>CM060925.1:296335415-306335415 GCA_030737875.1 Allium sativum | reverse complement strand
CCCTCCAACCCTTATTTCAGCCATATCTCACAAACGGTAAGTCCGTTTGGCTAGTATGACCACTCTACGGAAAGGTAAACCATCAAACGAATCCAATGGGAGTGGTTTCCAGTCAAAATTCCTTTCCAATCAAAAGTTATGGCCAAAACAAGATCAACTAGGGGCAAAATGGTCATTTAAACATCGACAAAAATCATAAGCATGGGAAATGACTCTAATAGATGTTTCCCAAAGTTACATGACCATACGACTTCATATGTGAAAGAAATAAATATTCTACGATCCCCCGATGCGTAGAATGTGGGTCGTTACACAAAGAGCCATGAATGTTTGGCTCTGAAAAAAGAAGCGGAGGATCTCAGTACAATCAATACTGAATTGTAGACAACACATGAACATTTTGCTGCTGAGAAGGCTTCTTGCGTGAAAGAGAAGGCGAGCTTAAAAGACAGTCTCGCTCTTGTTGAAAAATAGAAGGCAGCTCTGATTGATCGACTTGTCCAAGCCAAAGAGCGTGCAGCTCTTGCTGAAAGTAATGCTAACAGTGCTCTTGAATCGGCCTCCGCCACTGCTGATGAGCTTGCTACAATCGAAAAAGAGATAGAGGGTTTTAAAGAACTGCAATTCGACTTCTTTGGCCAAGTTGTTAAGACCCGAGACATCCTGTGGATTCAAGATTATCACATTACTTTGGACGATGTGTGGGATATGATCGTTGACAGTAAAAAGCATCGGTTGGGAACCGAGGAAGTTGATGAAAAACAACTCATACAGACTTATCTCAAAGGTGAAGAGCCTGACGCTTTGGAGATGGGAAGACGTCTGGTCCACGAGGAAATCGAGAAAGAGAGAACAAAACTCAAGGGAAAGGATAAAATTGAGGAAGGCTCTAGCTCGGTTGTGGATCCCAAGGCCTCCGAAATCGAGGAATACAATCCTGATGATCCATTGATTCCCTTGGCTCCCACCCCTTTAGTTGTCGGAGCTGTTATCATGAATTTGGGTGAGTAGTCGGCTGATGGTTCTCCATATTCTCTCCATAGTTTGTCAAAGCGGTTATAACTTGTCATCGTATCTTGGGACAGACAACCGAGATGACCACGTTATCTCCCAAATCACTAACATTTTCTTCTCATGACATAGTTAACAAGCCGATCGAGAAGAATGCAGAAGAGAAAGCAGAGGCGGAGAAAGTTAGTGTCCCCTCAAGTGCTGCTGCTGAAGTCTCTGAGGTTGCAAAGCAAACCAAGTATACAAAAAGTGAGAAGGCTATTGCGGCATCTAGCATTTAAGCTCCTACGAATGCCGAAGTCATTGGGGCTTTTCAAGACACGGACGGTGGTCATAGAGATGAAGAGGATGACGTAGTCATCACAGAAGAAATCAAGGCCAACGATAGCGAGACCTTGGCTGGTGTGCAGGCTAGGAGAGAGAAACAATTGGCTTTGCAGAAGGAGAGGCAGGACCCTATATATGTACCTCTTATCTCAGAAGTTGATCCCAAAACTAGGTTTGTTATAAGATTCTCTTCTAAAGCAATAACTGCACAACTTGCCTCCCAGCCTCCTAATTCTCCCTAGGAGTCTCTTGTTGATAAGAGGAAGAGGAAGAAAGGTGACCGCTTTAATGCTGATAAGGAGGAGTTGGAGTAATAGAGGAAGGAGAAGAAATCAAAATCTTCTCCCAAGCGTAAATAGGATGCACTTATTAGCTCACATTTTTGCTTTTAGACTTTCCACTGGCCAAGAAATGTAGTTGTGAGAATGACCTTCACTTTTGTTTAGCTTCCTGGTCTTGTAAACCTGCTCTTAGTGAATGAAAATTTGTTTCTTTTGTACTGTTGTGTTCCTGCAAGTTTAACTTATTGTACTCAGTCATAAACCTTTAGATCTTAACTAAGTTAAAAATCGAACCACGGAGCATTGCAATAAAAATTTCAACCAACAAAAAATTTCAAAATTTTTGTGACAGCATAAATATGTGTGTATATATGCCCCCAATCAATCATTAATATGATGCTTGGCCAGGGCTCATTGAGGATTGATTGCGGTCATATGTACGCTTTCTCTCATTTTCAGAGATGAGGGGTTCGAGTCATTTGGCGGCATATGTTGTTGCGCCCTTATACTTTCCCGACCATTTGGCTAGGATAAGAATTCTCGTGGCTCTAAGTCTCTAGCACCTTTGTACTCTCTCGATTCTTCAACGGGTAAGATTTCGAGCTCGGTTCTTCGTCTGCTCACCGATCCTTCAGCGGGGCAGAAATTCTGGGGGCGCTAAATCTATAGCGCCTTTATACTCTCCCGATCCTTCAGCGGGTTAGAGTGGTATCAAGGCTGTTTTGTCACGGTGCACCTTTATGCCTTGGGGACGTTATCTTCGCGTCCTTTATGCTCTCTCTCCAATCTCTATGGTTAGAGTGCAAGTAGTAGTGTGACTTACCTCGTTGCACCTTTTAGAACTTTGAGTTAGGTGTTTCGAAATCGCTGCTTAGTTTATAACAAATCTCGAAATGATAATGATTGACAATAGTTAAAAATAAAATAATAGGTAAGAAACGGTGCAACAAAGGTAAATGACACATGATATTTTTATAGTAGTTCGGTCGGATCATGACCTACGTCCACTTTATAATCTTTTTCTCAAGAAACCAGACTGTTCTAGGCAAGTCGTGCCCTTTTACATGGTCCTAAAAACAAAAGAGTAAACTGACAATTTCATGTCAGATAAGGCCACAAATGCTGGGCATTCCACACTCTAGGGATTTCATCTCCATCCATGGTTGCTGGCTTTAAGGTTCCATTATCAAGCCTTCGTAAAATGGAGTACGGTCCTTCCCATTTTGGGCCCATATTCACCGGGGGTGGAAAGACGCGCTTCAGGACCAAATCTCCGGGTTCAAAGGGTCGAGCTCGGACTTTTTGGTTGTAATACCAAGTGACCTGTTGCTTGTGTTTCAAGGCGTGTAGATCGGCTTTGTCCCTCTTTTCTTCAATCATATCCACGGACTCAAGGAGCATCTCATTGTTGGTTATCGGGTCATTATAAGTGATTCGATGAGATGGTACTTCTAACTCAACCGGGATGACCGCTTCGGCTCCAAATGCGAGGGAAAAGGGTGTGTGACCCGTTGCCGACTTGTATGTTGTCCTATAGGCCATAGTGCCAAGGGTAATTCATCGACCCACATGGATTTGGCTCGCTTCAATCTTTTCTTCAGAATAGACTTGATCACTTTGTTTGCCGCCTCGACCTTCCGTTCGATTACGGATGTGCCACGGAGGTGTAACAACCCGTATTTTAATAACGTGTTAAAACCATAAATCAAGGCAGAATTAATTTTAAAATAAGAATCAAGGGAAACATGTTGCGCCATTGCGTTCTTCTCGAAATTCTGCTTGGAAACAAGTCTGAGTTTTCGAAAATCGGAGTCCGTATGAGGGAGATATGACCCTCCGAAGTTTCAGAAATTTTCAGAATCGAAAACAGCTCGAAAATTCGAATTCAAAACCCAGAACAGGCTGGGCGGTAAATTTCCCACCTAGGACCAGGTCGACCTAGGGGTCGACCATAGTGTCGACCTAGGGGTCGACCATAGTGTCGACCTCCCAGGGATCAGGTTTACCATAGTGTTGACCTGGGAGTCGACCTGCTTCCCGAACCCAGTTTTTGAACCTGATGCATTATGATGTATCTGACCCCGTTTTCTGTCCAGATTCATCTGCCTAACTCTATATAAACAGCCCCCTAGCCTCATTCTCTTTACACCATTCTTCTCTACCCTTATGCTGCACAAACTCTTGATGATCATGGCTTCTTCTTCTTCTTCCTCTAAATTAAATTAAATTAAATTAAAACGCGAAGATTATTTCTTGAAGACTACGGCTTGGAATTTAATATTGGGGATTTGCTTCTACAATCAATGCAAGATTCAATGATTCAAAGAATTCAACGACTAATTTCTAGACTTGACTTCTGCATCTAAATTTCTTAGACCACGGTCTATAAGTTCAAGTTACTTTTAGATAAAAATTATAAACTTGATATGGACATGTTATAAATTGGAATTGGATCTATGTATGATTCATATCTATTTTTGTTCATCTTGGATCTTAACTTTTGTGAATATTGCTATGAAATCAGTTAGAACCTATTCATGTTGTAAATCAGACTCTTTCATATCCAAAACATTATTATGCCTATGACGTTGAAACTATTGTTAATGGCCTAAGACTATGATGGTGAACATAAAACTATGCCTATGCCTATGAATGTGGACATAAGACAATGCCTATACCTATGGCTGTGAACATAAAACTATGCCTATGACTGTGAACATAAGACTATTGTCTATGACTATGACAAGGACAATTGTGGCTAATCACCTATGATTCATGACCATGAGGTTATTGCCTAGGATTATGATTATAAAATTGGAACTAAGCTTGATTTTCTATTCAGACCTATTATCTTTATTTGTCCTTGGATCTTGATTTTGGGGATTTTTCTTATAAGAATTAGATCTATCCATATTCTTGAACCTAGATTATTATTCAAACCTTTCCATGTTCATAATGTTATCAGTTCTATCTACCTGCGATGTTTTACTCAATTTATTCTTTTATGTTATGCCCTGGAAATAAATTGATAATAGAACAACGTTTATTATGTTATATGTGAAATTTAATGATATTATATTTTATTATCAGGTTGAATTGGGAATTAATGAATAAGTCTATTCATATGAATATTGAAGTATAACCTGTTATGTAGTTTATCATGTTATGCAAGTTTTAGGTTGTAAAATCATATCACATATGTGACCACATGTTAGATCTACATGTTTATGTGTATATGTTAAACCTATGTCATATTTCAAGATCACACTTATTCATATGCTCGTGATTGATTTGCAAGTTCACATATATGTAAGATGATTTAGTCTATGTTGCAGATTCACATATATGTATGTTGATTTAGTCTACGTTGCAAGATCATACCTAGGATATTCATGTTGATTATTTTGCAAGTACACACCTATGGTGTTCATATTGACTATGTCGGGGATGCCAAGTTTATACCCATGTCATGTTTATGTTAATGAATTTCTTTATGCGCATTTTGTGTACGTTAAATTAGGCTAAGTTTTTAGCCTAATATTATATGTCAAAAATCATGCGGATGAAAAATTAGGCTAAGATTGTTAGCCTAATATTTAGACAGGGTAACATTGGGAAAAATAGGTAATTATAGGAAACTCGGCATGAAAATCGCCATGAAACTTGACACGAACTTGACATGAATCTTGAACAAGGACATGACACTAGAATGAACTTGAAAATGGCCTACTCGAGGTTGGGTTGAGTTTGCAGTGTAATTCTGCCTGAAACCTCCCGGCAAATCCAGTTACTGCAAACAATAGGATCTAATGTGGGTAGTTGGTCATATCGCACTTGAAAACCTAGGGTCAGACTGAGTTGTGATGTAATTCTGCCTGAACCGCACGGTATATCCAGTGACCACAACAACAGGTCTGATGTGAGTGGTTGGGGTGCATTAATGAATTAATGCCACCTGATAGGGTTAAGTCATGAACATGAAAGACAACACTTAACCAACTTGATACGTGATTCGTAGGGCTAAGTCACGAACTTGAATGACAACACTTAACCAACCTGACATGCTAGACTGATAAGGGTTAAGTCATGAATTTAGATGACAACACTTAACCTATTGGACGGAAACCCTAGTTACGCGCTCCATTTAAGCAGTAACCCACTAGATGTATCATGGTACCCTAGAACTAGGCAGGGTGGGGCACGATTACTGGGCTGATTGTAAGCGACCAATACGACGACTGTGTTGGTACGCCCGTGTAGGTTCAGGCGGGCTATGGTCGTGCACGTGGTCCGGAATTGAAAAGGCAGGCATTGGGCATCAATAGGTTTATCTGTGTATGCTTGATTCGTGTCGGTGGTTGTCACCCTAGGGCTTGATACACCTTATGGTGGACCTAGCTTAGGTGACTACATTCGTGATAAGGCCGTATGACACATACACACAACGAGCTAGAACTTGTAGGGAGCCGATCGATTAGTGGATCGTTCTGTTGGACCTAGTAATGGGTCATTTCATGATATTGGGCCAAGGGATCATTTCATGATTAATATAAGACATGGGTTTGGGATTCTAGTACAGTTGATGTAGCGAACCTTGAATATGTGATGCTATACTTGATTTATACTTGATTTATCATGTTATCTTAGCCTATCTTACCCATCTTGTCATCATCCTTATGTTTACTTTCAGTTTGTACATGTCATGTTTCCTTTACCTGTTTTTATGCTGGAAGTCACTAGGACTTACTAGTCTTTATGACTTATCTGTTTTCTTTCGCCTCTTTTCCTTTCGTCCCCCCAGGTTCTCAGGGCGGAAACTCTAGCACTTAGCTTGGATTTCGCTTGCTTTCGGTTCAACTCATGTATGGTTTGATCTTGAGCTATGCTATGGCTGCATTTCTGCTACCTTTGGTGAATTAAGCTACTTTTGTTGTTTTAAGATTATGCTTCTTTATTTTTGCAAGACAGAATTTGTTGTAATGGAAAATTATGACCTTGGCTATTTGATGTAAAAGGTTTTGACTCTTTTTGAAAGTAATGAAATTTAGCTCTTGAATCTTCCGCTATTTTATATATGTTCTGTCTTGTAATATTTCTGTGTTTGTTTACCTCGATAACGCTCCTCCAAAACTAGTGCATTCCCTTTGTGAGAAACCCTAGTGGAGGTGGGGTGTTACATTTGGTATCAGAGCAAGAGGTTACCAGACTGGGAAAAAGTTTATAGGAAACCTTCTAAAACTATTTTCAAAACCGTTTACAAAGGAGCATTTTTCATGAAAAGTCTTATTTTATTGAAAGGCTACTCCCCAAAAGCCATTAGCACTATCCTTTGTTTCCTCGTTTTGAATTTCTTCCTTTTCATTTCAGCATGTCTGGGAATCTTAACTTTCCAGAGGACGTGCCAATACCTGGCTGGTTTAGGAGGTACTTAGAGGCTAGGGCCAACGATGCAGGCCCAGGAGATATTCCTCCTCCAGCTGCATCGATTCCTCCTCCTCCTCCCCCTCCTCGTGCAATTGCTTTCTCAAAGATCTGTAAAGATTTTAGGGCCATGGGTGGAAAAGATTTCAAGGGAACTGAATCATTCGTAGAAGAGAGGAATTGGCTCGAAGAAACTGAGGATCTGTTCGTTATCTTCGAGGTGGACGATAGGCAGAAAGTACAGTTGGCCGTACGGTTGCTCAAAGACGAAGCTTGCTATTGGTGGGAAGTCACAAACGCCGAGAGGCCGGTTGAAACATGGATGGATTTCAGAGTAAGGTTTGAGATGAAATTCCTCTCGCAAGCTGAACGAAGTTTACAACTAGAAAAATTCTTATCTCTTAAGCAAGGAAGTATGACGGTCAAGGAGTACGTCAGTTAATTCATTCAACTGGCTCGGTTTGGACTGGACTTAGTGAATACCCCTTATAACAAGGCTCTCCGCTTTGTCAAAGGATTGAATGAACCACTTCACAGCTTGGCTATGACCCACATACCTATGGGGGCTACTTACGAAAAGCTATTAGACATGGCTCGCTTAAATGAAGAAGACAAGAATGGCAAGAAGGGGGTCAAGGCGAATGAGTCTCCAAACAAGAAGGTAGACTCCAAGATAGGAGGCAAGAACAACAACAACAATAATGATACCAAGACACGTGAGAAAAGAAAATGCCACTTCTATGGTATTGAGGGTCATATAGTCCAGGATTGTAGAAAGAAGAAGATGAAGATGGGAGCATGCTTTCAATGTGGTGATACTGGACATATCAGAAAGAACTGCCCTAAGAAGCAAGGGCAAGCCCCGCAAGCAGGACCTTCTGGGGATATATCTTTAACTTCTTCTCTTTGATGCATTGTTCTCTCTTGCTTATCTTCTCAATCCTATGTTGAAAACCTTAGGTAGAACCCTTTTGGATGTAAACATGTTATTGAAACATGTTATGGTTGATGTTTGCAAATGGTTGCAAGTGGCGCAAGTGGTTGCTCGTGGTTGAATAACAAACATTAGGCACTAGATCGGCTCAGACACAGTTTTATATTGCATATGCATGAGTGTTTATACTTTTTTATGGATGAAATTGAATGTGTTATCATGTGAATGTTGCATGTGGATGGATGTTTATGCACACATATAGTGTTTATGTGACTTGGACTACTTGCATACATGTTGGATTTGTGGCACTAAACATATTTTGCATTAAGAAGATCAACCAGGCCTGATCATTTGCACTAGATAAGGAACATATACACACACTTTATGCATAGGCTCATATAGCATTAGAAATCTTTTAAGGACAATGGTTGCTTGTGGATGATGGTTGAGTAGATGGTTGATTGGATGATAGGATGCATTCTTCCTAACTTGAAGATTTCGGGGATGAAATTGTAACACACCACCCCCGTTTAGGACACTAACAAAGGGAATGCCTTAACTTTGGTGAAGCATTTTAGTAAACAGAACAGAAAATTTCAAGATAGATAAATAATACTTGAGAAATTATAAATTTATTACAGCGGAAAAACAAAAATCAGTTTGGTTACATCTTTACCAAAAACTCAAGTACATAAATATCAGTCTTGTTCAGAAAATCATCAGAGTACAAAACTTTAAAATCATAATCCCCACAGAAGCTGCCATAAGGAGTCAAGTCATACTTTAAGCACTCTAAGTACTTCAAGAAGAAGAAATCCGGATCAAGCTAAAGTATTCCCTCCTTGGAAAACCTGGGGGGGAACCGAAGAAAAGGGGCGAAAGAAAGCAAGGTCAGACATAAAGTCTGGCAAGTCCACTGACTTTCAGCATATGAACAGATAATAATAATTGTGGCATGCAAATAAAACCGGATGAGAGATGACAGTAACAGGAGAAGCAGATGTACTTAGGTTAAACAGAAGGAATAGAATGATATTACTTTTCATTTCTCTGCACTAATACTAGTATAACAGGATTAGGGGTCACCCTAATGTCTAAACTAAAGCAGAAACGGGAACAAAATAATTTCCATAGAAACAGAATGCTAATAATGGGCCTTTACCACCCCAACAAAAACAGACAGAAACAGAATGCTAATAATGGGCCTTTACCACCCGAACAGAAGGTACCGAAACATAATGCTAATAATGGGCCTTTACCACCCGAACAGAAGGTAAAGAAACAGAATGCTAATAATGGGCCTTTACCACCCGAACAGAAGGTACAGAAACAGAAACAGAATAATCCCTACGAAAACAGAATGTAGAATTAGGTGTACACTCGTAAGGTGTGGCCAACCAACAGAAACAGACGGTACCAACAGAAACAGACAGAACTAAGTGTACCCTAAAACTATACCCCAAGCGATCGGCTCCCTAATACATAAATACCTTGTGTCGGCTCCACAATAGGGTGTATCACTCCCTAAAGTGACAACCAATTGGCACAGACCTATTTACAGATGTCACAGCGTCTTACATCCTCAGAGGCGGACCGGGATCCATGCACGCACATGACGCAGTTGGAACGCACCATCAGCACCCCTCGCCATTATCAGAATGAACCACTTATAATTAGTTCAGTAAGCGTGCCCGGACCCTACTTACTGTTGGGTCAAAGTTTTGATACCATAAAGGGTTACTGACTAATATGGGTCCCAAACAACAGATGACACAAGTAATTTCCCTCCTAACCTTGTGTCCCCGACTAACAGATTTCAGATTAACTTGTTTACAAGTTCAGACATACAGAGTTCAGATCAACTAATTCACAGATCAAACAAGTTTCAGAATAACGGATCAGATATACGGATTTAATAGATTTACAGATTTGTCTAACTTTGTAATTGGGCCTACAGATTCACGAAAAGGGTTTGTTAAACTCACTAGTCCAATTGGTTCAACCCTATCCACCGAACACGTTTTAGACATCATATTTATCTCAGATTTGCATTAATTAAATATTAATGCACAGACCTCTCACATTAGGTCGGTAGCTTGTGGCCGCTGGATATGCCGGGCGGTTCCGGGCAGACTTCTGCCACAAGCCAGAACTAACCTCGTGTATAAGCATATTTTGGTTATGCCTACGACCTCTCACATTAGACTGAAAGTTTGCGGTCGTTGGTTAAGCCGGTTGGTTCCGGGCAGGCTTCTACCGCAAACAGAGTCTAACCTCGTGTCATAGCCAATTCATTCCAATACAGTTTTTTCAGATATCAGACTAATTCTGTTTATTTAAAAGATTAAACTTCTGTACAAGTTACAGCAGATTATTCGAGGTTCTATTAACAAGTTTTGCTCAATTTTAAGTCGAGCCTATAGATTCACATACTTCAAATTTCTGCATTTCAGTTCCAATAGATTATGTCATTCAACAGACTAAACAAATAACAGATCATGCAGATTAGGCTATTTCGCAGATTTAGAAGATAAGGCAATTTAACATAATTAGCAGATTAGGAAATTCAATCTAATTAGCAGTTTAGGCAATGTAACTGAACTAGCAGATTAGGCAATATAACAGATTTAGCAGATAACAGATATAGCAGATTATATATATATCTAAAACTCTATTTACATATCTTGCCCAATCATAAATTTAGCCTAAACTTACATGCCTAAATTAAGGTCATAAGACAATATATGCCCCAAATATTAGCCTTAATATTCCCATTTACAGTTCGGGTCAAAACTAGATTTAATATTCTAGTTCACCATTTATGTCCAAGACTAAATACACATGTAAATCATTCTCTATTATAGCAACTCAGATTATGCCAACATATTTGCTATGCCAGATTTACTTAATTAAGCTACGCTCAATCCCCGTATAACATGTTACCATAAGTTCTCTAAGTACTCATGAAATGGCCCTATAGGCTCGATGTACATAACAGTGAATGGGAATAAACTAGCAAAGTTACATACTAAATATGAGATCTAACATCATTAAGGGAATAGGCATAAGAAACTAGCTACAATAGTGATAGGCAACTAACCACAATAGTCATGGGTGACTAATTACAATAGTTTCTTATTCAATACATAGGCAATAGTCTCATAGTTATGAATCATAGTCATAGGCAATAGTCTCGTCCTCAATGAATCATAGTCATCAGCAAAAGTCTCATAGGCAATAGTTTCATGTCCAATTATGCATTATTATTTGTCCCAAAATTTAGCGTTCGTGCGTTAATCTCTAATGAGATTCGATGCAGGCTCGTAGTATCCTGGCTATAGAACAGAAAGAAGAAAGAGGTATAGAATAGTCACAGAAAAACAGATCTGACAGATAAGAATATACATAACCTCAGATTCAGATTTATAATCATGTCACAATTATAATTATAGTTTATAGTGGAAAATAACTGTACTTGCCTTCCGTGGTTTTAAGAAAGGAAAATAAACTGTTGTTGATGTAGAAAGGCTGAATTATTCCCCTTTAATTGTTGTCGTAGCTCAAAACTTTGATATGAGATTTTATTTAGCTTTTAATTCTATTCTGGTTGGAAGACGATGCATCAGTCCAAGTTTTGATTCCAGCAGAGTAGCGACGCCATTTTTATTTTTAATTAGAACAGAGGCAGAATATAGATAGGATGAAATTGTGTGGAGAGAATGAGGCTAGGGGTGAGTTTATATAGGATTAGGCGAATGAATCTAGACAGAAACGAGACCGGATACATCAAATGAACCTGGTTAAAAATACTGCGTTTCGGGAGCAGGTCGACCCCCAGGTCGACACTATGGTCCACTTGGTCTGGCCAGGTCGACACCCAGGTCGACACTATGGTCGACCTGGCCCCTGGGAGGTCGACACTATGGTCGACCTGGTCCATGGACGGGAATTTTCCCGCCCAGCCTGTTCTGGGATTTTGAATTCGATTTTTCGAGCTGTTTTCGATTCTGAAATTCTCTGAAACTTCAGAGGGCCATATCTCCCTCATACGGACTCCGTTTCTTGAAAACTCGGACTCGTTTCCAAGCAGAATTTCGAGACGAACGCAATGGTGCAACCCATTTCCCTTGATTATTATTTTAAAATTTAATTATTCTCTGATTTGTGACTTATACGTTTATAGAAAATACGGGGTGTTTCAGAGATCCTTTAAGGAGGGGAGAGTGTAACAACCCGTATTTTAATGACTTGTTAAAACCATAAATCAAGGCAAAATTAATTTTAAAATAAGAATCAAGGGAAATGTGTTGCGCCATTGAGTTCGTCTCGAAATTCTGATTGGAAACGAGTCCGAGTTTTCAAAAATCGGAGTTCGTATGAGGGAGATATGACCTTCCGAAATTTCAGAAATTTCAGGTTGACCTCGGGGTCGACCATAGTGTCGACCTCCTAGGGACCAGGTCGACCATAGTGTCGACCTGGGGGTCGACCTACCTCCCGAACCCAGTTTTTGAACCTGATGCATTCTGATGTATCTGACCCCGTTTTCTATCCAGATTCTTCTGCCTAATCCTATATAAACAGCCCCCCTAGCCTCATTCTCTTTACACCATTCTTCTCTAACCTTATGCTGCACAAACTCTTAATGATGATGCCTTCTTCTTCTTCCTCTAAATTAAATTAAATTAAATTAAAACGCGAAGATTTAGGCATTTCATATTGGGGATTTGCTTCTACAATCAAAGCAAGAATCAACGATTCAACGACTAATTTCTAGACTTGACTTCTGCATCTAAATTTCTTAGACCACGATCTGTAAGTTCAAGTTACTTTTAGATAAAAACTAAAAACTTAATATGGACATGTTATAAATTGGAATTGGATCCATGTATGATTCATATCTATTTTTGTTCATCTTGGATCTTGACTTTTGGGAATATTACTATGAAATCAGTTTGAACCTATTCATGTTGTAAATCAGACTCTTTCATGTCCATAACATTATTATGCCTTTGACGTTGAAACTATTGTTAATGGCCTAAGACTATAACGGTGAACATAAGACTATGCCTATGATTGTGATAAAAAAACTATGCCTATGACTGTGAACATAAGACTATGCCTACGCCTATGACTGTGAACATAAGACTATTGCCTATGAATATTACAAGGACAATTGCGGCTAATCACCTATGATTCATGACCATGAGGTTATTGCCTAGGATTATGATTATGAAATTGGATCTATGCTTGATTTTCTATTTAGACCTATTTTCTTTATTTGTCCTTGGATCTTGATTTTGGGGATTTTTCTTATAAGAATTAGATCTATCCATGTTCTTGAACCTAGGTTATTATTCAAACCTTTCCATGTTCATAATGTTATCAGATCTATGTGCCTGCGATGTTTTACTCAATTTATTCAGTAACGTTATGCCTTGGAAATAAATTGATAATAGAACAACGTTTATTATGTTATATGTGAAATTTAATGATATTCTATTTTATTATCATGTTGAATAGGGAATTAATGAATAAGTCTATTCATATGTATATTGGAGTATAACCCGTTATGACAAGTTGTGCAGTTTACCATGTTATGCAAGTCTTAGTTTGTGAAATCATATCACATATGTGACCAAATTTTAGATCTACATGTTTATGTGTATATGTTAAACCTATGTCATATTTCAAGATCACATTTATTCATATGCTCGTGATTGATTTGCAAGTTCACATATATGTAAGTTGATTTAGCCTATGTTGCTGATTCACATATATGTATGTTGATTTAGTCTACGTTGCAAGATCACACCTATGATATTCGTGTTGATTATTTTGCAAGTGCACGTCTATGGTGTTCATATAGACTATGCCGAGGATGCCAAGTTTACACCTATGTCATGTTTATGTTAATGAATTTCTTTATGCACATTTTGTGTACGTTAAATTAGGCTAAGTTTTTAGCCTAATATTATATGTCAAAAATCATGCGGATGGAAAATTAGGCTAAGATTGTTAGTCTAATATTTAGACGGGGTAACGTTGGAAAAATTGGTAATTATAGGAAACATGGCATGAAACTCGCCATGAAACTTGACACGAACTTGATATGAATCTTGAACATGGACATGACACTAGAATGAACTTGAAAATGGCCAACTCGAGGTTGGTTTGAGTTTGCAGTGTAATTCTGCCCGGAACCGCCCAACAAATCCAGTTATTGCAAACAATAGGATCCAATGTGGGTAGTTGGTCATATCGCACTTGAAAACCCGGAGTCAGACTGAGTTGTGGTGTAATTCTGCCTAGAACCGCCCGGCATATCCAGTGACCACAACTACAGGTCTGATGTGAGAGGTTGGGGTGCATTAATGAATCAATGCCACATGATAGGGTTAAGTCATGAACATGAAAGACAACACTTAACTAACTTGATAGATGATTCATAGGGCTAAGTCACGAACTTGAATGACAACACTTAACCAACCTGACATGCTAGACTGATAAGGGTTAAGTCACGAATTTAAATGACAACACTTAACCTATTGGACGGAAACCCTAGTTACACGGTCTGTTTCAGCAGTAACCCACTAGATGTATCATGGTACCCCGGAACTAGGCAGGGTGGGGCACGATTACTGGGCTGATTGTAAGCGACCAGAACGACGGCTGTGTTGGCACGCCAGTGTAGGTTCAGGTGGGCTATGGTCGCGCACATGTCCGGAGTTGAAAAAGCAGGAATTGGACATCAGTAGGTTTATCTGTGCATGCTTGATTCGTGTCGGTGGTTGGCACCCTAGGGCTTGAAACACCTTATGGTGGACCTTGCACGGGTGACTACATTCGTGATAGGGCCGTATGACACGGACACACAACGAGCTAGAACTTGTAGGGAGCCGATCGATTAGTGGATCGTTCCGTTGGACCTAGTAATGGGTCATTTCATGATATTGGGCAAGGGATCATTTCATGATTAATATAAGATATTGGTTTGGGATTCTAGTATAGTTGATACAGCGAACCTTGAATATGTGATGCTATACTTGATTTATCATGTTATCTTAGTCTATTTTCCCCATCTTGTCATCATCCTTATGTTTACTTTCAGTTTGTACATGTCATGTTACCTTTACCTGTTTCTATGCTGAAAGTCACTAGGACTTACTAGTCTTTATGAATGACCCGTTTTCTTTTGCCTCTTTTCCTTTCATTTCCCCCCAAGTTCTCAGGGAGGAAACTTTGGCACTTAGCTTGGATTTCGCTTGCTTTCGGTTCATCTCATGTACGGTTTGATCTTGAGCTATGCTATGGCTGCATTTATGCTACCTTTGGGGATTATGCTACTTTTGTTGTTTTAAGATTATGCTTCTTTATTTATGCAAGATAGAATTTGTTGTAATGGAAAATAATGACCATGGCAATTTGATGTAAAAGGTTTTGACTCTTTTTGAAAGTAGTGAAATTTAGCTCTTGAATCTTCCACTATTTTATTTATGTTATGTCTTGTAATATTTCTGTGTTTGTTTACCTCGATAACGCTCCTCCAAAACTTGTGCATTCCCTTTGTGAGTGACCCTAGCAGAGGTGGGGTGTTACATATACGTGATTCGATGAGATGGTACTTCTAACTCAATCGGGATGACCGCTTCGGCTCCAAAAGCGAGGGAAAAGGGTGTGTGACCCGTTGCCGACTTGTATGTAGTCCTATAGGCTCATAGTGCCAAGGGTAATTCATCAACCCACATGGCATTGGATCGCTTCAATCCTTTCTTCATAATAGGCTTGATCACTTTGTTTGCCGCCTCGACCTGCTGTTCGATTGCGGATGTGCCATAGAGGTGTATCTTTTCTCGATATGATACTTCTGGCAAAAATCTCGAAACTTGGTGCTATCAAATTGAGTTCCATTATCGGTTATGACGCCTTCGGAATCCCGAATTGGCATATTATGTTCCTAACGACAAAGTTGGTCTCTCGCTTGGTTGTGATCGTGGTCAATGGCTCAGCCTCGACCCATTTTTTGATGTAATCTATGGCCACAATGGCGAATTTTTCTCCGCCCTTAGCTATGGGGAGACTTCCAATAATATCGATTCCCCAAATAGCAAAGGGCCATAGGTTCATCATCGTCTTCAGCTTGCCAGGAGGTGACCTGGTGATCTTGGAAAACTTCTGACACGCATCACAACGTCGTGCATACTTGGCTGCATCCTTGTTCATGGTGGGCTAAAAATAGACGTATTGCAATATCTTATTTGCCAATGTTTTCCCTCCAGTGTGGTCGCCACATTCACCTTCATGGACCTCTTTCAGTACACGCTTGATGTGCTCATCGGCGATGCACCGAAGGAGGGGCATCGAGAAACCCTGTCTGTACAAGACTTCACCTTCCAACACATATCGGGGAGCCTTCCGAATTACAGCATGCCTCTCACTTTTCTTTGTCGTAAGCGTTCCATTCATCAAAAAATTCTTTAGAGGGGTCATCCATGATTCCTTCTCGTGTTTAATCTCTAGTAACGGATCAGTTTCCATCTGATCTATGCTAGGGACTGTAGCACTTCAATCGGGACTAGCTTTGTATTTTCAGTATTATCAAAGCTAGCCATCTTAGCTAACTTGTCTGCCTTTTGATTCTCCATTCGAGGAATATGAGATATGCTATGGGGATCGAAACCGTCCAACAACTTCTTCACTTTCTCCAAGTATGATACCAGCCTAAGACTCTTGGCCTGAAACTTTCCAATGACCTGGTTCACGACTATCTTGGAATTGCAAAAGATGTCCAGCTTTTTGATCTCCAACTCCTTTGTGAGCTTCAACCCGGCAATTAGAGCTTCATATTCGGAATCGTTATTAGTGGTGTGGAAGTCCAATCTCAGAGCATAGTATATTAGCCGTTTCTCTTGAGTCTGAAGTACCACTCCGGCACCAGATTGTTTGTCATTCTTAGCTCCATCAGTGTATAATTTCCAGGCACTGGGGTCAAGGAGTAGTTTTGGTGGGTCGGCTTCTTCACTTACAACATCATCCTTCGGGATAGTAAATTCTACTATAAAATCTTCCAGAAGTTGCCCTCTTATAAACCTTCGGGGCAAGAAGTTCAAGTCAAATTGACTGAGCTCAGTGTTCCACTTGAGTAGTCTTCCTAATGCTTCTGGCCTTTTCAAAACTTGTTTGAGTGGATGATCGGTGTACACAGTAATGGGATGAGCCTGGAAGTAGTGGCGAAGTTTTCTAGATGCGATCAGTAAGCTATACGCAAGCTTTTCTATCTTTGGATAATTTCGCTATTTGGCTGCTAATTTCTTACTCACATAGTACACCGTTCTTTGTACCTTATCTTCCTCTTTTACCAAAGACAAACTGATCGCATGGGGTGACACTGCCAAGTACACGAATAAATCCTCGTGATCCATGGGCTTAGACAATATTTGGGGTCTTTCCAGATGATTCAGAATGTTTTGAAATGCTTCTACGCAATCAGGAGTCCATTCGAAAATGCGCTTTCCTTGCTTTATTAATTCAAAGAAAGGAATACATTTGTCCGTAGCTTTGGAGATGAATCTGCTCAACGCGGCTACTATCCCTGCGAGGCTTTGCACATCTTTGATTTGTCTAGGTTTCTGGATGTCTCTAATTGCCGCAATTTGATATGGTTGATCTCGATTCCATGCAAGCTGACGATGAACCCTAGGAATTTTCCAGATGCTACCCCAAATGAGAATTTCAAAGGATTTAGTTTCATCCCATATTTTTGGAGAATCTCAAACATCTCTGCTAAATCGACCGTATGGTCAGATGATTGTCTGGACTTCACCAACATGACGTCGACGTATACCTCCATCATTTTCCCAATTTGGTTGTAGAACATCCTATTCACCAATCGCGGATACATAGCACCGGCATTCTTCAGACCGAGAGGAATCACTATTTAACAGTATAATCCTAGGTCTGTAATGAAGCTGGTATGCTCTTGGTCCGGGACGTGCATGGGGATTTGGTTGTACCCTGAGTAGGCATCAATAAAAGAAAGAAGCTCAAGACCCGCAGTTGAATCCACCGGTTGATCGATTCTAGGTAACGGAAAAACTATCCTTTGGGCATGCTTTGTTTAGGTATGAAAAATCAATGCATGTGCGCCACTTTCCATTGGCCTTTTTTACCAAAACCGGATTTGAGATCCAGTCAGGGTATGTCAAATCTTTAATGAACCTATTACTTCTCAGCTTTTCAACTACTTCCTTCAAGGCAGCGGACCACTACGGGCTAAGCATTCGCCTTTTCTGTTTGACGGGGGGATGCTTTGGGTTAATGCTTATTGAATGACTCGTAATTGACGGAGATATTCCACACATGTCCGCATGGGTCCAGGCAAATACATCCAAGTTAGCTTTTAAGAAATTTGTTAATTCTTTGGCTCGAACATTTTCCAACTGGGATCCAATCTTCAGGACCTTCTCTGAGTCACTATCATCGATTGGTACATCCACAGTCGCTTCATTGGGAGTTGCCATTCTGCCCCCAGGCTCTTCATCCTCTCTAGGATCTATATCCTTGGGCAACTGTCTGGGCGACTCTCCCAGAGTTACTTTCTTTAGTTGCTATGACGTTTCCTCCCTTAGGAGGGAAGAAGCGCCCTTTGTTTCTATATCTCTTCCTTTACAGAGCAACTTCAGCTCTGCTATGTAGCACGCTCGTGCAACAACCTGATCTCCTATGACTATACCTACACCGGCATCTGTCGGGAACTTCAACAACAAACACCAGGGTGCAATGCAGGCCCTAAATTTAGCTAGGGCCGGTCGGCCCAAAAAGGCATTGTAAGGCGACTCAATATCCAGAACTACAAAGGGGAGGATTCTCACTCTCTGGCGTTCTCCTTCCCCAAGGGTTACTGACAGTTCCACGTATCCCATTAGAGCGGTTGAGGCTCCATTAAATCCACGTATCCAACCCTTGCATGGTTTTAAATTCTTCGGTTCGAGTTTCATTTGGTCGAATGTTTTCTTAAACAGAATGTTAACCGAACTCCCATTATCCACTAGAACTTTGTGGACTATTGCTGTACCAATGGCAACGGTGATCACTAATGGGTCCTCGGTTGGGGAGTGGACCCCAATACTCTCCCGATCGTGAAATATGATGTCATCAGACATCGTCTTTTGTTGCTTAATAGGGGCATTATCCTCGGGATTGCTACATTCTCCCACTTCAAAATGATGTTTAGCTGCGTTAACGTACTGATCCATAGCCCTGAAACTGTGCCCAGATAGATGAATCCCACCAACTATGGTATTGATAACAATATTTTATGTCTTTTTGCTGAGCCGATGGTTTGGCAGCAGGTTGGCTTTAGTTCGGGGCTTGCGCGGCTTACCCCCCGTCTCTGGGTGTCACCTTATACTCATTGAGTTTTCATTCCCGAAGTAGCTTTCCAACCACATCACTTAGATGACGAAATCTGTTTGTAGTGTGGCCGTGAGTCTGGTGAAAAAGGCAAAATTTTCCAGTCTCACATTCCTTTTCCGTCGAATCTCTCGGTGGAGGCCTCTATACTGGAGGACGTTGTACGTATCCAGGAAGATATTCACCAGTGTATCATTTAACGGTGTAAAACTCTCAGATGATCTAGGACGTGATCTTCTCTGAGAATCATTCCATCGATTTCTCTTCCGATTATTGTTATCATTATTCCCTGATTGGCGACCATTTCCTTGATTCTTGTTCCTGACATTAACTTCAACCGTTCCTGAGCTATCTCCCATCTGCTTGATGGCCACATTACTTTGGATATCCTCCTTATCGGCAGCCTTCCTCATTCGATTGGCGTAAATTTCCTCTTGACACAGGCGGATGTTGGCCTTTTCGTAAAATATTTCTCTGGTTAACGGTGGTTTACCGGCCAGGTATCTTCCAAATTCAGTATCCTTATCCACTCCGTCAATCAAGGCCATCAAAACAATTTGTTCATGTGGATCTCTAACCTTCGTAGCTGCTAGATTGAAGCGATCTAGATAGGACCTCAAAGATTCGTCTGGACGTTGCTTAATGAGGGATAATTCGATGACATTCTTAAATCTCTGAGTATGCAACCGGAACTGATTCACGAACTGTTCGCTTAATTACCTGAAACTGGAGATCAATAACATTTGCAAACGAGTGAACCACATTAACGCCGTATCCTATAAGAATATCGGGAATGCCTTACATTTTACAGCGTCGGAGGAAGCTACTTCATTCATGTACCATGAATATCTCATTAGGTGTTGGACTGGATCCGCCCTTCCTGGATAGAGTTTATAGGAGGCATTTCCTGGGGAATCGAACCTCTAATATGTCATCTATAAAGGGCGTATGACTGCAGCCTATACCCCAAACCTCATTTCTTTCTCCATGGTTTTCTTCCGTCACTTGTCCAATCATGGCCTCAACATTTGCATGGGTCAAGGTGGATTAGGGATCATCATTTCTTGCCCGACGGGCCTCTCCAGGATTTCATTGACGCGCTGCTGCAAGGTCTGGGGCCTGAGAAAAACTCCCTTGCCCCCTATTACCACGGTCAGTCACGCGATGAGCAAGAGGAATGGGTTGATTTTGAGCAGGGTCAATGATGACTCCACTCCTAGGTGGTAGGACGGGCTCATTTAAGTTACAATAATTAGTTCCCTGATTAAGCGCCTCTTCTTCTCGAGAAGGAAATGTCCCAAATTGAGGCTGCCCTATATTTTCAGCTCTTTCTAACGGAGGCCACCGCCGGTTTCTTCGAGGTTCTTCAGACGAGGATGTATGCTCCAGAGAAAGAGAGTGAGCTGGCGGTGGCGAAACCTTCCTCTGGATATCATTAATTTGTCTGCCTATGCCAATTTATTCTGACGCGGCAATGAGCTCTCCCGCCTTTGAGCGGCCAATTCATCATTTTTTCTATCCAATGCTTCAATTATGCGAGAGAGATCTCCTTCGGTAGCTAGGGAAGAAGGGTTGAACTGATCTTCATCGTCTTCTCTCATATGCAAAGAACTTGAGCCAGGTCGAGTAGAGGTACCAGCACTACAGGAACGAGCCATAATCTCCTTTCCAGGTTGAGTAGTGGTCTGGTTGTCATTTCGGATCGTGGTTCCCCTAGGATGATGGCTTGTGGTACCTCTTATGGTCGGTTCGTGGTGGTCCCCTGGGTTCGGATCGTGGGAGCATTGGTAGGAAGGAGGGAGGAGTTCTCTTGAGAATGGGTCGTTCCGCCCTCCGTCACACGGTTCGTAGCACCTCCAGTGGGTCAGATCGCCCCCTCTACTTCACGATCCAGAGAATCATCCTCGACCTATTCCTGAACGCTGTCATCACGAGCTTCGTTTGTTACTTCATCGGCCTGTGAAGCTCGTGCATCCTCGAAGTTCTTTCTAGCCATAATACTTTGGATTTGGTGAAATCTTCAAAGATCAAAATAGTGGGGTTTTGGACTGTTTTCTTCGGACCTGACTATCCAAAAAATAGAACAACAATCCAATATGCTGAGACTTTGTTCTCAGTGAGAGCACCAAAATGTTAGATCCAAAAGTGGCTCTAACACCCTAATTTTCTTAATAGGCACATATTTATAAATGGAAATGCAAGAAGATGCCGAAAACATACAAGATTTATAGTGGTTCCGCGTTAATGAGCCTATGTCCACTTTATATCTATGATTATACGTTAGATTCGGGTACAATCAATGACATTTCTCTCAATCACACTTGTACAATGATGATTCACTCAATAATTTCGGGCTAAGACTGATAAGAAAGTGTAAGATACTAATAATGGTGGAAACAATACACAAAACCGCCAAAAAGACCCTGAAAATGTCAAGAATAGGGCTGTTTATATCTGATATCTGCAGGGGGATCGTGGTCACACGTGGCACAAATCCCGATGATCTTGGACTGGTTCGTGGCTTAATGGAGAAATAGTCAATATGCCCGTTATAGACATGTGTCGTTGGATCCGGCATTCGCAGATCGTGGTAGACTTAGTCCTACCCTTCATGTTTTGGCTTCTGGGATCACATCGTGGTTAGGTGACGTGGAGGGATTGGATCAGGATAAGGAGTCACGATCGTTGATGGGCGCCACGAGTCGAGAAGGACAATGTGACCACGATCGGGTGCTTAAGGGTTTTGACATGCAAGGCTCCACATTTCCTTTGTGTGTGAACCTTAGTGTCTTGGTCCAAAAGCTAGCCAACAAATCCTTACTCCAATTTTCATAGAGCTAGCCTCCAATGGTGTAGATCTATGATTTCCCTCCATAGATTTGAATTTTTAATGGTGGAAAGGTGTTAGAGGAGGAAGGAGATAAATGCCTCCAACTGAGAGAATGGGAAAGTAAACCTTTTCCCTCCACTCCCACCCCTTATAGGATTCCACCATCCCACTAATGGGCCTCCCCAAATAAGTCCATTAGGATCTCCAAACCTAAACAGCCAACTGAGAAACCTTAAAATAGCGATTTCTCCCAAACCGCTAAGCAAAATCTTTAATGTGACCGCTCAACAGAAAGGCAATCATCAATTCATTTCCAATGGCACAGGTCTCACCCTCTGATTCGACCTGAGTCAAAAGTTATGCCTTGTACAAGACTGATAGAGGCAAAATGGTCACAAACAAAATCGCTAAAAATTATGGATATGTCTTAAATCCGCATAAGCAACCTATCAAAAGATGAGAATGATCCAACTCTCAAGGAATAAAATAAAAATATTTTACGATCTTCCGATATGTAAAATGCGGGATGTTACATTCTCCCCTATTAAGAATTTCACTCCCAAAATTCCAAACAAACACAAGTAACTACAACAATTCTGCATGCCTATCATCCATGAGAAGCCAATTCTATCATCCAAACTAGCAACCATCAAGCCATGCATCAATAGCCTTACCCTAGCACGTAGAATTCTACCACGCAACAACAAGATACGATGATGTAACGATATCAAAGGGACCTACCGACAAAGAGTTCTGGATTAGTTGCCTTCATACTCTCTTCCGACTCCCACATACAATCATCACCATCTTCACTCCATTGTACCTTGACGAGTTTAACCGTCTTCCTCCTATGCTGTTTTGTGTCATTTTCCAAAACACGAAGCGACTTATGAGGTATCGCAATTGCGGTCTCTACTTCTAGGTCTTCGTACTGCTCTGGAGATACCATCACATTCGAATCATGCACGAACTTTCATAGAAACCACACATAGAATAGATTATGCACACTCAACATCTTCTTGGGAAACTCCAATCTATATGCGAGCTTTCCAATTTGCTCGAATATAGGAAATGGTCCAACGAATGTAGGAGCCAACTTTCCTTTATTTCCCAATCGAACCATATGTTTCAACGGTGAAATCTTCATGGAAACAATATTGCACATCCAATTCCAGGTCTTTCCGACGTTTATCTACATAACACATCTGACGATCTTGGGCCGCTTTGATTTGTTGCCGAACGATCTCAATAAAATCCGAGGTCTCTCTAATCATCTATGGCCTAAGTACCAACTTTTCACCAGTTTCTAACCAACATGCTGGAGAATTGCACGGTCTCCCATACAGCGCCACGTATGGTGCCATCCCAATGCAAGACCTGTAGCAATTATTATATGCAAAATCAACTAGATGCAGATGGTTTTTGTAACAACCTGGATTTTCAGAACCAATTTAAAATTTTTATTTTGGCTGTTTTAATGAATTTTGAATATTTAAAATAATTTATTTTAAATAATAACGACTAGAAATTTATTTTGAATAGAACTTAGAATGAATAAATGTATTTAAATCGAAGTTAGAATATAAACATTTATTTTAATTATTAAAGGAATTGAAAATGGCGCGGTAGTCTTAAAATTCGATTTCAAATTTCAATTGAATGTACAGGATTCAAAATAAACCGGATTTTTGTGAAACCAGAAATATTTGAATCTATTTGAAAATATCTTTCCAACAAATCCGAAAAATCCCGATTTAATAGCGGGAATAAAAAGTTATGTCCAGTTGAAAATTCATAATAGTCGCTATGGAAATATAGCTCTAAAAAATAGCGATTTTGAAAACAACCTCCGTTTTCAACGAGACCACTTTTGTTGGATCCGAAATGTCAAATTATTACTTGATTCCAATTTTCATAATTTTTTGAATCAATATGTAAGCGTGGTGAATTTAAACGTGTTTGATAATTTTAGTTTGAATTTAATCGACTAGAAAATGACCGTTTTTCAAATGGTCTCCAAATTCGACGAAATTTGTTTTTTAGGACCGTATCGTCAAAACATTGCTAGATTTATTTTTTTGGAATTTCTGAAGTTCGTATGTGGCCCCGGTAAATTAAAATGCGCGTTCGAATTAAATATACATAGAATTATGTCTTAATTTGAATGAAAACTAATCATAATGGCCAAATTGGCTTACG
This sequence comes from Allium sativum, assembly GCA_030737875.1. Lineage (NCBI taxonomy): Eukaryota > Viridiplantae > Streptophyta > Magnoliopsida > Asparagales > Amaryllidaceae > Allium > Allium sativum. The sequence goes on along the minus strand of CM060925.1, from coordinate 306,311,000 downwards.
GGGGATATCCCATTGTGTTCGGAATGGGGGTAACTAGCTAGGGACGTTAGTCGTTGGGTCTCGTTTGAAGGTCGAAATTAAAAATCATCTTAAAGGAGAATAAAATAAAATATAAATAAAATTAAAAAACCCTAGGCCCCCTTTTATTATCAGAACCAGTTACCCTCACCTTTTTCCCAAAAATCGCTCCTCGTTGCCCCTCTAAATCGATGTCGCCACCCACCTTCTGACCACCGCCGCTGCCATCGCTGGACCCCGCCGCATCCCCAGCCTATCGCGCCCCCTTCGATTCCCCCCAGTCCTCTCTCTCTTTCTTCTCTAAATCGACCACTCACCCAAAATGGCCGCCGCCAGCCAATAGGGCACCACCATTGCACATCGCAACCTCCCACCACCACCGGCAACCACCTGCGCCCCTCCTCCTCCTTCCCCGACGAACAACAGTGAGTTTTTTAGATTATATTTTCTTTTATAAAAATCTTGTTTTAAAAATTATAAAAAGTTAAGGTTTTTAGCATATAAAAATAGGATTTTTATATATGTGGCGAATTAAAAATAGGATTTTTAATTTGCAATGAAGTAAAAATATAATTTTTATATATGTATCAAATTAAAAATATAATTTTTATATATGTAGGAAAGTAAAAATATAATTTTTTATATGTAACAAAGCAAAAATATGATTTTTACATATGCAGAGAAGTAAAAATTCAATTTTTATATATGGATTAGCGTTAAAAAAATTTGATTTATATATATGTATGTGTGTGTGTGTATGTGTGTATATATATATATATATATATATATATATATATATATATATTAGCATGATAAAAGTGTGATTTTTATATATATATGAAACACTTTAAAAACATAATTTTTAGTGATATAAAAAGATAATTTTTAGCGCCAAAAAGATATGACTTCTAAAAACAAAAAGTTGTGATTTTTAAATATAAAAAGATTTGACTTTTGTATGCAAAGCTGGATTATAAAAATATGATTTTTATAATGTAAAGAACGATATAAAAAATATTTTTTTATTATCTAGAAAGTGAAATGAAAGTATGGTTTTTATTGTTTGATGTAGCGATACAAAAACGTGATTTTTATATAAGTATAAAATAAAAATGTGATATTTATATATATGGTAGCAGTATAAAAATATGATTTTTATATACATAGTAGCGTTATAAAAATGTGATTTTTTTAATATGTATAGCATCGTTAAAAATATGATTTTTAATAATTGCGTGAAACAGACTGCGTTGGGAGCACAATGAAGAACGCTACGCATTGGAGACAAATCCAAACTATTCAATTAAAAAAATGAAGGAGTGGATCCCAAAGGTGGGAACTCCTCACTATAATTTCTTGTACCGTTATTTATTTTATAACTGCATATATGAACTGCTCCCCGTCATCCATAGACCATGGAGGACTTGTTTGATTGGACTGTATTGTATTGTGATGTATGAATAAAATATTCATGCATGGAATAAAATATTCGAATAATAAAAATATCATTTTTGTTGAATGAATATAATATATAAAATATTCATGTATGGAATATAATATTTGAACAATAAAAATATAATTTTTATTATATACATGAACTTTGTGAAATAGTTATATATTTAAATTAATATTCATAAACAAATCGGACGATTTGTTTATGTACACACATTTGACTGATATTGATTGGGACGATATACTTTACACATCGCCAAACTGCACAAATAATAATCAGTGTTTGTTGTTTGAAAACCCCACACGGGTATTGGGATGATATTTGACATACACTAATTCCAATATTTAGTTGTATGTCAATCGATGGGTTGACAGACTGTTATAAGCGTTAGTTATTTATATTTAACGCTTATACAGTTGTGTAATGCACTCTGGATGATGATTGACTGTGTTTGATTATTGTTGTGTACATGTGTGTATAAATCCATATAAATAAAATTATATGGTAATTGACTATGTCTGATTCCAGTTTAGAGATAACGAATATTTTAAAATAATATTCAGTGAATATTGAAATGTGAAGCCATATTAAGAAGTTAAACATCATTTTAAAACGAACGGGAATTTTGTCAATTCTATTCATTTTATAATGAATATCAAAAAGTGATTTCAAAATTTGATATTTTGAAAATATTATCATTTTAACATTAAAATCCTGTAGAATATTCAAATTTGATTTGAAATGAAATTGAAATCGTTTTAAAATGAATTTAAAACGAATTTAATATGGAATATTGAAATTTGATTTGAAATTTGAAATGAAGTTGAAATCGTTTTTATTATGAATTTATTAAGGAATATTCAAATTTGATTTGAAATTAAATTGAAATTGTTTTTGAAATGAATTTAAAACGAATTTATTAAGGACTATTCAAATTTGATTTGAAATTTGAAATGTAGTAGAAATCATTTTTAAAGCGAACTTAAAATGATTTATAAAATACGTTGTAAATGGAAATCGATGAAATATGTATAATCTATATATTACATATATTTAATGGCCTGAATAGAACGCGCCGTGCTATGGCAGTTCGCGAATTTCGACCATTGGCTTCCAATGGACAGTACGGGAGATCCGACCGTCGGATTCTCCTCAAGCTGGAACCGTAGGGTTCGTATCGAAAAGGGCTTTCCAACGAATAATAAAAATTAGAAATGTAACAGTTAGATATGGAATTATGTACGAATAAAATTTGGAAAAGGTCGTTGTAAGTGTAGTTCGACGAACGTTTACGGAAATCAACAATACAAGCCTTGATAAAATTATTAAAAATATTAATATTTTTTATAAAATAATAATAAATGATATGGAAAGAAATGGAATGAAAATTTCCAGGTTTGTAAAGATAAAAATATAATTTTCATCAAAATGAACTAGTTATTAACTAGATTTTAAATCCAATAATTTTCAAATAAATAAATTGGATTTATGAATGGTTTTAATATAACCAGAAATTTCCAATATAAGAATTGGAATGGATTTGAATCGGAATTATCTTTGGGATATTTCGATATTGGATTCCGTGATTATACGGACATTGTGGAGAAATTTGGAAGATACATATATATCGTAATTCAAATATGATATTTGTTGATTTCAGAATTTGTTATTGAATATAAGCCTGTATATTTTCTATTTAGAGCTTTGTATTTAATATCAAATGGATTTTTGGGTTTATCGTGAAAGGTGTTTTCATTCACACTATTCTTAAACCCCGTGTGAAAAGAATAATCTTTTAACCAAGATTTAAAGAAGAATTACCAATTAATTAACATTTAATTGGAATTGGAATGAAATGTGAATTGGGTTTATTGTGAACTATGTTTATAATGACATTCGTTTTTCAACCTGATTTGCAGTGGAATGTGATTTGGAATTTATAAATATTTTTATTAAGATTTAATGGAAATTTTCCGAAATAAAGTTTTCTGATTTAATATATTAGAATGGGATGGAATTCGGTTTGGTAATAATCGAAGTGAACATATGTGGAGGAAGACTGTTAATACATATGGAATTTAAAAGGCTTTGCTGTTATTCAATTTATATTGTTGGTTGGATACGTAAATTGATATTGATTTTATATTGATTTGTTTTTCCCTGAAGATTCCATAATTAACGGAATGAGATTTTGGGTTTTTCGTGAGCCGTGTTTTAAATGACATTAGTTCTTTAACCCGGTTAAAGATAAGATTAATTTCTTAACTTTGAATAATCATCAAGTAATGATTTTTGAGATTAAAACCGAATTAGAGTTTTAATGAATCTTTAATTAGATTGGAATGTGGATGAGATAAATAAATTTATTGAATTCAAGAAATGATCGAGAATGGAGCACCACCAGTTTTACTTCAGGCGATAGTTAAATCTTTAATTAGATCTAAACGTTAAATGGTAATTAATATTTACCGAAAACACTATGGTGTTAAATATGGACTATTACCAGTTTTTCTCCGTGGGATGAATATGTTGGGATTGGGAAATATAACAAATGATTACTTCGGTAAAGTTCACTAATCCCGACTAGTTTGGAAAACCTTAATATGGTTTAATTTGTGAAAAGAATAATTGAATAAAAAAAATTCTTGATTGGAATGAGGCGTATGTTGTGTTTGTGTAGCACTTGTTTATAAAATACGCGAGTTATTCAGAAAGACAGGGTTTATCCCATTCTGAATAAATGATACGATGATATGTCGACGATGAAGACGGTGGTTGAAGACCAGAGGTCTTCACATCGTTTGGATGATTACTGATGTCTTGATGGGGCTGTACACCCAAGACGAGGTAATAAGTGGTGATTGTCCAGACGTACTTGGAGATCAACGGAAGTTCGAAGGCCTCTCTCCTGTATTGGATATATGGGACGAGGAATAAGGTGCCTCCGGTTTCGTTCAGACCTAGAACGAAATTGTAAATAGACTGTGTGTCTGACATTGGATTTTGCTCTGTGTAGATTGATCTCTATCTAATATACATCTGTTTGGTGGCGGAGAATTTATTCTCTTGCTTAACACCCTTCGCTGAGACGTACGAACCCTTCTCCGAGATGTACGAGCTTAGAGGTTGTATATCAATAGATATCAGTCGCATGGCATGAATTGCCTGTGTGGCAAATGATCAAGGCTTCTGTTAAAAAGCAAAGTCTTATGGTTGACGATCAAAGCATAGCTTTAATATAGCGTCGCTTTGTGATAGAGTTAATTCCGAGCTTCACTTCCCGGTATGAACCGGAAACGGGAGAAGGATCCAGGGAGAACATGCATTTCCATCTAGTTAGAGGTGATTTCTTTATTTTACAAGCCTAGAAATTTTTATATTTTTACCTGTGTGGTTGTTGGAATGCGAGGCGCCTCATATATATCGGTTACTATGGAACCAATGGAGATTGAGTCATCTGGCTCATGTACGCCCCATAGGGCGGGGAAACACATTGTTTAGGGATTTTTAATCCACTTAAAATGTGGATCGGCCCTGTGCCTCCTAGGTGCAGTTGCGGCTGTAGCCTGAGACATGGACTAGAGCGTCTCGAATTCGGTAAGGATGATCCCTTTCCTTAGTTCATGATGGAAATAAAACTTCCAATATGACATCATGCGGTTTTAATTGTAGAACTAGTATGGCGACATGATATATAATACCCATGCCGTCTATGATTGATACATTTATATTTGAAGTTGTTTTCTTCACTTATAGTAATAATAAAAAGATTAAATTTCGCGTATCAAGCATTATTTGGCCATTATAAGGTAAAACCCTATCCTACGGCTTGCGTTGCATTGTTTGATGGGACCTGAGTCTTATAATAGCTTCATTGTTCTTTGTTTCGCATTGCGTTGACTGTTTTATGCACTAGTATTCTTGGGGGTAAACCCGTTCCGTGTTATACGGTGTGCTCCCTTGATTTACCTAACTTTAAATTCAGATTAAGAAATGTTTTAGTTCTCATACCAGTCGCATGACTGACCTGGAGTTTATTGTTTCAACCTAAACTCCGAGTGCCCCTATTTTCCATATGGGCAGCTAGTAGTTGGGTTTTGCAGATATTATATTCATAGGATCCTGGTTTATAGCTGAAGGGATATTCAGAAAGCTTTGTTTCTGTGTATTTCTTTCGGTTGTGTTTTGTATTATTTTTCTGTTGCTAATGTAATTTAAGTCTCTGGTATTTATCAAACGTACATTATTTATTCATACTCTGTTATATTCTTGTACTCTGATGTAATTTTTGTAATAACCAATGAAATGTTCTTCTGTTTGTGTTTTGATTTGTCGTGTTCTCAGACAATCCGTTGTTTCTCTTCTCTTCGGAGACCAGGGATGTTTGGGTTGTCACCGTTGGTATCCGAGCTTTGGTTTACATAGCTCGAGAACAAAAACACATTAGACTTGAACGAAAGAATTCATCAGAGATTGGATTAGTAATATCCTATGAGAATGACTCGTTAGAGATAGGATCAGTAGTATCCTAGAACGAATGTGAAGAGTGTTATTTTTAAAATAAAAATGAAAACCAATTTTGTTTTGAAAATTTAAACCTGATTATACGTATTTGAATATTTATTTTAATCAAATTGGACTATCGGGTATACAGAGATTTTAGTATACGTCTGATCCACACGTATTGAAGCCTCAAATATACGGGATGGATATAGGATCATACTCTAGTCGCTCGAGTCCGATCCGGGTGATGGCGTGCCATCATCAGCGTTTATATTCGAGTGTCGAAAGTGGGATATCTATATATTTTCATTTGACTAGTGGGCGAACCAAAATACAGTCAGAATATATTGTTGTGATTTGGCATCAAAAACATGATTTTTGAATAAAAAAAATTTGAATTTGAAACGTTAACCAACTAATTGTTTGCTAGTTGTGTCGTTTGATTATTATTATGATTAACAAAAATATATTGGAATCATAAAACTAATAAGAGAAATGAAGGGCAAATTTAGCCAAATTGTGTCAAATGTTGAATTGAATTGAAAATTGACTGGAATTGCATACATCTATACATGTGTATAATGAACAGGTCATAACAGGAAACTAAGAAGAGGAATAAAATTGTATGCCCGACAAATAGGTACGTGCTTACGAATTTTCTTTTTCTTTTAAACGTTTATGAGCCTAAGGCTGGCCGCTTGACAATTTTCTTTTTCTTCTAAATATTTATGAGCCTAAGGTTGTCTACTTGGCAATTTCCTTTTTCTTTTAAAGGTTTATGAGCCTAAGGCTGGCCGCTTAGCAATTTTCTTTTTTCTTTTAAATATTTACGTGCCTAAGGCTGGCCGCTTGGCATTTTCTTTTTTATTTGGTTGGATGAGGGCCTAGTGTGGTTAGTTGAGGTTTTAGATGTCTCCCCGTACAAAGGAGGTTATGGCGAAATTTTTCAAAAATTAGGGTGTTAGCCAAATTTTTGAAGAACTAGAAAATTCTTAGAAACTGAAAAGTTGAAGAATGAAAGCCAGAATGAAAGTCGAGTTGGTTTGTAAAACAACTTTCAGCTCCACTCCTTTTCGAGGACGAAAAGATTTTAAGTGGGGGAGATTGTAACAACTCGGATATTCAGAACCAATTTAAATTTTTAATTTTGGCAATTTTAATGAATTTTGAATATTTAAAATGATTTATTTTAAATAATAACGACTAGAAATTTATTTTGAATAGAATTGGAACATATAAATGTATTTAAATTGAAGTTAGAATATAAACATTTATTTTAATTATAAAAGGAATTGAAAATGGCGTGGTAGTTTGAAAATTCGATTTCAAACATCAATTGATTGTACAAGATTCAATACAAACCGAATTTTAGTTAAACCAGAAAATTTTGAATCTATATGAAATTATCTTTCCAACGAATCCGAAAAATCCTGATTTTATAGCGGGAATAAAAAGTTATGTCCAGTTGAAAATTCAGAATAGTCGCTATGGAAATATAGCCCTTAAAAATAGCGATTTTGCAAATGACCTCCGTTTTCAACGAGACGACTTTTGTTGGATCCGGAATGTCAAATTATTACTTGATTCCAATTTTCATAATTTTGGGAATCAATATGTGAGCATGGTGAATTTAAACGTGTTTGGTAATTTTAGTCAGAATTTATCGACTGGAAAATGATCGTTTTTCAAACGGTCTCCAAATTCGACGAAATTAGTTTTTTTAGGATAGTATTGTCAAAACATAGATTTATTTTTCTGGAATTTTAGGAGTTCATATGTGGCACTAACAAATTAAAAAGTGCATTCAAATTCAATATACATTGAATTATATTTTAATTTGAACGAAAACTGATCATAACGGCCAAATTGGCTTGCGGAGCATGTCCCATTGTGTTCGGAATTGGGGTAATTAGCTAGGGACATCAGTCGTTGGTCTCGTTTGGAGGTCGAAATTAAAAGTCAACTTAAAGGAGAATAAAATATAATATAAATAAAATTATAAAACCCTAGGCCCCCTTTTTATTATCAGAACCTGCTACCCTCCCCTTTTTCCCAAAAATCGCTCCTTGTCACCCCTCTAAATCGACGCCGCCACCCACCTTCTGACCACCGCCACTGCCATCGCCGGACGTCACGCCTCGCCAGCCTGCCGCACCCCCTTCGATCCCCCCCCCCCCCCCCCGCCCGCGTCCTCTCTCCCACTATCTTCGCTAAATCGACCCCGCACCCAAAATGGCCGCTGCCAGCCAATGGGGCACCATCGCGGCACGCTGCAGCCCCCCACCACCACAATACAAGAAAAACTGCATTTATAAGTGGAAATATCCGCTTCTAATCCGTCACTAAGTAAGCCTTAGCGACAGATTTCCAACATAATGCGGTGGTCGGTAAAAACCATGACGGTAATTGTGTCAAATATTGCGACAGAATTTAGCAGAATTTTTCCGACAATTTTCCGTTGTTTTACTAATTAAATAATAAAAATATAATTTACTTATTAATTTAATTTTAATTTATATTCTGACTATTTACCGACGGATAAGTAATTTATAATAAATTATTATTTATAAAAGGCTTTGGTAAACCCTTACTAATTTCTGAAGGATTAGCGATGGAAAATAAATTGGAGTAAACTTAACCTCACTTTTTGTTGCTAATCCGCCGCTATTCCCCTTCTGATCTGCATATATATATATATATACATATAAACACGGACACACATACACATATTCACATACATACATACTCACTACGCACATAATTCGTGTTGCATTCAATACACAATCCTAATGTAAATACAACACAATAAATATCAACACACACATCTCATAATCAATGTATTATATTAATTACTCATGTCATAATCAACATTCGACATTACATTTTTTTTCAAATTGAATATTTTCTAATCTTACTTTACTCTCGTTAATTTACATATGTTATAACAAGAAAATCAATGCATCAGAACATGAGCTGACGAGGATAAGGAACTGAAAGCTCGTCCATAGAAGACATGATGTGAGAATAATAACCAAGTATCCAACCTTATCCAATTTATCGTGGCCACTGACAAAAGCAACATGAAGACTAGAGTTGAAGAGCACCCCAACACTACATGCCACAACCCAAGACCGTAATAACTCCATCGATGCAAAGCATTTGCCGTAGAGAATTATTGGTAAGTTTGTAAGGACAAAGCAAGGAGCCAAACAAACACAACCTAAAACCTCCACGTACAGATGAACACTGAAATCAGAAAACAGTGAAAAATACAGTGATAACAAATAACCAACACCAATGGGAAATCTTAGCTACATGCAGAAGTCTTTCTTACCCAATTGCACTAATAGGAACAATACATTTAGGAAAATAGACATAAAAATAATATCAACCCTTACTAGAAACGTAAAGCATTATATCACCTGATCGCCAGCACTTCCAAGTTATCAGATGCACCAAGATTTAAAGCCAAAACGCAAGACTAACTGCTATGTACCCAATCCAAATCCCGAACCTACTGCACATGTGAGGAAGCCGCAAAACAAGAACAAAATTTGATTTGCAATTCAGTCACAACAATGTTGTTCATAATTTCATTAATTTTGTTGTACAACCAAGACTCGACAAGTAAACCATACACAATTTATACATTAAAAACATAAATTGAATTATCCGAGGACTAAGTTACATGGTAATAACACCCTGTTGGCTATTTGATTATAGATGACAGATGCTAAGGACAATATTGAAAAGTATGGATTATATATGTATAAATACACATGTTAATTAACATAGAGAGTTTTATAATCAACGCAATGGGTGTTGCATGGATGAAATGATGAAGCATGTGTGAAGCTGCTGAAACAGTGCAAGAAGGTGATACCTAGCAAGGAGAAAGGAAGAAAGGCTATTATAATTGAAAAGGTGATGGATACTTCAGATGGTGTGCATCAAAGCTTACTGAGGCCTAACTTCATTTTGATATTCATATGATGGTTCATACTACTGGAAAGCAAAGCCAAGAACTGAAGAAGAATGAAAGAAGCCGTTCACTGAGGCTGTGTTCAATGAGTATAAGATCATACGTGCATTTGATTTACGATCCATAATCAAGATTTATCACAGTGGATAGTTTCTCTTAAGTCAAAGATCATACCAAAATGTTTATAACAAAACGTTTATAAAACCAAACTATTTGGTGTTCGCTGTACTATTTCTGTTTGTTTCATACCAAAACTTTTATAAAAAATGTTTATAAAACAAAACGTTTATAACACAGAATGTTTTTAAAGATCATACCAAAACTTTTATAACAAAACGTTTATAACACAAAACATTTATAATGAAAAGTTTATAACAAAACGTTTAGAAAACAAAACGTTTATAATCGAGATTTCTGTTTATTCCATATGATGGTTCATAGTACTGGAAAACAAAACTTTGATATTTCTGTTTGTTTCTTTACTTTTCCGCTACGCTATTTGGTTCTGTTTCACTGTAAATCCATGGCAGTGTGATTGTGAGTTGTTTAACTAATGTAATAATAACAAAACGTTTATAACAAAAAAATCCTAATTACCTGATCCCAAATTAGATGGCAGAAGCTGAAGCCTGTAGAATAGGATAGCACCACAAATACAATTAAATGTTTAAATCGAAATATCTAATTATCTAATTCCAAATAACTTGCCTACGGTGAAAGAGGTCCTTCGGCTTCAAGGCATTCAACTGAAACTACGAGCATGCCTTTCAAGTTTCAACCTTTGCCAGCTTGGTGGAGAACCGCAATTTGGATCGTCGATGTCTAGAGACCATCATCGTTCACTCGACGCTCGCTGATATCACCCTTTGGTTCACTGATTTTCCGATTTCTAAATCGCGGGTTATTCCTTGACCAAATGTACAGTGCTCGAGTTTTTCTGCTTGGGTATTGAAGAAGAAAAAGGGACTAAACAAAAAACAACGAAGGCAAAGACTATTTGAATGTCGCTCTTTAATCCCCTTTTGATTAATACAGAGGAATGCATTTTTTATTTGGTAAAGTGTAATTTAGGGTTTTGATGACTTGATTTAAAGGAAAGTAGATAGAAAGAAGCCGACTGAAAATTTTGGGAGCCCGCCATCCCAATATTCGTTGCCGCCATCCCAATATTCGTTGTCCGCCATCTACCAAAGCTACTTATTTTAGTGAATACATCACATGACTAAATTTATTAGAATTACATGGGAAAAGTGAATATATTGCACTAATAAGAAAATTTGAATATTATGATATTATCAACAAGAAAAAACCATAATGAGTACTGAGGTTTGAAATGTAATGCTTTTATTCATGGATTTTGACTATTTTTAACATCTTTGATTTTTTTATGAATTTTGACTATTTTATTAAAAATTTACTAGAATGATTGTTTTTCTTAATCACTAATTATTTATTAATTAATACATACTAAACATAGTCTTAAACTAAATATTTATTAATAATTCCTTAATAGTAATTTCTTTAGTCGTGTTATAGATTACTTATTAATCATTGATTATCAAAATAAACTTAATTAAACATCGAATATTAATCTATTTTATTAATAATTACCACCTCTTATTTATATTTTATAGTAATTAATAATTAATCAATACTAACTATTGAATATTATTTACTTTTAATAGTAATTATTTTTATTAATATATTATTAACATTAATTATATAAAATTTATTAATTACTAGGTATAAATAAAAATGTAAAACATTTTATAAATAATAAATATAAAAGTATCTTGTTTGAAAGTAAGCTGGACGAATGAGGAAGATGACGGAATAAAATGGGTAGATCGGTAAAAGTAAAATAAACAGGCCGCAACCATGTGACCCAATGAATTTGAAGGTCTTCAATCCATGCGGATGATCAATTACAACCGTTGGATAGTTCGATCTCAATGTCTCAAATTAATAGTAGTGTGAAGATTTTGATTGCCCATTGTATATCTTAAAAAATATAAACATCACTTGCAAATCTTTCGGAATTCTGCTACAAAATAGCTTCACTTAATATTCGTCGGTAATCTGCCTGTATTTGCAGCGGAAAATAGCGACAAAAATTTTCTATCGGTAATTTGATGCAATTTGCGACGGATTAGTGAGGGATGACAGAATACGACGGTAATAAATAAAAGAAAACAGTTTAAAAAAACAAAAAACTATCCCTTGCAAATCACATGGAAATCCGCCGCAAATTAGCGACGGAAATTTCCGCTTCTAAAAATTTGGCGCTAATTCAGTGTTTTCTTGTAGTGCCACCGGCAACCACCTGCGCCCCTCCTCCTCCCACCCCAACGAACAATAGTGAGTTTTTCAGATTATATTTTATTTTATAAAAATCTTATTTTAAAAATTATAGAAAGTTTGGATTTTTAGCATATAAAAATAGGATTTTTAAATGTGTAGCAAATTAAAAATAGGATTTTTAAACGTGCAATGAAGTAAAAATACAATTTTTATATATGTAGCAAAGAAAAAATATAATTTTTATATATGTAGCAAAGTAAAAATATGATTTTTACATATGTAGAGAAGTAAAAATTCGATTTTTATATATGGACTAGCATTATAAAAATTTGATATATATATATATATATATATATTAGCATGATAAAATTGTGATTTTTATATATATGAAACAATCTAAAAACATGATTTTTAGTGACATAAAAAGATAATTTTTAGTGCCATAAAAGATATGACATCTAAAAACAAAAAGATATTCTTTTTAAATATAAAAGATTTGAATTTTGTATGTAAAACTGGATTATAAAAATATGATTTTTATAATGTAAAGATCGATATAAAAATATGATTTTTAGTATCTAGAAAGCGAAATGAAAATTTGGTTTTTATTGTTTGATGTAGCGATATAAAAACGAGATTTTTATATAAGTATAAAATTAAAAATATGATCTTTATATATATGGTAGCGGTATAAAAATATGATTTTTATATACATAGTAGTGTTATTAAAATGTGATTTTTTTAATATATATAGCATCGTTAAAATTATGATTTTTAATAGAAATTGCGTGAAACAGACTGCGTTTGGAGCATGGTAAAGAACGCTACGAATTGGAGACAAATCCAAACCGTTCAATTAAAAAAATGGATGAGTGGATCCCTAAGGTGAGAACTCCCCACTATAATTTCTTGTACAGTTATTTATTCTAATAACTGCATATATAAACTGCTCCCCATCGTTCGCAGACCATGGCTGACTTATTTGATTGAACTGTATTGTAGTGTATTGTGTTGTGATGTAAGAATAAAATATTCATGTATGGAATAAAATATTTGAATAATAAAAATATCATTTTTATTGAATGAATATAATATATAATATATTCATGTATGGAATAGAATATTTAAACAATAAAAATATAATTTTTATTGTATATATGAACTGTGTAAAATAGCCATGTATTGAAATAAATAATCATAAACAAATCGGTCTATTTGTTTATGTACACACATTTGACTGATATTGATTGGGACGATATATTTTACACATCGCCCAACTGCTCAAATAATAATCAATGTTTGTTGTTTGAAAACCCCACATGGGTATGGCGATGATATTTGACGTACACTAATCCCAATGTTTAGTTGTATGTGAATCCATGGGTTGATAGACTATTGTAAGTGTTAATTATTTATATTCAACGCTTATACGTTTATGTAATGCACTCTGGATGATGGTTGACTATGTTTGATTATTGTTGTGTACATGTGTGTATGAAATCCATATAAATAAAATTATACGGTAATTGATTGTGTCTGATTCCAGTTCAGAATTAACAAATGTTTTAAAATAATATTCAGTGAATATTGAAATGTGAAGCCGTGTTAAGTAATTAAATGCCATTTTAACACGAACGGGAATTTTGTTGATTCTATTCATTTTATAATGAACATCGAAAAGTGATTTCAAAATTTGATATTTTGAAAATATTATCATTTTAATATTAAAATGATATGGAATATTCAAATTTGATTTGAAATGAAATTGAAATCATTTTAAAATGAATTTAAAATGAATTTATTATGGAATATTCAAATTTGATTTGAATTTGAAATGAAATTGAAATCGTTTTTAAAATGAATTTATTAAGGAATATTCAAATTTGATTTGAAATTTGAAATGAAATTGAAATCGTTTTTAAAATGAATTTAAAACGAATTTATTAAGGAATATTCAAATTTGATTTGAAATTTGAAATGAAGTTGAAATCGTTTTTAAAACGAATTTAAAATGATTTATAAAATACGTTTTAAATGGAAATCGACGAAATATATATTATAAATATATTATATATATATAATGGCCTGAATAGAACGCGCCGCGCTGCAGTAGTTCGCGAATTTCGACCATTGGCTTCAAATGGACATTACGGGAGATCCCATCGTTGGATTCTCCTAAAATTGGAACCATTGGCTTCGTATCGAAAAGAGATTTCCAAGAATATAATAGATTGGAAATCTAACGGTTGGATATGGAAATATGTCCAAATCAAATTTAGAAAGGTCGCTGTAAGTGCAGTTCGACGAACGTTTATGGATATCGACTGTACGGGGCTTAATAAAATTATTAAAAATATTAATAATTTCCATAAAATCATAATAAATGATTTGGAAAGAATTGGAATGAAAACTTCCACATTTGTAATGATAAAAACATAATTTTTATCAAAATGAACTAGTTATTAACTAGGTTTGAAATCCAATAATTTTTTAATAAATAAATTCGATTTATGAATGGTTTTAATAAAGCCAAAAATTTCCAGTATAAGATTTGAAATGGATTTGAATAGAAACTATCTTCGGAATATTTCGATATTGGACTCTGGGATTATATGGGCATTGTGGAGGAATTTGGAAGATATATATGTGGTTATTCCAATAAGATATTTGTTGGTATCAGAATTTGATACTGAATATAAACCCATATATTTTCTATTCAGAACCTTGTATTTAATATCAAATGGATTTTGGGTTTGTCGTGAACGGTGTCTTCATTAACACTGTTCTTAAACCCTGTGTGAAAAGAATAAATCTTTTAACTAAGATTTAAAGAAGAATTACCAATTAATTAACATTCAATTGGAATTGAAATGAAATGTGAATTGGGTTTATTGTGAACTGTGTTTTTAACAACATTCCTTCTTTAACCCGATTTGCAGTGGTATGTGATTTGGAATTAATATTTTTTTTATTAAGATTTAGTGGAAATTTTCTGAAGTAAAGTTTTCCAATTTAATATATTGGAATGGGATGGAATTCGATTTGGTAATAATCGAAGTGAACTTCAGTGGAGGAAGACTGTTAATATATATATATATATATATATATATATATATATATGGAATTTAAAATGCTTTGCCATTATTCCATTTATATTGTAGGTCGGATACGAAAATTGATATCGATTTGTTTTTCCGTGAAGATTTCATAATTAATGGAATGAGATTTTGGGTTTATCGTGAGTCGTGTTTTAAATGACATTAGTTCTTTAACCCAATAAAAGATTAGATTAATTTCTTAACTTTGAATAATCATTAAGTAATGATTTTTTAGATTAAAACGGAATTCGAGTTTTAATGAATCTTTAATTAGATTGGAATGTGGATGAGATAAATAAATTTATCGAATTCAGGAAATGATCGAGAATGGAGTACCACCAGTTTTACTTCAGGCGATAGTTAAATCTTTAATTAGATTTGAACGTGAAATGGTAATTAATATTTACCGATAACACTGTGGTATTAGATATGGAGTATTACCATTTTTGCTCCATGGGATGAATAGGTTGGGATTAGGAAATATAACAAATGATTACTTCAGTAAGGTTCGCTAATCCCGACTAGTTTGGAAAACCTTAATATGGTTTAATTTGTGAATAGAATATTTGAAAAAAATATTATTCTGGATTGGAATGGGGCATATGTTGTGTTTGTGTAGTACTTGTTAATAAAATACGCGAGTTATTCGAAAATACCGGGTATATCCCATTCTGAATAACTAATACGATGATATGTCGACAATGAAGTTGGTGGTTGAAGACCGGAGGTCTTCACGTCGTTTGGATGATTACGGATGTCTTGATTGGGCTGCGCACCCAAGACGAGGTAATATGTGGTGATCGTCCAGACGTTCTTGGAGATCAATGGATATGCGAGGGGCTCTCTCCTGTATTGGACATATGGGATGATGAATTAGGTGCCTCCAATTTTGTTCAGACCCAGAACGAACTTGTAAATGGACCGTGTGTCTAACATTGGATTTTTCTCTGTGTAGATTGATCTCTATCTAATATACATTTGTTTGGTGGTGGAGAATTTATTCTCTTGCTTAACACCCTTTTCTGATATGTACGAGCTTAGAGGTTGTACATCGAAAGACATCATTTGCATGGCATAAATTGCCCGTGTGGCATGTCTGAGTGGAAAATGATCCAGGCTTCTGTTGAAAATAAGAGTCTTGTGGTTGACGATCAAAGCATAGCTTTAATATAGTGTCGCTTTGTGTATAACATTAATTCGCAAGCTTCACTTCCCAATATGGACTAGAAACGAGAGAAGGATCCAGGGATAACATGGGTTTCCTTCTAGTTAGAGGTAGTGTCTAGGTTTTACAAGCCCATACATTTTTATTTTTTTACCTATGTAGTTGTTGGAATGTGAGGCGCCTTGGATATATCGGTTACTATGGAACCAATGGAGATTGAGTAATCTGGCTCATGTATGCCCCATAGGGCGGGAAACATATTGTTCAAGGATTTTTAATCCACATGAAATGTGGACCGGCTCTGTGGCTCCTAAGTGCAGTTGCGGCAGTAGCCTGAGACACGGTCTAGAGCGTCTCGAATTCGGTAAGGACGATCCCTTGCCTTAGCTCATGATGGAAATCCAACTTCCAATACGACATCATGCTATTTTAATTGTAGAAGTAGTATGGCGACATGATATATGGTATCCATACCGTCTATGATTGATACATTTATATTTGAAGTTGTTTTCTTCACTTGTAGTAATAATAAAAAAGATTAAATTTCGCGTATCAAATATTAATTGGCTATTATAAGGTAAAACCTGATCCTCCGGCTTGCGTTTCAATGTGTGATGGGACCTGGGACATATAATAGCTTCATTGTTCTTTATTTAGCGTTGCGCGGATTGTTTTATGCACTTGTATTCTTGGGGGTAAACCCGTTCCGTGTCATACGGCGTGGCCCCTTGTTTTACCTGGCTTTAAAATCAGATTAATAACTGTTTTAGTTCTTACACTAGTCACATGACTGACCTGGAGTTTATTGTTTTAACCTAAATTCCGGGTGCCCCTATTTTCCACACGGGCGGTGAGTAGTTGGGTATTGCAGATATTATCTTCATAGGATCCTGGTTTATAACTGAAACAATATTCGGAAAGCTATGTATCCGTGTATTTCTTTCAATTGTGTTTTGTATTATTTTTCCGCTGCTAATGTAATTTAAATCTCTGATATTTATCAAATGTATATTATTTATTCATACTCTGTTATATTCTTATACTCTGATGTAATTGTTGTAATAAGCAATGAAATGTTCTTCCGTTTGTGTTCCGATTTGTCGTGTTCTCAGACAATCCATTCTTTCTCTTCTCCTCGGAGACTGGGGAAGTTCGGGTCGTCACAATCTTCTCATGATCCTCCGAAGTCTAACATACAAGCCCTCATGAGATCTTCCAAAACTCGATTGACTCACTCGGTTTGACCATCAGTTTGGGGATGATATGCCATACTCAAGCACAACTCGGTTCCCAAAGCTTCATGCAAACTTTTCCAAAGTCCACTTGTAAATAATGGATCTCAGTCACTCTCTATACTCCTTGGGAGAATCGAACTATCCATTTTATATAAAGTTCAGCCAATTTGACGGCGCCCTAGTCGATTTGACGGGAATTAACCTTGCACTTTTCGTCAAACAATATACAATGACCCAAATCCCTTCATTCACTGCCCTGGTTCTTGGTAGTCCATCGATAAAATCCATCGATACTTGCTCCCACTTCCACGTTGGAACTTCCAATGGCTGAAGAAAACCACTCGGCTTCTTCTATTCAACTTTCACCAACTGATAATTCATGCACTTGGAAATGAATTTTCCAATGTCTCGCTTCATCCCTTCTCAGTAGTAGACTCACTTCATATCTTGATTAATTTTATTACCATCAGGATGAATCGTCAACTTCAAGTGATGACATTCTCTTAGAACCTCATCTTTCAATCCATCAATATCAGGAACAACTAATCGCCATTGCTTTTGAAGCCAACCATCTCGATCGACTTCGAACCCTTTGTCTTTTTCTTCCAGCTTCAGGACAAAGTCGACAAGCTTTGCATCTTGCTTTTGGCTTTTGCCAATCCTTTCAATGAGAGTAGGCCTTATCGGTAAGTTTGCCAACATTTCAGGTTCCAACTCACACTGTGGCCTAAAATAAATCCATGTTAAATACTCAAGGCTCTTCCATTCCAAAAACATCACTCCCAAACATTCGTGTCTTCGACTCAGTGCAACTGCAACTGGGTTACCTTTCCCAAGAGTATAGGCTACATCAAAATCATATGATGCCAAAAACTCTAACCATCGTTGCTGCCGAAGATTCAAATCCCTTTGGAGAAAAGATACTTTAACGACTTGTGATCCATAAACAACTCGAGTCAAACTCCTAACAGATAATGTCTCCACATGTTCAGAGAAAACACAATTGCTGCCAACTCCAAACCATGAGTTAGGTAATTCTTCTCATGCGGATTTAGCTGTCGACTCGCGTGGGCCACGACCTTATCCTTTTGCATTAGCACTACTCCAAGTTCAATACCACATGCATCGGTGTATACCACCATCTCTTCATTCCCACTTGGAATGGTCAACACAGGAGCACTCGTCAATCTCTCCTTCCAGATTTCGAACGCTTGTTCACACTTCACAACCCACGTGAACACTTTTCTCTATCAACGGTGCAGCTATCTTGGAGAAATCCTTGATAAACCGTTGGTAATATCCTGCCAACCCAAGGAAACTCCGAAAATCTGTCGCATTCTTAGGTCTATCCCAGTCCTAGATTGCTGCCATCTTAGCGGGGTCAACCGCTATCCCATTTCCATAAACAACATGACCTAAGAACCTCACTTCATCCATCCAGAAATGACACTTCGAGAACTTAGCCTTCAACTGATGCTTTCGCAAGATCTCCATCACAACTCCCAACTGTGTCTTGTGTTATTCCTCATTCTTGGAGTAAACCAGAATATCATCCACGAACATAAGCACAAACTTATTCAACTGATCTCTGAATACCCTATTAATAAGATTCACAAAATACGCTAGCGCGTTAGTCAACCGAATGGATCACCAACGACTCGAAGAAACCGGATGGTGTCATAAAAGCAGTCTTCAGCACACTATCCTTGGACACCCTCAATTGGTGAAATTCTGTTGCCAAATCCATCTGAGAAAACACTTTGGCTTTGTGAAGCTAATCGAACAAGTCATCTATCCTTGGCAACAGATACTTTTTCTTCTTTGTCACCTTAGTTAGCACATGATAATCCACACATAATCTTAACGAGCCATCCACCTTGGTTGCAAAAACCATTGGTGCACCCCATTCGGAAACGCTTCTCCGAATGAATCCTTTTCCCAGAAGGTCACGAACTTGCACCTTTAGCTCTCGCTGTTCCTTAGGCGTCATCCGCCTAAGAGGCATAATGACTAGTCTAAAATTCTCGACCAAACCGATTTTAAACTCGGTCTCATGATGCAGTGACAACCCTTTGACCTTGTCAAAGGCATCCTCATACTGATTAGCGATCAGCACAGATGACAAGTCTTCTTGTGGAATCACAAGCGAATGTAACAACCTATAAGAACACCGCCTTCGGGTAACCCGAATCAACACCTTCCGCACTTCCACGTCCCCGAATGTCATCTCTAGCTTCTCGCAATTCACCCTTTCCGCATACCTCTTGAGCCAACCATGCCCAAGATGATCCCAAAGCCAGCGAAGTTAAGAACAAGGCAATCACACACAAAAGAGCAACCACGACTCGACAACACTAGACCACGACACAACATGCACAAACTGGATGAACCCCCAAGTGGATTAGTGATGATCAATGGTCTATCACAAATCCCAAGACTAACTTCTCGTTCTTTTGATAAGGAGTATCCACATATGAACGAGCATACTTCGACAAAGTCTCGAGGTCAGAAATATAGTCAACAACTGGTCGACCATTTGGTCTAAGCTCCACGAATCTCTCAAACAGAACAAACATCTACATGGTGGAGATAAATTTTTCTTCAAACTTAGCTTGGACTAGCTCCCATGAAATATCCTCATCAGGGGTCTCAAGTGTGATAGAGTTCCACCAGTCCATTGCTCTGCCCACTAACTACCTTGATGTAAGTTTCCTCTCTTTGTTGCATCATCAATACCCATTTCCTTGAAGATTCGGACACAAGTATCCATCCACTTTTGAACCTCTTCAACTGGTTCGGTGCCCTTAAACTGTTTTCCTCCCAATGATGCAAACTCTTTGCATAGCTTTGCAAATTTTATAGCTCTAGGCACTGTAACCCCAACCTCAACTGTAGCTGCCACTGGAGCTGGGTTCCTTCGAAGAGATGCTTCCATCATGGCTTCAGACATGGCTGGGTAATCAGGTGTCCCGCCATTACCCCCTTCAGGCCCATTTTCTTCCCTACTAGAATGTCTTGTATAGCGTCGGCTCTTTCTAAATCTGCAAAGTAGAATGATTAGCTACTTTCAAGAAAAACAGCTAAAGGAAGTACAAACGCTACTACTATATATGCTAATATATCTAGTAAGCATCCGACTAAAATCTACAAATACGTGTCTCATACGTAATTACATCTTAGAACTTTGGCCACAATCATTGACCAGAGCTCTGATACCAAATGTGACGACCGCCCACCGCCCCCGCACTATACAAAGGGAATAATGCGATGAAATGTGTGCCAGGCAGCTATGGACGATCATCAAGGTATGGTAGATAAACGAAACCTGTCGTAAACTAAAAGCGCAAGGATAAAATATAATAGAACATATACAATAGGTAGTGATTGTGGAGCAGAAAAAATTAAACTTTCATGACAACTTGAAAGTATTTCCCTTACACGTGGAATGCAACAGTAGTGTTTGAACAATTTGCCTCACTACAACACTCTTAGAAGTAGCACACCGCGGAAACAAATACTAGATAGTAGTAAAGATAGTATGCCAGCCTCCTGCTTGCCTACGAATAGCAACACCGTCCTCACTGAAGCTATCACCTGCCACTTGCTACTTAGTCTGCCCATCCAACAATTGGATGAGCAACCCAAGGTAATAAGTGAAGACATAAAACCCTGAGTCAGACAACAGTCTTAGTGAGTGATAAAACAGCTAACAAACTTCATCAATAACGTGTATGAGAAGGGATAGACGGGCATACTAATCTACCCACAACACCAGAGAAGAACTAAACCTTATCTTCCTTACATCGGATAGTGATAGCCTTTACTTTAAACAATTCAACCATTCATCCATGGAAATCTTAATATCCATTCAATCATGGTAAAACACTCAAAGTATCCAAATTATATGTATCTCATGTAAACCATCCTAATCGAAATTAACATCCCTCAAGTACAAGCTCCAAAGGCCTAAACCCATATCAGACAAGCACCCAAGTAACATCTCCTTCGGCGTTGGATAACCTACATGAGACGGAACAAGTTGAACAACCAATCATCCATGACTGACTCAGGCTATCACCGCCAATCTTGCTTTGAAACCATCGTTAATCGTATGACGACCAAACTTGCCACATGTCAAGGGAGAATGGTAACCCCATTTCTAGCATAAACTCCATACGCCTTTCAACGATATGTATTTATGTCTAACCTTGACAACTAGGCCTTTCAACAATACCCAGGGTACTCGACCAACAACCTTCCAGTCTTTTGGATGTCGCTATTGTAACCCTACTTTGAGTCTGCTGGAACTTATAACAACGATGACTTCTTGGCATTCGCATCTTTAGTCACCAAACCCGATGACTTTTCAAGGCTCAAGCAACCTTCTGGAGCAACCATTGTCCACCAACTCACGACCTTTGAGCTGAATCCACCCATTAGTTGCTTTTCACCGATCAACGAATACATCACATCACTTCAAACACCCCCCTTCAGGACTCTTGCCGACGCTATCATCGTCGTCGAACCAAACAACATTATTATAAGGTTCAAAAAAATCCATAGCATTCATATGCACAAGCTAAGGAAACCAACTACACCACTTAAGCCATTCAACACAGCATTTAAAAGCGCTGCTGAAAACATGATAGATCAGAATATAGGCCGACCCAACCCTTATGACCGACCCAACCCATCACCCCTTGACCGACCCGATCCACTCTAGGCCGACCCGACCCAACTTCCTTCTGGCTTTTGAACTCAACCGATCTACTATGGACCGATCCACGTCAGAGGAATAGACCGACCCAGTGAGAGGCTGACCCATTTCCTTCCCACTTAACTTCCCTGACTGATCCAATTAGGACCGACCCACTTCACTCCAGTTCGACCGATCCATCCAAATTGAGTTTGCTTCCACGTCTAATGCTTCAAACCGACCCGATCTACCATTCTCTAACAGACCCGACCGGTCCCCCAATGACCGATCCATCAGCCCCATCTATATTCTCCTCAGTTGACCGACCCGATCAAGATCAAACCAATCCGACCCATTCTACTAAGACCTATCCGTTCTGAGTTATTTTCCAAGACAGGATTTGAGACCGACCAGATCCACTTATGGCCGAACCAATCCATTTCCAGCACATCTCCACTTCTACTCCGATTTTAGTCGAATCTTCACCAAATGACGAATCTGACAAAACCGACTCAACCAAAATCATCAAACACAATCATAAACATGTCAAAACAGTTCTAGCAACATGAATATGAGATTACAAAAAAGATGATGTAAATCTCAACAATGACCACCAAAAGCTACTAAAATGAATATATGATCTAGATGAGTGATCTAACTTACCTAAACATGTGATATGACATGAAACTAACAGTTAAAACTTGCTAAATCAGATCGTAAGGTGATTCATATGAAATGGACAGTAATGGTGTAAATATACGGTAAAACATTCCAATGTGATGAGAAACATGCGCAAACACTCATACACGTCATTGCATTCATGTAAGAGACGTAAATCACTGACTGATTTACCGAAACAATCTAAAATCAATGAAAAAGGAATCCAGACAGCAAGCACCTCATACAAAACACCTTGATCCGACGAATCCTTGCCCCAATTGTCATAGAGCTAGCCTCTAATGGTGTAGATATGTGATTTCCTTCCTTAGATTTGGATTTTTAATGGTGGAAAGGTGTTAGAGGAGGAAGGAGATCAATGCCTCTAAATGAGATAATGGGAAAGTAAACATTTTCCCTCTACTCTCACCCCCAATTTATAGGATTCCACCTGCCCACTAATGGCCCTCCCCAATTCAGCCCATTAGGCTCTCCAAACCTGAACAGCCAAATGAAAAACCTTAAAACAATGATTTCTCCCAAAACGCTGAGCCAAATCTTTAATGTGACCACTGTACGGAAAGGCAATCATCAATTCATTTCCAATGGCATAGGTCTCACCTTTTGATTCGAGCTAAGCCAAAAGTTATGCCCTGTACAAAACTGACAGGGGAAAAATTGTCACAAACAAAATGGTAAAAATTACGGACATTTTTCACATCCCCATAAGCAACCTATCAAAAGATGAGAATGATCCAACCCTTAGGGATTAAAATAAAAATATTTTACATTCTTCGGATATGTAAAATGCGGGCAGTTACATATCATCTCAAACTACTTTAGAGCTGCATCAAGCTTCATTCAATCATCTCCATCATCGAAGATCATCAAGTGTTCGATTATCGGAGATCTACTTCAATAATCTCTACAACTAAAGAGATCTATGCATTGCTACAATGAATTCAAGTGATGGAAGAGAAGGGATGGATAATCGTAGAGAAGAGAAAATCATCGTGAAGGAAAATAGAAAAGATGTATAAAGTGAAAATGATCATGTTCCTTGTAATGATGAAGATCATAATGAAATGCCCTGGGCCATATCTAAGGCCGGACCACTATAAACATTCTATCTCCTTTATTTTATTCCCATACTTATTTGCTTTTAACTTTTTTTTGATCATTTATGAAGTATTGAAACACACCTTAGGGTGTTAGTGTCATTTTTGGTATTAACATTTTTGGCGCCCACCATTGGGCTCGAACCCACGACCACAAGGTTAAGAGCCTTGATGGGGGAAGTTTTTTGAGTTTGATCTTTCACGATAGATTCAAAAGATCTAAAAATCTAGCCTATTGAAAGGATGTCTGCGATATAATGACACCGTCGAAGAAAGGAAGTAAGTCTTCTGGAGGTCTTGAAATTAATGCTAATAATGTTGTAACCTCTCCTCAAACCAATAATCCGAATGTTGCACAAATTTCAGAAGCTCGCATAACCCAAGGTCAATTGGATGTGGTTGTTGCCGGTTTGAATCAAAGAATGGAGACTTTGCATAAAAAATTTATGGACAAGCTAGATGCTCTTTTCACCTCTCAAGCTAATTATGTACCTCGAAGTGGTTATTCGGAGAACTATAGTAAAGCTACAAGGGTTTTTGACAATGATGTTAAAGACATCATCGCCACTTCTCAAGTTAATAATCCGACTGTTGCACAAACTACGAGAGATGTTGTAAGTTGGGAAGAGTAAAATACTACTGTAGCCGATTTACAAATAGCATTGCTTGTTTCTTATGAAAAGTTATTTTAGTTTCTTTTACAAATACAAACCTCCTATGGTAAAGGGAAGATTGTAACTGAACATCATCTCTGTTACTGAAATCATGCATGCTTATTTCTATCATATATACCCAAATTTTTGTTAAGTAATTCAAAATTTTCTTATAGTCGATTTAATATAGCAGGTTACGTAAAGAATGTTTGGTTTCTCAAATTCTGATGAGACCTAGCGACCTCGACGATAACTTATACCAACAACGCTAGCTCAAAGATCGAGTGGTACAAACATTACTATGCAAAAGTGCAAGGATGAAAAGCACTGCCTTGAAGAGAGGAAGGAAGAAGTTACTCAGAGTCAAATGGAACAAGGCGCGACAAGTAGGCATGAAGCTAAGACAAAAGGTTGAAAGTTCCATCAAAGGGGAACGTCCAAAAGCGAGAGATACAAGGCTTCGATTCTTTAACTTAGATAGCTTCCTAAGTCGAGCGTCCGATGAAGGAAGTGGCGTCCTTCCCGTGGAATGATGTAACAACCAAAAGTGTGCAAGCTCCACCAAAGGGGCACCTCCCAAAGCAAGAGGTCTAAGGCCCTGGTTCTTTAATTAGGATAGCATGTTAATTCAAGCTTCCATTGAAAAAACTAGTGTCCTCACTTTGGAATGAAGCAACAACAAAAGCCTCTCATAACAAAGCTTGATAGAAATCCTAGCCGAAATGGGGTGTCCAACTTAAGTTTCTCATATGTTAGATTTATTCGGTGGGAGAAGAAATAAAGGTTGGAGTAAAAAAAGATTTCAGCCGAAAGGGGGTGTCCAACATATGTTTCACCTATGTCAGATTTATTCCGCATGAGAAGAAACAAAGGTTGGATTAAAAAGAAATCAAAATCGGAAGGTGGTGTCTAACTTAAGTTTTCCTGACGTTAGATTTATTCGACAGTTGAAGAAACGAAGGTTGGTTTAAGTAGAAGTCCTAGAAGAAAGGGGGCACCTAATAAGATCGTCAGTGTAAGGAAGTACCTTGCCGATTATGAAAAATGTTGGGATTTAACCAAAGAACTCTCTAGGGGTAACCAATCAATTCGGCTAGTGCCAGATTTATTCGATTGCGATGAATGTTTGGTTTAAATCCAAGAACTCTCCTGGGGCACCCGATCTAAGTCGTCGATGCTTAAGATAATCAACAGACAGTAGACGAAAGTCCTTGACGCTTGAATTAAGTAGGGTGGATAGTATACGAACATTGGGCCAAAATATAAGACCTCCTACGGAGTGGCACTAGTATACAAGACTTCGCTATGAAGAAGCACTAGTTCAACCAACAAAGTCGGGTCTCCTAGATGCAATGGCAGGCTCTGAAGCTCTCAATGAAATGGAAGAATCCAAAAGACTTTGCCAACAAATTAGAAGCTTCGAGTGCCCTAGTCAATATCAAAGAAAACTCGACAAAGTTGATAGCCTCCAACGTATGCAATTCGTGATGAACTATAGTATGGGGGCAATACAACCGCATTGGAATGGAATAATTATTTAAAAACATACCACAACTCATCACGACTTCGCACCATATAAAGGACTTGCATTCCATAAAGAAGTAAATGCGCAAAAGTATGACAAAGCTAAAGTACAACAAGCAAAAGCAACTTCATCACATCAACATAGATTTAAGTGCAAGGTTTCACAAATCCATAAGAGAGGGTTGGGACTTGCATAAATATCCGGTCAAAGCAAACTAGCAAACAACAAAGCTATATAAAGAAAAGTAGATAATCAAAACCTCTAATCATCCTTCTTCCCACCTTTAGAAGCACTGCCAGACCTCATTGTAAGCTTTGGAATTCTAGGAGGATGAGGTGAAGCAGCATGGTGGCTTTTTACCTCGGTTTCTTGTTCATCGTTAGGATTGTCAGGGAAGTAAAGAACAATTGTCTTCTTGCAAGCGTCGCGCTTCCCCTAGCACTGCTGTAATGAAGATTTGCTCTTTTTCCCTAACGGCCATTTTACCCTTGTCCGAGCTTTCATCTATATCCTCAACTTCTTTAGTCCATCCTGGCGAGAAGTCCGGGTCATCCAGATTAGAAATTGCATTAATATTTCCTTCTTGTGACCCGGGTTAAGTAGTAGAGGCGGGAGTAAAGGCTGTAGCTAAAGAAGGATCACCCAGATTAGAAGTGTTGGTCGAAGTAGTTGCCGCCAGCAGGGTTGAAGGTGTAAAGATGGTCGTAGTTCCCGTCACTTCAACAACAACTTGAGAAGTCTATAGAGTATTTAGGTCTAATTCATATGAATGGTAAGCAAGAAGCTCATTATACCCTAGTGGAGTGATAAAGTAATCTAAGTCTGATACAACTTAATTAATGTCAATTTTACCCAAGGCATGTGCGCTTCTGAGCTACACTTCATAAGCATCCGCATTATCACTATTGCCTTCATCATCTCTTATATTCTTCTCTACAGCTTTTTCCCTTACTTTATGACTGTCAGAAGGGTCAATGGAAGGCATAGTAAAAGCTTGGGGATCATAAACACTGATATCAATAGAAGTAGTGTGAGTAGCGGACGTAGTTGTGTCTAGGGTTTGCTCCCCAGAGGGCCAGCTTCATCAAGTAAACCACGCTCTCTCATGAGTTATTCTTTTCCCTTGGCCAAAGCTTTGTAGGACTCATCATCTAGAAGGTTTTCTAAGTGTTCCACTTCGGTATAACTACCTCCATCAAGTTTTGAAAGCACTGATTCCCAAACTTCAGCCAGAGTAGTTGGGAATGAATCCCCTAAGTAAGATAAGTTGCCTCGTCCCATAACAATGAGAGAATAGAATCTAAACAAAGTGGCATTGACATCAGCTTCAGCATGTGCTTGCTCTGCAGCTACCTCGCCTTCATGAGCCTGATCTCTCTCATGCTTGAGCTTTTCTACTTTATCTTTCAGCAAAGAAATCTTCAAATCCTGAGATGTATTTTTCTCATCAAGACTAGCATTGTCTCGTTGATAAGTTTCAATAGTTTTCTGCTCCACAGCTAACTTGTCTTCAGCGGTTTTCTAGGAAGAATGGGCATCTTTGACTTGAGAATTTAACAAAGTTTACCTCACTTTAGCCGCAGCAAGCTCTTCCCTAAGCCTTTTGTTTTCATCTTCTAACTCCTGGTTCTTTTGGTAAGAGATGAAATGCGCTTTTTGTTTTCATCTTCTAACTCCTGATTCTTCTGGGTAAGAGATAAAATGCTATCATCATGTGCCTTGTGGGTTCTTTTCCACTCTTTCTTATCATTGTCCATTGTGAGTGTGACCTCGTAGTTCAGTTTATTAATTCGTCGAAGTTTGTCAGCCTGCTTATGCCATAGGGAGATCTTCTCAATGTGACGCTTAACCACATCCAGTTGCTTCTCGATATTGCCTTTCACCATATCCAATTCCTTATGTATGTCTTCCTTGTTTGTTTGCCTGATGTTCAAATCAAAACAGACTCCTTTTAAGAACCAAGTCTTAAACCACTCAGCGAGTGTGTCAGGTACTGGTTTCAGAGTACGCTTTGGCCTCTGGAGAATCTGATGTATATCGGCAGGGGTGGGGGTAGCAAATGGAGGTTGATGAGGTATGATGTTGGTAGAAGGTTGAACAATGGAGGTAGAACCTTTATTTGACTTGGACAGCTTCTGAGAACTGCCTTCGCTAGGATCCATGTCGTTGTTATCTCTTTCCCTCTTCCTATGACAATCATCCCTATCTTCCCTGTCTCGGTCAAAACAGTTGTCGTGATCTTTCCTGTTCTGTTAATATTCATAGCGATTGTTGCATTCTTTCCTATTCTACTCATATTCATCCTAGCGATCTCGGGCTTCCTGAGCTTTTCTCTATTTTCTCTTCTCTTTGGCCTCTTCGTGATAATGAGACTACATATAATTTGGAGATTATAAGAGCTTGTGTGATGTTTGAAATCCTTCCTATATTGACGGCTCATGGGTTGACCTGAAAAAGAAAAAAGAAAGAGTTTAACACTTTAAAGCAAGAAGCACGGAGGCAAGACAGAAAGCATAAGAAATTTTTTAGAGCTCTAAGTGTGTGTTGTGTGCGCTCTAACATGCATCAATCTACGAACACTTTTGGTTTTTGAGGTCAAAGCCGTTGCAGTTTCATAGATAGGTTTTTGGGATGAAGAATTTATAGCCAACCCAGTAGCCACCATTATGACTAATGTGGAAATTTCGGGGGTAATAATTCCACTTGTAGTGAGCTCGCCTGATGTGACACCGAGATCACCCAATCCTTGTATACATTCATAAAGTCCTCCTCAATGGTGGTAGGAAATGTGGGTTCAATATCAGCTCTCTCAGTAATCATGTCACTTTTATCTGCGCTTTCCCCTTCCCTAACTTGCTCTCCAGTAGATTCAGGGCCTTTACCCTCGCCGTGTACAAATTCCTCTTCTTCGATGGAAGGCAGTTGAGGTTGGGAAGTTGTTTCATATCCAGTAGTAGGATCTGTGAATTTCTTTAATGAGGACTCCTCAGTAGAATATTTTAAAGCGACATCTTATCTAGAGGCTGGGGGATCCAAAGCCTCGAGCATAGAAAGAGGAGTAGAAATCCTTCCAGAAGGAAAAGATAATGCGGGGTTGAGCAACTTATATTGGCAAAGATATCCTTCTGAGATCAGAGTTTTTTTTAGTCCTATCCTCTTCCTTGATAGTCTTTAAGGACTCGAGAATGGATTTATGAGCAATAGAGTCTTTATAATCTTTGATAATATATGGAACTTCTGCTGTAACACCCCACCTCCGCCTGGGTGACTCTTGCAAGTACACTAGCTTTGGAGGGGCGTTTAACCGGGTAATCATGCACAGAGATATCACAAGACAGAACATATAAGTAAACAGAGTAGATAATGCAGCGGATAAAATTACTATTTCAAAAGCATAGTCAAGTTACATCAAAGTACTTAGTCATCATTTTCCAACAAAACAAAGTCTAGAAAACATAAACTGAAAAATAACATAAGCAAAGTATTCCCCCAAAGTAGACGAGGTAAAGCCATAGCGAGCTCAAGTCCAAACCGTACATGAGCTATCCAGAAAGCAAGCTAAAGATCCAAGCTAGGTGCTAGTGTTCCCACCTTGAGAACCTGGGGGGGGGGGGAACGGAAGAAAAGAGGCGAAAGGAAAACAGGTCGGTCAAAAAGACTGGTAAGCCCTACCTACTATTAGTATAAAAACTAATAAAGTTAATTGGACATGTAAAACAGAGATGAAACATAAGATGATAACTGGCATGGCGAAAAGTTAACAAGAGTGGCATCGCGTATACAAGGTTAAGTTGCACCAAAAGTGTACTAGTATTCTAACCCATGTCAAGTATAAACAAGGAATGATCCCTTGGCCCAAAATTGGCCCAACATCATGAGATGACCTAAATCCAGGTCCAACTACTCGGTCTAGTCGATCGGCTCCCTATAAGCCTAACTCGTCGTGTATCGGTGTCATACGGCTTAATCATGGAATGTAGTTAACTGTGCAAGGTCAACCCTAGGGTGTATCCAGTCCTAGGGTGTAAACCACAGACACAAAACAAGCACGCACAGTCTAAACCTACCGGTGCCCATGTTCAACTCCAGACTTAATGTGCACGACCATGGTCCGCATGAACTTAACTGGTGCACCATTCAGCCGTCTCTTTTGGTCTCTTACAATCAGCCCAATAATCGTGCCCCACCCTAGCCTAGTCCTAGGGTATCCATGATACTCCCTAGTGGGTTACTGCTGAAAAGGACCACGTAACTAGGATTTCAAGCGGGTTAAGTGTGGTTAACCCTATCCTAACCATGTATTGAGTTGGTCAAGTGTATCCAAGCAGTTCATGACTTAACCCTATCAATACATCGTGTTTAATTGGTTTAGTGTTAACTACTGTTAACTACCAAGAAAATTCACTTGAGCATTTTGTCGAACAGTACAAGTTCACCAACCTGGGTTCGAGAACCATCATAAAACTGTTCGGGATCTTACTGGTCGGTCTCGAGTCTCTGCCGTGCTCGGTCGGTCCAAGCTTCCACCTCGTCGGACTCGAGCTCTAGATGTTGGTCAGTCTTCATCCATCTTGGTCGTGGTCGGTGCTGGAAACTCGTGCTGGTCGGTCGAGAGGAGCACCACCTGGTCGGTCAAGGGGAGCACCACCTGGTCGGTCGTATCAGCTCATGAGAATCGGTCGCTCCTTCAAGTGCTGGTCGTGTCGAGCAAGCTGGCAAGGTCGAGCATCCACCTAGTCGGTCTGGATCTTCCACCTGGTCGGTTCCAAGCATCCATGCGGGAGAGATCGAGCAGCTTCTTAATTGAGAGCTCAGGCACTTTGGACGAGCAGGTTTGCACAAAAGAAACCAAAGAAGAGATGGCAATATCGTAATTATGGAACCCCATTTTACATAGTAAAAGGGGACTTACTTGTGCTTTGCAATTCCTGGTCGCTATACACACGTGGTCTGTTTTAATGCAAGACAATTTCAAATTGCTGACAGCATATACTGGTCGGTCCATATTTTGCATGTCTGGTCGGTTACTAGACTGGATAAAGCTTATCGATTCTTAATGCCAACCCATCGCCAACTCACCGCCAACCATACACCATATATTTACAAGTGTGCCACTACCCCTTATCTCCAACTATAAATAGCCTCTTTCTCCACACTTTTGGGGAGGATGGGAACACACCGAAGGGCTGCTAAAATCATTTCTCCAAGGCATTCTCAAGCTTCATCCATGGAAATCCATTCAAGCTCCACTTAAGCAACACAAGTCTCCATTGAATTCTCTCTAGAAACTTGGATCTACTATCAAAATGGTATGGAATCGAAGAGATCTACCTCTAAATTGAAGCATTGAAGGCTTTTCATCCATTTCAATCAATACTTGGGGAGATCTAACCGATCCACTAGCTAATTCAAGTGTGATTCACATCAAAGAGGGAGAAATGAGAGATTCATTGTAAATTGAGGGAGATTTGTATGGCATTGTACTTGGAATCATGAAAGTGATAATGGAAAATGTTTGCATAGTGGACGTAGGTCACGTTTGACCGAACCACTCTAAAAATTGTATGTTCCTCTCTCTTATTGCTTTGCTTTTGCAAATTGCGGTCTCACATTTCTTCATACATGCTTTTCATGGTGTCTCTCCCCTAATTTGGAAACGTGCTTTCTTAGCACCTTGCCACTGAACGGTCGACGCACTCTTTAGAGCATCGTATTTGGTGTTTGATCATATTTTGATTAAAACATTAGGCGCCCACCGTGGGGCCGCATTCGCACTTCTCCCAAACTCGAAAAGGTTAAGAACTTTGCACGTAAGATCTAGGCTTGCTTCAACCATAGATCTCGGAAATCTCAGATCTGGGCCAATCGACGAGCTATCTTCCAAAGTCAAATCCATGTCCGAGATAATGGCTAAGTCCAAGAAAACCGCAAGTAAAACCGTTGGAGAAAACGACAACAACGACGACGTCAACAATGTTGCTAACAACGAAGCTACACCTCTTACTAACCGATTCGAGGTTGGTCAAAATTCCATAACCGGAGCTGGAGTAACAAGGGCCGAGCTAGATGTCGTTGTCGCTAATCTACACCAACGGATGGAAGCTTCCAGTAAAGCCTTGTTGGATGCTAACAAAACTCTTGTGGATGCTAATCAAACTTTGATGGATAAAGTGAGCGCTCTCCTAAACGCTCAAGCCAATCCCACTCCTCCTCAAAAGGCTCATGTCAACCTTGAGGGAAACACAAGTTCATCAACTTCCGATCATTATTGCACTGATAACATTGAAGGGTTCAACGGAGCCGACATTCATGCTTCCAAGCTGAAAGCCCAAAGCATTTCCAATCGAGATGCCCGGCGAGTCGCAAGTCCTGAAAGGGGAGCACCTTCCCTTGCTGAAGGAAAAGGACCCATACACTCTAATCGCGATCGAGCATCCGGAAAGGAAATCGAGGTCCGCTCTCCCAAGCGACACTACTCCAAAGGGGACATCGAGGACGTGGTGAAGCGAATGATGAAAGACGGCCTAACCCGCAAAGATAGCGAAAGGGAATGGGATTTTTCTCCGAGTAGAAACCCATTCACCAGGCGAATTCGCAAAGCTGGGCTTCCGAAGAAGTTCGCACATCCCACCTTGCCTCCATACGATGGGACTGCTAATCCAAATCACTTCCTATACAGATATGAGTGGCACATGAATGTGGCTAAAGCGACGGATGAGATTAAGTGCTTGTGCTTCCCGCTCTATCTAGAAAGCATCACATCGCTATGGTTTACAAGGCTCCCGCCCAAATCCATCGATTGCTTTGATGATTTGACTCATAAGTTCAAAGAGCATTTCAGGTTGCAGGTCACAAAAGCTAAGGATGTCATCTCCCTCGCATCAATGAAGCAGAATCCTGGAGAGTCAGTTAAAGCTTTCCTCAACAGGTTCAATACCGCTTTAACTGAAGTAGGGAATCCTGACCCCCGCATGACCTTAGCATCTCTAATCGGCGCTATAGACAAGAATAGCGAATTCGGTCGATGGATCAAAATGAATGAGCTGAACACGCTGGAAAAGTTCCAGAAGAAAGCCGAGGAGTATATGAGAGTGGGAGATCATCCTGTGCTTCATCATACTGTTGATCCTCCCAAAAGCGCTGACATCCAGCTTAATCAGCACGATATCCAGGGGCAGAAACGAGCCAATGATGGGAAAAACAGCAAGGCAAACAAGAAGTTTCGTTTCTACAACCCATCAGAACTCACTCCTCTGAATGATACCATAGAAAACATTTTCCTTGCCACCAAGGATACCGAGCACTATCCGGAGC
The DNA here is from genome assembly GCA_030737875.1 of Allium sativum. Classification (NCBI taxonomy): domain Eukaryota; kingdom Viridiplantae; phylum Streptophyta; class Magnoliopsida; order Asparagales; family Amaryllidaceae; genus Allium; species Allium sativum. The sequence goes on along the minus strand of CM060925.1, from coordinate 306,277,282 downwards.
CGCCAAAGTTCAAGGTTACACAAGAAACTCTGGACTCTGGAAAGTACTGTCGACTCCACAAGCTGCTGGGTCATGATACAAATGAATGCAGAATTCTCCAAAGCATAATTGTGGAAATGATTCAGAATGGCAAACTACAACAGTACATCAAGAATCTACAATCCTCAAACGCCGCTCAGACTCCTCAGGGGCAAGGCTCTCCCTTGGTTCAACCCAATAACAGGCCAATCATCAACTGAGGGCTGATGGGAATCTCATTTCAACAACTCGAAATAAGCGATCATCATCGCCTTTCCTTACTTACTGCTTTGTTACTTGCTTTACTTTACATCTTGCTTTCTGTTACATTCAGAACTTCTTGTAAAAAACTTGTAATATTGCATAAGGATTGTACTGAACAATATCTCTGTGGATAAAGTCCTGCATACTTGTGTGAATCTCTTACTTACGAGATCTTCGCTAATTCAAGACTTGCTAAAAGACGATTCTCTATTACAGGTTATAGGACAAATGCTCGCTTCCTCGAAACCCGATGCACTATGGCGAACTCCACAACACTTATTCAAGCATGGGATGCACAAAGTGTCAACACATCTAAGTGCGATCATAAAAACACCATCTTGAAGGGTGGTTAGAAGGGATAGCCAAAGATGAGACGGTGGAGAGGTCAACAAGCATATCTAAAATCAACGCCGCAGGTTGTAAGTTCCAAGGGGCAACTTGCGCTCAATCATGAACACTTTCCATGATCAAGTGCTTCCAGTACAAGGCCAATGTTCGCTCCACGGAATGACGCAAACCCCGCAAATCCCAAAAGAGCACGACTTCTCAATCCGGTTGCAATTGCTTATCACAACTAAGCACATCCAACACGACTGTTAAAGTCTACCTCATGGGTTCCAAGCTTCACAAAAAAGGGAAGATCCCTGACAGCTTGATTAAGTCCCTGTCTCCTGATGTGGCGCAATTCACAAGCATGGATCACCCGATACATCAAGAGGGCTCACCAGGTCGAGGACCCATAGCGGAACAGCCGACTTCATAAGTCGCAGCTTCCTTAGCGAAGTCCCGCAAGCGTTGACCACACGATACATCGAGGTGACTCACTAAGTTGAACAACCCATGAAGGAACAAGCGACTACTTATGGCCCAGATTCCTAAATCGAGATCGTTTGCCATGTCGAGCATCCAGTAAAGGAACTGGCGTCTGCCCCACGGATTCAAATATAAGACCTCCCATGCCGGGGCACAAAAAAGTCTAGCCTCTCTTCGTGAGAGCAATGGTGAAAGACCTCCCCATGCGGGGGCATAGACCTCCCCATGCGGGGGCATAAAAAAGTCTAGCCCCTCTTCGTGAGAGCAACGGCGAAAGACCTCCCCATGCGGGGGCATAAAAAAGTCTAGCCCCTCTTCGTGAGAGCAACGACGAAAGTCCTCCCCATGCGGGGGCATTAAATCCCAAGTCCTTCCTTTAGTAGGGGCATCCAACATAAAGTCCTCCCCTAGCGGGGGCATCAAATCCCAAGTCCTCCCTTAGCGGGGGCATCAAACCCAAAGTCCTCCCCTAGCGGGGTCATCAAACCCAAAGTCCTCCCCTAGCGGGGGCACCGTACATAAGACCTTTTCAAGCAAAGGCAGAAAAATACAATGACTTCTCCACGTAGAAGTCCAAATTAATCAGTTAAATACAAAATTCTGATCCATCCAATGGCCACAATCGCCTTGGCATCAGAAGCACAAAACAAAGTATTGATCCGATCAGGTACACGTCTCATAAAACGTAAACCGGCATATGAGATCACGTAATTCATAGCAAAGGCGTAACTTGAAATCTGCAATTCAGAACTCAAGTGCCATTATGAATTCAAACTCGAATACCATGTCTATGCAAACAGCGTTTAACAAATCATAACTGTTAAGTAAAGCAGTTTTGCATAGATATGACATTCAATTTATTATACATCATTCATTAATGATTAACTAACCTGTTATTGATGTGGACGATCGATAACAACGTATAAGTCCAAAATCGTACAAGCGCTTGTTTTCATTACAGAACAGGTGCTACGGAACATATGAGTCCAGTCAACAAGTGCAAACTTGGATCGTCTGGAATCAGCAAGTCAAAGCAAGATTTGCTATAGCAAACAAAATGCTACTACCGAATTCCAACGCAGACCATGATAGCAACGCTCTTTACGAAGCCCATATTTCTCGCAAGCAAAAAATACAAGCTTCGAGGGGCAAATGTTAACTACTGTTAACTGCCAAGAAAATTCACTTGAGCATTTTGTCGAACAGTACAAGTTCACCAACCTGGGTTCGAGAACCATCATAAAACTGTTCGGGATCTTACTAGTCGGTCTCGAGTCTCTGCCGTGCTCGGTCGGTCCAAGCTTCCACCTCTTCGGACTCGAGCTCTAGATGCTGGTCAGTCTTCATCCATCTTGGTCGTGGTCGGTGCTGGAAACTCGTGCTGGTCGGTCGAGAGGAGCACCACCTGGTCGGTCAAGGGGAGCACCACCTGGTCGGTCGCATCAGCTCATGAGAATCGGTCGCTCCTTCAAGTGCTGGTTGTGTCGAGAAAGCTGGTAAGGTCGAGCATCCACCTAGTCGGTCTGGATCTTCCACCTGGTCGGTTCCAAGCATCCATGCGGGAGAGATCGAGCAGCTTCTTAATTGAGAGCTCAGGCACTTTGGACGAGCAGGTTTGCACAAAAGAAACCAAAGAAGAGATGGCAAGATCGAGCAGCTTCTTAATTGAGAGCTCAGGCACTTTGGTCGCTATACACACGTGGTCGGTTTTAATGCAAGACAATTTCAAATTGCTGACAGCATATACTGGTCGGTCCATATTTTGCATGTTTGGTCGGTTATTAGACTGGATAAAGCTTATCGATTCTTAATGCCAACCCATCGCCAACTCACCGCCAACCATACACAATATATTTACAAGTGTGCCACCACCCCTTATCTCCAACTATAAATAGCCTCTTTCTCCACACTTTTGGGGAGGATGGGAACACCCCGAAGGGCTGCTAAAATCATTTCTCCAAGGCATTCTCAAGCTTCATCCATGGAAATCCATTCAAGCTCCACTTAAGAAACACAAGTCTCCATTGAATTCTCTCTAGAAACTTGGATCTACTATCAAAATGCTATGGAATCAAAGAGATCTACCTCTAAAGTGAAGCATTGAAGGCTTTTCATCCATTTCAATCAATACTTGGGGAGATCTAACCGATCCACTAGCTAATTCAAGTGCGATTCACATCAAAGAGGGAGAAATGAGAGATTCATTGTAAATTGAGGGAGATTTGTATGGCATTGTACTTGGAATCATGAAAGTGATAATGGAAAATGTTTGCATAGTGGACGTAGGTCACGTTTGACCGAACCACTCTAAAAATTGTGTGTTCCTCTCTCTTATTGCTTTGCTTTTGCGAATTGCGGTCTCACATTTCTTCATACATGCTTTTCATGGTGTCTCTCCCCTAATTTGGAAACGTGCTTTCTTAGCACCTTGCCACTGAACGGGCGACGCACTCTTTAGAGCATCGTATTTGGTGTTTGATCATATTTTGATTAAAACATTTAGTATTCAAGGAGTCCATGACTTAACCCTACCAATCCATCGTGTTTAATTGGTTAAGTATTCAAGTGGTCCATGACTTAACCCTACCATGTGGCATTAATTAACTTAATGCACCCCAACCTCTCACATTAGACTTTGTTGTGGTTACTAGTTAAGCCGGGCGGGTCCGGGTAGCTTTACACCACAACCTAGTCTAACCTCGGGTTTTAAGTGCGATATGACCAACTATTCACATTGGGTCCTATTGTTTGTAGCCACTAGTTAAGCCGGTCGGTTCCGGGTAGATTTATGCTACAAACTCAACCCAACCTCGAGTAGGCCACTTTCATGTTTTCTACATGTCATGTCCACGTTCATGTTTTCAAGCATAATCACATGTCATATTTTCAAGTCATGTTTCATGTCATTTAAGTTTTCCCATAACGTAACCCCACCGCACGTAAGTTCGCATCAACACAAATAGATCAAAAGGGGGAACATAATAATATGATATGTTGGGCATAAAGTGGCAAAGTCTATCACAAGTTTAACATGGTGGTATATGATGCAAAGGTGTTCATCATAACTTGCTTATAGCATATTGGCCTCAAAACATGTATGATAGCATAAAGGTGATTTGGCCTCAAACATGACAATAGTATAAAGGGTGACAATCCTAACTTGTGCATAGCAAATAGGTTCAACGTTATCGTATGCATGTTAAGGGACATGAGGGATTAAGGTTTGTTAACATGCATAAGCCATAATCCATTTCATAGCATTTTTCCCAAAAGTCAACAAGAACGGTACTAGGTTCATGATAGATCCACAATCATAGATCAAGAGAGACATGAATATATTTATGCAGACAATGATAGGTTCAAGGCAAATATTGCACTTAGGTCCAATTCCAATCTACACATGTATGGCATTAAACTTGGCAAATAGGGTGATAAACTTGTGATTAGCATATAGGTCGCATCATGGCAAGTTAATATCAAGGTCATGAGGGGTTCTATGTTGCATTTATGTACAATCACCACATAAAGCTCATAGCTTTCCACCCAAAAGTCAACATAAATGGTACTAGATTCATGATAGGTAAACATTAGGTCCACAAACATAGATCAAAAGGGTCACGAATGAATCTATGCATTAAATCCAAGGCAAGCATAACACAAAAGTCTCATTTCAACTTGCTACATGTCATATTAAGTTCATAGTTTAGATCTAAGAGTAGAGTGGGGCTTACAAAAGCTTGGCTATGAAGACTAGAACAAGATAGAACAAGGTAGAGACGTTGTAGAAGCTCTAGGAATGATGTAGCAACACTAGAAGTCTCCAAATAGTAAGCTCCACACAAAGCCTTGAGAATAAGAAGAAGCTCCTTGTTTTGATGAAGAATGGTTGCACTTTTGCCTTGGATCTAGCTTTGAATGCTCAAGCTCATAGGAATGAAGATGGAGGCTATGATATGAAGATAGAGGCCATGATTAGGGAGCATTTTGGCATAACCTAGTTGTAGGATTGATTTGTGGTGATTAAGGGTAGGGTTTAGGGTGATTATATAGAAGTTTAGGTTAGTTTAGGCCATATGATTAACCCTAGTTCAGATCTGAGCCATCAAATCTCGTCACAGGCCTCAAAACATGACTCAAAGGGGACAGCAGGTGCACCAGGCCAAACTGGCCCGACCACCCAGGTCGACCGGAGTGTCGACTGGGAAGTCGACACCACCTAGGGCAAGTAGACTCCCCAGTCGACTTGGGGCTGGGCGGGAAATTTTCCCTCCCAGTCTGTTTGGCTCCAGATTTGATTTTTGAACTATTTTTTTGAACTTGAAATTTTCTGAAAACTTCTATGGGCCATAACTGGGTCATACGGACTCCGATTCTCGAAAACTCAGACTCTATTTCGCGTATTTTTCCGAGACGAACGCAATGGCACAGCCCATTTCACTTGATTCAGATTTTAACATTTAATTCTTCCTTGATTTATGTTATAACATGTTATTCAAAATACGGGTTGTTACATCTGCAAAACAAGAAGAAAAAAAGGGATTAATGATCTAGACTTGAAAATAAATCTGGATAAAGAGTTCTGAGCAAACATGTTCACCTTCCTCCATTAAGATTCCCTGAAAACTCCCAGGTAATTAAACAAAAATGACTGGTTTAGAAAACCTAAAGTGCTCTCTGGTAGGTGAAGTATAAGCTTACAGTTTTGGGTGCCTTCAACGAAGATGGTAGAGGGGTGGTCCTTCCTCCTTTTAAACGAACATAGGACACATATATACTGGAAATCGGGCTTACAGTTCCTTGTCCTCATAAAAAGCACACAAAGCTCTAATAAAATGGCATAGCCATCTGGGTCTGGCTGAATGGGGCAATGGCCATGTGTCGGAGAATCATCTATAAAAACGAATTAAAATGAGGGACGGCCCCACTCGCCAAATCTAACTGTTAACCTCTACATAGCCAAAGGGTGGTCGGTTTGCAGCCAAGTCTTTTCTGGTAATACCACATCAGCCTCAGGGATGCCAAACTGAGTACATAGCTGTTTAAAAACACAAGCAATAATTGTTGTAGAGCATCTTTCCAATGGAGGGATGCTGAGAGGACGAGGGCCAGGAACCTGCTGATTTACACCCAATCCTGGAGCTGTAGTTATCGTAGTCTCAGAAGAAGAAGTGGAAGCTCCCACTTGACTAGAAGTAGAAGTTTCCTTGGATAGAAGTCGTGCCGTCTGTCTAGTCATTCTATACAAATAATCCTATTTTAAATAACTAACATGTGCGCATTTCCTAAGTGTGAAGTGTTATGCAAGATTATTAGAGTCATTAAAATAAAAACTTGAAATCCATATTTGAAGTTTGTAGATTAGTTGATCACAAGTGTTGTTGAGAATTTGGACTAGAAATGTTGTATCTAAACAAGAAAAGTTTGACAAGTTATAAATTGTCGAATGAAGTAGTCTTGTGTAGGTATGCCATTTAATTAGGTCCAAGGATTCGTTGTTGTTCATACTTTACTAATTCGCTAATCTGTTATCGATATGGACAGTCGATAGCGAAGTATAAGTCCAAAATGTGCAAATATATGTTGTTGTTGTTGTAAGACAAGTAGCATGAAGAATAAGTGTTCAATTTTCAAGTTTTAAGGATCATGTTGTTTATGACTTGGGTCGTGTAAGGCTTGGGTTGCACCTGTGTTTGAGTTATTTGACAATCATGGGGCGATCATAGTGCATCACGATGCTTATGACTCAGGTCGCTCAAAGACTCAATGACTCGGGTCATTCAAAGACCCGAATACTCAGGTCGAGCAAGGACCCAAATGTGCAGGTCATCCAAAGATCTGAGGACATGGGTCATTTTTCAATAATAAAGGACTTGGCTTGGCATTGATGAAGGAAAAGTCACTAAGCTCAAATTGGAACACTAATTATCAAAGATGATAGAAACAAGCAGCTTCAGGCATCATCAAAGTTTTTCTTATGATCAACAGGGATTGGCTCTCAAATCATACAATTAGTGCAAAATCACACCGCGAAATTTGGAGTTTCAAATGTTGGTTCAAACAACAATTTGTAAGATTCATATACCAAGTTTCCAAAATCCATCGAAAATCCATGACTAAATCTGAATATTACCGCCCTAAATAAACTACCAAAAACTATTACATGGAATTCGCAGTATGATCAGTTTTCAATGCAACAAACGATGAAGTTCGATTCAAGTACAAATCTGTTGACACTTGGAATTAACAGTATCATCAGATCCCAAACTAATCGATATCTCAAAAATCATCATCATCGAAGTCTAATCCAAAGTTAAGACGAGATTTGATACTACCAAACATTCAAAATTGCTAAATCAAGTTGAAGTTGAAAAGCCCTAATTTCAGATGCAAATCTTTTCAAACCCTAGAATTGCAAAAATTGAGCTTAGCATGAAAGCTGAAAGGAAGAACGTCGCCAACTTTTGATAAACATGGTCGGAAACTGTTGATGAAAGCTTCTAAAAGCACAGCGAATTCAAAGCAGTTCGAATCTAATCAAATATGATACAAATCGGCAGCAAGTTAGAGTGAATCGGTTTTGATGAAGATGACAAGTAGATTTGATGGAGTTTAAGACTCCGGCGATCCGACGAGATAGATATGGTCAATGATGGCAGATTCGAGCAGCGGATGGGAAGTTGAAATGGATTTATTTAATGACCGCGAGCATTTTTGGCAAAGGAAGAATAAAGTTAGAATGGGGGATCCTAAGAGTAATAAGAACTGATTGGTGCCACCTATACATAAGCTTGTGTGACCCATCATACGAGGCCCACTAGACCTATGTGGAAGGTTTAATAACGACCCGAAGAATGCATCTTATCGTTGAATTGTTTGGGATAACTATTAATAATTTTTGAATATGTATCAATGTCAACAACGTTGAGGTTGTCCAGTTCAAAGCCCACGTCATTTTCAATAACGGTGAAATTCAAAGGGACAAATGTTAATCGCATAAAAATGCGATTCATAAGTAAAATATTAAGTATAAAGTGATATTTTGTTGTCCAATATAGATTGTGCCGTTTGCCTTTTGGTTCGTCCTCGCTTAGGTCGTGGTAGCATAGGATGAAACACACAAAAGTCAGGTCGTTTTGTGATTAGGTCATCGATCCATCACGTCGTTGGTTCATCAGTTCATTTGAACTAAAGTCATATGAACTCAAGTCTCCAGCTAATCGGGTCGTTCACCACCCATGGTAGACAAGCGGAGCTGGCTCATGGATGTACTATGTATTCAAGTTCAAGGAACAAGTCGGGTCGGTTTTGGCTAGGTTATTAGCTAACAAATCGCTTGAGCATCATCGGGTCATTGGAGATGTCCTTAGGTTGTGCACCATGCATGAAACTTCAGGTCGGTTGCGGAGTACAACGGCGGGTCATTTTTGTATCAGGTCGCTAGGACATATCAAGGCACAAGTGGGAGACGAAGTAGTCATGTCGCATAACATCAAGTCATTCACTAATCGGGTCGCCTAGCTATAAGACGAAGGTAGGTCAGTCAAACATTTTTATACATGACCTATGAAGTCGTGTCGGCCAATACCCCAAAGGTCTGCATACGACCCGAATGCTTCCACACAACCCGGAAGCTTACACACTCCATCTTAAACCCTCTCCACTTCAAACCACTTCACCATTTCACCTATAAATACCCCGTCCATTCTAACATGAAAGAGTCCAAATTTTTCTACCTTGAAGGGCAGTCATTTTCATTTCTCCCCATCAAGCAATCATCTCAAACCCCATTAAAGCTCCATCAAGCTTCATTCAATCATCTCCATTGTCGAAGATCATCAAAGTGCTCGACTATCGAAGATCTACTTCAATAATCTCCACAACTAAAGAGATCTAAGCATTTCTACGATGAATTCAAGAGATTGAAGAGAAGAGATAGAGAATCGTAGAGAAAGAAATTCATTTTAGAGGAAAATATAAAAGATGTATAAAGTGAAAATGATCATTTAACTTATAACGATGAAGATCATAATGAAATGGCTGACTAAAGTGGATGCAGGCCAGATCTGAAGTCGAACCACTATAAACACTCTCTCTCCTTTATTCTTTTTCCCGCACTTATTTACTCTTAACTTTGTTTTGATTATTTGTGAAGTGTGAAAGCACACCTTGGGGTATTAGTGCAATTTTTGGTATTTCATCTTTAAGCATGCTTTTGTTCAAATAAACATTCCTAAAGAAAAAATAGAACTTAGTCTAGAATAATTTTTGTATTCAATAACAAAGGATGAAAACCTTTTGGAAATACAAAGTTGAAAGTGAAGATGGGCCTTCCACTTTTGCATCGCATCTTTGAATCCTTCATCGTAATCATGGAATAACCATGTTTCTATAATGCATTCTTTGTACGACCTGATGTTGATGAAGTGATGCTTTTGTCTGTCTAAATTACTTGACGGTCAAATTCCTGACTAAGGAGTGACAAAGGAGGACTAATTCAACTCAAGTGAAATGAATTTTGCAAAATATAAAAGGGAGTATTTTACTTATTTTGATTCTTCTACCGAATTTTTGCCTTCGGATGATGGGTTTCAATAACAAACATTCGAAGGTAAGTTAAGAACTAATCAATATGATAAGCCTAAGAAAACATATTAGAGATCATAAGTAAGAAAATAAAAAGGAAATATATGAGTAATTTAAAGTAAGGCAAAATTGTAACAGATATTGATTGTCGGAAGGAAATAGAATGAATAAACCCCACTGAGGACCATGAAGAGATATATTTGGATCCTCCTAACTTGGATAAAACTTTTATAATAGGAAAAGTGTAGAATCAAGCGTAAAAACAAGCCTAATTTTGTTTCTCTTAATGATTAAGGACATCTTCGCATAGACCCACTCAGACATGGTTAGAGCAGAACATTCGGTTACGTGTCATTCTCTTAATATTAATCCAAATGCAAACACTGTCCTATAAAAGAAAAGACAATTAGATAAAGTACGGTATAAAGGCTTGAAATGGAAAGTTTAAAGGTTTCTTAAAAATAGACTTATTAAAGAAGTTTTTTTTCCAGGATGGCTTACGAATCCAATGTTAGTAAATATATCTAATAGGAATGAAGAACTTGTGTTGATCCAACTAATATGAATACAATCTATCCTAAAGATTATTACACTATGCATAGAATAGACCAATTAGTTGAAGCTAAGATTGGACACAAGTTATTGTCTCTTATGGATGCTTACTGCGGGTATAATCAAATATCTTTTTTTTTTCAGATGAAGAATATTCAAGCATTATTATTAATGGTAGAGTGTTTTGTTACAAAGTTACGCTCTTCGATTTGAAGAACGCCGGAGCAACATATTAAAGATTTTTCCACATAATGTTCTTGAAACAGATCAAAAGGAATATGGTGGTTTAAGTAAATGATATGTTGTTGAAATCTTGCAAGGCAAGAGATCATCCAAACGTTCTCATAAGTGAGCAAAGAATAGTGGCTAGTCCCATGCAGATAAAGGTGATAAGGGATATAGATGAACCTAAAATAAGTAAGGATGTTGTGACACCCCAAATTTTCAACGATGTTCAAGAGAATAAATTAAATAATAATTAATTTGATATTCAGAGTTAGAGGAAACAGACTGTACCATTGCGTCCGCCTCGAAATTCTGGTCAAGATAGAAATTTGGTTTGCATAAAACAGACAATGTATGAAGAAGTTATGAAGGTTTTAAGTTTGTATACGCATAGAAATATTTTATATATACGCATGAGTCAGAGGTGAGTTAAAATTCTATCCAGAAGATAATTCAAAAAATTCCTCTGAGCGGCAAAATTCCTGCTCTAGAGGGGTGTCAACCTAGGGGTCGACGCACCATAGGGGTGTCGACACCCCTAGGGCTGACGTGCCACTCGGTTTCAGGGGGTCTGGCAGCTATATGTACATGTCCTATTTCTCATAGTTTCTTCATTGGAAGTCATTGAGGCCATATGTTACTGGAGTGCGAACTGAACAGTTTTCTACAACATATTCTACAAATCCAATTCAGAAATTCTAGATCCGTTCTTCCTCAATTCTCTAAACCTAACGCTTCGATTTTTAGTTGTTTTTATGTTTAGATAAATAAAAGTATATTTTGAAAGACTATGGATTGGATATGTTGTAAAATACGATTCTTTGTTAATGTGAAATCATATACTATGTCATGACAGATCTATTTTCTTAGATCTAATAAAATTGTGGTTATTCGATTATGTAGCTTATGTGGATCTTAACTTGTAACCATGTTATGGTTGATGTACATCTATTAAATTGGCCAGTTGTAACATTACTTAGATCTAGATCTTTATGTAAATCACCTTTCACCTGTCATAATGTGATCCATTTAGATATGTTGTAAACTTAACATATGAATCCATCTTTAGATCTAAACATGTTACTATGTCAACCTAACTATGCTAGATCTAAATAATTGGACACCTTATGGTTAATTTAGATCTCATTATATTGCTTTGACATCGTAGTTGCTGCAAGTTCATCACTTTTATGTCTACCTTGCCATGATGATTACATGACCATTCACCTTGTTATCATACCATTTTATGTTTATGCCAAGATATGTTGAAACTATCAACTTCATCATATTCCCTTTTCATTGTTGTAGCTAGGCTACTTTATAGCCTTGATGCTGCCAAAATGCGTACGAGTACATTAGAGAGCAAACGGGGAAAAAGGGATTATAATTGGCATAATTCATGTAATATTTATATGAAATGGGACATGTAATTCAAATGGGGAAAACGTAGAAATAGTTACCTATAATGACATAGGTAGATTTGAATTAATTTAGAATGTTTAGTAATTTATAATTAGGAACTGTAAATTGTACTTATGACACAAGGTTAGGTTACACTAGCGGTGGAAGTCTGCCCGGACCCGAGCTGCATATCCAGTAGCCACTAATGTTGAACCTAATGTTGGAGGTTTAAGTACGCAAATACGAATCGGGCTAATACACAAGGTTAGGCCCAACTGTGGAATAAGACTGCCCGGACCCGACCGGCATATCCAGCATCCACATGTTGTAGGCTTAATATGGGAGGTCTAGCCCATTTTAAAACCTCAAATGGACATGGTAAATAATTGGTTTATTTAACCTAATTTAATCCATAAAGATTGTATGACTATGAACTTTAATTAGGGTTAAGTAAAATTAGATGAGTAGTGGGTGGGTTAAGTAAATTAGAGGGAGTGGGTAATGTTTACATATAGGCCCACGAACTTAACCGAAAAAGGTTATGTAATTAAAGACACCTAGTGGTATACATAACCAGTAGATAATGTAATAAGGTTATGTAATTAAAGACACCTAGTGGTATACATAACAGATAGACAATGTAATGAAGTTATGTAATTAAAGACACCCTTTAGGTTAAGCATAACTAGTATATGGTTATGTAATTAAAGACACCTAAGGGTATACATAGTCAGTGGAAAACCTAGTGGGGATACAATCAAAGGAGGAGAGCTTGTATCATATTGTATGGGATCCATTTCAGTTAGTAACTCGGAGTTGGTATCATGTAAAGAACTCCATACTAGGCAGAGAAGGGGCACGCTTACTGATTGATTGTCAGAGATCCAAACAAGATGGATGGTATGAGCGGCGCAAACCGAGCGCGAACATGTGTGTGCATGGGCCGGGCAGATGGGGCTAAGACGATTGTGACACCAGTAGATATGGTTGTGCACACCATTGGTTGCCACTTTAGGTAGTGATACCTTCTACCGTGGGTCTAGCACAGGATATCTACCAGGTAAGTAGCCGATCGATTAGGGTAGTGGTTAGGTTATACTCGGATGTATGACCTAAACCTACCAACTCATAGTGGAAGGGATCATCTCATTTCAGTTATACTAGTAATAATGCAGAGTAATCATTAGTGGGACACTTACACCTTATCTTGCTTACCTTGTCACACCTGCCATTTACGAAGTGATATATATTATCTACTTTATACGCCTATCATGTTGATTTTATTTATCTACTAGTTAAAATTAACTATACTCACTAGACTTTATGTCTGATCATGTTGTTTCCCCTTCTTTCTTCCGTTCCCACCCCCTAGGTTCTCAAGGAGGAAACACTCAGACTTAATTAGGAATCTGATATCAACTTGCTAGGAGCTATTTCTGAAGTATGGCTCAAGGTCTTGTCCCTACTATGGCTTAACTCTTTAAATTTGGGGAAAATTATGTTTTTCATATTCTTGTGTACTCTGATGATGCAAGACAGAAGTTATTTTATTTTAATGGTTTTTGTGACTTATGAAATTATGGACCACGGTATCATGACTTATGTTTGAAATAAAAGTTTAAATTTTCCGATGTTGCCTTATTTATATCTGTCTTGTAATTATTCTGTGTCTGTTTAGCTATAGCTATTCATGAAACTTAATGCATTCCCTCAGTAAGTGACATTAACGGACGTGGGGTGTCACACTTGGTAACAGAACTGAAGATTACCAGATTAGACAAAAGTTTTTGGAAATTATTTACAAAAAGGTTATAGAAGAAAAGAATTTTCAAAAGGAAATTCTATTTTGAAAAATATTCCCCAAAAAGCCATGCGTAGTATCCTTTAGTCCTTTATATAAATTTCTTTCTTTTCCCTTTTTCAGCATGTCTAGGGAATAAAACATCCCTAATCTCCCGGAGGGCGTCACAATACCCATATGGTTCCGAAGGTATTTGGAGGGCACGGCGCCGGTCGAAGGCCAAAGAGACATTCCTCGCCCAGTTGCACCAGTCATTCCTCCTCCTCCCCTTCCAAATGCACAAAACGTTTCCAAGATCTCGAAAGACTTCCGGTCTATGAGAGGAAGGCCATTCCGTGGGAATGAGGCATTCGTAGAAGCTCGGAATTGGCTTAAGGAGACCAAGGACTTTTTCGTAATCTTTGAGGTGGAGGACCGAAGGAAGATCCAGTAAGCTACTCGGCTATTAAAGGACGAAGCCTCATTTTGGTGGGAAGTCACCCAAGCTGGACGTCTAGTAGAAACTTGGGAAGACTTAGATAGAGGTTCGAAATGAGATTTCTTTCCCAAGTGGAAAGAAGCATACAGATGGAGAGGTTCTTAACACTCATATAAGAAAATTTAATGGTGAAGGAGTATGTGAACAAGTTCAACCAGCTGGCAAGGTTCGGGTTAGAGTTAGTCGATACACCACATAAAAGGCCTTTACGGTTTGCTAAAGGGCTGAATGAGCCTCTGCATGGTTTAGCCATGTCCCATCTTCCAATGGGGGCCACCTTTGAAAAGCTTGTTGACATGACCCTAATGCATGAGGAGGACTAGGGAGAAAAGAAGGAAACAAAAACTGAGTAGACATCGCATAATAAGAAGTTGTGGCCCAAGAAAGGGCAGCAACATCAGAAGAAAGAGGGGAAAGATGATAAATGCAAGGATAAGAGAAAATGTCACAACTGTGGAAAGGAGGGTCACCTGATCGAAGATTTTAAGAGAAGGAAGGCCAATTGCTTTAATTGCGGAGAGGTCCGACTCTTCTCTAAAAAGTGCCCGAACAAACAGGGAACGTAGGGATAAGGTCAAAGAGCAGAGACTTCTGGAGGGCAGGTGCATGCTCTCGCGATTAGTACTCCTGAAAGAGGTAGAAAATTTTCCGTAGAAAGTTTAGTTTCTCTTCCAAACCATCCAGTTAGAACACTTTTTGAATCTAGTGCTTCACACTCGTTTATAACTAGTTTTGTGGTTGAATCTACTAGTATAATAGTAGATCCCATAGTTTTTTCAAACCCCATTGGTGGTTCAGCTCATTTATCGATGATTTGTAGGGTTTGATAATATCTATATTAGGCATCGAATTTGAATGCGATGTGTATGTGCTCGGGTTCATGGGCTATGGGTTGATTCTAGGAATGGATTGGCTTACCATGTATGTGGCCATTCTGGATTGTGAGAGGAAGGTTGTTAGACTCCCAACTTGTCATGGGAAGACCCTCAAAGTTTATTGTGACCCTCAAGGGTCTGTTATGGTTAGCTTCCAAGAGTCTCTAGATGCATCCATAGATGATTTGCAATCTGTTCCGGTGGTTCAAGATTATCACGATGTTTTTGATGAGGTACGAGGTTTACCTCCAATGCGTGAGATCGAATTCCGCGTATATCTGGTGGACAATGCCAAGCCAGTTAGATTACAAGTACGCCACATGGCTGCATGGGAGAGGAGGGAGCTGAGTAAGCAAGTATGGGAGCTACTTGAGAAAGGATTTATCAGACGAAGCATATCGGAATAGGGTGCTCTAGTAGTATTCGCAACTAAAGAAGATGGTTCACTTCGTCTGTGTGTTGAATACAAATAATTAAATAATCTTGCCAAGAAGAATAGGCACCTGCTTCCGAGGATAGATGATTTATTTGATCAGCTTGTTGGTGCCTCGGTATTTTCTCAATTGGACTTGGCTACGGGGTTCCATCAGTTGAGGGCGGCTGAGGACAACGTAGATAAGACTGCTTTTAGGACTCTGGATGTTTTCTTTGAATGGCTAATTAAGCCTTTTGTATTGACAAATACACCCGCCTCTTTTATTGACATGATGAGTAGGTGTTTTGGGAGTTCCTAAACAAATTTGTTGTAGTCTTCATTGATGATATTTTGATCTTCCCCAAAAGTGAAGAAGAGCACGCCCAATATTCAGGAGCAGTTTTGAAAACTCTCCATGACCATTAGCTAAAAGCAAAGTTCTCCAAATGCCATTTCTGGAGAATGGAGGTGAGATTCTTGGGGCATGTAGTCTCCAAAGAAGGGATAGCTGTAGATCCTGCGAAGGTAGACGTAGTACAAGAATGGTTGATTTCTAAAAATGCAACAAAGGTGAGAATCTTCCTTGGGTTGGCAGGTTATTATAGGAAGTTCATTAAGGACTTCGCGAGGATATCATCTCCTCTCACCAGGCTAAAAAAGAAGAACTTGGCATTTTCATGGGACATAGACTATGATGTTGCTTTCCAACGACTAAAAAGGGCTCTGACAAGAGCCCCAGTCTTGACCTTTCCCGATGGGAGTAAAGTGTTTACTATTTACATTAATGCGTGCGGTACAGGGCTTGGTGTGGTTCTAATGCAAGAAGGGAAAGTAATATGTTATGGGGGTAGACAGTTAAGAGTTCATGAGAAGAACTACCCCCACCCATATCTAGAGCTAGCTTCCATAGTATTCGCGTTAAAGACGTGGTATCATTATTTACTTGGAGAAAAGTTCGAGTTATACACTGATCATAAATATCTCAAGTATTTATTCTCACAGAAGGATCTAAACTTAAGGCAACAACTATGGATGGAGTTCTTAGCTTCATATGATTTTGAGATTGCTTATACCCCTGGCAAGGGTACTGTGTTGGTAGACGCACTAAGTAGGCAAATGATGGCCTTGAGTCCTCTGTTTGTGGAGAGAAAGAACTTGGAGTTCATATCGGCTTTTGATTTTAGACCGTCCACCGAGATTTTGCCTGATTTATTTGCATCCTTGGAGATACGACCAACTCTTGTGGATCAGATAGGAGCTTCGTGTAACGACCTGGATTTTGACAATCTTGGTTATCAGATATACAACACATATCGAACATCAAAGGATCAAAAATAACCGAATAGTTAATGAAAGAGGTTAGAGGGTGGGAATAGATAAGATAGAAACATAGAATAGAAGAAGAAGAAGAACACAACATCAGAGTAACACGAACCTCACAACGAAACGATTAACATATAATAGATAACATATTCTTGAAATAAAATCAGTATATGTATACAATAACATTATCAAAGTATAACACTTACAACCCAGCGGAAATAAACTAAAGCTATATGAAATCCTGAAGCCTCCTGCTCCAACTCTTCAAGTATTTGTAAATCCCAAGTACTTAACTGCCCGTACAAAATTGGGCACCCAAGAGTTTAGGGAAAAAAAAATAAAATAAACTCCGGGTCAGTTATGGGACTGGTACGAGTAAAACAGTTTAAAACAATTCGAACAAGTAAACGATATCTCATAAGACCGCGCCGTATAACGGAACGGTTTTTTCCCTTATGAGAATCCAAAACATCTTTATATCAAAAACCTTTTGATATTATAATAACGTCTACCAACTACAATATATTAATCATCTAGTAGAAACGCTTTCATCTCACATTCTACATAGTATACAATCCAAACCGCAAGCATGTATTGGGTAATGGATTTCCAACTATGACAAGGTATGGAACCACCTTTCACTAGTGTACGTCTAGAGAGGAATACACTGGTTTCAACGAGAACATCTTGCAACCCGGCCACACATGACCGATTACTCATTTCGCTTGAGTGTATCGAATGTATACCACCAACGGTTGGGATCAGCAACCGATTCCCGAATGATACAGCATCAACAATAGATTTTTAGAAATAAATGAAACTCTAGATCAGGTGATTTTACACCCTAATAGGTGGGACCTACATAGCCATGTTGCCTGCCCGATTTTTGTCATTTCCCGGTTGATGAGGCTTGAGGTTACACTTTTTCATTACACCAGATTCACTTCGAATGCCACATTGTCAGATCCATCGAAAATCACTAATTGACGTCTACAACAGTACATTACGTATTAGCTACAGAAGTTTCCTTCTCCGCTTCCACTCTTGATACGGTTGAAGAAATCAATGTACGTGACCTTTTTGGAAATACTCTGTCAAACATTCATCCATACAAGTCCTCCAGGAACAGGATGAACCGAAGGCACTATTCAGTATATCCATCTTAGGCACTGTTATCTATGACTTATACAATAGCCCTTGCACTTTACTCCGTCTTCAATTATCATTGGCATATATGACTCACAACGCTTATGCCAATACAGAGTGGTTCTCTGGATAATGATCCAACTAGTCTCTCCATATTAACAACGTTAAAATAGTCAAAAACTTCGATAGTCGGAGAGCTAACTATCAAAGAAAAATACGTGTGCAAACAACGATATTATTTCCAGGTGGAAATTCTATCAAATCAATCATCAATCATATATATATGTATATTCATATGTTCCTTATTTTCTAAGTTTAGAAATATATGTTAACGCCGAAAAATATTTCCATAAATTATTTACATATCACTATTCTTCTACAACTATCAGTCTTTGGTTGTAAACTAGTATAAGAACATTTCCCTAAGTACCAATCCCGAAGCTCGAAACCAACATCAGATAGACACTTAGGAAACCATTCAACTTATCAAGTCTCCAGTTAAATTCTGATTTAGCTTAACTCCATTTCTTAATTCCTTATACATTAACACTTCCTTTTCTAATTCATATTTCCAATTTCAATATTTGATTACGTTTTTGATTCTATTTGGAAAACATTTCCAAATCTTCCTTACTTGGATTCAAACAGATGTTTCAATCAACATTGCGACGACAACTCAAAACACTATACTTATTTACTAAATCCACTTAACCACTTTTACTCTCGAACATTAACCATTTCTTAATTGAAAACGAAGTCAATCAAGTTGGAGTATAACTACCTCTCATACCTTAACTGAACAATATTTCAAATCTCGAAATAGGGGAAATTCATCTTTCAACCCTTTAACACTTCCTTATGAACCCTCAGATTCTATTTACGAACCCCCTTCTTTTACAAGTTTACGTGATCATAACAACGGTGTTATAATCTCCTGCATCTGAAATATATTATCTTTAATATGACTTTTATTTCCTAACTCGAATAATATAACGACAACTAATTTATTTACTCCTATTTGGTTAACTCTAATCTATAACTGTTATTTGAATAACTCCAACCTAATAACTCTTACTGGATTAACTCTTATTCGAATAACTTATTCGAAAAACTTATATTCATTATGCTTACTTTCGAATACTTATATTCGAATATCTCTTTCTTCGAATAAATCTTATTCGATTTAACTCCTGTCGATTAACTAGATTCGATCAACTCACTTCGAATATTTCTGATTCGATTATCTCACTTCGAATATCTCTGATTCGATTATCTCACTTCGAATATCTCTGATTCGATTATCTCACTTCGAATGTCTACTATTCGACTATCTCACTTCGAATATCTCTGATTCGATTCACTTCTTCGAACAACTAAATTCGATTAACTCACTTCAACTTTATTCGAATAAACTAAATTCGATTAACTCCATTTGAATAACTCTAGTTCGATTTAACTCTATTCAATAACTCTAGTTCAATTTAACTCTATCGATTAACTCTAACTGATTAACTCTAACTGATTTAACTCTAACTGATTAACTCTAACTGGTTTAACTCTATTGTTTAACCTAACTGGTTAACCCTAATGGTTTTACTCTGACTGGTTAACCCTAACTCATTAACTCTTTGTCCTTATTCAGTTTCAAACATCGATGTTGAAATCGATTTTTACTTCTTTATATAAGTCCTGACTTATATATTCTATTTATCCAAATGATAAATATTTAACTTAATTTATAAATATCATTTTATAAATTAATCTACTCCATTTATCTGTTTTCTCCATATATAAGTCCTGACTTATATATATATATATATGTATGTATATTTCTGTTTATCCAAAGATAAATATTTCCTTTATAAATCTATTTATTTCTAAATGGCTTTACCAATATTTCCTTTTTAATCCTATTTGTAAATGGTTTACAAATATTTCCTTTTCAAATTCTATTTGCAAATGGTTTGCAAATATTTCCTTTTAGGGTTATATTTCAAAGTATTCCCTTTATTAACCTTATTTATTTATCTTAAGTTTCCTTTATTAATATCTTATTTATTTTCTAAATAAATATTCCTTATATCTTATCTTATTTATTAAACAAATAAATATCTCCTTTTAATAACTCATTCCGTTTCCTAAGTCAATATCTCTTTTATAACTTATTTACTTAACAAATAAGTATCTCGTTTAACATCTCCTATTTATAGAAACAATAAATATCTCATTTATAAAATCTTATGATTTTATAAATGTTCCCTTTTCTTTATAAATATTTCATTTATAAAGATTTTCCCTTTCCATATAATTTCACCTATAAAGATTTCTATTTATAAATATTTCATTTTCAAAATCCTTTTGATTTTATAAATATTTTATTTTCAAATGCCATTTGAAAATTCCCCTTTTTCACATTCCAGTATGTTATGGTGTTTAACATATCAAGTCATGATGTCAAATATCGTCCATACACATATAATCAACAATAGATTATAAACCACGTCATATATCACAATATATGAAAATAATAAAATAGTTTTTGAGGAATCCAGTCGGATTCCTCCAATCTATTTCCCTGCATCCACGGATGTTACACGATAAAATCAACATCACTTTCGGTTCCATATGATATATTCTGATAAACAGAATCAATATAGAAATTAAACTAACTGACTAGCAGTTCAATCAAACGGTCAACACACAGTCAATCAACCAATATTTAACAGTTCTAAAAATACAACATGAAATTATAAACTATTCAGATTTAGTGAGATTTACTCACTTTGGCAGTTCATCGTTAAAGAAATATAAACTGTTTTGTTTGATTTGAATCAAACAATTTATTTTGCCATAAATTGTAACGAGCTCGGATTCACTCCCGGTCAGTTCCATTGGGTATTGTCCGTCCATACGATCCTAACGGATCTTGTTTTGCTGAAAACCGATAAAGTATGATCAAGATATGGAATTTACAATTTAATACACTAATTTTATTTGAATTTAAATTAATTACTTGAGTGGGCTTTACCGTTTTAAAAGATCCGACCCAACCACCATATAAAAGCTCATCTGCTCAAAACAAAGCTTCTTCCCCGAACAGAAAAAACCCACGTCGCTCCTCAATATTCCAGTAAGGCATTATCGTGCCTAAAGCCTTCCCTTCCTCCCTCATCTTGGCACGGATTCCCACACCGAGATCCCCATCTGTCTTCTCATTGAGTCCTCATCCACTTCGCTACCTCATTTCTCAACTCGCGCCTTCATCCCGAGTCGTGATCTCGACCATCGTTCGCACCATTTCAACAGGGTACCGAATCCTTTTAACCCCAATTCCCACCATAATTTCACAAATGCTTCAACTCTCTAACATAATACCAACTACAAACTCCAAACTCCAAACGTTGCATTGATTCTCCAAAAACCCAATAACACCAACCCTAGTTTCGCGGTCTAAAACATCCAGCGACGGAACTAGTTCGAACCCAATGAAAACCATCCAGAATTGAAGAGCAAGCTCATGTGAATCAAACTATATAAGTATTTGGATTTTAGGAATTTTTTCTTGATTTGTTTGAGGCTTTACAAACTCACGATTTGTTTTTCTTGTGAGAGGAATTTTTGGCGGCTCAATTTCTGAAGATTGACGATGGGTTTAGGTCTTAAGGGAAGGGGTAGTTAAGGTGATTTTATAGGAAAGATATTTTTAGACATTTTCCTAGGATATTTTCCATATTTGTATTCATTTATATTTATTCTCTGCACTCTAAAAATCCGTGTGATCACACACAACACCCAAAAATCATGAAAATTGACATGCCACTAGAGTTTGTCATTGCGAACCCAACGAAACTGGTTTCGTCGAATTCCGACTCCGTTTGCTCACACGGTGTATTTTTAACTGTCAAAATATCGATTTTTTTCACTCTAAAAATCTGTACGACCACATAGTGACTCTAAAAATCACGAAACTGGAAATCTAACAACTATTTGACATTGCGGATCCAACAAAATTAGTTTCGTCGAATTCCGACTTCATTTGCAAAAGTGGCTATTTTAAAGTCCTAAATAACCCATTTAAATATATAAATATTTTTAAATATAATTAAATTAAATATAAATAAATTTATATTATCGTATATTGTTAGACCAAAAATTGGGCCTAACACCCAAATGCAGATCGCAGATCACAAAATGCAGAAAACACTAAATAAAGAGGAGGCACACAAAGTTTTTATAGTGGTTCGGTTGTAGATGTAGCCTACGTCCACTTTATAATCTTATTGTTATACTGACAGATTACAATAATCAGTTACATGCAGACACACAATCCGTGTGTTAATTGAGATTAGAAGTGGAGAATTTATGTGCAGAAGGGTGCAAAATCCTTGCACTTCAGTAATGGTGGAAGCAGTGAAGAAGAATGGCCAAAAGTCCTTGAAAATGCCTTCAAATGGTGTATTTATAGCTGTAGGAGAGCTTCAGGGTTGACCGGATCGTGATGGGGTACGTGGCACCCGATCCAGGATAATAGGAGCAAGATGTGGCGTGAGAATAGGTCAAAACAGGGAGCGTATCTGCAGGTCTGAAGGTCGGATCGCGATCATGGGGTCGGATCGTGGTCATGGGTCGGATCGTGATATGGCTATCACGAGCCGAGTCTGGTCGTAAGTGGCATGGTGAAGCTGGAGTGAAGTGCTGGCGATCGGGTCAGATCGTGAGATGTACCACGGACGGGTCGTGGTGTGAGGAGGGCGATCCGATGAAGGGCAATCCAATGAGGGACGATCCAAGGATGCGTGATCCATACTCCGATTTTGTGCTGCTTCGTCGCTTTATCCAGGAAATTGCCAGATTACACCAGTTTACGGAAACGGGCATAACTTTCAAACCGTAAGTCCGATTGAGCCAAACCGAAGCTCAAACTGAAGATAACTCAGAGATCTACAAAAGTTACTGACCATAGCTCCGTAATCGTTGTTTTCGGGCCCAAAAGAGGTCGTCTGATAGGTGTTTTGGGCCTGTTTATGTTGAGGATGTGATTTTGACCAAATCTCTCAATGTCTTCTGACGTCGTTTCCATCGCTCGAGCATGTTATCATTCAGGAATTCCATGTGTGACACCTTTTGCCAAAAAATGTGTCAACATATATACTCACAGTGGAATACCATACAGCTCTACTGTAATTTATAACTTGATATTTCAAATCCCGATTAAATCGATATTTGATTTAAAATGAAATTCCTTTTTAAAATATAAATAATTCCTTTATAAATTATAAAGGAATTCCACATCAACTTTTCTAAAATTTGATTTGGACGTAAATCAAAATCTACACAAAGAAATCCCGGTTTTTCTCTTCCACCAGAAAGATATACTCCACCAGCTCCACACGTTTCTTGTTTCACAGAAATTCGGCTTGAAATGAATCCTGTACATTCAGTTGAAGTTCGAATCACCAATTTATGAATTGCAGCGCCATTTCGAGCTCAATTTTAATTATATTATAACTCTACGTTCAAACTGTCTTTTATATAATATATTCATTATTCAAATTCAATTCTAAACTGAATTAAATATCACAGATGATCCAATTCACACCATATCGCCATTTCAACCAATTCTTATTATTTCCGAATTAAATATATTATTTAATTTATTATTTAAATTAAATATTCAAAGTTTATTCAATTCAACGACCATTACATACTCTTAATCACCTTTTAAATAATTAAATAAATTAATTATTATACCGCTGAAAATGCGAGTCATTACATTCTTCCCGACTTAAAATAATTTCGTCCTCGGAATTGCTAAGGTAGGAAACAAACTCTATCGACTAGTTAGAACTTATTTGTTCACTTCTTAACTCTGGTTGCAACAAACCAATTTCTTTCAACTGAAATATTAATTAATCCTCATTACCGAAAATGTTCAAAAATCCTGAAATTTTTCTAACTCCCTAAATTTCTGAAAATTTCGCCAACACCTCCTTTGTACTGGTCAATAGGTCAAACTCCAACTCACCTCTCTGGGCCATCTCCAACACAAAAGAAAATCAAACAGCCAAACGGCTTGCCAATTCGGCTCATAAATCTCATACCCAATAGAAATACAAACTTGTACCTTTTTGTTGGGCATATCATTATATCCTTTGGTCTGCTGTCAGTTCAGCATATACCAATGTTACCCAATCAAATTCTGATCAATTTATCCTCAACACAACCATTCGGTTATCCAAGCCAAATCAAATTTCAAATCAAGGTTCTATTCCCGATTTTCAAATTCTTATCTCATCAATCCAATCCCATTTCAGATTCTATCTCACAATTTAAAATCTGATTCTACTTGATATATCGTATCCAATTCAATTTCCATTTAAATTGGTTTCAATTCAGTTCCAGCTTGGTTTCACACATTTCTATTTAAATTTGTTCTTAATTCAAACAGTCTCTTCCTGGGAGTTTTAAATAGCTTTGCTTTTCTAAAACAAATTATTCTTTTTTGGATATCAAACAACTTGTTTCTCTCAAAACAATTCAAAAGCAAAATCTTTTCGATAGTAATCCATCACTTACAACTCAAAAATGAGAACTGATGATGCAGCTGTCATCATCAGAATCTATTTTCCAGCGATCGAAGTGAGTTCAATACTATACAATCATTTCTAAACATTTCCACTTGGAAATTCATTCCAGAATATAATTCACACTGCTTGTAAAACAATTTAAAATCTCTCAGGATTTCAAAATTCTCATATATTTAATCCAACCCATTTACAAACAATTTTTCAAATTTCAAGAGTCTTAATTCCAATTCAGATTAAAATTTCAGATCTAATTCACTTCATAATACTTATACGAATTTTATTTTGTTATATATATATATATATATATAACCATCTCCATTATAATCTTACTCGATTATAATAACAAATATACTTTGGGTAAAATTATTTCATTTACCGTCTTTTCAAAACATATCGTGTCGACCCATCGTATTCGAGTGTTTATAAACTTCTACCGATACAGTGGATCAAATTGATCGACCAGAATCCATAAACAACTCAACCAATAAATCTCCATAATATAAAACAATTTTTATATCAATAACAAATGCGTTCACCCATATATATACACTCAACTCAATCTAGGGTATTACTAACCCTATCTCTACCGAGTCACGCCACAGAGCCAAGGTAATTCTCTTAACCTTAAGCTCTGATACCAACTGTAACGACCCGTATTTTGACGATCTTGGTTATCCGATATACAACACATATCGAACATCAAAGGATCGAAAATAATCGAATAGTTAATGAAAGAGGTTAGAGGGTGGGAATAGATAAGATTGAAACTTAGAATATAAGAAGAAGAAGATAACAACATCAGAGTAACACAAAACTCACAACGGAATGAATAACATATACTAGATAACATATTCTTGAAATAAAATCAGTATATGTATACAATAACATTATCAGAGTACAACACTTACAACCCAGCGGAAATAAACTAAAGCTATATGAAATCCCGAAGCCTCCTGCTCCAGCTCTTCAAGTATTTGTAGATCCGGATTACTTGACTGCGCGTACAAAATTGGGCACCCAAGAGTTTAGGGAAAACAAAACAAAATAAACTCCAGGTCAGTCATGGGACTGGTATGAGTAAAACAGTTTAAAACAATTCGAACAAGTAAACGATATCTCATAAGACCACGCCATATAACGGAAGGCGTTTTTCCCTTATGAGAATCCAAAACATCTTTATATCAAAAACCTTTTGATATTATAATAATGTCTATCAACTACAATATATTAATCATCTAGTAGAAACGCTTTCATCTCACGTTCTACATATATAGTATACAATCAAAACCGTAGGCACGTATTGGGTAATGCATTTCCATCTATGACAAGGTATGGAACCACCTTTCGCTAGTGTACCTCTAGAGAGAAATACACTGGGTTCAACAAGAACATCTTGCAACCCGGCCACACATGAACGACCACTCATTTCGCTTGAGTGTATCGAATGTATATCACCAACGGCTGGGATCAGCAACCGATTCCAGAATGGGACAGCATCAACAATAGATTTTTAGAAGTAAATGAAACTCTAGATCAGGTGATTATACACCCTAATAGGTGCGACCTACATAGCCATGCTGCCTGCCCGATTTTTGTCATTTCCCGGTTGATGAGGCTTGAGGTTACGCTTTATCTTCACATCAGATTCACTTCGAATGCCACATTGTCAGATCTATTGAAAATCACTAATTGACGTCTACAATAGTACATTACGTGTTTGCTAAAGAAGTTTCCTTCTCCGCTTCCACTCTTGCTACGGTTGAAGAAATAAATGTACGTGACCTTTCTGGAAATACTCTGTTAGACATTCATCTATACAAGTCATCTAGGTACAGGATGAACTGAAGGCACTATTCAGTATATCCATCTTAGGCATTGTTATATAAGACTTATACAATAGCCCTCGCACTTTACTCCGTCTTCAATTATCTTTGGCATATATGATTCGGAACGCTTATGCCAATATAGAGTGGTTCTTTGGATAATAATCCAACCGGTCTCTCCATTTTAACAACGTTTAAATGGTCAAAAATTTCGATAGTCGGTGAGCTAACTATCAAAGAAAAATACGTGTGCAAACAACGATATTATTTCTAGGTGGAAATTCTATCAAATCAATCATCAATCATATATATATATATATATTCATATGCTCCTTATTTTCTATGTTTAGGAAATATACGTTAACGTTGGAAAATATTTCCTTAACTTATTTACGTGTCACTATTCTTCTACAACTATCAGTCTCTATTTGTAAACTAGTATAAGAACAATTCCCTAAGTACCAATCCCGAAGGTCGAAACCAACATCATATAAACACTTAGGAAACCATTCAACTTAACAAGTCTCCAGTCAAATTTTGATTTAGCTTAACTCCATTTCTTAATTCCTTATATATGAACACTTCCTTTTCTAATTCATATTTCCAATTTCAATATTTGATTACGTTTCTGATTCTATTTGGAAAACATTTCCAGATCTTCCTTACTTGGATTTAAACAGATGTTTAAATCAACACTACGACGACAACTCAAACCACTATACTTATTTACTAAAGTCACTTAACCACTTTCACTCTCGAACCTTAACCATTTCTAAATTGAAAACGAAGTCAATCAAGTTGGGGTATAACTGCCTCTCAGACCTTAACTGAACAACATTTCAAATCTCGAAATAGGGTAAGTTTATCTTTTAACCCTTTAACACTTCCTTACGAACACTCGGATTCTATTTACGAACCCCTTCTTTTACAAGTTTACGTGATTATAACAATGGTGTTATAATCTCCTACACACGAAATATATTTCTTTAATATGACTTTTATTTCCTAACTTGAATAATATAACGACAACTAATTTATTTACTCCTATTCGGTTAACTCTAATCTAAAGCTTTTATTTGAATAACTCCAACCTAATAACTCTTACTGGATTAACTCTTATTCAAATAACTTATTCGAATAACTTATATTCGATTTGCTTACTTTCTAATACTTATATTCGAAAATCTCTTTCTTCGAATAAATATTTTTCGATTTATCTCCTATCGAATAACTAGATTCGATCAACTCACTTCGAATATTTCTGATTCGATTATCCCACTTCGAATATCTCTGATTCGATTATCTCACTTCGAATATCTTTGATTTGAATATCTCACATCAGATATCTACTATTCGATATATCACTTCGAATATCTCTGATTCGATTCACTTCTTCGAATAACTAAATTCGATTAACTCACTTCAACTTTATTCGAATAAACTAAATTCGATTAACTCCATTTGAATAACTCTAGTTTCATTTGACTCTATTCAATAACTCTAGTTCGATTTAAATCTATCGATTAACTATAACTGATTAACTCTAACTGGTTTAACTCTAACTGATTAACTCTAACTGGTTTAACTCTATGGTTTAACCTAACTGGTTAACCATAATGGTTTTACTCTAACTGGTTAACCATAACTGCTTAACTCTTTGTCCTTATTCAGTTTCAAACATCGATGTTGAAATCGATTTTTACTTCTTTGTATAAGTCCTGGCTTATATATTCTATTTATCCAAATGATAAATATTTAACTTAATTTATAAATATCATTTTATAAATTAATCTACTCCATTTATCTGTTTTCTCCATATATAAGTCCTGACTTATATATATATATATATATATATATATATATATATATATGTATATTTCTGTTTATCCAAAGATAAATATTTCCTTTATAAATCTATTTATTTCTATATGCCTTTACCAATATTTCCTTTTTAATCATATTTGTAAATGGTTTACAAATATTTCCTTTTCAAATTCTATTTGCAAATGGTTTGCAAATATTTCCTTTTAGGGTTCTATTTCCAAGTATTCCCTTTATTAACCTTATTTATTTATCCTAAGTATTTCCTTTATTAATATCTTATTTATTTTCTAAATAAATATTCCTTATATCTTATCTTATTTATTAAACAAATAAATATCTCCTTTTAATAACTCATTCCGTTTCCTAATTCAATATCTCTATTATAACTTATTTAATTAACAAATAAGTATCTCGTTTAAAATCTCCTCTTTATTTAACCAATAAATATCTCATTTATAAAATCTTATGATTTTATAAATATTCCCTTTTCTTTATAAATATTTCATTTATAAAGATTTCCCCTTTCTATATAATTTCACCTATAAAGATTTCTATTTATAAATATTTCATTTACAAAACCCTATTCATTTTATAAATATATTATTTTCAAATACCATTTGAAAATTCCCCTTTTTCATAATCCGGTAAGTTATGGTGTTTAACATATCAAGTCATGATGTCAAATATCATCCATACACATATAATCATCAACGGATTATAAACCACGTCATATATCACAATATATGAAAATAATAAAATAGCTATTGAGGAATCCAGTCGGATTCCTCCAATCTGTTTCCCTGCATCCATAGATGTTACACAATAAAATCAACATCACTTTCGGGTCCATATGATATATTCTGATTAACAGAATCAATATAGAAATTCAACTAACTGACTAGAAGTTCAATCAAACGGTCAACACAGAGTCAATCAGCCAATATTTAATAGTTCTAAAAATACAACATGAAATTATAAACTGTTCAAAGTTAGTGAGATTTACTCACTTTGGCAGTTTATCGTTAAAGAACGATAAACTGTTTTGTTTGATTTGAATCAAAAAATTTATTTCGCCACAAATTGTAACGACTCAGATTCACTCCAAGTCAGTTCCATTGGGTAGTGTCCGTCCATACGATCCTAACGGATCTTGTATCGCTGAAAACCGGTAAGGTATGATCAAGATATGGAACTTACAAGTTAATACACTAATTTTATTTGAATTTAAATTAATTACTTGAGTGGGCTTTACCCTTTTAAAAGATCCGGCCCAACCACCATATGAAATCCCATCCGCTCAAAACAAAGCTTCTTCCCCAAACAAAAAAACCCACGTCGCTCCTCAATATTCCAGTAAGCCATTATCGTGCCTAAAGCCTTCCCTTCCTCCATCATCTTGGCATGGATCCCCACACCGAGACCCCATTCGTCTTCTCATCGAGTCCTCATCCACTTCGCTACCTCATTTATCAACTTGTGCCTTCATCCCGAGTCACGATCTCGACCATCGTTTGCGCCATTTAAACAAGGTACGTACCCTTTTAACCCTAATTCTCACCAGAATTTCACAAATGTTTCGACTCTCTACCACAGTACAAACTACAAACTCTAAACTCCAAACTTTGCATTGATTCTCCAAAAACCCAACGACTCCAACCCTAGTTTTGCGGTCTAAAACAATCAGAGACGGAACTAGTTCGAACCCAATAAAAGCCATCCAGAATTAAAGATCAAGCTCATATGAATCAAACTATATAAGTATTTGGATTTTAAGAATTTTTCTTAATTTGTTTGAGGCTTTACAAACTCACGATTTGTTTTTCTTGTGAGGGGAATTTTTGGCGGCTCAATTTCTGAAGATTGACAATGGGTTTAGGTCTTAAGGGAAGGGGTAGTTAAGGTGATTTTATAGGCAAGATATTTTTAGATATTTTCCTGGGATATTTTCCATATTTATATTCATTTATATTTATTCTCTACACTCTAAAAATCCGTATGATCACACACAACACCCAAAAATCACGAAAATTGACATGCCACTAGAGTTTGACATTGCGAACCCAATGAAACTGGTTTCGTCGAATTTTGACTCAGTTTGCTCACACAATGTATTTTTAGCTATCAAAATATCGACTGTTTTTCACTCTAAAAATCCGTACGACCACATAGTGACTCCAAAAATCACAAAACTGGAAATCTAACAACTATTTTACATTGCGGATCCAACAAAATTAGTTTCGTCGAATTCCAACTTCGTTTGCAAAAGTGGCTATTTTTAAAGTCTAAAATAACCCATTTAAATATATAAATATATTTAAATATAAACAAATTAAATATAAATAAATTTATATTATCGTATATACTCACAGTGGAATACCATACAGCTCTACTGTGATTTATAAATTGATATTTCAAGTCCCGATTAAATCAATATTCGATTTAAAATGAAATTCCTTTTTAAAATATAAATAATTCCTTTATAAATTATAAAGGAATTCCATAGCTACTTTTCTAAAATTTGATTTGGAAGTAAATCAAAATCTACAAGATGAAATCCCGATTTTTCTCATCCACTAGAAAGATATACTCCACCACCTCCACACGTTTCTTGTTTCACAGAAATCCAGCTTAAAACGAATCTTGTACATTCAGTTGAAGTTCGAATTGCCAATTTACGAACTGCAGCGCCATTTCGAGCTCGATTTTAATTATATTATAACTTTACGTTCAAACTGTCCTTTATATAATATATTCGTTATTCAAATTCAATTCTAAACTGAAATAAATATCACAGATGATCCAGTTCATACCATATCTCCATTTCAGCCAATTCTGATTATTTCAGAATTAAATATACTATTTAATTTATTATTTAAATTAAACATTGAAAGATTATTTAATTCAACGACCATTACATACTCTTAATCACCCATTAAATAATTAAATAAATTAATTATTATACAGTTGAAAACACGGTTCATTACACTTCGCAAAAAGGTGACCCACAAATTATAGACATCATGAATATGCTCAGAAGAAGGGAGACTTCTAGTCACCTCAGTAGGTGTGCCATAGATGAAAATGGGTGATTACGACGAGATGGAAGGCTTTGTGTTCCTCCAGCTGTCAGTTTGATAAAGGTAGTCCTAGAAAAAGCCCACCATTCTAAGATGACCATTCATCCAGGTGGTGACAAGATGTATAGGGATATGAAGAGGGTTTTCTTTTGGGCTGGGATGAAGAAGGATGTAGCCGAATTTGTTTCTAAATGTTTAGTTTGCCAGCAAGTCAAAGCTGAGCAAAAGAAGCCCGGTGGATTACTTCATCTGTTGGAGGTTCCGCAGTGGAAATGGGAGAGCGTCTCTATGAATTTCATAGATGGTTTGCCTAGAACAAAGAAAGGTAATACCAGTATTTGAGTAATAGTGGATAGATTCATTAAGAGCGCTCACTTTATTCCAGTTAAGAGTAAGAGGACAACATCATGGTTGGTAGCAATTTATGTCCGAGAGATTGTTCATCTTCATGGAGTATCTTCTAGCATCATAAGCAATCGTGACCCCATATTTACTAGCGAATTTTGGAGGAGCTTACAAGAAGCATTAGGTACAAAGTTGTGTTTAAGCACTGCTTATCATCCTCAGACCGATGGGCAGACGGAGAGGGTGAATAGGATTCTAGAAGATCTTTTAAGTCTTTGTATCCTAGACTTCGGAAGAGCATCTTCCTTTAGTAGAGTTTGCCTATAATAACAATTTTCAGGCTAGTATCGGCATGGCACCCTTCAAAGCATTATACGGACGACCCTGAAGGTCGCTAACATGTTGGTGGGAATCTATAGAAAGATTGTTACTTGGACAAGATATGGTTAGAGAAACGTCCGAAAAGATTGAATTTATTCGACGGCGGATGAAGACAGCTCGAGATAGGCAAAAATCCTATGCAGACAACAGAAGGACTGACATCGAGTTCGAAGTAGGAGAGTTAGTTTTTACCAAAGTATCACCTTTGAGGAATGTGGTTCACTTCGGATCAGTAAGGAATTTAGCACCTAGGTTTGTGGGACCATTCCCCATAACCAAGAGGATTGGACAAATGGCTTACATAGTAAAGCTCCTAGAAAATCTATCCAGTGTTCATGAGGTTTTCCATGTCTCTAATCTGCATAAGTGCCTGCATGACACTGCGGAAGTAGTTGAGCCGAGTATGTTGGAAGAAGTCGAAGTGGAACGGGAGGCGACACTTAAACGAGTCCCTACCCGTACTCATGGGTCAGATGTTAAGAAGCTGCGCAATAAGGAGATCAAGTTGCTAAAGGGAGATAACCAAGAAGATGCGACTTGGGGGACCGAAGAAATATTCGTGCTTCATACCCTTTTCTTTTCGAGGGTATGCTCTTAACTCCTTTTCCTAAGCTTTATAAGTGCTTATTTCTGTCAATAGAATATATCTTGTCCATCATATTTCCTACCTTTTGATAGGAATCCTATGGATGTAAACATGTGTTTGAAACATGTTATGATTGATTGGTGCAAGTGGATGCAAGTGTTTGCTAGTGGTTTCCTGTGGACGCATATACAAACACATTAGGCACTAAGATCGACTCAATCAGTTTCATATTGCATATGGATGTGTGTGCATTTTCTTCTCTTTTGTGGATGGAAATGGATGAACTGGCATATGGATGTTGCAATTAGACGAATGAATGTGCACATATATATAACTTATATGATATGATAGGTTTATTTGCATATATATAGGATTCATAGCACTAACATACATTGCATTAAGGAGGTCAACTGAATCAGTGGACCGCCTGATCTTCGCATTAGTGTTGGGACATATACACACACTTTTGTACTTATTCATATAAGCATTAGAAATCTTTAAGCACAATGAATTCCTGTGAATGGTGGAATAATAGATGGTAGGATATGCATTCTTCTCAACTTAGAGATTTCGGAGACGAAATCCTTTGAGCAGAGGAGAATGTAACACACTGAATTTTAAACGACAATAAAGAGAATAAATTAAATAATAATTAATTTAATATTCATAATTAGAGAAAATAGACTGCACCATTGCGTCCGCCTCGAAATTCTGGTCAAGACAGACATTTGGTTTACGTAAAATGAACACCGTATGAAGAAGTTATGAAGGTTTTAAGTTTGTATACGCATAGAAATGTTTTATATATACGCATAAGTCAGAGGTGAGTCAGAATTCTATCTAGAAGAATCAAATTCAAAAAATTTCTCTAAGCGGCAAAATTCCCGCTCTAGGGGGTCGACCCCTCTAGAGGGGGGTAGATCTAGGGGTCGGCCCACCCTCAAGGGTGTCAGCACCCCTAAGGCTGACGTGGCACTCGGTTTTCGGGGGTTTGGCAGCTATATGTACGTGTCCTATTTCTCATATTTTCTTCATTGGAAGTCATGGAGGCTATATGTTGCTGGAGTGCGAACTGAATCGTTTTCTACAACATATTCTATAAATCCAATTCAGAAATTCTAGATCTGTTCTTCCTCAATTCTCCAAACTTAACACTACGAGTTCTAGCTGTTTTTAGGTTTGGATAAATAAAAGTATACTTTGAAAGACTATGGATTGGATATGTTGTAAAGTACGATTCAATGTTAATGTGAAATCCTATACTATGCCATGACAAATCTATTTTCCTAGATCTAATAAAATTGTGGTTATTCGATTGTGTAGCTTATGTGGATCTTAACTTTAAACCATGTTATGGTGGATGTACATCTATTATATTGGACAGTTGTAACATTACTTAGATCTAGATCTTTATGTTAATCAATTTTCACCTGTCATATTGTGATCCATTGAGATATGCTGTAAACTTGACATATAAATCCATCTTTAGATCTAAACATGTTACTATGTCAACCTAACTATGCTAGATCTAAATAATTGGACACCTTACGGTTAATTTAGATCTCATTATGTTGCTTTGACATCGTAGTTGCTACAAGTTCATCACTTTTATGTCTACCTTGCCATGATGATTACATGACCATTCTCTTTGTTGTCATACCATTTTATGTTTATGTTTATGCCAAGATATGCTGAAACTATCACCTTCGTCATATTCCCTTTTCGTTGTTGTAACTAGGCTACTTTATAGCATAGATGCTGCCAAAATGCATACGAATACGTTAGATAGGAAAAGGGAAAAAAGGGATTATGATTGGCATAATTCATGTAATATTTATATGAAATGGGACATGTAATTCAAATGGGGAAAACATAGAAATAATTACCTATAATGACATAAGTAGGTTTGGATTAATTTGGAATGTTTAGTAATTCACAATTAGGAATTGAAAATTATACTTATGATATGAGATTAGGTTACATTAGTGGTGGAAGTCTGCCGGACCCGACCGATATATCCAACAACCACTAATGTTTAACCTAATGTGGGAGGTCTAATTTCGCAAATACGAATCGGGTTAAGACACGAGGTTTGGCCTAACTGTGGAATAGGACTGCCCGGACCCGACCGGCATATGCAACATCCACATGTTGTAGGCCTAATGTGGGAGGTTTAGCCCATTATAAAACCATAAATGACATGGTAAAGAACTGGGCTACTTAACCAAATTTAATCCATAAAGATTATATGACTATGAGCTTAAATTAGGGTTAAGTAAAATTGGATGGGTAGTGGGTAGGTTAAGTAAATTAGAGGGAGTGGGTTATATTTACATATAGGCCTAAGAACTTTACCCAATAAGGTTATGTATTTAAAGAAACCTATTGGTATACATAACCAGTAGATAATGCAATAAGGTTATTTAATAAAAGACACCTAGTGGTATACATAACCGATAGATAATGTAATGAAGTTATGTAATTAAAGACACCCTTTAGGGTAAGCATAACAAGTATAGGGCTATGTAATTAAAGACACCTAAGGGTATACATAGTCAGTGGATAACCTAGTGGGGATACAAGACAATGGGGAGAGCTTGTATCATATTGTGTGGGACCCATTTCAGTCAGTAACCCGGAGTTGGTATCAAGTAAAGAACTCCGTACTAGGCGAAGAAGTGGCACACTTATTGATTGATTGTAAGAGATCCAAATGAGAAGGATGACGTGGGCGGCAAAAAACGACCGGGGACATGTGCATGCATGGGCCGGGCATAGGGGGCTAAGACGACCGTGACACTAGTAGATATGGTTGTGCACACCATCGAATGTCACTTTAGGAAGTGATACCTCCTACTGTGGGGCCAACACAGGATATGTACTAGATAGGGAGCCAATCAATTAGGGTAGTGGTTAGGGTATACTTGGACGCATGACCTAAACTTACCAACTCATAGTGGAAGGGATCATCTCATTTCAGTTATACTAGTAATAATGCCGAGTAATCATTAGTGAGGCACATACACCTTATCTTGCTTACCTTGTCGCACCTTCCATTTATGAAGTGATCTCTCTTATCCACTTTATATGCCTATCATGTTGCTTTTATTTATCTACTGTCTAAAACTAACTAGACTTGCCAGACTTTAGTTCTGACCCTATTGTTTCTCCTTCTTTCTTCTGTTTCCCCGCAGGTTCTAAGGGAAAAATCACTTAGACTTAATCTAGAATCAGATATCATATAGCTAGGAGCTACTTCTGATGTATGGCTCAAGTTTTTGTCTCTACTATAGCTTAACTCAAAAAATTATGCTTTTCATATTCTTATGTACTCTGATGATGCAAGACAGAAGTTATTTTATTGTAATGGTTTTTGTGACTTATGAAATTGTGGACCACGGTATTATGACTTATGTATGAAATAAAAGTTTAAATTTTCCTCTATTGCCTTGTTTATATCTGTCTTGTAATTATTCTATGTCTGTTTACCTATAGCGCTTCACGAAACTTAATGCATTTCCTTAGTGAGTGACATTAACGGACATGGGGTGTCACAGATGTAATATGCCTTAATGGAAAGGTGACAACCTTTAGTAGATTTGTTTTGAAGGCGACTGAAATTGTGTTTTGTACTTTAATATGATAAAGAAAAGAAAGAGTTTTGAGTGGGGAGAATATTACTAAAGGTCATTCCAAGATTAAAAGGACCATTTGGAGAAACCACTTATATTATCCAGCTTGAAGAATGGGGAAACCTTGCATTTGTATATGGCCGTTTTGGGGCTTGTCGTAAGCTCAGTACTGACTGAAGTAGAAAATTGAATACAACTTCCAATTTATTATATGAGAAGGCATTTGATAGGTGCCGAATCCTAATTCTTTGTCAAGAGAAATTAGCCTAATGCTTTATTTTAACTAAAATATAAGGTCATACTTTTAGGTACACCCTATTAAATTTTAAACTAACTTCCCTCTCAAGCAAGTGTTAAGCAAACCAAAATTTTTAGGGCGGATGGTAAAGTGGGGGATTAAACTAAGCCAACACGACATAGGATATAAGCTGAGAAGGGATATAAAAGGACAAGCCTTAGCTGATTTTGTGAATAAATGATTGAGATTCATTAAGCAACAATTAGTAGAAGAAAAGGATCAAGAGCCAATGCGGCAGTTGTTTGTTGTTGAGGCGTCCAATTAACAAGAAGCGGGAGCATGATATGTTATAATTACCCCAGGTGGGCATCATCTATTCTGCATTATGCCATGAAGTTAGATTTTCTTACTACAAAAACGTAGCATAGTATGAATCAATGGTTTCCATCTTAATCATATAATTACAACTCAAAATTCCACTAATACATAACTTTAGTGATTCACAATTAACGGCAAATAAGTTGAAACAGATATGCTAGACAAAAGATCCTACACTGTTCCAAACAAAATAGGAAACTAACCAATCTCGTTTACCATCGTGTCCCATACCACCGTGATTACAATACCGTTTAATATCAGTAATGTCTTCTCAAAGGGTGGAGAAAAGTGTGGTTATAATTATACATGAAAACACTTGATTTTTTCACAACAAGTTCATAAAATAATTTCCCGAAAATCGATTGCTTTCTTAATGAAATCCTTGTATTTATAGAAAAAAATTTATATTACTGTTTTGAGGCCACTTAACATTAAAACTAAAATTATAAAAAATTATTTAGCCTCGAATTATAAGAAATCAATATTTATACCTATATTGGAAAACTAGTTTAAAGCATGCAAAGTATGCTTAAATCCTCATTAAAACTCATCCTAAAATTCTACACATCATAAGTCATTATCAAGATCCGGAGTTTGGATTTGGTTGTTAAATAGGTTAGTTTCCCAAGCTTATACTTCAACAAAAACACATGTAAATCACAACAACAATAAGCTAAACATTTCCTTAAAACTCATGCTAAACTATGCACTAAGATGCATGCTTGCAGGCTTTAAGCCTACGCACATTATTGCCTATAGGTTGACCAAGAGGGGCTGACCCCTTCCCTAGGGTAGTTCGATCGTACAGTCGACCCATCTGAGGCATAGGTCGACATCCAGGTCGAGTTAAGAACATATATTTTACTATAGGCTAAATCACGATGAAATCCCTGATTTCAATGATTAATTTCGCTAACATATTGTGATTGAAACTGAATTAAAATTTTCAATTTGAATTACAAAACACTACACTACGACATTCAAAAGGATTCATGCCAATATACCCAAAGATTCAAAAGTTATAGCAGCTCAAAGATGGACTTTGGCTGTGTTTTCAGCTCAGAGACAATTGAAAAACCAAAATTCAGAATAACGTATTTTGCACAAAAAATATTTAGGAAACTCAAATTTTTTAATTTTAACTAGAAATTTGTGATGGTCACTTACCAAATGTTAATCAATTTTTTCATCAACACCGGAGATAGGTTTAAGGAAATGGACCCTGGGAGAGAAAATGGGATTATAATGTTCCTACAAGTTAGAGTTAGTTCACAGTTTCTTAGATATCAAGGTCTTAAGCCCGAAGATTAGTTACTCTTCCCTCAAGGGGTGAGTATCATGCTTACGAGACTCAAGGACCAATAATTGCCTTGGGATAAGGGTTCCCTAGTCTCAAGACAAGATAGGAAGCTAAACAGCTTGTTGAAAGGAGGTTTTCATTAATCTTGAGGAAGGGTTAGGACTTAGGTAAGATCCCATTGTAGTGTTGGAAGCATAACGTAGTATATTAAGGGATAAGCTAAACAACTCTAGATAATTATGCTAAGTGTCGATCCACACTTTATTACTTATTGGTTTGAGTATATAAGTGTTTACAGAGGAAATTCCCAAATCGATTTAAAAATTAGGGTTTACTTTATATGAAAAGAGTACAAGATTAGAGAATGAGAATTTGGCCCCCAAAATGTGAACCCTAGGGCCTTATTCATATACAAATTGGGGCCCCTTTTGACATTTGGTCAACAAAACCCCCTTTCTGGTGTAGCAGTCATGTGTCGACTTCTTTTCTCCTTTCAGTTTTGGTTGCCTAGGTCACGGCTATAGTTGAGAGATATGACATTGCCTTTAGTGTGTCGGTCTTTACTTTTGGAAAGATGGTTCAAGTCTTTGGGGCCTCTCCTTGAAATTGATTCTACATTTTGTACCGATACCATGTCTATTGTTATTGATAACATCAGGTATAGC
This sequence comes from Allium sativum, assembly GCA_030737875.1. Classification (NCBI taxonomy): domain Eukaryota; kingdom Viridiplantae; phylum Streptophyta; class Magnoliopsida; order Asparagales; family Amaryllidaceae; genus Allium; species Allium sativum. The sequence continues at coordinate 306,238,552 of CM060925.1, read as the reverse complement.
ATCCGACTTTTGGAGATAAGCTTTTGACCTTCTCTTCAAGTCTTCACGATGTTTGTATTCGTGCCTTTGATTTCTTATGTTTCCGTCACCCCTTTCGGTATCGACATTAAGCATGTTAGTGTGGATTGCTCTTCTTCTTAGAGTATTTGGCTTGCTCTTGGTGAATCTCTTTAATGGATTTTTGGTCTTTCGGAATGGTGCTTTTAGTGTACTTCCTGTTGAAGTCGCTTCTATGTAGCCGACAAGCTTTGAGTCCGATAGCTGGCCTTCGGGATGCTTGTGTCTCGGCCTTTTGTGCCTTCATTTTCTTTACCTCTTTTTGTATCGACATTAAGTAAATCAATGCCGATAGCCCTTTTGTCTCCCTTTGCTTTGTATTGTTCCTTGTCAAATCTTTGTTCTTGGATCATCGGTTGTCGTCCTTTCCTTTTTATTTTCTTTCGACTTGAGGTGATTGGCTTCCGGAATTAACTTCAAACTATTTGTATCCTAATATGGATCCATTCTACTGGCATTCCTTTTTCTTGTTAGTTCTAAGCTCTCTCGTTCCAGGAGGGCTATGGTTGTCTATTGTCACTGTTGTTTCTCTTATGCTGGCGATGGTTCTATACCCATTCACCGATAGCATGTTTCAGTGTTGAATTTTGGTAGTAACGTTTACCCCCCTAGAGAAGGGGTTCTTTCAAATTTCCAAGTCAAAATTCTGACTTTTCTCCTGTGCTTTGACTTCCCGCCTTTTGGTCTCCTTTAATATGACCTACTAATTTGCTCTTCCTTGTACGGTTGGGATTCAAGGATTACTTTAACGTAAATACTCTTTCTTCTTCTTCCCCATTTTTCCTCCTGCAAATCCATTGCTTAAACGAGACCACTATTCTCCAGGAATAGCAACTGGTTTATCAGAATTTCAAAATCTACCTCTTGTAAGTATTTCTATTCCGATTATAAATTGAAATCTAAATAATGCTTTCAAAATGATTGGGAAATCGATCAGGGTTTTCATGTATCTAGTGTGGGTTGAACAACGATGATAGCTTCGATAATGATTAATGATGATCAAATGAGTTACCTATTTTCTCAATATATTTCAAGGTTTAGAATGCAAATTACATGCAGAAGGTCAATTTTATTGCCAAAGTAAAATGCTACGCTACTGGTACAAGTGTACTCAACACTACTGTTATCGATTCATCTCGTTTTCGAATTTTCCAACATTTATTTTTTGTATTTACTTAGTTTCCAAGCTAGTGGGTATCAGACCAACCCGAAAGGGCTTCCAAAGTTTTGTTCCTTTTCGGTTTTAGTATTGGAAAAATTAGAGAACTTAATGCTAGAAGATTTTGGCTTTGACTTCCCTTATAATGGATCAGAAAACCGATTAGCTTTCGATGATGATAATAGGTTACTTGCTTTCGGCTAAACCGTTACCAAGCACTTTCAGAGTTTAATTCTATCTGACACCTGCCTTTCGCAACTTCAACCTTGGTGTCAAGATAAGTAGCCACTATAAGAAACGTAGTTATCTACAATTGCAGATCATAGCGTTTTGGTCTCCATGTTGTAGAAATCAAGAAGGAGTACGTTGATTTTATCTTAAAATGCCAAGATATATTAAAGATGGAATGTATTTTCACTTCCCTCCACTATTACTAAAATCGGCCGCGAATCCATGAAATTTCCTCAAAATTTTAAATTCTCAATTACAAATTTTCCATCTAATTTTCGTCATCAGCCTGGTCTCCATCTCACTTTCAAATCTCCAGTCACTTCGCACTGTTGCCCTTGGTCTCTCGGTTGTCATAACGGAAGGCAATCGGTCCCAGTGGAGGAATTTCCATTATAGTGGAGGTCGTACCCATAGATGTCGTTAAGTCTTCATCGTCCTTAAGTCCCTGTAAACTCGCCTTGATTGTTTTATCTTTTTCATTGATTAGCCAATGTTCAGTTTTTTCTAAAATCTAGTATGCCTACTGAAAATGTTGACTGTGTTATTAACAGTTTGTAAGTTGTTGGTCTCATTTAATATCACTGTTTTATTTAAGTAGTTATGTTAGTTTGCTTATACTCAACAATAGACTATTACTTTAAATTTTAGAAATTTGCTCGCATGTGTAGTAGACGATGATGGATAAAAATTGGGTGAATCTACAAAGGTAACTATATAATTCTAAACATAAATGTAGTTTGCGAATCATATCCTATATTTTGATGAAAGCTAAAAGATAAAAAAAATTCAAAGAACTACTTGTGAATATCAGCAAGGAGCTCGGAAGTTGTGCAGACAGCTATGAAAAATTCTGGAAATGTGGAAAAAATTATATGTCCTTGCTTAGATTGTCGAAATCTTAATCATCAATATGAGAAGGTGGTAGTTGAGCATCTTATAAGAGGAATGGATCGTGTATATATGACAAGTAGGTGGTATTGTCATGGTGAGAACATAAATATAAACACAGATGTTAAGTTCAATGACTTATATGATTTATTTGAAGCTATCGATTATGAAAATGAAGATTTCATCAAATATACTTTTTTCGATGATGATAAAGATGAAGATGGCGCACAAAAATGAGAGGATGATTTGTTAAGGAACTTGGAAGAAGGAAAAGCCCCGTTGTATCCTGATTGTATCGATCAAACAAAATTATCTACCACCCTCGCCTTATATAATCTTAAATGTGAGACAGATTTGTTTGATAGTGGCATCATAAACTCTAAATGTGAAACAATTAAGTTGCCAAAAAATAATGTACTTCCAAAAACATTATATATGGTAAAAAAGTTTCTCATAATATTCGATATGGGTTTTGAAAAAATTCATGCTTGCCAAAATGATTGTTGTCTCTTTAGAAGAGAGTATAAAGATTTGGAAAGTTGTCCTAAATGCGATATATCAAGTTGGTGGAAGAATGAAAGTACCAATGAAATTGTGCATGGCGTTCCGATTAAAGTTTTGAGATATTTTCCAATCATTACTCGATTTAGAAGAATGTTTAGATCTGAAAATATGGCAGAATATTTAAGATGGCATTTTAGTAATAAAAGCAATGATGAGAAAATGCACCATCTTGTGGATTCAATAACTTGGAATGTAGTAGATGAGAAATGGGAATCGTTTGCAGCTGATCCACGCAGTATAAGACTTGTTCTTACTACCGATGGTGTTAATCCTTTTATGACAATGGGTTCCAAATATAGTTGTTGGCCTGTGATGCTTGTGACATACAACCTCTCGCCAATGTTATGCATGAAAAAGAAAATATCATCTTAACATTGTTGATTCCTGGTCCAAAGCAGCTAGGAAATGATATTGACGTATATTTGGGGCTATTAACTGAAGACTTGCAATATTTGTGGAGTACTGGAGTTCAAATTTATGATACCTTTAGTAGATCGCTTTTTAACATGAGAGCGATTTTACTATGGACGATAAATGACTTTCCAATGTATGGAAATCTTGTTGGATGTCGTATGAAAGGTAAAAATGGTTGTCCATTATGCTACATCAATACTCACCATCGATGGTTGAAACATAGCCGGAAGAGCGGTTATATGGGTCATAGGAGATTTTTACCCACTTCAATTTCATTGAGAAATCAAAAAGCCTGGTTTGATAATACTGTAGAAAATGGTTGTAGACCTAGAGTTTTGACTAGAAGAAACATCTCTGCTATTTTAAAAAACTTTCCAAATAATTTTCGGAAAGAAAACGAAAATAAAAATAATAATATTAGCAAGAATAGGAAGGGTAAGAAGAAAAAAAATTCAGCAGGAGAGCAGAAAGAGAAAAAATACTTATAAAAAAATAGTGGTGAAAATGGTGATCCTGTGAGTATAGAGCTATCAAGGTGGAAAAAATAATCAATCTTCTTTGATTTACCATATGGGAGGTTAGTTTTTTATTTTTCAATGATCAATAATGCAATTCCTTAGTAGTGAAATTTAACATTGTTGGTTTTTGTAGGAACTGCCAATGCGTCATAATATGCATGTAGAAAAAAATGTTAGTGAAAGCGCAATAAGCATGATGCTGCATGATAACGAATCGAAAGATGGAATTAATTGTAGAAAAGATTTAGAATAGTGGGGAATTTGACGTGGACATTATGCACAATTTCATGGAAAAAAACATAACTTCCACTTGCTCCATATACATTGTCAAAATCTAAAGATTCTTTTTTTTTTGTAAAAGACTATATGATTTTAAGGCACCTAATGGTTATTGCTCGAATTTCAAGAGCTTTATATCCTTGGAGGATTGTAAAATTAGTGGTTTGAAGTCACGGTACTATCTTGTCCTAATGCAACAGTTGTTGCCAGTTGCAATAAGAGGATTGTTACAGAAGAAGCCAAGGAAGGAAATAATTCGTTTATGTTTGTTCTACCATAAATTATGCCAACGTGTACTTGATAGAGGAAAAAAAAAACATCTTGATGATGATATTATTCTAATTTTATGTGAACTTGAAGGATATTTTCCACATTCGTTCTTTGATATAATGATACACTTGACAGTTCATCTTGGAAAAGATGCCAAATTATGTGGATCGGTATATTTTCGTTGGACGTACCCATTTGAAAGATACATAAAGACACTAAAACATTATGTAAGAAACACTGCACGGGTTGACTGGTGTATCGCAGAATCCTTTCATGCAGAGGAGTGCATGAAATATTTTAGTGAATTTTTAAAGGAATCAGGAAAAAAAGAAGAGAAGGAATTCTGAAACGAAGATTATGAAAATGATGTCATACTTGAAGGACGACCAACTTCAGCTTGCAAAATAATTACACTTTCCGAGAATGAGAAACAAGCTGCTCATTCGGTTGTGCTAACGATTATGGCTGTAGTGGAACCATTTTTAGAGTAAGTGACTAGTGCATTTTGTTCAATTTTTTTATAGTGCAACTTATCTTATTTTTTACTTTTACAATAGTTTGCTTCTTCAGGTGTTGAAATACTCAAACAAGCGCATAGAAAAAATTGCGACCTTACTTTGGAAAACCCACACAAATAAGTTTGCTAATTGGATTAAGAAGAAGGTGAGTTGAATTTTAAAATATATTCTCATTAATTTTGAATATATTATTATCTAGATCTAACATAAATAATATTTTCATTTATAGATACATTATGATGCGAACGATCATGACACATTGTTAAAATGGATCGCCTATGGTCCAAGGAGTAGTGCATTGTCTTATAGAGGTTGTATCGTCAATCGAGAACATTTTCACACAAAAGATATTTAGAGAAAGTCTTAAAATAGTGGAGTCACTTATGATGCAACGACCATGTGTAGAGCTATCGGAAAATATATTTCCCAAGTGGTTGACGTGGTTACTTATTATGGGATGTTGACCGATAAATTTTGTTAGACTATCATGCCTTTTATGTTCCCATCTTTGTAACGGCTGGATTTTCGACCCAGAAAATCAACATAAAAACACACTGTTGACTATTCAAGCATCGAAAACACCAGGACATTAATAGAAGAATTTAGAGGGTGAGAAAGAAAAGATAGAACTAATAGAATAGAAGAAGAAGAAGATCACAACTGAACAGAATCAGAGTAACACGAAACTCGCAGCGGAACAAAATAAGATGTATTATATAACATAACTTTGAATACAAAACTGTATTGTATATACATACCATTATCAGAGTACAATACATCATATCACAGCGGAAATAACTCTACATAACTAATGGTGAAGCTTCCTGCTTTTGAGCTCCTCCAAGTGAATCTGCAAAGCCTGAAACACTTGACTGCCCGTACAAATTTGGGCACCCAAGAGTTTAGGGAAAACAAACACAATAAACTCTGGGTCAGTCATGGGACTGGTGTGAGTAAATTCCAACCATACTGTTTAACTTTGAAAATCCTTTTCCAAACAAGAAGGTAATAGTAAGACCAACCCACACATAAACATGGTCGGTTTTTACCTTACTATAACCCAACATATTTTTATATCAAACTTCAGTGATATTATAATAATGTCTACTCAATTAAATCATCAAGTAGCAGAACGCTTGCATCTCACGCTCCACATATATATAGTATAAAATCATAAACCGCAGGGCACTTATTGGAGATTGAATTTCAACAAACAAGGTATGGGAGCACCTTCTGAATAGTGTACTCTAGAGGGGATACACTCAGGGTTCAACAAGAACGTCTTGCAACCCGGCCACACATGACCGCTCACTCATTTAGCTTGAGTGTCGCGAATATATTGCCACCACGGTTGCAGGCCATCCAACCGTCATCCGAAGATACAGAATCGAAAAGAAGTATAAATATGAATTTTCTCTAGATCGGTGACAATACACCCTGCTTGGGGATGACCCAACTAGCCATGCTGCCTAGCCCAACTTTTGTTACTTTCTGGTTGTGAGGCTAGAGGCTACGTCTATCTTCAGAACATCTGATCACCATTCACTTTGAATGCCACATCGTCAAATCCGTAATCACACATTGATTACACAAATGCACACTGGGTGTAGAATAAAGAGAAGTTATCTTCTCCCCACCAACTTGGTATATTCGTAAAATCAACGGCGTGACCGTTGAAAATACTCTGTCAGACACTCGTCCATACAAGTTGTCCTAGGACTGGACAAACAAGAAACATCATTCTAGAACTGGACGACCCTTGCATTTAACTCCGTCTTCAATTATCTTCAGCATATCTAATTCACAGCGCTTATGTCTATACGGAGTGGTTTTCAGATAACATATCCAACCGGTCTCCCCGTATTGACAATGATGGTCAAAACACTTCGATAGTCGGTTATTTAACTATCGAAGTAAAAACAACATTCATTCAATGTACAACTAACATCATACAACCACGGGCACTTTTATTTAACATTCGTTTTATTATTCGAATTCCCATATCTTACCAGATATTTCTCAAATCCCGTTTAAGGCTTTTCATACTTCTTGGAAAACATTTCCAGTTATTTTAAACTCTTATTCTTTCATGTTTCAGAAACATACGTTATTAACGTTCGACTATTTCCATTAATTTCCCATTCTTTATTTCTATACTTGGATAATCACCCTATTTATATTGGAAAATATTCCCAATTTCCTTTTAACCTTTTAATCGGCCCAACGTTCACTTTTAAAACATTATTCACTTTGAAATGTGAATATCATTTCTATTATAGAAATCTGAACATCTTTATCAAATAAATCAATACCATGATCCCGTTTATCGAAATCCCTTTCATACTTTATATATTCCTATTCCACTTTGTAAACTCTGTTTCTAAATCAACTTCTTATCAAATCGATATCAAGTTTAAACTAAGTACTGACTCCTATCCTCTTTAACATTTATTTGTTTACAACTAAATGTTAATTATTATATCAGATTATAATCCCTAAAAATAGTTTACTTTTAATACATTCGACATCGTCGAATTCTAGTTACAAATCCTAATGGTTTAATTCTAATCACATTTCGAACATCGAAATGCTGTCATCAGTTTCTAATACGATTCCCCAATTCTTTTTCTAAACTCTTTCTTATTTTTCTTTGAACAAACGTCGTTACTTATTACTCTAGAATAAGTGGATTTCAAACCAAACTGTTACATTTCCTAGGAAGTGCTGCTATATATAAAAGTCATGCTTAAGTCAAATCAACAGCAGTTAATTTGTCGCTATAGTTCTAAACTTGTCATACGCTGTAATATTCTCCTTATAACTAATTACAGTCACACTTACCTTATCAACAGCGTTATTTTATTGCTATAGTTCAACTTGTCATACGCTGTAATATTCTTTGTTATAACTAATCTTGACATAACAGTCACACTTATCTTATCAACAGCATTATTTTATCGCTATAATTCTAAGACTTGCATACGCTGCCATATTCCTTTTATACAAAAATCTTGACATCTCTTTCCGTTACAAAAACCTTGACATCTCTTTCTGTTACAAAAATCTTGATATCTCTTTCTGTTACAAAAATCTTGACATCTCTTTCTGTTACCAAAAATCTTGACATCTCTTTCCGTTACAAACTGATATCGTTCCTCGGTAATAGCGAAGCCGTTCAAGTTGGGGTATTTTATTTACCTCTCAGACCTTGATCGACAACGTTCTTACCTTAGAACCGATACAAGTCTGTACCCAAATTCCTTATTATTTAATATATTTATTAAATCGTATTTCCTTGTTGTATTTTGGAATATGGTTTTACAACACCATATTCTTACTTTGGAATCTCTGTGGTTTATGAATATTTAATTTAAACATTAACTCTTTGCTTTCTCCATTTCCCAGTTTTTATCTATAACTTCTTAAATGGTAATTAACTCTCATTAATTTCGATAAACTTATTTCTAACCTGTTTTCATTAGATTAATTAAAGACCAATTAATCTAATAATCATGTTCCCAAATAACAGTTGATTAAATCAACTTATTTCCATCAGTAAATTCGTTAACTGATTTTAATTTCTTCTTAACATTAGATTAATCTAATTAATCTAATGATATCTCTAAATTATTTATCTTAAATATAATTATCCAAATATTTAATCGTCGGATAGTTTTTACTTTATAAACTTGTTTAAATATCAACAATCGCCTTTATTTGCTTTATAAAAACGAACTCTAAAATACTGGTTTATAATAGAACTTCTATTATAATTTAAAACTTCACTTTAATTATAAAAATATAATTTCTATAATTAACTTCATTGATTTGCCTGACGGTAAATCAGTTTCTTAACAAAACGATGGTTTTACGGTCGACTGTTACATTTTCTAAATCGATATCATTTATTTATTTAATCTAAACAAATGTTGAATTTCCATTCAACATCAATATACACACCGGGTTTTAAATATAATTCGGGTTCAAACAAAACAAACAGTACATATAATTATCAAGGGATCCGGTCGGATTCCTCCAATCGGTTTCCGCATCCACAAATGTCAGTCAACACGATTTACACTAACTCTATACTAGGGGTTATTCTAATCGATGGAATCAGTGTCCAACTGATGATGTGTACATATATATGACGGTAAAATATTCAACCAAATTAATTGTAATCTACCTAATCAACCATCACACAACATTCAAACAACATTAAAATATAAGTGCAATATTTTAAAATAGATCAGAGTTAGTGATTTTACTCACCTTTGTGCATTAACCGTTTAATAACGATTTGCGTCCGTCGATAGGTCTGATCAGTCTAGCTTCATCGTTTTTTGCTTGCCGATACATATCTGACGCACTTGCTTTCGTCCGACTTCGTTTCTTCCACTGCGAATCCAATACCTCTTATTCCAGTATACAATTTGTCGCCGTACCACTCGCAAAGCTACCCACTTGCGCATACAAATCGCTCCATCATTTCCTCACCACCGCATGTTTCACCAGCCTTTCCCCTCCTAGATGTACAGATCTTTGAAACTCATACTTCCCATTCTCACAACCTTATCCCTTAACTTCCCTTATTATATATATATATATCAAATAATAAGGTTCACACACTAACCAATACCAAATGATCACAATTAAAATTTTGTTAATTCTTCTCGCCATTCACAAGACCTGTTATACTCCACAGTATTACACACCAAGTACACCATTCCGTCTTAGTTCCCTTTCAGCCCCTCCTCAATATATAAATCCGCTCTCCAGCTTCATTTATGTCAAGAACAGAAGCCGTTTCCAGTTCGAAACAGTCCCTACTCCACAAACACCTGGTTCAACATCCCACCTTACTGTACCCATATATACAGGCTATCGAAATTTTCATCTCTCCATAGTAAAGTGTTGTATCCGACCACTCATCACCATGCATGTTTTAGTTTGCATCTAACCCTCATTTTGTCACTCATAAACCCCATCGCCATGCACCTTATAAACCCATCCTCGTCACAACAGGCCTCCACGTCATTATGGTTCCATGCACCAAATCCCTTTCCACCCCTTTCGAAACATCCCAGGTTACTCCACCACATCCAATGATCCACACGCACACGCTAGTCTACACACTTTAACTACTTGCTTTGAACAGTATTACGTCTTTCCTTCTTCACATGCAAATAGTCCACACAACTTTCACCATACAGTTCGCACCCCTCTTCACATTTTCTAATTTCCGCAAGCTCCAGTACTTCGAAAATGCCATGTCCGATCTTTAAACCTTCCACGCATTCACGACTTCTTCCCACCCTTTTCCTTTTTCCACTAACGCAAGTTTACATGCACCAACTCCTTATGTTTCTCCATGCTCCCTGTTCAACAGTTCCTATCGTGTCTCACTTCAAACGCAACTCCATTTTCAAGGCTAACGCCACCTTTAAACTTCCCCTACTTCGAAGCAACGCTCACTCATTACCCTCACGCAACCCTGAATTTCTTCCACCTACTTTGCATTCTCACCCAACAGTACATGTACATCATAACATGCATTAATCCCTTCCTTTTACTTTCACTGTATATTTTCGAACACACATACCACTTCTCAACGCAACCGTACATCACGCATGCATATATACTCCTCAGCTTGTGTTCCCTTTCACCTCCTTCATAGTATGGAACTCACGTAGTATTTCTTTGGTTTCTTCTCTCATTTTTGTTTTTCGGTGATAATTCTTTTCTGGTTTTAAGAGTGAAGATGCTTTAAATAAGGAAAGGAAAACAGTACAAGGACGTGGGTTTTGCAGAGATATTTTCTAGTATAGCCTTACCTTAGGAATCATAGAGTGAAAGAAAATGGTGTATTATTAGTTGTATGTTTTCAATGTGAAAGGGATAGGCACGTCCTCATTTCATTTGATTGGATTTTATCCATGAAATATTTGTACACAATCTTAACAGCTAAGGAAAAGAGATATTATATAAATATACTTTGTTACCTTTACCTTGGACTACCAGCTGTTGAGGAACAGTTCGAATCTAGCTATATATACGGGGTAGGTGTGAACCGTGTACTGAATTTTGATTTATATATATATTTATTCATCACGTATTACATTACTGCATTGATATTGTGTGGAAAAAGTCTACGGACGCCAAGCTACAGTGGTGTATTAGAATTCCTTTTGTATTTTTCACAACCTTTTATTAGGTTATCTACAACAAATGATCTTCCAAATATCAGTGCGGTATGTTTTAGAGTTATGGGAGATTCTTTAAAGTCCTACTACCTTGTTTTCAAATTATAGGGTGATGTTTTGATAGTATAGGATTTACATAGCTTTGCCATATCTTGTGAGAAGACTTGAAACATTACTTCGGCCATACTTGTACTGTTTGCTCAATATTTAGACAGGATTGAACGTGCTAACATCCACCATTTGCTATTTAAAAAGATTTGTAATGTGTTCACGTGGATTTTGTAATGATTCGGTAAGAGGGTTGTACAAATATTTCTTTTGGTTAGACCGATATTTTGATGGAATTCTGCGGTACCGGCTATATAGAATTCTATTCATTTACGGACGGCACGGACATAAATAAAAATTCGGTCGTGCCCAGCGAGGTGTCACGATCCCAAAAATATAATAATATCGGTCGTTCAACTTATATTGTGAAACCCCGAAATATCGATACAAAGTGCAAAATACTCCAAATAAAAAGTTGAATATTTAATTAATTAAAAATTACGGTAAAATTCTAAAAATTAAATTATCGATGTGCCTCAAAAGAACCTTGTCCAGATTTGCAATCGATATCTAGTTATTTCAAATAAACCGTTACGGTCGATATACGATTCTACAGCGACTTTTTGAATATTTGATTTGGACATATCTTGCAATCTATTCAACGAAATCTCTGTTTTCCACTTCTGTTAGAAAGATACTGTTCAACAGATTCCAACGTTTGTCGTTTCGAAGAAATCCGATTCAAAACGAGTCTGGTACACTCAGTTGAAGTTCAGAACGTTAATTTACGAACTGCAGGGTCGTTCTGAGCTCGATTATAATTAATATATATTTATATACGTTCAACTTCGTTTTAATTAATATATAAATCCATTTATATTTAGAATTCGATATTTAAACTGATTTAAATATTCAAATATGAACCGACAAAAATGCGAGACGTTACAGACCTTCCCCCTTAAAATAATTTCGTCCTCGAAATTGCTAAGCAGGGAAAATGCTACAATCTCTGTTATAACATGGTTAAAAATCTTTTTGGTTTACTTCATAATTCCAGTTTCCACTGAACTGATTATTTCCAATTAAAATATTAATTCCTTATTATTTCGAATATTTTCAAAATTTCTGAAAATTTCCTAACAGCTTAAATTTTCTGAGAATCTCGCCAGCATCTCCTCTGCATGGCTCACTCGGTACTACAACAACTTGCCTCTCTGGGATTTTTTTTTTCCAATTCAATAGAAAATCAAACAGCCAAATGGCTTTCTCAAACCGACTCATAGAAATCCTGTACTCGTATATAAACGTGTACCTTCTCTGTTGGGCATTCAACTCTATCTGCCATCTGCTGTCAAACCAGCATATCCAAGCATCCTCGGTTGATCCCCCATCAATCCGTTCTCAAACCAGTCTTTCGCTTTTACTAAGCCAAATTTCTATTTCAACTTCGATTCCACTCTCAGTTCTTAACCTTGTTAAATTTTATTACGACATTCCATTTACTGATTTATTTGTCAAATCAGTTATCTTCATCTTCAATTTCATAATTCGATTCTAATTCTCCAAGAATCAATTCACTTTAATAACTTGAATCTCCAATATTTCCCTTTTACAATTTCTATTCTGGATCGTTCCAAATTCAGTCCAGTTTTATTATCTTCGTTTAAATTCCACTTTTACCATTTTAACTCCATAAGTTAAATTTTATTTCAGAATTCAAATTCCTGGGATTTATTTCGAATCGGTTTGAAATCATATATATAATAACAATCCAAACATTTGAATTTTTGAATAACTTGTTTCCTCACACTAATTCAAAACAAAATCTTTGGTAGTAATCCGTCACTTAGCAACTCGAAAATGAACACCGATAATGGCGCGCTTCACCATCGGAATTTATTTTCCAATCATCGAAGTGAGTTCAATACTATATTGCTTTTAAAAACTCATTAATAATCACTCTGTTTTTGAAATTACTTCAAAATATCTTTCATAGCACTTGGAAAACAAATTTTCAAATCTCCCAGGATTTTAAAATTCCCTTATATTTAATTCAAATTCAATTTCAATTCTTTTCCAAGTTTCTAGAGTTTTATTTCAATTCTGGTTTTTAATTCAGATTCAGCTCATCTGATTTTGCATATCATACTTATATAATATTTCGATTGGTAGTTTATATAACCAACTCAATTATAATCCTGCTCGATCATAATAATTATCACATATCCAATATATTATATTAATATCAAGATATACACTTCTTTTTATATCAAAATATACTTTGGGTAAAATTATTTCATTTACCCTCTTTTCAAAACATACTGTGTCGAATTACTCTGTTCAAGAGTTTAGAAACACCTATCGCCTCAGTTTGCATTACTGTTTCGACCAGAATTCATAAACCACTCGACTGACCAGTCAACACAATATAAAACGGTTTTTATATTGGTTACAAATACGCGCTCATATATATACACTCATACTCAATCTAGAGTATTACTAACTCCATCTCTATTGAGTTACGCCACAGAGCCAAGGTAATCACTTAACCTTATGCTCTGATACCATCTGTAACGGCTGGATTTTCGACCCAGAAAATCAACATAAAAACACACTGTTGACTATTCAAGCATCGAAAACACCAGGACATTAATAGAAGAATTTAGAGGGTGAGAAAGAAAAGATAGAACTAATAGAATAGAAGAAGAAGAAGATCACAACTGAACAGAATCAGAGTAACACGAAACTCGCAGCGGAACAAAATAAGATGTATTATATAACATAACTTTGAATACAAAACTGTATTGTATATACATACCATTATCAGAGTACAATACATCATATCACAGCGGAAATAACTCTACATAACTAATGGTGAAGCTTCCTGCTTTTGAGCTCCTCCAAGTGAATCTGCAAAGCCTGAAACACTTGACTGCCCGTACAAATTTGGGCACCCAAGAGTTTAGGGAAAACAAACACAATAAACTCTGGGTCAGTCATGGGACTGGTGTGAGTAAATTCCAACCATACTGTTTAACTTTGAAAATCCTTTTCCAAACAAGAAGGTAATAGTAAGACCAACCCACACATAAACATGGTCGGTTTTTACCTTACTATAACCCAACATATTTTTATATCAAACTTCAGTGATATTATAATAATGTCTACTCAATTAAATCATCAAGTAGCAGAACGCTTGCATCTCACGCTCCACATATATATAGTATAAAATCATAAACCGCAGGGCACTTATTGGAGATTGAATTTCAACAAACAAGGTATGGGAGCACCTTCTGAATAGTGTACTCTAGAGGGGATACACTCAGGGTTCAACAAGAACGTCTTGCAACCCGGCCACACATGACCGCTCACTCATTTAGCTTGAGTGTCGCGAATATATTGCCACCACGGTTGCAGGCCATCCAACCGTCATCCGAAGATACAGAATCGAAAAGAAGTATAAATATGAATTTTCTCTAGATCGGTGACAATACACCCTGCTTGGGGATGACCCAACTAGCCATGCTGCCTAGCCCAACTTTTGTTACTTTCTGGTTGTGAGGCTAGAGGCTACGTCTATCTTCAGAACATCTGATCACCATTCACTTTGAATGCCACATCGTCAAATCCGTAATCACACATTGATTACACAAATGCACACTGGGTGTAGAATAAAGAGAAGTTATCTTCTCCCCACCAACTTGGTATATTCGTAAAATCAACGGCGTGACCGTTGAAAATACTCTGTCAGACACTCGTCCATACAAGTTGTCCTAGGACTGGACAAACAAGAAACATCATTCTAGAACTGGACGACCCTTGCATTTAACTCCGTCTTCAATTATCTTCAGCATATCTAATTCACAGCGCTTATGTCTATACGGAGTGGTTTTCAGATAACATATCCAACCGGTCTCCCCGTATTGACAATGATGGTCAAAACACTTCGATAGTCGGTTATTTAACTATCGAAGTAAAAACAACATTCATTCAATGTACAACTAACATCATACAACCACGGGCACTTTTATTTAACATTCGTTTTATTATTCGAATTCCCATATCTTACCAGATATTTCTCAAATCCCGTTTAAGGCTTTTCATACTTCTTGGAAAACATTTCCAGTTATTTTAAACTCTTATTCTTTCATGTTTCAGAAACATACGTTATTAACGTTCGACTATTTCCATTAATTTCCCATTCTTTATTTCTATACTTGGATAATCACCCTATTTATATTGGAAAATATTCCCAATTTCCTTTTAACCTTTTAATCGGCCCAACGTTCACTTTTAAAACATTATTCACTTTGAAATGTGAATATCATTTCTATTATAGAAATCTGAACATCTTTATCAAATAAATCAATACCATGATCCCGTTTATCGAAATCCCTTTCATACTTTATATATTCCTATTCCACTTTGTAAACTCTGTTTCTAAATCAACTTCTTATCAAATCGATATCAAGTTTAAACTAAGTACTGACTCCTATCCTCTTTAACATTTATTTGTTTACAACTAAATGTTAATTATTATATCAGATTATAATCCTAAAAATAGTTTACTTTTAATACATTCGACATCGTCGAATTCTAGTTACAAATCCTAATGGTTTAATTCTAATCACATTTCGAACATCGAAATGCTGTCATCAGTTTCTAATACGATTCCCCAATTCTTTTTCTAAACTCTTTCTTATTTTTCTTTGAACAAACGTCGTTACTTATTACTCTAGAATAAGTGGATTTCAAACCAAACTGTTACATTTCCTAGGAAGTGCTGCTATATATAAAAGTCATGCTTAAGTCAAATCAACAGTAGTTAATTTGTCGCTATAGTTCTAAACTTGTCATACGCTATAATATTCTCCTTATAACTAATTACAGTCACACTTACCTTATCAACAGCGTTATTTTATTGCTATAGTTCAACTTGTCATACGCTGTAATATTCTTTGTTATAACTAATCTTGACATAACAGTCACACTTATCTTATCAACAGCATTATTTTATCGCTATAATTCTAAGACTTGCATACGCTGCCATATTCCTTTTATACAAAAATCTTGACATCTCTTTCCGTTACAAAAACCTTGACATCTCTTTCTGTTACAAAAATCTTGATATCTCTTTCTGTTACAAAAATCTTGACATCTCTTTCTGTTACCAAAAATCTTGACATCTCTTTCCGTTACAAACTGATATAGTTCCTCGGTAATAGCGAAGCCGTTCAAGTTGGGGTATTTTATTTACCTCTCAGACCTTGATCGACAACGTTCTTACCTTAGAACCGATACAAGTCTGTACCCAAATTCCTTATTATTTAATATATTTATTAAATCGTATTTCCTTGTTGTATTTTGGAATATGGTTTTACAACACCATATTCTTACTTTGGAATCTCTGTGGTTTATGAATATTTAATTTAAACATTAACTCTTTGCTTTCTCCATTTCCCAGTTCTTATCTATAACTTCTTAAATGGTAATTAACTCTCATTAATTTCGATAAACTTATTTCTAACCTGTTTTCATTAGATTAATTAAAGACCAATTAATCTAATAATCATGTTCCCAAATAACAGTTGATTAAATCTACTTATTTCCATCAGTAAATTCGTTAACTGATTTTAATTTCTTCTTAACATTAGATTAATCTAATTAATCTAATGATATCTCTAAATTATTTATCTTAAATATAATTATCCAAATATTTAATCGTCGGATAGTTTTTACTTTATAAACTGGTTTAAATATCAACAATCGCCTTTATTTGCTTTATAAAAACGAACTCTAAAATACTGGTTTATAATAGAACTTCTATTATAATTTAAAACTTCACTTTAATTATAAAAATATAATTTCTATAATTAACTTCATTGATTTGCCTGACGGTAAATCAGTTTCTTAACAAAACGATGGTTTTACGGTCGACTGTTACATTTTCTAAATCGATATCATTTATTTAATCTAAACAAATGTTGAATTTCCATTCAACATCAATATACACACCGGGTTTTAAATATAATTCGGGTTCAAACAAAACAAACAGTACATATAATTATCAAGGGATCCGGTCGGATTCCTCCAACCGGTTTCCGCATCCACAAATGTCAGTCAACACGATTTACACTAACTCTATACTAGGGGTTATTCTAATCGATGGAATCAGTGTCCAACTGATGATGTGTACATATATATGACGGTAAAATATTCAACCAAATTAATTGTAATCTACCTAATCAACCATCACACAACATTCAAACAACATTAAAATATAAGTGCAATATTTTAAAATAGATCAGAGTTAGTGATTTTACTCACCTTTGTGCATTAACCGTTTAATAACGATTTGCGTCCGTCGATAGGTCTGATCAGTCTAGCTTCATCGTTTTTTGCTTGCCGATACATATCTGACGCACTTGCTTTCGTCCGACTTCGTTTCTTCCACTGCGAATCCAATACCTCTTATTCCAGTATACAATTTGTCGCCGTACCACTCGCAAAGCTACCCACTTGCGCATACAAATCGCTCCATCATTTCCTCACCACCGCATGTTTCACCAGCCTTTCCCCTCCTAGATGTACAGATCTTTGAAACTCATACTTCCCATTCTCACAACCTTATCCCTTAACTTCCCTTATTATATATATATATGTATATATCAAATAATAAGGTTCACACACTAACCAATACCAAATGATCACACTTAAAATTTTGTTAATTCTTCTCGCCATTCACAAGACCTGTTATACTCCACAGTATTACACACCAAGTACACCATTCCGTCTTAGTTCCCTTTCAGCCCCTCCTCAATATATAAATCCGCTCTCCAGCTTCATTTATGTCAAGAACAGAAGTCGTTTCCAGTTCGAAACAGTCCCTACTCCACAAACACCTGGTTCAACATCCCACCTTACTGTACCCATATATACAGGCTATCGAAATTTTCATCTCTCCATAGTAAAGTGTTGTATCCGACCACTCATCACCATGCATGTTTTAGTTTGCATCTAACCCTCATTTTGTCACTCATAAACCCCATCGCCATGCACCTTATAAACCCATCCACGTCACAACAGGCCTCCACGTCATTATGGTTCCATGCACCAAATCCCTTTCCACCCCTTTCGAAACATCCCAGGTTACTCCACCACGTCCAATGATCCACACGCACACACTAGTCTACACACTTTAACTACTAGCTTTGAACAGTATTACATCTTTCCTTCTTCACATGCAAATAGTCCACACAACTTTCACCATACAGTTCGCACCCCTCTTCACGTTTTCTAATTTCCGCAAGCTCCAGTACTTCGAAAATGCCATGTCTGATCTTTAAACCTTCCACGCATTCACGACTTCTTCCCACCCTTTTCCTTTTTCCACTAACGCAAGTTTACATGCACCAACTCCTTATGTTTCTCCATGCTCCCTGTTCAACAGTTCCTATCGTGTCTCACTTCAAACGCAACTCCATTTTCAAGGCTAACGCCACCTTTAAACTTCCCCTACTTCGAAGCAACGCTCACTCATTACCCTCACGCAACCCTGAATTTCTTCCACCTACTTTGCATTCTCACCCAACAGTACATGTACATCATAACATGCATTAATCCCTTCCTTTTACTTTCACTGTATATTTTCGAACACACATACCACTTCTCAACGCAACCGTACATCACGCATGCATATATACTCCTCAGCTTGTGTTCCCTTTCACCTCCTTCATAGTATGGAACTCACGTAGTATTTCTTTGGTTTCTTCTCTCATTTTTGTTTTTCGGTGATAATTCTTTTCTGGTTTTAAGAGTGAAGATGCTTTAAATAAGGAAAGGAAAACAGTACAAGGACGTGGGTTTTGCAGAGATATTTTCTAGTATAGCCTTACCTTAGGAATCATAGAGTGAAAGAAAATGGTGTATTATTAGTTGTATGTTTTCAATGTGAAAGGGATAGGCACGTCCTCATTTCATTTGATTGGATTTTATCCATGAAATAATTGTACACAATCTTAACAGCTAAGGAAAAGAGATATTATATAAATATACTTTGTTACCTTTACCTTGGACTACCAGCCGTTGAGGAACAGTTCGAATCTAGCTATATATACGGGGTAGGTGTGAACCGTGTACTGAATTTTGATTTATATATATATTTATTCATCACGTATTACATTACTGCATTGATATTGTGTGGAAAAAGTCTACGGACGCCAAGCTACAGTGGTGTATTAGAATTCCTTTTGTATTTTTCACTACCTTTTATTAGGTTATCTACAACAAATGATCTTCCAAATATCAGTGCGGTATGTTTTAGAGTTATGGGAGATTCTTTAAATTCCTACTACCTTGTTTTCAAATTATAGGGTGATGTTTTGATAGTATAGGATTTACATAGCTTTGCCATATCTTGTGAGAAGACTTGAAACATTACTTCGGCCATACTTGTACTGTTTGCTCAATATTTAGACAGGATTGAACGTGCTAACATCCACCATTTGCTATTTAAAAAGATTTGTAATGTGTTCACGTGGATTTTGTAATGATTCGGTAAGAGGGTTGTACAAATATTTCTTTTGGTTAGACCGATATTTTGATGGAATTCTGCGGTACCGGCTATATAGAATTCTATTCATTTACGGACGGCACGGACATAAATAAAAATTCGGTCGTGCCCAGCGAGGTGTCACGATCCCAAAAATATAATAATATCGGTCGTTCAACTTATATTGTGAAACCCCGAAATATCGATACAAAGTGCAAAATACTCCAAATAAAAAGTTGAATATTTAATTAATTAAAAATTACGGTAAAATTCTAAAAATTAAATTATCGCTGTGCCTCAAAAGAACCTTGTCCAGATTTGCAATCGATATCTAGTTATTTCAAATAAACCGTTACGGTCGATATACGATTCTACAGTGACTTTTTGAATATTTGATTTGGACATATCTTGCAATCTATTCAACGAAATCTCTGTTTTCCACTTCTGTTAGAAAGATACTGTTCAACAGATTCCAACGTTTGTCGTTTCGAAGAAATCCGATTCAAAACGAGTCTGGTACACTCAGTTGAAGTTCAGAACGTTAATTTACGAACTGCAGGGTCGTTCTGAGCTCGATTATAATTAATATATATTTATATACGTTCAACTTCGTTTTAATTAATATATAAATCCATTTATATTTCGAATTCGATATTTAAACTGATTTAAATATTCAAATATGAACCGACAAAAATGCGAGACGTTACAATCTTTAAGTGTCATTGGACAAATATAGGAAATGGTGCAAAGGTAGAAGATGGGTTTACCCTTGTCAATTTACAGCAAAATCAAGCTTCATTTTTAAAGATCCATATATCTTTACATCTCAAGCAAAGCAAATTTTCTATTCAAGGGAAGATGATGATTCTAATTGGTATGTTGTGATGAGGGAATCGTCACGAACTTTTCAAGAAATAGGTGCAGATGACTCGTTTAAGGAATTTAGCATGGATGCTAGAAATTTTGAAGAAACTAATATGGAGATTGATGATTCTTCCAAGGATCTTAGGTTTATAAGGGAAGATTGTGAAGGGATACTTGAGTAGTATATCACTAGCTATGTTAGGAAATGATATGTTAGGGAAGACTGCGCTTTGTAGCTATAACTTCATTGTAAAATCCAACACATTTTCATATTTTTTCCGTTTTCATTCTTGCTAGATTGGTGACAAACTAACAATAACAAATTATTTAGGCCAACTCATATTTTGCTGTAGCAATAAATGTACTTCTACATTTTAAATTCTCCTAAACTGCCGTTATTTGTTGTGAAAAGAAATGTTATTTCCCTGTAAATGACATATTGATGTGTAGCTGATATTATGTAGTGTTTTGCATATTCAGGATGCTATAGCACACTAGTGTTTGGATTGTATAGTTCTGCTATATATTTTATGTTTTTCCTTATGTTTTAGTAATAGGAAATGAGGACAATAACGCGACAACAGAAAAGAAGCAAAGCAACCAAAAATATATTGCATAAGAAAAAGAAATGGAAGAAGCATATTGAAGACAACAATGTTCAAAGCTAGAGCAATCCACAAGTAGTAGTAGAAGAAAATCCACAAATAGTATTAGATAATCGAGCACAAGCAGTAGAAAATAATCCATAAGTAGTGGAAGATAATCTTGCACAAGCACAAGAAAGTAATGCACAAGGAGTATAAGATAATCCTGGTGCATTTGAGAATCGTATAATGCAAAATGAACATCATGTGGAAGCCGATGGGCCAACTGAAAATGCAAGTGAAAGTCGGCCAAAGAAAAGAAAGAGTAGAGATTCTAAAAAAATGAAGAGACTTCCTTCAAACATCAAAAATCGTGTTGAAGTAGAATTTAATGAGAATGCTAAGCCAATAGGTCAAGGATCAATCCATTTATCATATTTTTTAGGACCACTTGTACAAGAGTATGTTCCAGACACACTTAGTAATTGGAGACACCTTGACGCTGGTCTGAAAGCCATTTTATGGAATTGCATTCAGGTATACTTTGTAATTTTTGTCTAGTTGTGTATATTTAACTCATTGTTTTATGCCAAATAAAAAATCAAGGCATCTGGATTTAATATCAGATGTCTGGATACCTATTCAGGCGTAATATTATAGGCCTAGAAAAATATAAGACGTCTGGGTAAAATAACCAGAAGTTTGAGTACTTCTTCAGGCTTAATATTTTAGGCTGAGAAAAAAATCCAGACGTCTAGATAAAATATCAGACGTTTGAATTCTTCTGTAGATATAATTCTCTAGCCTTAGAAATCTATGAAACGTCTGGCTAAACTACCCAGACGTCTGAATATTTATTCAGGCATATTACTTTAGACACAAAAAAATCCAGACGTTTGGGTAAATTGAAACACCCCACCCTCCATTAGGGTCACTCACAAGGGACTGTCTTAACTTTGGTGGAGGTTTTTAAGTAACAGTCACAGATAAAACACAAGACAGATAAAAACACATACATATACATATACATATACATATACATATACATACATATATATATTTATATATAAGCAGCGGAAAACATCAGAGCTTTTATTTCATAAAATACTTGTTCATACAACACATTTCCATAATTGTCTCATAACAACTTCCAAAAACATTACAACATCATTTCTGTCTTGGTTTTAAAATAAAGAAGCATAAAACATGATTAAAACTGCATAAATCCCCATAGAGTGTGACCAACAGCCATAGCCAAGGAAAGACACTCCAAACCGTACATCAACTATCTTGAAGCTTTAGAGAATCTGACTAAGCCGAGTTATTTCCTCCCTGCGGACCTGGGGGGAGGGGGGGAGGGGAAGGAAGAAAAGAAGACGAAAGAAAATAGGGTCAGACATAAAGCCTGGTAAGTCTAGTGACTCTTCAGTATGAAAATAAGAATAAGGGAATGATAGGTATAAACTGGAACAGGAAAGTATCATAAACTAGATAAGGTAGTTCTGAAACGAATATACTATCACACCCCACACTACATCTCTACACCTATTGTACTTATTCCAACTGGTACCCTATGCTGAGGGTGAAGTCATCCTGCTTCTAAAGATGCACCCTATGCTGAGGGTAGAGTGATCCCATTTCTAAAGATGGACCCTATGCTGAGGGTAAAGTGATCCCCTTATTTTAAAGATCGGCTCCGACTCGCATAATCATCTGTGTCTTACGGCCCCCAGAAATTGTAGATACCTATGCTGGCCCCACCATGGGGTTTATCAAGTCCCATGGTTGCGACCCGACACAGACCTTAGAATGCATAGGTTATACTACTGGTGCCCCCACTTCCCTATTTGTCTGCTCCGAAGTGCGTGCATGCCCGCACTCCGTTAGAACCCACACTGTTGCACCCACCGCCGTCGCTTTGACCGCTTACAATCATCCCAGTAATCGTGCACCACCCTGCCTTGTTTCAGGGTTCCATGATACCTAATTGGGTTACTGCTGAAATGGGTCCCCGTTACTAGGGTTTTCTGGTCAAACATGCAAAGTTGTTAAGTGTCTGTATTTACCTAAGCTCACCCATCAATTTCATTAACATGTTGAGTTGGTTAATTGTTTTAGTTAACTTAACCTTACCATATGTCCTTAGCCTTTTAAAGCACCGATCACTCACATTAGACAGATATTGTTACGGTTACTAGATGTGTCGTTCGGTTCCGGGCAGATTTACACCATAACTCAGTCTAACCTCGGGTCCTTATTGGGCTTCATGCTTAACCACCCACATTGGATAGGTTTGTTGTGACTACTGGACAGCAGGGCGTGTCTGGGCAGATTTACATCACAACTCAATCCAACCTCGTGTTAAGCATATTCATATTTTCTAAATTTACATATTTGTCTTCATCACTTAATATATGTAAATTTGCCAACAATTAAATGCTGTAGCCCACTTTCCAAGTTTAACCTTTTTGGTATAAAGAATTTATACCGTTTAAATGCAACCAATTTTGGCATGTGACAAACATGCCAATTTCATATATTTTTATGACAAGTTTTCTAATATTCCCAACGTTACCCCATTTAAACATTAGGCTAACAAATCTTTGCCTAATTTTCGATCGCATAGTTTTTAACATATGATATTAGGCTAAAAACTTAGCCTAATTTAGCGCACACAAATAGGCATAAGGGAGTTCATAAACATAAACATAACATAGGTGTAAACTTGGCATTTTTGGCATAGTCAATATGAACATCATAGGTGTGAACTTGCAAAATAGCCAACATGAATGTCATAGATGTGAACTTGCAAAATAGTCAATATTCATATATGTGAATTTGCAACATAGCCTAAATCAATTTACATATATTGTGAATTTGCATTGAAATAAGGGTCCAACCAAATAGGTGTCACATGAAATAGCATATGATTTAGACAACATAGGTCTAAACTTGTTTTTGGATCTAGGCATAACATCGAACATCACTAGCACATGACAAGAATATGACTTTTTCATAAATATGTATAACTTTATGACAAGGGTGTGAACTAGATCCAATCGCATATCTAATTACAACATGAAACATGTACTAAAGTGGATCTTGACATGGATCCAATTAGGAACTTGCAACTTTTACACAAACAAAGGGGCATGTATAAGAACATAACCATTTAGGCATAAAGATTTTCTAGCATAAAGTATATACATGAGGTTCTAATCACAAACGATCTATATAATCACATAATCATGAACGATGCAACTTGCTTGTGATGTTGTTATCATTCTAAAAGTACAATAGAATCAACATCAATCTGAATTATATCACAAACATCCCAATTTCATTCGCAACACAATCATTTCAAAACATAGATATGAATTAACATCGTCATTACATAATAGCACAATTCCACTTCCAATTTACATCGAATCAATTCTTAGTTCTATTCTCATCCGAAAAATCACTATACTTACAACGAACGACGAACTTGGAATCTGGATTCTGAATTCTGGATTTGAAACGCTTTCCTTTGGGTAGACTAACATTGTTTTGATTCGTGTTTAGCTTTAGTGTTGGCTTGGCTCTAGGCTTTCTAATTGACGGCCACTCCTTAATTTCTTTCCAGCAGCATGACGGCTTTAGTATTATATTATTTGTGTGAATTTAGGTTAGACTTGAGTTGTATTTACAGAATTTCAATCTAATTAGAGCCGACGATGAAGCTAGAGTGAATCCAGACCATCCATCTCAAGAGGAGCCAATCAGAAAGTGACATGTAAGCCCTAGTGACACAGCCAAGCCTCAGAATTCGACCAGACCTTGACTAGGCCAGCCAGGGCCTGAACAGCAGGTCTTTCTGACCTGGGCGCACTTGGCAGGTGCGTCAGGCTAAAATTGTACTGGCGCACTTCCCAAGTGCGCCAGTTCAATTTTGTTCTGGCGCACTTCCCAAGTGCGCCAACGCATTCTGACCCGTTTCTGGTTTTTCTGCCAACTTCGTTCGTCCATATCTTCTTCATACGATATCCGTTTTATGAAAACTTGGACTCTATCTCAAGCATAATTTCGAGACGAACACAATGATGTAACCCATTTCCCTTGATTTCACCATTTAGAATTAATTATACTTTAATTTGTTAAGTTATAGTTAACGGAAAATTCGGGGTGTTACATTCTCCCCTCCTTAAAGGATGTCGTCCCCGAAATCTTCAAGTCTAGGGGAACGTAAGTCCTAACTTCCAATCGTCCATCTACTCAACCAACATACACAGGCGTCCATTGTCCTTAAAAGATTTCTAATGCTTTATGATTTATATACACAGTGTGTGTATATGTCCTTAACTAATGCAAAATTAGGCAGACTACTGATCCAGTTGACCTCCTTAATGCAAACCATGTAAGTATCAAGAATCCATTATATATGTAAATTTGTCCTTACTCATAATTCTACATGAGTGCGCAAACATCAATACAAATGCGACACCCCTACGACAACATATCGAGTTTCAACCACATACAAACATGAGTACATATATGCATATGCAGTATGAAGTGATTGAGCCGATCAAAGACCTAGGTTGTGTGTGTATATGCATCCGCGAGCAACCACTAGCAACCACTTGCAACCACCTGCAGCCATCAACCATAACATGTTTCAAATACATGTTTACATCCAAAAGGGTTTCTACCTAAGGATAAAGTAAAATATCGAGGAGATATACCTAAAAAGATAGATACAAGTACAACTTAAGGAAAAAGAGAGGTCAAAGATGTACCCTCAAAAAGAAAAGGATAGGCTGCACGTATTCTATCCTCATTTTCCCAAGTCGCGTCTTCCTCGGCGTCGCTCCACTGAACCTTGACGAGCTTCACTTCGTGGTTACGTAGCTTTTTGATTTCAGTTCCTACAATTCGAGTTGGAACTCTCCTCACAGTTGCTTCGTGTTCCACTTCGGGTTCTTCTAGAATGCTTGGCTCCACCACTTCCGCTGATTAATGTAGATATTTCCGGAGATGAGAAACGTGAAAGACGTTGTGAATTCCAGCCAATCTTTCAGGCAGATCTACTCTATAAGCCATTTTCCCAGTCTTCTCGATGATAGGGAACAGTCCTACAAATCTTGGTGCTAGCTTTCCTGTGGATCCATAGCGAACGACGTTCCTTAAAGGGGATACCTTAAGGAAAACCCTGTCCCCAACCTCAAACTCAAGGTCGGTCCTTTTTTGTCGGTGTAGGATTTCTGTCTGTCTTGGGCAGTCTTCATTCTCCTTCGTATCAAGTCCACTTTTTCTAAAGTCTCTCTAATCATGTCTGGCCCAAGTATAATCTTGTCAGTAGACTTCCACCAATAAGTTAGTGATCAGCTAGGTCTTCCGTACAAAGCTTCGAAGGGCGCCATACCGATGGTGGCTTGGTAACTGTTGTTATAGGCAAATTCTACTAGAGGAAGGTGATCCTCCCAAGTCCCTCTGAAGTCAAGAACACACAGTCTTAGAAGATCTTCTAGTACTCTATTCACCCTTTCTGTCTGACCATCAGTTTGGGGGTGATAGGCCGTGCTCAAACATAACTGTGTGCCGGAAGCTTCTTGCAGACACCGCCAAAATTCGCTCATGAAGATGGGGTCTCTGTCACTCATAATGTTGGAGGGTATTCCATGGAGTCGAACTATTTCCTTGAGATAAAGGGAAGCTAGTGACGAAGCAGTTCTTCTACTCTTGATAGGTATGAAGTGGGCGCTTTTAGTAAGCCTGTCCACTATTACCCAAATGCTAGTATTGCCTCTTCTTGACCTAGGCAACCCGTCAATGAAGTCCATTGAAATGCCATCCCACTTCCATTGCGGGACTTCTAGAGGATGTAGCAATCCTCCAGGCTTCTTCTGTTCCACCTTGACCTGTCGGCAGGTCATGCACTTAGAAACGAAATCTGCCACGTCCTTCTTCATGCCGCTCCAAAAGAAAGTTCTTTTTGTTTCCTTGTACATCTTATCACCGCCTGGGTGCATTGTCATCTTGGAATGATGTGCCTCCTCGAGAACCTTCTTCACAATATCCCTTGCATGTGGGACGCATAGCATTCCATCCCGTCTCAGCCAACCCTTATCATCAATGGAGTATCTATTGAGGTGATTGGAAGTTTCACCCCTAATTAGTTTATCAATCACATCCACAAGCTGAGGGTCTTCTCGCTGTGTGGCCCCTATCGAGTCCAAAAGAGTGGGCCGTACTTCTAGGGATGCCAATAAACCAGGTATAAAATCTGAGGAGGGCCTAAAGTCAAAACTGGCTATATACTCCAAGCTTTGCCTTTCTACGAAGAGAGGGCTTAAGGTCAGTTTCTTTCGGCTCAACGCGTCTGCTACTACGTTGCCTTTGCCGGGAGTATAGGAAATTTCAAAATCATACGAGGCGAGAAACTCCATCCATCTTTG
Organism: Allium sativum; assembly: GCA_030737875.1. NCBI lineage: Eukaryota > Viridiplantae > Streptophyta > Magnoliopsida > Asparagales > Amaryllidaceae > Allium > Allium sativum. The sequence goes on along the minus strand of CM060925.1, from coordinate 306,210,970 downwards.
CTGCCTCAAATTAAGATCCTTCTGCGAGAATTCAATGATCTATGGTTTGTGTATAATTCGAACTTCTCACCTAGGAGATAATGGCGCCAAGACTTAAGTGCAAAGACGACGGCGGCCAACTCAAGATCGTGGGTTGGGTAGTTCTTTTCATGCAATTTCAATTGTCTTCCACCATAAGCTACTACCATCCCTTCTTGCAATAGAACAACGCTTAGCCCCGTACCACAAGCATCCGTATATACCATGAACATTTTGCTTCCATCTGGCAAAGTCAGAATTGGGGCTGTTGGGAGAGCCCTTTTTTATCGTTGGAAAGCAAATTCGCAGTCCAAATCCCAAGTGAACGCCAGATTCTTCTTTGTTAGCCTCGTGAGTGGAGCTGAGGTTTTTGCGAAATCCCTAATGAACTTCCGGTAAAAACTGACTAGCCCAAGAAAGCTTTGAACTTCGGTTGCATTTCTTGGTGTCTTCCAATCTTGCACTGCCACCACTTTCGCGGGGTCCACAACCAACACCTCTTTGGACACCATATGCCCCAGAAATCTTACTTCCTTTCTCCAAAAGTGGCACTTGGAGAATTTGGCTTTTAGCTGATGTGCACAGAAAGTATCCATGATCTCTTTCAGATGTTGAGCATGTTCTTCTTCATTCTTTGAGAAGATCAAAATATCGTCTACGAAGACCACCACGAATTTATTGAGGAATTCTCTGAACACCCTGCTCATCAGGTCTACGAAATAAGCGGGTGCGTTCGTCAAACCGAAAGGCATGACAAGCCACTCGAAGAAACCGTCTGGGTTTCTGAACGCCGTTTTATCAATGCTATCTTCAACTACCCTTAGCTGATGGAACCCAGTAGCTAGATCAAGTTGGGAGAAGACCGACGCACCTACAAGTTGATCAAACAAATCGTCTATACGGGGAAGCGGGTGTCTATTCCTTTTAGTTAGCTTGTTTAGCTCCCTATAGTCCACACAAAGACGTAGTGAACCATCTGCGTAGGTGGCGAACACCACTGGAACACCCCATTCCAAGATACTCCTTCTTATAAACCCCTTCTTGAGAAGCTCCTTAACTTGCTTACTGAGCTCCTTTCTCTCCTTAGGAGCCATGTGTCAAACAGGAAGAGCTACGGGTTTTGCAATATCAACAAGATATATGCTGAAGTCTATTTCCCGCTTCGGAGGTAAGCCTTTCACCTCTTCAAAGACATCCGGATATTCTCGGACTACTCTAACCGACTGCAAATTCCCAACAGAAGCATCAAGCGACTCTAGATAAGTAAGCATAACAACATTCAAGGGATTACAAGAAATTTCTAGAGTGTTACCGAGCCGAGTCAAGAGCCTAACCACTCTTTTCTCACAATCAAGAATGGTACCATTACTGGATAACCAGTCCATGCCTAAGATCAGTCCATACCCTGAGAAGCCCAAAACAAAGGCACTACGTCTAAATTCAACACTTAGAATAGAGATTTCAAATCCAAGCAAACCATCGACAAATAAGCCGAGCCCCCAATTGGATTTGAACAACTAAGGGATCTCCTACCATACTAGTGTCTAGGTGCAGAGATTCTACTAAAGCAGATAAAATAAAGGAGTGTGATGCACCAGAATCAAAGAGAGTGCAAATTGGATGATCATACAGGTAAACTAAGCTTTCTAGAGAAATATTTCTACCTCTTTCCTGTGGAGGTGCCACCAACGCATGAACTTGTCTGCCTGAGGTGGATCCAGTCCTCTGTCCCTGCCCCCGCTTCTTTGTGCAGTTCTTAGCCAAGTGTCCAGTCTCGCCACAACTGAAGCAACCACCATTCATCTTTGCCATCTTCTTTCTGCAGTCTTTTGATATATGTCCCACAATGCCACAGAAATTGCACTTTCTCTTTTAACGGGATTTGTTATTCTTCCCGCGTTTCTTGAAGTCTATTTTATTAGCCTGTAAACCTTCCTTCTTTTCTTCCTCCTTATCTCTTTCTTGCCCTTGTCTTCCTCGTGTAGCAATGCCATGTCCACTAAGTTTTCATAAGTCGCTCCCGTGGATACATGAGTCATAACAAGGCTGTGTAGAGGCTCATTTAGACCTTTGACGAAGCGGAGCGCCTTCTTGTGTTGGGTGTTTACTAAGTCCAACCCAAATCTAGCCAGCAGATTAAACTGATTAACGTATTCCCTGATTGTCATACTCCCTTTCTTAAGAGTTAGGAACCTCTCCATTTGCATGCTTCTTTCAGCTTGGGAGAGGAATTTCATCTCAAACCTTGTCCTGAAGTCTTCCCATGTTTCCCCTGGCCTCTCAGCATTGGTGATCTCCCACTAATAAGACGATTCATCTTTAAGCAACCACACTGCTAGCTGTATCTTCTGCCTGTCATCAACTTCGAAGATAACGAATAAATCTTCAGTCTCTTTCAGCCAATTCCTTGCTACCACAAATGATTTAGTTCCATAGAAGTCCTTTCCTCCCATATCCTTGAAGTCTCTACATGTCTTAGCGAAAGTGTTTCCACGGGAAGGAGGAGGAGGAGGAGGAACTGCTGCCACCATAGGAGGAGGAATGTCTACTTGGCCCGTACCATTGGCCCTAGCCTCTAGGTACCTTCGGAACCAGCCGGGGATCGGTACTCCTTCTGGAAGGTTAAGGTCTCTAGACATGCTGAAACAAAAGGAAAGGTTCAAAACGAAGGATAGATAGATAGTGCATATGGCTTTTGGGGGATTATGCCTTTTAAAATATCAAAACTTTTCCTTGAAAATGTTCTTTAAACTTCTTTTTGAAAATAGTTTCAATTTTTTTTATCTAGTCTTGTAAAACCTATGCTCTGATACCAAGTGAAACACCCCACCCTCCATTAAGGTCACTCACAAGGGACTACCTTAACTTTGGTGGAGGTTTGTAAGTAACAGTCACAAATAAAACACAAGGCAGATATAAACAACACACACACACACACACACACATATATATACATATATATAAGCAGCGGAAAACATCAGAGCTTTTATTTCATAAAATACTTGTTCATACAACACATTTCCATAATTGTCTCATAACAACTTCCAAAAACATTACAACATCATTTTTTTCTTGGTTTTAAAATAAGGAAGCATAAAACGTGAGTAAAACTGCATAAATCCCCATAGAGTGTGACCAACAGCCATAGCCAAGGAAAGAGACTCCAAACCGTACATCAACTATCTTGAAGCTTTAGAGAATCCGACTAAGCCAAGTTATTTCCTCCCTGCGGACCTTGAGGGGAGAACGGAAGAAAAGAAGACGAAAGAAAATAGGGTCAAACATAAAGCCTGGTAAGTCTAGTGACTCTTCAGTATAAAAATAAGAGTAAGGGCATGATAGGTATAAACTAGAACAGGAAAGTATCATTAACTAGATAAGGTAGTTCTGAAACGAATATACTATCGCACCCCACACTATATCTCTGCACCAATTGTGTTTATTCCGACTGGCACCCTATGCTGAGGGTGAAGTGATCCCGTTTCTAAAGATGCACCCTATGCTGAGGGTAAAGTGATCCCGTTTCTAAAGATGCACCCTATGCTGAGGGTAAAGTGATCCCCTTATTTTAAAGATCAGCTCCTACTCGCATAATCATCTGTGTCTTACGGCCCCCAGAAATTGAAGATACATATGCTGGCCCCATCATGGGGTGTATCAAGTCCCACGGTGGCGACCCGACACAGACCTTAGAATGCATAGGTTATACTACTGGTGCCCCTAGTGCCCTGTTTTCTGCTCTGAAGTGCGTGCACGCCCACACTCCGTTAGAACCCACATGGTTGCACCCACCGTCGTTGCTTTGACTGCTTACAATCAGCCCAGTAATCGTGCCCCACCCTGCCTAGTTTCAGGGTATCATGATACCTAATGGGGTTACTGCTGAAATGGGTCCCGTTTACTAGGGTTTTCTAGTCAAACATGGTAAGTGGTTAAGTGTCTGTATTTGCCTAACCTCACCCATCAATTTCATTAACATGTTGAATTGGTTAAGTGTTTTAGTTAACTTAACCCTACCATCTGTCCTTAGCCTTTTAAAGCACCGACCACTCACATTAGACAGATATTGTTATGATTACTGGATGTGCCGGTCGGTTCCGGGCAGATTTACACCGTTACTCAGTCTAACCTCAGGTCCTTATTGGGCTTCATTCTTAACCACCCACATTGGATAGGTATTGTTGTGACTACTGAACAGCCGGGCGGGTCCGGGCAGATTTACATCACAACTCAATCCAACCTCGTGTTAAGCATATTCGTATTTTCTAAATTAACATATTTGTCTTTATCACTTAATATATGTAAATTTGTCAACAATTAAATGTTGTGGCCCATTTTCCATGTTTAACCTTTTTGGTATAAAGAATTTATACCGTTTAAATGCCACCAATTTTGGCATGCGACAAACATGCCAATTTCATATATTTTTATGACAAGTTTTCTAATATTCCCAACGTTACCCCGTTTAAACACTAGGCTAACAAATCTTAGCCTAATTTTAGTTCGCGTAGTTTTTAACATATGATATTAGGCTAAAAACTTAGCCTAATTTAGCGCACACAAATAGGCATAAGGGATTTCATAAACATAAACATAATAGATGTAAACTTGGCATTTTTGGCATAGTCAATATGAACATCATAGATATGAACTTGCAAAATAGCCAACATGAATGTCATAGATGTGAACTTGCAAAACAGTCAATATTCATATATGTGAATTTGCAACATATCCTAAATCAATTTACATATATTGTGAATTTGCATTGAAATAAGGGTCTAACCAAATAGATGTCACATGAAATAGCATATGATTTAGACAACATAGTTCTAGACTTGTTTTTGGATCTAGGCATAACATCGAACATCATTAGCACATGACAAGAATATGATTTTTTTCATAAATATGTATAACTTTATGACAAGGGTGTGAACTAGATCCAATCACATATCTAACTACAACATGAAACATGTACTAAAGTGGATCTTGACATGGATCCAATTAGGAACTTGCAACTTTTACATAAACATAGGGGCATGTATATGAACATAAACATATAGGCATAAAGATTTTCTAGCATAAAGTATATACATGCGGTTCTAATCACAAATGATCTATATAATGACATAATCATGAATAATACAACTTGCTTGTGATGTTGTTATCATTCTAAAAGTACTATAGGATCAACATCATTCTTAATTATATCACAAACATCCCAATTTCATTCGCAACACAATCATTTCAAAACATAGATATGAATTAACATCGTCGTTAAATAATAACACAATTCCACTTCCAATATACATCGAACCAATTCTTAGTTTTATTCTCATCGGAAAAATCACTGTACTTACAACGAACGACCAACTTGGATTCTGGATTCTGTATTCTGGATTTGAAATACTTTCCTTTGGGTAGACTAACGTTGTTTTGATTCGTGTTTAGCTTTAGTGTTGGCTTGTCTCTAGGCTTTCTAATTGACGGCCACTCCTAGTTTCTTTCCAGCAGCATGACGGCTTTAGTATTATATTATTTGTGTGAATTTAGGGTTAGACTTGAGTTGTATTTATAGAATTTCAATCTAATTAGAGCCGTCGATGAAGCTAGAGTGAATCTAGACCATCCATCTCAAGAGAAGCCAATCAGAAAGTGACATGTAAGCCATAGTGACTCAGCCAAGCCTCAGAATTCGACCAGACCCTGACCAGGCCAGCCAGGGCCTGACCAGCAGGTCTTTCTGACCTGGGCGCACTTGGCAGGTGCACCAGGCTAAAATTATTCTGGCGCACTTCCCAAGTGCGCTAGTTCAATTTTGTTCTGGCACACTTCCCAAGTGCGCCAGTGGGTTCTGATCCGTTTCTGGTTTTTCTGCCCAACTTAGTTCGTCCATATCTTCTTCACACGATATCTGTTTTACGCAAACTTGACTCTATCTCAAGCAGAATTTCGAGACGAAGGCAATGGCGTAACCCATTTCCCTTGATTTCATCAGTTAGAATTAATTATACATTAATTTGTTAAGTTACATTTAATGGAAAATTCGGGGTGTTACATAAAATATCAGACGTCTGAATTCTTCTATAGATATTTTTTTTATAGAGAACGCTATCAGATGTCAGGGTAAAATATACAAACGTTTGAAAACTTCTTCAGGCATTTTACTTTAGGCCGGAGAAAAATCCAGAGACGTCTATATAAAATTTCATATGTTTGATTGATGTTCAGATTGTTTTTTATCTCTACACTCAGACGTTTGGAAAAATATCCAGACATCTGGCACACCTGTTTTAGTTGTGCATGTCTTCCTTGTTGTCAAGCTATAGCCTGATATAATTAAAGTTCCATATAAACAATATTTTCTATCCACAATATATCCAAATTTGTTAACAATAACATACCCGAATTACATAACTATATCATATCCGAATTACATATCAATAACATACCCAAATATCATAACGAACATAGCAACAACATGTCCAAATTCCATATGAACATAACATATCCAAGCTAAAGGTTTTAACTTAATTTCTGGTTAAGAATTTACTTAGTGATCCACTAGGTGGATGCATTTTGGCTCACGGACCTAATTGTGATTTCATGCTTATTAACTTTATTCAATGACAAATGCTACTTCACTTAATGTAATGAAAACTGCAACTCCTTGCAGTTCAGCAATTTATTTTAAAGCAACCTTTACTATATTTGAAGCAAACTGTGTAGTGCAAGTAATATACATTTGTGTTGCTGTACATGGGAAATGTTTTCATGGGGTTATATGTTTTTCCATTGGAGCAAAAGAAAAAGACATAACCACACGAAAACACTTCCCTACAGTAGCACAAATGTATGTTACCGACACTACACAGTTTGCTTCAAAGATAGTAAAAGTTGCTTCAAAATAAATTGCTGAACTGCAAGTAGTTATAAATTTCATTACGTTAAGTGAAGAAACATTTTTCTCTTGGATAAAGAGATTAAAGCATGAAAGCTCGATTAGGTCCGTGAGCTAAAATGCACCACCTAGTGGATCACCAAGTATATTCTTCAGCTTGGTCATGCTTCCTCTACTTCATAGTCTGTAAATAGTTAAGATACATGCGTTAGTACATCAATCAATCAACCAAAAAATACACAACTAAATATGGATAACTTGAACTATAATTACAAGTTTAATTTTAAACATACGCATACAAACATTATACAACAAAGTTAGGCAAACTTACTAGTAGGAGATGGTTCACAATAAGAGGACGCCATTGAAGTTACATTCAGAGGAAAATTTTGATTTTTGGCCATTGAAGTTAATTTTATGAGGCCACTGAAGTTTGTACCCAAATGAGGCCTAAACCAATAACTTATATTCATTATAACTTCTGAGAAGAGGGCTAAATGCAAATTTACCTTTTTTTTAATTATAGACTAGATTTATGATGGATGAGGAATGGCAAAAGGCCCCCATATTTCGGCAAATGGGGTGTATTTTTAGGTGCTCAAAATGCACGTTAGTTAATGAATTGGTCAAACCAAAGTCCAAGGAGGAATGACTTCAAATGAAACCGGATAATATCAAAACTACGACGGAGTGGAATGATTTTATCAACTTGAAAACTAGTGCAAAGTTTAAGGTAAATTATGTATAAATGTTTGCCTTCGTATATGTGAATTAACTAGTCAGTACATTTTAATTTTTTATTTCGGCAACAAATTGAAAAATTCAAAGCCATCAGACGCAAAATGATGCCACATACATGCAGCCATAAAGAAATGACAGGTTTAGTTGCTGATATGGTCAGAAATAATTTTGATGTTGGGATCTTGTCATGCCATTTCCACAGTTATGATAAATTAATTTATTCAAATTTTTATTACCATAGAAAAACAAGAGTCCAGATCCCTCTTTTTTCATTCGATTTGATGTTTGGATTAAATCTCACACTCGAAAAATCGGTGAGTCGACGAGCTCAGTTGTTGAAGAAACTATTGTATGTGATTTAATTTTAAATTGACATATTACAAATGATTTTAGAATGTTATAATGTTGAATGTCACAATGTATTTTGTCCTTTGCAGGAGAAAATTAAAAAGTTTAATGCTGAATCACAAGCTACCACGACAACTTCTGTGAGAGAAGAAGCTCTTTCAACAGTGCTGGGAGGCGATAGACCAGGACGAATAAGAGGAATGGGAAGAGGTATGACCCACACCAAGTTTGTTTTGTCACAAGCTAATCAAAAACAAACAATGCAACTACAAAACAGATTTGCGAATTTGGAGAAGTGGTTCAAATGCTAGTATCACAAAACTAGGTATTTCTTAAATGAATGGCAATAAGTTATAACTTGTACGTTGCAATTCGTTATTTGCATTCTGTAAGTTTAGAATCATAGTAAATCATTGAATAAACTCTTTGTTGAGTAATGACTACATAAATAATTCATAATAAAATTAAAGTTGTCATATAAACCCGAATATAAAATAAAGATTGAGTACATGTAGCAGTCTCATACTTCACTTTTCGCAAAACTAAAAGATGAATCCAGAGATATAATAAATTCAAGCTGGACACTGCTGCATGTACAGGCTTGACATTACTGCATGTACAAACTTGATGCTGGTGCATGTACATGCTTGACACTGCTGCATGTACATATGGTTTCTATGTTGTGGTACGCTCAAAAGGTGAATTAATGAATCATGGCTATATGCCGAAACATAAAAAGTTGGACACTGCTCATAAAAGATGACTCAATATGTGCATATACACGTATCTCCTTATCTAGAACTTATCAAAATGAGCTGCATGTACATGTTGTTCCTTATCAGAATTGAGCTGGCTCTTTCATCCCTCTCTAAAACTTATCAGTAGAGTTACTTCTTTATATATATATATATATATATATATATATATCTTCATGTGCTTGTCTTCACCATACTTCAAAATATTATAATTGAGCTCACTCATAGTAACTTAAAGACACAGTCCTACTGTGTTTAAGTTACTTATTTCCCCTTACACAAGCCTTATTACCATGTTAGTCATGAAGCAGTGATGTCATGCTTGCATCTATTCGGACCAAGCCATGCCGACTTGGTTAATTGAAGCCATGCTGCCTCGGTTAATGTTAGTACTGTCATGAGGTAATTTTCAGATCCATGTAGAGGGGTATTCAGTCCCTTAAAGATATTGAATACCTCATCTACATGGTTCTGAAAATAAACTTTGTGCCAGCACTACTTAACATTTTAAGGGGCTACACTGCTATCATATATCGTTGTATCTAATATATTGTTTGTTTTGATATTTGATCAAGTTATCCAATATATCGTCATACTCTAAATGTATATCAATTTGTCTAATATATCGTTGTGCACTACATGTATATAAATTTGTCCAATATATTGTTGTGTTCATTATGATATTGAACGCTTCTATGGACATTATTTTAGGCCGAGAAAATATCTAGACGTTTGGATAAAATATCCAGATCTCTGAATGATTCTTCAGGCATAATATTTTAGGCCGAGATGTAATCCAGACATTTGATTGCTTCTTTATTTGCAATTTTTTTAGGCCGAGAGAAATTTCAGACATTTGGATAAAAATACCAGACGTTTGAATACTTCTTCAGGAATAATATTTTAAATCGAGATGAAATTCAGACGTTTGGGTAAAATATCAGACGGTTGGTTATCATTCAGATTGTTTTATAGTTCTGATATCAGATGTCTAACAATATATCCAGGTATCTGACACATCAAAATCAGTTGTGCATGTCACAAAATCATTACATTCCGATATCCATCCATTTCCCATAATTAAGAGGAAACAGATATCCGATATCCGAAAATTAAGCGAAATATTCGCTATCTGAAAATAATTCTGGATACAGATACAGATATGGCACTATCATCAAGTTATCACAAGTTATCGCAAGCTAACATACATCAAAGTCACAATCAAAACACAACCATCAAAGTCACGATCAAATCCCAACAGGCTGACATCATCAAGTTATCACAAGCATAGCATACATCAAAATCACAATCAAAACGCAACCATGTCACAAAAAAAGTTTAATACATAGATAATTTTTCATAAATTGTAAATTAAGCGTCGGCGTCTTTAGGTTCGACTTTAGATTTTGTTGAGTCACTATCCCTCTATTTATCTACCCCTATGTCCACCTAGTCATCAGATTACTTTGAATCTTCTTTTTCCTCAGGTTCGATGCTCGCTTCTTTTGGCTCGCCTTCCCCCTCTTTTTCTTCTTCTCTCTCCTCCTTGTCATCGGATATCTTTGGATCTTCTTTCTCTTTAGGTTCAATGATCGCTTCTTTTCGGTTGCCTTCCCCCTTTTTTCTTCCTCTATCTCCTCTTTGTTATCGGATTTCTTAGGTTTGATGCTCGCTTCTTTTGGGACGCCTTCCCCCTCTTTTTCTTCCAATTTCTCCTCCTTGTCACCAGATTTATTTGAATCTTCTTTTTCTTCAGGATTATGTACCGAAAAGGTTAGAGATGTTGGAGATGGCGGAGTCCGTGGTCGAGTACGTCATAAATTTTCAGTGAGAGACCATGTTATTGCACTCAATTTATTCTCAACTATTGCGAGACAAAACGCTATGTAAGTTCCATATTCGCAATATGATTCCCCAACGAAACATGATTTTGATACAATATTAGTTAATTATGAATGACGACTTGACGAAATGATTCATTTGGAAGAATTTTTGCCTTGGGAGAAGTCATACCTTCAAATGTTTGATATTGAAAAGCTTGTTGGGAGGACGATTTTGGCATATCCTGAATATGCTCTTAAGGATGCTCTTGTTGCGGAACTTGTTTACCTTGACATTTATCTCTCCATTCGTTGAGAGTGCAAAATGTTGGTGGTTCATCCGGTAGATGAACTTGTGTGTACATGCAAATATAATACACACGGATCATGTAATATTGTGTATAACACACAAGTATGAAATAATAGCTAATCACAGATATATATATATATATATATATATATATGAGTAGAAATAGTAAACTAGAAAAATCACACCAGGGATTTTTATACTGGTTCGGAGCACCATCTTATGTCCAGTTCTAGACTTCTATCTGGATTTTCACTAATAACCACCTCACTTCACTTGGAGGAACATGTATACAACACCCAAGTGGATGAATGAGATTTCACACCTCTTAGGACTTCACTACGTACCACTTACAACACCGAGGATTTCAAGTAAGACGAATATACTTTGCTATTGATAATATGTGTTCTTGATAACATGATTTTGTCACTTGTATTACGAACTTCCTATAATCTTATACTCAAATAATATATTCGTATATATGAAGATTTGGAAGCGGATATCGTTTTGAATCAAAAGAATTTTTAAATAGATTCTAGGATTCAAATGATATATAATAAAATATGAGCAATTTGAGCGCTTCAGAGTTAAAGAAATGAAATCAAAAGAATAGGGATTATGTTGATTGGAATAATGAATCCATGATGTTTATATAAGGAATAAACAGTTGTATCCATTTGTAAAAAGTTACAAACAATGGACATAATCATTGGTGAAGAGAAAGGGAAGCAACTCTTAAAGAAATGGAAGTGTCTATACGAAAGGTTGCTTCTGTTTGAAAACAGTCGACAGGTTAAAAAGGACTGGTAGACAGGAATTTGAATATATATACGTTATGTACACTTGTGCATGTTATCTATGCATTCTGGGCAGAAATGGTCGACCGCCCAGTTTCTACCGGTCGACCGGTTTAGCCTAGATTGTACAGTTAATATGCAATCATATATCCTTATATATATTCAAAGATTAAATGTGTGAAATTATTTGAGGATAGATTTTAACATAAATAACACTATTAATGTACCAAATAACCAACCTCTAATATATGAAGCTCCTTGTGTCTCTTTAAACGAATGAATAACTTCTTTTTCTGATGACGGCTTATCTCTTCGTTAGAAATCAAAGCCCTATGAAAATCTTGAGTCAACATTCTTCTCCTTTTTGATTGATGAAAACATACTTTTGAATCACCCCCTATATATGATCTCCCCCTGTATATGTTCCTATAAATCTATATTTTCTTGCATATATACTGTTAGTACAATTTTCTCGCCCTTTGTCATTGAAAAAAAGGAGTTTGATAATTAAATTTAAATGATACTAGAGAGAATTATAAGCAACATAAACTTCTTACCATAGAACAAGAGTCATCAAGAGTCAAAAAAATAAGAACATACACATAATTGACCGATACTAGGTAAGTTTTGTTTCAAATCTCTAACTAGCATGATATTGGTAATAAGAGCTAAGTTAGATGTACTGTAATTGCTCACATCGCCTTTGCCGATGATATAACCTTTTCAATTATCTCCAAAAGCGATGGATCCACCATTTGAATATGTAATATTTGTCAATAAGCTCTTGCCTTTAGTCATGTGTTTTGAGCAACCACTGTCCAAGATCCACTTTCCTCTTTTCCTATGTGGGACCTGCAAAAAATAAAATTAAGTCCATGGTACCCACTTTTTTTAGGGTCCTAAGAGCTAGGTCTTAGGAGTCCAAACCCATATGGGTCCGACATCCCCTTTATATATAATTAGAATTAAGATGTATAGTATTCATGAAATGTCGAATATATTTGTTGCTAATCAAATTGTTATTTGTTTTAGGAACCCATATCTTGATAGTCCTGACATTTTTCTTTTGAAACTTCACAACTGGTTTTGGTTTGGAGTATAATAAACTAAGCTTTTTTTCTTAGCTTCATATTTCTTCTTCTTTAGATGTTTCTTGGTTTCTTGTTTCTTATATCCCAGACCTTGTTTGTTTGAATCAGATTGTGAACTTTCAATGATTTTTCTCAATTTTTCTTGACCCTTGTCGAAGTTAGAAACATTTTGAGTAATATCGTCTAACTTAGTTTGTAAACTAGCCTTTTCTAGGTCCAGAATATCGACTTTTGCCTTAAGCTCATGATTTTCAGTAGTAAGAGCATCATTTTTCCCTTTTTGAGTTTCAATTTCTGGACTCAAAAGAGATAACCGAGAGTCAATATTAGATGATGATTCTTGAATTTTTTTCAAGTTCTTTTTCTAATATTTTCTTCTCGTCTTCAAACATATTTAGTTCAAGCTCTACTTTACCTAAAGCTGTTTTGGCTTCTTTTAATTGTCGTTTTATGATTTTTATATTTAACTATCAATTCGACATTAATTTCAGGTACTTCATCAAATGTAGGAATTTGTGCCTCATCTTCTGCAGCCATGAAACAGACGTTTGCTTGTACATTTTCTTTATCACTTTCACTTTCTGATGAAGACGAGTCTGAATCATCCCATGTAACTGAGAATGCTCGTTTCTTTGATTTATCCTTCTTGTATCTTAATTTTTCATTTTTTGACTTCTTCTTTTGCTCCATACAATCTTTGTGCATGTGCCCCTTTTTGTGGCAGTTGAAACATTCTATAGTGGATGAAGATGGTCTATTTGATCCAGTTTTCTTTTTGTTGTATCGACTTGCTTTTCGATGTTTCAAGAATTTTTGAAACCTTTTGCAATGAAAGCCAGGTCTTCATCTTCAGAATCTGATTCATCTTCATCTCTTTCTGTATGAAATGCTACATTTTTCTTTCTTCTTTCTGTTCCTTTTGAGCATGCAAATTAGCTTCAAAAGACATTAGATTTCCTATCAATTCATCCGGCTTCATGATGGAAAGGTCATTAGCTTTTTCAATTGCTAATACTTTTCCTTCCCATTCACTAGTCAGAGAATGTAGGACTGTCGAAACAACATCAAAATCCGAATATTTTTTCCTAAACCAATAAGTGCATGGTGAATAGTTTGAAACTGTGAATACATATCATTGATTGTCTCATTCGGTTTCATTTTGAAAATTTGAAAATGACACCTCAGCATGGCTATTTTGGCTTGTTTAACCTTTTTAGTACCTTCATGCGTGGTTTTTAGTGTTTGCCAAATTTGATATGCGGTGGCACAGATACTAACACAGTTATATTCATTTTGGTCTAATGCACAAAACAACATGTTTATTTCTTTTGCATTTACAGCTGCTGCCGTTTTCTCAGCCTGTGTCCATTCTGAATAATCAGTTGTAGGATTCACTATTTCTTTTTGGGTAGCATTCCAGGAATTACAGCTATTTGACTGCATAAAAATTGACATACATGTTGCCTAATAGCTATAGCTGAGACCATTGAATAATGTTGGTCTTTGTGTCGACTGATCTTATGTGTAAGTGGTAGTGCCGGTGTTTGCGTTATTTGCCATATTACTAGAATACATCAAATAACTATGCTACGGTTATAAGATAACCTTGCTCTAATACCAAATAAAAATGCATGTACGTGCAAATATAATACACACGAATCGTGTAATATGGTGTATAACACACAAGTATGGAATAATAGCTAATCACAGATATGTATATAAATGAGTAGAAACAGTAAACTAGAAAAATCACACCGGGAATTTTTATACTGGTTCAGAGCACCGTCCTACACCCAGTCCTAGACTTCTATCTGGATTTTCACTAATAACCACCTCAATTCACCTGGAGGAACATGTATACAACACTCGAGTAGACGAACGGGATTTCACGCCTCTTACAACATTAAGGACTTCAACACGTGCCTCTTACAACACCGAGGACTTCAAGTAAGACGAATATACTTTGTTGTTGACAATATGTGTTCTTGATAACACGATTTTGTCAGTTGCAGTACGAACTTCCTATAATCATATACTCAAATAATATATTTGTATATATGAAGATTTGGAAGTGGATATCGTATTGAATCAAAAGAATTTTTAAATAGATCCTAGGATTCAAACGATATATAATAGAATATGAGCAATTTGAGTGCTTAAGAGTTCAAGAAATGAAATCATGAGAAGAGAGATTAGATTAATAGAATTAGTTAATTGGAATGATGAATCCATGATCTTTATATAAGGAATAAACAGTTGTATCCATTTGTAAAAAGTTACAAATAATGGATATGATCATTGGTGAAGAGAAAGGGAAGCAACTCTTAAAGAAATGGAAGTGTCTATATGAAAGGTTGCTTCTATTTGAAAATGGTCGACAGGTTAAAAAGGAAATGTAGACAGGAATTTGAATATCTATACGTTATGTACACTTGTGCACATTATCTGTGCATTCTAGGCAGAATCGGTCGACCGCCTGGTTTCTATCGGTCGACCGGTTTGGCCCAGATTGCACAATTATTGTGCAATCATATATCCTTATATATATATATTCAAAGATTAAAGGTGTGGGATTATTTGATGATAGATTTTCACGTAAATAACACTACTAACATACCAAATAATCAAGCTCTAATGTATGTAGCTCTTTGGGTCTCTTTAAACGAATGAATAACTTCTTTTTGTCAATCACGGCTTATCTCTTCGTCAAAAATCAAAACTCTATGAAATTCTTGACTCAACAGGAGATGCATCAAGGAGAAGAATTTTTATTTGCTTCCTTAACCGGAATTTCCTCAAACGTTGATAAATAAGTCGAAACTTCTTTTGCCTTTAACAATCTCATAACAAACGGAGCATAGATAATTGTTTATCGATACCTACTCCAAAATTCCTTTACTTCATCAAGGATAAATTGATCCCAATTAACTTGAGCACCACCAAATATAGCATATAAGGCCCTATGCTCTAGATCAAGTTTATTTTCCTGACTTCCAAGCCGAGTAAACACTGTATTTATGAGAACTAGGGCATGAAATCTCGCTTTTGGTCTTAAATATTTAGTAGAAAACTGAGGCATATCATCTTCCCAAATTTGATGTGTAATGTTGTCCCGTGGCTTAAAACGCATATCGGGAATATCAATGATATTTGTCCCGGTGTTAGAACATTGCAATATATCTCCTATGTCCTTAGATGTGAATGTAAAAGTAACCCCGCTAATACTCGACCAAATCCCATGTCTTTCTACTTGAGGATTTCAAAAACCTAAACTATCTAAGTTCGCATAGAGTAGAAATATGGATAACTGGACCAGTATGTAGGAATTTATTCTGCATCAATCCATATCTTTCTATTATCAAGTGTGCTTTGTTCATCCATCTGTCGATTCGTGATTGCGAAACTGGTCGAGGAGTTTCTTCAGTAGTTTGCGGAGGATTTGACGAATCTTCATCTGCCCTTTTTCGTTTTGATGAAGATCTTTCTTAGGGCCTATGATTTGAATTTGATTTGGACTGGATTTGGGATTTTTGGGTTACAGAAATTTCGATTTGATCTATGAAATGGAAAAGTGAGGAATAAAATGTTGTGGGTTTTTTATATAGAAATAACTGACATTTTGTAAATCAGAACTCTGGTATGAAAAACAGATGTCTGATTTAGGGTTTTTCAACCTGACAAAGTTTCCAGACGTTTGGGAATAGTTTTAGAAGTCTGTTTTGGATGATTTTTAAACCCGTGTTTATTTTCAGCCGTCTGCTTATTTTTTTCAGACGTCTGATTTTAGTTTTCTTATTTTATTTTAACCTTGTCAATTTTCGGACATCTCGTTTATTGATTCAAACGTCTGGTTTTAATTTTTTTATGAGACATCCCCTTAATTTGCATAATTTTTTACATAATTGCATCAAGATCACCACCAATTAATAATCACTTGCATAATTATTTATCGGGTTAACAGAAGCAACAGAGATGAGAGTCCATCTCAAGTGGTACAAATGGTTTATATTATTGACGCCATAACAATGTAATTTATTTTGATTTAATATATAATATAAATGATTTTGGCTAAATGTACAGTAAGTATGACCAACCGAATGTCAGATTGAATTTGTTGGATTGGACTGGGATGGATGAAACTGTAGTTGAAGGAAATGTTCTTCAACAGACCCTATAGAGCTTTTATACAATATTTCACTTGGACCAAATGCCATGAAAATTTTGATAAAAATTCCGAAGAAATTGGATGCTTATTTATGGAGGTCCACTCCTAAGATGATCTCGCAAATTGGAGAAGCTAAGGATGAGATAGTAGCATGGCCATCTAATAGAGTTGTGCTCCACACTACGATAGTCTCTGAAAATGATGGAAATGCTGTATACTTAATTCTTTATGCACTCATTAGCTCTATGGTTTAATATAAGAACCTAATAATATATTTTTACAAAAGTAAAACTTCATCAACAAATAAGAAATCCAAGTTGTATGATTCAGTTGGAAGCAAAGAATTGGTTGCCGAAGGGTGGTTGTACTCTATTCGTCTAAATCGGCTCATTGACAATATTCAACTTGGACAGTCTGCTATGCTTGTCTTGATTGATGCGTCGAAAACATTAGATGCATTCTTATGGAGAGCACCATTTGGTATGACATATGTTGGCGAAGCTATTGATTGCAAAGTATCATGGCCGTAAAAAATGTCTTTCTTGAGGATATAAATGCAATGACATCTGCTGATACGCCAAATATAGTATCACATTTAGTGCTAATGTGTTTTTTATGTATCTAATTTATAAAAACATGCATATTATACCATGATACTATTTTATTATTATAATCACTTCTGTTTTGTTGAAAAATATTTAAACTGTTTCAAATATTGCATGACAGACCACTAGTTTCAAGTTAAACATTAAATGCAAGTTGATTGGTGTTGATGGAGAGAAAGAAATTGTTGTTGAACGACGCGTGTCCCCAAATGCGATGATCCATTTTGTTCATTTGGGAGAAGGTGCCGTTAAATTTTAGGTTGATATTGTTAAAG
This sequence comes from Allium sativum, assembly GCA_030737875.1. NCBI lineage: Eukaryota > Viridiplantae > Streptophyta > Magnoliopsida > Asparagales > Amaryllidaceae > Allium > Allium sativum. The sequence goes on along the minus strand of CM060925.1, from coordinate 306,193,150 downwards.
TTCCAAATGCACCTTTATGGGGACCTACATCTGAGTTTGAGTTTATTGAAGATGCAATTGGTTGTATTATAGCTTGACCTTTTGCAAATGTCGCCGCGGAATCGTCAAAAGGTAAGAATGACTTATACTTCACTTTATTTAACGTCAGTCTGAATGACGAAAAATACTCCTTATTATGATTGTTTTGGCTGAATTTTACTTTAAGTATACAAAAAGCAGTTATGTATTTTCTTATTGCCAAATCAGGTATTGATGTTTGATTCATGACGGAAATTCAACTTTGGAGCAAATGAGTTTGGACTTTGAACGGTTTATATTTTTCTTTTTGGTCGGTAAGCATCTTTTCTAAAAACAAGCTAGATGAGAACATCGAATACAAAATGTTATGAACAACTATTGTCTATTTTGCATATGGAATTATTATAACATATGTGATATAGTTTTATAATTATAGTTCTTTTGTGTTGTTTGAGTTTCATGATGATTTTGAACTACATTCTGTAAAAATGATAAATGCTGATTAATGTACCTCAGCAACTCTACAGAAACGCTGTGATATATTTTGAAAAAAATGTTGTGGCATGCGGGAAAGAACAACATTTGCAGATGATAAAAAACATTGTGATATATATGATAAAACGGTGTGATATGTAGAGAGCAACAACATTTCTAACCAGAAATAAACGCTGTAATATATGTTAAAAAATGTTGTGCTACATGGGCGGTCATAACATTTCTGGACTTTATAAAATGCTGTTATATATGTTGAAAAAGCTGTAATATATGGAGGAAAACAATGGTTCTAGCCGGTTTAAAAAGCTATTACATATAAAAGCATTATGGTATGAAGACGATAACAACGTTTCTAACTCATATAAAATGCTGTTATATATGTGATGAAGAAGGAATAATCTGTGTTAGCTATGCAATCACAACAACAAAAAACGCTGTACAAACATAACGACAATGCCAATTAAAACGCTCTAAAACCATAACAACAACACTCACAAAAACGATATAGTATGTCCTTTTTCTATAGCATTTTCAAAGTATTGTGATATTCCTAAAACACCGCACCTTCGTTAAGATCACTCACAAAGGGAATGCCTTTACTTCGGTGGAGCGCTTTAGGTAAAAGATCCAGATAAATCACAAGACAGACAAATTTAAATAGCGGAAAATAGAACTTTACTTCATTGATAAAACAGTTTGTACAACAATTGTTTTCCAATACCAGAGTATCTGTCTTACATAACAAAATAAAGAAGTATAAAATAACATTTATATTCCCTAATGTAGCCTAAGCCAGCCATAGAAATGGAAAAGGGAATCCACGCAAAACTTCGACTAATCTTCAAGCTTGGAAGGAGATGTGGTCCAAACTAAGCTGAGCTATTCCCTTCCTGACTACCTGGGGAGGGGGGATGAAAGAAAAGAGACGAAAGAAAACTAGGTCAGACATAAGTCTAGCAAGCTCAGTGATTCTTAGCATTTAAACGGGGAAGAGGGTCATGACATGAATAAAGTAAATATAGGAATAAACTATAGTAACAAGATAACATGGGATAAATGTGAGATATGATAAGGCAAGATAAACTGAAAGTACTGATAAACTGAATGCGCTTCTACTCCTTCTCTGCTTCGCGACTACCCTGTTATACTGATTTCTATATCTCTGCACCACCTAACTAGTGTCCCAGCTAGTAATCTATATAAAATGATCATATGGTAGTGTGATCCCAATCCCCGTAATTGTGATTGCCTTAAGGTGTATGTCTATTACGGGGATTCCATTTGTTACCTAGATCTAATCTAGGGTTCACTATCGAGCGCTTCTTAGATTTAACCAGGGTTTGTGCTACCCATGGCCGTTGGGGTTTATGCTACCTATTGAACGCTTCTCGGATTCAAGGTTTATGTGACCTAGGTCCAGCTAGGGATTATGCTACCTATCGAGCGATGCCCCCTAGTCTAGGACATACTACCCAAAACGGTATATGTTCCAAGACTTTCCCTACATATGTGTCGTGAATCGTTATCGGTGTCTAGATGCACATGTCCTCTATATGTGTGACCTGAGTCCCATGGCATGGCTAGTCAAGAAACACGGAACTCGAACAGGAGCTTTCAGATACCTACCGATTTCAGGTGCTAAGGTCTGCTTTTGCAGTGGCTATGGTCCCACTAGACCCCTCCCTCAATTAACAAATGTACGGCACCCAAGAAAATCAAGAATGAGAACTATACGCAGGCCCCTCTATGCCCCTACAAACCTATGGGACAACCTCACGCATAACTAGATAGCAAGTATATTGTCTGTTGGAGTTCTCCGCCTTTCAGCTTGATGTATCTCGACTGACTCAAGATGGTAGGTAGACGATGAGTAGCTATCACAGGGAAAAAACTGGTCTCGCTGAATCACGCTGGTCCATCCTAGTCTTTTAGTTGTCTTATTATTGCAACCAAAGCATACCCTTGGCTCTTCTAACGCAGACCTTAACCTCTGTGAGCCCAGGACGATCATCTACAGCACAATAGAGGGATACCAAGAGTACCCTCGTGTTCCCTCGAAGCCGCGTGCTTCGTAACCCAGTTCGTTGGAGCCTTCTTCATGATCAGACAGACGTTCGCTCCTTCTCGTGTTCTACGTGGCTTTCTTGACTAAGGTTAATTACTATAAATAAGGTTTACTACTTAGTTCTCTTTCTCGTCATGTTGGATTGGTTAAATGTCATCAGTCAATTCAAGTTAACTTAACCTATTCACTTGCCATGTTAAATTGGTTAAGTGTTATCCAGTAGTTCACATTGACTTAACCTACCCATATATCATGTCAAATTGGTTAAATGTTCCTTAACCTTACCCGTTAATTAGGTTATACTGGTTAAGTGTCTCTCATTAACTTAACCCCGGTTATTTATCATGCTATAACGGCTAAGTGTTCCAAGTTTGCTTAACCCCACCATCTAGTCTAGTTAGCATGTTGAACATTTGCTTAAACTTACTCACTTGTCTAGTTAACATGTTATAATGGTTAAGTGTTTCCTAAATTACTTAACCTCATTATTTCTAGCTTGATTGTTCATGAGCTTTAATTAATTAATTAAAGCACAAACCACTCACACTAGACAGGTATTGTTATGATTACTGGATGTGCCGGTCAGTTCCGGGCAGTTTTACACCACAACTCAGTCTAACCTCGGGTCTTCCTGGGCTTGATGCACTAACCTCTCACATTAGGCAGGTGTTGTTGTGGTCACTGGATGTGCCGGTCGGTTCCGGGCAATTTTACACCACAACTGAGTCTAATCTCGGGTTACGCATTTTCCTCTTCTCTAATTTACATATTTACTATTCGTGTAAATTTTCCCTAAATCAATTTAGCCTATATTCATTTGTCATGCAAATTAACATACTTATATTCTATGCCCAAGACTTGATTTACCTACCATTTAACCCAACTTACAGTTTATGCCAATTTAGATCTAATATTCCTATTTACAGTTCATGTCAAAACTAGATTTAATATTCTAGTTTACAGTTTATGCCCAAAACTTGGTTTACATGCCAATTACATACTTTGCGGCCGATTAACAATTCACTATTTACTATTTACGCCCAAGACTAATATGCATGAAAATTATTCACTATTATACCAATTAAGACTATGCCATCATATTTATTATGCCAACTAACTTAATTAGGCTACACCCAATCCCCGCATCATAATCGTACGTATAACATGATTTCACAAGTTTTCTATGTACTCATGAAATGGCACTAGTCAAAAGGAATATGGGATAAGAACAAGAATTTATATAAAAGATTAGGCAGTACAAAAATAATGGCTCCAACAGGTTCAATGTACATAATAGTGAATAGGAATAAACTAGCCATGTTACACACTAAATATTAGATCCACATAGTCAATGGAATAGGCATAGGTGATTTTGGTCCAACATAATTCCAGTTCAAGGTACAACATGATCGGTTATTTATAACAATGGGAATAGTCATAAGCAACTAACTACAATAGTCATAGGCAATTAACCACAATAGTCATGGGCGACTAATCACAATAATTTCTTAACCAATGTCATAGGCAATAGTCTCATAGTTATGATTCATAGTCGTAGGTAATAATTTTATAGGCGATAGTTCATGGCCACAGTCTTAGACAACGGTCTCATATTCATAGTCATAGTCATAGGCAATAGCTTCATAGGAAATAGTTTCATAGTCATAGTCATAGGCGATAGCTTTATAGGCAATAGTTTCATAGTCATAGTCTTAGGCAAAAGTCCCATAGTCATAGTCATTGGCGATTAGCCACAATAAGTTCTAGGCCACAATCGAGAATCAGATCCAAAGGCATAGATAACGTTAGATTTGACATAAGCACGAATCAAAGATAATTAACATGCAAATTAATATAGTTCTATATTTTGATTCATTACATTCACATTTCCAATTACCCATTCAAATCTGAGGAATAACTGAACCTACAGTGATCAGTTTAGAAAAGGATAATAAGGTATCATTGTGGCGATTTTCTATGTTTCGCATGACGTTGCTTGAAGCAGAATGCCTACGGTCCAACTTGAAGCTTTAACTTGATTCTCTTTTAATTCTATTCAGTTTGGAAGAAGACGCTTTAATTCTAGTTTTGATTCCAGCAGAGTAGCGATGCCATTTTTATTTTTAATTAGAATAGTGACAGAGTATAGGCAAAATGAAATTGTGTGGAGAGAAAGCTAGGTTTGGGGGTGTTTAAATAGATTAGAGCTCATGAATCCGGTCAGAAGGGCGTCCAGGTGTAGAAAAATGGATCTGTCTATAGATCTGGAAATATGGGTGGGGGTCGACCCTAAGGTCGACCCTAGCATCGACCTGTTTAACCAGGTCGACCCCCAGGTCGACCGTAGTGTTGACCTGGGTCCTGGGCGGAATTTTCCCGCCCAGCCTAGGTGTCTGTTTTGAATTTCGAAATTCGAATTTTGAATTTCGGGCTGGTTTTTATTGAAACTTCTGAAGGCCATATCTTCCTCATACGTAGTCCGATTTATGCAAACTCGGACTCTATCTCAAGCAGAATTCCGAGATTAATTAAATGGCACAACCCGTTTCCCTTAATTCTTCTTTTACAAATTAATTATACTTTGATTTGTTACTTTCATGTCTACCGAAAATACGGGTTGTTACATTCTCCCCTCCTTAAAGGATTTCCTCCCCGAAATATTCAAGTTGGGAAGAATGTGTCCTACCATCCAATCATCCATCTACTCAACCATTCAATCACAAGATTCCATTGTCCTTAAAAAGATTTCTAATGCTTTCATGATCATATGCATTGGGTGCATATATGTCCTTATTCAGTGCAAAAACAGGCGGTCTGCTGATTCAGTTGACCTCCTTAATGCAAATCATGTCAGTGCCATGGGTCCAATATGTATGCAATCCTACGATACATATCATTTCTATATGAGTGTACAACCATTCACTCAAATGCAACACATCAAGTTCAATCCATAAACAAATACATATATGCAAATGCAATATGAAAGTGACTGAGCCGATCTAGTGCCTAATGTATGTATATGCATCCACGATCAACCACTAGCAACCACTTGCAACGACCAATCATAACATGTTTCAAACACATGTTTACATAAGGATCGAAGATATGACTCGAAGGATATACCTTAAAAGATAGAGACTAGTCATGCAAATAATCTCTACAGAAAAAGAGAGATCAAGGATATACCTAAAAACGGTATGATGCGCATCTAGTCTTCAGTCCTTTAAGTTGCATCTTCATGAGCTTCTCTCCACTGTACCTTAACTTCACGGTTGCGAAGCTTCTTGTCCTCCATTTCCACAACTCACTAGTAAAGATAAGACCTTCGTCACTCACTTTGCTAGAGGGTATCCAATGTAGTCGAGCTATCCTTCCAAGATAAACATATGTTAAGCATGATACCAAGTGTATATCCTAAGATGATTCGGGGTCTCTACACTACTTAACTTATCCATCATGTTGCCAATCTGAGGGTCTAAAGCTAATGGTTACTATGTGCTTTTTACCTCTTTTAATGTTAGTCTAACTTAGGGTGCCAGGCCCAACCATTTATTTCTCACACAAACCATCCTAGTCGAACTCGACATCCCTCAAGTACAAGCCCCAAAGGCCTAAACCAATATCAGACAAGCATCCAAGGGATACCTCCTCCGAATTTGGACGATCTATGTGAGATGATACTAGCACAACAACCATACAATGGAGCACTCTACCGACTTTGTCTATCCTCGCCAATCTTGCTTTAAAATTATCGTTGATCGCATAACTGGCTTTGTAGTGTCATCTAGATATATGCGAAAGTCTGTCTCGAGTCTTATGGGGAAAACCCCTACATGATAAAAATATCTTGCGTACTCATGGACTACTCCAACGGATCGAAAATCGACGATAGATAAATAAAGTGATTCCAGGTAGCTAAGACAAACTGATCCTTATGATCGCACGAAATCTCGAGGGTATTCCCGAGGCAAGTCGAAAATCTAATCACCCTCGTTTCACAATTACTAGCTAACCAATCCATGCCCAGAATCAACCCATAGCCCATGAAACCAAAAACATAAGCATTAATATAGCTATTTTCAAATCCTCACAAGTCAAAGATAAATGAGCCGAACCAGCAACTGGATTTGAGACTATAATGGGATCTTCTGCTATACAATATCTAGGGTGTAGAGACTCAACTATGGAAGCAGATATATATATGAATATGAAGCGCTAAAATCAGAAGGAGTACTGATAGGATGATTAAAGGGAAAACATTAACAATAGAAATCTTACTGCCTCTCTCTCTCAAGTATGCTGGCGGTGAAAGCATGCACTTGCCTTCCGGAAAATCTTGTCCTTTTTTCTTGACCTTGCCCTTAATTATATGACCCGTTATACCAAAATAAAGATACTTCCTCTTGTTTTAGGTTTTACTATCTTTACTCCCCTACTTTGTGAACCAAGTCCATATCCATGGGTTCCTCATCCTTGTGTTGTGCTCCTTAGCCAAATTCCCTCATTCTCAACTTCGTTATCCTTGTATAACTTGTTGGCATGCCTCTCGAAAGCTGCCTCCATCGCACGGAGAATCATATAAAGATCGAAAGAAAATTTCGGCTACAGATGGAAGTTAGGCGCTTATTTGCCCTTTGACAAGTGTTGTAGTCTCATCAAGCCTACGTAACCATGTCGCGATGAGGTTACCTCCTAGAAAGCCAGGAGCCCTGGAGACTCAAGAAAGAAGGAAACAAGGATTCAAGGAGATGGTCAAAAGATAGTTCATATGGCTTTGGGGGATATGCCTTTAAAACAAAACTCTTCTTTTGAAAATGCTTCTTTAAAAACCGTTTGAAAATAATTTTTCAAATATTTTATCTGATCCGATAACCTTCAGCTCTGGTACCAAGTGAAACACCCCACCTCCGTTAAGATTACTCACAAAGGGAATGCCTTAACTTCGGTGGAGCGCTTTAGGTAAAAAATGCAGATTAATCACAAGACGGACAAATTTAAACAGCGGAAAATAAAACTTTACTTCTTTGATAAAACATTTTGTACAACAATTGTTTTCCAATACCAGAGTATCTGTCTTACATAACAACATAAAGAAGTATAAAATAACATTTATATTCCCCAATGTAGCCTAAACCAGCCATAGCAATGGAAAAGAGAATCCAAGCAAAACTTCGAATAATCTTCAAGCTTGGAAGGAGATGTGGTCCAAATTAAGCTGAGTTATTCCCTCCTTGACTACCTAGGGAGGTGGGGAGGAACGAAAGAAAAGAGGCGAAAGCAAACTAGGTCGAACAGAAGTCTGGTAAGCTCAGTGATTCTTAGCATTTAAACGGGGAAAAGAGTCATGACCTGAATAAAATAAATATAAGACTAAACCATAGTAACAAGATAAAATGGGATAAATGTGAGATATGACAAGGAAAGATAAACTGAATGTACTGATAAACTGAATGCGCTTCTACTCCTTCTCTGCTTCGCGACTACCCCATTATACTGATTTCTATATCTCTTCACCACCTAACTAGTGTCCCATCTAGTAATCTATATAAAATGATCATATCGTAGTGTGATCCCAATCCCCTTAATTGTGGTTGCCTTATGGTGTATGTCTATTATAGGGATTCCATTTATTACCTAGATCTAATCTAGGGTTTACTATCGTGCGCTTCTTAGATTCAACTAGGTTTTATGCTACCCAGTGCCACTAGGGTTTATGCTACCTATTGAACGCTTCTCGGATTCAAGAATTACGCAACCTAGGTCCAACTAGCGATTATGCTACCTATCGAGCGATGCCCCCTAGTCTGGGACACACTACCCAAAACGGTATTTGTTCCTAGACCTTCCCCACATATGTGTCGTGAATCATTATCGATGTCTAGATGCACATGTCCTCTATATGTGCGACTCGAGTCCCATGGCAGGGCTAATCAAGAAACATGAAGTGCGGTCGGGAGCTTTCAGATATCTGCCGATTTCAGATGCTAAGGTCTGCTTTTACAGTGGCTTTGGTCCGAATAGACCCCTCACTAAACTAACAAATAAAAGGCACCCAAGAAAATCAAGAATGAGAACTGTACGCAGACCCTTCTATGCCTCCACAAACCTATGGGCCAACCTCACCCATAAATAGATAGCAAGTATATGGTCTATTAGAGTTCTCCGCCTTTCCGCTTCACGTATCTCGGCTGACTCAAGATGGTAGGTAGACGACCAGTTGCTATCACAAGGCAAAAACTGGTCTTGTCGAATCAAGCTGGTCCATCCTAGTCTTTAGGTTGCCTTATTATTGCAACCAAGGCATACCCTTGGCTCTTCTAACGTAGACCTTAAGCTCTATGAGCCCAGGAGCATCATCTGCAGCCTCACAGAGGGAAACCAAGAGTACCCTCACGTGCCCTCGAAGCCGCGTGCTTCATAACCCAGTTCGTTGGAGCCTTCTTCATGATCAGACGGACGTTCACTCCTTCTCGTGTTCTACGTGGCTTTCTTGACTAAGGTTTTTTACTTGGTTCTATATCTAAGGTTTACTACTTAGTTCTCTTTCTCGCCATGTTGGATTGGTCAAATGTCATCAATCAATTCAAGTTAACTTAACCCATTCACCTGTCATGTTAAATTGGTTAAGTGTTATCCAGTAGTTCAGGTTGACTTAACCTACCCATATATCATGTCAAATTGTTTAATTGTTCCTTAACCTTACTCGTTCATCAGGTTATACTGGTTAAGTGTCTCTTATTAACTTAACCGTGGTTATTTATCTTGCTATAACGGCTAAGTGTTCTAAGTTTACTTAACCCCACCATCTAGTCTAGTTAGCATGTTAAACATTTGCTTAACCTTACTCACTTGTCTAGTTAACATGTTATAATGGTTAAGTGTTTCCTAAATTACTCAACCTCACTAATTCTAGCTTGATTGTTCATGAGATTTAATTAATTAATCAAAGCACCAACCACTCACATTAGACAGGTATTGTTGTGGTTACTGGATATGCCGGTCGGTTCTGGGCAGTTTTACACCACAACTCTGTCTAACCTCGTGTCTTCCTGGGCTTGATGCACTAACCTCTCACATTAGACAGGTGTTGTTGTTGTCACTGAATGTGCCGGTCGGTTTCGGGCAGTTTTACACCACAACTCAGTCTAACCTCGGGTTAGGCATTTTCCTCTTCTCTAATTTACATATTTACTATTCATGTAAATTTTCCCTAAATCAATTAGGCCTATATTCATTTGTCATGCAAATTAACATATTTATATTCTATCCAAGACTTGATTTATGTACCAATTAACCCAACTTGCAGTTTATGCCAATTTAGATCTAATATTCCCATTTACAGTTCATGTCAAAACTAGATTTAGTATTCTAGTTTACAGTTTATGCCCAAAACTTGGTTTACATGCCAATTACATACTTTGCATCCAATTGACAATTTACTATTTACTATTTTTGACCAAGTCTAATATGCATGGAAATTATTTACTATTATAGCCAGTTTAGACTATGCCATCATATTTATTATGCCAACTAACTTAATTAAGCTACGCCCAATCCCCGCATCATAATCGTACGTATAACATTATTTCACAAGTTTTCTATGTACTCATGAAATGACAATAATCAAAAGGAATATGGGATAAGCACAAGAATTTATATAAAAGATTAGGCAATACAAAAATAATGGCTCCAACAGGTTCGATGTACATAATAGCGAATAGGAATAAACTAGCCAGGTTACGCACTAAATATGAGATCTACATAATCAAGGGAATATGCATAGGTGATTTTGGTCCAACATAATGCCAGTTCATGGTACAACATGATCATTTATTTGTAACAATGGGAATAGTCATAAGCAACAAACTACAATAGTCATAGGCAACTAACCATAATAGCCATGGGCGACTAATCACAATAATTTCTTAACCAATGTCATAGGCAATAGTCTCATAGTTATGATTCATAGTTGTAGGAAATAATTTTGTAGGCGACAATTCATGGCCATAGTCTTAGAAAAAGGTCTCATATTCATAGTTATAGTCATAGGCAATAGCTTTATAGGCAATAGTTTCATAGTCATAGTCATAGTTATAGGCGATAACTTTATAGGCAATAGTTTCACAGTCATAGTCTTAGGCAAAAGTCCCATAATCATAGTCATTGGCAATTAGCCACAATAAGTTCTAGGCCACAATAGAGAATCAGATCCAAAGGCATAGATAACGTTAGATTTGACATAAGAACAAACAAAAAATAATTGACTTGCAAATTGGTATAGTTCTATATTTTGATTCATTACATTCACAATTCCAATTACCCGTTCAAATCTGAGGAATAACCGAACTTATAGTGATCGGTTTAGAAAAGGATAATAAGGTAGCATTATGGCGATTTACCATGATTCACGTGACGTTGCTTGAAGCAGAAAGCCTATGGTCCAACTTGAAACTTTAACTTGATTCTCTTTTAATTATATTCAGTTTGGAAGAAGACACTTTAATCCTGGTTATGATTCTAGCAAAGTAGCGACGCCATTTTTATTTTCAATTAGAATAGAGGCAGAGTATAGGCAGAATAAAATTGTGTGGAGAGAAAGCTTGGTTTGGGTGTGTTTGAATAGGTTAGAGCTCATGAATCCGGTCAGAAGGGCGTCCAGGTGCAGAAAAATGGTTCGGTCTACACATCTGGGAAAAGGGCGGGGGTCGACCCTAGTGTCGACCTGTTTAACCAGGTCGACCCCCAGGTCGACCCTAGTGTCGACCTGGGTCCTGGGCGGGAATTTTCCCGCCCAGCCTAGGTGTCTTCTTTGAATTTCGAAATTCAAAATTTGAATTTCGGGCTGGTTTTTATTGAAACTTCTAAAGGCCAAATCTTCCTCATACGGAGTCTGATTTATGCAAACTCGGACTCTATCCCAAGCAGAATTCTGAGACGAACGCAATGGCGCAACCTGTTTCCCTAAATTCTTCATTTACAAATTAATTATACTTTAATTTGTTACTTTCATGTCTACCGAAAATACGGGGTGTTACAATTCCCATGATCTATAACAACGTGTCGGTAGGCAGCGTTCTTCAAAACGCTGTAAAATTATATGATAGCTTTTTTTTCAATGCTCTCAATGAATATATTTGTTGTAGTTAGCTTTTTCATCACTAAAGGCTTAACCATCTCAAAGCATATGTGACTCATACATAATCCTTGTCAAAATTAGCTTTTATGATAAACCCAACTCTTTTCGTTTAAATTGCTTAATGTTAACGAGTTTTTATGTTGTTTAACTCACGTATGGATGCCATATGCATATTAAGGGAACACGGTGCTAACATATGTGTTATGAAACAATATCGCCTGACAGCATTATGTCTGATAAAGAGATATCTAGCCAATCAAAGTCGGGTGATTTCCGCACCTCCCGAAAGAAGAAGCCATTTACCTTGAAGGAGTCTCTCATTGTTTCTCAGGATGAAGTGAACAATATTATGGGTAGCTTTGGGATGTCTGGCATGGATGTTATTCCTGCCACTGCTCGGGACAACATCAGAAACCATCCACAATGATACTTTGCGTATTCTTCCATGCACATTTGGCATATGGGCTTCTTCCTTTCCCTACTTTTATTTCACAGCTTTTGCGCGACTTAGGAGTTTCCTCATTCAACTCTTGCAGAATATCGAAACTTAGCTCTTATGCCTCAAAGCTTTTGCCCTCGAATCAGGCCAGGCTTCCCTTACTCCCAACGTTACTGAACATTTAATTGGTATAATTCTTGATAGGAGCAGACTCGCCATTCTACACGCTCATCCTTTGAATAAGATTATTAGTGATAATATTAACGAGACTAAACCTTGGGAGAATCAATTCTTTTCCATCATGTGCCCTGTTCGCATTTCAGGAAAATTTACGGACATTGGTATGCTTTCTTGGTTTCCATGAGTAACTATACTTTTCCTGCGCTCTATTTGACTTCATTTCTCTCTAGACCTTACTTCTAAGAAGATTGCTTTAATGGAGAGTGAATCTTGCGCTCTTTATGTTATTTCAAAGACGTTTGAAGAGCCAAGAAGACGATAAGTTTTGCTGACTTTGGACAAACTCTGTCAGTATAACCTTCTTCCTACTGGACAGAAAATCCTCGGGCAACCACCCATTCATTTTTCTGGTTCAAGATATTTGACCTTGGGCTCGAGCTCATTCAATGCTTTATCTCCTTTGTTTCCAAGTATTTTGATTGATATTGCTTTTTCTTTCTTGGAGCCAATTTAGTTTTTAGGTTTTTTCGTCCTTGCTCGTATTTTTGTCACTATTCTTGATCAGGATCCTCGGTTTCTAAAGCTATATCTCCCATAGATGCCCTAGATCAGTCTAATGCTGTTGCTTTAAAGAGGATGGCTAAATCCATTATAATTCATCGTCCAAGTGATTAAAGCAAGACATTCCCATTTCTATCTCATAGAAGGTTGTTGTCACAACTGTTGAACTAAAGGTTCTGTAACGAACCGGGATTTTCGACTCCGAAAATCAACATCAAACTACCATGTTGACCATTCAGACATCGAAGATTCCAGATCATTAATAGAAAGAAGTTAGAGGGTGAGAATAGGTAAGGTAGAAATATTAGAATAGAAGAAGAAGAAGAAATAACACAACAGAGTCTCACATCGCAGCGGAACAAAATATAATACAGAAGTAAATCTTTATTGAAAGCTTTAAAATACTTACAGTATCAGAGTACATCATACCATGGGACAGTTATAATAGCCCGTTCCCATATACAACACACAGCGGAATAGTAATCATACGTCTGGACTCTTCCATCTCGTCTCTTCACAGCAGTCGATAACCTGAACCTGTACAACCCGGCCTAACCCGAGCATTTACAAAACACCGGGTCAGTCTGGTGAACCAGAGTGAGATAAACTCGCACAATATTTAGGGTAAATCATCTAATCATGATTTTAAAGTTCAAAAATCTTTTCAAAAGAAAAGGATAATCGTAAGACCAAATCCACACATAAATACGGACGGTTTTTACCTTACGATAACCCAAAACAGTTTTGAAACCAATATCTTTTCTGATATTATAATAATGTCTAAATACAAGTAATTACAATCTAGTGGAACGCTTGCATCTCACGCTCTACATATATAGTATACAAACAAAAACCGCGGGCACTTATTGGAGATTGGATTCCAACTTGACAAGGTATGGGTCCACCTTCCGATAGTGTATCTCTAGAGACGAATACACTGGGTTCAACAAGAACTTCTTGCAACCCGGCCCTCACATGACCGACCCCTCATTTCGCTTGAGAGTATCGAATGTATACCACCGACGGTTGGGATCAGCAACCGTCTCCCGAAAAGGGACAACATCGAAACATAGATTTAAGAAGCAAATAGGATTTCCTCTAGATAGGTGATTCTACACCCTAATGGGAGCGACCCACATAGCCATGCTGCCTGCCCGATTTTTGTCATCTCCTGGTTGATGAGGCTTGAGGCCAGAATTAAATCTTGAACATTTGTCGCCATTTACTTTGAATGCCACATCGTCAAATCCATCAGATATCACTAATTGATATCCACAAAAATACTCTAGCAGCAGCTAAGAGTTTGGCAATTCTCCGCCAACAACTATAGTACGTTTGGAGAAATCAACGTACGTGATCCTTTTGGAAATACTCTGTCAGACATCCGTCCATACAAGTCATCCAGGAACCGGATGAACCGAAGGCATTCTCCTACTGCCTCCATATAGGAATCACCCCATGGATCAATAGCGAGAAGTCCTTGCAACCCGTAGATTTCAGCTACGACAGAATCACAGCTTTCCTCTGCTTGCCAGGCAGAGAATATTAGTGGTTCTTCTGTTTATGAAAACCCACGGTCTTCAATACTCCATCTCGATCATCTTCTGAGATCTTCACGTATTTGTTGGTCGGAATGGTTTTCGAATATAAATTCGATCCCGGTCTTTCCATACCAACAATCGTATTGGGCATGATTTGATAGTCGGTGTTTTAACTATCAAAATAATCAGTGTTTCAAACATGACACTCCAATGAGTTCACTGATTCAGTATTTAGCATCATTTGGCCTTTGACAAACTAGTTTCCTTTTTGTTAAATTGAACTTTCAAATTCTTTTAAATATTCAAAAATATGATATTGAATAACTCTAATTGATTAATTAACATTCGTCTTAACTCCATTCGCTTGACTCTAGATCACAGCGATCACAATGGTTACGCCTGATTCCCTCAGGAAACATCCGACCGCCGTAGGCTATCTGCAGCCCTGCGAATTACGCTAGCAGTCATACGCAATGGCAACTTAGCCGAATAATTATGTTTGGCTAATTCTATCTCGAATAACTATATTCAATTTCCCATTTGAAATCTCATTTGAGATTCTCCTTTTTACTAGATCTCGTTTTCAAATAACGTTAATGTAAAATTAACGTCTGAACACTTTGAAACTTATTTATAACCTCTGGTTCATAATAAACCCTTTTTATCGTAATCTCCTTTCACTTAATTCATATAATTGAGTATGTTTATTTCCTTTCACCATTCAATTGGCTTGCATCTCACATTCGGTAACCTTTTAAATGAATTCCCATTTAAAAATATATTCCTAAATTCATCATTAAAATAATAACTTATTTCAAACATTAACCATTTTAGTAGTTAATCCCTTTATTAACTAAATTAAATATTAAATCCCTTTTAAATCCTTATTTACATTCAAACAATATTCATTTAACTATTTTAGTCAAAACACATTAACTTGATAAACAATTCTAATTCCAAACGGTCGATTTAGTTAACTTAAAAACTTGATTACCTCATTGACCGATTTCAACAATCCTCGCTTTAAATTAATTAAAAATATAATTAATTTAGATAGATTCTAATTATTTGTTTTCTTTACAAAACAAATTTCAAGGTTTAACTATTTAATTCATTTCTTATCTTTATACTTGAAAATCTGATTAACATCAGCATATACTTTATAAAATAAACCAACCATAAATCAAGGTCTTAAATAAATAAAATATTTATTTAATTCCCTTTTATACTTTATTCAAATAATATATTTCAAGATCTGAGTCCAGTTATAAAATAAACTTTATAACTTCACTTTTATCGACTTACCTAACGGTGAATCCATATTTATAAACCGATTGATTTTTAAAGGCCATACTCTGCCAAACACTTTAACCAATATCACCCATTGGTTTTAAACTAACAGATGTTGAACATCCAATAATCAACCATCAAATCAATCACACAAACATATCAGTTCATATATGATCATATGAAAATAAATAATACATTTGAGGAATCCGGCTGGATCCCTCCAACCTGTTCTTCCCTGTATTCAAATGGTTATCTCAAATCACCACATTCAGTTTTGTTTAACTGATAACACTAAATAGCAACCATTTAACATCAATCACAAGCAATTCAAACGATTCAACCATTTAAAACACGTTTATAAATAAACGTGACCAACCAAGGTGAGTCACCTTTATTGGAACCAATCGTTAAAAATAACGATTTGGTATTTGACTGAAATTAAACACAGTTTAATTTCATCGGTTAAATCAACAGTTAAATAGATAACTAGCAAAGCAGTCAACCATTGGTAAGCAGAGCAAACACCCAATTTATATAAAATATAAAAAGGGTAACTGAGTGAGTTTAACTCACCTGATTTATTCCATTGTTGAAACGGTTTGTTTTGATTAAATTAAACCAGTGTTTAATTAAATCAAAAATTCCAGTAGACCTTCCCATCATCCATTCCAGCTCTAGAAAGAGATGTTTGTCGACTCAGTCCAACGTCGTCTGTTTGAGTCCATTCTTAACCCTCTTCGAAAGCTCCAGTATTTGAGGTCGTGGTAATTTCAAGTTCTTTCCATCTCCATCCTCAATACGTACTCCGTACGCATGATACCAGGCTTCACATTACCCCATGACCCTTCGCATTAACAGATCCAGCACTCCATTTTCAACTATCCTAGTATGCACGCCTCCACCTTTACACTATTATTCACTTTGCTCCATTACCAACCCAAGACCGTCCGCCTGAACCGCCCCAGTCCCCTCTTTTCCCCTTTTTTTTTTTTTTTTTTTTTCGGTACCAGGCTTCTTGGCTTGAACCCCCTATAACCGCACGTCCCTCCCTTGATTCCCATCCCACTACTCACGTAACCTCCTCCAACCCTTCCCAGCTACCTTCGCATGTAGCTGTAACCATCCCTCCCCATATACCTTCTACTACTTTGCTTCCTCACGTATCAACAAAAATACACAGCGCCCGCTCCCTTTTCAACTACTGCTACTTGAACCCATCTCCTCGTTTGTTTTCCTCCTTCGCATATATATTTTTTTTTTGTTGAAAGTGAATCGGTTTGCTTTTCTGAAAACAACGCCAAAAAAACTGAAGGAATAAAAGTGCTTTTATAGGAGAGGACTTCGTGGGTGGCAAGGCAATTTAGAGTAGTTTGCAGAGAGGTTATAGGTCAGCTGTTGGTCGCCAATGCCAAGAAAAACTTGGTCGGCACGAAAATGAAATTACAAGGGTAAGTTTCAGAGCGTACGTGATGTGTTTTCTTTTCATGCTTTGTCGGCTTGAGGTAGATGTGAATGTCTAGCTATCAGACTGCGTGAAGTTTTCCTTTCATTGATGGATGTGAAGCAACATATAGGGACAGAGGGTATCTTTGGTAGGGTCTTGGTGCTGAAAGAAATAGGTTCATATGTATATTATGGTGGCAGAACATGTTTACTAGATGAGGACTAAACAATGCTAAGGCATGTGTCTATAGTGTAGAAATATATGATAGAACTAACTACAAACGACTTCTGTTTACTGATAAAATTTTTATTCTTGATGTAAAAAGGTATTCCGAACCCAACGGGACAAGTTTCATCGCAATCCGAGGTCATATGAAAAAATTTCCTTTATGAAACCAGAAATGAACACACGTTTAATTTTTCTACGATCACCAGATAAATCAAATCCACTTGAAACTGCGAACATCGACAATAACTTTTCGATACGAACCCAATGGTACTAATTTCGTCGTATTCTGAGACTGTTGCCCCGGTAGGCTGTTTTTACCCTGAACCGCCCTACCCTTTTTAACGCCAAATTTTCCGGTCTTTAAAAATAACAAACTATATACATATCCTGACTCTAATCGACGATACGAATTCAACGGAACTGGTTTCGTGGCCTAATTCGATCATCTGCTCAAGTTACATTCGAATATCTCTTTATTTATTTAAATCCGCGCTATAGAAATTGAACGGGCATTTATGGCTACCGTGGTCACATACGACATCGGTTTTCCACGCAATTCACCACCGTACAATAATTTAGCGATACGGTTCTAATGAAACTGATTTCGTCGAAATCTGAGTCCGTTTGCAAAACGGCTATTTTAAAGGCCTATATTTTAATAACGATTTTCCATAGCGACTATTTCAAAATTTGATTTGGCCATAAATATCAAACTATAACACGAAATCTGGATTTTTCTCTTTCATATGAAAACTATCGTCAATACGGTCCCAACGTGTCTCGTTTCAGAGAAATCCGACTTATATCGAATCCTGTATTCTCAGTTGAAGTTCAAAACTTCATTTCACGAACTGCACGCTATTTTCAAGCTCGAATTTATATTATATATAAATTATAACGTCCAACTTCGTTTCAATAACGAATTAAATATTAAATTCCATTAATATCCCCAATATAATATTTAAAACTAATTTAAATATTCATATTCAAATGGTCGAAAAACACGGGTCGTTACATTCTTCCCCCCTTAAAATAATTTCGTCCTCGAAATTGCTAAGGTAAGAAAAAACGTTATAAGCTCATTAATTTCCAAATTCAATTTATTTTAAATCAAAATCAATACTGTATATAGATATTTTCAAAAATATCAAAAATTTTCTAACACTTTATATTTCCGAAAAATTTCGCCAGCACCCCCTCTATACGGCTCAATCGGTATAACCACAACTCGCCTCTCTGGGCCTTCTCCAATCCAAAAGAAAATGAAACAGCCAAGTGGCTTGCCAAATAAGCTCATAAATCTCCAAACCCATATAAAAATAAACGTGTACCTTTTTGTCGGGCATATCATTATATCCTTTCCCTCTGCTACCCTGTCAGCATATACAAATGCATTCTCCAACCACAATTTCAATTTTATCCTCAAAACCAAATCCTTCACACGTCCAAGCCAAATCCCATTCTTAACTCAATTTCCATACATCATCAATTTCAACTCTTAACTTATCAATCCAATACCATTTCAGATTCCTGTCTCCAATTCAAAATCTGATTCTACTTGATATATCATATCCCGATTCAATTTCCGGTTAATTGATTTCAATTCAATTCATATTTGTTTTCACAAATTCCTTTAATTTGTTTAATTCCTGCTATCTCTCCTGGGAGTTTTAAACAGTTTAGTTTTTCTAAAATAAATTATTCCCTTCCGGGATTCAAAACAACTTGTTTTTCTCAAAGCAATTTAAAACAAAACCTTTGGTAGTAATCCGTCACTTAGAACTCGGAAATGAACACTGATGATGTGGCCAACATCCTCAGAGTTATTTCCCAGCTATCAAAGTGAGTTCAATACTATATCACTTATCAAAATCATAGTTAAACATTTCCTTTTTGAAATCTATTTCAAAATATCATCCACGATGTTTATAAACCAATTTAAAATCTCCCAGGATTTTAAAATCTCATATATTCAATCCAAGTTTATTTACAACACCTTTCCCACTTTTGGGGATTTTAATTCCAATTCTGATTTTAATTTCAGATTTATCTCCTCTGATTTTCATATATTACACTTATATGAATTCTGATTGGTTATATATATAATCATTTCACAATTTATAATTTAATTGGATTATAATCACAACCAACACATCCAATATATTATAATTCCAATATATATTTTTTTCTCTATATCAAAATATACTTTGGGTAAAATTATTTCATTTACCCTCTTTCAAAAACATACTGTGTCGAATTATTCTGTTCAAGAGTTTAGAAACACTTATCGACACAGTTTGCATTACTGTATCGACCAGAATTCATAAACTACTCGACAAACCAATCAACACAATATAAACAGTTTTTATATCAATTTACAAATACGCGCTCATATATATACACTCAAACTCAATCTAGGGTATTGCTAACCCCATCTCTACTGAGTCACGCCACAGAGCCAAGGTAATTACTTAACCTTCAGCTCTGATACCACTGTAACGAACCGGGATTTTCGACTCCGAAAATCAACATCAAACTACCATGTTGACCATTCAGACATCGAAGATTCCAGATCATTAATAGAAAGAAGTTAGAGGGTGAGAATAGGTAAGGTAGAAATATTAGAATAGAAGAAGAAGAAGAAATAACACAACAGAGTCTCACATCGCAGCGGAACAAAATATAATACAGAAGTAAATCTTTATTGAAAGCTTTAAAATACTTACAGTATCAGAGTACATCATACCATGGGACAGTTATAATAGCCCGTTCCCATATACAACACACAGCGGAATAGTAATCATACGTCTGGACTCTTCCATCTCGTCTCTTCACAGCAGTCGATAACCTGAACCTGTACAACCCGGCCTAACCCGAGCATTTACAAAACACCGGGTCAGTCAGGTGAACCAGAGTGAGATAAACTCGCACAATATTTAGGGTAAATCATCTAATCATGATTTTAAAGTTCAAAAATCTTTTCAAAAGAAAAGGATAATCGTAAGACCAAATCCACACATAAATACGGACGGTTTTTACCTTACGATAACCCAAAACAGTTTTGAAACCAATATCTTTTCTGATATTATAATAATGTCTAAATACAAGTAATTACAATCTAGTGGAACGCTTGCATCTCACGCTCTACATATATAGTATACAAACAAAAACCGCGGGCACTTATTGGAGATTGGATTCCAACTTGACAAGGTATGGGTCCACCTTCCGATAGTGTATCTCTAGAGACGAATACACTGGGTTCAACAAGAACTTCTTGCAACCCGGCCCTCACATGACCGACCCCTCATTTCGCTTGAGAGTATCGAATGTATACCACCGACGGTTGGGATCAGCAACCGTCTCCCGAAAAGGGACAACATCGAAACATAGATTTAAGAAGCAAATAGGATTTCCTCTAGATAGGTGATTCTACACCCTAATGGGAGCGACCCACATAGCCATGCTGCCTGCCCGATTTTTGTCATCTCCTGGTTGATGAGGCTTGAGGCCAGAATTAAATCTTGAACATTTGTCGCCATTTACTTTGAATGCCACATCGTCAAATCCATCAGATATCACTAATTGATATCCACAAAAATACTCTAGCAGCAGCTAAGAGTTTGGCAATTCTCCGCCAACAACTATAGTACGTTTGGAGAAATCAACGTACGTGATCCTTTTGGAAATACTCTGTCAGACATCCGTCCATACAAGTCATCCAGGAACAGGATGAACCGAAGGCATTCTCCTACTGCCTCCATATAGGAATCACCCCATGGATCAATAGCGAGAAGTCCTTGCAACCCGTAGATTTCAGCTACGACAGAATCACAGCTTTCCTCTGCTTGCCAGGCAGAGAATATTAGTGGTTCTTCTGTTTATGAAAACCCACGGTCTTCAATACTCCATCTCGATCATCTTCTGAGATCTTCACGTATTTGTTGGTCGGAATGGTTTTCGAATATAAATTCGATCCCGGTCTTTCCATACCAACAATCGTATTGGGCATGATTTGATAGTCGGTGTTTTAACTATCAAAATAATCAGTGTTTCAAACATGACACTCCAATGAGTTCACTGATTCAGTATTTAGCATCATTTGGCCTTTGACAAACTAGTTTCCTTTTTGTTAAATTGAACTTTCAAATTCTTTTAAATATTCAAAAATATGATATTGAATAACTCTAATTGATTAATTAACATTCGTCTTAACTCCATTCGCTTGACTCTAGATCACAGCGATCACAATGGTTACGCCTGATTCCCTCAGGAAACATCCGACCGCCGTAGGCTATCTGCAGCCCTGCGAATTACGCTAGCAGTCGTACGCAATGGCAACTTAGCCGAATAATTATGTTTGGCTAATTCTATCTCGAATAACTATATTCAATTTCCCATTTGAAATCTCATTTGAGATTCTCCTTTTTACTAGATCTCGTTTTCAAATAACGTTAATGTAAAATTAACGTCTGAACACTTTGAAACTTATTTATAACCTCTGGTTCATAATAAACCCTTTTTATCGTAATCTCCTTTCACTTAATTCATATAATTGAGTATGTTTATTTCCTTTCACCATTCAATTGGCTTGCATCTCACATTCGGTAACCTTTTAAATGAATTCCCATTTAAAAATATATTCCTAAATTCATCATTAAAATAATAACTTATTTCAAACATTAACCATTTTAGTAGTTAATCCCTTTATTAACTAAATTAAATATTAAATCCCTTTTAAATCCTTATTTACATTCAAACAATATTCATTTAACTATTTTAGTCAAAACACATTAACTTGATAAACAATTCTAATTCCAAACGGTCGATTTAGTTAACTTAAAAACTTGATTACCTCATTGACCGATTTCAACAATCCTCGCTTTAAATTAATTAAAAATATAATTAATTTAGATAGATTCTAATTATTTGTTTTCTTTACAAAACAAATTTCAAGGTTTAACTATTTAATTCATTTCTTATCTTTATACTTGAAAATCTGATTAACATCAGCATATACTTTATAAAATAAACCAACCATAAATCAAGGTCTTAAATAAATAAAATATTTATTTAATTCCCTTTTATACTTTATTCAAATAATATATTTCAAGATCTGAGTCCAGTTATAAAATAAACTTTATAACTTCACTTTTATCGACTTACCTAACGGTGAATCCATATTTATAAACCGATTGATTTTTAAAGGCCATACTCTGCCAAACACTTTAACCAATATCACCCATTGGTTTTAAACTAACAGATGTTGAATATCCAATAATCAACCATCAAATCAATCACACAAACATATCAGTTCATATATGATCATATGAAAATAAATAATACATTTGAGGAATCCGGCTGGATCCCTCCAACCTGTTCTTCCCTGTATTCAAATGGTTATCTCAAATCACCACATTCAGTTTCGTTTAACTGATAACACTAAATAGCAACCATTTAACATCAATCACAAGCAATTCAAACGATTCAACCATTTAAAACACGTTTATAAATAAACGTGACCAATCAAGGTGAGTCACCTTTATTGGAACCAATCGTTAAAAATAACGATTTGGTATTTGACTGAAATTAAACACAGTTTAATTTCATCGGTTAAATCAACAGTTAAATAGATAACTAGCAAAGCAGTCAACCATTGGTAAGCAGAGCAAACACCCAATTTATATAAAATATAAAAAGGGTAACTGAGTGAGTTTAACTCACCTGATTTATTCCATTGTTGAAACGGTTTGTTTTGATTAAATTAAACCAGTGTTTAATTAAATCAAAAATTCCAGTAGACCTTCCCATCATCCATTCCAGCTCTAGAAAGAGATGTTTGTCGACTCAGTCCAACGTCGTCTGTTTGAGTCCATTCTTAACCCTCTTCGAAAGCTCCAGTATTTGAGGTCGTGGTAATTTCAAGTTCTTTCCATCTCCATCCTCAATACGTACTCCGTACGCATGATACCAGGCTTCACATTACCCCATGACCCTTCGCATTAACAGATCCAGCACTCCATTTTCAACTATCCTAGTATGCACGCCTCCACCTTTACACTATTATTCACTTTGCTCCATTACCAACCCAAGACCGTCCGCCTGAACCGCCCCAGTCCCCTCTTTTCCCCTTTTTTTTTTTTTTTTTTTTTTTCGGTACCAGGCTTCTTGGCTTGAACCCCCTATAACCGCACGTCCCTCCCTTGATTCCCATCCCACTACTCACGTAACCTCCTCCAACCCTTCCCAGCTACCTTCGCATGTAGCTGTAACCATCCCTCCCCATATACCTTCTACTACTTTGCTTCCTCACGTATCAATAAAAATACACAGCGCCCGCTCCCTTTTCAACTACTGCTACTTGAACCCATCTCCTCGTTTGTTTTCCTCCTTCGCATATATATTTTTTTTTTGTTGAAAGTGAATCGGTTTGCTTTTCTGAAAACAACGCCAAAAAAACTGAAGGAATAAAAGTGCTTTTATAGGAGAGGACTTCGTGGGTGGCAAGGCAATTTAGAGTAGTTTGCAGAGAGGTTATAGGTCAGCTGTTGGTCGCCAATGCCAAGAAAAACTTGGTCGGCACGAAAATGAAATTACAAGGGTAAGTTTCAGAGCGTACGTGATGTGTTTTCTTTTCATGCTTTGTCGGCTTGAGGTAGATGTGAATGTCTAGCTATCAGACTGCGTGAAGTTTTCCTTTCATTGATGGATGTGAAGCAACATATAGGGACAGAGGGTATCTTTGGTAGGGTCTTGGTGCTGAAAGAAATAGGTTCATATGTATATTATGGTGGCAGAACATGTTTACTAGATGAGGACTAAACAATGCTAAGGCATGTGTCTATAGTGTAGAAATATATGATAGAACTAACTACAAACGACTTCTGTTTACTGATAAAATTTTTATTCTTGATGTAAAAAGGTATTCCGAACCCAACGGGACAAGTTTCATCGCAATCCGAGGTCATATGAAAAAATTTCCTTTATGAAACCAGAAATGAACACACGTTTAATTTTTCTACGATCACCAGATAAATCAAATCCACTTGAAACTACGAACATCGACAATAACTTTTCGATACGAACCCAATGGTACTAATTTCGTCGTATTCTGAGACTGTTGCCCCGGTAGGCTGTTTTTACCCTGAACCGCCCTACCCTTTTTAACGCCAAATTTTCCGGTCTTTAAAAATAACAAACTATATACATATCCTGACTCTAATCGACGATACGAATTCAACGGAACTGGTTTCATGGCCTAATTCGATCATCTGCTCAAGTTACATTCGAATATCTCTTTATTTATTTAAATCCGCGCTATAGAAATTGAACGGGCATTTATGGCTACCGTGGTCACATACGACATCGGTTTTCCACGCAATTCACCACCGTACAATAATTTAGCGATACGGTTCTAATGAAACTGATTTCGTCGAAATCTGAGTCCGTTTGCAAAACGGCTATTTTAAAGGCCTATATTTTAATAACGATTTTCCATAGCGACTATTTCAAAATTTGATTTGGCCATAAATATCAAACTATAACACGAAATCTGGATTTTTCTCTTTCATATGAAAACTATCGTCAATACGGTCCCAACGTGTCTCGTTTCAGAGAAATCCGACTTATATCGAATCCTGTATTCTCAGTTGAAGTTCAAAACTTCATTTCACGAACTGCACGCTATTTTCAAGCTCGAATTTATATTATATATAAATTATAACGTCCAACTTCGTTTCAATAACGAATTAAATATTAAATTCCATTAATATCCCCAATATAATATTTAAAACTAATTTAAATATTCATATTCAAATGGTCGAAAAACACGGGTCGTTACAGGTTCCTTGTCCTACCACTTCTGCCATCCACCCGGTTGTTGATATTGGTTCTTCTCCTGAGAACACTTTTAGTCGTGAGTTTGTAGGTCATGCTTCACTACCAACCTCTCCATGTACGTCACATAAGGATAAGTATTATACAATCCCGCCTTACACTTATCAACACATTACCCCCCCAAAGTTTCCCTCTCCAACCTTGGGGTTTAATGATCTTGTGAAGATTCTCTCTCATCTCCGATGTAACCAACATTTCATAACATTCCACTTCTTCAGACTGGGAGGATTTTTATCAGTATCTCGTTTAACAACAACTTTCGGTATAGATTTTTCTTTCTTAATACTTCTTTAATCTTTGACTTCATATAATGGTTGATCAGATTTTATCTTCTTATTAAGTATCTAACAGATGGCTTTTGTCCCTAGTAACTTCCCTTTCGTCTTCTTCTAAGATTGCTAAACTTCGACAAGAAAACACGGCTTTAAGAGATGAGTGCGAAAGGTTGAAGACTTCTCTTGAGAGGGTCGAAGTAGATCTTGATTAGGAGAGGCAAGAGAAGAGTATTTTATCTGACCAAGTTTCAACTTTTGAGCATCAGCTAGCCGAAATGGTGGTCACTCACACTGAGGAGCTTAAGAAGATGGTCGGAAAGCTTTTTCGTGCAGGTTGGATAATTTCAGAGGCCAATAATAGGATTTCTGAGTTTTTGCAGGATCATCTTATCTAGATTAAAACCGAATACTATGAAGATGCATTATTTCTTTCCTTTTCTGATAATTTTCAAAGATTTCCCGAGATGCAATTTAACTTATTCACCCTTTCATTGGGGATAGATTCATTGAAATGATCAGGTTGGCTAGGTGGAAGGTTGAGATGCCAAAGAGGGATAAGCTCAAGGCTGAAGGCAACTTGTTCAACGAGGACCTGTCTGATACCTAAGATGATGAGGGTGAAGACACGCATATTATTGACGATGAAGTGGGTGACGATGGTGATGGTCCTGATGACGGGAATCGCCGAGATGATCCCGATAAGGATGAGGCTGACCCTTCTGCTGCCTCAGTGGTTCATATGACTCCGCTAGAGCTACCCCTGATGTTATAGGTGTCTGTGCCACTAGAGACTCTAATGTGCCTTCGGCTAAAGAAGGCGGCCTTCCAGGGTCATCAGAAAAGAACAATCTGTCCATCCTGATGCTTATGTTTCCCAAGTATGGCTTTTACTTTTGATGATGGTCCTGATGATAGGAACCGCGGAGATGATCCCGATAAGGATGGGGGTGACCCTTCTACAAGCCTAGTGGATTCACATGACTCCGCCGGAGCTACTAGTTATGTTATAGGTGCCCGTGGCACTCGAGACCCTAATGTGCCATCAACTAAAGAAGGCATCCTTCCTAGGACGTAAGAAAAGAACAATTTGTCCAGCCTGATGCTTAAGTTTCCCAGGTATGGCTTTTGCTTTTGAAGTGATTTTTTCCTTCTTGAGTATATGAATGGTAACTAGCTTCGAGTCATTACTTTGTATAGACCAAAAGAAATATTGTTTCATAACTTAGAGCAGAGCTAGATAACAAACAAAGGGAAGCCACCCGATCCTACGTAGAGCAAGAAAGATTGTTAAAGGATTACAACACCTTGTCACGAAATATCACGATCTTGACAAGAGTGCTTCTAGACTTTCGTTTTATAAGAGCATAAAGTTGCGCCCAAGCTAAAGAAATTACAAGGAAACCATTTTGGAGTAAAACAAGGAATTGGTGACTCTATTTTGGATGTTGATTGAAGACAAGGATATTTTAGTAAACTTCTTGCATGAAATATATAAGCGACATGCCAGAGTAGACTTTTCTTTTCTAGGTGATCTTAGTGTGGGTTAGATATGTCGCCTCCACAGGAGTTATTTAGATGAGTTTGAAACTGACCCATACCCTAGGGCGTGCAGGAATCTTCTAAGGGTTCTTTCAATCCCCAGGGATCTTCCCTTAGAAAAGCTTAAGTTCAACAAGAATAGATTTATCACCGAACTGTTTAAGAGGTCAATTTTGAATGAGCGATAGGAGTATTTGTAAACTTGTCGTTATGAATGTGTAAGCGTATTGGTAATCCTAAGATTGTTCATGGTTGTTTATTTTTCATTTATATTATGGAAGAACCTTGTTTTTCATCAGCATGTGTTACGTTCGATAACTAGATTGAAAAAGGTATTTTCAACAACATCATCATATGTACTTGGAAGAAAACACTTCCTAGGAAAGTTTAAGAGCATATATACGAAATACCCTCAATTCCTCCTTAACTTTTTGGGTGAAGGCCGTGAGATGATTTTAAAAAGATTTAGGACTGAACATGCCAAGCTGATATATAAACAACAAATATACTTATAAGTAAGTTTTTAAATCCTTGTAGTTTTTCAGATATATGTCTACCAAAACAACAAAAGGTTAGTTTTGAATATAGTTCACGCAAATCCCTTCTTAAGAAATATGATGTCGTTTCCGTAAGTAAAAATACTTATGCATAATTACTATTTATTATTATGAGTAGGTAGATCAACATAAGACTTTCCCAACCAGGGAAGAGATATTGATAAAGACAGAGAAGGGTGGTATCCTTAGAGAGGGACGTTCTGCATCCCGAGAATGAGCGATTCTACTTCAGAACTTGACAATCAAGCATTTGAATGAAAAGGTGTATATTTTGAGAGGTCAATTGGAGGAAAAGAGGTGATTTATTCTTGGATTAAAGAAACATATAAGGACCATACTGTCTATTGAATTTGAGTATGATCTAAGAGGATTACGTCAGCGGGTAGCTAAACTTAAAACCGAATTAGATAATGCTAATGAAAGTTGTAAGACATGGGAATACTCTTTCAAAAACATTCCTATTATGACAGTGTCTCAGCTTTCCGAAACTGCGACTGGTCATAAGGCTTCAGCTTCTCAAAAGTATTTTTATTTGAAGACCGCCTCAAGGGTTAGATGCATTTATTATTTTCAAGTGGTGTAATAGAGTGATATATGTGATAAAAAGTACATATGGTAAAAATCATAATGTGGATTCGTTTCGTCGCATCAACCATTATGTTTCTTGTATTGGGCATTTACAAGAGGAAAGACATGATTTATGCGTGAGACTCTCTGATTTAGAGAAAGATAACAAGTCTCTAAGGACTATGTGTATAGCTTGTAATATGGTTTTAAAACTTCAAATCAAAACCTCAAACAAATTTAATGAGATTAGCAAAAAGGTACACTAGCTTAACGATCTTCTAAGCATCGATATTCGTCATGTTATTAATTCCCCTTTACCTGGGGATGAAGAGGAGCAAGATACTTGATCATATTTATATTTATAATATCAATGCTTACGTATTCGGATAATCCATGAAATAGTACTTGTAATTAAATTTGTAAATTATGTATGTACTACTTGATATGTGATTTTTGCTTGTACTTCACATAGATAATACCAATTTGTATACAATAAGTTTAAGAAATCTCCTTGAGCAAGATGGAAGGTTACTTTCTTCATTTGAAGGCTTCAAGATAGCAGACTTAGGATTCCCAACTAAATCCTGTTTTGCAAAACCTTCTTCAGGAGTGAGAACTGGAGCCTTCGTAACCAGATTAGGGTATTAATGAATGATGTCCATAATACTTCCTCTGGTAACAATTAGAAGCTTTAAACCCCACTTCGGGCTAGGATATTTGGCGGAAGGCCAGAAGTTCATTCTTTGGCAGGTAACAGAAGTCCCGAACCAACCCAGATTTAAGTATTTAGCAGAAGACTAGATACGCCCTTCTGGTGATTGGTAGAAGTCCCGAACCAACCCAGATTTGGGTATTAAAGGCAGAAGACCAGAAATTCACTTTTGGCAATTGGTTTTGTTACCCCTTTGGGGTTTAATTTACGAAGCATAGGATGTACATGCTTTGTAAGCCCCTCTCTAGGCTTTTGATTATCAAAGCAGAGGATGTACGTGCTTCGTTGGCCACTCTGTGGGCCTGTATGGCTGGTGTGCTTGGCTAGCTTATCCTCAAGCAGGTCCCAAGAACTTACCCGACCTCCCTCTAGGAGGGGCCTTACCACGACCATAGTACGCGATGATAAGGTCTTAGATGCTTAAACTAGACCATCGTAGATGCAGAATTAAGGCTTACTCTTTTAATGCTTTAACCTGGCAATCATGTGCGATGATAGAGGCTTACACTCCACCCTCCCCTCCATGAGGTGCCTTATCTTTGGCATCATAAGCGA
This sequence comes from Allium sativum, assembly GCA_030737875.1. Lineage (NCBI taxonomy): Eukaryota > Viridiplantae > Streptophyta > Magnoliopsida > Asparagales > Amaryllidaceae > Allium > Allium sativum. The sequence goes on along the minus strand of CM060925.1, from coordinate 306,163,655 downwards.
TGATAAGGGCTGGCATTCCCTTCTACGGGTAACAAGGAATATAACTAGAGGTAGGACGTGCTCTTTTGCGAGTAGAGGTTGGACATGCTTAGTTCATAGCAGCGATAGGGTGTACTCTTTTACGAGCAGAGGTAGGGCATGCTAAATAGATGCTTTGTCCTAACCATTTGTGGTTTTGATCAGAGGCTTACGCTTTTGACGCTTTAACTTGGCCCTTTCTGATTTGGGCATAGATAAAGGCTTACACACCACCCTCCTCCGAGGGGTGCTTTGCCCTAGCCAACTTGGCGATGACAAGGAATTTATCCATTTCCAATTTGACCCATTTCTTCCAAATTTTTAGAGGGTTTCTTTAACCATAGTTATTTAGGCATTGTTTTCATTGTTATGGTTGACTATGTCTTCTTTACATATCTATGTAGTTCTCCTTGACTAAAAAAGTTGGTGATCATTCCTTCTAGGACTCTACAACGATTGGTTTTGTGACCATTCATCATATGATAGTAGCAATAAGGTCCTCCTAGCTTGGCTTCATTCTTAGGTTTCTTCCTTAATGATGGCCAAAAGTCTAACTCGTGCTTGGTAAAGAAGTAGATACTCTCAATTGATGTATTATGCGCATGTCCTTTCACTACAAGAAAATATTGTTTTTATAGCACATAGGATTGCACTGAAACTTGCCTTGATGTTGTTTTATCGCTGCCTTCGTTCTTAGTTAATAGATGACGTGTGCTATGACTTATTATTTACACCAAAGTTTTGGCGGTTAATTTTCATTCTTTGTTATTTTTTTGCTTGGCTTTCCACTTCTCTACGCTAAACCTAATTTCCTTCCTAATTTTTATTTTTTGTTTGTTCCGTTTACAAGCCGCTGCCTCTAGTAAATTTCAATTAATTAAATCTCAACCTAGAAGCGCGATTTTGTATACGCTCAGATCATGTTAAAGGGAGCATCACAATGGCATGCTCGAAGATGGATGCGGCGGCAGCCGGGCATACGATTTTGGAGCAGTCGATCATTGGTTATGATTTCGTCGTTGGTATCGGGGAATTTTCTCGAACTGATTTGAGATTGTATGGTCACTTTAATGGTATTATATCAAAGCTAAAAATATCAATAGTTATTATTGTCTGTTAAAAGATATTTTCTTGTTCGTCATTTTTGTGCTAGATTTTATTTGGAAGTACTTTTTCATATTTCAGATGAAAGATATTTGACCGAGAATTTTTAGAGTGTTTGTAATGCTTACGACATATTATCTGATGAACGCAACTAGAAAATTTATGATTTGTATGGAATGGAAGGGCTTAGATCTGGTATGGAGCATGGTCCAAATCTTACTAAACCTAAAAATATCAAAGAAGAACTAGAGAGATGAAAAAGAAGAAAGGAGGAAGAGAAAGCTCTATCTCACGGATGGCCTATTAGTTCAATATTCGCTCAGTTATCAATTCCACAGTTTCTAGAAGGTGATGGTATACTGAGGGGGTGAGAGGTGGTATGTAGTTGAGCCTCAACCATCTTAATAATTTTGATAAATTTTTGTTGAAGGAGGTGTTTTAATTGAAGTTAAACCGACTTGCTGATAAGGCTCCCTAATGTTATGGAGCCACTTCTATGCAAATTAATTAATGACAAGCTTCCTAATGGTATAGTGATTGCAGGTTCCAACAAAATAATTTTTTGGTAGTTCCAATGAAGCAATATAATTTCGTAGAAAACGTCTAATTAAAATTGTAGACATAGTATAGGAGCCGTGCCTTTTGTTTTATTTTTGGAAAGTAGCAGTTACGCTCAGGTTGGTTATTATGAAATTTTGTTAAGTGGTGGACTGAGGTGATTCTCGTGAAAAAGGGTATGATTTAATGGCTAACTATTAGCCTCCAAATTATTTTGATATTTTTTTTTGAATTCAATTCATTATACTGGACAAAAGAATGATGCATGTAGGGTTTATGATCAAATTCCTATGCTATATGAGATTTCTTTTGATGGATTGAAGAATAGATAATTTTGTAATTACATGAGATTTCTTTTGATGATTTGTTCTTGATCCTTCTGAACAAGTATGCTACTGATGCCTATGCTATATTTTGTGTAAGGAGGCCTAAAGATGTAAGACCTGTGATCATAAGTTGTCTGATTATTGGAAGTTTCTTTATGAGATGCGGGATGAAGAACAAGAAAATTGTTAAGGGTATTTCATACCCATGCAAGACTATTTGAAGCTGGAGCAGTTGGTATTCATACCCTTGCTCCTAAAATTTGCGCTTGGGTTGTTGCTGAATTCAAAATTGATGAGGGTGATGGTGGTACTGGGACAATCTAGAAAGTTATCTTTGCAAAAGGTTAGTTAGTGACTGTTGATAACCTTCCATTAATAGCAATAACAAAGTCAACAGATAACATACATGCATGTATGTATATGTCTATATATATACATAAAACTTCTCAAACTCCTCCAACCCTTTATGGAATTTCTATAAACAAACTCAACTAATTTTGTTTATATGTCTGAATATTCTGATTACGGATTTGATCTTGCCTTGGTTGTTGAAGGTGCTCTTTTAACAAGAATCATTATACAAAATATTTATAGCTAAAAGTAATAATTCATATAGTGCAAATTTTCTGTATGCTACATAATGCAGCAATACCTTTGGACTACGTACTGGAAACGTGGACTTGCGTGACAAAAAGAAGTTCCAAGTCTATTACACAATTTATGAAGGGGGTGATTTTTGGGAACATTCCTTATTTGTTTTTCATGAATAAATATACTAACAAGTTACTTTTTTTTATTTACATGACTTTTAGTCTGTTTTCTGTTCTTCACTGTTTTGCTTAAATTGTAAGAAAAGCTACCGGGAAACATTCCATATTAGTTTCTCATTTAATATAAGATCGTTGGTCTTTGGTTTTCTTCATAAGCAAGGAAGTATGCTAACTGGAAGAAATTAGTAGGTTACATGCACCTTATATGCCATTATTCTTTAAAATGATATTCAGGTTTCAAATTTTGTTTAGATGTGACTATTGTTTCGTTTTCTTGGCATCTTTATTGTGTTCTTCATAAGGCTAGAATTATAAAGTGCAATGCAATCTAGATTAGAACAAGAGTAATATGTCCACATCATCTGAGGCTAGAATTAGAAAGTGCACTGCATCTTTGATGGCTCTTCATCGGTTTCATCACGTTGCAGCGGCAGGGGCTTGTTTTATCACCTTACCATATCAAACCGATTTCGGTCTATCTAATAGTTCAATGTCCTTTTTTAAAGGTTGAGGTCCCTAAATATATTCTGATCTACTTATACCTTAAATCTTTGTGAAATCAGTCTCAATAATGTACAAGGGAATTTTTTGTCGGCTGCTGAATTTTGAACTGTTGTCATGTAGATCTCATTAGTTAGAGTATACAAATGAGTGCCGTGGCACTGGAACAACAACAATCTTGTTCAAATAAAAAAATTTGCTAATCAGATTGCTAACAAATCCCATCCTCAAACTTTTGATTTGTTTGGTTCAATGCTCAACATTGCCCTTTAATTGCGGTTATTATTCTTACAGACTCAGAGGAGGACTTGATCCCATTTTATTTAACTATCCAAGTATTTGTCTAAATCTGTTCATGTTCCGATGATTTACAAGTGTTTGTCAAAATCTATTTGTGTTGGGTATGTGTCAAATTTACCTTCAATTTGTGGCTGTCTTTTTTTTAAACTCTAACCAATCTATTTTAGTTTATTACCTTAGTCCAGTCGAGAAATTATATTTTTACAATGGTATGTAGAGTTGCAGTAGACTTTATGATGATTTTTGGCTCTCTACTTTCAAATTTACATACTAACATTATAAAAGATGATGCTTTGGATTGACCCCTAACTTAGTCGTTCAAATATTGAATTGTGACAATTTGAAACACCAGGAAGGAATTGAAGATATAATTTTTATTGTGGAACTGCGTAAATTTGAAAATAAATGATGTCGGTGGCAATCAAAATATATGTGTATGTGTACAAAAAAGAATGTATTCATTAATAAACTTGCCTTTTCTTACTTACACATCGTTATACAAACACATTAAGGTGTATTTGATAGTATGCCATTATGCGGGTAATTATATATGAGCTTAAGTCCAACCTATTTTTTTACGAGAATTTGAGACCTATAATATACATAAATTCACAACTCCATTTGTACCATGCAATTACAAAAAACAAAGGCACTTATGACAATGGTCACATGAATTCCTAGTTTATAAGCACCCAAATGGTTGATGCATGAACAACATTAATTGTTTTCAGAGGTAGATGTTAGCCTTATTGGGAAATGCTTTTAGTGTTTAAGGTTTATGAACTTTATATAACCACCTGCATGCCTTAGGATACCCCATGCCTATATTCATACATGAAGATTCTGTTTCTGATCTGGTAATATCCATTTTCTAAAGCCATTGTTGCGTGAATTAATGAAGTTATAACCAATATTACAGGAGGAAATGCAGTATGATTTGGATGATGTTGCAATTTTCTTATAGAAAGTCATATCAATGTGTAGTTTGATATTTTTGCTAGTTTGGTATTCTATTGTCATTCCGATGAACTTTCCAAACTGCAATTCATTTGGATTCATATCTTTAAGGCCTTTACTCAGTTCAGAAATTTCCAAACCCGTCAAGCCTATTGTGCATGGAGCATATTTACGTTTCTTCAGATCCTGAATACTAATTCCTGGAATCATACAGAAATGGATGGTTTCCTATTTCAGACAACGGTTGCATAGTCAAAGTTATGAAGATTTTTTAGTTAGATCAGTAGATATTTCTTCCCTACTCAAAGGCAGTGCTCTTACCGAATATTCAGGCAAAAGCGAGGAATGATTTTTAAATTAAGGGTGTGTTTGGCACATGCGGAAGCGGACCATTTGAGCATAGATTCTGAGCGGAGTATTATAGCGGAGAATTGGAGTTAGCAGAGAATGTGAGCGCGTCAACCAGACCATTTGAGCGGAGAATTTGAGCAAATCATTTTATTTTTAGATTGTAATTTACTTAATTTATGGTTAATTAATTTATTATTTATGTTGTAATTTGAGCACCGAGCGGAAGGCGAACCGTGCTCCGAGCCGAAGGCGAGCCATCAGCGGGTCTGTGCGCAGTGCTGGTCGGGTTCGAAGCCCCACAGTCCCGGCGGCGATCGACCAGTGGGCACCACCCGATTTGTCCAATTTCCGCTAACAATTATGTTTCCTAGAATTACCAGATCGGCTCAAAGTTAGGATTCTGCCAGAACAAGTAAGTAAATATATTGAAAAATTATAAGTTACTCCAATTTGGTTTAAATCAATTCCATTACGTAGAGCACTTCGATACGATCGCAACGTAAAAAACCGTGTTTAAAACGGAACTCATTAGCACAAATTATTAATTTTTAAAATTTATAAAAAACTAAATTAATTAATTAAAATTAATAAATCACGCTTAACAGCTCAAATTTGAGCTTTGCGGGACGACGCGTCCGACGCGTCGTCCCGCAAAGCTCAAATTTGAGCCATTGGGGGGACGGTCAAAATGGACCGTAAACAAACGAATGCGTCGAACGTGTGTGTTTGTTAGTTTGTCCGTTTTGAACCAACAAAAACACCCTAAGTTGTGCTAGCTTAGGTTCCATCCATGGGCATGCGGTTTTCTGAGAAAAAACAACATTGGTTTTCCTTTAAATGTCTAATGGATCGGACATCGAATTAAGTCAGTGGCTGGGGAAGATTCGATGCTCAAACTTTCAGTGATTTTCCCAAACTTAACTTTGACATCTAACATACGTCGATCCTTCACATACTCTGTTTGATAAAAAAACCAGTGCAAGAATCAGAGGTCGAAGAAGCAACCATCTTATTGTATTAGATAAAAATATTTTCAATAGCTGATGGTAGTTTTGGAATGAGATTCATAAAGGCTAGATTATCAAGAGTGATCCTTCTCGAAAATGACTTCAAGAACAAGGTATTAGATTCCTAAATCATTTTGATGAATCATCACCTTACGGTTGCAAGGTGATTGACTTCTTTTACTTCATGGATGCTTAAGGATCCACTCGGCAGGAGTTTAGTTTACAAGTTCCTTCATATCTCAGTTGCTTAGTCATCGTGAATAGAGTAAGACAAATTTACTGTTACTATATTTGTATGTTTAGTATATTTGCCAATTGTGAATTGTGAATGCTATAGAAGAATATTTTTAATGCACTAGCCCGAGTTGTCTTCTGACCCCTTCGCCACTGCTACATGTTTCGTTCACCAACTTCTTTTTTGTTACTGGTTTCCTACTATGGTTAGCTCCACACCCTAACTTTCTGTGTTTTAATTTTGGTACGATGTAATTGCTACAACATACCAGTATGTAGTTTGATCTCGGTTTATTTGTCATTTGCTACGACCATATATTTACCATTTCATGACAGCAAAGGCTATTGCAAACACTATGACAAACTAGTTATAGTGGAGTGGTAGTAATCATAGACTTATATAATGACTTGAAGCAAAAAGCTTGAGCAGAACCTGTAAATGCTGGTAATAGTTTTTTACTCTACAATATTTGTTTTCTTTTATATCAGCTCCAAGTTGGAATCAAAACGTCAGTTAGGTGGATGCCTCCACTTAATGAATACCATATAATTCTCTTTACTGCACTCTGTATGACTTAGAGCTGTTAATGAATACTTTCAGATAAGGGTAATGCTATATCCGTATTTGTATCCAAAATCATTTTCGGATATCGGATATCCGTATCCGTAGATATGGACGAATATTGGATAATTATCCTATCCGCCAACGATCAATAAATCAACAAATTTAGATGAATTTTTTTAGTTTATCATAAATGATTTTCAATACATTGATCACAAAAGTGTTAAAAATAAACATAAATGATGAAATTAAACAGATTTGAGTAACTAGTATGCATTTAGTGCATATATTATGAACTTTCGACTTACTAAAGCAATAAATAAATCTCATTTATTGTACTAAAGTACATATAATTTGAGCATAATATTAAAAAAGTCGGACGGATAATTTTTAGATGCGGATTTTGATGTATCCGTATCCACATCCTTTTTTTGGATATCGGATATTTGTCCTTTTTCGAATACGGATGCGGACAGATTTCATATTTTTCGGGTGTCCACTAACAACCAATGTATGACTATTATAAAAAATGATATTCTATAAATTTATTACCGCTGCAATTTTTTTCTTTTCAAATCACCAACTACATGACTGCTCTATTGGATTACCACAACTGAATAAATAAATTTAACAAAAAACTACAATTTTAGATTTTATCCTTATAATAATGCTAGGAAGAATAAGAAAGTTGCTCAAAAAGAGCTTCAGAAAAGAAAAAAACTAGACTCTGAAAGCTTGACAATGCTATGTTTTCATCTTGAGCATCGTTGACAACTTAAACTCAAATCGGAACTTAAAACACCACAATTTTCTATTTATTTATTTGTCTTTTTAACCTTTCACTTCTATGGCTCCCCCTTTACCCAGGCCTGCTGTGTAGTTTGCAATATTCTATGCCTATCTGTGGTGTGCTAGGTTTCCAAACCCTTATCCTTTACCATTGATCCACATTGCAGCCTTAGAAAGTTAATATTTCCCAAGAATGAGCCTGGTAGCAATATTATGCATATATGAATGGTTTTGTACTTATGTTTTCATGTATATGATGAATATCTAATGCACACAGACCCATTTTTATGCATAATACCTTATAGTATGACATCTAATTTAAATCTAGGGTGAGCGAACTTGCAGGCTTTGGTTGTGGCTGTTGAACTGGCAAGGTGTGTGGGTTATGTTTTGCTGAGTGAGTGCTATGGCTCGGGTCTGCATGTGGAGATGGTAGATGGCAGTTAGGAAGGTGTATGTGTTCAGGAAGGGCCTGTTGGGATGATTGCAACAGTGAAAATTGGCGTGTTTATTAAAGCCTAAATGTGGTTATGGTGATTGAGAATGTGGAGCTGTGAGTACATTTGGTTTGGAATGGCAGAAATTGATTTAAGCTTAAATGTTGTTATGGCTGATGGTTTTGGAAAGATTCTTCAGCACATTAGCCAAGTTTATCTTTCTGCTTCTTATAATACGTTATTCCTATTTATTTTTTTAAAATCTTTCATATCTTTTTATTAGTGGACGTGTTTCATATTTTTTGGTATATGCAGATGATTTCTTTTATACGGAAAGATGGTCTCTCTCTGAAGTTTTCCACATAATATTATAATATATGCTCCAAATTATTTGTTGCTTAAGAGGGAAGTTACAAGTGGCTGCATGAATGATTTATGAAAAGATAAGGATTCCAGTATGAAAGCTGGACTTAGGCTTTAAAATGTGGGCTGGAATTTTAAAAAATATGCATCAAAGGTATATACTTGTATATTTATTCTCTTTTATTATGTTATTAATAAACCCAGGTAGGGAATAGTTCAATGCGTTGGCATATAAGAAGTATTATTATATAACTAATGAACCCAGGTAGGGAATAGTTCAATGCGTTGGCATACAAGAAGTATTAAACCCTCAGTCTTTCATTAACCAAATGTTTTACATACATTAATTAAACATAATAGACATTTAAATCCCTTCTTCGTCCGTTAACTGGCAGTTTATGTGACGATCTGAAATGGAAATTATACTGATATCCCATGTATATTTGGTCCATAAGAATAGGATTGTACCCCTGTGATCTTAGTTAGTTCCTTTTCTTGAGTTCCTTTTTATATTCATCTTAAATAGGTTGTTAGACACCGGACCTGTTCAGTTCTCATGTTATACATATGATTTGGTATCATTTACAAGTATATGTACATTGATATAGTATAACCAGCTCAAATCCAGTGGATAAGTGAATGATTAAGTAAACGTGGGCATCAAAATATGAATGAGTTTTGTTTTCATTTACAAGGAGTGAAGATACAGGGTTGAACAAGAAAGAAAATATGAATGAGTGGATAAGTGATTGATTAAGTAAACCTAGGCATCAAAAATATGCAGGCAATTTGTGTTGATAATTGTCTTAACAGTATAGATAATTGTTTATTTTAGTATCTTCATAAGACATGCTTCAAAAAAATGTTAAATGCACCTGGGCATGTTGTAGATTTTTTTGTGTAGAGATGAAGTGAATAATTTTCGATATAATGTTGTTGATGCACCTGGGAATCTCATTATCATTATATTTTTTATGCATTTGTTTCAGCTTGTGCATAGAATATCAGCAGTTATTTTTGTCCTATGGAATCAGTGCGCAACAATAAGGTAATGTAGGATCCATATATTATTTGTTTCAGCTTGAACATGGAATATCAGCATTTAATTTTCCCCTTTGTGTTATCCAAACAAGTTAATCTTTTGGAGTCCTTCACTTTTGGTTATACCTTGTTACACAACTGGTCGTATTGTGTCCGTATGTGCATGAGTTTTGCAAGTGTGGTATGAATATGTTGAGTTTTGGGGTATGTTGCTTGGATTTTCTGGGCAGCAGTAATTGCGAATGCTTATCACCTAAGTTCCATGCGCATATTGTTCTATGGTGTGAATGTGCACGAAGTAAGCGCAAATCAGTCCGGTTGTTTGGAATCAGTGCACAGTAGTGAGTGCGAATGTGTTGTGTATATTGTTTGTATGTTCTATGCGCATGTTGAAAAAAGTTAGTTGTATTGGTGTTTTGATTTTCTGGGTAGTAAGCATGCATTGATTTTTAGTGCTTCATATATAATTAGAACATGACAAATCATTTTTTTAGTTTGTACTAGTTTCAGACCTCTATTGTAGTTTCTTATAATAAACATTAATCCTTGCGTGTTCGGATCTTATGACTGATAGACGTTTGTTGTAACACCCCGTAATTTTCAATATTAATGTTCTCAAATTAAAGAATAACTAATCTCAGATGTGAGAATTAAGGGAAAGGGTTGGGCCATTGTGTTCGTCTCGAAATTTTGGTTGAGATAGATCCGAGTTTGCATGAATTGGACTTCGTATGAAAAAGTTATGGCCATCGGAAGTTTCACTAAAATTTAAACAGATTTTAAAAATTTGAATTTCAGCGTAAGATTGGGCTAAGCGGAAAATTTCCCGCCAGGGCCAGGTCGACCTGGAGGTCGACCTACCTACATAGGTCGACCAAGGGGTCTTCCTGGGGGTCGATCTGTCCCCCCGGGCAGATTAGTTTGATTACGATTTAATGACTATATGCTGAGTCATTAGGGTTTTTGATCTGGCCTGAATGGCTGGGGTTAATTCTGGATTGATCGGACGACCTAAATTAATCCTAAACTCTATAAAAACACATGTAGACTCAAAACCTAAAATCAAATAAAAATTAGAATCATGGCCTCTATGCCGTCACCTTGCAACCTAGAATACCCGCCACCAATTAGAGAGGAATTAAAGATAATCAATTCAGTTCTAATCTAAACTGCAACAAATCGTCTTCTTCAAAGGAAAGCTAAATTAATTTCAGAACTCAGATTTCAGAACTCAAGACCTTCTTTGAGTTGTGAGTTCGATTTCTTTAATAAGATAATTAACAATTTAATTGGATTGAGCTATAATTTGGACTATATGGTTATGTTGTGAATCATTGAGCGTATGTTATTATCTATGTTGCAGATTCTATGATGTTATCATCTATGTTGCAAATTCTGTGATGTTATTATCTGTGTTGTAAAGCTGTAATGCTATCATCTATGTTGTAAATCTATGATTCATGATAATGTTTCATATGCTAGTTTGGTTATGTTGTTGGAACTAATTCATATGTTAAATCATATGTATGTATGTTTGCAAGTCTAGATGTTAATTCAGATCTGGATCATATGTAAGTTAATGAAAATAATATACAACCTTACATGTTTCGTGACATCTATTTTATGTGTAAATTGTATCTAAAGTTAGTCTACGACATGTGTGAGTTATATGCTAGTATACAAAATTCTATATGCTAGTTTACATGTTTAGATGTAAGTTTACACCATCATTTATGTTGCATAAATCACATATGCAAGTATATATATATATATGTTTGGAGTATGAATTATGTAATGTAAGTTTGTGATTATTGCCTATGCAAGTTTACACCGTATGATTAGATTTAGGACATACACGGTTTATGCAAGTTTGTGACTATTACCTAAACAAGTTTCACCTTTAGATTTAGATCTGTGACATATGTAGTTTTATGCAAGTTTGTGACTTTGGCCTATGCAAGTTTTAGGTGAAGAACCTCGTTCACACATGCAAGTTCACCCCTTATGTTTAGAACTAGTTTTATTTCTATGTATGTTGTGATGCTTTCTCTTTATTCCATAAGTGAGACTATTCGAGTCTAACGTATATTTTATGTTAAACGAACGAACATGCAATGTGGTGCAATGGGATAATATTAAACGATTTAATATTGAGAATTGGCATAAATGTCTTAAATGACATAAAACGAATTGATGATGATAATTGGTATAATTTTGCATACCATAAAGAGGTGGACATAATTGAGTCAATTATGGACATAGTTAAATTTGGAATTAATTGATAATTCGAATAGGGAAATTAATTCAAATTGGGGAATAATTAATTATGTGCAATTAATCGCCTAAAACACGAGGTTAGGCTCTTTTATGGTGTAAGGCTGCCCAGACCCGCCCGGCAAATCCAGCTGCCACAAATGCCAGTCTAATGTGGGAGGTCTTAGGCATAAATTAAATGTGTGACAGTTGTAAAGACACGAGGTTAGGCTCGTTTGTGGTGTAAGACTGTCCGGACCCGCCCGGCAAATCCAGCTGCCACAAATGCCAGTCTAATGTGGGAGGTCTTTACAAGGATACGGTGTTAATGAATTAAGAATTACTTAACCGGATAAACATGTGGTGGGACATGGGTGTTAAGTGGGTGCCTTGGGTAGCTTGTGAAATTCGATTAGAAACACTTAACCAAAATTGAAACATGTGAGTGAACACGAATAAGAAGAGTGTTAAGTGGGAAGTACTAAAGGGGACCAAGCTTAGGTGGATAGCATGTGTCAAGTAATGGGGGACCGTTTCAACCAGTAACCCATAAGTATCTTTGTGGGCTCGACCCAAGTCGATGACGGGACACGCATACCGGGGATGACTGTAAGAGGCCAAAATGTGTTAGTGGTGGCAATGCAAGTCCAACGGGTTCATGTGCGTGTGTGGGCCCGGGCTGGTAGGTAAGACGTTGCATCGTGTAGGTGTAAGCCGTGCATTGTTGGTGGTATCGGGTTGCCACTTTGGGGAGTGATACACCCCATTGTGGGGCCAGCACGGGTATCTACGAGTTAGGGAGCCGATCGCATGGGGGTAGTGGGTATACCTAGTGGAGATAGGGGCAGGAGGCACCTATGAAGGCAACTAGGGGTACACGAAACTACCATTATCATTATTAAAGTCTTGTAGGTGGGATGAACTTTTAGGGTATTTGGTGTGGTTCAGTGTAGTAATTATCTCATAGCGACTAGGTGCGCCTTTAACGTTATCTTTGTTCATCTTATTTCCTTTAGTTTGCTCTGCCATACCCAATTGTTCACAGTCATTTCCTTATTTTCCAACTTATGCCTTAGCCCAGTTATTTTGGTAATTATATTGTTAAAGTTATCGCACTCGCCAGACTTTATGTCTGACCCCCTTTCTTTCCACCCCTTTTCTTCCTTTTCCCCCCAGGTGCTCAAAGTGGAACTAGCAATAGTGGAGCTTGATTTTGGACAGCCGTATCTCTTGCTTTTAGAAGCTGCTAGGATCGCTGAAGTAAAAGATCAACCTATCTTATTTATGGCTATTTTGTGTTAGGGTTAGGTCTTTCAATTTATGTACTCTGATTTAGTCAAGATGGATATTATGTACTTTGACCCTGGTTTTTGATGATGTAATCAAACCTATGTGTTTACCGCTGCAATGAATAAAATTTTAAATTTTTAAGTACTGTTTATATCTGTCTTATTGTTAAGTTTCTGTTCTATACATACTTAAAACATTTTATAGAAGTTAATGCATTACCTTTGTGAGTGACAATAATGGACGTGGGGTGTTACACGTGGTATCAGAGCTGAAGGTTACCAGAACAGATATGAATTTTGAAAAAAAAAACTGTTTTTCAAAAGCACGTTTATAAAGAAGTACCTTCAAAAGTATGTTTTTAGGAAAGTATTTTCAAGAGAAAAGCTTATTTTAGAAAGCATAACCCCAATAGCCATATATCTTTCCTTTGGTTCTTTTGTATTGAATCTTTCCTTTTTCGTTTCGGCATGTCTGGAATTCCTGGGATACCCGAGGGGATACCGATACCAGGATGGTTTAGGAGGTATTTGGGGACTAGGGCCACCACCGCAGGTCCAACAAATGCTCCTCCTCCTCCTCGTGTCGATACTTTTGCAAAGATATGTAAGGACTTTCGGGCAATGGGTGGAAAACCTTTTCACGGGACGGAGACATTTGTTGAAGCTCGAAATTGGCTAAAGGAGGTGGAAGTATTGTTTGGGATCTTTGAAGTGGAAGATGGAAGAAAGCTCCAGTTAGCTGCTGGCTAATGAAGGATGAGGCCTCGTTTTGGTGGGAGATCACTAACGGAGAGCGTCCAGTTGATACATAGCCAGATTTCAGGCGTAGGTTTGAGGCAAAGTTTCTCTCACGGGCTGAAGAGAATTTATATATGGAAAGATTTTTGGCGTTGAAGCAAGGGAATCTATTAGTGAAAGAATACGTCAACAAATTCAATCAGTTGGCGAGATTTAGTTTGGACTTGGAGAATACACCAGAAAAGAAGGCCTGAGATTTGTTAAGTGTTTGAACGAGCCGCTTCATGGGTTAGCTATGACCCACATCTCCATGGGGGCTACCTTTGAGAGACTAGTTGACATGGCGCTTATGCATGAAGAAGAAAAGGGCGCCAATGCTAATAAGGAACCCAAGAAGAAAGGGGATCAAAAGAAACCGCAGCAGCAACAATAGAACAAGAAAGGTGGTAAAGGCGACAATGGTAAGGGAAAGAAAATATGCTTTAACTGTGGGACACCAAGCCATCTAAGCAAAGATTGTAGGAAGAAAAAGAAGACTGGCAGTTTCCACTGTGGCGAAGTGGGACATCTGATTAAGGACTGCCCAAGGAAAGGGCAGGGCTTACCTCGGGAGGACAGGTGCAGGCTCTTATGGCACCAGGGCAGGCAAGGGGGCAAGTTCAGGCTCTCGTGGTCCCACCGCTGCAAGAACGAGGTAGAACAATTTCCGTTGAAAGTTTAGTATTTCTGTTTGATCATCCTGTCCGTACTTTATTCTATTCTGGCGCATCGCATTCGTTTCTCTACATCATTAGTTGAAACACTGCACCTAAATACTTGTTTAGTTACAGATCCCTTAGTATTCTTAAATCCTATTGGTGGATCGGCTCATCTTTCTATGATTGGTCGGGATTTGAGAGTGTCTATCATGGGCATTGGGTTTGAATGCAATGCCTTTGTTCTTGGCTTCATGGGCTACAGCTTGATTCTAGGTATGGATTGGCTAACTAGATACGGGGACATCCTAGATTGTGAAAGAAGGGTAGTTAGATTGTTGACTCGTTGTGGAAAGACCCTTGATATTTCTTACGACCCTAGAGGCCCGGTAACGCTTAGCTACCTAAAATCCCTTGACGCATCCAATGATGATTTACATTCTGTTCGTATAGTCCGTGAATATTTTAATGTATTCGATGAGGTGAGGGGTCTACCCCCAAAACGTGAGATAGACTTTCGAATATATCTAGTAGATAATGCAAAGCCAGTTGCATTGCTAGCGTGCCACATGGATCCAAGAGAGAGAAGAGAACTCAATAAGCAAGTGAAAGAATTTCTTGAGAAGGGGTTCATAAGACATAGTATATCGGAGTGGGGTGCTCCAGTAGTATTTGCCACGAAGGCAGATGGGTCACTTAGACTTTGTGTGGACTATAGAGAACTTAATAAGCTTACTAAGAAGAATAGGCACCCACTACTAATGATTGACGATCTCTTCGATCAGTTAGTTGGCGCCTCAGTGTTTTCGCAGTTGGACTTAGCCATGGGTTTCCATCAGTTGAGAGTGGCTGAGGATAGCATAAACAAAACTCCCTTTAGGACTCCGGACGGCTTCTTCGAGTTACTTGTGATGCCCTTCGGTTTGACAAACGCCCCCACATACTTTGTTGACTTGATGAGTAGGGTGTTTAGGGAGTACCTTAATAAATTCGTGGTAGTCTTTGTGGACGACATCTTGATCTTTTCTAAGAGCGAGGTAGAGCATGGCCTACACCTTAGGGAAGTGTTGGAGACCCTTCGAGCGCATAGCCTTAAAGATAAATTTTCTAAATGTCACTTTTGAAGGAAGGAAGTGCGATTCTTAGGGCACGTGGTTTCCAAAGAAGGGATAGCTGTGGATCCCGCGAAGGTAGTGGCCATCCAAGATTGGAAGGTCCCTAAAAATGCTACCGAGGTGAGGGGTTTCTTAGGGTTGGCTGGCTACTATAGGAAGTTTATCAATGTCTTCACAAAAATATCAGCCACATTAACACGCTTGACGAAGAAGAACCTAGCTTTCACATGGGACGTAGATTGTAATGATGCGTTCCAACGTTTAAAGAGAGCTTTGACCACAGCCCCAGTCTTAGTGTTGCCAGATGGGAGTAAGCCATTTACCGTTTATACCGATGCTTGTGGGACAGGACTAGGCGCAGTCTTAATGCAAGAGGGAAGGGTAATAGCCTATGGAGGAAGGCAGTTGAGAGTGGATGAGGGAAATTACCTTACACATGACCAAGAGTTGGCCGCTATTGTTTTCACGCTTAAGTTTGGCACCATTATCTTCTTGGCAAAAAATTCGAATTGTTCACTGACCACAAATCGCTAAAATACTTGTTCACTCAGAAGGACTTGAACTTAAGGCAGTAAATGTGGATGGAATTCTTAGCGTCCTACGATTTCGAGATAGCATATACCGCTTGCAAGGGAAACGTGGTGGCAGACGACTTAAGTAGGAAAAGGTTGTCCTCGAGTCCGTTGTTTGTTGAGCGGCAAAGCTTAAAGTTCGTCTCTACGTTTGACTTTAGACCTTCCATTGACTTTGTACCCGGTTTACTAGCATCCTTAGAGGTCAGACCAACACTTTTTGGACGGATTAGTGAGGCACATCGAGATGAACCATAGCTGGTTGAGTTAGTTGAGAAGCTCAAAATGGGGTAGTCATCGAGCCATCTCAGTAGGTATACCCTAGATGATAAGGGTAGGCTACGTAGGGACGATAGACTTTGTGTACCACAGGACGAGAATTGGAGGAAGGCCATTCTTTATTATGCACATCGTTCGAAGATGACCATCCATCTCGGCGGGGACAATATGTACATGGACATGAGATGAGTTTACTTTTAGGCCGGTATGAAGAAGGATGTGGCTGAGTTTGTCGCTAGATGCTTGGTGTGCCAACAAGTAAAAGTAGAGCAAAAGAAGCCAGGTGGGTTCCTTCACCCATTGGAGGTCCCACAATGGAAGTGGGAAAGTGTCTCGATGGACTTTATTGATGGGTTACCGAGACGAGGAAGGGTAATACAGGGATTTGGGTCGTGGTAGACAGACTTACTAAGAGCGCCCATTTCATTCCCGTGAAGAGTAAGAGGACTGCTCCATCGTTAGCCTCCGTATACATTCGATAGATAGTTCGTTTGCACGGTGTTCCTTCTAGCATAGTGAGCGACCGCGATCCTATCTTTACTAGCGAGTTTTGGAAGAGCTTGCAAGAGGCGATAGGGACTCAGTTATGTTTGAGCACCGCATATCATCCTCAGACGGATGGCCAGACCGAGAGGGTGAATCGTATTCTAGAGGACCTATTGAGTTTGTATGTCTTAGACTTCGGAGGTACATGGAAGGAACATTTTCCTTTAGTGGAGTTCGCATATAATAATAGCTTTCAGTCTAGCATTGGCATGGCACCGTTCGAGGCTCTTTATGGACGGTCGTGTCGTTCGCCTACATGTTGGTGAGAATCTGCAGATAAGATCTTGCTTGGGCCCGATATGATTAGAGAGACTTCGGAAAAGATCGATTTGATTCGAAGGAGGATGAAGACGGTGCAAGATAGGCAGAAATCTTATGCGGACAAGAGGAGGACAAATCTTGAGTTTTATATTGGGGACATGGTCTTTGTCAAGGTGTCTCCATTATGGAATATTGTTCGCTTTGGGTCCATTGGGAAGTTAGCACTAAGGTTCATAGGGTTGTTTCCTATTAAGGAGAGGATTTGACAGATGGCGTATAGAGTGGAGTTGCCCGAGAGACTTAGTGGTGTACACGATGTATTCCATGTATCACATTTGAGGAAGTGCTTGCATGTGACTACGTAAGTGGTAGAGCCGAGCTTGCTTAAGGAGGTGGAGATAGAGCGTGATGCGACGATTCAACGAGCTCCTACGTGCATTCTTTGGTCGGAGATTAAGAAGTTGAGGCATCGAGAGGTCAATCTAGTCAAAGTGCAATGGGGAGATGATGAGAGCAACGCTACTTGGGAGATGGAAGAGAAGATGCGTTCACCGTACCCTTTTCTTTTCGAGGGTTTGTCTTTTAATTTCTCCTTCATCTCTTAGCTTGTACTTGTTTTATCTTTAGTATGTCCTCTCGCTAGTATCTTTGACCTTTAGATAGGGTAGTCCTATGGTTGAAACATGTGTTTGAGACATGTTATGTATGATGGATACATGTGGATGCAAGTGGTTGCTAGTGGTTGCTCGTGGATACATATACACACACTTTAGGCATTAGATCGGCCCAGTCACTTCATATTGCAAATTGCATATAAATGTGTATACATATTTAAGTTAAGGGATGTATAATGGTTGTACTATCATATGGATGCTGCATTTTAGTGAATGGTTGTGCGCACATGTAGAAATAATATGTATCGATAGGATTCTTTCACATACATAATGGACGCATGGCACTATCATGGTTTACATTAAGGAGGATAACTGAATCAGTAGAACGCCTGATTTTGCATTAGACAAAGAACCTATACACATACTTCCTGCATATGTTTATAAAACATTAGGAATTTTATAAGGACAATGGATGCCTATGTTTGATGGTTGTTTGGATGTTAGGATATGCATTCTCCTTAACTTGGAGATTTCGGGGGCGAAATTTTTTAAGGAGGGGAGAATGTAGCACCCCGTAATTTTCAATATTAATGTTCTCAAATTAAAGAATAACCAATTTCAGATGTGAGAATTAAGGGAAACGGTTTGCGCCATTGTGTTCATCTCGGAATTCTGGTTGAGACAGAGTCCGAGTTTGCGTGAATTGGACTTCGTATGAAGAAGTTATGGCCATCGGAAGTTTCACTAAAATTTAAACAGATTTCAAAAATTTGAATTTCAGAGCCATATTGGGCTAGGCGGGAAGTTTCCCGCCAGGGCTAGGTCGACCAGGGGGTCGACCTAGGGGTTGAACTACCCACACAGGTCGACCTGGGGGTCGACCTAGGGGTCGACCTGCCCCCCATCCCCCGGACAGATTTGTTTGATGACGATTTAATGACTGTATGCTGAGTCATTAGGGATTCTGATCTGGCCTGAATAGCTGGAGTTAATTCTGGGTTGATCGGATGGCCTAAATTAATCCTGAACTCTATAAAAACACATGTAGACTCAAACCCTAAAATAAAATAAAAATTAGAATCATGGCCTCCATGCCGTCATCTTGCAACCTAGAATAGCCGCCACCAATTAGAGAGGAAGAAAAGCTAATCAATTCAATTCTAATCTAAACCGCAACAAATTTTCTTCTTCAAAGGAAAGCTAAATCAATTTCAGAACTCAGATTTCAGAACTCAAGACCTTCTTTGAGTTATGAGTTCAATTTCTTTAATAAGATAATTAACAATTTAATTGGATTGAGCTATAATTTGGACTATATGGTTATGTTGTGAATCATTGACCATATGCTATTATCTATGTTGTAAATTCTATGATGTTATCATCTATATTGCAAATTCTATGATGTTATTATCTATGTTATAAAGCTGTAATGCTATCATCTATGTTGCATATCTATGATTCATAATGATGTTTCATATGCTAGTCTGGTTATGTTGTTGGAACTAATTCATATGTTAAATCATGTGTATGTATGTATGCAAGTGCAGATGTTAATTTAGATCTGGATCATATGCAAGTTAATGAAAATTATATACAACCTTACATGTTTCATTACGTCTGTTTTATATGTAAATTGGATCTAAAGTTAGGCTATGACATGTGTGAGTTATATGCTAGTATACAAAATTCTATATGCTAGTTTACATGTTTAGATGTAAGTTTACACCATCATTTATGTTGCATAAATCACATATGCAAGTATATATGTATGTGTATATATATATATATATATATATATATATATATATATGTTTGGAGTATGAATCATATAATGTAAGATTGTGATTATTGCCTATTCAAGTTTACAACTTATGATTAGATCTATGAAATACATGGTTTATGCAAGTTTGTGACTATTACCTAAACAAGTTTACACCTTTAGATTTAGATCTATGACATATGTAGTTTTATGCAAGTTTGTGACTTTGGCCTATGCAAGTTTTAGATGAAGAACCTCATTCACACATGCAAGTTCACCCCTTATGTTTAGATCTAGTTTTATTTCTATGTTTGTTATGATGCTTTCTCTTTATTCCATAAGTTAGACTATTCGAGTCTAACGTATATTTTACGTTAAACGAATGAACGTACAACGTGGGGCAATGGGATAATATTAAAAGATTTAATATTGAGAATTGGCATAAATGCCTTAAATGGCATAAAATAAATTGATGATGATAATTGGTATAATTTTGCATACCATAAATAGATGGACATAATTGAGTCAATTATTGACATAGTTAAATTTGGAATTAATTGATAATTTGAATAGGTAAATTAATTCAAATTGGGGGATAATTAATTATGTGTAATTAATCTCCTAAGACACGAGGTTAGGCTCTTTTGTTGTGTAAGACTGCCCGGACCCGCCCGAAAAATCCAGCTGCCACAAATGTCAGTCTAATGTGGTAGGTCGTAGGCATAAACTTTAAATGCGTAACAGTTGTAAAGACACGAGGTTAGGCTCGTTTGTGGTGTAAGACTGCCCGGACCCGCCCGACAAATCCAGCTGCCACAAAATGCCTGTCTAATGTGGGAAGTCTTTACAAGGTTACGGTGTTAATGAATTAAGAAACACTTAACCAGATAAACATGTGGTGGGACATGGGGGTTAAGTGGGTGTCTTGGGTGGCTTGTGAAATATGATTAGGAACACTTAACCAAAATTGAAACACGTAAGTGAACATTAATAATAAGAGGGTTAAGTGGGATGTACTAGGGGGACCAAGCTTAGGTGGATAGTTTGTGTTATGTAATGGGGGCCTGTTTCAACCGGTAACCCATAAGTATCTTTGTGGGCTTGACCCAAGTCGAGGACGGGACACGCATACTGGGATTGACTGTAAGAGGCCAAAATGGGTTAGAGGTGCCAATGCAAGTCCAACGGGTTCATGTGCGTGTGTGGGCCCGGGCTGGTAGGTAAGACATTGTTGCATTGTGTAGGTATAAGCCGTGCATTGTTGGTGGTATTAGGTTGCCACTTTGGGGTGCGATACACCCCACTGTGGGGCCAACACAGGTATCTACGAGTTAGGGAGCAGATCGCATAGGGGTAGTGGTTATACCTAGTGGAGATAGGGGAAGGCGGCACTTATGAAGGCAACCAGGGGTACACCAAACTACCATTATCATTATTAAAGTCTTGTAGGCGGGATCAACTTTTAGGGTGTTTGGTATGGTGCAGTGTAGTAATTATCTCATAGTGACTAGGTGCGCCTTTAACGTTATCTTTGTTCATTTTATTTCCTTTAGTTTGCTCTGCCATACCCAATTATTCACAGTCATTTCCTTATTTTTCAACTTATGCCTTAGCCTAGTTATTTTGGTAATTATATTGTTAAAGGTATCGCACTCGCCAGACATTATGTCTGACCCCCTTTGTTTCCACCTCTTTTCTTCCTTTTCCCCTAGGTGCTCAAAGTGGTACTATCACCAGTGGAGCTTGATTTTGGACAGCTGTATCTCTTGGTTTTAGAAGTTGCTTGGATCGCTGAAGTAAAAGTTCAGCCTATCTTATTTATGGCTATTTTGTGTTGGGGTTATGTCTTTCAATTTATGTACTCTGATTTAGTCAAGATAGATATTATGTACTTTGACTCTGGTTTTTGATGATGTAATCAAACCTATGTGTTTACAGCTACAATAAATAAAATTTTAAAATTTGAAGTACTGTTTATATCTGTCTTGTTGTTAAGTTTATGTTCTATACACACTTAAAATGCTCTATAGAAGTTAATGCATTCCCTTTGTGAGTGACATTAATGGACGTGGGGTGTTACATTTGTTTTTTTGACAGGCGCTGTATACTGCTTTAGGTTCTTGCGCTATGGTGGAAGGCAAGAAAAAATATATTGTCACACTCATTCTCCTTCAAATGTATTTTACGTCGATGTTCATACATCTTTACTTTTACTATGTATCGTTTTGTTTAGCTACAGTTATACGGATTGTTCCTTTTAGTATGTAATGTTTTGGTTAGCTACGGTCGTATGGATTGTTACTTTTGATCGTAAATATATGTTTTGAACTTTGTATGACATACCTTTTGATCATAAATATTTATATGCTTAATATTGTGCATGAAACACTTTTTATAATGGCTATACATACTATATAGCATCTGGCAGTGCAATAAAAATATTATGTGATGATTAAACAATTTTCATGACAAGTAAATAATGCTATAAAATACTAAATTAAACTTTCTATAGCATTTATACATGCTTTAATAATAAGGCTATGAACTTTTTACAGCGTCTGTAGTTGTTATAATAACCAGTCTATGAAATTTCTACAGCGTTTGTAGTTGCTATAATAATCAACCAATATTTATTATAGCATTTGTAGTTGTTATAAATTGAAATTAAATGATGTCATAAATATTAACAGCATAAACCACAACTATGCATAAAAGTTTTATAGCAATCCAAAAATGCTATAGATAGGATTTTGTATGTTACAAATCAACCATTTAATAGCAATTCTAAAGCGCTATGAATAATATCTTTTATAGCACGTTTTTAATAGCGATTATTAGGTTGTTGTTATTGACCCATGACATATTATAGCTTGTTGATCTACAACATTTACAAAAACGCCATCGTATCCTTTAATAGCGTTTTTTAAACGCTATAAAAAGGTCTTTTTCTTGTAGTGTTTTGGAAATCTTGATTCGAAGGCATTCTTTCAACGTTGGGACTTAACTTTTTGTTACTTAATTCCATTCCCTTTTCATTGTCTTCAAATTTCCTTTTATCTATGTCTTTAGATAGAGGTGTAACTTCTTAAACCCTCTTAGGGTGAGGTGATTAAAACCTTTCTCAGCCCTTTGCCCAAATATTATTCCCTTAGCCTGTGCTAGAATAGCTTTCTTTAAATGGATAAATGAGTTGCACTCCTTTGACGAAGAATCACTTAGGGCAAAGACTAGAGTTGTTCCTAAATTGCAAGGTTTGATGCTCCAAAGGTCAGGACCATAAGGCTCTACTTCTTTTTCCTTATTTTCGATATGCAAGGCTTCCAGCTTAATCCTTTGTCTTTCGATAGTCCATGGTTCATTAACACTTAATGTAAACATAGGACACTCAGCAGTTACTCGTAGAGACCTTCTATTCATGGTTTCTACTTCTTCAAAGCCTAGTCCAATCAATGATGGAACAACACAGTCAGATATGGGATTAGGTTAACCACAAGGTCGGAGGTTCAAGCCCTCCTTCTAGCACCAAAATGTTAAAGATATTTTTCGTCAACAACAGAGATAGGTCTAAGGAAATGGACCTAAGGGAAAATGGGATTGTCTAGTTCTTACAAGCTTGAGTTAGTTCACCATTTCATGTATATCAAGGTCTTAAGCCCGAAGATTAGTTACACTTCCCTCAAAGGGTGGATATCATGCTTATGAGACTCAAGAACCAACAATTACCTTGAGATAAGGGTTCCCTAATCACAACACAATATAGGAAGCTAAATGGCTTGTAGAAAGGGGGTTTTCAATAATATTGAGGAAGGATTAGGGCTTAGGTAAGATACATTTGTCATGTAGGAAGCATAAGGTAGTGTATTAAGGAAGAAGTTAAACAAATCTTGAAAATTATGCTAAGTGTCAATCCACACTTTATTGCCTATTGATTTGATTATATAAGTGTTTACAAAGGATAGCGCCAAATCGATTTAGAAATTAGGTTATCTTTATACGAAAAGAGTACAAGATTAGATAATGAGAATTCGGACACCAAATTTTGACCTCTAGGGTCTTATTTATATACAAATCTGCAACCCTTTTGTAACACCCCACGTCCATTAATGTCACTCACTAGGGTATTGCATTAACTTTCATGGAGTATTATAAGAGTATAGAACAGAATATTACAAGACAGATATATAAAATGGTACTTAAGAAAATTTAAAATTTATTCATTGCAGTGGAAAAGCAAAACATGTTTGGTTACAGCATCAAAACGTCATACTAGAGCCAAGTACACAAATATCCATCTTGTACAAAATTATTATCAGAGTACATAAAAGTAAAACCATAATAACACTCCAAATAGCCATAATGAAAAAGAGATAAAGCTGAGCATTACTTTCAACACTTCCAAGCACTTCAAGAAGAAAGAAAACCAAGTCAAGCTCCACTAATCCCACCCTGAGGACCTGGAGGGGGGGGGGGAGAAAGAAAAGAGGCGAAACAAAAAGGGGTCAGGCATACGTCTGGAGTGTCTAGTGACTTTAAAAATTTAATCCGTAAAGTAACAGGATAAGAACATAAAGTGGATATGAGAGATGACTTTAACTTAAGCAGATATGACAAGGCAAACAAGATGAACAAGATATAACGTTGATTGCGCTTCTAATCATATTAAGATAATTCATACACCGCACCAATGCTAGTTCCATACTGAAAGTTGATTCCTCTTACTAAACATAATAATAATAATAATAATAATAATAATAATAATAATAATGGTAGTTTCGTGTACTCCTAGCTGCTGTCATAGGTGTCGCCTACTCCTATCACCACCAGTTGTACCCACTACCCTTCCCATTCGATCGGCTCCCTAACTCATAGATACCAGTGCTGGTCCCACAGTAGGGTGTATCACTCCCTAAAGTGGCAACCCGATACTACTAAAATGCATGGCTTATACCTACATGATGCAACTGCGTCTTACCTACCAACCCAGACCCACGCACAAACATGACTCCTTTGGACTTGGATTGACATCACTAACTCTTTATTAACCTCTCACAATCAACCCAGTAAGCATGCCCCATCCTCAGCCTAGTTCAAGCTTACTTAGATACTAAATGGGTTACTGGTTGAAAAGGGTCTACCCACTTGACACAAGCTTCCCTCCTAAGCTTGGTCCCAACTAGGAATTCCGACTTAACCCCTCTTTAACCCCATGTCAAATCACATGTCTCATCTTGGTTAAGTGCTTTAATTATGTTTCACTTGCTATCCATGTTACCCACTTAACCCTTTGTTACCCCCATGTCTTATCTTGGTTAAGCGTTCATTAATTTTGTTATAATCGTAATCTTGCAAGACCTCCCACATTAGATTGTTGTTTTGCGATTGCTGGAAATGCCGGGCAGTTCCGGGCAGGCTTATATGGCAAACCAAATCTAACCTCGTGTTTTTGCATTATTACACATCTAATTTCTGCCTTTGACCTCTCATATTAGACTTTCGTTTGCGGTTGCTGGATATGTCGGGCGGTTCCAGGCAGACTTCTACCGCAAACCAAGTCTAACCTCATGTCTTAGGCATTCATTATCTGCTTTATTATTCAAACCCAATTCCAAGTAATTAATTGTAACATATATTTTAATTGCCCACAATTTCCAATTCAAGTTACGTTTATAATTCCAGTCCAAATCATGCCTATAATTCCATGTACATAAATTCTACCAATTTATGCCCCTAATCAATTACATGACTACAAATCAGCTTATGCCTAGTTACATATTATTCAATATTTTCCTAAACTTTCCCCATTGTTCCAACATTACTCGTACGCAAATTTCAGCACAATATGTTAGGCTCGAAGTTAGCCTAATCTCATAAAGAAAAAGGAAAAGAAAAAGGGAGTGTAAGATCTAAATTAACCCTAGAGGGGGGGGTGAATAGGGTTTATCGCAGATTTTCACAGAATAATAATCGCAGAACAGAATAAATGCATAAATAAATAACACACAGATATACCCAGCTTCGGCAAAACCCTGCCTACTGCTGCATTCCCCAAGGTTTCTACTAGGAGTTAAAACAATCTCTACGCTTACAATCCCCTGTAAACTCGCGACACTCGCTCCCAACTGTTCTTAACCCTACGCTCAAAACCCTGCACTGATTTTTATCCCCAAAACCAGATTTCCCCAAATTACAAACCCTGTAATTCGTCTCCCTAGTTTTAGAGACAAACTAGAAAACTACAGATTTGATTACAAATTTAAATTGAAAAAACAAACAAGAAAAAATAATCCTTTAGGAGTTTAAAAGATGGGTTATCCCCTTTTAAAATCTCTTAGCCCTTTGGTATAACTTGGCCGGCCACTTTTGTTATTGCTTCACCACTTTATTTTGCTCGATCTCTTTCCTTAAAAATGGCGGCGGCTCTTGAGAAATTCCTAGGGTTTCCTTCTTGCGATATAGGGTTTCCTTCTGGAATCCGATTCTCTGCAAAATGATTGATCGTACTCTTGATCTGATGTTTGTCGATGTTGGTCTCGTGCTCTGATGGTTTTATGGTTCTTCGATTTGCAGATTCACTCGATCCAGATCCAAGTGAATATTGGTATGATTTTTCCACTTCTAATTTTTCTTTGATTGTGTTGAAACTTGGATGATATTAAAACCGATGATGATTTGGTGTATTTATAGGATTAAAACTCCTAAATATTTGCTCTGATTTCTACGTTGAGACTTGGCCATGGTATATACGAGAATTTTGGGGCTTTTTGAATTGGCTTTCTTGCGAATAATCTGGTGATTTTTGACTGAGTCTTCCTTCTAGAATTTCTCGATATAACAGATTTGTAAATCCAATTTTCTGGAAACATTTTGCGTGATGAATCTTTCAATTTTGAATACGAGAATTTTGGGGCTTTTGAATTGGCTTTCTTGCGAATAATCTGGTGATTTTTGACTGAGTCTTCCTTCTAGAAATTCTCGATAGATTTGTAAATCCAATTTTCTGGAAACGTTTTGCGTGATGAATCTTTCAATTTTGAAATGGTCCTTCTTGACTTTGAAATTTATTTCTTAGATTTTTGGAACTCTGAATTAGTCTTGAATTCTGGAAGGATTAAATTTGAGTTTTGCTGCCTTTTAAAACTTTGATTCAAACATTGTTTTGTTCGAGAATTTTTCTTCCAAAAAAAATGCTAACTTTATGGAACCATAATAACCCTTGATTGAAAACTGAAAACACACATTGCTCTTGATTACTTTTTAAATAAGAACAGATACTATCCTTGAGCATGCGACAAATACTGTGCTTGACATTTACCCCTGTATACTTGACTTTTTAACTGATGTTTTTCTTTGATAAGAACAGAAACTATGCTCGAACTTGTTATGCAATTTCAGTTTAACTTTCTGCTGATTGAACTGATACTTGCAGTCACTTGTGTGTATATATATTTGTATCTGAACACCATGCCTTTTTACCATGACTTATAAACTTCGGCACGAGCTTGATTCTGCTTTTTAATACTTTCATGTTTAAATCCTGATTTCTGGAAATTTAAAAGATTCTTTGAATCATTCTTTTCGAAAACAAAACCATTTTTTTTTTCTGTCTTTAAGTCTGATATGAACAGTTGCTTTACACCTTGCCGTATCTGATTTGAACTGATAAGATCAGACGAACACTTGAATTTAACAGTGCCTTGCATTCTCGTTCTCCATACTGCTTTGATCAATTGTTATACTGTTTCATTTATCACTACTTTTACGTTCTTCATCTAAGTTGATGACATCATGTTGTTCTGACCATACCATTCTTGCATGAATGCTTGTTTACTACAACAAATTTGCTTATTGTCTTAAGTGAGTTGATCCCATGTATAATCTATATTCCTGCTATGCTTAGCTTCATGTTCCATTGCTGATTTGCTTGATATTGAACTTTTTGTTGGTCTGTTGATGCTCGAGTAGTTTGTTGCCATTTCCTGTATGGATACATTGAACCTTTAATACTTCTGCTTGCTCGAACACTGGTAATACTTGTATTCGAGCTACTGCACTTTTTTCTTGAGTTATTTTCATTTTTGATTTGGTCATTGAATTTGGTTTTAACTGATAAGAGCAGTTTCAATCTTGATCATCCCTTAGGATGCTTGCACTGCTCGACTTGCCATGCTAAAAACATGCTTTCCATGCTGTACTACTAATCTCGACCATTTGTCCATTTGCTTTGAATCATGCTGAGATGAACCCATGCTCCAATGCTTGACTCTTTTGGGTATTCATATGAATTGCTATGATCTTCAAAAATGTCTGGAACCATGTCTGTTTTGCTTTGGTGCTTACTGCCCTGTGCCATTGTTCCTGCCCTGTTTCTTGACTTTTGATTTTTGACCATGTTTTGCTGTGTTGACTTTATTTCTTAAACTTGTATTCGATTGTCCCATTGTTGATTGTACACTGGGTCAAAGACGGTCCATTGTGACTAATCCTCAGTCGTTTGCTGATTGGCAGGGCAGTGCGCACGTGTATAATTGTACACGTGTGTACATGCAGCCATCCAGACGAGTTTTCCTGTCCCTGCATATCAGACAAAGTTTAGAAAAATGATGAGAAACACACCGCAAATCTGAGGCAAATAAAATTTAAAAATAAATTTTTATTTGCTTTTATTTAATTTTATTTTTGTTGCAGTCTACTGTGTGTGTTCTTCTGTATGAACAGGTATGAAGATGACTGACTGAAAGCTGTGAAGACAGAAGACTGAAGATGAAGACAAGAACAGCGTTAGTGTGCTTGTATTTGTGAGTGAACTGTATAGAAATGTAAACGACTGTTGAGTGAACTGTAGTGAGTGTAGTGTATATGAAAGTGTAAGTGTTGTTGAGAGGAGCTGAGTATGAAAATTGAAAATTTTGAAATGTATATCAGTGATGTATATACAAATAGTGAAGTTGTAAATCTGTACTGTTTAAATATTGAAATAAAATATTCTTGTTCAAATAAAATACTGTGTGAATATTTAAATTTTTGTATAGTTGTATTTTATTCAAATAGAAATATTATATTGCTATCTGTTGTGTAGTATACCAATACAGTTACAAACACATTCAATAATAAAATATATTTGGTTGTTATCATCAAACAAAAATCATATAATTGTGTATACAACACTGTTATATACAACAGGGAGGAGGATCATGACATCAAAACTGGCATAAATACATGCATATGAAATATGAACTGGCATAAAATAACAAAATAGATTCAATAAGCATATGGAATATGAACTGGCATACGATAACAAAATTTTGGGTATGAATCTGAAAGATAAGGACTTACAAACTTGATATGATTCATCTTACAGGCATGTTCATAAAATCCAATTTACAATCTTATCACAATCACTTTTAATTTAATTATATGTGAAAGTAACATAGACTCACAGTGACAGGCTTTAGAAGAGAGAATAGATCTGAATTCTGAATCCTGAATTATGTTAGCTAAACCATTGTTGTAGACTTTGATTCTTATCTTCCAATCTGAATACTCCTATTCTGATTTGCTTTTGTGGATGAGAAAGGCTAGGTTAATTTATATTAGAGCAGCATGGAGGCGCTATGAACGAATACCAATGAGATTAGGGTTAGATTTAGGGATATTTTATAGATGCACTATGTGAATTAGGATCCTTAGATTAGATTAGGATCCATCTGAACCTTCCAAACTAGAAAAATACATCATCCAGCCAATCCCAGAAGGACACATCAGCTCTAGACCACCAAAACTCGTCTGCCAGATCTGGGCAGATGGGGGTCGACACCCCTATAGGGGGGTCGACACCCCTGTCGAGGGGGTCGACACCTATGTCGAATCCCCTAGGGGTCGACACCCTGTAGCGGGAGATTTCCCGCTCACCCAAGTTTGGATGATTTTGATTTTTGAATTCATTTTTGATTTTTAATTATTATTTTAATTTAAATTCCGCTTTAAGTTGAAATCTTCTAAGCTTCATAACTTCTTCATACTGCATCCGTTTTAAGCAAACTCGGAGTCTACCCCAAGCAGAATTCTGAGACGAACACAATGGAGCAACCCATTTCCCTTAATTCTTCTTATAAAAATTGAGTACTCTTTAATTATCTCTTATGTCATGTTTTAAAATTACGGGGTGTCACATTCTCCCCTCCTTAAAGGATTTCGTCCCCAAAATCTTCAATTTAAGAAGAATGTATCTTACCATCCACCATCCATCATCCACAAGCATCCATTGTCCTCAAAAGATTTCTAATGCTATATGAACATATGCTAAAGTGTGTGTATATGTTCGTTATCTAATGCAAAAGATCAGGCGGTCTACTAATTCAGTTGACCTCTTTAATGCAAAACATGATACTGCCATGCGTTCCATTATGTATGTAAAAGAATCCTAAGGATACATATCATTCCTATATGAGTGCACAACCATCCATTCAAATGCAGAATCCATATGATAACACATTCAATATACATCCATTAACTTAAATATGCACACTCATTCATATGCAATATGAAAGTGATTGAGCTGATTTAGTGCCTAATATGTGTGTTAATGTATCCATGAGCAACCACTAGCAAACACTTACATCCACTTACATCCACCAAACATAACATGTCTCAAACACATGTTTACAACCATAGGATTTTCTACCTAAAGGTCGAAGATATAATCGAGAGTATACACTAAACAAAAGAACAAGTATAATCATAGTAGTAGAAAAAGGAGAAGTTAAGAACATACCCACAAAAAGGAAAGGGTACAACGCACGGATCTTGTCTTCAGTCTCCCAAGTCGCGTCTCCTTGATCATCTCCCCATTGGACTTTAACCAACTTGACCTCTCGGTTGCGTAACTTCTTGACTTCCGATCCAAGGATGCATGTAGGAACTCTTCTAACCATGGCATCTCGCTTTACTTCCACTTATCAAAGCATGCTCGGCTCTACTACTTCCGCGGCATCGTGTAAACACTTCCTCAAATGCAATACATGAAATACATCATGAACACCAATAAGCTTCTCAGGCAACTTCACTCTATAGGCCCTCTGTCCAATTCGCTCTATAATGGGGAATGGCCCTACGAACCTTGGTTCCAATTTCCCTACAGACCTAAAACGAACCACATTCCTCAATAGTGATACTTTAACAAAGACCATGTCTGTAACGTCCCGTATTTTTGGTAGTCAAATATTTTATTTAATTTATTATTTTTAATATTATATTTGGGATATTAATGGATTTTAATATTTATTCATTATCAAAGCCAAGTTTTAACGTTAATTTTATTTATAATATAAAACGAGCTTGAAATAGCGCGGTAGTTCATAATATTTGGTTTTGAACTTTAACGGAGAATACATGATCCGATATAAGTCGGATTTCCATGAAACCATAAACGTTGGACTCATGTTGATTATAAATTTCATATGAAAGAGAAAATTCCAGATTTGTATTATAGATAGTAAGTTATGGCTAAATCAAAATTTGAAATAGTCGCTGTGGAAATCGTTATTAAATTATAGGCCTTTAAAATAGCCATTTTGCAAACGGGCTCTGTTTCCGACGAAATCAGTTTCATTGGAACCGTAACGTTAAATTATTGTACGGTGTTGAATTGTGCGGCAAACCGATGTCGTATGTGACCACGGTAGCCATGACGTCCTTCATTTTCTATAATGCATAGTTAAATTAATAAAGGGATATTTGAGTGTAACTTGAACAGACGATCGAACTAAGCCGTGGAACTAATTCTGTTGAGTTCGTATCATCGATTAGAGTCAGGATAGGTATATAGTTTGTTATTTTTGGAGACCAGATAATTCAGTGTCCAGAATGGCAATGCGGTGCATATAAAAATAGCCTACCGGGAAAACAGTCTTAGAATGCGATGAAGCTAGTGTCGTTGGGTTTGTATTAATTAATTATTGTAGGATTTCAAAGTTTCAAGTTGATCGGATTTATCTAGTGATCGTGGAAAATTTAAACGCGTGTTTTTTCTGGTTTTATAAAGGGTTTTTTTTCAAATGACCTCGGATTTCGACGAAACTTGTACCATTGGGTCCGGAATACTTTTTATACTAAGATTAGATTTTTTTTATCAGAAAACATAAGTCAATTGGGGTTAGTTTCACGTGTTACTTCACAGCGAAGTTTCATTGAATAATATTATATTAAATTCTCCGCTATATATATATATCATCCTATTTGTTCACAATCCTAGTTTCGTTAGCCCTAGTCAACGCAAAAAAACAACGCCTCCATTTCAGAAACTAACAAGCAGGAACTATCGATTTATCACGTTCTTTTTCACCTAATCAACTAATTTAAACCAAAAATCTTCAACCGCATTTAGGTAGAGCTTGGCAAGACCAAGAGATTCAACGGCCCTGATCTGGTTTCAATCATCGATGAGGTCGGAGTTTATTGAGGAAGTCACGAGGGTCTTGGCGTTGCAATTGTCAGATGGAGCACCGGTCATCGTATGATTCAGCGTGTGGGAAGAGGAAGTACAGTTGCTCGATTCGGTCATCATCGATGGGCTCGGCGGTCAAATGTTTTGGTGGCTGCAGAAGTTTTGTAATGCTTTCGAAGAAGAACAGCTTGAGTCACTTTTGAAGCATGGTATTGAACAACGAAAAGGAAGGAACCTTATATTTAAATGTTATGTATGGAATTAGTAATTTTTTATATAAGTTAATTTAATTCTGGTTTGGGGGATGCACATGATTTAGGCATGATAAATACAGTCCGAATGAGGAATGGGAAAGTGTACTGGAAGCAAAGACGTAAGGGATAGAGTGGGATAAGAAGCATCATTGTAACCATTACCTTAAAATCCGATTAGTTTAAATTACCATTTAATTGAGAAATCATTTGTTAATCCATTTATATGGCATCTGGGAACACCAGCATGGGTTTTTCCTGGAACTTGAAGATGCGAACACGAGCAGGTCAACAGACAACGAAGGATTTGAAAACCGATCACCCTAAGTATCCTCTTAACAATGAATGGTAACATAATAATGTATATATCATGGTGCAATGAAAAAGCAGACAGAAGGGAACAAAGGGATTTGTAATGTAATTGGCTTAGGTTTAAAAGTAATTAAGGAAACTATTTTTAATTAAGGAACTAATTAAAATTCTATACTAAAGCATAAAACTTTTGTTGTAGGCGGCTAATGGGATTGAACAACCTGTCTTGGGAAAGCTAGAATTAGGAATTCACCGTTATGCATAACAATAAAGTAATTAATTTAGTTAATTATAATAAATGAATGATTATATAATTTAATTTGCATTAACCATTAATATTAATAATTTTGTGTGGAGCAATCAGAATTGGATGAGACAAGCGATGCCGGCACCGTATGAACGAGAACTACATTCTGGAAATGTTTTGTACGGATTTGGACTTATCTGGAATTTTAGTTAAATTAAACTATTGTTTAATTTACCTAAAACCGTACCAGTTCAAAAATAAACGGGAATAAGGTGAGTTAAACTAACTCAATTATCCCATTTATATGTTACATAAATTTGGGATTTTATTTTTGTGTGCTTTGTTTGATATGGTTGACTATTTGCTAGTATTATAATTATTTGTTGATTTAACAGATGAAATTAAACCGTTGTTTAATTTCAGTGAAATACCAAATCGTTATTTTAACGATTGGTTCCAATTAAGGTAACTCACCTTGGTTGGTCATGTTTATAAAATAAATGTGTTTAAATTGTTGAATTGTTTGAATGGTGTGTGGTTGATGTTAAATGGCTATTTTTTATTGGTATCAGTTAAATGGAACTGAATGATCTGATTTGAGATAACCATTTGAATACATGGAAGAATAAGTTGGAGGGATCCATCCGGATTCCTCAAATATATTATTTATTATCATATATGAACTGTCCTGTTTGGGGTGATTGATTTGATTGTTGATTATTGAATATTCAACGTTTGTTAGTTTAAACCTATGGGCGATATTGGTGGAGTATTTAGCAGCGTATGGCCTATAAAATCAATCATTTTATAAATATTGATTCACCGTCAGGTGAGTCGATAGAGATGAAGTTATAAAATTTATTTTATAACTAGAGATAGATTTTTAAATATATTATTTTGAATAAATGTTTATAACGGGAAATAAATAAATCTTTCTATTTATTAAATACTTTGATTTATTATAAGTTCATTTTACGAAGTAAATCTGAGATTAATCGGATTTATGAATATAGGGATAGAAATTAACCGTAACGGTTAGAATGTGGATAATTGATTTGTTAAGAATTTATTTAATGGAATTATTTAAATTAATTATATTATCAATTAATTTAAAGTGAGAACGAATTGGAATAGGTTAACATGATAACCGCGCCTTGAGTTGACTAAGTCAACCACTGTAATTGGGATTAATTTAAATTAGTTTGATTTGAATTAATCTAATAAAATAGTTTAATGAACATAGTTTTAATTTTAATAAGTTTAAAAAGGGAATTTTATATACATTTTAGTAATAAAGAAATTAACTACTGAAGTAGTTAGTGATTAAAGTAAATTTATATTTTAAATAATAATAATTGAGGGAAGTACCTTTTAAATGGAAATTCATTTAAATAGTAATCAAAGTGAAGCGAAATAGAGTGGAATGGTGAAAGAAATTTATGAACGGGTTCTATATTTAAAATCCGAATTTTTATAACAAAGTTATAAAGAGATGTTTAAGCGAATGCGAGGGAGTAAATTAAATGTTTACTTAATATTTGAGTTAAGCAAAAGGAATTGATAACATAAGGGTTTATATTAAACTAGAGTTGTATAAATGAGATTTAAAGTGTAAAGGCATTAATTTTACATTAACATTACTTCAAAATGAAATCAAGTAAAAAGGGGGAAATGAAATGAGATTTCCAAAGCATGGAATGGTTGAATAGATTGGAAATGAGAATGGTAAGCGTGAATTTTGGTAAAGAAGAATGACATAGGGTTGTATAACCAAATCTGATTTTTTTTAAAGAAATTTGTTTAAAGAGGCGGAGTTAAAAAGGTGTTGTTGATAAGAAATTTCTGAATTATGGAATTAAGAAAGAGGTTTTGTGAGACTATATGTTGAATAATTAAAATGATTTTTTTTTTGAGATTGGAATGTAATATGGGTTTTTGATTACAACTTATATTTATCTGAGGATAAGATCGTTGTTGATCAAGGTCTGAGAGGTAATTAAAATACCTCAACTTGAACGAGTCCATGATTATCTGAAGATAATATTAGTTGGTAATCGTAAGAGAGGTTAGTGATAATTTATTATTTCCATTAGGGGAATAATAATGCAACATTAGAGAAAATTGGAAAATATATAATAGGGGATCCGAAGTAATGGAAATGTAAAGTTAGTTTTAATCTATACTAATAAATATTAGTTATTGTTTCAAGAACGGAATTTACGATATTGCGTAACACTAGTTATGAATATTAAGTTGAATAGATTCCCCAAGTTTAAATTATAAAGAATGATGTAACAAATGTTTTGAAAAGAGAACTAAGTGGAAACTGAATATGGTTATAAGTTATGTTACTAAGTATGAAAATGAAACGGTTTGAAGATGTTGGTATATTAAGTAAGAATTGAGTTAACGTATTTTTTAAATATTAAAAGAGTTAGAATTTTTAATTAAGCAGAATGAACAAGTTTATTTTAATAAAAAGGGCCAAGTGATGCTAAATACTGAACCGGTGAACTCAATGGATTTTCATGATTTAAACACTGTTTATTTGATAGTTAAATCACCGACTATCAAATCTGTCCAATACGATTGTTGGCATGAAAAGATCGGGATCAAATTTATATTTGAAAACCATTCCGACCAAAAGATACGGGAAGATATCATAAGATGATCGAGATGGAGCAATGAAGACCGTAGATCTTCATAAAACGGAAGAACCGCTAATAATCTTTGCTGAGCTCCTAGAGATAAATTGTGATTCTGTCGTGGTTGGAATCTATGGGTTGCAAGGACTTCTAACTACTGATCCATGGGGTTATTCCTATATTGGATGCAGTATGAGCGTACCTTCGGCTCATCCTGTTCCTGGATGACTTGTATGGACGAGTGTCTAATAGAGTATTTCCAAAGGATCACGTACGTTGATTTCTTCAAATGTGCCATAGCTGGTTAGCTCCTAACTAGAGTATTTTTGTGGACGTCAATTAGTGATATCTAGAGGATCTGACGATGTGGCATTCAAAGTGAATGGTGATCGAGTGTTCCAAAAGTTAATCTAAACCTCAAGCCTCATCAACCGATAGATGATAAAAATTGGGCAGGCAACATGGCTATGTGGATCGCTCCTATTAGGGTGTATAATCACCAATCTAGAGAAATTCCATTTGCTTCTTTAATCTATATTTCGATGCAGTCCCTTTTCGGGAAACAGTTGCTGATCCCAACCATTGGTGATATACATTCGATACACTCAAGCGAAATGTGTGGTCGATCATGTAAGGGCCAGGTTGCAAATCGTTCTTGTTGGATCCAGTGTATTTGCCTCTAGAGATACACTATCGGTAGGTGGTCCCATAACTTATCATAGTCGAAATCCAATTTCCAATAAGCACCAGCGGTTTTGATTGTATACTATATATATGGAGCGTGAGATGCAAGCGTTCCGCTAGATTGATATTTACTTGTATTTAGACACTATCATAATATCAGAGAGGATATTGGTTTCAAAAATGTTTTGGGTTATCGTAAGGTAAAACCCGTCCGTATTTATGTTTGGATTTAGTCTTACGATTATCCTTTTCTTTCGAAATGATTTTAACTATAAAATCAAGTTGTGTGGTACACTTAATACTGTGCGAGTTTTTCTCACTCTGGTTCACTAGACTGACCCGGTGTTTTGTAAATGCTCGGGTATGCCCGGGATGTATAGGTTCAGGTTATCTAATGCTACGAAGAGACGAGCTGGAAGGGTGCAGACGTATGATATTATATAGCTATATTCCACTGTGTGTTGTATATGAGGACAGGTCATTATAACCGTCTATATGTGTGTTGTACTCTGATATTGTAAGTTATATTCAAAGCTCTCAATAAAATTTATTTCTATATTATACTTTGTTCTGCTGTAATGTGAGACTCTGATTATGTTGTGTTGGTTCTTCTTCTTCTTTTATTCTAATATTTCTTTCTTTCTTATCTCACCCTCTAATTTCTTTCTAATAACTACCCAGTGTTTTCGGTGTTTGGAAGGTCGACATGGGATGACATTAAATGTATTCATGTCGATTTCCATGCCGAAAATCCTTGGGTCGTTACAGTGGTATCAGAGCTATTGGTTTAGTAATAACCTTGGCTCTATGGCGTAACTCGATAAAGATGCGGTTAGTAACACCCTAGATCGAGTTTGAGTATATATATGAGAGCATATTTGTAGATTTTATATATACAAATGTTTTGTATTGTGTCAGTTGATCGGTTTAAGCGTTGAGAAGCAATGAAATGGTAATGAATACAATATTGTTTTGTTCAGAGGGTAAATGAAATAATTTTACCCAAAATATATTTTGTATGGAAAAAGGTAATAATTTTATTAAATTATTAAGATACTGGTTTGTTTGTTGATTGATTTGAATAAGATACAATTTGGATTAGAATTTGAATTGTAACTTAACTTGGTTAAATGAAGTTGAATTTAGAAATAATGTTTAAATTAAATAAAGGGGATTCGAATTTGGAAATTTAATGAATGTACTATAAATAAAATAATCAATGGAATATAAATCAATTGATGTTAAAGTGTGATAAACAAAAGTAAGTATGAAATTGAATATAAATTCAATTGCTTTGATTGACTTTGTTGTGCCCTGGTTGTTGATTTATTGTTGACAATTTGTTAGATTGGTTGAATATAATTCATCCATGGATTAATAAAGGGTTAAATAAACTAAAAACCTAAAAAAAAAAATTCAATTTCAGGATAATATAATTGATATGGAACTGCATATGAGTTCAAACTGAATGATTTAGCCCTGTATTTGCACACGAATTGATGCCACCAGTTTGATTTTGGAAATCCATAGATTTACACTTCTTAATAAATGAAGTGTTATTTAAATATTTCATATATCTTTTACTTATATGATTAATTGAGTTAAGTACAGGTGCCAGATGAGTATGAGGATTGAGTTTGATTGCGTAAATTGCATGTAATTTGAGTAGTAGACTCAATAGCGCTCGAAAAAGTTACGCCTTCACAAAATATGAAACTTTGGTTTTTATTTGTGTTTTGAGTTTGGATTTTGAATTTTCCAACCCTGTTGTTCGATGTATATATATTTCTTGAAACTGCGATATTGGAGACGTCCTCCATAAAGGGGAGACTCTACCAAAAATTTTCCAAAATTTAAGGTGTTAGAATTTTTTTTCAAGATTTTGGGAAAATTTTGTTATTTGAAAAAAGTTAGTTTTAAAACCAATTAGATTAGTTTTGGAAAATAAAAATGAATTTTTACTAAATATTTTTAAAAAGATAATGGGTTTGTGACGTTCTCTCCTACCTTAGCAATTTCGAGGACGAAATTATTTTTAGGGGGAAAGAATGTAACGTCCGTATTTTTGGCAATCAAATATTTTATTTTATTTATTATTTTTATTATTATATTTGGGATATTAATGGATTTTAATATTTATTCGTTATAAAAATGAAGTTTTAATGTTAATTTTATTTATAATATAAAACGAGCTCGAAATAGCGTGGCAGTTCGTAATATTTGGTTTTGAACTTTAGCCGAGAATACATGATCCGATATAAGTCGAATTTCCGTGAAACAAAAAACATTGGACTCGTGTTGATTATAAGTTTCATATGAAAGAGAAAAATCCAGATTTCGTATTACAGATAGTAAGTTATGGCCAAATAAAAATTTGAAATAGTCGCTATGGAAATCGTTACTAAATTATAGGCCTTTAAAATAGCCATTTTGCAAACGGCTCCGTTTTCGACAAAATCAGTTTCTTTGCAACCGTAATGTTAAATTATTGCATGGTGTTGAATTTCGTGGCATCTCGATGTCGTATGTGACCACGGTAGCCACAAACGTCCGTTCATTTTCCGAACGCGTTGTTAAATTGATAAAGGGATATTTGAGCGTACCTTGAACAGACGATCGAATTAAGCCATGAAACTAATTATGTTTTGTTCGTATCATCAATTAGAGTTAGGATAGGCATATAGAGACCACGTAATTTGGTGTCCAGAATGGCAATGCGGTGCGTATAAAAATAGCCTACCGGGAAAACAGTCTCAAAATGCAACGAAACTAGTGTCGTTGGGTTCGTATTAATAAATTATTGTAGGATTTCAAAGTTTCAAGTTGATCGGATTTATCTAGTGATCGTGGAAAATTTAAACGCGTGTTTTTTCTGGTTTTATAAAGGATTTTTTTTCAAACGACCTCGGATTTCGACGAAACTTGTACCACTGGGTCCGAAATTCTTTTTATACTAAGATTAGCCTTTTAATCAGAAAACAGAAATCGATTAGGGTTAGTTTCAAGTGTTATTTCACGGCGAAGTTTCATTGAATAATATTATATTAAGTTCTCCACTATATACATATATATATATATATGTATATATATATATTATCGTATTTGTTCACAACCTAGTTTCGTTCTGCCCTAGTCAATGCACAAAAACAACACCTCCATTTCAGAAACTAACGAATAGGAACTATCGTTTCATCTCGTTCTTTTTCACATAATCCACTAATTTAAACCAAAAGTCTTCAACCACATTTAGGTAGAGCCTGGAAAGGCCAAGAGATTCAACAACCCTGATCTGGTTTTAATCATCGATGAGGCCGGAGTTGATTGAGGAAGTCGCGAGGGTCTTGGCATTGCAGCTGTCAGATGGAGGCACCGGTCGTCGTATGATTCAGCCCGTGGGAAGTGGAAGTACAGGCGCTCGATTCGGTCAATGTCGATGGGCTCGGCGGTTGAAAGTTTTGGTGGCAGCGGAACTTTAGTAGTGGGTTCAAAGAAGAACAGCGTGAGTCACTTTTGAAGAATGGTATTGAACAGCGAAAGGGAAGGAACCGTAAACTTTAAATGTTAAGTATGGAATTAGTAATTTTTTTTTAAATTTAATTCTAGTTTGGTGGATGCACAGTATTTAGGCATGATAAATACAATCCGAATGAGGAATGGGGAAGTGTACTGGAAGCAAAGACGTAAGGGATGGGGTGGGATAAGAAGCATCAGGGTAACCGTTACCTTAAAATTCGATTAGTTTAAATTACCATTTAATTGAGAAATCGTTTGTTAATCCATTTGTATGGCATCAGGGAACCGCAACATGGGTTTTTCCTGGAACTTGAGGATGCGGACACGAGCAGGTCTTCAGGAACAAACAAACAATGAAGGATTTGAAAACCGATCACCCTAAGTATCCTCTTAACGATGAATGGTAACGTAATACTGTATACATCATGGTGCAATGAAAAAGCAGATAGAAGGGAAAAAAGGGATTAGTAATGTTATCAGCTCAGGTTTAAAAGTAATTAAGGAAACTATTTTTAATTAAGGAACTAATTAAAATTCTATACTAAAGCTTAAAACTTTTGTTGCAGGCGGCTAACGGGATGGAGCAACCTGTTTTGGGAAAGACGGAATTAGGAATTGACCGTTATGTATAACAATAAAGTAATTAATTTAGTTAATTATAATTAATGAATGATTATATAATTTAATTTGCGTTAACCATTAATATTAATATTTTTTGTGACGTTATCAGAATTGGATGAGACGAGCGACGCCGACACCGTATGAACGAGAACCAAATTCTGGAAATGTCTTGTACGGATTTGACTTATCTGGAATTTTAGTTAAATTAAACTATTGTTTAATTTAACTAAAACCGCACCAGTTCAAAAATAAATGTGAACAAGGTGAGTTAAACTAACTATGTTATCCCATTTATATGTTATATAAATTGGGGATTTTATTTTTGTGTGCTCTGTTTGCTATGGTTGACTATTTGCTAGTATTATAATCATTTGTTGATTTAACTGATGAAATTAAATCATTTTTTAATTTCAGTGAAATACCAAATCGTTATTTTAATGATTGGTTCCAATTAATGTAACTCACCTTGGTTGGTCAGGTTTATAAAATAAATGTGTTTAAATTGTTGTTGTTTGAATGGTGTGTCGTTGATGTTAAATGGCTATTTTTTATTGGTGTCAGTTAAATGGAACTGAATGATCTGATTTGAGATAACCATTTGAATACAGGGAAGAATAAGTTGGAGGGATCCAACCGGATTTCTCAAATATATTATTTATTATCATATATGAATTGTCCTGTTTGGGGTGATTGATTTGATTGTTGATTATTGAATATTCAACGTCTGTTATTTTAAACCAATGGGCAGTATTGGTGGAGTATTTGGCAGCGTATGTCCTATAAAATCACTCATTTTATAAATATTGATTCACCGTCAGGTAAGTCGATAGAGATGAAGTTATAAAATTTATTTTATAACCGGAGATAGATTTTTTAAATATATTATTTTGAAAAAAAAAATTATAAAAGGAAATAAATAAATATTTTTATTTATTAAATACTTTGATTTATTATAAGTTGATTTTACAAAGTAAATCTGAGATTAATCAGTTTTATGAATATGGGGATAGAAATTAACCGTAACGGTTAGAATGTGGATAATTGATTTGTTAAGAATTTATTTAATGTAATTATTTAAATTAATTATATTATTAATTAATTTAAAGTGAGAACGAATTAGAATAGGTTAACAAGATAATCGCACCTCGAGTTGACTAAGTCAACCTTTGTAATAGGAATTGATTTAAATTAGTTTGATTTGAATTAATCTAATAAAATAGTTTAATGAACATTGTTTTAATTTTAATAAGTTTAAAAAGGGGATTTTCGATTTATTTTAGTAATAAAGAAATTAACTACTGAAGTAGTTAGTGATTAAAGTAAATTATTATTTTAAATAATAATAATTGAGGGAAGTACCTTTTAAATGGATTTTATTTAAAGAGTAATCAAAGTGAAGCGAAATAGAGCGGAATGGTGAAAGAAGTTTATGAACGGGTTTTATATTTAAAATCCGAATTTTTATAACAATGTTATAAAGAGAAGTTTAAGCGAATGAGGGAGAGTAAATTAAATGTTTACTTAATATTTGAGTTAAGCAAAAGGAATTGAGAAAAGAAGGGTTTATATTAAACCAGAGTTGTATAATTGAGATTTAAAGTGTAATGGCGTTTATTTACATTAACGGTACTTAAAAATGAAATCAAGTAAAATAGAGAAAAATGAAATGATATTTTCAAAGCATGGAATGGTTGAACAGATTGGGAAGGAGATTGGTAAGCGTGAATTTGGGTAAAGAAGTGGGACATAGGGTTGTATAACCAAATCCGATATTTTAAAAAAAAAATTGTTTAAACAGATGGAGTTAAAACGGTGTTGTTGATAAGAAATTTTTTAATTATGGAATTAAGAAAGATGTTTTGTGAAACTATATTTTGAAAAGTTAAAATGGAATTTTTTTTTGAGACTGGAATGGAGTATGGGTTTTTGATTACAACTTATTTTTATCTGAGGATAAGGTCGTTGTTGATCAAGGTCTGAGAGGTAATTATAAAACCATAACTTGAACGACCTCAGGATTATCTGAAGATAATATTAGTTGGTAATCGTAAGAGAGGTTAGTGATAATTTATTATTTCCATTAGGGGAATAATAATGCAACATTGGAGAAAATTGGAAAATATATAATGAGAGATCTTAAGTAATGGAAATGTAAAGTTAGTTTTATTTTATACAAATAAATATTGGTTATTATTTCAAGAGCGCAATAAACGATATTGTGTAACACTATTTACGAATATTAAGTTGAATAGATTCCCCAAGTTTAAATAATAAAGAATGATGTAACAAATGTTTTGAAAGGAGAATTAAGTGGAAACTGAATATGGTTATAAGTTATGTTACTAAGTATGATAATGAAATGGTTTCAAGGACATTGGTATATTAAGTAAGAACTCAATTATCGTATTTTTTTAAATATTAAAAGAGTTAGAAGTTTTAATTAAGCAGAAGTGAACTAGTTTATTTTAATAAAAAGGGCCAAGTGATGCTGAATACTGAACAAATGAACTCAATGGATTTTCATGATTTAAACACTATTTATTTGATAGTTAAATCATCGACTATCAAATTTGTCCAATACGATTGTTGGCACGGAAAGTGTAACGACCCGGATTTTGGCGATCTTGGTTATCCGATATACAACACATATCGAACATCCAAGGATCAAAAATAACTGAATAGTTAATGAAAGAAATTAGAGGGTGAGGATAGATAAGATAGAAACTTAGAATGGAAGAAGAAGAAGAACACAACATCAG
The DNA here is from genome assembly GCA_030737875.1 of Allium sativum. Taxonomy (NCBI): domain Eukaryota; kingdom Viridiplantae; phylum Streptophyta; class Magnoliopsida; order Asparagales; family Amaryllidaceae; genus Allium; species Allium sativum. The sequence goes on along the minus strand of CM060925.1, from coordinate 306,120,742 downwards.
AGTAACACGAATCTCACAGCGGAACGAATAACATATAATATATGTAACATAACTTTGAAATATACATCTGTACTTGAATATACATCATTATCAAAGTACAACACTTATAACACAGCGGAAATAAACTATAGCTATGTGATCCTGAAGCCTCCTGCTCCAGCTCTTCAAGTATCTATAAATTCCTGACTACTTGACTGCCCATACAAAATTGGGCACCCAAGAGCTTAGGGAAAACAAAACAAAGAAACTCCGGGTCAGTCACGGGACTGGTATGAGTAAAACAGTTTAAACCAGTTTGAACATGTAAACGATATCTCATAAGACCACGTCGTATAATGGAACGGGTTTTCCCCTTATGAGAATCCAAAATATCTTTATATCAAAAACCTTTTGATATTATAATAATGTCTATCAACCACAATTTAATAATCATCTAGCAGAAACGCTTTCATCTCACGTTCTACAAATATAATATACAATCAAAATCGCAAGCACGTATTGGGTAATCGATTTCCAACTATGACAAGGTATGGAACCACCTTTCTCTAGTGTACCTCTAGAGAGGAATACATTGGGTTCAACAAGAACATCTTGCAACCCTGTCACGACCGACCACTCATTTCGCTTGAGTGTATCTGTGACGGCCCGCCCCGCACCAGCCTGCATTTCCTTCGAAAGTGCGTTGTACACATGCCCAACTAGCACGGGACGGTCGTCAGGAGAAAGGAAAGAAGAGAATGAACTAATCAAGGAACCTGTAGAATGTCTCACAGCGCATGGGATAAAATATAATAATAACATACTTGACATAAAACAGGCGAGACAGTGCATAAGCTAATAACTAATAATCAATGTCAACATGAAAGCAGCGGAAATCCAAATACAGCTTATTACAACTTTCCAAATTTACTGTCTCTAACAAAAGAAAACTAAGTAGAAGATGCACCACCAATGCCCGAGCAGTGATCTTCAACAACACAGGGAGAATACTATATATATTACGTGGAAGCCTCCTGCTCGTCTCCGGATCATCTACCCGTGCATCACCAGCTAACCTGTCTCTAGTCTGCTCGTGTGAGCACCCAGAGTAATAAGAGGAGACATAAAACTCTGGGTCAGACATAAAGCCTGGTATGAGCGATAAGCATCTAAACAGAGTAATAACAGGTATACTAAACCATACCTGAACCTGGACCTGCAACCAAAGAGTTAGTATCACATACCGTACAGTACTCTAAGGTGCCATAATAAATAGTGTAAGAATATGGGGGTGGGGTGTGCATGTCATAATGATAGCAACCAAATCAACCATAACAACCATCCTCACATCCCTCACTTAGTGCGTAAAGCTATACGACACCTACCACCTTGGAATACTAGACAAATTGAGGTAACGACGGATCCCGACTTGTAGAAACCCTGCTGTGACCAAGCTAAACATATGTAGTCATGACCAAACATTTCAATGACCCATTTCATTGATCGTAGCCCTTGGTTCTACCGATGCCATAATGGCCCTGAATCCGCCTTCGTACCTCCTACCATAGTGGTCCAAAGCTATAGGCATCGATAACCCCTTAACACGCGTTCCGTAGCAAAGCCCAGTCATGAAGCCCACTCATTGGTTCCCAGCTGGATCCTGAGTCAAAGCTCATCATTTGGACTTCCTTTGCATCTCGGGTTTTGATCGAGTTGGAGTGGGTCTACAAAAGAGTCATCGCGTAGTAGTAATAGCCCATGTACGGATCGGTTCGGTGCTCCTCGTCTAGATCGGTTCGGTTCGGTGTTCATCTCTTCATTCAGCTCGGGTTGGATACTCCACTTCGGGTCGGGTCGGTGTCCTCCGGGTCGGATCGATGTCCTCCTCCGGGTCGGGTCGGGTTACTTTCTTCCTTCTGGTTCTTCTTCAATCAGCTCCCTCTTTTCCATCCACTCCGATCCGATCCGATCCCTTCACCTTCTCCCGCTGTAGCCTTCCATTCTTAGGTCGATCCGATCTGGTCTCCACTATTCTTTCGATCTGATCCCCTTGTCCACTCCAACTCTAAGGCCAAGCCTCCTATGTGCCAAACTCCGGTTCGGGTCGGGTTTCTTGCCCAGTTCACATATCCGATCCGAGCCCCCATCCGATCCGATCTGAAGCCCTGCACAACTTTCTGCAACTTTTCCAGCAACTTGTTTACGCCGTTCGACGACGTTTTTGACAAATCTAACTATTCTAATCAATCACAATTCATGTCAAATAGTCATAACAACATAGCAAACTAACCTCAAACACCAAAACAATGAATTTATATGTCAAAATGGATCAAACGTGCCCAAAACCCCTTATTTTCCTATAATCCTTCTTAATCATGTTTAAGCACATACTTAGTAAAACTTAACCAAATCGTCTAAATTTTCTAACAGAGGCATGAAATATTATTTAAGAATTTCTAAACATTTTTTCAGAATTTATTAGTGTATAAATTCGCTAATCTTCACTAATTACCCTTAATTAACTGTAATTAGTGTCAAAATGATGCTATCACTCACCTTGGCCACAAAATAAAACACCAAATCTGAAATATTCACTGTTTGGGTTGAATTTCTATGTATAGCAGCAGCTCCAACCTTGCTTTGTTGCTATTTGGCCTTGTTTTGATGTAGTTTAGCCTTAATCTTCACTAAAAATGTGTTTTGGAGTGGTTTTAGAGGATGGAAGCCATTACTAAGGTCTCAAGAAAGTTTGTGGCGGCTCAAAACTGAAATGAAAGTGATAACCTGACCCTAATCAGTCCTCCTATACCTCTAAACCCGAAATTCCCCTCTGGGCCTAGCTGCTAATCACCCGGTTAAGCCCAATTAAGCTGTTGTTCACCATCTGAAACTTGTTTCAGCCATATCTCCCAAACGGTGAGTCCGTTTGACTAATGTGACCACTCTACGGAAAGAGAAACCATCATCCGGAGCCAATGGAAGTGGTTTCAGGTCAAAATTCCTATCCAGTCAAAAGTTATGACCGAAACAGTGCCAACTAGGGGTAAAATGGTCATTTAAAAATCGGAAAAAATCATAAACCTAGGAAATGACCCCAATAGTCGTCTCCCAAAGTTACATGACCATACGACTTCGTATGTGACAGAAATAAATATTCTACGATCCTATGATGCGTAGAATGCTGGTCGTTACAGTATCGAATGTATATCACCATCAGTCGGGATCAGCAACCGTTTCCCGAATCGGACAGCATCAACAATAGATTTTTAGAAGTAAATGAAATTCTAGATTGGGTGATTATACACCCTAATAGGTGCGACCTACATAGCCATGCTGCCTGCCCGATTTTTGTCATTTCTCGGTTGATGAGGCTTGAGGTTAAGATTATCATCACATCAGATTCTCTTCGAATGCCACATTTTGAGATCCATAGAAAATCACTAATTGACGTCTACAACAGTACATTACGTGTTAGCTAAAGAAGTTTCCTTCTCCGCTTCCACTCTTGGTACGGTTGAAGAAATCAATGTACATGACCTTTTTGGAAATACTCTGTCAGACATTCATCCATACAAGTCATCCAGGAACAGGATGAACCAAAAGCACTATTCAGTACATCCATCATAGGCACTGTTATCTAAGACTTATACAATAGCCCTACACCTTACTCCATCTTCAATTATCTTTGGCATATATGATTTGCAACGCCTCTTCCAATAAAGAGTGGTTCTTTGGATAATAATCCAACCGGTCTCTCCTTATTAAAAACATTAAAATGGTCAAAACTTCGATAGTCTATGATTTAACCATCAAAGAAAAACAGGTGTGCAAACAACGATGTTATTTCTAGGAGGAAATTATATCGATCAATCATCATTCAACATTTATCTCTTTAATTCATTAATTTACTTATCTCCTGTTCCCATATATTCTAAATTCTTATTTTCTATTATCAGAAAACATTTCTGATTCTCGTTTAGAAAACATTTCCAAAACTTCTTAATTGGGATTTAAAAAGATGTTTAAAACTATATTGTGATGACGACTCAAACCACTATACTAAATTACTAAATCCACTTAACCACTTCACACTCGAACCGTAACCATTTCATAATTAAAAACGCAGCCAATCAAGCTGGGTTATTGCTACCTCTTAGACCTTAACTGAACCACCTTTCAAATTTCGAAATAGATAAGATTCACCTTTTTAACTCTTTAACACTTCCTTATGAACCCTCAGATTCTATATATGAACCCCCTTCTTTTACAAGTTTTACGTGATTATAACAATGGTGTTATGATCTCCTGCATCCGAAATATATTATCTTTAATATGAATTTTATTTCCTAACTCGAATAATATAATGACAACTAATTTATTTACTCCAATTCGGTTAACTCTAATTTATAACTCTTATTTGAATAACTCCAACCTAATAACTCTTACTTGAATAACTCCAACCTAATAACTCTTACTGGATTAACTCTTATTCGAATAACTTATATTCGATTTGCTTACTTTCGAATACTTATATTCGATAATTTCTTTCTTCGTATAAATATTATTCGATTTAACTCCTGTCGAATAACTAGATTCGATCAACTCACTTCGAATATTACTGATTCGATTATCTCACTTCGAATATCTCTGATTCGATTATCCCACTTCGAATATCTAAACTCGATTACTATTTTCAACTCTATTCGAATAAATTAAATTCGATTAACTCCATTTGAATAACTCTAGTTCGATTTAACTCTATTCAATAACTCTAGTTCGATTTAACTCTATCAATTAACTCTAACAGAATAACTCTAACTGTTTAACTCTACGGTTAAACCTAACTGATTAACTCTAACTGGTTTAACTCTACGGTTTAGCCTAACTGGTTTAACTCTAACTGGTTTAACTCTACGGTTCAACCTAACTAGTTAACCCTAATGGTTTTACTCTAACTGGTTAATACTAACTGATTAACTCTTTGTCCTTATTCAGTTTCAAACATCGACGTTGAAATCGATTCTTACTTCTATATATAAGTCCTGACATATATATTCTATTTATGCAAATGATAAATATTTAACTTAATTTATAAATATCATTTATAAATCAATCTGCTCCTTTTATCTGTTTACTTCTTCATATATAAGTTCAGACTCATATATACATACATATATATATATATATCTATTTATATAAAGATAAATATTTCCTTTATAATCTATTTGTTTTCTAAATGCCCTTTACCCATATTTCCTTTTTAATCCTATTTGTAAATGGTTTACAAATATTTCATTTCAAATTCTATTTGTAAATGGTTTGCAAATAATTCCTTTCTGGGTTCTATTCCCAAGTATTTCCTTTATTAACCTTATTTATTCATCCTAAGTATTTCCTTTACTAATATCTTATTTATTTTCTAAATAAATATTCCTTATATCTTATCTTATTTATTTAACCAATAAATGTCTCCTTTTCTTATTCTATTTATTTAACAAATAAATAATCCTTTTAATAACTTGTTCTGTTTCCTAAGTCAATATCTCATTTATAACTTAATTACTTAACAAATAAATATCTCGTTTAACATCTCCTATTTATTTAACCAATAAATATCTCATTTATAAGATCTTATGATTTTATAAATATTCCATTTTCTTTATAAATATTTCATTTATAAAGATTTCCCCTTTCTATATAATTTCACCTATAAAGGCTTCTAGTTATAAATATTTCATTTATAAATATTTCATTTATAAACATTTCATTTATAAAACCCTTTTGAATTTATAAATATTTTATTTTCAAATACCATTTGAAAATTCCACTTTTTCACATTTCGGTATGTTAAGGCGTTTAATATATCAAGTCATGATGTCAAATATCGTCCATACACATATAATCAATAACAGATTATAAACCACGTCATATATCACAATATATGAAAATAATAAAATAGCTGTTGAGGAATCCAGTCGGATTCCTCCAACCTGTTTCCCTGCATCAACAGATGTTTAAAAAATATAATAACATCGATTTCACTTTGGTATGAATTATTCAGATAAACAGAATCGATATTTGATTAACGATATATATAGATATATATCGTTATCTAAAATTTCAAGCAATACACAAGTAATTCAACCAAACAGTTAACACACATCAATCAACAAATAATTATTAGTTCTACGAATACATTGTAAAAATAGAACTGTTCAGAGTTGGCAAGTTTTACTCACTTTGGCAGTTCATCGTTAAAGATCGATAAACTGTTTATTTGATTTGAATCAAAGAATTTATTTCGCTATAACAAACGAGCTCCACTCCGCTACAAGTCAGTTCCAGTGAGTAGCCAGCGTCCATATGATCCCACCGCTACTTACGGTTCGTCAATCTGATACCGTATGATCAATTTACACCATTACGAAGTTAATACACTTTTAAACTAAAATAAACTTTAATTAAAAATCCATCGGGCCTAACCCCCCATCTCTTGGCCGACTTACCAAATAAAACCCGACCCGTTCGCTACAGTCTCCTCCCCCAAATGAAATATCGTGACTCAATAAACACTCCAGGCATCTGCCGCACTTCCACCACAAACCATTCATCCAGTCTTCCATGATTCTTCAAGCCGATTCCACCAACCTACTCCTTGTTCCGACCTCATCCTTCCAGTACCCATAGCAGGCAACTCGCGCTACCTGGTAGGAAACCGACGACAACTCCAAACAACAACTACAGTACACCGTATAGCCAAAATCATGACCGGAATCCACCAACTCATCATACCAGGTGCGGATTTCTTTGCAGAGCTCAAAAATGAACTCGAATGGAACCAACTCCCCTTTGATTTCAAGATCCAATGATCCCTAGGGTGACTGTGGTGAGTTTGAGCAACAGAATATAGGGCCGCACCAATTGAAACGAGTATCAACTTGAAGTAGATCATACAAGGAACTGAAAGAATATACTTTCATGATTTTTCGATTAGCGGTTGATTTAAAAAAAAGAATGAAGATCAAAGTTTTAAAAAGGAAGTTCTCTGTGTTGATTTTATACGGTTTTTATATATGGTGTTTGGGTTGGTAGGATTCGTTGCTGTGGAAGGTGGTCGCGTGGCCTTCATGTGGTCCACAGAAAATCTTAGGATATTTTTAATTTGATTTTTATATTTCATTTCCTCGATTTTCTTTTTGTCTCCGGTCCTTAAAAATCCCTGCGACCACATATGATACAAAAAAAACACCAATTGGACATGCACATTCAGTTCAACATTACGATCCCAACGAAATTGGTTTCGTCGAATTCCGGCTCCGTATGCTCACACAACCTATTTTTAACCATCAAAATACTGACTATTTTTCACTCTAAAAATCCGTATGGCCACAAAGTGACTCTAAAAATCATGAAACTTGGAATCTAACAATAACTTGATGTTGCGGATCCAACAAAATTAGTTTCATTGAATTCCGACTTCGTTTGCAAAAGTGGTTATTTTTAAAGCTCTAAATAGCCTATTTAAATATATAAATATATATAAATATATAAATATATTTAAATATAATTGAATTTAATATGTAAAAATTAATATTATCGTATATATTCGCAGTGGAATACCATACAGTTTCAATATATTCCTATAAGAATTTCTAACTCGATATTTTGAATCCCGATTAAATCGATATTCGATTTATAATGAAATTCCTTTTATAAAATATATTTAAATTATAAAGGAATTCCACAGCGATTTTTCTAAAATTTGAATTGGACATAAAACAAAATCTACACGACGAAATCTCGATTTTTCTCTTCCACTAGAAAGATATATTTCACCAGCTCCCAACGTTTCTTGTTTCACAGAAATCCGATTTAAAACGGCTTCGGTATATCCAGTTGAAGTTCAGATCGCCAAATCGCGAACTACAGCGCCATTTCGAGCTCGTTTATAACTATAATATAATTATATGTTCAAACTGACGTTATTTAAATATATTCGTTGTTCTAATTCAATTCAAGACTAAATTATATATTTTGAATTTCCTAATTCACACCGTATCGCCATCTCAGCCAATTCTGATCATTTCAGAATTAAATGTATTATTTAATTATTATTTTAATTAAATATTCACTATTATTTAATTCAATGACTATTAAATTCTCTGAATCACTAATTAAATAATTAAATAAATTAATTATTATACCGTTGAATAATGCGGGTCATTACATTCTTCCCTACTTAAAATAATTTTGTCCTCGAGAAAATAACTCTATTAACTGGTTATAACTTATTTGTTCACTTCTTAACTTAAGTTTCCAACTGGACCAATTTAATTTCAATTAAATATAAATTAATTCTTATCAACGAAAATTTTCAAAAATTCTGAAAATTTTCTAACGCCTTAATTTTTTGAAAAATTTCGCCAGTACCTCCGTTGTACTGGTCAATACGTCAAACCACCACTCGCCTCTCTGGGCCATCTCCATCCCAAAAGAAAATCAAACAGCCAAGCGGGTTGCCAATTCGGCTCATAAATCCTATATCCAATAGAAGTATGAACTTGTACCTTTTGTCGGCATATCATTATATCCTTTCCACCTGTTATCAATTCAGCGGATACAAGGGATCCCAATCAAATTCCAATCTGCTTTTATCCACAACACAACCATTCGCTTATATCCGAGCCAAATATCATTTCACCTCGAGTTTCTTCTCGATTCCCAACTCTTAACTTGATTATCACATTAAACTTCAAATTTGAATCTCACAATCCAATTTGTCTTGATATCATTCTAATTCAATCTCAGTTACCACTTTACTGGCTTTGCTTTATTTCAAATTTGCTTTTAAAAATTTCTATTAAATTTGTTTTTAATTCAAACAGTCTTTCCCTGGGAGTTTTTAAACTGATTACACATTTCAAAAATCAAATTTTCCTTTTTGAAATTCAACACAACTTGTTCTTTCCCAAAACAAATTCAAAACAGCACCTTTGGTAGTAATTCGTCACTTACAACTCGAAAATGAATACTGATGATGCAACTGTCATCATCAGAATCTATTTTCCAGCGATCAAAGTGAGTTCAATACTACAAAATCATTTCTAAACATTTCCACTTTGAAATTCATTTCAAAATATAATTCACTCTGCTTGTAAAACAATTTAAAATCTCCCAGGATCTTAAATTTTCCTTATTTTTAATCCAAATCCATTTACAAACACTTATCCAATTTTCCAGAATTTTAATTCAATTTCCGGTTTAAATTTTAGATTTAACTCATCAAATTTCACGTATTTCACTTATATGAATTCTGATTGGTTATTTATATAACCATTTAATTTAAAATCTTACTCGATTATAATAACAACCAATATATCCACTATATTATAATTTTGATATATATATATATACATCTTCTCTATATCAAGATATACCTTGGGTAAACTTATTTTAATTTAACCTCTTTTCAAAAAATATCGTGTTGACCCATCGTACTCGAGTGTTTAAAAACTCCTTCCGATACAGTAGATCAAACTGATCGACCAGAACCCATAAACTTCTCAACCAATAAATCTTCACAATGTAAAATTATTTTTATATCATATACAAATACGTTCACTCGTATATATACACTCAACTCAATCTAGGGTATTACTAACCCTATCTCTACCGAGTCACGCCACAGAGCCAAGGTAATTCACTTAACTTAAGCTCTGATACCAACTGTAACAACCCAGATTTTGACGATCTTGGTTATCCAATATACAACACATATCGAACATCCAAGGATCGAAAATAACCGAATAGTTAATGAAAGAAATTAGAGGGTGAGGATAGATAAGATAGAAACTTAGAATAGAATTAGAAGAAGAACACAACATCAGAGTAACACGAATCTCACAGCGGAATGAATAACATATAATATATGTAACATAACTTTGAAATATACATCTGTACTTGAATATACATCATTATCAAAGTACAACACTTACAAAACAGTGGAAATAAACTATAGCTATGTGATCCTAAAGCCTCCTGCTCCAGCTCTTCAAGTATTTGTAAATTCCTGACTACATGACTGCCTGTACAAAAGTAGGCACCCAAGAGTTTAGGGAAAACAAAACAAATAAACTCCGGGTCAGTCATGGGACTGGTATGAGTTAAACAGTTTAAAACAGTTTGAACATGTAAATGGTATCTCATAAGACCACGCCGTATAACGGAACGGGTTTTTCCCTTATGAGAATCCAAAATATCTTTATATCAAAAACCTTTTGATATTATAATATGTCTATCAACCACAATTTTATAATCATTTAGCAGAAATGCTTTCATCTCACGTTCTACTTATATAGTATGCAATGAAAACCGCAAACACGTATTAGGTAATGGATTTCTATCTATGGCGAGGTATGGAACCACCTTTCGCTAGTGTACCTCTAGAGAGGAATACACTGGGTTCAACAGGAACATCTTGCAGCCCGGCCACACATGACCGACCACTCATTTCGCTTGAGTGTATCGAATGTATATCACCATCGGTTGGGATCAACAACCGTTTCGCAAATGGGAAAACATCAACAATAGATTTTTAGAAGTAAATGAAACTCTAGATCAGGTGATTATACACCCTAATAGGTACGACCTACATAGCCATGTTGCATGTCCGATTTTTGTCATTTCACAGTTGATGAGGCTTGAGGTTACGCTTTATCATCACATCAGGTTCTCTTCGAATGCCACATTGTCAGATCCGTAGAAAATCACTAATTGACGTCTACAATAGTACATTACGTGTTAGCTAAAGTAGTTTCCTTCTCCGCTTCCAATCTTGGTACGGTTGAAGAAATCAATGTACGTGACCTTTCCGGAAATACTCTGTCAAACATTCATCCATACAGGTCATCCAGGAACAGGATGAACCGAAGGCACTATTCAGTACATCCATCTTAGGCACTGTTATCAAAGACTTATACAATAGCCCTTGCACCTTACTCTGTCTTCAATTATCTTTGAAATATATGATTTGCACCACTTCTGCCAATACAGGGTGGTTATTTGGATAATAATCCAACCGGTCTCTCCATATTAACAATGTAAAAATGGTCAAAACTTCGATAGTCTGTGATTTAACTATCAAAGAAAAACAGGTGTGCAAACAACGATATTATTTCCAGGAGGAAATTATGTCGATCAATCATCATTCAACATTTATCTCTTTATTTCATTAATTTACTTATCTCCTGTTCCCATATATTCTAAATTCTTATTTTCTATTATCAGAAAACATTTCTGATTCTCGTTTGGAAAACATTTCCAAAACTTCTTAATTGGGATTTAAAAAGATGTTTAAAACTATATTGCGATGATGACTCAAACCACTATACTAAATTACTAAATCCAATTAACCACTTCACACTCGAACCGTAACCATTTCTTAATTAAAAACGCAGTCAATCAAGTTGGGGTATAGCTACCTCTCAGACCTTAACTGAACCACCTTTCAAATCTCGAAATAGATTAGATTCACCTTTTTAACTCTTTAACACTTCGTTACGAACCCTCGGATTCTATTTACGAACCCCTTTCTTTTACAAGTTTTACGTGATTACAACAATGGTTTTATAATCTCCTGCATCCGAGATATATTATCTTTAATATGACTTTTATTTCCTAACTCGAATAATATAACGACTACTAATTTATTTACTCTTATTCGGTTAACTCTAATTTATAACTATTATTTGAATAACTCTAACCTAATAACTCTTACTTGAATAACTCCAACCTAATAACTCTTACTGGATTAACTCTTATTCGAATAACTTATATTCGATTTTCTTACTTTCGAATACTTATATTCGCTAATCTCTTTCTTCGAATAAATCAAATTTGATTTAACTCCTGTCGGATAACTAGATTCGATCAACTCACTTCGAATATTTTTGATTCGATTATCTCACTTCGAATATCTCTGATTTGATTATCTCACTTCGAATAACTAAATTCGATTTCTCATTTCAACTCTATTCGAATAAACTAAATTCGATTAACTCCATTTGAATAACTTTAGTTCGATTTAACTCTATTCAATAACTCTATTTCGATTTAACTCTATCGATTAACTCTAACTGATTCACTCTAACTGGTTTAACTCTACGATTAAACCTAACTGATTAACTCTAACTGTTTAACTCTATGTTTTAACCTAACTGGTTGAACTTTACGGCTTAACCAAACTGGATATCCTTAATGGTTTTACTCTAACCGGTTAATCCTAACTGATTAACTCTTTGTACTTATTCAGTTTCAAACATCGATGTTGAAATCGATTCTTACTTCTTTATATAAGTCCTGACTTATATATATTCTATTTATCCAAATGATAAATATTTAACTTAATTTATAAATATCATTTATAAATCAATCTTCTCCTTTTATATGTTTACTTCTTCATATATAAGTTCAGACTTATGTATATATATATATATCTATTTATCCAAAGATAAATATTTCCTTTATAATCTATTTGTTTTCTAAACGCCCTTTACTCATATTTCCTTTTTAATCCTATTTGTAAATGGTTTACAATATTTCCTTTTCAAATTCTATTTGCAAATGGTTTGCAAACAATTCCTTTTTGGGTTCTATTCCCAAGTATTTCCTTTATTAACCTTATTTATTTATCCTAAGTATTTCCTTTACTAATATCTTATTTATTTTTTAAATAAATATTCCTTATATCTTATCTTATTTATTTAACAAATAAGCGTCTCCTTTTCTTATTCTATTTATTTAACAAATAAATAATCCTTTTAATAACTTATTCTGTTTCCTAAGTCAATATCTCTTTTATAACTTATTTACTTAACAAATAAGTATCTCGTTTAACATCTCCTATTTATTTAACCAATAAATATCTCATTTATAAGATCTTATGATTTTATAAATATTCCCTTTTCTTTATAAATATTTCATTTATAAAGATTTCCCCTTTCCGTATAATTTCACCTATAAATACTTCTATTTATAAATATTTAATTTATAAATATTTCATTTATAAATATTTCATTTATAAACATTTCATTTATAAAACCCTTTTGATTTTGTAAATATTTTATATTCAAATACCATTTGAAAATTCCCCCTTTTCACATTCCGGTATGTTATGTCGTTTAATATATCAAATCATGATGTCAAATATCGTCCATACACATATAATCAATAACAGATTATAAACCACGTCATATATCACAATATATGAAAATAATAAAATAGCTATTGAGGAATCCAGTCGGATTCCTCCAACCTGTTTCCCTGCATCCACAGATGTTTAAAAAAAATATAATAACATCGATTTCACTTTGGTATGAATTATTCTGATAAACAGAATCGATATTTGATTAACGATATATATATATATATCGTTATCTATAATTTCAACCAATACATAAGCAATTTAACCAAACAGTTAACACACAGCAATGAACAAATAATTATCAGTTCTAAGAATACGTTGTAAAAATAGAACTGTTCAGATTTGGTGAGTTTTACTCACTTTGGCAGTTCATCGTTAAAGAACGATAAACTGTTTGTTTGACTTGTATCAAACAACTTATTTCTCCATAAATTCAAACGAGCTTCACTCCACCCCAAGTCAGTACCAGTGAGTACCCACCGTCCATACGATCCCAACTCAACTTACGGTTCGTCAATCTGATATCGTATGATCAAGTTACACCATTACGTAGTTAATACACTTTTAAACTAAAATAAACCTTAATTAGAAATCCATCGGGCCTAACCCCCCTATCTCTTGGCCCACTTCCCAAATAAAACCCGACCCATTCGCTATAGTCTCCTCCCCCAAATGAAATTTCGCGACTCAGTAAACACTCCAGGCATCTGCCGCACTTCCACCACAAAACATTCATCCATTCTTCCATGATTCTTCAATCCGATTCCACCAACCTACTCCTTGTTCCGACCTCATCCTTCCAGTACCCATAGCAGGCAACTTGCGCTGCCTGGTAGGAAACCAACGACAGCTTCAAACAGTAACTACAGTACACCGTATGGTCAAAATCATGACCGGAATCCACCAACTCATCATACCAGGTGCAAATTTCTTTGCGGAGCTCAAAAATGAACTTGAATGGAACCAATTCCCCTTTGATTTCAAGATCCGTCGAGCCCTAGGCCGACTGTGGTGAGTTCGAGCTATAGAAAATAGGGCCGCACCATTTAAAACGAGTGTCAACTTGAAGCAGATCATGCAAGGAACTGAAAGAAAATACTTTCATGATTTTTCAATTAGCGGTTGATTTAAAAAAAAATGAAGATCAAAGTTTTAAAAAGGAAGTTCTCTGTGTTGATTTTATACCGTTTTTATATATGGTGTTTGGGTTGGTAGGATTCGTGGCTGTGGAAGGTGGTCCCGTGGCCTTCATGTGGTCCACAGAAAATCTTAGGACATTTTTAATTTGATTTTTATATTTTATTTTCTCGATTTTCTGTTTGTCTCCGGTCCTTAAAAATCCCTGCGAACCACATACGATACCAAAAAATCACCAACCTGGACATGCACCTTCAGTTAGACATTACAGTCCCAACGAAATTGGTTTCGTCGAATTCCGAATCCGTTTGCTACACACCATATTTTTAACCATCAAAATACTGACTGTTTTTCACTCTAAAAATCCGTATGGCCACACAGTGACTCTAAAAATCATGAAACTTGGAATCTAACAATAACTTGATGTGGTGGATCCAACAAAATTAGTTTCGTCGAATTCTGACTTCATTTGCAAAAGTGGCTATTTTTAAAGCTCTAAATAACCTATTTAAATATATAAATATATTTAAATATAATTGAATTTAATATTTAAAAATAAATATTATCGTACATATTCGTAGTGGAATATCATACAGTTTCAGAATATTCCTATATGAATTTCTAACTCGATATTTTGAATCCCGATTAAATCGATATTCGATTTATAATGAAATTCCTTTTATAAAATATAATTAAATTATAAAGGAATTCCACAGCGACTTTTCTAAAATTTGATTTGGACATAAATCAAAATCTACACGACGAAATCTCGATTTTTCTCTTCCACTAGAAAGATATACTTCACCAGCTCCCAAAGTTTCTTGTTTCACAGAAATCCAATTTAAAACGGCTTCCGTATATCGAGTTGAAGTTCAAATCGCCAAATCGCGAACTACAGCGCCGTTTCGAGCTCGTTTATAACTATAATATAATTATATGTTCAAATTGACGTTATTTAAATATATTCGTTATTCTAATTCAATTCTAAACTGAATTATATATTTTGAATTTCCAAATTCACACCATATCGCCATCTCAGCCAATTCTGATCATTTCAAAGTTAAATGTATTATTTAATTATTATTTTAATTAAATATGCACTATTATTTAATTCAACGACTATTAAATTCTCTGAATCACTATTTAAATAATTAAATAAATTAATTATTATACCGTTGAAAAATGCGGGTCATTACAGAAATACCGGGATCGAATTTATATTCGTAAACCATTCCGACCAACAAATACGGGAAGATATCAGAAGATGATCGAGATGGAGCAATGAAGACCGTAGATCTTCATAAAACGGAAGAACTGCTAATAATCTTTGGTGAGCTCCCAGAGATAAATTGTGATTCTGTCGTGGTTGGAATCTATGGGTTGCAAGGACTTCTCGCTACTGATCCATGGGGTGATTCTTATATTGGATGCAGTAGGAGGGTACCTTCAGTTCATCTTGTTACTGGTTGACTTGTATGGAAGAGTGTCTGACAGAGTATTTCAAAAGGAACACATACGTTGATTTCTTCAAGCGAGCTATAATTGGTTAGCTCCCAACTAGAGTATTTTTGGGGACATCAACTAGTGATATCTAGTGGATCTGACGATGTGGCATTAAAAGTGAATGGTGACCAAGTGTTCCAAAAGTTAATCTAAACCTCAAGCCTCATCAGCCGGGAGATAACAAAAATCGGGCAGCCAACATGACTATGTGGGTCTCTCCCATTAGGGTGTATAATCACCTATCTAAAGAAATTCCTTTTACTTCTTTAATCTTTATTTCGATGCTGTCCCTTTTCGGGAATCGGTTGCTGACCCAACCGTTGGTGATATACATTCGATACACTCAAGCGAAATGAGTGGTCGGTTATGTGTGGGCCGGGTTGCAAGATGTTTTTGTTGAACCCAGTATATTCGCCTCAATAGATACACTATCGGCAGGTGGTCCCATACCTTGTCATAGTCGGAAACCAATCTCCAATAAGCGCTCGCGGTTCTGATTGTATACTATATATGTGGTGCGTGAGATGTAAGCGTTTGCTAGATTGAAATTTACTTGTATTTAGACACTATCATAATATCAGGAAGGATATTGGTTTCAAAAATGTTTTGGGTTATCATAAGGTAAAAAACCGTCCGTATTTATGTGTGGATTTGGTCTTACGATTATCCTTTTCTTTCGAAATGATTTTAACTTTAAAATCAAGTTGTGTGATACCATTAATACTGCGCGAGTTTTTCTCACTCTGGTTCACCAGACTGACCCGGTGTTTTGTAACTGCTCGGGTTAGCCCAAGATGTACAGGTTCAGATTAACGAATGCTATGAAGAGACAAGCTGGAAGGGTCCAGACATATGATATTATATAGCTACTATTCCGCTGTGTGTTGTATATGAGGACAGGTTATTATAACTATCCAGATGTGTGTTGTACTCTGATATTGTAAGTTTTATTCAAGGCTATCAATAAAGATTTATTTCTATATTATATTTTGTTCCGCTGTGATGTGAGACTCTGATTATGTTGTGTTGGTTCTTCTTCTTCTTCTATTCTAATATTTCTTTCTTTCTTATCTCACCCTCTAATTTCTTTCTAATAACTACCCAGTCTTTTCGGTGTTTGGAAGGTTAACATAGGATGACAGTAAAAGTATCCATGTCGATTTCCGGGCCGAAAATCCATGGGTCGTTATAATGTCTCCAACACTGAACTCAAGATTGATGCTTCTCTTATCAGCATATGACATTTTTCGGTCCTGTGCCGTCTTCATGCGTCTTTGAATCAAGTCTATCTTCTATGAAGTTTCCCTAATCATCTTGGGCCTAAGCAAAATCTTATTCATAGACTCCCATGTAACACCCCACGTCCATTAATGTCACTCACACAGGGAATGCATTAACTTCTATGGAGCGTTTTAAGTGAGTATAGAACAGAAACTTAACAACAAGACAGATATAAACAATACTTGAAAAATAAAAAAACTTATTTCATTGCAGCGGAAAATACATATGTTTGATTACATCATCAAAACCAAAGCCAAGTACATAATATCCATCTTGATTAAATCAAAGTACATAAATTGAAAGACATGATCCCTAATACAAAATAGCCATAAATAAAAGAGAGGCAAACCTTTACTTCAGCGATCCAAGCAATCTTCTAAAAGCAAGAAGCACAGCTGCCCAAGATCAAGCTCCATTGGTGCTAGTTCCAACCTAAGCACCTGGAGGGGGGGGGGGGGGGTGGAGAAGGATGAAAAGAGGAGGAAACTAAGGGGGTCGGACATAAAGTCTGGCGAGTGCGATAACTTTAACAATATAATTACCAAAGTAACTAGGCTAAGGCATAAGTTGGAAAATCAGGAAATGACCATGAACCATTGAGTATGGCAGAGTAAACAAGGTAACAAGATGAACAACGATATCGCTAAAGCGCACCTAAACCACTATAAGATAGTTACTAAACTACACCAACACTATAGGATAATTGCTATACTGCACCACCAATAGTAACCCTAAGGTTGATCCCGCCTACAGACTTAATAATGATTTTGGTAGTTTCGTGCACCCCTAGCTGCCTTCATAGGTGCTGCATGCCCCTATCTCCACTAGGTGTACCCACTAGCCCCAAGCGATCGGCTCCCTAACTCGTAGATACCCGTGCTGGCCCCACAGTGGTGTGTATCACTCCCCAAAGTGGCAACCCGATACCACAAATAATGCACGGCATATACCGACACAATGCAACAACGTCTTACCTACCAGCCCGGGTCCACACACGCATATAAACCCGTTGGACTTGCATTGCCACCGCTAACCCGTTTTGGCCTCTTACAGTCAAGCCCAGTATGCGTGTCTCGTCCTCGACTTGGGTCGAGTCCACAAAGATACGTATGGGTTACTGGTTTAAATGGGCCATTAAACGGGCCCCCATTACTTGACACAAGCTATCCACCTAAGCTTGGTCCCCTCCAGTACATCCCACTTAACCCACTTCTTATTCATGTTTACTTACATGTTTCAATTAGTGTTAAGTATTTCTAATCGTATTTCAAATGTCACCCAAGGCACCCACTAGATTCCACATGCCACCCAAGGCACCCATTTAACAACCTCATGTTTCACTGCATGTTTATCTGGTTAAGTGTTTCTTAATTCATTAAGACCGTAACCTCATAAAGACCTCTCACACTAGACTGGCATTTGTGGCAGCTGGATTTGCCGGGCGGGTCCGGGCAGTCTTACACCACAAAAGAGCCTAACCTCGTGTCTTTACAATTGCTACATATTTAATTTGTGCCTAAGACCTCCCACATTAGACTGGCATTTGTGGCAGTTGGATTTGTCGGGCGGGTCCGGGCAGTCTTACATCACAAAAGAGCCTAACCTCGTGTCTTAGACGATTAACTACTCCTAATTAATCATCCACCAATTTGAATTACTTTCCCTATTCAAATTATCAATTAATTCCAATTTTAACTATGGCCATAATTGACTCAATTATGCCCTATATTTATGGTATGTAAAATCATACCAATTTCAACACAAATTTATTTTATGCCTTTTAAGATATTTATGCCAATTAAATCTTTTAAAATAATCCCCTTTTACCCCACTTTGCACGTTAGTTCGTTTAACGTAAAATATGTGTTAGACCCGAATAGTCTAACTCATGGAATAAAGAGAAGACATCACCACATACATATAATTAAAACTAGATCTAAACACAAG
The DNA here is from genome assembly GCA_030737875.1 of Allium sativum. Taxonomy (NCBI): domain Eukaryota; kingdom Viridiplantae; phylum Streptophyta; class Magnoliopsida; order Asparagales; family Amaryllidaceae; genus Allium; species Allium sativum. The sequence goes on along the minus strand of CM060925.1, from coordinate 306,101,694 downwards.
GGGTGAACTTGTATGTGTGAATGATGTTCTACATTAAAACTTGCATAGGCCAAAGTTGCAACTTGCATAAAATTACATATGTCATAAATCCAAATCTAAAGGTGTGAACTTGTTAGGATAATGGTCACAAACTTGCATAATTCATGTATATCATAGGTCTACATCTAAAGGTGTGAACTTGCATAGGCAATAACCACAAACTTGCATAACATGATTCATATTCAAACACATGTATTCATATAGACTTGCATATGTGATTTATGCAACATAACAATGGTATTAACTTATATCTAAACATGTAAACTAGCATGTAGAATTTGGCATATAACTCACACATGTCATAGCCTAAATTTAGATCTAAATTGTATGTCATGAAGCATATAAGGTTATACATAATTTTCCCAACTTGCATATGATTCATGTCTTAATAAAAATTTAAACTTGCTTACATACTTATGATTTATCATATGAATCAACATACCCAAACTAACCTATGAACAACATGGTGATTCGATTAGACATAAGCCTATCATAAAATTACAACATAGATGATCACAACTTTACAAGATAGCATCATAGAATTTACAACATAAACATCACAATTTTATTACATGAATAATAACATGCAGTCAATAATTCACATCATATCCAAATAGTCCGCATCATAACTCAATCCAATTAATTTGCTAATTATTTTATTAAAATTATCGAACTCACAATTCATAGAAAGTCTTGAATTCTGAATTCTGAGTTCTGAAGTTAAAATAGCTTTCCTTTGAAGAAGATTCGTTGTTAAAGTTGAAAAGAATTGATTTAGGCTAGCTTTCTTCCTCTCTAATTGGTGGCAGCTATGCTGAGTTTCTAGGTGACGGCATGGAGGCCATGAATCTAATTTTGTTTTGATTTTAGGGTTTGAGTCTAGAGGTGTTTTTATAGAGTTTAGGACTAGTTTAAGCCATCCGATCAACCCAGAATTAATCCCAGCCAATCAGAGCATATCAGAAACCCTAATGATTCAGCATCTAGTCATCAGCAGGTCACAAAACAAATCTGCCCAGGGGAGGGGGGCAGGTCGACCCTATGGTCGACCTGGTCAGGGAAGGTCGACCCCTAGGTCGACCCTATTGTCGATCTGGGCCTGGTGGGAAATTTCCCGCCTGACCCATTCTGACTCTGAATTTTCAAATTTTGAAATCTGTTTTGAATTTTCTGAAACTTCCGATGGCCATAACTTCTTCATACGAGGTCCAATTCACGCAAACTTGGACTCTATGTCAACCAGAATTCCGAGACGAACACAATGGCGCAACCTATTTCCCTTAATTATCCCGTCTAAGATTAGTTATTCTTTAATTTGTGAACATTAGTGTTAACAGAAATACGGGGTGTTACATTCTCCCCTCCTTAAAGGATTTCGCCTCCGAAATCTCCAAGTTAAGGAGAATGCATATCCTACCATCAAAACAACCATCTACACAACCATCAAACATAGGCATCCATTGTCTTTAAAAATTTCTAATGCTTTATGAACATATGCAAGAAGTGTGTGTATATGTTCCTTATCTAATGCAAAATCAGGCGGTCTACAGATTCAATTGACCTCCTTAATGCAAACCATGATAGTGCCATGCGTCCATTATGTATGCGAAGAACCCAATCGATACATATTACTTCTACATGCGTGCACAACCATTCACCAAAATGCCACATCCATATGATACCGCAACCATTATACATCCATTATCTTAAATATGCACACACATTTATATGCAATATGAAGTGACTGAGCTGATCTTGTGCCTAAAGTGTGTGTATATGCATCCACAGGCAACTACAAGAAACCACTTGCATCCACATGCATCCATCATACATAACATGTCTCAAACACTTGTTTCAACCATAGGACTACCCTATCTAAAGGTTAAAGGTACTAGCGAGAGGACATACTAAAGATAATATAAGTACAAGGTAAGCGATAATGGAGAAATTAAATGACATACCCTCGAAAAGAAAAGGGTATAATGAACGCATCTTCTCTTTCGTCTCCCAAGTAGCGTTGCTCTCATCATCTCCCCGTTACACTTTGACTAGCTTGACCTCTCGATTCCTCAACTTCTTAATCTCCGACCCAAGAATGCACGTAGGAGCTCGTCGAATCGTCGCATCACGCTCTACCTCCACCTCTCTAAGCAAGCTCGGCTCTACCACTTCCGCGGTCTCGTGCAAGCATTTCCTCAAATGTGATACATCTAATACATCGTGTACACCACTAAGTCTCCTTGGCAACTCCACTCTATACACCATCTGCCCAATCCTTTCCTTAATAGGAAACGGCCCAACGAACCTTGGTGCTAACTTCCCAACGGACCCAAAGCGAACGACGTTGCGTGATAGAGACACCTTGACAAAGACCATGTCCCCAATATCAAACTCAAGATCGGACCTTCTATTGTCCGCATAAGATTTCTGCCTATCTTGCGCCGTCTCCATCCTCCTTCGAATCACGTTGATCTTTTCTGAAGTCTCTCTAATCATATCGGGACCAAGTAAAATCTTATTTGTAGACTCCCACCAACATGTAGGCGAACGACACGGCCGTCCATAAAGAGCTTTGAATGGTGCCATGCCAATGCTAGACTGAAAGCTGTTATTATATGCGAACTCCACCACCGAAAGAGGTTCCTCCCATGTACCTCCGAAGTCTAAGAATACGATTCACCCTCTCGGTCTGGCCGTCCATCTGAGGATGATATGCGGTTCTCAAACATAACTGAGTCCCTACCGCCTCTTGCAAGCTCTTCCAAAATTCGCTAGTAAAGATAGGATCGCTCACTATGCTAGAAGGAACACCGTGCAAACGAACTATCTCTCGATTGTATACAGAGGCTAACCATGGAGCAGTCCTCTTACTCTTCACGGGAATGAAATGGGCGCTCTTGGTAAGTCTGTCTACCATGACCCAAATCCCCGTATTACCCTTTCTCGATCTTGGTAATCCGTCAACAAAGTCCATCGAGACACTTTCCCACTTCCATTGTGGGACCTCCAATGGGTGAAGCAATCCACCGGGCTTCTTTTGCTCTGCTTTTACTTGTTGGCACACTAAGCATCTCGCAACAAACTCGGCCACGTCCTTCTTCATGTCATCCCAAAAGTAAACTCGTCTCATGTCCATATACATCTTGTCCGCACCGGGATTGGTGGTCATCTTCGAACAATGTGCATCATCATGAATGGTCTTCCTTAGGTCCTCGTCTTTTGGTACACAAAGTCTCCAGTCCCTACGTAACCAACCCTTATCATCTAGAGTATACCTACGGAGATGGCCTGATGACTCCCATCCTTTGAGCTTTTCTACTAACTCAACCAACTGTGGGTCATCTCGTTGTGCCTCACCAATCCGTCCCAAAAGCGTAGGTCTGACCTCCAAGGATGCTAGCAATCCAGGTACAAAGTCAACGGAAGGTTTAAAGTCAAACGTAGAGATGAACTCTAAGCTTCACCGCTCAACAAACAACGGACTCAAGGATAACCTCTTCCTACTTAAGGCGTTTGCCACCACGTTACCCTTGCTAGGGTATATGCTATCTCGAAGTCGTAGGATGCTAAGAATTCCATCCACCTTTGCTGCCTTAAGTTCAAGTCCTTCCGAGAGAATAAGTATTTTAGCGATTTGTGGTCAGTGAATAATTTGAATTTCTCGCCAAGAAGATAATGGCGCCAAGACTTAAGCGTGAAAACAATAGAGGCCAACTATAGGTCATGTGTAGGGTAATTTCTCTCATGAACTCTCAACTGCCTTCCACCATAGGCTATTACCCTTCCCTCTTGCATTAAGACTACGCCTAGTCCTATCCCACAAGCATCGGTATAAATGGTAAAAGGCTTACACCCATCTGGCAACACTAAGACTGGGGCTGTGGTCAAAGCTTTCTTTAAACGTTGGAACACATCATCACAATCTACGTCCCATGTGAAATCTAGGTTCTTCTTCGTCAAGCGTGTTAATGGGGCTGATATTTTTGCGAAGTCTTTGATAAACTTCCTATAGTAGCCAGCCAACCCTAAGAAACTCCTCACCTCAGTAGCATTTTTAGGGACCTTCCAATCTTGGATGGCCACTACCTTTGCCGGATCCATGGCTATCCCTTCTTTGGAAACCACATCCCTAAGAATCGCACTTCCTTCCTCCAAAAGTGACACTTAGAAAATTTAGCTTTAAGGCTATGCGCTCGAAGAGTCTCCAACACTTCCCTAAGATGTTGGGCATGCTCTTCCTCGTTCTTAGAAAAGATAAAGATGTCATCCACAAAGACTACCATGAATTTATCAAGGTACTCCCTAAATACCCTACACATCAAGTCAACAAAGTATGCAGGAGCATTTGTCAAACCGAAGGGCATCACAAGCCACTCGAAGAAAGCGACTGGAGTCCTAAAGGCAGTCTTGTCTATGCTATCCTCAGCAACTCTCAACTGATGAAAACCCATGGCTATGTCCAACTGCGAAAACACTGAGGTGCTAACTAACTGATCGAAGAGATCGTCAATCATTGGCAGTGAGTGTCTATTCTTCTTAGTAAGCTTATTAAGTTCTCTATAGTCCACACAAAGTCTAAGGGACCCATCTGCCTTCGTGGCAAACACTACTGGAGCACCCCACTCTGATATACTACGTCTGATGAACCCCTTCTCAAGCAATTGCTTCACTTGCATACTGAGTTCTCTTCTATCTCTTGGAGCCATGTGGCGCACTGGTAATGCAACTGGCTTGGCATTATCTACTAGATATATTCAAAAGTCTATCGCACGTTTTAGGGGTAAACCCCGCACCTCATCGAAGACATCAACATATTCACGGACTATGGGAACAGAATGTAAATCATCATCGGATGCGTCAACGGATTCTAGGTAGCTAAGCATTATTGGACCTCTAGGGTCACAAGAAATATCAAGGGTCTTTCCACAACGAGTCAACAATCTGTAACGCCCCACTCCCGCTATGATCACTCACTAAGGGAATGCCATAGCATCGGTGGAGTATTTTAGTGAATATAGAACAGAAAAATTACAACAAGACAGATATAAATAGTACTTGAAATTTTAAAACATCATCTCATAACAGCGGAAGTAAAACATGTCTGGTTACATCATAAAACCACAATAAAGGTCAAGTACAATATCCATCAAAATAAAGAAGTACATAATCCCACTCTCATACAATAGCCAAACAAAAGAAAAGATAACTGGATAACTGGAGTTTACATCTATCCAAGCTCCTAAAGACTGGAACAGCAATCCGATCAAGCTCCACTACTGCTAGGATCCACCGTAGGACCTGAGGGTTGGGAAAAAGATAAAAACAACAGGGTCAGACATAAGTCTGAGCGAGTCCTATAACTTTAACAATACAATCGTTAAAGTAACCAGAGAAGACATAAACTGATATACGGTAACATATAGGGATGAATGGCTACCCTAAGCAGTCAACTAAACGAAGATAAAGGATAAAGACGCATCTACCCTCCCTAAGGTAAATTACTAAACTGCACCACACCAGTCGTTCCTAACTTAAAAGTTGATCCCACCCAAGGACTTATAAAATTTACTAATTAGTACCTGCGTACCCCTAGGTGACCAAGTAGGCGCCACGGGGCCCTACAATCCACTAGGTGTACACACTACTTCCCATTCGATCGGCTCCCTAACGTAGATACCCGTGCTGGCCCCACCGTGGGATGTATCATTCCCCAATGTGGCAACCTGATGAAACTAAAGGTGCACGGCTTATATCTACTCGATGCAACAACGGCTTACCTACCAGCCCGGGCCCACTCACGCATATGAAGCCCGTTGGACTTGCGTTGCCACCGCTAACCCGTTTGCCTCTTACAGTCAAGCCCAGTATGCGTGTCCCGTCCTCGACATGGGTCGAGCCTACAAAGATACGTATGGGTTACTGGTTGAAATGGGCCTCCACAAGCTACCCACCTAAGCTTGTCCCTTTTTCTAGTATATCCCACTTAACCCTTTAATCATGTTTTAATTACATGTTCTATTTTGGTTAAGTATTCTAATCGTATTTTCTATTGCCACCCAAGGCAACCACTAGATTTTCTCATGCCACCCGAGGCACCCACTTAACCCCTCATGTCCCTCTACATGCTAATGTGGTTAAGTGTTTCTTAATTAATTAATTAAGAACGTAACCTTTGTAAAGACCTCTCACATTAGACTGTCTTTTATGACCGCTGGTTAAGCCGGTTGGGTCCGGGCAGCCTTATGTCATAACAGAGTCTAACCTCGTGTCTTTACATTAATTACGTATTTAGTTTGTGCCTAAGACCTCTCACATTGGGCTAACATTTGTAGCAGCTGGTTAAGCCGGTTGGGTCCGGGCAGTTTTACGCTACAACTGAGTCCAACCTCGTGTCTTAGTCAATTAATTACACCTAATTAATCACCCTCATAATTTTATATTAATTATCCCTAATTAATCAAGTTTTCTTAACATGGGTAGACCTAACTTAATAGGTAAATTCCCATGGGGTAGACCTAACTCAATAGGTAAATTCCCAACACATAGTATGGGTACACCTAACCAAATAGGCAAATTCCCATACTATGTTTATTTATTTTGTGTTAGGCATAATTATATTAATTTCACACAATCTTATTAACTTATGCATTTAATTACCCCATCGTTCCCACGTAATTTCGTTCATGATATAACACATATAAAAGGTGTCAACTTGCATATGAATGAACATGTTTCAAAGGTGCCATCTTGCATATTAACAAACACATAACTTGCATATGAACTTGCATAACATGTCACATAACTTGCATATAATATGTCACATAACTTACATATTCATTTTGCATAACAAACTTGCATATTAGCTTATAGACTTGCATAATGTGTCATCATGAACTTGCATATTAATAAACATGTAACTTGCATATTTACATACATGTAACTCGCATATTAACAAACATGTAACTTGCATATAAAGAAACATGTAACTTGCATATTTACATACATGTAACTTGCATATTAACAAACATGTAACTTGCATATTAACAAACATGTAACTTGCATATTTACATACATGTAACTTGCATATTAACAAACATGTAACTTGCATATTAACAAACATGTAACTTGCATAGCATATTACCATGAACTTGCATAACATGCATATGATTACATAGCCCACAACTTGCATATTTAGCATCATGCAAACATAACATACATCATATTAAACTTGCATAAGCTTACATACTCAACATGCATAAACATAAGATTAATGCTAACATCATATCATATGATTCAAAGCTCATTAACCCACATACAAAACCATAAATCTCATCACATCTCATCTAATTAGTTTACCAAAAGATCATCAAAGTGATAGAAACTCACAACTAGCAACTTTGAACACCAAATGAAGAAGATTAAGATGCTAAGAAGGGATTAGAAGTTGATTAGAGAGTGATTAGTATGCAACCCTCTTCATAAAATTAGTGGAGGCCATGAGAGCTAGCATTTTGCCATAGTTTAGTCACTAGGTTTAATTATGAATGAATTAGGGTAGGTTAGGGTCTTATTTATAGATTAGGCAAGTGTTTTAGGCCATAGGATTAACCCTAGATTCAATCCAAGCCATCAAAGCATGTCTTGGGGAAGAAGTCAAGTGTAGGAACCATCTAGGGCCTTTAGATTAAAGATGGACCATGAGAACCATTCAAATGCAAAATCTTCACTTGAGCGAATCGGCCCACGGGTTGACAGCCAAACACCCTGGATTAACCCCTAGTCGACCCAGCGGGCTCGGGTCGACTTCAAAAATCGGCCGGTTCGGTTATTCCCCTCTCCCAATTCGCTGTTTTGAGCATTTTTGCATATTTATTTATTAAATTTTCAATTATATATATATATATATATCAATATATATATATATATATATATATATATATATATATCTACACAACCCATTTCACTTAATTAAGTATACTTTAATTTGGGAATTTTCGTGAAACTTCGCGAGGCCATATCTTGGTCATACGGACTCCGATTTTCGAAAACTCGGACTCTATTTCGCGTATTTTTCCGAGACGAACACAATGGCATAGCCCGTTTCCCCTTGATTCCCATTTTAGAATTAAATTCTGCCTCGATTTATGTTATTACAGGTTATTGAAAATACGGGTTGTTACATTCTCCCCTCCTTAAAGGATTTCGTCCCCGAAATCTTCAAGTTAGGAAGAACGTATCCTACCATCCAATCATCCATCTACTCAAAGCATCATCCACGAGCAATCATTGTCCTTACAAGATTCTAAATGCTGGATGGATATATGCAAAAGTGTGTGTATATGTACTTACCTAATGCGAAAATCAGGCGGTTACTGATACAGTAAACCTCCTTAATGCAAACCATGATAGTGCCATGCATCCAATATGTATGCGAAACCCTATTGACACATACAAATTTCTACATGCGTGCACAACCATACACAAAAATGCATCATCCATATGATAACACAGCCATGATACATCCATCAATCTAACTACCACATCCATTTATGCAATATGCAACATGAAGTGACTGAGCCGATCTAGTGCCTAATGTGTGTGTATATGCATCCACGAGCAACCACTAGCAAACAACTGCATCCATATGCATCCATCAACCATAACATGTTTCAAACACATGTTTCAACCATAGGTTTTACCCTATCTAAAGGTCATAGGTATTAGCGAGAGGATATACTAAAGATAAGGTAAGTACTAGACAAGCAATAAAGGAGAAGTTAAAAGACATACTCTCAAAAAGAAATGGATACAAAGAACGCATCTTTGCTTCCGTCTCCCAAGTAGCATTGCTTTCGTCATCTCCCCATTGCACTTTAACTAGCTGAACTTCTCTGTTCCTCAACTTCCTAGTTTCTGACCCAAGGATGCGAGTAGGAGCTCGTCGAATCGTCGCATCACGCTCTACCTCTACATCTCTAAGCAAGCTCGGCTCTACCACCTCCGCGGTCTCATGTAAGCACTTCCTCAAATGTGATACATGGAATACATCATGAACACCACTAAGTCTGTCGGGCAACTCCACCCTATATGCCATCCGTCCAATCCTTTCCTTAATAGGAAACGGCCCAACAAATCTCGGTGCTAACTTCCCTACGGACCCAAAGCGAACAACATTTCTCAATGGAGATACTTTGACAAAAACCATGTCCCCAACCTCAAACTCAAGATCTGTCCTTCTCCGATCCGCATAAGATTTCTGTCTATCTTGCGCTGCTTTCATCCTTTTTCGAATTAAATCAATCTTCTCTGAAGTCTCTCTAACCATATCCGGCCCAAGCAAGATCTTATCCGTAGATTCCCACCAACATGTAGGAGATCGACAAGGCCTTCCATAAAGAGCTTCGAAAGGAGCCATACCAATACTGGACTGAAAGCTGTTATTATATGCGAACTCCACCAAAGGAAGATGTTCTTCCCATGTACCTCCAAAATCCAAGATACAAAGCCTCAAAAGATCTTCTAAGATACGGTTCACCCTCTCAGTCTGACCGTCCGTCTGAGGATGATATGCGGTGCTCAAACACAACTGAGTCCCTACCGCCTCTTGCAAACTTCTCCAAAACTCACTAGTGAAAATAGGATCTCGATCACTCACAATGCTGGATGGTACGCCATGCAATCTAACAATCTCTCTAACATAGACTGAAGCAAGCCATGGAGCGGTCCTCTTACTCTTTACGGGTATAAAATGGGCACTCTTTGTAAGTCTGTCTACCACAACCCAAATTCCCGTATTGCCCTTCCTCGATCTCGGTAACCCGTCGATGAAATCCATCGAGACACTATCCCACTTCCACTGTGGAACTTCCAATGGGTGTAGCAACCCACCGGGTTTCCTTTGCTCCACTTTAACTTGTTGGCACACTAAGCATCTAGCCACATACTCGGCCACATCTTTCTTCATACCGGCCCAAAAGAAAACTCTCTTCATGTCTTGGTACATTTTGTCTCCACCGGGATGAATAGTCATTCTTGAACGATGTGCATCATCCAAAATAGCCTTCTTCAAACCCTCATCTTGCGGTACACAAAGTCTACCGTCTCTATGCAACCATCCCTTATCATCTATGGTGTATCTACCCAAATGGCTGGACGACTCCCCTCTTATAAGCTTCTCTACCAACACAACCAACTGTGGGTCGTCTCGCTGAGCCTCGCCAATCCGTCTCAAAAGAGTAGGTCTAACCTCCAAGGATGCCAACAAACCAGGTACAAAATCAACAGAAGGTCTGAAGTCAAACAAAGAAAGAAACTCCAAGCTTCGTCGTTCCACGAACAATGGACTCAAAGATAGCCTTTTTTCTACTTAAGGCGTCTGCCACCACGTTACCCTTACCAGGGGTATACGCTATCTCGAAATCATAGGATGCTAAGAACTCCATCCACCTTTGCTGTCTTAAGTTTAAATCCTTCTGAGAGAATAAGTACTTCAATGATTTATGGTCGGTGAACAACTCGAATCTCTCACCAAGAAGATAATGGCGCCAAGACTTAAGTGCGAAAACAATCGCGGCCAACTCTAGATCATGGGTAGGGTAATTCTTCTCATGCACTCTCAATTGTCTCCCTCCATAGGCTATTACCCTTCCCTCCTGCATCAAGACTGCGCCTAATCCTGTTCCACAAGCATCGGTATAAACAACAAACGGCTTACTCCCATCCGGGAGCACTAAAACTGGAGCGGTGGTCAAAGCTCTCTTTAACCGTCGGAAAGCATCATCACAATCTACATCCCACGAGAAAACCAGATTCTTCTTCGTCAAGCGGGTTAATGGGGCTGATATCTTCGCGAAGTCTTTGATGAACTTCCTATAATATCCTGCCAACCCCAAGAAACTTCTTACCTCGGTAGCATTTCTAGGAACTTTCCAATCCTGGATAGATACTATCTTTGCGGGATCCACAGCTATCCCTTCCTTAGAGACCACATGCCCTAAGAATCGCACTTCTCTTCTCCAAAAATGGCATTTAGAGAATTTAGCTTTAAGACTATGCGCTCGAAGAGTCTCCAATACTTCCTTGAGATGTAAGGCATGCTCTTCTTCATTCTTGGAAAAGACCAAGATGTCATCCACAAAAACTACTACAAACTTATTCAGATACTCTCTGAACACTCTACTCATGAGATCAACAAAGTATGCGGGGGCGTTTGTCAACCCAAATGGCATCACTAGCCACTCATAAAAACCATCCGGAGTCCGGAAAGCAGTCTTCTCTATACTGTCCTCCGCCACTCTTAACTGATGAAACCCTGTAGCTAAGTCCATCTGCGAAAATACTGACGCGCCAACCAACTGATCAAAGAGATCATCTATCCTCGGTAATGGGTGTCTATTCTTCTTCGTGAGCTTATTAAGTTCCCTATAATCCACACAAAGTCTGAGGGACCCATCCGCCTTCGTGGCAAACACTACTGGAGCTCCCCACTCCGATATACTTCGCCTTATGAACCCCTTCTCAAGCAACTCCCCTACTTGCTTATGAAGTTCTCTTCTCTCACGAGGAGCCATGTGGCGTACTGGCAAAGACACTGGTTTGGCATTATCCACCAAATAAATTCGGAAATCTATCTCCCGCTTCGGAGGCAAACCCTTTACTTCTTCAAACACATCCGGATATTCCCGGACTACTCTGACAGAACACAAACTTTCGACCGAAGCATCGAGCGATTCAAGATAACTTAGCAAAACAGATTCCATGGGATTGCAAGAGATCTCGAGAGTGTTACCCAAGCGGGTCATGAGCCTGACAACTCTCCTATCGCAATCAAGAACGGCACCATTACTGGATAACCAGTCCATGCCCAAGATCAACCCATAGCCCGTGAAGCCCAATACAAAAGCATCACATCTAAACTCAACGCTAAGTATAGAAATCTTCAAACCCAAACATATCATAGACAGATATATGGAGCCCCCAATTGGGTTTGAGACAACCAAGGGATCATCAACTAGACTGGTGTCTAAGTGCAGTGACTCAACTAACGATGATGAGATAAAAGAATGCGATGCGCCAGAGTCAAACAAAGTACGAACTGGATGATCAAACAGAAAAACCAGACTTTCAACGGAAATAGTTCTACCTCTCTGCTGAATCGGTGGAACTGAGAGAACCTGAACTTGCCCCCCTGACTGAGGTGGTGCTATAAGAGCTTGCACCTGGCCTCCTGAGGTAGACCCCGTCTTCTGCCCCTTCTTTGGGCAGTTTTTCACAAGATGCCCTGCTTCACCACAATGAAAGCAACCGGTCTTCTTCTTTTTGCGACAATCCTTACTGAGGTGTCCTGGTGTTCCACAATTGAAGCACTTCTTCTTCGTCTTCTTTTTGTCACCATTGCCTTTTCCGCCCTTGCCTTGTTGTTGCTGTTGCGGTTTCTTCTGATCCCCCTTTTTCTCTGGTGCCTTAGAATTCTTATCATCCTCATGCATAAGTGCCATGTAGACAAGCTTCTCAAAAGTGGCCCCCATAGGAATGTGAGTCATAGCTATTCCTTGCAATGGTTCGTTCAAGCCTCTAACGAACCTCAAAGCCTTCTTCTCCGGTGTATTCACCAACTCTATGCCAAACCTTGCTAATTGATTGAATTTGTTGACATATTCTTTCACCGTGAGATTCCCTTGCTTCAAATTCAAGAACTTCTCCATAAACAGATTCTCTTCCGCCCTTGAGAGAAACTTAGCCCCAAACCTTTGCTTAAAATCTGCCCAAGAGTCAACAGGGCGTTCTCCATTAGTGACCTCCCACCAGAATGAGGCCTCTCCCTTCATTAACCAAGCCGCCAACTTGACTTTCTTTCCCTCTTCCACTTCAAAGATATCTAGCAACTCTTCCACTTCCTTAAGCCAATCTCTAGCCTCTACGAAAGTCTCTGAACCAAGAAAAGGTTTTCCTCCTATAGCCTTGAACTCCTTGCAAACCTTAGCAAAATTATCCACTCTAGGCTGAGGAGGAGGAGCGGTTGTCTCTGGTGTAGTAGCATTGGCCGGACCCGCAGCCGCGGCCCTAGCCTCTTGCAACCTCCTATACCATAGTGGTATAACTAAACCCTCCGGGATGTTAAGATCTTCAGCCATGCTGAAACGAAAGAGGAAAGATTCAAAAAGGAGATTCCGAAAGATAAAGATATGGCTATTGGGGATTATGCTTTTCTTTTTCAAAAACTTTTTCTCTTAGAAGACATGCTTTTAAAAATACTTTCTTCGAAAATACTCTTAGAAAGTAGTTTTTCTCAAAAATTTTATCTGTTCTGGTAACCTTAAGCTCTGATACCACGTGTAACGCCCCACTCCCGCTATGATCACTCACTAAGGGAATGCCATAGCATCGGTGGAGTATTTTAGTGAATATAGAACAGAAAAATTACAACAAGACAGATATAAATAGTACTTGAAATTTTAAAACATCATCTCATAACAGCGGAAGTAAAACATGTCTGGTTACATCATAAAACCACAATAAAGGTCAAGTACAATATCCATCAAAATAAAGAAGTACATAATCCCACTCTCATACAATAGCCAAACAAAAGAAAAGATAACTGGATAACTGGAGTTTACATCTATCCAAGCTCCTAAAGACTGGAACAGCAATCCGATCAAGCTCCACTACTGCTAGGATCCACCGTAGGACCTGAGGGTTGGGAAAAAGATAAAAACAACAGGGTCAGACATAAGTCTGAGCGAGTCCTATAACTTTAACAATACAATCGTTAAAGTAACCAGAGAAGACATAAACTGATATACGGTAACATATAGGGATGAATGGCTACCCTAAGTAGTCAACTAAACGAAGATAAAGGATAAAGACGCATCTACCCTCCCTAAGGTAAATTACTAAACTGCACCACACCAGTCGTTCCTAACTTAAAAGTTGATCCCACCCAAGGACTTATAAAATTTACTAATTAGTACCTGCGTACCCCTAGGTGACCAAGTAGGCGCCACGGGGCCCTACAATCCACTAGGTGTACACACTACTTCCCATTCGATCGGCTCCCTAACGTAGATACCCGTGCTGGCCCCACCGTGGGATGTATCATTCCCCAATGTGGCAACCTGATGAAACTAAAGGTGCACGGCTTATATCTACTCGATGCAACAACGGCTTACCTACCAGCCCGGGCCCACTCACGCATATGAAGCCCGTTGGACTTGCGTTGCCACCGCTAACCCGTTTGCCTCTTACAGTCAAGCCCAGTATGCGTGTCCCGTCCTCGACATGGGTCGAGCCCACAAAGATACGTATGGGTTACTGGTTGAAATGGGCCTCCACAAGCTACCCACCTAAGCTTGTCCCTTTTTCTAGTATATCCCACTTAACCCTTTAATCATGTTTTAATTACATGTTCTATTTTGGTTAAGTATTCTAATCGTATTTTCTATTGCCACCCAAGGCAACCACTAGATTTTCTCATGCCACCCGAGGCACCCACTTAACCCCTCATGTCCCTCTACATGCTAATGTGGTTAAGTGTTTCTTAATTAATTAATTAAGAACGTAACCTTTGTAAAGACCTCTCACATTAGACTGTCTTTTATGACCGCTGGTTAAGCCGGTTGGGTCCGGGCAGCCTTATGTCATAACAGAGTCTAACCTCGTGTCTTTACATTAATTACGTATTTAGTTTGTGCCTAAGACCTCTCACATTGGGCTAACATTTGTAGCAGCTGGTTAAGCCGGTTGGGTCCGGGCAGTTTTACGCTACAACTGAGTCCAACCTCGTGTCTTAGTCAATTAATTACACCTAATTAATCACCCTCATAATTTTATATTAATTATCCCTAATTAATCAAGTTTTCTTAACATGGGTAGACCTAACTTAATAGGTAAATTCCCATGGGGTAGACCTAACTCAATAGGTAAATTCCCAACACATAGTATGGGTACACCTAACCAAATAGGCAAATTCCCATACTATGTTTATTTATTTTGTGTTAGGCATAATTATATTAATTTCACACAATCTTATTAACTTATGCATTTAATTACCCCATCGTTCCCACGTAATTTCGTTCATGATATAACACATATAAAAGGTGTCAACTTGCATATGAATGAACATGTTTCAAAGGTGCCATCTTGCATATTAACAAACACATAACTTGCATATGAACTTGCATAACATGTCACATAACTTGCATATAATATGTCACATAACTTACATATTCATTTTGCATAACAAACTTGCATATTAGCTTATAGACTTGCATAATGTGTCATCATGAACTTGCATATTAATAAACATGTAACTTGCATATTTACATACATGTAACTCGCATATTAACAAACATGTAACTTGCATATAAAGAAACATGTAACTTGCATATTTACATACATGTAACTTGCATATTAACAAACATGTAACTTGCATATTAACAAACATGTAACTTGCATATTTACATACATGTAACTTGCATATTAACAAACATGTAACTTGCATATTAACAAACATGTAACTTGCATAGCATATTACCATGAACTTGCATAACATGCATATGATTACATAGCCCACAACTTGCATATTTAGCATCATGCAAACATAACATACATCATATTAAACTTGCATAAGCTTACATACTCAACATGCATAAACATAAGATTAATGCTAACATCATATCATATGATTCAAAGCTCATTAACCCACATACAAAACCATAAATCTCATCACATCTCATCTAATTAGTTTACCAAAAGATCATCAAAGTGATAGAAACTCACAACTAGCAACTTTGAACACCAAATGAAGAAGATTAAGATGCTAAGAAGGGATTAGAAGTTGATTAGAGAGTGATTAGTATGCAGCCCTCTTCATAAAATTAGTGGAGGCCATGAGAGCTAGCATTTTGCCATAGTTTAGTCACTAGGTTTAATTATGAATGAATTAGGGTAGGTTAGGGTCTTATTTATAGATTAGGCAAGTGTTTTAGGCCATAGGATTAACCCTAGATTCAATCCAAGCCATCAAAGCATGTCTTGGGGAAGAAGTCAAGTGTAGGAACCATCTAGGGCCTTTAGATTAAAGATGGACCATGAGAACCATTCAAATGCAAAATCTGCACTTGAGCGAATCGGCCCACGGGTTGACAGCCAAACACCCTGGATTAACCCCTAGTCGACCCAGCGGGCTCGGGTCGACTTCAAAAATCGGCCGGTTCGGTTATTCCCCTCTCCCAATTCGCTGTTTTGAGCATTTTTGCATATTTATTTATTAAATTTTCAATTATATATATATATATATATATATCAATATATATATATATATATATATATCTACACAACCCATTTCACTTAATTAAGTATACTTTAATTTGGGAATTTTCGTGAAACTTCGCGAGGCCATATCTTGGTCATACGGACTCCGATTTTCGAAAACTCGGACTCTATTTCGCGTATTTTTCCGAGACGAACACAATGGCATAGCCCGTTTCCCCTTGATTCCCATTTTAGAATTAAATTCTGCCTCGATTTATGTTATTACAGGTTATTGAAAATACGGGTTGTTACACAATCTAACTACCATTCTTTCACAATCTAGGATGGCCCCATATCTAGTTAGTCAGTCCATACCTAGAATTAAACTGTAGCCCATGAAGCCAAGAACAAAGGCATTTCATTCGAACTCAATGCCCAAGATAAACACTCTCAAATCCCGACAAATCATAGAAAGATGAGTCGAACCACCAATTGGATTTGAGACTACTAAGGGATCAGTAACAAGACTAGTATCTAGGTGCAGTGTTTCAACTAATGATGTAGAGATAAATGAATGTGATGCGCCAGAATCGAATAAACTACGGACAGGATGATCAAACAGAAAAACTAAACTTTCAACGGAAATTGCTCTACCTCGTTCTTGTAGTGGTGGGACCACGAGAGCATGAACTTGTCCCCTTGCCTGCCCTGGTGCCATGAGAGCCTGCACCTGTCCTCCCGAGGTAGACCCTGCCCTCTACCCTTTCTTTGGTCAGTCAGATGTCCCGCTTCACCACAGTGGAATCAACCAGTCTTCTTTTTCTTCCTACAATCTTTGCTTAGATGGCCTGGTGTCCCGCAGTTAAAGCATCTCTTCTTCCCCTTAGCATTGTTGCCTTTACCACCTTTCTTGTTCTGTTGTGACTGTTGCGGCTTCTTTTGATCCCCTTTCTTCTCGGGTGCCTTATTAGCGTTGGCGCCCTTCTCTTCTTCATGCATAAGCGCCATGTCAACATGCCTTTCAAAGGGAGACCCCATGGGGATGTGGGTCATAGCTAACCCATGAAGTGGCTCATTTAAACCCTTAACAAATCTCAGGGCCTTCTTTTCAGGAGTATTCACCAAGTCCAAGCCAAATCTTGCCAGTTGATTGAATTTGTTGACGTACTCTTTCATCGATTGATTCCCTTGCTTCAATGCTAGAAACCTTTCCATGTAAAGATTCTGTTCAGCCCGTTAGAGAAACTTCGCCTCAAACCTCTGCCTAAAATCTGGCCATGAATCGACTGGACGTCCTCCATTAGTGACCTCCCACCAAAACGAGGCCTCATCCTTCATTAGCCAGGCAACCAACTGGACCTTTCTTCCATCATCCACTTCAAAGATTCCAAACAATTCTTCCACCCCCTTTAGCTTGTTTCGAGCTTCAACAAATGTCTCCGTTCTTTGAAAAGGTCTTCCACCCATTGCCATAAAGACCTTACATATCTTTGCGAAAGTATCGACGCGAGGAGGAGGAGGAGCATTTGCTTGACCTGCAATGGCGACCCTAGCCTCGAGATATTGAAGAAACCAACCAGGTACATGAACACCCTCTGGTATCTCAGATGCTTCAGACATGCTGAAACGAAAAAGGAAAGATTCAATACAAAAGAACCGAAGGAAAGGTATATGACCATTGGGGTTATGCTTTCTAAAATAAGCCTTTCTCTTGAAAATACTTTCATTAAAACATACTTTTGAAGGTACTTCTATATAAAAGTTGTTTTGAAAAACAACTTTTCAAAAATTCATATATGTTCTGGTAACCTTCAGCTCTGATACCACGTGTAACACCCCACGTCCATTAATGTCACTCACAAAGGGAATGCATTAACTTCTATGGAGCGTTTTAAGTGAGTATAGAACAGAAACTTAACAATAAGACAGATATAAACAGTACTTGAAAAATTA
This sequence comes from Allium sativum, assembly GCA_030737875.1. Taxonomy (NCBI): domain Eukaryota; kingdom Viridiplantae; phylum Streptophyta; class Magnoliopsida; order Asparagales; family Amaryllidaceae; genus Allium; species Allium sativum. Next base: position 306,083,451 of record CM060925.1, on the reverse strand, counting down.
AAAAACTTATTTCATTGCAACTGAAAATACATATGTTTGATTACATCATCAAAACCAGAGCCAAGTACGTAATATCCATCTTGACTAAATCAAAGTACATAAATTGAAAGAAATAATCCCCAATACAAAATAGCCATAAATAAAAGAGAGGCTGAACTTTACTTCAGCGATCCAAGTAATCTTCTAAAAGCAAGAATCACAGCTGTCCAAAATCAAGCTTTACTGGTCCTAGTTCCAACCTAAGCACCTGTGGGGGGGGGGGGGGGGGGGGGGGGGGGAGGAAGAAAAGAGGAGGAAACTAAGGGAGTCATACATAAAGTCTGCCGAGTGCGATAACTTTAACAATATAATTACCAAATTAACTAGGCTAAGGCATAAGTTGGAAAATCAGGAAATGACCATGAACCATTGAGTATGGCAGAGTAAACAAGGTAACAAGATGAACAATGATATAGTAAAAGCGCACCTAAACCACTATAAGATAATTACTAAACTAAACCAACACTATAGGATAATTGCTATACATCACCACCAATAGTCACCCGAAGGTTGATCCCGTCTACTGACTGAATAATTATTTTGGTAGTTTCGTGCACCCTTAACTACCTTCATAGGTACCGCCTGCCCCTATCTCAACTAGGTGTACCCACTACCCCCAAGCGTTCGGCTCCCTAACTCGTAGATACCCACGCTCGCCCCATAGTGGGGTGTATCACTCCCCAAAGTGCCAACCCAATATCACAAATAATGCATGGCTTATACCTACACGATGCAACAACGTCTTACCAACCAGCCCAGGTCCACACACACATATGAACCCGTTGGACTTGCATTGCCACCGCTAACCCGTTTTGTCCTCTTACAGTCAAGCCCAGTATGCGTGTCCCGTCCTCGACTTGGGTCGAGCCCACAAAGATACGTATGGGTTACTGGTTGAAACGGGCCCCCATTACTTGACACAAGCTATCCACCTAAGCTTGGTCCCCTCTAGTACATCCCACTTAACCCACTTCTTATTCATGTTTACTTACATGTTTCAATTTTGGTTAAGTATTTATAATCGTATTTCAAATGCCACCCAAGGCACCCACTAGATTCCACATGCCACCCAAGGCACCCACTTAACCCCCTCACGTCCCACTACATGTTTATCTGGTTAAGTGTTTCTTAATTCATTAAGACCGTAACCTCATAAAGTCCTCTCACATTAGACTGGCATTTGTGGCAGCTGGATTTGCCGGGCGGGTCCGGGCAGTCTTACACCACAAAAGAGCCTAACCTCGTGTCTTTACAATTGTTACGTATTTAATTTGTGCCTAAGACCTCCCACATTAGACTGGCATTTGTGGAAGCTGGATTTGCCAGGCGGGTCCGGGTTATCTTACACCCAAAAGAGCCTAACCTAGTGTCTTAGACGATTAATTACTCCTAATTAATCATCCCCTAATTTGAATTACTTTCCCTATTCAAATTATCAATTAATTCCAAATTTAACTATGGCCATAATTGACTCAATTATGTCCATCTATTTATGGTATGTAAAATCATACCAATTTCATCACAAATTTATTTTATCCCTTTCAAGGCATTTATGCCAATTAAATCTTTTAATATTATCCCCTTTTACCCTACGTTGTACGTTTGTTCGTTTAACGTAAAATATACGTTAGACTCGAATAGTCTAACTCATGGCATAAAGAGAAAACATCACAACATACATATAATTAAAACTAGATCTAAACATAAGGGGTGAACTTGTATATGTGAATGATGTTCAACATCTAAAACTTGCATAGGCCAAAGTTACAACTTGCATAAAATTACATATGTCATAAATCCAAATCTAAAGGTGTGAACTTGTTAGGATAACGGTCACAAACTTGCATAAATCATGTATGTCATAGATCTACATCTAAAGGTGTAAACTTGCATAGGCAATAACCACAAACTTGCATAACATGATTCATATTCAAACACATGTATTCATATAGACTTGCATATGTGATTTATGCAACATAACAATGGTATAAACTTACATCTAAACATGTAAACAAGCATGCAGAATTTGGCATATAACTCACACATGTCATAGCCTAACTTTATATCTAAAACAGATGTCATGAAGCATATAATGTTATACATAATTTTCCCAACTTGCATATCATTCATGTCTTAATAAAAATCTAAACTTGCATACATACTTCTGGTTGATTATATGAATCAACATACCAAAACTAACATATGAACAACATGGTGATTCGATTATACATAAGCCTATCATAAAATTACAACGTAGATGATCACAACTTTACAAGATAGCATCATAGAATTTACAACATAAACATCATAATTTTATTACATGAATAATAACATGCGATTAATAATTCACATCATATCCAAATAGTCCACATCATAACTCGATCCAATTAATTTTCTAATTATTTTATTAAAATTATCGATCTCACAATTCAGAGAAAGTCTTGAATTCTAAATTCTGAGTTCTGAAGTTGTAATAGCTTTCCCTTGAAGATGATTTGTTGTTAAAGTTGAAAAGAATTGATATAGGCTAGCTTTCTTCCTCTCTAATTGGTGGCGGCTATGCTGAGTTGCTAGGCGACGGCATGGAGGCCATGAATCTAATTTTGTTTTGATTTTAGGGTTTGAGTCTAAAGGTGTTTTTATAGAGTTTAGGATTAGTTTAAGCCGTCAGATCAACCCAGAATTAATCCCAGACAATCAGAGCATATCAGAAACCCTAATGAGTCAGCATCTAGTCATCAGCAGGTCACAAAACAAATCTGCTCGAGGGGGAGGGGGCAGGTCGACCCCCAGTTCGGCCCTATGGTCGACCTGGCGGGAAATTTCCCGCCTGACCCATTCTGACTTTGAATTTTCAAATTTTGAAATCAGTTTTGAATTTTCTGAAACTTCCGATGGCCATAACTTCTTCATACGAAGTCCAATTCACGCAAACTCGGACTCTATCTCAACCAGAATTCCGAAACGAACACAATGACGCAACCCGTTTCCCTTAATTCTCCCGTCAGAGATTAGTTATTATTTAATTTGTGAACATTAGTGTTAACAGAAATACGGGGTGTTACATCCCACCAACAAGTTGGTGATCAGCAAGATCATCCATATAGAGCCTCAAAAGGTGCCATGCCAATACTATTCTGATAGCTGCTATTGTAGGCGTACTCTACTAATGGAATATGTTCCTCCCATGTCCCTCCAAAGTCCAAGACACATAACTTCAAAAGATCTTCTAGGATCTGATTCATTCTCTCTGTTTGGCCGTCCATCTGAGGGTGATAAGCGGTGATCAAACACAATTGCGTTCCTACCACCTCTTGCAAGCTCTTCCAAAACTCACTAGTGAAAATGGGATCTCGGATGCTTACGATACTAGAAGGTATACCGTGTAGAAGAACTATCTCTCAGAGATAAAAAGATGCTAATCATGCCGCTGCTCTTTTACTCTTAACGGGAATGAAATTGGCGCTTTTGGTAAGTTTATATACTACTACCTAAATCCCCGTATTACCCTTCCTTGACCTCTGCAACCCATCGACAAAATCCATGGAAACACTTTCCGATTTCCACTGTGGAACCTCTAAAGGCTAAACCAAACCACTAGGCTTCTTGTGCTCAGCCTTGACTTGCTGGCACACTAAGCATCTAGAAACGAACTCAACCACATCCTTCTTCATATCGGCCTAAAAGAAAACTCGCTTCATGTCCCTATACATCTTGTCTCCACCGAGACGTATGGTCTGCTTAGAACGATTGGCTTCTTCAAGGATTGTCTTCCTCAAACCCTCTCTTGTGATACGCAAAGTCTCCCATCTCTACGCAACTAACCTTTGTCATCGATAGTATACCTACTAAGATGGCTCGAAGACTCCCCTCTTATGAGCTTGTCTACTATCTCTATCAACTGTGGGTCATGTCACTGTGCCGCACCTATGTGTCCCAAAAGCGTAGGTCGCACCTCTAATGATGCCAACAAACCAGTTACATAATAAACAGAGGGTCTAAAGTCAAAGGTAGGTATATATTTTAAACTCTACTGCTCGACAAACAAATGTCTACTATCCCTTCCTTGGAGACCATGTGCCCTAAGAACCTTACTTCATTCCTTCAAAAATGACATTTGGAGAACATAACTTTGAGTTGATGTTCTCGAAGGGTCTCTAAGACTTCCCTAAGATATAGGACATGCTCTTCCTCGCTTCTAGAGAATATCAAGATATCATCCACAAAGACTACCATGAACTTGTTTAGAAACTCCGTAAACACCCTACTCATCAAGTCTACGAATTATGCGGGTGCATTCGTCAAACCAAAAGGCATGATGAGCCATTCAAAGAAACCGTTGGGAGTCCTAAAAGAAGTCTTATCTATACTATCCTCAGCTATCCTCAACCGATGAAATCCTGTGGCTAAGTCTAACTGCAAGAAAACAGAAGCACCAACCAACTGATCAAACAAATCATCTATCCTCGACCATGGGTTCTGTTCTTCTTCATGAGCTTATTCAGCTCCCTATAGTCCATGCACAATCTAAGCGAACCATCAGCCTTTGTAGCAAAAACAATAGGAACACCTTACTCCGAGACACTACTTCTTATGAACCTTTTCTCAAGCAACTCTTTCACTTTTTACTAAGCTCCCTCCTTTCTCTAGGAGCCATGTGGCGCATAGGCAATGCGACTGGCCTTGCATTGTCCACCAAATATATACGGAAATCTATCATGCTTTTTGGAGGTAAGCCCCTAACCTCCTCAAAGACATCTGCATACTCACGGACTACTCGAATAGATTGCAGATCATCAATAGATGTGTCAAGAGATTCTAGGTAGCTAAGCATAACAGAACCCTTAGGTTCACAAGAAATATCGAGAGTATTACCCAAACTAGTCAACAGTCTAACTACCCTGTTTTCACATTCGAGAATGGCACCATACCTGGCTAAACAATCCATTCCTAGAATCAACCCATAGCCCATAACGCCAAGCACATAAGCATTGCATTCGAACTCAATGCCATACACATATATTCTCAAATCCCGACATAACATAGAAAGATGAGCCGTACACCCAATAGGATTTAAGAAAATTATGGGATCCATAACTAGACTAGCATTTAGGTGTAGTGTTTCAACTAACAAAGCAGATATAAACGAATGTGAAGTGACATAATCAAACAAAGTTCGAAAAGGATGATCAAAAAGGAAAATCAAACTTTCAACAGAAACTTTTCTACCTCTCTCATGTCCTGGTGCCATGAGAGCATGAACCTGCCCTCTAGAAGTAGATCCCATCCTCTGTCCTTGCACTTGTCCTTGCCACCTCGGGAAATCTTTAATCATATATCCTGCCTCACCACATTGGAAGCAACCTGTCTTCTTTTTCTTCCTATAGTCCTTGCTTAAGTGGCCCGGTGTTCCATAATTAAAGCATCTATTCTTCCCTTGGCCCTTGTTGTCCTTACCACCTTTCTTTTGTTGTTGTTGTGCTTTCTTCGGATCTACTTTCTTATCTTGTGCCTTTACTACATTAGCACATTTCTCCTCTTCATGCATCAACGCCATGCCAACAAGTTTCTCGAAAGTAGCCCCCATAGGAATGTGGGACATACCCAACCCGTGTAATGGTTCATTATAACACTTGGCAAATCTCAAAGCCTTCTTATGTGGTGTATTAACTAATTCCATACAAAATCTTGCTAACTGGTTAAACTTGTTGACGTACCCCTTTACAGATAAACTCCCTTGTTTCAAAGCCAAGAACCTCTCTGTGTATAAACTATGCTCTGATTGTGAAAGAAATTTCAATTTGAATCTTCGTCTGAAGTCTATCAATGTCACCACTGGACGTCCTCCATTAGTTACTTCCCACCAAAAGGAAACTTCATCCTTCATTAACCAAGCAGCAAGCTGAATCTTCCTTCCATCGTCTGTCTCAAAGATACCTAACAAATCCTCCACTTCCTTGAGCCAATTACGAGCCTCAACAAACGTCTCAGTTCCATAAAACGACTTTCATCCCATCGCCTAGAAGCCTTTGCATATCTTAGAAAAAGCGTGTGCATGAGGAGGAGGAGGAACGGCTGCAGCTGGGGGTGGGAGGGGGTGGAATGTCTATTGGGCCTACGGAAGTAGCCCTAGCCTCCAGATATCTTCGGAACCATCCCGGTACCTGTACGTACGCCCTTTGGAAGATTAAGATCACCAGACATGCTGAAACGAATGAAAAAGAGATTCAAAACAAAGAATCGAAATAATGATATATGGCTTTTGGAGATTATGTTTTTCATAATAAACTTTCCTTTTCAAAATACTTCCTTTTAAAACCTTTTTGAAAATTGTTTTCAAAAACTTTTATCTAATCTGGTAACTTCAGCTTTGATACCACGTGTAACACCCCACACCCATTAATGTCACTCACTAGGGGAATGCATTAACTTTCATTGAGTATTATAAGAGTATAGAATAGATCGCAAGACTGATATATAAAATGGTACTTAGGAAAATTCATAATTTATTGATTGCAGAGGAAAAGAAAAACATGTTTGGTTACGACATCAAAACCACATACTAGAGCCAAGTACATAAATATCCATTTTGTAAAAAATTATTATCACAGTACATGAAAGCAAAACCATAATCCCACTCCAAATAGCAATAACGAAAAAGAGATAAAGCTAAGCATTACTTTCAACACTTTTAAGCACTTCAAGGAGAAAGAAATCCAAGTCAAGCACCACTAATCCTACCCTGAGGACCGGGGGGTGGGAGAAAGAAAGAAAAGAGGCAAGACAAAAAGGGGTCAGACATACGTCTGGCGAGTCTAGTGACTTTAACAATATAATCCGTAAAGTAACAGGATAAGACATAAACTGGATATAAGATATGACTATAACATAAGTAAATATGACAAGGCAAACAAGATGAACAAGATATAACGTTGATTGCGCTTCTAATCACTATAAGATAATTCATACACTGCACCAATGCTAGGTCCATACTGAAAATTGATCCCTCTAACTAAACATAATAGTTATAATAATAATGGTAGTTTCGTGTACTCCTACCTGCTGTCATAGGTGTCACCTGCTCCTATCTCCACTAGTTGTACCCACTACCCTCCCCATTCGATCAGTTCGCTAACTCGTAGATACCATTGTTGGTCCTACAGTAGGGTGTATCACTCCCTAAAGTGGCAACCCAATACTACTAAAATGCATGACTTATACCTACATGATGCAACAACGTCTTACCTACCCGCCCAGACCAACGCACGCACATGACACCGTTGGACTTGGATTGCCATCGCTAACTCTTTATTGACCTCTTACAATCAACCCAGTAAGCGTATCCCGTCCTCGACCTAGTTCAAGCTCTCATAGATACTATATGGGTTACTGATTGAAAAGGGTCCACCCACTTGACACAAGCTTCCCACCTAAGCTCGGTCACCACTAAGAATTCCCACTTAACCCCTCTTTAACCCAATGTCAAATCACATGTCTCATCTTGGTTAAGAACTTTATTTATGTTTCACATGCTACCCATGTTACGCACTTAACCCTTTGTCATCCCCATGTCTAATCACATGTCTTATCTTGGTTAAGCGTTCATTAATTTATTATAATTGTAATCTTGCAAGACCTCCCACATTAGATTGCCGTTTGACGGTTGGCAGATATGATGGGCGGTTCTGGGCAGGCTTATACTGCAAACTGAATCTAACCTCGTGGCTTTGCATTATTACGGATCTAATTTCTGGCTATGACCTCTCATATTAGACTGTCGTTTGCGGTTGCTAGATATGCCAGCGTTTCCGGGCAGGCTTCTACCGCAAACCAAGTCTAACCTCATGTCTTAGGTGTTCATTATCTCGTCTTTTATTCAAACCCAATTCCGAGTTCTGAATTATGTATTCCAATATCCCACAATTTCCAATTCAAGTTACGTTTATAAATCCCATCCAAGTCATGCCTATAATTCCATGTATATAAATTGTACCAATTTATGCCCCAAATCAATTACATGATTACAAATTAACTTTTGCCCAATTACACATTATTCAATATTTTCCCGAAACTTTTCCCCATTGTTTCAATGTTATTCATATGCAAATCTCAACGCAATATGTTAGGCTCTATGTTAGCCTAATCTCATAAAGAAAAAGGAAAAGAAGAAGGAAAGAAAAAGGAGGAAAATTGAATCGACCGGATCTAGAAAATCACCTTTCTTCGACATGATATCTGAACACCAACTTACAAATACTCATTTCTTTTTTTCTGATCTGGATTTAGAATTTTTTTCCTAAACGAATAATATTAATTTTCTGAATAGATTTGAGAAAAAGGAAGAATGGAAGAGCCTCCGCGTAGCCTCAAAAATATGAGGTTTAGGGTTGGCTTATAGACTTATTTATAGGTGTAGTAGAAAGCTTTGAACCTTCGGATTTAATTAAATTAAATCCAAACCACGCACACACATCACACAATGTCATATAAATGCGTTGCATACCCCTATCGTCATCCCTCTAGAGGGGTCGACACCTATGTCGACTCCCCTAGGGGAGTCGATACCCTATAGTGGGAGATTTCCCGCTCACCCAAATTTGGATGATTTTGATTTTTGAATTCATTTTTGATTTTTAATTATTATGTCAATTTAAGTTAATCTTTAAGCTGAAATCTTCTAAGCTTCATAATTTCTTCATACTATATCCATTTTACGCAAACTCGGACTCTATCCCAAGCACCATTCCTAGATGAACGTAATGGCGCAAACCGTTTCACTTAATTCTTCTTATTAAAATTAAGTACTCTTTAATTATCTCTTATTTCAAGTTTTAAGATTATGGGGTGTTACACCTTTTGACATTGGGTTAGCAAAAGCCTCTTTCGGGTGTAGCTGTTGTGTGTCGGCCTCTTTTCACCTTTCGGTTCTGGTTGCCTGGGTCTTGGCTATTATTGAGAGATATGACATAGCCTTTAGTGTGTCGGTCTTTCCTTTCGGAAAGATGGTTCCGGTCTTTGGAGACTCTCTTTGAATTTGTTTCTACCTTTCATATCGATACTAAGCCTGTTTGTATTGATAGCATCGGATATAGGCTTCTACTTTCGGAGATAAACATTTGGTCTTGTCTTTAAGTCTTCACGATGTTTGCCTTCGTGCCTTGATCACTTACGTTCCTCGAGCTGTCGCCCCTTTCGATATCGACATTAAGCATGTTAGTTTGGATAGCTCTTCTTCTGTGAGATTTTGGCTTGCTCTCGGTAAATTTCTAGGGTGGATTTTTGGTCTTCCGGAAGGGTGCTTTTGGTGTACTTCTTGTTGAAGTTGCTTCTTAGTAGCCAACAAGTTTTGAGTCCAATAGTTGGACTTCGTGAAATTTGTGTCTCGGCCTTTTGTGCCTTCATTGTCTTTACCTCCTTTTGTATCGGCATTAAGTAAATCAATGCCGATAGCCCTTTCATCTCCCTTTTCTTTATTTTGTTCCTTGTCAAATCTTTGGTCTCAGATCATCAGTTGTCGTCCTTTTTTTTGCTTCCAGCTTGAGGTGATTGGCTTTTGGAATTAACTTCACACTATTTCTCTCCGGCTATGGATCTGTTTAGTCGGCATTCCTTTTTCTTGTTGGTTCTAAGATCACTCCATCCAGGAGGGTGACGGTTGTCTATTGCTACCGTTGTTTCTCTTGTGAAGGTAGCGGTTCAATACCCCTTCACCGATAGCCTGTTTCGGTGTTGAATTTTGATAGTAACACCTTAATTGGAATTGCGGAAAAAATAGATAATTGTTACCCCAAAGATTTGATCTCTTTTGGATTGAAGGAGGCTTCTTCTTGCCTGTAGAAGTAACACAGGAATATATAAAGAAAATTTCTCATACAGTAAACAAAATTGGAACAAAAAGATGAAATCCCTGATTTTGATTAAAGTTTAAGGTAAATTGCTTGCTATTAAAGAAATAAGAAACCAAAATTTTAGGTTTACTTGTGCTTTTGGGGCTAGATTGGAATTTATAGTAAGATCATTTTGAGGTTTTCCACTTTTCTTTGTGCAAGAAGAAGATGTTGAGGAAAAATGTATGTATTCCTCATACCCTTTAGATATTTCTTTGCTTCAGAAAGCAGTTAGGCCCAAAATGAGCTTAATAGGTAAGTAAGCTAGTTTTTACATGTAATTAGCTTTTAAAACCCTTGTTTACACCAATTCTTAAACTATTTTCTACACAACAACATAGATCAACAACAAAAATGTTAATTAAAATTGTTTATATCATTGTTAAAACAAATTAGAAACATTTTCAAGCATATTATCCTTAAATCTTAATTTTACAACAAAATTTGCAATTTTACAACAAATTTACACAATTTACACATATGTAAACATTTTACTTGTCCTTGTGTAATCCATGTGATATAAACAAAATAAATATTACAAATTACACATTTTTAACTTAATAAATCATTAAACATGTCAAAACTATATTTTATAAGTGTTATTAACAACAACTTTACTTTTTATGGATTAGAAAAATATCACATGTTTATACCCAAAATGCCAATAATTGTTTTATTAACCAAATATTTACAATTATTGTCATCAAACCATAATAAAGTGGTTTTAACTCAATCAATACCACCTAAGTGCACTTTTACTCTTCTTATTTCAATACAACAACTTATATTAATATTTTAACTGTTTTAAATACCCAATTGCCCACAAAATTTCAACATTATACTTTTTAACTCAAATTTCACAATTTAATTATCCATGCCTCAATTTAATCACTGAACATGATCGAATCCCATCATCGAACCATAAAACACCAGTTTCCCTTAATAATTAGTCGAATAAACGAACTAATGATTTATTCAACTTAATTATTATCGCAATTATTATATTCTAATTGATTATTGTATAGCAAGTAATTACTGAAAAACTTGGATTGTTACAAACATTCTTCTCATTCGATTCAAGGTTTTGTAAGGCCGTAAGGCTAAGATAATATTATTAGAACAAGCGCTAAAGTTCCGCAAGGATTAGCTTGGGACTTGGTAGCAATTCCTGAAGAACAACTCCATTCGACATCAATCTGTAGACAGCTAGTGGATTAGTTAGGCTCGGAGTCATAGCCCCAAGTTGCATTTAAGGTTCAGCTCAGGTTTTGGTTAACCAAGTTCCAGGTTCTGAAGTGGGTAATGTCGCTCAAGCGCTGGCGCTCACAATCTTTGTGACACCACACGTCCGTTAATGTCACTCTTTAATAGAACGCATTAATTTTCGTGAAGCGTTATAGGTAAACAGAAACAGATAAATCACAAGACAAATATAAAATAACAGTGGAATTCAAAACTTTATTTTCCAAATAGAAAACATCATGGTCCAAATCCGGTTACAACATAAGTATGAAATACTAAAAACCCATTACATCAATTTAAAGTATCTGACTTGTACTAAAATCATCAGAGTACAGTAATATAAAAGCATAGTCCCCAAAACAGCCATATCATAGTAGACAGGTAATCAAAGTGGTACATCTAAGCAGCTCCAAGCGGTAATAGAAGAGAGAATCCTAATCAAGCCTGAGTATTCCCACCCTGAGAGCATGGGAAGGAAGAGGAAGGGAGTGAAAAGAAAACAAAATGGGTAAGACACAAAGTCTGGCTAGTCCCGTTACTTTTAGCATTTAAATAAGTGAAAGCATCATGATAGATATATAAATTGGATGAGAGAGATAACTGTTGGATCTAGATTAACCTTAGAGGGGGCCGAATAGGGTTTATTGAGTTTTAATGAGATATTAAAATATCAGATCACAGATAATAGCAGAGTAAGCAAAGGCTGAATGTAAATAACACACAGATATACCCAGCTTCGTCAAACTCTGCCAACTACACAATTCACTTAGGTTTCTACTAGTAATAAAATAGATCCCTCTTACAAGACCCTTAAACTTGCGAACCCCACTCCTATTCTAATCCTACGCTCAAAACCCTAGACTGGTCTATATCGCAAATATCATATTTTTCCGTAGCTACAAACCCATAGCCAGTAATCCCTACTTTTTATAGACTTTAGTAAACTGTTAGTTAAAAACTCTAACGAGATGACCTATATTTTTTACAGAAACATAACTAGAAAACAAATGATCGATTTAAAAAAATTAAAAACACTTTAAAATAAAAACACTACAAAAAACGCTAGTTTGTAAAATAAAATTCTAAGCCCTTTTATTTAGAGAGTGGCCGACCACTTTCTTTTGCAATGTCTCTTGAAAGAAATGTCGGCCATGTTCTTTTCGATGGCTATTCTAGTGTTTTCTTTTGTCCTAAATCACGTCTTCAATTCTCTCTAATGGAATTTGGTTCTTTAATGGCTTCTATGCTTATCCATTGGTTGGCGATTTGTATTACGATCGAAACCCTGATTTTAACAACCCGAATTCCGACAGATCTAATTTTTTTCAAAATTCCAATCTATCGAAACTCAAGTTGTTGTGCTTTGGTATCCTGCAGAAAAGGCCGAGACATAAAATATGTCAAAGCTCAGAAAACTTCTGACAACGAAATGGATAAAATATAATATAATCAAAGTATAGCCTTACCGTATTAATAATACTGCCTAACCATTATCCAAATCTGTCATGTCTCTGCCACAAATCTAACCTGCGAGTATGTTATGAGGAGGGTGTCAAAAAAACAAGTACTAGTGACTTAATTTAAATTATACACTTTGGATAATCCTAAATATACTGTTCAATCATGTTTCTTATTATTAGGTTACTTGGGTTAATAACACTCAAGGCTTACACACACGTCGTACCCATTGACTTCCAAGTGGATTAACCTAATATAGTGTATATACAGCTACCCCTCAATACTGAGGTACACCCATGGTATCCCACTCGCACGGTCTCCACCGTAATTCCACAGAAATGAACGTTGTCCCCCATCCTATGTAAGAGTGACATACAGATATCTACATAACAGTGTTACGTTCCGCATATATCTGTTATTACTACCCCACGTGAGCGTACGGACTGCCATCGTCGATCGAATCATATTTCATACCGAAGTAATGCCCTCAATTCTACGATACACCAACCAGAGATGGCATGCATGTATCTAGACTGTCCCACATATTTATCATTAATTGTAGTCCGATGCCTTAACCGCACGTCCTCAAATGTGCACCAAGTTCCGTTGCAGGGCGGTAAAAGAAACACGAAATTCGATCGGGAGCTTTTTCCATATCTATACAGGCTTGTCTTTAAGAGCCTTTAAATACAGATATTCCTAGGTTCTGTTTCACGATGGGTATGGCCCCACCTCGGCCCCTCCGTCAACTAGTAAAGACTACAAGAACTAAACAAATGCCCCTAAAAAACAATCTAAACGTCCATTTCCCATCTTCCCTCAACCACCGTACCCTGATAGTGAAAGGTGAATGGTCAATTGGTTTTAGCTCTAGTCTTTTCGCATTCCACTGTCTTCTGGTGACGGGTATTCGACGATCTACTATCCTTGTTGGTTGTGACCCTTCGAATCCCCGTTTAGGCGACCACTGAATCACCCTCGTGTCACCGCGCCACAACATTCTGACTGCATGGCTAGTTTTGCAGTCAAGGCCCACTCACCTAGTAGATAAGCGCAGACCCAACCTCTGCGAGCGCAGCCTAATCATCTTCCACCGCTCAGAGGACTACTAGGAGCACCTTACGTATCTCAGGAAGCCGCGTGCTTCCCCTTCGTGTCCTTCGGAGTCGGCAGAATAATCAGATAAATATGTGCTCCCTTCATGCCTTATAACAACACGATGATCCACCCCGTTGGGTTATTCACCCTCAAACCTGTGGACTGGTCCAAGCGTCTCACTTTAGTATGTTGTTAGACCCTATGTCTAAACATTCTTTTACGCGCTTGCCTTACCTCATCAGATTTCCATTTAATTTGGTTATTCTCATTCATATTGAATTCTTAATCAAGTTACCAAGTTTCTCTTGCTCATTAATTTCAGTTATATAACTTAACCCATTTAAGTTTATTAATAAGCCCACAACATGTTATTCTAAAGATTGTGGTCCAAGGTCTGCAATCACAATCCATTTATATTCTTGTTTGACTTAATCATTACAATAGCATGTTCTACTTAATATGTAATAAAGTATATCCCAATTCACATGTTTTTTGTTTAACATGTCATTCATTACTCATGATTAAATATAACTTATTTCATAAGTTTCCCTCATTCTTTCTCATTTAGTCATAATTCTATTTTACACCATTACTACAACTTGTCGATGTATACTTATTAACTTAGTTCTCTTATCTAAGGTGCATTAGTAAGTTTCTCTACCCATTTATTATAACCTATGTTATAATTTCCTCTTGTCCCTAGGACAAGTCCAAACATGTTATTCTTATCCGCGGGTTTCAAACTTCCAAGTTACAGATTATTTAATTCATAATTAAGTACAACTTCTTATATTTCATATATTTCATATATTTTCCCCCTTTTTCAATTGTTTTCCGATTTTTCCCATTTACTGATTACTTATTTTACAATTAAGTGTCTCTTATCTCATTTCACTAGTTATCCCATTTCCTTACTAGTTTATTAAACTAAGTTATAATCTTCACTTGTCCCTAGGACAAATCTACCTACTATACAACATTCTCATTAATGAAATTTATTTATAATAGGTGATTATCATTCCCCGTTTAAACCATTTACTGTTGTAATCCATTATTCTTCATTCACTGTAATATATGTTCCTAATTTTATTAAGGAAAACACTTCATGCACCTTATCAGTTTGATTTATAGATGGAACAGTGATTTATTTTCATAACGTATTCCCATCTAAATTCGTGGTGGCAAGTAATTTCTTTCCTCTTTCTTACTTTATTCACTAGGATTACTTGCAACCACGTTTTTAGAAATAGGTCATTTAGGGAAATACAACACTTTTCCTTTGCATCACACTAACTCAGTCCATTTTATCCTTTCCTTTCTTATTTTCTAAGTTAGACATTTAGTTATCATCATTTTCATGTATTCATATCTTGTTATATATATATATATATGCACTAGACCTGTCACATTAAGCCTACACTTGTGAACGCCGGATTTGACGTGTGTGTCTGAGCAGGCTTCTACCACAAGTTGACTTAACCTCGTGTCTTAGTACCGTTGCATGTTTTAATTATGCACTTAGACCCCTCATGTTAGATTTACCACTTGTGAATGCTGGATACGCCGGGTAGTTCCGTGCAGACTTCTATCACAAATGCAATCTTACCTCGTGTTTAAGAGCGTTACAATGTCAAGTTACTGTGAATCTAGGTATGTTCGCTATTTAACAATTATTCCTATTTTACGTAAATTTTAGGCATATTGTCCTTTTCATATGTTTACTGCAATCCAATTTACATGTCAACAAATTATGCCTATATTTTATCGCATGTCCTTTTTAACATGTGTTTAATTCTATTTTGACTTGTAAATATTTAATTGGGTAATTGTTCAAATCCAACAAGTTAAACATGTCATTTACTCAATAATATACCACAAGTGAATCTTGTGATTATAATAATAGTAGTCATTGCCCATTTTCTAACAAGTTTGTTTTCAACATGTAATCATTCCAATAATTTAATTGATTTAACATACGAATTATTCATATTAACATCTCAACTTGTTATAACCGCAATTTTTAATTATTCTGGCAAATTCAATTATACAAAATTGGGAATGGTAAATGATAACATATTATTATCTAAAATGCTATAGCTCAAACACACTCACCTCGTACGCTTTCCCAATTTTGGATCTAATCAAGTTTTAGCATCCATGATTTTTCCCTTAGTCGGATTCAAAACCTAACGACCAAGGATTGATTAGTTTCAATTAAAAAGAAAGGAAAGAAAGGGAAGGAAAATTGAATAGATCGGATCTAGAAAATCACCTTACTTCGACTTGAGATCTGAACACCAACTTATAAATACTCATTCCTTTTCTTCTGATATGGATTCAGAATTTTTTTCCTAAACTAAAAATCTTAATTATCTGAATAGATTTGAGAAGAGGAAAGAATGGCAGAGCATCAGCGTAGCCTAAAAAATATGAGGTTTAGGGTTGGCTCTACAGACTTATTTATAGGTGTAGTAGAAATCTCTAAACCTTCAGATTTAATTAAATTACATCCAAGCAACGCACAAACCTCACACAATGTCATATAAATGCGCTGCAACACCTAGGAGTCCTCACGCGTTATATGTGCTATATTGTTTTTATATGTTAACGTTTGTTAATTTTTAAACGATAATTTGCTTCCTTTTTAATTCTTCTAATTTTAATGTTTATTAATTAAAGGTTTATCACTTACTTGTTATGTCTCCTTTAATTAATATTGGCCTGTTATAAACCAAACCTGGTTTTGAATTTCAAATTTGTGTGCCACAAATATATATATATATATATATATATATATATATATATATATATATATATATATATATATATATATATATATATATATATATATATATATATCTTCCCTTTTTTATTCATGCACTACCATTTTTATTATTATTTTACTGCAATAAATTCGTAGAATTGTTTGCTTTCTATTTGTCTCTATCAATTCATTACAATGTTTCCTTTTTTTCGACCGCATGTTGCATTAATTCCTTATGCACACTTTTATTCCCTTAATATCAAGTTGCATACATTCAATCCTCTAGTTTTGAATTTCATGGTTATATATGTATGCCTTTTTTTATGCAATAACTTAATTGTGTAATGACCCTGGTTTCGCCCGACCCGATCGATCATAAAATCGACCAAGACCGTTCAAAACCCAAATACGTTAACTTTTGGAATACAACAACATCAGAACAACAATAACAGACTTTTATAAACATTACAATAATGTTACATCAGAGTACATTACATATCAGAGTACATTGAATCAAATTACAGTGGAAGATAAATTACAGTAAATTAATACAATGCACAGCGGAAGACTTTCTATGCTCTGGACACAGCTTTAGGCTTCGATCCAAAATCTTGCTCAAGAGATAAATATCTCAAAAAAGCTACTCGACTGCCCCTGTGGAAAAGAGGGCACCCGAGTTTGCAAAGTGAAACAAACTATGAGTCAGTCATGGGATTGGTGTGAGAATCCTTAACTAATATAACTAATAGCAATAAGGCAAATCCAAGGACCACGCCGCTAACGCGGAACGGGTTTTATTCCAATGGATTGCCGGTGCATAAATTAAAGTAAATCGTTAAACAACGTAATGCTTTTTAGAAAAATGAAACCATTATAAGACCCAAGTCCCATCACACAATGCAACGCAAACCGGAGGATAGAGTTTTATCTTATATTGGTCAAAAATGCTTGGTACGATAAAAATGGGTTTGCTATTATTGTTAGTGTATATATGTTTCAAAAACATTTCAATCGTAATGTATCAATCATAGACAACATAGTACCCTATCCGACTATGTCTCCATACTAGTTCTACAATCAAAACCGCATGGTATCGTATTGGAAATTGGGTTTCCATCGTGAGTCAAGGCTAGGGAGGAGCTCCTTACCGATTCGAGACACTATAGCTAATGTCTCAGGATTCCCCGCAGTGAACCCTTGGATCCTGCAGGGCCGGTCCGCACATACGATTTTGCGGATTGGCAATTCCTGAACATACGTTTCCCGGTCCTATAGGAACTGTCATCCGAGGCGCCTCATTCCATCATCCACATAAGTAAAATGTCGGGCCATGTAAAAACCAAACACCAATTCTAGCTAGAAAGAAACGTGCTGCTCTCCCTGCGTTACCTTGCTCCGTTTTATACTCAACCGGGTTGTGAGGCTCGTGAAGTTACGTAGTACACAAAGCTATGCTTATTCAAGCTGTGCTTTAATCATCAACCACAAGGCCTGCTTTTCAACAAAAGCCTTGATCATTTGCATCTTAGCATGCCACATTGTCAATCCATACCATACCATTGATTCCTACCAATATATAACCTCTAAGCTCGTACATCTTAGAGAAGGGTGTTAAACACCAAACAGATATATATTTAGTAGAGATCAATGAATATCGTATAAAGGAATACAATGTAAGACATACAATCCTTTTTCAAGTCCGTTCTGGGTCTAAACAAAACTGGAGGCACCTTATTCCTCGCATATCCGAACAATCAACAAGCAGTCTGGATGGCCACCATTATAGACCCTTTAAGGTAGCTACTCCAATCATGGGCGTCAACGGTAATTCATCCATTCGATGTGGAGATCGTCGGTCTTCAATCACCGTCTTCAACTCTTCGACTTAGATTGACGAATAATCATTTGAAATGAGATTGAACGTGGACTTTTCAAATGATCCTCATATATATATAATTTAAAATCATTTCTTATCGTTAATATTGATTTATAACGTTTAATCTCTATTTTTATTTATATAAAAATAATCGAATTTTATTTAACGACACTTCATGTCAATAGGAGACCTTGGCGCTGTTTTCACCCAAATTTGTTTTACACATTTCTCGAAATCTAACCATTGGATTTTAACACAATTCAAATCGTTGGAAAGGTCTTCCCAAGGCGAACCTAACTGTTTCAGTTTTGGGAAAATCCAACGGTCGGATATTTCGGTATAACTATTTAAAGTTACGATTGTCGAATCGCGAACTACCACGCCCGATTCGTTTAATTATAATTTACATATATATATTTATATATAGTTCCGTCATCCATTTCATTTCACTATATTTTGCTAACAACAAATATCCCTATTTGTGTATATAATATCGAGGTATAACATTGCACACAATAATGTTTATTTTATTTTAATTCACATACACATGCTATATCCAACACTGTACCTTTTCTTCTTTCATCTTTCAATTTACACCAAATGTATATTTGGTTTCATTATTCCTTTTTAATGAAAACCCATTCCTTAAAATGTAAATTTCTAATCCTTTTATTTACATAAAAAAATGTAAATTTCTATTCCTATTTTATTTACATTGAGAAATGTAAACTTATATTTCAATATATTATTATATTGAAAATGTAACTTTTATTTCATATTCTATTTACATTGGAAAATGTGAATTCCTATTCATTCTTTTATTTCCTTTGTTTACATTGAAAAATGTAACTTTATATATTCATGTATTTATTTGCAGCCAATTTACAAATGAAAATATACCTCATTTTCTATAGGTTTTTATTTGCATATAAAAAAAGGCAAATAAAACGTACTTCTTAAATTTCATGCCTTTTATTCACATTTGTAATGTGATTTTTTTTTTAAATTCATGTTCTTATTCAAAACAAAATGTGAATAAAGTAATCCTTTCTAAATTCATCTTTTTATTTGCATCTACAATGCAAATAAAATGTAATTTTTTTTTATTTTCTTTTGTAATCTTTTATCTACATTGTAAAATGAAATCTTTCATTTCACCTATAACAACATTGCAAAATGTAACTTTTATATTCTTTCTAATCTTAGTTTTATTTACATCAAGAAATGCAATTAAAACTGGAACCCTTTTTACTGAATATAAAATGACAATTAAAAGTGGTTTTAAAGAATCTATTCTTATAATTTTAATCAATTTGGAAATAAAAACATAATCTCCAAATCCATACTTTTTTATTGTATCCAAACTTATTAAGTAAAATAAAATTACACTAAGATGTAATCTTAAATTCCTATCTCCTTTTGCTGAAAACAATCCTACATTGCAAATGCAAAATTTTAATCTCTAATCTTTTTAAATAAAGAAAATTACAACAAAATGTAATTCTATATTTCTATTATCTAATGTGACAAGATAAAATGTAAACACAATCTTTTACGTAAAATGTAATTACATAAAATGTAATTTTAAATGTCCTATCTTTTTTATACTGAACAAATTTCCAAATAAAAGGTTAAATATTTTTATTGACATTACAAATAAGATGATCTTTTTATTTAATATAACACTAGATGTATATCTTTAAGTCTAAATATATAATGACACTAAAACATTTCATTTGATTCTACAAAGCTACAACAAAAGAATAAGTTCTGCCCTTTTATCTACAAATAAAATGTCTTTTTAATTACACATAATATGAAAATAAAAATATGATTTTTATTTCTGCCTTTTTATTTACAAATGAAATGTAATTACAATAAGTTTTCTAATTCTGACTTTTTAATTTGCAAATATAATGCAAAATAAAATATGATTTCTAACTCGTCCTTTTTATTTGCAAATACGATGCAAAATAAAATATGATTTCAACTCTTGTCTTTTTTATTTGCACATAGAAAAACAAATAAAATATATATCAAGTCTCGTCCTTTTTATTAACAAATATAATATTGATAAAAGTGTATACTAAATCTTATCCTTTTTGTTAACAAATAAAATGTTAATAAAAATGTATTTTTAATTTTGACCCTTTTTATTAGCAAATAGATGTCAATAAAAATGTGTTTATAATCTTGACCTTTTTATTAACAACTAAAATGTTAATAAAAATGTGTTTATAATCTTATCCTTTTTACTAACAAATAAAATGTTAATAAAAATGTATTTTCAAACTTGTTTCTTTTATTTGTACAAGGAATGTAACTAAACATGTTAAAACAATTACGGTCTTTTTATTTAAACATAAGATCTAAATAAAAGTGTGTTTCATAATCTTGCCTTTTTTATACACATAGTATGTAAATAAAAATATGTTAAACAAGTTTGTCTATTTATTCAAACATGGAATGTGAATAAACATATAATAATCAATTCCGTATTTTTATTCACATATGGAATGTGAACAAGCATATAATAATCAATTTCGTATTTTTATTCACATATGGAATGTAAACAATTTTTTTTTAAAAGAAATGAATAAATAAATCTGACAATGAAATAATTTGTCTTTATTTGGCAAATTGATTACAACTCTGTACTCAACATGATATACAATTCTAATGTTAACATAATTTAACGATTCTTGATTTGCTAAACATGACCATTTCAAATAAATGATATTTTAACAAATTCGATAACAAATTATAACAAATTTGATATTGTAAATTGGATAAAAAAATTAACCTAATCAAATTCACAAAACAAAACAATATTTTAATTAGATTAAAATTTTGGTTAATCTAAATTACCAGACCTGATGTTTTATATTGGATCCATACAGATCTAAGCGATAAAATTACAGATATACACAATACAACGCAATACAATTCTATACAATCCATCAGAACAATCAACACAATACATCACAGTAAGATCACACAGATAATTATTTAACGAAATAAAATAATTAATTAAATAAATTAAATTGTGAAAATCAGAGATTCTCACATCGGTTTGGCTGAAAATTCAACCGTCTCCGTTTCAGATCTGGTCACTTCATGTTGTAGTGTTCTTCAATACGATCACAACGCATTTCGTTTCGTTGATTTCTGTTTTGATATGCAAAAGTTATAAAGGTTTGAACCTTGTATAAGAATAGTCACTTAAATAATTAATTATTTTAATTATCACCTAATCATAATCAGGTCGCATTAATCCTCTTCCTCCTTCTGAACTACAGGCCGTGGTAAAACCCATAACCAACGCCTCCAAACCTCCCTGTCGCACCTCCTCTCGGACCACCACGTCTCGATCAGACCTCGCCACCTCGACCGCTATCACCTGCTCCACCATCGGCCGGATTAAAGCTCTCTGAATTCTCTTTAATTTGGCGTTGGAAACATTCGAAATGGTTTCGTGAATTAGGAGAATTTTAAGATCAAAATGGGATGTTTTCATCCATAGAAAAGAAGAGGGCGGCGGCTGTTAGAAAATAGGATTAGGGTTTGTTTTTAAAAAGGGTATATTTATATTAAAATAATATTTAATTGAACCCTTAAGGCCAATTAATTTGTATGTTATAAAGGAAAATGAATTGAATAATTGGAAAGGATTCATGTTTCCAAAATATTCTCTTTGATTGTTAGATGCGCAACCCTTTTCCTTAATCAAGATATATATACCACGTTTTAATTATATATTAACATGAAATTTCAAATTGATCAAGTTCATAGGCAATAAAGATATTTAAAATATGTAGTGTAAATGCATGATGAAAGGAAATAACGCATATTTCTGCACATATAAGTTTGCATAAAGTCTCATATTTCTCATTAATTACATACCAAAATTTTATCCCGCTCAAAATGTAATTAAATAATTTCTTTATTAAGAATTGTAGATATTTAGCTCAAAAATAGGCAACTAACCATTTTGTAGTGAAAAGAGTCATAATGGGCATAAACTACTTACTTCATATTTTGAAATAATTAAGGATCAACACGTGAACATGTGATATTTCTTGCAAATTAATGGCTTTCCATATTATTTGAAAGTTGCTCCTGTTTTGATTATCTTCCATGATAAATTAGGTGTCGATAAACCAAATAAACAAAAAAGAATCCTTTTTATTTGTGTTCTCTAAGTTATGGTCAATGACAAATTAACATGTTTCTTAATTGAACATAATTTCCCAATCAATGTCAATTAACTTATTTTTTTCTAATTAATGCCTATATTAACATGTTTACATGTTCACGGATCAATGCTAAATAGCATGTTTACTTAATAAATGTAATGTTTACAAATCAAAGCCAATTAACATATTTTTATTTTAAAGCTAAGCGTTAATTTTGCATCATACTGTCTTCCCATATATGTACCATTGATTACATTCACTTTTATTACTAAGGAATTCCAATACCTTTCAACATTTCCACATTTGTACTTTTTTTTAAAAACCATTTTAATTTCAATAACTAAATTAAATTACATACACTTAAATAATCGAAACAAACGGGATGTAAAAATAACAAATTTATATTCCATATTCTTCAAAATAGCTTAAATTAAAAACTAAAATTGGTTCTGAAATTCCTGATTGTTACAAATTGTGTTATTTCTTTCTTTTTATTGCATACCTTTATTATTGTTGCTTACATTGTTAACTTACGCATTTTTTTCCATGCATTAAAAGTTTTAACCATTATATACGTATGTGCATCTTTCCTCATTTTTATTGTTGCATGAAATTGTCTTATTAATTTATCCTTGCCTATCTCTCTTTTTATATTAATGCATTCACACATTGATTTCTTCTTTTTAAACCTTTCCATGCATTGCATCAACTAATGTTTCTCTTTTTCTTTTCTTTTTTTTTAAATATGCATATTTCTTCTTTTTAAACCTTTCCATGCATTGCATCAATTAATGTTTCTCTTTTTCTTTTCTTTTTTTTAAATATGCATTTCATGTATTGCATTATTTAGTGCATACATTACCTCTTTTAATTGCATGTGCTCTTTGGAAAAAATTGTATGCATTCCTTCCTCTTTTTAAAATATACATATTTCTACATATATATATATTTGTTCAGTTGGGCCTCTCTAAAATAAAGATAAAATTATGTCACCGTTGGTGTAACGACCCGCATTCTACGCATCGGAGGATCGTAGAATATTTATTTCATTTACATACGAAGTCGTATGGTCATGTAATTTTGGGAAATGATTATTGGCTTCATTTCCCATGTTTATGATTTTTGCCGAATTTTAGATGACCGTTTTACCCCTAGCGAATCTTGTTTCGCCTATAACTTTTGATTGGTACGGAGTTTTGACCTGAAATCACTTCCATTGAATTTGAATGATGGTTTAACTTTCCGCAAATTGGTCACATAAATTAAACGGACTTACTGTTTGGGAGATATGGCCGAAACAAGGTCTGGAAGGTGAAAAACTTCTTAAACGGGCTTAATAGGTTAATTAGTGGATGGTCCCATAACCCATTTCGGGGTTAGGGTTAAGGGGAAGCTGAAATGAGTTGGGAAATCATCTCATTTCATTTTATTAGCCACCACTTTCATTTCTTCAGGCCCAGTAATGGCCTTCACATTCTAAGCTACCTCCTAATCACATTTTAATCCAATATTAAGCTAATCTACATCAAATTAAGGTGGACTAACATCAAAATTGAGATAGAGCTGCTGGAACACATAGGAATTCGACCCAAACCAGTTAGAGTTTCAGATCTGAACTTTATTTGTGGCTAAGTTGAGTGATTAGCATGTTTACTCACTAATTATGGCTAATTAGGGGTAACCAGTGATAATGATAGAAATTATGCATCATAAAAATTTGGAAAAATATTTAGAAATTCTTAAATATTATTTTATGCCCCTATTTAGAAATTTGGGTTAATTTGGACATATTTTGGTAATCCTGTAGTTTAGTAATGGTTAAGGGGATTAAGGAGAAAGCATGGATTTTGAGTATATTTGATCCATATTAATATGTTACATTGTTGTTTTGGTGTTTATCGCTGGTTATACATGTTTCTATTACTGTTTGGTATGCTTTGCGATTGTATAGTAAAGTTAGAATGGTTAAAAATGCTGCCGTATGTCGTATATAGCTCGCTGGAAAAGTTGTAAGAAATTGGTCATACCCTGATCGTGAGGCACATACCACGACCCGACCTGATCATGAGCCTCCTTCACGAGTTATCGTGTCCTCCATGATCCGGGTAGAGTACTACGAACCGAATCCCAGTCTATACCACGAGAAGCAAATGGAGGATCATGAACTAAAAGGATTCCAACAGCAGGTCACAAGCCAGAGCATCATCACGAGCCGCCATGGTGAGGACCACAAACTTGGAGAGTCACGAATCGCGAAATGGACTGGAGGTTATGAGCCGAGCTAAGAATAATACCATGAGTCATTTTGAAGGTCATGAACTGAAGAGTCACGAACTGGGATGATGACTAAAAACTCGAGATGCGAAGGTTGTCCAAATAGGAAGTTAGAACTTAGGATCCATACGGGAACCAACGAGTTAACTTCATGAGTTGGGCATTGTTATGGGATGTGTGCAAAGGGGTTATCGATATCTATAGCTTTAGTTCACCACTGAGAGAAGGATTAGTGGCTATGGATCAGTGCAACGAGATCATTAAGACTCCCAAGGGCAATTGATCGTGGCATGGCTATGGATTAGTGCAATAGGGCCATTAGGACTCCCAATGGCAAGGTGATCGTAGCAAGGGATTAGTGGCTATGGACCAGCGCAATGGAGTGATTATGACCCTAAGGGCAAAGTGGTCGTAGCAAAAGATTTGGTGATCAAAGTATGGATATCGTATACTTTACGCGCTGAGTTAGAGAAGTGAAGTTGTTTGCTATCTTTGATGTTTGCTATCACCATGACATGCACACTTCCACTTTACACTTTATGTTGTTTTATCTTACAGTACTGTACATCTTGTTGTGCAAACTCCTTGGTTGCAGGTCCAAGTTCATGTATGATTATTTATACCTGTTATTATTCTGTTTTGCTACTATCGCTCATACTAGACTTTTGTTTGACCCAGAGTTTTATGTCTCTTCTTATTACTCTTGGTGCTCCTAAATGGGCAAACTAGAGACAGGTTAGGTGGTATGCACGAGTAGCTGTTCGGAGATGAGCAGGAGGCTTCCACGTACTATATACATATATTCTCCCTATGTTGTTGCTGGTCACTGCTTTGGTCAATAGTAGTGTACCTTTTCTATTTTTCTTTAGAGACAGTATTTTGAAGTTGTAATAATGATGTTTTGGATCATAAGCTGTACTTTGGGTTCCGCTACTATGATGGTTCAGTTTTCAGGTTATGCACTATCTCGCCTATTTTTTGTCAAGTTACGTTATTATTATATTTTATTCCATGCGCTGTGAGATATATTACAGGTTCTTTGGTGATTCATCGTTTCAAAACCCTTTTCCTTTAACGATCGTCCCGTGCTAGTTGGACATTGGCACAACGCATTTCGGGGAAATGTAGGCTGGTTTTTGGCGGGCTGTCACACTTGGTATCAAAGCCTAGGTTGCTTAGTTAACCTAGGGAAAGACATCAGGGGGAGATGGTATACGTATATGAGAGCGCATAATTTTGATATTTTCGTTTTCAATAGCTATATACATACTTATACGCACACTATTAGAATATCCAAGGACGAAGTCGCACTGCACTAGCTCCACTATGGAGATGGTTAATCGTTTTCTCTTTACTGATTGAACGATGAGCCGATATACGAGGAGTACGGGCTCAGTGGACAATAGTAGGAATGCCCCTGATATGAGGACGATTTTTACCGCCTTCATGAGAGAGATGATTAGGGATGTTTAGGGAGCAGTTCCTAATGCTGCTAACGGCGGTGGCGCAGCGGTGCAGGCGCCTAGAGCCAATTTCTCCAAGCTTAACAAGGATTATACCAGCCTTTGTGGGAAGCCTTTCCACGGAAAGGAATCGACCATGGATGTTTAGCATTGGATTGATAGTTGTGAAAGCATCTTCGAGGATATGGGAATCGATGATGCAATGAAAAGAAAGTTAGCATCGCGTCAACATCAAGGACGGGCAATGAATTGGTGGAATGTTATTAAAGTAGCTACTCTCGAGGATCAAGTTACTTGGAATTAGTATAAAACTTGCTTCAGTGACAAGTTTACTCCAGCTGCTCAGAAATCAGAATTGTTTAGGAAACATTTGGAACTTAAGCAGAATGGTAGGGTAGTCTCGGAGTATGTTGTTGAATTCGATACCCTATCAAAATATGGATTATCTCTTATTGATACTATCGAGAAGAAGAACGAGTAGTTCATAACCAGCTTAGATGAGTATTTGGGGGAAAGACTTATAAACCACATCAATGAGATGTTCGAATCTATAGTGGGGAAGGCATTGAGGTCAGCCTAATACAAAGGCCGAGGTTGCTTTTACATCTGCAGGGGAGCCAAAGCTGTATGCAGGTGTTGGAGGCAAGAATAATTTGCAGAATAAAAGGAAACACAACCAAGCTAATGATGGTCAGAAGAAGAATAAGAATGATATTGAGTGTTATAGCTATGGCAAGAAGGGCCACTATGCTAATGATTGTCGGGTAAAGCCAACGGGCAGGAAGTGCTTCAATTGCGGACAAGTGGGACATCACAAGGATAAATGTCCACAACCCCCTAAAGAGAAGAAAATTGTGAAAGCATATTCTATCATTGTTGTTCCTTCTTCATCGAATTCGCCAACTTCGGCGGAGAAAGGAAGGGGTTTCATTATCCAAGGTATGCTTTCCATTTATAATGTTCTTGTTTGAGTATTGTTTGATAATGGGGCTTCCCATTCCTTCTTACTAGTGACTTGGTAGATAGGTTTGGATTGGAACCCGAGATTGTTGGTAGACCTTTAGTTGTGACGAATCTGATCGGTGGTTCGACTAGCCATAATATGATTTGTTGTAATTTGGTCTTATCGAGTCATGGATGCATGTTTGTTTGTGGTTGCTTTGTTTTGGACTTTTCTAGGTTTGGCATAATTTTGGGAGTTGATTGGCTCCAAAGGTGTAGGCTGGTGGTAGAATGTGAGGGGTCTCCGGTGACCACTAGAGTAGATGATGGCCGGAGGGCACTGTTTGATTGCCTACCTAATGATGGGGTGATGGCTAGTTTTCTATATTCCCTCGACATCCCGCATGATGTGTTGTCAGATGTGCTGATTGCTGGTGAGTATCCGGACATCTTCGGGGAAGTGACCAGAATTCCACCACATCGAGAGATCGAGTTCCGTATTGATTTAGTGAAGATTCCAAGCCTATACTGATACCTCTTCGTCATATGGCACCAAAGGAGCAGCGAGAGCTGGAAGTGCAAGTAAGTGATCTTTTGAAGAATGGATTTATCCAAAGAAGTGATTCCGAGTGGGGAGCAGCAGTTGTGTTTGCTGCTAAGGCAGATGGTTCCTTTTGCTCATTTGTAGATTACCACGAGTTGAACAAGGGGACGAGAAAGAATAAGTATCTTCTTCCATGGATAGACGATTTGTTTGATCAGTTGAATGGAGTGAGAGTGTTCTCCCAGTTAGATCTCGTGATAGGTTATCATCAGCTCCGAGAAGCAGTTGAGAATATACATAAAACGACATTTTGGATGCCGTCTGGATTCTATGAGTGATTGGTCATGCCATTTGGGTTGAACAATGCACCTGCAAATTTTGTGGATCTTATGAATAGGGTTTTCAGGGATCAATTAAATAAGTTTGTTCTTGTGTTCGTGGACGATATCTTAGTTTACTCAAGGACAAAGGAAGAACACAAGGGACATTTGAGGACAGTGATGGAGGTGTGGAGGAAACACCAATTAAAAGAAAAAATTTCTAAGTGTCACTTCTAGAGGAGAGAAGTGAGATTCTTGGGCCATGTTGTTTTAGAGAGTGGCATTGCCGTGGATCCTGCGAAGTTGGCTACGGTGCAATATTGGTCTACGCCGAAGAATGCAACAGGCGTAAGAAGTTTCTTGGGGTTAGCGGGATATTATCATAAGTTTATCCAAGACTTCTCCAAGATAGCAGCATTGTTAACTAAGTTGACCAAGAAGAATCAAGCTTTCGTCTGGGACAAAAAGTTTGAGAATACATTTAAGAACCAAAAGGAAAAGTTAACATGTGCACTAGTGTTAGCTAGTCCTAAAGGGAACGAAGAGATGACGATATACATAGATGCCTGATGTACCGGACTAGGTGTTGTACAAATGCAAGGAGGTAGGGTTGTAGCTTATGCTAGTCGGTAACCGTAACCACATGAGAAAAGGTATCCTGCCCGTGATTTGGAATTAGCAGCGATCGTGTTCGCGTTGAAAATGTGGAGGCACCGTCTCTTAGGAGAAAGATTAGAGTTGTTTATCAATCATAAGTCATTAAATTATCTATTCTATCAAAAGGATTTAAATCTTCGTCAGTAGAGTTGGTTAGATTTCTTGGCTTCATATGATTCCAAATCGCATACACACCCGGGAAGGGCAATGTGGTAGCTGATGCATTGAGTATAAGACATGCCAGTTTGGGGCTATGTTTCTTGAATGGAAGCAACTGGAGTATATTGCAGGATATGATTTCAGACATAAGTGCGAATTGGATCTAGAGATGTTAGCAAGTTTGACGATCAGACCGACTTTGATTGATCGGATCGGCTCCAGCTAGAGGGATGATCCTAATCTATTGGAAATCATATCCAAGGTAGAGATGGGTATAGACGGTGAAAAAATGAACAAGTATGGTCTCGATCGAGATGGATGGCTTTGAAAGAATGTGTAACACCCCTTGTCCATTAATGTCACTCACAAAGGGAATGCATTAACTTCTATGGAGCATTTTAAGTGAGTATAGAACAGAAACTTGACAACAAGACAGATATAAACAGTACTTGAAAAATTAAAAAACTTTATTTCATTGCATCCGAAAATACATATGATTGATTACATCATCAAAATCAGAGCCAAGTACATAATATCCATCTTGACTAAATCAAAGTTCATAAATTGAAAGACATAATCCCCAATACAAAATAGCCATAAATAAAAGAGAGGCTGAACTTTACTTCAGCGATCCAAGCAATCTTCTAAAAGTAAGAAGCACAGCTGTCCAAAATCAAGCTCCACTGGTGCTAGTTCCAACCTGAGCACCTAGTGGGGGAAGGAAGAAAAGAGGAGGAAACAAAGGGGGTTAGACATAAAGTATGGCGAGTGTGATAACTTTAACAATATAATCAACAAAGTAACTAGGCTAAGGCATAAGTTGGAAAATCAGGAAATGACCATAAACCATTGAGTATGACAGAGTAAACAAGGAAATAGGATGAACAACGATATCGTTAAAGCGCACCTAACCCACTGTAAGATAATTACTAAACTACACCAACACTATGAGATAATTTCTATACTGCACCACCACTAGTATACTGCACCACCACTAGTCATCCTAAGGTTGATCCAACCTACTGAACATAAGTGATAATAATAATGGTAGTTTCGTGTACCCCTAACTGCTGTCATAGGTGTCGTCTCCTCCTATCTCCACTAGTGGTACACACTACCCTCCCCATTCTAATTACAATATACATAATATGGTAGTTGTACTCCTAACTGCTGTCACAGGTGTCGCCTGCTCCTATCACCACTAGTCGTACCCACTACCCTCCCCATTCAATCGGCTCCATAACTCGTAGATACCCGTGCTGGTCCCACAGTGGGGTGTATCACTCCCCAAAGTGGCAACCCAATACCACCAGAGATGCACGGCTTATACCTACATGATGCAACAACGTCTTAGCTACCAGCCCGGGTCCACGCACGCACATGAACCTGTTGGACTTGCGTTGCCACCGCTAACCCGGTTTGGCCTCTTACATTCAAGCCCAGTATGCGTGTCCCGTCCTCGACTTGGGTGGAGCCCACAAAGATATGTATGGGTTACTGGTTGAAATGGGCCCCCATGACTTGACACAAGCTATCCACCTAAGCTTGGTCCCCTCTAGTATTTCCCACTTAACCCACTTCTTGTTCATGTTCACTTATATGTTTCAGTTTTGGTTAAGTATTTCCAATCGTATTTCACATGCCACCCAAGGCATCCACTAGATTCCACATGCCACCCAAGGCACCCACTTAACCACCTCATGTCCCACGACAAGTTCATTTGGTTAAGTGTTTCTTAGTTCATTAAGACCGTAACCTCATCAAGACCTCTCACATTAGACTGGCATTTGTGGCAGCTGTATTTGTCGGGCGGGTCCGGGCAGTATTACACCACAAAAGAGCCTAACCTAGTATCTTTACAATTGTTACGTATTTAATTTATGCCTAAGACCTCCCACATTAGACTGGCATTTGTGGTAGCTGGATTTGCCGGGCGGGTCCGGGCAGTCTTACACCACAAAAGAGCCTACCCTCGTGTCTTAGACGATTAATTACTCCTAATTAATCATCCCCCAATTTGAATTACTTTCCCTATTCAAATTATTAATTAATTCCAAATTTAACTATGGCCATAATTGACTCAATTATGTCCATCTATTTATGGTATGTAAAATCATACCAATTTCATCACAAATTTATTTTATGCCTTTTAAGGCATTTATGCCAATTAAATCTTTTAATATTATCCCCTTTTACCCCACGTTGTACGTTCGTTCGTTTAACGTAAAATATACGTTAGACTCGAATAGTCTAACTCATGGAATAAAGAGAAAACATCACAACATACATATAATTAAAACTAGATCTAAACATAAGGGGTAAACTTGCATGTCTGAATGATGTTCTACATCTAAAACTTGCATAGGCCAAAGTTACAACTTGCATACAATTACATATGTCATAAATCCAAATCTAAAGGTGTGAACTTGTTTAGATAATGGTCACAAACTTGCATAAATCATGTATGTCATAGATCTACATCTAAAGGTGTAAACTTGCATAGGCAGTAACCACAAACTTGCATAACATGACTCATTTTCAAACACATGTATGCATATAAACTTGCATATGTGATTTATGCAACATAACAATAGTACAAACTTACATCTAAACATGTAAACTAGCATGTAAAATTTGGCATATTTCTCACACATGTCATCGCCTAACTTTAGATCTAAAATAGGTGTCATGAAGCATATAAGGTTATACATATAATTTTCCCCAACTTGCATATGATTCATGTCTTAATAAAAATCTAAACTTGCATGCATACTTATGATTTATCATACGAATCAACATACCCAAACTAGCATATGAACAACATGGTTATTCGATTATACATAAGCCAATCATAAAATTACAGCATAGATGATCACAACTTTACAAGATAGCATCATAGAATTTACAACATGAACATCACAATTTTACTACATGAATAATAACATGCAGTCAATAATTCACATCATATCCAAGTTGTCCACATCATAACTCAATCCGATTTATTTGCTAATTATTTTATCAAAATTATCGAACTCACAACTCACAGAAGGTCTTGAATTGTGAATTCTGAGTTCTGAAGTTGTAATAGCTTTCCCTTGAAGAAGATTCGTTGTTAAAGTTGAAAAGGATTGATTTAGACTAGCTTTCTTCCTCTTTTATTGGTGGCGGCTATGCTGTGTTGCTAGGTGACGGCATGGAGGCCGTGAGTCTAATTTTGTTTTGATTTTCGGGTTTGAGTCCAGAGGTGTTTTTATAGAGTTTAGGATTAATTTAGGCCATCCGATCAACCTAGAAGAAACCTGAACCATCCAGCCAAGATAGGGTGACACCTCAGCCCTAATGACTCAGCACAGTGTATTAAATGTTAATTTTTTCTATATTTTCTATATTTCTTATTTATTACAAATTCCATATGTAAATTATTCCCATTTTAATTATGCCATAACTATATTTTTAATTATGCTCACAATTAATGGTATATTAAATATGTCATTTCATGAACCAATCTATGCCATGTAATTTTCATGTTTATCCTTCATATTTATATGTAAATTATAAATCTATTATTGTTAATTACATATTCTCCCTTTTACCGCATATATTAATTACCCATATACAAATATCCATTTATACATGCATAAATCTTTCTTAACTTTAATTTGTCATAAAAGCCAATCAAAGAAGGCCACATAAAAAAACTATCATTGACAACCAAAAATGCGCACGTACGCCATATGACGCGTACACGTCATATATATATATATATATATATATATATATATATGTATATGTATATGTATATATATATATTATATATATATATATATTTTCTTTTTCTTTTTATCTATCTTCCCAATTACCCATTTTCATACTAAACCAGTTTTTGAACTGTGTTCACACTAAGCCATTTTAAGCCATTCCCCTAAAACAAAAATATGGCGCTAGCGGGGATCGAACTCTGTACCCCTTGTATGCAAGTCACGTGTTCCAACCAAATGAGTTACTAAGTATTTTGCTTACAAACCTTAGAACATTGCTAAACATTTATTCTTTTCTCATTCTTTTTTTTTCATGTTTTGCTGCAATATTTAATTTAAAGACATCTTTTTTCATACGGAGTCCAATTTACGCAAACTCGGAGTCTATCTCAAACAGAATTCCGAGACGAACACAATGGCGCAACCCGTTTCCCTTAATTCTCACATCTGAGATTAATTATTCATTAATTTAGTTGATTCGATTATTCAAAAATTCAGGGTGTTACATTCTCCCCTACTTAAAGGATTTCGTCCTCGAAATCTCTAAGTCAAGAAGAACGTATCCTACCATCCAAACAACCATCTACTCAACCATCAAACACAGGCATCCATTGTCCTTAAAATTTTCTAATGTTGTATGAGCATATGCAAGAAGTGTGCGTATATGTTCCTTATCTAATGAAAAATCAGGCAGTTTACTGATTCAGTTGACCTCCTTAATGCAAACCATGATAGTGCCATGCGTCCGTTATGTATGCGAAAGAATTCTATCGATACATATTATCTCTACATGCGTGCACAACCATTCACCAAAATGCAACATCCATATGATAGTACAACCATTATACATCCATTACTTAAATACGTACACACATTTATATGCAATATGCAATATGAAGTGACTGAGCCGATCTAGTGCCTAAAGTGGGTTTATAAGCATCCACGAGCAACCACTGGCAAATACTTGCATCCACATGCATCCATCATACATAACATGTCTCAAAAACAGGTTTCAACCATAGGACATCCTACCTAAAGGTCAAAGATATTAGCGAGAGGACATACTAAAGATAAGATTCAATACAAAAGAACTGAAGGAAAGATATATGGCCGTTGGGGTTATGCTTTCTAAAATAAGCCTTTTTCTTGAAAATACTTTACTTAAAACATACTTTTGAAGGTATTTCTTCATAAAATTGTTTTTGAAAAACAACTTTTGAAAATTCATATTTGTTCTGGTAACCTTCAGCTCTGATACCACGTGTAACACCCCATGTCCATTAATGTCACTCACAAAGGGAATGCATTAACTTCTATGGAGCGTTTTAAGTGAGTATAGAACAGAAACTTGACAACAAGACATATATAAACAGTACTTGAAAAATTAAAAAACTTTATTTCATTGCAGCCGAAAATACATATGTTTGATTACATCATTAAAACCAGAGCCAAGTACATAATATCCATCTTGACTAAATCAAAGTACATAAATTGAAAGACATAATCCCCAATACAAAATAGCCATAAATAAAAGAGAGGCTGAACTTTACTTCAGCGATCCAAGCAATCTTCTAAAAGCAAGAAGCACAGCTGTCCAAAATCAAGCTCCACTGGCGCTAGTTCCAACCTGAACAGCTGGGGGGGGGGGAGGAGGAAGAAAAAAGGACGAAACAAAGGGGGTCAGACATAAAGTCTGGCGAGTGCGATAACTTTAACAATATAATCACCAAAGTAACTAGGCTAAGGCATAAGTTGGAAAATTAGGAAATGACCATGAACCATTGTGTATGGCAGAGTAAACAAGGAAACGGGATGAACAACGATATCGTTAAAGCGCACCTAACCCATTGTAAGATAATTACTAAACTACACCAACACTATGATATAATTGCTATACTGCACCACCACTAATATACTGCACCACCACTAGTCACCTTAAGGTTGATCCTGCCTACTGAACATAAGTGATAATAATAATGGTAGTTTCGTGTACCCCTAGCTGCTGTCATATGTGCAGCCTGCTCCTATCTCCACTAGTGGTACCCACTACCATCCACATTCTAATTACAATATTCATAATATGGTACATGTACTCCTAGCTGCTACCATAGGTGCCACCTGCTCCTATCTCCACTAGTCGTACCCATTACCCTCCCCATTCGATCGGCTCCCTAACTCGTAGATACCCGTGCCGATCCCATAGTGGGGTGTATCACTCCCCAAAGTGGAAACCCAATACTACCAGAGATGCACGACTTATACCTACACGATGCAACAACGTATTACCTACCAGCCCGGGTCCACACACGCATATGAACCCGTTGGACATGCGTTGCCGCCGCTAACCCGGTTTGTCCTCTTACAGTCAAGCCCATTATGCGTGTCCCGTTCTCGACTTGGGTCGAGCCCACAAAGATACGTATGCGTTACTGGTAGAAATGGGCCCCCATGACTTGACACAAGCTATCCACCTAAGCTTGGTCCCCTCTACTATTTCCCACTTAATCCACTTCTTGTTCATGTTCACTTACATGTTTCAATTTTGGTTAAGTATTTCCAATCGTATTTCAAATGCCACCCAAGGCACCCACTAGATTACACATGCCACCCAAGGCACCCACTTAACCCCCATATGTCCCACTACATGTTTATCTGGTTAAGTGTTTCTTAATTTATTAAGACCGTAACCGCATAAAGACCTCTCACATTAGACTGGCATTTGTGGCAGCTGGATTTGCCGGGCCTGTCCGGGTAGTCTTACACCACAAAAGAGCCTAACCTCATATCTTTACAATTGTTACGTATTTAATTTATGCCTAGGACCTCCCACATTAGACTGGCATTTGTGGCAGCTGGATTTGCCGGGCGGGTCCGGGCAGTCTTACAACACAAAAGAGCCTAACCTCGTGTCTTAAACGATTAATTACTCCTAATTAATCATCCCCCAATTTGAATTACTTTCCCTATTCAAATTATTGATTAATTCCAAATTTAACTATGGCCATAATTGAATATATTATGTCCATCTGTTCATGGTATGTAAAATCATACCAATTTCATCACAAATTTATTTTATGCCTTTTAAGGCATTTATGCCAATTAAATCTTTTAATATTATCCCCTTTTACCCCACGTTGTATGTTCGTTCGTTTAATGTAAAATATACGTTAGACTCGAATAGTCTGACTCATGGAATAAAGAGAAAATATCACAATATACATATAATTAAAACTAGATCTAAACATAAGGGGTGAACTTGCATATGTGAATGATGTTCTACATCTAAAACTTGCGTAGGCCAAAGTTACAACTTGTATAAAATTACATATGTCATAAATCCAAATCTAAAGGTGTGAACTTGTTCAGATAATGGTCACAAACTTGCATAAATCATGTATGTCATAGATCAACATCTAAAGGTGTAAACTTGCATAGGCAGTAACCACAAACTTGCATAACATGATTCATTTTCAAACACATGTATTCATATAAACTTGCATTTGTGATTTATGCAACATAACAATAGTATAAACTTACATCTAAACATGTAAACCAGCATGTGGAATTTGGCATATAACTCACACATGTCATAGCCTAACTTTAGAACTAAAATAGAAGGTTATACATATAATTTTCCCCAACTTGCATATGATTCATGTCTTAATAAAAATCTAAACTAGCATGCATACTTATGATTTATCATATGAATCAACATACCCAAACCGGCATATGAACAACATGGTGTTTCGATTATACATAAGCCAATCATAAAATTACAACATAGATGATCACAACTTTATAAGATAACATCATAGAATTTACAACATAAACATCACAATTTTACTACACAAATAATAACATGCGGTCAATAATTCACATCATATCCAAATAGTCCACATCATAACTCAATCTAATTAATTTGCTAATTATTTTATTAAATTATCGAACTCACAATTCAGAGAAGGTCTTGAATTCTGAATTCTGAGTTCTGAAGTTGTAATAGCTTTCCCTTGAAGAAGATTCGTTGTTAAAGTTGAAAAGGATTGATTTAGACTAGCTTTCTTCCTCTTTAATTAGTGGCGGCTATACTGTGTTGCTAGGTGACGGCATGGAGGCCATGAATCTAATTTTGTTTTGATTTTAGGGTTTGAGTCTAGAGGTGTTTTTATAGAGTTTAGGATTAATTTAGGCCATCTGATCAATCTAGAAGCAACCTGAACCATCCAACCAAGATAGGGTGACACCTCAGCCCTAATGACTCAGCACAGTGTATTAAATATTCATTTTTTTCTATAATTTACATATTTCTTATTTATGACAAATTCCATATGTAAATTATTCCCATTTTAATTATGCCATAACTATATTTTTAATTATGCTCACAATTAGTGGTATATTTAATATACCATTTCATGAACCAATCTATGCCATGTAATTTTCATGTTTATCCTTCATATTTATATGTAAATTATAAATCTATTATTGTTAATTACATATTCTACCTTTTACATTAATTACCTGTATACAAATATCCATTTATACATGCATAAATCTTTCTTACCTTTAATTTGTCATAAAAGCCAATCAAAGAAGGCCACATAAAAAAACAATCATTGACAACCAAAAATGCGCCACGTACGCTACATGATGCGTACACATCACATATATATATATATATATTTTCTTTTTATCTATCTTCCCAATTACTGATTTTCATACCAAACCACTTTTTGAACTGTGTTCACACTAAGCCATTTTAAGCCATTCCCCTAAAAAAAATATGGCGCTGGAGGGGATCGAACTCTGTACCCTTATATGTAAGTCATGTGTCCCAACCAAATTAGCTACTAAGTCTTTTGCTTACAAACCTTAGAACATTGATAAACATTTACTCTTTTCTCATTATTTTTTTCATGTTTTGCTGCAATATTTAATTTAAAGATATCTTTTTCATATGTAGTCCAATTTATGCAAACTGGGACTCTATCTCAACCAGAATTCGGAGAGGAACACAATGGCGCAACCCATTTCCCTAAATTCTCACATCTGAGATTAATTATTCTTTAATTTAGTTGATTCGATTATTCAAAAATTCAGGGTGCTACAGAATGGGAGACTAGTTGTACCCAGTGTCAATGGATTAAGAGATGAAGTGCTTAGAGAGTGTCATCACTAGAAACTGACTATACATCCCAGTGGTAACAAGATGTATCAACACATGAAGCTGATATACTACTGAGAAGGGATGAAGAGGGAAATTGGGAAACTTATATCTAAGTGCATGAACTGACGGTTAGTTAAAGCCAAGCAAAAGAAGCCTAGTGTTTTGTTACAACTGTTGAAAATTTCTGAATGGAAATGATAACAAGTCTCAATGGATTTCATTGATGGTTTACCAAGGATCAGATCAGGTCACGATAGTATTTGGGTGATTGTGGATCGATTGACCAAAAGCGCAAGGTTAATACCGGTCAGGTCGAGTAGAATGGAAACTAAGTTAGCAGAACTATATACGAAGTGGGTTATGAGATTTCATGGAGTACCAAAGGTATCGTGAGTGACCGAGATCCATTATTTACTAGTGGGTTTTGGAAGATCTTACAAGAGACCTTAGGCTCAGAATTACATCTTAGTACCGCGTACCATCCCCAAACCGACGGTCCAACAGAAAGGGTGAATCGTGTATTAGAGGATCTCCTGAGAGCTTGTATATTGGATTTTGGAGGTTCGTGGGATGGTCATTTGCATCTAGTTGAATTCATGTATAATAATAGTTATTAGTCCAGTATTGGTATGGCTCCATTTGAATCTTTGTACGGGAGACTGTGCAATTCACCATCGTGTTTGTTGGAGACCGGTAAGAAATTTGTGCTTGGGCCAGATGCAATAAGAGAAACTTCAGATAAGATCAAGTTTATTCAACAGAGAATGAATGCTGCCCAAGATAGACAGAAAAGTTATGCTGATAAAAGACGAAGAGATTTGAAATTCTTCGTTGGTAACTTCGTATTCATCAAGATTTCTCCATTGAAGAATGTAATTCGATTTGGTAGGAGAGGTAAATTAGAACTAAGGTTTGTTTGTCCATTCCCAGTTCTCGAACAAATTGGGAATCTAGCGTATAAGGTTGGACTGCTTGATAAGATGGCAGGAGTTCACAACGTATTTAATGTTTCCTAGCTAAGGAAGTTCTTGCACGATTCTAATATGACTATTTCACTAGATCAGTTGGATGATATCGAGGTAGAATCCGAGTCCATTAGGGGCCGCAGGACGATTCATATTGTTGGACATGGTATGAAAAAACTTTGAAGGAAGACAATGGAACTAGTCAAGGTCCAGTGGGGCGATAATGAGAATGACTGTACTTGGAAAACAGAGGAGAACATAAGGAAGTCACATCCAAACTCTTTTCCTGGTAAGAATTTAATCGTGATATGGTAATTCCCTCGTTAGTAAATCGCATGCTAGGATAGGCTTGTGATGTTATTATGTATGTTTGATTTTAAATGGTCGATAGGCATGCAGGCCACCACTGTAAGTTTCGGTTAAGGAATTTCAGGGGCTAAATTTCTTAAGGAGGAAAGAATGTAACGACTCGCATTCTACGCATCTGAGGATTGTAGAATATTTATTTCATTTACGTACGAAGTCGTACGATCGTGTAACTTTGGGGAACGACTATTGGGGTCACTTCCCATGTTCATGATTTGTGCCGAATTTTAATGACCGTTTTACCCTGGAGAATCTTGTTTTGCCTATAAATTTTGATTGGTAAGGAGATTTTACCTGAAACCACTTCCAATAAATTAGAATGATGGTTTACATTTTGTAGAGTGGTCGCATTTATCAAACGGTCTTACCGTTTGGGAGACATGGCTGAAACAGGGTTTGGAAGGTGAAAAAATGCTTAAGTGGGCTTAATAGCTTAATTAGTGGATGGGACCCATTTCGAGATTTGGGTTAAGGGGAGGCTGAAATGAGTAAGGAAATCATCTCATTTCATTTTCTTAGTCGCCACTTTCATTTCTTCAAACCTAGCAATGGCCTCCACCTTCTAAACAACCTCCTAATCACATTCTAATCCAATATTAAGCTAATCTACATCAAATTAAGGCGGATTGGTATCAAAATCGAGATAGAGCTGCTGGAACACATAGGGATTCGACTCAAATCAGTTAAAATTTCAGATCTGAAATTTATTTGTGCCTAAGGTGAGTGATTAAGTAATTACGGCTAATTAGGGATGATTAGTGATAATTAGCGAAATTATGCATCATAAAAATCTAGAAAAAAATGTAGAAATTCTTAAGTATTATTTTATGCCCCTGTTAGAAATTTCGGTTAATTTGGACATATTTTTCTAACCCTATAGTTTAGTCATGGTTAAGGGGATTAAGTGGAAAACATGAATTTCGAGTATGTTTGATCCATATTAACATGTTGCATTGTTGTTTTGGTGTTTATGGTTGATTATGCATGTTTCTATTACTACTTGGTTTGCTTTGAGATAGTATAGTAAATTCTGAACAGTCGAAAACGCCGTCGTATGGCGTAAATAGCTCGTTGGCAATGTTGCAAGAAACTAGTAATGCCCCGATCGTGAGGCACATACCACGACCCGACCCGATCATGAGCCGCCTTCACAAGCTGTTGTGTCCTCCATGAGTCGGGTAAAGCACTACAAACCAGATCCAAGTCTTGATTACGAGTCGTGAATGGAGGATCACGAACCAAAAGGAGTCCACGAGAAGGTCACGAGCCGGAGCATCATCACGATCCACCAGGGTGAGGACCACGAATCGGGCTGGAGTCACTAACCATGAACCAGACTGGAGGGTCACGAGCCGAACCAAGAAGAACACCACGAGTCGTTTTTTAGGTGACGAACCGAAGAGTCCCGAACCGGGATGATGACTAAAAACCCTTGATGCAAAGGCAGTGCAAATTGAAAGTTAGAACATAGAATCCAGATAGGAACCGATGAGTTAACTTAATGAGTTGGGCTTTGCGGCGGGACGTGTGCAAATGGGTTATAAATATCTATAGCTTTAGCTCACCATTGAGAGATGGATTAGTGGCTATGGATCAGCACAATAGGATCATTAAGACTCCCAAGGGCAAGTGATCATAGCACGACTATGGATCAGTGCAATGGGGCCATTAGAACTTCCAAGGGCAAGGTGATCGTAGCAAGGGACTAGTGGCTATGGACCAGCGCAATTGGGTCATTAAGACCCCAAGGGCCAAGTGGTCATAGTAAAGGATTTGGTGACCAAAGTGGTGGATATCGTATACTTTACGCACTGACTGAGAGATGTGAGGTTGATTGCTATGTCTGATGTTTGCTATCACCATGACATGCACGCTTCCACTTTAAACTTTATGTTGTGTTACCTTAGAGTACTGTACGTCTTGTTGTGCTAACTCTTTGGTTGGAGGTCCAGGTTCAGGTATGATCACTTATACCTGTTATTGTCCTGTTTTGCTGTTGTAGCTCATACCAGCCTTTGGTTTGACCCAGAGTTTTATGTCTCTTCTTATTACTCTGGGTGCTCCTAAACGAGCAGACTAGAGAGAAGTTAGGTGGTATGCACGAGTAGTTGTCCTGAGATGAGCAGGAGGCTTCCACGTACTATATACATATATTTACCCTATGTTGTTGCTGGTCACTGTTTTGGGCATTAGTAGTGTACCTTTTCTATTTTGCTTTAGAGACA
This sequence comes from Allium sativum, assembly GCA_030737875.1. Lineage (NCBI taxonomy): Eukaryota > Viridiplantae > Streptophyta > Magnoliopsida > Asparagales > Amaryllidaceae > Allium > Allium sativum. Next base: position 306,042,054 of record CM060925.1, on the reverse strand, counting down.
ATATTTTCAAGTTTTAATGATGATGGTTTGGATCATAAGCTGTATTTTGGATTCCGCTGCTATGATGGTTTAGTTTTCAGCTTATGTACTGTCTCGCTTGTTTTATGTCAAGTTATGTTATTATTATATTTTATTCCATGTGTTGTGAGATAAACTATAGGTTCGCTGGTGATTCATCGTTTTGAAACCCTTTTCCTTTGACGACCATCCCGTGCTAGTCCGGCATTGGCACAGCGCATTTTAGGGAAATGTAAGTTGGTTCGGGACGGGCCATCACAGCCGGGGTTCGAACCCCCGACCTATATGTTGCATATCTAAAGCCTCAGCTAACTGATGTATGAAGTCTTTTGTTAATAAGTTTAGAAAATGGTACTCATTGTTCTCCTTCTTTGCCTTATTTTCACGTTTTGCTGCAATGCTTCATTTAAAGGAATCTCTTTCATCTTAAATCGATTTTCTGCAATCCACAGGTTTAAATTGAATAAAAAAATGCCACGAACGTAATGATACTACTCCCATGGCCAAATTCTGGAAGCTCTTCAATTTTTTTCTTTTTATTATATGCATTATTTGATTATTTAATTGTCAAAAAATGTGGGATGTTACATTCTCCTACCATTAGGATATTTCGTCCCCGAAATTTGATAAGGGTAAAAATCAATTAACCACAGACATAATATACATCCATCATGTGTGCATCCAATTTTTGCAAACATTGTGCACTTTTGCAAAGTGAAATACAACATAATAATGCATGTATGCCTAAGTGATACCTCCTACATGTATGCAAATTTTTCAAAAATCCTTTTAAAATATGATGCTCACATCCTAAATATACTTGCAGTTCAATATAAATGCAATATTTTGAAAATCAAAAATGCTTTTTCATCCAAATTTTTCCAAACTCTCACCGAGTAAGAGCGAAGTTCATCCAATTTGTAGCATCCAGAATCCTACTAACCAACTTTATTTTTCGAATTTCAGAAAAGTCTATTTTTCTAAATTCGATTTCTTATATTGCAAAAAGGTAGAAAACGGAAAATTTCGTATCTTCCGTTTTTCTCTTTCAACTTTTTTCTAACCGTACTTGGATTTAATGTAACCATTTATAAAGATTCCCCTATTTTCCTATCGAAGCACAACCGACATAAGAAAATTTTCTTTTTTACGGATTTTCTTTTTCATCTTATAATGGAAATTTTTATTTTAGACAAAATTTTCGCAAGAAATCACTATTTACAAAATATACCGTATTTTACTTTAAAACCCAATATGTACTTCTTTACATATTTTAAAACTATAACTTTTAAGATTAAAACTTGAAAACACCACAAACCATTTTCCCAAAACTTTTACAATTTCAAGTTCTTAAAAGTTAACAATGGAGTTAGACTCAAAGCGGGTTTCCAATTTTTCCTAGGCTATCCTAGTCACTCTCACGAAGTCAATTCTCTTAACTGTATATATATTTCTAATCCATCTTTCTCTTTTTAAACATTTCCAATTTATAAGGTTTGACTGCCAAACCCACTAACCCAAAGTAGTAATCATATGGGATTCACCTTCCTTCCATACAAAATGTATTGTACACTTTCCACCCAAATTACCTTACGGTCTCAGATTTTCATGTTCCTTTCTTTAGTGTACAAAACAGTCATCCAAATTCTTACCATATTATACTCTTTCTATTTAGTGGGTTCCTTTATGGATCTAAGTATAAATATATAATATTTATATTTTAGAAAATACAAATACGTTAACTCACTATTTATACTGGAATCCTAAACCTAAGCTCTGATACCAGATGTAACAAACTGAATTCCGACGGACTGAATTTTAAAAAAAATCCAATCTATCGAAACTCAAGTTGTTGTGCTCTAGTATTCTGCAGGAAAGACAGAGGCGTAAAATAAGTTAGAGCTTAGAAAACATCTAATAGCGGAATGGATAAAATATAATATAATCAAAGTTTAGCCTTACCGTATTAATAATACTGGCTAACCAGTACCGAAAGCTGTCATATCTCTGCCACAAATCTAACCTGCAAATATGTTATGAGGAGTGGGTCAGAACACAAGTTCTGGTGACCGGATTTAAATTATACACTTTGTATAATCCAACATATACCATTCAATCATATTTTCTTATTTATTAGGTAACTTGGGTTAACAACACCTAAGGCTTACACACACATCGTACCCATTTACTTCCCAATGTATTAACCTAATATAGTTTATATGTAGCTACCCCTAAATACTGAGGTACACCCGATGGTACCCCCACTCACACGGTCTCTACCGTAATGCCGAAGAAATAAACGTAATTCCTTAGCCTACACCAGAGTGACATAAAGGTCTCTATATAACAATGTTACGTTCCTCATATATCTGCCATTACTATGATATGTAAGTGTATGGACTGCCATCGTCAATCAAATCCGATTCCATACTAAAGTAATGCCTTCAAGTCTACGATACACCACCCATAGCCGACATGCATGTATCTAGACTGTCCCACATACTTATCATCAATTGTAGCCCGATGCCTTAACCGCACGTCCTCAAATGTTCACCGGGTTCCGTGGCAGGGCGATACAAGAAATACGGAACACGATCGGGAGCTTTTCCATATCCGTATAGGCCTGTCGTTAAGAGCCCTTATATACAGATATTCCTAGGGTTTGTTTTCACGGTGGCTATGGCCCCACCTTGCGCCCTCCCTCAAGTAGTAAAGTCTACAAGAGCTAAACGATTGCCCTTAAAAAAACATTCTAAACATCCATTCGGCGTCATCCCTCAACCACCATACCCTGATAGTGAAAAATTAATGGTCTATTGATTTTAGCTCTAGTCTTTTTGCATCCCACTGGCTGCCAACGATGGGTATTCGACGATCTACTATCCTTGTTGGTCGTGACCCTTCGACTCCCTGTTGAGATAACTGTCGAATCACCTTGGTGTCACCGCTCACTGCATTCTGACATTATAGCTACTTTTGCACTCAAGGCCCACCCACCTTGTAGTTATGCACAGACCCAAACTCTGTGAGCACAACCTAAGCGTCTGCCACTGCACAGAGGACTACTAGGAGCACCTTACGTATCTCAGGAAGCCGTGTGCGTCAACATCCATTTCTTCGGAGTCGACAGAATAATCAAATAAATATGTGCTCGCCTCGTGCCTTATAACACCTCGACAATCTACCCCGTTGGGTTATTCACCCTCGAACGTGCGAACTGGTCCAGGCGCCTCACTTTAATATGTTGTTAGAACCTATGTCCAAAAATTCTTTTACACGCTTGCCTTACCTCATCAGTTTTCCATTTAACTTGGTTATTCTCACTCATATTGAATTCTTAATCAAGCTACCAAGTTTCACTTGCTTATTAATTTCAGTAATATAACTTAACCCATTTAAGTTTATTATAAGCCCACAACATGTTATTCTCTAGATTGTGGTCCAAGGTCTGTAATCACAATCCTTTTATATTCTTAATTTATTTAATCATTACAATAACATGTTCTACTTAATACGAATTATGTATATCCCAATTCAGTCATAATTTCATTTTACACAATTACTACAACTTACTGTTATTTACTTATTAACTTATTTTTATTAACCAAGGTCCAGTAATAAGTTTCTCTACCCATTTATTGTAATCCATGTTGTAATTTCCTCTTGTCCCTAGGACAAGTCCAAACATGTTATTCTTATCAGCGGGTTTTAGACTTCCAAAATTACAGATTACTTAATTCATAATTAAGTACAACTTCTTACATTTCATATACTTTCTCCCTTTTCTCAACTGGTTTCCGGCTTTCCCCATTTACTGATTACTTAATTTACAATTAAGTGTCTCTTATCTTGTTTCACCAGTTATCCTATTTCCTTACTAGTTTATTATAACCTAATTTATAGTCTTCACTTGTCCCTAAGTCTATCTATTATACGACATTCTAATTAATGTAATTTATTTATAATAGGTGATTATCATTCCCCGTTTAAACCATTTACTGTTGTAATCCATTATTCTTCATTCACTGTAATATAGGTTCCTTATTTTGTTAAGGGAAACACTTCTTGCACCTTATCTGTTTGATTTATTGAAGGAATCAGTGATTTATTTTCATAACGTATTCCTATCTAAATTCGTGGTGGCAAGTAATTTATTTCCTCTTTCTTACTTTATTCACCGTGGCTTACTTGCAGCTACATTCTTAGAAATAGGTCATTTAGGGAAATACATCACTTTTCCTTCGCATCACAGTAACTCTGTCCATTACATCCCTTCCTTTCTTATTTTCCAAGTTAGACATTTAATTATCATCATTGTCATTTATTCATATCTTGTTTATATATATACATACATACGTGTGTGTGTGTGTGTTTATGTATATGCACTAGACCTCTCACATTAAGTCTACACATGTGGACTCTGGATTTGTCGGGCGGGTCCGGACAGGCTTCTACCACAAGTTGACTTAACCTCGTGTCTTAGTACCATTGCATGTTTTGATTATGCACTTAGACCCCTCACGTTAGATTTACGACTTGTGAATGCTGGATATGCTGGGTAGTTCCATGCAGACTTCTATCACAAATGCAATCTTACCTCGTGTTTAAGAGCGTTACAATGTCAAGTTACTGTGAATCCAGGTATGTTCGCTATTTAACGATTATTCCTATTTTATGTAAATTTTAGGCATATTGTCCTTATCATACGTTTACTGTAAACCAGTTTACATGTCATCAAATTATGTTTATATTTTATAGCATGTCCTTTTTAACATCACACAATTTTAGGTTTGACTCTACAGACTTGTTTATAGGTGTAGTAGAAACCTCTAAACCTTCGGATTTAATTAAATTAAATCCGAACCGCACACACACATCACACAATGTCATATAAATGCGCTGCAACACCTATGAGTCCTCACGCATTATATGTGTTGTGTTGTTTTTATATATCAACATTTATTAATTTTTAAATGTTAATTTGCTTCCTTTTTTATTCTTCTGATTTTAATGTTTATTAATTAAAGGTTTATCATCTGCTTGTTATGTCTCCTTTAATTAATCTTGTTCCTATTACAAACCATATTAGCTTTTGAATTTCAAATTTGTGCGCCATAAATATATATCTTCCCTTCATTATTTCATGCATTACCTTTTTTTATTATTTTAATGAAATCAATTCATTGCATTGTTTCCTTTCTATTTATCTCTATCAATTCATTGCAATGTTTCATTTCTTCTATCACAAGTTGCATTAATTCCTTACGCACACTTTAATTCCTTTAATATTAGGTTGCCAACATTCTATTCTCTAGTTTTGAATTTCATGGTTATATATGTATGCCCTTTTTTGATGCAATAACTTGATTGTTTTATTTCTTTCTTTTTATAGCATACCTTTATTATTGTTGCTTACAATGTTAACTTCCTCCTTTTTTCTATACATTAAAACTTTTAATCATCATGTATGTATATGCATCTTTCCTCATTTTTATTGTTGCATGAAATTGTCTCATTAATTTGTCCTTGCTTATCTCTCTTTCTGTATTCATGCATTCACACATTAATTTCTTCTTTTTAAACCTTTCCATGCATTGCAACAATGAACATTTCTCTTTTTATTTTCTTTTTTTTAAAATATGCATTTCATGCATTGCATTAATTAGTGCATTCATTACCTCGTTTAATTGTATGTGCTCTCTAAAAAATTGAATGCTTTCCTTCCACTTTTTAAAATATACATATCTGCACATATATACATATATTTGTATGTTTAGCCCTCTCTAAAACAAAGATAAAAATTATGTCACCGCCGGTGTTCGAACCCCTAACCTCTATGTTGCATATCCAATGCCTTAACCAACTGAGCTATGAAGTCTTTTGTTAATAAATTTAGAAATAATGGTACTCATTGGTCTCCCTCTTTACCTTATTTTCATGTTTTTCTACAATGCTTCATTTACACATATCTCTTTCATCTTAAATCGGTTTTTTGCAATCCATAGGTCTAAATTGACCAGAAAATCACCACGAACGTTTTGATGCTACCCCTGTGGGAAAATTCTGGAAGCCCTTCAAAAAAAATTCTTTTTCTTATATGCATTATTTAATTATCTACAAAAATGCAAGGTGTTACACTCGTATAGTGTGAGTATTCTGAATTGGTTTTCTTAGACCTTCGAATTTGTTGTTTTTCGTTTCGATTTTGGATAATTTTTGCTAGTGATGAATCTGTTAGTACTTCAAGGGTTATGGAACCCTAATGTTCTCTGATTTCATTCAGTGCCTTGATTTGATTTGCACATGTGTTTCCCCTTGTGTGATAGTTGCCCTGATTTGTGGTCTTGTGTGATTTGATTTCTTGCTATTTATGAATCATTTTTGGAAAGATTCAAAAATGAATTGATTTGTTGCCAAAAGGATTGTTCCATGACTTCTTTGAATTTTTGGAAAAAAATTTGAATCGTTGCAAACATATTTTTGGAAACAATAACTTCTGGTCCCTTGCGCGATTCTTATAATGCTTGGTTTGGTTGCTTTGTATATTGCCGTGCAGTCCTAGTATAATTCTGAACAAAAAATTTGAAACACATGCTATATTTTTATAAACTCGTCTTTGATTCAGATTTATTTCTTGCAACAAAATAATCCTTTTCCTTTGTCTCTTGCGTAGGAAACACACCAAAATCCTAAGGCAAATAAAATTTTAAATTAAAAGTTATATCTGCCAGAATATAAAATTATTTCTGTTCTTGATTACTATGTGTGGTTTTTATGATAGGTAAGCAAAAGACTGGACTAATGCGATAGGACTGACAGTGAAGCTTATAGAAGACAGAGGTGAATGACAGTAACTAAGCCTGTATATGAGTGAGATGAGTGAATATGTAGTGAGAAACTGATGTGTATATGAAACGTATTGTATTCACAGGGATGTACAAATAGTGGAGTTATGAAATATGTACTGTTGAGATGTTGAAATAAAATATTATATTTAAATAAAATACTGTTTGAATATTTGAATCCTGGTGTAGTAGTATTCCATTTAAATATAAAATTATATTCCTAACTGTGATGTAGTATAACAATACAATAACATACACATTTTAAATAATATATACTTGTTTGTAATCATCAAACAAAAATCATTGCATTGTTATATACAACAATAACAACTTCACAACGCAGGTATAACAGACTGAGCAGGATAAACTGAATAATCAGGACAAAATATATATTGCACTTCCTAAATAATTTTCTTTGCATCAATACTAGTATAACAAGAACAAGATGATCCCAACAAGAACAATATGGTAGACTTAGGTGTAGGTCTAGTGATGGGTTTTACCCCCAACAATAATAACAGGTAGCCCAACAGAAATGATAGGTGTTACCACTAACGATAATAACAGGCTCCAAAACAAGCAAGACCAGATGTACCCTAATCAATACCCTAATCAATCGGCTTCTTACTTGTGATACCCTGTGTTGGCCCCATAGTAGGATGTATCACTTTCCTAAAGTGGCAACTCCGTTATTTTCATGATGGTTAACTATATCTACTGATGCTACAGCGTCTTAATTTCCCGAGCAAGCCAGATCCATGCACGCACATGACTCTGTTTGTTCCTGCTCTATCAACACCCTCACTCAGATGGACCTCTTATAATCAATTCAGTAAGTGTGCCCTGACCCAGACTTAGTTCCGGGTTCCCCGTTTGATACCAAGTGTTGGCTAGTTTTTGGACCAAGCCACCAAGGTTCACGCATAAAGGAAAATAAATTCTCATATAAAACACTCAACCGTGATCATATTACCGTCCTCAACTCGTAGCGCCCATCCACAATCGCGATCCCTTACCACGATCCGATCTCGCCATGCTAGCTCTCCACGAGCCGACCTCATAAACCCAAAGGTATTGACCACGACTCGGTCTACCACGATCCGAAAATATAGGATTTGAGGATACCTGTCTACAACCGTCATGTTGACCATTTCACCATCCAACTACGAGCCAGTCCGAGATCCTCGGGATTTGTGCCACGTGTGATCACGATCCACCTGTAGATATCAGCTATAAATAGCCCTGTGCTCAACGTTTTTAGGATCTTTTGTGAAGTTCTAAATGTTGTTTCTAACATTACTGTCTCTGCATTATTTCTTCTCAATATTAATTCGAAATCGTTGAGTGAATCAATATTGTAAAAGTTAGATTGAGAGAAAAATCATTGATTTTATTCGAATCTTACGTATAATCATAGATATAAAGTAGACGTAGGCTCGTTAATGCCGAACTACTATAAATCTTGTGTGTTTTCTGTGTTTTCTTGCATTTCTAGATATAAATTTCTACCAAATCAGATAGTTTGGGTATTAGAGCCACTTTTGGATCTAACATTTTGGTGTTTTCACTGAGAACGCAGTCTCAACGTTTCAGATTTTTGTTATATTGTTTGGAAAGTCAAGTCCGAAGAAAACAGTCCAAAACTTCACTGTTTAAATTTTTAAAGATTCCAGCAAACCAATGTATTATAGCTGGAAAGAAGTATAAGGAAGTACGAACTTCGCAGGCCAACAAAGTTACGAATGAAGCTCGTGAAGACAACATTCAGGAGAAGGTCGAGGTTGAACTGGAGTCCTCAGATTGTGGAGATGGAGGAACGATCCGAAATGGAGCGGGTGCCAAGAACAGCGTAGTTGAAGGCGTAATGACCAGATCCCAAGATAACTCCACCCTACTTCCAACTAATACTCCCACGATTCGTATCCAGTGGACCACCACGAGCCGACGCCAAGAGGGAACCATGAACCAACACCCTAGGGGGACCACGATCTGAAATGATAATCAGACTACCACCCGACCTGGGAAGGAAATTATGGTTCATTCCGCTCGTGCTGGTACTTCTGCACAACCTGGTTCGAGTTCCTTGAGTATAAGAGAAGATGAAGATAACCAGTTCGACCCTTCTGCTCCAGTTACCAAAGGACGTCTGGCTCGCATACTTGAAGCATTGGACAGGAAAACTGATGAATTGGCCGCTCAAAGGAAGGAGAGCTTGTTGCTGCATCAGAATATTACTGCCTTCGGCAGACGCATTAAAGATATTCAAAGGCAGGTTTCACCACCTCAACCTAACCCTTTATCCCCGAACACATATCCTCGTCAGAAGAACCTCGAAGAAACCGGCGATGGCCTCTATTGGAAATGGCTAAGAATATAGAGGTGCTTAATCAGGAAACCAATAACTATAACTTAAATGAGCCCATCCTACCACCTATGAATGGAGACGTTGTTGATCCTGCTCAGAATCGACCCATTCCTTCTGCTCGCCGCACGACTGATCACGATAATAGGGGGCAAGGGAGTTCTGCTCGGGACTCAGACATTGCAGCAGCACGTCAAAAAAATGCTGGAGAGGCATGTAGGGCAAGAAGTGCTGACCCAGAGTCCACCCTGACCCATGCAGATGTCGAAGCCATTATTAGGCAAGTGATGGTGGAAAGTCGTGGACAAAGAACCGAAGATTGGGTATAGGCCGCATCATTCACCCTTTACCGATGATATTTTAGAGGTTCGATTCCCAAGGAAATTTAACATGCCACCTATGAACCGTTATGCGGGAAGGGCTGATCCAGTCCAGCACTTGATGGGATATTCATGGTACATGAATGCAGTTGCCGCTTCCGACGCTGTGAAGTGTAAGGCATTCCCGATATTCCTGCAGGATACGGCGTTAATGTGGTTCAATTGTTTGCCAGCGCGATCGATCTGTTGTTTCAGGGAATTATGTGAACAGTTTGTAAATCAGTTCCGGCTACATACCCAGAGATCTAAGAATGTCATTGAGTTATCCCTCATAAAGCAACGTCCGGACGAATCTTTGATGTCCTATCTAGATTGCTTCAATTTAGTAGTCATGGAGGTTAGAGATCCTCATGAACAAACTGTTTTGATGGCTTTGATTGACAGAGTTAATAAGGATACTGAGTTTGGAAGATACCTGGCTGGCAAACCACCGTTAACTAGATAAATATTTTATGAAAAGGCCAACATCCGCTTGCGTCGAGAGGAAATTTACGCCAACTGAAAGAGGAAGGCTACTGATAAGGAGGATATCCAAGGTAATGTGGCCATCAAGAAGACGGGGGATGGCTCGGGAAAAGATGAAGTTAATGTCGGGAACAAGAATCAAGGCAATGGTCGCCAATCGGGGAATAATAATAACAATAATTGTAAAAGAAACCGAGGAAATAACTCTTAGTGAAGATCCAGGCCTAGGCTATTTGAGAGTTTTACACTTTTTAACGATACTCTAGAAAATATCTTTCTGGATACGTACAATGTCCAGTATAAGAGGCCTCCTCCAAGAGATTCGATGGAGAAGGAACGTGAGACTGGGAAAATTTTTCCTTTTTCACCAAACTCATGGTCACACTACAAATGAATGTTGTCCTCTGAGAGATGTGGTTGAAAAGGTACTTCGAGAAGGAAAGCTTGATGAATATAAGGTGACTCCTAAGGATGGGGGCAAGACGCACATGCCCCGAATCAAAGCCAACATGCTGCCAAACCAACGGCTCAGCAAAAAGGAAAAAACATCGTAATGAATACCATAGTTGGTGGGCTTCATCTGGCAGGATACAGTTTCAGAGCTATGGATCAGTATGTGAACGCGGCAAAACAGCATATTGAAGTAGGGGAATGTAGCAATCCCGAGGATAATGCCCCGATTAAGCAACAGAAGATGATGTCTTATGACGTCATATTTCGCGATTGAGAAAGTATTGGAATCCACTCCCCAACCGAAGATCCATTAGTAATCACCGTTACCATTAGCCCAGCTATAGTCCATAAAGTTCTAGTGGATAATGGAAGTTCGGTTAACATTCTGTTTAAGAAAGCATTTGACCAAATGATACTCGAGCCGAAGCATTTAAAACCGTGCGAGGGTTGGATACGTGGATTTAATGGAGCCTCGACTGCTCCGATAGGATACGTGGAATAGTTAGTAACCCTTAGGGAAGGAGAACACCAGAGAGTGAGGATCCTCCCCTTTGTGGTTCTGGATATTGAGTTGCCGTACAATGCCTTTTTCGGCCGACCGGCCCTAGCCAGATTCAGGGCCTGCGTCCCACCTTGGTGCTTATTGTTGAAGTTCCCGACGGATGCCGGTGCAAGTATAGTCAGAGGTGATCAAGTTGTTACACGAGCATGCTACATAGCGGAGCTGATGTTGCTCCGCAAAGGAAGAGATGTGGAAACAAAGAGCTCTTCCTTTCCTCCAAGGGAGGAAACATCATAGCAACTAAAGAAAGTAACTCTGGGAGGGTCGCCCAGAGAGTTGCCCGAGGATATAGATCCCAGAGAGGATAAAGAGACTGGGGGCAGAATGGTGACTCCCAATGAAGCGACTGTGGACGTATCAATTGATGATAGTGACCCAGAGAAGGTCCTGAAGATTGGATCCTTTTCGAACCAAAGAATTAACAAATTTCTTGAAAGCTAACTTGGATGTATTCTCCTAGACCCATGCGGACATGTGTGGAATATCTCCCTCGATTATGAGTCATTCATTAAGCATCAACCCGAAACATCCTCCCGTCAAACAAAAAAGGTGAATGCTTGCCCTCGAGAGGTCTGTTGCCTTGAAGGAAGAAGTCGAAAAGCTAAGAAGTAACGGTTTTATTAAAGATTCCATGTACCCTGACTGGATTTCAAAACCGGTTTTGGTGAAGAAGGCCAATGGAAAGTGGCGCACATGCATTGACTACTCAGATCTAAAAAAGCCTGCCCAAAGGATAGCTTTCCGTTACATACAATCGATCTGCCTGTAGATTCGACGGCGAGTCATGAGCTTCTTTCTTTTATGGATGCCTACTCAGGGTACAACCAAATCCCCATGCACGTCCCAGACCAAGAGCATACCAGCCTCATTACCGATCTGGGATTATACTGCTACATAGTGATGCCTTTCGATCTGAAGTATGCTGGTGCGACATATCAGTGATTGGTGAATAGGACGTTCTACAACCAAATCAGGAAAACAATGGATGTATACGTCGACGACATGCTGGTAAAATCTAGACAATCTTCCGACCATACTGCTGATTTAGCGGAAATGTTTGAGATTCTCCGGAAATACAGGTTGAAACTAAATCCTTTGAAATGCTTTTTTGGAGTAGCACCAGGAAAATTCCTAGGGTTCATCGTCAGCTCACATGGAATTGAAATCAATCCAGATCAAATTACAGCAATCCGAAATATTCAAGAACCAAAGAAAATTAAAGATGTGCAAAGCCTCGCCGGAAGAGTGGCAGCGCTGAGTAGATTTATCTCCAAAGCCACAGATAAATGCATCCCGTTTTTCGGGCTGATAAAGTGGGGCAATGCAACTTCAAATGGACTCCTGATTGTATAGAAGCATTCCAGAACCTATTGAATCATCTGGAAAGACCTCAGATACTGTCTAAGCCCATGGACCACGAGGATTTATTTGTGTGCGGGGCAGTGCCATCCCACGCGATTAGTTCGGCTTTGGTAAGAGAAGGAGATAAGGTGCAAAGAACTACGTACTATGTGAGTAAGAAATTGGCGGCAGCCAAATGAAACTACCCAAGAATAGAAAAGCTTGCGTATAGTTTACTGATCGCCTCTAGGAAGCTCCGCCACTAATTCCAGGCTCATCCCATCACTGTGTACACCGATCACCCACTCAAACAAGTTCTGCAAAGGCCAGAAGCATCAGGAAGATTGCTTAAGTGGAATATTGAACTAAGTCATTTTGACTTGAACTTCCAGACCCGACGATCGATAAGGGTTCAAGTACTTGCCGACTTCATAGCAGAATTTACCATCCCAGAAGATGATGTAGTAAGTGAAGAAGCCGACCCACCAAAACTACTCCTTGACCCCAGTGCCTGAAAATTGTACACTGATGGAGCTAATAACGACAGACGATCTGGTGCCGGAGTGGTGCTTGAAACCCCAGAGAAACGGCTAATATACTACGCTCTTAGATTGGAGTTCCACGCCACTAATAAGGACTCCGAGTACGAAGCCCTAATTGCTGGGATGAAGCTCGCAAAGGAGTTGGAGATCACAAAGCTGGACATCTTTTGCGATTCGAAGATAGTCGTGAATCAGGTCACTTGAGAGTTTCAGGCTAAGTGTCCGAGGCTGATATCATATTTCGAAAGAGTGAAGATGTCGCTGAGCGGTTTTGATCACCACATCATATCTCATATTTCTCGAACGGAGAATCAAAAGGTAGACAAGTTAGCGAAGATGGCTAGCTCTGATAATCCTGAAGATACGGAGCTAGTCCCGATTGAAGTGTTACAGTCTCCTAGTGTAGATCAGATGGAAATTGATCAGGTACTAGAGATTGAACCTGAGAGGGAGTCATGATGGCCCCTCTAAAGAAATTTTTGATGAATGGAATGCTTCCAAAAAAGAAAAGTGAGAGGCGCAAAGCTATCCGAAAGGCTTCCCGATATGAGTTGCAAGGCAAAGTTCTGTACAGACAAGGTTTCTCAATGCCCCTCCTCTGGTGCATCGCCCATGATGACCTCAAGCATGTACTGAAAGAGGTCCACAAAGGTGAATGTGGCGACCACATTGGAGGGCAAACATTGGCAAAGAAGATATTGCGATATGGATGTTTCTGGCCAACTATATACAAGGATGCAACCAAGTATGCACGACGTTGTGATACATGTCAGAAGTTTTCCAAGATTCGTAAGGCACATCATAGCAAGTTGAAGACAATGATGAGCCCGTTGCCCTTTGCTGTTTGTGGAATCGATTTTATTGGAAGCCTCCCTATAGCTAAGGGCGGAGCAAAATTTGCCATCATGGCCGTGGATTACTTTACCAAATTGGTCGAGGCTGAGCCATTGACCACGATCACAACCAAGTGAGTGATCAACTTTGTCGTCAGGAACATTATATGCCGGTTTGGGATACCAAAAGTCGTCATAACCAACAATGGTACCCAGTTTGATAGCACTGAGTTCCGAGATTTATGCCAGAAGTATCGTATCGAGAAAAGATACACCTTTGTGGCATATCCGCAATCGAACGGGCAGGTCGAAGCAGCGAATAAAGTGATTAAATCTATTCTGAAGAAAAGATTGGAACGAGCCAAAGCTATGTGGGTCGATGAATTACCTTTAGCTCTATGGGCCTGCAGGACAACATACAAGTCGGCGACGGGTTACACACCCCTTTTTCCCTCGCTTTCGAGCTAAAGCGGTCATCCCGGTCGAGTTAGAAGTACCGTCTCATCGAATCACTTATTATGACCCAATGACCAACATGAGATGCTCCTTGAGTCTCTGGATATGGTTGAATAAAAGAGGGATGAAGCCGATCTACGTGCCTTGAGGCGCGAGCAACAGGTTGCTCGGTATTACAACAAGAAAGTCCGAGCTCGAACGATTGAACCTGGAGACTTAGTGTTGAACGCGTCTTTCCACCCCCAGTACATATGGGCCCGAAATAGGAAGGATCGTATTCCGTTTTATGAAGGCTTGATAACGGAACCTTCAAGCTAGCAATCGTGGATGGAGATGAAGTTCCAAGAGTATGGAATACCCAACATTTGCAGCCTTATCTGACGTGAAATTGTCAATTTTACACTTTTGTTTTTAGGACCATGTAAAAAGGCACGACTTGCCTAGAGTTGTCTGGTTACTTGAGCAAAAGATTAGAAAATGGACGTAGGTCATGATTTGACCGAACCACTATAAAAATATCGTGTGTCATTTACCTTTACTGCACCATTTCTTATCTTCTCTTTTATTTTTAACTAACATCAGTCATTATCATTTTGAGATTTGTTATAAACTAAACAACGATTTTGAAACACCTAATTCAAAGTTCCAGAAGGTGCAGCGAGGTGAACCGCACTACTACTTGCACTCTAAATCTCGAGATTGGAGAGAGAGTATAAAGGATGTGCAAATAACGTCCTCAAGGCGTGAAGGTGCATCATGATAAAACCACCTTGGTAACGCTCTAACTCGCTGAAGGATCGGGAGAGTATAAAGGCACTAGAGACTTAGCGCCCCCGGAACTTCTGCCCTGCTGAAGGATCGGTGACCAGACAAAAAACCGTGCTCGAACTCTAACCCACTGAAGGATCAGGAGAGTATAAAGGCGCTAGAGACTTAGCGCCACAAGAATTCCTACCCCAACCAAAGGGACGGGAAAGTATAAAGGTGTAGCAATTTATGCTGCCAAATGACATAAACCCCTCATTTCCGTATATGGGGGGCAGTACGAATGCCACCCTAACCAATCGTCAAAAAGCTATGGCCAGGCATCGTAATAACGATTGATTGGGGCATATACATACGACATTTTGCATTTGTGAACACTACGCATTTACTTAGCACACGAACTTTTCAATGATTATCATTCACGACTTCAGTATTTAGTTACGATTGTTTCAGTTATGATTATCTTTAAGTTTTGTGATCCAGAATAATTAACTCCGCAGACATAGTAAACTTGCAGGTACGCGAAGATGTAAAAGAAATGAATTTTCAGTAGCTAAGCACGGAATTATAATAATAAAGCTAAACAAAGGTGAGGGCTATGCTCACAACTAAATTTCTTAGCCAGTGGAAAGCCTAAAAGCAAAATATGAGCTATCATATGTACGCTTGGGAGAAGATTTTGATTTCTTCTCCATCTTCTGTTTCTCCAACTACTCCTTGTCAGCATCAGAGCGGTCGCCTTTCTTCCTCTTCTACTTATCAACAAGAGACTCCAGGGGAGAATCAGAAGGGAGGGAGGCGAGCTGTGAAGTTATTGATCTGGAGGAAAATTTTATGATCAGCACTGTTCTAAGTCAACCTCCGAAATTGGAGGCACATATAAAGGGTCCTACTCTTCCTTCTTCAAAACCAATTGTTTCTCTTTCCTAGCCTGCATACCAGCCAAGGTCTCGTTATCGTCATCCTTAATTTATTCCGTGATTAGTATGTCATCCTCTTCATCTTCATGACCACCATCGGTGTCTTGTAAAGCTCCAATAACTTCGGCATCCGCAGGAGCATCAGTGCTAGGTGCCACAATAACCTTCTCACTTGTTGTGTCCTCGGTTTGCTTTGAAACCTCAGGGACTCCGACACCAGCACTTGAAGGGACACTAGCTTTCTCTGCCTCTGCTTTCTCTTCCGTATCCACCTTGATCGGCTTGCCACCTATGTCATGAGAGGCAAATGTTAGTAATTTGGGAGATAATGTGGTCGTCTCAGTTGTCTGCCCCGCAGTACGTTTACAAATTATAACTGCTTTAACAAATTGTGGAGAGAATATGGAGATACCTTCAGCCGACCCCTCGCCCAGATTTGTAATTGCAGCGCCGACAACTGAAGGGGTTGGACCCAAGGGAATCAATCGATCATCAAGATTGTATTCCTCAATTTCGGAGGCCTTGGGATCCACAACCAAGCTAGAGCCTTTGTCAATTTTATCCTTGCCCGTCAGCTTTGCTCTTTCTTTCTCAATTTACTCTTGGATTAGCCATCTGCCTATCTCCAAAGCCTCAGGCTATTCACCTTTTTGATTAGTCTGTATGAGCTGTTTTTCATCAACTTCCTAGGTTTTCAATCGACGCTTTTCGCCCTCAACCATCATATCCCACATATTGACCAAAGTAACATGATAATCCTGTTTCTACTAGATGTCTCGGGTCTTAATAACTTGACCAAAGAAGTCGAATAGCAGTTCTTCGAAGCCTTCTATCTCTTTTTTGGTTGTGGCAAGCTCATCAGTAGTGGTGGAAGACGATTCACGAGAGCTATTAGCATTACTTTCAGCAAAAGATGCATGCTCTTCGGCTTGGATAAGCCGATTATTCAAAGATACTTTCTCTTTTTCAACAAGAGCGAGATTGTCTTTTAAGCCCGCTTTCTCTTTCTCCAAGGCGGCCTTCTCAGCAGCAAAATATTCCTGTGCCGTTTTCAGTTCGGTGTTGATTGTCCTGAGATCCTCCGCATCTTTCTTCAAAGCTAAACGTTCTTGGCTATTTGAGTCGAGCTCAGTGTGAAAATGCTTCCTAGCACTCTCTAGCTCTAATTCATATTTTCAGCGTCTCGCTGAGCTAAAGCGAGCTGAGCTTGAGTATCTTCTAGCTCCTTTGACATTTTTCTCCTGCCCTACTATTGTTGTCAATCTTCGTTCTGCTTCTGGCTGCTTCTATCTTTAGGTGGCGAATGGTAGTAAAAAGATTGGCGGCATGCTTCTTCATCACCATATATTCTTTGGCTACGTGACTCACTCGCCCTACGACCTCCACATCCCAGTCATCGGGAACCGGTTCAAGGTGTGGAACAAACACCATTCTCTCAAAGAAGATGTCAGGAAACTGCTTCCGCAAATGCTCCAGCTTGACCTGATTCTCGAAGGTGTAAACAACATCTTGTGTTGAAGTATTATCCAAATCGCGCTAGCTACAGGGGACAATAGCTATTTTCTCCTTTTCCAAATCCTTGCTCGGGTTTTTGTTTTTATCTTTTGGCTCATGGAGTTTCTTGGAAGAGTTGCTATGAGAGGGTGTGCTTTTTGGGGGAGTCAATTCTTTCGGAAGATGCTTACCCCCCGCCGGTGGCACTGGACAACTATGGGATTTCCCAGCATCTAGCCTTATTGCAGAATGAAACCGTGTAGAATGAGTTTGATTAGAATCACGGGGTCGATAACTACCTCTCCCCCGGCTATCACTGTGAGCATGTTTAGAATCAGAAAGAAGCCTCGGTGTGATCACTCGGAGAGGGCGATAAGAATAGGATTTTTTATGAGGCATTTTCCCTGCAAAGAAAACAAATGTGTATCAGAATCATGAGTACTGGTGGTGTAGAAGTGTTGTGACGAGTGATGCATGTGATTCATGAATCCCGTATAATCCCCCCTAACAGACCAAGGCCAAGAGTCTGGCTCGTATATGTGTTTTCTTTTTCCCCAACCTGAACATTCACTTCCCCAGAGATGGGAAAGAATGGTTCCTCTTCGAAATCTTCTTGTGTGTAAATGTCGCCTGGTAAAGGGATCTTGCTCAGTTCTCTTAATATCTGTTCCTCTGTTAATTCATCATGAGCAAGAGGCTCTGCTGGTGGTGAAGTCCTTAAGGGAGATTGTCCTTCAGAGTCTGGGACTTCCTTTGGCTCATCGGCTCGGACCTCGCCTCCTTTATAAACATTCAAATCCTCATCATCTTGATTGACAATTGATGAGGGGCTCTTGCAAAGTTCAATGGTTTTCGTGACCCCCGAGGTCCCTTCACCTTGAGTCGGGAACACATATTTCTAAGGAATACAACCTGCACCAAGTCTGAACCTTATATCCAGAAGACGGTACTTGTGAAGATTCTCGTCGGTGATACATTTCTTGATTTTTAAGAAGTCTGATTTTCTTTTGAGGAGGTGGGACAGTCGATCATCATATACCGAGCCTTCTATTTTTGGGAAGATATGATTTGTATAGAGAAAAGAAACATGTCAGTGCTTTGGTTATGAACTCGGGTCACACATCTAGAGGTTTAAAGCTCACTTGATTTTAGCCACTTCCTTGCACACTCGAATTGGTGTTTTATATAGAACTAATCAGCTTTAGGATCCCCTATGCTGCAGTGGCCTTCCGATAAAGCCTTCCTGTTAGCTACCGATTCGAAGAAAGAAAAGTTTGGAGTCGCTGCAGAGCGGTGTTTGAAGAGATAGTAGAATTTCAAATCTTTGAAGGTGACCTCTGTCTGCAAAATCTCTGTGTATGCCATGCACAGAGTATACAGGGCTGTGTAAGCATTGGGATGAAGCTGCATAGGGGCAATGCATAATCGTCTTAAGGTCTCAATGATGATTGGTGGAAATGGAGGAATAGTGCCTACCCTGCACATTAGCCTACTAACTGCCATTTACCCTTCAGGGCCGGAATGGGGTCTATCACCCCCTTCCGTAGTCTTCACATCGTCCTAAGGGATCCCATGTCTCGAGCATATTTTCTTAAGCTTTATATCATCTAATTTGTTGGCCAGAGAATCAGTGAGTTTCTCTTCCTCAACTTCCTCAACAACTGGGATCTCGTCAGGAGCCCGATCATCTTCTTCTTCCTCGTCTTCAGGAGATGTACTTTCAGGGGTCGTCGATTCAATATCGGTGTCGGTCTCATAATCGGGGTCAGACTCTTCCTGATCTGAATTTTTGGGAAGCATATCGGAATCGTAATGCTTGGATGACACTGATTTAGCATCTCTCTCTGACATTTCGGTTGACTGCTTATCTGACATGGCTGTGTTGGCAAGAAAATGTGAGAAGTTAGAACACAATTACCCGTACCTAGTGTGTGTAAGTGTACGTGTGTGCCTGTGCAGACATTGAAGAAAAACATGAAGTCAGTTAAATAAATGGAATAATGGCCGTTATATGCTGTTAGGTCATGCAGTTGTCCAGTTCAGAAGTTTCATGTTGAAGGCTCTAATCCTACAGGTCCACAGATATATCAGGGTTGCATTGTATTTGTTAAGTCAACATGGGTATTGGATCGCCAGCCAAGTTAACTCGTGAAGCAGGACTAGATCACGGGAAAAAATCAGCCTGAAGAAAGGCCTCAGATCGTGGAACACCCTGGCTTGTGACCCTTTTTGCTTCATCTAAATGGATTGCAATAGGCCCTCACGATCCCCGCAACCCGATCCGCTGTCCAGATTAACGCTTCATCTTTATCCCGAATCCTTTCATGTCACCATCATCACAAATCGACTCTACTTTCCTCTCCGTGAGGGAAACTGTTACCACGACCCACAGTTCAAGTTAAACAACTTCTGCTCTTCACCATCACGGTCTGTATCGCCTTCTCATCGATGAATCGATCAACCGAAGCTCCTCTGATAGTCAACTTCCTCTTCCATCTGTGATATCGCCCCTCCTATCCGAACTAAACCAAAATTTCTTTTTCCTTTTTCACCTCATTCGTCACCTCCTCCTTCAAGTCTTGGCGTCGCGAGCACCATCGCCATGGCCTTGAGATCATCAGAAAATCCGCCGGAGTAAAGAAAAACGCGAGGAAAACTGGTACTCGAGGCAACACAGAATTCGGAGCCATCAGAACCGAATAACAGATAGTTAAAAACTATTAATTAACTTTTTTCAAGATTACAAGGGGAGATTGCATGAATTAGGGTTTGGATCGAAATAGGCGGCAGTAGTAAAAGTGACAATAGAAACAGAAAAGAAAGAAGAGAAAGGAGCGAATTATATTGGCAAATAGGGACTCTTGCACTTCCCATTTTTTGTCCTATTCGGGTCAGCATAAATGCACGGACCGTGAGAATATATGGGCCACATGCAAGAGCCCACCATGGCTCGTAGATAATGCTTGCTCTGCCAATGGATCACTATTAAAAGGCCCGCTCAACCAGTGGACCGTAATGAATGCCCAATCCCACGAATCGTATGGTGTTTTAACGACCTGAACTCGAGAATGATCACAAAATAAAAGATATGGAAATACTCATGGGTTTTAAACCTTACCTGACAAGCAGATTGCAGTATACTCTAGAGTTCAAAAGATGGAAATTAACCAATGAACAGAGAAATAATTGGAAATTCGGACTGATAGTTATGCTCTTCAAAAGGCATAACCCTTCGAAACAATGCGACGCTGTAAACGAATGTGACTGTCAATCTACATCATTTTGTGAAGGAACAGTTCAGCAGTTTCAAAGCATGTTTCATAACTAATAAAACACAATTCGAGGGGGCAAAATGTTGGCTAGTTTTTGGACCAAGACACCAAGGTTCATGCTCAAAGGAAATATGAAGTCTTGTATAGAACACTCAACCGTGGTCATATTTCCATCCCCGACTCATAGCGCCCATCCACGATCGCGGTCCCTTACCACGATCTGATCTCGCCACGCTAGCTCTCCACGACACGACCTCATAAACCAAAAGGTATTGACCACGACTTAGTCTACCACGATCCAAAAATACAGGATATGAGGACACCTGTCTACAACCGTCATCTTGACCATTTCACCATCCAACTACGAGCCAGTCCGAGATCCTCGGGATTTGTGCCATGTGTGACCACGTTCCACCTATAGATATCAACTATAAATAGCCCTATGCTCGACGTTTTAAGGATCTTTTGTGTAGTTCTAAGTCTTGTTTCTACCATTACCGTCTCAGCAATTTTTCTTCTCAATATTAATTCAAAATCATTGAGTGAATCAACATTGTAAAAGTGAGATTGAGAGAAAAATCATCGATTGTATTCAAATCTTACGTATAATCATAGATATAAAGTGGACGTAGGCTCGTTAATGCCGAACCACTATAAATCTTGTGTGTTTTCTGTGTTTTCTTACATTTCTAGATATAAATTTCTACCAATTCAGATAGTTTGGGTGTTAGAGCCACTTTTGGATCTAACACCAAGATGGGTTACTGACTGATATGGGTCACACACAATAGATGATGCAAGCCACCCCCAGGCTTGTATCCCCACTAGTAGGATGAAAACACCAAACCTCCGTTAAGGTCACTCCCACAGGGAATGCATTAACTTCGGTGAAGCATTATTGGTAAAAGATACAGATAATTTACAAGACAGACATATAAGCAGCGGAAAATTTGGAATTATTTCATAAGCAACGTGGTCTAGTCAAATCATTACAATCATTGTCTCGAAACCTAACTTCCAAGTTATTATAATAAAACTTCAGTCTTGATTAAAAACTCAAAATACATAAAAAAACATAAAGCAGTTGTAAAGCGGCATAAATCCCCAATAAAATTGTAACCACAGCCATAGCCCAAGAAAAGAGAATCCAAGCAATACATCTACACTCTTCAAGCTGGAAAAGGTCTGAACTAAGCTGAAGTATTCCCTCCCTACGGACCTGGAGGGGGGTACGGAAGAAAAGAAGACAAAAGAAAACGGGTCAGACATAAGTCTGGTAACTCTAGTGATTTTTCAGCATGTAAACAAGAAAAAGGATCATGACATGAATAAACTGAATATAGGACAATACCGTAGTGACAAGATAATATAAGGCAAAATAAGGCAAGATAAACTGAATATGTTATCACGTTTATTTCCATTTCTCTGCACCTACTAACTAATGTTTCAACTTGCATCATGTGTTCATAATAAAATGATCCCTTTATCAATCGGCTTCTACTCGCATGCATTTATTACTTGTGTCATTCAGCCCCGCTTGTTTGTAGATACCTGTGCTGGTCCCACCACGGCGTGTATCAATCCCTATGGTGGCAACCCTACACAATTCAAGATGCACAGTGTATAACTACTGATGTCCAGTACCTGATTTTTTCACTCCGGAGTATGTGCACGCCCATACTCCGTCGGAACCTACGCTGACGCACCACCCGCTGCTTTTTTGACCGCTTATAATCAACCCAGTAATCGTGCGCCACCTACCTAGTGCAGGGTACCATGAGACATCTATGTGGGTTACTGCTGAAATGGGTCCCCGTTACTATGGTTTCCTAATCAACATGTTATAATTGGTAAGTGTTCTCCATGTTACCTAACCCCACCCATATGTTTAATCAACATGTTGTAATGGTTAAGTGTCGACTGAGTTAACTTAACTCTACTATTCTTAGAATGTCCGTTCACTAGCATTAATTCATTCATTAATGCCTTAACCTCTCACATTAGAACTGTTGTTTGTGGTAACTGGATGTACCGGGCGGTTCCGGGCAGACTTCTACCGCAAACTAATTCCAACCTCGAGTTTTTGGCTTAATGTGTTATCCTTTCACATTAGATTTGTTGTTGTCGTCGCTTGATGTGCCGGGCGGTTCTGGGTAGTCTTACACCGCAACTTAGTCTAACCTTGTGTTAGGCATGTTCATCTTTTAGCCAAATTACATATTTACCATACATGCCCAAATCCAGACTTTTATATGCCAATTACCCACAATTGTAGTCAATTCATGTTATGCCACGTTTAATTGTTATGCCTAAAATTAATCAATTAAGTTATACCCAATTCCCCGTGTTTCAATCGAACGTGCAACAAGATTCAATCTAAGTTCTGAATGAACCTAGTATTCATAAAATAAAACAAAAAGGGGAATAGAGAAGGAACACAAGAATTGGCATAATAAACAAAATAGGTATGTAAAGGTGTGCCAAATCCAAGAATTATGTTTCCAATAGGCATGTTGTACATTAACAATAAGTATGGCAAAATTGAGCAAGTTACATCATAGGCATAAAGATTTGATAGAATTGAATATAAGAGAATCGCCAATTTGGTGTACAACATGATAGGTTCCATTGTTTCTATCACAACTCTCTCAAAAGCATAGGTAATTCAGATTTGACAAAAGGATAAACATGAATCAAAATTGATTATCTCACAATTAGGCATAGTGGTGTACAACCTGACTGGTTCCATTTTTCCAATCACAACAGTCTCATAAGCATAGGTAATCATGAATCAGAATTGATTATCTCACAATTAGGCATAGTGGTGTACAACATGATAGGTTCCATTGTTCCAATCACAACAGTCTCATAATTGTTGATGGCAAAAAATGTTGCAAACACCAAAGATTCCCAATTACTAGGAATAATAATTATGGTCGCATAGACAAGAACATAAATAAAGCATAAGCCGTAAATCACACAAGAGATTTATAGTGGTTCGGCCTCAGTGAGTGCCCACGTCCACTTTGAAGAGTCATTGGAATATTATTAATCACTTGGAAGAAATTACAAGGTTGAGACTATCTCATGACATCTCATTACATTCATGTTCCATGATATATGATGTCATAATTAACATATATTGAATAATAAGGAAAAAAACAATTTTATCCTTCATCTTCCTCAAAGAGGACATGCCATTAACAAAGCTTTATGGAGGTCTCCAAGCTCAAGAGTTCCCCCCTTTTGAAGTGTGAGGCCATGATGTATTTACAGGAAGTGGTTAGTAGAAGCAGGTAGAAATGGGGACCATCTTCCAGAAATTTGCACCTCCAGTTGTCGGGCCTTGGAAATTCGCACATGGGCGAGGTGCGAAATTTCGCACCTGATAGGTGCAAAATTTCGCACTTATCAGGTGCAAAATTTCGCACCTGGTAGGTGCGAAATTTAGCACCCGACCGGGTGCGAAGAGGATTTTAACAAGAGGCATTGTCGAGGTTGGTTGGCTCCGTCGATGTGGCGTTGTGTAGGTAAAGGTGCGAGGTCCTTGTTGGCGAGATCTCTCTTCATCTTTGCTTCTGCACTTCCTGAGTTTCGCCCTTGGCCCTGGCATCACGCGATGAGTTGAGTTGAGCGTGCCTTGAGTACTTTTGCTGACCAGACCAAAAGGGTGGTTAAAATTTGCCCCCCAAAGTACGTCTTGTCTTGACGCCTTGTCTTGACATGATGTGCTTTGGAATGAAAGTTGAGATGGTAGTTGGGTTGCAGATTTATCCTTCAAGTTATCGGAGAAAAGGTATTGGCCAGTGGGTTCGTTCATTATGGAATTGTGAGCGAGCCGCTATTGGATTGGTATCGCGGTCGCGCAGCAGAGTATTCGCATGGTGCCATCATCGCATGTTTTAAATGATGGGACCTTGGCCGGATATGAGTGCACGCGGCCGAGAAGATTTCCTTTTTTTTGGAAGGTACGAAATTTCGAACCCTATAAGTTCGAATCATCGATCCGTAGTTGATCGAGAATTCAAGTCGTTGGGTTCGGAATTTTGAACCTCAGAGGTTCGAAATTTTGATCCCTCAGGCTCGAATTTCGAGCCTAGGCTTGGAATACGGAATTTTTTTCCTTTTCACTATATATAGGCCCATTCCCCTCATTTTTTTTCCTTCTTCTATTTCGCGTCGACTGCCATTATTCCAAAAGCTTCGTTCCACGACCACTGTGACTTAAAAATCTCTGAGGTAATGAACTTGGTCGAGTCGAGGGAAGGGAGGAAGGTGGTCGCGGTATGACGGAGGACGCTCGAGATTTCGAGCCCGAAGGGAGATTCGGAAATTCGAACGTAATGGGGCTTGAATCTTCGAACCTTGTAGGGTTCAAAATTTCGTGCCCGTGGGCTCGAATTTTCGAAACCCGAAGGGTTCGAGGCTTTGATCCCCTGGGTTTCGAATCTTTGGACATCGAGGGTTCGAGCTTTCGATACCCCCAGGGCTCGAATTTTCGAACCAACTGGGCTCGAATTTTCAAACCCGAGGGGTTCCAAAATTTCGAGCCACTATGGTTCGAGATTTCGACCCCCGAGGGGTTCGAATTTTCGAGGTGCCCAGGCCCGGTCTTGGGTATCTCTAGAAACTTCGTGCCCCAGGCCCCGGGGCATGATTGAGCGCATTGACTTGGCCGGGTTTTTACTTTTGTCGCTTCGAACTTCGATTTCCTGACTGCCTGCCCTTGGACTTATACACTGTCTGTTCAGTTGTACGAATGTACCATTGTTGTCATTGATAACTGCGCAAATAGTAACTTAGAATTTTCACATAGGATAGAGCATATATCTGGATGTGACTGAACTGTTTAGATCTTTATCGTTTCTATGCGCGCTCTCATTCTTTGCATGACACTGCACACACTTGTTAATCTTCATCAACATGAGGGGTACAGGTTATTTCACTATGATGTCTAACAATTGTATATTGAAGTATAGTGGGCTATGCAAACAAGATCACAGAATGGGAAACTTCTAGAAGTCGAGGCTTCTCCGCCACCGCCTCACACTTTTGATTCTACTTATGATTGTACAGAAAACACCAGCTCTGGAAGCAGCGAGCTTGAGACTAACGATGGGTCGACTCCTTCTCAGACAGGGAGTTCGCCCGAAGTGCTGGCGCACGAGGGTCATGCTGAGAGGTTACATTCTCTAGTCGTACATGCCGAGATGGAAAATGTGGATATTATGGGTGGTGGTGAGCCGCCTGCCCTAGTGTCTCCTGACATCCTTCCTGATGTAGTCATCTTGGACAATACTTCGGATTCAGTGCTGTCGCGCCTGGATGCCGCGGCGGTTAGAAAGATGTCATCGTTGTTTAATATCCCGGAGTTGGAGGCTCATGCGCCTGGACCGGGAGGAAGTGCCCACATGCCGCCTAAAGTTTTCACTGCTTGGAATCAGCATACTTGCTTTGCGGGGTGCGTGGCCCCGGCCAATGACTTTATATGGGAAATGCTATTCTACTTCCGCCTTGCACCCTCACAGCTACACCCAAATTATTATTCATCGCTCTTGGGTACTTGCGTTCTCTTTTGAGAGTTCCTGCATCAGATCCCACCGGAGAGGACATTCGGTACCTTTTTCATTTTAGGAGGTCAACTGGCGCATCGGCTTCACAATGGTTCCTGGAAGCGTCCCCCGCTACTAGAATTTTGTCGGAAAGTGGCCCAGACTGTCGGTGATTAAACATGATTGGTTCTTTGTTCGCCACACTCTCGGATTCGTGAGGAGATGGATTGAAGGAAGTTAGATCTTTAATCTTCGTCTCCTTTCTCTACAATTTGCCAAGCTTTGTGACTCATTATTTTTTATTGTGGCAGGGAATCCTGGGGCAACTACTGGTGATGAGTATTGGCAATGTCTCTAGGCTTTGCGAGCTATTCCTGTGGACTCCCGTATGATGGATTCTGTATTGGATAAAGACCGCCTTGTTGGGTTGCTTCCGGCCAACCGAGCCATAATCAGGCCGGCAGTGGCGAGTGGTGTATTGAGGGACAAAGCAGCAGAAGGTCTTGCTGTCCCCGCTTTGAATAGAAAGATGGCTCCTGGGAAGCTCGGGCCTAAAAAGGTTGTTAATTTCCAGGAAGGTGTTAGTGGTGACAAGGACAGTAGTGCGGAGGCGGTTTCTCGGGACGAGGGACATTTCGACATTTCTACCATGCCCGCATCGGTAGGGACGGGGGAAGAAGTGTTGGGCAGTCCTCGCTCTTCTGCAACCTCTCTAGAAGCCATCGCCCCCTTTGAAAGAGTAGATCAGTTTGCTAGTCTAAGTACAGTTCCTATGGATTTGTCTATGTGGCCAAGCGCTGCTAGTTTGGAGGATCTAACTCGTGCCGCGGAGGGGCTAACTCCTTCGACTGAGGGACAAACTGGTCTGTTGAGAGAGCACTTAGGACACACATTTATACACACTAAACTGCATGGAAGAGTGCATGCATGTGCTACTTGACTGACTTTTCGTTGTTCCTTTGACAGGTGATATGGCTAGAGGAAGCGGGGGACGAGGTCGTGGAGGCCGAAACCGTCTCGAGAGTGCTTTTAATGACTCCTTCAGGAGGGGAGCTAGCCTGTATGGAGATGCCCCACCATCGCTAGGTCATGGTAGTGGGAGTCGTCACCCAGATAGGTCCTCATCTTCCATGACTCTTCCTCCTCATCCTCCTCCGATTCGAGTGTCCATTTGGGATTCGAGGCTTCATCTAGGAGGGTCGAGTCATACATCATTGGCAATTCCATCCATCACCGTGCCACCTGCTTCGGCTCAGACTACGAAGGGGAAAGGGGCACTATTCGACTAGCCGAGGCCGAGTAGGTCGAATAGGATAGAGATGGAAGATTTGACCGAATCCCAAGTTCAAGAGCTTTCCCCATAGGAGAAGAAAGCGATTTTGATGCATCATTTCCCTCCACTCTATTTTGACGAGCTGCCATCTCTCCCTGATCTTCGTCCGCCTCCCAATAGGGCTTCTGGAGAGATATGGAATCATGTGAAAGTCATGTATCACCAGGTTAACGAGCTCAACGAATACTCCAATCATTTATCAGATCTGGTCAGGGAGAAGAACTTGCATCTTTTGGATCAACAAATGGTCATTGATGCTGAGAAGACTTCCGTTGTTAATCTGAATGCTGAAATTGGTAGGTTTTCCTCTTCTCTTTTTTATGTTTGTCAGGGGTCATTAGCTCTTGTACCTCTAAATATTGACTCATGGAGTTCGTGGTTTTTCAGCTGACCTGAAGCTGGGGCACGAGACACTCAAAAAGGAGGCGGATGATTCTCACTCTATGTTTACAGAGACCATAGCTAATTTGACCACTCAAAACACGACTTTGAAGAAGGAGAAAGCTGATGTGGATCAATTCTGCATCGAGACGGAGAGAGAGAACGCCAAAATCTTCTAGCCTCAGGAAGATAATAAGGCTTTGCAAGCTAAGAACGATCACCTAAGGAGGGAGCTTGAGGCAGCCAGAAAAGCGAAAGAGGATGCGGAAGCCAACAATCAAGATGTGTTTGGCACCGTAGAGGGGTCGGAGGCTGAGCGCCTGAGAGAGGTGGAGTAACTAAAAATTGAGCTAGCAGATGTAGAGCTCCGGGCGTACTCGACTTAGAGGAGGATATCAAGAACATGAGGGTAAAAGCCCTACAGTTACGAGGAATCTCATGGATGGATGACTATTCCCGCAAGCTGGCTCGAACCTGGGAAAGGATGGTCCCGTACTAGGCCTTCTTGCATGAAGTGGATGTTGGGACCTTGGACGAGCGACAACTTATGACTGACCTCTTGACCGTGGAAGAGTGTTAGAAGATGAGGAGCGTAGAAGGTTGCTGCTCGAGGATGCGGAGAAAGAAAGGCTGGAAGGCTTGCCGCCGAAAAGGAAAATTTTATTGTGCAGGGAAGTGTTGTGGTAGCGGTGGATGCCGCGGAGGGAAGTTCTTCTCGACCATCTGCTCCCGGATCGTTCACCATGATTGACCCGGCTGCTTTAACCCGAGTTTCAACCGAGCGTGATGTTGAGCATCCTAACCCGGGAGGTGTTGAACTCACGCTACCCTTTGTGCCGGGTGTCCCTTCGGCTCTTCCCCCACCACCCTTGGACGGAGGTAAATTTTCTTTGCTATGCATCCCAGAAGATGACGTGATCACCAAATTTGAGGATTAAAAGATCGTGTTTTTGTTATGCATCCCCTTTTGAAGTAACTTTGGCATTGGGCCCTGCCATCGCGATTCCCCAAACAACTGAATCTGGGCCAGGACTTGGGGGGACTCAGCTTGGAGAGAGTGGAGATCAGCTTGACACCTTCTCAGGGATTAGAATGACTCCCAGCATTTACGAAGGCCTTCTTGATGATGATGATGATGATGGAGAGGAGGTAGATGGGCAATGTGGGTTTGCCCGAGGTCCGATAGAGGAAAGGTTGAGGCAAGATGATGCTTCTAGGAAGGAGATCGTAGCAAAGGTCCCGGAGGATACTGCGAATAGGGCCGCTGTGGTTGTTGCTCAGGAGCATACTGATGAGGAAGCCGAGAGAAAAAGGGTAGCCTATGAGGCTCATAAGAAGTGGGAGGATGAAGGGGCCCAGAGAAGGGCTATTGAAACCCATGAGAAAACCAGGGTTGGCGATTCTGCGCATAAATCACAGAAGCTCGTCGATTGTAAAGCCGCTAAAGAGGCCAAGAAAGCCAAGCGGGATAAGAAAACGACTCCGGAGGCAAGCGCAGCCGTGATCGATCTTCCTGCTGGAGGTTCCCCCTTCTAGTGCCGACAGTTTCCCCCGCTGATGTTACTGAGATCCTTAGTGGAAACAAGGCGGGTGAGAGGCATCTTTCAACCTCTAACGGATCGACCACTTCCAAAGGGAGACGAAGTGGGAAAGGAGGGTCTAACAAGAGGAGGCCCGACTCCACGGATGAGCGGTCGAGTGCTGAATCTGCAACGAACAAGCACAAAGACAAAAGGATGAAGCGTGATTGGCATTAGTCGCTTAGGCATATTTTTCACGATCATTTTGGTAGTGTAGGCCAGTAGTTTACACGATTTCGGCCCTCGGTTTTGGTTTTTCAAGGCATGGTGTGGTTCTCATGTACACCCTGCCATTAGTGTAGTTGGTTGTAATGTGTGTGTTGTAATGAAAAATGAATTAGTAAAGATCATATTTTGTGTTAACTGTTCGGATGTTCCTCCCATGTTTTTGGACGTCACATAGTTGCATATGCATACTTATCATTACATTTAGCAAAAAAGCGTTTGTGAGTGTTGTGCCCCAGGATGGTGATTCTAGGGGGTGTGAATTAGGAGTCGCGCTCTCGGTTGTTGTTCCAGAGGGGCGTGAGACAGTGCGGTTCTAGTAAGTCTCCCTCACCTAAGGAGACCCATAGTTTACGAAGCCTGGCTTGAGCGCCTGCTATTTTTTCTTGGGTTGCCCGGGATTAACCTCAAGAGTAGCGAAGGCGTATGATGTCGCGTTATGCGGTCCGTTCGGTGTAGGCTCTCCCGTAGCTCATCGGGTTGTGTCGAGCCTGAGGGCGTCGTCGTTCACCTAGAAAGAGAAGCCCGGATCATTGGCTCGTAAGGTGCGATCGTGGTCATGGGCTACCCTTCAGCCTTGAGAGCTTCGGGGATGTGATGATTTAAGGGTCGGTTTTGGTGCTGCGCCAAAGTACGACCGACACCCGTAGTTCAGGGAGAGTTTGTATCGCCCCGTCAAGTTGTTGGGTGGTTGAACGATTTATCCTCGGCCTTGATCTTGGGTCAAGGTTCGAGTCAAAGGTTATTTATACTCGGTCGCGCCGCGGGCTGGCGACTCCAGTGGCGTGGCCGGGTCCCGTGTTTGGGATGCCGGTGATTGCCAATGTGATTAGGCCGCGAGATTGATTCACGGATGAGATGGCGATGCCGACCCCAATGTTGGGAGTTGGTACGGCAGTGTACAGAAACTAGCTGTCAGGGTTAGCTAATTATGTCGCATGAGGAGTAAACAAAGAGTAAGGAGATAGAAAGATGAAAATCATTTCCATTAACAACTTTTCGCTTGAATATCCTTTACAATGCCATGAATCATTAAAAAAGAAAACATCGCTGGAAAGCGTAAACAACTAGGTGCTAAGTTATGTGAAGTAGCGGCGGAGAAGTTCACTGTTCCAAGCACTTAGTAGTTCAGCTCCGCCCACGGCGGCAAGCTTGAAAGTTTCATCGCTGAGTCTTCGCAGTATGGAGTATGGCCCATCCCAACGAGGAGCGAGACCTGTTGGTAGAGGGAAGACCCGTTTTAGGATGAGGTCGCCGATGTTGGGGTCCTTGTGGAAGACTGGAGAGTTGAAGTACCGAGCGACTCGTTGTCATTGGGCATCGGCTCGTGGGTCGGCTTCGTTTCTTTTTTCTTCTAGCAAATCGAGTGACCCTAAATGCAAGTCTTGATTTGTCTTTGGATCGAAGTAGGTTACGCGATGTGACTGAAGCTAAAGCTCGATGGGGATGATGGCTTCAGACCCGTAAGAAAGGGCGAAGGGTGTGTGCCCGGTTATTGTGAGTTATTTGGTAGGCCCACAGGGATAGAGGAAGTTCGTCTGCCCACACGCCCCTGGCCTTCTCGAGGCGCTTCTTGATGATGGACTTGATGACTTTGTTGACTTCTTCGACCTGTCCTTTGGCCTGAGGGTGAGCTATGGTCGAGAACCTTTTTTCGATGTCGTGCCGACAACAGAAGGATTTGAATTCGGCACTGTCGAATTGGGTGCCATTGTCTAAAATGATGGCTTGAAGTACCCCGTATCGAGTGATGATGTTGCGTACCATGAAGTTGATCATTATCTTGGTGGTGATAGTGGCGAGGGCCTCGGCCTCTGACCGTTTGGAAAAATAGTCTACTGCGATGATGGCGTATCTTGCCCCACCTCTGGCGATGGGAAGAATTCCAATGATGTTGATTCCCCATGTGGCAAATGGCCATGGGCTATTCATCTGTCAGTTCCGTCGGCGGGGCTCTTGGGATCTTATAGAAGCATTGGCAATTGTCGCACTTGCAAGCATAGTCAGTGGCGTCTTGGTTGAGCGTGGGCCAGTAGTAACTGTGCCGGAGTATCTTCCTGGCTAGTGTTTGCCCCCTTGTGTGGTCGCCGCATTACCCTTCATGCACGCTAGTAAGAATTTTTTGGGCTTCGTCATGGGCTACACATCTAAGGGGACGGAGAAGCTTCTTCCATAAAGTACCACGTCTACGAGAAGGTAACGGGCCGACTGGCGGGTGAGCACTCGCCTTTCTTTGCGGCTCTCTAGGAGGATCCCATGCCGTAGGTAACTTTTGGTCGGCATCATCCATGACTCCAGCTCTGGTTCGGCATTCATGACCAAGGCTGTTTGTATTGGCTTGATGCTGGGAGATTTGAGTACTTCGACGAGGGCGAACCCCAAAAGCTGCGGATCTTCAGAACTTGCCAATTTGGCCAATGAATCGGCCTTTTCATTTTGCTCTCGCGGAATGTAAGTGATAGTGAAGTGGTCAAAGTGGGTGAGCAGTTTCTGAACTCGAGTTAGATATAGAGCGATCCGTTCAGCCTTCGTTTCATATTTTTCTACCACTTGGCGCACGACGAGTTCCAAGTCAGAGAAGATTTGAATAATCCTCAGCTTGAGCTCGATCGTGATTCTTATCCCGGCTATCAATGCCTCATATTCTGCATCATTACTGGTAGCAGGGAAATTCATCTTTAATGCATAGTATATCGGGCACCCCTCGGGAGTGATGAGTACGATACTGGCTCCCGAGCACTTGATGTTGGAGGATCCATCCACGAACGACTTCCATTCGTTGTCGGGGGTTTCAGCGTCTTCCGTAGAGGCCTCCTCGGGGGCCATGAATTCTACTATGAAGTCGGCAAGGGCTTTCCCGAGGATGGCTCGACGGGGAATGAATGTTATCTCGAACTGGCTTACTTCCATACTCCACGTCGGTAGTCGGTCGGACGCCTCAGGTCATTGTAAGACCGGACGTAGCGGTTGGTCGATAAAGAATTTTATGGGATGGGCCTGGAAATAAGGCCGTAGCTTCCGGGGGGAGATTAGTAAGTAGAATGCTAGTTTTTCGGGCTTCGAGTAGTTCTTTTCAGCCCCCGTCAGTCGTTTGCTTGTGTAGTAGACAGGGCGTTGGACGCGATCCTCGAGCCGTATTAACAACGAGCTGATTTCCTATGGAGAAACAACCATGTAAACGTATAAGTCCTCGTGGTCTATAGGCTGAGATAAGATGCGTAGTCACTCTAAGTGATTCAAGAGTTCCTTGAATGCGGAAACGCACTCAGAGGTCCACTTGAAATTGCATTTCCCTTTTTGAAGTAAATCAAAGAAAGGAATGCACTTGTCGGTAGCCTTAGAGATGAATCGACTTATAGCGGCGACCTTCCCGTTTAAACTTTGAATGTCCTTGATGTTATCGGGGGTTCGAATGTCCTAAATGGCCTGGATTTTCTTGGGGTTAGCTTCGATGCCCCGGGCATTGACGATGAAACCCAGAAACTTTCCTGAAGCGATGCCAATGGAACATTTTAGAGGATTGAGTTTAATGTCGTATTGGCATAGGACATCGAACATTTCGGAGAGGTCGTGGACATGATTGCTAGACACTTTCGATTTGATTAGCGTCTCGTCCACGTACACCTCCATGGATTTCCTAATTTGATTTTTGAAGAGTCGATTAACCATCCGCAGATATATTGCACCGGCATTCTTAAGGCCAAAAGGCCTGACCCGATAGCAGTAAAGTCCTAGGTCGGTTACGAAGGAGGTATGATCCTGGTCGTGAAGATTCATTGGGATCTGGTTGTAACCGGAGTAGGCGCCCATGAAAGGTGGCAGTTCATACTCGGCTGTTGATTCGACTAGCTGGTCGGTCTTGGGGAGAAGGAAGTTGTCCTTCGAGCAAGCTTTGTTCAAATTAGAGAAATCGATAAATGTCCGCCATTTACCATTGGCCTTTTTGACTAAAACCGGATTGGAGACCCACTCGGAGTAGTAGGTCTCATGGATGAAGTTGTTGTTTAGCAGGCGATCAACCACTTCTTCGAGTGCCCTGGAACTCTCGGGCCTTAGGAAACGACGATTCTGCTTGACTGAAGGCATTGTGAGATCTATGCCTAAAGAATGCAGGCGATTGCAAGTTTGATGCCTTTCATATCAGAATGGGTCCATGCAAGGACGTCCAAATTTGCTTTTAAGAAATCCACAAGATCATCTTTGATAACTGGGTGAAGGTGGGACCCTATCTTCAATACTCGTGACGGGTGGTTGGGGCTAAGGGTTACATCTATTGTGGGCTCGACTGGAGTAGGTCTCTCGCACTCAAGCTCTTCGTCTTTCTTTGGATCGAGGTCGTCGGAGAGACAGTAGTGGCATCGGAGAGACAGAAGTGGGGCCTGAGCCAAGGCCCATACACCGCTGATTGCTATGCTGAGGTAGTCTCGGCGCAAAAAGGGGGGCACTGCTTTACCCTTGTCCCTATTGTGCGCATTTTTCCATTCTATCGCGTAACATTCCTTGGCATTGACTTGGTCGCTTCTGACTGTTGCGATCCCGTTTTCTATTGGAAATTTCATTAGGATGGACCGTGACGATAGGTAGACGCGGAATTCTGTGAGTAATGGTTGTCCGAGGAAGACGTTGTATGACGAGACAATGTTGAAAACCACGAAGGTAAGGATTCAGTCTCGGCTTCGATCCCCTATACCAAGTTCGACGGGTAGGTCGATGAATCCTACTGGACAGCTGGATGCCCCATTAAACCCATGGATCGTGGAGTGGCATGGTTTAAGGTCTCTTGCCTCTTGCTTCATCTAATTGTAGGCGGCTTTAAAAATGATGTTGACCGAGCTTCCTGAATCGACCAATATCTTTCAAACAGTTGTAGCGCCAATTTAGGCCGTGATAACTAAAGGATCGGTGGTCAAGATTTTAATTCCCGTGGAATCCCTTTCATCGAAAATGATGTCGTCTCGCATGGTTTTCCGTAGCTTGGTCGGGATAGATTCGTCCGGAGTAGATCAGGACTCGTAGGTTGCATGTTTAATGGAACCCACATATTCCTGCATCTTTCGAAAGCCGTCATGTGCAGGGCCGGGCCCGCCACATATAGTATTAGTCATGATCCCTCGCCTCACGTTAGACGATCCAAAGGCATTCTTGGTAGCCATCTTAGGAGTTGGCGCTTGAGGTTTTGGATTGGCTTCCGGTGGAAAGGGCTCTTGAACATATAGCTCAAGCTGCTTCTCGCAGATGAATTTTTAAATTGCATCTCGAAGCTGTCGACATTCATTTGTGTTATATCCATAAATGTCATGATATTGGCAGTATCTTCCTGAGTTCTTAACGGAATCGGTCGACTCCCTGACGCGGGGCTTTGGATATGGCAAAGTGTTGCATGTTTCCAAGTATATAGTCTCTGGATCTTCATTTAGCAGAGTATATGTCTCGTAAGCTTGGTACGGGTCGGGCCTCCTTGGCTCTGTTTGGACCTGATGGTTGCTCTGGCCGCCTTTCTCCCCGTTGCTTCGTCTTTGTCTGGGGGGTCCTGCCCCCGTGTTTGGATTGGAGGGTCCTCCTGCTTCTTGCCCCCGAGGGCGGTTATTCATGGTGTCTGCTCGAGGGTTAATGGGCCAGCTGGCGTCGGAGAAGCGGTTGTGCCTCGCTTCTTCTTGGCATAAGACTGCCTCGCTTTCTCCTAGAAAGCACCGAGGCTCTCTGGTTGCTTTCGGTCAATCCATGCCCCGAATTCAGAAGAAGGAAGACACCTTTAGCTAGCTGGAAGAGTATGGTGCGTGGATCCGGATCCTCGACTTCGGCAAGGGCAATAGTGAACCTGGAAAGCTAGCTTTTAAGTGATTCCATAGGCCTTTGGTATAAGTTTCAAAGAGTAATGGCATTCTTTGGAGTTGGGATGTGCATTCTCAATTGCTTGACCAAATGTGTCGCTAATTGACCGAAGTTGTTGATGGAACTAAGTGGAAGGCGAGAGAACCATAGTAGAGTGATCCTCGATAAGAAGACCGAAAAGCATATGCACTTGAATGGATCGTTGCCTCTTCTTGAGTCCATTTGCCGCACATAACGGTTTAAAAAAGCACAAGGGTCAGTGGTGCAGTCGTAGAGCGGCATCTGAGGCATGATAAAGTGTCACGGCCATTCAGCTTCATTAACTTTTCGAGTGAAAGGGTTGCGCCTAATGTGCACTTCCTATGAATCATGCACATTTCCTCGCATCTCCCTCATGATCCTTCGGACCATGCCAGGAAGGTAGGTCAGATGGGGGTCCGCTATCAGGACCCATGGGTTTTGGCGAGGTTGCGGAGTTCTGGCACGAGGGCGCCTTCTAGGGTGGATGTCTAGGTCGTCTTCTTCCATGTCCTCGACATCCATGATGGGAGCCTGGTGCGCGTGATGATATGGGGTAGGGTCATGCGGATACGGTTCTGGAAAAGCGCGGGCCGTATGAATAGTAGGTTCATTGTCTCGCCGGGCGGTCATTGAGTCTTGTCGAGTAGGAGGTTGGTTAGTAGGAGCGGGTCATCTATTGATGACTAGGCAAGAACGGTCCTAATGTTGGGCGCCCTTGCTATAGGTAACCGCGGTCCGATCACCGTTACCATTGGCATACCCATTGCCATTGCCATTGTCGAGAGCATTTGTTCGGACGACGACGCTGTTGATGAGACTGAACCTCCTTCTTTCGTTTGGCCCCCTGGATTCGAAAGAGGAAGTTTCCGATGTTGGTGGTTGAGGTCGATCATTGTTACGAGCTAGTTGTAGTCGAGCGACGACGCGCTGACTTTCTTGGAGTTGGCGCATAAGGTCGATGTTATTTCTTAGCGCTTGATTAAGCTCGATGGCTGTATTTTCATATCTTTCATTAAGCATGCGGATTTGCGCTTGGGTTGCAGGCGTTTCGGGGTCCACAATTGGAGGTTCAATTTCATTAGTGGCTGGGATGTCCGATGGTTGAGGTTGTCGAGATGAACCGGCCTCGGCTGCGGCTAAAGAACCGATAATTGCGTTCTTTGATTTCTTTACCATCGTAACGATAACATGTTAAGCAAGGAATCTTAAGCTAGACGAAGTCAAGATGGTAATTTACAAGAAAGACGCAATGTCCGAGTTCTCTCAATGAAAGCACCAAATGTTGACGGCAAAAAATGTCGTAAACACAAAAGATTCCCAATTACTAGGAATTATAAATATGGTCGCATAGACAAGAACATAAATAAAGCATAAGCAGTAAATCACACAAGAGATTTATAGTGGTTCGGCCTCAGTGAGGGCCTACGTCCACATTGAAGAGTCATTGGAATATTATTAATCACTTGGAAGAAATTACAAGGTTGAGACTATCTCATGACATCTCATTACATTCATGTTCAACGATATATGATGTCATAATTATCATATATTGAATAATAAGGAAAAAGACAATTATCCTTCTTCTTCCTCAAAGAGGAGATGCCATTAATGAAGCTTTATGGAGGTCTCCAAGCTCAAGAGTTCTCCCCTTTTCAACTGTGAGGCCATGGGGTATTTATATGAAGTGGTTAGGTAGGAGTAGGTAGAAATAGGGACTATCTTCTAGAAATTCGGACCTCTAGCGGTCGGGCTTTGGAAATTCGCACCTGGGCGTGGTACGAAATTTCGCACCTGGTAGGTGCGAAATTTCACACCCGGCTGGGTGCGAAGCGGATTTTGACAAGAGGCGTTGTCGAGACTGGTTGGCTCCGTCAACGCGACATTGTGCAGGTGGAGGTGCGAGGTCCTTGTTGATGAGATCTCTCTTCGGTCTTTGCTTCTGCACTACCTGAGTTTCGCCCTTGGACCTAGCATCACGTGATGAGTTGAGTCGAGCGTGTCTTGAGTACTTTTGGTGACCAGACCAAAAGGCTGGTTAACAATAATCAAAGGTAAGCATGAATCAGAATTGATTATCTCACAATTAGGCATAGCTCTAGATCCGATTATTACAGTCATAATTTCTATTAGGCGTTCAAATCTGAATAATAATTGAACTTACAGTGAAAGGGTTAGAAAATTGAATTAGTTGACGTTGTAGTGATTCTAATCTTTCTCTGTTGATTGAAGAAGAAAACCTCTACTTTGATTTGAAGCTCTCTCAAATGTGATTTCTAGTTTGGAGAAGATGGAGGCTAGGCTAGTTTATAGAGGGACAGCATGGTGGCATGATAGAATAGGATTATGAGGTTTAGGGTTAAGGTTTGATGTGATTAAATAGTAGTATAGGAACAGTTTGAGCCTTTAGATCAACATAGGATCCAATCAGTCCAAGAAAATTTGTCATCAGGCCAATCAGAATTCGCCACGTAGCCGTACGACTCAGAAAATCGTCAATGCCCAGAACAGTCGGCGTGGGTCGACCCCTATGGGGGGAGGGGGGAAGGAGGTCGACACCAATATAGGGGGGTCGACTCCCATGTCGACACCCCCTGGAGGGCTTGACACCCCTGAGCGGGAGAATTGTCACTCAGCTGCTTTCCTGAATTTTTTATTCGGAATCTATTTTGGCTATTTAATTATTATTTTAATTTAATTTCTACTTACACTTGAAATCTTTTAACCCCTATAACTTCCTTATACGAAATCCGATTTACGCAAACTCGGACTCTATCTCTAGCGGAATTTCGAGTCTAATGCAATGGCGTAACCAGTTTCACCTAATTCTTCTTCTAAAAATCAAATGTTCTTAAATATGTTAATATTAATATTCATAGAAAATACGAGGTGTTACATTCTTCCCTCCTTAAAGGATTTCGTCCCCGAAATATCTAAGTTAAGAAGAATGTATCCTAACATCCAACATCCACCTACTCAACCATCAATCACGGGTATCCATTGTCCTTAAAAAGATTTATAATGCTTTCATGATCATATGCATAGTGTGTGTATATGTCCTTATCTAATGCAAAATCAAGCGATCTACTGATTCAGTTAACCTCCTTAATGCGAATTATGTCGGTGCCATGAGTCCATTATGTATGCAATTATTCCTAATCGTACCTTATAACTTCTACATGAGTGCACAATCATTCATACAAATGCCACATCCATATGATAATACATCAAGTTTCAATCCATATACAAATACATATATGCATAAGCAATATGAAAGTTACTGAGCCGATCTAGTACCTAATGTGTGTGTATATGCATCCACGAGCAACCACTAGCAAAAACTTGCAACCATCAATCATAACATGTTTCAAATACATGTTTACATTCATTGGTTTCTACTTAAGGATTAGGAATAGCACCGAGGAGATATACCTAAAAGATAGATACAAGCACACATAAACTTGTGGAAAAAGAGATCAAGGATGTACCCTCAAAAAGATAAGGGTAGGCTGCGCATGTCGTGTCTTCAGCCTCCCTAGTCGCACCTTCTTCAGCGCCACTCCATTGTACTTTTACTGGCTTAACCTCACGTTTGCGTAGCTTTTTAACTTCTGTTCCCAAGATACGAGTTGGAACTCTTCCCACCGTCGCTTTTCATTCCACTTCAACTTCCTCTAGTATGCTTGGCACCACAACTTTTGCAGACTCATGTAAGCACTTTCGTAGATGACATACATGAAAAACATTATGAACTCTAGCCAATCGTTCAGGCAACACTAATCTATAAGCCATCGTCCCAATCCTCTCAATGATAGGAAATGGCCATACAAACCATGGTGCCAATTTCCTTATGGATCCAAAGAGAAGGACATTCCACAAAGGATATACTTTAAGGAAAATCCTATCTCCAACCTCAAACTCAAGGGTGGTCCTTCTTTTATCCGTGTTGGACTTCTGTTTATCTTGTGCGGTCTTCATTCGTCTTCGTATCAATTCCACCTTCTCTGAAGTTTCTCTAATCATGACGGGCAGGCTTGTTTTAGACTCCCACCCCCAAGTTGGTGATTGGCATGGTCTTCCATATAAAGCCTCAAAGGGTGCCATGCCTATGGTCGCTTGGTAGCTATTGTTTTAGGAGAACTCCAACAAAGGAAGATGATCCTCTCATGTTCTTCCAAAATCAAGAATGCACAATCTCAAGAGATCTTCTAACACTATGTTCACCCTTTCTGTCTGACCATCGGTTTGAGGGTGATAGGCAGTGCTTAAGCATAGCTGTGTGCCTACAGCCTCTTGCAAACTCTTCCAAATCTCACTTGTAAAGATAGGATCTCAATCACTTACTATGCTAGAGGCTATCCCATACAGTCAAACTTCTTCTTTAAGATAAATGGATGCTAACGATGAGCCAGTACTCCTGCTTTTAACAGGTATAAAGTGAGTGTTTTTAGTGAGCGTTTCAACTATTACCTAAAAAATGGTATTGCCCTTTCTTGACCTAGGCAAACCATCTATAAATTCCATCGAAATGCTATCCCATTTTCGCTGTGGGACCTCTACAAGATGAAGCAGACCACCAGGCTTCTTCTGCTCTGCCTTGACTTGCTGGCATATCAAGCATTCAGAGACCAATTCAGCTACATCCTTCTTCATGCCATTCCAAAAGAAAACCCTTTTTTTTCTTTATACATCTTGTCTCCACCTAGGTGTATGGTCAACTTAGAATGGTGTGCTTCTTCGAGAACTGTCTTCACCAAATTCCTTGTTTGTGGGACACAAAGTCTTCGTCCATCCCATCTCAACCAACCCTTGGAATCTATGGAGTACCTATTGAGGTGACTAGATGTCTCACCTCTAATTAACTTATCCATCATATCAACAACCTGAGGGTGTTCACGTTGCGCGGTTCCAATCGAGTCTGAAAGCGTAGGCCGCACCTCTAGTGTTGCTAGTAAACCAGGAACAAACTCAAAAGAGGGTCTAAAGTAAAAGGTTTCTATTTACTCCAAGTTTTGCCTTTCCACGAAGACGGGGCTTAAGGTCAGCTTTTTCCTACTCAAGGCGCTGCTACCACATTGCCATTGCCAGGGGTATAAGCAATCTCAAAATCATATGAGGCAAGAAACTACATCCACCTTTGTTGTATTAAATTACGATCTTTCTGTGAGAAAATGTACTTTAATGATTTATGGTTAGTAAACAATTCAAACCTTTCTCCTAGTAGGTAATGACGCCATGAATTAAGAGAGAAAACAATGGTAGCTAACTCTAAATCATGAGTGGGGTACTTATTCTCAAGTATCTTCAATTGCCTTCCCCCATAACAAACTACCTTGCCTTCTTGCATCAAGACAACGCCTAATCCTATACCGCATGCGTCTGTGTATACTGTAAACATCTTACTCCCATCAGGCAATGTCAGGATTGGGGCTGTTGTCAGAGCCATTTCTAATCATTGGAAAGCAACATCGCAATCCAAATCCCAGACAAAAGTTAGGTTCTTCTTCATCAATCTTGTAAGTGGGGCTGAGATCTTCGCAAAGTCTTTAATAACTTTCTGTAATAGCCCGCTAGTCCAAGAAAATTTCGTACTTCGATCGCATTCCGTGGAATCTTCCAATCTTGCACCGCGACTACTTTTGCGGGATCCACAGCTACATGTCCAAGAAACCTTACTTCTTCTCTCCAAAAATGGCATTTGGAGAATTTTTCTTTCAACCGATGTGCTCGAAGGGTATCCATAACTTCCCTTAAATGCAAAGCATGTTCTTCCTCACTTTTTGAGAAATTCAAAATGTTTTCCACGAAGACCACTACAAATTTATTAAGGAACTCCCTGAACACCATACTCATCAAGTCTACGAAATAGGAAGGTGTGTTTGTCAAGCCAAAAGGCATGACATGCCATTCGAAGAAACCATCTGCGGTCCGGAACGCGGTCTTATCTATGCTGTCTTCAGCCACTCTTAGCTGATGAAATCCAGTGGCCAGATCTAGTTGGGAGAAAACTGATGCACCTACAAGCTAGTCGAACAAGTCGTCCATTCTAGTAAGTGGGTTCCTATTCTTCTTGCTCAGCTTGTTTAGCTCCCTATAATCCACGCATAGGCGAAGTGAACCATCCACTTTGGTTGCGAACACTATTGGAGCACCCCATTTTGAAACACTCCTCCTTATGAATCCCTTTTCGAGAAGCTCTTTAGCTTTCTTGTTGAGCTCCTTCCTTTCCCTTGGACACATGAGTCGAACAGGTAAAGCAACTAGTTTTGCATTATCAACCAGGTATGTGCTGAAGTCTATCTCTCGCTTTGGAGGTAAACCATTCACCTTTTCAAAGATATTCGAGTATTCACGGACTACTCTAACAATTTGCAAGTTGTCAAGAGACCCATCAAGAGATTCTAGATAGCTAAGCATAACGGAATTCATGGGATTATAAGAGATTTCGAGAGTATTATCGAGGCGAGTCATAAGTCTAACACTCTCTTTTCACAATCGAGGATGGCATCATTACTCGATAACTAATCCGTGCCTAGAATCAACCCATAGCCCATGAAACCCAAAACATAAGCATTACATCTGAACCCAACGCTTAGTATTGAAATTTCCAAATATAAACAAATCATTGACAACTTAGCCGAACCCCAAACTGGATTTGAAACAACCATGGTACCCTCTACTGTACTGGTATCTAAGTGTAGAGATTCAACTAAAGCAGTGGATATAAAAGAGTGCGATGCGCCAGAATAAAAAAGAGTACGAACTGGATAATCAGAAAGATAAACTAAACTCTCAATAGAAACATTTCTACCTCTTTCTTGCGGAGGTGCAATGAGAGCATGAATCTGCCCTCCAGAAGTAGATCCAGTCCTCTACCCTTGCCCTTGCCTTCTTGGGCAATCCTTAGCCATACGTTCTGTCTCGCCGCATTGAAAACAACCACCCATCTTCCTCTTCTTCTTTCTGCAGTCCTTAATCAGATGTCTAGGTATGCCACAAAAGTTACACTTCCTCTTGTCATGGGGTTTGTTATTCTTTCCTCCCTTCTTAGAATTCGTCTTCTTATTCGGCGGTCCCTCCACTTTCTTATCTAGAGGTCCTTCCATGTTTGTCTCCTTCTTCCTATCCTTGTCTTCCTCCTCCTGTAACAGTGCCATATCCACTAGTCTCTCATATGTCGCACCCGTAGGTATACAGACATAGCTAGGCTGTGCAGTGGCTCATCAACCCTTTGACGAAACGGAGAGCCTTTTTATGTGGAGTGTTTACTAACTCCAATCTGAATCTTGCCAGCTGGTTGAATTGGTTGATGTATTGCTTACCCTATAGGCTTCCCTGTTTGAATGCTAAGAACTTTGTTGAGTCGAAGCGTCGATGGTTATTTTGATTTATGACAAGAAGAAGCTTCTACATCGACAAAAAGAAGACAAGATGACTTCATAGGTTAGAAGTTGATTATTTAGAGTTATAAAATGTTAAAATCTATCCTCAAATAATCATACTTCTAATTGTTTGAAAATACTACTCATGAAGACATTTTTTATGCATATGACCGAAAACATGTCGACCTACAATTTTCTATAGGTCAACAGGTTTTTAAATTGTAACGGTCAAAAATAGGTCGACCTACAAAATTTTATAGGTCAACAGGTTTTTGAATTCCAACGGCTAAAAACATGTCGACCTATAAAATTCTATAGGTCAACAGGTTTTTGAATTTTGACCGTTATATTGAAAAGTCATCTTCTTTCTTCAAGAGTTGCATCCATTTTTTCTTCATGAATAATCACTCCTTTTCGATGCATCTTTTCACCAACATTTGCAACCTCTCGATCTCTATAAATACATGATTTTACAATCATCCAAATGACCGAAATTTCTCTCTATTTTCTGATCTATCTTGCAATATTCTTCTCGTTCAAAAAGCACTCAAAAAGCATTCATTTTATCGGTTGAATCTCCAAGCATATTTCATACACTTGTGATTCAATTCGATATTATACTTCCTAATCTTTCTAAACATCAAATTTCATTTGAGGATAAGATTATAGGAAGGGTGTACTCAATCGTTGGCTAATCAGTGTTGAAAGAAGAACACAGTCAGAAGTCAAACTCTTGTAATTGTCCTGTGTGGGTAAGCTTGTAGCCCGTGAAATCAAGTGGGTAAGCTTGTAGCCCGTGAAATCAAGTGGGTAAGCTTGTAGCCCGTGAAATCAAGTGGGTAAGCTTGTAGCCCATGAAATCAAGTGGGTAAACTTGTAGCCCGTAAATCAAGTAGTTGTGAACCTGTTCCTCCGGGTGAAGCGAGGG
This sequence comes from Allium sativum, assembly GCA_030737875.1. Classification (NCBI taxonomy): domain Eukaryota; kingdom Viridiplantae; phylum Streptophyta; class Magnoliopsida; order Asparagales; family Amaryllidaceae; genus Allium; species Allium sativum. Next base: position 305,998,115 of record CM060925.1, on the reverse strand, counting down.
TGTTGTTTAGTGAAAACCGAAGAGAAGCTCCGGGACTGGACGTAGGACTGGAGGTCCGAACCAGTATAAAAATCCTGGTGTCGTTACTCTACTTTACTTTACTGCATTTAAAGTTTGTTATCATATTCCGCATAGCCATATTATAGATCCTGCATAAGTCGTACACACTCGGACTTTTCAATTCGACTTTTCATTTGGTATCAGAGCACGGTCATCTTATAACCGTAACACAGTTATTTGATATATTCTAGTAATATGGCAAATAACGCAAGTACCAGCACTAACACTTACACTGAAGGTCAATCAACACAAAGACCTCCTTTCTTTAATGGCCTAAATTATAGTTATTGGGCAACACGTATGGCTTTCTATATGCAATCAACAAGTTATGATGCTTGGAATGCTACTCAGAAAGAAATAGTTAATCCAACTACTGAGTATGCAGAATGGACTCCTGCTGAGAAAACAGCAGCAGCAGTAAATGCAAAAGCAATAAATATGTTGTTTTGTGCATTAGACCAAAATGAGTATAACCGTGTTAGTATCTGTACCACTGCTTATCAAATTTGGCAAACGCTAAAAACAACTCATGAAGGTACTAACAAGGTTAAACAAGCAAAAATAGCTTTGTTGAAAAGTCGAATTGAAAAGTCCGAGTGTGTACGACTTGTGCAGGATCTATAATATGGCTATGCGGAATATGATAACAAACTTTAAATGCAGTAAAGTAAAGTAGAGTAACGACACCAGGATTTTTATACTGGTTCGGACCTCCAGTCCAACGTCCAGTCCCGAAGCTTCTCTTCGGCTTTTCACTAAACAACACCCTCGCTTCACCCGGAGGAAGAGGTTCACAACTACTTGATTTACAGGCTACAAGTTTACCCACTTGATTTCACGGGCTACAAGCTTACCCACTTGATTTCACGGGCTACAAGCTTACCCACTTGATTTCACGGGCTACAAGCTTACCCACACAGGACAATTACAAGAGTTTGACTTCTGACTGTGTTCTTCTTTCAACACTGATTAGCCAACGATTGAGTACACCCTTCCTATAATCTTATCCTCAAATGAAATTTGATGTTTAGAAAGATTAGGAAGTATAATATCGAATTGAATCACAAGTGTATGAAATATGCTTGGAGATTCAACCGATAAAATGAATGCTTTTTGAGTGCTTTTTGAACGAGAAGAATATTGCAAGATAGATCAGAAAATAGAGAGAAATTTCGGTCATTTGGATGATTGTAAAATTATGCATTTATAGAGATCGAGAGGTTGCAAATGTTGGTGAAAAGATGCATCTAAAAGGAGTGATTATTCATGAAGAAAAAATGGATGCAACTCTTGAAGAAAGAAGATGACTTTTCAATATAACGGTCAAAATTCAAAAACCTGTTGACCTATAGAATTTTATAGGTCGACATGTTTTTAGCCGTAAAATGTTGCTAACAAGTGCTATGCAGATTATATAATTCAGGGGGAGCATATATACAGGGGGAGCAATATACAAGGAACAATACCTTTATTATGCCAGGTTGTCATCAATCAAAAAGGGGAGAATGTTGAGTCGAAGCGTCGATGGTTATTTTGATTTATGACAAGAAGAAGCTTCTACATCGACAAAAAGAAGACAAGATGACTTCATAGGTTAGAAGTTGATTATTTAGAGTTATAAAATGTTAAAATCTATCCTCAAATAATCATACTTCTAATTGTTTGAAAATACTACTCATGAAGACATTTTTTATGCATATGACCGAAAACATGTCGACCTACAATTTTCTATAGGTCAACAGGTTTTTAAATTGTAACGGTCAAAAATAGGTCGACCTACAAAATTTTATAGGTCAACAGGTTTTTGAATTCCAACGGCTAAAAACATGTCGACCTATAAAATTCTATAGGTCAACAGGTTTTTGAATTTTGACCGTTATATTGAAAAGTCATCTTCTTTCTTCAAGAGTTGCATCCATTTTTTCTTCATGAATAATCACTCCTTTTAGATGCATCTTTTCACCAACATTTGCAACCTCTCGATCTCTATAAATACATGATTTTACAATCATCCAAATGACCGAAATTTCTCTCTATTTTCTGATCTATCTTGCAATATTCTTCTCGTTCAAAAAGCACTCAAAAAGCATTCATTTTATCGGTTGAATCTCCAAGCATATTTCATACACTTGTGATTCAATTCGATATTATACTTCCTAATCTTTCTAAACATCAAATTTCATTTGAGGATAAGATTATAGGAAGGGTGTACTCAATCGTTGGCTAATCAGTGTTGAAAGAAGAACACAGTCAGAAGTCAAACTCCTGTAATTGTCCTGTGTGGGTAAGCTTGTAGCCCATGAAATCAAGTGGGTAAGCTTGTAGCCCGTGAAATCAAGTGGGTAAGCTTGTAGCCTGTGAAATCAAGTGGGTAAGCTTGTAGCCCGTGAAATCAAGTGGGTAAACTTGTAGCCCGTAAATCAAGTAGTTGTGAACCTGTTCCTCTGGGTGAAGCGAGGGTGTTGTTTAGTGAAAAGCCGAAGAGAAGCTTCGGGACTGGACGTAGGACTGGAGGTCCGAACCAGTATAAAAATCCTGGTGTCGTTACTCTACTTTACTTTACTGCATTTAAAGTTTGTTATCATATTCCGCATAGCCATATTAAAGATCCTACACAAGTCACGTACACACCCGACTTTTCAAACTTCTCCATCTGTAGACTTCGTTCAGCTTGCGAGAGAACTTCATTTCAAACCTCATTCTGAAATCCTCCCAAGTCTCAACTGGTCTGTCAGCATTGGTAACTTCCCACTAGAAAGTGGCTTCATCCTTAAGTAACCATACAGCCAATTGTATCTTCTGCCTATCATCCACTTAGAAGATAAAAAACAAATCTTCCGTTTCCTTGAGCCAGTTTGTTGCTTCCACGAATGATTCAGTCCCATTAATGTTCTTTCCGCCTATAGCTCAAAAGTCTCTACATATCTTCGAGAAAGCATTCACACGCGGATGAGTTGGAGAAACTGCTGCACCTGGGGGAGGAGGAACGTCAACTGGGCCTACGGCATCATCCCTAGCCTCAAGATACATTCTGAACCAGCTGGGTATCTGTACGCCCTTAGGAAGATTAAGATCCCCGGACATGCTGAAACGAAAAGAAAAGGTTCAAAACAAAGGATAAAAAGATAGTGCATATGGCTTTGTGGAATATGCATTTAAAATAAAACAACACTTTTCCTGAAAATATTTCTTTATAACTACTTTTTGAAAAATAGTTTTCAAGAATTTTTAATCTGATTTGGTAACCATCAACTCTGATACCAAGTGAAACACCCCACCTCCGTTAAGGTCGCTCACAAAGGGAATGCATTAACTTCGGTGAAGCACTATAGGTAAAAGATACAGATAATTTACAAGACAAACATATAAACAACGAAAAAAATGGAATTATTTCATAAGCAATGTGGTCTAGTCAAAACATTACAACCATTGTCACAAAATCCAACTTCCAAGTTATTACAATAAAACTTCTGTCTTGATTAAATACTCAAAATACATAAAGAAGCATAAAGCAGTAGTAAAGCGGCATAAATCCCCAATAAAAGTGTAACTACAGCTATAGCCCAAGAAAAGAGAATCCAAGCAATATGTATACTCTATTCACGCTGAAAAGTATCTGAACTAAGTTGAAGTATTCCCTCCCTACGGATCTAGGGAGGAAAACGAAATAAAAGAAGACGGAAGAAAACAGGTCAGACATAAGTCTGGTAAGTCCAGTGATTTTTCAGCATGTAAACAAGAAAAAAGATCATGACATGAATAAACTGAATATAGGACAATACCGTAGTGATAAGATAACATAAGGCAAGATAAACTGAATATGCTATCGCACTCATTTCCATTTCTCTGCACCTACTAGCTAATGTTTCAAATAGCATCATGTGTTCATAGTAAAATGATCCCTTTATCAATCGGCTCCTACTCACATGCATTTATTACTTGTGTCATTCGGCCCAGCTTGTTTGTAGATACCTGTGCTGGTCCCACCACGGGGTGTATCAATCCCTATAGTCGCAACCCGACACAATTCAGGATGCACAATGTATAACTACTAATGCCCAGTGCCTGATTTTTCCACTCCGGAGTACACGCACGCCCGTACTCCGTCGGAACCTACACTGACACACCACCCACCGCTATTTTGACCGCTTATAATCAGCTCAGTACTCGTGCCGCACCATTCGTAGTTCAGGATACCATGATACATCTATGTGGATAACTGCTGAAATGGGTCCCCACTACTAGGGTTTCCTAATCAATATGTTATAATGGTTAAGTGTTCTCCATGTCACCTAACACCACCCATCTGTTTAATAAACATGTTGTATTGGTTAAGTGTTGACTGAGTTAACTTAGCCCAAGCATTCTTAGCATGTCCATTCATTAGCATTAATTCATTCATTAATGCCTCAACCTCTCACATTAGAACTGTTGTTTGTGGTTGCTGGATGTGCAGGGCGGTTCCGGGCAGACTTCTGCCGGAAACTCATTCTAACCTCGTGTTTTAGGCTTAATGCGCTAACCTCTCACATTAGATCTGTTGTTGTGATCGCTGGATGTGTCGGACGGTTCTAGGCAGTCTTACACCGCAACTTAATCTAACCTTGTGTTAGGCATGTTCATCTTTTAGCCAAATTACATATTTACCATACATGCCCAAATCTAGACTTTTATATGCCAATTACCCACAATTGTAGTCAATTCAAGTTATGCCACATTTAGTTGTCATACCCAAAATTACTCAATTAATTTATACCCAATTCCCCGCGTTTCAATCGTACGTACAACAAGATTCAGTCTATGTTCCGAATGAACCTAGTATTCATAAAATAAAACAAAAATGGGAATAGAGAAGGAACACAAAAATTGGCATAAGAAACAAAATAGCCATGTAAAGGTGTATGCAAATCCAAGAATCATGTTTCCAATAGGCATGTTGTACATGAATAATAAGCATGGCCAAACTGAGCAAGTTACATCATAGGCATAAAGATTCGATAGAATTGAATATGAGAGAATCACCAATTTGGTGTACAACATGATAGGTTCTATTGTTTCAATCACAACGGTCTCATAAGATAGGTAATTCAGATTTGACAAAAGGATAAACATGAATCAGAATTGATTATCTCACAACTAGGCATAGTGGTGTACAATATGATCGGTTCCATTGTTCCAGTCACAACAGCCTAATAAGCATAGGTAAGCATGAACCAGAATTGATTATCTCACAATTAGGCATAGTGGTGTACAACATGATAGATTCCATTGTTTCAATCACAACAATCTCATAAGCATATGTTAGCATGAATCAGAATTGATTATCTAACAATTAGGCATAGTTCTAGATTCGATTATTACAGTCATGATTCCTATTAGGTGTTCAAATCTGAATAATAACAAATCTTACAGTGAAAGGATTATAAAAGGGAATTAGTTGATGTTGTAGTGATTCTTATATTTCTCTGCTGATTGAAGAAGAAAACCTCTACTTTGATTTGAAGCTCTCTCTCTCTAGTTTGATTACTAGTTTGGAGAAGATGGAGGCTAGGCTAGTTTAGAGAGGGACATCATGGTGTCATGATAGAATAGGATTTTGAGGTTTAGGGCTAAGGTTTGATGTGATTATACAGGAGTATAGGATTAGTTTGAGCCTTTAGATAAACAAAGGATCCATCCAGACCATCCAGTCTAAGAAAATGAGTCGTCAGGCCAATCAGAAGTCGCCACGTAGCCCTACGACTCAGAAAATCGTCATTGCCCACAACAGTCAGCCGGGGTCAACCCCTACAGGGGGATCGACACCTATGTCGACAACCCTATAAGGCGGTCGACTCCCATGTCGACACCCCCCGGGGGGGGGGGGTCGACACCCCTGATCAGGAGATTTCCCACTCAACTTCTTTCCTGAATTTTGAATCTGTTTTGACTATTTAATTATTATTTTAATTTAATTTATGCTTACACTTGAAGTCTTCTAACCTTCATAACTTGTTCATACGGAATTCGATTCAAGCAAACTCGGACTTTATCTCTAGCAGAATTCCGAGACCAACGCAATGACGTAACCCGTTTCACCTAATTCTTCTTTTAAGAATTAAGTGTTCTTAAATTTGTTAATATTAATATTTAAAGAAAATACGGGGTGTTACAAGGATTTTGATAGGTTATGCTAACTGTTTAACAAGATTGCATAACCCCAACATGTAAAATAGGTTAAGTTTGTCAGGTTTATATAACCGCCCATAGATTTAACATGTTTACTTAACCCTCCACTGATTCAAGCAATTTACTTAATCCCTTCTTAATTTGACAGGTTCATGTAACCCACATAGATTTAAATAGGTTAAGTTACAGGTTAACAATATCTTATCATTTTCCGTTTATGCATGTTAATGCACCAGACCTCTCACATTAAGTCGACCACTTATGGATATTGGATATGCCGGGCGGTTCCAGGCAGACATCTACCACAAGTCGGACAAAACCTCATGTCTCAGCACCGTTACTTGTACGTTCATGCACTAGAACCCTCACGTTAGATTAACCACTTATGGATGCTGGATTTGTCGGGCGGTTCCGTGTAGGCTTTAACCATAAGTGTAATCTAACCTTGTGTCTAAGGGCGGTTACAGTTTCCATTTGCTATAAATTATGCATGTTCATTCTGAAATAATTTTCACGTTCATCCAAGGTTATACCCCAATCCCCAGTCTGGTCCACGATACAATTTATGCCCCGATTTAAAGTTTTAGACCACGGTATCGATTATGCCCCTAAATCCCAGTCATGTTTTACAATACAAGTTATGCCCCAATATCATTCCTGACCATTCCCAATATTTTTCGTTTGCATATTTCAGCAGCACGCCTAGGCTCGAAGGTAGATTGGCTATAAAAATAAAAAGGGAAGGAGGGGGAGAACAGAACAAAAATAGGCATAAAATCAAAACAGGCATATGATGACAGAAATAGACATACTAACAGAATAAGCATATGGTGACATGATTAGGCATAATAACAGAATAGGCATACACGAAAGGGGCATATGAGAACTAAATAGCAGATTAGGTGTACAAGTAGTAGCAGATCTGTTTAATTATGATTCAGGTTACTAACATGCACAAGTTTTGATCCAACTTACAAAAATGTCAGGATTTTTATTCAAATGTTTATATCCAAAAAGAGCATGAACTCACAGTGACTAGATCTATAGAACAACGAATTGACTGTGGTTGTTGTGGTAGAGATTCTTGTATGCTTAGTTGCAGATGAATAAGCTAATTTAATATGAGTTAAGGCAGCACCGCTATGTCTCCACTGTTTTTAATGAATAAAACAATAGAAATTGGGTACTATTTATAGCTTACGGTCAACGAATCTAGTCAAGAAACAAGTCCACGTTCATAGAATGGATCTGCCCCATATCTGGATGGGGTCGACACACCCTTGTAGGGGTCGACACCCAACGGGCATGGGGTTGACCCCTGACGGGGCGATTTTCTGCTCTTTCCCGCCTTATGATTTTGATTTTCTTGAATTGATTTATTTATATATATTTGGCATATATGTATATAAACTTCAAAACATAATATCTTCTTCATACGATGTCCGATTTACACAAACTCGGAGTCTATTTTAAGCAGAATTCCGAGATGAACGCAATTACGTAGTCCACTTTACTTAATTCCCACCATTTAACTAAGTATTCTTTAGTTTATCATTATATTGTCTTTAAAATTACAGGGTGTTACTTTCTCCCTTACTTAAAGAATTTCTTCCCAGAAATCTCCAAGTTTAGAAGAATATATATCCTAACATGATCCATCTACTCAACCACCAATCATAGGCATCCATTGTCCTTAAAAGATTTTTAATGCTTATATGAACATATGCAAAGGTGTGCGTCTATATGTCCTTAAACTAATGCGAAAAATTAGACGGTCTACTGATTCAGTCGACCTCCTTAATACAATGTATGTTAGTGCCACGAGTCCAACATGTATGCAAATAATCATAGTATAACATGTAAATTCTATATGTGTGAACAATCATTCATCCAAGAGCAACATCCACATGACGACACCCCAATTTTAATCCATTAAAAAAAAGCATATACATCCATATGCAATATGAGAGTGATTGAACAGATATAGTGCCTAATGTGTGTGTATATGCATCCACGTGCAACCACTAGCAAACATTTGCATCCACTTGCACCTATTAAACACAACATGTCTCAAACACATGTTTATATCCATTGGTTCCCTACCTAAAGGTCGAAAATTTGATCGATAGTGTTTACTTAAATGATAGAAGTACGTATGAATAAAAGCTTTAGAAAAAGAAGTTAAGAATGTACCCTTGGAAAAAAAAGGGTACGAAGCATGAAACTTGTCTTCGGTTTCCCAAGTTGCATCCTCTTGGTCATCTCCCCACTGAACTTTCATCAACTTAACCTCTCACTAGTGTAGCTTCTTAACGTCCGATCAAAGAATATGGGTAGGAACTCGTCTAATTGTCGCCTCTCGTTCCACCTCTACTTCCTCAAGCGTACTCGGCTCAACTACTTCTGTTGTATCATGCAGGCAGTTCTGTAAATGAGAAACATGGAAAACATCATGAACACCCGTCAATCTCTCTAGTGGCTTTACTTATAAGCCATTTGTCCAATTCTTTCTGTTATGGGAAATGGCCCTACAAACCTTGGCACTAATTTCCCAACAAATCCAAAGCGAACCACATTCCTAAAAGGTGATACCTTGATGAAAACCATGTTTCCCACCTCGAACTCAATATCAGTTCTTCTCTTATCTGCGTGGGACATCTATCTATCCTGAGCTGTCTTCATGCGACTGTGAATAAGATCAATCTTTTTTGAAGTTTCTCTAATCATCTCAGGTCAAAGTAGAAGCTTTTCTGTAGACTCCCACCAACAAGTTAGTGGTCTACAAGGTCTTTCATACAATGCCTCGAAGGCTGCCATGCCAACACTAGCTTCATAATTATTGTTGTATGCAAACTCTACCAAAAGAAGATGCTTCTACAAAGTCCAGGATATGTCGTCTTAAAAGATCCTCAAGAACTCTATTTACCCTCTCCATTGGTCTGAGGGCGATAAGCGGTGCTTAAACACAACTATTTACCTAATGACTCTTATAAGCTCCTCTAAAACTCACTAGTGAATATGGAGTCACGATCAATTACTATATTGGAAGGTACTCCATGTAGATGAAATATCTCACAAAGATAAACTACTTCCTACCATGCTGTCGTCCTTTTACTTTTAATAGGAATGAAATGAGCGCTCTTAGAAAGCCTGTCAACTATAACCCAAATACTGGTGTTTCCTTTCTTTAATCATGGCAAACCATCAATGAAATCTATAGAGATGCTCTCCCACTTCCACTGTGGGAACTCCAAAGGATGAAGTAAAACGCTAGGCTTCTTTTGCTCAGCTTTGACTTGCTGACAAACCAAACATCAAGAAACAAACTCCGTGTAACACCCCGTATTTTCTGAGAACATAAAAGTAAAATAACAGAGAATAATTAATTATTAAAAAAAAATTAAATGAAACGGGTTACACCATTGCATTCATCTCGGAATACTGCTTGAGATAGACTCCAAGTTTGCGTAAGACGGATAGCGTATGAAGAAGATATGGACGAACGAAGTTAGGTAGAAAAACTGGAAGTCAACCAGAATGCATTGGCGTACTTCACAAGTACGCCAGTACAAAAATACACTGGTGCACCTTCCAAGTGCACCCAAACTGATCCAGCACAGAATTTTGGAGTGTTCTGTGATGATGTGTCTTCTTCTAAGTGGTCGGATGATGTGTATTTGAGCTGGGTGGTTCTGGTGGTCTCCTAGTTCATCTAAGGGCTCTAAAACGCTCTCTACACCTATAAATACATAGCAAGACCCAACCCTAATTCATTTACAAAGAGTAATGGCGCCTCCCTGCTCCTAAAACCTAAATTGACCTAGCCTCCACCCTAATCAATCAATTCAAGCGAGAATATGAAGATAACAAATTGACGCCAACATCAAAGGAAAGCTAATCAACTCCAGAAATCAGATCTTAGAATCGTTCTTCTCTTTCTTAAATAACGTTTCGTGAGTACATTTATTTTCAGATATGAAATTTAATGATGATCTTGACATGGTTTTAAATCTTAATTGGAGATTATGCATATTCCTGTTTATCAAATCTGTTTTCTGTGTTGATCTATCTTATTGTAACTATTCTGTATCTCTTCCTTCCTTATGTTCTATAGCCAGGCTACCACGATCCTGAGCCAAATCTCATAAGAGATTGACATGCGAATGCTAAATTTGGGGAAAATATTGAATGATGCATAATTGGACATAACTGATTTGTGACTAAATTGAGAACACAACATAAGTTGTAATTTAAGGTCAAGATCTAGGCATACTAGTTATGACGGTTATGATTTGGAAGAATGAGAATTATTGTATGACAATATATGACTTGTAATTTGGGAACATAATGCATGTTACAATTTAAGATCTGATTTTGAGGACATAATACATGTTGCGATTTGAGATCTGGATTTGGGGGCATATTTTATATGACGATATATGGCTTGAAAGAAAAAAAAGGATATATGATTTAGGCATAAAAGATCTATATTAAAATAGGATAACTATTAATTGAATACGCCTAAAAGGGGATTTTGGATATTTGACATACGCTGAAATCAAAGGCTATAATTTGGCATAATTCATAAAGTATACCATAATTTGGGGGTTTTGGAGAATATTCTGTACTATGTAAATTTAACCAGAAATTTGGGGCATACGTTTATTGTGAATTATGACCATAATTTGAGCATGTAAGATTAGGCTTAATTTTATGATTAAGCGAGGTATGTAAGTGGAATTTTAAGGTATGATTAAGTCTATCAAATTGTCTAATCTATTAAAACTTTTGAAACTGAATACGGTAATTTGGGGTATGAAAATCGGTAGGCTCGATCTAAAATTAAGCAAAACATGTTAATAGAACTTTGGATAATCCGTTGTAACCTGTAAAGAAGTTGATTTGTCGAATTTGCATAATTAGTCTGATATTGGCTTAATCTGTGAATGAATGCTTTAGCTAAAAATAAGAATGCTGAGACACGAGGTTAGACTCTGTTTGCGGTAGAAGCCTGCCGGACCCAACCGGCTTAACCAGCAACCGCAAACTTTCATTCTAATGTGAGAGGTCGTAGGCATAAAGATGCTTAGACATGAGGTTAGGTCTGGCTTGTGGAAGAAGTCTACCCGTAACCGCCTGGCACATCCACCGGCCACAAGCTACCGACCTAATGTGAGAAGTCTGTGCATTAATATTTAATTAATGAAAATCTAAGATAAATGTGATACCTAAAACGTTTTGGGTGGATAGGGTTAAAAACAATTGGACTGATGAATCTAATAAACCCATTTCGTAATTTGTAGGCCCAATACAAAGTTAGGTGAAACAATCTGTAAGTCCGTTAATCTGTATATCTGATCCGTTAGTCTGAAAACTTGTTAATCTATACATCTGATCCGTTAGTCTGAAAACTTGTTAACTTTTATGTCTGATCTGAGAAATAGTTAATCTGAACTTTGTACATCTAAAATATGTAATCTAGTTAATCTGGAATCTATTATCCTGGGGACACAAGGTTAGGAGGGGTAATTACTAATGTCATCTATTTATTGGGACCCATATTAGTCAGTAACCCTTTTTGGTATCAAAACTATGACCCCACACTAAGATGAGTCTGGGCACGCTTACTGAACTAATTATAAGAGGTTCACTTTGATAATGGCGAGGGGTGTTGATGGCGCATTCCAACCGGGTCATGTGCGTGCATGGATCCTGTCTGCTATGACGATGTAAGACACCGTGACATCTGTAAATAGGTATGTGTCTATAGGTTTCCAATTTAGGGAGTGATACACCCTTCTGTGGGGCCGGCACAGGGTATTTATGTACTAGGGAGCTGATCGCTTGGGGTAGAATTTAGGGTACACTTAGTTCTGTCTGTTTCTGCTGGGGTACCATCTGTTTCTGTTGGGGTGGTAACAACTGTCTGTTTCTGTGTGGTACCGTCTGTTGGGGTGGTAAAGGCCCATTACTAGTGTACACCTAACTCAAATATTCTGTTTCCGTAGGGATTATTTTGTTTCCGTCTCTGATTCCGTTCCTACTTTTGTTTCTGTACCTTCTGTTTCTGTTGGGGTGGTAAAAGCCCATTAAGTATTCAGTTTCTATACCGTCTATCTCTGTTCGGGTGGTAAAGGCCCATTACTAACATCGTGTTTCTGAAGAGATCATTCTGTTTTCCGTTTAGACATTAGGGCAACACCTAATTCTGTTATACTAGTACTAGTAAAGAGAAGTGAAAAGTAAGTAAGAAGCTTAGCTTGGTCTAGGTTATTCTGTTCCGTTTACCCCGTTTATACCTGTTATTCTTGTTCCTGTTATCTCTCACCCAGTTTTATTTTCATGTCATAGTACTATTATCTATTTATATGCTAAAAGTCACTGGACTCACCAGACTTATTTCTAACCTAGTTTGTTTCGCCTCTTTTCTTTCCGTCTCCCCCCAAGGTGCTCAGGGTGGAAACGTAGTAGCTTGATTCAGATTCTCTCTTCTTGAAGTGTTTGAAGTATTGCTTCGCTTTGACTCAATCTTTTCATGGCAGTTTATGTTGGGGATTATGGCTTTAAAAATTATGCATTCTGAAGGCTTTTATACAAGACTGACATTTATGTACTTGAATTTCTATATAATGGTTTTGAAAGGTGTAACTAAATTTATTTCTGTTCTTGCTGTAATAAAGTTATGAATTTTTCAACTACTACTTTATCTGTCTTGTAATATTATGTTCTGCTTATTTATAATGCTTCATGGAAGTTAATGCATTCCCTTTGTGAGTGACATTAACGGACATAGGGTGTTTCACTTGGTACCAGAGCTGAAGGTTACCAGATTAGATAAAAGTTTTTGAAAACTATTTTCAAAACTGTTTTAAAGATGAAAGTATTTTCAAAAGTAGAGTTTATTTTGAAAAATATAATCCCAAGAGCCATATATCTATCTTTTGATTCTCCGTTTTGAATCTCTTTCCTTTTTCTTTTCAGCATGTCTGGGGTACCCGACATACTCGAGGGCATACCAATACCAAATCGGTAAGGTATCAAAAGGCTAGGGCCACCGCCGCAGGCCCAGCAAACGTTCCTTCTCCTCCTCCCCCGCCCCGCGTTGATACTTTTTCGAAGATATGCAAGGACTATCGGGCAATGGGCGGGAAACCTTTTCACGGGTCAAAGACGTTTGTTGAAGCTCGAAATAGGCTTAAGGAGTTGGAAGATTTGTTTGGTATCTTCGATGTAGAAGATGGGAGAAAGTTATAATTAGCTGTTTGGTTAATGAAGGACGAAGCCTCGTTTTGGTGGGAGGTCACGAATGGAGAGCGTCCGGTAGAGACACGGAGGGATTTCAGGCATAGGTTCGAGATGAAATTTCTCTCATAAGCGGAAGAGAATTTATATATGGAAAGGTTCTTAGCATTGAAGCAAGGGAATTTATCAGTAAAGGAGTACGTCAAAAAGTACAATCAGTTAGTGAGATTCGGCTTAGACTTGGTGAACACAACTGATAAGAAGGCTCTGAGATTCGTTAAAGGTTTGAATGAACTGCTACACGGGTTAGCTTCGACCCACATTCTTATGGGGGCTACCTTTGAGAAATTGGTTGACATGGTGTTAATGCAAGAATAGGAAGCCAAAAGTGAGAAGAAAGAGGAAAAGCTCTAAGGACCACAGAACAAGAAGGCATGGCCCAAAAAGGAAACACAAAAGAAGGATGAAAAGTCTGAAGATAGGAAGGATAAAAGTGCTTTACTTGTGGAAGCTTGACTCACCTGAACAAGGATTGCAGAAAGAGGAAGGGTGCTTGCTTCAACTGTGGGGAAATGGGACACTTCACTAGGGACTTCTGAAGATACGAGGGCGAGGGCAGAGGGAAGAACCTACTTCTGGAGGGCAGGCGAATGCTCTCGAGGCTGGTGGATAGGATAAAGAAAGGAAAATTTCTGTTGAAGGATTAATTTCCTTATCTGTTTATTGAGTAAAAACTCTCTTTGATTTTGGCATTTTGATTCTGTAATTGAGACTCTGCACTTTAATACTAGTCTTGTTTCTGATCCCGCTATGGTCTCAAACCCCATGAGGGTTACGACTCATCTGTTTGTTATAGGTTAGGGTTTGAGGGTATTTGTGATGGGCATTAAGTTGACTATGATGCATACATTCTGAGTTTTATGGGATATGATGGGGTTTTATCATGCTTAGCTTCCTAATAATCATTTGATAATCTGATATGTACCAGTAATCTGTAATATTTGAATATTTCTGATAAGGTTAGGAGTTTTTACTCAAAGCGTGAAGTAGATTTCCAGTTTGACATTTGTTTAATAGGAGTAATTCTCTGAGTGTCAATCTGATGTTGATTTCGATCTTTGGGGTTGATACTTAGGGGGTTATTCTCTTAAACCGATGTCTAATGGGAACAAAGCTTTTGTATTAATTGTACTTGTTTCTATCACTCAGCTGTATCCTATCGATTGAGTCATCGACCTCTAGGTACAAACTAATGGGTGAAAACATGTTTTTGAGACATGTTATGTTTGATGGTTGCAAGTGGATGCAAGTGGTTTCTATTGGTTGCTCGTGGATGCATAAACACACACTAGGCACTAGATCGGCTCAAAAGCACTTTCATACAGCATATGGATGTATGTGCATTTTTCAGTTTTTGTGGATCAAAATTATTGACTCATCACATGGATGTTGCATTTGGATGAATGGTTATGCACTCATATAGAAATGATGTGTATCAAATAGAATTTCTCGCATACATAATTGGACTCATTGCACTAACATAATTCGCATTAAGAAGGTCAACTGAATCAGTAGCCCGCCTGATCATTGCATTAGATAAGAGACATATACAAACAATTTTGCATTTGTACATACAACCATAGAAGTTTTCTAAGGACAATGGACGCTTGTGGATGATGGATGAGCAGATGGGTGATTGGATGGTAGGACACATTCTTCTTAACTTGAAGATTTCGGGGATGAAATCCTTTAAGGAGGGGAGAATGTAACACCCCGTATTTTCTATGAACATAAAAGTAACAAAATAGAGAATAATTAATTATTAAAAGAAGAATTAGATTAAATGGGTTATGCCATTGCGTTCATCTCGGAATTCTGCTTAAGATAGAGTCCCGGTTTGCGTAAAACAAATATCGTATGAAGAAGACATGGATGAACGAAGTTTGGTAGAAAAATCGAAAGTCGACCAGAATGCACTGGCGCACTTCACAAGTGTGCCGGTACAAAAATGCACTGGCGCACCTGCCAAGTGCAGCCAAACCGATCCAGCACAGAATTCTAGAGTTTTCTGTGATGATGTGTCTTCTTCTAAGTGGCCAGATGATGTGTATTTGAGCTAGGTGGTTCTGATGGTCTCCTAGTTCATCAAAGGGCTCTAAAACACTCTCTACACCTATAAATACATAGCAAGACCCAACCCTGATTCATTAATAAAGAGAAAGGGCGTCTCCATGCTCATAAAACCTTAAGTGACCTAGCCTCCACCCTAATCAATCAATTCAAAGGAGAAGATAAAGATAACAAATCGACGCCTATGTCACGGAAAGCAAATAAACTCCAGAAATCAGATACCAAAATCGTTCTTCTCTTTATTAAATCACGATTTGTAAGTACAGTTATTTTCAGATATGAAATTTAATGATGATCTTGACATGGTTATAAATCTGAATTGGAGATAACTCATATACCTATTTATCAAATCTGTTCTCTGTGTAGATCTGTCTTATTGTAACTATTCTGTATCTCTTCCTTCCTTCTATTATATAGGTAGGCTACCATGAGCCTGAGCCAAATCTCATAAGAGATTGACACGCGAACGCAAATTTTGGGGAAAATATTGAATGAAGCATAATTGGACATAACTGATTTGTGACTAAATTGAGAACACAACATAAGTTGTAATTTAAGATCAAGATCTTGGCGTACTGCATATGACGGTTTATGATTTGGAAGAAGGAGAATTATTGTATGACAACATATGACTTATAATTTGGGAACATAATGCATGTTATAATTCAAGATCTGTTTTTGAGGAGATAAAACATGTTGTGATTTAAAATCTAGATTTGGGGGCATATTTTATATGACGATCTATGACTTGAAAGGAAAAAAAGGATATATGATTTAGGCGTAAAAGATCTATAATAAAACAGGATAACTATTATTGTGAATACGCCCAAATGGGAATTTTGGATATTTGATATATGCTGGAATCAAAGGCTATAATTCGATATAATTCATATAGTATATCATGATTCGGGGTTTTGGGAGAATATTATGTACTATGTAAATTTAACTAGAAATTTGGGGCATACGGTTATTGTAAATTATGTCCATAATTTGAGCATGTAAGATTAGGCTTAATTTTATGATTAAGCGAGGTATGTCAACGGAATTTTGAGGTATGATTAAATCTGTTAAATTGTTTAATCTACTAATTTTGTTGAAACTGAATAAGTTAATTTAGGGTATGAAAATCTGTAGGCTCGATCTAAAATTGAGCAAAACATGTTAATAGAACTTTGATTAATCTGTGGTAACTTGTAAAGAAGTTAATTTGTCGAATTGGCATAATTAGTCTGATATTGGCATAATCTGTGAATGAATGCATTAGCTAAAAATAAGAATAACGAGACACGAGGTTGGACTCTGTTTGCGGTAGAAGCCTGCCCGTACCCAACCGGTTTAACCAGCAACTGCAAACTATCAGTCTAATGTGAGAGTTCGTAGGAATAAAGATGATTAGACAGGAGGTTCGGTCTGGCTTGTGGCAGAAGTCTGCCAGGAACCGCCCGGTACATCCAACGGCCACAAGCTGCCGACCTAATGTGAGAGATCTGTGCATTAATATTTAATTAATGCAAATCTAAGATAAATGTGATACCTAAAACGCGTTGGGTGGATATTGTTAAAAACAATTGGACTGATGAATCTAATAAACCTGTTTCGTAATCTGTAGGCCCAATACAAAGTTAGGTGAAACAATCTGTAAGTCCGTTAATCTATATATCTGATCCGTTAGTCTGAAAACATGTTAATATGTACATCTGATCCGTTAGTCTGAAAACTTGTTAACTTGTATGTTTGATCTGAGAACTAGTTAATCTGAACTTTGTACATCTGAAATTTGTAAGCAAATTAATCTGGAATCTGTTAACCTGGGGACACAAGGTTAGGAGGGGTAATTACTTGTGTCATCTGTTGTTTGGGACCCATATTAGTCGGTAACCCTTTCTGGTATCAAAACTATGACCCAACACTAAGCGAGGTCCGGGCACACTTACTGAACTAATTGTAATAGGTTCACTCTGATAATGGCGAGGGGTGTTGATGACGCATTCCAACCAGGTCATGTGCGTGCATGGATCCGGTCTGCTCTGAGGATGTAAGATACCGTGACATCTGTAAATAGGTTTGTGTATATAGGTTGCCACTTTAGGGAGTGATACACCCTTCTATGGGGCCGGCACAGGGTATTTATGTATTAGGGTGTCGATCGCTTTGGGTAGAATTTAGGGTACACTTAGTTCTGTCTGTTTCTACTGGGGTACCGTCTGTTTCTGTTGGGGTGGTGACACCTGTTTGTTTCTGTGTGGTACCGTATATTTGGGTGGTAAAGGCCCATTACTAGAGTACACCTAATTCAGATATTATGTTTCCGTAGAGATTATTCTGTTTCCATCTCTGATTCTGTTCCTACTTCTGTTTTTGTAGCTTCTGTTTCTGTTGGGGTGGTAAAAGCCCATTACTAGTATTCTGTTTCCGTACCGTCTGTCTCTGTTCTGGTGGTAAAGACCCATTACTAACATCGTTTTCTAAAGAGATCGTTTTTTTTTCTGTTTAGACATTAGGACAACACCTAATTCCATTATACTAGTATTAGTGCAGGGAAGTGAAAAGTAAGTAAGAAGCATAGCTTGGTCTAGGTTATTCTGTTATGTCCCATTTACCCTGTTTATACCTGTTATTCATGTTCCTGTTATCTCTCATCCAGTTTTATTTCCATGCATAAGCGAAGCGAACCATCTTCCTTAATGGCAAATACTACTGGACCACCCTGTACAGATATGCTTCGCCTAATAAACACTTTCTCAAGTAGCTCCCCTACTTTCCTGTTGAGCTCCCTCCTTTCTCTCGGAGCTATATGGCGCACAAGCTATGTAACTGGCTTTACATTGTCCACCAAGTATATCCGGAAATCAATCTCACGCCTCTGAGGTAAGCCCCGAACCATCTCAAAAACATCTGAATACTCACAGACTATCGATGAAGGTCGCAAATCATCGATATATGAATCAAGTGATTCTATTAAACTAAGCATGATATACCCTTTTCGGTCACAAGAAATCTCGATAGTCCGCCCACGGCAAGTAAAAAGTCTAACGACCCACCTTTCACAGTCTAGAATGGCACCATACTTGGCTAGCCAATCCATATCTAGAATCAAACCATAGCCTATGAAACAAAGCGCATATGCGTTGCACTAAAACTTGACCCTCAACACAGACATTCTCAAACCCCGACAAACCATAGACATATGAGATGTACCCCCAATGGGGTTTGAGAGAACAACGGGATCCAAAATCATACTTGTACTAAGGTGCAGAGACTCAACCACAGATTCAGATACAGAAGAATGTGTAGTGCCAGAATGAAAAATAGTTCCAACAGGATGATCGAAAAGATAAATCAAACCTTCAACGGAAACTTTACTGCCTCTATTCGGTACACCGGCCATGAGAACATGCACCTGCCCTCCAGAAGATCCTTCCCTTTGGCCTTGTCCTTGCTTCTTCGGTAAATCCATAGTAAGGTGCCCGACCTCTCCACAATGAAAACAAGCATTCTTCTTTCTTTTGTAGTCTTTCCTTACATGACCCACGTACCTAAAATTATAACATTTCCTTTTTTCTCGGGCTTTGTCGTTCTTTCTGCCCTTCTTTTATTGTTGTTGTTCTTTCTTTGGCCACGCTCTCTTATTTTTTGTTTCATCAATCTTAGCTCTTTCTTTTCACCTTTATTGAGTTTTTGCAATAATTCCATATCAACGAGTTTCTAGAAAGTTGCCCCCATTGGAATATGAGACATAGCCGATCCATGTAGGGGTTAATTTAATCCTCTTGCAAACCTCAAAGATTTCTTGTGCCAGATATTCACTAGTTCCAAACTAAACCTCGCCAATTGATTGAACTTATCGACATACTTTTGACAAACATGCCTCCTTACTTAAGTGCCGGAAACCTTTCCATTTGCACACATTGCTTGGCTTGAGAAGGAAACTTCATCTTGAATCTCTACGGAAATCTTCCCAAGTCCCAACTGGATGCCCTGCTTGCGTCACTTCCCACGAGAATGAAGCCTCATCTTTCAGCTGCAAAACGACGAACTGAATCTTCCTACGGTTGTCAACATCAAAAATTCCAAACAAATCCTCCGTCTCTTTAAGCCAATTCCTTAATTCTACAAAAGTTTCTGTTCCACGGAATGGATTTCCACCCATAGCATAGAAATCCTTACATATCTTGGAGAAATTATCCGCTCGCGGAGGGGGAGGGAGAGGAACAACAATTGCAGCCGGGGAGTGGAGCCTACTTGGCCTCCGGTAGGCGTCGTAGCCTCAATATACCTATGGAACCAAGCGGTATCGTAACGCCCTTGGTAAGAATCGGTTCCTAAGACATGCTGAAAAGAAAAGGAAAAAGTGATTCAAACAGCAAGTCGAAAGATATTTCATATGGCTTTGGGGAATATTTTTGTCAAATAGAGTTTTCTTTTGAAAATGCTTTCTTTTTAAGACCTTTTCAGAAACAATTTTCAATAAAAATTTATTCGATCTGGTAACCCTTAGCTCTTGTACCAAATGTGACACACCATGTTCGTTAATGTCACTATTTAACATAATGCATTAAGTTTAGTGAAACGTTATAGGTAAACAGAAACGTTACAAGACAGATATAAAATAACAGCAGAATTTAAAAATTTATTTTTCAAATAGAAAACATCTTGATCCAAATCCAGTTACAACATAAGTCCGAAATATAGAAAACCCATTACAACAATTTAAATTATCCGCCTTGTAATAAAATCATCAGAGTACAGTAATACAAAAGGATAGTCCCCAAAAGTGCCATGTCAAAGTAGACAGGTAATCAAAGCGGTACATCTGAGCAGCTCCAAGTGGAAATAGAAGAGAAAATCTTAATCAAGCCCGAGTATTCCCACCCTGAGAATCTGGGGTGAAGAGGAAGAGAGGGAAAAGGAAACAAAACGTGTCAGACATAAAGTTTGGCGAGTCCAGATACTTTTAGCATATAAATAAGTAAAAGATCATGATAGGTATATAAACTAGATGAGATAGATAAAAACATCATAAGGCAGTTATAACAGAATAAGTAGGATAAATTGAATAATCAGGATATAATATATATTCCACTTCCTAAATACTTTTCCTTGCACCAATACTAGTATAACAAGAACAAGATGACCCCGACAAGAACAGTATCGTAGACTTAGTTGTAATTCTAACAATGGGTTTTACCCCAACAATAATAACAGGTAGCCCAATAGAAATGACAGGTGTTACCCCGAACAATAATAACGGGCTCCCAAACAAGCAAGACTAGGTGTACCCAAATTACAACCCCAATCGATCGACCCCCTACTCTATAGATACCATGTGCTGGCTCCATAGTAAGATGTATCACTTTCTAAAGTGGCAACCCTTTTATTTTCAAGATTCACAACCATATCTACTGATGTCACAGCGTCTTAATTTTCAGAGCCAGCTGGACCCATGCACGCACGTGACTCCGTTGGTTCCTGACTGTCAGCACCCTTACTCAGATGGACCTCTTATAATAAATTCTTTAAGCATGCCCTGACCCCGACTTAGTTCGAGGTTCCTTGTTTGACACCAAGATGGGTTATTGAATGATATGGGTCCCATGCAACATACGATACATGTTATAGTTTATGCCATAGAGGCAATCTATTTGATGAGATTGTTAACACTGTTTATGTTATAATTTTATTTGGAATAAAATAAAATATTCTATTATGTTGTATTTACTGCGTAATATATGTATCAACATAACGTAAGTCCTTAGAATTATAATACGAATCATATAGTTCAAATAAGTGTTTTGAACTTGAGATTATATATTTATTAAGTATTATAATTCTTAAATGTCCGTAGTCAAGTTTTATTGTTTTTATAGAGCAACAATAAAACATTGAGACTGGTATGTTGAGTGACTGATGATCACATCTCATTGATCATTAATATACGTGATATTAACGTCAAAACATAAATACGTATTGAAGAATATCGTGTTTGGCCAACCTAACGTGAGAAAAACTACATGGAATATAATTAGCAGTATCATAAGTTATTCTCCTAGTGGAAGTGATGTAATGATCCTCAGACCCAAAATCATTATAATTTTATTCAAGGATATTTGTGTTTTGATATCATTTAAAGTTGTTCATAACAGAATAACAATAACGGTGATTATTGGATACATCTCGAATCGAATGAAAATTATTAATGATCTTGATGGAATTTAACCCTACGACATATTTGTAGTGATATCCATGGGCCTCTTGATTAAGTGAGACCGTGAAATGCATGGTCGTGCCCAATTTTTTTTTTTAAACAGTCTACTCATTGATCATTATAAATAGGATGACACAATCCATGCCTCGAGTTTAATCTTGGATATATCAGTTAAAAGGATTATATTACATGATACAGTGGTCACAGAAAGGTTGTATCAAATCATTGATCTTTTTATAACTTGGGTAGAAGTGACGTATTACTAGATGTCAATCACTGTTTATGATTTCAAATACGATTTAAAATCATTTCCAATGTTGTAATAACCTATAGGTTCACACGATAGAACGTTGTAAAGGAGAAATTATTTTAGATAAACAAAGTATCAAAATGTTGTTATTTTATTTAAGATAGAATTAGTATTCAGATGGGCTCCAATTTTACGGTTAATGTTTATATGTGAAAGGGTATTCACTTCCCTTTTAGTACACGTCAAACCCATATGCAAGGATATAGATCAGATCAAAAAATATTAGACCAAACGAAATACAATTTTATCCAAAACCAAGAAAAACCATGGCGGCTAGTACCGCTTCTTTCATTTCATCTTCAATTTAATTGAAGAAGAAGGTGTTCTTGTAGATACATATAAAGGCACGGCTAATTGTTGTGCTAAATGGTTCGAATTGACAAAAATTCATCTTGGATTCGCAAGCATGAAACCCTAGGTATGATTTCAACCTCGATTCATTGTTATCGTAATATATCTCATTTAAGATTTGATTAATTCCACTATAAATCGATCTTATTTTACATTCATTGGTACTAGAGCAAGATTTATGAATTCATCTAATTTGGTTAATCCGTTTGATTGAGCTTGGATGAATTTGGTTATATTTGCGATGTTATACAGTCAAGAGAAAAATTAGGGTTTTGAATAATCAATGCGTAGGAAATTCCATAAAATGTTATGAGCGCTGATATGAAAGATTTACATTCGATAACATGTTGTGAACGCCAAATTGAGATAATAATAATAAGGCTAGAAGCAAAGTTGTAGTTCTGATGTAAACTTGTTTTACACAGAATTCGTTTTATATACGATATAAATATGGAAATAAACATACAATGATCGATACCGATCATATTCCTGTATTGTACTCAGGAAATCTAGGTCAATTTTAATTAGCGTAATGTGTATATAAATGTGTAAATATATCATGGTATGTATGTGTTTCTGCCTTCCATGTATTTAATTTATTCGAAAGTCGAAATAATAAACAAAAACATGGATTTCGGAAAATATGATAAATTCGATATATAAGGTGAAATTGCTTCACTACAAGCTGTATTTGATACAAACAGTAAAATGTTTTACAATAAAAAGAGTTTTATTTTTGATATAAAAACTTTGAAGTGGATTTACTGATGGTTAAACCTGAATTTTAACTATAATTTTAAAATGCAATTAACCTGCTTTGTTCATCCAGAAATCCTAGTGATAAATCAAAACAGTTTTGATTGATCAATAATGATATGAGAAAGTTTCAAAAATAAACAAAATTTGTTTTGTTTCTAAAATCTGAACAGAATAGTTAATTAATATATGATATTTTTTTCATCTATTTCCAGTTTTACCTGTCATATTCGATAACCTAAACTATGGAAATATGAATTGTTATTCATTTCTGAAGCGAATTTTTTTAGGGAGTGCTATTTAGATTTTATCTACCATAAGCTATTTCAGTATAAAATGGATTAATATTAGATATTAATACCATTTACCTCATGTATGATTCAACAAACTGTTAAGCTTTAATTTTGTGTTCAAATCTGTTAATGTATTTTAAAACTATGTTTTAGTTGTAGTTTGGATATGCTACAATTTTAATACGACTTAATTTAAATTTTTCTTTAAATCAATAACGTCTTTTCATCATTGAACAAAAGATGAGATCTTTTGAAATCATAGCCTGGAACATAGTAATGATCAATTTATATGTGTAAACTGTTTTAATCTTATCATCAAATTTGTTTGATTGAAAGATAAACAGTGTTGATCTGTTTAAATGGAGTTCTAAAATCAATTATTTGGAAATTTGTTAAGTCATCTTTCTGAATTGGTCTTAAATTTGCAGATAAAATCAAACCTGTTTGATTAAGTCCAGATATTATTTTCTAGTGTTAATCATTATTTTGAATATAAATCAGAACACTTGAATTAAATATTACTTGAAGAGCAGTCTGTTTTACAATAAGGCAAAAGTTAGAAATCCATACAATCTTTATATAGTTAAGCATTTCATTACAGTGAAAAGAATAAGTCAAATTCACAATATACGTATTATGATTTGAACATCATATAAAATTTATTTAATTGATATAATTTTATGATGACGATGCATATGTACTTGACATATAAGTAATAATGTATATGCATTTCACCATTTAAACCTGGTTTCAAAATCTGGATTTAAAATTACAGAAAATTTGATTTTCTATTTTACCTTGTTTGTAAACACCGAGGATCAATATGTTTTGTTTAAAACATATGTCATAGATTAATCCATGAACTATCTATTTTATTAAAATAATACATCATGGATTTATGTGTTTTATTTACTACATGATCTTGTTTCATCATGTTATCATTTGTAGAGGCATGAGTTAGCCTTCTCACCTAGATTGCTTTGTTCATATACATACCTGGACATACATGTGAAAATGTAAATGATATATAAATTTGTTTTAAAACTGATTGGATAAAATGCATAGTATCATCATGGCCATATTCATTTCATATATGAATCTATGATTTAGTAGTAGTTCTATTAGCCATGCAAATTTGTATTTGGGCACTGTTTACTTATATTTTTTTTTGAAACAAATTATATATATATATATGTATATGTGTATATGTGTATATATATATTTGTTTATCAAACAGTAATTAGTTGAAGGTCAATGATTTTGAGTTAGAGTTTTATCCACACTAAAACTAAACCTGATCATATGATTATTAGGTTACTCCAAACCAGAATGAATATTTTAGGATGCCAAGTCCAATCCTGGCTTTGCCACAGTAGATAAGTTAGATTTCATGTATAGATATACAAATAAATGTATTATCTACTGAATTTCATACAGGTTATTTATCTATTTTAATCTAACATACCAGAATCTGTTGGCATGACCATTATATGTTCACATGATTATATTACGCAAATTTGATTGTATACCTTATTTTCAAATTCATTTTATGTTCTACAATCACTTTACTGAAAAATATTCATTACATTTGATGTAAAGTGTGGGATGAACCAATGGATTGATATTTGATATTGATTCGTGTTTATAATGCACTATTTATATTCAAATAAGAGTTTTAATATGATATGATCATATGGAAGTTAACTTACTTTATGTGTGCTGAAATTGTGTTAGTAGATGATGATCCAGAAAAATTGCAATATGGTTCATTGAGAATGTTACCAATGCTTGCACTTATATGGGCAAGTTGATGAATATTCTATGGAAATTCCAAAATGTAATGAAATTGGGTTGGCATGCAGAAGTTCCGTCTATAGTATTATGTATAAAGATACACAATATTATACAAAATTTTCATGTGACTGTATAGTCTTGTATGTATATGTTTTAAATATGGGCTTTGTATATTGATAATATATATATTGTTTATTAAGATTAAATGTCTGTATAGCCAAGTCAGATATTATGTATAAATTTGAGAGAGTCTGGCCCTCTACCTTTGTTTCCGGTCTTTATATTCATTGTTCATTCAGTTTTGTTCTCATATGTTATATTAAATTGGTTGACTGGTCATATGAAACCTTTGTACTGTTCAAACTTTCTGCTTTGATATAGTAGTGAATTCTGTTATAAAATTTCTAACCTAGATTTATGAAATTCTGAGTGATACATTTATAAGGTTGATATATATTGGTTACATTATGTGCTTATATCATATACGTTATGGTTTATCTGAGCCGTAGATTCTTAATTTTACAAATATGATGTCGTTGTGCTATCCATTTGTAATGTAAGTGTTTGTTATATAATATAATGAAATGGGCTCAATATTTATACTTGAACCTAAATTTAATATAGGACTGACCTTATATAAAATTCTGAAAAGATATCTGCTTCGGTTTATATTAAAATAGGAAGTCAGAGTCAGATCGCTATGTATAAGATATGATGTACTTCAGATAACCACAATAATGAAATGTTCAAAAACCGTGAAATATAAAATTAATTTTAAATTATATGTATGTATGTAGTTATGTATGTAGGTATGTACGTAGTATGTATATGTTACATATGTATAACATATATATGTAGGATAAATATATTTTGATATATGTAAATAACTATAATATTGTTTCCACTACGAATTATAAAATTTTCTTTATAGCAAATATTGTTATATTAAGTCATGGCGACGTCTTCCAATAATACGCTCTTCAATGTCCAAAATCACTACATGTAGGTAATGCCAAAGCATTGTACATCCTTTTATTTTGGTTATGTGCGACGGAGTAAAAGTGAGACTTGAATTGTATTATTGGGTCTGACTTAACTAAGCAGCACAATAAGATTATGGCTTAGAGACAACAACATGAATTATTCTATATTTTGAGAAAATGAATAATGTTGAACAAAATGTTCATCATGCGATCCAAGAGTTGTATATAATATATAATTGACTTAAGATGTCTATGTAAAAGATTTTGTTTTGGGGGTTAGCCAAAGCTAGGTCAAGTCCTGACTAAATATGGATCTTGGAACACCATTATGTATATACTAGTATATGTATATAAAAAGAGGGATGTTAATTTGAGTGGGAGCGTATTTTAGTTTAAAATTATAAATTAATATAAATATAAATTTTGAGTGTCAAAATTTTAAATTTATATAAATATTAAAGAATTAGTTATTATTTATTAAATTAATCCTTGAGAAGGATAAATTGAATTAAATCAAATTTTTTAACTAACATTGAAATTTGAGGATTGTCCTCAAACAAATTAAACATAATTGTTATACAACCATGGAGGACCTAAAATGAAAGCTGAAGTATGACATCAATTGAATAAAATATAACTATTATAACAATCTGCTTATACATTTTTATTATTAGATACTAGATATAAATCACATAAATGTATGTTAACTTACATAAATAGCAAAATAAGTAGAAATCTAAAAAAATAAAGGTTAAGTGGACTTACGATTGGAAATGAAGCAATTGTTGTTGGATTATCCATAGGAAGTTGATTCTTGTTGTATATACTGGCTTAATTAAATATATAAAATAATTATTACTATGAAATTCTTCATAAAATAATAGTTATAATAAGTCTTTTTTAGACAAGTTTGAATTTCACTTGTAATAAAAAACAATTGTTATTCATTTTATTTAAATGAAATATCATATGTAATTTCACAAGTAGTTAATGATTTTTTGTAAATCCTTAACTATAATGCATTTGACATAAATAATGAGTGGATTAAATTTAGTGATTTAAATCCAACATACCTTTAGCATAACCAGTTAGCCCATACAAACAAGGAAGTATATCAAAACTCCATAATGATGGAATTTTGAGATCATTTGATTTTGAATTATATGAAGTATGCAAATCTTGTTTATTAGGCAAAATAAATGAATCGCCTTTTACTTGACACAGTGAATGAGTGGTAAGTATTAGGTCTCGTGCATAATGATGTATATGGAGGAATAAATACATAAGCTAGAGACAGATTTTATTACTTTATTATGTTTGCTGATGAAATCAGTAGATACAAATATGTGTATCTTATGAATCACGTATTAGAATCCTTTGAAAAGTTTATAGAATTCAAAGTGAAGTTAGAAACCAATTTTAATAAAATATAAATAATTTCGAACAATCGAAAGAGAATATTTTAAGCCAATTATATAATGACTATCAATATGAGTTTGAAATTGTTTCAAAATTCACTCCATCAAGAACACCATATTGGAATGGTGTGTTTGAAAGGAGACATCGCACCTTATAAGATATAATACAATTAATGATAAGTCATATAGGTCTTCGAATGAATTAAATTTAGAACAATTGTATTAAATCCCACTAAAATGAATATGAATATTCCATATAAGATATGGACTAGGAAATGTCCTAGTATGTCTAATGCAAAAATTTGGGGTATAAGGCGTATATTGAACGTCCTTCCTCTGATAAGATCAGACCCAATTCAGATAACTATTTTGTGTAATATTCACAAGAAACAAATTGATATTATTTATATAAATCCTTTAAGGATAAAATGTTTATTGCTCAAGTTGGTATACATTTAAATGAAAGCTAGTCTCTAAGATAGCGATGGGAATGAAATTGAAATCGAAATGCTTCGGAAACCACAAAATAGCATTGAATTTTGTATTGACAATAAGTTGCATGGGAGTGACACAATAATTCTAATTTTATTTGATAACACTTTAATTTTTGTAAATAATTTTAGTTTAAAAACAGGAAATAAACACTAATTCTAAGAAAGAAAATGTTTGGATTCAGACATTCAAAATTGAACTTAATTAATTGTTGGTCCAATGATTAGCATTGGTATAACAATGTGGCTATTGCTCAAGCCTAGAATGTTGAACTCATTATCGATCCAAACATATATTTAAGAAATATAATTCTTATGTGAAGCTGTTCACACAGGAAATGAACATATCTACAAAGTTGCAAAAGTTGTAAATTTGTAGACCTACTGAATTAAACTCTACTGCAGTAGAAGTTTAATAGTCACACAAGTTTCATGAGTATATGATACGTGAATGATTGACTCTTGTGCAAGTGGGATATTGTTAGAGTTTGTGTCATAGTGGCAATCCATTTGATGAGATCAATAACACTATTGTTGTTATTATTTTATTTGGAATAAAATAAAATATTCCAATGTATTTACTGTGTAATATAAATATTAACATAATAGAAGTCCTTAGAATTATAATACAGAATTATATAGTTCAAGTAAGTAATTTGACCTTGAGATTATATCGTTATTAATTATTATAATTCTTAAATGTCCCTAGTCAAGTTTCATTGTTTATATAGGACAACAATAAAACGTTGAGTCTACTATGTTGATTGACTGATGATCACATCTCATTGATCATTAATATGCTTGATATTAATGTCAAAACATAAATACGTATTGGAGAATATCGTACTGGGCTGACCCAACATGTGAAAAACTACATGGAATATAATTAACAGTACATAAGTTATTCTCGTAGTGGCAGTGATGTAATGGTCCTCAGACTGGAAATCATTATAATTTTATTCAAAGATATTTGTGTTTTGATATCATCTAAAGTTATTCGCAACAGAATAAAGATAATGGTGATTATTGGGTGCATCTCGAATCAAATGAAAATTATGAATGATCTAGATGGAATTTAACTCTACGACATATTTGTAGTGATATCCATAGGCCACTTGATTGAGTGAGACTGTGAAATGCATGCCTGTGCTTAAATATTGATTTGTTTTAAACAGTCTACTCATTGATCAAGATAAACAGATTAAATTACAAAGAGGATGATACAATCCATGCCTAGAGTTTAATCATGGATATATTGGTACAAAGGATTATATTGCATTGATACACTGGTCACATAAAGGTTGAATCAAATCATTGATCTTATTATAACTTCGGTAGCAGTGACGTATTACTAGATGCTAATCATTGTTGGTGATTTTAAATACAATTTAAAATCATTACCAATGTTGTAATAACCTATAGGGTCACACGATAAAACGTTGTAAAGGAGAAATTATTTTAGATAAATAAAATATCAAAATTTTGTTATTTTATTGAAGATAGAATTAAAATTAGGATGGGCTCCTATTTTATGGATAAAGTTCATATGTTAAAGGGTATTCACTTCCCTTTTGATACACGTCAAACCCATATGTAAGGACATAGATCAGATCAAAAAATATTGAACCACTCGAAATACAATTTTATCCAAAACCTAGAAAAACCATAGTGGCTAGTACCGCTCCTTTCATTTCATCTTCAATTTGATTGAAGAAGAAGGCGTTCTAGTGGATACATACAGTGTCGTGGCTAATTGTTGTAACACCCCATAATTTTAACAACACTAAAGAGTACAAATTAAAGAATAATTAATTTAATATTCAGAATTATGGGAAACAGACTACCCCTTGCGTCTATCTCGAAAATATTGTCAAGATAGACATTTGTTTTGCGTAAAACGGACACTGTTTGAAGAAGTTATGAAGGTTTGAAGTTTGTACGTGTGCCTGAGAATTATATATTTATGTATATATATATATATAATTTTCAATATATATATATGGTCCAAGAATTAAAAAATTAGGTTAAGAAGTTCAAAATCGTTTAAATCACGGAAAATTGGATGAGCGTGAAAAATCCCACCATGGGGTGTAGACCCCATCAAGGGGTTGTCGACCCCTGGGTCGAACCCTTAAGGGGGGACGATTCCCCTGCGACTGATCTGGGAAGATTCATCTTTTTGCATCTGGACTCCTTTCCGGACCTAGTTCGTTGGTTCTAGGCTATAAATAAGACCCCATTTCCCGTGTTTCTCCACACCAAAATCAATGGAGAACTAGATGTTGCCTCTGCCCTGATTAAATCAAGTTTTTCTTCTTCTACAAATCAAGTTATTCAAGCTTAGATGTGACGGCCCGCCCCACACCAACCGACATTTACTCCAAAAGTGCGCTGTACACATGTCCAGTTAGCACGGGACGGTCACCGGAAGGAAAAGCAAGAAGAGAATGAGCTAATCAGGAACCAGTAGAATGTCTCACAGTGCATAGAACAAAATATAATAATAACATACTTGACATAAAACAGGAGAGACAGTGCATAAGCTGAAAACCAAAACTAAGCATCATAGCAGCGGAAATCCAAAATACAGCTTATTACAACCTTCCAAACTGTCTCAAAAAGCAAAAGTAAGATAAAGGAGGTACACTACTAATGCCCAAGTAGCGACCACCAACGACACAGGGAGAATATCTATATATCATACGTGGAAGCCTCCTGCTCGCCTCTGAATCAGCTACTCGCGCATCACCAGCTAACCATAACCTGTCTCTAGTCTGCTCGTGTGAGCACCCAGAGTAATAAGAGGAGACATAAAACTCTGGGTCAGACATAAAGCTTGGTATGAGCGATAAGCAACAAAACATAACAGTAACAGGTATAATCCAATCATACCTGAACCTGGACCTGCAACCAAAGAGTTAGCAATACATACTGTACAACACTCTAAGGTGCCCTTTCAAATGGTGTAAAGATAACGGGGGTGGGGGTGTGCATGTCATAGTGATGTCAAACAATCAAGCATAGAAATCATCCTCACATCCCTCACTCAGTGCGTAAAGCATACGACATCCACTACTTTAGTCACCTAATACTTTGGGCCATGACGGAATCCAATCCCGTGTAACTATCACTACAAGCCCACTATCCATCTCCCAGTGGTGAACCAAAGTTATGAATACCGACAATCCCTTTGCACACGTCCCGCAGCAAAGCCCAATCACGAAGTGAACTCATTGGTTCCCATCTGGATCCTGAGCTCTAACTTCCATTTGGACTACCTTTGCATCTCGGGTTTTGGTCAGCATCTCCTCTGGATCGGTCTTCCTTTCTTCGCTTCACGTTGCTTCAGGTCATGGTTTTCCTCCAGGTTCGGATCGTGCTTCTCCTCCACAGTTCGCGGATCGCACCACTCTAGTTCGGATCGTTTTACTCCACCCATGTTGGATCGGTCCGTGGCTCCAGCTCCTGGTCGTGGCGACACTCCTGGATCGGGTCGTGGGTCTCCCATGGTCCACGTCTCGTGATACTTGAAGTGGCTCGTGCATCGGCCTCTGGTCCGTGGCCTTCATAGTGGAGCAGATCGTGAGGTATGGTCGACTCGTGGAGACGGCATGCGATCGGGTTGGGTCGGAGAAGAGGGGGAGGATCGTGGTACCTATGGTGATCCGATCAGGTTCTGCGCGATTTCCTGCACTCTTCCAGGGACTGTTTTACGCCATTCGACGGCGTTTTTAACCAATCCAACTATTCTAATCAATTGCAAAGCAAACCATACAGTCATAGCAACATGTAGAAGTGACCTCAAACACCAAAACAACAATATGATGGGTTAAAATGGATCAAACATAGCCAAAATCTCATATTTCCCCTTAAGCATGTTTAAGAACAACTAAGCATAGGATTAACAAAACTTAATCAAATTAACCCAAACTTCTAACAGAGGTCTAAAATAATATTTAGCAATTTATAAATATTTTTCCAGATTTCTAACATGCATAATTTCGATAATTTCCACTAATCACCCCTTAATCCCCCAAATTCCGGGATTTGCAAAATTAGTCGAAATTAATCCAAATTCATATCAGAGACATAAAATGATGTTTTAGAATTTTAGGAATTTTTCTAGATTTTTCTGAGCCATAATTTCGCTAATCGTCGCTAATTACTATAATTAGCCGTAATTAGTGAAAAACAATGCAAATCACTCACCTTAACCACAAACAAACTTTAGATCTGAAATAATCTCTGATTTGGATCCAATCCCTATGTGTTCCAGCAGCTCTCTCTCTGATTTGGTGCTACCCTCCCTTGATTTGATGTAGTTTTGCTTAATCTTCGATTAGAAAGTGATTAGAGATGATTTGGGATGAAATTAGAAGGAGGAGGCCATTGCTAGAGCTTGAAGGAGGTAAGTGGCGGCTGGAAAAATGAGTCTAAAACCGAAATCCTAACCCTAGTAGCCCTTAAATACCCCAAATCCCGAAATCCCTCATTGGGCCTAGTTGCTAATCACCCGGTTAAGCCCGATTAGCTGTTTTTCACCTTCTAAACCTTGTTTCAGCCATATCTCCCAAACGGTAAGTCCATTTGGCTATTGTAACCACTCTACGGAAAGAGAAACCATCATTCGAAGCTAATGGAAGTGGTTTCAGGTCAAAATTTCTTTCCAGTCAAAAGTTATGGCCAAAACAGTACCAACTAGGAGCAAAACGGTCATTTAAAAATCGACAAAAATCATGAACATGGGAAATGACCCCAAAAATCGTCTCCCAAAGTTACATGATCATACGACTTCGTATGTGAAAGAAATAAATATTCCACGATCCTATGATGCGTAGAATGCGGGTCGTTACACTCTTTCCCCCTTAAGAAATTTCGCCCCCGAAATTCCCTAACCAAACACAAAAAGGGTTCTGCATGCCTATCAACCATAAACAACAATCAACATGCAAAACAAGTCTATCCTAGCATACGGTTTACTAACAAGGGAAGAAACTATCACTACCAAAACCTTACTAGGCAAAGAGTTCTGGATACATCTTCCTTATATCTTCCTCTGTTTCCCAAGTACAGTCTTTTTCATTCTCACCCCACTGGACTTTGACTAGTTTCACCGCCTTCCTTCGAAGCTGCTTCGTACCATTCCCAACGATACGCATAGACTTGCGGTTCTCAACCGCCTCGGGTTCAACCTCGCTATCATCCAACTGATCTGGTGAAATAGCCACATTAGGGTGTTGCACAACTTCCTTAACTGGGAAACATGAAATACGTTGTGAACTCCCGCCATCTTGTCAGGTAGCTCTACTTCATACGCCAAATTCCCAACTTGCTCGAGGACTGGGAATGGGCCAACAAATCTTGGTGCTAACCTACCTCTCCAACCAATCCGAATCACATTCTCTATGGAGAGATCTCGACGAACACCAAGTCATTAACGAAGAATTCCAAATCTCTTCGTTTCTTATCGAGATATGCCTTCTTCCTATCTTTATCCCTTCCCAGTAGTAGATCTGCTCTATGTCTCAATACATCTTGTTACCACTGGGATGTATAGTCAATTTCGAGTGATGATATGCTCTAAGCACTTCACCTCTCTGTCCATCTACGTTGGGTACAACTAGTCCCTTATTCTTTCGAAGCCACCCTTCTCGATCAAATCCTTACCTGATCATTCTCTTTCCATCGAACCCATCTTTACCCTAGAGATGGTTTCCAATAGATTAGGATCGTCCTTCTAACTGGAACCAATCCACTCAATCAAAATCGATCTAATCGTCAAGCTTACTAGTGTTTCTGAATCCAATTCACTCTTGGGCCTGAAATCATATCATGTGATATACTCTAGTTGCTTCCATCCTAGAAACAAAACCCCTAAACTGGCATGTTTCCTACTCAATGAAACTATTACCGCACCCAAATCATTTACTATGATCACTCTGCTCCATGGAGTCATGGCGACTCCACTGCACTGATCCATAGCCACTAGTCCTTTGCTATGTCCACTCTGCCCCATGAAGTCATAACAACTCCACTGCACTGGCTCATAGCCTTACTAATCATTTACTATGTCCACTTTGCCCCTCGAGTCATGACGACTCTACTGCACTGGCTCATAGTCCTACTACAATCACTTTGTTCCCTATCGCTGGAACCCTACAGGTGATAGTCTACTCAAAGGAATAAAAATAGGAACAACATAACAACCATAACATCCATCAAACAAGTCCTACCTATCACCTGCTAAATTCATAAACACATCGACACCTACATGACTGGTCTAACCAATCCCAATATGTCGATTCTAGTATGTCTGGTCCAACCAACATCAATAACTAATGGAAGCCCAGCCTCCATACATACACCGATGCCTACTTGATTGGTCCAACCAATCCCAGGCCAATGGAAGCCCCGCCTCCCTTCGGACTACCGTACGTCCAACGTACGTTTATCCTCCAAGGATAATTAAACTAATGGAAGCCCAGCCTCCAATCGGACTACCGTACGTCCAACGTACGTTTATCCTCCAAGGATAACTAGATCACGTCCAACGGATCCAAGGTAACGGGCGTCCCCAGATACCCCTGCTTTTAGTCCTCCTAAAATACTTGAGTCCAACCCAAGTCTATCCATTATCTTGCTGCCCTCTCGAGTCCAACTCGAGCTGAATCCAATTCCTTGCAGCCTTCTCGAGTCCAAATCGAGTCAATCTATAACTCAGACCCAGTCTTGAGTACCGACAAACTCTAGTCCAACGTGAGTCGTCTCCCTATTCGTTGCATCTCCAAGATCAACGAACACCTATTTTCTTTTACGAGTTCAAGTCCAACTTGAATCGTCCTAATCTTCGTTGTATCTTCCATGATCAACGAACGCATCCTATTCCTTCAAAATTCTGCTATCCAATAGAGAACATCAACATAGGGTCCTAAACAATCCATTACTTTGCATCTTTCTCGAGTCCCACTCGAGCAATCTCATAACCCTATCGAGTCTAACTCTGGGCAGTCTATACCATTAAACAGTCTTATCATGTTCCGTCTGCCCATCACTCCTCGAGTAAACCAAGATATCATCCAATGAAAAATCACAACAACTATTTACCCCAAACGCAACCCATCCTAGTCGAAATCGACATTCCCCAAGCACAAGCCCCAAAGGCCTAAACCAATATCAGACAAGCACCCAAGGAACATCTCCTCCGAGTTCAGACAATCCACATGAGGTGATACTAGCAAAACAATCTAGCACTGGAGTACTCATTTGCCTCCCAGAGACAACTAGAACTTATTACAACGATAACCTCTTAGCTTCCTTAACTCCAGTTACTATCGCCATCACTAGGTAGGTACCTAATACCACCCTATTCCTTTGGAGTAAATCGACACCCCAAAATAATGCTAAACCCAGTAAAGCCCAAAACAAAGCAATCACAAGGAAACATACATCCATGACTCGATAAGACCACATTAACAAATCATGACAAAACTAGTCGAACCACCAATCGGGTTCGTCACTACTAAAGGTCTATCGACTAACTCAGGTTTGTCAAACAAAACCCGATCAAAACATCTTAAATAGAAAGCATACCTCGAATAACGACACCTTTTTCCTTCTGCGCCGCAGTTGGGGCATTTGACGAAGAAGGAACAGCGTTGATAGCATACGCTTTCACAATCAGCTTCTCCCTAGGAGGTTGTGGGCAATCATCCTTGTGATGTCCCGCCTGGCCGCAGTTAAAGCACTTCCTTTCCCCAGGCTTTTCTCGACAATCTCTGGCGTAATGGGCCTTCTTGCCACAACTAAAGCATTCGCCATCTTTCTTATTTTTCTTGTCCTGACCATCCTTGGTCGGGTTCTGCTTCCTCTTGTTCTGGGAATTCTTCTTGCCTTCACCGCCTGCTTGCGGCTTTGGCTCCTCTGCAGATGCCGTAGCAACTTCGGCCTTCGACTTAGGGAAAAGGCTCTCTGACCTTAATGCCTTTCCTACAATAGACTCGAACGTCTCATCGATATGGTTTATAAGTCTTTCCCCCAAGTACCTATCCAAGCCAGTTATGAACTTCTCGTTCTTCTTTTCGACTGTATCGATAAGGGACCATCCATATTTCGATAAAGTGTCGAACTCAGCGATATACTCCGAGACTGCTCTACCGTTCTTCTTAAGCTCCAAGAACTTCCTGAACAGTTCTGATTTATGAGCAGTTGGAATAAACTTATCACAAAAGCGAGTCTTAAACTGATTTCAAGTAACTTGATCTTCTGGAGTAGCTGGTCTAATGTAATTCCACCAATTCATCGCTCGCCCTTGCAGCTGACGAGACGCTAGCCTTCTCTTCATCACATCCTCAAGACCCAAGTCTTCGAAGATACGATCACAACTATCCAACCAATCCTGAACATCTGTGGCCGATTCCGTTCCGTGGAACGGCTTCCCACCAAGGTTAGTGTTATCCTTGCACAACTTGGCGAAATCGACCCTAGGCGCCTGCACTACTGGACCACCACCATTTCCGGGATTGGGAATTGCCCCTTGAACATCCCTAAGCATCTCCCTTATGAAGTTAGTGAACATTGTCCTCATGTCAGGAGCATTCCCATGGTTGGTCCCTCTACCAGCACCTCTAGGATATCGGCTCATCGTTAATCTGTAAAAGGGGAAACGATTAACGACCCCATAGTGGTGTTAGTGCAGTACGACTTCATTCTTATACTACTAATAGTATATATATATAGCTTTTGAAAACCAAAGTAATCACAAATACGCGCTCTCATATACGTACTATCTCTCCCTAGTGTCTTTCCCTAGGTTAACTACGCAACCTAGAGCTCTGATACCAAGTGTGACGGCCCGCCCCGCACCAACCGACATTTACTCCAAAAGTGCGCTGTACACATGTCCAGTTAGCACGGGACGGTCGCCGGAAGGAAAAGAAAGAAGAGAATGGGCTAATCAGGAACCTGTAGAATTTCTCACAACGCATAGAACAAAATATAATAGTAACATACTTGACATAAAACAGGAGAGACAGTGCATAAGCTGAAAACCAAAACTAAGCATCATAGCAGCGGAAATCCAAAATACAGCTTATTACAACCTTCCAAACTGTCTCAAAAAGCAAAAGTAAGATAAAGGAGGTACACTACTAATGCCCAAGTAGCGACCACCAACGACACAGGGAGAATATCTATATATCATACGTGGAAGCCTCTTGCTCGCCTCCGAATCAGCTACTCGCGCATCACCAGCTAACCATAACCTGTCTCTAGTCTGCTCGTGTGAGCACCCAGAGTAATAAGAGGAGACATAAAACTCTGGGTCAGACATAAAGCCTGGTTTGAGCGATAAGCAACAAAGCATAACAGCAACAGGTATAATCCAATCATACCTGAACCTGGACCTGCAACCAAAGAGTTAGCACTACATACTGTACAACACTCTAAGGTGCCCTTTCAAATGGTGTAAAGATAACGGGGGTGGGGGTGTGCATGTCATAGTGATGTCAAACAATCAAGCATAGCAATCATCCTCACATCCCTCACTCAGTGCATAAAGCATACGATATCCACTACTTTAGTCACCTAATACTTTGGGCCATGACGGAATCCAATCCCGTGTAACTATCACTACAAGCCCACTATCCATCTCCCATTGGTGAACCAAAGTTATGAATACCGACAACCCCTTTGCACACGTCCCGCAGCAAAGCCCAATCACGAAGTGAACTCATTGGTTCCCATCTGGATCCTGAGCTCTAACTTCCGTTTGGACTACCTTTGCATCTCGGGTTTTGGTCAGCATCTCCTCCGGATCGGTCTTCCTTTCTTCGCTTCACGTTGCTTCAGGTCGTGGTTTTCCTCCAGGTTCGGATCGTGCTTCTCCTCCACTGGTTCGCGGATCGCACCACTCTAGTTCGGATCGTGTTACTCCACTCATGTTGGATCGGTCCGTGGCTCCAGCTCCTGGTCGTGGCGACACTCCTTGATCGGGTCGTGGGTCTCCCCATGTCCACGTCTCGTGATACTTGAAGTGGCTCGTGCGTCGGCCTCTGGTCCGTGGCCTTCATAGTGGAGCAGATCGTGAGGTATGGTCGACTCGTGGAGACGGCATGCGATCGGGTCGGGTCGGAGAAGAGGGGGCGGATCGTGGTACCTATGGCGATCCGATCCAGTTCTGTGCGATTTCCTGCACTCTTCCAGCGACTGTTTTACACCATTCGACGGCGTTTTTGACCAATCCAACTATTCTAATCAATTGCAAAGCAAACCATACAGTCATAGCAACATGTAGAAGTGACCTCAAACACCAAAACAACAATATGATGGGTTAAAATGGATCAAACATAGCCAAAATCTCATATTTCCCCTTAAGCATGTTTAAGAACAACTAAGCATAGGATTAACAAAACTTAACCAAATTAACCCAAACTTCTAACAGAGGTCTAAAACAATATTTAGCAATTTATAAATATTTTTCCAGATTTTTAACATGCATAAATTCGCTAATTTCCACTAATCACCCCTTAATCCCCCAAATTCCGGGATTTGCAAAATTAGTCGAAATTAACCCAAATTCATATCAGAGACATAAAATGATGTTTTACAATTTTAGGAATTTTTCTAGATTTTTCTGAGCCATAATTTCGCTAATCTTCGCTAATTACCATAATTAGCCGTAATTAGTGAAAAACAATGCAAATCACTCACCATAACCACAAACAAACTTTAGATCTGAAATAATCTCTGATTTGGATCCAATCCCTATGTGTTCCAGCAGCTCTCTCTCTGATTTGGTGCTACCCTCCCTTGATTTGATGTAGTTTTGCTTAATCTTCGATTAGAAAGTAATTAGAGACGATTTGGGATGAAATTAGAAGGTGGAGGCCATTGCTAGAGCTTGAAGGAGGTAAGTGGCGGCTGGAAAAATGAGTCTAAAACCGAAATCCTAACCCTAGCAGCCCTTAAATACCCCAAATCCCGAAATCCCCCATTGGGCCTAGTTGCTAATCACCCGGTTAAGCCCGATTAGCTGTTTTTCACCTTTTAAACCTTGTTTCAGCCATATCTCCCAAACGGTAAGTCCGTTTGGCTAATGTAACCACTCTACGGAAAGAGAAACCATCATTCGAAGCCAATGGAAGTTGTTTCAGGTCAAAATTTCTTTCCAGTCAAAAGTTATGGCCAAAACAGTACCAACTAGGGGCAAAATAGTCTTTTAAAAATCGACAAAAATCATGAACATGGGAAATGACCCCAAAAATCGTCTCCCAAAGTTACATGATCATACGACTTCGTATGTGAATGAAATAAATATTCCACGATCCTATGATGCGTAGAATGCGGGTCGTTACATTAGAGATCTGTGATTTAACATATGCAACTATTCTTCTATCTCTTAAATATTTTCTCTGTGAGTCTTCGTTATTTTTAAATAAGAATAATTAAAATGCAATCTTGACATGCCTATGAATTAGATCTAAGCATGTGACTATTGGAATCATATCAGATCTTCCATATTTGTATATTTAATTCACTGATTAGATCTCATCATGCCTGTTTATGACAATGACACAATGCATAATCGGTCCTGTTATTACATGTTCATCAAATTTGTTCTTATATGTCTATTTCTGTTCATCAGATCTATTCTTATATACCTATATCTGCTCATTAGATCTGTTTATATATGCCTATTTTTGCTATCATATGCCCACTTCTATTACTGTTGGTTTTATGCCTATTATGTCCTTCTCTCTCTCTCATTCCCTTTTTATTTTTATAGCCAGGCTACTTTCGAACCGAGGCCGATGTCGCTGAAATATGCGAATGAACGAAATTGGGTTAAATTGGGAATGATTGGAAATGCTAATTTGGGGCCATAACTTTTACTCTGAATCACAATTGGGATCTGGGGGCATAAATTATGTTGTGAAGTTGGACTAAAAACTAGGGCATGATTTACATGGTAAATTATGACTTGTGGTTTGGGACATAAAAATATGTAGGCATAATTTAAGATTAAGCGAAGCATGTTATTAGAACTATAAATAATCCGTGAAGCTTGTTTAATCCCTTAAAATTGGGGCACAACTTGTATTGGGAAATTTGGGGCATAAACCAAACTGTGATAAAAGATCTTAATTGAGGCATATAACACATGATGAATATGACTTGGGAAAGGGGCATGAAAATCTATGAAATAGGAATACTTGTTAATGAATGAAGATGCCTAGAATTACAATAATTAGAAAAGTGTAACCGCAATTAGACACAAGGCTAGATTACACTTGTGGTGGAAGTCTACCCAGACCCGATTGGCATATCCAGCGATCACAAGTGGTGAATCTAATGTGAGGGGTCTAAGTGCATAAACACGTGATTGTGCTAAGACACGAGGTTAGTCCGACTTGTGGAAGAAGTCTGCGTGGACCTGACTGGCATATCCAACATCCACAAGTGGTAGACTTAATTAGGGAGGTCTAGCGCATTATAACCATAAATGAATGTATGGTAATGAACTTGTAATACTTAACCTGTTTAAATCCATAAGGATTTTACGAGCCTATTGAATCTGTGGGATTAAGTAAACCTATTAAGTATGTGGGGTTAAGTAAGCCTGTTAAATCTGTGGGGTTAAATAAACCTGTTAAATCTATGCGGTTAAGTAAACCTGTTAAATCTGTGGGGGTTATATGAACCTGTTAATTTAGAAAACTTAACCTGTTAAATCTGTTGGGGTTATATGGACCTGTTAACTTGTAATTTTTAACGCGTAAATCTGTAGGGGGTTATGTGAATCTGTTAAATCTATTAAGCATAACCTGTCAAAAATCCTAATTAGTTGGTGACACAAGATCTGTAAGGGTTGGCTTGTGTCATCTATAGTGTAGGACCCATATTAGTCAGTAACCCATTTTGGTTTTAAAGGGGGGCCCCGCACTAGGTAGGGGTCAGGGCACGCTTACTGAACTAATTGTAAGCGGTTCATCTAAGAGGAGGAGTGTACCGACGTGTTCCAACGAACTCATGTGCGTGCATGAGTACGGCCTGCATCTGGGAAAATAAGCCGCCATAGCACCGGTAAATAGGTCTGTGTCCTTCTGTAGGTAGCCATTTTAGGAAGTGATACACCCTACTATGGGGCAGAGACAGAGTATTTACAGGACAGGGAGCCGATCGATTGGGGAAGGGTAGTAATAAGGGTACATCTGGTCCTGTATGTTTCTGCGGGGTACCTATATTTCTATTTGGGTTAACACCGGTTATTTCTGTTTGGGTTAAAACCCGTTACTAGAGTACACCTAAAACTACCATTATATTTTGTAGGGATCATCCGGTTTCTATTAAGTAACTAGGGAGAATGTAAATCTGTTACATATATGTTGTACTAGTATTAGAGTAGAGAAAAGTACTTAAGAAGCGCAACATATATCCAGTTCTGTTATCCTGTTTATCCTGTTATACCTGCCTTATGACAATGTTATCTCACTCTAAAGTTTATATGCCTTTCATGATAATTTTACTAACTTTTATGCTAAAAGTAACTAGGCTCCGTAGAATTTATGTCTGACCCTTTTTGTTTCCTCTTGTTTAGGGCTACGTGGATGTGTTGCTCGAGCTCCAATCTTTCTTACTATGCTAAGTTTTTATTTAGGGATTTTGCTTCTTTTATTTTGTACTCTGATGTTTAAGTACAAGACAGAAGTTTTTATGATGTACTGGTTTTTATGTAATTCAGGCATATGATGTTTTTGAACCACGATGCATTATGATTAGTAAAGTTTAACGATCCGCATTCTACGCACCAAAGGATGGTAGAATATTAACTTAATTCACATACAAAGTTGTATGGTCGTGTAACTTTGGGAAACGACTATTGTGTCAATTCCCATGTTCACGATTTTTGCCAAATTTTAAATGATTATTTTGCCCTTGGCAAATATTGTTTCGCCTATAACTTTTGGTTGGTAAGGATTTTTGACCTGGAACTACTTCTATTAGCTCCTAATGGTGATTTACCTTTCCATAGAGTGGTCATATTAATCAAACGGGCTTACCGTTTGGGAGATATTGCTGAAACAAATTTTGTAACTGAAAAACTACTTAAGCTAGCTTAATAGGGTTATTAGTGGATGGGCCCATAACCCATTTCGGGATTAGGCTTATGGGATGCTGAAATGAGTTAGGAAACCATCTCATTTCATTTTCTCAGCTGCCAATTTCATTTCTTCAGACCTAGTAATGGCCTCCACCTTCTAAATTCATCCCTAATCACTTTCTAATTCCATATTAAGCAAATCTAGAACAAATCAAGGCAGAATAGCATCAAAATTGGGATAAGCAACTGTGTTGCATAGGAATTCGAACCAAATCAGAGATATTTTCAGATCTGAAATTTATTTGTGGCTAAAGTAAGTGATTAGCATGTTTATTCACTAATTACGGCTAATTAGGGGTGATTGGTGATAATTAGCTATATTATGACTCAGAAAATATGAAAAAATATGTAAATATTCTAGAATATTATTTTATGCCTCTGTTATAAATTTGGATTAATTTGGATTAAGTTTTTTAATCGTATCGTTAAACATAGTTAAGGGGATTAAGGGAAAAATCATGCTTCTTGGGTGTGTTTGTTCTAATAACTCATATGATGGATGTTTTAATGCCTTGGCTGAACCCATATGTTATTACTATTGTTTGTTATGTTCTGTGATTACATAGGAAAGTTAAAATGGTCGAAAACGCTGTCATGTGACATAAATAGCTTGTTGTAAGAAGTGGAGGAAATCTGATCGGGTCCCCCGAACCCACTCATGAAGCACCTCACGAACCTGACCCGCTCGTGCTCCACATACCACGAACCACGCGCGCTCGAGCACCTCAACCCGCTTGCAAATATAAGTCATGAGCCGCCTGCTCGACCCAAGAGGATTGATCCGGATCCGCTCTGATGAGGCATTACGACACGAACCGTACAGTACTACGAGCCGATGTCACGAGCAGGAGATCACGACCCTAACCGGTGAAGGAGATCGATTCGACTCGGAGTATGTATCACGAACCGAACCCAGAAGGTTGGGAAGAACCGCGAACGATGCTTAACTCGAACCGAATCGATGGAAGAGCATGATCCAAACCGAACTGGTGACCATGAACCGAACCAAACCAAACCGGAGAAGACTGAAAAACCAAGATGCAAAGGAAGTCCAAGTGGGAAGTTATTACTCAGGATCCAGATGGAAACCAACGAGTTAACTTCATGAGTTGGGCTTTGTTGTAGGATGTTTGCAAAGGGGTTATCGTTATCTATAGCTTTGGTTCACCACTGAGAGACGAATTAGTGGCTATGGATCAGCGCATTGGGGTCATTAAGACTTTCGAGGGAAAAGTGATAATAGCATGGCTATCGATCAGTGCAATGGGACCATTTGGACTCTGAAGGGCAAAGTGATCATAGCAAAAGATTAGTGGCTATGGACCAGCGCAATGTGGTCATTATGACTCCCAAGGGCATGTGGCCGTGTCAAAGGATTTAGTGATCAAAGAGATGGATATCGTATGCTTTGCGCACTGAGTGAGAGTTGTGAAGTTGATTGCTATGTTTGATATTTTCTATCACCATGATATGCACACTTCCACCTTACACTTTATGTTAGTGTTACCTTAGAGTAATGTACATCTTGTTGTGTTAACTCTTTGGTTGTAGGTCCAGGTTCAGGTATGATTATATATACCTGTTATTATTTAACTTTGCTACTATCGCTCATACCCTACTTTTGTCTAACCCAGAGTTTTATGTCTCTTCTTATTACTCTGGGTGCTCCTAAATGAGCAGACTAGGGATAGGTTAGGTGGTATGCACGAGTAGCTGTCCGCAGACGAGCATGAGGCTTCCAAGTACTATTTACATATATTCTGCCTGTGTTGTTCCTGGTCACTGCTTTGTGCATTAGTAGTGTACCTTTTCCATTTTG
Organism: Allium sativum; assembly: GCA_030737875.1. Taxonomy (NCBI): domain Eukaryota; kingdom Viridiplantae; phylum Streptophyta; class Magnoliopsida; order Asparagales; family Amaryllidaceae; genus Allium; species Allium sativum. The sequence goes on along the minus strand of CM060925.1, from coordinate 305,953,937 downwards.
CTTAAGAGACAATATTTTGATGTTGTAATAATAGCTTGGATCATAAGCTGTGTTTTGGATTCCGCTGCTATGTTGGTTTAGTTTTCAGCTTATGCACTGTCTCGCCTGTTTTATGTCGAACTATGTTATTATTATATTTTATTCCATGAGCTGTGAGATATACTACAGGTTCTTTAGTGATTCATTGTTTCAAAGCCCTATCTTTTGGTGACCATCTCGTGCTAGTCGGACATTGGCACAACGAATTTCGGGGAAATTTCGGCTGGTACGGGGCGGACCATCACACTTGGTATCAGAGCCAAGGTTGTGTAGTTAACCTAAGGGAAGACATCAGGGAGAGATAGTATACGCATATGAAAGCATGTGTTTGTGGTATTTTGGTTTTCAAAATATATATATATATATATATATATATATACTATTACTATATCTAAGGATGAAATCGCACTGCATTGGCACAACTATGGAAATGGTTAATCGTTTTCTCTTTACAGATTGAACGATGAGACGATATACGAGGAGTATGGGTTCAGGAGCCAACAATGGGAATGTCCCTGATATGAGGACGATGTTTACTACCTTCATGTGAGAGATGCTTAGGGATGCTCAGGGAGCAGTTCCTAATGCTGCTAACGGTGGTGGTGCAGTAGTACAGGCGCCTAGAACCGATTTCGCCAAGCTTAACAATGATTATACTAGCCTTGGTGGGAAGCCGTTCCATGGAACGAAATTGGCTACGGATGTTCAAGATTGGCTCAATAGTTGTGAGTGCATCTTCGAGGATCTAAGAATCGATGATGCAATGTAAAGAAAGTTAGCATCGTGTCCACTTCAGGGACGGGCTATGAATTGGTGGAATGCTATTTGAGCAGCCACTCCTGAGAATCAAGTTACTTGGTATCAGTTTAAGACTCGTTTCAGTGAAAAGTTTATCCCTGCTTCTCAGAAATCAGAATTGTTTAGGAAGTTTTTGGAAATTAAGAAGAATGGTAGGACAATCCGGGAGTATATTACTGAGTTCTATACTTTATCGAAATATGGATTATCTCTCATCAATATTGCTGAGAAGAAGAACGAGATGTTCATAACTGGCCCAGATGGCTACTTGGGGCAAAGAATCGTAAACCATATCGATGAGATATTCGAATCAGTTGTGGTAAAGGCATTGAGTTCTGAGAGCCTTTACCCAAATGCAAAAATTGAGGTTGTTGTTACATCTGCAGAGGAGCCAAAGCCGTAGGCAAGCGGTGGAGGCAAGAATAATTCACAGAATAAGAAGAAACACAATCAGACTAAGGATGATCAGAAAAAGAAGAATAAGAAAGATATCGAGTGCTATAGCTGTGGCAAGAAGGGCCACTATCCCAAGGATTGTCGAGCAAAGCCGGTGGACAGTAAGTGCTTCAATTACTGCTAAGTGGGACATCACAAGGATAAATGTCCGCAACGACCTAAAGAGAAGCAAATTGTTAAAACACATGCTATCAATGTTTTTCCTTCTTCGTTGAATGCCGCAACTGCGGCGGAGAAAGGAAAGGGTGTCGTTATCCAACATATGCTTTTTATTTATGATGTTCCCATTCGAGTATTGTTTGATACTAGGGCTTCCCATTCCTTCGTATCGAGTGACCTAGTAGATAAGATGGGATTGGAACACGAGAATGTCGATAGACATTTAGTTGTGATGAACCCGATTTGTGGTTCGACTAGCATTAACATGATTTAATGTAATTTGGTCTTGTCAAGTTATGGATGTATGTTTGCTTGTGATTGCTTTGTTTTGGGCTTTACTGGATTTGGCATTGTTTTGGGAGTTGATTGGCTCCAAAGATATGGGGTGGTGGTCGACTGTGAGGGGTCTTCAGTGACCATTAGAGTAGATGATGGGCAGAGGTTACTGTTTGGTTGCCTACCTAGTGATGGGGTGATGGCTAGTTTTGTAAATTCCCTTGACATCTAGCATGATGTGCTGTCAGATGTGCCTATTGCTTGTGAGTATCCGGACATCTTCCTGGAAGTGACCGAACTTCCACCACGACGAGAGATCGAATTTCGAATTGATTTAGTGAAAGACGCCAGACCTATAGTGATGCCACTTCGTCGTGTGGAGACAAGAGAGCAGTGAGAGCTCGTGGTGCAAGTAAGCAATCTTTTGAAGAAGGGATTTATCCAAAGAAGTGTTTCTGAGTGGGAAGCACCAGTTGTATTTTCTACTAAAACCGATGGTTACATTTGATTGTGTGTGGACTACTGCGAGTTGAATAAGGTAACGACAAAGAATAAGTATCCTCTTCCACAGATAAAAAATTGTTTGATCCATTGTATGGAGCAAGAATGTTCTCCCAGTTAGATCTCACGACTGATTTTCATCAGCTCCAAGTAGCAGCAGAGAGTATACCTAAAACGACATTCCGGACACCATCTAGATTTACGAGTGATGGTCATGCCATTCGGGTTGACTAATGCCCCCAATATTTTGTGGATCCTATGAGTAGGGTATTCAGGGATCAACTGAATAAGTTTGCTCTTGTGTTCATGGATGATATCTTGGTTTAATCGAGGAAGAGGAAGGACACAAGGAACATTTAGGGCAGTGATGGAGGTGTTGAGAAAACACCAATTGAAAGAAATTTTTTCTAAGTGTCACTTTTAGAGGAGGGATGTGAGGTTCTTGGGCCATGTTTTCTAGGAGAATGGCATTGCCGTGGATCCCATGAAGGTGGATACGGTGAAAGATTGGTCTATGCCTAAGAATGCAACGGATGTGAGGAGTTTCTTCGGGTTAGCTGGATATTATCGTAAGTTTACCCAAGAATTCTCCAAGATAGAATCACCTTAACTCAGTTGACCAAGAAGAATCAAGTTTTCGTTTGGGAAGAAAGGTGTGAGAATGCATTTAAGAGCCTAAAAGAAAAGTTAACATGCGCACCAGTGTTAGTTATCCCTAGGGGGAATGAAGAGATGACGGTATACATGGATGCTTTTGGTGCTGGATTTGGTGTTGTAATGATGCAAGGAGGTATGGTTGTAGCTTATGCTAGTCAGCACCTGAAACCACATGAGAAAAGATATCCTACCCGTGATTTGGAATTAGCAGCGATCGTGTTCGCTTTAAAGATGTAGAGACACAATCTATTGGGAGAAAGATTCGAATTGTTTACCGATCATAAGTCGTTAAAGTATCTTTTCTCTTAGAAGGATTTAAATCTTCGTTAGCAGAAATGGTTAGAGTTCTTGGCCTCATATGATTTCAATATCGCATACACATCGGGGAAAGGCAATGAGGTAGCTGATGCATTAAGTAGGAGACATGCAAGTTTGGGGGCTATATTTCTTGAATGGAAGCAACTGGAGTATATTGCAGGATAAAATTTCATACCTAAGTGCGAATTGGATCCAGAAATTTTATCAAGTTTGACGATCAGACCGACTTTGATTGAGCGGATTGGTTCCAGTCAAAGGGACAATCCTAATCTATTGGGAATCATCTTCAAGGTGGAGATGAGTATTGATGGCGAGAGAATGAACAAGTGTGGTCTTGATCGAGAAGGATGGCTTCGAAGAATGGGGAACTAATTATACCCAATGTTAATGGATTGAGAGATGAAGTGCTTATAGAGTGTCATCACTCAAAGCTGACTATACATCACGGTGGTAACAAAATCTATCGAGACATGAAGCAAACCTACTACTGGGAGGGGATGAAGAGAGACATTGGGAAGTTTATATCCAAATGCATGAATTGCTAGTTAGTCTAAGCCGAGCAAAAGGAGCAAAGTGGTTTGTTACAACCGCTGGAAATTCCCTAATGGAAATGTGAACAAGTCTTAATGGATTTCATTGATGGTTTACCAAGCACTAGATCGGGTCATGATAGTATTTGGGTGATTGTGGATCGATTGACCAAATGTGCAAGGTTTATACCAGTCAAGCGACAGCTAAATTGGCTGAACTATGTATGAAGTGGGTAGTGAGATTTCATGGAGTACCCAAAGGTATTGTAAGTGACCGAGATCCGTTATTTACTAGTGGGTTTTGGAAGATCTTATAAGAGGCTTTAGGGTCAGAATTACATTGAGTACCACATACCATCCTAAAACCGATGGTCACACAGTGAGGGTGAATCATGTATTAGAGGATCTCTTGAGGGCTTGTATATTGGATTTTGGTGGATAATGGGATGACCATTTGCATCTAGTTGAGTTCGCATATAATAATATTTATCTGTCCAGTATTGGTATGGCCCCATTTGAAGCTTTGTATAGAAGACCGTGCAACTAACCATCATGTTGGTTGGAAGCCAGTGAGAAGTTTGTGCTTGGGCCAGATGTAATAAGGGAGACTTCAGATATAATCAAGGTTATTCAACATCGAATGAAGGCTTCCCAAGAAAGGCAAACAAGTTATTCTAATAGAAGGTGAAGAGATTTGAAATTCTCCATTGGCGATTTGGTATTCGTCAAGATTTCTCCATTGAAGAATGTAATTCGATTTGGTAGGAGTGGTAAATTGGCACTAAGATTTGTTCGTCCATTTCCAGTCCTCAAACAAGTTGGGAATTTAGCGTATAAAGTTGGATTGCCTGACAAGATGATAAGAGTTCATGACGTATTCCATGTTTTCCAGTTAAGGAAGTTCGTGCGCGATTCTGATGTGACTACTTTACCAGATCAATTGGATGATATCGAGGTAGAATCCAAGGCAGTTCGAAGCCGTAGGACTTCGTATTGTCAGACACGATGCGAAACAAATTAGAAAGGCAGACGATGGAGCTAGTCAAGGTCCAGTGGGGAGAAAATGAGAATGATTGTACTTGGGAAACAAAGGAGAATATAAGGAAGTCATATCCAGAAGTCTTCACCTAGTAAGATTTTAATTGCAATACAGTTATTCACCTAACCGCCTTCAAGGATAGGTTTGTTGTGTTACTATGTATGTTCGATTGTTTGTAAATGACTGATGGGCATGCAGGGCACCACTGTATGTTTTGGCTAAGGAATTTTGTGGGCGAAATTTCTTAAGGGGGGAAGAGTGTAATGACCCGCATTCTACGCACCGAAGGGTCGTAGAAAATTTATTTCATTCACATACTAAGTCGTATGGTCATGTAACTTTGGAAAACAACTATTGGGGACATTTCCCATGTTCACTATTTTTTCCAAATTTTAAATAACCATTTTACCCCTGGTAAATTTTGTTTCTCCCATAACTTTTCATTGGTAAGGAGTTTTGACTTGAAACTACTTCCATTGGATCCAGATCATGGTTTGACTTTCCATAGAGTGGTTACATTAGTCAAACGGACTTACCATTTGGGAGATATGGCTGAAACAACGTATGAAAGGTGAAAAACCGCTTAAGCGGGCTTAGTAGGGTAATTAGTGGATGGGCCCAAAACCCATTTTGGGATTAGGGTTATGGAGAGGCTGAAATGAGTTAGGAAACCATCTCATTTCATTTTCTCAGCCGCCACTTTCATTTCGTCCAGCCTAGTAATGGCCTCCACCTTCAAAATTCATCCATAATCACTTTCTAATCCCATATTAAGCGAATCTACATCAGAAGAAGGCGGATTAGCATCAAAATTGGAATAGAGATGATGTGTTGCATTGGGATTCGACCAAAATCAGAGATATTTCCAGATCTGAAATATTTATGTGGCTAAGGTGAGTGATTAGCATGTTTATTCACTAATTACGGCTAACTAGGGGTGATTAATGATAATTAGAGAAATTGTGTAACGACCTGCATTCTACGCATCAGAGGATCGTAGAATATTTACTTCATTCACATCCGAAGCCATATAGTCGTGTAACTTTGGGAAACGATTATTAGGGTCATTTCCAATGTTCACGATTTTTGCCAATTTTTAAATGACCGTTTTACCACTGGCAAATCTTGTTTCGCCTATAGCTTTTGATTGGTAAAGATTTTTTACCTGAAACCACTACCATTGGATCCGGATGATGGTTTATCTTTCCGTGGAATGGTCATATTGATCAAACAGATTTACTGTTTCGGAGATATGGCTGAAATAATGTTTGAAAAGTAAAAAACAGCTTAACCGGGCCAAATAGGGTGATTAGCAGCTAGGTCCATTGGGGGATTTTGGGATTAGGGTTATGGGGAGGCTAGAATTAGTTAGAAAATGGTCGCATTTCATTTTCTCAGCCGACAAAAACATTTCTCTAACCCTAGTTGTGGCCTCCACCTTCTAAATTCTTGCCAAATCGCTTTCTAATCACATATTAGCTATATCTGCATCAAATCAAGGCAAATCAACACCAAATCAAAGTTAGGGCTGCTGTGTTGCATATGAATTTGACCCAAATTACTGGAGTTTCAAATGTAAGAATTTATTTGTGCATACGGTGAGTGACTTGCATTGTTTTTCACTAATTACGGCTTATTAGGGGTGATTAGTGTTAATTAGCGAAATTATGCATGTTAAAATTCTGGGAAAATATGTAAAAATTCTTAAATATTATTTTAGGGCTCTGATAGAAATTTGGTCTAGTTTGGATATGTTTTACTAATCCTATCATTAGTTATGGTTAAACATGATTAAGTGGAAAACCATGGGTTTTGGGTATATTTGATCCATATTGGTAGGATTATTCATCGTTTTGGTGTCTATGGTTGATTATACGTGGACCTCTGACTACTTGGTATGATTTTTGATTGCATAAAACAATTAAAATGGTCGAAAACGCCGTCGTGTGGCATAAACAGTTGCTGGAAAAGTGCCAGAATTTTGGATCGGATCGGGATAGGGTATCGGATTAGACAAAACGGAACCGAACCGGAGTAGCGGCAAGTTTCGTGCATGGCAAAATGGAAGGCCACCTACGTTGAATTGGAATTGGGATCGAACCAGAGCTTGGCATAAGGATTGGATCAGAACACCAAACTGAATGTATAGAGTATCATGATCGAAGCGACTCGGATGGAGTACCACGACCGAACCGACCCATAGGAAGTTGACCGAACCGAACCGGATTAATGACCAGGAGCTAAAGCATGCCGAACTGAACCAAGGGAAGGTAACCGAACCGAACTGGTTTGGACCTTCACTACTATTGTGTGACGACTATTCTAAAGACCAACTCCAATTCGACCAAAACCCGAGATGTAAAGGAAGTCCAATTGAGAAGTTAGAACTCAGGATCTAGATAGGAACCAATGAGTTAACGTCATGAGTTGGGCTTTGTTGCGGGACATGCGAAAGGGGGTTATCGAAGTTTATAGCTTTAACTCACCACTGAAAGATGGATATTGGCTATGGATCAGTGCAGTGAAGTTGTGATGACTTCATGGGGCAAAGTGATCGTAGAAGGGATATGAGCCAGTGCATTGGAGTTGTCATGACACAATGGGGTAGAGTTGAGATAGCAAAGGATTAGGGGCTATGGATCAGTGCAGTGGAGCATCATGACTCCATGGGGCAGAGTGATCATAGCAAAGAACTGGGTGATCAAAGTGGTGGATATCGTATACTTTAAGTACTGAGTGAGAGATGTGAGAATGATTGCTATGTCTGATGTTTGCTATAACCATGACATGCACACCCCCTCCCCTTATTTTCACACTATGTGTTAATGTCAACTTAGAGTATTGTACATCCTGTTGTGCTAACGCTTTGGTTGCAGGTCCAGGTTCAGGTATGGTCATGTATACCTGTTATTGTTCTGTTTTGTTGCTTATTGCTCATACTAGGATTTTGTCAAACCCAAAGTTTTATGACTCTTCTTATTACCCTTGGTTCTCCTAAACGAGCAGACTAGAGACATATTAGGTGGTATGCACGAGTATCTCTCCGGAGACTAGCAGGAGGCTCACATGTACCATTTACATATATTCTCCCTGTGTTGTTGCTGGTCGCTACCTTGGGCATTGGTACTGTACCTTCCTATTTTTCTTTAGAGACAATTTTTAAAAGTTGTAATAAAGATGGTTTGGATCATATGCTGTATTTGGAACTTTCCGCTGCTATGATGGTTTAGTTTTCAGCGTATGTATTGTCTCGCCTGTTTATATCATGTTATTTTATTATTTTATTTTGTTCCATGCGCTGTGAGATATACTACAGGTTCCTCGATGATTTATAGTTCCAAATTCCTTTGACGACCGTCCATTATAGGTTGGACATCGGCATAGTGCGTTTCATTTTGAGGAAATTTCAAATGGTGCGGGGCAAGTCGTCACACTTGGTATCAGAGCTCTAGGTTGCATAGTTAACCTAGGGAAGGACACCAAGGAGAGATAGTATACGTATATGAGAGCGCGTATTTGTGATATTTTGGGTTTTCAAAAGCTATACATATATATTATTAATATATCTAAGGATGAAGTCACACTGTACTGGCACCACTATGGAGATGGTTAATTGTTTTCTCTTTTTAGATTGAATGATGAGCTGATATGCAAGAAGTATGGGTTCAGGGCCAATAATAGGAATGCTCCTAATATGAGGATGATGTTTACTACCTTCATGCGAGAGATACTTGGGGATGTTCAGGGAGCAGTTCCTAATGTCACTAATGGAGGTGGTGCAGTAGCGCAGGCACCTAGACACGATTTAGCCAAGCTCTGCAAGGATTATACTAGTCTTGGTGGAAAGCCATTCCACAGAACGGAGTCGGCTACAAAGGTTCAAGATTGGCTTGATAGTTGTGAGTGCATCTTCGAGGATTTAGGGATCGATGATGTGATGAAGAGAAAGCTAGCATTGCGCCAACTTCAAGGAAGAGCAATGAATTGGTGGAATGCCATCAAAGCGGCTTCTCCCGAGGATCAAGTTACTTAGAATCAGTTTAGGACTCGTTCTGGTGACAAGTTTATTCCAGCTGCTCTAAAATCAGAATTGTTTAGGAAATTCTCGGAACTTAAGCAGAATGGTATGGAAGCCTCAGAATATATTGCTGAGTTTGATACTTCATCGAAGAATGGATTATCTCTTACCGATACTGCCAAAAAGAAGAATGAGAACTTTGTAACTGGCCTAGATGAGCACTTGGGGGAAAGACAAATAAATCATATAGATGAGACATTCGAACTTATTTTGGGAAATGCATTGAGTTCTGAGAGCCTTTACCCTAAGTCAAAGGCCGAGGTTGCTATTACATCTGCAGGGTAGCCAAAGCCGTAGGAAAGCGGTGGAGGAAAGAATAATTCCTAGAATCAGAGGAAACAAAACCTAGTTAAGGATGGTCAGAAGAAGAATAAGAATGATGTAGAGTCTTATAGCTATGGCAAGAAGAGCCACTATGCTAAAGATTGTCGAGCAAAGCCAGCAGACAGAAAGTGCTTCAATTGCGGCCAAGTGGGACATCACAAGGATAAATGTCCACAACCTCCTAAAGAGAAGCAGATTGTGAAAGCATATGCTATCAACGCTGTTCCATCTTCGTCGAATGCCATAACTGCAGCGCGTAAGGGAAAGGGCATCGTTATTCAAGGTAAGCTTTCTATTTATGATCTTACTGTTTGAGTACTGTTTTATACCAGGGCTTCCCATTCCTTCATATCTAGTGACCTAGCAGATAGGTTGGAAATGGAACCCGAGATAGTCGATAGACCTTTAGTTGTGACAAACTCGATTGGTGGTTCGATTAGCCTTAGTATGTTTTTTCGTAATGTGTTCTTATCAAGTCATGGATGTATGTTTGCTTGAGATTTGTTTATTTTGGGCTTTACTGGATTTGGCATTATTTTGGGAGTCGATTGGCCCCAAATGTACGGGGTAGTGGTAGACTGTGAGGGATTTTCGGTGACTATTAGGACAGATAATGGGCGGAGGGTACTGTTTGGTGGCCTACCTAGTGATGAGGTGATGGGCAGTTTTCCATAATTCCCTCGACATTTCGCAGGATGAGTTATCAGGGATTTCCATTGCTGTCCAGTATCCGAACATCTTTGGGGAAGTGACTGGACTTTCACCACACCGAGAGATTGAGTTCCGTATTGATTTAGCAAAAGATGCCAGACCTATAGTGATGCCACTTCGTCGTATGGCGCCAAGGTAGCAGCGAGAGCTTGGGGTGCAAGTCAGCGGTCTTTTGAAGAAGGAATTTATAAGAAGAAGTGTTTTTGAGTGGGGAGCACCAGTTGTATTTGCTACTAAGACAGACGGTTCCCTTCGTTTTATGCGGTCTACCGTGAGTTGAATGAAGTGGCTAAGAGGAATAATTATCCTCTTCCATGGATAGATGATTTGTTTGATCAACTGGAAGGAGCAAGAGTGTTCTCCCAGTTGGATCTCGCGACAGGATTTCATCAGCTCCGAGTGGCAGCTAAGAGTATTCTCAAAACGGCAATTCGGACACCGTTTGGATTCTATGAGTGGTTGGTCATGCCATTCTGGTTGATCAATGCACCGGTATATTTCGTGGATCTTATAAATAGGGTTTTCAGAGATCAATTGAATAAGTTTGTTCTTGTGTTCGTAGACGACATCTTTTTTTACTCGAGGACAGAGGAAGAACACAAGGAACATTTGAGGACAGTGATGGAGGTGTTGAGGAATCACCAACTGAAAGCGAAATTTTCTAAGTGTCAACTCTGGAGGTGGGAAGTGAGATTCTTGGGCCTTGTCGTTTCAGAAAATGGTATTGTCATGGATCCTGTGAAAGTGGCTATGCTGAAAGATTGGTTTACACCGAAAAATGCAATGGATAAGAAAGTTTCTTGGGATTGGCTGGATATTGTCATAAGTTTATCCAAGACTTATCCAAGATAGCGACACCATTAACTCGGTTGACCCAGAAGAATCAAGCTTTCGTATGGGACAGAAGGTGTGAAAATACATTCAAGAGTCTAAAGGAGAAGTTGACATGTGCACTAGTGTTAGTTATTCCTAAGGAGAACGAAGAGATGATGGTATACAAGGTCGCCAGTGGTACCAGACTAGGTGCTGTATTGATGCAAGGATGTAGGGTTGTAGCTTATCCAAGTCGGCAGCTGAAACCGCATGAGAAAAGATATCCTACCCACGATTTGGAATTAACAGCGATCGTGTTCGCTTTGAAGATGTGGAGACATTATCTCTTGACAGAAAGATTCAAGTTGTTTACCGATCATAAGTCGTTAAAGTATCTCTTCTCTCAGAAGGATCCAAAACTCCGACAACAAAGATGGTCAGAATTCTTGGCTTCCTATGATTTCGATATCGCATATACACCAGGAAAGGGCAATGCGGTAGCTGATGCATTGAGTTGGAGACATGCTTGTTTAGGGGCTATGTTTCTGGAATGGGAGCAATTGGAGTATATCGTTGGGTATGATTTCAGACCAAAGTGCGAATTGGATCCAGAAATGTTAGCAAGTTTGACGATCAGACCCACTTTTATTGAGTGGATTAGTTCCAGTCAGATGGACGATTCTAATCTTTTAGGAATCATCTCCAAGTTAAAAATGGGAATCGACGAGGAGATGAACAAGTATGGGCTTGATCAAGTTGAATGGCTTAGAAAGAATACGAGACTAGTTGTGCCCAACGTTAATGGATTGAGCGATGAAGTGCTTAAAGAATGTCATCACACAAAACTGACTATACATTCCGGTGGTAACAAAATGTATCGAGAAATGAAGCAGACCTACTAATGGGAAGTAAAAAAAGAGATGTTGGGAATTTTATATCCAAGTGCATGATTTGACAGTTAGTTAAAGCCGAGCAAACTAAGCCTAGTGGTTTGTTACTACCGCTGGAAATTCCCGAATGGAAATGGGAACAAGTCTCAATGGATTTCATTGATGGTTTACCAAGTACTAGATCTGGTCATGGTAGTATTTTGGTGATTGTAGACCAATTGACCAAAAGTTTAAGGTTTATACCGGTCAAGTCGAATAAAACGATGGCTAAATTAGCAGAACTATATATGAAGTGGGTAGTGAGATTTCATGGAGTACCTAAAGGTATCGTGAGAGACCGAGATCCATTATTTACTAGTGGGTTTTGGAAGAGCTTACAAGAGGCTTTATGGTCAGAATTACATCTCAGTACCGCGTATCATCCTCAAACCAACGGTCAAACAGAGAGGGTGAATCTTGTATTAGAGGATCTCTTGAGAGCTTGTATATTGGATTTTGGAGGGTCATGGGGTGACCATTTTCATTTGGTTGAGTTCGCATTTACTAATAGTTATTCATCCAGTATTTGTATGGCTCCATTTGAAGCTTTATACGGAAGACCGTGCAACTCACCATCATGTTAGTTAGAAACCGGTGAGAAGTTTCTACTTGGGCCAGATGTAATAAGAGAAACTTCATACAAGATCAAACTTATTCAACGAAGAATGAAATCCGTCTAGGATAGGCAGAAGAGTTATGCTGATAAAAGACGAAGAAAATTGAAATTCTCCATTGGTGACTGGTGTTTCTTAAGATTTCTCTGTTAAAGAGCGTGATTCGATTTGGTAGGAGAGGGAAGTTAACATCAATATTTGTTGGTCCATTCCCAGTTCTCGAGCAAGTTGGGAATTTGGCATATAAAGTTAAGTTGCCTGACAAGATGGCAAGAGTTCACAACATATTTAATGTTTCTCAGTTAAGAAAGTTCGTGCACGACCCTGATGTGACTATTTCGTCAGATCAGTTGGATAATATTGAGGTAGAATCCAGGTCAGTTGGAAGCCGCAGGACGATTCGTATTGTCGGACACGATAGGAAACAACTTCAAAGGAAGACGGTGAAACTACTTAAGATCCAGTGGGTGATAGAGAGAACGATTGTACTTGGGAAATAGAGGAGAACATAAAGAAGTTGTATCCAGAACTCTTATCCTAGTAAGATTTTAATTGCAATTTAGCCATTCCGCATGCTAGGATAGACTTGTGTTATTATGTGTGTTTGATTATTTTTAAATGGCTGATAGGCATGCGGGACCCATTGTATGTTTTGGTTAAGGAATTTCGGGGGCGAAATTTCTTAAGGGGGAGAGTGTAACGACCCGCATTCTACGATTTTATTTCATTCATATGCGAAGCCGTATGGTTGTGTAACTTTGGGAAACGACTATTGGGGTCATTTCCCATGTTCACGGTTTTTGCCAATTTTTAAATGACCGTTTTACCACTGGCGAATGTTGTTTTGCATATAACTTTTGATTGGTAAGGAGTTTTAAACTAAAAATACTTCTGTTGGGTCCGGATGATGGTTTACCTTTCCGTGTGGTCACATTAATCAAAAAGGCTTATCGTTTGGGAGATATGGCTAAAATAATGTTTGGAAGGTGAAAAACAACTTAAACGAGCCAAATAGGGTGATTAGTAGCCAGGCCCATTGGGGGATTACAGGTTTAGGATTATGGGGAGGTTGGAATCAGTTAGAAAACGATCTCATTTCATTTTCTTAGCCGTCTAAAACATTTCTCTAACCCTAGCCATGGCCTCCACCTTCTAAATTCATCCTAAATCACTTTCTAATCACATATTAGCTAAATCTACATCAAATCAAGGCAAATCAACACCAAATCAGTGTTGGGCCTCTGTGTTGCATAGGATTTCAACCCAAATCAGTGGAGATTCAGATCCAAGAATTTATTTGTGGCTAAGGTGAGTGATTTGCATTGTTTTTCACTAATTACCGCTTATAAGGGGTGAATATTGTTAATTAGTGAAATAATGCAGTTTAAAATTCTAGAAAAATATGTAAAAAATCTTAAATATTATTTTAGTGCTCTGATAGAAATTTGGGCTAATTTGTTTTACTAATCCTATCATTAGTTATGGTTATGGAAATTTGGCATGATTATTCATCGTTTTGGTGTTTATGGTTGATCATACATGTTGCTATGACTATTTGTTATGATTTGTGATTGCATAAAACAGTCAAAATAGTCAAAAATACCATCGTGTGGCGTAAAAAGTTACTGGAAAAGTGCCAGGATTCCGGATCAGATCAGGATAGGGGACGGGATCGGACATATCTGAACCGAACCGGAGTAGTGGCAAGTTTCGTGCATGCCAAAAGAAGGAAGGCCACCGGCATTGAATTGGAATTGGGATCGGACCAGAGCTTGGCATGGGGATCGGATCAGAACACCGAACCGAACGTATAGAGTATCATGACCGAACCTACCCGGATGGAGTACCACGACCGAACTGACCCAGGGGAAGTTGATCGAACTGAACCGGATTGATGAACATGAGCTAAGCATGCCGAACCGAACTGAGGGAAGGTAACCTGACCGAATTGAGGGAAGGTAACCAAACCAAACTGGTTTGGACCACCACTACTATTGCGTGACGACTCTTTAGAAGACCAACTCCAGTTCGACCAAAACCCGAGATGCAAAAGAAGTCCAAGTGAGAACTTAGAACTCATGATCTAGATTGGAACCAACGAGTTAACGTCATAAGTTGTTCTTTGCTATGGACGTGTGCAAAGGGGTTATCGATGTCTATAGCTTTGAATCACAACAGAAAGACAGATATTGGCTATGGATCAGTGTAGTGGAGTTGTCATGACTCCATGGGGAAAAGTGATCGTAGCAGGGCTTTAAACTAGTGCAATGGAGTTGTCATGACTCCATGGGGCAGAGTGGATATAGCAAAGGATTAGTGGCTATGGATCAGTGCAATGGTGCCGTCATGAATCCATGGGACAGGGTGATCGTAGCAAAGAATTAGGTGATGAAAGTGGTGGATATCGTATAATTTATGCACTGAGTGAGAGATGTGAGAATGATTTCTATGTTTGATGTTTGTTATCACCATGACATGCAAACCCCTTCCCCATTATTTTCACACTACGTGTTATTGTCACCTTAGAGTATTGTACATCCTGTTGTGCGTACTCTTTGGTTGCAGGTCCAGGTTTAAGTATGGTTATTCATACTTGTTATTGTTTTGTTTTGCTGCTTATCGCTCATACCAAACTTTTTCTGGCCCAGAGTTTTATGCCTCTTCTCATTACTCTGGGTGCTCGTAAACGAGCAGACTAGAGACATGTTAGGCGGTATGCACGAGTAGCTGTACGGAGATAAGCATGAGGCTCATACGTACTATTTAAATATATTCTCCCTTTGTTGTTGCTGGTTGGTACTTCGGTAATTGGTAGTTTACCTTCCTATTTTGCTTTAGAGATAGTTTTTAAAAGCTGTAATAAAGATGGTTTGGATCATAAGCTGTACTTGGAATTTTCCGTTGATATGATGGTATAGTTTTCAGCTTATATACTCTCTCTCCTATTTTATATCAAGTCATGTTATTATTATATTTTGTTCCATGCACTGTGAGATATACTACAGGTTCCTCGATGATTCACATTTCCAAATTCCTTTTCCTTTGACGACCGTCTTGTGTTGGTTGGACATCGGCATGGCGCGTTTCATTTTGAGGAAACGTCGGCTTGTGTGGGGCGAGCCGTCATAAATTATGACACGGAAAAATATGGAAAAATATGTAGAAATTCTATAATACTATTTTCTGCCTTTAATATAAATTCGGGTTGATTTGGATTAAGTTCGCTAATCGTATGATTAAACATGGTTCAGCGAATTAAGGGGAAGATCACGCTTTTTGGGTGTGTTTGATCTAAATAACTCATATGATGGATGTTTTAATGCTTTTGATTTAGCCCATATGTTGTTACTAATGTTTGGTAGTTCTATGATTGCATAGGAATGTTAAAATGGTCGAAAACTTCGTCATGTGGCGTAAATAGCTTGCCGTAAGAAGTGCATGAAATCAGATCGGGTCCCCAGAACCCACTCGTGAAGCACCTCACGACCCCGACCCGCTCGTGCTCCACGTACCATGAACCGCTAGCACTCGAGCACCTCGACCCGCTTGCAAATATGAGTCACGAGGTGCCTACTCAAGCCAAGAGGCTTGATCCGGATCCGCTCTGATGAGGCATCATCAACCCAAGCCGTGCAGCACCCACGAGCCGATGCCATGAGCAGAAGATCACTACCCGAAACTGTAAAGGAGCTCGACTCGACTCGGATATGAATCACGAGCCAAACCTAGAAGCTTGGCACGAACCGCGAACAGATGCTTCAGTCGAACCGAACTGATGGAAGAGCACGACCCGAACCAAACTGGTGATCATGAAACGAACCGAACCGGTGAAGACTGAAAACCCGATATGCAAAGGAAGTCCAAGTGGGAAGTTATTACTTAGGATCCATATGGGAACGAATGAGTTAACTTCATGAGTTGGGCTTTGTTGCGGGACGTGTGCAAAGGGGTTATCGATATTTATAGCTTTGGTTCACCACTAAGAGGCGGATTATGGCTATGGATCAGCGCAATGGGGTCATTAAGACTTCCAAGGGCAAAGTGATCGTAGCATGGCTATGGATCAGTGCAATTGGGCCATTAGGACTCTGAAGGGAAAAGTGATTATAGCAAAAGATTAGTGGCTATAGACCAGCGCAATGGGGTCATTATGACTCCCAAGGACAAGTGGTCGTAATAATGGATTTGGTGATTAAAGTGGAGGATATTGTATGCTTTTCACACTGAGTGAGAAATGTGAGGTTGATTGCTATGTTTGATATTTGCAATCACCATGACATGCACACTTCCACCTTACACTTTATGTTAGTTTTACCTTAGTGTACTGTACATCTTGTCGTGCTAACTCTTTGGTTGCAGGTCTAGGTTCGGGTATAATTATTTATACCTGTTATTTTTTTACTTTGTTGCTATCGCTCATACCAGACTTTTGTCTGACCCAGAGTTTTATGTCTCTTCTTATTACCGTGGGTGCTCTTAAACGAGCAGACAAGAGACAGGATAGGTGGTATGCAAGAGTAGCTGTCCGGAAGTGAGAAGGAGGCTTCCACTTACTATTTACATATATTCTCCCTATGTTGTTAGTGACTGCTTTGGGCATTTGTAGTGTACTTATTCTATTTTTCTTAAGAGACAGTATTTTGAAGTTGTAATAATTGTTTGGATCATAAGTTGAATTCCGGATTCCGCTGTTATGATGTTATAGTTTTCAGCTTATGCACTATCTAGCCTGTTTTATTTCAAGTTATGTTATTATTATATTTTATTTAATGTGCTATGAGATATACTACAGGATCTTTGGTGATTCATAGTTTCAAAACCCTTTCTTTTGACGACCGCCTTGTGCTAGTTGGACATTGGCACAATGCATTTCGGGGAAATGCCGGCTGGTACGGGTGGGCCGTCACATAAAGTTTGTTTTTACTTCGATGCTATTTTATATTTGTCTTTTAATATTTCTGTTTCTGTTTGCCTATGATGCTTCATGAAACTTAATGCCTTCTGTTAATTGAGTGACACTAATGGACGTGGGGTGTTACATTTGGTGACAGAGCTAAAGGTTGCCAGATTAGATAAAAGTTTTTGAAAACTATTTATAAAAAGGTTTTAAAAGAAAACATTTTTCAAAAGAAAAGTCTATTTTGAAAAACATATTCCCCAAAGCCATATGTACTATCTTTCGATCCTTTGTCTGAATCTCTTTCCTTTTCTTCTAAGCATGTCTGGGGAATGTAATATTCCAGAGGGCGTTACGGCACCAAGTTGGTTCCATAGGTATCTAGAGCTCATGGCGCCTGCCGGTGGCCAAAGCTGACGTTCCTCCCCCATCTCCTCCGGTCATTCCTCCTCCTTCTCCGCGTGCAAACAACTTCTCTAAGATCTGCAAAGATTTTCGTGCTATGGGAGGAAGGAAATTCCTTGGAACTAAGACGTTCGTAGAAGCAAGGAATTGGCTTAATGAGATAGAGGAATTGTTTGGAATTCTCGATATGGATGATCGCAGGAAGATTCAGTTAGCCTTCTGGCTACTGAAAGCTGAAGATTCGTTCGGGTGTGAAGTAACTCAAGCAGGGCATCCGCTGGAGACATGGGATGATTTTAGATAGAGGTTTGAAATGAAGTTTTTTTCTCAAGCTGAGAAAAGCATGCAAATGGAGAGGTTCTTGGCGCTCAAACAAGGAAACATGACTGTCAAAGAATATGCGAACAAATTCAACCAGCTAACAAGGTTTAGATTGGAACTGGTGGATACTCCGCATAAGAAGGGTTTGCAGTTTGTTAAAGGACTGACTAAAGCTCTTCATGGGTTAGCTATGTCTAATATTCCAATAGGAGCTACTTTTGAAAGGCTCATTGATGTGGATTTAATGCATGAGGAAGATAAAGTTGAAAAGAAAGAAGCTAAGATTGAGGAAACGCAAAACAAGAAAGCGTGGCCCAATAATGAGCAACAAGATGGCGGAAAGAATGACAAAGCTCAAGGCAAAAAGAAATGTCATAGTTGCGGGAACATGGGTCATTTGGTCAAAGACTATAGAGAAAGGAAGAATGACTGCTTCAACTGTTGTGAAGTCGGACATTATACTAGGGAGTGCCCGAAGAAGCAAGGACAGGGCCAAAGGGGAGGACCTTCTGGAGGGTAGATGTATACCCTCGAGGCCAGTGTATCAAATAGAATTATGAAAGTTTCTATTGAAGGTTTAATTTCCCCTACCAATTACCTTATTAGTACCCTCTTTGATTATGGTGCTTCGCATTCATTTATATATGATTCGGTAGTTGAGTCTCTGCACATTAATACTAGTATGGCAGTGGATCCCATTGTTTTCTCAAACCTCGAAGGTGCTTCCGCTCATTTTTCCATGATTTGTCGGGGTTTGAGGATAACTATGTTAGGCATCGAGTTTGAGTGTGATGCCTATGTGCTCGGTTTTTGGGCTATCATTTGATTCTAGGGATGGATTGGCTAGCAAGGTATGGTGCCATTATAGATTGTGCGAGGAGGGTCATTAGACTTTTGACTTGACATAGGAAGACCCTTAAGATTTATTGTGGCTCTAAGGGGTCTTTCATGCCTAGTTTCCTAGAATCTCTTGATGCATCTATTGATGATTTGCAATCTATTCCAGTAGTTCGTGAGTATCCAGATGTTTTTTAGGAGGTTTGGTGCTTACTCCAAGGTACGAGATTGACTTTCATATACACCTAGTGGACAATGCAAGGCCAGTTGCATTACCTGTGCTCCATATGGCCCCAAGGGAAAGGAGGGAGCTTAGCAAACAAGTAGGGGAGCTACTGGAGAAGGTGTTCGTCAAGCGAAGCATATCAGAATAGGGTGCTTTGATCGCCTTTGCAACTAAGGCGAACAACTCGCTTCGCTTATGTGTGGATATTCATGATGTTTTTCCATGTTTCTTGTTTGTGGAAGTGTCTGCACGATACAACATTGGTCGTTGAGCCGAATATGCTTGAGGAAGTAAAGGTAGAACGGGAAGCGATAATTAGACGAGTCCCTACCCGTATACTTGGATTAGAGGTTAAGAAGCTACGCAACAGAGAGGTTAGGTTAATAAAAGTGCAGTAAAGGGAATACATCACGGATGCGACTTGGGAGACTGAAGACAAGGATCGCACTTCATACCCTTTCCTTTTTTTAACTTCTTTTTCAAAGCTTTTATTCGTACTTGCTTCTATCATTCGTTGTATCCTATCGATCAAGTCATGGACCTTTAGATAGAAATCATATGGTTGCAACCACGTGTTTGAGACATGTTATGTTTTGATGGATGCAAGTGTTTGCTAGTGGTTGATCATGGATGCATATACACACAAATTAGGCACTAGATCGGCTCAATCACTCTCATACTTCATATGGATGTGTGTGCATTTTTCTTCTTATAATGGATGAAAATAGGTGTATCATCATATGGATGTTGCATATGAATGAATGATTGCGCATGCATTTAGAACTTACATGTTATAAAAGATTATTTGCAAACATGTCGGATTCATGGCACTAAAATAAATTGCATTAAGGAGGTCAACTGAATTAGTAAACTGCCTGATCTTTGCATCAGTATTGGGACATATACACACACCTTTACCTATGTTCATATAAGCATTAGTAATCTTTTAAGGACAATGGATGCTTGTGATTGATGGATGAGTAGATGGCTGATGGATGGTAGGATATACATTCTTCTTAACTTGAAGATTTCGAGGACGAAATCCTTTGAGTAGGGGAGAATGTAACACCCCGTAATTTTAAAAACACTAAAGATGACAAATTAAAGAATAATTAATTTAATATTCAGAATTAAGGGAAAAAGACTGTGCCATTGCGTCCGCCTCGAAATTCGGGTCAAGATGGACATTTGGTTTGCGTAAAACACACACCATATGAAGAAGTTATGAAGGTTTGAAGTTTTTGTACGCATAAGAGAATTATATATATATATATATAAATAAATATGTATGTGTATATATTGTCCAAGAATTCAAAAAGTAGGTCTAGAAATTCAAAATCATTAAAATCACGAAAAACTGGGTGAGCGGAAAAAATCCTTCCCTGGGGTGTCGACCCCATCAAGGGGGTGTCCACCCATGGGTCGACCCCTCAAGGGGAGGTCGACCCCCCTGCGACAGATCTGGGCAGAATCTTCTTTTTGTATTTGGACTCCTTTCTAGACCTGTTTCATTGGTTCTAGGCTATAAATAAGACAACATTTCGCATGTTTCTCCATACCAAAATCAATGGAGAACTAGATGCTGCCTCTGCACAGACTGAATCAAGTCTTTTCTTCTTCTGCAAATTTCAAGCTTAGAGATCTATGATTTAACATCTGCCATAATTCCTCTGCCTCTTAAATCTATTCACTATGAGTCTACGATGTTTTTGGATAAAAATAATTAAAATGCAATCTTGACATGCCTATGAATTAGATCTAAGCCTGTGACTATTGGAATCATATCAGTTCTATATATCTATTTCGCTGATTAGATCCTAGCATGCCTGTTTATGATCATGACACTATGCATAATCAGTCGTGTTATTACATGTTCATCAGATCTGTCCTTATATGCCTATTTCTGTTCATTAGATTTGTTTTTATATGCCTATATCTCTTCATAAGATCTATTCTTATATGCCTATTTCTGCAATCATATGCCCATTTTTGTTACTATTGGTTTTATGCCTATTATATCCTTCTCTCTCTTTCATTCCCTTTTTATTTTTATAGCCAGGCTACTTTCAAGCCTAGGCCGATATCGCTGAAATATGCGTATGAACAAAATTCGTGAAATTGGGAATAATTGGAAATGGTAATTTAAGGGCATAACTTGTACTTTGAATCATGATTGGGATCTGGGGGCATAAACTATGTTGTGAAATTAGACCAAAAATCAGGGCATAATTTATAAGGTAAATTATGACTTGTGGTTTGGGATACAAAAATATGTAGGCATAATTTAAGATTAGGAGAAACATGTTATTGGAACTATAAAGAATCTATGAAGCTTGTTTAATCTGTTAAAATTAGGGAGAAATTTGTATTTGGAAAGATGAGGCACAAGCCAAACTATGGTTAAAGATCTTAATTTAGGCATATAACACATGATGAATATGACACGGGAAAAGGGCACGAAAACATATAATGAAATAGGAATACTTCTTAATGAATGAGGATGCCAAGAATTACAGTAATTACAAAACTGTAACTGCGCTTAGACACGAGGTTAGACTACACTTGTGGTGAAACTCTACCCGGACCCAACTGGCATATCCAGCGACCACAAGTGGTGAATCTAATGTGAGGTGTCTAAGTGCATAAACACGTGACGGTGCTAAGGCACGAGGTTAAGTTCGACTTGTGGAAGAAGTCTACCCGGACTCGACCGGCCAATCCAGCATCCATAAGTGGTAGACTTAATATAGGAGGTCTAGCGCATTATAACCATAAATGAATTTATGGTAATGAACTTGTAATACTTAACTTCTTTAAATCCATAAGGATTGTATGAGCTTGCTGAATCAGTGGGGTTAAGTATACCTATTAAGTAAGTGGGGTTAAGTAAGCCTGTTAAATCTGTGGAATTAGTTAAACCTATTAAATCTGTGGGGTTAAGTAAACCTGTTAAATTTGTGGGGTTTATATGAACCTGTTAATTTAGAAAAATTAACTTGTTAAATCTGTTGGGTTATATGGACCCGTTTGTAAAGTTTGACCCGTAAATCTGTAGGGGGTCATGCGAATCTGTTAAATTTGTTAGGCATATCCTATCAAAATCCTTGTTAGTTGGATCTGTAAGGGTTGGCTTGTGTCATCTGTTGTGTGAGACCCATATTAGTTAGTAAACCGTTCTTGTATTTAAGGGGGACCCCACACTTGGTAGGGGTCTGGGCACGCTTATTGAACTGATCATAAGAGGTTCATCTGAGGGGAGGTGTGTACTAGCGCGTTCAAATGGTCTCATGTGCGTGCATTAGTACAACCTGCATCTTGGAAAATAAATCGCTGTAGCACCCGTAAATAGGTCTGTGTCCTTCTGTTGGTTGTCATTTTGGGAAGTGATATATCCTACCGTGGGGCCGTCATAGAGTATTTACGGGATAGGGAGCTGATCGATTGGGGAAGGGAAGTAATTGTGTACCTCTATTCCTGTCTGTTTCTGCAGGGTACATGTATTTCTATTTGGGTTAACACCTGTTATTTCTGTTTAGGTACCAGTTAATTCTATTTGGGGTAAAACCCGTTACTAGAGTACACCTAAAACTATCGATACATTTCTATAGTGATCACTGTGTTCCTGTTAAGAAATTAGGGCGAATGTAATCTTGTTACATATTTGTTGTGCTAGTATTGGTGCAGAGAAAAGTACTTAAGAAGCGCAACATATCTAGTTCTGTTATCCTGTTTATCCTGTTATACCTGCCTTATGACATTGTTATCTCACTCTCCAGTTTATATGCCTGTCATGATACTTTTACCTACTTTTATACTTAAAGTAACTGGACTCGCCAGACTTTATGTCTGACCCTTTTTGTTTCCTTTTCTTTCTCTACCGTTCTCCCCTCCAAGGTTCTCATGGTGGGAATACTCAAGCTTGATCCGGATTCTGCTTTCATCTTGCTTGGAGCTTCATAGATGTGTTGCTCTAGCACCTATCCTTGTTACTATGGCTATGTTTTTATTTGGGGATTTTGCTTCTTTTATTTCGTACTCTGATGTTTAAGTACAAGATAGAAGTTTTTATGATGTATTGGTTTTTATGTAATTCAGACATATGATGTTTTTGAACCACGATGCTTTATGATATTAAAGTTTTTTATTCCACTACTATTCTATATCTATCTTGCAATATTTATGTTTCTGTTTGCCTATAACGCTTCATGAAACTTAATGCAATCTCTTAACTAAGTGACATTAACGGATATGGGGTGTCACAATTTTTGTGCAAAATGGTTCAAATCGATACAAATTCGTCTTTGGATTCATGAGCATGAAACCCTAGGGGTGATTTCAACCTCAATTCATTGTTTTCGTAATAGATCTCGTTTAAGATTTGATTAATTTCGTTGCAAATCGATCATGTTTTACTTTCAGTACAAGCCACCCCTTAGGCTTGTATCCCTACTACAAGGAATTTCACAGGTTATGCCTAACAGTTTAACAAGGTTGCAAAAACCCAACATGTAAAATAGGTTAAGTTTGTCAGGTTTATATAACCCCCACAGATTTAACAAGTTTACTTAACCCCGCTCTGATTCAAGCAAGTTTACTTAACCCCTACTTAATTTGATAGGTTCATGTAACCCCCATAGATTTAAACAGGTTAAGTATTACAAGTTAACAGGTTCTTATCATTTTCCATTTATGCATTTTAATGCACCAGACCTCTCACATTAAGTCGACCACTTGTGGATGCTGGATATGCCGGGCGGTTCTGGGAAGACTTCTACTACAAGTCAGACTCAACCTAGTGTATCAGTACCGTTGCGTGTGCATTCATGCACCACACCCCTCACATTAGATTTATCACTTGTGGATGCTGGATTTGCCGGGCGGTCCCGGGCAGGCTTCTACCACAAGTGTAATCTAACCTCGTGTTTAAGTGCGATTACAGTTTCTATTTGCTGTAAATTAGGCATGTTAATTCTTAAAGAATTTTCACATTTATCCTGGGCCATTCCCCAATCCCCATTATGGTCCGCGATACAAGTTATGCCCCAATTTTAAGGTTTAGACCAAGGTATAGATTTTTCCACTAAATCCCAGTCATGGTTTACAATAAAAGTTATGCCCCAGTATCATTCCCAACCATTCCCAATGTTGTTAGTTCGCATATTTCGGCGGTAGGCCTAGGCTCGAAGGTAGCCTGGCTGTAAAAATAAAAAGGGAAGGAGAGAGAGAAGAGAACAGAAATAGGAATAAAATCAAAACAGGCATAAGATGGTAGAAATAGGCGTACAAATAGAATAGGCATATGGTGACATGATTAGGCATAATAACAGAATAGGCATATCAGGAATGGGCATGTGAGAACTAAACAGTAGATTTGGTGTACAAGTAGTGGTAGATTTGTAACACCCCACCTCCATTAAGGTCACTCACAAAGGGAATGCCTAAACTTCAGTGGAGCGTTTTGGTAAAAAAAACACAGAATATCACAAGACAGATATAAAAAATGTTGCAATGGAAACAAATAGATTTATTAAATCATCAAAATACCTTGTTACATAATACTATGGGTCATAAAATCCTTACAACAAAATTCATTATTAGAGTACATAGTATTTAAAAGAAAAACATCATTCCCCAGATGAGCAAGTCATATAAGAGACAGAGACTCGAGCCATACTTCAGAAGTAGCTCCTTGACGATGATATCCAAATACTGACTAAACCTGGTGTTTCCTCCCTGAGAACCTGGAGGGGGGGAACGGAAGAAAAGAGGCGAAACAAACTAGGTCAGACATACGTCTGGTGAGTCCAGTAACTTTTAGCCAGTAAATAAATAAAGGTAAACATGACATGCATACAAAGTGGGTAAGAGGATTCATGGTACAGATGATAGGTATGACAGGACAAATAAGGTAAGGTGTATGCTTCACTACAAACTACTAACTAATCTGCACTATTACTAGTAAAATCAAGATGGGATGATCCCTTCCGCTAATGATAACGATGGTGGTAGTCTCGTGTATTCCTAGCTGTTGTCATAGGTGTCGCCTGCTCCTATCTCAACTAGTCGTACCCACTACCCTTCTACTATAAACTGGTAGACTTAGGGCATACGTCCGGGTATACCCTAACCACTACCCTAATCGATCAGCTCCTTACTCTATAGATACCCTGTGCTGGTCCCACAATTAGGGGGTTTCACTTCCCTAAAGTGGCAATCTAAGGTGTGCACAGTTATACCTACTGGTGTCACGGCCGTCTTGTCCCCCTCTGCCCGGCCCATGCACGCACGTGTCCCCGGTCGGTTTGCGCCGCCTACACCATCCGTCTCATTTTGGATCTCTTACAATCAATCAGTAACTGTGCCCCTTCCCTGCCTAGTATGGAGTTCTTACTTTGATACCCCTCCAGGTTACTGACTGAAATGGGTCCCACACAACATGATACAAGTTCTCCCATATGTCTTGTATCCCCTATAGGTTTTCTACTGACTATGTATACCCTAAGGTGTCTTTAATTACATAGCACTCAATCAGTTATGCGTACCTGAAGGTGTCTTTAATACATAACCCCTGTTCTAACTATCAGTTATGTGTACCTATAGGTGTCTTTAATACATAACTCTATGTATTCCCATTAGTTATGCGTACCCCTAAGGGTGTCTTTAATACATAACTTTACTATTTTGCCCCGGTTATGTATACTATTAGGTGTCTTTAATTACATAACCCTTTTTATCCGGTTTAGTTCGTGGGCCTATATGTATTAATATTACCCACCTATCCATCAGTTGTACTTAACCCTCCCACTGATTTAATCCTATTTATTTAATGTTTAAGTTTGTGGGCCTATATTAATATTACCCACCTACCCATCAATTGAACTTGACCCACCGACAATCCAATTCATTTTACTTAACCCTAACTTATGTCTATCATCATACAGTCCATATGTGTTAAGTTAGGTTAAGTAGTCTTTAATCAGCATTAATTAATTATTGAGACACCTAATCGTATTTCACATGCCTCCCAAGGCACCCACTTAATTCCACATGCCACCCAAGGCACCCACTTAACCGCACTACATGTTTATCTGGTTAAGTGTTTCTTAATTTATTAAGATTGTAACCTTATAAAGACCTCTCACATTAGACTGGCATTTGTGGCAGCTGGATTTGCCGGGCGGGTCCGGGAAGTCTTACACAACAAAGTAGCCTAACCTCGTGTCTTTACAACTGTTACATGTTTAATTTATGCCTAAGACTTCTCACATTAGGCTGGCATTTGTGGCAGCTGGATTTGCCGGGCGGGTCCGGGCTATCTTACACCACAAAAGATCCTAACCTTGTGTCTTAGACTATTAATTACTCCTAATTAATCATTCCCCAATTTGAATTAATTTCCCTATTCAAATTATCAATCAATTCCAAATTTAACTATGGCCATAATTGACTCAATTATGTCCATCTATTTATGGTATGCAAAATCATACAAATTTCATCACAAATTTATTTTATGCCATTTAAGGTATTTATGCCAATTAAATCTTTAGACTTCAATCGCTTAAACATTCCTCTTTTGATCAATTAAGTTAGTTAATTAATCCTTTCCTTTTTCTAGGTGTCAATACCTATCTTATTAACAATTTGAATTTCCTATCCATAAGTGGTCATATTCAAATTATACCATTTTTACCCAATTTTACCCATGTCATAATAGGTAATTATTTATATGTTTCCCTACTAGAATCATGTGTCCAATTTACATAATCACTATGCCTATTACAAATTCCCCATTTTCCCCTTTCTTAACTAACGTAACCATTTACGTTTTTGGCATCGTCGAGGCTACAAGGTAGCCTCGCCATAACAACAAAATAAAGGGAATGAAAAGATGATTGTTTTCAGTACAATTTTGGCATAAGCATGACAACTAGGGAAAATGACATGATAACTTTGTATATAATTATGATTCACTACATATTTAACAACTTGCATAGATTCATGATTTTTCAACCTAACAACTTGCATAGGTTCATGAATTAACAACATAATTAACAACTAACATAGGTTCAGGATTCACAACATAACAACTTGCATAGGTGACTTGCCTAGGTTTATGAATTAACAACAAAATTAGCAACTCACATAGATTCATGATTTACAACACGTTTAACCACTTGCATAACATAACACCTTGCATAGTTTTAGGAATAATAACTTGCACGATCTCACAATAATTTGCATAGATTCATGATAACAACTTGCATAGATTCATAATAACAACTTGCGTAGATTCATGATAACGACTTGCATAGATTCATGATAACGACTTGCATAGATTCATGAATTCAACACACAATAAGTTACATAATTTCATGATCAACAATAACAATAAACTTGCATAATTTCATGATCCACAACAACAGTAAGTTGCATAACTGGAAACAACATATACCCAAATCATAGTCCACCACGATTAACCTTTATTTATTTACACCCAAAAGTGACTAGAACTCACCGAAAAAGGGGACTTAAGTTCTAGGATCTGAATTCTATAATTGATTAGCGGTCCCTTTTGTAGACAATTTCGTTGTTGTAGTTTCAGGCTTGATTTGAATTGAATTGTTGTCTTTAATTTGTTTTCTTCCTCTGTAATTGGTGGCGGCTATTCTGAGTTGCTAGGTGATGGCATGGAGGCCATGAGTCTAATTTATTTTGATTTTAGGGTTTAAGTCTACATGTCTTTTTATAGAGTTTAGGATTAGATTAGGCAGTCCGATCAATCCAGAATTAATCCCGGACAATTAGAGCAGTTCAGAAACCCTAATGAGTCAGCATCTTATCACTAACAGGTCATTAAACAAATCTGCCCGAGGGGGGGGGGGCAGGTCGACCTGGTTAGGGTAGGTCGACCCCCAGGTCGACCTGGCCCTGGCGGGAATTTTCCCGCCTAGCCCATCTGACTTTGAATTTTGAATTTTCAAAATCTGTTTTTAATTTTATGAAACTTCCGATGGACATAACTTCTTCATACGAAGTCCAATTCACGCAAACTCGAACTCTATCTCAACCAGAATTCCGAGACGAACGCAATGGCACGACTCGTTTCCCTAAATTATGACGTCTGGGATTATTTATTCTTTAATTTGTGAATATTAACATTAAAATTACGGGGTGTTACATTCTCTCCTCCTTAAAGGATTTCGTCCCCGAAATCTTCGAGTCAAGAAGAATGTGCATCCTACCATACAATCATCCATCTACTCAACCATCAAACACAGGCATCCATATTCCTTAAAAGATTTCTAATGTCGTATGAACAAATGCAAAAGTGTGTGTATATGTTCCTTATCTAATGCAAAATCAGGCGGTCTACTGATTCAGTTGACCTCCTTAATGCAAACCATGATAGTGTCGTGCATCCATTATGTATGCGAAAGAATCCTATCGATACATATTATTTCTACATGTGTGCTCAACCATTCATCAAAATGCAGCATCCATATGATAACACAACCATTGTTCATCCATTACCCTAAATATGCACCCACATTTTTATATGCGATATGAAAGTGATTTGAGCCGATCTAGTGCCTAATGTGTGTGTAAATGCATCCACAAGCAACCACTAGCAAACACTTGCATTCACTTGCAACCATCAAACATAACATGTCCGAAGCACATGTTTACATCCATGGATTTTCTATCTAAAGGTCGAAGATCCGGTCGATGGGATATAAACAAATGATATAACTAAAATAAAAGCTCTATTCCTATTTGACATCGGTTAAGAAAATAATTCCCTAAGTCTCAGCCCCGAAGACCGAAATCAACATCAGACTGACACCCAAAGAATTACACCCATTAAACAATGTCAAAATTGGAGATCTACTACATGCTTCGAGTAGAAACCCCTATCCCTCAAAAATTTTCAGATACTTACAGACTACTGGTGCAGATCAGATTACAGAATGATTCTCAGAAAGCTAAGCATAATAGACCCTTGCGGGTCACAAGAAATTTTGGGGGTCTTCCCATGACAATTTAGAAACTAACGACCCTCCTCTCAAAATCTAGAACGGCCCTCTACATAGAAAGCTGGTCCATTTAGAACCAACCCATAGCCCATAAACTTGAGCACACATATGCATATTAAAAAATTTGACGCCTAACACAAATAATTTCAACCACTTACAAATCACCAATAAGTGAGCCGAACCACAAAAGGGGTTTGAAACAACCACGGGATCAGAAACAAGACTAGTATTAAAGTGCAGAGTCTCAATGCTAGAATCCAAAAGAGTCTTAACTTCATAACCGGATAAGGAAATTAAACCTTCTACATAAATTTTCCTATCCCTATCCTATCCATCCGCCGCGAGAGCATTCGCCTATCCTATCAAAGGAAGATATTTTAGACAAAGGACCGAAGGATACTACATATGGCTTTTCGGGGAATGTTTTTCAAAACAGGCTTTCCTTTTTGAAAATACTTTCTTTTAAAACCTTTTTGAAAAATATTTTCAAAACTTTTATCTAATCTGGTAACCTTCAGCTCCGATACCAAGTGTAACACCCCACCTCCATTAAGGTCACTCACAAAGGGAATGCCTTAACTTCAGTGGAGCGTTTTGGTAAACAGACACAGAATATCACAAGATAGATATAAATTTTTTTGCAATGGAAACAAATAGCTTTAATAAATCATCAAAATACCTTGTTACATAATACTATGGGTCATAAAACCCTTACAACAAAACATTTATGTCTTACATTGTCAGAGTACATAGGTATTTAAAAGAAAAACATCATTCCCCAGATTAAAGAGCAAGCGATATAAGAGACAGAGACTCGAGCCATACTTCAGAAGTAGCTCCTAGAAGATGATATCCAAATCCGGACTAAACCTGGGTGTTTCCTCCCTGAGAACCTGGGGGCGGAACGGAAGTAAAGAGGCGAAACAAACTTGGTCAGACATACATCTGGTGAGTCCAGTAACTTTTAGCCAGTAAATAAATAAAGGTAAACATGACAGGCATATAAAGTGGATAAGAGGATTCATGGTACATATGACAGGTATGACAGGACAAATAAGGTAAGGTGTATGCTTCACTACAAACTACTAACTATTCTGCACTATTACTAGTCAAATCAAGATGGGATGATCCCTTCCGCTAATGATAACGATGGCGGTAGTCTCGTGTTTTCCTAGCTACTGTCATAGGTGCCACCTGCTCCTATCTCAACTAGTCGTACCCACTACCCTTCTACTATAAATTGGTAGACTTAGGGCATACGTCCGGGTATACCCTAACCACTACCCTAATCGATCGGCTCCCTACTATGTAGATATCATGTGATGGTCCCACAACTAGGGGGTATCACTTCCATGAAGTGGCAACCTAAGGTATGCAAGTTATGCCTACTGGTGTCACGACCGTCTTGTCCCCCTCTGCCCGGCCCATGCACGTATATGTCCCCAGTCGGTTTGCACCGCCCACACCATCCGTCTCGTTTTGGATCTCTTACAATCAATCAGTAAGCGTGCCCCTTCCCCGCCTAGTACAGAGTTCTTACTTTGATACCCCTTCGGGTTACTGACTGAAATGGGTCCCACACAACATGATACAAGCTCTCCCCTATGTCCAGTATCCCCACTAGGTTTTCTACTGACTATTTATACCCTAAGGTGTCTTTAATTACATAGCCCTCAATCAGTTATGCTTACGTATAGGTGTCTTTAATACATAACCCGTATTCTAATATTGGTTATGCGTACCTATAGGTGTCTTTAATACATAACTCTATCTATTCCCATTAGTTATGTGTACCCCTAAGGGTGTCTTTAATACATAACCTTACTATTTTCCCCCGTTATGTATACCATTAGGTGTCTTTAATTACATAAACCTTTTTATTCGGTTAAGTTTGTGGGCCTATATGTATTAATATTACCCACCTACCCTTCAGTTGTACTTAACCCTCCCACTGATTTAATCCTATTTATTTAATGGTTAAGTTTGTGGGCCTATGTTAATATTACCCACCTACCCATCAGTTGTACTTAACCCACTCACAATCCAATTCGTTTTACTTAACCCTAACTTATATCTATCATCATACAGTCCATATGTATTAAGTTAGGTTAAGTAGTCTTTAATCAGCGTTAATTAATTATTGAGACACCTACCCAAGGCACCCACTTGATTCAACATGCCACCCAAGGCACCCACTTAACCCTACTACATGTTTATCTGGTTAAGTGTTTCTTAATTCTTTAAGACCGAAACCTTATAAAGACCTCTCACATTAGACTGGCATTTGTGGCAGCTGGATTTGCCAGGCAGGTCTGGGCAGTCTTACACCACAAAAGAGCCTAACCTTGTGTCTTTACAACTGTTACGTATTTAATTTATGCCTAAGACCTCTCACATTAGACTATCATTTGTAGTAGCTGGATTTGCCTGGCGGGTCCGGGCAGTCTTACACCACAAAAGAGCCTAACCTCGTGTTTTAACTATTAATTACTCCTAATTAATCATTCCCTAATTTGAATTAATTTCCCTATTCAAATTATCAATCAATTCCAAATTTAACTATGGCCATAATTGACTCAATTATGTCCATCTATTTATGGTATGTAAAATCATACCAATTTCATCACAAATTTATTTTATGCCATTTAAGTTATTTATGCCAATTAAATCTTTAGACTTCAATTGCTTAAACTTTCCTCTTTTGATCAATTAAGTTAATTAATTAATCATTTCCATTTTATAGGTGTCAATACCTATCTTATTAACAATTTGAATTTCCTATCCATAAGTGGTCATATTCAAATTATACCATTTTTACCCAATTTTACCCATGTCATTATAGGTAATTATTTATATGTTTCCCTACTAGAATCATGTGTCCAATTTACATAATCACTATGCCTATTACAAATTCCCCTTTTTCCCCGTTTCTTAACTAACGTAACCGTTTGCGTTTTTGGTGTCATCGAGGCTACAAGGTAGCCTCGCCATAACAACAAAATAAAGGGAATGACAAGATGATTATTTTCAGTACAATTTTGGCATAAGCATGACAACTAGGGAAAATGACATGATAACTTTGCACATAATTATGATTCACTACATAATTAACAACTCGCATAGATTCATGATTTTTTAACATAACAACTTGCATAGGTTCATGAATTAACAACATAATTAACAACTAACATAGGTTCAGGATTCACAACATAACAACTTCCATAGGTGACTTGCATAGGTTCATGAATTAACAACATAATTGACAACTCACATAGATTCATGATTTACAACATATTTAACCACTTGCATAACATAACAACTTGCATAGTTTTAGGAATAATAACTTGCATGATCTTATAACAATTTGCAAAGATTCATGATAACAACTTGCATAGATTCATAATAACAACTTGCATAGATTCATGATAACGACTTGCATAGATTCATGATAACGACTAGCATAGATTCATGAATTCGTCACACAATAACTTACATAATTTCATGATCAACAATAACAATAAACTTGCATAATTTCATGATCCACAACAACAATAAACTTGCATAACTACAAACAACATATACCTAAATCATAGTCTACCATGATTCACTTTTATTTATTTATACCTAAAGTGACTAGAACTCACCGAAAAAGGGGACTTGAGTTCTGGGATCTGAATTTTGTAATTGATTAGCATTCCCTTGTTGTAGACAATTTCGTTGTTGTAGTTTTAGGCTTGATTTGAATTGAATTGTTGTCTTTAATTTGTTTTCTTCCCTTCTAATTAGTGGCGGCTATTCTGAATTGCTAGTTGATGGCATGGAGGACATGAGTCTAATTTTATTTTGATTTTAGGGTTTGAGTCTACATGTCTTTTTATAGAGTTTAGGATTAGTTTAGGCCTTCCAATCAACACAGAATTAATCCCAGCTAATCAGAGCAGTTCAGAAACCCTAATGAGTCAGCATCTAGTCACTAACAGGTCATTAAACAAATCTGCCCCGGGGGGGACAGGTCGACCTGGCGGGAATTTTCCCGCCTAGCCCATCTGACTCTGAATTTTGAATTTTCGAAATCTGTTTTGAATTTTCTGAAACTTCCGATGGCCATAAAATCTTCATACGAAGTCCAATTCACGCAAACTCGGACTCTATCTCAACCAGAATCCTGAGACCAACGCAATGGCGTGACCCGTTTCCCTTAATTCTCACATCTGAGATTAGTTATTCTTTAATTTGTGAATATTAACATTAAAATTACGTGGTGTTACAAGATCTGTTTAGTTATGATTAAGGTTACTAACAGGCATAGGTTTAGGTCCAACTTATAAACATGTCAAGATTGCAATTTAAATATTTATATCTAAAAATAACATGAACTCGTAGTGATCAGAATCTAAAGAACGGTGAGTTGGTTATGGATGTTGTAGTAGCGATTCTTGTACTCTTATAAGTTGTTGTTGCAGAAGAATAGGCTAACTTAATCTGAGTTAGGGCAGCACCTCGTTGTCTCCACTGTTTTTGATGAATAAAAAATAGAAATGAGGCCCTATTTATAGCCTATGATCAACAAATCTAGTCAAGAAACTAGTCCACGTTCACAGAATTGATCTGCCCCATATCTGGGTGGGGTCGACCCAGGGGTCGACACACCCTTTGTAGGGGTCGACCCATGGGTTGACACCCAAGGGGCACAAGCTCGACCATCTGACGGGCCGATTCCCGCTCCTTCCCGCCTTCTAGTTTTGATTTTCTGGAATTGATTTGTTTATATATATATATATATGGCTTATATGTATATAAACTTCAAACCTTAATATTTTCTTTATACGATGTCTGATTTACGCAAACTTGGATTTTATCTTAAGTAGAATTTCAAGACGAATGCAATGGTGAAGTCCATTTTACTTAATTCCTAATAATTAATTAATTTTTATTTAGTTTATCATTATATTGTCTTTTAAATTAAGGGGTGTTACAGTCTTGAATGTAAGAACTTTCATAGTCCTGAATGTTGGATTCATGTCAATCAGGGCACCTCAGGCTAGGGTGGAGCTGAATATAATTGTTGGGGCTCAACAAATGTAAGACTTGATATTGGGGGAACTAGTGTGGATTTGAATAATTGGAAACATTAGCTTGGTAATAGTAATAGAGATCAGATCGCTGACATTATTCGATGATATACTTGGGGCGAGACCTCTTTTTTAATTTGGATTGCGTCACTTATAGTCCATTTAATCAAGACATTAGAAATTCTTGGAACCAATTGGATTTCAAATTACTTGTTTTGGAAGCTTATGATGGTAAAAAGGTTCCTACGGTTCATTTGTTGCACTATATGCGCTATATGGAAGTACTCTTGGCTTCGAAGAAAGTTGTGGCAAAGTTTTTTCCTCTATATCTCCCGGATATCGCTGCTATATGGTTTCGGCAGTTTGAAAATGAATTGATTAATTCTTTTTATGTTCTAGTTGGAAAGTTTATTGAACAGTTTAGGGTCCACATTGCTCAACCCTAGAACATGATGACTCTTACGGTAGTTAAGAAAAGGAACGGAGATGCTTTGTTACGTTTTTGGAAATGTTTAATGTTGTTATGGCTTCGTTCGATCGATCAGAGCCTTCTATGGTTTTATGGTTGCAGTTTCTAATGTTATGGATAAAATGCAGTTCAAGATCCCACTTCAATGGGGTCCACCGATGGATCTTGGTGAATTCTAATTTGAGGCAGATCAATTTCTTAGGGAACAGGATGCGAGGACCGCCAAGAAGGTTATAAAGGCAAATTTAGTTTAGGGCGAAGGATCGTCCAATTTTTGCAAAGACAAAGGAAAGGGTTATTCTCCTAATAAGCGAAATGTTTGGGATCAACCTAAATTTCCTTCATATGTAGAGCTTATTCGCCCTCTAGAGGAAATCTATTTGGAAGTCCACCCGGTTGCTCCCTTTTGAAATCCTCCCGCAAGGGAGTCGACCCAAAGGGAAAATGATTCCTTTAAGCACTACATTTTTCATGACCTATATGTTCACGACACCATTGAATACAATCTTCTAAAGGATATGATTGACGAATGCATCAGATGCGATGATTTGGTGGAATACGTTCGGAATCGAGCTACATTACTGAGATAGGCACGACTACTTGCTCCGACTCAGGATAGGATTGGATAGGGATTTGGTTCCGGTGGTTTGGTCATCAACTAATTTGGCTTTTTATATTTTCTAGATTTTCTAGCTTTGTAGCTCTTGGACTTTGGATTTCTTAGTTTTAGGTTTTCTTGGCTCCTTGGTTTAATGGTTTTTCATCTTTCAACACTATGGACTTTGGCTTTGAGGATTACGGTTTTTGGCACTCTATCTTTGGGTTGCTGGCATTAATACTTTGGTTTTTCTGGTGTACTGGTCTTTTGAATTCTGGTTGTGTTTATTTTTCCTCCTGGCTTGTGGATATGACTCTACTTTTACTCGGGTCTTTAGCTTATTTATTTTTGCCATTTGGTGAAATTAAACTTTGGTTTTCTGTCTCTAAATTCTGGTTATGTTGGTTTCGGCCAACCAATTTCTTTGCATCTAGATTTTATACTTCTGGTCTACCGATAATGGATGACTTTTGGTTGAATCACATATGTACAGAATTAGGACTTAATTCCCAGGTGTCCTTTGCACATGAAAATAAACTATCTGCCTCACAATTAATTAATCACTTTTGTTTACATGATTTTAGGAGGGCAGACGGCCTAATTCGGTGTAACACCCCGAACTTTCTTAGAATATTAAAATTAGCAAATTCAATAACACTTAATTTTAGAAGAAGAATTAAGTGAAATGGGTTGCTCTGTTACGTTCGTCTCAAAATTTTGGTCAAGATAGACATTTGGTTTGCATAAAACGGATACATTATGAAGAAGTTATTAAGCCTTGAAGTTTGTATGCATATGAGAAAAAATATATTATATATATATATATATATAAATTAAATAAATATGCAAAAAGGTTCAAAACAGAAAATCGGTAGGGGGAATAACCGAACCGGTCCATTTTTTAAGTCGACCCGAGCCTTGCTGGGTCGACTAGAGGTTGATTCAGGGTGTTTTGCTGTCAACCCGTGGGCCGATTCGCTCTTAGGCAGATGTGGCATCTGATGGGTTCTGATGGACTCCCTGCTGAGTCATTAGGGCTGATGTGGCTATTCTATCTTGTTCGAATGGCTTTGTTTTGCTCTAGGTTAATCTGACGGTTCCTATTAAATCAAACTACTATATAAGCAACCTAAAATTAAACCCTAAGCCATACAAAAATATTCCCAGAGCCGTCATGCCATCAATGGTGAACCTAGAATTGCCGTCATCTCTTTCAACTCAAAGGCAAGATAGAAGCTACATCAAAATCAAATAAAAACTAATCTAATTCAACTAAGAGAATTCAATGATCTACATCGAAGGCGAGCAATTGATTTTCAGAATATAGATCCCTAAAATCAAGTTTTTCTTTTCGATTGTAAGTGTAGTTATCTTTCAGATGTGAATAAATTAATGACACGATTTGTAATGAATTCTAAAATAGAATTGTATCAAGTTGTATGTGATGCTGATTCATGCTTATTCATGTTTATTCTATCATATATGCCTATGAACTATTGTGGTCTATCGAACCAATCATGTTATGTGGAAATTGGTGAGTAAACCTATGATGTTGTATAGGAATTTGGGAATGAAATTATCATATGTAAGTTTGGTGATATTATGATACATACAAGTTTTAGGCTATGTCATGTCGTTTATGCCTAATTATTTAAAGCCATTATGCATACATGTTTAGATCTACGACCTTATATGTTTAGATCTATAACTTTATATGTTAGATCCATATGCCTTTATGATAGATCTAATTTGCAAGTTCGCCACTCCATGCCAAGTTTAACTTGTATAGTTTTATGTAAATTCATATGCTTGTGGTTCATGTTGCATAGATCAAATTTGCAAGTTCATAGTTAAAAGTGTATTGTTCTTTGCCAAATCCATGTGGCATATTTGTAGTTAGATCCATACTTTTGTATGATGTTGGAATGTTCCAAAGTTCCTTTTTTCCTCTTTTTGTTCTATAAGTTAGGCTAAAATATCGAGCCTAACATTCTATGTAATTCTGCGAAAGTACAACGGGGGTAACGTTGGGGAAAACATGAAATTACATGTAATTGGCATGTTTGACACATAAGCATGATAAGTGGCATGAAAATGGTATAATCTATATACCTAAAATTTTGAGCGTGATTTAGAAGGAAAATGGGCCATGCCAATGATTAATTTATATTTTACATATAAATATGGAGGATAAACATGAAAAGTTACATGGCATAGATTGGTTCATGAAATGGTATATTTAGTATACCATTAATTATGAGCATAATTAAATGGATAATTATGGCACAATTAAATTGGGAATAATTTACATATGGAATTTGTCATAAATAAGAAATATGTAAATTTAGAAAAGACGAATATGCCTAACCCGAGGTTAGACAGAGTTGTGGTGTAAAACTACCCAGAACCGATCAGCACATCCAGTGACCACAACAATACCTGTCTAATATGGGAGGTTAGTGCATTGAGCCCAAAAAGGACCCGAGGTTAGACTGAGTTGTGGTGTAAAACTGCCCGGAACCGACCGGCACATCCATTGACCACAACAATACCTGTCTAATGTGAGTGGTTGGTGCTTTAATAAAGCTAAGTCAATATTGGTAGGGTTAAGTCAATTAAGGAAACACTTAACCAATTCAACATGTTAACTAAACTGATCGGTGAGGTTAAGTAAATTTAGAACACTTAACCGTTATAACATGTTAATTAGACGAGTGGTTGAGGTTAAGTAAATTTAGAACACTTAACCTTTATAACATGTTAATTGGACAAGTGGGTGAGGTTAAGTAAATTTAGAAACATTTAACCAATATAACTTGATTTATGGAAAGGTTAAGTTAAAATAATAGGGCAACACTTAACCAATATAACTTGATTTGTAGTAGGGTTCAGTTAACACAAGAAGGCAACACTTAACCAAAGTAACATGACACGTAGGTGGGTTAAGTTAACTTGAATTGATTGATGACACTTAACCAATACGACAAGACGAATATTGGGGGTTAGGTTAACAAGAAACACTTGACCAATATAACTTGATGAACAAACGGGGTTAAGTTTATAGGAAACACTTAACCGATCCAACATGATAAGTAAGGAGGGTCAAGTTAATAAGAAATGCTTAACCAATATTGTAACACCCCACTCCCGCTATGATCACTCACTAAGGGAATGCCATAGCATCGGTGGAGTATTTTAGTGAATATAGAACAGAAAAATTACAACAAGACAGATATAAATAGTACTTGAAATTTTAAAACATCATCTCATAACAGCGGAAGTAAAACATGTCTGGTTACATCATAAAACCACAATAAAGGTCAAGTACAATATCCATCAAAATAAAGAAGTACATAATCCCACTCTCATACAATAGCCAAACAAAAGAAAAGATAACTGGATAACTGGAGCTTTACATCTATCCAAGCTCCTAAAGACTGGAACAGCAATCCGATCAAGCTCCACTACTGCTAGGATCCACCGTAGGACCTGAGGGTTGGGAAAAAGATAAAAACAACAGGGTCAGACATAAGTCTGAGCGAGTCCTATAACTTTAACAATACAATCGTTAAAGTAACCAGAGAAGACATAAACTGATATACGGTAACATATAGGGATGAATGGCTACCCTAAGCAGTCAACTAAACGAAGATAAAGGATAAAGACGCATCTACCCTCCCTAAGGTAAATTACTAAACTGCACCACACCAGTCGTTCCTAACTTAAAGGTTGATCCCACCCAAGGACTTATAAAATTTACTAATTAGTACCTGCGTACCCCTAGGTGACCAAGTAGGCGCCACGGGGCCCTACAATCCACTAGGTGTACAAACTACTTCCCATTCGATCGGCTCCCTAACGTAGATACCCGTGCTGGCCCCACCGTGGGATGTATCATTCCCCAATGTGGCAACCTGATGAAACTAAAGGTGCACGGCTTATATCTACTCGATGCAACAACGGCTTACCTACCAGCCCGGGCCCACTCACGCATATGAAGCCCGTTGGACTTGCGTTGCCACCGCTAACCCGTTTGCCTCTTACAGTCAAGCCCAGTATGCGTGTCCCGTCCTCGACATGGGTCGAGCCCACAAAGATACGTATGGGTTACTGGTTGAAATGGGCCTCCACAAGCTACCCACCTAAGCTTGTCCCTTTTTCTAGTATATCCCACTTAACCCTTTAATCATGTTTTAATTACATGTTCTATTTTGGTTAAGTATTCTAATCGTATTTTCTATTGCCACCCAAGGCAACCACTAGATTTTCTCATGCCACCCGAGGCACCCACTTAACCCCTCATGTCCCTCTACATGCTAATGTGGTTAAGTGTTTCTTAATTAATTAATTAAGAACGTAACCTTTGTAAAGACCTCTCACATTAGACTGTCTTTTATGACCGCTGGTTAAGCCGGTTGGGTCCGGGCAGCCTTATGTCATAACAGAGTCTAACCTCGTGTCTTTACATTAATTACGTATTTAGTTTGTGCCTAAGACCTCTCACATTGGGCTAACATTTGTAGCAACTGGTTAAGCCGGTTGGGTCCGGGCAGTTTTACGCTACAACTGAGTCCAACCTCGTGTCTTAGTCAATTAATTACACCTAATTAATCACCCTCATAATTTTATATTAATTATCCCTAATTAATCAAGTTTTCTTAACATGGGTAGACCTAACTTAATAGGTAAATTCCCATGGGGTAGACCTAACTCAATAGGTAAATTCCCAACACATAGTATGGGTACACCTAACCAAATAGGCAAATTCCCATACTATGTTTATTTATTTTGTGTTATGCATAATTATATTAATTTCACACAATCTTATTAACTTATGCATTTAATTACCCCATCGTTCCCACGTAATTTCGTTCATGATATAACACATATAAAAGGTGTCAACTTGCATATGAATGAACATGTTTCAAAGGTGCCATCTTGCATATTAACAAACACATAACTTGCATATGAACTTGCATAACATGTCACATAACTTGCATATAATATGTCACATAACTTACATATTCATTTTGCATAACAAACTTGCATATTAGCTTATAGACTTGCATAATGTGCCATCATGAACTTGCATATTAATAAACATGTAACTTGCATATTTACATACATGTAACTCGCATATTAACAAACATGTAACTTGCATATAAAGAAACATGTAACTTGCATATTTACATACATGTAACTTGCATATTAACAAACATGTAACTTGCATATTAACAAACATGTAACTTGCATATTTACATACATGTAACTTGCATATTAACAAACATGTAACTTGCATATTAACAAACATGTAACTTGCATAGCATATTACCATGAACTTGCATAACATGCATATGATTACATAGCCCACAACTTGCATATTTAGCATCATGCAAACATAACATACATCATATTAAACTTGCATAAGCTTACATACTCAACATGCATAAACATAAGATTAATGCTAACATCGTATCATATGATTCAAAGCTCATTAACCCACATACAAAACCATAAATCTCATCACATCTCATCTAATTAGTTTACCAAAAGATCATCAAAGTGATAGAAACTCACAACTAGCAACTTTGAACACCAAATGAAGAAGATTAAGATGCTAAG
The DNA here is from genome assembly GCA_030737875.1 of Allium sativum. NCBI lineage: Eukaryota > Viridiplantae > Streptophyta > Magnoliopsida > Asparagales > Amaryllidaceae > Allium > Allium sativum. The sequence goes on along the minus strand of CM060925.1, from coordinate 305,913,214 downwards.
AAGGGATTAGAAGTTGATTAGAGAGTGATTAGTATGCAACCCTCTTCATAAAATTAGTGGAGGCCATGAGAGCTAGCATTTTGCCATAGTTTAGTCACTAGGTTTAATTATGAATGAATTAGGGTAGGTTAGGGTCTTATTTATAGATTAGGCAAGTGTTTTAGGCCATAGGATTAACCCTAGATTCAATCCAAGCCATCAAAGCATGTCTTGGGGAAGAAGTCAAGTGTAGGAACCATCTAGGGCCTTTAGATTAAAGATGGACCATGAGAACCATTCAAATGCAAAATCTGCACTTGAGCGAATCGGCCCACGGGTTGACAGCCAAACACCCTGGATTAACCCCTAGTCGACCCAGCGGGCTCGGGTCGACTTCAAAAATCGGCCGGTTCGGTTATTCCCCTCTCCCAATTCGCTGTTTTGAGCATTTTTGCATATTTATTTATTAAATTTTCAATTATATATATATATATATATATATCAATATATATATATATATATCTACACAACCCATTTCACTTAATTAAGTATACTTTAATTTGGGAATTTTCGTGAAACTTCGCGAGGCCATATCTTGGTCATACGGACTCCGATTTTCGAAAACTCGGACTCTATTTCGCGTATTTTTCCGAGACGAACACAATGGCATAGCCCGTTTCCCTTGATTCCCATTTTAGAATTAAATTCTGCCTCGATTTATGTTATTACAGGTTATTGAAAATACGGGTTGTTACATTCTCCCCTCCTTAAAGGATTTCGTCCCCGAAATCTTCAAGTTAGGAAGAACGTATCCTACCATCCAATCATCCATCTACTCAAAGCATCATCCACGAGCAATCATTGTCCTTACAAGATTCTAAATGCTGGATGGATATATGCAAAAGTGTGTGTATATGTACTTACCTAATGCGAAAATCAGGCGGTTACTGATACAGTAAACCTCCTTAATGCAAACCATGATAGTGCCATGCATCCAATATGTATGCGAAACCCTATTGACACATACAAATTTCTACATGCGTGCACAACCATACACAAAAATGCATCATCCATATGATAACACAGCCATGATACATCCATCAATCTAACTACCACATCCATTTATGCAATATGCAACATGAAGTGACTGAGCCGATCTAGTGCCTAATGTGTGTGTATATGCATCCACGAGCAACCACTAGCAAACAATTGCATCCATATGCATCCATCAACCATAACATGTTTCAAACACATGTCTCAACCATAGGTTTTACCCTATCTAAAGGTCATAGGTATTAGCGAGAGGATATACTAAAGATAAGATAAGTACTAGACAAGCAATAAAGGAGAAGTTAAAAGACATACTCTCAAAAAGAAATGGATACAAAGAACGCATCTTTGCTTCCGTCTCCCAAGTAGCATTGCTTTCGTCATCTCCCCATTGCACTTTAACTAGCTGAACTTCTCTGTTCCTCAACTTCCTAGTTTCTGACCCAAGGATGCGAGTAGGAGCTCGTCGAATCGTCGCATCACGCTCTACCTCTACATCTCTAAGCAAGCTCGGCTCTACCACCTCCGCGGTCTCATGTAAGCACTTCCTCAAATGTGATACATGGAATACATCATGAACACCACTAAGTCTGTCGGGCAACTCCACCCTATATGCCATCCGTCCAATCCTTTCCTTAATAGGAAACGGCCCAACAAATCTCGGTGCTAACTTCCCTACGGACCCAAAGCGAACAACATTTCTCAATGGAGATACTTTGACAAAAACCATGTCCCCAACCTCAAACTCAAGATCCGTCCTTCTCCGATCCGCATAAGATTTCTGTCTATCTTGCGCTGCTTTCATCCTTTTTCGAATTAAATCAATCTTCTCTGAAGTCTCTCTAACCATATCCGGCCCAAGCAAGATCTTATCCGTAGATTCCCACCAACATGTAGGAGATCGACAAGGCCTTCCATAAAGAGCTTCGAAAGGAGCCATACCAATACTGGACTGAAAGCTGTTATTATATGCGAACTCCACCAAAGGAAGATGTTCTTCCCATGTACCTCCAAAATCCAAGATACAAAGCCTCAAAAGATCTTCTAAGATACGGTTCACCCTCTCGGTCTGACCGTCCGTCTGAGGATGATATGCGGTGCTCAAACACAACTGAGTCCCTACCGCCTCTTGCAAACTTCTCCAAAACTCACTAGTGAAAATAGGATCTCGATCACTCACAATGCTGGATGGTACGCCATGCAATCTAACAATCTCTCTAACATAGACTGAAGCAAGCCATGGAGCGGTCCTCTTACTCTTTACGGGTATAAAATGGGCACTCTTTGTAAGTCTGTCTACCACAACCCAAATTCCCGTATTGCCCTTCCTCGATCTCGGTAACCCGTCGATGAAATCCATCGAGACACTATCCCACTTCCACTGTGGAACTTCCAATGGGTGTAGCAACCCACCGGGTTTCCTTTGCTCCACTTTAACTTGTTGGCACACTAAGCATCTAGCCACATACTCGGCCACATCTTTCTTCATACCGGCCCAAAAGAAAACTCTCTTCATGTCTTGGTACATTTTGTCTCCACCGGGATGAATAGTCATTCTTGAACGATGTGCATCATCCAAAATAGCCTTCTTCAAACCCTCATCTTGCGGTACACAAAGTCTACCGTCTCTATGCAACCATCCCTTATCATCTATGGTGTATCTACCCAAATGGCTGGACGACTCCCCTCTTATAAGCTTCTCTACCAACACAACCAACTGTGGGTCGTCTCGCTGAGCCTCGCCAATCCGTCTCAAAAGAGTAGGTCTAACCTACAAGGATGCCAACAAACCAGGTACAAAATCAACAGAAGGTCTGAAGTCAAACAAAGAAAGAAACTCCAAGCTTCGTCGTTCCACGAACAATGGACTCAAAGATAGCCTTTTTCTACTTAAGGCGTCTGCCACCACGTTACCCTTACCAGGGGTATACGCTATCTCGAAATCATAGGATGCTAAGAACTCCATCCACCTTTGCTGTCTTAAGTTTAAATCCTTCTGAGAGAATAAGTACTTCAATGATTTATGGTCGGTGAACAACTCGAATCTCTCACCAAGAAGATAATGGCGCCAAGACTTAAGTGCGAAAACAATCGCGGCCAACTCTAGATCATGGGTAGGGTAATTCTTCTCATGCACTCTCAATTGTCTCCCTCCATAGGCTATTACCCTTCCCTCCTGCATCAAGACTGCGCCTAATCCTGTTCCACAAGCATCGGTATAAACAACAAACGGCTTACTCCCATCTGGAAGCACTAAAACTGGAGCGGTGGTCAAAGCTCTCTTTAACCGTCGGAAAGCATCATCACAATCTACATCCCATGAGAAAACCAGATTCTTCTTCGTCAAGCGGGTTAATGGGGCTGATATCTTCGCGAAGTCTTTGATGAACTTCCTATAATATCCTGCCAACCCCAAGAAACTTCTTACCTCGGTAGCATTTCTAGGAACTTTCCAATCCTGGATAGATACTATCTTTGCGGGATCCACAGCTATCCCTTCCTTAGAGACCACATGCCCTAAGAATCGCACTTCTCTTCTCCAAAAATGGCATTTAGAGAATTTAGCTTTAAGACTATGCGCTCGAAGAGTCTCCAACACTTCCTTGAGATGTAAGGCATGCTCTTCTTCATTCTTGGAAAAGACCAAGATGTCATCCACAAAAACTACTACAAACTTATTCAGATACTCTCTGAACACTCTACTCATGAGATCAACAAAGTATGCGGGGGCGTTTGTCAACCCAAATGGCATCACTAGCCACTCATAAAAACCATCCGGAGTCCGGAAAGCAGTCTTCTCTATACTGTCCTCCGCCACTCTTAACTGATGAAACCCTGTAGCTAAGTCCATCTGCGAAAATACTGACGCGCCAACCAACTGATCAAAGAGATCATCTATCCTCGGTAATGGGTGTCTATTCTTCTTCGTGAGCTTATTAAGTTCCCTATAATCCACACAAAGTCTGAGGGACCCATCCGCCTTCGTGGCAAACACTACTGGAGCTCCCCACTCCGATATACTTCGCCTTATGAACCCCTTCTCAAGCAACTCCCCTACTTGCTTATGAAGTTCTCTTCTCTCACGAGGAGCCATGTGGCGTACTGGCAAAGACACTGGTTTGGCATTATCCACCAAATAAATTCGGAAATCTATCTCCCGCTTCGGAGGCAAACCCTTTACTTCTTCAAACACATCCGGATATTCCCGGACTACTCTGACAGAACACAAACTTTCGACCGAAGCATCGAGCGATTCAAGATAACTTAGCAAAACAGATTCCATGGGATTGCAAGAGATCTCGAGAGTGTTACCCAAGCGGGTCATGAGCCTGACAACTCTCCTTTCGCAATCAAGAACGGCACCATTACTGGATAACCAGTCCATGCCCAAGATCAACCCATAGCCCGTGAAGCCCAATACAAAAGCATCACATCTAAACTCAACGCTAAGTATAGAAATCCTCAAACCCAAACATATCATAGACAGATATATGGAGCCCCCAATTGGGTTTGAGACAACCAAGGGATCATCAACTAGACTGGTGTCTAAGTGCAGTGACTCAACTAACGATGATGAGATAAAAGAATGCGATGCGCCAGAGTCAAACAAAGTACGAACTGGATGATCAAACAGAAAAACCAGACTTTCAACGGAAATAGTTCTACCTCTCTGCTGAATCGGTGGAACTGAGAGAACCTGAACTTGCCCCCCTGACTGAGGTGGTGCTATAAGAGCTTGCACCTGGCCTCCTGAGGTAGACCCCGTCTTCTGCCCCTTCTTTGGGCAGTTTTTCACAAGATGCCCTGCTTCACCACAATGAAAGCAACCGGTCTTCTTCTTTTTGCGACAATCCTTACTGAGGTGTCCTGGTGTTCCACAATTGAAGCACTTCTTCTTCGTCTTCTTTTTGTCACCATTGCCTTTTCCGCCCTTGCCTTGTTGTTGCTGTTGCGGTTTCTTCTGATCCCCCTTTTTCTCTGGTGCCTTAGAATTCTTATCATCCTCATGCATAAGTGCCATGTAGACAAGCTTCTCAAAAGTGGCCCCCATAGGAATGTGAGTCATAGCTATTCCTTGCAATGGTTCGTTCAAGCCTCTAACGAACCTCAAAGCCTTCTTCTCCGGTGTATTCACCAACTCTATGCCAAACCTTGCTAATTGATTGAATTTGTTGACATATTCTTTCACCGTGAGATTCCCTTGCTTCAAATTCAAGAACTTCTCCATAAACAGATTCTCTTCCGCCCTTGAGAGAAACTTAGCCCCAAACCTTTGCTTAAAATCTGCCCAAGAGTCAACAGGGCGTTCTCCATTAGTGACCTCCCACCAGAATGAGGCCTCTCCCTTCATTAACCAAGCCGCCAACTTGACTTTCTTTCCCTCTTCCACTTCAAAGATATCTAGCAACTCTTCCACTTCCTTAAGCCAATCTCTAGCCTCTACGAAAGTCTCTGAACCAAGAAAAGGTTTTCCTCCTATAGCCTTGAACTCCTTGCAAACCTTAGCAAAATTATCCACTCTAGGCTGAGGAGGAGGAGCGGTTGTCTCTGGTGTAGTAGCATTGGCCGGACCCGCAGCCGCGGCCCTAGCCTCTTGCAACCTCTTATACCATAGTGGTATAACTAAACCCTCCGGGATGTTAAGATCTTCAGCCATGCTGAAACGAAAGAGGAAAGATTCAAAAAGGAGATTCCGAAAGATAAAGATATGGCTATTGGGGATTATGCTTTTCTTTTTCAAAAACTTTTTCTCTTAGAAGACACGCTTTTAAAAATACTTTCTTCGAAAATACTCTTAGAAAGTAGTTTTTCTCAAAAATTTTATCTGTTCTGGTAACCTTAAGCTCTGATACCACGTGTAACACCCCACTCCCGCTATGATCACTCACTAAGGGAATGCCATAGCATCGGTGGAGTATTTTAGTGAATATAGAACAGAAAAATTACAACAAGACAGATATAAATAGTACTTGAAATTTTAAAACATCATCTCATAACAGCGGAAGTAAAACATGTCTGGTTACATCATAAAACCACAATAAAGGTCAAGTACAATATCCATCAAAATAAAGAAGTACATAATCCCACTCTCATACAATAGCCAAACAAAAGAAAAGATAACTGGATAACTGGAGCTTTACATCTATCCAAGCTCCTAAAGACTGGAACAGCAATCCGATCAAGCTCCACTACTGCTAGGATCCACCGTAGGACCTGAGGGTTGGGAAAAAGATAAAAACAACAGGGTCAGACATAAGTCTGAGCGAGTCCTATAACTTTAACAATACAATCGTTAAAGTAACCAGAGAAGACATAAACTGATATACGGTAACATATAGGGATGAATGGCTACCCTAAGCAGTCAACTAAACGAAGATAAAGGATAAAGACGCATCTACCCTCCCTAAGGTAAATTACTAAACTGCACCACACCAGTCGTTCCTAACTTAAAGGTTGATCCCACCCAAGGACTTATAAAATTTACTAATTAGTACCTGCGTACCCCTAGGTGACCAAGTAGGCGCCACGGGGCCCTACAATCCACTAGGTGTACAAACTACTTCCCATTCGATCGGCTCCCTAACGTAGATACCCGTGCTGGCCCCACCGTGGGATGTATCATTCCCCAATGTGGCAACCTGATGAAACTAAAGGTGCACGGCTTATATCTACTCGATGCAACAACGGCTTACCTACCAGCCCGGGCCCACTCACGCATATGAAGCCCGTTGGACTTGCGTTGCCACCGCTAACCCGTTTGCCTCTTACAGTCAAGCCCAGTATGCGTGTCCCGTCCTCGACATGGGTCGAGCCCACAAAGATACGTATGGGTTACTGGTTGAAATGGGCCTCCACAAGCTACCCACCTAAGCTTGTCCCTTTTTCTAGTATATCCCACTTAACCCTTTAATCATGTTTTAATTACATGTTCTATTTTGGTTAAGTATTCTAATCGTATTTTCTATTGCCACCCAAGGCAACCACTAGATTTTCTCATGCCACCCGAGGCACCCACTTAACCCCTCATGTCCCTCTACATGCTAATGTGGTTAAGTGTTTCTTAATTAATTAATTAAGAACGTAACCTTTGTAAAGACCTCTCACATTAGACTGTCTTTTATGACCGCTGGTTAAGCCGGTTGGGTCCGGGCAGCCTTATGTCATAACAGAGTCTAACCTCGTGTCTTTACATTAATTACGTATTTAGTTTGTGCCTAAGACCTCTCACATTGGGCTAACATTTGTAGCAACTGGTTAAGCCGGTTGGGTCCGGGCAGTTTTACGCTACAACTGAGTCCAACCTCGTGTCTTAGTCAATTAATTACACCTAATTAATCACCCTCATAATTTTATATTAATTATCCCTAATTAATCAAGTTTTCTTAACATGGGTAGACCTAACTTAATAGGTAAATTCCCATGGGGTAGACCTAACTCAATAGGTAAATTCCCAACACATAGTATGGGTACACCTAACCAAATAGGCAAATTCCCATACTATGTTTATTTATTTTGTGTTATGCATAATTATATTAATTTCACACAATCTTATTAACTTATGCATTTAATTACCCCATCGTTCCCACGTAATTTCGTTCATGATATAACACATATAAAAGGTGTCAACTTGCATATGAATGAACATGTTTCAAAGGTGCCATCTTGCATATTAACAAACACATAACTTGCATATGAACTTGCATAACATGTCACATAACTTGCATATAATATGTCACATAACTTACATATTCATTTTGCATAACAAACTTGCATATTAGCTTATAGACTTGCATAATGTGCCATCATGAACTTGCATATTAATAAACATGTAACTTGCATATTTACATACATGTAACTCGCATATTAACAAACATGTAACTTGCATATAAAGAAACATGTAACTTGCATATTTACATACATGTAACTTGCATATTAACAAACATGTAACTTGCATATTAACAAACATGTAACTTGCATATTTACATACATGTAACTTGCATATTAACAAACATGTAACTTGCATATTAACAAACATGTAACTTGCATAGCATATTACCATGAACTTGCATAACATGCATATGATTACATAGCCCACAACTTGCATATTTAGCATCATGCAAACATAACATACATCATATTAAACTTGCATAAGCTTACATACTCAACATGCATAAACATAAGATTAATGCTAACATCATATCATATGATTCAAAGCTCATTAACCCACATACAAAACCATAAATCTCATCACATCTCATCTAATTAGTTTACCAAAAGATCATCAAAGTGATAGAAACTCACAACTAGCAACTTTGAACACCAAATGAAGAAGATTAAGATGCTAAGAAGGGATTAGAAGTTGATTAGAGAGTGATTAGTATGCAACCCTCTTCATAAAATTAGTGGAGGCCATGAGAGCTAGCATTTTGCCATAGTTTAGTCACTAGGTTTAATTATGAATGAATTAGGGTAGGTTAGGGTCTTATTTATAGATTAGGCAAGTGTTTTAGGCCATAGGATTAACCCTAGATTCAATCCAAGCCATCAAAGCATGTCTTGGGGAAGAAGTCAAGTGTAGGAACCATCTAGGGCCTTTAGATTAAAGATGGACCATGAGAACCATTCAAATGCAAAATCTGCACTTGAGCGAATCGGCCCACGGGTTGACAGCCAAACACCCTGGATTAACCCCTAGTCGACCCAGCGAGCTCGGGTCGACTTCAAAAATCGGCCGGTTCGGTTATTCCCCTCTCCCAATTCGCTGTTTTGAGCATTTTTGCATATTTATTTATTAAATTTTCAATTATATATATATATATATATATATCAATATATATATATATATATATCTACACAACCCATTTCACTTAATTAAGTATACTTTAATTTGGGAATTTTCGTGAAACTTCGCGAGGCCATATCTTGGTCATACGGACTCCGATTTTCGAAAACTCGGACTCTATTTCGCGTATTTTTCCGAGACGAACACAATGGCATAGCCCGTTTCCCTTGATTCCCATTTTAGAATTAAATTCTGCCTCGATTTATGTTATTACAGGTTATTGAAAATACGGGTTGTTACAAATATGACATGATGAATGAGTGGGTTAAGTTAACATGAGCGGACAATACTTAACTAATACGGCGTAATGTACAGGAGGGTTAAGTACATGTTGGGTCTGTGGGTAATATTAGTAAATATAGACCCACAAAACTTAACCGTTAAATAAACATGCTTGAATCAGTGGAAGGGTTAAGTACATATCGGGTTGGTCGGTAATATTAGTAAATATAGGCCCACAAAACTTAACTATCAAGTAAACATGCTCTAATCGATGGGAGGGTTAAGTACATCTCGTGTAAGTGGGTAATATTAGTACGTATAGGCCAACAAAGCTTAACCGTTTATTAAAAATGCTTGAATCGATGGGAGGGTTAAGTACATATCGGGTTGGTGGGTAATATTAGTAAATATAGGCCCACAAACTTAACCAATAGGAAATCCTAGTAACGGGGACCCATTTCAGCAGTAACCCACATGGATGTATCACGGTACCCTGAACTAGGCAGGGTGGGGCACGATTATTGGGCTGATTAGAAGCGGTCAAAGCAACGGCAGGGGGTACGTCAGTGTAGATTCCGACGGTTTACTAGATTGCACGTACTCGGGAGTGGGAAAAAGCAGGCACAAGTTACCAGTAGTTATACACTGTGCATCTTGAATCGTGTCGGGTCGCTATCATTAGGATTGATACACCTTATGGTGGGACCAGCACAGGATATCTACACGCAAGAGAGGGCCGATTGAAACAGATACGTGGAACATGAATACAATTAGGGAGCTGATCGATAGGGTAGTAAGGGTACATCTAACATGTTCATGGCAATTAGGCTGATTGAGGTGGAATCCTCACTATAGATGTACACCTGAAGGCTACCACAATTACGGGGGTTGGGATCACGATTATCATTTTATACAGATTACTAGTTGGGACACTAGTTAGGTGGTGCAGAGATAAATATAGAAATCAGATTAGCAGAGTAGTAGTGAGGTAAAGAGAAAGTTGAAGCGCCTTCAGTTCACCTTGCATTTGTCTTGTCTTCAGTTACCTTGTTTTTCAGGTATTGTCCTATTTTCGGTTTATTCATGTCATGATCATTTATCTTGTTTGCATGCTGAAAGATCACTGGACTTACTAGACTTATGCCTGACCTAGTTTGTTTTTTGCCTCTTTTCTTCCGTTTCCCCTCTCCAGTGTAGTCAAGGAGGGAATAGCTCAGCCTAACTTGGACCTCTTCTCTTTCCAAGCTTGAAGATTAGTTGGTGAATCGCTTTGGACTCTCTCTCTTCCACGTCTATGGCTGGTTCATGCTTTATCGGGGAATATCGTTGTTTTTATGCTTCTTTTATTCTTGGAAGCTTTTAAATCAAGACTGAAGTTCTATGTATTACATTTAAGTGTTACTGAGGAAATTGTTGTAAAAGCTTGACTGAATTAAGTTGTTTATAAAATGTCTTTATTTTCCACTGCTTTATTTGTCTGTCATGTAATTTATCTGCATCTTTTACCTATAATGCTCCACCAGAGTTAAGGCATTCCCTCTGTGAGTGACCTTAACGGAGGTAGGGTGTTCCACTTGGTATTAGAGCTGGAGGTTACCAGATCAGATAAAAGATTTGAAAAATTATTTTCAAAACGTTTTTAAAAGAAGCATTTTCAAAAGAAAAGTTTTGTTTTAAAGGCGTATTCCCCAAATCCATATGCACTATCTTTTGATCCTCTGTTTGAATCCTTGTTTCCTTCTTTCCTGAGTCTCCGGGTCTCCTGGCTTTCTAGGAGGTAACCTCATCGTGGCATGGTTCCGTAGGCTCGACGAGACTACGACACTTGTCAAAGGGCAAACGAGTGCCCAACTTCCATTTATAGTCGTAGTAATTTCACCTGCGGCTAATTTTCTTTCAAGCTTTGTAGGATTCTCCATGCAATGGAGGCAGCTTTCGAGAGACCTATCAACAAGTTACACAAGGATCGCAAAGATGAGAATGAGGGTGTTTGGCTACAGAGCACAACACATGGATGATGAACTCATGGATATGGACTTGGTTCACAAAGGAGGGGAGGAAAGAATAGTAAAACCTAAAACAAGTGGAAGTGTCTTTATTTTCGTATAACGGGTCTTATAAATAAGGGCAAGGGCAAGAACAAAAGACATGATTTTCTGGAAGGCAAGTGCACGCTCTCACCACCAGCATACCTGAGAGAGAGAGGTAGTAAGGTTTCTATTGAAAAGTTTAGTTTTTCTTCTTGATCATCCTGCTAGTACTGTTTTTGATTTTTGTGCTTCGCATTCATTTATATCTGCTTCCATAGTTGAGTCTCTACACCCTAGAGCTTGTATAGTAGAGGATCCCATTATTGTCTCAAGTCCAATTTGTGGTTCGGCTCATTTATCTTTGGTTTGTAAGGATTTGAGATACTTATGTTTTTGGTTTCATGGGCTATGGGTTAATTCTAGGCATGGATTATTTAGCTAGTAATTGTGAGAGGAGGGTAGTTAGACTTTTGACTTGCCTCGGGAATACCCTCAAAATTTCATGCGATCCTAAGGGATCAGTTTGTCTTAGCTACCTAGAATCACTTTATGTATTTATCGACGATTTTCGATCCGTTAGAGTAGTCCATGAGTACGCAAATGTTTTTTAATTAATGTTAGGAGTTTTCCCCCTAAAAACTCGAGACAGACTTCCGCATATATCTAGTTGACAATGCAAAGCCAGTTATGCAATCAATGATAGTTTTAGAGAAGGATTGGCGAGGATAGCCAGAGTCGGTTAAGTGCTCAATTGTTTGGTTGTTTTACGAGGTATTCCTTGGGTGCTCGTCTGATATTGGTTTAGGCCTTTGGGGCTTGTATTTGAGGGATGCCAAGTTCGACTATGATGGTTTGCGTGAGAGATATCGACCCTCAGATTTGTGACATGGGGGATAAGCTAAGTAGAAGAGAGGCCTTAAATCATCTTAGTATATACACTTGGTATCATGGTTAACTTCTGTTTATCTTGGAAACATAGTTTGACAACATTGGATACTCTATAGCATAGTAAATGATCGAGGTCCTATCTTTACTAGTGGGTTTTGGAAATGTAGGTCAAGAAGCTTCACAATCTTGAAGTTAAATTAGTTAAGGTAGAGTGGAGTTAAGCTCAAAGAAGATGCAACTTAGAAGACTAAAGACTAGATACGCGCATCATACCCTTTTTGAGGGTATATCCCTTATTCCTCCTTTTTCTGTAATATTTATTTACATGCTAGTCATTATCTTTTAAGTATATCCTCTCGGTCCTATCCTCGATCCTTAGGTAGAAGCCAATGGATGAAAACATGTGTTTGAGACATGTTATGATTGACGGTTGGAAGTGGTTGCAAGTGTTTGCTAGTGATTGCTCGTGGATGCATATACACACAATAGGCGTTAGATCGGCTCAGTCACTTTCATATTGCATACGCATATGAATGTATTTGTATATGGATTGAAACTTGATATGTTATCATATGGATGTGGCATATGGATGAGAATATGCACACATATAGTATTTACATGATTAGGGATATTTGCATACATATTGGACGCATGGCACTCTCATGATTGTCATTAAGGAGGTCAACTGGATCAGTAGACCACTTGATTTTGCACTAGATAAGAGACATATACACAGACTCTGCATATGTTCATATGGCATTAGAAGTCTTTTAAAGACAATGGATGCTTGTGGATGATAGATGAGTAGATGGATGATTGGATGTTAGGATGCATTCTTCTTAACATGAAGATTTCGGGGACGAAATCCTTTAAGGAGGGGAGAATGTAACACCCCGAATTTTCTGAGAATATCAAAATTAACAAATTCAAGAACACTTAATTTTTAGAAGAAGAATTATGTGAAATGGGTTGCACTATTATGTTCGTCTCAAAATTTTGGTCAAGATAGACATCTGGTTTGCATAAAACAGATACCTTATGAAGAAATTATTAAGCCTTGAAGTTTGTATGCATATGAGAAAGAAAAAATGTATAAATATATATAAAAGTTAAACAAATAAATATGCAAAAAGGTTCAAAACATGGGCCCAACTGGGTCGACTAGGGGTTGATTCAGGGTGTTTATCTGTCAACCCATGGGCCGATTCGCTCTAAGGAAGATGTGGCATCTGATTGGTTCTAATGGGATCCTTGCTGAGTCATTAGGGCTAATATGGCTATTATATCTTATATGAATGGCTTTGATTTGCTCTAGGTTAATCTGACGGTTCCTATTTAATGAAACTTCTATATAAGCAACCTAAATCTAAACCTTAAGCCGCACAAAAATATTCCTAGAGCCGTCATGTCGTCAATGGTGAACCTAGAATTGCCGTCATCTCTTTCGACTCAAAGGAAAGATAGAAGCTGCATCAAAATCAAATCAAAACTAATCTAATTCAACTAAGATAATTCAACGATCTACATCAAAGGCGAGCAATTCAGTTTCAGAATACAGATCCCTGAAATCAAGTTTTTCCTTTTGATTGTAAGTGTAGTCATCTTTCATATGTGAATAAATTAAAGGCATGATTTGTAATGAATTGTAAAATAGAATTGTATCAAGTTGTATGTGATGATGATTCATGTTTATTCATGTCCATTCTATCATATATGCCTATGAATTATTATGCTCCATCGATCCTATCATGCTATGTGGAAATTGTTAAGTAAACCTATGATGTTGTATAGGAATTTGGGAATGAAATTATCATACGTAAGTTTGGTGATATTATGATACATACAAGTTTTAGGCTAAGTCATGTCGTTTATGCCTAATTGTTTAGAGCCATTATGCATACATGTTTAGATCTACGACCTTATATGTATAGATCTATAACTTTATATGTTAGATCCATATGCCTTTATGATAGATCTAATTTGCAAGTTCACCACTACATGCCAAGTTTAACTTGTATAGTTTTATGTAAATTCATATGCTTGTGGTTCATGTTGCATAGATCAAATTTGCAAGTTCATAGTTAAAAGTATATTGTTTTATGCCAAATCCATGTGACATATGTGTAGTTAGATCCATACTTTTGTATGATGTTGGAATGTTGCAAAGTTCCTCTTTTCCTCTTTTTGTTTTATAAGTTAGGCTAAAATATCGAGCCTAACATTCTATGTAATTTTGCGAACTTACAACGGGGGTAACGTTGGGGAAAACATGAAATTACATGTAATTTGCATGTTTGACACATAAGCATGATAAGTGGCATGAAAATGGTAAATCTTTATACCTAAAATTGTGAACGTGATTTAGAAGGAAAGTGGGACATGACAATAATTAATTTATAATTTACGTATAAATACATAGGATAAACGTGAAAATTACATGGCATAGATTGGTTCATGAAATGGTATATTTAGTATACCATTAATTGTGAGCATAACTAAAAGGATAATTATGGCATAATTAAATTGGGAATAATTTACATATGGAATTTGTCATAAATAAAAAATATGTAAATTTAGAAAAGACGAATATGCATAACCCAAGGCTAGACTGAGTTGTGTTGTAATACTGCCCGGAACCGGCCGACACATCTAGTGACCACAACAATACCTGTCTAATGTGGGTGGTTAGTCCATTGAGCCCAAAAAGGACTCGAGGTTAGACTGAGTTGTGGTGTAAAACTGCCCGGAACCGACTGGCACATTCAGTGACCACAACAATACCTAGCTAATGTGAGTGGTTGATGCTTTAATAAAGCTAAGTCAAGATTGGTACGTTTAAGTCAATTAAGGGAACACTTAACCAATTCAACATGTTAATTAAACTGATGGTGAGGTTAAGTAAATTTAGAACACTTAACCGTTATAACATGTTAATTAGACAAGTGGGTGAGGTTAAGAACACTTAACCTTTATAACATGTTAATTAGACAAGTGGGTGAGGTTAAGTAAATTTAGAAACACTTAACCAATATAACTTGATTTATGGAAAGGTTAAGTTAAAATAAGAGGGCAACACTTAACCAGATAACTTGATTTGTAGTAGGGTTAAGTTAACACAAGAAGGCAACACTCAACCAAAGTAACATGACATGTTGGTGGGTTAAGTTAACTTGACATGATTGATGACACTTAAACAATACGACAAGAAGAATACGTGGGGTTAAGTTAACAAGAAACACTTAACCAATATAACTTGATGAACAAACGTGGTTAAGTTAATAGGAAACACTTAACCGATCCAACATGATAAGTAAGGCGGGTCAAGTTAATAAGAAATGCTTAACTAGCATGACATGATGAATGAGTAGGTTAAGTTAACATGAGCGGACAACACTTAACAAATATGGCGTATTGTGCGGGAGGGTTAAATATATATCGGGTTGGTGGGTAATATTAGTAAATATAGGCCCACAAAACTTAACCATTAAATAAACATGCTTGAATCAGTGGAAGGGTTAAGTACATATCGGGTTGGTGGGTAATATTAGTAAATATAGGCCCACAAAACTTAACTATTAAATAAACATGCTTGAATCGATGGGAGGGTTAAGTACATCTCATGTAGGTGGGTAATATTAGTACATATAGGCCCACAAAACTTAACCGTTTAGTAAAAATGCTTGAATCGATGGGAGGGTTAAGTAAATATCGGGGGTATGGGTAATATTAGTAAATATAGGCCCACAAACTTAACCAATAGGAAACCCTAGTAACGGGGATCCATTTCAACAGTAACCCATATGGATGTATCACGGTACCCTGAACTAGGCAGGGTGGGCACGATTACTGGGCTGATTATAAGCGGTCAAAGCAGCGGCAGGGGGTATGTCAGTGTAGGTTCCGACGGTTTACGGGCGTGCACGTACTCCGGAGTGGGAAAAATCAGGCATTTGGTACCAGTAGTTATACATTATGCATCTTGAATCGTGTCGGGACGCAATCATAAGGATTGATTCACCTTATGGTGGGACCAGCACACGGTATCTACACGCAAGAGAGGGCCAATTGACATAGACACATGGAACATGAATACAAGTAGGGAGCCGATCGATAGGGTGGTAAGGGTACATCTAACATGTTCATGGAAATTAGGCTGATTGAGGTGGAATCCTCATGATGGATACACACCTGAAGGCTACCACAATTACGGGGGTTGGGATCATGATTATCATTTTATATAGATTACTAATTGGGACACTATTTAGGTGGTGCAGAGATAAATATAGAAATCAGATTAACAGAGTAGTAGCAAAGCAGAGAAAAAGTAGAAGCGCATTCATTTCACCTTGCACTTATCTTGTTTTCAGTTACCTTGTTTTTATGGTATTGTCCTACTTTCAGTTTATTCATGTCATGATCCTTTATCTTGTTTGCACGTTGAAAGAACACTGAACTTACCAGACTTATGTTTGAACTAGTTTGTTTTTTGCCTCTTTTCTTCCGTTCCCCCCCCCCCAAGGTAGTCAGGGAGGGAATAGCTTAGCCTAACTTGGACCTCTTCTCTTTCCAAGCTTGAAGATTAGTTGGTGTATCGGTTTGGACTGTCTCTCTCTAACACTGCTATGACTAGTTCATGCTTTATCAGGGAATATCATTGTTTTTATGCTTCTTTTATTCTTGGAAGTTTTTATATCAAGACAGAAGTTCTATGTATTACATTTAAGTATGATTGAGGAAATTGTTGTAAAAGCTTGACTGAAGTAAGTTGTTTGTAAAATGACTTTACTTTCCGCTGCTTTATTTGTCTGTCTTGTAATTTATCTGCATTTTTTACCTATAATGCTCCACCGAAGTTAGGGCATTCCCTCTGTGAGTGACCTTAACGGAGGTGGGGTGTTTCATTTGGCCTACCCATGCACGTGATTAGGCCTTAACCCATAGGTATGCTCTTTATGGACGAAAAACCATCTAATCACCTATGCTTCTCTCTGGATTCATATGAATTGGAGTTCGGAGGGTCTAAGTCTGCCTATCCATGTACAAAATTAGCCCATAATCCCTGGGCATGCTCTTTGTGAATGATAAACCGTTTGATCGCTTACCTTCATTTTGGTAACCTGGCTTGGGATTTTCGAGGACTATGTCTACCTACACATGTACGAGATTAAGACTTAAACCCTTGGCATGCTATGACCCTCCACATCACTTAATGTCACCGATATGAGGATGCATTATGTTTTGTGAAGCGCAATATGTATAAAGTAGTAACACATAGGGAAAAATTTATACAAAACATAAAATAAAATGTAGTGGAAAACTTTTGAAACTTTTATTATTATTAAAACAACATTACAGCTTCAAATGCCATAAAGTCATAAAACATCTGCCTCGTGGAAATCAGAGTACAAGTACAAAACCACAAAAATCATATCCCTTATGAGTCATAATAATGATCATAGGATAGAAATCGAAACAATACATGGAATAAGAAATAGTGCAAGTCCAAACTGAACCAGAGAATCACTGTCATTACTATAGTTCTCCTCCCTGAGAACCTGAGGGGAGGAAAAGGAAGAGGGAGAATGAAAAACAAAATTGTTCAGACATAAAGTCTGGCGAGTTCTTACGACTTTTAGCATAAGCATGTGATAAAGAAGCATAAGGACAGATCAATATTACTAGATATGAAAATTCAGAAAAATAGGAAACACAAAGAACAAAGTAAGATAAGCTTCTCATTCATATCCCTGAATTTTTGCACCAATTATAATATTGTAAAGATTAGTCCTCCTTAATTTCTACCAAGTTATCGGCTTCTTAAATATGATGTGAATAATCTATGCTAGCTATGGCATTCGGGATTGTCATTCCCGAACCCGTCAACTAAGAAAGACGCAGCCTTAATCACAGGAATTACAGTGTCTTATCATCCACTTCCGGACTTATGCACACTCATGACTCCATTGGAACATGCCCGTACCTACCTCTCGTTTGGACCTCTTACCACCTAGTTCGATATGAGCGTGCCTTACCCCTACCCAGTGCAACGCCCTGTTAATAACCAAGGAATACTGACTAATATGGATTACATATAAAATTCATATAACACATGCCTCCCTGAAACTTGGTCCCCCAAGGTAACTTGATTTTCCACAAGTCTCGTATATCTCAAAGGAAAGGGCTAGTCGGGCCCACGGTGGCGGGTTTTGGTGTTTGGGGCTTAGGGTTTGCAAATTGGAAGGGGGGAGAGAGAGGAGGAGAAGATGGAGGAGGAGGGGATGGCCGAAGGGGGTGGCGGCGGGGATGGGTGCGGCAGCACCATGCAGGGAGGAGGCCATTTTTTCTTTGAAGGGGAGGAAGAGAGAAGTGAAATAATGAAGAGAAAATGGATAAAAGTGAGTATATGCTCGTTTCTCTTGGATCACCCAAATGCAAATGGTCTACGTTTTCCACGAATTTCGGATACGAGATAGTACAAGTGATGACGAGTCCAACGAAAGTTGTTTCGTCGAATTCCGAGTTGGTTCGACCTTCCTTTAAAATTCTCAAAGATGATCAAATAATGTTCAAAAAATACGATTTAGCGTAAATTTTCTTCTTGCACGCCTACATGCTAACTGCAAAAATCATGGCCTTTTGGATTTAACCATTATTAGATGATACAAATCCAAAAAAAAAAGACAGAATCGAATTCTAAGGTCGTCTCAATAATGTTCCTTTGTAAAATGACTGCCTGTTTTTGAACAAATGGTTTTGCTTTGCACGGCCACATACGGACTCCATTTGACGTGCCTTTTCGAACTTACCAATAATTTGTCATTATGAATCCAAAAAAATTATCTCGTTGAATTCTGTACTTCATAGCAAAATTTCACTTTTTAAGGGCTATGCGATGATTTTAAAAATCGAATTTTCAAAACAAAGCTTATAAATCAATTTAATAATTTTAATAGATCTTTTTAAAACAAATAAAATATAAAAACTAATTTTAAAATTATTCTCAAATTTTATTTAGCAAAAATAACCAATTTATATTCACATGTTCCTTAAAATAGCTTAAATCAAAATTTTAAATGAGTTTTGAAAATACAGGTTGTTACAATGTTCTTACTTAATGTGTAATTGAGTATATCATATCCCAGTCCCCATGACATGTCTACTTAATATATAATTAAGTCCAACCTGTTCCTATTTATTTGCTTGCATATTATTCCTTTTTAATTACTCGAATTTTACAATTCAAGTTCCACAATTCCTAATATGCCCAAATCTTATTTTTATTGTTAATTCCAATTATTCCAATTCATCCCTATTTTTTGCAATTCGAACGGAAAAGACCTAGGCCCTCTTTGGCCTAGGCTCAGTGCAAAGAAAAAGGAGAAAATAGAACCAAAATCATATATGGCAAACTGATAAAATAGGCATAATAAGACTGTGAACAAAACGATGACAGAATCAGAATAAGGAAGAAGAATGTACATAAGTAATAAACAAACAAGGGAAAATTAATTGACAGTAATTAAAAGAACATACAAGAATAAACTTATAAACACAGATAATTTCAGATCCAATATATTTACGGTCAAAAATCCTTTTTAAATGCTGAATCTAAAAAATAACATGAAACTTACAGTGATGTGCAATAGATTAAGAAAAGTCTTTAAAATTGAAGTAGAAGAATTATCCTTTCAATCTATATCTTGGAAGCACCCTAATCCTTTCCCAAATTTTCTTTCAGAACATAACTTAGTGGAGGAAGAAGATGAAAAAATGTTTTGTGCAGGAAAATAGTGTGGGGTTCAAGTCCATATATAGTTGTGCTTGGATAATTTAAGACGTATGATTTTAGGGTTTTAATCCACACCGTAGAAGACTCATCATGCTAAGTCAATAAGGAATATAACACATAAACTTGACCAGGTTCGGCTATGGGAACGTTGCCTGCTCTCGGTTGGGTTAACCAACCTTATACTTGGGTTGACACTAGTGTCGATCCATGGGTCGACACAAGGACAACCCATGTAGGATCGAGTCGCCCAGTGACTGTTGTTTCTCTTGATTTATTTTATATAAATCATTTTAATTTAATTAAAAAATCTTTTGGTCATAGCTTGTTCATACTTCGTCCGATTTAAGCAAACCTAACGTCCATCTGAGGCAGAATTTCATAACGAACACAATAGTAAAGTCCGTTATATAGTTCTGGATATCTTATTAATTAATATTCAATTTGTTAATCTTCATTATATAATTATTGTTTATTAAATTTTGGGGTGTTACATTCCGACCTCCTTAAAGGATTTCTTCCCCAAAATCTTTGAATTAAGAAGAACGTTATTCATGACATCATCCATTACCTACACCCTCTACTCACCCATGATCCACTGACATCCATTGTCCTTAAAATTTCTAATGCTTTGTACGAATATATGCAAAGGTGTTGTGTATATGTCCTTAAAGTAATGTGAAAATCAGGGGTTTATTGATTCAGTTGACCTCCTTAATGCAACTAATGTCTGTGATTTGTATCCAATATATATGCAAAAGAATCCTAATAGTACATATAAATTATGTATATGCGCAACAACCATTCAACAAAATGCAACACCCAGGTGATGATTCAACTATTTCCATCCATAAAATTTTAAAATTCACACACATCTATACAGAATATGTAAGTGTTCTTGCTAAGATGGTCCCTAATCTAGTGCCTAATGTATGCATAGCACCCAGTGTATCCACTAGCAACCATTGCATCCACTTGTAAACATCAAACATAACATGTCCCAAACACATGTTTTCAAAAATTACTATCATCCATGGGATTCTACATAAGAGATTCAAATGATAGGAAGAATATATTCTAATTAAAATCTTAGAAGAGAATTAAGAACGTAATCTCAAAGAGAAAGGGTTAAGAAGCATGAATTTTGTCTTTGGGTTCCCATGTTGCATCGTCATAATCTTCTCCTTATTGTACCTTCACAGACTTAATCTCCTTGTTACGTATCTTCTTAACTTCTTATCCAAGTACACGGGTAGAAACTTTTCTAACCGGTGCTTCCTTCTCTATCTGTACATCCTCAAGGGTACTTGGCTTTACTACCTCCGCGGAATCATGTAGACACTTCCACAAGTAGGAAACATGGAACACATCTTAAACTCTCGCCAGTCTCTCTAGTAGTCGAACTCTATATGCCATTTGACCTATCCTCTCAGCTATGAGGAATGGCCCTATAAACCTCGACGTCAACTTCCCTACCAAGCCAAAACGAACAATGTTTCTCAAAGGCAGCACCTTGATAAAGACCATATCTCCTTCCTCTGACTCTAAGGTAGTCCTCCTTTGATCGGCATATGACTTCTTCCTATCCTGAGCTACTTTCATACATCTGCGAATCAGGTCTATCTTCTCAGAAGTCTCAATAATTCCTACATAACCCCATTGACCCTCTCAGTATGTCCATACGTTTGAGGGTGATAGGTGGTGCTAAGTCGTAACTGTGTCCCTATTGCCCCTTGCAGGCTGCTACGAAACTCACTCGTAAAGATGAGGTGATGGTCACCAACAATACTGGTGGGTACCCACGAAGTCTGACGATCTCTCTAAGGTATAGCATTGCTAACCAAGTTGTCGTCCTCTTGCTCTTGACTGGTATAAAGTGAGTGCTCTTAGTCTATTTGTCAACTATAAACCATATACTAGTGTTGCCCCTCCTCGATCTGGGCAGACCAACTATAAAATCCACAGAGACTCTCTCCCACTTCCACTGTGGTATGTCTAAATGCTGAAGCAATCCGCTAGATTTCCTCTATTCATCCTTCTCTTGCTGGCATGTCAAACATCGGACCACATACTCTGCTACGTCCTTCTTTATACCAGTTCAATGAAAACCCTCTTCATATCTTGGTACATTTTGTCACTACCCGAATGGATAGTCATCCGAGAGTAATGAGCCTCCTTTAGTACTGATCTCAATAAATTTTTTACCCTGGGAACACACTACCTTCCATCTCGACGGAGGCACCCTTTTTTTCTATAAAATATCTAGCAAGGTGGCAAGAGGCCTCTCCTCTACTAAGTTGATCCAAGATGCCTACTAGTTACCGATCCACATGCTGTGTGGATACAATGGCTCCAAAAGAGTAGGTCGCACCTCCAACTATGCCAACATATCGGTTGTAAAACCATAAATGGTCTAAAATCGAAAGAAGAGATAAACTCCAAGCTCTACAATTCTACAAATAAAAGACTCAAGGTCATCATTTCCCTATTCAATGCGTCTGCGACCACATTCCCCTTTCTTGGGTAATATGTTACATCAAAATCATACGATGTAGGAACTACATCAAACACTGATGTCGTAAATTGAGACCTTCCTACGAGAACAAGTACTTGAGCAACTTGTGATCTATGTAAAGCTCGAACATCTCATCGAGTAAGTAGTGCCTGCATGACTTGATCGCAAACACTATCGCCACTAAATCCAAATCATGGTTATGGTTGTTCCTCTCATGTACCCTCAACTGCCTACTCCCATAATCGATTGCCCTACCTTCCTGCATCAACACTGCAGGTAAACCCGTTCCGCAAACATCCGTGTAAATGGTAAACATCTTGGAACCATTAGAAAGAGTCAAAACCAGAGCTGATGTAAGGGCCTTCTTTAATCTCAGGAATGCATCCTCGCAATCTATATCCCAATAAAAAATCAATTTCTTCACCGTTAGACGGTGAAGTGAAGCAGAGATCCATGTAAAAGTCCTTAATTAACTGTTAACCCCATTATGGAACGCAGATCAGAAATTTTGCTTCAATCGCAACATAGTATAATGGATGTTCGATCTTCATGGTCTGGTCGTTCGGTCACACGCTGTTATGGTTCAATCGGTTCCATATATTTGGGCCGTGCAAATATGAAGAAATGGCAAACAAACATATGACTATGCATTTTGTCAGCTCGAGCTGCTTATAACCCTATCGTGCATGTGCCA
This sequence comes from Allium sativum, assembly GCA_030737875.1. NCBI lineage: Eukaryota > Viridiplantae > Streptophyta > Magnoliopsida > Asparagales > Amaryllidaceae > Allium > Allium sativum. The sequence continues at coordinate 305,890,207 of CM060925.1, read as the reverse complement.
ACAAACGACTACGTGGACAAAGGGTAAAGTTATATACGAATTGGCTGTGGACAGAAAGTATATAAATGCATTATTCAACATATGTAAAGAAGCAACGTATCCTATGTTATTTCATGGGTTAAGGAACGTTGGCTTTACGTGCCACTTTGACCAGTGGCAGAAATGATACAAAGTGGGTCTAGCAGCAGTATATCATCCAATGGCAATGGCTCGTTCACATTGGCAAGGGTAAGGGTCATCTACCTTAATATCTCATGGGTCGAGCGTACTGTGAGCAAAAAGGCATGTTCACTTGTTAAATAAAGGAACTCGGATGTTACTCATTCATGATTTTCTTAATGTTAATGGAAGTTAGCAAAAGTACGTGATGTGCATATATTATACTAAATAAGCCGAGGCCAAACATTATCGTACGGTATGGAGTAGAGCTCAGTGGCAAAAGAAATAACACGGCACCATGGAATGTGCAATATAGAAATAGTGTACATGTGGAACAATTACATGAAAGATGAAGCACGCCACTGCATGGACGTGAAGCAAAATATATACGTCGTTACGACTGTTAGGGAGTTATTGCGTGGACCGATATTTAAATAATAAATAGGGGTTGGTCATAGAACTTAAACTTGCTTGCTCGTGAATGTATAAAACAGGTTGCTCGCCCTCGTACAAAAGGAGGAAACAAGTCGCTCGTTTTTACAATACTTGGGTCGCTCGTTCATGAGAATCATGCTCGATCGCATAGCATTTTCAGGGCCGGTCGTGCACTGATTTTTCATACAGTTGGCTCCAGCTATCCCGTGACATTTTCGTAAATACATGTGTGAGCGACCCAAACCCTACACATCATAATACTACTCAGTCACTACCCTCAAACTTCGCCTATAAATATCTCACTTCTCAACCATTCTAGAGACCGATTTTTTCACCTGGAAGGGCTGTCCAATTCATTTCTCCACCACATTTAAGCACTTCAAGCTCTACGGATTCTTCAACTCAATCCATTTTCTTTGAACAACAAATGAATCAAAATTTTTCCATACTCTACTAAAATCTCCCAAGCTCAACCTAAGTGATCTTCAACCGCTACTAATGCTCCCTAAAGCCTAGATTTAATGCCAAATCACCATGGAATCAAGGAAAACCACTCAAGTTATCAAATGTTGAAGATATTCATCAATCTCCACCATACTTAGAGAAGATCAAACCATTCCTTTGGTAGATTCAAGTGAAATCTAGATTAAAGAGAGGGATAAAAGAGAGAAATGTCACAAATGAGTAGAGTGAATCAAATAACATACTTTGTAAATTCTGTAATGATAGAGAGCTTCCACAGTGGACGTAGGTCTAAATTGACCAAACCACTTTAAAAATTGCTTGTTCTTTACTTTTTGCTCTTTATTTTGTGCTTATGGCCTCATAAGTTCAAATATAATCTTTTGGTGAAGTGCCCAAAGAGCACCTTTGGTGTTGAGGTCAAATTTTGATTTCAACATTTGGCATCCACCGTTGGGCCATGTTCGCACTTCTCTCCAATTTAAGAGCTTTCCATTGAAGTTCCAAGCGTGCTCCTATTATAGATTCTCTAGATCCAAGATCTAGGACAAGTGATGAATTCTCTTCAAAGTTCAAATCCTTTTCCGAGATAATGGCTTAGTCTTAAAAGACTGCAAGTAAAACCGCTGGAGAAACCGACAACGTTGCTAACAACGAAGCTATCCCACTTACCAACCGTTTTGAAGTTAGAGAAAACTCAATTGGTAGAGCCAGAGTAACTAGAGTTGAACTAGACGTCGTTGTCGCCAATCTAAACCAACGAATGGAGACTTCAAATAAAGCTTTGATGGATGCTAATGATGCTTTGATGGAAAAAATGAACGCTCTTCTAAACGCTCAAGCAAATCCCGCTCCTCCTCAAAAGGTTCATATCAACCACAAAGAGAACACAAATTCGGTAGCTTCTGATCATCATCTAATGATAACATGTAAGGCCTCGATGGATGGGAAAGCGATAAGAACAAAGCTGAAGTTCAAGACTCATAGCAGAAGACTAAAAGCCATTTCGATCAAAATACCCGACAAGTTGCAAGTCCCGCCAAGGGGGCACCTCCCCGCAGTGGAGGTAAATGACCTAGATCCTCTGTTAAAGCATATAATGAAAGATAGCATAGCTCGCAATGATAGTGAAAGAGAATGAGACATCTCCACCAGCAAAACACAATTCACAAAGAGGATCTGCATGGTTTAGTTCCCTAGAAAGTTCACTCATCCTTCTGCCTCCGTACAATGGGGCTTCTGATCCTAATCACTTTCTGTATAAATATGAATGGAATATGAATGCATCCAAAGCAACAGATGAGATTAAATGTCTATGTTTCCCTCTCTATCTAGAAGGCGCGACATCAATATGGCTTACGAGGCTGCCACCCAAATCCATTCACCGATTCGACGATTTAACTCTGAAATTCAAGGAGCTGTTTAGGCTGGAAGCTACGAAGGCTAAGGATGTTATTTCTCTGACATCAACGAAGCAAAACCCGGGAGAGTCTATTAAACCTTTTCTCAAGAGGTTCAACACTACTTTGTCCGAGGTAGGGAATCCTGAGCAGCGCATGTTCTTAATGTCTCTAATCGGCACCATAGATGAGAAGAGAGAATTCGGTACATGAATCAAAATGAGAAAAACAAATACGCTTAAAAAATTCTATAAAAAACGGAGGAGTATACGAGGGTGGACAATAATTCTATGCCTCTTCAGATTATTGATGTTAACCAACTTCTTGAAGCTCCCAAAGATGCTACAATTCAATATGATCAGAAGAATAATCAGGGGTAAAAACGCGTCAACGATGGAAAGGGAAACAGTGATAATAAGAAGATTCACCTTTTCAACCCATCAGAGCTAACAACTTTGAACGATACCTCTAAAAACAATTATCTTGCAACAAAAAATTATAAAGAATATGCAGAACCAAAACAAATGAGGATAGGCGACAAGGCAACTAACTTGAGAAAGTTCTGTAGGTTTCACAACCAACATGATCATAACACGCTTGAACGTAGTCACGTCAAAAGCTTGATTAAGGAGTTGATTCCAAAGAACAGGTTGCAACAGTATGTCAAGAATCCACAAGCATCAAACTCTACTCCGGCTCATCAGGGGCAGAATGTCCCCACCAATCAAGCTGATCCAGGTAATCAAACTCCAACACGTGTTGATACCAGGTCGGCGATCAATTGAGGACCAATGATTGACACCCAAATTTTAATGGCTTAGAATAAGATGTCATCATCGCCACTGCTCTACTTCCTGCTTCACTTCATGCTTTACTTCACATTTTATTACCTGTTGTGCTTGACACTTATTGTAAACAGTCTGTAATAATTTGCAAGTGATGCACTGAACATTAGCCACGTGACTAAAAACATATATGCCTGAGTAAATCTCTTACTTGCAATATTTTATATAATTTAATATTTACTAAAAGAAGATTCCTTATTACAGGTTATCTGACGAGCGCTTGCTTCCTCAAAAACAGATGCAAAGTGGAAATCCCAATAACACCAACTCCATTGTCGAGTGCAAAAAATATCAACACTCATAAATATAACAATGAAAAGCATCACCTTAGAGAGTGAGGAGAGGAATTGCCAAGAGTTGAACTGTAGAGAGATCGTCAAGTGGATGCGAAGTTAACGCAAGAGGTTGCAAGTTCCAAAGGGCAGCCCATGTCCAGTTGGGATCAATTTCCATAGTCAGGTGCATCCAGCTGGAGGCCGATGTTCGCTACACGGAATGACGCAAACCATTGCAAGTTCTACGGGGTTACAACCTCTCAGTCTAGATGTGATCACATACTATAGCTAGGTGCTTCCAACATGACGACTGATGTTCAAAAGAACCTCTCGGCCCGGATGCGATCACCTACTATGGATGAGTGTATCTGACACATAAGGACTGATGTTCCCTTGCGGAATGACAAAAGCCCTGCAAAGTTCTGTCAAGAGAACCTTACAATTCGACTACGATCACTTACCATAGTTAAGCATATCCGACACAACGACGGATGGTCACCTTGTGGAATAGCCCGCAAACAAAAAAATCCTTTGTGTCAGATCTTTGCGCCGACACAGAAGGCCCACCTCTCCACAACAAGAGGCTTGGAAAGTCCTTCCATAGCAAGGGAAAATCAAAATCCTTCAGGACATACCTTTGCGCCGACATAGAAGGTCCACCTCTCCATAGCAAGAGGCTTGCAAAGTCCCTCCATAGCAAGGGAAAATTTAGAATTTTATCCTCCCATAGTAGAGGCAAAATTTGAGGTCCCTTCACAGCAAGGAAACATTTAAAACTTCGTCCTCGCATAATAAAGGCGAAATTAAAAATCCAAAGTCCTCCCTAAGTGGGGGAAATAAACCCATAACCACCCCGAGCAGGGGCACTAAATCTCAAGTCCTCCCCAAGCGGGGACACTAAACCCAAAGATCTCCCCGAGCTGGGGCACTAAATCCCAAGTCCTCCCCAAGCAAGGGCACTAAACCCAAAGACCTCCCCAAGCGGGGGCACTAAATCGCAAGTCCTCCCCCAGTGGGGGAACAATATATAAGTCTTCCCCCACGGGGACACAAAGATATAAAAACATCTCTAAGTAGAAGTACCAAACTAGTCTGTAAAGTTGAAATTCCTATTGAATTGACGATTTCAGAGGTCCTGCTCATGGTCGGCAAGTTTAAATAACTTTAGCCAAAAAAAGTAGAAGCTTCTAGCGCGTCAACCACAATAAAGGAAATTAGACAAACTAATCACATCGAGCTCTTGCAACTCGTGGAGCCTCACGATCAGAGGCAATACAACCACATAAGAGCTGAATAATGCCTGGAAAATACCACGGGTCTATCACGACGTTGCAACAAGCTAGAAACCTGTATACACTCATCAAAAAAGCCAATACATTTGGTTTGATTTTGCCTTTAAAATGGGCATTTGAAGAGTTCGGCAAAATCGATATGCTCGATATGCCGATAAAACTTACTGCACCGATAAAGATCATCCTGGGAAACCCATTTAGAATCTCTTAATACAAAGGCTTCCTCGTCTGCAAATCTCCAACCATAAATATCTCATAAAAAATACAAATGATATCTTGCTTCAAATCTAGAGATAAGCGATGCTTAAAAGCGCAACTGTGCGAATATGGCGTAGTTCGAATCTAATAGAGCAGTAACGCTTCTCAAGGAGTTGAAGCTAATATCCATCAAAAGTTCCAATAAGAGATATAAAAAGGAGGCTAATCAATAATCACGCACTGGGGCAAGCCGTCGCGAAAGCAGAGATTTAAAATTTTATACATCCCAGTATGATCCAGGGTGTCAAAGAAAATTCTAATTCGAATTCCTAAATCTAACCAAGCAACTGCAACAAGCCTAAATGTAGACAATCAGAAAGTTCTTCTTTCCTGGCAATCTTGCGACAAATTCGGGAATGTCAAAATAAATGCGCACTCGATTAAAGGTATATTAAGCTATCACAAAATGGCATCTTTCCGTAAAATTGTCAACAGAACGAGCAATAACCAAAGGATGATTCGTTTAAAACCCGAAAGCTGCAGTCGCCCTAACCTTAGAAAACTCAAGTCGAAGGTCCAATTTGGATAGGTATAAATTTTATAAAATATGAACCATCATACAAGATCATACAAAAGAGTGGGGATTGAAATCTGTATTCGTTATACATATCAGTTTTAGAATTCAAGTGTCATTGTGAAATCTGATTAGAGTATCGTATTTATATAGACAATGTTTGACAAATTATAAACAATTAACCAAAAGAGTTCTGTATAGACATGTTATTCAATCCCAATCGCAAAATTCATTATAATCCGTTTTCTAGTGATTTAACAAATCCGTTATCGGTATGGACAGTCATTGGCGAATAATAAGTCCAAAATTGTGTGAATGCTTTTTTTAATTATAGAACAGGTGGCATGAATCAATTCACACTCCAATGCAACGATCGAACAACACGGAGATGTGAACAAATCCAGATTGTAATCTATTCTGCAAGATCAATCGAGGAAAATTTCACCAGTTACAATGTTCAGTTCGAAGCCCGCATTTCTTGCAAGCAAAAAATACAAGCTTCGAGGGGCAAATGTCAACCCCGTTATGAAATGCGGTTCAGAAATACGATATCATCGTTCACGCTTTAACAAATAAGATTGTTTACATGAAGAGCGTCAACTCATTCATATATAAAGGTGGCCGTGTATCATTTATGTGATTACATAAATCACGTACTTCTGTAAATACTATGGGACAACATATTCCCAAACAAAAGTACATGCAAAGGACAAGGCTTAACACGGATCAACAATACAAATAAGGCAACAAGAATTATTCGAATGATTGGTTCATCACAATAGTTTGGATCATGCAGCCTCTTCTCGTGCAGCCTTTGCTCGTGCAGTTCTGGTCGAGCATCATGAAACTGCTCAATCGAGCAGTAGCACCATCACGCCACCAAGGCTCGAGCAGCTTATAACCTGATTTTGCATGTGCCAACAATTGCCATTTGGACTGAGGGTAAATTAATATAAGAATTGGCTATGGATAGGAAGTATATAAATTTGTTGTTTAACATATGTAAAGGAAGCAACGTATCCAATGTCATTTCATGGGTTAAGGAACACTGGATTTACATGCCACATGGATTAGTGGCAAGAATAATGCAAAGTGGGTCGAGCAGCAGTATATCATCTAATGGCAATGGCAATGGCAATGGCTCGTTCACTTTTGCAACACTAAGGGTCGTCCACCTTAATGTCTCATGGGTTGAGCGCACTGTGAACAAGAAGGCTCGTTCCCCTATTAAATAAAGGAACTGGGATGTTACCCATTCATGAATTACTTAATGTAAATGACGGTTAGCAAAAGCACGCGATGTACACATATTATGCTTAATATGTTGAGGCTAAACATTATCGTACGATATGGAATAGAACTCAATGGCAAAAGAAATAATATGGCACCATGGAATGTGCAATACGGAAATAATGTACATGTGGATTAATTACATGAAAGATGAAGCATGCATTTGCATGGACATGAAGCAAAATATATATGTTGTTACAACCATCAGGGAGCTATTGCATTGACCGATATTTAAATAATAAACAGGGGTCGGTCATAAAACTTAAACATGCTCGCTCGTGAATGTATAAAATAGATTGCTCACCCACGTACAAAAGAAGGAAACAGGTCACCCATTTATACAACACTTGGGTCACTCATGCATGAGAATCTTGCTCGGTCATAGCATTTTCAGGGCCGGTCGTGCACTGCTTTTTCGTACAGCTAGCTACATTTGGCTCCAGTTGTCCAGTGGCATTTTCGTGAATACATATGTGAACGACTCAATCCCTGCACATCATAATTACGACTCTGCCACTACCCTCAAACTTCACCTATAAATAGCCCACTTCTCAACCATTTAAGGGACCAATTTTTCCACTTCGAATGGTTGTCCAAATCATTTCTCCACCACTTTTAAGCAATCCAAGCTCCATTAATGGCTTTTCTAACACAATCCATCGTCTTTGAACAACAAATGGATCAAATATTCTTCATATTCCATTAAAATCTCTCCAACTCAACCTAAGTGATCTCCAACCACTACTAATCTTCTCTAAAACCTAGATCTAATGCCAAATCACTATGGAATCAAGGAAAACCACTCAAGTTATCAAGTGTTGAAAATATTCATTAATCTCCACCACACTTACAGAAGATCAAACTGTTCCTTTGGACATTCATGTGAAATCTAGATTAAAGAGAGATATAAAATAGAGATATGTCACAAATGATTAGATTGAATCAAATAATGTACTTTGTAAATTCTCTACTGATATTAAAGAGAGCTTCCATAGTGGACGTAGGTCTAAATTGACCGAACCACTTTAAAAATTCCTTGTTCTTTACTGTTTGCTCTTTATTTTGTGCTTATGGCCCCATAAATTCAAATCTAACCGTTTGGTGAAGTGCTCCAAGAGCACCTTTGGTGTTGAGGTCAAATTTTGGTTATAACATTAACTTTCTATAATAACCTTCCAATCCCAAGAAACTCCCAATCTCTATCGCATTCTTAGGGGCTTTACAATCTTGAACTGCGGCAACTTTAGCCGGGACCATCGCTATTCTATCCTTGGAGACTACATGCCCTAGGAACCTTACTTCTTCCAGAAACGATACTTAGACAACTTAGCCTTTAGCTGATGCGATCTGAGGGTGCGTAGAACTTCTCCTAAATGAATGGCATGCTCTTCCTCATTCCTCGAGGAGACCAGAATATCATCCACAAAATTTACTATAAACATATTTAGGTACTCCCTAAATACCCAAATGATCAAATCTGCAAGGTATGCGGGTGCATTAGTCAACCCAAACGGCATGACCAGCCACTCAATGAATCAGTCGGGAGTCCTGAAAGTAGTATTGTCTATACTATCATCTACTATCCTAAGCTGATGAAAACCAATAACTAGATCCAACTGTAAGAAAACTAAAGTGCCCACTAACTAGTCAAAAAGTCATCTATCCGTAGAAGGGGTGCTTATTCTTCTGGGTGAGCTAATTTAGCTCCATATAGTCCACACATAGACGAAAAGAGTTGTCTGCCTTGGTCGCAAAGACGACTGGTTCCCCTCACTCATAAATACTAGATCTAATGAATCCCTTCTCGAATAACTCACCTACATGCTTACTGAGCTCCCTTTTATCTCCAAAAGCCATGTGGTGCACAAGTAAAGTAACAAGCCATGCCTTTTCCACTAGGTATATCCGGAAACCTATCTCTCGTCTAGGAGGTAGTCCTTTCACCTCATCGAACACGTCTGGAAAATCTCTGATTATGGTACTGATCTAAGATCATTAACAGGAGCATCAAGAGAATCCATGAAACTAGCATAACTGACCCCTACGGGTCACAAGAAATCTAGAGAGTCCTAATGTGGCTTGTCAAAATCCTAACAACACCTCTCCTCTCACAATCAAGCATGAAACCATAAATGGCAAGCCAATCCATTCCTAGAATAAGCTTGTAATCTATAAATCCATGAAAATATGCTTTGCACTCAAAGTCGACGCCTATAACAAAAATTCTCAAACCCCTTCATATCATAGACAAGTGAGCCATACCACCTATGGGGTTTGAGACTACCATCGGATCAAAAATTAAACAAGTATCTAGGTGCAGACTGTCAACAAAAGAATTGGATATGAATGAGTGAGAAGCACCGGAGTCGAACTAATTCCTAATAGGAGAGTCATAAAGAGAAATCAAACCTTCCATGGTTACTTTCCTACCTCGGTCTTACTACTAGCCTCAAGCACATGAACTTGTGCTCCGGACGATCTAGTATCGTTCCCTGTTTCTGAGGGAATTGCTTGCTAAAGTGTCCCTTCTGTCCGTAATTGAAACAAGCATTCTTTGTCTTCTTACAGTCACTGACAAAGTGTTCCGCCCTTCCACAGCCATTGCACTTAACCTTTGTCTTGATTTGTGCTTTCACATATTTTTCCTCCTTTTTTTTTGCACCCTTCTTGTGCCACCACTTTTTTCTTTCCAGTATTGGACTTACCCTCTTTGGCCTTTTCCTTCTGCATGTCCTCTTTCCCATCCTCATGCCTGAAAGCCATATCTACCAATATTTGAATGTAGCTCTCATTAGGATATGTATCATTGCCAAACCTTGGAGAGGTTTATTCAACCCTCTTGAGAATCCTAAAGCCTTCTTATTTGGAGTGTTTACTAAATCCAAGCCAAATCTTGTCAATTGATTAAAGCCATTGACATATTTCTTCATTGTCATACTTCCTTGCTTCAGACGTAAGAACTTTTCCATTTGCATTTCTTCCTCAACTTGCGATTATATCTTCATCTTAAATATATTCTTAACCTCATCCCATGTGGCCACCATCTTCCCTATCTGAGTAGCCTTCCACCAATATTATGCTTCGTCTTTTAAATGCCAAGAAGCCAACTGAATCCTCCTCCTATCGTCTAGCTCCAATAATCTAAACACATTATTTGTCTCCCTAAGCCAACTACGATCTTCCACGTAACTTTTCGTTCCCTAAATGGCTAGCCACCCTTTGCACAGAAATCCTTACTAAGCTTAGAGAAGTTAACTACTGAATTGGGTGGAACTACAGTGGTTGCAGCTGGGGGCGGGACATTTCCTTGCACTTTGGAAGGTGTCGTAGCCTATACATATCTAGAAAACCATGTCGGAATGGGAATGCCTTTAGGAAAATTTGGTGCTCCAGACATGCTGAGAAGAAAAGAAACAAGGATTCAGAGAGAGATCGAAGGAATATTGTAATTTACTTGAGGGGATATATTTTTCAAAAGTAGGTTTTACTTGAAAATGTTTTACTTGAAAACACTTTTTCAAAAACCTTTTCTCCAATCTTGTAACCTTAGGCTATGATACCAAATGCGACACACAATATCCCTTAATGTCACCCATATAAGGATGCATTAAGTTCTGTGAAGCGCAGTAGGTACAAAGTAATAATATAGAGGCTAAAATTTACAAAACATAATGTAAAAAGCAGTAGAAAATTTTTGAAACTTTTATTATTATTTAAACAGAATTACAGTTTCAAATACCATAAAGTCATAGAACAACGGTCTCGTGGAAATCAGAGTACAAGTATAAAGCCATAAAAATCATATCCCTCATGAATAACTATGATCATAGAAAAGAAATCGAAACAGTACATGGAATAATAAATACTCCAAGTTCAAGCTGAATTAGAGAATCATGGTCACTGCTGTAATCCACCGCACTGAAAACCTGAGGGGGGAAAAGGGAGAGAGAGAGAAAGAAAAACAAAATAAGTCAGACTAAAAGTTTGGCGAGTTCTAGTGATTTTTAGCATAAGCATGAGATAAAAAAAGTATTAAGACAAATCAATAGTACTGGATATGAAAATATAGTAAAATAGGAAACATAGAGAATAAAGTATGATAAGCTTTTGATTCATATCCCAGAATTTTTGCTCCAATTATATCAAAAGATTAGGCCTCCCCTAATTTCTACCCAATGATTGGCTTCTTAAACAAGATGTGAATAATTTGTGCCAGCTATAGCGTTCGGGTTTATCACTCCCGAACCCATCAACAAAGAAAGACGCAGCCTTAATCATAGACGTTATAGCATCTTATCTTCCACTTTCGGACTCATGCATGCTCATGACTCCGCTAGTACGCGCCTATACCCACCGCTCGTTTTGACCTCTTACTACCCATTTCAGTATAAGCGTGCCTTGACCCCTACCTAATGCGAGGCCCCATTGATAATCAAGGAATCCTGACTGATACAGATCCCATACAAAATGCATATGACATAAGCCTCCCCGAGACATGGTCTCTAAGCAGGCTAGGTTTTCCATGAGACCCTTACATCTCAAAGGAATAGACCCCTCCTGCTTATTAATCCAGTATTCTAACTTAACACATTTTAATTTCATTATCAAACCTTGTGTCATAACATGTTTTCCCCTTGATTGTAATTAACGAAAGTAATCTTCAATCCTTCCATTGCTTATTAATCTAGTTTTCTAGCTTAACATTTTTAAGTTCATTAATAATCCCATGACATGTTATGCCCTAGATCGTGATTAATGAAAGTAATATACAACCTTTTTACCCTCCAATTATAATTAACGGAAGTAATTTACAATCCCTTTTTCTTTCTTGTTGATCCAGAGTTCTAACTTAACCTTTTTAAGTTCATTAATAACCCCATAACATGTTATTCACTAGATTGTAATTAACGAAAGTAATCTACAATCCCTTTTTCTCATTACTGTGTCATTCAATTTCTAATTACATGTTCACAAGTTACAATAACATGTTCTTACTTAATGTGTAATTAAATATATCTTACCCCAGTCCCCATGACATGTCTACTTAATATATAGTTAAGTCCAACCTATTCTGATTTATTTGTTTGCATATTCTTCCTTTTTAACTACCCCAATTTTATAGTTCAAGTTTTATAATTCCCAGTATGCCCAAATCTACTTTTTATTGTTAATTTCAGTTATTCCAATTTACCCCAATTTTATGCAATTCTAACGGAAAAGGCCTAGGTTCTCGTTGGCTTAGGCTCAGCACAAAGAAAAAGGAGAAAATAGAACCAAACTCGGATATGACAAATTGATAAAATAGGTATAATAAGACTGTAAATAAAACATTGACAGAAAGAGAATAAGGAAGAAGAATGTACATAAGTAATAAATAAACAAGGGAAAAGCAATTGATAGTAATTAAAAGAACATATAAGAATAAACACATAAACACTAGTAATTTCAGATCCAATATATTAACTATCAAAAATTCTTTTTAAATTGCAAATCTAAAAATAACGTGAAACTCACAGTGATGTGCAATAGATCCAGAAATGGTCCTTAAAATTGAAGTAGAAGAATTATCCTTTCAATCTATATCTTACTAGCACCCAAACCCTTTTTCAAATTTTATTTCAGAACATAACTTAGCAGAGGAAGAAGATGAAGAAATGTTTGGTATAGGAATATAGTGAGGGTTGCTAGTCTATATATAGATGTGTTATGATAATTTAGACTGTATGATTTTAGGGTTTTAATCAACACCATAGAAGATACATCATGCTGAGTCGGCAAGGAATATAGCACGCAAACTCAACCAGGTTCAGCTGTAGGAATGTTGCCTGCTCTTGGGTGGGTCGATCCCCCTTCTACTTTGGTTGACACTAGTATCGATCCATTGATTGACACAAGGGTCGACCCACGTAGGGTCGGGTTGCCCAATGACCGTTGTTTCTCCTGATTTATTTATTTAAATCAGTTTAATTTAATTCGAACTTCTTTCGGTCATAACTTGTTCATACTTAGTCCAATTAAAGTAAACCAAAAGTGTACCTAACTCAAAATTTCGTAATGAACGCAACAATAAAGTCCATTTTATCTAATTATGAATATTTTATTAATTAATATTCAATTCGTTAATCTTCTTTAAATATGCATTGTATGTTAAATTTTGGAGTGTTATACATGCTCTTTACGAATGATGAACCCTCAGACTTTTTTCATTCATCGTTGGTTACCTGGATCAGGAGTTCGGATGGCTAAGTCTGCCCACCCATGTATGGGATTAGTCATTAGTCACTAGGCACACTCTTTATGGGAGATAAACCATCCAATCTCCTTCTTTTATTTTTCACATTTTTGAGTTAAGGGTGACGATGTCGGCCTGCCCATGTAAGGGGACCTGCGCGCCCTAGGAACGCTCTGTAACCGATGTTAGTCCGTTACCTTCAAACTTAATGGAACTCAAAGAATTTGAAATCAATAGTGCCTAAGTCGACTCATCTGCGTACGGGATTGGGCCTTAAAACGAAATCTTGTTCTCTACTTGACAATAAACCACTATGTTTTCCTTCGGATTTATTAAAAACTCCAACCATTAAAAACTTTTATAAAAATTACTTCGCTCGTTGGGATGCTGCTTGCGAAATAAAGAAATTTGGAATTAGAACTTCAAAATATAAAAGTCATAGTAAGGACTTTGTTTGCTTAGTATAAAAATCTCTGTCCCCAAGTAAGGAGTTTGCTTGGGAAGGGGCAGTCTGTCTTGTTAGGACTTAGCAAGCCTTACCTAGTGTCGAGTAGGGCCCTACCCATTTGGTTCATCCATGGTCCTCTTGCCAGGTTTTGACATGGGCATCTTGGACCACTCTCGCTTATCCTTCGTCCTCTTATCAAGTCTTTGCAAGGGAATCTTGGAATCTTCTGGCTTATCCTTTGTCCTCTTGTCGTGTCCTCGCAATGGCATCTTGGACTCATTTGGTTATCCGGTTATTGATTATTCTACAGTATCCTTGTTCCTCTTGTCAGGTCTTGGAAAAGGAGTCTTGGACACATTTGTTTGTCTGGTTATTAGTTGTTCTAGCTTATCATTGGTCCTCTTATCAGGACTTAGCAAGGGAATCTCGGACTCCTTCGGTTAAATATTTATGTGTTATTTGGGTTTCAGATTCGTCCGATTATCTAGTCTAGTTATTTGGTTAATGGCTATTCTGGTTTCTTGATTTTGGGTTACACACCAGTTTCCTAATTCTCGGTTATTCTTCTTATCTCGGTTATTTCTCGTAATACGATCTAGAGCAATTGTCGAGTCTCTTTGGTCTTAGCTTCCTAGTTAGCATGACCCGTAGTGATCATCGGTTTTCTTTGTTTTTCAGAATTTCGGGTTTTTCGTTAATACGATCCGGCATGATCGCGTTCTTTAGTTTTCTAGATCTGGCATGATCATGTTATTTGTCTTTCTTGATCCGGCTTTGGACTTCTATGCGAACTCCTTTCAGTTCATGACTTCTTGGATTTCTAGATTTCTCACAAAGTGCATCTCCCTTTTCTCAAGGAAGACATGTTTGGAGGAGCAAAGTGTTGATCCGATTTTTGGCGGAGCAGTCACATGGCGGGTTCGTGGTTTTCCAAGTACTCGAGACTCGAGTATGAACTCATGGAGGCATGCGATGATTTTTGAAGTCAGAAAACTATTGGAATTAGGTTCGGAATATGATTAACTCTTGGAGTTACCGTCTCCTCAAAACAAGTGAGCAACACGGACGGAACAGCTCAAAATCTTTGAGCACATTGAGCTTCTCACCTCAAAAAAGTTGGATCTAGCATCAAATTAGAATCAGGATTTGGCGTGGTAAAGAAGGTGATCAGCTCGGTCGGATCAAGCAAAAATACATGTGCAACACACATCGACCACCTTAGAAAACGAGGCAAAAGCCCAGGTAGGGATTACGTATACAAATTCTCGGATTAGATCATCTCAAAAACACGTGATCACTTTGGCCCGACCACGACAAAAAGGCCTGAGCACATCGTCCGGATCACCAAAGAAATCAAGGTGTGCTCATGGTTGTGATTTCGTGTCCCCTCCTAGGATACGAAAGTACGAATTTCGCATCCCTTCCATGAATATGAAATACGTATTTCGCATCACCCTCCGAGATACGTTATCACTATTTTGTATCCCCTCCTACGGATATGATCCAAAATCTTCGCCATCACTGGGAGCTTGCCCCGAAAGACTTTCCCATATGTTGATCACCCAATTTTGCTTGCACAACACAGAATTTTTGCGATAGGCATTCGAAAATCTTTGGATACGAAGTTATTGGATTTGGAAACTTCGACCATCCTCATAGCGCTTGAGCAACATGCGTGGATCAGCAAGAATTGCTTGCACACTTTGGTTTTTAGCCGCAACAAGAGTTCCAATCTGAGGATGGAAAACTTGCGATACGTAATCACTTAGCTTGACATGGAAAGCATGGCAATGTGTGGATTAGGCAATTTCGAAGAATCTACACATACAAATCCCTCATTTATTAGAGCGCAACCTAGGATACGAATTTTGTAAATATTTTTGGATTTTAGCTAACTTCCGGCGAGTCATTTCAATTCCAGGATTGGCACTACTTCCAGGACATGAAATTTTGGGTCAATTCCCAACAACTCCACCGATAAGTATCCCCTCTCTGGCGTGAATAAGGGTTGGTTATTTGGACTTTTAGCTACTATATTGCACATGAAAAATCTATCCTTGAAGCTTATTAATTTCTTTCATGGTGGCTTCTACGAGTTTGGACTATCTCTTAGACTTAAAATCTTCAAATAGAAGTTTACTCCTAACCTTTGGAAATTTGGGCTCACACTTAGCTCGCTTTTGGACATATTTGGACTTAGAGGCATATTTCACATATTTTGGCTTGAGGAAGATGATTATAGCCTAGCTCGAGATTAACAAGGACTTTGTTATTCTCTAACACAACTTTGTAAACTCAAAGTGTTGATACCCAGATAAATCTTGTAATTATAACAATGATGATGAATAGTTGCTATGAAGTGGTTGTAGGCTTTAGTGTCGAACCACTATAAAATTAGCGTTCTTTACTTTTCTACAAACATTTTGGCGTACTTGGATATTTACATAACTTTAACCCATCGGGTGTTGGCATGTGCGATTGACCAATACCCCTCGTCAACAACATGCAAACACTACGCCATAGATGGCTTACTGCAATGAAACTACATGATGTTGCTAGATACATTATAACGATAGCTATACTATTTTTTGTCTATTACAACATTTGCTTCAAGGTGTTAGCATAGATATCAACTCGATATTGCAGTAGCTATAGATATATTCAAGTTTAAAAA
Source organism: Allium sativum (assembly GCA_030737875.1). Lineage (NCBI taxonomy): Eukaryota > Viridiplantae > Streptophyta > Magnoliopsida > Asparagales > Amaryllidaceae > Allium > Allium sativum. The sequence continues at coordinate 305,873,923 of CM060925.1, read as the reverse complement.
TTAGTAAAATTAGCAACACGCGTGAATAAGATCCAACGGTCTACATTTAATCTAGTTGTTAAAATGGATCCACTTTTTCTCTAAAGAGATTAAGAGAAATTGGTTTTCGCTGCCCCCCTTTTCTTTTTTTCTTTTATCACTTAAAATTGTTGTCTCCTCTTACTATCTTCAATGGAGACCGAATTCAATGGCGACCGAAGTTAAATCGAAACTAGGGTTCTTCTTAATTCATGGAGAACTAATCAAATCGTGTGTATATATCACTCAATGGAGACCGAAGTTAAACTAAAACTAGGGTTTTACTTATCTTATGATTTGGCTCTTAGATTCTCGATCGAAACACTCAGAATAATTATAAGCTTCTCTGTATTTAGGTTTGCGCTTTTTATTTGAATTCTTGCATGTGGTTTTGTTACCAGGCTTGTGAAGAATTGAGTGTATTTACAGGGATTTTGATAACCGTAGTTCTCCGATTTCACATATTTGATTTGGTCTTTAAATTAGGACTTGGATTTTGATCTACATTATTTTTGGGCTTTTGATTTCTATCGGATGCTACTATTTGAATAAATTCCTTACTGATAGGAAAGTTTGAACGGTTCAACTTTCCAAAAATCTTGCCTTAGTCCTTGTTCTGATGAGCTCTTTACATCATGTTACGGTCGACGAGCTTATGCATTGGATTTTCACTTGTAAGAACCAAACATACATACATACATACATATATATATATACATATATATATATATATACATAGTGGAAAATAGTCATAAGGACAAGCTTTGGAAAAAAATTAGTCTGAAGGACGTCAAGTTTTATTTTTAGGCTGAAGGACAAACTTTGAAAAAAAAATAGACTGAAGAACAATGCTAAATATAATTAGCATTTTCTGCAGTGTAAAACTGAATAATGCTAGTTAAAACTAGCATTTTCGTGTAGTGTAAAAAACTGAATATAATGCTAATTACTTTTAGCATTTTCTTCAGCTTAATTTTGGCTCAAAGTTTGTCCTTCAGACTAAAAACAAAAATTGGTGTCCTTCAGCCTAATTTTTCGTTAAAGTTTGTCCTTCTCCCTAATTACCTCATATACATATATATACATATATATATATACACACATATATACATATATATATATATACATATATATATGGGGCCAGCTTTTTGGACACAAAATTAAACACAAAGAGAGAGACACAAAGCCTCCACCGCTGGACATGTTCGTCTTTATGTGGAGAGTGTAATTCATAGGAGGATCCAATGATTGAGATTAATTGTGTGCAATTTTGTGTCCTAATTTTGTGTCTAAATAGAGTTTTCATATATATATATATATATATATATATATATATATATTTGAAAGATGGTTAAGTTTGTATTGATGCATTGACCAGAATTTAGCCCAAGCCCACGAATGAAATACAAGGTACAATGGTGAACAAAAGAGTTTTCAATACAATACAAATACGGTTGGTGAGCAATGACTGCGCATGTCAATCAGCTAGTTAATACCAGATTTGTGTGCGTATATACATACATACATACATATCTGTATGTATACAAATATCTTTATATATAAACATAACTTGTGTACTTGAATAGCGTACATATATATATATTTATATATATACATATATATATATATACATATATATATATATATACATATATATGTATACAGAGTTGTATATATGTATATAAGTGTATACATATATGTATAGATGTATATGCATATATGTATATATGCCCATTCACCTGAAATTTGCGATGCTCCATTTATTTAAAGACAGACATTATATCCTTTGCATGGCACTATCATGCTCGAAAATGTTCACTGGTGCACCATGCTTCTGCACTGTATTGTTTTACTGCACCATGCAGTTGATGAGAACACTTCTGCACTTGATGTTGGTTTAATTGTTTGTTGCTGATCTTGTTGTGATTATATATATACATACATACACACATGCAAATTCATGTGTGTACACACGCACACACACGCGCGCGCACACACACACACACACACACACACACACACATATATATATATATATATATATATATATATATATATATGCATATATATATACTTGAATATACTCTTGCACTTCTGATACCCTAAACTGCTCATTTGAGAACCAAGGTCATTTACCTTGCTTTGACCAGTTTACCTAGAATCTTTGGTAATTTTTGAAACTGATGCATCCTCTATATATGCTGCTTTTATTTGATGCTTTATTTACGGAAGCTGATGTTTTACTTATGCACCAATGCTTTAACTTGTTTATACCTTTTCTCTTCTTGCCCTGTTAAGATTTGTCCTCACGTGCTTGACACCTTGTCTTCTTCTTTGTTGTTGTGTATTTGTGCTGAATGATGTTACATGCTTGTCCAGTTACATTTCCATCCTACCAAGTCTCTGTTGTATCTTTTACCATACTTGTTCATCTGAGTTTTGCCTGACCTGGTCTTGACTCCTGATGGCATGCATGCTGTCTTGTGTTGTTGTGTATGCAGTTTCACATATACATACACACACACACACAAACATACATATACACACATGCACTTGTGCACTCCTAACCTGATTTGCTCTTGCCTTATCCCCTGTTGTGTTGTTGGCTTTGCATTTGCACTGATCAATTTAAAAATCAGAACTGCTCCTTGCTTGTATTTCACTGGACTAATGCATGCGCGCGCGCGTGTGTGTGTATGTGTGTATGTGTTGCTCCACATATACATTTTCTATTTGAAACTTTTGTCCTTTATTGGTGCACCTTGCACTTGTATTTTTATGACCTGTCCTGCATATTAAACTGAAAAGTATAGATATTTATTTGATCTAGTTTAAATGCATTCGAGATTGATATATTCAAGTGCCAGGCGTGATTGCTATACTTGATTGTATACAATCTCATATACTATTATGCCATACTTGAATATCATCAAAAAAGCATATTGGACCAAGTCTAGAAAGATAACCAGAAATCTAAGGCAAATAAAATTTAAAATAAATTTGTATTTTCTTGAATTTAAATCTATTTTTGTTCTAGTCTACTTTGCCTGTTTCTATAATTGACAGGTGTTCAGATAGATGGACAGACAGATATCGAAGCAGTTGATGATTGTGTGTGTTAAAGAGTGTCAGTGAGTGTATGTGAGTGAATAGAGTGACAGTGTAGTGAGGAATGTATGTAAACATGAATGACTGTGTAATATACCAGTGAATGTACAATAGTAGAGTCAGAAAATTTGTACTATTTGAATTGTTAAAATTTAATATTTATTCGAATAAAACACTATGTTTGAATATCCACTTATGTCAGTAGTACATTATTACGTAAATATTGCTATATTCAAAAAATGTTGCAGTATGTGATGGTAGAAGTTGCAGTATGTGATGGTAAATGCTGAAGTATGTGATGGTAAATGTTGTGATAAACTAGCAAAGTGTTGCCATTGGATGGTAAAAGTGTTACTATAGATATGTGCGACCCACTTTTAAGTAAAATTAGTATATGTGGCAACATCAAGAAAATTTTGCCATTGGATGGTAAAGATGTTGTCTTTGACTCAAGGACAACGCGGAAAAATGCATCACCAGAAAAATGTTGCCTTTGATCGTTTTTTGCCTACAACAATATTTTCCCGCACTTACTACATCATATCTTGGGGGTTGCAATAGGTAATCTATGGCATAGTGAAACAAATGTATATTAGTACACAGATTATTTTAGCAACCTCAGCAGTAGAATATCATTGTGTTTAAGACTTATCAACGACAAATAAAAGTTTTCTTGTACTAATGAGTATAATTACAATAAAAAATCTAATTTCTTCATTATTTTTGGAATTTTTTTTTAAATCTTTGTTATAGACTGTTCTCTTTATTCTAAGCATTTTGGAAGCAAGTTTCACCTTTTTGAATTTTGTTTTGTTCATTTTTGCTGTGAATGGGTTTTGCCAAGAGGATAGCAAATGAAGAATAGAAGAGTGGAAAAAAATAGTTGATGGTGTACTGAAGTGATAAAAGAACTACAAACACGGATAATGAAGGAATATTAAATTAAAACACATATTTTACATCAAATTCATGGCAGCCTCACTTAAAATCAACATCAAATAGCTGGTCCTATTTTCCATCCTCCCCTCGGCAAAAAAAGGGGCCTTACCCTCCCCGCTTTATAAAACAAACATTTCATTATTTTTTTTGTCACTATACCATAGTTGAGAGGAATCAGTTTAGAACAATTAATATTAAAATCCTTAATCGTAAATAAAATAATGTGGAAATGTTCATAAGCTATAAACCTATGAAGTGGAAATATTATACCATGTTTTATATCAATTTTAGAAAACATACAACAAATATGTTGACAAAGTTTATTTAGACGCAATTTGATGACACAGTTGATGACATAATGAATTCTCATCATTGGATTGCCCCATAAATTTCACCTTTCCATATAAAACCAAAAGGATCCAATGGTGCAGACCTTTTGTGTCACCATTTGTGTTTTCTTTTGTATCTAAATAGCCGCCTCTTATATGTATTGAACTATTAAGGACACCTCGTTTTTTTCTTACTAATTCCATAACAAAAAAAAACCATAAAATTTTAGACTACACTCTTACCAATATCAAACTTTTTAAGTGGGTACGAAATGTATTATTTTTATTTATTTTTGTATAGCGAACAACCGGCGATCAACAATAGTTCGACGATTGATGACCGTGTAAAATGGTGTTGGTTGGCCGTTTTTTGCTTTGTGCAAAACAATTTTGAAGGTGGTTGATTACCATGTGGATTGTGTATAATATTAGGAAGTACACAAAATTTATTGTGCTTATTATTTTTATTTGTGGTATTAGAAATGGGGATTTTTAAAGGGACTCCATTTTTTGTTAAGGGAAGGATAATTTTAAGGGGACTCCGTCTTATTTTTTATTTGTTAAGGGGGGTTTGGAATTTTAAAAATAAAATAATATATAGACTAAAGTACCCCCGGTCTCATCAACCCTTAAGACTTATCGATCAAAATTCAATCTCGGTTCAATCCAAACACGCCGCGAGGTGAAAAAAAGGAAAAAAAATCGAACGTTGATAAATCCCCTTTTCGAAATTTTAGATTTCGTTGAAAAGGATGAATACAGTTTGCAGAAAGTAGATGAATTTCGTTCGTTTGCACGAATAATGAATACAGTTCATCATTTAAAGTTTGGATTTTGTTCGAGGGTGAATACAGTATGTTACAGTTTGATAAGAAAAACAACCTCGCTATGAGATGATTTGTCAAAAGTAATTACATTAAAACAGTGTACATATTCCAACATTAAAACAAATGTTTCTTAACTGAATTTATGCTTATGTTCATGCTATACTAAGTGTATGTTGTTACTCTTATTTTCATTTATGGCTAGTGTGTTGTGTATATTTTTGTTATTGTGTTCCATGCTTACTATGATAGTGAATAATAAAGTAAACAATACTTGAATATGTTATTTCCATGTGTGCAAAATGTTTATGTTTCATGTATTATTATTTTTCTATGTACAGAATTAAGTTAGAGTTTATTTTTTAAGGTTGCATTAATAAAGAGTACAAGGTTAGTATTGGAAATTTTATTAATATGTTTAAGGGAAGGCTATTTTATTTGGCAATTTTTATTCTAATCCATATTTTTAATAAGTTAATCCACCCTATAAAATAGGATCGTTGACTTTTAATAATATTTAATTTTTAAGTTCATCCACCTAAAAAATCGACAAATATCCTTTTCTTTTCAATTCTACGTATTTCGTCTTCTCTACATCTTTCCTCTTTTTAGTTCTATGTCTTTCTTCTTCTCAATATCTCGTCACATATTTCTTATTTCTAAAATCCTACATCTAAATTCAAGTCTGCGTGGAGTACATCATTTAACATAATAACAGTAAATAGTTTGTTTATTTTTAGTTTGAAGTTGATTAATTGTATGCAAAATTGTTTTTTTTATATCATCGTTATTACTTATAATTGTTAGCTATTTTTTGAAATCTTGATAAATTTATAGAAATATGTCTTAAAATTTGATCCTGGGTGAATCAACTTTAGCAGAAAGAGATGCTGTAAAGGTGCTTCTTGTTGCTTCTTTTTTCAAAAGCAGTGATAATTTCATCAATTTTATCTTCCCAATACTCCACTGCTTCCGGATCTTGGCAAAGTTCCAAAGCAAGTCGACCACCAACAGCAGCCTCTTCATGGTTATGCTTAACATCCATATTGATTAGCCGAACAAGTTTCAGTAATACCTGATTGCTGCATTTCATTTTTCTTTGACAGAGTAAAACAAATAGCATAAAAATCAATTGTAAGCTTAATGATAGAGTGAAATCTATAAGTTAATCCACTTGTGGATTAACTTACAAAATAATTGTGGATTAACTAATCAAAATAAAATGATGGATTAACTTATTAAATTTGTGTATTAGAATAAAAATTACCATTTTATTTTAACCCCCTTAACAATTTTAAAATAAACTGAAAATGGTACTCCTTTTAATTAAAAGTGGAGTCCTTTTAACAATCCCCTTAGAAATAGAAAAGGGGATTGTTATTGACACTCCAAATATTGTTAAGGGGAGGTCAATTCTTAAAAAAAAAAAAAGAATCTGCTAAGGGGAGTACCAATGCAGAGAGCATCTCTCTTAACAAATAAAGTTTATTTTACCAAATTATCCTTCTTTGCAATAATCTCTTTTTTAGTTGTTAATAAAAAAAATTATACGTTGTATAGTCGAACAGCATCAGATTTTTATACCAAATTATCATTAATTTCATTTGTCGATATGCATCAGATCAAACGAAAATATATCACTCATAGAAAATTTATATACATATATCGAACAATTTTTTTATACATTATCCCACCGCTGAATTTTTCGATACACCATATTTTCTCCACTTTGATAACCCAACAACGAATACAAATTTCAAAAATGATTAACAATGTCAAACAAAAATATATAATATGGCAGACCTATGTTGTTCATGTCGTTATGCAGTAATTCACCTATTTCAGCGATGACAAATCGAAGAAATAAACAACCATCTTCCACCGAATAAAATTTGACACTAAGGCGTTTGGCTTTCAAGATTGACATAACAAAAACCCTAACCTTTATAGTTTCCGGGGCAACTTTCATCTTTTACACCATTATTTCTCCCTAAAAAATCATTTTTTTTGTTTGCAAATAATATAAAGTTTTTTTTTTCCTTCTTCTTTTTTTTTTTTTTTTTTTTTTTTTTGCTTTTGCGTTTGAGATTAATTGTGATTTAACATGGTAAGGGTAAGAAGGGAACATAAAAAATTAAGTACGTGACCCCTTCGGCTATCTCGGATGATATTTGAAACACTTATAATTAAGCTTGCTGCCAAATCTCGGATTTTGGCTATTATCTCGGATTTTCCATCTCGGTGATCTCGGGGAGATTTAAAAGCTTGGAGCATGACTTGTTTCTCGCCCTTCATTTTGATAAATGTTGATGTATCAATCAGCTTACATAGTGAAGGACGTGGGAGCGTAACATGGTGAAAATAGGTTAATTGCCTTTAAGAACATGTGGTTATGGTGCCAATGTTCAGCCATAGTGGGGTTCTTTTTCACAGAATATAATGAAGCAGTTTTGTAGTAAACGTCCCTAGCCCTAGTCTATAGGCTAGGGCTGTTACGCATGGCAATACGGTCCCTGGCCCTAGGCTGTGGCAGTTACGTGGGATCCAAACGCATGGCAGTACCGTCCCTGGCCCTAGACTAGGACTGTTACGGTTGGACCGTTCAACCGTCGAACCGCACTAATCGTTCACGCGGTTACCGTCTACTACGGTAACTGTGACGTTTGTGGATTTTGATAACCGCGGGAAACCATACCAACTGCACACGATTTTTTTTTTAGTATTTCGTAAAAAATATATGTTTTTCAATAACTTAAACTAGAGAAATAACATATATATAAATTATTTTCGCCTTTATTTATAGACAACATGCACATAGATGGTTTGTTTTATAGATAAACAAACTAATTCTTAAAATTAATGCTAAAACTTGAATTATTTATGGATAACAATGTAAATTTGCGGTAATGGTTGCGGTAATTGTTAGATGGTTACGGTAATGGTTATAAAATTTGGCAGCCATCAACAATGGTTGTGGTTATGGTTGGAGGTAAAATTAATGGTTGTCATAACCGTAACACACCTACCGTAGGCCTATTAGGCAATGGCCTAGGGCACAAAAATTGAAGGGGCCCAAAAAAAATATTACAAAACCGCTGCTGAAAAGAAAAAAAGCGAAGGGTCCAGGAGCACGCATATTTCCAGAAGGAAGAGAAAGCGAAGAAAAAACGCAGGCGGAGAAAAAAAAATCCAATATCAAACAAAACATTACAATCCAGGATTAGAAGAAAGCAAGTAGATCCAGGATTCCAAAATTGAATTCAGCTGAAATAGGGCAGCGCCACCAACACCGCAGCAACTAGGGTTTCACAAAATTGGGTAAATTTCCTACAACTCAATTTTTTTGTTAGTTGATAAACAAAATGTCTTCTGTTCTTAATTTTCAGTTGCTTAAAACACATTCATGTTTAACCGAGAAACGAGAATCCCCTGGTGACCTGTGTTAGAAATATTTGATTGCTTACTGTTTGTGTGTATATATATCAATTTTTGTATTTATAAGCATTGGGTTCACACACGTTTAAGTAGTTACCCAATTTCAATTATTTTTTATCAACCGCAGGCAGCATGCGCTACTACTATAATCATTCCATTTTCCACTTTTTAAAAGAATTGTGTTAATTTTTTTTTATAACAAGAGTTGTGTTGTACAATACTAAAAGCTAAAATGGTGAAATCATAATTAATTAAGTTATTGTATTATTATTTTTGCATGATACTCTTGTAATTTTGTTCATTCAACCGCAATCGTTTTTCACTACAATGTCTTCTAAAAAAATATGAGTCCGGAGCTTTTAAAAGAAAGAAAAAACTTGAAATTGAAAATGATATTAAAAAACAAGTGGATTCACTTGATAAATTTTTTAGCAAGAAATAAGAGGAAGAGCTTGTTATTGAAACAGAAATAAATGAGGTTGAGGTTGTTGAAGTTATGAAAAATAAGAATGTAGTTATTGATGTGAATGAGATCAATTTAAGTGAGAAAAATGAATTGATTATGGAGTGTATACCACTTTCTTCTGACATCAGTGATCCGATAAATTGGAAAAATATGAATCAACACTTGAGAGATTTGATTGTTCAAAGAGACCCTACAAGAGATAATAACTTTAGAAGCGCCTGATTTAAGTGATTTGCTTAGTAATTTTACAACTCGTAGTGTAAGAAGATTAAGTATGGTGTGAACTTATTTTGTAAACGCCTCTTTTGATATTTCTATGCAATCACAACTATCATTTTGTATGAATGAAATAATATTGCTTTCTTATTTTCTTTATTCAATTTTTTTAATGGGGGGGGGCCTTAAAAAATTATTTTGCCTAGGGCCTTCTAAGACTCAGGGTCTGCCCTGAAGCATGGATGCTACTAAATCGGCGATCAATTCAACACATGGCTATTGTTGTTCAACCAAGTATCATAAAGCAACAAAGAACATGGGATTTTAACTGTTAACTTGCTTAGACAGATCAATTTGGTTATTTTCGTAGGCAGTAATGTGCTTTATTGAGTAACTGTTTAAAACCGGAAAACTTTGAGTAGTGGATAAAGTGTGGAGCAACGCGATTTGCGAGCAATGGTGCAGGGCTGGTTCACATTAATGCTTGTGGAATAAGAGGCTTCATCATGGGTCTAACATTTTTTTGTTTTCATAATCATTTTTCATGTTGCATTTAAGTATAAGTTTCTATGGTTTATCATATTTGTTTTAGTTGTACTCGGATTAGTATGTTTACCAGCTCTCTCTCTCTCTCACACACACACACACACACACATACATATATATATATATATATATATATATATATATATATACATACATATATATATATATATACATACATATATATATAAGGCACGCTTTATAGCACTTAAATTTTCTAGCATCCCATTTGCATCTTTATTATAACCACTCATTTGTAGTATAATAAGTTAGTGGGGGAGAGAGTTAATGGGAGAAGAGAGAATGAGGATTGTCTGGTGGAAATCAGTGTTAAAGGGGTGTTGCACTATTTGTGGTGCTATTGGCCCTATCCCTATAAATATATATACACACACACACACATACATATACATATACACGAGGGTTATATGACATCCCTCTTTCATGGAACCCGTTTTGCAGTCCAATAATAGCCACACATTTATAATTAAAAATAAGTTAGTGGAGGAGAGAGAAACAAGAATTTGTAGGGGAAATCAGGGGGCTAAAGGGGTACTACACTATTTGGGGTGTTCTTGACCATATATATATATATATATATATATATATATATATATATATATATATGGGGGCGGTTATTCGGACACAAAACTAGACACAAACATAAAGACACAGAATCTTGACCATTGGATCTTTTTGTCTTTATGTGGAGAGGTGGAATTCAAGGGGAGATCCAATGGTGTAGATTTTGTGTCCCCTTATTTGTGTCTATTTGTTGTGTTCAAATAGAATTTTCCTATACATACATATATATATATATATATATATATATATATATATATATGGAAGGAGCATTTTTGGGCATTCCGGTTTTGCAGCATATTTTTAGCACTTCTACCGTATCGTGAGTTACACTAATCCAAATTCAATAAAGTTTTGTAGATGTTCAATCCACATATATTGTTATCTATCGAAAATTTGAGCTTGTTAGGATATTCGTAACATTTTCAAAATCTTAGTTCAATTATTTACCTTGTAGACATTTATTCGACCGTTAAATTTAAACATCAAATTTATTATTTTACGAATGTCAGAATGAGCTAAAATTTTGGATAGATGATAACATATATGTGGGTTAAACATCTACAAATTGTTGTTTGATTTGGATTAGTGTAGTTCACGGTAGGGTTGGGGAGCTGCAAAACAAGGGTGTCCCGCAACGCTCCGATATATATACATTTATATAGTTATATCGCACTCCTTTTGCACCTCAAGCACAACCACACATATTTATAATTAAATTACTTAGTGGAGAGAGAGAATTAGTGGGAGACGAGCAAAATATGAATATGTGGTTATACACACACACACAAAAAAAAAAAGGGCGGACCCAGGAACTAACAAAGTGGTGGGCTAATCCACGAATTAATAAAGAGGTGGGCTGACTTTTATATTTTAGTTTTAACTTTTTATTTGTAATGTTTTCAATATTATTGCTATAATGCACATATGGAAAAGAAAAGGAAAATACTTAATAGCAAGCATCAATTGCACAATTCTTGTTGTAGTACAAAACATTTAGCTTAATTATATTTGCGGGTCCTTACAGAATCAAATTCCTTAACTACAAAATCTAAATCAATATTCCAAATGAGATCACGCTCTAAACAATGACTCAAGCAATCATCAAGAAATTCAGCCCTCGTAGTGTTATGAATTGCCGTTTTGACATGCTTCGTACTCAAAATTGCCCTTTCAGTGGTTGCCTTGGTTACAGGAAGAGTCAACACAAGGTGAATGAACCTATCAATTAAGTAATATATCTCAAACTTTCATTTTACAAATAACGATTTGCATAATCCACAAAGACCACTAGTGACATCAAGTTGATAATGCATCAACTGACATTGCAAAGCATGAATATCTTGTCCATTAAAATCCATAAGGTGGAATTTTTCAGAAAACGTACATATATTTTCTGCTTTAAAGGACTTAAAAGAATCATCGGGATATAGTGCTGAACTAAGAGTAAGAAGTTCAATCACTGCACCACTGAATTTGTTCTTTATCTCCATTATTTGAAAATCTATTGTGGAGTTAAAAATATCATAATGATAATGATGTTCAATAGTGATATGATCTCGTTGTTGACAACTACGGCTAGTACGTTGTTTATAGGATGAACTCATAATAGGGATAGAAATGTCACGTCATTTGCAGAATGATAATAAAGTCCGTAAAAATGTATCCTATTGCTCCAGCCTTAATTTTTGAAGAAAATTTTTTGTTGTTGAGACTAATTTCATTGTGTTCAAAATGCCTTGAGACTTACATTGTAGTGCTTGACGAAGTTCAACAGTAATTCCCATGATTATATCCATCAAATGCAAAATAAACAAAAAAAAAATTCAAAGCTTTTAAATGTTCTAAATATACCAAAAGCTTGACCCCGCATTGTTTAATTTTCGTTCTTTTTAACACATTCAACAATCAAGCAAGCAAAATCATACATATTCAATAAATCCCTCACAGAATCATAATGTGAGCCCCAATTAGTATCTCCATGTCGATGTAAATTACCAATTTGATTAGCTCCTGTATTTGTTTTCCCGACTAGCCAACATTTTTTCAATCTCGATCTTTTGAGCATTTTTCAGTTCACTAAGACATTTTGGAGATGCAACAATATGATTAACAACACATGTTAAATGAGAATAAAACTTCCAAACAATTGGTTCATTTTTTTTAATCGCAACTAATGCTAGTTGCAAATAAGCACATGAGCAATCTTGAAGAAACAATACTTGTAAGCCTTTCCACTCTCCACGAATATTACTAGCACCATCATAACCTTGACCTCTTAATTTTTGAGTTAAAATATTAAATCTTCCAAGTATTTTAGATTTCTCAGCCTTAAGGTCTAATGCTGATGTATTCTCAAAACTAACAATATCAAAAAACCGTTTTGCTACTAAACCGTCATATACGACATATCTCAACACAAGAGCCATTTGCTCCTTCTTAGCTTCATCTTGAGATTCATCGACAAGAATACAAAATTTGCTATCACCAATTTCTTCACTTATCATATTTCTTACCCTGCTTGCTAAAATATTTAAAATTTCCTTTTGAATCATTGGAGAAGTGTATTTGACATTTTAATGGGCATTATCTAGAACATTTTCCGCAAGTTCATCATTTCCTTCGGCATTAAAATTTAACAACTCAATAAAATTTCCACGATTTAATGAGTTTGAGCTTTCATTATATCCTCTAAATCCTATTGCTTGAAGAGAAAGAAAATGAATAACTTGAATGCTTGCCTTAAGGCGCATTTGGTTTTTTAAAATTTCTTCCCTAGATTGAGCATTCAATACCCTACCAATGTGTTGAGAAATATTTTTTAAAATTTTTACGCATTCTTCGCATTTGCTATGCGGTGAAGTAATCAGACCAACATGTTGTAAGAAAGCACATTTTGTTCCATCGTTTACTCTCTTCCATGAGTTAAACCACTCTAAAGTTAATGCAGATTGACCAACTGATGATCTGATTGCCTCTCCAAAAAGATAACATGGAAAACAATATGCTTTGTTATTGGTAGGAGAATATTCCAACCAAGTAAATTGTTGAAACCATGCAACCTGAAAACGATGATGGTGTTTTTGAAACAAAGTTTTGGGGTACTGAGTCAGTTTAGGCTGATATGGACCTAAATTAATATACGCTCATCGAACTTCATCTCTTTTACTAAGAGATTCAATCTCACAACTCGGTGAACGTAATGTAGGATCTCGTTCAGCAACTGTCGAATTGTACCGAGGGATATTAATTAAAATAGGAGGAATAGGAGAAGGTGAGTTGGAATAATGTATATCAGATTTCAATGTTGAGTAACCATTTGATGGTTCACATTCGTTGCATTTCTTGTAAAATGGGAAAAGAGTTTTTACTATCTTACTTGGCAGCATATGTGACAATTCAAATTTACCCATTAAAATTATATCAAGTTATTAAATTAATATTTTCACTTCCATGCTTATATAGTAATGCATCTTGTAATTTTGAGAGCAATGCACTGATGAAGATGATACATGGCTAAACATTATTATTTGACAGCTATAGTGCTTCTAAAAATAGCAATTGTTAGATAATTATATTAAGCAAAATTAAATTAAATTTAAAATGGCAATAATTTATGGTTCGCCTAATTTATAGTTTGACAACAATGCAATTGTAATTTGGACATTGAGGAAATAGCATTGCGGGATAATGATTTCCATTTAAATTCAATCTAACAACAATTTACAGTTTGCCTAATTTACTTAAACAATAAATTTTGCAATGAAGCAAGAAGCAATGTAATCTAATTCGATCAGTAAACACTACTATAAAAGTGGGAAAATTCGACACAAATTTTATGTGGCCTTAGATCGAAAAAGCGTTGCATTTTCCCGTTTTTTCAAATAGGCAACACCAGAGGAGCGTGACATCCGAGGCCGTTACCTTAGCCCTCTAAGGCAACGCTTTTGCCCATCTACTGCCATGGAAAGAAAGTGTTGTATTGTAGATGTAATGCAACACTATTTGTACGTAATGCGACAATATTCAATGTTTCTTGAGCATTCAGAGCCTGGCTTCCAGGTCACGATAGTGGGGTCACGTCAGTTGCCTACGTGTCACATGACACGTCAGCTCTCCACGTTAGCTACCCACATGTCACATGTCACGTCAGTTGTGGAGTCCACGTGCCATGTGGAATTAATAATATTTTATGTAATGCAACAATACTGTATTATGGAATACAACACCATTATCTTGAAATACAACACCATTATCTTGAAATACAACATCAGTAAAAAAAGAAAATGCAACAGTAAAAGAAGGCAAATGCTATATTAGAATATAGCAAATGCAACGCTTTAATTATAAATTTTGCAATACCAGTTTCGTACATAGAAGAAACACATCCAAAACATTCATCATCACATTCAAACCATCCAAAATATTCTACATACCATAACAGTTCTTCAAATATACCACAAATGCTAACACATACGATCAAATACGTAATTAATAACTACAATTCAAATATTCTACATACCACAAGTGCCAACACATACCACCTTCAATACAAGTGCCAACGTATACGATCGAATGCATTCTACAAAGTAATAATGCATTCTACCAGAAACTGTACCTATCGATTCAAAACCCACTACGAAAATATCTACCTTGCCAGCTGGATCTCTCCACGTTATTTCAGATCTTGCAATTTGATTTTCACAAGTTATTTGATAAGTGCATGTATCGTATAAATATATCATAACAATGAACCATCTGGCCATCTTAACTAAATCTTATGCATACAATTATAACAATTGACCAATCACCATTGGTCACTCGTGTCAACGATGCCCAACAAAAAAGCACTTTCGGTATGCTTCGTCTTTTGTGCATAACATTTCCATTTCGCATATCGGTGCCAACGTACAGTGGGTCCCTTGCGTATCCTTTCAAACTTCAGAACCATCACCATCTTCATATCCACTAAACCTCAAGCTTCGAAAGTTTCAAAAAAAATTCGGTGGAGGAATCGTCGCTATATATCACTGCCATTGTTCTTAACGGACATTGGAATGTGGAATCTCTACATCACACGCTTGAGTTGACTCTGAATCATAATGCGTGGCATATGTAGATTATATCCAATAAATCTTTTCTAGTATCATGCCCATCTTATAGTAAGCATGATCATGTGCAAATGTTGAAAGTCTTAACAAAACCTGGAGGTGCTATTTATCTGCACGAATGGTCTGATGAAGAATTTGAGCCTGAACCAGCGTTCGAAGTGAAATCATGAGCTAAAGTTGATGGCTTTCCCGAGTTCCTAAAGAATAATGTTCCTGCTGTTGAAGAAATAATGAAGCCAATGGGACGTGTGCTTGCAATTGACCGCTATGACTGGTCTCATTTTGACAATAGATCATTCTACATGAAATGCAATTTTATGAATGCATTGGCTCCATCAATACTTTTGCTGCTCGATTAAATAACAAGGTTCAGCTCAATACGGTTTGGCGTTGTACCCATGCTCATCCTGGAACAAGGCCTGAACTTCTTTTTCTAGGCAATAAGGAGGAACAGGTGGTTCCATGTTTATGTGATCACAGAGTGGAAATGGATTCAAATAAAAGATTTAATGCGATGATACATGAAGCTGCTTTGCTACCCCCCTTGCCAAGCTTATTTCTTGAAGTCAACCATGACATGCATGTTGATAACCAAGCAACAACGAACCACATGAATGATCAGTGGGCAGATCAGGAAGTTGACCAGGAAGCTTATTTCCCCCTTCATCAGTTGCCACTTTTTCTTCCTTCACCTCCTCAGCTAGATAGAGACATGGAATATGATTGGCCAAACTACCTCACCCCTTGTCCCGATGTTGCGGGTCCATCATATGCTGCTTCTCACTTTAAACTGCCTCTCCCACAACTGTGAAGCCCTAACGAATCTGTTGGAAGTTCCATAGCAGCAAAGCCCTGATCTGGTTTGAACTGATGCTACAAATGTCATTGTTTGGGTGTCTATGTATGTATTAAGTTATGTTTTATTTATAACTGCTTTATGATACTTTTTTCTGCCTTTTGATGCTCGATACCAACTGGGCTTGTCAGTTGGGTTAATTACTACGTATTATATAAATTAATCGGCTGTGTAGCACCACACTACACGACTGTTCTACTAAAAAAAGACAATCATGAGGAATGCAGAATAAACATTTCACATAATTTCTTTGGATCAAACTCCCACAACATACCTTTGTCCAAAGTAGGGCTAATACACCATGAGGAATTTAGACATCGTTAGATCTTATAGCAACATTTTTGAGTGGTCTCCATTGAATTTATTGTTTCAATTGTTTCTTTTACTTGTTAATATCTACAGAGCAGAGAAAATACAAAGAAGGCGTAATATGGATGCATATCTGAATTCAATCAAAGATATTTCTAGGAATACTAGGACCTAGCCTAACAACATGGGCTATAATGAAGAAAACAGTAATCGTAGACTTGATTTTGAGTCAAAAGAAAAAACTCAATGAAAATTATGTACCATTCCAATAAGAAAACATATAAAGCACCAAAGACAACATTGCTTACCAACTAATTCGGATGCTGAAATGAGGTCAGTTTGCAAAACTAAGCATACGCTCAATTTTAGTTACACAATGATGATCAGGCTAATACATGATTAGCATTTGAAAGTAAGGGATCCAGGTGGAAGACTTTAAGTAAATAATGCTTACAACTGACTTACTTTTGACTTCATATTTGGACTTCATGATCATGCTTCCTCCCAACTAACTTACATTTAAAAGTAATTTGCAAACCCAAATATAACTATCCAAGTACATAAATACTTATGGAGTAGTAGCTCCTCTAATCTTAAGAAACACACAAAATGAAAAACAACACTGAAATCAGAGGCAATCCTAGGATATACTGCTTTAAAACGTGACAGGTAAACCTACAAATAAATGGATTTACTTATTCGATCTTATCTAATATTCAATAGACAGGGCATCCATGTTTCACAGCTCATATACACGTAAATTCTTTAGAAAGAATACAAACACATTCTGATTGGAATTTTTCTCTCGTGTTGACCTATAGCGACATCTATGGCATCATCATCGTTTTGTTATCCTTCCGCCTTTGACGCCACCTTTCCACCTCTACCCTCCTACAATTCTCCGCCTATTCCCCTTACTCCTCCACCTAACGTAAACCCTTCTTTCGCAAAACCCTCAGAAGCTAATCTTGAAGTTAATTTCACAGATCCAAGAACCCCTTGGAAGGCTTCTTTTCCCTCTTTTACGAAAGTCGATTATGCACCTCTCTTCAATTCTCTTCCACGAAGTGCAGGAGTGTTCAAAACTATGGATTTTGATATTCCAAAGAATGGAGTTCCTCAAAACATATCGGAGATGGTTAAGAATGAAGGTTTGAAGTATTGGAGTAATCATCTGGTTGGATTCTTTTTGGATGGTTCTCTGCCGTATCCGATTGCGGTAAATTTTTTGCTTAGGGTTTGGAAATTGGTAGGTGAGGTTGACATTAAATATGATAATGTACACTTCTATATTAAATTCTCTAATGAATCGGATAAAGATAAAGTGCTTAAATAGGATCCTATTTTCATAAGTGGTCGAATGTTTATCATTGCTGTTTGGGATCCATCTACAGGGCATGCTCAATCTTAGATCAAAAAGTTCCAATTTGGGTACAGTTAATAGAATTTTGATCATTTTATGGACACTGTTAGGTGTAAATTGTTTAGCCTGTCATATTGGGCATTTAATTTGTTTTTATTCTAACACAGAAAAGCTTCAACGATTTTTTTATGCTAAGGCATTGATTGAAATCTCATTTGATTTTGAATTACCAGATCAAATTGTGATTCCTAAAATGGGTAAAAATTGCCCCACAGTTCATGTTTCTTATGATTGGAGGCCCCATAATTGTACAATTTGTAAAGTGTTTGGACATGACACTGCAGACGTGAATATAATTCTAAGCCTAAGATGAATAATGATGAGTTTGCAAAAGTCTTTTCCAAGGATCAGTAGGGAAGAAGTCATGGTTTTGATGGCCAGAATCAGAAAAAGTTTTTTTCTCAACCAAAGAGATATGATTGGAATACTGTTAAACCTAAGACTAACAAGATGTGGAGAATGAAACGAGAGTTTAATAGTAAAGAGCGTAATGATGATATCAATGAGAGGGAAGAATACTCTAATCCTTTTGATGCCTTAAACATTTAGATCCCAATAAGAATAATGCTATTAATAGGGAAGCAGATGGACATAAGGCTAATGTTTTTGACAAAGCAAATGATATATCCGGTGGCAATGATCAGGTAAGAAATGGCTTCAAGGAAAAGTGTTTTAGCAGTGGAATTAATGAGGGGCAACAATTTAATAAAGGTAGCTCTTCTGGTTCGTGGAGTAATGAATTAAATGAAAGTCTGGATTATGGTTTGAATTCCTTGTTCAATGCTGACGATGTAGCTTTGGCAGGAACTAAAGTTTTGGACACATCTTCTATTGGTAATCAAGCATCTCTTGACATAGGACATATTATTGGCAAAGAGGGGCAAGGAAACTTGGTAAGTTCATATGCAGATTTAACAAACACAAATGTAGCTGCCATGAATGATAATAGCAAATTGGTTACCCTTCTTGTAATTCTTTTACAGCTATGTCACAAAGCACTATGTCTTGTTTATCCACTTTTAGTTCTGTAGCCTCTCACATTCAATCATCTCAGCCGCCTCTCCAAAATGTTAATACAGTAGTAGCTAGTAAGTTGACAACATTGATCGGTCAATCTGGTGTAAGCTTCAGTGTACAATCTAATCGGACTTCTACTCTTACATCTCCTTATGCGCATTTAAGTATCCCACCAGGTATTATTTTGCTGCCTCCATCAACATCTAATGCTGCTTTACATTGTGATTTGATTACATCAGATTCTATCAGACTTAAAGGTAAATTTTGGGATGAGGGGGCCGAGAATGATCAGCCTCCTAAAAAGGTAACTCCTTCGAAAACTGCTTTGAAAAATGATAAGAGAAGGGCCAGAAAGATAAAGGCTCTTGATAGTAAAGATGATATCGATGATGGTCTTGATGGGCTAGAAAACTTTTTGCCATCCAATTTTCATAAAAAAAATCTTCCACAAGGCATACTAGAAGCAATCCTGTCTAACTATTCTAAAGCCTACAATGTTTCAAAGTGGTAAATGGGTGAGAAGTATGGTTTTGTAGTTAAAGGTCTTGCTATGATATGTTCATTGATTTGGACTTGTTGTGCAGTGCTATAGTTTGAACGTGATAATGCTGCTTGGAGTATATGGTTTTTGAGGAGTATGTTGTTTTTGTGGTGTATGTTTTTTTGTGGAGATGCTATTTTTGTGGAGTATGCTGTTTTTTGTGGAGTATGATGTTAATTGCAAAGTGGTAGCTAGGAACGAGGTTTATCTGGTTTGTGGATTATGTTGTTTTTGGTCATAATGTTCTTAGACATATTGAGGGTGGGATCAATATGGCATGTCCAAAAGCATTCATTGATAATTTGGCGATTCAAATTTTGGTTTATACAGCAGCTTAGGAAGAACCAGAACCTTTTTGGTTCTCATGGAATTTGGATTAGTTGGTTTTAGTCTACCAGCATTGAGTTTTTTTCTATATTCATTTGTATATCATTCATTGTTTTTATTCTCATTACTGTCTAGTTGTGGATTTATATTAGTATAGTGTTATTGTAATATCCTGTATGTACATTGTAATTTTTCAGTGTTAATAATAGTTTACTTGCCTTTCAATACAAACAAATTCATAGTAAAGCAAAGGACGCAAACTAAGCTCATACTTAGAAAATGACTGTACCACCGTCTACTCTAACATCATTTCATATGGATTTCTAGGATAAATCATGCAAGGGAGAAATGCCACGACAAGTCCACACCGATACTCTTCAAATCGAAACATTGAAATTGGTAGTTTCCAAAATCAAATGGAAAATAACTGTGCGTGTGGCAGATTAGATACGGGTGAACGGCTAGTCCGGATCGGGAAGAGATTCGAGGAAATAGATGCGATGGGGTGAGGAATCGAAGGTGGCGTGAATTTAGGTTAAACTTTGAGGGCAAAAATTCATGCTAAAATTTCACATAGCGGAAGAATACGTGAGGTAGCTGTCACTTATTGGATGATGGAGTGATATTTTAGATCGCAAGCAGGGATTGGTTTGAACCGTTGGATTAAATCATCATCTACTATTATTTATTTGTTTATTTTGATAACGCGGATCGCTGACCTGAATTGTATTTATGTAAAGCTAGCTTTGAAGTAGTGTTTCACGTCACAGCACTAGAATTCCAACCGCAACAGTGCATTCACGTCTAATGCAACAACATATGAATATTGTGGTAGAATATCAAAGAAAGCATAGCCTTCGCCACACTTTTCATGCAACGTATACACACTAGTGTCAAATACGCCCACTTTTGTAGTAGTGAAACAAAATTTACAGTGAAGCAAAGGCAATGTCACATAACCAAAGTATGCCCAAATTATTCTTTTTTTCATAGTATCAACTAGACATAATTTATACTTTATAAAGAGTAAAGCACATCAAAACCTAAAACTACCACATTTTGAACCTATAAAATATCAGGCGGCAAACATTCATTAATTATGCATATATTTCAATACAATTTTGTTAATGATATTTTTCGTCAACACCGGAATAAGGGAATAAGTGTATGGACTTAGGGATACCTAGGGATTATTTAGTTCCTACAAGTTTGAGTTAGTTCACCTTATCTTAGATATCAAGGTCATAAGCCCGAAGATTAGTTACTCTTCCCTCAAAGAGGTGATTATCACGCTTATGAGACTCAAGAACCAACAATTACCTTGGGATAAGGGTTCCGTAAGCGCAAAACAAGTTAGGAAGCTAAACAGATTGTAGAAGGGTATTTCGGTAATCTAGTCCTTTTGAGCATGATTGAATTCACCGCTTCTTAGGTATTAAGATACTTAGTCCGAAGATTAGTTACTCTACCTTCAAGAGGTGAGTATCACGCTTATGAGACTAAGGATCAACATGTACTTTGGAATGGGGTTACAACAATTGTCACTAATCGGAACTAAATTACACACTAAGGGTATTTAGGCAATTGTTGGAAAGATTGGATTGAAGAAAGTATATATGCATAAGCATAACAATATACAATATAATATGCAAAATAGTGGAGTACACAACGACTTATAATGGTTCGGTTTGGATTGAACCTATGTCCACATTTAGGGCTTTGATGATTTTATTCATCGAGGAGGTTACATAAAAAAAAATCTCCAATTTGATTTACAAATTAGGACTTTCTCTCCGGGAAATGAGTACAAAATTGTGGAATGAGGAAAAATTTCTCCCTAAAATTAGACCCTAGGGTCTTATTTATAGGCAAATCAGGTCCCCTTTCATTATTAACTCAGCAGAAGCTCCTTTCGAATATGGTAATGTAGTTCCTGCCGCTTTTTCATCTTTCGGTTCCGACAATATGGTTTTAGCCGCCTATTTCTCTATTGGACGCTGTTATCGGGTTTATCTTGCTTTTGGGGTTTCAATCTCGGATTTCGAAGATGCTTATTTCCATATGTATCGGTACCAAGTTCATTGGTGTAGATAGCTTCAGGAGATGCTTTCGGTTTTCAACAATAGGCTATCATTTTGGCTTCGGGACCATTGGGTTCGATCTGTTTCCACACTTCTTGATTTCGGTACCAAAGCTTTGTATGTGCTTGCCTGTTTGGTTATCTCCTTTTATTTTCTCTCGGCTTTTGATGTTGAAACGAGTTGGCTTCGTGTCGGTATACGTTTCGTATTGCTTTAATCGCCCTTGTTCCTTTATATATATATATATATATATATATATATATATGTCTTTATCTTCGATCACTATTGTCTTCCGTTACTTGATTATTCCTGCGATACTTGTTCTAATGAGTGCAGATCTTGCCTATTGGTATTGTTATCGGAACTGTTGATACCGATAGCTCTTTTTATCCCCTTTTGTTTGCTTCTTGGCCCTTGCATTTTTTGATGAATTTGGTTTCGGATTCGTTCCTTTCTCTCGAATATCCAGCGTTGGTATCGATACCAAGCATATGGGTATCGATAGTCCTTTAGTTGACTTTGTAGCTCGGTGTTTGTTTCGAGCTTCTAAATCATCTGTGATGACCGCCCATAACCCCTGCCCCAAACACGAGTCATAATGTGCTGAAAGACGTGCCACGCAGCTGTGGACGATCATCAAGGTATGATAACAACATTGGAATCTTTCATAGAACTCACAGTGCAAGGATAAAATATAATAAAACATATACAACAGGTAGAAATAGTGGAGCATCATATAGCAAACTTTTGAAAACTTTCACAACATCCTGAAAGGTTATCCTTAGATCATAGAAATATCAAAGTTTATACATGAAGCCTCACTATAAATCTCAAAGAGTAACTCAAAATGCAGAAATAGAAATACTAGATAGTAATAAA
The DNA here is from genome assembly GCA_030737875.1 of Allium sativum. Lineage (NCBI taxonomy): Eukaryota > Viridiplantae > Streptophyta > Magnoliopsida > Asparagales > Amaryllidaceae > Allium > Allium sativum. Next base: position 305,850,919 of record CM060925.1, on the reverse strand, counting down.
ACTGGTATGTAAGCCTCTAGCTCGCCATCGATCAACATCGTTGTCTCACGAGCTATCACCTGTTACCTGCTACTCAGTCCTCCCATCCACAACTGATGAACAACCCAAGGTAATAAGAGGGAAACATAAAACCTTGAGTCAGACAACAGTCTTAGTGAGTGATAAAACAGCTAACAAACTTCATCAATAAAGTATATGAAAATAGGTAGATTTAACAAACCAATCTACCAAGCACCATAGAAGAACCCAACCCTGCCTTCCCCACATCGGACAGTGATAGCCTTTACATCAACCATTCATCTACCATAATGGAAATCAGAAGTAACCAACAATAGCACTTATAGAACCCAGATTATATATCTCACGTAAACCATCCTAATCGGATTCAACATTCCCCACGCACAAGCCCCAAAGGCCTTAGCCAATATCAAATAAGCACTTAAGGAACATCTCCTTCAATGTTGGATATTTATGTGAGATGGTACAAATAGAACATCCATCATGCATGACCTACTCTGGCTATCACCGCCAATCCCGCTTCGAAGTAATCGTTAATCGTATGACGACCAACCTTGCCTTATGTCAAGGGCTAATGGTAACCCAGTTCTAACAAAAACTCCACATTTCCAACCTTGACAACTAGGCCTTTTGACGTACCCAGGGCACTCAACCTACAACCGATCTTTTAGGCACCGCTATCGTACCTCTTCTTTGAGCTTGCTAGAACTTACGACAACGATAATCTCTCGACCTTCGCATCTCTAGTCATCCAATCCGATGACTCTTCATAGCTCAAGCAACCTTCTCGAGCAATCCATTATCCTCCAACACAAAACCTTTGTGTTGTCACCTCATTCGTTGTTCTTCACCGACCAACGAACACTTTTCAACACTTCGAACCTTCCCAATTGAATTCACTTCAAAGTCACATCATCACCAGAAATGTCTAAACAGAACTGTCCGAACAAAAATGTCGGACCATAACTATCCGACCCAACTGGTGACTTGCCCGAACCAACTGGTGACGTGCCCGACCAACTGGTGACTTGCCCGACTCAACTAGTGACTTGCCCCCAACCAACTGGTGTCTTGCATGACCCAACTGTTGACTTGTTCCCTAAGCCATACTACAGCCGATCTATTTCGTACCGACACATTACCTGCATAATGCAATTCAACTCCTATTTCGACCGAAACTTCGCCAAACAATAGATTCGACGAAACCAGCTTGTCCAGCTCATCAAATATGGCAAAAAACGCAATATGAATTCCTAACAACATGAAAACGACAATTTTCATCAAATTATGCAAATCACCCCAAAATCATGATAAATGATCATATGAACAAAATTATAGATCTAACTTACATAATCACATGAAATAGCACAAGAATGACCAGTTAAACTTGCTAATTTAGAACCTATGGTGATTCATGTGAAAATAAACATACCAAAGTGTAGATCTTAGGAAAACGACTTAAATATGATGAAAACATAAACAAACACTCTTACGCTTCATTGAATCCATGTGAGAGATGCATATCACTCACCAATTCTCCAAAACAATCTAAAATGATAGAAATATTAATACGGACAGCGAACAATTCGAACAAAACTCCTCGATTCGATGAATTCACCGTTGAAATGATGTAGATCTAGCCTTCAATGATGTAGATTTTCGATTTCCTAAGCTTGGATCTTGATTCGAATAGCGGAAAGGTGTTAGAGGAAGGACTACCACAAGGCCACCAAATGAGAAAACTGAGAAACTAAACCATTTTCCATATCCCTCACCCCCTGTTTATAGCTTCCACCAACCCACTAGTGGGTTTCTCCAATTCAGCCCATTATGGCTTACCAAACCTGGACAATCAACTGTTGAACCTTAAAACAGTGATTCCTTCCAAACCACTATGCAAAATCTTTAATGTAACCACTCTATGGAAAGGCAATCATCATTTCCTTTCCAATGGCATAGGTCTCACCCTTTGATTCGACCTGAGTCAAAAGTTATGCCCTGTACAAGACTGACAGGGGTAAAATGATCACAAACAAAATTGGTAAAAATTATGGACATGTCCCACATTCTCTTAAGCCACATATTAAAATATGAAAATGATCCAACCCCCAAGGAATAAAATAACAATATTTTACGATCCTCCGATTCATAAAATGCTGGTTGTTACATTCTCTCCCCCTTAGGAATTTCTCCCCCGAAATTCCAATAAACATAAGAAATCAAAGGAATTCCGCATGCCTATCATTCATGGGAAGCCAATTCTACCATCCAAACTAGCAACCATCAAGCCATGCATCCATAGCCTTATCCTAGCACATAGAATTCTATCAAACAACAACATGATACAAAGATATTATAGGGTCCTACCGATGAAGAGTTCTGGATGAGTCGCCTTCATACTCTCTTCCGTCTCCTATGTACAATCGTCGCCATCCTCACTCCATTGTACCTTGACCGGCTTAACCGTCCTCCTCCTAAGCTGTTTCATATCATTTCCCACAACATGAAGCGGCTTACGAGATCTCGCAACTAGGTCTCTACTTCTAGATCTTCATGATGCTTTGGAGATACCACTACATTCGAATCGTGCACGAACATCCGTAGAAACGATACATGGAACACATTATGCACACTCGACATCTTCTCGGGTAACTCCAATCTATGTGCGAGCTTTCCAGTTCACTCGACTATCGGAAATGGTCCAACGTACCTTGGAGTTAACTTCCCTTTGTTTTCGAATCGAACCACATGCTTCAATGGCAAAATATTTTCGATAACCATATCGCCTACGTCGAATTCCAAGACTTTTCGATGCTTATCGGCATAACTCTTCTGACGATCTTAGGCTGCCTTCATTCGTTGCAGAAAAATCTCGATACAATCTGAGGTTTCTCTAATAATTTCAGGTCCATGTATCAACTTATCTCCAGTTTCTAATCAACAAGGTGGAGAATTATACGACCTTCCAAACAACGCCTCGTATGGTGTCATCCCAATGCTCGACTGGTAGCTATTGTTATATGCAAACTCAACTAAACGTAGATAGTCTTCCCACGATCCTCTGAAGTCTAACACAAAAGCCTATCAGGAGATCTTCCAAAACTCGATTGACTCTATCGGTATAACCATCAGTTTGAGGATGATAAGCCATACTCAAGCACAACTTGGTTTCCAAAGCTTCTTGTAAAGTTTTCCAAAATCCACTCGTAAATAATGAATCTCGATCACTCACTATGCTTTTTGGGATACATGGAATCGAACTATCCATTTCACATAAAGTTCAGCCAATTTCAATGCCGTTTTAGTCAACTTGACAGGAATAAACCTTGCACTTTTGGTCAACCGATCCACGATGACCCAAATCGCTTCATTTCATGCCCTCGTTCTAAGTAGTCCATCGATATTTGCTTCCACTTCCACGTAGGAATTTCCAACAACTGAATCAAACCACTTGGCCTCTTCTGTTCATCTTTCACCAACTGACAGTTCATGTACTTTGAAATGAACTTTCCAACATTTCGTGTAATAACCCGGAAATTATGAGCCAGTTTAAAAATTTTATTTTGGCAATTTTGGCGGATTTTGAACATTTAAAATGAATTATTTTAAATAATATCGACGCGAAATTTATTTTGAATATATTTAGAACGTATATATTATATACGTCGTCGTTAGATTTTATATAATTATATATACAATTATAAATAGAATTGAAAATGGCGCGGTAGTTCGATAATTCGATTTCAAATTTCAATTGAATGTACCGGGTGCAAAACAATCCGGATTTTAGCGAAACCAAAAACATTAGGATCTATTTGATAATATCTTTCCAACGAATCCGAAAAATCAAAATTTCATAGCGGGAATAAAAAGTTGTGTCTAGTTGAAAATTCTAAATAGTCGCTATGGAATTCAGGCCCTTAAAAATGGGAATTTTGCAAACGACCTCGGATTTCGATGAAACCACTTTTGTTGGATCCGCAGTGTCAAATTATCGCTAGATTCCAAATTTCAGAATTTTTCGAATCAATATGTGAGCGTGGCAAAGGAAAACGCGTTTGACCGGTTTTAGTTGATTTTAATCGACTGGAAATTGGCCATTTTTCTAACGGTCTCAGAATTCGACGAAACTAGTTTTGTTAGGACCGTATCGTCAATACGAAGCTAGAAAATATTTTTATGGGATTTATAGAGTTAGTATGTGACCACGGTAATTTGAAATGTACGTTTAAAATTCAATATAGCGATTTAGATGTAAATTCAACGGAAACTGATCAAGACGATCAAATCAGCTTATGATACATATCCCATTGTGTTCGGAATGGGGGCAAATAGCTATGGACGACAGGCGGTGGGCCTCGTTTTGAGGTTGAAAATAAAAGTTGCTTTTTGTGGAAAATTAAATAATAAATAAAAAAAACCCTTTCTCTTCCCCCATATACTCTGCCCCCCCCCCCGTTCATTTCGATTCAGTTTTAAAAAGAAAAGAAAAAGAGAAGAGGAACGAGGATCGGAGGAGCACCCCCCCACCCCCCCCCCCCCCGATCGGTCGCCGCCGCCTCCACAGAGGTGGGGCGCCACCTCGAAACCCCCCCTCCCCCCAGGCGCCAGAGGCGCCGCGAAAACCCCACCCCTCCCCTTCCCTCGCGAACGCGATCGAACCCTCCCCCTCTTTCCCGCGACACTGAAGACCCCACCTGGACCTCGCCCCCTGCTGCGGCCATCCCGACCTCCAACGCCGAACCGAGCTCGCCCTCCAACCACCTCCGCCCCTTTTTACTCCCCCTGCCCCTCTCCTTTTCAAATGACAGTAAGTATTTATTTTATTTTAGTTATTTTATTTCAGTTTTTTTTTGTGTAATAATTTTTAATATAAAAACTGATTTCTTTAGCATATAAAAATTAGATTTTTTAATGATAAAAAGTTATGATTTTTGAAAGTTAAAAGAATAGGTTTTTAGAATAAGGAAATAGAGATTTTTATTATAAGAAAGTTAATATTTTTATATTTGAAAGGTCATATTTTTATAGAGTGAAAAGTTCGTTTATTTTTGAAAAGGCGAAATCTTTATTTTTGAAAAGGCGAAATCTTTATTTTTGAAAAGGCGAAATCTTTATTTTTGAAAAGGCGAAATCTATATTTCTATAAAAGGCGAAATCTATATTTTTGAAATGGAATTTTTATCTATATAGCATAATAAAAATTCGATTTTTATATATTGAATGGTATCATAATAAAAATTCGATTTTTATATATTGAATAGCGAAGTGAAAATTCGATTTTTAAATGTATGAAGCGATTATAGAAATATGATTTTTTTTAAATTGAAAGTGAACAAATAAAAATGGGATTTTTATTTTAAAGACATCAAAATATAAAAATGTGTGATTTTTATATATGTAGTGGCTATGGGCAACGAAGATGACGAAGATGCGATAACGATGAAGATTTCTCTAAATGAAGTGTCGTGAAGTTGGATAGCTATCTCTGAGAATTTCTCACCTTTCAATTTCATTTTCTAGTTATATATATATATACTAGGATGCAGACGGTGCTTAGTAGCACCCGACACAATCGTCCACAGACCATGGACTTGTTTGTTTGGTTGCATAAATTAGTTAGATGATTTGATTTGAATTTGGTTGTTTGGTGAATTTGATTGATGTGTGAATGGCGTGGGCCTTCACTAGACCGGGGATAAGGCTAGGCCTTGTTCCGTTTCTAGTATCATGTCGTTATGCCGCCGAAATTTTCTAAAATATGTTAGAAAAATAAAAATATCATTTTTATTTTGTAAATGAACTGAATAAAAATTCATATGTTGAAATAAAATGTTTTATCGTTAAAAATATAATTTTTAACGTGAAGTGAATAAAATAAAATATTCATTTACAAACCGGACGGTTTGTTTATGTACACCTATTTGAATGTCATTGATTGGGACGATAAATTTTACACATCGCCTAACTGCACAAATAAAATCTGTGTTTGATTGTTTGAAACCCCACACGGGTGTTGGGATGAAATTTGAAGTTCACTCATCCTGATTGATTAAATATGTCGATCGATTGATTGACAGGTTGTTATAAGCGTTAGATATCTATATTTGATGCTTATACAGTGTAGTGCACTTTGGTTGATGGTTGATTATTTTTCAATGCTATCTTATACGTGAGATGTATGAAAATCCATATAATTAATATTATATGGTGATTGATTGGGCCTCATTCCAATTTGGAAAATAAAGAATATTATAAAATAAATGTTCATGTGTTGACTACACTCATCCGTTGAGATTAGTCATGTGTTGAACTAAATATTTTAACAATAAAATTTACATCTTTATCTCTATAATATAAAGGTTCATGTGTTGACTGCACTCATCCGTTGAGATTAGTCATGTGTTGAACGAAATATTTTAACAATAAAATTTACATCTTTATCAATATAATATAAAGGTTCATGTGTTGACCGTACTCATCCGTTGAGATTAGTCATGTGTTGAACGAAATATTTGAAAACGAAATATTTGAAAATGAAATATTTGAAATAGAAATATTTGAAAACGAAATATTTGAAATAGAAATATTTGAAAACGAAATATTTGAAATAGAAATATTTGAAAACGAAATATTTGAAAAAGAAATATTTGAAACAGAACATTTGAAAATAGAAATATATGAAGCCGTGTTGATTAGATTGACGCCATTTTGACGTGAACGATATTTATATCGATTTTACTTATTTTAAAATGAATATTGAAAAGTGATTTCGAAATCGCATATTTTGAAATGAAATTTGAATTGAATAAAATAGAAAACAAATCGATTTCGAAATGAATTGAATATAAATCGATTTCGAAATGAATTGAGAATAAAACGATTTCGAAATGAATTGAATATATAATGAATTCGAATTGAATATAAAACGAATTTGATTTCAATTGAATATAAATCGATTTCGAAATGAATTGAATATAAATCGATTTCGAAATGAATTGAAAATAAAACGATTTCGAAATGAATTGAATATATAATGAATTCGAATTGAATATAAAACGAATTTGATTTCAATTGAATATAAATCGATTTCGAAATGAATTGAATATAAATCGATTTCGAAATGAATTGAATATAAATCGATTTCGAAATGAATTGAAAATAAAATGATTTCGAAATGAATTGAATAGATAACGAATTCGAATTTAATTGAATAGATAACGAATTCGAATTTAATTGAATAGATAACGAATTCGAATTGAATTGAATAGATAACGAATTCGAATTGAATTGAATAAATAACCAATTTGAATTGAATTGAAAACGAATTCGAATTTAATTGGGAACGAATTGAAATGAATTCAAATTGAATTGGAATTTGAATTGAATAGAAATGTACTTTACAAAACGAATTTATAAAGAAGAATTCAATTTTGCTTTGAATTGAAATAGAGGTTGAAATTGTTTTTGAAACGAATTCAAAACTATTTATATAATTCGTTTTAAATAGAAATCGGCGAAATATATATTATATATATTATATATAATATAATGGCCTGAATAGAACGCGCCGCGCTGCGGCAGTTCGTGAATTTCGACCATTTATTTCAAACGGACATTACGGGAGATCCGACCATCGGATTCTCCTAAAACCGGAACCGTTGGGTTCGTATCGAAAAGTTCTTTCTAACGAATATTAGAAATTTGAAATCTAACGGTTGGATTTGGAGTTACGTCCAAATCAAATTTGAAAAAGGTCGCTGTAAGTGCAGTTCGATGGCCGTTGATGGAAACCGACTGTACGGGCCTTGATAAAATTATTAAAAATATCAATAATTTGTGTAAAATCATAAGAAATGATTTGGGAAAAATTGGGATGAAAAACTCCATATTTGAAAAGATAAAAATAGATTCTTATCGAAATGAACCAGTTCGAACTCAATTTAAAACCCGATTTTTTTATTTTTAAATAAATAAATTAGATTTAAAAAGGGGTTTTAAATAATCGTAATTCCTAATATATTTGATTTGAAATTAACTAGAATTGATTTGTGGGTTTATCGTGAACTGTGTTTTAAACAACACTAGTTCTTTAACCCGATGATAAATAGAATGTGATTTGGGTTTGTCGTGAACTGTGTTTTAAATGACATTAGTTCTTTAACCCAATAAAAGGAGTTTTAACGAATCCGCAATTAGATTGAAATGTAAAGCTGTAATCTAAATTATCAAATTTAGAAAATGAGCGGGAATGGAGTATTACCAGTTTTGCTCCAAAGCGATAGTTAAATCTTTAATTAGATTTGAACGTGAATGGGTAATTAATCTTACCGATAACACCATGGTATTAGATATGGAGTATTACCAGTTTTGCTTCATGGGATGAATAGGTTGGGATTGGGAAATGAAATAAATAATTACTTCGGTGTGGCTCGCTAATCTCGACTAGTTTAGAAAACCATAATCTGGTTTGAAATGACATCCAAAGGAAGATTAAAGGATAAATTTGAAAGAATTTATCCTGGATAAAATTAATGGGAACCTTTCCCTAAAAATGTGATTTTGTGAATAAAAGAATATTCTGAATTGGAATGAGGCATATGTTGTGTTTGTGTAACATTTGTTTTTAATATACGCAGGTTGTTCGGAAAGTCCGGGTTTACACCCATTCTGAATAACCGATTCGACGATATGTCGAAGATGAAGACGGTGGTGGAAGACCGGAAGTCTTCACATTGTTTGGATAATTACTAACGATCCTGATTGGGCAGTACACCCAAGAGGATGGAAATAGTTGATGGTCGTCCAGACGTACTTGGAGATGGATGGATATGCGAGGAAAGTGCCTCCGGTTTCGTTCGGACCCAGAACGAACTTGTAAATGGATTGTGTGTCTGACATTGGATTTTATTCTGTGTTGATTGATTTCTATTAAATATACATCTGTTTGGCGGCGGAGAATTTATTCTTTTGCTTAACGCCCTTCTCTGAGACGTACGAGCTCAGAGGTTGTATATCGATGGACATCAGTCGCATGGCATGAATTGCCTGTGTGGCACGCTAAGATGCAATGATCAAGGCTTCTGTTGAAAAGCAAAGTCTTGTGGTTGATGATCAAAGCACGGCCTACGTGGCAGCTTTGTGTATAACGTGAATTCGCGAGCCTCACACCTCGGTATGAGTTAAAAACGGGATACGGACTGCAGGGAGAGCACGACGTTTCTTTCTAGCTTTGGTGGTGTCAGTGACTTACCAGCCCTGACATTTATATACTTTTCACCTATGTGGTTGTTGGATGAGGCGCCTCGATTATAGGTCTGTAAAGACCGGGAAATGTGTGTTCAGGAATTGCCAATCCTCTAACGTAAGTGAGGACCGGCCCTGAAGATCCAGGGGTTGCCCAGAGTGCGTAGCCCTGGGACATTTGCTAGAGTGTCTCGAACGCGGAGAGGAGCTTGCCCCTTGCCTCGACTCATGACGGAAATCCAATTTCCAATACGAGATATTTCGGCTTTATTTGTAGAGCCTAGTATGGCGACATAGTAGCATGGGATGCTATGCCGTCTATGATTTATATTTATGATTGAAATTGTTTTGACATTATTCACTTATTCTAGTATCAAATGATTTGTTTTAAACGTACCAAGCATGTTTGGCTATTACAAGGGAAAACCCTATCCTCCGGCTTGCGTTGCATTGTGTGATGGGACCTCGGTCTTATAATAGCTTCATTTTTCGAAAAAGCATTGCGCTGTTTATTCTATGCACTGGTATTCTTGGGAGGAAACCCGTTCCGTGTTATACGGCGTGGTCCGTTGAATTACTCTCTTTTAAGGTAAAGTTTTAAATAACTGTTTTAGTTCTCACACCAGTCACATGACTGACCTGGAGTTTATTGTTTTAACCTAAACTCTGGGTGCCCCTATTTTCCGCACGGGCAGCTAGTAGTTTTGGTTTTGCAGATTTATATTCACAGGATCCTGGTTTACAGCTGGAATGATATCCGGAAAGCTCTGTATCCGTATATCACCTTCAGTTGTGCTTTGTATTATTTTCCGCTGCTATGTAATTTATTGTAATCTCTGATATTTATCGAATGTAATTTATTCATTTATACTCTGTATATTCTTGTATCTGATGGAATTGTTGTAATAACAATGAAATGTTCTTCTGTTTGTGTTCTGATTTGTCCTATTCTCAAACGATCAGGGGTTTCGAACGTTCTAGATCGGTTTAGCGACTGATTAGGATCGAGCGAAATTCCTTATCGTCACATTTGGTATCAGAGCTTTGGTTTACAGAGCTCGAGAACAAGACACATTAGAACCATACGAAAGAATTCATTAGATATTGGGTTAGTAATATCCAATTAGAATGACTCGTTAGAGATAGGATCAGTAGTATCCTAGAACGAGTGTGAAGAGTATATTTTTCAAATGAAAACAATTTTGTTTTGAAAATTTAAATCGTTTTATTCGTATTTGAATATTTATTTACTTTGAATTTGGACAATCTAGTATATAAAGGTTTTTCATATACGCGTCATGAACGTATATTCGAAGTTTTAATATATTAGATAGATATAGAGTCACACTCTAGTCGCCCGGACATGGTCCTGATGATGAAGTATACCATCACCAGTATTTATTTTCGTGTGACGAAGGTATGATATCTATATATTTCCATTAGACTGGTGTGAGAACCAAAAACTAATATAGCTAGAACACTTTGTTGTGATTGGCATCAAAAACATGATTTTCAGTATATACATCAAAGTTATGAATTTGAAACTCTAATTCACTAATTGATTGATGTTTGTGTTGTTTGTTTATTTGTTTGATAAATTTGAACCATTTAGCCTAATTGAACCAAATATTGAATTGTATTGAAAATTGGTCGCATTTGCATGCATATACATGTATATCATTGAACAAGTCATAGCAAGGAGGCTAGAGCCGAAGAATAAAATTTGTTTGCCCGACAAATAGGTACATGTTTACTACATAATTTACTATTTTGTTTGGGTGATGATGATTTTATGAGCCTATTGGCTTTTTCTTTTTCTTTTTGAGATCAGAAGGCCTATATGGCAATTTCGGGATTTTCCCGTGGCTCTCGGTGCAGGGGAGGTTATGGCGAAATTTTTCGAAAATTTAGGGTGTTAGCCTAATTTTTGAAAATTTGAAAATTCTCAGAAACTGAAAAGTTGGAGAATGGAAGCCAGATCGAACGTAGAGTTGATTAATCAAACCACTTTCGACTTTGTTCCTTTTCGAGGACGAAAAGTTTTAAGTGGGGGAGATTGTAATAACCCGGAAATTCTGAGCCAGTTTAAAATTTTTATTTTGGCAATTTTAGCGGATTTTGAACATTTAAAATGAATTATTTTAAATAATATCGACGCGAAATTTATTTTGAATATATTTAGAACGTATATATTATATACGTCGTCGTTAGATTTTATATAATTATATATATATATAATTATAGATAGAATTGAAAATGGCGCGGTAGTTCGATAATTCGATTTCAAACTTCAATTGAATGTACCGGGTGCAAAACAATCTGGATTTTAGCGAAACCAAAAACATTAGGATCTATTTGATAATATCTTTCCAACGAATCCGAAAAATCAAAATTTCATAGCGGGAATAAAAAGTTGTGTCCAGTTGAATATTCTGAATAGTCGCTATGGAATTCAGGCCCTTAAAAATGGGAATTTTGCAAACGACCTCGGATTTCGACGAAACCACTTTTGTTGGATCCGCAGTGTCAAATTATTGCTAGATTCCAAATTTCATAATTTTTCGAATCAATATGTGAGCGTGGCAAAGGAAAACGTGTTTGATTGGTTTCAATTGATTTTAATCGACTGGAAATTGGCCATTTTTCTAACGGTCTCAGAATTCGACGAAACTAGTTTTGTTAGGACCGTATCGTCAATACGAAGCTAGAAAATATTTTTATGTGATTTATAGAGTTAGTATGTGACCCCGGTAATTTGAAATGTACGTTTAAAATTCAATATAGCGATTTAGATGTAAATTCAACGGAAACTGATCAAGACAATCAAATCAGCTTATGATACATATCCCATTGTGTTCGGAATGGGGGCAACTAGCTATGGACGACAGGCGGTGGGCCTCGTTTTGAGGTCAAAAATAAAAGTTGCTTTTTGTGGAAAATTAAATAATAAAAAAATAAAATAAACCCTTTCTCTTCCCCCTTATACTCTGCCCCCCCCCCCCCCCCGTTCATTTCGATTCAGTTTTTTTTTTAAAAAAAAGAGGAACGAGGATCGGAGGAGTGCCCCCCCCCCCCGATCGGTCGCCGCCGCCTCCACAGAGGTGGGGCGCCACCTCGAAACCACCCCCCCCCCAGGCGCCAGAGGCGCCGCGAAAACCCCTCCCCTTCCCTCGCGAACGCGATCGAACCCTCCCCCTCTTTGCCGTGACACTGAAGACCCCACCTGGACCTCGCCCCCAGCTGCGGCCATCCCGACCTCCAGCGCCGAACCGAGCTCGCCCTCCAACCACCTCCGCCCCTTTTTACTCCCCCTGCGCCTCTCCTTTTCAAATGACAGTAAGTATTTATTTTATTTCAGTTTTTTTTTGTGTAATAATTTTTAATATAAAAACTGATTTCTTTAGCATATAAAAATTAGATTTTTTAATGATAAAAAGTTATGATTTTTGAAATTAAGAAGAATAGGTTTTTAGAATAAGGAAATAGAGATTTTTATTATAAGAAAGTTAATATTTTTATATTTGAAAGGTCATATTTTTATAGAGTGAAAAGTTCGTTTATTTTTGAAAAGGCGAAATCTTTATTTTTGAAAAGGCGAAATCTTTATTTTTGAAAAGGCGAAATCTATATTTCTATAAAAGGCGAAATCTATATTTTTGAAATGGAATTTTTATATATATAGCATAATAAAAATTCGATTTTTATATATTGAATGGTATCATAATAAAAATTCGATTTTTATATATTGAATAGCGAAGTGAAAATTCGATTTTTAAATGTATGAAGCGATTATAAAAATATGATTTTTTTAAAATTGAAAGTAAACAAATAAAAATGTGATTTTTATTTTAAAGACATCAAAATATAAAAATATGTGATTTTTATATATGTAGTGGCTACGGGCAACGAAGATGACGAAGATGCGATAACGATGAAGATTTCTCTAAATGAAGTGTCGTGAAGTTGGATAGCTATCGGTGAGAATTTCTCACCTTTCAATTTCATTTTCTAGTTATATATATATACTAGGATGCAGACGGTGCTTAGTAGCACCCGACACAATCGTCCACAGACCATGGACTTGTTTGTTTGGTTGCATAAATTTGTTAGATGATTTGATTTGAATTTGGTTGTTTGGTGAATTTGATTGATGTGTGAATGGCGTGGGCCTTCACTAGACCGGGGATAAGGCTAGGCCTCGTCCCGTTTCTAGTATCGTGCCGTTATGCCGTCGAAATTTTCTAAAATATGTTAGAAAAATAAAAATATCATTTTTATTTTGTAAATGAACTGAATAAAAATTCATATGTTGAAATAAAATGTTTTATCGTTAAAAATATAATTTTTAACGTAAAGTGAATAAAATAAAATATTCATTTACAAACCGGACAGTTTGTTTATGTACACCTATTTGAATGACATTGATTGGGACGATAAATTTTACACATCGCCCAACTGCACAAATAAAATCTGTGTTTGATTGTTTGAAACCCCACACGGGTGTTGGGATGAAATTTGAAGTTCACTCATCCTGATTGATTAAATATGTCGATCGATTGATTGACAGGCTGTTATAAGCGTTAGATATCTATATTTGATGCTTATACAGTGTAGTGCACTTTGGTTGATGGTTGATTATTTTTCAATGCTATCTTATACGTGAGATGTATGAAAATCCATATAATTAATATTATATGGTGATTGATTGGGCCTCATTCCAATTTAGAAAATAAAGAATATTATAAAATAAATGTTCATGTGTTGACTGCACTCATCCGTTGAGATTAGTCATGTGTTGAACGAAATATTTTAACAATAAAATTTACATCTTTATCTCTATAATATAAAGGTTCATCTGTTGACTGCACTCATCCGTTGAGATTAGTCATGTGTTGAACGAAATATTTTAACAATAAAATTTACATCTTTATCAATATAATATAAAGGTTCATGTGTTGACCGTACTCATCCGTTGAGATTAGTCATGTGTTGAACGAAATATTTGAAAACGAAATATTTGAAAACGAAATATTTGAAATAGAAATATTTGAAAACGAAATATTTGAAAAAGAAATATTTGAAACAGAACATTTGAAAATAGAAATATATGAAGCCGTGTTGATTAGATTGACGCCATTTTGACGTGAACGATATTTATATCGATTTTACTCATTTTAAAATGAATATTGAAAAGTGATTTCGAAATCGCATATTTTGAAATGAAATTTGAATTGAATAAAATAGAAAACAAATCGATTTCAAAATGAATTGAATATAAATCGATTTCGAAATGAATTGAATATAAATCGATTTCAAAATGAATTGAGAATAAAACGATTTCGAAATGAATTGAATATATAATGAATTCGAATTGAATATAAAACGAATTTGATTTCAATTGAATATAAATCGATTTCGAAATGAATTGAATATAAATCGATTTCGAAATGAATTGAAAATAAAACGATTTCGAAATGAATTGAATATATAATGAATTCGAATTGAATATAAAACGAATTTGATTTCAATTGAATATAAATCGATTTCGAAATGAATTGAATATAAATCGATTTCGAAATGAATTGAATATAAATCGATTTCGAAATGAATTGAATATAAATCGATTTCGAAATGAATTGAAAATAAAACGATTTCGAAATGAATTGAATAGATAATGAATTCGAATTTAATTGAATAGATAACGAATTCGAATTTAATTGAATAGATAACGAATTCGAATTTAATTGAATAGATAACGAATTCGAATTGAATTGAATAGATAACGAATTCGAATTGAATTGAATAAATAACCAATTTGAATTGAATTGAAAACGAATTCGAATTTAATTGGGAACGAATTGAAATGAATTCAAATTGAATTGGAATTTGAATTGAATAGAAATGAATTTTAAAAAATGAATTTATAAAGAAGAATTCAATTTTGCTTTGAATTGAAATAGAGGTTGAAATTGTTTTTGAAACGAATTCAAAACTATTTATATAATTCGTTTTAAATAGAAATCGACGAAATATATATTATATATATAATATAATGGCCTGAATAGAACGCGCCGCGCCGCGGCAGTTCGTGAATTTCGACCATTTATTTCAAACGGACATTACGGGAGATCCGACCGTCGGATTCTCCTAATACCAGAACCGTTGGGTTCGTATCGAAAAGAGCTTTCTAACGAATATTAGAAATTTGAAATCTAACGGTTGGATTTGGAGTTACGTCCAAATCAAATTTGAAAAAGGTCGCTGTAAGTGCAGTTCGATGGCCCTTGATGGAAATCGACTGTACGGGCCTTGATAAAATTATTAAAAATATCAATAATTTGTGTAAAATCATAAGAAATGATTTGGGAAAAATTGGGATGAAAAACTCCATATTTGAAAAGATAAAAATAGATTCTTATCGAAATGAACCAGTTCGAACTCAATTTAAAACCCGATTTTTTTATTTTTAAATAAATAAATTAGATTTAAAAAGGGGTTTTAAATAATCGGAATTCCTAATATATTTGATTTGAATTGAACTAGAATTGATTTGTGGGTTTATCGTGAACTGTGTTTTAAACAACACTAGTTCTTTAACCCGATGATAAATAGAATGTGATTTGGGTTTGTCGTGAACTGTGTTTTAAATGACATTAGTTCTTTAACCCAATAAAAGGAGTTTTAACGAATCCGCAATTAGATTGAAATGTAAAGCTGTAATCTAAATTATCAAATTTAGAAAATGAGCGGGAATGGAGTATTACCAGTTTTGCTCCAAAGCGATAGTTAAATCTTTAATTAGATTTGAATGTGAAATGGTAATTAATCTTACCGATAACACCATGGTATTAGATATGGAGTATTACCAGTTTTGCTTCATGGGATGAATAGGTTGGGATTGGGAAATGAAATAAATAATTACTTCGGTGTGGTTCGCTAATCTCGACTAGTTTAGAAAACCATAATCTGGTTTGAAATGACATCCAAAGGAAGATTAAAGGATAAATTTGAAAGAATTTATCTTGGATAAAATTAATGGGAACCTTTCCCTAAAAATGTGATTTTGTGAATAAAAGAATATTCTGAATTGGAATGAGGCGTATGTTGTGTTTTTGTAACATTTGTTTTTAATATACGCGGGTTGTTCGGAAAGTCCGGGTTTACACCCATTCTGAATAACCGATTCGACGATATGTCGAAGATGAAGACGGTGGTGGAAGACCGGAAGTCTTCACATCGTTTGGATAATTACTGACGATCCTGATTGGGCAGTACACCCAAGAGGATGGAAATAGTTGGTGGTCGTCCAGACGTACTTGGAGATGGATGGATATGCGAGGAAAGTGCCTCCGGTTTCGTTCGGACCCAGAACGAACTTGTAAATGGATTGTGTGTCTGACATTGGATTTTATTCTGTGTTGATTGATTTCTATTAAATATACATCAGTTTGGCGGCGGAGAATTTATTCTTTTGCTTAACGCCCTTCTCTGAGACGTACGAGCTCAGAGGTTGTATATCGATGGACATCAGTCGCATGGCATGAATTGCCTGTGTGGCACGCTAAGATGCAATGATCAAGGCTTCTGTTGAAAAGCAAAGTCTTGTAGTTGATGATCAAAGCACGGCCTACGTGGCAGCTTTGTGTATAACGTGAATTCGCGAGCCTCACACCTCGGTATGAGTTAAAAACGGGATACGGACTGCAGGGAGAGCACGACGTTTCTTTCTAGCTTTGGTGGTGTCAGTGACTTACCAGCCCTGACATTTATATACTTTTCACCTATGTGGTTGTTGGATGAGGCGCCTCGATTATAGGTCTGTAAAGACCGGGAAACGTGTGTTCAGGAATTGCCAATCCTCTAACATAAGTGAGGACCGGCCCTGAAGATCCAGGGGTTGCCCAGAGTGCGTAGCCCTGGGACATTTGCTAGAGTGTCTCGAACGCGGAGAGGAGCTTGCCCCTTGCTTCGACTCATGACGGAAATCCAATTTCCAATACGAGATATTTCGGCTTTATTTGTTGAGCCTAGTATGGCGACATAGTAGCATGGGATGCTATGCCGTCTATGATTTATATTTATGATTGAAATTGTTTTGACATTATTCACTTATTCTAGTATCAAATGATTTGTTTTAAACGTACCAAGCATGTTTGGCTATTATAAGGGAAAACCCTATCCTCCGGCTTGCGTTGCATTGTGTGATAGGACCTGGGTCTTATAATAGCTTCATTTTTCGAAAAAGCATTGTGCTGTTTATTCTATGCACTGGTATTCTTGGGAGGAAACCCGTTCCGTGTTATACGGCGTGGTCCCTTGAATTACTCTCTTTTAAGGTAAAGTTTTAAATAACTGTTTTAGTTCTCACACCAGTCACATGACTGACCTGGAGTTTATTGTTTTAACCTAAACTCTGGGTGCCCCTATTTTCCGCACGGGCAGCTAGTAGTTTTGGTTTTGCAGATTTATATTCACAGGATCCTGGTTTACAGCTGGAATGATATCCGGAAAGCTCTGTATCCGTATATCACCTTCAGTTGTGCTTTGTATTATTTTCCGCTGCTATGTAATTTATTGTAATCTCTGATATTTATCGAATGTAATTTATTAATTTATACTCTGTATATTCTTGTATCTGATGGAATTGTTGTAATAACAATGAAATGTTCTTCTGTTTGTGTTCTGATTTGTCCTGTTCTCAAACGATCAGGGGTTTCGAACGGTCTAGATTGGTTTAACGACTGATTAGGATCGAGAGAAATTCCTTGTCGTCACATTTCGCTTCATCCCTTCCCAGTTGTAAACTCACTTCATACCCTGATACATCTTATTACCACCGGGATGGATCGTCAACTTTAAGTAATGACATTCCCTTAGAACCTCATCTCTCAATCAGTCGATATCAGAAACAACCAATCGCCCTTGCTTTCGAAGACAATCTTCTCGATCGACCTCGAACTCTTTATCTTCTGGTTCCAGATTCTAGATAAACCCGACAAGCTGACAAGCTTGCCAACATTTCAGGTTCCAACTCACACCTTGGGCTGAAATCAAACCTTGCCAAATACTCGAGGCTCTTCCATTCCGAAAACATCGCTCCTAAACTTTCGTGTCTTCAGCTCAATGCATCTGCAACTGCGTTACCCTTGCCAGGATTTTAGGTTATACCAAAATCATACGATGCCAGAAAATCCAACCATCTTTACTGCCGAAGATTCAAATCCATTTGGGAGAAAAGATACTTCAACGACTTGTGATCCGTAAACAACTCGAATCGAACTCCCAACAGGTAATGTCTCCACATCTTCAGAGCAAACACAATCACCGCCAACTCCAAATCATGAGCTGGATAATTCCTTTCATGCTGCTTCAGTTGTCGACTCGCGTAGCGACAACCTTATCCTTCTTTATTAGCACTGCTCCAAGTCCAGTGCCACATGCACCGGTGTATACCACCATCTCTTCATTTCCACTTGGAATGGTCAATACAGGAGCACTCGTCAATTTCTTCTTTAGGATCTCGAACTCTTGTTCACACTTTACATCCCATGTGAACACTTGTTTCTTCTTCGTTAGTCCTATCAATGATGCAGCTACCTTGGAGAAATTCTTGATAAACCGTCGGTAATATCCTGCCAAACCAAAGAAACTTCGAACATCCGTCGCATTCTTAGGCCTATCTCAGTCCTAGATTGCTGCCACTTTAGCAGGGTCAACTGCTATCCCATTTCCAGAAACAACATGACCTAAGAATCTCACTTCGCTCTTCCATAAGTGACACTTTGAGAACTTAGCCTTCAACTTATGCTTTCGCAAGATCTCCAACACAACACTCAAGTGTGTCTTATGTTCTTCCTCGTTCCAGGAGTAAGCCAGAATATCATCTACGAACACAAGCACGAACTTGTTCATCTGATCTCCGAAAACTTAATTCATAAGATCAAAAAAATACACTGGTGCATTAGTCAACCTGAATGGCATCACTAACCAGTCGAAGAAACCGGATAGTGTCCTAAAAGCAGTCTTTGGCACACTGTCCTTCGCCACCCTCAATTGGTGAAATCCTATTGCCAAGTCCATCTGAGAAAATACTTTGGCTTCGTGAAGCCGATCGAACAAGTCATTAATCCTTAGCAATGGATACTTGTTCTTTTTAGTCACCTTGTTCAGCTCACGATAGTCCACACTCAACCTTAACGAGCCATTTTCCTTGGTTACAAACACGACTGGTGCACCCCATTCAGAAACACTTCTCCGAATGAATCCCTTGCTTAGAAGGTCTCGAACTTTCACCTCCAACTCTCGTTGTTCCTTAGGCGCCATCCGCCTAAGAGGCATAACGATTGGTCTAGCACTATCGACTAAATTGTTCCTAAATTCGATCTCATGATGCGGCGAAAACCCTTTGACCTCGTCAAAGACGTCCTCATACTCATTATCAATCAGCACAGATGACAAGTCTTCCTATGAAATCACAAGTGAATGTAGACAACTAACGAAGACCTTGTCTTCAAGCTTACATCTAAATCAACACCTTTCGCCCTTCCACATTCCCAACTCTCGCCTCTGGCTTCTCGCAATTCACTCTTGCCACATACCTCTTGAGCCAATCCATGCACAAGATGATACCAAACCCAATGAAGTTAAGAATAAAGCAATCATACATAAAAGAGAAACCATGACTTGACAACACTAGACCACGACACAACATGCACCAACTAGATGAAACCCTAACTGGATTAGTCACGATCAATGGTCTATCACAAATCTCGAGTTCCAACCCCAGATAGCACAATAACTCATTACAAATGAATGAGGGTAATGCTCCAGTATCAAATAACACACAGTCTGAAACACCACGAATAGAAAAAGTACCTTGGAAAACGACACCCTTTTCCTTCTCCTCTGCAGTAGGAGTTCTTGAAGAAATTGGCAAGGCTTCTAAAGCATATGCCTTCACAACCTTCTTGCCCTTAGCTAATTCTGGACAGTCTTTCTTCTCATGCCCAGGCTTTCCACACCTTAAGCACTTCTTATCAGCTTTGGGATTCTTGCACTCATTAGCAAGATGACCCTTCTATTGGTAATTAAATCAAACTAGCTCACTCTTTGGCTTCTTCTGGCCATTCTTTCCTTTTTTTTGTTGTTGCTTCCTTTTCTTATTATTACCATACTGTTGTGGCTTTTGTTCTTCCTTAGGTGCAACAACAGACATCTTCTTAGGAAATCGACTTTCATGCCTCAAAGCCTTCTCGACAAATCAATGCTACTATCGAGGTGATCCACAAGCTGATTCCCAGGATATTCATCCAATCAGAAGACAAACTTCTCGTTCTTCTGGTAAGGAGTATCCACACATGAACAAGCATACTTCGACAAAGCCTCAAAGTAAGAAATATAGTCAAGAACTAGGCGATCATTTATTTAAGATCCATGAATCTCTTAAACAGAATAGACATTTGCACAGTGGAGAAAAACTTTGCTACAAATTTGGCTTGGAACTGCTCCCATGAAATCTCTTCCTTTGGAGTCTCAAGTGTGAGAGAGTTCCACCGGTCCATTTCTCTGCCCTCTGACTACCTTGATGTAAGACTCCTCTTGGTTTCATCATCAATGACCAAGTCCTTAAAAATTCAGACACAAGTATCCAACCACCTCTAAACTTCTTCAACTGGTTCAATGCCCTTGAACGGTTTCCCTCCTAATGATGTAATGTCTTTGCACAACAAAGCTCTAGGCACTTGGACTCCAACATCAGTCGTAGCTGCCACTGGAGCGGGGGACCTTCGCAGGCATGCTTCTATCATAGATTCAAACATGGCCGGGTAGTCAGGTGCCCCTCCATTACCCCCTCCAGGCACAACTTCTCCCCTAGTAGTTTGTCTTTTATAACGTCGACTTATTCTAAATCTGCAAATTAGAATGATTAGCCATCTACAAGATAAGCTGCTAAAGAAGTACATACGCTAGTAAACTATATAGTATCATATAGTATACGTCTAAATGAAATCTATAAGTACGTCTCTCATACATGACTACGTCTTTGAACTTTGGCTAAAATCGTTAACCAGAGCTCTAATACCAAATGTGATAACTGCCCACAACCCCTGCACTAAACACGAGTCATATGCGATGAAATACGTGCCAGGCAGCTATGGATGATCACCAAGGTTTGGTAACAACATCGGAACCTGTTGTGGAACTCACAGCGCAAGGATAAAATATAATAGAATATATACAAAAGGTAGAAATAGTGGAGCATCATATAGCAAACTTTTGAAAACTTTCACAACATCCTGAAAGGTTATCTGTATATCATAGGAATATCAAAGTCTGTACATGATGACTCGTTACAAATCTCAAAGAGCAACTCAAACAGCGGAACTAGAAATATTAGATAGTAATAAAAGTGGTACGTAAGCCTCCAACTCGCCATTGATCAGCATCGTCGTCTCACTAACTATCAGCTGTCACCTGCTACTCAGTCCGCCTATCCACAATTAGATGAACATCCTAAGGTTATAAGAGGGAAACATAAAACCTTAAGTCAGACAACAGTCTTGATGAGCAATAAAACAGATAACAACCTTCATCAATAAAGTATATGAAAATAGATAGATTTAACAAACCAATCTACCAAGCACCAGAGAAGAACCCAACACTGCCTTCCCGACATCGGACAGTGATACCGTTACATCAACCATTTCAACCATTCATCTATGGAAACCATAATGGAAATCAGAAATAACCAACAATAGCACTTATAGAATCCAGATTATATATCTCACGTAAACCATCCTAACCGGATTCAACATTCCCCATGCACAAGCCCCAAAGGCCTAAACCAATATCAAATAAGCACTTAAGGAACATCTCCTTCGATGTTGGATATTTACGCGAGATGGTACAAATAGAACATCCAGCATGCATAACCGACTCTGGCTATCACCGTCAATCCCGCTTCGAAGTTATCGTTAATCGTATGATAGCCAACCTTGCCATATGCCAAGGGATAATGGTTACCCCTGTTCTAACAAAAGCTCCACATGTCCAACCTTGACAACTAGGCCTTTCAACGATACCTAGGGTACTCGACCTACAACTGGTCTTTTAGGTGCCCCTATTGTACCCCTGCTTTGAGCCTGCTAGAACTTACGACAAGACAATCGCTCGGCCTATGCATCTCTAGTCATCCAACCCGTTGAGTCTTCATAGCTCGAGCAACCTTCTCGAGCAATCTATTATCCTCCAACTCACAACCTTTGAGTTGTTACCTCATTCGTTGTTCTATACCGATCAACGAACACTTTTCGACACTTCGAACCTTCCCAATTGAATTCACTTTGAAGTCACATCATCACCATAAATATCCGACTAGAAAGAAATACGCGGATACAAAGCTTTCCGAATATAGCTCCAACTGTAATCCAGGTTCCTGGGAAAAGAAATATCTGCGAAAAACCAAAACTACTAGCTGCCCGTGTGGAAAATATGGGCACCAGAGTTTAGGTGAAGGCAATAAACTCCGAGTCGGTCATGGGACTGGTGTGAGAACATAAAACAGTTATAAACAACTTAAATGATAAGGAATATTACGGGACCACGCCGTATGTCACGGAATGAGTTTACCCCTATAAATATCAGTGCACAAACAACAACCAATAATGGACATGTGGATCCACTAAGCGCCAAATAACCTGCAATTCCACCATCTACCCATTTAGGCTTAATCCCAAATTTAGATTTTTAGAAATCCAATTCACCTTATAGAAATTATTTCTTTGGACTTTATTCCGAATTCTTATTTGAAATCATTTGAAATACATATCTAGATTTTACGTCAAAGTGGATTTCACTTCGAGATCTCAAACCAAAATCAGTTGGAAATATGAATTCCAAAATTTCACAATGCATAAAAATAGTAAGCAACCAAATATCGAGATATTTCTCCCATCAATAAGGCAAAGGGTCGCTTTCCTTATTGACTCGATATATATATATAGGTGCACCTCCCACGATGGTGCAGGCTACACCATCCGATGCACCTCCCACACCCTCAGGGAACTACGCTATCTGATGCCCATACTTTTAGTCGCATGGGTTACCCGAATCTTTAGCAATATACAAAATCATTTTATGTCCCGAAGTAGGGAAAATCATTTCACAACATAATTATCACAAGTACTTTCAAAATATAGTACTTTACATTAGCAATTCACACATATGATCAATCACTATTAATCACCTAACCTTTGAGCTTATACGTTGTAACACCCCGTGAATTCTATAATGTTAAGCTTCACAAATTAAAGTGTAATTAATTCTAAATGAAAGAATTAAGGGAAATGGGTTATGCCATTGCGTTCATCTCGGAATTCTGCTTGAGATAGAGTCCGAGTTTGTTCGAATCGGACTCCGTATGAAGGAGTTATGACCGTCGGAAGTTTCAAAATAAAATTTAAATTCAAACAGCTCAGTTTAAAATTCAAAATTCGAATTTCAGGTTCAAACTGGGCTGGGCGGGAAAATTCCCGCCCAGAGACCAGGTCGACCATGGTGTCGACCTGGCCTCCCCAGGTCGACCATAGTGTCGACCTGGGTATCGACCTGCCAGTCGACCTGCCTGGTCGACCTGGCTGGCTAGGTCTAGCTCGAATTTCTGTGGCTCTGTGTGTCACTAGGGCTGATGTGTCACCTTTTGATTGGCTCTTTGAACTTTGTATGGCCTAGATTCCTCCTGTCTTCATCTGACGGCTCAAAACAATTTAAAAATCTATAAATACACCCTAAGTCTCAACTGAAAATTCACAAAAAAAAAATAAGAAAGGAGTCGTCATGCTG
Source organism: Allium sativum (assembly GCA_030737875.1). Classification (NCBI taxonomy): domain Eukaryota; kingdom Viridiplantae; phylum Streptophyta; class Magnoliopsida; order Asparagales; family Amaryllidaceae; genus Allium; species Allium sativum. The sequence continues at coordinate 305,826,814 of CM060925.1, read as the reverse complement.
CCAGGGAGGTATTGAACATAGTCGTCAAGAGAGAAAAGCCTAGAGACGAATCAAATTTAGAAGAAGATTAAAGATTAATCAAATTAATCAACGCAACGTTAGTCTACCCAAAGGTGCGCATCTCAATTTCAGAATTCAGAATTCAGAATTCAAGATTCTGCATTCGTTGTAAATATAGTGACCTTTCAGAATATGAATAAAAACTGTGATGTGATTCGATGTAAAAAAAAAATAGAATTGTGTTGTTGTATGATATAAATTTCTGTGTATTGTAATGATTCTATTATGACTTGTGTATTGATATTTGTGGCATAAATTGATTGATGCAAGCCTATTAACAATTGTATATGAAAACAATGGCACTTGCAAGTTTGTGGCAAAAACTAGAATTTGATCCCTTTATGTTTATGCCTATGGCATGGACTATATACATTCACTAAGTCTAAATTAAGGCTTATGTAAACATGTTCTAGATTTGAAACCTTTTATGCCTACATGACCCAAAACCAATGAAATCATTCTTATGTTTATTTGCAAGTATAATTGGATCCATGTTAAGTATCGTTTGGGTTTCATAAATTATGCAAGTTCATGTTGAAATAGGCTATGTTATTAGATGTTATAATTGGACATTTTGGTGAATATACAACATGCTAGTTTTGTGGTCGACATTATGCCAAGTTAAACATGTTTAAACACAAGTTTGTATAAACCAAAACTATGCCATTTTATATGTCACCTACTTAGTTATACTTTGATTTTAATGCAAGTTCACATGACCCATCATTCATGTTAGTATCGCTAAATTGCAAGTTCATGCGCCACACACCCTTATATGTTGTAAAGTATTACAAGTTCTTGATTTCCCCTTTTCTCACGCTTAAAAATTGGGCTGAATTGTGTCGAGCCCAACATTTGTTATAATGTTGCGAACATATAAACGGGGGTAATAACGTTGGGTGTAAAACATGAAAATATATGTTGGCATGTTTGGCACATGCCAACGACAATGACATTTAAAGCGGTATGAATTGTTATACCCAAAAGATATGACATTTACATATATAATTGAGAAATATTAAAATCTGTAAATTTAGAAAACACGATATGCTTAACCCGAGGTTGGATTGAGTTGTGATGTAAACATGCCCAGACCCGCCCGGCTGTCCAGTAGTCACAACAATACTTATCCAATGTGGGTGGTTAAGCATTGAGCCCAATAATGACCCGAGGTTAGATTGAGCTACGGTGTAAACCTGCCCGGAACTGACCGACATATCCAGTAACCATAGTAATACCTGTCTAATGTGAGTGGTCAGGTGCTCCTAAGAGGCTAAGGACAGATGGTAGGGTTAAGTCAACTATAACACTAAACCAAATTCAACATGTTAACAAGAATTGATGGGTGGGGTTAGGTAAAAATAGACACTTAACGACTTAACATGTTTGACTTGAAAATCCCCGTAATGAGGGACCCGTTTCAGCAGTAACCCAAGTTAGGTATCAATGGTACCCTGAAACTAGGCAGGGTGGGGCACGATTACTGGGTTGATTATAAGCGGTCAAAACGACGGCGGTGGGTGCATAGTGTAGGTCTAACGGGGTGCGGGCATGCACACACTCCGGACAGACAACCAGGGCACTGGGGGCACCAGTAGTATAACCTATGCCTTCTAGAATTTGTGTCGGGGCCGCCACCATGTGTAACACCCCGCCTCCGCTAGGGTCACTCGCAAAGGAATGCACTAGCTTTAGAGGGGCATTATTGGTAAATATGCACAGAAATATCACAATACAGAACATATAAAAATAGCGGAAGTAAAATCAAACTTTCGTAACATGAATAAATAAGGTCTAAAGCCTTTTACATCAGAGTACATCAAAACATGTCTTGCAATAGTAAAGAAGCATAAAGACATTTTCATAAATTATTCCCCAAGTAAAAACAGTAAAGTAGCCATTAGCCAAGAAAAGTCCAAGCCATCCACGATGACCTTCAAGCAGAAGAAGTCCGAACTAAACAACAGTATTTCCTCCCTGTAACCTGGGGGGGGAACGGAAGAAAAGAGGCGAAACAAAACGGGTCAGTCAAAAAGACTGAGTAAGCCCTATCTACTATTAGCATAAAAACTAGTAAAGTTAACTGACATGAGAAACTGAGATGAACATAAGCATGCTGACAAGATAGATAAGCTAAATAAAAATAACAGGATGAACTACTGAACTCAGATAAACTAAGGTGTCATGATAAATTACGATGTCAAGATAAAACAAGGTATCACATCGTCAGGTTTCTATCAAGTATAATATCCCCAAGATATCTATCACGTATAACGTCCCATGATATCTATCCTGCATTTTAGCTCTGCACCTACCGTACTAGTATCCCCACCGTATCATGTGTTAACCAAGAATGACCCTCACTCAAAAGTCGTGTAATGGTCCATGTCAACCTAATATATCGCATATATAGGTTACTCAACTTGTATGTTTTATTCCATGTAAATGTTCAGTCCCTTGCCGTAGACCATACGGCCTTTCCCATGAGATTCTACATTACTTTAACATAGTTCCATGATCCTTAAGATCGGTTTGGACTGTTACCCTAAACCTAGCTAGGGTCTTCCAACATGAATTATCGTTTGTACAACTAGGACTTATGCTACCTAGGGCCACTAGGGATTACGCTTACCTATTGCACGTTTTCGTATCTCGGTTTTGGTTCAACCACCCAGGGCCACTGGGATTTACGCTAACCGTCAACCGCGCCCTTTTTCCCACGCATTCATCGTGAATCGTTTTCCATGACTGTATGCACATGTATCACATCTTGCCATCCGAGTCCTGTCATAGGACAGATCGAGAAATACAGGACTCGGTCGGGAGCTTTCGATTTATCTGCCGATGCAGATGCTAAGGTCTGTTTTTCTATACGTGGCTATGGTCCCACGCGACCCCTCCCTCAACTAGTGAAAGACAAGACAGGATAAATCCTGTATGAGAACACACTACTGGCCAACCCACAATCCTAGCCTTACCGCAACCATAATTAGATAGCAATTATGGTCTATTGGGTGTTCTCTGCCTTTCCGTACGTACACGCTTGACCAAAGATGGTAGGTAGTCTGACGAAATGCTATCTAGGGTACGACCGTGTATCGTCGACTATCCCCTATCCATCCCCGTCTTTAGGTCGCTCGCATAGCAACCAAGGCATACTCTTGGTTCTTCTAACGCAGACCTTAACCTCTCATGAGCCTAGTATAATCACCTGGCAGCTCATAGAGGGATACCAAGAATACCCTCACGTTCCCCGAAGCCGCTGCTTCGTTACCCAGTTCGCTGGAGCCTTTATCTAAATCAGATACTTGCTCCTACTCGTATACTTAAACGATGACCTACCGTATCAGGTTACTCATCTATCTATGAACTGGTCTAAATTTCCTTGACTAAGAATCATTACTTAGTTATTCCTCAACTAAGGTTTACCACTTAGCCTTATTCCCGTTATCCTTGTTAACTACGGTTATCCCCTATCCTCAGAACTAGGGTTTACATAATGGATTAAGTGTCACTTAAGTTCATGACTTAACCCGTCTACCAATCATGTCAAAATTGGCTAAGTATCCAAGTCCAAGACTTAACCCATCTTCAAATCATGTCAAAATTGGCTAAGTATCCATGTCCAAGACTTAACCCTACAAACCTTGCTCACGTTGGTTAAGTATGTATTAAGCAATTCACGACTTAACCTCGTCCAATTATCATTCTAGATTGGTTAAGTATATATTAACTTGACCCTATCAATTTACTCAGTCAAATCGGTCAAGTGTATTCAAGCGATTCGTGACTTAGCCTTATCATGTTTTCACGTTAGATCGGTTAAGTATAGGTTAACTTAACCTCAATAAATTCACGTGTTAGATTGGTTAAGTATAGGTCACTTAACCACATCAATTCATCATGTTTAGATTAGTTAAGTGTTTAACTTAACCCCATTAAACTACCAAGTGGGATTAATTAAGTCTAGGCTAACTTAACCCCATCCGATTTCCATGTTTAGACTAGTTGAGTCTAATCTTAACCCCATTCGTTAACCGTATTTTTCGGTTAAGCGTCATTAAGAAAACTTACTTAACCTTACCAAGTTATCGCGTTGGATTGATTAAGTGTTGGTTAACTTAACCCCATCCACTAGTCATATAAAAATGGTTAAGTGTCATTAGGCAAATCAAGTTACTTAACCTACCCAACCTTGTCATGTTTTGTTAAGTATCATTAGCCTAATCAAATTACTTAACCCATTTGTCCATGTCATATTTGGTTAAGAGTCATTAATCAAATTAACTTAACCCTATCATGTGGCATTAATTACTTAATGCACCTTCACCTCTCACATTAGACTTTGTTGTGGTTACTAGTTAAGCCGGTCGGTTCCGGGTAGCTTTACACCACAACTTGGTCTAACCTCGGGTTCAAGCACAACATGACCAACTTCTCACATTGGGTCCTATTGTTTGCAACTACTAGTTAGGCCGGTCGGTTCCGGGTAGTTTTACGTTGCAAACTCAACCCAACCTCGAGTTGGCCACACTTATATTATCTAAGTGTCATGTCTATCATGTTTCCCAAAACATGTTACAAGTTTTCAAGCATTTGGGTAGACCTAACTTAATAGGTAAATTCCCAAAGGGTAGACCTAACTTAATAGGTAAATTCCCAAGCTTATGTTTTTATGCATACTTACATGTCAACTTCCAGGTTATATTTCAAGTCATGTTTTCAAGTTGTATTTTCATGTCATTAGAAATTACCCATAACATAACCCAACGCTTTTAAACTCGCATATACGTTCGCGACAACGTAATGGATTAAAAGAAGAGACTTGGCAAAGGCATGACAAAAATGGATATTAAGCCACAAGTTAATCATGGTGGCAAAAGAGGCACAAATGTGTTCATTAACTTGCATGTTACATTCTTAAGCCTCAAAACATGCATAAACCCAAACTTGGCACATAAGCGAATCATGGTGACAAAAGATATGGAATGATGACTAGTAACTCGCATATATCATCATATAAGGGTTATGACTTCATATGCAAGTTGACATAAAGGTTATGAGGGTTCTCATGTTGCCTAATGCAACATTTCAACATAAAGGTTGTAGCTTTTAGCTCACAAGATCAAGATAATGACTTCATAAACTTGCATGACATGATAGCATGTATCATACTCAATGATCAAACCCAAACTTGCAACATGAACATTTAACTTCATAGTTAATATCTAAGAGTAGGGAAAGGGCTTACATTGCTATGAAGGTACAAAAGATATGACAAAGCCCTTATGCAATCAAATAGACCCAAAATGCAAGCTCTAACATAAAAACCCTTGAGCCAAAATGATCAAAACCCTTGCTTTATGATGCAAAGATAGAAACTTGACTTGAATGCAAGCTAATGACACTCATACAAGCTTGAAAACACTTGTATGCATGGAAAATCTCACATAGAAACCATTTAGAAATTTATTGAAGAGAGTGGAGGCCATGAGAGATAAAATTTTGCCATAGTTTAGTTGCATGAATGAATAATGAGGATTTAGGATAGGTTAGGGTCTTATTTATAGATTAGGCAAGTGTTTTAGGCCATAGGATTAAACCTAGATTCAATCCAAGCCATCAAAGCATGTCTTGGGGAAGAAGTCAAGTGTAGGAACCATCTAGGGCCTTTAGATTAAAGATGAACCATGAGAACCATCCAAATGCAAAATCTGCATTTGAGCGAATCGGCCCACGGGTTGACAGCCAAACACCCTGGATTAACCCCTAGTCGACCAAGCGGGCTCGGGTCGACCTCAAAAATCGGCCGGTTCGGTTATTCCCCTCTCCCAATTCGCTGTTTTGAACATTTTTGCATATTTATTTATTTAATTTTCAATTATATATATATATATCAATATATATATATTTCTCTGCGCAACCCATTTCACTTAATTAAGTATACTTTAATTTGGGAATTTTTCGTGAAACTTCGCGAGGCCATACCTTGGTCATACGGACTCCGATTCTCGAAAACTCAGACTCTATTTCGCGTATTTTTCCGAGACGAACGCAATGGCATAGCCCGTTTTACTTGATTCAGAATTTAAAATTAAATTCTGCCTTGATTCTCGTCTTAACACGTTATCGAAAAATACGGGTTGTTACATTCTCCCCACCTTTTAGGATTTCGTCCCCGAAATCTCCAAGTTAGGAAGAACATATCCTACCATCCATCATCCATCTACTCAAAACATCATCCACAAGCAACCATTTTCCTTAGATGATTTCTAATGCTGTATGAATATATGCAAAACGTGTGTGTACATGTTCCTTAGCTAATGCTAATGATCAGGCCTGAATAATCTTTCTAATGCAAAATATGTAATAGTGCCATGAATCCAACATGTATGCAAATAGTCCTAGTCATATAGATACTATATGCGTGCACAATCATTCATTCATATGCAACAACCGCATGATAATACATTCGATTTCATCCATAAACAAGTATAAATAGTCGTGCATTTGCAATATGAAATGTGACCGAGTCGAGCTAGTATCTAATGTGTATTCGCGCATCCACGAGCAACCACTTGCAACCACTTGCAACCATATCAATCATAACATGTTTCAAATACATGTTTACATCCATAGGGTTCTACCTAGAATTCCCTGAAACAGGGCCGAGAAGATAAACAAGACAAACTCCTTACGGGGTTTGTAACAAAAAGTAGGACCGAGAGGATGTCCACAAAAGATAACCTACAAGTAAGCTCTACAGAAACAGGGATCAAGGATATACTCCCAAAAAGAGATATCATGCGCGTATCTAGTCTTTGACCATCAAAGTCGTATTTCCTCGGGCTTACTTCCATTGTGCCTTGACCGCCCTTTAACTTCGCGATTTCGTAGCTTCTTGTTTCCTGCTTCCATAACATGAGCTGAAACTCATTTCTTCGTCGCCTCTCGTTCCACTTGCACTTATCCTTTTTCTAGAATACTTGGCGCAAACATGACTGCGTACTCATGATCTCATGCAAGCTTTCCTAAATTCACTAGTGAATCTTGGATCTCGTTTATATACTATAAGGCATTCCATGTAGAAGAACTTTCTCTTGAAAGTAAACAGATGTCAATCAGGTTATCATGCGCACTTACTAGGGTGATCTCTATAACCCATGCATAAATGAAGTAAACCATCCGTCTTATTGGCGAACACCACTCGATCGGGCTTCAAATTTCCAATAAAGGCATCAAAGGATTCTAAGTAACTAGTCATGACAGAACCTCAAAAAGGTTACCCGATACTTCGAGGGCATTACCAAGGCTAGTCAAAAGGTCTAACTACCCTCCTATCAAAACCGAGAGTGGCACCCCCTACTGGATAACCACTTCATCCCTAGAATCCATCCATAGCTTATAAACATAAGCATTATTTCCAAACTCAACACTTGGCATAGACATTCCCAAATCCAAACAAGTCATGTATAAATGGACTGATTCTCCAATAGGACTTTGAGACAAAAATGGGATTCTCTATTACGTTAGTACTTAAGGTGCAGAGACTCAACTACCGAAGCGGACTTAAATGATGCGGGGATCAAAACAAAGTCTTGGAGGTATGATAGAAAAAATAACTAGATCTTCAACAAGGATGTTATCCCCCTACTCAGGTACTCTAGTGAGGGTATACAACGATGATCTTGTCCTTGTCCCACAATACTTAACTATCCGTCCCGTTTCACCATACCAAAGATACTTTCTCGTCATGGGTTTCATTGTTCATCCTTCTCCCTCCTTTGAGGACTAAGCCATACCAACAAGTTGCTCATCCTTAAGCTCGTATCCTTTATCCTCTTTCTCACTATCCTTTCTTATAACGCGGCCACTAGTCTCTTGAAAACCACCTCCATCGCATGGAAAGCACTTTCGTAGATAGAAAAGACTAGTCGCAGTTAAAACCACTGTGACTACAGATGGAGGAAAGAAAGGAGAAGAGATTCAATTAAGGAAACAAGGATAGTGCTAATGGCCTTTGGGGAATAGCCTTTTTCTTTTAAAAGAAAATTTTATTGAAAAAATGCTTCTTTGTAAACGATTTTCAAATAGTTTTCAGAAGGTCTTTAAAAACTTTTGCCCAGTCTGGTAACCTTCTGCTCTGATACCACGTGTAACACCCCGCCTCCGCTAGGGTCACTCGCAAAGGAATGCACTAGCTTTAGAGGGGCATTATTGGTAAACATGCACAGAAATATCACAAGACAGAACATATAAAAATAGCGGAAGTAAAATCAAATTTCGTAACATGAATAAATAAGGTCTAAAGCCTTTTACATCAGAGTACATCAAAACCTGTCTTGCAATAGTAAAGAAGCATAAAGACATTTTCATAAATTATTCCCCAAGTAAAAACAGTAAAGTAGCCATTAGCCAAGAAAAGTCCAAGCCATCCACGATGACCTTCAAGCAGAAGAAGTCCGAACTAAACAACAGTATTTCCTCCCTGTAACCTGGGGGGAACGGAAGAAAAGAGGTGAAACAAAACGGGTCAGTCAAAAAGACTGAGTAAGCCCTATCTACTATTAGCATAAAAACTAGTAAAGTTAACTGACATGAGAAACTGAGATGAACATAAGCATGCTGACAAGATAGATAAGCTAAATAAAAATAACAGGATGAACTACTGAAGTCAGATAAACTAAGGTGTCATGATAAATTACGATGTCAAGATAAAACAAGGTATCACATCATCAGGTTTCTATCAAGTATAATATCCCCAAGATATCTATCACGTATAACGTCCCATGATATTTATCCTGCATTTTAGCTCTGCACCTACCGTACTAGTATCCCCACCATATCATGTGTTAACCAAGAATGACCCTCACTCAAAAGTCGTGTAATGGTCCATGTCAACCTAATATATCGCATATATAGGTTACTCAACTTGTATGTTTTATTCCATGTAAATGTTCAGTCCCTTGCCGTAGACCATACGGCCTTTCCCATGAGATTCTACATTACTTTAACATAGTTCCATGATCCTTAAGATCGGTTTGGACTGTTACCCTAAACCTAGCTAGGGTCTTCCAACATGAATTATCGTTTGTACAACTAGGACTTATGCTACCTAGGGCCACTAGGGATTACGCTTACCTATTGCACGTTTTCGTATCTCGGTTTTGGTTCAACCACCCAGGGCCACTGGGATTTACGCTAACCGTCAACCGCGCCCTTTTTCCCACGCATTCATCGTGAATAGTTTTCCATGACTGTATGCACATGTATCACATCTTGCCATCCGAGTCCTGTCATAGGGCAGATCGAGAAATACAGGACTCGGTCGGGAGCTTTCGATTTATCTGCCGATGCAGATGCTAAGGTCTGTTTTTCTATACGTGGCTATGGTCCCACGCGACCCCTCCCTCAACTAGTGAAAGACAAGACAGGATAAATCCTGTATGAGAACACACTACTGGCCAACCCACAATCCTAGCCTTACCGCAACCATAATTAGATAGCAATTATGGTCTATTGGGTGTTCTCTGCCTTTCCGTACGTACACGCTTGACCAAAGATGGTAGGTAGTCTGACGAATGCTATCTATGGTACGACCGTGTATCGTCGACTATCCCCTATCCATCCCCGTCTTTAGGTCGCTCGCATAGCAACCAAGGCATACTCTTGGTTCTTCTAACGCAGACCTTAACCTCTCATGAGCCTAGTATAATCACCTGGCAGCTCATAGAGGGATACCAAGAATACCCTCACGTTCCCCGAAGCCGCTGCTTCGTTACCCAGTTCGCTGGAGCCTTTATCTAAATCAGATACTTGCTCCTACTCGTATACTTAAACGATGACCTACCGTATCAGGTTACTCATCTATCTATGAACTGGTCTAAATTTCCTTGACTAAGAATCATTACTTAGTTATTCCTCAACTAAGGTTTACCACTTAGCCTTATTCCCGTTATCCTTGTTAACTACGGTTATCCCCTATCCTCAGAACTAGGGTTTACATAATGGATTAAGTGTCACTTAAGTTCATGACTTAACCCGTCTACCAATCATGTCAAAATTGGCTAAGTATCCAAGTCCAAGACTTAACCCGTCTTCAAATCATGTCAAAATTGGCTAAGTATCCATGTCCAAGACTTAACCCTACAAACCATGCTCACGTTGGTTAAGTATGTATTAAGCAATTCACGACTTAACCTCGTCCAGTTATCATTCTAGATTGGTTAAGTATATATTAACTTGACCCTATCAATTTACTCAGTCAAATCGGTCAAGTGTATTCAAGCGATTCGTGACTTAGCCTTATCATGTTTTCACGTTAGATCGGTTAAGTATAGGTTAACTTAACCTCAATAAATTCACGAGTTAGATTGGTTAAGTATAGGTCACTTAACCACATCAATTCATCATGTTTAGACTAGTTAAGTGTTTAACTTAACCCCATTAAACTACCAAGTGGGATTAATTAAGCCTAGGCTAACTTAACCCCATCCGATTTCCATGTTTAGACTAGTTGAGTCTAATCTTAACCCCATTCGTTAACCGTATTTTTCGGTTAAGCGTCATTAAGAAAACTTACTTAACCTTACCAAGTTATCGCGTTGGATTGATTAAGTGTTGGTTAACTTAACCCCATCCACTAGTCATATAAAAATGGTTAAGTGTCATTAGGCAAATCAAGTTACTTAACCTACCCAACCTTGTCATGTTTTGTTAAGTATCATTAGCCTAATCAAATTACTTAACCCATTTGTCCATGTCATATTTGGTTAAGAGTCATTAATCAAATTAACTTAACCCTATCATGTGGCATTAATTACTTAATGCACCTTCACCTCTCACATTAGACTTTGTTGTGGTTACTAGTTAAGCCGGTCGGTTCCGGGTAGCTTTACACCACAACTTGGTCTAACCTCGGGTTCAAGCACAACATGACCAACTTCTCACATTGGGTCCTATTGTTTGCAACTACTAGTTAGGCCGGTCGGTTCCGGGTAGTTTTACGTTGCAAACTCAACCCAACCTCGAGTTGGCCACACTTATATTATCTAAGTGTCATGTCCATCATGTTTCCCAAAACATGTTACAAGTTTTCAAGCATTTGGGTAGACCTAACTTAATAGGTAAATTCCCAAAGGGTAGACCTAACTTAATAGGTAAATTCCCAAGCTTATGTTTTTATGCATACTTACATGTCAACTTCCATGTTATATTTCAAGTCATGTTTTCAAGTTGTATTTTCATGTCATTAGAAATTACCCATAACATAACCCAACGCTTTTAAACTCGCATATACGTTCGCGACAACGTAATGGATTAAAAGAAGAGACTTGGCAAAGGCATGACAAAAATGGATATTAAGCCACAAGTTAATCATGGTGGCAAATGAGGCACAAATGTGTTCATTAACTTGCATGTTACATTCTTAAGCCTCAAAACATGCATAAACCCAAACTTGGCACATAAGCGAATCATGGTGACAAAAGATATGGAATGATGACTAGTAACTCGCATATATCATCATATAAGGGTTATGACTTCATATGCAAGTTGACATAAAGGTTATGAGGGTTCTCATGTTGCCTAATGCAACATTTCAACATAAAGGTTGTAGCTTTTAGCTCACAAGATCAAGATAATGACTTCATAAACTTGCATGACATGATAGCATGTATCATACTCAATGATCAAACCCAAACTTGCAACATGAACATTTAACTTCATAGTTAATATCTAAGAGTAGGGAAAGGGCTTACATTGCTATGAAGGCACAAAAGATATGACAAAGCGCTTATGCAATCAAATAGACCCAAAATGCAAGCTCTAACATAAAAACCCTTGAGCCAAAATGATCAAAACCCTTGCTTTATGATGCAAAGATAGAAACTTGACTTGAATGCAAGCTAATGACACTCATACAAGCTTGAAAACACTTGTATGCATGGAAAATCTCTCATAGAAACCATTTAGAAATTTTATGAAGAGAGTGGAGGCCATGAGAGGTAAAATTTTGCCATAGTTTAGTTGCATGAATGAATAATGAGGATTTAGGATAGGTTAGGGTCTTATTTATAGATTAGGCAAGTGTTTTAGGCCATAGGATTAAACCTAGATTCAATCCAAGCCATCAAAGCATGTCTTGGGGAAGAAGTCAAGTGTAGGAACCATCTAGGGCCTTTAGATTAAAGATGAACCATGAGAACCATCCAAATGCAAAATCTGCATTTGAGCGAATCGGCCCACGGGTTGACAGCCAAACACCCTGGATTAACCCCTAGTCGACCAAGCGAGCTCGGGTCGACCTCAAAAATCGGCCGGTTCGGTTATTCCCCTCTCCCAATTCGCTGTTTTGAACATTTTTGCATATTTATTTATTTAATTTTCAATCATATATATATATATCAATATATATATATATTTCTCTGCGCAACCCATTTCACTTAATTAAGTATACTTTAATTTGGGAATTTTTCGTGAAACTTCGCGAGGCCATACCTTGGTCATACGGACTCCGATTCTCGAAAACTCAGACTCTATTTCGCGTATTTTTCCGAGAAGAATGCAATGGCATAGCCCGTTTTACTTGATTCAGAATTTAAAATTAAATTCTGCCTTGATTCTCGTCTTAACACGTTATCGAAAAATACGGGTTGTTACACCATGGGTCTTGATACACCCCATGGTGGGACCAGCATAGGTATCTACAATTTTTGGGGGCCGTATGACACATGTTAACGCGAGTAGGAGCCGATCTTTAGAAAATGGGGATCACTTCACCCTCAACAAGGGGTGCCAGTTGGAATAAACTCAAGTAGGTGCAGAGATATAGTATGTGTGCGATAGTACATTCGACACTTCCTTAGCTTGTGACACTTTCCTATTTCAGTATATATCTATCATGCCCTTTTCTTATTCATATACATAAGAGTTACTAGATTTACTCAGGCTTTATGTCTGACTCTATTTTCTTTTCGTCTTCTTTTCTTTCGTTCTCCCCCCCCCCCCCCCCAAGGTCCACAGGGAGGAAACAGCTCAGCTCAGTCAGACTCTTTATAAGCTCCAAGACCGTAGATGTATGACTTGGATCTCTTTTGCTCGGACTATGGCTTTGGATATCACTATGGGGATTTTTGTCACTTTATTTAAGTTTTATGCTTCTTTAATAATCAAGACAGTAATGAGGTTGTAATGTTGGAAGTATTTTGAGACAATAGTGGAAATGTTGTTTTCAACATGTTTTGATGAAATAAAAGTCTGTTTGGTTTCCACTTTTTAAAATATGTGCATTTATATCTGTCTTGAGTTTATCTATGGATTTTACTTATAAACCTCCACCAAAGTTAAGGAATTCCCTTTGTGAGTGACCTTAACGGAGTTGGGGTGTTTCACTTGGTATCAGAGCATAGGTTTAGCAGACAAGATAAAAGTTTTTGAAATTGTTTTAAAAAAAAAGAAGTTTAAAGAAGCATTTTTTCAAGAAAAAGTGTTATATTTATAAAAAGAAAAAATCCCCCAAAGCCATGTGCCCTATCTATCTCTCTTTATCCTTCGTTTTGAATCTTTCCTTTTTGTTTCAGCATGTCTGGAGACCTTAACCTCCCGGAAGGAGTGCCGATTCCCGGCTGGTTTAGGAGGTACTTAGAAGTAAGGGCCAATGGCACGGGCCCATCAGACATCACTCCTCCAGTGGCCGCGGTTCCTCCTCCTCCACCTCCTCGTGGAAATGCCTTCGCAAAAACATGTAGAGACTTTAAGGCTATGGGTGGAAAAGACTTTATGGGACAGAATCCTTTGTAGGAGCAAGAAACTAGCTAAAGGAGACTGAGGATCTTTTTGTCATCTTCGGAGTTGATGATAGGCAAAAGATACAACTAGCGGTATGGTTGCTTAAGGTTGAAGCTTCCTATTGGTGGGAAATTACCAATGCTCAGAGGGTGGTGGAAACATGAGAAGACTTCAGGACAAGGTTTGAGATGAAATTCCTCTCCCAAGCTGAAAGAAGCCTGCAAATGGAGAAGTTTGTAACTCTGAAACAGGGAAGTATGACAATCAGCGAGTATGTTAATCAGTTTAATCAGCTGGCCAGATTTGGACAAGACTTAGTAAACACCCAACACAAAAAGGAGCTTCGCTTCGTCAAAGGTTTGAATGAGCCTCTACACAGCCTTGCTATGACCAATGTATCCACGGGAGCGACTTATGAAAGCTTGGTGGACATGGCGTTGCTATACGAGGAAGACCACGGTAAGAAAGAAACTAAGGTGGAAGAGAATAAAGAGGGTCTACAAGCAAAGAAAACAGACTTCAAGAAAGGAGGGAAGAACAATAAGCCCCGTGAGAAGAGAAGGTGCAATTTCTGTGGCATTATGGGACATATATCAAAAGACTGCCGAAAAAGGAAGGCAAAGATTGGTGGTTGCTTCCATTGTGGAGAGACTCGGCACCAAGCTAAGGAGTGCCCAAAGAAGAAAGGGCAGGGACAGAAAGCCGGATCCACTTCAGGGGGTCAGGTTCATGCGCTAGTGGCACCTCAGTAGGAAAGGGGTAGTAATATTTTTGTAGAAAGTGTAGTCTATCTTTATGATCATCCAGTTCGTACACTTTTTGACTCTGGCGCATCACACTCTTTTATTTCGTCTGCCTTAGTAGAATCTCTACATCTAGACACTAGTATGGTAGAAGATCCCTTAGTAGTTTCAAATCCAATTGGGGGCTCCGCTTACTTGTCAATGGTTTGTTGTTTGAAAATCTCTATTCTCAGCGTTGAGTTTAGTTGTAATGCCTTTGTCTTGGGCTTCTCGGGATATGGTTTGATCTTAGGCATGGACTGGTTATTTAGTAGTAGTGCCATTCTTGATTGTGATAAAAGAGTGGTTAGACTCTTGACTCGGCTTGGTAACACTCTAGAAATTTCTTGTAATCCCTTGAATGTTGTTATGCTTAGTTATCTAGAGTCGCTTGTTGCTTCTGATGAGAATTTTCAATCAGTAAGAGTAGTCCGGGAATATCCGGATGTCTTTGAGGAGGTGAAAGGCTTACCTCCGAGGCGGGAAATAGACTTCCGCATATATCTTGTGGATAACGCAAAGCCTGTAGCTTTACCTGTCAGACACATGGCTCCAAGGGAAAGAAAGGAGCTCAATAAGCAGATTAAAGAACTTCTCGAAAAGGGGTTCATTAGACGGAGCATTTCGGAATGGGGTGCTCCAGTGGTGTTCGCAACCAAAGCGGATGGTTTGCTTCGCCTTTGCGTCGACTATAGGGAGTTAAACAAATTGACCAAGAAAAATAGGCACCCTCTTCCCCGGATCGACAATTTGTTTGATCAGGTTGTAGGTACGACGGTCTTCTCCCAACTTGATCTGGCAACTGGGTTCCATCAGAAAAGAGTAGCTGAAGATAGCATTTATAAAACGGAGTTCAGAACCCCAGACGGTTTCTTCGAGTGGCTTGTCATGCCTTTCGGCCTGACAAACGCACCCGCTTATTTCGTAGATCTAATGAACAGGGTGTTCAGAGAATTCCTCAACAAATTTGTGGTTGTCTTCGTAGATGATATCTTAATCTTCTCAAAGAATGAGAAAGAGCATGCTCAGCATCTGAAAGAAATCATGGAAACTCTTCGAGCTCATCAACTAAAAGCCAAATTCTTCAAGTGTCACTTCTGGAGAAAAGAAGTAAGATTTCTAGGGCATATAGTGTCCAAAGATGGGTTGGCCGTAGACCCTGCAAAAGTGGTGGCAGTGCAAGATTGGAAGACACCAAGAAATGCAACCGAAGTTTGAAGCTTTCTTGGGCTAGCCGGTTTTTACCGAAAGTTTATTAGGGATTTCGCGAAAATCTCATCCCCACTCACAAGGCTAACAAAGAATAATCTGACGTTCACTTGGGATTTGGAATGCGAGTTTGCTTTCCAACAATTAAAAAGGGCTCTCACAACAGCCCCAGTTCTGATTTGCTAGATGGAAGCAAAATGTTCACAGTATACACGAATGCATGTGGAACGGGACTAGGCGTTGTTCTAATGCAAGAAGGAAGGGTAATAGCGTATGGTGGAAGACAATTGAAAGTTCATGAAAAGAACTACCCAACGCACGATCTTGAGTTAGCCGCCATCGTCTTTGCGCTTAAGTTTTGGCGCCATTATCTCCTAGGTGAGAAGTTTGAATTATACACTGACCATAAATCGTTGAAATATCTCTTCTCGCAGAAGGATCTTAACTTGAGGCAGCAAAGATGGATGGAGTTTCTTGCCTCGTATGACTTTGAAATTTCCTATACTCCCGGCAAAGGCAACGTAGTAGCAAACGCGTTGAGCCGAAATAAACTGACCTTAAGCCCGCTTTTTGTGGAATGGCAAAGCTTGGAGTATATAGCCAGTTTTAACTTTAGGCCCTCCTCGGATTTTGTACCGGGTTTGTTAGCATCTCTCGAAGTACGCCCTACTCTCTTAGACTCAATAGGGGCTGCACAATGTGAAGACCCTCAACTTGTGGATGGGATTGATAAACTTATTAGGGGTGAGACTTCTAGTCACCTCAGTAGATATGCCATCGATGATAAGGGTTGGCTGAGGCGAGATGGAAGATTATGCGTCCCACAAGCAAGGGAGTTGACAAAGAAGGTTCTCGAGGAAGCGCATCATTCCAAGATGACTATACACCCTGGCGGTGATAAGATGCACAAGGATATAAAAAGGACTTTCTTTTGGAGCGATATGAAGCAAGACGTGGCAGATTTCGTCTCTAAGTGCATGACCTGCCAACGGGTCAAGGCGGAACAGAAGGAACCTAGAGGACTACTTCACCCTTTAGAGGTCCCACAGTGGAAGTGGGGTAGCATTTCAATGGACTTCATTGATGAACTACCTAGGTCGAGAAGAGGCAATACTTGCATTTGGGTAATAGTGGATAGGCTTACTAAGAGCGCCCACTTCATACCTATCAAGAGTAGAAGGACTGCCTCATCTCTAGCATCTCTTTATCTCAAGGAAATAGTTCGACTCCAAGGGATACCCTCCAGTATTGTTAGTGACCGAGACCCTATTTTCACAAGTGAGTTTTGGCGAAGTCTGCAAGAAGCTATAGGCACACAGTTATGTTTGAGCACGGCCTATCACCCCCAAAATGATGGCCAGACGGAAAGGGTGAATAGAGTTTTGGAGGATCTTTTAAGACTTTGCGTTCTTGACTTTGGAGGGATGTGGGAGGATCACCTTCCTTTAGTGAAATTTGCCTACAACAACAGCTACCAAGCTACCATCGGTATGGCGCCCTTCGAAGCCTTGTATGGAAGACTGTGCAAATCACCAACTTGTTGGTGGGAGTCTACAGATAAGATTATAATTGGGCCAGATATGATTCGAGAGACTTCAGAGAAAGTGGAGTTGATACGTAGAAGGATGAAGACAGCCCTAGACAGACAGAAATCCTACGCCGACAAAAGAAGGACCGACCTTGAGTTTGAGGTTGGGGACAGGGTTTTCCTTAAGGTATCACCTTTAAGGAATGTCGTTCGTTTTGGATCCGCAGGAAAGCTAGCACCAAGATTTGTAGGACTGTTTCCTATCATCGAGAAGGTTGGGAAGATGGCCTATAGATTAAAGCTACCCGAGAGACTGGCCGGAGTTCACAACGTCTTTCATGTTTCTCACCTCCAGAAGTGCTTGCATGAGTCTGCAGAAGTGGTGGAACCTAACATTCTAGAAGAAGCCGAAGTGGAACGTGAAGCAACTGTGAGGAGAGTTCCAACCCGCATCTTAGGAACTGAAGTGAAAAATCTACGCAACCGCGAAGTCAAGCTCGTTAAAGTTCAATGGAGCGACGCCGAGGAAGACGCGACTTAGGAAACTGAGGACAGAATACGCGCTGCCTACCCTCTTCTTTTTGAGGGTACATCTTTGATTTCTCTTTTTCCTTAAGTTATGCTTTATCTATCTTTTTAGGTATATCTACTCTGTCCTTTTCCTAACTCCTTAGGTAGAAAACAAATGGATGCAAACATGTATTTGAAAACATGTTATGGATGATGGCTGCAAATTGTTGCTAGTGATTGCTAGTGGTTGCTCGTGGATGCATATACACACACCCTAGGTTATAGATCGGCTCAGTCACTTCATATTGCATATGCATATACATGTATTCTCATTTGTATATGGTTGAAACTTGATATGTTGTAACACCCCGTATTTTCTGAGAATATTAAAAAAAAATGGTTAATTACGAAGAAGTTATTAAGCCTTGAAGTTTATATGCATATGAGAGAAATATATATAAAAATTAAATAAATAAACATGCAAAAAAGGTTCAAAACAACGAATTGGGAGGGGGAATAACCGAACCGGCCCATTTTTGAGGTCGACCCGAGCCCCACTGGGTTGACTAGGGGTTAATCCAGGGTGTTTGGCTGTCATCCCGTGGGCCGATTCGCTCAAATGCAGATTTTGCATTTGAATGATTCTCATGATTCCGGGTTAATCTAATGGTCCTAAATAACTTCCTACACCTATATATACATCCCTAACCTAAACCTAAATCTCATATACAATTCTCTAGCCTCCATTGCTCTCTTCCTCTCTAAAAATAAATAAATCAATGGCGTCTCTACTCTGCTGAAACCTAAGCTAGGACTTGTGCTTCTTCTTCCTCTAATTCTGATTAGGATTAAAAGAGAACAGCTACAACACCTTTTTTCTTTTAGAATCCAACCAAGGCAAGTGCGGTTATTTTCCGATATAAACTTTAATTATAATTGTGACATGATTGTAAATCTGAATTTGAGATTGTGTATGTTCTGTTCTGATCAATTTTATTCTATATCTCTTTCTTCTTTCTGTTCTATAGCCAGGCTACCCCGAGCCTGCGCCAAATCTCATAATTGGACATGGCTAATCTGTGACTAAAAGGACATAGGTTGTAAACTAGATTTAGATCTGTGCATATTCTGTGAATTGGAAGAAGAGGAACCATTGTATATTAACATGTGACTTGAGACATTGGACATAACGCATATTTTTGAATTAAAGATCTGTTATAATTTAAAGTTCTAGATTGTTGGGCATATTGTTTATATAGAAATTCATGATTTGGGATAAAAAGGGAATATGACTTAGGTGTGAAGATTTATGTTTAAGATTTGATAACTATTAAATGTGAATAACACCTAAGTGGGAGATTTTTGAATATATGACATGCATTGAAATCGATGGCTATATTTGGTATAATTTATATGTGAATCTTTTGTACTAGGCAAGTTTAACTAAATTTGAGACGTGTGTTATATGGTAAATTATGACCATAATCTGTGCCATGTAAATTCAATGCAAACGTGGGGTATATGATCATAATGTGAATCATGACAACTATTTAGGCATGCAAACTTTGGCCAAATTTATAATTAGGCAAGATATGTTTATGAAACTTTAAGGAATGATTAAATCTGTTATATTGCCTAATTTGCTAGTTCTGTTATATTGCCTAATCTGCTAGTTCTGCTACAATCTGCTATATATGTTCGTATACCAAATCTGTCATCTGCTAAGTCTGCTGAAGATGCCTAAACTGTTATATGCTAAATCTGCTAAACTGCTTAATCTGCTGAATCCGTTAAGTCGCCTAATCTGCTAAATCTGTTATCTGCCATATATGTTGAGTTGATATATTTAGTCTATTATTGACATAATCTGAATTGGCTATAGTTATGAAAATTGACATGTATATTAGGCGTGGGCATAAATGGTAAATTAATAATTAATTGGCCGCAAAGATAAACATGGCTGACTCGAGGTTAGAATGAGTTTGCGGCGTAATCCTGCCCGGAACTGCCCGGCACATCCAGTGGCCGCAAACAATAGGTTCTAATGTGAGAAGTTAGTCATAACGTGCTTGAAACCCGAGGTTAGACTCAGTTTGCGGCAGAAATCTGCCCGGAACCAACCGGCCTAACCAGTAGCCGCAAACTGTCAGTCTAATGTGAGAGGTCTGGGCATTAATATATAATTAATGAAAATCTGAGATAAATATAATGTCTAAAACGTGTTGGGCGGATAGGGTTAAACCCACTAGACTGATGAGTTTAATAAATCTGTTCCGTGAATCGGTAGGCCCAATTACAAAGTTAGACAAATCTGTAAATCTGTTAAATCCGTATATCTGATCCGTTAGTCTAAAACTTGTCTGATCTGTGAACTAGTTGATCTGAATTCTATATATCTGAACTTGTTAATCTAAAATCTGTTAGTCTGGGGACACAAGGATAGGAGGGGAATTACTTGTGTCATCTGTTGTTTGGGACCCATATTAGTCAGTAACCCTTTCTGGTATCAAAACTTTGACCCAATAGTAGGTAGGGTCCGGGCATGCTTACTGAACTAATTATAAGCGGTTCATTCTGATAATGGCGAGGGGTGTTGATGGTGCTTTCCAACCGGGTCATGTGCGTGCATGGATCCCGGTCTTCCTCTGAGGATGTAAGACGCCGTGACATCTGTAAATAGGTCTGTGTCATTCAAAGGTTGCCACTTTAGGGAATGATACACCCTTCGGTGGGGCTGGCACAGGGTATTTATGTATTAGGGAGCCAATCGCGTGGGGTAGAACTTAGGGTACACTTAGCTCTGTCTGTTTCTGTGGGGTACCGTCTGTTTCTGTTGGGTGGTAACACCTGTCTGTTCCCGCGTGGTACCGTCTGTTGGCGTGGTAAAGACCTATTTATTTAGTGTATACCTAATTCTACATTCTGTTTTCATAGGGATTAATCTGTTTCTGTTTCTGTGCCTTTTGTCGGGTGGTAAAAGCCCATTACTAGCATTCTGTGTTAGTGGAAATCATTCTGTTTCCTTTCTGTTTTAGTTAAGACATTAGGGTAACACCTAATCCCGTTATATTAGTATTAGTGCAGAGAAGTGTAAAGCAATAGCTTATATCATTCTGTTCTTCTGTTATATCTGCTACATCTGTTACAGTTATCTCCCATCCAGTTTTATTTTCATGTCATGTTATTATTATCTGTTCATAACTGAAAATCACTGGACTTGCCAGACTTTTGTCTGACCCTTTTTGTTTCGCCTCCTTTCTTCCGTTCCCCCCCCCCCCAGTTTTTGTAGAAGGGAATACTCTAGCTTGATCCAGATTTCTTCCGCTTGCAGTGCTTAAAGTATGGCTTGTCTTCTTCTGTGGGGATTATGATTATAAACTATGCATTCTGAAGGCTTTTGTACAAGACTGATATTTTGTACTTGAATTCTGATATTGTGATTTGAAAGGGTGTAACCAAGCTTCTGTTTGAAATAAAGTTATAATTTTTCAAGTACTGTTTATCTATCTTGTAGTATTCTGTTTTTGTTTACTAAAATGCTCCACCAAAGTTAAGGCATTCCCTTTGTGAGTGACCTTAACGGAGGTGGGGTGTTACATATGCCGTCATATGGTTGTCGCATTTGTATGAATAAGTTGTGCACTCATGTAGAATTATAAGTAGGAAAAATTTGCATACATAACGGATTCATGGCACTTACATGATTCGCATTAAGGAGGTCAACTGAATCAGTAGACCGCCTGATTTCTGCATTAGATAAGGACATGTACACACACTATGCATATGATCACGAAGCATTAGAAGTCTTTTAAGGACAGTGGATGCCCGTGTTTGTTGGTTGAGAAGATGGACTGTTGATGGTAGGATAAACATTCTTCTTAACTTGAAGATTTCGGGGACGAAATCCTTTTAAGGGGGGACAATGTAACACCCCGTGAATTCTATAACGTTAAGATTCAAAAATTAAAGTGTAATTAATTCTAAATGACAGAATTAAGGGAAATGGGTTACGCCATTGCGTTCGTCTCGGAATTCTGCTTGAGATAGAGTCCGAATTTGCACGAATCGGACTCCCTATGAAGGAGTTATGACCTTCAGAAGTTTCAGAATAAAATTTAAATTCAAACAGCTCAGTTTAAAATTCAAAATTCGAATTTCAGGTTCAAACTGGGCTGGGAGGGAAAATTCCCGCCCAGAGACCAGGTCGACCATAGGGTCGACCATGGTGTCGACCTGGCCTCCCCAGGTCGACCATAGTGTCGACCTGCCTGGTCGACCTGGCTGGCTAGGTCTGGCTCTGGCTCGAATTTCTGTGGCTCTGTGTGTCACTAGGGCAGGCGTGTCACATCTTGATTGGCTCTTTGAACTTTGTATGGCCTAGATTCCTCTTGTCTTCATCTGACGGCTCAAAACAATTTAAAAATCTATAAATACACCCTAAGTCTCAACTGACAATTCACGCACACAAAAAAGAAAGGAGTCGTCATGCTGCCAGGGAGGAATTGAACATAGCCGTCAAGAGAGAAAAGCCTAGAGACGAATCAAATTAAGAAGAATATTAAAGTTTAATCAAATTAATCAACGCAACGTTAGTCTACCCAAAGGAGCGCATCTCAATTTCAGAATTCAGAATCCAGAATTCAAGATTCTGCATTCGTTGTAAGTATAGTGACCTTTCAGAATATAAATAAAAACTGTGATGTGATTCAGTGTAAATTAAAATAGAATTGTGTTGTTGTATGATATAAATTTCTGTGTATTGTAATGATTCTATTATGACTTGTGTATTGATATTTGTGGCATAAATTAATTGATGCAAGCCTATTAACAATTGTATATGAAAACAATGGCACTTGCAAGTTTGTGGCAAAAACTAGAATTTGATCCCTTTATGTTTATGTCTATGGCATGGACTATATACATTCACTAAGTCTAAATTAAGGCTTATGTAAACATGTTCTAGATTTGAAACCTTTTATGCCTACATGACCCAAAACCTGTGAATTCATTCTTATGTTTATTTGCAAGTATAATTGGATCTATGTTAAGTATCGTTTGGGTTTCATAAATTATGCAAGTTCATGTTGAAATAGGCTATGTGATTAGATGTTATAATTGGACATTTTGGTGAATATACAACATGCTAGGTTTGTGGTCGACATTATGCCAAGTTAAACATGTTTAAACACAAGTTTGTATAAACCAAAACTATGCCATTTCATATGTCACATACTTAGTTATACTTTGATTTTAATGCAAGTTCACATGACCCATCATTTATGTTAGTATCGCTAAATTGCATGTTCATGCGCCACACACCCTAATATGTTGTAAAGTATTACAAGTTCTTGATTTCCCCTTTTCTCACGCTTAAAAAGTTGGGCTGAATTGTGTCGAGCCCAACATTTGTTATGACGTTGCGAACATATAAACGGGGGTAATAACGTTGGGTGTAAAACATGAAAATATATGTTGGCATGTTTGGCACATGCCAACGACAACGACATTTAAAGCGGTATGAATTGTTATACCCAAAAGATATGACATTTACATTTATAATTGAGAAGTATTAAAATATGTAAATTTAGAAAACACGATTGGCTTAACCCGAGGTTGGATTGAGTTGTGATGTAAACATGCCCAGTCCCGCCCGGCTGTCCAGTAGTCACAACAATGCCTATCCAATGTGGGTGGTTAAGCATTAAGCCCAATAATGACCCGAGGTTAGACTGAGCTACGGTGTAAACCAGCCCGGAACCGACCGACATATCCAGTAACCGTAGCAATACCTATCTAATGTGAGTTGTCATGTGCTCCTAAGAGGCTAAGGAAAGATGGTAGGGTTAAGTCAACTATAACACTTAACCAAATTCAACATGTTAACAAGAATTGATGGGTGGGGTTAGGTAAATACAGACACTTAACGACTTAACATGTTTGACTAGAAAATCCTGGTAACGTGGGACCCGTTTCAGCAGTAACCCAAGTTAGGTATCAACGGTACCCTGAAACTAGGCAAGGTGGGGCACGATTACTGGGCTGATTGTAAACGGTCCAAACGACGGCGGTGGGTACATAGTGTAGGTCTAACGGGGTGCGGGCGTGCACACACTCCGGAGCAGTCAACCAGGGCACTGGGGACACCAATAGTATAACCTATGCCTTCTGGAATTTGTGTCAGGGCCGCCACCATGGGTCTTGATATACCCAATGGTGGGACCAGCATAGGTATCTACAATTCTTGGGGGCCGTATGACACATGTTAACGCGAGTAGGAGCCGATCTTTAGAAAATGGGGATCACTTCACCCTCAACATGGGGTGCCAGTTGGAATAAACTCAAGTAGGTGCAGAGATATAGTATGGGTGCGATAGTACATTCGACACTTCCTTAGCTTGTGACACTTTCCTATTTCAGCATATATCTATCATGCCCTTTTCTTATTCATATACTGAAGAGTTACTAGATTTACTCAGGCTTTATGTCTGACTCTATTTTCTTTTCTTCTTCTTTTCTTTCGTCCCCCCCCCCCTCAGGTCCACAGGGAGGAAACAGCTCTGCTCAGTCAGACTCTTTACAAGCTCCAAGACCGTAGATGTATGATTTGGTTCTTTTTTGCTCGGACTATGGCTTTGGATATCACTACGGGGATATTTGTCACTTTATTTATGTTTTATGCTTCTTTAATAATCAAGACAGTAATGAGGTTGTTATGTTGGAAGTATTTTGAGACAATTGTAGAAATGTTGTGTTTGAACACGTTTTGATGAAATAAAAGTCTGTTTGGTTTCCGTTGTTTAAAATATGTGTATTTATATCTATCTTGAGTTTATCTGTGGCTTTTACTTATAAACCTCCACCAAAGTTAAGGCATTCCCTTTGTGAGTGACCTTAACGGAGGTGGGGTGTTTCATACGTCTTAAAGAAGGGTGTTAAGCAAGAGAATAAATTCTCCGCCACCAAACAGATACTTCATCAATAGAAACTAATCGGTTACGTGGTGAACCACAAAGTCAAACACATAATACTTTTCTAAATCATTTCAGAAACATCGGGTTTAGCCCTCAAAATCCTTTTTGTTTTATAAACATTTTTATAAAACATTCCCTATCCAAAATTGGGAAATTCTTTCTTTTCACTTAAGAAAATCCCTTTTCAAAATCATACATTAACTTTGAAATAAACAACATTGCTAACACCTCATAGTCAAATCGTAAAGTGTTCCACCAGGTGTTAGAATACAAATAATTTTACCCAACCCAATGCGAAATGTAAAAGCATATTTGCTCATAAACTGGTCGAGCATAATCCAAACTGTCAATCAATCACAATCAATATCAACAACCTAGCATATTCGGTTTATACCACATATCAGGTTTTGGTAAATTTAATCTCCATTCATTCATTCTGGAAATTAATCCTGCGTTTACTCGGGTTAAAGAACAAATGTTATTTAAAACACAATTCACGATAAACCCAAAATCATCTTCCATTCAAAAGGAATCTTCACGGAAATCATAACAGTATATAATCGGTATAAATTTCCGTATTGTACTAATACTATAAACGGAATAACGGCAAGGCCTTTTAAACTCCATAAATAGTAATGGTCTTCCTTCATAGAATCATACCCTAATTACCACTAAATTGAATTCCATTCAGTTCCAATTTAATATACTAAATTGGAAAACTTTACTTTGGACAATTTCCATTAAATCTTAATTAAAAGATTTATTAATTCCAAATTATAACTTCACTGTTAATCGGGTTTAAGCAACAAATGTTATTTAAAACACAGTTCACGACAAACCCAAAATCCAATTCGATATTTAATATAAGGCTTTGAATAGAAATCATATCGGCTTATATTTAATATCAAATTCTGAAACCAACAGATATCGTATTGATAATAACGATATTTATATCTTCCAAATTCCTCAACAATATCTGTATAATCACGGAATCCAATATCGAAATGTTTTGAAGATTGTTTCCATTTAAAATCCATTCTAAAACTCATTTTCAATCCAATTTATAATTTCTAAAAATAATTGGATTATTATTCTGGTTATTAACTTGTTCATTTTGATAAAAATATATTTTGTCATTTAGAACTTGGAATTTTTCATCCAAAATCTTTCCAAATCAGTTATTATGATTTTAAATAACTTTTCCATATATTTAATAATTTTATTAAGGCACTTACAGTCGGTTTCCAATAACGGCCACCAAACTGCATTCATAGCGACATTTCCTGAAATTGATTTGGATATATTTTAAAATCCAACCATTCTAATTTAAATCTCTTATATTCATTAGAAAGATCTTTTCGATACGAATCCAACGGTTCTGGTTTTAGTATAATCCGACGGTTGGATCTCCCGTTACATCAGTTTGAAGTTATTGGGTGAAATTCGTGAACGGTCGCTGCGCGGCATGTTCTATTCAAACCATTTAAAAAAATATGTATATAATATTTCGTCAATTTCCATTTAAAATGTATTTTATAAATTGTTTATAAATTCGTTTTAAAATGATTTCAACTTCGATTTTAAACTCAAATCAAAATTGAATATTCCGTATCATTATAATATTAAAATGGTAATATTTTCAAAATATCAGATTTTGAAATCAATTCTTTTCATTTTTTATTATAAAATGAATAAAATCGACAGAAAATTCCGTTTGAGTTAAAATGGCGTATATCTACTTAACTCGGCTTCATATACTTCAATATTTCCGTGTCCATCCAAAATTGGACATCAAAATCATATTTTGATTCTTTACAGAACGTTATTTTAAAATGTTCGTTATTTCTGAATTGGAATCAGACTCAACCAATTACCATATAATTTTATTTATACTGATTCCATACATCGCATACGTTCAACAATAATGATAAATAATCCTTAAACATTCAAACATCATTCCGAGTGCATTCTACAACTGTATAAGCAACTAAATAAATAATAACGCTTACAATAGTCTGTCAACTAATTGATCGACATACAATTAAATATTAAGATAAGTGTATGTCAAATATCATTCCAATACCCGTGTGGGGTTTTCAAAAAACAACAGCCTATTTAAATAAATCATTGGTTAATAACTTTAACCAATTCTTATTCGGTTTGAATAATTTTTATAATTAACCAATTTTACTTAGACAAGTAATGAAAATTTACTATTCAAATAATAAGTGGATATTTATATCTCATTTCAACAACCACAAAGTTTCTATCCACATTGTTTGAAAAACGAGTGTCATATATTTAAACAACACTTCTTGTGCAAATGAGTCGTGAAGAGTTCATGTTTTGAACTCAAGCAATGTCACATACAACCGATAAAAATCAACAATGACAATTTATTTATTTTCAGTTATAAAATAAATATTTATTGAGAGAATTCTCATTTGGGTTTCCACTCCGTCATTCTTTTATTGAAGGATCATTTTAGTAAAATTAAACACATGTTTAATTTTATCAAATACTTTAATAGCTTCCGTTTCCATTCTGGTCAGTTCCACATTGTAATGTTTGTTAATATGAGCGCAATGCGACCAAAATCACTGAATTTCGTTCTTGTATGAAAAAGATACGGCATTTAATACGTTAATTACACAATTAGAACAATTGAATAGTTATTATTCCCTTAATCCTTCATCCCTACCATTCATTAATTACTCCAGGAGGCCAAATCCCAACATCGATTCCTAGGGTTGGAAAACGCACGCACCACGAAGCTTTGACCATAAATCCAACCATTCCACGACGTTGACCATTCCAGTCTCCACCATCGCCAGTCATGGGGCCCCACTCACACCCCCTACCTGATCGGAAACAACCCATGAACGACGGAAGTTCTTGGTGCGAATTCAAGCGCCCTAAGTCATGAAAGTTGAACATATCCTTATGATTTGGAAGAACGTAAAGCTCTCTACAATGTTTGTTAAAGAATCATGTACCAATTTGAAGTAGATTAGGAGAGTATAAAGGAACAAAATGGGACATTCTTGGCCATTGGAGGAAGATAAGCGGCAGCTCCAAATATTTTGGCCGTGGTAGAAGAAATGATAGGGTTTGACCCCACCCTCTTTGGCCTATATGTATGTGTGTTTGTGTGTGTGTGCGTGTGTGTGTGTATATATTGTTTTAATTCACAAATTTCATGTTTAACATTCCAAACTCCAAATCAAACCCAACGACTGTCTTTCTTAGCTAAATACCCCTATTTCGGACACAATGGAATATGTTTCGTAAGCCAATTCGACTATTTCGACCGGTTTCCATCAAAATTAAAATATAAATTAATATAACGTTCAATATTGAATTCCAACGTACATTTTAATTTATCGGGGCCACATACTGACTCCAAAAATTATGAATTTTGAAATCTTGTTATATTTTGACAATACGGTCCTAACAAAATTAATTAGGTCGAATTTGGAGACCGTTTGAAAATTTTCCTTTTTAACTGGTCGATTAAATTTAAACTGAAATTGAAAACACGTTTAAATTTACCGTGCTCACATATTAATTCCAAAAATTATGAAATCTTAAAGCTGACTATAATTTGACATTCTGTATCCAATAAAATGGTTTCATCAAAAACGGAGGTCGTTTGCAAAATGGCTATTTTTAAGGGATATATATATATATATTAAAATTTAAATAAATTCCATAGTGATTATTCTAAATTTTTAACTGGACATAACTTACTATTTATAATAT
Organism: Allium sativum; assembly: GCA_030737875.1. NCBI lineage: Eukaryota > Viridiplantae > Streptophyta > Magnoliopsida > Asparagales > Amaryllidaceae > Allium > Allium sativum. The sequence goes on along the minus strand of CM060925.1, from coordinate 305,798,204 downwards.
GAAATCTGAATTTCTTACATTCGTTATAAAGATATAATTAAACAAATTCTAGTGCTTTTTGTGTTACTGAAATCCGGTTTATTTTGAATTTGGTACATTCATTTGAAATTAAAAATCGAATTTTCAAACTACCGCGCCATTCAAAGATCGTTTTATAATCAAAATAAATTTATACATTCTAACTTCGATTAAAATAAATATTTGGATGTTATTATTTAAAATAAATCATTTTGAATATTCAAACCCGTTTAAAATAGCTAAAATAAAAATCTTAAATTGGTTCAGAAATTCCGGGTTGTTGCAGTCTCCCCCACAAAAAAAATTTCGTCCTCGAAAAGGAATGGAACTGAAAGTTGTTTAACTAACCAACTCAACCTTTATTCTGGCTTGAGTTCTTCAACTTTCCAGTTTATAAGAACTTTCTAATTTCTCAAAAAATTGGCTAACACCCTAAATTTTCGAAAAATTTCGCCATAACCTCCTTTTTACGGAGATGGTTTGAAAATTTTATTAGGTCGTATTAGGCACCCAATAAATCAATAAAAAGCATACACAACATTTGTGACCTATATATGCCCAAGAGGGGCATGTAAAAAGTCGAAATCTCATACCTTGCTCTGGTGTTGGAAATAAAATAATCCATGTACCATAATTAAAAACAAGAAAGACGTGAATTTTTTTCATCTCCAGACATGCGTAGGGTTTTTATTAAATCCAGCCCCGAGCACCTTTATATGTTTATTAAGTCCATAATCAGTCTTCTGTTCAAGCTGTAATTCAGTCATCGCCATACAAGCGTCTCGCCCGTAAGGAAACTCAAACCTCATCATATAAGCGCCAAATGCATATATGGAATATGATATGATATGCTGTATTCATGTAGTATGCCGTGCGGTGTAGTTCATAATTTATTTGTTGCTATCCTATGGCGTATGTTTTTATTCTCACACAAAACAACCATCACAGTGCATCCAAATTCGTTCACCGTAGCTTATAATAAATAAAATTGCACAACCAACTCATTAAGGTGCACCTGTTTGTCGGGCACGCAATTTATTTCTCTACTCAACAACGAATCCATACCTTGCCCAATCATACATGTATATGCATATCTATCTGTATATGTATATCTAATTCGAAGTAAATTTTCAATTCATTTCGATCTTATATTTGATTTGGCTTTATTTATCATTCATTCTTTTATTGGTTTTATCATTCTAATATTTTTATTAGTTAAATTAATAATCAAACATCACAACCAACAATCAATTTGTTAAATAAATTTCCAAATGCCTAACTTTTATATATACACAAAAATCTGTTTTCAAGGCTAAATCACGAACAATAAATTCTAACTAAGTTTTGGTTCTCACACCAGTCAATTGGAATAATATAGATATACTACTTCCGAAACTCGAAAATAAACATTGATGATGGGGCCCCATCATCAGAATTATCTCCGGGTGACTAGAGTGTGATTCTATATCTACCCAGTATATATGAGACTTCGATTACACATGGATCAGATGTATATTAGAAATCTTCTTATACCCGATAGTCCAAAATCAATATAAAATAAAATATTCAAATACGCATAATAAGATATAATTTTCAAAATTAAATTCGTTTCCTGAAATAGCACTCTTCAAAACCATCTAGGGTATTACTAACCCTATCTTTAACGAGTCATTCTTATAGGATATTATTAATCCTATCTCTGATGAATTCTTTTGTTCGGTTCTAATGTGTTTTGTTCTCTAGCTTTGTAAACCAAAGCTCCGATACCAACTAAAACGACCCAGATTTCCCCGATCCCCAAAGAGACGGAGGAGCCCGGATTGTTTTGAGAACATGACGCATCAGAACATAAACACGAGAATATTTCATTGCTATTACAACAATTTACATCAGAGTACAAGAATATATTAGAGTTCAGATAAAAAAATATGCAGCGGAAAAATAAATATCAGAGATTTACAAATTACGAAACAACGGAAAATATATACATAAATATAATGTGCAGCAGAAAACATCAACTACCCAAACTAAAAGAAATACACGGATAAAAAGCTTTCCGAATATAGCTCCAAGTGTAATCCAGGATGCTGGGAAAAGAAATATCTTCGAAAAACCAAAACTACTAGCTGCTCGTGTGGAAAATATGAGCACCCAGAGTTTAGGTGAAGACAATAAACTCCGAGTCGGTCATGGGACTGGTGTGAGAACTTAAAACAGTAGTAAACAACTTAAATAAAATAAGGAATATCATGGGACCACGCTGTATGTCACCGAACGGGTTTACCCCCATAAATACTAGCACAAAAACAACAACCAATAATGGAAATATGGATCTACTATACATCAAACAACATGCAATTCCTTCATCTACCCATTTAGGCTTAATCCCAAATTTAGATTTTCGAAATCTTTACAGAAATTATTTCTTTGGATTTTATTTCCGAATTCTTATTTCAAATCATTTGAAATACATATCTAGCTTTTATATCAAAGTAGATTTCACTTCGTGATCTCAAACCAAAATCATTTGGAAATATGAATTCCAAAACATCACAATGCATACAAACAATATGCAACGAAATATCAGGAGGTTTCTCCTATAAACAAGGCAAAGGGTCGCTTTCCTTAGTCGCTCGATATATATATATATATATATATATATATATATATATATATATGTGTGTGTGTGTGTGTGTGTGTGTGTGTGTATGTGTGTGTGTGTATAGGTGCACCTCCTACGATGGAGCAGGCTACACCATCCAATGTACCTCCCACACCCTTGGGGAACTACATTGTCTAATGCCCATACCTTTAGTCGCATGGGTTACCCGAATCTTCAGCCACCTACTAATTCATTTTATGTCCAGAAGTAGGCAAAATCATTTCACAACATAAATATCACAAGTACTTTGAAAATACAGTACTTTACATTATCAATTCACACATATGATCAGTCACCATTAGTCAAATAATCTTTGAGCTCGTACATATCAAAGAAGGGTGTTAAGCAAGAGAATAAATTCTCCGCCACCAAACAGATATATCATCAATAGCAACTAATCGGTTACGTGATGAACCACAATGTCAAACACATAATACTTTTCTAAATCGTTTCAGAAACATTGGGTTTAGCCCTCGAAATTCTTTCGGTTTTATAAAAAATTCTTTGTCCAAAATCGAGAAAATATATCTTTTCACTTAAGAAAACCTCTTTTCAAAATCATCCCTTTTCAAAATCATTCATTAATTTTGAAATAAACAATGTCGCTAACACCTCATAGTCAAATCATAAAGTGTTTCACCGGGTGTTAGCATACAAATAATTCTACCCAACCTAATGCTAAATGTAAAAGCATATTTTCTCATAAACTGGTTGAGCACAATCCAAACAGTCAATCAATCACAATCAATATCAACAACCAAGCATATTTGGTTTATCCACATCTCATGTTTTGGTAAATTTAATCGCCATTCATTCATTTTGGAAATTAATCCTGCATTTACTTGGGTTAAAGAACAAATGTTATTTAAAACACAATTCATGATAAACCCAAAACCATCTTCCATTCAAATGGAACCTTCATGGAAATCACAACAGTATATAATCGATATAAATTTCCGTATCATACTAATACTATAAATGGAATAACAGCACGGCCTTTTAAACTCCATAAATAGTAGTGGTCTTCCTTCACAGAATCACATCCTGATTATCACTAAATAGAATTCCATTCAGTTCCAATTTAATATGTTAAATTCGAAAACTTTACTTTGGACGGTTTCCATTAAATCTTAGTTAAAAGATTTACTAATTCCAAATTATAACTTCACTGTTGATCGGGTTTAAAGAACAAATGTTATTTGAAACACAGTTCATGACAAACCCACAATCTAATTTGATATTTAATACAAGGCTCTGAACAGAAAACATATCGGCTTATATTTAATACCAAATTCTAAAACCAACAGATATCGTATTGGGAATAACGATATTTATATCTTCCAAATTCCTCAACAATATCTGTATAATCACGGTATCCAATATCGAAATGTTTCGAGAATTATTTCCATTCAAAATCCATTCCACTTTATGAATTGGAAAACTCTGGTTATTTTAAAACCCATTTTCAATCCAGTTTATTATTTCTAAAAATAATTGGATTATTATTCTAGTTATTAACTAGTTCATTTCGATAAAAATATATTTTTATTTTTTCAAACTTGGAATTTTTCATCCAAAATCTTTTCAAATCATTTATTATGATTTTAAATAATGTTTCCATATTATTAATAATTTTATTAAGGTCCGTACAGTTGGTTTCCAATAATGGCCGCCGATCTGCATTCATAGCGATCTTTCCTGAAATTGGTTTGGACATATTTAAAAATCCTACAGTTCAAATTTAAATCTCTTATATTCATTGGAATGATCTTTTCGATACGAACCCAACGATTCCGGTATTAGGAGAATCCGATGGTGGATCTCCCGTTACATCAATTTGAAGTTAATAGTTGAAATTCACGAACAGTCGCCGTGCGACATGTTCTATTCAAAGCATTTATATATATATATATATAATATTTCGTCGATTTCCATTTAAAATTTATTTTATAAATCATTTATAAATTCATTTTAAGATGATTTCAACTTCAATTTCAATTTTAAATCAATATTGGATATTCCATTTCATTATAATATTAAAATGATAGAATTTTCAAAGTATCAGATTTTGAAATCAAATCTTTTCGATATTTATTATAAAATGTATAAAATCGACAAAAAATTCCGTTCGAGTTAAAATGGCGTATATCTACTTAACTCGGTTTCATATATTTCAATATTTCCGTGTCCATCCAAAATCGGACATCAAAATCATATTTTGATTTTTTACTAAATGTTATTTTAAAATATTCGTTATTTCTGAATTGGAATCAGACTCAACCAATTGCCGTATAATTTTATTTATATGGATTCCATACATCGCATATATTCAACAATAATGATAAATAATCCTTAAACATTCAAACATCATCCCGACTGCACTCTACAACTGTATAAGCAATAAAATAAATAATAACGCTTACAACAGTCTGTCAATTAATCAATCGACATACAATTAAATATTGAGATAAGTGTATGTAAAATATCATTCCAATACCCGTGTGGGGTTTTCAAACAACAACAGCCTATTTAAATAAATCATTGGTTAATAAATTTAACCAGTTCTAATTCAGTTTGAATTATTTTTCTAATTAACCAATTTTACTTAGACAAGTAATGAAAATTTATTGTTCAAATAATAAATGGATATTTATATCTCATTTCAACAACCACAAAGTGTCTATCCACAATGTTTGAAATACGAGTGTCGTATATTCAACCAACGCTTCTTGTGCAAATGAGTCGTGAATAGTTCATGTTTTGAACTCAAGCAATGTCACATACAATAGATAAAAATCAACAATGAAAATTTATTTATTTTCAGTTATAAAACAAATAACTATACAAATATTTTAGTGAGAGAATTCTCACTTTGGTTTCCACTTCGTCATTCTTTTATTGAAGGATTGTTTTAGTAAAATTAAACACATGTTTAATTTTATCAAAAACTTCAACAACTTCCGTTTCAGCTCTGGTTAGTTCCATGTTGTAGTGTTTGTTGATACGAGCGCAACGCGATTGAAATAATTGAATTCCATTCTCATATGACAAAGACACGGCATTTTATACGTTAATTACACAATTAGAACAATTTAATAGTAATTATTCGCTTAATCCTTCATCCCTACCGTTCGTTAATTACTCCAGGAGGCCAAATCCCAATGTTGGCTCCTAGGGTTGGAAAACGCACGCACCACGAAGCTCTGACCATCGATCTAACCATTCCATGGCGTCGACCATTCCAATCTCCTCGCCGGTCGTGGGGCCCAACTCGCACCCCCACCTGATTGGAAACCACCCATGAACGACGGAAGTTCCTAGTGCGAACTCGGGTGCCCTAGGTGACGAAAGTTGATCATATCCTTATGATTTGGAAGAACGTAAAGCTCTCTACAATGTTGGTTTAAGAATCATGTACCAATTCGAAGTAGATTATGAGAAATTAAGGGAAGAAAATAGGGCATTCTCGGCCATTAGACGAAGGTAAGCGGCGGCCTCAAATTTTTTGACCGTGGTAGAAGAAATGATAGGTTTGACCCCCTTTTGACCTATATTATATATATATAATTCACAAATTTCATATTTAACATTCCGAACTCCAAATCAAACCCAACGACTATCGCCCCTAGCTAAACACCCCCATTATAGTCACAATGGAATATGTTTCATAATCAATTCGACTGTTTAAATCAGTTTCCATGAAAATTAAAATATAAATTAATATAACGTTCAATATTGAATTCCAATGTACATTTTAATTTACCGGGGCCATATACTGGCTCCAAAAATTATGAATTTGGAAATCTCGATGTGTTTTGACGATACGGTCCTAACAAAATTAATTTCGTTGAATTTGGAGACCATTTGAGAAATGGCCTTTTTAACTGGTCGATAAAATTTAAACTGACTCTGAAAACACGTATAAATTTACCATGCTCACATATTAATTCCATAAATTATCAAATTTTAATCCTGACTATGATTTGACATTTCGGATCCAAAAAAAGTGGTTTCGTCGAAAACGGAGGTCTTTTGCAGAATGGCTATTTTTACGGGCAATATATATATATATATATATATATATATATATATATATATATATATATATATATATATTAAAATTTAAATAAATTCCATAGCGACTATTCTAAATTTTAAACTGGACATAACTTACTATTTATAATATGAAATCTAAATTTCTTACATTCGTTAGAAAGATATAATTAAACAGATTCTAATGCATCTTGTTTGACTGAAATCCAGTTTATTTTGAATTACGTACATTCATTTGAAATTAAAAATCGAACTTTCAAACTACTGCGGCATTTCAAACTTGTTTTATAATTAAAATAAATTTATATGTTCTAACTTCGATTAAAATAAACTTTTAGTCGTTATTATTTAAAATAAATCATTTTAAATATTCAAAACGCATTAAAATAACTAAAACAAAAATTTTAAATTGGTTTAGAAATTCCGGGTTGTTACATCATACTACAACCGATCCATTTCCTACCGACCCATTTCATGGTCGACCCAATTTCTGCATAATGCAATTCAACTACGATTTCGACCGAAACTTCGCCAAACAATAGATTCGACGAAACCAACTTGTCCAACTCATCAAATATGACCAAAAACACGATATGAATTCTCTAACAACATGAAAACAACAATTTTCGTCAAATTATGCAAATCATCCCAAAATCATGGTAAATGATCATATGAACAAATTATAGATCTAACTTACATAATCACATTAAATAGCATAAGAATTACCGGTTAAACTTGCTAGTTTAGACCCTATTGTAATTCATATAAAAATAAACTTACCAAGGTGTAGATCTAAGGAAAACGACTTGAATTTGATGAAAAACATGATCAAACACTCATACACTTTATTGAATCCATGTGAGAGATGCATATCACTCACCAATTCTCCAAAACAAGCTAAAATCATAGAAGTATGAATCCGGACAGCGAACAATTCAAATCAAACTCCTCGATCCAATGAATTCGCCCTTGAAATGATGCAGATCTAGCCTCCAATGTTGTAGATCTTCGATTTCCTAAGCTTGGATCTCGATTCTAATGGTGGAAAGGTGTTAGAAGAAGGAGGAACACAAGGCCACCAAATGAGAGAATGGAGAAACTAAACCATTTTCCATATCCCTCACCCCCTATTTATAGCTTCCACCAACTCATTAATGGGCCTCTCCAATTCAGCCCATTATGGCTTACCAAACCTGGACAACCAACTATTGAACCTTAAAACAGCGATTCCTCCCAAACCACTAAGCCAAATCTTTAATGTAACCATTTTACAGAAAGGCAATCATCATTTCCTTTTCAATGGCATGGGTCTCACCCTCTGATTCGACTTAAGTAAAAAGTTATGCCCTATACAAGATTGACAGGGGAAAAATGGTCACAAACAAAATTGATGAAAACTATGGACATGTCCCACATCCCCATAAGCCACATATTAAAATATGAGAATGATCCAACCCTCAGGGAATAAAATAAAAATATTTTACGATCCTCTAATACGTAAAATGCGGGTTATTACATCATCCATATTCATATAGTTACGATCCAACACCCCTTCATCGGTAGTTAGTAATCGGTGTTGAATTTGGTTGTAGCACTATCGATCCGTATACTTGCTTTCTCCCTTTAGTGTCGATGCCCTGCTAATTGTTCATTGTCCATCAGTATCCATACCAGGTCTCAATCTTCTTCCTTATCTTATGGAAATCATTGATATGGTCTTTCCTTTCTAACCACTTTGCTGTTTGGGGTTCGTTGTCATCACTAGGATAGAAGTACATTATATACTAGTGCCGATACCATGCTTTCGCCCATTCTTAGTTGTTGTGCTTTTTCATTTCCTCTACTATCGCTGTCGGACCGATACCCTTGAGCTTCTATCGGCCTTGATTCCTTGAACCTTTTGTTGCCAGTATCCACTTTCTAATTTCCTGCTTCGGTGCTGGTTCCTTAAATTTCAGAGCTTGTTTTCGGAGATCTACCCACCTGGCCCGGCTTCACCACCCCAAACCTTTTTCTTGCTCTTCTGCTTTTTTATATTTGGCTAGTGCAAATTTTGGTGTTAACAGTTAGCGCCCCTAGTATAAAGAAGCTTTTGTTCTTTAGGACAAGACCTTATGGTCCCTATACAGCTTATCTGTAACTTAAAAATCATTAAACAGGTTTTGATATCCGTATAACCAAAAAATTGTGATATAAGGAGAAGCATAAGCTCTTTATGAATGGAGCTTGAGTACAAACTCTAAATTATGAACTTTTATAAACCCAACTATGCATAATGTTCAAACTCAAATATGTATCTATGTGGGATTCTATGGTTTTAAGGTTTAACATTCTCCTATAAATGTTGAATGAGGAGCTCAGTATTGTTATCTAGACATTAAGTTATCAAGAATTCATTCTTGAAATTATGAGACAACAAATCCAAAATTTACATTTGGATATTGGCAGTCAGAAGTATACTATTGACAAATATAATGTACTAATAAAAGTAATATGACTTGCATAGTGTGTGGTATTTCTCTTATAATGTGTCAAGCATTGTTTTTAATCAAAACTTATAGCAATAAGGTTAGGAGTAAAAACATCATAAGTTTAGCAAACTTCTCTATGTGAAGTATCGAGAAACCATAACCATTATTTGGAGATTTTGAGTAAAAGACTTGAGGCGCCAAGCCGAGTACTTGATTTAAAACTCTCTTGTCATAAAAAAGGTTGTTGGCATAAATTCTGTACTTGGGCATGGTGACAGAAGCCTGAGACTTCCTATTTAGAAAGGAGAATAAAAAAAACCATAACTAGATTCAAGTGTTAGAATAGTGTAAATATAAGTGTTCATTTATGAAAGTATCATAAGCTCAGAGTGTTCATTTGGAATAATGAGGGAAAGGTACAAAACTCTGATTTGAGTTGGTGTAATAGAACCTCTTTTAGCTGTATAGAAGTCCTAAATCCGCGTATTTATGATAGAAGGTCAAAGCCCTGCAAATTGAAATTAGTAGAAAGCCCAAGACTCATACTTGGGTAAATAGGAATCAGAGATCCACCTCTAAAATTAATAGAAACCACGATACTCACACTCGGGTAAATAGAAATCAGACATTCACAACTGAAATTAGTAGAAACCCGTAGATTCATGCTTGAGTAAATAAGAAATCCATATCTGAAATTAGCGAAGACCCCGAGACTCATGCTCGAGTAAATAAGAAATTAGAAATTAAACATCTGAAAGCAGTAGAAACCCCGAGACTCATGCTCGAGCAAATAAGAAATAAGAAATTCACATAATAAATTAGTAGAAATTGCGAGACTCATGCTCGAGTAAATAAGAAATCAAAAAATCACATATGAAATTATCAGAAACCCCGAGGCTCATGCTCGAGTAAATAGAGAATTAGAAATTCCCCTCTAAACATAATATAAATCTCGAAACTTATACTCGGGTAAATAGAAAATCAGAAATTTATTCAAAAAAAGTTATCCTGTTTAGAATTCACTAGGTAATGCCAAAATCATCAAAGACTATACATGTGAATTTCATTAAGCAAGCCAAATACTATTGAAAGTGACAAAACAAACATAAATTACATGTGGGTTTCTCGTAAGTTCGTTTAGAGAAAACACATGGTCGAAAGAGGCTTAAATATCCCAAGAAGTAATTTTTGGATGTGTATATATAGGGGACTGCTTTCATAATAAATTAATCCTATTAGGATCTGATTAGCCATTGAGCTTTCTAGCCATTGGGTATCTAACGTCTAGTACTCTCTATGAGAGTGACACTGGCCCCTTTATGGGAAGATTCATATATTATAACTAGTCCCACTTAGCGGGCAACTCCACTAGTTGGAGATGTAAGTATTTAGCCCTACTTAGGGGGCTACTCCATTGTAGGAGATGTGAGTATTGTAGCCCTACTCAAAGGTAACTCTATTGTAGGAGATGTGGCTTCTGTTCTTAGAAGTTTCATCCATTGTGGATTCTCTCTCTGGAAGCTTTTTTGTTGTGGCTTCTCTCTCTAGAAGCATTGTTTGTTGCGGTTTCTCTCTCTGGAAGCTTTTTTTGGTGGTGCTTCTCTTTTCCGAAGCTTTATTTGCTGTGCCTTTTCTTCTAAAGGCTTTACAGGTTCGCCTTTTCTTCCAAAGGTTTTATTGATTCGCCCTTCCTTCTGAAGGTTTTTTGATTCGCCCTTCTCTTCCACAGGCTTTATTGATTCGCCTTTTCTTCCAAAGGCTTTATTGACTCACCTTTTCTTCCAAATGCTTTGTTGATTAGTCTGTTGACTCGCCTTCATCAGAGGTATGCTCCATACCCTTCATAGTGGTTTACATATATATTATTGTAACACATTTGACAAGAAATGTTTTTGAATTTTTAAGACAAAGGAGATAAGGTTTTAAGCAATCTCATTTAGGCAAAGCAATAATTGGCATTTGATTGTTTATTCGTTGCATATTTCTTTAGGCGGCTTCCATCAAATCTTGCCATTGATTGATAACTTTGTCATGCATTTATTCATGCACTTCATTCTTTAAGTGCTCCCATTTGAGCTTTTGGTCCCTTCTACAGGACGAGACATAGGCAGTGGTCGGGCATGTTTTAGGTGCTCCTCCTGAACTCTTGTTCCCACGCTTATATTGGTATGTGGGGTGGAATTTGTTGATTCTTGTATATGAAGATATCAAATGGGATACATCAAACTCGCATGTCCAATAACTCATGTGTGGTATTTGAAACGCCTTCCTAGTTATATCGCGAATCTTTTTGTTAAGTTCTCATTCCCATGTTACGTTGCTTCTGACCAGCTTTCGCACTGGTCATATTTCAAACTTCTCAAATGTGTTTTCTTTTCCTTTTAGCTTGATTTCTTTTTATCAAATCACGAAATTGACTGGTCTTGTGCCCTTCTGTCTTGTGATAAGAACAATAATCTTCTCCTTTGCTTGACTTAGAAGAGCCTTCTGCAAAGGGATTGGAATCAGGCCCTCCCGCCATCTGTTCTTCCTTTGACCTTTTCCTTACATTAAGTATTTCTTCCATACGAATAAATTTATCGACTCTGTAATACAAATTACTCAAGCTTTCACATTCATTTAAGATAAGCCCTTTCAAAAGGGAGATGGCATAAGCAACCCTTGTTGGATTTCTCTTAGCTTCTCTCTATCTGTTTCCCCTTTCACTTTGACCGACTTATTGTGAAATCTTTTTAGATAGCAGTTAATCGATTCCTTTGGTCTTTATTTGATTTTAGCTTAATCAAAAATGTTGATTGCTGAGTCTTTTTATATATGGAATTGTGTGTCAAATGCGGAGGATAATTTCTTCCAAGTTGTAATGACCGGGCTGTAGTAACGATTGCACCATTGATATCTTTTCCACGAAGAGTTGTCAAGAAAACTTTACATCGAAGGGCTTCAAAAGCGTTATACATATCCATGTAATTATAAAAAAAGGCGAGGTGTTCTTGGGGGTTTGTAGTCCCATCATACACGAGTTTGTTCTCTTCTATACCAGATGGAACCTTTACCATCATTATCTCTTTGGAAAAGGGGATTCCTTGCAACTTCCTATCTTCTATTCTTGTTAGGTTTTCATTTTCTTTTGAAATGACCACCTCTTTTGATGCTTGGTTGTTTCTCTATGAAACTGGACTGCTCTGTAGATTTGATGAAGATTCAATTTGGTTATGAAGCTCTTGAGGAGCTATTATTCTTGATTCTGCTTCAAAGGATCTTTAGATCAAGTAATCTTCGATAAATCCCCTAGTGGTACCAATTTACATAGCCAAGCGTAACATTTCCAATTCATTACTTGCTCTTTTCGTTAAGGTTGAAGGTCCTCACTACTACAAAATATGTTTGTTGTTTCGCCTCATTTGCTTAAGTTGTGCTTACGACTGAAGCAAATTGTAACACCCCGTATTTTCTATAAACATTAAAGTTATGAATTAAAGAATAGTTAATTACAAATGCAAAAATTAATGGAAACGGTTTATGCCATTGCGTTTGTCTCGGAATTCTGCTTGAGATAGAATCCGAGTTTGCGTAAATCGGAATCCGTATGAAGGAGTTATGACCTTCAGAAGATTCAGAATTTAAATAAACAGTTCAGAATATAGTTCAGAAATTCAATATTCAAAATCTGAAGTAGAAGCGGGTTGGGCGGGAAACTTCCCGCCCAAGGCGAAGTCGACCAGGAGGTCAACCAGGGGGTCGACCTCCCCCCATACAGGTCGACCTATGGGTCGACCTATCCCCTCGGGCAGATCTGAAAACTAATGTGTTCTGACTCCCTAGTGAGTTATTAGGGCTGATTTAGCTGTTCTATCTTGATTGGATGGTCTTGATTGCTTCTAGGGTTAATCTGACGGCTCTAAATTAATTAAAACTCTATATAAGCAACCTAACTCTTAACCTAAAATCACACTAATTCATTCCAAGAGCCGCCATACCGTCAATGGTGAACCTAGAATAGCCGTCATCTCTTTCAACTCAAAGGAAAGATAAAAGCTACATCAAAATCAAATCAAATCTAATCTATTTCAACTAAGAGAATTCAAAGATCTACATCAAAGACGAGCAATTCAGTTTCAGAATACAGATCCCAGAACTCAAGAATTCCTTTGTGGTTGTAAGGGTAGTCATCTTTCAGATGTGAATAAATTAAAGACATGGTTTGTAATGAATTGTAAAATAGAATTGTATCAAGTTGTATGTGATGTTGATTCATGTTTATTCATGTTTATCCTATCAAATATGCCTATGAACTATTGTGGTCTATCGAACCTATCATGTTATGTGGAAACTGGTGAATAAACCTGTGATGTTGTATAGGAATTTATGATAGAAATTATCATATGTAAGTTTGGTTATATTATGATACATACATGTTTAGATCTACAACCTTGTATAATTTGGTGACGACATCTATATGTTGTATGTCAATTTGGAAATTATGTCATGTTTATGCAAGTTAGGTGATGCTATCATGTTATGAATACATGCAAGTTTATAGGTTAAAAATATGATTACGTAAACCTATATGTTTAGACCTACACTTTATATGTTAGATCCATATGCCTCTATGTTAGATCCATGTTAGCATGATTCAACCCCTTTGCAAGTTCACCAGTACTTGGCTAATTAATTTTTGGTCGTTCTATGTAAAACTATTATTTTACGATTCATGTTGCATAGGTCTAGTTTGCAAGTTCATAATTAAAAAGTATATTATGCCAAGTTCATGTGACACATCTGTAGTGAGATCTATATTTTTGTATGATGTTGGAATGTTGCAAGTTCCTCTTTTTCCACTTTAGTTTATAAGTTAGGCTAAAATGTCAAGCCTAACATTCTATGAAACTTTGCGAACGTACAACGGGGGTAACGTTGGGGGAAAACATGAAACTACATGTAATTGACATATTTGGCTCATAACCATGTAAATGGTATGACATTGAAATGGTATAATTTACATCTCAAAAATTATGAATTTGATTTATAAGGAAAGTGGGCCATGACAATATATTGTTGACAAATTTGTATATAAGCATAAAAGGATAAATATCTAAATTTAGAAAAGACGAATATGCCTAACCAGAGGTTTGACTGAGTTGTGGTGTAAAACTGCCCAGAACCGACCGGCACATCCGGTGACCACAACAATTCCTGTATTATGTGGGTGGTTAGTGCATTGAGCTCAAGAAGGACCCGAGGTTAGACTGGGTTGTGGTGTAAAACTGCCCGGAACCGAACGGCGCATCCAGTGACCACAACAATACCTGTCTAATGTGAGTGGCTGGTGCTTTAATAAGGCTAAGTCAAGATTGGTAGGGTTAAGTCAATTAAGGAAACACTTAACCAATTCAACATGTTAACTAAGCTGATGGGTGGGGTTAGGACACTCAACCAATTTAACATGTTGGCTAGAAAACCCTAGTAATGGGGACCCATTTCAGCAGTAACCCACATAGATGTATCATGGAACCCTAAACTAGGCAGGGTGGGGCACGATTACTGGGCTGAATTGTAAGCGGTCAAAACGTCGGCATGTGGTGCGTTATTGTAGGTTCCGACGGAGTACGGACGTGCACGTACTCCAGAGTGGAAAAAGCAGGCACTGGGCATCAGTAGTCATACGTTGTGCATCGTGAATCATGTCGGGTTGCCACCATAGGATTTGATACACCCGGTGGTCGGACCAGGACAGGTATCTATGGTCAAGCGAGGGCCGAATGACACACATGATAAATGCATGCGAGTAGGAGCCGATCGATATAAGGGGATCATTTCACCATGAACACTTGGTGCTAGTTGGACAAGTATAAGTAGGTGCAGAGAGTTAGGCACGGGTGCGATGTATATTCGGTTTATCCTGCCTTATATAGTTTTATTTTAGTTTGTTGTTCTGGTACTGTCCTATTTTCATTTTATTCCTATCATTTCCCTTTTCCTTATTCACACACTGAAATGTCACTGGACTTACTCAGACTTATGTTCGACCCATTTTTGTTTCGTCTTCTTTTCTTCCGTTTCCCCCCCCCCCCCCCCTCTCAGGTAGCCTGGGAGGGAATAGCCCAGCTTAATTTGAACCGCGCATCTCTCTAAGCTTAAAGACTCTGTGATGTACGGCATGGAATCTATTATCTTTGGCTATGGCTTTGGATACACTAGACTTGGGGATTTATGCAAAAAAAAAAAAAAATTATGCTTCTTTAGGTTTTAAGCAAGACAGATATTTTGATGTAATGATTTGGAAGTTGCTTTGAGACAGTTTGCTGAAATGCTTTTGTTATGAACCATGTATGAAATAAATGTTGTTTTCCGCTGCTTATATTTCTGTCTTATAAATTATCTGTGTCTTTTACCTGTAATGCTCCATCGAAGTTAAGGCATTCCCTTTGTGTGTGACCTTAACGGAGGTTGGGTGTTTCACTTGGTATCAGGGCAAAGATTTACCAGATCAGATAAAAGTTTTTGAAAACTATCTTTTTATCCATTTTTTTTTAATCTCTCCTTTTTGTTTCACCATGTATGGGAACCTTAACCTTCCAAAGGGTGTACCGATACCTGGCTGGTTCAGGAGGTACCTAGAGGCTAGGGCCAATGACGCAGGCCCAACAAACTTTCCTCATCCCCCAGCTGCTGTGGTTCCTCCTCCTCCTCCTCATGCAAATGCTTTCTCGAAAACATGTAGGTACTTTCAAGCCATGGGCGGAAAGAACTTCAATGGAAATGAATCCTTCATGGAAGCAAGAAACTGGCTCAAAGAAACCGAGGATTTGTTCGATATCTTCGAAGTGGATGATAGGCAGAAGATACAGTTGGCAGTATGGTTGCTCAAATACGAAGCTTCCTATTGGTGGGAAGTCACTAACGCTGGAAGACCAATTGAAACTTGGATGGATCTTAGGATGAAGTTGGAAATGAAATTCCTCTCACAAGCTGAGCGAAGCCTACAGATGGAGAAGTTCTTAGCTCTCAAATAGGGAAATATGTCGGTCAAGGAATACGTCAACCAATTCAATCAGCTGGCTAGGTTCGGATTGGAGTTAGTGAACACTCCACATAAGAAGGCTCTCCGCTTTGTTAAAGGATTGAATGAGCCACTGCACAGTGTAGTTATGTCCTATACACCTATGGGTGTGACTTATGAGAGACTAGTTGACATGGCACTGTTACAAGAAGAAGATAAGGTTGGCAAGATGGAGACAAATGTGGAAGAATCTCAAGATAAGAAAGGGGGAGGATCACAGAGTAAGAAGACAGATTCCAAGAAGGGCGGGAAGAACAACAAAACCCGTGACAAGAGGAAGTCTAATTTTTATGGCATTCCTGGACATCTGGTTAAGGACGGCAGGAAGAAGAAAAGGAAGATGGGTGGCTGTTTTCATTGCGGCGAGGTAGGACACATGGCTAGGGACTGCCCAAGAAAGCAAGGGCAAGGGCAAAGAGCTGGATCTACTTCGGGAGGGCAGGTTCACGCTCTCATGGCACCTCCGCAACAACGAGATAGAAATGTTTCTGTTGAGAGTTTAGTTTATCTTTTTGATCACCCTGTTCGTACACTCTTTGATTCTGGCGCATCGCACTCTTTTATATATACAGCTTTAGTTGAATCTCTGCACCTAGACACCAGTTTAATAGAGGATCCCTTGGTTGTTTCAAATCCAATTGGGGGCTCAACTTATTTGTCGATGATTTGTTTGGATTTGGAAATTTCTATACTAAGTGTGGGGTTTAGATGCAATGCCTATGTTTTGGGCTTCACGGGCTATGGGTTGATTCTAGGCATGGATTGGCTATCCAGTAATGGTGCCATCCTAGATTGTGAAAGGAGATTGGTTAGACTCATGACTCGCCTTGGGAACACTATCGAAATTTCTTGTAATCCCATGAACTCTGTTATGCTTAGCTATCTAGAATCTCTTGATGCGTCTTTTGAGGATTGGCAGTCTGTTAGAGAAGTCCGTGAATACTCGGATTTCTTTGAAGAGGTTAAAGGGTTACCCCCGAAGTGGGAGATAGACTTCCGCATATACCTTGTTGATAATGCAAAACCCGACGCTTTACCCATTATACACATGGCTCCAAGGGAGAGGAAAGAACTCAGCAAGCAAGTTAATAAGTTGCTTGAGAATGGGTTTAAAAGGCGGAGTATTCCTGAATGGGTTGCTCCAGTCGTGTTTGCAACTAAATTGGATGGTTCGCTTCGACTATGCATTGATTATAGGGAGCTAAACAAGCTGACCTAGAAAAATAGGCACCCACTTCCAAGAATAGATGACTTGTTTGATCAGCTTATAGGTGCGGTTTTCTCCCAACTAGATTTAGCTACCAGGTTTCATCAGCTGAGAGTGGCTGAAGACAACATTGACAAAACCACATTCAGAACTCCGGATGGTTTCTTCGAGTGGCTTGTCATGCCTTTTGGCCTGACAAACGCACCCGCTTACTTCGTGGATTTGATGAGCAGGGTGTTCAGGGAGTTCCTCAATAAATTTGTGGTGGTCTTTGTAGATGATATTTTGATTTTCTCAAAGAGTGAGGAAGAGCATGCTCAGCATCTAAAGGAAGTCATGGATACTCTTCGTGTACATCAGTTAAAAGTCAAATTCTCCAAATGTCATTTCTGGAGAGAAGAAGTGAGGTTTCTTGGACATGTGCTGTCCATAGAGGGATTAGCTATGGACCCCGCAAAAGTAGTCGCGGTGCAAGATTGGAATGTCCCACGGAATGCAACCGAAGTCCGAAGCTTTCTCGGGCTAGTAGGCTTTTATCAAAAGTTCATCAAAAATTTTGCGAAAATCTCAGCTCCATTTACAAGTTTGACAAAGAAGAACTTAACTTTCACTTGGGATTTAGATTGCGTTATTGCTTTCCAATGCTTGAAAAGGGCTCTGACAACAGCCCCAGTTCTGACATTGCCTGATGGAAGCAAGATGTTTACGGTATATACAGATGCATGCGGTACGGGACTAGGCGTTGTCTTGATGCAAGAAGGGAAGGTAGTAGCTTATGGTGGAAGACAGTTGAGAGTACATGAGAAAAACTACCCAACCCACGATCTAGAGTTGGCGGCCATCGTCTTTGCGCTTAAGTCTTGGCACCATTATCTCCTAGGTGAGAAGTTTGAATTGTTTACTGACCATAAATCATTGAAGTACCTTTTCTCGCATAAAGATCTCAATTTGAGGGAGCAAAGATGGATGGAGTTTCTTGCCTCATATGATTTTGAGATTTCCTATAATCCTGGCAAGGGCAGCAGACGCCTTGAGTAGAAAGAAGCTGACCTTAAGCCCTCTATTTGTAGAAAGGCAAAGCTTGGAGTACATAGCCAACTTTAATTTTAGACCCTCTGTCGATCATGTGACTGGTTTGTTAGCATCGCTAGAGGTGCGACCTACTCTTTTGGACTCAATAAGAACCGCACAACGTGAAGACCCTCAGCTAGTTGATGTGATAGATAAGCTGAGTAGGGATGAGACTTCTAGTCACCTCAATAGATACTCCATCGATGATAAGGGATGGTTGAGGCAGGATGGAAGGCTATGCGTCCCACAAGCAAGGGATTTAGTAAAGAAGTTCCTCGAAGAGGCGCACCATTCCAAGTTGACCATACACCCCGGTGGAGACAAGATGTATAGAGACGTAAAAAGGGTTTTCATTTGGGATGGCATGAAGAGAGATGTAGCTGAATTCGTCTTGAAGTGCTTAGTATGCCAGCAAGTCAAGACGGAGCAAAAGAAGCCTGGTGGTTTGCTTCATCCTCTAGAGGTCCCACAGTGGAAATGGGATAGCATTTCAATTAACTTTATTGATGGGCTGCCTGGGTAAAGAAGGGGCAATACCAGTATTTGGGTAATGGTGGATAGGCTCACAAAAAGCGCTCACTTTATACCCGTAAAAGTTAGGAGGACTGCCTCATCTTTAGCATCCATTTACCTTAAAGAGATAGTTCGACTCCATGGGATACCTCCAGCATTGTTAGCGATCGAGATTCTATGTTTATGAGTGAGTTTTGGAAGAGCTTGCAAGAGGCTGTAAGCACACAGCTATGCTTAAGCACGGCCTATCACCCCCAAACTGATGGTCAGGCGGAAAGGGTGAACAGAGTGTTAGAAGACCTCTTGAGATTATGCATTCTTGACTTCGGAGGAACATGGGAGGACCATCTTCCTTTGGTGGAATTTGCCAACAACAATAGCTAACAAGCCACCATAGGCATGGCACCATTCGAAGCTTTATATGGAAGGCCGTGCCGATCACCAACTTGTTGGTGGGAGTCTACAGATAAGGTCATACTTGGACCAGATATGATTAGAGAAACTTCAGAGAAAGTGGACTTGATACGAAGAAGAATGAAGACTGCCCAAGATAGACAAAAATCCTACGCAGACAAAAGAAGGACCAACCTCGAGTTTGACGTTGGGGACAGGGTTTTCCTTAAAGTATCTCCTTTGAGGAACGTCATTCGCTTCGGATCCATAGGAAAGTTGGCACCAAGATTTGTAGGGCCCCCATCATTGAAAGGATTGGGAATATGGCTTACAGAGTAGAGCTGCCCGAAAGATTGGCTGGAGTTCATAATGTCTTTCACGTTTCTCACTTACGAAAGTGCCTACATGTGTCTGCGGAAGTGGTGGAACCAAGCATATTAGAGGACGTAAAAGTAGAACGAGAGCGACTATGAGAAGATTTCCAACTCGTATCTTGGGTACAGAAGTCAAAAAGCTATGCAACCGCGAAGTCAAACTTGTAAAAGTTTAATGGAGTGACGCTGAGGAAGATGCGATTTGGGAGACTGAGGCCAAGATACGCACAGCCTACCCTTTTCTTTTTGAGGGTACATCTTTGATATCTTTTTCCTTAAATTTGTTCATGCCCGTATCTGTCTTTATAGTATTTTTCCTCAGTGTTGTTCTCGATCCTTAGGTAGAAACCGATGGATGTAAACATATATTTAAAACATGTTATGGTTGATGGTTGCAAGTGGTTGCAAGTGATTGCTAGTGGTTGCTCATGGATGCATATACACACACATTAGGTATTAGATCGGCTCAGTCACTTTCATATTGCATATGAATATACGTACTTGTATATGATTGAAGCTTGATGTGTTGTCATGTGTATGTTGCATTTGTATGAATGATTGTGCACTCATGTAGAATTATGATTAGGGAAGATTGCAAACATTATGGATGCATGACACCGACATGACTTGCATTAAGGAGGTCAACTGAATCAGTGGACCGCCTGATTTTGCAATAGATAAGGACATGTGCACACACTATGCATATGATCATGAAGCACTAGAAGTCTTTTAAGGAAAACGGACGCCTACGTTTGATGGATGAGTAGATGGACGATTGGATGGTAGGATATACGTTCTTCTTGACTAGAAGATTTCGGGGACGAAATCCTTTAAGGAGGGGAGAATGTAACACCCCGTATTTTCTGTAAACTTTAAAGTTACGAATTAAAGAATAGTTAATTACAAGAGTAAAAATTAGGGGAAACGGGTTATGCCATTGCGTTCGTCTCGGAATTCTTCTTGAGATAGAGTCCAAGTTTGCGTAAAACAGAATCCGTGTGAAGGAGTTATGACCTTTAGAAGATTCATAATTTAAATAAACAGTTTAGAATATAGTTCAGAAATTCAAAATTCAAAATTCAAAATCTGAAGTAGAAGCGGACCGGGCGGGAAACTTCCAGCCCAAGGCCAGGTCGACCAGGAGGTCGACCAGGGGGTCGACCTACCCCCTCGGGCAGATCTGAAAATTGTTGTGTTCTGACTCCCTGCTGAGTCATTAGGGTTGATTTGGCTGTTCTATCTTGACTGGATAGTCTTCATTGCTTCTAGGGTTAATCTGACGGCTCTAAATTAATTAAAAATCAATATAAGCAACCTAACTTTCAACCTAAAATCACACTAATTCATTCCAAGAGCCGCCATGCCGTCAATGGTGAACCTAGAATAGCCATCATCTCTTTCAACTCAAAGGAAAGATAGAAGCTAAATCAACATCAAATCTAATCTAATCTAATTCAACTAAGAGAATTCAACGATCTACATCAAAGGCGAGCAATTCAGTTTCAGAATACCGATCCCTGAACTCAACAATTCCTTTTTGGTTGTAAATGTAGTTATCTTTCAGATGTGAATAAATTAAAGAAATGGTTTGTAATGAATTGTAAAATAGAATTGTATCAAGTTGTATGTGATGCTAATTCATGTTTATTCATGTCTATTCTATCATATATACCTATGAACTATTGTGGTCTATCGAACCTATCATGTTATGTGGAAACTGGTGAATAAACCTATGATGTTGTATAGGAATTTGGGAATGAAATTACCATATGTAAGTTTGGTGACATTATGATACATATATGTTTAGATCTACGACCTTGTATAATTTGGTGACGACATCTATATGTTGTATGTCAATTTGGAAATTATGTCATGTATATGCAAGTTAGGTGATGCTATCATGTTATGAATACATGCAAGTTTATAGGTGAAAAACATAATTACGTAAACCTTTATGTTTAGACCTACACTTTATATGTTAGATCTATATGCCTCTATGTTAGATCCATGTTAGCATGATTCAACCCCTATGCAGTTTCACCACTACATGGCTAATTAAGTTTTGGTAGTTCTATGTAAAACTATTATTTTATGATTCATGTTGCATAGGTCTAGTTTGCAAGTTCATAATTAAAAAGTATATTATGCCAAGTTCATGTGACACATCTGTAGTGAGATCCATATTTTTGTATGATGTTGGAATGTTGCAAGTTCCTCTTTTTCCCCTTTAGTTTGTAAGTTAGGCTAAAATGCCGAGCCTAACATTCTGTGAAACTTTGTGAACGTACAACGGGGGTAACGTTGGGGGAAAACATGAAACTACATGTAATTGACATATTAGGCTCATAACCATGTAAATGGTATGGCATTGAAATGGTATAATTTACATACCAAAAATTAGGAATTTGATTTAGAAGGAAAGTGTGCCATGACAATAAATTGTTGACAAATTTGCATATAAGCATAAAAGGATAAATATCTAAATTTAGAAAAGACGAATATGCCTAACCCGAGGTTAGACTGAGTTGTGGTGTAAAACTGCCTGGAACTGACTGGCACATCCACTGACCACAACAATACCTGTCTAATGTAGGTGGTTAGTGCATTGAGCCCAAAAAGGACCCGAGGTTAGACTGAGTTGTGGTGTAAAACTGCCCGGAGCCGACCAGCACATCAAGTGACCACAACAATACCTGTCTAATGTGAGTGATTGGTGCTTTAATAAAGCTAAGTCAAGATTGGTAGGGTTAAGTCAATTTAGGAAACACTTAACCAATTCAACATGTTAACTAAATTGATGGGTGGGGTTAGGACACTTAACTAATCTAACATGTTGGCTAGAAAACCGTAGTAATGGGGATCCATTTCAGCAGTAACCCACATAGATGTATCATGGAACCATGAACTAGACAGGGTGGGGCACGATTACTGGGCTGAATTGTAAGCGATCAAAACGTCGGCAAGTGGTCCGTCAGTGTAGGTTCCGACGGAGTACAGGCATGCACGTACTCCAGAGTAGAAAAAGCAGGCACTGGGCATCAGTAGTCATACGTTGTGCATCTTGAATCATGTCGGGTTGCCATCATAGGATATGATACAACGCATGTGGGACCAGCACAGGTATCTACAGTCAAGCAGGGGCCGAATGATACACATGATAAATGCATGCGAGTAGGAGCCGATCGATATAAGGGGATCATTTCACCATGAACACGTGGTGTTAATTGGACAAGTATAAGTAGGTGTAGAGAGTTAGACATGGGTGCGATGTATTTTCGGTTTATCCTGCCTTATATAGTTTTATGTTAGTTTGATGTTCTGGTACCGTCCTATTTTCAGTTTATTCCAATCATGACCCTTTTCCTTATTCACACACTGAAAAGTCACTGGACTTACTCAGATTTATGTCTGACCCATTTTTCTTTCGTCTTCTTTTCTTTTGTTCCCCCCGGTAGCCAAGGAGGGAATAGCCCAGCTTAATTTGAAACGCTCATCTCTCCTAGCTTGAAGACTTTTTGATGTATGGCTTGGAATCTATTATCTTTGACTATGGCTTTGGACACACTAGACTTGGGGATTTATGCAGTTTTATTTATGTTTTATGCTTCTTTATGTTTTAAGCAAGACAAATATTTTGATGTAATGATTTGGAAGTTGCTTCGAGACAGTTTGCTGAAATGCTTTTGTTATGAACCATGTATGAAATAAATGTTTTTTTCTGCTGCTTATATTTATGTATTGTAAATTATCTGTGTCTTTTACCAATAATGCTCCATCGAAGTTAAGGCATTCCGTTTGTTTGTGACCTTAACGGAGATGGGGTGTTTCAGAAATAGTTTCATTTGCTCCGGTTGTAAGTACAGTAGAAGCAAATGCACTGATGCAAATAGTGTATTTTGCTTCTGTTCTACTCACAATTGAAGCAAGTGTTTTCATTTGCTTCTGTTGTGTTAACATCTTAAGCAAGTGCACTAACGCGAATAATGTTATTGGCATCGGTTCATTCAGAACCGAAGCAAATGAACCGAGGCAAATGGTGTTATTTGCATCGGTTCTTTGAGGACTAAAGCAATTGTAAATTATTTTAATAGGAGAAAATGCACTATCGATAATAATAAACAATAGCTTACAAATGTCATTATCTCTAATTTATTATGATTAATGTTTTTCGTTAAATAATTAATAATAACTAAGTATTATAAATAAAAAATTATTATTTCTTATATTTTATTATTTATTATAGTTAATTATTAATCATTAGTAAATTATTTTTAATATTTAATAATTTCATTTTATAATTAATAAATAAGAAATAATTAGTAATTAATAATTTGCATTTAATAATTAATATTTAACATTTAATACATAATTAATAAGTAATATTTAATAATTAAAAAATTATATTTACTATTTAATAATTAATTATTAATGATTATATTACAATTTAGAGTAGTAATTAATAATTAATAGTTAATAATAAACTTTTGTACTAACGTAGCAATATTTAGCATTTAATAATTAATTTAAATAATTGTTAATTAGTAATGACTACTAAAATTAATAATTAATCAATAACTAAGAAAAATATTTAATAATCACCTACTATAGAAAATGACGATATTACAACAAAGTATTTGTAATGTTCAAATAATGACAGTTGTAATAGATGAATTTTATCTATTGATTTTTCATATGCATTTATTTTGTATATAGTTAAATAATTATAAGACAAATTATATTTTATATTTAATACTTAAAGAATAAATAATTAATAAGTACTATTAATTTTCAATTTTAGATTTATATAGAAATATCATTATAATTTAATACTAACGTGCAAAATAATTAATAATTCATATTTAATTTTTAATCCTTGATAAACAACATTAACATCCAAAAATAATAATTAATGAATAATAATTGATTTAATAGTTAATAATATTCACTTGAACTCCAATTGCAAATACTTGCTTCACACAATATAGAAATATTCAATGATTTTTGTAAAATAGAAATATTTAATAATTATATTAGTTATCACTTTTTAAATTTCTAAGATAAAATTAAAAATATTCATAAAACTTAAAATAAAATAACAACTAAAATTTTGATGATATTTTTGAGAATAAATAATTAATTTTAAATAGTTTAAATTCGAAAGACATGATTTTTTCGTAAATGTTTTGGACAAATTTAAGGTGATGAGTCGCAAAACATACAATAAATAACGTTATTACACGTATAAGGTATAAAAATTAGAACCGAATAATTCTTCTCCGTATTCACCATTTTACAACTGGTTCGGGCCAACATCGAAATGTAGAAATGAAACCCGAACCGTCTCCTATAAACCCTAGATTAGCCAACATATCAGTGCTTCGTGCTGATACATAACGCAAACCTTAAATTTCCTCACTCAAAAATTTTGGTGGCCTGAGACTTTCTTGTGCTTTCTTTCAACAATTGGCCCAATTTTATGCTGCTTGTGCCTTTTGTTTCTTGAAATCTTCAGTTCGTCGCCCTGCTTCTTGGTAATGGACTGTCCAAATCACACACAAGGAACTTCACAGAAAGAGGTGAGATTCCATATCTACCAGTTCCAGCTCTAGATCTAGAAACATCGGCAACTATTTAAACTCGAGATTGTTGTCTAAAGATAAATTGATCCAATTTCTAATGTTTGCTTTACTCTTATCTTTCTCATGTTAATCTAGTACCAATCCGTATTTGTTTACTAGGGTCTGCGAGGATGTAATGGCGATGCCACACGTGTGGAGGTGGCGAGCTTTACGGGACAGAGTGGAAAAACGTGTAACTGATGGCTCCATGCACCAAATATGACATCAAATTCTCCCTAAAGCATTCAATGGTTCTCGTAGCCTCTTTCTCTATGCGTTCATCTCTTAGGTAAACATAGTTAGTAATCCTTTTTTTGTGAAATAGTGTAGCATTTGGGTTTGTCTTTTGGAGGTACTATATAGTGTTCCTTTTGTTGGCACAAAATATTAGAAGCTAGTCATGGAGAGGGCAAGGTATTTGTTTTTATTATATTTTTTCATTAGGAAATAACCTTTATATTTTAGATGTTCGTTAGTTTATAGAAGTTCGCTTGTGTTACAGGGCTATGTACTAGTGTCTTGAACATCTCAATTGTTGTTCCCAGGTAAGCTTCTATGATAATTACAACCTCCTTCTCACCTGCTTATAAGAGTATCAAGTATCAATACATAGTATGATGTTAAACTGTTAAATTTAATTATGTATGTAGTTCTCATAAACGCAACTTTGAGAATTTATAAGGAAAACATGTATGGTTTTTTTTAGGTTGTGATGTGAAACCATAAGCTTATTGACTGATGGATTTTTAATTAATTACCCTTAACTTAGATAGTTGGATGGATTTTTTTATTAATTACCCTTAACTAAGGAAGTAGATGTTCACCTGCAAGAGGTGGAGAGTTTGATACACTATGACTATGAGTTTGAATAATGCAGGTGATAGTTGCTCTAGGTTCAGGCCCATGGGATCAAATATATGGAAAAACGAACATTCCATCTTTTGCCTTTGCGTCTGCCTTTGCGTTTATATATGCGGTTCTTGAATTCTTCATTCTTCCAGGGCTTTCCAGATCTAGTTTAAGACTACTGGCGTTGGTGCCTTATGCATTAGTAACAACAACGTATCCATAAAAAGCATCCAATATCGTAACTCTTAGGATAATTTTTTTCCCTTGAGA
The DNA here is from genome assembly GCA_030737875.1 of Allium sativum. Taxonomy (NCBI): domain Eukaryota; kingdom Viridiplantae; phylum Streptophyta; class Magnoliopsida; order Asparagales; family Amaryllidaceae; genus Allium; species Allium sativum. The sequence goes on along the minus strand of CM060925.1, from coordinate 305,771,645 downwards.
GTTACTTTTTGTTATTATAAAAGAGAAGTTTGATGCAGTTCATTTGTAAAGTAAAATGGACAGAATGTATCTTGTGTTATCAGCGTGTTACTGCCAGCTTCCAGGATGCAGAATATGTTTGGCTTTATAATTTTGTTATGCTGTTCAAATGTGCATTTATCTGATTTTAAACATAATTAATGAATTATTATTTTTTCTATTATGTTTTTCTTAAATGTTTGGATTTCTAATACTATAAATGAAATTTAGATTTATTTGTATAGTTCAATTTATATTGTTATTTAGTTTGATTATTTAATTACATGTGAGGTTTCTTTATATTAAAACGGTTTTTTTTTGCTTATGTTGTAACCATAACCGGAAGCAAGAAGCATGTCATTTTCCAAGTGGATGGCGCACTTTTTTGCTCCAGCTATGCTACCAACCGAAGCAAGAAAAGTAGTTTTTGCTTCCGTTGAACAACCGAAATAACAGATTTTGAATTGTAGCATCATCTGCATTTGCTTCGGTTGTTGAACAGAAGCAACAGGGGGTGAACAACTGAAGCAACTGACCTGTTTTGTAGTAGTGCCTCTAGCTTCTAGTTTTGCTAAGTTGATGTTGTTTTTTGGGATGAATGACGTGTTGGATCCTTGTTTACTGCTCCTTCTCGGTTGAATCATACTGTAATTGATATTAAGAGTATCTTGTTATGATGGAATGAGAAATAAGGTCGGATTATTCAAGATAGGTACCGAGGGTAGGAGAATTGAGGGTTAACCTCAAGGGCGGAAGTATGAGAAATAAAGTTGGGGTTCAAGGTTATATTATTCTTCAAATAGCTTAGGTCGGTTAATCACAAGGGCGGAAGTATGAGAAATAAAGTTGGGGTTCAAGGTTATACTAAAATAGCTTAGGTCAATGATGTTGAACTATCTATCAGTATTTAGAAGCTCCTTATCGAGACTGAATCTACAATTTTATTTCTTCAAAGCTTAGTCCAATTCGAGATGGAACGGCTAGGGAAGTGGTAGATTACCCTAAGGATCGGAGGTTCAGGCCCTCTTTCTAGCGTCAAAATGTTAACAATATTTTTCCTCAACATCAGAATAAGGGAAAGAGGATATGGACCTAAGGGTACACATAGGGATTATTTAGTTCCCACAAGCTTAGGTTAGTTCACTGTATCTTAAGGTCGTAAGCCTGGAGATTTGTCACTCCTCCTTCAAAAGAGGTGAGTATCACGCTTACGAGACTCAAGAACCAGCAATTACTTTGGTATAAGGGTTCCCTATGTGCAAAACAAGTTAGGAAGCTAAACAACTTATAGCAGGGTATTTCGGTAATCTAGTCCTTTTGAGCTTGATTGAATTCATCACTCCTTAGGTATCAAGATCCTTAATCTAAAGATTAGTTTCTCTTCATTCAAGAGGTGAGTATCACACTTATGAGACTTAAGGATCAACAGTTTCTTTGGGACGAGGCTACAACAATCGTCTCTAATTGGAACTAAAATATGCATTAAGGGTATTTAGGTAATTATTGGAAAGATTGGATTGAAGTGAGTATATATGCATAAGCACAACAATACACAATATAATATGCAAAATAGTGGAGAACACAAAGATTTATAGTGGTTCGGTTTGGATTGAACCTACTCCCACTTTAAGGGCTTTGATGATTTTATTCATGGAGGAGGTTACATAAGAAATTCCGAATTTGATTTACAAATTAGTGTTTGCACTCTTAAAAATGAGTACAAGGTTGTGGAATGAGGAAAAATCAACCCAAAATTAGACCCCTATGGTCTTATTTATAGGCAAATAGGGTCCCTTTTCGTCGTCAACTCAGCAAAAGCTCCTTTTAGATAGGGTAACGTGGTTTTAGCCGCTTTTGCATCTTTCAGTTCCAATATCACTATTTCGGCTACCTTTTCTTTACTAGACGTTGTTATCGGGTTTATCTTGCTTTCAGAGTTCACTCTCGGCTTTAGGAGATGCTGATTTCCACATGTATTGATAGGGCTGTATATTGGACATGACGGTCTGTTGTCCGGCTCGGTCCGAGGCTATCTGGTGTCTGTTCCGCGTCCGTACAATACTCTTATAGGATAGAGTTTGGACACACCAATGTTCGGTCCAATCCAAATGTTCGATGTTTTTCTATTATTCAAGGCTATATCGGACAGGACAGTCCATTGTCCGACTCGACCCGAGGTTGTATGGTGTCCGGTCCGTGTCCGTCTGAATCCGTTATAGGATAGAGCTTGGACACACCTCCATCCGCTCTAGTCCGACCCGTTTACACCCCTATGTATTGATACCAAGTTCATTGACATAGATAGCTTCAGGAGCTGCTTGCGGTCTTCAATGATAGGCTTTCATTTTGGCTTCGGGACCATTGGGTTCGGTCTCCTTCCGCACTTCTTGGTTTCGATGCCGAAGCTTTGTATGGGCTTCCCGATTTGATTATCTCCTTTCCTTTGCTCTTGACTTTCGATGTTGAAATGAGATGGCTTTGGTGTCGGTATATGTTTTGTATTGCTTTAATCGCCTACGTTCCTTGTATATTTGCCTTTATCTTCGATCACTATTGTCTTCGGCTACTTGATTATTCCTTCGATGCTTGTTCTAATGAGTGCAGATCTTGCCTGTTGGTATCGGAACTGTTGATACCGATAGCTCTTTTTATCTTCTTTCGTTTTCTTCTTGCCCTTTGCTTTCTCCGATGAACCTGGTTTCAGATTTATTCCTTACGCTCGAATATTCAGTGTCGGTATTGATACCAAGCATATGAGTATCGATAGTCCTTTGGTTGACTTTGTAGCTCGGTGTCTGTTACGTGCTTCTGAATAAACCTTCTTCATTTGGTTAAGATCCGACACTCCTTCATCGATAGTCAGTGTTGAATTTGGTTGTAGCACAATCGATCAGTATATTTGTTTTCTCCCTTTGGTTTTGATACCCAGCTAATTGTTCATTGTCCATCGGTATCCATAGCAGGTCTCTATCTTCTTCCTTCCTCTTTCGGAAATCATTGATATGGTGTTTCCTTTCTAATCACTTTGTTGTCTGGGTTTCTGTGTCGTCACTAGGATAGAAGTATATTATATGCCAGTGCCGACGCCATGCTTTCGCCCTTTCTTCATAGCTCTTGCTTCCAGTATCGACTCTGATTCCCTGAACCTTTTATTGTCAATATCCACATTTTGATTTCTTGCTCTCGGTACCGGTTCTGTAACTTTCGGAGCTTGCTTTCGGAGCTCTACCTACTTGGTCCCGACTTCACCACCCGAAACCCTTTTTCTTGCTCTTCTGCTTCTTTATATTTGGCTAGTGCAAATTTTGGTGTTAACAAATTTAAATTTTACTTAATGTTAATTCTAGGAATAGATATGAAAATAGATTATGTTGGCGCTTGAAGTATGGACCCAGGTGAACTTTAAATCAATGTTGATTATAGGAATTTTGGGAAGTGTGAATTCTCAAAGCTGGTGATCTATAAACTCATTGTAATAACCCGTATTTTTAATAACATGTTATAATGTAAATCAAGGCAGAATTAAATTCTAAATTCTAAATCAAGGGAAACGGGCTGTGCCATTGCGTTCGTCTCGGAAAAATACGCGAAATAGAGTCCGAGTTTTCGAAAAACGAAGTCCGTATGACCAAGTTATGGCCCAATGAAGTTTTCAGAAAATTCCAACCCCGAAAACAGTTCAAATTCGAATTACAACCAAGGCAGAATGGGCGGGAATTTTCCCGCCCCAGGCAGGGTCGACAAAGGGGTCGACACCAGTGTCGTCCCCCCCAATGGGTCGACACCCATGTCGACCCAGGGGTCGACACCCATGTCGACCCAGGGGTCGACCCCCCCGGTCGGACCAATTTTTGTGGTGCACCATTTTAACATGTTGGGTCTTGTTCTGGAAGTTTCTGACGGGAGTTGATGGCTCAGATTCGATTTAGGGTTAATCCTATGGTCTAAACTACCCCTAATCTATATAAAAAGACCCGTAGACCTAGCCTAAACCCTCATTAATCATTCCTACAACTAAATGTTGCCCAAATGTTCACTAATCATGGCCTCCACCTTCTTCATGAGAGCATGAGTGTCTCAAATCAATCTATGTCATAAAGGAGCCATCTTTCTTTAAGTAAAAGAGCCATCTTTCTTTGTCTTTGGGGTTATTCCTTCTTGTTCTCAAGTCTTGAAGTGGAGTTTATCGTCTTTGGTTGCGGATTTGCTAGTGTGGCTTCGTCTCAATCTTATTTTATATTTATTATAGTCTTCATAGCATTGTAAGCCCTATACTACTCTTAGATTCTAACTATGAAGTTAATTATGACATGTTGCAAGTTTGAGTTTGGGCCTAAGTATGATATGTGCTTTGATCCTATCATGTTATGCATGAATTTATTCTATGCATGTTTGTAAAGCTACCACCTTTACCTTATGCATAGAAAGCTATGAGCTTTGATTGGAGATGTTGCATAAAGCAACATAAAAACTCTCATAAACCTTGTGTTATCTTGCATATGATGTTATATGCGAATCACTAGCCACCATCCTATGTCATTTATGATCATGTTTCACCTATTTGCTTAAGTTTGATATCATGCATATTTTGAGGCCTATGATGTAATATGCAAGCTTATGAACATATTTATGCCTCATATGCCACCATGTTTAACTTGTGGCCAACCTTATTACTTTATGCCCTTTTTGTCATGTTTTGCCAAGTTCCCTCTTTTGATCTATGTCATGTTATGCGAAACGTACATGCGAGGGGAATGCGTTGGGTTTGGGTAATATTAATGAAATGAAACATGATTTTAAAATATGACATGAACATTGACTTGTGATTATGTTTGTAAACATGAATTTGGACATGACTTCTAGAAAACATGAGAGTGGCCAACTCGAGGTTGGGTTGAGCTCGTAGCATAAATCTACCCAGAACCGACCGGCTTAACTAGTGGCTACAAGCAATAGGACCCAATGTGCGTAGTTGGTCATGTCGCACTTGAAACCCGAGGTTAGACCAAGTTGTGGTGTAAAGCTACCCGGACCCGCCCGGCTTAACTAGTAACCACAACAAGGTCTAATGTGAGAGGTTGGGTGCATTAAATTAATTAATGCCACATGATAGGGTTAAGTCATGGGCCACTTGAATACTTAACCAATTAAACACGATGGGTTGATAGGGTTAAGTCATGAACCTTGGGTACACTTAACCAACTTGATTGGGTAGGTTTAACCACATTTAACCCGTTAGAAACCCTAGTTACGTGGTCCTTTTCACCGGTAACTCTCTTGATTGTATCATGATACCCTATGGACTAGGCTAGGGTGGGGCACGATTACTGGGTTGACATGTAAGCGACCAAAACGACGGCTGAGTAGGTGCGCCGGTGTAGGTTCAGGCGGACTATGGTCGTGCACATAGTCCGGAGTTGAAAAAGCAGACACGGGCACCCTTAGGTTTAGACTGTGCGTGCTTGATTTGTGTCCGTGGTTGGCACCCTATGGCTTGATACACCCTAGGGTGGACCTAACACAGTTTGACTAAACTTCGTGATTGGGCCGTATGACACCGACACTTGACGAGTTAGGCTTTTAGGGAGCCGATCGACTAGACCGTGTTGTTGGACCTTGATCTAGGTCATCTCTGGATGTTGGGCCAAGATTGGGCCAAGGGATCATTTCTTGTTTATACCTGACATGGATTGGAATACTAGTACACACCTAGTGCAACTTAACCTTGTATATGCGATGCCACACTTGATCTATCTTGTTAACTTTTCACCATGCCAGTTATCACCCTACATCTCATCTCTGTTTTACATGTTCAGTTAACGTTATTAGTTTTTATACTAATAGTAGATAGGGCTTACCAGTCTTTTTGACTGACCCGTTTTCTTTCGCCTCTTTTCTTCCGTTCCCCCCCCCCTCAGGTTTACAGGGTGGGAACACTGGTACCTAGCTTGGATCTTTAGCTGCTTTTCTGGATAGCTCATGTACGGTTTGGACTTGAGCTCGCTATGGCTTTATTCTACCTTGGGGATAGTTACTTTATGATTTTCTTTCCAGTTTTCAGTTGATGTTTCTAGACTATGTTTTGTGGAAAATAATGACCAAGTACTTTGATGTAAGTTGACTATGGTTTTGAAATGTTAGTTTTATCCGCTGCTTTATTTACCCTGCTTTTACTTATATGTTCTGTCTTGTGATATCTGCATGCATGTTTACCTCGTTTAACGCCCCTCCAATGCCAGTGCCCTTGTAGGAGTGACCCTGGCGGAGGTGGGGTGTTACATTTGGTATCAGAGCATAAGGTTTACAAGATTTGAGTAAAAGTGTTTTTAAAACTTACCTTTTTGGAAAACTATTTTCAAAAACAATTAAGTATTTTCCAAAGAAAAGTCTAGTTATTTTAAAAGGCTATTCCATAAAAGCCATTAGAACTATCCTTCGTTTTCTCGTTCTAAATCTATCTTTTCCTTTTTCAGCATGGCCGATCTTAACCTTCCCGAGGGAGTAACCATTCCCGGATGGTTCCGGAGGTACTTGGAAGCTAGGGCCAACGATGCGGGCCCAGCAAATACCCCCACCGTAACTGAGGTTCCTCCTCCTCCTCCCCCTCCTCAGCATCCACAAGCAGATTTCGCAAAGGTTTGCAAAGACTTTAAGGCGATGGGTGGCAAGAATTTTATTGGGACGAAGACTTTTGTGGAGGCAAGAAATTGATTGAAAGAAACTGAAGATCTTTTCGCTGTCTTTGATGTGGAAGACCATAGAAAGGTTTTATTGGCAGCATGGTTATTAAAAGAAGAAGCTGCTTATTGGTGGGAGGTCACCAATGCTACTAGACCAATAGATACTTGGGCCGACTTTAGGACGAGGTTTGGGCTTAAGTTTCTATCATCAGCTGAGGCGAATCTGCAATTGGAGAAGTTTATATCTTTGAAGCAAGGGGACATGACAGTGAGGGAGTATGTGAATAAGTTTAACCAGCTCGCTCGATTCGGTTTGGACATGGTTAACACTCCCCAGAAAGAAGAAGAGGAAGCGGGGCGAATGCTTTCATTGTGGAGAGACTGGACACTTTAGAAAGGATTGCCCCAAGAAGAAAGGACAAGGGCAAGGGCAGAATCAGCGTGCAGGACCTTCTGGAGGGCAAGTGCATGCTCTCAACACTGCTCCAGTTCAGGACCGAGGTAGTATTTCTGTAGAAAGTCTTGTTTATATTTCTGACTTTCCTGTTCGCACTTTATTTGATTCTGGCGCATCGCATACCTTTATTTCTTCTGACATTGTTGAAAGTTTGCACCTAAGTACTAGTCTAGTTGAGGATCCCGTTAGTGTTTCAAATCCAATTGGGGGTTCCGCCCATTTATCTATGATTTGTGTGGATTTGAAGATTTCTATCTTGACCGTAGAATTCACGTGTAATGCTTATGTTCTTGGGTTCACGGGATACGGGTTGATCTTGGGCATGGATTGGTTGTCCAGTTATGGAGCCATTCTCGATTGTGAGCATAGGGTGGCGAGGCTCATGACTCGCCTCGGTAATACCCTAGAGATTTCTTGCAACCCGCTGGATCCCATCATGCTATGTTATCTTGAATCTCTTGACTCATCCATCAATGATCTGCAATCTGTAAGGGTGGTTCGGGAATATCCCGATGTCTTTGAAGAGGTTTAGGGGTTACCCCCTAAACGAGAGATAGATTTTCGCATTCATCTTGTTGATAATGCCAAGCCATTTATCATTGCCCGTTAGGCACATGGCCCCACGAGAAAGAAGAGAGCTCAGTAAGCAAATCAAGGAGCTGCTTGAGAAAAATTTTATTAGGCGAAGCATTTCTGAATGGGGTGCTCCGGTGGTATTCGCTACTAAGGCGGATGGTTCGCTTCGTCTATGTGTTGATTATCAAGAGTTGAACAAGCTGACAAAGAAGAATAGGCACCCGTTACCGAGGATTGATGATCTCTTTGACCAGCTTATTGGTGCTTCTGTTTTCTCTCAGCTCGATCTAGCCACCGGATTCCATCAGCTTAGAGTAGCTGAGGATAGTGTTGATAAGACTGCGTTTAGGACTCCAGATGGATTCTTTGAATGGCTTGTCATGCCATTCGGTTTGACTAATGCACCCGCCTACTTCGTAGCTTTGATGAGTAGGGTGTTCAGGGAGTTCCTTAACAAGTTCGTGGTTGTCTTCGTGGATGATATTCTGATCTTCTCAACGGATGAGGAAGAGCATGCCAGACATCTCAAGGAAGTGATGGATACGCTTAGAGCTCATCAGTTGAAAGCCAAGTTCTCCAAATGCCATTTCTGGAGAAGGGAAGTTCGGTTTCTTGGACATATAGTTTCTAAGCAAGGCATAGCGGTGGATCCCGCGAAAGTGGTTGCAGTTCAAGACTGGAAGACTCCTAGGAATGCAACCGAAGTAAGAAGCTTTCTCGATCTGGCGGGCTACTATAGGAAGTTCATCAGGGACTTCGCTAAGATTTCAGCCCCTCTTACTAAGTTGACGAAGAAGAACTTAGTCTTTGCATGGGACTTAGAGTGTGAGCTTGCTTTTCAAAGGCTCAAGAGGGCTCTTACCACAGCTCCAGTTTTGGCATTACCCGATGGCGGTAAGATGTTTACCGTATACACCGATGCATGTGGCACGGGGTTAGGTGCTGTTCTGATGCAAGAGGGAAGAGTGATATGTTATGGGGGTAGGCAACTTAAAGTTCATGAGAAGAACTATCCCACTCATGATTTGGAGTTGGCGGCGATCGTCTTTGCACTCAAATCCTGGCGCCACTATCTTCTAGGCGAAAGGTTTGAGTTGTATACTGATCACAAGTCACTCAAGTACCTCTTCTCGCAGAAAGATCTGAATCTAAGGCAGCAAAGGTGGATGGAATTCTTGGCATCTTATGACTTCTAGATAGCTTATACCCCTGGCAAGGGTAATGTTGTGGCAGACGCACTAAGCAGAAGTGGGTTGACTTTGAGTCCCTTGTTTGTTGAGATGAGGAGCCTAGAGTTCTTGGCAACCTTTGATTTCACAACAGCTGTTGAGTCGATGACGGGTTCGTTAGCATCCCTTGAGCTTAGACCTATACTTCTTGATCAAGTTGGGGCTTCGCAGACAGGAGACCCGCAGATTGTCGAGGTCATGGACAAGTTGATTCGTGGTGAGACGTCTAGTCACCTTGCTAGATATACTATTGATGACAAGGGTTGGCTAAGGCGTGATGGAAGGCTATGCGTTCCGCAAGTAGGAGACTTGGTGCATAAAGTTCTCGAAGAAGCACATCACTCGAAGATGACTATACATCCTGGAGGAGATAAGATGTATAGAGATATGAAGCGCATTTTCTTTTGGGCTGGAATGAAGAAAGATGTGGCAGAGTATGTTTCAAAGTGCATGGTGTGCCAACAAGTGAAAGCCGAGTCGAAGAAACCCGGTGGGCTATTACATCCATTGGAGGTCCCGCAATGGAAGTGGGAGAGTATTTCTATGGATTTTGTGGATGGATTGCCTAGGTCAAGGAAAGGGAATACGAGCATATGGGTCGTAGTTGATAGACTTACGAAGAGTGCTCATTTCATTCCTGTAAAGAGCAAGAGGACCGCATCATGGCTAGCATCTATTTATCTTCGGGAGATAGTGCGGTTGCATGGAGTTCCTTCTAGCATAGTTAGCGATCGTGACCCAATTTTCACTAGCCAGTTCTGAAATAGTTTGCAAGAAGCGATGGGTACGCGATTGAATCTGAGTACAGCCTATCACCCCCATACGGATGGCCAAACCGAAAGGGTGAATAGAGTGCTAGAAGATCTTTTGAGGCTATGTGTTCTTGACTTTGGTGGTACTTGGGAAGACCGCCTTCCTCTGGTAGAGTTTGCTTATAATAATAGCTATCAAGCCAGCATAGGGATGGCACCATTTGAAGCTTTGTATGGGAGGTCGTGTAGGTCACCATCTTGTTGGTGGGATACAACAGATAGGCTTATACTTGGGCCCGATATGATACGGGACACATCCGAGAAAGTTGAATTGGTGAGAAGACGGATGAAAGCGACCTAAGACAGACAGAAATCCTATGCTGACAAGCGAAGGACAGATTTGGAATTCGAAGTGGGAGACATGGTTTTCGTGAAGGTTTCTCCTTTGCATAATTTGGTACGTTTTGGAGCAATTGGGAAGCTGGCACCAAGGTTCGTAGGACCCTTCCCTATCATAGAGAGAATTGGAAAGATGGCTTATTAAGTGGAATTGCCCGAGAAGCTAGCCGGAGTGCATAATGTCTTTCATGTCTCGCATCTCCGAAAGTGCCTACATGAGTCCGCTGAGGTGGTTGAACCAAGCATTCTTGAAGACGTGGAGGTAGAAAAAGAGGCAACCTTGAGGAGAGCTCCGATTCGTATCTTGAGAACAGAGATCAAGAAGCTAAGGAATCGAGAAGTCAAATTGGTGAAAGTTCAGTGGAGTGAAGCCGATGAAGATGCAACTTGGGAAACCGAGGAGAAGATGCGTGGGCTTTATCCATTCCTTTTTGAGGGTACATTCTTAATCACCTTTCCTAATTAGCATATCTTTCTTTTTGCTATCCGTGTTTATCATGTTTATCTTGTTATCTCGTTAACCTTGTCATGAGAACCTTAAGTAGAAACCCTTTGGATGAAACATGTATTTGAAACATGTTATGCTTGATGGTTGCAAGTGGTTGCAAGTGTTTGCAAGTGGATACTCGTGGATGCATGATACACATTAGGCACTAAGATCGGCTCACACACTTTCATGTTGCATATGCATGAGTGTTTATGCTTATTCATGGATGAAACTTGTTGTGCTATCACGTGGATGTTGCATATGAATGAATGTTATGTGCACTCATGTAGAGATTATAAATTATGTTAGGAATTTGCATACATATGGACTCATTTCACTAACATACTTTGCATTAAGGAGGTTTACTGAATCAGTAACCGCCTGATTTTTGCATTAGATAAGTACATATACACACACCTTTTTCATATGTTCATACAGCATTTAGAATCTTTTTAAGGACAATGGTTACTTGTGGATGATGTTTTGAGTAGATGTATGATGGATGGTAGGATACGTTCTTCCTAACTTGGAGATTTCGGGGACGAAATCCTTTAAGGAGGGGAGAATGTAATAACCCGTATTTTTAATAACATGTTATAATGTAAATCAAGGCAGAATTAAATTCTAAATTCTGAATCAAGGGAAACGAGCTGTGCCATTGCGTTCGTCTCGGAAAAATACGCGAAATAGAGTCCGAGTTTTCGAAAAACGGAGTCCGTATGACCAAGTTATGGCCCAATGAAGTTTTCAGAAAATTCCAAGTCCAAAAACAGTTCAAATTCGAATTCAGATTCGAATTACAACCAAGGCAGAATGGGCGGGAATTTTCCCGCCCCAGGCAGGGTCGACACAGGGGTCGACACCAGTGTCGTCCCCCCCCCCCCCAATGGGTCGACACCCATGTCGACCCAAGGGTCGACCCACCCGGTCGGACCAATTTTTCTGGTGCACCATTTTAACATGTTGGGTCTTGTTCTGGAAGTTTCTGACGGGAGTTGATGGCTCAGATTCGATTTAGGGTTAATCCTATGGTCTAAACTACCCCTAATCTCTATAAAAAGACCCGTAGACATAGCCTAAACCCTCATTAATCATTCCTACAACTAAATGCTGCCCAAATGTTCACTAATCATGGCCTCCACCTTCTTCATGAGAGCATGAGTGTCTCAAATCAATCTATGTCATAAAGGAGCCATCTTTCTTAAGTAAAAGAGCCATCTTTCTTTGTCTTTGGGGTTATTCCTTCTTGTTCTCAAGTCTTGAAGTGGAGTTTATCGTATTTGGTTGCGGATTTACTAGTGTGGCTTCGTCTCAATCTTATTTTATATTTATTCTAGTCTTCATAGCATTGTAAGCCCTATAATACTCTTAGATTCTAACTATGAAGTTAATTATGACATGTTGCAAGTTTGAGTTTGGGCCTAAGTATGATATGTGCTTTGATCCTATCATGTTATGCATGAATTTATTCTATGCATGTTTGTAAAGCTACCACCTTTACCTTATGCATAGAAAGCTATGAGCTTTGATTGGAGATGTTGCATAAAGCAACATAAAAACTCTCATAAACCTTGTGTTATCTTGCATATGATGTTATATGCGAATCACTAGCCACCATCCTATGTCATTTATGATCATGTTTCACCTATTTGCTTAAGTTTGATATCATGCATATTTTGAGGCCTATGATGTAATATGCAAGCTTATGAACATATTTATGCCTCATATGCCACCATGTTTAACTTGTGGCCAACCTTATTACTTTATGCCCTTTTTTGATCTATGTCATGTTATGCGAAACGTACATGCGAGGGGAATGCGTTGGGTTTGGCTTATATTAATGACATGAAACATGATTTTAAAATATGACATGAACATTGACTTGTTATTATGTTTGTAAACATGAATTTGGACATGACTTCTAGAAAACATGAGAGTGGTCAACTCGAGGTTGGGTTGAGCTCGTAGCATAAATCTACCCGGAACCGACCGGCTTAACTAGTGGCTACAAGCAATAGGACCCAATGTGAGTAGTTGGTCATGTCGCACTTGAAACCCGAGGTTAGACCAAGTTGTGGTGTAAAGCTACCCGGACCCGCCCGGCTTAACTAGTAACCACAATAATGTCTAATGTGAGAGGTTGGGTGCATTAAATTAATTAATGCCACATGATAGGGTTAATTCATGGGCCACTTGAATACTTAACCAATTAAACACGATGGGTTGATAGGGTTAAGTCATGAACCTTGGGTACACTTAACCAACTTGATTGGGTAGGGTTAACCACATTTAACCCATTAGAAACCCTAGTTACGTGGTCCTTTTCACCGGTAACCCTCTTGATTGTATCATGATACCCTAGGGACTAGGCTAGGGTGGGGCACGATTACTGGGTTGACATGTAAGCGACCAAAACGACGGCTGAGTAGGTGCGCCGGTGTAGGTTCAGGCGGACTATGGTCGTGCACATAGTCCGGAGTTGAAAAAGCAGACACGGGCACCCATAGGTTTAGACTGTGCGTGCTTGATTTGTGTCCGTGGTTGGCACCCTAGGGCTTGATACACCCTAGGGTGGACCTAGCACAGTTTGACTACACTTCGTGATTGGGCCGTATGACACCGACACTTGACGAGTTAGGCTTTTAGGGAGCCGATCGACTAGACCGTGTTGTTGGACCTTGATCTAGGTCATCTCTGGATGTTGGGCCAAGATTGGGCCAAGGGATCATTTCTTGTTTATACCTGACATGGATTGGAATACTAGTACACACCTGGTGCAACTTAACCTTGTATATGCGATGCCACACTTGATCTATCTTGTTAACTTTTCACCATGCCAGTTATCACCCTACATCTCATCTCTGTTTACATGTTCAGTTAACTTTATTAGTTTTTATACTAATAGTAGATAGGACTTACCAGTCTTTTTGACTGACCTGTTTTCTTTCGCCTCTTTTCTTCCGTCCCCCCCCCCTCATGTTTACAGGGTGGGAACACTGGTACCTAGCTTGGATCTTTAGCTGCTTTTCTGGATAGCTCATGTACGGTTTGGACTTGAGCTCGCTATGGCTTTATTCTACCTTGGGGATAGTTACTTTATGATTTTCTTTCCAGTTTTCAGTTGATGTTTCTAGACTATATTTTGTGGAAAATAATGACCAAGTACGTTGATGTAACTTGACTATGGTTTTGAAATGTTAGTTTTATCCGCTGCTTTATTTACCCTGTTTTTACTTATATGTTCTTTCTTGTGATATCTGCATGCATGTTTACCTCGTTTAACGCCCCTCCAATGCCAGTGCCCTTGCAAGAGTGACCCTGGCGGAGGTGGGGTGTTACACTCATCAATAGCACTGAGAAATGAGCTTAAGTGAGACTTCAAAAAATTCCTATCGGCTTGGAGTCCATTCAAACTTTCCTTCGGTTGTTAATGCGTGGATGTACAAATCCTTGTACAAGTCCTAGCATGGATTGAATTTAATTTACAGCAATCTACTGGAAGTCTTTATAAAAAAAACCTGAATTTCCCAAGCTTGAACAAAATAAGATCCGCCAATTCCACCCAAAACTCGAGGAAGGAGCTGAACTGAACTTTGCCAATTCCGCACAAAGCAACACCGTAGGAAGCATGCACCGCCACCGAACCACCATCAGAACTGAACTTCGGCAGTTAAAATTTGTTGATCGATTTGAATGGGTATGAATTGAATTTATACGGGATTGTGAGGTTTTGATTTCACAAGGGTTTCTATTAAATTAGATTTCTGAATTCGAAGCGGTTCTAGGTTGGAAAACTAAACGATAAACGGGAATCGACACATAATTAGAAATTGGAAAACATATATTTTTATTCTGGTTTTTTTTTTTGACCATGAGCTGCAACCAGGGCCATATCTAACATATATATATATATATATATATATATATATATATATATATATATATATATATATATATATATATGAGTTTGTTAAAAGAATATAGAAGGATGAATCGCATATATAGAATTATTTGTTAAAAGAGTTGGAAATGCGAAAATTTGAAGACTATACTCTACGGTTTGATAAAAGAATATAAGAGGATGAATGGTATTTATGAAATCATCTGTTAGGTAAAAATAATTTTTTGAGGTGTAATGTATTTTAAGAAAACAGCAGGACGTGCAAAGCATCTTGATGGGACTTAACAGATGATGCTCATCAAATTAGACACCGGTCTCCAACCCAAAACCACTTCATATCCAGTCGAAGTCGCATGTGCAATGCAAAGGGGCCGTTCGCAGCCAAATTTGAACTGATGTCTGTTCTGTTCGCGTCGCACGCGTCGGACGCGTCCGACGCCTGCCACGATTCCAACTGGCCAAATGAAACGTTCGTTGAATGCTGGAAATTATCCAGTTGGCGTCAGACGCGTCCGACGCAAGGTAATTAATGAGCACCTGCTTGTACTTATTAATAGAATTGTATATAGCTTGGTTGGTTAATATATATGGCTTGTTGGTGAGAGACCTGAGATCAAGTCCCACCTTCACCATTTTTTAGAACTTTTGTTGTATACTGTTTATTAATGTTTAATGCCTACTGTAAACTATTTGTTAATGCTTAATGTTATTTTTCATCTTTTTTTAAAATGGTAAAAACACATTCGCTAATTAGATTTAACGGTCCAATTAAAAATCATTATTTAATTAATTCAAAACAAACAAATTAACAACTAATTAACACGTTCAAATACCATGCTCAAATACCCTTTCGTAGCTAAAAACACATTCCCGTTCGCTACAGTACCACGCTTAAATTCCCCGCTTAAATGCCACGCTCAAATACCCCGCTCGCGTTGGTTAATCTTGATACACAACCTGTAATTTGTTTTTCTTTCATGATTTGCGTTCGGTAATAAAAGCATAAAACCAAGTATAAGCAGCTCAATGTATCTAAATAGATCCGTTAATCCATCTATGGGCCGATAACACCTGGCCCATCATTACTGTGTTCTTCCCTCCGCCTCACAAGTGCGCGCTTTCCTACTTCATTATCTGCCCAAAAGAATGGCGGTAATTATACCTTATTCTTCCCTGCCTCTTTGCTGTCGACATTCCACGAACCTCAATCATACCCCCAGATGTTACCCTTATTCAAATTCTTCCGCCTCCATCACGGTCAAGTCCCGTCTCCTAACCCTAATCGCCGACCAAGATCGAGGGATCAAATCCCAGCAAAACCCATCGAAGACGGCTGAAATCATAAGCGCCATTGAAGAACTCGCGGTTTTTGGAAAGGAAACTACTACTACAGACGGATCTTTATCGGGCACGTGGAGAATGCTTTGGACGACCGAAAAAGAGCAGCTTTTTATCATCAAATATGCTGGTTTTTTCGGTACAAAGACTGGAGACGTGCTTCAGGTTATCGACGTGCAGAATAAATGCTTGAACAATGTAATTACGTTCCCGCCATTCGGTGTTTTCTTTGTTCGATCTAATATTGATTGTGTTTCTCCTCAGAGAGTTAATTTTAGGTAACGACTGAGGTTTTATGAATGATACATGTACGGCTGTCTGATTTTAGTTTGCACTCTGTGTTATTTACTGTGATGATCTTTTGTTGTTTCAGATTTACCAGTGCAGTGCTGAGAGGAAAGGACTGGGAGCTGCCCTTGCCCCCTTTTGGACAAGGATGGTGAGTTTTTTTTAAATATATTTTTTCTAGGGGTGTAAATCGGTCGGACCGGACCGGACGGAGCTGTGTTCAGTTTCTGTCCTAAAAAAATTCGGACCGAACACGGACCGGACCAAAAAATTTCTCGGACAAATTTCGTTGTCCTAATTCGTGTCCTAAATAAAATCGGTCGGACACGGACATGTTCGGACCGATCGGACTCGGTCGGACATGGCCATTTATATCACATTTTGTACATTTTACTAGATTTTCTCTCAACTATATGTCGAATTACAAGTAATTCGGACGAATTCGGACGAGCTCGGACCGGACATGATTTTTTTCGCGTACAAATTTTGTTGTCCTAACTCGTGTCCTAAATGAAAATCGGACGGACTCGGACGGACGTATTTCGGTCACGGACACGAACGGACGTCGGACATTCGAACAAAATTTACAGCCCTAATTTTTTCCTTTAGAAACATTAACAATGTAAAGTGGGATTTGTTTACTGAGCTAATGAATATGCGGGCTATCTAGTAGTTAGAATACAACGCAATGTGGAACGAACTGATATTCACTTAGAGAAATATGGATTCTATTTTTACAATCATATAATTCGGTTGTGTTTACCGTAAGCAGCAACGGGGTATTTAAACGGGTTGTAGTTTAAAAGGAGCATGCGTTTGCGGTTTTCAAGTGGAGTATTTAAACAGGGCAATTAAGAGTATTCAAACAGGATAACTAATGGTAAACATGTATTAAAATAACGAAAACTGGGTATCAAAACAATTGAAACGGGTAATTAATGAAAATCCACCTGTTGACGTCCGACACGAAACATTACATGGCCAGGTTAAAGGCCTAAACACTACCTTTGTTGGAATAAATTAAAACTGCATTAAATATTGCATTAAATTGCATGTGTTGATTGCATTTTCTGTTTTTTATATATCGATTTTATTTGGTATTGTTTTAATGTATCTTATCTAGATTTTTCCTTTTGGATTAGAAAATGCATGTATAAAAGAAGCATATCTTGTAATATCAAGTAAGTCAAGAAATTAACAGAAATATATGAAATAAAAATTTTGTCTTCCTCAACAAAAATCTTCTTCATCTCTTCCTCTCAAATTTTATTCTCTACAAATTGGTATCAGAGCCTGGTTGAAACTATGGCTTTTCTATTTGTTCTCACAAAAGAAAATTTCGAGGAGTGGAGTAATAAAAAGAAAGAAGAGTTGATCTCCAAAGGATTATGAGAGATTGTTGAGTATGACTACGAATGACCAAAAGATAAAACGGAGAAAGAAAGTAAAGCATTTGTAAGCTTGAGACGAAAAGATCTTCAAGCTCGTAATTTGATGAGTGAGAACGTTGATGGAGAAGCATGTGGACATATTTATGAAGAGAAATTCGCAAAAGATTCGTGGAATTTATTGAAGTAGGTGCATGGAAAGGATGACAAAAGAGAAGATAAAGAGGAAGTTGAAGAATATGATGAAGAAGAGGTCGAAAGATTCAAAGATGTGCTGATGGGAAAGAATGTTGCATCAGTAGTGAAAGAAGGTAAAAAAGCGGAAGAGGTTGAGGAGGACAAAAGTGAAACACAAAAAATTGAAGAAGAGAAAGAAA
Source organism: Allium sativum (assembly GCA_030737875.1). Classification (NCBI taxonomy): domain Eukaryota; kingdom Viridiplantae; phylum Streptophyta; class Magnoliopsida; order Asparagales; family Amaryllidaceae; genus Allium; species Allium sativum. Next base: position 305,753,755 of record CM060925.1, on the reverse strand, counting down.
AGAAGATTGTAGATGAAGATCAAGAAGAAGACGATAGCGAGGGCAACGGCGCAGAGAAGAAGAAAGAGAAGAAAAAACAGAAGGATAAGGAAGCAAAACTAGAAGAAACAGCTGATTTCAAATCTGCACAAGTGAGCATTGTAGACCATGCTGAGGAGGCCCTGATGGCAAATAAAGAAGATGAGGCTACCGCTGAGGAGTCAGTACAAATGATCGTTTCAGATCATGTTGATGAAGCAATAATGGAGAATAAAAAAGAAGAGGCTGCAGATGAGGAAGAAAACAAAGACAACATGTTGCAAGAAACAGAATAGAACAAGAGGAGGTCAAAGAAGAGGGCGAAAACAAAGGAGATGAAAATGAAGATATTGAGAGTAAAAAAATTGAGAATGAAGACAGTGAAAGTGAAACTACAAAGAATGAAAAGGCAGAAGCAAAATCTGAGAATAGCGCCATCAAATCAAAGTGTGAGAAAGCCATGATTGCTCTAAGGCATGGAATCCGTACCAAAGCTCTTAGGCTGATGAAAGAAGCTTGCAGAAAATATAAGGACTTTTCTCATTTGGTTCATAGAGTTAATGCGACTATTGTTGTCAAGGTCACTTCAATTTTGGACAATCAGAATGCTAAGTTGAAGCATTTGAAGCTGGCAATTGATTCAGCAAAGAAGGCAGTTGACTTTTCTCCAAACTGAATTGATTTTTCTCATTTCCGTGCAAGTTTGTTGTATGAGGCCGCAGCTGAAATGGTTGGACATGATTATGATCTTGTTATTCAGGAATGTGGACGGAGGCTTGCAATTTCTGATCCCGTTGATCTTGGAACAAAGAGTTTCGATGTTAGTCAGTTGAAGAGTTCTACCCATGATGCAAGAATTGAGCATGTGAGTAAAGAATTGAGAGGTTTGATTCAGAAGGGTAGTAATGCTAAAATCTTGCAACAGCAAAGGTCTGAGCCAAGTAATGTGAATGAAGTGAAGGCACAGAAGAAGAACACAATTAAGAAAGTCTGTATAATGTCATTTTTTTTCTTGCCAAAGCACGTCAGGTATAAATCGAGATGTTCTCAAAGAAGGTGACAGGATGACTGATATTTCAACAAAGGCACATAGCGGATGAATTTTCAAAAAAGTGCAGAAAATGTGGAAACAATAAGCAAGTTTTAATTTAGGGGAGACATTGTTGGAATAAATTAAAACTGCATTAAATATTGCATTAAATTGCATGCGTTGATTGCATTTTCTGTTTTTATATATCGGTTTTATTTGGTATTGTTTTAATGTATCTTATCTTGATTTTTCCTTTTGGATTAGAAAATATGCATGTATAAAAGAAGCATCTCTTGTAATGTTAAGCAAGTCAAGAAATTAACAGAAATATATGAAATAAAATTTTTGTCTTCCTCAACAAAAATCTTCTTCATCTCTTCCTCTCAAATTTTATTCTCTACAACTTTCATATGCATGACTGTAAGCCTTCTAGGATACAATGACAATACAATGTGATGGACCTAGGGTGCATTTGCGGTAAACGGTAATGGATTATTTAAAATGGGTTGTAGTTTAAACAGAATATGTGTTTGCAGTTTTCAAGTGGAGTATTTAAATGGGACAATTAGGAGTATTCAAACAGGGAAATTAATGATAAAAGATATTAAAATAACAAATTTCGGGTATTAAAACAACGGAAACATGGTATTAATTAAAATCCGTTCGTTAACGTCTGACGCATCGAACACTAACGGGTGGATTGTCATCCATTAACTTTGCATGGCCTACTGGCCAGTTTTGTTTCGGACGCTCCAAAGCGTCCGAAACATTACATTGGCTAGTTTGAAGGCCCAAACACTACCTTAAAAATTTAAAGTCTAATGGTATGACAGCTTTACCTATGCTAATCCAAGTATGAATAGTATGAATCTCTTTCTTTAAGAAAATAAGAAGTACTGATCTTCCAACGCGATGTTGGCATAAACTATCTCAAAATATATGTTTTTTCACCGTAAGATAAACACAAATTAATCGTTCACCGAATTAGTATGGTATTTGCACCTTTTTTTAGAATTGCAGTAATGTTATACAAGTTGATTGGAACATGCAAGTCAAAACAATAAAAAAAATTCCTGAATATCGAGATTGGTAAATCTGAGAAAACCCTGCTATATTAACCTTTAGTTGAAAACTACGGTCAATCATAGAGGGATGCATCCATTTTGTATCGTTCTTTTCATGAATCTATGTCGAGTATAATTATATTTGGTTAATTATTTAACTACCCTTTTAGGGAGAAGGGTGGATTGGTAAAGTACGATTTAGAGCATATAGTTGGAGCACATGTATGGTTAGGTTTCATTTTTATATTTTGTAAAATTTGGCAAGTCTTAACAAAACCCCTTTGATGTAATTGGTTCAAATCCGGTCTCTGGAAAAATGTCTGGAAAAAAAAAAAATTTAGGTGTGTTAGGATTGTCTCGCATGTTGTTAAGGAGCAATGACGGGTTGGAATTAATAATCACACATCATGGAATAAATTGAAGGAGTTGTATACAAATATGAGTCGGTGGGCACGTGACATCAGAGATTTCTTTTGTTATATGGGAGTTGTGTGCCAGTTCATATGCGTGCAAGAAAGGGGCTTTGTTCCGACCATGCTTACATAACAAGGTGTTATGTTACTCTGTTCACCAGTGATTAATAGCTATATTTGTTTTTCAACAAGAAGGAAACAGGAACAAAATGATAGATGAAAACTACTAAAATAAAAACCTAGTATAAACTGAAGTATTATGACTACTACCATGGTTATGTTACAGGAGGTATCATAATAGTTGATAGTGCTGTCGTTATTGGTGAGGGAATATGACCCTATGAAAACAAGCGTTCTTGCACTAGCAACTCTCTATCACTTTATTTATATATGCAGTCACCTTTGTTTGTGTTAATTCCAACAAAACGTGTATGCTAATCTACTGTCATACTAGTTACTAATTGTTGTTTTTACAACTTCTAACGTAATTTATGCAAATTGGTTTGGAGTTAGATTTATAAACATAGTAGCATACTAGCATGACATAACTTCACTTGTCCGAGTCGGGTCCTTGATGGCAGAGCCATGTGTTTGACATGTGGCACACCTAAAGATGAACTAGCTCATATGATTTACGAGCCCACTGTATTGTGGCATAATTTACTCTGTGGCCTAAGAGTTATTTTTGACTTCACCGAATATAGAACCATATTTGAATAAAAGAGATACCTCCATTTAGGCGAACGGCTAGACGTGATGTAAAAAAATTGGTCTGAAAAATGCAGATGTTGTAGAATTCTTCAATTGTGTGTTGGTCAAGTAGATTACATGCTACATGAGTGCTTTTTGGTAAAAGCTTTTATGAATTCGAATCAAATATCATAGATATTATTAACCAGAAAAATATCAAAATCCGTTACAACTTAATGTATGTAGTAACACTAAGTTGCTATAGAAGTGTTGTTTTGGTTGTCACAATGTTTAACAGAACATTTCAGTTGGCTTCTAGGTACAAGTGAAAATCATCAAGAACTTGAAGCACTGCCCTCATATTATTGCAACACCTTCAATCAAAGCAGCACATATAAGTCCTGTAAAGCGCTGATATTCAACGTTACTCACTCTATTCATCTGTGCATTAAATCATAAAATCAATAAAATAGTGTTATCAGTTATCATCACCACTTCCCCCAGTGTTAATACTGAAAAGTAAGACAATTGGTTGTTTAAGTTTTGATTAAGCTGGTTTGTTCTCCTGCATATAGGTTTGAGTCTGTTTATCTGGATGAAGATATGCGAATAGCCAAGGACATTCGTGGAGATTATTTAATTGTTGACCGTGCTTCTTATTCATGGAAAGAATGAGAAATAAGAAAGTGCTTCACTTGTGATTAAGAGGCAGACACCAGCATAAAATATTATAATTTGCATGTCTTGTGTGTTACGTTGGTGGATGTACAAATACATCTGTAATTAAGATTCATATAATACCCATATGTAACTCATTTTTTTCATTGGCTTCATTTGACCAGTTTATATTATTTTCTTTTTAAACTCTGGTTGTTGTTTTACTGTACAGCCAAGTAGTTCAAGTCTAACATAGAAGCAAATCCAGTGAAGTTTGTGTAAGAATTTGATTTTTAATCATTGTTGTATTTTTGTTCAACATCTTGACTATACTCTTGATTACGAACAATACATAAATCATATTTGTAGACATTGATTGAGAAGAAGATAATGAGATGTAGATCTGGAAATTGTCTTCTTTTTTAGTCGTACTAATGTATGAATATTGGGTTATATTTATAGACAGAGAAAGGTGTCAAATTCCGTTATGGATATAATTTCAATTGTTCCGTTAATAGAGAATATTCATATTTAAAGGAATATACCTTCTATTTCAATCTTATCTTATTAAATCAACGAACTCCATAAATATCCACATAATGACATTTAATATTAAATTAATAATTTTATATTCGTTTTATGGACCACATAATGAGATGTATAAAAATTCTTACAATTTAAAACTTGAATTTTTTGTAAATGGTTTTCAAATGTCTGTTTCCACAATTTTTTTTTTGTGTTGTATAAGGACATGATTTTTAATTGTTTATGCTGAAATTAGGATAGACTTTGATTAATGTATTTAAATTTTCCTCTGAAATAATTTGAAAAGTAATTACGGAATAGTTTTCATAACGAATATTATATAACATGTCATAATGAATTTTTGAAATGAAAGTTTGCAAGTAAAATAAAATTTGTACAAAATAGGCCTTATAAGTGATCTAATTATGAAATGATACATCATGCTGTTGATTTAACTATGAATCCAATGACGACTTACTTGCAAAATGGACAAACTTATCAAATTTCATGTTATCTTTTTAGAAACCATTTGCAAAATGTTACGTAGAGCATCTCCAACAAGGTTACGGGTCGTAACATTACGACCCGTAACATGTTGGGAGATACAACAGGAGCGAGTCGATTTTATCGGCTTGCGCGGCCCCCGCGCCTACGGCACGGGGGATGGGGGTAGGGGGCTTGATTTTTATTTACTTATATAAAGTTTTGATTTTTATTTATATAAAATTATGATTAATATTAGTAGAAAGATTATATTTTTGTATATAGGAAAGATTATATTTTAAAAATAGAAAAGTTGAAATTTTTATATACATGAAAGTTGAAATTTTTATATATACCAGTTTAACAAGTGGTTATGATCAAAATGATTCAACTAGTATTTCACGTAACAATAAGAATACAGATACAACCGGCTGTTACAGATACAACGACGAATAATAGTACATGCCAACTAAAACATCAAAGCAAAGTACATGCTACACGGTCATTTTCAAGGGAGTCTCATTGCATTCATTCGCAACTCTTCAACATTATTTTCGAGATGCCTAATCTCTCGTTTGAGTTCGTTTGCATATACTATTCCCCTTGGGCACAACGGTTCGTCAATCCATTCCGTGTAACTACATCCATTTGGATAAAATGGACATTTCTGCATGCGTCGACCAATATTGTCACCTTCTGCTCGAACCACAACTTCGACCGCATGACCGCAGTAGCGAAGTACAGGATAAGATTCACCTTCATGTTCATGCAGTGGTACTCGATAGAATTCTACTTCTTGTTGTGGTTGAGCGAGAGCCTGTTCGTTCGATAGTTGAACATGTGGTACTTAAACTTCTTGTGGCAGATGTACGTGCCCCTGTTCATGCGATGGTTCATCATGGGGTCTAATTTGGATTAAAAACTCGAATTCGTCTTCGAGCTGCTGAAGTCTCATCTATTCGTACGCCTGTTCATCAGAGTCAGTATCTAATGGTCAAGAAGGCATTTTGAGCGAGTAATAAAAGGAGGAGGATGTACTAGAATGAGAACGAAGTTGTTTGAGTGAGGTATTATGTGCGCAAATTGACAGAAATATGTAGCCGCGGGGTGTACAAATCAATAAAATAAATAATGATGTTACCGGTCGCTGTTTCGCCTGACGTAATACTGTAGGGAATCTGCTTTTCTTACTATCAAGATGTGAACGGACACTGGTTCTACTTTTCTTTACATGATGCGATTTCCAAAGCAATAGGCGGCTCAAGTGAATGAGAACGACCCTATTTTTTAACTCCTTTGTGTGTTGAAATGTTTAATTTAAACAGGGACGACCCGAGTTGTTTGAGGGAGATAAGTTGTGAGTCAGTTGACAGAAATCCGTTTTGAAGAGGTCCATAATAGTGGATGAGCACGACACAAATCTTTAACTCCTTTTTGTATTGAAATGTTTTATTTAAACGGGGATGGCCCGAGTTTTTTAACTAGTTTGCAGTCGTAAATATATATATATATATATAATACCTTTTAACTTGCATACAAACTACATTCAATACAGAAAAATACAAAGATACATGCATGTAGTGGATATCCGACACAACATACAACTACGATATAGTGCCACATAACGTTAACGCAATACAAGGGAATAAGATATAGTACGATATAGCTAGACCTTAGTTTCTGGACGCACGGGGGAACCCATACAACATTTCAGCCTTTGCTGTAACAATCACCCATTCAAGGCGACCTACCTCTGCTTAAATCTCTGGAGCGTACGTGACACCCCTCTCCGTCAGTGGTGGATCGATCCATGAGAAAAAATTACAATGTTCCACCCCTTGTCGATTAAGTGTAGTAATGTACGCTTTGCAACCATAAAAGCGCTGACCTGTGTTGCTTTGACTTTTAGAAACAACCACATTACATTCTATTCCGCAGTAGCAAAGTACTAAATGACCCGTCATGATGGAGCTTGACCTATCTGGGTTCTCCCGAGCAATTACTTCCCTTAACCGAGCATTGTGGGCTTTCTGAAGAGGTCCAATACATTGGACGGCAACGTTCGGTTGCATGGCACTGAAGAGCTTAGACTCCACTTCTCCAGCTTGCACTTGATCATTCAATTGCGTTTCAGGCACAAACTCAACTGGTTGCTTATTTCATTCGTCTTGCTCGTACATCTGCACCATGGTTTCATCATCGTATTCCCAAGCAAACATGTCGAACTACTAGAAAATTGGTAGGGAGATAAAATAAATAATTTGACAGCCTTAGTCTTCGATAGTGCTGTATTTAAAGGAAGAGGGCTAAGTGGTCGTAAAGGTTGAAAAGTCCCCGGATTTCGTGTTTTGCTTTATTATAGCAGTTCACATGTCAGGTTTGTAAAGTTTACAACATGTAGTAACATCAACTATTTTATGGCAGAGGCAGGGCAACTCAACTGTTGAGGTCATAGTGTAGTCATGTCATATGTATCAGTGCTTCAGCTCGAGTGATGACAGATCTTTATCAACAATCACCTCCACTTGTTTAAATAGTTCATACTTCGTCTCCCAACCATGACCATTATTTGTGCTTTCAACAACAACCAAGACATTAAGGTGAGAAACCACTAATCTTTTTGTTTCTACATGTTCGAGTACTTCTTTGTATTAGACACCACATTTTTTTTGTTTCCGTATAGCTTAAATGGACGATGGGGAAATCAGTGATGAACTTATGAATAAAATGTTTGATGAGTACTAACGGAACAAGGAGGAGGAGAAAGTGGGTGGATTCGTTCCAAATACACAAGTAGTTGAAGTTAATAAAACCGAAACACGTCCACGAAAAAATACAGCTAGTCAAAGGGTTAACCATAATCGTCACAATCGAAGTAATGCTAGCTCCAGTTCTACTACAGCCGAATTCTCTCCTAAGGACTTACTTATACTCGTGAAATCCTATATCGAAGTTGATAAAAGAGATTTGCTACTGATGCAAAATGGAGAACTTACCTATGAAGAATTTTGGTCCATGATAACAGGATTACATAACAACCATCATACATGCACTACTACACGAACGTCTGCTGAAATTTGTATGGCTTATCAGCGGTTCACTAAAGTTTGTGAACGATACCAGAAGTTTATACAGACAGTTGAAGACGAAAACATATTTAAAATGACTAGGGCAACTTTTGATTCTCGTTACCTTATAGAGTACGGCACTGATTTTGTTGGCCATGAGGTGCATAAACTACGTTGTAGTTGGCTAACCCGATGATCCTTCGTTTACTTGTTGTTATATCTTTCGTTTATTTGATGATCCTTCAAAAAAAAAAGTATGAAATTCTTCTAATTTTTTACTAACGGTATAAAACAATCAGACTAAGATACCAATAGAAAAATAAATAAAGCACACATTTCATTAATAAGAAATTGGTTGCTACAATAGGAAATAAAACGTTACCACATCAACATAATATGAGAAACTACTAGTACATATAGTGGTCAGTGATCTACTTATAAATGCGGGAACCTTGACGTTAAAATACGACGTTTCATCCCCATCCAAAATTCCATCTCCAACTCAGACATTCCAGTCAAATCTTTGTCCATGATAGCATTCTCTTCTTGTTCTTTCTTATACGCATCTTGCTCTTTCTTGTGCGCTAAGTCATCTGAAAGAATGTGTAGCTTCTTCTCTTCCAGACCAACAATCCTTTTCAAAACTTCTGTTCTTTCCTTAGCTTCTACAAGTCTTTTTTCCGCTCTATGACTTTGTTCTTCGTGGCGTGCATTCACTTTTGCTTCAAGCTAAACCGTTGTTTTGCCCCTTCTTTTCACCACTTTGGCTCCCTTAGGTCTAAAATTTTCGTCAATCGTGGCATTGAACTCATCAATTAGGTTTTCCCCTTCACATTGAGAAATATTGGCAGTTGACCCACTTGGATTAGAAGTATACCCAGATTTTGAAGTTTTTATCTTGCCCTTGCTAGCACTTTGAACATCGCGGAGGCTCTTAGCAAGTCCTGAGTTCCACTTCGGTTGACTAGTAAGCAGATCATAACAATGCATAAACTAGTAATAGTGTGGCCTTTTCGTCCCATTTTCTCTAGAAAAAAGCTTCTTGAACTCCTCGTTTGCCAGTCGTTTCTAATTACCAAAAAAAATGTATCAAAAAAACATGCAAACAACCACCAATGTAAGTACAGATAAAAATATACCAGATTATCCCCCCTCCCCCCCCCCTCCCCCGCCGCTTGGATTCGCTATCTTTAATTTGTACACTTGTGACTTATAATATTGGATTTGGCGGCTTATTTTCCCAAAACGGTCTTGAATCGCCGATAACGTCCTTAGGAATTCTGGATGCTTCTGAACGAAGGCGTTCTTAACTTTTTTCCAAAACGTGACGGCTGTTTGGTCGTTCCCCGTTGCCTGCTTAACGGAGTTTCAAATATATTGCTCGTGTTGCCTTGGGAAAACTGGCTTCCATCTATCGTCGGATGTGAAAATTCTCCGAACGGTGAAGACATTATATAACAAGAGTTTGTTTAGAGTAAAGAGATGTAGAAAGAAATTGTGTATATGTTGTGATGTACAAAGGTGAAATGGAACCATTTTATAACTGGAAATATAGCCGTTAGAAAAGTTTTAACCGTTTTATTGCCATTGGGAAACAAAACTCTAAGAGGAAACAACCGTTGGGAAAGAGCTGCTGGGTAGAGGGATTGGCGAACCGATTTTATCGGCGCGCACCGATAAAATCGGCTCGCATATGGCGAGCCGATAAAATTGGCTCGCCGGACCAATTCATGATTCTTAATTGGCCCCTTAACATTTGCCTTAATCTTCAGCCCCGTAGTACTTGTTGGGGAGCATTTTGGCCTTGATTCATGATTAAGATCATGAATCAATGAACCTTTGGAGATGCTCTTAGGTATCATGTGAATTTAATAATGTACGGCATCAGCTTTATCATGTGAACATGCATAGATCGGTAACATAAGTAACTTACTCATATAATACAAAAGATACCCAAATAATAAAGATATTTTAGGTAGGAAAAAAAATGTACGAATCCCAACACAGCACGAGCATAAATCCTTTCAATTAGGACTGTCAGTGGATACTTTCGGATACGGATAGTAATGGCACATCAAACTGTGTTTGCAATAATGTCAGAAAGTGTGACCGACTTGTGTACAAGGTTGAAGATAAACAGAAAGTATTATGTTTCAGTAATGCCCGAATCCGGAAATTTTCCGTTTCCTTGAAACAATATTGTCGTCGTACACACAAATCGACATAGTTGCAATTTGTAACCATCAAAAAAAGGGAAGATTGCGACGATTTAACCACCCAGTTATTAATATGCGTACGTTGAGAATTCAAATGGTTGTACTCATTCAGCTAACAGTCATTCCTTTCAAATTCTGGACTTAACGGACACACATTTAAAATTCTAAGAAAAAAATTTAATGTGTTATTATGTCATGGCCAAGCCCACATCCTCATATCATCCCTCTTCTTTCTATTTTACATAAACCTATTTGGCTCCTAATATATTAGGAAAGATTGTGCTAATATTTCTTGATGTGCGACTTTAAATGTTGCTGTCTCTTCTTCTTCCCTATCTCTTCTTCTTTCCACTTTCCTCTTTCTTTGCTCATTCATTTCCAACATAAACTATCTCAAAATATATGTTTTTTCACCGTAAGATAAACACAAATTAATCGTTTTCACCGAGTCAGTATGGTCTTTGTACCTTTTTTTTAGAATTGTTGTAATGTTATATAAGTCGATTGGAACATACAAATCAAAACAATAATTTTTTTCCTGAATATCGCGATTGGTAAATCTGAGAAAACTACGGTCAATCTTAGAGGGACGCATCCATTTTGTATCGTTCTTTTCATGAATCTTTGTCGAGTATAATTATATTTGGTTAATTATTTAACTACCCTTTTAGGGAGAAGGGTGAATTGTTAATTTATGATTTAGAACATATAGTTGGAGCACATATATGGTTAGGATTCATTTTTATACTTTGTAAAATTTGGCAAGTCTTAACAAAACCCCTTTGATGTAAATGGTTCAAATCCGGTCTCTGAAAAAATGTCTGGAAAAAAAATAAGAAATGAAATTAAGTGTTATGCTGCTATGTTCACCTGTGATTAATAGCTATATTATTGTATGTTGTATGAGTATTGGTCAAGTAGATTGTATGTTGTATGAGGAGAGCAAATCCTCCGTACCTAAAATCCTCCGTCTTCCTGTACCCAACCAATTAAAATCTTCGATTTTCAGCTTTTTTAATTAAATAAAAAAGAGAGGATTTAATTGCAAAAAAGTGAAATTCAGGGGGTCTTGATTGGTTGGGTATAGAGGGACAGAAGATTTTGGGTACAGGGGATTTGATTTGCTGTATGAGTGTTTTTTGCTAAAAGCTTTTATGAATTCGAATCAAATATCATAGATATTATTAAACCGAAAAATATCAAAATCTATCGCATTTAAACCACCTTTGCATTTTAAAGGACTTGTTACAATTTAATGTATGTAGTAACAATAAGTTGCTATGGAAGTGTTGTTTTGGTTGTCGCAATGTTTACCAGAACATTTCAGTTAGCTTCTAGGTACAAGTGAAATTATCAAGAACTTGAGGCAGTGCCCTCATATTATTGCAACACCTTCAATCAAAGCAGCATATATAAGTCCTCTAAAGTGCTGATATCCAACGTTACTTGCTCTATTAATCTGTGCATTAAATCATAAAATCAATAAAATAGTGTTATCATCACTACTTCCCCCAGTGTTAACATCGAAAAGTAAGACAATTGGTTGTTTAAGTTTTGATTAAGCTCTTTTGTTCTCCTGCATATAGGTTTTAGTCTGTTTATCTAGATGAAGATATCCGAATAGCAAAGGACATTCGAGGAGATTATTTAATTGTTGACAGTGCTTCTTATTCATGGAAAGAATGAGAAATAAGAAGGTAATTCACTTGTGATTAAGAGGCAGACACCAGCATACACTACAAGAACGGTTCTATTTGGTTACGGACCATAGCAACAGCTAAAAAAGCGGTCCTCGCCAGCCGTCGCCCAAAAGAATAAAACCGCGAGGCCATATGAAGAATTATCATTCCCACTATTGCTCCCCCCAAAATTAAAACCCCCCAATCCCAAACCCTACCAGCCTTCGCCGCCGTCGCCCACCGCCGCCCTTCTCCGCCGCCCTCCGGTCATCTCAAGCCTCTTCACTCCTCCAAACCAATTGCTCTCTCTAAGGTATGATTTCTAACCTAATTTCATGAATTAATTATTTTAAAATGATATAAACGTATATGTTAGTTGGTTATACAATGATTGTTGAATTAATGTAGTCGATTTAGTAATGATTGGAACCCTAAATTGTGGATTTAGTTGTTTATCGATGTGATGGTTGATTTTGTGCGCACGTCTATGTTAATGAACCGTTACTTGAAAATGAATTGTATTGTGGGCGGGGCTTGAAAATGTTGGGTTGTAGACACGGTGTTGGTGCCATTAAAAATGAACTGTATTGTTGGGTTGTAGACGGGGCTTGAAAATGAATTGTATTGTGGAAATTATTGGAATGGAATGACTATGTATGGCGCAAGCCAAGGCCTAGAATAGGTGAGGAGCCGTACTGGACACGGTGCCGGTGCTAGCCACCCTGCCATTGTAATGCCGAAATTTTCTGAAATGAACTATGAAAAATATTCATCTGTTGAATACATTCTTTGAATAATAAAAATCACATTTTTATTGTATGTATGAACCACTAAAAATATTCAAGTGTTGAATAAATTCTTTGAACAATAAAAATCACATTTTTATTGTATGTATGAACCACTAAAAATATTCATGTGTCGAATAAATTCTTTGAACAATAAAATCACATTGTTATTGTACGTATGAACCACTAAAAATATTCATGTGTTGAATAAATTCTTTGAATAATAAAAATCACATTTTTATTGTATGTATAAACCACTAAAAATATTCATGTGTTGAATAAATTCTTTGAACAATAAAAATCACATTTTTATTGTATGTATGAACTACTAAAAATATTCATGTGTTGAATAAATTCGTTGAACAATAAAAATAACATTTTTATTGCATGTATGAACCATTAAAAATATTCGTGCGTTGAATAAATTCTTTGAACAATATATGTATGTTTTATCAAAATCACGGACATATATTTTTGAATCAGGAAAAATGTTAGATTATTACATTGACCGTAGTTGGATGTATGAAGTTAGAATTGGAATGAAAGGCTCAGTGAAAGAACATTTCTATAATGGTGTAAATGAATTTGTTAGATTTGCAGTATCTTATAATCGAAATTACGAGGAGTTTCATTGTCCGTGTAGTAAGTGTAAACTGATGAGGTTTCATAAACCAGACATCGTTAAAGTACATTTGTATAAATCAAGTTTTGTGCCAAATTATTATTTATGGGATCGTCATGGAGAACTTGTTGCGCCTACAGTAAATCCTGTAGCATCAGAGGTCGAATTAGTTATGATGAATCCAATAGAAGATATGGTGGAAGATGCAGCACGGTCAATGTTCCCTACCGATCAGGTTGACGACGATGACGTCAATATTGAAGAAGAACCGAACACGGAAGCCAGAAAAATATATGATTTATTGGTTTCAGCTAAGCGGTCATTGTGGAATGGTTGCGAAAGTGGAACTGATTTATCGGTAACCGCTGAGTACGTCACCATGAAATCAAAATTTAAACTTACAAAAGTTGCATTTACAGCGGTTGTACAAGCTGCAAAAAGACATATGTCACCCGATAATCTGATGTGCGATTGTCATTACAAAGTGAAAACACTAATGGCTTTCGGTTTGCCATAGTCATCTTAGCCTATTATCGTTACTCCTTATAATTTACCTCCGTGGATGTGTATGAAAACTCCATATATGTTTCTCACTGTTGTCATTCCTGGTACTAATGATCCAAAACAAGGCATCGATGTTTATCTACAACCATTAATCGAAGAGTTGAAAAAACTATAGGATGATGGAGTTGAAACATACGACATTTCAAAAAAAATAAAAAAAATCGTATGTTCGCTTCTTTGTTATGGACGATTAGTGATTTTCCTGCATATAGGATGCTTTCAGGTTGGAGTACGGTCGGTCGTCTATCTTGTCCTTTATGCATGTAAGAAACACAAGCATTTTTCTTATGGTATGGAAGGAAGCATTTGTGGTTTGATTGTCACCGTTGTTTTCTGCATACCAATCATACTTTTACAAGTGATAAAAAAAACTTTAAAGCTAAACGCAGAATGATTGTGCAAGCACCCAAAATTTGGACAAGTGAAGAAATATGTGATATTGTAAAGGATTATCCCAAGATCCATGAGACTGGAGAACAGACAGAAATTCCGGGGTAAATCTGACATTCATAATTGGTGTAAACAAAGCATATTCTGGGAGCTACCTTATTGGAAAAATCTCAAACTTCGACATAATATCGACGTTACGCACAATGGAAAAAATGTTTTTGATAACGTGTTTAATACTGTTTTGAATGTCAAAGGAAAAACAAAGGACGATATATATTCGAGACGTGACATAGAAGAATATTGTAAACGTCCAGAACTTCATATGAAGCCCAATGACATTAAAAAACCCAAAGCGTGCTATGAACTAGACAACAAACAAATAAAACTTGTACTAAAATGGGTTGAGGGACTGAAATGTTCGGATGGGATTTCATCTAATCTTCATAGATGTGTCGACTATAAAAACAATAAATTGAGTGGGATGAAAAGTCATGATTTTCATATCATGATGGAATATTTATTACCAGTGGTGTTCAAAGAATTATTGCCTGTAAAAGTGTGGGGTGTTTTAACAGAGTTAAGCTTATTCTATAAATAGCTTTGTTCGGCAACGTTAAAAATTGATCGTCTCCGTAAACTTGAAGTAGAAATTCCGATATTGATTAGCAAATTACATAAAATCTTCCCTCCAGGATTTTTTAATGTAATGGGGCATTTACCTATTCATCTTCCATCTGAAGCTATTCTTCGAGGTCCAGTGCAATATGGATGGATGTATCCTTTTGAAAGGTAAATTTATGCTTACAATTCAAAGTGACATTAGTGCATATAAATTGAATTAATTTTATTTTAGGTATTTGAATCATCTGAAGAAAAAAGTACGACAAAAAGCACGAGTTGAAGGTTCGATTTGCAAATCTTATCTTGAAGAAGAAGCTTCATTCTTTTTTTCCTCATTACTTCAGTGATCCTACGAACCTATAATTTGTAAGTGGTCCTCGTAATGATGAAACCGTGGAACCCAGTTGTTGTCCGGCAATGTTATCTATTTTTAGACAACATGGACGATCTTTTGGAAAATATGTAGAAATATGGTTAAATGATACAGATCACCATGTAGCACACACATATGTTCTTCTAAATTGTGTTGAAGTTGCACCATTTGTTAGGTACTAAATTTTTAACTTTATTACAGCTATGTGTACATCAATTGTTAGGTAGTAATAAAATCATTTATATTTGCAGTATTTACGAATCAGAAAATCCAAATGGCGATCTCAGTAAAGATTTTGCTAAATGGTTCTCGAAGTACGTTTACGATTCAATAAACTGCGTCAATGACGAGGGTTTGCAACATCTTGCGCTTGGACCAAAAAGAAATGTTAAGACTTATCCAATATTCTTCGTCAATAGGTTTAAATTCAACATTAAAGACAATGGTACTAACAGATTAACATATAATAGTGGTGTATTTGTCAAAGGTAGTGATGATCCTGAAGAGCATATAAAAGACTTTATGGCGTCTTGACACAGATTTTAGAGTTGACATATTATGTACAACCTATTGAAAAAGTTGTTCTACTCAAGTGCAACTGGTTCAGCAATGTTCCTGGTACTGGAATCAACGTGTATAAAGATTATAAGCTTATAGAAATAAAGCAGACATCACATTACTATAAGTATGATCCGTTTGAATTGGGAAAACAAGCATTACAAGTTTACTTTGCTCCGTATTCATCCTTAAAAAGAGATAAAGCAGATTGGTCTGCTGTAATGAAAACAAAGGCAAGATTTACATTTGAAGGAATTGCTATTCTGGATGATGCAACGTATTAAACGGATGCAAATCAAAATGATAAAATAATAATTGCTAATGATGTTCATTTAGAGTCTTTAAACGATGAATCAAATGAATTAATAGAAGCTTTTGAGAGTACAGAGGACAACGATATAGAGTTTGAGACCGAGACTGAATCAAAAAATGAAGAAGAAGAATATTATTTGTATCGTTAGTTGTTTACATACGTATGTACAATGATTCAGGCATAATGATATATGAGTTATGTTGTGAAATTATATGATGTGCTATGTTGTGAACTTATATGATGTGCTACGGTTATCTATTATCTGGTTCTTCTTCTTTTATGTAAATGGGTCTTGTAGTTGCATTTGATAATATATGTTGTATGAGTTTATTTGATAATGGATGTGCATAATGATATACGAGTTATTATTATATGAAATAATATGTTTGTGATAGATATGCCTCCTAGACGCCGACCTACTCACAGTTCAGAGGCAGGTGCGAGCAGTACAACGCCGGATACACGTCCGGTCGTTGAGCTTGCGTCCAAGTCCGCAGGGTAAGTTTATAATTTCGTAAATGCTTAGTATTCAAAAGTTATTAAATGCTAATATCGTACTTTCTACAGGGGGTTTGATATTATTTCAGGAGATGCTGTTTTACGTGTGTCTAGAAAAGTATATGTCGCTAGATGGACAGAGGCATGGCCTCAATGGGATGATATTCCTATGCAGATTAGGAATGCCATCCTCGCGGAGGTTCTTGTAAGTACAAATATATTTCTCATTTGCAGAATTATATAAAATATGTAATACAATTTGTTTGTTAATTTTATAGTGTGTTTTACGGGTCCGGGAAGAAGATATGGATGTTTTCCTCACCGCATGGAACCAGAAGATGAGGAAAAATTATTTAGGCAATGTATACAAGGCAAAAGTAGCGAGAAAGAGGCCTTAGTGGATAAGCGAGGGGGTCTACGCAGATTTCCCGAAATTGTGGGCCACGAAAGCTGCGAGGGTAAATTAATTAAGCTTATTTAAAAAAATTATTTTGTATATCCATAAATTAATCATATAATTAAATATACAGGAGCTTTCAGAGCGAAACCGAGCAAACAGGCTCAAAAATCCTGCTTTGCATCGGGCTGGGTCTAAGTCCTTCTCCCAACATCATCGCGAATTGGTACGAATGATAAATCACATTTACAAATTGTTCTAAACTTTTTAAATCGTATTGATAAATTCCAAATATATATATTGTATCATTTCAGATGTCGACTCTCCAACGGGAGCTTACACTTGCTGAGGTGTTTACACAGACTCATGCCGTCGAGCAGACAGATGAGAATGGTAACACTACATATACCTGGACGGACCCTAAGTCCTGTGAAACGATGGTTAGCATTTGTAATAATTTGTATTTCACATTGTTATTTTGAAATTGAATATTTATTGTATTCCATAATTGTCTGCTATCGCAGGACAAATATAGGGCGTCCTTATATGCTCGAGCGACGCAGTTAAGTCTAGAGCTGGACTTGGAGGAGTGCAATCGCATTTGGAACAAAATCATCGACCCGCCTACCGAGGGTAGACGCTACGGCTTTAGAAACATAGAGGTAAAGCGTTTTATTAAAGGATTTAAACATATCCAAGTGCATTTAATTAATAACACTTAGGTACTCAATCCACGTAAACAAATATCACATATTAATTTATCTCTTACCGGCATGAATAATTACTTTAAATTTATGTCATATTAATACCATTGAAATATTAATTTATCAAATATTAATTACTAGTATGAATAATTACTACAAATTGGTTTCATTAATTGGTGTGCATTTGATATCGACAACTCTATTACAATCATTGTATAAACCATGTATAGTATCCAAAAAAACTTTTGACAATGGTTTCTAAATATTTTAATATGATGTACATTGCAATACCACTGGAATATTAATTTATCTCATACACACTTATAATATTATAACTATAGATAGCGGGGACTCAGGCCTCTTCTATGAGACGTCAGGACGAGGAGGAGATCATCATGCTTCGATAGCAGGTTGCAGCTTTAGAGGATTTTCAGAAGAACAAGCTCGAGACCGTGCTGGATGCACGGATTGCTGCATATCTTCATGAGCATGGGGTTATGCCGCCGAGTGAGCCTGCTACCGTGGAGGAGGACAAGGAGGACGATGAGGACGACGAGGATGAGTAGGTAGGTACTTGTCCTTTTTTTTATTTCGGACTTGTTTTGTAAATACAAACTACTTGTTGGTGATGAACTTGGGATGTTTGTGGTGTTTTGTGGAGATGATGATGGTATTTTGGACTTGGCTTGTTTGATGTGGACGTGTTGATGGTTTTTGGATTGTTTATCATTCATGGTTATATTTAGTGGTGTATGAGTTGATTTATAGCATTTATGAGGTGATTGAATGTGAAACTGATTGTATATAAGTTGTGGATGTGTTGGGTTTGAGTTGGCATGGTTGATGGCTTGTTAGCTGCTGAAATATAAAAAAAGTTATAGTTTAGCGATGGCTTACTGGTCCTGTATGGCGACGGCTAGCGACAGCTCGTGAGGGTTTATTACATAGTTTTGCCACGATGGCGATGGTTGGCGACGACACTTTTGCATAGTGTTGCTACGAATAGCGAGGACTTTATGGTGACGGCTAGTGACAGCTTCTAGCCGTTTGTAGGAAATATAACTGTTTGTCCACGTGGAAACTTTGCCATCGCCAAACGTCTCTAAATTGGTGTCCAAAGCCATCGCTAATCTCGACGCTATTTGCTTAGCGTCCACATGATTAAAGACGGTTATTAGCGATGGCCGTCGACGGTTTTTTGCCGTCGCTAAATGAGCCATTTCTTATAGTGATAGAATTTTGTAATTTGCATGTCTTGTGTGTTACGTTGGTGGATGTACAAATACATCTGTAATTAAGAATCATATAATACCCATATGTAACTCATTTTTTCGTTGGCTCCATTTCTTGTAGTGATAGTATTTTTTTATTTGCATTTCTTAAACTTTGGTTGTCGTTTTACCATACAGCCAAGCATTCAAGTCTAACTTAGAAGCAAATCCAGGGAAGTTTGTGTAAACCTAATATCAAGTGAATTTGATTTTTAATCATTGTTGTATTTTTGGTTAACATCTTGACTATTTTCTTGGTTACAAACAATACATAAATCATATTTGTCGACATTGATTGAGAAGAAGATAATGAGATATAGATCTATAAGATGTATATCTGGAAATTGTCTTCTCTCTTAGTCATACTAATGTATGAATATTTGGTTATATTTATCGTCAAATTCCGTTACGGATATAATTTCAACTGTTTTGTTAATAGAGAATATCCATATTTAAAAGAATATACCTTCTATTTCAATCTTATCTTATAAATCCACGAACTCCATAAATGACCACATAATGACATTTAATATTAAATTAATAATTTCATATTCGTTATATGGACCACATAATTAGATGTATAAAAATTCATACAATTTGGAACTGAAATTTTTTGTAAATGGTTTTCAAAAGTCTGTGTCCACTATATTTTTTGTTGTTGTTTTCAACATCCATAAGGACATGATTTTTAATTGTTTATGATGAAATTAGGATAGACGTGATCAATGTATTTAAATTTTCCTTTGAAATAATTTGAAAAGTAATTATAGAATAGTTTTCATAACGAATATTATACAACATGTCATAAATGAAATTTTGAAATGACAGTTTGCAAGTAAAATTAAATTTGTACAGAGTAGGCCTTATAAGTGGAGACAGAGTTTGTTGGCACCGCATTCTGTGGTGTCACGGTGACCTCGGCCATCGATTGGTGGAATTCAGGGGGTCCCATATGGTTTCCCCTCTATCCACCAATCGGTGGATAGAGTCACGTTGACACCACAGAATGTGGTGTCAACAAACTCTTACTGTTATAAGTGATCTAATTATGAAATGACACATATCATGTTGTTGATTTAACTATGAATCCAATGATGACTTACTTGCAAAATGGACTAGCTTATCAAATTTCGTGTTATCTTTTTAGAAACCATTTCCAAAATGTTACTTAAGTATCATGTGAATTTAATAATGTAAGACATCAGATTTATGATGTGAACATGCATAGAATAGTAACATAAGTAACTTACTCACATAATACAAAAGATACCCAAATCCTAAAGATATTTTAGGTAAGAGAAAAAAAATGTATAAATCCCAACATAGCACGAGCATAAATCATTTCAATTAGTACTGTTAACGGATACTTTCAGATACATATAGTGTTATGTCTGTATGCGTATCCGAAGTCATTTTCGAATATCAAATATCCATATCCACGGATACGGACGGATATCGGATAATTATTTTATCCGTCAACGATCGATAGATCAATAAATATAAGTGAATTTTTTTAGTTTAAAATAAATATTTTTTAATTCCATTGATCATAAAAGGTTAAAAATGAACATATATGATGAAATTAAATAGACTTGAGTAACTAATATGCATTTCGAGCATATAATACAAACTTTCGACTTATTAAATCGATAAATAAATCTCATTTATTTTACTAAAATACATATAATTTTGAACATAATATTAAAAAAAATACGAATGGGTAATTTTCAGATGTAGATGTCTATATATCCATATCCGCATCCGTTTTTTTGAATATTGAATATTTCTCCGTTTTTTCGGATATGAATTTCATATTTTTTGGGTATCCATTGAAAGCTCTACTTTCAATGCCCTTCAAGCAATTTAACTAGATAAAAGTACTTGCTTCAGCTAAAAATGGATTAATGGAGATTTGGTACCATTTTGGAAAGTGGAATATATAGTATCAAATTAACTATAGAGGATGGTAAATATGATTGATAATAAATTCATAAAATGATGAAAAATTACAGTATGGATGTTACCGGAGTAAACGCAGAATACAGAACACACAATTTTACAAGGCTTTGGCAAAGCTACTAACTGTTGCACTTAAGTTTACATTATACAATCAACCACTCAAAAATCTTGAAAACTTATGACTACAGTAGTCAGGTTGTTCTAGTCATGTTATCAAAATCCGGCTGCAAACTCTATCCTTGAGTTGAGAATTTCTAAATTGTGCTTCGTAGTTCAGTCCTAGTTGAAAGCCAGAGTCAATAAAATGTAAAATAAAAAGTATTGTTAATGTCACTTCAAAAACGATTAAAGAGAGATCATATATTTATTTTATTTTTTAAATTACCGAAGCCTATATCATTTAACATAGCTCCCTCTTAACAATTTATAAAATATAGATCAAATTACTTTTTTATTATTTTATCCTAATTATATTTTACTGTTCCTTGAACCCTAATGATCTTTTTCTTCTCAGAGTAAACAACTAATATTTTTTTTATAGAGGAACCAATTTCTAACTTTGAAAGAGAAGATAACATGATTTTTACTCAAAAAAGCGAACGACATGTTGAATTTGTTGAAGAAATCACCGAAAAAGTAACAATATTTTGAAAAAAAAACGAAGGCCCGTTTTCGACCATAAACGATATATTAGTTGACAACGAGCCGAAGTTAAATAATTAGAGCGGCATGTACTCGCAGAATTTGGTGACCGCATCAGCTCATAGCGATAAGACCAATTCGGCGATAGATCACTAAATAAAATCGTGTTTTCTGCCGTATTATCACCAAATATATAGGTTTTTTTTTCTTCATTTAATCTATTTTCGACATGTATTTCCAAACTTTGTGTTGAATTTCGATGTGCTCTTTTTGATTTTAACCGTGTTTTGTGTATTTGAATGTAGGGTAAAATCGGTTATTTTATTCATTTTTCCATCGTGTTTGGCCTCCCTTAACAATTAAATTTTAATGGAGTGAAAATAAAATACGATTTCCTTATCTGTTTCTGCAGTAGCATTAAAAATACTCTCTAAAAGTAAAAGACAAAACTTTGAAACTATTTTTAGACTTAAACTCAAATGGGATAAACATTTTCAGTCTAAAAAAACTATTTACAAAAATTGGGAAACGAAATAATAATCGATTTTTCAATTCGTTCTCTTCCTTCGGCCGATCCCTTTTATCTTAACGTTATTGAAATAAGGTTTTCATTTTCTTGGAACAACAAATCACCAACTCAATCGATTAAACAAATAATCGTGTCTTGACTTTCTTGTCAATTAGTTGATTGCTTCGTTGTGAATCCTCCTGGTTACTTTAAACATAAGTTGATCGATACCATACTGATTTAGCACATGAATTTTTTTCCCTCTATTTTTTTAAAGGGGTATTGGTTATGAAGAAGTGAAGATATAAAGTGATGAACATACCCTTCGACGACAAAGAGAAAATAATCAAATCCCAATGCAATGGCGTGGATACTTAAAAGGTAGTTCGTTCGTTTTTTAAAATCAATTGTATTGATGAGAAAATGTTGGAGGGTTGTGGTGTATATTGATGAAAAATCGTTTGTGGAGAAGATGAAATGCTAGAGATTGTCAGAGAAAATAAACAAATTCGGTGACCTTCTTTCGTTATTTTAATTTTTTCCTTCTTTTTACTGTTTGGCTAGGTTAATTTAAAATGAGCAAACTATATATTGCATGGAAGTGGGTCAAAGATAAACCGAATTCTATCAATTCAAAAATTTTCTTTGTGGATTTTGTGATCATAGATGCACCGAAAGGATTGCTCGTTTTAAACAACATTTAGCATGTACTCATGTTGGGATTATTCCGTTCTAATGATTGTATTTTGTTTGAATTGCTTTGAATGTTTTATGGTTTTTAAGTAATGTTATTCCATATTAAAAATTAAGTATATGTGTTGCGCTTTTTTTACTTGAAAGACATACGCCATAACGCTGACCTCGCCTCACGGACTCGAAACCGGCTCACGTGCGCCTTTGCGTTTTAAAACATTGTTCCTGTTTATCCCTTATACATATGTTGCTCTACGGGTCAAGCTTCATCGGGGTCAGTCTTGCATGGTCCACCCCAATCCAGTACACCCAGACAGTTTGTGAAGAGTAAGGAACGATCACACAGAACAAAGTTCAAGCGCCATAAGCACGACAAGAAAGGTTGCATACATCAGAACAAGTTGGGTCGTCCGCTCAACACAGTCAGGATCAGTCATACAACATAATACAGTCATACAGAGGGGTCGCACGCACGAAGCTGGCTCAAGAATGGTAGTACCCAAGGACGGCAAGGCTCGTACATCCTGCAAAGATCGCCCATATTAAGGAAGCCGCTCATTCTTGTACTAAAGAAATCGGTCGTACAAGACGAAGAGAAGAATTGATTTCGGTCACATGTTCCATTCTGTAGTCATTCGTCCGTGCTACACTGATCGATCATATGTAGCAAGGAACACAAAACTACAAGAAGTCGCACATACATCCCATGTCCACTCATGGATTGCAACCTCAGTCACTCACACATTCATCAGTCAGTCACTAATGCTACAATCATATGCTACCTACTGATCCGACAGATATCAATTCCAGAGCGATCGCACATATGTCTTCTCTACAAGCATTGATCGGTCACCCATCTACCATCAGATACAGATGCTCCAACCAGATGGTGTATGCCAGTCAACTACGAAAGGCTTAACATGATGATCCAACCGGTCGTTCTTTTACTAACCAAGTAGCTTTGACAAGCCGCCTATACGCTCATCGACTGTCCACCCATTCAACATATTCAAACCTATGCAGTCACTCGCTCATATGCAACCGCTCGCTCCCATGAAGTCGCTCATACAGGACAGCTGAATACAGCTATTGATAGATTGGCTACAGCTAGGCGATGACATTTTCGTAATTAATAAGATGAATGACTCCTAACCTGCATATGTGGATTTTAGTTCATTTCTTCGGGGGAGTCCACCTATAAATAGGCCATGGCTTCCACCATAAAGGGGAGGGGGACCTAGCAACCACGAAGTGCTGCTAAATTCTTCCTCCACCATTTCTTAAACATTCTCAACCATCATCGTCATCTCCACTTAAAGGATCTTCATCCATTTAGCCATGGCATCCATTAAGATCTCATAAGTGAAAAAGGTCAATGACATCGTGCCTCTCCGTCGCTCATCCGTCCTTCTCCTCCATAGCTTCTGCCATTCCTCCATCTAATTCCATGAATTTAAGCAAGATTTGTATGTAAGAGTGAGAATATGTTGAGAGTTGAGAGAATGAGAAGATGCATGAACAAAGAGAATTTTTATGCTTTGTATTCATCTTGATAATGCAAACTAATTTCATAGTGGACGTAGGCCTAGCTTTGGGCTGAACCATTCTAAAACCTTGTCTCCATTTTATTTTCCTCACATTTTTTACTTTTAACTTTTGTTGAGTGCGGCCCCATTTACTTTCTAACCATATTAGTGAAGTATGTTTCTCGTACCCTTGGTGTTTGAGCGATTTTTTGGTGAAAACAATTAGCGCCCACTGTGGGGCTGTGTTTGTATTTCTGTCCTTCACACTTTCCTCCAATTCCAACAGCCTATCCTTGAAGTCATAAGCCGCTTCCTTCCTCGAAGCCATGGCCGGTTCGAAGAAAAATAACAAGTCCATTAGAGCTACCCCGATTGTGAGGATATTCATGGTGATGAGGTTACACCGCAAACTTGAATCGAGAAGTTGAGGAGACCTCTACGCTATCTGTAACGAGAGATGAACTGAATGTGGTTGTGACCAGGTTGAATGAAAAAATGGATGTTATGACAAAAATAATGATGGAAAGGTTTGATTCCCTAATTAATGCTCAAGCCAATCTTCCGCCACTGAATGTTGTAAATAATGTTGACAGAAAAGAGGACTCTTCAGCCTCAGACCCTAGTCGATCCCACTTCTTAGTGGAAGACAAGGGAGGGGCCGGTGTTGAGAACTCTAAGGTCAAATCCCCACAGCATGAGGAGAAACGTGCAACTCATAGCATCGCAAGTCCCACCAAAAGGACACCTCCCAAAAGAGGTGTAAGGCATCGAAGATTGAACCGCGATCGCACTAATAAAAGCATCGATGCCAATCTTGTGGAACGAGCGAGCGATGAGAAGCGCATTGCAGATATGATCCAGTGAATAATGAAAGAAAAAATGGTCTGAGCCGATGAAGAGAAAGAATGAGAACTTTCACCCAGTAAAAACCCGTTTGCAGAAAGAATCCGTTAAGCAAAAATTCCTAAGAAATTCACACGCCTGACAATAGCACCTTATTGTGGAACTGGAGATCCAAACATCTTCCTATTCAAGTATGATCAACAAATGAACGGAGCTAGGGCAACTGATGGGATAAAATGCTTGTACTTTTCCGTATACCTACAGGGTGTGGCTTCACTGTGGTTCACTAGACGTCCACCTAAATGCATTGATCAATTTGCCGATTTGGCGAGTAGATTTCAAGACCAGTTCGTTCTTCAAACAACCAAAGAAAGTGATGTGATGTCACTCAGCGAGATGGAACAGATGCCTAGAGAAACCATCAAATCTTTTCTTACATGATTCCATGCTGCAGCGGCGGAAGTCATAGAACCGGAACCTTGGTACTTATTGGCAGCTCTGAAAGGTGCTATTGATAAGAAATCGGAATTCAGGAAATGGCTCAAGATGAACAAACCCAAAACTCTAAAGAAGTTCTATAAGAAAGTCGAAGAATATATGAGCATGGAAGATGATGCGCCGAATGTTCCAAAGGTCATAGAAAGTAGTGCTATCAAAGAAAGGAAAGGCAACGAGTTCCAAACCATGCAAAAGAATGAGTCAGGGCAGAAGAGGGGAAGTGATGAGAAGGATAGCAAAGCCTATAAGAAAACTCATCTTTACAAGCATTCGGAATTGACTCTTAAATGAAACCCCAGATCGGATCTACCCCGCCACAAAGGATTTAGGCATCTTTCCTCAAATGAAGGCTCAAAAGATTACTGAGCAACAACCTAACTTCAGTAAATTCTGCCGGTTTCATAATCAACCAGGGTATAGCACTAATGAATGTCGGCACCTGGAAAGATTTATCGAAGAACTCATCAGAAAGAACCAACTTCAACAGTATGTGAAGAATCCACAAAACGCTCCGACTACCCAAGGACAGAATAATACCACCAATCAATTCGGTTTAGAAGCGAAAGCTCAGGAACCCGTTGATTCAAGTCGAACGATCAACATGAACTTCGTAGGCCCCACTCAGCAGAAGTAGCTGGGCAGATATGGAAAGGTACGCTAATGAGCTGAAGGGTGTCTCGAAAGAAGAAAGGTGCATGATCCTAAGAAATGAGCTTCCAAAGAAGACACCCAGAACTTTGACCGATGATGTGTTATTCAAAGATAGAGATGCTAACGGATTACTTGCACCAACCGTTGATGCCATGATAGCCACAATTGGTCTTGGCCCTGCAGTTGTGAAAAGAGTCCTAGTTGACATAGGGGCATCCTTTAATGTGATCTTCATAAAAACATTCTAGAAAATGAACCTATTTATGACAGAAGTGCGAGCCTATCCAAACAAAATCCATGGATTTACCGGATAACCCACGCAACCCATTGATAAAATTGACTTGCGCATTGAACTAGCAAATAGGGAACGCAAGGTCTCTATGATTCAAACTTTCGTCTTGGTGGATGAACTCTCCGCCTACAACGCGTTCCTCGGGCGACCGACCATCACAGGCTTTTAAATTGTGTTAGCTCCATGGAGTTTAACTATGAAGTTTCCAACTGAGAATGGAATTTGTTTAATTAAGGGCGATCAGGCCACTGCAAGGGATTGTTATGTGATAGAGCTGCATGAGGCAAAGAAGAAAGACTTGGGGAAGAGTGCGGAGGCATCGCCCCGCGTTCGCGAACTCCCTTATAACAATTAACGAACGGTCCCTGCACTAGTGCACATAGTGGAGCACAAAAGGAAATCGATCCTAGAAAAGCGAGTGCAGAGGACGAAAGAGCGGTCCCGGCTAAGATCACAATTCCTATAGCTGTTAATCTGAAGGACCCAAACCTTTGCTGAATATAGGATCTTAGTTAAGCCCCGAATTGAAAAGTCAACTAGGTATCTTTTTAAAAGCAAATTTGGACGTGTTTGCATGGAACTATTCTGGCATGATTGGCATATCTCCAGATGTTGCAGTTCATAAACCTAATATTAATCCACATGTTTCATCTATGAAACAGAAAAGAAGGGCCCAGGAGCAAGAAAGATCGAAGGCCTTGAAGGAGGAAGTTGACAGTCTAATGGAGAACAACTTCATCAAGGAATCTACCGATCCAAACTAGGTTTCCAATCCTGTACTTGTAAAGAAAGCAAACGGAAAATGGCGAGTTAGCGTAGACTATTCAGATCATAATAAAGCTTGTCCAAAGGATAGTTTCCCTCTTCCCAAAATAGATCAATTGGTGGATTCCACAGCTGGGCATGAGTTGCTGTCTTTTATGGATGTGTATTCTGGCTACAATCAGATTATGATGTACGGACCATATCAAGAGGAAACAAGTTGTATCACTGATCTTGGCCTATATTGCTACAAAGTGATGTCATTTGTCCTAAAGAAAGCAAGAGCGACTTACAAACGATTGGTAAACGGTATGTTCAAAAAACAAATTGGCGGGACCATGGAAGTATATGTCGAGGATATGTTGGTAAAATCAAGAAGGGCAATTGATCATTTGGAGGATTTAGCCCAAATGTTCGATATTCTATGCCAATATGGTATGACGCTAAATCCTTTAAAATGTTCCTACGGGGTCGGTTCGGGCAAGTTCCTAGGATTTATGGTCAATGCTAGGGGTGCAGAAGCCAATCCAGTAAAAATAACAGCCTTAAAGGAAATGTGCGCCCCAGGAACTAATAAAGAGCTTCAGCATTTAAATGGAAAAATCGCAGCTTTGAATCACTTTATATCCAGGGCAACGGACAGATGTCTTCCCTTCTTCGATGCCCTTAGGAAAGGAAAGAAAGAGATACAATGGACTTCTGAATGCCAGAAAGCTTTCGTAGACCTAATCCAACACATGGCAACACCTCCAATGTTGTTGAAGCCTAGTGATGGAGAAGATTTATTTGTATATCTGGTAGTATCCGCCCATGCTCTAAGCGCAACATTGGCAAGGAAGGATTCGAAGGTTCAGAGGCCTTTTTATTACATCAGTAAGAGTTTACCCGGGGCAGAATTGAACTACCCAAAACTCGAGAATCTCGCTTATTGTCTACTTACACATCAAAGAAACTTCAACCCTACTTCCAGGCTCACCCTATCAAGGTCCTCATGGATCAACCTTTGAGGCAGGTATTTTTTCGATGAGAGACTTCCGAAAGGTTATTAAATTTGGATATAGAGCTTAGTCAGTATGACATTACATACCATCCCCGAAAAGCAATTAACGGACAAACATTTACAGATTTCATCGTAGAATTTACTGATCGAGGAGATATAAAAGAGGAGCCTGACACTGAAACCAACATCCAATGGAAATTATTCGTTGATGGAGCATTAAACGATTACTGTTCTGGGGCAGGGGTAGTCCTGGAAACCCCTGAAGGAAGATCTATATATTATGCGCTAAGACTGGAATTTTCGAAAACAAATAACGAAGCTGAATATGAAGCTCTCATTATAGGAATAAGAATAGCAAGAGAATTGCAGCTAAAGACCATAAAAATCTTCAGTTATTCCTAACTAGTGGTGTGT
This sequence comes from Allium sativum, assembly GCA_030737875.1. Taxonomy (NCBI): domain Eukaryota; kingdom Viridiplantae; phylum Streptophyta; class Magnoliopsida; order Asparagales; family Amaryllidaceae; genus Allium; species Allium sativum. Next base: position 305,725,028 of record CM060925.1, on the reverse strand, counting down.
CTGATCCGGGAGAGTTCCAAGCCAAAATGGGTAACTTATTGACTTATCTATCAAAGGCCATGGAACTACAGGAGAGCCTCGAGCATTATACTATATCTCACATTCGGAGAGGAGAAAAATCCAAGGTGGACTCACTGGAAAAATACGCAAGCACATGAGATGCACAACTTATAGGATTAGTCCTAATAGAGGTCCTTTCCAGCCCCAGCACGGAACAAATTGAGATGGATTGGGTCATGGAGGTGGATAATGAGCCGGACTCGTGGATGACACCAATTAAAGAGTAACTAATGATCGATGCACTCCCGGTAGAAGTTAAGAACCAAAGGAAAATCTTACGAAAAGCCCCTATGTATCTCATTCAGGATGGATGACTACACAGACAAGGATTTTCTATCCCCTTACTTCGTTGTGTTACCAAAAAGGAGTCAAAAGCAATCATGACATAATTACATGAGGGTGAATGCGAAGGTCATACTGGTGTCCAGACATTGGTCAAGAAAATTCTGCGATATGGTTATTTCTGGCCAGACATAAATAAGGACTCCGTAGCATATACTAAAAAATGCGATAGATGTTAGAGTTTTGCAAAAAATCCGAGGATGCCATCAATAGTTATAACCTAAATGGTCAGCCCATGGCCATTCGCCATTTGGGACATCGACCTTATAGGAGCACTTCCCACCGCGAAATCAGGTTTTAATTATGCCGTTGTCGCTGTTGTTTATTTCACAAAATAGGCTGAAGTAGAACCTTTAGCAACTATAACCTTAAAGAAAGTTATTAACTTTGTCCTTAAAAAAAATCATTTGTAGGTTTCGAGTGCCACAAAAAATAATCACAGACAACGGTACCCATTGAGAGCGAAGAATTTCAAAATTTCTATGCCAAATATAAAATCCAGAAAAGTTTTTCCATAGTTTCCCATCCGCAAGCAAATGGGAAAGTGGAAGCAGTAAACAAAATCATTAAATCGACCATAAAGAAGCGATTGGAGAAATCCAATGGTTGTTGGGCAGATGTGCTTTCACTAGAACAATGGGCATACCTTACCACTCATAAAACTACGACTGGGCACACTCTATTTTCCTTAGCTTTTGGTTCTGAAGCCGTGATCCCTGTGGAACTAGAAGTCACCACCCACAGGAGGGTTCACTTCAACTAGGAGGAAAATGGGAGGTTACAACTTGAAGCCCTCGACCAACTCGAGGAAAAAAGAAGAAGCATAAATTAGGGTGGCTGCACATCAGAGAAGGGTGGCATGACATTTAAATTCAAAAGTCAAACACAGGAATTTCGAGATCGGAGACCTTGTGCTAAAGAAAGTAATGACCGAAACCGTGATTTTTGGACCAAATTTGGAAGGGCCCTATGTTATAAACCAAAAACTTCGGTACGGTACTTTCAAATTGACCACCACAGATGGAGTCCAGATTCCTCGACCTTGGAATAGCGAGCACATCCGCCGTTACTTTCTATAATGCATTGTACAAATTTATTGTAAAAGCTATGAATATTTGCAAGAAACTTCGCATACGAACTATGTACATAAAAAAAGAGTGAGAGACTCTATTTGCTTACACGAATCATATATATGCAAATTTCTGCTAAAAGCTGACTTCTTTATATAGGAAAACAAGAGCAGTAACCCTCTCAAAATCCAACCATTGTTTGAGACTACCTAAGCATATCTCGGCAGGAACAGTTCAAAAACATTGAGTGCCGGAGCTTCATTCAAACTAAGCAATGAGTGAGTGACAATTCAAAAAGCTGCATCTTTCAATGCAAAAACACCAAATCCACAGTAAGCAAGAATTGGTGCCAAACTGCGAAAATAATGCAAGGGTAGAAACAACCAAATTTGTCCCATGGATAAAAGATTGGTAGTCCCAAAACAGCCACCTTGTTAGATGCAGGACACGAATTCTTCAAATCAAACTAAAACTCGATAAGATGAACTAGTGTCCTCCTTCCGGGATTAAGCATAAAGTCGGAAGGACCGAAAAAAACCTAGGTTGAAAGTACCAGTCCTAGTTCCGGAAGGACCGACAAAAAAGCTGGAAGGACCAGCAGTCGAAAGGACTAACAAACCTAGGTTGGAAGCACCAATCCTAGTGCCGGAAGGACCGGCAAACTTTCATTGTGGTGAAAGCAATGCTACTTGGGAGACGGAAGCACCAGTCCTAGCTCCTACTCGCATCCTTGGGTCAGAAACTCGGAAGTTGAGGAACAGAGAAGTTCAGCTAGTTAAAGTGCAATGGGGAGATGACGAAAGCAATGCTACTTGGGAGACGGAAGCAAAGATGCGTTCTTTGTATCCATTTCTTTTTGAGAGTATGTCTTTTAACTTCTCCTTTATTGCTTGTCTAGTACTTATCTTATCTTTAGTATATCCTCTCGCTAATACCTATGACCTTTAGATAGGGTAAAACCTATGGTTGAGACATGTGTTTGAAACATGTTATGGTTGATGGATGCATATGGATGCAATTGTTTGCTAGTGGTTGCTCGTGGATGCATATACACACACATTAGGCACTAGATCGGCTCAGTCACTTCATGTTGCATATTGCATAAATGGATGTGGTAGTTAGATTGATGGATGTATCATGGCTGTGTTATCATATGGATGATGCATTTTTGTGTATGGTTGTGCACGCATGTAGAAATTTGTATGTGTCAATAGGGTTTCGCATACATATTGGATGCATGGCACTATCATGGTTTGCATTAAGGAGGTTTACTGTATCAGTAACCGCCTGATTTTCGCATTAGGTAAGTACATATACACACACTTTTGCATATATCCATCCAGCATTTAGAATCTTGTAAGGACAATGATTGCTCGTGGATGATGCTTTGAGTAGATGGATGATTGGATGGTAGGATACGTTCTTCCTAACTTGAAGATTTCGGGGACGAAATCCTTTAAGGAGGGGAGAATGTAACAACCCGTATTTTCAATAACCTGTAATAACATAAATCGAGGCAGAATTTAATTCTAAAATGGGAATCAAGGGAAACGGGCTATGCCATTGTGTTCGTCTCGGAAAAATACGCGAAATAGAGTCCGAGTTTTCGAAAATCGGAGTCCGTATGACCAAGATATGGCCTCGCGAAGTTTCACGAAAATTCCCAAATTAAAGTATACTTAATTAAGTGAAATGGGTTGTGTAGATATATATATATATATATATATATATATATTGATATATATATATATATATATATAATTGAAAATTTAATAAATAAATATGCAAAAATGCTCAAAACAGCGAATTGGGAGAGGGGAATAACCGAACCGGCCGATTTTTGAAGTCGACCCGAGCCCGCTGGGTCGACTAGGGGTTAATCCAGGGTGTTTGGCTGTCAACCCGTGGGCCGATTCGCTCAAGTGCAGATTTTGCATTTGAATGGTTCTCATGGTCCATCTTTAATCTAAAGGCCCTAGATGGTTCCTACACTTGACTTCTTCCCCAAGACATGCTTTGATGGCTTGGATTGAATCTAGGGTTAATCCTATGGCCTAAAACACTTGCCTAATCTATAAATAAGACCCTAACCTACCCTAATTCATTCATAATTAAACCTAGTGACTAAACTATGGCAAAATGCTAGCTCTCATGGCCTCCACTAATTTTATGAAGAGGGTTGCATACTAATCACTCTCTAATCAACTTCTAATCCCTTCTTAGCATCTTAATCTTCTTCATTTGGTGTTCAAAGTTGCTAGTTGTGAGTTTCTATCACTTTGATGATCTTTTGGTAAACTAATTAGATGAGATGTGATGAGATTTATGGTTTTGTATGTGGGTTAATGAGCTTTGAATCATATGATATGATGTTAGCATTAATCTTATGTTTATGCATGTTGAGTATGTAAGCTTATGCAAGTTTAATATGATGTATGTTATGTTTGCATGATGCTAAATATGCAAGTTGTGGGCTATGTAATCATATGCATGTTATGCAAGTTCATGGTAATATGCTATGCAAGTTACATGTTTGTTAATATGCAAGTTACATGTTTGTTAATATGCAAGTTACATGTATGTAAATATGCAAGTTACATGTTTGTTAATATGCAAGTTACATGTTTGTTAATATGCAAGTTACATGTATGTAAATATGCAAGTTACATGTTTCTTTATATGCAAGTTACATGTTTGTTAATATGCGAGTTACATGTATGTAAATATGCAAGTTACATGTTTATTAATATGCAAGTTCATGATGACACATTATGCAAGTCTATAAGCTAATATGCAAGTTTGTTATGCAAAATGAATATGTAAGTTATGTGACATATTATATGCAAGTTATGTGACATGTTATGCAAGTTCATATGCAAGTTATGTGTTTGTTAATATGCAAGATGGCACCTTTGAAACATGTTCATTCATATGCAAGTTGACACCTTTTATATGTGTTATATCATGAACGAAATTACGTGGGAACGATGGGGTAATTAAATGCATAAGTTAATAAGATTGTGTGAAATTAATATAATTATGCATAACACAAAATAAATAAACATAGTATGGGAATTTGCCTATTTGGTTAGGTGTACCCATACTATGTGTTGGGAATTTACCTATTGAGTTAGGTCTACCCCATGGGAATTTACCTATTAAGTTAGGTCTACCCATGTTAAGAAAACTTGATTAATTAGGGATAATTAATATAAAATTATGAGGGTGATTAATTAGGTGTAATTAATTGACTAAGACACGAGGTTGGACTCAGTTGTAGCGTAAAACTGCCCGGACCCAACCGGCTTAACCAGTTGCTACAAATGTTAGCCCAATGTGAGAGGTCTTAGGCACAAACTAAATACGTAATTAATGTAAAGACACGAGGTTAGACTCTGTTATGACATAAGGCTGCCCGGACCCAACCGGCTTAACCAGCGGTCATAAAAGACAGTCTAATGTGAGAGGTCTTTACAAAGGTTACGTTCTTAATTAATTAATTAAGAAACACTTAACCACATTAGCATGTAGAGGGACATGAGGGGTTAAGTGGGTGCCTCGGGTGGCATGAGAAAATCTAGTGGTTGCCTTGGGTGGCAATAGAAAATACGATTAGAATACTTAACCAAAATAGAACATGTAATTAAAACATGATTAAAGGGTTAAGTGGGATATACTAGAAAAAGGGACAAGCTTAGGTGGGTAGCTTGTGGAGGCCCATTTCAACCAGTAACCCATACGTATCTTTATGGGCTCGACCCATGTCGAGGACGGGACACGCATACTGGGCTTGACTGTAAGAGGCAAACGGGTTAGCGGTGGCAACGCAAGTCCAACGGGCTTCATATGCGTGAGTGGGCCCGGGCTGGTAGGTAAGCCGTTGTTGCATCGAGTAGATATAAGCCGTGCACCTTTAGTTTCATCAGGTTGCCACATTGGGGAATGATACATCCCACGGTGGGGCCAGCACGGGTATCTACGTTAGGGAGCCGATCGAATGGGAAGTAGTGTGTACACCTAGTGGATTGTAGGGCCCCGTGGCGCCTACTTGGTCACCTAGGGGTACGCAGGTACTAATTAGTAAATTTTATAAGTCCTTGGGTGGGATCAACCTTTAAGTTAGGAACGACTGGTGTGGTGCAGTTTAGTAATTTACCTTAGGGAGGGTAGATGCGTCTTTATCCTTTATCTTCGTTTAGTTGACTGCTTAGGGTAGCCATTCATCCCTATATGTTACCGTATATCAGTTTATGTCTTCTCTGGTTACTTTAACGATTGTATTGTTAAAGTTATAGGACTCGCTCAGACTTATGTCTGACCCTGTTGTTTTTATCTTTTTCCCAACCCTCAGGTCCTACGGTGGATCCTAGCAGTAGTGGAGCTTGATCGGATTGCTGTTCCAGTCTTTAGGAGCTTGGATAGATGTAAAGCTCCAGTTATCCAGTTATCTTTTCTTTTGTTTGGCTATTGTATGAGAGTGGGATTATGTACTTCTTTATTTTGATGGATATTGTACTTGACCTTTATTGTGGTTTTATGATGTAACCAGACATGTTTTACTTCCGCTGTTATGAGATGATGTTTTAAAATTTCAAGTACTATTTATATCTGTCTTGTTGTAATTTTTCTGTTCTATATTCACTAAAATACTCCACCGATGCTATGGCATTCCCTTAGTGAGTGATCATAGCGGGAGTGGGGTGTTACACGTGGTATCAGAGCTTAAGGTTACCAGAACAGATAAAATTTTTGAGAAAAACTACTTTCTAAGAGTATTTTCGAAGAAAGTATTTTTAAAAGCATGTCTTCTAAGAGAAAAAGTTTTTGAAAAAGAAAAGCATAATCCCCAATAGCCATATCTTTATCTTTCGGAATCTCCTTTTTGAATCTTTCCTCTTTCGTTTCAGCATGGCTGAAGATCTTAACATCCCGGAGGGTTTAGTTATACCACTATGGTATAGGAGGTTGCAAGAGGCTAGGGCCGCGGCTGCGGGTCCGGCCAATGCTACTACACCAGAGACAACCGCTCCTCCTCCTCAGCCTAGAGTGGATAATTTTGCTAAGGTTTGCAAGGAGTTCAAGGCTATAGGAGGAAAACCTTTTCTTGGTTCAGAGACTTTCGTAGAGGCTAGAGATTGGCTTAAGGAAGTGGAAGAGTTGCTAGATATCTTTGAAGTGGAAGAGGGAAAGAAAGTCAAGTTGGCGGCTTGGTTAATGAAGGGAGAGGCCTCATTCTGGTGGGAGGTCACTAATGGAGAACGCCCTGTTGACTCTTGGGCAGATTTTAAGCAAAGGTTTGGGGCTAAGTTTCTCTCAAGGGCGGAAGAGAATCTGTTTATGGAGAAGTTCTTGAATTTGAAGCAAGGGAATCTCACGGTGAAAGAATATGTCAACAAATTCAATCAATTAGCAAGGTTTGGCATAGAGTTGGTGAATACACCGGAGAAGAAGGCTTTGAGGTTCGTTAGAGGCTTGAACGAACCATTGCAAGGAATAGCTATGACTCACATTCCTATGGGGGCCACTTTTGAGAAGCTTGTCTACATGGCACTTATGCATGAGGATGATAAGAATTCTAAGGCACCAGAGAAAAAGGGGGATCAGAAGAAACCGCAACAGCAACAACAAGGCAAGGGCGGAAAAGGCAATGGTGACAAAAAGAAGACGAAGAAGAAGTGCTTCAATTGTGGAACACCAGGACACCTCAGTAAGGATTGTCGCAAAAAGAAGAAGACCGGTTGCTTTCATTGTGGTGAAGCAGGGCATCTTGTGAAAAACTGCCCAAAGAAGGGGCAGAAGACGGGGTCTACCTCAGGAGGCCAGGTGCAAGCTCTTATAGCACCACCTCAGTCAGGGGGGCAAGTTCAGGTTCTCTCAGTTCCACCGATTCAGCAGAGAGGTAGAACTATTTCCGTTGAAAGTCTGGTTTTTCTGTTTGATCATCCAGTTCGTACTTTGTTTGACTCTGGCGCATCGCATTCTTTTATCTCATCATCGTTAGTTGAGTCACTGCACTTAGACACCAGTCTAGTTGATGATCCCTTGGTTGTCTCAAACCCAATTGGGGGCTCCATATATCTGTCTATGATATGTTTGGGTTTGAAGATTTCTATACTTAGCGTTGAGTTTAGATGTGATGCTTTTGTATTGGGCTTCACGGGCTATGGGTTGATCTTGGGCATGGACTGGTTATCCAGTAATGGTGCCGTTCTTGATTGCGAAAGGAGAGTTGTCAGGCTCATGACCCGCTTGGGTAACACTCTCGAGATCTCTTGCAATCCCATGGAATCTGTTTTGCTAAGTTATCTTGAATCGCTCGATGCTTCGGTCGAAAGTTTGTGTTCTGTCAGAGTAGTCCGGGAATATCCGGCTGTGTTTGAAGAAGTAAAGGGTTTGCCTCCGAAGCGGGAGATAGATTTCCGAATTTATTTGGTGGATAATGCCAAACCAGTGTCTTTGCCAGTACGCCACATGGCTCCTCGTGAGAGAAGAGAACTTCATAAGCAAGTAGGGGAGTTGCTTGAGAAGGGGTTCATAAGGCGAAGTATATCGGAGTGGGGAGCTCCAGTAGTGTTTGCCACGAAGGCGGATGGGTCCCTCAGACTTTGTGTGGATTATAGGGAACTTAATAAGCTCACGAAGAAGAATAGACACCCATTACCGAGGATAGATGATCTCTTTGATCAGTTGGTTGGCGCGTCAGTATTTTCGCAGATGGACTTAGCTACAGGGTTTCATCAGTTAAGAGTGGCGGAGGACAGTATAGAGAAGACTGCTTTCCGGACTCCGGATGGTTTTTATGAGTGGCTAGTGATGCCATTTGGGTTGACAAACGCCCCCGCATACTTTGTTGATCTCATGAGTAGAGTGTTCAGAGAGTATCTGAATAAGTTTGTAGTAGTTTTTGTGGATGACATCTTGGTCTTTTCCAAGAATGAAGAAGAGCATGCCTTACATCTCAAGGAAGTGTTGGAGACTCTTCGAGCGCATAGTCTTAAAGCTAAATTCTCTAAATGCCATTTTTGGAGAAGAGAAGTGCGATTCTTAGGGCATGTGGTCTCTAAGGAAGGGATAGCTGTGGATCCCGCAAAGATAGTATCCATCCAGGATTGGAAAGTTCCTAGAAATGCTACCGAGGTAAGAAGTTTCTTGGGGTTGGCAGGATATTATAGGAAGTTCATCAAAGACTTCGCGAAGATATCAGCCCCATTAACCCGCTTGACGAAGAAGAATCTGGTTTTCTCATGGGATGTAGATTGTGATGATGCTTTCCGACGGTTAAAGAGAGCTTTGACCACCGCTCCAGTTTTAGTGCTTCCAGATGGGAGTAAGCCGTTTGTTGTTTATACCGATGCTTGTGGAACAGGATTAGGCGCAGTCTTGATGCAGGAGGGAAGGGTAATAGCCTATGGAGGGAGACAATTGAGAGTGCATGAGAAGAATTACCCTACCCATGATCTAGAGTTGGCCGCGATTGTTTTTGCACTTAAGTCTTGGCGCCATTATCTTCTTGGTGAGAGATTCGAGTTGTTCACCGACCATAAATCATTGAAGTACTTATTCTCTCAGAAGGATTTAAACTTAAGACAGCAAAGGTGGATGGAGTTCTTAGCATCCTATGATTTCGAGATAGCGTATACCCCTGGTAAGGGTAACGTGGTGGCAGACGCCTTAAGTAGAAAAAGGCTATCTTTGAGTCCATTGTTCGTGGAACGACGAAGCTTGGAGTTTCTTTCTTTGTTTGACTTCAGACCTTCTGTTGATTTTGTACCTGGTTTGTTGGCATCCTTGGAGGTTAGACCTACTCTTTTGAGACGGATTGGCGAGGCTCAGCGAGACGACCCACAGTTGGTTGTGTTGGTAGAGAAGCTTATAAGAGGGGAGTCGTCCAACCATTTGGGTAGATACACCATAGATGATAAGGGATGGTTGCATAGAGACGGTAGACTTTGTGTACCGCAAGATGAGGGTTTGAAGAAGGCTATTTTGGATGATGCACATCGTTCAAGAATGACTATTCATCCCGGTGGAGACAAAATGTACCAAGACATGAAGAGAGTTTTCTTTTGGGCCGGTATGAAGAAAGATGTGGCCGAGTATGTGGCTAGATGCTTAGTGTGCCAACAAGTTAAAGTGGAGCAAAGGAAACCCGGTGGGTTGCTACACCCATTGGAAGTTCCACAGTGGAAGTGGGATAGTGTCTCGATGGATTTCATCGACGGGTTACCGAGATCGAGGAAGGGCAATACGGGAATTTGGGTTGTGGTAGACAGACTTACAAAGAGTGCCCATTTTATACCCGTAAAGAGTAAGAGGACCGCTCCATGGCTTGCTTCAGTCTATGTTAGAGAGATTGTTAGATTGCATGGCGTACCATCCAGCATTGTGAGTGATCGAGATCCTATTTTCACTAGTGAGTTTTGGAGAAGTTTGCAAGAGGCGGTAGGGACTCAGTTGTGTTTGAGCACCGCATATCATCCTCAGACGGACGGTCAGACCGAGAGGGTGAACCGTATCTTAGAAGATCTTTTGAGGCTTTGTATCTTGGATTTTGGAGGTACATGGGAAGAACATCTTCCTTTGGTGGAGTTCGCATATAATAACAGCTTTCAGTCCAGTATTGGTATGGCTCCTTTCGAAGCTCTTTATGGAAGGCCTTGTCGATCTCCTACATGTTGGTGGGAATCTACGGATAAGATCTTGCTTGGGCCGGATATGGTTAGAGAGACTTCAGAGAAGATTGATTTAATTCGAAAAAGGATGAAAGCAGCGCAAGATAGACAGAAATCTTATGCGGATCGGAGAAGGACGGATCTTGAGTTTGAGGTTGGGGACATGGTTTTTGTCAAAGTATCTCCAATGAGAAATGTTGTTCGCTTTGGGTCCGTAGGGAAGTTAGCACCGAGATTTGTTGGGCCGTTTCCTATTAAGGAAAGGATTGGACGGATGGCATATAGGGTGGAGTTGCCCGACAGACTTAGTGGTGTTCATGATGTATTCCATGTATCACATTTGAGGAAGTGCTTACATGAGACCGCGGAGGTGGTAGAGCCGAGCTTGCTTAGAGATGTAGAGGTAGAGCGTGATGCGACGATTCGACGAGCTCCTACTCGCATCCTTGGGTCAGAAACTAGGAAGTTGAGGAACAGAGAAGTTCAGCTAGTTAAAGTGCAATGGGGAGATGACGAAAGCAATGCTACTTGGGAGACGGAAGCAAAGATGCGTTCTTTGTATCCATTTCTTTTTGAGAGTATGTCTTTTAACTTCTCCTTTATTGCTTGTCTAGTACTTATCTTATCTTTAGTATATCCTCTCGCTAATACCTATGACCTTTAGATAGGGTAAAACCTATGGTTGAGACATGTGTTTGAAACATGTTATGGTTGATGGATGCATATGGATGCAATTGTTTGCTAGTGGTTGCTCGTGGATGCATATACACACACATTAGGCACTAGATCGGCTCAGTCACTTCATGTTGCATATTGCATAAATGGATGTGGTAGTTAGATTGATGGATGTATCATGGCTGTGTTATCATATGGATGATGCATTTTTGTGTATGGTTGTGCACGCATGTAGAAATTTGTATGTGTCAATAGGGTTTCGCATACATATTGGATGCATGGCACTATCATGGTTTGCATTAAGGAGGTTTACTGTATCAGTAACCGCCTGATTTTCGCATTAGGTAAGTACATATACACACACTTTTGCATATATCCATCCAGCATTTAGAATCTTGTAAGGACAATGATTGCTCGTGGATGATGCTTTGAGTAGATGGATGATTGGATGGTAGGATACGTTCTTCCTAACTTGAAGATTTCGGGGACGAAATCCTTTAAGGAGGGGAGAATGTAACAACCCGTATTTTCAATAACCTGTAATAACATAAATCGAGGCAGAATTTAATTCTAAAATGGGAATCAAGGGAAACGGGCTATGCCATTGTGTTCGTCTCGGAAAAATACGCGAAATAGAGTCCGAGTTTTCGAAAATCGGAGTCCGTATGACCAAGATATGGCCTCGCGAAGTTTCACGAAAATTCCCAAATTAAAGTATACTTAATTAAGTGAAATGGGTTGTGTAGATATATATATATATATATATATATATATATATATATATATATATTGATATATATATATATATATATAATTGAAAATTTAATAAATAAATATGCAAAAATGCTCAAAACAGCGAATTGGGAGAGGGGAATAACCGAACCGGCCGATTTTTGAAGTCGACCCGAGCCCGCTGGGTCGACTAGGGGTTAATCCAGGGTGTTTGGCTGTCAACCCGTGGGCCGATTCGCTCAAGTGCAGATTTTGCATTTGAATGGTTCTCATGGTCCATCTTTAATCTAAAGGCCCTAGATGGTTCCTACACTTGACTTCTTCCCCAAGACATGCTTTGATGGCTTGGATTGAATCTAGGGTTAATCCTATGGCCTAAAACACTTGCCTAATCTATAAATAAGACCCTAACCTACCCTAATTCATTCATAATTAAACCTAGTGACTAAACTATGGCAAAATGCTAGCTCTCATGGCCTCCACTAATTTTATGAAGAGGGTTGCATACTAATCACTCTCTAATCAACTTCTAATCCCTTCTTAGCATCTTAATCTTCTTCACTTGGTGTTCAAAGTTGCTAGTTGTGAGTTTCTATCACTTTGATGATCTTTTGGTAAACTAATTAGATGAGATGTGATGAGATTTATGGTTTTGTATGTGGGTTAATGAGCTTTGAATCATATGATATGATGATAGCATTAATCTTATGTTTATGCATGTTGAGTATGTAAGCTTATGCAAGTTTAATATGATGTATGTTATGTTTGCATGATGCTAAATATGCAAGTTGTGGGCTATGTAATCATATGCATGTTATGCAAGTTCATGGTAATATGCTATGCAAGTTACATGTTTGTTAATATGCAAGTTACATGTTTGTTAATATGCAAGTTACATGTATGTAAATATGCAAGTTACATGTTTGTTAATATGCAAGTTACATGTTTGTTAATATGCAAGTTACATGTATGTAAATATGCAAGTTACATGTTTCTTTATATGCAAGTTACATGTTTGTTAATATGCGAGTTACATGTATGTAAATATGCAAGTTACATGTTTATTAATATGCAAGTTCATGATGACACATTATGCAAGTCTATAAGCTAATATGCAAGTTTGTTATGCAAAATGAATATGTAAGTTATGTGACATATTATATGCAAGTTATGTGACATGTTATGCAAGTTCATATGCAAGTTATGTGTTTGTTAATATGCAAGATGGCACCTTTGAAACATGTTCATTCATATGCAAGTTGACACCTTTTATATGTGTTATATCATGAACGAAATTACGTGGGAACGATGGGGTAATTAAATGCATAAGTTAATAAGATTGTGTGAAATTAATATAATTATGCATAACACAAAATAAATAAACATAGTATGGGAATTTGCCTATTTGGTTAGGTGTACCCATACTATGTGTTGGGAATTTACCTATTGAGTTAGGTCTACCCCATGGGAATTTACCTATTAAGTTAGGTCTACCCATGTTAAGAAAACTTGATTAATTAGGGATAATTAATATAAAATTATGAGGGTGATTAATTAGGTGTAATTAATTGACTAAGACACGAGGTTGGACTCAGTTGTAGCGTAAAACTGCCCGGACCCAACCGGCTTAACCAGTTGCTACAAATGTTAGCCCAATGTGAGAGGTCTTAGGCACAAACTAAATACGTAATTAATGTAAAGACACGAGGTTAGACTCTGTTATGACATAAGGCTGCCCGGACCCAACCGGCTTAACCAGCGGTCATAAAAGACAGTCTAATGTGAGAGGTCTTTACAAAGGTTACGTTCTTAATTAATTAATTAAGAAACACTTAACCACATTAGCATGTAGAGGGACATGAGGGGTTAAGTGGGTGCCTCGGGTGGCATGAGAAAATCTAGTGGTTGCCTTGGGTGGCAATAGAAAATACGATTAGAATACTTAACCAAAATAGAACATGTAATTAAAACATGATTAAAGGGTTAAGTGGGATATACTAGAAAAAGGGACAAGCTTAGGTGGGTAGCTTGTGGAGGCCCATTTCAACCAGTAACCCATACGTATCTTTGTGGGCTCGACCCATGTCGAGGACGGGACACGCATACTGGGCTTGACTGTAAGAGGCAAACGGGTTAGCGGTGGCAACGCAAGTCCAACGGGCTTCATATGCGTGAGTGGGCCCGGGCTGGTAGGTAAGCCGTTGTTGCATCGAGTAGATATAAGCCGTGCACCTTTAGTTTCATCAGGTTGCCACATTGGGGAATGATACATCCCACGGTGGGGCCAGCACGGGTATCTACGTTAGGGAGCCGATCGAATGGGAAGTAGTGTGTACACCTAGTGGATTGTAGGGCCCCGTGGCGCCTACTTGGTCACCTAGGGGTACGCAGGTACTAATTAGTAAATTTTATAAGTCCTTGGGTGGGATCAACCTTTAAGTTAGGAACGACTGGTGTGGTGCAGTTTAGTAATTTACCTTAGGGAGGGTAGATGCGTCTTTATCCTTTATCTTCGTTTAGTTGACTGCTTAGGGTAGCCATTCATCCCTATATGTTACCGTATATCAGTTTATGTCTTCTCTGGTTACTTTAACGATTGTATTGTTAAAGTTATAGGACTCGCTCAGACTTATGTCTGACCCTGTTGTTTTTATCTTTTTCCCAACCCTCAGGTCCTACGGTGGATCCTAGCAGTAGTGGAGCTTGATCGGATTGCTGTTCCAGTCTTTAGGAGCTTGGATAGATGTAAAGCTCCAGTTATCCAGTTATCTTTTCTTTTGTTTGGCTATTGTATGAGAGTGGGATTATGTACTTCTTTATTTTGATGGATATTGTACTTGACCTTTATTGTGGTTTTATGATGTAACCAGACATGTTTTACTTCCGCTGTTATGAGGTGATGTTTTAAAATTTCAAGTACTATTTATATCTGTCTTGTTGTAATTTTTCTGTTCTATATTCACTAAAATACTCCACCGATGCTATGGCATTCCCTTAGTGAGTGATCATAGCGGGAGTGGGGTGTTACATGATCAGTCAACTAAATTCTAAGAAGATGATCTCTTCCAATCTAACAAAACTACAACAAACTATTATAACACCGACAAGCGAGTCGGCGGTGTTAAGGTTACACACCGTAAACGCGATACTAATGCACGGTCGTCAAAGAAAATTGTAATGCAAGTGCTATCAAATAGGATTAAAGACCACAGTGTAACAAACAAGAGCATCATCCCGTACTTACAAAGCAGAGCACAAAAGCATCACAACGTCACAAACCATTCGCAAGGTCACTAAAACACCAAAATAAGCACAAGTCGCGACGCAGGCCAACATAAAGTTAAATGCAAGGATCGTAACCCGCTTATACAACCAATCTAAAAGCATAGTTCACAAAAGAAATGACCAAAGGCAAGATAGAAAAGCTACAGATACTTGTTATTCCTGGGCCTTCCAACCTTCCTCTTAACCAGAGTAGAACCGGATGGAGGTTCATCAACCAAGGACTGTTTGCGCTTTGAAATTGCTAACTCAACAACTCTCGAAGCAAAAGAAGCGACCACACTTTCCCTAGATCTAAGAGCTTGGATCAATTTTACGTTGTCATCCTCTAGG
The DNA here is from genome assembly GCA_030737875.1 of Allium sativum. Classification (NCBI taxonomy): domain Eukaryota; kingdom Viridiplantae; phylum Streptophyta; class Magnoliopsida; order Asparagales; family Amaryllidaceae; genus Allium; species Allium sativum. Next base: position 305,709,862 of record CM060925.1, on the reverse strand, counting down.
GCGGAGATACACTCGATATTATCCCTAAGAAGCTTTTGGAGATCGCAGGCCAGAGTGTGCCAACTGCTAATTTGTTTTACAGAATGATCTTTGAGTAAATCCATCTGCTTCCCAGATTGATATATAGTAGTCTCAAAACGGGAAAGCATCTGACCCTTCGCGATAATCATATCACAAGAAAAAGTTTGATGATCAGACGGAGATATGTCCACATTAGAAGATACTCCTTGCAAACTCCGGCCTTTGAGTTGTTTAGCAAGCTTGGGATTGCATGTCCTAGGGGCATAACGTGGCTTATTAATGATTGTTTGAAGTTCTGTATAAGTGGGACTGAGAGGAGAGTTCACAGACGGTTGACCGGTCGATTAAACATCAGTTATCTGAACATCCAAGTCAAAAACCGACGTCACTTCGGAGACGAATCCATCATGTATAAGAGAACTAGTGAATGGCCATGCAATTCAAGGATTTAAAGGGTCAGTCAAGATTAAACAAGCAACGCAACAAAAAGAAGTGCCGCAAACGACCGATTCCACAGACATCGGTTGCACAAAACAAGTCCATATTATTATCGCATGCTTCACTCAAAACAGTGGCTCATGTTTAACCAAGACAGAGCCATTTTTTAAAAAAGGGGAAGAAGGAGTGAGCGGAACAACCCTCTGTCAAACGCACTTAGGCGACCATAGGAGTCAAACCAGAAGTGTGGATCATGGTGACAATATCAAGGTCGCATGGTTTAAGAATTTCTTGAAGCATCATGTGTGAAGTAGATAACAAGGAACAAATTACTGGCACATGGTCATAAGGATAGGAATCGTGCAAGATGTGAACTTATCTTAAGCATTTCAATGAGCCTATCATGTGTACGAGTCTTAGAACCAGAACAAAAGGAATACCGGATTAAAAGTTCTCAGACAAGTGCACGTAAAGAACAACCCAGATCCAGTCTTCGACTATTATCATCATGAAAGATCAACAGCAACACCAATCGTGTCTCATGATCATAAGGGTTTCGTAAGAAGCCCAAGAAAGCCTAAGAAGAACTTATTTACAATTAAAGCATATATTATCAATTCAGAAGAGGTACAAGCATAAACAAGAATGACAAACCTGCACTTCACAGATTGATGATAGGAAGGAGTACGGGGTTTTTTGGCCGAGAGAATCTAATCGAAAGGAAGTCGAAGTACAAATTAGGGATTTTTAGAAAATGAAGTAGTAGTTACCAATGTGTTTTATCAGGGAAATAAAAGTGAATTATAGAGAGGAGTAAGAAAACGACAGGGAAGATTAAAATACACACATCTAAATCATTCTTGCCACGTCAGCTCAATACTCGATTGCGCAAGTATAAGTGGCCCATCAAGACCACCTGGTTTGCCCGCATCCCCATGCTTTGTTTGATCATGACAATAATTCGGCTTAAAGGAAATAGTGTGAGTGACATAGACCTCTCGCTCACAAGAAAGAACGACCCTAGATTTCTTTACCTTAACAATCCTGAGTTCTGCGCGATCATTCCTTGGTAAATCTGATTTAATCAACCAAACTATGTTATGATCAGTTATTTCGAAGGTTGTAAATTTTTGTAAATTTTTTTTACAAATTTCGAGGGGTAAATGTTTATCCCTTATACATATGCTGGTCTACGGGTCAAGCGTTATCGGGGTCGGTCGTGCATAGTCCACTCCAATCCTATACACCCAGATAGTTTGTGAAGAGTAAGGAACGATCACACAGAACAAAGTTCAAGCTCCAACTTAAGGATAAGCACGACAATGAAGGTCGCATACATCAGAACAAGATGGGTCGTCCGCTCAAAAAAATCAGGATCAGCGAAATAGCATAATACAGTCATACAAAGGGGTCGCATGCACGAAGCCACCTCCAGAATGGTACTGCCCAAGGATGGCGAGGCTCGTACATCCTGCAAAGATTGCCTATATTAAGGAAGCCGCTCATTCTTATACCAAAGAAATCGTACGTATAAGATGAGGAGAAGAATTGGTTCCGGTCGTAGGTTCCACTCTGTAGTCATTCATCTACGCTACCCCGATCGATCGTACATAGCAGGGAACGCAAAGATGCAAGAAGTCGCACATGCATCGCATGTCCGCTCATGGATTGCAACCTCGGTCGCGCGCTCATTATTCAATCGGTCACTAATGCTACAATCATATGCTACCTACCGATCCAACATATATCAATTCCAGAGTGATGGCACATATGCTAGCTCTATAAGCTTTGATCGGTTGCCCATCTACCATCAGATACAGATGCTCCAACCAGATGGTGTATGCCAGTCAATTACGAAAGAATTAACATGATGATCTGGTCGGTCGTTCTTATACTAACTAAGAAGCTTTGGCAAGCCGCCTATACGCTCATCGACTGTCCACCCATTCAACGTATTCAAACCTATGCACTCACTCGCTCCTATGCAACCACTCACTCCTACAAAGTCGCTCGTACAAGACAGTTGAATACATCTATTGACATATTGGCTACAGCTAGGCAGTGGCATTTTTTATAATTAATAAGACGAACGATTCCTAACCTGCATATATGGATTTCAGTTCATTTCTTCAGGGGAGTCCACCTATAAATAGGCCATGGCTTCCACCATAAAGGGGAAGGGGGACCTGGCAACCACGAAGTGCTGCTAAATTCATTCCTCCACCATTCCTTAAACACTCTCAACCATCATCGTCATCTCCACTTGAAGGATCTTCATCCATTTGGCCATGACATCCATTAAGATCTTATAAGTGAAAAAGAGCAAAGACATCCTCCTTCTCCGTCGCTCATCCGTCCTTCTCCTCCACAGCTTACGCCATTCCTCCATTGAATTCCATGAATTTAAGCGGGATTTGTATGTATGAGTGAGAATACGTTGAGAGTTGGGAGAATGAGAAGACGTATGAACAATGAGAATTTACATGCTTTGTAATCACCATGATAATGCAAACTACCTTCATAGTGGATGTAGGCCTAGCTTAGGGCTGAACCACCATAAAACCTTGTTTCCATTTTATTTTCCTCACATTTTTACTTTCATCTTTTTTCGAGTGTGGCCCCATTTACTTTCTAACCATATTGGTGAAGTAGTTTCTCGTACCCATGGTGTTTAAGCCATTTTTTGGTGAAAATAGTTCCGCTTAAAAAAAAATAGGCTTTATGGTTCAAGGTTTAGAATAAAGAAGACCAGAAAGTTAATACTGAAATTTTTATTAATAGGTTTAAGAAGGAATGGTTTATTTTAAGAATTGTCGGAAGTTTAACGTGTCTATCCATAATAATCCCAAGTTTTGATTATTTCTGAATAATCCGAAGTTTTGGGATGTCTTCCCAAATTGATCCCACTGACCTGTTTACCCGCTGTACCAGTAAACTTTCCCAACAGTTTTTTTTCTTTTAATATTCATGATATCTTCAACCGTTCTCTCCCAAATCAAATCTCCATATCAAAACAAAACTTGGTGAAATCAAAGCCAAACTAAAATTTGGAAATCATCCTTCCCAAATTTATTTTCACCAAACTACTCTACCCTTCTTCCCACTTCTTCTAACTTGGAAAAAAACCGAAACTGCTCCACCCTACATTGTCTCTCCGCTTCCTATGCAAGCCCTGCCGACTACCGAGAGCCAAGACCAGCGCCTCACCTGCTACGCACTGCCACCGCCTCTATCGTGTACCTAGTCATGACTGCTTCCCATGCATGATTTCTTGCTTCTAGTTCCTCAAATTCACTTTTAACTGTAGATACTGCAGCGTACGCGTTGCTAGATAACTTGCATCATTACATGACATTTCCAAATGTTTGTTTCAACATATGTAAGGCACATACTGGAACAAAGATTAAAGAATGACACTCACTCATACACATACTTCATTGCATCCCATTATAGTTGCACACATGTTTCTTTTCGTTATTCAAACACAATTCGGCCAAACTTGGTGGAGATGTTTGGTGAGTATCATATTGTCTATTTCCTTCATGTTTTTTTTGTTACGTTTTGATTCCTTACAACTAATGGTGTTGATTAACCATTAAAAAATAGATTAATGAACATAAGAGTGAAATTATGCCTAAATGGGTAAAAAGGTAAAACTACATTTACTTGTTAACGGACGACTTTCCTCACTGGTATTCCCCTTAATAAATTTTTTAGAAATAAAAAATTGGACTAACAATATTTGGAGTGTTAATAACAATGCCCTAAAATTAAGATAAATGTCATGTTTTTGTCTTTAATTATGGCCTATTTATCGACAAAATTAATGTGTCTCAATTAATTAAGCACTCAATTAAATAATCGTCCCTGATATGTCTCAAATCATGTACCACCTAATCTACGCATCCACATTTACCATTTCCCCTCTATTTCGCGTTAACTCCCTCTGGAGCATCTCTAAGAAAGGGATGATTCATCCGCTTAATCCTGAAATATGCCCAAATCCCCTCCCCAACGGATATTCTTCCCCTGAATACTCAGGAGAAAATTACAGGGCCAATTCTGAATCTTGAATTGGCCCTGCACGCCGAATTTATCGGCGTGTGATGTAGCGCTTTGATTTTTTTGGCGTGCTACATCACACATTGATAAATTCGGGGCATCATCACTCAACAATTAATCAACGGCTACTAATGATTGCATTTTCACTAAAAAAACAACAAAACGGTCTTATTTTGCCCAATGGCTATAAAATGGTCAATTTTTTTCAAATGGCTATATTTTTAGTTATAAATTGGTTCTTTTCTACCATCTACATCACAACATATTTACAATTCCTTTCTATCTCTAAAATCTAAAGAAACTCTAATTCTATAACGCCGTCACCATTCAGAGATTTTTCATATCCGATGATGGACGAAAGCCAGTTTTCGCAAGCCAACACAAACTATGGTATGGGAAATCATTCAAGCAAACAATCAACTAAACTGTGGAGAGACGAAGAGGCATCGTTCTATGCAAAATATATTGTCATTTCTCACAGGATTCGGCCATGGGGAACGACCAATTAGCCATTACATTATGAAAAAAATTATGACCGCCTTCATTGAGAAGCATTCAAAAGGCTTATGGACATTGTCGGCGACTCAAGGTCGATCCGGCAAAATAATCATGAAATAACGTTTGATGAATCACCAATTTATAAAATAAAGATAGCGAATCCGAGCAGCATGGGAGGAGAGGATAATCTGGTATATTTACTTATAATGTACGTGAGTTGTTGAGTTTATATTGTTTATGAATCATACTCCCTTTTTGTATTAGAAACGAATGGAAAACGAGGAGTTTAAGAAGCTTTTTGCTAGAGAAAATAGCGCGAAAAGGCCACATTATTATCATTTTATGCATTGTTATGATCTGCTTATCAAACAACCAAAATGGAACTCTGAACTTGCTAAGAGCCTACACGATGTTCAAACTATTACCGAGGGAAAGAAAAATGCTTCTAAATCTGGGTATTCTTCCAAAACTAGCGAGTCAACATCCAAAATTTCTCAATGTGCAGGTGATAACCTAATTGATGAGTTCAATACCACGATTGATGAATATTTTAGACCTAAGGGAGTAAAAACTACGAAAAGAAAGGGCAAAATTGCGGTTGTGGTTGAAGCAAAAGTGCATGCACGCCACGAAGAACGTGGTCGTAGATATGTAGAAAGACGCGAAGATGCAAAGGAAAAAATAGAGGTTATGAAAATGTTTAATAATCTAGAAGAGAAGCGGCTACAATTTCTAGTGAACGAGTTAGCATATAAGCAACAACATGATGAGAATGCTATCATGGCCAAAGATTTGACTGGAATAGGTGACATGGAGAAGGAGTATTGGATGGGAATAAAACAATGTATTCTAATGCCAAGGTTTCCTCAGTTATAAGTAAATTATTCATTACTATCTATATTACTAGTTGCTTGTATTATGTTGATGTAGCGAAGTTATATTTCCTATTGCGGTAAATATTTTCGTATTAATGCAATGTGTGCTTTATTTATGTTACTACTGTTTCCATAAGCTGGTAGTTTTATATGATGTACTAAAGTATAAAATTAGAAGAAATCCATATTTTTCATCTGATCGGTAAATAAAATAAAAGTTCGACCATGAAAATAAAATAAACCGAAACCATTAGTTTATTCCCCCCTTTGGGGTTAGCCAATTGTAACGCAATTTATAGGCTTTGTGGCCAACAAAATCAGCACCGTACTCTGCAAGGTAACGGGAACTGATAATTTCTTTAGTCGGTTTAAATATGTCTTCATCTTCACATGTCTGTATAATCTTTTGCTCTCGATCACAAGCTTCTATGAAATGCCGACGAGACATACGAATTTCAACATAAGATCGTGCAGCAGTGTAGGTAGGATGGTTGTTGTGTAATCTTGTTATCGTTGACCAAAATTCTTCATGGGTTAAACCCCTTCCATTATGCAACAGCAGCAAATCTCTTCAATCAACTTCGATATAGAATTTCACGAGTATAAGTAAATCCTTAGGAGCGAATTCAGTTATAGTAGTACTGGAGCTTGCAGTACTTTGGTTGTGACGATTAAGATTACCCATTTGCCTCGGTGTGTTGGATCGTGAACATGGTTTTGAATTCTGAACTTCAACTACTCGTTGGGTACCACGAGTAATTTCATTCTGAGTCAGTTCGTCCGCCTCTTCTACTTGTGTATCTAGAACGAATCCACCCTCTTTCTCGTCCTCTTTGTTGCACTCATACTCATCAAACATTTTATCCACGGTTTCATTACTAATTTCACAATCATCCATTTAAGCTACACTAGAGAACAACTAAATGTATTATCTATACAAAGAAATACTTGAACATCTAGAAGCAAAATGAGTAATGGTTTCACACCTTAATGTCGTGGTTGATCAAGAACGCACAAATTATAGTTTATGGTTGGAGTACGAAATATAAACTATTTAAATGAGTGGGGTGATTGTTGAGGTTGTCCTACACCCCATGGATATAGGTACAAGTTTTATTGACCGGACTTAACTGAAGATGTGTACATCTGTCATAGCTGTACCACAACTTGTCGCTTGTGATAAAGATCTGTCATGAATAGTTGAGCTGTAGAATAGAAACATATGACATGACTACAGTCTGTAATCAATAGTTGAGTTTCCTTCGCTTTTCCGTAGAATAATTGTTATTACTACACTCTGCAAAACTTGGGCAATGTGTTATTGCTTGTCCAACGAATAGAAACAACATGTCTTGACAAGTCTTACTGATTAAAGATGACATATTTACTGCTTTAACAAAGCAGAGCAAGAAATTAGTGGACTTGGCAACCTTTAAGACCACCCAGCCTCTCTTGCTCTATTCATTACTTTTGAATTCATAGGTTTGTTAAATTACTCATTTTATCTAGCTTCCACTTTTCAAGTAGTTCAAAATATCTAAATGGGATTTGAATGATGAAACCATGGTCCAAATATACGATGAATATGAAATAATAAGCAACCAAACAAGTTTTTGCTCGAAAATGCAATTGGAAGATCAAGTGGAAGCTGGAGAGGAGGAGTCCGAATTCTTCAGTGCAACGCAACCAAACGTTGTTGTCCCACGTATTGGACCTGTTAAAAAATCCCTTAATGTAGGTTTGAGGGAAGTAACTGCTCGGGAAAACCTAGATAGGTCATGCTCTAGCATGATGGGCCGTTCAGTACTTTACTACAGCGGAGTGGAATGTTATATGGTTGTTTCTAAAAGCCAAAGTAATGCAGGTCGTCGCTTTTATGGCTGCAAAGCGTACATTAATGCACTTAGCCAACATGGGTTACAACATTGTAATTTTTTTCTCATGGATCAATCAACCACTAACGAAAATGGGTATCCAATACGCACTAGGGATGCAAGTAGAGGTAAGTCGCTTGGAACGGTTGAATATTGCAACAAAGGCTGAAATTTTGTATGGGTGCAACGGTTTATCCCGAAACTAGGGTCGTGGTTGTATGTTGGGTCGAACATTCACTGTATCGTGTATCTTGTACTTTGTTATACTGAACGAAGTTTCTACGCTAGTTAAAAGGTATTGTTTATATTTATGAATGCCAATGAGTTAAAATCTAGGGTCGTCCCCGTTTAAATTAAATAGTTCAATACATAAAGGAGTTTAAAAATAGGCTCGTACTCAGCCACATGAACATTATGGCTGATAGATGCTTTGGAAATCGCCGCACGTACAGCAAAGTAGAAACAGTGACCGATCACATCACGGTAGTATGAAAAGCAGACTCTGTACTGTATTGAAGGAAACTTAGGATCAAATTAGCAGCGGATTTTAACAAATTTTATTAACCCTAGTAGACAGTCGAATCCATTATTGAATTAAAACATGTACCTTTCTTCAATTTGTCGAATCGAGCAAAAGAATCGGACTTGAAATCATGAAACCATCGAATTCCTGTTTTACGTTAAATTGAATCGAACGCTTCTGTTGAAGACGTCTCTATCGGAATCCACAAGAGTAGCCTTCGACGACGACAATCGAGGTCGAAGAATAGTGATTTGGTACTAGCCGAGAAAAAGAACTATGGATCTAGGGTTTTTGGTGTAATCAGATTACCCAAATAAAAGGAAGTGGTTCTCCTTTTATAGTGAACTATACGATATTTCATTTGTCCCTTGTTACCCATTCTTTTCTTTTAAATGAAAGAATTTGTCAAACTTATTTGATCTCTTTTATTCAAACATCATCACTATTTACAACGCTTATAAGTGTGACCTTATAGGCTATCACAGTTTTGGCAACAACTTAAATAACATTTAAAATGTAAACAATGAGCGACGTCTAGTACACATCAATGCTACCCAAGCTATAATAATAATTCAATACAACCTTTCCATGATCAGTGTGTTAATGTAATATAATCCTTTTAACCAGTATATCCAGAATTAAACTCAAGGAACGGAACGTATCACCCTCTTTATAATTTAATCCGTTTATCTTGATCGATGAGTAGACTGTTTAAACAAATCAATATTTGAGCACAGCCATGCATTTCACAGTCTCACTCAATCAAGAGGCCCATGGATATCACTGCGAATATATCGTTGGGTTAAATTCCATCTAGATCATTCATAATTTTCATTCTATTCAAGAAAATCACCGTTATCGTTACTCTGTTATGAAATAACTTTAGATGATATCAAAACACAAATATCCTCGAATAAAATTATAATGATATCAGGTCTGAGGATCATTACATCATTGTCACTATGAGAATAACTAATGATACTGTTAATTATATTCCATGGAATTATCTCACGGCGGGTCAGCCCAATACGATATTCTCCAATACGTATTTATGTTTTGACATTAATATCACGTATATTAATGATCAATGAGATGTGATCATCAGTCAAACACCATACTAGTCTTAACGCTTTATTATTGTCCTATACTAACAATAAAACTCGGCTAGGGGCATTTAAGAATTATAATACTTATCACATTATATAATCTCAAGTTCATTCTTACTCGAACTATATAATTCCGTATTATTATTCTAAGGACTTCTATTATATTATTATTTATATTACGCAGTAAATATAATATAATAGAATAATATTTTATTCCAAATAAAATAATAACGTTATTAATCACATCAAATGGATTGCCTCTAGGGCATAAACTCTAACAAGTATTACGTCAACCGAAACAGTGTCGGACAACACATAAAGCAAAGTTGTAATAGTGACTGGTGACATCAAATATTTGTTTTATTCCTTTGTACACTATGCGGCTATATTTCTCTACGAGTTTATCACAACTTACCTCACACAAACAACTTTGTTTCCAACTAATCTTTGCATTCCTACAATTATGCTTCATAGCCCTCGTCAATGGATTCTGATTGGGATCAAAACTTAGCTCAACGTCCGCCAACTAGTCCAAGAACAAATATTGATTGGCTTGTCGAATGCCAAGACAGGCACTACGTGGATGTGCATCGTGATTTCCCAGAACTTAACGTACTTAAACTCTAGGAACCTGTTGAATATATCAAAGATTTTGGTCACCTGGCAGTTCAGCTTATATTTGAACGAGAGGTATGACTGACTGCAATTATCCAACCTCCAAACAATCAAGAGGTGAACTAATATCCTGTTTGTTACCAGTGTGGGTACGCGGTGGAGGTAGTGGTAAGTGAAAAGTCGGTGTGTACGACTTAAGCAGGATACTTATATGGATATAGCGGAAATAATAAACTAACTAGTAATCTACAATAGTTACGCAGGTAAAAGCTAAGATATTGAAATATATCATAAATAAAAGTAAATCCGATAAGTAAAGACACTAGGAATTTTATACTGGTTCGAACTTCCCGCCCTATGTCCAATCCCGAAGCTCCTCTTCGGAATTCACTATCACATCCTCTCTTAACCTGGAGGAATAGGTCACAATACACCCGAGCACCAACAAGGATGTCCACGCCTGAGCACCCACACATAATTCATAGTTTACAAAGGTTTTGGACTCTTGAATGTGTTCTCTAATCAACATAGAATATTCACGATGAAGTACACCCTTCCTATAATCTTGTCCTCAAGTAAATGAAATATTTGTGAAGATTGAAGGAAGTTAGTTGCATTTCGAATCAAGGTATGTGAAATGTTATCAAGAATTCTACAAGTAAACTTGAATTTGAGAGAGCTTTAGATTGCAATGAATATAAAAGTGCAAATCAGAAAATAGATAGAATAAAATAAGAATTCGTTAGTTGGGAAAACATGTTTTATATTGTTTATATAATAGTAGAAGAGTAGCATTCCTTCGTGAAAGGTTTCAACAAAAATTTTGCATCCATTTCGATTTGTAACTGAAGAGAAATCTCTTCATAAAAGAAGGTGACTCTTCATAAGAAAGGCTTCTATTTCGAATCAGTCGACTGGTCAAAAAACCATCAGTCGACTGGTTGAATCATACTTTGAGACATTTGGATTAAAACCTTTTTAAAACTAATCGTTATGTACAAAATCATGTTGACTAGTTGATTGGTTATTTTTCAGCTAATTGACTGGTAGAGCTAGGTTTGTACAGTTAGGCTTTTCAAAGCCTTATATATATATACTTATACTTTTTTTTTGCATATCCGTATTATACTTGAGGATAGATTTTAACATAATTCTAACATGACTCAACACATATATATAACTTTATCTTCATGACATGATTTTCATTGCTCTTCTTTTTGTTGACATTAATCAAATTTCTTGTTTTCAACATTCTCCTTCTTTTTGATTGATGATAACATATTTATTTTTCTCCATCTGAGTATTTGCTCCCCTTGAATTTCTATAACATTTTGTTAGTTCATAAATTTATAAACTTACCAGTTGGATTCCTACAACAAAATGTTAGCGTATATATTTTCAATAAATAGTGTTAATTCCTAGAAAATCTATACGCACATTAGGCGGATATCACCCAGGTCGAGTCGGCCAAGCGACCGAATAAAACAGCATAACATATTATGAGAAGTGCGGCCCGGTAAAAATAAAGGTCACATATTATAAGAACCGCTCAAACACCAAAACGAGGCAAGTCGCACATTCAACATGAGCGGGAGCGACCTCGTAACAAAGGCAGCACGAAGACGAGCACCCTTGGACCGAGAAGGACGGTCGCACAAGGGGAAGAGGAGGCTCGACTCCAAACCCGCATCTCGCTCTTACAAAATCTATTGAGGCGCTTTTGGGACCCTCGCTTACATGGACCAGCTCAGCTATTCAAGATACTCGTTCCAACAAGCCGCCCGCACATGATATCTGGATACAGCCAAGGACAACTGGCTACAACTAGCCGGTGGCATTGTCGTAATTAGCAAAACGGACGATCCACGGCCTGGATGAAGGAATACCAGGTTGTTTACAAAGGGAAGTGGACCTATAAATAGACGAAGGCTACCAACATGAAAGGGGGCCGGCTTCTAAAAACCACGAAGTGCTGTCGAACTTCATCCTCAACCACAGATTCAGCCATGGCGTCAAGCACAATTTCACGATAAAGGAAAACGAAGACACCCATGTTCTCAATCATTCATCCATCCTTCTTCTCCTCAAATTCTGCTATTATTTTGTATAACTCCTTAGATTGAAATATATTAATGAGGGTGTATTGAGCGAGTGTACAAATGTATGAAAAGAGAGAGCTGATGTGTTCTGTAATTATCAATATAAGGTAGGATATCACCTTCATAGTGGGTGTAGGCCTCATTAACGGCTGAACCACTCTAAATCTCGTCTCTACTTTACTTTTTCGCATTTTTCACTTTTTATTGCTGATTAAACACGGCTCCATTTATTTCTTATCGAATTAGTGAAGCATAGTTTAGTACCTTGGGTGTTTAGCCCATTTTTGGTGTAAACATTTTGGCGCCCACCGTAGGGAACATGTTCATAAATTCCTTTTTGCAGTTCAGCAGTTAAGAGATCCCAAAATTCTTTTCTCCTTCGAAATCATGGTTGGATCGAAGAAAAGAGGAAAATCTATTAAAGTCGCTGCGGTCAATGAGGATGGTGATGCTGGCGAAGCTACATCTCAGATCTTGAATCGTAGGGCGGGGGAAATCCCTAGGCCATCTGTAACACGAGATGAATTGAATGTGGTTGTAACCTTCATGAATGAGAAAATGGATAATATAGCGAAGATGATAATGGAAAGGTTTGATGCCCTAACCAATGGTCAAACCAATTTTTTGCCGCCAAATACTGTGGCCAATGCTGATGAAAAAGAGGACTCATCAGCTTCAGACCCTGAAAGACCTCACAGCCTAGTAAGAGACAGGGGAGAGGTCGGCGTTGAGTATCCTAAGGTCATATCTCCATAGCGCAAAGAAGAACGTTCGACAAATCGCTCTAACACAACCTCCCTCAAGAAAGATGCAAGGCGCCGAAGCTTAAACCATGGTTGAACTTATAGGAACATCAACGTTAATCCAGTTGAACAAGCAGGCGACGAAAGGCGCATCATAGACCTAATCCAGCGAGTAATGGAGGAGAAGGTGACTCGAGAGGATGAGGAGAAAGAATGGGAGTTTTCCCCCAGCAAAAATCCATTTGCACAGGAGATCCTCAAGCGAAATTTTTGAAGAAATTTATACCACCAGCTATAGCGCCTTATAACGGAGTAGGAGATCCAACCATTTTCCTATTCAAGTACGACCAGCACATGAATGGATCTAGAGCCACCGATGAAATCAAGTGCTTATACTTTCCCGTGTGCCTAGAAGGCGTGGCCTCACTATGGTTCACTAGACTTCCACCTAGATGCATCGATCAGTTTGCGGATCTAGCAAGGAGGTTTCAGGATCAATTCCGATCACAAACCACCAAGGCAAGGGATGTGATGTCGCTCAGCGAAATGGAACAGAAGCATGGGGAAACCATCAGAGTTTTCCTTACACGTTTCAATGCTGCAGCAGCGGAGGTCATAAAACCAGAACCGTGGTATTTGCTGGTAGCCCTAAGAGGGGCCATCGATAAGAAGTCAGAATTTGGAAAGTGGCTTAAAATGAAGAAACCAAAGACTCTAAAGAAGTTTTACAAGAAGGCTGAGGAATACATGAGTGTGCAAGGTGAATCTCCAGGCGTCCAGAAGACTACAGAAAATAACACAGCCAGAGAAGGAAAGAGCGATGAGCCCAGGGTAGAGCAAAAGAGCGATGTAGGACAAAAGAGGGCAAACGATGAGAGGGATAGCAAAGCTTATAAGAAGACACGGATGTACAAACCGTCTGAGCTAACCCTCCTGAACGAAACCCCAGAAAGGATTTACCAAGCCGCGAAGGACTCGGGCCTTTTCCCTCAGATGAAGCCGCAGAAGGTAAGAGTGCAGCAGGCAAATTCTGGAAAATTTTGCCGTTTCCATAGCCAGCCAGGGCACAACACTAACGAATGCCGACACCTGAAGAATTTGATTGAGGAGCTCATCAGAAGGAACCGACTCCAGCAGTATGTGAAAAATCCCCAAAGCATTCCAGCCGCGCAGGGGCATAACAACGCGGCTAGCCAGCCCAACTCGAGTGAAGAGGACCAAATGCCTGTTGACTCAGGGCCAGTAATCAATATGATATTTGGTGGTCCCCACCCGGTCGGGAGCAATTGGGCAAGCATGGAATGATACACTAATGAATTGAAGCATGTCACGGGAGAGGAAGGATGAACGATCTTGAACAACGAGCTTCCGATGAGAATGCATAAAACTTCAACCGAGGATGTGATATTCACAGATAAGGATGCAGAAGACTTAATTACGGCAACTATTGATGTCATGGTAATCACGATCGATATTGGGCCTACAGTGGTAAAAAGGGTCCTAGTTGACACCGGGGCATCTGTCAATGTGATCTTTATAAACACTTTCCAAAAGATGAATCTCTCCATGGCAAAAGTGTGCGCGTACCCAAATAAGAGCCACGGTTTCACAGGCCAGCCTACACAACCCATCAGAACGATAGATTTGCCTGTCGAATTGGCAGACGGGGAGCGTCGAGTTTCCATGGTACAGACCTTTGTCATAATAGACGAGTTCTCATTTTACAATGCATTTCTCGGGAGACCGACTATTTCGGGTTTCTAGATCGCTTTAGCTCCTTGGTGTTTGATTATGAAGTTTCCAACCAAAAGGGGAATCGGAGTAATCATGGGCGATCAAATTGCTGCAAGGGACTGCTATGTGATAGAACTGAAGGAGACCAAGAGAAAAGAATCAGGTAAGGATGCGGAGGTTCTCCCTCACATCCAAAACTCCCCCTTGTTGCAACTAAAGAAAGGTCCGTGCACTGGCGATCATAGCGGAATGCAAGAAGAGATCGATCCTAGAGAAGCCAGTGTAGAGGACGAAAGGGCGACCTCGGCCGAAGACACGATTCCTATAGCTGTAAATCCAAAGGACCATAACCGTGTGTTGAATATAAGATCTCGGCTGAACCCTGAATTGAAAAACCAATTGATTGCCTTTTTGAGAGCTAACTTAGATGTGTTCACATGGAACCATTCCGACATGTGTGGGATATCTCCGGATGTTGCAGTTCATAAGCTAAACATTGACCCACGCATTCTGGTTGTCAAGCAAAAGATGAGAACCCAGGGGCCGGAGAGATCGCGCGCGCCTTAAAAGAAGAGATCGGCAGATTGATGGAAACAGTTTTATTAGAGAATCTATATACCTGAAATGGGTATCCAACCCGGTGCTCGTAAAGAAGTCAAACGGTAAATGGTGGGTCTGTGTGGATTATTCAGACCTAAATAAAGCTTGTCCGAATGATAGTTTCCCTCTCCCCAGAATCGACCAACTGGTGGATTCCACGGCCGGCCATGAGTTGTTATCTTTCATGAACGCATATTCTGGCTACAATCAAATTATGATGTTTGGTCCAGACCAGGAAAACACTAGCTTCATTACCGATCTTGGCCTACATTGCTATAAGGTAATGCCATTTGGTCTAAAAAAGGCAAGATAAACCTACCAGCGACTGGTAAATGGTACATTCAAGAAACAAATTGGCAGGGCAATGGAAGTCTATGTCGATGACATGTTGGTTAAGTTGAAAAAAGCAATAGACCATTTGGAGGACCTAGCTCGAATGTTTGATATCTTTTGACAATATGGCATGAAGTTGAACCCTTTGAAATGTAGTTTTGGTGTTGGCTCAAGCAAGTTCCTTGGGTACATGGTCAACGCTAGAGGTATAAAGGCTAACCCAGCCAAAATATCAGCTTTGAAAGAAATGTGTGCCCCAGGAACCAAGAAGGAGCTTCGGTGTTTGAATGAAAAGATCGCAGCTTTAAATCACTTCATATCTAGAGCAACGGACAGATGTCTTCCATT
The DNA here is from genome assembly GCA_030737875.1 of Allium sativum. Classification (NCBI taxonomy): domain Eukaryota; kingdom Viridiplantae; phylum Streptophyta; class Magnoliopsida; order Asparagales; family Amaryllidaceae; genus Allium; species Allium sativum. The sequence continues at coordinate 305,693,993 of CM060925.1, read as the reverse complement.
CTTCGATGCCCTCAGGAAAGGAAAAAAGGAGATACAGTGGACCCTTGGGTGCGAGAAAGCCTTCGAAGAACCGATTCAACATATGGCAACACCACCTATGGTGTCAAATCCTAGTGACGGGGAAGACTTGTTCTTATACCAGGCGGTCTCTGCCCATATTCTAAGCGCACTGATCAGAGAAGACTTGAAGATACAAAAACTAGTCTATTACATCAGTAAGAAGATATCCGGAGTGGAGCTTAATTATCCAAAACTTGAAAAACTTGCTTATTGTTTGCTCATTGCATCAAAGAAGCTTCATCTCTACTTCCAAGCTCATCCCATCAAGGTGCTCATAGATCAACCTCTGAGGCAAGCCATGTCCCGATCAGAAACCTCCGGGAGAGTATTAAAATGGAATATAGAGCTTAGCCAGTACGACATTAATATCATCCCCGAAAAGCGATCAATGGACAAGCGCTTGCCGACTTCATCACGGAATTTACCGACCGGAGGGAGGTAAAGGAGCAAGTTGATATTGAAACAAATATTCAGCGGAAGCTATTTGTAGATGGGGCATCGAATGACCACTGCTCGGGGGGCAGGAGTAGTTCTCAAAACCCCTGAGGGAAGATCCTTATGCTATGCACTTTGGTAAGAATTCACTTCAACTAACAATGAGGCCGAATACGAAGCCCTCACCGTAGGAATAAAGCTAGTGAAAGAATTGCAAATAAAAACTATACAGATCTTCAGTGATTCCCAGGTCGTAGTATGCCATATTCTGGGGGAATTCTAAGCAAAAACGGGGAACTTGCCAGATTATCTTACAAAATCCATACAATTGCTGGAAGCCTTCGAGCATTACACCACATCTCAAATTCCCAGGGAAGAAAATACTAAAGCTGATGCATTAGCCAAATACGCAAGCACAGGAGATGCACAATTAATGGGGTTGGTCCCAGACAGAAATGGATTGAATCATGGAAACAACTGATGAATCAAATTCATGGATGTCGCCAATTAAAGAATACCTCACGACCGGGGAACTCTCGATTGAAACTAAACTCGAAAGAAAGATCTTGCGAAAAGCTCCTTTATACCTTATTCAAGATGGACGACTGTATAGACGGGGATTTTCTACAATTGGACTTCGCTGTGTTACAAAAAATAAGTCTAAGGCAATTATGGAAGAACTACACGAAGGGGAATGAGGAGGATATACCAGAGGACAAACTTTGGCCAAGAAGATCCTACGATATGGTTACTTCTGGCCAGATATCAACAAAGATTCCGCCGCTTACACCAAAAAATGTGACAGGTGCCAAAGATTTGCCAAAATCCCAAGGATTCCATCCACAACTATAACCCACATGGTCAACCCGTGGCCGTTTGCTATCTGGGGCATCGACATCATAGGAGCTCTTCTCACCGCAAAATCCGGTTTCAAATACGCAATTGTTGTCGTTGATTACTTTAAGAAATGGACTGAAGCAGAACCATTGACCACTATAACTTTTAAGAAGGCAAACAAGCGAGCAGGAAGCACTAACTTGAGGAATTCCAGCTTCCATCAGGAGACACTGGACCTCTCAACACATGACCAACAAATGCTTGGTGTCGGATTAAAAGAGTCAATGCTGGAGAAAAAGCGACTCAAAAGTCCAACGGATAAACCCACTATGCCCACCGAAGAAGCACCTTCTTAGGTGACCTTCCTAGGTGCTGGACACAGGTTTTCCAACTTCAGAAGAAAAAAAACTCAATGAGGCGAATGAACGTCTGTGTCCTTAATCAAAGCACAAAGTTGGAAAAACCGACATGTTCCAAAACGGAAAAATTGCCAATTCAATGAGCACATACCTTGGTGGGTAAAAGACACAAAATTTTCCCTTCTGAGTTAAAACTCGATGAGATGAATTAGTGTCCGCCCCTCGGATGAAGCATAAAATGGGGAAGGATTAAACATGCTGGAAAAACCAGCACAAAACAGAAACCCGACCAAAAGGAGGTGGCCATCCTTGTCTCTGTTATTAAGCAAGTCAAACAGAGCCAAGGATGGATCACAAAAGTAGAAATCCTAGATGAATGGGGGTACCCACTCTTGTTCTTTGTTGTTAACCAAGTCAAACAAAGCCAAGAGTACAAAAGAAAAATTCCTAGCCGTTTGGGGGTGTCCGTTCTTGTTCTTTGTTGTTAACCAAGTCAAATGAAGCCAAGTTCGTATTCTACATTGGAGCCCAAGTCCTCCCATGGGGGCACGCATAAAAATGCATCACGAAAATACCCTAAACAAATAAAGCAGGATATTTAATAAAAAATGGTTGACTTGCTAAAGTTAAAACAACTAAAGACTAACTAACCAAATCAAATACCAAGGGCTGGATAATCCCGGCTTAATAAGAACAAAGCAAGACTAACCGTAATACGACGTTGACGAGCGAACGCCTTGATATTAACGTGTGAACAAGCGCCTCACGATATGATATTAACGTGCGAACGAACGCCTCGCGATACGATGATAACGCATGGTCGATGCGAAAAACTTATAAGAAAAATATGTGTGTCTTGTCAAAGCAGGTCAAAGAGAGATAGCATAGCGTGGACATGGAAAGCATCACAAAACCAGTCAGGCAACCATTCATCAGGAGCACAGAGAGTGTCACAGGTTAAACACAAAGTCGCAAACAACAACCAGCACGATGGTATGGGCGAGGACCGGCACCCGCTTACACAACCGGTCTTAAAAGTTCAAAAGGAAAAACAACCAAGATAGAGGAGATTATAGATCCCTGACCTTCCTTGGCCTACCAACTTTCCTCTTCATCAGAGCAGAACAAGATGATGGCCCTTCAGCATGTATAGAAACCAGTGTCTCAACATCCCCATGGGCAAAGGAAGCGACTATGCTATCTTTGGACCTGAGGGCCTGGAATAACTTCGCCTTATCGCTTTCCAAAACAGAAATGCACTCAAAGTTGTCATTATGAAGTTTTTGGAGATCAGAGGCCAACTTATGCCAGCCAGCCATCAGCTTCGAAGAATGATTCTTCAACAAATCCATCTGTTCTCCAAATTGATGCACGACAATCTCAAGGCGAGCCAACATTTGACCTTTCGCTACAATCATATCACAAGCGAAATTCAGAGAATCAGCAGGAGATACATCCACATTCGAAGGGACCCCCTGTAAACTCCATCCCCGAAATCGCTTGTCGAACCCGGGACCGCAAGGCCCAGAAGCGTAATGAGGCCCGTTGACGATAGCTTGGAGCTCCGCGTAAGAAGGGCCGGAAGGAGAATTGATGGACGGTTGACCAAATGACTGACTCTCGTCTCTTGAAATGCTCAAATCGACAAAGGCCCCCTTTTGGCGTTGTTCTGGAGAAGAGATCATCCTGCAAACAAACCAGGGAATAGCCATAAGGCTCAAAGGGAGAATGAGCATAAGAAGGAATCAATCAACCTGAGTAGCAGTGAAAAGAGATACGAAGTTTTCCTTCCGGATTTGAGAGACTCTCCTGAAAGATAGATGGAAGCAATATCAAATGAAAAATAGGAGAATGAAGGGGAGATAAAAGGCACACATCAAAAGTACTCTTCACCACGTCAGCATAACACCTGATTACTGAAATAGGTATCCCATAAGAAGATCAGTTGGCATATTCACTTCCCCATAATTTGACTATTTACAATAAAGACAAAGCAGTCCAAATGTCTCGCCCAAAGATAAAGGCGCCAATCAGTCACAACGAAGCAATCTCAGTTCCTGCACGACCGAGCCCTCAACAAGTAAGGACAAAAACTACTACCCAATGTGCGGTCAAATATGTCGAAGCCAATGATTCCATTCAAAAGAAATCATGGACTTCGAGGGGCAAGTGTTAATCCCTAAAAAATCTATATGCACATTGAGCGGATATCACCCAGGTCGAGTCGGCCAATGTGACCGAATAAAACAGTATAACATATTATAAGAAGTGCAACCTAGTAAAATTAAAGGTCACATATTATAAGAACCACTCAAACACCAAAACGAGGCAAGTCGCCCATTCAACATGAGCAGGAGTGACCTCGTAACAAAGGCAGCACGAAGACGAGCACCCTTGGACCGAGAAGGACGGTCGTAAAAGCGGCATAGGAGGCTCGACTCCAAACCCGCATCTCGCTCTTACAAAATCTCTTGAGGCGCTCATGGGACGCTTGCTTACATGGACCTGCTCAGCTATTCAAGATACTCGTTCCAACGAGCCGCCCACACATTATATCTGGATACAGCCAAGGACAGCTGGCTACAGCTAGCCGGTGGCATGGTCGTAATTAGCAAAACGGCCGATCCACAGCCTGGATAAAGGAATTATAGGTTGTTTACAAAGGGGAGTTGACCTATAAATAGACGAGGTCTACCAACGTGCAAGGGGACCGGCTTATAAAAACCACAAAGTGCTGCAGAACTTCATCCTCAACCACAGATTCAGCCATGGCGTCAAGCACAATTTCACGATAAAGGAAAACAAAGACACTCATATTCTCAATCATTCATCCATCCTTCTTCTCCTCAAGTTCTGCTATTCTTTTGTATAACTCCTTAGATTGAAATATATTAATGAGGGTATATTGAGCGAGTATAGAAATGTATGAAAAGAGAGAGTTGATGTGTTCGTAATTATCATTATAAGGCAGGAAATCACCTTCATAGTGGACGTAGGCCTCATTAACAGCTGAAACACTCTAAATCTCGTCTCTACTTTACTTTCTCGCATTTTTCACTTTTTATTGCTGATTAAACACAACTCCATTTATTTCTTACCGAATTGGTGAAGTACAGTTTAGTACCTTGGGTGTTTAGACCATTTTTTGTGTAAACTAATAGATTCATCATTTTGATCATTAAAAATATAATTCTCCCCCTTTGTAATCAATTAAAAAGTATTTAAACACTATAAGAACAAAGTAATGAAATAACTGATAAATCATTGATGCAAAATAAAACAAAGTTATTTCATACATGCATATTTGTTGAGATAATGAATTGCTCCACCTGAATATATGCTAATATATATTCATCTCCCTCTGTCTGAAAAGCTTATCTTTAGGAGATATTGAACCATGTTCTTTTCCGATAAGCCGAGTTTGCATAGATATTTAGAGATACCGTAATAGTCTTCTCTTTGTTGTGGGGTACCTGCAAAAAAAATATGATGTATATACTTTGGTACCTACTTATTTTGTTTGGGTCCAGGGGTTAGATGGAAGGTAATCATACCCAAGAGGGTTTAATGGAACCTTTAAAGATAAAATTTTCATTATTAACTACAGAGTCAAAATAATTGTCAATATATTTTTCTCTGTTTTTCCAATTTACAAGAACCCAAATTCTTAAATAACTTCAGTTGGTATTTCTTTTCGTAAATTAACTTCTATTGGTATTTCTTTTCGTACTTCTAGGTCTATTATATAGATCTGTATCATTGAAGCATTTGAATTTCTGGAATAATTGTATTTTGGATGTGCATTAGTAATAGCAATGATATTCTTATTGTACATAAAAGCATATCTAGAACTATTTCTATGATTATATCCTAAACCACTTTTGTCATGTAAAGGTCAAGATCTAAAAAAAATCATATTTAATTTATTTTGACCTTTATTAAATTTCACAACTTACTTGTACATTTATCAAATTTGATCCTAAAGTCGCGATTGACATTTTCAAAAGAAATTGTGTTATTTTTTATATCATCAATTTCCTTATTTAATTCAGAATTCTTCATTTTTGAAGTACTATTCTCAGTTTTGAGACCAAAAATTTTAGATTCTAAATTAACTAAAGAAGATTGTAATTTTTCAAAATTTTCTTTTAAGTCAGAAATTTCATTTTGCAAAATATTATTATTTACCTTTAAATACTCACATTCTTTAAATAATTCTAAATTCTTTTCAGTTAAAGCTCCATTCTCTTTTTCAAGAGACGGAATTAAAGAACTAGAATTATTTAAATAATCTTCTAATGATTTATTTCTATTTTGTAAAAAGATCAGTTTCCTTTAAAAGAACATTGTTTTTATCTTCTAGTCTCTCATTTTCTTCCTGAAGGAAATCTTTTTGAGAAATAAGCCCTTCTAAGGTATTTTTAGAACATTTGGCGTGTTCTACTAAATAATTGTTATCTTCACTAAATTTGGAATTTTCTTGCTCATAATGTTTTAACTTAGCTAAAAAGACTGTATTGAGTTTACCCAAAGTTATAAAATCTTTCAATAATTTGTCATGGTCTAATAAAAGATCTTTATATAATGAATCTATACATACCGATTGTGATCTGACTTTAGCCATGAGACAATTGCTTCCATGATCTCCTGATTCAGCTTTGTTATTCTTCCACTTTCTAATTCCTTGACTAGATTTCTTTACAGCCATTTGTTCTAGGATGTAGTTATGATCTCAAGAACGCCAGGCTCCGATACCAAATGAAAAATCGGTGTGTACGACTTAAGCAGGATACTTATATGGATACAACGAAAATAATAAACTAACTAATAATCTACAATAATTACGCAGGTAAAAGCTAAGCTATAGAAATATAACATAAATAAAAGTAAATGCGATAAGTAAAGACACTAGGAATATTATACTGGTTCGGACTTCCTTCTTACGTCCAGTCCCGAACCTCCTCTTCGGAATTCACTATCACGCCCTCTCTTAACCCGGAGGAATAGGTCACAGTACACTCGAGCACCAACAAGGATGTCCCGCCTGAGCAGCCATTCACAATTTACAAAGGTTTTGACTCTTGAACGTGTTCTCTAATCAACACGGAATAGTCACGATGAAGTACACCCTTCCTATTATCTTATCCTCAAGTAATTGAAATGTTTGTGAAGATTGAAGGAAGCTAGTTGCTTGTTAAATCAAGATATGTGAAATGTTATCAAGGATTCAACAAGTAACTTGAATTTGAGGGAGCTTTAGATTGAAATGAATATAGAAGTGCAAATAATAAAATAGATAGAGTATAATAAGAATTCGTTGGTTGGAAAACATGTTTGTATTTTTTATATAATAGTAGAAGAGTATCATTCCTTCATTAAAGGATTCAGCAAAAATTTGCATCCATTTCCATTCGTAATTGAGGAGAAATCTATTCATGAAAGAAGTGACTCTTCATAATAAAGGCTTCTGTTTCGAATCAGTCAACTGGTAAAGAAACCATCAGTCGACTAGTTGAATCATACTTTTAAACGTGGGATTAAAATCTTTTTAAAACAAGCCGTTATGTACAAAATCATGTTGACCAATCAATTGGTTATTTTTCTACCAGTCGACTGGTAGAGCTAAGTTTGTACAGTTAGGCTTTTCAAAGCCATATATATATACACTTTGTTTTGCATATTCGTGTTATACTTGAGGATAGATTTTTACATAATTCTAATACGACTCAACACATACACACACACACACAAATATATATATATATATATATATATATATATATACATATATAACCTTATCTTCATGACATGATTTCCATTCCTCTTCTCTTTGTTGATATTAATCAAAATTCTTATTTTAAACAGTAAGGGCGGATGGAGAAAACACTGATTGTAGGCTCCTGTTATGCTCATTATGGCCGAACGGCTGCAGTTACTCTAAATAGATTTACGACTGCTTATGTCCAATGGGTATTTCTTATGCCAATGAGTTAGAACAAGAGATTAGGCGGCTTAAAACAACTCAGGAGTCTCTTAGGATTGAACGTAACATTTAGTTTGCTTGCATATTTATTTTCCTTATTTACATAGGTCTAATCGTTTGTTGTATCGTTTAGTGCTTCCGACGCATGTAGTAACTTCTGTTTTATGTGTATCTAGTAGATGTAGCAACGTTTGTTGTACTAGTTTGATTGCAGATGTAGTAATGTCGGTTGTATTTGTATCGGTATACGTAATATTAGTTGTATCGTTATGTTTATGAGCAACTGTTTTATTATGCTTTATTATCATTTGTGTCGTGAGTAATATATGTCCATTCAAAAGTTTTATATCAACCTAAAACACTTAATAAACCTAAAAGGGATAAAAAATCATTTTTTTCATAATATTTGTAGTTTATTGCTTGGTTTATTAAAGCCAAAATTGAATTATGAAAGAGCGTACCGATAATATTGGCGCGTTATCATAACATGCCGATATTATCGGTGTGCTTTGATAAAATAGGAGCACGCAGATAAAATCACCACACTTCTGTTTGGGAGTTTGTCTCAACTCCCCCTGAATCTTATGAGTCGTAATATTATGACCCATAAGTCTGTTGGAGATGCTCCTATCACTATTAGCTCATGATAATGCACGCTTTCTTCTGAACAAACGATAAAACCCTAAATCATTGTTTCCCTCTAATCTTAAAACCAAATCCGCTCGCGATGATCCTTCCAAACTTTCAATATTGTCAGGCAGGCAATTATTACAACCGAGTAAGGGAAGATTAGTCGAAGAAAACAAAGGTTAGATTTTTCCTAATCTAATCATAAATCAGTGTGAATTTCCAATATTTAGATTGTTCTTTTGATACATAGCTAATATTCTTCACTTGATTTTAAACCATCGAGTTATTTGATTGACTATCAATTGTTGGTGATAATTTTTATGTTATCTATACTCTGGATTCTTTGTTTTAGGCAACTAGTTATTACCAATATATCATGATTGACTGGTTTTGTTTAGATATAAATATTCTTATGTGACGTTATTAACTAAGGCTGCACAATACATTTTTAGCACAAATCTAAAAACTGTAGCATTTTTGTATCATATTATAGTAATATATGGCTGTATTTAACCTTTTATTCATCTTTTATGATGTTACATTAGCCAAGACACTGTAACTTGAAAATCAATAAGAAACTGAAAAGCAAATCTTGGTTATTATCCTTTCAACTTCCCAGGATTATTTGATAAATTGAAGTGTACATATACATAGAACTATCAACTTTTAAATTATGAATATTGTGCAGATTGTATTTGAAAATTAGTTTGTGAAAGAATTCATCTTCACCGTGCGTTTTGTGAAAGTTGTGGACATTGAATTCATTTCGATTAGTCTATGGAATATTCTGATTTAGGTCATAGGACCTGTTTTTGTTCAAAAGCGTGTTCTAGTTTACTGTATTCATAATGAACCACGTTTGTATCAATTGATCAACATTGGCTTTATTGGTAAGTTGCTTGCAGGGTTCTTATCTCTATTAATAAAATGACTTAGTTTTTCAATCAAAATAACACAGTTTCAAAACATTTTTCAAACATAGTCATGTTTACATAGTTTGGAGCTGAATTTGCCAGTATTCTTTAACGTCATCTGAAATGGTGCTAGTAAATAATAAGTTGAAGTGTACATATACCTAGAAATATCAACTTTTAAATTATGACAATTGAGTGTAAACTATATAGTACCGAATGTTTTGTATAGTTAGAGCAAGAAGGTGCAAAATTGAGTTAGAGTCCTTAAAAGTCAAGAGTACAAATTGATGGAAATTACACTATGAATCATTGTTCAGCCTAATAAACTACTTTATCACCACTTGTTCCACTGCCATTTTCTATATTTGATTTCAAGTTTGACTAATCTGGACTTGAATTCGTGTTTAGTATGACTAGTTTTAAATTTCAGATTATTTGATGTAGGGTATCCTATCCTTCTTAAATTACACAAATTGCCATTATGACGAATGCCTTGATTCAATGGTAATAACATGGATTTCATTTTAATTTTTGTTGGATATGTGTCAACTATTTTTTTTTGCTCATATATTAATTAAATGTAAAAAAAAAAATTTTTTCACAACTGATTAATATATTTACGAATTTGCAATATACAAGCTTGAAAAATTCATGTCTTAAAAGCCTATTGATATGTATACATGGAGCATTTACCAAAATCAATTTTATTGATCTGCAAAGTTAAAGTTAAATGCCTATTTTTTCCCCATCTTTAAAGAAAAAATATCTAGGAAACCTGAAACCTGCATGTGACGAGGAAGCGAAAATGTAATAAACAATTTAGGTTGATTTCTACTTTGAAGTTCATGATTTTTAAGTTTTTTTTGCTACTTTATGTTTTAGTTATCATTTTCCATATTTACCAAATAATTGTCGCTTGTATATAAAGAGTCGCGTAATTGATTTAAAATGGCCCAACTTTTGATGGGTTATGAATAGATCATTTTTCGATGCAAGTTATTGACGTGATATCGAATTATGATCACAAGGCTAACTTGCTACGGTTTTATGTCTTTTATAATGCAAAATATTTGAATGCATGTTTTGTGTGGTTAAGGAAATAGAGAATAAATTTGATGCATGATTTTAGTACTTTATTGAAAGGATATTTGATACATTTTAGACCAAGTTCCCACAATTAATCATAGTTGGAAAATTGATGTATTTTTTTTTTGTTGATTTTCAAATTTATTAATGACAAAAAGTTGAGTAATACTTATGATGTTTATAGGATTGATATCAAAATGAATGACCTGTCATAGATGTATCGTAGGCTTAAAGATGGATATATAAATATAGAATTTGTCGACGGTGTTAACAAATTTGTTAATTATGCATTTCAACAAGTAGAATATGGAGGAACTATTATACGTCCATGCTTAGTGTAAAAAAATGGAAAATTTGAGATAAAGCAAGAAGTCTCTAACCATTTATTACAAAAAAGTTTTGTTCCACTGTACACTACTTGGATTTTTCATGGAGAGGAAGAAGTCGATGAGTCAACAAAGTCCGAATCACAAGCTAGTGAACTAAATGATGAGAATCCATACATGGAAATGGTTTTAGATGCGATGGGTGTTGATCACAGTATGGAAGAGCAACCACCAATCTCGAAGCTCAAAAGTTTTTAGACATACTAAAAGCAGCTAGCGAACCTTTATATGAAGGATGCAAAGAAAGAAAAAAAAATCTACATGTGCATATATGATTGCCCTTAAATCTAGAAGAGGTTTAATTGAGGCATGTTTTAAAGATAAGAGTGCATTGATTGGTAATATGCTAACAGAGGGGAATAAAATAGTTCACAATTTTTATGAAGCTAGAAAAAGTGGAAACCTCTCGGGCTTGGTTATAAAAAAATTGATGTTTTTATTGAAGATTTTTTTTTTGTTTGAAGAGAGAAGTAAGAAGGAATGGGAATATTGATTACACTACAACAAAAATGCCAATTTGGCAGTGCTCATGGCCGTATCAAAATGGATTTGATACGGTTTTAAGCCGTATCAAAAAATGGCATCTCTGTTGTTTTGATACGGCTTAAAACCGTATCAAATTGGTAATTTGATACGACTTAAATTCGTATCAATTGATTAATTTGATATGATTTTAAGCCGTATCAAATTGATAATTTGATACGGCTTAAAGTCGTATCAAATTAATATGTTGGCACTGTCAACTTCATACATCGATACGGTTTAAAGCCGTTTCAATTTAGTAGATTGATACGGCTTTTAACCGTATCAATCTTGGTACATCATATATGCAATATGCAGAAACACTATACCCATTGATATATATATATATATACACATATGCACAATAAAGAAGATACGTTGCACCCATATAACAGTATATAAAGAAGATACACAAAGCATAATTCGATTAATATATAAACCATAATTTCAGTTAATACAAACCACATAACACAATATATATATATATATAAAGCATAATGTTCACAGTTCTTGCTTTAAAAAAAACAAAACTGCAGTTGTTGAGTCAATGCAACTCATGCTTGTTCCAAAAGCCTGAAGAGAAATTAAAATAACAAACATTAGTTTAGTTCCACCCGCACAATAAGAACAATAAGACAACAACAACAACAAGCATCATTTTGTCGCGGACTAACATGGACTCAGTTTGCGATAAAAGTCACAAACTGGACTCAGTTTGTGATCTCTGTCGCAAACTGATCCAGTTTGTGACTGAAGTCACAAACTGATTGCGGCTTCAGCCACAGACTCGACTCCAAACCGGGTAAACAGTATAGAAAGCTGATTACAATACTGATGGTGAGTGTTGTCTACAAGCGTAAATCTGATTTATATTCATCTCTTCTATGATATGAGCTTCCCCTGGGTATGTCCCTTCTACCACGATCACTTGGTTTACGATCCTGAGTGCTCATTTCAGAAGTTGTCTACAAGGGTAAATATAGAAGTTATATGAGGATAGGAAAAAAAACAATGCATATTTGGGTAAGCTTAAGTACATAAAGTTTGATCCGTTAACAACTTCACAGTACATGTTCTCCCAAACCTTCATGATATTCAGATGCACAACAAAATAACAGCAAGACCACATATAGCAGTTTATTTTTAATAGGCTATGCCAAAAAAATGTTTTTACTATGTTATATTTCAAGTGACATCAACTATCGAAGTCATTTTTTCTTCCTATGTTAGATTTAGCTTGATATCAATGATCAAAGCCACTTTTCTTCCTATAGATCGAAATCAACAAGAACAAGAAGGCAATTTAGTAAGAACTCCCAAAATCAAATGGAATCACTGAATAATTGGAGTAATAATGATAGATTCAGCTTGATATCATCGATTACAGCCAGGTTTTCCTTCTTACAGATCGAAATCAAAATTTTTTAAAAAAAAAATTGGGCAAAAACCACCTCCTGAAGTCAAATAATACAACTAAAGAATTAGCTCTTTGCAGCCTCTCAGAGGAAAATTATCAGAAGAAGAAAATAACTTGCAGAAAATGGCAAGAATTTCTAGACTTTCTAATAAACAAGAATATAATCCCAGTAATAACAATGAATTAAATTTGGTTTTAGCACTGAATAAAAGATATGATCAGACGAAACTAGATCCAATTATAAAAATTATATTCATTATTTTGCATTATACAGCAAATACTTATTCAAATCGGTTGAAGTGAAGTCTTTTTGACGTTCTCCAAAATGACCTTTCCTATGCTTCCCACATATAAACAAGCAAGGATATTTATATTTTCATTTTATGTTGTTTTTATTGTGTCTACAAAGAAAGCATCGTGCTTTGAACTTTATATTTGATTATGTATTTTTTGATTGAATACAAAGGAATATTTGCCTTGACTCGGTCATAATGAATACAGTTTAAGTACCAATATATCTACATTTGATTCTATACTTTCAAATTTCCAATTGTTAAACACTTAATACATATCTGCATTTTTCATGGTTCCATTGTTTAGTTGAAGCGGTAGTTTGTAAAACTAGTCAGATTGTGTACATGAGATGTTAGAGAGTAATGAAACCACCATAGCTTTTTACACTGAAGAAAAGCATAACACTTTGTTTTAATAGTAAGCGAAAAGGTTAAAAGAAAAATGAATGTAGTTTGCATGTGCAATTACATAACTATCAATCCGTACTTCTGACATTACGCAAGTGAAGCGCACTCTAAGCGGGTATGTAGTTACATAAGATCATTTATCAAAATGGAATACTTTCTAAACCATATTTCATTTTTAAATCAGTTTCAAAATTATTTACTAATACATGCCACGTTCTGTCAGAATGATCAAAATATCAAATTCATCTCTAAAAGAACACCATTATTAACGATGATACATTCATTTGATAAATATTCTAGTTATATGTTGTTGAAATAGTAAGTATATCAAATATTCTAGTTATATGTTTGCGAACTCAGTTCCAGACTGAGTTTGCGAACTCAGTTCCGGAACTGAGTTTGCAACGAGTTTCCAAAATCTAGAAAAAAAACTTGAATATGTTGACATCCTCTTATTGGTATACAACAAACGTTTTGAAATAGAAAATGAAATTACATATGTATTAGTTGTATAATTTATGGATATGCATATCTAAATGACATGGTAATACTTAAGTCAATTACAATTACCTGCTTTCCACCTTTACGACCCCTTGGTATCATGGGTGGGCACTTTGTTTTTTCTTTATTACCAGTGATGCCTGCTTCCTGATTTATCAGTAACTGGAAGAAGAAAAAAATGAAATATTTGTTAATGCAATTATTTTTTGTAGTTTGCAAACTTAGTTCAGTTCCAAACTGAGTTTGAACTCAGTTTCGAAACCGAGTTTGCAAACTCAGTTCAGTTCCGAACTGAGTTTGAACTCAGTTTCGAAACCAAGTTTGCAAACTCTGTTTCGAAACCGAGTTTGCAAACTCAGTTCGAAACTAAGTTTGAACCGAGTTTGCAAACTCAGTTCCGAACTGAGTTTGCAAACTCAGTTCTGAATTGATGAATGTGCAGTAAATCAATCCGTGAACTTGCATTTGAGGCTTAGCACCTATATTGCATTATAAACATGATTTAATTTCTGCACCCACCAGCAATTAAAAAAGAAACCAGGCATATGTATGTATCTACACCTGCGTGTGTACACATGCAGATGTAAGAGATTTTAACACAATAACTAGATCAACCAATGAAATAGTAAGATGCAGAAGATATAACTAAATAAAAGTAAGAACTAAAATGCATCAGTTCATCTCGAATGGGAGAATACCATTGTACAAATGCTGCTAAAATCAAATTTCAAAATATATTCCACTTAAAAAAAATCAAAATCTGAATGCTATTGAATACAATACAATGTGTTATGCGTTAATATAAGAAAAGGTCGTCATTCATTGAACTAACATCAATAGCACTAAACCTGGAGTAATCGACTTAGAATCAGTTTGAAACTTCTATTGTGCTCCTTATATTGTATATTTTTCTACCATAGCATCTTAGCAAGATTAGTTTCAATATACTGATCCCAGAGCGTAAAGTTTAAGTGATACGACTCGCTCTAGAATCAGTTTCAGAAATATCTATTTGTATGCATAAAATGGAAAGTTTAAGAGCTTATTAGAACATAACTCAATGCTCACCAAATTTCACATTCAAGAAAAGGAAAAAAACAACCTAACTCGTATATAACAACGCATATCATTATCCAACTTTTACTCTAATGGGAATGGATATTGAACTGAAATTAATTTTGATAATGACAAATGGCGGCACCAAATAACATGTATTTGACATTTCATCTGTGATTTAGAACAAAGAAAGTGACTTTTAATTTCATCATCATGTTTTAGAAAGTAATTAGATTTTTCTTCACGTTAATGAACAATAAACCAATAAACTGCAATTAAATAGGAAATTACCTCGGTCATGGAAGCTCGCCAAGCCGCAGATGGTCCAATGCAAAGTGAAGCAACAAAACCGAGTCTTCTCAACTGTTCGGCTTGATACTTCTCTCCTAATTGGAAAGAAACTTATGTATAAAATAACTGAGGCTAGCATACCACAGAAGACACTAACGATAAAACTACTAATTTCATGCTTTTAAATAGGAGCAATTACATTAGATTTTTAAAGCCGATGTAGTATGAAAATGCAAAAGAAGTATGCATAAGTTCATAGTTTGAAACAGTTGGTTATAACATTAATATCGATACACAAAAACATGAAGTTTGTCCTACATTAATCTAAAATAGCAATCAGTATGAGAAGGATAAAATACAATATCATTACTTAGGTAGAGTCCGAGGCTTGGATTTGTCACGGGCCATGCAGTTTTTGTCAAATTTAGAAATCAACTAAAAAAATGGTACAAATTTCATTTTAATTTTTCATTTTATTTTTGAACTATGACTTTGAAGGTCTCTATTTTTTCAAAGATAGTAGACAAACTAAGAACTGTAATAAGCACCACAACATTTGAGGTCCGTCAAGGACAATACGTTAGTGTGATCAAAAGAGTAAAATTTCACATTTCTTTAGAAATGACCAGTTACGTTATTCCGTGGAATGCGCATTTCCCACCGTGCTCTGTAATATAATAAAGGAATTAATGTAAATTTCTATCTACGAACAAACTTGCAATGTCTACTTGTGTTTTCTAAGAAAACAGTTAACTGCTGATCGTCCAATTTAACAACTTTACATTAGCAACAAAAAACTTCAACTGACCATGCTTTTAATATTTTAATTCACCTTCCTAATATTCTAACCTGCAATATCATGAACACTTACAGAAACGAACTTCAACGATAAAAAATTTCTCTTAATTTTAGATATTTTGAAATCTACTGCTTCTTTGTTTCATACAGTAACAATTACTTAATGTGATAATAAAAACAAAAAAATTATTAGATCAACGAATTCTAAAGAGTGGATTGGGGATTAATTCTCAAATAAAAATTCATAAGCTATTGTCAACCCAAACTCTCCTAATCAGTCAGAAACACACATTGAATTAAGCATGCTTGATGTCACTAATCTATGAAACGCAGTAGAAACTCAGGTCAAATATCTCCAAAAGCATCAAAATTTTAGATCATAGCATAAAACCCTAATCCTTCCACATAGAATGGAACTAAATAGAAGTAAATGTTTAAAAAAAGATTGAAACGCAGATAAAAGATTTATACCTTTCAGGCTCCCCTATCACTAACAATTCAAATTCCTTAGCTGATTTCTCGAATCAAGATTTCTTAATCAATAGGAAATTGGAAAGAGAAGTAAACGAGATAAATAGCCAAACAATAGAAGGAGAACAGAAACAGGATGTTGCGGACGGCCGATGAATGGGAGCGTGCGAGGCAATCAAAATCACGAAGGAAGGGGAGCGAGTGAATTTAGGGATTGTAAATATTAGGGATTGTGGAAATGAAAAAAAAAAGCAGGGAGTGAAAATAGGTTTTAGCTGTTGTGGGAGATCAAAATTTTGATACGGGTCAAAACCTTGTCAAAAATGTAGTGATCCGCGGCTTTAAGATGGAGGGCTAGATTTTAATTGTTGAGGTGGTGCGGATCGCAATCGGTTGTTCCATGTTATTTTAATACGGGTATGAGCACAATCAAATTTGATACGGCTTTAAGCCGTATCAAATCCCCTCATCTCGCAGTGCCAAATTGGCTTTTTGGTGTATCAAATCCCCTTATCTCGCTGTAACAAATCCCCTCATCTCGATTGTGAAAGACAAGTGACTGTGCCACTACTTAATGGGTTTTCTCATGAAAGTGTTGGGGCCTTCGGGAACCCAAATGTTTACTTTGTTGTGAGGAGGGAGACCATGCATCTCTTTACCACACAGGCACGCGCCGTCGTCAGACCGACTGAACCGAATCGGGCAGGGTATGGGTTTTGGTTTTCGGGTTTCGGATCTTGACCCAATAAATATACTTTTTGGACAGAATTTGCATGCATTAACGGGCTGAATTTCGGTCCAATACAAACCCGAATGGAAGTGTAAACAGAGCGGGGATTAGTAACATTTTGGAACCGTTGCGACACGAAGGGGCACAATGTTTGAACAGTAACGCTTCATGAATGACGAAGGGACGTCGCATTTCAAATTCAAACAGACATAGCTATTGCAAAAGGATGCAACGATTCGCTATCTATATATAGCAGCACTCAGAAACCGTACAAAGCACTTTTTCTTCTCGTTTATTCTTCTTCTTCCTTCAGTTTTGCAGCGGCACTGCAGACGTTAAAAAGCATTGCAGATTCCTCAATTTGTGACACTTTAAGGCGTTGCAAATCTGATTTTTACTCCTCTTCGTTCTTTTCTTCTACTGCATTATCAAAAATTATAAAACCAGAGTGTTCTTGATCAGATCAACACTGCATAAATTTTGAATCCGATTTCGCTGTTCCAAGGCTTATTGAATCCTAAAATGTCAATAATTCGATAATCCTTAAAGTCTGAAGTACGATAATCATACGACATTCATCATCATCCAATAGTCTCAAACCGCAAAATCCCCAACAATTTTTTTAGACAATAGCGCATTACAAGTGACGAATCAGCATTTGATGAAATTGGAGCGTTTTGATGGTGAAAACTTTATTCATTGCCAAGACGCGATGAAGTTCTTTCTAATCACCGTCAATTTGTTTTACATCTTGGAAGATGGATTGGAAGTTATACCGGAGGAAACCACTGGCGAGGATGTCGCTCTGAAGGAAAAAAGAGAAAAGCGCAAAGAGGATGATTTCTTGTGCAGAGGGCATATTCTTAATGCACTGTCTACTTCATCCTACAACACTCATAGGGCCTTGGAAACTGCAAAGGACCTCTGGACTGCGTTGGAGAGCAAGTATCGCATATCCGAGGCAAGTAATAAAAATTTTCTTATTTGTAATTTTATGGATTTCAAAATGGTCACCAACAAGTCCATAGTTGGACAAGTAAGTGAAATACTATTGTTGGTGAATCAACTTAAAGATGTCGGTATTGATCTCCCTGAACCTTTTGTTATTAGAGTAATTATTTCAAGAATCCCGAATTCTTGGAATGATTATAAGAAAAAATCGAAACATGTTGAAATGGATTATAATTTAGACGGTTTACAACATCATCTTCATATTGAAGAGGATTCTCATAAACGCGAACTAGTTGAAAATCTTCAAACTGAGTCGCAGGCTAAGGCAAATAATGTTGAAATTACTGATAAATTGAAGCCTAAGAGTAAGACACGGTTTAAGAAGAATAATAATTCCAAGAACAAAAAGAAGGGTGCCTGTTACTATTGTAACAAACCTGACCACTATGCCCGAGACTATCGTCTTTGGAAGAAATAGCAAAAAGCGAATGTGGTTGAAGAAAAGCTTGCGTCTATCGTACAAGAGGCGAACTCCGTTAGTGGCACTGATAATGATTAGTGGCTCCATACTGGAGAAACCATTCATGTTCGCAAAGACTGTAATATGTTTAAGACTTACGAAGAAAATAATGGAGAATCCTGCGAAGTTACCGGCATAAACAGCGTTGTAAGAAAAGTTCTGGGAAAAGACACAGTTGAACATACATTCACCTCTGGGAAGTTCTTACATAAGTCAATGTATATTATGTACCCGATATGTATAAGAATTTGGTTTTTGGATACCTTCTTAACAAAGGTGGATTGAAGATGGTGTATGAGTTTGATAAGTTAGTGTCGTCCAAGAATAGCAAATTTATTAGACAGGGATATTCTTGTAATGGAATGACTAAGTTGAATCTAATAAAGAAATCTTATGATTATATTGTTGATTCTGTTAATTTATGGCTTATCAGATTAGGACATGTTAATTTTAAGTCTCTTAGAAATATGCATAAATTAGGATTAATTTCTGATTGTGATCCCGAGTCCATCTCTAAATGTGAAATATTGTTCAAGCAAAAATATACCGGAAATCATTTAATTCTGTAGAAAGGAGAATCGGTTTGCATGATTTGGTATATAGTGATGTCGGTGACTTAAAAAGTCATATCACCTATGGTGGTAACCAATACTATATAACATTTATTAATGATTATACTAGATATGCATATGTATATCTAATGAAATTGAAAGACGAGGCTTTTGATAAATTCAAAATTTACAAAGCAGTAGTCAAAACACAATTAGGAGTTAAACTTAAAGTGTTACATTCAGAATGCGGTGGTGAATATTTTTCAAATGACCTTGTTTTGTAAACATGTATAGTTCATCAATGTACCGCCCCATATACACCATAACAAAATGGTGTTTCTGAGATGAAAAATAGAACTTTAGTAGAAATGGTTAACGCCCTGCTCGTAAGTTCTAATTTATCTTATAACATATGGGGTGACGGTATGTTATCTGCGTGTTACATTTTAACTAGAGTACCACTTAAAAAGAATAATATTTCCCTTAATGAACTATGGTTTAATAGAAAACCAAACCTTACTAGACTTCAAGTTTGGGGTTGCTTAGCTTATGTTAGAAAAGCTAATCCGAAATGACCAAAGTTATGAAATTGAGCATTTAAGTGTGTTTTCATAGGATATTCTCTAAATAGTGTAACTTATAAATTCCTTATACTTGATATTTTGGAAGTTATAAAATCTCTAAATGTAAATTTTTTTGAAAATCAAACTATTGCAAATCCATTGATGTCATCTAGTCCTAAACCAACTGAGATTAATGATAACAGTGATGATGAATAAGCTCCTGCATAAAACATCAAGGAAGTGTCAGTACCAGATAACAGTACTGAACACAGGAGAAGTAAAAGAGCGAGAATAGACTTCATAGCACATCTTATAGAAGGCAAAAAGGACGAAGTCCTTAATGTGACAAGATATGAAATGAAAGTCAATGATGACCCCAAAACATATTCTGAGGCTATGAGTTCCAGAGATTCTAATTTCTGGGAAGAAGTTATCGATGATGAAATGAACCCCATAATATTAAACCAAACTTGGGTTTCAACTTATTTACTTCCTGGTCCTAAACCTATAGGATGTACATGGATATTCAAGAAAAAGTTTAATACAAATGGATCCATTGATGTGTTTAAAGCCAGACTAGTTGCTAAGGGATATAAACAAAGACAAGGAGTAGATTATTTTGATACATATGCTCTAGTTGCTCGCAAATCCAGACGCTGCTTAATAGCACTTGCATCAATTCATAATTTGGTCATACATCAAATGGATGTAAAGACAACTTTTCTAAATGGAGATTTAGAAGAAGAGATATACATGGAACAACCTGAAGGTTTCACTACAAGAAAACACTGATTTAGCGTCACATATTTAGAAGCGGAAATTTCCGTTGCTAAATTGGGACGGATTTCCATATGATATGCGAGGGATAGTTTTTTTTGTTTTCTCAACTCTTTTTCCTTTTATTTATTACCATTGTCTTCTATCATCCATCACTAAGTCGTTGCAAATTGCGTCAAATTACTAACAGAAAATTTCTTTTGTTATTTTCCGCTGCAAATCCAGGCAAAATACCGATGAATGTTTATCGAAGCTATTTTGCAGTAGAATTCCAACAGATTTGCAAGTGATGAAAATACCAGTTTATTATAATAATTATTTAATAATTAGTAATAAAATTTAGTACTTATGAAATGATATATAGTATTCGATAATTAATTTTAAATAATTGTATTTAATCATTATGGTTGATAATCGTAGTTGATACTTATATTTTATAATTATAGTTGATAATCATATTTTATATTTCAAAATATTTAAAAGTTTGGAATCATCTTTTATAAATTTGAAATAAATCATAAAGTTTATAAAACCAATTATTGTTTGACAGAAATAACCAAAATTTCTAAACTTTAAAATATTGAAAAAGCTTATTTAATAGTTTAATTTAAATTGTTTAATTCTTCATATCAAATTTGAAAATTTTCTATAAATTCTAACTAAGATAAAGTATATTTTTTTAAACATCGGCTCCGCAGGTCAAATTTTAGCTCCAACGCATGAAACTTTTGGCTCCATCATATTATTATTTAATATTTAATTTTCAATGTATAAGATCTACTAAATATTTAATGGTTACAAATGTATTTAATATTTAATATTTAGTTTTCAATGTACAATATCTACTAAATATTATTTATCAATTAAGAATTATTATTCAACAACACCATTAAATAATAAATAATAAATAATTTATTATTAATCTTAATAATACTATTAAGTAATTAGGAGGTATTTAAACAAGTACTTATTAATTAATAATTACATTTAATACTAATTAAATAATTTAATAATTAATGGTAAGTAATTAATAATCAATATTTAATCAGTATTTAAACAAGTAATATTTAGTTGTCAAGAGGAAGCAAGATTTAATAATTAATTTTTAATAAATATTGTTAATAATTAACTGGTAAGCAAGGTTTAATATTCACTATTTTTTCAACGAAATTTCTTCATTTACATTACATATTAAAACAACCCTATTAAATATCTCACTAATTTTTTCCATATTTTGCTAAAAAGGCTCCATATAATTTTCGTTTTTTCCTCTCGTTAATTTAATAATAATACAGTTCAAATGTTGAAACCACACACGGAAACGTCATAGATGTTAACTAAATAATAATCAGTAGTCGTCTATGTTTTCCCACCACACTTTCATTTTCCCTCCACTCGTTTCCCCTCTCTTACCCTTATCTTATCTTATTATAATTATAATTATTGGGAATAACCATCCCCTATGTTTTCATCTGCTTCCCCAAATTAAATCAGTGCATCATCCGCCCAAAATCCATGGACGCTGCATTCATGGACTCCACATTCACCGTAATCGCTATCTCCAAGTCCTTCAACCAGATCTGCATCAAAATCAATTTTGAGCCTCATCCCCCCACGCTGATTTCACCCCTCCTCCTTTCACATCCCTTTAATTCATCTGTTTGTCCGTCATCTTTGTTGTCAACATGTATTGTTTATTGACCATTACTACTTTCTCTACTGTTCGGGCTTCATTCACATTTTTTACTTTGCCATATAGCATTCAAGATGTAAACAACTTAGCAGACCGGTCACCAGAATGCTAAAATTGATCAACAGTTGCCTCCGGTTTGTATACCTTTTCTTTCTTTTTTCCATTGTTTATTTTGTATTGCTTTTTACCAATTTCTTCGACTGGATCTACGTCATTTTTTAAAAAAAAAAATTCAATTCTGCTGCTTTCCTTACGTCAATTTGGTGTTTATTGCTTTGGATTAAATTACGTATAGGGATGACAGAATTAAAAGATTTTGCATCAGAAGGCAGCGCTTCAAAAAGAACAATGTAACCATGAATTTTTTTTGCGCATGGATTTCCTTTGACATGTAAGTCCGATATATTAACCTGCCAAAAAATTCATTCACAAATCATATTTTAATGGTATTTGAACTACACGTATTTACATGCTTGTTGTATTTGCCCAGCTTTAACTTTCTGCTAATTAAATTATCGTTAATATTTGGAGTTAACCTTTTCTATTGTCTGTTTGCATTGATGTTGTTTAAGTTCTAAAAATAAACATATGCAACATAATCTGTAAAAAGATTATCCATTTAATTTCTTTTGTATTTGTAATAGATTTGATTTTTTGTAATTGATATTTTTGATAACCTCCTTAGTAGGTCAAAAACGCCCATTTTTTCCTCCTAGAAGTTTAATGTGTGTATTGTGTGCCATATGCATATGCAGATAATTTTCCAGTATTAAACTTCATATCTATTGTACATTACATTAAGCTTTATATCTGCATATGCACTGTGGTTGTACATCATAGAAGCATATAAATTTCAGTAATTACCTTTTTTTTAAGGGTATGAATTTGATATATTGACAGTAAAAGTTCCATTATGAACGAAGTAAAATCAAACATGACAAGTAAAAAAGCATGTGAACTAAGCAAATCTGTTGCCTATACACCAATTATATACCAGCCAAGGTCTAAAGCCTAGCCAAACAACAATCCTTTGTTGTTATTGTATTTCTGGAATTTACGTATACTGGATCACATATAAATGCAAACGAAGATGGAAATATATATAAGTGGCACAACGTTTTTAGTTTTTAACCAAGGAAATAACAAAGCAATATAAGTCAAATATGAATGAATGTAGTGCAAGAAAGAATAGTCATTTATTAAAGAAGATATTTTATGATTTCAGCAACTAATTTATTTTTAGCTAGATATCTTCATAAGACTTATAGAATATATTTCATTTTTGTAACGACCCGTATTTTTACGGTATATAAATAATTTATTTAATTATTTAAAAAATGGTTTGGTTATTTAAAATGACCAGAATTAAATAATATTGAATATTTAATTAAAATAAATAATATTATAATATATTTAATTTCTGAAATAATCAGAAATAGTGGAATTCACAATATGGTGTGAATTGGATTATCGGTGACATTTAATTCAGTTTAGAATCGAATTAGAATAACAAATATATTATATAAACGACAGTTGTAATTATAATATAATTAAAATCGAGCTTGAAATAGCACGATAGTTCGCTATTTGGCGATTTGAACTTCAGTTGAATATACATGGTCTGTTTTAAATCGAATTTCTATGAAACAAGAAACGTTTGTGGCTGGTGAAGTATATTTTTCTGGTGGAAGAGAAAAACCGGGATTTCATTGTGTAGATTTTTATTAATGTTCAAATCAAATTTTAGAAAACTCGCTATGGAATTCCCTTGAAATTTATATATATATATATAAATATTTATATTTATATTATAAAAGGATTTTATATATAAATCGAATATCGATAACTGGGAATTTTGAAATATCGAGTTATGAATCCCATTGGAGCTGTATGATATTCTATTGTGAATATATACAATAATATTTATTTATATATATTTAATTTAATTATTTTTTTAAAGTATATTTATATATTTAAATGGGTTGTTTAGAGCTTTAAAAATAGCCAGTTTTGCAAACGACCTCTGTTCTCGACGAAACTAATTTTGTTGGATCCGCAATATTAAATTATTATTAGATTTCAATTTTCGTGATTTTTGAAGTCAGTATGTGGTCTTACGGTATTTTAATGTGAAAAACAGTTAGTATTTTGACGGTTAAAAATACGTTGTGTGAGCAAACGGAGTCGGAATTCGACGAAACCAGTTTCGTTGGGTCCGTAATGGCGAAATGTAGCTACATATCAATTTTCATGATTATTGGGTGTCAAATGTGACCATACGGATTTTTAAAGACGAACAGAAGTAGCATTTGCTTAAAAATAAATATAATATTCAAATATTAAAATCATTTATATATATTCCTAAACTCTTCTAACCCTAAATCGCTTTTCCCTTGTCAGCCACAAAATTTGCGCTGTCATGTTTCTTCAGGAAACCTGATTTTGTGTTCTTTATGAAATCCAAAGAAAATGAAATCAATTACTACAAATTGTAAAACATATATTTTTGAATTCATGGTAAGGAGATCTTCAAGATGAGATGCATTTTATGGAGTTCGACGTCTTTTGTTCTCGCTGGAAATCGTTCAGCGTGGGTATAAGGGTGCTAGGGTTTAGGTAATCTCATAATCGAAGCAAATATTCACTGAATGGAGTTCATATTTGGATTCGACACTTAGAAAGGAGGGGTATGGCAAAATTTCTGGATTTTCTATACCAAAATGTATCGTTACCTCATTGTATCGAGCGGAGGACCTGAAGTCGCGACTCAGCAGGGTGTTACGGGCCGTGTTTCATTAGGTGGAGGTGATTGACGATGGAATGACGAGTTGCATCCTGGTGTTTTTGGTGGAGTATGGGGATCTTTTTCCATCGCAGTCTGTAGCAATGAGGAAGGAACTACTACCGTGGTTTGGGGATGATGTAGAGCGTGATGACGAGGCTGAGGGATGGTGGTGAGGTGAACTTGAGGGGACTCGGTTTTGTAGAACGATTGATGTGGAGGGAAAATGAAGTGTTGAATGATTCGGTAATGGAAGTGGGAATAAGGGAGTTACGGTTTATTTTCTGGAGCAGGAGATTTAAGAACGAGGGAGGAAGAAAGCTGTTCAATACGAGTTTGTGTTTAAAAGGGTAGTGGGCTAAGAGGAAATAAGGTGAAGGCACAATTAAAAGAAGGATTAATTGACATAAATAATCAAAAGTTTAACCCATCCGCCCATATTAATCTGAAGTATGTGTTGTTTTGAATAATCCGAAGTTTGGGGGGTGCCTTCCCAAATTGATCTCATTTCCCCGGTGACCTGTTATAGCAGGTTTCAAATTTTAATAGTTTGCTAATTAACAGCCTTTGTAAATTAATAATCTTTGTTAACTTAATAAACCCGTTTTTAATCGTTCAAGTTATTAAACTCCCCTTCATAATCTTCTTCCTCCCAAAAATAAAACCACGACCTGAAGCTATTCAGCCATGAATTTCAATCTTTATTTCCTCCTTCAATACTTCACTAAAATCCATGCCATCACGTCCATCATTCTTCTCTCCGCAAGTCCTTCCTTCCCCACCCCATTACATGCAACTTGCACTTGCCATACAAACCACAAATTTCATCATGATTTTATAGTGCAACCGGAAAATATGATGAAGTGGCACATATTAGAATATTGCAAAAGGGGAAGGGACTCAAGAAAAGTCCAGGAAGTAGCTGGATTGAGACTGGTGGAGAAGTGCATGCTTTTGTTGGTGGGGATCAATCTTATCCTCAGTTTTCGAGTACACATAACAAGCTGAAGGATTTATTCATTGAGAGTAGAAATTGGGGTATTAAGCAGATACCATTTTTTATTGCAAGATGTTGATGAGGAAGAGAAAGAGAATGCACTTGTAACTATAATTACAAGCAACCAATTTTTGTTACTAAGAACTTGCGTGTTTGTGGAGATTACTGTAAGAGATGTGAATTGTTTCCATCATTTTTGAGGTGGTGTATGCAATTGTAACGATTCTGGTAGGCAGTAACTATAATTCTTTGTTAATGGATGAAAACAAAATTGCAAGTTCAGATATGGAGGAGTTCTTCATGTTCTATCATTTTCAAACAAAGTTGCAATTTTTTTCTCTCCCCTGCTTGGTTTCTTTCTGTTTCGATCAACCTCATAACCACGGATCCTCTTTACAACACCAACCTACTTCACAACTACTCGACAACATCAGCCTTGTAATGACCCGGAAATCCGTGCTATCTGAGTTGACTAAATACACAACACGTCCAACCCAAATAACACAGAAATACGACTCATTATTAGAAAGAAGATAGAGGATGAGAAATAGAAAGAAAGAAATATTAGAATAGAAGAAAAACACGAAGATCACAACTCACAGCGGAACGAATAAAATATATTCTATAACATAAGCTTTGAAATACAGATGTGTTTTGTACATATACACATACCATCATCAGAGTACACATAACTTTTGATTCAGCGGAAGTAACTCGAAATAACTAACGTTGAAGCCTCCTGCTTCAAGCACCTCCAAGTGTATCTGTAAAAGCCTGAAACACTTGACTGCCCGTACAAATTTGGGCACCCAAGAGTTTAGGGAAAACAAAACAAAAACAAACTCTGGGTCAGTCATGGGACTGGTGTGAGTAAACTCCAATCACTTGTTTAACTTTCAAAACTCTTTCGAAAGAAAAGATAATAGTAAGACCAGCCCACACATAAACATGGACGGGTTTTACCTTACTATAACCCAAAACACTTTGATATCAAATCCAATGATATTATAATAATGTCTACATCAAGTAAATAACCAAATAGCAGAACGCTTGCATCTCACGCTCCACATATATAGTATAAAATCAAAAATCGCATGGCGCTTATTGGAGATTGGATTTCCAACAGGACAAGGTATGGAACCACCTTCCGCTAGTGTATCTCTAGAGGCGAATACACCTGGGTTCAACAAGAACATCTTGCAACCCGGCCCACACATGACCGACCACTCATTTCGCTTGAGTGTATCGAATGTATATCACCAACGGTTGGACTCAAACCACCGTTTCCCGAATGGGCAGAATCGATAGATTTAGAAACAAAAGGAATTTCTCTAGATAGGTGATTATACACCCTAATGGGAGCGACCCACATAGCCATGCTGCCTGCCCGATTTTTGTCCTTTCCCGGTTGTTGAGGCCTGAGGCTACGATTACTTACCATTCATTGATAGCACAATCACTTTGAATGCCACATTGTCAGATCCGTTAATCACTAGTTAAGTTTGCACAAATATTCTGGATATTATGCTAAGGGAATAAATCCGTTGCAACCATATACATTCATACAGACCAACCCATTTGATCATTGGAAATACTCTGTCAGACATTCGTCCATTTACGTTCGTTCTGGGATTGAACGAAACCGAAGGCACTATTTCTATTTAATAGAAAAGCCCTTGCACTTTACTCCGTCTTCAATATATTCAGCATACTTGGTTCGCAACGCTTATGCCGATACGGAGTGGTTCTTCGGATAATAATCCAACCGGTCTCTCCATATTGACAACGATGGTCAAAAACTTCGATAGTCTGTGATTTAACTATCGAATAAAAACAAGTGTTCAATCAACATATCAAACAAATCACTGGGCTCTTTAATTAATATTTCATTAATTAAATCTCTTCTCTATTCCCTTATCAATATTTGTTAACCAAATACTTCAATAATCATCTTGGCCTCTTATGCCATTTGGAAAACGTTTCCAAATATTAACTTCTTTTATTTTCTATATATTAGAAAATGTCTCTATTTGCAATTGAAAAACAATTTCAATCACTTATCTCTATCCTTTTTTGTTTACAACATTCGATTTTTATATTCACTTTACTATCGAATTCAATACGTCGATACAATGATTTCAAATTATCAAAATATCTTAAAAATATTCTAACTCCTTAAATTTCCGGAAAATTTCGCCATAACCTCCCCTGTATCGGGAGCATCGGGAAATTTCAAATAGCTTCCCGGTATCTTCCTCAATCAAAAAGAAAAAGGAAAAGCCAAGCGGCCTGCCGATACGGCGCATAAAACCCATATATGAATTAAACATGTACCTTTTGTCGAGCACATTTTTTTATATACCTGCATTATCCTTGTCCCATACCTGTCTCCTGTATGTCTATACCTGTCCAATGTATTTCAATTTCATACACTCGTTTGACTCAATTCGTTAAAGTAATTCTTTAACTAACTATCTGCCTATCTCGCTTGTATATTTGAATATAACACGTTTTCAAATATATTTCCACTTACTTATCAATCAATTGAATTCAAATTCCAATTTTAGTTCTATATTCGATTTCGAATATATATTTACAATCCCAAATTTCACTTTTCAAAGTTCGATTTTAGTTCAAACTCAATTAACTAATTCTCCTTTGATTTAGTTAATTCTATTCAATAATCAAAAATATGATTATTGTTTCAAAAATCATCTTCTTTACTTCACTTGAGTTCACATTTATTTTCTAACTCAAGTCTAGATCTTTAAATGGAAATCCGGATTTTTATTTGCTTAAAAATCCCAATATTTATATAAAAAAATCCATTATGGTTTATAATGGTTTATGGCGCTGCATTTTTGAAATTTTGATTTTGACATAACTCAAAATCTATACGACGAAATTCAGATTTTTCTCTTCTATCAGAAAACTATTATCAAATCGGTCCGGACGTTTCTTGTTTCGAAGAATTCCGACTTCAATTGCGTCCCGTATACTCGATTGAAGTTCGAATTGCCAATTTACGAACTGCAGCGCTGCGGCGAGTTCGTTTTAATTATATTTATATATATAACCTTTTTTAAACTTCGTTTGAAATAAATTTAACTCGATTTAACTCTATTTGAATTCCTTGATTCAAATCCCAATCCCACTTTTGAATTCTATATTCAAATTCCTTTTCTATTTGATATTCAAATTCAATACTTGGATTTTCTATTTCAATTCCATATTCAAATTCAATACTTGAATTCATTTGAATTCTCTTATTCAACTCTATTTTTAAATTCCATTTGAACTTATATATTCCCATTCCTATATTCGAATTCTATTGAAATTCAAATATTCAACTCCTTTTTAAATTCTATATTCAAAATTCCATAGTTTAGAACCCATTTGAATTTCATATTCAAATCCCATAGATCAAATCCTATTTGAATTCAATTTGAATCTCTTATATTCAAATTTCATTTTCCATTTCCGACCCCATTTGCATTTCTAATATTCAAATTCATTTCAACACCATTTGAATGTCTAATATTCAAATTTCATTTTCAACACCATTTGAATTTCTAATATTCAAATTTCATTTTCAACACCATTTGAATTTCTGATATTCAAATTCATTTTCAACACCATTTGAATTTCTGATATTCAAATTCATTTGAATTTCCTTGAATTCAAATTCCGTTTCAAAATCCTTTGGATTTCCTATTTTGAAATCCTATTTCAATCCTACTTTGAAATCCTACTTCCAAAGTTTATTTCAAATTCTATTTTGAAATCTCATATTCAAATTTCTACTTGAATTTTCCGTATTCAATTCCATGTTCAAATTCAATACTCGAATTTCCATTTCAAATCTCAATTCAAATCTCATATTTAAATTCCATTCAAATCTCTATTCAAATTTCATATTTGAATTCTTCTTTGAAATACTATATTTCCAATTCTATTTCAAATTCTCTTTTGAAATCTCATATTCAAATTTCCACTTGAATTTCTATATTCAATTTCATGTTCAAATTCAATACTTGAATTTCTATTTCAAACTTCTATTCAAATTTCATATTTAAATTCCATTCAAAGCTCTATTCAAATTTCACATTTGAATTTCTCCTTGAAATACTATATTTCAAATTCTATTCAATTCTTCTTTGAAATTCTATATTTCAAATTCTATTTTGAAAATCTACATTCAAATCTCTATTTGAATTTCTTTATTCGAATTCCTTTGAATTCAAATCTTATTTTAATTTCTTGAATTCAAATTCTATTTTCCAATCTAATTTCGTCTATTCAAATTCTATTTGAACTTCTATTTGAATTTCTAATATTCAATCTCCTTTTAAAATTCAAACATTTAAATTCCTTTTCTAATTCAAATGTTATACTCAAATTTCATTTTCAAACTCCAATTCCAAACTTGTATTTCTATTTCTGAATTATCAAATGATAATTCTTTTCACTTCATTTATAACTTCGTTATAAAAGAATTATTTATAAACTTCGTTTTAAAAAGAAACTACTTGTTTTATTTTTCAAAAACAAGTTTATATCTTTATTTCCTTTAAAAATTTAAATTCTATTTAAAAATAGAATTTTTCCTTTTAAAATCTCAAATATCCTTTTAATTGGCCCAGTGATATTTAAAACAATCAAATCACCCAATTCTCAATCATTTGGTTTTTAACACATCATATATGAATATATATGAAATCAAACAAACAACAAACAAACAGATAATATATTTTTGAGGAATCCAGTTGGATCCCTCCAACCTGTTTTCCTGCATCCACAGATGTTAGCACATAAACAATACCCATTCTGCTTCGTGGCAGAATATCGCGGTATAGAAGGTCATCCACTAATCATAGCGTGGGGCGTATAGGGTAATCATCCGCTATGAAACTGCGGGCATCCGCTAATGAGACTGCGGGAATCCAACCAATCAATCAACCCAATATATATATATATATATAATAGCCTAAATAACTAATATATATAAAATAACCAGAAAAACATTCACACAAGCAACAAACAATTATTTTTAATGAAATAAAAATAATTCTAAAGGTGAGTGAGATTTACTCACCAGGGTGTCTATATACGCTGAATACCCGATGAAGACTATTATGTAGATTGTACAGTGGTTCCTCCATTTCACTGTTTTTCAATGTAAAACAAATAAAATTTCAATTATCGAAGTATACTAATTTAATTAACCTTTCAGATGTAACAAATTTCTAATTTAACCTTAACCTTTCTCGAATGGTTAGTCTACACATTTTATTTCTTTATTAACAAATTTCCTTTGTAACCACTAATTATATCAACTAATTTATTTTAATCAAATACCAAAAAATAATAATTTTCATGTATTAAATTAAAATCATTTTACAGTAGTAAAATGCCTAAGTTAATTTCCTATCTGGAAATAATTTCCGTACCTAAATCACTTGAATTAAGTAATTGAATTACACCTTACTAAGCCTAAAATTTCTTGACTGAAATAAATAAATAAATAACTAAATTAAGATAATTACCTTAATAACCAAATTAAATCCATTTTCATTCTCGGTCCTTCACCAACATGTTGAACTCGATGTTCCTCCCCTTATTCACGATTTCAAACTCCAACAAATTTCATTTCCTGTTACAGGCATCGAACCCTTGGTTCGAATTCTCCTTCGTGACCTTTACCTCGCTCCACCCACATCTGTCTCCCTTCAAATCCTAACATCGCAAGCCTGACAATCCTCATCTGCACCCTTTCCAAAGGCAGCGCCTCCCCCTTAAACCGCGACAATGACCATACTCCATCGCTAAACTCTAGCTCCAAGCCAATCGCGACACCGTTGCTCGAGTTACAGGCGCTCGCAATTACTGGTGAAGCCGAACACCCTCTTTCTCTTAGCATTGTCGATCTCCCCCCAAACGATGCCACACAATTTAAATTGCACCCAAAATAGAAGAACAGACTTTATCGACTTCCCAGAACACGTTTCACCTCCCATTTGGATTTTTAAAATAATCGATTCGGAATGAAGTGGCTTATGGGCTTTTTGTAGCGAAAGGGGGATTTTCGATTTTCTGGGAAAAAGAAAGAGGGCATAAGGTTCATTCGGGTTTGGGAGCGAATGAATTAACGAAGCGTAGGTCAATATATAGAAGCGAAAGGGAGCAAGAAGTACATGGCCATTAATTTCTGGTTTCCAAGATTTAGAAGACAGGAGACAAATTTTTGAGCTCGAGGCAAATATAGGTCGGCCTAGAAGTATGTTAATTAAATTTTATTTGATTTTTATAATCAAATTATTTCGTTGCCTTAATTCGAAACCCCAAACCGTTATTCAACGTAACGACCGTTGTTCTCAGACTATAATGATATTCCTGAACTCAACCAAACAGATTCTAAAATTTATTTGAACATATATATAAAATAACCATTTTAAATCAATACAATAAAATTTTAAATTCAACAAATGAATTCTTCGATAATAAATTATTATTTGTTATCGTTTTAAATTTAAATAAAA
The DNA here is from genome assembly GCA_030737875.1 of Allium sativum. NCBI lineage: Eukaryota > Viridiplantae > Streptophyta > Magnoliopsida > Asparagales > Amaryllidaceae > Allium > Allium sativum. The sequence continues at coordinate 305,661,443 of CM060925.1, read as the reverse complement.
CTTCATGTAAATCAATTTGATTCCATTTCAAATTTAATTACTCAAGATCCTCGTATTACGATAGTTATATCGATAATTCAATATAAAGATTGATTATGTTATCAGCTCATTATTTAAAATAATATTAAATATTCAAAATAAATCGACCAGAAATCTGGGTCGTTACATTCTTCCCCCCTTAAAATAATTTCGTCCTCGAAATTGCTAAGGTAGGAAAAAGGGTACAAATCTATTTCTTTTCAACATCTCACTTATGTTGAAACTCAAATCCTCATATTTCAACAAATTAACTCCAACCAAAACTTTTGGTCTTCACACATTTGATTCGAATGATCTACGATCAATCCATTTATATCCAATCTATATTCCATTAAACCTATTCAACTTGATTCTAGTTAATTTAATTCGCCCTGAACCATTTAACTTACTTCAGTTAAATTTTAATTCCAGAATCCAAATCCCAGGGTTTTTATTTCAAATCCTTTGAAATACATAAATGTATACTTATATTTATTTTCACCTCAATTCAAAACATTTGAATTTTCAATCTACTTGTTTTCTTTCAAAACAAATTTCCATCAAAAACTATCTAAGGTAGCAATCCATCACTTAGAAACTCGGAAATGAACACTGATGATGTTGCAATCATCATCAGAATTATTCCCCAGCCACTGAAGTGAGTTCAGTGCTTTATTATTTCAAAATCCATCAAAAATGATTTTCTTTCAAATCCTTCTAAAACAAATCTATATTATTTTAATATACTTTGAAAAATATTTTTCAACTTCCCAGGATTTTGAATGCTAAATTCTGGTTTGAATTAAATTCTAATTCATCTTATTTGTATATTTAATTCCTATACAATTTCTATTTGGTTATAAATAACCATTCTAAGTTTATAATCTCATTTGATTATAAAATCAACATCCAACACATCCATATAATAATAATTCTAGAAAATTATTCTTTTTATATCAAAATAGAAATTTTGGGTTAAATTATTTCATTTACCCACTTAAACAATATTATGTCGATTCTTCTGTCCAAGTGTTTACAAACTCCTATCGACGTCGTGGCGTCCCACGATTCGACCAGAAATCATAAACCACTCAACAGACTAGCCAACACAATATAAAACAAATTTTATATCAACTAACAAATACGCTCTCTCGTATATATATACACTCAACTCATTCTAGGGTACTACTGACCCTATCTCTAATGAGTACATGCCACACAAGCCTAGGTATTCGCTCAACCTGGCTCTGATACCACTGTAATGACCCGGAAATCCGTGCTATCTGAGTTGACTAAATACACAACACGTCCAACCCAAATAACATAGAAATACGACTCATTATTAGAAAGAAGATAGAGGATGAGAAATAGAAAGAAAGAAATATTAGAATAGAAGAAAAACACGAAGATCACAACTCACAGCGGAACGAATAAAATATATTCTATAACATAAGCTTTGAAATACAGATGTGTTTTGTACATATACACATACCATCATCAGAGTACACATAACTTTTGATTCAGCGGAAGTAACTCGAAATAACTAACGTTGAAGCCTCCTGCTTCAAGCTCCTCCAAGTGTATCTGTAAAAGCCTGAAACACTTGACTGCCCGTACAAATTTGGGCACCCAAGAGTTTAGGGAAAACAAAACAAAAACAAACTCTGGGTCAGTCATGGGACTGGTGTGAGTAAACTCCAACCACTTGTTTAACTTTCAAAACTCTTTCGAAAGAAAAGATAATAGTAAGACCAGCCCACACATAAACATGGACGGGTTTTACCTTACTATAACCCAAAACACTTTGATATCAAATCCAATGATATTATAATAATGTCTACATCAAGTAAATAACCAAATAGCAGAACGCTTGCATCTCACGCTCCACATATATAGTATAAAATCAAAAATCGCATGGCGCTTATTGGAGATTGGATTTCCAACAGGACAAGGTATGGAACCACCTTCCGCTAGTGTATCTCTAGAGGCGAATACACCTGGGTTCAACAAGAACATCTTGCAACCCGGCCCACACATGACCGACCACTCATTTCGCTTGAGTGTATCGAATGTATATCACCAACGGTTGGACTCAAACCACCGTTTCCCGAATGGGCAGAATCGATAGATTTAGAAACAAAAGGAATTTCTCTAGATAGGTGATTATACACCCTAATGGGAGCGACCCACATAGCCATGCTGCCTGCCCGATTTTTGTCCTTTCCCGGTTGTTGAGGCCTGAGGCTACGATTACTTACCATTCATTGATAGCACAATCACTTTGAATGCCACATTGTCAGATCCGTTAATCACTAGTTAAGTTTGCACAAATATTCTGGATATTATGCTAAGGGAATAAATCCGTTGCAACCATATACATTCATACAGACCAACCCATTTGATCATTGGAAATACTCTGTCAGACATTCGTCCATTTACGTTCGTTCTGGGATTGAACGAAACCGAAGGCACTATTTCTATTTAATAGAAAAGCCCTTGCACTTTACTCCGTCTTCAATATATTCAGCATACTTGGTTCGCAACGCTTATGCCGATACGGAGTGGTTCTTCGGATAATAATCCAACCGGTCTCTCCATATTGACAACGATGGTCAAAAACTTCGATAGTCTGTGATTTAACTATCGAATAAAAACAAGTGTTCAATCAACATATCAAACAAATCACTGGGCTCTTTAATTAATATTTCATTAATTAAATCTCTTCTCTATTCCCTTATCAATATTTGTTAACCAAATACTTCAATAATCATCTTGGCCTCTTATGCCATTTGGAAAACGTTTCCAAATATTAACTTCTTTTATTTTCTATATATTAGAAAATGTCTCTATTTGCAATTGAAAAACAATTTCAATCACTTATCTCTATCCTTTTTTGTTTACAACATTCGATTTTTATATTCACTTTACTATCGAATTCAATACGTCGATACAATGATTTCAAATTATCAAAATATCTTAAAAATATTCTAACTCCTTAAATTTCCGGAAAATTTCGCCATAACCTCCCCTGTATCGGGAGCATCGGGAAATTTCAAATAGCTTCCCGGTATCTTCCTCAATCAAAAAGAAAAAGGAAAAGCCAAGCGGCCTGCCGATACGGCGCATAAAACCCATATATGAATTAAACATGTACCTTTTGTCGAGCACATTTTTTTATATACCTGCATTATCCTTGTCCCATACCTGTCTCCTGTATGTCTATACCTGTCCAATGTATTTCAATTTCATACACTCGTTTGACTCAATTCGTTAAAGTAATTCTTTAACTAACTATCTGCCTATCTCGCTTGTATATTTGAATATAACACGTTTTCAAATATATTTCCACTTACTTATCAATCAATTGAATTCAAATTCCAATTTTAGTTCTATATTCGATTTCGAATATATATTTACAATCCCAAATTTCACTTTTCAAAGTTCGATTTTAGTTCAAACTCAATTAACTAATTCTCCTTTGATTTAGTTAATTCTATTCAATAATCAAAAATATGATTATTGTTTCAAAAATCATCTTCTTTACTTCACTTGAGTTCACATTTATTTTCTAACTCAAGTCTAGATCTTTAAATGGAAATCCGGATTTTTATTTGCTTAAAAATCCCAATATTTATATAAAAAAATCCATTATGGTTTATAATGGTTTATGGCGCTGCATTTTTGAAATTTTGATTTTGACATAACTCAAAATCTATACGACGAAATTCAGATTTTTCTCTTCTATCAGAAAACTATTATCAAATCGGTCCGGACGTTTCTTGTTTCGAAGAATTCCGACTTCAATTGCGTCCCGTATACTCGATTGAAGTTCGAATTGCCAATTTACGAACTGCAGCGCTGCGGCGAGTTCGTTTTAATTATATTTATATATATAACCTTTTTTAAACTTCGTTTGAAATAAATTTAACTCGATTTAACTCTATTTGAATTCCTTGATTCAAATCCCAATCCCACTTTTGAATTCTATATTCAAATTCCTTTTCTATTTGATATTCAAATTCAATACTTGGATTTTCTATTTCAATTCCATATTCAAATTCAATACTTGAATTCATTTGAATTCTCTTATTCAACTCTATTTTTAAATTCCATTTGAACTTATATATTCCCATTCCTATATTCGAATTCTATTGAAATTCAAATATTCAACTCCTTTTTAAATTCTATATTCAAAATTCCATAGTTTAGAACCCATTTGAATTTCATATTCAAATCCCATAGATCAAATCCTATTTGAATTCAATTTGAATCTCTTATATTCAAATTTCATTTTCCATTTCCGACCCCATTTGCATTTCTAATATTCAAATTCATTTCAACACCATTTGAATGTCTAATATTCAAATTTCATTTTCAACACCATTTGAATTTCTAATATTCAAATTTCATTTTCAACACCATTTGAATTTCTGATATTCAAATTCATTTTCAACACCATTTGAATTTCTGATATTCAAATTCATTTGAATTTCCTTGAATTCAAATTCCGTTTCAAAATCCTTTGGATTTCCTATTTTGAAATCCTATTTCAATCCTACTTTGAAATCCTACTTCCAAAGTTTATTTCAAATTCTATTTTGAAATCTCATATTCAAATTTCTACTTGAATTTTCCGTATTCAATTCCATGTTCAAATTCAATACTCGAATTTCCATTTCAAATCTCAATTCAAATCTCATATTTAAATTCCATTCAAATCTCTATTCAAATTTCATATTTGAATTCTTCTTTGAAATACTATATTTCCAATTCTATTTCAAATTCTCTTTTGAAATCTCATATTCAAATTTCCACTTGAATTTCTATATTCAATTTCATGTTCAAATTCAATACTTGAATTTCTATTTCAAACTTCTATTCAAATTTCATATTTAAATTCCATTCAAAGCTCTATTCAAATTTCACATTTGAATTTCTCCTTGAAATACTATATTTCAAATTCTATTCAATTCTTCTTTGAAATTCTATATTTCAAATTCTATTTTGAAAATCTACATTCAAATCTCTATTTGAATTTCTTTATTCGAATTCCTTTGAATTCAAATCTTATTTTAATTTCTTGAATTCAAATTCTATTTTCCAATCTAATTTCGTCTATTCAAATTCTATTTGAACTTCTATTTGAATTTCTAATATTCAATCTCCTTTTAAAATTCAAACATTTAAATTCCTTTTCTAATTCAAATGTTATACTCAAATTTCATTTTCAAACTCCAATTCCAAACTTGTATTTCTATTTCTGAATTATCAAATGATAATTCTTTTCACTTCATTTATAACTTCGTTATAAAAGAATTATTTATAAACTTCGTTTTAAAAAGAAACTACTTGTTTTATTTTTCAAAAACAAGTTTATATCTTTATTTCCTTTAAAAATTTAAATTCTATTTAAAAATAGAATTTTTCCTTTTAAAATCTCAAATATCCTTTTAATTGGCCCAGTGATATTTAAAACAATCAAATCACCCAATTCTCAATCATTTGGTTTTTAACACATCATATATGAATATATATGAAATCAAACAAACAACAAACAAACAGATAATATATTTTTGAGGAATCCAGTTGGATCCCTCCAACCTGTTTTCCTGCATCCACAGATGTTAGCACATAAACAATACCCATTCTGCTTCGTGGCAGAATATCGCGGTATAGAAGGTCATCCACTAATCATAGCGTGGGGCGTATAGGGTAATCATCCGCTATGAAACTGCGGGCATCCGCTAATGAGACTACGGGAATCCAACCAATCAATCAACCCAATATATATATATATATATATAATAGCCTAAATAACTAATATATAAAAAATAACCAGAAAAACATTCACACAAGCAACAAACAATTATTTTTAATGAAATAAAAATAATTCTAAAGGTGAGTGAGATTTACTCACCAGGGTGTCTATATACGCTGAATACCCGATGAAGACTATTATGTAGATTGTACAGTGGTTCCTCCATTTCACTGTTTTTCAATGTAAAACAAATAAAATTTCAATTATCGAAGTATACTAATTTAATTAACCTTTCAGATGTAACAAATTTCTAATTTAACCTTAACCTTTCTCGAATGGTTAGTCTACACATTTTATTTCTTTATTAACAAATTTCCTTTGTAACCACTAATTATATCAACTAATTTATTTTAATCAAATACCAAAAAATAATAATTTTCATGTATTAAATTAAAATCATTTTATAGTAGTAAAATGCCTAAGTTAATTTCCTATCTGGAAATAATTTCCGTACCTAAATCACTTGAATTAAGTAATTAAATTACACCTTACTAAGCCTAAAATTTCTTGACTGAAATAAATAAATAAATAACTAAATTAAGATAATTACCTTAATAACCAAATTAAATCCATTTTCATTCTCGGTCCTTCACCAACATGTTGAACTCGATGTTCCTCCCCTTATTCACGATTTCAAACTCCAACAAATTTCATTTCCTGTTACAGGCATCGAACCCTTGGTTCGAATTCTCCTTCGTGACCTGTACCTCGCTCCACCCACATCTGTCTCCCTTCAAATCCTAACATCACAAGCCTGACAATCCTCATCTGCACCCTTTCCAAAGGCAGCGCCTCACCCTTAAACCGCGACAATGACCATACTCCATCGCTAAACTCTAGCTCCAAGCCAATCGCGACACCGTTGCTCGAGTTACAGGCGCTCGCAATTACTGGTGAAGCCGAACACCCTCTTTCTCTTAGCACTGTCGATCTCCCCCCAAACGATGCCACACAATTTAAATTGCACCCAAAATAGAAGAACAGACTTTATCGACTTCCCAGAACACGTTTCACCTCCCATTTGGATTTTTAAAATAATCGATTCGGAATGAAGTGGCTTATGGGCTTTTTGTAGCGAAAGGGGGATTTTCGATTTTCTGGGAAAAAGAAAGAGGGCATAAGGTTCATTCGGGTTTGGGAGCGAATGAAATAACGAAGCGTAGGTCAATATATAGAAGCGAAAGGGAGCAAGAAGTACATGGCCATTAATTTCTGGTTTCCAAGATTTAGAAGACAGGAGACAAATTTTTGAGCTCGAGGCAAATATAGGTCGGCCTAGAAGTATGTTAATTAAATTTTATTTGATTTTTATAATCAAATTATTTCGTTGCCTTAATTCGAAACCCCAAACCGTTATTCAACGTAACGACCGTTGTTCTCAGACTATAATGATATTCCTGAACTCAACCAAACAGATTCTAAAATTTATTTGAACATATATATAAAATAACCATTTTAAATCAATACAATAAAATTTTAAATTCAACAAATGAATTCTTCGATAATAAATTATTATTTGTTATCGTTTTAAATTTAAATAAAACTTCATGTAAATCAATTTGATTCCATTTCAAATTTAATTACTCAAGATCCTCGTATTACGATAGTTATATCGATAATTCAATATAAAGATTGATTATGTTATCAGCTCATTATTTAAAATAATATTAAATATTCAAAATAAATCGACCAGAAATCTGGGTCGTTACAAGCCTCCACAGCTTTACCATCTCCGATCACCATTACGTCTTCATCAACCCAGTTATTCCATCACAAATCATTACTGCCTCACCATACTCGACAGTACTATGAAAGCCCAAACCCGTTGTTTACAAAACGCAAAACCCAAATAACAGTTCCATCTTTCCACCCAAATCATAGTTTCATCTTCACGTTACAATTCAGGCACTTTAGAAAAGAAAAATCCCGCACCTCATCAGCTCAAACAAGCCCAATTCGCACAACTCAACTGACGCCTTCCCTGCCAACGTCCCCTCAAACACAAATAACTTCTGAACTCCCATCTGTTTCAACCATCAATCACCATATTCATCAACTAACAAGAAAGCTCCACCTAACTCAGACACTCATCAAGCCGCAGCCAATACCAATTGTCAATAGACCTCCCAACAAAATTTCGAACCCCAACTTTGCAAATCACCCATATCGAACCCCAGCTTCGATTGATTTCGAACATCAAGTTCACACCTACGCACGGCAAAATTGAAATACTTGCCAAAATCGACACCCAAAAACTGAAATCTGTGGTTCGAATTCGGATCCTTTAGAAAAAAAAAGGGAATTTTTCTTGTTTTTGACTGTGTTTGAGAAACAAAAGGTGGACAGAGTTACATGCGATTTGGAGTTGAACTGATTTTAACATGAGAAATAATTATTGGTTAGGGAAAGTCACCGGCTATAGCAAGTTAAATGGTAAGTGGGATCAATTTGGGAAGGCACCCCCAAACTTCAGATTATTAAAAAATAACGCATACTTCCGATTAATATGGGCGAATGGGTTAAACTTTGGATTATTTATGTCAATTAATCCTTAAAAGAAAAAGGTTTAAAGTTTATTTTAGTTTAAATTGTTTAAAAGCTGGTAATCTAAATAATGTGGTCATACGTTATCAGAATTGGACGAAACAAGATCCGTTGGTATCGTATGGACAGTGGTTACGCCGTGGAACTGACCAGGAGTGAATTGGGGCTCGTTTGGATTTATGGTGAAATTTAACGCCTGAATCAAATCAACGACCAATTATCGTTATTTAACGATAACCGTCCAATGTGAGTAAACTCACCAACTCTGATCAGTTTATATTTTCATAAAGTATTTTTAGAATTAAAAAATAATGGTTGTTTTCTGTGTGTTGGCTATTTTGTTGAACTGCTAGTTACCGGTTGAAAATATCAATAATGATATATATAAATCGTTAATCGAATATTGATTTTGTTGTCTGAATATCTCATATTCGTGTTATTTATGTTGGTTAACATCTGTGGATGCAGGGAAACAGGATGCAGGATCCAACTGGGTTCCTCAACATTTATTTTACTGTTTTTCATATACTGTGATTTATGATGTGATATATAATCTGCTGTAGATTATGTGTGTTTGGATAATATTTATCATTGTTATATGGTATGTTAAATACCATAAGAAATACCAGAATGATAAAAGGGAATTTTCAAAACGTATATTGAAAATGAATTAAAGGAGATTGAATATAAGTTAATTGAATATTAGTTATTCGGTAGGAGTTAATTGAAAACACATATAGTTAATTGAAAACACATATAGTTATTCGAATATAAGTTAATTGAATATTAGTTATTCGGTAGGAGTTAAATAAGTAAGTTAATCATGTTAAGTTAGTCAAGTTGAGTTAATCGAGTCGAGTTAGTCAAGATGAGTTAATCAAACCGAGTTAATACAAATAAGTTAATCCAAAGGAGTTATTTGAAATAGTTTATTTGAATAGAATTAAAGGAGATTAATCGAATGTAAATCATTCGAAGAAAGAGTTGTCGAATGTAGTTATTTGAAGAGAAAGAGTTATCGAATATAGTTATTCGAAGAAATAGTTATCGAATATAGTTTATTCAAAAAAGAGTTATCGAATAGAGATTATTCGAAAGAGAGTTATACTTTGAAATTCGATTATATCGAATTCGGAAAAGTACACTTTCCATTTTAATCAAGATTTAGTGATTTCTTCATAAATTGTCTATTTAACTATTTAGTTAAATTAAGGAATAAAAGTTATATTTTGAAGTTAGATATTTAATAAGAAGGGATTATAATGCAATAGTTATAATCAATATTTTAAAATAAAGAAGTGGATTCATAAATAGAATTCGAGATACGTAAAGAAGTTGTTCAAGATTTAAGAAAGTGAACCTTGTCTATTTCGAGGTTAGAAATGTTGTGCAGTTAAGGTCTGAGAGGTAATTATACCCCAACTTGATTGGCTTCGTTTTTAACTAAGGGATGTGTAAGCTTCAGTAGTGAAGGTTGGTTAAGTGAATTTAGTTAATGAGTATAATGGTTTGAATTGACTTAGAGATGTTATATTTAAACATCAATTTAGAACCAGTAAATGAGTTTTGGGAAATGTTTTTCTAATAAGAATCAGAAACGTTTTCTAATTTAGAAACAAGAAATGGAAGTAAATATGGAGATGGTTTCAAATGATTAATAAAGTACATTTTCTAAATTTAGAAAATAGGAATTTACAAATTTGTAGAAATGGGAGATGAATAGACTAATGATAAATTAATTTAAAAGAGATAAATGTTGATTGATGATTGATCGATCGAATTTCTATCTGGAAATAAGATCGTTGGTTGCACACCTGTTTTTATTTGATAGTTAAATCACCGACTATCGAAGTTTTTGACCATTTTTCCATCTTCAATACGGAGAGACCAGGATCAGATACATTTTCTGAAAACCACTCTTTATGGACGTTAGCATTGCGATCAAATATGATGAAAAAAATTGAAGACGGAGTTGTGCAAGGGCTATCATGTTTATAGAATAGTGCCTTCGGGTTGTCCAGTCCCAGGACAAAAGTGAATGGACGAATATCTGACAGAGTATATGTAACGAATCGCGTAAGTTGATCTCTTCAAACGTACTTACGTTTGGTGGCGGAGGAATTCGTTTCTCTTAGCTTTATACCCGTGGTATTTTTGGGGAAATCAATTTGTGATTTGGCGGGTATGACGATGTGACATTCAAAGTGAATGGCGGTCAGGTGTTCCAAAAGATACGTTATGACCTCAAGCCTCATCAACCGGGAAATGACAGAAATCGGGCAGGCAGCATGGCTAGGTGGGTCGCTCCCATTAGGGTGTATATTACCTATCTAGAGAAATTCTTTTTCATTCTTTTATCTATTTTCGATGCTATCCCTTTTTGGGAAACGTGGGTAGCTCCCAACCATTGGTGATATACATTCGATACACTCAAGCGAAATGAGTGGTCGGTCATGTGTGGGCCGGGTTGCAAGACGTTCTTGTTGAACCTAGTTTATTCACCTCTAGAGGTACACCATCGGCAGGTGGTCCCATACCTTGTCATAGTCGGAATCCAATCTCCAATAAGTGCCAGCGATTTTGTTTCTATACTATATATGTGGAACGTGAGATGGAAGTGTTCTGCTAGATTGTTAATTACTTTTGATTAGACATTATTATAATATCAGAGAAGTATTGATTTCCAAAAGTGTTTTGGTAATCGTAAGGTAAAAACCATTCGTGTTTATGTGTGGATCGGTCTTACGATTACCTTTTCTTTTGAAAAGGATTTTGAAAAGTTAAACCAAATGATTTGAGTTTACTCACATCAGTCCTATGACTGACCCAGAGTTTATTGTGTTTTGTTTTCCCTAAACTCTTGGGTGCCCAATTTGTACGGGCAGTCAAGTATTTCAGTTCTTTACAGATATACTTGGAGGAGCTTGAAGCAGGAGGCTTCAGGATTATATAGCTATTGTTATTTCCGCTGTGTGTAAGTGTTGTACTCTGATAATGTTATTGTATATATATATATACCGTTTTATCTCAAAGTTATGTTATATATTATATTTTATTCGTTCCGCTGTGAGATTCGCATTACTCTGATTTTGTTCTGTAGTGATCTTCTTCTTCTATTCTAATTTTCTGTCTTATCTATTCTTACCCTCTAACTTCTTTCTATTAATGATCAGGTATTTCCGATGTCTGAATAGTCAACATGGTAGTTTTGTGTTGATATTCGGTTTTGTTACAGTGGTATCGGAGCTGAAGTTTAAGTGATTGCCTTGGCTCTATGGCGTGACTCGGTAGAGATGGGGTTAGCAATACCCTGGATTGAGTTTGAGTGTATATATATTAGCGCGTATTTGTGGTTCAATATAAAATGATTTTTATATTGTGGAGATTTATTGGTTGAGTTGTTTATAAGTTCTGGTCGATCAGTTTGATCCATTGTATCGGTAGAAGTTTATAAACACTCGAATATGATGAACCGACACAATATGTTTTGAAAGAGGGTGGATGATATGATTTACCTAGAATATATTTTGATATAAAGGGAATTAATATTATTTAAAATATTATAGTATATTGGATGTGTTGGATGTGTTGGTTGTGATTAAAGTCGAATAAGATTATAGATTGAAATGGTTATATAAATAGCCAATCAGAATTCATATAAGTGTAATATATGAAATCAAATAAACTAAATCTGAATTAAAATCAGAATTGGAATTGAAATTCCTAAAAGTTGAAAGAGTGTTTGTAAGTAGATTTGGATTAAGTAGATGAGAACTTTAAAATCCTGGGAAATTTTAAATTGTTTACAAGTATTGTGAATGATATTTTGAAAAAGATTTCAAAATGAAAGTGTTTAAAATTTGAGTTTTGAAGTGATATAGTATTGAACTCACTTCGATAGCTGGGACATAACTTTGATGATGATGGCCACATCATCAGTGCCGTTTTCGAGTTGTAAGTGACGGATTACTACCAAAGAGATTGTTTTTTAAATATTTTGAGAAAAACAAGTTGTTTTAAATCCTAAAAAGGAATATTTTATTTTTGAAAGAGCTAAACTGTTTAAAAACTCCCAGGAGGGAATGTTGTTGTATATAACGGTGTTGTATACACAATTATATGATTTTTGTTTGATGATAACAACCAAATATATATTATTTTAATGTGTTTGATATTGTACTGTTATTGTAAATCACAGACTGGAATATAATATTTATATTTAAATAAAATACGACTGTACAGAAATTCAAATATTCACAGTGTTTTATTTAAATATAATATTTTATTTCAATATTCAAACAGTACAAATTTTTTTAACTTCACTATTTGTACATCACTGTATTACATATCAAATAAAATTCCATATACAGTGTTCTCCACTACAACACTCTATCTTTCAGTCACAGTTTCACTCATTCATTCTTTTACACAGACTCGTATACATATACACTTTTTCACACTGTTCTTGTCTTCAGTCTTCTGTCTTCACAGCATCTTCACTGTCAGTCCAGTTACCGTCTGCTTACCTGTCACATGAAACAGAAAACACACAGTACACTGCAATAGAAATAAAACTGAACACGTGCAAATATAAATATTTTTAAAAATTTATTTGCCTCAGTTTTCTGGTGTGTTTCTCATCATTTTTCATGACTTGATCTGATATGTGAATGTAGCACGTACACATACATGTATACACATACATGTGTATGTATATACACATATTATTGTGCAGGGACAGGAAAATCAGTTCGATTGGCTGCACGTACACACGTGTATACACGTGTGCACTGCCTCGCCAATCAGAATGTAGCGAGCAACTGAAAAGCAGCCGTGATGACCAACTCAACTCAGTGTATAATCAGCTAACATTAAATGAAAAGTCAACAGCAAACTCATGAGTCAAGCAAGCATGTCAACAAAGCATAGGATGTGTCGAGACAAGTTTCTCTTTCATGCATGCAACTCAAACATGAAAAGGATGCAATGCAACAATGGGACATAGCAGCAACATGGTGGTTCAAAGGTCAAAACATGTCAGCCTCATATAAAATGAAGGTGCAATTTTTTTTCTGATTAGCCCAAAACAGATCAGGCTACAGCAGCAAAAATTTCAGCAAGCTACAGGACAGTTGGGACACAAGCATGCGCTACAAAGTTATGACTACACAGCAATGACATGTATTCTATGGTTTTTTTTTTGTTTGGCATGTCAAAAAATGGGTGCAACATACAAGCATAAGTGAAATGATACATTGTACATGATGGCCACCAACATAACAGCTTTTTCATGGGAGACAAAGCTACTGTATGATTAATAAATGTATCATGGATGCACAAGTAAGTACAAATAGACAGTGGCAACTTCAGCATGAATAGAGCTACAGAAATTGGTGACGCATAAGTCAAGAGAACAACCAAAGTATACAGATTTCATGATGCAGCATGTATGGATGATAGTGGTTGTGGCATGTTTCTACAAGCAGATCAATACAAAGCTCAAATAAAAATGGTGAATTCACATGTGCATGGTGAATCTGTGTGCATGTACAGTGGTGAATATCAAACAGCAGCTTTTACAAATGGAACAACTCATACATAAGTAAACAATAGTGGTGCAACTCAGCACGCAAGGGAGAGTATTCATGAATAGGAATGGTGAACACAACATGGTGTAGGCAAGCAAATGCAACACAAATGATTGGTGCAACTCAGTGAGAAATTTGGTGCAATTAACCATGCATTGGATATATGAAATCAATTCCCAGAAATAGCCGAATGATGACCAAGCAATGTTTCACATATATATGATTTGAATTGATCTAGGAAAGCAATTTAATATGACATGAATCACACGATTAAATCATGGCAAGGATAATCCGCAGCTGTTTCAGAAATCACAGTGATCAAAAGTTGACAAGAAAATGTTTCCAGAAATGATTCAGTCAATTTGTAACAGCCAAAAATAATTCCAAAAATTACTGGTTTCAAAATTCATGTTTGGCAAGAAAGCAACTCTAGCAAGAGTTATATTTGGCAAGAATCTGCTATTAAATATGGAGCCAGAAAAACAATCGAATTGTTTTAATATTTCAGGTATCAGCATGTTTTTGTCACGGCATCAAAAATACAGGGATTTCATTCAAGAATTTTTTTATAGCAAGAAAATTGCACAAATCAGTTTTTGGCAAGAAGTAAATTAATACTTTCCAAAATTTCACAATGGAATTACAAGGCAACAAGCAAATTCAAAAAGGAGGATTTTGAGCAAAATCAGCAAGGGATTTATTTTCAGAAAATCAAGTTCAGACAAGATATTATCTCGGCAACTTATCAATAAAAGTTTTCACGCAAGGGATAATCACATTGGGGCCAAGATTTTACTGCCAAGAAATCAAATTCACATCAAGTATATCAAAAGGAAATTCACGGCATAATTTCAAGAGGATTCCGAACTATTTCCAGAAATACCAATACTATTTTAAGGCATGAAACCAAATTCGTTCTTTCTGGAATTCAATCACAACAGTCATGGGAACAATCAAAGCCGTGGAAATCATCTCAAAGAAGGCAACAAACACACGCAATCAGTCAAGTCACTCACGAAATCAGAGGTTAAGGATTTTATTTTATCCTATATAACAACACCATTTTCATCACAGGCATGTTAGTCGAAACCACAAATAATTCAATCGAAAATTGAAATCAAGCATCACAGATTCAGGAATGAAAGGAGTTAAAATACTCACAATTTTTCCTCCAGAGAGTTTCGATCACAAAGTTGGGGACAAGGAATCAAATCCCAGATCGAACGAGCAAGATAAAGAAATCATCAACACATTCGAGCTTCCAGAGAAAATTCCAGAAGCAATTCATCACGACATCGATCTGATTTGGGGAGAATCCAGAAACCCTAGCAAATCGCCGCCGCCTTTTTTTTTCAGAGGAAGCAAAGCTAACGGGGAAACAAAAATAACAAATGGGCCGGCCATGTTTTAAATGGATAAGGGGATGACCCTTTTTAACTTAACTCCTAGGGTTTCTCTTTGTTTTTTTTTCTTTTATACTTGTATTGTTTTTAATTCTGTTTAGTAAAAACGAATCGAACAGTTTATTGATTCTGTAAAAATCTAGAGGTGAATCAGTCAGGGTTTTGACTGTCAGTTTCAGAGTCTGTAAAATCTGAGTTATTGGTTACGGGGTTGTAATCAAGGGAAAATCTGATCGAGTGGATATCGGTCAGTCTAGGGATTTGAGCATAGGGTTAGTACAGGAGCAGGGAGTGCGAGTTTACAGTGTCTGTAAGCGGGATCTGTTATTAACACCTAGTAGAAACCTTAGGAATGCAGCAGTAGGCAAGATTTGCCGAAGCTGGGTATCTCTGTGTATTATTTACTTTCTGTACTTACTTACTCTGCTTTATCTGTGCTGGGATTAATTTTTTTTAATTATTTGATAAACTGTGATAAACCCTATTCACCCCCCCTCTAGGGTTAATCTAGATCCAAAAAGTGGTATCAGAGCAGGTATTTTTTAACTCTAGAGAAATGGTGAATTCTAGTTGTCAGTCTTCTGAGAATCAGTCCAGTCGTACTCCATTTATTTTCGATGGTACAGATTTTTCAAATTGGAAATTAGAAATGGAATTATATTTAAAATCTATCGATATTAAATGTTGGTATACTGTTATTAATGGTTATGATATGGTCAATAGGAACGATATTGGACTTAATTCTCGTACTATTCACACTTTGTATTCTTATATTGATGATGTCCAATATAACCTCATTTCTCATTGCTTGACTGCGCTGGAAATATGGGGTTTTCTCAATAGAAAGTATGGAAAAATCGACAACAGCAGCTCAAAACCCAAAGTGGTCAACTCAGATTCAGATCTATGCTCAGGAGAAGAAACAAATGAAAATTCAAGTAGATCAGACGATGGAGACTTAACAGACAATGAGACTGAAAGCTTCTTGTAACACCCCGAATTTCGGTTAACGCTAAAATTCACTAATTGCAAGATAAATAATCTCATATGTGAGAATTGAGGGAAACGGGCTGCGTCATTGCGTTCGTCTCGGAAAAATACGCAGAATAGAGTCCGAAATTTTGCAAATCGTAGTCCGTATGACCCAGTTAAGGCCCAAAGAAGTTTTCAGAAAATTCAAAATTAAAAACAGATTTGAAATTCAGTTTTAAAACATAATTGGAGCCAAAAGCGGAGGTGGCGGGAAAGTTCCCGCCTAGCCCCGTGTCGATAGGCTTGTCGACAGGGGTGTCGACAGGCATGTCGACAGGGGTGTCGACAGCCCTGTCGACATGGGTGTCGACACAGGGTGTCGGCCCTGTGGATCTGGGTGCACCAGATCTGGTTTTTGGTTGAGTCTTGGGCTGGGTTCTAGAGATTTCCTAAATCTAACGGACCTAATCTAACCTAGGGTTAATCTAAGGGCCTAAAACACTCACCTAATCTATAAATACACCCTAAACCTACCCTAATCCATACTAAAAATAGTAATGATGGCCTCATGCCGCCAAAATCAAACTTGAGAGAGCCTCCACTAGTTTATGAAGGAAGTTGCAAGCTAATCACTCTCTAATCAATCTCTAATCATCACCATCTTCATATTTAGCAACTAATTCCACTTCATAAGTTTGCTAATCTTGGGTTTGGTGAGTTTCTATCACTTTAACATCAATTGCTAAAGTAAGTAGATCGGGTGTAATGAGACTTATGGTCTTAAATGCGGATTAGTGAGTTTGAATCATTTGTAATGATATGCTACTATATGTTTTCCTATGTTTATGCATATTTAATAAGGGGGTTTATGCATGTTTAATAAGTTGGTTTATGCATGTTTAACAAGTGGGTTTATGCATGTTTAATAAGTAGGTTTATGCATATTTAATAAGTGGGTTTATGCATGTTTAACAAGTGAGTTATGCAAGTTCATATGCAAGTTATGTGTATGATGTTATGTAAGTTATGTATATGCTTAAATGCAAGTTTAACATGATATGCAAGTTATGCATGCTTATGCAAGTATGTGAATGCTTATGCAAGTTATGTATATGCTTAAATGCAAGTTTAACATGATATGCAAGTTATGCATGCTTATGCAAGTATGTGGATGCTTATGCAAGAATGTGAATGCTTATGCAAGTTATGTGTATGCTTAAATGCATGTTATGCAAGTTATGAGAATGCTTATATGCAAGTTCAACATGTTATGCAAGATATGTGTATGATAATATGCAAGTTCATATGCAACATGTTATGCAAGTCATGTGTATGATAATATGCAAGTTTGGTTTAAATGTAGTTGGGTTAATATATGCTCATATATGCAAGTTGACATCCTCTTAACCCATGACAAAGTTATATGTTAAGATTTGGTTAAACCCATGATATTTGTGATGGATCTTCCCTTTATTATGAAATGAGAACGATTTGCGTGGGGAACGATGGGGTTAATAAATATGTTAAGAAAAGTATGATTGGGTATGATTAAGCATACCATAAAAATAAATTAACATAAGTGGGAATTTACCTATTGAGTTAGGTCTACCCCATGGGAATTTACCTATTGAGTTAGGTCTACCCATGTTATGAAAAACTTGATATTAATTAGGGAAAATTAATATGGGGGTGATTAATTAGGTGTAATTAATCAACTAAGACACGGGGTTGGACCCTTTTGTAGCAGAAGTCTGCCCGGAACCGACCGGCCATCCAGCGGCTACAAATGATTGGCCCAATGTGAGAGGTCTTAGTCATAAATTAAATACATGATTAAAGTAAAGACACGAGGTTAGACCCTTTTGATGACAGAAGTCTGCCCGGAACCAACCGGCATATCCAGCAGTCATAAAAGACGGTCTAATGTGAGAGGTCTTTATGAGGTCATGATCTTAATTAATTAATTAAGAAACACTTAACCATATTAGCATGTAGAGGGACATGAGGGGTTAAGTGGGTGCCTTGGGTGGCATGTGGAAATCTAGTGGTTGCCTTGGGTGGCAATAGAAAATACGATTAGAATACTTAACCAAGTGGAAACATGTAATTAAACATGATTAAAGGGTTAAGTGGGATACACTAGATAAGTGACAAGCTTAGGTGGGTAGCTTATGGGGGCCCATTTCAACCAATATCCCAAACGTATCTTTGTGGGCTCGAATCTAGTCGAGTGACGGGACACGCATATTGGGCTTGACTATAAGAGGCCAAAACGGGTTAGCGGTGGCAACGCAAGTCCAACGGGTTTCATATGCGTGTGTGGGCCCGGGCTGGTAGATAAGCCGTTGTTGCATCGTGTAGATATAAAGCCGTGCACCGTTGATATTATCAGGTGGCCACTTTGGGGAATGATACACCCCATTGTGGGACCAGCACGGGTATCTACGGTAGGGAGCCGATCGCTGGGGAGTAGTGGGTACACCTAATTAAGATAGGGGCAGACGGCACCTATGTATGGGTACACGAAATTACTGGGTAAAATTACTAAGTACACCTAGTGGAGATAGGGGCAGACGGCACCTATGTAGTGGGCTAGGGGTACACGAAACTAATGGGTAAAATTACTAAGTACACCTAGTGGAGATAGGGGCAGACGACACCTATGTAGTGGGCTAGGGGTACACGAAACTACTGGGAAAATTTTCTAAGTCCTTGGGAGGGATCAACCTTTAAGTAGAAATGACTGGTGTGGTGCAGTGTAGTAATTATCCTTGGGTGGGTAGATGCGTCTTTACAGTTATCTTAGTTTATCCTAAGTCTACCAAGCTGCTTAGTGTAGCCATTCATCCCCAGACATTACCGTATGTCAAGTTTATGTCTTCTCTGGTTACTTTAATGATTGTATTGTTAAAGTTATAGGACTCGCTCAGACTTATGTCTGACCCCGTTGTTTTTATCTTTTTTTTCCAACCCTCAGGTTCTCAGAGTGGGCCCAGTACGAGTGGGCTTTGATCAGGCTGCTTTTATTACCCTCTTGGAGCTTGGACCCTAGATGTAGAGCTCAGCTTACCTTTTTCTTTTATGGCTATCAGTTCGTGTATTGGGATTATGTATTTTCATTTAGCAAGAATGGATATTTGTACTTAACTCTTATTATGGTTTGTGATGTAACCAGACATGTTTTACTTTCCGCTGTTATGAGATGATGTTTTAAAATTTTCAAGTATTACTCATATCTGTCTTGCTGTAATTACTCTGTTCTATATTCACTCAAAATACTCCACCGATGTTATGGCATTCCCTTAGAGAGTGACCATAGCGGGCGTGGGGTGTTACACGTGGTATCAGAGCAAAGGTTACCGGAACAGATAAAATTTTTAGAAAGCTATTTTTCTAAAACAATTTTGGAAGAAATATTTTCAAAGACATGTCTTTTAAGAGAAAAGTTTTTGAAAGAAAAGCATAATCCCCAATAGCCATATCTATATCCTTTGAATTCTCCGTTTTGAATCTTTCCTTTTTCGTTTCAGCATGGCTGAGGATCTTAACTTTCTGGAGGGTGTGACGGTACCAGTATGGTATAGGAGATTGATGGAGGCTAGGGCCACCACTGCGGGTCCAGCAAATGTTCCTCCACCAACCGTAGCACCCGATCTTCCTCCTCCCCCTCCTCCTAGCACGGATACTTTTGCTAAGACTTGCAAGGAATTTAAAGCTATGGGAGGGAAACCTTTTCAAGGATCGGAAACTTTTGTGGACGCTAGAGATTGGCTTAAGGAGGTGGAAGAGTTGATAGATATCTTTGAGATGGAAGAAGGAAAGAAAGTCAAGTTAGCTGCTTGGTTAATGAAGGGAGAGGCCTCATTCTGGTGGGAGGTCACTAATGGAGAACGCCCCATTGACTCTTGGGCGGATTTTAGACAAAGATTTGTGGCAAAGTTTCTCTCAAGGGCGGAGGAAAACTTGTATATGGAAAGATTCTTGACTTTAAAGCAAGGAAATCTCTCAGTGAAGGAATATGTCAACAAGTTTAATCAATTAGCAATGTTTGGCCTAGACATGGTGAATACACCGGAGAAGAAGGCTTTGAGGTTCGTGAAAGGCTTGAATGAACCGATGCATGGGTTGGCTATGACTCATATCCCTATGGGGGCCACCTTTGAGAAGCTAGTCGACATGGCACTCATGCATGAAGAAGAGAAGGGTCCCAATGCTAATAGGGCACCCGAGAAGAAGGGAGATCAAAAGAGACCTCAGCAACAACAGCAAAATAAAGGTGGGAAAGGCAACGGTGGTAAGGGCAAGAAGAAGAAGTGTTTCAATTGTGGGACACCTGGCCACCTAAGCAAGGATTGTCGCAAGAAGAAGAAGACTGGCTGCTTCCACTGTGGCGAAGCAGGGCATTTAGTGAAGGATTGCCCTAAGAAGGGGCAAAGGATGGGGTCTACCTCAGGAGGACAAGTGCAAGCTCTTATGGCACCAGGTCAGGCTAGGGGGCAAGTACAGGCTCTCGCAGTCCCACCGATTCAGGAGAGAGGTAGAACTATTTCCGTTGAAAGTCTAGTTTTTCTATTTGATCATCCTGTCCGTACATTGTTTGATTCAGGCGCATCGCATTCGTTTATCTCATCATCATTAGTTGAGTCACTGCACTTAGACACCAGTCTGGTAGATGATCCCTTGGTTGTTTCAAACCCAATTGGGGGCTCCACTTATTTGTCCATGATATGTTTGGGTTTGAAGATTTCTATACTTAGCATTGAGTTTAGATGTGATGCTTTTGTGTTGGGCTTCACGGGCTATGGGTTGATTTTGGGCATGGACTGGTTATCCAGTAATGGTGCCGTTCTTGATTGCGAAAGGAGAGTTGTTAGGCTCATGACCCGCTTGGGTAACACTCTCGAGATTTCTTGTAATCCCATGGATTCTGTTATGCTAAGTTATCTTGAATCGCTTGACGCTTCGGTCGAGAGTTTACAATCTGTTAAAGTGGTCCGGGAATATCCAGATGTGTTTGAGGAGGTGAAGGGCTTACCTCTGAAGCGGGAGATTGACTTCCGAATATATCTGGTGGATAATGCTAAACCTGTATCTTTACCAGTGCGCCACATGGCTCGTCGTGAGAGGAGGGAACTCCATAAGCAAGTAGGGGAGTTGCTTAAGAAGGGGTTCATAAGACGAAGTATATCGGAGTGGGGTGCTCCAGTAGTATTTGCTACAAAGGCGGATGGGTCCCTCAGACTTTGTGTAGACTATAGAGAACTCAACAAGCTCACAAAGAAGAATAGACACCCATTGCCGAGGATTGATGATCTTTTCGATCAGTTGGTTGGCGCTTCAGAATTTTCTCAGTTGGACTTAGCCACGGGGTTTCATCAATTGAGGGTGGCTGAGGATAGCATAGACAAGACTGCCTTTAGGACTCCGGATGGTTTCTATGAGTGGCTGGTGATGCCATTTGGGTTGACGAACGCCCCTGCATACTTTGTTGATTTGATGAGTAGGGTGTTCAGGGAGTTCCTTAATAAATTCGTGGTGGTCTTTGTGGATGATATCTTAGTATTTTCTAAGAGTGAAGAAGAGCATGCCCTACAACTTGGGGAGGTATTGAAGACTCTTCGAGCACATAGCCTTAAGGCTAAATTCTCTAAATGTCACTTCTGGAGAAAGGAGGTGCGGTTCTTGGGGCACGTGGTCTCCAAGGAAGGGATAGCTGTGGATCCCGCGAAGGTAGTATCAATTCAGGATTGGAAGGTTCCGAAGAATGCTACCGAAGTAAGAAGTTTCTTGGGGTTGGCGGGTTACTATACGAAGTTTATCAAAGACTTCGCGAAGATATCAGCCCCATTAACCCGCTTAACGAAGAAGAATCTTGTTTTCGCATGGGACGTAGATTGTGATGATGCGTTCCGACGGTTAAAGAGAGCTTTAACCACTGCTCCAGTTTTAGTGTTGCCAGATGGGAGCAAGCCATTTGTTGTCTATACCAATGCTTGTGGGACAGGACTTGGTGCAGTCTTAATGCAGGAGGGGAGGGTAATAGCCTATGGTGGAAGGCAGTTGAGAGTGCATGAGAAAAATTACCCTACCCATGATTTAGAGTTGGCCGCTATTGTTTTTGCGCTTAAGATTTGGCGCCATTATCTTCTTGGTGAGAGATTCGAATTGTTCACTGACCACAAATTATTGAAGTACTTGTTTTCTCAGAAGGATTTGAATCTGAGACAGCAAAGGTGGATGGAATTCTTAGCATCCTATGATTTCGAGATAGCGTATACCCCTGGCAAGGGTAACGTGGTGGCGGACGCCTTGAGCAGAAAGAGGTTGTCCTTGAGTCCATTGTTCGTGGAACAACGAAGCTTGGAATTTATCTCGATGTTTGATTTCAGACCTTCCGTTGATTATGTACCCGGTTTGCTAGCATCCTTGGAGGTCAGACCTACTCTTCTGGGGCGGATTGGAGAAGCACAGAGGGACGACCCACAGTTGGTTGAGTTGGTGGAGAAGCTCATAAGGGGGGAGTCATCCAGCCATTTGAGTAGGTACACCCTAGACGATAGGGGTGCTTGCGTAGAGACGGTAGACTTTGTGTACCGCAAGACGAGGGTTTGAGGAAGGTTATTCTTGATGATGCACACCGTTCTAGGATGACCATTCATCCCGGTGGGGACAAGATGTACCAAGACATGAAGAGGGTTTTCTTCTGGGCCGGTATGAAGAAAGATGTGGCCGAGTATGTTGCTCGATGCTTGGTGTGCCAACAAGTGAAGGCGGAGCAAAAGAAACCAGGTGGGTTGCTTCACCCATTGGAAGTTCCGCAATGGAAGTGGGATAGCGTCTCGATGGATTTTATTGACGGGTTACCCAGATCAAGAAAGGGTAATACGAGAATTTGGGTGGTGGTAGACAGACTTACTAAGAGCGCCCATTTCATACCTGTGAAGAGCAAGAGGACCGCTCCATGGCTAGCTTCAGTATATCTTCGAGAGATAGTTCGATTACATGGGGTACCCTCTAGCATAGTGAGTGATCGAGATCCTATCTTCACTAGCGAGTTCTGGAGAAGTTTGCAAGAAGCAGTGGGGACTCAATTGTGTCTGAGCACCGCATATCATCCTCAGACGGACGGCCAGACTGAGAGGGTGAATCGTGTTCTAGAAGACCTTTTGAGGCTTTGTATCTTAGATTTTGGAGGTACATGGGAAGAGCATCTTCCATTGGTGGAGTTCGCATATAATAACAGCTTTCAGTCCAGTATTGGTATGGCTCCTTTCGAAGCTCTTTATGGAAGGCCTTGTCGATCACCTGCATGTTGGTGGGAATCTACGGATAGGATCTTGCTTGGGCCTGATATGGTTAGGGAGACTTCTGAGAAGATTGACTTGATTCGAAGAAGGATGAAAGCAGCGCAGGATAGGCAAAAATCTTATGCGGACAAGAGGAGGACGGATCTTGAGTTTGAAGTTGGGGACATGGTCTTTGTCAAAGTGTCTCCATTGCGAAATGTGGTTCGCTTTGGATCTGTTGGGAAGCTAGCACCAAGGTTCGTGGGGCCGTTTCCTATTAAGGAAAGGATCGGACGGATGGCATATAGAGTGGAGTTGCCCGACAGACTTAGTGGTGTACATGATGTATTCCATGTGTCCCATTTGAGGAAGTGCTTACATGAGACGGCAGAGGTGGTAGAGCCGAGCTTGCTTAAAGAAGTGGAAGTAGAGCGTGATGCGACTGTTCGACGAGCTCCTACTCGCATCCTTGGGTCAGAAACTAGGAAGTTGAGGAACAGAGAGGTTCAGCTACTTAAAGTGCAATGGGGAGATGACGAAAGCAATGCTACTCGGGAGACGGAAGCGAAGATGCGTTCTTTGTATCCATTTCTTTTTGAGAGTATGTCTTTTAACTTCTCCTTTATCGCTTGTCTAGTACTTATCTTATCTTTAGTATGTCCTCTCGTTAGTACTGTTTGACCTTTAGATAGGGTAAACCTATGGTTGAAACATGTGTTTGAGACATGTTATGGTTGATGGATGCAAGTGGATGCAAGTGTTTGCTAGCGGTTGCTCGTGGATGCATATACACACACTCTAGGCACTAGATCGGCTCAGTCACTTCATATTGCATATTGCATAAAATTGTGTGTAGGAAGCTATATTTATGGATGTATAATGATTGTGTTATCATATGGATGATGCATTTTGGTGAATGATTGTGCACTCATGTAGATATCGTATGTGTCGATAGGGTTCTCTCGCATACATAATGGATGCATGGCACTATCATGGTTTGCATATGTTCATACATTAGATAGGGAACATATACACACACTTTTTTGCATATGCTCATACATCATTAGAAATTGCTTTAAGGACAATGAATGCCCGTGGTTGATGGATTGAGTAGATGGTTGTTTGGATGATAGGATATGCATTCTCCTTAGCTTAGAGATTTCGGGGACGAAATCCTTTAAGGAGGGGAGAATGTAACACCCCGAATTTCGGTTAATGCTAAAATTCACTAATTGCAAGATAAATAATCTCAGATGTGAGAATTGGGGGAAACGGGCTGCGTCATTGCGTTCGTCTCGGAAAAATACGCAGAATAGAGTCCGAAATTTTGCAAATCGGAGTCCGTATGACCCAGTTAAGGCCCAAAGAAGTTTTCAGAAAATTCAAAATTAAAAACAGATTTGAAATTCAGTTTTAAAACATAATTGGAGCCAAAAGCGGAGGTGGCGGGAAAGTTCCCGCCTAGCCCCGTGTCGACAGGCTTGTCGACAGGGGTGTCGACAGGCATGTCGACAGGGGTGTCGACAGCCCTGTCGACAGGGGTGTCGACACAGGGTGTCGGCCCTGTGGATCTGGGTGCACCAGATCTGGTTTTTGGTTGAGTCTTGGGCTGGGTTCTAGAGATTTCCTAAATCTAACGGACCTAATCTAACCTAGGGTTAATCTAAGGGCCTAAAACACTCACCTAATCTATAAATACACCCTAAACCTACCCTAATCCATACTAAAAATAGTAATGATTGCCTCATGCCGCCAAAATCAAACTTGACAGAGCCTCCACTAGTTTATGAAGGAAGTTGCAAGCTAATCACTCTCTAATCAATCTTTAATCATCACCATCTTCATATTTAGCAACTAATTCCACTTCATAAGTTTGCTAATCTTGGGTTTGGTAAGTTTCTATCACTTTAACATCAATTGCTAAAGTAAGTAGATTGGGTGTAATGAGACTTATGGTCTTAAATGCGGATTAGTGAGTTTGAATCATTTGTAATGATATGCTACTATATGTTTTCCTATGTTTATGCATATTTAATAAGGGGGTTTATGCATGTTTAATAAGTTGGTTTATGCATGTTTAACAAGTGGGTTTATGCATGTTTAATAAGTGGGTTTATGCATATTTAATAAGTGGGTTTATGCATGTTTAACAAGTGAGTTATGCAAGTTCATATGCAAGTTATGTGTATGATGTTATGTAAGTTATGTATATGCTTAAATGCAAGTTTAACATGATATGCAAGTTATGCATGCTTATGCAAGTATGTGAATGCTTATGCAAGTTATGTATATGCTTAAATGCAAGTTTAACATGATATGCAAGTTATGCATGCTTATGCAAGTATGTGGATGCTTATGCAAGAATGTGAATGCTTATGCAAGTTATGTGTATGCTTAAATGCATGTTATGCAAGTTATGAGAATGCTTATATGCAAGTTCAACATGTTATGCAAGATATGTGTATGATAATATGCAAGTTCATATGCAACATGTTATGCAAGTCATGTGTATGATAATATGCAAGTTTGGTTTAAACGTAGTTGGGTTAATATATGCTCATATATGCAAGTTGACATCCTCTTAACCCATGACAAAGTTATATGTTAAGATTTGGTTAAACCCATGATATTTGTGATGGATCTTCCCTTTATTATGAAATGAGAACGATTTGCGTGGGGAACGATGGGGTTAATAAATATGTTAAGAAAAGTATGATTGGGTATGATTAAGCATACCATAAAAATAAATTAACATAAGTGGGAATTTACCTATTGAGTTAGGTCTACCCCATGGGAATTTACCTATTGAGTTAGGTCTACCCATGTTATGAAAAACTTGATATTAATTAGGGATAATTAATATGGGGGTGATTAATTAGGTGTAATTAATCAACTAAGACACGAGGTTGGATCCTTTTGTAGCAGAAGTCTACCCGGAACCGACCGGCCATCCAGCGGCTACAAATGATTGGCCCATTGTGAGAGGTCTTAGTCATAAATTAAATACATGATTAAAGTAAAGACACGAGGTTAGACCCTTTTGATGACAGAAGTCTGCCCGGAACCAACCGGCATATCCAGCAGTCATAAAAGACGGTCTAATGTGAGAGGTCTTTATGAGGTCATGATCTTAATTAATTAATTAAGAAACACTTAACCATATTAGCATGTAGAGGAACATGAGGGGTTAAGTGGGTGCCTTGGGTGGCATGTGGAAATCTATTGGTTGCCTTGGGTGGCAATAGAAAATACGATTAGAATACTTAACCAAGTGGAAACATGTAATTAAACATGATTAAAGGGTTAAGTGGGATACACTAGATAAGTGACAAGCTTAGGTGGGTAGCTTGTGAGGGCCCATTTCAACCAATATCCCAAACGTATCTTTGTGGGCTCAACTCTAGTCGAGTGACGGGACACGCATATTGGGCTTGACTATAAGAGGCCAAAACGGGTTAGCGGTGGCAACGCAAGTCCAACGGGTTTCATATGCGTGTGTGGGCCCGGGCTGGTAGATAAGCCGTTGTTGCATCGTGTAAATATAAAGCCGTGCACCGTTGATATTATCAGGTGGCCACTTTGGGGAATGATACACCCCATTGTGGGACCAGCACGGGTATCTACGGTAGGGAGCCGATCGCTGGGGAGTAGTGGGTACACCTAATTAAGATAGGGGCAGACGGCACCTATGTAGGGGTACACGAAACTACTGGGTAAAATTACTAAGTACACCTAGTGGAGATAGGGGCAGACGGCACCTATGTAGTGGGCTAGGGGTACATGAAACTACTGGGTAAAATTACTAAGTACACCTAGTGGAGATAGGGGCAGACGACACCTATGTAGTGGGCTAGGGGTACACGAAACTACTGGGGAAATTTTCTAAGTCCTTGGGAGGGATCAACCTTTAAGTAGAAATGACTGGTGTGGTGCAGTGTAGTAATTATCCTTGGGTAGGTAGATGCGTCTTTACAGTTATCTTAGTTTATCCTAAGTCTACCAAGCTGCTTAGTGTAGCCACTCATCCCCAGACATTACCGTATGTCAAGTTTATGTCTTCTCTGGTTACTTTAATGATTGTATTGTTAAAGTTATAGGACTCGCTCAGACTTATGTCTGACCCCGTTGTTTTTATCTTTTTTTTTCCAACCCTCAGGTTCTCTGAGTGGGCCCAGTACGAGTGGGCTTTGATCAGGCTGCTTTTATTACCCTCTTGGAGCTTGGACCCTAGATGTAGAGCTCAGCTTACCTTTTTCTTTTATGGCTATCAGTTCATGTATTGGGATTATGTATTTTCATTTAGCAAGAATGGATATTTGTACTTAACTCTTATTATGGTTTGTGATCTAACCAGACATGTTTTACTTTCCGTTGTTATGAGATGATGTTTTAAAATTTTCAAGTATTACTTATATCTGTCTTGCTGTAATTACTCTGTTCTATATTCACTCAAAATACTCCACCGATGTTATGGCATTCCCTTAGAGAGTGACCATAGCGGGCGTGGGGTGTTACACATATGAAGAGTTGGTTTATATGTGTACTGATTTAACAAAAATCGTTAATAAACTCCATCGTAAAAACAAATACTTGAAATCTAAAAATCACGAGTTAAATTGCAAAATTAACTGTTTGGAATCTGAATCTACAAATGTCATGAAATTAGAAAATTCTGACTGTGAAAGTTGTTTGAATTTGAAAACTGACCTCGTTCATCTCAATAAAAATATTCAAAGGCTTAAAGAGGAAATTTTGATTTTAAAAGATAACGAGGTTGAGCTAAAAGATTCAAACAATTCTTTGCAAAAAGAATTTAATAATTTTAAGGCCATCAAAAGTTCCAAACATGAAGTTGCTGAGAAAGAAAGCTTGTTGAAAAGTGATTTAATTTTAAACGAGTTTGAAAAAGAGATTGAGAATTTCAAGAAACTTGAATTTGAAAAACAAGTTAAATTTGAATCTGAAATCTTTGAGTCTAAGACCAAAATCAAACTTCTTGAAAACGAAAATTTGTCTTTGAAACAAAATGATACTGAAAGGAGAAAGATCAACATTAATCGTTGTTCAAATCTGATAAAAGAAAACTCTGATCTTAAATCCAAAATTCAACGATTAGAATCAACTTTGGATAAATTTTCGAATAGAGAAAAATCGTTGAATATGTTGTTACAAAACCAATTTTCGGTTGGTCATAAACAAGGTCTTGGTTTTGGAAAAACAAGTGTTTTTGAAAAATTGAATTCTTGTGATTTTAAAAATCCTTTAAATTGCTTTAAAAAGGGTCTTTCTGAAAATTTGAATTTTGATAATTCCAAAAGGTTTTTAAATCACAAACGAGACAAGAATTGGTTTGATAACAATCCAGTTGAACAGATGTGGACCCCAAAAGGAAATAAAACGATTTTTGGAAAAACTAAACAAGTTTGGGTTCCTAAAGACACAAAGATAGATTCGAATGGGATGTTATACAAACAGGTTTGGGTACCAAAAGTGGTAAACAAATTTCAGAGTGGTTTTACAAATTTTGTTAGACCACTTGATCCACTTAACTGCTAGGTACCAGTGAAGGTTGAGGAACTGCTATGCTGAAAAGAGATTGATTTCAAGTTGTTCTATATTTCTGTATTCTTTACAGTTCCTTGGCCAAGATTTACTGAGTTAGAGATTCTGGTTTACACTGATTTCAGGTATGATCTCTGAACTTGTCTTTGTAAATATTTTTTCAGTTTATTTCTTCTTCTACCCCTTTCGTTTTTATTTTTTTCTTTTTGTTTGTTCTGAGTTGATTTGACACTGACATATTCTTCTTATTCTACGCTTCATTAACTTCCGATTGCAGTACTTATGATTTTCTAGAAATTCGTTTAATCTGTATAAAACTGTCATGTTTTATCTCTTCCAGAATCTGAATTTAAACTTATATATATCTGCAATTGTTTTGGAGTTTATTTTTTTTCTGAAATTCTAACAGTGCTGAAGCATTCATATCATATCTTGAACACTGTTAGTATAAATTCAAAATTTTGAAGATCTGAAAATTTAATGAAATTTCACACACCTCTGCTGTTTTTGAGTCTCTTGTAATCTATTTTAGAAAAGCTCAATATATTATACTCATTACAGCACTTTGTTATTCATCAGTTGTGATAATTTCAGAAATATTCAGATTGGCTTGAATTTTTTAAAATTGTCTAGAATCTCAGTGATACATCTTAAAAATCATTGTTATTCAAGATCATTATGGTTAGAATCTGTTTGTTTGAAATCATCTGAAACTATTAATATCTTGAATAATCACACACCTCCTAAATTTGAAATTATCAACCTTGTGTGACTGATTCATTATATTTCAAAACTTGACATTGATTCAAGTGATTTCAAATAAATTATTTTGGATCATGAATATCTATCAAATCTGATGTAAATGATTTGTTTTTCTTTGGGCTTGTCTGAAATTCTTGTGAAAAATTCTTTGAAAAATTGGTGTTAAATCTCTCTACTATTTCATGGTTATTTGATTTGAATGATTGTTTGTTTAAAATCATTTGAAATTATTGATTTATTGAATCACACACATATTCTGAATGTGAAAATAATAATTTGGTGTGATCGATTCATTGAATCTAGAGATTTTTCATATTTCTCAAATGGTTTCAAATAAACGGTAGTTCTAATCTTGGATCATGAAAGTTCTTATGTGACCATCCCCAGACAAGTCTGATGTGATATTGTGTTCTGCACTGCTCTGATACTGTTCTTAGATAATTGCTTATTGTTTGATTTGTCTGCTTGGGCTTTAAATTTCTGTTGTCTGTGATATCATAGTTTGTCTCCATTGTCTTGGTAAAATCCTTGAGAAAGCGAGAACAAGTGGTATCAGAAGTGCTTATTTTTGTTTCACCCATCTGTACTGAGATTCAAATTTTCACCTTGTATAGATCCATACAATTTTTTTTGCCTTATACAAATAAATGTGCTAAATTTGTCTGGCTGGGTTTGCGTTTAAATTTCTTTGGTCTGAGATGTCCATGATGGTCCATCAGGGTGTAATTAAAATCCTCGAGAGGGAGACTACAATTGGTATCAGATGTGTTGAATTTTTTTAATCACTCTTGTCCTGTATAGCTCTTTATATTCCTCTTGTAATTAATTTTTAATTTCAAGATTATTTATTTTTTATTCATTCAGAAATTGAAATCAATATCCAAATTGTTCTGTATTTATAATTCATCAAAATATATCAGAATCTGAAATTGTGATCAATTATGACTGCAATATATTTCACAACAAGAGGAGATTTTATCTGGATTTTCATGATGGTTGAATATTTATTATAATATCTTTGAACTGGCAATTATTTCACGACCATCTCCTTTATCTATCATCATTCTGCCATCAATTTCGTTTTTTTTAATGTGGAGAGTTTATTTTTTTTAAAAAAATCTTTTCAAATAAGCAGTGAAAATATTTGTGATAGAATTGGATTATGTTATTATTCAAAATTAGTGATAATTGAAAATTTTCAATGATCCCGGTACAGTCGGGTATATTTCATAATATAAATAATTTAGAAATTCATTTCACAGTCCATTTCTGTATCTACCACCTTTCTATCATTCATATTGGTTTCATATACCGAGGAGATTTTCCTTTATAAAGCTGTAAATGATAAAAATATAATTAATTTATAAGAATGTCTCTAAACCTCATTTAAAAATCCAAGCACTGGTTATGCATGGTTATGAGACGTCTTATAATTTAAGCTGCGACTAATCCCATTTAAAAATCCAAGCTCTGGTTATGCGTGGTCAGTGTGCTCTTAAATAAAAAATAAATAAAAAGGAAATATAGAGTGCTAAAAGTAGAAATAAAATTGAAATTCTCCTCTGAGTATAAAAACCGACCTATCAATCCATCTTTCAATTCTGTGAAATATGTTGAAATTTTATGATGTATTATGATTTGTTGATTGATAGCTACTGGGATTTGAGAGTATTTGATATTGTCACTTAAGTTGAAATTATAGTCCAAATCCATCACTGTTTTTATGTCTCATTTTTAAAAAATTTTATTGGAAAATAATTGGAAATGATTTGTTTTTTAAACTCTCTCCATAATATATAAAAATTCATCGTATATCCGTCATTCTCTACAATGTGAAATGTGCCACCTGTTCTTAGAATATTATGATTTTTCTTTGACTGATTGAAATTTATGATGACCGTTTTTCCTCTTAAGCTGAAATTATATTTTTAGTCAATTCTTCATCTATGTTTTGAACTCTGTATCCTTTTGATGATAACAAAAGGGGGAGAATGGATTAGATTTTGATTTATGAGTGAATATTTTATAAATATTTTTACTTTTGAAAAAATTATGAAAATTTATTAATTCTTTCACTCATGCACACTTGTAGGGGGAGCATTCAAGTAGGGGGAGTAATATATATTTCATTTTTTTTTCAAACACATTTATGCTCAAAATCATATATTTGTTTGTCATCATCAAAAGGGGGAGATTGTTGTATATAACGGTGTTGTATACACAATTATATGATTTTTGTTTGATGATAACAACCAAATATATATTATTTTAATGTGTTTGATATTGTACTGTTATTGTAAATCACACACTGGAATATAATATTTATATTTAAATAAAATACGACTATACAGAAATTCAAATATTCACAGTGTTTTATTTAAATATAATATTTTATTTCAATATTCAAACAGTACAAATTTTTTTAACTTCACTATTTGTACATCACTGTATTACATATCAAATAAAATTCCATATACAGTGTTCTCCACTACAACACTCTATCTTTCAGTCACAGTTTCACTCATTCATTCTTTTACACAGACTCGTATACATATACACTTTTTCACACTGTTCTTGTCTTCAGTCTTCTGTCTTCACAGCATCTTCACTGTCAGTCCAGTTACCGTCTGCTTACCTGTCACATGAAACAGAAAACACACAGTACACTGCAATAGAAATAAAACTGAACACATGCAAATATAAATATTTTTAAAATTTTATTTGCCTCAGTTTTCTGGTGTGTTTCTCATCATTTTTCATGACTTGATCTGATATGTGAATGTAGCACGTACACATACATGTATACACATACATGTGTATGTATATACACATATTATTGTGCAGGGACAGGAAAATCAGTTCGATTGGCTGCACGTACACACGTGTATACACGTGTGCACTGCCTCGCCAATCAGAATGTAGCGAGCAACTGAGGAGCAGCCGTGATGACCAACTCAACTCAGTGTATACTCAGCTAACATTAAATGAAAAGTCAACAGCAAACTCATGAGTCAAGCAAGCATGTCAACAAAGCATAGGATGTGTCGAGACAAGTTTCTCTTTCATGCATGCAGCTCAAACATGAAAAGGATGCAATGCAACAATGGGACATAGCAGCAAGATGGTGGTTCAAAGGTCAAAACATGTCAGCCTCATATAAAATGAAGGTGCAATTTTTTTTCTGATTAGCCCAAAACAGATCAGGCTACAGCAGCAAAAATTTCAGCAAGCTACAGGACAGTTGGGACACAAGCATGCGCTACAAAGTTATGACTACGCAGCAATGACATGTATTCTATGGTTTTTTTTTTTTGTTTGGCATGTCAAAAAATGGGTGCAACATACAAGCATAAGTGAAATGATACAGTGTACATGATGGCCACCAACATAACAGCTTTTTCATGGGAGACAAAGCTACTGTATGATTAATAAATGTATCATGGATGCACAAGTAAGTACAAATAGACAGTGGCAACTTCAGCATGAATAGAGCTACAGAAATTGGTGACGCATAAGTCAAGAGAACAACCAAAGCATACAGATTTCATGATGCAGCATGTATGGATGATAGTGGTTGTGGCATGTTTCTACAAGCAGATCAATACAAAGCTCAAATAAAAATGGTGAATTCACATGTGCATGGTGAATCTGTGTGCATGTACAGTGGTGAATATCAAACAGCAGCTTTTACAAATGGAACAACTCATACATAAGTAAACAATAGTGGTGCAACTCAGTACGCAAGGGAGAGTATTCATGAACAGGAATGGTGAACACAACATGGTGTAGGCAAGCAAATGCAACACAAATGATTGGTGCAACTCAGTGAGAAATTTGGTGCAATTAACCGTGCATGGATATATGAAATCAATTCCCAGAAATAGCCGAATGATGACCAAGCAATGTTTCACATATATATGATTTGAATTGATCTAGGAAAGCAATTTAATATGACATGAATCACACGATTAAATCATGGCAAGGATAATCCGCAGCTGTTTCAGAAATCACAGTGATCAAAAGTTGACAAGAAAATGTTTCCAGAAATGATTCAGTCAATTTGTAACAGCCAAAAATAATTCCAAAAATTACTGGTTTCAAAATTCATGTTTGGCAAGAAAGCAACTCTAGCAAGAGTTATATTTGGCAAGAATCTGCTATTAAATATGGAGCCAGAAAAACAATCGAATTGTTTTAATATTTCAGGTATCAGCATGTTTTTGTCACGGCATCAAAAATACAGGGATTTCATTCAAGAATTTTTTTATAGCAAGAAAATTGCACAAATCAGTTTTTGGCAAGAAGTAAATTAATACTTTCCAAAATTTCACAATGGAATTACAAGGCAACAAGCAAATTCAAAAAGGAGGATTTTGAGCAAAACCAGCAAGGGATTTATTTTCAGAAAATCAAGTTCAGACAAGATATTATCTTGGCAACTTATCAATAAAAGTTTTCACGCAAGGGATAATCACATTGGGGCCAAGATTTTACTGCCAAGAAATCAAATTCACATCAAGTATATCAAAAGGAAATTCACGGCATAATTTCAAGAGGATTCCGAACTATTTCCAGAAATACCAATACTGTTTTAAGGCATGAAACCAAATTCATTCTTTCTGGAATTCAATCACAACAGTCATGGGAACAATCAAAGCCGTGGAAATCATCTCAAAGAAGGCAACAAACACACGCAATCAGTCAAGTCACTCACGAAATCAGAGGTTAAGGATTTTATTTTATCCTATATAACAACACCATTTTCATCACAGGCATGTTAGTCGAAACCACAAATAATTCAATCGAAAATTGAAATCAAGCATCACAGATTCAGGAACGAAAGGAGTTAAAATACTCACAATTTTTCCTCCAGAGAGTTTCGATCACAAAGTTGGGGACAAGGAATCAAATCCCAGATCGAACGAGCAAGATAAAGAAATCATCAACACATTCGAGCTTCCAGAGAAAATTCCAGAAGCAATTCAGCACGACATCGATCTGATTTGGGGAGAATCCAGAAACCCTAGCAAATCGCCGCCGCTTTTTTTTTTCTAGAGGAAGCAAAGCTAACGGGGAAACAAAAATAACAAATGGGTCGGCCATGTTTTAAATGGATAAGGGGATGACCCTTTTTAACTTAACTCCTAGGGTTTCTCTTTGTTTTTTTTTCTTTTATACTTGTATTGTTTTTAATTCTGTTTTGTAAAAACGAATCGAACAGTTTATAGATTCTGTAAAAATCTAGAGGTGAATCAGTCAGGGTTTTGACTGTCAGTTTCAGAGTCTGTAAAATCTGAGTTATTGGTTACGGGGTTGTAATCAAGGGAAAATCTGATCGAGTGGATATCGGTCAGTCTAGGGATTTGAGCGTAGGGTTAGTACAGGAGCAGGGAGTGCGAGTTTACAGTGTCTGTAAGCGGGATCTGTTATTAACACCTAGTAGAAACCTTAGGAATGCAGCAGTAGGCAAGATTTGCCAAAGCTGGGTATCTCTGTGTGTAATTTACTTTCTGTACTTACTTACTCTGCTTTATCTGTGCTGGGATTAATTCTTTTTTAATTATTTGATAAACTGTGATAAACCCTATTCACCCCCCCTCTAGGGTTAATCTAGATCCAACAATTGTTTGAACAAAAACAAATTTAAAGAAATTTTTGAGAGCAAATATAAATGGAATTGAAATCAATTAACTGTAAATTGAATTGGATATGATACATCAAGTAGAATCATATTTTGAATTGTGAGATAGAATCTGAAATGGTATTGGATTGGTGAGTTAGGAGTTTGGAATCAAGAATGAAACTTGAGTTTGAAATGGTAATTGGCTTGTTTAAGCGAATATCTGTGTTAAGGATAAATTGATCAGAGATTTATTGGGATGATTTTGGTATATGCTGAGTTGGCAGCAAAATAAAAGGATTTAATGATATGCCCGACAAACCGGTACACGTTTATTTTTATGGATTTGGTGATTTATGGGCCGATTTGGCAAGCCGCTTGGCTTTTTGATTTTGTTTTTGAAAGGAAAGGGCCTAGAGAGGCGAGTTGGTGTTTGAACTATTGACCGGTACAAAGGAGGTGCTGGCGAAATTTTCCGGAAATTTAAGGTGTTAGATGTTAGAAAATTTCCAGGATTTTTGGAAATTTTCGTTAGTAGGAATAAATTAATATTTTAATTGAAATTAATCGGCTCAATTGAAATTAAAGTTAAAAACAAACAAATAATTTTTAACCCAGTTAATAGGGTCTGTTTTCTACCTTAGCAATTTCGAGGACGAAATTTTTTTAAGGGGGGAAGAATGTAACGACCCGTATTTTTACGGTATATAAATAATTTATTTAATTATTTAAAAAATGGTTTTGTTATTTAAAATGACCAGAATTAAATAATATTGAATATTTAATTAAAATAAATAATATAATAATGTATTTAATTTCTGAAATAATCAGAAATAGTGGAATTCACAATATGGTGTTAATTGGATCATTTGTGATATTTAATTCAGTTTAGAATGGAATTAGAATAACGAATATATGATATAAACGACAGTTGAACGTATAATTATAATATATAAAAAAAATCGAGCTTGAAATGGCGCAGTAGTTCTCTATTTGGCGATTTGAACTTCAACCGAATATACAGGGTCTGTTTTAAATCGGATTTCTACGAAACAAGAAACTTTCGGAGCTGATGAAATATATTTTTCTAATGGAAGAGAAAATTCGGGATTTCATTGTGTAAATTTTTATTAATGTCCAAATCAAATTTTAGAAAAGTCGCTATGGAATTTCCTTGAAATATATATATATATATATATATATATATATATATGTCATAAAAGGATTTTATATAAATCGAATATCGATAACTAGGAATTTTGAAATATCGAGTTATAAATCCCATTGGAGCTGTATGATATTCTATTGTGAATATATACGATAATATTTATTTATAAATATTTAATTTGATTATTTTTTTAAAATATATTTATATATTTATATGGGACATTTAGAGCTTTAAAAATAGCCAGTTTTACAAACGACCTATGTTTTTGACGAAACTAATTTTGTTGGATCCGCAATTTTAAATTATTATTAGATTTCAGTTTTCTTGATTTTTGAAGTCAGTATGTGGTCGTATGGGATTTTAATGTGAAAAACAGTAAGTATTTTGACGGTTAAAAATACGTTGTGTTGGCAAATGGAGTCGGAATTCGACGAAACCAGTTTCGTTTGGTCAGTAATGGCGAACTGTAGCTACATGTCAATTTTCATGATTTTTGGGTGTCAAATGTGACCATGGGGATTTTTAAAGACGAACAGAAGTAGTGTTTGCTTAAAAATAAATATAATATTCAAATATTAAAATATTAAAATCACCTATATGTATTCCTAAACTCTTCTAACCCTAAATAACTTTTCCCTGGTCAGCCACAAAATTTACGCCGCCATGTTTTTTCAGGAAACCCGATTTTGTGTTCTTCATAAAATCCAAAGAAAATGAAATCAATTACTAGAAATTGTAAAACATATATTTTTGACTTCATGGTAAGGAGATCTTCCAGCTGAGATGCATTTTATAGAGTTCGATGTCTTTTGTTCTCGCTGGAAATTGTTCAGCGTGGGTATAAGGGTGCTAGGATTAAGGCAATCTCATAATCGAAGCAAATATTCACTGGATGGAGTTCATATTTGGATTCGGCATTTAGAAAGGAGGGGTTTGGAAAAATTTCTGGATTTTCTGTACCAAAAAGTGTCGCTACCTCATTGTATCGAGCGGAGGACCTGAAGTCGCGACTCAGCAGGGTGTTGCGGGCCGTGTTTCATTGGGTGGAGGTGATTGAGGATGGAATAATGAGTTGTGTCGTAGTGATTTTGGTGGAGTATGGGGGGTCTTTTTCTGTCGTCAGTCTGTAGCAATGAGGAAGGAACTACTTTCGTGGTTTGGGGATCATGTAGAGCGTGATGAGGAGGCTGAGGGATGGTGGCGAAGTGAACTTGAGGGGACTCAGTTTTGTAGAATGATTGATGTGGAGGAAAATGAAGTGTTGAATGATTCGGTAATGGAAGTGGGAATAGGGGAGTTACGGTTTATTTTTTGGAGCAGGAGATTTAAGAACGAGGGAGGAAGAAAGCTGTTCAATACGGGTTTGGGTTTAAAAGGGCAGTGGGCCAAGAGGAAATAAGGTGAAGGCCCAATTAAAAGAAAAAGGTTTAAAGATTAGTTTAGTTTAAATTGTTTAAAAGCTGGTAATCTAAATAATGTGGTCATACGTTATCAGAATTGGACGAAACAAGATCCGTTGGGATCGTATGGACGGTGGTTATGCCATGGAACTAACCAGGCGTGAATTAGGGCTCGTTTGGATTCATGGTGAAATTTAACGCCTGAATCAAATGAACGACCAATTATCGTTATTTAACGATAACCGTCCAATGTGAGTAAACTCACCAACTCTGATCAGTTTATATTTTCATAAAGTATTTTTAGAATTGATAAATAATGGTTGTTTTCTAAGTGTTGGCTGTTTGGTTGAACTGCAAGTTACTGGTGGAAAATATCGATAACGATATATATAAATCATTAATCGATGTTATTTATGTTGGTTAACATCTGTGGTTGTAGGGAAAAAGGTCGCAGGGACCCAACTGGGTTCCTCAACATTTATTTTACTGTTTTTCATATATTGTGATATATAATATGTTGTATATTATGTGTGTTTGGATAATATTTATCATTGTTATATGATATGTCAAATACCATAAGAAATACCAGAATGATAAAAGGGAATTTTAAAAATGTATATTAAAAATGAAATGTTTATAAAATCAAAGGATTTTGTAAAGAGAATATTTATAAAATCAAAGGATTTTATAAAAGGAATATTTATCATTTGATAAATAAAATAAAATAAAGTGATATTTATTTAGAAAATAAATAGATTATAAAAGGAAATACTTGAAAAATGGAGAAGTGTACAAAAAGAGAATTTTACACTAGGAAGTTTAGACCCGTGCTTTGCACATGGGTATAAAAGAATATAAATTTAAACTAGATTTTTAATAGAAATCTATTTTAACAAATAAGTGGAAAAGATAAATTTATAAATAATATTTTATAAATCAAATGAAATGTTTAACATTGGATAAATAGAATATATAAGTCAGGACTTATATAGAAAGGTAAGAATCGATTTCAACATCTATATTTGGAACTGAATATAGATGTAGAGTTAAATCAAAGGAATTAATCGAATCATAGTTAATCGATAAGAGTTAGAATTAATCGGTTAGAGTTAGAGTTAATTGATTAGATTTAATTGATTAGAGTTAACCAGTTAGAGTACATCAGTTAGAGTTAATCAGTTAGAGTTAACCAGTTAGAGTTAACCAATTAGAGTTAATTGATTAGATTTAATTGATTAGAGTTAACCACTTAGTGTAAATCAGTTAGAGTTAATCAGTTAGAGTTAATCAGTTAGAGTTAACCAGTTAGAGTTAATCGGTTAGAGTTAATTAGTTAGAGTTAATTGAACGTAGTTAATCGAATAAGGATAAATTGAATATTAGTTATTCGATTAGAGTTGACCGAATATAGTTATTTGAGATAGAGTCAGTCAAACATAGTTGACCGAATATAGTTATTTGAGACAGAGTCAGTCAAACATAGTTATTTATGATGTGTTGCCATTTCGTACGACTGCTAGCGTATTTCGCAAGGCTGCAGATAGCCTACGGCGGTCGGATGTTTCCTGAGGGAATCAGGCGTAACCATTATGATCACTGCAATCTAGAGTCATGCGAATGGAGTTAAATCGAATATTAGCCATTCGAAATAAAGTTAAAACAGACATAGTTATTCGAATATAAGTTAATCGAATATTAGTTATTCGATAGGAGTTAAACAGGTAAGTTAATGAAGTTAAGTTAGTCAGGTTGAGTTAATCGAGTTGAGTTAGTCAAGATGAGTTAATCAAATCGAGTTAATCCAAATGAGTTAATCCAAAGGAGTTATTCGAAATAGTTTATTTGAATAAAATTAAAGGAGATTAATCGAATGTAAATCATTCGTAGAAAGTTAATCGAATGTAAATCATTCGATGAAAGAGTTATCGAATGTAGTTATTCGAAGAGAAAGAGTTATCGAATATAGTTATTCGAAGAAAGAGTTATCGAATATAGTTTATTCGAAAAGGAGTTATTGAATAGAGATTATTCGAAAGAGAGTTATACGTTGAAATTCGATTATATCGAATTCGGCAAAGTACACTTTCCGTTTTAATCAAGATTTAATAATTTCTTCATAAATTGTCTATTTAATTGTTTAGTCAAATTAAGGAATAGAAGTTATATTCTGAAGTTAGATATTTAAGAAGGGATTATAATGCTATAGTTATAATCAATGTTTTAAAATAAAGAAGTGGATTCATAAATAGAATCCGAGTTACGTAAGGAAGTTATTAAAGATTTAAGAAAGTGAACCTTGTCTATTTCGAGGTTAGAAATGTTGTGCAGTTAAGGTCTGAGAGGTAATTATACCCCAACTTGATTGAATTCGTTTTAAACTAAGGGATGTGTAAGGTTCGATAGTGAAGGTTAGTTAAGTGAATTCAGTTAATGAGTATAATGGTTTGAATTAACTTAGAGATGTTTTATTTAAATATCAGTTTAGAACCAATAAAGGAGTTTTGGGAAATGTTTTTCCAATAAGAATCAGAAATGTTTTCTAATTTAGAAACAAGAAATGGATGTAAATATGGAGATGGTTTCAAATGATTAATAAAGTACATTTTCTAAATTTAGAAAATAGGAATTTACAAATATATTGAAATGGGAAATGAATAGATTAATGATAAATTAAATTAAAAGAGATAAATGTTGATTGATGATTGACTGATCAAATTCCTATCTGGAAATAAGATCGTGGGTTGCACACCTATTTTTCTTTTTGCTAGTTAAATCACCGACTATCGAAGTTTTTGACCATTTTTCCGTTGGCAATACAGAGAGACCCGGATCAGATTCATTTTCTGAAAACCATTCTGTATGGACGTTAACGTTGCGATCAAATATGTTGAAAATAATTGAAAACAGAGTTATGCAAAGGCTATCCTATTTACATAATAGTGCCTTCAGTTTGTCCAGTCGCAGGAAAAACGTGAACGGACGAATGTCTGACAGAGTACATGTAACGGATTGCGTAAGTTGATCTCTTCAAACGTACTTACGTTTGGTGGCGGAGGAATTCGTTTCTCTTAGCTTTATACCCATGGTATTTTTGGGGAAATCAATTTGTGATTTGGCGGGTATGACGATGTGGCATTCAAAGTGAATGGCGGTCAGGTGTTCCAAAAGATACATTATGACCTCAAGCCTCATCAATCGGGAAATGACAGAAATCGGGCAGGCAGCATGGCTAGGTGGATCGCTCCCATTAGGGTGTATATCACATATCTAAAGAAAATCTATTTCATTCTTTTATCTATTTTCGATGTTGTCCCTTTTCGAGAAACGGCGGGTAACTCTGTAACAACCCGTATTTTGAATAACAAGTTATAACATAAATCAAGGCATAATTAAATGATAAAATATGAATCAAGGGAAACGGGCTGTGCTATTACGTTCGTCTCGGAAAAATACGCGAAATAGAGTCCGATTTTTCGAAAATCGGAGTCCGTATGACCCAGTTATGGCCCGTCAAAGTTTTCAGAAAATTTCAAGTTCAAATTTGAATTCAGAATTCAAATTCAGTTGAGCAGGATAGGCGGGAAAAGTTCCCGCCATCCCCCAAGTCGACTGGGGAGTCGACACACCCCAGCCTGTGTCGACTGCCCAGTTGACACCCCTGTCGACTTGGGTGGTCGGCCAGTTTGGCCTGGGTGCATCTGACTTGTTTCTCAAGACATGTTTGGAGGCTAGTGACGTGAATTGATGGCCCAGATCTGAATTAGGGTTAATCCTATGGCTTAAACTAACCTAATCCTCTATAAAAAGACCCTAATACCTAGACTAAATCAACATAAATCATTCCTACAACTAAACTATGCCAAAATGTTTAATCATGGCCTCCACCCTCTTGTCATAGTCTCCATCTTCATTCATATGGGAGTTCCTAAGCTTGTTTGAGAGTTTCAAAGCTTGATTCAAGGCCAAAGTTCAATCTTTCTTCATTAGAACGAGGATCTTTCTTCATACAAATCAAAGGAGCTTCTTGGAGCTTGTATTCATTTGGGGTCTTTAGAGTTGCTAGTGGCTTCGTCTCAATCTTATTTTTATTTTATAAGTCTTCATAGCATTGTAAGCCCTATACTACTCTTAGATTTAACTATGAAGTTAAATATGACATGTTGCAAGTTTGAGTTTGGGCCTAAGTATGATTTGTGCTTTGATTCTATCATGTTATGCATAGATTTATTCTATGCATGTTTGTAAAGCTATCACCTTGACTTTGTGCATAGAAAGTTATGAGCTTTGATTCTATCATGCTATGCATAGATTTACTCTATGCATGTTTGTAAATCTATCACCTTGACTTTGTGCATAGAAAGCTATGAGCTTTGATGTGAAATGTTGCATAAGACAACATAGAAACTCTCATAAACCTTATGTTAACTTGCATATGATGTTATATGCGAATCACTAGCTATCATCCTATGTCCTTTATGACCATGATTCACCTATTTTGCTAAAGTTGATA
Organism: Allium sativum; assembly: GCA_030737875.1. Taxonomy (NCBI): domain Eukaryota; kingdom Viridiplantae; phylum Streptophyta; class Magnoliopsida; order Asparagales; family Amaryllidaceae; genus Allium; species Allium sativum. The sequence continues at coordinate 305,618,792 of CM060925.1, read as the reverse complement.
TCATGCATGTTTGAGGCCTATAATGTAATATGCAAGTTTATGAACACATTTGCCTCATATGCCACCATGTTTAACTTGTGGCCAAACCTTATTAATTATGTCATGCTTCTAAGTTCCCTCTTTGAGATCTATTTGCATTTATGCGAACTTACATGCGATGGGGTTACGTTATGTGTAATCTAAAACGACATAATAACATGACTTCAAAAGATGACATGAAATATGACATGTGATTATGCTTGAAACATGAACATGAACTTGGACATGACTTCTAGAAAACATGAGAATGGCCAACTCGAGGTTGGGTTGAGTTTGTAGCATAAATCTACCCGGAACCGACCGGCTTAACTAGTGGCTACAAGCAATAGGACCCAATGTGAGTAGTTGGTCATGTCGCACTTGAAACCCGAGGTTAGACTAAGTTGTGGTGTAAAGCTACCCGGACCCGCCCGGCTTAACTAGTAACCACAACAAGGTCTAATGTGAGAGGTTGGGTGCATTAAATTAATTAATGCCACATGGTAGGGTTAAGTCATGGACCACTTGAATACTTAACCAATTAAACACGATGGGTTGACGGGGTTAAGTCATGAACCTTGGGTACACTTAACCAACTTGATACTTGATTGGATAGGGTTCACCACGTTTAACCCGCTAGAAACCCTAGTTATGTGGTCCTTTTCACCAGTAACCCTCTTCGTTGTATCATGATACCCTAGGGACTAGGCTAGGGTGGGGCACGATTACTGGGCTGACATGTAAGCGACCAAAACGACGGCTGAGTAGGTGCGCCGGTGTAGGTTCAGGCGGACTATGGTCGTGCACATAGTCCGGAGTTGAAAAAGCAGACACGGGAACCAGTAGGTTTAGACTGTGCGTGCTTGATTTGTGTCTGTGGTTAGCACCCTAGGGCTTGATACACCCTAGGGTGGACCTAGCACAGTTTGACTACACTTCGTGATTGGGCCGTATGACACCGACACTTAACGAGTTAGGGTTTAGGGAGCCGATCGACTAAAACGAGTAGTTGGACCTTGATTTAGGTCACCTCATGATATTGGGCCAGCTTTGGGCCAAGGGATCATTTCTTGTTTATACTTGACATGGATTTGAATACTAGTACACACTTGGTGCAACTTAACCTCGTATATGCGATGTCACACTTAATCTATCTTGTTAACTTTTCACCATGCCAGTTGTCATCCTGTAACACCCCGCCTCCGCTAGGGTCACTCGCAAAGGAATGCACTAGCTTTAGAGGGGCATTATTGGTAAACATGCACAGAAATATCACAAGACAGAACATATAAAATAGCGGAAGTAAAATCGAACTTCCATAAATTCAATAATTAAGGTCTAAAGCCTTTTACATCAGAGTACATCAAAACCTGTCTTGCAATAGTAAAGAAGCATAAAGACTTTTTAATAAATTATTCCCCAAGTAAAAACAGTAAAGTAGCCATAGCCAAGAGAAGTCCAAGCCATCCATGATGACCTTCAAGCAGAAGAAGTCCGAATTAAACAGCATTGTTTCCTCCCTGAAACCTGGGGGGGGGGGGGAAACGGAAGAAAAGAGGCGAAACAAAACGGGTCAGTCAAAAAGACTGAGTAAGTCCTATCTACTTCCAGTATAAAAACAGGTAAAGGTAACATGACATGCATAAACTGAAAGTAAACATAAGGATAACTACAAGATGGATAAACCAGGGTAGCCGGTTGAACTACTGTGGCAAAGTAAACTAAGGTATCATGATAAACTACGGTGTTATGATAAGTCAAGGTATCACATCGTCAGATTTCTATCGAGTACATTATCCCAAGGTATCTACCCCGTCTAACATCCCACGGTATCTATTATGTATATTCTTCCTAGTTCTAACATGTATATTTGCTCTGCACCTCTCGTACTAGTATCCCTACCCGCGTCATGTGTTAACCATGAATGTCCCTTGCTCAAAGTCGTGTAATGGTCCATGTCAACCTAATATATCGCATATATAGGTTACTCAAATCATATGTTTCTTTCCATGTATATAAGTTCAGTCCTTTGCCGTACCTCGTACGGGCTTCCTCATGTCGTATTATCCTTGAAATCGTTTGGACTGTCACCCTTGTTCTAGCTAGGCTCTTCCATATGAATCATCGTTTGAACTACTAGGTTTTACGCCACCTAGCACCACTAGGGATTACGCTTACCTATTGCACGCTTTCGTATTTCGGTTTGGGTTAAACCACCTAGGCCACTAGGGATTACGCTAACCCTCAACCGCGCCCTTTTTCCCACGCATTCATCGTGAATCGTTTTTCTATAACTTTATGCACATGTATCACATCGTGCCATCCGAGTCCTGTCACAGGGCAAAACAAGAAATACAGGACTCGGTCGGGAGCTTTAGATTTATCTGCCGATGCAGATACTAAGGTCTGCTTTTCTACACGTGGCTATGGTCCCACGAGACCCGTCCCTCAACTAGTGAAAGGCAACACAAGAGAAAATCTTGCATGAGAACTACACTCCGGCCAGCCCATATCCTACAGCCTACCTCACCCATAATTAGATAGTAATTATGGTCTGTTGGGTGTTCCCTGCCTTTCCGTACGTACACGCTTGACTTAAGATGGTAGATGATCGACGAACTTGCTATCTCGGGCACCTTATGTATTCGTCGACTCACTGCTATCCACCCCAGTCTTTAGGTCGCTCGCATAGCAACCAAGGCATATTCTTGGTTCTTCTACCGCAGACCTCAACCTCTCGTGAGCCTAGTATAATGACCCGGCAGCTCACAGAGGGATCCCAAGAATATCCTCACGTTCCCCGAAGCCGCTGCTTCGTTACCCAGTTCGTTGGAGCCTTTATCTAATCAGATAACCTGCTCCTACACGCATACTTAAACGTTGACCTAACGTATCGGGTTACTAATCTATCTAAGAAATGGTCCAAATTTCCTTGACTAAGAATTATTACTTAGTTTCCCTTAACTAAGGTTTACCACTTAGCGTTATTTCCATAATCCTTGTTAACTATGGTTATTTACCTAATCCTCCGAATTAGGGTTTATCTAATGGGTTAAGTGTCACTTAAGTTCATAACTTAGCCCGTCTACAAACCATGTCAAAATTGGCTAAGTATCCAAGTCCAAGACTTAACCCTACAAACCATGTGTCAAGTTGGCTAAGTATATTAAGCAATCCATAACTTAACCTCGTCTAATTATCATTTTAGATTGGTTAATTATATAAATTAACTTGACCTTGTCAAATTACCGAGTCAAATCGGTCAAGCGTATTCAAGTGATTCGTGACTTAGCCTTATCATGTTTTCACGTTATATTGGTTAAGTATGGGTTAACTTAACCTCCATAAATTCATGAGTTAGATTGGCTAAGTATAGGTCACTTAACCACATCCAATTAACGAGTTAGATTGGTTAAGTTTAGGTCACTTAACCACATCAAATCATCATGTATAATTGGTTAAGTATAAGTTGCTTAACCCCATTAAATTATCCCATTAAGTTGGTTAAGTATTGGTTACTTAACCTCATTGAATTACCAAGTTTAAATTGGTTAAGTGTTTAACGTAACCCCATCGAATTACCGTGTTTAGATTAGTTAAGTGTGGATTACTTAACCCCATCTAATTACCGTGGTTAGGTTAGTTAAGTATCAATTACCTAACCCCGTCTAATTACCGTGTTTAGGTTAGTTAAGTCTTAATTACTTAACCTCATCCAATTACCAAGTCTGAATTGGTTAAGTGTCATTAAGGAAATCAAGCCCGGTCCCACTTAACCTACCCATTCGTGTCATATCGGTTAAGTGTCATTAGTCAAATTTGCTTAACCTTATCATGTGGCATTAATTTAATTAATGCACTCTTAACCTCTCACATTAGACCTTGTTGTGGTTACTAGTTAAGCCGGGCGGATCCGGGTAGATTTACACCACAACCTAGTCTAACCTCGGGTCTTAAGCGCGACATGACCAACTTCTCACATTGGGTCCTATTGTTTGCAACTACTAGTTAGGCCGGTCGGTTCCGGGTAGTTTTACGTTGCAAACTCAACCCAACCTCGAGTTGGCCACACTTATATTATCTAAGTTCATCATGTTTCCAAAACATGTTACAAGTTTTTCAAGCATTTGGGTAGACCTAAATTAATAGGTAAATTCCCAAAGGGTAGACCTAACTTAATAGGTAAATTCCCAAGCTCATGTTTTTATGCATACTTACATGTCAACTTCCATGTTATCTTTCAAGTCATATTTTCAAGTATAAACACATGTCATATTCAAGTTAAGATTTCGCGACATGTTCATGTTTATCTAACTACCCAAAATCGTGTTTTCCCAACGCAAGCAAAGCGAGTCAACATAGTAAGGATACTATGTCACATGTTGGTCTCAAAACATGCATGATGCCAAAAAGGGCTTGGCTTCCACATGCATAACATCATAAAGGGATTGGCCATAAACATGCATAGTGTCATAAGGTAATTTGGCCACAAACATGCATATTATCAAAAAGGGTTTGGCCATAAACATGCACAACTTAAAAGAGGGGATTGGCCACGAGCATGCATAATCTCATAAAGGATTTGGCCACAAACTTGCATGTTAGCATAAGGGGTTTAGGTTCATAAACATGCATAAGCCCCAAAATCTTGTCTTAGCCAATGTTTCACACGTAAAGTGGTTCCTAAAGGTTCATGCTAGCATTTCATGCATAAAGATCCAAACTTGCAAGTTAAACTAGGTTATGCATAGCATGGGAGGCAAGATTAAGTCACTCACATGGCCTAAAATCATAAACATGAACACAAGAGGCAAGGTAAGGTTCATATAGGTTCGCATAATCATGTTTAGCCTCATTTTATCCCATGTCATTATCAAAACTACCGTTTCCATCTAAAAGTAGCTAGAACTTACATAGTTAGGCCTAGGGAAAGAAGCATGAATCATCTTGGCTAAGAAAGGTGCCTCCTTTGTTGAAGAATCGTCATGGAACTCGCATAGCAACGTTAATCTTCCTCCGATTTGGTGTAGCAAACTTGCACCTCTTGATTTGAACCCGATTTAAGTGCTTAGGCTTTAGGAAAAGGGGATGGAGGCCATGATCAAAATTGATTTTGGCAGCACTTAGTTGCTAGGTTTGATTTTTTAGGGATTTAGGTTAGGTTTAGGGTCTTTTTATAGAGATTAGGATAGTTTTAGGCCCTTAGATTAACCCTAGGATAGATCAGGACCATCAGATCTCGGAAGCTTCCAGAACCAGCCTAAGAACAAGACCAGGTGAGACAAACAGGTGCGCCAGGCAACTTGCCCCGGCCACCCCCTGTCGACAGGCAAGTCGACAGGGCTGTCGACTTGGTCTGGGCCCAAGTCGACAGGCCTGTCGACATGGCCTAGGCGGGAAACTTCCCGCCTAGCCCCTAAATCTGATTCCCAAAACTGTTTCCGAAATTCAAATTCCCAGAAACCTTCTTTGGGCCTTTTACGGGTCATACGGACTCCGATTCTCGAAAACTCGGACTCTATTTCGCGTATTTTTCCAAGACGAACGCAATGGCATAGCCCGATTCACTTGATTCAGAATTTATAATTTAATTCTGTCTTGATTCTTGATTTAACGTGTTGTAAAAATTCGGGTTGTTACATTCTCCCCTTCTTAAAGGATTTCGTCCCCGAAATCTCAAAGTTAGGAAGAACATATCCTACCATCCATCATCCATCTACTCAAACCATCATCCACAAGCAACCATTGTCCTTAGACGACTCCTAATGCTTTATGAATGTATGCAAAACGTGTGTGTACATGTTCCTTAGCTAATGCTAATGATCAGGCCTGAAAAATCTTTTGAATGCAAAAATATGTTTAGTGCTATGAATCCATCATGTATGCAAATAGTCCTAGTCATATACACTATATGCGTGCACAAACATTCAACCATAGGCAACATCCGCATGATAACACATTCAATTTCATCCATAAACAAGTATAAATACTCGTGCATATGCAATATGAAATGTGACCGAGTCGAGCTAATATCTAATGTAAATTCGCGCATCCACGAGCAACCACTTGCAACCATTTGCAACCATATCAACCATAACATGTTTCAAATACATGTTTACATCCACAGGGTTCTACCTAAGATTCCCTGAAACAGGGTCGAGAAGATAAACAAAACAAACTCCTTACGGGATTTGTAACAGAGACATGACCGAGAGGATATCCATAAAAGATAGCCTACAAGCAAGCTCAACAGAAAAACAGGGATCGAGGATATATTCCCAAAAGAGATATCATGCACGTATTTAGTCTTCAGTCTCCTGAGTCGCATTACCTTGAGCTTAGTTCCATCGTGCCTTGACCGCCCCTTTTACTTCACGATTTCGCAGCTTCTTATTTCCTGTTTCCATAACATGAGTTGGAACTCATTTCCTCGTCGCCTCTCGTTCCACTTGCACTTATTCTCCTTCTAGAATACTTGGCGCAAACAGGACTGCGTACACATTATTCCATGTGAGCCCTCAAAATTCACTAGTGAATCCTGGACCTTGTACCATAAGGTATTCCACGTAGAAAAACTTTCTCTTGAAAGCAAACAAGTTACCGTGCGCACTTACTAGGGTAATTCCCATAACCCATACATAATCGAAATAAACCATCCGTCTTATTAGCGAACACCATTCGATCGGGTTTCTAATTTCCAACAAAGGCATCTAGGGATTCTAAGTGACTAATCATGACAGAACCCAAAAGGTTACGCGATACTTCAAGGGTATTACCAAAGCAAGCCAAGAGTCTAACAACCCTCCTTCTAAAACCGGGAGTGGCACCCCTTACTGGATAACCACTTCATCCTTAGAATCCATCCATAGCTTATAAACATAAGCATTATTTCCAAGCTCAATACTTGGCATAGACGTTCTCAAATCCAAACAAGCCATGAGTAAATGGACCGATCTTCCAATAGGACTTGGGACAAAAACGGGATCCTCTACTACGCTAGTACTAAGGTGCAGAGACTCAACTATCGAAGCGGACTTAAAAGATGCGGTGATCAAAACAAAGTCCCGACAGGATGATAGAGAAGAAAAGCTAAACCTTTAACAAGATCGTTACCCTCCTTCTGAGGTACCCTAGAAATGAGAGCATACTATTGCCCTCCGAATGATCTTGTCCCTGTTCCATGATACTTAACTATCCGTCCCGTTTCACCATGCCAAAGGTACTCTCTCGTCATGGGTTTCATTGTTCATCTTTCTCCCTCCTTTTAGGACTCAGCCATACCAACATGTTGCTTATCCCTGAGCTCGTATCCTTTATCCTTGTTCTTACTATCCATTCATGCATAACTCTGCAACGGTCTCTCGAGAACCACCTCCATCGTACGGGAAACACTTACGCAGCTAGAAAGACTAGTCGCAGTCAAAACCACTGTGACTACAGATGGAGGAAAGAAAGGAAAAAAAATTGAATCAAGGAAACAAGGATAATGCTAATGGCCTTTGGGGAATAGCCTTTTTCTTTTTAAAAGAAAATTTTCTTGAAAAATGCTTCTTTGTAAATGGTTTTTCAAATAATTTTCAGAAGGTCTTTAAAAACTTTTGCCCAGTCTAGTAACCTTCTGCTCTGATACCAAATGTAACACCCCGCCTCCGCTAGGGTCACTCGCAAAGGAATGCACTAGCTTTAGAGGGGCATTATTGGTAAACATGCACAGAAATATCACAAGACAGAACATATAAAATAGCGGAAGTAAAATCGAACTTCCATAAATTCAATAATTAAGGTCTTAAGCCTTTTACATCAGAGTACATCAAAACCTGTCTTGCAATAGTAAAGAAGCATAAAGACTTTTTAATAAATTATTCCCCAAGTAAAAACAGTAAAGTAGCCATAGCCAAGAGAAGTCCAAGCCATCCATGATGACCTTCAAGCAGAAGAAGTCCGAACTAAACATCATTGTTTCCTCCCTGAAACCTGGGGGGGAAACGGAAGAAAAGAGGCGAAACAAAACGGGTCAGTCAAAAAGACTGAGTAAGTCCTATCTACTTCCAGTATAAAAACAGGTAAAGGTAACATGACATGCATAAACTGAAAGTAAACATAAGGATAACTACAAGATGGATAAACCAGGGTAGCCGGTTGAACTACTGTGGCAAAGTAAACTAAGGTATCATGATAAACTACGGTGTTATGATAAGTCAAGGTATCACATCGTCAGATTTCTATCGAGTACATTATCCCAAGGTATCTACCCCGTCTAACATCCCACGGTATCTATTATGTATATTCTTCCTAGTTCTAACATGTATATTTGCTCTGCACCTCTCGTACTAGTATCCATACCCGCGTCATGTGTTAACCATGAATGTCCCTTGCTCAAAGTTGTGTAATGGTCCATGTCAACCTAATATATCGCATATATAGGTTACTCAAATCATATGTTTCTTTCCATGTATATAAGTTCAGTCCTTTGCCGTACCTCGTACGGGCTTCCTCATGTCGTATTATCCTTGAAATCGTTTGGACTGTCACCCTTGTTCTAGCTAGGCTCTTCCATATGAATCATCGTTTGAACTACTAGGACTTACGCCACCTAGCACCACTAGGGATTACGCTTACCTATTGCACGCTTTCGTATTTCGGTTTGGGTTAAACCACCTAGGCCACTAGGGATTACGCTAACCCTCAACCGCGCCCTTTTTCCCACGCATTCATCGTGAATCGTTTTTCTATAACTGTATGCACATGTATCACATCGTGCCATCCGAGTCCTATCACAGGGCAAAACAAGAAATACAGGACTCGGTCGGGAGCTTTAGATTTATCTGCCGATGCAGATACTAAGGTCTGCTTTTCTACACGTGGCTATGGTCCCACGAGACCCCTCCCTCAACTAGTGAAAGGCAACACAAGAGAAAATCTTGCATGAGAACTACACTCCGGCCAGCCCACATCCTACGGCCTACCTCACCCATAATTAGATAGCAACTATGGTCTGTTGGGTGTTCCCTGCCTTTCCGTACGTACACGCTTGACTTAAGATGGTAGATGATCGACGAACTTGCTATCTCGGGCACCTTATGTATTCGTCGACTCACTGCTATCCACCCCAGTCTTTAGGTCGCTCGCATAGCAACCAAGGCATATTCTTGGTTCTTCTACCGCAGACCTCAACCTCTCGTGAGCCTAGTATAATGACCCGGCAGCTCACAGAGGGATCCCAAGAATATCCTCACGTTCCCCGAAGTCGCTGCTTCGTTACCCAGTTCGTTGGAGCCTTTATCTAATCAGATAGCCTGCTCCTACACGCATACTTAAACGTTGACCTAACGTATCGGGTTACTAATCTATCTAAGAAATGGTCCAAATTTCCTTGACTAAGAATTATTACTTAGTTTCCCTTAACTAAGGTTTACCACTTAGCCTTATTTCCATAATCCTTGTTAACTATGGTTATTTACCTAATCCTCCGAATTAGGGTTTATCTAATGGGTTAAGTGTCACTTAAGTTCATAACTTAGCCCGTCTACAAACCATGTCAAAATTGGCTAAGTATCCAAGTCCAAGACTTAACTCTACAAACCATGTGTCAAGTTGGCTAAGTATATTAAGCAATCCATAACTTAACCTCGTCTAATTATCATTTTAGATTGGTTAATTATATAAATTAACTTGACCTTGTCAAATTACTGAATCAAATCGGTCAAGCGTATTCAAGTGATTCGTGACTTAGCCTTATCATGTTTTCACGTTATATTGGTTAAGTATGGGTTAACTTAACCTCCATAAATTCACGAGTTAGATTGGCTAAGTATAGGTCACTTAACCACATCCAATTAACGAGTTAGATTGGTTAAGTTTAGGTCACTTAACCACATCAAATCATCATGTATAATTGGTTAAGTATAAGTTGCTTAACCCCATTAAATTATCCCATTAAGTTGGTTAAGTATTGGTTACTTAACCTCATTGAATTACCAAGTTTAAATTGGTTAAGTGTTTAATGTAACCCCATCGATTTACCTTGTTTAGATTAGTTAAGTGTGGATTACTTAACCCCATCTAATTACCGTGGTTAGGTTAGTTAAGTATCAATTACCTAACCCCGTCTAATTACCGTGTTTAGGTTAGTTAAGTCTTAATTACTTAACCTCATCCAATTACCAAGTCTGAATTGGTTAAGTGTCATTAAGGAAATCAAGCCTGGTCCCACTTAACCTACCCATTCGTGTCATATCGGTTAAGTGTCATTAGTCAAATTTACTTAACCTTATCATGTGGCATTAATTTAATTAATGCACTCTTAACCTCTCACATTAGACCTTGTTGTGGTTACTAGTTAAGCCGGGCGGGTCCGGGTAGATTTACACCACAACCTAGTCTAACCTCGGGTCTTAAGCGCGACATGACCAACTTCTCACATTGGGTCCTATTGTTTGCAACTACTAGTTTGGCCGGTCGGTTCCGGGTAGTTTTACGTTGCAAACTCAACCCAACCTCGAGTTGGCCACACTTATATTATCTAAGTTCATCATGTTTCCAAAACATGTTACAAGTTTTTCATGCATTTGGGTAAACCTAAATTAATAGGTAAATTCCCAAAGGGTAGACCTAACTTAATAGGTAAATTCCCAAGCTCATGTTTTTATGCATACTTACATGTCAACTTCCATGTTATCTTTCAAGTCATATTTTCAAGTATAAACACATGTCATATTCAAGTTAAGATTTCGCGACATGTTCATGTTTATCTAACTACCCAAAATCGTGTTTTCCCAACGCAAGCAAAGCGAGTCAACATAGTAAGGATACTATGTCACATGTTGGTCTCAAAACATGCATGATGCCAAAAAGGGCTTGGCTTCCACATGCATAACATCATAAAGGGATTGGCCATAAACATGCATAGTGTCATAAGGTAATTTGGCCACAAACATGCATATTATCAAAAAGGGTTTGGCCATAAACATGCACAACTTAAAAGAGGGGATTGGCCACGAGCATGCATAATCTCATAAAGGATTTGGCCACAAACTTGCATGTTAGCATAAGGGGTTTAGGTTCATAAACATGCATAAGCCCCAAAATCTTGTCTTAGCCAATGTTTCACACGTAAAGTGGTTCCTAAAGGTTCATGCTAGCATTTCATGCATAAAGATCCAAACTTGCAAGTTAAACTAGGTTATGCATAGCATGGGAGGCATGATTAAGTCACTCACATGGCCTAAAATCATAAACATGAACACAAGAGGCAAGGTAAGGTTCATATAGGTTCGCATAATCATGTTTAGCCTCATTTTATCCCATGTCATTATCAAAACTACCGTTTCCATCTAAAAGTAGCTAGAACATACATAGTTAGGCCTAGGGAAAGAAGCATGAATCATCTTGGCTAAGAAAGGTGCCTCCTTTGTTGAAGAATCGTCATGGAACTCGCATAGCAACGTTAATCTTCCTCCGATTTGGTGTAGCAAACTTGCACCTCTTGATTTGAACCCGATTTAAGTGCTTAGGCTTTAGGAAAAGGGGATGGAGGCCATGATCAAAATTGATTTTGGCAGCACTTAGTTGCTAGGTTTGATTTTTTAGGGATTTAGGTTAGGTTTAGGGTCTTTTTATAGAGATTAGGATAGTTTTAGGCCCTTAGATTAACCCTAGGATAGATCAGGACCATCAGATCTCGGAAGCTTCCAGAACCAGCCCAAGAACAAGACCAGGTGAGACAAACAGGTGCGCCAGGCAACTTGCCCCGGCCACCCCCTGTCGACAGGCAAGTCGACAGGGCTGTCGACTTGGTCTGGGCCCAAGTCGACAGGCCTGTCGACAGCCCTGTCGACATGACCTAGGCAGGAAACTTCCCGCCTAGCCCCCAGATCTGATTCCCAAAACTGTTTCCGAAATTCAAATTCCCAGAAACCTTCTTTGGGCCTTTTACGGGTCATACGGACTCCGATTCTCAAAAACTCGGACTCTATTTCACGTATTTTTCCGAGACGAACGCAATGGCATAGCCCGATTCACTTGATTCAGAATTTATAATTTAATTCTGTCTTGATTCTTGATTTAACGTGTTGTAAAAATTCGGGTTATTACACATCATATGTTTCATCTCTGCTTTACATGTCCAGTTAACTTTATTAGTTTTTATACTAATAGTAGATAGGACTTACTAGTCTTTTTGACTGACCCGTTTTCTTTCGCCTCTTTTCTTCCGTTCCCCCCCTCCCCCCAAGTTTACAGGGTGGGAACATTGGTACCTAGCTTGGATCTTTAGCTACTTTTCTGGATAGCACATGTACGGTTTGGACTTGAGCATGCTGAGGCGAATCTGCAATTGGAGAAGTTTATATCTTTGAAGCAAGGGGACATGACAGTGAGGGAGTATGTGAATAAGTTTAACCAGCTTGCTCGATTCGGTTTGGACATGGTTAATACTCCCCAGAAGAAGGCTCTACGCTTTGCACGAGGGTTGAATGAGCCGTTACAAGGTTTAGCCCTGTCTCATATACCCATGGGGGCCACTTTTGAAGGCCTAGTGGACATGGCATTGCTTCAAGGGGACGATAAGAATGGCAAGAAAGAAGTCAAGCCTAATGAGTCTCAAACCAAGAAGGCAGATTCCAAGTAGGGAGGGAATCAGAGCAATCAGAACAACAAGAACAACAAGGGCAATAAGGCCAACAACAACAAGGCAAAGGACCCAAGAAAATGCAACTTCTGTGGGATTGCTGGGCACATAGCCAAAGATTGCAGGAAGAAGAAGAGGAAGTTGGGCGAATGCTTTCATTGTGGAGAGACTGGACACATTAGCAAAGATTGCCCCAAGAAGCAAGGACAAGGGCAAGGGCAGACTCAGCGTGCAGGACCTTCTGGAGGGCAAGTGCATGCTCTCAACACTGCTCCAGTTCAAGACCGAGGTAGTATTTATGTAGAAAGCCTTGTTTATATTTCTGATTTTCCTGTTCGCACTTTATTCGATTCTGGCGCATTGCATAACTTTATTTCTTCTGACATTGTTGAAAGTTTGCACCTAAGTACTAGTCTAGTTTAGGATCCCGTTAGTGTTTCAAATCCAATTGGGGGTTCCGCCCATCTATCTATGATTTGTGTGGATTTGAAGATTTCTATCTTGACCGTGGAATTCACGTGTAATGCTTATGTTCTCGGGTTCACGGGATACGGGTTGATTTTGGGCATGGATTGGTTGTCCAGTTATGGAGCCATCCTCGATTGTGAGCATAGGGTAGTGAGGCTCATGACTCGCCTCGGTAATACCCTAGAGATTTCTTGCAACCCGCTGGATCCCGTCATGTTATGTTATCTTGAATCTCTTGACTCGTCCATCGATGATCTGCAATCTGTAAGGGTGGTCCGAGACTATCCTGATGTCTTTGAAGAGGTTAAGGGGTTACCCCCTAAACGAGAGATAGACTTCCGCATTTATCTTATTGATAATGCCAAGCCAGTTTCATTGCCCGTTAGGCACATGGCCCCACGAGAAAGAAGGGAGCTCAGTAAGCAAATCAAGGAGTTACTTGAGAAAATTTTTATTAGGCGAAGCATTTCTGAATGGGGTGCTCCTGTGGTATTCGCTACTAAGGCGGATGGTTCGCTTCGTCTATGTGTTGATTATCGAGAGTTGAACAAGCTGACAAAGAAGAATATGCACCCGTTACCGAGGATTGATGACCTCTTTGACAAGCTTGTTGGTGCTTCTATTTTCTCTCAGCTCGATCTATCCACCGGATTCCATCAGCTTAGAGTGGCTGAGGATAGTATCGATAAGACTGCGTTTAGGACCCCAGATGGATTCTTTGAATGGCTAGTCATGCCATTCGGTTTGACTAATGCACCCGCCTACTTCGTAGATTTGATGAGTAGGGTGTTCAGGGAGTTCCTTAACAAGTTTGTGGTTGTCTTCGTGGATGATATTCTGATCTTCTCAAAGGATGAGGAAGAACATGCTAGACATCTCAAGGAAGTGATGGGCACGCTTAGAGCTCATCAGTTGAAAGCCAAGTTCTCCAAATGCCATTTTTGGAGAAGGGAAGTTCGGTTTCTTGGACATATAGTCTCTAAGCAAGGCATAGCTGTGGATCCCGCGAAAGTGGTTGCAGTTCAAGACTGGAAGACTCCTAAGAATGCAACCGAAGTAAGAAGCTTTCTCGGTCTGGCGGGCTACTATAGGAAGTTCATCAGGGACTTCGCTAAGATTTCAGCCCCTCTTACTAAGTTGACGAAGAAGAACTTAATCTTTGCATGGGACTTAGAGTGTGAGCTTGCTTTTCAAAGGCTCAAGAGGGCCCTTACTACAGCTCCAGTTTTGGCATTACCCGATGGCGGTAAGATGTTAACTGTGTACACCGATGCATGTGTCATGGGGTTAGGTGATGTTCTGATGCAGGAAGGAAGAGTGATATGTTATGGGTGTAGGCAACTTAAAGTTCATGAGAAGAACTATCCCACTCACGATTTGGAGTTGGCGGCGATCGTCTTTGCACTCAAATTCTGGCGCCACTATCTTCTAGGCGAAAGGTTTGAGTTATATACTGATCACAAGTCGCTCAAGTACCTCTTCTCGCAGAAAGATCTGAATCTAAGTCAGCAAAGGTGGATGGAATTCTTGGCATCTTATGACTTTGAGATAGCTTATACCCCTGGCAAGGGTAATGTTGTGGCAGATGCACTGAGCAAAAGTAGGTTGACTTTGAGTCCCTTGTTTGTTGAGATGAGGAGCCTAGAGTTCTTGGCAACCTTTGACTTCACAACAGCTGTTGAGTCGATGACGGGTTCGTTAGCATCTCTTGAGCTTAGACCTATACTTCTTGATCAAGTAGGGACTTCGCAGAAGGAAGATCCGCAGATGGTCGAGATCATGGACAAGTTAATTCGTGGCGAGACGTCTAATCACCTTGCTAGATATACTATTGATGACAAGGGTTGGCTAAGGCGTGATGGAAGGCTATGCGTTCCACAAGTAGGAGACTTGGTGCATAAAGTTCTCGAAGAAGTGCATCACTCGAAGATGATTATACATCCTGGAGGAGATAAGATGTACAAGGATATGAAGCGCATTTTCTTTTGGGCTGGAATGAAGAAGAATGTGGCAGAGTATGTTTCAAAGTGCATGGTGTGCCAACAAGTGAAAGCCGAGTCGAAGAAACCCGGTGGGCTATTACATCCATTGGAGGTCCCGCAATGGAAATGGGAAAGTATCTCTATGGATTTTGTGGATGGATTGCCTAGGTCAAGGAAAGGGAATACGAGCATATGGGTCATAGTTCATAGACTTACGAAGAGTGCTCATTTCATTCCAGTAAAGAGCAAGAGGACCGCGTCATGGCTAGCATCTGTTTATCTTCGAGAGATAGTGCGATTGCATGGAGTTCCTTCTAGCATAGTTAGCGATCGTGACCAAATCTTCACTAGCCAGATCTGGAACAGTTTGCAAGAAGCGATGGGTACGCGATTGAATCTAAGTACAGCCTATCACTCCCAGATGGATGGCCAAACCGAAAGGGTGAATAGAGTGCTAGAAGATCTCTTGAGGCTTTGTGTTCTTGACTTTGGTGGTACTTGGGAAGACCACCTCCCTCTTGTAGAGTTTGCTTATAATAATAGCCATCAAGCTAGCATAGGGATGGCACCATTTGAAGCTCTCTATGGGAGGCCGTGTAGGTCACCATCTTGTTGGTGGGAGACAACAGATAGGCTTATACTTGGGCCCGATATGATATGGGACACATCCGAGAAAGTTGAATTGGTGAGAAGACGGATGAAAGCGGCCCAAGACAGACAGAAATCCTATGCTGACAAGCGAAGGACAGATTTGGAATTCGAAGTTGGAGATATGGTTTTCGTGAAGCTTTCTCCTTTGCGTAATGTGGTTCGTTTTGGAGCAGTTGGGAAGCTGGCACCAAGGTTCGTAGGACCTTCCCTATCATAGAGGGAATTGGGAAGATGGCTTATAAGGTGGAATTGCCCGAGAAATTGGCCGAAGTGCATAATGTCTTTCATGTCTCGCGTCTCCGAAAGTGCCTACATGAGTCCGCTGAGGTGGTTGAACCTAGCATTCTTGAAGACATGGAGATAGAGAAAGAGGCAACCTTGAGGAGAGCTCCGATTCATATCTTGGGAACGGAGATCAAGAAGCTAAGAAATCGAGAAGTCAAATTGGTGAAAGTTCAGTGGAGTGAAGCCTAAGAGGATGCAACTTGGGAAACCGAGGAGAAGATGCATGGGCTTTATCCATTTCTTTTTGAGGGTACATTCTCGATCTCTTTTCCTTTTTAGCATATCTTTCTTTTTCTATCCATGTTTATCTTGTTATCTCGTTAACCTTGTCATGAGAACCTTAGGTAGAAACCCTTTTGATGAAACATGTATTTGAAACATGTTATGCTTGATGTTTGCAAGTGGTTGCAAGTGTTTTCAAGTGGATACTCGTGGATGCAAGATACACATTAGGCACTAAGATCGGCTCACACACTTTCATATTGCATATGCATGAGTGCTTATACTTATTCATGGATGAAACTTGTTATGCTATCACGTGGATGCTGCATATGGATGAATGTTATGTGCACTCATATAGAGATTATAAATTATGTTAGGAATCTGCATACATATGGACTCATTTCACTAACATACTTTGCATTAAGGAGGTTTACTGAATCGGTAACCGCCTGATTTTCGCATTAGATAAGTACATATACACACACCTTTCGCATATGATCATACAGCATTTAGAATCTTTTAAGGACAATGAGAGCAAGTGGATGATGTTTTGAGTAGATGGATGACGGATGGTAGGATACGTTCTTCCTAACTTAGAGATTTCGGGGAAGAAATCCTTTAAGGTGGGGAGGATGTAACAACCCGTATTTTGAATAACAAGTTATAACATAAATCAAGGCAGAATTAAATGATAAAATCTGAATCAAGGGAAATGGGTTGTGCCACTGCGTTCGTCTCGGAAAGATACGCGAAATAAAGTCCGAGTTTTCGAAAATCGGAGTCCGTATGACCCAGTTATGGCCCGTCAAAGTTTTCAGAAAATTTCAAGTTCAAATTTGAATTCATAATTCAAATTCAGCTGAGCAGGATAGGCGGGAAAAGTTCCCGCCACCCCCCTAAGTCAACTGGGGAGTCGACTTGGGAGTCGACACACCCCAGCCCTGGTCGACACCCTTGTCGACATGGGTGGTCGGCCAGTTTGGCCTGGGTGCATCTGACTTGTTTCTCAAGACATGTTTGGAGGCTAGTGACGTGAATTGATGGCCCAGATCTGAATTAGGGTTAATCCTATGGCCTAAACTAACCTAATCCTCTATAAAAAGACCCTAATACCTAGACTAAATCAACATAAATCATTCCTACAACTAAACTATGCCAAAATGTTTAATCATGGCCTCCACCCTCTTATCATAGTCTCCATCTTCATTCATATGAGAGTTCCTAAGCTTGTTTGAGAGTTTCAAAGCTTGATTCAAGGCCAAAGTTCAATCTTTCTTCATTAAAATGAGGATCTTTCTTCATACAAATCAAAGGAGCTTCTTGGAGCTTGTATTCATTTGGGGTCTTTAGAGTTGCTAGTGGCTTCGTCTCAATCTTATTTTTATTTTATAAGTCTTCATAGCATTGTAAGCCCTATACTACTCTTAGATTCTAACTATGAAGTTAAATATGACATGTTGCAAGTTTGAGTTTGGGCCTAAGTATGATTTGTGCTTTGATTCTATCATGTTATGCATAGATTTATTCTATGCATGTTTGTAAAGCTATCACCATGACTTTGTGCATAGAAAGCTATGAGCTTTGATTCTATCATGCTATGCATAGATTTATTCTATGCATGTTTGTAAAGCTATCACCTTGACTTTGTGCATAGAAAGCTATGAGCTTTGATGTGAAATGTTGCATAAGACAACATAGAAACTCTCATAACCCTTATGTTAACTTGCATATGATGTTGTATGCGAATCACTAGCTATCATCCTATGTCCTTTATGACCATGATTCACCTATTTTGCTAAAGTTGATATCATGCATGTTTTGAGGCCTATAATGTAATATGCAAGTTTATGAACACATTTTCCTCATATGCCACCATGTTTAACTTGTGGACAAACCTTATTAATTATGTCATGCTTCTAAGTTCCCTCTTTGAGATCTATTTGCGTTTATGCGAACTTACATGCGATGGGGTTACGTTATGGGTAAACTAAAACGACATAAAAACATGACTTGAAAAGATGACATGAAATATGACATGTGATTATGCTTGAAACATGAACATTAACTTGGACATGACTTCTAGAAAACATGGGAATTGCCAACTCGAGGTTGGGTTGAGTTTGTAGCATAAATCTACCCGGAACCGACCGGCTTAACTAGTGGCTAC
Source organism: Allium sativum (assembly GCA_030737875.1). Taxonomy (NCBI): domain Eukaryota; kingdom Viridiplantae; phylum Streptophyta; class Magnoliopsida; order Asparagales; family Amaryllidaceae; genus Allium; species Allium sativum. The sequence continues at coordinate 305,600,371 of CM060925.1, read as the reverse complement.
AAGCAATAGGACCCAATGTGAGTAGTTGGTCATGTCGCACTTGAAACCCGAGGTTAGACTAAGTTGTGGTGTAAAGCTACCCGGACCCGCCCGGCTTAACTAGTAACCACAACAAGGTCTAATGTGAGAGGTTGGGTGCATTAAATTAATTAATGCCACATGATAGGGTTAAGTCATGGACCACTTGAATACTTAACCAATTAAACACAATGGGTTGACGAGGTTAAGTCATGAACCTTGGGTACACTTAACCAACTTGATACTTGATTGGATAGGGTTAACCACGTTTAACCCATTAGAAACTCTTGTTACGTGGTCCTTTTCTCCAGTAACCCTCTTGGTTGTATCATGATACCCTAGGGACTAGGCTAGGGTGGGGCACGATTAATAGGCTGACATGTAAGCGACCAAAATGACGGCTGATTAGGTGCGCCGGTGTAGGTTCAGGCGGACTATGGTCGTGCACATAGTCCGGAGTTGAAAAAGCAGACATGGGCACCAGTAGGTTTAGACTGTGCGTGCTTGATTTGTGTCTGTGGTTGGCACCCTAGGGCTTGATACACCCTAGGGTGGACCTACATAGTTTGACTACACTTCGTGATTGGGCCGTATGACACCGACACTTAACGAGTTAGGCTTTAGGGAGCCGATCGACTAGACCGAGTAGTTGGACCTTGATTTAGGTCACCTCATGATATTGGGCCAGCTTTGGGCCAAGGGATCATTTCTTGTTTATACTTGACATGGATTTGAATACTAGTACACACTTGGTGCAACTTAACCTCGTATATGCGATGCCACACTTAATCTATCTTGTTAACTTTTCACCATGCCAGTTGTCATCCTATGTTTCATCTCTGCTTTACATGTCCAGTTAACTTTATTAGTTTTTATACTAATAGTAGACAGGACTTACCAGTCTTTTTGACTGACCCGTTTTCTTTCGCCTCTTTTCTTCCGTATCCCCCCCCCCCTCTCCCCAGGTTTACAGGGTGGGAACATTGGTACCTAGCTTGGATCTTTAGCTGCTTTTCTGGATAGCTCATGTACGGTTTGGACTTGAGCATGCTATGACTTATTCTACTTTGGGGATAGTTACCTTATGTTTTTTTTCCAGTTTTCAGTTTATGTTTCTAGACTTTGTTTTGTGGGAAAATAATTACCAAGTACTTTGATGTAACTTGGCTATGGTTTTGAAATGTTAGTTTTTACCCGCTGCTTTATTTACTCTGTTTTTACTTATATGTTCTGTCTTGAGATATCTGCATGCATGTTTACCTTGTTTAATGCCCCTCCAAAGCTAGTGCCCTTGCAAGAGTGGCATTGGCGGAGGTGGGGTGTTACAAGCTCCCAACCGTTGGTGATATACATTCGATACACTCAAGCGAAATGAGTGGTCGATCATGTATGGGCCGGGTTGCAAGACGTTCTTGTTGAACCCAATGTATTCGCCTCTAGAGGTACACTATCGGCAGGTGGTCCCATTCCTTGTCATAGTCGGAATCCAATCTCAAATTAGTGCCAGCGATTTTGTTTATATACTATATGTGTGGAACGTGAGATGCAAGCGTTCTGCTAGATTGATAATTATTTGTGATTAGACATTATTATAATATCAGAGAAGTATTGATTTCCGGAAGTGTTTTGGTTATTGTAAGGTAAAAACCATCCATGTTTATGTGTGGATCGGTCTTACGATTACCTTTTTTTTGAAAAGGATTTTGAAAAGTTAAACCAAACGATTTGAGTTTACTCACACCAGTCCCATGACTGACCCAGAGTTTATTTTGTTTTGTTTTCCCTCCACTTATGGGTGCCCAAATTTGTACGGGCGATAAAGTAGTTCAGGTCTTTACAGATATACTTGGAGGAGCTTGAAGCAGAAGGCTTCAAGATTATATAGCTATTGTTATTTCCGCTGTGTGTAAGTGTTGTACTCTGATAATGTTATTATATATATATATATTGTTTTATTTCAAAGTAATGTTATATATTATATTTTATTCGTTCTGCGGTGAGATTCGTATTACTCTGATTTTGTTCTGTAGTGATCTTCTTCTTCTTCTATTCAAATTTTCTATCTTATCTATTCTCACATCTAACTTCTTTCTATTAGTGATCAGGTGTTTCCGATGTCTGAATAGCCAACATGGTAGTTTTTTTGTTGATTTTTGGAGTCGAAAATCCTAGTTCATTACAATTTTATCCAAGGAATTATAGAAATATGAAGACTTTGAAAAGGCTTATCATACACGGTCACTAAGTTCATTTCACTTATCAAATTATTGCAATTACTAATCACATTTTTTTAGCAAGAAGGAAGCACATCGCAATAATTCACAGACACAACTCACCATTTGAATGATGGAAGATCTCCAAGTTCTCATCTAAATCGCCTATTGAAGATGGAACAACCAAAAGCAGTTCTTCAGGTAATAATTGTAAGTTCAGTGATAATAGATATTTTGCGCAATAAAATCATTTTTTGGTGATTTATTTGAGAATCAAGTTTCTATTTTATCAAATCTTAGTTCATCAAAAATTTATAGTATTCCAAAAACACTTGAATGCTACTACAACTGGTTGTATAACTAGGTGAAAGCGTGAGACACTTGAAATTCTTCCAATGCTACTTCCCCATGAAGTGACAAACAAATGAAATAACATTTAAACAAATAGGACAATACAACTAATTAGTGAAATGAACCGATTCTTACCAATGTTATAATTTTGTCATATTAGAGAATTATTTCAATGCTACTGTTCATTTTGTTTTCTCTTGGTTAAAAAAAATTCTACCATGCAAGTTTAGCAATTCAATACTCAAATGCATGTTATATCTAGAGCAAGGCCTCGCCTACAATTGCAGCATCAACACAGCCTCTAACATTATGAACACACTATCATATATACTAGCTATGCAGTTAAAGACCCGCTAAAGCCCCGCAATATCCCCGCTATAGCCTATAGCGCTCTTCAACCGCTACTCTATTTTATTGAAGTGCTGATGAACAGGAAATCCGCTTCTAGCCTCGCTTTTTTCTGCTGCATCCGCTAAATCAGAGCTTTATAGCATCCGCTTTAGCAATATTAATATATAGAGCCTGATTTGACTAGTTCTCTTTCTAAATAATTCAGTAAAGTTAGCGTAAAGGGCTAAATTTAAGGCATAAGTGCCTAATATATTGTAACAATTAATTTCACTTATCAAATTTAGCATGCATAACTACGGTATTTTGTGATTTTGTTATATAAGACTAATTAATGTTAGTTTCTTATACACATATAATTTGAGAAAGATGATTAATTAATTTTAAAATATTTGGTTTTACAACTAATAAACTTTTTTGCGCCTCCTCTATAGCGTCGCTATTTCCCCACTTTAATCCTGCTACACCTTTTTGCACCTCCGCCGCTATAGAACCGCTAAGCGCTTAAATGCACAGTATACTGGTTCATTGAATAAATTACTAGTGAAATTGATTTTTGAATATCCTTAACATTAAGTTTAATTAGGTATATATGCTTTTGAATTCATGGCACATATTTACAATGATAAATTCACATCTCTATATCCTTCTATACGGTTTGAATGTGGCTGAGTTTCATTCAAAAATTGCGTAACTACCCGCATTCTACGTATCGGAGGATCATAGAATATTTATTTTATTTTCATACGAGGTCGTATGGTCGTGCAACTTTAGGGAACGACTATTGGGGTCATTTCACTATGTTCACGATTTTTTCCGAAAGTTAAATGACTGTTTTTCCCTTGGCGAATCTTCTTTAGCCTATAACTTCTGATTGGTAAGGAGTTTTGATCTGAAACCACTTCCATTGAATTCGGATGTTGATTTACCTTTCCGTAGAATGGTCACATTAATCAAACGAGCTTACCATTTGGGAGATATGGCTGAAATATTGTTTGGAAGGTGAAAAACAATATAATTGGGCATAACCAAGTGATTAGCAGCTAAGCCCATAACTCATTTCAGGATTAGGGCTATTGGAGGGATGATAGGGTTTGGGAAATCAGTTTCTATTCATTTTTCTAGCCGTCATTTACCTTCCTCTAACCCTAGCAATGGCCTCCAACTCTCAAATCACCTTTTAATCACTTTATAATCACATATTAGCCAAATCTACATCAAATTAAGGCGGATTAGCATAGAATCCTGGAACCATGCCAAATCAGTTAGAGTTTCAGATCTGAAATTTATTTGTGGCTACAGTGAGTGATTTGCACTTTTATTCACTAATTATGGCTAATTAGGGGTGATTAGTGGTAATTAGCGAAATTATGCATTGTAAAATTTGGAAAAATATGTAAAAATTCTTAGATATTATTTTATGCCTCTGATATAAATTCGGGTTAATTTGGATTAAGTTTGCTAATCGTATGGTTAAACATGACTAAGCGGATTAAGGGGAAACATGGGTTTTGGGTATGTTTGATCCATATTTACATGATTATTCATTGTGTTGATGTTAATGGTTGATTCTATATGTTGTTATTACTGTTTGGAATGTTTTGTGAGTGCATAGGGAAGTTAGAATGGTTGAAAACGTCGTCGCGTAGTGTAAATAGCTTGCTGTAAAAAGTGCAGGAAATTGGACCGGATCGGATTGCCCCACTCGTTAAGCATGTATCACAAAACGGAGCTCCGAATTGAAGTACCCCTGACCCGATTGTGACACCCCACTCGTGGCCAGTGACCACGAACCGACCCCTTCTCCTTCGAACCGAAGTTTGCAACCAAACCGAACCGGGATGTTACCCGAACCGTGAGCCGCCTGGGGAGCATCACCACGCGCTGACAAGATGACCACAAATTGGCTTGGTCCAAAACAACATGATCCGAAGCACTGCAACCCGATGGAGGAAACACGAACTGACCCGATACTCAGGAGTAGGCATCACGAACCGAACTGTAACACACCACCTCCGTTAAGGTCACTCACAAAGGGAATGCCTTAACTTTGATGGAGAGTTTTAGTAGACATAACAGAAATTTACAAGACAGATAAAGCAGTACTTGAAAATTTTATAACTTTATTACAACAGAAACAAAAATAAGTTTGGTTACATCTTTTCAAATCACAATATCTCAAGTACAAAATATCGGTCTTGTACAAAAGCCTTCAGAATGCATAGCTTTTAAAGTCATAATCCCCAACATAAACTGCCATGGAAAGATAGAGCCAAAGCCAAGCAATACTTCAAGCAGAGAGAATCTGAATCAAGCTCCTACGTTTCCAAAACTAAAAGAAAAGAGGCGAAACAAACTGGGTCAGACAATAGTCTGGTGAGTCCAGTGACTTTCAGTATATAAACAGATAATAGTATCATGACATGTAAATAAAACTGGATGAGAGATAACCCTAACAGGAATAGCAGATTAACAGAATGATAGAGACTAAGCTAAGCTTCTTACTTAGTCTTCACTTCTCTGCGCTAATACTAGTATAACAGGATTAGATGTTACCCAAATGTATAAACTGAAACAGAAACAAACAAAATAATATCTACAAAACAGAATGCTAGTAATGGGCCTTTACCACCTGAACAGACAGAAGGTACAGAAGCAGAATACTAATAATGGGCCATTACCACCCAACTAATGGGCCTTTACCACCCTAACAGACAGAAGGTACGGAAACAGAATCGGAAACAGAACCAGAGACGAAAACAGAATAATCCTTACGGAAACAGAATGCTAGAATTAGGTGTACACTAGTAATGGGCCTTTACCACCCTAACAGACGGTACCATGCAGAAATAAACAGGTGTTTCCACCCAACAGAAACAGATGGTACCAACAGAAACAGACAGAATGTAACGACTCCGGGTTTTGCCCGGACCTAATCGACCGCGAAATCGACCAAGACCTTTCAAAATCCAGACACGTTCACTCTGGGAATACAAAACATCAGAACAATAACAGCAGACTTTTACAAAAATCATAATAATGTTACATCAGAGTACAGAGTATTAGAGTACATCGAATAAAATTACAGCGGAAGATAAATTTCAATACTTTAATACATTGCAGCGGAAACAATAAAATAGATACAGCGGAAGACAACTATGCTCTGGACACAGCTTTAAGCTTCGATCCAGAATCCTGCTCAAGAGATAAATATCTGCAAAAAGCTACTCGACTGCCCGTGTGGAAAAGAGGGCACCCGAGTTTGCAAAGTGAAACAAACTACGAGTCAGTCATGGGACTGGTGTGAGAATTCCTAACTATTATAACTAATAATAATAAGGCTAATCACAGGATCACGCCGCTAACGCGGAACGGGTTTACTCCATTGGATTGCCAGTGCATAAAATAAAGTGAATCGTTAAACAACGCAATGCTTTTTAGAAAAATGGAATCATCATAAGACTCAAGTCCCATCACATAATGCAACGCAAACCGGAGGATAAAGTTTTACCTTATGATGATTAAACATGCTTGGTACGATAAAAACGAATTTGATACTATTATTAGTGTATATATGTTTTAAAAACATTTCAAAGTAAATGCATCAATCCAAGGAAGCATAGCTACGATATACTATGCCTCGATACTAGTAATTCAATCAAGTCCATAGGGTCGTATTGGGAATTTGGGTTTCTATCATGAGTCAAGGCTAGGAATGATCTCCTAACCGATTCGAGACACTCTAGCTAATGTCTCAGGATCCTCCGCAGTGAACCCTTGGAAATCTGCAGGGCTGGTCCGCACATACGATTTTGCGGATTAGTTATTCCTGAACACACGTTTCTCGGTCCTATAGGACCTAACATCCGAGGCGCCTCATTCCATCATCCACATAAGTAAAATGTCGGGCCATGTAAAAACCAAATACCTCTTCTAGCTAGAAAAAAACGTGTTGCTCTACCTGCGTTCCCTTGCTCTGTTTTAGACTCAACCGGGTTGTGAGGCTCGTGAAGCTACGTTATACACAAAGCTACGCCTAAACAGGTCGTGCTTTGATCATCAACAGCAAGGTCTACTTTTCAACAAAAGCCTTGATCATTTGCATCTTAGCAGGCCACATTGTCAATCCATACCATACCATTCATTCCTACCAATATATAATCTCTAAGCTCGTACGTCTTAGAGAAGGGTGTTAAACACCAAACAGATATATATTTAGCAGAGATCAACGAATATCGTATAAAGTAATACAACGTCAGACACACAATCCATTTCCAAGTCTGTTCTGAGTCTAAACGAAACAGGAGGCACCTTATACCTCGCATATCAGAACAATCAACAAGTAGTTTGGACGGCCACCATTGTAGCCCCTTCAAGGTAGCTACTCCAATCATGGGCGTCAACGGTAACTCATCCACTCGACGTGAAGATCGTCGGTCTCCCATCACTGTCTTCAACTCTTCGACTTAGATCGATGAATAATCATTTGAAATGAGATTGAACTCGGACCTTTCAATTGATTCTCACGTATATATCATTTCAAATCATTTCTTATCGTTAATATTAATTTATAACGATTAGTCTCTATTTTTATTTATATAAAAATAATTGAATTTTGTTTAACGACGCTTCAAGTCAATAGGCGACCTTGGCGTTGTTTTCACCCAAATTTGTTTTACACATTTCCCCAATTCTAACCGTTGGATTTTAACACAATTCATATCGTTGGAAAGATCTTCCCAAGGCGAACCTAACGGTTTCAGTTTTGGGAAAATCCGACGGTCGGATCTTCGGTATAATAATTTAAAGACACGATTCCAAAATGTGAACTACCACGCTCAATTCATTTGATTTTAATTTCTATATATATATATATATATATATATATTTATATAATTATTTGTAATTCCTTCATCCATATATCTTGCTAACAACAAATATCCCTATTTGTATATATAATATCAAGGTATAACATGACATACAACAATGTTTTATTTTTATTGTAATTCACATTCACATACAATACACAACAATGTACATTTTTCTTTCAACTTTCAAATTACACAAAATGTATATTTTGTTTTCCTTATTCTTTTTAATGAAAATCCATTCATTAAAATGTACTTTTCGTCGTTATAATCTTTACTGAAAATCTTTTTACATAAATATGTAAATTTCATACTGTTGATCTTTTACATGAAAAATGTAATTTCACTTTAATTCAATTACATGAAAAATGTAACTTTTACTTTTATTCAATTACTATCTTTTCATTAGAGTCAACTTATATTAAATTGAAGTCCTTAAACGTTTAATTCTTTCCAATGAAAATGACACTAAAATTATGCTTCATTTTAATATACGAACATGACACTAAAAACATGTTTCATCTTCAATATATGAACATGATCTTAAAAATATATTTATTTTTAAGATAATAACATAACACAGAAATATATTTTAAATTTCATATATTAATATAACATTAAAAATACGATTATATTTCATATAATTAACATGACTTTAAAATATGAAGCTATTTCATATGCATTCACATGATTCCAACACATGTTTTTATTTCATATGCATTAACGCTACTCCAAACATGATTTTATTTTCATATACTTTAACGCTACTCCTAAATATGATTTTATTTTCATATGCAATTAAATGACAATAAAACAAATGATTATATTTATTTTTATGCACTCATGTTACACTAAAAAACATGATTTCATTTTCACATGCATTTTCATGATTCCAACTATAATCTAAAAATTGATTATTCTATATGTTATCCTTTTATAATAATATTATTTTCCAAAATATTAATTTTGAAATTTCTCTTTTAATATTCATTATAAAATGGATAAGATAAATCGATAAACTCGTTCGGTTTTTTTTTAAATGCGTTGCTATTTTTAAAACGGATTAAATAGCCCAACTCATTTTCTTATCCATTTGTATTTTATAATGGGCTAGACCTCTCACGTTAAGCCTACGACTTGTGGATGCTGGATGTGCCGGTCGGTTCCGGGCAGACTTATTCCACAAGTTGGGCTTAACCTCGTGTCATGGCCCGTTTCGTATTTGTGCACTTGGACCTCTCACATTAGGTTCAACATTAGTGGCTGCTGGATATGCCGGTCGGGTCCGGGCAGATTTCTACCACAAATGAAACCTAACCTCATGTCCAAGCACAATTATAATTTATAATTATAATTAATTTTTCCAAAACATATTATTTTAAATTATCCTTTCCATTAAGGAATCTTAGTTTTAAGATATTCTTTATTTCTAAATATCTTGATTTCAAGAACCTTAATATAAATTGTAAATTTTCATATTATTATGGTTTTATAATAACAACCTTTTCAAGATGTTCTATTTTGAAACCATATTTTTTTACTTTAATATATTGACACCAAAGATGTAATCTTTTTAATTGAATCCTTTTATTGTAACTTTTAGACAATAAAGACGTAATCTTTCTAAATCAACGTCAATTAATTCTATCAATTGAATATAAAATAAAAACATTCCTTTATTTCAAGATTGATAACGTTTTGGAAACAAATCTTCTTAATTTAACATATTGACCATTAAAAAGGTAATCTTTTTAAATTCTAACTTTTTCTTTTTATTGTAACCTCATCTTACTATGTTTCTACTATTACATTAAAAATGTATTTTTAATGTAAAACGTATTTCTTAATAAAAATATGATTCTTTCAAAGTTTTCTAATATTACATTAAAGATATGTTTTTAATGTAAAACATATTTCATAATGAAATATGATTTTTTTTCTAAGTCCCTAATATTAACATTAAAGATGTGTTTTTAATGCAAACCATATTTCATAATAAAATATGATTCTTTTCTCAGTTTTCTAATATTACATTAAAGATATGTTTTTAATGTAAAACATATTTCTTAATAAAAATGTGATTTTAAATGTAAATCATATTTCTTAACAAAATATGATTCTTTTACTACTTTTTTTTATTTCCTGTTATATTTGCGTTGTGGACACGAAAAAAAAATTAAACTTATTTGTCTATGTAATATTTGCATTGTGTAATGCAAATAAAAAGGTGAACTTTTATTTCTAAGTGATTATATTTGCATGAGAGAACGCAAATACAATGTACAACTTTTATTTGGTGTTGAATTTATACACTGAATCAATTCAATATAAATGACAAATTTTATTTTTGATGTTGAATTGATAAGCTAAATCAATTCACATGAAATAACAAATTTTAATATGTTAATGAATTGATAAACTAGATAAATTCAAATAAAATAAAAGTGATAACATAAAAATGACAAATCATATTTTTATTGTGAATTGATAAACTAGATCAATTCAAATCGAACAAAAGTGATACCATAAAAATGACCAATCATATTATTATTATGAATTGATAAACTAGATCAATTCAAAAAAAAAAAATTGAATCATGATTTTTGACTAACAACTATAGATCTATAATTATCCATCATAACAACATACCAAACATCATCCAATTTTCAGCACAAATAGATCTAAATTCTATATAAATATACAATCATCATATGGCGGATGAAATAACTGGATTAATTAATAATTTTAAAACAAAGGAATTCTTGGTTCTGCGCTGCTCAGATCCAAAATTTGCCAAAAATTCAACTTGCTCAGAATCAGGCCTAGTTAGTGTCATCGCATAGATCTCGCTTTCACGATCGTGGTGCACCTGAAATCGTTCAATTCCGAGTTCGTATGAGCAAGATACGGTTTAATTTAGATTAACAAAATAGAATTTGAATTAATTAATTAACTAAAGTTTGAAAAAGTCAACCTCTCCTCCATCTTCCTCTTCCATGTTCAAAGCCGCTCCTTTTATTATTTTTGAACCCATAACCTTCAAAACTAGGTCTCCACTTATCTCTAAATTGGTGAAGCTTGGAGACGATCGGAAGGTGGCATACCGGAGAGGGAGGAGAGGGCTACGTGCGCCGGGAGGGAGGGGAGTTGCGGTGGGACCTACAGGGGGGCGGCGGGGCTGTTTTGGCCGCAGGTTGGGGAGTATTTTCTGGCCAAATTACTTCATTAAATCTCATCATCTCCGTATAGAATTGTTGCTAAGAAGAATCTCTTCGATTTGGTCTATGGATTGCTAGAAGTTATAGTTTGGATTGAGAGAAAATGAAGATCAAAGTTGGTACATTTCTGGCCATTGCAATAGAAGATGGCGGCTAGGTCATTTCGAAATTAGGGTTTGAAGATTATCTAATATTTATATTATTTAATTAACTAATTAACCCAATTAAGGCCCGATTAGCAACTTTCTCTGATTTCAGCCCAACGACTGTTGTTCCTACCTATTTACCCCCATTCCGGACTCATCTGGTTATGTCTCGCAGGCCCAAACGACTGTCTTGACCCAGCTTTCTTTATTTCAAAATATTTTCTTTTATTTTTAATTCCACCGTACGAATAAATTCACCGGGGCCACAATTAACTTCAAAAATTCCCGAAAAATATATTTAGCTATGTTTTGATGCTGCGGACCTACGAAAATTAATTTCGTTCAATTCTGAGCCTATTTGAAAAAGGGCATTTTCCAAGTCGATTAAAATTGACCAAACTGAAATCTTTTTGCCACGGTCACAAATTAATTCGAAAAATTATGAAAACTTAAACTTAGCAATAATTTGACATTCCTAATCCAACAAAAGTGGTTTCGTCGAAAACAGAGGTCGTTTGAAAAATAGCTATTTTAAGGCGTATATATTAAATATTAAAAATACATTTTAAAACAAATAATTTCTGAAACTCGAAATATATAAGTGTTTATACTTTTTAAATGTAGAAACGTCATTCTGAACCCAATGGAATGGTTTCGAGTCCAAACTCCTTAGTATGCAGAAAGTAGCATTTTTGACCTTTATATGTTATATATAAATTTCGTAGCGACCTTTCTAAACTTTAAACTGGGCATAACTTTTGATTTCCGTAATGAAATTTCAATTTTTCAGATTCGTTAGAAAGATATTTTTAAATAGATTCTAATATTTTTGGTTTCACTAAAATCCGTTAAATTTTGCATACTATACGGTAAGTCAAAGTTCAAGTTTGACTTTTCAAACTACCGCGCTATTTCTAACTCTTTTTATAATTAAAATTAAATTATTCATCCTAACTTCGATTTAAATAAATTTTTAATTATTATTATTTAAAATAAATTATTATAAATATCAAAACCCATTAAAATTAGTTAAAATAAATTTTACCCCAAAATTCAGGGTTGTTACAGTCTCCCCCACTTAAAACTTTTCGTCCTCGGAAAGGAACGAAGCTAAAATGTTGTTTAATTAACTAACTAAAATTTCATTCTTTTATTGATTTCAGTAACTTTATTTGTTGATTAACTTCTCAAATATATATAATTTTTATATATTTGAAAATCATATTTTCTAAGATCGGATTATATATAATCACAAATACGTTAATTATAGACTTGGCACTCTCAACTCATTCTAAGGCATTACTAACCCCACCTCTAATGAGTTTTCTCATTCTAGGATACTACTGATCCTATCTCTAATGAGTATTCTTATTGGATGTTACTAACCCAATCTCTGATGTGTCATTTTTTCAGTTCTAATGAGTTGTACCCCAAAGATTTTGAGCTAACCAGAGCTCTGAAACCAACTGTAACGGCTCCGGGTTTTGCCCGGACCTAATCGACCGAAAAATCGACCAAGACCTTTCAAAACCCGAACACATTAAATCTGAGATTATAGCACATCAGAACAATAACAGCAGACTTTTATAAACATCATAATAATGTTACATCAGAGTACAGAGTATCAGAGTACATCGAATAAAATTACAGCAGAAGGTAAATTACAATATTTTAATACATTGCAGCGGAAACAATAAAATAGATACAGCGGAAGACAACTATGCTCTGGACATAGCTTTAAGCTTCGATCCAGAATCCTGCTCAAGAGAGAAATATCTGCAAAAAGCTACTCGACTACCCGTGTGGAAAAGAGGGCACCCGAGTTTGCAAAGTGAAACAAACTACGAGTCAGTCATGGGACTGGTGTGAGAATTCTTAACTAATATAACTAATAATAATAAGGCTAATCACAGGACCACGCCGCTAACGCGGAACGGGTTTACTCCATCGGATTGCCAGTGCATAAAATTAAGTGAATCGTTAAACAACGCAATGCTTTTGAGAAAAATGGAATCATAATAAGACTCAAGTCCCATCACACAATGCAACGCAAACCGGAGGATAGAGTTTTACCTTATGATGATTAAACATGCTTGTTACGATAAAAACGAATTTGATATTATTATTAGTGTATATATGTTTTAAAAACATTTCAAAGTAAATGTATCAATCCTAGGAAGCATAGCTACCATATACTATGCCTCCATACTAGTAATACAATCAAGTCCGTAGGGTCGTATTGGGAATTTGGGTTTTCCATCACGAGTCAAGGCTAGAAACGATCTCCTTACCGAATCGAGACACTCTAGCTAATGTCTCAGGATCCCCCGCAGTGAACCCTTGGAAAGCTGCAGGGCCAGTCCGCACATACGATTTTGCGGATTAGTTATTCCAGAACACACCTTTCCCGGTCCTATAGGACCTAACATCCGAGGCGCCCCATTCCATAATCCACATAAGTAAAATGTTGGGCCGTGTAAAAACCAAACACCACTTCTAGCTAGAAAGAAACGTGCTGCTCTCCCTACGTTCCCTTGCTCCGTTTTAGACTCAACCGGGTTGTGAGGCTCATGAAGCTATGTTATACACAAAGCTACGCCTAGAAAGGCTGTGCTTTGATCATCAACCACAAGGCCTGCTTTTCAACAAAAGCCTTGATCATTTGCATCTTAGCATGCCACGTTGTCAATCCATACCATACCATTGATTCCTACCAATATATAACCTCTAAGCTTGTACGTCTTAGAGAAGGGTGTTAAACACCAAACAGATATGTACTTAGCAAAGATCAATGAATACCGTATAAAGGAATACAACGTCAGACACATAATCCATTTCCATGCCCGTTCTGGGTCTGAACGAAACCGGAGGCACCTTATACCTAGCATATCCGAACAACCAACAAGTAGTCTGGATGGCCACCATTGTAGCCCCTTCAGGGTAGCTACTCCAATCATGGGCATCAATGGTAACTAGGGCTGTATATCGGACAGGACAGTCCGTTGTCCGGCTCAGTCCGAAGCTATAAGGTGTCCGGTCCGTGTCCGTCCGATTCTCTTATAGGACAGAGCTTGGACACACTAGTTTTCTGTCCGATTATGTTTTTCTATTATATCGGACAGGACAATCCGTTGTCCGGCTCGGTCCGAGGCTATATGATGTCCGGTCCGTGTCCGTCCGAATTCTTATAGGACAGAGCTTGGACACACCTCCGTCCGGTCCGGTCCGACCCGTTTACACCCCTAATGGTAACTCATCCATTCGACGTGAAGATCGTCGGTCTTCCATCACCGTCTTTAACTCTTCGACTTAGATCGACGAATAATCATTTGAAATGAGATTGAACTCGGACTTTCAAATGATTCTCATGTGTATATCATTTCAAATCATTTATTATCGTTAATGTTAAGTTATAATGGTTAATCTCTATTTTTATTTATATAAAAATAATTGAATTTTATTTAACGACGATTCATGTCAATAGGCTACCTTGGCGTTGTTTTCACCCAAATTTGTTTTACACATTTCTCTAATTCTAACCATTGGATTTTAACACAATTCATATCGTTGGAAAGATCTTCCCAAGGAGAACCTAATGGTTTCAGTTTTGGGAAAATCTAACGGTCGATCTTCGGTATAATAATTTAAAGACACAATTCCAAAATGCGAACTACCATGCTCGATTCGTTTGATTTTAATTTCTATATATATCATTATATATAATTCCTTCATCCATATATCTTGCTAACTACAAATATCCCTATTTGTATATATAATATCAAGGTATAACATGACACACAATAATGTTTTATTTTTATTGTAATTCACATTCACATACTATACACAGCAATGTACATTTTTCTTTCAACTTTCAAATTACACAAAATGTACATTTTGTTTTCCTTTTTCTTTTTAATGAAAATCCATTCATTAAAATGTAGATTTCATCATTATAATCTTTACTAAAAATCTTTTTACATAAATATGTAAATTTCATACTGTTGATCTTTTACATGAAAAATGTAATTTCACTTTAATTCAATTACATGAAAAATGTAACTTTTACTTTTATTCAATTACTATCTTTTCATTGTAGTCAACTTATATTAAATTGAAGTCCTTAAACGTTTAACTCTTTCCAATGAAAATGACACTAAAATTATGCTTCATTTTAATATATGAACATGACACTAAAAACATGTTTCATCTTCAATATATGAACATGATCTTAAAAATATACTTATTTTTAAGATAAATACATAACACTGAAATATGTTTTAAATTTCATATATTAACATTACATAAAAAAATATGATTATATTTCATATAATTAACATGACTTTAAAATATGAAGCTATTTCATATGCATTCACATGATTCCAAAACGTGTTTTTATTTCATATGCATTAACGCTACTCAAAACATGATTTTATTTTCATATACTTTAACGCTACTCCTAAATATGATTTTATTTTCATATGTAATTAAATGACATTAAAACAAATGATTATATTTATTTCTTATTTACTCATGTTACACTAAAAAACATGATTTCATTTTCATATGCATTTTCATGATTCTAACTATAACATAAAAATTGATTATTCTATATGTTATCCTTTTATAATAATATTATTTTCCAAAATATTAATTTTGAAATTTCTCTTTTAATATTCATTATAAAATGGATAAAATAAATCGATAAACTCGTTCGGTTTTTTTTTTAAAACGCGTTGCTATTTTTAAAACGGATTAAATAGCCTAACTCATTTTCTTATCCATTTGTATTTTATAATGGGCTAGACCTCTCACATTAAGCCTACAACTTGTGGATGCTGGATGTGTCGGTCGGTTCCGGGCAGACTTATTCCACAAGTTGGGCTTAACCTCGTGTCATGGCCCGTTTCGTATTTGTGCACTTAGACCTCTCACATTAGGTTCAACATTAGTGGCTGCTGGATATGCCGGTCGGGTCCGGGCAGATTTCCACCACAAATGTAACCTAACCCCGTGTCCAAGCACAATTATAATTTATAACTATAATTAATTTTTCCAAAACATATTATTTGAAATTATCCTTTCCATTAAGGAATCTTAATTTTAAGATATTCTTTATTTCTAAATATCTTGATTTCAAGTATCTTAATATAAATTGTAACTTTCCATATTATTATGATTTTATAATAACAACCTTTTCAAGATGTTCCATTTTGAAACCATATTTTTTTTACTTTTACATATTGACACCAAAGATGTAATCTTTTAATTGAATCCTTTTATTGTAACTTTTAGACAATAAAGTCGTAATCTTTCTCAATCAACGTCAATTAATTCTATCAATTGAATATAAAATAAAAACATTCCTTTAATTCGAGATTGATAACATTTTGGAAACAAATCTTCTTAATTTAACATATTGACAATTAAAAAGGTAATCGTTTTAAATTCTAACCTTTTCTTTTTATTGTAACCTCATCCTACTATGTTTCTACTATTACATTAAAAATGTATTTTTAATGTAAAACGTATTTCTTAATAAAAATATGATTCTTTCTAAGTTTTCTAATATTACATTAAAGATGTGTTTTTAATGTAAAACATATTTCATAATGAAATATGATTTTTTTTCTAAGTCCCTAATATTAACATTAAAGATGTGTTTTTAATGCAAATCATATTTCATAATGAAATATGATTCTTTTCTCGGTTTTCTAATATTACATTAAAGATATGTTTTTAATGTAAAACATATTTCTTAATAAAAATGTTTTTTAAATGTAAATCATATTTCTTAACAAAATATGATTCTTTAACCACTCTTTTTATTTCCTGTTATACTTGCGTTGTGAACACCAAAAAAAAAACTTATTTGTCTATGTAATATTTGCATTGTGAAATGCAAATAAAAAGGTGAACTTTTATTTCTATGTGATTATATTTACGTGAGAGGATGTAAATAAAATGTACAACTTTTATTTGGTGTTGAATTGATACACTGAATCAATTCAATATAAATGACAAATTTTATTTTTGATGTTAAATTGATAAACTAAATCAATTCACATGAAATAACAAATTTTATTATGTTAATGAATTGATAAACTAGATCGATTCAAATAAAATAAAAGTGATAACATAAAAATGACAAACCATATTTTTATTATGAATTGATAAACTAAATCAATTCAAATCAAACAAAAGTGATACCATAAAAATGACCAATCATATTGTTATTATGAATTGATAAACTAGATCAATTCAAAAAAATAAAAAGAATAATCATGATATTTGATTAACAACTATGTGTCTATAATTATCCATCATAAAAACATATCAAACATCATCGAATTTTCAGCACAAACAGATCTAAATTCTATATATACAGTCATCATATGGCGGATGTAATAACTGGATTAATTAATTAATTTTAAAACAAAGGAAATCTCACCTCGTTATTGGGTTCTACGCTGTTCAGATCCAAAATTTGCCAAAAATTCAACTTGCTCAGAATCAGGCCTAGTCAGTGCCATCGCATAGATCTCTCTTTCACGATCGTGGCGAATCAAAAATCTTTCAATTCCGAGTTCGTATGAGCAAGATACGGTTTAATTTAGATTGCCAAAAATAGAATTCGAATTAATTTATTAACTAAAGTTTGAAAAAGTCAACCACTCCTCCATCTTCCTCTTCCACGTTCAAAGCCGTTCCTTTTATTATTTTTGAACATAGCCTTCAAAACTAGCTCTCCACTTATCTCTAAATTGGTGAAGCTTGAAGACGATCGGAAGGTGGCATATCGGAGAGGGAGGAGGGGGCTACGTGCGCCGGGAGGGAGGGGAGGTGTGGTGGGACCTACAGGGGGCGGCGGGGCTGTTTTGGCCGCGGGTTGGGGAGCATTTTCTGGCCAAATTACTTCATTAAATCTCATCAACTCCGTATAGAATTGTAGCTAAGAAGAATCTCTTCGATTTGGTCTATGGATTGCTAGAAGTTATAGTTTGGATTGAGAGAAAATGAAGATCAAAGTTGGGACATTTCTGGCCATTGCAATAGAAGATGGTGGCCAGGTCATTTCGAAATTAGGGTTTGAGGATTATCTAATATTTATATTATTTAATTAACTAATGAACCCAATTAAGGCCCGATTAGCAACTTTCTCTGATTTCAGCCCGTTCTTACCTATTTACCCCGACTCCGGACTCATCTAGCTATGTCCCGCAGGCCCAAACGACTGTCTTGACCCAATTTTCTTTATTTTAAAATATTTTCTTTTATTTCTAATTCAACCGTACGAATAAATTCACCGGGGCCATAAATTAACTTCAAAAATTCCCGAAAAATATATTTGGCTATGTTTTGATGCTGCGGACCTAGAAGATTAATTTCGTTCAATTCTGAGCCTATTTGAAAAACGGCATTTTCCAAGTCGCATAAAATTGACCGAAATTGACCAAACTGAAATCTTTTTGCCACGGTCACAAATTAATTCGAAAAATTATGAAAAATTAAACTTAGTAATAATTTGACATTCTGAATCTAACAAAACTGGTTTCGTCGAAAGCAGAGGTCGTTTGAAAAATGGCTATTTTTAAGGCGTACATATTCAATATTAAAAATACATTTTAAAACAAATAATTTCCAAAACTCGAAATATATAAGTGTTTATACTTTTTAAATGCAGAAACGTCATTCTGAACTCAATGGAATGGTTTCGAGTCCAAATTCCTTAGTATGCAGAAAGTAGCATTTTTGACCATTATATATTATATATAAATTTCATAGCGACCTTTCTAAATTTTAAACTGGGCATAACTTTTGATTCCCATAATGAAATTTCAATTTTTCAGATTCGTTAGAAAGTTATTTTTAAATAGATTCTAATATTTTTGATTTCACTAAAATCCGTTAAATTTTGCATCCTGTACGGTCAGTCAAAGTTCAAGTTTGACTTTTCAAACTACCGCGCTATTTCTAACTCCTTTTATAATTAAGATTTAAATATTCATCCTAACTTCGATTTAAATAAATTTTTAATCATTATTATTTAAAATAAATTATTTTAAATATCAAAACCCATTAAATTAGTTAAAATAAATTTTTAAATTTACCTCGAAATTCAGGGTTGTTACACAGAACTAAGTATACCCTAAGCCCTACCCCCAAGCGATCGGTTCCCTAACACATAAATAACCTGTGTCGGCCCCACAGTATGGTGTATCACTCCCTAAAGTGGCAACCTATTGGCACAGACCTATTTACAGATGTCACGGATCAATGCATGCACATGACCCGGTTGGAATGCACCATCAACACCCCTCGCCATTATCAGAATGAACCGCTTACAATTAATTCAGTAAGCGTGCTCGGACCCCTACATAGCGTGAGGTCAAAGTTTTGATACAAGAAAGGGTTACTGACTAATATGGGTCCCAAACAACAGATGAGACAAGTTTTTCCCCTCCTAACCTTGTGTCCCCAGACTAACACATTTCAGATTTAACTTGTTTACAGATTTTAGACAGAGTTCTGGTTACTAGTTCACAGATTAGACAATCAAGTTAAAACAAATTTTCAGGCTAACGGATCAGATATACAGAATAAAAGTTCTCAGACTAACGGATCAGATATAATAATTAGCAGACTTATAGATTGTTTGACCTAACTTTGTATTGGGCCTACAGATTTACAAAACGGGTTTATTAGATTCATCAGTCCACTTGTTTTAACCCTATCCACCCAACATGTTTTAGGTATCATATTTATCTTAGATTTGCATTAATTAATTACTAATGCACAGACCTCTCACATTAAGCCAGTAGCTCGTGGCCGCTGGATATGCCGGGCGGTTCCGGGCAGACTTCTACCACAAGCCAGACCTAACCTCGTGTCTAAGCATATTTTAGTTATGCCTACGACCTCTCACATTAGACTGACAGTTTGCAGTCGTTGGTTAAGCCGGTTGGTTCCAGGCAGGCTTCCACCGCAAACGGAGTCTAACCTCGTGTCATAACCAATTTATTCCAATACAGATATCAGACTAATTTATGTCCATTTAGTAGATTTAACTTCTTTACATGTTACAGCAGATTATCCAAAGTTCTATTAACATGTTTTTCTCAATTTTAGATCGAGCCTCTAATTTATAATTATTCCGCTTTCAACAGATTAAGCAATTCAATAGATTTAGCAGATAACAATTTTAGAAGATTAGGCAATTCAGCAGATTTAGCAGAATAGGCAATTCAACAGATTAAGTAGATAACAGATTTAGTAGATTAGGCAGTTCAACAGATTTAGCAGATAACAGATTAGCAGATTAGGCAATTCAGCAGATTTAACGGATTAAATATTTCTTAAAGTTAAATTTACATATCTTGCCTATATTTACATGCCTAAATCATGGTCATAATTCATAATACGACATATGCCCCAAATTTTAATTAAACTTTGCATAGTACAGAATATTATCTAAAAAGTCCCAAACAGTATGAATTATGTCAAATTATAAAATATGATGCCAAATATCCTAAAATTCATATTTAGGCGCATTCACATTAATAGTTAACCTATTTTAATATAGATCTTTACGCCTAAGTCACATATATCTTTTTTTTCTCTTTTCAAGTCATTGATCGTGATATAAAATATGCCCAAAATCTAGATCTTAAATTTTAATCATGTATTAAGTCCTCAAAATCAGATCTTGCAATATAATATGCATTATATTCCAAATCCCAAGTCATATGCTATCATATAATAATTCTTCTTCCAAATCACAGTCTTTTCTACAAAGTATGTACAGATTCTAAATCTTAATTTACAACCTATGTTCTTTTCTCAAATCAGTCATAGATCAGTCATGTCCAATTATGCAATATTCATTATTTTGTCCCAAAATTAGCATTCATGTGTTAATATCTTATGAGATTTGGCGCAAGCTCGTAGTATTCTGGCTATAGAACAGAAAGAAAAAGGTTATACAGAATAGTCACAGAAAAACAGATCTGACAGATAAGAATATGCATAACCTCAAATTCAGATTTATAACCATGCCAAGATCATAATAAAAGTTTATATCTGAAAATAACTGTACTCACAAAAAGGGAACGATTATTGTATTCTGGAATCTGTGTTCTGACACTGAATAGCGCTCCTTTGATGTAAACTAGTTGTTCTTTTAATCCTATTCAGATTGGAAGAAGATGCACTAGTTCTAGTTTTGATTCTAGTAGAGTAGCGATGCCATTTTTATTTTTTATTTAGAATAGAGGTAGAGTATAGGCAGAATGAAATTGTGTGGATAGAAAGCTGGGTTTGGGGGTGTTTAAATAGGTTAGAGCTCATGAATCCGGTCAGAAAGGCGTCCAGGTGCAGAAAATTGGATATGTCCACAGATCTGGAAAGGGTGGGAGGTCGACCCTAGGGTCGACCCTAGTGTCGACCTGGGCCTTGGGCGGGAATTTTCCCTCCCAGCCCGGGTATTTGTTTTGAATTTCGAAATTTGAATTTTGAATTCCGAGCTGATTTTTACTGAAACTTCTGAAGGCCATATCTTCTTCATACGGAGTCTGATTTACGCAAACTTGGACTCTATTCCAAGCAGAATTTCGAGAAGAACGCAATGGCTCAACCCGTTTCCCTTAATTATTTTGTTATAATTAAATTATCCTTTGATTTTTTACTCTTATGTTCACAGAAAATACGGGGTGTTATATTCTCCCCTCCTTAAAGATTTTCGTCCCCGAAATCTTCAAGTTAGGAAGAATTTGTCCTACCATCCAATCACCCATCTACTCAAACATCATACACAAGCATCCATTGTCCTTAGAAAACTTATAATGTTGTATGAACATATGCAAAAGTGTGTGTATATGTTCCTTATCTAATGCAAAGATTAGGCGGTCCACTGATTCAGTTGACCTCCTTAATGCGAATTATGTCAGTGCCATGAGTCCAATATGTATGCAATTTTCCTATTTGATACATATCATATCTATATGAGTGCACAACCATTCATTCATATGCAACATCCATGTGCTAATTCAACCATTTTGCATCCATAAAAATTTTAAAAATGCACACATATCCATATGCAGTATGAGAGTGTTTGAGCCGATCTAGTGCCTAGTGTGTGTATATGCATCCACGAGCAACCACTTGCGTCCACTTGCAACCATCAAACATAACATGCCTCAAACACATGTTTACACCCATTAGTTTCTACCTAAAGGTCGAAGATTCGATCAATATGATACAACTGAGCGACAGAAGCAAGTATAATTAAACTAAAGTAAGTTTCCCATTAGACATCGGTTTAAGAGAATAACCCCCTAAGTATCAACCCCGAAGACCGAAATCAACATCAGATTAACACTTAGAGAATCACACCCATTAAACAAATGCCCAACTGGAAATCTATTTCATGCTTTGAGTAAAACCTCCTATCCATTTCAGAAATATTCAGATACCTACAAACTACTGATACAGATCAGATTACCAAATGATTCTTAGGAAACTAAGCATGACAAAAAAACTCAGAATATATGCATCATGGTCAATTTAATGCCCAACACAGATACCCTAAAACCCCGACTTATCACAAACAGATGAATCGTAACCCTCATGTGGTTTGAGACTATAACGGAACCAGAAACAAGACTAGTATTATAGTGCAGAGTTTCAATTACAGATTAAAATGCCAGAATCAGAAAGAGTTTTTAACTCCACAATCAGATAAGGAGATTAATCCTTCTACAGAAAGTTTTCCTATTTCTATCCTATCCACGAGCCTCGAGGGTATTCGTCTATCCTCCAGAAGTTGGTCCGACCCTCTGCCCTTGTCCTCGTTTCTTTGGGCAGTCCCTAGTGAAGTGCCCCATTTCTCTATAGTTGAAGCAAGTGCCCTTCCTCTTTCTGCAATCCTTGTTCAGATGGGTCGAGCTTCCACAAGTAAAGCACTTCTTCTCCTTCTTATCTTCGGTCTTCTCATCCTTCTTTTGTGTTTCCTTTTTGGGCCCCGCCTTCTTGTTAAGTGGTCCTTCAAGCTTTTCTTCTTTCATCTCACTCTTGGTTTCCTCTTCATGCATCAATGCCATGTCAACTAATTTCTCGAAGGTAGCCCCCGTAGGAATGTGGGACATTACCTATCCATGTAGCGGATCGTTCAAACCTTAGTGCTTTCTTATGCGGTGTATTTATCAAATCTAAGCCGAATCTCGCCAACTGATTAAACTTGATGACGTACTCTCACACTGATAAATTCCCCTGCTTCAATGCCAAGAACCTCTCGACGTATATACTCTCTTCCGCTCGCGAGAGAAATTCCATCTCGAACCTATGCCTGAAATCCATCCATCTCTCTACCGGACGCTCTCCATTTGTAACCTCCCACCAAAAAGAAGCTTCATCCTTAAGCAACAATACCGCCAATTGTATCTTCTGCCTATCGTCCACCTAGAAGATAACGAACAAATCCTCAGTTTCTTTGAGCCAGTTCCTTCCCTCCACGAAGGATTCAGTTCCATTAAAGTTCTCCCCACCCATGGCTCGAAAGTCTCTGCATATCTTTAGGAAAGTATTCACGCGTGGAGGAGGAGGAGGAGGAGGAACCGCTGCAGCTGGGGGAGGAGGGACGTTTGTTGGGCCCGCATCATTAGCCCTAGCTTCTAGGTACCTCCTGAACCAGCCAGGTATTGGTACGCCCTCCGGAAGGTTAAAATCCCCAGACATGCTGAAACGAAAGAAAAGGAAAGATTCAAAATAAAGGATAGAAAGATAGGCTATGGCTTTGGGGATTATGTTTTTCAAAATAAACTCTACTTTTGAAAATACTCCCTTTTTAAACCTTTTTGAAAATAGTTTTCAAAACTTTTTATCAAATCTGCTAACCTTCGGCTCTGATACCAAGTGTAACACCCCACCTCCGTTAAGGTCACTCACAAAGGGAATGCCTTAACTTTAATGGAGCGTTTTAGTAGACAGAACAGAAATTTACAAAACAGATAAAGCAGTACTTGATAAGTTTATAACTTTATTACAACAGAAACAGAAATAAGTTTGGTTACATCTTTTCAAATCACAATATCAGAATTCAAGTACAAAATATCGGTCTTGTACAAAAGCCTTTAGAATGCATAGTTATTAAAGTCATAATCCCCAATGTAAACTGCCATGGAAAGATAGAGCCAAAGCCAAGCAATACTTCAAGCAGAGAGAATCTGAATC
The DNA here is from genome assembly GCA_030737875.1 of Allium sativum. NCBI lineage: Eukaryota > Viridiplantae > Streptophyta > Magnoliopsida > Asparagales > Amaryllidaceae > Allium > Allium sativum. The sequence continues at coordinate 305,575,985 of CM060925.1, read as the reverse complement.
AAGATCCTACGTTTCCACCCTAAGCACCTGGGGGGAAAAACGGAAAGAAAAGATGCGAAACAAACTAGGTCAGACATTAGTCTGGTGAGTCCAGTGACTTTAGTATATAAACAGATAATAGTATCATGACATGTAAATAAAACTGGATGAGAGATAACTGTAACAGGAATAGCAGGTTAACAGAATGATAGAGACTAAGCTAAGCTTCTTATTTAGTCTTCACTTCTCTGCATTAATAGTAGTATAACAGGATTAGGTGTTACCCTAATGTCTAAAATATAACAGAAACAGAATAATCTCTACAAAACAGAATGCTAGTAATAAGCTTTTACCACCCAAACAGACAAAAGGTACAGAAGCAGAATACTAATAATGGGCCTTTACCACCCCCAACAGACAGAAGGTACGAAAACAGAATCGGAAACGAAATCAGAGACGGAAATAGTATAATCCTTACAGAAACAAAATGTTAGAATTAGGCATACGCTAATAATAGGCCTTCACCACCCCAATAGACAGTACCACGCAGAAATAGACAGGTGTTGCCACCCAACAGAAACAGACGGTACCAACAGAAACAGACAGAACTAAGTGTACCCTAAGTCCTACCCCCAAGCGATCGGCTCCCTAAGACATAAATACCCTGTGTCGGCCCCATAGTAGGGTGTATCACTCCCTAAAGTGGCAACCTATTGGCACAGACATATTTACAGATGTCACGGTGTCTTACATCCTCAGAGCAAACCGGATCCATGCACGCACATGACCCGGTTGGAACGCACCATCAACACCCCTCGCCATTATCAGAATGAACCGCTTATAATTAGTTCAGTAAGCGTGCCCGGACCCCTACATAGCGTGGGATCGAAGATTTGATACCAGAAAGGGTTTCTGACTAATATGGGTCCCAAACAACAGATGACACAAGTATTTTCCCTCCTAACCTTGTGCCCTCAGACTAACAGATTTCAGATTTAACTTGTTTACAGATTTCAAACAGAGTTCTGGTTACTAGTTCACAGATCAGACAATTTAGTTAACAAGTTTTCAGACTAACGGATCAGATATACAGATTAACAAGTTCTCAGACTAACTGATCAGATATATAGATTAACAGACTTATAGATTGTTTTACCTAACTTTGTATTGGGCCTACAGATTTACAAAACGGCTTTATTAGATTCATCAATCTACTTATTTTAACCCTATCTACCCAACACGTTTTAGGTATCATATTTATCTTATATTTGCATTAATTAATTATTAATGCACAGACCTCTCACATTAGGTTGGTAGCTTGTGGCCGCTGGATATGACGGGTGGTTCCGGCAAACTTCTGCCATAAGCCAGACCTAACCTCGTGTCTAAGCATATTTTAGTTATGCCTACGACCTCTCACATTAGATTGACAGTTTACGGTCGTTGGTTAAGTCGTTTGGTTCCCGGCAGGCTTCCACCGCAAACGGCGTCTAACCTCGTGTCATAGCCAATTTATTCCAATATAGATATCAGACTAATTTATGTCCATTTAACATATTTAACTTCTTTACAAGTTACGGTAGATTATCCAAAGTTCTATTAACATGTTTTGCTCAATTTAGATCGAGCCTCCAATTTATAATCATTCCGCTTCCAACAGATTAAGCAATTCAACAGGTTTAGCAGATAATAAATTTAGCAGATTACGCAATTCAGCAGATTTAGCAGATTAGGAAATTCAATAGATTAAGCAGATAACAGATTTAGCAGATTAGGCAGTTCAACAGATTTAGCAGATAACATATTAGCAGATTAGGCAATTCAGTAGATTCAACGGATTAAATATTTCTTAAAGTTCTATTTACATATCTTGCCTAAATTTACGTGCCTAACTCATGGTCATAATTCATAATACGACATATGCTCCCAAATTTTAATTAAACGTTGCACAGTATAGAATATTCTCTAAAAAGTCCCAAACAATATGAATTATGTCAAATTATAACCTATGATGCCAAATATCCTATAATCCATATTTAGGCGCATTCACATTAACAGTTAACCTATTTAATATAGATCTTTACGCCTACGTCACATATATCTTTTTTCTCTTTTCAAGTCATAGATCGTGATATAAAATATGCCCAAAATCTGGATCTTAAATTTTAATCATGTATTAAGTCCTCAAAATCAGATCTTGCATTATAATATGCATTATATTCCAAATCCCAAGTCATATGTTGTCATATAATAATTCTTCTTCCAAATCACAGTCTTTTATACGTAGTATGTACTGATTCTAGATCTTAATTTACAACCTATGTTCTTTTCTCAAATCAGTCACAGATCAGTCATGTCCAATTATGCAATATTCGTTATTTTGTCCCAAAATTAGCATTCATGCGTTAATCTCTTATGAGATTTGGCGCAGGCTCGTAGTAGCCTGGCTATAGAACCGAAAGAAAAAGGTTATACAAATAGTCACAGAAAAACAGATCTGATAGATAAGAATATGCATAACCTCAAATTCAGATTTATAACCATGCCAAGATCATAATAAAAGTTTATATCTGAAAGTAACTGTACTCACAAAAAGGGAGCGATTATTGTATTCTGGAATCTGTGTTCTGACACTGAATAGCACTTCTTTGATGTAGACTAGTTGTTTTTTAATCCTATTCAGATTGTAAGAAGATGCACTAGTTCTAGTTTTGATTCTAGCAGAGTAGCAACGCCATTTTTATTTTTTATTCGGAATAGAGGTAGAGTATAGGCAGAATGAAATTGTGTGGAGAGAAAGCCGGGTTTGGGGGTGTTTAAATAGGTTAGAGCTCATGAATCCGGTCAGAAAGGCGTCCAGGTGCAGAAAAATGGATCTGTCCACAGATCTGGAAAAAGGGGGAGGTCGACCCTAGGGTCGACCCTTCTGTCGACCTGTTTAGCCAGGTCGACCCACAGGTCGACCCTAGTGTCGACCTGGGCCCTGGGCAGGAATTTTCCTGCCCAGCCCTGGTGTTTGTTTTGAATTTCGAAATTTGAATTTTGAATTCCGGGCTGATTTTTACTGAAACTTCTAAAGGCCATATCTTCTTCATACGGAGTCCGATTTACGCAAACTTGGACTCTATTCCAAGCAGAATTTCGAGACGAACGCAATGGCATTACCCATTTCCTTTAATTATTTTGTTACAATTAAATTACCCTCTGATTCGTTACTCTTATGTTCACAGAAAATTCGGGGTGTTACACGAATCTTCAGAGGAAGGAAATCACAAGCCGATTCAACCCCGATGGAGCATCAAGACCCATACTGGAGCTCCCACCCGAACTGAATGGAGGCCGAACCGAACGGGAGAAGACTAGAAATTGAGAAGCAAAGGAAGTCCAAGTGGGAAGTTGTTACTGAGGATACAAATGGGGACTAACGAGTTAACTTCATGATTTGGTTTTGCTACGGGACCTGTGCAAAGGGATTATCGATATCTATAGCTTTAGTTCACATCTGAGTGACGGATCAGTGGCTATGGATCAGCGCAATGGGATAATTAAGACTCCCAAGTGCATGTGATAGTAGCACGGCTATGGATCAGTGCAGTGGGGCCATTAGGACTCCCAAGGGAAAGGTGATTGTAGCAAGGGATTAGTGGCTATGGACCAACGCAATGAGGTCACTAAGACCCTAAGGGCAAAGTGGTCGTAGCAAAGGATTTGGTGATCAAAGCGGTGGATATCGTATATTTTACACACTGAGTGAGAGACGTGAGGACGATTGCTATGTTTGATGTTTGATGTCACCATGACATACACACTCCCATTTTTACACTTTGTGTTAGTGTTACCTTAAAGTAGTGTACATCTTGTTGTGCTAACTCTTTGGTAGCAGGTCCAGATTTAGGTATGATTTATTTATACCTATTATTGCTCTAATTTAGTGCTATTGCTCATACTAGACTTTTGTCTGACCCAGAGTTTTATGTCTCTTCTTATTCCTCTAGGTGCTCCTAAATGAACAGACTAGAGACATGTTAGGTCGTATGCACGAGTAGCTATCCGGAGACGAGCTGGAGGCTTCCATGTACTATTTACATATATTCTCGATGTGTTGTTGTCGGTCACTGCTTTGGGCAATAGTAGTGTAACTTTTCTATTTTGCTTTAGAGACAGTATTTTGAAGTTGTAATAATAATGGTTTGGATGATAAGCTATATTTTGGATTTCGCTACTATAATGGTTTAGTTTTTAGCTTATGCATTGTCTCGCCTGTTTTATGTCAAGTATATGATATTATTATATTTTATTTCATGCGCTGTGAGATATACTACAGGTTCTTTGGTGATTGACAGTTTCGAATCCCTTTTCCTTCGCGACCGTCCCGTGCTAGTCGGGTATTGGCACATCATGTTTCGAGGGAAATGTCGGCTGGTGCGGGGAGGGCCGTCACACTTGGTATCAGAGCCCAGGTTGTGTAGTTAACCTAGGGGAAGACATCAGGGAGAGATAATATACGTATATAAGAGCGCGTATTTTTGATATTTTGGTTTTCAAAAGATATAAATATATACTATTAGTATATTTAAGGATGTAGTCGCCCTACCCTGGCGCCACTAAGAAGTTGGTTAATCGTTTTATCTTTACAGATTGAACGATGAGCCGATATACGAGGTGTACGGGTTCAGGGGACAATGATAGAAATGCCCCAGATATGAGAACGATGTCCACTACCTTCATGAGAGAGATGCTTAGGGATGTTCAAGGAGCAGTTCCTAATGCTGCTAACGGTGGTGCGGTGGTGCAGGTGCATAGAGCCGATTTCACCAAGCTTAACAAGGATTATACTACCCTTGGTGGGAAGCCGTTCCACGGAACGGAATCGGCTACAAATTTTCAAGATTAGCTTGATAGTTGTGAGCGCATCTTTGATGATTTGGGAATGTATGATGCAATAAAAAAAGTTAGCATTGCGTCAGCTTCAAGGACGGGCTATGAATTGGTGGAATGCTATTAAAGCAGCTACTCTCGAGGATCAGACTACTTGGAATCAGTTTAAGACTCGCTCAAGTGACAAGTTTAAACCCAGTTGCCCAGAAATCAGAATTGTTTAGGAAATTCTTGGAGCTTAAGCAGAATGGTAGGGCAGTCTCGGAATATATTGCTGAGTTTGATACTTTATCGAAGCATGGATTAACTCTTATCGATAATGTCGAGAAGAAGAACAAGAAGTTCATAACTGGCTTAGATGAGTACTAGGGGGAAAGGCTGATAAATCATATAGATGAGACATCTGAATCTATAGTGGGAAAGGCATTGAGGTCGGAGAGCCTTAACCCTAAGTCAAAGGCCGAGGTTGCTATTACATCTTCAGGGGAGCCAAAGCCGCAGGCAAGAGGTGGAGGCAAGAATAATTCGTAGAATAAGAGGAAACAGAACCAAGCTAAGGATGGTCAGAAGAAGAATAATAAAGATGTTGAGTGCTATAGTTGTGGCAAGAAGGGCCATTATGCTAAAGATTATCGAGCAAAGCCAGCGGACCGGAAGTGCTTCAATTGCGGCCAAGTGGGACATCACAAGGATAAATGTACACAACCTCCTAAAGAGAAGCAGATTGTGAAAGCATATGCTATCAACATTGTTCCTTCTTCGTCAAATGCCCCAACTGCGGCGTAGAAGGGAAAGGTCGCCGTCATTTAAGGTATGCTTCCCATTTATGATGTTCCTGTTTGAGTGTTCTTTGATACTGGGGCTTCCAATTCCTTCATATCTACTGACCTGGTAGATAGGATGGAATTGGAACCTGAGATAGTTGATAGGTCTTTAGTTGTGATGAACCCGATCGGCGGTTCGACTAGCCTTAGTATAATTTGTTGTAATTTGGTCTTATCGATTCATGGATGTATGTTTGCTTGTGATTGCTTTGTTTTGGGATTTAATGGGTTTGGCAATATTTTGGGAGTCGATTGGCTCCAAAGGTATGGGGTGGTGGTTGACTGTGAGGGGTCTTTAGTGACCATTAGAGCAGATGATACACAGAAGGTATTGTTTGGCTGCCTATCTAGTGATGGGGTGATGGCTAGTTTTCTCAATTCCCTTTACATCCCGCATGATGAGTTGTCAGATGTGCCTATTACTGGCGAGTATCCGGACATCTTCGGGGAAGTGACCGGACTTCCACCACACCGGGAGATCGAGTCCCGGATTAATTTAGTGGAAGATGCCAGACCTATAGTGATGCCACTTCGTCGTATGGCGAAAAGGGAGCAGCGAGAGCTCGAGGTGCAAGTGGGTAATCTTTTGAAGAAAGAATTTATCTGAAGGAGTGTTTTCGAGTGGTGGGCACTAGTTGTATTTGGTACTAAGGCAGATGGTTCCCTTCAATTGTGTGTGGTCTACCGCGAGTTGAATAAGGTGACGAGGAAGAATAAGTATCCTCTTCTACGGATAAACGATTTGTTTAATCAGTTGAATGGAGCGAGAGTGTTCGCCCAGTTAGTTCTCGCGATAGGATTTCATCAGCTCCGAGTAGCAGCTGAGAGTATTCCTAAAATGACATTTCGGACGCCGTCTGGATTTTATGAGTGGTTGGTCATGCCATTCGGGTTGACCAATGCACCAACATATTTTGTGGATCTCATGAATAAGGTATTCAGGGATCAATTAAATAAGTTTGTTCTTGTGTTCGTGGACGATATCTTAGTTTACTCGAGGACAGAGGAAGAACACAAGAAACATTTGAGGACAGTGATGAAAGTGTTGAGGAAACACCAACTAAAGACAAAATTTTCTAAATGTCACTTCTGGAGGAGGGAAGTGAGATTCTTGAGCCATGTTGTCTCAGAGAATGGTACTGCCGTGGATGCTGCGAAGGTGGCTGCGGTCCAATATTGGTCTACGCCCAAGAATGCAACAAAAGTGAGAAGTTTCTTGGGGTTTGCTGGATACCATCGTAAGTTTGTCCAAGACTTCTCCAAGATAGTGACACTGTTAACTCAGTTGACCAAGAAGAATCAAGCTTTTGATTGGGATAAAATGTGTGAGAATGCATTCAAGAGTCTAAAGGAAAAGTTAACGTGCGCACTAGTGTTAGTTATCCCTAAGGGGAACGAAGAGATGATGGTATGCACAGATATCTGTGGTACTAATCTAGGTGTTGTACTGATGCAAGGAGGTAGGGTTGTAGCCTATGCTAGTCGGCAACTGAAACTGCATGAGAAAAGACATCCTACCCATGATTTGGAGTTGGCAGCGATCGTGTTCGCATTATAGATGTGGAGACATTATCTCTTGGGGGAAAGATTCAAGTTGTTTACCGATCATAAGTCATTAAAATATCATTTCTCTCAAAAAGATATGAATCTTCGTCAGTAGAGATGGTTATAGTTGTTGGCTTCGTATGATTTCAATATCGTATATGCCCCCGAGAAGTGTAATGCAGTAGCTGATGCATTGAGTATGAGACATGCCAGTTTAGAGGCTATATTTCTTGAATGGAAGCAATTGGAGTACGTAGAGGGATATGATTTTAGACCTAAGTGCGAATTGGATCCAAAGATGTTAGCAATTTTGACGATCAGACTGATTTTGATTGAGCGGATTGGTTCCAGTTAGAGGGACGATCCAAACCTCTTGGAAATCATCTCCATGTTAGAGATGGGTATCGACGATGAGGAGATGAACAAGTATGAGTTTGATCAAGAAGGATGACTTCGAAAGAATGGTAGGCTGGTTGTACCTAACGTTAATGGATTGAGAAATGAAGTGCTTAGAGAGTGTCATTACTTGAAATTGACTATACATGCCGGTGGTAACCAAATGTATCGAGCCATGAAGCAGACCCACTACTGGGAAGGGATGAAAAGAGACGTTGGGAAGTTTATATCCAAGTGCATGAACTGCCAGTTAGTTAAAGCCAAGCAAAAGAAGCCTAGTGGTTTGTTACAACCATCGGAAATTCCCAAATGAAAATGGGAACAAGTCTCGATGGATTTCATCGACAGTTTACCAAGGACTAGATCAGGTCATGATAATATTTTGGTGATTGTGGATCGATTGACCAAAAGTGCAAGGTTTATACCAATCAAGTCGAATAGAACTGCAGCTAAGATAGTGGAACTGTATATGAAGTAGGTAGTATTATTTCATGGAGTACCTAAAGGAATTGTAAGTGACCGAGATTCGTTTTTTACTAGTGGGTTTTGGAAGAGCTTACAAGAGGCTTTAGGGTCAGAATTACATCTTACTACCGTGTACCATCCCCAAACCGATGGTCAAACAGAGAGGGTGAGTGTGTATTAGAGGATCTCCTGAGAGCTTGTATATTGGATTTTGAATGTTCACGGGATGACCATTTATATTTGGTTTAGTTCGCATATAATAATAGTTATCAGTCTAGCATTGGTATGGCTCCATTTGAAGCTTTGTATGGAAGACCGTGCAACTCACCATCATGTTGGTTAGAGACCAATGATAAATTTGTGCTTGGGCCAGATGTAATAAGAGAGACTTCAGATAAGATCAAGGTTATTCAACAAAGAATCAAGGTTGCCCAAGATAGGCAGAAGAGTTATGCCAATAAAAGACGAAGAGAATTGAAATTCTCCGTAGGCGACTTAGTATTCGTTAAGATTTCTCCATTAAAGCATGTAATTTGTTTTGGCAAGATAGGTAAGTTGGCACCAAGGTTTGTTAGTCGATTCCCTGTTCTCGAACAAGATGAGAATTTAGCATATAAATTTGGATTACCAGACAAGATGGCGTGAGTTCACGACATATTTCATGTTTCCCAATTAAGGAAGTTCATGCATGATTCTGTAATGACTATTTCACCAGATTAGTTGGATGATATCGAGGTAGAATCCAAGGCAGTTAGGAATCGTAGGACGATTCGTATTGTCGGACACGATACGAAACAACTTCGAAGTAAGACGATGGAGCTATTCAAGTTCCAGTGGGGCGATAATGAGAATGATTGTACTTGGGAAACAAAGGAGAGCATAAGGAAGTCATAACCAAAACTCTTTGCCTGCTAAGGTTTTAATCGCGATATAGTTATTCTCATGTTAGTAAACCGCATGTTAGGATAGGCTTGTGATGTTATTATGTATGTTTGATTGTTTGTAAATGTTTGATTGGCATGCGGGCCACCGTTGCTTGTTTTAGTTAAGGAATTTCGGGAGCAAAATTTCTTATGGAGGCGGAAGGAGTGTAACGACCAGCATTCTACGTATCGAAGGATCGTAGAATATTTATTTTCTTTTCATACGAGGTCGTATGGTTGTGTAACTTTGGGGAATGACTATTGGGGGCATTTCCCCCATGTTCATGATTTTTTCCGAATTTTAAGTGATCATTTTGCCCCTGGCGAATCTTGTTTCGCCTATAACTTTTGATTGGTAAGAAGTTTTGACCTGAAATCACTTAAATTGGATTCATATAATGGTTTACCTTTCCGTAGAGTGGTCACATTAATCAAACGGACTTACCGTTTGGGAGATATGGCTGAAATAAGGTTTGGAAGGTGAAAAACAACGTAATTAGCTTAACCGGGTGATTAACAGCTAAGCCCATAACCCATTTCGGGATTAGGGTTATGGGAGGGCTGATAAGTTTGGGAAATCAGTTTTTATTCATTTTTCTAGTCGTCATTTACCTTCCTCTAACGTAGCAATGGCCTCCAACTCTCGAATCAGCTTTTAATCAATTTCTAATCACATATTAGCCAAATCTACATCAAATTAAGGCATATTAGCATAGAAATTGAGATAGATCTGCAGCAATACATTGAGAACCATGCCAAAATCAGTTAGAGTTTTAGATCTGAGATTTATTTGTGGCTAGGTGAGTGATTTTTTAACACCCCTAAGTCCTACATCGTGGAAGCCCGTGTGAAGTGAGTACTTATATAGTAGAGCCCATCTCTTACTAACGCCGAGGCCTAGTGATGGAAAACCCTAGAGAGGTGGCAAAGTAGGGAAATATCGGTGTTGGTAGGGAGGTTGGCTCAACCTGTGTGGTAACGCCATGTGTTGGCGGATCTCGAAACTTAGCCGAGGCCTTTTGGGGAACAAAACCCCATACCTATACGGTGGCTAAGTTGGGGACAATATCTTGCGTGAACGGAGGTGCGGGTTGTTACAGTGGTATCAGAGATAGGTTACCCAGTTGGAATTGTGGCCCCTTTTGGACCACAGCGCCTGGGTGAGGTGTTTGTGAGCCAACGGGACGTTGGGCTCTATAGGATGGGAGAATGTAACACCCCTAAGTCCCACATCGAGGAAGCCTATGTGAAGTGAGTACTTATATAGTAGAGTCGATCTCTTACTAACGCCGAGGCCTAGTAATGGAAAACCCTACACATGAGAGGTGGCAAAGTAGGGACAATATCAGTGTTGGTTGGGTGGTTGACTCAGCCTATGTGGAAACGCCATGTGTTGGCGGATCTCGAAACTTAGCTGAGGCCTTTTGAGGAACAAAACTCCATACCTATATGGTGGCTAAGTTGGGGACAATATTTTGCATGAACGGAGGTGCGGGTTGTTGCAGATTTGCACTTTTATTCACTAATTACGGCTAATTATGGGTGATTAGTGGTAATTAGATAAATTAAGCATTGTAAAAATTTGGGAAAATATGTAAAAATTCTTAAATATTATTTTATGCCTCTGGTATAAATTTGGGCTAATTTGGATTAAGTTTGGTAATCGTATGGTCAAACATGATTAAGGGGAAAACATGGGTATTGGGTATGTTTGATCCATATTTACATGATTATTCATTGTGTTGATGTTTATGGTTGATTCTATATGTTGTTATTACTAATTGGAATGTTTTGTGAGTGCATAAGGAAGTTAGAATGGTTCAAAACACTGTCACGTTGCGTAAATAGCTTGCTATAAAAAGTGCAAGTAATTGGATCGGATCGAATGCCCCACTCGTGAAGCATGTATCACGAACCGGAGCTCCGAACCAAAGTACCACCGACCCGGTTGTGACACCGCACTCGTGGCCAGTGACCATGAATCGACTCCTTCTCCTCCGGACCAAAGTTTGCACCCGAACCGAACCGTGAAGTTGCCAGAACCGCAAGCCGCCTGGGGAGCATCCCCAAAAGCCGACATGAGGACTACGAGCCGACTTGGTCCAAACACCACAATCTGAAGCACGGCGACCCAGTGGAGGAAACACGAACCGACCCAATGCTCTGGAGTAGGCGTCACGAACCGAACCGCTAGGGAAAGGAAATCATGAACCGATTCAACCCCGATGGAGCATCAAGACCCAAATAGAAGCTCCCACCCAAACTGAATGGAGACCGAACCGAACTGGAGAAGACTAGAACCCGAGATGCAAAGGATGTCCAAGTCGGAAGTTGTTACTCAGGATCCAGATGGGAAACAATGAGTTAACTTCATGATTGGGCTTTGCTGTTGGACGTGCGCAAAGATGTTATCGATATTTATAGCTTTAGTTCAGCACTAAGCGATGGGTTAGTGGCTATGGATCAGCTCAATGGGAGCATTAAGACTCCCAAGAGCAAGTGATCATAGGATGGCTATGGATCAGTGCAATGAGGGCAATTAGGACTCCCAAGGGAAAGATGGTCGTAGAAAAGGATTAGTGGCTATAGACCATCGCAATGGGGTCACTAAGACCCTAAGGGCAAAGTGGTCGTAGCAAATAATTTGGTGATCAAAGCGGTGGATATCGTATGCTTTATGCATTGAGTGAGAGACGTGAGGATGATTGCTATGTTTGATGTTTGCTATCACCATGACATACACAACCCCATTTTTACACTTTATGTTAGTGTTACCTTAGAGTAATGTACATCTTGTTATGCTAACTCTTTGGTTGCAGGTCCTGGTTCAGGTATTTATTTATACCTATTATTGCTCGAATTTAGTGCTATCGCTCATACTAGACTTTTGTTTGACCCAGAGATTTATGTCTCTTCTTATTACTCTGGGTGCTCCTAAACGTGCAGACTACAGACAGGTTAGGTGGTATGCACGAGTAGCGATTCGGAGACGAGAAGTAGGCTTCCACGTGCTATTTACATATATTCTCCATGTGTTGTTGTTGGTCATTGCTTTGGGCATTAGTAGTGCACCTTTTCTATTTTTCTTTAGATACAGTATTTTGAAGTTGTAATAATGATGGATTGGATCATAAGCTTTATTTTGGATTCCACTGCTATGATGGTTTAGTTTTCATCTTATGCACTGTCTCGCCGTTTTATGTGAAGTATATGTTATTATTATATTTTATTCCATGTGCTGTGAGATATACTACAGGTTCTTTGGTGATTCATAATTTCAAATCCCTTTTCCTTGACGACCGTCCCGTGCTAGTCGGGCATTGGCACACCGCATTTTGAGGGAAATGTCAGCTGGTGCGGGGCAGGTAATCACACTTAGTATCAGAGCCTAGGTTGCGTAGTTAACCTAGGGAAAGACATCAGGGATAGATAATATACGTATATGAAAGCGTGTATTTGTGATATTTTGGTTTTCAAAAGATATATATATATACTATAAGTATATCTAAGGATGAAGTCGCAGTACACTAGCGTCACTATGGAAATTGTTAATCGTTTTCTCTTTACAGATTGAACGATGAGCCAATATACGAGGAGTATGGGTTTAAGGGCCAATAATAGGAATGCCCCTGATATGAGGACGATGTTCATGCTATCTTCATGAGTGAGATGCTTAGGGACGTTCAGGGAGCCGTTCCTAATGCTGCTAACGGTGTTGGTGCAGCGGTGCAGGCACCTAGAGCCGATTTCGCCAAGCTTAACAAGGATTATACTAGCCTTGGTGGGAAGCCGCTCAACGAAACAAAATCGACAACAGATGTTCAAGATTAGCTTGATAGTTGTGAGCGCATCTTCGACGATTTGGGAATCGATGATGCAATGAAAATAAAGTTAGCATCGCGCTAGTTTCAAGGATGGGCTATGAATTGGTGGAATGTTATTGAAGCAGCTACTCCCGAGGATCAAATTACTTGGAATCAATTTAAGACTCGCATTAGTGACAAGTTTATCCCAATTGCTCAGAAATCAGAATTGTTTAGGAAATTCTTGAAGCTTAAGCAGAATGGTAGGGCAGTCTCGGAATATATTGCTGAGTTCGATACTTTATCGAAGTATTGATTAACTCTTATCGATAATGCTGAGAAGAAGAACGAGAAGTTCATAACTGGCTTAGATAAGTGCTTGAGGGAAAGGCTGATAAATCATATAGATGAGACATTTGAATCTATAGCGGGAAAGGAATTGAGGCCTGTGAGACTTTACCCTAAGTCAATGGCCGAGGTTGTTATTACATCTGCAGGGGAGCCAAAGCCTCAAGCAAAAGGTGGAGGCAAGAATAATTCGCAGAATAAGAGGAAACGGAACCAAGCTCAGGATGGTGAGAAGAAGAATAAGAAAGATGTTGAGTGATATAGTTGTGGCAAGAAGGGCCATTATGCTAAATATTGTCGAGTAAAGCCAATGGATAGGATGTGCTTCAATTGCGGCCAAGTGGGACATCATAAGGATAAATGTCTACAACCTCCTAAAGACAAGCAGATTGTGAAAGCATATGCTATCAAAATTGTTTCTTCTTCATCGAATGTCCCAACTGCAGCGCAGAAGGGAAATTGCGTCATCATTCAAGGTATGCTTTCCATTTATGATGTTCCTGTTCGAGTGTTGTTTGATACCGGGGCTTTCCATTCCTTCATATCTAGTGACCTGGTAAATAGAATGGAATTGGAACCTGAGATAGTTGATAGGCCTTTAGTTGTAACGAACCCGATCGGCGGTTCGACTAGCCTTAGTTTGATTTACCGTAATTTGGTCTTATCGAGTCATGGATGTATGTTTGCTTGTGATTGCTTTGTTTTCGGATTTACTTGGTTTGGCATTATTTTGGGAGTCGATTGACTCCAAAGGTATGGGGGGTGGTGGTAGACTGTGAGGTGTCTTTGGTGACCATTAGAGCGAATGATGCGTAGAGGGTACTGTTTGGTTGCATACCTAGTAATGGGGTGATGGCTAGTTTTCTAAATTTCCTCGACATCCCGCATAATGAGTTGTCAGATGTGCCTATTGCTGGCAAGACATCTTCGGGGAAGTGACCGGACATCCACCACACCGAGAGATGGGGTTTCATATTGATTAGTAAAATATGCCAGACCTATAGTGATGCCACTTCGTCGTATAGCGCCAAGGGAGCATCGAGAGCTCAAGGTGTATGTGGGCGATCTTTTGAAGAAGGGATTTATCCGAAGGAGTGTTTCCGAGTGGGGAGCACCAGTTGTATTTGCTACTAAGGCAAATGGTTCTCTTCGATTGTGTGTGGACTACCATGAGTTGAATAAGGTGATGAGATAGAATAAGTATCCCCCTCTTCTGCGGATAGACGATTTTTTTATCAGTGTAATGGAGCGAGAGTGCTCTTCAAGTTAGATCTCGCGAAAGGATTTCATCAGCTTCGAGTAGCAGCTGAGAGTATTCCTAAAATGACATTTTGGATGTCGTATGGATTTTATGAGTGGTGGGTCATGCCATTCAGGTTGACCAATGCACCAGCATATTTTGTAGATCTCATGAATAGGGTATTCAAGGATCAATTAAATAAGTTTGTTCTTGTGCTCATGGACGATATCTTAGTTTACTCGAGGACATAGGAAGAACACAAGAAACATTTGAGGACGGCGATGAAAGTGTTGAGGAAACACCAACTGAAAGCAAAATTTTCTAAGTGTCACTTCTGGAGGAGGGAAGTGAGATTCTTGGGCCATATTGTCTCAGAGAACGATATTGCCGTGGATCCTACGAAGGTGGCTACAATACAAGATTGGTCTACGCCTAAGAATGCAATGGAAGTGAGAAGTTTCTTGGGGTTGGCTGGATACCATTGTAAGTATATCCAAGACGTCTCCAAGATAGCGGCATCGTTAACTCAGTTGACAAAGAAGAATCAAGCTTTTTTCTGGGACAAAAGTCATGAGAATGTGTTCAAGAGTCTAAAGGAAAAGTTAAAGCACGCGCTACTATTAGTTATCCCTAAGGGAAACGAAGAGATGATGGTATACACAGATACCTGTGGTACCGGACTAGGTACTGTACTAATGCAAGGAGGTAGGGTTGTAGCTTATGCTAGTCAGCAACTGAAACCGCATGAGAAATGATATTCTACCCATGATTTGGAGTTGGCAGCGATCGTGTTCGCGTTAAAGTTGTGGAGACATTATCTCTTAGGAGAAAGATTCAAGTTGTTTACCGATCATAAGTCGTTAAAGTATCTTTTCTCTCAAAAGTATATAAATCTTCGTCAGTAGCTTCGTATGATTTCAATATCGTATATACACCCGAGAAGGGTAATGCAGTAGTTGATGCATTGAGTAGGAGACATGCCAGTTTGGGGGCTATGTTTCTAGGATGGAAGCAACTGGAGTATATTGCGAGATATGATTTCAAACCTAAGCGCGAATTGGATGCAGAGATGTTAGCAAGTTTGACGATTAGACCTACTTTGATTGAGAGGATTGGTTCCAATCAGAGGGACGATCCAAACCTATTACAAATCATCTCCAACTTAGAGATGGGTATCGACGGTGAGGAGATGAACAAGTATGGTCTTGATCGAGAATGATGGCTTTGAAAGAATAGGAGGCTGGTTGTACCCAATGATAAGGGATTGAGAAATGAAGAGCTTAGAGAGTGTCATCACTCAAAATTGACTTTACATCCTGGTGGTAACAAAATGTATCGAGACATGAAGCAGACCTACTATAAGGAAGGGATGAAAGGATACGTTGGGAAGTTTATATCCAAGCGCATGAACTGCCAGTTAGTTAAAGTCGAGCAAAAGAAGCCTGGTTGTTTTTTACAACCATTCAAAATTCCCGAATGGAAATGAAAACTAGTCTCATTGGATTTCATCGACGATTTACTAAGGACTAGATCAGGTCATGATAGTATTTAGGTAATTGTGAATCGATTGAAAAAAAGTGAAAGGTTTATACCAATCAAGTCGAATAGAACTGCAGTTAAGTTAGTGGAACTATATATGAAGTGGGTAGTGAGATTTCATGGAGTACCCAAAGGAATTGTAAGTGACCGTGATTTGTTGTTTACTAGTGGGTTTTGGAAGAGCTTACAAGAGGCTTTAGGGTCAGAATTACATCTTAGTACTGCGTACCATCCCCAAACCACGGTCATACAGAGAGGGTTAATCATGTATTGGAGGATCTCCTGAGAGCTTGTATATTGGATTTCGGAGGTTCATGGGATGAACAGTTGTATTTGGTTGAGTTCGCATATAATAATAGTTATCAGTCCTGTATTGGTACGGCTCCATTTGAAGCTTTGTATGGAAGTTCGTGCAGCTAATCATCATGTTGGTTAGAGATCGGTGAGAAATTTGTGCTTGGGCCAGATGTAATAAGAGAAACATCAGATAAGATCAAGGTTATTCAATAGAGAATGAAGGTTGCCCAAGATAGGGAGAAGAGTTATGCCGATAAAAGACAAAGAGAATTGAAATTCTTCGTAGGCGACTTGGTATTCGTCAAGATTTCTCCATTAAAGTATGTAATTCGTTTTGGCAAGAGAGATTATTTGGCACCAAGGTTTGTTGGTCGATTCCCAGTTCTCGAACAAGTTGGGAATTTGGCATATAAAGTTGGATTACCAGGCAAGATGGCGGGAGTTCACGACGTATTCGATGTCTCCCAGTTAAGGAAGTTCGTGCATGATTCTAAAATGACTATTTCACCTGATCAGTTGAATGATATCTAGGTAGAATCTAAGGTAGTCAGGAGACGCAGGACGATTCATATTGTCGAACATGATACGAAACAACTTCGAAGGAAGACAGTGAAGCTAGTCAAGGTCCAGTGGGGCGATAATGAGAATTACTGTACTTGGGAAACAAAGGAGAGCATAAGCAAGTCATATCCAGAACTCTTTGCCTAGTAAGGTTTTAATCGCGATATAGTTATTCCCTTGTTTGTAAACCAATGCTAGGATAGACTTGTGATGTTATTATGTTTGTTTGTAAATTGTTGATAGGCATGCGGGCTACCGTTGTTTGTTTGGTTAAGGAATTTCGGGGGCGAAATTTCTAATTTGAGGGCGGGGTGGGGGCAGTGTAACGACCCTCATTCTACGTATCGGAGGATCATAGAATATTTATTTTATTCTCATAAAAGGTCTTATGGTCGTGTAACTTTGGGGAACAACTATTGGGGGCATTTCCTCATGTTCACGATTTTTGCCGAATTTTAAATGATCGTTTTGCCCCTGGCGAATCTTGTTTCGCTTTTAACTTTTGATTAGTAAGGAGTTTTGACCTGAAACCACTTTCACTGGTGTAACACCCCACATCCATTAATGTCACTCTCAAAGGGAATGCATTAACTTTCATGTAGTATTATTGGTGAGTAGAACAAAATATAACCAGACAAATACATATATTGGTACTTGAAAATTTTCAAAATAACTTTTATTGCAGCGGAGAAATAGTTTGATTACAACAACATCATAAACCGATATAAAAACCAAGTACACTTAGTAACCATCTTGACAAATTGTTTTCTGAGTACATAAAGTAAAAGCATAACCCCAACATAAGTAGCCATAAAGAGATGAGCTGAACTTTACTTTCAGCAATCCAAGCACTACCAAGGAGAGAGAAAGACCCGGATCAAGCTCCACTAGCACTAGTCCCACCCTGAGAACCTGGGGGGGAAGGAAGAAAAGAGGCGAAAACTAATGGGGTCGGACATAAAGTCTGGCGAGTGTCATAACTTTAACGATATAATTACTAAATTAATTAGGATAAGGCATAAACTCGTAAACCAAGGAATGATTGTGAAGCAAGTGGGCAAGACAAAACAAACAAGAGGAATATACTGGCGTTAATCGCGCTCCTAATCACTATAGGATAATTACTACATTGCACCATTACTAGTCACTCTAAAAATCGATCCCGCCTACTGAACAAAATAATAATAATGGTACTTTCGTGTACCCCTAGTTGTCTTCATAGGTGCCGCCTGCTCCTATCTCCACTAGTTGTACCCACTTCCCTCCCCATTCTAATTACAACATTTATTCATAATATGGTAGTTGGACTCCTAGCTGTCTTCATAGGTGCCGCCTGCTCCTATCTCCGCTAGTCGTACCCACTACCTTCCCCATTCGATCGGCTCCCTAACTCGTAGATACCTGTGCCGGTCCCACAGTGGGGTGTATCACTCCTCAAAGTGGCAACCCGATACCACTAGAGATGCACGACTTATATCTACACGATGCAATAACGTCTTACCTACCAGCTCGGGCCCACGCACGCACATGACCCCGTTGGACTTGCGTTGCCACCGTTAACCCGTTTTGACCTCTTACGATCAAACCCAGTAAGCGTGTCCCGTCCTCGGTCTAACTCGAGCTCACAAAGATACTTAATGGACTACTGGTTTGAAATGGGTCCCCCATGCTTGACACAAACTTTCCACCTACGCTTGGTCCCCACTAGAATTTTCCACATAACCCCTTCTTTTTCATGTCTTCTTACATGTTTAAATGTGGTTAAGTGTCTCTAATCGTGTTTCACATATCTCCCATGTCATCCACTTAACCCCCATGTCCCACCACATGTTTATCTTGGTTAAGTGTTAATGATTATATCCCACATTTCACCCATGTTACCCACTTATCAAATCAACATGTGTTATTGGTTAAGCTTGTCTTAACCCTATCCACTTATTAGATCAATATATATATATATATATATATATATATATGGTTAAGTTGGTCTTAACCCTATCCACTTGTATATTATTGGCTAAGTTGGTCTTAACCCCATGCACTTATCAGATCAATATGTATTATTGGTTAAGTTTGCCTTAACCCTATCCACTTATCAGATTAATATACATATTATTGGTTAAGCTAGACTTAACCCTACCTACTTATAAGATTAACATATATTATTGGTTAAGCTGGTCTTAACCCTACCCACTTATCATGTTATGTATCATATATATATATATATATATATATCATATATATATATATATATATCATATAACATGTTTTACTTAATTTATGATTGAGTACTTCTTAGTTCACAAATACATTGGTTAAGAGAATAAATCCCTAAGTATCAACCCTGAAGACCGAAATCAACATCAGATTGGTACTCAGAGAATTACCCCACTCAACCAAACTTCTGTTTGTCATTCATATTCGTCTATGATCAGCATTAATTAATTATTAATGCACAAACCTCTCACACTAAGTCGATTGCTTGTGGCCGCTGGATATGCCAGATGGTTCCGGGCAGACTTCCACCGCAAGCCATACTTAACCTCGTGTCTAAGCATCTTTTAATTATGCCTTTGACCTCTCACATTAGACTTCCGTTTTTGGTTACTGGATGTGTCGGGAGGGTCCGGGCAGTCTTACACCACAAACGAGTCTAACCTTGTGTCTTAGGCGTTTATTACGCATTTAATTTATGCCTTTGACCTCTCACATTAGTCTACCGTTTGTGGTTGTTGGATTTGTTGGGCGGGTCCGGGCAGTCTTACACCACAAACGAGTCTAACCTCGTGTCTTAGGAATTTATTACATATTATTATTCGACCCCAATTTGAGTTAATATCTCCATTTCAAATTGTCAATAACTTCCAAATTAATCAATGTCCATAATTGTCACCTAAATTATGTCCATAATTTCTATGCATATAAATTAGGCCAATTAATGTCCCAAATTTATTATATGCTTTTAAGCCATTTTTATGCCAATTCACATTATTAATATTTAATATTTTCCCATTGCCCCCACGTCGTTCGCGCATTTAATATGAAATATGGTAAACCCGCAAATAGTCTAACTCATAAAAAGAAAAGAAACATCACAACTTGCATAGCACATAAAAATCGATCTATCTTGCAAATTGGAATTATAACATAAATTTGCATAGCCAATAATTTGCATAGACAATAGTCATATAGAATCATATATTTGCATAAACTAACATGGATCTAAATATAGATCTAAACATGAAATTGTAAACCTGCACATATGAATTTTGGGTCTCACTTGAACTTGCATATGTGAATATAATTTTTACCCAAAAATGTTAATATAGATTTTCACCTAAACTTCCATATGGATTTCCACAACTTGCATATGAATCTATCACTTGTTTTTGCATATAAACTAGCATTTGTATATACTTGATTCACATATAAATTTGTGTACAATTAACATATAGAGTTGCATAAGATTCATATTTAAACTAGCATACAATTTAACATCCCAAACATGCATAAAATTCACATACGAATTAGCATATGATTTAACATCCAAACTTGCATAAGATTCACATATGAATTAATATATGATTTAACATCCCGAACTTGCATAAGATTCACATATAAATTAACATATGATTTGACATCCCAAACTTGCATAAGATTCACATATAAATTAATATATGATTTAACATCCCAAACTTGCATAAGATTCACATATAAATTAACATATCATTTAACATCCCAAACTTGCATAAAATTCACATATGAATTAACATATGATTTAACATCCCAATCTTGCATAAAATTCACATATAAAATGAATCAAGTTAAATATGAAATAGATCTACCTACATAAGATAACAAAGTTAAACAACATCACGTGATTCAACAGACATGTTCTCATAATCCAATTACAACCCATCATAATTTATTAATTAATTATATTGTGAAAGAAATAGTGCTCACAAAAGTAGGTTATAAAAGAGAATGATTTGTTCGTCTTTTGAGTTGGAATTCTGACTTGCTAAATCCTAAGCTTTAGGAAGGAGAACTATCCTAGCAGCAGCATGGTGGCCATGAGACAAATTTTGTTTTGATTTAGGGTTTGAGTCTAGGCACTCTTTTTATAGAAGTTTGAATCAACCTAAGCCGTTCGATTATCATAGGAACAATCCCAACCATCCATGACTAGATTAGTTATCTAGAACAGCCACATCAGCCCTAGTGACTCAGCACAAAGTAAGATATCGTCACATTTCAGATCTGCCCGGGGGGGAGGGGGCAGGTCGACCCCCAAGTCGACCCCCAGATCGACCTATATATAGGGAGGTCGACCCCCTGGTCGACCTGGCCTGGGGTAGGTCGACCGACCTTGGTATTTAATTTTCTGAATTGTTTTATATAAATTTTTGAAAGTTCCGAGGGCCATAACTTCTTCATACAAAGTCCGATTTCCGAAAACTTGGACTCTATTCCAAGCAGAATTTAGAGTCGAACGCAATGGCGTAACCCGTTTCCCTTAATTCTCAATTTAACAATTAAGTATTCTTCAACTTGTTAATTTTAATATTTAAAATTACGAGGTGTTACAATTGGGTTCAGATGATGGTTTACCTTTCCGTAGAGTGGTCACATTAATCAAACGAACTTACCATTTGGGAGATATGGCTGAAATATGGTTTGGAAGGTGAAAAACAACATAATTGGGCTGAACCGGGTGATTAGCAGCTTAGCCCATAACCCATTTCGGGATTAGGATTATGAAAGGGCTGATAGGGTTTGGGAAATCAGTTATTATTCATTTTTCTAGCCATCATCTACATTCCTCTAACCCTAGCAATGGCCTCTAACTCCCAAATCACCTTTTAATCACTTTCTAATCACATATTAGCCAAATCTACAGAAAATTAAGGCATATTAGCATAGAAATCGAGATAGAGCTGCTGGAATACATTGGGAACCGTGTCAAATCAGTTAGAGTTTCATATTTGAGATTTCTTTGTGGCTAAGGTCAATGATTTGCACTTTTATTTACTAATTACGACTAATCAGGGGTGATTAGTGGTAATTAGCAAAATTATGCATTGTAAAAATTTGGAAAAATATGTAAAAATTCTAAGATATTATTTTATGCCTCTTATATAAATTTGGGATAATTTGGATTAAGTTTGCTAATCGTATGGTTAATCATGATTAAGGGGATTAAGGGGAAAACATGGGTTTTGGGTATGTTTGATCCATATTTACATGATTATTCATTGTGTTGATGTTTATGTTTGATTCTATATGTTGTTATTACTATTTGGAGTGTTATATGAGTGCGTAGAGAAGTTAGAATGGTTAAAAACGCCGTCGTGTGGCATAAATAGCATGTTGTAAAAAGTGCAGGAAATTGGACGGGATTGGATTTCCCCACTCGTGAAGCATGTATCATGAACCGGAGCTCTGAACCGAAGTACCCCAACCTGATTGTGACACCCCACTCGTGGCCAGTGACCACGAACCGACCCCTTCTCCTCCAAATTGAAGTTTGCACCTGAACCGAACAGGGAAGTTACCCGAACTGCGAACCGCCTGGGGAGCATCACTACGAGTAGACATGAGGAACACAAACCGGCTTGGTCCAAACACCACGATCTGAAGCACCCTGGCCCTGTGGAGGAAACACGAACCGACCTGATGCTCTGGAGTAGGTATCACGAACCGAACCGCCAGGGAAAGGAAATCACGAACCAATTTAACCCCGGTGGGGCATCAAGACCCGAACTGAATGGAGACCGAACCGAACTGGAGAAGACTAGAAACTGAGATGCAAAGGAAGTCCATAAGGGAAGTTGTTACTCGGGATCTAGACGGGAACCAAGGAGTTAACTTCATGATTGGATTTGTTGCGGGACGTGTGCAAAGGGGTTATCGATATCTATAACTTTAGTTCGCCACTGAGAGACGGAACAGTGGCTATGGATCAGCGCAATGGGATCATTAAGACTCCCATGGATAATTGATTGTAGGATGGCTATGGATCAGTGCAATGGAGCCATTAGGACTTCCAAGGGTAAGGTGATCATAGCAAGGGATTAGTGGCTATAAACCAGCGCAACGGGGTCACTAAGGCCTCAAGGGCAAAGTGGTTGTAGCAAAGGATTTGGTGATCAAAGAGGTGGATATCGTATGCTTTACGCACTGTGTGAGAGACATGAGGATGATTGCTATGTTTGATGTTTACTATCACCATGACATACACACTCCCATTTCTACACTTTATATTAGTGTTACCTTAGAGTATTGTACATCTTGTCGTGCTAACTCTTTGGTTGCAGGTCCAGGTCCATATATGATTTATTTATACCTGTTATTGCTCTAATCTAGTGTGATCGCTCTTACCATACTTTTGTCTGACCCAGAGTTTTATGTCTCTTCTTATTACTCTGGGTGCTCCTAAACGAGCAAACTAGAGATTTCTTAGGTGGTATGCACGAGTAGCTGTCCGGAGACGAGCAGGAGGCTCCCATGTACTATTTACATATATTCTCCCTGCGTTGTTGATGGTTACTGCTTTGGGCATTAGTAGTGTACCTTTTCTATTTTAATTTAGAGACAGTATTTTGAAGTTATAATAATGATGGTTTGGATCATAAGTTGTATTTTGGATTCCGCTGCTATGATGGCTTAGTTTTCAGCTTATGCATTGTCTCGCCTGTTCTATGTCAAGTATATGTTATTACTATATTTTATTCCATGCGACGTGAGATATACTACATGTTCTCTGGTGATTCATAGTTTCAAATCCCTTTTCCTTGATAATCGTCCCTTGCTATTCGGGCATTGGCACAACGCATTTCGAGGGAAATGTCGGTTGGTGCGGGGCGGGCCGTCACATATTGGTTTTCGAATAATATGTGATAGTTATTGCCATCGTACTGTTGAATGGAGGATGCGACAACTGCAAAAATCTACAAGTTTTAAAACCTGCAATGATCGAATTAGATGGAGATATGATGGGAGTCAGAGTTACTAAAGAAACACAGGGAATAGTAGTAGAGGGAGAAATGTCAAGAAACAAAATGTATGAATGCTTTTAAAAGATCAAAATATGCACAAACCAGCAAAATTTCACTAGGCAAATGCACAAGTGATTTACTGGATGTCTTTTTGACTCTTGATGCTAATTAAATTATGTTTCACCGTCCTAAAGTCGATGAAAAACTTCAGATCATAAGTTCTACATTGTAATATTTTGCTACTTTCATACTAGTAGATGCTTAGACTTAGTTGTTTTGTAATGGTCATGTATGTAATAATTTGTGAAATGTTATCTAAAACTTATATTTTATAATGTTGATATATTGACTCATTTTATATAGATTACTTTGCAGTGAACTATAATGTTTGATTCACTTGTAGAATATTTTTGTTATTAATGTATTGTTTATATTAGTATCTGTAATTGAATAATATTAATTCATAAAGCTGAAAGGAGAGGATGGTAAAAACAGTTATTGCCATATCAAAAAGGGAATATCGACGTATTAGTAGCACAAGAGGAAAGCTAAATAAAAAGGCTGATAACGTTTTGAAAGAGTTTACCGTCGAATTACCAACAAAAAAAGAAAGTCCAATTTAGTTTCCATCACTAGTCCCTTGACAATTAGTGAGGGTTTACCTACTCCTTTTCTAAATAATATTTTATTATAAATTAATTATCCATCGGTAAAAACCCGGTATATAAATTAAAATTAAATTAATAAAAAAAAATTGTTTTTATTATATAATTTGTAAAATGATGGAAAACCGTCGGAAAACTCATGCTAAAGTCCATCGCAAAATCTGACTCAATTACTGTCATGGTTTTTACCGACCACCAAGTTATGCAGGAAATCCGTCGCTAAAACCAATATAGCGACAGATTGGAAGCAGATTTTGTCGCTGCTATATGTAGGTTTTCTTGTAGTGTTTCATAACCCCAGTCCAAGAAAAGAAAATTTGTAAATTAGTTAAATTTCTTTATGGCTTGAAGCAAGCTCACATACAATGGCATGAGAAGTTTGATAAAGTTGCACTGTCATTTGGATTCATTGTTAATAATGTAGATAAATGTATTTATAGCAAATCAGATAACACTGGTTATGTTATAATATGTTTATACGTTGATGACATGCTAATATTTGGTTCCAATATATCGTGTGTGAATGAAACTAAGAAGTTTCTGTCTTCTAAATTTGATATGAAAGATCTAGGAGGGGCTGATGTAATTTTAGGAATTAAAATCATTAGGAAAGGGGGGAGTTATTACTAACCCAATTTCATTACATTGAGAAACTCCTAAAGAAATATGGTCGTTATGATGACAAACCAGTACCAACTCCTTTAGATCCAAGTATCAAATTAGAAAAGAACACTAGATGTACCATTTGTCAACTTGAGTATTCTAGTGTTATTGGGAGTCTTATGTATGCTATGCATTGCACTAAACCTGACATCGCACATGCTATAAGTGTATTTGTAGATTTACGAGTAAGTCATGTTTCGAACACTGGAAAGCCATTTCCAGAGTTTTAGCTTATTTGAAAGGAACCATCAACTATGGTTTATCTTATAAAGGATAATCAACTATGATAGAAGGATATAGTGATGCAACTTGGAACAATGTAGAATACAAATCCAATTCTACGACTGAATGGATATTTACATTAGGAGGTGCTACTATATCTTGGGCATCCAAGAATCAGACCTGTATATCTAATTCAACTATGTTGTCAGAATTGATTGCATTAACATATTCATATAAGGAAGCAGAATGACTTAGAAATTTGTTAATGGAAATCCCATTGTGGAAGAAGCCATCTCCAGCAGTCTTGATTAACTGTGAAAATAAAGCAATGATATATAATGTCTCTAATAAGACATATAATGGAAAGTCTAGAAATGTGAGTCTAAGACATCAAATGGTAAGACAGTTACTCAAAAGTGGAGTTATAACTGTTGACTACATAGAAATGAAGAAAAACTTGGCTGACCCACTTACAAAAGGTCTTCCAAAAGCTATAGTTTCTATAAGTCAAAAGAAATGGGACTAAGGCCTGTGAATGAAAACTAATCATCCTTAACAGAAACTCAACTTGTGTCTTGAAAAGGATAGACAAAGTTCAATGGGTACCAACAAGTTAAGAGTATGATTATGGAACACAATCGATAATCCCGTAATATTTAGTGTTGGATTCTGCAAGAGCAAAGGATAGATAATATCCTTAATAAGTCTAGAAGCCTTAAAAGGTGTATCCCAGAAACACCTTAAGAGACTTACCTATATGAGAATGGAAATCAGGTCATTTCCTAGGAAAGTAACACCGCTTTCTAAAGTAGACTCATGAACCAGGATTAAAGCACATGGCTATTAACGTGCTGAGCAATACATAACACTCTAACTAATGAATACAACATGTGTGATTGTTCCGATTTTATCATTAAGGGATACTTGGTTCAAGATTCGTTCACCATAGAATTTTGATAGAACTTTGAACGATTTACACTAAATAAAGCTTCAAATCCAAAAGATACCTTTTTTCATGTGTTGTTTCCACGATGATGCAAAATTTGATCTTAGAACAACATAGGCTTGATCCCACTTGGGTATGTAGGAAGTCACACTAGTGATTCAGCCGCCCATTTTATTTATTTATTTATTTTGAAAATTGGGGGTGATTGTTGTAAA
This sequence comes from Allium sativum, assembly GCA_030737875.1. Taxonomy (NCBI): domain Eukaryota; kingdom Viridiplantae; phylum Streptophyta; class Magnoliopsida; order Asparagales; family Amaryllidaceae; genus Allium; species Allium sativum. Next base: position 305,549,478 of record CM060925.1, on the reverse strand, counting down.
TTTTCAAAGTATTTTTGGGCTTGGATTTGTTTTTGAAGAGAGAAGTAAGAAGGAAGAAGGAATGGGAATATTGATTAGTCTCACGTTGTGGAAGACAAGTCAGTGTGCCGCTACTTAATGGGCTTTTCATGAAGGAGTTGGGGCCTTGGCGCACCTAAATGTTTATTTTGTTGTGAGGAGGGAGACCATGCATCTCTATACCACACACACGCACGCCGCCACCACCGTCCGTCCGACCATACCGAACCGGGCCAGGCTGGGTACGGGTTTCGGTTCTTGATCCAATAAATAAACTTTGTGGACAGAATTTGCAAGCATTAACGGGCCGAATTTCAGTCCAATACAAACCCGTATGCAAGTTTTAACAGGGCGGGAATTAGTAACGTTCTGGTACCATTGCAACACGAAGGGGCACGATGTTTAAACAATAACGCTTCATGAATGACTAAGGGATGCCTCATTTCAAATTCAAACGGACATAGCCATTGCAAATGAATGCATCAATTTGCTGTATATATATAGCAGCACTCAGAAATGTTGCAAAATACTTTTTCTTCTTGCTTATTCTTCTTCTTCCTTCAGTTTTGCAGCGCTATTGGCAATGTTAAAAAGCGTTGCAAATTCTTCAATTTGCGACACTTAAAGACGTTACAAATATGATTCTTACTCCTTTTCTTCTACTGTAGTATCAGAAATTATAAAACCAGAGTGTTCTTGATCCGATCAAAGCTGTACAAACTTTGAATCAGATTTCGTTGTTCCGAGGCTTTATTGAATCCTGAAAGTCAATAGTTCAATAATCCGTTTGTACTTGGTGGATTGAACTATTGTTTGGAAAAAAATTCTCTGCAAATCCTTAAAGTCTAAAGTATGGCAATCATATGACATTCATTATCATCCAATAGTCTCAAACCGCAAAATCCCCAACATCCTAATCATGCTAAAGACATTACTTGGCACAGTTATAACCAATCTACTGATGGTATGATGGCCTATCCAGTTGATGGTGAGGCGTGGAAGGAGTTTGATCGTCAACATCCATAATTTGCTTCTTTTGAGAGAAATGTTTGATTAGGCTTATGTACCGATGGTTTTATCCCATTTGGAGTTTCAGCAAAAGTTTACTCATGTTAGCCTGTTATTTTGACAGTATATAATTTATCATCTTGGAAATGCATGAAAAAACCATTTTTGTTCTTAAATACAATTATTCTGGGACCTAAACACCCTGGAAAGAATTTAGATGTGTTCTTACGAACTTTGATTGACGTACTACTAGAGTTACGGAATGGTGTTTTGGTTTATGATGTACATAAGAAAGATAACTTTATTCTGCGAGTAGCTTTGACACGGACTATTAATGATTTTCCTGCATATGGCATGTTGTCTAATTGGAGTACTCATGGAAGACTAGCGTCTCCTTATTGTATGGAAAAAATTAAGTCCTCCACTCTTGAACATGGTGGAAGAGCTTTTTTTTTATTATCATCGACAATTCTTACCATTGGATCATTCATTTAGAAGACAAAGGGATAGGTTTCGAAAGAGTAGCATTGAAAAGGATATGTCACCATCCCGACGTTCTGGTGCGGAGATGAAAAATATTATGTCAAGATTGTCTGATGTTGAATTTGGATTTAAATCAGAAAATCAAAAAATGGCAAGGTTTGGAGAATCACACAATTGGATACAAAGAAGCATTTTTTGGGATCTTCCTTATTGGGACTCGAACTTGATTCATCATAATGTGGATGTAACACATGTTGAGAAGAATTTTTTCGACAACATATTCCACACGTTAATGGACATCGACAAAACGGAAGATATTTTAAAAGCTAGAATTGATCTTGAAAAAATTTGCAGCAAACCACGATGGATGAGCTTGATTCAGCGTTCAAATGGCAACTATTTCAAGCCGAAAGCCTCTTATTGTCTTTCAAAAAAGGATCAAAAGTCATTGGTAAATGGGTAACACGTATACGCTTCCATGATGGTTATGCCTCAAACATTTAAAGATGTGTGAGTGAGTCTGAAGCTAAAATTAGTGGGTTTAAAAGTCATGATTGTCATCTGTTCATGCAAAGACTTCTTCCAATTGCATTTCGCTCGTTTTTACCAAAGAACAAATGTAAACGTTAACAGAACTTAGTAATTTCTTTTGTGATCTTTGTGCAAAAAATATAAGTGTTGAAAATATGAATTCACTAGAAAAAACATTGTTGAAATAATTTGCAAACCTGAGAAAAATATTTCCGCCTTCTTTTTTTATCCTATGGAGCATTTATCCATTCATCTTCTTAGTGAAACTAAAGTGGGCGGTCGAGTACAGTACCGACGGATATATCCATTTGAAAGGTATGTTTATTTTTTTCCTAAGTTTTAAATCGATTTCCAACCTTTTTCTATAATGTAGGTACTTGTAGTACTTAAAAAAAGTAGGTAATAATGCACATGTTGAAGGCTCCATAGCCGAACCATATATTATGGATGAGATTTCGAACTTTGCATCTTCTTATTTTGGTCCAAATGTCGAAACAATATGGAATCAAGCACCAATAAATGATAATGGAGGAGAAGTTAAGCCTGGCGAACGATTATCTATTTTTTGTCATCCGGGCAGGGTATTATCAAATGCATTCATTAAAAGGAAACTCAACCCCAATGAACATCTTGCTATTCATAAATATATGCTATAACTATGCCATAGATTGCATACGACAACCCTAGTGAAGTGATGCAGGAATTGCAAAAAAAGTTGTTATAGGCCAAAAATGATCAGTGGAAACACTTTCTTGGGGTTGCCTTTTCTCGCGTTGTCTTAGAGTCAAAGGTGACATCTTTGCTATTCTAAGCTAACATCGCTACAAGTGTTGCTATAGGTATAAAATTTATAAAAATGTGGGGCTCAATAAAATCTGAATCTCGGGTTCACGGATTCCTGTTGTGCCACTAAAATCTGTAGTCGGGTTCACGGAATCATATTGTGGGGCCTACATGCATTAATTTATAGCAACACTATATCATAGCTACAACAACATTTAACATTACATACTGCAACATTATACCACAGCTATTGCAACATTATATAACATACTGCAACATAACAACAATTAACATCTGAAATTAATAAAGACTTTTCATTTTAAATTAACCAGTAACACAAGTACTATTTAGTCAACTACATAATAACAAAACATAGCCAATAAAATTAGTTTTACAGAGTACTTACAAACACATCCAGTACTAAATTCATGTTTACATCAAACGAAAACGGTTTCAAATTAATATAGCATAAGCCTCCAATGCATTCAGTGCCTCTACTGCCGCCAGTACCTCTAGTGCCTTCAGTAACAAGTTCTTGAACAATTTCATCACTGCCTCCTTCGCCTGCAAAATAAACCAGTTTCAAAAGTCATGTATTTCAGCAAAAGCCTTTAGTACAATTAATGCATTTCCGCACAACCAAAGTCATGCATGCCTCTGTTACAAACTGATGCAATGCCTCGTTTACATTGCAACACAAAATGAAAGACATGCATGCCTCAGTTGCATTTCAGCACAAATTATGGCCATAGTATAACTGACTTTCATTTCATCACAAAGGCATGTTGACATAATCTATGGTCTGCATACCTCAATTGCATTTCAGTTGCATAACTGAGTTGCATTTTAGCATAGAGTTTATTTTTAGCACAGAGTTGCATTTCAGCATAATCTATGGCTGAGTTGCAAATCGATGCAATGACTCAGTTTGTTCAAAACACGAACAATATCAAGGAATGCAATAGTATGCCTGAGGTACTGCTTCACTATGATACAATTTGAAGAAATGCCTCTTTTTGCTTCAATCAGAATTTAGACATGTCATGACTCGTTCAAGTACAAACTCAACCTTTGCATCAATTAGGAACTGACACGATCATTACTGATTGAAGAGAAAATAAAATTCTTAAAATTCAATTGTTCGTTACTGAAGCATCAATCTTGTACATGATCAGTGTCATACCAGCATTAAACTACAGAATTGTAAGAATTAGACAGATGCTTCAGGAAGCGGAAATTGTAAGAATTTTGTAGTTCATTACTATAATTCATTACTGAAGCATACCTCTAGCCAACCATAAAAATAATCAAAAGTACATACCAACAGTGTGTGTCTGTATTCGATCTCTGATTTGCACAATTTGTAAGGGCATTGGACTACAAAAACATGAAATTAAGAAGCCTTGTTTTTCACATTTGCTAGGTGGACGGTAGATTCGTCTTATTAGGACATCATCTCTACACCAACGAACATCAAAATCTTGATTTTCCATTCCATAAGCAGGTTGGATATCATTCAAATCTTCATTTTCATATTCTTTTTCGAGTTCCCACTAATCTTTCAGCAATTTCTTGGTAACATTGTGGCACATCTTATCAGTTGGATCTTCTATATAAAATACCTATTTTACTTGTGAAGTCATAACATAAGGATCAGATTTCTGGCACAAATCGATTAAAATTGACACAAGTCAGTCCATATAAATCTTTCTCTTCTTGGTACCAACAACACTTAAACAAAACCACACTAAATTCTCCCCAACAATCTAGTTCTAATATTTCTTCAATTGATCCATAGTAGTTGACTTCACCAACTAATGGATTTTGATCTTTTGAACTTGCAAAACTAGTAGTCAAGGCTGTCAAAAATACACCACAGTTTTGTGTTGTACATTTGGCATCTCTGAACCTTGTATAAAATCTATATCGATTGATAACATATCCAGTAAACTGCTTAGCTATTGGAAGTGTCCCCATTGCAAGCAATTGTACTTCTTTTGAAATGTCCTCCTTTTTCCCACCTCTTCATTTAACCACTTCCAAAATTCTTCACTGTGTCCTCTCTCTTTTATATTTTTTTGATGATGCATGAACATCAATTAAAGCTCGATGTTCCTTAAAATAAAGACCTTTTAATAAAAGATAGAAATAAATTTGGCTGGATTTATTAGTAAAGCTAAAACTGACCATATCAAAAACAATTCTATATGATTGAGAACATCGCTTAAGTACAAATCGTGCCTGAAATCCCCGAAAGTGTTGAAACTAGGAATTTACAACTATCACTACGTGAGGCTAGAATCAATAACTAGTTTGTAGATTGTTTAAAAGAACTGATTTTACTGGCAAAAGAATGACATCAAAAATAGTTTTTTTAATCTAGTTGACATCATTTCACAAGCTACGCGAAGAATATTATTACTGATGTTAATCAAACTTGTCCACTTTTCTAATTAAATAAACAATTGTAAACTTTAATTGCATTAAATTCCATCTACCAGGTTCAAAAAGGAAAACATTATTTATTATGAAAAAGGTGAAGCAAAGAAAAAACTGCAAGGAACAAATTAACTAATAAAGGATTCATAAAGATAGGGATAATACTGGCACAAAATGGGGTGGAAAAAGGAATTCACGAGGTGTATATTTTTTATCTAAAATACCAAGGTGAGGAAAGAAATTTGTGTGGTGGTAATAGACTTAGACAACAGTTTTTCTAATTCTTCAATACTTACTAAACTAAAAATAAAACTTAAAACTTACCCAAGTAAACTCTCTATTTACTAGTTACCACAATTGAATATAATGTAACATGACATTCCTTCCATTGAGAATTTTTAAAATGAATAGCTTTTCGATCTTTATTACTTCTTGTGCCAATAGGATATTCCAAATTCTGTGGACATGTTTCAAATTGCAATTTTTCTGCACCATCGCCACTTAAAAACCTTGAACATAATATCAAACATTCCTCTACAAGATAACCTTCAGCAGTGGATGCCTCAGATTTACTTTTGTTGCGAACATATGATTTCAGTTTACAAAGATAACGCTCAATACGAAACATTCAACGAACATGTGCAGGTCCACCATGTTAAAGTTCCTTGAAAAAATGAACTAGCAAGCGCAACATTGTATCGAAAAAAGCATTTGGGAACATCATCTCAAATTGACAAATATTTCCACTATTTCCTTTTGTAGCCTCTTGAGATCAGCCAAATCGAATCTTTTACTCCAAAGATGTAACAACCCGAATTTTTAATAACATGTTATAACAAGAAATCAGGGCAGAATTAAATTATAAGTTAAAAATCAATGGGAATGGGTTACGCCATTGCGTTCGTCTCGAAATTCTTCTTGAAAACGAGTCCGAAATTTCATAAATCGGAGTCCGTATGACCAAGATATGGCTCATAGAATATTTCAGAAAATTCGAAATTCAGCCCGAAATTCAAAATCAGCTCCAAACAGATTGGGCAGGAAAATTTCCCGCCCAACCCCAGGTCGACTGGGGAGTCGACCTGCCCCAGCCCAGGTCGACTGCCCAGTCGACTTGGGTGTCGACCTGGGGGTCGACCTCCCTGGTCGGCCATGTTTCCCTGGTGCACCAGTTTGCTCCTTTGGTCTGTTTACTTGGCCTGTGACGGGATTTGATGGTTCAGATCTAAACTAGGGATAATCCTATGGCCTAAATTTGTCTCTACACCTATAAAAACACCCTAAGACCTAGCCTAAACCATCACAAATCATCCTAACAACTAAATTCTGCCAAAATGCTCCCTAATCATGGCCTCCATCTTCATCTTGAGAGCTTCTAAGGCAAAAAGGAGCAATCTTTCTCCATCAAATCAAAGGAGCTAATTATTTCTCAAGGCTTCTAGTGTTGCTACATCATTCCTAGAGCTTCTACAACGTCTCTATCTTGTTCTATTCGGTTCTAGTTCTCATAGCCACGATTGTAAGCCCCACTCTACTCTTAGATTTAAACTATGAAGTTAATATGAACATGTAGCAAGTTGAAATGGGATTTTTGGTGTAATAATTGTCTTGGGGCTAAATTTGTATGCATAGATCCATTTATGACTCTTTTGATCTATGATTGTGGAACTATCATGAACCTAGTACCGTTCATCTTGATTTTTGGGTAGAAAGCTATGAGCTTTATTTGGGGCTTATGCATAATGCAACATAGAACCCCTCATAACCTTGATGTTAACTTGCCTATGATGTTGAACTACATGCTACCCACAAGTTTATCACTCTATGTCAACTATTATCATGTTATCACCTTTGCCTATGATGTTGAACTACATGCTACCCACAAGTTTATTGGCTAAGTTTGATGTCATACATGTTTTGAGGCCAATAATCCTATATGCTAGTTGTGATGAACACCTTTGCCTCAAATATCATCATGTTTAACTTATGACCAACTTTACCACCTTATGCCCATCTTGGTCATATTTTTATGTTTCTTGATCTATTTGTATTGATGCGAATTTACATGCGAATGGGAATACGTTATGGGTAGTTAGGCAAACTTGAAATGACATGAAAAACATGACTTGAAATGTGACATGAAAATTTGATTATGCTTGATAACTTGAATGTGGTCATGACATGTAGAAAACCATAAAGTGGCCAACTCGAGGTTGGGTTGAGTTTGTAGCGTAAATCTGCCTGGAACCGCCCGGCAAATCCAGTGGCTACAAACAATAGGACCCAATGTGAGAAGTTGGACATATCGCGCTTGAAACCCGAGATTAGACTAGGTTGTGGTGTAAAGATGCCCGGACCCGCCCGGCATATCCAGTAACCACAACAAAGTCTAATGTGAGAGGTTGGGTGCATTAAATTAATTAATGCCACATGTTAGGGTTAAATCATGAACCACTTGGATACACTTAACCAACTTGATACATGATTAGATAGGGTTAACCACACTTAACCCGTTGGAAACCCTAGTTACGTGGTCCTTTTCAGCAGTAACCCTCTTGGATGTATCACGATGCCCCAGGGACTAGGCTAGGGTGGGCACGATTACTGGGCTGATTGTAAGCGACCAGAAAGACGGCAGAGTAGGTGCACCAGTGTAGGTTCAGGCGGACTATGGTCATGCACATAGTCCGGAGTTGAATAAAACAGACATGGGCACCAGTAGGTTTAGACTGTGCATGTTTGATTTGTGTCAGTGGTTGGCACCCTAGGGCTTGATACACCCTAGGGTGGACCTAGCACAGTTCGACTACATTCCGTGAATGGGCCATATGACACCGACACTCGACGAGTTAGGCTTATAGGGAGCCGATCGACTAGATTGTATAGTTGGACCTTGACTTGGGTCAACTCATGATATTAGGCAAAGGGATCATTTCTTGTTTATACTTGACATGGGTTGGAATACTAGTACTATTGGTGCAAAACTAAACCTTGTATATGCGATGCCACACTTGATCTACCTTGTTATCTATTTATCATGCCAGTTAGTTACCATCTTTATGTTTCATCTCAGTTTCTCATGTTTAGTTAACTTCATTAGTTTTTATACTAATTGTAGGTAGGACTTACCAGTCTTTATGACTGACCCTTTTTCTTTCGCTTCTTTTCTTCCGTTCCCCCCCCCCCGGTTCTCAGGGAGGGAACACTAGAGCTTAGCTTGGACATTTGGCTTGCTTTCTTGACAGGTCATGTACGGTTTGGACTTGAGCTTGCTATGGCTTCACCACATCTATCTTGGGGATAGTTTACTTTATGTTATTTTCAGTTTATGTTTTCTAGACTTGTGATAGTTGGAAAATAATGACTAAGTACTTTGATGTAAGTTGACTATTTGGTTTTGAAATGGTTAACTATGATTTTTAAATTTCTACCGCTGCTTTACTTATTTATTTATCTATGTTCTGTTTTGTGATATCTCTGTGCATGTTTACCTAGACAACACCCCTCCAAAGCTAGTGCCATCACTCGAGAGTGGCCCTGGTGGAGGTGGGGTGTTACATTTGGTATCAGAGCATGAGGTTTGCTAGATCGGACAAAAAGTTTTAAAAAACCCTTTTGAAAAACTATTTTCAAAACCAATTAAGTATTTTTCCAAGCAAAGTCTAGTTTATTTTAAAAGGCTATTCCCCAAAAGCCATTACCACTATCCTTTGTTTCCTCGTTCTATATCTATCTTTTCCTTTTTCAACATGGCCGATCTTAACCTTCCCGAGGGAGTACCCATACCCGGATGGTTCCGAAGGTACTTGGAAGCTAGGGCCAACGATGCGGGCCCAGCAAACACTCCCACTCCTCGTCCCGTACCTGAGGTTCCTCCTCCTCCTCCTCAGCGTCCACAAGCGGATTTCGCGAAGATTTGCAAAGACTTTAAGGCGATGGGTGGCAAGAATTTTGTTGGGACAGGGACTTATGTTGAGGCAAGAAACTGTTTAAAGGAAACTGAAGACCTTTTTGCCATTTTGATGTAGAAGATCGTAGGAAAGTTCTGTTGGCAGTATGGCTATTGAAAGAAGAAGCTGCTTATTGGTGGGAAGTCACCAACGCTACTAGGCCTATAGAGACTTGGGCCGACTTTAGAATGAGGTTTGAGCTTAAGTTTCTATCATCTGCTGAGGAGAATCTGCAAATGGAGAGGTTTATATCTTTGAATCAAGGGGACATGACCGTGAGGGAGTATGTGAATAAGTTTAACCAGCTTGCTCGATTCGGTTTAGGCATGGTTAACACACCTCAGAAGAAGGCTCTACGCTTTGCTCGAGGATTGAATGAGCCATTGCAAGGTTTGGCCATGTCTCATATACCTATGGGGGCCACTTTTGAGAGCTTAGTGGATATGGCCTTGCTTCAAGGAGATGATAAGAATGGCAAGAAAGAAGTTAAGCTTAATGAGACTCAAACCAAGAAGGCGGACTCCAAGTGGGGAGGCAACCAGAACAACAAGAACAAGAAGAACAACAAGGGTAACAAGGCCAACAACAACAAGGCAAGGGAGACAAGGAAGTGCAACGTCTATGGGATCACTGGACACATAGCCAAAGATTGTAGGAAGAAGAAGAGGAAGTTGGGAGAATGCTTTCATTGCAGAGAGTTTGGACACTACAGAAAGGATTGCCCAAAGAAGCAAGGACAGACTCAGCGGGCAGGACCTTCTGGAGGGCAGATGCATGCTCTCAGCACTACTCCAGCTCCGGACCGAGGTAGTATTTCTATAGAAAGCCTTGTTTAAATTTCTGGTTTTCCTGTTCGAACTTTATTTGATTCTGGCGCATCGCATACCTTTATTTCTTCTGACATTGTTGAAAGTTTGCACCTAAGTACTAGTCTAGTTGAGGATCCCGTTAGTGTTTCAAATCCAATTTGGGGTTCCGCCCATCTATCTATGATTTGTATGGATTTGAGGATTTCTATCTTAACCGTAGAATTCACATGTAATGCTTATGTTCTCGGGTTCATGGGATATGGGTTGATTTTGGGCATGGATTGGTTGTCCAGTTATGGAGCCATTCTCGACTGTGAGCATAGAGTAGTGAGGCTTATGACTTGCCTTGGCAATACCCTAGAGATTTCTTGTAACCCTCTGGATCCCGTCATGTTATGTTATCTTGAATCCCTCGACTCGTCTATTGATAATCTTCAATCTGTGAGGGTGGTCCGAGAATATCCTGATGATTTTGACGAGGTGAAGGGGTTACCCCCTAAACGCGAGATAGACTTCTCTATTTATCTTGTTGATAATGCCAATCCAGTTTCATTGCCTGTTCGGCACATGGCCCCACGAGAAAGAAGAGAGCTTAGCAAGCAAGTCAAGGAGTTGCTTGAGAAAAATTTCATTAGGCGAAGCATTTCTGAATGGGGTGCTCCAGTGGTATTCGCTACTAAGGCGGATGGTTCGCTTCGTCTATATGTTGATTATCGTGAGTTAAACAAGCTGACAAAGAAGAATAGGCACCCGTTACCGAGGATTGATGATCTCTTTGACCAGCTTGTAGGTGCTTCTGTTTTCTCTCAACTCGATCTAGCCACCGGATTCCATCAGCTTAGAGTGGCTGACGATAGTATTGACAAGACTGCGTTTAGGACTCCAGATGGATTCTTTGAATGGCTCGTCATGCCGTTCGGATTGACTAATGCACCCGCATACTTCGTTGATTTGATGAGTAGGGTGTTTAGAGAGTTCCTTAACAAGTTTGTGGTTGTCTTCGTGGATGATATTCTGATCTTCTCTAAGGACGAGGAAGAGCATGCTATACATCTCAAGGAGGTTATGGATATGCTTAGAGCTCATCAGTTAAAAGCCAAGTTCTCCAAATGCCATTTCTGGAGAAGGGAAGTTCGGTTCCTTGGGCATATAGTTTCTAAGCAAGGCATAGCTGTGGATCCCTCTAAAGTAGTGGCGGTACAAGACTGGAAAGTTCCGAAGATTGCAACTGAAGTGAGAAGCTTTCTCGGTCTGGCAGGATTTTATAGGAAGTTCATTAAGGACTTCGCTAAGATTTCAGCCCCTCTCACTAAGTTAACGAAGAAGAACTTAGTCTTTGCATGGGACTTAGAGTGTGAACTTTCTTTTCAAAGGCTCAATAAAGCCCTCACCACAGCTCCAGTTCTAGCATTACCCGACGGAGGGAAGTTGTTTACCGTGTACACCGATGCATGTGGAACGGGATTAGGCGCTGTCCTGATGCAAGAAGGGAGAGTGATATGCTTTGGGGGTAGGCAACTCAAAGTTCATGAGAAGAACTATCCCACTCGTGATTTAGAGTTGGCGGTGATCGTCTTTGCACTCAAATCTTGGTGCCATTATCTTCTAGGTGAAAGTTTTGAGTTATATACTGATCACAAGTCCCTCAAGTACCTCTTCTCGTAGAAAGATTTGAATCTAAGGCAACAGAGGTGGATGGAATTTTTGGCATCATATGACTTCTATATAGCTTATACCCCTGGCAAGGGTAATGTTGTGGCAGATGCGCTAAGTAGAAAAAGGTTGACTTTGAGTCCCTTGTTTGTTGAGATGAAGAGCCTAGAGTTTTTGGCAACCTTTGATTTTACACCTGTTGTTGAGTCGATGACTGGTTCGTTAGCATCCCTTGAGCTTAGACCTACACTTCTTGATCAAGTTGGGGCTTCACAGAGGGAAGACCCGCAGATAGTCGAGATCATGGACAAGCTGATTCGTGGTGAGACGTCAAGTCACCTCGCTAGATATACTATTGATGATAAGGGATGGCTAAGGCGTGATGGAAGACTATGTGTCCCACAAGTGGGAGACTTAGTAAATAAAGTTCTTGAGGAGGCGCATCACTCGAGGATGACCATACATCCCGGAGGGGATATGATGTACTGGGATATGAAGAGCATTTTCTTTTGGGATGGGATGAAAAAGGATGTTGCAGAGTTTGTTTCTAGATGCGTTGTTTGCCAACAAGTAAAGGCCGAGTCGAAGAAGCCCGGTGGGCTACTACATCCATTGGAGGTCCCACAATGGAAGTGGGAAAGTATCTCTATGGATTTTGTGGATGGATTTTCGAGATCAAGGAAGGGGAATACTAGCATATGGGTCATAGTGGATAGACTCACGAAGAGCGCTCATTTCATTCCAGTGAAGAGCAAGAGGACCGCATCATGGCTAGCATCTGTTTATCTTCGAGAGATAGTGCGATTGCATGGAGTTCCTTCTAGCATAGTTAGCGATCGTGACCCAATCTTCACTAGCCAATTTTGGAGTAGTTTGCAAGAAGCGATGGGTACGCGATTGAATCTAAGTACAGCCTATCACCCACAGACTGATGGTCAGACCGAAAGGGTGAATAGGGTACTAGAAGGTCTGTTGAGGCTATGCATTCTTAACTTTAGTGGCACTTGGGAAGACCACCTTCCTCTCGTAGAGTTTGCTTATAATAACAGCTACCAAGAAAGCATAGGGATGGCACCATTCGAAGCTTTGTATGGGAGGCCGTGCAAGTCACCAACATGTTGGTGGGAGACGACGGATAAGCTTATACTTGGGCCCGACATGATAAGGGACACATCCAAGAAGGTTGAGTTGATTCGAAGGCGGATGAAAACGGCCCAAGACAGACAGAAATCCTATGCAGACAAGCGAAGGACAGACTTAGGGTTTGAAGTTGGAGATATGGTCTTTGTGAAGGTTTCTCCCTTGCGAAATGTGGTTCGTTTTGGAGCAGTTGGAAAGCTAGCACCAAGGTTCATTGGACCCTTCCCTATCATCGAGAAGATTGGGCAAATGGCTTATAGGGTGGAATTGCCCGAGAAGCTAACTGGAGTGCACAATGTCTTTCATGTCTCGCATCTCCGAAAATGCCTACATGAATCAGCCGAAGTAGTTGAGCCTAGCATTCTTGGAGACGTGGAAGTAGAGAAAGAGGCAACCCTGAGGCGAGCTCCCATCCGTATCTTGGGAACGGAGATCAAGAAGCTGAGGAATCGAGAAGTCAGGTTAGTAAAGGTTCAGTGGAGTGAAGCCGATGAAGATGCAACTTGGGAAACCGAGGAGAAGATGCGTGGGCTTTATCCATTTCTTTTTGAGGGTACATTCTCGATATCTCTTCCTAGTTAGCATATCTTTCTTTTGCTATCCATGGTTATCTTGTTATTTCGTTAATCTTGTCATGAGAACCTTAGGTAGAAACCCTTTGGATGAAACATGTATTTGAAACATGTTATGCTTGATGGTTGCAAATGGTTGCAAGTGTTTGCAAGTGGTTACTCGTGGATGCATGATACACGTTAGGCACTAAGATCGGCTCACACACTTTCATATTGCATATGCATGAGTGTTTATGCTTATTCATGGATGAAACTTGTTATGCTATCACGTGGATGTTGCATATGGATGAATGTTATGTGCACTCATGTAGAGATTATAAATTATGTTAGGAATTTGCATACATTTGGACTCATTTCACTAGCATATTCTGCATTAAGGAGGTTTACTGAGTCAGTAACCGCCTGATTTTCGCATTAGATAGGTGCATATACACACACTTTTGCATATGTTCATACAGCATTAGAAATCTTTTAAGGACAATGATTGCTTGTGGATGATGTTTGAGTAGATGGATGATGGATGGTAGGATACTTCTTCCTAACTTGCAGATTTCGGGGACGAAATCCTTTAAGGTGGGGAGAATGTAACAACCCGAATTTTTAATAACATGTTAAAACAAGAAATCAGGGCAGAATTAAATTATAAGTTAAGAATCAGTGGGAACGGGTTGCGCCATTGCGTTCGTCTCGAAATTCTACTTGAAAACGAGTCCGAAATTTCGTAAATCGGAGTCTGTATGACCAAGATATGGCTCATAGAAGATTTCAGAAAATTCAAAATTCAGCCCGAAATTCAAAATCAGCTCCAAACAGATTGGACGGGAAAATTTCCTGCCCAACCCCAGGTCGACTGGGGAGTCGACCTGCCCCAGCCCAGGTCGACTGCCCAGTCGACTTGGGTGTCGACCTGGGGTTCGACCTCCCTGGTCGGCCATGTTTCCCTGGTGCAAAAGTTTGCTCCTTTGGTCTGTTTACTTGGCCTGTGACGGGATTTGATGGTTCAGATCTAAACTAGGGTTAATCCTATGGCCTAAACTTGTCTCTACATCTAAAAAAACACCCTAAGACCTAGCCTAAACCATCACAAATCATCCTAACAACTAAATTCTGCCAAAATGCTCCCTAATCATGGCCTCCATCTTCATCTTGAGAGCTTCTAAGGCAAAAAGGAACAATCTTTCTCCATCAAATCAAAGGAGCTACTTATTTCTCAAGGCTTCTAGTGTTTCTACATCATTCCTAGAGCTTCTACAACGTCTCTATCTTGTTCTATTTGGATCTAGTTCTCATAGCCACGAATTGTAAGCCCCACTCTACTTTAGATTTAAACTATGAAGTTAATATGAACATGTAGCAAGTTGAAATGGGATTTTTGATGTAATACTTGTCTTGGGACTATATTTGTATGCATAGATCCATTTATGACTCTTTTGATCTATGATTGTGGAACTATCATGAACCTAGTACCGTTCATCTTGATTTTTGGGTAGAAAGCTATGAGCTTTATTTGGGGATTATGCATAATGCAACATAGAACCCCTCATAACCTTGATGTTAACTTGCCTATGATGTCAACTATTATCATGCTACCCACAAGTTTATCACTCTATGTCAACTATTATCATGTTATCACCTTTGCCTATGATGTTGAACTACATTCTACCCACAAGTTTATTGGCTAAGTTTGATGTCATACATGTTTTGAGGCCAATAATCCTATATGCTAGTTGTGATGAACGCCTTTGCCTCAAATATCATCATGTTTAACTTATGACCAACTTTACCACCTTATGCCCATCTTGGTCATATTTTTATGTTTCTTGATCTATTTGTATTGATGCGAATTTACATGCGAATGGGAATACGTTATGGGTAGTTAGGCAAACTTGAAATGACATGAAAAACATGACTTGAAATGTGACATGAAAACTTGATTATGCTTGAAAACTTAAATGTGGTCATGACATGTAGAAAACCATAAAGTGGCCAACTCGAGGTTGGGTTGAGTTTGTAGCGTAAATCTGCCCGGAACCGCCCGGCAAATCCAGTGGCTACAAACAATAGGACCTAATGTGAGAAGTTGGTCATATCGCGCTTGAAACCCGAGGTTAGACTAGGTTGTGGTGTAAAGCTGCCCGGACCCACCCGACATATCCAGTAACCACAACAAAGTCTAATGTGAGAGGTTGGGTGCATTAAATTAATTAATGCCACATGTTAGGGTTAAGTCATGAACCACTTGGATGCACTTAACCAACTTGATACATGATTGGATAGGGTTAACCACACTTAACCTGTTGGAAACCCTAGTTACGTGGTCCTTTTCAGCAGTAACCCTCTTGGATGTATCATGATACCCTAGGGACTAGGCTAGGGTGGGGCACGATTACTGGGCTGATTGTAAGCGACCAGAAAGACGGCAGAGTAGGTGCGCCAGTGTAGGTTCAGGCGGACTATGGTCGTGCACATAGTCCGGAGTTGAATAAAACAGACATGGGCACCAGTAGGTTTAGACTGTGCGTGCTTGATTCGTGTCAGTGGTTGGCACCCTAGGGCTTGATACACCCTAGGGTGGACCTAGCACAGTTCGACTATATTCCGTGATTGGGCCGTATGACACCGACACTCGACGAGTTAGGCTTATAGGGAGCCGATCGACTAGATTGTATAGTTGGACCTTGACTTGGGTCAACTTATGATATTGGGCCAAGGGATCATTCTTGTTTATACTTGACATGGGTTGGAATACTAGTACTATTGGTGCGAAAGTAAACCTTGTATATGCGATGCCACACTTGATCTACCTTGTTATCTATTTATCATGCCAGTTAGTTACCATCTTTATGTTTCATCTCAGTTTCTCATGTTCAGTTAACTTCGTTATTTTTTATACTAATAGTAGGTAGGACTTACCAGTCTTTATGACTGACCCTTTTTCTTTCGCCTCTTTTCTTCCGTTCCCACCCCCCCCCCCCCCCCTCCCCGGGTTCTCAGGGAGGGAACACTAGTGCTTAGCTTGGACATTTGGCTTGCTTTCTTGACAGCTCATGTATGGTTTGGACTTGAGCTTGCTATGGCTTCACCACATCTATCTTGGGGATAGTTTACTTTATGTTATTTTCAGTTTATGTTTTCTAGACTTGTGGTAGTTGGAAAATAATGAATAAGTACTTTGATGTAAGTTGACTATTTGGTTTTGAAATGGTTAACTATGGTTTTTAAATTTCTACCGCTGCTTTACTTATTTATTTATCTATGTTCTGTTCTGTGATATCTCTGTGCATGTTTACCTAGACAACACCCCTCCAATTCTTCGAAATGCACCGAATCTTATTATAAGTATTGCAACTTCAGGTTTTACAGATTTCTTCACGGTAAAATGCAGCAAGCACTGGAGAAGAAAATGAGCATCTTGGCTCTTGTACCCTGCAATTTTCCTCTATTTCTTGTTTACATATCAACTGATATTAGCTGCATAACCATAAGGCAGTTTAGCATTCTCCAACACCGAACAAAATATTTCTTTCTCCTTGTTCGTCATTTCAAATATGGCAGCCCTCATCTCAATGTAATTCCCATCAGTTGATAGAACCGGATGAAGGACCTCGCTGATGCCTATCTCTTGTAAATCATACCGAGCATTTAAATGGTTTTTCGACTTCCCATCAATATTTAGTAAAGTACCAAGTATGTTATCACAAATGTTTTTCTCTATGTGCATAACATCAAGGTTATGTCGACATACATTTTGACTCCAATATGATAAATTAGAAAATATTGACTTTTTTTTAAAAGAAGATACATTTTTATGCTTCTTGACCTCTTTCTTTCCAAAAATATTTTCATAACCAGCCAACAATTCTTCACTTGTCAGTCCCGGATAAAATACTGGGAGATGTTCCCATTTCAATTTCACTATTGAACTTTTTCTTATCAAATCTCCACTTATGTCCCGGGTCTAAAAATTTCCTATGATTCATGTAGCACATTTTTTTTATTATGTTTCAAGTAAGTTGAAGAAGTCTCGAAATGGCATATGAGACAAGCTATATAACCCTTCATGCTTCAGCTGGATAACATTGCATAGCCCGGAAAGTCACTGATCGTCCATAACATGCTTGCACGTAATGTGAAATTATCACCAGTTAAAGCATCATATGTTTGTATGCCAAGATCCCATAATTCTTTCAATTCTGCGATAAGCGGCTGCATTTAGACTTCAAGCTAATTGTTAGGAGACTCTGGACCAGAGATAAGGGTTGAAAATATCAAAATTTCTGTCTTCATGCATAACCAAGGTGGAAGGTTATAATTTACCAATACGATCGGCCATGTGCTGTGTTGTGTAGTCAATGTACGAAAAGGACTGAATCTATCAGATGCTACTCTTAACCTGATATATCTGTTTTCTAATGAAAAATGAGGATAACTGGCATCCATCGTCTTTCATACCTTGCCATCAGCTAAATGTTGAAGTCTGCCATCATTTTTTCGTCCCATTGCATGTCATAACATAAGTTCTGCGTACTCCTTGGACATGAACATCCTTTGCAACCTTGGTTTTAGTGGAAAATAACGCATCACTTTTGCTGGTACTTTGTGAATCCCCTTCTCCGAATCTTTGTCAATAGCCATTTTCCCTTCCAATATAACCCACCTTGAAAAACCACAACTTTTGCAATTGTTTTCCTTTTCATTTTCTATCCAATGTAGCATGCAGTCAATTTGACATGCATGTATTCTTTGGTAATCGAGGCCTAAATCTTTAATGATATTTTTGGTAGCATCGAAAGATAAAGGGATGTGGGCTTGTGGAAAAACTTCTTTCGTCAACTCTAATAAATCGCTGAATGCGGACTTAGTGATTTTATGTTGGCATTTTAAAGAATAAAGCCTGATAATGAAACTTAATCGCGAAAATTTAGTACACTCGGGATATAATGGATGTTTTCCCTCTTCAACACGTTGACGAAATTTTCTAGCATCGACATCTATTCCATTTGATTCATCAGGAGATCCACCTTCATTGTTCTGCATATTTCCACAAGTACGTTGCAACATCTCATCGAGATTATCTCCAAAATTTATTCCTGCTTCACAATTCATATTGTTATCTCTCCTTTCATGATCTAACCAAGAAACCTCACATATCCATTTCATGTACAATTTAGATGGACCATACCAAATCGGATGGTTGTTGACTACTTTGTGACAATGCCACTTGCGATTATGACATTTTTCCCAAGGGCATGTAATTTCATCACCTACCGCAATTGTAGAAAAGGTATTTCGAATAAAAAGTTTCACTCCACTAATGTACCCTTAACTGAACTTAGGAAGTTCTGCCTATAGTTTTTCCTCGTCTTTCATTGAGTAATACCTTAAAGCAGTAAATTAGGCAACACAACAATCAAATCAGAAAAAAAATTGAAACATACATTGAGTGAAACCTTACGCAGCAGATTAAATTGAAGCTCTAACTGAAATCTGAAACCCAAACGAACCTCAATTGAAGACCTAATTGAAACACCGAAGCCCTAATTGAATTTTAACTCGAACTGGCCCTAATCGAATCCTAATTAAGCTTGTAAACTTGAACAATAAGCTCTAATTGAACCTGAGAGTGAGTGTTTGAGATGTTGAGCAGCGGAGTATTTTGTTAATTTCAATTGAAACTTTCAATATTTTGTTAGTTTTTCCCCTTTGTTTTTTGCTTCCACCGTAAACATTATTTCACTCGCGGATTGCTAATCTGATTTAAACATTATTTCACGCGGATCGCTAACCTGGGCCGTTGGATCATGTTGATGCAGATTGATAATTTTATTCATGCGGCTACTGCAACACATGTTGATATCTATGTTAACACATTGAAATGTGCGTTGCAATAGCCAAAAAACAGCATAGCAACGCAACATTGTAGCTAGCAATACCACGGATTTTCGTTGCGATATGCCATCTATGGCATAGTGTATTCAATTGCCATGAACTGAAGGACTTAATGATGTAAACAATATTAAATTTTATTACTTTCTGTATATATATATATATATATATATATATATATATATATATATAATGCAAAAAAGAACTAGGAGGGCAACATTCCCATGAGGATGAGGATTCCGTCGATGCATTGTTGGAAACACTATTTCCTGATTGGTTAAAATCAAATATTAATTTGTTTTCGAGATAGTATTAAATTATTTTTATCCATTGTAAAATACTAATTGCTAATGTTAAACGGAATTTGTTTTATTTTGTTAAATAGGTTCCGTTTCATCTTGATGGCATTGAGCATCAATTGTATTCACTCGCACAAGGGCCAAATTTGTTAGTCGATTGCTACAATGGATTTTTTTATAAATGGTTTTAAATTCCATACAATGCTATATGGAATGAACAAAAAAACAATGAACAGTGGTGTATGTGTGAAAGGAAGTTGTTATGATGATATAGAGAACGATTATTATGGGATGATTAAAGAAGTTATTAAGTTGACATATCTAGGAGGCAAAAATGAAATATTTTTATTCAATTGCGATTGGTTTGACACATTGACAAAAGACGAAATAAGAGTGCATCATACAAATGGGTTAATTGAACTCAGGAAAAATTCTAGACTTCGCATTAATTAAATGATGTGTTTGTGTTTGCACAACAGTGCCAACAAGTTTATTTCAAATATCAGCCCGATGCATCAAGTGGATGGTTAGTAGTTATAAAAGCGGTTGCAAGAAGTCCTTATGCTCTTAATGTGCTCGACATAGAGGAGGATGCAGACGTGGATCGAATATACGAGATGTGTCAACCTTCTACTATTCATCTTGATAATAGTCTTGATTAACCGATAACATTTGACTATTACGAGGATGTGGATAATGAAGAATTAGAGCTTGCAATGGAAATTAACGACGAAAACGAGGATGATTCAGAAGAGGACATAGAAATTGATGACGATAATGATAAATTTGAAGAAAGTGAGGATGATGATGTAGAAAGGGACGACATTGTTACCATTGAAGAGGAATATTCTACTTATTAGTTCAAGAGTAGTATTTGGATAATCCCATGAATAATTTTGTATGTTGGTTGAATTCGTTATAAACTATGTCAAGTTTTGCAGTTTATTTTTGAATGCAATAATATTTTGTGCACTTAGTTTATTGCAACATTTGAATAACTTAATTTATTTTTGGTCCAATATTCTACTTTTTTTAAACAACGTTTGCTTCACACGTTACAAATTACCACATCCTTATCTTTATCCATTCAGCCGGGCGACTTCCTATAATCGCCTTCTTCACCTTTACAATGGAATGCTTCATTTTTATAAATATATTGCTTGATTTCTGATTACGAGAGTTGACTTGGACCTCAGTCTGTGTAGCTTCACCAGTTTTTTTTGCAATTTCATCACCTTTTTCAGTTTTTGAACTTACCAAGTTATCCAGGTCGATCTCTCTTGGTTTTTTGACCAAAATCGTATCTTCATCTTTGTTTCATCGGCTCAATCACATTTCATCAGCATTTTTCCGTTTATAGTCTAAATGTGGATATTTGAAAGTGCATATTCTTTCATTTTACTAAAATCATTTTTCCTGCATTTTATATATTGTTTAACATAAAGGGGATGATATCTATTTACATCAATTTTTTTGTATATAATTTGCCAGTTTTGGATGATAAAAAACATGTGCATTTTACCATTTTATAAATGCAAAGAAATATACTGGTACCCTCCTTATTCATTCAGGTTTTATTTTTTTCTTGTAATCTATTTCATTATCGGTTGATAGTTCAGAATGAGGATGATAACATTGGATAATGCTACATCAACGAGGAAAAAACGCCGAATTTAAAATTGCACAACAGAAATTCATGGAGGGAGGGAGGGAGGGAGGGAGAGGTGTCACAGTTTTTCACAGAAAGAACAGCGGTCGAAGTAGCATTTTCATTAGATGGATTACAAAGGAAATTGCTAGCATCACTCGCTTGTCTCTACACTCGCTGCACAGTCGCTGACCTGATTGGTTGAACCTACTTTTTAATTTTTAAATTCAATGAAAGTGGAACCCACTTAAACTTATGTGGCCAATCCATGCGTAAGTATAATTTCAGTCTCTTGCTGCGCGACTGTTATTAGCCCACATTTAGATGATGATTCACTAGTGAACATTCTATGTAACTAATCAATTAGCACACATTTAGATGATGATTCACTAGTGAACATTCTATGTAACTAATCATTCGCTGTGAACTTGACAAGTGGCAGTCAGCGCAAAATAACCAACAGATTAACCACTGTGGCTCGTGTCCATGCATTGATTTAGTTTGCAGGTGAATAAAAACATCAAAGTTTTTACTGTTCTCTAACATGTGAAACTGTGATATTTGAAATTTACAACCAGATTATTAATTTTTATTTTTATTTTATTGTAAATATGCGGTAAATAAAGTGCCAGTAGACAAGAGGGAAGACTTTCTTGTTTTAGCTGAATTATTTTCTCAACTGAAACTTTTATCGTTAAATGATCAGTTTATGAAGTAGGAAAAAGTGACTGAAATGCAAGGGTCGTGAATTATCATAGAGTAAAGCCAATAATTATTTTGTTCACGTATGAAATTTCTAGGGAAAAAGCAGAACAAAACAGTCCTGTCCAACAAAAAACGGTCAAACCACAACAAGACTAATATATATTCAAATATAATCATAAACCAGTATATCCCAAAATACAATAGTTATGCGAAGGTTGTTGTAAAGTCATCTCATTGGTTGGAATAGTTGCACAACTGCGAGCAATTCCACTTTATCACGCTCAAGCAGCTAGAGCATCTCCGGCAGCTGTGTGGAGGTTGGGTGGTGAAAGAGCTTTGAAAGCGTGGAGAATTCCCGTTCCTCCAGCAGTGAACGGGGATCAGAAAGCCTTTTTTTTTTATTCACATAAACGGGTTAATGAAAACCGTTTAGTGATATGAACGATTTCTTGGAATACCGGTTAACTCTAAGACGGTCTTCGTTAACCCATTTATGTTTTGTTTATATTTTTTTTTTTAAACTTAAGATGTCCGTTGTCATTACAGAAAAGAAACCGAGCTCGCTACCCTTGATTTCATGGCGACGTAAGCGATCTCCGGGTGAAAGAAAAAAAAACCAAAAATTGCCACAAATTTTAGTCAAATTTGATTATTCTGTGATCTTCCGCCCTATCTCTCCCCTTTCCTACCCAATTTAGCTCAATTCTACTTAGGGTTTGCCCGCTGGATTTGGGTATTTTCTGAATTTCGGATGGCAGACGTCAATGTTGAAGCTTCGAGCTCTGCCGGCCCTATTAGAAGAAGGAAATCAGCTAGAAGAAACATACGGTTCATTGGTGGTGATGATGGAGGGTGTGGTGTTGGCGTGGAGAAAATTATTTCAAACACATTTCCATTTCGGTCCGTTACTAGTTTGCATGAAGGGATACATCACATTTTCGAGACCGGAAAAGAGTTGACGGTAAATTTAGTATTGTAATCTTAGCATCTCTTTTAATTCATGTTATTGTTATGGTACTAATTAACGTTAACATCATGCTTGTAACAGAATCGCGATAGTACGAGATGTCATGGATCGTTTACAACAATGAAAAAAAAGTGGAAGTATCTAAAAGTCAATCCCCAGATTGGAGAGCCAATAGTCAATATATTTGGGAGGTTTATGGATGTTGAGCTGCGGAATTCTGATAATAGATACATACACGCCATAGTTGAGCTTTGGTGGCCGACCATGCATACATTTTTATTTCCAAATGCTGAAATTGGGTTTACGCCGTTTGATTTTACGATGCCGACATCAATGCCGGTCGGATTGAATAATCGTAGTATACGGCATGATGAGAGTTGGAGCGAATTTAGTAATGCTAGTGAGTTTTTACCTTTGCTTGCTGAAAAAGATATCAGGAAGGGTAATGTTGCCATATCACATTTGAGTAAATATTTAACCGAGTATGTCGCAGCTAATATGAACAACCTTGAACATATTGCAAGCATTTTTTTGTTGTATATGATGGGCACTCTTTTCTTTACACTACAACAAAAAACACTTTTCGCAAAAGGCAATATCTGTTGCGGTAGACCAATTGCAACAGACCCGCTCCTGTTGGTATAGCCGGAGTTGTAATATGTCGGCTCCTTTTCGCAACAGTTTTTGCCAGTTGCGATATACCTTTTTTTGCAACTGGCCTTTGTTGTTGCAACAGATCTTTTTGCAACAACAAGTGTCAGTTGCAAACCTAAAATACACGTTGAAAAAGTGAGATACTACAACTATTTCTGACAGTTTTAAATGAGTCAACTACAACTATTTAAAACAGCTGCAAACTGATTATTTGCTGGACTACATGTGTGTGCGCACACACATATATTTTTTATAATTCACCACTTTCAATATATAATAATTTATTGCTAAAAACAAATATCATAATCAAATAATCAAAAGCACACTCCTTAAGATAAAGAAAAATACAATTACATACACAAATTCATAACATACATTTCAAAATTTTGGATAAATTACATTAACCTTCAAGTTCTAACATATTAAAAACACATAATACATTAGAAATAACTAAATCCAAGCGTGTTTTATTACCGTTGCTCTGACTTTGCCAGTAAAGCACCTCCACACCTCTTTCCTTGCCTCACTTAAAGCTCCCGCCTTAGCTCCACTTCCTCCTCCTTCGTTTCTTCCCCACTTGTTTATTTTTTTCCTGTGCCTTTGCTTTGGAATATAACTGCAGTTGTACATAGTATAAATACATGTATTGTTAGTCATTATCAAATTATATGTAAGTAGTAAAGAGAAGATGCTGGTACCTTCAATCAGAGAGTTGATTCACTCACATATGAAACCAGCAGAGTGCAACAAATTTAGCATTAAATAAGATAAACTGCAAATATATACCTGCTCAGAAGAAATAATTCATATGCATACTGGTCAACTCCCATAAACAGACAAATGAGTCCTTCCAAAAGAAATACAGCATTGGTTCCTTTGAACTATTGAGCAAAACAACACCAATACAAGGAGCGTCTCTTCTTTTGTTTGACCATATCGTTGATTATTATCTTAATGGCCTGTCTACCCTAAAGTATCACTTTGCTGTTGAACCCATTGTAAGTCGATATTGTCTCTTTTATCTAAACATAACGAGAATATTGTTACAATAACCGTGTCTTCATACTATCATGAATATTGTACTTCAAGTAAATGTTCTCTTTTGAAACAAATTAGTTATTGGTTTCCGACTAAATGAGTAAACATATAAAAAAAATCAACCGGTCCCTAACTTAATGCAATATGATTTTTTTTTTTTGCTGATGTTCATTCTACTATCATGCATTGTTGCGGTGTTTTGCAACATAAGTCAATACCTTTGCATTGGACGATTTTCGGTGATAACATGCCAAGTGTGTTGGGGATTTTGTGGTTTGAGACGATAATGGAGGAGAATAAATGTCGTACTTCTGACTTCAAGGATTGCGGAGCAAATTCTTTCAGACAATAGTTCAACCCACCAGGTACAAACGGGTTAACGAACTATTGACTTCAGGATTCAATGAAGCCTAAAAACATCGTTATCGGATTCAAAATTTATACGATTTTGATCCGACCAAGAACACTCTGATATTTGATTGCTAATGATGCAATTTAGAATGTAGAATAGAAGAGGAAGTAGAAGTTGACAATTCTGCAACAGTTTCAGAATCGAAGCACTATACAAGTGTTTCAGACAGAACCATTTTGCAACAGTTCAATGGCGTAGCAGAATTGTAGAGGAAGAAGAAGGATTCTCAGTGATTTGCAACAGTTTTGAGCGTTGATACTTATAGACACCGAAATGTGATATCTATTTGCAACAGTTACATCTGTTGCTATTCGAAAAGCGTCGCTATTTCCAACGATGAAGAAGAGGTATCCTTGCAGCGAAACGTGACGACTATTCGAAACGATTGTATCCATTCCAATTCTAGACCGTCGCATCCCTTCAGGATGAAACCGGTCGACCGCCCAAAAGCCACCGGTCGACCGTTTTCAAACAGAGAATAAAACGGTCGACTGGTGAGTTTTGGCCAGTCGACCGATCTGTTTCATCGGTCTAATGGATCACGAGACCCCAAGAGCCCCAAGGCCCAAGGCCCATCTTTTGACATTTTAAAGATTATTATCTATGCCAAGTTCATGCTCAAGGCCCATTGCCTTATTCCTCCTTCTCTTCTTTCTTTTGATATCATGTATCAAGCTTTTACCTATATAGAGACAAACTCTTTTATATTCTACAATGTGGGACTAATCCCTACACCTTATCTTTTTCCATTCTTGCTTCCCTCTTCAAAAACAAACCCATATCCCAAACAATATTTGAAAATTTACAACAATCTCCCCCAATTTTCAAAATAAATTAAAGTGGATGACTGAGTCACTAGGGTGACTTCCTACATACCCAAGTGGGATCAAGCCTATGTAGTTCTAAGATCAAGTTTTGCATCATCGTGGAAACAACACATAAATAAAAGTATCTTTTGGATTTGAACTTTTACTTAGTGTAAACCATTCAAAGTTCTATCGAGATTCAATGGTGAACGAATCTTGAACCATGTATCCCTTAATGATAAAACCGGAACAATCACACATGTTGTATTCCTTAGTTAGAGTGTTCTGTATTGCTCAGCACGTTAATGGCCATGTGCTTAAATCCTGGTTCATGAGTCTACTTCGAAAGCGGTCTTACTTTCCTAGGAAACGGCCTGATTTCCATACTCATATAGGTAAGTCACTTAAAGTGTTTCTGCGAGACACCTTTTAGGGTTTCTAGACTTATTAAGGATATTTATCCATCCTTTGTTCATGCAGAATCCAACACTAAACATTATGGGATTATTGATTTAGTGTTCCATAATCATTTCCTTAACTTGTTGGTACCCATTGAACTTTGTCTATCCTTTTCAAGACACAAGTTGGGTTTCTGTTAAGGATGATCAATCTTCATTCACAGACCTTAGTCCCATTTCCTTTGACTTTATAGAAACCATAGCCTTTGGAAGACTCTTCGTAAGTGGGTCAGCCAAGTTTTTCTTTGTTTCTATGTAATCAACAGTTATAACTCCACTTTTGAGTAACTGTCTCACCATGTGATGTCTAAGACTTACATGTCTAGATTTTCCATTATATGTTTTATTAGAAACATTATATATCGTTGCTTGATTATCACAGTTAATCAAGACTGCTGGAGATGGCTTTTTCCATAATGGGATTTCTACTAACAAATTTCTAAGCCATTCCGCTTCTTTACATGCGTCTGCTAATGCAATCAATTCTGACAACATAGTTGAATCAGATATACAGGTCTTCTTCTTGGAAGCCCAAGACACAGCAGCGCCTCCTAATGTAAATATCCATCCAGTCGTGGACTTGGATTTCGATTCTACATTGTTCCAGGTTGTATCACCATATCCTTCTATTACAGCTGGATATCCTTTATAAGATAAACCATAGTTGATGGTTCCCTTCAAATAAGCTAAGACTCTGGAAATGGCTTTCCAGTGTTCGAAACCTGGATTACTCGTAAATCGACACAATACACTTATAGCATGTGCGATATCTGGTCTAGTGCAATGCATAGCATACATAAGACTCCCAATAATACTAGAATATTCCAATTGAGAAATGGTACGTCCAGTGTTCTTTTCTAATTTTATACTTGGATCTAAAGGAGTTGGTGCTGGTTTGTCATCATAATGATTATACTTCTTTAGGAACTTCTCAATGTAATGAGATTGAGTTAATAATAACTCCCCCGTTTTCCTAATGATTTTAATTCCTAGAATTACATCAGCCTCTCCCAGATCTTTCATATCAAATTTAGAAGATAGAAACTTCTTAGTTTCATTTACACAGGATATGTTGGAACCAAATATTAGCATGTCATCAATGTATAAACATATTATAACATAACCGTTGTTGTCCGATTTGCTATAGATACATTTATCTGCATCATTAACAATGAATCCAAATGACAGTGCAACTTTATCAAACTTCTCATGCCATTGCATGGGATCTTGCTTCAGGCCATAAAGAGATTTAACTAATTTACAGACTTTCTTTTCTTGGCCTGGGGTTATGAAACCTTCAGGTTGTTCCATGTATATCTCTTCTTCTAAATCTCCATTTAGAAAAGCTGTCTTTACATCCATTTGATGTATGACCAAGTTATGAATTGATGCAAGTGCTATTAAACAACGTATCGAAGATATGCGAGCCACCGGAGCATATGTATCAAAATAATCTACTCCTTATCTTTGTTTATATCCCTTAGCAACTAATCTGGCTTTAAACTTAACAATGGATCCATTTGTATTCAACTTTTTCTTGAATATCCATTTACATCCTATAGGTTTAGCACCAGGAGGTAAATCGCTTAATATCCAAGTTTGGTTTAACATTATGGAATTCATTTCATCATTGATAGCTTCTTTCCAGAAATTAGAATCTCTAGAACTCATAGCCTCAGAATAAGTTTTGGGATCATCATCGACGTTCATTACATATCTTGTCACATTAAGGACTTCGTCCTTATTGCCTTCTACGAGATATGTTATGAAGTCAGGACCATAGTCCTTCTCTATTCTCGCTCTTTTACTTCTTCTGTGTTCAGTACTATCATCTGGTACTGACATTTCCTTGCTGTTTTGAGTAGGAGCATATTCATCATCATTTGTATCATTAGTCTCAGTTGGTTCTGGACAAGATGATCTCAATGGATTCTCAATAGTTTGATTTTCAAAAAATTCTACATCTACAGATTCTATGACTTCTAAGGTATCAAGAATCATAAATCTATAAGTTATACTATTAAGAGAATATCCAATGAAAACACATTTAAAAGCCCTATTACCTAACTTTGGCCGTTTAGGGTCTGGTTTTCTAACATATGCTAAGCAACCCCAAATTTTAAGTCAAGTAAGATTAGGTTTTCTATTGAACCATAATTCATAAGGAGAAATATTATTTTTCTTAAGTGGTACTCTATTTAAAATGTAACATGCAGATAACATAGCATCACCCCATAGGTTATAAGGCAAATTAGAACTTATGAGCATGGCATTAACCATTTCTACTAAAGTTCTATTTTTTCTCTCAGCAACACCATTTTGTTGTGGTGTATAAGGGGCGGTACATTGGTGAATGATACCATTTTGTTTGCAAAACAAAGTAAACTCATTTGAGAAATATTCACCACTACGATCTGAATGGAACACTTTAATTTTAATTCCTAATTGTGTTTCGACTTCTGCTTTGTAAAATTTGAATTTATCAAAGGCTTCATCTTTTGATTTCATTAGATATACATAAGCATATCTAGAATAATCATCAATAAACGTTATATAGTATTGGTTACCACCATAGGTGATATGACTTTTCAAGTCACCCACATCACTATATACCAAATCAAGCAAACCAGTTTTCCTTTCAACAGATTTAAAGGATTTTCGATGTATTTTTGCTTGAACACATATCTCACATTTAGAAATGGATTCGAAATCACAATCAGAAATTAATCCTAATTTATGCATATTTCTAAGTGACTTATAATTAACATGTCCTAATCTACTATGCCATAAATTAACAGAGTCAACAATATAAGCAGAAGATTTCTTTATTAGATTCAACTTAATCATGCCGTTACAAGAATATCCCTGTCCAATAAATTTGATGTTCTTGGACAACACTAACTTATCAGACTCATACACCATCTTGAATCCTCCTTTATTAAGAAGGTATCCAGAAATCAAATTCTTACACATATCAGGTACATAAAATACATTGACTAAAGTAAGAACTTTCCCAGAGGTGAATGTCAATTCAATAGTGCCTTTTCCCAGAACTTTGCTTGCAACTTTGTTTGCGCTAGTTACTTCGCTGGATTCTCCGTTATTCTCATCGTAAGTCTTGAACAGATTACGGTCTTTGCAAATATGAATAGTTGCTCCAGTATCGAGCCACCAATCATTATCAATTCCACTAACGGAGTTCGCCTCTTGTACGACAGCCACTAGCTTTTCTTCGACCATATTCGTTTTTTGTTGTTTCTTCCGAAGACGACAGTCTCGGGCATAGTGGTCGGGTTTGTGACAATAGTAACAGTCACCCTTCTTCTTATTCTTGGAATTAGTACCTTTCTTTTTAAACTGTGTCTCGTTCTTAGGCTTCAACTTATCATTAATTTCAACATTATTAGCCTTAGATTGAGACTCAGTTTGCGGATTATCATCTAGTTCGCGTTTACGAGAATCCTCTTCAATACGAAGATGACGCTGTAAACCGTCTAAATCATAATCCGTTTCCGCATGCTTTAATTTCTTCTTATAATCATTCCAAGAATTCGGGAGTCTCGAAATAATAACTCCAACAACAATGATTCAGGGAGATCAATACCGGCATCCTTAAAGTTGATTTACTAACAGTAGTATTTCACTAACTTGTCCAATTATGGACTTGTTAGTGACCATTTTGAAATCCATAAAATTGCATATATGAAATTTCTTATTACTTGCCTCAGAGATGCAATATTTTCTTTCTAGCACAGTCCAGAGAGCCTTCGCGGTGTTCAAGGTCCTGTGAGCATTGTATATCGGAGTAGATAGTACATTCAGAATGTGACCTCTGCATAGAAAATCTTCCTCTTTGCGCTTTGCCCTTTTTTCTTTTAGTTTCGCACTATCCCTATCTGTTTCCTCCGGTATTTTCTCCAATCCATCTTCGAGAATATGAAATAACTTGACTGTGATCAGGAAGAATTTCATGGTCTCTTGCCAACGAGTGAAATTCTCTCCATCAAATCGCTCTAACTTCGTCAAATGCTGATTCATTACTTGTAACGTGCTTAAACCTTCCATGGTTGAAATTATTGTCTGAAAATTTGTTGGGGATTTTGTGGTTTGAGACGATAATGGAGGAGAATAAATGCCGTACTTCTGACTTCAAGGATTTGCGGAGCAAATTCTTTCAGACAATAGTTCAACCCACCAGGTACAAACGGGTTAACGAACTATTGACTTCAGGATTCAATGAAGCCTTGAAACAGCGTTCTCGGATTCAAAATTTGTACGGTTTTGATCTGACCAATAACACTCTGATATTTGATTGCTGATGATGCAATTTAGAATGTAGAATAGAAGAGGAAGTAGAAGTTGACAATTCTGCAACAGTTTCAGAATCGAAGCACTATACAAGTGTTTCAGAAAGAACCGTTTTGCAACAGTTCAATGGCGTAGCAGAATTGTAGAGGAAGAAGAAGGATTCTCAGTGATTTGCAACAGTTCTGAGCGTTGATACTTACAGACACCGAAGTGTGATATCTATTTGCAACAGTTACATCTGTTGTTATTCGAAAAGCGTCGCTATTTCCAACGATGAAGAAGAGGTATCCTTGCAGCGAAACGTGACGACTATTCGAAACGATTGTATCCGTTCCAATTCTAGACCGCCGCATCCCTTCAGGATGAAACCGGTCGACCGCCCAAAAGCCACCGGTCGACCGTTTTCAAACAGAGAATAAAACGGTCGACTGGTGAGTTTTGGCCAATCGACCGATCTGTTTCATCGGTCTAATGGATCACGAGACCCCAAGAGCCCCAAGGCCCAAGGCCCATCTTTTGACATTTTAAAGATTATTATCTATGCCAAGTTCATGCTCAAGGCCCATTGCCTTATTCCTCCTTCTCTTCTTTCTTTTGATATCATGTATCAAGCTTTTACCTATATAGAGACAAACTCTTTTATATTCTACAATGTGGGACTAATCCCTACACCTTATCTTCTTCCATTCTTGCTTCCCTCTTCAAAAACAAACCCATATCCCAAACAATATTTGAAAATTTACAACAAAGTGTTCGGTCACATAAAGACGGTGTTTGTGTGTTAATATTAGGATGGATATTATTTGATTTATCCCTAACTTTCAAGAATATTCTCGAAATGTTGCTGGCTGTTGTGGATATGATACTATACAGTTGGGCAGTAGAATCAGATAAGCAACTTAATATGAAAACAAATTAAAAACCATAACATGTGTTAATATAAACAAAATAAAAGGCATATCATGTGTTATGTGCAATCAATTTTTTATGTGAATTGACCAGTATGCATTACATATTTATAAGTATTAACAAACTCAAATTGGGAAGGATAATTATCTGTGATACTTGTATTTTTATAGACTTGAGCACGAGTCGAACACTCACCTGTTTTGTGGAATGCAGTTTAGTTTACACTACTTGGAAGCGTCCCTTGTTTTCAACTAATCAGGAAACCCCAAAGTTCAACTCTTATAGGGAATGACACAAGCTTTCCTGGCAATAAGATGGTGCACATCTATTTCAGTAATACTCTCTATTCTCAAAAAGAAAATAAGAAGCGTATGGCCAGAGAAAAACAACGGTATTTCATTGCAAGATTTTCCAAAGGAACTGACATAAATTTGGTCATGGTTAACTTGTTAAGGGAAATGCTAACTTGTCTAGCCTGCATTGATTACTATATAACATATTGTTATAAAAAATACATTATATTCATTTATCTATATTGTAGTAAACAAAACAATTCATGATATCAAACATTGAACCATGTGATCAATCATCTCACATTCCACATACCTGTAAGAGTAGATGTTTAAGCGAGCAAACTGAAGTCAGACCAAGCATTAGCTTTCAAATATTGTATGGTTTTCATCCCACATTTCACATTTCAAATACCTGAATGACAACTCAAAGGTTTGCGATAGGTATCAACTGAAATCAAGCCATTACAAATATTTTTTATATGCTATATGTTGTTTGGCACAAAAATGAACCATTTCATTATTATCAAAGTTGAAACCTTCGAACAATCATCTCACGTTTCAAATGCTTATATGAAAATCTAAATGAGCAAAGGGAAAATAGGCCTGAAATTACTATAATACCTCGCACATGGGATTCTCTCTACTTAACAACTTCTGCAGCAACCTCCAATGCAGTCAATCCCATTCCCACCTCTGCCTCCTCGAGGAAAACCTCAACAGCTTCTGCAACCATTCTAGAAACATCCCTCGTCATCAGCTCCTCGCTTACCAGTTCGCTACCTACCACCCCATCCATTGTCCTCCTCTCTCACCTCAACCCCTCCGCAACCAGGTCCTTTTTCCCCAGTTCTCCAAATCTCTAATCCTCTTCCTCCATAAATACTCCACTTTCTTGCCAAATCCCATGACATCATCAATTTTTGTTGGAGTAATACATATTCGGATTTGGAGCCGAAAATTTGATTTTAACCATAAAAACATGTATTGTTTTGTGTAATCCAATGTTTTAAACTTTCAATATACTTTGCAATAAATTTCATTTTAGAATTCACCGACTTTTTTAAATCTTCTTACAGAAAACTCAAATGTTGACTTTTACATTTAAAAGAAAATTTTATGAAGATTATCAGTTTTATTTTATTTCTAAGTTTTAATTATTCAAATTATTGAATATTAAATATGATAATCAATTATATATTAAATACTAAATAATTGATTAGTAGCTCTAATGATTTTCGGAAGCCATCAATAAACTAGGGATTTGGGGAAGTGGTATGAATTAGGAAATTGTTAAATTAAGTCAGATTGTAATAAATTGTTTTGCTTATTAAATAAGATTATCAATTATATATTAAATACTAAATAATAATTTAGTATCTCTAATCATTTTCGGAAGCCATCAATAAACTAGGGATTTGGAGAAGTGGTATGAATTAGGAAATTGTTAAATTAAGTCAGATTGTAATAAATTATTTTGCTTATTTGTCGTTTGGCGTGAATTTTCGAGGGAAAGGGGGCACAAACACACAGCTGTACTTAGATTTGGAGCCACAAAGTTAGGTTGAACCGTAAAAAACTGGTATTATTTTGTGTAATCCAAAGTTGTAAACATTTTTGGTAAAATTACTAAATAATATTATTGAATATAAATATCAATTTATAATAATTAAATTTTATTATCAATTAATAATATACTTAATTATAATCTTAATTATTACGTAATTACTAATGGTTAATTATTTTGTAATTGTTATGAATATTTTATTAATTTTTTAATATTACGAATAATTTATTAATTATTTAAAATTTGTTCATAATTATATTTATTATTAAATATAGTAAATAATTGTTAAATATAATTTATACACTATTAACAACTAACCGCGATAAATAATTAAATATTAAGTCATATTAATTAATAGGAGCGGCTATATAGACACAAAATGGAACATAAAAAGAAAGACACAAAGCATTGACCATTGGACATTTTTGTCTTTACATGGAGGAGTGGAATGCATGGGGTAATCCAACGATGCAAATCAATTGCGCCACCGATTGTGTCAAAGTTTTATGTCTAAATAGATTTTCCCTTAATTAATTATTATTACTTAATACATATTATATTATAACCAAATATTACTTATTACTTCATACTTTTATATTTAATAGTAACTATTCTTACCAAATGTTAATTATCAGTTAATTAGTAATTATTTATTTATCAATTATAAATATCACTTTATAACACTTAAATTTTAATATTAATGAATAATTATTAAATATTAATCATAATTATTATATAATTACTAGTATTTAATCATTTGATAATAACTATCTAAAACTAATTAGTAAAAGTTAATCGTTAAAAGCTGATACTAATTTTTAGTAGTATGTATTTTGTAACTAGCTTTACTAGTTGTAAAAAATATAGTTATTGCAAGAGGCGAAAACAGTTGCAAAAGATACTTATTTGCAACTGGCTTGGAAGCGCAGTTGCAAATAATATATTTGTTGCAACTGTTATGGTAGCATAGTTGCCAAAAGTATGTTTTCGCAACAGGAAGGGAAGCGCAATTGCTAAAAATATGTTTTCCGCAACAGAAAAAAAAGGCATGTTGCTAAATCTCGCCTATTGCAACTGCTATGATAGGTCTGTTGCTAAATATCATTTAATGCAACTGTCATTTGTCGCCTGTTGCAAATAGCTAGTTGCAATAGAGTATTTTTCTTGTAGTGTTACCTCGACAAATGACACAAACAGTCTAGGGTATATAGAAGCAGTTATAAATTTGGAGATAGCTAGGTTGTTTGACTGGGGTTCTGCTATTTTTGGCTACATGTACCAGAGTCTTGATGTTGTTGTGCTCAGTTCTAGTCGTCTTACTGGTTTTGTCGAGTTATTACCGGTCTCATTACAGTAATTCTGTTCAATTTAATTCAGTAAACCTTATCAATAAGTCAAATGACTAACAAATTTAATGTCTAATTTTGCAGTATTGGTTCTTCGAGTATATGAGTGTCGGGGGATACATTGTTAAAGAAGATGTAACGCAGGCGGCATATCCCAGATTAAAAGCTTGGGAGAAAGAAAATAGAGCAAGAACACGCAATACAGTAGCACATTTGTTCTCTGTTACACGATATCATATTGATCACCGACAAGCTAGCCATATTAACTAGAACCCGTGGCAAAACTCGATTGCTATTGAAGAAAATGAAGTTCAAGTTGCCCGTAATTTGTCAATGAAGCACTTGCCTTTACTTGTTCCGCCTGGCGATTGTTATGAGTTATTTTTAGGAGAGCGATGCTATAGACAGTTGACTGGCCAGATTGCTATTCCTATTGATCCCCCGATTCTCATGACACGTACCATGATGTACGATACATATGCGGAGATGCAAACAGCTCTTTATCAGGACAATTGCCAGCAATATTTGTACGCTGGTGGGGAATTAGGTCGAGAGACACTCATGAAAAAATTCGAGCTGATTTAGTCGAACATCTTTGGCACATTAAGGGAAATTAGTGAATGGTGGTGGGTTTTGTCGTCTTTATGTTACGTACTAGAAGGAAATTTTTTTTTTTTGCTTTTCCTTATTAGGTTCATCAAGTATTATCCATTAACCATTGTACTAGTATGAGATGCTCTTCTGTTTGGTTTTGTATTAACGATTATGATGTTATGTCTTTTAATGTTGTAATCATGCCTGTTTTGTATTACTACGTTACCCTGTTTTAAGCATTCTATAGTAAATTTGTTATGGCATAATAAAACAGGGGTACAATCTTTATAGCAGAGTATTGTCGACAACGTTGAAGTGTCGAATCAATCCCCTGTTTTCATACAAGTTTTTACATATGCAATACATTTGAATATCAACCATCTTACGGCCATAATGCTTTCAAAGAAGCCGATTGCATTTCACTCAAAGCATACGTAATACAAGTACAGATAGAACAGAAATAAAAATACTTAAACGAATATTGTTTAGCTACACAAATTGTAACATATATCTGTTCCATAGTTCGAAAGCCTCATGATCCACAAAGTGTGTATGGTGAACATAGTGATAACCGGAGTCATATGTTGAGCGTTTTTCTTGGAAAACGTCTTCCTCCTTTACTTCAGCTATTATTTTGCGGTAATTCATGCAGGACCTACTGAACATGACAAACTCACTCATAGTTTCTAGAGTCATGCGCACCACCCTGCAATCTTGACGTTTGTTTAACTCTTCATTCAGGGTAACCTAAAAATCTTGATCAACTTCTTCCTCCATATGTACAGTATCTGCCTTAATGTACGCTTTTATTAAAGGTAGGTAATCTGCTGAAATCCAAGCTTGAGCTTCCATTTTACGTAATCTTAGTTTACCAAAGTGGGCTGGTATGCAACGTGTACTTATAGTACAAGCTAAATGTTTGGGGTCCCTATACACTATAAGAGAAAAGTTGATTTGACACTATCACACTGATAGCATTCCCCAAAATGTAGCAATAAAGTTTTTTGTATGTATCTCCCCGTTAACTTTGCTGTCATAAATGATGCAAAAGGTGATCACAATAAATACGAACTTTATTATGTATTTGACTTGACGCTGCATGAAAAAGTTGACAAGGCGATACACACTGCACCAAGTTGTTATGACTTTAACATATGAATGGACAAAACAATGCCATACAAACTGCCTTAGGTGCTACAATGAAGGATTGCCAGAAAACCTCTCTCCAATGAATAGTAAGATGCCCAGCAAAATTTTTAAGTAGACTACACTAAGCTGTATACAATCCACCAGGCAATCCGAAAAACAAGAAATGAATCCAACGAATGCAATCTTCACGATACAGTGATTAACTCCACAACCAAATATTTCAAAAAATGCTCCACCTTTGTCCACCCAATTTGCTTATATATAGCAATACACATCTAGTTATTTTCAAAACACTCAACCTCCTCTTTCTTTGTTTGCCAAAACAAGCTATCTTTTCCATGGATAACCAAAACACTAGTGAAACTGTAATGACCCGAAATTCCGGTCCAATTTGAGCTGATAAAAAATGCAAGTCCAACCCCAAATTAAACTGAAAATCAGGAAATTAATAGAAAGAAAACAGAGGGTGAGGAAAGATAAGATAGAAACTTAGAATAGAAGAAGAAGAAGAAGAAGAAGAAGAACAAAACATCAGAGTAACACGAATCTCACAGCGGAACGAACAACATATAATAGATAATATATCCTTGAAATAAAATCATTATATGTATACAATAACATTATCAGAGTACAACACTTACAACACAGCGGAAATAAACTATAGCTATATAATCCTGAAGCCTCCTGCTCCAAGCTCTTCCAGTATATCTGTAAATCCTGATTACTTGACTACCCATACAAAATTGGGCACCCAAGAGTTTAGGGAAAACAACAAAATAAACTCCAGGTTAGTCATGGGACTGGTATGAGTAAAACAGTTTAAAACAGTTTGAACAAGTGAATGACATCTACTAAGACCACGCCGTATAACGGAACGGGTTTTTCCCTTATGAGAAATCCAAATTTTTCTTTATATCAAAAACCTTTGATATTATAATAATGTATATCAACCACAATATAATAATCATCTAGCAGAAACGCTTTCATCTCACGTTCTACATATATAGTATACAATCAAAACTGCAAGCACGTATTGGGTAATGGATTTCCAACTATGGCAAGGTATGGAACCGCCTTTCGCTAGTGTATCTCAAGAAAGGAATACACTGGGTTCAACAAGAACATCTTACAACCCGGCCACACATGACCGACCACTCATTTTGCTTGAGTGTATCGAATGTATATCACCAATGGTTGGGATCAGCAACCGTTTCCTGAATGGGACAGAATCAACAATAGATTTTTAGAAGTAAATGAAACTCTAGATCAGGTGATTATACATCCTACTTGGAGCGACCGACTTAGCCATGCTGCCTGCCCGATTTCTGTCATTTACCGGTTGATGAGGCTTGAAGCTATGCTTTATCATCACACCAGATTCACTTTGAATGTCACGTCGTCAAATCCATTAAATCACCGATTGACGTCCTCAAACATACATTATATATTAGCTAAAAGAAGTTTCCTCCTCCGCTTCCACTCTTGGTACGATTGGAGAAATCAATATACGTGATCGTCTAGTAATACTCTGTCAGACATCCGTCCGTACAAGTCATCCAGGAACAGGATGAACCGAAGGCACTATTCAGTACATCCATCTTAGACACTATTATCTAAGACTTATACAATAGCCCTTGCACTTTACTCCGTCTTTAATTATCTTTGGTATATATGATTCGCAACGCTTATGCCAATACAGAGTGGTTCTTTGGATAATAATCCAACCGGTCTCTCCATATTAATAATGTTAAAATGGTCAAAACTTCGATAGTCTATGATTTAACCATCAAAGAAAAACAAGTGTGCAAACAACGATATTATTTCCAGATGGAAATTCTATCAATCAACCCTCAATCATATATATATATATATATTCGTATTTCCTTATTTTCTATGTTTAGAAGATATACGTTAACACTGGAAAACATTTCCATTTCTAATCCATATTTCCAATTTCAACATTTGATTACATTTCTGATTCTGTTTGGAAAACATTTCCAAATCTTCTTTACTTGGATTTAAACAGATGATTAAATCAACATCGCGACGACAACTCAAACCACTATACTTATTTACTAAAATCACTTAACCACTTTCAATCTCGAACCTTAACCATTTCTAAATTAAAAACGAAGTCAATCAAGTTGGCGTATAACTACCTCTCAGACCTTAACTGAACAACGTTTCTAACCTTGAAATAGACAAAGTTCACCCTTTTAATTCTTTAACAACTTCCTTACGTAACTCTCCTTCGAATGACTATATTTGACAATCTCTCTTACGAATAACTAGATTCGAAAACCTTTCTTCGAATAAACTATATTCGATTAACTCTATTTATAGAACCCTAATCGATTAACTCTTTTTATTTAACCCGAATCGACTAACTCTTTTTATTTAACCCTAATCGAATAACTAATTCGATAACTCCCTTCGATTAAACTATAATTGATAACTCCTTTCGATTAAACTATAATCGATAACTCCTTTCAATTAAACTATAATCGATAACTTCTTTAACTCCATTCGAATAAACTATATTCGATTATCTCTTTTGGATTAACTCATTTGGATTAACTCGTTTTGATTAACTCAACTCGATTAACTCCTCTCGATTTAACTCCTTGGTTTACTTACTTGATTAACTCAACTTATTAACTCAACTTGAGTTAACTCCTATCGATTGCTAATATTTGATTTAACTCCATTCGCTTGACCCTAGATCGCAGCGATCACAATGGTTACGCCTGATTCCCTCAGGATACATCTGACCGCCGTAGGCTATCAGCGGCCCTGCGAATTACGCTAGCAGTCGTGCAAAATGGTAACTTATCCTATATAACTATGACTGATTTACTCCTTTTGATAACTACGTTTGATTAACTCCTTTTGATAAACTGCATTTGATTAACTCCTTTTGATAAACTACGTTTGATTAACTCCTTTTGATAAACTACGTTTGATTAACTCCTTTTTATAATCCTATTTATTTACTAAATAAATATTCCTCTATTCTATTCGTATTATCAACATTTTTCCCTTTTATATAACTCTATTCATTTTATAAACATTTTCCTTTTATTTACTTTCGAAATATTTCCTTTTTATAAAATCTATTGATTTTATAAAATCCCTTTATTTCAATATATATTGAAATGATTCTTTTTACATCCCAGGGTCTTTTTATGATATTAAAAATATCGAATCACAATGATCAATATCATTCTAACACACATAATCAAACATATTATATATCACATCATATATTACAATATATGAACACAGTAAAATAAATGTTGAGGAATCCAGTTGGATTCCTCCAACCTGTTTCCCTGCATCACAGATGTTAAACAATATAGATAACATCACTTTCAGTTCTATATGACATATTCTGTTAAACAGAATCAATATAGAAATTCAACTAACTGACTAGTAGTTCAATCAAACAGTCAACACATAGTCAATTAGCCAATATTTAACAGTTCTAAAAATACAACATGAAATTATGAACTGTTCAGAGTTAGTGAGATTTACTCACATTGGCAGTTCATCGTTAAAGAACAATAAACTGTTTGTTTGATTTGAATCAAACAATTTATTTCTCCATAAATTCAAACGAGCTCCAGTAGACTTCCAGTCAGTTTCATTGTGGAGTGCTCGTCCATTCGATCCCAACGCAACTTACGGTTCGTCAATCTGACTTCGTACGAGCTAGATACGACCATTACAAGTTAATACATATTTGAATTAAATAAAAACTTGATTTTAAAACAAATTGGGCTTTTACCCCTTTTTAATGACTCCGGCCCACTAAGAGAAATCGGATCCGCTCGTTACTCGTTCTCCCTCAAAACAAATGGCCGTGACCTCCCTGTACAAACTCCACCATTTCCGCCCATCCAGCCACCTCAATCTCCAACACCACTCCACTGTTTCAAAATCCGATTATATCATTTGCTTCTCGCTTCCATCCTCTGTCCATCCATACCAAGAAGACTAAACTCGACCTCCCTCTGCTCCCTTGCGTCGAACAGGCTTTAACGCCGGGTACAGTATGAGATCGACATATTTTATCTCCAAAATTCACCAAATTTTCCGCAAACCTTCCATTCGACCTCACGAACAACTAAACGAACTTGAAATCGATCATCACTCCTTAAAACCCTCAACACGATCAACCCTACTCACGCTGTAAAAGAACGACGAGCCCCAATCTTGCATCGCACAAACCTAAACTTGCATAGGATCAAAGCTTATTGCGATAGGAACTCAAAGATCTAAGTTTTGAGAAATTTATATTTTAATTCGAATTCTTTTTTATTTTTCTTTGAGGTGGTTTCACGTTTTGATTTTGCTATAATGAAAGAACGAAGTGGTGGCAGAAAAGAAGACATATACGGGAACGGATTTTCTTGTGTGGTTGAAAATTTAAGTAGGTGGCTCCTTTTTGTTCACATGTTTTATTTTAGATATTTTCTTTTATTTATTTTTGCTTTCTAAAAATTCATGCGATCACACACGATACCCAAAAAATACCAAACTGGACATACAACTATAGCTCGACATTACGGTCCCAATGAAACTAGTTTCGCCGAATTCCGACTTCGTATGCTCACACAACATATTTTTAACCATCCAAAT
Source organism: Allium sativum (assembly GCA_030737875.1). Classification (NCBI taxonomy): domain Eukaryota; kingdom Viridiplantae; phylum Streptophyta; class Magnoliopsida; order Asparagales; family Amaryllidaceae; genus Allium; species Allium sativum. The sequence goes on along the minus strand of CM060925.1, from coordinate 305,508,415 downwards.
ACTGACTGTTCTTCACGTTAAAATCCCGTACAGCCACATACTGACTCTAAAAATCACGAAACTTGACATCTAACAATAATTTGACATTGCGGATCCAACAAAATTAGTTTCGTCGAATTCTGAGTTCGTTTGCAAAACTGGCTATTTTTAAAGCTCTGAATGACCCATATAAATATATTTAAATATAATTAAATTAAATACAAATAAATTTATATTATCGTATATACTCATAGTGGAATACCATACAGCTCTAGAATATTCCTATATGGATTTCTTACTTGATATCTCAAATCCTGATTTAATCGATATTCGATTTATAATGAAATTCCTTTTTAAAATATAAATAATTCCTTTATAAAATATAAAGGAATTTCACAGCGACTTTTCTAAAATTTGATTTGGACGTAAATCAAAATCTACACGACAAAATCCTGATTTTTCTCTTCCACTAGAAAGATATACTCCACCAGCTCCTAACGTTTCTTATTTCACAAAAATCCGGTTTAAACCGAATCCTGTACATTCAGTTGAAGTTCGAATCACCAATTTACGAACTACATCGCCATTTCAAGCTCGATTTTAATTATATTATAACTCTACGTTCAAACTATTGGTTATATATTATATTCGTTATTCAAATTCAATTCCAAGCTGAATTAAATATCACAGATGATCCAGTTCACACCATATCGTCATTTCAGCCAATTCTGATTATTTCAGAATTAAATATATTATTTAATTTATTATTTTAATTAAATATTCATCATTATTTAATTCAACGACCATTTAATTCACTATATCACTATTTATATAATTAAATAAATTAATTATAATACATCTGCCAATGCGGGTCATTACAATCTTCCCCACTTAAAATAATTTCGTCCTCGAAATTGCTAAGGTAGAGAACGGCCCTATCGATTGGTTAGAATATATTTGTTCACTTCTTAACTTCAGTTTCAACTAAACCAATTTAATTTCAATTAAATCTTAATTAATTCTTATCAACGAAAATTTTCAAAAATCCTGAAAATTTTCTAAAGCCTTAACTCTTCGAAAAATTTCGCCAACACCTCCTTTGTACTGGCCAATAGGTCAAACTCCAACTCGCCTCTTTGGGCCATCTCCAACCCAAAAGAAAATCAAACAGCCAAGCGGCTTGCCAATTCGGCTCATAAATCTTATATCCAATAGAAATATAAACTTGGACCTTTTGTCGGCATATCATTATATCCTTTCCACCTGTTATCAATTCAGCGGATACAAGGGTCATCCCAATCAAATCCCAATCTGCTTTTATCCACGACACAACCATTCGCTTATATCTGAGCCAAATATCATTTCAACTCGAGTTTCTTCTCGATTCCCAACTCTTAACTTGATTATCCCATTACACTTCAAATTTGAATCTCACAATCCAATTTGTCTTGATGTCATTCTAATTCAATCTCAGTTACCACTTTACTGGCTTTACATTAATTCAAATTTTCTTTCACAAATTTCTGTTAAATTTGTTTTTAATTCAAACAGTCTATCCCTGGGAGTTTTTTTAACAGTTTACTCTTTTCAAAATAAAATTTTCCTTTTGAATATATCACTGAGCCCTTAATTAATATTCCATTGATTAAATCACTTCTTTATTTCTTTATCAATATTTGTTAACCAAATATTTTCAATAACCATATTGGCCTTTTATGTTATTTGGAAAACATTTCCGAATATCGCCTTCCTTTATTTTCTAAACTTTAGAAAATATATACTATTTATAATTGGAAAATATTCCAATTACTTATCTCTTTTCCGATCTCGTTTATATTCTATACTTAGGAAATATTTATTATTATTATATTTCCAAGTTTTCACTTATTTGGGTTAAAACGGATGTTGTGTGAATCATCGTTACGACAACCCAAATACTATATTCAACTAACTCTTATTCAACATTGATCTTCGAGCCTAAAATCTTTCTATTTATTTGTTAATAATGAAATCAATCAAGTTGGGGTATAACTACCTCTCAGACCTTGACTGAATAACATTTATAACGTCAAAACAGATATGACTACATACTCGAATAATCAATACCATACAACTACTTATTCACTTTTAAACATGTATACGCTTCCTCTTTCTATTCTTACTAGATTTTATTCTTAGTCTTCCTTTTTTATTTTACTATTCTATTTCTAAGTTCATTTCCTTATCGACTTCTATATATATATATATATATATATATATATATATCGATACGTTGATTTCTAACTATCAAATTATCTTAAAAATATTCTAACTCCTTAAATTCCTGGAAAAATTCATCATAACCTCCTTTGTACCAGGAGCATCGGGATATTTCAAATAGCCTCCCATGGCCCTCACCAATCCAAAAGAAAAAGAAAAAGCCAAGCAGCTAGCCGATACGGCGCATAAAATCTCATATATGAATTAAATACATACCTTTTCGTCGAGCATTCTATTTATATACCCTCATACCTTATCCATACCTATCTCATGTATATTTATACCTGGCCAATCTATTTTAACTATACCTGATCGTTTTAACTCAATTCGTTAATTAATTTGTTAATTAACTCTTTAGTCTATTTCACTTTTATATTTGAACATGACATGTTCAAATATATTTTAACTTGCTTATTAACTAATTTGAATCCAAACATCAAATTTAAGTTCTATATTTGATTTCGAATATCCATTTACAAATCCAATTCACCTTTCATAGTTCAACTTCAAATTCAAAACTCGATTAACTAATTCCTCTTCGACTTAGTTAATTCTATTCAAATTTTATATATTATAAATCCCATTTTGAATTTCTATAATCAAATTCTATATATTCAAATTCTATAGTTTAAATTCCATTTGAATTCTATATTCAAATTCTATTTCAATTCCATTGAATTTCATATATTCAAACTCCCTTTGAATTTCTACATTCAATTCTATTTGAATCCTCTTTATTCAAATTCTATATTCAATTCTATATTATAAATCCCATTCTGAAATTCAACACAACTTGTCGTTCCCAAAATAAATTCAAAACAGTATCTCTGGTAGTGATTCGTCACTTACAACTCGAAAATGAATACTGATGATGTAGCTGTCTTCATCCGAATCTATTTTCCAGCGCTCGAAGTGAGTTCAATATTATAAAACCATTTCTAAACATTTCCACCTTGAAATTCATTTCAAAATATAATTCACACTGCTTGTAAAACAATTTAAAATCTCCAAGGATCTTAAATTTTCCTTATTTTTAATCCAAATCCATTTACAAACACTTATCCAATTTTCCAGAATTTTAATTCAATTTCTGGTTTAAATTTCAGATTTAACTCATATGATTTCACGTATTTCACTTATATGAATTCTGATTGGTTATTTACATAACCATTTAATTTATAATCTTACTCGATTATAATAACAACCAATATATCCACTACATTATAATTTTGATATGTATATATCTTCTCTATATCAAGATATACCTTGGGTAAACTTATTTTAATTTACCCTCTTTTCAAAACATATCGTGTCGACCCATCATATTCGAGTGTTTATAAACTCCTACCGATATAGTGGATCAAACTGATCGACCAGAACTCATAAACAACTCGACCAATAAATCTCCACAATATAAAACAATTTTTATATCAATAACGAATACGTTCACTCGTATATATACACTCAAACTCAATCTAGGGTATTACTAACCCAATCTCTACCGAGTCATGCCACAGAGCCAAGGTAATTCACTTAACCTTAAGCTCTGATACCAACTGTAATGACCCGAAATTCCGGTCCAATTTGAGCTGACCTAAAACACAAGTCCAACCCCAAATTAAACTGAAAATTAGGAAATTAATAGAAAGAAAACAAAGGGTGAGGAAAGATAAGATAGAAACTTAGAATAGAAGAAGAAGAACACAACATCAGAGTAAAACGAATCTCACAGCGGAACGAACAACATAAAATAGATAATATATCCTTGAAATAAAATCATTATATGTATACAATAATATTATCAGAGTACAACACTAACAACACAGCGGAAATAAACTATAGCTATATAATCCTGAAGCCTCCTGCTCCAAGCTCTTTCAGTATATATGTAAATCCTGACTACTTGACTGCCCGTACAAAATTGGGCACCCAAGAGTTTAGGGAAAACAACAAAATAAACTCCGGGTCAGTCATGGGACTAGTATAAGTAAAACAGTTTAAAACAGTTTGAACAAGTAAACGATATCTCATAAGTCCACGCCGTATAACGGAACGGGTTTTTCCCTTATGAGAAATCCAAATTTTTCTTTATATCAAAAACCTTTGATATTATAATAATGTCTATCAACCACAATATAATAATCATCTAGCCGATACGCTTTCATCTCACGTTCTACATATATAGTATACAATCAAAACCGCAAGCACGTATTTGGTAATGGATTTCCAACTATGACAAGGTATGGAACCACCTTTCGCTAGTGTATCTCTAGAAAGGAATACACTGGGTTCAACAAGAACATCTTGCAACCCGGCCACACATGACCGACCACTCATTTCGCTTGAGTGTATCGAATGTATATCACCAACGGTTGGGATCAGCAACCATTTCCCGAATGGGACAGCATCAACAATAGATTTTTAGAAGTAAATGAAACTCTAGATCAGGTGATTATACACCCTACTTCGGAGCGACCGACTTAGCCATGCTGCCTGCCCGATTTCTGTCATTTACCGGTTGATGAGGCTTGAAGCTACGCTTTATCATCACACCAGATTCACTTTGAATGCCACATCGTCAAATCCATCAAATCGCTGATTGACGTCCTCAACCATACATTATGTATTAGCTAAAAAAAGTTTCCTTCTCCGCTTCCACACTTGGTACGGTTGGAGAAATCAATATACGTGATCGTCTGGAAATACTCTGTCAGACATCCGTCCATACAAGTCATCCAGGAACAGGATGAACCGAAGGCACTGTTAAATACATCCATCTTAGACACTGTTATCTAAGACTTATACAATAGCCCTTGCACTTTACTCCGTCTTTAATTATCTTTGGCATATATGATTCGCAACGATTATGCCAAATACAGAGTGGTTCTTTGAATAATAATCCAATCGGTCTCTCCATATTAACAACGTTAAAATGGTCAAAACTTCGATAGTCTATGATTTAACCATCAAAGAAAATTAAGTGTGCAAACAACGATATTATTTCCAGATGGAAATTCTATCAATCAACCCTCAATCATATATATATATATATATATATATTCATATTTCCTTATTTTCTATGTTTAGAAGATATACGTTAACACTGGAAAAAAATTCCATTTCTAATCCATATTTCCAATTTCAATATTTGATTACATTTCTGATTCTATTTGGAAAACATTTCCAAATCTTCTTTACTTGGATTTAAACAGATGTTTAAATCAACATCGCGAGAACAACTCAGACCATTATACTTATTTACTAAAATCACTTAACCACTTTCAATCTCGAACCTTAACCATTTCTAAATTAAAAACGAAGTCAATCAAGTTGGGGTATAACTAGCTCTCAGACCTTAACTGAACAACGTTTCTAACCTTGAAATAGACAAAGTTCACCCTTTTAATTCTTTAACAACTTCCTTACGTAACTCTCCTTCGAATGACTATTTGATAATCTCTCTTACGAATAACTAGATTCGAAAACCTTTCTTCGAATAAACTAAATTCGATTAACTCTATTTATAGAACCCTAATCGATTAACTCTTTTTATTTAACCCTAATCGACTAACTCTTTTTATTTAACCCTAATCGAATAACTAATTCGATAACTCCCTTCGATTAAACTATAATCGATAACTCCTTTCGATTAAACTATAATCGATAACTCCTTTCGATTAAACTATAATCGATAACTTCTTTAACTCTATTCGAATAAACTATATTCGATTATCTCATTTGGATTAACTCGTTTTGATTAACTCAACTCGATTAACTCCTCTCGATTTAACACCTTGGTTAACTTACTTGATTAACTCAACTTATTAACTCAACTTGAGTTAACTCCTATCGATTGCTAATATTTGATTTAACTCCATTCGCTTGACCCTAGATCGCAGCGATCACAATGGTTACGCCTAATTCCCTCAGGAAAAATCCGACCGCTGTAGGCTATCTGCAGCCCCGCGAATTACGCTATCAGTCATGCAAAATGGTAACTTATCCTATATAACTATGTCTGATTTTCTCCTTTTGATAACTACGTTTTATTAACTCCTTTTGATAAACTACGTTTGATTAACTCCTTTTGATAAACTACGTTTGATTAACTCCTTTTGATAAACTACGTTTGATTAACTCCTTTTTATAATCCTATTTATTTCCTAAATAAATATTCCTCTATTCTATTTGTTTTATCAACATTTTTCCCTTTTATAAAACTCTATTCGTTTTATAAACATTTTCCTTTTATTTACTTTCGAAATATTTCCTTTTTATAAAATCTATTGATTTTATATAATCCCTTTATTTCAATATACATTGAAATAATTCTTTTTACATCCTAGGGTCTTTTATTGTATTAAAAATATCGAATCACAATGATCAATATCATTCTAACACAAATAATCAAACAGATTATATATCACATCATATATTACAATATATGAACACAGTAAAATAAATGTTAAGGAATCCAGTTGGATTCCTCCAACCTGTTTCCCTGCATCACAGATGTTAAACAATATAGATAACATCACTTTCAGTTCTATATGACATATTCTGTCAAACAGAATCAATATAGAAATTCAACTAACTGACTAGTAGTTCAATCAAACAGTCAACACATAGTCAATTAGCCAATATTTAACAGTTCTAAAAATACAACATGAAATTATGAACTGTTCAGAGCTAGTGAGATTTACTCGCATTGTCAGTTCATCGTTAAAGAAAAATAAACTGTTTGTTTGATTTGAATCAAACAATTTATTTCGCCATAAATTCAAACGAGCTCCAATGGACTTCCAGTCAGTTTCGTTGTGGAGTGCTCGTCCATACGATCCCAACGCAACTTACGGTTCGTCAATCTGACTTCGTACGAGCTAGATACGACCATTACAAGTTAATACATATTTGAATTAAATAAAAACTTGATTTTAAAACAAATTGGGCTTTTACCCTTTTTAATTACTCCGGCCCACCAAGAGAAATTGGACCCGCTCGTTACTCCTTCTCCCTAAAAACAAATGGCCGTGACCTCCCTGTACAAACTCCACCATTTCCGCCCATCCATCCACCTCAATCTCCAACACCACTCCACCGTTTCAAAATCCGATTATATCATTTGCTTCTCGCTTCCATCCTCTGTCCGACCATACCAAGAAGACTAAAATCGACCTCCGTCTGCTCCCTTGCATCGAACAGGCTTTAACGCCGGGTACAGTATGAGATCGACAGATTTTATCTCCAAAATTCACCAAATTTTCCGCAAACCTTCCATTCAACCTCACGAACAACTAAACGAACTTGAAATCGATCATCACTTCTTAAATCCCTCAACACGATCAACCCTACTCACGCTGTAAAAGAACGAAGAGCCCCAATCTTGCATCGCACAAACCCAAACTAGCATAGGATCAAAGCTTATTGCGATAGGAATTCAAAGATCTAAGTTTTGAGAAATTTAGATTTTAATTTGAATCCTTTTTTATTTTTCTTTGAGGTGGTTTCACGTTTTGATTTTGCTGTGATGAAAGAACGAAGTGGTGGCACAAAAGAAGATATATACGGGAATGGATTTTCTTGTGTGGTTGAAAATTTAAGTAAGTGGCTCCTTTTTGTTCACACAATTTATTTTAGATACTTTCTTTTATTTATTTTTTCTTTCTAAAAATTCATGCGATCACACATGATACCCAAAAATCACCAAACTGGACATACAGCTACAGCTCAACATTACGGTCCCAAAGAAACTGGTTTCGTCGAATTCCGACTTCGTATGTTCACACAGTGTATTTTTAACCGTCAAAATACTGACTGTTCTTCACGTTAGAATCCCGTACGGCCACATACTGACTCTAAAAATCACGAAACTTAACATCTAAGAATAATTTGACATTGCGGATCCAACAAAATTAGTTTCGTCGAATTCTGAGGTCGTTTGCAAAACTGGCTATTTTTAAAGCTCTGAATGAACCATTTAAATATATAAATATATTTAAATATAATTAAATTAAATACAAATAAATTTATATTATCATATATACTCATAGTGGAATACCATACATCTCTAGAATATCCCTATATGGATTTCTAGCTTGATATCTCAAATCCTGATTTAATCGATATTCGATTTATAATGAAATTCCTTTTTAAAATATAAATAATTCCTTTATAAAATATAAAGGAATTTCACAGTGACTTTTCTAAAATTTGATTTGGACGTAAATCAAAATCTACACGATGAAATCCTGATTTTTCTCTTCCACTAGAAAGATATACTCCACCAGCTCCTAACGTTTCTTGTTTCACAGAAATCCGGTTTTAAACGAATCCTGTACATTCAGTTGAAGTTCGAATCGCCAGTTTACGAACTGCATCGCCATTTCAAGCTCGATTTTAATTATATTATAACTCTACATTCAAACTGTCGGTTATATAATATATTCGTTATTCAAATTCAATTCCAAGCTGAATTAAATATCACAGATGATCCAGTTCACACCATATCGTCATTTCAGCCAATTTTGATTATTTCAGAATTAAATATACTATTTAATTTATTATTTTAATTAAATATTCATCATTATTTAATTCCATGACCATTTAATTCGCTATATCACTATTTATATAATTTAATAAATTAATTATAATACCTCTGCCAATGCGGGTCATTACAGAAACCGGCTTGTACGATGAAGGTCTTACGAATTATACAAGTTTACTTTCACAGTACGACAATCATCCAATGACACCCGCGCAGTTCATGGCTCACCAACAGAGTCAGATGTTTGCTTTTGCACAACAAAGCGGTATGTTTAATTCAGCTCCTCAGACCTCTAATGTGTTTGGCTCACAACCAAATTTACAAACGCCCAATCCACCTTCCAATGCAAAAGTCAAAAATAAAGGAAAGCGGCCATATGCAAAAAAACGACAACTACGTCCCAACTCAACAGTTCAGTCGACACAGGCTCTGATAGTGGCACGACGTGGAGGCCACATGACTACAAAGTGTTAGCCGATGCTTGGTGCAGGGCTTCCGAAGTTCTAGATGGTCGTTCAACCGGCAAGTACTTTTACTCACAGGTTACTGAGTACTATAATCACGACCCTGAATGTCAAAAAAAAAAGAACTTACGAGGCCACCAAAACGGCTTGGTATAACCTTAATACGATGTGTACCAGATACAAAGGTATTATTGCACAAAGAGGCGATAGACTAAGAAGTGGTCAAACAGTCAGTGACTTGAGATCTGACTATGACAAAATCTTTAATGATTCGTACCGCTCAGAATTCAAGGCACACGACGCTTATGAAATCTTGAAGATGAGGCCACGCTGGGCGACATTTGGTGAAGAAGATAATGTTGGAATGGGGGACACCGATGAAACTAATTTATGAAATGTGGCATCGAGAATCTTGAAGGAATCATCTCCTGGAAATTCAAATAACTCTCCAGTCTCAATGGATACTGAAGGTAATACCGGTAGTCTAGTAACTCCTAGTTTCGGAATGTTGTACGGTGGAGTTAACCAGCGGCCAGAGGGCATAAAGTCTAGTAAACGAGCGTTGTTGAGAAACAAGGAATCTAGTGAGTTGATGATACAAAGTGAACGAATAACATCACTTTTAAGCGATTTTTCTATTTCTTCTAACTCAAACCGGGAAGAGCGATTAAAGCTAAAAGAGCAAAAGTTATGGATCCTTAAAGCCCAAGTACAACAAGACGCTGAACGAACTAGGGTCTTTCAGTCCCGTGAAAGACGGTTGCGTGAGGAGAAGGAAGAAGAGTCTTTGGCAAAGGATGTTTCTCAGTTAACCGGAGAATACCTAGAGTACGTTATGACAAAAAAAACGTAGTATTCTGCAAGCACAAAAACAAAGGTATGCGGCTAACGAAGGGGGTTCAGACTTTTGAAGACAACAGGACTACTATATGTTTATCTTATGTATTACGCTATTTGCTTTGGTATCTGCGTCTAGTTTGGTTTCGAATTAGTTTGCTTTGCTTTTAGAATGTTTGCTTATTTCTAATTACTAGTTTGCTTTAGTTGTTGAACATACTGTCTTCTCTACGCTGTAGTCCGGTTATTTTTATCAGTGATACAAATAATTGTTTGATATAAACGTGCCCTATAGTATATAACGAAAACACGGTTTTAAAAGTAATTTAAAGACCTTAATCATTAATTTCAAATTAAGAGTGCCCGTTCAAGTGAATCAACGTAACTTGCCCCCAATACAATCCAGATACACAAGCATCGTAAAAAGGAAAATAAAGCACCGCAATAATTTAGTCCGCATCAACAACAAGCCAAAAAAGACTAACATAAACAACTATGGTACCTTCATAATGAAACAAATTATATTGAAACAATTACATTAATTTAAACTAAATTCCTTTACATTTAAATATTTAATCATTCACCACTGCTTCCAACCCAAGTACATCGCAGCGAACATTGAAGTCCCCGGTTTTCATCCAAACACAGAAGAAAAATAAAAAACAAAAACAAAAACACACAGACGGGGTAATGAAACCCTTTTAAACAAAAGGGATTTCTGAAATCCGTTTTAACATTAGACGAGTTTCACAAATCCGTTTAGCCTTAGACGGGTTTCATTTCCCCGTCTACGGATTGCCACAAAATAAAAAAAAGGATTTCCCCCATTGGAACCGCCTCCCCATGCTAATACAGCCACTACTGAAGCGTGGGGACGCGATTTTAAATGGGGGAAATCCCCCTTTGCTCCATCCCTCACACTGCTGTAGATGCTCTTAGAAGTTGTTGCATGGTGAGTCCAACAAAATTAAAATTACCCCTAACTTTTTTGAACATGAAGATGCGAATCGATGATTTGAAAACATGAAATAAGGACACTTTATAAATTCATGCATTATATGGCCATTTTGTTCCTAGAATTTAATCTTATTTTGTATGTGTTTTGTTCATTTTCCGTTATTCACTTGTAATAATTACATGTGTTACTATGCAAAGCACTTTACATATATTCACTCTTGGTTCTTAAACTTCTGAGAAATTCATTTTGTATTGCCATGCTAAGGCTGATTTTCATCTTAGCAGAGTTGATAAGTCCTATTATTATTTTTTCTGAATGTAGAATTAAATCAGATAGGTGTTCGCATATTAAAATGCGAGTTTGTGAAGTTTAGCAGTGTGTAAACTTGTGTTATATCACCTGCATATTAAATATGTGGTAAAGTTTCTTCAACACTTTGATATAGTATGCGATTGAGGTTTTGTATTCATATATTATTTTAAAAGAATTTGAATTGCTTTATCATTTCGGATTTCTAAACTGGATTTTAGATTTCTCAAGTGGTTTGATTTTCAGGTTAATTGCAGGTAAATATATTTATTTTACTATAATAACCATTGTACATGATATGCTTGTACAATAATTCTAGGGCATCTATATATTTTCGACCATCTCTAATTGTATAACATTATTAAGTTTTAGATATATTTTTTCCCTCCATAAATAAAAAATCACTTGTGTATGGTTAACATACAATGACTGGTTTAGCTTTTAGAAGTCTTATAAGAAAGATGAAAAACACACATTCTACGCAGTCGGAACTTGCAACTAACATGCCAGTATAGTTAAATCCCAACGCAAGCACAAATCGAGTAACTGACATGTATGAGGAGAGACCTTGAAGGATGGAAGAGGGGGGGACTTGAAGAAGTACAAGAAGAGATAGGAGATGATCCACTAAGAATCGAATAGGATAGTATGGAAACGCGAGAGGGAGAAAACCAACACTACAAGAACATATGGCTATTCCAACGGCTATTAGCCGTTGGAAGCCGTTGGAATTGTGTTCACGACTTCCAACGGCTTCCATCGGATACAACAGAATGTTTTCAATGGCTGTTCCAATGGAATCCAATAGTAAAAACCATTGGAAACCGTTTGAAAACAATGTTCATATTGTCGTTGTAAACCGATGGAAATACTGGGTTAGTTTTTTTATATATATAACAGCAAGCAAGCTACCTTCCAGCTTCCCCAATTCAATTCATTTCATTTCTATTCCATTTTCATTTCCAATTTATTTCCAACCATATGTGATACATATATACCACGAACAACACAAACCACCGAAATAAAACGCATAAACATCAATATATACAACAAAAACTATCTACACATCCAAAAAGTAATCCAAGCATGTCTACAAAGCGTACTGATATATACAAACATCCAAAAAAGCATCCAAACGTGTCAACAATGCGTACCAATATATGCAAACCATCAAAATGTATCCAAACTTGTCTCATCATACATCCAAACAAAACACATCCCCAACCGAGCATCAAAACACATACATCAAGCTGCATCATCGCTATGATCTCCAGTAGCAGACGATGATGGAACCTCACCATGATTATGCACGTACTCTGCAACCTTTTGATTCAGCTGCTCAATCTACACGCCCTGCACGCGATTTTGGACTTGCAGCTGCTCAATCAACGCTTGCAACTTCTTAATTTCTTACTTGTCTTGTGCCTTCTTGTCTTGTCGAACCGGCAAATACAAGTATAAAAGAAAACGATCAAAAGATACTCTTAGACAGAAATGAATTGAAATCATAACAATATCATAGCTAACAATGCTAACATACAATTTCAAAGTCATTTTAACAATGTTAACATACAATTTTTCATCTTAGTAGAGTTGATAAGTCCTACCATTATTTTTTCTGAATCTAGAATTAAATCAGATAGTTGTTCGCATATTAAAATGCGAGTTTTTGAAGTTCAGCAGTGTGTAAACTTGTGTAATATCACCTGCATATTAAATATGTGGTAAAGTTTCTTTAGCACTTTGATATAGTATGCGATTGAGGTTTTTTATTCATATATTATATTAAAACAATTTGAATTGCTTTATCATTTCAGATTTCTCAAGTGGTTTGGTTTTTAGGTTAACTGCAGGTAAATATATTTATTTTATTATAATAACCATTGTTCATGATATGCTTGTACAATAATTTTTAACTAGGGCATCTGTATATTTTTGACCATCCCTAATTGTATAATATTATTAAGTTTTAGAATTTTTTTCCCTTCGTAAATAACATTCACTTGTGTACGGTTAACATACAATGACTGGTTCAGCTTTTAGTAGTCTTATAAGAAAGATGAAAAACACACATTCTGCACAGTCAGAACAAGCAACTAACATGCCAGTACAGTTAAATCCCAACACAAGCACAAATATATTAACTGACATGTATGAGGAGAGATTGCAAGTTTAGGATGGAAGAGGAGAGGAAGGACTTGAAGAAGTACAAGAAGGGATAGGAGATGATCCACTAAGAATCGAATAGAGGATAGTATGGAAGCGGGAGAGGGAGAAACCCAGAAGTGCTTAGGAAGGGTTTTATTCCAATTGGAGGATATGACACTCCAATCGATCCTGTTACACAAAAAAGACCACTCGAATGGACGGGAAATCAGTAGGATTTAATAATTATACATATATATTAGTCTTATGAATATTCTAATAGATATTTCAATATGTTTAGATTTAGAAACAAATCCTTCTCACGTATTATTCGAAGTATTTGGAATTTGCAGTTTACGGAACCATGATATACGTTTTCGAAAGTGCCCCATGAAAAAAGATTAATATTATTTAATGAGTTTAAGGTATACTTATGCTCTTTTGGTTTGAATTATTAATTACATGTTTCCTTGAAATATGTTTAAAATACTTTTTTTATGCACAACGAGCATGCACATATGACGTGGTTTATGAGCAAAGGGTTTTTGAGATTTGGACGAAAACAGCCTCATCGGTTCTAACAAGAAACTATATCATGCTCGGAGAAAAGCAAAACAGCTAAGACAAACTACTAGGATGATTAACTATCGAGATACACCTCCAAATTGGATGCAAGCAAATATTTGAAATCAAATGACTGATATGGGATGACATAAAAGTGCATATGATTACAAAGGAAATACGATGAGGAATAATCGTATGACACCAAAAGAAGGGACTCACACACGTCATACTGCTGGTTCAGTATCTATTGCATCACATGATGCATAAGTGGTAAGCCAAAATTATTTTCTAGTCATTATATAAGAATAAGGGCGTGTGTTGAGGTAAAATTATTTTTCTTCATCGCTACATAAGAATAATGACATTTATATATTGTAAACAATTGATGCTTACAATTTTTTTTTTCTTTTTTTATCAATGCAAGAACTGTTGGTTTATTTTCTCTTGGATCTCATGATCTGATTTTATTTCAACTTAATTTCTAGCATAATCGCACCTGGTTTTGCAAACTTACTTTGATTGGCTTTGCAGACAAATTTTATTATATATCTTTAACCATGCTTATTAGCCATAATAATTTATTTTCATATTCAATTTTGAAGGAACTTGAGACTGATCATCCTGTGACTTCGCTGATAGTTTTGTTATTGGCATACAAAAAGATACAAAGGGAAAGGCAAAACAGAAGAATCCTCGGTAACAAGTAGCACATTTGTTGATGGAAAATCAAAAAAAGTTTATGTAATTATTTTTTATTGAATATTCTGGTTTTAAATATCATTGTTGATTCTTAACTTCGCTTAAACTTGTAAGTATTAGGGGATTGGAAAGGTCTAACATTGGATACACTTTGCTTTTCACTCACAACTTCCATTAATGGACGAATAACATTTCAGCTAATGTGATTGCGTTAATTTCTTGCATACTCAAGAAAAAAGATTAATATAGCAGTCGGATAAAGTTTTCAAGTACTTCCTTATGTAAAAACAAAGGTATTACAAACACAAATTTACGTTGATGACCCATGAGATGTATCAAGGTTTAGTTTTATGGAATTGCCGAAAAGATCTGATCAGCTTATGCAGTGCATTAGATATTTTAAAAGCACATTAAATTATACCCTTCATGGAATAGTTTAGATGTCTGCTCACTTGTTTCTTGCCCCTAGTGCACCTATATCATATAGCATACATTACTCTATTAATTAAATCAACTAAAAAAAATAGTAAGAAAATGTTGATGATAAATACATTTTGATGCAACCTTGATTGCATCAAAATAAGTAATAAAAAAATAGTAAGAAAATTTAGATGGTAAAGTAATTAAAAAATAGTACCGTCTGAATAATAAATCAATAATAACGACAATTTCACACTGACAGTAAATATAAGTATTCATGTAGGTTTGCTCATATTTTATGTTGTTTAAGCAATGAGAGAGAGAGAGAGAGAGAGAGAGAGAGAGAGAGAGAGAGAGAGAGAGAGAGAGAGAGAGAGAGAGAGAGAGAACTGCACCACGCTATAAAAACCATACCGATCATCACAAGAACTGCAGCAGTTAAAATCAAAACTGAACACAAGTTACATAAAAAGCACAAAAACCGTGGCAACTAAAATGAAAACTGAAGCAGTTTTTGAATGTTGAGCACATTATACTTGTTAGCTGCTTCTGTAGTCACCAAGCTATCGTTTTCTTTTACGCACTGCTTTATGTTGTTTCATTACATGTGCTATGCCTTCTTTTAATGTAGCACTGCGTGCTTCACTGAAATTCCAATGCTTAGGTACAATTTGTCAATATATCTACTTCTTTAATTCTCCCTTTGTATCTCTTGATTCTGCTAACATTACGATCTTTGTGCTGAAACCATTTGTTGAATGCTTCATGTTCTCGGTTTTGTTTTGCTAAAACTCCTTAGCTAGCTATTTTGTCTTCAAAGGTTCTCCATGTTATAAAATTAATTTCAATTTTGTTGTTTTAAACTGTGTCACATACCACTTATGTTGGTCAGTGCTTGAAAAGCTCTTGGGTATCAAAAACACCTTACCGCTGCATGTAACAATTTGACGAGCATGTACACTTCTGTCTTCATTAATGTTTATGTAGACATATGACGACAGTTATCATTTATGTAGTATGAAAGTAACAGAGTTTTATATGGCACTGTGAATTTTACAGTCATCTTTACATATAAACATCAATCAATATGCATCTCTTTTAAATAAATTGTTATGTGAAGTAACTACAACTGTGGTAGAAATACCAAATATATTTTCTTTTCTTTTTTTATTAGGAAACTTACACGAAAAAGAAAGTGGAGTTAAATAAGGGTGTAGCGGAATGGAATCCACGATTATGGGTGGAGGCTTTTGGAGGAACAACAAGAGATAGTTTGCATGGAGCACCATACATCTATTCAAGTAGTGTGTTAAATAAAGGTTCCAAATCTTCTACTTTCGCTGATAATATTGCAAGCTACAACGATTCTACTGCATCCAATTCATCGGCAAATCATACAGTGACACCAGAGATCAAAAAATTAATCGAAAAGGAAGTTCAGTTGGCAGTAGCTAGCAAGTATGGCGCTGCTGCACCATCATAACCATCGCAGCCATGACAACCCCAAGAAACAATACAACAATTTTCGTTTCTTCAACATGCTAATCAAATTTCTCAACAAGTTGCTTATTTTTCACCATCGTCTTTTCAGTTTGCGCAACCGTCAGTTCCATATCATCAAACACCTGGAAGCTTTCAGTCTTTTCCTATGCCAGGCCAGCAGACGTTTGGAAACTTTTCACAACAACCTGGGCCATTCACACAACTGCTCGGACCAATCACAAATGAGTATAACCTACAATCTGGACAGTATTAAGCAATGCCTTATCATTGCACATTTCAGCAATCCCTTAACGATGACATTGTAGAATGAAGTTGTTTTTATTTTCTTCCTTAAGAATATTTAATGTTTTATATTTGCTTGCATAATTGGACATCTTTGTTCATTCTTTTGTGAAAATTGTTGTGGACCTGTTAACTTCAATGTATCTTTTGCCTTTAATATTACACGGTTTTCTTTTACTAGGAGTGTTAGTGTGTTACATGGTAAATAAATTTGCACTTTTTGATGACATTGGTAATCTATATTTCATGTTGAGGATAATGATATTGTGCATTACTGAATGTGTTATTCTGTGTATGGTTTTATGATGCATGAATTAGGTTATATGTTTGTTGTGTATGACTTATGTTGTAATGCTGTGCGACTATTGGTGCTGAAATGAAAACTATTAGTGTGGTAAGGAGGTGGGTATTAAAATGATAAATTGTGACTTCCTTGTCATCATATTTTGTTGTCTTACAGTATACATTTAAGATGGTATTAATTGTCTTTAGGAAGTCTTAACCTTAATGACATACTTAAGACAAATTCATTGGTCTTAGCTAGGCTTTCTTAAGACCGCTTTTGTTGGTCTTTGCAAAATTAGAGATGTCATATTATATACCATATAATTTGTCTTTAGTGCGTCTAAAAGAGAAATTTAGGACCATATATTTTAATTTAGGACCACATTATGCTGTCTTAAATTAATATAATTTTTGTTGTGTAGGAAGTGGTCCTCCCTCTTCACTGCTCTTCCCCGAACTGCTGGCTTTTACACTCCACAAAATTTTATAGAAGCTACTAGCAACACTCCTCCGATCGAAGTAGTTCAAGAGGGTATAGAACGTTGGAAGGACTTTTTTGTTGGTTTTTTCCTTGATTTTGAAGCCACTTACTCGGAAGTCCGCAAGCATTGTCGTAAGAGATGGAGTCTTAAATGGGATCTGCCTGTGTATTATACTGATGCCCTTTTTTGTTTTAAATTCTCGATAGTCGAAGAGAAAAGACGTGTTTTAGATTTAGATCCCTCGATCATCAACGGAAAACTGTTTATTATCACCTCTTGGAAACGTTCTGCTGGACATGCTAGAGAAAAAACTATGTCTATTCCAATTTCAGTTAAGCTCATTACATCCCTACGGTCCTCCGGAACTTGGTTGGGATTAACTGGTTGTCTAATCGTGTTGGTAAGCCAGGTGCTTTGATGCCAGTGCAATGAATAGAGAATGTTATGTCTATGCTCGTGCTTTGATCGAAATTACTCCAGACAAGCAACTTCCTAATCAGATCAAGGTCAGCTTAGATGGAGTTGATTATTTTGTGGATGTTTCGTGTTATTGGAAGCCTGTCTCACTTGCCAATCCTTTAGCCACACTTTAGCAGCTTGCACGCTTGCTTGTAATGCTCCCATTCCAGTTAAGCAACATCTTATTCGTCCTCCTCTAAGAGTCTAGCTGGGTCCCCACAATGAAACCTACCCCCTTTGATGTGCCTTCTGGCATTTCTCCACCCGTGTTTGATGTTCCTCCTGATTTAGCTCCGCCTATATTCCTGAAAACCTTGTTGTTCTTTTGGAGTCTGGCTCTATTGTTATCTCTACTCCTTACTCGCCTTCCCTTCTGTCAACTGGTCCTTGACTGAGCGTGCTTGGTAACATTAACCATCGAAAATGAGATTCTCTCCTGAAAATAATAATTTTTTTTTGGATACGTGTCTAATGGAGTTATTGATTCTAGGTGTTTATTATACCGTATTGATGAGGGAGGTGCTTATATTGGAGACTGATGGAGTTGAGAGTAAACTGAACTTGGAGGCTTTCTCTAATGCTACATGGGATAGGGAGTTTGTCTACAACAAAGACTATGTTAGTTTTACCCCTGACCCAGTCTCTATTTTAAGGACTATAGTCTTGTGTATCGTCTTGTTGAGGACAAAGGATGTGCACTTGTCTCCGAGGTGGAGGCGTAGCAGTTTTTTGATTTGTTTAGTAGTTGAGGCGCTTCGGCTTCACTCCTATATGTTATTTTCAGTATTTTGACACTTCAACCCAGATTTAGTAGTTAGACTTTTAGTCTAACTCCTGTACTTCTATGTATTCATTACTTGTTGTAATGGAAAGTGGTTGCATCCACAATAAAAACCACCTGACTTTGCCAAAAAAAAAAAGGATTTTGAAATTTCATATTCTATTTATAATAATATAAAAGAAGTGATTTGATGTAAATGAGCTAAAAATATCTAAAATTTATAATTTTTTTAAATTAAGTACCATGATGTGATATTTACCAATAAATAAGGATTTAAAATTTTCATATTTCATATTATATAATAAAATATGATTTGATGTTAGTGATAAACTATGTAAAATCTATATTTTATTATTTAAAAATTAGATTTGATGTTTAATAATATATAAATGCATATATTAATTTCTATTTTTTAAATTATAAGGAAAGACGGAAACATCAAGATGGGTTTAAGGACGTGGAAGTGAAATGTAAAAGAGGAAATTTCAACTAAAGGTACGTTAAATACATAAAAAAAATATGATTTCCAAGACATGCATTATGTACTACCTTTGTTTCATGTGGAGGGCTTGAAATGACTTAAGGGGCAACGAAGTCTTTTTCATCCAACCATACCCATATTCACATTGTAAATTATGTCCTCGCTATATACTTTGGAAATTTCATGCCAATAACATTGTATAAAAAAAATGCATGTAATTAAAAAGAAAAAGGAAACAAGCAAGTCTATAAAAATCCAAAGTAGTAAGCTTTTGAAAATTTGAATAAAGCTCTCCACTGGTTGTAAATTCATGTTATGAGTTTGATTTAGTTTCATGTGAATGTATGCACCGATTTGGTGGAATTTAAAGGTAACCGACCTATGTTTGAATCGTTTGGGGTTTCAGAAGAGACGTTAGCAGTTGAACATGGGTGATATTGTTTTCGTTGTCTATACATGGAAGCATCAAGAGGCAGAGGCGAGGTGAGATTTGGGTCCAGGGTGTAATAGTGCAAAACAAGTTTATCCGTTCAATCGGTTTCACATACATCTTTCTATTAGCCGTTACATTCATTCATCTTTCATTTCAGGCATCTTTCTACCAGTCATTACATTCATGCATCTTTCATTTCAGGTATCTTTCTACTAGCCGTTACATTTATTAGCTATAAATTTGCATACTATTGTATCCAATCTTGTAATCTGTATCATTACATCTTGTTGAATAATAAAATCTTCTCGGCTATTCTTCTATATGGTATCGGAGCCTAATTGCTAAAAGGCTTAATCATCAAACAGAAAGTTGATTTTTTTTTTATTCTCTCCTCAGAGTGGATCCTCAACACTAGAGCTCAAACCATCTTCGCCAAGCATTAACTGGCTGCTGATTTGAGATCTTACCGAGCTCAACTGCAAATTTTTCAGTCTGCCTCGCATAATCTCAGATCTTTTATGACCAACAACAATGAAGCAACCTCCGCTGTTTCAGGAAGTATGGAGTACCGCGCCGCGCTACGCCAAACCACCATGACCCGATTAAACCAAAAAGCCAAATTATCACCACATCTCTAGAGGAAGACAATTATATTCTATGGAAATATCAAGTAGAGATTGCTTTAAGAGGGTATGATTTACTGCAGTACATTAATGGGACAGTAACAGTCCCACCAGTGATGATAACCAATCCAGAAGGAGAAATTGTGCCTAACCCAGACTACACAAAGTTTCAAAAACAAGATAGCCTCCTCTCCTCATGGCTCCTATCGTCAGTAATTTGGAATTTATTATCACAAATAGTTGGATGTAGCACATCTTATGAAATATGGAAAACAGTCGAACAAATTATTAGTTCGCAATCCACAGCCAGAGTTATGCAGCACATGAGGGAATTACAAAACATTAGAAAAGAAGGCCTAAGCATGAAAGAATACTTGGGTAAAATAAAAAATACATGTGGCAAACTGAATGTTGTAGGTCATAAAATCAATGATAATGAGCAAATCCTATTTATTACGCGAGGATTGGACGATGAATACGAGTCTCTAATAACTGTTATAGCAAAACAACAAAATTTACCGGACTTATAGTTTGTTCGATCAACACTCCTCGCCCATGAAGGCAGGATTGAAAAAAGGAAAATAATACATGGAGAGTTTTCAGCTAATTACGCCACTGCTAAAGCAAAACAGACACAAAGCAACAACTATGGCAACATGAATAAACAGGAAAATCAATACCAGCATGGGAATCAACCACCAAGAGGAGGACATCAACCCCAAAGAGGTCGTGGACGCGGAAGATGGAACAATAACAATCATGTTAAATGTCAAATATGCCAGAAATTTGGACACATGGCAAACAAATGCTATTTTATATACAACTCTGAAGGAAATTCTTCACAGAAAAATGCTCAAGCCAACACAGCAACCATGGGAGGATTAAACATGAACAACAATGAGCTGAACAGAAGTCAAAGTGCAAGCAATGATGATGCAGACAAGACTGATGATACCAATCCTGAAGAGTGGTATCTAGACTCAGGTGCTACCCAACATATCACCAATAATCTCCAAAATGTAAACATAGGAGGCAAGAGCTACTCAGGTGTGAAATCTCTACACATGGGAAATGGTGAAACTGCTAGTATAACTCACACCGGTAAGGGTACTATACTTGGTAAAAGACAATTCAAATTGAATAATTTACTTAGAGTACCCACTATCAACAAAAATTTATTAAGCCTATCAAAATTTGTCAATGAAAATAGCGTATACTTCGAGTTTCACCCAAATTTCTGTTTAGTTAAAGATTCACTATGCCAGGATATATTACTATAGGGTAATCTACATGATGGCCTATACCAATTCAGCAACTTGAAGACCGCCAATTCTAGTAAAGGATTTTGGTGTAATAATCTAGATGTTAGCAGTAACGATAATTGTACTAGGAACTTTTATAATAGTGACAGTAATAGTTGCATCGGAAATACTAATAAATGTAATTCTCTTGAATCATAACATGTTAGATTGGGTCACCCAAGTCTTGAAACTGTTAGAATAATTTTAAATAGAAATAATATCTCTTTTGATAATAACACACTTGTCAAGCACACACTGCCAACTCGGCAAAAGCCACAAACTTCCATTCAGTGATTCTAAAACTATTTATGATAAGCAACTAAAGCTTATAGCTGCTGACTTGTGGGGACCAGCGCCACTAAATTCATATCAGGGACACAAGTACTATCTTTCCTTTGTTGATGCATATTCTAGATATACATGGATATACATGCTTAAAAACAAATCTGAGACATGCAATACGGTCATACAATTCATAATATATGTTGAAAAACAACTTAATCACACTGTCAAAATTATGCGAACTAATGGGGGGGGCCAGAATTCAAACCACTTGCTAATTATTTTTCCAAAAGAGGAATAAAACACAGGTTAACCTGCCCTCACACATCTGAACAAAACGGTTTAGTGTAAAGAAAACATAGACACATCGTAGAAACATGCTTAACTTTAATATCTCAAAGCGCCTTACCTATGAATTACTGGAATGAGGCATTTTATAGTTCTATTTTTCTCATTAATAAGCCACCCACTAGAGTGTAAAATAATAAAACACGATATGAATTGATATATATTATAAGGCCAGATTATTACTTCTTAAAATCAGAAACCAAGCATGAGATCAAGTCCATGCACGTTTGTTGGGTATGCTCAAAATCAGAAAGGATATAAATGTTTGGACAAAAATGGCAGAATTTATGTTTCAAGACATGTTATATTTGATGAAAATATTTTTCCCTTTGCAGGAAAACAAGAAACCAAAGACAGGAGTATGGGACACACCACCATAGCTGAGCAGTTCAAACCTTTTATGATTGAACCACTTATAGACGATGCTTGCCAAAAATCACATAGCACCAACATGCAAGATGATCATGAGGAAGATACATATGCAAGAAATATTGAAGGGAACATTGATCAGTCTTATCATGACATGAACAACAGCAATATGGAAAGGTACAGCAATACAAACACAAATGCAAGCTCAACTGCACAACAGGAGGCACAAATGCAAACTTATGATGACGTGAACAATAACAATATGGAAGGGGACAACAATACAAACACAAATGCAAGCTCAATTGCACAACAGTAGGCACAACAGACACAAGCTAGACACCAATGACCACAAGATCAAAGAGTGGCATTTTCAAACCTAAAATATCCAGTGTTTCCATGGTTGAGACTAAGCCTGCAAATTTTGGCCAAGCAATAGAATCAAATAAGTGGAAAGAAGCTATGAATATTGAGTATGAAGAACTCGTGAGAAATAAAACATAGAGTCTCGTGCCACCGCCAAAACACAAGAACATAATTGGATGCAGGTGGACGTACAAAATTAAAAGGAAAGAAGATGGAACCATTGACAAATACATGGCCAGACTGGTGGCCAAAGGTTATGCGCAGCAGTTCGAATTTGACTATAACGAGACATTCTCCCCAGTAATTAAACCCACAACCATTAGAATAATACTAACTATAGCTTTAAGCCAAGGTTGGAACGTGAAGCAACTAGATGTCAACAACGCCATTTTAAATGGAGAATTGAATGAAGAGGTGTATATGCAACAACCGGAAGGATATAATAATGGAGACAAAGTTTGCAAATTACACAAGGCCATTTATGGTTTGAAACAAGCCTAGAGGGCGTGTTACGAGAAACTCAAATCTACCTTATCTAACATGGGTTTCAAGCAAGCAATGTCTGACAATTCCTTATACATGAACAAGAACACACTGGGAACTATTTTCATACTGGTATACGTGGACGACATGCTTATAACGGGAGACAACGATCAAGAAATAAGCAGAATTGTACACTTATTAGATAAAAGTTTTGCTATCAAAGATCTGGGTGAGCTAAAATATTTCCTTGGAATACAGGTGATCAAAAGAAATAACAAAGATCTAATCTTGTCACAGCAGAATTATATTTCAGAGATATTGCAAGGAGCAAATATGCATCACGCAAAACATTTACCAACACCGATGATCAGTATTCTACGGCTATTTAAACATAAAGGTGAGGCCATAGATAATATCAAGCAGTACAGAAGTATAATCGGGGCACTGCAATATGCAACCATCACAAGACCTGACATATGTTATAATGTGTATAAATTAAGTCAGTACATGCAAAAACCCACTGACGGAACATTTGATAGCATTGTAAAGAATTCTAAGATACTTACAGGACATGAGACATCATGGAATAATTCTGAAATCAGAGAAAGAATGCAACTTACAGTGCGTCAGCGATGCCGACTGGGCAAATGACATTGATAATAGAAAGTCGGTGTCAGGTACTGCGTTTACTTAGGATTCAACATCATTTCATGGTTCATGAAGAAGCAACAGACTATCTCCAAATCCAACACAGAGGCCGAATACAGAGCACTGGCAAGCGCAACAACAAAAGTACTTAGGATAGGTTCACTCATGGAAGAACTAGGGTTCCCCTTAAAGAGAAAACCAGTTATCTGGTGTGATAACAAGAGCACAGTTTCACTGTCACTTAACGCAATCCAACATTCAAGGACGAAGCATCTCGAAATTTACCTCCACTTCGTAAGAGAAAAAGCACAAGTAGGACGATTGATAATTTCTCATGTACCAGCGTATTACCAAAGAGCCGATGCGCTCACCAATGCTCTATCGACTAAAAACTTCATCAGAATGAGAGAGAAAGCCGAGGATAATAGATGGAGGTGAAAATGGAAATGAGAGCGGAAAACCCAGATCTAATTGAGGGGCGTAATAATGCAAACAAGTTTATCCATTCAATCGGTTTCACATGCATCTTTCATTTCAGGCATCTTTCTCTTAGTCATTGCATTCATGCATCTTTCATTTCATGTATCTTTCTACTAGCCGTTACATTTATGCATTTTTCATTTCAGGCATCTTTCTACTAGTTGTTACATTTATTAGCTATAAATTTGCATACTATTGAATCCAATCTTGTAATCTATATCATTACATCTTCTTGAATAATAAAATATTCTCAGCTATTCTTCTATAGGGTGGGAAATCACATCAGGGGTGATAAAACGGTGAAGGTCGGACACTTATTGATCATAGCAATACTCTTAGCTTTGGTGGAGGAAAGCAGGCCGGATTTTTTTTAATAGGTTAAGTTATAGACAAGTGGGTCTATGGTGGAGAGGAGATGATGATGGATCATTTGGAGGCATCGGTTCCTTGCCATGTGGTCAGAGGTGGTGTTATAGTGCAAGCATGCATGGTCGTGCACGTTATTTGGTTATAGTGGAGTTTGGAAAGCAGAGAAGAAGCACGATGTGTAGCAAATGGCATCTGGGCTCGCCCCGTTTGAATTTATTATAAGATTAAATTGAAATTATAAGGTTAATTTACATAATAATGTATAAGCTAGCTTCAAATACTCATAACTTGCTCATAAATAATCGGCTCGACATATGGATTTTTGTGTTGGGTTTATAACAACAAGTCTGACATTATAGTGTAGTTTGTAAATAGATTAGCTCAAGTACACATTTATGGCATCTTAAAACGAAAAGGTTGCAAAAGCGTTATTTACTATAACAACGTCAATTAAAATTACAATTCTAAGTCTGTTGTTTATTTGGTCAAATAAAACACTTTCATGTTAATTTGAATAGTGTAGATAATTATGGACCTCTATTAAGTAATAAAACCTCATTTTGTGCTTGTTTTTATTGTGTTGTTTATTGTTATCAGTATTGATTATTGTGGACTGGGCAGTTAATTAATTATTGACTGTTAATTGATGAGTGTGAGAACCTTTATAAACTAGTCGTGTTGTTTATCATATTGAATTGTGAACCCATTTGGAAGAGCAGAACAACGACAAAAGCATATAATTTTCAATAAACTTTTTTCAGTGCGAGAAGTATATATGAAAAAAGAGGAGCAACATATTAAAAAGTGGAAATAACAAGGAATACAGACGTGTTATGCAGATAAAAAGGAGAGCAGAAGGACTTGAGAGGGAAAAAACATGTAACTAGGTAATAATATAATACTATGTATTAATTATTAATTGTCATATCACGAACAATAATCATCAAATATTAATTCCCGAAAGTTAATTATAAATTATCAAGTAATAAGTTGTTGTTATCATTATTATTTATTTGGAAATTTTCTAAAATTTTAAATAAAAACTTATTTTTTTTACTTTTGAATTTGATGAAAATTTCAAATTTTCTTTCGAAAATAAGTTTAGTAAATTACTAATTTGATTATTAAATGTTAAATAATACATACTAAATAATAATATATGATTATAAAAGATTGATAATAAATATTACTTCATATTATTAAATCTTACTTATTAGTATTTCGTTACGATATATCAATTATAGTTATAATATATCAAATACTAAATGTTACTTATTAATTATTAATATTTCTTATTAATTACGAATTATTTAATATTTATCCTAATATTGTACATTGCGACTAGAACAAAAATCCAGATATTTATTGGAATTGGGTGGAAAATCATAAGAGAAAATGCATTTTATTTTTAGTTTTGATAAGTAAAAAAGAAAAATTATCATACCAATATGTTTATTTTAACTAGTAGAAAAATCATTTGTTAAAAATATATCTACCCCAAGTCGTAGAAAAGCACGGTTGTCCAAAATATGTTTTCGTAACTGGTAAGAAATGTTAGTTATCAAATATGTTTATTGCAACCTAAAAAAAACAAGGTTGCTAAAGGTATTTTTTCTACAAAGGCGGGGAATCCTGATTATAGATAATATGTTTTTCGCAACTTTCTGAAAATGTCAGTCGTGAAATCTCATTTATTGCAACTTCTGTGAAATGCGAGCTGTTAAAAATCAATTTTGCAACTACCATATTGCGCCAGTTCTAATAACTAGTTGCAATGCGGTTTTATCTTCGAGTTCTCCCTCCTCTTCCATTTCAGCTCTCTAATGTTTTCAATAGCTCACTACACCAGAAATGCCAATTAGGCAGTGCTCATGGCCGTACATAAATCGATTTGGCAGTACTTTGGGCCGTATCAAAAAATGACATCTCTGTTACTTTGATACGGCATTAAGCCGTATCAAATTGAGAATTTAATACAGCCTTGAGCCGTATCAAATTGAGAATTAGATACGGCCTTGAGCCGTGTCTCATTTTCAGTTAGATACAGCTCATGGCCGTATCTAATTTCCTGTAACAACCCGGAAATGCGAGCTAGTTTAAAATTTTTATTTTGGCAATTTTTGCGAATTTTGAATATTTAAAATGAATTATTTTAAATAATATCGACGTGAAATTTATTTTGAATATAATAGAACGTGTATATTATATACGTCGTCGTTAGAATATAAATAATTATATATAATTATAAAAGGAATTGAAAATGGCGCGGTAGTTCGATAATTCGATTTCAAACTTCAATTGAACATACCAGGTGCAAAACAATCCGGATTTTAGTGAAAGCAAAAATAATAGGATCTAATTGAGAATATCTTTCCAACGAATCCGAAAAATTGAAATTTCATAGCGGGAATCAAAAGATATGTCCAAATGAAAATTCTGAATAGTCGCTATGGAATTCAGGCCCTTAAAAATGGAAATTTTGCAAACGACCTCGGATTTCGACGAAACCACTTTTGTTCGATCCGTGATTTCAAATTATTGCTAGATTCCAAATTTCATAATTTTTCGAATCAATATGTGAGCGTGGCAAAGGAAAACGCGTTTGACCAGTTTCAGTTGATTTTAATCGACTGGAAAATGGCCATTTTTCTAACGGTCTCAGAAATTCGGCGAAACTAGTTTTGTTAGGACCATATCGTCAATATGAAGCCAGAAAATATTTTTCTGGAATTTTTCGAGTTGGTATGTGACCCCAGTAAATTGAAATGCACGTTCAAATTCAATATATAAAGTTATATGTTGATTTTAACGGAAACTGATCGAAACGGTCGAATCAGCGTACGATACATATCCCATTGTGTTCGGAATGGGGGTAATTAGCTATGAACGACAGGCGGTGGGCCTCGTTTAGAGGTCGTATGAAAAAGTCAACTTTTTGTAAATTAAATAATTAAAATAATTAAAAAATAAAATTCCCCTTCCCCTAAAAAACCGTTGCCCCCCCCTCATTCTCCGTTTACAGAATCGAAATAAAAAAGGAAAAAAAAAGAAGACGAAGCAGGGGGAGGAGCCGCCGCTCCTCCCAGCAGCGTCGCCGCGTGCCGCCACCAGTATGGAGCCCCCTCCCACCAGTCCACCGCCCCCTTCTCCTTCCTCGTGCCCCCCCTAAATCCACCGCAACCCCCCCTGGCCAGACGCAGCCACCATCTGCACCCCTGAAGCCGATGCTCCCCCTCCGCCGCCTGCTAGAGGGCCCACCACCACCGCCGAGCTCTGAAACCCTCCCCACCTCAATGATAACGTAAATTTATTTAATTAAATCAGTTTTTAGATTAATTTCGGTTTTAGAGAATCAATCATTACCTTTATTTCAAATCAATTTCAATGATTATAGAAAATTAGCTTTCAAAGTGTATAAATGAGTTTGGATTTTTAACATTAAAAAGGCTCGATTTTTAGTGATTAGAGATTCAATTTTTATACATATAAAAATTCGATTTTTATGCGATTAGAGAGGTAAAGATTTGATCTTTACATATGTAGCGAATAAAAATATAATTTTTATACTAGTGGCATATTAAAGATATGATTTTTATATGATAAGGAAGATAAAAATATATTTTTTATCGTATGTAAAGGTTGAAAATATAATTTTCATATTATATAGATAATAAAAATATAATCTTTTATATTGTAGAAGTATAAAAATATAACTTTTATATAGGTAGTAAAAATATCATCTTTATATATGTAACGAAATAAAAATCTGATTTTTATTATATATATATAATGAAGTAAAAAAAATGTGATTTTTTATAGTGATGAAATGAAAAGACGAAATCTTTATAATAGAAAAGGGCGAAATTTTTATATAGAGAATAGCGTGATAAAAATATAATCTTTATTATATAAACGTCGATGTAAAAATAGAATTTTTATCTATATAGTAGCGGTATAAAAATAGAATATTTATCTATATAGTAGTGGTGTAAAAATAGAATTTTTATCTACATAGTAGCGGTATAAAAATAGAATTTTTATCTATATAGTAGCGGTGTAAAAATATAATTTTTATCTATATAGTAGTGGTGTAAAAATAGAATTTTTATCCATATGGAGTAATTATAAAAATATGATTTTTATATACATAGCAAGAATATAAAAATGTGATTTTTATATATGTAGTTGCTACGGGCAACGAAAGTGATGAAAGGCGAGAACAGCGATGACTTCTATATAAGAAGAGTCGAGATGATTGGATTAGCTTTCGGTGAGAACATCTCATTCTAAATTTCTTTTTCTATTCATATATATATATACTAGGATGTAGAGGGTGCTTAGCAGCACCCGACACCCGTCATCCACAGACCATGGATGGCTTGTTTGTATGATTGATGTGTTGTGAAAATTGTTTGTGATATTGATGTGAAATCGATAATAAATTGTAGATGGTTGAAATAAATTAATTATCGTTGGAAATATAATTTTTAACGTGAATGTGAATAAATAAATATTTATAAACAAATCGGCCGATTTGTTTATATACACTGATTTGACTGATATTGATTGGGTCGATAAATTTTACACATCGCCCAACTACACAAATAAAAATATGTGTTTGTTGATTTGAAACCCCACACGGGTGTTGCGATGATATTTGAGTACACTTATCCCAATTATTGAATTGTATGTTGATCAATTGGTCGACAGATTTTGTATGCGTTGATTATTTATATTTGATGCTTATGCAGTTGTGTGGTGCACCTTGGATGATGGTTGATTGTTTATCGTTGCTATTATATACATGTGTTGTATGGAATCCATATAATTAAAGTTATATGGTGATTGATTGGGCCTCATTCCAATCGGGAAAATAATGAATATTATAAAAGAAAATCCATGTGTTGAATAGAATAAATGCTCATGTGTTGAGAATATTTATGTGTTGAAAATATTCGTGTGTTGAGTAAAATATTTTAATAATAAAATTTACATCTTTATCATATTTAAAATTAGAACAACTTTACGGTTGGAGTCTGATTTAAAAATCAAACGATAGATACCATAATTTTATAAAATATTTTGCATAACAAAAATAGTCGTGTGTTGACAGTACTCATGTGTTAAGATTAGTCAGGTGTTGGAAGAAATATATATTCATGTGTTGAATGGAATAAATATTCATTTGTTGAATAGAATAACGGATTTATTGAAATATATAAAGCAGTGTTGATTAGAATTACGCTCTTTTGACGTGAACGATATTTATATCGATTATATTCGTTTTTATAATGAATATAGAAAAGAAGTGATTTCAAAATATAACGTTTTGAAAATATTATCATTTATATAGTAATGATATGAAATATTCAATTTTGATTAGAAATTGAATATAGTGTTGAAATGGTTTTGAAAACGAATTTAAAACGATTTATAAAATACGTTTTAAAGAGGAAATCGACGAAATATATATAATATATATTATATATACATAATGGCCTGAATAGAACGCGCCGCGGCGCGGCAGTTCGTGAATTTCAACCATTGACTTCGAACTGACGTTGCGGGAGATCCGACCGTCGGATTCTCCTAAAACCGGAACCGTTGGGTTCGTATCGAAAATAGCTTTCCAATGAATATTAGAAATTTGAAATCTAACGGTTGGATTTGGAATTATGTCCAAATCAAATTTGGAAAAGGTCGTTGTAAGTGCAGTTCGATGGCCGTTGATGGAAATCGACTGTACGGGCCTTGATAAAATTATTAAAAATATTAATAATTTGTGTAAAATCATAATATGTGAATTGGAAAGAACTGGGATGAAAATTTTCACATTTGAAAGGGTAAAAATAGATTTTTGTGGAAATGAACTAGTTTTGAACTAGAATTAAAATCAATTTATTTTTGAAATAAATAAATTGAATTTGAAAGTGATTTTAAAAATAATCAATATTCCCAATACGTGAATTGGACTGGAGTTGAATCGAAATTATCTTCGGAATATTTCGATGTTGGATTTCGTGACTATGCAGATATTGTTATGGGAATTTGAATGATATATTTTATATCGTTATTTCCAATACGATATTTGTTGGTTTCAGATTTTGATATTGAATATAATCCGGTATATTTTCTATTCAGAGCCTTGTATTTAATATCAAATGTGATTGGGTTTATCGTGAATCGTGCTTTATATGACATTGGTTCTTTAACCCAGTTAAAGGCAAGATGTGGATTTTTGAGAAGATTAAAACTAAGTGGAGCTTTAATGAATCTTTAATTAGATTGAAATGTGAATTGATAATTTAAATTATCAAATCTGAAAGGTGATCGAGAATGGAGTACCACCAGTTTTGCTCCAAAGCGATAGTTAAATCTTTAATTAGATTTGAACGTGAAATGGTAATTAATTTTACCGATAACACCGTGGTGTTAGATATGGAGTACCACCAGTTTTGCTCCAGAGGATGAATAGGTTGGGATTGGGAAATAAAATAAATAATTACTTCGGTGTGGTTCGCTAATCCCGACTAGTTTGAAATGATATCCAAAGGAAGATTAAAGAATAAATTTAAAAGAATTTATCTTGGATAAAATTAATGGGAACCTTTCCCCTAAGAATGTGATTTTGTGAATAAAAGAATATTCTGAATTGGAATGAGGCGTTCGTTGTGTTTGTGTAACATTTGTTTATTATATACGTGGGTTATTCAGAAAGGCCGGGTTATACCCATTCTGAATAACCGATTCGACGAGATGTCGAAGATGAAGACGGTGGTCGAAGACTGGAAGTCTTCACATCGTTTGGGTGATTACTGATGATCTCGATTGGGATGTACACCCAAGATGAGGGAAACACTTGGTGATCGTCCAGACGTACTTGGAAATGGATGGATATGCGAGGAAAGTGCCTCCGGTTTCGTTCAGACCCAGAACGAACTTGTAAATGGATTGTGTGTCTGACATTGGATTTTATTCTGTGTTGATTGATCTCTATTAAATAAACATCTGTTTGGCGGCAGAGAATTTATTCTCTTTCTTAACGCCCTTCTCTGAGACGTACGAGCTCAGAGGTTGTATATCGATGGACATCAGTCGCATGGAGTGGATTGCCAGTGTGGCACGCGTAAGTGGCAGATGATCAAGGCTTCTGTTGAAAAGCAAAGTCTTGTGGTTGATGATCAAAGCACGGCCTGTGTGGCGTAGCTTTGTGTATATCATGAATTCGCGAGCCTCACACCTCGGTATGAGTCAAAAACGGGATACGGACCTAAGGAGTGCACGACGTTTCTTTCTAGCTATGGGTGGTGTCAGTGACCTTCCAGCACTGACATTTATATACTTTTCACCTGTGTGGTTGTTGGATACGAGGCGCCTCGAATTTAGGTCTGTAAGGACCGGGAAATGTGTGTTCAGGAATAATTAATCCTCAAAGGTAAGAGAGGACCGGCCTTGGAGGTTCCAAAGGATCATAGTGGGGTCCTGAGGCATTTGCTAGAGTGTCTCGAATCGGAGAGGAGCTTGCCTCTTGCCTCGACTCATGATGGAAATCCAATTTCCAATACGTGGTATTATGGTTTTAATTGTAGAACTAGTATGGCGACATGATAGATGGTACCCATGCTGCCTATGATTTATATTTATGATTGAAATTGTTTTGACACTATACACTTATAATAGTATCAAATGATTTGTTTTAAACGTACCAAGCATGTTTGGCTATTATAAGGGAAAACCCTATCCTCCGGCTTGCGTTACATTGTGTGATGGGACATGGGTCTTATAATAGCTTTATTTTTCCAAAAAGCATTGCGCTGTTTTGTTATATGCACTAGTATTCTTGGGAGGAAACCCGTTCCGTGTTATACGGCGTGGTCCCTTGAATGACTCTCTTCTAAAGTAAAGTTTTAAATAACTGTTTTAGTTCTCACACCAGTCACATGACTGACCTGGAGTTTATTGTTTTAACCTAAACTCTGGGTGCCCCTATTTTCCACACGGGCAGCTAATACTTTTGGTTTTGCAGATTTATATTCACAGGATCCTGATTTACAGCTGGAATGATATCCGGAAAGCTCTATATTCGTATGTCACCTTCAGTTGTGCTTTGTATTATTTTTCCGCTGCTGTGTAATTTATTGTAATCTCTGATATTTATCGAATGTAATTTATTCATTTATACTCTGTATATTCTTGTATCTGATGGAATTGTTGTAATAACAATGAAATGTTCTTCCGTCTGCGTCCTTTTGTGTATTGTTCTCAAAGTATCCGTGCTTTCCTTCACGGGGAAGTAACGAGTTCTTACAGTGGTATCGGAGCTTTGGTTTACAGAGCTCGAGAACAAGACACATTAGAACCATACGAAAGAATTCATCAGATATTGGATTAGTAATATCCAATTAGAATTACTCGTTAGAGATAGGATCAGTAGTATCCTAGAATGAGTGTGAAGAGTATATTTTTCAAATGAAAACAATTTTGTTTTGAAAATTTAAATCGCTTTGTACGTATTTGATTATTTATATTTTTTGAATTTGGACAATCGAGTATATAAAGATTTCGCGTATACGCGTCAATAACGTATAGTCGAAGTTTTAATATACTGGATAGATATAGAGTCACATTCTAGACACCCGGGGATAATTCTGATGATGTGGCCACATCATCGGTATTTATGTTCGTGTTTCGAAGGTGTGATATCTTTATATTTCCATTAGACTGGTGTGAGAACCAAAATATAGCTAGAATACATTGTTGTGAATTGGCATCAAAAACATGATTTTCTGTATATGTATCAAAATTATGAATTTGAAACTCTAATTCACTAATTGATTGATGTTTGTGTTGTTTGTTTATTTGTTTGATAATTTTGAACCATTTCACCTAATAGAATCGAATATTGAATTGTATTGAAAATTTGTCACATTTACTTGCATATACATGTACTTACATTGAACAGGTCATAGCAAGGAGGCTAGAGCAGAGAATAAAATTTGTTTGCCCGATAAATAGGTACATATTTACTATAATTTACTGTTTTGTTTGGGTGATGATGTTTTTATGAGCCGCTTGGCTTTTTCTTTTTCTTTTTGAGATCAGAGGGCCTGTATGGCAATTTTGGGATTTTCCCGTTGCTCCCGGTGCAGGGGAGGTTATGGCGAAATTTTTCGAAAATTTAGGGTGTTAGCCAAATTTTTGAAAAATTTGAAAAGTTCTTAGAAACTGAAAAGTTGAAGAACTTAAGCCGTAGTCAAAATAATGGAAGTTGAGTTGTTTGTTAAACAACTTTCGGCATCGTTCCTTTTCGGCTTCCATTGTTATGTTCCTTTTCGGCCTTTGATTTAGAGAAGATTAGAATATCATCAATAAAAACCAGAACAAATTTATTCAATTAAATCACACATTGAACTGATTAGAAAATAGTTAGAAATATATACGTGTGCATTGTATATGTTTAAACAGGAAATTGGATAGCTGTTGAGTAAAGATTTTATTTGCGTGCCCGACAAATAGGTAAACCTTAATGAGTTGGATGCGAAATATTATTATATCAACTCCTGTGAATGCCATTGGATGCGGAGTGCTGGTTATTCTGTGTGAAATAATAAACATCGCCATAGGATAGCAACAATTAATTTTGAACTACATTACATGACACACTTCTGAAGATAGGCATACTTCATCATATACCACATAAGCATTTGGAGCTTGTGTGACGAGGTGGAAGATTTACCATACGAGCGAGAGGCTTGTATGGCGATGACTATATTTTACAGGTTGAACTGATGACTGGAATGGACTATTTAAATTGTAACGATAAAATTGCCAGATTAATAAAAACCCCACACGGTCCTAGAGTTGACAATAATCATGTCTCTTTAGTTATTAGATACGGCACATGGACTACTTATTTCCCACACGGGACGAGGTGACAAGGATTTATCCTATGGAGCATTTAAAATACACACTCCCTCAGGCTTTGACAGGGTGACAAGAATTTATTCTCTGGAGTTATTATCAATACACGCTCCCCTGTAAACACCAGAATATATCACTATAAATATGTGTATGCTTATTAGGATTTATTGGGTACCTAATACGACCCAATAAATTTCCAAACCTCTCCCCGTACAAAGGAGGTTATGGCGAAATTTTTCGAAAATTCCGGGTGTTAGCCAAATTTTTGAAGAATTTGAAAATTCTCAGAAACTGAAAAGTTGGAGAATAGAAGCCAGATCGAATGTAGAGTTGATTAATCAAACCACTTTCGACTTTGTTCCTTTTCGGGGACGAAAAGTTTTAAGTGGGGGAGATTGTAACAACCTGGAAATGCGAGCCAGTTTAAAATTTTTATTTTGGCAATTTTAGCGAATTTTGAATATTTAAAATGAATTATTTTAAATAATATCGACGAGAAATTTATTTTGAATAGAATAGAACGTATATATTATATATGTCGTCGTTAGAATATAAATAATTATATATAATTATAAAAGGAATTGAAAATGGCGTGGTAGTTCGATAATTCGATTTCAAACTTCAATTGAACATACTAGGTGCAAAACAATCCGGATTTTAGTGAAACCAAAAATAATAGGATCTAATTGAGAATATCTTTCCAAAGAATCCGAAAATTTGAGATTTCATAGCGGGAATCAAAAGATATGTCCAAATGAAAATTCTGAATAGTCGCTATGGAATTCAGGCCCTTAAAAATGGAAATTTTGCAAATGACCTCGGATTTCGTTGAAACCACTTTTGTTGGATCCATGATGTCAAATTATTGCTAGATTCCAAATTTCATAATTTTTCGAATCAATATGTGAGCGTGGCAAAGGAAAACGCGTTTGACCAGTTTCAATTGATTTTAATCGACTGGAAAATGGCCATTTTTCTAACGGTCTCAAAATTCGACGAAACTAGTTTTGTTAGGACCGTATCGTCAATATGAAGCCAGAAAATATTTTTTTGGAATATTACGAGTTGGTATGTGACCCCAGTAAATTGAAATGCACGTTCAAATTCAATATATAGAGTTATATGTTGATTTTAACAGAAACTGATCGAAACGATCGAATCAGCGTACGATACATATCCCATTGTGTTCGGAATGGGGGTAATTAGCTATGGACGACAGGCGGTGGGCCTCATTTAGAGGTCGTATGAAAAAGTCAACTTTTTGTAAATTAAATAATTAAAAAATAAAATTCCCCTTCCCCTTAAAAACCGTTGCCCCCCCTCATTCTCATTTTACAGAATCGAAATAAAAACGAAAAAAAAAAGACAAAGCAGGGGGAGGAGCCGCAGCTCCTCCCAGTAGCGTCGCCGCGCGCCACCACCAGGGCGGAGCCCCCTCCCACCAGTCCACCGCGCCCTTCTCCTTCCTTGCGCCCCCCCTAAACCCACCTCAACCCCCCCGGCCAGACGCAGCCACCATCCGCCCCCTGAAGCCGATGCTCCTCCTCCTCCGCCTGCTAGAGGGCCCACCACCACCGCCGAGCTCTGAAACCCTCCGCACCTCGATGATAAGGTAAATTTATTTTATTAAATCAGTTTTTAGATTAATTTCGGTTTTAGAGAATCAATCATTACCTTTATTTCAAATCAATTTCAATGATTATAGAAAATTAGCTTTCAAAGTGTATAAATGAGTTTGGATTTTTAAATTAAAAAGGCTCGATTTTTAGTGATTAGAGATTCAATTTTTATACATGTAAAAATTCGATTCTTATGTGAGTAGCGAGGTAAAGATTTGATCTTTACATATGTAGCAAATAAAAATATAATTTTTATACTAGTGGCATATTAAAGATATGATTTTTATATGATAAGGAAGATAAAAATATAATTTTTATCGTATGTAAAGGTTAAAAATATAATTTTCATATTATATAGATAATAAAAATATAATCTTTTATATTGTAGAAGTATAAAAATATAATTTTTATATAGGTAAGATAGTAAAAATATCATCTTTATATATGTAACGAAAAAAAAATCTGATTTTTATTATATATATATAATAAAGTAAAAAAAGGTGATTTTTTTATAGTGATGAAATGAAAAGGCAAAATCTTTATAATAGAAAAGGGCGAAATTTTTATATAGAGAATAGCGTGATAAAAATATAATCTTTATTATATAAATATCGATGTAAAAATAGAATTTTTATCTATATAGTAGCGGTGTAAAAATAGAATTTTTATCTATATAGTAGCGGTGTAAAAATAGAACTTTTATCTATATAGTAGCGGTATAAAAATAGAATTTTTATCTATATAGTAGCGGTGTAAAAATATAATTTTTATCTATATAATAGTGGTGTAAAAATAGAATTTTTATCCATATGGAGTAATTATAAAATTATGATTTTTATATACATAGCAAGAATATAAAAATGTGATTTTTATATATGTAGTGGCTACGGGCAATGAATGTGATGAAAGGCGAGAACAGCGATGACTTCTACATAAGAAGAGTCGAGATGATTGGATAAGCTTTCGGTGAGAACTTCTCACTCTAAATTTCTTTTTCTAGTTATATATATATACTAGGATGTAGACGGTGCTTAGCAGCACCCGATACCCGTCATCCACAGACCATGGATGGCTTGTTTGTATGATTGATGTGTTGTGAAAATTGTTTGTGATATTGATGTGAAATCGATAATAAATTATAGATGGTTGAAATAAATTAATTATCGTTGAAAATATAATTTTTAACGTGAATGTGAATAAATAAATATTTATAAACAAATCGGCCGATTTGTTTATATACACTGATTTGACTGATATTGATTCGGTCGATAAATTTTACACATCGCCCAACTGCACAAATAAAAATATGTGTTTGTTGATTTGAAACCCCACACGGGTGTTGGGATGATATTTGAGTACACTTATCCCAATTATTGAATTGTATGTTGATTGATTGGTCGACAGATTTTGTATGCGTTGATTATTTATATTTGATGCTTATGCAGTTGTGTGGTGCACCTTGGATGATGGTTGATTGTTTATCGTTGCTATTATATACATGTGTTGTATGGAATCCATATAATTAACGTTATATGGTGATTGATTGGGCCTCATTCCAATCGGGAAAATAATGAATATTATAAAAGAAAATCCATGTGTTGAATAGAATAAATGCTCATGTGTTGAGAATATTTATGTGTTGAAAATATTCGTGTGTGGAGTAAAATATTTTAATAATAAAATTTACATCTTTATCATATTTAAAATTAGAACTACTTTACGGTTGGAGTCTGATTTAAAAATCAAACAATAGATACCATAATTTTATAAAATATTTTGCATAACAAAAATAGTCGTGTGTTGACAGTACTCATGTGTTGAGATTAGTCAGGTGTTGGAAGAAATATATATTCATGTGTTGAATGGAATAAATATTCATTTGTTGAATAGAATAATGGATTTATTGAAATATATAAAGCCGTGTTGATTAGAGTTGAGCTCTTTTGACGTGAACGATATTTATATCGATTATATTCGTTTTTATAATGAATATAGAAAAGAAGTGATTTCAAAATATAACGTTTTGAAAATATTATCATTTATATAGTAATGATATGAAATATTCAATTTTGATTAGAAATTGAATATAGTGTTGAAATGGTTTTGAAAACGAATTTGAAACGATTTATAAAATACGTTTCAAAAAGGAAATCGACGAAATATATATAATATATATATATATATATATATATATATATATATATATATATATATAATGGCCTGAATAGAACACGCCGCGCCGCGGCAGTTCATGAATTTCGACTATTGACTTCGAATTGACGTTGCGGGAGATCCGACCGTCGGATTCTCCTAAAACCAGAACCGTTGGGTTCGTATCGAAAAGTGCTTTCCAACGAATATTAGAAATTTGAAATCTAACGGTTGGATTTGGAATTATGTCCAAATCAAATTTGGAAAAGGTCGCTGTAAGTGCAGTTCGATGGCCGTTGATGGAAATCGACTGTACGAGCCTTGATAAAATTATTAAAAATATTAATAATTTGTGTAAAATCATAATATGTGAATTGGAAAGAACCGGGATGAAAAATTCCACATTTGAAAGGGTAAAAATAGATTTCTGTGGAAATGAACTAGTTTTGAACTAGAATTAAAATCAATTTATTTTTGTAATAAATAAATTGAATTTGAAAGTGATTTTAAAAATAATCAATATTCCCAATACGTGAATTGGACTGGAGTTGAATCGAAATTATCTTCGGAATATTTCGATGTTGGATTTCGTGACTATACAGATATTGTTATGGGAATTTGAAAGATATATTTTATATCGTTATTTCCAATACGATATTTGTTGGTTTCAGAATTTGATATTGAATATAAGCCGGTATATTTTCTATTCAGAGCCTTGTATTTAATATCAAATGTGATTTGGGTTTAACGTGAATCGTGTTTTATATGACATTGGTTCTTTAACCCAGTTAATGGCAGGATGTTGATTTTTGAGAAGATTAAAACTAAGTGGAGTTTTAATGAATCTTTAATTAGATTGAAATGTGAATTGATAATTTAAATTATCAAATTTGAAAGGTGATCGAGAATGGAGTACCACCAGTTTTGCTCCAAAGCGATAGTTAAATCTTTAATTAGATTTGAACATGAAATGGTAATTAATTTTACCGATAACACCGTGGTGTTAGATATGGAGTACCACCAGTTTTGCTCCAGAGGATGAATAGGTTGGGATTGGGAAATAAAATAAATAATTACTTCAGTGTGGTTCGCTAATCCCGACTAGTTTGAAATGATATCCAAAGGAAGATTAAAGAATAAATTTAAAAGAATTTATCTTGGATAAAATCAATGGGAACCTTTCCCCTAAGAATGTGATTTTGTGAATAAAAGAATATTCTGAATTGGAATGAGGCGTTCGTTGTGTTTGTGTAACATTTGTTTATTATATACGTGGGTTATTCAGAAAGGCCGGGTTATACCCATTTTGAATAACCGATTCGACGAGATGTCGAAGATGAAGACGGTGGTCGAAGACCGGAAGTCTTCACATCGTTTGGGTGATTACTGATGATCTCGATTGGGTTGTACACCCAAGATAAGGGAAACAGTTGGTGATCGTCCAGACGTACTTGGAAATGGATGGATATGCGAGGAAAGTGCCTCCGGTTTCGTTCAGACCCAGAACGAACTTGTAAATGGATTGTGTGTCTGACATTGGATTTTATTCTATGTTGATTGATCTCTATTAAATATACATCTGTTTGGTGGCAGAGAATTTATTCTCTTGCTTAACGCCCTTCTCTGAGACGTACGAGCTCAGAGGTTGTATATCAATGGACATCAGTCGCATGGAGTGGATTGCCAGTGTGGCACGCGTAAGTGGCAGATGATCAAGGCTTCTGTTGGAAAGCAAAGTCTTGTGGTTGATGATCAAAGCATGACCTGTGTGGCGTAGCTTTGTGTATAACATGAATTCGCGAGCCTCACACCTCGGTATGAGTCAAAAAGGGATACGGACCCAAGGAGTGCACGACGTTTCTTTCTAGCTATGGGTGGTGTCAGTGACCTACCATCACTGACATTTATATACTTTTCACCTGTGTGGTTGTTGGATACGAGGCGCCTCAGATATTGGTTTGTAAGGACCGGGAAACGTGTGTTCAGGAATAATTAATCCTCAGAAGTAAGAGAGGATCGGCCTTGGAGGTTCCAAAGGATCATAGTGGGGTCCTGAGGCATTTGCTAGAGTGTCTCGAATCGGAGAGGAGCTTGCCCCTTGCCTCGACTCATGATGGAAATCCAATTTCCAATACGTGATATTGCGGTTTTAATTGTAGAACTAGTATGGAGACATGATAGATGGTACCCATGCCGCCTATGGTTGATATTTGTGATTGAAATTGTTTTGACACTATACACTTATAATAGTATCAAATGATTTGTTTTAAACGTACCAAGCATGTTTGGCTATTATAAGGGAGAATCCTATCCTCCGGCTTGCGTTGGATTGTGTGATGGGACCTGGGTCTTATAATAGCTTCATTTTTCCAAAAACATTGCGCTGTTTTGTTATATGCACTAGTATTCTTGGGAGGAATCCTGTTCCGTGTTATACAACATGGTCCCTTGAATTACTCTCTTCTAAAGTAAAGTTTTAAATAACTGTTTTAGTTCTCACACCAGTCACATGTGTAACAACCCGTATTTTCAATAAACTGTTATAACATAAATCGAGGCAGAATTAAATTCTAAATTCTGAATCAAGGGAAACGGGCTATGCCATTGCGTTCGTCTCGGAAAAATACGCGAAATAGAGTCCGAGTTTTCGAAAATCGGAGTCCGTATGACCCGGATAAGGCCCATTGAAGTTTTCAGAAATTTCTATGCTAAAAACAGATTTAAATTTCAAATTAAAAACAAGGATTAGGGCTAATTGGTGTCAGGCGGGAAAATTCCCGCCAGGGCCCCCATGTCGACAGGGGTCCTAGGGTGTCGACTGCCCTGTCGACAGCCCTGTCGACACGGGGTAGGCAGGCAGTTTTGCCTGGCGCGCCACTTTGATTTGGGCTTGGTCTTGTGGCTTGGTTCTAGAGAATTCCTAAATCTGACGGGCCTAAACTAACCTAGGGTTAATCCTAGGGCTAAAAACACTCTAATCTTCTATAAATAAGCCCCTAATCCTACCCTAAAGCCTCATTATTCACTCTAGCAACCAAACTATGTCAAATTGAAATCTCAAATGGCCTCCACCTAAGAACCCTAGCCTCCACCCTCTTCAAAAATCAATTCTAAGAAGATTTTGATGTTCATACAAGCTTTTCTAGGTTGTATGAATGATCATTAGCTTGCATACATCATCAAGTTGCAAGCTTTATTTGCTAAGCTAGAGTTTTTGGGATTTTTGTTAATTGGAGCTTTGTTTTGGGGTTTTTATGCTTGCATAAAAGGGCTTCTCAATCTTTATTAGTAGATTTGTGTCTTCATAATATTTGTAAGCCCTCTTACCTTCATTTTAGAAACTCTAAAGTTAATATGTGATGAAAGTTGGGATTTTTGTATGTTTAATGAGTTATGCATGCTTATGCGAGTTCACTATGCTATGTTATGCATGTTTAATGAGTTATGCATACTTATGTGAGTTCCCTAAGCTATGTTACACATGTTTGATAAGTTATGCATGTTTATGCAAGTTCACTATGCCATGATTTGCAAGTTTAACAAGTTATGCATGTTTA
The DNA here is from genome assembly GCA_030737875.1 of Allium sativum. Lineage (NCBI taxonomy): Eukaryota > Viridiplantae > Streptophyta > Magnoliopsida > Asparagales > Amaryllidaceae > Allium > Allium sativum. The sequence goes on along the minus strand of CM060925.1, from coordinate 305,466,017 downwards.
TGCAAGTTCACTATGCCTTGATTTGCAAGTATGACAAGTTATGCATGCTTATGCAAGTTCACTATGCCATGATTTGCAAGTTTAACAAGTTATGCATGTTTATGCAAGTTCACTAAGTCATGATTTGCAAGTTCAACAAGTTATGCATGTTTATGCAAGTTCACTATGCTAAGTTATGCAAGTCCAACATGTTATGCATGCTTATTATGACATGTAAGATTTATCATGTATGTTGTGCCAAGTTCCCTCTTCCTATCCTTTATGCGTTATGACGAATATGTAAGCGATAGAATGACGTTGGGGGGTTTTGGGTGAAACTTAAAATACATGAAAGTATAAGATTGGGAATTTACCTATTAAGTTAGGTCTACCCCTTGGGAATTTACCTATTAAGTTAGGTCTACCCAAGTTAAACTTGTAATTATGGTTTGAAATAAAGTGGACATGACACTTAGAAAACATGTGTGGCCAGCTCGAGGTTGGGTTGAGTTTGTAGCATAAACCTACCCGGAACCGACCGGCTTAACTAGTTGCTACAAACAATAGGATCCAATGTGAGAAGTTGGTCATGTGTACCTGGGACCCGAGGTTAGACCAAGTTGTGGTGTAAAGCTACCCGGACCCGCCCGGCTTAACTAGTAACCGCAACAAAGTCTAATGTGAGAGGTTAAGGTACAATTAAATTAATGCCTCATAATTAGGGTTAAGTCATGGCCCACTAATACTTAACCAATTTTGGGGATACGAGGGATTAAATGGGGTTAAGTGGTGAACTGTTGGTTACACTTAACTAATTTAATCCATGATTAGTGAGGGGTTAAACCACACTTAACCCTCTTAGAAAACCCTAGCAACGTGGTCTGTTCCAGCAGTAATCCCAGTTTGGTATCACTCACAACCCTAGAGGCTAGGCTAGGGCGGGGCACGATTACTGGACTGATGTAAGCGACCAAAGCGACGGCTGAGTGGTACAGCGGTGCGGGTCCAGGCGGGCTACGGACGTGCACGTAGTTCGGTGTTGGACAAACTCGAGGCACGGGTACCAGTAGGTTTAGACTGTGCATTATTGCTTAAGTGTCTGGGGTTGACACCCGAGGGCTTGATACACCCAAAGGTGGACCCATCACAGTCTGACTACAACCATATGTGGGCCGTATGGACACCAACACTTGACGTGTTAGGTTTATAGGGAGCCGATCGACTAGACCGTTGGGCTGGACCTTGTATTAAGGTCACCTCATGTTATTGGGCCAAAGTTTGGGCTAAGGGATCATTACCTGTTATGTTAGTTTGCTAGTACACTGTGGTGCAAAGCTTAATCTTCTTTATGTGATGACACCTTTATCTATTTCCAGTATATTCATCTCAGTTTCCATCATGATGTTAGCTTTATTAGTTTATAGACTGATCGTAGTAGGGCTTACCAGTCTTTTTGACTGACATGTTTTCTTTCGCTTCTTTTCTTCCGTTCCCCCCCCCCCCAAGGTTCTCAGGGAGGGAACAGTGGTGCTTAGCTTGGATCGCTTGCTTGTTCGCTGGATAGCTCATGTATGTCTGGATATTGAGCTCGCTATGGCTTATCACTTTTATTTTTGGGGATAGCACTGTGTATTTCAGTATTTCTGTTTATGTTGTACTAGACATATTTATTTTGGCAGATGACTTTATGATGTACTAGATTTGTTTTGAGATGGTTTGAGATATTCCGCTGTTCTATTCTCATTTACTCTGTTTTACATATATGTTTATGTTCCTGTTCTGCCTTGATATATCATTATGCATGCTTACCCAGTTCTAACACCCCCCAGAAGCTAGTGCCCCCGAAAGAGTGACCCTAGCGGAGGTGGGGTGTTACAAATTTGGTATCAGAGCATATGGTTTGCAAGAAAGGACAAAAAGTTTTTAAAAGACTTTTGAAAAACTATTTTCAAAACAAGTATAAAGTATTTACCAAAGAAAAGTCTAGTATTTTAAAAGGCTATTCCCCCAAAAAGCCATTAGCGTTATCCTTCGTTCCCTTGACCTAATCTTATCTTATCCTTCGTTTCAGTATGGCTGAGGATCTTGCCATCCCGGATGGAGTAAATGTGCCACTCTGGTATAGGAGGCTTCTAGAAGCTAGGGCGGCAGCCGGCCCCGCAAACCCTACTCCCACTCCTCCTCCTGTAGTTGAGAATCCTCCCCCTAATGTTAATATTCCTCCTCCCGTTGCTAATGTCCCTCCTCCGGTGGTTCCTCCAGCAGTTAATGTTCCTCCCCCTCCTGTTGCTGTGGCTCCTCCTCCTCCTCCCCCTCAGCATCCTCAGGTTGAGTTCACGAAGGTTTGTAAAGACTTCAAGGCAATGGGAGGCAAGAATTTCCTAGGCACGGAATCTTTTGTTGAAGCTAGGAATTGGCTGAAAGACACTGAGGACCTGTTTGCTATCTTTGGGATTGATGACGAGAGGAAGATTTTATTGACAGTGTGGCTTTTGAAGGATGAGGCGGCCTATTGGTGGGAGGTCACCAATGGGAAGAGACCCGTTGAGACTTGGGCCGATTTGAGGGCTAGATTTGTGACCAAGTTTCTATCTTCTGCTGAGGCGAATTTACAGATGGAGAAGTTCATTGCATTAAAGCAAGGTGATATGTCTGTTAAGGAGTATGTGAACAAGTTTAATCAGCTGGCCCGTTTTGGTTTGGATATGGTGAACACTCCGGAGAAGAAGGCTCTTCGATTTGCTAGAGGGTTGAATGAGCCGCTGCAGGGCTTGGCAATGTCACATGTTCCGCATGGGGCTACTTTTGAGAGTTTGCTCAATATGGCTCTGCTTCAGGGAGATGGAAAGAAAGAAGTCAAGTCGAGTGATACTCAAGCAAAGAAGACTGATTCTCAAGGCAAAGGCAATCAAGGTGGTCAAAGCAGCCAGGGGAATCAGGGCAAGAACAAGAAGGGGAACAACAACAACAAAGGCAAGGGAAAGTGCAATTACTGTGGTGTGCCTGGACACTTTGCTAAGGATTGTAGGAAGAAGAAAAGGAAGCTTAGTGGTGGATGTTTTTCCTGTGGTGAGACTGGACACTTCAGCAAGGAGTGCCCGAAGAAGAAAGGACAGGCTGGACCTTCAAGAGGGCAAGTTCATGCTCTCAATACCGCTCCAGTTCCCGACCGAGGTAGTGTTTCTGTTGAGAACCTTGTTTATGTTTCTGATCTTCCAGTCCGTACTTTGTTTGATTCTGGTGCATCACATAGCTTTATTTCATCTGATCTTGTTGATAGCTTGCACCTTAGTACTAGCTTAGTGGATGATCCCGTTTGTGTTTCGAATCCCATTGGGGGTTCTGCTCATCTATCTATGATATGTGAGGATCTGAGGATCTCTATACTCAGTGTAGAGTTCTTGTGTAGTGCATATGTTCTTGGTTTCAGGGGATACGGATTGATACTGGGCATGGATTGGCTGTCCCGATATGGAGCCATTCTTGATTGTGAGCATAGGGTTGTGAGGCTTGTGACTCGCCTTGGCAACACCTTAGAGATTTCATGCAATCCGAAGAATCCCGTCATGTTGTGCTATCTAGAATCTCTCGACTCATCAGAGGAGGCCCTTCAGTCTGTAAGGGTGGTCCGAGATTATCCAGATGTTTTTGAAGAAGTTAAGGGGTTGCCCCCTAAACGAGAGATTGATTTTCGCATTTATCTGGTGGATAATGCTAAGCCTGTTTCTTTGCCCGTTCGGCATATGGCTCCGCGTGAGAGACGAGAGCTGAGCAAGCAAGTGAAAGAATTGCTTGAGAAGAACTTCATCAGAAGAAGTATATCCGAATGGGGAGCGCCTGTGGTGTTTGCTACTAAGGCAGATGGTTCTCTTCGACTCTGTGTGGATTATAGGGAATTGAATAAGCTGACTAAGAAGAACAGACACCCGTTACCGAGGATCGATGATCTCTTTGATCAGCTTGTTGGTGCTTCTGTTTTCTCTCAGCTTGATCTTGCTACGGGATTTCATCAGCTCAGAGTGGCTGAACATAGTATAGACAAGACTGCATTCAGAACTCCAGACGGATTCTTTGAATGGCTTGTTATGCCGTTCGGTTTGACGAATGCACCCGCGTATTTCGTGGACTTGATGAGTAGGGTGTTTCGGGAGTTCTTGAATAAGTTTGTCGTGGTCTTTGTGGATGATATTCTGGTCTTCTCCAAGGATGAAGAAGAGCACGCGAGGCATCTTGTAGAGGTGATGGATACGCTTAGGGCGCATCAGTTAAAGGCCAAGTTCTCCAAGTGTCACTTTTGGAGAAGGGAAGTCAGATTCCTTGGGCATATCGTATCCAAGCAAGGCTTAGCGGTGGATCCCGCTAAGGTGGTTGCAGTTCAGGATTGGAAGACTCCAAGGAATGCAACCGAGGTGAGAAGCTTTCTGGGTCTTGCGGGTTTTTACCGGAAGTTCATCAAGGACTTCGCGAAGATATCCGCTCCTCTTACTAAGTTGACGAAGAAGAACTTAGTTTTTGCTTGGGATATGGACTGTGAGCTTGCTTTTCAAAGACTCAAGAGAGCCCTTACCTCAGCACCAGTTCTAGCTTTACCGGATAGTGGTAAGATATTTACCGTGTACACTGATGCTTGTGGCACGGGATTGGGCGCCGTTCTGATGCAAGAGGGCAGAGTTATATGTTTTGGTGGGAGGCAACTTAAGGTGCATGAGAGGAATTATCCCACTCATGATCTAGAGTTGGCAGCGATTGTATATGCACTCAAGGCTTGGCGTCATTATCTTCTGGGAGAGAGATTTGAGCTGTATACTGATCATAAGTCTTTGAAGTATCTCTTTTCGCAGAAGGATCTGAACTTGAGGCAGCAGAGATGGATGGAATTCTTGGCTTCCTATGATTTTGATATAGCCTATACCCCTGGCAAGGGGAATGTTGTAGCGGATGCGTTGAGTAGGAAAAGGTTGACACTAAGTCCTCTATTTGTTGAGATGAAGAATTTAGAGTTCTTGGCAACCTTTGATTTTTCCTTGACAGTTGAGTCGATGACCGGTTCTTTGGCATCTTTAGAGCTCAGGCCTACCCTTCTGGATCAAGTTGGGGCTTCGCAGAAGGAAGACCCTCAGATAATTGAGATCATGGATAAGCTGATTTGAGGGGAGACATCTAGTCACCTTGCTCGATATTCTATAGACGATAAGGGTTGGCTGAGGAGAGACGGAAGGCTTTGTGTTCCGATGGTGGAAGACTTGGTGAGGAAAGTCCTCGAGGAAGCACATCGCTCCAAGTTGACTATACATCCAGGCGGTGATATGATGTATAAAGATATGAAGCACATTTTCTTCTGGCCTGGAATGAAGAAGGATGTGGCCGAGTTTGTCTCGAGATGTGTTATTTGTCAGAGAGTAAAAGCTGAGTCGAAGAAGCCCGGTGGGCTATTGCATCCTCTAGAGGTCCCGCTATGGAAGTGGGAGAGTATTTCTATGGACTTTATTGATGGGCTTCCAAGGTCAAGGAAGGGGAATACGAGCATATGGGTCATTGTGGATAGGCTCACGAAGAGTGCTCATTTCATTCCGGTGAAGAGCAAAAGGACCGCATCTGGACTAGCATCAGTATATCTTCGTGAGATAGTACGACTACATGGAGTCCCTTCCAGCATAGTCAGTGACCGAGACCCCATCTTTACTAGTCAGTTCTGGAACAGTTTGCAAGAGGCTATGGGCACAAGGTTGAACCTGAGTACGGCCTATCACCCACAAACAGACGGTCAAACAGAAAGGGTGAATAGGGTACTTGAGGACTTGTTGAGGCTTTGCATTCTGGATTTTGGTGGTGCTTGGGAAGACCATCTTCCTCTTGTTGAGTTTGCATATAATAACAGTTATCAAGCAAGCATAGGGATGGCACCATTTGAAGCTTTATATGGGAGGCCGTGCAAGTCGCCTACATGTTGGTGGGAGACTACAGATAAGCTCATACTTTGACCCGACATGATTAGAGATACATCCGAGAAGGTCGAGTTGATTAGAAGACGGATGAAGGCGGCCCAAGACCGACAGAAATCCTATGCTGATAAGCGAAGATCCGATTTGGAGTTTGATGTTGGGGACAAGGTTTTCGTAAATGTTTCTCCTTTACGGAATGTGGTCCGATTTGGAGCTGTTGGGAAGTTAGCACCGAGATTCGTTGGACCCTTCCCCATCATAGAGAGAATTGGGAAGATGGCTTATAAAGTGCAATTGCCCGAGAAGTTGTCCGGAGTGCATAATGTCTTTCATGTCTCGCATCTCCGAAAGTGCCTACATGAGTCCGCTGAGGTGGTTGAACCTAGCATTCTTGAAGACGTGGAAGTGAAGAAAGAGGCAACTTTAAGGAGAGCTCCGATTCGTATCTTGGGGATAGAGACCAAGAAGCTAAGGAACCGTGAGGTCAGGTTGGTGAAAGTTCAATGGGGTGAAGCCGAAGAAGACGCAACTTGGGAAACCGAGGAGAAGACGCGTGGGCTTTATCCATTCCTTTTTGAGGGTACACTCTCAATCTCTTTTCTTTGTTTAGCATATCTTTCTCTTTGCTATCCATGTTTATCTAGTTATCGTGCTAATCTTGTCATGAGAACCTTAGGTAGAAACCCTTTGGATGAAACATGTGTTTGAAACATGTTATGTTTGATGGTTGCAAGTGGTTGCAAGTGTTTGCAAGTGGTTACTCGTGGATGCATGATACACATTAGGCACTAGATCGGCTCACACACTCCTCATATTGCATGTGCATGAGTGTTTATGCTTATTCTTGGATGAAATTTGTATGCAATCACATGGATGTTGCATATGGATGTATGATTGAGCACGCATGTAGATATTATACATTATGTTAGGGATTTGCATACATATGGATACATTTCACTAACATATTTTGCATTGATCTTTGCATTAGATAGGTACATATACACACACTTCTGCATATGTTCATGCAGCATTTAGAATCTTTTAAGGACAATGGTTGCTTGTGGATGATGTTTTGAGTAGATGGATGTTGGATGGTAGGATATGTTCTTCCTAACTTGAAGATTTCGGGGACGAAATCCTTTAAGGAGGGGAGAATGTAACAACCCGTATTTTCAATAAACTGTTATAACATAAATTGAGGCAGAATTAAATTCTAAAATCTGAATCAAGGGAAACGGGCTATGCCATTGCGTTCGTCTCGGAAAAATACGCGAAATAGAGTCCGAGTTTTCGAAAATCGGAGTCCGTATGACCCGGATAAGGCCCATTGAAGTTTTCAGAAATTTCTATGCTAAAAACAGATTTAAATTTCAAATTAAAAACAAGGATTAGGGCTAATTGGTGTCAGGCGGGAAAATTCCCGCCAGGGCCCCCATGTCGACAGGCATGTCGACAGGGGTCCTAGGGTGTCGACTGCCCTGTCGACAACCCTGTCGACACGGGGTAGGCAGGCAGTTTTGCCTGGCGCGCCACTTTGATTTGGGCTTGGTCTTGTGGCTTGGTTCTAGAGAATTCCTAAATCTGACGGGCCTAAACTAACCTAGGGTTAATCCTAGGGCTAAAAACACTCTAATCTTCTATAAATAAGCCCCTAATCCTACCCTAAAGCCTCATTATTCACTCTAGCAACCAAACTATGTCAAATTGAAATCTCAAATGGCCTCCACCTAAGAACCCTAGCCTCCACCCTCTTCAAAAATCAATTCTAAGAAGATTTTGATGTTCATACAAGCTTTTCTAAGTTGTATGAATGATCATTAGCTTGCATACATCATCAAGTTGCAAGCTTTATTTGCTAAGCTAGAGTTTTTGGGATTTTTGTTAATTGGAGCTTTGTTTTGGGGTTTTTATGCTTGCATAAAAGGGCTTCTCAATCTTTATTAGTAGATTTGTGTCTTCATAATATTTGTAAGCCCTCTTACCTTCATTTTAGAAACTCTAAAGTTAATATGTGATGAAAGTTGGGATTTTTGTATGTTTAATGAGTTATGCATGCTTATGCGAGTTCACTATGCTATGTTATGCATGTTTAATGAGTTATGCATACTTATGTGAGTTCCCTAAGCTATGTTACACATGTTTGATAAGTTATGCATGTTTATGCAAGTTCACTATGCCATGATTTGCAAGTTTAACAAGTTATGCATGTTTATGCAAGTTCACTATGCCTTGATTTGCAAGTATGACAAGTTATGCATGCTTATGCAAGTTCACTATGCCATGATTTGCAAGTTTAACAAGTTATGCATGTTTATGCAAGTTCACTATGCCATGATTTGCAAGTTTAACAAGTTATGCATGTTTATGCAAGTTCACTAAGTCATGATTTGCAAGTTCAACAAGTTATGCATGTTTATGCAAGTTCACTATGCTAAGTTATGCAAGTCAAACATGTTATGCATGCTTATTATGACATGTAAGATTTATCATGTATGTTGTGCCAAGTTCCCTCTTCCTATCCTTTATGCGTTATGACGAATATGTAAGCGATAGAATGACGTTGGGGGGTTTTGGGTGAAACTTAAAATACATGAAAATATAAGATTGGGAATTTACCTATTAAGTTAGGTCTATCCCTTGGGAATTTACCTATTAAGTTAGGTCTACCCAAGTTAAACTTGTAATTATGGTTTGAAATAAAGTGGACATGACACTTAGAAAACATGTGTGGCCAGCTCGAGGTTGGGTTGAGTTTGTAGCGTAAACCTACCCGGAACCGACCGGCTTAACTAGTTGCTACAAACAATAGGATCCAATGTGAGAAGTTGGTCATGTGTACCTGGGACCCGAGGTTAGACCAAGTTGTGGTGTAAAGCTACCCGGACCCGCCCGGCTTAACTAGTAACCGCAACAAAGTCTAATGTGAGAGGTTAAGGTACAATTAAATTAATGCCTCATAATTAGGGTTAAGTCATGGCCCACTAATACTTAACCAATTTTGGGGATACGAGGGATTAAATGGGGTTAAGTGGTGAACTGTTGGTTACACTTAACTAATTTAATCCATGATTAGTGAGGGGTTAAACCACACTTAACCCTCTTAGAAAACCCTAGCAACGTGGTCTGTTCCAGCAGTAATCCCAGTTTGGTATCACTCACAACCCTAGAGGCTAGGCTAGGGCGGGGCACGATTACTGGACTGATGTAAGCGACCAAAGCGACGACTGAGTGGTACAGCGGTGCGGGTCCAGGCGGGCTACGGACGTGCACCTAGTTTGGTGTTGGACAAACTCGAGGCACGGGTACCAGTAGGTTTAGACTGTGCATTATTGCTTAAGTGTCTGGGGTTGACACCCGAGGGCTTGATACACCCAAAGGTGGACCCAGCACAGTCTGACTACAACCATATGTGGGCCGTATGGACACCAACACTTGATGTGTTAGGTTTATAGGGAGCCGATCGACTAGACCGTTGGGCTGGACCTTGTATTAAGGTCACCTCATGTTATTGGGCCAAAGTTTGGGCTGAGGGATCATTACCTGTTATGTTAGTTTGCTAGTACACTGTGGTGCAAAGCTTAATCTTCTTTATGTGATGACACCTTTATCTATTGCCAGTATATTCATCTCAGTTTCCATCATGATGTTAGCTTTATTAGTTTATAGACTGATCGTAGTAGGGCTTACCAGTCTTTTTGACTGACCCGTTTTCTTTCGCTTCTTTTCTTCCGTTCCCCCCCCCCCCCAGGTTCTCAGGGAGGGAACAGTGGTGCTTAGCTTGGATCGCTTGCTTGTTCGCTGGATAGCTCATGTATGTCTGGATATTGAGCTCGCTATGGCTTATCACTTTTATTTTTGGGGATAGCACTGTGTATTTCAGTATTTCTGTTTATGTTGTACTAGACATATTTATTTTGGCAGATGACTTTATGATGTACTAGACTTGTTTTGAGATGGTTTGAGATATTCCGCTGTTCTATTCTCATTTACTCTGTTTTACATATATGTTTATGTTCCTGTTCTGCCTTGATATATCATTATGCATGCTTACCCAGTTCTAACACCCCCCAGAAGCTAGTGCCCCCGAAAGAGTGACCCTAGCAGAGGTGGGGTGTTACAACATGACTGACCTGGAGTTTATTGTTTTAACTTAAACTCTGGGTGCCCCTATTTTCCACACGGGCAGCTAGTAGTTTTGGTTTTGCAGATTTATATTCACAGGATTCTGATTTTACAGTTGGAATGATATCCGGAAAGCTCTGTATCTGTTAGCCTACTTTGTGAACTAGGCAACACAAAGTCAAGAAACCAGACATTGAAGAACATTTTTAATTAGAAGACTTCAGTTCGGAGTGGAGAAGACACTACAACCTAGATGGAATAGCTGCAGTTGTTCGGGTCGGATCAGAGCAACATATCGGTTCGGGTCGGATTGAATCTTCCGTTCGGATCGGTGAACTGCTACTGAGTAAATTGGTAAGGTATATCTAATCGGATCGGAGGGCAACATAATCTCGATTGGATCGGAAAGCCACCTGTTTGCCACGAAAATGGATCGGAGCGGAGCAGATTAGAGAAGAAGAGAGCGATGCATCCAAGCCAATCCGGGTCGGATTGGGTATCCCGATCCGAACCCCTTATCTGTGCGTCTCCGACCCGAGCCCATGTTCCATGTTATTCTCCTGCAAAAACGCCTGGATATCCGGACCGGCTGTGACCAGTTCCTACTCATAACGTCCGTTACTTTGATGCGTTGTCAACACAATAATTCATCCGAACTCGAGGATAGTGGGATGGACGACACGTGACCCCGACCCGGATCAAGTTTTGAGCAAATTTACACCTATAAATACCCCGTCTGGAGACAAGGAGAAGGATCTTCTTTTAGGCACTTCGAGAATTCAACTACCTCCATAATTCGAACTCCATTACTCCTGGAGAATCCAAATCTTCTTTCATTACTTGTTTTAATCTATTGAGTGAATATAAGTGAGTTGTGAGTGAAGTCAAGTGACAATTACATTGTATTTGCAACTGAATCATTGAATATAGTGAAAGATAAGTGGACGTAGGCATTTCTTCGCCGAACCACTATAAATCCTGTGTGTTCATTTTTATTTTTATCTCATCTTATTTGTTTTTAATCAATTTGGGTGTTAGAACCACTTTTGGGTCTAACATTTTGGTGCTTTCACTGAGAATCCTCATCTAAATTCTTTATTTTCCGGGATCTCTTTCTACTTTTTCGACCGTTGAGTTCAAAGAAGTGAATCCTTAAGTTTCTCCGCTTTTTTATATTTGTTGAAGTGATTGTCAAAAACTCATGGCCAAAGGAAAAGGCAAGGAAGTTCAACCTTTTCGAGGAAATGGAGCTGGCGAAGATCAGCAAAATGCTGTTGTAACAAGGTCTCGGGGGCAGAGTTCAGCAGCAGGAAGAACCAATGCAGGAAATCCGAGCCGCCAGCAGGGGGAGAGCTCCGATCCGATCCGGGTAGGAGATTCTGAAGCAGTGCATTCCCCCAATCCGAACCGACCCGAGCTGCTTGCCACGCACCGATCCGACCAGGCTCCCCAGCTCCGAACCGATCCGACTTCCTACCTCCGATCCGACCCGATGCTTGGTGAAGCTGGAACCTCTACTCGAGTCCCTACGAATGATCCAATTCCAGCCACCAGGGTTGGTGATCAGGTCAATCCATCTGCGCCCATCACTCAAGGAGATTTTTCGCGCTTGCTTGACATGTTTGAGAGCACGAGGGAGGCCATGAAAGTTCACGAGCGCACTAATCTCATGATGCAGGAAAATATGAGGCTCATGAGTCGAGAGATTAGTGAACTCCGTCGACAGAGAACTCCATCACCGGTTCGTCACACACCAGTAGATCAATCTTCATCTTCCGAGGAAGAGAGGCCCCGTGAACGAAGGCCACTCGAACGACCTCAGAACGTGGAGCAGCTGACATTTGGATCTTTGGGATCTCGTGAGGATATCGCACGAGCATTAGGAAACAATGACCCCACTCGGGGGCAAAGACTCCAGTCCCCTCCTCCCGAGATCGACCGGGAACGCAGGGAACGGAATCGAGCAGAGGCAGCTCGAAGAAGAAGGGCATCTCCTGAACAAGAGCCCAGAAGGAACTCGGATACTAGGGCCAGGGAACCTGAGCGGCCCCTAACTAAGGCTGATGTACAGGCAATGGTTCGCCAGATTATGTCCGAGAGCCGGAATTATACAAATGAAGATTATGGCATTGAGCGAAGCCATACTCCCTTCACCGACGATATCCTCGACTTCCAATTTCCCCGACGCTTTAACTTGCCACAAATGGACAAGTACAACGGAAGGACTGATCCGGGACAACATTTGATGCGGTATTCGTGGCTCATGAATGCTGCTGCTGCCCCTGATGAAGTGAAGTGCAAAGCATTCCCAATCTACTTAGAAGATGTGGCATTGTTCTGGTTTACCCGACTTCCTCCTCGTTCGATTTCTAATTACAAGGAACTAAGCGAGCATTTCATGAACCAGTTCCGACTACATGCCCGAAAGTCCAAAAGTGTTATTGAATTATCGAGAATCAAACAGGCACCAGGAGAATCTTTAAGGGCATATCTTGATCGTTTTAACCAAGCTGTAACTGAGGTCAGTGACCCGAATGAGCCCACTATTCTGATGGCATTGAAGGAAGGAGTCGATCCTGAATCTGAGTTTGGAGACTACCTTTCTGGGAAGACACCCTCCACAAGGGAGATATTCTACGAAAAAGCCGATATTTATGTAAGGCGAGAGGAGGCCAGGGCAAACCGAAAGAGAAATTCTGAGACGGCTTCAAAGGAGAATGTGCAGAGCAATATCGCCGTGAAGCAGTCTGGGGAGAATTCTGGCATGGTTGAAGTAAATGTAGGAAACAAGGGTGGAAACAGCAATACTGGAAGTGGGGGAAACAACAACAATAACCGTAATTCGAGCGGTAACAGAAGAAACAGAAATAGGGGAAGTGACCCTAACAAAAGACCCCGATTTCAGAACTACGAGGATTATACACCATTGAACGACACCCTGGAGAATATTTACCTGGATACGTATAATGTGTTGCAATACAAAAGACCGCCACCTCGTGATTCGACCGAGAAAGAAATGGCGACAGGGAAGTTTTGTTTGTTTCATGGAACTCACGGGCATTCAACTAATGAATGTCGGCATTTGAGGGATGTGATTGAGAAACTGTTGCGTGAAGGGAAGTTGGATGAGTACAAGGTTGCCCCGAGGGACAGGGGGCAAGGTGAGCAGGCTCCAAAACAGATTCTACCTGCTCCCAAGCCTACAACGCAGCAGAAAGGTAAAGGAATTGTTATCAACTCCGTAGTAGGCGGACCTCACCCAGCAATCCGAAGTTTCAGATCAATGGATCAATATGTGAATGCTTCCAAGCATTGAGACGTGAATGAAGGTGATGATTTGGAGGATGTCACCCCCATAAAACAACAGAAGACCATGTTTGACGACGTGGTATTTCGCAGCCGAGACAATACTGGGATACAATCACCCACCAATGATCCGTTGGTTATTACTACCACCATTGTGCCGGCCTTGGTCCATAAGGTATTAGTAGACAATGGAAGTTCCGTTAATATTTTGTTCAAGAAGTCATTTGATCAGATGAAGCTTGAGTCCGAAGATCTGAAACCTTGTGAAGGATGGATCAGAGGCTTCAACGGGGCGACGACAGCTCCCATGGGATACATAGAGTTGCCCGTGACCCTGGGGCAAGGAGAACGTAGAAGAGTGTGAATGCTTCAGTTCGTAGTATTGGACGTAGATTCGCCTTATAACGCATTTTTGGGGAGACCTGCCCTCGCTGAATTTAGAGTTTGTATCGCCCCTTGGTGCTTGTTACTTAAGTTCCCAACCGAAGCCGGAACTGGAGTAATGAGAGGGGATCAAGTTTCCGGACGGGCCTGCTATGTGGCCCAACTAAAGATGTTGATGAAAGGACTTAACGTTGAGAGTAAGGATGCCTTGTCTCCCTCAAAGGGGGACTCGGCGTAGCAATTAGAGAAATTGACCCCGAATGAGTTGCCCAAAGGAACGCCTGAAGACCTGGATCCCAGAAAAGACGAGGAACCAGAGGCTAGGAATGCAACTCCTAATGAAGCGACAGTGGAAATTCCCATTGATAAAGCTGATCCGATAAAAGTTTTAAAGATTGGTTCTCAATTGGATCCACGTCGAGCTAAAGAACTAACGGACTTCTTGAAGGCAAACTTAGACGTGTTCGCCTGGACCCATGCTGACATGTGTGGGATATCGCCATCCATTATAAGTCACAAACTGAATGTAAATCCGAAGCATCCGCCTGTGAAGCAAAAGAGACGCATGCTGGGCCCAGAGAGGTCGGCTGCTCTCAAAGAGGAAGTAGAGAAGTTGAAGCAGAATGGATTTATTCGAGATTCGACTTATCCCGACTGGATATCGAATCCCGTCTTAGTAAAGAAGCCAAACGGAAAGTGGCGGACTTGCATTGACTTTTCAGATTTAAATAAAGCTTGCCTGAAAGATAGTTTCCCACTTCCCAGGATTGACCAGCTTGTAGACTCGACAGCAGGTCATGAACTTCTCTCTTTCATGGACGCATATTCTGGATACAACCAAATTCCTATGCACGTACCAGACCAAGAACATACGAGTTTCATTACGAATTTGGGGTTATATTGTTATGTTGTAATGCCATTCGGATTAAAAAACGCTGGAGCTACTTATCAGCGCTTGGTAAACAGAATGTTTTATGATCAAATAGGAAAAACTATGGAAGTTTATGTGGATGATATGCTTGTCAAATCAAAGCATTCCTCCAGCCATACGCAAGAATTGGCGGAAATGTTTGGTATCCTGCGAAAGTACCGGATGAAATTGAATCCTCTGAAATGCTCATTTGGAGTGGCATCGGGAAAGTTCCTTGGCTTCATTGTGAGTTCCCGAGGAATTAAAATCAACCCTAGCCAGATAGCAGCGATTAGAAACATCGAAGAACCGAGTAGAATTAAAGATGTCCAAAGTCTTGCAGGGAAAGTAGCGGCGCTGAGTAGATTCATCTCCAAAGCCACAGATAAATGTGTTCCGTTTTTTGATTTGATAAAAAGGGGAAAGAAGAACTTCCAGTGGACTCCGGATTGTGTTGAGGTCTTTCAAAATCTGTTGGAACTGCTAGAGAAACCGCCGATTTTATCAAAGCCCGTAGATCACGAAGAATTATTTGTTTATTTGGCAGTCTCGGCTCACGCTGTCAGCACAGGCCTGGTTCGAGAAGAAGACAAAGTACAAAGGCCGGTGTATTATGTAAGTAAGAAATTAGCAGCGGCAGAGCGCAACTACCCAAAAATTGAGAAGCTCGCTTACAGCCTCCTGATCGCATCCCGAAAACTTCATCACTATTTCCAAGCCCATCCAATAACCATATACACCGACCAGCCCTTAAGGCAGGTGTTGCAGAGACCCGAAGCATCTGGAAGGTTGATCAAATGGAACATAGAACTAAGTCAGTTTGATTTGAATTTTCAACCACGAAAGTCAATCAGGGGGCAAGCTCTAGCAGACTTTATTGCGGAATTCACCATTCCAGAGGAGGAAATAATCAATGACAGAGTGGTTAAATCCGAGGATGAGCTAAAGATGAATCCGTGGAAATTATATACAGATGGAGCCAAGAATGACCGAAGGTCCGGAGCTGGAATTGTCTTAGTCACTCCCGAGGGACGGTCGTTATATTACGCCCTGCGATTAGAATTTTCGGCAACTAACAATGACTCCGAATATGAAGCCCTGATCGCCGGGCTGAAGCTTGCTAAAGACCTCGGAGTAAAAATGATAGACATATTTTGTGACTCTAAAATTGTTGTTTGTCAAGTGCGAGAGGAATTCGTGGCTCGAGGACCTCGACTTATCGCCTACCTCAAGAAAGTGAAAGAGCTATTGAATAGCTTAGAGCGGTACAACATAACACATATTCCCAGAGTTGAAAACCAGAAAGCGGATAGACTGGCAAAGCTGGCTAGTTCCGACAATCCAGAAGAGACTGAAGTAATTCCAATTGAAACGTTGGAGTCGCCAAGCTTCGAGTCAATGGAAATTGAATTCACTTTTGAAGCGGAACCAGAGAAGGAGTCATAGATGACTCCAATTAAGAATTTCCTTAAGAATGGGACACTCCCATCGAAGAAGAGTGAGAAAAGAGCTGTAGTTCGCAAAGCTACCAGATATGTCATACAAGATGATACTCTCTATAGACAAGGATTTTCTATGCCCCTGTTACGATGTATAGCACACGACGACATCAAGCGTGTACTAAGAGAAGTACACGAAGGTGAGTGTGGAGATCATACAGGAGGTCAAACTTTAGCAAAGAAAATATTGCGGTACGGATACTTCTGGCCTACGATCAACAAAGATGCAGC
This sequence comes from Allium sativum, assembly GCA_030737875.1. NCBI lineage: Eukaryota > Viridiplantae > Streptophyta > Magnoliopsida > Asparagales > Amaryllidaceae > Allium > Allium sativum. The sequence goes on along the minus strand of CM060925.1, from coordinate 305,449,644 downwards.
TGATTATTCACGACTCTGCGATAAGTGCCAGAGATTCGCCAAAATCCCCAGGGCACCGTCAACCCAGCTTAAATCAATGGTGAGTCCTTGGCCATTTGCCACATGGGGAATTGATATCATTGGAGTTCTACCAATTGCTAAAGGAGGAGCTAAGTATGCAATAGTAGCCGTGGACTATTTTACGAAGTGGGTGGAAGCTGAGCCCTTGACCAAGATCACAACAAGAAAGGTGATAAGTTTTGTGGTCAGAAATATTATATGCCGATTCGGGATCCCAAGGACGATTATAACTGACAACGGGACCCAATTTGATAGCACTGAATTCAGAAATTTTTGCCAGAAGTATAAGATAGACAAACGATATACTGCAGTTGCCTATCCGCAATCGAATGGGCAAGTAGAGGCAATAAACAAGGTAATAAAATCCATCCTCAAGAAGCGATTAGAGCGTGCAAAGGCAAAGTGGGTTGATGAATTGCCCCTAGCTTTGTAGGCATATCGAACAACATTTAAAACGGCCACCGGTCATACCCCTTTCTCTCTCTCCTTTGGCTCAGAAGCTGTAATTCCAGTTGAACTAGAAGTTCCTTCCCACAGGGTGACATATTATGACCCGATGACAAATCGGGTGCTTTTACTTGAGTCTCTTAATGAAGTCGAAGAGAAAAGGGACGAAGCAGATTTGCGTGCAGCAAGGCATCGGCGTCAGATGGCACGCTATTACGACAAAAAGGTTCGCCTTAGAACTTTTGAACCAGGAGATTTGGTGCTAAAGAGAGTCTTTCCATCCCTTCCTCACCTTGGTCCGAAATGGGAAGGACCCTTTGTCATTCAACGGAAACTTGAAAAAGGAACCTTCAAGTTAACGACCGTGGATGGCGAAGAAGTCCCCAGAGCATGGAATGCCCAACACTTAATGCGATATTTGGATTAAAACACTGTACTTTGTGTTATTTTTCTGATGAACTCTGTAATAAGGCACGACATGCCTTGGGAAAATCTGACGATATGAATAAAGGACTATAAAGTGGATGTAGGCTACGCATTAGCTGAACCACTATAAAAATATTGTGTGTTATTTACTTTTATGCATTTACATTCATCAGTTATTCTGTTGTGATTATAAAATACAGGATAACTCAGAGCTTAAAAAGGTTGAAAACAGTTTAGACATAAAAAGAAGCACAACGATTATTTGTGCAATAAGACATAAAGGAATGAGAAAACGACATTCTTAACTCTAACTCTCCAGAGAAAGAGAGAGAGTATAAAAGCGTCTCCGACTGAGCGCTGAAAAAGAAATTCTCTTCCTAACTCTAACTCTCCAGAGAAAGAGAGAGAGTATAAAAGCGTCTCCGACTTAGCGCTGAAAAAGAAATTCTCCTCCTAACTCTAACTTTCCAGAGAGAAAGAGAGTATAAAGGCGTCTCCGACTGAGCGCCGAGAAAGAAATCTTTCCCCGTTGAAAGACCGGGGAATAAACAGATGACTGAACTCTAACTCTCAAGAGAAAGAGGGAGAGTATAAAAGAAATGCCAGAAAAAACGACAGGTACTGACGGCACAGGAAGTGCTATCCCGTCAGAAAATCGGGAGCTTTCAGATTGCTTGGTTAAGCATTGAATAACTTGTGGAAATTGACTAGGGGACACTTATGTACACGCATATTTCCCCCCTCCACAACTTCGTTTCACAACTGTAGACATGCATAAATGCAGAACTACTAACAAACAAACATTGCAAAAAGTGAATTATTTTTATTTACAGATGAATGAATTTGTACAGGGAAATAACTAAAAAAGAAAGTGCAGGAGCTGCTTTTGTAGCAGCAATTATTGGTTCACAAAGATGCTAAAAAGATACAGGGCAATCCACTATTTAGATTTGGAATGAGCCTTGGATTTCTTGGCGGCTTTCTCCGCATCCTTTGCTTCTTTCTCGGCTTCGGTCAAGATTCGCCTCGATTTCATTTTCCCTGAAGATGCGGTACTGGAGCCAGTAGACTTCTTCCCGGAGGGCGGGGCACTGGAATCAAGAGAAGATTATTTAGCAAGTTCTTCTGTAATAGATCTAGTTGAGAGCTTAACAACTAACCTTGAACCCGCATCCACAACTGCGAGGGGCTTGAGGACCTCAGGGTCAAGTTCTTCGGCCTTTAATTGCAAATGCTTGTCTTGATCAGCCTTCATTGCAGCCAAGGTAACGTCATCAGCACTTTTTGACTCCCCGGTTATTGCAACTTCTGGTTCCTCTTCATGCCCCCCGTCTCCGCCATCGTCCTTTAAAGCTGCTATCATTTCTTCATCATGGGGAGTGGAGGCCTTAGTTGGCTCACTTCCTTCTCCCAAGTCTATAGAAGAAGCCTTGTCCTCCCCTTTTTTGGCCCCATCTGCGGGCTTTGTCCCAGCGGCAGCTCCTTGAGCTACATCTGTCTTTTCGAATGATTCGACACCTACAGAATGAGAAGCAACAGTTATCAACTCAGGCGAAAACAATGGGTCTCTCATCAAATGTTCAATCACGTAGCGAAAGGTAGTAATAGCTTTGGCGAATTGAGGAGAAAAGGTAGGGATACCTTCCGAAGACTTCTCAGCAGGGGTAACTGCTACCTCTGGGGCTATTTCAGGAATAGGGGATAGCAGAGTTGTTCGGGGAATTCCCGGATTTTCGGGATCATACCCTTCTACTTCGGGAGTTGCAGGGACAGAGGAAGAGGAACCAGCTTCGAGAATGGTTTTTTGTTTAGACTTCCGTCTCTCTTCTTCCATGGCCTCAGCAATAAGGCGGCGCCCTTCAGCTAGGCGCTCCGGTTCATCGTCTCTCAAGTATTTCTCCATCGGTTTATCTTCATCGAGGGAATCAACCTTAAGTTCCTCTTTTTCCCACTCAACGACTTGATTCCATACTTGAACTATAGTGGATGGATAGTCCTCGATCCAAGAAATGTTTCGACGACGAATAATGTGTGCGAAAAATTCAATCATTAGCTCGCCGAAGCCCTGAATATCAGCCTCCGCCTCTGATAATTGCTTGCGGGCTTCCTCCGCAGATTTAATAGCGCACTCTACATTGCCCTCGGCCAGAGCAGCCCTGTTCTCTGCCTCCAACAACTTTGAAGCCAAGTCAGCGTTCTTCTTTTCTAATTCAGCACTCCTCTTTGCTAACTCGGCGTTTTTCCGCTCAAGCTCAGCATAAGCAATGCGTGTCTTAGCAGCTTCTGACTTGGCCTCGTCAGCTTGCTTTTTTAATTCAGAACGCTCCTGAGTATGAGATTCAAGCAAATCGTGATAACGCTTTTGCATGTCCTCGAATTGTTGTTTGAAATTAGAAGCGTCCCTTTGAGCGACCGCTAGCTGAGCTTGAGTGTCTTCCAAATCTTTTCCTAGAGCTTTTAAGGCCTTAGCATCCTCCTCCGCGGTCTTTTGCATTGAATCAGTATTTGTGATTAGAGTGCGGATGATTCTAGAAAGATTGCGTGAATATTTGAACATCTCAGTATATTGTTTTTGCACCGCATCAATCTTTGCTTTGGCCTCATCTGCCCAATTAGACGAAATAGGTTCAAGGGAAGGTAGAAAAGTCAGAGTTTCGAAGTAGTGTTCGGGAAATTGCTCTTTCAAATATGCCCGCTTTATTGCAGTTCCCGCATCTATTGGGGGAGGAGCGAGGATTGTCAATTCGGTGTCCCTTCCTGAAGAGGATTCTGTAGTCTCTTTGTCTGTCCTAGGTCGTTTAGTAGCAGGGACCTTCTGCTTACTTCGAGACCCGGTTTCCTTTGGAGGAATTTTCTCTCTACTGCGTTTTTCATAGGAAGAGGAGGAGTCTTTGGATTGTGGTCTATCCTCCTCCCTACGGCTTTGGTAACCTTTGTATTTCTCTTGTTCCGGCCTAACGGGTGAGCGAGAACGTGAGGGTCGAGAACGATAGGGATCATAAGGCCTTCTCTCCTCCCTACCACGATCATCCCGGCGATCATACTCGACATCCTGAGGAGGATTGGACATGCTGCGACGAAGCTTTCTTATATCATAGTAGGATCGAGACATTGTACCTGCACGATAAAACGAACGAAATTTAGAATTAATGGATTCGCGAGGAAAGAGGTGCAATGAAGGTAAATGCTGTTATGTAAAGTGTATCCTAAGTGGTGTGTTTCCCCCCCAACCAACCCGAGTCTGAAGCTAGACTAGTACGGGCAGGCTCTTTGGCCTTAGCGGGAGTGGTCTCTTCAGAAGAAGTGAAGACTAAAGGATCCTTCCTAAAATCCTCTGAAGTGTATATAGTCTCAGGTAAGGGGAGATCCCCCAAACCCTGAAATATTTGATCATCAGTGCTAGGGGCATCCCCCTCAGAAGCATGAAGTGGTGACTCTTGGGAAGATTTTGACTTTTCTAGAGAAGTTGTTTCCTCAGGGGCAATATATCCTTCACGATGCTTTTCGGCCAGATTAGCCAATTCATCATCTTGCGTAGAAGATGGAGAAGGTGAAGAGGCGCTGTGGGAATTCCTGAGCCTTCTCCTGTCTCTGGGACTACCTCCACTGGAGAAATGTACGCGTATGGAACCGTCCCATGTCCAATGCTACGAAAAACAGACAACAGCCCATGAAAGTGAAGGTATTCGTCCTTAAGGGTTTCGTCGATAGTCAAGAATTTCTGATCGCCATTGAGGAGTCGGTGCATCCGGTCGAAGAACACCTGGTCTGATATCTGTTTGGGATTGTCAACTGCAAACAAAAAGGAAAAACAAGTCAAGGTGATGATTCGAATGTATAGAGCCCGGATTTAGAAAATCAGTGCTTTACTTGATTTTGTCCACCTCCTGGCGCATCCAGGCTGTCGCTTCACGTAGAACCATTCTAATCTGGAATCTCCAGCTTTACTGCTAAATGGTGCAGAGATTATCTTCCTTTTTGGAACTGATTCAAAGTAGCAGAAAGATGGAGTTTCCCGGGTCCGATGTTTGAAATTATAGAAAAAGTGAAAGTCATCGAACGTGAGCTCTATGCCTAAGATTTCACGATATGCTATGTACAAGGTGTGCAGATAGGCATATGAATTGGGGTGCAATTGCATGGGGGCAATCCGCATTTGTCTTAAAAAATCAACAATGAATGGAGAGAATGGAGGAATGGCACCGACCATGCACATCAATCGGGTGACCGTCATATATCCTTCTGGAGGGTTGTGGGGACAGTCAGAGCGTGAGGGCACTAGGGTGTCCCTTTTCATTATTCCATACTTTAAGCAAATTCGAACAAGTCGATCGTTGTCGATTGTCGATTCTACGGAATCTGGGGGTGATTCCAATATAATGGCTGATTAAAATTCGTCAGGGGCTCGATCGTCACCGATCCCTCCTTCCTCCTCAAAACCCAGAGAAACCTCATTCTCCGAAGACGCCTCGTTGCTTTCTCGATTTCCGACCCTGAAACACCCCACCTCCATTAGGGTCACTCTCAAAGGGAATGCCCTAATTTTGGTGGAGGTTTATAAGTATAAGTCACAGATATACAAGACAGATATAAGAACACATATTTGTGAACATCGGAAAAACAACAAACTTTTATTTCATAAAAGCAAATACGTGTTACAAAACATCACCATGATTGTCTTACATCTTTTTTCCAAAAACATAACATAACACATTCATAATTTGTCTTGAGTACATTATTTAAAGAAGCATAAATAAAACATAGATAAACTGCCAAAGCCCCCATAGTGGATTGTCCAAAGCCATAGTTCAAAATGAAAAGGTCCAAGCAATACATTTCTCTTCTTCAAGCTGGATGTTAAGGTTGGTCAAGCTGCTGTGTTCCCTCCCTGTGGACCTGGGGGGGGGGGGAACGGAAGAAAAGAAGACGAAAGAAAAGTAGAGTCAGACATAAAGCCTGAGTAAGTCTAGTACTATTTTGTCTATGAATAAAGAACTGGGTATGATAAGTATAAACAAGAAGTGGGAAAGCACTATAAACTTGGTTAAGTTGTCTAGGGTCGAATATACTATCGTACCCCATGTAAATCTCTGAACCCATATAAACTAGTTTCCAATTGGCACCCCATAACCAGGGTGATGTGATCCATTCTATGATGATCGGCTCCTATTCGCATAGTTACATGTGTCTTACGGCCCCCGATGTTGTAGTTACCTATGCTGGTCCCACCATGGGGTGTATCAAGTCCCATAGTGGCGGCCCGACACAACCTTAGAGTGCACAGGTATGCTACTGGTGTCCAGTGCCTTATTTTTCTGCGCCGGAGTGTGTGCACGCCCGCACTCCGTTAGAACCTACACTGCTACACCACCGCCGTCGATTTGACCTCTTACAATCAGCCCAGTAATCGTGCCCCACCCTGCCTAGTTTCAGGGTATCCTGATACACCTTCTAGGGTTACTGCTGAAAAGGGTCCCCCGTTACTAGGTTTTCTATCTCTAGCCAACATGCTAAGTTGGTTAAGTGTTTTCTAACCTAACCCCCACCAGTCCGTTTAGTTTAGCATGTTTCATTTTGATTAAGTCTTTAGTTCACTTAATCCTAACAATCCTGACTCAGCCTTAATTGTCTTATTAAGGCCCTGACCTCTCACATTAGACAGGTATTGTTGTGGCTGCCTGTTGCCGGTTGGTTCCGGGCAGTCTTACGCCACAACTCAGTCTAACCTCGGGTCCTTATTGGGCTCCGTGTTTAACCACCCACATTGGATAGGTATTGTTGTGACTACTGGACAGCCGGGCGGTTCCGGGCAGGTTTACATCACAACTCAATCCAACCTCGGGTTAAACACATCGTATTTTCTACATTTACATATTTTGTCTTTCTTCTTTATTTTCTTATATGTAAATATTTGCGGCCCATTATTAAGTAAATGGTGTAAAGGTTACACCAATCATGGGCCCAACCCATACTTGAATTTGGGCCCTTCTATTTTATATTTTCATTTATTAGTAATTTTAACCCAACGTTATTTTCCCCCGTTTTACACGTCCGTTTATTATATATATATATATATTGGGCTTAGCCTTTTAAAGCTCAATTTAGCCATGCGAAAAGGGGAGGCTTAAAGCGTGATTACATACACAAAAAGGGGAAGGTGAGCGTAACGTTGGAAATAAAAACTGGTGTACTTACATAGTAGTGACATATACTTTGGTCATAAAGCATAGGTGACATGAATCAAAGCTTGTGAACTTGTAGTTGAGATAAGAATCTAAATTGGGTATCATTATTGACACATAGTCATAACTACAACATGAACCTATATTTTTATTTAGGCATAATGTCAAACATAGCATGGCATAAATATTTCTAACATAAGCATGGCATAATGTCAAACATAAGCATGGCATAAGTATAGTTAAATTTGTTCACATAATGAAATCATGATTTTTACTTTAGTCATGCAAACTTGCAAAAAGGGATTTTTGAACCTAACCTAGCTATGTACCACATATGTCATCATATGATTCTTGTAAACAATATAGACTTAATTATGCAAAATATCAATCATAGCCTAGTTATATCCATAAGTTTGCAAATAGGTTTTCTAGTACAAAAGCATGGCTTAATACATGATGCCCAATTTTTAACATAATTTCCTATGGATTATGATAACCCAAACCTATTCCAATTACTTCACAAAAATGAGGTTTGTATAAAAATACACATTATGATGGCATAGTAGCAAAGCCCCAAACTTGCATGAATTTAAATCAACTACATACATGTAGCTTCAACATGGATTACATAATTTGCGAAATATTCCAAACGTATACTTGCACAGAACTACCGCATGTAGTTCTTTATAATGAATAACATAATTCGAGAATATCCAAACGTATACAATATTCCAAATCGATAGTAACGCACAAATTATGAATTATTTATCACCACAACTAAGTATACAAACCAACACAGTTATTTGTTCATACCAAAGTAATACTCTACTTACAATGGTGTGACGAATTCTCTAATTTAGGGATTTGAAGATGCGGTTTGATTTGATTGAGTTGCTTTATGCCTTAGAATTTGCCTCCTAATCCTCTCTCCAATTGGTGGCTACCCCTAGTCGTTCCTCAGCAACATGGCGGCTTTGTTCTTATTTTTGAATGAATAGATTAGGGTTAGTCTAGGGTTATTTTTATAGAGGTTAGGAACTAATTAGGACCATTGATGTTGCCTGGATTGATCGTAGCCATTCATTCGCAAGAGAGACCAATTAGAGTCTGCCACCTAGCCCTAATGACAAAGCAGACCACAGAAAATCGACTAACAGAGAATAGGCCAGCCGGGTTGGACTGGGTTCGACCTGGCTCTGGACCAGGTCGACATGCCTGTCGATAGCCCTGTCGACAGCCCTGTCGACCTGGTTAGACCAGGTCGACAGCCCAGTCGACCTGGGGCGTTAGGCGGGTGTTTTTCCGCCCTGGCCCATTGGGCCCCATATTCGAATTTAAACTTGATTTAAAATCTTCCGAAGGCCATATCTTCTTCATACGGACTCCTTTTTTCGAAAACTCGGACTCTATTTCGCGTATTTTTCCGAGATGAATGCAATGGCGTATCCCGTTTCCCTTAGTTCTTTGATTTCCAATTAATTATACTTTAATTTGTTAATTTCACAGTTATAGAATACACGGGGTGTTACATTCTCCCCCACTTAAAAGGATTTCGTCCCCGAAATCTTCAAGTTAGGAGGAATGTATGTCCTAACATCCAATCATCCATCTACTCATCCATCAAACACGAGCATCCATTGTCCTTAAAAGACTTCTAATGCTTCATGATCATATGCGAAGTGTGTGTGTACATGTACTTATCTAATGCAAAATCAGGCGGTCTACTGATTCAGTTGACCTCCTTAATGCAAATTATGTAAGTGCCATGAATCCATTATGTATGCAAATTTTCCTATTCTTGATCCTACATGATTGCACAATCATTCAATACAAATGCAACATCCACATGACAACACATTAATGTTCAACCATATACGAATGCAAACATATATGCATATGCAATATGAAGTGACTGAGCCGATCTAAAACCTAGATTGTGTGTGTATATGCAACCACGAGCAACCACTAGCAATCACTTGCAACCACTTGCAACCATCATCCATAACATGTTTCAACTACATGTTTTCATCCAAAAAGATTCTACCTAAAAGATAAGGTCGAGGAAATATACCTAAAAAGATAGATAAAAGCGCAACTTAAGGAAAAAGAAAGATCAAGGATGTACCCTCGAACAGAAAAGGGTAGGCAGTACGTATTCTAGCTTCAGTTTCCCAAGTCGCGTCTCCCTCGGCGTCGCTCCACTGAACTTTAACGAGCTTGACTTCACGGTTGCGTAGCTTCTTCACTTCCATTCCTAAGATGCGGGTTGGAACTTTTCTTATGGTTGCTTCGCGTTCCACTTCGGCCTCTTCGAGGATATTTGGCTCTACCACTTCAGCAGACTCATGTAGACATTTTCGGAGATGTGAAACGTGAAAAACGTTGTGGACTCTAGCCAACTTCTCGGGTAGCTCTAATCTATAGGCCATTTTCCCAATTTTCTCGATAATAGGGAATGGCCCTACGAACCTTGGCGCTAGCTTTCCTGTGGTTCCAAAACGAACAACGTTCCTTAGCAGGGATACCTTGAGAAAAACTCTGTCTCCAACCTCAAATTCAAGGTCGGTCCTCCTCTTGTCGGCGTAGGACTTTTGTCTGTCTTGGGCCGTCTTCATCCTTCTTCGTATTAAGTCTACTTTCTCTGAGGTCTCTCGGATCATATCTGGTCCAAGTATGAGCTTATCCGTGGACTCCTACCAACAAGTGGGCGATCGACACGGTCTTCCATATAAAGCTTCGAAGGGCGCCATTCCGATGGTTGCTTGATAGCTGTTGTTGTAGGAAAATTCCACCAAAGGAAGGTGGTCTTCCCATGTCCCTCCGAAGTCGAGGACGCATAGTCTTAAAAGGTCTTCCAAAACACTGTTCACTCTCTCTGTTTGGCCGTCGGTTTGGGGATGATAGGTTGTGCTCAAGCATAATTGCGTTCCTACTGCTTCTTGCAGACTCCGCCAAAACTCACTGGTGAAGATGGGGTCTCGGTCACTAACAATGCTAGATGGTATTCCATGGAGTCGAACGATTTCCTTGAGGTAAAGTGATGCTAGGGATGAGGCAGTCCTTTTACTTTTGACAGGTAAAAAGTGGGCGCTTTTAGTAAGCCTATCCACTATTACCCAAATACTAGTGTTGCCTCTCCTAGACCTAGGCAGTCCATCGATGAAGTCCATTGAGATGCTATCCCACTTCCACTGCGGGACCTCCAGAGGATGTAGCAGTCCGCCAGGCTTTTTCTGTTCCGCCTTAACCTGTTGGCACACCATACACTTAGAAACGAATTCTGCCACGTCCTTTTTCATGCCGTTCCAGAAGAAAGTCCTTTTTATATCTTTGTACATTTTATCTCCGCCTGGGTGTATCATCATCTTGGAGTGATGTGCTTCCTCAAGAACCTTCTTTATTAAATCTTTTGTCTGTGGGACGCATAGTCTTCCGTCTCGCCTTAGCAAACCCTTATCGTCAATGGAGTATCTGTTGAGGTGACTTGAAGTCTCACCCCTAATTAGCCTATCAATCATTTCCACAAGCTGAGGGTCTTCGCGTTTTGCTGCCCCTACCGAATCTACTAAAGTTGGGCGCACTTAGAGAGATGCTAGCAAGCCTGGTACGAAATCGGTGGAAGGCCTAAAGTCGAAGCTAGCTATGAACTCTAGGCTTTGTCTTTCAACAAACAACGGGCTTAGGGTCAATTTCTTTCGGCTCAACACGTCTGCCACTACGTTGCCTTTACCCGGAGTGTAGGAGATTTCGAAATCGTACGAGGCATGAAACTCCGTCCATCTTTGTTGCCTCAAGTTAAGATCTTTCTGCGAGAAAAGATATTTCAACGATTTATGGTCAGTGTAAAGTTCGAACTTCTCACCTAGGAGATAGTGTCGCCAAGACTTGAGTGCAAAGACGATTGCGGCTAACTCAAGATCGTGGGTTGGGTAGTTCTTTTCGTGCGCCTTCAACTGCCTCCCGCCATAAGCTACTACCCTTCCTTCTTGCATTAAGACGGCGCCTAGCCCTGTCCCACATGCATCCGTATAAACAGTGAACATCTTGCTCCCATCTGGCAGCGTCAAAACTGGGGCTGTTGTGAGAGCCCTTTTCAGTCGTTGGAAAGCAAACTCGCAATCCAAGTTCCAATTGAACACTAGATTCTTCTTAGTCAATTTCGTGAGTGGAGCTGAGATTTTCGCAAAATCCCTTATAAACTTTCGATAGAAACCTGCTAGTCCTAGAAAACTTCGGACCTCAGTTGCATTCCTTGGTGTCTTCCAATCCTGCACCGCCACTACCTTAGCAGCGTCCACCGCTAACCCTTGTTTGGATACTATGTGCCCAAGGAACCTCACCTCTTCTCTCCAAAAGTGGCATTTGGAGAATTTGGCTTTTAGTTGATGGACTCGCAAAGTTTCCATGATTTCCCTTAAGTGTTGAGCATGTTCCTCTTCACTCTTTGAGAAGATAAGGATATCATCTACGAAGACCACTACGAATTTGTTGAGGAAATCTCTAAATACCCTACTCATCAGGTCCACGAAGTAAGCAGGTGCATTTGTCAAGCCGAAAGGCATGACAAGCCATTCAAAGAAACCGTCTGGGGTTCTGAATGCCGTTTTATCGATGCTATCTTCAGCCACCCTTAGCTAATGAAAACCGGTTGCTAAATCGAGTTGGGAGAAAACAGAAGCTCCTACAAGCTGGTCAAACAAATCGTCAATTCTAGGGAGAGGGTGCCTATTCTTTTTCGTTAGCTTGTTGAGCTCCCTATAGTCAACACATAGACGGAGTGAACCATCCGCCTTTGTAGCGAACACCACTGGAGCGCCCCATTCTGAAATGCTCCTCCTAATGAACCCGTTTTCTAGAAGCTCTTTAATCTGTTTACTGAGCTCTTTCCTTTCTCGTGGAGCCATATGTCTAACGGGCAATGCAACGGGCTTTGCATTATCTACAAGATATATGCGGAAGTCTATTTCCCGCTTCGGAGGCAAGCCCTTCACCTCTTCAAAGACATCCGGATATTCCCGGACCACTCTAACTGATTGCAAATTTTTGACAGAGGCGTCTAGCAATTCAAGATAACTAAGCATAACCGCATACGAGGGATTACAAGAAATTTCCAAAGTATTACCGAGCTGGGTTAGGAGCCTAACAACCCTTTTCTCACAATCAAGGATGTCCCCATTACTGGATAGCCAATCCATACCCAAAATCAAACCATAACCCGAAAAGCCCAAAACAAAGGCACTACATTGAAATTCTACACTTAGAATAGAAATTTTCAATCCCAAACAGATCATAGACAAATGAGCTGGGCCCCCAATTGGGTTTGAAACAATTAAGGGGTCCTCTACCATACTAGTTTTTAGGTGCGGAGATTCTACTAAAGCAGACGAGATAAAGGAGTGTGATGCGCCAGAATCAAATAAAGTGCGAACGGGGTGATCATAAAGATAAACTACACTTTCTACAGAAGTATTTATACCTCGCTGTTGCAGAGGTGGCGCTTCCAGCACATGAACCTGTGCCCCTGGGGTGGGTCCAGCCCTCTGCCCCTGTCCTCGTTTCTTTGGGCAGTCCTTAGCCCTGTGGCCTGTCTCACCGCAAGAAAAGCACCCACCATTCTCCTTGGCCTTCTTTTTCCGGCAGTCCTTTACTAAGTGCCCCACTTTGCCACAGAAATTACACTTCCTCTTCTCTTTGTTGCCTTTTCCGCCTTTCTTAAAGTCTGTCTTCTTAGGCTGCAAACCCTCCTTCTTCTTGCCCTTATCCTCTTCATTCAGCAATGCCATTTGCACTAATCTTTCATACGTGGCTCCCATGGGTATATGGGTCATGGCCAAACTGTGTAATGGCTCATTTAACCCTTTGATGAAACGGAGAGCCTTCTTGTGCGGGGTGTTGACTAGGTCAAGCCCAAACCTAGCCAGCTCATCGAACTGATTCACATACTCTCTGACTGTCTTGTCCCCTTGCTTAAGAAATAAGAATTTTTCTAACTGCAAACTTCTTTCCACATCTGAGAGAAATTTGGTCTCAAACCTTGCCCTAAAGTCCTCCCATGTCTCCACTGGTCTTTCAGCATTAGTGACTTCCCACCAGTAGGAAGCCTCGCCCTTCAATAGCCATACCGCCAATTGTACTTTTTGTCTATCCTCTACCTCAAAAATGATGAATAGGTCCTCCGTTTCTTTCAGCCAATTTCTAGCTGCCACGAAGGACTCAGTTCCATGGAAATCCTTTCCTCCCATAGCTTTAAAATCTTTACATATCTTAGCAAACGTGTTTCCCCGAGGAGGAGGTGGAGGAAAAGGTGCCGCTGCAGCTGGATGATTTCCTGCAGCTGGGGGAGGAGGAACGGTAGGACCTGGCTGAGTGGCTCTTGCTTCTAAGAACCGTCTAAACCAACCAGGTATTGGCACCCCTTTTGGCAAGTTAAGATCTTCGGACATGCTGAAACAAAAAGGATAGATTCAAAACGAAGGATAAGAGAAAGTACCTATGGCTTTGGGGAGTGGACTTTGCCTTTTTCAAATAAAATAATATTTTTCTTTTAAAAATGCTTCTTTAAATTTCCTTTTTGAAAATAATTTTTCAAAACTTTTTATCTTATCTGGTAAACCTATGCTCTGATACCAAGTGAAACACCCCACCTCCGTTAGGGTCACTCTCAAAGGGAATGCCCTACTTTTGGTGGAGGTTTATAAGTATAAGTCACAGATATACAAGACAGATATAAGAACACATATTTGTGAACAGCGGAAAAACAACAAACTTTTATTTCATAAAAGCAAATACGTGTTACAAAACATCACCATGATTGTCTTACATCTTTTTTCCAAAAACATAACATAACACTTTCATAATCTGTCTTGAGTACATTATTTAAAGAAGCATAAATAAAACATAGATAAACTGCCAAAGCCCCCATAGTGGATTGTCCAAAGCCATAGTTCAAAATGAAAAGGTCCAAGCAATACATTTCTCTTCTTCAAGCTAGATGTTAAGGTTGGTCAAGCTGCTGTGTTCCCTCCCTGTTGACCTGGGGGGGGGGGGACGAAAGAAAAGAAGACAAAAGAAAAGTAGAGTCAGACATAAAGCCTGAGTAAGTCTAGTACTATTTTGTCTATGAATAAAGAACTGGGTATGATAAGTATAAACAAGAAGTGGGAAAGCACTATAAACTTGGTTAAGTTGTCTAGGGTCGAATATACTATCGTACCCCATGTAAATCTCTGAACCCATATAAACTAGTTTCCAATTGGCACCCCATAACCAGGGTGATGTGATCCATTCTATGATGATCGGCTCCTACTCGCATAGTTACATGTGTCTTACGGCCCCCGATGTTGTAGTTACCTATGCTGGTCCCACCATGGGGTGTATCAAGTCCCATAGTGGCGGCCCGACACAACCTTAGAGTGCACAGGTATGCTACTGGTGTCCAGTGCCTTATTTTTCTGCGCCGGAGTGTGTGCACGCCCGCACTCCGTTAGAACCTACACTGCTACACCGCCGCCGTCAATTTGACCTCTTACAATCAGCCTAGTAATCGTGCCCCACCCTGCCTAGTTTCAGGGTATCCTGATACACCTTCTAGGGTTACTGCTGAAAAGGGTCCCCCGTTACTAGGTTTTCTATCTCTAGCCAACATGCTAAGTTGGTTAAGTGTTTTCTAACCTAACCCCCACCAGTCCGTTTAGTTTAGCATGTTTCATTTTGATTAAGTCTTTAGTTCACTTAATCCTAACAATCCTGACTCAGCCTTAATTGTCTTATTAAGGCCCTGACCTCTCACATTAGACAGGTATTGTTGTGGCTGCCTGTTGCCGATTGGTTCCGGGCAGTCTTACGCCACAACTCAGTCTAACCTCGGGTCCTTATTGGGCTCCGTGTTTAACCACCCACATTGGATAGGTATTGTTGTGACTACTGGACAGCCGGGCGGTTCCGGGCAGTTTTACATCACAACTCAATCCAACCTCGGGTTAAACACATCGTATTTTCTACATTTACATATTTTGTCTTTCTTCTTTATTTTCTTATATGTAAATATTTGCGGCCCATTATTAAGTAAATGGTGTAAAGGTTACACCAATCATGGGCCCAACCCATACTTGAATTTGGGCCCTTCTATTTTATATTTTCATTTATTAGTAATTTTAACCCAACGTTATTTTCCCCCGTTTTACACGTCCGTTTATTATATATATATTGGGCTTAGCCTTTTAAAGCCCAATTTAGCCATGCGAAAAGGGGAGGCTTAAAGCGTGATTACATACACAAAAAGGGGAAGGTGAGCGTATGAACTTGCAATATGACGTTGGAAATAAAAACTGGTGTACTTACATAGTTGTGACATATACTTTGGTCATAAAGTATAGGTGACATGAATCAAAGCTTGTGAACTTGTAGTTGAGATAAGAATTTAAATTGGGTATCATTATTGACCCATAGTCATAACTACAACATGAACCTATATTTTTATTTAGGCATAATGTCAAACATAGCATGGCATAAATATTTCTAACATAAGCATGGCATAATGTCAAACATAAGCATGGCATAAGTATAGTTAAATTTGTTCACATAATGAAATCATGATTTTTACTTTAGTCATGCAAACTTGCAAAAAGGGATTTTTGAACCTAACCTAGCTATGTACCACATATGTCATCATATGATTCTTGTAAACAATATGGACTTAATTATGCAAAATATCAATCATAGCCTAGTTATATCCATAAGTTTGCAAATAGGTTTTCTAGTACAAAAGCATGGCTTAATACATGATGCCCAATTTTTAACATAATTTCCTATGGATTATGATAACCCAAATCTATTCCAATTACTTCACAAAAATGAGGTTTGTATAAAAATACACATTATGATGGCATAGTAGCAAAGCCCCAAACTTGCATGAATTTAAATCAACTACATACATGTAGCTTCAACATGGATTACATAATTTGCGAAATATTCCAAACGTATACTTGCACAGAACTACCGCATGTAGTTCTTTATAATGAATAACATAATTCGAGAATATCCAAACATATACAATATTCCAAATCGATAGTAACGCACAAATTATGAATTATTTATCACCACAACTAAGTATACAAACCAACATAGTTATTTGTTCATACCAAAGTAATACTCTACTTACAATGGTGTGACGAATTCTCTAATTTAGGGATTTGAAGATGCGGTTTGATTTGATTGAGTTGCTTTATGCCTTAGAATTTGCCTCCTAATCCTCTCTCCAATTGGTGGCTACCCCTAGTCGTTCCTCAGCAACATGGCGGCTTTGTTCTTATTTTTGAATAAATAGATTAGGGTTAGCCTAGGGTTGTTTTTATAGAGGTTAGGAACTAATTAGGACCATTGATGTTGCCTGGATTGATCGTAGCCATTCATTCGCAAGAGAGACCAATTAGAGCCTGCCACCTAGCCCTAATGACAAAGCAGACCACAGAAAATCGACTAACAGAGAATAGGCCAGCCGGGTTGGACTGGGTTCGACCTGGCTCTGGACCAGGTCGACATGCCTGTCGACAGCCCTGTCGACAGCCCTGTCGACCTGGTTAGACCAGGTCGACAGCCCAGTCGACCTGGGGCGTTAGGCGGGTGTTTTTCCGCCCTGGCCCATTGGGCCCCATATTCGAATTTAAACTTGATTTAAAAACTTCCGAAGGCCATATCTTCTTCATACGGACTCCGTTTTTCGAAAACTCGGACTCTATTTCGCGTATTTTTCCGAGACGAACGCAATGGCGTATCCCGTTTCCCTTAGTTCTTTGATTTCCAATTAATTATACTTTAATTTGTTAATTTCACAGTTATAGAATACACGGGGTGTTACAGACCCCGTAGTCTGGACCCTCACTGTCCCATTCTGGATCAGACGAAGAAGATATATCCTCAAGAGTGATTTTGTTAGAAGTTTCCGGGGCTTCTTTCCTCTCAGCTAGTCGGGAAGAGCGTCTGGGCCTCATTGTCATAGAACTATTGAAGAAGCAATAGCACGGATTAGAGTAAATTATCCCGTACCCCCCTGTGTATGTGTGTGAACTAAAATGTGTGCAGCGAATGTGAGAAATGCAAAGTAAAAATACAGCAATGTAAGACGGAACTTTAAAGAGAAAGTGATAGTCAGAGCAGTTCTTAATGTTCACTTATGTCCGCAAGGCACTATCCTAACTGTTCGTGAAGTTGGAAGTAATATCTTTTAAATAGTTGGACGAGAGTTTATGTTTTAGATTGAGTAGTGTTCGGTTCGGATGCAGACACCAGGTTCGGATCGAATGAGCAAAGGCCCATACTCAGAAAGATATATCCGGATCGGTTCGGAGATTGACACCAGGAGCGGGTCGGATTAGCTTGGATGACCAGACCCCTATTCTCTCTTTCGCTTTTCAACCGGGTCCGATCCGAGCACATAAATCTTGACCTTCATTGTATTCGTAGATCCGACCCGACCCGGTCAAAACAGTTTAAGACCCATTTCTTGGCCCTATTGCCCCGAACCGATCCGGCTCTGTAAATTTCTCTCTTTTCCTTTTTTTCTCCTACTGTTCCCCTACCCGAACCAACCTTCTTCAGTTTTCTTCCTTTTCCTCCTCTTAGATATCGAACCCAACTCGAAATCCCAAGCTTTAATTAAAGTCGAGAGATTAAGCACTCAAGTTTTCAATAACGAGCTTCAATGTTTTCCTCCAATGCTTCGAAATGGCATCGATACCATTGACGACGAAGGCGGAGGATGGAAGAAGACGTAGTGGTGAAATTATTCAATTACTTTGTTAAAGTCGTTCAAACTAACCGCGGATGTAAATTAAAAGCGATTATGGCAATAAGATTCAAGACTACAAGACTACCTATGTATTTGATTCGAAGATGGAAGCGAAAATTTTGAAGTTTCTTGGAAAGGCTGGAGCTTCGGTAGGGAATCGGTTCGGATAATCGAAAACAGTAAATGAAAGAAAAGAAGGAAGAAGAAGTGAATTTATATAAACAACAAGCTGACTATTCGTATTCCCGATCGGACCGGCTCGAAAAGCCCAGTAACACAGCTTGGCCCACTGGTTCATTGCAGAGTACAGGAGGAAGGAGATCTGTTCGGGTCGGAACTCAAGCCAGAAATCCGTTCGGGTCGGAATCCGAACCGAACAGGATGAAGTACGACAACTTAACGTGTGAATTCGAAAGGAAGGATGAAGCTTTGGCGCTATGGCAGTCAAAGCATGCTCCGTTTCCAACAGAAGCATCCTTTGAGGGGGCAAAGTGTTAGCCTACTTTGTGAACTAGGCAACACAAAGTCAAGAAACCAGACATTGAAGAATATTTTTAATTAGAAGACTTCGGTTCGGAGTGGAGAAGACACTACAACCTAGATGGAATAGCTGCAGTTGTTCGGGTCGGATCAGAGCAACATATCGGTTCGGGTCGGATTGAATCTTCCGTTCGGATCGGTGAACTGCTACTGAGTAAATTGGTAAGGTATATCTAATCGGATCGGAGGGCAACATAATCTCGATTGGATCGGAAAGCCATCTGTTTGCCACGAAAATGGATCGGAGCGGAGCAGATTAGAGAAGAAGAGAGCGATGCATCCAAACCAATCCGGGTCGGATCGGGTATCCCGATCCGAACCCCTTATCTGTGCGTCTCCGACCCGAGCCCATGTTCCATGTTATTCTCCTGCAAAAACGCCTGGATATCCGGACCGGCTGTGACCAGTTCCTACTCATAACGTCCGTTACTTTGATGCGTTGTCAACACAATAATTCATCCGAACTCGAGGATAGTGGGATGGACGACACGTGGCCCCGACCCGGATCAAGTTTTGAGCAAATTTACACCTATAAATACCCCGTCTGGAGACAAGGAGAAGGATCTTCTTTTAGGCACTTCGAGAATTCAACTACCTCCATAATTTGAACTCCATTACTCCCGGAGAATCCAAATCTTCTTTCATTACTTGTTTTAATCTATTGAGTGAATATAAGTGAGTTGTGAGTGAAGTCAAGTGACAATTACATTGTATTTGCAACTGAATCATTGAATATAGTGAAAGATAAGTGGACGTAGGCATTTCTTCGCTGAACCACTATAAATCCTGTGTGTTCATTTTTATTTTTATCTCATCTTATTTGTTTTTAGTCAATTTGGGTGTTAGAACCACTTTTGGGTCTAACAGTATCCGTATATCACCTTCAGTTGTGCTTTGTATTATTTTTCCGCTGCTGTGTAATTTATTGCAATCTCTGATACTTATCGAATGTAATTTATTCATTTATACTCTGTATATTCTTGTATCTGATGAAATTGTTGTAATAACAATGAAATGTTCTCCCGTCTGCGACCTTTTGTGTATTGTTCTCAAAGTATCCGTGTATTCCTTCACGGGGAAGTAACGGGTTCTTACATTTCCAAATAGATACGGCTATGAGCCGTATCTATTTGATATGAGATACGAATCATAACTGTATCTATTTGAAAATTAGATACGACCATGAGCCGTATCTAATTGATTTTTTTTTTACAGAATATCAGTGCGTTTATTTTAGAATATAAGTGATCAATACAAGCATTTAATTTAAAATATCAGTGATCAATAGAAGCATTATTATTATAGAATACAATTTAAATGTCTACACCAATGAATTCACCAACTTCTTCATCTTCAGACATAACATGATTAACCGCCATAAGCATCATTTCTGCTTGGAAGATCTAAGTAACACAAGAACAAGTCAGCTCACAAGGAATAAGTATTGCATACAAAACATTCATCGCATATTAAAACAAAACAAAATATATAAGCACATCGAACATAGTATATCACAAGATAAATCGAAGATTGTTCAAAAACAAACAAACAGACTAACAACTTAGCTATGAAAACTGTAATTTTGTCAATTTTAATTTGGTATTGAAATTTCATCTTGTTAAGCTCAAAATTAATTGTAGTTGTTCGCAGCAGCAATTCATCGCTGCTGCCACTGTTCGCAGCAGCAGCGAAGCGATCTGCTTCTGCGAACTGCAGCCGCGATGAATTGTTGTCCTTCGTAGCAGCAAATCGTCGCTGCTGCCGCTGTTCACAGCAACAGTGAAGCAATCTGCTGCTGCGAATAATAGCAATTCATTACAGCCGATATTCTCTTTTTTGCGATTCCTTTTCTCTTTTTTTTTGTTATAAAGTTGAGAATCATTCATTTCTTCTTCTCTATGATTAAAAATTGCAGAGTCCATAATATAGTCAGAACTACAAAATATTAGACCATAAAATGTATTGCAAATGTCCATATAAATATGAACATGATTGTTATAAGATAACTTAAACATGATTAATTGATTTCTTCGTGAAATTCAGTTATGCATACACAAATTTTACATATGCAGCATAACCAAAGCGTAACAGTAAAAAAATGAAGCACATTGAAATTTACATAGTTTAACAAGTTTTAATTATAATAAAAAATATCTATAATGATGATGAGTAAAATGTATGTAAAATAGCAGTTATATGTTATGACATAATTGGTTTATAACTCTTCGATTATTGCTTTGCTTATTTTCTTAAAGCATTATTATTGCAGTAGTTAATAATTAAAACTTGTTAAACTATGTAAATTTCAAAGTGTTTTCTTTCATTTGTGCTAGATTTCCAGTATATATTCGATTTGAAACTAAAGCATAATCAAATGTGCCTACAGACTTCATTTGATAGCTGATGAATGTGAATACTAGAATAAAAGAGGTTTTTTGAACATAAGTCTTTGTTATTCAAATATATTGCGTTACCGATATACTCGAAGTCCTGTGAAAACTAAAGAAACCAAGAGATTTCACATCTATTCAATAATTTCATGTTCTAATGCCATGAACCAAGCAAAATATTTAAATTATCAAATGCAAATTGGAGATAGAAACCAAGAGAATAACTTAAAGAATAAAAAAACATGAATTAAAAACATGATACCTTTTCAATGGTTGGTAAGTTCGCAGTAGCAAGTAGAAATGATAAGGGATGGCATTGCCTAATCATTGCTGGTTTACTATACTTTCAAGTGCCGTAAAAAGGCTGACAAATGTTCCTTTTTTCTGTTGATGCACACAACATGATGTGGCAATATCATATCATGGGATGGGTGTTTTAATTTATTATCAGATAACATATGTTTGATATGAAAACTGATGCTCATGATCTTTTTTATTAATTTTGTATTTTCAGACAGGATGAGGCTTGAAATCTTCCATATGCACATATTGCAATTTACTGATCCGGTAATAATAAAATAATTACAATGGGATCTGTCTGAGGTTGATGCACCACTTTGTTCTAATTTATGATCAATCATAACAGGTTACCATATATTATATACAGACCAACTGACAGAATTTAAGCCATAATCAGTTAGGAATTCTACGGTAGAGATCCTCCCCTCACACCCCCACCAAAAGAAAAAGAAAAAAATAATACACATAATAATCTAATTTTGACAAAAATCTGAACCACCATTTACAATCCCTCAAGAATGAATTATAGACAACTAAAATATAACACAATAAGAATGAATAATCAAAAGATATTATTATTTACACCATATAAAGAAAGAGATAGTAAACTAGAGGAGGACTGACCTGAGCTGTAACGACCCGGGGTTTTTGCGACCTTGAGTAATCGACATAAACTAAATGTCAACTACTCGAGCATCGTAAAATACCGGATAGTCCATGAAAGAAATTAGAGGGTGAGGATAGATAAGATAGATACTTAGAATAGAAGATAAAGAACATACAACATCAGAGTAACAAGAATCTCACAGCGGAACGAATAAAATATAACATAACATTGAAATAAAATATTGTACTTGAATATACATATCATTATCAAAGTACATCACTTACAACACAACGGAAATAAATAATAGCTATATAAACGCTGCTGAAGCCTCCTGCTCCAGCTCTCCAGGTATCTGTAAAATCCCGACTACTTGACTGCCCGTAAAAAATTGGGCACCCAAGAGTTTAGGGAAAAAAACAAAATAAACTCTGGGTCAGTCATGTGACTGTTGTAAGTAAAACAATTTAAAACAGTTTGAGAAAAAAAATGATATCTCATAAGACCACACCGTATAACGGAACGGGTTTTTCCCTTATGAGATTCCAAAATAATTCTTTATATCAAAATTCTTTTGATATTATAATAGTGTCTGTCAACCACAATATAATAATCATCTAGCAGAAATGCTTTCATCTCACGTTCTATATACATAGTATACAATCAAAATCGCAAGCACGTATTGGATAATGGATTTCCAACCATGACAAGGTATGGAACCACCTTCCGATGGTGTATCTCTAGAGGAGAATACGTCGAGTTCAATAAGAACATCTTGTAACTCAGCCACACATGACCGACCACTCATTTCGCTTGAGTGTATCGAATGAATATCACCTACGGTTGGGATCAGCAACCGTTTCCCGATAAGGGACAACATTGATAGATTTAAGAAGCAAATGAACATTCTCTAGATAGGTGATTATACACCCTAATGGTAGCTACCCACATAGCCATGTTGCCTGCCCAATTTTTTTCATTTACCGGATGTGAGGCTAGAAGCTACACTTATCTTTTACATGCCACATCTTCATTCACTTAGAATGTCACATCGTCATACCCTTTAAAATCACAAATTAATTTATCCAAAAATAACACGAGTATACAATTAAGAGAAACGAATTCCTCCGCCACCAAACGTGAATAAGTTTGAAGAGATCAACTTACGTGATCTATTAGATATACTCTGTCAGACCTTCTTCCATACAAGTTGTCCTAGGACTGGACAAACCGAAGGCACTATTCAGTACATCCATCTTAGGCAATCTTTACCTAAGATTTATACAATAGCCCTTGCAATTTACTCCGTCTTCAATTATCTTTGGCATATATGATTCGCAACGCTTATACCAATACGGAGTGGTTCTTCGGATAATAATCCAACTGGTCTCTGCATATTAACATGGAAAAATGGTCAAAACTTTGATAGTCAGTGATTTAACCATCAAACAAAAAAATGTCCGTGTACACACAACAATCTTATTTCCAAATGGAATTATCGATCAAATCATCAACATATATATATATTCATATCCATATTTCCTTATTTTCTATATTTAGAAAATATCTATAATTATATTTGGAAAACGTTTCCAAAAACTCAATTATGCGTATTTCAACCGAACGTTGTATAAAACATCGTTACGACCGCTCAACCCATAAATCGTTTATCTCTAATTAACATCTTGCCATCAAACCTCAAATATTTCTTAGTTAAGTAAGAAAGTCAATCAAGTTGGGGTATAATTACATCTCAGACCTTAACTGAACAACGTTCGTAGCCTTGCAATAGATAAAGCTCACCATCCGATTTCTACAATCATTTGCTTACGCAAATTCTCGGATTCAGATTATGAATCCACTTTTTTATGAAAGCATTAATTATAACGATAACGTTATAACCCTACTTCTGAAATATCCAACTTAACATCTAACTTTTTATTTCTTACTTTGAATAATTAACCTACTCAAATTTATTTATAAATAAATAAATCTTGATTTAAAAACGGAAAGTAAATAATACTTTGCCAAATTCGATATAATCGAATTTGACATATAATTCTCTTTTGAGTAAATCTTTATTTGATTAACTCTCCTTCGAATAACTAATATTCGATTAACTCCCTTCGAATAACTTATATTCGATTATCTCCTTTCGAATAGATTATATTCAATTAACTCACTTAAAATAGATTATATTTGACTATCTCTTTTCGAATAGATTATATTCGACAATCTCTTTTCGAATATATTATATTCGATTATCTCCTTTGGATTAACTCATTTGGATTAACTCAGTTTGATTAACTCGCCCTGACTAACTTAACGTAATTAAGTCGACTTATTTAACTCAACTTGACTAACTCGACTTATTTAACCCAACTTGTTTAACTCCTATCGAATAACTAATATTCGATTAACTTATATTCCAATAATTATGTCTGTTTTAACTTTATTTCGAATAGCTAATATTCGATTTAACTCCATTCGCTTGACTCTAGATTGCAGTGATCACAATGGTTATGCTTGATTCCCTCAGGAACCATTCAACTACCGTAGCTATCTACAACCCTATGAATTACGCTAGCAGTCGCACGAAATGGCAACTCATCCTGAATTACTATGTCTGACTAATTCTATCTCAAATAACTATATTCGATCAACTCTAATTGAATAACCAGTATTCAATTAAATCCTAATTCGATTAACTATGTTCTATTAACTCTATCAGGTTAACTCTTTATTCAAATAACTAATATTCCATTAACTCTAATTGAATAACTAATATTCAATTAACTCTACTCGATTAACTCTAATCGATTAACAATAACTAATTTACTCTAACTGGTTAACTCTAATTGATTAACTCTAATTCTAATTATTTACACTAACTAATTAATTCTAATCGATTGACTCTAACTGATTAACTCTAACTGGTTAGCTCTAATTTATTCACTCTACCTGGTTAACTCTAACTGGTTAACTCTAACTGATTAACTCTAACTGGTTAACCCTAACTGGTTAACTCTATTTAATTAACTCTAACTCTAATCGAGTAATTCTAACTCTAATCGATTAATTCTAACTCTAATCGATTAATTCTAATTCTAATTGATTAAGTCTAAATTCAATTAACTCCTCTAACTCATTTTGATTAACACATTCTGATTAACTCCTTTGGTTAACTCTACGTCCATATTCAGTTTCAAATATCGATGTTGAAATCGATTCTTACTTCTCTATATAAGTCCTGACTTATATATTCCATCCATCCCATGATAAATACTTTACTTAATTTATAAAATATTATTTATAAATTAATCTTCCCAATTTGTCTGTTTAATACATATTTCTATTTAATTCCACTTTAAATAAATCTTTCCCATTTCCTTGTTAAAAACGGATTTCCATTTTCTATTCATTTTCTAAATATTCCTTTGATTTAATTCTATTTATTTTCCAAATAAATATTCCCTTGAAATAAATCCTATTTATTTAACAAATAAATATTCCATTATTCTATAAATGAATATTTCCATTTAATCTATTTGTAAACGTTTTACAAATATTTCCTTTAAATTTTATTTTTAAATGTCTTACAAATATTTTCTTTCCAATTCCATTTGTAAATGTTTTACAAATGTTTTCCCTTTTTATTTCTATTTGTAATTGCTTTACAAATATTTTTCCTTTATATTTGTTTACAAATAATTTCCTTTATATTTGTTTAACAAATATTTTCTTTTATACTCTTTTGATTTTATAATTATTTCCTTTATAAAATCCTTTTTCCTTTTATATATAAAATCCATTGATTTTATATAAATAAATTATTTTCAAAATATACTTTGAAAATCCCCTTTTTACGTCCCACTATTTCTTACGGTATTTAAAATACCAAACACAGTGATCGATATCATCCAAACACACATAATCATAAACAAATTATATATCACATCATACATCACAGTATATGAAACAAAACAGTATTTTATATATTGAGGAACCTTGTTGGGTCATTCCAACCTTTTTCCTACATCACAGATGTTAAACAATATAATCAACATCGATTTCATTCAATATGAAATATTCTGCTGACAGAATCAATATTTGATTAACGATTTATAATTATATCGCTATCTATAATTTCAACCAATACACAAGCAATTCAACCAAACAGTTAACACACAACAATCAACAGATGATTACCAGTTCTAAAGATATGTTATAAAAATATAACTGTTCAGAGTTGGTGAGTTTTACTCACATTGGACGATCATCGTTAATAACGATAACCATGACTTGATTCATACAGACAATTTATTTTGCTATAAATTGTAACGAGCTCCGGTGGACTTCCAGTCAGTTCCATTCTATAGCCACCGTCCATACGATCCTGTCAGATTTTGTTTTGTCCAATTCTGATATCGTATGATAGAGTTATAAAATGTTCAAGTTATACATGATTTTAAATATGCAAGTTATAATTATTTATAACATTATTGGGCTTAACCTTATTTGTATGTCTTCATCCCATCAGAAAATCTCCCGCCTCATATATCCCCGCTGGCCCAAACCCAAACCCAAACCCAAACCCGCTTCAATGAAACCAACCCTCCTCCTATTGTAATTCATATTCCTATGAAACAAACATCCGCTCATCAATACTTCGAAGGCCATTACTGAAAATCAGAACTCCTTCCATCTTCACGGTTTTAAAAATCCAACTACACCCCCTTCTCTCTCCACAACCAACTCCGGCAGCCTACCGCACCCTGCCTGCCCCCAACGAGCCCATTTCTTCCCTGCACCATCACAGTAGACCTCCCCAACAACTCCTCCAAAACGCAATAGGAAATCAACCCCAAAACTCCATCCGTGAAACTCGGGTCCGGTTCTCCAGATCATATCCCCGCCAGAGCAAAACCACCCCACAAACTCGTTCGCACCCAATCACCTACGAAAACCCTCAGCTCCCCCTCTAACACCCCGTCGAACTGCTACATCAACCACGGGAAGGAAAAGGAAGTCTTCAACTTCCTAAAAATATATTCTTTCTGATTTATAGATTTATTCTTGAATTTTGAGGAATTTTTAAAGAAATCGGATTTGGATTTCTCATGTTTTCTGCGGTGAAGAGAATTATAGGATGGTGGCGGCTCTCTTTTATTAATTGATGAATGAATTTATTTAGGTTAGAAAACTTATAGGATTATTTATAGGAGATATTTTGTGATCATCTTAAGCCACGATTTCATTTGAGGGCCAAGGGAAACTAGTGGTTGAGAAAATTGAGGGGCATGGCCTAATTCTGACTAAGGAGAATAGTTAGGGTTTGTATTTATAAGGGTATAAATATCTAGATGTTTTCCTTTATTTTATGAAGTTCCCCGTACCTTACTATATAAGATTTCTTTCACCTACGGATAGATATAAAAATATAGTTGTGTCCAGCATTGCACCACGATTCAAAAAATATAGAAATGTCGGTAGGTTAACTCATATTGTAGAACCCCAAAAATATTGATTAAGGGTGCAAAACACTCCCAATAAAAAGTTGCGTATTTAATTAATTAAAAATTAAATTATTACTACGTCTCAAGAGAATCTTGTCTAAATTCGAAACCGGTATCTAGTTATATCGAATAAACCGTTACGGTCGATAAACGATTCTATAGCGACTATTTTGAAATTTTATTTGGACATAAATCAAAATCTACACGTCGAAATCCCGATTTTTCTTTTCCACTAGAAAATATACTTCACCAGCTCCTAACGTTTCTTGTTTCACAAAAATCCGATTTAAAACGGACCATGTATATCCAGTTGAAGTTCAAATCGCCAAATAGCGAACTACTGCGCCATTTCGAGCTCGAATTTAATTATAATATAATTATACGCTCAAACTGTCGTTAAAATAATATATACGTTATTCTAATTCAATTCTAAGCTGAATTATATAATTTGAATTGCCCAGTTCACATTATATTGTCAATTCACTATTTCTGATTATTTTAGAAATTAAATATATTATTTAATTATTTATATTAAATAAATAATCCATATAATTTAATTAAACAACCATTTTAAATTTCTAATCGCTATTTAAATAATTAAATAAATAAATTATGCATAGCTGAAATTATGGGTCGTTATATTCTTCCCCACTTAAATTAATTTCATCCTCGAAATTGCTAAAGTAGAAAATAAACCCTGTTGACTGGTTAGAACTATTTGTTCACTTCTTAACTTTAGTTTCAGCTGAACCAATTTAATTTCAATTAAAATATTAATTTATTTCTATTAACGAAAATTTTCAAAAATCTTGAAAATTTTCGTACTCCCTAAATTTCTAAAAAAATTCGCCAGCACCTCCTTTGTATTGGTTAATATGTCAAACTCCAACTCGCCTCTCTGGCCATCTCCAATCCAAAAGAAAATCAAACAGCCAAGTGGCTTGCCAATTCGGCTCATAAATCTCATGGTTATACCAAATATAAACTTGTACCTTTTTGTCGGGCATATCACTATGTCCTTTGCATCTATTACCAATTTAACAAATACCAATGTTATCCCAATCAAATTCCAATCTGTTTCTGTTCAACACAGTTATTCGCTTATATCCAAGTCGAATTCTATTTCAAACTCGAGTTTCATCCTCGATTTCAAATCCATAACTCACCAACCCAATACCGTTTCAAATTCCTATCTCACAAATCCAATTTTTCAATATCATTCTAATCCAATTCAATTTCCACTTAATTAACAGATTCCACTTCAATTTCTATTTGCTTCTGCAAATTTTTATTTAATTTGTTTTAAATTAAACAATCAAATTCTGGGAGTTTTAAACAGCTTTGTTTTTCTCAAAAATCAAACTTTCCTTTTTAGGATTAAAACCAACTTGTTTTTCTCAAAACAATCCAAAACAAAAATCCTTGGTAGTAATCCGTCACTTAACAACTCGAAAAGGAACACTGATGATGCAACTGTCATTATTAGAATTTATTTTTCAGCGATCGATGTGAGTTTCAATAATATATCACTTTTTAAAACCATTTTTAAATCCTTCCATTTTGGAATCTTTTCAAAATACCATTCTCAAACCAATTTAAAATCTCCCAGGATTTTAAAATTCTCCTATATTCAAATCAAATTCATTTACAAACACTTTTTCACAGTTCCAGAATTTTAATTCCAATTCTGATTTAAATTCAGATTTAATTCTGTTCATTACACTTATACGAATTCTACTTGGTTATATATATAACCATTTAATTTATAATCTTACTCGATTATAATAATAACCAATATATCTAATATATTATAATTCCAATATATATATTTTCTCTATATCAAAAAATACTTTGGGTAAAATTATTTTCATTTACCCTCTTTTCAAAACATATCGTGTTGACCCATCGTATTCGAGTGTTTATAAACTCCTACCGATACAGTGGATCAAACTGATCGATCAGAACCCATAAACAACTCAACCGATAAATCTCCACAATATTAAACCAATTTATAAAATCTACCCATAGGTTCTCTCGTATATACACTCAACTCAATCTAGGGTATTACTTACCCCATCTCTACTGAGTCACGCCATAGAGCCAAGGTAAATCACTTAACCTTCAGCTCTGATACTACTGAAATGACCCGGGGTTTTTGCGAACTTGAGTACTCGACATAAACTAAATGTCGGCTACTCAAGCATCGTAAAATACCTGATAGTCCATGAAAGAAATTAGAGCGTGAGGATAGATAAGATAGAAACTTAGAATAGAAGAAGAAGTAGAACATACAACATCAGAGTAACACGAATCTCACAGCGAAACGAATAAAATATAACATAATTTTGAAATAAAAGATTGTGCTTGAATATACATAACATTATCAAAGTACAACACTTACAACACAGCTGATATAAACAATAGCCATATAAACGCTGCTGAAGCCTCCTGCTCCAGCTCTCCAGGTATCTGCAAAATCCCGACTACTTGACTGCCCGCACAAAATTGGGCACCCAAGAGTTTAGGGAAAACAAAACGAAATAAACTCTGGGCCAGTCATGTGACTAGTGTGAGTAAAACAGTTTAAAATAGTTTGAGCAACAAAACGATATCTCATAAGACTAAACTGTATAACGGAACGGGTTTTTCCCTTATGAGATTCCAAAATAATTCTTTATATCAAAATTCTTTTGATATTATAACAGTGTTTATCAACCACAATATAGTAATCATCTAGCAGAAACGCTTTCATCTCACGTTCTACATACATTATATACAATCAAAATCGCAAGAACGTATTGGATAATGGATTTCCAACTATGACAAAGTATGGAACCACCTTCCGATGGTGTATCTCTAGAGGAGAATACACCGAGTTCAACAAGAACATCTTGTAACTCAGCCACCCATGACCGACCACTCATTTCGCTTGAGTGTATCGAATGTATCTCACCAACGGTTGGGATCAGCAACCGTTTCCCGATAAGGGACGGCATTAATAGATTAAAGAAGCAAATGAATATTCTCTAGATAGGTAATTATACACCCTAATGGGAGCTACCCACATAGCCATGCTGCTTGCCTGATTTTTGTCATTTACCGGAGGTGAGGCTGGAAGCTACGCTTATCTTTTACATGCCACATCTTCATTCACTTAGAATGTCACATCGTCATACCCTTTAAAATCACAAATTGATTTATCCAAAAATAACAGGGGTATACAGCTAAGAGAAACGAATTCCTCCACCACCAAACGTGAATACGTTTGAAGAGATCAACTTACGCGATCTATTAGATATACTCTGTCAGACCTTCTGCCATACAAGTTGTCCTAGGACTGGACAAACCGAAGGCACTATTCAGTACATCCATCTTAGGCAATCTTTACCTAAGATTTGTACAACAGTCCTTTCACTTTACTCCATTTTCAATTATC
Source organism: Allium sativum (assembly GCA_030737875.1). Taxonomy (NCBI): domain Eukaryota; kingdom Viridiplantae; phylum Streptophyta; class Magnoliopsida; order Asparagales; family Amaryllidaceae; genus Allium; species Allium sativum. The sequence goes on along the minus strand of CM060925.1, from coordinate 305,418,957 downwards.
TTTGGCATATATGATTCGCAACGCTTATGCCAATACGGAGTGGTTCTTTGGATAATAATCTAACCGGTCTCTCCATATTAACACGGAAAATTGGTCAAAACTTTGATAGTCGGCGATTTAACTATCAAATGAAAAATGTCCGTGTACACACAACAATCTTATTTCCTAATGGAATTATCGATCAAATCATCAACATATATATATATATATATTCATATTTCCTTATTTTCTATATTTAGAATATATCTCTGATTATATTTGGAAAACGTTTCCAAAAACTCATTTATGCATATTTCAACCGAACGTTGTATAAAACATCATTACGACCGCTCAAACCATAAATTGTTTATCTCAAATTAACATCTTGCCATCGAACCTCAACTATTTCTCAATTAAGTAAGGAAGTCAATCAAGTTGGGGTATAATTACCTCTCAGACCTTAACTGAACAATAGATAAAGCTCACCGCTCCAATTTCTACAATCACTTGGTTACGCAAATTCTCGGATTCGTATTATGAATCCACTTTTTTATGAAAACATTTATTATAACGATAACGTTATAACCCTACTTCTGGAATATCTAACTTTTTATTTCTTACATTGAATAATTAACCTACTCAAATTTATTTATAAATAAATAAATCTTGATTTAAAAACGGAAAATAAATAATACTTTCCCAAAGTCGATATAATCGAATTTGACATATAATTCTCTTTTGAGTAAATCTTTATTTGATTAACTCTCCTTCGAATAACTAATATTCGATTACCTCCCTTCGAATAACTTATATTCGACTATCTCCATTCGAATAGATTATATTCGATTAGCTCACTTCGAATAGATTATATTTGACTATCTCTTTTCGAATAGATTATATTCGACTATCTCTTTTCGAATAGATTATATTCGATTATCTCCTTTGGATTAACACATCTGGATTAACTCGGTTTAATTAACTCATCTTGACTAACTTAACGTAATTAACTCGCCTTATTTAACTCAACTTGATTAACTCGACTTATTTAACCTAACTTGATTAACTCCTATCGAATAACTAATATTCGATTAACTTATATTCCAATAACTATGTCTGTTTTAACTTTATTTCGAATAGCTAATATTCGATTTAACCCCATTCGCTTGACTCTATATCGCAGCGATCACAATGGTTACGCCTGATTCCCTGAGGAACCATCCGACTGCCGTAGGCTATCTGCAGCCCTACGAATTACGCTAGCAGTCATACGAAATGGCAACTCATCCTGAATAACTATGTTTGAATAATTCTATCTCAAATAACTATATTCGATCAACTCTAATTGAATAACTAGTATTCAATTAAATCCTAATTCAATTAACTATGTTCAATTAACTCTATCAGGTTAACTCTTTATTCGAATAACTAATATTCGATTAACTCTAATTGAATAACTAATATTCAATTAACTCTATTCGATTAACTCTAATCGATTAACTCTAACTAGTTTACTCTAACTGGTAACTCTAATTGATTAACTCTAATTCTAATTGATTTACACTAACTGATTAACTCTAATCGATTAACACTAACTGATTAACTCTAACTGGTTAACTCTAACTGATTCACTCTAACTGGTTAACTCTAATTGATTAACTCTAACTGGTTAACTCTAACTGGTTAACTCTATTTACTTAACTCTAACTCTAATCGAGTAATTCTAACTATAATCGATTAATTCTAACTCTAATTGATTAATTCTAATTCTAATCGATTAAGTCTAAATTCGATTAACTCTTCTAACTCATTTTGATTAACTCCTTTGGTTAACTCAGCGTCCATATTCAGTTTCAAATATCGATGTTGAAATCGATTCTTACTTCTCTATATAAGTCCTGACTTATATATTCCATCCATCCCATGATAAATATTTTACTTAATTTATAAAATATTATTTGTAAATTAACTTTCTCAGTTTATCCGTTTAAAACATATATCTATTTAATTCCACTTTAAATAAATTTTTTCCATTTATCTGTTAAAAACATATTTCCATTTTCTATTCATTTTCTAAATATTCCTTTGATTTAATTCTATTTATTTTCCAAATAAATATTCTCTTGAAATAAATCCTATTTATTTAACAAATAAATATTCCTTTTAAAACTTTATTTATTCTATAAATGAATATTTCCATTTAATCTATTTGTAAATGTTTTACAAATATTTCCTTTTAAATTCTATTTGTAAATGTCTTACAAATATTTTCTTTCCAATTCCATTTGTAAATGTTTTACAAATGTTTTCCCTTTTTATTTCTATTTGGAATTGCTTTGTTAATATTTTTCCTTTATATTTGTTTACAAATAATTTCCTTTATATTTGTTTAACAAATATTTTCTTTTATACTCTTTTGATTTTATAATTATTTCCTTTATAAAATCCTTTTTCCTTTTATATATAAAATCTGTTGATTTTATATAAATAAATTATTTTCAAAATATACATTGAAAATCCCCTTTTTACATCCCACTATTTCTTACGGTATTTAAAATACCAAACACAGTGATCGATATCATCCAAACACACAAAATCATAAACAAATTATATATCACAGCATACATCACAGTATATGTAACAAAACAGTATTTAATATATTGAGGAACCCAGTTGGGTCACTCCAACCTGTTTCCCTGGATCACAGATGTTAAACAATATAATCAACATCGATTTCATTCAATATGAAATATTCTGCTAACAGAATCAATATTTGATTAATGATTTATATGTATATCGCTATCTATAATTTCAACCAATACACAAGCAATTCAACCAAATAGTTAACACACAGCAATCAACAGATGATTAACCGTTCTAAAGATACGTTATAAAAATATAACTGTTCAGAGTTGGTGGTTTTACTCACATTGGACGATCATCGTTAATAACGATAACCATCACTTGATTCATACGGACAATTTATTTTGCTATGAATTGTAATTAGCTCCGATGGACTTCCAGTCAGTTCCATTCTGTAACCACCGTCCATACGATCCTGTTGGATCTTGTTTTGTCCAATTCCGATAACATATGATAGAGTTATAAATTGTTCAAGTTATACATGATTTTAAATATGCAAGTTATAATTATTTACAACATTATTGGGCTTAACCATATTTGTATGTCTTAATCCTATCAGAAAATCACCCGCCTCATATATCCCCACTGGCCCAAACCCAAACCCGCTTCAATGAAACCAACCCTCCACCTACTGTAATCCATCTTCCCACGAAACAAACATCCGCTCATCAATAATTCGAAGGCCATTACCAGAAGTTAGAACTCCTTTCATCTTCACGGTTTTAAAAATCCAACTACACCCCCTTCTATCTCAACAACCAACTCCGGCAGCCTACCGCACCCGGCATGCCCCCAACGAACCCATTTCTTCCCCGCACCATCACAATAGAACTCCCCAACAACTCCTCCAAAACGCAACAGGAAATCAACCCCAAAACTCCATCCGTGAAACTCGGGTCCTGTTCTCCAGATCATCTCCACGCCAGAGCAAAACCACCCCACAAACTCAATTGCACCCAATCACCTACGAAAACCCTCGACTCCCCCTCTAACAACACGTCGAACTGCTGCATCAACCACGGGAAGGAAAAGGAAGTCTTCAGCTTCCTAAAAATATATGCTTTTCGATTTACAGATTTATTCTTGAATTTAGAGGAATTTTTAAAGAAACCGGATTTGAGTTTCTCACGTTTTCTGCGGTGAAGAGAATTATAGGATGGTGGCGGCTCGCTTTTATCGACTGATGAATGAATTTCGTTAGGTAAGAAAACTTATAGGATTATTTATAAGAGATAGTTTGTGATTCTTCTTAAGCCACGATTTCATTTGAGGGCCAAGGGAAACTAGTGGTTGAGAAAATTGAGGGGCATAGCCTAATTCTGACTAAGGAGAATAGTTAGGGTTTGTATCTATAAGGGTATAAATATCTAGATGTTTTCCTTTATTTTATGAAGTTCCTCGTACCTTACCATATAAGATTTCGTTCACCTACGAACAGATAAAAAATACAGTCGTGTCCAGCATTGCACCACGATTCCAAAAATATAAAAATGTCGGTAGATTAACTCATATTGTGGAACCCCAAAAATATTGATTAAGGGTGCAAAACACTCCCAATAAAAAGTTGTGTATTTAATTAATTAAAAAATATAGTAAAATTCTAAAAATTAAATTATTACTACATCTCAAAAGAATCTTGTCTAAATTCGAAATCGGTATCTAGTTATATGGAATGAACCATTATCGTCGATAAACGATTCTATAACGACTATTTTGAAATTTGATTTGGACATAAATCAAAATCTACACGATGAAATCCCGATTTTTCTTTTCCACTAGAAAAATATACTTCACCAGCTCCTAACGTTTCTTGTTTCACAGAAATCTGATATAAAACGAACCTTAGATATCCAGTTGAAGTTCAAATCGCCAAATAGCGAACTACCACGCCATTTCGAGCTCGAATTTAATTATAATATAATTATACGCTCAAACTGTCGTTAAAATAATATATACGTTATTCTAATTTAATTCTAAGCTGAATTATATAATTTGAATTGCCCAGTTCACATTATATTATCAATTCACTATTTCTGATTATTTCAGAAATTAAATATATTTATTTAATTATTTATATTAAATAAATAATCCATATAATTTAATTAAACAACCATTTTAAATTTCTAATCGCTATTTAAATAATTAAATAAATTAATTATACATAGCTGAAATTACGGGTTGTTACATGAGCAAGACCAGGTTGTAACGCACATTTTATCATTAAACGTCCAATCACATCATGAGCTACAACAATTTCGATAAGCTTGCCTCGAACAAGTTCAACTAAAGGCTTATTATCAAGATCGCTCATTTCAACAACTACATGACCCCTCAAGCCTTCCTTAACACCAGTAAAGCTGAGAACTACCCGTAAAGCATGTGCATCACTCTACAACAATACATCAATAAAGAAAAAGAACAATCAAAACAAATATAAAATTTCCAAAACACGCATAGTGAAGTGAAAAGAAAAGTTAATCGACTTGATCGGCATTTTCACCAGCTGTTAAAACAATGATTGCATGGGCCTTAGAAACAGAAACCGGTCAAGATGAAGTTAAATTAAGTTACAACGTATATATTGCATACTCGATAAACAACTACATCAAGGGTTTGTCTTATGAACAATAGCTCGCATTGTGCACTGAATCACCTAACATGAATTTTTCAAGTCAGCTAGTATGAGAGGGCTTCCGCTTCTACATATAACTGATGTTCCCATGAAGTCAAATTCAAGCTTAGCTATGTCGATTTCCAACTTTCCAATACATTCTTCATCCTGACCGAACCAATTAACGTTGCCTTCTCAAACTTTCTCTCAAGAAAATCAGCAGCATTCAACCAGGGGTTCAACTGGAAATCTCTGTCATCGACTTGATTGTTCTCTCTCTTTCTACGTAAAAAATTAAGATATTTTTTGTAAACAAAATTGCTTCAGCATAAGTAACAATTCTATACATAGCTCAATAATAATGTATGTAAATAATTCACAATTGATAACATATATGTGAAAAATATATAAAATACATCTGTCGTGTTATTTTCCCAATATAATTACAGCCACAGTTCTTATAAAATAGGCATCATAAGTTGTTAATGCTCATAAACCTAATGGCTCTTTTTTTCTGTTTGTGTTGCACTTAAGGAAAAAAAACAGCAGCTCGTCTCTTTATTGTGCCTATGTTATTATTTGCTTTCATGTTGTCAACTGATTTCTTTGGAACATCCTTACAAACAGCTGCTCTTTGAATAGGATAACCAATTTAAATCTATTTGTTTGTCTAGAAAATATCATATATAGTAACTTAGCAGTATAAAGAAAATACGTATTCTTAATTAGTAACAAATTTTAAGTTTGGTGAATAAAGATATTCTAGAATTTAAAATGAACTAAGACGGCCTATGAACTCGAGAAACGATAAGTAAGCAATGCATTGGTTCTTAAATACATATATTACCTATATTGATAGTAGAAATCCAAATCCGTTTTCCAATGATAACCAATTACCTACATACAAGTAGGAGGGTAGGATAGTAGGCTCATGGATTCAAAACTTTATATTTGAAAAAATTTATTTAATAATATGGAAATTGCTTACCAGAAGCTGAATCCATTACAGGACTTGTTATAGACTAAATAATTGTAGAGATACCAAATCCGTTAATGCATCCAAACTCGAAGCTATTTCTTCAGAGTAACCAATGATTAATAAAAACAACTAATTATTGAATCAGAAATCAAAAAATATAATGCTTCAATGTAATTCAATAATATCATTTCTGATGTGCTTGTATCAATTTGATTTTCTTTACCCTGATAAACCGATAAATAAGCCAGCATTTTACCCCGTAAACAACACCCCCTAAAAATTAATACATATATTTATATAGAAGTATATATCTTGAATCAAAATACCACAATGCAAAATTTAATATATAATATAGTGAATATGAAATAGGTAAACTGAGATATGAACATGTATGTACATATATGTGTTTTTGTGTGTGCCTATGTGTGTCAACAGAAACAATTTAATTTATTAAGTGAGGGATGTTTAACAGCTATCATAATTATTACTGCTTGTTATTATTAGATATATGAGAAACTAAACTAATTGAACTATGAATATACAAGGGAGCAATGATTTAATTTCTTTTGTGATACTTTTATGAAGCAATTCAAAAGAAGAGAATCCAGAAAAACATACTCACGAGTGCAAATTAGGTTCAACTATAAGGAAAATCTGTGCTTTTTGCATAGTTGCAGGCATATATCTAGCTAGCTAAGGTTATCATCTGTTTTTATTTTATTCCTTCAATAATATTGTTTTTGAAATATCCACTAAAAAAGTTACTATAACACATACAACATTTAAATCTTCAAAGTCGGGTTATGTAGTTATGTTACTTATCAATTAAAAAGCCCAAATCTAATTATTTAAAATATCAAATGCAAAGCTATAGTAAAACTCATCCCAGCATTCACAACATATGTACAACAAGTACATCTGGGGTTCCAACGATGTGGTCACCATCGTTGCACAAGTCAAACTTGGTGAATATTACTAACAAAAATTGTATGTAATAATTTGATGGATGACACGCTTGAATTTTGCTACAGATCCTTTAGAGTAATTTCTAAATGCGAGTTCTTCTGTACAGTTAGATGAGTGCTCAACAGTGCAATCGAAAACTATACTGAATTCAAAGGGCAAAAGCATATAGGGTACGGAAGAACCTTAGTTGTGAATAATAACTATACTAATTCTAACATATTATAATTTGTAATCGAAATTACGTGAGCACGAAGTGTTTGTGGATGTCAGCTGTAACTCCTTTACGCAAATTGAAGCAAAAGTTTTCAATGTAAATCGAACCAATTTCATTGGATAACTGTATTAAAATAACATGCAACTCAAGATACGACAAAATGTAATAAACAAATACACCCAAAGAGGATAGAAGGAAGGGTCGCTACAGCAGTCTGAAGTGGCAGTTGTGGGGAGGAGGTTGCGATGAGGCGATGACAATCGTTGGCGAAGTTAGGGTTTCTCGATTTGGGGAAAATTACATTGCACGGTTTGGTAGACTGATTTTAGGGCGCACCATGCACCCACATCAAATGAACGGATCTGAAGCCTTTAATATAAAAGGGAAATTTTTTCTCATTGATTTAGGGATTGGAATACAATAGGAACCATAGAAATGAAAAATAGCATGGAAGTGCGGGAGAAAAATATGATCGGAATCTATACCATATCAAATGAACGGATCCGAAGCCTTTAATATAAAGGTTAGATTTTATGCATTGTGGGTGGTGCGGGTCACCAAAATAAAATGATACGGTAGCAAAGAAATTTGATACGGCTAAGAGCTATAGCAAATTTGATACGGCTTAAAGCCTTATCAAATCTCTACATCCTGATGTGCCACATTTGCTGTTTTGGTGTAGTGGCTCTTCGATTATCTTTACCTTTACTATCATGTACCATACAGCCCTCATCTGTCCATAGTATTAATTTTAGCATTTTCAGCTTTAGCGTTCTCTTAGAATAAATATCTCTCAACTTCATGGTTAAAGTCCATAAGTTCCATTGGTGGATTCCATTACAAAGAAATTTCAAAGTCAGATATATTTACAACTTTTGAAAAACCTTCACCATCAAACTCACATATGGATTTGATATGTAAACTGTAGTAGTTTCCATGTTAAACTTAGTCAAGTTATTTATTAAGGTCTCTCCGCCAATTTGGTTCACGCTTGATAACATCATTACATTATTTGATCGAGCGATATGAAGTCCAAACTGTTTTAGTAAATTATTTAATAACTCAGTCCATATCCTGGTGGGCCAATTTTCCAGTTGTTTGAACCACATTGTTGCAAAATATGTTAATCAAAATTCAAAGCATCACTCGATTACCTCCTCGGAAGCACCTAACAATTTGATTTGTCGTTAGTATCTAACTAGTTGAACTATTGGATATATCATTCCAATGAACAAGTCCATCCTCGGAAGCTTGAAATCAGAAGGATTCCTTGCATTTTGGATATCATTGTAAATGTGTTCTCTTTCATGTCCCCCAAACTCTAGTATATGAGTCCACCTTTAACTATCTTTCTGATCAACTCAGCCATCCGACAATTGTTGTCTAGTGGATGACTTCAGTCAGTAGTGCATTTTCTATATCTCCTACGGAAGAACTCTGTCAAATACTCATATGGTTATACATTTGAATTTTGATCCCTACTCCTATAGGAAAACTTTGGCATGCATTCCTCTAATGGAACATTTATGTTCTGACATGCACCTCTAATTTCATTTTATTCCTCATTCATACGAAGAAATTTTAGCACATTCTCTTTTGATTATTGTGATTTTGTGTTATATCTTGAGTTTCTAGCTCCAAAATTGTTCATTTTCAGCATTTCAGCTTATCCTAAGACCATACCAACATTTCCCCAAGTAAATCCTTTCACACACCGAGTGGACTGAGTCAAAACGATTTTGATCTTTGAGGCACTATTTCAGTTTGCTAGGCTCTAACTTTTGATGCTCTCTGGAAAGTGTGAAATCCACCTCGAGACATGCCCTAATAAAGAGCATTAACGAGTAATGTCATCTGTTAGGATGGGGAATAAGGATGATTAGAGGCGATCATCTGTAATTTCGTATTAGACAAGTATTAAGTACGTCGATTAGGTGTATAAATTTTCTACTTTTTTCTCAGGTGGATCGACACGCTTAGTACTTCAAATATGAAATCACGATGGCCAAGATCATTTCAGAACAATATACAATACATCACTGATCACAAATGACAGAACATATACATACGGAAACAATAACTAAGTATAACTTATACATGTGTTACATCTCAAATAAATATGTAATAAAATCAATACAACAATATACGACAGAACAAATATACAAAAACTCGAATACGTGAACCAACACAAGAAAGGGTCTTTGAAAGATAGCCCAAGCTATACTAGAAAACCACGAATCAACATAACCTGAAACAACTAGGTCTGACCTGAGTTTTACATAAATAGATCAGTCTATTTTACATATCAATTGTAAATCAGCGATGGATATAAAAGCGTATAAATATAGAAATTACTTTCGACACAAAAGGAAAAATATGACCCAGCACAACCTTTGCCTCATGAGATAATAAACGCAAAGCATCCTATATAATCTCAAGAAAATGTAATTATATTGTAGAGGCTCGAAAATCCGTACCAATTTGAGCTGACTAATATCCTACACATTCATCTCAAAGTGGACGAAAGTTCAAATCATTAATAGAAAGAAATTAGAGGATGAGAAAAGATAGAACTAATAGAATAGAAGAAGAAAAAGAACACAGCTGAACATAATCAGAGTAGCACGAATCTCACAGCTGAACGAATAAAATGTATTATATAACATAACTTTGAAATACAAAACTGTATTGCATATACATACCATTATTAGAGTATAATATATCATATCACAACGGAAATAATCTCTAAATACTTTCGGTGGAGACTTCTGCTTTTAGCTCCTCCAAGTGTATCTGTAAAATCCTGAAACACTTGACTGCCGTATAAATTTGGGCACCCAAGAGTTTAGGGAAAACACAAACAAAATAAACTCTGGGTCAGTCATGGGACTGGTGTGAGTAAATTTCAACCATATTGTTTATCTTTGAAAATCCTTTTGAAACAAAAGGATAATAGTAAGACCAGCCCACACATAAACATGGACGGTTTTTTAACTTACTATAACCCAAAATACTTTGATATCAAATCGAGTGATATTATGATAATGTCTAAACAAATAAATATCCAAATAACAGAACGCTTGCATCTCACGCTTCACATATATAGATTATAAAATCATAAACCGCAGGGCTCTTATTGGAGATTGGATTCCAACAGACAAGGTATGGGATCAATTTCGATTAGTGTACTCTAGACGGTATACACCTGGGTTCAGCAAGAACGCCTTATGACCTGGCCACACATGACCGACCACTCATTTAGCATGAGTGTATCAAATATATTGTCACCCATAGTTGTTGGCCATCCAACCGTAATCCGAAGATACAGAATCAAAACGAAGAACATATATGAATTTTCTCTAGATCGGTGATAGTACACCCTGCTTGGGAATGACCCAACTAGCCATGCTGCCCGGCCCAATTTCTGTCATTTCCCGGTTGTGAGGCTAAAGGCTATATCTATCATTTCAGAACATCTGGCCACCATTCACTTTGAATGTCACATCGTCAAACCCATCAATTCAATAATCAATTTCCAAAAATATCACGGGTATAAAAAGCTAAGAGGAACGAATTCCTCTGCCACCAGACGTAATACCTTTAAGAGATCAACTGTACGTGATTTTCTAGGTATACTCTGTCAGACACTCGTCCATACAAGTTGTCCTAGGACTGGACAAACAGAAAACACCATTATGGAACAGGACGACCCTTGCATTTCACTCTGTCTTCAATTATCTTCAGCATAATCCAATTCGCAGCGCTTATGCCTATACGGAAGGGTTTCCAGATAATATATCCAACCGGTCTCTCCGTATTGACAACGATGGTCAAACACTTCGATAGTCGGTTATTTAACTATCGAAGTAAAAACAAACATTCATTCAAATGTATAACTAAGCATCACACCACTACAAGCACTTTTTATCTAACACTCGTTTTTATTATTCGAATTCCCATATCTTACCAGATATTTCTCAAACCTCGTTTTAGCCTTTTCACACTTTTGGAAAACATTCCCAGTTATTATAAACTCGTATTCTCTCATGTTCCAAAAAATATACGTTATTAACGTTCGAAACATTTTCATTCTTTTCACATTCCTTGTTTTCTAAACTTGGATAAAATACCCTATCTTCATTGGAGAAATATTTCCAATTTCATTATAAACATTTTAATCTGCCAAATGTTCATTTTTAAAACAATATTCACTTTAAAATGTGAATATTATTCCCATTATAAAATCTAAATCCCTTTATCAAATAACTCTTTATTCACGTAATACATGCCTTTAACTTGTTTATGAAATCTCTTTCACAATTTTATATTCCCATTCCACTTTATAAAGTCTGTTTCTATGTCAACTTCTTGCTAAATCAATATAAAGTTTATAACTAAATATTGATTACATATCCTATTATAATCTATTAGTTTAAACTAAATATTAACTATCCTATCAGATTATAATCCTTAAATAATTTACTTTAATACATTAGACATCGTCGAATTATAGTTCCTAATAGTGTTATTTAGTTCTAATCATATTCCAAACATCGAAATGATGTCATCGTTTCCTAAAACGATTTTCCAATTTCTCTTTCTAAACTTATTCTTATATTTCTTTGGACAAACATCGTTACTTATTATTTTTGAATAAGTGGATTTCAAACCGAACTGTTTCCATTCCGTACGGAGTAGTGTTATATATAAAAATCACGCTTCAGATTGGTCAACAACGCTAATTTACCGTTATACTTCAAAACTTGTCATGCGCTGTAATATTCCCCTTTTTAACTAATCTCGACATAACAGTCATGCTTATGCCTAGTCAAAAACGTTATTTTATCGTTATAGTTGAAAGACTTCCAATATGCTACTATATTCCACTCTATAACTAATCTCGATGTATCTTTCCATTACAAACTAATACCATCCCTCGATAATAGTGAAGTCGTTCAAGTTGGGGTAATTTAATTACCTCTTAGACCTTGATCAACAACATTCTAATCTTAGAATAGATATAAGTTCGTAACTCTAAACTCCTTATTACCTATAGTACCCCTCAAACCGTATTTCTTGATTTATTTGGAATATGGTTTTATAACACTATATTCATACTTCGAATCTCTGTTGTTTATGACTATTTATATTAAACATTAACTCTTCGCTTTAACTTCATTCCATAGTTCTATTTATAACTTCTTTACCAAGATCCATTGACGTTCTTTATCTTCTAATGTTTTATTTTTATTTGAATCATTATAATTAATTCAAGAAACATCTTATTATAAACTCAATATCCTCTTAAATGAAATCATTTAAGAAACAATTTTTTAAATAATTAAATAATATTTACTTTATCATTGCTGAAGTAAACAGTTTACTTCATCATTATTCTAAAGTAGATTGGTTGCTCACTTTACAATAACCAATTATATTAGTTCATTATTCTTTTAATACATTATTAATTAAAAAGGGTAATTAATAATTGAGGAATCCTATTTATTTAAACAATTAATTTCTAAAACCATTATTTATTAGATTAATTGAAGATTAATTAATCTAATAATCAATTTCTAACAAAACAGTTGATCTAATCTACTTCAAATCAGCATTTAATTTGTTAACTGATCGTAATTACTTACCATTAGATTTATAAAATTAATCTAAAAATATTGCTTTAATTATAAAAATATAATTTTTATAACTTAACTTCGTTGATTTGCCTGACGGCCAATCAACTTCTTAACTTAAAGATGGGTTTATGGTCGACTGTTGCCACTTTCTTAATCGATATCCTTAGACAAAATAACGTTGAATTTCCATTTAACATCAATATTCACACAGGGTTTCACTGTCATTTGGGTTCAAGTAGTGCATATAAAAATAATATAAAACAAACAGTACATATAAATATTGAGGAATCCAGTTGGATTCCTCCAACCGGTTTCCTGCATCCATAGATGTTAGTCAATACAATTTACACTAATTCCATACTAGGGAATATTATAATCGATGGAAATCAGCATCCAACCAATGATGTGTACATATGCAACGATATATATTATTCAACCAATTTAATTATAATCTATCTAAACGACCATCACGCAGCATTCAACCATTATTTATCACTATTAAAATCTAATTATAATATTTAAGATAGAACAGAGTCAGTGACTTTACTCACCTTCGCGCGTTAATCGTTAAATAATGATTTGCGTCAGTCAATTAAACCAAGCGTTCAATTCTTCCGTCGTCGACTTCTTGTTGTTTTATCGGAACCGCACCTACCCATTTCTGCTACCTTTTCCTTCTCAGCCCAATGTTACATACTTCCAGTATATTTATATCTCCATTTTCATGATGGTTTCTCCACTAATATCTTCCACTTCTTCTCCTCTTCACAGCTATACCCATTATGTGTCTCTCGAACACTCCTTATAACACGCATCGTTCCAAATTTCCGTACCTCATGCTACTGACCAGCGTCGGTTTCGGTCTTCGAATCCACCTAGAAAATGCAGGCAAGTGTGATTCTTGGTCGACAATCACAATGCATATCTCCTGTTCCAAACATTAGGAGGATGACCGAACTTCCATGCGTGTCCTTTTCGTCTTGGGGAAAATGCTGTACCATGTCAACCAATCAAGTTCCGACTTCTTACACCATGATTCAGTCGACTGAGTTCGCAACTGCCGTCATCTCGCTCCATACCACAACGTCCATGCACTTGCCACATCTCATTCATCGTCAAACCTTCCTGAAACTTACACAACATGCTAGCTCAAATAATGTTGCATGCTTGAAGTCTCCCACCGAAAACATTAGTAGCATTACTTCACAAAATACCGCTCTTAAGCGTTAACCCGCGCCATGCACTAGTACCTATAGTCGAATCTCACCCCACTTCACGCCATTCCATGAAATCAATGTCCTTCCCATTTTCAAAAATAATAAAATGGAAATAAAATGAACCCCTTCTCCTGTAATTATAACAACGGATCCACGCCCCTATACACAACTACGTGGACAACTCCTCCAACAAAACGAGCCGCCAGCTCGTGTACACAGTTCGAATGACATAGCTGCCCCTTACGTGCATGAGCTTCTTGCTTCCCAGTACTTTAAAATTCTCCTTTTTTCTTATTGCTACAGTATATTCACCAAACCCGTGCTACACAGGTTTTGTTTCCATTCAAACATAGCTATCATAATTTAAACAAACTTGCCTTCTTCTTTCAACCAATCTTGTGTCCCTTCCACGCTTGTTCCATCCACGACCATGACACCAACTCCACACACATCACATGCTTCTCTTCTATACAGCCCCTGACCACTGATTTTTGTCCCTTTCCTCCTTTACACGTCCATACTGTTCCTGTTCTAGAACTTTTCATCCTTTCCTTCATTTCCATGTACCCCTCTATATCTTCTTTTCATCACCATTTACAAAAAGCCATGCGAAACATTTGATCTTTTCCTTCCAGGAACGCAAGTTTCATGGACCCCTTCCATGCACTATACTTGTCTCTAAACCTGAGTTTTCTTGCTGTCATGTGCCCAGATCACGACTTGAAGTTGAAGCTCGGATTAGCGATTCAAGTCATTTTTATATTTGGATTAGTGTTTGGTTTACCATTTTAAGTTTTGGGTTTTTGTCCATACAAAAATGTGCACAACGCATGTAAATCATGGAAAACAACAATTTTAGAAAACAAAGTTAACACACAAAATGAAAAACAACTTTTATCCATTTTTCATGTTTTGAGAAATGAGAGAAATATGGAGACCAAATCCTCATTTCATGATTGCTACATCCCCTCCGCGATCCCCTCCATCTTGCTTTCATTCTACCATTCCTCCTTCTACACCTGTATAGTTTTGTAATTAATCTTGAAAACTAAAAACCCAAAACTCATTTTTAACCAAACGCACCTAAGTGTTGCTTTTCATTTCATTTTGGAGTTTTTAAAGTGCCTATTTTCTTTGATTCCTGCGGAGAACAAACACGATTTCTTATGTGTTTATATAGGCTTTTAAGCCTTAGCGCCCATGAAAAGAAATGTATATAATAATAGTAGCTTGATACCCACGTCGTAGGATTTTAGGTAGGTACGCTATTCCTTTGTAGTGAAGTTTTTAATATAAAAAATGTACATGTTATCTGTGCTTGATTTGAGTATACCATGCTGCGTACAGAGATTTTTAGCCATCAAAACATGGAGCTATGCTTCAAGGACAGAAACTATGTGAATAAATTCTTGTCTTATTACACATTTTAATACAATTTATTTGATGTTTAGTAATAACTAGATAGACATTTGTGTTTGAAATCTTATTGGTGAATGCACGCTTAGTTTGCTTCTTCTAGGTAGACGAGAGGCATGCAGCTACACAGGTATGGGTTTTCATAGCCCTGCAGTGTAGGAAGTGATACAAACCTTGAAAAAGACGGGATTTTATAAATTTTATTTTACTTTATTTGGGGAGACTTGGCTATGAAGGATTTAGATATTTGTTGATTGGATTTTTGTTTCACTGGACAATATGTTTGTGAAGGTAGACGCAGAAACTTCATAAAAGGGTTCATATTTGTTTCAAAGTTTAGGCAATCTTTGTTATACAGAGTTTTTTTATTTGCGGATTGCTATGGACAGAAATAAAAATACAGTCATGATTAGCGATGTACCACAATCCCAAAAAAACAGTAATATCTGTATGTTAACTTATATTTTGAAACCTCGAAATATTGATATAGGGTGCAAAATACTTCAAATAAAAAGTTGCGTATTTAATTAATTAAAAACAACAAAAAAAATCTAAAAATTAAATTATAACTGCATCTCAAAAGAATCTTGTCCAGATTTGCAATCGGTATCTAGTTATATCAAATAAACTGTTACGGTCGATAAACGATTCTATAGCGACTATTTGGAAATTTGTTTGGACATAACTCACAATATGTAACACGAAATCTTGGTTTTTCACTTCTATCAAAAAATACAGTTCAACAGATTCGAATGTTTCTTATTTCGAGGAAATCGAACTTGTAACAGATCTTGTACGCTCAGTTGAAGTTCAAAACGTTAAATTTCGAACTACCGCGACATTACGGACTCGATTATATTTAATATATATTTGTATACATTGAACTTCATTTTAATTAATATATAAATCCACTTATATTACGAATTCAATATTTAAACTGATTTAAATATTTAAATACAAACTGATAAAAATGCGGGATGTTACATATATTCAAGAAAGAGATTATTCTTAACTCAAGGTGTTATGCGATATGCTAAGCATGAAGATGCATCACATCACGGAAACTC
Source organism: Allium sativum (assembly GCA_030737875.1). Taxonomy (NCBI): domain Eukaryota; kingdom Viridiplantae; phylum Streptophyta; class Magnoliopsida; order Asparagales; family Amaryllidaceae; genus Allium; species Allium sativum. Next base: position 305,402,232 of record CM060925.1, on the reverse strand, counting down.
CAAAGGCACCCTTAAACGCGTATAAGAGCTTAAGTTACGCAAAATAAATCCTTATTAAAATAATACTAATATAGCACATAGGCTTTGAGAATCAACACAGCATCAAAAATACGATACAAAACCACATCAAGCATCAATCCAACAAAACAAAATAATTTGGACCCAAATCTTCAAAAATCATCAAAAAATCATATAACTCAAATGATTTAAATACCATTAAAAGGAGCATCACACTCCAATATAGAAATTATGTAACGTATAAGAGGACTCTCAATCCAAATATTCATCTCAATATGTAATGGCCCGTATTTTTAGTGATTGAATAATTAGTTAATTTAATCATTTAAAAGGTTGATTTGGAGATTTGATGACTTAAATTCAATATTTATGAATATTTAAGTAATATAGATAGTGGAATAATAAATTTAATTTTGAAATAGTTGGAATGAGTGGAATTTGCTATATTGTGTGAACTGGATAAAACAAGCGATTTAATTGAGTTTAGATTTGAATTATAATAACAAATTTATTAATAAATCGAAGTTTGAATATATAATTTATAATTGAAATTAAAACGAGCTCGTAACATCACAGTAGCTCGTAATAATATGTTTTAAACTTCAATTGAATATACATGGTCCAATATAAGTCAGATTCTTTGAAACAAGAAGCGATCAAATCTATTGAATTATAGTTTTCTAATGAATGTGAAAAATCTAGATTCTTCTTATAAATTGCGAGTTATGTCCAAATGAAATTTTCAGAATGTCGCTATGGAATCGATTAGAAATTATAATGATTTATTATATAAATGAATCGATTTAAAGTAATTCGAACATCGATTTAATTTGAAATATCAAGTTATAAATCAAAACATGCCTATTTTGGAGCTATATGATGTTCTATTTGGATATATATGATAATAATTTATTATTATTAAATTGAATTGTTTTTGAATTTATTTATATTTTATCGGTTTATCTAAGCCTTTAAAATAGCCTTTTTGTAAACGACCTCCATTTTCGATGAAACGAGTTTCGAAGGATCCAAAATGTTAAATTATTGTATGAAAATCAATTTTGTGTAGATTCAATCCCATATATGAGAGTTGTAGCCTTAAAATACGTAGCTAGTTTCTAAGCAATTAATTAAATGAATTTAAATTGATTAAAAGGAATTTATGTGTAACTTGAGCAAACGATTGAATTAAGACGCGAAACTAATTCTGTTGAATTTATATTGACATTTAGAGTCAGGATATGTATATATTTTGTTATTTTTGAAGATTGTGTAATTAAGGGTCAATAATAGCATCATTTTACGTGTACAATATCATTTCAAGAGAACAATCTCGGATTGCAATGAAACTTATGACGTTGGATCCATATTAGTAAGTTGTTATAAGGCTTCGATTTTCGTATCGACCAGACTTACTGTTTGATTATATGAAGGGTAAACACTAAGGGTGTGTTTGGTTAAAAATGAGTTTTGGGTTTTTAGTTTTCAAAATTAATTACAAAACTTTAAAGGTGTAGAAGGAGAATGGTAGATTGAAAGCAAGATGGAGGGGACCGCGGAGGGGATGTAGCAATCATGAAATGAGGATTTGGTCTCCATATTTCTCTCATTTCTCAAAACATGAAAAATGGATAAAAGTTGTTTTTTATTTTGTGTGTTAACTTTTCTTTCTAAAATCGTTGTTTTCCATGATTAACATGCGTTGTGCACATTTTTGTATGGATGAAAACCCAAAACTTAAAATGGTAAACCAAACACTACCTACGATTTTTATTTTACCGTTTTATCAATTAATATGGAATTTAAAAATAACCAATTTTCAAATGAACTCGGATTTCAACGAAAACAATTTTATAAAATCCGAAATGATTAATTATTGTAATATTTCCAATTTGGGGTTAATTGGAGCTATTTTGGTAATCGTGCGCGATATAAACGCTATTGATTTGCATTGTAAATTAATAAGGGGGTTTACCCAAATGATCTTGGAATTTGACGAAACTAGTTCCATCATGTTTGAAATATTTAGTTATTGTAGGATATCAAGTTTTGAGCCAATCAGAGTTGTTTTGTGAGCGTGAAAAAAATAAACATGAATCAATTGATGAGTTTAATATTTAAAATTTCGTTATTTCCCCAAATGGACTCGGATTTCGACGAAATAAGTTTCATTTGGTCCATAATGTAAAATTACAGAACGATGTCAATTTTCGTTGCAATTGAAGTTCATATTTGGTCATACAAAATTAAAACGTTAAATAAGAAATATCGATAGTCATGAATTATAAAATTCAACAAAATAATATAATCAAATTAGAAAAATCGGCTGAAAGAAAACATTAGAGAAAAATTTAGGCTGAAGAACAATAAGTTTGGATTTTAGACTGAAGGACAACCTTTATTCTCTAAGTGATGGTGTGCCCTTGAGTTCCATGATTTACACTAAAAAGTGTCCCTGAGCCTATAATCTAAACTTCTTGTCCCTGAAACTAAATTATTCCCTAAGTTTTTCTTCTCCCTGTAAACCCCTAATAAAATATTATATTTTCCCATCTATAAATTAACGGTGCATCACTCCCAAATCCCCCAGTTCTCTTAACCCGACCCAAAACCTAATTCCCAAAATAAATTCTCCCAATTCGTTTTCTTCCAGTCATTCGAATCCCTTTGAAAAAATATTAAAAAATACGAAACAAAATGGAAATTGGCTCGATCCGTTGGCCTCGGGAAAACGCAAGCTTCCATATCTTACATCTTTTATCCAACTAGGAATATTTTCTGGAGCTCGAGTTTTTCCACGACGATCTAGGGCTGATTGCGACTCAATTCAGGTGATCGGGGATCGTTGCGATATCAATGCGGGGTTTAGGAAGGCACGGCGCATAATTAGGCAGAGTTTGATGTGTTTTTGTGATGGTTTGTGTCGCTGATTTCTATACAAGCGTGCGATCGGGCCTGAAGTCTAGATTAGAGAAGGTAAGGTCGAGTGCGATCGAATGCAGAAGGAAGAATTTAACTCGCGAAGGTGATGTCAGTGGTGCAATCAGTTGGTTAAATAATGGTGTGTATAACAACATTGGGGAATGGACGTGGATGACGGGTTTTATTATTGGCGTGCATTTTTAATTGGAAAGGGAGAAGGTGCAGTAGTATCAGTTGAACGTGTGTGTGTGTGATGCAATTTGATATAGTTTGGGGGAAGCTTTTGATGTACTATAAGGAAGTGGCGAGGTTATGGATCGGAGAACGATGGTGAAATGGAGGAGTTGTAGATGGAGAGGGGTGGGATAATGGCTATATACACTGTAGGTTTTGAATGCCTTTGACCGGGGAAGACCGTGTTTGCCTGGAGCGGTTTTAGCTCGTGGATGAAGTATTAGTATTATAATTAAGGGTAAATGTTAATTAATTGGTATGTATAATGACGTTTAAATTACTTATAACTTGTAAAATTTATATATCATTCATTCGTGAATAGAATTGAACATGATCAGATCCATTGGAATCGTAACAGCAAAATCTACATTATGGAGTTAGTTTCACTGAGAAAGAGCTATTGGAATTTCATGATAAAACCAAATGTTTGTTTGATTGTAAATGGAATAAAAGCAGAATCGTCAACCGCAGAACAATGTGAGTAAAGTCACTATCTTTTGCTCGTCAATATTTTATATAAATGAGTTTAATTTAATGTTATGTTATGTGATAGTTGTTTGGATGAATTGTTGATAAATCGGTTGAAACTATTGATATATATATATATATATATATATCATTAGTTGAATATTGATTTTATTTACCATGATATCTCATATTGGTATGAAACTGATGTTACTTGCATTGTTTAACATCTGTGGATATAGGGAAATGGGTCAGCGGAATCCGACAATATTCTTCAAAGTTTATATTATTGTTTTTCGTTTATTGTGATATGTAATGCTATATATAATCTACGATTGGTTGTGTGGTGTTTGAATAAAACTGGCCCCAAAATTTTGGTATTTGAATATCATAAAATATTTTCGAATATAGAAAAAGGAATTTGAGATTTAAAAAGGAAATTTATTACCAAAACATAAATTAAACTTCAAACGGACTTAGAAATAGAATCTTTATTTAAATGGATAAAATAAGAAGTTGATGGTAAACGATGTTTAAGAATTTAGCAAAATATTTGTCTTAAGATAAATTAAAGTATAAATTAAAGTTTGAATTTGTACAAAAAAGTGGAAATCGGTTTTGAAACTGATATTTGTAATTGGACTTGAGCTTAGCAGTTATAAAGGAAATTATAAATGAGATTTTAATTGGATAGAATAAAATTGAAATTTTTCCTGAATAATCCTAACAATAAAATTTAAAAAATGGAATTTTGATTTGAGATATTATTTACAAGTATGAAATCAAGTGAATTTGATTATATAAAAGAATATTACTCCTGACTGATGTGAATAACGGTTTAAAGCAGATATCTTGCAAATAAATATATCAATAAAGGAAATTTGGATTGGAAATATGAATTCAAATGGAAATTTGAATGAGAAAGGGGAAATTGGGAATCAATTCAAAAAGAAACGATGAATTCTATTTGAGTTTCCAAATGTAAATTGAGTTGATGTAAATTCAAAGGGGTTTATAATCTGAATTCGACTACGTCAAATTTTTTTATAATAGTTTATTTCAGAAAGGATATTTAAATTCTATTTTGTATGAAATTGTAGTTTAAATGAAATACGTTAAGAAGCTAATATTTCAATATTCATAGCTATGAAATATAACTCTATGTTTTGAAATAATTTAATATTCTTTCAAGTTAGGATTATTAAACAAGAATGGAATTGTAGAGATCAAACAAAGTTGATTTTTGAAGTTATGGAATATATAGTTTGTTAATACGTTTAAAAAGGCATTTGAATTGTTTTATATAAATATAACAGTGTTAGTAGCAGTTTTATAAATAGAATTTATAATTATGATGTAGGTTTATAAAGTGAATCAATATGAATCTGTAATGATATTTACAAATAAAAATCAAATGATATGATAAATGAGTCTAGATTCCTATTAAGGAATGATACTCATATTTGAAAGTGAATAATGGGTTGAAAGCAAATGTTTTGCGTATGGAAATAATTATACGGCATTTGAGTTAACTTGAAATGGTAGATCTATTCCGAAGTTTGGAATATTAAATGAATATAGATTATTCGAAAGAGAGTTATTTGTTGAAATTCGACTATATAGAATTCAGGAAAGTACTTTTTACTTTCTGTTTTTACCAAGATTTATTTATTTATTTATTCAAACTAATGAATAAAAGTTATGTTCTAAAATTAAATATTTCGGAAACGGGGATTAAAATGTTATCGTTTTTATCATTGTTTTTCGCAAAAGAAGTGGATTCTTGAATCGAATCCGAGAGTTGCATAAGCCATGTTTTGTTGATATTTGACGTTATGAACTTTGTCTATTTCAAAATTAAGAATGTTGTTCAGTTAAAGGTTTGAGAGGTAATTATAACCCAACTAGATTGACTTCATGATTTATGGAGAAATGACTAAGGTTCGATGGCAGAGATTGGTTAAAGATACAGTTAGTTAATGAATGATTAATGGGTTGAGTTTTCATAATGATGTTTTATACAACTGTCATTTAAACCAAGTAAATGAGTTTTGGAAACATTCTCCAAACATAATCAAAGATGTTTTCTGAGCATAGAAAATGAATTGTTATGGTTAATATAGAAAATAAGAAATGGTAATTAGAAATGCATGTTTGAATTGAAACTAAGATACTGATGCAAGTTCTTCCCTTCTGAATCAGATAGATTCATATTTGAAAGAGGCCGACAATAAGTTCTTTCAAAATTGACTATTCGTTCCTCTCTTAGAAATGTTGTAGAAATGTCTGCAATCGAGTAAATAGCTCTACAAACGACCGGATCAGATCGAATTGGAAAATGGAAAGATTTGTACAAGTTATACGTTTGATCACCACTTTGTAGAAAATCGTTAGGTATGAATATATCAGATACCTGTGACTCGATTGGTGAAATAGTCTCTCTCTCCAAAAAAATATGTTTTTTTACCGACGCACAAAGAAAATATTTTGTTGCGAATGAACAAGATATTGAGGAATTGTCCATATGTAAGATCATCATTATGGATACGGGTCTTTTCTGTTCCAATATCAATGACGTATATTTTCTAAATATAGAAAATAAGAATTGGTGAATATATGGAAATGTTTTCTAACTGTGATAAGTGATATTTTCTGGAATATAGAAAATATATAGTTTGATGCTGGAAATGTTCTTTCAAGAATCGTGAAAGGAAAATGGGTTTTGAGAAATATTTGGAAAGATATGGAAAATGGTAATTTAATAAGAAATTAATTTGAAGGGGCCCAGTGTGTTAGATGGTTGAGCAGTAGAATCTCCATTTGGAAATAGGATCGTTGGTTGTTTGGATATTTCCTTTGATAGTTGAGCAACTGGCTATCAAAGTTTTGGTCTACTATATGCTTCCATTATCAATACAGAGAGACTTAGGTTGGGTTTATTATCTGAAAACCACTCCGTATGGGCATAAGCATTGAGAATCAATTTATGCCGATGATAAATGAAGTACTGAGTAAAGTGCAAGGGCGGTTATGTTAATCCTAGGCAGAAATTGCCTAAGATGGATTAGTTGGAAGGTGCCTTCAGTTTTTCTAGTCCGAGGACAACGTATATGGACGAATGTTTAATAGTGTATTTCTAGATGTTCACGTACATTGATTTCTTAAAACGTACCATAATTTGTGGCGAAGAAGGAAACTTCTCTTAGCTTAACACCTTGTCTATTTTTAAGGACGTCAATTAGTGATTTGACAGATCTGACTTGTGACTTTCAAATTGAATGATCATGTGATATTCTAAAGGTAAGACGTAGCCTCAATCCTCATCAATTGGGAAATGACAAAATTTGGGCAGGCAACATAGCTATATGGGTCATACCCATTAGGATGTATTATCACCTGATCTAGAGAAAATTCAATTTCTATTTATTCTATCGATGTTGTATGCTTTCGTTAATGGTTGTTGATCACCACCTTTGTGATATATATTCGATACACTCAAGTTGAATGAGTGGTCAGTCATGTTTGGCCAGTTTGCAAGAAGTCCTAGTTGAACCCAGTGTATTCCTCTCTAGAGATACACTATCGAAAGCTGGTCCCATATACCATATCATACCTGGAAATCCATTCTCCAATAAGCGCCCTACGGTTTTTGATCATATACTATGTATGTGGAGCATGAGGTGCAAGCATTCTACTAGATTGCTATTTATTTTATTTATACACTATTATAATATCAAAATAGTTTTGATACAAAGAATTTTTTTTCATTGTAAGTTGAAAACCATATGTGGTTATGTGTGGATCGGTCTTACGATTATCCTTTCTTTTATAAATAGGTTTTTGAAAGTTAAATCAAATAGTTGGAGTTTATTCGCACCAGTCCCATGACTGACCTAGAGTTTATTTTGTTTTACCCTAAATACTTGGGTGCCCAAATTTGTCTGGGCAGTCAAGTAGTCGAGATTTTTCATATATACTTGGAGGAGCTTGGAGCAGGATGCTTTAACATTAGATATATACTATTTATTTTCCGCTATGATGAGATGTGTTGTGTTGTACTTCGATGATGGTATGTATATATAGGTACATATTTGTATTTCAAAAGTTATGTTATCTAATGTATTTTATTCTCTCCGCTGTGAGATTTGTATTCTTCATTTTATTTCTTCCATTTTCTCACCCTCTAACTTCTTTCTATAAGTGATTCGGTAATTTCAGTTTCTTCGCTAGTAGACATGGTATTTATGTGGATAATCAGTACTGGGAATTAGTCGGTTCATTACAGTGGTATCGGAACTGAAGGTTGAGTAATAACCATGGCTCTGTAGCATAACTCAATAGAGATGAGCTTAGTAATAACCTAAATTGAGTTTGTGTTTATATATGAGAGAGCGTACTTTTTAGAATTGTAAAAATGGTTTTATATTGTGTTAACTGGTTTGTTGAGTGGTTTATGAATTTTGGTTGATATAGAATGTACAACTGTATCGATAGGTGTTCCTAAACTCTCGAACAAATAAATTCATCGCAATATTGTTTTAAAATTGGTAAATGAAACAATTTCGCTTAAAAATTATTTTGATATAAAAGGAATAGTTTCTAAAATATTATAATATATGGATGCTTTGCTTGTTATTACAATCAAATGAAATGATAAAATATTGAAATGGTTATATATAACCAAATATAATTTGTATATGAATAATGTGTACGAATGAGATGAACTAAGATTAAGTTCAAACCAGAAGTTGAGAATTTAAATCCCGGACGGTCTAGAAATGTTTTCTGAGGTATTATAAGTAATATGCATTACTTGGAAGAACTTTTTGAATAAAAATCATTTTCAAATAGATTTAAGAAATGATTAAGCACTGAACTCACTTCAGTCACTGGAAAATAATTTCGATGATGATCCGGACATCATTGGTGTTCATTTTCGAGTTTCTAAGTAATGGACTGCTGTCGTAAAGTTGGTTATAAATTGTTCGAGAAGAGAAACTAGGATTTGATTTAAAATCCCAAAAGGAAATTAGATTCGATATATATATATATATATATATATATATATATATGTATATGATTTCAATTTGATTGAAAACTAAACTGGGTTTTTGAATTCTGGAGTTCTCATGGGTATGAAAACTGGAGGAAATATGTTTTAAACTTATAAAAATGAGAATTTGAATTCCTGGATGGGGTAAAGTTTAATTTTAAGTTAAATAAGAGAAATATTGTATAAATAGAAATTTAACTTTGATAATTTAAATAAGGTTAATTGAATGAGAATTGGGTGATCCCAAATTGTGATAAATGGAAACGGTTGAATTGTGAAAATGGTTTCATGACCATAGGGTATAATTATTGAATGAAATGAATTCAAGTAAGAATTCATTAAAATAATGTAAGAGAAGATGAATAGTTTCAGATAATCAAAAAAGAAAAAGAAAAAAAGCTTTCCCCTAAATGATTTTAAGATTATTAAGATTGTGAACTTCAAAAGGAAAAAGAATGGAAAATAAAAACAAGATAAATTGGTTAATCCTGATTAAAAGGCTTAATGCCCATATGTAGGTTATAGAGCGAAAAATTAGAATTGCATTAGCAATAAATATTGAATGAAATGGAATATAGAAAATTTGAGTTGTAGGTAATTTTATATCGATGAATTATAAAATTTGAATGAAATTAACTCAGGTATTGAATAAATGAAGTGTGAAAATGAATTGTATAACTTATAAATTGGTAAATGGAACAGAAAACCAAAATGGAACTGATTTGGTATTTTGGGTTGAAAAAATAAATCCAACGTTGAGTGATAAAAGGAACTTGAACACAAGTGAAAGGAAAGTGAAAATGGGATGATTTTGCAATAAAATCTGGACTTGGATTGGAAAGGATGATTCGAAGGTTATTAGTCGTTTGAATATATGAATGAACTTAACCTGGTTAAGTTAATTAGATGTGTGAATTAGAATTTGAGATTTGATATAAAGCTTGAACTATGTATGATGGGAATGTAGTTATGACAAGTCAAATGGAGCGAAAACTGACTTGAATGGGAAAACCAAATAGATAACGAATCAAATAGTATTTGAATTAAAAATGAGCTATGAAATCGAGTATACGAAATTAAGATTCAATATGGAGCCTAAGTTATAAATAAAATTCGACTTGTTTATAAGAAAATAAAATAGATTAGAGCATGGTTGGTTCAAACTAAATTTGAATATGGAAAGTGGACTAATTAGAGGTTGATTAGTAAACTAAAAGCAAAAGTTGAATTGATTGAAAATCAATTTGAAGTGAATGTGAGCATATTGTGAGTCGGTATGGATTGGATGAAAATAAACGACATGTGATTCAACTAAATTTGAATGGAATAATATGTAAAACAATTGAAATAGGTGATTGGATGTCGAAAATAGTGATGGCTTACTAATACTCATGCATAACATGTTGAACATGGAATCTTTGTGTTCACATAAGCTAATGAGTGTATTGTTATATAAATTTCATGTTTCTGAGACTTACATATTGGAATTGAGTAAGTACATATAGATGGAGCTACTTGGCTTGAGTTTGGTTGTGTATATTGCATAAATTAGGCGAACTTGCTTAATAACGCTTTTATAAGGTATGCCTATGCAGAAATACAAAATTGGTTTATGAATTGGGTTTTCCGACCGTGTGGGTCGATGTATATATATTTATTGTTCCTGTAATATCGTAAAAGACCCTCCGTACAAGGGAGATTCTGCCAAAAAAATTCGAAAATTTAAGATGTTAGAAAATTTTCATTACTAGAAATGAATTAATATTTTAATTTACATTAATTTTTTCAGTTGAAACTAAAGTTAAGAAGTAAACCAAAAGATTATTAGCCTAATTAATAGAGTTTGTAGCATTTTTCCTACCTAAGTAATTTCGAGGACGAAATTCTTTTAAAGGGGGAGGAACGTAATGACCCAGATATTTAGTAACTGAATAATTAATTTATTTAAATGGTTGATTTGGAGATTTATATGACTTAAATTCAATAGTTATGAATGTTTAAGTAATATAAATAGTGGAATAATAAATTTAATTTTGAAATAGTCGGAATGAGAGTAATTTGCAATATTGTGCAAATTGGATAATGCAAGTGATTTAATTGAATTTAGATTTGAACCATAATAACGAATTTATTTGTAAAACGAAATTTGAACTATAATTTATAATTAAATGCGAAACGAGCTAATAACTTCGCGGTAGTTTGTAACATTATGTTTTGAACATCAATTGAAGATACAGGATCCACTATAAGATGGATTTGTTTGAAACAAGAAACGTTCGAACTGAACTATAATTTTCTAATGATACTGAAAAATCGGGATTTCGTCTTATAAATTGTGAGTTATGTCCAAATAAAAGATTAAGAAAGTCGATATGGAATCGTTTATAAAGTTCAACAATTTATTATATAAAAAAATCGATTTTTAATAATCCGAACGTCGTTTTAGTTTGAAATGTCAAGTTATAATTCCAAAAAAGCTTATTTTGGAGCTATACGATGTTCAATTCAGACATATATGATAATAATAAATTGTTATTATTAAATTGAATTGTTTTTGAATTTATTTATATTTTATCGATTAATTTAATCCTTGAAAATAGCGTTCTTGCAAACGACATCCATTTTCGACAAAACGAGTTTCATTGGAATTGTAATTTTAAATATTGTATGAAAATAAATTTTGTGGTGATTCAGTACCATATGTGACCGCGGTAGCCATAAATGCGTAGCTAGTTTACGTAGAAATTAATTAAAAGAATTTAATTTGATTTAAAAGGAATTTATGTGTAACTTGAGAAAACGACCGAACAAAGACGTGAAAGGGTTTCCTTTTAATTCGTACTAACATTTAGAGTCAGGATACGTATATAGTTTGTTATTTTTGGAAATCGTGTGTTTTACGTGTAAAATTTCATTCCAAGAGAACAGTCTCGTAATGCAACGAAACATATGCCGTTGGATCCATATTAGTAAGTTATTATAGGATTTCGATTTTTATATTAATCAGACTTACTGTTTGAAGGTACGAAGGGTAAACACCTAGATTTTTATTTAACCCTTTTATCGATTTAATATGGAATTTAAGAATAACCAATTTTCAAATGAACGTGAATTTCAACGAAACCAATTTTATAAAATCCATAATGATTAATTATTGTAAGATTTCCAGTTTGGGGTCAATTGGAGCTATTTTGATAATCATGCGCGATATAAACGCTTTCGATTTACATTGTAAATTAAAAAGGGAGTTTACACAAATGAAATCAAAAATGGCTCGATCCATTGGTCTCAAGAAAACGCAATCCTCCACCTCCAACAATTTTTATCCAACTTGAATTGTTTCATGGAGCTCAATTTTTCCAAATGGTTTAGGGCTAACCGTGAATCAAATATTAGGCATTGGGGAACTCTGCGATATAAATGCTGGGCTTAGGAAGGCATGGCGCATGATTCGGCGAGGTTTGGTATGTTTTTGTGATGGTTTGTGTCACTGATTTCTGTAGCAATGTGCGGTCTGGCCTGAAGTTCGGATTTTAAGGGGTGAGGTCGAGTGTGATCCTGTGGTGAAGGAAGGATAAATATCACGAAGGTAAGGTGAGTGGTGCAATCGTTTGGTTGAATGGTGGTGTGTAACAATGTTGGGGAGTGGACGTGGATATGGTTTTTGTTCCTGGCGTGCGTTTTCACTGAAAAGGATGAAGGAGCAGTAGTATCAGTTGAACATGCACGTGTGATGCAAGTTGATATGGTTTGGAGTAAGCTTATGATGTACTGTAAGTAAGTGGTGTGGTTTTGGATCGGGGAACGATGGTGACATGGAGGAGTAGTAAATGGAGAGGGGTGTGATATTGGCAATATACGCTGCAGGTTTTGAAGGAGGACTGGGTTTGCCTGAAGCAGTTTTAGGTCATGAAAGAGGTATTAGTACTGTAATTAAGGGTAGATATTAATTAATTAATGTATATGATGAAGTTTAAATTATTTATAACTTGTAAAAATTATGTATCTTTCATTCGTGAACATATTTGAATGCGTATGGATCCGTTGGAACTGTAACGAAGCAATTTACGTTATGGAACTAATTTCGTTGAGAACATAGCTATTGGAATTTCATGATAAAACCAAACGCTTATTTGATTGTAAATGGAATAAAAGAAAAATTGACAACTACCAAACAATGTGAGTAAGCTCACTATCTCTGGCCCATTGTATTTTATATAAATGAGTTTTAAACTAATTTTATGTTGTGTGATGGTTGTTTGGATGAATGGTTGATAAATTTATTGAAATGATTGATATTGTTATATATATATAAATCATTGGTTGAATATTGATTCTATTTACCATGATATCTCATATTGGAATGAAATTGATGTCATTTGCATTATTTAACATCCGTGGAAGCAGGAAACACGTTGGAGGAATCCAACTGGATTCTTCAACATTTATATTACTGTTTTTCATTTGTTATGATATATGATGTGATACATAATCTGAGATTGATTAAGTGGTGTTTGAATAACACTGGCCCTAGAAATTTGGTTTTAAATACCATTTCGAATATAGAAAAAGGAATTTGAGATTTAAAAAGGAAATTTATTTCCAAAATAGAAATTAAACTTCAAATGGACTTAAAAATATAAACTTGTTTAAATGGATAATACAAGAAGTTGATTATAAATGATGTTTATAAGTTTAGTAAAATATTAATCATCACATAATTTGAAATATAAATTCAAGTCTGAATTTATATAGAAAAGTGGGAATCAATTTTGAAACTGATATTTGTAATTGGATTTGAGCTTAACGATTATAATGAAAATTATAAATGAGATTTTAATTGAACAGAATAAAAATGTGATTTTCCTTGGGTAATCCTACTAGTACAAGTTAATAAATGGAATTTTGATTTGAGTTATTATTTATAAGTATGAAATCAAATGAATTTGAATATATAAAAGAATATTACCTCATGATTGACGTGAATAACGGTTTAAAGCATATATGTTGCAAATAAAAATATCCATAAAGGAAATTTGGATTGGAAATATGAATTCAAATGCAAATTTGAATGAGAAAAGGGAAATTGGGAATCAATTCAGAAAGAAACGTTGAATTCTTTTTCGAGGTTCGAAATGTAAATTGAGTTGAGATAAATTCAAAGGGGTTTATAATCTGAATCTGACTGTTTCATATTTTATTATAATAGTTTATTTCAGAAAGGATATTTAAATTCTATTTAGTATGACACTATAGTTTAAATGAAATATGTTAAGAAGCTAATATTTCAATATTTATAGTTATGAAAATACAAGTCTATGTTTTGAAATAATTTAATATTATTTTAAGTTACAATTATTAAACTAAAGGGAATTGTAGAAATAAAATAAAGTTGATTTTAGAAGTTATGGAATGTACAGCTTGTAAATACGTTTAAAAAGGAAGTTGAATTGTTTATATAAAAAGAAAGGTGTTAGTAATAGTTTTACTAATGGAATTTATAAGTATGGTGAAGGTTTATAAAGTGACTCGATTTGAATCTATAATGATGTTTACAAATAAAAATCAAGTGATTTGATAAACGAGTCTAGATTCCTATTAAGGAATGATATTCATATTTGAAACTGAATAACAATTTGAAAGCAAATGTTCGGCGAATGGAAATAATTAGAAGGCAATTTGAGTTAAGCTGAAATGGTAGATTTATTTCAAAGTTTGGAATATTAATCGAATATAGATTATTCAAAAGAGAGTTCTTTAATGAAATTCGACCATTTCGAATTCAAGAAAGTACTTTTTACTTTCCGTTTTTATCAAGATTAATTTATTTGTTCAAATTAATTATTATAAGTTATGTTTTAAAATTAAATATTTCAGAAATAAGGATTAATATGCTATTGTTATAAGTAATGTGTCAACTCTAAAAATGGCAATAACATCTGATTAATTGCGAAAGCACCACCTCTCGTTGGGGAAACAATATAAAGCAGTAAAAGTAAATTAAAAAGAGGAGAAAAACAGAAAGAAGGTAATGAAGAGAACAATTTTATAGTGGTTCTACTTGGGACCAAGCCTACATCCACTTCGAACAGTATTATTATAATCCTTGCCATGCCATATACAATATGTTTATATATGATTACAAAGATCACCAAAGTAGAGAATAATAAACAATCACTGTTACTATTAGTTATCGGAGAATCATAACCAGCCTTGGTGACTTGGTGTAACTATCTTCGGAGATGGAACTTTGTTGTTGGAGTAGAGTAATGGATGCTAGAGACGAAGAAATAACTTATCAGAGCAAGAAAGTAGATCCCCTTTAATGTTGGCACTAGGAGGATATTTATAGGAATTTTGGAGAGAATTGGTTCAATCCCACTTATAGCATGTACCAATATAACATGCCGACCCACTACAGAAAATACCATGCCAAAATACTCTAAGGACATGTGTTGGTGCCGATCCATTTCCTTAGTGTATTTTTGCCATCGGTCCTTGTGCTTTAACACTTTTCCCTTGTTTATCTCTTAAGTGAATTTTGGTATGATCCGGACCTAGTTTGGTGTCACATTGGTACTTTCTTCTTACTACTTCGACGCCCTGCCTTGATTTAGTGAGCGGTGTGCCAAAATGGTTTGAAATGACTTCAAATCGGGTGAGTGAACTTCTGGAAATGCTATGAAGAGTATGGAGTAAGCCTCGTGGGTTATAGATCGATGTCCATGGGTCGGTGCCGACCCATGATGTGTTTGTGCCGACCCATTTACGTGGCCTTTTCGGTTATCGAATTCTCCCAGATTGTCTTCTCTCGTTCTTTTAGTATTTTTTGCTGAGTTTCATTTGATTTTGACTTCACGTGATTTTAATCTCTTTGTTGACTTTGCGTGAATATACGTCGAGGGTTATATCCGGTTCAACATTCCCCCTAGAGCATGTTTGTGTTTAAAACATGACGTGCTCCGGTATGATGATGGTGTGTTTGTTCCGAAGAGATGATCTGGAATTAAATAACTAGATTTCTTGGGAGTTTAGTTTAGTACTACTATGTTAGTGCTTGCGTCAAGATTAACTGTCTTAACTTAATACATTCATTGTAGGGTCAGGAGTATATATGTGTGCATACGAGAGAAGAAGATTTATTTTTGGTGAGTCATAGTGGGTCAATTCCGACCCATGACTTGGGTCAGTGTCGAACCTCGTATTTATAATCTTTTTCTTTTCTTTTGGTGCTTTTCTTATACCACACATGCTTTGCCCCTTGCCCATATGTCTTATTTTGGCTATAAAACCTAGGGTTTCTATCTTATCAACTTCCTGCTGCCGACCGACTTTGCCTTCCCCCACCGTTGATCGTCCTACGCCACAGCCAGTTCCGATAGCTTCCTGGACCCGCCGCCGATGCCCTAGTCGTCTTCGACCGACTCCACCATTGTTATCTTGGTATTTGCTCAAACCCGATCGATATGGCCTCGAATTATTGTTGTATCTAGGTTTTTAACTGTCACACTACTTGAAGTTGATCATCTCCCAGACCATCTTCTCATACATGCTTGTTCCCTGTGATTTTGGACAAACCCTAATTGATTTTGTTCATTTTGAGTAATGTAGCTTCAATTTGGGGTGCATAGGATTGTAGAAACCGGATTAAAATAACTTGTAACACCCTGAATTTTCTGTGACTATTAAAAGAACAAATTTAAGAATACTAAATTGTTAAAGTAAGAATTAAGGGAAATGGGTTACGCCATTGCGTTCGTCTCGAAATTCTGCTTGGAATAGAGTTCAAGTTTTCGTAAATCGGACTTCGTATGAGGAAGTTATGGCCCTAGAAAGTTTCAGAAATTTATATAAATTAAACTAGTTCAGAAAAGAAATTCAAACATGGAAGCGGGCTGGGCGGGATTTCTCCTGCCTAAGGCCAGGTCTGTAACAACCCGTATTTTCAATAACCTGTAATAACATAAATCGAGGCAGAATTTAATTCTAAAATGGGAATCAAGGGAAACGGGCTATGCCATTGTGTTCGTCTCGGAAAAATACGCGAAATAGAGTCCGAGTTTTCGAAAATCGGAGTCCGTATGACCAAGATATGGCCTCGCGAAGTTTCACGAAAACTCCCAAATTAAAGTATACTTAATTAAGTGAAATGGGTTGTGTAGATATATATATATATATATATATATATTGATATATATATATATATATAATTGAAAATTTAATAAATAAATATGCAAAAATGCTCAAAACAGCGAATTGGGAGAGGGGAATAACCGAACCGGCCGATTTTTGAAGTCGACCCGAGCCCGCTGGGTCGACTAGGGGTTAATCCAGGGTGTTTGGCTGTCAACCCGTGGGCCGATTCGCTCAAGTGCAGATTTTGCATTTGAATGGTTCTCATGGTCCATCTTTAATCTAAAGGCCCTAGATGGTTCCTACACTTGACTTCTTCCCCAAGACATGCTTTGATGGCTTGGATTGAATCTAGGGTTAATCCTATGGCCTAAAACACTTGCCTAATCTATAAATAAGACCCTAACCTACCCTAATTCATTCATAATTAAACCTAGTGACTAAACTATGGCAAAATGCTAGCTCTCATGGCCTCCACTAATTTTATGAAGAGGGTTGCATACTAATCACTCTCTAATCAACTTCTAATCCCTTCTTAGCATCTTAATCTTCTTCATTTGGTGTTCAAAGTTGCTAGTTGTGAGTTTCTATCACTTTGATGATCTTTTGGTAAACTAATTAGATGAGATGTGATGAGATTTATGGTTTTGTATGTGGGTTAATGAGCTTTGAATCATATGATATGATGTTAGCATTAATCTTATGTTTATGCATGTTGAGTATGTAAGCTTATGCAAGTTTAATATGATGTATGTTATGTTTGCATGATGCTAAATATGCAAGTTGTGGGCTATGTAATCATATGCATGTTATGCAAGTTCATGGTAATATGCTATGCAAGTTACATGTTTGTTAATATGCAAGTTACATGTTTGTTAATATGCAAGTTACATGTATGTAAATATGCAAGTTACATGTTTGTTAATATGCAAGTTACATGTTTGTTAATATGCAAGTTACATGTATGTAAATATGCAAGTTACATGTTTCTTTATATGCAAGTTACATGTTTGTTAATATGCGAGTTACATGTATGTAAATATGCAAGTTACATGTTAATTAATATGCAAGTTCATGATGACACATTATGCAAGTCTATAAGCTAATATGCAAGTTTGTTATGCAAAATGAATATGTAAGTTATGTGACATATTATATGCAAGTTATGTGACATGTTATGCAAGTTCATATGCAAGTTATGTGTTTGTTAATATGCAAGATGGCACCTTTGAAACATGTTCATTCATATGCAAGTTGACACCTTTTATATGTGTTATATCATGAACGAAATTACGTGGGAACGATGGGGTAATTAAATGCATAAGTTAATAAGATTGTGTGAAATTAATATAATTATGCATAACACAAAATAAATAAACATAGTATGGGAATTTGCCTATTTGGTTAGGTGTACCCATACTATGTGTTGGGAATTTACCTATTGAGTTAGGTCTACCCCATGGGAATTTACCTATTAAGTTAGGTCTACCCATGTTAAGAAAACTTGATTAATTAGGGATAATTAATATAAAATTATGAGGGTGATTAATTAGGTGTAATTAATTGACTAAGACACGAGGTTGGACTCAGTTGTAGCGTAAAACTGCCCGGACCCAACCGGCTTAACCAGTTGCTACAAATGTTAGCCCAATGTGAGAGGTCTTAGACACAAACTAAATACGTAATTAATGTAAAGACACGAGGTTAGACTCTGTTATGACATAAGGCTGCCCGGACCCAACCGGCTTAACCAGCGGTCATAAAAGACAGTCTAATGTGAGAGGTCTTTACAAAGGTTACGTTCTTAATTAATTAATTAAGAAACACTTAACCATATTAGCATGTAGAGGGACATGAGGGGTTAAGTGGGTGCCTCGGGTGGCATGAGAAAATCTAGTGGTTGCCTTGGGTGGCAATAGAAAATACGATTAGAATACTTAACCAAAATGGAACATGTAATTAAAACATGATTAAAGGGTTAAGTGGGATATACTAGAAAAAGGGACAAGCTTAGGTGGGTAGCTTGTGGAGGCCCATTTCAACCAGTAACCCATACGTATCTTTGTGGGCTCGACCCATGTCGAGGACGGGACACGCATACTGGGCTTGACTGTAAGAGGCAAACGGGTTAGCGGTGGCAACGCAAGTCCAACGGGCTTCATATGCGTGAGTGGGCCCGGGCTGGTAGGTAAGCCGTTGTTGCATCGAGTAGATATAAGCCGTGCACCTTTAGTTCCATCAGGTTGCCACATTGGGGAATGATACATCCCACGGTGGGGCCAGCACGGGTATCTACGTTAGGGAGCCGATCGAATGGGAAGTAGTGTGTACACCTAGTGGATTGTAGGGCCCCGTGGCGCCTACTTGGTCACCTAGGGGTACGCAGGTACTAATTAGTAAATTTTATAAGTCCTTGGGTGGGATCAACCTTTAAGTTAGGAACGACTGGTGTGGTGCAGTTTAGTAATTTACCTTAGGGAGGGTAGATGCGTCTTTATCCTTTATCTTCGTTTAGTTGACTGCTTAGGGTAGCCATTCATCCCTATATGTTACCGTATATCAGTTTATGTCTTCTCTGGTTACTTTAACGATTGTATTGTTAAAGTTATAGGACTCGCTCAGACTTATGTCTGACCCTGTTGTTTTTATCTTTTTCCCAACCCTCAGGTCCTACGGTGGATCCTAGCAGTAGTGGAGCTTGATCGGATTGCTGTTCCAGTCTTTAGAAGCTTGGATAGATGTAAAGCTCCAGTTATCCAGTTATCTTTTCTTTTGTTTGGCTATTGTATGAGAGTGGGATTATGTACTTCTTTATTTTGATGGATATTGTACTTGACCTTTATTGTGGTTTTATGATGTAACCAGACATGTTTTACTTCCGCTGTTATGAGATGATGTTTTAAAATTTCAAGTACTATTTATATCTGTCTTGTTGTAATTTTTCTGTTCTATATTCACTAAAATACTCCACCGATGCTATGGCATTCCCTTAGTGAGTGATCATAGCGGGAGTGGGGTGTTACACGTGGTATCAGAGCTTAAGGTTACCAGAACAGATAAATTTTTTGAGAAAAACTACTTTCTAAGAGTATTTTCGAAGAAAGTATTTTTAAAAGCATGTCTTCTAAGAGAAAAAGTTTTTGAAAAAGAAAAGCATAATCCCCAATAGCCATATCTTTATCTTTCGGAATCTCCTTTTTGAATCTTTCCTCTTTCGTTTCAGCATGGCTGAAGATCTTAACATCCCGGAGGGTTTAGTTATACCACTATGGTATAGGAGGTTGCAAGAGGCTAGGGCCGCGGCTGCGGGTCCGGCCAATGCTACTACACCAGAGACAACCGCTCCTCCTCCTCAGCCTAGAGTGGATAATTTTGCTAAGGTTTGCAAGGAGTTCAAGGCTATAGGAGGAAAACCTTTTCTTGGTTCAGAGACTTTCGTAGAGGCTAGAGATTGGCTTAAGGAAGTGGAAGAGTTGCTAGATATCTTTGAAGTGGAAGAGGGAAAGAAAGTCAAGTTGGCGGCTTGGTTAATGAAGGGAGAGGCCTCATTCTGGTGGGAGGTCACTAATGGAGAACGCCCTGTTGACTCTTGGGCAGATTTTAAGCAAAGGTTTGGGGCTAAGTTTCTCTCAAGGGCGGAAGAGAATCTGTTTATGGAGAAGTTCTTGAATTTGAAGCAAGGGAATCTCACGGTGAAAGAATATGTCAACAAATTCAATCAATTAGCAAGGTTTGGCATAGAGTTGGTGAATACACCGGAGAAGAAGGCTTTGAGGTTCGTTAGAGGCTTGAACGAACCATTGCAAGGAATAGCTATGACTCACATTCCTATGGGGGCCACTTTTGAGAAGCTTGTCTACATGGCACTTATGCATGAGGATGATAAGAATTCTAAGGCACCAGAGAAAAAGGGGGATCAGAAGAAACCGCAACAGCAACAACAAGGCAAGGGCGGAAAAGGCAATGGTGACAAAAAGAAGACGAAGAAGAAGTGCTTCAATTGTGGAACACCAGGACACCTCAGTAAGGATTGTCGCAAAAAGAAGAAGACCGGTTGCTTTCATTGTGGTGAAGCAGGGCATCTTGTGAAAAACTGCCCAAAGAAGGGGCAGAAGACGGGGTCTACCTCAGGAGGCCAGGTGCAAGCTCTTATAGCACCACCTCAGTCAGGGGGGCAAGTTCAGGTTCTCTCAGTTCCACCGATTCAGCAGAGAGGTAGAACTATTTCCGTTGAAAGTCTGGTTTTTCTGTTTGATCATCCAGTTCGTACTTTGTTTGACTCTGGCGCATCGCATTCTTTTATCTCATCATCGTTAGTTGAGTCACTGCACTTAGACACCAGTCTAGTTGATGATCCCTTGGTTGTCTCAAACCCAATTGGGGGCTCCATATATCTGTCTATGATATGTTTGGGTTTGAAGATTTCTATACTTAGCGTTGAGTTTAGATGTGATGCTTTTGTATTGGGCTTCACGGGCTATGGGTTGATCTTGGGCATGGACTGGTTATCCAGTAATGGTGCCGTTCTTGATTGCGAAAGGAGAGTTGTCAGGCTCATGACCCGCTTGGGTAACACTCTCGAGATCTCTTGCAATCCCATGGAATCTGTTTTGCTAAGTTATCATGAATCGCTCGATGCTTCGGTCGAAAGTTTGTGTTCTGTCAGAGTAGTCCGGGAATATCCGGATGTGTTTGAAGAAGTAAAGGGTTTGCCTCCGAAGCGGGAGATAGATTTCCGAATTTATTTGGTGGATAATGCCAAACCAGTGTCTTTGCCAGTACGCCACATGGCTCCTCGTGAGAGAAGAGAACTTCATAAGCAAGTAGGGGAGTTGCTTGAGAAGGGGTTCATAAGGCGAAGTATATCGGAGTGGGGAGCTCCAGTAGTGTTTGCCACGAAGGCAGATGGGTCCCTCAGACTTTGTGTGGATTATAGGGAACTTAATAAGCTCACGAAGAAGAATAGACACCCATTACCGAGGATAGATGATCTCTTTGATCAGTTGGTTGGCGCGTCAGTATTTTCGCAGATGGACTTAGCTACAGGGTTTCATCAGTTAAGAGTGGCGGAGGACAGTATAGAGAAGACTGCTTTCCGGACTCCGGATGGTTTTTATGAGTGGCTAGTGATGCCATTTGGGTTGACAAACGCCCCCGCATACTTTGTTGATCTCATGAGTAGAGTGTTCAGAGAGTATCTGAATAAGTTTGTAGTAGTTTTTGTGGATGACATCTTGGTCTTTTCCAAGAATGAAGAAGAGCATGCCTTACATCTCAAGGAAGTGTTGGAGACTCTTCGAGCGCATAGTCTTAAAGCTAAATTCTCTAAATGCCATTTTTGGAGAAGAGAAGTGCGATTCTTAGGGCATGTGGTCTCTAAGGAAGGGATAGCTGTGGATCCCGCAAAGATAGTATCTATCCAGGATTGGAAAGTTCCTAGAAATGCTACCGAGGTAAGAAGTTTCTTGGGGTTGGCAGGATATTATAGGAAGTTCATCAAAGACTTCGCGAAGATATCAGCCCCATTAACCCGCTTGACGAAGAAGAATCTGGTTTTCTCATGGGATGTAGATTGTGATGATGCTTTCCGACGGTTAAAGAGAGCTTTGACCACCGCTCCAGTTTTAGTGCTTCCAGATGGGAGTAAGCCGTTTGTTGTTTATACCGATGCTTGTGGAACAGGATTAGGCGCAGTCTTGATGCAGGAGGGAAGGGTAATAGCCTATGGAGGGAGACAATTGAGAGTGCATGAGAAGAATTACCCTACCCATGATCTAGAGTTGGCCGCGATTGTTTTCGCACTTAAGTCTTGGCGCCATTATCTTCTTGGTGAGAGATTCGAGTTGTTCACCGACCATAAATCATTGAAGTACTTATTCTCTCAGAAGGATTTAAACTTAAGACAGCAAAGGTGGATGGAGTTCTTAGCATCCTATGATTTCGAGATAGCGTATACCCCTGGTAAGGGTAACGTGGTGGCAGACGCCTTAAGTAGAAAAAGGCTATCTTTGAGTCCATTGTTCGTGGAACGACGAAGCTTGGAGTTTCTTTCTTTGTTTGACTTCAGACCTTCTGTTGATTTTGTACCTGGTTTGTTGGCATCCTTGGAGGTTAGACCTACTCTTTTGAGACGGATTGGCGAGGCTCAGCGAGACGACCCACAGTTGGTTGTGTTGGTAGAGAAGCTTATAAGAGGGGAGTCGTCCAGCCATTTGGGTAGACAGACTTACAAAGAGTGCCCATTTTATACCCGTAAAGAGTAAGAGGACCGCTCCATGGCTTGCTTCAGTCTATGTTAGAGAGATTGTTAGATTGCATGGCGTACCATCCAGCATTGTGAGTGATCGAGATCCTATTTTCACTAGTGAGTTTTGGAGAAGTTTGCAAGAGGCGGTAGGGACTCAGTTGTGTTTGAGCACCGCATATCATCCTCAGACGGACGGTCAGACCGAGAGGGTGAACCGTATCTTAGAAGATCTTTTGAGGCTTTGTATCTTGGATTTTGGAGGTACATGGGAAGAACATCTTTCTTTGGTGGAGTTCGCATATAATAACAGCTTTCAGTCCAGTATTGGTATGGCTCCTTTCGAAGCTCTTTATGGAAGGCCTTGTCGATCTCCTACATGTTGGTGGGAATCTACGGATAAGATCTTGCTTGGGCCGGATATGGTTAGAGAGACTTCAGAGAAGATTGATTTAATTCGAAAAAGGATGAAAGCAGCGCAAGATAGACAGAAATCTTATGCGGATCGGAGAAGGACGGATCTTGAGTTTGAGGTTGGGGACATGGTTTTTGTCAAAGTATCTCCATTGAGAAATGTTGTTCGCTTTGGGTCCGTAGGGAAGTTAGCACCGAGATTTGTTGGGCCGTTTCCTATTAAGGAAAGGATTGGACGGATGGCATATAGGGTGGAGTTGCCCGACAGACTTAGTGGTGTTCATGATGTATTCCATGTATCACATTTGAGGAAATGCTTACATGAGACCGCGGAGGTGGTAGAGCCGAGCTTGCTTAGAGATGTAGAGGTAGAGCGTGATGCGACGATTCGACGAGCTCCTACTCGCATCCTTGGGTCAGAAACTAGGAAGTTGAGGAACAGAGAAGTTCAGCTAGTTAAAGTGCAATGGGGAGATGACGAAAGCAATGCTACTTGGGAGACGGAAGCAAAGATGCGTTCTTTGTATCCATTTCTTTTTGAGAGTATGTCTTTTAACTTCTCCTTTATTGCTTGTCTAGTACTTATCTTATCTTTAGTATATCCTCTCGCTAATACCTATGACCTTTAGATAGGGTAAAACCTATGGTTGAGACATGTGTTTGAAACATGTTATGGTTGATGGATGCATATGGATGCAATTGTTTGCTAGTGGTTGCTCGTGGATGCATATACACACACATTAGGCACTAGATCGGCTCAGTCACTTCATGTTGCATATTGCATAAATGGATGTGGTAGTTAGATTGATGGATGTATCATGGCTGTGTTATCATATGGATGATGCATTTTTGTGTATGGTTGTGCACGCATGTAGAAATTTGTATGTGTCAATAGGGTTTCGCATACATATTGGATGCATGGCACTATCATGGTTTGCATTAAGGAGGTTTACTGTATCAGTAACCGCCTGATTTTCGCATTAGGTAAGTACATATACACACACTTTTGCATATATCCATCCAGCATTTAGAATATTGTAAGGACAATGATTGCTCGTGGATGATGCTTTGAGTAGATGGATGATTGGATGGTAGGATACGTTCTTCCTAACTTGAAGATTTCGGGGACGAAATCCTTTAAGGAGGGGAGAATGTAACAACCCGTATTTTCAATAACCTGTAATAACATAAATCGAGGCAGAATTTAATTCTAAAATGGGAATCAAGGGAAACGGGCTATGCCATTGTGTTCGTCTCGGAAAAATACGCGAAATAGAGTCCGAGTTTTCGAAAATCGGAGTCCGTATGACCAAGATATGGCCTCACGAAGTTTCACGAAAACTCCCAAATTAAAGTATACTTAATTAAGTGAAATGGGTTGTGTAGATATATATATATATATATATATTGATATATATATATATATATAATTGAAAATTTAATAAATAAATATGCAAAAATGCTCAAAACAGCGAATTGGGAGAGGGGAATAACCGAACCGGCCGATTTTTGAAGTCGACCCGAGCCCGCTGGGTCGACTAGGGGTTAATCCAGGGTGTTTGGCTGTCAACCCGTGGGCCGATTCGCTCAAGTGCAGATTTTGCATTTGAATGGTTCTCATGGTCCATCTTTAATCTAAAGGCCCTAGATGGTTCCTACACTTGACTTCTTCCCCAAGACATGCTTTGATGGCTTGGATTGAATCTAGGGTTAATCCTATGGCCTAAAACACTTGCCTAATCTATAAATAAGACCCTAACCTACCCTAATTCATTCATAATTAAACCTAGTGACTAAACTATGGCAAAATGCTAGCTCTCATGGCCTCCACTAATTTTATGAAGAGGGTTGCATACTAATCACTCTCTAATCAACTTCTAATCCCTTCTTAGCATCTTAATCTTCTTCATTTGGTGTTCAAAGTTGCTAGTTGTGAGTTTCTATCACTTTGATGATCTTTTGGTAAACTAATTAGATGAGATGTGATGAGATTTATGGTTTTGTATGTGGGTTAATGAGCTTTGAATCATATGATATGATGTTAGCATTAATCTTATGTTTATGCATGTTGAGTATGTAAGCTTATGCAAGTTTAATATGATGTATGTTATGTTTGCATGATGCTAAATATGCAAGTTGTGGGCTATGTAATCATATGCATGTTATGCAAGTTCATGGTAATATGCTATGCAAGTTACATGTTTGTTAATATGCAAGTTACATGTTTGTTAATATGCAAGTTACATGTATGTAAATATGCAAGTTACATGTTTGTTAATATGCAAGTTACATGTTTGTTAATATGCAAGTTACATGTATGTAAATATGCAAGTTACATGTTTCTTTATATGCAAGTTACATGTTTGTTAATATGCGAGTTACATGTATGTAAATATGCAAGTTACATGTTTATTAATATGCAAGTTCATGATGACACATTATGCAAGTCTATAAGCTAATATGCAAGTTTGTTATGCAAAATGAATATGTAAGTTATGTGACATATTATATGCAAGTTATGTGACATGTTATGCAAGTTCATATGCAAGTTATGTGTTTGTTAATATGCAAGATGGCACCTTTGAAACATGTTCATTCATATGCAAGTTGACACCTTTTATATGTGTTATATCATGAACGAAATTACGTGGGAACGATGGGGTAATTAAATGCATAAGTTAATAAGATTGTGTGAAATTAATATAATTATGCATAACACAAAATAAATAAACATAGTATGGGAATTTGCCTATTTGGTTAGGTGTACCCATACTATGTGTTGGGAATTTACCTATTGAGTTAGGTCTACCCCATGGGAATTTACCTATTAAGTTAGGTCTACCCATGTTAAGAAAACTTGATTAATTAGGGATAATTAATATAAAATTATGAGGGTGATTAATTAGGTGTAATTAATTGACTAAGACACGAGGTTGGACTCAGTTGTAGCGTAAAACTGCCCGGACCCAACCGGCTTAACCAGTTGCTACAAATGTTAGCCCAATGTGAGAGGTCTTAGACACAAACTAAATACGTAATTAATGTAAAGACACGAGGTTAGACTCTGTTATGACATAAGGCTGCCCGGACCCAACCGGCTTAACCAGCGGTCATAAAAGACAGTCTAATGTGAGAGGTCTTTACAAAGGTTACGTTCTTAATTAATTAATTAAGAAACACTTAACCATATTAGCATGTAGAGGGACATGAGGGGTTAAGTGGGTGCCTCGGGTGGCATGAGAAAATCTAGTGGTTGCCTTGGGTGGCAATAGAAAATACGATTAGAATACTTAACCAAAATGGAACATGTAATTAAAACATGATTAAAGGGTTAAGTGGGATATACTAGAAAAAGGGACAAGCTTAGGTGGGTAGCTTGTGGAGGCCCATTTCAACCAGTAACCCATACGTATCTTTGTGGGCTCGACCCATGTCGAGGACGGGACACGCATACTGGGCTTGACTGTAAGAGGCAAACGGGTTAGCGGTGGCAACGCAAGTCCAACGGGCTTCATATGCGTGAGTGGGCCCGGGCTGGTAGGTAAGCCGTTGTTGCATCGAGTAGATATAAGCCGTGCACCTTTAGTTCCATCAGGTTGCCACATTGGGGAATGATACATCCCACGGTGGGGCCAGCACGGGTATCTACGTTAGGGAGCCGATCGAATGGGAAGTAGTGTGTACACCTAGTGGATTGTAGGGCCCCGTGGCGCCTACTTGGTCACCTAGGGGTACGCAGGTACTAATTAGTAAATTTTATAAGTCCTTGGGTGGGATCAACCTTTAAGTTAGGAACGACTGGTGTGGTGCAGTTTAGTAATTTACCTTAGGGAGGGTAGATGCGTCTTTATCCTTTATCTTCGTTTAGTTGACTGCTTAGGGTAGCCATTCATCCCTATATGTTACCGTATATCAGTTTATGTCTTCTCTGGTTACTTTAACGATTGTATTGTTAAAGTTATAGGACTCGCTCAGACTTATGTCTGACCCTGTTGTTTTTATCTTTTTCCCAACCCTCAGGTCCTACGGTGGATCCTAGCAGTAGTGGAGCTTGATCGGATTGCTGTTCCAGTCTTTAGGAGCTTGGATAGATGTAAAGCTCCAGTTATCCAGTTATCTTTTCTTTTGTTTGGCTATTGTATGAGAGTGGGATTATGTACTTCTTTATTTTGATGGATATTGTACTTGACCTTTATTGTGGTTTTATGATGTAACCAGACATGTTTTACTTCCGCTGTTATGAGATGATGTTTTAAAATTTCAAGTACTATTTATATCTGTCTTGTTGTAATTTTTCTGTTCTATATTCACTAAAATACTCCACCGATGCTATGGCATTCCCTTAGTGAGTGATCATAGCGGGAGTGGGGTGTTACAAGGTCGACCAGGGGGTCGACCTCCCCTGCATAAGTCGACCAGGGGGCCGACCTACCCCCGGGGAAGATCTGAAATTTGACGATCCAGACTTGTGGCTAAGTCTTACTTGACCTGTTGCTGAGTCACTAGGGCAGAGGTGGAAATTCTAGATAACTCTATCTAGTCTAGACGGTTGGGATTGCTCCTATGATAATCTAACAGCTTAGATTGATTTAAACTTCTATATAAGCACGGATAGACTCAAACCCTAAATCTAAGATAAATTAGTCTCTTAGCCACCATGCTGCTGCTAGAGTAGTTCTTCTTCCTAAAGCTTAGGGATTAGCAAATTAGAATTCTAAAACAAACGACGAACAAATTACTCTCTTCTCTAATTTGTCTTTGTGAGTACAATTTCTTTCACAAAATAATTAATAAATTAATTATGATGAGTTATAATTGGATTATGAGAACATGTCTGTTGAATCATGTGATGTTGTTTAATTTTGTTATCGTTTGTTGGTGGACATATAACAGTTCTGTTAACTTATGTTAGTAGATCTATTTCATATGTCCAATCACATATGTTTAACTTGATTCATTTTATATGCAAGTTCGAGATTTAAATCATATGCTAGTTTGTATGTGTATCTTATGCAAATTTGGGATGTTAAATCGTGTGCTAGTTTGTATGTGAATCTTATGCAAGTCGGTTCTTACATATGCTTGTTCGAATGTGAATCTTATCCAAGTTTGGGATGTTAAATCGTATGCTAGTTTGAATGTGAATCTTATGCAAGTCTGTATGTGAAATTTACACAAGTTTATATGTGAATCAAGTATATACATATATTAGTTTATATGCAAAAACATGTGATAAATTCATATGCAAGTTGTAGGAATCCATATGCAAGTTTAGGTGAAAACTATATTCACATTTTTTGGTGAAAATTATATTCACATATGCAAGTTTAGGTGAGACCCATAATTCATATATGCAAGTTCACAATGTCGTGGTTAGATCTATATTTAGATCTGTGGTGGTTTATGCAAATTTATGTCCTATATGACAATTGCCTATGCAAATTATTGGCTATGCAAATTTATGTTATAATTTCTATTTGCAAGTTAGACCTATTTTACGTGTTATGCAAGTTTTGATGTTTCTTTTCTTTTTATAAGTTAGACTATTTGCGAGTCTAACATATTTCATATTAGAACGTACGAATAGCGTAGGGACAATGGGAAAATATTAATTATGCAAATTGTGAATTGGCATAAAATAGCTTTAAAGGCACATAATTAATTTGAGACATTAATTGGTATAATTTATATACCTAAAAAAGTATGGGCATAATTTAGGTGACAATTATGGACATAGATTAATTTGGAAATTATTGACAATGAAAATAGGGATAATTAACTCATATTAGGGTGAAATAATTATGTGTAATAATAAACACCTAAGACACGAGTTTAGAATTGTTTGTGGTGTAAGACTACCCAGACCCGCCCGGCAAGTCCAGCAACCACAAACGATAGTCTATTGTGAGAGGTCAAAGGCATAAATTAAATGAGTAATAAATGCCTAAGACACGAGGTTAGACTCGTTTGTCGTATAAGACTGCTCGGACCCGCCCGACACATCCAGCAACCGCAAATGGCAGTCTAATGTAAGAGGTCGTAGGCATAATTGGAAGATGCTTAGACATGATGTTAAGTCTGGCTTGTGGTGGAAGTCTACCCGGAACCGACCGGCATATCCAACGGCCACAAGCAATCGACTTAATGTGAGAGGTCTGTGCATTAATAATTAATTAATGCTGATCAAAGACAAATATGAATGACAAACAGGAGTTTGGTTGAGCTGAGTAATTCTCTAAGTACCAATCTGATGTTGATTTCGGTCTTCAGGGTTGATACTTAGGGAGTTATTCTCTTAACCAATGTATCTGTGAACTAAGATGTACTTAGTCATAAATTAAGTAAAACATGTTATACAATATATATATATATATGTATTTATATATATATATATATGATACATGTTGATCTGATAAGTGGATAGGGTTAAGACCAGCTTAACCAATATTATATATTAATTTGATAAGTGGGCAGGGTTAAGACCAACTTAACCAATAATATATATTAAATCTAATAAGTGGATAGGGTTACGACAAACTTAACCGATATTACATATTGATCTGATAAGTGGATAGGGTTAAGACCAGCTTAACCAATAGTATATATTAATTTGATAAGTGGGTAGGGTTAAGACCAGATTAACGAATAATATATATTAAATCTGATAAGTGGATAGGGTTAAGACAAACTTAACGAATATTACATATTGATCTGATAAGTGCATAGGGTTAAGATCCACTTAACCAATAATATATAAGTGGATAGGGTTATGACCAGCTTAACCAAATATATATATATATATATTGATCTAATAAGCGGATAGGGTTAAGATAAGCTTAACCAATAACACATGTTGATTTGATAAGTGTATAACATAGGTGACATGTGGAATATAATTATAAACACTTATCCAAGTTGAAACATGTAAGAAGACATGAATAAGAGGGGTTTAAGTGGGAAATCCTAGTGGGGACCAAGCGTAGGTGGAAAGCTTGTGTCAAGTGTGGGGACCATTTTCAACCAGTAACCCATTTTGTATTGAAGTGAGCTCGATCTATATCGAGGACGGGATACGCTTACTGGGTTTGATTGTAAGAGGTCAAAACGGGTTAGCGGTGGCAACGCAAGTCTAATGGGGTCATGTGCGTGCATGGGCCCAGGCTGGTAGGTATGACATTGTTGCATCGTGTAGGTATAAGCCGTGCATCCTTAGTGGTATCGGGTTACCACTTTGGGAAGTGATACGCCCCATTGTGCGACCAGCACAAGTATCTACGAGTGAGGGAGCCGATTGAATGGGGAAGGTAGTGGGTACAACTGGCGGATATAGGAGCAGGTGGCACCTATGAAGATAGCTAGGAGTCCAACTACCATATTATGATTAAATGTTGTAAATAGAATGGGGAGGGTAGTGGGTACAACTAGTGGAGATAGGAGCAGGCGGCACCTATGAAGACAGCTAGGGGTAGACGAAACTATCATTATGATTATTATGTTCAGAAGGCGGGATCAACTTTTAGGGTGACTAGTAATGGTGCAGTATAGTAATTTTCCTATAGTGATTAGGAGCAAGATTAACGCCAGAATATTCCTCTTGTTTGTTTTGTCTTGCCCACTTATTTCATAGTCATTCCTTGTTTTACCAGTTTATGCCTTATCTTAATTACTTTAATAATTATATTGTTAAGGTTATTGACCTCGCCAGACTTTATGTCTGACCCCTTTTGTTCTCGCCTCTTTTCTTCCTTCCCCCCCCCCCAAGGTTCTCAGGGTGGGTGTAGTGCTAGTAGAGTCTGATTTGTATCTTTCTCTCTCATTTAGAAGTGCTTGGATTGCTGAAAGTAAAGTTCAACTCATCTCTTTTGTAGCTACTTATGTTGGGGTTATGCTTTCTTACTTTATGTACCCAGAAAACAATTTGTCATAATGGATACTAAGTGGACTAGGTTTTACTATTGGTTTATGATGTTGTTGTAATCAAACTATTTCCCCACTGCAGTAAAAGTTGTTTTAAAATTTTCAAGTACCAATATATGTATCTGTCTTGTTATATTCTATTCTATACACCAATAATACTCCATGAAAGTTAATGCATTCCCTTTGAGAGTGACTGTAATGACCCGCATTCTACGCATCGGGGGATCGTAGAATATTTATTTCTTTCCTGTATGAAGTATTATGGTCATGTAACTTTGGGAAACATCCATTAGAGTCATTTTCCATGTTCATGATTTTTGTCGATTTTTAAATGACCATTTTGCCCTTAGTTGGTACTGTTTTGGCCATAACTTTTGATTGGAAAGGAATTTTGACCTGAAATCACTTCCATTGGATTCGTTTGATGGTTTACCTTTCCGTAGAGTGGTCATAATAGCCAAACGGACTTACCGTTTGGGAGATATGGCTGAAATAAGGTTTGGAGGGTGAAAAGCTGCTTAACCGGGCCAAATAGGGTGATTAGTGAGTAGGCCCATAACCCATTTCGGGATTAGGGTTATGGGAAGGCTGAAATGAGATAGAGGATCATTCCATTTCAGTTTTCTAGCCTCCACTTATCACCAAGGAACCCTAAAAATGGCCTCTAACCTCTAAATCACCTCCAACTCACCTTTTGGTCAAGGATTTGGCTTAGCAACCTCTAATCAAGGAAGATCTACACCAAAGCAACATTGGAGCTACTGTTTAGCATTGAGATTCACATCAAATCAGAGATTTATTTCAGATCTTAGTTTATTTGTGGCTAAGGTGAGTGATTTGCATAGTTTTTGCACTAATTATGGCTAATTAGGGGTGATTAGTGTTAATTAGCGAATTTAAACATGATAAAATTCGGGGAAAATGTTCATAAACTCTTAAATGATGTTTTAGACCTCTGATATGAATTTGGGCTAATTTGGTTAAGTTTTGCTAATCCTATCATTAGTTTCACCTAAACATGCTTAAGGGGAAATGTGGGATTTTGGGTATGTTTGATCCATTTTAACCTATCATATTGATGTTTTGATGGTTGTGATTGATTATGCATGTTGCTATGACTGTATGAAATGCTTTTTGATTGGTTTCAATAGTTAGAATGGTCGAAAACGTCGTCGAATGGCGTAAACACTTGCTGGAACAGTTTCAGAAAATAGTGCTGGTTTCAGATCAGATCGGATATGGGGCTCGGATCGGATATGTTGAACTGGGCAAGGGATTCGATCGGATCGGAGCCTGACACTTGAGAAAATTGGCAAAAAGGAAGGCCACGCTAACTGAACTAGGATCGGATCGGATTAAGGAGGACGGATCGGAACGGAAGCACGAAAATGGATCGGATTGGAGCACGTGAAGGATGAGGAGGCGGATCGGAGCGGAGGCACAAACTGGAGGGGGATTGCACCCGACCCGAGTCGTACCAGAAGAAGACCCGGCCCAAACCGATGAAGAAGACCCGACCTGAACCGGTGAAGGATACCCGACCCGAACCGTACCTGAAGACACGACCCGAACCGATGGCTTGAGGAGGAACCCGACCCGACCCAGTATTGACCAATAACCCGAGATGCAAAGGTAGTCCAATATGGGAAGTTAGAGCTCAAGATCCAGCTGGGAACCGATGAGTTCACTTCATGGTTGGACTTTGCTGCGGGACGTGTGCTAAGGAGTTGTCGACGTTCATAACTTTGATTCACCACTAAAAATGAATGATGGCTAATTATCAGTGCAGTAGGGTCATTATGTCCTGAGGGGCAAGGTGATGGTAGCAAGACTACGTTATCAGTGCAGTAGGGTCATTATGACCCGAGGGGCAAGGTGATGCGTAGTAAGACTATGAGCCAGTGAAGTGGGGTCATTGTGACTCCATGGGGCAGAGTGGACATAGTAAGGATTAGTAAGGCTATGAGCCAGTGCAGTGGGGTTCTTGTGACTCCATGGGGCAAAGTGGACATAGCAAAGGATTTGTGGCTACGTTATCAGTGCAGTGAAGCCATTTATGACTTCATGGGGCAGAGTGATCGTAGCGAGGTATGTTGGGTGATCGAAGTGGTGAATATCGTATGCTTTACGCACCGAGTGAGAGATGTGAGGATGGATGCTATGTTTGATTGTTTTCCATCACTATGACATGCACACCTCCCCCACCTCCGTATCTTTACACTGTTTGATATGATACCTTAGAGTGTTGTACAATATGTAGTGCTAACTCTTTGGTTGCAGGTCTAGGTTCAGGTATGTCTTAGTCTACCTGTTATTGTTCACTTTAGATGCTTATCGCTCATACCAGGCTTTATGTCTGACCCAGAGTTTTATGTCTCCTCTTATTACTCTGGGTGCTCACACGAGCAGAATAGAGACAGGTTAGCTGGTGATGCGCGAGTAGCTGATTCGGAGGCGGGCAGGAGGCTTCCACGTATGATATATATACACACATTCTCCCTGTGTCGTTGGTTGTCGCTACTTGGGCATTAGTAGTGTACCTCCTTTATCTTACTTTTGTTTTGAGACAGTTGAAAAGTTGTAATAAGCTATACTTTGGATTTCCGCTGCTATGATGCTTAGTTCTGGTTTTTAGCTTATGCACTGTCTCTCCTGTTTTATGTCAAGTATGTTATTATTATATTTTGTTCTATGCGCTATGAGACATTCTACAGGTTCCTTGTTAGTTCATTTCCTTCTTCCTTTTCCTTCTGACGACCCGTTCCGTGCTAACTGGACATGTGTACAGCGCACCTTTGGAGTAGATGTCGGTTGGTGCGGGGCGGGCCGTTACACTTGGTATCAGAGCTCTAGGTTGCGTAGTTAACCTAGGGAAAGACACCAGGGAGAGATAGTACGTATATGAGAGCACGTATTTGTGATTACTTTGGTTTTCAAAAGCTATGTATATATATACTATTGGTTGTATAAGAATGAAGTCGCACTGCACTAGCACCACTATGGGGTCGTTAATCGTTTCCCTTTTTCAGATTGACGTTGAGCCGAGACACGAGGGGTGCTGGTAGAGGGACCAACTATGGGAATGCTGCTGACATGAGGGCGATGTTTACTGACCTCATGAGAGAAATGCTTAGAGAAGTGCAAGGGGAAGCTCCCAATCCTGGAGTTGGTGTTGGCCCAGTAGTGCAGGCGCCTAGGGTCGATTTCGCCAAGTTGTGCAAGGATTACACTAACCTTGGTGGGAAACCGTTCCACGGGACGGAGTCGGCCACAGATGTCCAAGATTGGATGGATAGCTGTGATCGTATCTTCGATGACTTGGGTCTTGAGGATGCGATGAAGAGAAGGCTAGCGTCTCGTCAGCTGCAAGGGTGAGCAATGAATTGGTGGAATGCCATTAGAACAGCTACTCCAGAGGATCAGGTTACTTGGGATCAGTTCAAGGCTCGCTTTAGCGAGAAGTTTATTCCAGCTGCCCAGAAGTCAGTGTTGTTCAAGAGGTTCTTGGAACTCAAGCAGAATGGGAGGGCAGTTTCTGACTATATTGTTGAGTTCGACACTTTGTTGAAGTATGGACCGTCCCTCATTGACACTCCTGAGAAGAAGAATGAGGTTCATTACTGGTTTGGATGGATACTTGGGGGAAAGGCTTATCAATCACATCGATGAGACTTTTGAATCAATTGTGGGGAAAGCTTTGAGATCAGAGAGTTTTTACCCTAAGTCAAAGACTGAGGCTGCATCGGCAGAAGGGCAAAGCCGCAAGCAGGCGGTGGAGGCAAGAATAACTCTCAGAATAAGAGGAAGCAGGACCAATCTAAAGGTGGCCAGAAGAAGAGCAAGAAAGATGTTGAGTGCTTCAGCTGTGGTAAGAAGGGCCATTATGCTAAAGATTGTCGGACCAAGCCAGCGGATAAGAAGTGCTTCTACTGTGGTCAAGTGGGACATTTCAAGGATAAGTGTCCGCAACCTCTTAAGGAGAAGCAGATTGTGAAAGCATATGCTATTGATGTTGTTCCTTCTTCGTCGAATGCCCCAACTGCGGCGGAGAAAGGAAAGAATGTTGTTATTCAAGGTATGCTTTCTATTTATGATGTACCAGTTCGAGTTTTGTTTGATACTGGGACTTCCCGTTCCTTCATATCTAGTGACCTGGTAGATAGGTTGGGACTGGAACCCGAGATAGTCGATAGACCATTGGTTGTGACGAACCCAATTGGTGGTTCGACTAGCCTTAGTATGATTTGCAGGAATTTGGTCTTATCGAGTCATGGATGTATGTTTGTTTGTGGTTGCTTTGTTTTGGGCTTTACTGGGTATGGCATTAAATTGGGAGTCGATTGGCTCCAAAGATACGGGGTGGTGGTAGATTGAGAGGGCTTTTTGGTGATAGTGAGGGCGGATGATTGGCGGAGGGTAGTGTTTGGTAGTCTACCTAGTAATGGGGTTATGGCTAGTTTTGTAAATTCCCTCGACATCCCGCAGGATGAGTTGTCAGATGTGCCCGTGGTTGGCCAGTATCCGGACGTCTTCGAGGAGGTGACCGGGCTTCCACCACACCGAGAGATTGAGTTCTGTATTGATTTAGTGAAAGATGCCAGACCTATAGTGATGCCACTTCGTTGTATGGCACCAAGGGAGCAGCGAGAGCTCGGGGTCCAAGTCAGCAATCTTTTGAAGAAGGGATTTATTAGAAGGAGTGTCTCCGAGTGGGGAGCACCAGTTGTGTTTGCCACTAAGGCAGATGGTTCCCTTCGTTTGTGTGTGGACTATCGTGAGTT
Source organism: Allium sativum (assembly GCA_030737875.1). Taxonomy (NCBI): domain Eukaryota; kingdom Viridiplantae; phylum Streptophyta; class Magnoliopsida; order Asparagales; family Amaryllidaceae; genus Allium; species Allium sativum. The sequence continues at coordinate 305,366,051 of CM060925.1, read as the reverse complement.
GAATAAGGTGACGAGGAAGAATAAGTATTCTCTACCCCGGATAGATGATTTGTTTGATCAACTGGAAGGAGCAAGAGTGTTCTCCCAGTTGAACCTCGCGACATGATTTCATCAGCTTCGAGTAGTGGATGAGAGTGTTCCGAAAACGGCATTTAGGACGCCGTCTGGATTTTATGAGTGGTTGGTCATGCCATTTGGGTTGACCAATGCACCAGCCTACTTTGTGGATCTTATGAATCGAGTATTCAGAGATCAGTTGAATAAGTTTGTTCTTGTGTTCGTGGATGATATCCTTGTTTACTCATGGACAGAGGAGGAACACAAGGGACACTTGAGGATAGTGATGGAGGTGTTGAGGAAACACCAATTGAAAGCGAAATTCTCTAAGTGTCATTTTTGGAAAAGGGAAGTGAGATTCTTGGGTCATGTTGTTTCCGAGAATGGTATTGCCGTGGACCCTGCGAAGGTGGCTACGGTACAGGATTGGCCTACGCCCAAGAATGCAACAGATGTAAGAAGTTTCTTGGGATTAGCTGGATATTATCGTAAGTTTATCCAGGACTTCTCCAAAATAGCAGCACCGTTGACTCAGTTGACTAAGAAGAATCAGTCCTTCGTCTAGGACGGAGTGTGTGAGGATGCCTTCAAGAGTCTAAAAGAGAATTTGACGCGTGCACCAGTGTTAGTCATTCCTAAAGGGAATGAAGAGATGACGGTATACACGGATGCTTATGGTACCGGACTGGGTGCTGTATTGATGCAAGGAGGTAGGGTTGTAGCTTATGCTAGTCAACAACTAAAGCCTCATGAGAAGAAATATCCTACCCATGATTTGGAATTAGCAGCGATTGTATTTGCGCTGAAGATGTGGAGACACTATCTTTTGGGAGAAAGATTTGAGTTGTTCACCGATCATAAATCGTTAAAGTATCTCTTCTCCCAGAAGGATCTGAATCTCCGACAGCAGAGATGGTTAGAGTTCATGGCTTCATACGATTTTGATATCGCATACACATCCGGGAAAGGTAATGCGGTAGCCGATGCCTTGAGTAGGAGACATGTCAGTTTAGGGGCAATGTTTCTTGAATGGAAGCAACTGGAGTATATCGCGGGGTTTGATTTCAGACCAAAGTGCGAATTGGATCCAGTCATGCTAGCTAGTTTGGCGATCAGACCCACTTTGATAGAGCGGATTGGTTCCAGCCAGAGGGACGATCCTAACCTATTGGAAATCATCTCCAAGTTAGAGATGAACATCGACGGTGAGGAGAATAGTGCGTATGGGCTTGATCGAGATGGATGACTTCGAAAGAATGGAAGACTAGTTGTGCCCAACGTGAATGGTTTGAGAGATGAAGTGCTTAGAGAATGTCATCACTTAAAACTGACTATACATCCCGGTGGTAATAAGATGTATCAAGATATGAGACAGACTTACTACTGGGAAGGGATGAAAAGAGACGTTGGGAAGTTTATATCCAAATGCATGAATTGCCAGCTAGTTAAAGCCGAGTAAAAGAAGCCTTGTGGGTTATTGCAACCATTAGAAATTCCCGAATGGAAATGGGAGCAAGTCTCGATGGATTTCATCGATGGTTTACCAAGGACTAGATCGGGATATGATAGCATTTGGGTAATTGTGGATCGATTGACTAAAACTGCAAGATTTATACCAGTCAAATCGACCAGAACGGCAGCCAAGTTGGCAGAATTGTAAATGAAGTGGGTAGTGAAATTTCATAGAGTACCCAAAAGCATTGTGAGTGACCGAGACCCGTTGTTCACTAGTGGGTTTTGGAAGAGCTTATAAGAGGCTCTAGGGTCAGGATTACATCTCAGTACCGCATATCATCCTCAGACCGACGGTCAGACGGAGAGGTTGAATCGTATATTAGAAGATCTCTTGAGAGCTTGTATACTGGATTTTGGTGGATCATGGGATGACCATTTGCATCTAGTAGAGTTTTCATATAATAATAGCTACCAATCCAGTATCGGTATGACTCCATATGAAGCTTTGTACGGAAGACCGTGCAACTCACCGTCATGTTGGATAGAGACTGGCGAGAAGTTTGTGCTTGGACCAGATGTGGTGAGGGACACTTCCGATAAGATTAAGATCATTCAGCAACGAATGAAAGCTGCCCAAGATAGGCAGAAGAGTTATGCTGATAAGAGGAGAAGAGACTTAAAATTCTCCGTTGGTGACTTGGTGTTTGTCAAGATCTCTCCGTTGAAGAGCGTGATACGATTTGGCAGGAAGCCAAGTTAGCACCAAGAATTGTTGGCCCATTCCCTGTTCTTGAACTAGTCGGGAATTTAGCTTATAGAATTGGCTTCCCAGAGAAAATGGCAGGAGTTCACAATGTGTTTCATGTTTCCCAACTAAGGAAGTTCGTTCACGACTCAGATATGACTATTTCACCTGATCAGTTAGAGGACTTCGAAGTAGAACCCGAGGCGGTTGGGAACCGCAAGCCGATTCGTATTGTGGAGCACGATACGAAGCAACTTCGAAGGAAGGCGGTGAAGCTAGTCAAGGTTAAGTGGGGCGAGGACGAGGATGATTGTACTTGGGAGACAGAGGAGAGCATTAGAAAGGCATATCCAGAACTCTTTGCCTGGTAAGATTTACTTTGCGATTTAGTTATTCCGCATGCTAGGATAGACTTATTTTACTTGTTTTTCATGTTTGATGGTTGTTTTATGGTTGATAGGCATGCGAGAACCTTTGTGTGTGTTTTGATTAGGGAATTTCGGGGGCGAAATTTCTTAAGGGGGGAGAGTGTAATGACCCGCATTCTACGCATCGGGGGATCGTAGAATATTTATTTCTTTCCCATATGAAGTCGTATGGTCATGTAACTTTGGGAAACATCCATTAGAGTCATTTCCCATGTTCATGATTTTTATCGATTTTTAAATGACCATTTTGCCCTTAGTTGGTATTGTTTTGGCCATAACTTTTGATTGAAAAGGAATTTTAACCTAAAACCACTTCCATTGGATTCGTTTGATGGTTTACCTTTCCGTAGAGTGGTCATAATAGCCAAACGGACTTACCGTTTGGGAGATATGACTGAAATAAGGTTTGGAGGGTGAAAAGCTGCTTAACCGGGCCAAATAGGGTGATTAGTGAGTAGGCCCATAACCCATTTCGGGATTAGGGTTATGGGAAGGCTGAAATGAGATAGAGGATCATTCCATTTCAGTTTTCTAGCCTCCACTTATCACCAAGGAACACTAAAAATGGCCTCCAACCTCTAAATCACCTCCAAATCACCTTTTGGTCAAGGATTTGGCTTAGCAACCTCTAATCAAGGAAGATCTACACCAAAGCAACATTGGAGCTGCTGTTTAGTATTGAGATTCACATCAAATCAGAGATTTATTTTAGATCTTAGTTTATTTGTGGCTAAGGTGAGTGATTTGCATAGTTTTTGCACTAATTAGGGGTGATTAGTGTTAATTAGCGAATTCAAACATGATAAAATTTGGGGAAAATGTTCATAAACTCTTAAATGATATTTTAGACCTCTGATATGAATTTGGGTTAATTTGGTTAAGTTTTGCTAATCCTATCATAAGTTTCACCTAAACATGCTTAAGGGGAAATGTGGGATTTTGGGTATGTTTGATCCATTTTAACCTATCATATTGATGTTTTGATGGTTGTGATTGATTATGCATGTTGCTATGACTGTATGAAATGCTTTGTGATTGGTTTCAATAGTTAGAATGGTCGAAAACGTCGTCGAATGACGTAAACACTTGTTGGAACAGTTTCAGAAAATAGTGCAGGTTTCAGATCGGATCGGATATGGGGCTCGGATTGGATATGTTGAACTGGGCAAGGGATTCGATCGGATCGGAGCCTGACACTTGAGAAAATTGGAAAAAAGGAAGGCCACGCTAACTGAACTGGGATCGGATCGGATTAAGGATGACGGATCGGAAGCACGAAAATGGAACAGATTGGAGCACGTGAAGGATGAGGAGGCAGATCGGAGCGGAGGCACAAACTGGAGGGGGATGGCACCCGACCCGAACCATACCAGAAGAAGACCCGATCCGAACCGATGAAGAAGACCCGACCCGAACCGATGAAGGATACCCGACCCGAACCGTACCTGAAGAAGACCCGACCCGAACCGATGGCTTGAGGAGGAACCCGACCCGACCCAGTATTGACCAATAACCCGAGATGCAAAGGTAGTCCAATATGGGAAGTTAGAGCTCAGGATCCAGCTGGGTACCGATGAGTTCACTTCATGGTTGGACTTTACTTCGGGACGTGTGCTAAGGAGTTGTCGACGTTTATAACTTCGATTCACCACTAAAAATGAATGATGGCTACGTATCAGTGCAGTAGGATCATTATGACCTGAGGGGCAAGGTGATGGTAGCAAGACTACGTTATCAGTGCAGTAGGGTCATTATGACCCGAGGGGCAAGGTGATGCATAGTAAGACTATGAGCCAGTGCAGTGGGGTCATTGCGACTCCATGGGGTAGAGTGGACATAGTAAGGATTAGTAAGGCTATGAGCCAGTGCAGTGGGGTTCTTGTGACTCCATTGGGCAAAGTGGACATAGCAACGGATTTATGGCTACGTTATCAGTGCAGTGAAGCCATTTATGACTTCGTGGGGCAGAGTGATCGTAGCAAGGTATGTTGGGTGATCGAAGTGGTGAATATCGTATGCTTTACGCACTAAGTGAGAGATGTGAGGATGGATGCTATGTTTGATTGTTTGCCATCACTATGACATGCACACCTCCCCCACCTCCGTATCTTTACACTGTTTGATATGATACCTTAGAGTGTTGTACAGTATGTAGTGCTAACTCTTTGGTTGCAGGTCCAGGTTCAGGTATGTCTTAGTCTACCTGTTATTGTTCACTTTAGATGCTTATCACTCATACCAGGCTTTATGTCTGACCCAGAGTTTTATGTCTCCTCTTATTACTCTGGGTGCTCACACGAGCAGACTAGAGACAGGTTAGCTGGTGATGCGTGAGTAGCTGATTCGGAGGCGGGCAGGAGGCTTCCACGTATGATGTATATATTTGTGTGTATATATATATATATATATATATGTATACACATTCTCCCTGTGTCGTTGGTGGTCGCTACTTGGGCATTAGTAGTGTACCTCCTTTATCTTACTTTTGTTTTGAGACAGTTGAAAAGTTGTAATAAGCTATACTTTGGATTTCCGCTGCTATGATGCTTAGTTCTAGTTTTTAGCTTATGCACTGTCTCTCCTGTTTTATGTCAAGTATGTTATTATTATATTTTGTTCTATGCGCTGTGAGACATTCTACAGGTTCCTTGTTAGTTCATTTCCTTCTTCCTTTTCCTTCTGACGACCCGTTCCGTGCTAACTGGACATGTGTACAGCGCACCTTTGGAGTAGATGTCGGTTGGTGCGGGGTGGGCCGTCACAGTGAAATTGATGGACGTGGGGTGTTACACGTGGTATCAGAGCTGAAGGTTACAAGAACAGGTAAGATATTTTTAAAAACTGTTTTTCAAAAGGATTTTATAAAGAAATACTTTCTAAAATATGTTTTAAGCAGAGTATTTTCAAGAAAAAAGTTTGTTTTAAAAACATAACCCCAAGAGCCATATATCTTTCCTTCTATTCTCCTTTTTGATTATCTTCCTATTTCCTTTTTTTGAGTTTCTTCCTCTACGTATAGACGCTTTTTTTTAAGATATGTAAGAACTTCCGTACGATGGGCGGAAAACCGCTTCATGGGACTGGGACGTTTGTCAAAGCTAGAAGGAAGTGGTGGACTTGTTGGTACCTTTAAGATAGACTATGGGAGGAAGGTTCAATTGGCAGCTTGGTTAATGAAGGACAAAGCCTCATTTTGGTAGGTGGTCATGAATGGAGAATGTGCAAGAGAGACATGGATAGGACACACGATAAGAAAGTAGATCCAAAGAAAGGCGGTAAGGATAACAAGGGGCTAAGAGAAAAGGAAGGGCCACACTTGTGAAATACCTGACTACTTAAATAAAGACAATAGAAAGAAGAAGAATACTAGTTGTTATCGCTATGGAGAAACATGACATCTTATTAGGATCATCCAAAGAAGCAAAAGGCAAAGGTAAGGACAAAGTACGAGGTCTTCTGAAGGGCAGGCGCGTTCCCTCACGGCTGGCATACCTGATAGAGGTAGAGATATCTTGGTTGGAAGTTTGGTTTTTCCTTTTGATCATCCTGTTCGAATCTTATTCTGGAGCTTCACACTCATTTGTATCTGCTTCGTTAGTTGAAACACTGCACCTAAATACTAGTCTAGTTACGGATCCCATAGTAGTCTCAAATCCTATTGGTGGTTCGGCTCATCTTTCGATGATTTGTTGGGATTTGAGAGTGTCTATCTTGGGCGTTGGGTTTGAATACAACGCCTTCGTTCTTGGCTTCATGGGCTACGACTTGATTCTAGGCATGGATTGGCTAGCCAGATACGGTCCATCCTGGACTGTGAAAGAAGGGTAGTTAGATGGTTGACTCATTGTAGAAAGACCCTTCATATTCCTTGTGGCCCTAGAGATCCGGTGATGCTTAGCTACCTAGAATCTCTTGACATGTCCAACGATGATTTGGAATTTGTTCGTGTGGTCCGTGAATATGGTGACGTCTTCGGTGGAGTTCGGGGTTTACCCCCGAGGCGCGAGATAGACTTTCGAATATACCATGTAGATAATGCAAAGCCAGTTGCATTACCGGTGCGCCGCATGGCTCCGAGAGAGTGAAGAGAACTCAGTAAGCAAGTGAAGAAGTGGTTCATAAGAAGAAGCATTTCGGAATGGGGTGCTCCAGTTGTTTTTGCTGCAAAGGCTGATGGTTCACCTTGATGGTGCGTGGACTATAGAGAGCTGAATACTCCCACAAAGGAGAACAGATACCCATTGCCAAGGATATATGATTTATTTGATCAGTTGGTTGGTATTTCGGTTAGCTGGATTTGGCTATAGGATTTCATTAGCTAAGGGTGGCTAAAGACAACATAGATAAGACTGCATTTAGAACTCCTGATAGTTTCTTCGTATGGCTTGTCATGCCTTTTGGTTTGACGAATACACCCTTATACTTCGTTGACTTAATGAGTAGGGTTTTAGGGAGTTTCTAAACAAGTTTGTGGTAGTGTTTGTGGACGAAATCTTGATTTTCTCTAGAAGCGAGGAAGAGCATGCCCTACGCTTTAGGGAAGTCTTAGAGACCCTACGAGCACATCAACTCAAAGCTAAGTTCTCCAAATGCCATTTTTGTAGAAAAGAAGTGAGGTTCTTAGAACATGTGGTCTCTAAGGAAGGGATAGCTATGGATCTCGCAAATGTGGTGGAAATCCAAGATTGGAAGATTGCTAAGAACACAATAGAGGTAAGAAGCTTTTTAGGGCTGGCTGGTTATTATAGGAAGTGCATTAAGGACTTCGCGAAGGTATCAGCCCTACTTACTTGGTTAACGAAGAAGAACTTGACTTTTGCTTGGGATGTTGACTGTGACGATGCTTTCCAATGTTTGAAGAGCGTTTCGATGACAACTCCAGTTTTAGTTGTGTCAGATGGAAGTAAGCCATTCACATTGTATACCGGTGCTTGCGGGACAGGGCTTGGAGCAGTTTTCGATGCAAGAGGAAAAGGTGGTATGCAAAAGGAGGCAAGCACGAGTATCGCTTATCATCCACAGACAGATGGATTGACAGGAAGGGGTGACTAGAATCCTTGAAGATCTTTTGAGGTTATGTATCCTAGATTTTGGTGGGACATGAGAAGAGGCAACTAGCTTAGTGATGTTCATGACATGTTTCACGTATCGCATTTGCGGAAGTGTTACAAGATACCGCGGAAGCAGTGGAGCCGAGCATGCTTAGAGAAGTGGAAGTATAGTGATATGCCCTGATCATACGTGCTCCTACATGCATCCTTGGGATGAAGGTATTAGAGTTAAGCAACAGAGAGGTCAAGTTGGTCAAAGTGCAATGGGGTGATGATCAAGGAGACGCGACTTGAGAAACGGAAGACGAGATGCTTACGTTGTACCTTTTCCTTTTTGAGGGTATGTTTTTAACTTCTCCTTTTTCTACCGCTTTGTTGATACTTGTCCTATCGTTTAGTATGTCTTTGCGATGATATCTTCGATCTTTAGTTAGGAAAAACCCTATGGTTGTAAACATGTGTTTGAGACATGTTATGTTTGGTGGATGCAAATGGATACAAGCGGTTGCTCGTGGATGCATGTACACACACATCAGGCACTAGATCGGCTCAATCACTTTCATATTGCATATAAATATGCATGCATATTTAATTAATGGTTGTGTTATCATATGGATGCTGCATTTTGATGAACGGTTGTGCACACATGTAGAAGTAATATGTATCGTTAAGATTCTTTTGCATGCATAATGGACGCATGGCACTATCATGATTTGCATTAAGGAGGTCGACTGAATCAGTGGACCGCCTGATTTTGCATTAAACATATACACGCTCTTTTTGCATATGTTCATACAACATTAGAAATCTTGTAAGGACAATGGATGCCTGTGTTTGACGGTTGAGTAGATGGATGATTGGATGGTAGGATATACATTCTTCTTAACTTAAAGATTTCAGGGACGAATTAAGGAGGGGAGAATGTAACACCCTCAATTTTCTGTGACTATTAAATGAACGAATTTAAGAATACTAAATTGTTAAAGTGAGAATTAAGGGAAATGGGTTACGCCATTGCATTCATCTTGAAATTCTGCTTGGGATAGAGTCCAAGTTTTCGTAAATCGGACTTCGTATAAGGAATTTATGGCCCATAGAAAGTTTCAGAAATTTATATAAATTAAAGCAATTTAGAAAAGAAATTCAAAATTCAAAATTCAAAATTCAAACAGGGAAGCAGGCTGGGCGGGATTTCTCCCGCCCAAGGCCAGGTCGACCAGGGGTCGACCTCCCCTACACAGGTCGACCAGGGGGTCGATCTACCCCCCAGGGAAGATCTGAAATTTGATGATCCTGACTTGTTGTTGAGACACTAGGGCAGAGGTGGCAATTCTAGATAACACTATCTAGTCTAGATGGTTGGGATTGCTCCTATGATAATCTAACGGCTTGGGTTGATTTAAACTTCTACATAAGCACGCATAGACTCAAACCCTAAACCTAAACTAAATTAGTCTCTTAGCCACCATGCTGCTGCTAGAATAGTTCTTCTTCCTAAAGCTTAGGGATTGGCAAATCAGAATTCTAAAACAAACGAGGAACGAATTACTCTCTTCTCTAACCTGTCTTTGTGAGTACAATTTCTTTCACAAAATAATTAATAAATTAATTATGATGAGTTATAATTGGATTATGAGAACATGTCTGTTGAATCATGTGATGTTGTTTAACTTTGTTATCATTTCTTGGTGAACATATGACAGTTCTGTTAACTTATGTTAGTAGATCTATTTCATATGTCCAATCACATATGTTTAACTTGATTCATTTTATATGCATGTTTGGGATGTAAATCCTGTGCTAGTTTGTATGTGAATCTTATGCAAGTTTGGGATGTTAAATCATGTGCTAGTTTGTATGTGAATCTAATGCAACTCTGTTCTTACATATGCTAGTTCGTATGTGAATCTTATGCAAGTTTGGGATGCTATATCATATGCTAGTTTGCATGTGAATCTTATGCAAGTCTATTTTTACATATGCTAGTTTGTATGTGAATCTTATGCAAGTTTGGGATGTTAAATCGTATGCTAGTTTGAATGTGAATCTTATGCAAGTCCGTATGTGAATTGTACACAAGTTTATATGTGAATCAAGTATATACATATGCTAGTTTATATGCAAAAACATGTGATAAATTCATATGCAAGTTGTAGGAATCCATATGCAAGTTTAGGTGAAAACTATATTCACATTTTTAGGCGAAAATTGTATTCACATATGCAAGTTTAGGTGAGACCCATAATTCATATATGCTAGTTCACAATGTCATGGTTAGATCTATATTTAGATCCATGGTAGTTTATGCAAATTTATGTTCAATATGACCATTAACTTTGCAAGTTATTGGCTATGCAAATTTATGTTATAGTTCCTATTTGCAAGTTAGACCTATTTTATGTGTTATACAAGTTGTGATGTTTCTTTTCTTTTTATAATTTAGACTATTTGCGAGTCTAACATATTTCATATTAGAACGTACAAATAGCGTGGGGACAATGGGAAGATATTAATTATGCAAATTGTGAATTGGCATAAAATAGCTTTAAAGGCACATAATTAATTTGGAACATTAATTGGTACAATTTATATACCTAAAAAAAAGTATGGACATAATTTAGGTGACAATTTGGACATAGATTAATTTGGAAATTATTGACAATGAGAATAGCGATAATTATCACATATTGGGGTGAAATAACTATGTGTAATAATAAATGCCTAAGACCCAAGGTCAGACTCGTTTGTGGTGCGAGAATGCCCGGACCCGCCCAACAAATCTAGCAACAACAAACGGTAGTCTAATGTGAGAGGTCAAAGGAACAAATTAAATGAGTAATAAATGGCCAAGACACGAGGTTAGACACGTTTGCGGTATAAGACTGCCCGGACCAACCCGGCACATCCAGCAACCGCAAACGGCAGTCTAAAGTGAGAGGTCGTAGGCACAATTGGAAGATGCTCAAACGCGATGTTATGTCTGGCTTGTGGTGGAAGTCTGCCCGGAACCGACCGGCATATCCAGCGGCCACAAGCAATCGACTTAATGTGAGAGGTCTGTGCATTAATAATTAATTAATGCTGATCAAAGACGAATATTAATGACAAACAGAAGTTTGGTTGAGCTGAGTAATTCTTTGAGTACCAATCTGATGTTGATTTCGGTCTTCGGGGTTGATACTTAGGGAGTTATTTTCTTAACCAATGTATCTGTGAACTAAGATGTACTTAATCATAAATTAAGTAAAACATGTTATATGATATATATATATATATATGATACATATAGATACGATAAGTGGATTGGGTTAAGACCAGCTTAACCAATATTAATTTGATAAGTGGGTAGGGTTAAGACCAGCTTAACCAATAATATATATTTAATATATATTAAATCAGATAAGTGGATAGGGTTAAGACAAACTTGACCAATATTACATATTGATCTGATAAGTGGATAGGGTTAAGACCAGCTTAACCAATAGTATATATTAATTTGATAAGTGGGTAGGGTTAAGACAAGTTTAACCAATAATATATATTAAACCTGATAAGTGGATAGGGTTAAGACAAACTTAACCAATATTACATATTAATCTTATAAGTGGATAGGGTTAAGACCAACTTAACCAATAATATATAAGTGGACAGGGTTAAGACCAGCTTAACAAAATACATACATACATACATACATACATACATACATATATTGATCAGATAAGCGGATAGGGTTAAGATAAGCTTAACCAATAACACATGTTGATTTGATAAGTGTGTAACATGGGTGACATGTGGAGTCAATAAGAAATTGCCGGGCATTTCTAGATATATTTGAAAATAGGTATAATCCATATAATTGATAAATATAAACATTTAACCAAGTTGAAACATGTAAGAAGACATGAATAAGAGGGGGTTAAGTGGGAAATCCTAGTGGGGACCAAGCATATGTGGAAAGCTTGTGTCAAGTGTGGGGAGCCTTTTCACCAGTAACCCATTTAGTATATAAGTGAGCTCGATCTAGATCGAGGACCGGACACGCTTACTGGGTTTGATTGTAAGAGGTCAAAACGGGATAGCGGTGGCAACGCAAGTCCAACGGGGTCACATGCGTGCGTGGGCCCTGGGTGGTAGGTAAGACATTGTTGCATCGTGTTGGTATATGCCGTGCATCTTTAGTGGTATTGGGTTGCCACTTTGGGAAGTGATACGCCCCATTGTGGGACCAGCACGGGTATCTACGAGTTAGGGATCCCATCGAATGGGGAAGGTAGTGGGTACAACTAGCGGAGATAGGAGCAGGCGGCACCTATGAAGAGAGCAAGGAGTCCAACTACCATATTATGAATAAATGTTGTAATTATAATGGGGAGGGTAGTGGGTACAACTAGTGGAGATAGGAGCAGGTTGTACCTATGAGGACAGCTAGGGTACACGAAACTACCATTATGATTATTATGTTCAAAAGGCGGGATCAACTTTTAGGGTCACTAGTAATGGTGCAGTATAGTAATTTTCCTATAGTGATTAGAAGCGAGATTAACGCCAGAATATTCCTCTTGTTTGTTTTGTCTTGCCCACTTGTTTCATAATCATTTCTTATTTTACCACTTTATGCCTTATCCTAATTACTTCAATAATTATATTGTTAAAGTTATTGGACTCACCAGACTTTATGTCTGACCCCCTTTTTCGCCTCTTTTCTTACTTTCCCCCCAGGTTCTCAGGGTGGGACTAGTGATAGTGGAGCTTGATTCAGATCTTTCTCTCCCTTTTGGAAGTGCTTGGATTGCTGAAAGTAAAGTTCAACACATTTTTTTATGGCTACTTATGTTGGGGTTATGATTTTTACTTTATGTACTCAGAAAATAATTTTTCAAGATGGATACTAAGTGCACTTGGTTTTACTGTTGGTTTATGATGTTGGTGTAATCAAACTATTTCTCCGATGCAGTAAAAGTTGTTTTAAATTTTTCAGGTACCAATATATGTATTTGTCTTGTTATATTCTGTTCTATACACCAATAATACTCCATGAAAGTTAATGCATTCCCTTTGAGAGTGACATTAATGGACGTGGGGTGTTACATAACTCGAAAGCATAATCTGATCTCTGCATTGCCTTCTCTAGTTGGGACAGTAAGCAAAGGAACTTGAATTTGAATTTGAATGAAACCACTATGAATTACTTGGACATGCATGCTTTTAGCATAAATGCGCCACACAGTATTGCTTATGCGACACTTAAATGCATTGTCGACAATCTAGTTTAATCATGAACGAGTAGATTGACCATTAAAATGGGTTTTAACTTCTCATTAACATGCTTATGAACTTCTATGCCCGACGATAACAAAACGCTTGATGTGTCGGTTCATATTACATGTTTAATGTCGATTATTCAAGATGAAGAGGAAGCTCTATAGGTTCTTTTGGCATTCGTGCGGGTCATTTCGATAGACTCGTTTCTCCTGGAAATGTTTACTAATTATGAGATACGTTTCTATGGGAATGCACCATTAACTTCATGCATGGATGGCGCTTGAGCTTAGCTGACCGTCACTCACGGGTTCCGAATCCTAAGCATCATTTCCCTGCACTGCACTAACATATTTATAGGTAGTGTATACCTGACCATTCTGAATAGAAGATTCACTTTGTAGAATGACTTCTTACCCCCACAAAGTGATCTTCAATCCCTCGAAGGCGATTCTTCCCAAGTCCAGATTCAATCTACTTCCAACATATGCCTGTCGTCTATACAGATGGAAGCATCTTCGCATATAACTTCTGATAGGGAAATTGTTGCGATGGGGCCTATGATTGATCAGTCTTGACTAGTTGTTAGACGAACTACGAACCCACCAAAGAGGTGTCCATCTGTAGTGACTTATCAGATGCTTCACCGTATTTTCATACAATTTGGTATCCCCGAGGAAGATGTCCGATTACATGAGAAATACGAAACAACTGATTGTCCACTTATTGGGTTTACTGCCTGTTACCATTACATGTGTACATATGGTCCAGTCCCGCCATTGAGGTGTTAGGAGCTGCGCCATACCAGCTTCATCCAAATGGTTATGTGGTGCTTATTGTCTTCTATGTTATTTTCATGTGGGCTATGCGGCGTACCCCCACCTATGAGGAGATTTATTATTTGTGTGTTTATAGGAGAAGGAAGGACCACCTATCGTTGATTTTCATTGAGGCGGCCAGGAATCGGAAGTTGATCCTCAACCTACAAGACAAAGTTCATCCTTTTATGAACATATTTTTCTATGTTAAACATCCGACGGGTTTTAACATATTCTGGGAAAGCGCAGGTAAGCGTCCGAGTTTGCTTGCTTGATTTTGCGTGCCTTGGTAACGTCTTATCTTGATCTTCCTTTTACTTTTTTTACAGCCTTGCGCACTCAAGTGAAACATCTCAAACACTTATCTATATACGAGTCCCTGGTGGTAGTTGTTAAGAGAGAGAGAGGGAGGTGGACTTCCTTTTACAAGATGAATTCCTGCACCAATTTGGCCTTTTAGAGCCTTTACAAGTTGTCATTCCCCATGAGGTCTCGACTCCTACACAGGCTGTGGCTGATGGATCAACTACTAAGCAGGTGGAAGAGGGCTTGAGCCTTGGGAACTCTGTTGTTGGGAGTTCTAGTCAAAGGATTAGTGAGGAGCGTGAATCTTCACAAAGCCTGTCCCTAATCCACAAAGGCGATGAGAGAGAGTTAGTGCTATAGGAAGGGAAGCAAATTGCTAACATAGGCATAGAGAAAGAAGAGGGAGAGTTTTCAACTAGTAGTGATACAAGCATGGGGACCAATGAGTGCGGCCCTCAATTTGATGTTTCATTTGATGAGGGGTCTACTAAAGATGGATCTAAGGCTAAGTTGGAGGTTGCAACCATCGATGATCTTAAGATTCCTTCAACTTATAATTCTCATGTTCGATATCCACGCCGGAACAGGCAATATATCATCGGTGACCTGAGTGACATTTACATTACTCCTTCTAAAGTGCTTGTGGATGACCCTATGCTAACTTCTCCTCCTATTACTAGTTATGGGGATGCAGTGACTACTCTGGCATCTACCAATCCCATGATCCCTACAACCACTAGATCAGAAATTCTTGCGACCACTAGCTTGGGAAATCTGGTGGTTACTTGTTCAGGAACTCATATGACTACTAACTCCAGAACTCCTGTGACTCCGCCACCTACTTTACATGTTTCTAAAACTTTTCCAACCCCTTCCAAGGTCCCAACGATCCTTACCCCCATTGACCGGTTTATAGAGGAATTGAATTTTAAATAACACTACATGCATTTAGCACCATATACTTTAATACAAGTATTTCTCTCGCATTACTTCTCTTGGCATTAATATTGTTTCTAAGTTGATGTTCTTTTCCATTGCAGGTTCTACCATAAGTCGATAGTATGATCACAAAGGAGACTTCTCAGATCCTATTTCTAGAGACTTCGGAGACCAGAGATATTTTTGCTTACGACAACGCTATGAGGCTGATGAGCAAAGGCGGGATAGGAAAGCTCGTGAGGCTCAAGAGGAAAATAATCGCAAGGACCGTGATAGGGAAGATCGCAAAGAGCGGGCTAGGAAGGATTATGACCGTCATGATTGCGATTGCAGTCATAATGAAGACATCCATAGGAAGCATGACAAGGATGATTAAAGCAAGGAGGATGATATTGGAGAGGCGTCTAAACGCACCAAGCTCGATCAACGCTCACTTCCTCTTACTACCACCCCTGCTGCTATTAACCCTGTCAATCCGGCAATTATAGATCTGCTGCTACCATCTCTGCTAAGGCTTATATTCAGTCTATCGTGAAGTAACCTCCTTACTCACTTCATTACCCTCCTAGTCAGCTTTTGAAGAGGTTCCTGGACTGGTTTTTGAAGTGGGTACATTTCGACTTGGATGTAACCCCGATCGATATGTAAGAAATGTTGAAGAACATGAAAATCTATAAAAGCGACGTGGAAAGGCTTTCTAGCTAACAGAGCAAGTTTCAGAATTTCAATAGATTGAATTATGAGTCCTAGTTTACTTTTGAAAGTGATCGTGCCAGATGGGAGTCGGCCTTTAAAGACCGTAATGGAGAGATTGAAGAATAACCACTTCTTATAGAGCGATGGAGTTAGCGAAAAGAAGGCTGAGGATGATCTAGCATTTACACCTGAATCCCACCGACAAAAAGAGGCTTTTTAAAGTTCCTAATTGCTTGATGCCCATTCTGCCTAGAAAAAGGCCGAGGATTTGCTAGGAGTAGAGAGAAGGGCCACTGACGTTTATCGCAAACAAGTGGCAGATATTACTGCTTCCTTGAGTAATGTATTTCCCGAAGTTTCGAAGTTGAGGTCCCAGCGGGCTAGGGTCCAACAAGAGCAAGATCATACGATTAAAGAGAAAACTACTATTGTGGAAGATCATGCGAATATCATGAGCACTCTTTATACCAACTTGTTTGATTTTTATATTCTCTATGTCATGGGAAAGGGGAGTTTGGAATTTTTGGAGGAGAGGTACCCCCGTACTCTAGCTGAAGTGTAGGAAGAAATTGTGAAGCACACCAGCGATTGCGGCTATACTGAGGAAGAATTACTAGATTATTATTTGGATGATGCATTGAGGGTTGCTTTAGCTAAAGGGAAGGAAGAACTAAGGCATGAGAGAGCAACTGTCATTGCGGAAGAAGTTGGGCCTGCCAATGCCCCTTCTTTAAATATCTAAACTACTGCAGAAGCTCCAATCCTCCCTAGCGACCCATCTCATAAAGAAATTTCTCCTGTCGAGGCCACCAATAGTTCTTTTGCTACTCCTGTTGACATTGCTCTTTCCATGTTGGCCTCTATTGATGTTGTTACTGGAGCTGCTATCCCTCAGACCACGATCACCGACAATGCCAATGATGAAGTGAACCTGTTAAGTGATGAGGAAAATGACCAAAATGCACGGGAGTTTTAGATCGCAACACGGGTACCCTCGGAAGCAGGTAATGATGATATTATTCGTGTCTCAAGGAACTCCTTCCTTTTCACATACGTGTTTGATGATTTACTTGAACGGTATTTTATTGATGTAGGACTGCATATTCCCGGTGCACTCCCGTTTGTTGGTGACTTATCAACGGGTACAACTATTTTTACCCTTTCAGTAATGGTTACTGCCAAGGTCATGCTAGGGATGACTGCTCCCTACACCCATTGTTACCATTGTACTTTCTTCAGGCTCCACTCCTGCCTCTCGTCCAAGTTCAAAAGCCGAACAGAGCGCTACCTTGTAGGATTTGGATGACCCAACGATTTCTTTGGAATACAGCTAAGACCATCTTGATGAGAAGGAGATTGTGGAAGGAGAATCAGGGAGTAAAAAGCAAACCAAAAAGTTGCATCGCAGGAAGCACAATGCATAAAAAAGTCAAAGGTTGCCTCCACATCTTGCGAAGAAGTAGTCTTGGCTTGTCCTGCTTCTACTACTACGACATCGACTAGGCCTACCAAGCTTACCATTAAATCGAGTGAGAGTTCTAAGGGTGGAATGAAGAAGGATTAATTCCCCTGCACATTGCCTGCTTTTTATTCTTTTGGTCGTGATTGTGAGAACCGGCCCTCACTTTTGACTTTTACTTTGTAGTTTTTCGTAGGAGCTTTGTAAATAGTTGTTGTTGATCAAAACATGGCTTTCTTTTATGCTATGACTCTGTATTAACTGATTCGTAATACTTGTGGTATGTTTTTTGCCTTCGTGTTTTGCCTTAATTGCAACTACCTACTTTTATTTTCCATCGTAAGTATTTATTCTATCTTGATACTAAGGACGACATTATGATATGTATTACCTTAGAGATGATGGAGGGCGTAGTACTGCCCCCCATATAATGGGGTCATTACCGGTATTGTAGCTACTTTGTCCAAATTTTTCTAATACGATGAATGGCGAGTTTTGTTATTCGATTGACGATTGTCAATCATTGCAATATTTTGGTAAGAATTAACATGTATTAGTCGCATTCTTCCGAAGTTGGATGGTCCTGCAACTTATCACGAGCGTCCCTCGTAACACGAGGTCTTTTGGCTCTCGATTTTTACTGGTGGTCATGTGGCTTAGCCTGGATTGCGTGTCCAGAGGCCTGACTCAACACGTAGTATTGAGCATGTCTCATAAAGATGAGGTCTTTTGTCCTTGGTTTTTCCGGTGGTTGTGTGGCCTGGCCGGGATCGCATTTCCTAAGGCCTAACTCAGCATGCATTACCATGAGTGCCTCATAAATAGGACGTCTTTTTGCTCTCGATTTGTATCGATAGCCATGTGGCTTGGACGGAACCGCATCTTCTGGGGCGTGACTTGGCGCGATGTATATCGAATTTGCCTTGTAATGACAAGGTCTTCTGTTGGGTTAAAGTTGTGTTATTGTTAGCTATTACTTTCAAAAATGCTTATGTTTTTCAGATTTATTACCTGCAAACCTTTTTAAACTGAATTTTAGTGTTTGCAATCTCGAAATAAGAGAATGAAATTTTCAACTAAAAGGAAAGAGTTTATATAGCTTATAGTCGCAATCAAAAGCACATTTTATTAATAACTTCTAACTAGTATAAATCCCGATACAATTCGCTAGTATGAACGGTGGCCTATTCCAAACAGCAGAAAAGGAAAACAAATAAACAATACAACTTGCAAACATTTAATGAAAAGTGAGGATGTAGACAATCGTTGTTCTAGGCCCATAGAATTGGAGTCCCATTTGTTGTGGTTAACTAGAATGAGCCGTCGGAGTGCTTCTGTCCTATCACAAATGGTCCATCCCAACTATGTCCAAACACACCGATGATGGTCGTCCACCTTAAAAGTGCAATGCCTGGCCCTAGAGTTGAAATGCTTTGTGACTTTTCTCTAATGTGCTGCCAATCAAAGTTCTGCTTCCTCCCTCTTCTCATTTAACTGATCAAGAGCCTCTAATATCAATTGCTCGTTTTCAGCTTGATTGAAATGAATTTTCCGATGAGTCAAAACTTTTAGTTCAACTGGAATCATCGCTTTAGCGCCAAATGCCAGGGAGAAGGATAAATGGCCAATTGCGGATTTGTGAGTCGGTCAATCGGTCCAAAGGGCAAGTGGCAACTCGTCGACCCATCCGGTTTTGGCCCTTATCAGCCTCTTCTTAATAGTGGACTTGATAATCTTGTTAACTGCCTCCACTTGCCCATTTTCCTGTAGGTGAGCTATAGCTGCGAAACTCTTCTTAATATTGTAACGCTTGCAGAAATCCTAAAATTCCCCGCTATCAAACTATGTTCCGTTGTTAATAATCTTCTAAGGCACACCAAAACTGCAAATGATATTCTTAGTGATGAAGTTAATAACTTTCTTAGTGGTAATTGTGGCCAGCCGCTCCACTTCGGCAAATTTTGTAAAATAGTCTATGACAACTATTGCATATTTAGCGCCTTTTCTAGCTGTAGGCAGCACCCCAATCAAGTCGATGCCTCATATTGCGAATGGCCACGGGATGACCATTTGTGTGATTTTGGATGATGGAGCCCTTAGGAATTTGGAAAACCTTTGACATCTATCACACTTTCACGCATAGTCAACAGCATCCCCATTCACTTTTGGCCAAAAGTAACCATATCGGAGTATCTTTTTGCTAGAGTCCGACCGTCAGAATAGTCTCCACATTCTCCCTCGTGAACTTCGAACGAGATTCGTTTAGCTTTTTATTAATTTACATAACGTAGTAGGGGCCTATAAAATCCCCTTCTATTTAATTTTTCGTCTTACTCGATGACTCTAGGGACATTTGTAAGTATCTTATTCCTTTCGACTTGACTTTTTGGAAGTGTTCCATCGATGAGTTACTCCTTTATCGGGGTCATCCACGACTTTGGCTCCTCTAACATTTCCATAACATACTCGATTTCCATTTCATCAATATTTGGATTACTGAGGATCTGAATTGGTATAGCCCCATAAATTCGACATCCCCTGAACTAGCGTACTCCGCAAGCGAATCAGCCTTCACGTTCTCCTCTCTCGGAATTTGTGTAAAAGTATAATGTTCGAAATGATCAAGAAGTTCCCATGTTTTTGACAATTAGGGAGCCATGTTTCTTCCTTTTGCTCGAAATTCTCTACGAGCCTGACATACCAAGACTTGGAATCACAGAATATATGAAAGATCTTGAAATTTAACTCTCTTGCTATTCTTATTCCAGCTATCTAAGCTTCATATTCTTCCTCATTATTGCTAGCTGGAAATCCAACCATAATGCGTAATAGACAGATCACCTTTCGAGGGTTTCAAGGCCAACCCTGCTCCTAAAAAATACTCGTTCATAGCTCCGTCCACATACAGTTTCCATCAAGTTTTCACTTCTACTGTTTCATCTTCATCGTCACCTTCCCGTAAAGTGAATCCAGCGATACTTTTCAGGTTTACATGTTTTGCATATTATCTCGATTATAAAAGCATTGGATTTCATGTTTTAATATGCCTAATTCTCTGTTTTACTATGATTTCAAGTTATTTTAATTTAACCTAATTTACCCCGTCCTAACGTGAATAGCATAGGCAATCAATGGCCTAGATTTAGCGCAAAATAAAAAGGAAAAGGAAAAAATATAGATTCAATTTAGAAACACATAAACTGAATAATATAGGCATAAGACTGTAAATAAATCGAAGGAAGAAAAGGGGATGATAAGAATGAACATGAAATAGGTAACAACTGAGAAATTGGATAGATAGTTGACAGTAAAATAGTAACATATAAACTCTGTATAATTTTAGATTCAGGTTTATTTATTGTTAGAATACTATTTAATGACCAAATTTGAAAAAAAAAATAGAACTCACAGTGGTTTGATTATAAATCCAGAAAGATTTCTTTAGAATTGTTGTTGTAGAAAAGCTAGAACTGTCCTCTTTAATCTACATTTAGGCAGCACCTCAGCATCTTCTTAGTTTTATTCAAAAATAGTTTGGAGGAAGAAGAATGAAGAATGTTTGTGTATAGAAAACAATGAGGCTGCTAGCATATTTATTGTGTAACGACCCGCCATTTTGACCGCTTCAAGTCTGTAATTAAACCAACTCAAACCGTTCAAAACAACAGATTGTTATTAGCTTCTGAGGTAAATAGAATAAATCACAGAATCACAGATCACAGATACAGATACAAAGCAATATAATATCTCGCAGCGAAAATTACAAAATACAATAGTAGTTCATGAAGCTACTAAATAAAATGTTTACATCAGAGTTTACATAAATAATACAACGGAAGCCTAATATAATAAATTTTGAAACATAAGTAAATGTTAACAGTATGAAACAAACAATGACAATAGCTGACAAGGGAACAACTGATCAACAGGTAGATATAAGTGAGCCAAAATCCAATATAAGCTCCAAACTCCAAAGATGAATCTCGAAACTGGAATACTCGATCTGACCCGAGCAATGATGCAAAACAAAACAACTCGGATCAGGCTTGACATTCTCATGGAAGTGAATCAATTCAAATGAAATGTTCGATGAAATGCAATCAGTAACTTAAAGGATGTTTGGGATCATCATCCTCTAAGGATCCGTCAAACTAATACTTTATAGTATAATACGCTATATACAATAATGTCTATCAGTAAAGTAAAATATCAAAATAGCGTAAGCGGGATTACCATGATTACCCTTACACCGTTTATATATTCCCATAGTATATACAGTAACGTAATTCCCCCGTAAACTGGAGGTTGATCAGAGGGCACTCCATATAAAAGAGTACAAAACAAAATCGTAGTGGGCTCGTATAAGGCATGTGACAAGGCACGCAAGGAATGCCAGGGTGCATTCACCGTTTGCAGAGCCGGACTGGTGGTAACGCATAGTAGCTACTACCGCCCACCTCGATACACACTCCCATAATCAAAAGGGCCCAAATCGAATCTCAACTGTAATAGAATAATATCGAAGAAGTGTGCTCGATAAGAGGTATGACCTCACTTGGTCCATGCATAGCTCCTGTTTTTGCCACATCAAGCTGACTCAAGGTAGTCAGGGTCTCGTAATTAATATGAAATAAAATAAATGGAGTCGTTCGCCAAGTCATCAACTTCATTCTGGAACTCCACCGCGTACACAGTTATTAAAGTGGTTTTCGGTATTGGCAGAGAGTATGACAATAGCCGATCCCGGTCTCTTTAACAACCAATCGTTTACAATTTTCACACCGTGGCTATTGTTTTATAAATCACTTTATAAAATCATTTATACGAAAGCTCATATTCGAATTTGAATTTAAAATTAAATATCTAGCTTCGAATATATTCAATTTTGAAAAAAAACTCATTTATACCGCTTTAATCAAATCGATTACAAAACATAACATAAAGATTTCAAATTATAGTATAACTAATGCTATATTATTTAACTTCGGTTTTTATATAATTTTCTAAAATTATTACATAACGATTTCAAATCCGAAAAACGACTTATTTTCAAATCATATCTTAACGATCGCAATTTCCACTAAAATCGATACAAAACATTTACCTCGATAATATTTTTGTTTGGTTTATATTCATAAAACTCAAGTTCAACAATTCAATTGTTTCACGTTTACCATTATAAGATATCGTTTAAATCGATTTATCAAATCGAATATTTCGGTTCAACTTCAATAAATACACTTTAAATCAAAATCTCATATTTCGCTTATATAATTCAAAACAAATCATATCATACTTTTATAACTCAAAATATAAATTCAAATTCATTACTAAGAATTCGAATCAAACTCTTATATTTCAAATTCGACAAATCATATATCATTTACTCAAGTCGTACAATTCCAATCATACGTTTTAGAACCATCTTATAAATTCGATTTCACAAGTTTCATAATTCAACTAAACGATTATAAAAATTCGATTCCGTATATAAATTTATATATATTCTAAATCACGCTTAATTACTTTATGTTCAATCAAATTTGAATTCAAATTCATATCTCATATGAGTTCAGTGTTAAAATCAAATATCGTTATTTCAATTTCAAATCTCGAATTTAAGTCGCGAAATCTTAATCTAAACCAACTTTGAGTTTAAAGTTTGCAAATATATATAAAGATAATTTAATTTTGAAAATAGATATAAATTTAAGTTTATAAAATTCTAATTAGAAAATAGATTATAAACATATATAAATTTAAAATAATATAAATTAAGTTTAAAGAAAATATTAATATACAAAAGTTTAGAATTCTTAAAATAAAAATATAAAATTTTAAATTATTATTTTAAAATCAAATTCTAAAAATCAAAATACTTCGAAAATACGACCAACGGTGTCCGTATATAGTTTTCTACCCTATGGTCAAGTGATACGGATATTTATCATTTCAACCCGCGATTTATAAAATTTCTACGAGTCTATCATTTCAACCCGCGATCCCAAATTCAGTAAAAATCGTTCAGGTCTATCATTTCAACTCATAACGATTTTTTTCCTATTCTAATGTCCGTTCGGGTATGTATCATTTCAACCCTTAGTGATTTTTTCTAAACTAGGGGTATCAACAATCATAAACAAAAATCATATAGCAACAATCACAACATATATATCATCGGTGCAACTACGTGTCATATGAATATATCGTGTCACATATGAAATGTGCATATATATCAAATCAAACAATTTCTATCAGCGATCCTATACATTTCATATAACAGATCATTATTGATCTAACATCCATGAAAAATGTAAGTCAGGTGTGAGATAAACTCACCTTTTGTGGCACAGAAATAGGGACGACGATTGATGGATTGACATTGAATGCGACGACAACTTCCAGGCACGATTTGGAATGGCTTCAACTCGATATCGCTCAATATTTCATTTTATTTTTATGAGAGGAGACCAGGGAATTTCTCGATGGATCGGTATGGTTATCGAGTTTTGGAATGGGTTTCGGAACTCAACACCAAACTCGATATAAAATAAACCCAATAAATTTTTCCACAAAATTATATATATATACACACACACACACACACGAATATACATAAAAAAATTATAACATAAATATATTTCAAACTTTATCTCACCATGAAACTATATATAATATAAATTTCAACTTATGTAAACACATAAGATAAACACACCCACATACAATACACACGCACACTGCACCATCAACACAAACACTTCCCACAAACTTACTCACACACATAACAGGCATGCACAAACTCAGCACATATACATATATCATATAAATATAAGTAAGTATACATATAAAATTATGACTCACGCCAAACCAACACACTCTAAAACACACACATAACACTCTCATATACTAATGTAAACCATACACATAGGATCATTACCCAGTTATATATATATTTATAATACACAGAAAAAATATACACTCAGACACAGTCATGTTTAAAACCATTTACTCACGCAAATAACAAAACAACAACACAGTATATAAAAAAAACTAACATAGTACCATACTGATGCAAGAAAACAATAGATGAGGCTTGGAGCAGCAATGGCAAGGTGACGGCGGCACTGGGGTTCGTTGGGTGGAGCTCGGGCTACTGGGAGGATGATGATCACGGTCTGGGGCGGAGGGAAGGGTGACGGGTTCAGGGAGGGCGGAGCTCGACTTCATTGGCTCAGGCGATGGTTTTGGCGCTGGGAAGGCGAGGTGGAAGCGGACACAATTCGGATGGCGGCGGATCTCAATGGTGGCGAATTGAGGACAAGGCAGAGTGGGCGCGGATGAACAGATGGTGTGGCGATTGTCTACTTCGAATTGATTTCATAATAAATATAAGCTAACCTTTCAACAAGCCGATAGAGCAATTGTCCAAACATAGCATATAAAAGGCTTCTGGAAAATGAGGGCTTGGGTGCGACGGATGAGTGGAGAGGCGTGGGGTGGGCTCTGCACAGGACAGACGGGTGGTGGTGTTTCGGGGCACGTCGGTCTATGGGTGGCTTCAGCGTGTGTTTGGGGAACGTCATGGCTCAGGGAAGTAAAAGAAAAGTGGGATGGAAGACAAAATCAATGGAAAGGTAGGCTACAGTATGAATATTCCATGATGGCGAAGGACTGTAGCGGAAGTAAATAAATGGGTAAAAAGAAATGGTAGTGGTGAATATAACGAATGGGGAAGGTACCGTTTGCATGGGAAAAGGAGAGATCGAGGACAGTTTCAAACTTCGAAAAAAATAAAACGTGGCAACAGATACCGCTGGGATTTGAACGATACTTTTGGAAAACTCAGCGATTTTAAAGCTGGACGTGGTCATTCTTCCCAAAGCAACTTTAGTTCCGAATTTTGAAAGATAAAAATAAAATAAAATAAAATAAAAATAAAATAATGAACAGTTGAAAAAAAACGAACGTGGTACTGGAAAAAAATGCATGGATGTTTGACGCATATACTACATGAATGGTTTATATTTTTCTTTCTTCCATTTGAAAGAAACGTGAAGCAATGTTTTGAAAAATGCATGCAAATTGAAACGTGGCATTGGAAATGAATGTCATAACGTTTGGAAATGTGAATAACTCATGGGAACAATCCATGCATTTCAAAGGTGGCTTAGAAAATGAAGGATGGCATGAGAATAATAAAAGAAGAGGCTTTTGAAATGAAAATGACGTATGGCTTTTAGGAACAAAAATGGACATGCATGATTTTGAAATAAAATGGAACGCATGCCTCCAACATATATACACGTTTATGACATTATTGTCCCTTGCAGAACCATGCGGATTTTTCAAACTAGGTTTGCAGACCCAAAATGGCTAGAAAAATATGTTGAATCCAAATAGGGGCACGTCAAACTTTAATGGATATGTTTCAAAAATGAACTGTGCAAGCCTTTTTAAAATTACAGCGCAAACCGAGCACCGAAACTGACAAATGAATATATTCTGGTAATCAGCGCGACAAGACGGACACAACGGTATATAATTTGCAGTGTCAGGACGCTCCGTTCAAAAATGCGTTACGGACCCCTTTAATGTAAAAATGCGAACGGAAAACGAAGGTCAAAACGTCTGATTTTCGCGAAACAAATTTCGCCGTTGGATTACTGTCAACGAATAGAATATTTTTCATGTTTGTCCGAACTGGTTTCGAAGAGATTTTAAAATTGTTAAAATTTGAACTGATATGCGCAGCTTTGCCCTGAAAAATGCGTGATCGACAAACATTCAAATTTTCCGATGAAATTTTCACTGCTGCTATATCTCACTGTTCGTATTCCAAATTACAAATTCCCGCTATGGAAAACGATATAATATTTTCAAATAAAAATATCGATTTAAATCGGAATTTAAATCATTAAAAATAACGGGTTGTTACAATCTCCCCCACTCAAAACTTTTCGTCCTCGAAAAGGAGCGAGGTAGGAAAATATTAATTAAATAACTAAATATATTTAAACCAATGGTTCATATCTATAATCGTACGTATATAAAATTTGAAATAAATATAAATCAAAAGTTAAAATATTTCAAACATTTCAAAATAGTTTCAAGTATCCACTCGACGCCTCGATTGGCAATATATATCCATCCCACTTTCGAAACCCGAAAATAGATATCGATGATGCTGCAGTCATCATCAGAATCATTTTCAAGCGACTAGAGTGTGACTCTATATCTATCTAATACGTATAGGATTTAACATATACGTTGATCAGACGTATACACCAAATCACTAAGTATTCGATAGGCCAATTTTAGCGTCAAATAATTACTCAAAACATCTTTTTATATTTAAATAGAAGATATACCAAACTCTAAACCATATATTATAAATAATATATTTCAAATCATTAAAATTTCAAGTAGGGAAAAATATATCTCCCCCCCACTCATTTATTTATTAAAATTCAACTACAATTCTTAATAAATATACAACAATATTATTATTAAATCAAATATATAACAAAATCATTCTATACTATATCTAAATATTTTCAAATTCATGTTATCAATATTTAAACTTATAAAACTTAATTAATTCTATAAGTTAACATATGAATACATTACAAATAAAATCTTACAAACCATTGGTATTACCAAATTATTTACAAATATCAAATTAAATATTACATTAAGAAGATCTTATATATAATAATATCTTTCAAAATAAAATTTTCAAACCAATATTTAATAAGGACCGACTGGCTAGAAGACTTACACTCTTCTTCTACTTCTTACCTTGGAATGGACAAGTATAAATTATAGAATTCGAGGTAAAAGCTGAACGAACGAAAGAACCTAATCAAAGAGGATCTACGAAGGAAGATAGATTCAAATGGAAAGGAAACTCAGAAGAAGATTTAAATATTAAACAAAATTTTATATTCGAAATATTTGTTTAAAAACATTTTAAAACCATTTTGAAAACTATATATACTTCGAAAATACGCTCTCTCAAGAAGGATTCTGCAACCGATTCCACTCATTCTAGGGTATCACTACCCTATCTCTAATGAGCTTTTACCCCATAGGCTAAAGCTTTGATAAACCAAAGCTCTGATACCAACTGTAACGACCCGCCATTTTGACCGCTTCAAGTCTGTAATTAAACCAACTCAAACCGTTCAAAACAACAGATTGTTATTAGCTTCTGAGGTAAATAGAATAAATCACAGAATCACAGATCACAGATACAGATACAAAGCAATATAATATCTCGCAGCGAAAATTACAAAATACAATAGTAGTTCATGAAGCTACTAAATAAAATGTTTACATCAGAGTTTACATAAATAATACAACAGAAGTCTAATATAATAAATTTTGAAACATAAGTAAATGTTAACAGTATGAAACAAACAATGACAATAGCTGACAAGGGAACAACTGATCAACAGGTAGATATAAGTGAGCCAAAATCCAATATAAGCTCCAAACTCCAAAGATGAATCTCGAAACTGGAGTACTCGATCTGACCCGAGCAATGATGCAAAACAAAACAACTCGGATCAGGCTTGACATTCTCATGGAAGTGAATCAATTCAAATGAAATGTTCGATGAAATGCAATCAGTAACTTAAAGGATGTTTGGGATCATCATCCTCTAAGGATCCGTCAAACTAATACTTTATAGTATAATACGCTATATACAATAGTGTCTATCAATAAAGTAAAATATCAAAATAGCGTAAGCGGGATTACCATGATTACCCTTACACCGTTTATATATTCCCGTAGTATATATGGTACCGTAATTCCCCCGTAAACTGGAGGTTGATCAGAGGGCACTCCATATAAAAGAGTACAAAACAAAATCGTAGTGGGCTCGTATAAGGCATGTGACAAGGCACGCAAGGAATGCCAGGGTGCATTCACCGTTTGCAGAGCCGGACTAGTGGTAACGCATAGTAGCTACTACCGCCCACCTCGATACACACTCCCATAATCAAAAGGGCCCAAATCGAATCTCAACTGTAATAGAATAATATCGAAGAAGTGTGCTCGATAAGAGGTATGACCTCACTTGGTCCGTGCATAGCTCCTGTTTTTGCCACATCAAGCTGACTCAAGGTAGTCAGGGTCTCGTAATTAATATGAAATAAAATAAATGGAGTCGTTCGCCAAGTCATCAACTTCATTCTGGAACTCCACCGCGTACACAGTTATTAAAGTGGTTTTCGGTATTGGCAGAGAGTATGACAATAGCCGATCCCGGTCTCTTTAACAACCAATCGTTTACAATTTTCACACCGTGGCTATTGTTTTATAAATCACTTTATAAAATCATTTATATGAAAGCTCATATTCGAATTTGAATTTAAAATTAAATATCTAGCTTCGAATATATTCAATTTTGAAAACAACTCATTTATACCGCTTTAATCAAATCGATTACAAAACATAACATAAAGATTTCAAATTATAGTATAACTAATGCTATATTATTTAA
Organism: Allium sativum; assembly: GCA_030737875.1. Taxonomy (NCBI): domain Eukaryota; kingdom Viridiplantae; phylum Streptophyta; class Magnoliopsida; order Asparagales; family Amaryllidaceae; genus Allium; species Allium sativum. Next base: position 305,337,329 of record CM060925.1, on the reverse strand, counting down.
CTTCGGTTTTTATATAATTTTCTAAAATTATTACATAACGATTTCAAATCCGAAAAACGACTTATTTTCAAATCATATCTTAACGATCGCAATTTCCACTAAAATCGATACAAAACATTTACCTCGATAATATTTTTGTTTGGTTTATATTCATAAAACTCAAGTTCAACAATTCAATTGTTTCACGTTTACCATTATAAGATATCGTTTAAATCGATTTATCAAATCGAATATTTCGGTTCAACTTCAATAAATACACTTTAAATCAAAATCTCATATTTCGCTTATATAATTCAAAACAAATCATATCATACTTTTATAACTCAAAATATAAATTCAAATTCATTACTAAGAATTCGAATCAAACTCTTATATTTCAAATTCGACAAATCATATATCATTTACTCAAGTCGTACAATTCCAATCATACGTTTTAGAACCATCTTATAAATTCGATTTCACAAGTTTCATAATTCAACTAAACGATTATAAAAATTCGATTCCGTATATAAATTTATATATATTCTAAATCACGCTTAATTACTTTATGTTCAATCAAATTTGAATTCAAATTCATATCTCATATGAGTTCATTGTTAAAATCAAATATCGTTATTTCAATTTCAAATCTCGAATTTAAGTCGCGAAATCTTAATCTAAACCAACTTTGAGTTTAAAGTTTGCAAATATATATAAAGATAATTTAATTTTGAAAATAGATATAAATTTAAGTTTATAAAATTCTAATTAGAAAATAGATTATAAACATATATAGATTTAAAATAATATAAATTAAGTTTAAAGAAAATATTAATATACAAAAGTTTAGAATTCTTAAAATAAAAATATAAAATCTTAAATTATTATTTTAAAATCAAATTCTAAAAATCAAAATACTTCCAAAATACGACCAACGGTGTCCGTATATAGTTTTCTACCCTGTGGTCAAGTGATACGGATATTTATCATTTCAACCCGCGATTTATAAAATTTCTACGAGTCTATCATTTCAACCCGCGATCCCAAATTCAGTAAAAATCGTTCAGGTCTATCATTTCAACTCATAACGATTTTTTTCCTATTCTAATGTCCGTTCGGGTATGTATCATTTCAACCCTTAGTGATTTTTTCTAAACTAGGGGTATCAACAATCATAAACAAAAATCATATAGCAACAATCACAACATATATATCATCGGTGCAACTACGTGTCATATGAATATATCGTGTCACATATGAAATGTGCATATATATCAAATCAAACAATTTCTATCAGTGATCCTATACATTTCATATAACAGATCATTATTGATCTAACATCCATGAAAAATGTAAGTCAGGTGTGAGATAAACTCACCTTTTGTGGCACAGAAATAGGGACGAAGATTGATGGATTGACATTGAATGCGACGACAACTTCCAGGCACGATTTGGAATGGCTTCAACTCGATATCGCTCAATATTTCATTTTATTTTTATGAGAGGAGACCAAGGAATTTCTCGATGGATCGGTACGGTTATCGAGTTTTGGAATGGGTTTCGGAACTCAACACCAAACTCGATATAAAATAAACCCAATAAATTTTTCCACAAAATAATATATATATATATATACACACACACACACACACGAATATACATAAAAAAATTATAACATAAATATATTTCAAACTTTATCTCACCATGAAACTATATATAATATAAATTTCAACTTATGTAAACACATAAGATAAACACACCCACATACAATACACACGCACACAGCACCATCAACACAAACACTTCCCACAAACTTACTCACACACATAACAGGCATGCACAAACTCAGCACATATACATATATTATATAAATATAAGTAAGTATACATATAAAATTATGACTCACGCCAAACCAACACACTCTAAAACACACACATAACACTCTCATAAACTAATGTAAACCATACACATAGGATCATTACCCAGTTATATATATATTTATAATACACAGAAAAAATATACACTCAGACACAGTCATGTTTAAAACCATTTACTCACGCAAATAACAAAACAACGACACAGTATATAAAAAAAACTAACATAGTACCATACTGACGCAAGAAAACAATAGATGAGGCTTGGAGCAGCAATGGCAAGGTGACGGCGGCACTGGGGTTCGTTGGGTGGAGCTCGGGCTACTGGGAGGATGATGATCACGGTCTGGGGCGGAGGGAAGGGTGACGGGTTCAGGGAGGGCGGAGCTCGACTTCATTGGCTCAGGCGATGGTTTTGGCGCTGGGAAGGCGAGGTGGAAGCGGACACAATTCGGATGGCGGCGGATTTTAATGGTGGCGAATTGAGGACAAGGCAGAGTGGGCGCGGATGAACAGATGGTGTGGCGATTGTCTACTTCGAATTGATTTCATAATAAATATAAGCTAACCTTTCAACAAGCCGATAGAGCAATTGTCCAAACATAGCATATAAAAGGCTTCTGGAAAATGAGGGCTTGGGTGCGACGGATGAGTGGAGAGGCGTGGGGTGGGCTCTGCACAGGACAGACGGGTGGTGGTGTTTCGGGGCACGTCGGTCTATGGGTGGCTTCAGCGTGTGTTTGGGGAACGTCATGGCTCAGGGAAGTAAAAGAAAAGTGGGATGGAAGACAAAATCAATGGAAAGGTAGGCTACAGTATGAATATTCCATGATGGCGAAGGACTGTAGCGGAAGTAAATAAATGGGTAAAAAGAAATGGTAGTGGTGAATATAACGAATGGGGAAGGTACCGTTTGCATGGGAAAAGGAGAGATCGAGGACAGTTTCAAACTTCGAAAAAAATAAAACGTGGCAACAGATACCGCTGGGATTTGAACGATACTTTTGGAAAACTCAGCGATTTTAAAGCTGGACGTGGTCATTCTTCCCAAAGCAACTTTAGTTCCGAATTTTGAAAGATAAAAATAAAATAAAATAAAATAAAAATAAAAATAAAATAATGAACAGTTGAAAAAAAACGAACGTGGTACTGGAAAAAAAATGCATGGATGTTTGACGCATATACTACATGAATGGTTTATATTTTTCTTTCTTCCATTTGAAAGAAACGTGAAGCAATGTTTTGAAAAATGCATGCAAATTGAAACGTGGCATTGGAAATGAATGTCATAACGTTTGGAAATGTGAATAACTCATGGGAACAATCCATGCATTTCAAAGGTGGCTTAGAAAATGAAGGATGGCATGAGAATAATAAAAGAAGAGGCTTTTGAAATGAAAATGACGTATGGCTTTTGGGAACAAAAATGGACATGCATGGTTTTGAAATAAAATGGAACGCATGCCTCCAACATATATACATGTTTATGACATTATTGTCCCTTGCAGCACCATGCGGATTTTTCAAACTAGGTTTGCAGACCCAAAATGGCTAGAAAAATATGTTGAATCCAAATAGGGACACGTCAAACTTTAATGGATATGTTTCAAAAATGAACTGTGCAAGCCTTTTTAAAATTACAGCGCAAACCGAGCACCGAAACTGACAAATGAATATATTCTGGTAATCAGCGCGACAAGACGGACACAACGGTATATAATTTGCAGTGTCAGGACGCTCCGTTCAAAAATGCGTTACGGACCCCTTTAATGTAAAAATGCAGACGGAAAACGAAGTTCAAAACGTCCGATTTTCGCGAAACAAATTTCGCCGTTGGATTACTGTCAACGAATAGAATATTTTTCATGTTTGTTCGAACTGGTTTCGAAGAGATTTTAAAATTGTTAAAATTTGAACTGATATGCGCAGCTTTGCCCTGAAAAATGCGTGATCGACAAACATTCAAATTTTCCGATGAAATTTTCACTGCTGCTATATCTCACTGTACGTATTCCAAATTACAAATTCCCGTTATGGAAAACGATATAATATTTTCAAATAAAAATATCGATTTAAATCGGAATTTAAATCATTAAAAATAACGGGTTGTTACATATTGGTTAGCTAGGATAATCCTAAACCATTAGATTTTAGGTTTATAAATCCAATCGTGCACCTCAAGCTAAGTCATCTTGCGAACCTATCAAATAAAACAGTTCAGATTCGTTTGTAGGAATTCTGCCTGCATGTAGGTTGGTCGACCCACCTATACCCTACGTCGACCCTAAGGTCGACCTGCCTTAGACATGGGTCGATCCCTGGGTTGACCTGGTCTGGCTTGGTCGCCCAGTGAATGTTGCCTCTTGCGCTGCTTAATTATATATATATTCTTGTTCAATCTTCTTAAGCCCATAACTTCTTCACGTTTAATCCTAAGAGTCTATCTGAACCAAAAATTTGCAATGAACGCATGGTAAATTCTATTTTACGTAATTTTGAATATTTAATTAATAAATATTCATGTTATTATCCTCTTAATATGCTTATTATGTATTCAAATATAGGGTGTTACACACTTCATCTCAAATATCCATATAGATATATTTTTCTCACTGTTTTTGGCCTCTCACGATATTTAGAAAACATTTCCAAATTCCCATCAATTCCTTATTTTGTATACATAGAAAATATTCCTTATTTTATTTGGAAAACATTTCCAGCTCACATTTACTTAAGTTAAAACGAATGCTGCATAAAACATCGTTACAACAACCCAAAATACTTCATTTAACTAACTAAATTTAATTCTTGTATTAGACCTTAATACTATCATTTTAAAACCATTTACTATAATAATATTGTTACATTCCATGCTTTTCTATTTTGATTAAAAACGTCTATTACAACACGTTAAATTTATTAACCAATTTGGTTCCAAATTTCTATATATAATTGATAAATCGATTTTAGCTATCAAATTCCTTAAATTTTTCTATCCTCTTAAATTTTCAGAAAATTTTGCCAGTGTCTCCTTTGTATGGCTCATTGGTACAACAACAAATCGCGTCCCTAGGCCCTTCCCATTCAAAAAGAAAACCAAAATCCAAGCTGCTTGCTAATTGGCTGATAGAATCTCATATTCAATTTAAATATGTACCTCTTTTGTCGGGCATCAGTTTTTTTTTCATCCATTAACTTCATTCCATACCTTTTAACCTATATCCAACCATTTCCAATTTATTGCAACTCAGTCCAATCGTTTTTAACTCAGTTCGCTGATTCATTCTCCAATTTGCTCTTTTGCCGAATCCCATATTTATTTGAACATATCACCTTTTAGTATATTTTTAATTTGCTTTAAACCAGTCAAATTCCATTTCTAACTCAAATTTCATATTCAATTTTGTATATGAATTCACAGATCCAATTCACTTATCCAAAGTCCAATTTCGATCCAAAACTCCATTAAATAATATATTCTCTAATTAGTTAACTATATTCAATAATTAAAATATGATTTTTGTTTGAAAAAAATCAATTCACTTACTCGACTTGAGTTCATATTTATTTTATATAACTAAGTCTGGGTTTTCTAATGGAAATCCGAATTTTATATTCTTAAAATCCTTCGATTTTATTAAATAAATTGTTCTAGTTAATAAACGATTAAACCGCTAATTTTTTGGAAAATTTGATTTTGACATAACTCAAAATCTACAAGACGAAATCTTGGTTTTTCTCTTTTATTAGAAAACTATTATTCAATAGGTCCAAACAAATCTTATTTCAAAGAAATCCGATTTATATTGAGTACTATATAATTAATTATTGTTTGAAACGTCAAATTACGAACTACCGCGCTACGGTGAGCTCGTTTATATTATATTTAAACATAAACATTTGAACTTCGTTTATTATATAAATTTCAAGCCCATTCCTCCATATTTTAATATAAATTAAACTAGTTTTCCAAATCCAACTTAAAATTTCCAATTATCCTAATTGTCGATTATTTCATATTTCAGTTTTAAATTTATTTACAAATTAATCTTCTATATTAGATTCAAATTTCCTTGGAAATAAATTATTTTATGAAATTCGATATAATCGCATTCTAATAATAAACCCTTTGGATTTATCAAAATTCAACTTATATTCCGAATTCTAGAATAAAAATCTATCATTCCCTTTTCAAAACGATTTCCAATTTCTTTTTAAATTCATGCTTGAATTTATAATTAAAAATTTCCAATGATAATTTTCTCACTTTATTTTTAAATTTATTTCCTTGTTTAATACATTTGTTTAATTTCAAAATCCATTTGAAGCTCAATTCCTATTTTGGAATATTTCATTTATTATAACTTATATATATATAACATAGAATTTATTTGCGTATTAAATTTTAGTTTCTATCTAATATGATTCCAATATATTTTCTGGGAATAATTTATTTTTATAAATTCCACATAGGTAAATTCAAATCATAAATCCATATGGATTTATTCCAATCCTATTTACATTCCAAGCATCGGAATAGATTTCATCGTTTATTTTTTAAACTATTTTGGATTCCCCCTTTTATATTCACATTTGAACTTACATTACCCAATTTATCCAATTATAATTTACTTCACTTCATTTATAAACGTCGTTTATAAATTCAGCTACTTGTTTTTTTATTCAAACAAGTTAATATTTCTTTGCCCATTCGAAATTCAAATTCAATTTTAGATAAATAAGTTTTCCTTTTCAAACTCCATTTCTTTCCCTAAAACATATTTTTATGACATTTAAAATACAAATAGTTTAGGGCCAGTGCTATTCAAACATTCAAAACACCCAATAATCAATCGTATATTATTTACCACATCATATAACATTATATATGAAAATAATAATTAAATTGTTGACGAATCCAGTTGGATCCCTCCAACCTGTTTTCTCTACATCCAAAGACATTAGAAAACACAAATAATACCAATCCTGCTTCGAGGAAGGATATCGTGGTATAGAAGGTCACCCACTATATATATTGTGGGGCATATAGGGTCCCATTCGCTAATAATACTACAGGAAATATCCAACTACCAAGCCTAAATAAAAATAATATACATAATAGCCACAATAATATTTCAACGCATCTAAACAACCAACATACATCATATAACATTATATTAAATAAAAATTCTTTATAATAAATTATAAATGAATCGATATAGTGAGTTTACTCATTGTGATTTTAAATTTTCCGAATATTCCAATTTAAATTAAATCGAATACCATTCGATTTAAAATAAATTCCAGTCAACTCTGATTGACTCCGAATACTTTGCTTCATGATTTTTCAACCTTGTATACATTGAATACATCACATTATAGGATTTTTTGTTATGTAAAAATTAAACGAATCAACTTAATTAAGTATTTAATTTATACTTTAATCCATGTTTTGAGACTCTCTTCCCAAATCAAAAAATCATGCTCTGTTCCAGTTTCACACACGGTCCATGGTTGGTGCTTCTTATATCCTCTTCCCATCATCTCATCATGAGATCAGAAACTAAAGACACCATTAGCTTCTTCAACCAAAACTTCACCTTCCAAAACTTAAAACATGAAACTCATACATCACCTTCAAGCCGCGACTTTGAGGCCTACTGCTAACAAACTGCCAAGTACCATTAACGAGGTTGTGACCTGCTACTTTTTTCCAAATTTGAAACTTGCTTATAGCATTTCCCCCTTCCTGACCATCTCCATCTACTTTGACGCCTTAATTCCACGCTCGATTACGCAATACTGCTACCTCATCCATTAAATCCAAAGTGCCATCACACCATTGCACTCACCATCAGATGGTCACTAAGATTTGCAACATGACGCCCTCCTTAATACGAGACCTAGAGCCATTTTCAATCGCAATAGTTATCGAAGCAATCACCTTGATGTTGTCGCAACTTCTGTCCTTCACTACATCAATGACATACAACCCCTAAGCTCTAATCCATGCTCCAACTGAGTAAAATTTCTACAAAAGCGAACCCTAATGTTATTGTAGACTGCTGAGTTTTCCCCTAAAACCCAGTCATGTGCGTCCAAATTCATTACACAAGATAGAGCATCTCGATTCTATAATAAAGATTCAAGCTTTCCTTTTTTCTTTTTCTTTTTGAATTGGTTTTTGAACAATTGGAGAGGGGGCCATTTTAATTTGAAGCTTACAGTTCTCTATGAAATGAGAATAAGAAGTAAAGAGGAAGGCGGTTATCATGATATTTAATTTTTATGTTGGCATTGGATTAAAAACAAGAACAAGGAGGAGCAACATTTTTTTGTTTTGTTTAAGGCTTGGGATTTTCAGAAGAAAAAATAAAGGGTGGGGTTGCATTTACAGATGAAGAGGGAACATACCGTACTCAAGAAATAAAATCTTGGTCACCTTAAGTACAAAGAACTTAAATTTTGGTTTGATCTGATTTTAATTCGATTTGATTTCAAAAAGTTTTGATTTGATTTTATACTTATCTATAAATTTTAAAAAGATAAAAAATTTATTTGTCTACGATTTATTATAATAATATTCTGATGAAACTTATGCCTGAAATTTCATGTTAAAACGACCACGTGCAAGTTCCAATCATGATGAAAATTGACATACTGCTATGGTTTGACATTCTGGATCCAATAAAATTTGTTTCACCGAAAACCATGGTCGTTTGAAAAATTACTATTCTTAAGTACCGTGTTAAGTCAATATAATATAATTTAAATTTAAAACAATCTACTTTATCGATAATAAATTATTATAATTATCGTATATACTCCAAATAGAATTTATATTGATCATCTGAATCCTTTTCGATTTAGTTTTAACTTCGAATTAAATTATTTACGTTTTTGTATTACGATAACTCGATATACTCAAAATCAAATTGTATTCGATTATTAAATTGTAAATTCCATATAAAAATCCATTTATATTATTAATTCAACATTTAAAACAATGCTTAATATTTATAATTAATCGACCAAAAATCCGGGTCATTACATGTAAATTAAAGCAGAATCGAATGGTATTGTTTCTCCCAATGTCAAACATGGTCAACCAAGTAAATTTGGACTTTCATATTTCATATTACCTAAGTGTAGAATAATCTATTCTATTAAGCCATGTATTACACATTTTAGTTTCAACATCACGAAATTTGAATTAAATTCATATAACAGCTAGCAAGGCTACCCTTTAACCGTTGAATGTTATGTATTAAAAATTGTCTGTGTACAATTGTACAATTCCCACAAACTTAATTTTGGCAACATAGAACTATAAAATCGGTGGCCCTACTGCTGAGTATGTAACTTGTGCTAGGAGCCGTATTTTTGGCATGGTACTGTTGAATTTCTGATGGAATTTGTAATTGATGATACTTATAAGAAATTGAGAAAGAAATGAAAGAGATATATTGTTTGTATTGATTGAACTGTGTGAATTTGTATTTAGTGATCATAAATTGAAATGTATATAGATAAACCCTTATATAGGTTTAGATGCAGATGTATGGATTTCGGCCTATTAACAGTCGTGCGCTCAGAACAAAAGAAAATAAAAAATAAAAACTTTATCGGTTGGAAAGCACGTGATGACCGCCTTATAAATCTTAGGGCATCTCCAGTCGATTAAGGGCTGAATATTCAGGGACCTGAATATTCAGCCCATAACCGGGCTGTAGGCACCAGTGGTAGGCGCCAGAATCCTGGCGCCTACAAAAGCCCTTCCCTGCCATTTTTATTTATTTCATTCCTCTTGAAAGCTTAATTTTTAATTTGTTTTTAATAGAAAATTGAGTCGAAATGCCGCCGCGAAGCATTAAAGTTAGAAGGGGAGTTGCTCCCAGGCTGTCAGACGAGCAAATGGGTCCACTGCACACACCTCCGGCCCCTGGTGTAACTGCTGATGAGCTTTGTGTCCTTCATGATCTTCCAGAGGGCTACGAGCACAGAGTTGATATTGATTTGTCCACGATACAGGTATAATTTAAATGTTTATGATTTCTTCTATTATGTGAGCTACATCTCCGTATGAGTTCAATAGGTGTTATTGAATTGAAAAACATTGCTTATTTCGTTATATATAGGACGAGTACGTTCATTATTGAGGCAGTTGGCCGAAATGATTACATTTTATGATGACCTTCCCACTCCTATTAAGGATAGGTTGCAGCATAGTCCCTTTGGTCAGTTTCTATCTATTAGACCTATTAAGTCATTCGACAGACCCTTGGCACATGCACTATGTGAGCGTAGTGGCCGACCACACATACTTTTTATTTTTCTGACTTTGAGCTTGGTGTCACTCCTATCGATCTATATATGCTGACTGCTATAGAGATTGGTCATCTTAATCACAGACCGGTTCCCTTTGACGAGTTATATGAGTCGCCCAACGTGTTTTCCGTGTTCTTACCCCATTTTGATGCTACCAGAATTAGTAGTGGTGCGGTTTCGTTGACTTACCTACAGCAGTACATAATTTCTTATTCGATGCGGCCGGAGATTATAGATGGGGTGACTAGGGCATTTTTACTGTACTTGTTTGGTTCGACAGTTTTTTCGAACCACAGAAGTACTGTTCGCTTGGGTTATCTAGCTGGGCTTACTATGTTGGATCGGCTTGGTACGATAGATTGGGGCACAGCTATACTAGGTGCACTGTACACCACTTTAGATTCATTTGGGCTAGGTGACGTCAGAGAGATGCACGCCTTTTGGTACATTTTGCCCATTTGGTATTATGAGTTCACGGCTAACATGCATCCACGCATGGTAGAGATGACTGCTCAGGTAGGTGAGCAGTTCTTTCCGCGGATGAGACGTTGGGAGCGTATTCAATATGTACGTCATGCTCCACTGGGTGTACGTCACGATTTGATGGAGTCTAGAGCACAGCTTGACATGCGAAGTTGGGCCAATCTCATACACACTCCTTGGAATTCATATTTGGTTCATTTGACAGAGGCTGGTGTTATGGTCGACGGCCACCCGATTGGGATTTCATATACACTCTCTACTCGTAGGGTAGCTTTACACACGGCGACATATATCCCTATTTGGTATTTGGGTGAGAGGTGTGCGTATCAAATCGGCCACGATTTACGTATAACGGGAGATCCTCTATCTTGCGAGGACATGTTTGGTAGAGGTAGGTTGGTTGGGGTGCAATACATACAGGTCCTACGGGAGGCTGGGTGGGTTGACATTGGCCCATTCTTCATTGCTGGACATTATGATTCTTATTGGGCTAGAGTCGCTCCACATAGATTTAGATGTCCAGATTATGCCCGGGGGGGTTAACTCTGATCATTTGGAACCTCATTTGGCAACTGGTAGAGTTCAGGTACCTCAGGTTTCATTTGATCCTATTCCATCCTAGTTTTCACATCCTCCCATGCAGATAGAGCCGGATTGTAGTTTCAGAGTGTACGATATTACGGGTACCCTTATTGAGCAACCCATAGTGTTTCCAGATCCCCTCGACCTTCCTGGAGTACGCTCAGCCGGCTTGTACCAGGTATCTTTAATACATTTGTCTATTTATGAACAGTTCTTATTTATGGTACTTTACGTAACGCACATCACTTGTCTTTGTAGTACGCCCATTGATTGGACAAGTCACGAGCTACCGTTGCCGGTTATCATGATATGACTCTTGCACACACGCAGACCATGCATGATATGTACGTTAGTCATACACAGATGTTGGAGTCTCCGATTGATCATTTATCAGCCAGACTTGTCGTGTATGAGCCATTTGCAGATGTTGGGATCAGTGGATCTAGGACCAGAGACGTCGGTGAGGACATTGGTCTCGATGACTTGCCGAGCTATGCTGCCGATGAGTATGATGTTGTTGCTCAGGACCACGATGTTGATGATGATGATGATGATATTGTTGAGTCTGATGAGAATGACGACACGGCTGACGATGTTGATGGTCATGACGGAGATGATGATGGGAGTGACGATGATGGGAGAGATGATGATGGAGGCATTCCTATATAGTGCTATTGATGTATTATTAGCAGACTGTTGTAGTTTGTCTTTTCTGCACTTTTGTGGTTTATATGTATTATTAGGGGGACTGTTGTATTATGACTTCATACTAGTGTAATGTTGTATTCCTATGTAGTAGTACTGATGTATTATTAACTTACTATTGTAATTTTTCTTCTCTGCACTTTGGTATTCCATTTGTGGTTTATACGTATTAGGGCAACTCCAACAAAAGCTTAAATATCCAAAATTTTGAAATCCAACCCCAATTCAGAAAATGTAATATTAACGTACTGTTGTATTCGTATGTAGTGGTACTGATGTAATATTAACGTACTGATGTAATATTTAATCAGTGTGAGTTGCCAAGTCATGTTGTTTCTATTCGTTGGACAACCTATAACACGTTACCCTAGTGGTGCAGAGTGTAGTACAAGATACGGGGTACACGTTACCCTAGTGGTGCATTCAACCCAATGTACAATATACAACTACGATAATAGATACAAGATACATGATACAAGATACAAGAAACAAACAACATACATCATGCGACATCATTACAGCCAAATATAAGATACAAGATACATTCTGCATTCGACCCAACGTACAACGTACAGCTACAATACAATACGGTAGAACGACCAAACAATCCAGATTACTAGTAATCTTAGTTTCGTGAAGAACTGCTCCACCCATAAAACATTTGTAGTTTTGTTGCAACGTTTAATCTTTCCAAGCGACCGACCTCTGCTTGCATCTCCAGTGCATATTGGACACCCCTCGCAGTCAAAGGTGGATCGTACCACGAGAAAAAATTACAACGTTGCAACCCTTGTTGGTTCTGTGCAGTAATGTACGCCTTGCACCCATAAAATCGACGACTAGCATGGGTTTGACTCTTAGAAACAACCACGTTGCATTCCACTCCACAATAGCAAAGAACAGTCCGACCCGTAATGCTAGAGCTCGACCTATCGGGGTTTTGGCGGGCAATTACTTCCATCAATCGAGCATGATGGGTTTTCTGCATTGGTCAAATTCTTGGGACAACAACGTTTGGTTGCGTGACACTAAAAAGTTCATACTCCACTTCTCTAGGCTCGACTTGGACATCCGCTTGTGTTTTTGGCACAATCTCTACATCTTTGATTTGTTGCTTATTCCTTTCATATGCATCGTACAGTTGTACCATCGTTTCATCATTGTATTCCCAACTAGACATTGTATTTAGAGCAAATGTGGAAAGCAGAAAATTACTAGAGCGTTAGAAATAATGAAGACAGGAAGAAGATGCTGGGTCCTATTTAATAACGCAAGTCTATTTCCCAATATATTAAATCGTTAATTGGGGGCGACTAGTCAAATCACTTGTATTTCTCTATGACGCGGTTTGTAAGATTGATGGACAGGTAGCAGAGATTCCCTGTCTCATGTGTACTAGTGTCATTTACTTGACAAACATGACAGGTTGTAGAGATTCCCTGTCTCAAGTTTGATGATACAATTAACACTAAACATTAAAGATACAATTAACATTAAACATACAACCGCAACAAATCCTAAAGATACATGCCTTACAGAGACAAGATGCCAAGTAAAACATCAAATAAGGAAATGTAGGAAATATTTTGATTGATGATGAGGTTACATTACGTTGAAACTCAAGGGAGTCTCATTATGTTAAATCGCAACTGCTCAATTTGATTTCGAGACGTCTTATCTCTTGTTCAAGTTCGTTTGCATAGGTTGTTCCCCTTGGGCAAAGAGGCTCTTCTATCCATTCCATGTAATTGCATCCATTAGGATGCAATGGACATTTCTGTATGCGACAGCCTATATTGTTTCCCTCGGCTCGAACAATGACTTCAACAGCATGATCGCAATAGCAAAATACTGGATACGAGTAAACTCCCTGTTGAGAAGGTGGTACTCGATACACCTCTACTTCTTGGGGTGGTTGAGGTACCGACTGCTCATGTGAAAGTTGAACATGGGGCACTTGAGCTTCTGGTGGTACTTGAAAGTGTGGGTCATTCAGAAACTCTAATTCGTCTTCCATCTCTTGAAGTCTAATCGCTTCGTATGGCTCTTTCTCAGAGTCGGTGGCTAAAGGCCACGAAGGCATTGTTGTGACAATGGTATGAGGAGTAGGAAAACTACCTTTATTTTGTGTCTTAAGTTATGAGTGTTTAGGGAGAGTTTTATAGCTGTCTGTCACGAAATAATGGTTAATGCATACGTGGACGACCCACATTTTTTAACTCATACGTGTAAAATATTGTCATCAAATCCTTCTACAGTCATTGAAATGACTCGCCATAGAGTCCTATTTCGTAATCAATGTAGAATGGAAACAGAATAGCTCACATGTTAACTTAAAGACTTAACTACAACTGAGACACTTACTACACACTGAGACACTGATTACACACTAAGACACTAACTACACACCGCAACACAATGAGACACTAACAAGCCTACTACAATTGTTATGAGTCACATGCATTCATAATGTACCATTCACATGGGTCTGGACATGATTAGACGGGTCACTGAATACAAAACAGGAAGGTTACTATGCTTGAATTGACCCAACACTGAGGAGATCAAAAGTGAGGATATCGTGCGCGATTTATCAAACATGGCTACAGTGCCTGCTTTATCCAACATGGCTACAGTGTCTGCTTTATCAAACATGGCTATAGTGTCTGCTTAAATTGACCTAACATTGATTACAATGCCAAAACTTTTCCCAACCATATAAGGACGTGCATATCATACTTCACCTCCACAATTCAAAAATAAACTACAACTTAACAATAAAAATGTCTGGTCATCTGCTCAAAGCAATTATTTTGTGTGAAAGTGATTCTAAGGATGAAGCCATCGCAAAAGCACACCAACAAGAAGAAGAGGAACTTATGGAGATCTATCGTGAAACTTACGGTTCATCCAGTGGACAACACGGTGGTTCAACAATGGGACGAAGATAGTTCCACCGCGATCATGCAGCATTTCATAAAACATTGATGAACGATTATTTCATTTCTAATCCGACTTATGGTCATACCATTTTTCGCAGACGCTTTAGAATGAGTTGGCCATTATTCTTAAGAATCCTTAAAAGTATTCAGGCGACTAATAAGTACTTTATTTACAAGAAGGATGCTGCCAAAACACAAGGTCTGATTGGACATCAAAAGATGACCGCGGCTTTGTGAATGTTGGCATATGGTGCACCAGCCGACGCTCTAGATGACGCTTATCGTATTGCAGAGAGTACTGCTTTGGAAAACCTAGATGAATTCTGCCAATCAGTGGTCGACGTATACGGGGATGAATATCTTAGCTCTCCAAACGAGGCTGACGTAGCTAGGTTGCATGAAATGCATGAAAGTAGAGGGTGGCATGGGATGTTAGGGAGTCTACATTGCATGCACTGGGAGTGGAAGAACTGTCCTAAAGCTCATCATGGAGCATACAATGGTAAAGAAAAAATGCCAACCATCATCTTAGAAGCAGTCGCGTCTAATGATATTCGGATATGGCATGCTTTTTTTGGTATTCCTGGTTCCCTTAATGACATAAATGTTCTAGAACAATCACATTTGTTCAGCGATTTGGAGCAGGGTAAATCTGTCCCTGTATCATTTACGATTGGACAAAACACATACGATCACAGGTACAATTTGGGGGATGGAATTTATCCGAAATAAAGCATGATTGTAAAGACCTTTGCGAACCTGCTTACCCCAAAACAAAAAAGATTGGCTTCTATGCAGGAGGGTCAGCGAAAAGATGTGGAGAGAGCATTCGGAGTTCTTCAATCAAGATTCGCAATGGTTAGTAGTTCATGTAGGATATGGAAAGGGTCGAAAATGGCAAAATTTATGTTCTGTTGCATAATTCTTCATAACATGATAATCGAAGATGAACGCGACATCGTGCAACCAGATTACGAGTACGAAGGATGCAGGCAACCCCCACATATTTACGAACCTTCGGTTGATAAAATTAAAGGACAATTCGATATGTTCCACGTTGATCAACATGAAATATATCGGAATTCAGCACTGCATAATCTGCTTCAAAAATATCTCATGGATCACATCTAGAGCGCTTACGACAAGCAGTAGATTATATTTTAGAGGCTACGTTTTATTACGCTTGTTTCGATTTGTATTTCAGAATATTTGTTTTATTAAGTGTGTTTGAATTGAAGTGTTATAGCTTTGTCATACATAATACGTTGAATTATTTTTAATTATTCGATACATACACACTGTCTTAAAGAAAATAAGTTACCATTGGTTAATTCAAACTAGAAAACAATACATAGATAAAAACAACTAATGCAGTACAACACTACATAATGAAACTACATACGCCTAGATCCAACACGACTATCAACAATACGCTGTTTATAATCCATCCAGTACTGCGTCGATAGTGGGTCCATTCTAGTGACATCCATTTGCATTACTAAAGTCTCTTGCTATTGCCGCTCTAACTCAAACCTACCACTTTCAATCTCGGTTAACTATTTTAAGACCTCAAGTTTTTCTGCACTATGTTTTTGACGTTCTTCATTTTCTCTGGCATGCTTCTCGTGCATCTGCACCCACCGAGAATCAAACTGGGTTTGAACACCATTTTTCTTCTCCGCAGCACGCTGGCCTATAGGTCTTGCATCTTCACCAATTTCATGAGTTGCCTCTTCACCGGTATTAGAATCTCTCTGTGAAGATTCTCCTGGACTTGACGTATACGAATTTCGGCTTGCTTTTTTCTTTGCTTTTACCTTCGTCTGAACATCTCTTAAGCTCTTCGCGTAGCTAGAACTCCATTTCGGATGACTAACGAGCAATTCATAGCAATTAGCGAACTATTAGTACTACGGTTTTTTCGCACCATTTTCTCTAGGAAATAATTTCAGGAATTGGTTGTTCGCCATCCGCTTCTACAAACAATAAAATAATGAATATTGGTATGCTTTCGCGGTAGGTAAATAACATATCAGCAAGCGAATTAGAGAGTTACAAATTATTACCAATTCAGCTTCTCCACCCATTCCGCTAGGATTTGCGGTACTAATTTTGTGAACTTGAGACTCATAGAATTGGGTTTGTCGATTAATCTTCCCAAATCGACCGGAAAGTGCAGACACTGATCTTTTCCTTCTACGTGCTTTTTGTTGTAAGCAGACATAACTTTTGACCAGAATGCCACCCCACTTTGATCATTTACCTTGACCGAATCGTTTGAAAAGTGGCAGTACATTAAACAGAGATCTTTATCTTCATCCCCAGTCCACGGCGCAGAAGAATGGAAGAAGAGTGCTAGAGCAGAATGAGGGGTAAGATCTTCGACTGGTTGAGAATCGAAATCCCAACTGTTCGTATTCATCGCTTCGTTGTTGAATTGGAATGGATATGACATTGTTTACTACTAGATAAAGAGTATGGTGGATTTGAATGAAGAAGTTTTTGAGTTTTACAATGAGCCACTCATACCAATATATATATATATAGAAAAAACAAAAATAAGATCGTTTATGGTCGTTGAAAGTTCTATACGACTGGTTATATCCATTGTTAGTTCAAATATTTGACCGTTTATTGTCGTTTGAAGAGAGAAAAAGGTAGAGGAGGGGTTAAAGGCAGAGCATGTGAGAGGGAAGGGGGAGCCATCCTGGCGCCTAGTTTTTAGACGCCAGAACCTGGAGCCTAATAACTAGGCGCCGGAACCTAGCGCCTAAAAACTATGCGCCAGGATGGCCTTCAGGATCCTGAACTGGATCCTGAAGATTAGGCTTAATATTCAGCCTTAACCGAGCCACTAAACAGAAATGCCTTAATATTGCACCCTTAATTTGAACGACTGGAGATGCCCTTAGTAAACAGGTTAGCTCAACAGCCATTTTAACATGCCCTCTCAAATTTCGAGTTACCGAAACCTTAGATTTGTAGTCTTCAACGGCTTCGTGTTGAGATAGATGGTGAAATCGATGGATAGATCTGGATAAAAGATGATGCTGGAAACTGAAATTATATCTTCTTTCTGTTTAAAGTTGAGGTAGATTCTTTGAGCTTCTCTACTTTCCGATCAGATCCAAATCTTTTACCACTAGTAGTTGTAAGTTCTTCAGTCAGAAGATCTGCTTGCTGGCAAGTTCCAGTTATGTAGCTAACTTGTAGTTCACCCTTTTGTACTAGTTCTTAAGCGAAGTACAAATCTAGCTTTATGTGTTTTGTTCTCGTGTGTTGAGCTAGGTCTTCTGAGATGTATATTATGCTTTTGTTGTCACAACATAGGGTAGGTTGCGTTGGCTGTTTTGGTTTAGCTCATGTAGTAGAGATTATAGCCATTTTGTCTTAGTTGCAGTGTTAGCAACACTTATATATTCAGCTTTAGTGCTGGATCTTGAAATGGTTGGCTATTTTTTAGCACCATGAAATTAGATTGCTCCCAATGTATATACAGTAGCCAGTGGTTGATCATCTATCGTCTGCGACAGAGATCCAACCAGCATAACCTGTTAGGTTTAGACTTTTACAGGCCTTCGGATTTAATTCATAATTCGAAGTTCCCTTGAGATCTCGTAAGATTCTTTTCACAGCCTTCTAGTGCTCATTTAGTGGGTTCCGCATATATTGAGAAACTTTGTTAACACTACAAGTGATATCAGGTCGTGTTATAGGTGCATACTGTAGTACACCTATAACACTCCTATGTTGCTTAATATTAAATATAACTTCCCCATGTATTTGGAATAATGATGGTTACTAATCATAGGAGTGGGTTAAGGATTTGCACTGTCCATATTTGTTTTTTTTATAGAAATTTTGATATATATTTGCACTGTCCAAGGGCCTATATTGAGAACTTTTGGTTGAGATAGGTTGTTAGTTGATCCAATTCTACATTACTACTCCCTGTAATAATTTAATCATCCACATAAATTAGTGTATAAGTAAAAGAAGAATTGGATGACTTTGTAAACAGGGAATTGTCTAATTTGGTAGACTTGTACCCAAGTTTAATTAATGCATTTTTTAGTCTATCAGACTAGAATCTAAGTGCAAGTTTAAGTCCATAAATGGCTTTATTAAATTTGTAGACATAATTTGTGTCTTGGGTATATCCTAGTGGTTGTTTCATATAGAATTCTTCTTTTAATATGTCATTTAGAAAAGCATTATTTACATCTAGATGTCTCATTTTCCCATTTTTACTTTCGGCAATAGTGAGCACATGTCTGATTTTTATGCCTTTCACTATAGGAGAGAAGGTTTGATTAAAATCAAAGCCATATTCCTGTATGAAACCCCTTGCAACCAGTTTGGCTTTATACTTGTTTATACTACCCTTTGGATTCTTCTTTAATCTATATGTCCATTTGCAACCCTACAATATATTTTTTGGCTGGGGCACATAATAAGCCGCATGTATTATTTTTAATTTGAGCATTGAATTCATTGTCCATGGCTTCTTTCCATTCTTTTCTTTTGACTGCTTGTTCAAATTCATTGTCTATGACTTTTGGCTTGAATATTCCACTCTTTGATCTAGTAATCATTGGGTGTCCTGCCTAAGTTGGTGGACCATCAGCCGGTATGTTACCCTGCTTACTTGTACTTTCACTGTCTTCATTTTCAGTGTTTTGATTGACTGGTTTAGATCTTTGACTAATTGGCTTTTGACTTGTAGCTTGAGCAGGGATTGTGAAGGTAGGACTGGGTGGCTCCAGTGGTTCATTACCAACAGATTGAGGTTGTGGTGAATCATGAGCATTAGCAACCTCACTGGTTGCTTGATGGTTCAAGTCATTGGATCATTGTGGAATCTTAGGTATAGGATTCCTGGCATGGCATACCTTCTATATTATACTGATATCTGTCGAGCTAAATGGAAAAACCTTTTCATTGAATACAACATTCCTGCTAATGTAAGTCTTGTCTGTATCATCAAAACACTTATACCCTTTTTGATTGGTAGCATATCAAATAAAAGTACATGATTTGGACCTGAAGTTCATTTAATTGTTGTTGTATGGTCTTAAACAAAGGTAACAAAGACACCCAATTTTTTTAAACTGTTGTAGTTTGGCTTCACACCTCGTAAATTTTCAGGTAAAGATATATTTTTAAGCGTTTTAGTAGGCTATCTATTAATTAAATGGACAGATATTGCAGCACAGGCTATTGCAGTGTTGGTATCGAGCTAGTAGTAGTGTCGTTATCGTCTTGGTGTTGGCATCAAATAATTCTATGTTGCTGTAACAACCCGCATTTTACGTATCGGAAGATCACAAAATATTTTTATTTTATTTCCAGCTGAGGGTTGGATCATTCTCATATTTTAATATGTTGCTTATGGGGATGTGACACATGCTTATAATTTTTACCAGTTTTGTTTGTGACCATTTTCCCCCTGTCAGTGAGGTACATGGCATAACTTTTGACTCAGGTCAAACCATGAGTTCAAACCTGTGCCATTGGAAAGGAAACGATGATTCCCTTTCCGTAAAGTAGTCACATTAAAGTTTTGGCTCAGAGGTTTGGGAGGAATCATTGTTTTAAGGTTTAATAGTAGCCTGTCTCGGTTTGGTCAGCCATAATGGGCTGATTTGATGAGGCTCAATAGTGGGATGGTGGAAAGCTGTAATTAGGGGGTAAGAGGCATGGAGAACAGTTTATGGTCTTCATTCTTTCGTTTGGTGACCTTGTGTTCCTCCTTCCTCTTGTTAGAGTTTATGCCCTAGAGGAAATCCATTTGATGAGATAGATAACACTGTTGATGTTATTATTTTATTTGGAATAAAATAAAATATTCTATTATGTTATATTTACTGCGTAATATATAAATATTAACAGAATAGAAGTCCTTAGAATAATAATACGGAATTATATAGTTCGAGTAAGACTGAATTGAGATTATATAATGTGATAAGTATTATAATTCTTAAAAGTCCCTAGTCAAGTTTTATTGTTTATATAGGACAACAATAAAGCGTTGAGACTAGTATATTGATTGACTAATGATCACATCTCATTGATCATTAATATACATGATATTAAAGTCAAGATATAAATACGTATTGGAGAATAACGTATTGGGTTGACCCACCTGAGATAACTACATGGAATACAATTAACAGTATCATAAGTTATTCTCATAGTGACAGTGATGTAATAGTCCTCAGACCAGAAATCATTATAATTTTATTCGAGGATATTTGTGTTTTGATATCATCTAAAGTTATTCGTAATAGAGTAACGATAACGGTGATTAATGGATACATCTCAAATTGAATGAAAATTATGAAAGATCTAGATGGAATTTAACCCTATGATATATTCGTAGTGATATCCATGGGCCCCTTGATTGAGTGAGACTGTGAAATGCATGGACATGCTCAAATATTGATTTGTTTTAAACAGTCTACTCATCGATCAAGAAAACGGATTAAATTATAACGAGGATGATATGATCCATGCCTTTAGTTTAATCCTGGATATATTGTTTAAAAGGATTATATTATATTGAGACATTGGTCATAGAACAAGTTGTATCGAATCGTCAACATTATCATAACTTGGGTAGCAGTGATGTATTACTAGATGTCGCTCACTCTTTACGATTTAAATATTGGTTAAATTATTGCCAACGTTATGATAACCTATCGAGTCACACAAAGGAATGTCGAACATGATGAGAACCATTTGAAATAAAAGGAAATCAAATAGGTTGAATATTTCTTTTATTTAAGTGGTAACCGGGTCAATAGGGTTTCCACATATCTCGTATTCCAATGTTATAAAACAAGGGGGGTCGATCCCTTCTATTATGATTATTCATTCCAACTAGTGTGAACCCGTGCTACGCACACGGGTGTCGCTCAATATTAGTATAACATGATGAAAGTAAATCAAAATTTATTTCTTGTCATTATTGATTTCTTCTTGTGGAAATGACTTTATCTTATAAAATGAAGCACTATTCAGCAAGCATAATTTAGGATATAAAGGATTAAACTTGCACTTTGAAAAACAACCGAAGAATAAAGTAATCTAACGTATACATTGGTCTTCGTTCCCTAGGCCTTTTCGATTCTATAATAAGCCTTATTAGAAATATAACTGAGTTGGAAGATTGCCACAATAACACCAAATAACCAAAAAATTAGTGCATTGGTAAATATATTAGGAAGTCATTTGTATATTATGATACTGGCAACTCTCAATGCATTAATCAAACCTATTTCTCACTAAATGGAAAAAAAATAAGTCTAGTAAAACCCAAATCACTTTAGCTTTATATTCCTAGTTATATGTATGAAAATATTTTCACTATTGACTCTTATGTCATATTTGTGCGCACACATATGTGTGTGTATGTATCATGTATGTACGTATGTACGTATCTACATTGAAAATTACTGTAGTTTTCAGGACATTGAAAACCATATAGCTTTCTATATTCAAATTTTAGTTGTTTATGCTATATATACACACATACAAAATGTAGAGATATTTATTTAACTCATGACTGTAATTAAAAAGTGTGCTAAGTTTCTACAACAGCTAAAACCTAATGGTACACTTTGCACAAACATAATAGCATAGGAAGAGAAACATAAATTGACAGAAAAAAATGTTAGCTAAATATTAGATTAAAAAATAGCATTTAGTTTCTTTTGCCAAACCAAGGACCAATATACAGCAATGATACGTAATCAGCAAACAGACGTAAAAATCCAGCACTGAAACCAAAAAACGTATGCAAATCAACATCCCTGTATTCCAAAATTATGTAACTTGCCATTGTCCTGGAATTCCTTGTCTTCTCATCCCTAGTGCTTTTTTTTTTAACATTAGTTCATACAGACCGAAGTGTGAAAACATAGAACCTAAAATGTTCAAAACAAAATGATATAGCACTTCAAATTGAAACAATACAAAATGATGATTGCACGCAATAACAAATTACATCACATAAGTCGTACTGAAACCATTTAATAGGCCAAAAACTTAAACCTAACAAAGCTACAGCATATCTTATTTTCTTTTGTCGCACACTCCCATCAAAAGTCATCAATCAAAGCTTCAGCAACCCACCTGTAACCACCTTGTGTAGCAGACAACATGAAAGTCAATAGCGCTGCTGCAATCATGCTATGCATCGGCATTAGCGATTCAACACAAAAGCTTGTCTCAACAAGAGATCATAAAATGCGAGGAGCTGCGATGGAATTGGAGAAGCGGACGGAAGACGGAGTTGATTTAGGATTAGATCCAAATTTGGCAGCAGCGGCTCAGACTGAGGATGATATGAATGTTGATCTTGCGGGGGCAGCGGCAATCTTCGCAAATGTCTCATTCCTAGCTATCATGATGTTATATCCTGATAGCATTAAAAACTTAATAATTAACAAATGAAGCATATTTTACATCCGCGAGCAACATACTCATTTTTTAGCATTAAATCTTAAGCATCCATTATTCTCATTATGTGGTCAACAAACGCTTTAATAAACATTTTGATTGTGATTAGTATTTTGTAGAATTATTTTGTTCCTAGACATATTGAATGTAGTATCTACGCTTTTGCATAGTTTTTATATTTTAGCCCTATAAAGACGAAGTATAAACTTGTAGATTGAGTTTATTTCTAATGTTTTACTTTTTTGGGACCAATAGAAAATGTTTATCATTTAATCTCCTGAAGTGGTATAGAAGCACATACAGGAGAGTAACTTTTAGAGAATAATATATTTATGCAAAAAATGAACATCATATTTTTAATTATTCTTGACTTGTATCAGTGCATTACCACACATACTTATTATTGACTTGAAAATTATTTCTTCCCAGTTCAACACCCAAATCCAAGCAATAATCACAGAATATACGAATGAATTCAAACAGAGAATGTAGAAAGTAAATTGACACAATATTTATAGTGGTTCAACAAATCCAAATATATAACAACTCATTAACCTTGATAGGAAAAGAGTGATAGAGAAAAACCTCGGCAAACTACAACTTAACAAAGCGATGAATATAACATCAAATGCAAACTAATCTAATGCAAGCTAATTAATACAATATATTATTTACATAAATTTTGTGAAAGTTATGATTTAGTTTGTGGTGAAAGTAATTCATAATTGGACATCATAACAGAGAAGCTTCTGTTGGGAATACCAACCAACTAATTTTAATCACTATAAAAATGCCAATAAAATATTAGACAAAGAGAATGCACAAAGTGATAGAGCCAAATACCTTATGTTTAGCACTCCAGGCACATCCCTAGTAAGAAGGAACAATATTTTCCTAAAATATTTTATACTTTAATTGATACATGTGGTGGCCAAAATAAGTTAGATAATTGTCTGGAGTTAAAGGAGACCTTAAACAAAATGGCCATGGTTGTTAATTAGAAAATAAAAGTAGAATACCCAAACTCATTCAGAAGAGGATGTTTTTAATTTAGTTTAGTGTATGATCCGAAAAGGATTAGAAAAATTCATCTAACTTAAAATATATATACACATGCAAGCATCTTCATTAATAAAGATATAGATCTATAACTAAAACAAACTTCTATTATGATTTAAGTATTACACAATATTAAGTTGTTGGGATTAGACTACAAATACATTGATTAATTTGATATTTGAAGTGACTTAAACCACATCGTTTACAAAAACCGTAGAAATAACGTAAAACAGAAGGAAATAAATATACGTGAATTTATAAAGTGAAAAAGGGGAAACCGATGTATCTTTTTGGGGGAGGAATTGAACTAAACTGAACTGGATATTAACAATTATATGTTTCAAAGAATTGTTATTGTGACATTTCATCCCTTCAAATGGAATTAAACCACATATTTATTTCCTTTAACCAATTATACAAAAAGTCCAATAAAATTTAAATTATTCAATTTTTGATAATCTTGTTTCTAATTACTGTTTTAATTTATATTATTCGTACATTATATGTTTTAAATTTCGCAGTTCTTATACCATTATGATTTATAAAATTAAAATTTTGAAATCATATGAACTTCAAAGCATAAATATATTGAGTTGCAATTTATAAGCAATCAAAATATAAAAATCTTTGTTTTTATTCTTACCATACGTCATAAATGATTTTTTTTCCTACCTTTTTTCTTCTAATTTTTGAAAGATAAAGATTATCAATTCTAAATTATTTGATGTTATTTTTATGAACATATAATTCAAATTTTGAAATCTAAAGATTATTATGCTAAAATTGAACGTTATTTTTTTATAAACGTATGTTTTTCTTTATGGATTTGAATTGTTTTTAATGGCTTGTCATAATTTAATATTGAAAATTTTGAAATCCTATATTTGGATAGAAAAGTTATTATGGTGTTAAAGGTCATCTCCTAAAAAAAATTTGACTCAAAATGATATATAACCAACATAGCCTTTGTACATCTAAAAACCTAACATCTTTGCAAAAATATAGTAATTTTGTATGTGTAAATTGATATAGTAAGAGTTCGTGCTAAGTATGTGCTAACTTTATATACTTAGAATTATCAGAAGTTGGTTTCAAGCATAAAATTATTTCAATAGGATTGAGCTATCACAAAGGAAATAAAATTATTAGTAAATTTGTTACCGATCGAAGATATTTTTCAATGTGAAATGGAAAAATATAAACACAATAGATTAATCAAGGGAAAAAAGAAGGATAAGTGGCATACTTGTTCAGGAGTAAGGATAAAAATATATAAATTTTGAGTAGTCATAAAAGCCATTACAACAGTTGAAAAATACGGTTGTATATAGAAGATAGGGTAATTAAGGATGCTTTATAATAATTCAATCTATTCATATGTTTAGTATTTTCATATTATGATCAATTTTATTTTGTGTAATGAAATTCCTTTTTAGCACAACAATTTGGAAAATTAAAGATGGTGATGTCAGAGTCTCTTGTTTGATTTGTTGTTGCGTTTTACTTTAAACAACATACTTAGGACCCCACAACTGTACTTTCTAATGTGTTTTTCTATTTTTTTATCTATGACTGAGTGTGAAAAATAAATTACCCTTAGTAATGCGAGAAGTCACAAATTATCAAGTCCCTTTCACTAAAGAAGAAAAATCAAGCCTCACGGTTTAAAGAAAATTGACTGGTTTGGGAAAGAAGATGCAAAACCCATCATATCTAATTTATTCATGTTGAAAATTCAGAAGCATCATGCCATCCAAGATAAATGTAAGTGTATGATGAAGGTTTAAATTTTTTGAACTTGACCAATACAATATGTGAAATGCTAGGAGGTAAGCCAAAACAATATATGGTATGCTTTAAAAAAACATATGATATGTTTAGAAAGCTTCACAGGTTATTTTTATTATTGAAATCACATAAAATTTAGCCAGCAGCCATAGTCCATATATGTTGGGCCACACAACATCAACAACCTGAAAATTATACAAAATTGCCTGTCAATAATCAATATATCCACTCTCCTGCTTCTATGGTCTAAATAATAATGGCGGGACAGAAGGAAATTGCATATTAATTGGTTTATCATGAACGTAGTTCAAAGCAAGGGTTGATTACACATTTTTAGTATTAAATGCTCGTGTGAAAGCAAGAACGGGAAACAAAGTAAATTTAGTAACAATTCATGTATTAATAATTTATATGCTAATGAACAATGCATTAAAAACAAACTACTAATTTCCTGTAAATTTTTAATAAAAATCCTATGTATCTTCATATCATGCTAATATACATCTGATTTAAATTAATTATCAGTAAACAAACCTCATATTCATAATTATAACTTATACCCAAAGGAAACAGAAATCAGGGAAATAAATCTCCTAACTTCAAGAAGCCTGAACAAATTCATGCCGTAACATGGATTAAGATGAAAATATATTCTTTTTTTGAAATTAGGCTGTAAAGTTTAATTTATTCATTTTTAAATGCGCTTCTCAGATGAGAATAATTTCTCCACCGGACTATATATTATTTAAAAAGCCAAACATGTATGTTATTGTTTCTAACAATAAACAATCGTAGAAATTAAGTAGAAGTGAAAATGTAAGGTAGTGATTCTGCTCTCATTAGCTTTTGGCAAATTAATAAATATCTGCATAAGCCAGCATAATAAGCAACTAAATTGTATATAGGTTGGTTAGTTTCATATATGGAGAAACAACATATGTAGGCATAGTTATTAACTATCAAGCAGTAAATATTGATGCAACCATATTTTATTATTTATATGTAACATGTTATACGTAGGCCAGAAACATTACATCTGGTATACATAAACAGTCAGAAGAAAAAACAGACTATATGAAAATTTCAAAATAAAATGGCTATTTTAACAGGTGTACATATTGCCAGTAAATGTGCAAACAGTCCAATATTTAGTAACCATGACAAATGTCATTTTATTTAAGAAATCCTACTTATTTGAAATATCGAAAGAAATTATCCAGAATGTGGGCAATTAGGTGTAACTCCATTTTTTTTAATTACCAGCAAAAGATAAATGGTGCAAACATGTGTTTTCGTAAATGAATTTAATTGCAATGAAGCAGGGAGAGGTTGCTTTAGAATAACAGAAGCTGACACATATTAACTATTAGGGAAAAGTATGGAATATGTGGACTATGAAGTACAAATGGTGAACACACATACCTTGTATCCAAAAAATTCTAGTTGAGTCCAGATACAATATTGCTTATTAGGTTGGTTGAGTTCCACAACCTGCCAATCCACACTCGTATCGTTGGCCCTATGCCATCAAAGTTAATTGGGTAAGTGGGGAATGTACAATATCCACTGTTGAAAACGCTATAGATAGTAGGAAGGAAGAAAGTTGGTTAGTGAGAGTTAAATGAGTAGTGTGGTGTCATAGAAATGACGTAGTGGTAACCTATAACTTTTAGCTTGAAGTAAATGCAATTCAGTTTAAAGACAAAGTAAACCGTTGTGCTAATTATTCTATTCTAATTTAAAGGCAATACATAAAATGAGTAGGCGAAATAAATGTAATGCAAGTGGTTACTGAAACAATATTAACAGAGGACAGAAAATGAAGTATAAAAATTGGGAGGAAACAGACAGATGCAAAAAGGAAATGAAGAGTTGGCATCAAATGTGATGCATTTAGAATACTAATTAAAGAGAAAGGAACACCTGCTAATATTAGTGCATTTAAAAAGTTGCTGCTACAGCAAGAAATCATATACTATGTATGCAAAGCTTCAAAACATAAAACTGAATTAACTTTAAAACTTAAAAATTAGTGTACTCGGATTATGGAAAAAATGTATATTTAAATAAGAGGCGGTAGAAATTACTATAAAGAAAAAGAACTACAACTGAAAGCACCAGGGATGTAAATGGAAAATCATGATAATTAATATTGTACAGACATGAAAAAGGGCTCTTTATATAGAGCAATCTATGAAAGTTATGATATATATATATATATATATATATATTGTAAAGCCATGGAAAGGGGTTTTCAAAACAGAGTATCTATAAAATAAGAATAAGTTATTAATGTTCATTAAGGATTCTGGAGAAAGCCATGATACAATTATATTAGGCGTAAAAGCATATAAGTGAAGATCAAATGCAAACTAAGCTAACACAAAATTTAAAGTTTGAATAGGGTATTGATTTTTAATCATCCTAGTCATATACAAAATAATATTCAGTTGACGACATAAATATCTACATGAATATCCAAGTGTGAACCCATGCTTTATGCAAGGATTTTTATACCAACATGTAGAAATATTTAGATTGAGAAAATGAACAATAAAACGGAACATATATGCCAACTGATAAACTTACATTTCCCTTCATTAACAAAGAATTCACTAATTTTCTAAACGAAAGGAATGACCAACATGACTGTCTTGGAATAATCATCTATTTGGGGAAGATAGATATTTTCGAGAACTATGTTCTGGTTAGTATTACGTTTGTCTAATACCACTTTAAAATGAGTTGAATACTTATGTATACCCAACAATGAACAACCAAAACCGATTATATTAATTAATATATTTTACAATATTGTTCAAGTTACTCATGCCAAGTTGCTCCCGATAACAACATATTTTAGTTGAAAAATAATGTGCTTGAATGAAGATAGCCATATGATGAATCTAATGCAGATAACCATCCTTATACATATGCACCAACCATATTGTAAAGTGGACTGCTAATAATATTCACACAATGTTTGTTTGAGTGCATCTGAAGTTATAAATTATATTTTATTATTCATTTGAAAAGCGAAGGTGTAATCGGGATTCCTATTACGCCATCCAAAGGGCAAGCAGAAGAAAATTAGATACAATGTGTGATTATGGAATGAATAAACAACAGATCCTAATCAATAAGAAATGGTTTAAGTAAAATTATATTAAGCCGTGTTCAAGCTTACTATGTAAACTAAATACAGGTAAGTTCTAGTCATGCACCATAAATTATAATATACGTAACAAAAAATATATACAAATTATGTATATTTTTTCTCTATAAGCACCATGCATATTACAAAACTGTCGTCACCTTCAAATAAAAAAAATGCATGTCTCATTTTACTAGCTCACTGTCATGCATTAATCTAGAAGATGAATCTTATTTCAAAATTCCCCAAAGCCACTTCTGTAGATCCCAAATTTAAACAAAAAGTTTGAAAAAGCTTTGAGTTTAATAAATTATTTATATATACAATATTAACTCTAATTTCGTGTGATATTAACTGTCCAACGATCAAAATATTTTATATAAAATTAAATGGCTTCTAATGTTTAAATAAACTTAATAGCCTATTATGTAAAATCTTTTACTGAGCTAAAATAAAATAGAATGCTCTAACATACAATAAAAAAATCAAAGAAGTAAAGAAAATCAGTGATGATGCAAATTTAAGATGTACATAATAATATAACCAATTATATTAAAAGCTTTGCCCTATCGAGCTAAAACGAAAGAGAATGCTTTTAAAAAACTTAAAAATCAATGAGAAATAATAATAATATGTGGTGCATATCCAAAGTTAGCATGTATAAACTGAGATAACCATTTGTACTAAATTATTTGAAATTAAAGCTGGACATTGTGGCTATCATAAAAACTTAATGCTAGACAGAACGCAAACTAAGTATGAAGTGGAAAGCATATTTCACAATTCAACTTATGATATACTTCTGTATCTGATTGGCCTCTTTACAATTTATTATTATTATTATTATGTAATGGCATTTTATTTTCTTTATTTGTAGACTCATGTACGAACATAAGATTGCTGCTATATAGTTATAACGTGAGGTAAATGGGTTGACTATTTGTTAACTATAATAGAACAAACGTTTTCTCGGAGTTCCTTCAACTCATTCCCTTGGCACTTTCTGCAATTCTACTTATTCGCGTTGTTTTAATTTGAACTTAGGTAGGCCTATTCATATATTTGTATAATCAAAAGATAGCAGTTATAAACTACCTCATCATGATAACTAAATCAATAAGAGGGGTAGATTCCCTACAACAGAGATGTCTAAAAAAAAATTTTACGCCAAGTAAGAAAATGACAAAATCCAATGATGTATCCAAAGGAATAGTTCTGGAAAAAAAAACTTTGTCAAATTGGGAAACAAATTTCAGATGGTAATTCTTTATTTCACTTTTGCATTGAATAAGCTGTCAACTCTATTCTGCTCCTTAAATTACGCTTATCTACAATAAAATAATATCAATAGATCAACCTAACTAAGTTTAGTCCCACAAAACATAAAATATGGAAGTACATATGTGTGTGTGCTCGCTGTATATATGTTGTATGGATGACAGTAAATAAATATTCAATGCAACACTAAAATTAGAGTATAACATATCATAGAGTAATTAAATATATTATAACACCTAACAATGGAAAATCAGTTTACCGCAACAGTCCAATAGAAATATTCACACATCCAATTCGCACAAATTAAAAGACCAGTGGAAAAAAAATGCATTTTTTGATGGGATCTAGTTAGCGCTAAGGAAAATAGAGTTTTAGCAATACTAATGCACATAAGTTCATAAACAAATTGGTGCACATAAATTCTCGGAATAAACTATATGTAAGTTCTTAAATAATTGATGCATCCGGACATTAGGGTCAGAGAAGCAATAGCACCAAAACTAGTTATTTCTACCGGGTCTTCAACTACAACCAAATTTTCATAGTTGACTTCATAACATGCCTAATTGTCATTAAAGAAAAGTGCCCTAAAATAAGTCTTATGAGCATGTATAGACCTGTGAATATATGGGGATCACAAGGTGAAATTTAATGAAATGAATGGTTATGGCTTTGTATTCGTAAAATGAGTACATTCAGAATTAACAATGACTACATGGCAGTAAGCGTTCTAATTAATTTCATATATTAATAACAAAGTAAAAAAAGACTTCATCTTTGAGAGAAAATTTCAAACCACTTTGACAGTTTAAATAATAACATGTACTACATATAAGGACCAACAAAATCCAAGCACAATCAATGTATTAATATAGTAGCATCCCGCTTGAAATGATTAACCCATGTGTGCGTATGTATAAAGTAAATTTGTCATATTTCTATGTTTAAACGTAATCCCTTGTATTTACTCTTATGAGCCGGTTAACTCTGAATTATTTAAAAGTGAAAAGGGATCAATTCATATTAGGTGACGTACATTAATAGGCCTGGCTTGACAAAATCTTACTTTTTCCTGACTAAGGTGCAATAAACAGTCGAACGTATATAAATTGGTGGATAATCTGATTCCTTGGTTTACTTTCCAAATTTATTCAATATCCACAGCTAAATATTATATAGAATTAGCCATATAATGTGGATCATATATTAAAAATTCTTGACAAAACATCACATTAAAAATATTTTCGATGCTAATTAGAACAAATCAGAAAAGCATGAAAGTACCAAATGTAAAATACACTTGCTATTGTCAAAATACATTTTCCAAATCCACTAAAATCCCTACTATTAAACCATAAGGAAAATAATTCAGAAGACATAATAGAACTTAAAACTGCCTTAACCATGATGTCAAATTAATCATTATTATTATTAAAGATGACTAAGTGCTGTCAGAATATGCAATATATATCTCAAAATAAATTTCAGCATTCTGGGAGAACCAAAATAATAAAATTATTATATTATGACCAATCCCCAAATCAGGTGATTTCGAAACTTTCATTGAGTTGAGCACAACGTACCACTGGAGAAAAAGTCGATACTAAGCTCCACCGTGTATCCAAGAGCTATGAAATTAAGGCGGCAAAGATGTGGATGAAGAATCTGAAAGTAATTGAGCCCGTTGAATTGCTGGATGGACTATCGATTTAGGTTTCGGGATTTGAAGCAATAAAGGGAATGCAGGTTGATGTTTAAAATAAGGGGTCGACATGACCTAGGGATGGGAAAAGGTGGATTGAGGAAGAGGTAGAAAAAGAGGAAGATAATCTTCATAGAAAGGGAACGTGGAGTAAACGATTGTGAAAGAAGTAGGGTAGTGCCTTTTCAGTTGTAAGAAAGGAAAATGCTTCTGCGTTCTTGAAGGAGGTGCAAGGCAAGAGGAAGGGGAACGATGCATAGGGAAGGGAGGAAAAAGATGGATGAGATTCGAGAATGCGAATGAAAAAAAGCGAATGGAACTGGTATACGGGAAAAAGATTGAGACGATTGAGTAAACAATACATGTGTCATGCTCACATGCAACCCTGGTAGAGATTGGAGGGCTTGAGAGCCATCTAAAAGCAATTCAGCTTTAATAGTAGGGTTGCACACAACCCATATCCAACCCGACCCAACCCACATAAACCCAACCCAACCCATCCTAGTTCGGGTCGGATAAGGGTTACAATTTGTAACCCATACTATATGCGGGTCGGGTTTGACATTTTGTTCAACCCAACCTCATTTTAACCCAACCCAAACCTATTTAAAAAAAACTAATTTAATATCCATCCAATTAAAATTAGAATAGTATAATCCTAGAATAATGTTTATGTATTCTATAATAAATGTACAAAAAAATATTTCATGTCAATCCAGACTAAATAGAATTTGATAAATATATTTTAAAGAGCATTTTAATGTATTTTAAAATGAAACACTTGCTCAACTATGTAGTAAATTAATTTCATATGATGTGTTTTACAATGAAATTTTAATTATACGTCTTGTAATGAATCAGTTATTTTAAATGCATTATGCTAGCTAAAATCTGATATATTATGTTGAATAGTTTGATATAATTTTTAGAAAAAATCCCTCATATTCTCATTTTTTATTGTATTCAAGTGACCCAACCCAACCTTACTTAACCCGACCCAACCCATACTTCAACCCAACCCATATCCAACCTCATATGGGGTCGGGTACGGGTTGAGCTACTTTAAACCCATACCTATGCTGGTCGGATAAAGTATTTGGTCTAACTCGACCCAACCCATACTTTGTGCAGCCCTATTTAATAATATAGTATAGATATTAACATGAGGTCCAGAAAACCCTAGAAACCAAAATTTGGCTAGAATTAACTCATTCCACCTTGATTTCGTCTGACGATCTCGAGATCGACGTACGTGGATAACCAGTAGAGGGTCGGTGATTGATGTGCCTAGTGATTCGATGCTTTGTTCTTCCATCCTATTTGGTTTTGTTCTTCTTAGATTTGGCAACGACAGGATCGTCGAACAATCAACACGGCAGGTAAAACCCTAAATCGATTTAGTTTAATTTATTGTTTCTTGCTAAGATCTCAGTTTAATCGATAAACCATTCAAATTAGTATTTTGATTAGATCAAATAAATCTTACAGTGGTATCAGAGCCTAGGTTTTGCAAGAAATTTATATATTAAACTAATTTTGTTATTGCTTGTTCGTGTTTTTAATTAATGTTTGAATGATAATTTCCACAATGAATCTGGAATGATTAATTGGGTGTAATCTCGAAATTAAAATTGTTTAATTTCAAACGGAATTAATATGAGATGTTGATTCTGTTTACTGCTAATTAAAAAATTATTCCATGAAATGTTATGAGTGCTGATTTGAAAGATTTACGTTCGACAACATGTTGTGAACACCAAATTGAGATAATAATATGGCTAGAAGCAGAGTAGTAGTTCTGATGTAAAATTGTTTTATACAGAATTCATTTTATATACGATATAAACATGGAAATAAAGATATAGTGATATTAGATATCCATCATATTCCTGTATTGCACTCAGGGAATCTGGGTTAATTTTAATTAGCATAATGTGTATATAAATGTGTTTATATATCCTGGTGTGAATGTGTTTCTGCCTTCCGTTTACTTGATTTATTCGATAATCGAAATTATAAACAAAACATGGATTCTAGTAAAATATGATAAATTCAATATAGAAGGTGAAATTGCTTCACTACAAGTTGTATTTGATACAAATTGTAAAATGTTTTACATAAAACATAGTTTTATATTTGATATAAAACTTCGAAGTGGATTTATTGATGGTTAAACCTAAATTTTATCTGTAATTTTAAAATTCAATTACCCTGCTTTGTTCATCCTGAAATCTTATTGATAAATCAAAAATAGTTTTGATAGATCAATAATGATATGAGATTGTTTCAAAATAAACAAAATTTGTTTCGTTACTAAAATCTGAATAGAATAGTTAATTAATATATGATATTAATTTCATTTGTTTCCATTCTTACTTGTCATATTTGATAACCTAAACTATGGAAATTTGATTTTTATTCATGTCTGAAATGATTTATTTTTTTGGAATGCTATTTAGATTTTATTTGCAATAGGCTGTTTCAGTATAAAATGGATTAATATTAGATATTAATACCATTTACCGAATGTATGATTCAACACACTGTTAAGCTTTAATTTTGTGATTAGATCTGTTAAGTTATATTAAAACTATGTTTTTAGTTGTAGTTTGGATCTGCTACAATTTTAATATGACTCAATCTTAGTTTTGATTTAAATCAATAACATCCTTTCATCATTGAACAAAAGATGAGACCTTTTGAAATCATGGCCTGGAACATAGTTATGATCTATTAATATATGTAAACAGTTTTAATCTTATCATCAAATCTGTTTGATTGAAAAGTAAACAGAATTGATCTGTTTATACGGATTTCTAAAATCAATCATTTGGAAATTTGTTAAGTCATTTTTCTGAATTGATCTTAAATCTGCAGATAAAATCAAACCTGTTTGATTAAGTCCAGATATTTTTTTTCCAGTGTTAATCGTTTTTTTAAATGTAAGTCAGAACACTTGAATTAAATTTTATTTACAGAGCAGTCTGTTTTATAATAATAAAGCAGAAGTTAGCAATCCATACGATCTTTACATAGTTAAGCATTTCATTACAGTGAAATGAATAAGCCAAAGTCACAATATATGTATTGTGATTTGAATATTATATATATATGATATAATTTTATAATGACAATGCATATGCACTTGACATATAAGTAATGATGCATATGTATTTCATCTTTTAAACCTGGTTTCAAAATCTGGATTCAAAATTACAGAAAATTTGATTTTTTGTTTTACTTTGTTTGTTAACACAATAGATCAATATATCCTGTTTAAAACATATGTCATAGCTTAATCCATGAAACCCAGATAATTTGTTTTATTAAAATAATGCATCATGGATTTATATGTTTTATTCACTACATGATTTTGTTACATCATGTTATCATTTGTAGAAGCTTGAGTTAGCCTTCTCACCTGGATTGCCTTGTTTATATATATACTTGGACATACATGTGAAATTGTAAATGATATTCAAATTTGTTTTAAACCTGATTGGATAAAATGCATAGTTAATCACCGTGGCCATATTCATTTTGTATGTGAATCCATGATCCAGTAGTAGTTCTATTAGCCGTGCAAATTTAAATTTGCATACTGATTTTGTTAACTTATATTTGTTTTTGAAAAAATTATATATATATATATATATATATATATATATATATATTGGTTAATCAAACAGTAATTTGGAGAATTAAAGGTCTATGATTTTGGGTTAGAGTTTTATCCATACCATAACTAAACCTGATCGATTATTAGGTCACTCCAAACCTAACTGGATATTTAATGATGCCAAGCCCAATACTGGTTTTGCCATAGTAGACAAGTTAGATTGCATATGTAGATATACAATTATAAGAATAATCTATTGAAATTTAAATAGATTATTTAACTATTTTAATCTAACACACCAGAATATGTTGGCATAACCATTATATGTTCACATGACTGTATTACGCCAATTTGATTTATAAACCTTATATTCAAATTCATTTCAGATCTAAAATCATTTTACTGAAAATATTTCTTGCATTTGATGTAAAGTATGGGATGAGTCAATGGATTGATATTTGATATTGATTTATGTTTATAATGCAAATTCTTAACACCCCTTTTTATAAAAGGCTTGTAAAATGAATTGGTCATTTGTTTAAATACACAAGTTCATGTGACTGACCACATCTGTGTTACATAAATATATCTGAGGTGTATGTGTTACTACATGGTTATTAATTGTACATTTGATGTATACTTCAGATATGCAGCACACATGAAGCACTGTTTATTTTCTAATGTAATATAATCTGATATTACATTTGATTGCACATATGCAGATTTGACTTTCAATGTAAATCAGTGTGACTAAGATTATATGCAAATATGGAAAGACATGGTAATGCAGATTCATGGCAACTCCAAATGGGCAAATGTAATTGGCAGTTTTACAGATATTAGATCGGTGGTACTGTGTATTCGGATGCATAGTGACATACCAAATTTCAACCAATTGTATTGTTATATATATACATGTATGTTTTATTGTAAGCCTTATATCTCTTGTAACATGATGTTTAATTTGGAATAAATGACTGGATATTTGGATATTTTGATATGTATTATCATCTGTGATTGGGTTTGACCCTACAATGTCAATGTTAAATATTTGGATACATATATATATATATATATATATATATATATATATATATATGTACACACACTGTTTTGAGCATGAATTCCAGTAGTAAAAAGCTGTATAACATGTAAGCATATAGTGTTGTTTTTGTGCTGAACGTCTCATATATATTTGAAATTAAAATCGGTTAATTTAAGTTCTTATAAGCTTTGAACATTATTACTAATTCTATGGTTAATGTAACCAATTGTTTTGAAATAAGGAATATATAGGCTAGATTCCTGTATATTGTTGAATTTAAATAAATAAATATATATATATATATATATTTAATATATTTTATTTAAAATCAAACTTATATTATAAATATAAAATAAACATATTTTGATATGGACTATAATATTGCTTCCACTACGAATTATAAATTTCCTTTAAAGCAAATTTTGTTATATTAAATCATGGTGATGTCTTCCAATAGTACACCCATCAATGTCCAATCTCGTTGGATGTAGGTAATGCCAAAGCGTTGTGCATCCTCTTATTTTGGTTATATGCGGTAGGAGTAATTATGGTGCTTCGACTGTATTATTGGGTCTGATTTAACTAAGGTTGCATTATAGGATTATGGTCTTAGAGACAATAGCATGAATTATTCTAAATTTTGAGCAAATGAATAATACTGAACAAAATGTTTATCATACGATCCAAGAATTATATACACGATATAATTGACATAAGATGTCTACCTAAAAGGTTGTGTTTTGGGGATTAGCCAAAGCTAGGTCAAGGCATAACTAGATATGGATCTTAGAACACCATTATATATATATATATATATATATATATATATACTGATATATTTATATAAACAGAGGGATGTTAATTTGAGTGGGAGCGTATTTTAGGTTAAATAGTATATTTATATTAATATAAATTTTGATTGTCAAAATTCTATATTTATATTAAATAAATATTAAAGAATCGGTTATTATTTGTTATCTACTGTAGATATTAAATAACATATAACTCTGATAATTTATATTAATTCTTGAGAAGGATAAATTTAATTAAATCAAATTTCTTAACTAACATTGAAATTTGAGGATTGTCCTCAAACAAACTAAACATAATTGTTTTGCAAATACTGAAGATCTAAAATAAAAGTTAAAGTGTGACTTCAACTGAATAAAATATAAATGTTATAATAATATACTTATAAATTTCTAGTATTAGATACTCGATATAAATCACATAAATGTATGTTGAATTACAGAAATTGCAGAATAACTAGAAATCTGATAAAAGGACAAGTGGACTTACGATTGGAAATGAAGCAAATGTTGCTGGATTATCCATAGGAAGTTGATTCTTGTTGAATATACTGGCTTAATTAAATAAATAAAATAATTGTTATTATGAAATTCCACTTAAAATAAATATTATAATATATCTTGTTTAGACAAGTTTGAATTTCATTTGTAATAAAATAATAATTATTATTCATTTTACTTAAATGAAATAACATATGGAATTCCATCAATAGTTAATGATATTTTTAAATCCTTAACTATAATGTACTTGACATTAATAATGACTAGATTAAATTTAGTGATTTAAATCCAACGTACCTTTAGTATTACCGGTTAGCCCAGTAAACAAGAAAGTATATCAAAGCTCCATAATAATGGAACTTTGAGATCATTTGATTCTGAATTATATGAAGAATACAGATCTTGTTTATTAGGCAAAATAACTGAATCGCCTTTCACTTGATACAGTGAATGAGTGATAAGTATTGGGTCTCATACATAATGATGTATATGGAGCAATGAATACATAAACTAGAGGCATGTTTTATTATTTCATTAAATTTACTGATGATATCAGTAGATGTAGATACGTGTATCTTATGAAACACATATCAGAATCTGTTGAAAAGTTCAAAGAATTCAAAATGAAGTTAGAAACCAATTTTAATAGAAAATAAATACTTTTCTAATAGATTGAAAGAGAATAATTAAGCCAACTATTTAATGATTATTTATACGAGTTTGAAATTATTTCACAACTCACTCCATTTAGAACACCATGTTGGAATAGTGTGTCTGAAAGGAAAAATCGCACCTTATAAGATATAGCATGATTAATGATAAGTCATATAGATCTTCCAATAAATTAAATCTAAAACAATTGCATTACTCCTACCAAAACTAGTTTGAAGACACCATATAAGATATGGACTAGGAAACGTCCTAGTATGTCTAATGCTAAGATTTGGGATGTAAGGCATATATTAAACGTCCTTCCTCTGATAAGATTGGACCCAAATCAGATAACTATTTTTTGGAATATGCAAAATGTTTATTGCTCAAATTGGTATCCTTTATAAAGGGGAGTCAGTCTCTAAGATACCAATAGGAATGAAATAGAAGTCGAAATGTCTGGAAACCACAAAATGTCATTGAATCTTGTATAGACAAGAAATTGAGTGGTAGTGACATAGTAGTTCAAATGTTATATGATAACACATTAATTATTGTAAATTATGTTAGTTTTAAAACAAGAAATAAATACTGATTCAAAGAAAGAAAATGTTTGGATTAAGAAGTTCATGATTGAACTTAACTCATTGTTGATCCAATGAAATACATTGCGATAACAATATGGCTGTTGCTCAGGCCTAAAACCATAAACTCATTATTGATCCAAACATGTATTTAAGAAATATAATTCTTATGTGAAATTGTTCACAAAAGAAATGAACATATCTGCAAATTTGCAAAAGTTGTAATGTTGCAGACCTACTGAATTAAACTCTGTAGCAGCAGAAGTTTAATAGTCCCACTAGTTTCATATGCATACGATACATGAATGATTAACTCTAGTGCAAGTGGAAGTTTGTTAGAGTTTATGCCGTAGAGTCAATCCATTTGATGAGATGGATAACACTGTTGATGTTATTATTTTATTTGGAATAAAATAAAATATTCTGTTATGTTATATTTACTGCTTAAATAAATATTAACATAATAAAAGTCCTTAAAATAATAATACGGAATTATATAGTTTGAGTAAGACTGAACTTGAGATTATATAATGTGATAAGTATTATAATTCTTAAAAGTCCCTAGTCGAGTTTTATTGTTTATGTAGGACAACAATAAAGCGTTGAGACTAGTATATTGATTGACTGATGATCACATCTCATTGATCATTAATACGCGTGATATTAAAGTCTAGATATAAATACGCATTAGAGAATAGCGTATTGGGCTGACCCACCATGAGATAACTACATGGAATATAATTAATTGTATCATAAGTTATTCTCATAATGATAGTGATGTAATGGTCCTCAGACCAAAAATCATTATAATTTTATTCGAGGATATTTGTGTTTTTATATCATCTAAAGTTATTCGTAACAGAGTAACGATAATGGTGATTATGGATACATCTCGAATCGAATGAATATTATGAATGATCCAGATGGAATTTAACCCAACGATATATTCGTAGTGATATCCATGGACCTCTTGATTGAGTGAGACTGTGAAATGCATGGCCGTTCTCAAATATTGATTTGTTTTAAACAGTCTACTCATCGATCAAGAAAATGGATTAAATTATAATGAGGATGATACGATCCATGCCTCTAGTTTAATCCTAGATATATTGTTTAAAAGGAATATATTACAGTGAGACACTAGTCATAGAATAGGTTGTATCGAATCGTCAACATTATCATAACTTGGGTAGTAGTGATGTATTACTAGATGCCGCTCACTGTTTACAATTTAAATATTGGTTAAATTGTTGCCAACGTTATGATAACCTATCAGGTCACACAAAGGAATGTCGAACAGGGTGAGAACCATTTGAAATAAAAGGAAATCAAATAGGTTGAATATTTCTTTTATTTAAGTGGTAACCCGGTCAATAAGGTTTCCACATATCTCGTATTGCAATGTTATAAAACATGGGGGGCCAATCCCTTCTGTTATGATTATCCATTCCAATATTAACACGAGATCCAAAAAACCCTAGTAACCCTAAATTTGGCTAGTAACAACTCATTCCTCCTTGATTTCGTCTGACGATC
Organism: Allium sativum; assembly: GCA_030737875.1. Lineage (NCBI taxonomy): Eukaryota > Viridiplantae > Streptophyta > Magnoliopsida > Asparagales > Amaryllidaceae > Allium > Allium sativum. Next base: position 305,296,247 of record CM060925.1, on the reverse strand, counting down.
TCGAGATCGTCGTTCGTGGATAACTAGTAGAGGGCCGGCGATTGACGTGCCTAGTGATTCGATGCCTTGTTCTTCCACATGATTTGGTTTTGTTCTTCTCAGATTTGGCAATGACGGGATCGTCGAACAATCAACGCGGCAGGTAAAACCCTAAATCGATTTGGTTTAATTAATTGTTTCTTGCTAAGATATCAGTTTAATTGTTAAACCATTCAAATTAGGATTTCGACTAGATCAAATAAATCTTATACCTCTAACACCTTTCCACCATTAAAATCGATCTCTAAGGAAGGGAATCCAAGATCTACACCATTTAAAGCTAGATCTACATCATATAAGGTGAGAGTTCATCAAATCGAAGGATTTAGATCAAGTTCTTCGCTGTCCGGAATCCAATTTCACCATTTTTTCCTTGATTTAGAGAATTGGTGAGTGATATGCATCTCTCACACGGATTCAATCAAGTATATGAGTGTTTGATCTTATTTAAATTCAAGTCATTTTCCTTAGATCTACATCATGGTAAGTCTATTTGCATATGAATCACCATAATATTTTGTTTAGCAACATAAAACCGGTAATTTTCATGTTATTTTATATGTTTATGCAAGTTAGATCCATAATTTATTTCATATGTTCATTTACTATGCTTTTGGTGAAATTGCAAAAATTTGGTGGAAATCGTCATATTTAGGTTGTTAATGAGTTCAAACCATGTTTGCAGTTGAAATTGATGAGTTGGATGAATATATTTCATCGAGATAGTTTTGGCGGAGTTTTAGTCGAAATTAGATTAGAATTGGACTGGTACAGGTTTTGAGTCGGTCTTCTTCTTGTCATCCATGTAATATGGCGTAGTACGAGTGTAGTACAAGTGGTACTAAACATCTTTGGTCAGTCGTTCACGATATTGGTGCACAGGTCGGTCAGCATGTACGGGTCGGTCGGGTCGGTTACCTGTCTGGTCGGTCGAGAGGTGGAACACCTAGGTTAGGCTGGAGATGGTCGGTCGGTCTCTGGTGGAAGCACCGGGTTGGTCAAGGTAGAGTAGCAATGGTCGGACGTGCACCTTCTGGTTGGTTAACAGGGGACGGGTCGTTCCTAAGTGGTTGGGTGGTCACATTGTGAAGCAAGTGGGTCGGTCCGAAATGGTTGGGTCGATCATGGCCTTCAATGTGGGTCGGTCGGCATAAAGGGGTTACAGATCGGCTATGATGATTGTATAAGTTGGCGTGTTTCCATAGTTAATGTGTGAATTCTATGGACTGTTCCGGACCTTGTGTGATGTTTTCTTTGGTGCGAAAATGGCAAAGACTTCGAAGTGAATTCAATGGGGAATATCGAAGTGATGTGAAGTGTTCGTTGCTAGTTGAAATGCAATGGGTGTGATTACAACTCAAAGGTGACTTAGGTTGGGCAATAATGGTTTGATGGTCGCCGTCGATGACGACTAGAGATACTGAAGGCCGAGTAATTATCGTTACCATAGGTTCTAGCAGGCTCAAAGAAGGGGTATAATATAGAATACTAAAAGACTGATTGTAGGTCGATTACCCTAGGCGTCGTGTATGTCCTGGATATGTCAAATTATATGACATATGGGGTTTTTGCTAGAACCATGGCTTACCATTGGCCCTTGACAATTGATGGCGAATTGTTTAGCCAATCATAAGATTAACGATGTTTTCAAAGCAGGATTGGCGGTGATAACCAGAGTCTATCATGAATGATTGAATGCTTGGTTTGTACTATCTCACGTACGTTGTCCAACATCGAAGAAGATGTTCCTTGGGTGCTTGTCTGATATTGGTTTAGGCCCTTGGGGCTTATACTTAAGGGATGTTGAATTCGCTTAGGGTGATTTATGTGAGATATAAAATTTGGATGTTATGAGTGGTTTTGTACGATTGTTTCTAATTAACATGAGTAAATGGTTGTTCTGATTTCCATGAATGTATGGTTGAAATGTTTGATGTAAAGGCTATCACTATCCGATGTGGGGAAGATGGGAGTTGAGTTCTTCTCTGGTGTTGTGGGTAGATTAATTCATTTGTTTACCCATTCCCATATACTTTATCAATGATGTTAGTTAGCCAATTTATCGCTCACTAAGATGGTTGTCTGACTCAAGGTTTTATGTTTCCCTCCTATTACCTTGGGCTATTCATCCGATTGTTGGATGGGAAGACTAGATAGCAGGTGACAGGTGATATCTTGGTGAGGACGATGTTTTAGTTCGGTGACGAGCATGAGGCTGGTGTATTATCTTTACTACTGTCTAGTACCTTTGTTTTCTGCTGCTTGTTATTCATCTCTGAGTGTTATAATGTGGCAAAATTGTATAAACACTATTGTTGAATCCAAGTGTATGGATATTACATTCTAGTCTTTATGAGAGTTTAATGTTTTCTATTTCACTAATATTACTTGTTGTATATGTTCTATTATATTTTATCTTTGCGCTATGAGTTTTACGATAGGTACCATTGTGTTTCATACCTTGATGATCGTCTACAGCTACCTAGCACACCTTTTAGCACATTATCTCTCTTGTTTAGTGCAGGGGTTGTGGGAGGTCATCACATTTTATCAGAGCTCTGGTTAACGATCTTAGCCAAAGTTCAAGGACATAATCATGCATGAGAGACGTACTTGTAGATTTCAGTTAGATGTATACTATATGATATTGTATAGTATAGTAGCGTTTCTACTTCTTTAGCAGTTATTCTTGCAAGTGGCTAATCATTCTAATTTGTATATTTAGAATGAGTCGACGTACTTCAAGGAATAATGCTAGTGAAGGGGTTGTGCCTGGAAGGGGAAATGGTGGTGCACCAGATTACCCAACCATGTTTGAGGCCATGATGGAAGCATTCATGCGAAGGTTACCAACTCCAGTGGCAGCCACGGTAGATGTAGGAGTTTAGTTGCCTAGGGTTGTGGATTTTTCAAAGCTATGCAAAGATAGTACATTTCTAGGAGGAAAGCCAATCAAAGGAACAGAACCGTCTGAAGATGTTCAGAGGTGGATGAATTCTTGCGTCTATATCTTTAGAGACTTAGGGCAGGATGATGCAACTAAGAGAAAGCTTACGTCAAGGAAACAACAAGGTAGGGCCATGGAATGGTAGAATTCAGTTACACTTAAGACTCCAGAGGAAGAGATTTCATGGGAACAATTCTAAGCTAAGTTCGAGGAAAGTTTATCTCCACCGCACAAAAGTCTGCTTTATTCAAGAAATTTGTGGAATTGAAGCAGAATGGTGGTCCTGTGCTTGACTACATTTCTGACTTTGAAGCCTTGTCCAGATATGCTCGTTCATACATTGATACACCCTATCAGAAGATTGAGAGTTTGTTATTCCTCTGGATGCCTATATAGGAAGACCGTTGGTGGAACATCTTGAAGAATCAATTGAGAAGCTTGTGGAAAAAGCCGTAAGACATGAGAGCTTGTTTCCGAAAGAGGAAACTATTGTTATTGCATCAAAGGAAGCCCCAAAGCCACAGCAGGGTGGTAATAATAAGTAAAGGAAGAAGCAACAAAAGAACGGAAAGGATGGCGAGAAGAAGAAGAAGGGAGATGTGACTTGCTTTGACTATTGGTAGAAGGGCCATTTCTCTAGTGAGTGCAACAACCCCAAAGCTAAGAAGAAATGCTTCAAGTGTGCAAAGCCTAAGCATGAGATGAAAGATTGTCAGGAATCAGTTAAGGGTAAACAGGTTGTGAAGGCTTATTCTTTGGAAGCCGTGCCGTCTTCTTCAAGAGCTCCAACCGTGAAGGAGAAGAGAAAGGGTGTCGTTGTTTAAGGTATTCTTTTTGTTTGAGATGTTTCAGTTTGAGTTTTATTAAATACTGGAGCATCGCATTCTTTCATTTGTAATGAGCTAGTTTGTCACTTGGGTTTGGAATCCGAGATTTGTGATAGACCTTTCGTAGCGACTAACCCGGTTGGGGGTTCGTCCAATCTATGCACGATTTGTCGTGGTCTAGTTTTGTCGAGTCATGGTTTCTCTTTTGTGTGTAATTGCTTTGTTCTTAACTTCGCTGGGTTTGGGATCATCTTGGGCATGGATTGGCTCAAGAGGTATGTGACAAGGGTGAATTGCGAGAAGCTAGAGGTGAGAATTAGGGATGTGGAAGGGCAAAAGGTGTTGATTCAGTGTAAGCCGGAAGATGGTGTCTTCATTAGTCATCTATATTCTCTTGTGATTCCATAGGAAGACTGTCATCTGTGCTGATCGCTAAGGAGTATGAGGATGTCTTTGAGAAAGTCAAAGGCTTGTTGCCGCATCGTGGGCTCGAGTTTAGGATCAATTTGGTCGAGGTGCTAAACCAATCGTTATGCCTCTTAGGCGGATGGCGCCTAAGGAATAGCAAGAGTTGGAGGTGCAAGTTCGAGACCTTCTAGGAGCGGGATCCATTCGGAGAAGTGTTTCCGAATGGGGTACACCAATAGTATTTGCAACCAAGGAGAATGGATCGTTAAGATTGTATGTGGACTATCATGAGCTGAATAAGGTGACTAAGACGAACAAGTACACGTTGCCAAGAATTGATGACTTGTTCGATTAGCTTCACGAAGCCAAAGTGTTTTCTCAGATGGAATTGGCAACGGGATTTTACCAGTTGAGAGTGGCAAAGGAGAGGACACCATCCTGTTTCTTCGAATGGTTAGTGATGTCATTCGGGTTGACTAATGCGCCAGCATTTTTTGTGGAACTTATGAATAGAGTTTTCATAGATCAGTTGAACAAGTTCGTGCTTATGTTCGTGGATGATATTCTGGTTTACTCCCGAATGAGGAAGAGCACAAGACGCACTTGAAAGTTGTTTTAGAAATCATGCGAAAGCCTCAACTAAGAGCTAAGTTTTTAAAGTGTCATTTCTGGAAGAAGGAAGTGAGGTTCTTAGGCCATTTTGTTTATGGAAATGGGATAGTGGTTGACCCCGCTAAGGTAGCAGCAATCCAAGACTGGGATCGACCGAAGAATGCGACAGATGTTTGGATTTTCCTTGGGTTAGCAGGTTATTACCAATGATCTATCAAGGATTTCTCAAAGGTAGTTTCACCATTGACGGGATTGACGAAGAAGAACCAAGTGTTCATATGGGATGCAAAGTTTGAGCAAGCGTTTGGAATCCTGAAGGAGAGACTAACGAGTGCTCCTGTTCTGACCATTCCAAGTAGGAATGAAGAGATGGTCGTGTATACCGATGCATATGGTACGGGACTTAGAGCAGTAATGATGGAAAATGATAAGATTGTGGCCTACGCGAGTCAATAGCTAAAGTCGCACGAGAGGAATTACCCAAATCATGATTTAGAGTTGGCAGCGATTGTGTTTGCTCTGAAGATGTGCAGACATTACCTGTTGCGAGTTCGATTCAAGTTGTTCACGAATCACAAGTCGTTGATGTATCTTTTCTCCCAAAAGGATTTGAATCTTTGGTAGCAAATGTGGCTAGTGTTTCTGGCATCATATGATTTTGGTATAGCCTACGCTCCACGAAAAGGTAACTTAGTTGCAAATGCGTTAAGCCAAAGACATGCAAGTTTGGGGGAGATGTTTTTGGAATGAAAGAGCCTCAAGCATTTTGGCAAGGTTGATTTCTAGCCATGATGTATGTTGGAGCCTGAAATGTTGGCAAGCTTATCGATAAGATACACTCTTATCAAAAGGATTGGCAACAGCCAAAAGCGAGATATGAAGCTTGTTGAGTTTATCCAGAAGCTGGTAATAAGATGTATCATGACATGAAGCGAGTCTACTACTGGGAAGGGATGAAAAGAGATATTGGAAAGTTCATTTCTAGGTGTACGAACTGTTAGTTGGTGAAAGCTGAACAGAGAAGCCGAGAGGTTTACTTCAGCCATTGAAAGTTCCGACATGGAAGTGGGAGCAGATATCGATGGATTACCTAGAATTAGGGCATGAAACGAAGGGATTCAGGTCATCATGGATCGCTTGATAAATGTGCAAGGTTCGTTCCTATCGAATCGACTAGGACAACATCTAAGTTGGCTGAACTTTATGTGAAATGGATAGTTCGATTCCATGGTATCCCAAAGAGCATAATGGGTGACCGAGATCCATTGTTCACTAGTGGATTTTGGAGGAGTTTGCAGGAAACTTTAGGAACCGAGTTGTGTTTGAGTATGGCTTATCATCCCCAAACTGATGGTCAAACCAAGAGTGTTAACCGAGTTTTGGAATATCTCCTAAGGGCTTGTGTGTTAGACTTCGGGGGAACATGGGAAGACCATCTACATCTAGTTGAGTTTTCATATAATAATAACTACCAGTCTAGCATTGGTATGGCGCCATTCGAGGCGTGGTATGGGAGCCGTGCAGTTCTCTGGCAAGTTGGTTAGAAATTGGAGATAAGTTGATACTTGGGCCAGAGAAGATAAGAGAAACCTTGTATTGTATCAAGATTGTTCGGCAACGAATGAAGACAGCCCGAGATCATCAGAAGAGTTATGGCGATAAACGTTGAAAAGATTTGGAATTCGACGTTGACGATAGGGTTTCCATGAAGATTTCGCATTGAAGCATGAGGTTAGATTTGGAAGAAAAGGGAAGTTAGATCCTAGGTTCGTTGGACCATTTTCGATAGTCGAGCAATTTGGAACGCTCGCATACAAATTGGAGTTACCCGAGAAGTTGTCGAGTGTGCATAATGTTTTCCATGTGCCGTTTCTACAAAAGTTCATGCATGGTTCGAATGTGGTGGTATCTCCAGAGCAGTACGAAGACCTAGAATTTGAGACCGTAGTTACGAGACCTTGTAAGCCACTTCGTGTTATGGTGAATGACATGAAACAACTAAGGAGGAAGACGGTTAAACTAGTCAAGGTACAATGCAGTGAGGATGGCGAGATTGTAGATGGCAGACGAAAGAGAGCATGAAGGCGAGCCATTCGGAAATCGTCGTCGGTATGACCTATTAGTATCATGTCACCGTTCTTCGTTGTAACTTGTGCTATGGTTGTGAATTCCACGTACTAGGATAGGGCCATGGATGCATGGTCAGATGGCTGCTAGTTTGGATGATAAACTTGGCCACACACGAGTGATAGGTATGCGAAATTGTTGTAGTAGCTCGTTTTTATTGGAATTTCTGGGGCGAAATTCCTAAGGGGGGAGAATGTAACAGCCCGCATTTTACGTATTGGAAGATTGTACAATATTTTTATTTTATTCGTTGAGGGTTGGATCATTCTCATATTTTAATATGTTGCTTATGGGGATATGAGATATGCCCATAATTTTTTACCAATTTTGTTTGTGGCCATTTTTCCCCTAGCATTCTTGTACAAGGCATAACTTTTGACTCTGGTCAAACCAAGAGTTGAGACGTATGCCATTGGAAAGGAAATAATGATTCCCTTTCCGTAGAGTTGTCACATTAAAGTTTTGGCTCAGCATTTTGGGAGGAATCACTGTTTTAAGGTTTAACAATTGGCTATTCAAGTTTGGTTAGCCATAATGGCCTGATTTGATGAGGCCCATTAGTGGGCTAGTGGAAGGCTATAAATAGGGGATAAGAGGCGTGGAGAAAAGATTAATTTCTCCATTCTCTCATTTTGTGGCCCTATGTTCCTCCTTCCTTTAACACCATTCCACCATTAAAATCGATATCTAAGGAAGGGAATTCAAGATCTACACCATTCGAAGCTCGATCTACATCATTTGAAGTGAATGTTCATCAAATCGAAGGATTTAGATCAAATTCTTCGTTGTTCGAAACCCAATTTCAATGTTTTTTCTTCGATTTGGAGAATCGGTGAGTGATATTCATTTCTCACATGGATTCGATAAAGTATATGAGTGTTTGATCTTGTTTTTCATCAAATTCAAGTCATTTTCCTTAGATCTACATCATGGTAAGTATATGATTAAATCACCATAGGATCTTGTTTAGCAACTTAAAGCCGGTAATTTTCATGTTATTTCATATGTTTATGCAAATTAGATCCATGATTAAGTTCATATGTTCATTTACCACGATTCTGGTGAAGTTGCATAATTTTGGTAGAAATCATCATATTCAGGTTGTTATTGAGTTCAAACCATGTTTGCGGTTGAAATTGATGAGTTAGATGAATAGATTTTGTCGAGATAGTTGATTGGTGGAGTTTTAGTTGAAATTAGATTTGAATTGGACTGGTGGAGGTTTGGGGTCGGCCTTCATCTAGTCGGCCATGTAGTATGGTGTAGTACGAGTGTAGTACAAGTGGTGGTACACATCTCTGGTCGATCGTTCACGATTTTGGTGCACGGGTCGGTCAGCATGTATGGGTCGTTCGGGTCGGTCACTTGTCTAGTCGGTCGAGATATGGAGCAACTGGGTTGGGCTGGAGCTGGTCGGTCAGTCTCCTATGGAATTACCAGGTCGATCAAGGTAGAGTTGCGTGGGTCAGTTGTGCACCTTCTGGTTGGCTAACAAGGGGCGGGTCGGTTCGAAGTGGTTAGGTCGGTCACGTTGTGAAGCAAGTGGGTCGGTCCGAAATGGTTGGGTCGGTCATGGCTTTCAAAGTGGGTCGGTCTGCCTAAAGGGTTACGGGTCGGTTATGATGATTGTATAAGTTGGATTGTTTCCATAGTTAATGTGTGAATGATATGGACTATTCTAGACCTTATGTGATATTTTCATTGGTGCGAGAATGGCGATGACTTCGAAGTGAATTCAATGAGGAATGTCAAATTGCTGTGAAATGTTCGTTGCGAGTTGAAATGCAACGGGTGTGATTACAACTCAAAGGTGACTTGGGTTGGGTGATAATGGTTTAATGGTCGTCGTCGATGACGACTAGATACTGAAGGCCGAGGAATTATCTTTATCGTAAATTCTAGCGGGCTCAAAGCAGGGGTACAATAGAGACGTCTTAAAGACCGGTTGTAGGTCGAGTACCCTGGGCGTCGTGTATGGCCTGGATATGTCAAATTGTATGACGTATGGGGTTTTTGCTAGAACCGAGGCTTACCATTGGCCCTTGACAATTGGTTGCAAATTTTTTAGTCAGTCATAAGATTAGCGATGGTTCAAAGCTGGATTGGTGGTGATAGCCAGAGTCTGTCATGAATGATTGAATTCTTGGTTTGTACCATCTCACGTAGGTTATCCAACATCGAAGGAGATGTTACTTGGGTGCTTGTGTGACATTGGTTTAGGTCTCTAGGGCTTGTACTTAAGGGATGTTGAATTCAATTATGGTGATTTACGTTAGCTATATAATCTGGATGTTGTAAGTGATTTTGTAAGATTGTTTCTAATTGCCATAAGTAAATGGTTGCTCTGATTTTCATGAATGTATGGTTGAAATGTTTGATGTGAAGGCTATCACTGTCTGATGTGGGGAAGGTGGGAGTTGAGTTCTTCTCTGGTGTTATGGGTAGATTAGTTTCTTTATTTACCCATTATCATATACTTTATTGATGATGTTAGTCAGCTTTTTTATCGCTCACTAATAATGTTGTATGACTCAAGGTTTTATGTTTCTCTCTTATTACCTTGGGCTATTCATCCGATTGTTGTATGGGCAGACTAGGTAGCAGGTGATATCTTGGCGAGGACGATGTTGTAGTTCGGTGGCGAGCAGGAGGCTGGCGTATTATCTTTACTACTATCTAGTATTTTTGTTTTCCACTGTTTGTTATTCATCTCTGAGTGTTGTAGTGAGGAAAAATGGTATAAACACTATTGTTGAATCCATGTGTATGGATATTAGTTTCTAGTCATTATGAAAGTTTAGTGTTTTCTTCTTCACTAATATTACCTATTGTATATGTTCTATTATGTTTTGTCCTTGCGCTGTTAGTTCTTTGATAGGTACTGTTATGTTTCATAGGTTGATGATCGCCCATAGCTACTTGGCACACCTTTCAGCGCATTATCTCTCTTGTTTAGTGTAGAGGCTGGCACTGCTATAGTAGATCTATTATCGGTATCGAAGACATCAACTTGTGATTTTCTGTTATTTCTGTTATCAGCTTCTAATAAAGTCCCTTGGAAGCTTTCGTCTACGGCTTCAACTCAAACATAATTTGCTTTCGACTCTTAGAATGAGCTTCTTTCTACTATTAGGACTGCTTCAATCGAGAGGGATTCCGATTGGCTTTAATTATTGTCGGTATCATAGCTTTGTATTTGTTCTTTGTTATATGTTGTATTGTTTCGGTATTGTTTATTAGTGTTCCGTGCCCGTTACGGCCCATCCTACAAACATTATTAATAGGCGGGTTGAGTACTTTGTAATAGTAAGTTGATTTTGATAATTGAAATATTGACACTCCTATTATTGGGAGCTTATTTATCTATCCCTACTTACAATATCCATTTGTGGATCAACAAACTGGAAGATCATCTTTCAGGCATCAACGGATCAACAGATAATTGGTGATCACGTTTATGGCTTCTTTGGATCAACAAAAATTGTGTTTTCCGTTCATCTCGAATTCCATCGAAACTTATGAAGTTGAGTACCTTTTCGGCATTGATCTCGATCAACGGAATTGGGAATTATCATTGATTTGATTAGTTTGTATTATTTCTTTAGTATTTTGAAGTCAGTTGTGAATTTGAAATAGTATCGAGTATAATTTCGTAAACATTAGTGCTTCCGCTACATCAGTTGGTATCAAAGCCAAAGTGATTCATTGGTTCGGAATTGCTTCAGATCTTCACTAGCTTCAGTTCATAGTTCATTATTGGCTATCGATTCAAAGATCATCGTTGATCCGAGTTTCGAAGTGGAATATCAATTGATAGTATTTCAAAGGTTCTATTGTTGTTTGGAGTAGTTTCTGAGTTCTGAAGTATCATCTTGAAGCTTGGAATATACTGGATCATTATCTCCAGGATTTGAGAAGTGAATCATTGCTTTCGTAGTTTTGATTGTGATTGTTTCGAGAATTGATTCAAAGCTCAATATTGCATCCAGGACATTACTATTTCAAATTGAGTTCGAATCAGTTACCACGGCGACTCAGTTGCAATAGTGAATTGGCTAGGACAGTGACTTGATTATGACAGTAAAAAGTTTATGACAACAAATTGGGTCTGATAGTGAATCGATTTTGACAGTGAAGGATCTTGGCAGTGAAGTGGTTTGAAAGTAAGTGTGATGTTTCACTGTTTTAAATTTTAATTCGAGTAGTTGTTTCGATTTCAAGTTGAAAATTCCTCCAAGACGAGTAAATAGAAATCGAATGGTTGAAGATTTTTGTGCTCAGGAAGATACAACTCAAATGGAGGAACATTAATGGTACCAGACGTTTAGAGAGAATGATTTTGGACATGAACTGAATTCAAAGGCAAAGGACTCCACCCGCATCAGAAAATATGCTTAGTGAGGAAGAAGGCCGTGGAAGTTATCAGTCTCAAAATTGAGAAGATATGAGGTTGCTAATCCAAATTCTAGTAATAGATAGGCGATGGGAATCAGGGATGAGAGCAGAAATTCTGAAATTCAAGGCTGGTATGCAAGATGAAGAATTTTTGGATTGGATTTCTACCGTAGAAGAAATTCTCGAATATAAGGGAGTTCTAGAATAACATTGAGTTAGATTGGATGCTACGAGACTGAGAAGAAGAGCGAAAACATGGTGGCAGCAAACTAAGTTGTTTCGAGCGAGAACGGGAAAGCCAAAGGTGGTTACATGGGAGAAAATGAAGAAGTTGTTAAGGGCTACATTTTTTCCTTACAGCTACCAGTCGTTAATGTATCAATGATTATAGAATCTAAAGCAAGGCAATCGTTCAGTTAATGATCACACAGAAAAAAATTTAACTAATTGCCTGTAATGTATATCATAGACCGAGGAACAGTCAACTACAAGGTATATTAGAGGACTTCGGGTTCAAATTTAGGACATGGTTAATTTGTTCGATCCAAAATTAGTTTTCAGAGCATGTCGGAGAGCTCTTGCATATGAGAAGAAAGGTAGACGAGGAAGTAGTTACTCGACTTCTAACAGTCAGAGTAAGAATGTTGATAGCAGTGCTCCAGCTAGCAAACCTACTATTCTAGATCTTATCAGGGAAAAAGAAGGCAGTAGTATGAAGTGTTTTAATTGCCAAGAATTTGGTCACAAAAGTTCTGAATGTACCGAGCCTAAGAAGAGAACTATGGTCGGGGACGATAGTGAAGTATGCATTAAAGAGGTAGAGTTAGATTTTTCAACTCCACCACAATTTGATGAAGAACTAGAAGAAATTATGACTAGTGACGAAGTTTATAATGTAATGATGAAAAGAACTTGCATAACTCCAAAGTCAACCGACGAATCTAAATGTTTACGAAGCAATATCTTCCAGTCTGCATGTATTATTTTGGGAAAAGTAAGTCGATTCATGATTGGCATAGGAAACTGTGACAACATTAATTCATAAAAGGCTATTCAAAATCTTGGAATTAAGATGGAAAATCATCCACAACCTTACAAGTTAGCATGGTTGAAGAAAGGAGGAGAGGTAAAAGTTTCTAAACGGGCTTTTATTCCTTTTCATATTGGTCTAAAATATAAAGATGAACTTTGATGTGACGTTGTGAATATGGAAGTATGACATCTTTTGTTAGGTAGGACACGACGATATGATAGAGTTGTGCAACATGATCAACGCACAAACAACTACAGTTTCATTTTCAAAGGCACTAAAGTCACACTAGTTCCAAAGAGGCATATTCAAAGTGAAGCAACACTAGACTAGAAGACTGAGACTGTCAGTTTGCTTTCATTAAAAGGCTTTGTAGATGATATAGAAGAAAATGGTGAGGTCTACTTGCTACTGGGATTTGATTATGCAGAGAATGGTGAAATTTCCGAGCCATTAAAGACATTGTTATGTGAATTCGAAGATGCGTTTCCAAAAGATCTACCGAATGATTTACCACCACTCGGAGATATCCAATATCAAATTGATTCGGAACCAGGTGCTGTTTTGCCTCATAGGCACACTATCGTATGAGTCCTAGAGAAGACGAAGAGTTGCAATGACAAGTGGAGGAATTATTGACTCCAGGATGAGTTCGAGAAAGCCTTAGTCCTTGAGTTGTGCCTGCATTGTTTGTTCCAAAAAAAGTTGGGTCATAGAGGATGTGCACAGACAGTTGATCTCTTAATAAGATCACAGTGAGATATCATTTTCCTATTCTATGTTTGGATGATTTGTTGAATCAAATCGGTGGTTCAGTTATTTTCTCAAAGATTGATTTGAAAAGCCGGGATCATCATATCAGAATCAGACCTGGTGATGAGTGGCTCATGAGGGATTATATGAATGGCTCATTATTCCTTTCGGCTTATCAAATGCACTAAGTACCTTCACGAGGGAGATGAATCTAATTTTCAGGACTTATATTGGGAAGTTTGAAATTGTTTACTTCGATGATATTCTTATCTACAGTGTTAGTCTGGAAGAACATCTATACCATCTATGTGCGATTTTGATCATCTTGCGTCAAGAACAATTTTATGCCGCAATGAAGAAATGTACGTTCACAACTACAAGGGTGCTATTTTTGAGATACGTTGTTTCCTAGGAAGGATTACAGGTTGATCAAAGTAATATTATGACAATCAATGATTGGCCACAGCCGAACAAAATTACAGAAGTGCATAGTTTTCGTGGTTTGGCATCTTATTACAGGCGATTCAATCCACATTTCAGTTGCATTATGGCTCCTGTGATAGATTGCATGAAATAAAAAAAATGGTTGGATAGAGAAGGCATAACATGCTTTTGAGCATATTAAAATTCTGTTGACTTCAACGCCTATTCTAATGCTTCCAGATTTCCATCTACCATTCGAACTTCATACTGATGCATCAAAGGTTAGCGTCGGGGGAGTGTTGAGTCAGATTGAGAGGCATATTGCTTATTTCAATGAGAAATTGTCGGGGGCGAAGGTAAGTTACAATACCTATGATATTGAATTTTATGTTGTGGTTCAAGCTATAAAGAATTGGAGACATTATCATTTTTTACAAAGAATTGGTTTTATGCACGGATCATGAAGCATTAAAACTTCTCCAGGGTCAAGATAAAGTAGCAGCTAGACATGCGTCATGGATTGCTTATCTGCAATAGTTCACAATTGTGGTGAAGCATAAGTCAGGGGTTAAGAATAAAGTAGTTGATGCGTTAAGTCGGAGGAGCAATCTTTTGACCACAATGAGAGTTGAAGTGTTCTGGTTTGACTTGCTCTCATAATTGATGAATAAAGATCTTTATTTCTCAAAGTTTTTGGAAAGGGTCAAGAAAATTGAAATGACAAATTTTTCATTGGTTGACGATTTTCTATTCAAAGTGAATCAGGTGTGCATTCCAGATTGCAGTCTTCGATTGAAGATAACCCAAGATCTTCATGGCGAAGGTCATGTTGGTAGGGACTGTACATTATAGCTGATTATGTATTCTTATTTTTGGCCATCAATGCGGAAGGAAGTTGAAAAGTTAGTGCAAAGGTGTCACATTTTTCAAGTGTCCAAGGGAACAACAACTAACACGGGTTTGTACTTGCCATTACCAGTTCCTTCTCAACCATGTGTTGATGTGCGTATGGATTTTGTATTTGATTTCCCGAGAATAGGAGAGTCAACGATTCCAATTATGTGGTCGTTGATCAATTTTCGAAGATGGCTCATTTCATCACTTGCAAGAAAACGAGAGTTGCCGTGAATGTGGCTCAACTATTCTTTTGGGAAATATACCAACTACATGGATTACCAGATTCAATTGTTTCAGATCGTGAAACTTGGTTTTTAAGACATTTCTGGCTAAGTTTGTGGAAAATGAGTGGTATGAAATTGAAATTTAGTAACTCTTATCATCCATAAAGAGATGGACAGATCGAAATGGTGAATATATCATTGGGAAATTTATTGAGAAGTCTAGTCAATGTCAACTTGAAAAATTGGGATTCAAAATTGTGCCAGGCTGAATTTGCGCATATTCATGCTATCAGTCGCAATACTAGATTCAGTGCTTTCAAAATTTTGTACACAGTGGTACCAACGGGGCTAACTCCGTTGCCACAACAAAGTGGAATGAAGAGAAAAACCATTGACCTTGTCTCGGGTTTACAGAAGCTCCATTGGGTGGTGCGGAAATGATAGAGACACAAGTACAAGAAAGCTGCTGATTTGAAACGATGACATGTTGAGTTTCAACAGGGTGACTTTGTGTGGGCAGTATTGACGAAAGACCAATTTCCTGCTAGTACATACAACAAGTTGGCTTTAAGAAAGATTGGATCTTTGGAAATTATTGAGAAAATAAATCCAAATGCTTATCGATTAAGATTACCAAGCCTTATTCATAATATAGAGGTTTTCAATGTTAAGCATTTGATGCCATAATATGAGGATGATTTGGTGGAAGAGTCTACTTTAAATTCGTGGATGAAATTTTTTTCAACCTGGGGTGGATAATATAGCACAGGCTGTAGCAATGTCAATAATGTCTTCATGTTTGCATCAAATAATTCTATGTTGGTCTCGGTAGCGCTATCACAAATTTGTTATCAGTATCGCCGACATCAGCTTGTGATTTTCTTTTATTTATGTTATCGACTTCTAGTAAAGTTCCTTGGAAGCTTTCGGCTTTGGCTTCAACTCAAAAAGAATTTGCTTTCGGCTCTTGGAATGAGCTTCTTTCTACTATCGGTACCGGTTCAAACAAGAGGGGTTTTGGCTGGCTTCAAAAAGTGTTGGTATCATAGCGTTTTAATTCTGCTTTGTTATATGTTGTAATTTTTTCAGTATCGAAATGCTTATATTTAGTTTCGGTATTGTTTATTAGTGTTACTGGTGTTGGTGTCAGCCTGTCCTATAAACACTATAAATAAGCGGGTTGAGTACCTTGTAACAGTTAGTTGATATAGATAATTGAAATATTGGCATCGCCATTATTGGGAGCTTGTTTCTCCATCCCTACTTACGGTATCCATTTATGGATTAATGACCTGGAAGATCATCTTTCTGGCATCAACGGATCAACGGAGAGTTGATGATTATGTTTTGTCTTTCGATCAATGAAAATTGTGTTTTCTATTCATCTCGAATTCCATCGAGATCTACAGACTTGAGTACCTTTCCAGCATCGATACCAATCAACAAAATTGTGAATTATCGTTCATTTGTGATTGGTTTGTATGTTTTATTCAATGTTTTGAAGTTAGTTATGAATTCATCATAGTTTCAAGTATAATTTCAAAAACATTATTGCTTCCGCTACGTCAACAGATGTACTAAAAGACTTTGACCAGAATTTGAGTGGTAAGTGTGCATGAGCAAGTAGTGTCAAGCCAGATTCCATAATATGTCTATGTTTCCTTTCAACGATTCCATTTTGCTATAAAGTATAGGGACATGTGATTCTATGAACTATGCCATCGTCTTTAAAATAAGTATTCAGAGGCTTAAATTCACTTCCCTCATCAGTTTGGATAGCCTTAACAGAAAAATTGATCTATTTTTCAATCATAATAACAAAGTTTTAATAACTTGATAAGTTTCAGATTTATTTTAAAAAAAAAATCCAAGTGAACCTGGTAAGGCATCAACAAGAGATACATAATACTTGTATCCAAAATCAGAGAAAATAGGGGTATGACCCCACATATAAAAGTGGTCTCCCAACTATTTTTATTGAACCACTCCAATTAGTTGCAAAATAGGCACGTTTCTTTGATACTGATAGTCGTTTCTATTGTTAGATTGACTTGTATTTTTGTAACCACTTGAGAGATTGGCTAAATATTCTGATTCAAACATCTTCATGTTAATTACCCTAGCTTTAAGATAATAAAATTGAATGAATCTCATCAAGAGGTTGAACACTTCTTTGAGTGGTGAAGGCAGCTACAATAGGTTCAAATTATTCACTTAGGCCATTCATTAGAATTAAGGCATGTTTAGATTCTTTAATGCCATTGCTATTACCAGCAAAGGGATCACGAATACTTATAACTTTTGCGATATATTCTTTGATTGGCCGATTTTCCATTTTGATGTTTAGCGATCGTCTCTTAAAATGTAGGATTTTTGCATGTGACTGGTTGTTAAAGTTCATTTTACAACCTAAAACTTGGGGAAGTAAACCGACACTGACTGAGAATAGAAACCATGAGCAGATCAGGCTATCATGTCTATTGTACTTAATATATTCTTCATATGTGACAATTTTGTTTTCTTTATTAGCGATGAACTTTGATGGTATAGGAAGGGTCCCAAGAACAAAGCGCTCTTGGCCATATCCATATATTGTTGTCTCAACTTGGAATTTCCACAGAAGATAGTTATCTTCTTCTAGATGAATGATTTAGATGACTCAGGGGGTTTATCAGAGTCTTCATGTAGCATCCCTAAAATTTTAATGCTCGACATTTCGACACAAATACATCCCATGCCCAAACTCGAGTACCGAACATCCAGAAAGCTAAAAGAAAGAATTTAGGGGATGCGAAAAGAAAGAAAGAAATATTAGAATAGAAGAAAAAGAAGAACCAACAGAGCCTCACATCGTAGCGGGATAAAATATAATATAGAAATAATACTTTACTGAGAGCTTGATAATATACTTACATCCATCAGAGTATAACAGATAGCCCATACGTCTGCATAGTCATAATAACATGTCCTCATAATACAACACATAGTGGAATAATACTATATAATCATACACCTTGACTCTTCCATCTCGTCTCTAAACAATATCCGACAACCTAAACCTGAAAAACTCATTTTGACCCGAGCATTCCAAACACTGGATCAATCTAGTTAACCAGAGTGAGAAAACGCACTAAGTTTATAGGTATCATCCAACTTGATTTTAAATTTAAAATTCCTTCTGAAAGAAAAGGATAATCGTAAGACCAATCCACCCATAAATACGGATGGTTTTTACCTTACGATAACCCAAAACATTTTTGATATCAAAATCTAGTGATATTATAATAGTGTCTACATCAAATAAATAACCATCTGGTAGAACGCTTGGATCTCACACTATACATGTGTGGTATATAATCAAAAACCACGAGGATCTTATTGGAGAATGGATTCCAACTATGGCAAGGTATGGAACCACCTATCGATCTGTGTACCTCCAGAAATGAATACGCTTGGGTTCAATAAGAACTTCTTGCAACCCAGGCTAAACATGACCGACCACTCATTTTGCTTGAGTGGACTTAATATATCATCACCAGGGTTAGGGGCCAGCCAACGAATTGAAAGAATACAAAAAGGAACAATCGAGGCATTTTATTTCTCCAAATTAGGTAATGATATACCCTAATGGGTGCGACCCACTTGGCCATGCGACCTACCCGATTTCTGCCATTTCCCGGTTGATGAGGCTTACGGCTACTATTATCTTTTAGAGAACAACACTGCAAACTTTGGATGCCACATCATCAGACTCGCACAAAAATCACTAATTGACTTCCACAAAAATACTCTATATGTTAAGCTAAAAGAAGTTGCCTTCCCCGCCACTAAACTCGGTATGTTTGAAGAAATCAATGCACATGACAACTTTCGAAATACTCTGTATGACATCCACGTATAGAAGTCATCCACGAACAGGATGAACCGAAGGCACCCTCCTACTACATCCTTATATAGGAATTTCCCCAAGGATCAGTAGCGGGTAGTCCTTGCAATCCACAGATACCAATCACGACAGAATTACTATCCAAACATCTCTAACTGCGGACTAGAGAAAATGTATTAAGTAATCCTTCAGCTTATAAAGATCCACGGTCTTCAGTTGCTCCATATTCAATCAACACCTTCCTTGTTTATGTCTTCGCTAGATGGAATGGTTTTCTAATATAAATTCGATCACGATCTTTTCATACTAACAATCGTATGGCCAGATTTTGATAATTAGTAATTTAACTATCAAAATAAACAACTATGCAACTATGAAAATAAGATGGATCCACTGGTTTAGTATATAGCATCACTTGGCCTTTTTAGTTTACTATTCATTAATTATAACCTCAGAGCTTACAATCTTGGAAACATAACAATTTACTTCTTCTATCAATATAAGAATTCTCTCAAACTATTTCTTTTTAGTACTTAGAAAAATATCTCATAACTGTATCCAATTTCCTATTTAACTCTCATTTGTAAACCACTTGCTACAACATTACTTTCTACTAAAACTAGGAACAAAGTTCCTTTTATAAAATATACATATATAACCAGTATAACTTGATATTCATAAAAACAATGTCATAGATTCCATATTCAATATCTTCTACCATTGCAAGCTAGTACCATCTCTCGATAATAGTGAATTCGTTCAAGTTGGGGTATTCTATTTACCTCTCAAACCTTAATCGCCAACGTTCTTATCTCGAGATAGATAGAAGTTTGTAATTTTAAAATTGATATCCTAATACTATACAACCTTACTTACTTAACCCATTTAAAAACATGGTTTTATAAAACATCTTATATATTGAAAATCACCTTTTCAAATATAACTGCTATTTCTAAATTCAATGATTAGGTAAATGCTTATTGAAAACATCACCTTTTTAATTTTAAACTTCTGCAAACAATTTTTCAAATAACTCGGATTTTTATTACAAAATCCTATTACGAAACTTTTGACAAAGATCCCTTTTTGCCGATTCTTTTTGCCAATTCATTTAACCATTTCCCTCTTGAAAATATCATTTCGATTTCATTTATTTTACTCACTTCCATTATTCAGTAAAGCTAATTCAAAATCAATGGTTAACTTCACATTCTCTTTTATACACCTTTTATAAAGCTCAGTTTAATATGAAACCCTTTTAAACATCTTCCCTTGCATTCTTCAAAACCTTCTTATTATCTCGATTCTTTTTACTTGATTCAAATATTAAGTAAACATTTATTAAAGCTATTACATTCGCTTAAAATCTCTTTTATAATTTTGGTTATAAAACTCGAGTTTTACTATAAATTCCATTCATAAACTTCTTTCAAAATCCAATTATATTTCATTACAAACTTGATTATTCTCTTAAATGAATTCATTTAAGAAGTAATCACTTAAGTTATTAATAATTAAGATAATAATTTATTTCATCATCAACTATCAATATAATAGTTAATCTTTCTTTACAGGTTGAAATAATCAACTTCTTTAAATATTTAATAATTCAATAATCGTCTTTAAAATCAATTCTAGTTAAAGCAAATGACATAGTCAACTCAATAACATGGTTAATTCTTTATCCAATTTCCATTGGTCCTTCCTTTAAGTTAATTAATGTAAACCCATTACATTGTCAGTTAGAAACAAGTAATCATTTCTTAACCCTTAGGTTAATATCTACTCACTTGGCTTTAAAACTTATTAACCTAAGAAATTTGCTTTATAGAATCCCTTTATAATTTCTTATAAATATTAAATATAAAATTTTCTTCAATAATACTTTTGTTCAAAATAACTTATATAAAATAGATTCATAATCTGTTTTCAATTATAAATAGATTTTATAACTTTATTACTATCAATTCACCTGATGGCAAACCAACATTTATAAAATGATGGATTTATAGGCCATTTGTTGTAAATTACACAACCAATACTGCCCATTGGTTAAAATCAAGAAATATTGAATTTCAGTTCAACAACCAAATCATTATCCAATCAGATTGGTTTAATATTTGATATATAATATAATATGAAAATAAACAACATATTTGAGGAATCCAGTTTGATCCCTCCCATCGGTTTTTCCCTACATTGAAATAGGTTACCTCAATAATATCATTCAATTTAATATATAGATATAATTCTTAACAATCAACCGGTAATAATAATTTAAGCATCCAACTATTTATATAATACGTTTATATTAATATACACGTAACCAATGAGGTAAGTTACTTCACTTGGTTACAATCGTAAAAAATAGCAGTTGATTTAAATTAAATTAAGTAAGTGTTTAATTCAATCAGTTTAGTCTATGTAAATAAATATATGCAGTAACCATCCAACAATAAACAATCAGCACATAAATATTATACATGCCATATATAAAATATAAGTGGAATAAAAACCGAGTGAGTTGTAATCACTTGATTTCTGTTATTGTTGTAGCTGTTCGGTTTTAGTTAAATTAAACGATTATTTAAATTAGCTAAAATTCTAGATGATTCCAAATCTGTCTATATCAATTCCGCAATGTTGCGCTCGTCGCCACAATCCCGTTGCAACTTGATTCGTCCGATTCTGTTTAAGGAATAAAATGCTATCCACATTTTAGATCATAGTTTAATTTAAATAATTTAATTCCTTAATTAACTATTTTATTAAACTAATTATATTACATTATCAAAACACGACAGACTAATTTTCACTTCACTACTGCTTTGTTCACATCTCAGAATCTAAATCTTGTCATGATTTTAAACAGATTAATTAACTTCTAATTATAGGTTAACACAATACTTAAATTACTTAATTTGAGTTATAATAACTAATTACTTGGTTTAGCTCAAATAGAATAAGACCGACACTTTTTTCTGCATTGTCCATTTTCTGTTGCTTCAAATTCTGCCCGACCTGCCTCACTTCATATTTAAGTTTAAGATTTTAAAATAACATAGCTAAGTTCCTTAACCATATTTTTAATTAAGTTAAACAAAATATTTTGTTACTCAAATATACAGGGCCAACACATTTCCCCTCTTCCCGTTCGATAAACTTCTTTGTTGAAATTGCATTGTAACACCCTACCTCCGTTAAGGTCACTCACAAAGGGAATGCATTAACTTCAATGGAGCGTCATAAGTGTATAGAACAGATAAATTAGAAAACAGACAAAAATTAAACGGAGGAAAATCAATAAAACTTTACTTTACTTATAAAACAACAGCTTGGTAAAACAACTTGTACAAAGAATGTTTTCCAACATCAAAACACCCTTACCCATTACAACAAAGCATCTGTCTTGTTTAACAAAATAAAGAAGCATAAAATGCCAATGATATTCCCCAATAAAGCATGAGCCATCCATAGCAGTGGAAAAGAGAGTCCAAAGCAATACTTTGTCTATCTTCGAGCTTGGAAAGAAGACTGAGCTAAGTGGTGATATTCCCTCCCTGTGAACCTGAGGGGGGAGGGGAACGGAAGAAAAGAAGGCGAAAGAAAACGGGTTAGACATAAGTCTGGTAAATCCAGAGATTATTCAACATGTAGACATGTAAAAGGATCATAACATGAATAAACTAAATACCAGACATAACCATGATAATAAGCATAGCAAGATAACAAATGATGATCGTTAGATATGACAAGGTAAGATACAATCAATGTGCTTCGGTTCTTTCTCTGATTTCCTATTTTCTCTGCACCATCCATCCAACTAGCATCCTAACTAGTGTCTCTTATGTAACGATCTATATATCCCTTACTAGTGTCCCAACTAGTATCTTGTGAAAAAGGAACTGTATTCCCTACTAGTGTCCCAACTAGTATCATGTGTTATAAAATAAGGTGATCCCAACCCCGCAATTGTTGTAGCCTTCAAGTGTACATCTAGTATGAGGGTCTTACCTCAATCAGCCTAATTGCCATGAAGATGTTAGATGTATCCTTACTACCCTATCGATCGGCTCCCTACTTGTATTAATTTTTCCTTGTGTCTGTGTCAATCGACCCTCTCACTACAACAAAAACACCATATTACAACTTTAATTTCACAACGGTGATAAACGCACCGTTGTAATAAATGGGTTTTTACAACGGTGGTAAAAGCACCGTTGTAATAAATGGTTTTTTACAACGGTGGTATAAACACCGTTGTAATAAAAGCCTATCACAACTTTTATTTTTTGACTGTTGTAATATATGACAATTTATAATATTAATTATTTTCATTCAATAATTTTTAATAATTAATATTTACAACTAATTAGTAATTATTAATTAATAACCTATATATTAATATTAAATATTTAATTAAAAATACTTCAATAAATAAATAATTCATGCTAATAATTAGTAATTGACAACCAATTAGTAATTATTAATTAATAATCAATAAATACATATTAAATATTTAGTTAAAAATTCATCAATAAATAAATAATTCCTACTAATAATTACTAATTAACAACCAATTAGTAATTATTTAATAATAATCAATATATAAATATTAAATATTTAATTAAAAATAATTATTTATAACTACTTCATTATTGAGTACTAGTAATTAATTAGTAAGTAATAACTAATGAGCGGTTAATAATCAATTAATTAATAATCAATAAGTAAATAACAATTAATAAATATTTAATTTATAATTAATCATGACTATTAGTAGTAATTAATATTTAGTATATAATATTTTTTAATAAGTAATCGTTGTTGAAAGTTTTTCCAAAATCTTTTGTCAAATATGATCCTTACGGAGGGGGGGTCCAGGGGGTGGCAACCCCCCAAGGTGGGGGTGCGGGGGCAACGCCCCCGCTAACGAGGTAACGGTACATTTTGTGTACTGTTGAATTTGAATCTTACTCAAAATTTAACAACAATCGTTAATTAAGTAACAATTGTAAGTTAAAAATCAGTAGTAAATAATAATAATAATTTATAATAAATAAAATAATAATTGAAATTAATGATAAAAACATATATTAAATAAGTAATAACTCCGCGTTGCAGCTATTTTTAGGGACAGTTTAATAGTTCAATCCAAATTTTAAGCAGAAAACCAAAAAAATTGGCTCCAACTACTTCAAGTTTAAGCGGGAAACCGAAAAATTAGCACCGACGTACTTCGTATTTTTTTTAACAGTTGCGTCCACCCATTCTTCCCCTAAATCAATATCGACCTGCCTCCAACCATTCGTTTCCCCAAATCAAAAACTAAAACGCAATCGAGCTTTCCTGTCCTACAATGGTGACTAGGGTTTCCGCCGCCCCATTCTCTTCCTCAGTTTCCGCTCTTCTGCTCTTCTTTTCCTCGTCGTATCCCTTCCTCTTGTCCCCTCTCTTCTCCGTCCTCTAGCCCTAGCTTCCATCGTCGTGGGTAGGAGCTCGCCTTTCTTCCTCTATCTCTACTTAATCGACCGCCTCTTTTCTGGTTTTCTCCTCTTAGTCGATCTGTTTTGTGGATCTGTTTTAGATTTGCTGAATACGGTAAGTTTTGGATTTGCTATTTCCCACCTTAAAAGTTTTGGGGGAACGCACGTCTTGGCCTTGTTCGTAGCTCACTAATCCTCTTTCAGATCTTGCAGTTACTATATGCTGTGGATTAAACTTATTCCAGTGTGCCAGATGTTGTCAATATCTTCACTGTACTGGAGCTTCACTATTGGAATTTAAGGTATTGTGACTGTGGTGGCTTTTGTTGGTTTGTTTGTTTGACTTGGTTGGAACTTGGATATGTCATTTGTGCTGTGAGTGTTTTGACTTGGGTGTTAGTGTGGTCGTTCTTGAGTTGTCTGTGCTTTGGTTAGCTTTAGGATTTGTTGGTATTGCTCGGTGGTTTTGGGTTGCTGGTCGGTTGTGCTTTGCCGGAGTTCTTATTGATTGTCTTTGAAGTGTTAAATTGTGTTAAATTATTTTGATTTCATATTAGTCTTTGAAGTGTTAATATGTTTGTCTAGAACTACATACCTCACTCTTAGTGAATAATACACTTAGAAATAGATGGTTGCCAATTTTCATTATCCTTATGTTCTTCATTGGTCCAAGTAACTAGCTTGTTTGTTTTGCGTAAATGCACTGTTGTTGACAATTTATAATTGTTACACATAACTCTTATGTCTGTATATTGGAATAGATAACGTTATCTAGGCCTGATAATTCTCCTTTGATCCCACTTTGGATTAGGAGTTGCAAAGATGTTAGTAGCATGCATCTAAGTATTGACAGGATTTCATTTGATTTTGATTCATGCTTATTATTAAATTAAATTTTGCTACCAACAAGTTTTAGCTGATGGAATATCCAGTTTTCAATATCTGATACCACTAATTCACTATCAAACGATATGTTGGGTTAGTAAATGTGTATAATATAGATCATGGTTCAGCTGAATAATTTGTGGGAACCATGTCAGACCATATTTTTAGCCGAAATTGCTGAAATAAAACGTTGATATCTATGCTTTATTGGTGCCATCTATTGTTATTAATATGCGACTAATGCAAGGCAAAATGTTTTTTCTAATAGATACTCGAGTGGGAGTTAACATGGAAAAAAGTATGAAATTTTCGTTGGTTTGGCTGAAGAATCCAAGATCAAGTAAGGTTTCTACCTCAGAAATAAGGTTTTGCATGCTATTTTTTTTCCATAGTTCTGGGTAAAGTAGCAGTTTTTAGGCTATGTCTGTCCGGGAAGATATATAATTCTGTCCACAAAACCGATAATATATATATATATGTGTGTGTGTGTGTGTGTGTGTGTGCGCGTGCATGCATATATATATATATAAGTATGTATGTGTGTATATATATAAATTGATTTTTTTTTCGACACAAAAATAAATGAAATGCAAAATATATATGCATTTGGGCATCACTGTACTCATGAATGAATGACACAGAGTAATAAGGATATTTGACGATGAGCATGATGTTGAAATGGATGATCGATTGGAGATGCTGGAGCATAAAGACTTGGTGTATGTCAGTGTGTATGTATATTTATACGAAAGTGTGTATGTAACTGAGTGTATTGAGTGATCAGTTTGTAGTGAGGAATGTATGTATTGTTATGACTGTATTATGTAAAAGTGAGTTGTACGATAGTGGATCAGAAAGTTGTACTAATTCAAATATTGAAATAAAATATTTAATTGATTATTTCAGATCAGTGTAGTATCATTTTATTCAATATAAATATTTATTTTTATATGAAATGTAATGTATAACGAAACAAAAATCATATTGTTATAATTAATTGTAGTAGGAATTACTACAACGGTGGAAAAAAGTTGTAATATATATTACTACAACGGTGGAAAAAAGTTGTAAAATATACATATTACAACGGTGTTGCAACAGTGTAAAAACGTTGTAAAAGATATGAGTCTATTACAACTTCTTAATACACGACGGTTTGCCCACCGTTGTAAAATGTATATTACAACGGTGTTCCACCGTTGTAATAGGGTCATTTTGTTGTAGTGTCTCTTGCGTGTAGATACCCTATGCTGGTTTCACCATAAGGTGTATCAATCCCTATGATAGCAACCTGAAACAAATTCTAGATGCAAAGTGTATACTACTGATGCCCAGTGCCTGCTTTTCCTCTCCAGAGCATGTGCACACCCATACTCTGTCGGAACTACACTGTTGCACCCTCTGCCGCTATTTTGACTGCTTATAATCAACCTAGTAATTGTGCCCCACCCTGCCTTGTTCAGGGTACCGTGATACATCTATGTGGGTTACTGCTGAAATAGGTCCCTGTTACTAGGGTTTTCTAGGGTCTATTTGCATACCCCCCAAATTGGCTAAGTGCTATCCATCCATTCAAGTTAACTTAACTCATCCACACGCCATGTCATGTTGTTTAAGTGTTTCTTATTAACCTAACCCTTCTCATTCATCATGTTGTAATTGGTTAAGTGTTTTCTATTAACTTAACCTTGTTCATTCATCATATTATATTGGTTAAGTGTTACCCATTAACTTAACCCCACTCGTTCATCATGTTATATTGGTTAAGTGTCATCAATCTAGTAGAGTTAACTTAACCTACCCACTTGTCATGTTACATTGGTTAAGTGTTGCCTTCTTGTGTTACTTAACCCTACTACTTGTCATGTTACATTGGTTAGGTGTTTCCCTCTTGTGTTACTTAACCCTACCACTTGTCATGTTACACTGGTTAAGTGTTTCCCTCTTGTGTTTCTTAACCCTATCACACATCATGTTATATTGGTTAAGTGTTGCTTTGATTAACTTAGCCCTACCACTCTTAACTTGTCTGTTTCTTAGCTTTAATTTATTCATTAAAGCACCAACCTCTCACATTAGATCTATATTGTTGCGATCGCTGGATGTGCCGGGCGGTTCTGGGCAGTCTTACACTGCAACTCAATCTAACCTCGGGTTTTTGGGCTAAATGTGCTAACCTCTCACATTAGATCTATATTGTTACGGTTGCTAGATGTGCCGAGCGGCTCCGGGCTGTCTAACGTCGTAACTCAATCTAATCTTGGGTTAGGCATACTCATCTTTTTAATAAATTTACATATTTACAATTTATGTTTATATGTAAATTGTCCACCAGTGTTGTCAATTCAAGTCATGCCCCATTTACCCTCTAAACTATGTCCATAACTCTAGGTATACAAATTCTTCCATTTCATGCTATTAATCTTTTACATGATTATGAGCCAGTCTATGCCAATAGCATGTAGTTTAATATTTTTCCCCAACGTCTCCCTCATTATTCGTTCGCATAATTCACATAGAACTTTAGGCTCGCAAATTATCCTAACTTATAAACAAAAGGAAAGAAAGGGACATGTAATATTTCAACAGACATAAATAATATAGATCAACATGTGTAGTATAAATTTGGGATAGGACGACATAAACTTAATCAAGCACATGAACGTAATCTTGCATTTAAACTAGATCCAATTAACATGTGAACTAGCATAGGTCTAATTATATAAGCATGAACTTATATAGTTCTTAAACATGGGTACTATCTTGGATCTAACATATAACATGTATGAACGTAACTTAGCAGGTAATTCAATGTACATAAAAGAACCACAAATTTAATACAACATGATAGGTTCAAATGTATCAGTCCCAATAGTCTCAGAGGCATAGGATGTATAACATGATAGGTTTCATCATATAAGTCACAACAGTACAATAGGCATGATAGGTTTTCTACGTCAGTCACAACAGTCCAATAACCATGATAGGATTTTCTATGTCAGTCTCAACAGTCCAATAGGTATGAATGGTTTTTCTATGTCAGTATCAATAGTCTAATAGGTATGATAGGTTTTTCTATGTCTGTCTCAACAGTCCAATAGGTATGATAGGTTTTTCTATGCCATTCACAACAGTCCAATAGGCATTATAGGCTTTTCTATGTCAGTCACAACAGTCCAATAGGCCTAAGAAATTCAGAATTCGCAAAAGGATAGGCACGAATAGAAGTAGGCATAGTTCTAGATTCAGTTATTACAGTCATGATTTCTTATAAGGTGCTTAAATCAGAAGAATAACTAAACTTATAGAAAAAGGACAGATCTTGATTTCTGGGATCTGATTTCTGAATTTGAAAAGCTATCCTTTGATGTAGACGTTTGATTTGATGTTCTTCTTAATCGGTTTCTAGTTTGGATTTGATTTTCTAGTTTGGAGAGGATGAAGAGGCTAGGCTAGCTTGTAGACGAACATCATGACGACACCATAATTTTACGGTTATGATGTTAGAGGTAGATTTAGCTACATATATATAGATGGCTATGATTATTTAGAGCCCTTAGATGAACTAGGAGTCCATCAGAACCACCTAGCTCAAATACACATCATCCGGCCACTTAGAAGAAGACACATCATCACAGAACACTCTAGAATTCTGTGCTGGATCAGTACGGGCGCACTTGGATGGTGCGCCAGTGCATTTTTGTACTGGCGCACTTATGAAGTGCGCCAGTGCATTCTGGTCGACTTCCGGTTTTTCTGCCTAACTTCGTTCGTCCATATCTTGTTCATACGGTATCCGTTTTATGCACACTCGGATTCTATCTTAAGCAGAATTCCGAGACGAACGCAATGGCGTAACCCACTTTATTAATTCTTCTTTTAATAGTTAATTATTATTTAATTATCTATTATGTCCCATTTTAAAATTACGGGGTGTTACATGCATCTTCCCCGATTTTTCACTCCAAAACAAAGATCATCCAATTTTAGCAACCACCGCACCAAAACCATAAGACCGGACTTCAATCAAACTGAACCCTCTCGAGCATCGGAAGCCCCTCTTTCACCGACCGGAACCCCATGTAGGTGGAACTCTCTGTTCAACACCAGATCAGCCTCAACCGCGACCCTTTCGAACCCAATTCCTGGCCATCTTACAACTCGACAACAGACAGTGGCCGTTCAGTTGATAGACCACACATAGATGAACTGACGAGAAGGAGTATAGTTTCTGTTCTTTCATTGGTAAAAGCGGTTGATGTTTTAGCATTGACCACGGGTTTTTGGTTTCGCTTGATTGGAGGATAGAGTTTCAGTCCATTTGTTTCACAGGAAGGAAAAGTGAAGTAAAAAAAGGAGATAGTGGACATATATAGATGAGGAGAGGAAGGATAAGCTCGACGTTGTTTTCATGGTACAGAGAAGGCTTGTGTATTAGGATGAGAAAAAAAATAGATTCGATGTCTTTGTTTCTTTTCAATTTAGATAAAAGTATACATTTGCATTTGCCTTAGGAAAAATAAAATAGGGTTAACCTATACCTTTTTCTGGTTAGGTGAGTACTTGAATTTACTTGCCCATGGAGTTGTTATAAGAAAATCTGCATGGCATAAAGTAGAAGTATTGTAATGTACACGAATGCATTATGCATTTCAGAGCAAATTTAGTGGAAAAGTTTACTATATGTTGTTAGCATACATCTTTTTTGTAGAGGCAGGTTTTTTCATGCATGTGTATTCATGAAATATTTAGGCCTGTAAATATATTTAAGAGTAGGTATGTATTGCTTAGGAGTTAAGTTTATATTTTATTTTACTTTTATGCGGTATTTAATTCTATCGCTTATAACTATCACCTGTTATTTTTGTACCGCCACACACGAACTCTAACCGTAATAAAAATGGACATACCGCTACGACTTAACATTCCGGATCCAATGAAATTAATTCATTGAAATCCGACTCCGTTCGCAAAACGACTTTATTTTAAATTTTCAATTATTTATTCACCTTTAATTTGCACACACAAATAAAAACAACTCTAATAGGATCCAAAATAGAAATCTAGCAATAATTAACTATACATATTCCAATAAAATTTGTTTCGTCGAAAATGGATGTCGTTTGAAAAATGGCTATTTCTAAGGCTTATATAATATCGATAAATATTATTTAATACTAAAACAATTTAATAATAATAAATTATTATTACTGAATATATTCAAATGGAATAATATATACTTAAATATGAACCAATGTGGAATTATAACTCAACATTTAAAATTTCGAGTAAATCGATATTATATTTATACAGAAATTCCTTTTTAATTTATTAATTAAATGTTATGGTCTATAAACGATTCCCTAGTGATTTTTCTAAAAATTTTATTTAGACATAATTCACAACCTATAACATCAAATCTCAATTTTTCTCTTTCATTTGA
Organism: Allium sativum; assembly: GCA_030737875.1. Lineage (NCBI taxonomy): Eukaryota > Viridiplantae > Streptophyta > Magnoliopsida > Asparagales > Amaryllidaceae > Allium > Allium sativum. The sequence continues at coordinate 305,265,865 of CM060925.1, read as the reverse complement.
AAACTGTGATATATTAGATTTAAATATTTCTTTTTTCTCAGAATTCTGACTTATAATGGATTTTGTATTACTGTTCAAAATTCAGTATTACGAAGTACCATGATGTTACGAGCTCTTTTTACAATTATATATAAACTATACATTCAGTCACCGTTTAATAAACGAATTCTATATCGTAAGTCCATTCATAATTCTAATTCATTATTTAAGATATTAAAATAAATTAAATACCTGGCAACTAAAAATATGGGACGTTACACTTCATCAGTTGATGGACAGAAGATAAATCTAGAGAACGGTTGATAGTACCTGAACTAGATGTGGACAAAGACGAAGCATCCCCCATGATGATTGAAGGATAACAAGAAACTCAAAAGATGGATAAAATAAAATTGTGCCAGTGAACTAAAAGGAGAAAATAGTAAGATAGAGATCCAAGAATCCAAAAAAGAGACTACCAGATAAGTCACTGATGATGTTTCGAATTAAAATTCCTATTGATCTCAAAATTGGAATCAACACCAAGGGTGTGAAATCACAATACACCAATTATGGTTAGAAATTAAAAGGGCCACAAACACGAAATAAAAATGGAGAAAAGCGATTAGAAGATGAGAATTTTATAGTGGTTCGGTCTAATGTTGACCAACGTCCACTTTAAATGCCACTTTCATTAGGGAATTTTGCTTAACAACACTCATGAAATCTCTCATACATTCATTTCTCACTTCTCTCATTTTTATGATCTAATTACGCTTGAAATTAACAAGAAATTTTTGAGATTTCTTGCTTCATGATGGAGGATGTATGAATCGTTGATCACTTTAGCATGTAGATGCTTCTCCTCGATTTGTTAATGAAGTTTGTGCTAGATCCGGATTTTTAAAGATAGCTAATGGCGATTAAAGAGCATTAGACTCAAGTTAAATCAACTTTGAATGGAGAAATGAATTGATTTGATCTTCATGTTGTTGGAGAATAATAAAGCAAAGTTAGGAAGCCATTAATGAAGTTTTTGGAAGCTTTAGAGTGGTGTAGGAATAGTTTATCAGCCCTTCGGGGTAGTGGAATCGGTCCCTTGAATTGTGGAGCAAGGGGCTATTTATAGATGAAGTTTGGAGGTTGTGACTTGGATCGAGTAGTAACTTGGATCGTGCGCAAGGTTGGATCGGGTGTAAAGCTGGATCAGGTGTATCGGGGTAGATGTGGATCGGGACTTGCGTAATCACTGATCCAGTTCTTTATTTGATAGGACCGATTCATTTCCAAATGAGAAACCAATCTGCAAATTCGTTTACCTACCAGTCCACTTTGTATACAGAGCCAATCCATCCCTTCCTAGCATACCGATCCACCTTTAACTATATAGGACTGAACCAAATGGAAATATTGCAAACTGTTTCACCCTTTTCACTGTAGACCGATCCACTATTTACTCCTTTACCACCACTTTTCTGCTTAAGGCTGATCCAGTTTTTCATGAATGTACCGGTCCACATGGCATCTTAAGGCACCAATCCATTTGTGTTACAATGTACATTTTATCAAATGTTGGATCTGCATTATTGTTTATAACATCCCTGTGTTTTGGTACAGGAGCTTCACTTGGATTTTACACTCACTCGTGTAAACATGCCTTGATATATGAAGTTTCCATTCCATGCAACAATATTGTATAACTGAAGCCAGTTGTTCTTTCTAACGTGTTGATCCATATTGTATTGCATGGTATATATCAGACCATATTTCCATGTTGACTCTTCACTTGCCAAATCCCTGTGTATGTGTCATTCCATAATGTTGTTAGAGTGCCAGCATTGTATGCTTTATGCTAGAACTACTTTATGTGTATGTCCAACGAGAACACAAATATGATGATACATTCACAAATGTTTTACATGTACGAATACACATCGCGTAAATGGTACCAATCCGATTCAGATTTTACTAGGACGATTCGCATTGTTGAGGTCGACCGATCCATATTTACGACCGACCCGATACTTGGCAACTGACCGATCCGGTTTCTTGCAATTGACCGATCTAGCTCATGTGTTTTAACAGTGTTAACATTTGCCCCTCGAAGCTTGTATTTTTTTGCTTGCGAGAAATGCGGACTTCGAAATAAACATTACTGTCGATATATTCTGCACTGAGATCCATTCATAGCTTTCTATCTTGCTATAGCGAACCATTCTTTAAATTCATGTGCTTATTTTCACTTGTTCTGTAATCAAAACAAGCACTTGTGCAATTTGGGACTTATACTTCACTATCGGTCGTCCGTACTGATAGCGGATTGGTTAATCATTAGAAAATGAGATATAGCGAATTTCATTTTGAATTGAATAAAATATCTGCACAAAATTTATCTACTCAGCAGTTTATACCTCACTGAATATTATCTGTACAAATACGACATACGAATTTGCATTTAATGCTTAAAATCTGCTAATCGACTAGAGCTGACTATGGATTTCAAACAATATCGTTTTAATGACTTAAATGATGGTATCTGATACTTTTCATTTGAGAAATATGTATTGGTGATTTATTCTCTGCTTCTCTTTGGAGAAGTTTTTTTTATTATTGGTGCCGTGGCTCTGGAGGTCATACGAGAAGAATTTTTTCTATAGCTCAATTTTTGTTTGCTTTGTTGATCAGTTTTGATGTTGGAGATTCCATATTCCGTTGGATGCCCCATTTTTTGGAGAGGTCATTTTAATCCAACGTTTTATCTTCTCCTGTTAACTGACTTGACGTTGTAGAGTTCATTGAATGTTGATCTCTACTAAGGAGAAGCTACTTTTTCTAAGCAAAAGATTTTTAGATATCGCATCGTCTTGCAATGCTATCTTCCGCGAAGTTTGGGTGAGGGGTAAGGTTGCATCGATCTACAGAGAGAACACCAGTCATCGTTCCGAGTCACTTAACTTGGTGAGTGATCGCTGCTCGACTGAGGTGCCTTGGAATCCCGCGAACCTTTGGGATAAGGTTAAGGTTGATTTGATCCATGGAGCGGGCATCAGTCATCAGTCGGAGTCACTTAACTCGGTAAGTGATTGCTACCCGACTGAAGCATCCTGGACCTCCATGAACCATGAGGTAAGGTTGAGCTGATCCATGGAGCGGGCATCAGTCATCGGTCGGAGTCACTTAACTTGGCAAGTGATCGCTGCCCAACTAAAGCATCCTGGACCCCTATGAACCATGAGGTAAAGGTTGGGTTGATCCATAGAGTGGGCATCAGTCATCGGTCGGAGTCACTTAACATGGTAAGTCATCGCTGCCCGACTGAGGCATCCTGGACCTCTATGAATCATGAAGTAAGGTTGAGATGATCCATGGAGTAGGCATCAGTCATCGGTCGGAGTCACTTTCTTGGTAAGTGATCCTGCCTGACTGAAGCATCGTGGATCTCCATGAACCATGAGGTTAAGGTTGGGTTGATCCACGGAGCGGGCATCAGTCGTCGGTCGGAGTCACTTAACTTGGTAAGTGATTGCTGCCCGACTGAGGCATTCTGGACCTCCATGAATCATGAGGTATAGGTTAAGGTTGATTCACGGAGCAGTGATCAGTCATCGGTCGGAGTCACTTAACTTGGTAAGTGATCGCTGCCGACCGAAGCATCCTGGACCTCCATGAACCACGAGGCATAGGTTAAGGTTGCATCGATTTGTAGAGCGAACCCCAGTCATCGGTCGGAGTCACTCAACTCTTTAAGTGATCGTTGCCCGACTGAGGTGCTCTAAACTCCGGAAAACCTTTAAGGTTTTGAATGCATGGCTACTTGCTAACTTCCTAGGCGTTTGGCTTATCGGGACTTTCTCGATCTACCATTGAATCGGTGTTATCGGGTTGTCTCACTTGGTCGTGTTGTGAGGAAGCAAGCGCTCGCCGGATAGCCTGTAATGAGAAATTGTCTATTAGCAAATTTTCATATAAATTTGGCAAGACAAGGATTTATACAGGCAGGTAATACTTCATTCATAGAGCTATTGTTCGGTACAATGCATGTAAATATTTACAGACTATTTACAGTAAAGTAGAACACAGCAGAAAGTAAAGTAATGCAAAGGAAAGTAAATGTGATAAAGATCTCTTATTTTGAACTGTAGGTATTAGATCATCATCAACGGTCATTAGTTGATTATCAGCCTTGGCATAGCATGAGCAGAAGCTACGTTGCTTGGACCGAACTGGGCATTTGATGTCCCTTGCCCTTGGGTAGTCGCGGAAGGATTTTCATCTTGAGAATTTTTCACATACTATTGCAAACGGTTCTTCTTAATCAGCTCTTCGATCAATGATCTTAGTTGTTTACGCTCATTGGTGCTGTGGCCTGGCTGATTATGATACCGACAAAACTTCCCAGATTTGGTCAGATGGTCATTCATTCTCATTGCCTGAGGCTCTGGATAATCTTCTGCATCCTTTGTGGCAAGGTAAATGTTCTTAGGACTATCATTCAGAGGTGTTAGATCAGACGAGTCAAGAGGACGAAACTTTTTATTAGCTTTGTTGTAACACCCCGGATTTTTGAATAATTGTAACACCCCGTAATTTGAACATAAAAATTCACAAATTAAAGTATACTTAATTAAGTGAAATGGGTTGCGCAGAGAAATAAATATATAATTATATATATATATATAATTGAAAATTAAATAAATAAATATGCAAAAATGTTCAAAACAGCGAATTGGGAGAGGGGAATAACCGAACCGACCGATTTTTGAGGTCGACCCAAGCTCGCTGGGTCGACTAGGGGTTAATCCAGGGTGTTTGGCTTTCAACCCGTGGGCCGATTCGCTCAAATGCAGATTTTGCATTTGAATGGTTCTCATGGTTCAGCTTTAATCTAAAGGCCCTAGATGGTTCCTACACTTGACTTCTTCCCCAAGACATGCTTTGATGGCTTGGATTGAATCTAGGGTTAATCCTATGGCTAATATTACCCTAATCTTCTATAAAAAGGACCTAACACCTAGCCTAAATCATCATTATTCAATCCTACAACTAAACTATGTCAAATTTGTTCCTCTCATGGCCTCCACTCTCATGCTAAAATTCCTAAGTTTATTTCTATGAGAGATTTTGAGTGCATACAAGTATTTTCAAGCTTGTATGAGTATTCTTAGTTTGCATTCAAGTCAAGTTGCAACATTTCTATTTCAAAGCAAGGGTTTTTATTGATTTGGCTCAAGGGTTTTCATTTGGAGATTGCATATTTGGGTTTTTGGTGCTTGCATAAGGGCTTCGTCTCAATCTTTATAATAAATATTTATTTGTGTCTTCATAGCATTGTAAGCCCTTTTCTACTTTCTTTCTTTGAACTCTAAAGTTAAATGAATGATGCAAGTTTGGGGTTGATCATTATGATATGCAAGTTTGGTTGATCATTATGATATGCAAGTTTAGTTGATCATTATATGCAAGTTTGGTTGATCATTATGATATGCAAGTTTGGTTGATCATTATATGCAAGTTTGGTTGATCATTATATGCAAGTTTGGTTGATCATTATGATATGCAAGTTTGGGTTGATCATGTTATCATGTTATGCAAGTTAAACTTGAAGTTGTGAGCTTAAAGCTTCAAGCTTTATGTTGAAGGTTGCATTTTGGCAACATGGAAGTTATCATATCCCTTATGATAACTTGCATGTGAGGCTAAATGCGAACTTCTAGCAACTTCTACACGTCATTTATCACCATGTATCACTCATATGCTAAGTTTGGTTTTATGCATGCTTTTGAAGCTTAATGATGCAATATGCAAGTATATGAATATATGTACATTTCATATGCCACCATGATAAACTTGTGGCTTCAACACCTTTTTGTCATGATTATGCCAAGTTCCCTATTTTATCCTTTATGCGTTGTTGCGAGTATGTAAACGATGGGATTACGTTGGGGTTGGGTAAAATTATGACATGAACATGATTTTTATAACATGACGTGATATGTTAACTTGTAATTATGTTTTGGAAACATAATGGACATGACACTTAGAAAATATGAGAGTGGCCAACTCGAGGTTGGGTTGAGTTTGTAGCATAAATCTACCCGGACCCGCCCAGCTTAACTAGTAGCTAGAAACAATAGGACCCAATGTGAGAAGTTGGTCATGTTGTGCTCGAACCCGAGGTTAGACCTAGGTATGGTGTAAAGCTACCCGGACCCGCCCGGCTTAACTAGTAACCACAACAAAGTCTAATGTGAGAGGTTAAAGCGCATTAAGTTAATGAATGCCTCCTGATTAGGGTTAAGTCATGGTCCACTTAATAATTAACCAATTTGGGCTTGATGGGTTAATCGCGGTTAAGTCAGGAGCCTTGGGTACTCTTAACCAATTTAACCCACGTTTGGATCGGGTTAACCACATTTAACCCGTTAAGAAACCCTAGTTGCATGGTCCTTTTCAGCAGTAACCTTCTAGATAGTATCATAAGACCCTAGGACTAGGCTAGGGTGGGGCACGATTACTGGGCTGATTGTAAGAGACCAAAAGAGACGGCTGAATGATGCAACGGTTGTTCAGGCGGACCATGGTCGTGCACATCAAGTCCGGAGTTGAACACGGGCAACGGTAGGTTTGGACTGTGCATCATGGTATGGTGTCAGAGGGTTACACCATAGGGCCTGATACACCCTAGGGTGGACCCTGCACAGTCAACTACATTACATGATTAAGCCGCATGACACCGACACTTGACGAGTTAGGCTTATAGGTGGCCGATCGACTAGACCGAGTAGTTGGACCTTGATTTAGGTCATCTCATGATGTTGAGCCAAGCTTGGGCCAAGGGATCAATTCTTGTTTTTACTTGACATGTTAGAATGCTAGTACACCCGTGGTGCAAAACTTAACCTTAATTATGCGATGACACCTTTATCTATATTGTTAGTTAATCATCATGCCAGTATGTTGTTATCCTTATGTTCATCTCAGCTTCTCATGCCAGTTAACTTTACTAGTTCATAGACAGATAGTAGTAGGGCTTACCAGTCTTTTTGACTGACCTGTTTTCTTTCGCCTCTTTTCTTCCGTTTCCCCCCCCCCTCAGGTCCTCAGGGTGGGAACATTGGAGCTTAGCTTGGATCTTTCTAGCTTGCTTACTGGATTTGCTCATGTACGGTTTTGGACATTGAGCTAGCTATGGTTTATCACTTCATTTTGGGGATAGTACTTTATGTATTTCAGTTTTTCAGTTTATGCTTTTATCTAGACTTTGTTGTTGGAAAAATAATGACCAAGTACTTTGTTGTAACATGACTATGGTTTTGAAATGCTAAGTTTTATCCGCTGCTTTACTACTCTGTTTTACTTATATGTTCTGTCTTGTGATATCTGCATGCATGTTTACCTTGTTTAACGCCCCTCCAAAGCTAATGTCCTTGCAAGAGTGGCATTGGCGGAGGTGGGGTGTTACATTTGGTATCAGAGCATAAGGTTTACAAGATTTGAGCAAAAGTGTTTTTGCAACTTACCTTTTGAAAAACTATTTTCAAAACCAATTAAGTATTTTGCAAAGAAAAGTCTAGTATTTTAAAAGGCTATTCCCCAAAAGCCATAACACTATCCTTCGTTTCTTCGTTCTGAATCTATCTTTTTCTTCGTTTCAGTATGGCCGATCTTAACCTTCCCGAGGGAGTGACCATTCCCGGATGGTTCCGGAGGTACTTGGAAGCCAGGGCCAACGATGCGGGCCCAGCGACTACCCCCACCGTAACTGAAGTTCCTCCTCCTCCTCCTCAGAATCCACAAGCAGATTTCGCAAAAGTTTGCAAGGACTTTAAGGCAATGGGTGGTAAGAACTTTATCGGAACGGAGACTTCCGTGGAGGCAAGGAACTGGTTAAAGGAAACTGAGGACCTCTTTGCTATCTTTGATGTGGAAGATCGTAGGAAAGTTCTGTTGGCGGTATGGCTATTAAAAGGGGAAGCTGCTTATTGGTGGGTAGTCACCACCACTACTAGACCAATTGAGACTTGGGATGACTTTAGGAGAAGGTTTGGACTAAGGTTTTTATCATCAGCAGAAGAGAACCTTCAGCTAGAGAGGTTCCTGTCACTAAAGCAAGGGGACATGACCGTTAGAGAATATGTGGATAAGTTTAATCAACTTGCTCAGTTCGGTCTAGAATGGGTTAACACCCCTCAGAAGAAGGCCCTACGCTTTGCTCTAGGATTGAATGAGCCATTGCGCGGTTTGGCCATATCTCATATACCCCTGGGGGCGACCTTCGAGGGTTTGGTGAATATGGCCCTACTTCAAGAGGAAGATAAGAGTGGCAAGAAGGAGGTCAAGGCAAATGAGTCCCAACGCAAGAAGGAAGATACCGAGAAAAGAGATAAGAACAACAACAATGCAAGAAAGACAAGAAAGTGCAACTTCTGTAGGATCACTGGGCACATAGCCAAGGGTTGCAGGAAGAAGAAGAGGAAGTTAGGCAAGTGTTTTCATTGCGGAGAATCTGGACATTTTAGCAAGGATTGTCCCAAGAAGCATGGACAAGGGCAAGGACAAACTCAGCAACTAGGACCCTCTGGAGGGCAATTGCAGGCTCTCCTCGCTCTTCCAGCTTTTGATCGAGGTAGAGTTTTTATAGAAATTCATGTTTACATTTCTGATTTTCTTGTTCGCACCTTATTTGATTCTTGCGCATCGCATAGTTTTATCTCTTCTGATATTGTTGAAAGTTTGCACCTAAGTACTAGCTTAGTTGAGGATCCCGTTTGTGTTTTAAATCCAATTGGGGGTTCGGCCCATCTGTCTATGATTTGTGTGGATTTGAAAATTTCTATCTTGGCCGTAGAATTCGCATGTAGTGCTTATGTTCTCGGGTTCACGGGATATGGGTTGATCTTGTGTTATCTTGAATCTCTCGACTCGTCCATCGATGATCTGCAAGCTGTATGGGTGGTCCGAGACTATCCCGATGTCTTTGAAGAAGTTAAGGGATTGCCCCCTAAACGAGAGATAGATTTCCGCATTCATCTAGTCGATAATGCCGAGCCAGTTACATTGCCTGTTAGGCACATGGCCCCGCGAGAAAGGAGAGAGCTTGATAAGCAAATCAAGGAATAGCTTGGGAAAAATTTCATTAGGCGAAGCATTTCAGAATGGGGTGCTCCGGCGGTATTCGCTACTAAGGCGGATAGTCCATTTTACTTAAGCATGGGTTAGAGAAATCACCCTAGTAAGTACATTTGGTAACATGGATTGGCACATGTTTTCAAGAGATAGTTTTCTGCGTGGGATAGCGCATAGTATGTAAACGAGATCCAAGATTCACTAACGAATCTTGGAAAGCTGGCATGAAACCATGAGTACGCAGTTGGGAGAAAGCCAAGTATTTTAGGCAAAGAATAAGTGGAAGTGGAATGAGAGGCAACGGTGAAATGAGTTCTAACTCATATTTTGGAAATAAGAATTAAGAACTACGGAATTGTGAAGTTAAAAGACGGTCAAGGCACGATGGGATTAAGCACAAGAAAATGCGGCTTAGGAGACTGAAGACTAGATACGCGCATTATATCTCTTTCTAAGAGTATATCCTTGATCCCTATTGTTCCGTAGAGCTTACTCGCATGTTGTCTTTTAAGTATATTCTCTCGGTCCTATCCTCAATCTTAGTTCTGTTGCAAACCCCATAAGGAGTATGACTCGCCTGTTTATGGGATATATGGTTGGGGTGAAGAAGTTCGCCACCAAACTATTTGGGCATTATGGGATATGGGTAATAATTGATAGATTTACAAAGAGAGCCCATTTTATTCCGGTGAAAAGCAAGAGGACCGTATCATGGCTAGAATCTGTTTATCTTCGAGAGATAGTTTGGTTGCATGGAGTTCCTTCTAGAATAGTTAGCGATCGCGACCCAATTTTCACTAGCCAGTTCTGGAACAGTTTGCAAGAAGCGATGGGTACGTGATTAAATCTGAGTACAGCCTATCACCCCCAGACGGATGGCCAAACCGAAAGGGTGAATAGAGTACTAGAAGATCTCTTGAAACTTTGTTTTCTTGACTTTGGTGGTACTTGGGAAGACCACCTGCCTCTTGTAGAATTTGCTTATAATAATAGCTATCAAGCCAGCATATGGATGGCACCATTTGAAGCTTTGTATGGGAGGCCGTGTAGGTCACCATCTTGTTGGTGGGAGACAACAGATAGACTTATACTTGGGCCCGATATGATACGGGACACATCCGAGAAAGTTGAATTGGTGAGAAGAAGGATGAAAGGGCCCAAGATAGACAGAAATCCTATGCTGACAAGCGAAGGGCAGATTTGGAATTCGAAGTGGGAGACATGGTTTTTGTGAAGGCTTCTCCTTTGCGAAATGTGGTACGTTTTGGAGCAGCGGGGAAGCTGGCACCAAGGTTCGTAGGACCCTTCCCTATCATAGAGAGAATTGGAAAGATGGCCTATAAGGTGGGATTGCCCGAGAAGCTAGCCGGAGTGCATAATGTCTTTCATGTCTCGCATCTCCGAAAGTGCCTACATGAGTCCGCTGAGGTGGTTGAACCAAGCATTCTTGAAGACATTGAGGTAGAGAAAGAAGCAACCTTGAGAAAAGCTCCGATTCGTATTTTGGGAACAGAGGTCAAGAAACTAAGGAATCGAGAAGTCAAATTGGTGAAAGTTCAGTGGGGTGAAGCCGACGAAGATGCAACTTGGGAAACCGAGGAGAAGATGCGTGGGCTTTATCCATTCCTTTTTGAGGGTACATTCTCGACCTCCTTCCTAATTAGCATATCTTTCTTTTATTCGTGTTTATCTTGTTTATCTTATTATCTCGTTAAACTTGTCATGAGGACCTTAGGTAGAAACCCTTTGGATGAAACATGTATTTGAAACATGTTATGCTTGATGGTTGCAAATGGTTGCAAGTGTTTGCACGTGGATACTCGTGGATGCATGATACACATTAGGCACTAAGATCGGCTCACACACTTTCATACCGCATATGCATGAGTGTTTATACTTATTCATGGATGAAACTTGTTATGCTATCACGTCGATGTTTCATATGGATGAATATTATGTGCACTCATGTAGAGATTATAAATTATGTTAGGAATTTGCATACATATGGACTCATTTCACTAACATATTTTGCATTAAGGAGGTTTACTGTATCAGTAACCGCCTGATTTTTGCATTAGATAAGTACATATACACACACCTTTGCATATGATCATACAACATTTAGAATCCTTTAAGGACAATGACTGCACGTGGATGATGTTTTGAGTAGATGGATGATGGATAGTAGGATACGTTCTGCCTAACTTGGAGATTTCGGGGACGAAATCCTTTAAGGAGGGGAGAATGTAACACCCTGTAATTTGAACATAAAAATTCACAAATCAAAGTATACATAATTAAGTGAAATGGGTTGGGTAGAGAAATATATATATATATATATATTGATATATATATATATATAATTGAAAATTAAATAAATAAATATGCAAAAATGTTCAAAACAGCGAATTGGGAGAGGGGAATAACCGAACCGGCCGATTTTTGAGGTCGACCCAAGCCCGCTGGGTCGACTAGGGGTTAATCCAGGGTGTTTGGCTATCAACCCGTGGGCCGATTCGCTCAAATGCAGATTTTGCATTAGAATGGTTCTCATGGTTCAGCTTTAATATAAAGGCCCTAGATGGTTCCTACACTTGACTTCTTCCCCAAGACATGCTTTGATGGCTTGGATTGAATCTAGGGTTAATCTTATGGCTAATATTACCCTAATCTTCTATAAAAAGGACCTAACACCTAGCCTAAATCATCATTATTCAATCCTACAACTAAACTATGTCAAATTTGTTCGTCTCATGGCCTCCACTCTCATGCTAAAATTCCTAAGTTTATTTCTATGAGAGATTTTGAGTGCATACAAGTATTTTCAAGCTTGTATGAGTATTCTTAGTTTGCATTCAAGTCAAGTTGCAACATTTCTATTTCAAAGCAAGAGTTTTTATTGATTTGGCTCAAGGGTTTTCATTTGGAGATTGCATATTTGGGTTTTTGGTGCTTGCATAAGGGCTTCGTCTCAATCTTTATAATAAATATTTATTTGTGTCTTCATAGCATTGTAAGCCCTTTTCTACTTTCTTTCTTTGAACTCTAAAGTTAAATGAATGATGCAAGTTTGGGGTTAATCATTATGATATGCAAGTTTGGTTGATCATTATGATATGCAAGTTTAGTTGATCATTATATGCAAGTTTGGTTGATCATTATGATATGCAAGTTTGGTTGATCATTATATGCAAGTTTGGTTGATCATTATATGCAAGTTTGGTTGATCATTATGATATGCAAGTTTGGGTTGATCATGTTATCATGTTATGCAAGTTAAACTTGAAGTTGTGAGCTTAAAGCTTCAAGCTTTATGTTGAAGGTTGCATTTTGGCAACATGGAAGTTATCATATCCCTTATGATAACTTACATGTGAGGCTAAATGCGAACTTCTAGCAACTTCTACATGTCATTTATCACCATGTATCACTCATATGCTAAGTTTGGTTTTATGCATGCTTTTGAAGCCTAATGATGCAATATGCAAGTATATGAATATATGTACATTTCATATGCCACCATGATAAACTTGTGGCTTCAACACCTTTTTGTCATGATTATGCCAAGTTCCCTATTTTATCCTTTATGCGTTGTTGCGAGTATGTAAACGATGGGATTACGTTGGGGTTGGGTAAAATTATGACATGAACATGATTTTTATAACATGACGTGATATGTTAACTTGTAATTATGTTTTGGAAACATAATGGACATGACACTTAGAAAATATGAGAGTGGCCAACTCGAGGTTGGGTTGAGTTTGTAGCATAAATCTACCCGGACCCACCCGGCTTAACTAGTAGCTACAAACAATAGGACCCAATGTGAGAAGTTGGTCATGTTGTGCTCGAACCCGAGGTTAGACCTAGTTGTGGTGTAAAGCTACCCGGACCCGCCCGGCTTAACTAGTAACCACAACAAAGTCTAATGTGAGAGGTTAAAGCGCATTAAGTTAATGAATGCCTCCTGATTACGGTTAAGTCATGGTCCACTTAATACTTAACAAATTTGGGCTTGATTGGTTAATCGCGGTTAAGTCAGGAGCCTTGGGTACTCTTAACCAATTTAACCCACGTTTGGATCGGGTTAACCACATTTAACCCGTTAAGAAACCCTAGTTGCGTGGTCCTTTTCAGTAGTAACCTTCTAGATAGTATCACAAGACCCTAGGACTAGGCTAGGGTGGGGCACGATTACTGGGCTGATTGTAAGAGACCAAAAGAGACGGCCGAATGATGCACCGGTTGTTCAGGCGGACCATGGTCGTGCACATCAAGTCCGGAGTTGAACACGGGCAACGGTAGGTTTGGATTGTGCATCATGGTATGGTGTCAGAGGGTTACACCATAGGGCCTGATACACCTTAGGGTGGACCCTGCACAGTCAACTACATTACATGATTAAGCCGCATGACACCGACACTTGACGAGTTAGGCTTATAGGGAGCCGATCGACTAGACCGAGTAGTTGGACCTTGATTTAGGTCATCTCATGATGTTGGGCCAAGCTTGGGCCAAGGGATCAATTCTTGTTTTTACTTGACATGTTAGAATGCTAGTACACCCGTGGTGCAAAACTTAACCTTAATTATGCGATGACACCTTTATCTATCTTGTTAGTTAATCATCATGCCAGTATGTTGTTATCCTTATGTTCATCTCAGCTTCTCATGCCAGTTAACTTTACTAGTTCATAGACAGATAGTAGTAGGGCTTACCAGTCTTTTTGACTGACCTGCTTTCTTTCGCCTCTTTTCTTCCGTTCCCCCCCCCCCCTCGGGTCCTCAGGGTGGGAACATTGGAGCTTAGCTTGGATCTTTCCAGCTTGCTTACTGGATTTGCTCATGTACGGTTTTGGACATTGAGCTAGCTATGGTTTATCACTTCATTTTGGGGATAGTACTTTATGTATTTCAGTTTTTCAGTTTATGCTTTTATCTAGACTTTGTTGTTGGAAAAATAATGACCAAGTACTTTGTTGTAACATGACTATGGTTTTGAAATGCTAAGTTTTATCCGCTGCTTTACTACTCTGTTTTACTTATATGTTCTGTCTTGTGATATCTGCATGCATGTTTACCTTGTTTAACGCCCCTACAAAGCTAATGTCCTTACAAGAGTGGCATTGGCGGAGGTGGGGTGTTACAATAATCGAGTTAACTAAAATAAAGAATAATTAATCTCAGATGTGAGAATTATGGGAATGGGGTTGCGCCATTGTGTTCGTCTCGGAATTCTGGTTGAAATAGAGTCCGAGTTTGCGGGAAACGGGTACCGGATGAAGGAATTATGGACGAACGAAGTTTGGTGGCAAAATAGAAAAAAAAAGATTTCACTGGCGCACTTGGGAAGTGCGCCAGTACAAATTAACACTAGTGCACCTGCCAAGTGCGCCCAGGCCGAGGCAGCCAGCCTGCACAACTTTTTGGTTCAGGCTGACCCATGTTGCTGAGTCCTTTCAGACTCCTTGCTGAGTCATTAGGGCTGAGGTGTCACCCTATCCCGACTGAATGATTTTGATTAACCCTAAGATCATCCGACGACTTAAATTAATTCATAACTCTATAAAACGACCCATAGACTCAAACCCTAAATCAGAATTAAAACTGAAACTATGGCCGTCATGCTGTTGTCTTGAACCTTAGAGCAGCCGCCACCAAATTAAAGAGGAAGAACAACAAATCAAATCAGAACTACTCAACCCTAACATCGAATCTTCTTCAAAGGAGAGCTAATTCAACTCCAGAAATCAGAATTCAGAACTCAAGTCTACTTTTGAGTTGTGAGTTCGATAGCTTTAACAAAATAATTAGTAATTTAATTGGATTAAGTTATAATGCGGATTGCATGAATGTGATGTGAAGTATTGATTGCATGTTGTAATTATGTTGTAGGATTGTGATTGAAATCTCTATGACGTTATGTTGTGATGTTATCATTTATGATGTAAAGTTATGTTGCTATCATCCATGTTGTAATTTTATATACAATCAAATCATCATGTTTCATATTCTAGTTTGGTTATGTTGATTCATATGATAAATCATATGTAGGCAAGTTTAAATTTTGATTCAAATATGAATCATATACAAGTTGGGTAGAATCATATGTGACTTTACATGGTTATGACACCTAGTTTATGTGAAAATTTAATTGAAAGTTAGGCTATGAAATGTGTGAGTTATATGCTAAATTCTACATGATACTTTACATGTTAGATACTAGTTTACACCATTGCCGCGATGTATAAATCACATATGTAAGTTTATGAGTTGGATATGAATCATGTTATGCAAGTTTAGGGTTATTACCTATGCAAGTTTACTCCTTTAGATATAGATCTATGACATATGTTGTTTATGCAAGTTTGTGGCCATTATCTCATCAAGTTCACACCTTTAGATTTGGATCCATGATATATGTTGTTTATGCAAGTTTGTGGCCATTATCTCATCAAGTTCACACCTTTAGATTTAGATCCATGACATATGTTGTTTATGAAAGTTGTAACTTTGGCCTATGCAAGTTTTAGTTGTAGAACATCATTCACATATGCAAGTTCACCCCTGTGTTAGATCTATGTTTTAATTATGTGTATATTGTGATGTTTTCTTTTATTCCATGAGTTAGATATTCGAGTCTAACGTATATTTTATGTTAAACGAACAAACGTACAACGTGGGTTAAAGGAGATAATATTAAAAAGATTTAATTGGCATAAATGCCTTAAAAGGCATGAAATATAATTGTGGTGAAAATTGGTATGATTTTACATACCATAAATGGATGGACATAATTGAGTCAATTATGGACATCGTTAAATTTGGAATTGATTGATAATTTGAATAGGGAAAGTAATTCAAATTGGGGAATGATTAATTAGGAGTAATTAATCGTCTAAGACACGAGGTTAGGCTCTTTTGTGGTGTAAGACTGCCCGGACCCGCCCGACAAATCCAGCTGCCACAAATGTCAGTCTAATGTGAGAGTTCTTAGGCATAAACTAAATACGTAACAATTGTAAAGACACGAGGTTAGGCTCTTTTGTGGTGTAAGACTGCCCGGACCCGCCCGACAAATCCAGCTGCCACAAATGCCAGTCTAATGTGAGAGGTCTTTATGAGGTTACGGTCTTAATGAATTAAGAAACACTTAACCAGATAAACATGTAGTGGGACACGAGGGGGTTATGTGGGTGCCTTGGGTGGCATGTGTAATCTGGTGGGTGCCTTGGGTAGAATTTGGAAATACGATTAGAAACACTTAACCAAAATTGAAACATGTAATTGAAACATGAATAACAAGTGGGTTAAGTGGGATGTACTAGAGGGGACCAGGCTTAGGTGGATATCTTGTGTCAAGTATTGGGGGCCCGTTTTAACCAGTAACCCATACGTATCTTTGTGGGCTCGACCTAAGTCGAGGACGGGACACGTATACTAGGCTTGACTGTAAGAGGCCAAACCGTGTTAGCGGTGGCAACGCAAGTCCAACGGGTTCATATGCGTGTGTGGACCCGGGCTGGTAGGTAAGACGTTGTTGCATCATGTAGGTATAAGCCATGCATTGTTGATTGTATCGGGTTGCCACTTTGGGGAGTGATACACCCCACTATAGGGCTAGCACGGGTATCTACGAGTTAGGGAGCCGACCGCTTGGGGGTAGTGGGTACACCTAGTGGAGATAGGGGCATGCGACACCTATGAAGGCAACTAGGGGTGCACGAAACTACCAATATCGTTGTTAAGTTTGTAGGCGAGATCAACCTTAAGGTGACTAGTGGTGGTGCAATATAGAAATTATCCTATAGTGTTGGTGTAGTTTAGTAATCATCCTATAGTGGTTTAGGTGCGCTTAAACGATATCGTTGTTCATCTTGTTTCCTTGTTTACTCTACCATACTCAATGGTTCATGATCGTTTCCTTATTTTCCAACTTATGCCTTAGCCTAGTTACTTTGTTAATTATATTGTTAAAGTTATCGCACTCGCCAGACTTTATGTCAGACCCCCCTTTGGTTCCTCCTCTTTTCTCCCTTTCCCCCCACCCAGGTGCTCTGGTTGGAACTAGCACCAGTGGAGCTTGATTTTGGACTGCTTTTAGAAGATTGCTTGGATCGCTGAAGCAAAGTTCAGCTTCTCTTTTTTTTATGGCTATTTTGATGTTGGGGCTTATGTCTTTCAGTTTATGTACTTTGTTTTATCAAGATGGATATGATGTACTTGACTTTGGTTTATGGTTTTGATGATGTAACCAAACATATTTACCTTCTGCTGCAATAAATAAAGTTTTAAATTTTCAAGTACTGCTTTATATCTGTCTTGTTGTGATTTTCTATTCTATGTTCACTTAAAATGCTCCATGGAAGTTAATGCATTCCCTTTGCGAGTGACATTAATGGACGTGGGGTGATACACATGGTATCAGAGCTGAAGGTTACCAGAACAGATGTAAATTTTGAAAACCTGTTTTCAAAAGCATTTTTATAAAGAAGTACTTTCAAGAGTACGTTTTAAGGAAAGTATTTTGAAGAGAAAAGTATATTTTGGAAAGCATAACCCCAAGAGCCATATATCTTTCCCTCGGTTCTTTTATATTGAATCTTTCCTTTTTCGTTTCAGCATGTCTGAAGCATCTGAGATACCAGAGGGCGTTCATGTGCCCGGTTGGTTTCGTCAATATCTTGAGGCTAAGGCCGCCACTGCAGGTCCAACAAATGCTCCTTCTCCTCCCCCTCCTCACGTCGATACTTTTGCTAAGATATGTAAGGACTTTAGAGCAATGGGAGGAAAACCTTTTCACGGGAAGGAGACATTTGTTGAAGCTCGTAACTGGCTAAAGGAGGTGGAAGAATTGTTTAGAATCTTTGAAGTGGATGATGAAAGAAAAATCCAGCTAGCTGCCTGGCTCATGAAGGATGAGGCCTCATTTTGGTGGGAGGTCACTAATGGGGGACGTCCAGTCGATACATGGCTAGATTTTAGGTAGAGGTTTGAGGCGAAGTTTCTCTCGCGGGCTAAAGAGAATCTATACATGGAAAGGTTTTTGTCGCTGAAGCAAGGGAATCTATCGGTGAAAGAGTACGTCAACAAATTCAACCAATTGGAAAGGGGACAAGTTCAGGCTCTCGTGGTCCCACCGTTGCAAGAACGAGGTAGAACAATTTCCGTCGAAAGTTTAGTTTTTCTGTTTGAACATCCTGTCCGTACTTTATTCGATTCTGGCGTATCACATTCGTTTATTTCTACATCATTAGTTGAAACACTGCACCTTGATACTATTCTAGTTACTGATCCCTTAGTGGTCTCAAATCCTATCGGTGGTTCGGCTCATCTTTCTATGATTTGTCGGGATTTGAGAGTGTTTATCTTGGGTGTTGAGTTTGAGTGCAATGCTTTTGTTCTTGGCTTCATGGGCTACGGTTTAATTCTAGGTATGGATTGGCTAACTAGATATAGGGCCATCCTAGATTGTGAAAGAAGGGTAGTTAGATTGTTGACTCGTTCTGGTAAGACCCTTGATATTTCTTGTGACCCTAGAGGTCCAGTAATGCTTAGCTACCTAAAATCCCTTAACGCATCCAATGATGATTTACATTCTGTTCCCATAGTCCGTGAATATGTTGATGTCTTCGATGAGGTGAGGGGTTTACCGCCAAAACGTGAGATAGACTTTCGAATATATCTAGTAGATAATGCAAAGCCGGTTGCATTACTTGTGCGCTACATGGCTCCAAGAGAGAGAAGAGAACTCAGTGAGCAAGTGAAAGAATTGCTTGAGAAGGGGTTCATCAGACGTAGTATATCGGAGTGAGGTACTCCAGTAGTGTTTGCCACGAGGGCGGATGGGTCCCTTAGACTTTGTGTGGACTATAGAGAACTTAATAAGCTTACTAAGAAGAATAGACACCCACTGCCAAGAATTGACGATCTCTTCGATCAGTTAGTTGGCACCTTAGTGTTTTCGTAGTTGGACTTAGCCACGGGTTTCCATCAGTTGAGAGTGGCTGAGGATAGCATAGACAGGATTGCCTTTAGGACTCCAGACGGTTTCTTTGAGTGGCTTGTGATGCCCTTCGGTTTGACAAACGCCCCCGCATACTTTGTTGACTTGATGAGTAGGGTGTTTAGGGAGTACCTTAGTAGATTCGTGGTTGTCTTTGTGGATGACATCTTGATCTTTTCTAAAAGTGAAGAAGAGCATGCCCTACATCTTTGGGAAGTTTTGGAGACTCTTCGTGCGCATAGCCTTAAAGCAAAATTTTCTAAATGTCACTTAGAGGAAGGAAGTGCGATTCTTAAGGCACGTGGTTTCCAAAGAAGGGATAGCTGTGGATCCCACGAAGGTAGTGGCCATCCAAAATTGGAAGGTTCCTAAAAATGCTACCGAGGTGAGGAGTTTCTTAGGGTTGGCTGGCTACTATAGAAAGTTCATCAAAGACTTCGCAAAAATATCAGCCCCATTAACATGTTTGACGAAGAAGGACTTAGTCTTCATGTGGGACGTAGATTGTGATGATGCGTTCCGACGTTTAAAGAGAGCTTTGACCACAGCCCCAGTCTTAGTGTTGCCAGATGGGAGTAAGCCATTTACCGTTTATACCGATGCTTGTGGGACAGGACTAGGCGCAGTCTTAATGCAAGAGGGAAGGGTAATAGCCTATGGTGGAAGGCAATTGAGAGTACATGAAATAAATTACCCTACACATGACCTTGACTTAGCCGCTATTGTCTTCGCGCTTAAGTCTTGGCGTCATTATCTTCTTGGCGAAAAATTCGAATTATTCACTGACCACAAATCGCTAAAATACTTATTCTCTCAGAAGGACTTGAACTTAAGGCAGTAAAGGTGGATGGAATTCTTAGCATCCTACAACTTCGAGATAGCATATACCCCTGGCAAGGGTAACGTGATGGCAGACGCCTTAAGTAGAAAAAGGTTGTCCTTGAGTCCGTTGTTTGTTGAGCGGCGAAGCTTAGAGTTCATCTCTACGTTTGACTTTAAACCTTCCATTGACTTTGTACCCGGTTTGCTAGCATCCTTAGAGGTCAGACCTACGCTTTTGGGACGGATTGGCGAGGCACAGCGAGACGACCCATAGTTGGTTGAGTTAGTAGAAAAGCTCAAAAGAGGGGAGTCATCGAGCCATCTCCGTAGATATACCCTAGATGATAAGGGTTGGTTACGTAGGTTCGGTAGACTTTGTGTACCAAAAGATGATGACCTAAGGAAGACCATTCTTGATGATGCACATCGTTCGAAGATGACCATCCATCCCGGCGGGGACAAGATGTACATGGACATGAGACGAGTTTACTTTTGGGCCGGTATGAAGAAGGACGTGGCAGAGCTTGTTGCTAGATGCTTGGTGTGCCAACAAGTAAAAGCAGAGTAAAAGAAGCCCGGTGGATTGCTTCACCCATTAGAGGTCCCACAACGGAAGTGGGAAAGTGTTTCGATGGACTTCGTTGACGGATTACCAAGATCGAGGAAGGGTAACATGGGGATTTGGGTCATGGTAGACAGACTTACTAAGAGCGCCCATTTCATTCCCGTAAAGAGTAAGAGGATTGCTTTATGGTTAGCCTTCGTATACATTCGAGAAATAGTTTGTTTGCACGGTGTTCCATCTAGCATAGTGAGCGACCGCGATACTATCTTCACTAGCGAATTTTGGAAGAGCTTGCAAGAGGCGGTAGAGACTCAGTTATGTTTGAGCACCGCATATCATCCTCAGACGGACGGCCAGACCGAGAGGGTGAATCGTATTCTAGCGGACTTATTGAGGTTGTGTGTCTTAGATTTCGGAGGTACATGGGAGGAACATCTTCCGTTGGTAGAGTTCGCATACAATAACAGCTTTCAGTCTAGTATTGGCATGGCACCGTTCGAGGCTCTTTATGGACGGCCGTGTCGTTCGCCTACATGTTGGTGGGAGTCTACAGACAAGATCTTGCTTGGACCCGATATGATTAGAGAGACTTCGGAAAAGATCGATTTGATTCGAAGGAGGATGAAGACGGCGCAAGATAGACAGAAATCTTATGCGGACAAGAGGAGGTCAGATCTTGAGTTTGATATTGGGGACATGGTCTTTGTCAAGGTGTCTCCATTACGGAACGTCATTCTCTTTGGGTCCGTTGGAAAGTTAGCACCAAGGTTCGTAGGGCCGTTTCCTATTAAGGAAAGGATTGGGCAGATGGCGTATAGAGTGGAGTTGCCCGAGAGACTTAGTGGTGTACACGACGTATTCCATGTATCACATTTGAGGAAGTGCTTGCACGAGACCGCGGAAGTGGTAGAGCCGAGCTTGCTTAGAGAGGTGGAGATCGAGCGTGATGCGACGATTCGACGAGCTCCTACGTGCATTCTTCGGTCGGAGATTAAGAAGTTGAGGAATCGAGAGGTCATACTAGTCAAAGTGCAATGGGGAGATGACGAGAGCAACGCTACTTGGGAGACGGAAGCGAAGATGCGTTCATTGTACCCTTTTCATTTCGAAGGTATGTCTTTTAATTTCTCCTTTATCGCTTACCTTATACTTATCTTATCTTTAGTGTGTCCTCTCGCTAGTATCTTTTACCTTTAGATAGGGTAGTCCTATGGTTGAAACATGTGTTTGAGACATGTTATGTATGATGGATGCATGTGGATGAAAGTGGTTGCTCGTGGATGCATATACACACACTTTAGGCACTAGATCGGCTCAGTCACTTTATGTTGCATATTGCATATAAATGTGTGTACACATTTAAGTAATGGATGTATAATGGTTGTACCATCAAATGGATGTTGCATTTTGGTGAATGGTTGTGCACACATGTAGAAATAATATGTATCGATAAGGTTCTTTCGCATACATAATGGACGCATGGCACTATCATGGTTTGCATTAAAGAGGTCAACTGAATCAGTAGACCGCATGATTTTGCATTAGATAAGGAACATATACACACACTTCTTTCATATGTTCATACAGCATTAGAAATTTTATAAGGAAAATGGATGCCCGTGTTTGATGGTTGAGTAGATGGTTGTTTGGATGGTAGGATATGCATTCTCCTTAACTTGGAGATATCAGGGATGAAATCCTTTAAGGAGGGGAGAATGTAACACCCCGGATTTTTAAATAATCGAATTAACTAAAATAAAGAATAATTAATCTCAGACGTGAGAATTATGGGAATGAGGTTGTGCCATTGTGTTCGTCTCGGATTTCTGGTTGAAATAGAGTCCGAGTTTGCGGGAAACGGGTTCCGGATGAAGGAGTTATGGACGAACGAAGTTTGGTGGCAAAATAGAAAAAAAAGAAAAAAAAAGATTGCACTGGCGCACTTGAGAAGTGCACCAGTACAAATTAACACTGGCGCACCTGCCAAGTGCGCTCAGGCCGAAGCAGCCAGCCTGCACAGCTTTTTGGTTCAGGCTAACCCATGTTGCTGAGTCCTTTCTGACTCCTTGCTGAGTCATTAGGGCTGAGGTGTCACCCTATCCCGACTGAATGGTTTCGATTAACCCTAAGATCATCTGACGGCTTAAATTAATTTGTAACTCTATAAAAAGACCCATAGACTCAAACCCTAAATCAGAAATAAACTGAAACTATGGCCGTCATGTTGTTGTCTTGAACCCTAAAGCAGCCGCCACCAAATTAAAAAGGAAGAACAGCAAATCAAATCAGAACTACTCAACCCTAACAGCGAATCTTCTTCAAAGGAGAGCTAATTCAACTCCAGAAATCAGAATTCAGAACTCAAGACTACTTTTGAGTTGTGAGTTCGATAGTTTTAACAAAATAATTAGTAATTTAATTGGATTAAGTTATAATGCGGATTGTATGGATGTGATGTGAAGTATTGATTGCATGTTGTAATTATGTTGTAGGATTGTGATTGAAATCTCTATGACGTTATGTTGTGATGTTATCATTTATGATGTAAAGTTATGATGCTATCATCCATGTTGTAATTTTATATACAATCAAATCATCAAGTTTCATATGCTAGTTTGGTTATGTTGATTCATATGATAAATCATATATAGGCAAGTTTAAATTTTGATTCAAACATGAATCATATACAAGTTGGGTAGAATCCTATGTGACTTTACATGGTTATGACACCTAGTTTATGTGAAAATTTAATTGAAAGTTAGGCTATGACATGTGTGAGTTATATGCTAAATTCTACATGATACTTTACATGTTAGATACTAGTTTACACCATTGTCGCGATGTATAAATCACATATGTAAGTTTATGAGTTGGATATGAATCATGTTATACAACTTTAGGGTTATTACCTATGCAAGTTTACTCCTTTAGATATAGATCTATGACATATGTTGTTTATGCAAGTTTGTGGCCATTATCTCATCAAGTTCACACCTTTAGATTTGGATCCATGACATATGTTGTTTATGCAAGTTTGTGGCCATTATCTCATCAAGTTCACACCTTTAGATTTGGATCCATGATATATGTTGTTTATGCAAGTTGTAACTTTGGCCTATGCAAGTTTTAGATGTAAAACATCATTCACATATGCAAGTTCATCCATATGTTTGATCTATGTTTTAATTATGTGTATATTGTGATGTTTTCTTTCATTCCATGAGTTAGACTATTCGAGTTTAACGTATATTTTACGTTAAACGAACAAATGTACGACATGGGGTAAAGGGGATAATATTAAAAAGATTTAATTGGCATAAATCCTTTAAAAGGCATAAAATATAATTGTGGTGAAAATAGGTATGATTTTACATACCCATAAATGGATGGACATAATTGATTCTATTATTGACATCGTTAAATTTGGAATTGATTGATAATTTGAATAGGGAAAGTAATTCAAATTGGGGAATGATTAATTAGGAGTAATTAATCATCTTAGACAGGAGGTTAGGCTCTTTTGTGGTGTAAGATTGCCCGGACCCACCCGGCAAATCCAGCTGCCACAAATGTCAGTCTAATGTGAGTGGTCTTAGGCATAAACTAAATACGTAACAATTGTAAAGACACGAGGTTAGGCTCTTTTGTGGTGTAAGACTGCCCGGACCCGCCCGACAAATCCAGCTGCTACAAATGCCAGTCTAATGTGAGAGGTCTTTATGAGGTTACAGTCTTAGTGAATTAAGAAACACTTAACCAGATAAACATGTAGTGGGACATGAGGGGGTTAAGTGGGTGCCTTGGGGGGCATGTGGAGTCTGGTGGGTGCCTTGGGTGGCATTTGGAAATACGATTAGAAACACTTAACCAAAATTGAAACATGTAATTGAAACATGAATAAGAAGTGGGTTAAGTGGGATGTACTAGAGGGGACCAAGCTTAGGTGGATAGCTTGTGTCAAGTAATGGGGGCCCTTTTCAACCAGTAACCCATACGTATCTTTGTGGGCTCGACCCAAGTCGAGGACGGGACACGCATACTGGGCTTGACTGTAAGAGGCCAAACCGGGTTAGCGGTGACAACGCAAGTCCAACGGGTTCATATGCGTGTGTGGACCCGGGCTGGTAGGTAAGACGTTGTTGCATCGTGTACGTATAAGCCGTGCATTGTTGATATTATAGGGTTGCCACTTTGGGGAGCGATACACCCCACTGTGGGGCCAGCACGGGTATCTACGAGTTAGGGAGTCGATCGCTTGGGGATAGTGGGTACACCTAGTGGAGATAGGGGCATGCGACACCTACGAAGGCAACTAGTGGTGCACGAAACTACCAATATCATTGTTAAGTCTGTAGGCGGGATCAACCGTAAGGTGACTATTGGTAGTGCAGTATAGCAATTATCCTATAGTGTTGGTGTAAATTAGTAATCATCCTATAGTGGTTTAGGTGCGCTTAAACGATATCGTTGTTCATCTTGTTTCCTTGTTTACTCTGCCATCCTCAATGGTTCATGATCATTTCCTTATTTTCCAACTTATACCTTAGCCTAGTTACTTTGTTAGTTATATTGTTAAAGTTATCGCACTCGCCAGACTTTATGTCTGACCCCCCTTTGGTTCCTCCTCTTTTCTCCCTCCCCCCCCCCCCCCAAGTGCTCAGGTTGGAACTAGCACCAGTGTAGCAAGATTTTGGACTGCTTTTAGAAGATTGCTTGGGTCGCTGAAGTAAAGTTCAGCTTCTCTTTTATTTATGGCTATTTTGATGTTGGGGATTATGTCTTTCAGTTTATGTACTTTGTTTTATCAAGGCGGATATGATGTACTTGACTTTGGTTTATGGTTTTGATGATGTAACCAAACATATTTACCTTCTGCTGCAATAAATAAAGTTTTAAATTTTCAAGTACTGCTTTATATCTATCTTGTTGTGATTTTCTGTTCTATATTCACTTAAAATGCTCCATGGAAGTTAATGCATTCCCTTTGCTGGTGACATTAATGGACGTGGGGTGTTACATTTGTTCTCGTTTCCATTGTTGGCTCGCTTCTGCCCCTGCGTACTCTTCTGATTAGGTTGAATAGCTACACTTTTAGGAGCCTTAAAGAGTTGGTTACCACCAATGATCTGAAGAGGTATAGGATAATCGTCCACTCTCATGTACTCTTTTGCTTTCGTATAGAACTTGTCAAGCATAGTCGGTTCCTTCATCTTTATCCATCTTCCGAATTCGCTTGTTTTGTCCATAGCATCGAGTAAAGCCATGAGGACTATACGTATTTTCGGATTCCTTAATTCAGACAAGGCAATATTGAATCAACTAAGGAAGGCTTTGACAGTTTCCCCTGGCTTCTGCTTCATTGCTGGGAGAGTTATAGCGTCCTTGGCTTTGGTAGCATACGAGCGGAACTGTTCTTTGAACTTTTTGGTTAGGTCGAAGAAACGGTCTATGGATTTGGGCACTAGCTTTGTAAATCATAATGACACGGCACCTTCTAGATAAAGGGGAAAGTAGGTGCATCTCATTTCGTCTGTCGCTTTATCTGCACTCGTATGCCACTCATATTTGAATAGGAAGTAGTTGGGATCAACAAAGTCGTTGTATGGAGGCAAAGTCGGAGGATTAAAATTCTTTGGACATTCTGCTTCGAGGATCCTTTCGGTGAACGGAGTTCTATTGGGGGAGAAATCCCATTCTCTTTCATCATCTTTGCTAGCTTGATTTTTTTTCATGGCTCGTTCTATCATATCCAAGATGTATTCTTCGGTGTTACGGTGCTCTATGAAGCTGAGCTCTTTACCGAACATCCGTCTAGGCATATGATCTCGATTAGAGAGCTTAGGTGCTTTGCCTTCACGATGATGGGATGCCTCCGTGATTGGGTTAGCGATCTTTCGAGAATCCACTTCGGAACGATTCTTATCTTTTGATCTCAATTCTTTGATGTTAGCTTCGTGCCTGTCACTTGCCCAATCATAATCATCTTCCATATTGTCATTGTGGTTATGATCGGTAGCGGGCGATTTATCATTCTCTTCGAGATCCACATGCACTTTCGGAGGGGTTGGATTTGATCGAGCATTAAGAATGACATAAAGTTTCTCCATCATCATTTTAGTAGAGGCATCCATTTGGTTGTTGACGTTGGCAATAGTGATTTTTAATTAATTTCTTGTCACACCGACTCCGCTTTCTGAATTTTCACCAACTTCAAAGCGGTTTGTGAGGGGTGTTTCTTCATTATCAACATCATCGGCTTCTACCACGGTTTTGCTAACGGTCTTCTTAGACTTGGCCATAATTTTGAAGACGGATGCGACTTAGAACTTTAATGGCAAAGCGTTTAACCTTGTGAGAGTGTGAGAGGAAGTAGGAGATGCGAATACGGCCCCACGGTAGGCACCAAATGTTGATCTCAAAATTAGAATCAACACCAAGGGTGTGAAATCACACTTCACCAATTATGGTTAGAAATTAAAAGGGGCCACAAACGCAAAATAAAAATGGAAAAAAAGCAATAAGAAGACGAGATTTTTATAGAGGTTCGGTCTAATGTTTACCTACGTCCACTTTAAATGCCATTTTCATTCGGGAATTTTGCTTTACAACACTCATGAAATCTCTCACACATTCATTTCTCACTTCTCTCATTTTTACGATCTATTTACGCTTGAATTTGGCAAGAAATTGTTGAGATTTCTACCTTCATGAAGGAGGATATATGAATCGTTGATCACTTTAGCATGTAGATACTTCTCCTCGATTTTTTGATGAAGTTTGTGCTAGATCCGGATTTTTAAAGATAGCTAATGGCGATTAAAGAGCATTAGACTCGAGTTAGATCAACTTTGATTAGAGAAATGAGTTGATTTTATCTTCGTGTTGTTGGAGAATGATAAAGCAAAGTTAGGAAGCCATTAATGAAGTTTTTGGAAGCTTTAGAGTGTTGTAGGTATGGTTTAGGCAACCCTTCGGGGTAGTGGAATTGGTCCCTTGAACTGTGGAGCAAAGTGTTATTTATAGATGAAGTTTGGAGGTAGTGGCAGTTTCATAATTATGGAGTGTGGAGTTTGGATCAGGTAGTAACTTAGATCGGGCGCAAGATTGGATCGGGTGTAAAGCTGGATCGGGTGTAAAGTTGGATCGGGGTAGATGTGGATCGGGATTTGCGTAATCACCGATCCAGTCCTTTATTTGATAGGATCGATTCATTTCCAAATAAGAAACCAATCCGCATATTTGTTTACCTACCGGTCCATTTTGTATACAGAGCCAATCCATCGCTTCCTATCATACCGATCCACTTTTAACTATATAGGACCGAACCAAATGAAAATATTGCAAACTGTTTCACCCTTTTCACTGCAGACCGGTCCACTATTTGCACCTTTACCACCACATTTTCTGCTTAAGGCTGATCCAGTTTTTCATGAATGTACCGGTCCACATGGTATCTTAAGGTACCGATCCATTTGTGTTACAATGAACATTTTATCAAATGTTGTATCCACATTATTGTTTATAACATCTCAATGTTTTGGTACAGGGGCTTCACTTGGATTTTACACTCACTCGTGTAAACATGTCTTGATATATGAAGTTTCCATTCCATGCAACAATATTGCATAACTGACGCTAGTTGTTCTTTCTAACGTGTTGATCCATATTGTGTTGCATGGTATATATCAGACCATATTTCCATGTTGACTCTTCACTTGCCAAATCCCAGTGTATGCGTCATTCCATGATGTTGTTAGAGTGCCCGCATTGTATGCTTTAGGCTAGAGCTACTTTATGTGTATGTCCACACGTGAACACAAATATGATGATGCATTCACAAATGTTTTACATATCCGCATACACATCGCGTAAATGGTACCAATCCGATTCAGATTTGACCAGACCGATTGACATTGTTGAGTTCGACCGATCCATATTTATGACCGACCAAGTGTTTGGCAACTGACCGATCCGGTTTCTTGCAATTGATCATCCGACTCATGTGTTTTAACGGTGTTAACACTTCCTAAGATAAGGTGACTTCTAGTATGCTTTCTGGCTTTATTTCTTATAGTATTTCTTGATAACTTGATTTCTCTTTTTCTGTATTTTTGGCACACAATGGAGGTTAGGCTGAGTTTTGAATGATGCAGTCTGCAACTGATGTTGTTTAGATGAGGAACATTCACGATTTAACAACTTCTAATTCTAGATGATAACGACACCGTTTGATGAGAAAAAAATACTCATAATGAAAATTCTCTGATGAGTATCACAATCACGTAAGATTTAAATGAAATCAAGAGATGTTGTTTAGCAATTGTAGGCTCTGGTATCATGTTGAAGTTCTAATTGAATTTGTAATCGATGTTACTTACAGAAATTGAGTGAGAAATGAAGGAGAGACATTGTTTTTTTGTTGAACTGTGTAAATTCGTATTCAGCAATCGTAAATTGAAATGTACATAGATACAATCTTATATAGGCTTAGATGCATATGTATATATTTTGGCCCATTAACACTCGTGGGTTGATAACAAAAGAAATAACAAATAAAAGCTTTATCGGTTGGATACACGTGATGACCAGGTCATATATCCTAGAAAACAGGTAAGCTCAGAAGCCATTTTAATAGGTACTGGGTGCTTCCAGATAATTCTGTAATGGTCCTTTCTTGTTTTCAATTGTTTGGTCAACCTTCTTCTTATCTTATTTTTGATTTTAAATTTAAAATCTATTTTTTATTGGGAACTATTAATGGAACTCCAACTTCAGTTAAGGGTGTTATAATTTTAATTTATTTTAAAATTATTATGGGGATGACAAAATAAATTATCTCCTTTAAAACAATAAATGAAAATTCCAATTTTATCACTTCACTATTTTCCTCTTGTTCTTGAAAACACTCGATTTCTAAAAAGAAAAAAACTGATTGAACCAATTCAAAATTTGCACCATTACATTGGGATATGATTGGATTTTCTTTGTCATCTTTGTTCAACCATAATGGAGGAACTAGGGTTAGTGATGCAATTTAATTTGATTATCGAAGCAGCAGGTCTTTCTATAGATCGATTTTTGGAAAATTAAAAAGTTAGAGTTACCATCATGTGAAATATAGGGAAGGGTAGTTTGGTCTCTTCTTATTTTTATTCTTTTTATATCTAATTCCCCCTTAACAAATAATAAATAAGGAGGAGTCCCTTTAAAGTTATCCCTTCCTTAATCAAACTTGGAGTTTCATCAACTACATTAGATAACAATATCCTTGTTAATTCTAAACTTTGACTAGATTTTCCTTCTTCTTCCTCCTTGATTTGAGTTGATTTAGTTAACTACATCCAAAATTATCCTTAATCTCCAAGAATTCCAAAAAGTAATGTAATTATCCTTTGGAATGCCCAAGTGTTGATGGAAAACATGTATGCCACATTTTAATTGTCCATGCCATGTCCAATGGCGATAGATAAATAGTTGGAAGCCATTAACGAGTGTTTTGGAACTCTAGAAGTCCAAAAATTACAAGGGAGAAGGATCCAAATGAAGACCAAACCTTGGAGTATTTATCGGTGAGAGATTAGGTGGGAATATGTGAGTTTTGGAGACCACATGATAGGAAAACCGCATCTTGGATGATCTGGAAACAGAAAAAAGCATCCTTCCTTGTGTTAGGAAAATCTACCATTCCCCCGGGGGATGCAAATTTTGCAACATAAGAGATGCGAAATTCGAATCCCGGGGGATGCGGGACCGTATGGATGCGAGGTTGCATCCAGTTGGATGCAAAATCATATCCAGCAGAGATGCGAGATTTCACATCCAAGGATGTGAAATCGCATCCAGCAGAGATGCGAGATCGCGTCCATAAAGGATGCGAGATCTCTCCTTCAGGGGATGCGAAATCGCATCCTCGGAAGGATACGATTTGTGGAGGCTGAGGGACGGAGTGATGCGATGATTCGAGGGATGCGATATTCCTGCGAGACGAAGGAGGCGCTGCAATGCGAAGTGAGAAGAGACATGCGAAGTAAGGCAAGGAGAGGGATGAGAGGAGATGGAGGGATGCAGAATTCTCTGCACCTATTCACGGAAATCGAATGAATCGAGCAGTGCTCACATTTTTGACCTAAGTGGCTAGGTTGATCGCCACTGGGACTGTGGGGCTCCGAAACCCCACCAACGCTGCGCTTGGACCCGCCGACGGCTCACATTTAGCTCTGCTAACGGCATGACCTTTATAGGAGTTATGGTGCAAAGCATCGAGACAGATGTTCTCGTTAGGAGTTTCGAGCCTTCTTATGTTTGCGACGGACTTCGACCAAACTGCTTTGTGTTTTCTGACGATGTTCTTAACGTTTGAATGCATTGCTAGCCAAAAACTTGAAGTGTGACAACTTTGACCAAAACACTAGTCAACACATACCAAGATACAAATTCCAATATATTGTGTAACACTAACGGTCCAATAATTAACCCCGATCTCAAGTCAAAAATCTGTAAGATCTAAAATCAAGCCTCACCAATATCCTATTTTGTCCAATCACTAACTTCCCTATCGTTATCATCAGAAACCCTTTTGATACACATGTCCTTCTTGCAATAAACCCTCCACTGCAACTCCACTATGGTTCTGCAATTTCGTCAACTTTTAATGGTAGTTTTACACCATGCTTCAATGCGGGTTCTGCTTCTTTAGCTTCATTCCCCTCCTTCTAAATAATTTAAATGCTTCCGAATGGCGTCTAAAGGAACAAGTTTATAAAGTCACCAAATAGATATCTAAATAGGGCCCACATGCAGTACAAGTTGCTTAGAATTTTCTCTTTTTATGTTGTTGCTTTGCCAAAAAAATTTGCATGGAACTTCACTTTTAACCAATTTGAGGTAAGCATTCTTAAATCTGGAAGTGCTTGTACGGTCTATGAGCTAGTATAATGATGAAATAAGTCGGAGACAAGATATGAGGTATTAGATCTTTGTCAATGCAATAGGCCTTAAAATATTGATGTCATCCTTTTTGATAAACATAACTGCATGCATAGACAAGAAGGAAATCCTTCTACAAGTAAAATGTGCATAGTTTTGGACTTTAGCACACACATAATGCATAAACATGTTCGCATCAAATATTAATACGTTCAGAATGTGATAAGATAGATAAACGTACACTTTCAGAGTTGCATTCCCAACTGGTGGCTAAGAAAAAGTGAAGCACCTCACTTGAACCTTTTCATGTTCTTTCGTGAGAGAAGCCGATGTCCTACTCTAAAGGAACTGCATTGTTAAAAATATATTGTTCCCCTAATGCCATATCCACCATATAATTGTTTACACAGTGCTTGTTTATTTTTCTGACTATTGTTAGACAGTATATTGTTCCCTTAATGCCATATACATCATAAAGTGGTAGAAAGAACAAGTTTCGCTATATCGTGGCTTATGTTGCTAACTGAGAATTTCTGACCAAAATTTTCAGTTCTAGGTTAAAGATCGAGATTTTCTATAATCAAAGATCATCACTTCTGTTTATTTCAGCACCATTTCCAAAAGAATGCAAAAAAAATTGCATTCGAAAAAAATGATCGATTTCGTCTTCAAGTTGATCATTATAGAAAATAGAACAAGGACTTGCATTCACATGTGATTGAAAACAAAAATTACATGAACAATTACTACTGAGTTTTTTGGTTCGAAACATTCGTCTAACTCTAACTCTATTGAAAATTTTGGTATTTAAAGGACATATAATGATTATGTTGATTTACTGCAGGGTGTCGAAAAGTTTTAGACTAACGAAGATAAACAGAAACTTAGAAATCGAACAGTCCATTTAAGGAAGAGCAGAAAGATAACTATGTCAATGTAGTTTCATTAAGCTCTTTAATGTGACATGCATGTTATGGCATATAAGAGGGATTAATTCCAATATTATCATGGTACCTAAAACTGATATCCATTTGTCTGTTCATCGCTTCAGACTTATTTATCAAACAAAAGTGCTAGTTTGGTAAGACAACAAAGTTAAAAAAAATTGCAAGTACTAAGCAGTGTCGACCCTATATAATCCTTGGCCCTCGGCCGAAGAAAAAAAATAGGCCCACAAGTTTTGTGCCAAAACCATGTAAAGCGAAACAGAACCATTACACAAACCTATAAGGATTCGAACATAAGTTGCTTATTTTAGCAAATATACACATTTCCACTGAACCAACTTGATTTCATTGTATAGGTATTAACTGAAAGCTTTTTTTAACTAAGTAATCGAGAATTTTGAGGCCCTACACCTTTCTCCCCCGCCATCGCCAGATTCGAGGCCCTAGGCCACGATTAGGTGGACAAGGTCCAAGGTCTGGCCTAGTACTAAGCTAAAAAGCAGTTGTAACACCCCGCATGTTTGACGATAATATGTTTAAATAATTTATTTAAGTATAATGTCATTAATTGTTAATCGAGTGTATGTCCCAAAAAGTCACGCATACAGATGAATTTGGACTCGAAGCCACTTCCGTTATGTTCAAAATGCCATTTACGTGGTCGAAAACAATAAGTATCGATATATTTCGAGTTT
Organism: Allium sativum; assembly: GCA_030737875.1. Lineage (NCBI taxonomy): Eukaryota > Viridiplantae > Streptophyta > Magnoliopsida > Asparagales > Amaryllidaceae > Allium > Allium sativum. Next base: position 305,232,800 of record CM060925.1, on the reverse strand, counting down.
GCAAATTTTGGACTTTGGTTTGGCCTTGGTTTTGCTAACCTAGCCCACCTTATTACCTCCATTAACCCTCCTTTTGCCCATTCACTCTAACACCTTAAAGAAAATAGAAAATGGGGGAATAGAGGGAAATTAGAATTCCCTAAACCTAGGTTGATCCTAGGAGGTCCAATCTTGTAGGGATCAAGTAAAAAATCATGGGAGAAACTTGGGTAAGCATCTCCTTCTCCTTCTCCATCTTTTCCTACTTGTTTTCTCCCCAATTTCTGAAATTTTCTATGACCTAACTTCTAGGAAATTTGCATATTCATGTTTAGATTGAATATTCTAGAATTTGATTGGAAGAGAGGTTGATCTTGCTTGCTTTTGGATCGAATTCTTGCTTCTAACAAGTAAAGGTGAATTCATTATGAAATCAAATCTATGCCATAATCTATTGGCTTGTAAAAGTGTAATTTAGTGTACGTTTGAGTTTGCATATGGTAATAAATTGGGTAGGTTTGTGTAACTTAGCCGATTTCATGTATTTATGTTTCATTGAATTGAAAATTATAACTAGGATTGTTCACACGATCTTGCTCGTAAGCTACGAGTTTATTTGGTGATCTTAGGAAGCTCCATTTTCGGCCCGATATAGTATTGAGTCTTCACAGGTCGCTTGAATCACTTTCACATGCTTGGGTTAGGAATTCAGTTCACATTCGAATTTATAAGAAAAATCATTGCAATCTCATGTATACATGTTCATACATATGAATTTTTTTGTTTTGAGTTGCTTCGGCAAGCTATCGAAGCCCCATTTTAATGTATATAACATTACAGGCCTTCGGGTGTTTGCCGATATGATTTTGAGCATGTTATCTAGGCAGAATAATGCTCAGGCAGACATCTGAATATTATAGGTCAGACACATGGCCTGCTTTAGATAATTATTAAAACAAACAGCGCAATTCAAAAATCTGAATTTTCCATTCAGACGTCTGAATTTTCTAGTTCAGACGTCTGAATCTCAGACACAGACATATGCCTCCGGAAACCCAATTCGGACGTCTGAATTTATATTTCAGAAGTCTGATTCCTGATTTCCTGTTGTTGACAGGTGTAAACCGCGGTCAACAGTTTAGGTCCATTTGAGCTCATTCCTGGTCGAGTTTTGGCTTATTTCACCTTTATTTGTGACTTTTTAGTTACTCTAATTCATAGATTTCCACGGTTCGATTTCATGAATTTTCGATTGATTCATAGTGAATGAATTTATAATCGATAGTCGTGAGATTAAATTTACATTATTAAGGAACTTTAATTCATTCCTTTGTATCGATGATCTTCGGATCATCTTAGCGGGGTCGCGACCCATGGTCTTCAGACCATTGTAGCAGTTTCGACTCAACACTATGGCTTGTTGCCTTAAAATCGCGTCCTACATTCGATATTGAATTGGTTGAGTCTTCGGACTCCCATATTGGTTTGGTTGAGTCTCTGGACGCCCATATTGAGTTAATGAGCCTTTGGCGCCCGTCTTGAGTTCGTTTCCCCCTTTTGTTGATCTTCTATATTTCTGATTTGTTGATTTCTAGAATCTAAGTTTTCATTGATACTATGTTATCAACCTAAATTTTTTTAATATTCAGCTATCCTTATTTACCGCCAAGGTTTCTTTGGAATATCTTCTGGACATATCGAGCCTTCACATTTTACATTGTGAACATTGTTTTTATTTCCTATATGTCATTTCATGATTATTTATCTTATCTTATTCCAGTTTATTATGATGAGTACTGTTAGACTGATCCGTTTATTGCTTATTTTCCTATAAATAATATCTGGGTCAGACCGAGTAATACAGGTGCTTCTCATTAATTGTAGCATGGACTAATTCTTCCTTTTGGCCAATTGTACTTGTTTTTATAGTCTTATCTTTCATGTATTTGAGATAGTGACTCGCGTGTGTACATATTCTTTTGTGTAGTACATGTATATGTTATTTTATGACATAGTGGATGTTGCACGACCACTTGTATTATATCCACCACTTATGTACTATTATTGTCATCTATTTCCGCCTTAGTGATGTGAATATCTGTGTCTAACTCTAATTTTATTGTTATGTATTTTATGTTGCCTTCTAAATAACATATAGCCAATGTGTAGTATATTTTGGACTTGAATTAGATGTGTCAGACTTCCTCATAAGATATAAAAAGTAAGACCACATTATGCGACATATTTAACACTCGTTCAAAGCTAACCAAATTATCCGACATATTAGCTTTGAACAAGTGTTAAATATGGCAGATAAAGTGGTCTTTCTATTTATATCTTATAAGGAAATCTGACACGTTTAATTCAACTCCAAAGCTACTACACAGTGGCTATATATAATTCAGAAAGCAATATAAAATAAATAACATTAAAATTAGAGTCAGACATAGATATTCACATCACTAAGGCGAAAATAGATGGGAATAATAAAAATAACACAGATATCTCAAATACATGAAAGATAAGGCTATAAAAAGAAGTACGGTTGGCCAAAAGGAAGAATTAGTCCATGCTACAGTCAAGGAGAAGCACCTTTAATACTCGGTCTGACCCGAGTATTATTTATAAGAAGATAAACAATAAATTGATCAGTCTAACTATACTCATCAAAATAAACTGAAATAGGATAAGAGATATAATCAGAAAATGACATATAAGAAATAAAAACAATGTTCACAATGTAAAATGTGAAGGCTCAATATGTCCAGAAAATACGCCAAAGAAATCTTGGCGGTATATATCTCAATATCAAAGAAACTCAGGTTGATAGCATAGCATCAATTAAAACTCATATTCTAGAAATCAACAAATCAGAAATCTAGAAGATCACCAAAAGGGGAAAACCAACTCAAGACAGGTGCTCGAAGGCTCATTAACTCAATATGGAGTCTGAAGGCTCAACCAAATCAATATGGTAGTCTGAAGACTCAACCAACTTAATATCGACAGTGAGATGCGATCTCAAGGCAGTAAGCCATAGTGTTGAGTTGAAGCTCCTACAATGGTCCGAAGACCGCGGGTCGCGACCCCTCTAAGATGATCCGAAGATCATTGATATAATGGAATGAACCGAAGTTCCTCAATATGATCCGGAGATCATCGATATAATCAAATGCACCAAAGTTCCTTAAGATGATCCAGAGATCATCGATATAATCAAATGAACCGAAGTTCCTCAATATGAATAGAAGATCATCAAAGTGACCCAAATGTCGAATTGATCAAGTATAATGTAAACTACGCCAAGCTAATAAATATAAGAATCGAGCTACATGTCTCATAATCACTTTCTCTACTCAAATATTTACGAACAAGTTGTACGTTCCACTAGAAATAAAAACGACCATTGCCACAGTTTCTAATCGAACGAATCAATGAATTAACCATCAAAGCAAACACAACGGGTCATAGTCGTTGTTTTTACTAAGGCATTTAGTTAGATTTCTAATACAAATGAGAAAAAGGTTTATCAAATATATACTAGTAGATTTGTAAATCAATTTATAAAATAACTTCATATAATAAAGTCGAATTAGAAACCAATTTGGAAACTAACTTCATATAATGAATTAGAAGTAGAAACTGTTTAGTAAAAGAATTGGTATCTACTAATAAATTAAAACCATTTTATATAATTTCAAAGTGGCAAATCTCGTGTAATAACGATCGAAATATCGATCGAACTAAGAATTCAGGATTTAATAATGTAAATTAAATCTCACGACTATCGAATATAAATTCGTTCACCATGAATCAACTGGAAGTCCATGAAATCGAACCGCGAAAATCTTTTGAACTAGAGAAACTGAAAAGTTGCAAACAAAGGCGAGATGAGCCGAAACTAGACCAGGAATGAGCTCAAATTGACCTAAACTATTGAACATGGTTTACACCGGCCAATAGCAGGAAAATAGGAACCGGATGTCTGAAATATAAATTCAGACGTCTGAATTTTATTTCCAGAGACATATGACTCCATTTGAGATTCAAACGTTTGAATTGTGTTTCCAGAGACATATGACTCCGTTTGAGATTCAGACGTCTGAATTGGATAATTCAGAAATCTATATTGCAATTCAGACGTCTGAATGGAAAATTCATACTTTTGGATTGCGCTTTGTTTGTTTTTATAATTATTTGTAGCTGGTCAAAAGTTTGACCTATAATATTCAAACGTCTGAATCTGGGCCTGAGCATTACTTTTCCTAGATAACATGCTCAAAATCATATCGCCAAACGCTCGAAGCCCTATAAAGTTATATACATGAAAATGAGGCTTCTATAGCTCACTGAGGCAATTCCCATGTAATGACCCGCATTGTCAGGGGTATATAATTAATTTATTTAATTATATAAATGGTGGTTTAGAGAATTCAAATGGTCGTTAATTTAATAATAGGGAATATTTAATTAAATTAAATAATTAAATAATATATTCAATTCAGAAGTAATCAAAAATATTGGAAATCACAATATTCGATGAACGGGGTCGTCACTTAGATTCAATTCAGCTTAGAGTTGAATTATATTGACGAATATATTCAATCGACGACAGTTTGAACGTATAATTTTATTATAATTAAAATCGAGCTTGAAATGGCGCGGCAGTTCGCTATTTGGCGATTTGAACTTCAACTGAATGTACAGGATTCCTTTTAAGCCGGATTTCTGTGAAACATGAAACGTTAGGAGCTGGTGAAGTATATTTTTCTAGTAGAAGAGAAAAAATCGGGATTTCATCGTGTAGATTTTGATTTACGTCCAAATCAAATTTCAGAAAAGTCGCTGTGGAATTCCTTTATAATTCGTAACGCTTTATTTACGTTATAAATGGAATTTCATTATAAATTGAATATCGATTCAACCAGGACTTGGAATATCGAACATATAATTACCTTGGAGCTGTATGGTATTAGTATGTGAATATATACGATACTAAAATTCAATTTATATTTAATTTAATTATTTAAATATATTTATATACTTAAATGGGCTATTCAGAGCTTTAAAAATAGCCACTTTTGCAAACGAAGTCGGAATTCGACGAAACTAATTTTGTTGGATCCGCAATGTTAAATTATTGCTAGATGTCAAGTTCCGTGATTTTTAGAGTCACTGTGTGGCCGTACGAATTTTTAGAGTGAACAACAGCCAGTATTTCGACGGTTAAAAATACGCTATGTGAGCAAACGGAGTTGGAATTCGATGAAACCAGTTTCGTTGGGACCGTAATGTCGAACTGTAGCTGCATGTCCAGTTTCATGATTTTTAGGTATCGTATGTGATCATACGAATTGTTAAAAGGGCAAAAACGAATATTAAAATAAAATTATCTCAATAAATATCTAAAATAAAATATCTAAACTTTCTCCTCTATAAATACCCCCCCTTAAAATTCCTTAAGACCTAAAACAAAAAAGAAGTCGCCGGCTTATCTCTTCTCAAAACAAAGATAGTGAGTTTGAAAATCCAAATCAATTCAAATCAAATACCATAAATTGCAAATCTTATTTACTTGAGTTCCTACACCAATTGTCTTCGGTCTGAGATAAAAATTAGGGGACTCGGTCATTTTTGCGTTGTTCTGTTCTTGTACAGTAGGTTTAGGGTTAAGGAATTCAGCACGTGTGTGCATCGATTTGGATTTCTTGAGGGTAGATGTAGATTCGTCGCTGAATTCGGAGTGTGAGGTACGTTTTCAGGTGAGCTCGGTTGACAAAAGTGACGAGGTCACTGTAGAGGGTCGCGACAGGAAGCGAACACGAGGTGGGTCATTTTGATATCAGTGGGATCGGAATTGGAAGGGGAGTTTTGGAGGTGGTTTCTATTTGAACTTCAGTGAAGTGGTTTGGGAGAAAAGGGAGCTTGAATGGACGGGAATGGTGGAGTTCCCTATAGCCAGAAAATTTGGAAGAAGAGAGAGTTGCGATGTAAGAATGGTGCGCGAGCTCTTTGATTTTGGGTTGGAGGTTGTAACGTTCGGTTTAAGTCAGAGTTTGATGGTGGTTTGATATGTTTCGGTGGAGTAGAATGGCATGGGAATTGGTTTCCTGAAACCGTAAATGAGAAGGAAGAAGAGAGGGTCAACGGGTGTGGGATTTATGATGGTATGTGCGCCGGTATTGTTCAAATGGGCTGGGTCTTAAGAGGTGAAGCCCAACTAATTTATTTAGTTTAATTTTGAAGTGAAACAAATGTATTAACTTATAATTTACATAACTTATTCATATGAAATCAGAATCACGAACCGTAAGTTGCATTGGGACCGTATGGACGAGAGCTTCACAATGAAGCTGACTGGAAGTGGATTCGAGCTCGTATGAATTTATGGAGAAATAAATTGTTTGATTCAAATCAAATAACAGTTTATCGTTCTTTAACGATGAACTGCCAAAGTGAGTAAAACTCACCAACTCTGAACAGTTTATAATTTCATGTTGTATTTTTAGAACTGTTAGAAATTGTCTGATTTACTGTGTGTTGACTTTTTGATTGAACTGCTAGTCAGTTAGTTGAATTTCTATATTGATTTTGTTTAACAGAATATATCAGATGGAACTGAAAGTGATGTTATCTTTATTGTCTAACATCTGTGATGCAGGGAAACAGGTTGGAGGAATCCAACTGGATACTGTTGGATCTAGATTAACCCTAGAGGGGGGTGAATAGGGTTTATCACAGTTTTAAACTGAATTGAAAAATTGACAGGATATTAAAATAAAAACAGATCACAGAATGCAGCAGAAATAAAAGTGCAGAAAATAAATCACACACAGATATACCCAGCTTCGGCAAAACCCTGCCTACTGCTGCATTCCTAAGGTTTCTACTAGATGATAGAACAGATCCCGCATACAAGACCTTGTACACTCGCGACTCTCGCTCCTATTCTAACTCTACGCTCAAAACCCTAGACTGATTCAAACCCCTGAATCAGAATTTCCCTTAGTTTTACACAGACTAGTCAACTGCCAGTTAAACCCCTAACTGGTTCCCCCTAGATTTTACAGAATCTATAAACTGTTCGGTTTACAAAGAAATTAAAACTGAAACAATACAAAATAAAAGAAAAACAAATATAAAAACCCTAGGCTTAATAAAATTAAATCTTTCTTTTCTTCTTAGCCCTCCCTTAAAGTAAAAATGGCCGGCCCATTCTTATTTCATTTGCACGATCCTTGATTTAGCTCTGGGAAACAGAAATGGCGGCGGCGATTGCTAGGGTTTCTGAAATCCAATCCAAATCGTGATCTCGATGATGGTTTAATTGATTCTCTGAAGCTTGAACAATACTTGGCTCTCTTTCTCGTTACTGATTTGGAGAAATTCAGGCGATCGAAACACTTGAAATAATATGTGAGTTCTCTGATGTTAATTTCTTTTATCTCGTCTGAATTTGTTTGGTTTCGATGTGTTTTTTGCCAGTGATGATTGGTGATAATATATAGGATTATATAATCCTATTAACGCTCTCTGATTTCATCGATATGGCTTGGCCTGATTTTGTGGTTTCCTCTTTTGGTTTCTTCGATTGAATGTCTTGCGTGATTGTTGAAATATGTTGCCTTGAATAGCTTGAAATGATTTTGTGGTTTTTCAATCTATCATGCCTGTGATGAAAAAAGGTGTATAATATAGGATTATAAAAATCCTTTAATTCCACTGATTTCACATATATGGCCGATCTGATTTGTGTGCTCTCCCTTTTTGAATCTCGGCTTGAATGTTTTTTTGCGTGTGAATTCCTGATTAATTTGGCTCGGCTTCCTCTTTTGACTTGCCTTGAATTTGCTCGACTTGAATGAAATGTTGCGATTTCCTCTTTCTGATATGGCTTGACTTGAATTGATGAATTTGAAAATTGTTTGTTGCCATTTAAAACATATTTTTCCTGATATGAAATGCATGACTTGAAAAAGCACTGGAAACAAATAATTCGATTTGCTGCCCTTTTTAGCTTGTCCCTCTTTAATCCGATTGCGATATTTCTGGAAATGGCCACCTGATTAAATTAAAACTGGAAAGTCTGAATTGATTTGAGTCGAGTTGCCCAAAATGAATTTGCTTGCTGATGTGTTTTCTGCAATTCCTTTTAAGACAAAATATTGCGAAATAAAGACTTGCCAAACATGAATTTGATGCCCAAAAACAATTTGTTGATTCCAGAAATGCATGATTGATTGTTTTTCTGGAAATATTGAAAAAACTTTCCACTTAAAAAAAATCTTCTCGAACCTGGACATTTATGCTGCTGTATGTATACTTCTGTTCGCAACTTCTTTGTTCATCTAAACTTTGGAAACAAATGAAAATGTCTTTCAGCTCAAAATTTTTTTACTGCATTTCTGACTTTGTGATTGAGCTTAATATGACATTGAAGTCATCCTTGATATTTCACTGTAAATAAATGAGTCTTTTCTTGGCCACTGTATTGTGTTCATCACTGTTCATTATCACTTGGAAAAAGGCTGTTCTGGTTTTTGTTACTTGAACTTATGGACATGAATTAGTTGCTGGTCCAAACTGCTTTAGTTAACAACATGCATGCAGTTGTGCCAAGCTGCCAATTCTTGTTTGTACTTGATATATTGACTGATCATTCTTTCATTGCTCTTGCTCATGAACTTGTTGCACCCAAAACCTGTATTCTTCACCACTTTAAAGCAGTCTTTTGAATTTGGCTTGCTCATGTTTGTATAATGAATCTTTGCCGAACTTTGTTGCTATGTTCTTGTATACACCATAATTGGGTGACCATCTTCATGCACACATGATTGAACATGCTTTGACCATTTAACTTGTGTATGCTGGAACTGATTTTTGCACACACCATGCAAATGCTGTTTGACTCGAATCATGTATTTGCAGTTTTGCTCGACCATTTTGAGAAATCATTCTTGAACCTGTGCTTTAACCTAGCTGCTCCATTGTGTTCGGACTGGTTCCACCATTGTTTACATGTACCTGAAACATTGCAAACAGATTTGCATTGACACACTGACTTGTGGATTTTGTTTTTGAGTTGTCCCACTGTTGATTGTGCACTGAGTCGAGAAGGTCCACGTGGCTACTCCTCAGTTGCTCGCTGATTGGCGAGGCAGTGCACACGTGTATATTTACACACGTGTGTATATGCAGCCATCAGAAGAGATTTTCTATCCCTGCACTGAAATATATACATACTGACTGCCTTGTGGTATTTACAGTGTTTCACTGTGAATATCACAAGCTGTCTAGACACAGATTGATGATTTTACAAATCAGATCAAGTCATGAAAGATGATGAGAAACACACCAGAAAACTGAGGCAAATAAAATTTTTAAAAAATAAAATTTATATTTGCATATATTCTGTTTTATTTCTATTGCAGTGTACTGTGTGTGTGTTTCACATGTGACAGGTAAGCAGGAATGACTGGACTGACTGTGATGACTGGACTGAAAGCTGAAGATAAGAAGACAGTGTGTGGTGTCAATGAATGTATGAGTCTGTATATACAAGTGAAAATGGATATATATGAAATGTAACTGTATATATGTTGTGTGTATGTATGACTGAGTGACAATGAATGAACTATACTGAGGAGCTGTGAGAGAATTGTACAGATATATGTAATAAACAAATTTGATTGAAATAAAATATCATTTTATTGTTGTCAAACGAACTTGTCTAATATATTCTGTTTAAATAGTACAGTGAATGTTTAAATAGTGGAGTTATACAGAGTTGTACTGTTTGAATGTTAGAAATATAATATTCAATTCAAATATTATATTCCTATCTGTGTTGTATATATAAAACATTACAATAACAAACACATTTATAATAATATATATTTGTTTGTTATCATCAAACAAAAATCATATAATTGTGTATACAACTGCGTTATATACAACAATCTCCCCCTTTTGATGATGACAAACAAATAAAAGATTTTGATTACAATAAATGTGTTTGACAGTGAATTCTGAACTCCCCCTATTTATTAGCTCCCCCTACAACAGAAACTCCCCCTATAACTGTGCATGAGTGAAAAGAATGTAAAAGGATTCAGAATTCTCAAAATTAAAATATTTATAAAATATTCACTCATAAATCAAAATCTAATCCATTCTCCCCCTTTTGTTATCATCAAAAAGGATATAGAATTAAAATACAGATGAAAATTGACTAAAAATATAATTTCAGCTTAAGAGGAAGAACGATCATCATTAATTTCAATCAGTCAAACAAAAAATCATAATATTCTAGGAACAGGTGGCATATTTCACATTTTGGAGAATGATGGATATACGATGGATTTTATATAAAATGGAGAGAGTTAAAAAAAAATTCATTTCCAATTATTTTCAAAGGATTTTTATAAAAATGAGGCACAAAAACAGTGATGGATTTGGGCTATAATTAATAATTCAATTTAAGTGATAAAATCAGATAGTCTCAAATCCCAGTAGCTATCAATCAACAAAACATAATATTTCATAAGGTATTAACACATTTCACAGATTAGAGAGATGGATTGATAGGCTGGTTTTTACACACCAAGGAGAATTTCAATTTCAATTTTTTAGCACATTTTTTATTTATTTAAGAGCACACTGACCACGCATAACCAGAGCTTGGATTTTTAAATGAGGTCAGTCGCAGCTTAAATTATAAGTTGTCTCTTAACCATGCATGACCAGAGCTTGGATTTTTAAATGAGGTTAGAGACACACTTTATTATATATATTTATCATTTTAGCTTTTAAAAAGAAAAACTCCTTGGTATAAAACCAATATATGGATGATAGAAAATGTGGTAGGTACAGAAATGGACTGTGAAATAAATTTCTAAATTAATTATATTATGAAATAAGCTCGACTGTACCGGGATTATTGAAAATTTCAATTAACACTAATTCTGAAAAATAATATAGTCCCATTTCTATCACAAATAATTTTCACTGTTTTAAAACCAAGATGATTTTTCCTTTTTTTTTTAAAAATTAAACTCTCCAATATAAAATCATGATGGATGGCAGACGGGTGATAGATAAAGGAGATGGTCGTGAAATATTTTCCAGTTCAAAGATATTATAATTAATATTCAGCCATCATGGAAAAAAAAATCTCCTCTTGTTGTGAAGTACACTGCAGTCACAATTCATCACAATTTCAAAATCTGATAATAATTTTGATGAATTATAAATACAGAACAATTTGGATATTGATTTCAATTTCTGAATGAATAAAAAATAAATAATTTTAAAATTGAAAATCAATTACAAGAGGAATATGAAGAGCTATAGAGGACAAGAGAGATAAGAACAATATATACATGATGAGAATAAGAAAAAAAATTCAGCACTTCCTAATCTGATACCACTTGTGGTCTCTATTAATGAGGATGGTAACAAGACATTGGAGACAAACAAGTATATCACAGACAAAAGAATTTTAAATACAAAGCCCAGGCAGATCAAATTAATTTCATGTATCAGAGCATGGTATGTATTTGATACCAAAACAAGCAGTCATCAATAAATATTTTCAAGTCAATTTCTTCTAACCAGAGCAACATGATTTCAGAATAAACATTTTTCAAAACAGTATCAGAGCAGCACACAATTGGTTTCAAAGCACACTTGTGAAGACATTTCTGATGGTCACAGAATATGATTCACGATCCAAGATTAAAAATACCGTTTATTTTAAATCATTTGAAGAAATATGAAAATATCAGGATTTAATAAATCAATCACACCAATTTATAAATTTTTGATTCAAGATATGTGTGAGATTTCATAAATCAATAATTTCAAATGATTTTAAACAAACAAATATTTAAATCATGTAACCATGAAATAACAAAGAAATTCAAGACCGGATTTTCAAACAGTTTTCACAAGAATTTTCTGACATGTATAAGAGAAATTTCAGATCATTTACATCAAATTTGAAAGGTATTCATGATCCAGAAAATTAATAATTTATTTGAAATCACTTGAATCAATGTCAAGTTTGAGATACAATGAATCATTCACACAAGATCGATAATTTCAAATTTAAGAGGTATGTGAGATTCAAAATATCAAGAATTTCAAATGATTTCAAACAAACCAATTTGAACCATAATAATCATGAATATAAGATGGATTTCAAGATGTATCGCTGAGATTCTAGACAATTTACAATATTCAAGCCAATCTGAAAATATCTGAAATTATCACAACTGATAAATAACAGAGTGTACTGTAACGAGTATAATATTTTCAGCGTTTCCAAAATGAATTGGAAGAAACTCAAAACAGCATAAGCGTGTGAAATTTTATTAATTATTCAGATCTTCAAAAAATTTAGAATTCTAATTAACAGTGTTCAAGATATGATATGAATGCATCAACACTGTTATGAATTCAATAATCAGAAACTAAACTTCAAAACAATTGTAGATATTTACAAGTTTAAATACAAGATCTGGAAAAGATTAAAATATCAGAATTATATTCAACTAAGGCAAATTTCCAGAAAATATGAATTCTACAATTGGAAGTTAATGAAGCCCAGAAGAAGTTACAGTGATGTGACAGTGAAAAATTAAAACAGAAGAGATAAAGTAAATACACAGAGGGGGTAGAAGGAGAAATAAACAAAAATAAAAAAAATATTTACAAAGATGAGTTTAGAGATCATACCAGAATCCAATGTAAATCAGAATCTCTAACTCAACAGATCTTGGCCTAAGGAACTGTAAATGACACAGAGTTATAGACAATCTTGATTTCAAATTTCTTTTCAGCACAGCAGTTCCTCAGCCACCTTCGATACCTAACAGTTTATAGAATCGAGTGGTCTAACAAAGTTTGTAAAACCACTCACAGTTGTATTCATAGCTTTAGGTACCCAAACCTGCTTATATAACAATCCGTTAGAATCAACTAGAGTTCCCTTTGTAACCCAAATTTGTTTAGGTTTTCCAAAAATCATTTTATTTCTTTTCGGGATCCAAAATGAATTGTTATCAAACCAATTCTTATCTCGATTGTGATTCAAAAAACTTTTGGAATTTTTAAAATTCAAATTTTTAGAATGACTCTTCTTGAAGCAGTTTAAAGAGTTTTTGAAATCACAAGAGTTCAAACTTTCAAAATCATTTCTTTTCCCAAAACCAAGACCATTTTTATGACCAGAAGAAAATTGATTTTTCAACAACATATTCAAAGATTTTTCACCAATTGAAAAGCGTTTCAGACTCAACTCAAGATCATTGATTTTGGATTTCAGAAGATCATTCTCGTTTAAAAGCTTCTCAATTTTGCCTTTATATTCAGAAATCTCAGAATCAAAGAGCTTTTGTTTTTCAATTTCAAAAATCTTGAATTTTTCAATTTCTTTTTCAAGTTCCTTTAAAGCGGATTCTGATTTCAACAAATTTTCCATTTCAAAATTTTCATGTTCGAAATTAACCTTATCCAACTCCTTCTGCAAAGTGTTGTTTTCATGAATTAGCTCATCTTCTTGATTTTTCAAAATCAAAAATTCATTTTCAATCTTTCTAGAATTCTCATTAAGTTGAGCTAAATCAGTTTTTAAGTTAAAACAATTCTTACACTCGGAGTCTTCAAATTTTAATTTCAACATATTGTTATTGTGGGTCAACTCAGAATTTTCAGATTTCAAAGACTTGTTTTTGCGTTTGAGGCGATCAACGGTTCTTGTTAAATTATTACAAAGAGATATCAAATCTTCATATGATAAGTCCACATCGTCTGAGTCGTCATGAATAGCTCCAGCTAAGCACAGATCTGAATCTGAGTTGGCAGTTGAGAGTTTTGAACAGCTGTCAGATTTTCCATACAACGTGTTGAGAGTTTTCCAGATATCCTGCGCGGTTAAACAATGAGAGATAAATTTTAATTAATCATTATCAAGACAGGAATAAATAATATGTATGACGCGAGCATTTAAGACCTTATTCCTCTTGTCTAACAAGTCTCCCATATTTTCAATAATATTCCAATACTCAGAATTAACAGATTTTAAATATAATTCAAAATTTGATTTCCATATTTGAAAATCTGTTCCATTGAAAATAAATGGGATATCACTGGACTGACTCTTAGAAGACTGACAGCAAGGGGAAAACATGATTCTAGAGTTAATCAAAAACCAGGCTCTGATACCACTTGTTCTCGCTTTCTCGAGGATTTTAATGACACCCCGGTGGCAAACAAAGGTACCTCAGAGACTGATTTCACGTCCTGCCTCTCGACATGGACAACCACCCACGGACATGTAGGGATAAGAGTCACTACTTCTCCACTAGATCATAGAGCGAGAACTCCCTATCATGTTGTAACCTTATACCAGCTCTGATACCAAATGTTGGATCTAGATTAACCCTAGAGGGGGGTGAATAGGGTTTATCACAGTTTTAAACTGAATTGAAAAATTGACAGGATATTAAAATAAAAACAGATCACAGAATGCAGCAGAAATAAAAGTGCAGAAAATAAATCACACACAGATATACCCAGCTTCGGCAAAACCCTGCCTACTGCTGCATTCCTAAGGTTTCTACTAGATTATAGAACAGATCCCGCATACAAGACCTTGTACACTCGCGACTCTCGCTCCTATTCTAACTCTACGCTCAAAACCCTAGACTGATTCAAACCCCTGAATCAGAATTTCCCTTAGTTTTACACAGACTAGTCAACTGCCAGTTAAACCCCTAACTGGTTCCCCCTAGATTTTACAGAATCTATAAACTGTTCGGTTTACAAAGAAATTAAAACTGAAACAATACAAAATAAAAGAAAAACAAATATAAAAACCCTAGGCTTAATAAAATTAAATCTTTCTTTTCTTCTTAGCCCTCCCTTAAAGTAAAAATGGCCGGCCCATTCTTATTTCATTTGCACGATCCTTGATTTAGCTCTGGGAAACAGAAATGGCGGCGGCGATTGCTAGGGTTTCTGAAATCCAATCCAAATCGTGATCTCGATGATGGTTTAATTGATTCTCTGAAGCTTGAACAATACTTGGCTCTCTTTCTCGTTACTGATTTGGAGAAATTCAGGCGATCGAAACACTTGAAATAATATGTGAGTTCTCTGATGTTAATTTCTTTTATCTCGTCTGAATTTGATTGGTTTCGATGTGTTTTTTGCCAGTGATGATTGGTGATAATATATAGGATTATATAATCCTATTAACGCTCTCTGATTTCATCGATATGGCTTGGCCTGATTTTGTGGTTTCCTCTTTTGGTTTCTTCGATTGAATGTCTTGCGTGATTGTTGAAATATGTTGCCTTGAATAGCTTGAAATGATTTTGTGGTTTTTCAATCTATCATGCCTGTGATGAAAAAAGGTGTATAATATAGGATTATAAAAATCCTTTAATTCCTCTGATTTCACATATATGGCCGATCTGATTTGTGTGCTCTCCCTTTTTGAATCTCAACTTGAATGTTTTTTTGCGTGTGAATTCCTGATTAATTTGGCTCGGCTTCCTCTTCTGACTTGCCTTGAATTTGCTCGACTTGAATGAAATGTTGCGATTTCCTCTTTCTGATATGGCTTGAGTTGAATTGATGAATTTGAAAATTGTTTGTTGCCATTTAAAACATATTTTTCCTTATATGAAATGCATGACTTGAAAAAGCACTGGAAACAAATAATTCAGTTTGCTGCCCTTTTTAGCTTGTCCCTCTTTAATCCGATTGCGATATTTCTGGAAATGGCCACCTGATTAAATTAAAACTGGAAAGTCTGAATTGATTTGAGTCGAGTTGCCCAAAATGAATTTGCTTGCTGATGTGTTTTCTGCAATTCCTTTTAAGACAAAATATTGCGAAATAAAGACTTGCCAAACATGAATTTGATGCCCAAAAACAATTTGTTGATTCCAGAAATGCATGATTGATTGTTTTTCTGGAAATATTGAAAAAACTTTCCACTTAAAAAAAATCTTCTCGAACTTGGACATTTATGCTGCTGTATGTATACTTCTGTTCGCAACTTCTTTGTTCATCTAAACTTTGGAAACAAATGAAAATGTCTTTCAGCTCAAAAAAAATTTACTGCATTTCTGACTTTGTGATTGAGTTTAATATGACATTGAAGTCATCCTTGATATTGCTCTGTAAATAAATGAGTCTTTTCTTGGCCACTGTATTGTGTTCATCACTGTTCATTATCACTTGGAAAAAGGTTGTTCTGGTTTTTGTTACTTGAACTTATGGACATGAATTAGTTGCTGGTCCAAACTGCTTTAGTTAACAACATGCATGCAGTTGTGCCAAGCTGCCAATTCTTGTTTGTACTTGATATATTGACTGATCATTCTTTCATTGCTCTTGCTCATGAACTTGTTGCACCCAAAACCTGTATTCTTCACCACTTTAAAGCAGTCTTTTGAATTTGGCTTGCTCATGTTTGTATAATGAATCCTTGCCGAACTTTGTTGCTATGTTCTTGTATACACCATAATTGGGTGACCATCTTCATGCACACATGATTGAACATGCTTTGACCATTTAACTTGTGTATGCTGGAACTGATTTTTGCACACACCATGCATATGCTGTTTGACTCGAATCATGTATTTGCAGTTTTGCTCGACCATTTTGAGAAATCATTCTTGAACCTGTGCTTTAACCTAGCTGCTCCATTGTGTTCGGACTGGTTCCACCATTGTTTACATGTACCTGAAACATTGCAAACAGATTTGCATTGACACACTGACTTATGGATTTTGTTTTTGAGTTGTCCCACTGTTGATTGTGCACTGAGTCGAGAAGGTCCACGTGGCTACTCCTCAGTTGCTCGCTGATTGGCGAGGCAGTGCACACGTGTATATTTACACACGTGTGTATATGCAGCCATCAGAAGAGATTTTCTATCCCTGCACTGAAATATATACATACTGACTGCCTTGTAGTATTTACAGTGTTTCACTGTGAATATCACAAGCTGTCTAGACACAGATTGATGATTTTACAAATCAGATCAAGTCATGAAAGATGATGAGAAACACACTAGAAAACTGAGGCAAATAAAATTTTTAAAACATAAAATTTATATTTGCATATATTCTATTTTATTTCTATTGCAGTGTACTGTGTGTGTGTTTCACATGTGACAGGTAAGCAGGAATGACTGGACTGACTGTGATGACTGGACTGAAAGCTGAAGATAAGAAGACAGTGTGTGGTGTCAATGAATGTATGAGTCTGTATATACAAGTGAAAATGGATATATATGAAATGTAATTGTATATATGTTGTGTGTATGTATGACTGAGTGACAATGAATGAACTATACTGAGGAGCTGTGAGAGAATTGTACAGATATATGTAATAAACAAATTTGATTGAAATAAAATATCATTTTATTGTTGTCAAACGAACTTGTCTAATATATTCTGTTTAAATAGTACAGTGAATGTTTAAATAGTGGAGTTATACAGAGTTGTACTGTTTGAATGTTAGAAATATAATATTCAATTCAAATATTATATTCCTATCTGTGTTGTATATATAAAACATTACAATAACAAACACATTTATAATAATATATATTTGTTCGTTATCATCAAACAAAAATCATATAATTGTGTATACAACTGCGTTATATACAACAGATACCTCAACATTTATTTTACTGTGATTTATATATTGTGATATATAATTTGATATATAATCTGTTGGCGATTATATGTGTTTGGACGATATTGAACATCGTGATTTGATATGATTGAATACCATAACATACCGGAATGTTGATAAGGGAATTTTCAAAGTGATATTGAAAACAGAATATTTATAAATTGGAATATTTATATGTAAGAGATATTTATAAATTTAAATATTTATAAATAATGAATATTTATAAATTGGGATATTTATAAATAGGAGATATTTTAAAAAGGAAATAAATTCGAAACATTTCTTTTTGAATGGAAAGGCCTGTGTGGCGAGTTTGGGGATTTTCCCGATGCTCCCGATACAAAGGAGGTTATGGCAAATTTTTGCGGGAATTTAAGGAGTTAGAATATTTCAAGAATAAATTTGAAAAGGAAATATTTGTAAACCATTTACAAATAGAATTGGAAAGGGAACGTTATAAAAAGGAAATCATTTTTAAAGTGTAGAACCGTTATTTAAAAGTAAATCTTTTCAAATGAATAAAACGTTGTTAAAAAGGAAAACTTTATAAAGTGAATAAAGAAATCGAATATAGACATTCGAAAGGAGTTAATCGAATATGGTATTCGAAGTTAGTTAATCGAATATAAACATTCGAAAGGAGTTAATCGAATATGGTATTCGAAGTTAGTTAATCGAATATGGTATTCGAAGTTAGTTAATCGAATATGGTATTCGAAGTTAGTTAATCGAATATAGACATTCGAAAGGAGTTAATCGAATATGGTATTCGAAGTTAGTTAATCGAATATAGACATTTGAAAGGAGTTAATCGTATATGGTATTCGAAGTTAGTTAATCGAATATAGACATTCGAAAGGAGTTAATCGAATATGGTATTCGAAGTTAGTTAATCGAGTATAGACATTCGAAAGGAGTTAATCGAATATGGTATTCGAAGTTAGTTAATCGAATATGGTATTCGAAGTTAGTTAATCGAATATGGTATTCGAAGTTAGTTAATCGAATATAGTCATTCGAAAGGAGTTAATCGAATATGGTATTCGAAGTTAGTTAATCGAATATAGACATTCGAAAGGAGTTAATCGAATATGGTATACGAAGTTAGTTAATCGAATATGGTATTCGAAGTTAGTTAATCGAATATGGTATTCGAAGTTAGTTAATCGAATATAGACATTCGAAAGGAGTTAATCGAATATGGTATTCGAAGTTAGTTAATCGAATATGGTATTCGAAAGTTAGTTAATCGAATATGTTATTCGAAAGGGGTTAGTCAAGTCGAGTTAGTCAAATAGAGTTAACCAGTTAGAGTTAATCAGTTAGAGTTAACCAGTTAGAGTTAATCAGTTAGAGTTAACCAGTTGGAGTTAATTAGTTAGATTTAATCGATTAGAGTTAAAACGAACTAGAGTTAATCAAATATAGTTATTTGAGACAGAATTAGTCAAATAGAGTTATTCAGGATAAGTTGCCATCTCGTACGACTGCTAGCGTAATTCGCAGGGCTGTAAATAGCCTACGGCGGTCGGATGTTTCCTGAGGGAGTCAGGCGTAACCATTGTGATCGCTGCGATCTAGAGTCAAGCGAATGGAGTTTAATCGAATATTAGTTATTCGATAGGAGTTAATCGAGTTGATCGAGTTGAGAAATAAGTTAAGTTAAATAAGTTGAGTTGATCGGGTGGTTCAACCAAGTTAGTCGAGCCTAGTTAATCGAATCGAATTGGTCGAACCAAGTAAGTCGAGTTAGTCGAGTCAAGTTAAGTTAGTCGAGTTAAGTTCAGCGAGTTAAATTAATCGATGTTAGTTTCATCGAAAGGAGTTATCGATGTTAGTTTCATCGAAAGGAGTTATCGATGTTAGTTTCATCGAAAGGAGTTATCGTTGTTAGTTTCATCGAAAGGAGATTATCGATGTTAGTTTCATCGAAAGGAGTTATCGATGTTAGTTTCATCGAAGGGAGTTATCGATTATAGTTTAATCGAAGTGAGATTTTCAAATATGAGATTTTTAAAAAGGAAGAGTTATCGAATATTAGTTATTCGAAGAGAGATTATCGAATATCGTTTATTCGAGAAGGAGTTAATCGAATATAGGTTATTCGAAGAAGAGTTAATCAAATAGAGATTTCTCGAAGAGAGTTAATCGGCGAATTCGATTATATCGAATTCGGGAAAGTACTTATAATTTCCACTATTTAAATAGAGATTTATTTATTTATAAATAAATAAGTGTTAGGTTAATTATTCACTAATAAGAATAGAAGTTATAATTAAAGTTAGATAATTCGAAAGGAGGGATTATAACGTTATCGTTATAACCAATGTTTTAAATATAGAAGTGGATTAGTAAAATTGGATCCGAGAAAGGTGTAAAGAAGTTGTTAAAGATTAAAAGATAAACTTTGACCATTTCGAAGTTATAACGTTGTTCAGTTAAGGTCTGAGAGGTAATTATACCCCAACTTGAGTGACTTCCTTCTTAACTGAGAAATGGTAAGGTTTGATCGTAAAGGAGTTTTGGAAATGTTTTCCAAACGAGAATCAGAAATGTTTTCTGATAAAAGAAAAATAAGAATTTAGAATATAGGGAAACAGGAGATAAGTAAATAAATGAACTAAAGAGATTAATATTAAATGATGTTTGTTCGATATAATTTCCATTTGGAAATAATATCGTTGTTTGCACACTTGTTTTTCTTTGATAGTTAACTCACCGACTATCGAAGTTTTGACCATTTTAACGTTGTTAATATGGAGAGACCGGTTGGATTATTATCCATAGAACCACTCTGTATTGGCATAAGCGTCGCGAATCATATATGCCAAAGATAATTGAAGACGGAGTAAAATGCAAGGGCTGTTGTATAAGTCTTAGATAACAGTGACTAAGATGGATATACGGAATAGTGCCTTCGGTTTGTCCAGTCCTAGGACAACTTGTATGGACGAAGGTCTGACAGAGTATATCCAATAGATCGCGTAAGTTGATCTTTTCAAACGTATTCACGTTTGGTGGCGGAGGAATTCGTTTCTCTTAGATGTATACCCGTTTTTTTTTTTGGATAAGTCAATTTTTGATTTGGCGGGTATGACGATGTGACATTTTAAGTGAATGAAGATGAATGTCTGACAGAGTATTTCCAGAAAGGTCACGTACATTGATTACTTCAACCGTACCAAGAGTGGAGGCGGAAAAGGAAACTTCATTAGCTAACACGTAATGTACTGTTGTAGACGTCAATTAGTGATTTCCGATGGATCTGACAATGTGGCATTCGAAGTGAATCTGATGTAATGATAAAGCGTAGCTTCTAGCCTCATCAACCGGTAAATGACAGAAATCGGGCAGGCAGCATGGCTAAGTCGGTAGCACCGAAGTAGGGTGTATAATCACCTATCTAGTGAATATTCATTTATTTCTTAAATCTATCAATGCTGTCCCATATATATACGGGAACGATTGCTGATCCTAACCGTTGGTGATGTACATTCAATACACTCAAGCGAAATGAGTGGTCGGTCATGTGTGGTCGGGTTGCAAGATGTTCTTGTTGAACTCCAGTATATCGTTCCTAGAGTACACTGATCGGAAGGTGGTTCCATACCTTGTCATAGTTGGAAATCCATTACCCAATACGTGCTTGCGATTTTGATTGTATGCTATATATGTAGAACGTGAGATGAAAGCGTTTCTGCTAGTTGATATCTATTTGTACATAGACATTATTATAATATCAAAAGGTTTTTGATATAAAGATATTTTGGATTCTCATAAGGGAAAAACCCGTTCCGTTCTGCGGCGTGGTCTTATGAGATATCATTTACTTGTTCATATACTTGTTTAACCTATTTTACTCATACCAGTCCCATGACTGACCCGGAGTTTATTTGTTTTGTTTTCCCTAAACTGTTGGGTGCCTAATTTTGTACGGGCAGTCAAGTAGTCAGGAATTTACCGATATACTGGAAGAGCGTGGAGCAGGAGGCTTCAAGATCATATAGCTATAGTTATTTCCACTGTGTTGTAAGTGCTGTACTCTGATAAGTGCTATTGTATACATAACTGTTACATTTCAAAGTTATGTTATCTATTATATGTTATTCGTTCCGCTATGAGGTTCGTGTTACTCTGATGTTGTGTTCTTCTTCTTCTTCTATTCTAAGTTTCTATCTTATCTATTCTCACCTTCTAATTTCTTTCATTAATTACCGGGATTTTTCGATATTTTGGTTATCGACATCGTGCTTATGTCGATAACCAAAGCCGCCGAAAATCTGGGTCGTTACAGTTGGTATCAGTGCTTAAGTTAAGAATTACTTGGCTCTGTGGTGTGACTCGGTAGAGATAGGGTTAGTAATACCCTAGATTGAGTTTGAGTGTATATATAAGAGTGCGTATTTGTATTTGATATAAAAATGGTTTTATATTGTGGAGATTCATTGGCTGTGTTGTTTATGAGTTCTGGTCGATCAGTTTGATCCACTGTATCGGTAGGAGTAAATAAATACTTGAATACGATGGACCGACACAGTATGGATATGTGATATATTATCATATATAGGTTGTGATTATAATCTAATGAGATTATAAAGTGAAATGGTTATAAATAACTGATCAGAATTCATATAAGTAAAGTATATGAAATAAGATGAATTAAATATGAATTTAAATCAGATTTGGAATTAAAATAAGGAAATTTTAAGTTCCTGGGAGATTTTGAGATGTTTTCAAAATGGATGTATTCAGTAATGGTTTTGAAATGATATAGTATTGAAATCACTTGGGTAGCTGGAAAATAATTCCGACGATGACCGCGCAGTATCGTCGGTGCGGTTTTCGAGTTCTAAGTGGTGGATTACTACCAGAGATTTTGATTTGAATTGTTTTGAGGAAACAAGTTGTTTAGAAAATCCAAAGGTTTTGAATTGGCAGTATGATTTCAAATTGATTTGAAATTAACCCAGGAATTTAAATTCTAGAATTTAATTGTAATTTGTGGAGTTAAGTAAAACTGAAATGGATTTGAAGATAATCTGGAGTGGAATTGAGTTGATGGGTTAAGAGTTTGAAATCTGATATGGGAGTTTGAATAGAATTTGACTTGGATAGAACCAAGTGTTTGAGTTGAGGGTTGGATTAAGATGATATGGGTATACGTGAATTGGTAACAGGTGGAAGGGTTATAATGATATGCCCAACAAAAAGTACAAGTTTATATTTTATATGAGTTTGGAATTTATGAGCCGAATTGGCAAGCCGTTTGGCGTTTTGATTTTCTTTTGGGTTGAAGAAGGCCCAGAGAGGCGAGTTGGAGTTTGACCTATTGACCAATACAAAGGAGGTGCTGGCGAAATTTTCCGAAAATTTAAAGTGTTAGAAAATTTTCAGAATTTTTGAAAATTTTAGTTAGTCGGAATGAATAAATATTTTAGTTATATTAATTGGTTCTGTTGAAATCAGAAATAAGGGGTAAACAAATCTTAGGAATTCCAATAGGTAGGGTCGTCCTCTAACTTAGCAATTTCGAGGACGAAATTATTTTAAGTGGGGAAGAATGTAATGACCCGCATTGTCAGGGGTATATAATTAATTTATTTAATTATATAAATGGTGGTTTAGAGAATTCAAATGGTCGTTAATTTAATAACAGGGAATATTTAATTAAATTAAATAATTAAATAATATATTTAATTCAGAAGTAATCAAAAATATTGGAAATCACAATATTCGATGAACGGGGTCGTCACATAGATTCAATTCAGCTTAGAGTTGAATTATATTGACGAATATATTCAATCGACGACAGTTTGAACGTATAATTTTATTATAATTAAAATCGAGCTTGAAATGGCGCGGCAGTTCGCTATTTGGCGATTTGAACTTCAATTGAATGTACAGGATTCGTTTTAAGCCGGATTTCTGTGAAACAAGAAACGTTAGAAGCTGGTGAAGTATATTTCTAGTAGAAGAGAAAAATCGGGATTTCGTCGTGTAGAATCCAAATCAAATTTCAGAAAAGTCGCTGTGGAATTCCTTTATAATTCGTAACGCTTTATTTACGTTATAAATGGAATTTCATTATAAATTGAATATCGATTCAACCAGGGCTTGGAATATCGAACATATAATTACCTTGGAGCTGTATGGTATTCGTATGTGAATATATACGATACTAAAATTCAATTTATATTTAATTTACTTATTTAAATATATTTATATATTTAAATGAGCTATTCGGAGCTTTAAAAATAGCCACTTTTGCAAACGAAGTCGGAATTCGACGAAACTAATTTTGTTGGTTCCGCAATGTTAAATTGTTGCTAGATGTCAAGTTCTGTGATTTTTAGAGTCACTGTGTGGCCGAACGAATTTTTAGAGTGAACAACAGTCAGTATTTCGACGGTTAAAAATACGCTATGTGAGCAAACGGAGTCGGAATTCGATGAAACCAGTTTCGTTGAGACCGTAATGTCGAACTGTAGCTGCATGTCCAGTTTCATGATTTTTAGGTATCGTATGTGATCGTACGAATTTTTAAAAGGGCAAAAACGAATATTAAAATAAAAATATCTCAACAAATATCTAAAATAAAATATCTAAACTTTCTCCTCTATAAATACCCCCCCCCCCCTTAAAATTCCTTAAGACCAAAAACAAAAAAGAAGCCGCCGGCTTATCTCTTCTCAAAGCAAAGATAGTGAGTTTGAAAATCCAAATCAATTCAAATCAAATACCATAAATTGCAAATCTTATTTACTTGAGTTCCTACACCAATTGTCTTCAGTCTGAGATAAAAATTAGGGGCCTCGGTCATTTTTGCGTTGTTCTGTTCTTGTATAGTAGGTTTAGGGTTAAGGAATTCAGCACGTGTGTGCATCGATTTGGATTTCTTGAGGGTAGATGTAGATTCGTCGCTGATTTTGGAGTGTGAGGTACGTTTTCAATTGAGCTCGGTTGACAAAAGTGACGAGGTCACTGTAGAGGGTCGCGACAGGAAGCGAACACGAGGTGGGTCATTTTGATATCAGTGGGATCGGAATTGGAAGGGGAGTTTTGGAGGTGGTTTCTATTTGAACTTCGGTGAAGTGGTTTGGGAGAAAAGGAAGCTTGAATGGACTTGAATGGTGGAATTCCCTGTAGCCAGAAAATTTGGAAGAAGAGAGAATTGCGATGTAAGAATGGTGCGCGAGCTCTTTGATTTTGGGTTGGAGGATGTAACGTTCGATTTAAGTCAGAGTTTGATGGTGGTTTGATATGTTTCGGTGGAGTAGAATGGCATGGGAATTGGTTTCCTGAAACCGTAAATGAGAAGGAAGAAGAGAGGGTCAACGAATGTGGGATTTGTGATAATATGTGGGCCGGTATTGTTCAAATGGGCTGGGTCTTAAGAGGTGAAGCCCAACTAATTCATTTAGTTTAATTTTGAAGTGAAACAAATGTATTAACTTATAATTTACATAACTTATTCATATGAAATCAGAATCACGAACTGTAAGTTGCATTGGGACCGTATGGACGAGAGCTTCACAATGAAGCTGACTGGAAGTGGATTCGAGCTCATATGAATTTATGGAGAAATAAATTGTTTGATTCAAATCAAATAACAGTTTATCGTTCTTTAACGATGAACTGCCAAAGTGAGTAAAACTCACCAACTCTGGACAGTTTATAATTTCATGTTGTATTTTTAGAACTGTTAGAAATTGTCTGATTTACTGTGTGTTGACTGTTTGATTGAACTGCTAGTCAGTTACTTGAATTTCTATATTGATTCTGTTTAACAGAATATATCAGATGGAACTGAAAGTGATGTTATCTTTATTATCTAACATCTGTGATGCAGGGAAACAGGTTGGAGGAATCCAACTGGATTCCTCAACAGTTATTTTACTGTGATTTATATATTGTGATATATAATGTGATATATAATTTGTTGGCGATTATATGTGTTTGGACGATATTGAACATCGTGATTTGATATGATTGAATACCATAACATACCGGAATGTTGATAAGGGAATTTTCAAAGTGATATTGAAAACAGAATATTTATAAATTGGAATATTAATAAATAAGAGATATTTATAAATTTAAATATTTATAAATAAGGAATATTTATAAATTGGGATATTTATAAATAGGAAATATTTTAAAAAGGAAATAAATTTAAAACATTTCTTTTTGAATGGAAAGGCCTGTGTGGCGAGTTTGGGGATTTTCCCGATGCTCCCGATACAAAGGAGGTTATGGCGAATTTTCACGGGAATTTAAGGAGTTAGAATATTTCAATAATAAATTTGAAAAGTAAATATTTGTAAACCATTTACAAATAGAATTGGAAAGGGAACATTATAAAAAGGAAATAATTTTTAAAGTGTAGAACCGTTATTTAAAAGTAAATCTTTTCAAATGAATAAAACGTTATTAAAAAGGAAATCTTTATAAAGTGAATAAAGAAATCGAATATAGACATTCGAAAGGAGTTAATCGAATATGGTATTCGAAGTTAGTTAATCGAATATAGACATTCGAAAGGAGTTAATCGAATATGGTATTCGAAGTTAGTTAATCGAATATGGTATTCGAAGTTAGTTAATCGAATATAGACATTCGAAAGGAGTTAATCGAATATGGTATTCGAAGTTAGTTAATCGAATATAGACACTGGAAAGGAGTTAATCGAATATGGTATTCGAAGTTAGTTAATCGAATGTAGACATTCGAAAGGAGTTAATCGAATATGGTATTCGAAGTTAGTTAATCGAATATAGACATTCGAAAGGAGTTAATCGAATATGGTATTCGAAGTTAGTTAATCGAATATGGTATTCGAAGTTAGTTAATCGAATATGGTATTCGAAGTTAGTTAATCGAATATAGTCATTCGAAAGGTGTTAATCGAGTATGGTATTCGAAGTTAGTTAATCGAATATAGACATTCGAAAGGAGTTAATCGAATATGGTATTCGAAGTTAGTTAATCGAATATGGTATTCGAAGTTAGTTAATCGAATATGGTATTCGAAGTTAGTTAATCGAATATAGACATTCAAAAGGAGTTAATCGAATATGGTATTCGAAGTTAGTTAATCGAATATGGTATTCGAAAGTTAGTTAATCGAATATGTTATTCGAAAGGGGTTAGTCAAGTCGAGTTAGTCAAATAGAGTTAACCAGTTAGAGTTAACCAGTTAGAGTTAATCAGTTAGAGTTAACCAGTTGGAATTAATTAGTTAGAATTAATCGATTAGAGTTAAAACGAACAAGAGTTAATCAAATATAGTTATTTGAGACAGAATTAGTCAAATAGAGTTATTCAGGATAAGTTGCCATCTCATACGACTGCTAGCGTAATTCGCAGGGCTGTAAATAGCCTACGGCGGTCGGATGTTTCCTGAGGGAGTCAGGCGTAACCATTGTGATCGCTGCGATCTAGAGTCAAGCGAATGGAGTTTAATCGAATATTAGTTATTCGATAGGAGTTAATCGAGTTGATCGAGTTGAGAAATAAGTTGAGTTGATCGGGTTGTTCGACCAAGTTAGTCGAGCCTAGTTAATCGAATCGAATTGGTCGAACCAAGTAAGTCGAGTTAGTCGAGTCAAGTTAAGTTAGTCGAGTTAAGATGTTAGTTTCATCGAAAGGAGATTATCGATGTTAGTTTCATCGAAAGGAGTTATCGATGTTAGTTTCATCGAAGGGAGTTATCTATTATAGTTTAATCGAAGTGAAATTTTCAAATATGATATATTTGAAAAGGAAGAGTTATCGAATATTAGTTATTCGAAGAGAGATTATCGAATATCGTTTATTCGAGAAGGAGTTAATCGAATATAGGTTATTCGAAGAAGAGTTAATCAAATAGAGATTTCTCGAAGAGAGTTAATCGGCGAATTCGATTATATCGAATTCGGGAAAGTACTTATACTTTCCAGTGTTTAAATAGAGATTTATTTATTTATAAATAAATAAGTGTTAGGTTAATTATTCACTAATAAGAATAGAAGTTATAGTTAAAGTTAGATAATTCAAAAGGAGGGATTATAACGTTATCGTTATAACCAATGTTTTAAATATAGAAGTGGATTAGTAAAATTGGATCCGAGAAAGGTGTAAAGAAGTTGTTAAAGATTAAAAGATAAACTTTGACCATTTCGAAGTTATAACGTTGTTCAGTTAAGGTCTGAGAGGTAATTATACCCCAACTTGAGTGACTTCCTTCTTAACTGAGAAATGGTAAGGTTTGATCGTAAAGGAGTTTTGGAAATGTTTTCCAAACGAGAATCAGAAATGTTTTCTGATAAAAGAAAAATAAGAATTTAGAATATAGGGAAACAGGAGATAAGTAAATAAATGAACTAAGGAGATTAATGTTAAATGATGTTTGTTCGATATAATTTCCATTTGGAAATAATATCGTTGTTTGCACACTTGTTTTTCTTTGATAGTTAACTCACCGACTATCGAAGTTTTGACCATTTTAACGTTGTTAATATGGAGAGACCGGTTGGATTATTATCCATAAAACCACTCCGTATTGGAATAAGCGTCGCAAATCATATATGCCAAAGATAATTGAAGACAGAGTAAAATGCAAGGGCTGTTGTATAAGTCTTAGATAACAGTGACTAAGATGGATATACGGAATAGTGCCTTCGGTTTGTCCAGTCCTAGGACAACTTGTATGGACGAAGGTCTGACAGAGTATATCCAATAGATCGCGTAAGTTGATCTGTTCAAACGTATTCACGTTTGGTGGCGGAGGAATTTGTTTCTCTTAGCTGTATACCCGTGTTATTTTTGGATAAGTCAATTTGTGATTTGGCGGGTATGACGATGTGACATTTTAAGTGAATGAAGATGAATGTCTGACAGAGTATTTCCAGAAAGGTCACGTACATTGATTTCTTCAACCGTACCAAGAGTGGAAGCGGAGAAGGAAACTTCTTTAGCTAACACGTAATGTACTGTTGTAGACGTCAATTAGTGATTTTCGATGGATCTGACAATGTGGCATTCGAAGTGAATCTGATGTAATGATAAAGCGTAGCTTCTAGCCTCATCAACCGGTAAATGACAGAAATCGGGCAGGCAGCATGGCTAAGTCGGTCGCACCGAAGTAGGGTGTATAATCACCTATCTAGTGAATATTCATTTGTTTCTTAAATCTATCAATGTTGTCCCATATATATACGGGAACGATTGCTGATCCCAACCGTTGGTGATGTACATTCGATACACTCAAGCGAAATGAGTGGTCGGTCATGTGTGGCCGGGTTGCAAGATGTTCTTGTTGAACTCCAGTGTATCGTTCCTAGAGTACACTGATCGGAAGGTGGTTCCATACCTTGTCATAGTTGGAAATCCATTACCCAATACGTGCTTGCGATTTTGATTGTATGTTATATATGTAGAACGTGAGATGAAAGCGTTTCTGCTAGTTGATATCTATTTGTACATAGACATTATTATAATATCAAAAGGTTTTTGATATAAAGATATTTTGGATTCTCATAAGGGAAAAACCCGTTCCGTTCTGCGGCGTGGTCTTATGAGGTATCGTTTACTTGTTCATATACCTGTTTAAATTGTTTTACTCATACCAGTCCCATGACTGACCCGGAGTTTATTTGTTTTGTTTTCCCTAAACTGTTGGGTGCCTAATTTTGTACGGGAAGTCAAGTAGTCAGGAATTTACCGATATACTGGAAGAGCGTGGAGCAGGAGGCTTCAAGATCATATAGCTATAGTTATTTCCGCTGTGTTGTAAGTGATGTACTCTGATAAGTGCTATTGTATACATAACTGTTACATTTCAAAGTTATGTTATCTATTATATGTTATTCGTTCCGCTGTGAGGTTCGTGTTACTCTGATGTTGTGTTCTTCTTCTTCTTCTATTCTAAGTTTCTATCTTATCTATTCTCACCTTCTAATTTCTTTCATTAATTACCGGGATTTTTCGATGTTTTGGTTATCGACATCGTGCTTATGTCGATAACCAAAGCCGCCGAAAATCCGGGTCGTTACATCCCAACACAAAAATTCACATGCATGAACATGTATACATGAGATTGCAATGATTTTTCTTATAAATTCAAATGTGAACTAAATTCCAAACCCAAGCATGCGAAAGTGATTCAAGCAACTTGTGAAGACTTAAGACTATGCCTGGGCGACAATGGTGTTTTACAAGATCACCAAATCAACTTATAGCATACGAACAAGATCGTTGAACAATACTAATTATAATTTTTAATTCAATGAAACATAAATACATGAAATCGACTAAGTTACACTAACCTACCCAGTTTATTAGCATATGCAAATTCAAAGAAACACAAAATTGTACTTTTACAAGCCAGTAGCTTGTGACATATATGTCAGTTCGTAAATAACTCACCTTTGCTTGTTATAAGCAAGAATTCGATCCAAAAGCAAGAAAGAACAACTCTCTTCCAACTGAATGCTAGAATCTTCAATCTAAACATGAATATACAAATTTCCTAGAAGTTAGGTCACTTTGAAATTTCAGAAATTGGAGAGAAAAAAGTAGAAGAAGATGGAGAAGGAGATGGAGAAGCTTACCTAAGTTTCTCTCCCTTGATTTTGCACTTGATTCCTACCTAGAATGAAACTAGGTTTAGGGAATTCTAATTTCCCTTTCTTTCCCCCATTTTCTAATTTCTTTGAAGTGTTAGGGTGAATGGAAGAAAATAGGGATGATGAAGGTCAAAAGGTGGGCTAGCTTGGCTAAATCAAGACCCAACCAAAGTCCCAAAATTCGCAAACTCGAAATATATCAATGTTTATAGTTTTCAACCATGTAAACAGCATTTTGAACTCAATGGAAGTGGTTTTGAGTCTAAATTCATCAATATGCAAAATGTGACTTTTTGGAGCATACACTCGATTAACAATTAACAACATTATATTTAAATAAATTATTTAAATGTATTATCGTCAAATATTTGGGTTGTTACAACAGTATACTAAACAATGTATTCTGATGCAAACAAACATATAAATCCATTGCTTGAAAAAACCCATACTGCTGAATTTCAATTTTAAAGGAAAAATAGGAAAATATTTTTTTCAATCAAAGCAGAATATGAAGTGAATTCAAATGGAACACACTAGTTACTTGTAAAGATTTAAATGCAGATTTGTTTAACCGCTTCAAATGCCTTCTCCCTATTAGGCCCTGCCCCAAAAGCGTCGGAGCAACTGCGGTGTTGGTGGCACACACTGTGTTGGGGAAGAAAGAAAAGGAGAACCACTGCTTATGGTTTCCATATTTATCTATCACCCTTTCCTGGAAAATTCGGGTATGCGTTTGGATTCAGAGATGAAGGAAAGGCAGATTGAGTATGTAACAACCTGGAAATTCTAAACCAATTTAAATTTTTTATTTTTAGCAATTTTGATGGATTTTGAATATTTAAAATAATTTATTTTAAATAATAACGACTAAAAATTTATTTTAAATAAAGTTAGAACGAATATATTTATTTAAATTATAAAAGGAATTAGAAATAGCGCGGCAGTTTGAAAATTTGATTTTGAACTTTGACTAAATGTACAGGATTCAAAATAAATCGAATTTCAGTAAAACCAAAAATATTTAAATCTGTTTAAAAGTATCTTTCTAAAGGATGTGAAAAATTGAAATTTCATAGCATGAATAAAAAGTTATGGCCAGTTAAATATTCTGAATAGTCGCTATGGAATTAAATATAATATATAACCTTTAAAAATAGCCATTGTGCGAATGACCTCCGTTTCCAACGAAACCACTTTTGTTGGATCTGGAATGTCAAATTATCGCTTGATTCTGATTTTCATAATTTTTGGAATTAATATGTGAGCATAGTAAATTTAAATGTGTTTTGACAGTTTAAATTTGAATTGGATCGACCAGAAAACGACCATTTTTCAAATGGTCTCCAAATTTGATGAAATTAATTTTGTTAGGACCATATCGTCAAAACATAGCTAGTTTTATTTTTCGAGAATTTTTAGAGTCCGTATGTGGCCTCGGTAAATTTAAATGTATGATCAAATTAAATAATTAAATGATTTATATTTTAATTTGAAGAAAACAAGCTAAAAACGATCGAATGGACTGATGAGACCTAGCCCATTGTTTCCGGAATAGGGGTATTTGGCTAGGGGCAACATTCGTTGGGCTGGATATGTAGTTATTACGAATTAACAGACTTTATTTTGTGAATTAATGAATTTAATAATATTTTATTATAAATAACCTAGCATTACAAAACCCTAACCCTAATTCTATTGTACACAGCCGCCACCAAGCTTTTTAATGGCCTAAATGCTCCGTTTCATTTTCATTAGTCTCTCCTAATCCAATGCAAATTAAATCAAAGTTATAATGTGAATATTGTAGTGGATTGTAACACTTTGCGTCCGTTAATGTCACTCACTAAGGGAATGCATTAACTTTCATGGAGCATTATAAGAGTATAGAACAGAACACCACAAGACAGACATATAAAATGGTACTTAAAAATTCAAAATTTATTCATTGCAGCGGAAAAGCAAAACATGTTTGATTACAACATCAAAACCACATACTAAAGCCAAGTACACAAATATCCATCTTGAACAAAATTATTATCAGAGTACATAAAAGTAAAACCATAATCCCATTCCAAATAGCTGTAATGAAAAAGAGATAAAGCTGAACATTACTTTCAACACTTCCAAGCACTCCAAGAAGAAAGAGATCCAAGTCAGGCTTCACTAATCCCACCCTGAGGACCTTGGGGGGAGGGAGAAGAAAGAAAAAAGGCAAAACAAAAAGGGTCAGACATGAGTCTGGCAAGTCTAGTGATTTTAACAATATAATTAGTAGAGTAACAGTATAAGAACATAAACTGGATATAAGAAATGACTGTAACATAAGCAGATATGACAAGGTAAACAAGGTAAGCAAGATATAGAACATCGACTGCGCTCCTAGCCACTATAAGATATGCTCTGCATCGTACCAAATACTAGTTACATATTAAGAGATGATCCCTCTCTACTAATCATAATAATGGTAGCTTCGTGTACTCCTAACTTCTCTCATAGGTGCTCACTTGCTCCTACCACCACTAGTTGTATCCACTACCCTTCCCATTCGATCGGCTCCCTAACCTCGTAGATACCTGTGTTGGTCCCATAATAGGGTATATCACTCCATAAGGTGGCAACCCCGATACTACTGAAATGCACAGCTTATACCTACACGATGCAACAATGTCTTACCAACCATCCCAGACCCATGCACGCACATGACTCCATTGGACTTACGCTGGCATGGCTAACTCTTTATTGACTTCTTACAATCAACCCCAGTAAGCATGTCCCTGTCCTCGACCTAGTTCGAGCTCATATAAATACTAAAATGGGTTACCGGTTGAAAAGGGTCCACACACTTGACACAAGATTCCCTCCTAAGCTTGGTCCCCACTAGGAATTCCCACTTAACCCCTCTTTATTCCCATGTCTAATCACATGTCTCATCTTGGTTAAGTGCTTTTATTATGTTTCAAATTCTACCTATGTTACCCACTTAACCCTTTATTATCCCCATGTATAATCACATGTCTTATCTTGGTTAAGTGTTCATTAATTCATTATAAACGTAATCTTGCAAGACCTCCCTCATTAGATTGTCATTTTGCGGTTGCTGGATATGCCGGGCGGTTCCGGGCAGGCTTATACCGCAATCTGAATCTAACCTCATGTCTTTGCATTATTACGCATCTAGATTCTGCCTTTGACCTCTCACATTAGATTACCAAATTGCGGTTGTTGGATATGCTGGGCGGTTCCGGGCAGGCTTACACCGCAATCCGAATCTAACCTCGTGTCTTAGGCGTTCATTATCACTTTCTCGATTCAAGCCCCAATTTCAAATCTTGGATAATAAATATTTCAATCGCCCATAATTTCCAATCTAAATTATGTTTATAATTTCAATACAAATTATGCCTATAATCTCATGTGTACAATTTATACCAATTTATGCCCAAACCAATTTCCATAACTATCAACAATTTATGCCCAATCTCATTTCATTACATATTTCCCAAACTTTTCCAAATTATTCCAACGTTATCCGTACGTAAATCTCAATGCAATATGTTATGCTCGAAGTTAGCCTAATCTCATAAAGAAAAAGGAAAAGAAGAAGGTAAGAGAATCAAAACGTCAAAACCGGCATAAACATATAATTGAGCATGTGAAATGAATAACGACAAAGTAGATCAGATAGGCATATGATAATAGCAATTGGGTATGAATCTAAAGGATAACAAATTACAAAACTTGATATGATTCATCTTATTTACAGGCATATACATCAAATCCAATTTACAATCCTATCACAATTACTTTTTAGTTTAATTATGTGTGAAAGTAACATAGACTCACAGCGATAGGATTCTTAGAAAAGAGAATTAGGCTTTGTTGAAGGAATTCTGATCATGATCTTAGAATAATCTCTACTTTGATTTGTAGATCTGATCTTCTAATTGGAATACTCCTATTCTGATTTTTTTTGATGGAGAAGAAAGTCTAGTTTAGATTAGAGCAGCATGGAGACGCCATGGATGATAACAATGAGATTAGAGTTAGGTTTAGGTGTTTATTTATAGATGTATTAGGTGAATTAGGGCCTTTAGATTAGATTAGAGACCATCTGAACACTCTAATTTAAGACACGTCATCCAGCCAATCCCAGAAAGACACGTCATCAATGGAACTATCCAGAATTCTGCAGATTTTGACTCGGCCTGGGCGCACTTCCAAGGTGCGCCAGTGCAATTTTCTTCTGGCGCACTTCACAAGTGCGCCAGTTATTCTGGCCTGTTTTCTGATTTTTCTGCCCAACTTCTATCATCCATACCTCCTTTATACGGTATTCGCTTTATGCAAACTCAGACTCATTCTCAAGTAGAATTCCGAGACGAACGCAATGGAGTAACCCGTTTCACTTAATTCTCTTTTAAAAAATTAATTATTCTTTAATTATATCTTATGTCATGATTTAAAATTATGAGGTGGTACATGGATCTTGAGCTCTACATTTTCATACGGAGAAGATGGGATCTGGGGGTATATTCTGTTCGTATTTGGGCCATCATTGCATCGATTTTCGAATGGAATAGGGGATTGAAGGGGCCATCGAATTGATCGGGGAGGAGGGCGCTGGTGGAGTGAAGAGTGGAGGACGACGTGGAGGTGTCGGATTAGCCGACGTCGACCTATTGCTGAAGCGACGGTGAACCCTAATGGGTTCAAGATTGGGTTCGATAAGATGAAATTGGGAACGAGAAAGGAACTGTAACATTTCTTTTTAAACGTAATTAACTAATTTAATTATTTAGTTAAAAATATCGTTAAATTATTTAAAGTTTGTAATCTCATAACTGTCTCTTACGGGCATAGATTCAGATGATTTCGGATGCGTTGGGTTCGTCTCAACACAATCTACACAATAGAACAGAACAAAATGGAAAATGAGCTAGTGGTGATTTTTGACTAAATTAAATGAATAGTTTAACTTAGTGAAAAACCAATCATTATATAAACAATTTCTGAAACCGATCAAGGTGATATTTCTTATGTAAATAATTAAAATTAATTAATTGTTATCTTGTTTAGAAATTCTTACATATGCGCTGTTAAATTCAGTTTGTTGTTGTATGCAATTTGATTTGAATTGGTTGATGCTGTTTGTGGTGATCTATTTGATTTAACTGAATATGTTGGAATTGTTGAGAATTTGTATACAAATAAAAATATTTCTTTTTATTTGTCATGTTAAAAATAAAATTGTATACAAATAAAAATATTTCTTTTTATTTGTCATGTTAAAAATAGAATTGTATACAAATAAAAATATTTCTTTTTATTTGTCATGTTAAAAATAGAATTGTATACAAATAAAATTATTTATTTTTATTTGTCATGTTGAAATTAGAAATTGTATGCAAATAAAAATATTTCTTTTTATTTGTCATGTTGAAGTTGAAATTACATGCAAATTAAAATATTCCTTTTATACGTCATGTTAAATATAGAAGTTGTTATGCAAACGAAAATTCTTTTTATTTATACATAGGTAATATGAAATGTGTAGACAAACAAAATTCTCTTTTTGTTTGTCATATGCAATGCAAAAAACATGTAACAAATAAATTCTCTTTTTATTTTGTCAGTAGAGAACATAGAATGTGCTATGCAAATAATACTCTTTTTATTTGTCATTAGAAAGATAGAATTGCGCATACAAATAAAATTTTCTTTTTGTTTATCATTAGAAACATAGAAATTGCTATGAAAATAAAAATTCTTCTTTTTATTTGTCATGTTAAACATAGGATGCATAGATAATAAAATATTTTTTTGATTTTATGCATATGAAATGTAAAAAATGTATAGATAATAAATTATTCGTTTTATTTTATGCATATGAAATGTAAAAATGTATAGACAAAATATTCGTTTTATTATATGCATATGAAATGTAAAAATGTACAGACAATAAAATATTCTTTTTATTGTATGCATATGAAATGAAAAAATGTATAGATAATAAAATATTTTTTATTGTATGCATATGAAATGTAAAAATGTATAGAGAATAAAATATTATTTTTATTGTATGCATATGAAATGTAAAAATGTGTAGACAATAAAATATTCTTTTTATTGTATGCATATGAAATGAAAAAAAATGTATAGATAATAAAATATTCTTTTTATTGTATGCATATGAAATGTAGAAATTGTATAGACAATAAAATAATATTTTTATTGTATGCATATGAAATGTAAAAATGTGTAGACAATAAAATACTTTTTTTATTGTAACATGAAATGTAGAAAATGTGTAGACAATAAAATACGCTTTTATTGTAACATGAAATGTGATTGAAACAAATACACTTGGTTGCTAATATAGATTGTGATGGATTGACTGTTTGGATTGTGCTCGACCAGTTTATGCGCAAAATACGCTTTTACATTTAGCGTTGGGTTGGGTAAAAAAAATTTATGTGCTAACACCGTGTGAAACACTTCACGATTTGACTTTAAGGGGTTTAGCGATGTTGTTTATTTCAAAATTTAATAAATGATTTTGAAATGAGATTTCTTAAGTCAAAAGAATAGCATTCCCGATTTTGGATAGGGAACGTGTTATAAAATGTTTTATAAAATAGAAAGGATTCGAGGGCTATACCCGATGTTTTTGAAATGATTTGGAACTGGAAATCTATATAGATTTGAAAGTGCTTGTGATTATTATGTTGTGAAATGATTTTCCATACTTTGGGATATGAAATGATTTAGTATGTGGCTAAAGATGCGAGTGACCCGGACGACTAAAACACAAGGGATGGTGGTGGATGAGGGCGGCATATGTCTTCCCCGATAGTGTGGGATGGTGCATCGTCAGCGCAGCCTGCTCCGAGATGGGAGGTGCACATATATATCGAGTTGGCGAGGTGAGTCCTGTAGCCTTGTCTAAGGCGAGCCCCGATATTTGGTTGCATATGTATTTTTATGCATTTGTTTTGGAAGCGAAGTGAAATCTACTTTGATATAAAAGCTAGATATGTATTTCAAATGATTTGAAATAAGAAATCGGGAAATAAAGTCTAAAGGAATAAAATCTGTTAAGGGAATTGGATTTTTAATTCTAAGTTTAGGAATTAAGCTAAAATGGGTAGATTGGAAAAAAAATTGCATGTTGTATGATTCATTATAGATCCATAAGTTTATTTATGGTTGTTTTTTATGTACTGGAAATCCAATGGAGTAAACCCGTTCTGCGTTAGCGGCGTGTACCTATGATTAGACTTATTATTATTAAATAAGTTAAGTAAGATTTCTTATACCAGTCCCTTGACTGACTCGTAGTTTGTTTCACTTGCAAACTCCGGTGCCCCTATTTTCCACACGGGCAGTAGAGTGGTTTGTTTTGCAGATATTTATTTATTGAGCAGAGTTTTGGATTGAATCTTAAAGCTGTGTCCAGAGCATTAATAGTCTTCCGTTGCGTTGTATTAAATTTATTGTAAATTATCTTCCGTTGTATTATTTTTCGATGTACTCTTATATTTTGTACTCTGATGTAACATTATTATAATGTTTGTAAAAGTCTTCTGTTATTTGGTCTAATGTGTTGTATGCCCAGAGTTAGCGTATGCGGAATTCGAACGGCCTTGGTCGATTTTGCGATCGATTAGGTCTGGACGAAACCCTTATCATTACAGCTGGTATCAGAGCTTCGGTTAACTCAAATCTTTGGGGTGCAACTCATTAGAGCTAAGAAAAAGACTCATCAGAAGTAGGATTAGAAATATCCCATAAAAGAATACTCATTAGAGATAGGATCAATAGTATCCTAGAATGGGAAAACTCGTTGGAGATGGGGTTAGAAATGCCCTAGAATGAGTTTGGAGTGACAAGTTTATAATTAACGTATTTGTGAATATATATAATCTAATCTTAGAAAATATGATTTTTGAATATATAAAAGTTATATATATTTGAAAAGCTAATCCACTAATTGATTAATGATTGTGTTGTGTGATTACTAGATCAACTAATAAAATTATTGAAACCAACAAAAGAATGAAAGTTGAGTTGGTTAATTAAACAACTTTCAGCTCCGTTCCTTTTCGAGGACGAAAAGATTTTAAGTGGGGGAGATTGTAACAACCCGGAAATTCTGTACCAATTTATAACTTTCGTTTTAGCAATTTTAATGGATTTTGAATATTTAAAATAATTTATTTTGAATGCTAACAACTAAAAATTTATTTTAAATAAAGTTAGAACGAATATATTTATTTTAATTATAAAAGGAATTAGAAATAGCATGGCAGTTTGAAATTTTGATTTTGAATTTTGACTGAATGTACAGGATAAAAAATAAATCGGATTTCAGTAAAACCAAAAATATTTAAATTTGTTTAAAAATATCTTTCTAACAGATGTGAAAAATTGAAATTTCATGGCGGGAATAAAAAGTTATGGCCAGTTAAATATTCAGAATAGTCGCTATGAAATTTAATATAATGTATAGCCTTTACAAATAGCCATTGTGCAACGATCTCCGTATTTGACGAAACCACTTTTTTTTGGATCTGGAATGTCAAATTATCGCTATATTCCAATTTTCATAATTTTTGGAATTAATATGTGAGCACAGTAAATTTAAATGTGTTTTGATAGTTCTAATTTGAATTGGATCGAGCAGAAAATGGCCATTTTTCAAACGGTCTCCAAATTCGACGAAATTAATTTTGTTAGGACCATATCATCAAACATAGCTAGATTTATTTTTCAAGAATTTTTGGAGTCCGTATGTGGCCCTGGTAAATTTAAATGTACGATCAAATTAAATGATTTATATTTTAATTTGAAGAAAACAAGATGAAACGATCGAATAGGTTGATGAGACCTAGCCCATTGTGTCCGAAATAGGGGTATTTGGCTACGTGCAACATTCGTTGTGCTGGATTTGGAGTTATTAGGAATTAATGAGCATTATTTTGTGAATTAATGAATTTAATAATATTTTATTATAAATAACCTAGTATAACAAAACCTTAACCCTAATTCTATTGTACACAGCCGCTGCCAAGCTTTTTAATGTCATAAATTCTCCAATTCATTTTCATTAATCTCTCCTAATCCAATGCAAAGTAAATCAAAGTTATAATGTGAATATTGTAGTGGATCTTGAGCTCTACATTTTCATACGGAGATGATGGGATCTGGGGGTATATTATGTTCGTATTTAGGCCATCATTGCACCAACTTTCGAACGGAATAGGGGATTTAGGGGGCCATCGAGTTGATCGGCGGGGAGGGCGCTGGTGGACTGAAGGGTGACGGACGACATGGAGGTGTCGGATCGGCCGACGGCGACCTGTGTTTGAAGTGATGGTGAACCCTAATGGGTTCAAGATTGTGTTCGACGAGATGAAATTGGGAACGAGAAAGGAACTGTAACATTTCGTATTAAACGTAATTAACTAATTTGATTATTTAGTTAAAAATATCATTAAATTATTTAAAGTTTGTAATCTCATAACTATCTCATATGGGGACAGAATCAGATTATTTCAGATGCATTGGGTCCATCTCGACAAGATCTACACAACAGAACAGATCAGAATGGAAAAGGAGCCAGTGGTGATTTTTGACTAAATTAAATGAATAGTTTAATTTAGTGAAAAACCAATCATTATATAAACAATTTCTGAAACCGATCATGGTGAGAT
The DNA here is from genome assembly GCA_030737875.1 of Allium sativum. Taxonomy (NCBI): domain Eukaryota; kingdom Viridiplantae; phylum Streptophyta; class Magnoliopsida; order Asparagales; family Amaryllidaceae; genus Allium; species Allium sativum. Next base: position 305,192,785 of record CM060925.1, on the reverse strand, counting down.
TTCTTATGTAAATAATTAAAATTAATTATTTATTATCGTGTTTAGAAATTCTTACATATATGCTATTAAATTCAGTTTGTTGTTGTACGCAATTTGATTTGAATTGGTTGATGCTATTTGTGGTGATCTGTTTGATTTAATTGAATATGTTGGAAATGTTGAGAATTTGTGTACAAATAAAAATATTTATTTTTATTTATCATGTTAAAAATAGAATTTTATGCAAATAAAAACATTACTTTTTATTTGTCATGCTAAAAATAGAATTGTATACAAATAAAAATATTTCTTTTTATTTGTCATGTTAAAAATATAATTGTATACAAATAAAAATATTTCTTTTTATTTGTCAAGTTGAAATTAGAAATTGTATGTAAATAAAAATATTTCTTTTTATTTATCATGTTGAAGTTGAAATTATATGCAAATAAAAATATTCCTTTTATTTGTCATGTTAAATATAGAAGTTGATGTACAAACGAAAATTCTTTTTATTTATACATAGGTAATATGAAACATATAGACAAACAAAATTCTCTTTTTGTTTGTCATATGCAATGCAGAAAACATGTAACAAATAAATTCTCTTTTTATTTTGTCATTAGAGAACACAGAACATGCTATGCAAATAGTACTCTTTTTATTTGTCATTAAAAAAAATAGAATTGTGCATACAAAAATAATTTTCTTTTTGTTTGTCATTAGAAACATAGAAATTGCTATGCAAATAAAAATTCTTCTTTTTATTTGTCATGTTAAACATAGGACGCGTAGATAATAAAATATTCTTTTTATTTTATGCATATGAAATGTAAAAATGTATAGAAAATAAAATATTCTTTTTATTTTATGCATATGAAATGCAAAAATGTATAGATAATAAAATATTCTTTTTATTGTATGCATATGAAATGTAGAAAATGTATAAACAATAAAATATTCTTTTTATTGTATGCATATGAAATGTGTAGACAATAAAATATTATTTTTATTATATGCATGTGAAATGTAAAAATGTATAAACAATAAAATATTCTTTTTATTGTATGCATATGAAATGTAAAAATGTATAGACAATAAAATATTCTTTTTATTGTATGCATATGAAAAGTAAAAATGTATAGACAATAAAATATACTTTTTATTGTATGCATATGAAATGAAAAAAATGTGTAGACAATAAAATATTCTTTTTATTCAATGCATATGAAATGTTGAAATTGTATAGACAATAAATTACTCTTTTTATTGTATGCATATGAAATGTAAAAATGTGTAGACAATAAAATACTTTTTTATATTGTAACTTGAAATGTAGAAAATGTGTAGACAATAAAATACTCTTTTATTGTAACATGAAATGTGATTGAACCAATTACACTTGGTTGCTGGTATTGATTGTGATGGATTGACTGTTTGGATTATGCTCGACCAGTTTATGAGCAAAATACGCTTTTGCATTTAGCATTGGGTTGGGTAAAAATATCTATATGCTAACACCCTTGTGAAACACTTCACGATTTGACTATAAGGTGTTGACGGCAAAAAATATCGTAAACACCAAAGATTCCTACTACTAGGAGTAGTTAATTTGGTCGCAAGACTAAGTAATAGAAAGCGGTAAATGACAAGAGAATTTATAGTGGTTTGGCCGTGGATTAGGCATACGTCCAATTTGGAAGAATATTGAACTTTTATTAGTTACTCAAGAATTACAAGGTAGAGCCATGCTCATTACATTCACTTTTATAATTGTCATATGCTAGGTATTTGGGAAAAAGAATAATTAATTCTCCTTCATCCTCAAATAGGAGATGCGGTTAATGAGGCACATGAAGCTCTAGGAAGGTCCCAAGTAAAGAAAATCCAACCCTTTGAAGTGTGAGGCCATGGGCTATTTATAGGAGTGGGAGTAGGTAGGATTAGGTAGAATAAGGACCACATGCAGGAAATTCGAGCTCACCACCGGCGCCCCTCGAAATTTCGAACGCGGGCATGGGTTCGAAATTTCGAGCCCAATGGGTACAAAATTTCGAGCCCGCTGGGTTCGAAATTTCGAACCCAGGTTTGGGTGCGAAATTTCTAAGCCAGGCATGGGTGCGAAATTTCGCACCCGGGCATGGGTGTGAAATTTCGCACTCGCTGGGTGCGAAGTCTTTCCGAGGTGCATATGGACCACAGGTTCGGGCGCTTCGAGACTCGTGATTGCTTTAGGATTTGAGGCCTCGGCTCGGGAATAGTTCGGACTGCGAGGCCTTTATTTGCCAATGTTTGGAGGAGCGGCGAGTTTCACAGAAGTTGTTGGATGAATCCTGACTTTAAGTCGATCTGGTGATTCTGGGCAACACACTTGTTGGCTGAAATCGAATGAATCGGGCAGTGCCCACAGTTTCGACCTAACTGGTCAGGTTGATCGCCGCCGGAACTGTGGGGCCCCGAACCCACACCGGCGCTGCGCCCGGACCCGTCGGACGGCTCGCCATCGGCTCGGCTGCGAACGGATACTAATGGAGGCCGTGTTCGAGGGATGCGACATTCTGTTGGTGGCTAGACTCAGGTCCTCAGGTACTGGCAATGCCTCTGGGCTGTAATATCATGCGATATGCTGAGTCGAGCGTGTCTTGCGTACTTTTGGGAACCAGACCAAAAGGCCTATTAACATTTCCCCCCTCAAAGTATGTCTTATGTTAACAGGACGTGCTTTGAAGTGAGATGAGTCTTAATATGGGCGAAAACATCTCCATGCGATGCTTAGCGATCGGTTATGACCTTTCTCTTGAGTTGTATACCGAGAGTGCACTGCTTTGGAGCGGTTGGGATGCCTTGTTGGAACACACTGGTATGAGCTTAGGATTCCAACATTGCTAAGAGTTTTGGCTTGCTTGAGTTGGAACATATCCAAGGCATTAAGTTACTGTAGATTAAAGACAATAAACGTTGGTTGTCGGCTCTCAATTGTGTCGTAGTGCAAATGGTTCATTATCCGGTCATAATTGCGTATGCCACTGCGAGTTTGCACGTGGTTTAGTGTGATGCGATCTGAGCTGGAATAGGTAACATGAAAGTGATTGACATATCACGGGCTTGTAATCGCACATTTTAGCTTTTCAGGGAGCTTTCGGATCGAGAGCCAACCGTTGCGTGTGTACATTTGAACCCTTGAGGCTTGTGGGCATGCATCTGGATCATATCGATCTGCTCGTTTGCGATTTCCAAAGCGTGTATGCATGGTTATTTCCATGGCTTAGGCGCGTGATCGCTCTAAGTGGTTGTTGAAACGTTGTTGGTTTGGAGCTTGATAGTTTTGAGTATCCGCTAAATCGGTTGGACTTGTGAACCCATGGTCGTTCAACGTTCCAAGCTAGTCCCATCGATCAAGTTTCGATAACTCATATATGTGAATGCCATTGTTAGGACAATACTTGTCATACGCCGTGGCATGTATTCATACGGATTTTCCTTTAAGGCGAGGCCGAACCCAAACGTGGGTGTGTGCACTTTGATGATTGAGCACTTGGTGAGTACATAAGTGGTCGTTGAGTTGTGATTGATTTGGTAGTCGGAGCTTCGAAGTCAAGTGAGTATGATCTTAGCCTAGTGTACGATCCCGAATTCCGATCTCGGATGTTTGCTTAGTGCATAACGATCCTCTGATTCTAGTTACTTCCTTGCTTCTCTTCTCTGGATAGAAAATCATCGCAAGGCATGGAGGATGCCCAAATATTTCTTTTGTAGTTGGATTTTCGAGGTGTCGTTAGGTTTTCGGGAGAAGGGAAGAGAGATATGGAAAGTAAGAGGGCTTTTGGATTTGGCATTCAAGAACATGGAGCGGTGGGTCTTGGGAAATGGAATTAGGAACTCGGATAATGGTCGCCAAGTATGTGTGAATACGGGAGTGAGCTTATCCCGGACACTTAATAAATCCTCCTTGTTTTTGAAGAGGTCGAAGTTGGTTTGAGAGACGTGATAATCTAGCAAGTGCGTAGGAGCACGATGCATAACTTTGCACTTTGAAGACTTAGTCTTGTCTCCAAGCTTAGGCTTCTAAAATTAAACATTTGCATGGCACTCGATGAGAAGACAGTGATCAGTGAGTTTTGGTCTCGCGACGCAGTCCTTGAGGAGTGGACTCGCCTAGACTGCCGGCTCGAATGCTTATCGGGGATGTCGACATATAGTTGAGCTGTTAGTCTCAGGATCCGATCGATAACCCAACCATGATGAAGTTGCATCTTGACTCAGGCGTTGCGCTGGTGATGGCCATAGCGCTAGTTGTTGAGGCTAAAGGTTGCCATCATGTTCCGGAATGTCTTCTTTTTTTGGAGTCCGGGCACTGATGAAAAGCCGAAAAGCCTCCAGGGCCTAGATTCTGGCTTTGGATTGCCTTCGTTACGAGGTAAAGGTGCCCTCAAGATGGTGGCTTCAAGGGATGCTATGAAGATGACGCCAGTGCGGGGACTGAAGGGTATCTAATCGTGCCCTGTTATGGCCAGGCTGATGTGATAATTGGTAGAGGGATGCCCCCAAGCCCGGGTATTTGCTAGATTTTGCTCGACGTCAGGGATGAGCTAGCAAGTTCGGATCATTGCTCAATGTTTCATGTCTGGTTTGTAATTGAAATTGAACGTAACACAACTGGTTGGCAAATGATTCTGGAAATGGACTTATTCGGGCTGACTACTCGGATACGCATATAAGATGTAAACATACGGTTGAGTCGTTAGTTCCGGCCCAATTATGTTGTAACCCTTTTTCAACCCTAGAATGGTGTTGATGGTTATCGGTAATAACTGCCATAGTTATTAGAACTAGGTACCGTCTCCACGTTCTGATGTGCTTGTAGGTCGGAAGCTGTTGCATCAAGGGGTCTAAGTCAGCTTCACGTTGTGTTTAAGTATGAGTTTGCTGGCGAGGCATTGGGACTTTGGGAACCCAATGAACCAGCCATGGAAACTTGAGAGCTTGCATCGAGATATAAATTTTTTGGTTTCACATGCTAAGAACTTGTCTGAATTCTCCAGTTCTTCAGGGAACTGGTGGTTGTATTGCTTCCGCTGTCCTTTGGTTCGGGCTTATACGCCCGGTCTGCCTAGTATTGGCGGGAGGTTAGGAGTTTCGGAGACCCGATCTTTTGGGTCTGGATCAACCTCGTGGTGAGGCGTACGTTCCTCTTTGGAATGCTTGCCCCGAAGGTTGTGGTGATGGAAATACCAGCGCGGAGGCTGATGTGGATCCTCCTCAGGTTCTGCGATGAGTAAGTTAGTGCAAAGATAAGTGGGGGACTGTCCCCAAGCTCAAGTACCTGCGGACTGAAGAGGATGCGGGCAATGAACCCACAGAAGTCAAATAGTTGCTTCTTTTGCTGGGATGCCCCCCTTAGGGCGGAGGCGACATCAGATTTTTCCACCGTGCTTCCTAAAGCATCCGAGTCCCGGTTGGAGTTACAGCAGGATCAATCTGGAGAAGTAGGAGAACCCTTAGCTTCGGGATCCCATGTTTACATGCGTCCCTCTGAAGGAGAAAAATTTGTGGTTAACCGAAGTGCTCATGCGACGGGCGTGGTTGACGTAAGCGTGCATGCGATGTAAGCTCAGGTGGAAGATTAGGAAGCCCGGCTGGTGGCAAAGTCTGAGGAGCCGGAGGGGAAGAGGGACAGAACGAGGCTGCCATGCAAGATGCATGGGCAAAGGTTAGGCAGGATGCCGAGGAGAAATCTGCCGCTGCGGTGGTGAAGAAGTAAGCCGATATTGAGGCGGTGAAGGAGAGGGCCTCTAAGTAGGCTAGGAAAAAGGAAAATCATCGATGATGCCCACAAAAAAAGGGCGAGGGGACCCTTAGCAAACTCAAAGAAGATACAATTATGCAACTCCGGGCCAGGGAGCTAGCTGATTAGAAGACCGTCGAAGATGCTGAGAAGAGAGCGGAGTCGGGCGCCAAGAAGACTTGGGCAGAAACCCAGGCTGCATTAATCCTTGCTTTTGACATCATCCCTTAGTCGTTGCCATGTATCGCTCTCGGGGAAGTTACGATAATTACAAGAGGCGAGGATAATTGCAGGAGGCGCGCATCGACGTCTTACGAATCTGCTACTTTTATGAAGAGTAGAGGAGGAGGAAGCGATTCTGGAGGGAAAGGGACCATCTCTTGTGGTGACCTATCAAGTGCCGAACCTGTACAGAAAAAAAAAAGACAAGAGAAGGATGAGTTGCATCAATAATTGTTAAAGAAATTATAGATACGTTGGCTGAGGTAGACTGATAGCCTATGCGAGTGTAGTCCTCGCTTTCGGTTCTTGAGGACATGGTGTTGTATTCATGTACACCCCGTCATCAAAGAGAAAAGACGTTAGACATGTAGTCTGTTTAATGTGTGTGTGTGTGAAAATGAAACTTTAATTAGTAAAGATCGCAATTTATGTTAAGTGTTCGGATGTTCTTCTTATGTTTTCAGGCGTCTCGTATTTGCATAAGCATACTTATCATTACACTTAACTTAAAAGCGATTGTGTAACCACTCTGGGTCAATTATTCTAGAGGGGTGTGATTGTGTACCGCGCTCCGGGTCAATTATTCCGGAGGGGTGTGATAGAGCGCAGGCTTCAAGCAAGTTTCCCTCAGCTCAGGAAACCCGTAGTTTGTGAAGCCAGGCTAAGCCCCTGCTGTGTTTGGGTTGCCCGGGTTTAATCCCAAGTGTAGCGAAAACGTATGACATCGTGTTATGCGGTCCGTATAGTGTGTGGCTCTCCCGTTGTTCATCGGTCTGGGGCGAGCCGCCAAGCGTCATTTATTCGCCGGCGTAGAAAAAGCTCCGATCATTAGCCCGTAGGGTCCGATCGTGGCCATGAGCTGCGCCTAAGCCTTTAGGGCTTCGGGAAGAAACGATTTAGGGTCAGTCTTGGTGCTGCGCCAAGATTCGACCGGCACCCGCAACCGGCAAAGAGAAATTTGCATTGATCTTAGTCGGTCGCTGAGTGGCACCCAGTCGCCAGGACTACGACGCGGAACGATTTATCCTCGACCTCGGCACTGGGCCGAGGTTCGAGTTAGTGTTTGTTTATACTCGGCCGCGCCGCGGGCCAGCGACTCGAGTAGCGTTGCCGGCTCCCATCCTCGAGGTGCCGGACGTAGCCAGTGTTGTTTGACCTGGATGTTGGATCGAGGTTCGGATGGCGGCATCGGCTCCTGTGCTCGGGGTGCCGACACGGCGATCGCATGTTTGCACGCAAGCCGGTTGTCAGGATTAACCAAACATGTCATGAACGTATGCATGGAGTAAACATGGAAGGGTGATAGGGAACTGAACATCATTGCTGCAAATAACTTTGGTAGTAGTGGTTTTACAATGCCTCGAATTACGGGAAAACAAAACATCGTTGGAAGGCATGAATAATTGTACACTAAGTTATGTAGAGTAGAGGCGAAGATGTTCATTATTCCATGCCCTTAGCAGTTAGGCTCCATCATGGTGGAGAGTTTGAAAGTTCCATCGCTAAGATTCCGTTGTATGAGTATGGGCCCTCTAAATGAGGAGGGAGGCCTGCAGGTGAAGGAAAGACCCATTTGAAGACGAGACCGCCGATGTGCACTCAAGCGGGCCTTTGGTTAAGCTTCCAGTTCTTCCCCGAAGTTATTGGATACTGAGGGAGGCATAGGTAGGGAGGAGTTGCAAACTGGCATCTTCGATGACCACCTAGAGTCAATTGTTCCATGGAAGTTGTTGTCCTGACGAGCCGGGGGGACGATCTCGAGGGAATAGTTGCCGGAGTTGAGGTCATGTTTAGTGGGAATCTTTGATGAGCGCTGAGTAGCTCAAAGATCCCATGCGGATGAGTTCCTCATGGTTGTCTTATTAGTGGCACAGCATTCTCATGTCGCATCCGTGGATGCTGCAGGATCGACAATATCTTGTGGAGTCCCTTGGTGCGCTCGTCGGACTTTTAGGTCTTGGCCTTTTGCATGATTAGGAGTTGCAGACTGCGAGATAGATTTTCTTGGAGGTTTCTCCTAGACCAGTATAGCTGCGGAAAGATGGGAGTCGAAGACAATTCCATCCATTGCTGCGACTATCTTTGACATTGCCGGCGCAAGCAAGATTGCCCAGAGCGATAGAATTAGAGTTGTTGAAGCTCTGTATGTCGTCACGAGGAAGGATGTTGAGGGTAGGGGCGTGATTCCTGTAGGCTAGATTTCCATATAGGTGGTAGCCGGCATTCATGCAGAAGATCTCCTAAATCTTTGATTGCTTCTAATTGGTCCATGCTCTAAGTTCGAAATCAGGTAGTATGCCATTTGTGAGCTGGATGAGTGCGATTCGAGGAGTAGGTTTCTCGACTTCAGCCAAGGTGTTATGAAATCTTGCGAGATAGCCTTTGAGAGTTTTCACGGGTGCCTTTGTAAATATTCGAGGCTGAGAGGAGGTCTCTGGGCATCGTGATGTGCAACCTGGATTGCGCGACCAATCTTTTGGCAAGTTAGTCAAGAGTTGGGATAATTCAAGGTGGAAGTCGAGAGAAGCCGGATAGTGCCATCTTGAATAAGGACAGGGAAGCACTTACAATTTATGGTGTCGGTGATGTGTAATGAACCCGCGTGCCATTTGTAGCAGCTAACGAAGCTTCGAGAATCATGGCTTCTTTAAGTATGGGGTGAGCGTTGGCATGTCGAAGTGCTGGTGCCATTTGGCATTATGGCTAGCCGAAGTGAATGGGTTATGCCTCGTACTGCTTTCGCAGATGTCATGGGCGTGCCCCCGTGATTTCCACACGATCCCACGGATCGTGTCGGAACAATCGGAGGTTGGGCTCCTACCACATTATAGAGGTCGTGATCTAGTCCAGGGCTTTGGAGCCTAGCGCACCTTCTTGACGGATGGTCTTTGGCAATCTGTGAGTCTCCAACTTCGATTGCATGATGTTGTGGAAGTCGGTTGAAGTGATCTTAGGCCCAGTTGGATGCTAGAAGCATAGGCGATAAGTCTGGACTCATAGCAGTTTGAGTCCGCCTAGCGGAGGTTTGAGCATCAAAGCTGAGGACGGTCGGGATGACGCGTGCTATTTCTCGTAGTGATTCTGACATTAAGGAGATTAGGGGTCAGTCGTGCCTCCATAGAATGCCACATGTGGTGTTGAAGCATCGGGGACACTCAGCTTCGTGTACGATCCTGGTGAAGGGATTACGCCTCAAGTGGGTCTCTCTCGAGTTGTCGGCGTTCCTTCGTATATCTTTCATGATTATTCGGACCACATTGGGGAGATATGCCAGAGGGGGATTTTCTAATGGAACCCATTATTTTTGTCGAATTTCGGGAGTTTCATTCCGTCGACGTCTTCTGTTGTACACATCTAGCTCGCTCTCTCTAATGTCATGGACGGTCTGGCTTTGGTATGGCTGTTGAGGTTGGGTGAGCTGGTGTGCACTCTAGTCCAAAGGTACTCTGGCTCGGCGAGCTGCTGGCAGAGTGGGACTCTGGTTGTGAGTGGCGAAAATTGGCCCCTTCCGAGTAGTAGGTTGGTTACTTGAACACGGTTTGTTACTAGGTTCCTTGGTCGTATGTGATGATGGTTCAATCATCATCTCATTTCTGTTGCCGCTGCTGTCGCTATATGAGTGTTCGAGCGGACGACGATGTTTTTAATGAGGCTAAACCTTCTTTGTCTACGTGGGCCCCTAGCTTTGAAGGAAAAAACTTCCAATGCAGTGTGCCGCGAGAAGGCGCGGTTCTGAGAAAGATGAAGTAGGATGACGATGCGTTGAATTTCTAGAAGTTGGCGCATAAGGTTGATGTTAATCCTCGGCGCCTAGCACGAGAGCTGCATTCTCACATTTCTTATTGAGCAAGTGAATATGTGCTTGAGTCGCAGGAGCTTCAGGGTCCAGGAGTGGAAGGAGATTTGTTTCCAATGGGTCCTCTGCCACTCGGGGCTGGTGAGAGGTACCATCATCAATTGTAGCCAATGGGGTGAGCATTAGGTTTTGCCGGAATTCTGCTTAATGCCGGTGAGAATCATGATGCTTTTTGGATGTACTGCTCAAGGCGCTTCTCAGGATAAGTTTTTCGATTGTGCTTTGAGTTGACGACAATCATTGGTATTATGCCCGTACATGTCGTGGTATCGACAGTACTTGCCAGTATTCCTCTCATGATTAGTGGATTCCCTGTTGTACGGCTTCTTGTATTGAAGCGTGTTGCATGTTTTGCGATAGATTGTTTCCATGTCTTCATTTAGCGGAGTGTAGGTCTTGTATGCCCAGTGAGGGCCGGGCTTTTGGGTTCCGTAGGAACTTGTCCACTGCTGCGGCAGCCTTGCCTACCATTAATCGACCTTTGTTTGCAGGGTCCTGCACCCTTGTCCTTATCGAAGGCATTCGCTACGTGTTTCCCTTTGACGCTGTCATTTATGGTATTCGCATGTGGATTGTTAGGAAGACCGGCCCTGGAGAGTCGGTTTCGTCTTGCTTCCTCTTGGCATAAGTATTGCCTAGCCTTCTCATAGAAAATGTCGAGGCTTTTTGGTTGCTTCCGATCGATCCATGCCCCGAATTCGGAAGTAGGGAGAACGCTTTTTGTTAACTGGAAGAGTATGGTGCGATGGTCTGGATTCTCGACCTCGGCGAGGGCGACATTAAACCGGGAGAGATAGCTTTTGAGAGACTCGGCGGGTCCTTGGTATGAATTGGACAAGGTGAGGGCATTCTTTGGAGTTGGAATATGCATCCTGAATTGTTTGACCAACTGTGTCGCTAACTGGCCGAAGTTGTCAATGGAATCAAGTGGGAGGTGAGAGAACCATAGCAGATCAATTCCTGGTAAGAAGACTGGAAAACACTTGCATTTGATCGGATCGTTGCCTCGGCTCGAGTCCATTTGCCATTCATATCGATTTAGGAATGCACAAGAATTAGTGGTGCCATCGTAGAGCAGCATCTGTGGCATGCTGAAGCGTTGCGGCCATTCAGCTTCGTTCACCCTTCTTGTGAAGGGGTTGCGCCTAATTTGCGCTTCCTATGAATCATTCATGTTTTCTCGCATTTCCCTCACGATTCTTCGGACCATGTCGGGAAGGTAAGTTGGATGCGGATCCGCCATTGGGATACATGGGTCTCGGCGAGGTTCTGGAGTTCTGTTGCGAGGTCATCTTGTATGATGGATGTCCGGATTGTCTTCCTCCATGTCCTCGACATCCATGATTGGGCCTATGTTCGGACGTTGAGGTGGAGCGGGGTGATGCGGACCCTTCTTTAAAGGAGTGCGGGCCGTCGGAAGAGCGGGCCCTTCACCCTGATTAGCGGTCATTGGGTTGTGTCGAGGAAGAGTTTGGTTTGTAGGATCGGTTCCATCATTGATAATCAAGCGAAAGCAGTCTCAGTACTGTGCCCCCTCGCCGTAGGTGACTGTAGTTCGGTCGCCGTTGTCGTTCCCGTTCCCGCTGGCAAGACCGTTACCATTATCGAGGGCATTGGTACGAGCGGCGACATTGTTGACGAGGGTGAACCTCCTCCTCTGGTGTGGGCCCCTTGACTCGGAAGAGGAAGTTTCCGATGCAGTTGGTCGGGGTTGAGCATTGTTCCGAGTTAATTGAAGTCGGGCGATGACGCGTTGACTTTCTTGAAGTTGCCGCATAAGGTTGATGTTATCCCTTAATGCTTGGTTGAGCTCGACCACGGCGTTTTCGTATCTTTCATTAAGCGCGCGAACATGAGCTTATGTTGCGGGCGCTTCGGGGTCCATAATAGGAGGGACGATTTCATTAGTGGCTGGGACATCCGTTGGTTTAGCTACTTGGGAGGTACCAGCCTCGGTTGCGGCTGAAGAGCCGACCATTGCGTTCTTTGACTTCTTTACCATCGTAAGCGGATTTGACAGCAGGTTGAGCAAGGAACCTTAAGCTCGTCGAAGTCGAGATGATAATGTGAAAGAAAGACGCAGATCTTGAGTTCAGTTCTTAGTGAAAGCACCAAATGTTGACGACAAAAAATGTTGTAAACACCAAAGATTCCTATTACTAGGAATAGTTAATTTGGTCACAAGACTAAGTAAGAGGAAGCGGTAAATGACACGAGAATTTATAGTGGTTCGGCCGTGGATCAGGCCTATGTCCACTTTGGAAGGATGTTGAACTTTTATTAATCACTCAAGAATTACAAGGTAGAGCCATGCTCATTGTGACAGCCCGCCCCGCACCAGTCTGCATTTCCTCCAAAAGTGCGCTGTACACATGCCCGACCAGCACAAGACGGTCGTCAGGAGAAAGGAAAGAAGAGAATGAACTAACCAAGGAACCTGTAGAATGTCTCACAGCGCATGGAATAAAATATAATAATAACATACTTGACATAAAACAGGAGAGACAGTGCATAAGCTGAAAATCAAAACTAAACATCATAGCAGCGGAAAATTCAGGATACAGCTTATTACAACTTTCAAACTGTCTCAAAGCAAAAGAAAGCTAAAGTAGAAGATACACCAACAATGCCCAAGCAGTGATCTTCAACAACACAGGGAGAATACTATATATGTTACGTGGAGACCTCCTGCTCGTCTCCGGATCATCTACCCGTGCATCACCAGCTAACCTGTCTCTAGTCTGTTCGTGTGAGCACCCAGAGTAATAAGAAGAGACATAAAACTCTGGGTCAGACATGAAGCCTGGTGTGAGCGATAAGCATCTAAACAAAGTAATAACAGGTATACTAAACCATACCTGAACCTGGACCTGCAACCAAAGAGTTAGTACCACATACCGTGCAATGCTCTAAGGTGCCATAGTAAATAGTGTAAGAATACGGGGGTGGGGTGTGCATGTCACAATGATAGCAAACAAATCATCCATATCAACCATCCTCACACCTCTCACTCAGTGCGTAAAGCGTACGACATCTACCACTTTGGAACACTAGACAAATTGAGGTAACGACGAATCCCGACTTGTAGAAACCCTGCTGTGACCAAGCCAAACACTTGGAGTCATGACCAAACATTTCAATGACCCACTTCATTGGTCGTAGCCCTTGGTTCTACCGATGCCATAATGGCCCTGAATCCGCCTTCGTACCTCCTACCATAGTGGTCCAAAGCTATAGACGTCGATAACTCCTTAACACGCGTCCCGCAGCAAAGCCCAACCATGAAGCGAACTCGTTGATTCCCATCTGAATCTTGAGCTCTAACTTCTCATTTGGACTTCCTTTGCATCTCGGGTTTGGTCGAATTGGAGTGGGTCTTCAGAAAAGTTGTCATGCAGTAACAGTCCTAGAACTCGGTTCGGTTCGGTAGCGTCGGTTCGGGTCGGTCCTCCATCCTTGTCATCTTCCATTCGGTTCGGGTCGGGTGCTTCACTCCGGGTCGGGTCGGTGTCCTCCTCCGGGTCGGGTCGGGGTGTTGTCCTCCTCCAGCTCATGCTCCTTCTCCAATCAGCTCCCTCGTTTCCATCTACTCCGATCCGATCACTTCGCCTTACTCTAGTCGTAGCCTTCCATTCTCGAGCCGATCCGATCTGGCTTCCATTACCCTTCCGATCCGATCCCCTTGTCCACTCCAACTCTAAGAAAACGGCCTTCCTTTTTGCCAAGTCTTCTATGTGCCAAACTCCGGTTCGGGTCGGGTTTTCCTTGCCCAGTTCACATATCCGATCCGAGCCCTCCTCCGATCCGATCCGAAGCCCTGCACAACTTTCTGCAACTTTTCCAACAACTTGTTTACGCCGTTCGACGACGTTTTTGATAAATCTAACTATTCTAATCAATCACAATTCATGTCAAATAGTCACAACAACATATAAGAACAACCACAAACACCTAACAACAATTCAAATGAACCAAAATGGATCAAAAGTGGCTAAAACCTCACATTTTCCTATAATCCCTCTTAATCATGTTTAAGCATACGATTAGCAAAACACATCGAAATTAACCCAAATTTCTAACAGAGCCTTAAAACACTATTTTAGAATTTTAAGAATTTTTCCAGAATTTATTAGTGTATAAATTCGCTAATCTTCACTAATTACCCTTAATCACCGTAATTAGTGCAAAAACTATGCAAATCACTCACCTTGGCCACAAATGAAACACCAAATCTGAAATACTCTCTGTTTGTGTCGAATCCCTATGTATAGCAGCAGCTCCAACCTTGCTTTGTTGCTATTTGGCCTTGCTTTGATGTAGTTTAGGTTTAATCTTCACTAAAAATGTGTTTTGGAGTGGTTTTAGAGGATGGAAGCCATTACTAAGGTCTCAAGGAGGTTTGTGGCGGCTCAAAACTGAAATGAAAGTGATAACCTAACCCTAATCAGTCCTCCTATACCTCTAAACCCGAAATTCCCCTTTGGGCCTAGCTGCTAATCACCCGGTTAAGCCCAATTAAGCTGTTTTTCTCCATATGAAACTTGTTTCAGCCATATCTCCCAAACGGTGAGTCCGTTTGGCTAATGTGACCACTCTACGGAAAGAGAAACCATCATCCGAAGCCAATGGAAGTGGTTTCAGGTCAAAATTCCTTTCCAGTCAAAAGTTATGGCCAAAACAGTGCCAACTAGGGGTAAAATGGTCATTTAAAAATCGGGAAAAATCATGAACATGGGAAATGACCCCAATAGTCGTCTCCCAAAGTTACACGACCATACGACTTCGTATGTGACAGAAATAAATATTCTACGATCCTATGATGCGTAGAATGCGGGTCGTTACACTCTCCCCCCCTTAAGAAATTTCGTCCCCGAAATTCCTTAAACCCAAACATACAAAGGATCCCGCATGCCTAACAACCACATACAACAATCATACAGGCAAAACAAGCAAACAAGCCTATCCTAGCATGCGGAAAACTAAATCGAAGTCAAAATCTTACCAGGCAAAGAGTTCTGGGTGTGTCTTCCTAATGTCCTCCTCTGTCTCCCAAGTACAATCACTCTCGTCCTCGCTCCACTGTACCTTGACTAGCTTCACCGCCTTCCTTCGAAGTTGCTTCATGTCGTGCTCGACAATACGGGCCGGCTTGCGGTTCCCAACCGCCTCGGGTTCTACTTCGAAGTCCTCTAACTGATCAGGTGAAATAGTCATATCTGAGTCGTGAACGAACTTCCTTAGTTGGGAAACATGAAATACGTTGTGCACTCCTGTCATCTTCTCTGGTAAGTCAATTCTATATGCCAAATTCCCGACTAATTCAAGAACAGGGAATGGGCCAACAAATCTTGGTGCCAACTTGCCTCTCCTGCCAAATCGTATTACGCTCTTTAACGGAGAAATCTTGACAAACACCAAGTCGCCAACGGAGAATTTCAAGTCTCTCCTCCTCTTATCAGCATAGCTCTTCTGCCTATCTTGAGCAGCTTTCATTCATTGCTGAATGATCTTAATCTTATCCGACGTTTCTCTCACCACATCTGGTCCAAGCACAAACTTCTCGCCAGTCTCTATCCAACATGATGGTGAGTTGCACGGTCTTCCGTACAAAGCTTCAAACGGAGCCATACCGATACTGTATTGGTAGCTATTATTATATGCAAACTCTACTAGATGCAAATGGTCATCCCATGATCCACCAAAATCCAATATACATGCTCTCAAGAGATCTTCCAAAGTACGGTTCACCCTCTCCGTCTGACCGTCGGTCTGAGGATGATATGCGGTACTGAGATGTAACTCTGTCCCTAGAGCCTCTTGTAAGCTCTTCCAAAACCCACTAGTGAACAACGGGTCTCAGTCACTCACAATGCTTTTAGGTACTCCATGAAATCTCACTATCCACTTCATATACAATTCTGCTAACTTAGCTGCCGTTCTAGTCGATTTGACTGGTATAAACCTTGCACTTTTAGTCAGTCGATCTACAATTACCCAAATGCTATCATGTCCCGATCTAGTCCTTGGTAAACCATCGATGAAATCCATCGAGACTTGTTCCCATTTCCATTCGGGAATTTCTAATGGTTGCAACAACCCACTAGGCTTCTTTTGCTCGGCTTTAACTAGCTGGCAATTCACACTTGGATATAAACTTACCAACGTCTCTTTTCATCCCTTCCCAGTAGTAAGTCTGCTTCATATCTCGATGCATCTTGTTACCACCGGGGTGTATAGTCAGTTTTGAGTGATGACATTCTCTAAGCACTTCATCCCTCAATCCATTGACATTGGGTACAACTAGTCTTCCATCTTTTCTAAGCCATCCATCTCGATCAAGCCCATACTTGTTCATCTCCTCATCGATACCCATCTCTAACTTGGAGATGACTTCCAATAGGTTAGGATCGTCCCTCTGACTAGAGCCGATCCGCTCAATCAAAGTGGGTCTGATCGTCAAACTTGCTAACATTTCTGGATCCAATTCGCACTTTGGTCTGAAATCAAACCCCGCGATAAACTCCAGTTGCTTCCATTCAAGGAACATAGCCCCTAAGCTGGCATGTCTTCTACTCAATGCATCGGCCACCGCATTGCCCTTTCCTGGTGTGTATGCGATGTCAAAATCATAGGAAGCTAAGAACTCTAACCATCTCTGCTGACGGAGATTCAGATCTTTCTGAGAGAAGAGATACTTTAACGACTTATGATCTGTAAACAGCTCAAATCTTTCTCCCAAGAGGTAGTGTCTCCACATCTTCAACGCGAACACGATCGCTGCCAATTCTAAATCATGGGTAGGGTATCTTTTCTCGTGCGGTTTCAATTGCCGACTTGCGTAAGCTACAACCCTACCGCCTTGCATTAATACAGCACCCAGTCCGGTACCACAGGCATCTGTGTATACCGTCATCTCTTCATCCCCCTTAGGAATGACTAACACTGGTGCGCTTGTCAACTTGTCCTTTAGACTTTTAAATGCATCCTCGCACCTTTCATCCCAGACAAAAGCTTGATTCTTCTTGGTCAACTGGGTCAATGGTGTTGCTATCTTGGAGAAACCTTGGATAAACTTACGATAATATCCCGCTAACCCCAAGAAACTTCTAACATCTGTTGCATTCTTGGGCGTAGGCCAATCTTGTACCGTAGCCACCTTTGCTGGGTCCACGGCAATACCATTCTCTGATACAACATGGCCCAAGAACCTCACTTCCCTCCTCCAGAAGTGACACTTAGAAAACTTGGCTTTCAATTGGTGTTTTCTCAACACCTCCATCGCTACTCTTAAATGTTCCTTGTGTTCTTCCTCTGTCGTCGAATAGACCAAAATATCATCAACGAACACAAGGACAAACTTATTCAACTGATCTCTGAATACCCTATTCATAAGATCCACAAAATATGCTGGGGCATTGGTCAGCCCGAATGGCATGACCAACCACTCATAAAATCCAGACGGCGTCCGAAATGCCGTTTTAGCTATACTCTCAGCTTCCACTCTAAGCTGATGAAAACCTGTCGCGAGATCCAACTGAGAAAATACTCTCGCGCCACTCAACTGATCGAACAAATCATCTATCCGCGGTAGAGGATACTTGTTCTTCCTCGTCACTTTATTCAACTCGCGGTAGTCTACACACAAACGAAGGGAACCATCCGCCTTGGTAGCAAATACAACTGGTGCTCCCCATTCAGAAACACTCCTTCTGATAAATCCCTTCTTCAAAAGATCGCTGACTTGCACCTCGAGCTCTCGCTGCTCCCTTGGTGCCATACGACGAAGTGGCATCACTACAGGCCTGGCATCTTTTACCAAATCAATGCGAAACTCAATCTCTCGGTGTGGTGGAAGTCCGGTCACTTCTTCGAAAACATCCGGATACTGGCCAACCACGGGCAAACCTGACAACTCACTATGCGGAATGTCGAGGGAGTTTAGAAAACTAGCCAATACCCCCTTACTGGGTAGACCACCAAACACCATCCTCCGCCCATCATCCGCTCTAGCTGTCACCAACAAGCCCTCACAGTCTACCACCACCCCGTATCTTTGGAGCCAATCTACTCCCAAAATAATGCCAAACCCAGTAAAGCCCAAAACAAAGCAATCGCAAACAAACATGCATCCATGACTCGATAAGACCACATTACGACAAATCATGCTAAGGCTAGTTGAACCACCAATCGGGTTCGTCACAACTAAAGGTCTATCGACAATCTCGGGCTCCAATCCCAACCTATCTACCAGGTCACTAGATATGAAAGAACTGGAAGCTCCGGTATCAAACAAAACTCTAACAGGAACATCATAAACAGAAAGCATACCTTGTATGACGACATTCTTTCCCTTCTCAGCCGCTGTCGGGGCATTCGACGAAGAAGGAATAGCATTAAGAGCGTAGGCTTTCACCATTTGTTTTTCCTTAGGGGGCTGTGGACACTTGTCCTTGTGATGTCCCATTTGGCCACAGTTGAAGCACTTCCTATCCGCTGGCTTGGCCCGACAATTACTAGCATAATGGCCCTTCTTACCACAGCTGAAGCACTCCACGTCTTGCTTATTCTTTTTCTTCTGGCCATCCTTAGTCTGATTCTGTTTTCTCTTATTCTGGGAACCACCTTTGCCTCCACCACTTGCTTGTGGCTTTGGCTCATCTGCGGATGCAACCTCAGTTTTCGACCTAGGGTAGAGACTTTCTGATCTTAATGCTTTCCCCACAATCGACTCAAACGTCTCATCGATGTGGTTAATAAGCTTTTCCCCTAAGTACTGATCCAAACCAGTTATGAATTTCTCATTCTTCTTCTCGGCAGTATCAATAGGAGATAACCCATACTTCGACAAAGTGTCGAATTCAGCAATGTACTCCGAGACAGCTCTGCCATTCTGCTTGAGCTCCAAGAATTTCTTAAACAGCACTGACTTCTGAGCAGCTGGAATGAACTTCTCGCTAAAACGAGCCTTAAACTGTTCCCAAGTAATCTGATCTTCGGGAGTAGCTGCCTTTATAGCATTCCACCAATTCATTGCCCGCCCTTGCAGCTGACGGGACGCTAGCTTTCTTTTCATCGCATCCTCGATACCCAAATCCTCGAAGATACGTTCGCAACTATCCACCCAATCCTGAACATCCGTAGCCGACTCCGTTCCGTGGAACGGCTTCCCACCAAGACTAGTATAATCCTTATTCAGCTTGGCGAAGTCGACTTTTGGCGCCTGCACCATTGGACCACCACCATTTCCACCATTGGGAGCTGCCCTCTGTACATCTCTAAGCATCTCTCTCATGAGGTCAGTAAACATCGTCCTCATGTCAGCAGCATTCCCATTATTGGCTCCCCTACCAGCACCTCTAGTATATCGGCTCATCGTCAATCTGAAAAAGGAAACGATTAACGACTCCATAGTGGTGCTAGTGCAGTACGACTTCATCCTTATACTACTAATAGTATATATATATATATAGCTTTTAAAAACCAAAGTAATCACAAATACGCTCTCTTGTATACATATATTATCTCTCCCTGATAACTTCCCTAGGTTAACTACGCACCCTAGAGCTCTGATACCAAGTGTGACAGCCCGCCCCACACCAGTCTGCATTTCCTCCAAAAGTGCGCTGTACACATGCCCGACCAGCACAAGACGGTCGTCAGGAGAAAGGAAAGAAGAGAATGAACTAACCAAGGAACCTGTAGAATGTCTCACAGCGCATGGAATAAAATATAATAATAACATACTTGACATAAAACAGGAGAGACAGTGCATAAGCTGAAAATCAAAACTAAACATCATAGCAGCGGAAAATTCAGGATACAGCTTATTACAACTTTCAAACTGTCTCAAAGCAAAAGAAAGCTAAAGTAGAAGATACACCAACAATGCCCAAGCAGTGATCTTCAACAACACAGGGAGAATACTATATATGTTACGTGGAGACCTCCTGCTCGTCTCCGGATCATCTACCCGTGCATCACCAGCTAACCTGTCTCTAGTCTGCCCGTGTGAGCACCCAGAGTAATAAGAAGAGACATAAAACTCTGGGTCAGACATAAAGCCTGGTGTGAGCGATAAGCATCTAAACAAAGTAATAACAGGTATACTAAACCATACCTGAACCTGGACCTGCAACCAAAGAGTTAGTACCACATACCGTGCAATGCTCTAAGGTGCCATAGTAAATAGTGTAAGAATACGGGGGTGGGGTGTGCATGTCACAATGATAGCAAACAAATCATCCATATCAACCATCCTCACACCTCTCACTCAGTGCGTAAAGCGTACGACATCTACCACTTTGGAACACTAGACAAATTGAGGTAACGACGAATCCCGACTTGTAGAAACCCTGTTGTGACCAAGCCAAACACTTGGAGTCATGACCAAACATTTCAATGACCCACTTCATTGGTCGTAGCCCTTGGTTCTACCGATGCCATAATGGCCCTGAATCCGCCTTCGTACCTCCTACCATAGTGGTCCAAAGCTATAGACGTCGATAACTCCTTAACACGCGTCCCGCAGCAAAGCCCAACCATGAAGCGAACTCGTTGATTCCCATCTGAATCTTGAGCTCTAACTTCTCATTTGGACTTCCTTTGCATCTCGGGTTTGGTCGAATTGGAGTGGGTCTTCAGAAAAGTTGTCATGCAGTAACAGTCCTAGAACTCGGTTCGGTTCGGTAGCGTCGGTTCGGGTCGGTCCTCCATCCTTGTCATCTTCCATTCGGTTCGGGTCGGGTGCTTCACTCCGGGTCGGGTCGGTGTCCTCCTCCGGGTCGGGTCGGGGTGTTGTCCTCCTCCAGCTCATGCTCCTTCTCCAATCAGCTCCCTCGTTTCCATCTACTCCGATCCGATCCGATCACTTCGCCTTACTCTAGTCGTAGCCTTCCATTCTCGAGCCGATCTGATCTGGCTTCCATTACCCTTCCGATCCGATCCCCTTGTCCACTCCAACTCTAAGAAAACGGCCTTCCTTTTTGCCAAGTCTTCTATGTGCCAAACTCCGGTTCGGGTCGGGTTTTCCTTGCCCAGTTCACATATCCGATCCGAGCCCTCCTCCGATCCGATCCGAAGCCCTGCACAACTTTCTGCAACTTTTCCAACAACTTGTTTACGCCGTTCGACGACGTTTTTGATAAATCTAATTATTCTAATCAATCACAATTCATGTCAAATAGTCACAACAACATATAAGAACAACCACAAACACCTAACAACAATTCAAATGAACCAAAATGGATCAAAAGTGGCTAAAACCTCACATTTTCCTATAATCCCTCTTAATCATGTTTAAGCATACGATTAGCAAAACACATCGAAATTAACCCAAATTTCTAACAGAGCCTTAAAACATTATTTTAGAATTTTAAGAATTTTTCCAGAATTTATTAGTGTATAAATTCGCTAATCTTCACTAATTACCCTTAATCACCGTAATTAGTGCAAAAACTATGCAAATCACTCACCTTGGCCACAAATGAAACACCAAATCTGAAATACTCTCTGTTTGGGTCGAATCCCTATGTATAGCAGCAGCTCAAACCTTGCTTTGTTGCTATTTGGCCTTGCTTTGATGTAGTTTAGGCTTAATCTTCACTAAAAATGTGTTTTGGAGTGGTTTTAGAGGATGGAAGCCATTACTAAGGTCTCAAGGAGGTTTGTGGCGGCTCAAAACTGAAATGAAAGTGATAACCTAACCCTAATCAGTCCTCCTATACCTCTAAACCCGAAATTCCCCTTTGGGCCTAGCTGCTAATCACCCGGTTAAGCCCAATTAAGCTGTTTTTCTCCATCTGTAACTTGTTTCAGCCATATCTCCCAAACGGTGAGTCCGTTTGGCTAATGTGACCACTCTACGGAAAGAGAAACCATCATCCGAAGCCAATGGAAGTGGTTTCAGGTCAAAATTCCTTTCCAGTCAAAAGTTATGGCCAAAACAGTGCCAACTAGGGGTAAAATGGTCATTTAAAAATCGGGAAAAATCATGAACATGGGAAATGACCCCAATAGTCGTCTCCCAAAGTTACACGACCATACGACTTCGTATGTGACAGAAATAAATATTCTACGATCCTATGATGCGTAGAATGCGGGTCGTTACACTCATTACATTCACTTTTATAATTTCCATATGCTAGGTATTTGGGAAAAGGAATATTTAATTCTCCTTCTTCCTCAAATAGGAGATTCCATTAATGAGGCTCATAAAGCTCTAAGAAAGTATCAGGTGAAGAAAATCCAACTCCTTTGAACTATGAAGCCAAGGGCTATTTATAGGAGTGGGAGTAGGTAGGAGTTAATTAGGATTAGGTAGAAATAGGGACCACATGCAGGAAATTCGAGCTCACCACCTGCGCATCTCGAAATTTCGAACCCGGGCATGGGTTCAAAATTTTGAGCCCGCTGGGTGCAAAATTTCGAGCCCGATGGGTTCGAAATTCAAATCCAGGTTTGGGTGCGAAATTTCGCACCCAGGCAGGGGTGTGAGATTTCGCACCCGCTGGGTTCGAAATTGCGCACCCAGGCATGGGTGCGAAATTTCGCACTCGGGCATGCGTGCAAAATTGCGCACCCGGGCATGGGTGTGAAATCTTTTCAAGGTGCGTGTGGATCACATGTTCGGGCGCTTCGACACTCGTGATTCCTTTAGGATTTGAGGCCTCGGCTCGAGAACGATTTGGACTGCGAGGCCTTTGTTTGGCAAAGTTTGGAGGAGCGGCGAGGTTCGCGGAAGATGTTGGCTGAATCCTGACTTTGAGTCGATCTGGTGATTCTGGGCAACACACTTGTTGGCGGAAATCGGATGACTCGGGTGGTGCACACAGTTTCGACCTAACCGGTTAGGCCGATCGCCGCCGGGACTGTGGGGTCTCGAACCCCCACCAGCGCTGCGCCCGGACCCGTTAGATGGCTCGCCTTCTGCTCGGCTGCGAATGGATACTGATGGACGTCATGTTCGAGGGATGCAATATTCTACTGGTGGCCAGACTCAGGTCTTCAGGCACAGGCAACGCCTCTGGGCTGTAATATAACGCGATATTTTGAGTCTAGCGTGTCTTGCGTACTTTTGGGAACCGAACTAAAAGGGCGGTTAACATTTTCCCCCTCAAATTATGTCTTGTGTTAACGGGACGTGCTTTGAAGTGAGATGAGTCTTAATATGGCCGCAAACATCTCCATGCGGTGCTTAGCGATCGGTTATGACCTTCCTCTTGAGTTGTATACCGAGAGCATACTGCTTTAGAGCAGTTGGGATGCCTTGTTGGGATACGCTGGTATGAGCTTAAGATTCCAACATTGCTAAGAGTTTTGGCTTGCTTGAGTTGGAACCTATCCAAGGCATTTAGTTCCTGTAGATTAAAGACAATAAATATTAGTTGCTAACTCACGATTGCGTCGTAGTGCAAATGGTTCATTATCCATTCATAATTGCGTATGTCATTGCGAGTTTGCACGTGGTTTTGTGTGATGCGATCTAAGCTGGAATAGGTAACATTAAGGTGAATGGCATGCCATGGGCTTGTAATCGAGCATTTTAGCTTTTCAAGGAGCTTTCGGATCAAGAGCCGACCGTTGGGTGTGTACATTTGAACCCTTAAGGCTTGTGGGCATGCATTTGGATCAAGTCGGTCTACTCGTTTGTGATTTCCAAAGCGTGTATGCATGGTTATTGCTATGGCTTAGGCGCGCGATCGCCCTAAGTGGTTGTTGAAACTTTGTTGGGATGGAGCTTGATAGTTTTGAGTATCCGCTAAATCGGTTGGATTTGTGAACCCATGGTTGTTCAATGTTCCAAGCTAGTCCCATCGATCAAAGTTTCGACAACTCATATATGTGAATGCCGTTGTTAGGACAATACTTGTCATACGTCGTGGCATGTATTCATATGGATTTTCCTTTGAGGCGAGGCCAAACCCAAACGCTGGGTGCGTGCATTTTGATGATTGAGCACTTGGTGAGTACAAAAGTGGTCGCTGAGTCGTGATTGATTTGGTAGTTGGAGCTTCGAAGTTAAGTGAATATGATCGTAGCCTGGTGTATGATCCCGAATACCGAACCCAGAATGTTCTCTTAGGGCATACCGATCCTCTGATTGTAGTTACTTCCTTTCTTCTCTTCTCTGGACAAAAAATCATCGTAAGGCATGGAGGATGCCAAAATACTTCTTTTGTACTTTGGATGTTCGAGGTGTCGTTAGGTTTTCGGGTGAAGGGAAGAGAGATATGGAAAGTAAGAGGGCTTCTGGATTTGGCACTCAAGAACGTGGAGCGACGGATCTTGGGAAACAGAATTAGGAATTCAGATAAAGGTCGCCAAGTATGTGTGAATAGAGGAGTGAGCTACATATCCCGGACACTTAATAAACCCTCCTGGTTTTTCAAGAGGTTGAAGTTGGTTTGAAGACGTAATAATCTAGCAAGTGCATGGAAGCATGACGCATAACTTTGCACTTTGAAGACTTAGTCTTGGCTCCAAGCTTGGGCTTGTAAAATTAAACATGTGCATGGCGCCCGATGAGAAGACAGTGATCAGTGAATTTTGGTCTCGCGACGTGGTCCTTGAGGAGTGGACTCGCCTGGACTGTCAGCTCGAATGCTTATTGGGGATGTCGACATATAGTTGAGCTGTTAGTCTCAGGATCCGATCGATAACCCAACCATGACGCAGTTGCATCTTGACTCTGCGTTGACGATTGGTGATCGTCATAGCGCAAGTTGTTGAGGCTAAAGGTTGCCATCATCTTCCGGAATGTCTGCTTTTTGTGGAGTTCGGGCGCTGATGGAAAGCCGAAAAGCCTCCATGGCCTAGACCCCGGCTCTGGATTGCCTTCGTTACGAGGTGAAGGCGCTCTCAAGAAGGTAGCTCCAAGAGATGATGTGAAGATGACGCCAGTGCAGGGACTGAAGGGTATTTTGAAATGAGATTTCTTAAGTCAAAAGAATAATATTCCCGATTTTTGATAGGGAATGTTTTATAAAATGTTTTATAAAACAGAAAGAATTTCGAGGGCTATACCCAATGTTTTTCGAAATGATTTGGATTTGGAAATCTATATAGATTTGAAAGTACTTGCAATTGTTATGTTGTGAAATGATTTTCCATACTTCGGGACATGAAATGATTTAGTATGTGGCTAAAGATGCGGGTGACCCGGACGACTAAAACACAGGGGATAGTGGTGGATGACCGCGGTGTATGTCTTCCCTGATAGTGTGGGATGGTGCATCGTCAGTGTAGTCTGCTCCTAGATGGAAGGTGCACATATATATTGAGTTGGCGATGTGAGTCCTGTAGCCTTGTTTAAGGGGAGCCTGATATTTGGTTGCATATTTATTTTTATGCATTTGTTTTGGAATTCATATTTCCAAAGATTTTTTTTTGAGATCCCGAAGTGAAATCTACTTCGATATAAAAGCTAGATATGTATTTTAAATGATTTGAAATAAGAAATCGGGAAATAGAGTCCAAAGGAATAATTTCTGTAAAAGGAATTGGATTTTGAAATCTAAGTTTAGGAATTAAGCCTAAATGGGTAGATTGGAAAAAATTGCATGTTGTACGATGTATTATAGATCCATAAGTTTATTTATGGTTATTGTTTATGCACCGGCAATCCAATGGAGTAAACTCGTTCCGCGTTAGAGGTGGGGTCCTGTGATTAGCCTTATTATTATTAAATAAGTTAAGTAAGATTTCTCATACCACTCCCATGACTAACTCGTAGTTTGTTTCACTTGCAAACTCGGGTGCCCCTACTTTCCACACGGGCAGTCGAGTGGTTTGTTTTGTAGATATTTATTTATTGAGCAGGATTTTGAACTGAAGCTTAAAGCTGTGTCCAGAGCATTGATAGTATTCCACTGCGTTGTATTAAATTTATTATAAATTATCTTCCACCGTATTATATTCGATGTACTCTGATATTTTGTACTCTAATGTAACATTACTATAATGTTTATAAAAGTCTTCTGTTGTTTGTTCTGATGTGTTGTATGCCCAGAGTTAGTGTATGCGGGATTCGAACGGTCTTGGTCGATATTGCGATCGATTAGGTCCGGGCGAAATCCGTATCGTTACAGAGTATAAGGAGGAAAGATCGTACAGAGCTTGGAATGGGGAAAAAGTGATCAGATTTAGGACAAGCATAAGAAGGAAAAGCGGCGATGGCCTAATGAGAGGCGGAGACAGAGGAGTAGGAGGCAGGCATAGAGGCTTAGTGGAAAGTTAAGACTAGCAACAACAAAATAAGCGAACAGGAATTGCAGATCCAATTGGCTGTCATTAATGTGTGATTGGGTTTTTTTTAACTCTAAAATATGTGGTTAGATTTAGGGTTTCCTGATTTGGGATTTAAGTGCGGTGTTTGTTTACTCTAGGTCACTTTTGGCGGAAGTTCGAAAAATTGGACACTAGTAAAGGCGGCCAGACAAAAATGAAAGCGGGAAGATGAAAATTTTCTAACCTTAATGCAACTGCCAAATATAACAATTTTTAAAATTAGTGCAACCGTTAAACAATATAAATCGTTAAGATCATTATTGTAAAATTACAAAATTATAAAAATAAGTCCAAAGATGAGGTATGGAGCTTATAGATAACTTATGATATTTTGTCATGTAAAATCATGAATACCACTTGTTGTATGACTTCTATCTCTAGTTTATGCTTAATTTAGGAATTATTTTAGGTTTAATCCAAAACCTTAATTTCAAAAATTGATTGGTTATGATTTGAATTTGATGGTTGTGTGATATTATTAATTTGACGATAGTAGTGTTCGATGTCAACTTCAGGGTAAAATTAGTTTATTATGAGATTGAAAACATTAATTATTGCGTCTTAGTTATTATAATATTGTTTTAGTTAATGTAGATGTATTGATTAATAGTTTGATTTGAAAATTAGTGTATATTATTGGTTAACATACTTATTAATAAGTTCATACACTACAACAATAATACGGATTTTCGACGGCTTTTTGCCGTCGGCGGCCGTCGGAAAACTGGGTGTCGGGAAATAGTATTTTCGACGGCTGCCGACAGAGCTCGTCCATTGCATTTCCAACGACTTGAGACTGGTGGCATCAGTTTCCGACGGTTTCCGACGGTTTCCGACGGTCATCGGAAACCGTGGGAAACAGTTGCATATGTCGACCAATAGGCCGTCCTCAGCCTTTGGAAACCGTAAATCCGAAGTCTACCTATAGACCATCGGAAGCCGTCGAAAAAGCTGCATTTTTTTATATTTCTCCTGCTATTTAGCCTTCCAGCCCCCATTCACCTCAACTCATGTATTCAGACCATCGTTCTATAATCCCAGCACAATATTCCATACATAAATCATGCAAACCACACCAACTTACCCAAAAAATCATGAAAACCACAAAAAACAAATAAACCATAACAAGTTTACCATTACGACAACATATAATACATCAAATTTACTACGTCGACCCACCGCATCATGTCTAGCATCAAAATACAAGCAAAATGTCAATCCTCCACATCATTTTTACCGTCAAAATACATGCAAAATGTCAATCCACAGTCATAGATTCATACCACAGCAAACTAGTCATATATGTGCATACCCAACTACAAAACATACCTATCCATCCATCACTAATCCTCATTCTTTGCAGAACCAGCTGATGAAGGGAATCGCTCATACTCCTATTCAAACTCCGCTAAGCGTCGATCTAGAAGCTGAGTCGTCTCGATAGCTTGGCGGCGATTCTGTTCCTCAAGTTGTGCCACCCTAGCTCTCAACTCCTCAATCTCTGCGGAGGCTATAGCAGCTCTAGTCTGTTTGCCCCGTGCCTGCTGACTGGTGGACTGTAACAATTATTTAAAAAAATTATTAACCATTAAACCATTCCTCATTAAAAATGATAAAGTTTCAAGCAATATTAACCATTCAGTTATTTCATACTAAGTTTCCGAAAGGCATTCGCCAATCAAATTAGTTTAGCTTCAAACTAAGTGAAGAGTCAATACATTCTTCCACATTTAGTTATTTCATACTCCTAAGACGTTCAAATCTCGTTTTTCATTTATTAAAATAAGTTTTTTTTCATTTCTTTAAGTGTTTTATTTATATTATGTTTTGTATTTTGTGTTTCCAACGGTAGGTGAAGGAATGACGAGAGAATGGATTGTCTCCTGTCCTTACATCATCTTTCAAAAAACGGAATATAAAAAATTTATTTTTTATTTTGCTATTAAACTTTATTTTCTAAAATCATCTTTTTTCATAATATAAATGCATCGTTAGCATATTTATACGAAAATCCAAAACTAAAGTGTAAGGCTTTATCAGCTCTAGTCCATCAATTCAGGAATACCAAGCGAATAATTAAATATTAAATATTAAATTAAGGTAAGACATTATGTGAATGAGATACCAAGCGAATAACTAAATATTAAATTAGGGTAAAAATGCTTTACCACTTGATTTCCGAATAACTAAATTTCTCACCTGCTGGGTGCGAAATCTTTTCGAGGTGCGTGTGGACCGCAGGTTCGGCCGCTTCGACACTCGTGATTCCTTTAGGATTTGAGGCCTCGGCTCGAGAACGATTTGGACTGCGAGGCCTTTGTTTGGCAAAGTTTGGAGGAGCGGCGAGGTTCGCGGAAGTTGTTGGCTGAATCCTGGCTTTGAGTCGATCTGGTGATTCTGGGCAACACACTTGTTGGCGGAAATCGGATGACTCGGGTGGTGCCTACAGTTTCGACCTAACCGATTAGGTCGATCGCCGTCGGGACTGTGGAGCCTCGAACCCCCACCGGCGCTGTGCCCGGACCCGTTAGATGGCTCGCCATCTGCTCGGCTGCGAATGGATACTGATGGACGTCTTGTTCGAGGGATGCAACTTTTTGCTGGTGGCCAGACTCAGGTCTTCAGGCACAAGCAACGCCTCTGGGCTGTAATATCACGTGATATTCTGAGTCTAGCGTGTCTTGCGTACTTTTGGGTACCGGACTAAAAGGCCGGTTAACATTTGCCCCCTCAAAGTATGTCTTGTGTTAACGGGACGTGCTTTGAAGTGAGATGAGTCTTAATATGGCCGCAAACATCTCCATGCGGTGCTTAGCGATCGGTTATGACCTTCCTCTTGAGTTGTATACCGAGAGCGTACTGCTTTGGAGCAGTTGGGATGCCTTGTCGGAATACGCTGGTATGAGCTTAGGATTCCAACATTGCTAAGAGTTTTGGCTTGCTTGAGTTGGAACCTATCCAAGGCATTTAGTTCATGTAGATTAAAGACAATAAACATTAGTTGCCAACTCACGATTGCTTCGTAGTGCAAATGGTTCATTATCCAGTCATAATTGCATATGCCATTGCGAGTTTGCACGTGGTTTTGTGTGATGCGAGCTGAGCTGGAATAGGTAACATTAAGGTGAATGGAATGCCATGGGCTTGTAATCGCGCATTTTAGCTTTTCAAGGAGCTTTAGGATCAAGAGCCGACCGTTGGGTGTGTACATTTGAACCCTTAAGGCTTGTGGGCATGCATTTGGATCAAGTCGGTCTACTCGTTTGTGATTTTCAAAGCGTGTATGCATGGTTATTGCTATGTCTTAGGCGCGCGATCGCCCTAAGTGGTTGTTGAAACATTGTTTGGATGGAGCTTGATAGTTTTGAGTATCCGCTAAATCGGTTGGATTTGTGAACCCATGGTCATTCAATGTTCCAAGCTAGTCCCATCGATCAAAGTTTCGACAACTCATATATGTGAATGTCGTTGTTAGGACAATACTTGTCATACACCGTGGCATGTATTCATATGGATTTTCCTTTGAGGCAAGGCCAAAACCAAATGCTGGGTGCGTGCATTTTGATGATTGAGCACTTGGTGAGTACACTAGTGGTCGCTGAGTCGTGATTGATTTGGTAGTTGGAGCTTCGAAGTTAAGTGAATATGATCGTAGCCTGGTGTACGATCCTGAATTCCGATCCCAGAATTTTCTCGTAGGGCATACCGATCCTCTGATTGTAGTTACTTCCTTTCTTCTCTTCTCTGGACAAAAAATCATCGTAAGGCATGGAGGATGCCAAAATACTTCTTTTGTACTTTGGATGTTCGAGGTGTCGTTAGGTTTTCGGGGGAAGGGAAGAGAGATATGGAAAGTAAGAGGGCTTTTGGATTTGGCACTCAAGAACGTGGAGCGGCGGATCTTGGGAAACAGAATTAGGAATTCAGATAAAGGTCGCCAAGTATGTGTGAATACGGGAGTGAGCTTCATATCCCGGACACTTAATAAACCCTCCTGGTTTTTCAAGAGGTTGAAGTTGGTTTGAGGGACGTAATAATCTAGCAAGTGTGTGGGAGCACGACGCATAACTTTGCACTTTGAATACTTTGTCTTGGCTCCAAGCTTGGGCTTGTAAAATTAAACATTTGCATGGCGCCCGATGAGAAGACAGTGATCAGTGAGTATTGGTCTCGCGACGCGGTCCTTGAGGAGTGGACTCGCCTGGACTGTCGGCTCGAATGCTTATCGGGGGTGTCGACATATAGTTGAGCTGTTAGTCTCAGGACCCGATCGATAACCCAACCATGACGCAGTTGCATCTTGACTCAGGCATTGCGCAGGCGATTGGTGATCGCCATAGCGCAAGTTGTTGAGGCTAAAGGTTGCCATCATCTTCCGGAATGTTCTCTTTTTGTGGAGTATGGGCGCTGATGGAAAACCAAAAAGCCTCCATGGCCTGGACTTCGGCTCTGGATTGCCTTCGTTACGAGGTGAAGGCCCTCTCAAGAAGGTGGCTCCAAGAGAATGATGTGAAGATGACGCCAGTGCATGGACTGAAGGGTATTTTGAAATGAGATTTCTTAATTCGAAAGAATAATATTCCCGATTTTTGATAGGGAACGTTTTATAAAATGTTTTATAAAATAGAAAGAATTTCGAGGGCTATACCCAATGTTTTCGAAATGATTTAGAATTGGAAATCTATATAGATTTGAAAGTACTTGCAATTGTTATGTTGTGAAATGATTTTCCATACTTCGGGACATGAAATGATTTAGTATGTGGCTAAAGATGCGGGTGACCCGGACGACTAAAACACAGGGGATGGTGGTGGATGACCGCGGTGTATGTCTTCCCCGATAGTGTGGGATGGTGCATCGTCAATGTAGTCTGCTCCTAGATGGGAGGTGCACATATATATTGAGTTGGCGAGGTGAGTCCTGTACCCTTGTTTAAGGGGAGCCCGATATTTGGTTGCATATTTATTTTTATGCATTTGTTTTGGAATTCATATTTCCAAAGATTTTGTTTTGAAATCCCGAAGTGAAATCTACTTTGATATAAAAGCTAGATATGTATTTCAAATGATTTGAAATAAGAAATCGGGAAATAAAGTCCAAAGGAATAATTTATGTAAAAGGAATTGGATTTTGAAATCTAAGTTTAGGAATTAAGCCTAAATGGGTAGATTGGAAAAAATTGCATGTTGTATGATGTATTATAGATCCATAAGTTTATTTATGGTTATTGTTTATGCACTGGCAATCCAATGGAGTAAACCCGTTCCGCGTTAGCGGCGTGGTCCTGTGATTAGCCTTATTATTATTAAATAAGTTAAGTAAGATTTCTCATACCACTCCCATGACTGACTCGTAGTTTGTTTCACTTGCAAACTCGGGTGCCCCTACTTTCCACACGGGCAGTCGAGTGGTTTGTTTTGTAGATATTTATTTATTGAGCAGGATTTTGAACTGAAGCTTAAAGCTGTGTCCAGAGCATTGATAGTATTCCACTGCGTTGTATTAAATTTATTATAAATTATCTTCCACCGTATTATATTCGATGTACTCTGATATTTTGTACTCTAATGTAACATTACTATAATGTTTATAAAAGTCTTCTGTTGTTTGTTCTGATGTGTTGTATGCCCAGAGTTAGTGTATGCGGGATTCGAACGGTCTTGGTCGATATTGCGATCGATTAGGTCCGGGCGAAATCCGTATCGTTACAGAGTATAAGGAGGAAAGATCGTACAGAGCTTGGAATGGGGGAAAAGTGATCAGATTTAGGACAAGCGTAAGAAGGAAAAGCGGCGATGGCCTAATGAGAGGCGGAGACAGAGGAGTAGGAGGCAGGCATAGAGGCTTAGTGGAAAGTTAAGACTAGCAACAACAAAA
Organism: Allium sativum; assembly: GCA_030737875.1. NCBI lineage: Eukaryota > Viridiplantae > Streptophyta > Magnoliopsida > Asparagales > Amaryllidaceae > Allium > Allium sativum. The sequence continues at coordinate 305,160,782 of CM060925.1, read as the reverse complement.
TAAGCGAAGAGGAATTGCAGATCCAATTGGCTGTCATTAATGTGTGATTGGGTTTTTTTTGAACTCTAAAATATGTGGTTAGATTTAGGGTTTTCTGATTTGGGATTTAAGTGCGGTGTTTGTTTGCTCTAGGTCACTTTTGGCGGAAGGAAAAATTGGACACTAGTAAAGGCGGCCAGACAAAAATGAAAGCGGGAAGATGAAAATTTTCTAACCTTAATGCAACTGCCAAATATAACAATTTTTAAAATTATTGCAACCGTTAAACAATATAAATCGTTAAGATCATTATTGTAAAATTACAAAATTATAAAAATAAGTCCAAAGATGAGGTATGGAGCTTATAGATAACTAATGATATTTTGTCATGTAAAATCATGAATACCACTTGTTCGTATGACTTCTATCTCTAGTTTATGCTTAATTTAGGAATTATTTTAGGTTTAATCCAAAACCTTAATTTCAAAAATTGATTGGTTATGAGTTGAATTTGATGGTTGTGTGATATTATTAATTTGACGATAGTAGTGTTCGAAGTCAACTTCAGGGTAAACTTTGTTTATTATGAGATTGAAAACATTAATTATTGCGTCTTATTTATTATAATATTGTTTTAGTTAATGTAGAGGTATTGATTAATAGTTTGATTTGAAAATTAGTGTATATTATTGATTAACATACTTATTAATAAGTTCATACACTACAACAATAATACGGATTTTCGACGGCTTTTTGCCGTCGGCGGCCGTCGGAAAACTGGGTGTCGGGAAATAGTATTTTCGACGGCTGCCGACAGAGCTCGTCCATTGCATTTCCAACGACTTGAGACTGGTGGCATCAGTTTCCGACGGTTTCCGACGGTCATCGGAAACCGTGGGAAACAGTTGCATATGTCGACCAATAGGCCGTCCTCAGCCTTTGGAAACCGTAAATCCGAAGTCTACCTATAGACCATCGGAAGCCGTCGAAAAAACTGCATTTTTTTTATATTTCTCCTGCTATTTAGCCTTCCAGCCCCCATTCACCTCAACTCATGTATTCAGACCATCGTTCTATAATTCCAGCACAATATTCCATACACAAATCATGCAAACCACACCAACTTACCCAAAAAATCATGAAAACCACAAAAAACAAATAAACCATAACAAGTTTACCATTACGACAACATATAATACATCAAATTTACTACGTCGACCCACCGCATCATGTCTAGCATCAAAACACAAGCAAAATGTCAATCCTCCACATCATTTTTATCGTCAAAATACATGCAAAATGTCAATCCACAGTCATAGATTCATACCACAGCAAACTAGTCATATATGTGCATACCCAACTACAAAACATACCTATCCATCCATCACTAATCCTCATTCTTTGCAGAACCAGCTGATGAAGGGAATCGCTCATACTCCTATTCAAACTCCGCTAAGCGTCGATCTAGAAGCTGAGTCGTCTCGATAGCTTGGCGGCGATTCTGTTCCTCAAGTTGTGCCACCCTAGCTCTCAACTCCTCAATCTCTGCGGAGGCTATAGCAGCTCTAGTCTGTTTGCCCCATGCCTGCTGACTGGTGGACTGTAACAATTATTTAAAAAAATTATTAACCATTAAACCATTCCTCATTAAAAATGATAAAGTTTCAAGCAATATTAACAATTCAGTTATTTCATACTAAGTTTCCGAAAGACATTCGCCAATCAAATTAGTTTAGCTTCAAACTAATTGAAGAGTCAATACATTCTTCCACATTTTGTTATTTCATACTCCTAAGACGTTCAAATCTCGTTTTTCATTTATTAAAATAAGTTTTTTTCATTTCTTTAAGTGTTTTATTTATATTATGTTTTGTATTTTGTGTTTCCAACGGTAGGTGAAGGAATGACGAGAGAATGGATTGTCTCCTGTCCTTACATTATCTTTCAAAAAACGGAATATAAAAAATTTATTTTTTATTTTGCTATTAAACTTTATTTTCTAAAATCATCTTTTTTCATAATATAAATGCATCGTTAGCATATTTATACGAAAATCCAAAACTAAAGTGTAAGGCTTTATCAGCTCTAGTCCATCAATTCAGGAATACCAAGCGAATAATTAAATATTAAATATTAAATTAAGGTAAGACATTATGTGAATGAGATACCAAGCGAATAACTAAATATTAAATTAGGGTAAAAATGCTTTACCACTTGATTTCCGAATAACTAAATTTCTCACTTGCTGGGTGCGAAATCTTTTCGAGGTGCGTGTGGACCGCAGGTTCGGCCGCTTCGACACTCGTGATTCCTTTAGGATTTGAGGCCTCGGCTCGAGAACGATTTGGACTGCGAGGCCTTTGTTTGGCAAAGTTTGGAGGAGCGGCGAGGTTCGCGGAAGTTGTTGGCTGAATCCTGGCTTTGAGTCGATCTGGTGATTCTGGGCAACACACTTGTTGGCGGAAATCGGATGACTCGGGTGGTGCCTACAGTTTCGACCTAACCGATTAGGTCGATCGCCGTCGAGACTGTGGAGCCTCGAACCCCCACCGGCGCTGTGCCCGGACCCGTTAGATGGCTCGCCATCTGCTCGGCTACGAATGGATACTGGTGGACGTCATGTTCGAGGGATGCAACTTTTTGCTGGTGGCCAGACTCAGGTCTTCAGGCACAAGCAACGCCTCTGGGCTGTAATATCACGTGATATTCTGAGTCCAACGTGTCTTGCGTACTTTTGGGTACCGGACTAAAAGGCCGGTTAACATTTGCCCCCTCAAAGTATGTCTTGTGTTAACGGGACGTGCTTTGAAGTGAGATGAGTCTTAATATGGCCGCAAACATCTCCATGCGGTGCTTAGCGATCGGTTATGACCTTCCTCTTGAGTTGTATACCGAGAGCGTACTGCTTTGGAGCAGTTGGGATGCCTTGTCGGAATACGCTGGTATGAGCTTAGGATTCCAACATTGCTAAGAGTTTTGGCTTGCTTGAGTTGGAACCTATCCAAGGCATTTAGTTCATGTAGATTAAAGACAATAAACATTAGTTGCCAACTCACGATTGCTTCGTAGTGCAAATGGTTCATTATCCAGTCATAATTGCATATGCCATTGCGAGTTTGCACGTGGTTTTGTGTGATGCGAGCTGAGCTGGAATAGGTAACATTAAGGTGAATGGAATGCCATGGGCTTGTAATCGCGCATTTTAGCTTTTCAAGGAGCTTTCGGATCAAGAGCCGACCGTTGGGTGTGTACATTTGAACCCTTAAGGCTTGTGGGCATGCATTTGGATCAAGTCGGTCTACTCGTTTGTGATTTTCAAAGCGTGTATGCATGGTTATTGCTATGTCTTAGGCGCGCGATCGCCCTAAGTGGTTGTTGAAACATTGTTGGGATGGAGCTTGATAGTTTTGAGTATCCGCTAAATCGGTTGGATTTGTGAACCCATGGTCATTCAATGTTCCAAGCTAGTCCCATCGATCAAAGTTTCGACAACTCATATATGTGAATGTCGTTGTTAGGACAATACTTGTCATACACCGTGGCATGTATTCATATGGATTTTCCTTTGAGGCAAGGCCAAAACCAAATGCTGGGTGCGTGCATTTTGATGATTGAGCACTTGGTGAGTACACTAGTGGTCGCTGAGTCGTGATTGATTTGGTAGTTGGAGCTTCGAAGTTAAGTGAATATGATCGTTGCCTGGTGTACGATCCTGAATTCCGATCCCAGAATTTTCTCGTAGGGCATACCGATCCTCTGATTGTAGTTACTTCCTTTCTTCTCTTCTATGGACAAAAAAATCATCGTAAGGCATGGAGGATGCCAAAATACTTCTTTTGTACTTTGGATGTTCGAGGTGTCGTTAGGTTTTCGGGGGAAGGGAAGAGAGATATGGAAAGTAAGAGGGCTTTTGGATTTGGCACTCAAGAACGTGGAGCGACGGATCTTGGGAAACAGATTAAGGAATTCAGATAAAGGTCGCCAAGTATGTGTGAATACGGGAGTCAGCTTCATATCCCGGACACTTAATAAACCCTCCTGGTTTTTCAAGAGGTTGAAGTTGGTTTGAGGGACGTAATAATCTAGCAAGTGTGTGGGAGCACGACGCATAACTTTGCACTTTGAAGACTTTGTCTTGGCTCCAAGCTTGGGCTTGTAAAATTAAACATTTGCATGGCGCCCGATGAGAAGACAGTGATCAGTGAGTTTTGGTCTCGCGACGCGGTCCTTGAGGAGTGGACTCGCCTGGACTGTCGGCTCGAATGCTTATCGGGGGTGTCGACATATAGTTGAGCTGTTAGTCTCAGGACCCGATCGATAACCCAACCATGACGCAGTTGCATCTTGACTCAGGCGTTGCGCAGGCGATTGGTGATCGCCATAGCGCAAGTTGTTTAGGCTAAAGGTTGCCATCATCTTCCGGAATGTTCTCTTTTTGTGGAGTACGGGCGCTGATGGAAAACCGAAAAGCCTCCATGGCCTGGACTTCGGCTCTGGATTGCCTTCGTTACGAGGTGAAGGCGCTCTCAAGAAGGTGGCTCCAAGAGAATGATGTGAAGATGACGCCAGTGCATGGACTGAAGGGTATTTTGAAATGAGATTTCTTAATTCGGAAGAATAATATTCCCGATTTTTGATAGGGAACGTTTTATAAAATGTTTTATAAAATAGAAAGAATTTCGAGGGCTATACCCAATGTTTTCGAAATGATTTAGAATTGGAAATCTATATAGATTTGAAAGTACTTGCAATTGTTATGTTGTGAAATGATTTTCCATACTTCGGGACATGAAATGATTTAGTATGTGGCTAAAGATGCGGGTGACCCGGACGACTAAAACACAGGGGATGGTGGTGGATGACCGCGGTGTATGTCTTCCCCGATAGTGTGGGATGGTGCATCGTCAATGTAGTCTGCTCCTAGATGGGAGGTGCACGTATATATTGAGTTGGCGAGGTGAGTCCTGTACCCTGGTTTAAGGGGAGCCCGATATTTGGTTGCATATTTATTTTTATGCATTTGTTTTGGAATTCATATTTCCAAAGATTTTGTTTTGAAATCCCGAAGTGAAATCTACTTTGATATAAAAGCTAGATATGTATTTCAAATGATTTGAAATAAGAAATCGGGAAATAAAGTCCAAAGGAACAATTTCTGTAAAAGGAATTGGATTTTGAAATCTAAGTTTAGGAATTAAGCCTAAATGGGTAGATTGGAAAAAATTGCATGTTGTATGATGTATTATAGATCCATAAGTTTATTTATGGTTATTGTTTATGCACTGGCAATCCAATGGAGTAAACCCGTTCCGCGTTAGCGGCGTGGTCCTGTGATTAGCCTTTTTATTATTAAACAAGTTAAGTAAGATTTCTCATACCACTCCCATGACTGACTCGTAGTTTGTTTCACTTGCAAACTCGGGTGCTCCTACTTTCCACACGGGCAGTCAAGTGGTTTGTTTTGTAGATATTTATATATTGAGCAGGATTCTGAACTGAAGCTTAAAGCTGTGTCCAGAGCATTGATCGTATTCCACTGCGTTGTATTAAATTTATTATAAATTATCTTCCGCTGTATTATATTCGATGTACTCTGATATTTTGTACTCTAATGTAACATTACTATAATGTTTATAAAAGTCTTCTGTTGTTTGTTCTCATGTGTTGTATGCCCAGAGTTAGCGTATGCGGAACTCGAATGGTCTGGGTCGATTTTGCGATCGATTAGGTCCGGGCGAAATACGTATCGTTACAGAGTGGAAGGAGGAAAGAGCGTACAGAGCTTGGAATGGGGGAAAGTGAACAGATTTAGGACAAGCGTAAGAAGGAAAAGCGGCTATGGATGAATGAGAGGCGGAGACAAAGGAGTAGGAGGCAGGCATAGAGGCTTAGTGGAAAGTTAAGACTAGCAACAACAAAATAAGCGAAGAGGAATTGCAGATCCAATTGGCTGTCATTAATGTGTGATTGGGTTTCTTTTTGAACTCTAAAATATGTGGTTAGATTTAGGGTTTCCTGATTTGGGATTTGAGTGCGGTGTTTGTTTGCTCTAGGTCACTTTTGGTGGAAGTTCGAAAATTTGGTCGCTAGTAAAGGCGGCTAGACAAAAATGAAAGCGGGAAGATGAAAATTTTTTAACCTTAATGCAACTGCCAAATATAACATTTTTTAAAATTATTGCAACCGTTAAACAATATAAATCGTTAAGATCGTTATTGTAAAATTACAAAATTATAAAAATAAGTCCAAAGATGAGGTATGGAGCTTATAGATAACTTATGATATTTTGTCATATAAAATTATAAAATTAGTCGCCAGTTGAAAATCGCGATTATAAATCTATAAAAATTAATATGAAAATACATTTATTATTTAGTAATTATTAATTATAACATTTTTAAATATTGAGTATTTTATATAATGATCAACTATTATAATTGGGGCAGGTTCGAGGGCACCTCAAACAGTGCTGCACCCCAAAAGTCCCTCAACCACAACCTAGTATTTCACACTCTCTCTCCTTCCTCTCATTCTCTCATTTTCCACCCACATTCTTCAATATAAATGAGTGGCTATTGTTCGGGTGCAAATGGGGACTGAAATTCAGGGGGGCTCCCTGATCCTATCCCATATACAATTAAGTAGTAAATATTAAATGCGTAAGAAAGTTACTTTATATCACATGTATTTTTAATTTATCTAAAAAACATTCAGAATTTTAATTCTTTTAAATACTTAATCCTAAATATAATTATAAAATATTAAATAGTAACTGTTGCTTCTTAATTATTAATATTGCTTATAAATAATAAATTATTAAATATTTGACTTAATTATTGGTTCTTAATTTTTTAATGGTCATTATTAATTAATAATTATTTATAGTTAATTAATACATAGAAAATATTGCTTCATAATTATTTAATTTTATTATCCATTATGAAATATAAAATTTATAAACTATTAATTATTAGTTTTGAATAATACATATTAAATATTAATTATCTACTATCTATTATTAAATCCTAAATTATTATTTATTACTTATTATACTTCATGACTAACCATGATAAATTATCAAATTACGAATATATATTAAGTAATTATTATTACATAATGCTTATCAAATCATAACTAAATATTACTTACTACTTCATACTTTTGTATTTAATAGTAATTATCTTTACTAAAGGTAAGGGAAAAAATAATAATTTTTAAAATTATGTTTTTGCAACTAGCTTTACCACTTGTAAAAAATACAGTTATCGCAAGTTGTGAAAACAATTGTTAAAGATAACTTTTTGCAACGGGTTTTGAAGCGCAGTTGCAAATAATATGTTCATTGCGACTGTTATGCAAACACAGTTGCAAAAAGTATGTTTTTGCAACTGAAAGGAAAACACAGTTGCTAAAAATATGTTTTTTTTTGCAACCAAAAGAAAAGTCCTGTTGTTAAATTTTATCTATTGCAACTGCTACGGCAAGTTGCTTGCTAAATATCATTTACTGTAACTGTCTTGTGTCGCTAGTTGCAAATAGTCAGGTGCAATAAAGTATTTTTCTTGTAGTGAAGCATGACACTTGTTTAGCCTAACATTTGAAAAATAAAAATAAAAAATAGGAATTTATTACACATTAGATAATAAGAAATATTTATCCACTTAATGTTTGTATAGTAAGGATGCAGATCAAATTGGATTAGAATGGTATCGTTTCTCCTAATCACAAAATCAGCCGACAGAGCCAAAAAACTGTCTATGTACATTCAGAACAATCCAGTCTGCCACACCCATGTGTTACACATTTTAGGTACAATGTCACCAAATAGAATTTAATTCATAGAACAGCTAGCATGGCTTTTCTTTACTGCTGAATGTGATGTCTTTAGCATGGCACTCATGTACAACTTATAAGTACGTAGCTTGTACCACCAACCTAAAAAACTGTTTCTCCAACAAACACCACAGAATCAGAATTCACAGAAAAAAAGGACATGCTTTCACATTCTCATAAAAACTAAGATTATGTACATCACATAACATGGATATGTATAATAGTATAAATCATCAAGGTCTATTTAGAGTCTATGCTTTAAACATATTGTTCACCATCAGCATAACACATCTTTAAGTAATTTGTATCTCCGAACAGCATGTTTAGAAGATCTTCCTGAACTCTTGCTTCCTGTTTCGCACTCATGCTCATCACTGCTTCTTTTGTTTGTGTTTTCAGAACTAGAGCAGCCTGCGGCTGCTCTTGCACTGTGCTTCTTCGAAGACGGCGTGTGACGGCGTGCACTACTTTTCTCCTCGCTCATGCACCAGTCACAAAATCCTTCTGCTTCTGAAGAATCCATATAATAGTTTCCACAATACCTGTAAATAAGAATACGTTGGAGGATATATACATAACTTCTCACAAATGAACAGAAGTGAGACTAAATAAGCTGTTTGTGTACACGCTGCTTACGTGTGCTGGAAGCGAAAGCGGCATTTAGAGCATTGAAAGAGCTTCTCTGGAAATCCAATATCACCACACAGAGAACAAACAATGTCTGTGTTTCCCATGGAAAAGAGAGGGAGATGCAAGCAGCAAAGGGGGGAAAGAGGAAAGAGATGTGAAGTGGCACTACAATGAAAACAATATCTGCATGTACATCACGCTAAATGGAAAAGGTATTGATTTATATATTCAATATTTGCACCAAGCTTAGAGGGGAAGAAAGAAAGAGAGAGAAGCGTGAAAGCAAAAGGGGGGAGGTTAAAGAGCGACTTCACCTTGAGAGTACTCTATATTAGCACATACCTGCAAACTACACGTATATGTAAATATGGAGATTGGAATCCATTCCCTTCCTGTATGGAGAATATAATTCTACTGTGTTATGTCAATGTCCAGCGGAGAATAGAATTGATGTTATATTAGAAACAGTGAAATGGTTTACATGGCAACTAGGGAGAAAAAAGGCCTACAGTTCTGCATTGTGCTGTGTATATTTTTGAGTAGTTGGACAGCATCGACTTGAAAGTGACAAATTTTGTCCAATGTACGCACAAAACGTAGGAAAGCAGAAACTAAAACATCAGTGATGCATTCTTTTTCAATAAAAAAACTAAAATGGAGTATAAATTAATGGAAAACGAAATTGCTAGAAGACCATGTTTTTTCATAAGAGTATTTAACAAAAAAACAATCTTATGGCTGACTTAAATAAAAACAAAGAAAAATTAACAATTTTCCAGGAATTTAGAGAATTTCCTGACATTTCTAATATCAATTTTTTTTTTTTTGTGTGTCTCCCAGCAAGACTCAATGGAAAATGGAACCGTTGGCGGATGTTGTATACAGGAGTATTAATTTGCGTGTGACTGTAAAAGTTCAATTCTTCTATACCCAACTCGCACATATCAGTCACACATATTATTAATAATCTAATGAACGGGTCCTACAATCCATTCAAAATAATTAGATTTTATGCAAATCAGTAGCTAACATTGATCCGCACATGGAAATACCCAATTTGAGTAATGAGCAATTCATCTGAACTGTACACAATGCGCAGTCCTTGTCAGTTCACAAACCTGGAAGAAACATTTGCTGTTCTGCAGCAGTATACAAAAATTGTAGTTGGCAAATACAGCAGTTTTGAAAACAAAAGCATACATCCTAGTCCATTTCATGGTTACTTTCTCAATCACGCACCCTTACGTCATTTGCTGTCAAAGATCAATCAGCTGGATTATATGCATATAAGATGCGGGGCCCAATCATCTGGACCAAATACCCACGTTTCCATGAACCAAACCAACGACAACTCTCTGATTTATCGATTTTGCAATTAAACCCACATTCTTTCAGGGGTTTAACTGTAAAATAGAAAAAATCAGGGGGCTGTGATTGGTTGGATCCATGGAAACACTGAAAATTGGGTCCAAGTGATCCTCTCCCATAAGATGCAAGCTTTTTCCTTTTAGAAAACATTTAGGAGTTGCGTATGACACGAGATCCTATGTATTCATACGTACATTAATCTACTGACAATAATTGCTATATATCATGACTACCCTGCATTTATAGTAAACAATGTTATACCTTAAGTTGACATCTTGTTAAGTTGACAGCTACGTACTATCTTGGGCAATGATAACCGTGCACACAATTGTAGAATCAAGAATATATGTATAACTTGGTTTTAAAGAAAACATCGGTTACGTAATAAATTTTATTTTTATATTTAGGACAACACAAAATAAATGATAATAAATAGGAGAGTTATCAAAATAAGATTAGAGAAAAATCTAAATCAAACAAATATGTAAAATTAAGAAATGTCTAGAAAAAGAAAAGTCTAAATATTCCTTCTTATATAAATTAGGGAAAGTCTATTTGAACACAAAATTTAGACATAAGTAATCTCAAACATAAGATCTCTCCCTGAATTCCACTTTACATATAAAGACAAACAAATACTACAGTCCAGATTTTGTGTTTCTAATTATATGCTTAATTTTGTGTCTCAATATCCCTTCTCTATAAATTAGGATGTAATCACTCATTTGTATAAAGCAATATCAAGCAATGTATTAAGCTGATTGGTATCATAGCTACAAAATATATATATATGAAAAAAGTTGAGTAGTTTAGATGCATTTAACACACACGGACAAGCAAACTTTAAAGGAGCTGTTATTGAAACGAAGGGGAAAAAGGTTGGATATTTGACATGACAAATGCTAATTTTTATGATCTTAGCAAGATAGGATTTGTCTTTCAAAGTGGAGTAAGGTAGAAGTGTTGCGGGTGAGTGTGAGACAGCAATATTTTGCAAATAACCTTACTTTTACAGAGGCTTCAACAGCACTTTATATTGGAGTCATCACATCATCTTATCCTGGGTAAAAATAAAGGAAAAATCTTCCTTTTTCCCCCTCATGGACATGTCTCCCTTTCCTTGCACTCACGTATAAACTTTCCTTAATTACTTCGAGAAAGACTTCTCTAGAAAGTAAGTTACAGTACTATTCTTCTGCCTTAAGAGTTGTGTTAAAATTTACCTTTCTTTTGTAAAGTAACGCAACATCGGCTTTTTGTTATCCATTTTGCAGGGAAACCGCTTCTGAAGAAAGATCCAGATCACATACTCCGTTTAGTTTGCTTCCTTTAAATTCAATGGTGCTTTTAGCAGTACAAGTACTAAATGTGTTGGATGGCGAACAGTTTTAAACTTAACTTAGACATCTAATATTTTAGCCAATTTTTCCTGATATTTAGTTCTGTACATGTGTAAACTTGGCTTTTTGGGGCATTTACCATGTAGCGCTGCATGCTTATCCAAGTGGCTTATCACCCACGTAAAGTTGGAAAAGAGATTAGGTTGTGATTCTAGACTTTGCTAGGAAGCTAGTCTTTGTACTTATAAACAAAAAAGCTAGTTTATATGATCGGAGCAGCTATTAGTAGTGAAGAAGAAATATCACAATACCATCAAATATATTATTTGTAAATAATAAACATTCATACTCGTGTTTGGTGCAAATAAAAGGAATGACTAGGTTCCTTATCAATCAAATTTGAGCTCTATCTTGCACCTGTTTTTTCAAAAACAATACCCGAAAATTCGATCGGTCAAAATATGACCTTATCCAGTTATCTTATAATCTTGTTAGATCAACCCATTCCTAATTAATTTTTTATTAAATGAAATATGAAAAACTCATTTTTAGAAAAGTTACATATGCAAAGTACATTTACGTTCCTTCATACGAAGTCGTTATTTTTTTGTTTAATTTGCAGTAACTTCCGAATACTGCCATGGAGCCTAACAAGACTTCAACCAATGAACTCCCATCTAAATTACGGACAGTGTAAAACACTTGGATACTTCGTCTTGTGAATGAATGTTGTAGTTCTTGAAGGTGATCAATGGTTGTACTTAGAAAGTAAAAGATCATTTTCCTATATTTGTCTCGGAACTGGACGAGACTTTGACCGATAAACTCTCACCTAAACTACGGATAATATGAAACATTTGGATGTTTCATCTTATGAAAGAACACCGCAGTTCTCTGATGTGACTAACGTTTGTACTTAGAAAAAAATGGGCTACATTCTCATATATTTGAACCGCACCTACATGCGAAGTCGGTTTTTTTGTTTTTTTGTTTACGCAGCGCTAACTGCTTCATACCGCATCAGAACCGCACGAGGATTCAATCGTTGCACTCTCATCTAAATACGGATAGTATGGAACGCTCGGATGTTTCAACTTGTGAATGAGCGCTGTAGTTATCCAAGGTGACGAAGGTTTGCACAGTGAGAAACGGTTTTGAATGGTGATGGAAGAGGTCAACGGCTAGCGACGACTAAAAAATGTGTCTTTTGCAAGTCATTACTCGACCTGATCATACAGGCAAAAACCCGCGAGCAGAAAAATCATTTTGCACCAAATTATTTCTGCACCAAAAACCCGCATCCCCGTCACAATCCGCTGCCACCGTTCGGCCACTGGCTGTCACCACTAGCCTCCAACCTATTCAATCACTCTCAAATCTTGTTCGTATGACTTCTATGTCTAGTTTATGCTCAATTTAGGAATTATTTTAGGTTTAATCCAAAACCTTAATTTCAAAATTTGATTGGTTATGAGTTGGATTTGATGGTTGTGTGATATTATTAATTTGACGATAGTAGCGTTCGAAGTCAACTTCAGGGTAAAATTAGTGTATTATGAGATTGAAAATGTTGATTATTGCGTATTAGTTATTATAATATTGTTTTAGTTAATGTAGAGGTATTGATTAATAGTTTGATTTGAAGTGTATATTATTGATTAACATACTTATTAATAAGTTCATATGAATATATTTTTTAATTTAGAACAATGTTGGTTATAGCTTAGGCGAAAATTTGTATAGTATCGATTAATAAATATATATATATATATGTGTGTGTGTGTATATATATATGTGTGTGTGTGTGTGTGTGTGTGTGTGAGTGTGTGTGTGTGTTGGTCGATTGGTACGCAGTATTTTTAATTAATTAGCGTGTGTTAATTATAAGTGGTAGCGTAGTTAATTTAACTAGATTACAAGTGCTAATTTTTAACTTTAGTCTAAAAAATCGATTACTTAACATTTTAAATAGATAGCTAAATTTTAAAGTATTTTTAAATTTTCAAATTTATTAAGAAAAATATATAAATAGTTGAATGAATTATAAAATTTTGAAATGAGCGTAACAAAATTAAAATATTATATTGGAATAGATTGTAGTTAAATGAAAGTTAAAGTACGATTTTGTAACACTCCATATTTTTCTGAGCCTAAATTTCAACAAAATTGAAAATTCAAACTAATCCTAGTACGAAGAGTATCAATCTGCTACCTACAAATAATGAACATGAGCATAATCAGAGTACAATAAAACTAACTCACAACGGAAATATGATAGTGTTAATGTCAAAGATGGAACGCTAACACCGTAGAAATTGTGAGCACATGGATCTAGATTATGGGAAACCACAAATACAAAAGTAGTAAAAAGATACAGATTTATATTAGTTCGGCCTAGATCTAGCCTACGTCCACTTTGAAGAGAGATTTCATAATCATTCTCAATGTTACAAGGTACATAATTTCTATAAACTTGTTGATTTTCCCTCTTTACAACAATTCTCTCTACTTATTCTCTTTAATCTCTTGATTCTCTCGATTTCACCATTGAAATGAATAGATCTCTTTGATTGCGATGATTGTTGGAGTTGATATTCAATAATTGAGCACTTAGACGATCTTTGACGATTTCATGATGATTAAGATGTTGAATCAAAACTTGAAAGAGGTTTACTGGAGGTTTGGATGATTTGGAGTTGTTGAGAAATGAAAATGACATCACGTTATGGTTGGAGAAATCGGCCCCTTTAATGGTGGAAATGTGGGGGTATTTATAGGAGCGGAAATGAGATGGCAAAGCTGAAAATAGTGTATGCAGGAAGTCGGGTCGTTTGAGCGACCTGGTGTCTTAGGTCACAGGTCGTAACCAACCTAGCTTCACGTGTGCTCCAAGAAATTACATGACCAGGTCGGTGAAACATGGATATGAACGATCCGCTTGTGTCTGTTATCCACGAAATGAACTGGCCTTGAACATACGCATACGACTCGCTTTTATGCAGATGCGGATGACCTGAAGGAGACCGACCTAACTTAAGTGAAGCTTTAGTGACCTAACCACATGTGTTATGAATGATACTCACGATCTAAGGTCCGCCGACCTGAGCGCTTTGCGACCTGGTGAAGCCCGACCTAATGCCACAAAGTTAGAACAACCTGATTATGAGCGTCCTAACTTTGAACCATTTTTTGATGGATTAACAAATAGGATAACAAGTATCGACTAAGACAAATACCTTGAAAGCAACCACATCAATACTGAGCATAAGAGAACAAAACTAGAAAATCAAACTTGAGTACATGCAAAGAACCGTCTTCCCCGAGGTAAACCTGAGATTTTTTTAAGAGAAGAAGGTTCAGAACAACAAGTCCTGGAGAGTAGAAAATGTATAACATTGTCCACGATACACAAATGTATCCCGTTTGGCTGCTTCACCTAAACCATATGTCTACACTACAACAAAACTGACCTTTAAGGACATAAATAAATGTTGCTAAAAATAATGTTTGCATCGTTAAAAGTTTATAGCTGCATAAAATTTTCCGTCACTCAAGCGTCGTAAAAGGTGGTGATGCAAGAAAAACTTTACGACATTATTATGCATCACAAAAAAGTATTATTTGCGACATATAGCATGTCGTAAGAGGTACTTAAACATTGCAAATTTATTGCATCGCAAATTGGACAAAACTTTTCTACTAATATTTGCGACATGGTTTTATTGTCGTTAAAAAGCGTTAGGCGCGACGTAAATTTTCACTGCCAATTGTTCATTTATTACACGATTTTTTGTGTCGCAAATAATTATATTTCTTCCAACATCTTATATGTCGCTAATATGTATACTTATAGCAACACAATGTGGTGGCTAATAATAGGTGGTACTTAAATGAAATACCATTATTTACGATGTTTGCTCTATCGCAATTGTTATCAAATGGCGACTCCTCAATAACCAGATTCGATTAGCTTCATGCTCACCACATACCTACATATTTGTCTAGTATTAGTGAAATTGAAGAAAATTGAAGATATTGTTATCAACTGGAAAAAAAGTTATTCGTTGGAAACAAAATCTAATAAACAGACAACAGGTCCACTGGTGTACAAACTTATTGCGAAAAGATTAAACAAAAATGGAAATTGAAGTAACCGTTCTGCTAGAATATGTTGTGCCACCATACCACAGTGGTTAATATGCAAAAGAAATAAAAAATTATATCTATATATGAAGATAGTTAAAACATATAAGAATGTTACGTACATATAGAAGCAGTCATCAATTTGTTATATATCATATTCATCATTTCAAGTAAATGTTGGTACTCTCCAAATTAACAGAATTCATCTCAGTACTAAAAACACTAAAATGTGAATCTGAAATTACACATCGTTTAATGCTCTCTTTAAATCAATCAGTCATCTATTCAGAAATAACCAATATAGTCAGGGGATGCTAGTCCAGCTTCAAGTCAATGGTCCAACAAAAAAAAATCTGCAAAAAAACATTATTTTTATCTAACATAATCATCAAATAAATATTTGAAGGAATACGTGCATGTAGAATGAAAGCATGCGTATTCCAATGACATAGTGATATCATAAATAGTGTACATGACGAAGGAAGAAGAATAAAATTCGCTGATAAGAATAGGATACGATTTACTTACAAACTAAAACGAACAGTAATATTTTTGTTAAGTAGACATGAGTATAAATAATAATATCTTTAAATAATACTTGCGATTGTAAAGTAACATGAAGAATGCACATTCCAAAAGAATAGGTAGGGTGAATAAATACGGCTGAATAGTGTACAGTAGAGGATCCAAATACAAGTGCCAACTGGATAAATGCAAGTGTGACTTTGGAGAGTTTGAAAAGAGATAAAAATAATCATGGTACTGGCATAAAATAACCATTGTACATGCAACAAAAAAAGAAGCAGGCTCGTTTAGAATAGGACTCAAACAAAAAAATTAACTCAAAACTTGCAAAGCATTACACAAAGCAATTCCATCTGTCATGAAGCTCTTACGTTTAGATGCTTTTCTATGACCCTGTAAACTCAAATCACAAGAACCTTAAGATGTCTTACAAATGCCTCATTCATCAGATTTTAGAAATACTCTATGTGACCTATGATGTCTTACAAATGTCCATGCACTACATATTTCATTTCTATAAGGTGTGTAGCTTTAAACGCAACCCCAATCGACTTGATCTGCCCTCTAACCAAATTCAACCCCCTGAATATGAACCCTCTTCTCTAAATTTTATTAATTTAAGAACAAAATTCAAAGTAAAATTAGAATTAATCTTCTATCGTTTCACTTTACTTGGGTCTTGTAATACCGTGATTACTTCACCTCAAGAAAAGAAGGATGGATCCAGATTCGGTGAAGTTGACATTATCAAATTTGGCTTTTGGAAATGTAATGGTCGTAGTTGCTTGTGATTACTAGAAGGAACTAATAGCAAGTGGGAAGGCTCAGGCTTCTCAACCAAGTAACGAAGAATTCGACCTTGATGACTTAATGGATGACCCTAAGTTGGAGAAATTACATGCAGACAGGATCAATGCTCAAAAGAAAGAAGCAAAAAAAAAAGAGACGGGTTGAAAAGGCAATGCCATGACGAGTGTAGAGAATTATCACAAGGAAACTTTCTTGGTGAAGTAAAAGTACAATATTGATGAAGACAACGATGAGTATGAGAAAAGTAAAAGTGTTACAACATCTACTGCTCAAGGTTCAAATTTGGATTCTGATTGAATATGAATGAAGTAATATGTTTTGTATGTGTAATGGTTTTGTAATGTATGTATTATGGGTTCTTTTTGTAAGTCGTCACTACAACAATAAAGGCTTTTCATAGCGTTTGGAAAATGCTATTTTATCCTAATATAACGTTTCAGAGAACACCATGTAATGACATGCTATGTTAGACCTTCTACTTCAAATAGCATAAAGGAAACGCTACGAAAAGTGATTTTTCTATAGCGTTTTATGTTTGCTATTGAACATAAACGCTATATAATATGCCACCAGATACTTTGTTTCTATAGCTTTGCCTGTTTGTTTCTATAGTGTTTGCTTGTTTGTTTTTATAGCGTTTGCCTGTCTGTTTCTATAGCGTTTTTATTCAATAGTGTTTTTGAAACGCTATTGCCTATAGTATTAATTTACAAATTTTATTTATTATCGTTTTAGCTGATTACATACATAGACATACACACACATACACACATACACATACACACACATATGTGTATATATATATATATATATATATATATATATATATATATATATACATACATACATACATATATGTGCACACAGCATATTTTCAAAAATGACAAATATATAAACAACAACATAATGTTTCATACATATCATTCAAATAATTTTTCACATACCAAAACATACTACTTCGTACACATCATTCAAACAACTCTTTAACACATTCGAACTTATTATATCGTACACATTGTTTTATCTTTTTTTCCATGTTAATATATCATACACATTTCTTTATCTATTTTTCCATGTTAACATATCATACAATTTTGCCATCAATAAGTTACTTACAAAGCGGACAAACGATGGATCTAATCTTGCTTTGCTCATACTATTTTCTCCTTAACATCAACAATAACGGTTTTATTAACGCCAAATAAACAGAGAGGATATTAGTAATTGTTAAGAAACCTAAAGGAGAAGAAAAAATATAAATAGAACATAAAATATGATACACTAATACAAGGGATTGCAGCTAATTAGCATTCGAACATGCAACAATATCTAAATACAAAGCTAACCTTTTGTAAAAAATTGGTTAATCTTATATAAACTTAGTTAATATTTGATAAATTATTGTTGTTATTATTATATGTTAAGTTAACCATCATCACCATCATTATGATTATTATAAATTTTACAAAACATAGTTAACTTTTTATTGTATTTAGTTAATTTTTATAAACTTATTTAATCCGAATGATTTCTAAAAATGACTCAAAGCAAAATAGCTTTTTACATCACAATATCTCTATGACTCACAAGGTTCAATAATAAAAATATTACAAGTTATCTTATAACAAAAGATTGTATTGATGAGTGGATACCGGAATAAAAGTGGTTACTTGTAGCTTAAGCTCCTTCCTCATGTTAAGCATAAGCATGTAAGAGATCTAACAGCAAGCATACAATTCATGATTTCTGACCTAGATAAATTCAACTTTTTGCAAAAAATACATGTAATGACCCGGGTTTTGGCGATCTTGGTTATCCGATATACAACACATATCGAACATCCAAGGATCGAAAATACCTGTCATTAATGAAAGAAATTAGAGAGTGAGGATAGATAAGATAGAAACTTAGAATAGAAGAAGAAAACGAACACAACATCAGAGTAACACGAACCTCACAGCGGAACGAATAACATATAATATATGTAACATAACTTTGAAATATACATCTGTAATTGAATATACATATCATTTCAAAGTACAACACTTACAACACAGTGGAAATACACTATAGCTATATGATCCTGAAGCCTCCTGCTCCAAGCACTTCCAGTATATCTATAAATCCCGACTAGTTGACTGCCCGTACAAATTTAGGCACCCAAGAGTTTAGGGAAACAAACAAATAAACATCGGGTCAGTCATGGGACTGGTATGAGTAAAACAGTTTAAAACAGTTTGAACAAGTAAACGATATCTCATAAGACCACGCCGTATAACGGAACGGGTTTTTCCCTTATGAGAATCCAAATTATCTTTATATCAAAAACCTTTTGATATTATAATAATGTCTATCAACCACAATATAATAATCATCTAGCAGAAACGCTTTCATCTCATGTTCTACATATATAGTATACAATCAAAACCGCAAGCACGTATTGAGTAATGGATTTCCAACTATGACAAGGTATGGAACCACCTTTCGCTAGTGTAACTCTAGAAAGGAATACACTGGGTTCAACAAGAACATCTTGCAACCCAGCCACACATGACCGACCACTCATTTCGCTTGAGTGTATCGAATGTATATCACCAACGGTTGAGATCAGCAACCGTTTCGCGAATGGGAAAACATCAACAATAGATTTTTAGAAGTAAATGAAACTCTAGATCAGGTAATTATACACCCTACTTCGGTGCGACCGACTTAGCCATGTTGCCTGCTCGATTTCTGTCATTTACCGGTTGATGAGGCTAGAAGCTACGCTTTATCATCACACCAGATTCACTTTGAATGCCACATCGTCAAATCCATCAAATCACCAATTGACGTCCTCTACCATACATTATGTGTTAGCTAAAAGAAGTTTCCTTCTCCGCTTCCACTCTTGGTACGATTGGAGAAATCAATATACGTGATCGTCTGGAAATACTCTGTCAGACATCCGTCCATACAAGTCATCCAGGAACAAGATGATCCGAAGGCACTATTTTGTAAACAGGATAGCCCTTGCATAACTCCGTCTTCAATTTCCTTTGGCATATATGATTCGCAACGCTTATGCCAATACAGAGTGGTTCTTTGGATAATAATCCAACCGGTCTCTCCATATTAACAACGTTAAAATGGTCAAAACTTCGATAGTCTGTGATTTAACTATCGAAGAAAAACAGGTGTGCAAACAACGATATTATTTCCAAATGGAAATTTATATCGATCAAACATCATTCAACATTTATCTCTTTATTTCATTAATTTACTTATCTCCTGTTTTCCTATATTCAATATTTCTTATTTTCTAAATTTGGAAAATATACGTTATTAACAATGGAAAACATTTCCATTTCTTGTTTTCTTTATTAGAAAACATTTCTGGTTTCTTATTTGGAAAACATTTCCAAAGCTTCTTCATTGGACTTAGACAGATGTTTAAACAAACCATCGCGATGCCAACTCAAACCATTTCCTTTAATTACTAAATTCACTTAACCATCCTTTGCTATCGAACCTTAACCGTTCCTTAGTTAAAAATGAAGTCAATCAATTTGGGGTAATACTACCTCTCAGACCTTAACTGAACAACGTTTCTAACCTTGAAACAGACAAAGTTCACCCTTCTAATTCTTTAACAAACTTCCTTACGTAACTCTCTTTCAAATCTTTTCTATTCAATAATTCTTTCCTTCGATAAGGTATATTCGATAACTCTATTCAATTTATTCTATTCACTTAACTCTTTTGATTTAAATTTAACTTTATTCACTTAACTCCTATCGAATAACTATATTGGATAACTCTTTTAATTCTATTTGAATAAACTATATATTCGATTAACTCCTTTATTCTATTCGAATAAACTATATGTTCGATTAACTCCTTTATTTTATTCGAATAAACTATATATTCGATTAACTCCTTTTAATATTCGAATAAACTATATTCGATTAACTCCTTTTATTTTCTATTCGAATAAACTATATTCGATTAACTCCTTTATTCTATTCGAGTAACTATATTTGATTAACTCATTTGCTTTAACTATAATCGATTAAACTAACATCGATTAGCTTCTTTCGATTAAACTAACATCGATTAACTTGTTTTAACTCGATTAAACTAACATCGATTAACTCCTTTTTGATAACTACGTTTGATAAACTCCTTTTGATGAACTACGTTTGATTAACTCCTTTTGATAAACTACGTTTGATTAACTCCTTTTGATAAACTACGTTTGATTTACTCCTTTTGATAAACTACGTTTGATTAACTCCTTTTGATGAACTACGTTTGATAACTCTAACCGACTAACTCTTTCCTATCTCGTTAATTTTATTTATTTTCTAAATAAATGTTCCTTTTACAATTCCATTTATTTTCTAAATAAATATTCTCCTTTATAATATCCTATGATTTTATAAATGCTTTATTTTCAAATTATTTCCTTTTATAAAATCGGTTGATTTTATAAAATTCCTTTATTTCAATATACATTGAAATATCCCTTTTTACATCCCAGGGTCATTTTATGATATTTAAAATATCGAATAACAAGGATCAATATCATTCCAACGCACATAATCCATAAAAGATTATATAACACATCATATATCACAATATATGAAAAACAGTAAAATAAATGTTGAGGAATCCAGTTGGATTCCTCCAACCTGTTTCCCTGCATCACAGATGTTATACAATATAATCAACATCACTTTCAGTTCCATATGATATATTTTGTTAAACAGAATCAATATAGAAATTCAACTAACTGACTAGTAGTTCAATCAAACAGTCGACACACAGTCAATCAGCCAACATTTAACAGTTCTAAAAATACAACATGAAATTATAAACTATTTAGAGTTAGTGAGATTTACTCACATTGTTCGTTATCGTTAAATAACGAATAACGAATGTCTATTCTGATTAGTCAATTTATTTCGCCATAAATTGTTACGAACTCCAAAACATTCCAGTCCAGTCTCTATGTTGTCGTTCCCGTCCATAAGATCCGGTCGTATCAGATTTTGTGAATATTTTTTTTTTGTTCTTTGGCCCGACATCCACAACCAAAGCCCGCTTCACAATTTCTTCTTCCCAAGACTAAATCCCCTCATAAAAATCTCAGCCCACTAAGCCATCTTGCCCCGCAGACCCTTCATGTTATAAATATTTCTTTTAAATGGGCTTCACTATGAGATCGGCCCAATACCCCATAAACAAAACCACGCCCTACTATTATTCACTCCTTCCACCGAATATCAAACACAAGCCACCCAATTCCCTGGCTCCCTTACTTTCGGCCTTCTGCAACGGCACCGATCCACCCATCGACACCTTGGACTGCTTTACCTTCGCCCCCTTCTTTACTTCACTCAGTACAACCCCTTCTCAGCATCCTTACTCCCTTCAAATCACTGCTAAACCACACAGAACCGCCACCATAAACTCCTAGCACCTCCACTGATAAACTCACTCCCTCAAACCTTACTGAAGCCACGATGTTTCCCAAACAAACTCCCTCTACCTCAACGCCATATAACAACAAACCCTTCTCCCCTAACTTTCTTTCTTTATACTAAAGCCGCCTGTCCCCTTTTTGCTCGTTTACATATATATATATATATATATATATATTTATATTTATATATATGTTGAAATGAGTTGGTCTGTGAATCTTAGCATGTGCAGAGGAGAAGAAGGATTCGAACAATGTTTGGAAGAAAATGGTGTTGTGTGAGCAACATGAAAGAGGGCGAAAGGCTTTACTTGTTATTTGCTTGTATATATAGAAGTAGGTGTCTTCGTTATTTAGTAAAATAATATAGGGTAGGTATAGATATCGGTTTGTAGAGTTACACATTTTTCTTCCATAGGCCTTACATACTTTTGTGATCCTTAGCGCGGACGGTAGGTGGCATGTATCGCTAGTGATTGTCCACATATGTTATGTTGTAGTTTCTCTTATCACTGCATATGTATTATTTGTTTTAATTTATAATACTCGTATACTATGTTACATAAATCTCGGTCATATCTGAGCTGTTATGGACAGATATAAAAATACCGTTGTGAGGAGCAACGTATCCCGGTTCCAAAAATATAATAATACCGGTAGATTGACTCATATTTTGAAACCTCAAAATGTTGATTATGGGCTGCGAAATACTTCAAATAAAAAGTCGCTTATTAAATTAATTAAAAATTACAGTAAAATTCTAAAAATTAAATTATCACTATTTCCCAAAAGAAGCTTGTCTAAATTCAAACCCGATCTCTAGTTATATCGAATAAACCGTTACGGTCGATAAACTATTCTATAGCGACTATTTTAAAATTTGATTTGGACGTATCTCAAAATCTACACGATGAAATCCATATTTTTCTCTTCCACTAGAAAGATATACTCCACCAGCTCCACACGTTTCTTGTTTCATAGAAATCCGGCTTAAAACGAATCATGTACATTCAGTTGAAGTTCAAATCGCCAATTTATGAACTGCAGCGCCATTTCAAGCTCGATTTTAATTATAATATAATTCTACGTTTAAATTATCGTTAATTAAATATATTCGTTATTCTAATTCAATTTTAAACTGAATTAAATATCACAGATGATCCAGTTCACACCATATCGCCATTTCAGCCAATTCTGATTATTTCAGAATTAAATATATTATTTAATTTATTATTTTAATTAAATATTCATCATTATTTAATTCCATGACCATTAAATTTACTATATCACTATTTATATAATTAAATAAATTAATTATAATACCTTTGCCAATGCGGGTCACTACAATCTTTCCCACTTAAAATAATTTCGTCCTCGAAATTGCTAAAAGGTAGAGAATGACCCTATCGACTGGTTAGAACTTATTTGTTCACTTCTTAACTTCATTTTCAACTAAACCAATTTAATTTCAATTAAATTATTAATTAATTCTTATCAACGAAAATTTTCAAAAATCCTGAAAATTTTCTAACACCTTAACTCTTCGAAATTTTTTGCCAGCACCTCCTTTGTACTGGTAAATCGGTCAAACTCCCACTCGCCTCTCTGGGCCTTCTCCAACCCAAAGAAAATCAAACAGCCAAGCCGTTTGCCGAATCGGCTCATAAAACTTATATCCAATAGAAATATAAACTTGTACCTTTTGTCGGCATATCAACTCTATCACTTCCATATGCTATCAACTCAGCATATACCAATGTTATCCCAATCAAATTCCAATCTGTTTTTATCCACAACGCAACCATTCATTTATATCCGAGCCAAATTTCATTTCAACTCGAGTTTCTTCTCGATTCCCAACTCTTAACTTGATTATCCCATTACACTTCAAATTTGAATCTAACAAATCCAATTTGTCTTGATATCATTCTAATTCAATCTCAGTTACCACTTTACTGGCTTTACTTTAATTCAAATTTGCTTTCACAAATTTCTATTAAATTAGTTTTTAATTCAAACAGTCTTTCCCTGGGAGTTTTCAAACAATTTACTCTTTTCAAAAATCAAATTTTCCTTTTGAACATGTCACTGAGCCCTTAATTAATATTCCGTTAGTTAAATCACTTCTCTATTTCTTTATCAATATTTGTTAACTAAATATTTTCAATAATCATATTGGCCATTTATGTTATTTGGAAAACATTTCCGAATATCGCCTTCCTTTATTTTCTATACTTTAGAAAATATATGCTATTTATAACTGGAAAATATTCCAATTACTTATCTCTTTTCCGATCCCAATTATTTCTATACTTAGGAAATATTCTTTATTATATTTCCAAGCTTACACTTATTTGGATTAAAACGGATGTTGTGTAAAACATCGTTACGACAACCCAAATACTATATTCAACTAACTCTTATTCAACATTGATCTTCGAGCCTGAAATCTTAGTATTTATTTGTTAATAATGAAATCAATCAAGTTGGGGTATAACTACCTCTCAGACCTTGACTGAATAACATTTATAACGTCAAAACAGATATGACTACTTACTCGAATAATCAATACCATACAACTAATTATTCACTTTTAAACACGTATACGCTTCCTCTTTCTATACTTACTAGATTTTATTCTTAATATTCCTTTTTTTTATTTTACTATTCTATTTCTAAGTTCGTTTCCTTATCAACTTCTATATATATATATATATATATATATATATATATATATATATATATCGACACATTGATTTCTAACTATCAAATTATCTTAAAAATATTCTACCTCTTTAAATTCCCGGAAAAATTCGCCATAGCCTCCTTTGTACCAGGAGCATCGGGATATTTCAAATAGCCTCCCATGGCCCTCACCAATCCAAAAGAAAAAGAAAAGGTCAAGCGGCTAGCCGACACGGCGCATAAAATCTCATATATGAATTAAATACATACCTTTTCGTCGAGCATTCTATTTATATCTATTCATACCTTATCCATACCAATCTCATGTATATTTATACCTGCCCAATCTATTTTAACTATACCTGATCGTTTTAACTCAATTCGTTAATTAATTTGTTAACTCTTTAGTCTATTTCACTTTTATATTTGAACATGACATGTTCAAATATAATTTAACTTGCTTATTAACTAATTTGAATCCAAAATTCAAATTTAAGTTCTATATTAGATTTCGAATATCCATTTACAAATCCAATTCACCTTTCAAAGTTCAACTTCAAATTCAAAACTCGATTAACTAATTCCTCTTCGACTTAGTTAATTCTATTTAATTTCTATTCAAATTTTATATCACTTCTATTATTCAAATTTTATAGTTTAAATTCCATTTGAATTCTATATTCAAATTCTATATATTCAAATCCTATATTTGAATTCCATTTGAATTCTATATTCAAATTCTATATATTCAAATCCTATATTTGAATTCCATTTGAATTCTATATTCAAACTCTCTTTGAATTTCTATATTCAATTCTATTTGAATTCTCTTTATTCAAATTATATATTATAAATCCCATTTTGAAATTCAACACACTTGTCTTTCCCAAAACAAATTCAAAACAGTATCTCTGGTAGTAATTCGTCACTTACAACTCGAAAATGAATACTGATGATGCAGTTGTCATCATCAGAATCTATTTTCCAGCGATCGAAGTGAGTTCAATACTATAAAACCATTTCTAAACATTTCCACTTTGAAATTCATTTCAAAATATAATTCACACTGCTTGTAAAACAATTAAAAATCTCCCAGGATCTTAAATTTTCCTTATTTTTAATCCAAATCTATTTACAAACACTTATCTAATTTTCCAGAATTTTAATTCAATTTCTGGTTTAAAATTTCAAATTCAACTCATCTGATTTCACGTATTTCACTTATATGAATTCTGATTGGTCATTTACATAACCATTTAATTTATAATCTTACTCGATTATAATAACAACCAATATATCCAATATCTTAAAATTTTGATATATATATATCTTCTCTATATCAAGATATACCTTGGGTAAACTTATTTTAATTTACCCTCTTTTCAAAACATATCGTGTCGACCCATCGTATTCGAGTGTTTATAAACTCCTACCGATTCAGTGGATCAAACTAATCGACCAGAACCCATAAACAACTCAACCAATAATTCTCCACAATATAAAACATATTTTTATATCAATAACAAATACGTTCACTCGTATATATACACTCAACTCAATCTAGGGTATTACTAACGCCATCTCTACTGAGTCACGCCACAGAGCCATGGTAATTCACTTAACTTAAGCTCTGATACCAACTGTAATGACCCGGGTTTTTGGAGATCTTGGTTATCCGATATACAACACATATCGAACATCCAAGGATAAAAAATACCGGTCATTAATGAAAGAAATTAGAGGGTGAGGATAAATAAGATAAAAACTTAGAATAGAAGAAGAAGAAGAACACAACATCATAGTAACACGAACATCACAACGGAACGAATAACATATAATATATGCAACATAACTTTGAAATATACATCTGCAATTGAATATACATATCATTTCAAAGTACAACACTTACAACACAGCGGAAATACACTATAGCTATATGATCCTGAAGCCTCCTGCTCCATGCTCTTCCAGTATATCTGTAAATCCCGACTACTTGACTGCCCATACAAATTTAGGCACCCAAGAGTTTAGGGAAACAAACAAATAAACTCCGGGTCAGTCATGGGACTGGTATGAGTAAAATAGTTTAAAACAGTTTGAACAAGTAAACGATATCTCATAAGACCACGCCGTATAACGAAACAGGTTTTTCCCTTATGAGAATCCAAATTATCTTTATATCAAAAACCTTTTGATATTATAATAATGTCTATCAACCACAATATAATAATCATCTAGCAGAAACGCTTTCATCTCACGTTCTACATATATAGTATACAATCAAAACCGCAAGCACGTATTGGGTAATGGATTTCCAACTATGAAAAGGTATGGAACCACCTTTCGCTAGTGTACCTCTAAAAAGGAATACACTGGGTTCAACAAGAACATCTTGCAACCCGACCACACATGACCGACCACTCATTTCGCTTGAGTGTATCGAATGTATATCACCAACGGTTGGGATTAGCAACCGCTTCCTGAATGGGACAGCATCAACAATAGATTTTTAGAAGTAAATGAAACTCTAGGTTAGGTGATTATACACCCTACTTCGGTGCGACCGACTTAGCCATGCTGCCTGCCCGATTTCTGTCATTTACCGGTTGATGAGGCTAGAAGCTACGCTTTATCATCACACCAGATTCACTTTGAATGCCACATCGTCAAATCCATCAAATCACTGATTGACGTCCTTAACCATACATTATGTGTTAGCTAAAAGAAGTTTCCTTCTCCGCTTCCACTCTTGGTATGATTGGAGAAATCAATATACTTGATCATCTGGAAATACTCTGTCAGACATCCGTCCATACAAGTCATCCAGGAACAGGATGAACCGAAGGCACTATTCTGTAAACAGGATAGCCCTTGCATAACTCCGTCTTCAATTTCCTTTGGCATATATGATTCGCAACGCTTATGCCAATACAGAGTGGTTCTTTGGATAATAATCCAACAGGTCTCTCCATAATAACAACGTTAAAATGGTCAAAACTTCGATAGTCTGTGATTTAACTATCGAAGAAAAACAGGTGTGCAAACAACGATATTATTTCCAAATGGAAATTTATACCGATAAACATCATTCAACATTTATCTCTTTATTTCATTAATTTACATATCTCCTGTTTCCTTATATTCAATATTTCTTAAATTTGGAAAATATACGTTATTAACAACGGAAAACATTTCCATTTCTTGTTTTCTTTATTAGAAAACATTTCTGGTTTCTTATTTGGAAAACATTTCCAAAGCTTCTTCATTGGACTTAGACAGATGTTTAAACAAACCATCGCGATGCCAACTCAAACCATTTCCTTTAATTACTAAATTCACTTAACCATCCTTTACTATCGAACCTTAACCATTCCTTAGTTAAAAATGAAGTCAATCAAGTTGGGGTAATACTACCTCTCGGACCTTAACTGACCTTGAAATAGACAAAGTTCACCCTTCTAATTCTTTAACAAACTTCCTTACGTAACCCTCTTTCAAATCTTTTATATTCGATAATTCTTTCCTTTGATAAGGTATATTCGATAACTCTATTCAATTTATTCTATTCACTTAACTCTTTTGATTTAACTTGAACTCTGTTCACTTAACTCCTATCGAATAACTATATTCGATAACTCTTTTAATTCTATTTGAAAAAACTATATATTCGATTAACTCCTTTATTCTATTCGATTAAACTATATATTCGATTAACTCCTTTATTCTATTCGAATAAACTATATATTCAATTAACTCCTTTATTCTATTCGAATAAACTATATATTCGATTAACTCCTTTTACTATTCGAATAAACTATATTCGATTAACTCCTTTTACTTTCTGTTCGAATAAATTATACTCGATTAACTCCTTTATTCTATTCGAATAACTATATTCGATTAACTCCTTTTGATGAACTACGTTTGATAACTCTAATCGAGTAACTCTTTCCTATCTCGTTAATACCCCTTTTACTTTTATCCTATTTATTTTCTAAATAAATGTTCCTTTTACAATTCCATTTATTTTCTAAATAAATATTCTCCTTTATAATATCCTATGATTTTATAAATGCTTTATTTTCAAATTATTTCCTTTTATAAAACGGTTGATTTATAAAATTCCTTTATTTCAATATACATTGAAATATCCCTTTTTACATCCCATGGTCTTTTTATGATATTTAAAATATCGAATAACAAGGATCAATATCATTCCAACGCACATAATCCATAACAGATGATATAACACATCATATATCACAATACATGAAAAACAGTAAAATAAATGTTGAGGAATCTAGTTGGATTCCTCCAACCTGTTTCCCTGCATCACAGATGTTATACAATATAATCAACATCACTTTCAGTTCCATATGATATATTTTGTTAAACAGAATCAATATAGAAATTCAACTAACTGACTAGCAGTTCAATCAAACAGTCAACACACAGTCAGTCAGCCAACATTTAACAGTTCTAAAAATACAACATGAAATTATAAACTATTTAGAGTTAGTGAGATTTACTCACATTGTTCGTTATCGTTAAATAACGAATAACGATTGTCCATTCTGATCAGTCAATTTATTTCGCCATAAATTGTTACGAACTCCAAAACATTCCAGTCCAGTCTGTATGTTGTCGTTCCCGTCCATACGATGCGGTCGTATCAGATTTTGTGAAATTTTTTTTGTTCTTTGGCCCGACATCCACAACCAAAGCCCGCTTCACAATTTCTTCTTCCTAAGACTAAATCCCCTCATAAAAATCTCAGCCCGTCAAGCCATCTTGCCCCGCAGACCCTTCATGTTATAAATATTTCTTTTAAATGGGCTTCACTATGAGATCGGCCCAATACCCCATAAACAAAACCACGCCCGACTATTATTCACTCCTTCCACCGAATATCAAACACAAGCCACCCAATTCCCTGGCTCCCTTACTCTCGGCCTTCTGCAACGGCACAAATCCACCCATCAACACCTTGGACTGCTTTACCTTCGCCCCCTTCTTTACTTCACTCAGTACAACCCCTTCTCAGCATCCTTACTCCCTTCAACTCACCGCTAAACCACACAGAACCGCCACCATAAACTCCTAGCACCTCCACTGATAAAATCACTCCCTCAAACCTTACTGAAGCCACCATGTTTCCCAAACAAACTCCCTCTACCTCAACGCCATATAATAGCAAACCGTTCTCCCCTAACTTTCTTTCTTTATACTAAAGCCGCCTGTCCCCTTTTTGCTTGTTTACATATATATTTATTTATATATGTTGAAATGAGTTGGTCTGTGAATCTTTGCATGTACAGAGGAGAAAAAGGATTCGAACAATGTCTGGAAGAAAATGGTGTTGCGTGAGCAACATGAAAGAGGGCGAAAGGCTTTACTTGTTATTTGCTTGTATATATAGAAGTAGGTGTCTTCGTTATTTAGTAAAATAATATAGGGTAGGTAGAGATATCGGTTTGTAGAGTTAAACGTTTTTCTTCGATGGGCCTTATATACTTTTGTGGTCCTTAGCGCGGATGGTAGGTGGCATGTATCGCTGGTGATTGTCCACATAGGTTATGTTGTTGTTTCTCTTATCACCGCACATGTATTATTTGTTTTATAATACTCGTATACTATGTTACATAAATTTTGTTCATATCCGAGCTGTTATGGACAGATATAAAAATACCGTTGTGAGGAGCAACGTATCTCGGTCCCAAAAATATAATAATACCGGTAGATTGACTCATATTTTGAAACCTCAAAATGTTGATTATAGGGTGCGAAATACTTCAAATAAAAAGTCGCTTATTAAATTAATAAAAAATTACAGTAAAATTCTAAAAATTAAATTATCACTATTTCCCAAAAGAAGCTTGTCTAAATTCAAACCCGATCTCTAATTATATCGAATAAACCGTTACGGTCGATAAACTATTCTATAGCGACTATTTTAAAATTTGATTTGGACGTATCTCAAAATCTACACGATGAAATCCATATTTTTCTCTTCCACTAGAAAGATATACTCCACCAGCTCCACACGTTTCTTGTTTCATAGAAATCCGGCTTAAAACGAATCATGTACATTCAGTTGAAGTTCAAATCGCCAATTTATGAACTGCAGCGCCATTTCAAGCTCGATTTTAATTATAATATAATTCTACGTTCAAACTATCGTTAATTAAATATATTCGTTATTCTAATTCAATCCTAAACTGAATTAAATATCTCAGATGATCCAGTTCACACCATATCGCCATTTCAGCCAATTCTGATTATTTCAGAATTAAATATATTATTTAATTTATTATTTTAATTAGATATTCATCATTATTTAATTCCATGACCATTTAATTTACTATATCACTATTTATATAATTAAATAAATTAATTATAATACCTCTGCCAATGCGGGTCATTACAATACGTTCACGGAATGGATACAGCATGTAGTAGATAATCTTGTGAGCTCTTGTATGTGTATTTTGCATGTATCAAAGGCCAAAATAACTTTCTATAAAAGGCCAAAATAATATATAATATACATAGCAAAAAGGATTTATCAATGTATCCACTAATAGATAAGAACAGCTGCATTAAAGCGGATTAAGCAACCCCTTGCAAACATGACAAATTCATTCTATTGAAAATGCTGTTGAGACTGATGATGATCTTTAAACCAAAAAAATTGACTTACCTACTTTTCAGGCTTTTAATTGGCCAAACATTATTAGCTACCAGTACTGCTTATGCAACCTTTTGAATATTTGATCTTGATTGAAATTGCAAGTTTGTTGTGTATTTGTATTGTTTCCTGTAACAACAATAATTAAAGAAACCTTTTACCCGAAATAATAATACAAAATAATAAGAAATAATAATCAAACCTAACGAACGAAGCCATGAATGTATATCCTTATAGAGTCCTGATATGATTTGTGAGAGTTACAATAATACAAATTTAGAAATAATAAGACATTTTTTGATCGCAAATTCACTGTTTTATTACATGTCTTCATTTTCTAGTAAGCTAAGCCAATATTCTTTTTGCTGCTATTTGGTTAAATACTAGGTCGCTTTTACGGTTTTAATATGGACATACTTGGGTCTCATATAATCTGTGTAGTTGCGTTCTCATGACTACACATATATTACTGTCAAATCAAACAGTGAACCAAAATGCTATTCTCAGTTAAATATGATCAAATAGTTAGTAAGCATAAGTAACTCAAACTAACCAGAAGAAGAATTAACTCATTGTCAAAGCTATTTCAAACCATTTCATCGCTGCTTAATGTTTGCTCTGCTCAAAGTTTATCCAAAATGTTCCATGTAATCCTAGCCGACGTTATCAACTAACCTATAAATCCACATTTACTTACATATGCATGCCTATAAACACTACAAAAAAACAGTGAATTAAAGACTGCAAATTACAGTCTTTAAATAAGTAATTCAGTCTTTAGATTGTACTTACAAACTGATCAAAGACTGAAATTTCAGTCTTTGAATTTCTAGTCGCAAAAAAATGTTAAGACTGACGTTTCAGTCTTAAAATGTAAAGACTGATATTGCAGTCTTTAAATACACTTGAAACTGAATTTTAAAGACAGAAATTCTGTCTTTTATCAGTCTTAAACTTACATAATTGAAACACATACAATATCCAAAATAGTAAAATATACAAATTTAATGTATAGACGTCACAATTTCATACATATGAAAACAAATTCAATATTATATAAAAATTGCATAGTATCTGACAACACCACATATATTCAAGAAGATGTGTGTATATATAATACTTCTACAAGAAACTTAAGATAACAAGTTCAAAAGAGATTTTATTAAACAAAAAGATAACTCAGCATGTTCATTACACATGTTACTTCTACTAGAAAAAAAAAGGCTGTTACTAGAAAGGCAAGCAAATCCACTAACATATGTACATATATTGTTTTAACAAGGAAAATTAAGCAAACAAATGAAGTCGGAAAGAAAATCAATCCATACTCTCATGATGTTGATGTTCTTCAACATTGCGGGATGACCGATAAGGCATGGAAGCTCGTGAAAACTGCTGCATATGAGAATATTGTTGCACAAACGGTGGTAGCTGTTGCATTAGATCAAAAAATGGCATGTTTTGTTGTGTGGTTTCGAATGCGTTGGAATGTAAAGGCGAATGCTGTGATGGATGTACTCCTAACAATGTAGATCCGTGACCTGATAATTAAATTAAAAAAACATACATATTTCAAATGAAACAACATAAATATATAGTTTCAGTATTTGCCAATGAAGCAACATAAATAAACAAGGCTGATTTCATAGTTGTCAACTCCAAGTGCTCCACGAACTGTGAGATATGCTTATAAAAGCTATAAAATGCAAGCTCCTGATACTTGGAATGTGCACGGTGTATGAACTGGTTGCACATCTGAATTTAATTAGGTGGTACAGATACTCGATAAATATCGTTGTCGATCTGAAAATAAATATATATTGGACATTTCTGTTGATTAAACTGCCCTTATTTAGTTTGATTTCTTGATTAGTGATATTCAACAATTCATCAATATTGTTTCATTTTCAGTATTATTTAATTTATTTCTAATACAATTTTCAACCATACTGTATATGCAGTAACAAGAAGTTTAAGCAAGTTTCAATTCTTTCTAGAAATTAATGTGGATCTCATGCTTCACATAAAAGGTGATATTGGAGTTTGGACTGCTAATCAAAGCATAAGAAAAAATTCCCGTGAGAATGGTAAAATAAATCAATCACCCCCTTAGTTCTAACATCCCTATGTATTTCACTCAATAAATCATACTGCATTAGCCTAAAATTAGTTCTCATTCTTATTCCTTGACTGTCATGTTGTGTTTTGTGCAACTTTCTAAATTGTTTCTTTTCATTTAGATCTGTTTGATGTATAAGACATATGAAATTATCTTACAGCATTATAAATTTTTGTAGTAGACTATATGCAATGAAAGAAGCATATGTGAAGAGTCATTACCTGGTTTTTTGTCGCACAACGAAATGAAGATTGAGTTTGTCGTGAACCATGTATCCGATACCAAATTACATCTGAACTAATCAAAGAAACAAAGTTGTAATAAAAGCAACATTGTTGAAACCAAAAATGAGAATTCAGGTAAATCAAGCAGAACACTTGCTGGAACCCAAAAAAAAGGAAAAAAAAACTACTCATTTAAAATATGTATAGTCAGAGGGCTAAGTATATGTTGGTTGTAAAATGCTGTAATCTTATTAGGCTCAATTACGGAAAAGTAATTCTGAATGATTTTAAATTTCTTATTAAGCTATATGGATCCTATCAAAATAAAATTGCCAATATTAATGAACAATAAGTCTGAGCTTTGACAAAAGATTGTGTGCATTTTCGTAAATCGTTTAAATTTGCACCCTTAAATGCTCATACAGATCTGAAAATTCTTTCATACTGTACATTTAATTGGATAGTACAACTAAAAAATAGACATACACTATAGCAATTTTACATCTGACCATAAGAATCAGCAGTTCGTACACCCTTAGAAGCAAGTTATAATGTTATCCCATGAAGCAAGTCGCTATATAACAAACTGGAATCGTGCTTAGTAAGGTGGAATATAGATTTGCAACAAAATTAAAAGTGCATAAACTTAAAAGAGAAGGGACCAGCAAAATTTGTAGGTATTAGCAATTCACAGCATCATTTATCATCTAGTTGATAAATCCATAGTTAAATGGGAATTGTTTTTAGATTGAGCAAAGCAAACATCGATTTATAAACTGCATCATGTACGATTCATCCATACGCGCTCAACACAGTTACAAATTAAATAACCCGTGTGGATGAAAAGTTAAATTGAACATGAATAGAGTTCAACATGTAATAATCGACATCATGCAACTTAACAGTGACTCGCTGATCACAAAGATATGACATTGAAAATGTAATTATTTTGGCAGATATTGAGAGGCACCATTCAGAATGTAGAAAATTAAATCTGCCTGACCACACCGTTAAAAAATAAACAGATAGTATATCTTGAAAATTCAGATAATTTAATCCATCTCTAATTTCTAGCAAAATCGAAAACAAATAATGATTGCACACATGACCAAGCTCAACTCTTATATTCATGCTCATCCCTGAGATTGGTTCTAATTCCAAAGACCAAACAAGTCATTGCCTGGAAGTGGTTGTCACCTAATACCATACTACAAGTGTGGTTTTCAAGTAGTCGTAAGCAAAACTTGTATACGACTTTTGCATTCTAAAACATGTGTTTTCCACCGTATCTAATCTTAAGTCACCATAGCAAAAAAGCTCATTGTTTCAATTCTAAAGAAAGACAACTTGTCATGAATAATAATTTATAACATGTAAGAAGGGGTATAACCTGCTAGGTATAAGATGAAAAAAAGTTGAACTCCACGCCAAATTTGAAGCATCAGTTCTGGAAGAAAAAACAAAAAAAGGGAACTAACCTGCATCAACATAGCAATAAGCAATGTTTTCAATCTATGTAGATCACCAATTATTATTATTTTTCCATATTTATTCGTAAATTATTTCTCCATGCTCGCAAATTTCTTTTACTGTCCATTAGTATTACTATTTGATCAAGATGTATGACATTGTATCAATTCCATAATCATAAAGTCATGCAATCTAGTGTAGTAACTATAAGAAAAGTCGTACAGTGTTAGCAATGTAGAGATGTAGGAAAAAAAGATGATCGAAAGGAATGTAATAATAGGTTGATTACAACGGACCAAATGTTCATACAATCAATCATGAAGTACCTTTTGCGTGTCGACTTACGAGCAGTTGGGTCAATTACAAAGTGATCTATCAATCAAAGTGATCTAATTTTAAGTAAATTTTAATCAACTCAAACAGCTAACTATAACCAATTATAAAATCCGTGCAAACAAAAAACTCAGCAAATCATCCTAACTCAACTCATACAACAGAATATAACTATTTGATTTTCAGGTTACCTGCTGAGAGTTGCAGACGTTAAACGGAGGCCGAAGTCGGAGTCAAGGGTTGATCAAGGGGTCTAGGGTTTTGAGGCAGACGTGAAGTGAAATCTATAGAATTCGCAAACGGTAATAAGTCGTGAAACAAGATCTACATTGTTGCTACTCATTTATAAATCAAAAACCCTACACAAAAAAGCAAATTTAAGAAAACTCAGAAAAAATTACCTCTGGATTTCAATTCCGAGATGATGAGCAATGGTGGCTGCAGAATCGGTGATAAGTGGGCTGCGTAGGAATCGTGGGAAGAGGGGGAAAGAAAATTTGGCACGAAAGAAAAGAAACCCATCGTGGATTTTGCTTAGGGATCGGATCTGCGATTTTGAGAGGTGGAACGGATGAGAAATGTTACGCCATGATTAGGGAATGGATGAGGAATGTTACGGCAATATTAACTATGATAATAAAAAATTAATTATCTTATTTATTTTCATAAATTTATTGCAACAATAATGGTGCGGTTTCCAAAACCAAACGTGTCAAAAAGAGGAAATGGATCGTTTTACCTCGATCTCTCATTTGTTAAATAATAGTATAGCAAGGAATTTATCCTCTCATTGATTTTTTGAGTAATCTCCCTTTTTTTAATTCTCTTCAATTTCAGATATTTTAATTTTAAAATCTTAATATCTATCATTTTACAATTATTTACTAATCCCTTATATTATTTTACATTCAAATAACTACTTTTAAAAAAATACAATTATTTAAAATATTTTTCGATTTTCTCCAAATTATTTTGATACATAGATCCACATATTTAAATTAATTAATTGATCCAAACTTTAAAGTAACAGATAAAATTAGTCAATTTATGTTTCAAAATTCCAATATGCATATCACAGACGCGTCAACAAATTGACAAAAAAACCATTTAGATATAAAAGTATATAAGGCCGTATAAAGAAAATTATGCATTGATGATAATAACAATTTTATTTTACAATAGTTCATTCACAAATTTATCATATATTAAAATGCATAAATTCATTAGCTTTAACATCTAACTTTCTTTTACAATTACTTAGAAACAATTTCCATTCATGTCTTAATTTTTACGCTCAAGTCCATGTACCTAATTAATTGTGTATATCTTAAATTTATTAAATATTTGATCAACTATCATTTATTAATCTATCTAATGAATATTAAAAATACAATAATTTCAATATATTCAATTTCCTACACAATTAAAAATAATAACAAAATTATCTCTTAAGTCAAATGAATTAACATAAATGTATAGTTGGATATAATATCACTTTTAATTTTCAATTTATTTATCCCCAAAAAAGTTGTTGTTTATTACATAATGTAATTTTATTTTTAGCACCTTTTAAAAAACAAAAGTATATTTTACAACATCAAGATGTGAACGCCTAGATTAATTGATAAATAATATATTAACATTCTCTCTTTCAATACATTATAAACCATACCCAAATTACAACCCATCTTGATGATACCTGTGCATTTACAACGCTCAACGGATCCAATACGGTGGATGTATAAAAAGCTGTAGCGGAGATAAAGCGAGAAAATAGCAGGATATAACGGATGAGTCTGAAAGAGCATATAAAACTTGTATTTGCTGCTTTTACAAATATATAAATAATAAATAAATGAAAATTAACATTCAATTTAATTATAATTAGTTCATTCTTAATTTTAAATAGAAACATGTGCAAATATACGTAAATACATGTTAACTTCTATTTAGCATTATTAAATTAAATTGAATCTTATGGTATTTTCCATTCTGAAAAATATATGTTAAAAGATTCAATTGAAAAACTAATTTTATACTTTTTATAATGTATAAATGTCATCTGTCTATTCATTTTTTTTATAGAAGATGTAGCGGGAATAGCAAAATATAGCGGATATAATGGGATATATCGGGAATATCATAATATAGCGTGGTTTTAAGCGGAAAGGCTATATCAGAGGCCTTTTGGAAATAGCGTAGCGGTAGAAATCCGCTACAAAATATAGCGAGGATATATTGAGGTAATATCGGGGCATTAACAGCACATGATGCTACAAACTTTATTTGACATATATCAATTGTACGTATGACCGTTACGATAACATGAAATATATGGTTGACTACAATGTTAAAATTGTTAAAAAACTAAAAACAAGTATAAATATTAAAAGCTCTACTCAATTACAAATACATATAATGCTTTTCTTAGTTTTTTTTTAAAAACAAAACTTTTTTACGTTTAAATATTTAATTGATTTAGTTATGTTGATTACAAAGTATTTAATAACTTAAGTTATTTAATATTTATTCCTTCATTTATATATCTTTACAAAAATGAGAGTTAAATGTACATACAAAAACCATACGGCAAGAATGATAAAGTTGTCTATTCACTTAAACATATACCCCCCCCCCCCACACACACACACACACATATATATATATATATATCACATATCATAAATTATTTACATCTACATTATTAAGAGATTTACTTTATTTTTTTCCTCAGTTAAGACAATAATAGCTAGAGAATATGTAGTCAACTATAATTGAATATCATTCTCTTATAACGTATTTAATTCATTGAAAAAATTCAAAAAAAAACATATTTAATTCTTTGAGCCAGCTATATATTATAACCTTTACTGATACAATTTGATATTACTCCTCAGGGGCGAATACATGATTACATTTGAGAAGGGGCATTAAATAGCAACAAGCATCCATAAAAAGTTATATTTTGATATACAAAAATTTGTTACATTTTTTCATACCAAAAAACAAAAAAGTTACTTTATATAATTTTTCATCTACAATATTTTCCGTCGAGATTTCAAGATTTCATAGATTGAAATCTTTGCATAATGGCTTCATTGTCAGTTTCTTTGAAAATATCCTTCTCAATATATGTAACCAAACAAGCATTAAGCCAATCGCCTTCCATACGACTGCACAATCGATTCTTGACAATTTTCATAGCAGAGAAAGCTCTTTCAACAGTTGCAGTTGCTACTGATAAAGTCAGTGCCAAAACAATGAGTTTGTACACAAATGGGTAAATTATATGTCATTTTCTTTCAACCATTTTTTTCACAAGAGTAGTTATGTCTTTAATCGCCAAAAACTCATCATCCGAGCGCATATCCATAATATAAATTTCAAGTTGATTCTCAAGTACCACAATATCATGCATAGAAAAATCTTTCGGATAAAATCGAGCAAATTTAAGCAACTTTGCAATGTCGAAAGATGAATATGAATCGATTGGATTAAGACTTCTCATACACAAAAGCAACTCACTATTTTGCTCCGCAAAACGATTGTTTAGTTCCGAAGGAAGATTTTCATAATCGATCTCAACACGATCTCTTTTTACGAAGTTATTATATGCATCTTCGATCAAGGATGAAATAGGCTCATTTATCGTGCATTTTGTTCTAGTAACAAATTTGTCCATTGTGAACGATCGAATGAAATTGCAGTATTCTACGAAAATAAGAAAAACATGGTCGAAAATTGTAAAGTTCTAACAAAAATAGTCGAATTAGAAAAAACAAATAAACCTGTGACGGCTGGGAATTTCGCTCGATCCGAATCAGTCGTTAAACCGATCTAGACCGTTCGAAACCCCTGATCGTTTTGAGAACAGGACAAAATAGAACGCAGACGGAAGAACATTTCATTGTTATTACAAAAATTCATCAGATACAAGAATATACAGAGTATAATGAATAAATTACATTCGATAAATATCAGAGATTACAATAAATTACATAGCAGCGGAAAATAATACAAAGCACAACTGAAGGTGATATACGGATACAGAGCTTTCCGAACATCATTCCAGCTGTAAATCAGGATCCTGTGAATATAAATCTACAAAATCAAAACTACTAGCTGCCCGTGCGGAAAATAGGGGCACCCAGAGTTTAGGTTAAAATAATAAACTCCAGGTCAGTCATGTGACTGGTGTGAGAACTAAAACAGTTATTTATATTGGTTCTAAAGTCAGGTAAATCAAGGGACCACGTCGTATAACACGGAACGGGTTTCCTCCCAAGAATACCAGTGCATAGTACAAACAGCGCAATGCTAAATAAAGAAAAAATGAAGCTGTTATAAGACCCAGGTCCCATCACACAATGCAACGCAAGCCGGAGGATAGGGTTTTCCCTTATAACAGCCAAAGCATGCTTGATACGTTTAAAACACATTATCTGATACTATTATAGGTGCATAGTGTCAAAACAATTTCAATCATAAATATCAATCATAGGCGGCATAGCTACCATATACTATGTCGCCATACTAGTTCTACAATTAAAACCGCAATATCACGTATTGGAAATTGGATTCCGTCATGAGCCGAGGCAAGGGGCAAGCTCCTCTCCGCATTCGAGACACTCTAGCAAATGCTCAGGACTACACACTCTGGGCAGCCACTTGGATCGGTTGGGCCGGTCCTCTCTTACGTTTGAGGATTGGCAATTCCTGAACACACGTTTCCCGGTCCTTACAAACCTAATATCGAGGCGCCTCATTCCAACAACCACAAAGGTGAAAAGTATATAAATGTCAGGGCTGGTAAGTCACTGACACCACCAAAGCTAGAAAGAAACGTCGTGTTCTCCCAACGGCCCGTATCCCGTTTTTAACTCATACCGAGGTGTGAGGCTCGCGAATCCACGCTATATACAAAGCTGCCACGTAGGCCGTGCTTTTGTCATCAACCACAAGGCTTTGCTTTTCAACAAAAGCCTTGATCATTGCATCTCAGCATGCCACACAGGCAATTCATGCCATGCGATTGATATCTATCAATATATAACCTCTAAGCTCGTACGTCTCAGAGAAGGGCGTTAAGCAAGAGAATAAATTCTCCGCCGCCAAACAGATATATATTTAACAGAAATCAATCAACACAGAATAAAATCCAATGTCAGACACATAATCCATTTACAAGTCCGTTCTGGGTCTGAACGAAACCGGAGGCACTTTCCTCGCATATCCATCCATCTCCAAGTACGTCTGGACGACCACCAACTATTTCCATCCTTTTGGGTGTACAGCCCAATCAGGATCATCAGTAATAATCCAAACGATGTGAAGACTTCCGGTCTTCGACCACCGTCTTCATCTTCGACATATCGTCGAATCGGTTATTCAGAATGGGTATAAACCCGGCCTTTCCGAACAACCCGCGTGTATTAAAAACAAATGTTACACAAACAAAACATACGCCTCATTCCAATTCCACATTCTTAGGGAAAGGTTCCCATTAATTTTATCCAAGATAAATTCTTTAAAATTTATCCTTTAATCTTCCTTTGGATGTCATTTCAAACCAAATTATGGTTTTCCCAAACTAGTCGAGATTTGCGATCCGTACCGAAGTAATTATTTATTTTATTTCCCAATCCCAACCTATTCATCCCATGAAGCAAAACTGGTAATACTCCATATCTAACACCGTGGTGTTATCGGTAATATTAATTACCATTTCACGTTCAAATCTAATTAAAGATTTAACTACCGCTTTGGAGCAAAACTGGTGATACTCCATTCTCGCTTATTTGCCAAATTTGATAATTTAGATTATCAATTCACGTTTCAATCTAATTGCAGATTCATTAAAGCTCCTTTTACAGGGTTAAAGAACAAGTGTCATTTAAAACACAGTTCACGATAAACCCACAAATCAATTCTATTTAAAATCGGGTTATTTAAAACACAGCTCACGATAAACCCATGAATCAGTTCTATTTAAAACCCGTTTCAAATCCAATTTATTTATTTAAAAATAAACGGGTTTAATTTTAGTTCAAAACTAGTTCATTTCGATAAAAATCTATTTTTATCTTTTCAAACATGGAGTTTTTCATCCCAATTTTTCCCAAATCATTTCTCATGATTTTACACAAATTATTACTATTTTTAATAATTTTATCAAGGCCCGTACAGTCGATTTCCATCAACCGCCATCGAACTGCACTCACAGCGACCTTTTCAGAATTTGATTTGGATGTATCTCCAAATCCAACCGTTAGATTTCAAATTTCTAATATTCGTTAGAAAGATCTTTTCGATACAAACCCAACGATTCCGGTTTTAGGAGAATCCGACGGTCGGATCTCCCGTAATGTTCGTTTGAAATAAATGGTCGGAATTTACGAACTGCCGCGGCGCGGCGCGTTCTATTCAGGCCGTTATATTATATATATAATATATATTTCGTCGATTTCTATTTAAAACGAATTATATAAATAGTTTTAATTTCGTTTCAAAAACAATTTCAACTTCCATTTTAATTCAAATCAAAATTGATTTTTTCCTTATAAATTCGTTTTAAAGTTCATTTCTATTCAATTCAAATTTCAGTTCAATTTGAATTCATTTCAATTCGTTTTCAATTCAATTCAATTCAAATTCGTTTTCTAATCAATTCAAATCAAATTCGTCTTCTAATCAATTCAAATTCAATTTGTTTTCTATTCAATTTAAATTCAATTTCGTTTTCTAATCAATTCAAATCAAATTCGTTTTCTAATCAATTCAAATCAAATTCGTTTTCTAATCAATTCAAATCAAATTCGTTTTCTAATCAATTCAAA
Organism: Allium sativum; assembly: GCA_030737875.1. NCBI lineage: Eukaryota > Viridiplantae > Streptophyta > Magnoliopsida > Asparagales > Amaryllidaceae > Allium > Allium sativum. The sequence continues at coordinate 305,118,335 of CM060925.1, read as the reverse complement.
TTCAATTTGTTTTCTAATCAATTCAAATCAAATTCGTTTTCTAATCAATTCAAATCAAATTTGTTTTCTAATCAATTCAAATCAAATTCGTTTTCTACTCAATTCAAATTCAATTTGTTTTCTATTCAATTTAAATTCAATTTCATTTCAAAATATTCGATTTCGAAATCACTTTTCAATATTCATTTTAAAATGAATAAAATCGATATAAATATCGTTCACGTCAAAATGGCGTCAATCTAATCAACACGGCTTCATATATTTCTATTTTCAAATATTCTTTTTCAAATATTTCCTTTTTCAAATATTTCCTATTCAAATATTTCTATTTTCAAATATTTCTATTTTCAAATATTTCGTTTAACACATGACTAATCTCAACGGATGAGTACTGTCAATACATGAACCTTTATTTTATAATATTCTTTATTTTCTAAATTGGAATGAGGCCCAATCAATCACCATATAATATTAATTATATGGATTTTCATACATCACACGTATATAATAGCATTGAAAAATAATCAACCATCAACCAAAGTGCACTACACTGTATAAGCATCAAATATAGATATCTAACGCTTATAACAGCCTGTCAATCAATCGATCGACATATTTAATCAATCAGGATGAGTGAACTTCAAATTTCATCCCAACACCCGTGTGGGGTTTCAAACAATCAAACACAGATTTCATTTGTGCAGTTGGGCGATATGTAAAATTTATCGTCCCAATCAATGTCAGTCAAATCAGTGTACATAAACAAACCGTCCGGTTTGTAAATGAATATTTATTTATTCACATTCACTATATTCATATTCACGTTAAAAATTATATTTTTAACGATAAAACATTTTATTTCAACATATGAATTTCTATTCAGTTCATTCTTTAAATAAAATGATAATTTTATTTTCTAACTGTTGACCCGCTTTTTAGTCAAAGCAGTCACACATGGAATCTCTTCTCAACAATACACTCAAGCGTTGGGAATATCGTCAGAAGACATGAAGTGATTTGGTTGAAATCGCATCACAAATAAAGAAAGGCCCGGAACTCCTACCAAATGACCTTTTTTGGGCCCGAAAATAGCGATTACGGAGCTGAGCTCTGTAACTCTTGTAGATCTCTGAATTAGCTTCAGCTTGAGCTTTCGTTTGGCTAAAACGGACTTACGGTTTGAAAGTTATGCCCGTTTCCGTGAACGCATGCAGAACCGGAAACGTGGAATTTGGAAATTGGCTTGACCTCCCGGATCGGATCGGACCCGCTCCGACTCCTCTCTTCGAAGAAGCATAGCATTGGATGGTTTTGGCAGAGCTCTGACTCGGTTCGGATCGGGTGGAATGGAGCAATCCGACCCGCTTCGCGTCGGATCCTCACAAGAGCACAAAGTCTTCGGGTTGAAGACACCAACTCGGTTCGGATCGGATAACCGACCCGCCTTACACACTGCACTGAAGTACTTCCACTCTTCGGATCGAAGACACCAAATCGGTTCGGATCGGAAGTCCGAACCGACCTGCCTTGCACCAGATATATAGCAACACGTCTCGCCTTCGGTTGGAATGCTCCGGATCGGTTCGGAAGGAAGAGGACCCGAACCGAACCGCTTCGACCTGCTGCTACACCTCAACTTTGACCTGTTCTCAAGGAGTAACTACCTCCTATTAATCCGGATCGGCTTACACCTGTCCTAGCACGATCTGAAGACCACTTCTCCACTATCTCCGAGATGGCCTCTCCACATGCCACGTGCCCCTCCGATCCGATCCGGTTCAGAGCACCTACCAGCTTCTCTACGCCTATAAATACACCACGAGATGGTCATTTCAAGGGACTTTTTTCCGTCACTAACACCTCCCGACCTCCATTACCAAGTATTCAAGGACTTTGGGTACTCCTCAACTCAATCAAACACGAGGCTATCGTGCATAAATTCAATCTCTTTTCTCCTCTTCTTCATTGTAAACACGAGGATTTCGTGTATAAGCTGCAAACAAACAACATTGTAATAGCTTCTTAGGATTCAAGAAACTATAAAGTGGACGTAGGCTTGGATTGAGCCGAACCACTATAAAAATCTCGAGTGTCTCCTCTTATTTTACTGCTTTTTCTGTATTAGTCTGTGATTTGTGAGGATTTCACATAGAGTTTGGGTGTTAGGCCCAAATTTCGGTCTAACATTTTGGCGCGCCAGGTAGGGGGGCACACGATACAACTTCTTCTACTAGCTTGAACGGAAGCGGATTATTTGGCTATTGGATCAATGGTCAAGCGAAAGAAAGACGGAACCTTCTCTCGTGCTGAGGATGTTGGCATTGAAGGCACAAGGAACGAGGCAAGCCAGGAGGCTTCCTCTCATGAAAATCCATCAGCATACTTAACCAGAGATGAAATGGATGGCGTTCTCGCTGAATTGAGAACTCAAATGGCAAGACAAGATGATCTCCTCCGCAAACAACAGGAGATGATCGACCAATTCTTCGCTCGGATGGAAGGAAGGCCAAGCGGCAATGCGCAACTCACTGGAAATGGTACTGAAATGGCTCCAGCAGGAATAACAAACCGGATCGGTTCGGATCGGATCCGAACCGAGGGCCAAAATCTGAATCCAATGCAGATGGAAATGGGGGACATTCCCCACCGGATCGGTTCGGACCCGATCCGAACAGCAACCCTGCATGAGCCTGGGGGCAGCAGCCTCCCCTCTGGAAATCAAGGCTTCGCTCCTGTTCGACCTACATCCGCACCGGTTCGGGTCGGAAATACCACACAAATTCGGCATCAAGCTCCCCAGTTCGGAACAGGCGAACCTGTTCGGATCAGCACCTCCGATCCGAACCGTGCACCTCTCCATAACCTCCCTCGCTTCTCCGAACCGCAGCAAGGGGGCACCTCCGAACCGAACCGGATGACCTGCCAAGCTCCTCATACTCTTCCACACACTTCTGAACACAACGCTGGGGGCACCAGCTCTGGCTTTAGCAGCTTGCAACAGCTCTTTGAAGGCGATCGGCTCGCCAACCTCATTGAACGCCTCTCGAGAGGCCGCACTTATCAGAATGACATGGATGATGTCAATCACAATCCATTCACACAGGAAATCAGGAATTCCCGCAATCCTCCGGATTTCAAACTTCCACAACTGGAACCCTACAACGGCAGGGCAGATCCTACTGTGCACCTAATGCGCTATAAACGGCATATGGAAGTTCAATCGGTGTCGGAAAACGTCATGGCTAAATGCTTTCCCCTCTTTTTGACTGATATTGCTGCTATGTGGTTTCGGCAGCTGGAATCTGAATCGATCAACAGCTGGAACATGTTGGTCGCTCGCTTTATTGAACAGTTTCGGGTCCATATCGCTCGACCCAAAAATGTAATGTCACTAACTACAATCAAGCAGAGGCCTAAAGAAACTCTACGGTCATTTCTGGAGAGGTTCAACGTTGCAGCAGCATCAGTTGATCGACCCGAGCCATCTATGGTATTAATGGCGGCAGTATCCGGCGTTCTAGACAACTCGGAGTTCAAAAAATCCTTGTACCGGGACCCACCAAGGAATCTTAGCGAATTCTACCTTGAATCGGATAGGTTTTTGCGTGAAGAAGATGCAACCTCCGAAAAGAAAGTTCTCGATGTTAACATGCTCAAAGACGGAGAACCGTCTGATTCTGATAAAGGCAAAGGAAAAGCTGCCGTCAAGAATGACCGCAACGCTCAGCCCCGGAGAGGGCCCAGATATGAAAAGTACACAGAACTCAATTCGTCACTAACTGACATCTACGTGAACACAAACGGTGACGTCTCCTATCCAAAGCCTCCCAAGAGGGAGCCATCACAAAGAGAACGCGATTCTGGGAAATATTGCATATTTCACGATATGGACGGTCATGACACTTGCGAGATTTGATTGAGGAACGGGTTAGACGTGGAGAGCTACCCGAGTATGTGAAACAACCAACAACGCCTACACCTGCGCTACCCCCACCTGCTCCCCGGAGAGGGAATGACCCTGGAACGAGCTCCCATCGGCTCGTCATCAACTGATCTGGATTGGATCACTCTGAGTTTTCAGCATTTCTTAGGATTTAAGATATGTTTCTTTGCTTTCTTTAGGTTTTCCGATTGGCTAAATCGGAGTACACACGTTCGGGGTTAGGATTTAGCTCCAAAGCGTGTGCTGCACTCGATAACAAACCAATCAGGATTTGCTTTGGTTTTGTACTTTGAATTGAATAAGGAAGGACTTTCCGAGCATGGATTATGTTTGGCAATTTAAGTATCTTGTCAGGTTGTGGCAGGATTCTCAATCTCAACTAAAGTATGGCTTATACTTATCTCGGACCCCTAGGCATGGATTATGCCTAGGGACAGACTGACTTGTCAGGTTTTGGCAAGCATAGCTCTATCCCGACATGAGTATGGATTGTACTCACTAGGATTCTTAAGTATGGATTGTACTCTGGAACGGCTTATTGTTTTGTCAGGATCTGGCAAAGGAACTCAATAAAACTCGAGTATGGTTTATGCTCAGTTTGAATTTCCTGGTATGGCTTATACCCGGAAGGTTAGGTCCCTCGTCAGGTTTTGGCAGGATGATTCGAACGTGTCTTGAGTATGGTTTACGCTCAAACAAGCGCCCAAGCATGGTTTATGCTCGAAAGTGTAATTAGTTTTGTCAGGATTTGACACACCTTTCTGCTCTCTTTTCTTCGCAGGTATGGATTATACTTGCAGCTGGCAGGCCCGGCGTAGCCTTGGATTATCCAGAACACGTCTTCCTTCATTCAGCAAGATATGTTCTGAGGGGCAAAATGTTGACCCGCTTTTTAGTCAAAGCAGTCACACATGGAATCTCTTCTCAACAATACACTCAAGCGTTGGGAATATCGTCAGAAGACATGAAGTGATTTGGTTGAAATCGCATCACAAATAAAGAAAGGCCCGGAACTCCTACCAAATGACCTTTTTTGGGCCCGAAAATAGCGATTACGGAGCTGAGCTCTGTAACTCTTGTAGATCTCTGAATTAGCTTCAGTTTGAGCTTTCGTTTGGCTAAAACGGACTTACGGTTTGAAAGTTATGCCCGTTTCCGTGAACGCATGCAGAACCGGAAACGTGGAATTTGGAAATTGGCTTGACCTCCCGGATCGGATCGGACCCGCTCCGACTCCTCTCTTCGAAGAAGCATAGCATTGGATGGTTTTGGCAGAGCTCTGACTCGGTTCGGATCGGGTGGAATGGAGCAATCCGACCCGCTTCGCGTCGGATCCTCACAAGAGCACAAAGTCTTCGGGTTGAAGACACCAACTCGGTTCGGATCGGATAACCGACCCGCCTTACACACTGCACTGAAGTACTTCCACTCTTCGGATCGAAGACACCAAATCGGTTCGGATCGGAAGTCCGAACCGACCTGCCTTGCACCAGATATATAGCAACACGTCTCGCCTTCGGTTGGAATGCTCCGGATCGGTTCGGAAGGAAGAGGACCCGAACCGAACCGCTTCGACCTGCTGCTACACCTCAACTTTGACCTGTTCTCAAGGAGTAACTACCTCCTATTAATCCGGATCGGCTTACACCTGTCCTAGCACGATCTGAAGACCACTTCTCCACTATCTCCGAGATGGCCTCTCCACATGCCACGTGCCCCTCCGATCCGATCCGGTTCAGAGCACCTACCAGCTTCTCTACGCCTATAAATACACCACGAGATGGTCATTTCAAGGGACTTTTTTCCGTCACTAACACCTCCCGACCTCCATTACCAAGTATTCAAGGACTTTGGGTACTCCTCAACTCAATCAAACACGAGGCTATCGTGCATAAATTCAATCTCTTTTCTCCTCTTCTTCATTGTAAACACGAGGATTTCGTGTATAAGCTGCAAACAAACAACATTGTAATAGCTTCTTAGGATTCAAGAAACTATAAAGTGGACGTAGGCTTGGATTGAGCCGAACCACTATAAAAATCTCGAGTGTCTCCTCTTATTTTACTGCTTTTTCTGTATTAGTCTGTGATTTGTGAGGATTTCACATAGAGTTTGGGTGTTAGGCCCAAATTTCGGTCTAACATTTTGGCGCGCCAGGTAGGGGGGCACACGATACAACTTCTTCTACTAGCTTGAACGGAAGCGGATTATTTGGCTATTGGATCAATGGTCAAGCGAAAGAAAGACGGAACCTTCTCTCGTGCTGAGGATGTTGGCATTGAAGGCACAAGGAACGAGGCAAGCCAGGAGGCTTCCTCTCATGAAAATCCATCAGCATACTTAACCAGAGATGAAATGGATGGCGTTCTCGCTGAATTGAGAACTCAAATGGCAAGACAAGATGATCTCCTCCGCAAACAACAGGAGATGATCGACCAATTCTTCGCTCGGATGGAAGGAAGGCCAAGCGGCAATGCGCAACTCACTGGAAATGGTACTGAAATGGCTCCAGCAGGAATAACAAACCGGATCGGTTCGGATCGGATCCGAACCGAGGGCCAAAATCTGAATCCAATGCAGATGGAAATGGGGGACATTCCCCACCGGATCGGTTCGGACCCGATCCGAACAGCAACCCTGCATGAGCCTGGGGGCAGCAGCCTCCCCTCTGGAAATCAAGGCTTCGCTCCTGTTCGACCTACATCCGCACCGGTTCGGGTCGGAAATACCACACAAATTCGGCATCAAGCTCCCCAGTTCGGAACAGGCGAACCTGTTCGGATCAGCACCTCCGATCCGAACCGTGCACCTCTCCATAACCTCCCTCGCTTCTCCGAACCGCAGCAAGGGGGCACCTCCGAACCGAACCGGATGACCTGCCAAGCTCCTCATACTCTTCCACACACTTCTGAACACAACGCTGGGGGCACCAGCTCTGGCTTTAGCAGCTTGCAACAGCTCTTTGAAGGCGATCGGCTCGCCAACCTCATTGAACGCCTCTCGAGAGGCCGCACTTATCAGAATGACATGGATGATGTCAATCACAATCCATTCACACAGGAAATCAGGAATTCCCGCAATCCTCCGGATTTCAAACTTCCACAACTGGAACCCTACAACGGCAGGGCAGATCCTACTGTGCACCTAATGCGCTATAAACGGCATATGGAAGTTCAATCGGTGTCGGAAAACGTCATGGCTAAATGCTTTCCCCTCTTTTTGACTGATATTGCTGCTATGTGGTTTCGGCAGCTGGAATCTGAATCGATCAACAGCTGGAACATGTTGGTCGCTCGCTTTATTGAACAGTTTCGGGTCCATATCGCTCGACCCAAAAATGTAATGTCACTAACTACAATCAAGCAGAGGCCTAAAGAAACTCTACGGTCATTTCTGGAGAGGTTCAACGTTGCAGCAGCATCAGTTGATCGACCCGAGCCATCTATGGTATTAATGGCGGCAGTATCCGGCGTTCTAGACAACTCGGAGTTCAAAAAATCCTTGTACCGGGACCCACCAAGGAATCTTAGCGAATTCTACCTTGAATCGGATAGGTTTTTGCGTGAAGAAGATGCAACCTCCGAAAAGAAAGTTCTCGATGTTAACATGCTCAAAGACGGAGAACCGTCTGATTCTGATAAAGGCAAAGGAAAAGCTGCCGTCAAGAATGACCGCAACGCTCAGCCCCGGAGAGGGCCCAGATATGAAAAGTACACAGAACTCAATTCGTCACTAACTGACATCTACGTGAACACAAACGGTGACGTCTCCTATCCAAAGCCTCCCAAGAGGGAGCCATCACAAAGAGAACGCGATTCTGGGAAATATTGCATATTTCACGATATGGACGGTCATGACACTTGCGAGATTTGATTGAGGAACGGGTTAGACGTGGAGAGCTACCCGAGTATGTGAAACAACCAACAACGCCTACACCTGCGCTACCCCCACCTGCTCCCCGGAGAGGGAATGACCCTGGAACGAGCTCCCATCGGCTCGTCATCAACTGATCTGGATTGGATCACTCTGAGTTTTCAGCATTTCTTAGGATTTAAGATATGTTTCTTTGCTTTCTTTAGGTTTTCCGATTGGCTAAATCGGAGTACACACGTTCGGGGTTAGGATTTAGCTCCAAAGCGTGTGCTGCACTCGATAACAAACCAATCAGGATTTGCTTTGGTTTTGTACTTTGAATTGAATAAGGAAGGACTTTCCGAGCATGGATTATGTTTGGCAATTTAAGTATCTTGTCAGGTTGTGGCAGGATTCTCAATCTCAACTAAAGTATGGCTTATACTTATCTCGGACCCCTAGGCATGGATTATGCCTAGGGACAGACTGACTTGTCAGGTTTTGGCAAGCATAGCTCTATCCCGACATGAGTATGGATTGTACTCACTAGGATTCTTAAGTATGGATTGTACTCTGGAACGGCTTATTGTTTTGTCAGGATCTGGCAAAGGAACTCAATAAAACTCGAGTATGGTTTATGCTCAGTTTGAATTTCCTGGTATGGCTTATACCCGGAAGGTTAGGTCCCTCGTCAGGTTTTGGCAGGATGATTCGAACGTGTCTTGAGTATGGTTTACGCTCAAACAAGCGCCCAAGCATGGTTTATGCTCGAAAGTGTAATTAGTTTTGTCAGGATTTGACACACCTTTCTGCTCTCTTTTCTTCGCAGGTATGGATTATACTTGCAGCTGGCAGGCCCGGCGTAGCCTTGGATTATCCAGAACACGTCTTCCTTCATTCAGCAAGATATGTTCTGAGGGGCAAAATGTTGACCCGCTTTTTAGTCAAAGCAGTCACACATGGAATCTCTTCTCAACAATACACTCAAGCGTTGGGAATATCGTCAGAAGACATGAAGTGATTTGGTTGAAATCGCATCACAAATAAAGAAAGGCCCGGAACTCCTACCAAATGACCTTTTTTGGGCCCGAAAATAGCGATTACGGAGCTGAGCTCTGTAACTCTTGTAGATCTCTGAATTAGCTTCAGTTTGAGCTTTCGTTTGGCTAAAACGGACTTACGGTTTGAAAGTTATGCCCGTTTCCGTGAACGCATGCAGAACCGGAAACGTGGAATTTGGAAATTGGCTTGACCTCCCGGATCGGATCGGACCCGCTCCGACTCCTCTCTTCGAAGAAGCATAGCATTGGATGGTTTTGGCAGAGCTCTGACTCGGTTCGGATCGGGTGGAATGGAGCAATCCGACCCGCTTCGCGTCGGATCCTCACAAGAGCACAAAGTCTTCGGGTTGAAGACACCAACTCGGTTCGGATCGGATAACCGACCCGCCTTACACACTGCACTGAAGTACTTCCACTCTTCGGATCGAAGACACCAAATCGGTTCGGATCGGAAGTCCGAACCGACCCGCCTTGCAGCAGATATATAGCAACACGTCTCGCCTTCGGTTGGAATGCTCCGGATCGGTTCGGAAGGAAGAGGACCCGAACCGAACCGCTTCGACCTGCTGCTACACCTCAACTTTGACCTGTTCTCAAGGAGTAACTACCTCCTATTAATCCGGATCGGCTTACACCTGTCCTAGCACGATCTGAAGACCACTTCTCCACTATCTCCGAGATGGCCTCTCCACATGCCACGTGCCCCTCCGATCCGATCCGGTTCAGAGCACCTACTAGCTTCTCTACGCCTATAAATACACCACGAGATGGTCATTTCAAGGGACTTTTTTCCGTCACTAACACCTCCCGACCTCCATTACCAAGTATTCAAGGACTTTGGGTACTCCTCAACTCAATCAAACACGAGGCTATCGTGCATAAATTCAATCTCTTTTCTCCTCTTCTTCATTGTAAACACGAGGATTTCGTGTATAAGCTGCAAACAAACAACATTGTAATAGCTTCTTAGGATTCAAGAAACTATAAAGTGGACGTAGGCTTGGATTGAGCCGAACCACTATAAAAATCTCGAGTGTCTCCTCTTATTTTACTGCTTTTTCTGTATTAATCTGTGATTTGTGAGGATTTCACATAGAGTTTGGGTGTTAGGCCCAAATTTCGGTCTAACATTTTGGCGCGCCAGGTAGGGGGGCACACGATACAACTTCTTCTACTAGCTTGAACGGAAGCGGATTATTTGGCTATTGGATCAATGGTCAAGCGAAAGAAAGACGGAACCTTCTCTCGTGCTGAGGATGTTGGCACTGAAGGCACAAGGAACGAGGCAAGCCAGGAGGCTTCCTCTCATGAAAATCCATCAGCATACTTAACCAGAGATGAAATGGATGGCGTTCTCGCTGAATTGAGAACTCAAATGGCAAGACAAGATGATCTCCTCCGCAAACAACAGGAGATGATCGACCAATTCTTCGCTCGGATGGAAGGAAGGCCGAGCGGCAATGCGCAACTCACTGGAAATGGTACTGAAATGGCTCCAGCAGGAATAACAAACCGGATCGGTTCGGATCGGATCCGAACCGAGGGCCAAAATCTGAATCCAATGCAGATGGAAATGGGGGACATTCCCCACCGGATCGGTTCGGACCCGATCCGAACAGCAACCCTGCATGAGCCTGGGGGCAGCAGCCTCCCCTCTGGAAATCAAGGCTTCGCTCCTGTTCGACCTACATCCGCACCGGTTCGGGTCGGAAATACCACACAAATTCAGCATCAAGCTCCCCAGTTCGGAACAGGCGAACCTGTTCGGATCAGCACCTCCGATCCGAACCGTGCACCTCTCCATAACCTCCCTCGCTTCTCCGAACCGCAGCAAGGGGGCACCTCCGAACCGAACCGGATGACCTGCCAAGCTCCTCATACTCTTCCACACACTTCTGAACACAACGCTGGGGGCACCAGCTCTGGCTTTAGCAGCTTGCAACAGCTCTTTGAAGGCGATCGGCTCGCCAACCTCATTGAACGCCTCTCGAGAAGCCGCACTTATCAGAATGACATGGATGATGTCAATCACAATCCATTCACACAGGAAATCAGGAATTCCCGCAATCCTCCGGATTTCAAACTTCCACAACTGGAACCCTACAACGGCAGGGCAGATCCTACTGTGCACCTAATGCGCTATAAACGGCATATGGAAGTTCAATCGGTGTCGGAAAACGTCATGGCTAAATGCTTTCCCCTCTTTTTGACTGATATTGCTGCTATGTGGTTTCGGCAGCTGGAATCTGAATCGATCAACAGCTGGAACATGTTGGTCGCTCGCTTTATTGAACAGTTTCGGGTCCATATCGCTCGACCCAAAAATGTAATGTCACTAACTACAATCAAGCAGAGGCCTAAAGAAACTCTACGGTCATTTCTGGAGAGGTTCAACGTTGCAGCAGCATCAGTTGATCGACCAGAGCCATCTATGGTATTAATGGCGGCAGTATCCGGCGTTCTAGACAACTCGGAGTTCAAAAAATCCTTGTACCGGGACCCACCAAGGAATCTTAGCGAATTCTACCTTGAATCGGATAGGTTTTTGCGTGAAGAAGATGCAACCTCCGAAAAGAAAGTTCTCGATGTTAACATGCTCAAAGACGGAGAACCGTCTGATTCTGATAAAGGCAAAGGAAAAGCTGCCGTCAAGAATGACCGCAACGCTCAGCCCCGGAGAGGGCCCAGATATGAAAAGTACACAGAACTCAATTCGTCACTAACTGACATCTACGTGAACACAAACGGTGACGTCTCCTATCCAAAGCCTCCCAAGAGGGAGCCATCACAAAGAGAACGCGATTCTGGGAAATATTGCATATTTCACGATATGGACGGTCATGACACTTGCGAGATTTGATTGAGGAACGGGTTAGACGTGGAGAGCTACCCGAGTATGTGAAACAACCAACAACGCCTACACCTGCGCTACCCCCACCTGCTCCCCGGAGAGGGAATGACCCTGGAACGAGCTCCCATCGGCTCGTCATCAACTGATCTGGATTGGATCACTCTGAGTTTTCAGCATTTCTTAGGATTTAAGATATGTTTCTTTGCTTTCTTTAGGTTTTCCGATTGGCTAAATCGGAGTACACACGTTCGGGGTTAGGATTTAGCTCCAAAGCGTGTGCTGCACTCGATAACAAACCAATCAGGATTTGCTTTGGTTTTGTACTTTGAATTGAATAAGGAAGGACTTTCCGAGCATGGATTATGTTTGGCAATTTAAGTATCTTGTCAGGTTGTGGCAGGATTCTCAATCTCAACTAAAGTATGGCTTATACTTATCTCGGACCCCTAGGCATGGATTATGCCTAGGGACAGACTGACTTGTCAGGTTTTGGCAAGCATAGCTCTATCCCGACATGAGTATGGATTGTACTCACTAGGATTCTTAAGTATGGATTGTACTCTGGAACGGCTTATTGTTTTGTCAGGATCTGGCAAAGGAACTCAATAAAACTCGAGTATGGTTTATGCTCAGTTTGAATTTCCTGGTATGGCTTATACCCGGAAGGTTAGGTCCCTCGTCAGGTTTTGGCAGGATGATTCGAACGTGTCTTGAGTATGGTTTACGCTCAAACAAGCGCCCAAGCATGGTTTATGCTCGAAAGTGTAATTAGTTTTGTCAGGATTTGACACACCTTTCTGCTCTCTTTTCTTCGCAGGTATGGATTATACTTGCAGCTGGCAGGCCCGGCGTAGCCTTGGATTATCCAGAACACGTCTTCCTTCATTCAGCAAGATATGTTCTGAGGGGCAAAATGTTGACCCGCTTTTTAGTCAAAGCAGTCACACATGGAATCTCTTCTCAACAATACACTCAAGCGTTGGGAATATCGTCAGAAGACATGAAGTGATTTGGTTGAAATCGCATCACAAATAAAGAAAGGCCCGGAACTCCTACCAAATGACCTTTTTTGGGCCCGAAAATAGCGATTACGGAGCTGAGCTCTGTAACTCTTGTAGATCTCTGAATTAGCTTCAGTTTGAGCTTTCGTTTGGCTAAAACGGACTTACGGTTTGAAAGTTATGCCCGTTTCCGTGAACGCATGCAGAACCGGAAACGTGGAATTTGGAAATTGGCTTGACCTCCCGGATCGGATCGGACCCGCTCCGACTCCTCTCTTCGAAGAAGCATAGCATTGGATGGTTTTGGCAGAGCTCTGACTCGGTTCGGATCGGGTGGAATGGAGCAATCCGACCCGCTTCGCGTCGGATCCTCACAAGAGCACAAAGTCTTCGGGTTGAAGACACCAACTCGGTTCGGATCGGATAACCGACCCGCCTTACACACTGCACTGAAGTACTTCCACTCTTCGGATCGAAGACACCAAATCGGTTCGGATCGGAAGTCCGAACCGACCCGCCTTGCAGCAGATATATAGCAACACGTCTCGCCTTCGGTTGGAATGCTCCGGATCGGTTCGGAAGGAAGAGGACCCGAACCGAACCGCTTCGACCTGCTGCTACACCTCAACTTTGACCTGTTCTCAAGGAGTAACTACCTCCTATTAATCCGGATCGGCTTACACCTGTCCTAGCACGATCTGAAGACCACTTCTCCACTATCTCCGAGATGGCCTCTCCACATGCCACGTGCCCCTCCGATCCGATCCGGTTCAGAGCACCTACTAGCTTCTCTACGCCTATAAATACACCACGAGATGGTCATTTCAAGGGACTTTTTTCCGTCACTAACACCTCCCGACCTCCATTACCAAGTATTCAAGGACTTTGGGTACTCCTCAACTCAATCAAACACGAGGCTATCGTGCATAAATTCAATCTCTTTTCTCCTCTTCTTCATTGTAAACACGAGGATTTCGTGTATAAGCTGCAAACAAACAACATTGTAATAGCTTCTTAGGATTCAAGAAACTATAAAGTGGACGTAGGCTTGGATTGAGCCGAACCACTATAAAAATCTCGAGTGTCTCCTCTTATTTTACTGCTTTTTCTGTATTAATCTGTGATTTGTGAGGATTTCACATAGAGTTTGGGTGTTAGGCCCAAATTTCGGTCTAACATTTTGGCGCGCCAGGTAGGGGGGCACACGATACAACTTCTTCTACTAGCTTGAACGGAAGCGGATTATTTGGCTATTGGATCAATGGTCAAGCGAAAGAAAGACGGAACCTTCTCTCGTGCTGAGGATGTTGGCACTGAAGGCACAAGGAACGAGGCAAGCCAGGAGGCTTCCTCTCATGAAAATCCATCAGCATACTTAACCAGAGATGAAATGGATGGCGTTCTCGCTGAATTGAGAACTCAAATGGCAAGACAAGATGATCTCCTCCGCAAACAACAGGAGATGATCGACCAATTCTTCGCTCGGATGGAAGGAAGGCCGAGCGGCAATGCGCAACTCACTGGAAATGGTACTGAAATGGCTCCAGCAGGAATAACAAACCGGATCGGTTCGGATCGGATCCGAACCGAGGGCCAAAATCTGAATCCAATGCAGATGGAAATGGGGGACATTCCCCACCGGATCGGTTCGGACCCGATCCGAACAGCAACCCTGCATGAGCCTGGGGGCAGCAGCCTCCCCTCTGGAAATCAAGGCTTCGCTCCTGTTCGACCTACATCCGCACCGGTTCGGGTCGGAAATACCACACAAATTCAGCATCAAGCTCCCCAGTTCGGAACAGGCGAACCTGTTCGGATCAGCACCTCCGATCCGAACCGTGCACCTCTCCATAACCTCCCTCGCTTCTCCGAACCGCAGCAAGGGGGCACCTCCGAACCGAACCGGATGACCTGCCAAGCTCCTCATACTCTTCCACACACTTCTGAACACAACGCTGGGGGCACCAGCTCTGGCTTTAGCAGCTTGCAACAGCTCTTTGAAGGCGATCGGCTCGCCAACCTCATTGAACGCCTCTCGAGAAGCCGCACTTATCAGAATGACATGGATGATGTCAATCACAATCCATTCACACAGGAAATCAGGAATTCCCGCAATCCTCCGGATTTCAAACTTCCACAACTGGAACCCTACAACGGCAGGGCAGATCCTACTGTGCACCTAATGCGCTATAAACGGCATATGGAAGTTCAATCGGTGTCGGAAAACGTCATGGCTAAATGCTTTCCCCTCTTTTTGACTGATATTGCTGCTATGTGGTTTCGGCAGCTGGAATCTGAATCGATCAACAGCTGGAACATGTTGGTCGCTCGCTTTATTGAACAGTTTCGGGTCCATATCGCTCGACCCAAAAATGTAATGTCACTAACTACAATCAAGCAGAGGCCTAAAGAAACTCTACGGTCATTTCTGGAGAGGTTCAACGTTGCAGCAGCATCAGTTGATCGACCAGAGCCATCTATGGTATTAATGGCGGCAGTATCCGGCGTTCTAGACAACTCGGAGTTCAAAAAATCCTTGTACCGGGACCCACCAAGGAATCTTAGCGAATTCTACCTTGAATCGGATAGGTTTTTGCGTGAAGAAGATGCAACCTCCGAAAAGAAAGTTCTCGATGTTAACATGCTCAAAGACGGAGAACCGTCTGATTCTGATAAAGGCAAAGGAAAAGCTGCCGTCAAGAATGACCGCAACGCTCAGCCCCGGAGAGGGCCCAGATATGAAAAGTACACAGAACTCAATTCGTCACTAACTGACATCTACGTGAACACAAACGGTGACGTCTCCTATCCAAAGCCTCCCAAGAGGGAGCCATCACAAAGAGAACGCGATTCTGGGAAATATTGCATATTTCACGATATGGACGGTCATGACACTTGCGAGATTTGATTGAGGAACGGGTTAGACGTGGAGAGCTACCCGAGTATGTGAAACAACCAACAACGCCTACACCTGCGCTACCCCCACCTGCTCCCCGGAGAGGGAATGACCCTGGAACGAGCTCCCATCGGCTCGTCATCAACTGATCTGGATTGGATCACTCTGAGTTTTCAGCATTTCTTAGGATTTAAGATATGTTTCTTTGCTTTCTTTAGGTTTTCCGATTGGCTAAATCGGAGTACACACGTTCGGGGTTAGGATTTAGCTCCAAAGCGTGTGCTGCACTCGATAACAAACCAATCAGGATTTGCTTTGGTTTTGTACTTTGAATTGAATAAGGAAGGACTTTCCGAGCATGGATTATGTTTGGCAATTTAAGTATCTTGTCAGGTTGTGGCAGGATTCTCAATCTCAACTAAAGTATGGCTTATACTTATCTCGGACCCCTAGGCATGGATTATGCCTAGGGACAGACTGACTTGTCAGGTTTTGGCAAGCATAGCTCTATCCCGACATGAGTATGGATTGTACTCACTAGGATTCTTAAGTATGGATTGTACTCTGGAACGGCTTATTGTTTTGTCAGGATCTGGCAAAGGAACTCAATAAAACTCGAGTATGGTTTATGCTCAGTTTGAATTTCCTGGTATGGCTTATACCCGGAAGGTTAGGTCCCTCGTCAGGTTTTGGCAGGATGATTCGAACGTGTCTTGAGTATGGTTTACGCTCAAACAAGCGCCCAAGCATGGTTTATGCTCGAAAGTGTAATTAGTTTTGTCAGGATTTGACACACCTTTCTGCTCTCTTTTCTTCGCAGGTATGGATTATACTTGCAGCTGGCAGGCCCGGCGTAGCCTTGGATTATCCAGAACACGTCTTCCTTCATTCAGCAAGATATGTTCTGAGGGGCAAAATGTTGACCCGCTTTTTAGTCAAAGCAGTCACACATGGAATCTCTTCTCAACAATACACTCAAGCGTTGGGAATATCGTCAGAAGACATGAAGTGATTTGGTTGAAATCGCATCACAAATAAAGAAAGGCCCGGAACTCCTACCAAATGACCTTTTTTGGGCCCGAAAATAGCGATTACGGAGCTGAGCTCTGTAACTCTTGTAGATCTCTGAATTAGCTTCAGTTTGAGCTTTCGTTTGGCTAAAACGGACTTACGGTTTGAAAGTTATGCCCGTTTCCGTGAACGCATGCAGAACCGGAAACGTGGAATTTGGAAATTGGCTTGACCTCCCGGATCGGATCGGACCCGCTCCGACTCCTCTCTTCGAAGAAGCATAGCATTGGATGGTTTTGGCAGAGCTCTGACTCGGTTCGGATCGGGTGGAATGGAGCAATCCGACCCGCTTCGCGTCGGATCCTCACAAGAGCACAAAGTCTTCGGGTTGAAGACACCAACTCGGTTCGGATCGGATAACCGACCCGCCTTACACACTGCACTGAAGTACTTCCACTCTTCGGATCGAAGACACCAAATCGGTTCGGATCGGAAGTCCGAACCGACCCGCCTTGCAGCAGATATATAGCAACACGTCTCGCCTTCGGTTGGAATGCTCCGGATCGGTTCGGAAGGAAGAGGACCCGAACCGAACCGCTTCGACCTGCTGCTACACCTCAACTTTGACCTGTTCTCAAGGAGTAACTACCTCCTATTAATCCGGATCGGCTTACACCTGTCCTAGCACGATCTGAAGACCACTTCTCCACTATCTCCGAGATGGCCTCTCCACATGCCACGTGCCCCTCCGATCCGATCCGGTTCAGAGCACCTACTAGCTTCTCTACGCCTATAAATACACCACGAGATGGTCATTTCAAGGGACTTTTTTCCGTCACTAACACCTCCCGACCTCCATTACCAAGTATTCAAGGACTTTGGGTACTCCTCAACTCAATCAAACACGAGGCTATCGTGCATAAATTCAATCTCTTTTCTCCTCTTCTTCATTGTAAACACGAGGATTTCGTGTATAAGCTGCAAACAAACAACATTGTAATAGCTTCTTAGGATTCAAGAAACTATAAAGTGGACGTAGGCTTGGATTGAGCCGAACCACTATAAAAATCTCGAGTGTCTCCTCTTATTTTACTGCTTTTTCTGTATTAATCTGTGATTTGTGAGGATTTCACATAGAGTTTGGGTGTTAGGCCCAAATTTCGGTCTAACATTTTGGCGCGCCAGGTAGGGGGGCACACGATACAACTTCTTCTACTAGCTTGAACGGAAGCGGATTATTTGGCTATTGGATCAATGGTCAAGCGAAAGAAAGACGGAACCTTCTCTCGTGCTGAGGATGTTGGCACTGAAGGCACAAGGAACGAGGCAAGCCAGGAGGCTTCCTCTCATGAAAATCCATCAGCATACTTAACCAGAGATGAAATGGATGGCGTTCTCGCTGAATTGAGAACTCAAATGGCAAGACAAGATGATCTCCTCCGCAAACAACAGGAGATGATCGACCAATTCTTCGCTCGGATGGAAGGAAGGCCGAGCGGCAATGCGCAACTCACTGGAAATGGTACTGAAATGGCTCCAGCAGGAATAACAAACCGGATCGGTTCGGATCGGATCCGAACCGAGGGCCAAAATCTGAATCCAATGCAGATGGAAATGGGGGACATTCCCCACCGGATCGGTTCGGACCCGATCCGAACAGCAACCCTGCATGAGCCTGGGGGCAGCAGCCTCCCCTCTGGAAATCAAGGCTTCGCTCCTGTTCGACCTACATCCGCACCGGTTCGGGTCGGAAATACCACACAAATTCAGCATCAAGCTCCCCAGTTCGGAACAGGCGAACCTGTTCGGATCAGCACCTCCGATCCGAACCGTGCACCTCTCCATAACCTCCCTCGCTTCTCCGAACCGCAGCAAGGGGGCACCTCCGAACCGAACCGGATGACCTGCCAAGCTCCTCATACTCTTCCACACACTTCTGAACACAACGCTGGGGGCACCAGCTCTGGCTTTAGCAGCTTGCAACAGCTCTTTGAAGGCGATCGGCTCGCCAACCTCATTGAACGCCTCTCGAGAAGCCGCACTTATCAGAATGACATGGATGATGTCAATCACAATCCATTCACACAGGAAATCAGGAATTCCCGCAATCCTCCGGATTTCAAACTTCCACAACTGGAACCCTACAACGGCAGGGCAGATCCTACTGTGCACCTAATGCGCTATAAACGGCATATGGAAGTTCAATCGGTGTCGGAAAACGTCATGGCTAAATGCTTTCCCCTCTTTTTGACTGATATTGCTGCTATGTGGTTTCGGCAGCTGGAATCTGAATCGATCAACAGCTGGAACATGTTGGTCGCTCGCTTTATTGAACAGTTTCGGGTCCATATCGCTCGACCCAAAAATGTAATGTCACTAACTACAATCAAGCAGAGGCCTAAAGAAACTCTACGGTCATTTCTGGAGAGGTTCAACGTTGCAGCAGCATCAGTTGATCGACCAGAGCCATCTATGGTATTAATGGCGGCAGTATCCGGCGTTCTAGACAACTCGGAGTTCAAAAAATCCTTGTACCGGGACCCACCAAGGAATCTTAGCGAATTCTACCTTGAATCGGATAGGTTTTTGCGTGAAGAAGATGCAACCTCCGAAAAGAAAGTTCTCGATGTTAACATGCTCAAAGACGGAGAACCGTCTGATTCTGATAAAGGCAAAGGAAAAGCTGCCGTCAAGAATGACCGCAACGCTCAGCCCCGGAGAGGGCCCAGATATGAAAAGTACACAGAACTCAATTCGTCACTAACTGACATCTACGTGAACACAAACGGTGACGTCTCCTATCCAAAGCCTCCCAAGAGGGAGCCATCACAAAGAGAACGCGATTCTGGGAAATATTGCATATTTCACGATATGGACGGTCATGACACTTGCGAGATTTGATTGAGGAACGGGTTAGACGTGGAGAGCTACCCGAGTATGTGAAACAACCAACAACGCCTACACCTGCGCTACCCCCACCTGCTCCCCGGAGAGGGAATGACCCTGGAACGAGCTCCCATCGGCTCGTCATCAACTGATCTGGATTGGATCACTCTGAGTTTTCAGCATTTCTTAGGATTTAAGATATGTTTCTTTGCTTTCTTTAGGTTTTCCGATTGGCTAAATCGGAGTACACACGTTCGGGGTTAGGATTTAGCTCCAAAGCGTGTGCTGCACTCGATAACAAACCAATCAGGATTTGCTTTGGTTTTGTACTTTGAATTGAATAAGGAAGGACTTTCCGAGCATGGATTATGTTTGGCAATTTAAGTATCTTGTCAGGTTGTGGCAGGATTCTCAATCTCAACTAAAGTATGGCTTATACTTATCTCGGACCCCTAGGCATGGATTATGCCTAGGGACAGACTGACTTGTCAGGTTTTGGCAAGCATAGCTCTATCCCGACATGAGTATGGATTGTACTCACTAGGATTCTTAAGTATGGATTGTACTCTGGAACGGCTTATTGTTTTGTCAGGATCTGGCAAAGGAACTCAATAAAACTCGAGTATGGTTTATGCTCAGTTTGAATTTCCTGGTATGGCTTATACCCGGAAGGTTAGGTCCCTCGTCAGGTTTTGGCAGGATGATTCGAACGTGTCTTGAGTATGGTTTACGCTCAAACAAGCGCCCAAGCATGGTTTATGCTCGAAAGTGTAATTAGTTTTGTCAGGATTTGACACACCTTTCTGCTCTCTTTTCTTCGCAGGTATGGATTATACTTGCAGCTGGCAGGCCCGGCGTAGCCTTGGATTATCCAGAACACGTCTTCCTTCATTCAGCAAGATATGTTCTGAGGGGCAAAATGTTGACCCGCTTTTTAGTCAAAGCAGTCACACATGGAATCTCTTCTCAACAATACACTCAAGCGTTGGAAATATCGTCAGAAGACATGAAGTGATTTGGTTGAAATCGCATCACAAATAAAGAAAGGCCCGGAACTCCTACCAAATGACCTTTTTTGGGCCCGAAAATAGCGATTACGGAGCTGAGCTCTGTAACTCTTGTAGATCTCTGAATTAGCTTCAGTTTGAGCTTTCGTTTGGCTAAAACGGACTTACGGTTTGAAAGTTATGCCCGTTTCCGTGAACGCATGCAGAACCGGAAACGTGGAATTTGGAAATTGGCTTGACCTCCCGGATCGGATCGGACCCGCTCCGACTCCTCTCTTCGAAGAAGCATAGCATTGGATGGTTTTGGCAGAGCTCTGACTCGGTTCGGATCGGGTGGAATGGAGCAATCCGACCCGCTTCCCGTCGGATCCTCACAAGAGCACAAAGTCTTCGGGTTGAAGACACCAACTCGGTTCGGATCGGATAACCGACCCGCCTTACACACTGCACTGAAGTACTTCCACTCTTCGGATCGAAGACACCAAATCGGTTCGGATCGGAAGTCCGAACCGACCCGCCTTGCAGCAGATATATAGCAACACGTCTCGCCTTCGGTTGGAATGCTCCGGATCGGTTCGGAAGGAAGAGGACCCGAACCGAACCGCTTCGACCTGCTGCTACACCTCAACTTTGACCTGTTCTCAAGGAGTAACTACCTCCTATTAATCCGGATCGGCTTACACCTGTCCTAGCACGATCTGAAGACCACTTCTCCACTATCTCCGAGATGGCCTCTCCACATGCCACGTGCCCCTCCGATCCGATCCGGTTCAGAGCACCTACTAGCTTCTCTACGCCTATAAATACACCACGAGATGGTCATTTCAAGGGACTTTTTTCCGTCACTAACACCTCCCGACCTCCATTACCAAGTATTCAAGGACTTTGGGTACTCCTCAACTCAATCAAACACGAGGCTATCGTGCATAAATTCAATCTCTTTTCTCCTCTTCTTCATTGTAAACACGAGGATTTCGTGTATAAGCTGCAAACAAACAACATTGTAATAGCTTCTTAGGATTCAAGAAACTATAAAGTGGACGTAGGCTTGGATTGAGCCGAACCACTATAAAAATCTCGAGTGTCTCCTCTTATTTTACTGCTTTTTCTGTATTAATCTGTGATTTGTGAGGATTTCACATAGAGTTTGGGTGTTAGGCCCAAATTTCGGTCTAACATTTTGGCGCGCCAGGTAGGGGGGCACACGATACAACTTCTTCTACTAGCTTGAACGGAAGCGGATTATTTGGCTATTGGATCAATGGTCAAGCGAAAGAAAGACGGAACCTTCTCTCGTGCTGAGGATGTTGGCACTGAAGGCACAAGGAACGAGGCAAGCCAGGAGGCTTCCTCTCATGAAAATCCATCAGCATACTTAACCAGAGATGAAATGGATGGCGTTCTCGCTGAATTGAGAACTCAAATGGCAAGACAAGATGATCTCCTCCGCAAACAACAGGAGATGATCGACCAATTCTTCGCTCGGATGGAAGGAAGGCCGAGCGGCAATGCGCAACTCACTGGAAATGGTACTGAAATGGCTCCAGCAGGAATAACAAACCGGATCGGTTCGGATCGGATCCGAACCGAGGGCCAAAATCTGAATCCAATGCAGATGGAAATGGGGGACATTCCCCACCGGATCGGTTCGGACCCGATCCGAACAGCAACCCTGCATGAGCCTGGGGGCAGCAGCCTCCCCTCTGGAAATCAAGGCTTCGCTCCTGTTCGACCTACATCCGCACCGGTTCGGGTCGGAAATACCACACAAATTCAGCATCAAGCTCCCCAGTTCGGAACAGGCGAACCTGTTCGGATCAGCACCTCCGATCCGAACCGTGCACCTCTCCATAACCTCCCTCGCTTCTCCGAACCGCAGCAAGGGGGCACCTCCGAACCGAACCGGATGACCTGCCAAGCTCCTCATACTCTTCCACACACTTCTGAACACAACGCTGGGGGCACCAGCTCTGGCTTTAGCAGCTTGCAACAGCTCTTTGAAGGCGATCGGCTCGCCAACCTCATTGAACGCCTCTCGAGAAGCCGCACTTATCAGAATGACATGGATGATGTCAATCACAATCCATTCACACAGGAAATCAGGAATTCCCGCAATCCTCCGGATTTCAAACTTCCACAACTGGAACCCTACAACGGCAGGGCAGATCCTACTGTGCACCTAATGCGCTATAAACGGCATATGGAAGTTCAATCGGTGTCGGAAAACGTCATGGCTAAATGCTTTCCCCTCTTTTTGACTGATATTGCTGCTATGTGGTTTCGGCAGCTGGAATCTGAATCGATCAACAGCTGGAACATGTTGGTCGCTCGCTTTATTGAACAGTTTCGGGTCCATATCGCTCGACCCAAAAATGTAATGTCACTAACTACAATCAAGCAGAGGCCTAAAGAAACTCTACGGTCATTTCTGGAGAGGTTCAACGTTGCAGCAGCATCAGTTGATCGACCAGAGCCATCTATGGTATTAATGGCGGCAGTATCCGGCGTTCTAGACAACTCGGAGTTCAAAAAATCCTTGTACCGGGACCCACCAAGGAATCTTAGCGAATTCTACCTTGAATCGGATAGGTTTTTGCGTGAAGAAGATGCAACCTCCGAAAAGAAAGTTCTCGATGTTAACATGCTCAAAGACGGAGAACCGTCTGATTCTGATAAAGGCAAAGGAAAAGCTGCCGTCAAGAATGACCGCAACGCTCAGCCCCGGAGAGGGCCCAGATATGAAAAGTACACAGAACTCAATTCATCACTAACTGACATCTACGTGAACACAAACGGTGACGTCTCCTATCCAAAGCCTCCCAAGAGGGAGCCATCACAAAGAGAACGCGATTCTGGGAAATATTGCATATTTCACGATATGGACGGTCATGACACTTGCGAGATTTGATTGAGGAACGGGTTAGACGTGGAGAGCTACCCGAGTATGTGAAACAACCAACAACGCCTACACCTGCGCTACCCCCACCTGCTCCCCGGAGAGGGAATGACCCTGGAACGAGCTCCCATCGGCTCGTCATCAACTGATCTGGATTGGATCACTCTGAGTTTTCAGCATTTCTTAGGATTTAAGATATGTTTCTTTGCTTTCTTTAGGTTTTCCGATTGGCTAAATCGGAGTACACACGTTCGGGGTTAGGATTTAGCTCCAAAGCGTGTGCTGCACTCGATAACAAACCAATCAGGATTTGCTTTGGTTTTGTACTTTGAATTGAATAAGGAAGGACTTTCCGAGCATGGATTATGTTTGGCAATTTAAGTATCTTGTCAGGTTGTGGCAGGATTCTCAATCTCAACTAAAGTATGGCTTATACTTATCTCGGACCCCTAGGCATGGATTATGCCTAGGGACAGACTGACTTGTCAGGTTTTGGCAAGCATAGCTCTATCCCGACATGAGTATGGATTGTACTCACTAGGATTTTTAAGTATGGATTGTACTCTGGAACGGCTTATTGTTTTGTCAGGATCTGGCAAAGGAACTCAATAAAACTCGAGTATGGTTTATGCTCAGTTTGAATTTCCTGGTATGGCTTATACCCGGAAGGTTAGGTCCCTCGTCAGGTTTTGGCAGGATGATTCGAACGTGTCTTGAGTATGGTTTACGCTCAAACAAGCGCCCAAGCATGGTTTATGCTCGAAAGTGTAATTAGTTTTGTCAGGATTTGACACACCTTTCTGCTCTCTTTTCTTCGCAGGTATGGATTATACTTGCAGCTGGCAGGCCCGGCGTAGCCTTGGATTATCCAGAACACGTCTTCCTTCATTCAGCAAGATATGTTCTGAGGGGCAAAATGTTGACCCGCTTTTTAGTCAAAGCAGTCACACATGGAATCTCTTCTCAACAATACACTCAAGCGTTGGAAATATCGTCAGAAGACATGAAGTGATTTGGTTGAAATCGCATCACAAATAAAGAAAGGCCCGGAACTCCTACCAAATGACCTTTTTTGGGCCCGAAAATAGCGATTACGGAGCTGAGCTCTGTAACTCTTGTAGATCTCTGAATTAGCTTCAGTTTGAGCTTTCGTTTGGCTAAAACGGACTTACGGTTTGAAAGTTATGCCCGTTTCCGTGAACGCATGCAGAACCGGAAACGTGGAATTTGGAAATTGGCTTGACCTCCCGGATCGGATCGGACCCGCTCCGACTCCTCTCTTCGAAGAAGCATAGCATTGGATGGTTTTGGCAGAGCTCTGACTCGGTTCGGATCGGGTGGAATGGAGCAATCCGACCCGCTTCCCGTCGGATCCTCACAAGAGCACAAAGTCTTCGGGTTGAAGACACCAACTCGGTTCGGATCGGATAACCGACCCGCCTTACACACTGCACTGAAGTACTTCCACTCTTCGGATCGAAGACACCAAATCGGTTCGGATCGGAAGTCCGAACCGACCCGCCTTGCAGCAGATATATAGCAACACGTCTCGCCTTCGGTTGGAATGCTCCGGATCGGTTCGGAAGGAAGAGGACCCGAACCGAACCGCTTCGACCTGCTGCTACACCTCAACTTTGACCTGTTCTCAAGGAGTAACTACCTCCTATTAATCCGGATCGGCTTACACCTGTCCTAGCACGATCTGAAGACCACTTCTCCACTATCTCCGAGATGGCCTCTCCACATGCCACGTGCCCCTCCGATCCGATCCGGTTCAGAGCACCTACTAGCTTCTCTACGCCTATAAATACACCACGAGATGGTCATTTCAAGGGACTTTTTTCCGTCACTAACACCTCCCGACCTCCATTACCAAGTATTCAAGGACTTTGGGTACTCCTCAACTCAATCAAACACGAGGCTATCGTGCATAAATTCAATCTCTTTTCTCCTCTTCTTCATTGTAAACACGAGGATTTCGTGTATAAGCTGCAAACAAACAACATTGTAATAGCTTCTTAGGATTCAAGAAACTATAAAGTGGACGTAGGCTTGGATTGAGCCGAACCACTATAAAAATCTCGAGTGTCTCCTCTTATTTTACTGCTTTTTCTGTATTAATCTGTGATTTGTGAGGATTTCACATAGAGTTTGGGTGTTAGGCCCAAATTTCGGTCTAACATTTTGGCGCGCCAGGTAGGGGGGCACACGATACAACTTCTTCTACTAGCTTGAACGGAAGCGGATTATTTGGCTATTGGATCAATGGTCAAGCGAAAGAAAGACGGAACCTTCTCTCGTGCTGAGGATGTTGGCACTGAAGGCACAAGGAACGAGGCAAGCCAGGAGGCTTCCTCTCATGAAAATCCATCAGCATACTTAACCAGAGATGAAATGGATGGCGTTCTCGCTGAATTGAGAACTCAAATGGCAAGACAAGATGATCTCCTCCGCAAACAACAGGAGATGATCGACCAATTCTTCGCTCGGATGGAAGGAAGGCCGAGCGGCAATGCGCAACTCACTGGAAATGGTACTGAAATGGCTCCAGCAGGAATAACAAACCGGATCGGTTCGGATCGGATCCGAACCGAGGGCCAAAATCTGAATCCAATGCAGATGGAAATGGGGGACATTCCCCACCGGATCGGTTCGGACCCGATCCGAACAGCAACCCTGCATGAGCCTGGGGGCAGCAGCCTCCCCTCTGGAAATCAAGGCTTCGCTCCTGTTCGACCTACATCCGCACCGGTTCGGGTCGGAAATACCACACAAATTCAGCATCAAGCTCCCCAGTTCGGAACAGGCGAACCTGTTCGGATCAGCACCTCCGATCCGAACCGTGCACCTCTCCATAACCTCCCTCGCTTCTCCGAACCGCAGCAAGGGGGCACCTCCGAACCGAACCGGATGACCTGCCAAGCTCCTCATACTCTTCCACACACTTCTGAACACAACGCTGGGGGCACCAGCTCTGGCTTTAGCAGCTTGCAACAGCTCTTTGAAGGCGATCGGCTCGCCAACCTCATTGAACGCCTCTCGAGAAGCCGCACTTATCAGAATGACATGGATGATGTCAATCACAATCCATTCACACAGGAAATCAGGAATTCCCGCAATCCTCCGGATTTCAAACTTCCACAACTGGAACCCTACAACGGCAGGGCAGATCCTACTGTGCACCTAATGCGCTATAAACGGCATATGGAAGTTCAATCGGTGTCGGAAAACGTCATGGCTAAATGCTTTCCCCTCTTTTTGACTGATATTGCTGCTATGTGGTTTCGGCAGCTGGAATCTGAATCGATCAACAGCTGGAACATGTTGGTCGCTCGCTTTATTGAACAGTTTCGGGTCCATATCGCTCGACCCAAAAATGTAATGTCACTAACTACAATCAAGCAGAGGCCTAAAGAAACTCTACGGTCATTTCTGGAGAGGTTCAACGTTGCAGCAGCATCAGTTGATCGACCAGAGCCATCTATGGTATTAATGGCGGCAGTATCCGGCGTTCTAGACAACTCGGAGTTCAAAAAATCCTTGTACCGGGACCCACCAAGGAATCTTAGCGAATTCTACCTTGAATCGGATAGGTTTTTGCGTGAAGAAGATGCAACCTCCGAAAAGAAAGTTCTCGATGTTAACATGCTCAAAGACGGAGAACCGTCTGATTCTGATAAAGGCAAAGGAAAAGCTGCCGTCAAGAATGACCGCAACGCTCAGCCCCGGAGAGGGCCCAGATATGAAAAGTACACAGAACTCAATTCGTCACTAACTGACATCTACGTGAACACAAACGGTGACGTCTCCTATCCAAAGCCTCCCAAGAGGGAGCCATCACAAAGAGAACGCGATTCTGGGAAATATTGCATATTTCACGATATGGACGGTCATGACACTTGCGAGATTTGATTGAGGAACGGGTTAGACGTGGAGAGCTACCCGAGTATGTGAAACAACCAACAACGCCTACACCTGCGCTACCCCCACCTGCTCCCCGGAGAGGGAATGACCCTGGAACGAGCTCCCATCGGCTCGTCATCAACTGATCTGGATTGGATCACTCTGAGTTTTCAGCATTTCTTAGGATTTAAGATATGTTTCTTTGCTTTCTTTAGGTTTTCCGATTGGCTAAATCGGAGTACACACGTTCGGGGTTAGGATTTAGCTCCAAAGCGTGTGCTGCACTCGATAACAAACCAATCAGGATTTGCTTTGGTTTTGTACTTTGAATTGAATAAGGAAGGACTTTCCGAGCATGGATTATGTTTGGCAATTTAAGTATCTTGTCAGGTTGTGGCAGGATTCTCAATCTCAACTAAAGTATGGCTTATACTTATCTCGGACCCCTAGGCATGGATTATGCCTAGGGACAGACTGACTTGTCAGGTTTTGGCAAGCATAGCTCTATCCCGACATGAGTATGGATTGTACTCACTAGGATTCTTAAGTATGGATTGTACTCTGGAACGGCTTATTGTTTTGTCAGGATCTGGCAAAGGAACTCAATAAAACTCGAGTATGGTTTATGCTCAGTTTGAATTTCCTGGTATGGCTTATACCCGGAAGGTTAGGTCCCTCGTCAGGTTTTGGCAGGATGATTCGAACGTGTCTTGAGTATGGTTTACGCTCAAACAAGCGCCCAAGCATGGTTTATGCTCGAAAGTGTAATTAGTTTTGTCAGGATTTGACACACCTTTCTGCTCTCTTTTCTTCGCAGGTATGGATTATACTTGCAGCTGGCAGGCCCGGCGTAGCCTTGGATTATCCAGAACACGTCTTCCTTCATTCAGCAAGATATGTTCTGAGGGGCAAAATGTTGACCCGCTTTTTAGTCAAAGCAGTCACACATGGAATCTCTTCTCAACAATACACTCAAGCGTTGGAAATATCGTCAGAAGACATGAAGTGATTTGGTTGAAATCGCATCACAAATAAAGAAAGGCCCGGAACTCCTACCAAATGACCTTTTTTGGGCCCGAAAATAGCGATTACAGAGCTGAGCTCTGTAACTCTTGTAGATCTCTGAATTAGCTTCAGTTTGAGCTTTCGTTTGGCTAAAACGGACTTACGGTTTGAAAGTTATGCCCGTTTCCGTGAACGCATGCAGAACCGGAAACGTGGAATTTGGAAATTGGCTTGACCTCCCGGATCGGATCGGACCCGCTCCGACTCCTCTCTTCGAAGAAGCATAGCATTGGATGGTTTTGGCAGAGCTCTGACTCGGTTCGGATCGGGTGGAATGGAGCAATCCGACCCGCTTCCCGTCGGATCCTCACAAGAGCACAAAGTCTTCGGGTTGAAGACACCAACTCGGTTCGGATCGGATAACCGACCCGCCTTACACACTGCACTGAAGTACTTCCACTCTTCGGATCGAAGACACCAAATCGGTTCGGATCGGAAGTCCGAACCGACCCGCCTTGCAGCAGATATATAGCAACACGTCTCGCCTTCGGTTGGAATGCTCCGGATCGGTTCGGAAGGAAGAGGACCCGAACCGAACCGCTTCGACCTGCTGCTACACCTCAACTTTGACCTGTTCTCAAGGAGTAACTACCTCCTATTAATCCGGATCGGCTTACACCTGTCCTAGCACGATCTGAAGACCACTTCTCCACTATCTCCGAGATGGCCTCTCCACATGCCACGTGCCCCTCCGATCCGATCCGGTTCAGAGCACCTACTAGCTTCTCTACGCCTATAAATACACCACGAGATGGTCATTTCAAGGGACTTTTTTCCGTCACTAACACCTCCCGACCTCCATTACCAAGTATTCAAGGACTTTGGGTACTCCTCAACTCAATCAAACACGAGGCTATCGTGCATAAATTCAATCTCTTTTCTCCTCTTCTTCATTGTAAACACGAGGATTTCGTGTATAAGCTGCAAACAAACAACATTGTAATAGCTTCTTAGGATTCAAGAAACTATAAAGTGGACGTAGGCTTGGATTGAGCCGAACCACTATAAAAATCTCGAGTGTCTCCTCTTATTTTACTGCTTTTTCTGTATTAATCTGTGATTTGTGAGGATTTCACATAGAGTTTGGGTGTTAGGCCCAAATTTCGGTCTAACATTTTGGCGCGCCAGGTAGGGGGGCACACGATACAACTTCTTCTACTAGCTTGAACGGAAGCGGATTATTTGGCTATTGGATCAATGGTCAAGCGAAAGAAAGACGGAACCTTCTCTCGTGCTGAGGATGTTGGCACTGAAGGCACAAGGAACGAGGCAAGCCAGGAGGCTTCCTCTCATGAAAATCCATCAGCATACTTAACCAGAGATGAAATGGATGGCGTTCTCGCTGAATTGAGAACTCAAATGGCAAGACAAGATGATCTCCTCCGCAAACAACAGGAGATGATCGACCAATTCTTCGCTCGGATGGAAGGAAGGCCGAGCGGCAATGCGCAACTCACTGGAAATGGTACTGAAATGGCTCCAGCAGGAATAACAAACCGGATCGGTTCGGATCGGATCCGAACCGAGGGCCAAAATCTGAATCCAATGCAGATGGAAATGGGGGACATTCCCCACCGGATCGGTTCGGACCCGATCCGAACAGCAACCCTGCATGAGCCTGGGGGCAGCAGCCTCCCCTCTGGAAATCAAGGCTTCGCTCCTGTTCGACCTACATCCGCACCGGTTCGGGTCGGAAATACCACACAAATTCAGCATCAAGCTCCCCAGTTCGGAACAGGCGAACCTGTTCGGATCAGCACCTCCGATCCGAACCGTGCACCTCTCCATAACCTCCCTCGCTTCTCCGAACCGCAGCAAGGGGGCACCTCCGAACCGAACCGGATGACCTGCCAAGCTCCTCATACTCTTCCACACACTTCTGAACACAACGCTGGGGGCACCAGCTCTGGCTTTAGCAGCTTGCAACAGCTCTTTGAAGGCGATCGGCTCGCCAACCTCATTGAACGCCTCTCGAGAAGCCGCACTTATCAGAATGACATGGATGATGTCAATCACAATCCATTCACACAGGAAATCAGGAATTCCCGCAATCCTCCGGATTTCAAACTTCCACAACTGGAACCCTACAACGGCAGGGCAGATCCTACTGTGCACCTAATGCGCTATAAACGGCATATGGAAGTTCAATCGGTGTCGGAAAACGTCATGGCTAAATGCTTTCCCCTCTTTTTGACTGATATTGCTGCTATGTGGTTTCGGCAGCTGGAATCTGAATCGATCAACAGCTGGAACATGTTGGTCGCTCGCTTTATTGAACAGTTTCGGGTCCATATCGCTCGACCCAAAAATGTAATGTCACTAACTACAATCAAGCAGAGGCCTAAAGAAACTCTACGGTCATTTCTGGAGAGGTTCAACGTTGCAGCAGCATCAGTTGATCGACCAGAGCCATCTATGGTATTAATGGCGGCAGTATCCGGCGTTCTAGACAACTCGGAGTTCAAAAAATCCTTGTACCGGGACCCACCAAGGAATCTTAGCGAATTCTACCTTGAATCGGATAGGTTTTTGCGTGAAGAAGATGCAACCTCCGAAAAGAAAGTTCTCGATGTTAACATGCTCAAAGACGGAGAACCGTCTGATTCTGATAAAGGCAAAGGAAAAGCTGCCGTCAAGAATGACCGCAACGCTCAGCCCCGGAGAGGGCCCAGATATGAAAAGTACACAGAACTCAATTCGTCACTAACTGACATCTACGTGAACACAAACGGTGACGTCTCCTATCCAAAGCCTCCCAAGAGGGAGCCATCACAAAGAGAACGCGATTCTGGGAAATATTGCATATTTCACGATATGGACGGTCATGACACTTGCGAGATTTGATTGAGGAACGGGTTAGACGTGGAGAGCTACCCGAGTATGTGAAACAACCAACAACGCCTACACCTGCGCTACCCCCACCTGCTCCCCGGAGAGGGAATGACCCTGGAACGAGCTCCCATCGGCTCGTCATCAACTGATCTGGATTGGATCACTCTGAGTTTTCAGCATTTCTTAGGATTTAAGATATGTTTCTTTGCTTTCTTTAGGTTTTCCGATTGGCTAAATCGGAGTACACACGTTCGGGGTTAGGATTTAGCTCCAAAGCGTGTGCTGCACTCGATAACAAACCAATCAGGATTTGCTTTGGTTTTGTACTTTGAATTGAATAAGGAAGGACTTTCCGAGCATGGATTATGTTTGGCAATTTAAGTATCTTGTCAGGTTGTGGCAGGATTCTCAATCTCAACTAAAGTATGGCTTATACTTATCTCGGACCCCTAGGCATGGATTATGCCTAGGGACAGACTGACTTGTCAGGTTTTGGCAAGCATAGCTCTATCCCGACATGAGTATGGATTGTACTCACTAGGATTCTTAAGTATGGATTGTACTCTGGAACGGCTTATTGTTTTGTCAGGATCTGGCAAAGGAACTCAATAAAACTCGAGTATGGTTTATGCTCAGTTTGAATTTCCTGGTATGGCTTATACCCGGAAGGTTAGGTCCCTCGTCAGGTTTTGGCAGGATGATTCGAACGTGTCTTGAGTATGGTTTACGCTCAAACAAGCGCCCAAGCATGGTTTATGCTCGAAAGTGTAATTAGTTTTGTCAGGATTTGACACACCTTTCTGCTCTCTTTTCTTCGCAGGTATGGATTATACTTGCAGCTGGCAGGCCCGGCGTAGCCTTGGATTATCCAGAACACGTCTTCCTTCATTCAGCAAGATATGTTCTGAGGGGCAAAATGTTGACCCGCTTTTTAGTCAAAGCAGTCACACATGGAATCTCTTCTCAACAATACACTCAAGCGTTGGAAATATCGTCAGAAGACATGAAGTGATTTGGTTGAAATCGCATCACAAATAAAGAAAGGCCCGGAACTCCTACCAAATGACCTTTTTTGGGCCCGAAAATAGCGATTACAGAGCTGAGCTCTGTAACTCTTGTAGATCTCTGAATTAGCTTCAGTTTGAGCTTTCGTTTGGCTAAAACGGACTTACGGTTTGAAAGTTATGCCCGTTTCCGTGAACGCATGCAGAACCGGAAACGTGGAATTTGGAAATTGGCTTGACCTCCCGGATCGGATCGGACCCGCTCCGACTCCTCTCTTCGAAGAAGCATAGCATTGGATGGTTTTGGCAGAGCTCTGACTCGGTTCGGATCGGGTGGAATGGAGCAATCCGACCCGCTTCCCGTCGGATCCTCACAAGAGCACAAAGTCTTCGGGTTGAAGACACCAACTCGGTTCGGATCGGATAACCGACCCGCCTTACACACTGCACTGAAGTACTTCCACTCTTCGGATCGAAGACACCAAATCGGTTCGGATCGGAAGTCCGAACCGACCCGCCTTGCAGCAGATATATAGCAACACGTCTCGCCTTCGGTTGGAATGCTCCGGATCGGTTCGGAAGGAAGAGGACCCGAACCGAACCGCTTCGACCTGCTGCTACACCTCAACTTTGACCTGTTCTCAAGGAGTAACTACCTCCTATTAATCCGGATCGGCTTACACCTGTCCTAGCACGATCTGAAGACCACTTCTCCACTATCTCCGAGATGGCCTCTCCACATGCCACGTGCCCCTCCGATCCGATCCGGTTCAGAGCACCTACTAGCTTCTCTACGCCTATAAATACACCACGAGATGGTCATTTCAAGGGACTTTTTTCCGTCACTAACACCTCCCGACCTCCATTACCAAGTATTCAAGGACTTTGGGTACTCCTCAACTCAATCAAACACGAGGCTATCGTGCATAAATTCAATCTCTTTTCTCCTCTTCTTCATTGTAAACACGAGGATTTCGTGTATAAGCTGCAAACAAACAACATTGTAATAGCTTCTTAGGATTCAAGAAACTATAAAGTGGACGTAGGCTTGGATTGAGCCGAACCACTATAAAAATCTCGAGTGTCTCCTCTTATTTTACTGCTTTTTCTGTATTAATCTGTGATTTGTGAGGATTTCACATAGAGTTTGGGTGTTAGGCCCAAATTTCGGTCTAACATTTTGGCGCGCCAGGTAGGGGGGCACACGATACAACTTCTTCTACTAGCTTGAACGGAAGCGGATTATTTGGCTATTGGATCAATGGTCAAGCGAAAGAAAGACGGAACCTTCTCTCGTGCTGAGGATGTTGGCACTGAAGGCACAAGGAACGAGGCAAGCCAGGAGGCTTCCTCTCATGAAAATCCATCAGCATACTTAACCAGAGATGAAATGGATGGCGTTCTCGCTGAATTGAGAACTCAAATGGCAAGACAAGATGATCTCCTCCGCAAACAACAGGAGATGATCGACCAATTCTTCGCTCGGATGGAAGGAAGGCCGAGCGGCAATGCGCAACTCACTGGAAATGGTACTGAAATGGCTCCAGCAGGAATAACAAACCGGATCGGTTCGGATCGGATCCGAACCGAGGGCCAAAATCTGAATCCAATGCAGATGGAAATGGGGGACATTCCCCACCGGATCGGTTCGGACCCGATCCGAACAGCAACCCTGCATGAGCCTGGGGGCAGCAGCCTCCCCTCTGGAAATCAAGGCTTCGCTCCTGTTCGACCTACATCCGCACCGGTTCGGGTCGGAAATACCACACAAATTCAGCATCAAGCTCCCCAGTTCGGAACAGGCGAACCTGTTCGGATCAGCACCTCCGATCCGAACCGTGCACCTCTCCATAACCTCCCTCGCTTCTACGAACCGCAGCAAGGGGGCACCTCCGAACCGAACCGGATGACCTGCCAAGCTCCTCATACTCTTCCACACACTTCTGAACACAACGCTGGGGGCACCAGCTCTGGCTTTAGCAGCTTGCAACAGCTCTTTGAAGGCGATCGGCTCGCCAACCTCATTGAACGCCTCTCGAGAAGCCGCACTTATCAGAATGACATGGATGATGTCAATCACAATCCATTCACACAGGAAATCAGGAATTCCCGCAATCCTCCGGATTTCAAACTTCCACAACTGGAACCCTACAACGGCAGGGCAGATCCTACTGTGCACCTAATGCGCTATAAACGGCATATGGAAGTTCAATCGGTGTCGGAAAACGTCATGGCTAAATGCTTTCCCCTCTTTTTGACTGATATTGCTGCTATGTGGTTTCGGCAGCTGGAATCTGAATCGATCAACAGCTGGAACATGTTGGTCGCTCGCTTTATTGAACAGTTTCGGGTCCATATCGCTCGACCCAAAAATGTAATGTCACTAACTACAATCAAGCAGAGGCCTAAAGAAACTCTACGGTCATTTCTGGAGAGGTTCAACGTTGCAGCAGCATCAGTTGATCGACCAGAGCCATCTATGGTATTAATGGCGGCAGTATCCGGCGTTCTAGACAACTCGGAGTTCAAAAAATCCTTGTACCGGGACCCACCAAGGAATCTTAGCGAATTCTACCTTGAATCGGATAGGTTTTTGCGTGAAGAAGATGCAACCTCCGAAAAGAAAGTTCTCGATGTTAACATGCTCAAAGACGGAGAACCGTCTGATTCTGATAAAGGCAAAGGAAAAGCTGCCGTCAAGAATGACCGCAACGCTCAGCCCCGGAGAGGGCCCAGATATGAAAAGTACACAGAACTCAATTCGTCACTAACTGACATCTACGTGAACACAAACGGTGACGTCTCCTATCCAAAGCCTCCCAAGAGGGAGCCATCACAAAGAGAACGCGATTCTGGGAAATATTGCATATTTCACGATATGGACGGTCATGACACTTGCGAGATTTGATTGAGGAACGGGTTAGACGTGGAGAGCTACCCGAGTATGTGAAACAACCAACAACGCCTACACCTGCGCTACCCCCACCTGCTCCCCGGAGAGGGAATGACCCTGGAACGAGCTCCCATCGGCTCGTCATCAACTGATCTGGATTGGATCACTCTGAGTTTTCAGCATTTCTTAGGATTTAAGATATGTTTCTTTGCTTTCTTTAGGTTTTCCGATTGGCTAAATCGGAGTACACACGTTCGGGGTTAGGATTTAGCTCCAAAGCGTGTGCTGCACTCGATAACAAACCAATCAGGATTTGCTTTGGTTTTGTACTTTGAATTGAATAAGGAAGGACTTTCCGAGCATGGATTATGTTTGGCAATTTAAGTATCTTGTCAGGTTGTGGCAGGATTCTCAATCTCAACTAAAGTATGGCTTATACTTATCTCGGACCCCTAGGCATGGATTATGCCTAGGGACAGACTGACTTGTCAGGTTTTGGCAAGCATAGCTCTATCCCGACATGAGTATGGATTGTACTCACTAGGATTCTTAAGTATGGATTGTACTCTGGAACGGCTTATTGTTTTGTCAGGATCTGGCAAAGGAACTCAATAAAACTCGAGTATGGTTTATGCTCAGTTTGAATTTCCTGGTATGGCTTATACCCGGAAGGTTAGGTCCCTCGTCAGGTTTTGGCAGGATGATTCGAACGTGTCTTGAGTATGGTTTACGCTCAAACAAGCGCCCAAGCATGGTTTATGCTCGAAAGTGTAATTAGTTTTGTCAGGATTTGACACACCTTTCTGCTCTCTTTTCTTCGCAGGTATGGATTATACTTGCAGCTGGCAGGCCCGGCGTAGCCTTGGATTATCCAGAACACGTCTTCCTTCATTCAGCAAGATATGTTCTGAGGGGCAAAATGTTGACCCGCTTTTTAGTCAAAGCAGTCACACATGGAATCTCTTCTCAACAATACACTCAAGCGTTGGAAATATCGTCAGAAGACATGAAGTGATTTGGTTGAAATCGCATCACAAATAAAGAAAGGCCCGGAACTCCTACCAAATGACCTTTTTTGGGCCCGAAAATAGCGATTACAGAGCTGAGCTCTGTAACTCTTGTAGATCTCTGAATTAGCTTCAGTTTGAGCTTTCGTTTGGCTAAAACGGACTTACGGTTTGAAAGTTATGCCCGTTTCCGTGAACGCATGCAGAACCGGAAACGTGGAATTTGGAAATTGGCTTGACCTCCCGGATCGGATCGGACCCGCTCCGACTCCTCTCTTCGAAGAAGCATAGCATTGGATGGTTTTGGCAGAGCTCTGACTCGGTTCGGATCGGGTGGAATGGAGCAATCCGACCCGCTTCCCGTCGGATCCTCACAAGAGCACAAAGTCTTCGGGTTGAAGACACCAACTCGGTTCGGATCGGATAACCGACCCGCCTTACACACTGCACTGAAGTACTTCCACTCTTCGGATCGAAGACACCAAATCGGTTCGGATCGGAAGTCCGAACCGACCCGCCTTGCAGCAGATATATAGCAACACGTCTCGCCTTCGGTTGGAATGCTCCGGATCGGTTCGGAAGGAAGAGGACCCGAACCGAACCGCTTCGACCTGCTGCTACACCTCAACTTTGACCTGTTCTCAAGGAGTAACTACCTCCTATTAATCCGGATCGGCTTACACCTGTCCTAGCACGATCTGAAGACCACTTCTCCACTATCTCCGAGATGGCCTCTCCACATGCCACGTGCCCCTCCGATCCGATCCGGTTCAGAGCACCTACTAGCTTCTCTACGCCTATAAATACACCACGAGATGGTCATTTCAAGGGACTTTTTTCCGTCACTAACACCTCCCGACCTCCATTACCAAGTATTCAAGGACTTTGGGTACTCCTCAACTCAATCAAACACGAGGCTATCGTGCATAAATTCAATCTCTTTTCTCCTCTTCTTCATTGTAAACACGAGGATTTCGTGTATAAGCTGCAAACAAACAACATTGTAATAGCTTCTTAGGATTCAAGAAACTATAAAGTGGACGTAGGCTTGGATTGAGCCGAACCACTATAAAAATCTCGAGTGTCTCCTCTTATTTTACTGCTTTTTCTGTATTAATCTGTGATTTGTGAGGATTTCACATAGAGTTTGGGTGTTAGGCCCAAATTTCGGTCTAACATTTTGGCGCGCCAGGTAGGGGGGCACACGATACAACTTCTTCTACTAGCTTGAACGGAAGCGGATTATTTGGCTATTGGATCAATGGTCAAGCGAAAGAAAGACGGAACCTTCTCTCGTGCTGAGGATGTTGGCACTGAAGGCACAAGGAACGAGGCAAGCCAGGAGGCTTCCTCTCATGAAAATCCATCAGCATACTTAACCAGAGATGAAATGGATGGCGTTCTCGCTGAATTGAGAACTCAAATGGCAAGACAAGATGATCTCCTCCGCAAACAACAGGAGATGATCGACCAATTCTTCGCTCGGATGGAAGGAAGGCCGAGCGGCAATGCGCAACTCACTGGAAATGGTACTGAAATGGCTCCAGCAGGAATAACAAACCGGATCGGTTCGGATCGGATCCGAACCGAGGGCCAAAATCTGAATCCAATGCAGATGGAAATGGGGGACATTCCCCACCGGATCGGTTCGGACCCGATCCGAACAGCAACCCTGCATGAGCCTGGGGGCAGCAGCCTCCCCTCTGGAAATCAAGGCTTCGCTCCTGTTCGACCTACATCCGCACCGGTTCGGGTCGGAAATACCACACAAATTCAGCATCAAGCTCCCCAGTTCGGAACAGGCGAACCTGTTCGGATCAGCACCTCCGATCCGAACCGTGCACCTCTCCATAACCTCCCTCGCTTCTCCGAACCGCAGCAAGGGGGCACCTCCGAACCGAACCGGATGACCTGCCAAGCTCCTCATACTCTTCCACACACTTCTGAACACAACGCTGGGGGCACCAGCTCTGGCTTTAGCAGCTTGCAACAGCTCTTTGAAGGCGATCGGCTCGCCAACCTCATTGAACGCCTCTCGAGAAGCCGCACTTATCAGAATGACATGGATGATGTCAATCACAATCCATTCACACAGGAAATCAGGAATTCCCGCAATCCTCCGGATTTCAAACTTCCACAACTGGAACCCTACAACGGCAGGGCAGATCCTACTGTGCACCTAATGCGCTATAAACGGCATATGGAAGTTCAATCGGTGTCGGAAAACGTCATGGCTAAATGCTTTCCCCTCTTTTTGACTGATATTGCTGCTATGTGGTTTCGGCAGCTGGAATCTGAATCGATCAACAGCTGGAACATGTTGGTCGCTCGCTTTATTGAACAGTTTCGGGTCCATATCGCTCGACCCAAAAATGTAATGTCACTAACTACAATCAAGCAGAGGCCTAAAGAAACTCTACGGTCATTTCTGGAGAGGTTCAACGTTGCAGCAGCATCAGTTGATCGACCAGAGCCATCTATGGTATTAATGGCGGCAGTATCCGGCGTTCTAGACAACTCGGAGTTCAAAAAATCCTTGTACCGGGACCCACCAAGGAATCTTAGCGAATTCTACCTTGAATCGGATAGGTTTTTGCGTGAAGAAGATGCAACCTCCGAAAAGAAAGTTCTCGATGTTAACATGCTCAAAGACGGAGAACCGTCTGATTCTGATAAAGGCAAAGGAAAAGCTGCCGTCAAGAATGACCGCAACGCTCAGCCCCGGAGAGGGCCCAGATATGAAAAGTACACAGAACTCAATTCGTCACTAACTGACATCTACGTGAACACAAACGGTGACGTCTCCTATCCAAAGCCTCCCAAGAGGGAGCCATCACAAAGAGAACGCGATTCTGGGAAATATTGCATATTTCACGATATGGACGGTCATGACACTTGCGAGATTTGATTGAGGAACGGGTTAGACGTGGAGAGCTACCCGAGTATGTGAAACAACCAACAACGCCTACACCTGCGCTACCCCCACCTGCTCCCCGGAGAGGGAATGACCCTGGAACGAGCTCCCATCGGCTCGTCATCAACTGATCTGGATTGGATCACTCTGAGTTTTCAGCATTTCTTAGGATTTAAGATATGTTTCTTTGCTTTCTTTAGGTTTTCCGATTGGCTAAATCGGAGTACACACGTTCGGGGTTAGGATTTAGCTCCAAAGCGTGTGCTGCACTCGATAACAAACCAATCAGGATTTGCTTTGGTTTTGTACTTTGAATTGAATAAGGAAGGACTTTCCGAGCATGGATTATGTTTGGCAATTTAAGTATCTTGTCAGGTTGTGGCAGGATTCTCAATCTCAACTAAAGTATGGCTTATACTTATCTCGGACCCCTAGGCATGGATTATGCCTAGGGACAGACTGACTTGTCAGGTTTTGGCAAGCATAGCTCTATCCCGACATGAGTATGGATTGTACTCACTAGGATTCTTAAGTATGGATTGTACTCTGGAACGGCTTATTGTTTTGTCAGGATCTGGCAAAGGAACTCAATAAAACTCGAGTATGGTTTATGCTCAGTTTGAATTTCCTGGTATGGCTTATACCCGGAAGGTTAGGTCCCTCGTCAGGTTTTGGCAGGATGATTCGAACGTGTCTTGAGTATGGTTTACGCTCAAACAAGCGCCCAAGCATGGTTTATGCTCGAAAGTGTAATTAGTTTTGTCAGGATTTGACACACCTTTCTGCTCTCTTTTCTTCGCAGGTATGGATTATACTTGCAGCTGGCAGGCCCGGCGTAGCCTTGGATTATCCAGAACACGTCTTCCTTCATTCAGCAAGATATGTTCTGAGGGGCAAAATGTTGACCCGCTTTTTAGTCAAAGCAGTCACACATGGAATCTCTTCTCAACAATACACTCAAGCGTTGGAAATATCGTCAGAAGACATGAAGTGATTTGGTTGAAATCGCATCACAAATAAAGAAAGGCCCGGAACTCCTACCAAATGACCTTTTTTGGGCCCGAAAATAGCGATTACGGAGCTGAGCTCTGTAACTCTTGTAGATCTCTGAATTAGCTTCAGTTTGAGCTTTCGTTTGGCTAAAACGGACTTACGGTTTGAAAGTTATGCCCGTTTCCGTGAACGCATGCAGAACCGGAAACGTGGAATTTGGAAATTGGCTTGACCTCCCGGATCGGATCGGACCCGCTCCGACTCCTCTCTTCGAAGAAGCATAGCATTGGATGGTTTTGGCAGAGCTCTGACTCGGTTCGGATCGGGTGGAATGGAGCAATCCGACCCGCTTCCCGTCGGATCCTCACAAGAGCACAAAGTCTTCGGGTTGAAGACACCAACTCGGTTCGGATCGGATAACCGACCCGCCTTACACACTGCACTGAAGTACTTCCACTCTTCGGATCGAAGACACCAAATCGGTTCGGATCGGAAGTCCGAACCGACCCGCCTTGCAGCAGATATATAGCAACACGTCTCGCCTTCGGTTGGAATGCTCCGGATCGGTTCGGAAGGAAGAGGACCCGAACCGAACCGCTTCGACCTGCTGCTACACCTCAACTTTGACCTGTTCTCAAGGAGTAACTACCTCCTATTAATCCGGATCGGCTTACACCTGTCCTAGCACGATCTGAAGACCACTTCTCCACTATCTCCGAGATGGCCTCTCCACATGCCACGT
Source organism: Allium sativum (assembly GCA_030737875.1). Lineage (NCBI taxonomy): Eukaryota > Viridiplantae > Streptophyta > Magnoliopsida > Asparagales > Amaryllidaceae > Allium > Allium sativum. The sequence goes on along the minus strand of CM060925.1, from coordinate 305,077,578 downwards.
GCCCCTCCGATCCGATCCGGTTCAGAGCACCTACCAGCTTCTCTACGCCTATAAATACACCACGAGATGGTCATTTCAAGGGACTTTTTTCCGTCACTAACACCTCCCGACCTCCATTACCAAGTATTCAAGGACTTTGGGTACTCCTCAACTCAATCAAACACGAGGCTATCGTGCATAAATTCAATCTCTTTTCTCCTCTTCTTCATTGTAAACACGAGGATTTCGTGTATAAGCTGCAAACAAACAACATTGTAATAGCTTCTTAGGATTCAAGAAACTATAAAGTGGACGTAGGCTTGGATTGAGCCGAACCACTATAAAAATCTCGAGTGTCTCCTCTTATTTTACTGCTTTTTCTGTATTAATCTGTGATTTGTGAGGATTTCACATAGAGTTTGGGTGTTAGGCCCAAATTTCGGTCTAACATTTTGGCGCGCCAGGTAGGGGGGCACACGATACAACTTCTTCTACTAGCTTGAACGGAAGCGGATTATTTGGCTATTGGATCAATGGTCAAGCGAAAGAAAGACGGAACCTTCTCTCGTGCTGAGGATGTTGGCACTGAAGGCACAAGGAACGAGGCAAGCCAGGAGGCTTCCTCTCATGAAAATCCATCAGCATACTTAACCAGAGATGAAATGGATGGCGTTCTCGCTGAATTGAGAACTCAAATGGCAAGACAAGATGATCTCCTCCGCAAACAACAGGAGATGATCGACCAATTCTTCGCTCGGATGGAAGGAAGGCCGAGCGGCAATGCGCAACTCACTGGAAATGGTACTGAAATGGCTCCAGCAGGAATAACAAACCGGATCGGTTCGGATCGGATCCGAACCGAGGGCCAAAATCTGAATCCAATGCAGATGGAAATGGGGGACATTCCCCACCGGATCGGTTCGGACCCGATCCGAACAGCAACCCTGCATGAGCCTGGGGGCAGCAGCCTCCCCTCTGGAAATCAAGGCTTCGCTCCTGTTCGACCTACATCCGCACCGGTTCGGGTCGGAAATACCACACAAATTCAGCATCAAGCTCCCCAGTTCGGAACAGGCGAACCTTTTCGGATCAGCACCTCCGATCCGAACCGTGCACCTCTCCATAACCTCCCTCGCTTCTCCGAACCGCAGCAAGGGGGCACCTCCGAACCGAACCGGATGACCTGCCAAGCTCCTTATACTCTTCCACACACTTCTGAACACAATGCTGGGGGCACCAGCTCTGGCTTTAGCAGCTTGCAACAGCTCTTTGAAGGCGATCGGCTCGCCAACCTCATTGAACGCCTCTCGAGAGGCCGCACTTATCAGAATGACATGGATGATGTCAATCACAATCCATTCACACAGGAAATCAGGAATTCCCGCAATCCTCCGGATTTCAAACTTCCACAACTGGAACCCTACAACGGCAGGGCAGATCCTACTTTGCACCTAATGCGCTATAAACGGCATATGGAAGTTCAATCGGTGTCGGAAAACGTCATGGCTAAATGCTTTCCCCTCTTTTTGACTGATATTGCTGCTATGTGGTTTCGGCAGCTGGAATCTGAATCGATCAACAGCTGGAACATGTTGGTCGCTCGCTTTATTGAACAGTTTCGGGTCCATATCGCTCGACCCAAAAATGTAATGTCACTAACTACAATCAAGCAGAGGCCTAAAGAAACTCTACGGTCATTTCTGGAGAGGTTCAACGTTGCAGCATCATCAGTTGATCGACCCGAGCCATCTATGGTATTAATGGCGGCAGTATCCGGCGTTCTAGACAACTCGGAGTTCAAAAAATCCTTGTACCGGGACCCACCAAGGAATCTTAGCAAATTCTACCTTGAATCGGATAGGTTTTTGCGTGAAGAAGATGCAACCTCCGAAAAGAAAGTTCTCGATGTTAACATGCTCAAAGACGGAGAACCGTCTGATTCTGATAAAGGCAAAGGAAAAGCTGCCGTCAAGAATGACCGCAACGCTCAGCCCCGGAGAGGGCCCAGATATGAAAAGTACACAGAACTCAATTCGTCACTAACTGACATCTACATGAACACAAACGGTGACGTCTCCTATCCAAAGCCTCCCAAGAGGGAGCCATCACAAAGAGAACGCGATTCTGGGAAATATTGCATATTTCACGATATGGAAGGTCATGACACAAATGACTGTAGACACTTGCGAGATTTGATTGAGGAACGGGATAGACGTGGAGAGCTACCCGAGTATGTGAAACAACCAACAACGCCTACACCTGCGCTACCCCCACCTGCTCCCCGGAGAGGGAATGACCCTGGAACGAGCTCCCATCGGCTCGTCATCAACTGATCTGGATTGGATCACTCTGAGTTTTCAGCATTTCTTAGGATTTAAGATATGTTTCTTTGCTTTCTTTAGGTTTTCCGATTGGCTAAATCGGAGTACACACGTTCGGGGTTAGGATTTAGCTCCAAAGCGTGTGCTGCACTCGATAACAAACCAATCAGGATTTGCTTTGGTTTTGTACTTTGAATTGAATAAGGAAGGACTTTCCGAGCATGGATTATGTTTGGCAATTTAAGTATCTTGTCAGGTTGTGGCAGGATTCTCAATCTCAACTAAAGTATGGCTTATACTTATCTCGGACCCCTAGGCATGGATTATGCCTAGGGACAGACTGACTTGTCAGGTTTTGGCAAGCATAGCTCTATCCCGACATGAGTATGGATTGTACTCACTAGGATTCTTAAGTATGGATTGTACTCTGGAACGGCTTATTGTTTTGTCAGGATCTGGCAAAGGAACTCAATAAAACTTGAGTATGGTTTATGCTCAGTTTGAATTTCCTGGTATGGCTTATACCCGAAAGGTTAGGTCCCTCTTCAGGTTTTGGCAGGATGATTCGAACGTGTCTTGAGTATGGTTTACGCTCAAACAAGCGCCCAAGCATGGTTTATGCTCGAAAGTGTAATTAGTTTTGTCAGGATTTGACACACCTTTCTGCTCTCTTTTCTTCGCAGGTATGGATTATACTTGCAGCTGGCAGGCCCGGCGTAGCCTTGGATTATCCAGAACACGTCTTCCTTCATTCAGCAAGATATGTTCTGAGGGGCAAAATGTTGACCCACTTTTTAGTCAAAGCAGTCACACATGGAATCTCTTCTCAACAATACACTCAAGCGTTGGGAATATCGTCAGAAGACATGAAGTGATTTGGTTGAAATCGCATCACAAATAAAGAAAGGCCCGGAACTCCTACCAAATGACCTTTTTTGGGCCCGAAAATAGCGATTACGGAGCTAAGCTCTGTAACTCTTGTAGATCTCTGAATTAGCTTCAGTTTGAGCTTTCGGTTGGCTAAAACGGTCTTACGGTTTGAAAGTTATGCCCGTTTCCGTGAACGCATGCAGAACCGGAAACGTGGAATTTGGAAATTGGCTTGACCTCCCGGATCGGATCGGACCCGCTCCGACTCCTCTCTTCGAAGAAGCATAGCATTGGATGGTTTTGGCAGAGCTCTGACTCGGTTCGGATCGGGTGGAATGGAGCAATCCGACCCGCTTCCCGTCGGATCCTCACAAGAGCACAAAGTCTTCGGGTTGAAGACACCAACTCGGTTCGGATCGGATAACCGACCCGCCTTACACACTGCACTGAAGTACTTCCACTCTTCGGATCGAAGACACCAAATCAGTTCGGATCGGAAGTCCGAACCGACCCGCCTTGCAGCAGATATATAGCAACACGTCTCGCCTTCGGTTGGAATGCTCCGGATCGGTTCGGAAGGAAGAGGACCCGAACCGAACCGCTTCGACCTGATGCTACACCTCAACTTTGACCTGTTCTCAAGGAGTAACTACCTCCTATTAATCCGGATCGGCTTACACCTGTCCTAGCACGATCTGAAGACCACTTCTCCACTATCTCCGAGATGGCCTCTCCACATGCCACGTGCCCCTCCGATCCGATCCGGTTCAGAGCACCTACCAGCTTCTCTACGCCTATAAATACACCACGAGATGGTCATTTCAAGGGACTTTTTTCCGTCACTAACACCTCCCGACCTCCATTACCAAGTATTCAAGGACTTTGGGTACTCCTCAACTCAATCAAACACGAGGCTATCGTGCATAAATTCAATCTCTTTTCTCCTCTTCTTCATTGTAAACACGAGGATTTCGTGTATAAGCTGCAAACAAACAACATTGTAATAGCTTCTTAGGATTCAAGAAACTATAAAGTGGACGTAGGCTTGGATTGAGCCGAACCACTATAAAAATCTCGAGTGTCTCCTCTTATTTTACTGCTTTTTCTGTATTAATCTGTGATTTGTGAGGATTTCACATAGAGTTTGGGTGTTAGGCCCAAATTTCGGTCTAACATTTTGGCGCGCCAGGTAGGGGGGCACACGATACAACTTCTTCTACTAGCTTGAACGGAAGCGGATTATTTGGCTATTGGATCAATGGTCAAGCGAAAGAAAGACGGAACCTTCTCTCGTGCTGAGGATGTTGGCACTGAAGGCACAAGGAACGAGGCAAGCCAGGAGGCTTCCTCTCATGAAAATCCATCAGCATACTTAACCAGAGATGAAATGGATGGCGTTCTCGCTGAATTGAGAACTCAAATGGCAAGACAAGATGATCTCCTCCGCAAACAACAGGAGATGATCGACCAATTCTTCGCTCGGATGGAAGGAAGGCCGAGCGGCAATGCGCAACTCACTGGAAATGGTACTGAAATGGCTCCAGCAGGAATAACAAACCGGATCGGTTCGGATCGGATCCGAACCGAGGGCCAAAATCTGAATCCAATGCAGATGGAAATGGGGGACATTCCCCACCGGATCGGTTCGGACCCGATCCGAACAGCAACCCTGCATGAGCCTGGGGGAAGCAGCCTCCCCTCTGGAAATCAAGGCTTCGCTCCTGTTCGACCTACATCCGCACCGGTTCGGGTCGGAAATACCACACAAATTCAGCATCAAGCTCCCCAGTTCGGAACAGGCGAACCTGTTCGGATCAGCACCTCCGATCCGAACCGTGCACCTCTCCATAACCTCCCTCGCTTCTCCGAACCGCAGCAAGGGGGCACCTCCGAACCGAACCGGATGACCTGCCAAGCTCCTTATACTCTTCCACACACTTCTGAACACAACGCTGGGGGCACCAGCTCTGGCTTTAGCAGCTTGCAACAGCTCTTTGAAGGCGATCGGCTCGCCAACCTCATTGAACGCCTCTCGAGAGGCCGCACTTATCAGAATGACATGGATGATGTCAATCACAATCCATTCACACAGGAAATCAGGAATTCCCGCAATCCTCCGGATTTCAAACTTCCACAACTGGAACCCTACAACGGCAGGGCAGATCCTACTGTGCACCTAATGCGCTATAAACGGCATATGGAAGTTCAATCGGTGTCGGAAAACGTCATGGCTAAATGCTTTCCCCTCTTTTTGACTGATATTGCTGCTATGTGGTTTCGGCAGCTGGAATCTGAATCGATCAACAGCTGGAACATGTTGGTCGCTCGCTTTATTGAACAGTTTCGGGTCCATATCGCTCGACCCAAAAATGTAATGTCACTAACTACAATCAAGCAGAGGCCTAAAGAAACTCTACGGTCATTTCTGGAGAGGTTCAACGTTGCAGCAGCATCAGTTGATCGACCCGAGCCATCTATGGTATTAATGGCGGCAGTATCCGGCGTTCTAGACAACTCGGAGTTCAAAAAATCCTTGTACCGGGACCCACCAAGGAATCTTAGCGAATTCTACCTTGAATCGGATAGGTTTTTGCGTGAAGAAGATGCAACCTCCGAAAAGAAAGTTCTCGATGTTAACATGCTCAAAGACGGAGAACCGTCTGATTCTGATAAAGGCAAAGGAAAAGCTGCCGTCAAGAATGACCGCAACGCTCAGCCCCGGAGAGGGCCCAGATATGAAAAGTACACAGAACTCAATTCGTCACTAACTGACATCTACATGAACACAAACGGTGACGTCTCCTATCCAAAGCCTCCCAAGAGGGAGCCATCACAAAGAGAACGCGATTCTGGGAAATATTGCATATTTCACGATATGGACGGTCATGACACAAATGACTGTAGACACTTGCGAGATTTGATTGAGGAACGGGTTAGACGTGGAGAGCTACCCGAGTATGTGAAACAACCAACAACGCCTACACCTGCGCTACCCCCACCTGCTCCCCGGAGAGGGAATGACCCTGGAACGAGCTCCCATCGGCTCGTCATCAACTGATCTGGATTGGATCACTCTGAGTTTTCAGCATTTCTTAGGATTTAAGATATGTTTCTTTGCTTTCTTTAGGTTTTCCGATTGGCTAAATCGGAGTACACACGTTCGGGGTTAGGATTTAGCTCAAAAGCGTGTGCTGCACTCGATAACAAACCAATCAGGATTTGCTTTGGTTTTGTACTTTGAATTGAATAAGGAAGGACTTTCCGAGCATGGATTATGTTTGGCAATTTAAGTATCTTGTCAGGTTGTGGCAGGATTCTCAATCTCAACTAAAGTATGGCTTATACTTATCTCGGACCCCTAGGCATGGATTATGCCTAGGGACAGACTGACTTGTCAGGTTTTGGCAAGCATAGCTCTATCCCGACATGAGTATGGATTGTACTCACTAGGATTCTTAAGTATGGATTGTACTCTGGAACGGCTTATTGTTTTGTCAGGATCTGGCAAAGGAACTCAATAAAACTCGAGTATGGTTTATGCTCAGTTTGAATTTCCTGGTATGGCTTATACCCGGAAGGTTAGGTCCCTCGTCAGGTTTTGGCAGGATGATTCGAACGTGTCTTGAGTATGGTTTACGCTCAAACAAGCGCCCAAGCATGGTTTATGCTCGAAAGTGTAATTAGTTTTGTCAGGATTTGACACACCTTTCTGCTCTCTTTTCTTCGCAGGTATGGATTATACTTGCAGCTGGCAGGCCCGGCGTAGCCTTGGATTATCCAGAACACGTCTTCCTTCATTCAGCAAGATATGTTCTGAGGGGCAAAATGTTGACCCGCTTTTTAGTCAAAGCAGTCACACATGGAATCTCTTCTCAACAATACACTCAAGCGTTGGGAATATCGTCAGAAGACATGAAGTGATTTGGTTGAAATCGCATCACAAATAAAGAAAGGCCCGGAACTCCTACCAAATGACCTTTTTTGGGCCCGAAAATAGCGATTACGGAGTTGAGCTTTGTAACTCTTGTAGATCTCTGAATTAGCTTCAGCTTGAGCTTTCGTTTGGCTAAAACGGACTTACGATTTGAAAGTTATGCCCGTTTCCGTGAACGCATGCAGAACCGGAAACGTGGAATTTGGAAATTGGCTTGACCTCCCGGATCGGATCGGACCCGCTCCGACTCCTCTCTTCGAAGAAGCATAGCATTGAATGGTTTTGGCAGAGCTCTGACTCGGTTCGGATCGGGTGGAATGGAGCAATCCGACCCGCTTCGCGTCGGATCCTCACAAGAGCACAAAGTCTTCGGGTTGAAGACACCAACTCGGTTCGGATCGGATAACCGACCCGCCTTACACACTGCACTGAAGTACTTCCACTCTTCGGATCGAAGACACCAAATCGGTTCGGATCGGAAGTCCGAACCGACCCGCCTTGCACCAGATATATAGCAACACGTCTCGCCTTCGGTTGGAATGCTCCGGATCGGTTCGGAAGGAAGAGGACCCGAACCGAACCGCTTCGACCTGCTGCTACACCTCAACTTTGACCTGTTCTCAAGGAGTAACTACCTCCTATTAATCCGGATCGGCTTACACCTGTCCTAGCACGATCTGAAGACCACTTCTCCACTATCTCCGAGATGGCCTCTCCACATGCCACGTGCCCCTCCGATCCGATCCGGTTCAGAGCACCTACCAGCTTCTCTACGCCTATAAATACACCACGAGATGGTCATTTCAAGGGACTTTTTTCCGTCACTAACACCTCCCGACCTCCATTACCAAGTATTCAAGGACTTTGGGTACTCCTCAACTCAATCAAACACGAGGCTATCGTGCATAAATTCAATCTCTTTTCTCCTCTTCTTCATTGTAAAAACGAGGATTTCGTGTATAAGCTGCAAACAAACAACATTGTAATAGCTTCTTAGGATTCAAGAAACTATAAAGTGGACGTAGGCTTGGATTGAGCCGAACCACTATAAAAATCTCGAGTGTCTCCTCTTATTTTACTGCTTTTTCTGTATTAATCTGTGATTTGTGAGGATTTCACATAGAGTTTGGGTGTTAGGCCCAAATTTCGGTCTAACATTTTGGCGCGCCAGGTAGGGGGGCACACGATACAACTTCTTCTACTAGCTTGAACGGAAGCGGATTATTTGGCTATTGGATCAATGGTCAAGCGAAAGAAAGACGGAACCTTCTCTCGTGCTGAGGATGTTGGCACTGAAGGCACAAGGAACGAGGCAAGCCAGGAGGCTTCCTCTCATGAAAATCCATCAGCATACTTAACCAGAGATGAAATGGATGGCGTTCTCGCTGAATTGAGAACTCAAATGGCAAGACAAGATGATCTCCTCCGCAAACAACAGGAGATGATCGACCAATTCTTCGCTCGGATGGAAGGAAGGCCGAGCGGCAATGCGCAACTCACTGGAAATGGTACTGAAATGGCTCCAGCAGGAATAACAAACCGGATCGGTTCGGATCGGATCCGAACCGAGGGCCAAAATCTGAATCCAATGCAGATGGAAATGGGGGACATTCCCCACCGGATCGGTTCGGACCCGATCCGAACAGCAACCCTGCATGAGCCTGGGGGCAGCAGCCTCCCCTCTGGAAATCAAGGCTTCGCTCCTGTTCGACCTACATCCGCACCGGTTCGGGTCGGAAATACCACACAAATTCAGCATCAAGCTCCCCAGTTCGGAACAGGCGAAGCTGTTCGGATCGGCACCTCCGATCCGAACCGTGCACCTCTCCATAACCTCCCTCGCTTCTCCGAACCGCAGCAAGGGGGCACCTCCGAACCGAACCGGATGACCTGCCAAGCTCCTTATACTCTTCCACACACTTCTGAACACAACGCTGGGGGCACCAGCTCTGGCTTTAGCAGCTTGCAACTGCTCTTTGAAGGCGATCGGCTCGCCAACCTCATTGAACGCCTCTCGAGAGGCCGCACTTATCAGAATGACATGGATGATGTCAATCACAATCCATTCACACAGGAAATCAGGAATTCCCGCAATCCTCCGGATTTCAAACTTCCACAACTGGAACCCTACAACGGCAGGGCAGATCCTACTGTGCACCTAATGCGCTATAAACGACATATGGAAGTTCAATCGGTGTCGGAAAACGTCATGGCTAAATGCTTTCCCCTCTTTTTGACTGATATTGCTGCTATGTGGTTTCGGCAGCTGGAATCTGAATCGATCAACAGCTGGAACATGTTGGTCGCTCGCTTTATTGAACAGTTTCGGGTCCATATCGCTCGACCCAAAAATGTAATGTCACTAACTACAATCAAGCAGAGGCCTAAAGAAACTCTACGGTCATTTCTGGAGAGGTTCAACGTTGCAGCAGCATCAGTTGATCGACCCGAGCCATCTATGGTATTAATGGCGGCAGTATCCGGCGTTCTAGACAACTCGGAGTTCAAAAAATCCTTGTACCGGGACCCACCAAGGAATCTTAGCGAATTCTACCTTGAATCGGATAGGTTTTTGCGTGAAGAAGATGCAACCTCCGAAAAGAAAGTTCTCGATGTTAACATGCTCAAAGACGGAGAACCGTCTGATTCTGATAAAGGCAAAGGAAAAGCTGCCGTCAAGAATGACCGCAACGCTCAGCCCCGGAGAGGGCCCAGATATGAAAAGTACACAGAACTCAATTCGTCACTAACTGACATCTACGTGAACACAAACGGTGACGTCTCCTACCCAAAGCCTCCCAAGAGGGAGCCATCACAAAGAGAACGCGATTCTGGGAAATATTGCATATTTCACGATATGGACGGTCATGACACTTGCGAGATTTGATTGAGGAACGGGTTAGACGTGGAGAGCTACCCGAGTATGTGAAACAACCAACAACGCCTACACCTGCGCTACCCCCACCTGCTCCCCGGAGAGGGAATGACCCTGGAACGAGCTCCCATCGGCTCGTCATCAACTGATCTGGATTGGATCACTCTGAGTTTTCAGCATTTCTTAGGATTTAAGATATGTTTCTTTGCTTTCTTTAGGTTTTCCGATTGGCTAAATCGGAGTACACACGTTCGGGGTTAGGATTTAGCTCAAAAGCGTGTGCTGCACTCGATAACAAACCAATCAGGATTTGCTTTGGTTTTGTACTTTGAATTGAATAAGGAAGGACTTTCCGAGCATGGATTATGTTTGGCAATTTAAGAATCTTGTCAGGTTGTGGCAGGATTCTCAATCTCAACTAAAGTATGGCTTATACTTATCTCGGACCCCTAGGCATGGATTATGCCTAGGGACAGACTGACTTGTCAGGTTTTGGCAAGCATAGCTCTATCCCGACATGAGTATGGATTGTACTCACTAGGATTCTTAAGTATGGATTGTACTCTGGAACGGCTTATTGTTTTGTCAGGATCTGGCAAAGGAACTCAATAAAACTCGAGTATGGTTTATGCTCAGTTTGAATTTCCTGGTATGGCTTATACCCGGAAGGTTAGGTCCCTCGTCAGGTTTTGGCAGGATGATTCGAACGTGTCTTGAGTATGGTTTACGCTCAAACAAGCGCCCAAGCATGGTTTATGCTCGAAAGTGTAATTAGTTTTGTCAGGATTTGACACACCTTTCTGCTCTCTTTTCTTCGCAGGTATGGATTATACTTGCAGCTGGCAGGCCCGGCGTAGCCTTGGATTATCCAGAACACGTCTTCCTTCATTCAGCAAGATATGTTCTGAGGGGCAAAATGTTGACCCGCTTTTTAGTCAAAGCAGTCACACATGGAATCTCTTCTCAACAATACACTCAAGCGTTGGGAATATCGTCAGAAGACATGAAGTGATTTGGTTGAAATCGCATCACAAATAAAGAAAGGCCCGGAACTCCTACCAAATGACCTTTTTTGGGCCCGAAAATAGCGATTACGAAGTTGAGCTCTGTAACTCTTGTAGATCTCTGAATTAGCTTCAGCTTGAGCTTTCGTTTGGCTAAAACGGACTTACGATTTGAAAGTTATGCACGTTTCCGTGAACGCATGCAGAACCGGAAACGTGGAATTTGGAAATTGGCTTGACCTCCCGGATCGGATCGGACCCGCTCCGACTCCTCTCTTCGAAGAAGCATAGCATTGGATGGTTTTGGCAGAGCTCTGACTCGGTTCGGATCGGGTGGAATGGAGCAATCCGACCCGCTTCGCGTCGGATCCTCACAAGAGCACAAAGTCTTCGGGTTGAAGACACCAACTCGGTTCGGATCGGATAACCGACCCGCCTTACACACTGCACTGAAGTACTTCCACTCTTCGGATCGAAGACACCAAATCGGTTCGGATCGGAAGTCCGAACCGACCCGCCTTGCACCAGATATATAGCAACACGTCTCGCCTTCGGTTGGAATGCTCCGGATCGGTTCGGAAGGAAGAGGACCCGAACCGAACCGCTTCGACCTGCTGCTACACCTCAACTTTGACCTGTTCTCAAGGAGTAACTACCTCCTATTAATCCGGATCGGCTTACACCTGTCCTAGCACGATCTGAAGACCACTTCTCCACTATCTCCGAGATGGCCTCTCCACATGCCACGTGCCCCTCCGATCCGATCCGGTTCAGAGCACCTACCAGCTTCTCTACGCCTATAAATACACCACGAGATGGTCATTTCAAGGGACTTTTTTCCGTCACTAACACCTCCCGACCTCCATTACCAAGTATTCAAGGACTTTGGGTACTCCTCAACTCAATCAAACACGAGGCTATCGTGCATAAATTCAATCTCTTTTCTCCTCTTCTTCATTGTAAACACGAGGATTTCGTGTATAAGCTGCAAACAAACAACATTGTAATAGCTTCTTAGGATTCAAGAAACTATAAAGTGGACGTAGGCTTGGATTGAGCCGAACCACTATAAAAATCTCGAGTGTCTCCTCTTATTTTACTGCTTTTTCTGTATTAATCTGTGATTTGTGAGGATTTCACATAGAGTTTGGGTGTTAGGCCCAAATTTCGGTCTAACATTTTGGCGCGCCAGGTAGGGGGGCACACGATACAACTTCTTCTACTAGCTTGAACGGAAGCGGATTATTTGGCTATTGGATCAATGGTCAAGCGAAAGAAAGACGGAACCTTCTCTCGTGCTGAGGATGTTGGCACTGAAGGCACAAGGCGAGGCAAGCCAGGAGGCTTCCTCTCATGAAAATCCATCAGCATACTTAACCAGAGATGAAATGGATGGCGTTCTCGCTGAATTAAGAACTCAAATGGCAAGACAAGATGATCTCCTCCGCAAACAACAGGAGATGATCGACCAATTCTTCGCTCGGATGGAAGGAAGGCCGAGCGGCAATGCGCAACTCACTGGAAATGGTACTGAAATGGCTCCAGCAGGAATAACAAACCGGATCGGTTCGGATCGGATCCGAACCGAGGGCCAAAATCTGAATCCAATGCAGATGGAAATGGGGGACATTCCCCACCGGATCGGTTCGGACCCGATCCGAACAGCAACCCTGCATGAGCCTGGGGGCAGCAGCCTCCCCTCTGGAAATCAAGGCTTCGCTCCTGTTCGACCTACATCCGCACCGGTTCGGGTCGGAAATACCACACAAATTCAGCATCAAGCTCCCCAGTTCGGAACAGGCGAACCTGTTCGGATCGGCACCTCCGATCCGAACCGTGCACCTCTCCATAACCTCCCTCGCTTCTCCGAACCGCAGCAAGGGGGCACCTCCGAACCGAACCGGATGACCTGCCAAGCTCCTTATACTCTTCCACACACTTCTGAACACAACGCTGGGGGCACCAGCTCTGGCTTTAGCAGCTTGCAACAGCTCTTTGAAGGCGATCGGCTCGCCAACCTCATTGAACGCCTCTCGAGAGGCCGCACTTATCAGAATGACATGGATGATGTCAATCACAATCCATTCACACAGGAAATCAGGAATTCCCGCAATCCTCCGGATTTCAAACTTCCACAACTGGAACCCTACAACGGCAGGGCAGATCCTACTGTGCACCTAATGCGCTATAAACGACATATGGAAGTTCAATCGGTGTCGGAAAACGTCATGGCTAAATGCTTTCCCCTCTTTTTGACTGATATTGCTGCTATGTGGTTTCGGCAGCTGGAATCTGAATCGATCAACAGCTGGAACATGTTGGTCGCTCGCTTTATTGAACAGTTTCGGGTCCATATCGCTCGACCCAAAAATGTAATGTCACTAACTACAATCAAGCAGAGGCCTAAAGAAACTCTACGGTCATTTCTGGAGAGGTTCAACGTTGCAGCAGCATCAGTTGATCGACCCGAGCCATCTATGGTATTAATGGCGGCAGTATCCGGCGTTCTAGACAACTCGGAGTTCAAAAAATCCTTGTACCGGGACCCACCAAGGAATCTTAGCGAATTCTACCTTGAATCGGATAGGTTTTTGCGTGAAGAAGATGCAACCTCCGAAAAGAAAGTTCTCGATGTTAACATGCTCAAAGACGGAGAACCGTCTGATTCTGATAAAGGCAAAGGAAAAGCTGCCGTCAAGAATGACCGCAACGCTCAGCCCCGGAGAGGGCCCAGATATGAAAAGTACACAGAACTCAATTCGTCACTAACTGACATCTACATGAACACAAACGGTGACGTCTCCTATCCAAAGCCTCCCAAGAGGGAGCCATCACAAAGAGAACGCGATTCTGGGAAATATTGCATATTTCACGATATGGACGGTCATGACACAAATGACTGTAGACACTTGCGAGATTTGATTGAGGAACGGGTTAGACGTGGAGAGCTACCCGAGTATGTGAAACAACCAACAACGCCTACACCTGCGCTACCCCCACCTGCTCCCCGGAGAGGGAATGACCCTGGAACGAGCTCCCATCGGCTCGTCATCAACTGATCTGGATTGGATCACTCTGAGTTTTCAGCATTTCTTAGGATTTAAGATATGTTTCTTTGCTTTCTTTAGGTTTTCCGATTGGCTAAATCGGAGTACACACGTTCGGGGTTAGGATTTAGCTCAAAAGCGTGTGCTGCACTCGATAACAAACCAATCAGGATTTGCTTTGGTTTTGTACTTTGAATTGAATAAGGAAGGACTTTCCGAGCATGGATTATGTTTGGCAATTTAAGTATCTTGTCAGGTTGTGGCAGGATTCTCAATCTCAACTAAAGTATGGCTTATACTTATCTCGGACCCCTAGGCATGGATTATGCCTAGGGACAGACTGACTTGTCAGGTTTTGGCAAGCATAGCTCTATCCCGACATGAGTATGGATTGTACTCACTAGGATTCTTAAGTATGGATTGTACTCTGGAACGGCTTATTGTTTTGTCAAGATCTGGCAAAGGAACTCAATAAAACTCGAGTATGGTTTATGCTCAGTTTGAATTTCCTGGTATGGCTTATACCCGGAAGGTTAGGTCCCTCGTCAGGTTTTGGCAGGATGATTCGAACGTGTCTTGAGTATGGTTTACGCTCAAACAAGCGCCCAAGCATGGTTTATGCTCGAAAGTGTAATTAGTTTTGTCAGGATTTGACACACCTTTCTGCTCTCTTTTCTTCGCAGGTATGGATTATACTTGCAGCTGGCAGGCCCGGCGTAGCCTTGGATTATCCAGAACACGTCTTCCTTCATTCAGCAAGATATGTTCTGAGGGGCAAAATGTTGACCCGCTTTTTAGTCAAAGCAGTCACACATGGAATCTCTTCTCAACAATACACTCAAGCGTTGGGAATATCGTCAGAAGACATGAAGTGATTTGGTTGAAATCGCATCACAAATAAAGAAAGGCCCGGAACTCCTACCAAATGACCTTTTTTGGGCCCGAAAATAGCGATTACGGAGCTAAGCTCTGTAACTCTTGTAGATCTCTGAATTAGCTTCAGCTTGAGCTTTCGTTTGGCTAAAACGGACTTACGATTTGAAAGTTATGCCCGTTTCCGTGAACGCATGCAGAACCGGAAACGTGGAATTTGGAAATTGGCTTGACCTCCCGGATCGGATCGGACCCGCTCCGACTCCTCTCTTCGAAGAAGCATAGCATTGGATGGTTTTGGCAGAGCTCTGACTCGGTTCGGATCGGGTGGAATGGAGCAATCCGACCCGCTTCGCGTCGGATCCTCACAAGAGCACAAAGTCTTCGGGTTGAAGACACCAACTCGGTTCGGATCGGATAACCGACCCGCCTTACACACTGCACTGAAGTACTTCCACTCTTCGGATCGAAGACACCAAATCGGTTCGGATCGGAAGTCCGAACCGACCCGCCTTGCACCAGATATATAGCAACACGTCTCGCCTTCGGTTGGAATGCTCCGGATCGGTTCGGAAGGAAGAGGACCCGAACCGAACCGCTTCGACCTGCTGCTACACCTCAACTTTGACCTGTTCTCAAGGAGTAACTACCTCCTATTAATCCGGATCGGCTTACACCTGTCCTAGCACGATCTGAAGACCACTTCTCCACTATCTCCGAGATGGCCTCTCCACATGCCACGTGCCCCTCCGATCCGATCCGGTTCAGAGCACCTACCAGCTTCTCTACGCCTATAAATACACCACGAGATGGTCATTTCAAGGGACTTTTTTCCGTCCCTAACACCTCCCGACCTCCATTACCAAGTATTCAAGGACTTTGGGTACTCCTCAACTCAATCAAACACGAGGCTATCGTGCATAAATTCAATCTCTTTTCTCCTCTTCTTCATTGTAAAAACGAGGATTTCGTGTATAAGCTGCAAACAAACAACATTGTAATAGCTTCTTAGGATTCAAGAAACTATAAAGTGGACGTAGGCTTGGATTGAGCCGAACCACTATAAAAATCTCGAGTGTCTCCTCTTATTTTACTGCTTTTTCTGTATTAATCTGTGATTTGTGAGGATTTCACATAGAGTTTGGGTGTTAGGCCCAAATTTCGGTCTAACATTTTGGCGCGCCAGGTAGGGGGGCACACGATACAACTTCTTCTACTAGCTTGAACGGAAGCGGATTATTTGGCTATTGGATCAATGGTCAAGCGAAAGAAAGACGGAACCTTCTCTCGTGCTGAGGATGTTGGCACTGAAGGCACAAGGAACGAGGCAAGCCAGGAGGCTTCCTCTCATGAAAATCCATCAGCATACTTAACCAGAGATGAAATGGATGGCGTTCTCGCTGAATTGAGAACTCAAATGGCAAGACAAGATGATCTCCTCCGCAAACAACAGGAGATGATCGACCAATTCTTCGCTCGGATGGAAGGAAGGCCGAGCGGCAATGCGCAACTCACTGGAAATGGTACTGAAATGGCTCCAGCAGGAATAACAAACCGGATCGGTTCGGATCGGATCCGAACCGAGGGCCAAAATCTGAATCCAATGCAGATGGAAATGGGGGACATTCCCCACCGGATCGGTTCGGACCCGATCCGAACAGCAACCCTGCATGAGCCTGGGGGCAGCAGCCTCCCCTCTGGAAATCAAGGCTTCGCTCCTGTTCGACCTACATCCGCACCGGTTCGGGTCGGAAATACCACACAAATTCAGCATCAAGCTCCCCAGTTCGGAACAGGCGAACCTGTTCGGATCGGCACCTCCGATCCGAACCGTGCACCTCTCCATAACCTCCCTCGCTTCTCCGAACCGCAGCAAGGGGGCACCTCCGAACCGAACCGGATGACCTGCCAAGCTCCTTATACTCTTCCACACACTTCTGAACACAACGCTGGGGGCACCAGCTCTGGCTTTAGCAGCTTGCAACAGCTCTTTGAAGGCGATCGGCTCGCCAACCTCATTGAACGCCTCTCGAGAGGCCGCACTTATCAGAATGACATGGATGATGTCAATCACAATCCATTCACACAGGAAATCAGGAATTCCCGCAATCCTCCGGATTTCAAACTTCCACAACTGGAACCCTACAACGGCAGGGCAGATCCTACTGTGCACCTAATGCGCTATAAACGGCATATGGAAGTTCAATCGGTGTCGGAAAACGTCATGGCTAAATGCTTTCCCCTCTTTTTGACAGATATTGCTGCTATGTGGTTTCGGCAGCTGGAATCTGAATCGATCAACAGCTGGAACATGTTGGTCGCTCGCTTTATTGAACAGTTTCGGGTCCATATCGCTCGACCCAAAAATGTAATGTCACTAACTACAATCAAGCAGAGGCCTAAAGAAACTCTACGGTCATTTCTGGAGAGGTTCAACGTTGCAGCAGCATCAGTTGATCGACCCGAGCCATCTATGGTATTAATGGCGGCAGTATCCGGCGTTCTAGACAACTCGGAGTTCAAAAAATCCTTGTACCGGGACCCACCAAGGAATCTTAGCGAATTCTACCTTGAATCGGATAGGTTTTTGCGTGAAGAAGATGCAACCTCCGAAAAGAAAGTTCTCGATGTTAACATGCTCAAAGACGGAGAACCGTCTGATTCTGATAAAGGCAAAGGAAAAGCTGCCGTCAAGAATGACCGCAACGCTCAGCCCCGGAGAGGGCCCAGATATGAAAAGTACACAGAACTCAATTCGTCACTAACTGACATCTACGTGAACACAAACGGTGACGTCTCCTATCCAAAGCCTCCCAAGAGGGAGCCATCACAAAGAGAACGCGATTCTGGGAAATATTGCATATTTCACGATATGGACGGTCATGACACAAATGACTGTAGACACTTGCGAGATTTGATTGAGGAACGGGTTAGATGTGGAGAGCTACCCGAGTATGTGAAACAACCAACAACGCCTACACCTGCGCTACCCCCACCTGCTCCCCGGAGAGGGAATGACCCTGGAACGAGCTCCCATCGGCTCGTCATCAACTGATCTGGATTGGATCACTCTGAGTTTTCAGCATTTCTTAGGATTTAAGATATGTTTCTTTGCTTTCTTTAGGTTTTCCGATTGGCTAAATCGGAGTACACACGTTCGGGGTTAGGATTTAGCTCCAAAGCATGTGCTGCACTCGATAACAAACCAATCAGGATTTGCTTTGGTTTTGTACTTTGAATTGAATAAGGAAGGACTTTCCGAGCATGGATTATGTTTGGCAATTTAAGTATCTTGTCAGGTTGTGGCAGGATTCTCAATCTCAACTAAAGTATGGCTTATACTTATCTCGGACCCCTAGGCATGGATTATGCCTAGGGACAGACTGACTTGTCAGGTTTTGGCAAGCATAGCTCTATCCCGACATGAGTATGGATTGTACTCACTAGGATTCTTAAGTATGGATTGTACTCTGGAACGGCTTATTGTTTTGTTAGGATCTGGCAAAGGAACTCAATAAAACTCGAGTATGGTTTATGCTCAGTTTGAATTTCCTGGTATGGCTTATACCCGGAAGGTTAGGTCCCTCGTCAGGTTTTGGCAGGATGATTCGAACGTGTCTTGAGTATGGTTTACGCTCAAACAAGCGCCCAAGCATGGTTTATGCTCGAAAGTGTAATTAGTTTTGTCAGGATTTGACACACCTTTCTGCTCTCTTTTCTTCGCAGGTATGGATTATACTTGCAGCTGGCAGGCCCGGCGTAGCCTTGGATTATCCAGAACACGTCTTCCTTCATTCAGCAAGATATGTTCTGAGGGGCAAAATGTTGACCCGCTTTTTAGTCAAAGCAGTCACACATGGAATCTCTTCTCAACAATACACTCAAGCGTTGGGAATATCGTCAGAAGACATGAAGTGATTTGGTTGAAATCGCATCACAAATAAAGAAAGGCCCGGAACTCCTACCAAATGACCTTTTTTGGGCCCGAAAATAGAGATTACGGAGCTGAGCTCTGTAACTCTTGTAGATCTCTGAATTAGCTTCAGCTTGAGCTTTCGTTTGGCTAAAACGGACTTACGATTTGAAAGTTATGCCCGTTTCCGTGAACGCATGCAGAACCGGAAACGTGGAATTTGGAAATTGGCTTGACCTCCCGGATCGGATCGGACCCGCTCCGACTCCTCTCTTCGAAGAAGCATAGCATTGGATGGTTTTGGCAGAGCTCTGACTCGGTTCGGATCGGGTGGAATGGAGCAATCCGACCCGCTTCGCGTCGGATCCTCACAAGAGCACAAAGTCTTCGGGTTGAAGACACCAACTCGGTTCGGATCGGATAACCGACCCGCCTTACACACTGCACTGAAGTACTTCCACTCTTCGGATCGAAGACACCAAATCGGTTCGGATCGGAAGTCCGAACCGACCCGCCTTGCACCAGATATATAGCAACATGTCTCGCCTTCGGTTGGAATGCTCCGGATCGGTTCGGAAGGAAGAGGACCCGAACCGAACCGCTTCGACCTGCTGCTACACCTCAACTTTGACCTGTTCTCAAGGAGTAACTACCTCCTATTAATCCGGATCGGCTTACACCTGTCCTAGCACGATCTGAAGACCACTTCTCCACTATCTCCGAGATGGCCTCTCCACATGCCACGTGCCCCTCCGATCCGATCCGGTTCAGAGCACCTACCAGCTTCTCTACGCCTATAAATACACCACGAGATGGTCATTTCAAGGGACTTTTTTCCGTCCCTAACACCTCCCGACCTCCATTACCAAGTATTCAAGGACTTTGGGTACTCCTCAACTCAATCAAACACGAGGCTATCGTGCATAAATTCAATCTCTTTTCTCCTCTTCTTCATTGTAAAAACGAGGATTTCGTGTATAAGCTGCAAACAAACAACATTGTAATAGCTTCTTAGGATTCAAGAAACTATAAAGTGGACGTAGGCTTGGATTGAGCCGAACCACTATAAAAATCTCGAGTGTCTCCTCTTATTTTACTGCTTTTTCTGTATTAATCTGTGATTTGTGAGGATTTCACATAGAGTTTGGGTGTTAGGCCCAAATTTCGGTCTAACATTTTGGCGCGCCAGGTAGGGGGGCACACGATACAACTTCTTCTACTAGCTTGAACGGAAGCGGATTATTTGGCTATTGGATCAATGGTCAAGCGAAAGAAAGACGGAACCTTCTCTCGTGCTGAGGATGTTGGCACTGAAGGCACAAGGAACGAGGCAAGCCAGGAGGCTTCCTCTCATGAAAATCCATCAGCATACTTAACCAGAGATGAAATGGATGGCGTTCTCGCTGAATTGAGAACTCAAATGGCAAGACAAGATGATCTCCTCCGCAAACAACAGGAGATGATCGACCAATTCTTCGCTCGGATGGAAGGAAGGCCGAGCGGCAATGCGCAACTCACTGGAAATGGTACTGAAATGGCTCCAGCAGGAATAACAAACCGGATCGGTTCGGATCGGATCCGAACCGAGGGCCAAAATCTGAATCCAATGCAGATGGAAATGGGGGACATTCCCCACCGGATCGGTTCGGACCCGATCCGAACAGCAACCCTGCATGAGCCTGGGGGCAGCAGCCTCCCCTCTGGAAATCAAGGCTTCGCTCCTGTTCGACCTACATCCGCACCGGTTCGGGTCGGAAATACCACACAAATTCAGCATCAAGCTCCCCAGTTCGGAACAGGCGAACCTGTTCGGATCGGCACCTCCGATCCGAACCGTGCACCTCTCCATAACCTCCCTCGCTTCTCCGAACCGCAGCAAGGGGGCACCTCCGAACCGAACCGGATGACCTGCCAAGCTCCTTATACTCTTCCACACACTTCTGAACACAACGCTGGGGGCACCAGCTCTGGCTTTAGCAGCTTGCAACAGCTCTTTGAAGGCGATCGGCTCGCCAACCTCATTGAACGCCTCTCGAGAGGCCGCACTTATCAGAATGACATGGATGATGTCAATCACAATCCATTCACACAGGAAATCAGGAATTCCCGCAATCCTCCGGATTTCAAACTTCCACAACTGGAACCCTACAACGGCAGGGCAGATCCTACTGTGCACCTAATGCGCTATAAACGGCATATGGAAGTTCAATCGGTGTCGGAAAACGTCATGGCTAAATGCTTTCCCCTCTTTTTGACAGATATTGCTGCTATGTGGTTTCGGCAGCTGGAATCTGAATCGATCAACAGCTGGAACATGTTGGTCGCTCGCTTTATTGAACAGTTTCGGGTCCATATCGCTCGACCCAAAAATGTAATGTCACTAACTACAATCAAGCAGAGGCCTAAAGAAACTCTACGGTCATTTCTGGAGAGGTTCAACGTTGCAGCAGCATCAGTTGATCGACCCGAGCCATCTATGGTATTAATGGCGGCAGTATCCGGCGTTCTAGACAACTCGGAGTTCAAAAAATCCTTGTACCGGGACCCACCAAGGAATCTTAGCGAATTCTACCTTGAATCGGATAGGTTTTTGCGTGAAGAAGATGCAACCTCCGAAAAGAAAGTTCTCGATGTTAACATGCTCAAAGACGGAGAACCGTCTGATTCTGATAAAGGCAAAGGAAAAGTTGCCGTCAAGAATGACCGCAACGCTCAGCCCCGGAGAGGGCCCAGATATGAAAAGTACACAGAACTCAATTCGTCACTAACTGACATCTACGTGAACACAAACGGTGACGTCTCCTATCCAAAGCCTCCCAAGAGGGAGCCATCACAAAGAGAACGCGATTCTGGGAAATATTGCATATTTCACGATATGGACGGTCATGACACAAATGACTATAGACACTTGCGAGATTTGATTGAGGAACGGGTTAGACGTGGAGAGCTACCCGAGTATGTGAAACAACCAACAACGCCTACACCTGCGCTACCCCCACCTGCTCCCCGGAGAGGGAATGACCCTGGAACGAGCTCCCATCGGCTCGTCATCAACTGATCTGGATTGGATCACTCTGAGTTTTCAGCATTTCTTAGGATTTAAGATATGTTTCTTTGCTTTCTTTAGGTTTTCCGATTGGCTAAATCGGAGTACACACGTTCGGGGTTAGGATTTAGCTCCAAAGCGTGTGCTGCACTCGATAACAAACCAATCAGGATTTGCTTTGGTTTTGTACTTTGAATTGAATAAGGAAGGACTTTCCGAGCATGGATTATGTTTGGCAATTTAAGTATCTTGTCAGGTTGTGGCAGGATTCTCAATCTCAACTAAAGTATGGCTTATACTTATCTCGGACCCCTAGGCATGGATTATGCCTAGGGACAGACTGACTTGTCAGGTTTTGGCAAGCATAGCTCTATCCCGACATGAGTATGGATTGTACTCACTAGGATTCTTAAGTATGGATTGTACTCTGGAACGGCTTATTGTTTTGTCAGGATCTGGCAAAGGAACTCAATAAAACTCGAGTATGGTTTATGCTCAGTTTGAATTTCCTGGTATGGCTTATACCCGGAAGGTTAGGTCCCTCGTCAGGTTTTGGCAGGATGATTCGAATGTGTCTTGAGTATGGTTTACGCTCAAACAAGCGCCCAAGCATGGTTTATGCTCGAAAGTGTAATTAGTTTTGTCAGGATTTGACACACCTTTCTGCTCTCTTTTCTTCGCAGGTATGGATTATACTTGCAGCTGGCAGGCCCGGCGTAGCCTTGGATTATCCAGAACACGTCTTCCTTCATTCAGCAAGATATGTTCTGAGGGGCAAAATGTTGACCCGCTTTTTAGTCAAAGCAGTCACACATGGAATCTCTTCTCAACAATACACTCAAGCGTTGGGAATATCGTCAGAAGACATGAAGTGATTTGGTTGAAATCGCATCACAAATAAAGAAAGGCCCGGAACTCCTACCAAATGACCTTTTTTGGGCCCGAAAATAGTGATTACGGAGCTAAGCTCTGTAACTCTTGTAGATCTCTGAATTAGCTTCAGCTTGAGCTTTCGTTTGGCTAAAACGGACTTACGGTTTGAAAGTTATGCCCGTTTCCGTGAACGCATGCAGAACCGGAAACGTGGAATTTGGAAATTGGCTTGACCTCCCGGATCGGATCGGACCCGCTCCGACTCCTCTCTTCGAAGAAGCATAGTATTGGATGGTTTTGGCAGAGCTCTGACTCGGTTCGGATCGGGTGGAATGGAGCAATCCGACCCGCTTCGCGTCGGATCCTCACAAGAGCACAAAGTCTTCGGGTTGAAGACACCAACTCGGTTCGGATCGGATAACCGACCCGCCTTACACACTGCACTGAAGTACTTCCACTCTTCGGATCGAAGACACCAAATCGGTTCGGATCGGAAGTCCGAACCGACCCGCCTTGCACCAGATATATAGCAACACGTCTCGCCTTCGGTTGGAATGCTCCGGATCGGTTCGGAAGGAAGAGGACCCGAACCGAACCGCTTCGACCTGCTGCTACACCTCAACTTTGACCTGTTCTCAAGGAGTAACTACCTCCTATTAATCCGGATCGGCTTACACCTGTCCTAGCACGATCTGAAGACCACTTCTCCACTATCTCCGAGATGGCCTCTCCACATGCCACGTGCCCCTCCGATCCGATCCGGTTCAGAGCACCTACCAGCTTCTCTACGCCTATAAATACACCACGAGATGGTCATTTCAAGGGACTTTTTTCCGTCACTAACACCTCCCGACCTCCATTACCAAGTATTCAAGGACTTTGGGTACTCCTCAACTCAATCAAACACGAGGCTATCGTGCATAAATTCAATCTCTTTTCTCCTCTTCTTCATTGTAAAAACGAGGATTTCGTGTATAAGCTGCAAACAAACAACATTGTAATAGCTTCTTAGGATTCAAGAAACTATAAAGTGGACGTAGGCTTGGATTGAGCCGAACCACTATAAAAATCTCGAGTGTCTCCTCTTATTTTACTGCTTTTTCTGTATTAATCTGTGATTTGTGAGGATTTCACATAGAGTTTGGGTGTTAGGCCCAAATTTCGGTCTAACATTTTGGCGCGCCAGGTAGGGGGGCACACGATACAACTTCTTCTACTAGCTTGAACGGAAGCGGATTATTTGGCTATTGGATCAATGGTCAAGCGAAAGAAAGACGGAACCTTCTCTCGTGCTGAGGATGTTGGCACTGAAGGCACAAGGAACGAGGCAAGCCAGGAGGCTTCCTCTCATGAAAATCCATCAGCATACTTAACCAGAGATGAAATGGATGGCGTTCTCGCTGAATTGAGAACTCAAATGGCAAGACAAGATGATCTCCTCCGCAAACAACAGGAGATGATCGACCAATTCTTCGCTCGGATGGAAGGAAGGCCGAGCGGCAATGCGCAACTCACTGGAAATGGTACTGAAATGGCTCCAGCAGGAATAACAAACCGGATCGGTTCGGATCGGATCCGAACCGAGGGCCAAAATCTGAATCCAATGCAGATGGAAATGGGGGACATTCCCCACCGGATCGGTTCGGACCCGATCCGAACAGCAACCCAGCATTAGCCTGGGGGCAGCAGCCTCCCCTCTGGAAATCAAGGCTTCGCTCCTGTTCGACCTACATCCGCACCGGTTCGGGTCGGAAATACCACACAAATTCAGCATCAAGCTCCCCAGTTCGGAACAGGCGAACCTGTTCGGATCGGCACCTCCGATCCGAACCGTGCACCTCTCCATAACCTCCCTCGCTTCTCCGAACCGCAGCAAGGGGGCACCTCCGAACCGAACCGGATGACCTGCCAAGCTCCTTATACTCTTCCACACACTTCTGAACACAACGCTGGGGGCACCAGCTCTGGCTTTAGCAGCTTGCAACAGCTCTTTGAAGGCGATCGGCTCGCCAACCTCATTGAACGCCTCTCGAGAGGCCGCACTTATCAGAATGACATGGATGATGTCAATCACAATTCATTCACACAGGAAATCAGGAATTCCCGCAATCCTCCGGATTTCAAACTTCCACAACTGGAACCCTACAACGGCAGGGCAGATCCTACTGTGCACCTAATGCGCTATAAACGGCATATGGAAGTTCAATCGGTGTCGGAAAACGTCATGGCTAAATGCTTTCCCCTCTTTTTGACAGATATTGCTGCTATGTGGTTTCGGCAGCTGGAATCTGAATCGATCAACAGCTGGAACATGTTGGTCGCTCGCTTTATTGAACAGTTTCGGGTCCATATCGCTCGACCCAAAAATGTAATGTCACTAACTACAATCAAGCAGAGGCCTAAAGAAACTCTACAGTCATTTCTGGAGAGGTTCAACGTTGCAGCAGCATCAGTTGATCGACCCGAGCCATCTATGGTATTAATGGCGGCAGTATCCGGCGTTCTAGACAACTCGGAGTTCAAAAAATCCTTGTACCGGGACCCACCAAGGAATCTTAGCGAATTCTACCTTGAATCGGATAGGTTTTTGCGTGAAGAAGATGCAACCTCCGAAAAGAAAGTTCTCGATGTTAACATGCTCAAAGACGGAGAACCGTCTGATTCTGATAAAGGCAAAGGAAAAGCTGCCGTCAAGAATGACCGCAACGCTCAGCCCCGGAGAGGGCCCAGATATGAAAAGTACACAGAACTCAATTCGTCACTAACTGACATCTACGTGAACACAAACGGTGACGTCTCCTATCCAAAGCCTCCCAAGAGGGAGCCATCACAAAGAGAACGCGATTCTGGGAAATATTGCATATTTCACGATATGGACGGTCATGACACAAATGACTGTAGACACTTGCGAGATTTGATTGAGGAACGGGTTAGACGTGGAGAGCTACCCGAGTATGTGAAACAACCAACAACGCCTACACCTGCGCTACCCCCACCTGCTCCCCGGAGAGGGAATGACCCTGGAACGAGCTCCCATCGGCTCGTCATCAACTGATCTGGATTGGATCACTCTGAGTTTTCAGCATTTCTTAGGATTTAAGATATGTTTCTTTGCTTTCTTTAGGTTTTCCGATTGGCTAAATCGGAGTACACACGTTCGGGGTTAGGATTTAGCTCCAAAGCGTGTGCTGCACTCGATAACAAACCAATCAGGATTTGCTTTGGTTTTGTACTTTGAATTGAATAAGGAAGGACTTTCCGAGCATGGATTATGTTTGGCAATTTAAGTATCTTGTCAGGTTGTGGCAGGATTCTCAATCTCAACTAAAGTATGGCTTATACTTATCTCGGACCCCTAGGCATGGATTATGCCTAGGGACAGACTGACTTGTCAGGTTTTGGCAAGCATAGCTCTATCCCGACATGAGTATGGATTGTACTCACTAGGATTCTTAAGTATGGATTGTACTCTGGAACGGCTTATTGTTTTGTCAGGATCTGGCAAAGGAACTCAATAAAACTCGAGTATGGTTTATGCTCAGTTTGAATTTCCTGGTATGGCTTATACCCGGAAGGTTAGGTCCCTCGTCAGGTTTTGGCAGGATGATTCGAACGTGTCTTGAGTATGGTTTACGCTCAAACAAGCGCCCAAGCATGGTTTATGCTCGAAAGTGTAATTAGTTTTGTCAGGATTTGACACACCTTTCTGCTCTCTTTTCTTCGCAGGTATGGATTATACTTGCAGCTGGCAGGCCCGGCGTAGCCTTGGATTATCCAGAACACGTCTTCCTTCATTCAGCAAGATATGTTCTGAGGGGCAAAATGTTGACCCGCTTTTTAGTCAAAGCAGTCACACATGGAATCTCTTCTCAACAATACACTCAAGCGTTGGGAATATCGTCAGAAGACATGAAGTGATTTGGTTGAAATCGCATCACAAATAAAGAAAGGCCCGGAACTCCTACCAAATGACCTTTTTTGGGCCCGAAAATAGCGATTACGGAGCTGAGCTCTGTAACTCTTGTAGATCTCTGAATTAGCTTCAGTTTGAGCTTTCGTTTGGCTAAAACGGACTTACGGTTTGAAAGTTATGCCCGTTTCCGTGAACGCATGCAGAACCGGAAACGTGGAATTTGGAAATTGGCTTGACCTCCCGGATCGGATCGGACCCGCTCCGACTCCTCTCTTCGAAGAAGCATAGCATTGGATGGTTTTGGCAGAGCTCTGACTCGGTTCGGATCGGGTGGAATGGAGCAATCCGACCCGCTTCGCGTCGGATCCTCACAAGAGCACAAAGTCTTCGGGTTGAAGACACCAACTCGGTTCGGATCGGATAACCGACCCGCCTTACACACTGCACTGAAGTACTTCCACTCTTCGGATCGAAGACACCAAATCGGTTCGGATCGGAAGTCCGAACCGACCCGCCTTGCACCAGATATATAGCAACACGTCTCGCCTTCGGTTGGAATGCTCCGGATCGGTTCGGAAGGAAGAGGACCCGAACCGAACCGCTTCGACCTGCTGCTACACCTCAACTTTGACCTGTTCTCAAGGAGTAACTACCTCCTATTAATCTGGATCGGCTTACACCTGTCCTAGCACGATCTGAAGACCACTTCTCCACTATCTCCGAGATGGCCTCTCCACATGCCACGTGCCCCTCCGATCCGATCCGGTTCAGAGCACCTACCAGCTTCTCTACGCCTATAAATACACCACGAGATGGTCATTTCAAGGGACTTTTTTCCGTCACTAACACCTCCCGACCTCCATTACCAAGTATTCAAGGACTTTGGGTACTCCTCAACTCAATCAAACACGAGGCTATCGTGCATAAATTCAATCTCTTTTCTCCTCTTCTTCATTGTAAACACGAGGATTTCGTGTATAAGCTGCAAACAAACAACATTGTAATAGCTTCTTAGGATTCAAGAAACTATAAAGTGGACGTAGGCTTGGATTGAGCCGAACCACTATAAAAATCTCGAGTGTCTCCTCTTATTTTACTGCTTTTTCTGTATTAATCTGTGATTTGTGAGGATTTCACATAGAGTTTAGGTGTTAGGCCCAAATTTCGGTCTAACATTTTGGCGCGCCAGGTAGGGGGGCACACGATACAACTTCTTCTACTAGCTTGAACGGAAGCGGATTATTTGGCTATTGGATCAATGGTCAAGCGAAAGAAAGACGGAACCTTCTCTCGTGCTGAGGATGTTGGCACTGAAGGCACAAGGCGAGGCAAGCCAGGAGGCTTCCTCTCATGAAAATCCATCAGCATACTTAACCAGAGATGAAATGGATGGCGTTCTCGCTGAATTAAGAACTCAAATGGCAAGACAAGATGATCTCCTCCGCAAACAACAGGAAATGATCGACCAATTCTTCGCTCGGATGGAAGGAAGGCCGAGCGGCAATGCGCAACTCACTGGAAATGGTACTGAAATGGCTCCAGCAGGAATAACAAACCGGATCGGTTCGGATCGGATCCGAACCGAGGGCCAAAATCTGAATCCAATGCAGATGGAAATGGGGGACATTCCCCACCGGATCGGTTCGGACCCGATCCGAACAGCAACCCTGCATGAGCCTGGGGGCAGCAGCCTCCCCTCTGGAAATCAAGGCTTCGCTCCTGTTCGACCTACATCCGCACCGGTTCGGGTCGGAAATACCACACAAATTCAGCATCAAGCTCCCCAGTTCGGAACAGGCGAACCTGTTCGGATCGGCACCTCCGATCCGAACCGTGCACCTCTCCATAACCTCCCTCGCTTCTCCGAACCGTAGCAAGGGGGCACCTCCGAACCGAACCGGATGACCTGCCAAGCTCCTTATACTCTTCCACACACTTCTGAACACAACGCTGGGGGCACCAGCTCTGGCTTTAGCAGCTTGCAACAGCTCTTTGAAGGCGATCGGCTCGCCAACCTCATTGAACGCCTCTCGAGAGGCCGCACTTATCAGAATGACATGGATGATGTCAATCACAATCCATTCACACAGGAAATCAGGAATTCCCGCAATCCTCCGGATTTCAAACTTCCACAACTGGAACCCTACAACGGCAGGGCAGATCCTACTGTGCACCTAATGCGCTATAAACGGCATATGGAAGTTCAATCGGTGTCGGAAAACGTCATGGCTAAATGCTTTCCCCTCTTTTTGACTGATATTGCTGCTATGTGGTTTCGGCAGCTGGAATCTGAATCGATCAACAGCTGGAACATGTTGGTCGCTCGCTTTATTGAACAGTTTCGGGTCCATATCGCTCGACCCAAAAATGTAATGTCACTAACTACAATCAAGCAGAGGCCTAAAGAAACTCTACGGTCATTTCTGGAGAGGTTCAACGTTGCAGCAGCATCAGTTGATCGACCCGAGCCATCTATGGTATTAATGGCGGCAGTATCCGGCGTTCTAGACAACTCGGAGTTCAAAAAATCCTTGTACCGGGACCCACCAAGGAATCTTAGCGAATTCCATCTTGAATCGGATAGGTTTTTGCGTGAATAAGATGCAACCTCCGAAAAGAAAGTTCTCGATGTTAACATGCTCAAAGACGGAGAACCGTCTGATTCTGATAAAGGCAAAGGAAAAGCTGCCGTCAAGAATGACCGCAACGCTCAGCCCCGGAGAGGGCCCAGATATGAAAAGTACACAGAACTCAATTCGTCACTAACTGACATCTACGTGAACACAAACGGTGACGTCTCCTATCCAAAGCCTCCCAAGAGGGAGCCATCACAAAGAGAACGCGATTCTGAGAAATATTGCATATTTCACGATATGGACGGTCATGACACAAATGACTGTAGACACTTGCGAGATTTGATTGAGGAACGGATTAGACGTGGAGAGCTACCCGAGTATGTGAAACAACCAACAACGCCTACACCTGCGCTACCCCCACCTGCTCCCCGGAGAGGGAATGACCCTGGAACGAGCTCCCATCGGCTCGTCATCAACTGATCTGGATTGGATCACTCTGAGTTTTCAGCATTTCTTAGGATTTAAGATATGTTTCTTTGCTTTCTTTAGGTTTTCCGATTGGCTAAATCAGAGTACACACGTTCGGGGTTAGGATTTAGCTCCAAAGCGTGTGCTGCACTCGATAACAAACCAATCAGGATTTGCTTTGGTTTTGTACTTTGAATTGAATAAGGAAGGACTTTCCGAGCATGGATTATGTTTGGCAATTTAAGTATCTTGTCAGGTTGTGGCAGGATTCTCAATCTCAACTAAAGTATGGCTTATACTTATCTCGGACCCCTAGGCATGGATTATGCCTAGGGACAGACTGACTTGTCAGGTTTTGGCAAGCATAGCTCTATCCCGACATGAGTATGGATTGTACTCACTAGGATTCTTAAGTATGGATTGTACTCTGGAACGGCTTATTGTTTTGTCAGGATCTGGCAAAGGAACTCAATAAAACTCGAGTATGGTCTATGCTCAGTTTGAATTTCCTGGTATGGCTTATACCCGGAAGGTTAGGTCCCTCGTCAGGTTTTGGCAGGATGATTCGAATGTGTCTTGAGTATGGTTTACGCTCAAACAAGCGCCCAAGCATGGTTTATGCTCGAAAGTGTAATTAGTTTTGTCAGGATTTGACACACCTTTCTGCTCTCTTTTCTTCGCAGGTATGGATTATACTTGCAGCTGGCAGGCCCGGCGTAGCCTTGGATTATCCAGAACACGTCTTCCTTCATTCAGCAAGATATGTTCTGAGGGGCAAAATGTTGACCCGCTTTTTAGTCAAAGCAGTCACACATGGAATCTCTTCTCAACAATACACTCAAGCGTTGGGAATATCGTCAGAAGACATGAAGTGATTTGGTTGAAATCGCATCACAAATAAAGAAAGGCCCGGAACTCCTACCAAATGACCTTTTTTGGGCCCGAAAATAGCGATTACGGTGTTGAGCTCTGTAACTCTTGTAGATCTCTGAATTAGCTTCAGCTTGAGCTTTCGTTTTGCTAAAACGGACTTACGGTTTGAAAGTTATGCCCGTTTCCGTGAACGCATGCAAAACCGGAAACGTGGAATTTGGAAATTGGCTTGACCTCCCGGATCGGATCGGACCCGCTCCGACTCCTCTCTTCGAAGAAGCATAGCATTGGATGGTTTTGGCAGAGCTCTGACTCGGTTCGGATCGGGTGGAATGGAGCAATCCGACCCGCTTCGCGTCGGATCCTCACAAGAGCACAAAGTCTTCGGGTTGAAGACACCAACTCGGTTCGGATTGGATAACCGACCCGCCTTACACACTGCACTGAAGTACTTCCACTCTTCGGATCGAAGACACCAAATCGGTTCGGATCGGAAGTCCGAACCGATCCGCCTTGCACCAGATATATAGCAACACGTCTCGCCTTCGGTTGGAATGCTCCGGATCGGTTCGGAAGGAAGAGGACCCGAACCGAACCGCTTCGACCTGCTGCTACACCTCAACTTTGACCTGTTCTCAAGGAGTAACTACCTCCTATTAATCTGGATCGGCTTACACCTGTCCTAGCACGATCTGAAGACCACTTCTCCACTATCTCCGAGATGGCCTCTCCACATGCCACGTGCCCCTCCGATCCGATCCGGTTCAGAGCACCTACCAACTTCTCTACGCCTATAAATTCACCACGAGATGGTCATTTCAAGGGACTTTTTTCCGTCACTAACACCTCCCGACCTCCATTACCAAGTATTCAAGGACTTTGGGTACTCCTCAACTCAATCAAACACGAGGCTATCGTGCATAAATTCAATCTCTTTTCTCCTCTTCTTCATTGTAAAAACGAGGATTTCGTGTATAAGCTGCAAACAAACAACATTGTAATAGCTTCTTAGGATTCAAGAAACTATAAAGTGGACGTAGGCTTGGATTGAGCCGAACCACTATAAAAATCTCGAGTGTCTCCTCTTATTTTACTGCTTTTTCTGTATTAATCTGTGATTTGTGAGGATTTCACATAGAGTTTGGGTGTTAGGCCCAAATTTCGGTCTAACATTTTGGCGCGCCAGGTAGGGGGGCACACGATACAACTTCTTCTACTAGCTTGAACGGAAGCGGATTATTTGGCTATTGGATCAATGGTCAAGCGAAAGAAAGACGGAACCTTCTCTCGTGCTGAGGATGTTGGCACTGAAGGCACAAGGAACGAGGCAAGCCAGGAGGCTTCCTCTCATGAAAATCCATCAGCATACTTAACCAGAGATGAAATGGATGGCGTTCTCGCTGAATTGAGAACTCAAATGGCAAGACAAGATGATCTCCTCCGCAAACAACAGGAGATGATCGACCAATTCTTCGCTCGGATGGAAGGAAGGCCGAGCGGCAATGCGCAACTCACTGGAAATGGTACTGAAATGGCTCCAGCAGGAATAACAAACCGGATCGGTTCGGATCGGATCCGAACCGAGGGCCAAAATCTGAATCCAATGCAGATGGAAATGGGGGACATTCCCCACCGGATCGGTTCGGACCCGATCCGAACAGCAACCCTGCATGAGCCTGGGGGCAGCAGCCTCCCCTCTGGAAATCAAGGCTTCGCTCCTGTTCGACCTACATCCGCACCGGTTCGGGTCGGAAATACCACACAAATTCAGCATCAAGCTCCCCAGTTCGGAACAGGCGAACCTGTTCGGATCGGCACCTCCGATCCGAACCGTGCACCTCTCCATAACCTCCCTCGCTTCTCCGAACCGCAGCAAGGGGGCACCTCCGAACCGAACCGGATGACCTGCCAAGCTCCTTATACTCTTCCACACACTTCTGAACACAACGCTGGGGGCACCAGCTCTGGCTTTAGCAGCTTGCAACAGCTCTTTGAAGGCGATCGGCTCGCCAACCTCATTGAACGCCTCTCGAGAGGCCGCACTTATCAGAATGACATGGATGATGTCAATCACAATCCATTCACACAGGAAATCAGGAATTCCCGCAATCCTCCGGATTTCAAACTTCCACAACTGGAACCCTACAACGGCAGGGCAGATCCTACTGTGCACCTAATGCGCTATAAACGGCATATGGAAGTTCAATCGGTGTCGGAAAACGTCATGGCTAAATGCTTTCCCCTCTTTTTGACAGATATTGCTGCTATGTGGTTTCGGCAGCTGGAATCTGAATCGATCAACAGCTGGAACATGTTGGTCGCTCGCTTTATTGAACAGTTTCGGGTCCATATCGCTCGACCCAAAAATGTAATGTCA
Organism: Allium sativum; assembly: GCA_030737875.1. NCBI lineage: Eukaryota > Viridiplantae > Streptophyta > Magnoliopsida > Asparagales > Amaryllidaceae > Allium > Allium sativum. The sequence goes on along the minus strand of CM060925.1, from coordinate 305,044,636 downwards.
CTAACTACAATCAAGCAGAGGCCTAAAGAAACTCTACGGTCATTTCTGGAGAGGTTCAACGTTGCAGCAGCATCAGTTGATCGACCCGAGCCATCTATGGTATTAATGGCGGCAGTATCCGGCGTTCTAGACAACTCGGAGTTCAAAAAATCCTTGTACCGGGACCCACCAAGGAATCTTAGCGAATTCTACCTTGAATCGGATAGGTTTTTGCGTGAAGAAGATGCAACCTCCGAAAAGAAAGTTCTCGATGTTAACATGCTCAAAGACGGAGAACCGTCTGATTCTGATAAAGGCAAAGGAAAAGCTGCCGTCAAGAATGACCGCAACGCTCAGCCCCGGAGAGGGCCCAGATATGAAAAGTACACAGAACTCAATTCGTCACTAACTGACATCTACGTGAACACAAACGGTGACGTCTCCTATCCAAAGCCTCCCAAGAGGGAGCCATCACAAAGAGAACGCGATTCTGGGAAATATTGCATATTTCACGATATGGACGGTCATGACACAAATGACTGTAGACACTTGCGAGATTTGATTGAGGAACGGGTTAGACGTGGAGAGCTACCCGAGTATGTGAAACAACCAACAACGCCTACACCTGCGCTACCCCCACCTGCTCCCCGGAGAGGGAATGACCCTGGAACGAGCTCCCATCGGCTCGTCATCAACTGATCTGGATTGGATCACTCTGAGTTTTCAGCATTTCTTAGGATTTAAGATATGTTTCTTTGCTTTCTTTAGGTTTTCCGATTGGCTAAATCGGAGTACACACGTTCGGGGTTAGGATTTAGCTCCAAAGCGTGTGCTGCACTCGATAACAAACCAATCAGGATTTGCTTTGGTTTTGTACTTTGAATTGAATAAGGAAGGACTTTCCGAGCATGGATTATGTTTGGCAATTTAAGTATCTTGTCAGGTTGTGGCAGGATTCTCAATCTCAACTAAAGTATGGCTTATACTTATCTCGGACCCCTAGGCATGGATTATGCCTAGGGACAGACTGACTTGTCAGGTTTTGGCAAGCATAGCTCTATCCCGACATGAGTATGGATTGTACTCACTAGGATTCTTAAGTATGGATTGTACTCTGGAACGGCTTATTGTTTTGTCAGGATCTGGCAAAGGAACTCAATAAAACTCGAGTATGGTTTATGCTCAGTTTGAATTTCCTGGTATGGCTTATACCCGGAAGGTTAGGTCCCTCGTCAGGTTTTGGCAGGATGATTCGAACGTGTCTTGAGTATGGTTTACGCTCAAACAAGCGCCCAAGCATGGTTTATGCTCGAAAGTGTAATTAGTTTTGTCAGGATTTGACACACCTTTCTGCTCTCTTTTCTTCGCAGGTATGGATTATACTTGCAGCTGGCAGGCCCGGCGTAGCCTTGGATTATCCAGAACACGTCTTCCTTCATTCAGCAAGATATGTTCTGAGGGGCAAAATGTTGACCCGCTTTTTAGTCAAAGCAGTCACACATGGAATCTCTTCTCAACAATACACTCAAGCGTTGGGAATATCGTCAGAAGACATGAAGTGATTTGGTTGAAATCGCATCACAAATAAAGAAAGGCCCGGAACTCCTACCAAATGACCTTTTTTGGGCCCGAAAATAGAGATTACGGAGCTGAGCTCTGTAACTCTTGTAGATCTCTGAATTAGCTTCAGCTTGAGCTTTCGTTTGGCTAAAACGGACTTACGATTTGAAAGTTATGCCCGTTTCCGTGAACGCATGCAGAACCGGAAACGTGGAATTTGGAAATTGGCTTGACCTCCCGGATCGGATCGGACCCGCTCCGACTCCTCTCTTCGAAGAAGCATAGCATTGGATGGTTTTGGCAGAGCTCTGACTCGGTTCGGATCGGGTGGAATGGAGCAATCCGACCCGCTTCGCGTCGGATCCTCACAAGAGCACAAAGTCTTCGGGTTGAAGACACCAACTCGGTTCGGATCGGATAACCGACCCGCCTTACACACTGCACTGAAGTACTTCCACTCTTCGGATCGAAGACACCAAATCGGTTCGGATCGGAAGTCCGAACCGACCCGCCTTGCACCAGATATATAGCAACACGTCTCGCCTTCGGTTGGAATGCTCCGGATCGGTTCGGAAGGAAGAGGACCCGAACCGAACCGCTTCGACCTGCTGCTACACCTCAACTTTGACCTGTTCTCAAGGAGTAACTACCTCCTATTAATCCGGATCGGCTTACACCTGTCCTAGCACGATCTGAAGACCACTTCTCCACTATCTCCGAGATGGCCTCTCCACATGCCACGTGCCCCTCCGATCCGATCCGGTTCAGAGCACCTACCAGCTTCTCTACGCCTATAAATACACCACGAGATGGTCATTTCAAGGGACTTTTTTCCGTCCCTAACACCTCCCGACCTCCATTACCAAGTATTCAAGGACTTTGGGTACTCCTCAACTCAATCAAACACGAGGCTATCGTGCATAAATTCAATCTCTTTTCTCCTCTTCTTCATTGTAAAAACGAGGATTTCGTGTATAAGCTACAAACAAACAACATTGTAATAGCTTCTTAGGATTCAAGAAACTATAAAGTGGACGTAGGCTTGGATTGAGCCGAACCACTATAAAAATCTCGAGTGTCTCCTCTTATTTTACTGCTTTTTCTGTATTAATCTGTGATTTGTGAGGATTTCACATAGAGTTTGGGTGTTAGGCCCAAATTTCGGTCTAACATTTTGGCGCGCCAGGTAGGGGGGCACACGATACAACTTCTTCTACTAGCTTGAACGGAAGCGGATTATTTGGCTATTGGATCAATGGTCAAGCGAAAGAAAGACGGAACCTTCTCTCGTGCTGAGGATGTTGGCACTGAAGGCACAAGGAACGAGGCAAGCCAGGAGGCTTCCTCTCATGAAAATCCATCAGCATACTTAACCAGAGATGAAATGGATGGCGTTCTCGCTGAATTGAGAACTCAAATGGCAAGACAAGATGATCTCCTCCGCAAACAACAGGAGATGATCGACCAATTCTTCGCTCGGATGGAAGGAAGGCCGAGCGGCAATGCGCAACTCACTGGAAATGGTACTGAAATGGCTCCAGCAGGAATAACAAACCGGATCGGTTCGGATCGGATCCGAACCGAGGGCCAAAATCTGAATCCAATGCAGATGAAATGGGGGACATTCCCCACCGGATCGGTTCGGACCCGATCCGAACAGCAACCCTGCATGAGCCTGGGGGCAGCAGCCTCCCCTCTGGAAATCAAGGCTTCGCTCCTGTTCGACCTACATCCGCACCGGTTCGGGTCGGAAATACCACACAAATTCAGCATCAAGCTCCCCAGTTCGGAACAGGCGAACCTGTTCGGATCGGCACCTCCGACCCGAACCGTGCACCTCTCCATAACCTCCCTCGCTTCTCCGAACCGCAGCAAGGGGGCACCTCCGAACCGAACCGGATGACCTGCCAAGCTCCTTATACTCTTCCACACACTTCTGAACACAACGCTGGGGGCACCAGCTCTGGCTTTAGCAGCTTGCAACAGCTCTTTGAAGGCGATCGGCTCGCCAACCTCATTGAACGCCTCTCGAGAGGCCGCACTTATCAGAATGACATGGATGATGTCAATCACAATCCATTCACACAGGAAATCAGGAATTCCCGCAATCCTCCGGATTTCAAACTTCCACAACTGGAACCCTACAACGGCAGGGCAGATCCTACTGTGCACCTAATGCGCTATAAACGGCATATGGAAGTTCAATCGGTGTCGGAAAACGTCATGGCTAAATGCTTTCCCCTCTTTTTGACAGATATTGCTGCTATGTGGTTTCGGCAGCTGGAATCTGAATCGATCAACAGCTGGAACATGTTGGTCGCTCGCTTTATTGAACAGTTTCGGGTCCATATCGCTCGACCCAAAAATGTAATGTCACTAACTACAATCAAGCAGAGGCCTAAAGAAACTCTACGGTCATTTCTGGAGAGGTTCAACGTTGCAGCAGCATCAGTTGATCGACCCGAGCCATCTATGGTATTAATGGCGGCAGTATCCGGCGTTCTAGACAACTCGGAGTTCAAAAAATCCTTGTACCGGGACCCACCAAGGAATCTTAGCGAATTCTACCTTGAATCGGATAGGTTTTTGCGTGAAGAAGATGCAACCTCCGAAAAGAAAGTTCTCGATGTTAACATGCTCAAAGACGGAGAACCGTCTGATTCTGATAAAGGCAAAGGAAAAGCTGCCGTCAAGAATGACCGCAACGCTCAGCCCCGGAGAGGGCCCAGATATGAAAAGTACACAGAACTCAATTCGTCACTAACTGACATCTACGTGAACACAAACGGTGACGTCTCCTATCCAAAGCCTCCCAAGAGGGAGCCATCACAAAGAGAACGCGATTCTGGGAAATATTGCATATTTCACGATATGGACGGTCATGACACAAATGACTGTAGACACTTGCGAGATTTGATTGAGGAACGGGTTAGACGTGGAGAGCTACCCGAGTATGTGAAACAACCAACAACGCCTACACCTGCGCTACCCCCACCTGCTCCCCGGAGAGGGAATGACCCTGGAACGAGCTCCCATCGGCTCGTCATCAACTGATCTGGATTGGATCACTCTGAGTTTTCAGCATTTCTTAGGATTTAAGATATGTTTCTTTGCTTTCTTTAGGTTTTCCGATTGGCTAAATCGGAGTACACACGTTCGGGGTTAGGATTTAGCTCCAAAGCGTGTGCTGCACTCGATAACAAACCAATCAGGATTTGCTTTGGTTTTGTACTTTGAATTGAATAAGGAAGGACTTTCCGAGCATGGATTATGTTTGGCAATTTAAGTATCTTGTCAGGTTGTGGCAGGATTCTCAATCTCAACTAAAGTATGGCTTATACTTATCTCGGACCCCTAGGCATGGATTATGCCTAGGGACAGACTGACTTGTCAGGTTTTGGCAAGCATAGCTCTATCCCGACATGAGTATGGATTGTACTCACTAGGATTCTTAAGTATGGATTGTACTCTGGAACGGCTTATTGTTTTGTCAGGATCTGGCAAAGGAACTCAATAAAACTCGAGTATGGTTTATGCTCAGTTTGAATTTCCTGGTATGGCTTATACCCGGAAGGTTAGGTCCCTCGTCAGGTTTTGGCAGGATGATTCGAACGTGTCTTGAGTATGGTTTACGCTCAAACAAGCGCCCAAGCATGGTTTATGCTCGAAAGTGTAATTAGTTTTGTCAGGATTTGACACACCTTTCTGCTCTCTTTTCTTCGCAGGTATGGATTATACTTGCAGCTGGCAGGCCCGGCGTAGCCTTGGATTATCCAGAACACGTCTTCCTTCATTCAGCAAGATATGTTCTGAGGGGCAAAATGTTGACCCGCTTTTTAGTCAAAGCAGTCACACATGGAATCTCTTCTCAACAATACACTCAAGCGTTGGGAATATCGTCAGAAGACATGAAGTGATTTGGTTGAAATCGCATCACAAATAAAGAAAGGCCCGGAACTCCTACCAAATGACCTTTTTTGGGCCCGAAAATAGAGATTACGGAGCTGAGCTCTGTAACTCTTGTAGATCTCTGAATTAGCTTCAGCTTGAGCTTTCGTTTGGCTAAAACGGACTTACGATTTGAAAGTTATGCCCGTTTCCGTGAACGCATGCAGAACCGGAAACGTGGAATTTGGAAATTGGCTTGACCTCCCGGATCGGATCGGACCCGCTCCGACTCCTCTCTTCGAAGAAGCATAGCATTGGATGGTTTTGGCAGAGCTCTGACTCGGTTCGGATCGGGTGGAATGGAGCAATCCGACCCGCTTCGCGTCGGATCCTCACAAGAGCACAAAGTCTTCGGGTTGAAGACACCAACTCGGTTCGGATCGGATAACCGACCCGCCTTACACACTGCACTGAAGTACTTCCACTCTTCGGATCGAAGACACCAAATCGGTTCGGATCGGAAGTCCGAACCGACCCGCCTTGCACCAGATATATAGCAACACGTCTCGCCTTCGGTTGGAATGCTCCGGATCGGTTCGGAAGGAAGAGGACCCGAACCGAACCGCTTCGACCTGCTGCTACACCTCAACTTTGACCTGTTCTCAAGGAGTAACTACCTCCTATTAATCCGGATCGGCTTACACCTGTCCTAGCACGATCTGAAGACCACTTCTCCACTATCTCCGAGATGGCCTCTCCACATGCCACGTGCCCCTCCGATCCGATCCGGTTCAGAGCACCTACCAGCTTCTCTACGCCTATAAATACACCACGAGATGGTCATTTCAAGGGACTTTTTTCCGTCCCTAACACCTCCCGACCTCCATTACCAAGTATTCAAGGACTTTGGGTACTCCTCAACTCAATCAAACACGAGGCTATCGTGCATAAATTCAATCTCTTTTCTCCTCTTCTTCATTGTAAAAACGAGGATTTCGTGTATAAGCTGCAAACAAACAACATTGTAATAGCTTCTTAGGATTCAAGAAACTATAAAGTGGACGTAGGCTTGGATTGAGCCGAACCACTATAAAAATCTCGAGTGTCTCCTCTTATTTTACTGCTTTTTCTGTATTAATCTGTGATTTGTGAGGATTTCACATAGAGTTTGGGTGTTAGGCCCAAATTTCGGTCTAACATTTTGGCGCGCCAGGTAGGGGGGCACACGATACAACTTCTTCTACTAGCTTGAACGGAAGCGGATTATTTGGCTATTGGATCAATGGTCAAGCGAAAGAAAGACGGAACCTTCTCTCGTGCTGAGGATGTTGGCACTGAAGGCACAAGGAACGAGGCAAGCCAGGAGGCTTCCTCTCATGAAAATCCATCAGCATACTTAACCAGAGATGAAATGGATGGCGTTCTCGCTGAATTGAGAACTCAAATGGCAAGACAAGATGATCTCCTCCGCAAACAACAGGAGATGATCGACCAATTCTTCGCTCGGATGGAAGGAAGGCCGAGCGGCAATGCGCAACTCACTGGAAATGGTACTGAAATGGCTCCAGCAGGAATAACAAACCGGATCGGTTCGGATCGGATCCGAACCGAGGGCCAAAATCTGAATCCAATGCAGATGAAATGGGGGACATTCCCCACCGGATCGGTTCGGACCCGATCCGAACAGCAACCCTGCATGAGCCTGGGGGCAGCAGCCTCCCCTCTGGAAATCAAGGCTTCGCTCCTGTTCGACCTACATCCGCACCGGTTCGGGTCGGAAATACCACACAAATTCAGCATCAAGCTCCCCAGTTCGGAACAGGCGAACCTGTTCGGATCGGCACCTCCGACCCGAACCGTGCACCTCTCCATAACCTCCCTCGCTTCTCCGAACCGCAGCAAGGGGGCACCTCCGAACCGAACCGGATGACCTGCCAAGCTCCTTATACTCTTCCACACACTTCTGAACACAACGCTGGGGGCACCAGCTCTGGCTTTAGCAGCTTGCAACAGCTCTTTGAAGGCGATCGGCTCGCCAACCTCATTGAACGCCTCTCGAGAGGCCGCACTTATCAGAATGACATGGATGATGTCAATCACAATCCATTCACACAGGAAATCAGGAATTCCCGCAATCCTCCGGATTTCAAACTTCCACAACTGGAACCCTACAACGGCAGGGCAGATCCTACTGTGCACCTAATGCGCTATAAACGGCATATGGAAGTTCAATCGGTGTCGGAAAACGTCATGGCTAAATGCTTTCCCCTCTTTTTGACAGATATTGCTGCTATGTGGTTTCGGCAGCTGGAATCTGAATCGATCAACAGCTGGAACATGTTGGTCGCTCGCTTTATTGAACAGTTTCGGGTCCATATCGCTCGACCCAAAAATGTAATGTCACTAACTACAATCAAGCAGAGGCCTAAAGAAACTCTACGGTCATTTCTGGAGAGGTTCAACGTTGCAGCAGCATCAGTTGATCGACCCGAGCCATCTATGGTATTAATGGCGGCAGTATCCGGCGTTCTAGACAACTCGGAGTTCAAAAAATCCTTGTACCGGGACCCACCAAGGAATCTTAGCGAATTCTACCTTGAATCGGATAGGTTTTTGCGTGAAGAAGATGCAACCTCCGAAAAGAAAGTTCTCGATGTTAACATGCTCAAAGACGGAGAACCGTCTGATTCTGATAAAGGCAAAGGAAAAGCTGCCGTCAAGAATAACCGCAACGCTCAGCCCCGGAGAGGGCCCAGATATGAAAAGTACACAGAACTCAATTCGTCACTAACTGACATCTACGTGAACACAAACGGTGACGTCTCCTATCCAAAGCCTCCCAAGAGGGAGCCATCACAAAGAGAACGCGATTCTGGGAAATATTGCATATTTCACGATATGGACGGTCATGACACAAATGACTATAGACACTTGCGAGATTTGATTGAGGAACGGGTTAGACGTGGAGAGCTACCCGAGTATGTGAAACAACCAACAACGCCTACACCTGCGCTACCCCCACCTGCTCCCCGGAGAGGGAATGACCCTGGAACGAGCTCCCATCGGCTCGTCATCAACTGATCTGGATTGGATCACTCTGAGTTTTCAGCATTTCTTAGGATTTAAGATATGTTTCTTTGCTTTCTTTAGGTTTTCCGATTGGCTAAATCGGAGTACACACGTTCGGGGTTAGGATTTAGCTCCAAAGCGTGTGCTGCACTCGATAACAAACCAATCAGGATTTGCTTTGGTTTTGTACTTTGAATTGAATAAGGAAGGACTTTCCGAGCATGGATTATGTTTGGCAATTTAAGTATCTTGTCAGGTTGTGGCAGGATTCTCAATCTCAACTAAAGTATGGCTTATACTTATCTCGGACCCCTAGGCATGGATTATGCCTAGGGACAGACTGACTTGTCAGGTTTTGGCAAGCATAGCTCTATCCCGACATGAGTATGGATTGTACTCACTAGGATTCTTAAGTATGGATTGTACTCTGGAACGGCTTATTGTTTTGTCAGGATCTGGCAAAGGAACTCAATAAAACTCGAGTATGGTTTATGCTCAGTTTGAATTTCCTGGTATGGCTTATACCCGGAAGGTTAGGTCCCTCGTCAGGTTTTGGCAGGATGATTCGAATGTGTCTTGAGTATGGTTTATGCTCAAACAAGCGCCCAAGCATGGTTTATGCTCGAAAGTGTAATTAGTTTTGTCAGGATTTGACACACCTTTCTGCTCTCTTTTCTTCGCAGGTATGGATTATACTTGCAGCTGGCAGGCCCGGCGTAGCCTTGGATTATCCAGAACACGTCTTCCTTCATTCAGCAAGATATGTTCTGAGGGGCAAAATGTTGACCCGCTTTTTAGTCAAAGCAGTCACACATGGAATCTCTTCTCAACAATACACTCAAGCGTTGGGAATATCGTCAGAAGACATGAAGTGATTTGGTTGAAATCGCATCACAAATAAAGAAAGGCCCGGAACTCCTACCAAATGACCTTTTTTGGGCCCGAAAATAGTGATTACGGAGCTAAGCTCTGTAACTCTTGTAGATCTCTGAATTAGCTTCAGCTTGAGCTTTCGTTTGGCTAAAACGGACTTACGGTTTGAAAGTTATGCCCGTTTCCGTGAACGCATGCAGAACCGGAAACGTGGAATTTGGAAATTGGCTTGACCTCCCGGATCGGATCGGACCCGCTCCGACTCCTCTCTTCGAAGAAGCATAGTATTGGATGGTTTTGGCAGAGCTCTGACTCGGTTCGGATCGGGTGGAATGGAGCAATCCGACCCGCTTCGCGTCGGATCCTCACAAGAGCACAAAGTCTTCGGGTTGAAGACACCAACTCGGTTCGGATCGGATAACCGACCCGCCTTACACACTGCACTGAAGTACTTCCACTCTTCGGATCGAAGACACCAAATCGGTTCGGATCGGAAGTCCGAACCGACCCGCCTTGCACCAGATATATAGCAACACGTCTCGCCTTCGGTTGGAATGCTCCGGATCGGTTCGGAAGGAAGAGGACCCGAACCGAACCGCTTCGACCTGCTGCTACACCTCAACTTTGACCTGTTCTCAAGGAGTAACTACCTCCTATTAATCCGGATCGGCTTACACCTGTCCTAGCACGATCTGAAGACCACTTCTCCACTATCTCCGAGATGGCCTCTCCACATGCCACGTGCCCCTCCGATCCGATCCGGTTCAGAGCACCTACCAGCTTCTCTACGCCTATAAATACACCACGAGATGGTCATTTCAAGGGACTTTTTTCCGTCACTAACACCTCCCGACCTCCATTACCAAGTATTCAAGGACTTTGGGTACTCCTCAACTCAATCAAACACGAGGCTATCGTGCATAAATTCAATCTCTTTTCTCCTCTTCTTCATTGTAAAAACGAGGATTTCGTGTATAAGCTGCAAACAAACAACATTGTAATAGCTTCTTAGGATTCAAGAAACTATAAAGTGGACGTAGGCTTGGATTGAGCCGAACCACTATAAAAATCTCGAGTGTCTCCTCTTATTTTACTGCTTTTTCTGTATTAATCTGTGATTTGTGAGGATTTCACATAGAGTTTGGGTGTTAGGCCCAAATTTCGGTCTAACATTTTGGCGCGCCAGGTAGGGGGGCACACGATACAACTTCTTCTACTAGCTTGAACGGAAGCGGATTATTTGGCTATTGGATCAATGGTCAAGCGAAAGAAAGACGGAACCTTCTCTCGTGCTGAGGATGTTGGCACTGAAGGCACAAGGAACGAGGCAAGCCAGGAGGCTTCCTCTCATGAAAATCCATCAGCATACTTAACCAGAGATGAAATGGATGGCGTTCTCGCTGAATTGAGAACTCAAATGGCAAGACAAGATGATCTCCTCCGCAAACAACAGGAGATGATCGACCAATTCTTCGCTCGGATGGAAGGAAGGCCGAGCGGCAATGCGCAACTCACTGGAAATGGTACTGAAATGGCTCCAGCAGGAATAACAAACCGGATCGGTTCGGATCGGATCCGAACCGAGGGCCAAAATCTGAATCCAATGCAGATGGAAATGGGGGACATTCCCCACCGGATCGGTTCGGACCCGATCCGAACAGCAACCCAGCATTAGCCTGGGGGCAGCAGCCTCCCCTCTGGAAATCAAGGCTTCGCTCCTGTTCGACCTACATCCGCACCGGTTCGGGTCGGAAATACCACACAAATTCAGCATCAAGCTCCCCAGTTCGGAACAGGCGAACCTGTTCGGATCGGCACCTCCGATCCGAACCGTGCACCTCTCCATAACCTCCCTCGCTTCTCCGAACCGCAGCAAGGGGGCACCTCCGAACCGAACCGGATGACCTGCCAAGCTCCTTATACTCTTCCACACACTTCTGAACACAACGCTGGGGGCACCAGCTCTGGCTTTAGCAGCTTGCAACAGCTCTTTGAAGGCGATCGGCTCGCCAACCTCATTGAACGCCTCTCGAGAGGCCGCACTTATCAGAATGACATGGATGATGTCAATCACAATTCATTCACACAGGAAATCAGGAATTCCCGCAATCCTCCGGATTTCAAACTTCCACAACTGGAACCCTACAACGGCAGGGCAGATCCTACTGTGCACCTAATGCGCTATAAACGGCATATGGAAGTTCAATCGGTGTCGGAAAACGTCATGGCTAAATGCTTTCCCCTCTTTTTGACAGATATTGCTGCTATGTGGTTTCGGCAGCTGGAATCTGAATCGATCAACAGCTGGAACATGTTGGTCGCTCGCTTTATTGAACAGTTTCGGGTCCATATCGCTCGACCCAAAAATGTAATGTCACTAACTACAATCAAGCAGAGGCCTAAAGAAACTCTACAGTCATTTCTGGAGAGGTTCAACGTTGCAGCAGCATCAGTTGATCGACCCGAGCCATCTATGGTATTAATGGCGGCAGTATCCGGCGTTCTAGACAACTCGGAGTTCAAAAAATCCTTGTACCGGGACCCACCAAGGAATCTTAGCGAATTCTACCTTGAATCGGATAGGTTTTTGCGTGAAGAAGATGCAACCTCCGAAAAGAAAGTTCTCGATGTTAACATGCTCAAAGACGGAGAACCGTCTGATTCTGATAAAGGCAAAGGAAAAGCTGCCGTCAAGAATGACCGCAACGCTCAGCCCCGGAGAGGGCCCAGATATGAAAAGTACACAGAACTCAATTCGTCACTAACTGACATCTACGTGAACACAAACGGTGACGTCTCCTATCCAAAGCCTCCCAAGAGGGAGCCATCACAAAGAGAACGCGATTCTGGGAAATATTGCATATTTCACGATATGGACGGTCATGACACAAATGACTGTAGACACTTGCGAGATTTGATTGAGGAACGGGTTAGACGTGGAGAGCTACCCGAGTATGTGAAACAACCAACAACGCCTACACCTGCGCTACCCCCACCTGCTCCCCGGAGAGGGAATGACCCTGGAACGAGCTCCCATCGGCTCGTCATCAACTGATCTGGATTGGATCACTCTGAGTTTTCAGCATTTCTTAGGATTTAAGATATGTTTCTTTGCTTTCTTTAGGTTTTCCGATTGGCTAAATCGGAGTACACACGTTCGGGGTTAGGATTTAGCTCCAAAGCGTGTGCTGCACTCGATAACAAACCAATCAGGATTTGCTTTGGTTTTGTACTTTGAATTGAATAAGGAAGGACTTTCCGAGCATGGATTATGTTTGGCAATTTAAGTATCTTGTCAGGTTGTGGCAGGATTCTCAATCTCAACTAAAGTATGGCTTATACTTATCTCGGACCCCTAGGCATGGATTATGCCTAGGGACAGACTGACTTGTCAGGTTTTGGCAAGCATAGCTCTATCCCGACATGAGTATGGATTGTACTCACTAGGATTCTTAAGTATGGATTGTACTCTGGAACGGCTTATTGTTTTGTCAGGATCTGGCAAAGGAACTCAATAAAACTCGAGTATGGTTTATGCTCAGTTTGAATTTCCTGGTATGGCTTATACCCGGAAGGTTAGGTCCCTCGTCAGGTTTTGGCAGGATGATTCGAACGTGTCTTGAGTATGGTTTACGCTCAAACAAGCGCCCAAGCATGGTTTATGCTCGAAAGTGTAATTAGTTTTGTCAGGATTTGACACACCTTTCTGCTCTCTTTTCTTCGCAGGTATGGATTATACTTGCAGCTGGCAGGCCCGGCGTAGCCTTGGATTATCCAGAACACGTCTTCCTTCATTCAGCAAGATATGTTCTGAGGGGCAAAATGTTGACCCGCTTTTTAGTCAAAGCAGTCACACATGGAATCTCTTCTCAACAATACACTCAAGCGTTGGGAATATCGTCAGAAGACATGAAGTGATTTGGTTGAAATCGCATCACAAATAAAGAAAGGCCCGGAACTCCTACCAAATGACCTTTTTTGGGCCCGAAAATAGCGATTACGGAGCTGAGCTCGGTAACTCTTGTAGATCTCTGAATTAGCTTCAGTTTGAGCTTTCGTTTGGCTAAAACGGACTTACGGTTTGAAAGTTATGCCCGTTTCCGTGAACGCATGCAGAACCGGAAACGTGGAATTTGGAAATTGGCTTGACCTCCCGGATCGGATCGGACCCGCTCCGACTCCTCTCTTCGAAGAAGCATAGCATTGGATGGTTTTGGCAGAGCTCTGACTCGGTTCGGATCGGGTGGAATGGAGCAATCCGACCCGCTTCGCGTCGGATCCTCACAAGAGCACAAAGTCTTCGGGTTGAAGACACCAACTCGGTTCGGATCGGATAACCGACCCGCCTTACACACTGCACTGAAGTACTTCCACTCTTCGGATCGAAGACACCAAATCGGTTCGGATCGGAAGTCCGAACCGACCCGCCTTGCACCAGATATATAGCAACACGTCTCGCCTTCGGTTGGAATGCTCCGGATCGGTTCGGAAGGAAGAGGACCCGAACCGAACCGCTTCGACCTGCTGCTACACCTCAACTTTGACCTGTTCTCAAGGAGTAACTACCTCCTATTAATCTGGATCGGCTTACACCTGTCCTAGCACGATCTGAAGACCACTTCTCCACTATCTCCGAGATGGCCTCTCCACATGCCACGTGCCCCTCCGATCCGATCCGGTTCAGAGCACCTACCAGCTTCTCTACGCCTATAAATACACCACGAGATGGTCATTTCAAGGGACTTTTTTCCGTCACTAACACCTCCCGACCTCCATTACCAAGTATTCAAGGACTTTGGGTACTCCTCAACTCAATCAAACACGAGGCTATCGTGCATAAATTCAATCTCTTTTCTCCTCTTCTTCATTGTAAACACGAGGATTTCGTGTATAAGCTGCAAACAAACAACATTGTAATAGCTTCTTAGGATTCAAGAAACTATAAAGTGGACGTAGGCTTGGATTGAGCCGAACCACTATAAAAATCTCGAGTGTCTCCTCTTATTTTACTGCTTTTTCTGTATTAATCTGTGATTTGTGAGGATTTCACATAGAGTTTAGGTGTTAGGCCCAAATTTCGGTCTAACATTTTGGCGCGCCAGGTAGGGGGGCACACGATACAACTTCTTCTACTAGCTTGAACGGAAGCGGATTATTTGGCTATTGGATCAATGGTCAAGCGAAAGAAAGACGGAACCTTCTCTCGTGCTGAGGATGTTGGCACTGAAGGCACAAGGCGAGGCAAGCCAGGAGGCTTCCTCTCATGAAAATCCATCAGCATACTTAACCAGAGATGAAATGGATGGCGTTCTCGCTGAATTAAGAACTCAAATGGCAAGACAAGATGATCTCCTCCGCAAACAACAGGAAATGATCGACCAATTCTTCGCTCGGATGGAAGGAAGGCCGAGCGGCAATGCGCAACTCACTGGAAATGGTACTGAAATGGCTCCAGCAGGAATAACAAACCGGATCGGTTCGGATCGGATCCGAACCGAGGGCCAAAATCTGAATCCAATGCAGATGGAAATGGGGGACATTCCCCACCGGATCGGTTCGGACCCGATCCGAACAGCAACCCTGCATGAGCCTGGGGGCAGCAGCCTCCCCTCTGGAAATCAAGGCTTCGCTCCTGTTCGACCTACATCCGCACCGGTTCGGGTCGGAAATACCACACAAATTCAGCATCAAGCTCCCCAGTTCGGAACAGGCGAACCTGTTCGGATCGGCACCTCCGATCCGAACCGTGCACCTCTCCATAACCTCCCTCGCTTCTCCGAACCGTAGCAAGGGGGCACCTCCGAACCGAACCGGATGACCTGCCAAGCTCCTTATACTCTTCCACACACTTCTGAACACAACGCTGGGGGCACCAGCTCTGGCTTTAGCAGCTTGCAACAGCTCTTTGAAGGCGATCGGCTCGCCAACCTCATTGAACGCCTCTCGAGAGGCCGCACTTATCAGAATGACATGGATGATGTCAATCACAATCCATTCACACAGGAAATCAGGAATTCCCGCAATCCTCCGGATTTCAAACTTCCACAACTGGAACCCTACAACGGCAGGGCAGATCCTACTGTGCACCTAATGCGCTATAAACGGCATATGGAAGTTCAATCGGTGTCGGAAAACGTCATGGCTAAATGCTTTCCCCTCTTTTTGACTGATATTGCTGCTATGTGGTTTCGGCAGCTGGAATCTGAATCGATCAACAGCTGGAACATGTTGGTCGCTCGCTTTATTGAACAGTTTCGGGTCCATATCGCTCGACCCAAAAATGTAATGTCACTAACTACAATCAAGCAGAGGCCTAAAGAAACTCTACGGTCATTTCTGGAGAGGTTCAACGTTGCAGCAGCATCAGTTGATCGACCCGATCCATCTATGGTATTAATGGCGGCAGTATCCGGCGTTCTAGACAACTCGGAGTTCAAAAAATCCTTGTACCGGGACCCACCAAGGAATCTTAGCGAATTCTACCTTGAATCGGATAGGTTTTTGCGTGAAGAAGATGCAACCTCCGAAAAGAAAGTTCTCGATGTTAACATGCTCAAAGACGGAGAACCGTCTGATTCTGATAAAGGCAAAGGAAAAGCTGCCGTCAAGAATGACCGCAACGCTCAGCCCCGGAGAGGGCCCAGATATGAAAAGTACACAGAACTCAATTCGTCACTAACTGACATCTACGTGAACACAAACGGTGACGTCTCCTATCCAAAGCCTCCCAAGAGGGAGCCATCACAAAGAGAACGCGATTCTGAGAAATATTGCATATTTCACGATATGGACGGTCATGACACAAATGACTGTAGACACTTGCGAGATTTGATTGAGGAACGGATTAGACGTGGAGAGCTACCCGAGTATGTGAAACAACCAACAACGCCTACACCTGCGCTACCCCCACCTGCTCCCCGGAGAGGGAATGACCCTGGAACGAGCTCCCATCGGCTCGTCATCAACTGATCTGGATTGGATCACTCTGAGTTTTCAGCATTTCTTAGGATTTAAGATATGTTTCTTTGCTTTCTTTAGGTTTTCCGATTGGCTAAATCAGAGTACACACGTTCGGGGTTAGGATTTAGCTCCAAAGCGTGTGCTGCACTCGATAACAAACCAATCAGGATTTGCTTTGGTTTTGTACTTTGAATTGAATAAGGAAGGACTTTCCGAGCATGGATTATGTTTGGCAATTTAAGTATCTTGTCAGGTTGTGGCAGGATTCTCAATCTCAACTAAAGTATGGCTTATACTTATCTCGGACCCCTAGGCATGGATTATGCCTAGGGACAGACTGACTTGTCAGGTTTTGGCAAGCATAGCTCTATCCCGACATGAGTATGGATTGTACTCACTAGGATTCTTAAGTATGGATTGTACTCTGGAACGGCTTATTGTTTTGTCAGGATCTGGCAAAGGAACTCAATAAAACTCGAGTATGGTCTATGCTCAGTTTGAATTTCCTGGTATGGCTTATACCCGGAAGGTTAGGTCCCTCGTCAGGTTTTGGCAGGATGATTCGAATGTGTCTTGAGTATGGTTTACGCTCGAACAAGCGCCCAAGCATGGTTTATGCTCGAAAGTGTAATTAGTTTTGTCAGGATTTGACACACCTTTCTGCTCTCTTTTCTTCGCAGGTATGGATTATACTTGCAGCTGGCAGGCCCGGCGTAGCCTTGGATTATCCAGAACACGTCTTCCTTCATTCAGCAAGATATGTTCTGAGGGGCAAAATGTTGACCCGCTTTTTAGTCAAAGCAGTCACACATGGAATCTCTTCTCAACAATACACTCAAGCGTTGGGAATATCGTCAGAAGACATGAAGTGATTTGGTTGAAATCGCATCACAAATAAAGAAAGGCCCGGAACTCCTACCAAATGACCTTTTTTGGGCCCGAAAATAGCGATTACGGTGTTGAGCTCTGTAACTCTTGTAGATCTCTGAATTAGCTTCAGCTTGAGCTTTCGTTTGGCTAAAACGGACTTACGGTTTGAAAGTTATGCCCGTTTCCGTGAACGCATGCAAAACCGGAAACGTGGAATTTGGAAATTGGCTTGACCTCCCGGATCGGATCGGACCCGCTCCGACTCCTCTCTTCGAAGAAGCATAGCATTGGATGGTTTTGGCAGAGCTCTGACTCGGTTCGGATCGGGTGGAATGGAGCAATCCGACCCGCTTCGCGTCGGATCCTCACAAGAGCACAAAGTCTTCGGGTTGAAGACACCAACTCGGTTCGGATCGGATAACCGACCCGCCTTACACACTGCACTGAAGTACTTCCACTCTTCGGATCGAAGACACCAAATCGGTTCGGATCGGAAGTCCGAACCGATCCGCCTTGCACCAGATATATAGCAACACGTCTCGCCTTCGGTTGGAATGCTCCGGATCGGTTCGGAAGGAAGAGGACCCGAACCGAACCGCTTCGACCTGCTGCTACACCTCAACTTTGACCTGTTCTCAAGGAGTAACTACCTCCTATTAATCCGGATCGGCTTACACCTGTCCTAGCACGATCTGAAGACCACTTCTCCACTATCTCCGAGATGGCCTCTCCACATGCCACGTGCCCCTCCGATCCGATCCGGTTCAGAGCACCTACCAGCTTCTCTACGCCTATAAATACACCACGAGATGGTCATTTCAAGGGACTTTTTTCCGTCACTAACACCTCCCGACCTCCATTACCAAGTATTCAAGGACTTTGGGTACTCCTCAACTCAATCAAACACGAGGCTATCGTGCATAAATTCAATCTCTTTTCTCCTCTTCTTCATTGTAAACACGAGGATTTCGTGTATAAGCTGCAAACAAACAACATTGTAATAGCTTCTTAGGATTCAAGAAACTATAAAGTGGACGTAGGCTTGGATTGAGCCGAACCACTATAAAAATCTCGAGTGTCTCCTCTTATTTTACTGCTTTTTCTGTATTAATCTGTGATTTGTGAGGATTTCACATAGAGTTTAGGTGTTAGGCCCAAATTTCGGTCTAACATTTTGGCGCGCCAGGTAGGGGGGCACACGATACAACTTCTTCTACTAGCTTGAACGGAAGCGGATTATTTGGCTATTGGATCAATGGTCAAGCGAAAGAAAGACGGAACCTTCTCTCGTGCTGAGGATGTTGGCACTGAAGGCACAAGGCGAGGCAAGCCAGGAGGCTTCCTCTCATGAAAATCCATCAGCATACTTAACCAGAGATGAAATGGATGGCGTTCTCGCTGAATTAAGAACTCAAATGGCAAGACAAGATGATCTCCTCCGCAAACAACAGGAAATGATCGACCAATTCTTCGCTCGGATGGAAGGAAGGCCGAGCGGCAATGCGCAACTCACTGGAAATGGTACTGAAATGGCTCCAGCAGGAATAACAAACCGGATCGGTTCGGATCGGATCCGAACCGAGGGCCAAAATCTGAATCCAATGCAGATGGAAATGGGGGACATTCCCCACCGGATCGGTTCGGACCCGATCCGAACAGCAACCCTGCATGAGCCTGGGGGCAGCAGCCTCCCCTCTGGAAATCAAGGCTTCGCTCCTGTTCGACCTACATCCGCACCGGTTCGGGTCGGAAATACCACACAAATTCAGCATCAAGCTCCCCAGTTCGGAACAGGCGAACCTGTTCGGATCGGCACCTCCGATCCGAACCGTGCACCTCTCCATAACCTCCCTCGCTTCTCCGAACCGTAGCAAGGGGGCACCTCCGAACCGAACCGGATGACCTGCCAAGCTCCTTATACTCTTCCACACACTTCTGAACACAACGCTGGGGGCACCAGCTCTGGCTTTAGCAGCTTGCAACAGCTCTTTGAAGGCGATCGGCTCGCCAACCTCATTGAACGCCTCTCGAGAGGCCGCACTTATCAGAATGACATGGATGATGTCAATCACAATCCATTCACACAGGAAATCAGGAATTCCCGCAATCCTCCGGATTTCAAACTTCCACAACTGGAACCCTACAACGGCAGGGCAGATCCTACTGTGCACCTAATGCGCTATAAACGGCATATGGAAGTTCAATCGGTGTCGGAAAACGTCATGGCTAAATGCTTTCCCCTCTTTTTGACTGATATTGCTGCTATGTGGTTTCGGCAGCTGGAATCTGAATCGATCAACAGCTGGAACATGTTGGTCGCTCGCTTTATTGAACAGTTTCGGGTCCATATCGCTCGACCCAAAAATGTAATGTCACTAACTACAATCAAGCAGAGGCCTAAAGAAACTCTACGGTCATTTCTGGAGAGGTTCAACGTTGCAGCAGCATCAGTTGATCGACCCGATCCATCTATGGTATTAATGGCGGCAGTATCCGGCGTTCTAGACAACTCGGAGTTCAAAAAATCCTTGTACCGGGACCCACCAAGGAATCTTAGCGAATTCTACCTTGAATCGGATAGGTTTTTGCGTGAAGAAGATGCAACCTCCGAAAAGAAAGTTCTCGATGTTAACATGCTCAAAGACGGAGAACCGTCTGATTCTGATAAAGGCAAAGGAAAAGCTGCCGTCAAGAATGACCGCAACGCTCAGCCCCGGAGAGGGCCCAGATATGAAAAGTACACAGAACTCAATTCGTCACTAACTGACATCTACGTGAACACAAACGGTGACGTCTCCTATCCAAAGCCTCCCAAGAGGGAGCCATCACAAAGAGAACGCGATTCTGAGAAATATTGCATATTTCACGATATGGACGGTCATGACACAAATGACTGTAGACACTTGCGAGATTTGATTGAGGAACGGATTAGACGTGGAGAGCTACCCGAGTATGTGAAACAACCAACAACGCCTACACCTGCGCTACCCCCACCTGCTCCCCGGAGAGGGAATGACCCTGGAACGAGCTCCCATCGGCTCGTCATCAACTGATCTGGATTGGATCACTCTGAGTTTTCAGCATTTCTTAGGATTTAAGATATGTTTCTTTGCTTTCTTTAGGTTTTCCGATTGGCTAAATCAGAGTACACACGTTCGGGGTTAGGATTTAGCTCCAAAGCGTGTGCTGCACTCGATAACAAACCAATCAGGATTTGCTTTGGTTTTGTACTTTGAATTGAATAAGGAAGGACTTTCCGAGCATGGATTATGTTTGGCAATTTAAGTATCTTGTCAGGTTGTGGCAGGATTCTCAATCTCAACTAAAGTATGGCTTATACTTATCTCGGACCCCTAGGCATGGATTATGCCTAGGGACAGACTGACTTGTCAGGTTTTGGCAAGCATAGCTCTATCCCGACATGAGTATGGATTGTACTCACTAGGATTCTTAAGTATGGATTGTACTCTGGAACGGCTTATTGTTTTGTCAGGATCTGGCAAAGGAACTCAATAAAACTCGAGTATGGTCTATGCTCAGTTTGAATTTCCTGGTATGGCTTATACCCGGAAGGTTAGGTCCCTCGTCAGGTTTTGGCAGGATGATTCGAATGTGTCTTGAGTATGGTTTACGCTCGAACAAGCGCCCAAGCATGGTTTATGCTCGAAAGTGTAATTAGTTTTGTCAGGATTTGACACACCTTTCTGCTCTCTTTTCTTCGCAGGTATGGATTATACTTGCAGCTGGCAGGCCCGGCGTAGCCTTGGATTATCCAGAACACGTCTTCCTTCATTCAGCAAGATATGTTCTGAGGGGCAAAATGTTGACCCGCTTTTTAGTCAAAGCAGTCACACATGGAATCTCTTCTCAACAATACACTCAAGCGTTGGGAATATCGTCAGAAGACATGAAGTGATTTGGTTGAAATCGCATCACAAATAAAGAAAGGCCCGGAACTCCTACCAAATGACCTTTTTTGGGCCCGAAAATAGCGATTACGGTGTTGAGCTCTGTAACTCTTGTAGATCTCTGAATTAGCTTCAGCTTGAGCTTTCGTTTGGCTAAAACGGACTTACGGTTTGAAAGTTATGCCCGTTTCCGTGAACGCATGCAAAACCGGAAACGTGGAATTTGGAAATTGGCTTGACCTCCCGGATCGGATCGGACCCGCTCCGACTCCTCTCTTCGAAGAAGCATAGCATTGGATGGTTTTGGCAGAGCTCTGACTCGGTTCGGATCGGGTGGAATGGAGCAATCCGACCCGCTTCGCGTCGGATCCTCACAAGAGCACAAAGTCTTCGGGTTGAAGACACCAACTCGGTTCGGATCGGATAACCGACCCGCCTTACACACTGCACTGAAGTACTTCCACTCTTCGGATCGAAGACACCAAATCGGTTCGGATCGGAAGTCCGAACCGATCCGCCTTGCACCAGATATATAGCAACACGTCTCGCCTTCGGTTGGAATGCTCCGGATCGGTTCGGAAGGAAGAGGACCCGAACCGAACCGCTTCGACCTGCTGCTACACCTCAACTTTGACCTGTTCTCAAGGAGTAACTACCTCCTATTAATCCGGATCGGCTTACACCTGTCCTAGCACGATCTGAAGACCACTTCTCCACTATCTCCGAGATGGCCTCTCCACATGCCACGTGCCCCTCCGATCCGATCCGGTTCAGAGCACCTACCAGCTTCTCTACGCCTATAAATACACCACGAGATGGTCATTTCAAGGGACTTTTTTCCGTCACTAACACCTCCCGACCTCCATTACCAAGTATTCAAGGACTTTGGGTACTCCTCAACTCAATCAAACACGAGGCTATCGTGCATAAATTCAATCTCTTTTCTCCTCTTCTTCATTGTAAACACGAGGATTTCGTGTATAAGCTGCAAACAAACAACATTGTAATAGCTTCTTAGGATTCAATAAACTATAAAGTGGACGTAGGCTTGGATTGAGCCGAACCACTATAAAAATCTCGAGTGTCTCCTCTTATTTTACTGCTTTTTCTGTATTAATCTGTGATTTGTGAGTATTTCACATAGAGTTTGGGTGTTAGGCCCAAATTTCGGTCTAACATTTTGGCGCGCCAGGTAGGGGGGCACACGATACAACTTCTTCTACTAGCTTGAACGGAAGCGGATTATTTGGCTATTGGATCAATGGTCAAGCGAAAGAAAGACGGAACCTTCTCTCGTGCTGAGGATGTTGGCACTGAAGGCACAAGGCGAGGCAAGCCAGGAGGCTTCCTCTCATGAAAATCCATCAGCATACTTAACCAGAGATGAAATGGATGGCGTTCTCGCTGAATTAAGAACTCAAATGGCAAGACAAGATGATCTCCTCCGCAAACAACAGGAGATGATCGACCAATTCTTCGCTCGGATGGAAGGAAGGCCGAGCGGCAATGCGCAACTCACTGGAAATGGTACTGAAATGGCTCCAGCAGGAATAACAAACCGGATCGGTTCGGATCGGATCCGAACCGAGGGCCAAAATCTGAATCCAATGCAGATGGAAATGGGGGACATTCCCCACCGGATCGGTTCGGACCCGATCCGAACAGCAACCCTGCATGAGCCTGGGGGAAGCAGCCTCCCCTCTGGAAATCAAGGCTTCGCTCCTGTTCGACCTACATCCGCACCGGTTCGGGTCGGAAATACCACACAAATTCAGCATCAAGCTCCCCAGTTCGGAACAGGCGAACCTGTTCGGATCGGCACCTCCGATCCGAACCGTGCACCTCTCCATAACCTCCCTCGCTTCTCCGAACCGCAGCAAGGGGGCACCTCCGAACCGAACCGGATGACCTGCCAAGCTCCTTATACTCTTCCACACACTTCTGAACACAACGCTGGGGGCACCAGCTCTGGCTTTAGCAGCTTGCAACAACTCTTTGAAGGCGATCGGCTCGCCAACCTCATTGAACGCCTCTCGAGAGGCCGCACTTATCAGAATGACATGGATGATGTCAATCACAATCCATTCACACAGGAAATCAGGAATTCCCGCAATCCTCCGGATTTCAAACTTCCACAACTGGAACCCTACAACGGCAGGGCAGATCCTACTGTGCACCTAATGCGCTATAAACGGCATATGGAAGTTCAATCGGTGTCGGAAAACGTCATGGCTAAATGCTTTCCCCTCTTTTTGACTGATATTGCTGCTATGTGGTTTCGGCAGCTGGAATCTGAATCGATCAACAGCTGGAACATGTTGGTCGCTCGCTTTATTGAACAGTTTCGGGTCCATATCGCTCGACCCAAAAATGTAATGTCACTAACTACAATCAAGCAGAGGCCTAAAGAAACTCTACGGTCATTTCTGGAGAGGTTCAACGTTGCAGCAGCATCAGTTGATCGACCCGAGCCATCTATGGTATTAATGGCGGCAGTATCCGGCGTTCTAGACAACTCGGAGTTCAAAAAATCCTTGTACCGGGACCCACCAAGGAATCTTAGCGAATTCTACCTTGAATCGGATAGGTTTTTGCGTGAAGAAGATGCAACCTCCGAAAAGAAAGTTCTCGATGTTAACATGCTCAAAGACGGAGAACCGTCTGATTCTGATAAAGGCAAAGGAAAAGCTGCCGTCAAGAATGACCGCAACGCTCAGCCCCGGAGAGGGCCCAGATATGAAAAGTACACAGAACTCAATTCGTCACTAACTGACATCTACGTGAACACAAACGGTGACGTCTCCTATCCAAAGCCTCCCAAGAGGGAGCCATCACAAAGAGAACGCGATTCTGGGAAATATTGCATATTTCACGATATGGACGGTCATGACACAAATGACTGTAGACACTTGCGAGATTTGATTGAGGAACGGGTTAGACGTGGAGAGCTACCCGAGTATGTGAAACAACCAACAACGCCTACACCTGCGCTACCCCCACCTGCTCCCCGGAGAGGGAATGACCCTGGAACGAGCTCCCATCGGCTCGTCATCAACTGATCTGGATTGGATCACTCTGAGTTTTCAGCATTTCTTAGGATTTAAGATATGTTTCTTTGCTTTCTTTAGGTTTTCCGATTGGCTAAATCGGAGTACACACGTTCGGGGTTAGGATTTAGCTCCAAAGCGTGTGCTGCACTCGATAACAAACCAATCAGGATTTGCTTTGGTTTTGTACTTTGAATTGAATAAGGAAGGACTTTCCGAGCATGGATTATGTTTGGCAATTTAAGTATCTTGTCAGGTTGTGGCAGGATTCTCAATCTC
This sequence comes from Allium sativum, assembly GCA_030737875.1. Classification (NCBI taxonomy): domain Eukaryota; kingdom Viridiplantae; phylum Streptophyta; class Magnoliopsida; order Asparagales; family Amaryllidaceae; genus Allium; species Allium sativum. Next base: position 305,020,203 of record CM060925.1, on the reverse strand, counting down.
AACTAAAGTATGGCTTATACTTATCTCGGACCCCTAGGCATGGATTATGCCTAGGGACAGACTGACTTGTCAGGTTTTGGCAAGCATAGCTCTATCCCGACATGAGTATGGATTGTACTCACTAGGATTCTTAAGTATGGATTGTACTCTGGAACGGCTTATTGTTTTGTCAGGATCTGGCAAAGGAACTCAATAAAACTCGAGTATGGTTTATGCTCAGTTTGAATTTCCTGGTATGGCTTATACCCGGAAGGTTAGGTCCCTCGTCAGGTTTTGGCAGGATGATTCGAACGTGTCTTGAGTATGGTTTACGCTCAAACAAGCGCCCAAGCATGGTTTATGCTCGAAAGTGTAATTAGTTTTGTCAGGATTTGACACACCTTTCTGCTCTCTTTTCTTCGCAGGTATGGATTATACTTGCAGCTGGCAGGCCCGGCGTAGCCTTGGATTATCCAGAACACGTCTTCCTTCATTCAGCAAGATATGTTCTGAGGGGCAAAATGTTGACCCGCTTTTTAGTCAAAGCAGTCACACATGGAATCTCTTCTCAACAATACACTCAAGCGTTGGGAATATCGTCAGAAGACATGAAGTGATTTGGTTGAAATCGCATCACAAATAAAGAAAGGCCCGGAACTCCTACCAAATGACCTTTTTTGGGCCCGAAAATAGCGATTACGGAGCCGAGCTCTGTAACTCTTGTAGATCTCTGAATTAGCTTCAGTTTGAGCTTTCGTTTGGCTAAAACGGACTTACGGTTTGAAAGTTATGCCCGTTTCCGTGAACGCATGCAGAACCGGAAACGTGGAATTTGGAAATTGGCTTGACCTCGCGGATCGGATCGGACCCGCTCCGACTCCTCTCTTCGAAGAAGCATAGCATTGGATGGTTTTGGCAGAGCTCTGACTCGGTTCGGATCGGGTGGAATGGAGCAATCCGACCCGCTTCGCGTCGGATCCTCACAAGAGCACAAAGTCTTCGGGTTGAAGACACCAACTCGGTTCGGATCGGATAACCGAACCGACCCGCCTTACACACTGCACTGAAGTACTTCCACTCTTCGGATCGAAGACAACAAATCGGTTCGGATCGGAAGTCCGAACCGACCCGCCTTGCACCAGATATATAGCAACACGTCTCGCCTTCGGTTGGAATGCTCCGGATCGGTTCGGAAGGAAGAGGACCCGAACCGAACCGCTTCGACCTGCTGCTACACCTCAACTTTGACCTGTTCTCAAGGAGTAACTACCTCCTATTAATCCGGATCGGCTTACACCTGTCCTAGCACGATCTGAAGACCACTTCTCCACTATCTCCGAGATGGCCTCTCCACATGCCACGTGCCCCTCCGATCCGATCCGGTTCAGAGCACCTACCAGCTTCTCTACGCCTATAAATACACCACGAGATGGTCATTTCAAGGGACTTTTTTCCGTCACTAACACCTCCCGACCTCCATTACCAAGTATTCAAGGACTTTGGGTACTCCTCAACTCAATCAAACACGAGGCTATCGTGCATAAATTCAATCTCTTTTCTCCTCTTCTTCATTGTAAACACGAGGATTTCGTGTATAAGCTGCAAACAAACAACATTGTAATAGCTTCTTAGGATTCAAGAAACTATAAAGTGGACGTAGGCTTGGATTGAGCCGAACCACTATAAAAATCTCGAGTGTCTCCTCTTATTTTACTGCTTTTTCTGTATTAATCTGTGATTTGTGAGGATTTCACATAGAGTTTGGGTGTTAGGCCCAAATTTCGGTCTAACATTTTGGCGCGCCAGGTAGGGGGGCACACGATACAACTTCTTCTACTAGCTTGAACGGAAGCGGATTATTTGGCTATTGGATCAATGGTCAAGCGAAAGAAAGACGGAACCTTCTCTCGTGCTGAGGATGTTGGCACTGAAGGCACAAGGCGAGGCAAGCCAGGAGGCTTCCTCTCATGAAAATCCATCAGCATACTTAACCAGAGATGAAATGGATGGCGTTCTCGCTGAATTAAGAACTCAAATGGCAAGACAAGATGATCTCCTCCGCAAACAACAGGAGATGATCGACCAATTCTTCGCTCGGATGGAAGGAAGGCCGAGCGGCAATGCGCAACTCACTGGAAATGGTACTGAAATGGCTCCAGCAGGAATAACAAACCGGATCGGTTCGGATCGGATCCGAACCGAGGGCCAAAATCTGAATCCAATGCAGATGGAAATGGGGGACATTCCCCACCGGATCGGTTCGGACCCGATCCGAACAGCAACCCTGCATGAGCCTGGGGGAAGCAGCCTCCCCTCTGGAAATCAAGGCTTCGCTCCTGTTCGACCTACATCCGCACCGGTTCGGGTCGGAAATACCACACAAATTCAGCATCAAGCTCCCCAGTTCGGAACAGGCGAACCTGTTCGGATCGGCACCTCCGATCCGAACCGTGCACCTCTCCATAACCTCCCTCGCTTCTCCGAACCGCAGCAAGGGGGCACCTCCGAACCGAACCGGATGACCTGCCAAGCTCCTTATACTCTTCCACACACTTCTGAACACAACGCTGGGGGCACCAGCTCTGGCTTTAGCAGCTTGCAACAGCTCTTTGAAGGCGATCGGCTCGCCAACCTCATTGAACGCCTCTCGAGAGGCCGCACTTATCAGAATGACATGGATGATGTCAATCACAATCCATTCACACAGGAAATCAGGAATTCCCGCAATCCTCCGGATTTCAAACTTCCACAACTGGAACCCTACAACGGCAGGGCAGATCCTACTGTGCACCTAATGCGCTATAAACGGCATATGGAAGTTCAATCGGTGTCGGAAAACGTCATGGCTAAATGCTTTCCCCTCTTTTTGACTGATATTGCTGCTATGTGGTTTCGGCAGCTGGAATCTGAATCGATCAACAGCTGGAACATGTTGGTCGCTCGCTTTATTGAACAGTTTCGGGTCCATATCGCTCGACCCAAAAATGTAATGTCACTAACTACAATCAAGCAGAGGCCTAAAGAAACTCTACGGTCATTTCTGGAGAGGTTCAACGTTGCAGCAGCATCAGTTGATCGACCCGAGCCATCTATGGTATTAATGGCGGCAGTATCCGGCGTTCTAGACAACTCGGAGTTCAAAAAATCCTTGTACCGGGACCCACCAAGGAATCTTAGCGAATTCTACCTTGAATCGGATAGGTTTTTGCGTGAAGAAGATGCAACCTCCGAAAAGAAAGTTCTCGATGTTAACATGCTCAAAGACGGAGAACCGTCTGATTCTGATAAAGGCAAAGGAAAAGCTGCCGTCAAGAATGACCGCAACGCTCAGCCCCGGAGAGGGCCCAGATATGAAAAGTACACAGAACTCAATTCGTCACTAACTGACATCTACGTGAACACAAACGGTGACGTCTCCTATCCAAAGCCTCCCAAGAGGGAGCCATCACAAAGAGAACGCGATTCTGGGAAATATTGCATATTTCACGATATGGACGGTCATGACACAAATGACTGTAGACACTTGCGAGATTTGATTGAGGAACGGGTTAGACGTGGAGAGCTACCCGAGTATGTGAAACAACCAACAACGCCTACACCTGCGCTACCCCCACCTGCTCCCCGGAGAGGGAATGACCCTGGAACGAGCTCCCATCGGCTCGTCATCAACTGATCTGGATTGGATCACTCTGAGTTTTCAGCATTTCTTAGGATTTAAGATATGTTTCTTTGCTTTCTTTAGGTTTTCCGATTGGCTAAATCGGAGTACACACGTTCGGGGTTAGGATTTAGCTCCAAAGCGTGTGCTGCACTCGATAACAAACCAATCAGGATTTGCTTTGGTTTTGTACTTTGAATTGAATAAGGAAGGACTTTCCGAGCATGGATTATGTTTGGCAATTTAAGTATCTTGTCAGGTTGTGGCAGGATTCTCAATCTCAACTAAAGTATGGCTTATACTTATCTCGGACCCCTAGGCATGGATTATGCCTAGGGACAGACTGACTTGTCAGGTTTTGGCAAGCATAGCTCTATCCCGACATGAGTATGGATTGTACTCACTAGGATTCTTAAGTATGGATTGTACTCTGGAACGGCTTATTGTTTTGTCAGGATTTGGCAAAGGAACTCAATAAAACTCGAGTATGGTTTATGCTCAGTTTGAATTTCCTGGTATGGCTTATACCCGGAAGGTTAGGTCCCTCGTCAGGTTTTGGCAGGATGATTCGAACGTGTCTTGAGTATGGTTTACGCTCAAACAAGCGCCCAAGCATGGTTTATGCTCGAAAGTGTAATTAGTTTTGTCAGGATTTGACACACCTTTCTGCTCTCTTTTCTTCGCAGGTATGGATTATACTTGCAGCTGGCAGGCCCGGCGTAGCCTTGGATTATCCAGAACACGTCTTCCTTCATTCAGCAAGATATGTTCTGAGGGGCAAAATGTTGACCCGCTTTTTAGTCAAAGCAGTCACACATGGAATCTCTTCTCAACAATACACTCAAGCGTTGGGAATATCGTCAGAAGACATGAAGTGATTTGGTTGAAATCGCATCACAAATAAAGAAAGGCCCGGAACTCCTACCAAATGACCTTTTTTGGGCCCGAAAATAGCGATTACGATGTTGAGCTCTGTAACTCTTGTAGATCTTTGAATTAGCTTCAGCTTGAGCTTTCGTTTGGCTAAAACGGACTTACGGTTTGAAAGTTATGCCCGTTTCCGTGAACGCATGCAAAACCGGAAACGTGGAATTTGGAAATTGGCTTGACCTCCCGGATCGGATCGGACCCGCTCCGACTCCTCTCTTCGAAGAAGCATAGCATTGGATGGTTTTGGCAGAGCTCTGACTCGGTTCGGATCGGGTGGAATGGAGCAATCCGACCCGCTTCGCGTCGGATCCTCACAAGAGCACAAAGTCTTCGGGTTGAAGACACCAACTCGGTTCGGATCGGATAACCGACCCGCCTTACACACTGCACTGAAGTACTTCCACTCTTCGGATCGAAGACACCAAATCGGTTCGGATCGGAAGTCCGAACCGATCCGCCTTGCACCAGATATATAGCAACACGTCTCGCCTTCGGTTGGAATGCTCCGGATCGGTTCGGAAGGAAGAGGACCCGAACCGAACCGCTTCGACCTGCTGCTACACCTCAACTTTGACCTGTTCTCAAGGAGTAACTACCTCCTATTAATCCGGATCGGCTTACACCTGTCCTAGCACGATCTGAAGACCACTTCTCCACTATCTCCGAGATGGCCTCTCCACATGCCACGTGCCCCTCCGATCCGATCCGGTTCAGAGCACCTACCAGCTTCTCTACGACTATAAATACACCACGAGATGGTCATTTCAAGGGACTTTTTTCCGTCACTAACACCTCCCGACCTCCATTACCAAGTATTCAAGGACTTTGGGTACTCCTCAACTCAATCAAACACGAGGCTATCGTGCATAAATTCAATCTCTTTTCTCCTCTTCTTCATTGTAAAAACGAGGATTTCGTGTATAAGCTGCAAACAAACAACATTGTAATAGCTTCTTAGGATTCAAGAAACTATAAAGTGGACGTAGGCTTGGATTGAGCCGAACCACTATAAAAATCTCGAGTGTCTCCTCTTATTTTACTGCTTTTTCTGTATTAATCTGTGATTTGTGAGGATTTCACATAGAGTTTGGGTGTTAGGCCCAAATTTCGGTCTAACATTTTGGCGCGCCAGGTAGGGGGGCACACGATACAACTTCTTCTACTAGCTTGAACGGAAGCGGATTATTTGGCTATTGGATCAATGGTCAAGCGAAAGAAAGACGGAACCTTCTCTCGTGCTGAGGATGTTGGCACTGAAGGCACAAGGAACGAGGCAAGCCAGGAGGCTTCCTCTCATGAAAATCCATCAGCATACTTAACCAGAGATGAAATGGATGGCGTTCTCGCTGAATTGAGAACTCAAATGGCAAGACAAGATGATCTCCTCCGCAAACAACAGGAGATGATCGACCAATTCTTCGCTCGGATGGAAGGAAGGCCGAGCGGCAATGCGCAACTCACTGGAAATGGTACTGAAATGGCTCCAGCAGGAATAACAAACCGGATCGGTTCGGATCCGATCCGAACCGAGGGCCAAAATCTGAATCCAATGCAAATGGAAATGGGGGACATTCCCCACCGGATCGGTTCGGACCCGATCCGAACAGCAACCCTGCATGAGCCTGGGGGCAGCAGCCTCCCCTCTGGAAATCAAGGCTTCGCTCCTGTTCGACCTACATCCGCACCGGTTCGGGTCGGAAATACCACACAAATTCAGCATCAAGCTCCCCAGTTCGGAACAGGCGAACCTGTTCGGATCGGCACCTCCGATCCGAACCGTGCACCTCTCCTTAACCTCCCTCGCTTCTCCGAACCGCAGCAAGGGGGCACCTCCGAACCGAACCGGATGACCTGCCAAGCTCCTTATACTCTTCCACACACTTCTGAACACAACGCTGGGGGCACCAGCTCTGGCTTTAGCAGCTTGCAACAGCTCTTTGAAGGCGATCGGCTCGCCAACCTCATTGAACGCCTCTCGAGAGGCCGCACTTATCAGAATGACATGGATGATGTCAATCACAATCCATTCACACAGGAAATCAGGAATTCCCGCAATCCTCCGGATTTCAAACTTCCACAACTGGAACCCTACAACGGCAGGGCAGATCCTACTGTGCACCTAATGCGCTATAAACGGCATATGGAAGTTCAATCGGTGTCGGAAAACGTCATGGCTAAATGCTTTCCCCTCTTTTTGACTGATATTGCTGCTATGTGGTTTCGGCAGCTGGAATCTGAATCGATCAACAGCTGGAACATGTTGGTCGCTCGCTTTATTGAACAGTTTCGGGTCCATATCGCTCGACCCAAAAATGTAATGTCACTAACTACAATCAAGCAGAGGCCTAAAGAAACTCTACGGTCATTTCTGGAGAGGTTCAACGTTGCAGCAGCATCAGTTGATCGACCCGAGCCATCTATGGTATTAATGGCGGCAGTATCCGGCGTTCTAGACAACTCGGAGTTCAAAAAATCCTTGTACCGGGACCCACCAAGGAATCTTAGCGAATTCTACCTTGAATCGGATAGGTTTTTGCGTGAAGAAGATGCAACCTCCGAAAAGAAAGTTCTCGATGTTAACATGCTCAAAGACGGAGAACCGTCTGATTCTTATAAAGGCAAAGGAAAAGCTGCCGTCAAGAATGACCGCAACGCTCAGCCCCGGAGAGGGCCCAGATATGAAAAGTACACAGAACTCAATTCGTCACTAACTGACATCTACGTGAACACAAACGGTGACGTCTCCTATCCAAAGCCTCCCAAGAGGGAGCCATCACAAAGAGAACGCGATTCTGGGAAATATTGCATATTTCACGATATGGACGGTCATGACACAAATGACTGTAGACACTTGCGAGATTTGATTGAGGAACGGGTTAGACGTGGAGAGCTACCCGAGTATGTGAAACAACCAACAACGCCTACACCTGCGCTACCCCCACCTGCTCCCCGGAGAGGGAATGACCCTGGAACGAGCTCCCATCGGCTCGTCATCAACTGATCTGGATTGGATCACTCTGAGTTTTCAGCATTTCTTAGGATTTAAGATATGTTTCTTTGCTTTCTTTAGGTTTTCCGATTGGCTAAATCGGAGTACACACGTTCGGGGTTAGGATTTAGCTCCAAAGCGTGTGCTGCACTCGATAACAAACCAATCAGGATTTGCTTTGGTTTTGTACTTTGAATTGAATAAGGAAGGACTTTCCGAGCATGGATTATGTTTGGCAATTTAAGTATCTTGTCAGGTTGTGGCAGGATTCTCAATCTCAACTAAAGTATGGCTTATACTTATCTCGGACCCCTAGGCATGGATTATGCCTAGGGACAGACTGACTTGTCAGGTTTTGGCAAGCATAGCTCTATCCCGACATGAGTATGGATTGTACTCACTAGGATTCTTAAGTATGGATTGTACTCTGGAACGGCTTATTGTTTTGTCAGGATCTGGCAAAGGAACTCAATAAAACTCGAGTATGGTTTATGCTCAGTTTGAATTTCCTGGTATGGCTTATACCCGGAAGGTTAGGTCCCTCGTCAGGTTTTGGCAGGATGATTCGAACGTGTCTTGAGTATGGTTTACGCTCAAACAAGCGCCCAAGCATGGTTTATGCTCGAAAGTGTAATTAGTTTTGTCAGGATTTGACACACCTTTCTGCTCTCTTTTCTTCGCAGGTATGGATTATACTTGCAGCTGGCAGGCCCGGCGTAGCCTTGGATTATCCAGAACACGTCTTCCTTCATTCAGCAAGATATGTTCTGAGGGGCAAAATGTTGACCCGCTTTTTAGTCAAAGCAGTCACACATGGAATCTCTTCTCAACAATACACTCAAGCGTTGGGAATATCGTCAGAAGACATGAAGTGATTTGGTTGAAATCGCATCACAAATAAAGAAAGGCCCGGAACTCCTACCAAATGACCTTTTTTGGGCCCGAAAATAGCGATTACGGTGTTGAGCTCTGTAACTCTTGTAGATCTTTGAATTAGCTTCAGCTTGAGCTTTCGTTTGGCTAAAACGGACTTACGGTTTGAAAGTTATGCCCGTTTCCGTGAACGCATGCAAAACCGGAAACGTGGAATTTGGAAATTGGCTTGACCTCCCGGATCGGATCGGACCCGCTCCGACTCCTCTCTTCGAAGAAGCATAGCATTGGATGGTTTTGGCAGAGCTCTGACTCGGTTCGGATCGGGTGGAATGGAGCAATCCGACCCGCTTCGCGTCGGATCCTCACAAGAGCACAAAGTCTTCGGGTTGAAGACACCAACTCGGTTCGGATCGGATAACCGACCCGCCTTACACACTGCACTGAAGTACTTCCACTCTTCGGATCGAAGACACCAAATCGGTTCGGATCGGAAGTCCGAACCGATCCGCCTTGCACCAGATATATAGCAACACGTCTCGCCTTCGGTTGGAATGCTCCGGATCGGTTCGGAAGGAAGAGGACCCGAACCGAACCGCTTCGACCTGCTGCTACACCTCAACTTTGACCTGTTCTCAAGGAGTAACTACCTCCTATTAATCCGGATCGGCTTACACCTGTCCTAGCACGATCTGAAGACCACTTCTCCACTATCTCCGAGATGGCCTCTCCACATGCCACGTGCCCCTCCGATCCGATCCGGTTCAGAGCACCTACCAGCTTCTCTACGCCTATAAATACACCACGAGATGGTCATTTCAAGGGACTTTTTTCCGTCACTAACACCTCCCGACCTCCATTACCAAGTATTCAAGGACTTTGGGTACTCCTCAACTCAATCAAACACGAGGCTATCGTGCATAAATTCAATCTCTTTTCTCCTCTTCTTCATTGTAAAAACGAGGATTTCGTGTATAAGCTGCAAACAAACAACATTGTAATAGCTTCTTAGGATTCAAGAAACTATAAAGTGGACGTAGGCTTGGATTGAGCCGAACCACTATAAAAATCTCGAGTGTCTCCTCTTATTTTACTGCTTTTTCTGTATTAATCTGTGATTTGTGAGGATTTCACATAGAGTTTGGGTGTTAGGCCCAAATTTCGGTCTAACATTTTGGCGCGCCAGGTAGGGGGGCACACGATACAACTTCTTCTACTAGCTTGAACGGAAGCGGATTATTTGGCTATTGGATCAATGGTCAAGCGAAAGAAAGACGGAACCTTCTCTCGTGCTGAGGATGTTGGCACTGAAGGCACAAGGAACGAGGCAAGCCAGGAGGCTTCCTCTCGTGAAAATCCATCAGCATACTTAACCAGAGATGAAATGGATGGCGTTCTCGCTGAATTGAGAACTCAAATGGCAAGACAAGATGATCTCCTCCGCAAACAACAGGAGATGATCGACCAATTCTTCGCTCGGATGGAAGGAAGGCCGAGCGGCAATGCGCAACTCACTGGAAATGGTACTGAAATGGCTCCAGCAGGAATAACAAACCGGATCGGTTCGGATCGGATCCGAACCGAGGGCCAAAATCTGAATCCAATGCAGATGGAAATGGGGGACATTCCCCACCGGATCGGTTCGGACCCGATCCGAACAGCAACCCTGCATGAGCCTGGGGGCAGCAGCCTCCCCTCTGGAAATCAAGGCTTCGCTCCTGTTCGACCTACATCCGCACCGGTTCGGGTCGGAAATACCACACAAATTCAGCATCAAGCTCCCCAGTTCGGAACAGGCGAACCTGTTCGGATCGGCACCTCCGATCCGAACCGTGCACCTATCCATAACCTCCCTCGCTTCTCCGAACCGCAGCAAGGGGGCACCTCCGAACCGAACCGGATGACCTGCCAAGCTCCTTATACTCTTCCACACACTTCTGAACACAACGCTGGGGGCACCAGCTCTGGCTTTAGCAGCTTGCAACAGCTCTTTGAAGGCGATCGGCTCGCCAACCTCATTGAACGCCTCTCGAGAGGCCGCACTTATCAGAATGACATGGATGATGTCAATCACAATCCATTCACACAGGAAATCAGGAATTCCCGCAATCCTCCGGATTTCAAACTTCCACAACTGGAACCCTACAACGGCAGGGCAGATCCTACTGTGCACCTAATGCGCTATAAACGGCATATGGAAGTTCAATCGGTGTCGGAAAACGTCATGGCTAAATGCTTTCCCCTCTTTTTGACTGATATTGCTGCTATGTGGTTTCGGCAGCTGGAATCTGAATCGATCAACAGCTGGAACATGTTGGTCGCTCGCTTTATTGAACAGTTTCGGGTCCATATCGCTCGACCCAAAAATGTAATGTCACTAACTACAATCAAGCAGAGGCCTAAAGAAACTCTACGGTCATTTCTGGAGAGGTTCAACGTTGCAGCAGCATCAGTTGATCGACCCGAGCCATCTATGGTATTAATGGCGGCAGTATCCGGCGTTCTAGACAACTCGGAGTTCAAAAAATCCTTGTACCGGGACCCACCAAGGAATCTTAGCGAATTCTACCTTGAATCGGATAGGTTTTTGCGTGAAGAAGATGCAACCTCCGAAAAGAAAGTTCTCGATGTTAACATGCTCAAAGACGGAGAACCGTCTGATTCTGATAAAGGCAAAGGAAAAGCTGCCGTCAAGAATGACCGCAACGCTCAGCCCCGGAGAGGGCCCAGATATGAAAAGTACACAGAACTCAATTCGTCACTAACTGACATCTACGTGAACACAAACGGTTACGTCTCCTATCCAAAGCCTCCCAAGAGGGAGCCATCACAAAGAGAACGCGATTCTGGGAAATATTGCATATTTCACGATATGGACGGTCATGACACAAATGACTGTAGACACTTGCGAGATTTGATTGAGGAACGGGTTAGACGTGGAGAGCTACCCGAGTATGTGAAACAACCAACAACGCCTACACCTGCGCTACCCCCACCTGCCCCCCGGAGAGGGAATGACCCTGGAACGAGCTCCCATCGGCTCGTCATCAACTGATCTGGATTGGATCACTCTGAGTTTTCAGCATTTCTTAGGATTTAAGATATGTTTCTTTGCTTTCTTTAGGTTTTCCGATTAGCAAAATCGGAGTACACACGTTCGGGGTTAGGATTTAGCTCCAAAGCGTGTGCTGCACTCGATAACAAACCAATCAGGATTTGCTTTGGTTTTGTACTTTGAATTGAATAAGGAAGGACTTTCCGAGCATGGATTATGTTTGGCAATTTAAGTATCTTGTCAGGTTGTGGCAGGATTCTCAATCTCAACTAAAGTATGGCTTATACTTATCTCGGACCCCTAGGCATGGATTATGCCTAGGGACAGACTGACTTGTCAGGTTTTGGCAAGCATAGCTCTATCCCGACATGAGTATGGATTGTACTCACTAGGATTCTTAAGTATGGATTGTACTCTGGAACGGCTTATTGTTTTGTCAGGATCTGGCAAAGGAACTCAATAAAACTCGAGTATGGTTTATGCTCAGTTTGAATTTCCTGGTATGGCTTATACCCGGAAGGTTAGGTCCCTCGTCAGGTTTTGGCAGGATGATTCGAACGTGTCTTGAGTATGGTTTACGCTCAAACAAGCGCCCAAGCATGGTTTATGCTCGAAAGTGTAATTAGTTTTGTCAGGATTTGACACACCTTTCTGCTCTCTTTTCTTCGCAGGTATGGATTATACTTGCAGCTGGCAGGCCCGGCGTAGCCTTGGATTATCCAGAACACGTCTTCCTTCATTCAGCAAGATATGTTCTGAGGGGCAAAATGTTGACCCGCTTTTTAGTCAAAGCAGTCACACATGGAATCTCTTCTCAACAATACACTCAAGCGTTGGGAATATCGTCAGAAGACATGAAGTGATTTGGTTGAAATCGCATCACAAATAAAGAAAGGCCCGGAACTCCTACCAAATGACCTTTTTTGGGCCCGAAAATAGCGATTACAGAGCAAAGCTCTGTAACTCTTGTAGATCTCTGAATTAGCTTCAGCTTGAGCTTTCGTTTGGCTAAAACGGACTTACGGTTTGAAAGTTATGCCCGTTTCCGTGAACGCATGCAGAACCGGAAACGTGGAATTTGGAAATTGGCTTGACCTCCCGGATCGGATCGGACCCGCTCCGACTCCTCTCTTCGAAGAAGCATAGCATTGGATGGTTTTGGCAGAGCTCTGACTCGGTTCGGATCGGGTGGAATGGAGCAATCCGACCCGCTTCGCGTCGGATCCTCACAAGAGCACAAAGTCTTCGGGTTGAAGACACCAACTCGGTTCGGATCGGATAACCGACCCGCCTTACACACTGCACTGAAGTACTTCCACTCTTCGGATCGAAGACACCAAATCGGTTCGGATCGGAAGTCCGAACCGACCCGCCTTGCACCAGATATATAGCAACACGTCTCGCCTTCGGTTGGAATGCTCCGGATCGGTTCGGAAGGAAGAGGACCCGAACCGAACCGCTTCGACCTGCTGCTACTCCTCAACTTTGACCTGTTCTCAAGGAGTAACTACCTCCTATTAATCCGGATCGGCTTACACCTGTCCTAGCACGATCTGAAGACCACTTCTCCACTATCTCCGAGATGGCCTCTCCACATGCCACGTGCCCCTCCGATCCGATCCGGTTCAGAGCACCTACCAGCTTCTCTACGCCTATAAATACACCACGAGATGGTCATTTCAAGGGACTTTTTTCCGTCACTAACACCTCCCGACCTCCATTACCAAGTATTCAAGGACTTTGGGTACTCCTCAACTCAATCAAACACGAGGCTATCGTGCATAAATTCAATCTCTTTTCTCCTCTTCTTCATTGTAAAAACGAGGATTTCGTGTATAAGCTGCAAACAAACAACATTGTAATAGCTTCTTAGGATTCAAGAAACTATAAAGTGGACGTAGGCTTGGATTGAGCCGAACCACTATAAAAATCTCGAGTGTCTCCTCTTATTTTACTGCTTTTTCTGTATTAATCTGTGATTTGTGAGGATTTCACATAGAGTTTGGGTGTTAGGCCCAAATTTCGGTCTAACATTTTGGCGTGCCAGGTAGGGGGGCACACGATACAACTTCTTCTACTAGCTTGAACGGAAGCGGATTATTTGGCAATTGGATCAATGGTCAAGCGAAAGAAAGACGGAACCTTCTCTCGTGCTGAGGATGTTGGCACTGAAGGCACAAGGAATGAGGCAAGCCAGGAGGCTTCCTCTCATGAAAATCCATCAGCATACTTAACCAGAGATGAAATGGATGGCGTTCTCGCTGAATTGAGAACTCAAATGGCAAGACAAGATGATCTCCTCCGCAAACAACAGGAGATGATCGACCAATTCTTCGCTCGGATGGAAGGAAGGCCGAGCGGCAATGCGCAACTCACTGGAAATGGTACTGAAATGGCTCCAGCAGGAATAACAAACCGGATCGGTTCGGATCGGATCCGAACCGAGGGCCAACATCTGAATCCAATGCAGATGGAAATGGGGGACATTCCCCACCGGATCGGTTCGGACCCGATCCGAACAGCAACCCTGCATGAGCCTGGGGGCAGCAGCCTCCCCTCTGGAAATCAAGGCTTCGCTCCTGTTCGACCTACATCCGCACCGGTTCGGGTCGGAAATACCACACAAATTCAGCATCAAGCTCCCCAGTTCGGAACAGGCGAACCTGTTCGGATCGGCACCTCCGATCCGAACCGTGCACCTCTCCATAACCTCCCTCGCTTCTCCGAACCGCAGCAAGGGGGCACCTCCGAACCGAACCGGATGACCTGCCAAGCTCCTTATACTCTTCCACACACTTCTGAACACAACGCTGGGGGCACCAGCTCTGGCTTTAGCAGCTTGCAACAGCTCTTTGAAGGCGATCGGCTCGCCAACCTCATTGAACGCCTCTCGAGAGGCCGCACTTATCAGAATGACATGGATGATGTCAATCACAATCCATTCACACAGGAAATCAGGAATTCCCGCAATCCTCCGGATTTCAAACTTCCACAACTGGAACCCTACAACGGCAGGGCAGATCCTACTGTGCACCTAATGCGCTATAAATGGCATATGGAAGTTCAATCGGTGTCGGAAAACGTCATGGCTAAATGCTTTCCCCTCTTTTTGACTGATATTGCTGCTATGTGGTTTCGGCAGCTGGAATCTGAATCGATCAACAGCTGGAACATGTTGGTCGCTCGCTTTATTGAACAGTTTCGGGTCCATATCGCTCGACCCAAAAATGTAATGTCACTAACTACAATCAAGCAGAGGCCTAAAGAAACTCTACGGTCATTTCTGGAGAGGTTCAACGTTGCAGCAGCATCAGTTGATCGACCCGAGCCATCTATGGTATTAATGGCGGCAGTATCCGGCGTTCTAGACAACTCGGAGTTCAAAAAATCCTTGTACCGGGACCCACCAAGGAATCTTAGCGAATTCTACCTTGAATCGGATAGGTTTTTGCGTGAAGAAGATGCAACCTCCGAAAAGAAAGTTCTCGATGTTAACATGCTCAAAGACGGAGAACCGTCTGATTCTGATAAAGGCAAAGGAAAAGCTGCCGTCAAGAATGACCGCAACGCTCAGCCCCGGAGAGGGCCCAGATATGAAAAGTACACAGAACTCAATTCGTCACTAACTGACATCTACGTGAACACAAACGGTGACGTCTCCTATCCAAAGCCTCCCAAGAGGGAGCCATCACAAAGAGAACGCGATTCTGGGAAATATTGCATATTTCACGATATGGACGGTCATGACACAAATGACTGTAGACACTTGCGAGATTTGATTGAGGAACGGGTTAGACGTGGAGAGCTACCCGAGTATGTGAAACAACCAACAACGCCTACACCTGCGCTACCCCCACCTGCTCCCCGGAGAGGGAATGACCCTGGAACGAGCTCTCATCGGCTCGTCATCAACTGA
The DNA here is from genome assembly GCA_030737875.1 of Allium sativum. NCBI lineage: Eukaryota > Viridiplantae > Streptophyta > Magnoliopsida > Asparagales > Amaryllidaceae > Allium > Allium sativum. The sequence continues at coordinate 305,004,803 of CM060925.1, read as the reverse complement.
TCTGGATTGGATCACTCTGAGTTTTCAGCATTTCTTAGGATTTAAGATATGTTTCTTTGATTTCTTTAGGTTTTCCGATTGGCTAAATCGGAGTACACACGTTCGGGGTTAGGATTTAGCTCCAAAGCGTGTGCTGCACTCGATAACAAACCAATCAGGATTTGCTTTGGTTTTGTACTTTGAATTGAATAAGGAAGGACTTTCCGAGCATGGATTATGTTTGGCAATTTAAGTATCTTGTCAGGTTGTGGCAGGATTCTCAATCTCAACTAAAGTATGGCTTATACTTATCTCGGACCCCTAGGCATGGATTATGCCTAGGGACAGACTGACTTGTCAGGTTTTGGCAAGCATAGCTCTATCCCGACATGAGTATGGATTGTACTCACTAGGATTCTTAAGTATGGATTGTACTCTGGAACGGCTTATTGTTTTGTCAGGATCTGGCAAAGGAACTCAATAAAACTCGAGTATGGTTTATGCTCAGTTTGAATTTCCTGGTATGGCTTATACCCGGAAGGTTAGGTCCCTCGTCAGGTTTTGGCAGGATGATTCGAACGTGTCTTGAGTATGGTTTACGCTCAAACAAGCGCCCAAGCATGGTTTATGCTCGAAAGTGTAATTAGTTTTGTCAGGATTTGACACACCTTTCTGCTCTCTTTTCTTCGCAGGTATGGATTATACTTGCAGCTGGCAGGCCCGGCGTAGCCTTGGATTATCCAGAACACGTCTTCCTTCATTCAGCAAGATATGTTCTGAGGGGCAAAATGTTGACCCGCTTTTTAGTCAAAGCAGTCACACATGGAATCTCTTCTCAACAATACACTCAAGCGTTGGGAATATCGTCAGAAGACATGAAGTGATTTGGTTGAAATCGCATCACAAATAAAGAAAGGCCCGGAACTCCTACCAAATGACCTTTTTTGGGCCCGAAAATAGCGATTACGGTGCTGAGCTCTGTAACTCTTGTAGATCTTTGAATTAGCTTCAGCTTGAGCTTTCGTTTGGCTAAAACGGACTTACGGTTTGAAAGTTATGCCCGTTTCCGTGAACGCATGCAGAACCGGAAACGTGGAATTTGGAAATTGGCTTGACCTCCCGGATCGGATCGGACCCGCTCCGACTCCTCTCTTCGAAGAAGCATAGCATTGGATGGTTTTGGCAGAGCTCTGACTCGGTTCGGATCGGGTGGAATGGAGCAATCCGACCCGCTTCGCGTCGGATCCTCACAAGAGCACAAAGTCTTCGGGTTGAAGACACCAACTCGGTTCGGATCGGATAACCGACCCGCCTTACACACTGCACTGAAGTACTTCCACTCTTCGGATCGAAGACACCAAATCGGTTCGGATCGGAAGTCCGAACCGACCCGCCTTGCACCAGATATATAGCAACACGTCTCGCCTTCGGTTGGAATGCTCCGGATCGGTTCGGAAGGAAGAGGACCCGAACCGAACCGCTTCGACCTGCTGCTACACCTCAACTTTGACATGTTCTCAAGGAGTAACTACCTCCTATTAATCCGGATCGGCTTACACCTGTCCTAGCACGATCTGAAGACCACTTCTCCACTATCTCCGAGATGGCCTCTCCACATGCCACGTGCCCCTCCGATCCGATCCGGTTCAGAGCACCTACCAGCTTCTCTACGCCTATAAATACACCACGAGATGGTCATTTCAAGGGACTTTTTTCCGTCACTAACACCTCCCGACCTCCATTACCAAGTATTCAAGGACTTTGGGTACTCCTCAACTCAATCAAACACGAGGCTATCGTGCATAAATTCAATCTCTTTTCTCCTCTTCTTCATTGTAAAAACGAGGATTTCGTGTATAAGCTGCAAACAAACAACATTGTAATAGCTTCTTAGGATTCAAGAAACTATAAAGTGGACGTAGGCTTGGATTGAGCCGAACCACTATAAAAATCTCGAGTGTCTCCTCTTATTTTACTGCTTTTTCTGTATTAATCTGTGATTTGTGAGGATTTCACATAGAGTTTGGGTGTTAGGCCCAAATTTCGGTCTAACATTTTGGCGCGCCAGGTAGGGGGGCACACGATACAACTTCTTCTACTAGCTTGAACGGAAGCGGATTATTTGGCAATTGGATCAATGGTCAAGCGAAAGAAAGACGGAACCTTCTCTCGTGCTGAGGATGTTGGCACTGAAGGCACAAGGAATGAGGCAAGTCAGGAGGCTTCCTCTCATGAAAATCCATCAGCATACTTAACCAGAGATGAAATGGATGGCGTTCTCGCTGAATTGAGAACTCAAATGGCAAGACAAGATGATCTCCTCCGCAAACAACAGGAGATGATCGACCAATTCTTCGCTCGGATGGAAGGAAGGCCGAGCGGCAATGCGCAACTCACTGGAAATGGTACTGAAATGGCTCCAGCAGGAATAACAAACCGGATCGGTTCGGATCGGATCCGAACCGAGGGCCAACATCTGAATCCAATGCAGATGGAAATGGGGGACATTCCCCACCGGATCGGTTCGGACCCGATCCGAACAGCAACCCTGCATGAGCCTGGGGGCAGCAGCCTCCCCTCTGGAAATCAAGGCTTCGCTCCTGTTCGACCTACATCCGCACCGGTTCGGGTCGGAAATACCACACAAATTCAGCATCAAGCTCCCCAGTTCGGAACAGGCGAACCTGTTCGGATCGGCACCTCCGATCCGAACCGTGCACCTCTCCATAACCTCCCTCGCTTCTCCGAACCGCAGCAAGGGGGCACCTCCGAACCGAACCGGATGACCTGCCAAGCTCCTTATACTCTTCCACACACTTCTGAACACAACGCTGGGGGCACCAGCTCTGGCTTTAGCAGCTTGCAACAGCTCTTTGAAGGCGATCGGCTCGCCAACCTCATTGAACGCCTCTCGAGAGGCCGCACTTATCAGAATGACATGGATGATGTCAATCACAATCCATTCACACAGGAAATCAGGAATTCCCGCAATCCTCCGGATTTCAAACTTCCACAACTGGAACCCTACAACGGCAGGGCAGATCCTACTGTGCACCTAATGCGCTATAAATGGCATATGGAAGTTCAATCGGTGTCGGAAAACGTCATGGCTAAATGCTTTCCCCTCTTTTTGACTGATATTGCTGCTATGTGGTTTCGGCAGCTGGAATCTGAATCGATCAACAGCTGGAACATGTTGGTCGCTCGCTTTATTGAACAGTTTCGGGTCCATATCGCTCGACCCAAAAATGTAATGTCACTAACTACAATCAAGCAGAGGCCTAAAGAAACTCTACGGTCATTTCTGGAGAGGTTCAACGTTGCAGCAGCATCAGTTGATCGACCCGAGCCATCTATGGTATTAATGGCGGCAGTATCCGGCGTTCTAGACAACTCGGAGTTCAAAAAATCCTTGTACCGGGACCCACCAAGGAATCTTAGCGAATTCTACCTTGAATCGGATAGGTTTTTGCGTGAAGAAGATGCAACCTCCGAAAAGAAAGTTCTCGATGTTAACATGCTCAAAGACGGAGAACCGTCTGATTCTGATAAAGGCAAAGGAAAAGCTGCCGTCAAGAATGACCGCAACGCTCAGCCCCGGAGAGGGCCCAGATATGAAAAGTACACAGAACTCAATTCGTCACTAACTGACATCTACGTGAACACAAACGGTGACGTCTCCTATCCAAAGCCTCCCAAGAGGGAGCCATCACAAAGAGAACGCGATTCTGGGAAATATTGCATATTTCACGATATGGACGGTCATGACACAAATGACTGTAGACACTTGCGAGATTTGATTGAGGAACGGGTTAGACGTGGAGAGCTACCCGAGTATGTGAAACAACCAACAACGCCTACACCTGCGCTACCCCCACCTGCTCCCCGGAGAGGGAATGACCCTGGAACGAGCTCCCATCGGCTCGTCATCAACTGATCTGGATTGGATCACTCTGAGTTTTCAGCATTTCTTAGGATTTAAGATATGTTTCTTTGATTTCTTTAGGTTTTCCGATTGGCTAAATCGGAGTACACACGTTCAGGGTTAGGATTTAGCTCCAAAGCGTGTGCTGCACTCGATAACAAACCAATCAGGATTTGCTTTGGTTTTGTACTTTGAATTGAATAAGGAAGGACTTTCCGAGCATGGATTATGTTTGGCAATTTAAGTATCTTGTCAGGTTGTGGCAGGATTCTCAATCTCAACTAAAGTATGGCTTATACTTATCTCGGACCCCTAGGCATGGATTATGCCTAGGGACAGACTGACTTGTCAGGTTTTGGCAAGCATAGCTCTATCCCGACATGAGTATGGATTGTACTCACTAGGATTCTTAAGTATGGATTGTACTCTGGAACAGCTTATTGTTTTGTCAGGATCTGGCAAAGGAACTCAATAAAACTCGAGTATGGTTTATGCTCAGTTTGAATTTCCTGGTATGGCTTATACCCGGAAGGTTAGGTCCCTCGTCAGGTTTTGGCAGGATGATTCGAACGTGTCTTGAGTATGGTTTACGCTCAAACAAGCGCCCAAGCATGGTTTATGCTCGAAAGTGTAATTAGTTTTGTCAGGATTTGACACACCTTTCTGCTCTCTTTTCTTCGCAGGTATGGATTATACTTGCAGCTGGCAGGCCCGGCGTAGCCTTGGATTATCCAGAACACGTCTTCCTTCATTCAGCAAGATATGTTCTGAGGGGCAAAATGTTGACCCGCTTTTTAGTCAAAGCAGTCACACATGGAATCTCTTCTCAACAATACACTCAAGCGTTGGGAATATCGTCAGAAGACATGAAGTGATTTGGTTGAAATCGCATCACAAATAAAGAAAGGCCCGGAACTCCTACCAAATGACCTTTTTTGGGCCCGAAAATAGCGATTACGGTGCTGAGCTCTGTAACTCTTGTAGATCTTTGAATTAGCTTCAGCTTGAGCTTTCGTTTGGCTAAAACGGACTTACGGTTTGAAAGTTATGCCTGTTTCCGTGAACGCATGCAAAACCGGAAACGTGGAATTTGGAAATTGGCTTGACCTCCCGGATCGGATCGGACCCGCTCCGACTCCTCTCTTCGAAGAAGCATAGCATTGGATGGTTTTGGCAGAGCTCTGACTCGGTTCGGATCGGGTGGAATGGAGCAATCCGACCCGCTTCGCGTCGGATCCTCACAAGAGCACAAAGTCTTCGGGTTGAAGACACCAACTCGGTTCGGATCGGATAACCGACCCGCCTTACACACTGCACTGAAGTACTTCCACTCTTCGGATCGAAGACACCAAATCGGTTCGGATCGGAAGTCCGAACCGACCCGCCTTGCACCAGATATATAGCAACACGTCTCGCCTTCGGTTGGAATGCTCCGGATCGGTTCGGAAGGAAGAGGACCCGAACCGAACCGCTTCGACCTGCTGCTACACCTCAACTTTGACCTGTTCTCAAGGAGTAACTACCTCCTATTAATCCGGATCGGCTTACACCTGTCCTAGCACGATCTGAAGACCACTTCTCCACTATCTCCGAGATGGCCTCTCCACATGCCACGTGCCCCTCCGATCCGATCCGGTTCAGAGCACCTACCAGCTTCTCTACGCCTATAAATACACCACGAGATGGTCATTTCAAGGGACTTTTTTCCGTCACTAACACCTCCCGACCTCCATTACCAAGTATTCAAGGACTTTGGGTACTCCTCAACTCAATCAAACACGAGGCTATCGTGCATAAATTCAATCTCTTTTCTCCTCTTCTTCATTGTAAAAACGAGGATTTCGTGTATAAGCTGCAAACAAACAACATTGTAATAGCTTCTTAGGATTCAAGAAACTATAAAGTGGACGTAGGCTTGGATTGAGCCGAACCACTATAAAAATCTCGAGTGTCTCCTCTTATTTTACTGCTTTTTCTGTATTAATCTGTGATTTGTGAGGATTTCACATAGAGTTTGGGTGTTAGGCCCAAATTTCGGTCTAACATTTTGGCGCGCCAGGTAGGGGGGCACACGATACAACTTCTTCTACTAGCTTGAACGGAAGCGGATTATTTGGCTATTGGATCAATGGTCAAGCGAAAGAAAGACGGAACCTTCTCTCGTGCTGAGGATGTTGGCACTGAAGGCACAAGGAACGAGGCAAGCCAGGAGGCTTCCTCTCATGAAAATCCATCAGCATACTTAACCAGAGATGAAATGGATGGCGTTCTCGCTGAATTGAGAACTCAAATGGCAAGACAAGATGATCTCCTCCGCAAACAACAGGAGATGATCGACCAATTCTTCGCTCGGATGGAAGGAAGGCCGAGCGGCAATGCGCAACTCACTGGAAATGGTACTGAAATGGCTCCAGCAGGAATAACAAACCGGATCGGTTCGGATCGGATCCGAACCGAGGGCCAAAATCTGAATCCAATTCAGATGGAAATGGGGGACATTCCCCACCGGATCGGTTCGGACCCGATCCGAACAGCAACCCTGCATGAGCCTGGGGGCAGCAGCCTCCCCTCTGGAAATCAAGGCTTCGCTCCTGTTCGACCTACATCCGCACCGGTTCGGGTCGGAAATACCACACAAATTCAGCATCAAGCTCCCCAGTTCGGAACAGGCGAACCTGTTCGGATCGGCACCTCCGATCCGAACCGTGCACCTCTCCATAACCTCCCTCGCTTCTCCGAACCGCAGCAAGGGGGCACCTCCGAACCGAACCGGATGACCTGCCAAGCTCCTTATACTCTTCCACACACTTCTGAACACAACGCTGGGGGCACCAGCTCTGGCTTTAGCAGCTTGCAACAGCTCTTTGAAGGCGATCGGCTCGCCAACCTCATTGAACGCCTCTCGAGAGGCCGCACTTATCAGAATGACATGGATGATGTCAATCACAATCCATTCACACAGGAAATCAGGAATTCCCGCAATCCTCCGGATTTCAAACTTCCACAACTGGAACCCTACAACGGCAGGGCAGATCCTACTGTGCACCTAATGCGCTATAAACGGCATATGGAAGTTCAATCGGTGTCGGAAAACGTCATGGCTAAATGCTTTCCCCTCTTTTTGACTGATATTGCTGCTATGTGGTTTCGGCAGCTGGAATCTGAATCGATCAACAGCTGGAACATGTTGGTCGCTCGCTTTATTGAACAGTTTCGGGTCCATATCGCTCGACCCAAAAATGTAATGTCACTAACTACAATCAAGCAGAGGCCTAAAGAAACTCTACGGTCATTTCTGGAGAGGTTCAACGTTGCAGCAGCATCAGTTGATCGACCCGAGCCATCTATGGTATTAATGGCGGCAGTATCCGGCGTTCTAGACAACTCGGAGTTCAAAAAATCCTTGTACCGGGACCCACCAAGGAATCTTAGCGAATTCTACCTTGAATCGGATAGGTTTTTGCGTGAAGAAGATGCAACCTCCGAAAAGAAAGTTCTCGATGTTAACATGCTCAAAGATGGAGAACCGTCTGATTCTGATAAAGGCAAAGGAAAAGGTGCCGTCAAGAATGACCGCAACGCTCAGCCCCGGAGAGGGCCCAGATATGAAAAGTACACAGAACTCAATTCGTCACTAACTGACATCTACGTGAACACAAACGGTGACGTCTCCTATCCAAAGCCTCCCAAGAGGGAGCCATCACAAAGAGAACGCGATTCTGGGAAATATTGCATATTTCACGATATGGACGGTCATGACACAAATGACTGTAGACACTTGCGAGATTTGATTGAGGAACGGATTAGACGTGGAGAGCTACCCGAGTATGTGAAACAACCAACAACGCCTACACCTGCGCTACCCCCACCTGCTCCCCGGAGAGGGAATGACCCTGGAACGAGCTCCCATCGGCTCGTCATCAACTGATCTGGATTGGATCACTCTGAGTTTTCAGCATTTCTTAGGATTTAAGATATGTTTCTTTGCTTCCTTTAGGTTTTCCGATTGGCTAAATCGGAGTACACACGTTCGGGGTTAGGATTTAGCTCAAAAGCGTGTGCTGCACTCGATAACAAACCAATCAGGATTTGCTTTGGTTTTGTACTTTGAATTGAATAAGGAAGGACTTTCCGAGCATGGATTATGTTTGGCAATTTAAGTATCTTGTCAGGTTGTGGCAGGATTCTCAATCTCAACTAAAGTATGGCTTATACTTATCTCGGACCCCTAGGCATGGATTATGCCTAGGGACAGACTGACTTGTCAGGTTTTGGCAAGCATAGCTCTATCCCGACATGAGTATGGATTGTACTCACTAGGATTCTTAAGTATGGATTGTACTCTGGAACGGCTTATTGTTTTGTCAGGATCTGGCAAAGGAACTCAATAAAACTCGAGTATGGTTTATGCTCAGTTTGAATTTCCTGGTATGGCTTATACCCGGAAGGTTAGGTCCCTCGTCAGGTTTTGGCAGGATGATTCGAACGTGTCTTGAGTATGGTTTACGCTCAAACAAGCGCCCAAGCATGGTTTATGCTCGAAAGTGTAATTAGTTTTGTCAGGATTTGACACACCTTTCTGCTCTCTTTTCTTCGCAGGTATGGATTATACTTGCAGCTGGCAGGCCCGGCGTAGCCTTGGATTATCCAGAACACGTCTTCCTTCATTCAGCAAGATATGTTCTGAGGGGCAAAATGTTGACCCGCTTTTTAGTCAAAGCAGTCACACATGGAATCTCTTCTCAACAATACACTCAAGCGTTGGGAATATCGTCAGAAGACATGAAGTGATTTGGTTGAAATCGCATCACAAATAAAGAAAGGCCCGGAACTCCTACCAAATGACCTTTTTTGGGCCCGAAAATAGCGATTACGGTGCTGAGCTCTGTAACTCTTGTAGATCTTTGAATTAGCTTCAGCTTGAGCTTTCGTTTGGCTAAAACGGACTTACGGTTTGAAAGTTATGCCCGTTTCCGTGAACGCATGCAAAACCGGAAACGTGGAATTTGGAAATTGGCTTGACCTCCCGGATCGGATCGGACCCGCTCCGACTCCTCTCTTCGAAGAAGCATAGCATTGGATGGTTTTGGCAGAGCTCTGACTCGGTTCGGATCGGGTGGAATGGAGCAATCCGACCCGCTTCGCGTCGGATCCTCACAAGAGCACAAAGTCTTCGGGTTGAAGACACCAACTCGGTTCGGATCGGATAACCGACCCGCCTTACACACTGCACTGAAGTACTTCCACTCTTCGGATCGAAGACACCAAATCGGTTCGGATCGGAAGTCCGAACCGACCCGCCTTGCACCAGATATATAGCAACACGTCTCGCCTTCGGTTGGAATGCTCCGGATCGGTTCGGAAGGAAGAGGACCCGAACCGAACCGCTTCGACCTGCTGCTACACCTCAACTTTGACCTGTTCTCAAGGAGTAACTACCTCCTATTAATCCGGATCGGCTTACACCTGTCCTAGCACGATCTGAAGACCACTTCTCCACTATCTCCGAGATGGCCTCTCCACATGCCACGTGCCCCTCCGATCCGATCCGGTTCAGAGCACCTACCAGCTTCTCTACGCCTATAAATACACCACGAGATGGTCATTTCAAGGGACTTTTTTCCGTCACTAACACCTCCCGACCTCCATTACCAAGTATTCAAGGACTTTGGGTACTCCTCAACTCAATCAAACACGAGGCTATCGTGCATAAATTCAATCTCTTTTCTCCTCTTCTTCATTGTAAAAACGAGGATTTCGTGTATAAGCTGCAAACAAACAACATTGTAATAGCTTCTTAGGATTCAAGAAACTATAAAGTGGACGTAGGCTTGGATTGAGCCGAACCACTATAAAAATCTCGAGTGTCTCCTCTTATTTTACTGCTTTTTCTGTATTAATCTGTGATTTGTGAGGATTTCACATAGAGTTTGGGTGTTAGGCCCAAATTTCGGTCTAACATTTTGGCGCGCCAGGTAGGGGGGCACACGATACAACTTCTTCTACTAGCTTGAACGGAAGCGGATTATTTGGCTATTGGATCAATGGTCAAGCGAAAGAAAGACGGAACCTTCTCTCGTGCTGAGGATGTTGGCACTGAAGGCACAAGGAACGAGGCAAGCCAGGAGGCTTCCTCTCATGAAAATCCATCAGCATACTTAACCAGAGATGAAATGGATGGCGTTCTCGCTGAATTGAGAACTCAAATGGCAAGACAAGATGATCTCCTCCGCAAACAACAGGAGATGATCGACCAATTCTTCGCTCGGATGGAAGGAAGGCCGAGCGGCAATGCTCAACTCACTGGAAATGGTACTGAAATGGCTCCAGCAGGAATAACAAACCGGATCGGTTCGGATCGGATCCGAACCGAGGGCCAAAATCTGAATCCAATGCAGATGGAAATGGGGGACATTCCCCACCGGATCGGTTCGGACCCGATCCGAACAGCAACCCTGCATGAGCCTGGGGGCAGCAGCCTCCCCTCTGGAAATCAAGGCTTCGCTCCTGTTCGACCTACATCCGCACCGGTTCGGGTCGGAAATACCACACAAATTCAGCATCAAGCTCCCCAGTTCGGAACAGGCGAACCTGTTCGGATCGGCACCTCCGATCCGAACCGTGCACCTCTCCATAACCTCCCTCGCTTCTCCGAACCGCAGCAAGGGGGCACCTCCGAACCGAACCGGATGACCTGCCAAGCTCCTTATACTCTTCCACACACTTCTGAACACAACGCTGGGGGCACCAGCTCTGGCTTTAGCAGCTTGCAACAGCTCTTTGAAGGCGATCGGCTCGCCAACCTCATTGAACGCCTCTCGAGAGGCCGCACTTATCAGAATGACATGGATGATGTCAATCACAATCCATTCACACAGGAAATCAGGAATTCCCGCAATCCTCCGGATTTCAAACTTCCACAACTGGAACCCTACAACGGCAGGGCAGATCCTACTGTGCACCTAATGCGCTATAAACGGCATATGGAAGTTCAATCGGTGTCAGAAAACGTCATGGCTAAATGCTTTCCCCTCTTTTTGACTGATATTGCTGCTATGTGGTTTCGGCAGCTGGAATCTGAATCGATCAACAGCTGGAACATGTTGGTCGCTCGCTTTATTGAACAGTTTCGGGTCCATATCGCTCGACCCAAAAATGTAATGTCACTAACTACAATCAAGCAGAGGCCTAAAGAAACTCTACGGTCATTTCTGGAGAGGTTCAACGTTGCAGCAGCATCAGTTGATCGACCCGAGCCATCTATGGTATTAATGGCGGCAGTATCCGGCGTTCTAGACAACTCGGAGTTCAAAAAATCCTTGTACCGGGACCCACCAAGGAATCTTAGCGAATTCTACCTTGAATCGGATAGGTTTTTGCGTGAAGAAGATGCAACCTCCGAAAAGAAAGTTCTCGATGTTAACATGCTCAAAGACGGAGAACCGTCTGATTCTGATAAAGGCAAAGGAAAAGCTGCCGTCAAGAATGACCGCAACGCTCAGCCCCGGAGAGGGCCCAGATATGAAAAGTACACAGAACTCAATTCGTCACTAACTGACATCTACGTGAACACAAACGGTGACGTCTCCTATCCAAAGCCTCCCAAGAGGGAGCCATCACAAAGAGAACGCGATTCTGGGAAATATTGCATATTTCACGATATGGACGGTCATGACACAAATGACTGTAGACACTTGCGAGATTTGATTGAGGAACGGGTTAGACGTGGAGAGCTACCCGAGTATGTGAAACAACCAACAACGCCTACACCTGCGCTACCCCCACCTGCTCCCCGGAGAGGGAATGACCCTGGAACGAGCTCCCATCGGCTCGTCATCAACTGATCTGGATTGGATCACTCTGAGTTTTCAGCATTTCTTAGGATTTAAGATATGTTTCTTTGCTTTCTTTAGGTTTTCCGATTGGCTAAATCGGAGTACACACGTTCGGGGTTAGGATTTAGCTCCAAAGCGTGTGCTGCACTCGATAACAAACCAATCAGGATTTGCTTTGGTTTTGTACTTTGAATTGAATAAGGAAGGACTTTCCGAGCATGGATTATGTTTGGCAATTTAAGTATCTTGTCAGGTTGTGGCAGGATTCTCAATCTCAACTAAAGTATGGCTTATACTTATCTCGGACCCCTAGGCATGGATTATGCCTAGGGACAGACTGACTTGTCAGGTTTTGGCAAGCATAGCTCTATCCCGACATGAGTATGGATTGTACTCACTAGGATTCTTAAGTATGGATTGTACTCTGGAACGGCTTATTGTTTTGTCAGGATCTGGCAAAGGAACTCAATAAAACTCGAGTATGGTTTATGCTCAGTTTGAATTTCCTGGTATAGCTTATACCCGGAAGGTTAGGTCCCTCGTCAGGTTTTGGCAGGATGATTCGAACGTGTCTTGAGTATGGTTTACGCTCAAACAAGCGCCCAAGCATGGTTTATGCTCGAAAGTGTAATTAGTTTTGTCAGGATTTGACACACCTTTCTGCTCTCTTTTCTTCGCAGGTATGGATTATACTTGCAGCTGGCAGGCCCGGCGTAGCCTTGGATTATCCAGAACACGTCTTCCTTCATTCAGCAAGATATGTTCTGAGGGGCAAAATGTTGACCCGCTTTTTAGTCAAAGCAGTCACACATGGAATCTCTTCTCAACAATACACTCAAGCGTTGGGAATATCGTCAGAAGACATGAAGTGATTTGGTTGAAATCGCATCACAAATAAAGAAAGGCCCGGAACTCCTACCAAATGACCTTTTTTGGGCCCGAAAATAGCGATTACGGTGCTGAGCTCTGTAACTCTTGTAGATCTTTGAATTAGCTTCAGCTTGAGCTTTCGTTTGGCTAAAACGGACTTACGGTTTGAAAGTTATGCCCGTTTCCGTGAACGCATGCAAAACCGGAAACGTGGAATTTGGAAATTGGCTTGACCTCCCGGATCGGATCGGACCCGCTCCGACTCCTCTCTTCGAAGAAGCATAGCATTGGATGGTTTTGGCAGAGCTCTGACTCGGTTCGGATCGGGTGGAATGGAGCAATCCGACCCGCTTCGCGTCGGATCCTCACAAGAGCACAAAGTCTTCGGGTTGAAGACACCAACTCGGTTCGGATCGGATAACCGACCCGCCTTACACACTGCACTGAAGTACTTCCACTCTTCGGATCGAAGACACCAAATCGGTTCGGATCGGAAGTCCGAACCGACCCGCCTTGCACCAGATATATAGCAACACGTCTCGCCTTCGGTTGGAATGCTCCGGATCGGTTCGGAAGGAAGAGGACCCGAACCGAACCGCTTCGACCTGCTGCTACACCTCAACTTTGACCTGTTCTCAAGGAGTAACTACCTCCTATTAATCCGGATCGGCTTACACCTGTCCTAGCACGATCTGAAGACCACTTCTCCACTATCTCCGAGATGGCCTCTCCACATGCCACGTGCCCCTCCGATCCGATCCGGTTCAGAGCACCTACCAGCTTCTCTACGCCTATAAATACACCACGAGATGGTCATTTCAAGGGACTTTTTTCCGTCACTAACACCTCCCGACCTCCATTACCAAGTATTCAAGGACTTTGGGTACTCCTCAACTCAATCAAACACGAGGCTATCGTGCATAAATTCAATCTCTTTTCTCCTCTTCTTCATTGTAAAAACGAGGATTTCGTGTATAAGCTGCAAACAAACAACATTGTAATAGCTTCTTAGGATTCAAGAAACTATAAAGTGGACGTAGGCTTGGATTGAGCCGAACCACTATAAAAATCTCGAGTGTCTCCTCTTATTTTACTGCTTTTTCTGTATTAATCTGTGATTTGTGAGGATTTCACATAGAGTTTGGGTGTTAGGCCCAAATTTCGGTCTAACATTTTGGCGCGCCAGGTAGGGGGGCACACGATACAACTTCTTCTACTAGCTTGAACGGAAGCGGATTATTTGGCTATTGGATCAATGGTCAAGCGAAAGAAAGACGGAACCTTCTCTCGTGCTGAGGATGTTGGCACTGAAGGCACAAGGAACGAGGCAAGCCAGGAGGCTTCCTCTCATGAAAATCCATCAGCATACTTAACCAGAGATGAAATGGATGGCGTTCTCGCTGAATTGAGAACTCAAATGGCAAGACAAGATGATCTCCTCCGCAAACAACAGGAGATGATCGACCAATTCTTCGCTCGGATGGAAGGAAGGCCGAGCGGCAATGCGCAACTCACTGGAAATGGTACTGAAATGGCTCCAGCAGGAATAACAAACCGGATCGGTTCGGATCGGATCCGAACCGAGGGCCAAAATCTGAATCCAATGCAGATGGAAATGGGGGACATTCCCCACTGGATCGGTTCGGACCCGATCCGAACAGCAACCCTGCATGAGCCTGGGGGCAGCAGCCTGCCCTCTGGAAATCAAGGCTTCGCTCCTGTTCGACCTACATCCGCACCGGTTCGGGTCGGAAATACCACACAAATTCAGCATCAAGCTCCCCAGTTCGGAACAGGCGAACCTGTTCGGATCAGCACCTCCGATCCGAACCGTGCACCTCTCCATAACCTCCCTCGCTTCTCCGAACCGCAGCAAGGGGGCACCTCCGAACCGAACCGGATGACCTGCCAAGCTCCTTATACTCTTCCACACACTTCTGAACACAACGCTGGGGGCACCAGCTCTGGCTTTAGCAGCTTGCAACAGCTCTTTGAAGGCGATCGGCTCGCCAACCTCATTGAACGCCTCTCGAGAGGCCGCACTTATCAGAATGACATGGATGATGTCAATCACAATCCATTCACACAGGAAATCAGGAATTCCCGCAATCCTCCGGATTTCAAACTTCCACAACTGGAACCCTACAACGGCAGGGCAGATCCTACTGTGCACCTAATGCGCTATAAACGGCATATGGAAGTTCAATCGGTGTCGGAAAACGTCATGGCTAAATGTTTTCCCCTCTTTTTGACTGATATTGCTGCTATGTGGTTTCGGCAGCTGGAATCTGAATCGATCAACAGCTGGAACATGTTGGTCGCTCGCTTTATTGAACAGTTTCGGGTCCATATCGCTCGACCCAAAAATGTAATGTCACTAACTACAATCAAGCAGAGGCCTAAAGAAACTCTACGGTCATTTCTGGAGAGGTTCAACGTTGCAGCAGCATCAGTTGATCGACCCGAGCCATCTATGGTATTAATGGCGGCAGTATCCGGCGTTCTAGACAACTCGGAGTTCAAAAAATCCTTGTACCGGGACCCACCAAGGAATCTTAGCGAATTCTACCTTGAATCGGATAGGTTTTTGCGTGAAGAAGATGCAACCTCCGAAAAGAAAGTTCTCGATGTTAACATGCTCAAAGACGGAGAACCGTCTGATTCTGATAAAGGCAAAGGAAAAGCTGCCGTCAAGAATGACCGCAACGCTCAGCCCCGGAGAGGGCCCAGATATGAAAAGTACACAGAACTCAATTCGTCACTAACTGACATCTACGTGAACACAAACGGTGACGTCTCCTATCCAAAGCCTCCCAAGAGGGAGCCATCACAAAGAGAACGCGATTCTGGGAAATATTGCATATTTCACGATATGGACGGTCATGACACAAATGACTGTAGACACTTGCGAGATTTGATTGAGGAACGGGTTAGACGTGGAGAGCTACCCGAGTATGTGAAACAACCAACAACGCCTACACCTGCGCTACCCCCACCTGCTCCCCGGAGAGGGAATGACCCTGGAACGAGCTCCCATCGGCTCGTCATCAACTGATCTGGATTGGATCACTCTGAGTTTTCAGCATTTCTTAGGATTTAAGATATGTTTCTTTGCTTTCTTTAGGTTTTCCGATTGGCTAAATCGGAGTACACACGTTCGGGGTTAGGATTTAGCTCCAAAGCGTGTGCTGCACTCGATAACAAACCAATCAGGATTTGCTTTGGTTTTGTACTTTGAATTGAATAAGGAAGGACTTTCCGAGCATGGATTATGTTTGGCAATTTAAGTATCTTGTCAGGTTGTGGCAGGATTCTCAATCTCAACTAAAGTATGGCTTATACTTATCTCGGACCCCTAGGCATGGATTATGCCTAGGGACAGACTGACTTGTCAGGTTTTGGCAAGCATAGCTCTATCCCGACATGAGTATGGATTGTACTCACTAGGATTCTTAAGTATGGATTGTACTCTGGAACGGCTTATTGTTTTGTCAGGATCTGGCAAAGGAACTCAATAAAACTCGAGTATGGTTTATGCTCAGTTTGAATTTCCTGGTATGGCTTATACCCGGAAGGTTAGGTCCCTCGTCAGGTTTTGGCAGGATGATTCGAACGTGTCTTGAGTATGGTTTACGCTCAAACAAGCGCCCAAGCATGGTTTATGCTCGAAAGTGTAATTAGTTTTGTCAGGATTTGACACACCTTTCTGCTCTCTTTTCTTCGCAGGTATGGATTATACTTGCAGCTGGCAGGCCCGGCGTAGCCTTGGATTATCCAGAACACGTCTTCCTTCATTCAGCAAGATATGTTCTGAGGGGCAAAATGTTGACCCGCTTTTTAGTCAAAGCAGTCACACATGGAATCTCTTCTCAACAATACACTCAAGCGTTGGGAATATCGTCAGAAGACATGAAGTGATTTGGTTGAAATCGCATCACAAATAAAGAAAGGCCCGGAACTCCTACCAAATGACCTTTTTTGTGCCCGAAAATAGCGATTACGGAGCAAAGCTCTGTAACTCTTGTAGATCTCTGAATTAGCTTCAGCTTGAGCTTTCGTTTGGCTAAAACGGACTTACGGTTTGAAAGTTATGCCCGTTTCCGTGAACGCATGCAGAACCGGAAACGTGGAATTTGGAAATTGGCTTGACCTCCCGGATCGGATCGGACCCGCTCCGACTCCTCTCTTCGAAGAAGCATAGCATTGGATGGTTTTGGCAGAGCTCTGACTCGGTTCGGATCGGGTGGAATGGAGCAATCCGACCCGCTTCGCGTCGGATCCTCACAAGAGCACAAAGTCTTCGGGTTGAAGACACCAACTCGGTTCGGATCGGATAACCGACCCGCCTTACACACTGCACTGAAGTACTTCCACTCTTCGGATCGAAGACACCAAATCGGTTCGGATCGGAAGTCCGAACCGACCCGCCTTGCACCAGATATATAGCAACACGTCTCGCCTTCGGTTGGAATGCTCCGGATCGGTTCGGAAGGAAGAGGACCCGAACCGAACCGCTTCGACCTGCTGCTACACCTCAACTTTGACCTGTTCTCAAGGAGTAACTACCTCCTATTAATCCGGATCGGCTTACACCTGTCCTAGCACGATCTGAAGACCACTTCTCCACTATCTCCGAGATGGCCTCTCCACATGCCACGTGCCCCTCCGATCCGATCCGGTTCAGAGCACCTACCAGCTTCTCTACGCCTATAAATACACCACGAGATGGTCATTTCAAGGGACTTTTTTCCGTCACTAACACCTCCCGACCTCCATTACCAAGTATTCAAGGACTTTGGGTACTCCTCAACTCAATCAAACACGAGGCTATCGTGCATAAATTCAATCTCTTTTCTCCTCTTCTTCATTGTAAAAACGAGGATTTCGTGTATAAGCTGCAAACAAACAACATTGTAATAGCTTCTTAGGATTCAAGAAACTATAAAGTGGACGTAGGCTTGGATTGAGCCGAACCACTATAAAAATCTCGAGTGTCTCCTCTTATTTTACTGCTTTTTCTGTATTAATCTGTGATTTGTGAGGATTTCACATAGAGTTTGGGTGTTAGGCCCAAATTTCGGTCTAACATTTTGGCGCGCCAGGTAGGGGGGCACACGATACAACTTCTTCTACTAGCTTGAACGGAAGCGGATTATTTGGCTATTGGATCAATGGTCAAGCGAAAGAAAGACGGAACCTTCTCTCGTGCTGAGGATGTTGGCACTGAAGGCACAAGGAACGAGGCAAGCCAGGAGGCTTCCTCTCATGAAAATCCATCAGCATACTTAACCAGAGATGAAATGGATGGCGTTCTCGCTGAATTGAGAACTCAAATGGCAAGACAAGATGATCTCCTCCGCAAACAACAGGAGATGATCGACCAATTCTTCGCTCGGATGGAAGGAAGGCCGAGCGGCAATGCGCAACTCACTGGAAATGGTACTGAAATGGCTCCAGCAGGAATAACAAACCGGATCGGTTCGGATCGGATCCGAACCGAGGGCCAAAATCTGAATCCAATGCAGATGGAAATGGGGGACATTCCCCACCGGATCGGTTCGGACCCGATCCGAACAGCAACCCTGCATGAGCCTGGGGGCAGCAGCCTCCCCTCTGGAAATCAAGGCTTCGCTCCTGTTCGACCTACATCCGCACCGGTTCGGGTCGGAAATACCACACAAATTCAGCATCAAGCTCCCCAGTTCGGAACAGGCGAACCTGTTCGGATCGGCACCTCCGATCCGAACCGTGCACCTCTCCATAACCTCCCTCGCTTCTCCGAACCGCAGCAAGGGGGCACCTCCGAACCGAACCGGATGACCTGCCAAGCTCCTTATACTCTTCCACACACTTCTGAACACAACGCTGGGGGCACCAGCTCTGGCTTTAGCAGCTTGCAACAGCTCTTTGAAGGCGATCGGCTCGCCAACCTCATTGAACGCCTCTCGAGAGGCCGCACTTATCAGAATGACATGGATGATGTCAATCACAATCCATTCACACAGGAAATCAGGAATTCCCGCAATCCTCCGGATTTCAAACTTCCACAACTGGAACCCTACAACGGCAGGGCAGATCCTACTGTGCACCTAATGCGCTATAAACGGCATATGGAAGTTCAATCGGTGTCGGAAAACGTCATGGCTAAATGCTTTCCCCTCTTTTTGACTGATATTGCTGCTATGTGGTTTCGGCAGCTGGAATCTGAATCGATCAACAGCTGGAACATGTTGGTCGCTCGCTTTATTGAACAGTTTCGGGTCCATATCGCTCGACCCAAAAATGTAATGTCACTAACTACAATCAAGCAGAGGCCTAAAGAAACTCTACGGTCATTTCTGGAGAGGTTCAACGTTGCAGCAGCATCAGTTGATCGACCCGAGCCATCTATGGTATTAATGGCGGCAGTATCCGGCGTTCTAGACAACTCGGAGTTCAAAAAATCCTTGTACCGGGACCCACCAAGGAATCTTAGCGAATTCTACCTTGAATCGGATAGGTTTTTGCGCGAAGAAGATGCAACCTCCGAAAAGAAAGTTCTCGATGTTAACATGCTCAAAGACGGAGAACCGTCTGATTCTGATAAAGGCAAAGGAAAAGCTGCCGTCAAGAATGACCGCAACGCTCAGCCCCGGAGAGGGCCCAGATATGAAAAGTACACAGAACTCAATTCGTCACTAACTGACATCTACGTGAACACAAACGGTGACGTCTCCTATCCAAAGCCTCCCAAGAGGGAGCCATCACAAAGAGAACGCGATTCTGGGAAATATTGCATATTTCACGATATGGACGGTCATGACACAAATGACTGTAGACACTTGCGAGATTTGATTGAGGAACGGGTTAGACGTGGAGAGCTACCCGAGTATGTGAAACAACCAACAACGCCTACACCTGCGCTACCCCCACCTGCTCCCCGGAGAGGGAATGACCCTGGAACGAGCTCCCATCGGCTCGTCATCAACTGATCTGGATTGGATCACTCTGAGTTTTCAGCATTTCTTAGGATTTAAGATATGTTTCTTTGCTTTCTTTAGGTTTTCCGATTGGCTAAATCGGAGTACACACGTTCGGGGTTAGGATTTAGCTCCAAAGCGTGTGCTGCACTCGATAACAAACCAATCAGGATTTGCTTTGGTTTTGTACTTTGAATTGAATAAGGAAGGACTTTCCGAGCATGGATTATGTTTGGCAATTTAAGTATCTTGTCAGGTTGTGGCAGGATTCTCAATCTCAACTAAAGTATGGCTTATACTTATCTCGGACCCCTAGGCATGGATTATGCCTAGGGACAGACTGACTTGTCAGGTTTTGGCAAGCATAGCTCTATCCCGACATGAGTATGGATTGTACTCACTAGGATTCTTAAGTATGGATTGTACTCTGGAACGGCTTATTGTTTTGTCAGGATCTGGCAAAGGAACTCAATAAAACTCGAGTATGGTTTATGCTCAGTTTGAATTTCCTGGTATGGCTTATACCCGGAAGGTTAGGTCCCTCGTCAGGTTTTGGCAGGATGATTCGAACGTGTCTTGAGTATGGTTTACGCTCAAACA
Source organism: Allium sativum (assembly GCA_030737875.1). Classification (NCBI taxonomy): domain Eukaryota; kingdom Viridiplantae; phylum Streptophyta; class Magnoliopsida; order Asparagales; family Amaryllidaceae; genus Allium; species Allium sativum. Next base: position 304,984,635 of record CM060925.1, on the reverse strand, counting down.
AGCGCCCAAGCATGGTTTATGCTCGAAAGTGTAATTAGTTTTGTCAGGATTTGACACACCTTTCTGCTCTCTTTTCTTCGCAGGTATGGATTATACTTGCAGCTGGCAGGCCCGGCGTAGCCTTGGATTATCCAGAACACGTCTTCCTTCATTCAGCAAGATATGTTCTGAGGGGCAAAATGTTGACCCGCTTTTTAGTCAAAGCAGTCACACATGGAATCTCTTCTCAACAATACACTCAAGCGTTGGGAATATCGTCAGAAGACATGAAGTGATTTGGTTGAAATCGCATCACAAATAAAGAAAGGCCCGGAACTCCTACCAAATGACCTTTTTTGGGCCCGAAAATAGCGATTACGGAGCAAAGCTCTGTAACTCTTGTAGATCTCTGAATTAGCTTCAGCTTGAGCTTTCGTTTGGCTAAAACGGACTTACGGTTTGAAAGTTATGCCCGTTTCCGTGAACGCATGCAGAACCGGAAACGTGGAATTTGGAAATTGGCTTGACCTCCCGGATCGGATCGGACCCGCTCCGACTCCTCTCTTCGAAGAAGCATAGCATTGGATGGTTTTGGCAGAGCTCTGACTCGGTTCGGATCGGGTGGAATGGAGCAATCCGACCCGCTTCGCGTCGGATCCTCACAAGAGCACAAAGTCTTCGGGTTGAAGACACCAACTCGGTTCGGATCGGATAACCGACCCGCCTTACACACTGCACTGAAGTACTTCCACTCTTCGGATCGAAGACACCAAATCGGTTCGGATCGGAAGTCCGAACCGACCCGCCTTGCACCAGATATATAGCAACACGTCTCGCCTTCGGTTGGAATGCTCCGGATCGGTTCGGAAGGAAGAGGACCCGAACCGAACCGCTTCGACCTGCTGCTACACCTCAACTTTGACCTGTTCTCAAGGAGTAACTACCTCCTATTAATCCGGATCGGCTTACACCTGTCCTAGCACGATCTGAAGACCACTTCTCCACTATCTCCGAGATGGCCTCTCCACATGCCACGTGCCCCTCCGATCCGATCCGGTTCAGAGCACCTACCAGCTTCTCTACGCCTATAAATACACCACGAGATGGTCATTTCAAGGGACTTTTTTCCGTCACTAACACCTCCCGACCTCCATTACCAAGTATTCAAGGACTTTGGGTACTCCTCAACTCAATCAAACACGAGGCTATCGTGCATAAATTCAATCTCTTTTCTCCTCTTCTTCATTGTAAAAACGAGGATTTCGTGTATAAGCTGCAAACAAACAACATTGTAATAGCTTCTTAGGATTCAAGAAACTATAAAGTGGACGTAGGCTTGGATTGAGCCGAACCACTATAAAAATCTCGAGTGTCTCCTCTTATTTTACTGCTTTTTCTGTATTAATCTGTGATTTGTGAGGATTTCACATAGAGTTTGGGTGTTAGGCCCAAATTTCGGTCTAACATTTTGGCGCGCCAGGTAGGGGGGCACACGATACAACTTCTTCTACTAGCTTGAACGGAAGCGGATTATTTGGCTATTGGATCAATGGTCAAGCGAAAGAAAGACGGAACCTTCTCTCGTGCTGAGGATGTTGGCACTGAAGGCACAAGGAACGAGGCAAGCCAGGAGGCTTCCTCTCATGAAAATCCATCAGCATACTTAACCAGAGATGAAATGGATGGCGTTCTCGCTGAATTGAGAACTCAAATGGCAAGACAAGATGATCTCCTCCGCAAACAACAGGAGATGATCGACCAATTCTTCGCTCGGATGGAAGGAAGGCCGAGCGGCAATGCGCAACTCACTGGAAATGGTACTGAAATGGCTCCAGCAGGAATAACAAACCGGATCGGTTCGGATCGGATCCGAACCGAGGGCCAAAATCTGAATCCAATGCAGATGGAAATGGGGGACATTCCCCACCGGATCGGTTCGGACCCGATCCGAACAGCAACCCTGCATGAGCCTGGGGGCAGCAGCCTCCCCTCTGGAAATCAAGGCTTCGCTCCTGTTCGACCTACATCCGCACCGGTTCGGGTCGGAAATACCACACAAATTCAGCATCAAGCTCCCCAGTTCGGAACAGGCGAACCTGTTCGGATCGGCACCTCCGATCCGAACCGTGCACCTCTCCATAACCTCCCTCGCTTCTCCGAACCGCAGCAAGGGGGCACCTCCGAACCGAACCGGATGACCTGCCAAGCTCCTTATACTCTTCCACACACTTCTGAACACAACGCTGGGGGCACCAGCTCTGGCTTTAGCAGCTTGCAACAGCTCTTTGAAGGCGATCGGCTCGCCAACCTCATTGAACGCCTCTCGAGAGGCCGCACTTATCAGAATGACATGGATGATGTCAATCACAATCCATTCACACAGGAAATCAGGAATTCCCGCAATCCTCCGGATTTCAAACTTCCACAACTGGAACCCTACAACGGCAGGGCAGATCCTACTGTGCACCTAATGCGCTATAAACGGCATATGGAAGTTCAATCGGTGTCGGAAAACGTCATGGCTAAATGCTTTCCCCTCTTTTTGACTGATATTGCTGCTATGTGGTTTCGGCAGCTGGAATCTGAATCGATCAACAGCTGGAACATGTTGGTCGCTCGCTTTATTGAACAGTTTCGGGTCCATATCGCTCGACCCAAAAATGTAATGTCACTAACTACAATCAAGCAGAGGCCTAAAGAAACTCTACGGTCATTTCTGGAGAGGTTCAACGTTGCAGCAGCATCAGTTGATCGACCCGAGCCATCTATGGTATTAATGGCGGCAGTATCCGGCGTTCTAGACAACTCGGAGTTCAAAAAATCCTTGTACCGGGACCCACCAAGGAATCTTAGCGAATTCTACCTTGAATCGGATAGGTTTTTGCGCGAAGAAGATGCAACCTCCGAAAAGAAAGTTCTCGATGTTAACATGCTCAAAGACGGAGAACCGTCTGATTCTGATAAAGGCAAAGGAAAAGCTGCCGTCAAGAATGACCGCAACGCTCAGCCCCGGAGAGGGCCCAGATATGAAAAGTACACAGAACTCAATTCGTCACTAACTGACATCTACGTGAACACAAACGGTGACGTCTCCTATCCAAAGCCTCCCAAGAGGGAGCCATCACAAAGAGAACGCGATTCTGGGAAATATTGCATATTTCACGATATGGACGGTCATGACACAAATGACTGTAGACACTTGCGAGATTTGATTGAGGAACGGGTTAGACGTGGAGAGCTACCCGAGTATGTGAAACAACCAACAACGCCTACACCTGCGCTACCCCCACCTGCTCCCCGGAGAGGGAATGACCCTGGAACGAGCTCCCATCGGCTCGTCATCAACTGATCTGGATTGGATCACTCTGAGTTTTCAGCATTTCTTAGGATTTAAGATATGTTTCTTTGCTTTCTTTAGGTTTTCCGATTGGCTAAATCGGAGTACACACGTTCGGGGTTAGGATTTAGCTCCAAAGCGTGTGCTGCACTCGATAACAAACCAATCAGGATTTGCTTTGGTTTTGTACTTTGAATTGAATAAGGAAGGACTTTCCGAGCATGGATTATGTTTGGCAATTTAAGTATCTTGTCAGGTTGTGGCAGGATTCTCAATCTCAACTAAAGTATGGCTTATACTTATCTCGGACCCCTAGGCATGGATTATGCCTAGGGACAGACTGACTTGTCAGGTTTTGGCAAGCATAGCTCTATCCCGACATGAGTATGGATTGTACTCACTAGGATTCTTAAGTATGGATTGTACTCTGGAACGGCTTATTGTTTTGTCAGGATCTGGCAAAGGAACTCAATAAAACTCGAGTATGGTTTATGCTCAGTTTGAATTTCCTGGTATGGCTTATACCCGGAAGGTTAGGTCCCTCGTCAGGTTTTGGCAGGATGATTCGAACGTGTCTTGAGTATGGTTTACGCTCAAACAAGCGCCCAAGCATGGTTTATGCTCGAAAGTGTAATTAGTTTTGTCAGGATTTGACACACCTTTCTGCTCTCTTTTCTTCGCAGGTATGGATTATACTTGCAGCTGGCAGGCCCGGCGTAGCCTTGGATTATCCAGAACACGTCTTCCTTCATTCAGCAAGATATGTTCTGAGGGGCAAAATGTTGACCCGCTTTTTAGTCAAAGCAGTCACACATGGAATCTCTTCTCAACAATACACTCAAGCGTTGGGAATATCGTCAGAAGACATGAAGTGATTTGGTTGAAATCGCATCACAAATAAAGAAAGGCCCGGAACTCCTACCAAATGACCTTTTTTGGGCCCGAAAATAGCGATTACGGAGCAAAGCTCTGTAACTCTTGTAGATCTCTGAATTAGCTTCAGCTTGAGCTTTCGTTTGGCTAAAACGGACTTACGGTTTGAAAGTTATGCCCGTTTCCGTGAACGCATGCAGAACCGGAAACGTGGAATTTGGAAATTGGCTTGACCTCCCGGATCGGATCGGACCCGCTCCGACTCCTCTCTTCGAAGAAGCATAGCATTGGATGGTTTTGGCAGAGCTCTGACTCGGTTCGGATCGGGTGGAATGGAGCAATCCGACCCGCTTCGCGTCGGATCCTCACAAGAGCACAAAGTCTTCGGGTTGAAGACACCAACTCGGTTCGGATCGGATAACCGACCCGCCTTACACACTGCACTGAAGTACTTCCACTCTTCGGATCGAAGACACCAAATCGGTTCGGATCGGAAGTCCGAACCGACCCGCCTTGCACCAGATATATAGCAACACGTCTCGCCTTCGGTTGGAATGCTCCGGATCGGTTCGGAAGGAAGAGGACCCGAACCGAACCGCTTCGACCTGCTGCTACACCTCAACTTTGACCTGTTCTCAAGGAGTAACTACCTCCTATTAATCCGGATCGGCTTACACCTGTCCTAGCACGATCTGAAGACCACTTCTCCACTATCTCCGAGATGGCCTCTCCACATGCCACGTGCCCCTCCGATCCGATCCGGTTCAGAGCACCTACCAGCTTCTCTACGCCTATAAATACACCACGAGATGGTCATTTCAAGGGACTTTTTTCCGTCACTAACACCTCCCGACCTCCATTACCAAGTATTCAAGGACTTTGGGTACTCCTCAACTCAATCAAACACGAGGCTATCGTGCATAAATTCAATCTCTTTTCTCCTCTTCTTCATTGTAAAAACGAGGATTTCGTGTATAAGCTGCAAACAAACAACATTGTAATAGCTTCTTAGGATTCAAGAAACTATAAAGTGGACGTAGGCTTGGATTGAGCCGAACCACTATAAAAATCTCGAGTGTCTCCTCTTATTTTACTGCTTTTTCTGTATTAATCTGTGATTTGTGAGGATTTCACATAGAGTTTGGGTGTTAGGCCCAAATTTCGGTCTAACATTTTGGCGCGCCAGGTAGGGGGGCACACGATACAACTTCTTCTACTAGCATGAACGGAAGCGGATTATTTGGCTATTGGATCAATGGTCAAGCGAAAGAAAGACGGAACCTTCTCTCGTGCTGAGGATGTTGGCACTGAAGGCACAAGGAACGAGGCAAGCCAGGAGGCTTCCTCTCATGAAAATCCATCAGCATACTTAACCAGAGATGAAATGGATGGCGTTCTCGCTGAATTGAGAACTCAAATGGCAAGACAAGATGATCTCCTCCGCAAACAACAGGAGATGATCGACCAATTCTTCGCTCGGATGGAAGGAAGGCCGAGCGGCAATGCGCAACTCACTGGAAATGGTACTGAAATGGCTCCAGCAGGAATAACAAACCGGATCGGTTCGGATCGGATCCGAACCGAGGGCCAAAATCTGAATCCAATGCAGATGGAAATGGGGGACATTCCCCACCGGATCGGTTCGGACCCGATCCGAACAGCAACCCTGCATGAGCCTGGGGGCAGCAGCCTCCCCTCTGGAAATCAAGGCTTCGCTCCTGTTCGACCTACATCCGCACCGGTTCGGGTCGGAAATACCACACAAATTCAGCATCAAGCTCCCCAGTTCGGAACAGGCGAACCTGTTCGGATCGGCACCTCCGATCCGAACCGTGCACCTCTCCATAACCTCCCTCGCTTCTCCGAACCGCAGCAAGGGGGCACCTCCGAACCGAACCGGATGACCTGCCAAGCTCCTTATACTCTTCCACACACTTCTGAACACAACGCTGGGGGCACCAGCTCTGGCTTTAGCAGCTTGCAACAGCTCTTTGAAGGCGATCGGCTCGCCAACCTCATTGAACGCCTCTCGAGAGGCCGCACTTATCAGAATGACATGGATGATGTCAATCACAATCCATTCACACAGGAAATCAGGAATTCCCGCAATCCTCCGGATTTCAAACTTCCACAACTGGAACCCTACAACGGCAGGGCAGATCCTGCTGTGCACCTAATGCGCTATAAACGGCATATGGAAGTTCAATCGGTGTCGGAAAACGTCATGGCTAAATGCTTTCCCCTCTTTTTGACTGATATTGCTGCTATGTGGTTTCGGCAGCTGGAATCTGAATCGATCAACAGCTGGAACATGTTGGTCGCTCGCTTTATTGAACAGTTTCGGGTCCATATCGCTCGACCCAAAAATGTAATGTCACTAACTACAATCAAGCAGAGGCCTAAAGAAACTCTACGGTCATTTCTGGAGAGGTTCAACGTTGCAGCAGCATCAGTTGATCGACCCGAGCCATCTATGGTATTAATGGCGGCAGTATCCGGCGTTCTAGACAACTCGGAGTTCAAAAAATCCTTGTACCGGGACCCACCAAGGAATCTTAGCGAATTATACCTTGAATCGGATAGGTTTTTGCGTGAAGAAGATGCAACCTCCGAAAAGAAAGTTCTCGATGTTAACATGCTCAAAGACGGAGAACCGTCTGATTCTGATAAAGGCAAAGGAAAAGCTGCCGTCAAGAATGACCGCAACGCTCAGCCCCGGAGAGGGCCCAGATATGAAAAGTACACAGAACTCAATTCGTCACTAACTGACATCTACGTGAACACAAACGGTGACGTCTCCTATCCAAAGCCTCCCAAGAGGGAGCCATCACAAAGAGAACGCGATTCTGGGAAATATTGCATATTTCACGATATGGACGGTCATGACACAAATGACTGTAGACACTTGCGAGATTTGATTGAGGAACGGGTTAGACGTGGAGAGCTACCCGAGTATGTGAAACAACCAACAACGCCTACACCTGCGCTACCCCCACCTGCTCCCCGGAGAGGGAATGACCCTGGAACGAGCTCCCATCGGCTCGTCATCAACTGATCTGGATTGGATCACTCTGAGTTTTCAGCATTTCTTAGGATTTAAGATATGTTTCTTTGCTTTCTTTAGGTTTTCCGATTGGCTAAATCGGAGTACACACGTTCGGGGTTAGGATTTAGCTCCAAAGCGTGTGCTGCACTCGATAACAAACCAATCAGGATTTGCTTTGGTTTTGTACTTTGAATTGAATAAGGAAGGACTTTCCGAGCATGGATTATGTTTGGCAATTTAAGTATCTTGTCAGGTTGTGGCAGGATTCTCAATCTCAACTAAAGTATGGCTTATACTTATCTCGGACCCCTAGGCATGGATTATGCCTAGGGACAGACTGACTTGTCAGGTTTTGGCAAGCATAGCTCTATCCCGACATGAGTATGGATTGTACTCACTAGGATTCTTAAGTATGGATTGTACTCTGGAACGGCTTATTGTTTTGTCAGGATCTGGCAAAGGAACTCAATAAAACTCGAGTATGGTTTATGCTCAGTTTGAATTTCCTGGTATGGCTTATACCCGGAAGGTTAGGTCCCTCGTCAGGTTTTGGCAGGATGATTCGAACGTGTCTTGAGTATGGTTTACGCTCAAACAAGCGCCCAAGCATGGTTTATGCTCGAAAGTGTAATTAGTTTTGTCAGGATTTGACACACCTTTCTGCTCTCTTTTCTTCGCAGGTATGGATTATACTTGCAGCTGGCAGGCCCGGCGTAGCCTTGGATTATCCAGAACACGTCTTCCTTCATTCAGCAAGATATGTTCTGAGGGGCAAAATGTTGACCCGCTTTTTAGTCAAAGCAGTCACACATGGAATCTCTTCTCAACAATACACTCAAGCGTTGGGAATATCGTCAGAAGACATGAAGTGATTTGGTTGAAATCGCATCACAAATAAAGAAAGGCCCGGAACTCCTACCAAATGACCTTTTTTGGGCCCGAAAATAGCGATTACAGAGCTAAGCTCTGTAACTCTTGTAGATCTCTGAATTAGCTTCAGCTTGAGCTTTCGTTTGGCTAAAACGGACTTACGGTTTGAAAGTTATGCCCGTTTCCGTGAACGCATGCAGAACCGGAAACGTGGAATTTGGAAATTGGCTTGACCTCCCGGATCGGATCGGACCCGCTCCGACTCCTCTCTTCGAAGAAGCATAGCATTGGATGGTTTTGGCAGAGCTCTGACTCGGTTCGGATCGGGTGGAATGGAGCAATCCGACCCGCTTCGCGTCGGATCCTCACAAGAGCACAAAGTCTTCGGGTTGAAGACACCAACTCGGTTCGGATCGGATAACCGACCCGCCTTACACACTGCACTGAAGTACTTCCACTCTTCGGATCGAAGACACCAAATCGGTTCGGATCGGAAGTCCGAACCGACCCGCCTTGCACCAGATATATAGCAACACGTCTCGCCTTCGGTTGGAATGCTCCGGATCGGTTCGGAAGGAAGAGGACCCGAACCGAACCGCTTCGACCTGCTGCTACACCTCAACTTTGACCTGTTCTCAAGGAGTAACTACCTCCTATTAATCCGGATCGGCTTACACCTGTCCTAGCACGATCTGAAGACCACTTCTCCACTATCTCCGAGATGGCCTCTCCACATGCCACGTGCCCCTCCGATCCGATCCGGTTCAGAGCACCTACCAGCTTCTCTACGCCTATAAATACACCACGAGATGGTCATTTCAAGGGACTTTTTTCCGTCACTAACACCTCCCGACCTCCATTACCAAGTATTCAAGGACTTTGGGTACTCCTCAACTCAATCAAACACGAGGCTATCGTGCATAAATTCAATCTCTTTTCTCCTCTTCTTCATTGTAAAAACGAGGATTTCGTGTATAAGCTGCAAACAAACAACATTGTAATAGCTTCTTAGGATTCAAGAAACTATAAAGTGGACGTAGGCTTGGATTGAGCCGAACCACTATAAAAATCTCGAGTGTCTCCTCTTATTTTACTGCTTTTTCTGTATTAATCTGTGATTTGTGAGGATTTCACATAGAGTTTGGGTGTTAGGCCCAAATTTCGGTCTAACATTTTGGCGCGCCAGGTAGGGGGGCACACGATACAACTTCTTCTACTAGCTTGAACGGAAGCGGATTATTTGGCTATTGGATCAATGGTCAAGCGAAAGAAAGACGGAACCTTCTCTCGTGCTGAGGATGTTGGCACTGAAGGCACAAGGAACGAGGCAAGCCAGGAGGCTTCCTCTCATGAAAATCCATCAGCATACTTAACCAGAGATGAAATGGATGGTTCTCGCTGAATTGAGAACTCAAATGGCAAGACAAGATGATCTCCTCCGCAAACAACAGGAGATGATCGACCAATTCTTCGCTCGGATGGAAGGAAGGCCGAGCGGCAATGCGCAACTCACTGGAAATGGTACTGAAATGGCTCCAGCAGGAATAACAAACCGGATCGGTTCGGATCGGATCCGAACCGAGGGCCAAAATCTGAATCCAATGCAGATGGAAATGGGGGACATTCCCCACCGGATCGGTTCGGACCCGATCCGAACAGCAACCCTGCATGAGCCTGGGGGCAGCAGCCTCCCCTCTGGAAATCAAGGCTTCGCTCCTGTTCGACCTACATCCGCACCGGTTCGGGTCGGAAATACCACACAAATTCAGCATCAAGCTCCCCAGTTCGGAACAGGCGAACCTGTTCGGATCGGCACCTCCGATCCGAACCGTGCACCTCTCCATAACCTCCCTCGCTTCTCCGAACCGCAGCAAGGGGGCACCTCCGAACCGAACCGGATGACCTGCCAAGCTCCTTATACTCTTCCACACACTTCTGAACACAACGCTGGGGGCACCAGCTCTGGCTTTAGCAGCTTGCAACAGCTCTTTGAAGGCGATCGGCTCGCCAACCTCATTGAATGCCTCTCGAGAGGCCGCACTTATCAGAATGACATGGATGATGTCAATCACAATCCATTCACACAGGAAATCAGGAATTCCCGCAATCCTCCGGATTTCAAACTTCCACAACTGGAACCCTACAACGGCAGGGCAGATCCTACTGTGCACCTAATGCGCTATAAACGGCATATGGAAGTTCAATCGGTGTCGGAAAACGTCATGGCTAAATGCTTTCCCCTCTTTTTGACTGATATTGCTGCTATGTGGTTTCGGCAGCTGGAATCTGAATCGATCAACAGCTGGAACATGTTGGTCGCTCGCTTTATTGAACAGTTTCGGGTCCATATCGCTCGACCCAAAAATGTAATGTCACTAACTACAATCAAGCAGAGGCCTAAAGAAACTCTACGGTCATTTCTGGAGAGGTTCAACGTTGCAGCAGCATCAGTTGATCGACCCGAGCCATCTATGGTATTAATGGCGGCAGTATCCGGCGTTCTAGACAACTCGGAGTTCAACAAATCCTTGTACCGGGACCCACCAAGGAATCTTAGCGAATTCTACCTTGAATCGGATAGGTTTTTGCGTGAAGAAGATGCAACCTCCGAAAAGAAAGTTCTCGATGTTAACATGCTCAAAGACGGAGAACCGTCTGATTCTGATAAAGGCAAAGGAAAAGCTGCCGTCAAGAATGACCGCAACGCTCAGCCCCGGAGAGGGCCCAGATATGAAAAGTACACAGAACTCAATTCGTCACTAACTGACATCTACGTGAACACAAACGGTGACGTCTCCTATCCAAAGCCTCCCAAGAGGGAGCCATCACAAAGAGAACGCGATTCTGGGAAATATTGCATATTTCACGATATGGACGGTCATGACACAAATGACTGTAGACACTTGCGAGATTTGATTGAGGAACGGGTTAGACGTGGAGAGCTACCCGAGTATGTGAAACAACCAACAACGCCTACACCTGCGCTACCCCCACCTGCTCCCCGGAGAGGGAATGACCCTGGAACGAGCTCCCATCGGCTCGTCATCAACTGATCTGGATTGGATCACTCTGAGTTTTCAGCATTTCTTAGGATTTAAGATATGTTTCTTTGCTTTCTTTAGGTTTTCCGATTGGCTAAATCGGAGTACACACGTTCGGGGTTAGGATTTAGCTCCAAAGCGTGTGCTGCACTCGATAACAAACCAATCAGGATTTGCTTTGGTTTTGTACTTTGAATTGAATAAGGAAGGACTTTCCGAGCATGGATTATGTTTGGCAATTTAAGTATCTTGTCAGGTTGTGGCAGGATTCTCAATCTCAACTAAAGTATGGCTTATACTTATCTCGGACCCCTAGGCATGGATTATGCCTAGGGACAGACTGACTTGTCAGGTTTTGGCAAGCATAGCTCTATCCCGACATGAGTATGGATTGTACTCACTAGGATTCTTAAGTATGGATTGTACTCTGGAACGGCTTATTGTTTTGTCAGGATCTGGCAAAGGAACTCAATAAAACTCGAGTATGGTTTATGCTCAGTTTGAATTTCCTGGTATGGCTTATACCCGGAAGGTTAGGTCCCTCGTCAGGTTTTGGCAGGATGATTCGAACGTGTCATGAGTATGGTTTACGCTCAAACAAGCGCCCAAGCATGGTTTATGCTCGAAAGTGTAATTAGTTTTGTCAGGATTTGACACACCTTTCTGCTCTCTTTTCTTCGCAGGTATGGATTATACTTGCAGCTGGCAGGCCCGGCGTAGCCTTGGATTATCCAGAACACGTCTTCCTTCATTCAGCAAGATATGTTCTGAGGGGCAAAATGTTGACCCGCTTTTTAGTCAAAGCAGTCACACATGGAATCTCTTCTCAACAATACACTCAAGCGTTGGGAATATCGTCAGAAGACATGAAGTGATTTGGTTGAAATCGCATCACAAATAAAGAAAGGCCCGGAACTCCTACCAAATGACCTTTTTTGGGCCCGAAAATAGCGATTACGGAGCGAAGCTCTGTAAGTCTTGTAGATCTCTGAATTAGCTTCAGCTTGAGCTTTCGTTTGGCTAAAACGGACTTACGGTTTGAAAGTTATGCCCGTTTCCGTGAACGCATGCAGAACCGGAAACGTGGAATTTGGAAATTGGCTTGACCTCCCGGATCGGATCGGACCCGCTCCGACTCCTCTCTTCGAAGAAGCATAGCATTGGATGGTTTTGGCAGAGCTCTGACTCGGTTCGGATCGGGTGGAATGGAGCAATCCGACCCGCTTCGCGTCGGATCCTCACAAGAGCACAAAGTCTTCGGGTTGAAGACACCAACTCGGTTCGGATCGGATAACCGACCCGCCTTACACACTGCACTGAAGTACTTCCACTCTTCGGATCGAAGACACCAAATCGGTTCGGATCGGAAGTCCGAACCGACCCGCCTTGCACCAGATATATAGCAACACGTCTCGCCTTCGGTTGGAATGCTCCGGATCGGTTCGGAAGGAAGAGGACCCGAACCGAACCGCTTCGACCTGCTGCTACACCTCAACTTTGACCTGTTCTCAAGGAGTAACTACCTCCTATTAATCCGGATCGGCTTACACCTGTCCTAGCACGATCTGAAGACCACTTCTCCACTATCTCCGAGATGGCCTCTCCACATGCCACGTGCCCCTCCGATCCGATCCGGTTCAGAGCACCTACCAGCTTCTCTACGCCTATAAATACACCACGAGATGGTCATTTCAAGGGACTTTTTTCCGTCACTAACACCTCCCGACCTCCATTACCAAGTATTCAAGGACTTTGGGTACTCCTCAACTCAATCAAACACGAGGCTATCGTGCATAAATTCAATCTCTTTTCTCCTCTTCTTCATTGTAAAAACGAGGATTTCGTGTATAAGCTGCAAACAAACAACATTGTAATAGCTTCTTAGGATTCAAGAAACTATAAAGTGGACGTAGGCTTGGATTGAGCCGAACCACTATAAAAATCTCGAGTGTCTCCTCTTATTTTACTGCTTTTTCTGTATTAATCTGTGATTTGTGAGGATTTCACATAGAGTTTGGGTGTTAGGCCCAAATTTCGGTCTAACATTTTGGCGCGCCAGGTAGGGGGGCACACGATACAACTTCTTCTACTAGCTTGAACGGAAGCGGATTATTTGGCTATTGGATCAATGGTCAAGCGAAAGAAAGACGGAACCTTCTCTCGTGCTGAGGATGTTGGCACTGAAGGCACAAGGAACGAGGCAAGCCAGGAGGCTTCCTCTCATGAAAATCCATCAGCATACTTAACCAGAGATGAAATGGATGGCGTTCTCGCTGAATTGAGAACTCAAATGGCAAGACAAGATGATCTCCTCCGCAAACAACAGGAGATGATCGACCAATTCTTCGCTCGGATGGAAGGAAGGCCGAGCGGCAATGCGCAACTCACTGGAAATGGTACTGAAATGGCTCCAGCAGGAATAACAAACCGGATTGGTTCGGATCGGATCCGAACAGAGGGCCAAAATCTGAATCCAATGCAGATGGAAATGGGGGACATTCCCCACCGGATCGGTTCGGACCCGATCCGAACAGCAACCCTGCATGAGCCTGGGGGCAGCAGCCTCCCCTCTGGAAATCAAGGCTTCGCTCCTGTTCGACCTACATCCGCACCGGTTCGGGTCGGAAATACCACACAAATTCAGCATCAAGCTCCCCAGTTCGGAACAGGCGAACCTGTTCGGATCGGCACCTCCGATCCGAACCGTGCACCTCTCCATAACCTCCCTCGCTTCTCCGAACCGCAGCAAGGGGGCACCTCCGAACCGAACCGGATGACCTGCCAAGCTCCTTATACTCTTCCACACACTTCTGAACACAACGCTGGGGGCACCAGCTCTGGCTTTAGCAGCTTGCAACAGCTCTTTGAAGGCGATCGGCTCGCCAACTTCATTGAACGCCTCTCGAGAGGCCGCACTTATCAGAATGACATGGATGATGTCAATCACAATCCATTCACACAGGAAATCAGGAATTCCCGCAATCCTCCGGATTTCAAACTTCCACAACTGGAACCCTACAACGGCAGGGCAGATCCTACTGTGCACCTAATGCGCTATAAACGGCATATGGAAGTTCAATCGGTGTCGGAAAACGTCATGGCTAAATGCTTTCCCCTCTTTTTGACTGATATTGCTGCTATGTGGTTTCGGCAGCTGGAATCTGAATCGATCAACAGCTGGAACATGTTGGTCGCTCGCTTTATTGAACAGTTTCGGGTCCATATCGCTCGACCCAAAAATGTAATGTCACTAACTACAATCAAGCAGAGGCCTAAAGAAACTCTACGGTCATTTCTGGAGAGGTTCAACGTTGCAGCAGCATCAGTTGATCGACCCGAGCCATCTATGGTATTAATGGCGGCAGTATCCGGCGTTCTAGACAACTCGGAGTTCAAAAAATCCTTGTACCGGGACCCACCAAGGAATCTTAGCGAATTCTACCTTGAATCGGATAGGTTTTTGCGTGAAGAAGATGCAACCTCCGAAAAGAAAGTTCTCGATGTTAACATGCTCAAAGACGGAGAACCGTCTGATTCTGATAAAGGCAAAGGAAAAGCTGCCGTCAAGAATGACCGCAACGCTCAGCCCCGGAGAGGGCCCAGATATGAAAAGTACACAGAACTCAATTCGTCACTAACTGACATCTACGTGAACACAAACGGTGACGTCTCCTATCCAAAGCCTCCCAAGAGGGAGCCATCACAAAGAGAACGCGATTCTGGGAAATATTGCATATTTCACGATATGGACGGTCATGACACAAATGACTGTAGACACTTGCGAGATTTGATTGAGGAACGGGTTAGACGTGGAGAGCTACCCGAGTATGTGAAACAACCAACAACGCCTACACCTGCGCTACCCCCACCTGCTCCCCGGAGAGGGAATGACCCTGGAACGAGCTCCCATCGGCTCGTCATCAACTGATCTGGATTGGATCACTCTGAGTTTTCAGCATTTCTTAGGATTTAAGATATGTTTCTTTGCTTTCTTTAGGTTTTCCGATTGGCTAAATCGGAGTACACACGTTCGGGGTTAGGATTTAGCTCCAAAGCGTGTGCTGCACTCGATAACAAACCAATCAGGATTTGCTTTGGTTTTGTACTTTGAATTGAATAAGGAAGGACTTTCCGAGCATGGATTATGTTTGGCAATTTAAGTATCTTGTCAGGTTGTGGCAGGATTCTCAATCTCAACTAAAGTATGGCTTATACTTATCTCGGACCCCTAGGCATGGATTATGCCTAGGGACAGACTGACTTGTCAGGTTTTGGCAAGCATAGCTCTATCCCGACATGAGTATGGATTGTACTCACTAGGATTCTTAAGTATGGATTGTACTCTGGAACGGCTTATTGTTTTGTCAGGATCTGGCAAAGGAACTCAATAAAACTCGAGTATGGTTTATGCTCAGTTTGAATTTCCTGGTATGGCTTATACCCGGAAGGTTAGGTCCCTCGTCAGGTTTTGGCAGGATGATTCGAACGTGTCTTGAGTATGGTTTACGCTCAAACAAGCGCCCAAGCATGGTTTATGCTCGAAAGTGTAATTAGTTTTGTCAGGATTTGACACACCTTTCTGCTCTCTTTTCTTCGCAGGTATGGATTATACTTGCAGCTGGCAGGCCCGGCGTAGCCTTGGATTATCCAGAACACGTCTTCCTTCATTCAGCAAGATATGTTCTGAGGGGCAAAATGTTGACCCGCTTTTTAGTCAAAGCAGTCACACATGGAATCTCTTCTCAACAATACACTCAAGCGTTGGGAATATCGTCAGAAGACATGAAGTGATTTGGTTGAAATCGCATCACAAATAAAGAAAGGCCCGGAACTCCTACCAAATGACCTTTTTTGGGCCCGAAAATAGCAATTACGGAGCGGAGCTCTGTAACTCTTGTAGATCTCTGAATTAGCTTCAGCTTGAGCTTTCGTTTGGCTAAAACGGACTTACGGTTTGAAAGTTATGCCCGTTTCCGTGAACGCATGCAGAACCGGAAACGTGGAATTTGGAAATTGGCTTGACCTCCCGGATCGGATCGGACCCGCTCCGACTCCTCTCTTCGAAGAAGCATAGCATTGGATGGTTTTGGCAGAGCTCTGACTCGGTTCGGATCGGGTGGAATGGAGCAATCCGACCCGCTTCGCGTCGGATCCTCACAAGAGCACAAAGTCTTCGGGTTGAAGACACCAACTCGGTTCGGATCGGATAACCGACCCGCCTTACACACTGCACTGAAGTACTTCCACTCTTCGGATCGAAGACACCAAATCGGTTCGGATCGGAAGTCCGAACCGACCCGCCTTGCACCAGATATATAGCAACACGTCTCGCCTTCGGTTGGAATGCTCCGGATCGGTTCGGAAGGAAGAGGACCCGAACCGAACCGCTTCGACCTGCTGCTACACCTCAACTTTGACCTGTTCTCAAGGAGTAACTACCTCCTATTAATCCGGATCGGCTTACACCTGTCCTAGCACGATCTGAAGACCACTTCTCCACTATCTCCGAGATGGCCTCTCCACATGCCACGTGCCCCTCCGATCCGATCCGGTTCAGAGCACCTACCAGCTTCTCTACGCCTATAAATACACCACGAGATGGTCATTTCAAGGGACTTTTTTCCGTCACTAACACCTCCCGACCTCCATTACCAAGTATTCAAGGACTTTGGGTACTCCTCAACTCAATCAAACACGAGGCTATCGTGCATAAATTCAATCTCTTTTCTCCTCTTCTTCATTGTAAAAACGAGGATTTCGTGTATAAGCTGCAAACAAACAACATTGTAATAGCTTCTTAGGATTCAAGAAACTATAAAGTGGACGTAGGCTTGGATTGAGCCGAACCACTATAAAAATCTCGAGTGTCTCCTCTTATTTTACTGCTTTTTCTGTATTAATCTGTGATTTGTGAGGATTTCACATAGAGTTTGGGTGTTAGGCCCAAATTTCGGTCTAACATTTTGGCGCGCCAGGTAGGGGGGCACACGATACAACTTCTTCTACTAGCTTGAACGGAAGCGGATTATTTGGCTATTGGATCAATGGTCAAGCGAAAGAAAGACGGAACCTTCTCTCGTGCTGAGGATGTTGGCACTGAAGGCACAAGGAACGAGGCAAGCCAGGAGGCTTCCTCTCATGAAAATCCATCAGCATACTTAACCAGAGATGAAATGGATGGCGTTCTCGCTGAATTGAGAACTCAAATGGCAAGACAAGATGATCTCCTCCGCAAACAACAGGAGATGATCGACCAATTCTTCGCTCGGATGGAAGGAAGGCCGAGCGGCAATGCGCAACTCACTGGAAATGGTACTGAAATGGCTCCAGCAGGAATAACAAACCGGATTGGTTCGGATCGGATCCGAACCGAGGGCCAAAATCTGAATCCAATGCAGATGGAAATGGGGGACATTCCCCACCGGATCGGTTCGGACCCGATCCGAACAGCAACCCTGCATGAGCCTGGGGGCAGCAGCCTCCCCTCTGGAAATCAAGGCTTCGCTCCTGTTCGACCTACATCCGCACCGGTTCGGGTCGGAAATACCACACAAATTCAGCATCAAGCTCCCCAGTTCGGAACAGGCGAACCTGTTCGGATCGGCACCTCCGATCCGAACCGTGCACCTCTCCATAACCTCCCTCGCTTCTCCGAACCGCAGCAAGGGGGCACCTCCGAACCGAACCGGATGACCTGCCAAGCTCCTTATACTCTTCCACACACTTCTGAACACAACGCTGGGGGCACCAGCTCTGGCTTTAGCAGCTTGCAACAGCTCTTTGAAGGCGATCGGCTCGCCAACCTCATTGAACGCCTCTCGAGAGGCCGCACTTATCAGAATGACATGGATGATGTCAATCACAATCCATTCACACAGGAAATCAGGAATTCCCGCAATCCTCCGGATTTCAAACTTCCACAACTGGAACCCTACAACGGCAGGGCAGATCCTACTGTGCACCTAATGCGCTATAAACGGCATATGGAAGTTCAATCGGTGTCGGAAAACGTCATGGCTAAATGCTTTCCCCTCTTTTTGACTGATATTGCTGCTATGTGGTTTCGGCAGCTGGAATCTGAATCGATCAACAGCTGGAACATGTTGGTCGCTCGCTTTATTGAACAGTTTCGGGTCCATATCGCTCGACCCAAAAATGTAATGTCACTAACTACAATCAAGCAGAGGCCTAAAGAAACTCTACGGTCATTTCTGGAGAGGTTCAACGTTGCAGCAGCATCAGTTGATCGACCCGAGCCATCTATGGTATTAATGGCGGCAGTATCCGGCGTTCTAGACAACTCGGAGTTCAAAAAATCCTTGTACCGGGACCCACCAAGGAATCTTAGCGAATTCTACCTTGAATCGGATAGGTTTTTGCGTGAAGAAGATGCAACCTCCGAAAAGAAAGTTCTCGATGTTAACATGCTCAAAGATGGAGAACCGTCTGATTCTGATAAAGGCAAAGGAAAAGGTGCCGTCAAGAATGACCGCAACGCTCAGCCCCGGAGAGGGCCCAGATATGAAAAGTACACAGAACTCAATTCGTCACTAACTGACATCTACGTGAACACAAACGGTGACGTCTCCTATCCAAAGCCTCCCAAGAGGGAGCCATCACAAAGAGAACGCGATTCTGGGAAATATTGCATATTTCACGATATGGACGGTCATGACACAAATGACTGTAGACACTTGCGAGATTTGATTGAGGAACGGATTAGACGTGGAGAGCTACCCGAGTATGTGAAACAACCAACAACGCCTACACCTGCGCTACCCCCACCTGCTCCCCGGAGAGGGAATGACCCTGGAACGAGCTCCCATCGGCTCGTCATCAACTGATCTGGATTGGATCACTCTGAGTTTTCAGCATTTCTTAGGATTTAAGATATGTTTCTTTGCTTTCTTTAGGTTTTCCGATTGGCTAAATCGGAGTACACACGTTCGGGGTTAGGATTTAGCTCCAAAGCGTGTGCTGCACTCGATAACAAACCAATCAGGATTTGCTTTGGTTTTGTACTTTGAATTGAATAAGGAAGGACTTTCCGAGCATGGATTATGTTTGGCAATTTAAGTATCTTGTCAGGTTGTGGCAGGATTCTCAATCTCAACTAAAGTATGGCTTATACTTATCTCGGACCCCTAGGCATGGATTATGCCTAGGGACAGACTGACTTGTCAGGTTTTGGCAAGCATAGCTCTATCCCGACATGAGTATGGATTGTACTCACTAGGATTCTTAAGTATGGATTGTACTCTGGAACGGCTTATTGTTTTGTCAGGATCTGGCAAAGGAACTCAATAAAACTCGAGTATGGTTTATGCTCAGTTTGAATTTCCTGGTATGGCTTATACCCGGAAGGTTAGGTCCCTCGTCAGGTTTTGGCAGGATGATTCGAACGTGTCTTGAGTATGGTTTACGCTCAAACAAAGCGCCCAAGCATGGTTTATGCTCGAAAGTGTAATTAGTTTTGTCAGGATTTGACACACCTTTCTGCTCTCTTTTCTTCGCAGGTATGGATTATACTTGCAGCTGGCAGGCCCGGCGTAGCCTTGGATTATCCAGAACACGTCTTCCTTCATTCAGCAAGATATGTTCTGAGGGGCAAAATGTTGACCCGCTTTTTAGTCAAAGCAGTCACACATGGAATCTCTTCTCAACAATACACTCAAGCGTTGGGAATATCGTCAGAAGACATGAAGTGATTTGGTTGAAATCGCATCACAAATAAAGAAAGGCCCGGAACTCCTACCAAATGACCTTTTTTGGGCCCGAAAATAGCAATTACGGAGCGGAGCTCCGTAACTCTTGTAGATCTCTGAATTAGCTTCAGCTTGAGCTTTCGTTTGGCTAAAACGGACTTACGGTTTGAAAGTTATGCCTGTTTCCGTGAACGCATGCAGAACCGGAAACGTGGAATTTGGAAATTGGCTTGACCTCCCGGATCGGATCGGACCCGCTCCGACTCCTCTCTTCGAAGAAGCATAGCATTGGATGGTTTTGGCAGAGCTCTGACTCGGTTCGGATCGGGTGGAATGGAGCAATCCGACCCGCTTCGCGTCGGATCCTCACAAGAGCACAAAGTCTTCGGGTTGAAGACACCAACTCGGTTCGGATCGGATAACCGACCCGCCTTACACACTGCACTGAAGTACTTCCACTCTTCGGATCGAAGACACCAAATCGGTTCGGATCGGAAGTCCGAACCGACCCGCCTTGCACCAGATATATAGCAACACGTCTCGCCTTCGGTTGGAATGCTCCGGATCGGTTCGGAAGGAAGAGGACCCGAACCGAACCGCTTCGACCTGCTGCTACACCTCAACTTTGACCTGTTCTCAAGGAGTAACTACCTCCTATTAATCCGGATCGGCTTACACCTGTCCTAGCACGATCTGAAGACCACTTCTCCACTATCTCCGAGATGGCCTCTCCACATGCCACGTGCCCCTCCGATCCGATCCGGTTCAGAGCACCTACCAGCTTCTCTACGCCTATAAATACACCACGAGATGGTCATTTCAAGGGACTTTTTTCCGTCACTAACACCTCCCGACCTCCATTACCAAGTATTCAAGGACTTTGGGTACTCCTCAACTCAATCAAACACGAGGCTATCGTGCATAAATTCAATCTCTTTTCTCCTCTTCTTCATTGTAAAAACGAGGATTTCGTGTATAAGATGCAAACAAACAACATTGTAATAGCTTCTTAGGATTCAAGAAACTATAAAGTGGACGTAGGCTTGGATTGAGCCGAACCACTATAAAAATCTCGAGTGTCTCCTCTTATTTTACTGCTTTTTCTGTATTAATCTGTGATTTGTGAGGATTTCACATAGAGTTTGGGTGTTAGGCCCAAATTTCGGTCTAACATTTTGGCGCGCCAGGTAGGGGGGCACACGATACAACTTCTTCTACTAGCTTGAACGGAAGCGGATTATTTGGCTATTGGATCAATGGTCAAGCGAAAGAAAGACGGAACCTTCTCTCGTGCTGAGGATGTTGGCACTGAAGGCACAAGGAACGAGGCAAGCCAGGAGGCTTCCTCTCATGAAAATCCATCAGCATACTTAACCAGAGATGAAATGGATGGCGTTCTCGCTGAATTGAGAACTCAAATGGCAAGACAAGATGATCTCCTCCGCAAACAACAGGAGATGATCGACCAATTCTTCGCTCGGATGGAAGGAAGGCCGAGCGGCAATGCGCAACTCACTGGAAATGGTACTGAAATGGCTCCAGCAGGAATAACAAACCGTATCGGTTCGGATCGGATCCGAACCGAGGGCCAAAATCTGAATCCAATGCAGATGGAAATGGGGGACATTCCCCACCAGATCGGTTCGGACCCGATCCGAACAGCAACCCTGCATGAGCCTGGGGGCAGCAGCCTCCCCTCTGGAAATCAAGGCTTCGCTCCTGTTCGACCTACATCCGCACCGGTTCGGGTCGGAAATACCACACAAATTCAGCATCAAGCTCCCCAGTTCGGAACAGGCGAACCTCTTCGGATCGGCACCTCCGATCCGAACCGTGCACCTCTCCATAACCTCCCTCGCTTCTCCGAACCGCAGCAAGGGGGCACCTCCGAACCGAACCGGATGACCTGCCAAGCTCCTTATACTCTTCCACACACTTCTGAACACAACGCTGGGGGCACCAGCTCTGGCTTTAGCAGCTTGCAACAGCTCTTTGAAGGCGATCGGCTCGCCAACCTCATTGAACGCCCCTCGAGAGGCCGCACTTATCAGAATGACATGGATGATGTCAATCACAATCCATTCACACAGGAAATCAGGAATTCCCGCAATCCTCCGGATTTCAAACTTCCACAACTGGAACCCTACAACGGCAGGGCAGATCCTACTGTGCACCTAATGCGCTATAAACGGCATATGGAAGTTCAATCGGTGTCGGAAAACGTCATGGCTAAATGCTTTCCCCTCTTTTTGACTGATATTGCTGCTATGTGGTTTCGGCAGCTGGAATCTGAATCGATCAACAGCTGGAACATGTTGGTCGCTCGCTTTATTGAACAGTTTCGGGTCCATATCGCTCGACCCAAAAATGTAATGTCACTAACTACAATCAAGCAGAGGCCTAAAGAAACTCTACGGTCATTTCTGGAGAGGTTCAACGTTGCAGCAGCATCAGTTGATCGACCCGAGCCATCTATGGTATTAATGGCGGCAGTATCCGGCGTTCTAGACAACTCGGAGTTCAAAAAATCCTTGTACCGGGACCCACCAAGGAATCTTAGCGAATTCTACCTTGAATCGGATAGGTTTTTGCGTGAAGAAGATGCAACCTCCGAAAAGAAAGTTCTCGATGTTAACATGCTCAAAGACGGAGAACCGTCTGATTCTGATAAAGGCAAAGGAAAAGCTGCCGTCAAGAATGACCGCAACGCTCAGCCCCGGAGAGGGCCCAGATATGAAAAGTACACAGAACTCAATTCGTCACTAACTGACATCTACGTGAACACAAACGGTGACGTCTCCTATCCAAAGCCTCCCAAGAGGGAGCCATCACAAAGAGAACGCGATTCTGGGAAATATTGCATATTTCACGATATGGACGGTCATGACACAAATGACTGTAGACACTTGCGAGATTTGATTGAGGAACGGGTTAGACGTGGAGAGCTACCCGAGTATGTGAAACAACCAACAACGCCTACACCTGCGCTACCCCCACCTGCTCCCCGGAGAGGGAATGACCCTGGAACGAGCTCCCATCGGCTCGTCATCAACTGATCTGGATTGGATCACTCTGAGTTTTCAGCATTTCTTAGGATTTAAGATATGTTTCTTTGCTTTCTTTAGGTTTTCCGATTGGCTAAATCGGAGTACACACGTTCGGGGTTAGGATTTAGCTCCAAAGCGTGTGCTGCACTCGATAACAAACCAATCAGGATTTGCTTTGGTTTTGTACTTTGAATTGAATAAGGAAGGACTTTCCGAGCATGGATTATGTTTGGCAATTTAAGTATCTTGTCAGGTTGTGGCAGGATTCTCAATCTCAACTAAAGTATGGCTTATACTTATCTCGGACCCCTAGGCATGGATTATGCCTAGGGACAGACTGACTTGTCAGGTTTTGGCAAGCATAGCTCTATCCCGACATGAGTATGGATTGTACTCACTAGGATTCTTAAGTATGGATTGTACTCTGGAACGGCTTATTGTTTTGTCAGGATCTGGCAAAGGAACTCAATAAAACTCGAGTATGGTTTATGCTCAGTTTGAATTTCCTGGTATGGCTTATACCCGGAAGGTTAGGTCCCTCGTCAGGTTTTGGCAGGATGATTCGAACGTGTCTTGAGTATGGTTTACGCTCAAACAAGCGCCCAAGCATGGTTTATGCTCGAAAGTGTAATTAGTTTTGTCAGGATTTGACACACCTTTCTGCTCTCTTTTCTTCGCAGGTATGGATTATACTTGCAGCTGGCAGGCCCGGCGTAGCCTTGGATTATCCAGAACACGTCTTCCTTCATTCAGCAAGATATGTTCTGAGGGGCAAAATGTTGACCCGCTTTTTAGTCAAAGCAGTCACACATGGAATCTCTTCTCAACAATACACTCAAGCGTTGGGAATATCGTCAGAAGACATGAAGTGATTTGGTTGAAATCGCATCACAAATAAAGAAAGGCCCAGAACTCCTACCAAATGACCTTTTTTGGGCCCGAAAATAGCGATTACGGAGCTGAGCTCTGTAACTCTTGTAGATCTCTGAATTAGCTTCAGTTTGAGCTTTCGTTTGGCTTAAACGGACTTACGGTTTGAAAGTTATGCCCGTTTCCGTGAACGCATGCAGAACCGGAAACGTGGAATTTGGAAATTGGCTTGACCTCCCGGATCGGATCGGACCCGCTCCGACTCCTCTCTTCGAAGAAGCATAGCATTGGATGGTTTTGGCAGAGCTCTGACTCGGTTCGGATCGGGTGGAATGGAGCAATCCGACCCGCTTCGCGTCGGATCCTCACAAGAGCACAAAGTCTTCGGGTTGAAGACACCAACTCGGTTCGGATCGGATAACCGAACCGACCCGCCTTACACACTGCACTGAAGTACTTCCACTCTTCGGATCGAAGACACCAAATCGGTTCGGATCGGAAGTCCGAACCGACCCGCCTTGCACCAGATATATAGCAACACGTCTCGCCTTCGGTTGGAATGCTCCGGATCGGTTCGGAAGGAAGAGGACCCGAACCGAACCGCTTCGACCTGCTGCTACACCTCAACTTTGACCTGTTCTCAAGGAGTAACTACCTCCTATTAATCCGGATCGGCTTACACCTGTCCTAGCACGATCTGAAGACCACTTCTCCACTATCTCCGAGATGGCCTCTCCACATGCCACGTGCCCCTCCGATCCGATCCGGTTCAGAGCACCTACCAGCTTCTCTACGCCTATAAATACACCACGAGATGGTCATTTCAAGGGACTTTTTTCCGTCACTAACACCTCCTGACCTCCATTACCAAGTATTCAAGGACTTTGGGTACTCCTCAACTCAATCAAACACGAGGCTATCGTGCATAAATTCAATCTCTTTTCTCCTCTTCTTCATTGTAAAAACGAGGATTTCGTGTATAAGCTGCAAACAAACAACATTGTAATAGCTTCTTAGGATTCAAGAAACTATAAAGTGGACGTAGGCTTGGATTGAGCCGAACCACTATAAAAATCTCGAGTGTCTCCTCTTATTTTACTGCTTTTTCTGTATTAATCTGTGATTTGTGAGGATTTCACATAGAGTTTGGGTGTTAGGCCCAAATTTCGGTCTAACATTTTGGCGCGCCAGGTAGGGGGGCACACGATACAACTTCTTCTACTAGCTTGAACGGAAGCGGATTATTTGGCTATTGGATCAATGGTCAAGCGAAAGAAAGACGGAACCTTCTCTCGTGCTGAGGATGTTGGCACTGAAGGCACAAGGAACGAGGCAAGCCAGGAGGCTTCCTCTCATGAAAATCCATCAGCATACTTAACCAGAGATGAAATGGATGGCGTTCTCGCTGAATTGAGAACTCAAATGGCAAGACAAGATGATCTCCTCCGCAAACAACAGGAGATGATCGACCAATTCTTCGCTCGGATGGAAGGAAGGCCGAGCGGCAATGCGCAACTCACTGGAAATGGTACTGAAATGGCTCCAGCAGGAATAACAAACCGGATCGGTTCGGATCGGATCCGAACCGAGGGCCAGAATCTGAATCCAATGCAGATGGAAATGGGGGACATTCCCCACCGGATCGGTTCGGACCCGATCCGAACAGCAACCCTGCATGAGCCTGGGGGCAGCAGCCTCCCCTCTGGAAATCAAGGCTTCGCTCCTGTTCGACCTACATCCGCACCGGTTCGGGTCGGAAATACCACACAAATTCAGCATCAAGCTCCCCAGTTCGGAACAGGCGAACCTGTTCGGATCGGCACCTCCGATCCGAACCGTGCACCTCTCCATAACCTCCCTCGCTTCTCCGAACCGCAGCAAGGGGGCACCTCCGAACCGAACCGGATGACCTGCCAAGCTCCTTATACTCTTCCACACACTTCTGAACACAACGCTGGGGGCACCAGCTCTGGCTTTAGCAGCTTGCAACAGCTCTTTGAAGGCGATCGGCTCGCCAACCTCATTGAACGCCCCTCGAGAGGCCGCACTTATCAGAATGACATGGATGATGTCAATCACAATCCATTCACACAGGAAATCAGGAATTCCCGCAATCCTCCGGATTTTAAACTTCCACAACTGGAACCCTACAACGGCAGGGCAGATCCTACTGTGCACCTAATGCGCTATAAACGGCATATGGAAGTTCAATCGGTGTCGGAAAACGTCATGGCTAAATGCTTTCCCCTCTTTTTGACTGATATTGCTGCTATGTGGTTTCGGCAGCTGGAATCTGAATCGATCAACAGCTGGAACATGTTGGTCGCTCGCTTTATTGAACAGTTTCGGGTCCATATCGCTCGACCCAAAAATGTAATGTCACTAACTACAATCAAGCAGAGGCCTAAAGAAACTCTACGGTCATTTCTGGAGAGGTTCAACGTTGCAGCAGCATCAGTTGATCGACCCGAGCCATCTATGGTATTAATGGCGGCAGTATCCGGCGTTCTAGACAACTCGGAGTTCAAAAAATCCTTGTACCGGGACCCACCAAGGAATCTTAGCGAATTCTACCTTGAATCGGATAGGTTTTTGCGTGAAGAAGATGCAACCTCCGAAAAGAAAGTTCTCGATGTTAACATGCTCAAAGACGGAGAACCGTCTGATTCTGATAAAGGCAAAGGAAAAGCTGCCGTCAAGAATGACCGCAACGCTCAGCCCCGGAGAGGGCCCAGATATGAAAAGTACACAGAACTCAATTCGTCACTAACTGACATCTACGTGAACACAAACGGTGACGTCTCCTATCCAAAGCCTCCCAAGAGGGAGCCATCACAAAGAGAACGCGATTCTGGGAAATATTACATATTTCACGATATGGACGGTCATGACACAAATGACTGTAGACACTTGCGAGATTTGATTGAGGAACGGGTTAGACGTGGAGAGCTACCCGAGTATGTGAAACAACCAACAACGCCTACACCTGCGCTACCCCCACCTGCTCCCCGGAGAGGGAATGACCCTGGAACGAGCTCCCATCGGCTCGTCATCAACTGATCTGGATTGGATCACTCTGAGTTTTCAGCATTTCTTAGGATTTAAGATATGTTTCTTTGCTTTCTTTAGGTTTTCCGATTGGCTAAATCGGAGTACACACGTTCGGGGTTAGGATTTAGCTCCAAAGCGTGTGCTGCACTCAATAACAAACCAATCAGGATTTGCTTTGGTTTTGTACTTTGAATTGAATAAGGAAGGACTTTCCGAGCATGGATTATGTTTGGCAATTTAAGTATCTTATCAGGTTGTGGCAGGATTCTCAATCTCAACTAAAGTATGACTTATACTTATCTCGGACCCCTAGGCATGGATTATGCCTAGGGACAGACTGACTTGTCAGGTTTTGGCAAGCATAGCTCTATCCCGACATGAGTATGGATTGTACTCACTAGGATTCTTAAGTATGGATTGTACTCTGGAACGGCTTATTGTTTTGTCAGGATCTGGCAAAGGAACTCAATAAAACTCGAGTATGGTTTATGCTCAGTTTGAATTTCCTGGTATGGCTTATACCCGGAAGGTTAGGTCCCTCGTCAGGTTTTGGCAGGATGATTCGAACGTGTCTTGAGTATGGTTTACGCTCAAACAAGCGCCCAAGCATGGTTTATGCTCGAAAGTGTAATTAGTTTTGTCAGGATTTGACACACCTTTCTGCTCTCTTTTTTTCGCAGGTATGGATTATACTTGCAGCTGGCAGGCCCGGCGTAGCCTTGGATTATCCAGAACACGTCTTCCTTCATTCAGCAAGATATGTTCTGAGGGGCAAAATGTTGACCCGCTTTTTAGTCAAAGCAGTCACACATGGAATCTCTTCTCAACAATACACTCAAGCGTTGGGAATATCGTCAGAAGACATGAAGTGATTTGGTTGAAATCGCATCACAAATAAAGAAAGGCCCGGAACTCCTACCAAATGACCTTTTTTGGGCCCGAAAATAGCGATTACGGAGCTGAGCTCTGTAACTCTTGTAGATCTCTGAATTAGCTTCAGCTTGAGCTTTCGTTTGGCTAAAACGGACTTACGGTTTGAAAGTTATGCCCGTTTCCGTGAACGCATGCAGAACCGGAAACGTGGAATTTGGAAATTGGCTTGACCTCCCGGATCGGATCGGACCCGCTCCGACTCCTCTCTTCGAAGAAGCATAGCATTGGATGGTTTTGGCAGAGCTCTGACTCGGTTCGGATCGGGTGGAATGGAGCAATCCGACCCGCTTCGCGTCGGATCCTCACAAGAGCACAAAGTCTTCGGGTTGAAGACACCAACTCGGTTCGGATCGGATAACCGACCCGCCTTACACACTGCACTGAAGTACTTCCACTCTTCGGATCGAAGACACCAAATCGGTTCGGATCGGAAGTCCGAACCGACCCGCCTTGCACCAGATATATAGCAACACGTCTCGCCTTCGGTTGGAATGCTCCGGATCGGTTCGGAAGGAAGAGGACCCGAACCGAACCGCTTCGACCTGCTGCTACACCTCAACTTTGACCTGTTCTCAAGGAGTAACTACCTCCTATTAATCCGGATCGGCTTACACCTGTCCTAGCACGATCTGAAGACCACTTCTCCACTATCTCCGAGATGGCCTCTCCACATGCCACGTGCCCCTCCGATCCGATCCGGTTCAGAGCACCTACCAGCTTCTCTACGCCTATAAATACACCACGAGATGGTCATTTCAAGGGACTTTTTTCCGTCACTAACACCTCCCGACCTCCATTACCAAGTATTCAAGGACTTTGGGTACTCCTCAACTCAATCAAACACGAGGCTATCGTGCATAAATTCAATCTCTTTTCTCCTCTTCTTCATTGTAAAAACGAGGATTTCGTGTATAAGCTGCAAACAAACAACATTGTAATAGCTTCTTAGGATTCAAGAAACTATAAAGTGGACGTAGGCTTGGATTGAGCCGAACCACTATAAAAATCTCGAGTGTCTCCTCTTATTTTACTGCTTTTTCTGTATTAATCTGTGATTTGTGAGGATTTCACATAGAGTTTGGGTGTTAGGCCCAAATTTCGGTCTAACATTTTGGCGCGCCAGGTAGGGGGGCACACGATACAACTTCTTCTACTAGCTTGAACGGAAGCGGATTATTTGGCTATTGGATCAATGGTCAAGCGAAAGAAAGACGGAACCTTCTCTCGTGCTGAGGATGTTGGCACTGAAGGCACAAGGAACGAGGCAAGCCAGGAGGCTTCCTCTCATGAAAATCCATCAGCATACTTAACCAGAGATGAAATGGATGGCGTTCTCGCTGAATTGAGAACTCAAATGGCAAGACAAGATGATCTCCTCCGCAAACAACAGGAGATGATCGACCAATTCTTCGCTCGGATGGAAGGAAGGCCGAGCGGCAATGCGCAACTCACTGGAAATGGTACTGAAATGGCTCCAGCAGGAATAACAAACCGGATCGGTTCGGATCGGATCCGAACCGAGGGCCAAAATCTGAATCCAATGCAGATGGAAATGGGGGACATTCCCCACCGGATCGGTTCGGACCCGATCCGAACAGCAACCCTGCATGAGCCTGGGGGCAGCAGCCTCCCCTCTGGAAATCAAGGCTTCGCTCCTGTTCGACCTACATCCGCACCGGTTCGGGTCGGAAATACCACACAAATTCAGCATCAAGCTCCCCAGTTCGGAACAGGCGAACCTGTTCGGATCGGCACCTCCGATCCGAACCGTGCACCTCTCCATAACCTCCCTCGCTTCTCCGAACCGCAGCAAGGGGGCACCTCCGAACCGAACCGGATGACCTGCCAAGCTCCTTATACTCTTCCACACACTTCTGAACACAACGCTGGGGGCACCAGCTCTGGCTTTAGCAGCTTGCAACAGCTCTTTGAAGGCGATCGGCTCGCCAACCTCATTGAACGCCTCTCGAGAGGCCGCACTTATCAGAATGACATGGATGATGTCAATCACAATCCATTCACACAGGAAATCAGGAATTCCCGCAATCCTCCGGATTTCAAACTTCCACAACTGGAACCCTACAACGGCAGGGCAGATCCTACTGTGCACCTAATGCGCTATAAACGGCATATGGAAGTTCAATCGGTGTCGGAAAACGTCATGGCTAAATGCTTTCCCCTCTTTTTGACTGATATTGCTGCTATGTGGTTTCGGCAGCTGGAATCTGAATCGATCAACAGCTGGAACATGTTGGTCGCTCGCTTTATTGAACAGTTTCGGGTCCATATCGCTCGACCCAAAAATGTAATGTCACTAACTACAATCAAGCAGAGGCCTAAAGAAACTCTACGGTCATTTCTGGAGAGGTTCAACGTTGCAGCAGCATCAGTTGATCGACCCGAGCCATCTATGGTATTAATGGCGGCAGTATCCGGCGTTCTAGACAACTCGGAGTTCAAAAAATCCTTGTACCGGGACCCACCAAGGAATCTTAGCGAATTCTACCTTGAATCGGATAGGTTTTTGCGTGAAGAAGATGCAACCTCCGAAAAGAAAGTTCTCGATGTTAACATGCTCAAAGACGGAGAACCGTCTGATTCTGATAAAGGCAAAGGAAAAGCTGCCGTCAAGAATGACCGCAACGCTCAGCCCCGGAGAGGGCCCAGATATGAAAAGTACACAGAACTCAATTCGTCACTAACTGACATCTACGTGAACACAAACGGTGACGTCTCCTATCCAAAGCCTCCCAAGAGGGAGCCATCACAAAGAGAACGCGATTCTGGGAAATATTGCATATTTCACGATATGGACGGTCATGACACAAATGACTGTAGACACTTGCGAGATTTGATTGAGGAACGGGTTAGACGTGGAGAGCTACCCGAGTATGTGAAACAACCAACAACGCCTACACCTGCGCTACCCCCACCTGCTCCCCGGAGAGGGAATGACCCTGGAACGAGCTCCCATCGGCTCGTCATCAACTGATCTGGATTGGATCACTCTGAGTTTTCAGCATTTCTTAGGATTTAAGATATGTTTATTTGCTTTCTTTAGGTTTTCCGATTGGCTAAATCGGAGTACACACGTTCGGGGTTAGGATTTAGCTCCAAAGCGTGTGCTGCACTCGATAACAAACCAATCAGGATTTGCTTTGGTTTTGTACTTTGAATTGAATAAGGAAGGACTTTCCGAGCATGGATTATGTTTGGCAATTTAAGTATCTTGTCAGGTTGTGGCAGGATTCTCAATCTCAACTAAAGTATGGCTTATACTTATCTCGGACCCCTAGGCATGGATTATGCCTAGGGACAGACTGACTTGTCAGGTTTTGGCAAGCATAGCTCTATCCCGACATGAGTATGGATTGTACTCACTAGGATTCTTAAGTATGGATTGTACTCTGGAACGGCTTATTGTTTTGTCAGGATCTGGCAAAGGAACTCAATAAAACTCGAGTATGGTTTATGCTCAGTTTGAATTTCCTGGTATGGCTTATACCCGGAAGGTTAGGTCCCTCGTCAGGTTTTGGCAGGATGATTCGAACGTGTCTTGAGTATGGTTTGCGCTCAAACAAGCGCCCAAGCATGGTTTATGCTCGAAAGTGTAATTAGTTTTGTCAGGATTTGACACACCTTTCTGCTCTCTTTTCTTCGCAGGTATGGATTATACTTGCAGCTGGCAGGCCCGGCGTAGCCTTGGATTATCCAGAACACGTCTTCCTTCATTCAGCAAGATATGTTCTGAGGGGCAAAATGTTGACCCGCTTTTTAGTCAAAGCAGTCACACATGGAATCTCTTCTCAACAATACACTCAAGCGTTGGGAATATCGTCAGAAGACATGAAGTGATTTGGTTGAAATCGCATCACAAATAAAGAAAGGCCCGGAACTCCTACCAAATGACCTTTTTTGGCCCCGAAAATAGCGATTACGGAGCTGAGCTCTGTAACTCTTGTAGATCTCTGAATTAGCTTCAGTTTGAGCTTTCGTTTGGCTAAAACGGACTTACGGTTTGAAAGTTATGCCCGTTTCCGTGAACGCATGCAGAACCGGAAACGTGGAATTTGGAAATTGGCTTGACCTCCCGGATCGGATCGGACCCGCTCCGACTCCTCTCTTCGAAGAAGCATAGCATTGGATGGTTTTGGCAGAGCTCTGACTCGGTTCGGATCGGGTGGAATGGAGCAATCCGACCCGCTTCGCGTCGGATCCTCACAAGAGCACAAAGTCTTCGGGTTGAAGACACCAACTCGGTTCGGATCGGATAACCGACCCTCCTTACACACTGCACTGAAGTACTTCCACTCTTCGGATCGAAGACACCAAATCGGTTCGGATCGGAAGTCCGAACCGACCCGCCTTGCACCAGATATATAGCAACACGTCTCGCCTTCGGTTGGAATGCTCCGGATCGGTTCGGAAGGAAGAGGACCCGAACCGAACCGCTTCGACCTGCTGCTACACCTCAACTTTGACCTGTTCTCAAGGAGTAACTACCTCCTATTAATCCGGATCGGCTTACACCTGTCCTAGCACGATCTGAAGACCACTTCTCCACTATCTCCGAGATGGCCTCTCCACATGCCACGTGCCCCTCCGATCCGATCCGGTTCAGAGCACCTACCAGCTTCTCTACGCCTATAAATACACCACGAGATGGTCATTTCAAGGGACTTTTTTCCGTCACTAACACCTCCCGACCTCCATTACCAAGTATTCAAGGACTTTGGGTACTCCTCAACTCAATCAAACACGAGGCTATCGTGCATAAATTCAATCTCTTTTCTCCTCTTCTTCATTGTAAAAACGAGGATTTCGTGTATAAGCTGCAAACAAACAACATTGTAATAGCTTCTTAGGATTCAAGAAACTATAAAGTGGACGTAGGCTTGGATTGAGCCGAACCACTATAAAAATCTCGAGTGTCTCCTCTTATTTTACTGCTTTTTCTGTATTAATCTGTGATTTGTGAGGATTTCACATAGAGTTTGGGTGTTAGGCCCAAATTTCGGTCTAACATTTTGGCGCGCCAGGTAGGGGGGCACACGATACAACTTCTTCTACTAGCTTGAACGGAAGCGGATTATTTGGCTATTGGATCAATGGTCAAGCGAAAGAAAGACGGAACCTTCTCTCGTGCTGAGGATGTTGGCACTGAAGGCACAAGGAACGAGGCAAGCCAGGAGGCTTCCTCTCATGAAAATCCATCAGCATACTTAACCAGAGATGAAATGGATGGCGTTCTCGCTGAATTGAGAACTCAAATGGCAAGACAAGATGATCTCCTCCGCAAACAACAGGAGATGATCGACCAATTCTTCGCTCGGATGGAAGGAAGGCCGAGCGGCAATGCGCAACTCACTGGAAATGGTACTGAAATGGCTCCAGCAGGAATAACAAACCGGATCGGTTCGGATCGGATCCGAACCGAGGGCCAAAATCTGAATCCAATGCAGATGGAAATGGGGGACATTCCCCACCGGATCGGTTCGGACCCGATCCGAACAGCAACCCTGCATGAGCCTGGGGGCAGCAGCCTCCCCTCTGGAAATCAAGGCTTCGCTCCTGTTCGACCTACATCCGCACCGGTTCGGGTCGGAAATACCACACAAATTCAGCATCAAGCTCCCCAGTTCGGAACAGGCGAACCTGTTCGGATCGGCACCTCCGATCCGAACCGTGCACCTCTCCATAACCTCCCTCGCTTCTCCGAACCGCAGCAAGGGGGCACCTCCGAACCGAACCGGATGACCTGCCAAGCTCCTTATACTCTTCCACGCACTTCTGAACACAACGCTGGGGGCACCAGCTCTGGCTTTAGCAGCTTGCAACAGCTCTTTGAAGGCGATCGGCTCGCCAACCTCATTGAACGCCTCTCGAGAGGCCGCACTTATCAGAATGACATGGATGATGTCAATCACAATCCATTCACACAGGAAATCAGGAATTCCCGCAATCCTCCGGATTTCAAACTTCCACAACTGGAACCCTACAACGGCAGGGCAGATCCTACTGTGCACCTAATGCGCTATAAACGGCATATGGAAGTTCAATCGGTGTCGGAAAACGTCATGGCTAAATGCTTTCCCCTCTTTTTGACTGATATTGCTGCTATGTGGTTTCGGCAGCTGGAATCTGAATCGATCAACAGCTGGAACATGTTGGTCGCTCGCTTTATTGAACAGTTTCGGGTCCATATCGCTCGACCCAAAAATGTAATGTCACTAACTACAATCAAGCAGAGGCCTAAAGAAACTCTACGGTCATTTCTGGAGAGGTTCAACGTTGCAGCAGCATCAGTTGATCGACCCGAGCCATCTATGGTATTAATGGCGGCAGTATCCGGCGTTCTAGACAACTCGGAGTTCAAAAAATCCTTGTACCGGGACCCACCAAGGAATCTTAGCGAATTCTACCTTGAATCGGATAGGTTTTTGCGTGAAGAAGATGCAACCTCCGAAAAGAAAGTTCTCGATGTTAACATGCTCAAAGACGGAGAACCGTCTGATTCTGATAAAGGCAAAGGAAAAGCTGCCGTCAAGAATGACCGCAACGCTCAGCCCCGGAGAGGGCCCAGATATGAAAAGTACACAGAACTCAATTCGTCACTAACTGACATCTACGTGAACACAAACGGTGACGTCTCCTATCCAAAGCCTCCCAAGAGGGAGCCATCACAAAGAGAACGCGATTCTGGGAAATATTGCATATTTCACGATATGGACGGTCATGACACAAATGACTGTAGACACTTGCGAGATTTGATTGAGGAACGGGTTAGACGTGGAGAGCTACCCGAGTATGTGAAACAACCAACAACGCCTACACCTGCGCTACCCCCACCTGCTCCCCGGAGAGGGAATGACCCTGGAACGAGCTCCCATCGGCTCGTCATCAACTGATCTGGATTGGATCACTCTGAGTTTTCAGCATTTCTTAGGATTTAAGATATGTTTATTTGCTTTCTTTAGGTTTTCCGATTGGCTAAATCGGAGTACACACGTTCGGGGTTAGGATTTAGCTCCAAAGCGTGTGCTGCCCTCGATAACAAACCAATCAGGATTTGCTTTGGTTTTGTACTTTGAATTGAATAAGGAAGGACTTTCCGAGCATGGATTATGTTTGGCAATTTAAGTATCTTGTCAGGTTGTGGCAGGATTCTCAATCTCAACTAAAGTATGGCTTATACTTATCTCGGACCCCTAGGCATGGATTATGCCTAGGGACAGACTGACTTGTCAGGTTTTGGCAAGCATAGCTCTATCCCGACATGAGTATGGATTGTACTCACTAGGATTCTTAAGTATGGATTGTACTCTGGAACGGCTTATTGTTTTGTCAGGATCTGGCAAAGGAACTCAATAAAACTCGAGTATGGTTTATGCTCAGTTTGAATTTCCTGGTATGGCTTATACCCGGAAGGTTAGGTCCCTCGTCAGGTTTTGGCAGGATGATTCGAACGTGTCTTGAGTATGGTTTGCGCTCAAACAAGCGCCCAAGCATGGTTTATGCTCGAAAGTGTAATTAGTTTTGTCAGGATTTGACACACCTTTCTGCTCTCTTTTCTTCGCAGGTATGGATTATACTTGCAGCTGGCAGGCCCGGCGTAGCCTTGGATTATCCAGAACACGTCTTCCTTCATTCAGCAAGATATGTTCTGAGGGGCAAAATGTTGACCCGCTTTTTAGTCAAAGCAGTCACACATGGAATCTCTTCTCAACAATACACTCAAGCGTTGGGAATATCGTCAGAAGACATGAAGTGATTTGGTTGAAATCGCATCACAAATAAAGAAAGGCCCGGAACTCCTACCAAATGACCTTTTTTGGCCCCGAAAATAGCGATTACGGAGCTGAGCTCTGTAACTCTTGTAGATCTCTGAATTAGCTTCAGTTTGAGCTTTCGTTTGGCTAAAACGGACTTACGGTTTGAAAGTTATGCCCGTTTCCGTGAACGCATGCAGAACCGGAAACGTGGAATTTGGAAATTGGCTTGACCTCCCGGATCGGATCGGACCCGCTCCGACTCCTCTCTTCGAAGAAGCATAGCATTGGATGGTTTTGGCAGAGCTCTGACTCGGTTCGGATCGGGTGGAATGGAGCAATCCGACCCGCTTCGCGTCGGATCCTCACAAGAGCACAAAGTCTTCGGGTTGAAGACACCAACTCGGTTCGGATCGGATAACCGACCCGCCTTACACACTGCACTGAAGTACTTCCACTCTTCGGATCGAAGACACCAAATCGGTTCGGATCGGAAGTCCGAACCGACCCGCCTTGCACCAGATATATAGCAACACGTCTCGCCTTCGGTTGGAATGCTCCGGATCGGTTCGGAAGGAAGAGGACCCGAACCGAACCGCTTCGACCTGCTGCTACACCTCAACTTTGACCTGTTCTCAAGGAGTAACTACCTCCTATTAATCCGGATCGGCTTACACCTGTCCTAGCACGATCTGAAGACCACTTCTCCACTATCTCCGAGATGGCCTCTCCACATGCCACGTGCCCCTCCGATCCGATCCGGTTCAGAGCACCTACCAGCTTCTCTACGCCTATAAATACACCACGAGATGGTCATTTCAAGGGACTTTTTTCTGTCACTAACACCTCCCGACCTCCATTACCAAGTATTCAAGGACTTTGGGTACTCCTCAACTCAATCAAACACGAGGCTATCGTGCATAAATTCAATCTCTTTTCTCCTCTTCTTCATTGTAAAAACGAGGATTTCGTGTATAAGATGCAAACAAACAACATTGTAATAGCTTCTTAGGATTCAAGAAACTATAAAGTGGACGTAGGCTTGGATTGAGCCGAACCACTATAAAAATCTCGAGTGTCTCCTCTTATTTTACTGCTTTTTCTGTATTAATCTGTGATTTGTGAGGATTTCACATAGAGTTTGGGTGTTAGGCCCAAATTTCGGTCTAACATTTTGGCGCGCCAGGTAGGGGGGCACACGATACAACTTCTTCTACTAGCTTGAACGGAAGCGGATTATTTGGCTATTGGATCAATGGTCAAGCGAAAGAAAGACGGAACCTTCTCTCGTGCTGAGGATGTTGGCACTGAAGGCACAAGGAACGAGGCAAGCCAGGAGGCTTCCTCTCATGAAAATCCATCAGCATACTTAACCAGAGATGAAATGGATGGCGTTCTCGCTGAATTGAGAACTCAAATGGCAAGACAAGATGATCTCCTCCGCAAACAACAGGAGATGATCGACCAATTCTTCGCTCGGATGGAAGGAAGGCCGAGCGGCAATGCGCAACTCACTGGAAATGGTACTGAAATGGCTCCAGCAGGAATAACAAACCGGATCGGTTCGGATCGGATCCGAACCGAGGGCCAAAATCTGAATCCAATGCAGATGGAAATGGGGGACATTCCCCACCGGATCGGTTCGGACCCGATCCGAACAGCAACCCTGCATGAGCCTGGGGGCAGCAGCCTCCCCTCTGGAAATCAAGGCTTCGTTCCTGTTCGACCTACATCCGCACCGGTTCGGGTCGGAAATACCACACAAATTCAGCATCAAGCTCCCCAGTTCGGAACAGGCGAACCTGTTCGGATCGGCACCTCCGATCCGAACCGTGCACCTCTCCATAACCTCCCTCGCTTCTCCGAACCGCAGCAAGGGGGCACCTCCGAACCGAACCGGATGACCTGCCAAGCTCCTTATACTCTTCCACACACTTCTGAACACAACGCTGGGGGCACCAGCTCTGGCTTTAGCAGCTTGCAACAGCTCTTTGAAGGCGATCGGCTCGCCAACCTCATTGAACGCCTCTCGAGAGGCCGCACTTATCAGAATGACATGGATGATGTCAATCACAATCCATTCACACTGGAAATCAGGAATTCCCGCAATCCTCCGGATTTCAAACTTCCACAACTGGAACCCTACAACGGCAGGGCAGATCCTACTGTGCACCTAATGCGCTATAAACGGCATATGGAAGTTCAATCGGTGTCGGAAAACGTCATGGCTAAATGCTTTCCCCTCTTTTTGACTGATATTGCTGCTATGTGGTTTCGGCAGCTGGAATCTGAATCGATCAACAGCTGGAACATGTTGGTCGCTCGCTTTATTGAACAGTTTCGGGTCCATATCGCTCGACCCAAAAATGTAATGTCACTAACTACAATCAAGCAGAGGCCTAAAGAAACTCTACGGTCATTTCTGGAGAGGTTCAACGTTGCAGCAGCATCAGTTGATCGACCCGAGCCATCTATGGTATTAATGGCGGCAGTATCCGGCGTTCTAGACAACTCGGAGTTCAAAAAATCCTTGTACCGGGACCCACCAAGGAATCTTAGCGAATTCTACCTTGAATCGGATAGGTTTTTGCGTGAAGAAGATGCAACCTCCGAAAAGAAAGTTCTCGATGTTAACATGCTCAAAGACGGAGAACCGTCTGATTCTGATAAAGGCAAAGGAAAAGCTGCCGTCAAGAATGACCGCAACGCTCAGCCCCGGAGAGGGCCCAGATATGAAAAGTACACAGAACTCAATTCATCACTAACTGACATCTACGTGAACACAAACGGTGACGTCTCCTATCCAAAGCCTCCCAAGAGGGAGCCATCACAAAGAGAACGCGATTCTGGGAAATATTGCATATTTCACGATATGGACGGTCATGACACAAATGACTGTAGACACTTGCGAGATTTGATTGAGGAACGGGTTAGACGTGGAGAGCTACCCGAGTATGTGAAACAACCAACAACGCCTACACCTGCGCTACCCCCACCTGCTCCCCGGAGAGGGAATGACCCTGGAACGAGCTCCCATCGGCTCGTCATCAACTGATCTGGATTGGATCACTCTGAGTTTTCAGCATTTCTTAGGATTTAAGATATGTTTCTTTGCTTTCTTTAGATTTTCCGATTGGCTAAATCGGAGTACACACGTTCGGGGTTAGGATTTAGCTCCAAAGCGTGTGCTGCACTCGATAACAAACCAATCAGGATTTGCTTTGGTTTTGTACTTTGAATTGAATAAGGAAGGACTTTCCGAGCATGGATTATGTTTGGCAATTTAAGTATCTTGTCAGGTTGTGGCATGATTCTCAATCTCAACTAAAGTATGGCTTATACTTATCTCGGACCCCTAGGCATGGATTATGCCTAGGGACAGACTGACTTGTCAGGTTTTGGCAAGCATAGCTCTATCCCGACATGAGTATGGATTGTACTCACTAGGATTCTTAAGTATGGATTGTACTCTGGAACGGCTTATTGTTTTGTCAGGATCTGGCAAAGGAACTCAATAAAACTCGAGTATGGTTTATGCTCAGTTT
Source organism: Allium sativum (assembly GCA_030737875.1). Lineage (NCBI taxonomy): Eukaryota > Viridiplantae > Streptophyta > Magnoliopsida > Asparagales > Amaryllidaceae > Allium > Allium sativum. Next base: position 304,945,569 of record CM060925.1, on the reverse strand, counting down.
GAATTTCCTGGTATGGCTTATACCCGGAAGGTTAGGTCCCTCGTCAGGTTTTGGCAGGATGATTCGAACGTGTCTTGAGTATGGTTTGCGCTCAAACAAGCGCCCAAGCATGGTTTATGCTCGAAAGTGTAATTAGTTTTGTCAGGATTTGACACACCTTTCTGCTCTCTTTTCTTCGCAGGTATGGATTATACTTGCAGCTGGCAGGCCCGGCGTAGCCTTGGATTATCCAGAACACGTCTTCCTTCATTCAGCAAGATATGTTCTGAGGGGCAAAATGTTGACCCGCTTTTTAGTCAAAGCAGTCACACATGGAATCTCTTCTCAACAATACACTCAAGCGTTGGGAATATCGTCAGAAGACATGAAGTGATTTGGTTGAAATCGCATCACAAATAAAGAAAGGCCCGGAACTCCTACCAAATGACCTTTTTTGGGCCCGAAAATAGCGATTACGGAGCTGAGCTCTGTAACTCTTGTACATCTCTGAATTAGCTTCAGTTTGAGCTTTCGTTTGGCTAAAACGGACTTACGGTTTGAAAGTTATGCCCGTTTCCGTGAACGCATGCAGAACCGGAAACGTGGAATTTGGAAATTGGCTTGACCTCCCGGATCGGATCGGACCCGCTCCGACTCCTCTCTTCGAAGAAGCATAGCATTGGATGGTTTTGGCAGAGCTCTGACTCGGTTCGGATCGGGTGGAATGGAGCAATCCGACCCGCTTCGCGTCGGATCCTCACAAGAGCACAAAGTCTTCGGGTTGAAGACACCAACTCGGTTCGGATCGGATAACCGACCCGCCTTACACACTGCACTGAAGTACTTCCACTCTTCGGATCGAAGACACCAAATCGGTTCGGATCGGAAGTCCGAACCGACCCGCCTTGCACCAGATATATAGCAACACGTCTCGCCTTCGGTTGGAATGCTCCGGATCGGTTCGGAAGGAAGAGGACCCGAACCGAACCGCTTCGACCTGCTGCTACACCTCAACTTTGACCTGTTCTCAAGGAGTAACTACCTCCTATTAATCCGGATCGGCTTACACCTGTCCTAGCACGATCTGAAGACCACTTCTCCACTATCTCCGAGATGGCCTCTCCACATGCCACGTGCCCCTCCGATCCGATCCGGTTCAGAGCACCTACCAGCTTCTCTACGCCTATAAATACACCACGAGATGGTCATTTCAAGGGACTTTTTTCCGTCACTAACACCTCCCGACCTCCATTACCAAGTATTCAAGGACTTTGGGTACTCCTCAACTCAATCAAACACGAGGCTATCGTGCATAAATTCAATCTCTTTTCTCCTCTTCTTCATTGTAAAAACGAGGATTTCGTGTATAAGATGCAAACAAACAACATTGTAATAGCTTCTTAGGATTCAAGAAACTATAAAGTGGACGTAGGCTTGGATTGAGCCGAACCACTATAAAAATCTCGAGTGTCTCCTCTTATTTTACTGCTTTTTCTGTATTAATCTGTGATTTGTGAGGATTTCACATAGAGTTTGGGTGTTAGGCCCAAATTTCGGTCTAACATTTTGGCGCGCCAGGTAGGGGGGCACACGATACAACTTCTTCTACTAGCTTGAACGGAAGCGGATTATTTGGCTATTGGATCAATGGTCAAGCGAAAGAAAGACGGAACCTTCTCTCGTGCTGAGGATGTTGGCACTGAAGGCACAAGGAACGAGGCAAGCCAGGAGGCTTCCTCTCATGAAAATCCATCAGCATACTTAACCAGAGATGAAATGGATGGCGTTCTCGCTGAATTGAGAACTCAAATGGCAAGACAAGATGATCTCCTCCGCAAACAACAGGAGATGATCGACCAATTCTTCGCTCGGATGGAAGGAAGGCCGAGCGGCAATGCGCAACTCACTGGAAATGGTACTGAAATGGCTCCAGCAGGAATAACAAACCGGATCGGTTCGGATCGGATCCGAACCGAGGGCCAAAATCTGAATCCAATGCAGATGGAAATGGGGGACATTCCCCACCGGATCGGTTCGGACCCGATCCGAACAGCAACCCTGCATGAGCCTGGGGGCAGCAGCCTCCCCTCTGGAAATCAAGGCTTCGTTCCTGTTCGACCTACATCCGCACCGGTTCGGGTCGGAAATACCACACAAATTCAGCATCAAGCTCCCCAGTTCGGAACAGGCGAACCTGTTCGGATCGGCACCTCCGATCCGAACCGTGCACCTCTCCATAACCTCCCTCGCTTCTCCGAACCGCAGCAAGGGGGCACCTCCGAACCGAACCGGATGACCTGCCAAGCTCCTTATACTCTTCCACACACTTCTGAACACAACGCTGGGGGCACCAGCTCTGGCTTTAGCAGCTTGCAACAGCTCTTTGAAGGCGATCGGCTCGCCAACCTCATTGAACGCCTCTCGAGAGGCCGCACTTATCAGAATGACATGGATGATGTCAATCACAATCCATTCACACTGGAAATCAGGAATTCCCGCAATCCTCCGGATTTCAAACTTCCACAACTGGAACCCTACAACGGCAGGGCAGATCCTACTGTGCACCTAATGCGCTATAAACGGCATATGGAAGTTCAATCGGTGTCGGAAAACGTCATGGCTAAATGCTTTCCCCTCTTTTTGACTGATATTGCTGCTATGTGGTTTCGGCAGCTGGAATCTGAATCGATCAACAGCTGGAACATGTTGGTCGCTCGCTTTATTGAACAGTTTCGGGTCCATATCGCTCGACCCAAAAATGTAATGTCACTAACTACAATCAAGCAGAGGCCTAAAGAAACTCTACGGTCATTTCTGGAGAGGTTCAACGTTGCAGCAGCATCAGTTGATCGACCCGAGCCATCTATGGTATTAATGGCGGCAGTATCCGGCGTTCTAGACAACTCGGAGTTCAAAAAATCCTTGTACCGGGACCCACCAAGGAATCTTAGCGAATTCTACCTTGAATCGGATAGGTTTTTGCATGAAGAAGATGCAACCTCCGAAAAGAAAGTTCTCGATGTTAACATGCTCAAAGACGGAGAACCGTCTGATTCTGATAAAGGCAAAGGAAAAGCTGCCGTCAAGAATGACCGCAACGCTCAGCCCCGGAGAGGGCCCAGATATGAAAAGTACACAGAACTCAATTCGTCACTAACTGACATCTACGTGAACACAAACGGTGACGTCTCCTATCCAAAGCCTCCCAAGAGGGAGCCATCACAAAGAGAACGCGATTCTGGGAAATATTGCATATTTCACGATATGGACGGTCATGACACAAATGACTGTAGACACTTGCGAGATTTGATTGAGGAACGGGTTAGACGTGGAGAGCTACCCGAGTATGTGAAACAACCAACAACGCCTACACCTGCGCTACCCCCACCTGCTCCCCGGAGAGGGAATGACCCTGGAACGAGCTCCCATCGGCTCGTCATCAACTGATCTGGATTGGATCACTCTGAGTTTTCAGCATTTCTTAGGATTTAAGATATGTTTCTTTGCTTTCTTTAGATTTTCCGATTGGCTAAATCGGAGTACACACGTTCGGGGTTAGGATTTAGCTCCAAAGCGTGTGCTGCACTCGATAACAAACCAATCAGGATTTGCTTTGGTTTTGTACTTTGAATTGAATAAGGAAGGACTTTCCGAGCATGGATTATGTTTGGCAATTTAAGTATCTTGTCAGGTTGTGGCATGATTCTCAATCTCAACTAAAGTATGGCTTATACTTATCTCGGACCCCTAGGCATGGATTATGCCTAGGGACAGACTGACTTGTCAGGTTTTGGCAAGCATAGCTCTATCCCGACATGAGTATGGATTGTACTCACTAGGATTCTTAAGTATGGATTGTACTCTGGAACGGCTTATTGTTTTGTCAGGATCTGGCAAAGGAACTCAATAAAACTCGAGTATGGTTTATGCTCAGTTTGAATTTCCTGGTATGGCTTATACCCGGAAGGTTAGGTCCCTCGTCAGGTTTTGGCAGGATGATTCGAACGTGTCTTGAGTATGGTTTGCGCTCAAACAAGCGCCCAAGCATGGTTTATGCTCGAAAGTGTAATTAGTTTTGTCAGGATTTGACACACCTTTCTGCTCTCTTTTCTTCGCAGGTATGGATTATACTTGCAGCTGGCAGGCCCGGCGTAGCCTTGGATTATCCAGAACACGTCTTCCTTCATTCAGCAAGATATGTTCTGAGGGGCAAAATGTTGACCCGCTTTTTAGTCAAAGCAGTCACACATGGAATCTCTTCTCAACAATACACTCAAGCGTTGGGAATATCGTCAGAAGACATGAAGTGATTTGGTTGAAATCGCATCACAAATAAAGAAAGGCCCGGAACTCCTACCAAATGACCTTTTTTGGGCCCGAAAATAGCGATTACGGAGCTGAGCTCTGTAACTCTTGTACATCTCTGAATTAGCTTCAGTTTGAGCTTTCGTTTGGCTAAAACGGACTTACGGTTTGAAAGTTATGCCTGTTTCCGTGAACGCATGCAGAACCGGAAACGTGGAATTTGGAAATTGGCTTGACCTCCCGGATCGGATCGGACCCGCTCCGACTCCTCTCTTCGAAGAAGCATAGCATTGGATGGTTTTGGCAGAGCTCTGACTCGGTTCGGATCGGGTGGAATGGAGCAATCCGACCCGCTTCGCGTCGGATCCTCACAAGAGCACAAAGTCTTCGGGTTGAAGACACCAACTCGGTTCGGATCGGATAACCGAACCGACCCGCCTTACACACTGCACTGAAGTACTTCCACTCTTCGGATCGAAGACACCAAATCGGTTCGGATCGAAAGTCCGAACCGACCCGCCTTGCACCAGATATATAGCAACACGTCTCGCCTTCGGTTGGAATGCTCCGGATCGGTTCGGAAGGAAGAGGACCCGAACCGAACTGCTTCGACCTGCTGCTACACCTCAACTTTGACCTGTTCTCAAGGAGTAACTACCTCCTATTAATCCGGATCGGCTTACACCTGTCCTAGCACGATCTGAAGACCACTTCTCCACTATCTCCGAGATGGCCTCTCCACATGCCACGTGCCCCTCCGATCCGATCCGGTTCAGAGCACCTACCAGCTTCTCTACGCCTATAAATACACCACGAGATGGTCATTTCAAGGGACTTTTTTCCGTCACTAACACCTCCCGACCTCCATTACCAAGTATTCAAGGACTTTGGGTACTCATCAACTCAATCAAACACGAGGCTATCGTGCATAAATTCAATCTCTTTTCTCCTCTTCTTCATTGTAAACACGAGGATTTCGTGTATAAGCTGCAAACAAACAACATTGTAATAGCTTCTTAGGATTCAAGAAACTATAAAGTGGACGTAGGCTTGGATTGAGCCGAACCACTATAAAAATCTCGAGTGTCTCCTCTTATTTTACTGCTTTTTCTGTATTAATCTGTGATTTGTGAGGATTTCACATAGAGTTTGGGTGTTAGGCCCAAATTTCGGTCTAACATTTTGGCGCGCCAGGTAGGGGGGCACACGATACAACTTCTTCTACGAGCTTGAACGGAAGCGGATTATTTGGCTATTGGATCAATGGTCAAGCGAAAGAAAGACGGAACCTTCTCTCGTGCTGAGGATGTTGGCACTGAAGGCACAAGGAACGAGGCAAGCCAGGAGGCTTCCTCTCATGAAAATCCATCAGCATACTTAACCAGAGATGAAATGGATGGCGTTCTCGCTGAATTGAGAACTCAAATGGCAAGACAAGATGATCTCCTCCGCAAACAATAGGAGATGATCGACCAATTCTTCGCTCGGATGGAAGGAAGGCCGAGCGGCAATGCGCAACTCACTGGAAATGGTACAGAAATGGCTCCAGCAGGAATAACAAACCGGATCGGTTCGGATCGGATCCGAACCGAGGGCCAAAATCTGAATCCAATGCAGATGGAAATGGGGGACATTCCCCACCGGATCGGTTCGGACCCTATCCGAACAGCAACCCTGCATGAGCCTGGGGGCAGCAGCCTCCCCTCTGGAAATCAAGGCTTCGCTCCTGTTCGACCTACATCCGCACCGGTTCGGGTCGGAAATACCACACAAATTCAGCATCAAGCTCCCCAGTTCGGAACAGGCGAACCTGTTCGGATCGGCACCTCCGATCCGAACCGTGCACCTCTCCATAACCTCCCTCGCTTCTCCGAACCGCAGCAAGGGGGCACCTCCGAACCGAACCGGATGACCTGCCAAGCTCCTTATACTCTTCCACACACTTCTGAACACAACGCTGGGGGCACCAGCTCTGGCTTTAGCAGCTTGCAACAGCTCTTTGAAGGCGATCGGCTCGCCAACCTCATTGAACGCCTCTCGAGAGGCCGCACTTATCAGAATGACATGGATGATGTCAATCACAATCCATTCACACAGGAAATCAGGAATTCCCGCAATCCTCCGGATTTCAAACTTCCACAACTGGAACTCTACAACGGCAGGGCAGATCCTACTGTGCACCTAATGCGCTATAAACGGCATATGGAAGTTCAATCGGTGTCGGAAAACGTCATGGCTAAATGCTTTCCCCTCTTTTTGACTGATATTGCTGCTATGTGGTTTCGGCAGCTGGAATCTGAATCGATCAACAGCTGGAACATGTTGGTCGCTCGCTTTATTGAACAGTTTCGGGTCCATATCGCTCGACCCAAAAATGTAATGTCACTAACTACAATCAAGCAGAGGCCTAAAGAAACTCTACGGTCATTTCTGGAGAGGTTCAACGTTGCAGCAGCATCAGTTGATCGACCCGAGCCATCTATGGTATTAATGGCGGCAGTATCCGGCGTTCTAGACAACTCGGAGTTCAAAAAATCCTTGTACCGGGACCCACCAAGGAATCTTAGCGAATTCTACCTTGAATCGGATAGGTTTTTGCGTGAAGAAGATGCAACCTCCGAAAAGAAAGTTCTCGATGTTAACATGCTCAAAGACGGAGAACCGTCTGATTCTGATAAAGGCAAAGGAAAAGCTGCCGTCAAGAATGACCGCAACGCTCAGCCCCGGAGAGGGCCCAGATATGAAAAGTACACAGAACTCAATTCGTCACTAACTGACATCTACGTGAACACAAACGGTGACGTCTCCTATCCAAAGCCTCCCAAGAGGGAGCCATCACAAAGAGAACGCGATTCTGGGAAATATTGCATATTTCACGATATGGACGGTCATGACACAAATGACTGTAGACACTTGCGAGATTTGATTGAGGAACGGGTTAGACGTGGAGAGCTACCCGAGTATGTGAAACAACCAACAACGCCTACACCTGCGCTACCCCCACCTGCTCCCCGGAGAGGGAATGACCCTGGAACGAGCTCCCATCGGCTCGTCATCAACTGATCTGGATTGGATCACTCTGAGTTTTCAGCATTTCTTAGGATTTAAGATATGTTTATTTGCTTTCTTTAGGTTTTCCGATTGGCTAAATCGGAGTACACACGTTCGGGGTTAGGATTTAGCTCCAAAGCGTGTGCTGCCCTCGATAACAAACCAATCAGGATTTGCTTTGGTTTTGTACTTTGAATTGAATAAGGAAGGACTTTCCGAGCATGGATTATGTTTGGCAATTTAAGTATCTTGTCAGGTTGTGGCAGGATTCTCAATCTCAACTAAAGTATGGCTTATACTTATCTCGGACCCCTAGGCATGGATTATGCCTAGGGACAGACTGACTTGTCAGGTTTTGGCAAGCATAGCTCTATCCCGACATGAGTATGGATTGTACTCACTAGGATTCTTAAGTATGGATTGTACTCTGGAACGGCTTATTGTTTTGTCAGGATCTGGCAAAGGAACTCAATAAAACTCGAGTATGGTTTATGCTCAGTTTGAATTTCCTGGTATGGCTTATACCCGGAAGGTTAGGTCCCTCGTCAGGTTTTGGCAGGATGATTCGAACGTGTCTTGAGTATGGTTTGCGCTCAAACAAGCGCCCAAGCATGGTTTATGCTCGAAAGTGTAATTAGTTTTGTCAGGATTTGACACACCTTTCTGCTCTCTTTTCTTCGCAGGTATGGATTATACTTGCAGCTGGCAGGCCCGGCGTAGCCTTGGATTATCCAGAACACGTCTTCCTTCATTCAGCAAGATATGTTCTGAGGGGCAAAATGTTGACCCGCTTTTTAGTCAAAGCAGTCACACATGGAATCTCTTCTCAACAATACACTCAAGCGTTGGGAATATCGTCAGAAGACATGAAGTGATTTGGTTGAAATCGCATCACAAATAAAGAAAGGCCCGGAACTCCTACCAAATGACCTTTTTTGGGCCCGAAAATAGCGATTACGGAGCTGAGCTCTGTAACTCTTGTAGATCTCTGAATTAGCTTCAGTTTGAGCTTTCGTTTGGCTAAAACGGACTTACGGTTTGAAAGTTATGCCTGTTTCCGTGAACGCATGCAGAACCGGAAACGTGGAATTTGGAAATTGGCTTGACCTCCCGGATCGGATCGGACCCGCTCCGACTCCTCTCTTCGAAGAAGCATAGCATTGGATGGTTTTGGCAGAGCTCTGACTCGGTTCGGATCGGGTGGAATGGAGCAATCCGACCCGCTTCGCGTCGGATCCTCACAAGAGCACAAAGTCTTCGGGTTGAAGACACCAACTCGGTTCGGATCGGATAACCGAACCGACCCGCCTTACACACTGCACTGAAGTACTTCCACTCTTCGGATCGAAGACACCAAATCGGTTCGGATCGAAAGTCCGAACCGACCCGCCTTGCACCAGATATATAGCAACACGTCTCGCCTTCGGTTGGAATGCTCCGGATCGGTTCGGAAGGAAGAGGACCCGAACCGAACTGATTCGACCTGCTGCTACACCTCAACTTTGACCTGTTCTCAAGGAGTAACTACCTCCTATTAATCCGGATCGGCTTACACCTGTCCTAGCACGATCTGAAGACCACTTCTCCACTATCTCCGAGATGGCCTCTCCACATGCCACGTGCCCCTCCGATCCGATCCGGTTCAGAGCACCTACCAGCTTCTCTACGCCTATAAATACACCACGAGATGGTCATTTCAAGGGACTTTTTTCCGTCACTAACACCTCCCGACCTCCATTACCAAGTATTCAAGGACTTTGGGTACTCATCAACTCAATCAAACACGAGGCTATCGTGCATAAATTCAATCTCTTTTCTCCTCTTCTTCATGGTAAACACGAGGATTTCGTGTATAAGCTGCAAACAAACAACATTGTAATAGCTTCTTAGGATTCAAGAAACTATAAAGTGGACGTAGGCTTGGATTGAGCCGAACCACTATAAAAATCTCGAGTGTCTCCTCTTATTTTACTGCTTTTTCTGTATTAATCTGTGATTTGTGAGGATTTCACATAGAGTTTGGGTGTTAGGCCCAAATTTCGGTCTAACATTTTGGCGCGCCAGGTAGGGGGGCACACGATACAACTTCTTCTACTAGCTTGAACGGAAGCGGATTATTTGGCTATTGGATCAATGGTCAAGCGAAAGAAAGACGGAACCTTCTCTCGTGCTGAGGATGTTGGCACTGAAGGCACAAGGAACGAGGCAAGCCAGGAGGCTTCCTCTCATGAAAATCCATCAGCATACTTAACCAGAGATGAAATGGATGGCGTTCTCGCTGAATTGAGAACTCAAATGGCAAGACAAGATGATCTCCTCCGCAAACAATAGGAGATGATCGACCAATTCTTCGCTCGGATGGAAGGAAGGCCGAGCGGCAATGCGCAACTCACTGGAAATGGTACAGAAATGGCTCCAGCAGGAATAACAAACCGGATCGGTTCGGATCGGATCCGAACCGAGGGCCAAAATCTGAATCCAATGCAGATGGAAATGGGGGACATTCCCCACCGGATCGGTTCGGACCCTATCCGAACAGCAACCCTGCATGAGCCTGGGGGCAGCAGCCTCCCCTCTGGAAATCAAGGCTTCGCTCCTGTTCGACCTACATCCGCACCGGTTCGGGTCGGAAATACCACACAAATTCAGCATCAAGCTCCCCAGTTCGGAACAGGCGAACCTGTTCGGATCGGCACCTCCGATCCGAACCGTGCACCTCTCCATAACCTCCCTCGCTTCTCCGAACCGCAGCAAGGGGGCACCTCCGAACCGAACCGGATGACCTGCCAAGCTCCTTATACTCTTCCACACACTTCTGAACACAACGCTGGGGGCACCAGCTCTGGCTTTAGCAGCTTGCAACAGCTCTTTGAAGGCGATCGGCTCGCCAACCTCATTGAACGCCTCTCGAGAGGCCGCACTTATCAGAATGACATGGATGATGTCAATCACAATCCATTCACACAGGAAATCAGGAATTCCCGCAATCCTCCGGATTTCAAACTTCCACAACTGGAACTCTACAACGGCAGGGCAGATCCTACTGTGCACCTAATGCGCTATAAACGGCATATGGAAGTTCAATCGGTGTCGGAAAACGTCATGGCTAAATGCTTTCCCCTCTTTTTGACTGATATTGCTGCTATGTGGTTTCGGCAGCTGGAATCTGAATCGATCAACAGCTGGAACATGTTGGTCGCTCGCTTTATTGAACAGTTTCGGGTCCATATCGCTCGACCCAAAAATGTAATGTCACTAACTACAATCAAGCAGAGGCCTAAAGAAACTCTACGGTCATTTCTGGAGAGGTTCAACGTTGCAGCAGCATCAGTTGATCGACCCGAGCCATCTATGGTATTAATGGCGGCAGTATCCGGCGTTCTAGACAACTCGGAGTTCAAAAAATCCTTGTACCGGGACCCACCAAGGAATCTTAGCGAATTCTACCTTGAATCGGATAGGTTTTTGCGTGAAGAAGATGCAACCTCCGAAAAGAAAGTTCTCGATGTTAACATGCTCAAAGACGGAGAACCGTCTGATTCTGATAAAGGCAAAGGAAAAGCTGCCGTCAAGAATGACCGCAACGCTCAGCCCCGGAGAGGGCCCAGATATGAAAAGTACACAGAACTCAATTCGTCACTAACTGACATCTACGTGAACACAAACGGTGACGTCTCCTATCCAAAGCCTCCCAAGAGGGAGCCATCACAAAGAGAACGCGATTCTGGGAAATATTGCATATTTCACGATATGGACGGTCATGACACAAATGACTGTAGACACTTGCGAGATTTGATTGAGGAACGGGTTAGACGTGGAGAGCTACCCGAGTATGTGAAACAACCAACAACGCCTACACCTGCGCTACCCCCACCTGCTCCCCGGAGAGGGAATGACCCTGGAACGAGCTCCCATCGGCTCGTCATCAACTGATCTGGATTGGATCACTCTGAGTTTTCATCATTTCTTAGGATTTAAGATATGTTTATTTGCTTTCTTTAGGTTTTCCGATTGGCTAAATCGGAGTACACACGTTCGGGGTTAGGATTTAGCTCCAAAGCGTGTGCTGCACTCGATAACAAACCAATCAGGATTTGCTTTGGTTTTGTACTTTGAATTGAATAAGGAAGGACTTTCCGAGCATGGATTATGTTTGGCAATTTAAGTATCTTGTCAGGTTGTGGCAGGATTCTCAATCTCAACTAAAGTATGGCTTATACTTATCTCGGACCCCTAGGCATGGATTATGCCTAGGGACAGACTGACTTGTCAGGTTTTGGCAAGCATAGCACTATCCCGACATGAGTATGGATTGTACTCACTAGGATTCTTAAGTATGGATTGTACTCTGGAACGGCTTATTGTTTTGTCAGGATCTGGCAAAGGAACTCAATAAAACTCGAGTATGGTTTATGCTCAGTTTGAATTTCCTGGTATGGCTTATACCCGGAAGGTTAGGTCCCTCGTCAGGTTTTGGCAGGATGATTCGAACGTGTCTTGAGTATGGTTTGCGCTCAAACAAGCGCCCAAGCATGGTTTATGCTCGAAAGTGTAATTAGTTTTGTCAGGATTTGACACACCTTTCTGCTCTCTTTTCTTCGCAGGTATGGATTATACTTGCAGCTGGCAGGCCCGGCGTAGCCTTGGATTATCCAGAACACGTCTTCCTTCATTCAGCAAGATATGTTCTGAGGGGCAAAATGTTGACCCGCTTTTTAGTCAAAGCAGTCACACATGGAATCTCTTCTCAACAATACACTCAAGCGTTGGGAATATCGTCAGAAGACATGAAGTGATTTGGTTGAAATCGCATCACAAATAAAGAAAGGCCCGGAACTCCTACCAAATGACCTTTTTTGGGCCCGAAAATAGCGATTACGGAGCTGAGCTCTGTAACTCTTGTAGATCTCTGAATTAGCTTCAGTTTGAGCTTTCGTTTGGCTAAAACGGACTTACGGTTTGAAAGTTATGCCCGTTTCCGTGAACGCATGCAGAACCGGAAACGTGGAATTTGGAAATTGGCTTGACCTCCCGGATCGGATCGGACCCGCTCCGACTCCTCTCTTCGAAGAAGCATAGCATTGGATGGTTTTGGCAGAGCTCTGACTCGGTTCGGATCGGGTGGAATGGAGCAATCCGACCCGCTTCGCGTCGGATCCTCACAAGAGCACAAAGTCTTCGGGTTGAAGACACCAACTCGGTTCGGATCGGATAACCGACCCGCCTTACACACTGCACTGAAGTACTTCCACTCTTCGGATCGAAGACACCAAATCGGTTCGGATCGGAAGTCCGAACCGACCCGCCTTGCACCAGATATATAGCAACACGTCTCGCCTTCGGTTGGAATGCTCCGGATCGGTTCGGAAGGAAGAGGACCCGAACCGAACCGCTTCGACCTGCTGCTACACCTCAACTTTGACCTGTTCTCAAGGAGTAACTACCTCCTATTAATCCAGATCGGCTTACACCTGTCCTAGCACGATCTGAAGACCACTTCTCCACTATCTCCGAGATGGCCTCTCCACATGCCACGTGCCCCTCCGATCCGATCCGGTTCAGAGCACCTACCAGCTTCTCTACGCCTATAAATACACCACGAGATGGTCATTTCAAGGGACTTTTTTCCGTCACTAACACCTCCCGACCCCCATTACCAAGTATTCAAGGACTTTGGGTACTCCTCAACTCAATCAAACACGAGGCTATCGTGCATAAATTCAATCTCTTTTCTCCTCTTCTTCATTGTAAAAACGAGGATTTCGTGTATAAGCTGCAAACAAACAACATTGTAATAGCTTCTTAGGATTCAAGAAACTATAAAGTGGACGTAGGCTTGGATTGAGCCGAACCACTATAAAAATCTCGAGTGTCTCCTCTTATTTTACTGCTTTTTCTGTATTAATCTGTGATTTGTGAGGATTTCACATAGAGTTTGGGTGTTAGGCCCAAATTTCGGTCTAACATTTTGGCGCGCCAGGTAGGGGGGCACACGATACAACTTCTTCTACTAGCTTGAACGGAAGCGGATTATTTGGCTATTGGATCAATGGTCAAGCGAAAGAAAGACGGAACCTTCTCTCGTGCTGAGGATGTTGGCACTGAAGGCACAAGGAACGAGGCAAGCCAGGAGGCTTCCTCTCATGAAAATCCATCAGCATACTTAACCAGAGATGAAATGGATGGCGTTCTCGCTGAATTGAGAACTCAAATGGCAAGACAAGATGATCTCCTCCGCAAACAACAGGAGATGATCGACCAATTCTTCGCTCGGATGGAAGGAAGGCCGAGCGGCAATGCGCAACTCACTGGAAATGGTACTGAAATGGCTCCAGCAGGAATAACAAACCGGATCGGTTCGGATCGGATCCGAACCGAGGGCCAAAATCTGAATCCAATGCAGATGGAAATGGGGGACATTCCCCACCGGATCGGTTCGGACCCGATCCGAACAGCAACCCTGCATGAGCCTGGGGGCAGCAGCCTCCCCTCTGGAAATCAAGGCTTCGCTCCTGTTCGACCTACATCCGCACCGGTTCGGGTCGGAAATACCACACAAATTCAGCATCAAGCTCCCCAGTTCGGAACAGGCGAACCTGTTCGGATCGGCACCTCCGATCCGAACCGTGCACCTCTCCATAACCTCCCTCGCTTCTCCGAACCGCAGCAAGGGGGCACCTCCGAACCGAACCGGATGACCTGCCAAGCTCCTTATACTCTTCCACGCACTTCTGAACACAACGCTGGGGGCACCAGCTCTGGCTTTAGCAGCTTGCAACAGCTCTTTGAAGGCGATCGGCTCGCCAACCTCATTGAACGCCTCTCGAGAGGCCGCACTTATCAGAATGACATGGATGATGTCAATCACAATCCATTCACACAGGAAATCAGGAATTCCCGCAATCCTCCGGATTTCAAACTTCCACAACTGGAACCCTACAACGGCAGGGCAGATCCTACTGTGCACCTAATGCGCTATAAACGGCATATGGAAGTTCAATCGGTGTCGGAAAACGTCATGGCTAAATGCTTTCCCCTCTTTTTGACTGATATTGCTGCTATGTGGTTTCGGCAGCTGGAATCTGAATCGATCAACAGCTGGAACATGTTGGTCGCTCGCTTTATTGAACAGTTTCGGGTCCATATCGCTCGACCCAAAAATGTAATGTCACTAACTACAATCAAGCAGAGGCCTAAAGAAACTCTACGGTCATTTCTGGAGAGGTTCAACGTTGCAGCAGCATCAGTTGATCGACCCGAGCCATCTATGGTATTAATGGCGGCAGTATCCGGCGTTCTAGACAACTCGGAGTTCAAAAAATCCTTGTACCGGGACCCACCAAGGAATCTTAGCGAATTCTACCTTGAATCGGATAGGTTTTTGCGTGAAGAAGATGCAACCTCCGAAAAGAAAGTTCTCGATGTTAACATGCTCAAAGACGGAGAACCGTCTGATTCTGATAAAGGCAAAGGAAAAGCTGCCGTCAAGAATGACCGCAACGCTCAGCCCCGGAGAGGGCCCAGATATGAAAAGTACACAGAACTCAATTCGTCACTAACTGACATCTACGTGAACACAAACGGTGACGTCTCCTATCCAAAGCCTCCCAAGAGGGAGCCATCACAAAGAGAACGCGATTCTGGGAAATATTGCATATTTCACGATATGGACGGTCATGACACAAATGACTGTAGACACTTGCGAGATTTGATTGAGGAACGGGTTAGACGTGGAGAGCTACCCGAGTATGTGAAACAACCAACAACGCCTACACCTGCGCTACCCCCACCTGCTCCCCGGAGAGGGAATGACCCTGGAACGAGCTCCCATCGGCTCGTCATCAACTGATCTGGATTGGATCACTCTGAGTTTTCAGCATTTCTTAGGATTTAAGATATGTTTATTTGCTTTCTTTAGGTTTTCCGATTGGCTAAATCGGAGTACACACGTTCGGGGTTAGGATTTAGCTCCAAAGCGTGTGCTGCACTCGATAACAAACCAATCAGGATTTGCTTTGGTTTTGTACTTTGAATTGAATAAGGAAGGACTTTCCGAGCATGGATTATGTTTGGCAATTTAAGTATCTTGTCAGGTTGTGGCAGGATTCTCAATCTCAACTAAAGTATGGCTTATACTTATCTCGGACCCCTAGGCATGGATTATGCCTAGGGACAGACTGACTTGTCAGGTTTTGGCAAGCATAGCTCTATCCCGACATGAGTATGGATTGTACTCACTAGGATTCTTAAGTATGGATTGTACTCTGGAACGGCTTATTGTTTTGTCAGGATCTGGCAAAGGAACTCAATAAAACTCGAGTATGGTTTATGCTCAGTTTGAATTTCCTGGTATGGCTTATACCCGGAAGGTTAGGTCCCTCGTCAGGTTTTGGCAGGATGATTCGAACGTGTCTTGAGTATGGTTTGCGCTCAAACAAGCGCCCAAGCATGGTTTATGCTCGAAAGTGTAATTAGTTTTGTCAGGATTTGACACACCTTTCTGCTCTCTTTTCTTCGCAGGTATGGATTATACTTGCAGCTGGCAGGCCCGGCGTAGCCTTGGATTATCCAGAACACGTCTTCCTTCATTCAGCAAGATATGTTCTGAGGGGCAAAATGTTGACCCGCTTTTTAGTCAAAGCAGTCACACATGGAATCTCTTCTCAACAATACACTCAAGCGTTGGGAATATCGTCAGAAGACATGAAGTGATTTGGTTGAAATCGCATCACAAATAAAGAAAGGCCCGGAACTCCTACCAAATGACCTTTTTTGGGCCCGAAAATAGCGATTACGGAGCTGAGCTCTGTAACTCTTGTAGATCTCTGAATTAGCTTCAGTTTGAGCTTTCGTTTGGCTAAAACGGACTTACGGTTTGAAAGTTATGCCCGTTTCCGCGAACGCATGCAGAACCGGAAACGTGGAATTTGGAAATTGGCTTGACCTCCCGGATCGGATCGGACCCGCTCCGACTCCTCTCTTCGAAGAAGCATAGCATTGGATGGTTTTGGCAGAGCTCTGACTCGGTTCGGATCGGGTGGAATGGAGCAATCCGACCCGCTTCGCGTCGGATCCTCACAAGAGCACAAAGTCTTCGGGTTGAAGACACCAACTCGGTTCGGATCGGATAACCGACCCTCCTTACACACTGCACTGAAGTACTTCCACTCTTCGGATCGAAGACACCAAATCGGTTCGGATCGGAAGTCCGAACCGACCCGCCTTGCACCAGATATATAGCAACACGTCTCGCCTTCGGTTGGAATGCTCCGGATCGGTTCGGAAGGAAGAGGACCCGAACCGAACCGCTTCGACCTGCTGCTACACCTCAACTTTGACCTGTTCTCAAGGAGTAACTACCTCCTATTAATCCGGATCGGCTTACACCTGTCCTAGCACGATCTGAAGACCACTTCTCCACTATCTCCGAGATGGCCTCTCCACATGCCACGTGCCCCTCCGATCCGATCCGGTTCAGAGCACCTACCAGCTTCTCTACGCCTATAAATACACCACGAGATGGTCATTTCAAGGGACTTTTTTCCGTCACTAACACCTCCCGACCTCCATTACCAAGTATTCAAGGACTTTGGGTACTCCTCAACTCAATCAAACACGAGGCTATCGTGCATAAATTCAATCTCTTTTCTCCTCTTCTTCATTGTAAAAACGAGGATTTCGTGTATAAGCTGCAAACAAACAACATTGTAATAGCTTCTTAGGATTCAAGAAACTATAAAGTGGACGTAGGCTTGGATTGAGCCGAACCACTATAAAAATCTCGAGTGTCTCCTCTTATTTTACTGCTTTTTCTGTATTAATCTGTGATTTGTGAGGATTTCACATAGAGTTTGGGTGTTAGGCCCAAATTTCGGTCTAACATTTTGGCGCGCCAGGTAGGGGGGCACACGATACAACTTCTTCTACTAGCTTGAACGGAAGCGGATTATTTGGCTATTGGATCAATGGTCAAGCGAAAGAAAGACGGAACCTTCTCTCGTGCTGAGGATGTTGGCACTGAAGGCACAAGGAACGAGGCAAGCCAGGAGGCTTCCTCTCATGAAAATCCATCAGCATACTTAACCAGAGATGAAATGGATGGCGTTCTCGCTGAATTGAGAACTCAAATGGCAAGACAAGATGATCTCCTCCGCAAACAACAGGAGATGATCGACCAATTCTTCGCTCGGATGGAAGGAAGGCCGAGCGGCAATGCGCAACTCACTGGAAATGGTACTGAAATGGCTCCAGCAGGAATAACAAACCGGATCGGTTCGGATCGGATCCGAACCGAGGGCCAAAATCTGAATCCAATGCAGATGGAAATGGGGGACATTCCCCACCGGATCGGTTCGGACCCGATCCGAACAGCAACCCTGCATGAGCCTGGGGGCAGCAGCCTCCCCTCTGGAAATCAAGGCTTCGCTCCTGTTCGACCTACATCCGCACCGGTTCGGGTCGGAAATACCACACAAATTCAGCATCAAGCTCCCCAGTTCGGAACAGGCGAACCTGTTCGGATCGGCACCTCCGATCCGAACCGTGCACCTCTCCATAACCTCCCTCGCTTCTCCGAACCGCAGCAAGGGGGCACCTCCGAACCGAACCGGATGACCTGCCAAGCTCCTTATACTCTTCCACGCACTTCTGAACACAACGCTGGGGGCACCAGCTCTGGCTTTAGCAGCTTGCAACAGCTCTTTGAAGGCGATCGGCTCGCCAACCTCATTGAACGCCTCTCGAGAGGCCGCACTTATCAGAATGACATGGATGATGTCAATCACAATCCATTCACACAGGAAATCAGGAATTCCCGCAATCCTCCGGATTTCAAACTTCCACAACTGGAACCCTACAACGGCAGGGCAGATCCTACTGTGCACCTAATGCGCTATAAACGGCATATGGAAGTTCAATCGGTGTCGGAAAACGTCATGGCTAAATGCTTTCCCCTCTTTTTGACTGATATTGCTGCTATGTGGTTTCGGCAGCTGGAATCTGAATCGATCAACAGCTGGAACATGTTGGTCGCTCGCTTTATTGAACAGTTTCGGGTCCATATCGCTCGACCCAAAAATGTAATGTCACTAACTACAATCAAGCAGAGGCCTAAAGAAACTCTACGGTCATTTCTGGAGAGGTTCAACGTTGCAGCAGCATCAGTTGATCGACCCGAGCCATCTATGGTATTAATGGCGGCAGTATCCGGCGTTCTAGACAACTCGGAGTTCAAAAAATCCTTGTACCGGGACCCACCAAGGAATCTTAGCGAATTCTACCTTGAATCGGATAGGTTTTTGCGTGAAGAAGATGCAACCTCCGAAAAGAAAGTTCTCGATGTTAACATGCTCAAAGACGGAGAACCGTCTGATTCTGATAAAGGCAAAGGAAAAGCTGCCGTCAAGAATGACCGCAACGCTCAGCCCCGGAGAGGGCCCAGATATGAAAAGTACACAGAACTCAATTCGTCACTAACTGACATCTACGTGAACACAAACGGTGACGTCTCCTATCCAAAGCCTCCCAAGAGGGAGCCATCACAAAGAGAACGCGATTCTGGGAAATATTGCATATTTCACGATATGGACGGTCATGACACAAATGACTGTAGACACTTGCGAGATTTGATTGAGGAACGGGTTAGACGTGGAGAGCTACCCGAGTATGTGAAACAACCAACAACGCCTACACCTGCGCTACCCCCACCTGCTCCCCGGAGAGGGAATGACCCTGGAACGAGCTCCCATCGGCTCGTCATCAACTGATCTGGATTGGATCACTCTGAGTTTTCAGCATTTCTTAGGATTTAAGATATGTTTATTTGCTTTCTTTAGGTTTTCCGATTGGCTAAATCGGAGTACACACGTTCGGGGTTAGGATTTAGCTCCAAAGCGTGTGCTGCCCTCGATAACAAACCAATCAGGATTTGCTTTGGTTTTGTACTTTGAATTGAATAAGGAAGGACTTTCCGAGCATGGATTATGTTTGGCAATTTAAGTATCTTGTCAGGTTGTGGCAGGATTCTCAATCTCAACTAAAGTATGGCTTATACTTATCTCGGACCCCTAGGCATGGATTATGCCTAGGGACAGACTGACTTGTCAGGTTTTGGCAAGCATAGCTCTATCCCGACATGAGTATGGATTGTACTCACTAGGATTCTTAAGTATGGATTGTACTCTGGAACGGCTTATTGTTTTGTCAGGATCTGGCAAAGGAACTCAATAAAACTCGAGTATGGTTTATGCTCAGTTTGAATTTCCTGGTATGGCTTATACCCGGAAGGTTAGGTCCCTCGTCAGGTTTTGGCAGGATGATTCGAACGTGTCTTGAGTATGGTTTGCGCTCAAACAAGCGCCCAAGCATGGTTTATGCTCGAAAGTGTAATTAGTTTTGTCAGGATTTGACACACCTTTCTGCTCTCTTTTCTTCGCAGGTATGGATTATACTTGCAGCTGGCAGGCCCGGCGTAGCCTTGGATTATCCAGAACACGTCTTCCTTCATTCAGCAAGATATGTTCTGAGGGGCAAAATGTTGACCCGCTTTTTAGTCAAAGCAGTCACACATGGAATCTCTTCTCAACAATACACTCAAGCGTTGGGAATATCGTCAGAAGACATGAAGTGATTTGGTTGAAATCGCATCACAAATAAAGAAAGGCCCGGAACTCCTACCAAATGACCTTTTTTGGGCCCGAAAATAGCGATTACGGAGCTGAGCTCTGTAACTCTTGTAGATCTCTGAATTAGCTTCAGTTTGAGCTTTCGTTTGGCTAAAACGGACTTACGGTTTGAAAGTTATGCCCGTTTCCGTGAACGCATGCAGAACCGGAAACGTGGAATTTGGAAATTGGCTTGACCTCCCGGATCGGATCGGACCCGCTCCGACTCCTCTCTTCGAAGAAGCATAGCATTGGATGGTTTTGGCAGAGCTCTGACTCGGTTCGGATCGGGTGGAATGGAGCAATCCGACCCGCTTCGCGTCGGATCCTCACAAGAGCACAAAGTCTTCGGGTTGAAGACACCAACTCGGTTCGGATCGGATAACCGACCCTCCTTACACACTGCACTGAAGTACTTCCACTCTTCGGATCGAAGACACCAAATCGGTTCGGATCGGAAGTCCGAACCGACCCGCCTTGCACCAGATATATAGCAACACGTCTCGCCTTCGGTTGGAATGCTCCGGATCGGTTCGGAAGGAAGAGGACCCGAACCGAACCGCTTCGACCTGCTGCTACACCTCAACTTTGACCTGTTCTCAAGGAGTAACTACCTCCTATTAATCCGGATCGGCTTACACCTGTCCTAGCACGATCTGAAGACCACTTCTCCACTATCTCCGAGATGGCCTCTCCACATGCCACGTGCCCCTCCGATCCGATCCGGTTCAGAGCACCTACCAGCTTCTCTACGCCTATAAATACACCACGAGATGGTCATTTCAAGGGACTTTTTTCCGTCACTAACACCTCCCGACCTCCATTACCAAGTATTCAAGGACTTTGGGTACTCCTCAACTCAATCAAACACGAGGCTATCGTGCATAAATTCAATCTCTTTTCTCCTCTTCTTCATTGTAAAAACGAGGATTTCGTGTATAAGCTGCAAACAAACAACATTGTAATAGCTTCTTAGGATTCAAGAAACTATAAAGTGGACGTAGGCTTGGATTGAGCCGAACCACTATAAAAATCTCGAGTGTCTCCTCTTATTTTACTGCTTTTTCTGTATTAATCTGTGATTTGTGAGGATTTCACATAGAGTTTGGGTGTTAGGCCCAAATTTCGGTCTAACATTTTGGCGCGCCAGGTAGGGGGGCACACGATACAACTTCTTCTACTAGCTTGAACGGAAGCGGATTATTTGGCTATTGGATCAATGGTCAAGCGAAAGAAAGACGGAACCTTCTCTCGTGCTGAGGATGTTGGCACTGAAGGCACAAGGAACGAGGCAAGCCAGGAGGCTTCCTCTCATGAAAATCCATCAGCATACTTAACCAGAGATGAAATGGATGGCGTTCTCGCTGAATTGAGAACTCAAATGGCAAGACAAGATGATCTCCTCCGCAAACAACAGGAGATGATCGACCAATTCTTCGCTCGGATGGAAGGAAGGCCGAGCGGCAATGCGCAACTCACTGGAAATGGTACTGAAATGGCTCCAGCAGGAATAACAAACCGGATCGGTTCGGATCGGATCCGAACCGAGGGCCAAAATCTGAATCCAATGCAGATGGAAATGGGGGACATTCCCCACCGGATCGGTTCGGACCCGATCCGAACAGCAACCCTGCATGAGCCTGGGGGCAGCAGCCTCCCCTCTGGAAATCAAGGCTTCGCTCCTGTTCGACCTACATCCGCACCGGTTCGGGTCGGAAATACCACACAAATTCAGCATCAAGCTCCCCAGTTCGGAACAGGCGAACCTGTTCGGATCGGCACCTCCGATCCGAACCGTGCACCTCTCCATAACCTCCCTCGCTTCTCCGAACCGCAGCAAGGGGGCACCTCCGAACCGAACCGGATGACCTGCCAAGCTCCTTATACTCTTCCACGCACTTCTGAACACAACGCTGGGGGCACCAGCTCTGGCTTTAGCAGCTTGCAACAGCTCTTTGAAGGCGATCGGCTCGCCAACCTCATTGAACGCCTCTCGAGAGGCCGCACTTATCAGAATGACATGGATGATGTCAATCACAATCCATTCACACAGGAAATCAGGAATTCCCGCAATCCTCCGGATTTCAAACTTCCACAACTGGAACCCTACAACGGCAGGGCAGATCCTACTGTGCACCTAATGCGCTATAAACGGCATATGGAAGTTCAATCGGTGTCGGAAAACGTCATGGCTAAATGCTTTCCCCTCTTTTTGACTGATATTGCTGCTATGTGGTTTCGGCAGCTGGAATCTGAATCGATCAACAGCTGGAACATGTTGGTCGCTCGCTTTATTGAACAGTTTCGGGTCCATATCGCTCGACCCAAAAATGTAATGTCACTAACTACAATCAAGCAGAGGCCTAAAGAAACTCTACGGTCATTTCTGGAGAGGTTCAACGTTGCAGCAGCATCAGTTGATCGACCCGAGCCATCTATGGTATTAATGGCGGCAGTATCCGGCGTTCTAGACAACTCGGAGTTCAAAAAATCCTTGTACCGGGACCCACCAAGGAATCTTAGCGAATTCTACCTTGAATCGGATAGGTTTTTGCGTGAAGAAGATGCAACCTCCGAAAAGAAAGTTCTCGATGTTAACATGCTCAAAGACGGAGAACCGTCTGATTCTGATAAAGGCAAAGGAAAAGCTGCCGTCAAGAATGACCGCAACGCTCAGCCCCGGAGAGGGCCCAGATATGAAAAGTACACAGAACTCAATTCGTCACTAACTGACATCTACGTGAACACAAACGGTGACGTCTCCTATCCAAAGCCTCCCAAGAGGGAGCCATCACAAAGAGAACGCGATTCTGGGAAATATTGCATATTTCACGATATGGACGGTCATGACACAAATGACTGTAGACACTTGCGAGATTTGATTGAGGAACGGGTTAGACGTGGAGAGCTACCCGAGTATGTGAAACAACCAACAACGCCTACACCTGCGCTACCCCCACCTGCTCCCCGGAGAGGGAATGACCCTGGAACGAGCTCCCATCGGCTCGTCATCAACTGATCTGGATTGGATCACTCTGAGTTTTCAGCATTTCTTAGGATTTAAGATATGTTTATTTGCTTTCTTTAGGTTTTCCGATTGGCTAAATCGGAGTACACACGTTCGGGGTTAGGATTTAGCTCCAAAGCGTGTGCTGCCCTCGATAACAAACCAATCAGGATTTGCTTTGGTTTTGTACTTTGAATTGAATAAGGAAGGACTTTCCGAGCATGGATTATGTTTGGCAATTTAAGTATCTTGTCAGGTTGTGGCAGGATTCTCAATCTCAACTAAAGTATGGCTTATACTTATCTCGGACCCCTAGGCATGGATTATGCCTAGGGACAGACTGACTTGTCAGGTTTTGGCAAGCATAGCTCTATCCCGACATGAGTATGGATTGTACTCACTAGGATTCTTAAGTATGGATTGTACTCTGGAACGGCTTATTGTTTTGTCAGGATCTGGCAAAGGAACTCAATAAAACTCGAGTATGGTTTATGCTCAGTTTGAATTTCCTGGTATGGCTTATACCCGGAAGGTTAGGTCCCTCGTCAGGTTTTGGCAGGATGATTCGAACGTGTCTTGAGTATGGTTTGCGCTCAAACAAGCGCCCAAGCATGGTTTATGCTCGAAAGTGTAATTAGTTTTGTCAGGATTTGACACACCTTTCTGCTCTCTTTTCTTCGCAGGTATGGATTATACTTGCAGCTGGCAGGCCCGGCGTAGCCTTGGATTATCCAGAACACGTCTTCCTTCATTCAGCAAGATATGTTCTGAGGGGCAAAATGTTGACCCGCTTTTTAGTCAAAGCAGTCACACATGGAATCTCTTCTCAACAATACACTCAAGCGTTGGGAATATCGTCAGAAGACATGAAGTGATTTGGTTGAAATCGCATCACAAATAAAGAAAGGCCCGGAACTCCTACCAAATGACCTTTTTTGGGCCCGAAAATAGCGATTACGGAGCTGAGCTCTGTAACTCTTGTAGATCTCTGAATTAGCTTCAGTTTGAGCTTTCGTTTGGCTAAAACGGACTTACGGTTTGAAAGTTATGCCCGTTTCCGTGAACGCATGCAGAACCGGAAACGTGGAATTTGGAAATTGGCTTGACCTCCCGGATCGGATCGGACCCGCTCCGACTCCTCTCTTCGAAGAAGCATAGCATTGGATGGTTTTGGCAGAGCTCTGACTCGGTTCGGATCGGGTGGAATGGAGCAATCCGACCCGCTTCGCGTCGGATCCTCACAAGAGCACAAAGTCTTCGGGTTGAAGACACCAACTCGGTTCGGATCGGATAACCGACCCTCCTTACACACTGCACTGAAGTACTTCCACTCTTCGGATCGAAGACACCAAATCGGTTCGGATCGGAAGTCCGAACCGACCCGCCTTGCACCAGATATATAGCAACACGTCTCGCCTTCGGTTGGAATGCTCCGGATCGGTTCGGAAGGAAGAGGACCCGAACCGAACCGCTTCGACCTGCTGCTACACCTCAACTTTGACCTGTTCTCAAGGAGTAACTACCTCCTATTAATCCGGATCGGCTTACACCTGTCCTAGCACGATCTGAAGACCACTTCTCCACTATCTCCGAGATGGCCTCTCCACATGCCACGTGCCCCTCCGATCCGATCCGGTTCAGAGCACCTACCAGCTTCTCTACGCCTATAAATACACCACGAGATGGTCATTTCAAGGGACTTTTTTCCGTCACTAACACCTCCCGACCTCCATTACCAAGTATTCAAGGACTTTGGGTACTCCTCAACTCAATCAAACACGAGGCTATCGTGCATAAATTCAATCTCTTTTCTCCTCTTCTTCATTGTAAAAACGAGGATTTCGTGTATAAGCTGCAAACAAACAACATTGTAATAGCTTCTTAGGATTCAAGAAACTATAAAGTGGACGTAGGCTTGGATTGAGCCGAACCACTATAAAAATCTCGAGTGTCTCCTCTTATTTTACTGCTTTTTCTGTATTAATCTGTGATTTGTGAGGATTTCACATAGAGTTTGGGTGTTAGGCCCAAATTTCGGTCTAACATTTTGGCGCGCCAGGTAGGGGGGCACACGATACAACTTCTTCTACTAGCTTGAACGGAAGCGGATTATTTGGCTATTGGATCAATGGTCAAGCGAAAGAAAGACGGAACCTTCTCTCGTGCTGAGGATGTTGGCACTGAAGGCACAAGGAACGAGGCAAGCCAGGAGGCTTCCTCTCATGAAAATCCATCAGCATACTTAACCAGAGATGAAATGGATGGCGTTCTCGCTGAATTGAGAACTCAAATGGCAAGACAAGATGATCTCCTCCGCAAACAACAGGAGATGATCGACCAATTCTTCGCTCGGATGGAAGGAAGGCCGAGCGGCAATGCGCAACTCACTGGAAATGGTACTGAAATGGCTCCAGCAGGAATAACAAACCGGATCGGTTCGGATCGGATCCGAACCGAGGGCCAAAATCTGAATCCAATGCAGATGGAAATGGGGGACATTCCCCACCGGATCGGTTCGGACCCGATCCGAACAGCAACCCTGCATGAGCCTGGGGGCAGCAGCCTCCCCTCTGGAAATCAAGGCTTCGCTCCTGTTCGACCTACATCCGCACCGGTTCGGGTCGGAAATACCACACAAATTCAGCATCAAGCTCCCCAGTTCGGAACAGGCGAACCTGTTCGGATCGGCACCTCCGATCCGAACCGTGCACCTCTCCATAACCTCCCTCGCTTCTCCGAACCGCAGCAAGGGGGCACCTCCGAACCGAACCGGATGACCTGCCAAGCTCCTTATACTCTTCCACGCACTTCTGAACACAACGCTGGGGGCACCAGCTCTGGCTTTAGCAGCTTGCAACAGCTCTTTGAAGGCGATCGGCTCGCCAACCTCATTGAACGCCTCTCGAGAGGCCGCACTTATCAGAATGACATGGATGATGTCAATCACAATCCATTCACACTGGAAATCAGGAATTCCCGCAATCCTCCGGATTTCAAACTTCCACAACTGGAACCCTACAACGGCAGGGCAGATCCTACTGTGCACCTAATGCGCTATAAACGGCATATGGAAGTTCAATCGGTGTCGGAAAACGTCATGGCTAAATGCTTTCCCCTCTTTTTGACTGATATTGCTGCTATGTGGTTTCGGCAGCTGGAATCTGAATCGATCAACAGCTGGAACATGTTGGTCGCTCGCTTTATTGAACAGTTTCGGGTCCATATCGCTCGACCCAAAAATGTAATGTCACTAACTACAATCAAGCAGAGGCCTAAAGAAACTCTACGGTCATTTCTGGAGAGGTTCAACGTTGCAGCAGCATCAGTTGATCGACCCGAGCCATCTATGGTATTAATGGCGGCAGTATCCGGCGTTCTAGACAACTCGGAGTTCAAAAAATCCTTGTACCGGGACCCACCAAGGAATCTTAGCGAATTCTACCTTGAATCGGATAGGTTTTTGCGTGAAGAAGATGCAACCTCCGAAAAGAAAGTTCTCGATGTTAACATGCTCAAAGACGGAGAACCGTCTGATTCTGATAAAGGCAAAGGAAAAGCTGCCGTCAAGAATGACCGCAACGCTCAGCCCCGGAGAGGGCCCAGATATGAAAAGTACACAGAACTCAATTCGTCACTAACTGACATCTACGTGAACACAAACGGTGACGTCTCCTATCCAAAGCCTCCCAAGAGGGAGCCATCACAAAGAGAACGCGATTCTGGGAAATATTGCATATTTCACGATATGGACGGTCATGACACAAATGACTGTAGACACTTGCGAGATTTGATTGAGGAACGGGTTAGACGTGGAGAGCTACCCGAGTATGTGAAACAACCAACAACGCCTACACCTGCGCTACCCCCACCTGCTCCCCGGAGAGGGAATG
Source organism: Allium sativum (assembly GCA_030737875.1). Classification (NCBI taxonomy): domain Eukaryota; kingdom Viridiplantae; phylum Streptophyta; class Magnoliopsida; order Asparagales; family Amaryllidaceae; genus Allium; species Allium sativum. The sequence goes on along the minus strand of CM060925.1, from coordinate 304,918,675 downwards.
ACCCTGGAACGAGCTCCCATCGGCTCGTCATCAACTGATCTGGATTGGATCACTCTGAGTTTTCAGCATTTCTTAGGATTTAAGATATGTTTATTTGCTTTCTTTAGGTTTTCCGATTGGCTAAATCGGAGTACACACGTTCGGGGTTAGGATTTAGCTCCAAAGCGTGTGCTGCACTCGATAACAAACCAATCAGGATTTGCTTTGGTTTTGTACTTTGAATTGAATAAGGAAGGACTTTCCGAGCATGGATTATGTTTGGCAATTTAAGTATCTTGTCAGGTTGTGGCAGGATTCTCAATCTCAACTAAAGTATGGCTTATACTTATCTCGGACCCCTAGGCATGGATTATGCCTAGGGACAGACTGACTTGTCAGGTTTTGGCAAGCATAGCTCTATCCCGACATGAGTATGGATTGTACTCACTAGGATTCTTAAGTATGGATTGTACTCTGGAACGGCTTATTGTTTTGTCAGGATCTGGCAAAGGAACTCAATAAAACTCGAGTATGGTTTATGCTCAGTTTGAATTTCCTGGTATGGCTTATACCCGGAAGGTTAGGTCCCTCGTCAGGTTTTGGCAGGATGATTCGAACGTGTCTTGAGTATGGTTTGCGCTCAAACAAGCGCCCAAGCATGGTTTATGCTCGAAAGTGTAATTAGTTTTGTCAGGATTTGACACACCTTTCTGCTCTCTTTTCTTCGCAGGTATGGATTATACTTGCAGCTGGCAGGCCCGGCGTAGCCTTGGATTATCCAGAACACGTCTTCCTTCATTCAGCAAGATATGTTCTGAGGGGCAAAATGTTGACCCGCTTTTTAGTCAAAGCAGTCACACATGGAATCTCTTCTCAACAATACACTCAAGCGTTGGGAATATCGTCAGAAGACATGAAGTGATTTGGTTGAAATCGCATCACAAATAAAGAAAGGCCCGGAACTCCTACCAAATGACCTTTTTTGGGCCCGAAAATAGCGATTACGGAGCTGAGCTCTGTAACTCTTGTAGATCTCTGAATTAGCTTCAGTTTGAGCTTTCGTTTGGCTAAAACGGACTTACGGTTTGAAAGTTATGCCCGTTTCCGTGAACGCATGCAGAACCGGAAACGTGGAATTTGGAAATTGGCTTGACCTCCCGGATCGGATCGGACCCGCTCCGACTCCTCTCTTCGAAGAAGCATAGCATTGGATGGTTTTGGCAGAGCTCTGACTCGGTTCGGATCGGGTGGAATGGAGCAATCCGACCCGCTTCGCGTCGGATCCTCACAAGAGCACAAAGTCTTCGGGTTGAAGACACCAACTCGGTTCGGATCGGATAACCGACCCTCCTTACACACTGCACTGAAGTACTTCCACTCTTCGGATCGAAGACACCAAATCGGTTCGGATCGGAAGTCCGAACCGACCCGCCTTGCACCAGATATATAGCAACACGTCTCGCCTTCGGTTGGAATGCTCCGGATCGGTTCGGAAGGAAGAGGACCCGAACCGAACCGCTTCGACCTGCTGCTACACCTCAACTTTGACCTGTTCTCAAGGAGTAACTACCTCCTATTAATCCGGATCGGCTTACACCTGTCCTAGCACGATCTGAAGACCACTTCTCCACTATCTCCGAGATGGCCTCTCCACATGCCACGTGCCCCTCCGATCCGATCCGGTTCAGAGCACCTACCAGCTTCTCTACGCCTATAAATACACCACGAGATGGTCATTTCAAGGGACTTTTTTCCGTCACTAACACCTCCCGACCTCCATTACCAAGTATTCAAGGACTTTGGGTACTCCTCAACTCAATCAAACACGAGGCTATCGTGCATAAATTCAATCTCTTTTCTCCTCTTCTTCATTGTAAAAACGAGGATTTCGTGTATAAGCTGCAAACAAACAACATTGTAATAGCTTCTTAGGATTCAAGAAACTATAAAGTGGACGTAGGCTTGGATTGAGCCGAACCACTATAAAAATCTCGAGTGTCTCCTCTTATTTTACTGCTTTTTCTGTATTAATCTGTGATTTGTGAGGATTTCACATAGAGTTTGGGTGTTAGGCCCAAATTTCGGTCTAACATTTTGGCGCGCTAGGTAGGGGGGCACACGATACAACTTCTTCTACTAGCTTGAACGGAAGCGGATTATTTGGCTATTGGATCAATGGTCAAGCGAAAGAAAGACGGAACCTTCTCTCGTGCTGAGGATGTTGGCACTGAAGGCACAAGGAACGAGGCAAGCCAGGAGGCTTCCTCTCATGAAAATCCATCAGCATACTTAACCAGAGATGAAATGGATGGCGTTCTCGCTGAATTGAGAACTCAAATGGCAAGACAAGATGATCTCCTCCGCAAACAACAGGAGATGATCGACCAATTCTTCGCTCGGATGGAAGGAAGGCCGAGCGGCAATGCGCAACTCACTGGAAATGGTACTGAAATGGCTCCAGCAGGAATAACAAACCGGATCGGTTCGGATCGGATCCGAACCGAGGGCCAAAATCTGAATCCAATGCAGATGGAAATGGGGGACATTCCCCACCGGATCGGTTCGGACCCGATCCGAACAGCAACCCTGCATGAGCCTGGGGGCAGCAGCCTCCCCTCTGGAAATCAAGGCTTCGCTCCTGTTCGACCTACATCCGCACCGGTTCGGGTCGGAAATACCACACAAATTCAGCATCAAGCTCCCCAGTTCGGAACAGGCGAACCTGTTCGGATCGGCACCTCCGATCCGAACCGTGCACCTCTCCATAACCTCCCTCGCTTCTCCGAACCGCAGCAAGGGGGCACCTCCGAACCGAACCGGATGACCTGCCAAGCTCCTTATACTCTTCCACGCACTTCTGAACACAACGCTGGGGGCACCAGCTCTGGCTTTAGCAGCTTGCAACAGCTCTTTGAAGGCGATCGGCTCGCCAACCTCATTGAACGCCTCTCGAGAGGCCGCACTTATCAGAATGACATGGATGATGTCAATCACAATCCATTCACACTGGAAATCAGGAATTCCCGCAATCCTCCGGATTTCAAACTTCCACAACTGGAACCCTACAACGGCAGGGCAGATCCTACTGTGCACCTAATGCGCTATAAACGGCATATGGAAGTTCAATCGGTGTCGGAAAACGTCATGGCTAAATGCTTTCCCCTCTTTTTGACTGATATTGCTGCTATGTGGTTTCGGCAGCTGGAATCTGAATCGATCAACAGCTGGAACATGTTGGTCGCTCGCTTTATTGAACAGTTTCGGGTCCATATCGCTCGACCCAAAAATGTAATGTCACTAACTACAATCAAGCAGAGGCCTAAAGAAACTCTACGGTCATTTCTGGAGAGGTTCAACGTTGCAGCAGCATCAGTTGATCGACCCGAGCCATCTATGGTATTAATGGCGGCAGTATCCGGCGTTCTAGACAACTCGGAGTTCAAAAAATCCTTGTACCGGGACCCACCAAGGAATCTTAGCGAATTCTACCTTGAATCGGATAGGTTTTTGCGTGAAGAAGATGCAACCTCCGAAAAGAAAGTTCTCGATGTTAACATGCTCAAAGACGGAGAACCGTCTGATTCTGATAAAGGCAAAGGAAAAGCTGCCGTCAAGAATGACCGCAACGCTCAGCCCCGGAGAGGGCCCAGATATGAAAAGTACACAGAACTCAATTCGTCACTAACTGACATCTACGTGAACACAAACGGTGACGTCTCCTATCCAAAGCCTCCCAAGAGGGAGCCATCACAAAGAGAACGCGATTCTGGGAAATATTGCATATTTCACGATATGGACGGTCATGACACAAATGACTGTAGACACTTGCGAGATTTGATTGAGGAACGGGTTAGACGTGGAGAGCTACCCGAGTATGTGAAACAACCAACAACGCCTACACCTGCGCTACCCCCACCTGCTCCCCGGAGAGGGAATGACCCTGGAACGAGCTCCCATCGGCTCGTCATCAACTGATCTGGATTGGATCACTCTGAGTTTTCAGCATTTCTTAGGATTTAAGATATGTTTATTTGCTTTCTTTAGGTTTTCCGATTGGCTAAATCGGAGTACACACGTTCGGGGTTAGGATTTAGCTCCAAAGCGTGTGCTGCACTCGATAACAAACCAATCAGGATTTGCTTTGGTTTTGTACTTTGAATTGAATAAGGAAGGACTTTCCGAGCATGGATTATGTTTGGCAATTTAAGTATCTTGTCAGGTTGTGGCAGGATTCTCAATCTCAACTAAAGTATGGCTTATACTTATCTCGGACCCCTAGGCATGGATTATGCCTAGGGACAGACTGACTTGTCAGGTTTTGGCAAGCATAGCTCTATCCCGACATGAGTATGGATTGTACTCACTAGGATTCTTAAGTATGGATTGTACTCTGGAACGGCTTATTGTTTTGTCAGGATCTGGCAAAGGAACTCAATAAAACTCGAGTATGGTTTATGCTCAGTTTGAATTTCCTGGTATGGCTTATACCCGGAAGGTTAGGTCCCTCGTCAGGTTTTGGCAGGATGATTCGAACGTGTCTTGAGTATGGTTTGCGCTCAAACAAGCGCCCAAGCATGGTTTATGCTCGAAAGTGTAATTAGTTTTGTCAGGATTTGACACACCTTTCTGCTCTCTTTTCTTCGCAGGTATGGATTATACTTGCAGCTGGCAGGCCCGGCGTAGCCTTGGATTATCCAGAACACGTCTTCCTTCATTCAGCAAGATATGTTCTGAGGGGCAAAATGTTGACCCGCTTTTTAGTCAAAGCAGTCACACATGGAATCTCTTCTCAACAATACACTCAAGCGTTGGGAATATCGTCAGAAGACATGAAGTGATTTGGTTGAAATCGCATCACAAATAAAGAAAGGCCCGGAACTCCTACCAAATGACCTTTTTTGGGCCCGAAAATAGCGATTACGGAGCTGAGCTCTGTAACTCTTGTAGATCTCTGAATTAGCTTCAGTTTGAGCTTTCGTTTGGCTAAAACGGACTTACGGTTTGAAAGTTATGCCCGTTTCCGTGAACGCATGCAGAACCGGAAACGTGGAATTTGGAAATTGGCTTGACCTCCCGGATCGGATCGGACCCGCTCCGACTCCTCTCTTCGAAGAAGCATAGCATTGGATGGTTTTGGCAGAGCTCTGACTCGGTTCGGATCGGGTGGAATGGAGCAATCCGACCCGCTTCGCGTCGGATCCTCACAAGAGCACAAAGTCTTCGGGTTGAAGACACCAACTCGGTTCGGATCGGATAACCGACCCGCCTTACACACTGCACTGAAGTACTTCCACTCTTCGGATCGAAGACACCAAATCGGTTCGGATCGGAAGTCCGAACCGACCCGCCTTGCACCAGATATATAGCAACACGTCTCGCCTTCGGTTGGAATGCTCCGGATCGGTTCGGAAGGAAGAGGACCCGAACCGAACCGCTTCGACCTGCTGCTACACCTCAACTTTGACCTGTTCTCAAGGAGTAACTACCTCCTATTAATCCGGATCGGCTTACACCTGTCCTAGCACGATTTGAAGACCACTTCTCCACTATCTCCGAGATGGCCTCTCCACATGCCACGTGCCCCTCCGATCCGATCCGGTTCAGAGCACCTACCAGCTTCTCTACGCCTATAAATACACCACGAGATGGTCATTTCAAGGGACTTTTTTCCGTCACTAACACCTCCCGACCTCCATTACCAAGTATTCAAGGACTTTGGGTACTCCTCAACTCAATCAAACACGAGGCTATCGTGCATAAATTCAATCTCTTTTCTCCTCTTCTTCATTGTAAAAACGAGGATTTCGTGTATAAGCTGCAAACAAACAACATTGTAATAGCTTCTTAGGATTCAAGAAACTATAAAGTGGACGTAGGCTTGGATTGAGCCGAACCACTATAAAAATCTCGAGTGTCTCCTCTTATTTTACTGCTTTTTCTGTATTAATCTGTGATTTGTGAGGATTTCACATAGAGTTTGGGTGTTAGGCCCAAATTTCGGTCTAACATTTTGGCGCGCCAGGTAGGGGGGCACACGATACAACTTCTTCTACTAGCTTGAACGGAAGCGGATTATTTGGCTATTGGATCAATGGTCAAGCGAAAGAAAGACGGAACCTTCTCTCGTGCTGAGGATGTTGGCACTGAAGGCACAAGGAACGAGGCAAGCCAGGAGGCTTCCTCTCATGAAAATCCATCAGCATACTTAACCAGAGATGAAATGGATGGCGTTCTCGCTGAATTGAGAACTCAAATGGCAAGACAAGATGATCTCCTCCGCAAACAACAGGAGATGATCGACCAATTCTTCGCTCGGATGGAAGGAAGGCCGAGCGGCAATGCGCAACTCACTGGAAATGGTACTGAAATGGCTCCAGCAGGAATAACAAACCGGATCGGTTCGGATCGGATCCGAACCGAGGGCCAAAATCTGAATCCAATGCAGATGGAAATGGGGGACATTCCCCACCGGATCGGTTCGGACCCGATCCGAACAGCAACCCTGCATGAGCCTGGGGGCAGCAGCCTCCCCTCTGGAAATCAAGGCTTCGCTCCTGTTCGACCTACATCCGCACCGGTTCGGGTCGGAAATACCACACAAATTCAGCATCAAGCTCCCCAGTTCGGAACAGGCGAACCTGTTCGGATCGGCACCTCCGATCCGAACCGTGCACCTCTCCATAACCTCCCTCGCTTCTCCGAACCGCAGCAAGGGGGCACCTCCGAACCGAACCGGATGACCTGCCAAGCTCCTTATACTCTTCCACACACTTCTGAACACAACGCTGGGGGCACCAGCTCTGGCTTTAGCAGCTTGCAACAGCTCTTTGAAGGCGATCGGCTCGCCAACCTCATTGAACGCCTCTCGAGAGGCCGCACTTATCAGAATGACATGGATGATGTCAATCACAATCCATTCACATAGGAAATCAGGAATTCCCGCAATCCTCCGGATTTCAAACTTCCACAACTGGAACCCTACAACGGCAGGGCAGATCCTACTGTGCACCTAATGCGCTATAAACGGCATATGGAAGTTCAATCGGTGTCGGAAAACGTCATGGCTAAATGCTTTCCCCTCTTTTTGACTGATATTGCTGCTATGTGGTTTCGGCAGCTGGAATCTGAATCGATCAACAGCTGGAACATGTTGGTCGCTCGCTTTATTGAACAGTTTCGGGTCCATATCGCTCGACCCAAAAATGTAATGTCACTAACTACAATCAAGCAGAGGCCTAAAGAAACTCTACGGTCATTTCTGGAGAGGTTCAACGTTGCAGCAGCATCAGTTGATCGACCCGAGCCATCTATGGTATTAATGGCGGCAGTATCCGGCGTTCTAGACAACTCGGAGTTCAAAAAATCCTTGTACCGGGACCCACCAAGGAATCTTAGCGAATTCTACCTTGAATCGGATAGGTTTTTGCGTGAAGAAGATGCAACCTCCGAAAAGAAAGTTCTCGATGTTAACATGCTCAAAGACGGAGAACCGTCTGATTCTGATAAAGGCAAAGGAAAAGCTGCCGTCAAGAATGACCGCAACGCTCAGCCCCGGAGAGGGCCCAGATATGAAAAGTACACAGAACTCAATTCGTCACTAACTGACATCTACGTGAACACAAACGGTGACGTCTCCTATCCAAAGCCTCCCTAGAGGGAGCCATCACAAAGAGAACGCGATTCTGGGAAATATTGCATATTTCACGATATGGACGGTCATGACACAAATGACTGTAGACACTTGCGAGATTTGATTGAGGAACGGGTTAGACGTGGAGAGCTACCCGAGTATGTGAAACAACCAACAACGCCTACACCTGCGCTACCCCCACCTGCTCCCCGGAGAGGGAATGGCCCTGGAACGAGCTCCCATCGGCTCGTCATCAACTGATCTGGATTGGATCACTCTGAGTTTTCAGCATTTCTTAGGATTTAAGATATGTTTATTTGCTTTCTTTAGGTTTTCCGATTGGCTAAATCGGAGTACACACGTTCGGGGTTAGGATTTAGCTCCAAAGCGTGTGCTGCACTCGATAACAAACCAATCAGGATTTGCTTTGGTTTTGTACTTTGAATTGAATAAGGAAGGACTTTCCGAGCATGGATTATGTTTGGCAATTTAAGTATCTTGTCAGGTTGTGGCAGGATTCTCAATCTCAACTAAAGTATGGCTTATACTTATCTCGGACCCCTAGGCATGGATTATGCCTAGGGACAGACTGACTTGTCAGGTTTTGGCAAGCATAGCTCTATCCCGACATGAGTATGGATTGTACTCACTAGGATTCTTAAGTATGGATTGTACTCTGGAACGGCTTATTGTTTTGTCAGGATCTGGCAAAGGAACTCAATAAAACTCGAGTATGGTTTATGCTCAGTTTGAATTTCCTGGTATGGCTTATACCCGGAAGGTTAGGTCCCTCGTCAGGTTTTGGCAGGATGATTCGAACGTGTCTTGAGTATGGTTTGCGCTCAAACAAGCGCCCAAGCATGGTTTATGCTCGAAAGTGTAATTAGTTTTGTCAGGATTTGACACACCTTTCTGCTCTCTTTTCTTCGCAGGTATGGATTATACTTGCAGCTGGCAGGCCCGGCGTAGCCTTGGATTATCCAGAACACGTCTTCCTTCATTCAGCAAGATATGTTCTGAGGGGCAAAATGTTGACCCGCTTTTTAGTCAAAGCAGTCACACATGGAATCTCTTCTCAACAATACACTCAAGCGTTGGGAATATCGTCAGAAGACATGAAGTGATTTGGTTGAAATCGCATCACAAATAAAGAAAGGCCCGGAACTCCTACCAAATGACCTTTTTTGGGCCCGAAAATAGCGATTACGGAGCTGAGCTCTGTAACTCTTGTAGATCTCTGAATTAGCTTCAGTTTGAGCTTTCGTTTGGCTAAAACGGACTTACGGTTTGAAAGTTATGCCCGTTTCCGTGAACGCATGCAGAACCGGAAACGTGGAATTTGGAAATTGGCTTGACCTCCCGGATCGGATCGGACCCGCTCCGACTCCTCTCTTCGAAGAAGCATAGCATTGGATGGTTTTGGCAGAGCTCTGACTCGGTTCGGATCGGGTGGAATGGAGCAATCCGACCCGCTTCGCGTCGGATCCTCACAAGAGCACAAAGTCTTCGGGTTGAAGACACCAACTCGGTTCGGATCGGATAACCGACCCGCCTTACACACTGCACTGAAGTACTTCCACTCTTCGGATCGAAGACACCAAATCGGTTCGGATCGGAAGTCCGAACCGACCCGCCTTGCACCAGATATATAGCAACACGTCTCGCCTTCGGTTGGAATGCTCCGGATCGGTTCGGAAGGAAGAGGACCCGAACCGAACCGCTTCGACCTGCTGCTACACCTCAACTTTGACCTGTTCTCAAGGAGTAACTACCTCCTATTAATCCGGATCGGCTTACACCTGTCCTAGCACGATTTGAAGACCACTTCTCCACTATCTCCGAGATGGCCTCTCCACATGCCACGTGCCCCTCCGATCCGATCCGGTTCAGAGCACCTACCAGCTTCTCTACGCCTATAAATACACCACGAGATGGTCATTTCAAGGGACTTTTTTCCGTCACTAACACCTCCCGACCTCCATTACCAAGTATTCAAGGACTTTGGGTACTCCTCAACTCAATCAAACACGAGGCTATCGTGCATAAATTCAATCTCTTTTCTCCTCTTCTTCATTGTAAAAACGAGGATTTCGTGTATAAGCTGCAAACAAACAACATTGTAATAGCTTCTTAGGATTCAAGAAACTATAAAGTGGACGTAGGCTTGGATTGAGCCGAACCACTATAAAAATCTCGAGTGTCTCCTCTTATTTTACTGCTTTTTCTGTATTAATCTGTGATTTGTGAGGATTTCACATAGAGTTTGGGTGTTAGGCCCAAATTTCGGTCTAACATTTTGGCGCGCCAGGTAGGGGGGCACACGATACAACTTCTTCTACTAGCTTGAACGGAAGCGGATTATTTGGCTATTGGATCAATGGTCAAGCGAAAGAAAGACGGAACCTTCTCTCGTGCTGAGGATGTTGGCACTGAAGGCACAAGGAACGAGGCAAGCCAGGAGGCTTCCTCTCATGAAAATCCATCAGCATACTTAACCAGAGATGAAATGGATGGCGTTCTCGCTGAATTGAGAACTCAAATGGCAAGACAAGATGATCTCCTCCGCAAACAACAGGAGATGATCGACCAATTCTTCGCTCGGATGGAAGGAAGGCCGAGCGGCAATGCGCAACTCACTGGAAATGGTACTGAAATGGCTCCAGCAGGAATAACAAACCGGATCGGTTCGGATCGGATCCGAACCGAGGGCCAAAATCTGAATCCAATGCAGATGGAAATGGGGGACATTCCCCACCGGATCGGTTCGGACCCGATCCGAACAGCAACCCTGCATGAGCCTGGGGGCAGCAGCCTCCCCTCTGGAAATCAAGGCTTCGCTCCTGTTCGACCTACATCCGCACCGGTTCGGGTCGGAAATACCACACAAATTCAGCATCAAGCTCCCCAGTTCGGAACAGGCGAACCTGTTCGGATCGGCACCTCCGATCCGAACCGTGCACCTCTCCATAACCTCCCTCGCTTCTCCGAACCGCAGCAAGGGGGCACCTCCGAACCGAACCGGATGACCTGCCAAGCTCCTTATACTCTTCCACACACTTCTGAACACAACGCTGGGGGCACCAGCTCTGGCTTTAGCAGCTTGCAACAGCTCTTTGAAGGCGATCGGCTCGCCAACCTCATTGAACGCCTCTCGAGAGGCCGCACTTATCAGAATGACATGGATGATGTCAATCACAATCCATTCACATAGGAAATCAGGAATTCCCGCAATCCTCCGGATTTCAAACTTCCACAACTGGAACCCTACAACGGCAGGGCAGATCCTACTGTGCACCTAATGCGCTATAAACGGCATATGGAAGTTCAATCGGTGTCGGAAAACGTCATGGCTAAATGCTTTCCCCTCTTTTTGACTGATATTGCTGCTATGTGGTTTCGGCAGCTGGAATCTGAATCGATCAACAGCTGGAACATGTTGGTCGCTCGCTTTATTGAACAGTTTCGGGTCCATATCGCTCGACCCAAAAATGTAATGTCACTAACTACAATCAAGCAGAGGCCTAAAGAAACTCTACGGTCATTTCTGGAGAGGTTCAACGTTGCAGCAGCATCAGTTGATCGACCCGAGCCATCTATGGTATTAATGGCGGCAGTATCCGGCGTTCTAGACAACTCGGAGTTCAAAAAATCCTTGTACCGGGACCCACCAAGGAATCTTAGCGAATTCTACCTTGAATCGGATAGGTTTTTGCGTGAAGAAGATGCAACCTCCGAAAAGAAAGTTCTCGATGTTAACATGCTCAAAGACGGAGAACCGTCTGATTCTGATAAAGGCAAAGGAAAAGCTGCCGTCAAGAATGACCGCAACGCTCAGCCCCGGAGAGGGCCCAGATATGAAAAGTACACAGAACTCAATTCGTCACTAACTGACATCTACGTGAACACAAACGGTGACGTCTCCTATCCAAAGCCTCCCTAGAGGGAGCCATCACAAAGAGAACGCGATTCTGGGAAATATTGCATATTTCACGATATGGACGGTCATGACACAAATGACTGTAGACACTTGCGAGATTTGATTGAGGAACGGGTTAGACGTGGAGAGCTACCCGAGTATGTGAAACAACCAACAACGCCTACACCTGCGCTACCCCCACCTGCTCCCCGGAGAGGGAATGGCCCTGGAACGAGCTCCCATCGGCTCGTCATCAACTGATCTGGATTGGATCACTCTGAGTTTTCAGCATTTCTTAGGATTTAAGATATGTTTATTTGCTTTCTTTAGGTTTTCCGATTGGCTAAATCGGAGTACACACGTTCGGGGTTAGGATTTAGCTCCAAAGCGTGTGCTGCACTCGATAACAAACCAATCAGGATTTGCTTTGGTTTTGTACTTTGAATTGAATAAGGAAGGACTTTCCGAGCATGGATTATGTTTGGCAATTTAAGTATCTTGTCAGGTTGTGGCAGGATTCTCAATCTCAACTAAAGTATGGCTTATACTTATCTCGGACCCCTAGGCATGGATTATGCCTAGGGACAGACTGACTTGTCAGGTTTTGGCAAGCATAGCTCTATCCCGACATGAGTATGGATTGTACTCACTAGGATTCTTAAGTATGGATTGTACTCTGGAACGGCTTATTGTTTTGTCAGGATCTGGCAAAGGAACTCAATAAAACTCGAGTATGGTTTATGCTCAGTTTGAATTTCCTGGTATGGCTTATACCCGGAAGGTTAGGTCCCTCGTCAGGTTTTGGCAGGATGATTCGAACGTGTCTTGAGTATGGTTTGCGCTCAAACAAGCGCCCAAGCATGGTTTATGCTCGAAAGTGTAATTAGTTTTGTCAGGATTTGACACACCTTTCTGCTCTCTTTTCTTCGCAGGTATGGATTATACTTGCAGCTGGCAGGCCCGGCGTAGCCTTGGATTATCCAGAACACGTCTTCCTTCATTCAGCAAGATATGTTCTGAGGGGCAAAATGTTGACCCGCTTTTTAGTCAAAGCAGTCACACATGGAATCTCTTCTCAACAATACACTCAAGCGTTGGGAATATCGTCAGAAGACATGAAGTGATTTGGTTGAAATCGCATCACAAATAAAGAAAGGCCCGGAACTCCTACCAAATGACCTTTTTTGGGCCCGAAAATAGCGATTACGGAGCTGAGCTCTGTAACTCTTGTAGATCTCTGAATTAGCTTCAGTTTGAGCTTTCGTTTGGCTAAAACGGACTTACGGTTTGAAAGTTATGCCCGTTTCCGTGAACGCATGCAGAACCGGAAACGTGGAATTTGGAAATTGGCTTGACCTCCCGGATCGGATCGGACCCGCTCCGACTCCTCTCTTCGAAGAAGCATAGCATTGGATGGTTTTGGCAGAGCTCTGACTCGGTTCGGATCGGGTGGAATGGAGCAATCCGACCCGCTTCGCGTCGGATCCTCACAAGAGCACAAAGTCTTCGGGTTGAAGACACCAACTCGGTTCGGATCGGATAACCGACCCGCCTTACACACTGCACTGAAGTACTTCCACTCTTCGGATCGAAGACACCAAATCGGTTCGGATCGGAAGTCCGAACCGACCCGCCTTGCACCAGATATATAGCAACACGTCTCGCCTTCGGTTGGAATGCTCCGGATCGGTTCGGAAGGAAGAGGACCCGAACCGAACCGCTTCGACCTGCTGCTACACCTCAACTTTGACCTGTTCTCAAGGAGTAACTACCTCCTATTAATCCGGATCGGCTTACACCTGTCCTAGCACGATCTGAAGACCACTTCTCCACTATCTCCGAGATGGCCTCTCCACATGCCACGTGCCCCTCCGATCCGATCCGGTTCAGAGCACCTACCAGCTTCTCTACGCCTATAAATACACCACGAGATGGTCATTTCAAGGGACTTTTTTCCGTCACTAACACCTCCCGACCTCCATTACCAAGTATTCAAGGACTTTGGGTACTCCTCAACTCAATCAAACACGAGGCTATCGTGCATAAATTCAATCTCTTTTCTCCTCTTCTTCATTGTAAAAACGGGGATTTCGTGTATAAGCTGCAAACAAACAACATTGTAATAGCTTCTTAGGATTCAAGAAACTATAAAGTGGACGTAGGCTTGGATTGAGCCGAACCACTATAAAAATCTCGAGTGTCTCCTCTTATTTTACTGCTTTTTCTGTATTAATCTGTGATTTGTGAGGATTTCACATAGAGTTTGGGTGTTAGGCCCAAATTTCGGTCTAACATTTTGGCGCGCCAGGTAGGGGGGCACACGATACAACTTCTTCTACTAGCTTGAACGGAAGCGGATTATTTGGCTATTGGATCAATGGTCAAGCGAAAGAAAGACGGAACCTTCTCTCGTGCTGAGGATGTTGGCACTGAAGGCACAAGGAACGAGGCAAGCCAGGAGGCTTCCTCTCATGAAAATCCATCAGCATACTTAACCAGAGATGAAATGGATGGCGTTCTCGCTGAATTGAGAACTCAAATGGCAAGACAAGATGATCTCCTCCGCAAACAACAGGAGATGATCGACCAATTCTTCGCTCGGATGGAAGGAAGGCCGAGCGGCAATGCGCAACTCACTGGAAATGGTACTGAAATGGCTCCAGCAGGAATAACAAACCGGATCGGTTCGGATCGGATCCGAACCGAGGGCCAAAATCTGAATCCAATGCAGATGGAAATGGGGGACATTCCCCACCGGATCGGTTCGGACCCGATCCGAACAGCAACCCTGCATGAGCCTGGGGGCAGCAGCCTCCCCTCTGGAAATCAAGGCTTCGCTCCTGTTCGACCTACATCCGCACCGGTTCGGGTCGGAAATACCACACAAATTCAGCATCAAGCTCCCCAGTTCGGAACAGGCGAACCTGTTCGGATCGGCACCTCCGATCCGAACCGTGCACCTCTCCATAACCTCCCTCGCTTCTCCGAACCGCAGCAAGGGGGCACCTCCGAACCGAACCGGATGACCTGCCAAGCTCCTTATACTCTTCCACACACTTCTGAACACAACGCTGGGGGCACCAGCTCTGGCTTTAGCAGCTTGCAACAGCTCTTTGAAGGCGATCGGCTCGCCAACCTCATTGAACGCCTCTCGAGAGGCCGCACTTATCAGAATGACATGGATGATGTCAATCACAATCCATTCACACAGGAAATCAGGAATTCCCGCAATCCTCCGGATTTCAAACTTCCACAACTGGAACCCTACAACGGCAGGGCAGATCCTACTGTGCACCTAATGCGCTATAAACGGCATATGGAAGTTCAATCGGTGTCGGAAAACGTCATGGCTAAATGCTTTCCCCTCTTTTTGACTGATATTGCTGCTATGTGGTTTCGGCAGCTGGAATCTGAATCGATCAACAGCTGGAACATGTTGGTCGCTCGCTTTATTGAACAGTTTCGGGTCCATATCGCTCGACCCAAAAATGTAATGTCACTAACTACAATCAAGCAGAGGCCTAAAGAAACTCTACGGTCATTTCTGGAGAGGTTCAACGTTGCAGCAGCATCAGTTGATCGACCCGAGCCATCTATGGTATTAATGGCGGCAGTATCCGGCGTTCTAGACAACTCGGAGTTCAAAAAATCCTTGTACCGGGACCCACCAAGGAATCTTAGCGAATTCTACCTTGAATCGGATAGGTTTTTGCGTGAAGAAGATGCAACCTCCGAAAAGAAAGTTCTCGATGTTAACATGCTCAAAGACGGAGAACCGTCTGATTCTGATAAAGGCAAAGGAAAAGCTGCCGTCAAGAATGACCGCAACGCTCAGCCCCGGAGAGGGCCCAGATATGAAAAGTACACAGAACTCAATTCGTCACTAACTGACATCTACGTGAACACAAACGGTGACGTCTCCTATCCAAAGCCTCCCAAGAGGGAGCCATCACAAAGAGAACGCGATTCTGGGAAATATTGCATATTTCACGATATGGACGGTCATGACACAAATGACTGTAGACACTTGCGAGATTTGATTGAGGAACGGGTTAGACGTGGAGAGCTACCCGAGTATGTGAAACAACCAACAACGCCTACACCTGCGCTACCCCCACCTGCTCCCCGGAGAGGGAATGGCCCTGGAACGAGCTCCCATCGGCTCGTCATCAACTGATCTGGATTGGATCACTCTGAGTTTTCAGCATTTCTTAGGATTTAAGATATGTTTATTTGCTTTCTTTAGGTTTTCCGATTGGCTAAATCGGAGTACACACGTTCGGGGTTAGGATTTAGCTCCAAAGCGTGTGCTGCACTCGATAACAAACCAATCAGGATTTGCTTTGGTTTTGTACTTTGAATTGAATAAGGAAGGACTTTCCGAGCATGGATTATGTTTGGCAATTTAAGTATCTTGTCAGGTTGTGGCAGGATTCTCAATCTCAACTAAAGTATGGCTTATACTTATCTCGGACCCCTAGGCATGGATTATGCCTAGGGACAGACTGACTTGTCAGGTTTTGGCAAGCATAGCTCTATCCCGACATGAGTATGGATTGTACTCACTAGGATTCTTAAGTATGGATTGTACTCTGGAACGGCTTATTGTTTTGTCAGGATCTGGCAAAGGAACTCAATAAAACTCGAGTATGGTTTATGCTCAGTTTGAATTTCCTGGTATGGCTTATACCCGGAAGGTTAGGTCCCTCGTCAGGTTTTGGCAGGATGATTCGAACGTGTCTTGAGTATGGTTTGCGCTCAAACAAGCGCCCAAGCATGGTTTATGCTCGAAAGTGTAATTAGTTTTGTCAGGATTTGACACACCTTTCTGCTCTCTTTTCTTCGCAGGTATGGATTATACTTGCAGCTGGCAGGCCCGGCGTAGCCTTGGATTATCCAGAACACGTCTTCCTTCATTCAGCAAGATATGTTCTGAGGGGCAAAATGTTGACCCGCTTTTTAGTCAAAGCAGTCACACATGGAATCTCTTCTCAACAATACACTCAAGCGTTGGGAATATCGTCAGAAGACATGAAGTGATTTGGTTGAAATCGCATCACAAATAAAGAAAGGCCCGGAACTCCTACCAAATGACCTTTTTTGGGCCCGAAAATAGCGATTACGGAGCTGAGCTCTGTAACTCTTGTAGATCTCTGAATTAGCTTCAGTTTGAGCTTTCGTTTGGCTAAAACGGACTTACGGTTTGAAAGTTATGCCCGTTTCCGTGAACGCATGCAGAACCGGAAACGTGGAATTTGGAAATTGGCTTGACCTCCCGGATCGGATCGGACCCGCTCCGACTCCTCTCTTCGAAGAAGCATAGCATTGGATGGTTTTGGCAGAGCTCTGACTCGGTTCGGATCGGGTGGAATGGAGCAATCCGACCCGCTTCGCGTCGGATCCTCACAAGAGCACAAAGTCTTCGGGTTGAAGACACCAACTCGGTTCGGATCGGATAACCGACCCGCCTTACACACTGCACTGAAGTACTTCCACTCTTCGGATCGAAGACACCAAATCGGTTCGGATCGAAAGTCCGAACCGACCCGCCTTGCACCAGATATATAGCAACACGTCTCGCCTTCGGTTGGAATGCTCCGGATCGGTTCGGAGGGAAGAGGACCCGAACCGAACCGCTTCGACCTGCTGCTACACCTCAACTTTGACCTGTTCTCAAGGAGTAACTACCTCCTATTAATCCGGATCGGCTTACACCTGTCCTAGCACGATCTGAAGACCACTTCTCCACTATCTCCGAGATGGCCTCTCCACATGCCACGTGCCCCTCCGATCCGATCCGGTTCAGAGCACCTACCAGCTTCTCTACGCCTATAAATACACCACGAGATGGTCATTTCAAGGGACTTTTTTCCGTCACTAACACCTCCCGACCTCCATTACCAAGTATTCAAGGACTTTGGGTACTCATCAACTCAATCAAACACGAGGCTATCGTGCATAAATTCAATCTCTTTTCTCCTCTTCTTCATTGTAAACACGAGGATTTCGTGTATAAGCTGCAAACAAACAACATTGTAATAGCTTCTTAGGATTCAAGAAACTATAAAGTGGACGTAGGCTTGGATTGAGCCGAACCACTATAAAAATCTCGAGTGTCTCCTCTTATTTTACTGCTTTTTCTGTATTAATCTGTGATTTGTGAGGATTTCACATAGAGTTTGGGTGTTAGGCCCAAATTTCGGTCTAACATTTTGGCGCGCCAGGTAGGGGGGCACACGATACAACTTCTTCTACTAGCTTGAACGGA
This sequence comes from Allium sativum, assembly GCA_030737875.1. Taxonomy (NCBI): domain Eukaryota; kingdom Viridiplantae; phylum Streptophyta; class Magnoliopsida; order Asparagales; family Amaryllidaceae; genus Allium; species Allium sativum. The sequence continues at coordinate 304,900,882 of CM060925.1, read as the reverse complement.
AGCGGATTATTTGGCTATTGGATCAATGGTCAAGCGAAAGAAAGACGGAACCTTCTCTCGTGCTGAGGATGTTGGCACTGAAGGCACAAGGAACGAGGCAAGCCAGGAGGCTTCCTCTCATGAAAATCCATCAGCATACTTAACCAGAGATGAAATGGATGGCGTTCTCGCTGAATTGAGAACTCAAATGGCAAGACAAGATGATCTCCTCCGCAAACAACAGGAGATGATCGACCAATTCTTCGCTCGGATGGAAGGAAGGCCGAGCGGCAATGCGCAACTCATTGGAAATGGTACAGAAATGGCTCCAGCAGGAATAACAAACCGGATCGGTTCGGATCGGATCCGAACCGAGGGCCAAAATCTGAATCCAATGCAGATGGAAATGGGGGACATTCCCCACCGGATCGGTTCGGACCCTATCCGAACAGCAACCCTGCATGAGCCTGGGGGCAGCAGCCTCCCCTCTGGAAATCAAGGCTTCGCTCCTGTTCGACCTACATCCACACCGGTTCGGGTCGGAAATACCACACAAATTCAGCATCAAGCTCCCCAGTTCGGAACAGGCGAACCTGTTCGGATCGGCACCTCCGATCCGAACCGTGCACCTCTCCATAACCTCCCTCGCTTCTCCGAACCGCAGCAAGGGGGCACCTCCGAACCGAACCGGATGACCTGCCAAGCTCCTTATACTCTTCCACACACTTCTGAACACAACGCTGGGGGCACCAGCTCTGGCTTTAGCAGCTTGCAACAGCTCTTTGAAGGCGATCGGCTCGCCAACCTCATTGAACGCCTCTCGAGAGGCCGCACTTATCAGAATGACATGGATGATGTCAATCACAATCCATTCACACAGGAAATCAGGAATTCCCGCAATCCTCCGGATTTCAAACTTCCACAACTGGAACTCTACAACGGCAGGGCAGATCCTACTGTGCACCTAATGCGCTATAAACGGCATATGGAAGTTCAATCGGTGTCGGAAAACGTCATGGCTAAATGCTTTCCCCTCTTTTTGACTGATATTGCTGCTATGTGGTTTCGGCAGCTGGAATCTGAATCGATCAACAGCTGGAACATGTTGGTCGCTCGCTTTATTGAACAGTTTCGGGTCCATATCGCTCGACCCAAAAATGTAATGTCACTAACTACAATCAAGCAGAGGCCTAAAGAAACTCTACGGTCATTTCTGGAGAGGTTCAACGTTGCAGCAGCATCAGTTGATCGACCCGAGCCATCTATGGTATTAATGGCGGCAGTATCCGGCGTTCTAGACAACTCGGAGTTCAAAAAATCCTTGTACCGGGACCCACCAAGGAATCTTAGCGAATTCTACCTTGAATCGGATAGGTTTTTGCGTGAAGAAGATGCAACCTCCGAAAAGAAAGTTCTCGATGTTAACATGCTCAAAGACGGAGAACCGTCTGATTCTGATAAAGGCAAAGGAAAAGCTGCCGTCAAGAATGACCGCAACGCTCAGCCCCGGAGAGGGCCCAGATATGAAAAGTACACAGAACTCAATTCGTCACTAACTGACATCTACGTGAACACAAACGGTGACGTCTCCTATCCAAAGCCTCCCAAGAGGGAGCCATCACAAAGAGAACGCGATTCTGGGAAATATTGCATATTTCACGATATGGACGGTCATGACACAAATGACTGTAGACACTTGCGAGATTTGATTGAGGAACGGGTTAGACGTGGAGAGCTACCCGAGTATGTGAAACAACCAACAACGCCTACACCTGCGCTACCCCCACCTGCTCCCCGGAGAGGGAATGACCCTGGAACGAGCTCCCATCGGCTCGTCATCAACTGATCTGGATTGGATCACTCTGAGTTTTCAGCATTTCTTAGGATTTAAGATATGTTTATTTGCTTTCTTTAGGTTTTCCGATTGGCTAAATCGGAGTACACACGTTCGGGGTTAGGATTTAGCTCCAAAGCGTGTGCTGCACTCGATAACAAACCAATCAGGATTTGCTTTGGTTTTGTACTTTGAATTGAATAAGGAAGGACTTTCCGAGCATGGATTATGTTTGGCAATTTAAGTATCTTGTCAGGTTGTGGCAGGATTCTCAATCTCAACTAAAGTATGGCTTATACTTATCTCGGACCCCTAGGCATGGATTATGCCTAGGGACAGACTGACTTGTCAGGTTTTGGCAAGCATAGCTCTATCCCGACATGAGTATGGATTGTACTCACTAGGATTCTTAAGTATGGATTGTACTCTGGAACGGCTTATTGTTTTGTCAGGATCTGGCAAAGGAACTCAATAAAACTCGAGTATGGTTTATGCTCAGTTTGAATTTCCTGGTATGGCTTATACCCGGAAGGTTAGGTCCCTCGTCAGGTTTTGGCAGGATGATTCGAACGTGTCTTGAGTATGGTTTGCGCTCAAACAAGCGCCCAAGCATGGTTTATGCTCGAAAGTGTAATTAGTTTTGTCAGGATTTGACACACCTTTCTGCTCTCTTTTCTTCGCAGGTATGGATTATACTTGCAGCTGGCAGGCCCGGCGTAGCCTTGGATTATCCAGAACACGTCTTCCTTCATTCAGCAAGATATGTTCTGAGGGGCAAAATGTTGACCCGCTTTTTAGTCAAAGCAGTCACACATGGAATCTCTTCTCAACAATACACTCAAGCGTTGGGAATATCGTCAGAAGACATGAAGTGATTTGGTTGAAATCGCATCACAAATAAAGAAAGGCCCGGAACTCCTACCAAATGACCTTTTTTGGGCCCGAAAATAGCGATTATGGAGCTGAGCTCTGTAACTCTTGTAGATCTCTGAATTAGCTTCAGTTTGAGCTTTCGTTTGGCTAAAACGGACTTACGGTTTGAAAGTTATGCCCGTTTCCGTGAACGCATGCAGAACCGGAAACGTGGAATTTGGAAATTGGCTTGACCTCCCGGATCGGATCGGACCCGCTCCGACTCCTCTCTTCGAAGAAGCATAGCATTGGATGGTTTTGGCAGAGCTCTGACTCGGTTCGGATCGGGTGGAATGGAGCAATCCGACCCGCTTCGCGTCGGATCCTCACAAGAGCACAAAGTCTTCGGGTTGAAGACACCAACTCGGTTCGGATCGGATAACCGACCCGCCTTACACACTGCACTGAAGTACTTCCACTCTTCGGATCGAAGACACCAAATCGGTTCGGATCGAAAGTCCGAACCGACCCGCCTTGCACCAGATATATAGCAACACGTCTCGCCTTCGGTTGGAATGCTCCGGATCGGTTCGGAGGGAAGAGGACCCGAACCGAACCGCTTCGACCTGCTGCTACACCTCAACTTTGACCTGTTCTCAAGGAGTAACTACCTCCTATTAATCCGGATCGGCTTACACCTGTCCTAGCACGATCTGAAGACCACTTCTCCACTATCTCCGAGATGGCCTCTCCACATGCCACGTGCCCCTCCGATCCGATCCGGTTCAGAGCACCTACCAGCTTCTCTACGCCTATAAATACACCACGAGATGGTCATTTCAAGGGACTTTTTTCCGTCACTAACACCTCCCGACCTCCATTACCAAGTATTCAAGGACTTTGGGTACTCATCAACTCAATCAAACACGAGGCTATCGTGCATAAATTCAATCTCTTTTCTCCTCTTCTTCATTGTAAACACGAGGATTTCGTGTATAAGCTGCAAACAAACAACATTGTAATAGCTTCTTAGGATTCAAGAAACTATAAAGTGGACGTAGGCTTGGATTGAGCCGAACCACTATAAAAATCTCGAGTGTCTCCTCTTATTTTACTGCTTTTTCTGTATTAATCTGTGATTTGTGAGGATTTCACATAGAGTTTGGGTGTTAGGCCCAAATTTCGGTCTAACATTTTGGCGCGCCAGGTAGGGGGGCACACGATACAACTTCTTCTACTAGCTTGAACGGAAGCGGATTATTTGGCTATTGGATCAATGGTCAAGCGAAAGAAAGACGGAACCTTCTCTCGTGCTGAGGATGTTGGCACTGAAGGCACAAGGAACGAGGCAAGCCAGGAGGCTTCCTCTCATGAAAATCCATCAGCATACTTAACCAGAGATGAAATGGATGGCGTTCTCGCTGAATTGAGAACTCAAATGGCAAGACAAGATGATCTCCTCCGCAAACAACAGGAGATGATCGACCAATTCTTCGCTCGGATGGAAGGAAGGCCGAGCGGCAATGCGCAACTCATTGGAAATGGTACAGAAATGGCTCCAGCAGGAATAACAAACCGGATCGGTTCGGATCGGATCCGAACCGAGGGCCAAAATCTGAATCCAATGCAGATGGAAATGGGGGACATTCCCCACCGGATCGGTTCGGACCCTATCCGAACAGCAACCCTGCATGAGCCTGGGGGCAGCAGCCTCCCCTCTGGAAATCAAGGCTTCGCTCCTGTTCGACCTACATCCACACCGGTTCGGGTCGGAAATACCACACAAATTCAGCATCAAGCTCCCCAGTTCGGAACAGGCGAACCTGTTCGGATCGGCACCTCCGATCCGAACCGTGCACCTCTCCATAACCTCCCTCGCTTCTCCGAACCGCAGCAAGGGGGCACCTCCGAACCGAACCGGATGACCTGCCAAGCTCCTTATACTCTTCCACACACTTCTGAACACAACGCTGGGGGCACCAGCTCTGGCTTTAGCAGCTTGCAACAGCTCTTTGAAGGCGATCGGCTCGCCAACCTCATTGAACGCCTCTCGAGAGGCCGCACTTATCAGAATGACGTGGATGATGTCAATCACAATCCATTCACACAGGAAATCAGGAATTCCCGCAATCCTCCGGATTTCAAACTTCCACAACTGGAACTCTACAACGGCAGGGCAGATCCTACTGTGCACCTAATGCGCTATAAACGGCATATGGAAGTTCAATCGGTGTCGGAAAACGTCATGGCTAAATGCTTTCCCCTCTTTTTGACTGATATTGCTGCTATGTGGTTTCGGCAGCTGGAATCTGAATCGATCAACAGCTGGAACATGTTGGTCGCTCGCTTTATTGAACAGTTTCGGGTCCATATCGCTCGACCCAAAAATGTAATGTCACTAACTACAATCAAGCAGAGGCCTAAAGAAACTCTACGGTCATTTCTGGAGAGGTTCAACGTTGCAGCAGCATCAGTTGATCGACCCGAGCCATCTATGGTATTAATGGCGGCAGTATCCGGCGTTCTAGACAACTCGGAGTTCAAAAAATCCTTGTACCGGGACCCACCAAGGAATCTTAGCGAATTCTACCTTGAATCGGATAGGTTTTTGCGTGAAGAAGATGCAACCTCCGAAAAGAAAGTTCTCGATGTTAACATGCTCAAAGACGGAGAACCGTCTGATTCTGATAAAGGCAAAGGAAAAGCTGCCGTCAAGAATGACCGCAACGCTCAGCCCCGGAGAGGGCCCAGATATGAAAAGTACACAGAACTCAATTCGTCACTAACTGACATCTACGTGAACACAAACGGTGACGTCTCCTATCCAAAGCCTCCCAAGAGGGAGCCATCACAAAGAGAACGCGATTCTGGGAAATATTGCATATTTCACGATATGGACGGTCATGACACAAATGACTGTAGACACTTGCGAGATTTGATTGAGGAACGGGTTAGACGTGGAGAGCTACCCGAGTATGTGAAACAACCAACAACGCCTACACCTGCGCTACCCCCACCTGCTCCCCGGAGAGGGAATGACCCTGGAACGAGCTCCCATCGGCTCGTCATCAACTGATCTGGATTGGATCACTCTGAGTTTTCAGCATTTCTTAGGATTTAAGATATGTTTATTTGCTTTCTTTAGGTTTTCCGATTGGCTAAATCGGAGTACACACGTTCGGGGTTAGGATTTAGCTCCAAAGCGTGTGCTGCACTCGATAACAAACCAATCAGGATTTGCTTTGGTTTTGTACTTTGAATTGAATAAGGAAGGACTTTCCGAGCATGGATTATGTTTGGCAATTTAAGTATCTTGTCAGGTTGTGGCAGGATTCTCAATCTCAACTAAAGTATGGCTTATACTTATCTCGGACCCCTAGGCATGGATTATGCCTAGGGACAGACTGACTTGTCAGGTTTTGGCAAGCATAGCTCTATCCCGACATGAGTATGGATTGTACTCACTAGGATTCTTAAGTATGGATTGTACTCTGGAACGGCTTATTGTTTTGTCAGGATCTGGCAAAGGAACTCAATAAAACTCGAGTATGGTTTATGCTCAGTTTGAATTTCCTGGTATGGCTTATACCCGGAAGGTTAGGTCCCTCGTCAGGTTTTGGCAGGATGATTCGAACGTGTCTTGAGTATGGTTTGCGCTCAAACAAGCGCCCAAGCATGGTTTATGCTCGAAAGTGTAATTAGTTTTGTCAGGATTTGACACACCTTTCTGCTCTCTTTTCTTCGCAGGTATGGATTATACTTGCAGCTGGCAGGCCCGGCGTAGCCTTGGATTATCCAGAACACGTCTTCCTTCATTCAGCAAGATATGTTCTGAGGGGCAAAATGTTGACCCGCTTTTTAGTCAAAGCAGTCACACATGGAATCTCTTCTCAACAATACACTCAAGCGTTGGGAATATCGTCAGAAGACATGAAGTGATTTGGTTGAAATCGCATCACAAATAAAGAAAGGCCCGGAACTCCTACCAAATGACCTTTTTTGGGCCCGAAAATAGCGATTATGGAGCTGAGCTCTGTAACTCTTGTAGATCTCTGAATTAGCTTCAGTTTGAGCTTTCGTTTGGCTAAAACGGACTTACGGTTTGAAAGTTATGCCCGTTTCCGTGAACGCATGCAGAACCGGAAACGTGGAATTTGGAAATTGGCTTGACCTCCCGGATCGGATCGGACCCGCTCCGACTCCTCTCTTCGAAGAAGCATAGCATTGGATGGTTTTGGCAGAGCTCTGACTCGGTTCGGATCGGGTGGAATGGAGCAATCCGACCCGCTTCGCGTCGGATCCTCACAAGAGCACAAAGTCTTCGGGTTGAAGACACCAACTCGGTTCGGATCGGATAACCGACCCGCCTTACACACTGCACTGAAGTACTTCCACTCTTCGGATCGAAGACACCAAATCGGTTCGGATCGGAAGTCCGAACCGACCCGCCTTGCACCATATATATAGCAACACGTCTCGCCTTCGGTTGGAATGCTCCGGATCGGTTCGGAAGGAAGAGGACCCGAACCGAACCGCTTCGACCTGCTGCTACACCTCAACTTTGACCTGTTCTCAAGGAGTAACTACCTCCTATTAATCCGGATCGGCTTACACCTGTCCTAGCACGATCTGAAGACCACTTCTCCACTATCTCCGAGATGGCCTCTCCACATGCCACGTGCCCCTCCGATCCGATCCGGTTCAGAGCACCTACCAGCTTCTCTACGCCTATAAATACACCACGAGATGGTCATTTCAAGGGACTTTTTTCCGTCACTAACACCTCCCGACCTCCATTACCAAGTATTCAAGGACTTTGGGTACTCCTCAACTCAATCAAACACGAGGCTATCGTGCATAAATTCAATCTCTTTTCTCCTCTTCTTCATTGTAAACACGAGGATTTCGTGTATAAGCTGCAAACAAACAACATTGTAATAGCTTCTTAGGATTCAAGAAACTATAAAGTGGACGTAGGCTTGGATTGAGCCGAACCACTATAAAAATCTCGAGTGTCTCCTCTTATTTTACTGCTTTTTCTGTATTAATCTGTGATTTGTGAGGATTTCACATAGAGTTTGGGTGTTAGGCCCAAATTTCGGTCTAACATTTTGGCGCGCCAGGTAGGGGGGCACACGATACAACTTCTTCTACTAGCTTGAACGGAAGCGGATTATTTGGCTATTGGATCAATGGTCAAGCGAAAGAAAGACGGAACCTTCTCTCGTGCTGAGGATGTTGGCACTGAAGGCACAAGGAACGAGGCAAGCCAGGAGGCTTCCTCTCATGAAAATCCATCAGCATACTTAACCAGAGATGAAATGGATGGCGTTCTCGCTGAATTGAGAACTCAAATGGCAAGACAAGATGATCTCCTCCGCAAACAACAGGAGATGATCGACCAATTCTTCGCTCGGATGGAAGGAAGGCCGAGCGGCAATGCGCAACTCACTGGAAATGGTACAGAAATGGCTCCAGCAGGAATAACAAACCGGATCGGTTCGGATCGGATCCGAACCGAGGGCCAAAATCTGAATCCAATGCAGATGGAAATGGGGGACATTCCCCACCGGATCGGTTCGGACCCTATCCGAACAGCAACCCTGCATGAGCCTGGGGGCAGCAGCCTCCCCTCTGGAAATCAAGGCTTCGCTCCTGTTCGACCTACATCCGCACCGGTTCGGGTCGGAAATACCACACAAATTCAGCATCAAGCTCCCCAGTTCGGAACAGGCGAACCTGTTCGGATCGGCACCTCCGATCCGAACCGTGCACCTCTCCATAACCTCCCTCGCTTCTCCGAACCGCAGCAAGGGGGCACCTCCGAACCGAACCGGATGACCTGCCAAGCTCCTTATACTCTTCCACACACTTCTGAACACAACGCTGGGGGCACCAGCTCTGGCTTTAGCAGCTTGCAACAGCTCTTTGAAGGCGATCGGCTCGCCAACCTCATTGAACGCCTCTCGAGAGGCCGCACTTATCAGAATGACATGGATGATGTCAATCACAATCCATTCACACAGGAAATCAGGAATTCCCGCAATCCTCCGGATTTCAAACTTCCACAACTGGAACCCTACAACGGCAGGGCAGATCCTACTGTGCACCTAATGCGCTATAAACGGCATATGGAAGTTCAATCGGTGTCGGAAAACGTCATGGCTAAATGCTTTCCCCTCTTTTTGACTGATATTGCTGCTATGTGGTTTCGGCAGCTGGAATCTGAATCGATCAACAGCTGGAACATGTTGGTCGCTCGCTTTATTGAACAGTTTCGGGTCCATATCGCTCGACCCAAAAATGTAATGTCACTAACTACAATCAAGCAGAGGCCTAAAGAAACTCTACGGTCATTTCTGGAGAGGTTCAACGTTGCAGCAGCATCAGTTGATCGACCCGAGCCATCTATGGTATTAATGGCGGCAGTATCCGGCGTTCTAGACAACTCGGAGTTCAAAAAATCCTTGTACCGGGACCCACCAAGGAATCTTAGCGAATTCTACCTTGAATCGGATAGGTTTTTGCGTGAAGAAGATGCAACCTCCGAAAAGAAAGTTCTCGATGTTAACATGCTCAAAGACGGAGAACCGTCTGATTCTGATAAAGGCAAAGGAAAAGCTGCCGTCAAGAATGACCGCAACGCTCAGCCCCGGAGAGGGCCCAGATATGAAAAGTACACAGAACTCAATTCGTCACTAACTGACATCTACGTGAACACAAACGGTGACGTCTCCTATCCAAAGCCTCCCAAGAGGGAGCCATCACAAAGAGAACGCGATTCTGGGAAATATTGCATATTTCACGATATGGACGGTCATGACACAAATGACTGTAGACACTTGCGAGATTTGATTGAGGAACGGGTTAGACGTGGAGAGCTACCCGAGTATGTGAAACAACCAACAACGCCTACACCTGCGCTACCCCCACCTGCTCCCCGGAGAGGGAATGGCCCTGGAACGAGCTCCCATCGGCTCGTCATCAACTGATCTGGATTGGATCACTCTGAGTTTTCAGCATTTCTTAGGATTTAAGATATGTTTATTTGCTTTCTTTAGGTTTTCCGATTGGCTAAATCGGAGTACACACGTTCGGGGTTAGGATTTAGCTCCAAAGCGTGTGCTGCACTCGATAACAAACCAATCAGGATTTGCTTTGGTTTTGTACTTTGAATTGAATAAGGAAGGACTTTCCGAGCATGGATTATGTTTGGCAATTTAAGTATCTTGTCAGGTTGTGGCAGGATTCTCAATCTCAACTAAAGTATGGCTTATACTTATCTCGGACCCCTAGGCATGGATTATGCCTAGGGACAGACTGACTTGTCAGGTTTTGGCAAGCATAGCTCTATCCCGACATGAGTATGGATTGTACTCACTAGGATTCTTAAGTATGGATTGTACTCTGGAACGGCTTATTGTTTTGTCAGGATCTGGCAAAGGAACTCAATAAAACTCGAGTATGGTTTATGCTCAGTTTGAATTTCCTGGTATGGCTTATACCCGGAAGGTTAGGTCCCTCGTCAGGTTTTGGCAGGATGATTCGAACGTGTCTTGAGTATGGTTTGCGCTCAAACAAGCGCCCAAGCATGGTTTATGCTCGAAAGTGTAATTAGTTTTGTCAGGATTTGACACACCTTTCTGCTCTCTTTTCTTCGCAGGTATGGATTATACTTGCAGCTGGCAGGCCCGGCGTAGCCTTGGATTATCCAGAACACGTCTTCCTTCATTCAGCAAGATATGTTCTGAGGGGCAAAATGTTGACCCGCTTTTTAGTCAAAGCAGTCACACATGGAATCTCTTCTCAACAATACACTCAAGCGTTGGGAATATCGTCAGAAGACATGAAGTGATTTGGTTGAAATCGCATCACAAATAAAGAAAGGCCCGGAACTCCTACCAAATGACCTTTTTTGGGCCCGAAAATAGCGATTATGGAGCTGAGCTCTGTAACTCTTGTAGATCTCTGAATTAGCTTCAGTTTGAGCTTTCGTTTGGCTAAAACGGACTTACGGTTTGAAAGTTATGCCCGTTTCCGTGAACGCATGCAGAACCGGAAACGTGGAATTTGGAAATTGGCTTGACCTCCCGGATCGGATCGGACCCGCTCCGACTCCTCTCTTCGAAGAAGCATAGCATTGGATGGTTTTGGCAGAGCTCTGACTCGGTTCGGATCGGGTGGAATGGAGCAATCCGACCCGCTTCGCGTCGGATCCTCACAAGAGCACAAAGTCTTCGGGTTGAAGACACCAACTCGGTTCGGATCGGATAACCGAACCGACCCGCCTTACACACTGCACTGAAGTACTTCCACTCTTCGGATCGAAGACACCAAATCGGTTCGGATCGAAAGTCCGAACCGACCCGCCTTGCACCAGATATATAGCAACACGTCTCGCCTTCGGTTGGAATGCTCCGGATCGGTTCGGAGGGAAGAGGACCCGAACCGAACCGCTTCGACCTGCTGCTACACCTCAACTTTGACCTGTTCTCAAGGAGTAACTACCTCCTATTAATCCGGATCGGCTTACACCTGTCCTAGCACGATCTGAAGACCACTTCTCCACTATCTCCGAGATGGCCTCTCCACATGCCACGTGCCCCTCCGATCCGATCCGGTTCAGAGCACCTACCAGCTTCTCTACGCCTATAAATACACCACGAGATGGTCATTTCAAGGGACTTTTTTCCGTCACTAACACCTCCCGACCTCCATTACCAAGTATTCAAGGACTTTGGGTACTCATCAACTCAATCAAACACGAGGCTATCGTGCATAAATTCAATCTCTTTTCTCCTCTTCTTCATTGTAAACACGAGGATTTCGTGTATAAGCTGCAAACAAACAACATTGTAATAGCTTCTTAGGATTCAAGAAACTATAAAGTGGACGTAGGCTTGGATTGAGCCGAACCACTATAAAAATCTCGAGTGTCTCCTCTTATTTTACTGCTTTTTCTGTATTAATCTGTGATTTGTGAGGATTTCACATAGAGTTTGGGTGTTAGGCCCAAATTTCGGTCTAACATTTTGGCGCGCCAGGTAGGGGGGCACACGATACAACTTCTTCTACTAGCTTGAACAGAAGCGGATTATTTGGCTATTGGATCAATGGTCAAGCGAAAGAAAGACGGAACCTTCTCTCGTGCTGAGGATGTTGGCACTGAAGGCACAAGGAACGAGGCAAGCCAGGAGGCTTCCTCTCATGAAAATCCATCAGCATACTTAACCAGAGATGAAATGGATGGCGTTCTCGCTGAATTGAGAACTCAAATGGCAAGACAAGATGATCTCCTCCGCAAACAACAGGAGATGATCGACCAATTCTTCGCTCGGATGGAAGGAAGGCCGAGCGGCAATGCGCAACTCATTGGAAATGGTACAGAAATGGCTCCAGCAGGAATAACAAACCGGATCGGTTCGGATCGGATCCGAACCGAGGGCCAAAATCTGAATCCAATGCAGATGGAAATGGGGGACATTCCCCACCGGATCGGTTCGGACCCTATCCGAACAGCAACCCTGCATGAGCCTGGGGGCAGCAGCCTCCCCTCTGGAAATCAAGGCTTCGCTCCTGTTCGACCTACATCCGCACCGGTTCGGGTCGGAAATACCACACAAATTCAGCATCAAGCTCCCCAGTTCGGAACAGGCGAACCTGTTCGGATCGGCACCTCCGATCCGAACCGTGCACCTCTCCATAACCTCCCTCGCTTCTCCGAACCGCAGCAAGGGGGCACCTCCGAACCGAACCGGATGACCTGCCAAGCTCCTTATACTCTTCCACACACTTCTGAACACAACGCTGGGGGCACCAGCTCTGGCTTTAGCAGCTTGCAACAGCTCTTTGAAGGCGATCGGCTCGCCAACCTCATTGAACGCCTCTCGAGAGGCCGCACTTATCAGAATGACATGGATGATGTCAATCACAATCCATTCACACAGGAAATCAGGAATTCTCGCAATCCTCCGGATTTCAAACTTCCACAACTGGAACTCTACAACGGCAGGGCAGATCCTACTGTGCACCTAATGCGCTATAAACGGCATATGGAAGTTCAATCGGTGTCGGAAAACGTCATGGCTAAATGCTTTCCCCTCTTTTTGACTGATATTGCTGCTATGTGGTTTCGGCAGCTGGAATCAGAATCGATCAACAGCTGGAACATGTTGGTCGCTCGCTTTATTGAACAGTTTCGGGTCCATATCGCTCGACCCAAAAATGTAATGTCACTAACTACAATATCAAGCAGAGGCCTAAAGAAACTCTACGGTCATTTCTGGAGAGGTTCAACGTTGCAGCAGCATCAGTTGATCGACCCGAGCCATCTATGGTATTAATGGCGGCAGTATCCGGCGTTCTAGACAACTCGGAGTTCAAAAAATCCTTGTACCGGGACCCACCAAGGAATCTTAGCGAATTCTACCTTGAATCGGATAGGTTTTTGCGTGAAGAAGATGCAACCTCCGAAAAGAAAGTTCTCGATGTTAACATGCTCAAAGACGGAGAACCGTCTGATTCTGATAAAGGCAAAGGAAAAGCTGCCGTCAAGAATGACCGCAACGCTCAGCCCCGGAGAGGGCCCAGATATGAAAAGTACACAGAACTCAATTCGTCACTAACTGACATCTACGTGAACACAAACGGTGACGTCTCCTATCCAAAGCCTCCCAAGAGGGAGCCATCACAAAGAGAACGCGATTCTGGGAAATATTGCATATTTCACGACATGGACGGTCATGACACAAATGACTGTAGACACTTGCGAGATTTGATTGAGGAACGGGTTAGACGTGGAGAGCTACCCGAGTATGTGAAACAACCAACAACGCCTACACCTGCGCTACCCCCACCTGCTCCCCGGAGAGGGAGTGACCCTGGAACGAGCTCCCATCGGCTCGTCATCAACTGATCTGGATTGGATCACTCTGAGTTTTCAGCATTTCTTAGGATTTAAGATATGTTTATTTGCTTTCTTTAGGTTTTCCGATTGGCTAAATCGGAGTACACACGTTCGGGGTTAGGATTTAGCTCCAAAGCGTGTGCTGCACTCGATAACAAACCAATCAGGATTTGCTTTGGTTTTGTACTTTGAATTGAATAAGGAAGGACTTTCCGAGCATGGATTATGTTTGGCAATTTAAGTATCTTGTCAGGTTGTGGCAGGATTCTCAATCTCAACTAAAGTATGGCTTATACTTATCTCGGACCCCTAGGCATGGATTATGCCTAGGGACAGACTGACTTGTCAGGTTTTGGCAAGCATAGCTCTATCCCGACATGAGTATGGATTGTACTCACTAGGATTCTTAAGTATGGATTGTACTCTGGAACGGCTTATTGTTTTGTCAGGATCTGGCAAAGGAACTCAATAAAACTCGAGTATGGTTTATGCTCAGTTTGAATTTCCTGGTATGGCTTATACCCGGAAGGTTAGGTCCCTCGTCAGGTTTTGGCAGGATGATTCGAACGTGTCTTGAGTATGGTTTGCGCTCAAACAAGCGCCCAAGCATGGTTTATGCTCGAAAGTGTAATTAGTTTTGTCAGGATTTGACACACCTTTCTGCTCTCTTTTCTTCGCAGGTATGGATTATACTTGCAGCTGGCAGGCCCGGCGTAGCCTTGGATTATCCAGAACACGTCTTCCTTCATTCAGCAAGATATGTTCTGAGGGGCAAAATGTTGACCCGCTTTTTAGTCAAAGCAGTCACACATGGAATCTCTTCTCAACAATACACTCAAGCGTTGGGAATATCGTCAGAAGACATGAAGTGATTTGGTTGAAATCGCATCACAAATAAAGAAAGGCCCGGAACTCCTACCAAATGACCTTTTTTGGGCCCGAAAATAGCGATTATGGAGCTGAGCTCTGTAACTCTTGTAGATCTCTGAATTAGCTTCAGTTTGAGCTTTCGTTTGGCTAAAACGGACTTACGGTTTGAAAGTTATGCCCGTTTCCGTGAACGCATGCAGAACCGGAAACGTGGAATTTGGAAATTGGCTTGACCTCCCGGATCGGATCGGACCCGCTCCGACTCCTCTCTTCGAAGAAGCATAGCATTGGATGGTTTTGGCAGAGCTCTGACTCGGTTCGGATCGGGTGGAATGGAGCAATCCGACCCGCTTCGCGTCGGATCCTCACAAGAGCACAAAGTCTTCGGGTTGAAGACACCAACTCGGTTCGGATCGGATAACCGAACCGACCCGCCTTACACACTGCACTGAAGTACTTCCACTCTTCGGATCGAAGACACCAAATCGGTTCGGATCGAAAGTCCGAACCGACCCGCCTTGCACCAGATATATAGCAACACGTCTCGCCTTCGGTTGGAATGCTCCGGATCGGTTCGGAGGGAAGAGGACCCGAACCGAACCGCTTCGACCTGCTGCTACACCTCAACTTTGACCTGTTCTCAAGGAGTAACTACCTCCTATTAATCCGGATCGGCTTACACCTGTCCTAGCACGATCTGAAGACCACTTCTCCACTAT
The DNA here is from genome assembly GCA_030737875.1 of Allium sativum. Classification (NCBI taxonomy): domain Eukaryota; kingdom Viridiplantae; phylum Streptophyta; class Magnoliopsida; order Asparagales; family Amaryllidaceae; genus Allium; species Allium sativum. Next base: position 304,885,722 of record CM060925.1, on the reverse strand, counting down.
CTCCGAGATGGCCTCTCCACATGCCACGTGCCCCTCCGATCCGATCCGGTTCAGAGCACCTACCAGCTTCTCTACGCCTATAAATACACCACGAGATGGTCATTTCAAGGGACTTTTTTCCGTCACTAACACCTCCCGACCTCCATTACCAAGTATTCAAGGACTTTGGGTACTCATCAACTCAATCAAACACGAGGCTATCGTGCATAAATTCAATCTCTTTTCTCCTCTTCTTCATTGTAAACACGAGGATTTCGTGTATAAGCTGCAAACAAACAACATTGTAATAGCTTCTTAGGATTCAAGAAACTATAAAGTGGACGTAGGCTTGGATTGAGCCGAACCACTATAAAAATCTCGAGTGTCTCCTCTTATTTTACTGCTTTTTCTGTATTAATCTGTGATTTGTGAGGATTTCACATAGAGTTTGGGTGTTAGGCCCAAATTTCGGTCTAACATTTTGGCGCGCCAGGTAGGGGGGCACACGATACAACTTCTTCTACTAGCTTGAACGGAAGCGGATTATTTGGCTATTGGATCAATGGTCAAGCGAAAGAAAGACGGAACCTTCTCTCGTGCTGAGGATGTTGGCACTGAAGGCACAAGGAACGAGGCAAGCCAGGAGGCTTCCTCTCATGAAAATCCATCAGCATACTTAACCAGAGATGAAATGGATGGCGTTCTCGCTGAATTGAGAACTCAAATGGCAAGACAAGATGATCTCCTCCGCAAACAACAGGAGATGATCGACCAATTCTTCGCTCGGATGGAAGGAAGGCCGAGCGGCAATGCGCAACTCACTGGAAATGGTACAGAAATGGCTCCAGCAGGAATAACAAACCGGATCGGTTCGGATCGGATCCGAACCGAGGGCCAAAATCTGAATCCAATGCAGATGGAAATGGGGGACATTCCCCACCGGATCGGTTCGGACCCTATCCGAACAGCAACCCTGCATGAGCCTGGGGGCAGCAGCCTCCCCTCTGGAAATCAAGGCTTCGCTCCTGTTCGACCTACATCCGCACCGGTTCGGGTCGGAAATACCACACAAATTCAGCATCAAGCTCCCCAGTTCGGAACAGGCGAACCTGTTCGGATCGGCACCTCCGATCCGAACCGTGCACCTCTCCATAACCTCCCTCGCTTCTCCGAACCGCAGCAAGGGGGCACCTCCGAACCGAACCGGATGACCTGCCAAGCTCCTTATACTCTTCCACACACTTCTGAACACAACGCTGGGGGCACCAGCTCTGGCTTTAGCAGCTTGCAACAGCTCTTTGAAGGCGATCGGCTCGCCAACCTCATTGAACGCCTCTCGAGAGGCCGCACTTATCAGAATGACGTGGATGATGTCAATCACAATCCATTCACACAGGAAATCAGGAATTCCCGCAATCCTCCGGATTTCAAACTTCCACAACTGGAACTCTACAACGGCAGGGCAGATCCTACTGTGCACCTAATGCGCTATAAACGGCATATGGAAGTTCAATCGGTGTCGGAAAACGTCATGGCTAAATGCTTTCCCCTCTTTTTGACTGATATTGCTGCTATGTGGTTTCGGCAGCTGGAATCTGAATCGATCAACAGCTGGAACATGTTGGTCGCTCGCTTTATTGAACAGTTTCGGGTCCATATCGCTCGACCCAAAAATGTAATGTCACTAACTACAATCAAGCAGAGGCCTAAAGAAACTCTACGGTCATTTCTGGAGAGGTTCAACGTTGCAGCAGCATCAGTTGATCGACCCGAGCCATCTATGGTATTAATGGCGGCAGTATCCGGCGTTCTAGACAACTCGGAGTTCAAAAAATCCTTGTACCGGGACCCACCAAGGAATCTTAGCGAATTCTACCTTGAATCGGATAGGTTTTTGCGTGAAGAAGATGCAACCTCCGAAAAGAAAGTTCTCGATGTTAACATGCTCAAAGACGGAGAACCGTCTGATTCTGATAAAGGCAAAGGAAAAGCTGCCGTCAAGAATGACCGCAACGCTCAGCCCCGGAGAGGGCCCAGATATGAAAAGTACACAGAACTCAATTCGTCACTAACTGACATCTACGTGAACACAAACGGTGACGTCTCCTATCCAAAGCCTCCCAAGAGGGAGCCATCACAAAGAGAACGCGATTCTGGGAAATATTGCATATTTCACGATATGGACGGTCATGACACAAATGACTGTAGACACTTGCGAGATTTGATTGAGGAACGGGTTAGACGTGGAGAGCTACCCGAGTATGTGAAACAACCAACAACGCCTACACCTGCGCTACCCCCACCTGCTCCCCGGAGAGGGAATGACCCTGGAACGAGCTCCCATCGGCTCGTCATCAACTGATCTGGATTGGATCACTCTGAGTTTTCAGCATTTCTTAGGATTTAAGATATGTTTATTTGCTTTCTTTAGGTTTTCCGATTGGCTAAATCGGAGTACACACGTTCGGGGTTAGGATTTAGCTCCAAAGCGTGTGCTGCACTCGATAACAAACCAATCAGGATTTGCTTTGGTTTTGTACTTTGAATTGAATAAGGAAGGACTTTCCGAGCATGGATTATGTTTGGCAATTTAAGTATCTTGTCAGGTTGTGGCAGGATTCTCAATCTCAACTAAAGTATGGCTTATACTTATCTCGGACCCCTAGGCATGGATTATGCCTAGGGACAGACTGACTTGTCAGGTTTTGGCAAGCATAGCTCTATCCCGACATGAGTATGGATTGTACTCACTAGGATTCTTAAGTATGGATTGTACTCTGGAACGGCTTATTGTTTTGTCAGGATCTGGCAAAGGAACTCAATAAAACTCGAGTATGGTTTATGCTCAGTTTGAATTTCCTGGTATGGCTTATACCCGGAAGGTTAGGTCCCTCGTCAGGTTTTGGCAGGATGATTCGAACGTGTCTTGAGTATGGTTTGCGCTCAAACAAGCGCCCAAGCATGGTTTATGCTCGAAAGTGTAATTAGTTTTGTCAGGATTTGACACACCTTTCTGCTCTCTTTTCTTCGCAGGTATGGATTATACTTGCAGCTGGCAGGCCCGGCGTAGCCTTGGATTATCCAGAACACGTCTTCCTTCATTCAGCAAGATATGTTCTGAGGGGCAAAATGTTGACCCGCTTTTTAGTCAAAGCAGTCACACATGGAATCTCTTCTCGACAATACACTCAAGCGTTGGGAATATCGTCAGAAGACATGAAGTGATTTGGTTGAAATCGCATCACAAATAAAGAAAGGCCCGGAACTCCTACCAAATGACCTTTTTTGGGCCCGAAAATAGCGATTATGGAGCTGAGCTCTGTAACTCTTGTAGATCTCTGAATTAGCTTCAGTTTGAGCTTTCGTTTGGCTAAAACGGACTTACGGTTTGAAAGTTATGCCCGTTTCCGTGAACGCATGCAGAACCGGAAACGTGGAATTTGGAAATTGGCTTGACCTCCCGGATCGGATCGGACCCGCTCCGACTCCTCTCTTCGAAGAAGCATAGCATTGGATGGTTTTGGCAGAGCTCTGACTCGGTTCGGATCGGGTGGAATGGAGCAATCCGACCCGCTTCGCGTCGGATCCTCACAAGAGCACAAAGTCTTCGGGTTGAAGACACCAACTCGGTTCGGATCGGATAACCGAACCGACCCGCCTTACACACTGCACTGAAGTACTTCCACTCTTCGGATCGAAGACACCAAATCGGTTCGGATCGAAAGTCCGAACCGACCCGCCTTGCACCAGATATATAGCAACACGTCTCGCCTTCGGTTGGAATGCTCCGGATCGGTTCGGAGGGAAGAGGACCCGAACCGAACCGCTTCGACCTGCTGCTACACCTCAACTTTGACCTGTTCTCAAGGAGTAACTACCTCCTATTAATCCGGATCGGCTTACACCTGTCCTAGCACGATCTGAAGACCACTTCTCCACTATCTCCGAGATGGCCTCTCCACATGCCACGTGCCCCTCCGATCCGATCCGGTTCAGAGCACCTACCAGCTTCTCTACGCCTATAAATACACCACGAGATGGTCATTTCAAGGGACTTTTTTCCGTCACTAACACCTCCCGACCTCCATTACCAAGTATTCAAGGACTTTGGGTACTCATCAACTCAATCAAACACGAGGCTATCGTGCATAAATTCAATCTCTTTTCTCCTCTTCTTCATTGTAAACACGAGGATTTCGTGTATAAGCTGCAAACAAACAACATTGTAATAGCTTCTTAGGATTCAAGAAACTATAAAGTGGACGTAGGCTTGGATTGAGCCGAACCACTATAAAAATCTCGAGTGTCTCCTCTTATTTTACTGCTTTTTCTGTATTAATCTGTGATTTGTGAGGATTTCACATAGAGTTTGGGTGTTAGGCCCAAATTTCGGTCTAACATTTTGGCGCGCCAGGTAGGGGGGCACACGATACAACTTCTTCTACTAGCTTGAACGGAAGCGGATTATTTGGCTATTGGATCAATGGTCAAGCGAAAGAAAGACGGAACCTTCTCTCGTGCTGAGGATGTTGGCACTGAAGGCACAAGGAACGAGGCAAGCCAGGAGGCTTCCTCTCATGAAAATCCATCAGCATACTTAACCAGAGATGAAATGGATGGCGTTCTCGCTGAATTGAGAACTCAAATGGCAAGACAAGATGATCTCCTCCGCAAACAACAGGAGATGATCGACCAATTCTTCGCTCGGATGGAAGGAAGGCCGAGCGGCAATGCGCAACTCACTGGAAATGGTACAGAAATGGCTCCAGCAGGAATAACAAACCGGATCGGTTCGGATCGGATCCGAACCGAGGGCCAAAATCTGAATCCAATGCAGATGGAAATGGGGGACATTCCCCACCGGATCGGTTCGGACCCTATCCGAACAGCAACCCTGCATGAGCCTGGGGGCAGCAGCCTCCCCTCTGGAAATCAAGGCTTCGCTCCTGTTCGACCTACATCCGCACCGGTTCGGGTCGGAAATACCACACAAATTCAGCATCAAGCTCCCCAGTTCGGAACAGGCGAACCTGTTCGGATCGGCACCTCCGATCCGAACCGTGCACCTCTCCATAACCTCCCTCGCTTCTCCGAACCGCAGCAAGGGGGCACCTCCGAACCGAACCGGATGACCTGCCAAGCTCCTTATACTCTTCCACACACTTCTGAACACAACGCTGGGGGCACCAGCTCTGGCTTTAGCAGCTTGCAACAGCTCTTTGAAGGCGATCGGCTCGCCAACCTCATTGAACGCCTCTCGAGAGGCCGCACTTATCAGAATGACGTGGATGATGTCAATCACAATCCATTCACACAGGAAATCAGGAATTCCCGCAATCCTCCGGATTTCAAACTTCCACAACTGGAACTCTACAACGGCAGGGCAGATCCTACTGTGCACCTAATGCGCTATAAACGGCATATGGAAGTTCAATCGGTGTCGGAAAACGTCATGGCTAAATGCTTTCCCCTCTTTTTGACTGATATTGCTGCTATGTGGTTTCGGCAGCTGGAATCTGAATCGATCAACAGCTGGAACATGTTGGTCGCTCGCTTTATTGAACAGTTTCGGGTCCATATCGCTCGACCCAAAAATGTAATGTCACTAACTACAATCAAGCAGAGGCCTAAAGAAACTCTACGGTCATTTCTGGAGAGGTTCAACGTTGCAGCAGCATCAGTTGATCGACCCGAGCCATCTATGGTATTAATGGCGGCAGTATCCGGCGTTCTAGACAACTCGGAGTTCAAAAAATCCTTGTACCGGGACCCACCAAGGAATCTTAGCGAATTCTACCTTGAATCGGATAGGTTTTTGCGTGAAGAAGATGCAACCTCCGAAAAGAAAGTTCTCGATGTTAACATGCTCAAAGACGGAGAACCGTCTGATTCTGATAAAGGCAAAGGAAAAGCTGCCGTCAAGAATGACCGCAACGCTCAGCCCCGGAGAGGGCCCAGATATGAAAAGTACACAGAACTCAATTCGTCACTAACTGACATCTACGTGAACACAAACGGTGACGTCTCCTATCCAAAGCCTCCCAAGAGGGAGCCATCACAAAGAGAACGCGATTCTGGGAAATATTGCATATTTCACGATATGGACGGTCATGACACAAATGACTGTAGACACTTGCGAGATTTGATTGAGGAACGGGTTAGACGTGGAGAGCTACCCGAGTATGTGAAACAACCAACAACGCCTACACCTGCGCTACCCCCACCTGCTCCCCGGAGAGGGAATGACCCTGGAACGAGCTCCCATCGGCTCGTCATCAACTGATCTGGATTGGATCACTCTGAGTTTTCAGCATTTCTTAGGATTTAAGATATGTTTATTTGCTTTCTTTAGGTTTTCCGATTGGCTAAATCGGAGTACACACGTTCGGGGTTAGGATTTAGCTCCAAAGCGTGTGCTGCACTCGATAACAAACCAATCAGGATTTGCTTTGGTTTTGTACTTTGAATTGAATAAGGAAGGACTTTCCGAGCATGGATTATGTTTGGCAATTTAAGTATCTTGTCAGGTTGTGGCAGGATTCTCAATCTCAACTAAAGTATGGCTTATACTTATCTCGGACCCCTAGGCATGGATTATGCCTAGGGACAGACTGACTTGTCAGGTTTTGGCAAGCATAGCTCTATCCCGACATGAGTATGGATTGTACTCACTAGGATTCTTAAGTATGGATTGTACTCTGGAACGGCTTATTGTTTTGTCAGGATCTGGCAAAGGAACTCAATAAAACTCGAGTATGGTTTATGCTCAGTTTGAATTTCCTGGTATGGCTTATACCCGGAAGGTTAGGTCCCTCGTCAGGTTTTGGCAGGATGATTCGAACGTGTCTTGAGTATGGTTTGCGCTCAAACAAGCGCCCAAGCATGGTTTATGCTCGAAAGTGTAATTAGTTTTGTCAGGATTTGACACACCTTTCTGCTCTCTTTTCTTCGCAGGTATGGATTATACTTGCAGCTGGCAGGCCCGGCGTAGCCTTGGATTATCCAGAACACGTCTTCCTTCATTCAGCAAGATATGTTCTGAGGGGCAAAATGTTGACCCGCTTTTTAGTCAAAGCAGTCACACATGGAATCTCTTCTCAACAATACACTCAAGCGTTGGGAATATCGTCAGAAGACATGAAGTGATTTGGTTGAAATCGCATCACAAATAAAGAAAGGCCCGGAACTCCTACCAAATGACCTTTTTTGGGCCCGAAAATAGCGATTATGGAGCTGAGCTCTGTAACTCTTGTAGATCTCTGAATTAGCTTCAGTTTGAGCTTTCGTTTGGCTAAAACGGACTTACGGTTTGAAAGTTATGCCCGTTTCCGTGAACGCATGCAGAACCGGAAACGTGGAATTTGGAAATTGGCTTGACCTCCCGGATCGGATCGGACCCGCTCCGACTCCTCTCTTCGAAGAAGCATAGCATTGGATGGTTTTGGCAGAGCTCTGACTCGGTTCGGATCGGGTGGAATGGAGCAATCCGACCCGCTTCGCGTCGGATCCTCACAAGAGCACAAAGTCTTCGGGTTGAAGACACCAACTCGGTTCGGATCGGATAACCGAACCGACCCGCCTTACACACTGCACTGAAGTACTTCCACTCTTCGGATCGAAGACACCAAATCGGTTCGGATCGAAAGTCCGAACCGACCCGCCTTGCACCAGATATATAGCAACACGTCTCGCCTTCGGTTGGAATGCTCCGGATCGGTTCGGAGGGAAGAGGACCCGAACCGAACCGCTTCGACCTGCTGCTACACCTCAACTTTGACCTGTTCTCAAGGAGTAACTACCTCCTATTAATCCGGATCGGCTTACACCTGTCCTAGCACGATCTGAAGACCACTTCTCCACTATCTCCGAGATGGCCTCTCCACATGCCACGTGCCCCTCCGATCCGATCCGGTTCAGAGCACCTACCAGCTTCTCTACGCCTATAAATACACCACGAGATGGTCATTTCAAGGGACTTTTTTCCGTCACTAACACCTCCCGACCTCCATTACCAAGTATTCAAGGACTTTGGGTACTCATCAACTCAATCAAACACGAGGCTATCGTGCATAAATTCAATCTCTTTTCTCCTCTTCTTCATTGTAAACACGAGGATTTCGTGTATAAGCTGCAAACAAACAACATTGTAATAGCTTCTTAGGATTCAAGAAACTATAAAGTGGACGTAGGCTTGGATTGAGCCGAACCACTATAAAAATCTCGAGTGTCTCCTCTTATTTTACTGCTTTTTCTGTATTAATCTGTGATTTGTGAGGATTTCACATAGAGTTTGGGTGTTAGGCCCAAATTTCGGTCTAACATTTTGGCGCGCCAGGTAGGGGGGCACACGATACAACTTCTTCTACTAGCTTGAACGGAAGCGGATTATTTGGCTATTGGATCAATGGTCAAGCGAAAGAAAGACGGAACCTTCTCTCGTGCTGAGGATGTTGGCACTGAAGGCACAAGGAACGAGGCAAGCCAGGAGGCTTCCTCTCATGAAAATCCATCAGCATACTTAACCAGAGATGAAATGGATGGCGTTCTCGCTGAATTGAGAACTCAAATGGCAAGACAAGATGATCTCCTCCGCAAACAACAGGAGATGATCGACCAATTCTTCGCTCGGATGGAAGGAAGGCCGAGCGGCAATGCGCAACTCACTGGAAATGGTACAGAAATGGCTCCAGCAGGAATAACAAACCGGATCGGTTCGGATCGGATCCGAACCGAGGGCCAAAATCTGAATCCAATGCAGATGGAAATGGGGGACATTCCCCACCGGATCGGTTCGGACCCTATCCGAACAGCAACCCTGCATGAGCCTGGGGGCAGCAGCCTCCCCTCTGGAAATCAAGGCTTCGCTCCTGTTCGACCTACATCCGCACCGGTTCGGGTCGGAAATACCACACAAATTCAGCATCAAGCTCCCCAGTTCGGAACAGGCGAACCTGTTCGGATCGGCACCTCCGATCCGAACCGTGCACCTCTCCATAACCTCCCTCGCTTCTCCGAACCGCAGCAAGGGGGCACCTCCGAACCGAACCGGATGACCTGCCAAGCTCCTTATACTCTTCCACACACTTCTGAACACAACGCTGGGGGCACCAGCTCTGGCTTTAGCAGCTTGCAACAGCTCTTTGAAGGCGATCGGCTCGCCAACCTCATTGAACGCCTCTCGAGAGGCCGCACTTATCAGAATGACGTGGATGATGTCAATCACAATCCATTCACACAGGAAATCAGGAATTCCCGCAATCCTCCGGATTTCAAACTTCCACAACTGGAACTCTACAACGGCAGGGCAGATCCTACTGTGCACCTAATGCGCTATAAACGGCATATGGAAGTTCAATCGGTGTCGGAAAACGTCATGGCTAAATGCTTTCCCCTCTTTTTGACTGATATTGCTGCTATGTGGTTTCGGCAGCTGGAATCTGAATCGATCAACAGCTGGAACATGTTGGTCGCTCGCTTTATTGAACAGTTTCGGGTCCATATCGCTCGACCCAAAAATGTAATGTCACTAACTACAATCAAGCAGAGGCCTAAAGAAACTCTACGGTCATTTCTGGAGAGGTTCAACGTTGCAGCAGCATCAGTTGATCGACCCGAGCCATCTATGGTATTAATGGCGGCAGTATCCGGCGTTCTAGACAACTCGGAGTTCAAAAAATCCTTGTACCGGGACCCACCAAGGAATCTTAGCGAATTCTACCTTGAATCGGATAGGTTTTTGCGTGAAGAAGATGCAACCTCCGAAAAGAAAGTTCTCGATGTTAACATGCTCAAAGACGGAGAACCGTCTGATTCTGATAAAGGCAAAGGAAAAGCTGCCGTCAAGAATGACCGCAACGCTCAGCCCCGGAGAGGGCCCAGATATGAAAAGTACACAGAACTCAATTCGTCACTAACTGACATCTACGTGAACACAAACGGTGACGTCTCCTATCCAAAGCCTCCCAAGAGGGAGCCATCACAAAGAGAACGCGATTCTGGGAAATATTGCATATTTCACGATATGGACGGTCATGACACAAATGACTGTAGACACTTGCGAGATTTGATTGAGGAACGGGTTAGACGTGGAGAGCTACCCGAGTATGTGAAACAACCAACAACGCCTACACCTGCGCTACCCCCACCTGCTCCCCGGAGAGGGAATGACCCTGGAACGAGCTCCCATCGGCTCGTCATCAACTGATCTGGATTGGATCACTCTGAGTTTTCAGCATTTCTTAGGATTTAAGATATGTTTATTTGCTTTCTTTAGGTTTTCCGATTGGCTAAATCGGAGTACACACGTTCGGGGTTAGGATTTAGCTCCAAAGCGTGTGCTGCACTCGATAACAAACCAATCAGGATTTGCTTTGGTTTTGTACTTTGAATTGAATAAGGAAGGACTTTCCGAGCATGGATTATGTTTGGCAATTTAAGTATCTTGTCAGGTTGTGGCAGGATTCTCAATCTCAACTAAAGTATGGCTTATACTTATCTCGGACCCCTAGGCATGGATTATGCCTAGGGACAGACTGACTTGTCAGGTTTTGGCAAGCATAGCTCTATCCCGACATGAGTATGGATTGTACTCACTAGGATTCTTAAGTATGGATTGTACTCTGGAACGGCTTATTGTTTTGTCAGGATCTGGCAAAGGAACTCAATAAAACTCGAGTATGGTTTATGCTCAGTTTGAATTTCCTGGTATGGCTTATACCCGGAAGGTTAGGTCCCTCGTCAGGTTTTGGCAGGATGATTCGAACGTGTCTTGAGTATGGTTTGCGCTCAAACAAGCGCCCAAGCATGGTTTATGCTCGAAAGTGTAATTAGTTTTGTCAGGATTTGACACACCTTTCTGCTCTCTTTTCTTCGCAGGTATGGATTATACTTGCAGCTGGCAGGCCCGGCGTAGCCTTGGATTATCCAGAACACGTCTTCCTTCATTCAGCAAGATATGTTCTGAGGGGCAAAATGTTGACCCGCTTTTTAGTCAAAGCAGTCACACATGGAATCTCTTCTCAACAATACACTCAAGCGTTGGGAATATCGTCAGAAGACATGAAGTGATTTGGTTGAAATCGCATCACAAATAAAGAAAGGCCCGGAACTCCTACCAAATGACCTTTTTTGGGCCCGAAAATAGCGATTACGGAGCTGAGCTCTGTAACTCTTGTAGATCTCTGAATTAGCTTCAGTTTGAGCTTTCGTTTGGCTAAAACGGACTTACGGTTTGAAAGTTATGCCCGTTTCCGTGAACGCATGCAGAACCGGAAACGTGGAATTTGGAAATTGGCTTGACCTCCCGGATCGGATCGGACCCGCTCCGACTCCTCTCTTCGAAGAAGCATAGCATTGGATGGTTTTGGCAGAGCTCTGACTCGGTTCGGATCGGGTGGAATGGAGCAATCCGACCCGCTTCGCGTCGGATCCTCACAAGAGCACAAAGTCTTCGGGTTGAAGACACCAACTCGGTTCGGATCGGATAACCGACCCGCCTTACACACTGCACTGAAGTACTTCCACTCTTCGGATCGAAGACACCAAATCGGTTCGGATCGGAAGTCCGAACCGACCCGCCTTGCACCAGATATATAGCAACACGTCTCGCCTTCGGTTGGAATGCTCCGGATCGGTTCGGAGGGAAGAGGACCCGAACCGAACCGCTTCGACCTGCTGCTACACCTCAACTTTGACCTGTTCTCAAGGAGTAACTACCTCCTATTAATCCGGATCGGCTTACACCTGTCCTAGCACGATCTGAAGACCACTTCTCCACTATCTCCAAGATGGCCTCTCCACATGCCACGTGCCCCTCCGATCCGATCCGGTTCAGAGCACCTACCAGCTTCTCTACGCCTATAAATACACCACGAGATGGTCATTTCAAGGGACTTTTTTCCGTCACTAACACCTCCCGACCTCCATTACCAAGTATTCAAGGACTTTGGGTACTCATCAACTCAATCAAACACGAGGCTATCGTGCATAAATTCAATCTCTTTTCTCCTCTTCTTCATTGTAAACACGAGGATTTCGTGTATAAGCTGCAAACAAACAACATTGTAATAGCTTCTTAGGATTCAAGAAACTATAAAGTGGACGTAGGCTTGGATTGAGCCGAACCACTATAAAAATCTCGAGTGTCTCCTCTTATTTTACTGCTTTTTCTGTATTAATCTGTGATTTGTGAGGATTTCACATAGAGTTTGGGTGTTAGGCCCAAATTTCGGTCTAACATTTTGGCGCGCCAGGTAGGGGGGCACACGATACAACTTCTTCTACTAGCTTGAACGGAAGCGGATTATTTGGCTATTGGATCAATGGTCAAGCGAAAGAAAGACGGAACCTTCTCTCGTGCTGAGGATGTTGGCACTGAAGGCACAAGGAACGAGGCAAGCCAGGAGGCTTCCTCTCATGAAAATCCATCAGCATACTTAACCAGAGATGAAATGGATGGCGTTCTCGCTGAATTGAGAACTCAAATGGCAAGACAAGATGATCTCCTCCGCAAACAACAGGAGATGATCGACCAATTCTTCGCTCGGATGGAAGGAAGGCCGAGCGGCAATGCGCAACTCACTGGAAATGGTACAGAAATGGCTCCAGCAGGAATAACAAACCGGATCGGTTCGGATCGGATCCGAACCGAGGGCCAAAATCTGAATCCAATGCAGATGGAAATGGGGGACATTCCCCACCGGATCGGTTCGGACCCTATCCGAACAGCAACCCTGCATGAGCCTGGGGGCAGCAGCCTCCCCTCTGGAAATCAAGGCTTCGCTCCTGTTCGACCTACATCCGCACCGGTTCGGGTCGGAAATACCACACAAATTCAGCATCAAGCTCCCCAGTTCGGAACAGGCGAACCTGTTCGGATCGGCACCTCCGATCCGAACCGTGCACCTCTCCATAACCTCCCTCGCTTCTCCGAACCGCAGCAAGGGGGCACCTCCGAACCGAACCGGATGACCTGCCAAGCTCCTTATACTCTTCCACACACTTCTGAACACAACGCTGGGGGCACCAGCTCTGGCTTTAGCAGCTTGCAACAGCTCTTTGAAGGCGATCGGCTCGCCAACCTCATTGAACGCCTCTCGAGAGGCCGCACTTATCAGAATGACGTGGATGATGTCAATCACAATCCATTCACACAGGAAATCAGGAATTCCCGCAATCCTCCGGATTTCAAACTTCCACAACTGGAACTCTACAACGGCAGGGCAGATCCTACTGTGCACCTAATGCGCTATAAACGGCATATGGAAGTTCAATCGGTGTCGGAAAACGTCATGGCTAAATGCTTTCCCCTCTTTTTGACTGATATTGCTGCTATGTGGTTTCGGCAGCTGGAATCTGAATCGATCAACAGCTGGAACATGTTGGTCGCTCGCTTTATTGAACAGTTTCGGGTCCATATCGCTCGACCCAAAAATGTAATGTCACTAACTACAATCAAGCAGAGGCCTAAAGAAACTCTACGGTCATTTCTGGAGAGGTTCAACGTTGCAGCAGCATCAGTTGATCGACCCGAGCCATCTATGGTATTAATGGCGGCAGTATCCGGCGTTCTAGACAACTCGGAGTTCAAAAAATCCTTGTACCGGGACCCACCAAGGAATCTTAGCGAATTCTACCTTGAATCGGATAGGTTTTTGCGTGAAGAAGATGCAACCTCCGAAAAGAAAGTTCTCGATGTTAACATGCTCAAAGACGGAGAACCGTCTGATTCTGATAAAGGCAAAGGAAAAGCTGCCGTCAAGAATGACCGCAACGCTCAGCCCCGGAGAGGGCCCAGATATGAAAAGTACACAGAACTCAATTCGTCACTAACTGACATCTACGTGAACACAAACGGTGACGTCTCCTATCCAAAGCCTCCCAAGAGGGAGCCATCACAAAGAGAACGCGATTCTGGGAAATATTGCATATTTCACGATATGGACGGTCATGACACAAATGACTGTAGACACTTGCGAGATTTGATTGAGGAACGGGTTAGACGTGGAGAGCTACCCGAGTATGTGAAACAACCAACAACGCCTACACCTGCGCTACCCCCACCTGCTCCCCGGAGAGGGAGTGACCCTGGAACGAGCTCCCATCGGCTCGTCATCAACTGATCTGGATTGGATCACTCTGAGTTTTCAGCATTTCTTAGGATTTAAGATATGTTTATTTGCTTTCTTTAGGTTTTCCGATTGGCTAAATCGGAGTACACACGTTCGGGGTTAGGATTTAGCTCCAAAGCGTGTGCTGCACTCGATAACAAACCAATCAGGATTTGCTTTGGTTTTGTACTTTGAATTGAATAAGGAAGGACTTTCCGAGCATGGATTATGTTTGGCAATTTAAGTATCTTGTCAGGTTGTGGCAGGATTCTCAATCTCAACTAAAGTATGGCTTATACTTATCTCGGACCCCTAGGCATGGATTATGCCTAGGGACAGACTGACTTGTCAGGTTTTGGCAAGCATAGCTCTATCCCGACATGAGTATGGATTGTACTCACTAGGATTCTTAAGTATGGATTGTACTCTGGAACGGCTTATTGTTTTGTCAGGATCTGGCAAAGGAACTCAATAAAACTCGAGTATGGTTTATGCTCAGTTTGAATTTCCTGGTATGGCTTATACCCGGAAGGTTAGGTCCCTCGTCAGGTTTTGGCAGGATGATTCGAACGTGTCTTGAGTATGGTTTGCGCTCAAACAAGCGCCCAAGCATGGTTTATGCTCGAAAGTGTAATTAGTTTTGTCAGGATTTGACACACCTTTCTGCTCTCTTTTCTTCGCAGGTATGGATTATACTTGCAGCTGGCAGGCCCGGCGTAGCCTTGGATTATCCAGAACACGTCTTCCTTCATTCAGCAAGATATGTTCTGAGGGGCAAAATGTTGACCCGCTTTTTAGTCAAAGCAGTCACACATGGAATCTCTTCTCAACAATACACTCAAGCGTTGGGAATATCGTCAGAAGACATGAAGTGATTTGGTTGAAATCGCATCACAAATAAAGAAAGGCCCGGAACTCCTACCAAATGACCTTTTTTGGGCCCGAAAATAGCGATTATGGAGCTGAGCTCTGTAACTCTTGTAGATCTCTGAATTAGCTTCAGTTTGAGCTTTCGTTTGGCTAAAACGGACTTACGGTTTGAAAGTTATGCCCGTTTCCGTGAACGCATGCAGAACCGGAAACGTGGAATTTGGAAATTGGCTTGACCTCCCGGATCGGATCGGACCCGCTCCGACTCCTCTCTTCGAAGAAGCATAGCATTGGATGGTTTTGGCAGAGCTCTGACTCGGTTCGGATCGGGTGGAATGGAGCAATCCGACCCGCTTCGCGTCGGATCCTCACAAGAGCACAAAGTCTTCGGGTTGAAGACACCAACTCGGTTCGGATCGGATAACCGAACCGACCCGCCTTACACACTGCACTGAAGTACTTCCACTCTTCGGATCGAAGACACCAAATCGGTTCGGATCGAAAGTCCGAACCGACCCGCCTTGCACCAGATATATAGCAACACGTCTCGCCTTCGGTTGGAATGCTCCGGATCGGTTCGGAGGGAAGAGGACCCGAACCGAACCGCTTCGACCTGCTGCTACACCTCAACTTTGACCTGTTCTCAAGGAGTAACTACCTCCTATTAATCCGGATCGGCTTACACCTGTCCTAGCACGATCTGAAGACCACTTCTCCACTATCTCCGAGATGGCCTCTCCACATGCCACGTGCCCCTCCGATCCGATCCGGTTCAGAGCACCTACCAGCTTCTCTACGCCTATAAATACACCATGAGATGGTCATTTCAAGGGACTTTTTTCCGTCACTAACACCTCCCGACCTCCATTACCAAGTATTCAAGGACTTTGGGTACTCATCAACTCAATCAAACACGAGGCTATCGTGCATAAATTCAATCTCTTTTCTCCTCTTCTTCATTGTAAACACGAGGATTTCGTGTATAAGCTGCAAACAAACAACATTGTAATAGCTTCTTAGGATTCAAGAAACTATAAAGTGGACGTAGGCTTGGATTGAGCCGAACCACTATAAAAATCTCGAGTGTCTCCTCTTATTTTACTGCTTTTTCTGTATTAATCTGTGATTTGTGAGGATTTCACATAGACTTTGGGTGTTAGGCCCAAATTTCGGTCTAACATTTTGGCGCGCCAGGTAGGGGGGCACACGATACAACTTCTTCTACTAGCTTGAACGGAAGCGGATTATTTGGCTATTGGATCAATGGTCAAGCGAAAGAAAGACGGAACCTTCTCTCGTGCTGAGGATGTTGGCACTGAAGGCACAAGGAACGAGGCAAGCCAGGAGGCTTCCTCTCATGAAAATCCATCAGCATACTTAACCAGAGATGAAATGGATGGCGTTCTCGCTGAATTGAGAACTCAAATGGCAAGACAAGATGATCTCCTCCGCAAACAACAGGAGATGATCGACCAATTCTTCGCTCGGATGGAAGGAAGGCCGAGCGGCAATGCGCAACTCACTGGAAATGGTACTGAAATGGCTCCAGCAGGAATAACAAACCGGATCGGTTCGGATCGGATCCGAACCGAGGGCCAAAATCTGAATCCAATGCAGATGGAAATGGGGGACATTCCCCACCGGATCGGTTCGGACCCGATCCGAACAGCAACCCTGCATGAGCCTGGGGGCAGCAGCCTCCCCTCTGGAAATCAAGGCTTCGCTCCTGTTCGACCTACATCCGCACCGGTTCGGGTCGGAAATACCACACAAATTCAGCATCAAGCTCCCCAGTTCGGAACAGGCGAACCTGTTCGGATCGGCACCTCCGATCCGAACCGTGCACCTCTCCATAACCTCCCTCGCTTCTCCGAACCGCAGCAAGGGGGCACCTCCGAACCGAACCGGATGACCTGCCAAGCTCCTTATACTCTTCCACACACTTCTGAACACAACGCTGGGGGCACCAGCTCTGGCTTTAGCAGCTTGCAACAGCTCTTTGAAGGCGATCGGCTCGCCAACCTCATTGAACGCCTCTCGAGAGGCCGCACTTATCAGAATGACGTGGATGATGTCAATCACAATCCATTCACACAGGAAATCAGGAATTCCCGCAATCCTCCGGATTTCAAACTTCCACAACTGGAACTCTACAACGGCAGGGCAGATCCTACTGTGCACCTAATGCGCTATAAACGGCATATGGAAGTTCAATCGGTGTCGGAAAACGTCATGGCTAAATGCTTTCCCCTCTTTTTGACTGATATTGCTGCTATGTGGTTTCGGCAGCTGGAATCTGAATCGATCAACAGCTGGAACATGTTGGTCGCTCGCTTTATTGAACAGTTTCGGGTCCATATCGCTCGACCCAAAAATGTAATGTCACTAACTACAATCAAGCAGAGGCCTAAAGAAACTCTACGGTCATTTCTGGAGAGGTTCAACGTTGCAGCAGCATCAGTTGATCGACCGGAGCCATCTATGGTATTAATGGCGGCAGTATCCGGCGTTCTAGACAACTCGGAGTTCAAAAAATCCTTGTACCGGGACCCACCAAGGAATCTTAGCGAATTCTACCTTGAATCGGATAGGTTTTTGCGTGAAGAAGATGCAACCTCCGAAAAGAAAGTTCTCGATGTTAACATGCTCAAAGACGGAGAACCGTCTGATTCTGATAAAGGCAAAGGAAAAGCTGCCGTCAAGAATGACCGCAACGCTCAGCCCCGGAGAGGGCCCAGATATGAAAAGTACACAGAACTCAATTCGTCACTAACTGACATCTACGTGAACACAAACGGTGACGTCTCCTATCCAAAGCCTCCCAAGAGGGAGCCATCACAAAGAGAACGCGATTCTGGGAAATATTGCATATTTCACGATATGGACGGTCATGACACAAATGACTGTAGACACTTGCGAGATTTGATTGAGGAACGGGTTAGACGTGGAGAGCTACCCGAGTATGTGAAACAACCAACAACGCCTACACCTGCGCTACCCCCACCTGCTCCCCGGAGAGGGAGTGACCCTGGAACGAGCTCCCATCGGCTCGTCATCAACTGATCTGGATTGGATCACTTTGAGTTTTCAGCATTTCTTAGGATTTAAGATATGTTTATTTGCTTTCTTTAGGTTTTCCGATTGGCTAAATCGGAGTACACACGTTCGGGGTTAGGATTTAGCTCCAAAGCGTGTGCTGCACTCGATAACAAACCAATCAGGATTTGCTTTGGTTTTGTACTTTGAATTGAATAAGGAAGGACTTTCCGAGCATGGATTATGTTTGGCAATTTAAGTATCTTGTCAGGTTGTGGCAGGATTCTCAATCTCAACTAAAGTATGGCTTATACTTATCTCGGACCCCTAGGCATGGATTATGCCTAGGGACAGACTGACTTGTCAGGTTTTGGCAAGCATAGCTCTATCCCGACATGAGTATGGATTGTACTCACTAGGATTCTTAAGTATGGATTGTACTCTGGAACGGCTTATTGTTTTGTCAGGATCTGGCAAAGGAACTCAATAAAACTCGAGTATGGTTTATGCTCAGTTTGAATTTCCTGGTATGGCTTATACCCGGAAGGTTAGGTCCCTCGTCAGGTTTTGGCAGGATGATTCGAACGTGTCTTGAGTATGGTTTACGCTCAAACAAGCGCCCAAGCATGGTTTATGCTCGAAAGTGTAATTAGTTTTGTCAGGATTTGACACACCTTTCTGCTCTCTTTTCTTCGCAGGTATGGATTATACTTGCAGCTGGCAGGCCCGGCGTAGCCTTGGATTATCCAGAACACGTCTTCCTTCATTCAGCAAGATATGTTCTGAGGGGCAAAATGTTGACCCGCTTTTTAGTCAAAGCAGTCACACATGGAATCTCTTCTCAACAATACACTCAAGCGTTGGGAATATCGTCAGAAGACATGAAGTGATTTGGTTGAAATCGCATCACAAATAAAGAAAGGCCCGGAACTCCTACCAAATGACCTTTTTTGGGCCCGAAAATAGCGATTATGGAGCTGAGCTCTGTAACTCTTGTAGATCTCTGAATTAGCTTCAGTTTGAGCTTTCGTTTGGCTAAAACGGACTTACGGTTTGAAAGTTATGCCCGTTTCCGTGAACGCATGCAGAACCGGAAACGTGGAATTTGGAAATTGGCTTGACCTCCCGGATCGGATCGGACCCGCTCCGACTCCTCTCTTCGAAGAAGCATAGCATTGGATGGTTTTGGCAGAGCTCTGACTCGGTTCGGATCGGGTGGAATGGAGCAATCCGACCCGCTTCGCGTCGGATCCTCACAAGAGCACAAAGTCTTCGGGTTGAAGACACCAACTCGGTTCGGATCGGATAACCGAACCGACCCGCCTTACACACTGCACTGAAGTACTTCCACTCTTCGGATCGAAGACACCAAATCGGTTCGGATCGAAAGTCCGAACCGACCCGCCTTGCACCAGATATATAGCAACACGTCTCGCCTTCGGTTGGAATGCTCCGGATCGGTTCGGAAGGAAGAGGACCCGAACCAAACCGCTTCGACCTGCTGCTACACCTCAACTTTGACCTGTTCTCAAGGAGTAACTACCTCCTATTAATCCGGATCGGCTTACACCTGTCCTAGCACGATCTGAAGACCACTTCTCCACTATCTCCGAGATGGCCTCTCCACATGCCACGTGCCCCTCCGATCCGATCCGGTTCAGAGCACCTACCAGCTTCTCTACGCCTATAAATACACCACGAGATGGTCATTTCAAGGGACTTTTTTCCGTCACTAACACCTCCCGACCTCCATTACCAAGTATTCAAGGACTTTGGGTACTCATCAACTCAATCAAACACGAGGCTATCGTGCATAAATTCAATCTCTTTTCTCCTCTTCTTCATTGTAAACACGAGGATTTCGTGTATAAGCTGCAAACAAACAACATTGTAATAGCTTCTTAGGATTCAAGAAACTATAAAGTGGACGTAGGCTTGGATTGAGCCGAACCACTATAAAAATCTCGAGTGTCTCCTCTTATTTTACTGCTTTTTCTGTATTAATCTGTGATTTGTGAGGATTTCACATAGACTTTGGGTGTTAGGCCCAAATTTCGGTCTAACATTTTGGCGCGCCAGGTAGGGGGGCACACGATACAACTTCTTCTACTAGCTTGAACGGAAGCGGATTATTTGGCTATTGGATCAATGGTCAAGCGAAAGAAAGACGGAACCTTCTCTCGTGCTGAGGATGTTGGCACTGAAGGCACAAGGAACGAGGCAAGCCAGGAGGCTTCCTCTCATGAAAATCCATCAGCATACTTAACCAGAGATGAAATGGATGGCGTTCTCGCTGAATTGAGAACTCAAATGGCAAGACAAGATGATCTCCTCCGCAAACAACAGGAGATGATCGACCAATTCTTCGCTCGGATGGAAGGAAGGCCGAGCGGCAATGCGCAACTCACTGGAAATGGTACTGAAATGGCTCCAGCAGGAATAACAAACCGGATCGGTTCGGATCGGATCCGAACCGAGGGCCAAAATCTGAATCCAATGCAGATGGAAATGGGGGACATTCCCCACCGGATCGGTTCGGACCCGATCCGAACAGCAACCCTGCATGAGCCTGGGGGCAGCAGCCTCCCCTCTGGAAATCAAGGCTTCGCTCCTGTTCGACCTACATCCGCACCGGTTCGGGTCGGAAATACCACACAAATTCAGCATCAAGCTCCCCAGTTCGGAACAGGCGAACCTGTTCGGATCGGCACCTCCGATCCGAACCGTGCACCTCTCCATAACCTCCCTCGCTTCTCCGAACCGCAGCAAGGGGGCACCTCCGAACCGAACCGGATGACCTGCCAAGCTCCTTATACTCTTCCACACACTTCTGAACACAACGCTGGGGGCACCAGCTCTGGCTTTAGCAGCTTGCAACAGCTCTTTGAAGGCGATCGGCTCGCCAACCTCATTGAACGCCTCTCGAGAGGCCGCACTTATCAGAATGACGTGGATGATGTCAATCACAATCCATTCACACAGGAAATCAGGAATTCCCGCAATCCTCCGGATTTCAAACTTCCACAACTGGAACTCTACAACGGCAGGGCAGATCCTACTGTGCACCTAATGCGCTATAAACGGCATATGGAAGTTCAATCGGTGTCGGAAAACGTCATGGCTAAATGCTTTCCCCTCTTTTTGACTGATATTGCTGCTATGTGGTTTCGGCAGCTGGAATCTGAATCGATCAACAGCTGGAACATGTTGGTCGCTCGCTTTATTGAACAGTTTCGGGTCCATATCGCTCGACCCAAAAATGTAATGTCACTAACTACAATCAAGCAGAGGCCTAAAGAAACTCTACGGTCATTTCTGGAGAGGTTCAACGTTGCAGCAGCATCAGTTGATCGACCGGAGCCATCTATGGTATTAATGGCGGCAGTATCCGGCGTTCTAGACAACTCGGAGTTCAAAAAATCCTTGTACCGGGACCCACCAAGGAATCTTAGCGAATTCTACCTTGAATCGGATAGGTTTTTGCGTGAAGAAGATGCAACCTCCGAAAAGAAAGTTCTCGATGTTAACATGCTCAAAGACGGAGAACCGTCTGATTCTGATAAAGGCAAAGGAAAAGCTGCCGTCAAGAATGACCGCAACGCTCAGCCCCGGAGAGGGCCCAGATATGAAAAGTACACAGAACTCAATTCGTCACTAACTGACATCTACGTGAACACAAACGGTGACGTCTCCTATCCAAAGCCTCCCAAGAGGGAGCCATCACAAAGAGAACGCGATTCTGGGAAATATTGCATATTTCACGATATGGACGGTCATGACACAAATGACTGTAGACACTTGCGAGATTTGATTGAGGAACGGGTTAGACGTGGAGAGCTACCCGAGTATGTGAAACAACCAACAACGCCTACACCTGCGCTACCCCCACCTGCTCCCCGGAGAGGGAGTGACCCTGGAACGAGCTCCCATCGGCTCGTCATCAACTGATCTGGATTGGATCACTCTGAGTTTTCAGCATTTCTTAGGATTTAAGATATGTTTATTTGCTTTCTTTAGGTTTTCCGATTGGCTAAATCGGAGTACACACGTTCGGGGTTAGGATTTAGCTCCAAAGCGTGTGCTGCACTCGATAACAAACCAATCAGGATTTGCTTTGGTTTTGTACTTTGAATTGAATAAGGAAGGACTTTCCGAGCATGGATTATGTTTGGCAATTTAAGTATCTTGTCAGGTTGTGGCAGGATTCTCAATCTCAACTAAAGTATGGCTTATACTTATCTCGGACCCCTAGGCATGGATTATGCCTAGGGACAGACTGACTTGTCAGGTTTTGGCAAGCATAGCTCTATCCCGACATGAGTATGGATTGTACTCACTAGGATTCTTAAGTATGGATTGTACTCTGGAACGGCTTATTGTTTTGTCAGGATCTGGCAAAGGAACTCAATAAAACTCGAGTATGGTTTATGCTCAGTTTGAATTTCCTGGTATGGCTTATACCCGGAAGGTTAGGTCCCTCGTCAGGTTTTGGCAGGATGATTCGAACGTGTCTTGAGTATGGTTTACGCTCAAACAAGCGCCCAAGCATGGTTTATGCTCGAAAGTGTAATTAGTTTTGTCAGGATTTGACACACCTTTCTGCTCTCTTTTCTTCGCAGGTATGGATTATACTTGCAGCTGGCAGGCCCGGCGTAGCCTTGGATTATCCAGAACACGTCTTCCTTCATTCAGCAAGATATGTTCTGAGGGGCAAAATGTTGACCCGCTTTTTAGTCAAAGCAGTCACACATGGAATCTCTTCTCAACAATACACTCAAGCGTTGGGAATATCGTCAGAAGACATGAAGTGATTTGGTTGAAATCGCATCACAAATAAAGAAAGGCCCGGAACTCCTACCAAATGACCTTTTTTGGGCCCGAAAATAGCGATTACGGAGCTGAGATCTGTAACTCTTGTAGATCTCTGAATTAGCTTCAGTTTGAGCTTTCGTTTGGCTAAAACGGACTTACGGTTTGAAAGTTATGCCCGTTTCCGTGAACGCATGCAGAACCGGAAACGTGGAATTTGGAAATTGGCTTGACCTCCCGGATCGGATCGGACCCGCTCCGACTCCTCTCTTCGAAGAAGCATAGCATTGGATGGTTTTGGCAGAGCTCTGACTCGGTTCGGATCGGGTGGAATGGAGCAATCCGACCCGCTTCGCGTCGGATCCTCACAAGAGCACAAAGTCTTCGGGTTGAAGACACCAACTCGGTTCGGATCGGATAACCGAACCGACCCGCCTTACACACTGCACTGAAGTACTTCCACTCTTCGGATCGAAGACACCAAATCGGTTCGGATCGAAAGTCCGAACCGACCCGCCTTGCACCAGATATATAGCAACACGTCTCGCCTTCGGTTGGAATGCTCCGGATCGGTTCGGAAGGAAGAGGACCCGAACCGAACCGCTTCGACCTGCTGCTACACCTCAACTTTGACCTGTTCTCAAGGAGTAACTACCTCCTATTAATCCGGATCGGCTTACACCTGTCCTAGCACGATCTGAAGACCACTTCTCCACTATCTCCGAGATGGCCTCTCCACATGCCACGTGCCCCTCCGATCCGATCCGGTTCAGAGCACCTACCAGCTTCTCTACGCCTATAAATACACCACGAGATGGTCATTTCAAGGGACTTTTTTCCGTCACTAACACCTCCCGACCTCCATTACCAAGTATTCAAGGACTTTGGGTACTCATCAACTCAATCAAACACGAGGCTATCGTGCATAAATTCAATCTCTTTTCTCCTCTTCTTCATTGTAAACACGAGGATTTCGTGTATAAGCTGCAAACAAACAACATTGTAATAGCTTCTTAGGATTCAAGAAACTATAAAGTGGACGTAGGCTTGGATTGAGCCGAACCACTATAAAAATCTCGAGTGTCTCCTCTTATTTTACTGCTTTTTCTGTATTAATCTATGATTTGTGAGGATTTCACATAGACTTTGGGTGTTAGGCCCAAATTTCGGTCTAACATTTTGGCGCGCCAGGTAGGGGGGCACACGATACAACTTCTTCTACTAGCTTGAACGGAAGCGGATTATTTGGCTATTGGATCAATGGTCAAGCGAAAGAAAGACGGAACCTTCTCTCGTGCTGAGGATGTTGGCACTGAAGGCACAAGGAACGAGGCAAGCCAGGAGGCTTCCTCTCATGAAAATCCATCAGCATACTTAACCAGAGATGAAATGGATGGCGTTCTCGCTGAATTGAGAACTCAAATGGCAAGACAAGATGATCTCCTCCGCAAACAACAGGAGATGATCGACCAATTCTTCGCTCGGATGGAAGGAAGGCCGAGCGGCAATGCGCAACTCACTGGAAATGGTACTGAAATGGCTCCAGCAGGAATAACAAACCGGATCGGTTCGGATCGGATCCGAACCGAGGGCCAAAATCTGAATCCAATGCAGATGGAAATGGGGGACATTCCCCACCGGATCGGTTCGGACCCGATCCGAACAGCAACCCTGCATGAGCCTGGGGGCAGCAGCCTCCCCTCTGGAAATCAAGGCTTCGCTCCTGTTCGACCTACATCCGCACCGGTTCGGGTCGGAAATACCACACAAATTCAGCATCAAGCTCCCCAGTTCGGAACAGGCGAACCTGTTCGGATCGGCACCTCCGATCCGAACCGTGCACCTCTCCATAACCTCCCTCGCTTCTCCGAACCGCAGCAAGGGGGCACCTCCGAACCGAACCGGATGACCTGCCAAGCTCCTTATACTCTTCCACACACTTCTGAACACAACGCTGGGGGCACCAGCTCTGGCTTTAGCAGCTTGCAACAGCTCTTTGAAGGCGATCGGCTCGCCAACCTCATTGAACGCCTCTCGAGAGGCCTCACTTATCAGAATGACGTGGATGATGTCAATCACAATCCATTCACACAGGAAATCAGGAATTCCCGCAATCCTCCGGATTTCAAACTTCCACAACTGGAACTCTACAACGGCAGGGCAGATCCTACTGTGCACCTAATGCGCTATAAACGGCATATGGAAGTTCAATCGATGTCGGAAAACGTCATGGCTAAATGCTTTCCCCTCTTTTTGACTGATATTGCTGCTATGTGGTTTCGGCAGCTGGAATCTGAATCGATCAACAGCTGGAACATGTTGGTCGCTCGCTTTATTGAACAGTTTCGGGTCCATATCGCTCGACCCAAAAATGTAATGTCACTAACTACAATCAAGCAGAGGCCTAAAGAAACTCTACGGTCATTTCTGGAGAGGTTCAACGTTGCAGCAGCATCAGTTGATCGACCCGAGCCATCTATGGTATTAATGGCGGCAGTATCCGGCGTTCTAGACAACTCGGAGTTCAAAAAATCCTTGTACCGGGACCCACCAAGGAATCTTAGCGAATTCTACCTTGAATCGGATAGGTTTTTGCGTGAAGAAGATGCAACCTCCGAAAAGAAAGTTCTCAATGTTAACATGCTCAAAGACGGAGAACCGTCTGATTCTGATAAAGGCAAAGGAAAAGCTGCCGTCAAGAATGACCGCAACGCTCAGCCCCGGAGAGGGCCCAGATATGAAAAGTACACAGAACTCAATTCGTCACTAACTGACATCTACGTGAACACAAACGGTGACGTCTCCTATCCAAAGCCTCCCAAGAGGGAGCCATCACAAAGAGAACGCGATTCTGGGAAATATTGCATATTTCACGATATGGACGGTCATGACACAAATGACTGTAGACACTTGCGAGATTTGATTGAGGAACGGGTTAGACGTGGAGAGCTACCCGAGTATGTGAAACAACCAACAACGCCTACACCTGCGCTACCCCCACCTGCTCCCCGGAGAGGGAATGACCCTGGAATGAGCTCCCATCGGCTCGTCATCAACTGATCTGGATTGGATCACTCTGAGTTTTCAGCATTTCTTAGGATTTAAGATATGTTTCTTTGCTTTCTTTAGGTTTTCCGATTGGCTAAATCGGAGTACACACGTTCGGGGTTAGGATTTAGCTCCAAAGCGTGTGCTGCACTCGATAACAAACCAATCAGGATTTGCTTTGGTTTTGTACTTTGAATTGAATAAGGAAGGACTTTCCGAGCATGGATTATGTTTGGCAATTTAAGTATCTTGTCAGGTTGTGGCAGGATTCTCAATCTCAACTAAAGTATGGCTTATACTTATCTCGGACCCCTAGGCATGGATTATGCCTAGGGACAGACTGACTTGTCAGGTTTTGGCAAGCATAGCTCTATCCCGACATGAGTATGGATTGTACTCACTAGGATTCTTAAGTATGGATTGTACTCTGGAACGGCTTATTGTTTTGTCAGGATCTGGCAAAGGAACTCAATAAAACTCGAGTATGGTTTATGCTCAGTTTGAATTTCCTGGTATGGCTTATACCCGGAAGGTTAGGTCCCTCGTCAGGTTTTGGCAGGATGATTCGAACGTGTCTTGAGTATGGTTTACGCTCAAACAAGAGCCCAAGCATGGTTTATGCTCGAAAGTGTAATTAGTTTTGTCAGGATTTGACACACCTTTCTGCTCTCTTTTCTTCGCAGGTATGGATTATACTTGCAGCTGGCAGGCCCGGCGTAGCCTTGGATTATCCAGAACACGTCTTCCTTCATTCAGCAAGATATGTTCTGAGGGGCAAAATGTTGACCCGCTTTTTAGTCAAAGCAGTCACACATGGAATCTCTTCTCAACAATACACTCAAGCGTTGGGAATATCGTCAGAAGACATGAAGTGATTTGGTTGAAATCGCATCACAAATAAAGAAAGGCCCGGAACTCCTACCAAATGACCTTTTTTGGGCCCGAAAATAGCGATTATGGAGCTGAGCTCTGTAACTCTTGTAGATCTCTGAATTAGCTTCAGTTTGAGCTTTCGTTTGGCTAAAACGGACTTACGGTTTGAAAGTTATGCCCGTTTCCGTGAACGCATGCAGAACCGGAAACGTGGAATTTGGAAATTGGCTTGACCTCCCGGATCGGATCGGACCCGCTCCGACTCCTCTCTTCGAAGAAGCATAGCATTGGATGGTTTTGGCAGAGCTCTGACTCGGTTCGGATCGGGTGGAATGGAGCAATCCGACCCGCTTCGCGTCGGATCCTCACAAGAGCACAAAGTCTTCGGGTTGAAGACACCAACTCGGTTCGGATCGGATAACCGAACCGACCCGCCTTACACACTGCACTGAAGTACTTCCACTCTTCGGATCGAAGACACCAAATCGGTTCGGATCGAAAGTCCGAACCGACCCGCCTTGCACCAGATATATAGCAACACGTCTCGCCTTCGGTTGGAATGCTCCGGATCGGTTCGGAAGGAAGAGGACCCGAACCGAACCGCTTCGACCTGCTGCTACACCTCAACTTTGACCTGTTCTCAAGGAGTAACTACCTCCTATTAATCCGGATCGGCTTACACCTGTCCTAGCACGATCTGAAGACCACTTCTCCACTATCTCCGAGATGGCCTCTCCACATGCCACGTGCCCCTCCGATCCGATCCGGTTCAGAGCACCTACCAGCTTCTCTACGCCTATAAATACACCACGAGATGGTCATTTCAAGGGACTTTTTTCCGTCACTAACACCTCCCGACCTCCATTACCAAGTATTCAAGGACTTTGGGTACTCATCAACTCAATCAAACACGAGGCTATCGTGCATAAATTCAATCTCTTTTCTCCTCTTCTTCATTGTAAACACGAGGATTTCGTGTATAAGCTGCAAACAAACAACATTGTAATAGCTTCTTAGGATTCAAGAAACTATAAAGTGGACGTAGGCTTGGATTGAGCCGAACCACTATAAAAATCTCGAGTGTCTCCTCTTATTTTACTGCTTTTTCTGTATTAATCTGTGATTTGTGAGGATTTCACATAGACTTTGGGTGTTAGGCCCAAATTTCGGTCTAACATTTTGGCGCGCCAGGTAGGGGGGCACACGATACAACTTCTTCTACTAGCTTGAACGGAAGCGGATTATTTGGCTATTGGATCAATGGTCAAGCGAAAGAAAGACGGAACCTTCTCTCGTGCTGAGGATGTTGGCACTGAAGGCACAAGGAACGAGGCAAGCCAGGAGGCTTCCTCTCATGAAAATCCATCAGCATACTTAACCAGAGATGAAATGGATGGCGTTCTCGCTGAATTGAGAACTCAAATGGCAAGACAAGATGATCTCCTCCGCAAACAACAGGAGATGATCGACCAATTCTTCGCTCGGATGGAAGGAAGGCCGAGCGGCAATGCGCAACTCACTGGAAATGGTACTGAAATGGCTCCAGCAGGAATAACAAACCGGATCGGTTCGGATCGGATCCGAACCGAGGGCCAAAATCTGAATCCAATGCAGATGGAAATGGGGGACATTCCCCACCGGATCGGTTCGGACCCGATCCGAACAGCAACCCTGCATGAGCCTGGGGGCAGCAGCCTCCCCTCTGGAAATCAAGGCTTCGCTCCTGTTCGACCTACATCCGCACCGGTTCGGGTCGGAAATACCACACAAATTCAGCATCAAGCTCCCCAGTTCGGAACAGGCGAACCTGTTCGGATCGGCACCTCCGATCCGAACCGTGCACCTCTCCATAACCTCCCTCGCTTCTCCGAACCGCAGCAAGGGGGCACCTCCGAACCGAACCGGATGACCTGCCAAGCTCCTTATACTCTTCCACACACTTCTGAACACAACGCTGGGGGCACCAGCTCTGGCTTTAGCAGCCTGCAACAGCTCTTTGAAGGCGATCGGCTCGCCAACCTCATTGAACGCCTCTCGAGAGGCCGCACTTATCAGAATGACGTGGATGATGTCAATCACAATCCATTCACACAGGAAATCAGGAATTCCCGCAATCCTCCGGATTTCAAACTTCCACAACTGGAACTCTACAACGGCAGGGCAGATCCTACTGTGCACCTAATGCGCTATAAACGGCATATGGAAGTTCAATCGGTGTCGGAAAACGTCATGGCTAAATGCTTTCCCCTCTTTTTGACTGATATTGCTGCTATGTGGTTTCGGCAGCTGGAATCTGAATCGATCAACAGCTGGAACATGTTGGTCGCTCGCTTTATTGAACAGTTTCGGGTCCATATCGCTCGACCCAAAAATGTAATGTCACTAACTACAATCAAGCAGAGGCCTAAAGAAACTCTACGGTCATTTCTGGAGAGGTTCAACGTTGCAGCAGCATCAGTTGATCGACCCGAGCCATCTATGGTATTAATGGCGGCAGTATCCGGCGTTCTAGACAACTCGGAGTTCAAAAAATCCTTGTACCGGGACCCACCAAGGAATCTTAGCGAATTCTACCTTGAATCGGATAGGTTTTTGCGTGAAGAAGATGCAACCTCCGAAAAGAAAGTTCTCGATGTTAACATGCTCAAAGACGGAGAACCGTCTGATTCTGATAAAGGCAAAGGAAAAGCTGCCGTCAAGAATGACCGCAACGCTCAGCCCCGGAGAGGGCCCAGATATGAAAAGTACACAGAACTCAATTCGTCACTAACTGACATCTACGTGAACACAAACGGTGACGTCTCCTATCCAAAGACTCCCAAGAGGGAGCCATCACAAAGAGAACGCGATTCTGGGAAATATTGCATATTTCACGATATGGACGGTCATGACACAAATGACTGTAGACACTTGCGAGATTTGATTGAGGAACGGGTTAGACGTGGAGAGCTACCCGAGTATGTGAAACAACCAACAACGCCTACACCTGCGCTACCCCCACCTGCTCCCCGGAGAGGGAATGACCCTGGAACGAGCTCCCATCGGCTCGTCATCAACTGATCTGGATTGGATCACTCTGAGTTTTCAGCATTTCTTAGGATTTAAGATATGTTTCTTTGCTTTCTTTAGGTTTTCCGATTGGCTAAATCGGAGTACACACGTTCGGGGTTAGGATTTAGCTCCAAAGCGTGTGCTGCACTCGATAACAAACCAATCAGGATTTGCTTTGGTTTTGTACTTTGAATTGAATAAGGAAGGACTTTCCGAGCATGGATTATGTTTGGCAATTTAAGTATCTTGTCAGGTTGTGGCAGGATTCTCAATCTCAACTAAAGTATGGCTTATACTTATCTCGGACCCCTAGGCATGGATTATGCCTAGGGACAGACTGACTTGTCAGGTTTTGGCAAGCATAGCTCTATCCCGACATGAGTATGGATTGTACTCACTAGGATTCTTAAGTATGGATTGTACTCTGGAACGGCTTATTGTTTTGTCAGGATCTGGCAAAGGAACTCAATAAAACTCGAGTATGGTTTATGCTCAGTTTGAATTTCCTGGTATGGCTTATACCCGGAAGGTTAGGTCCCTCGTCAGGTTTTGGCAGGATGATTCGAACGTGTCTTGAGTATGGTTTACGCTCAAACAAGCGCCCAAGCATGGTTTATGCTCGAAAGTGTAATTAGTTTTGTCAGGATTTGACACACCTTTCTGCTCTCTTTTCTTCGCAGGTATGGATTATACTTGCAGCTGGCAGGCCCGGCGTAGCCTTGGATTATCCAGAACACGTCTTCCTTCATTCAGCAAGATATGTTCTGAGGGGCAAAATGTTGACCCGCTTTTTAGTCAAAGCAGTCACACATGGAATCTCTTCTCAACAATACACTCAAGCGTTGGGAATATCGTCAGAAGACATGAAGTGATTTGGTTGAAATCGCATCACAAATAAAGAAAGGCCCGGAACTCCTACCAAATGACCTTTTTTGGGCCCGAAAATAGCGATTATGGAGCTGAGCTCTGTAACTCTTGTAGATCTCTGAATTAGCTTCAGTTTGAGCTTTCGTTTGGCTAAAACGGACTTACGGTTTGAAAGTTATGCCCGTTTCCGTGAACGCATGCAGAACCGGAAACGTGGAATTTGGAAATTGGCTTGACCTCCCGGATCGGATCGGACCCGCTCCGACTCCTCTCTTCGAAGAAGCATAGCATTGGATGGTTTTGGCAGAGCTCTGACTCGGTTCGGATCGGGTGGAATGGAGCAATCCGACCCGCTTCGCGTCGGATCCTCACAAGAGCACAAAGTCTTCGGGTTGAAGACACCAACTCGGTTCGGATCGGATAACCGAACCGACCCGCCTTACACACTGCACTGAAGTACTTCCACTCTTCGGATCGAAGACACCAAATCGGTTCGGATCGGAAGTCCGAACCGACCCGCCTTGCACCAGATATATAGCAACACGTCTCGCCTTCGGTTGGAATGCTCCGGATCGGTTCGGAAGGAAGAGGACCCGAACCGAACCGCTTCGACCTGCTGCTACACCTCAACTTTGACATGTTCTCAAGGAGTAACTACCTCCTATTAATCCGGATCGGCTTACACCTGTCCTAACACGATCTGAAGACCACTTCTCCACTATCTCCGAGATGGCCTCTCCACATGCCACGTGCCCCTCCGATCCGATCCGGTTCAGAGCACCTACCAGCTTCTCTACGCCTATAAATACACCACGAGATGGTCATTTCAAGGGACTTTTTTCCGTCACTAACACCTCCCGACCTCCATTACCAAGTATTCAAGGACTTTGGGTACTCATCAACTCAATCAAACACGAGGCTATCGTGCATAAATTCAATCTCTTTTCTCCTCTTCTTCATTGTAAACACGAGGATTTCGTGTATAAGCTGCAAACAAACAACATTGTAATAGCTTCTTAGGATTCAAGAAACTATAAAGTGGACGTAGGCTTGGATTGAGCCGAACCACTATAAAAATCTCGAGTGTCTCCTCTTATTTTACTGCTTTTTCTGTATTAATCTGTGATTTGTGAGGATTTCACATAGACTTTGGGTGTTAGGCCCAAATTTCGGTCTAACATTTTGGCGCGCCAGGTAGGGGGGCACACGATACAACTTCTTCTACTAGCTTGAACGGAAGCGGATTATTTGGCTATTGGATCAATGGTCAAGCGAAAGAAAGACGGAACCTTCTCTCGTGCTGAGGATGTTGGCACTGAAGGCACAAGGAACGAGGCAAGCCAGGAGGCTTCCTCTCATGAAAATCCATCAGCATACTTAACCAGAGATGAAATGGATGGCGTTCTCGCTGAATTGAGAACTCAAATGGCAAGACAAGATGATCTCCTCCGCAAACAACAGGAGATGATCGACCAATTCTTCGCTCGGATGGAAGGAAGGCCGAGCGGCAATGCGCAACTCACTGGAAATGGTACTGAAATGGCTCCAGCAGGAATAACAAACCGGATCGGTTCGGATCGGATCCGAACCGAGGGCCAAAATCTGAATCCAATGCAGATGGAAATGGGGGACATTCCCCACCGGATCGGTTCGGACCCGATCCGAACAGCAACCCTGCATGAGCCTGGGGGCAGCAGCCTCCCCTCTGGAAATCAAGGCTTCGCTCCTGTTCGACCTACATCCGCACCGGTTCGGGTCGGAAATACCACACAAATTCAGCATCAAGCTCCCCAGTTCGGAACAGGCGAACCTGTTCGGATCGGCACCTCCGATCCGAACCGTGCACCTCTCCATAACCTCCCTCGCTTCTCCGAACCGCAGCAAGGGGGCACCTCCGAACCGAACCGGATGACCTGCCAAGCTCCTTATACTCTTCCACACACTTCTGAACACAACGCTGGGGGCACCAGCTCTGGCTTTAGCAGCCTGCAACAGCTCTTTGAAGGCGATCGGCTCGCCAACCTCATTGAACGCCTCTCGAGAGGCCGCACTTATCAGAATGACATGGATGATGTCAATCACAATCCATTCACACAGGAAATCAGGAATTCCCGCAATCCTCCGGATTTCAAACTTCCACAACTGGAACTCTACAACGGCAGGGCAGATCCTACTGTGCACCTAATGCGCTATAAACGGCATATGGAAGTTCAATCGGTGTCGGAAAACGTCATGGCTAAATGCTTTCCCCTCTTTTTGACTGATATTGCTGCTATGTGGTTTCGGCAGCTGGAATCTGAATCGATCAACAGCTGGAACATGTTGGTCGCTCGCTTTATTGAACAGTTTCGGGTCCATATCGCTCGACCCAAAAATGTAATGTCACTAACTACAATCAAGCAGAGGCCTAAAGAAACTCTACGGTCATTTCTGGAGAGGTTCAACGTTGCAGCAGCATCAGTTGATCGACCCGAGCCATCTATGGTATTAATGGCGGCAGTATCCGGCGTTCTAGACAACTCGGAGTTCAAAAAATCCTTGTACCGGGACCCACCAAGGAATCTTAGCGAATTCTACCTTGAATCGGATAGGTTTTTGCGTGAAGAAGATGCAACCTCCGAAAAGAAAGTTCTCGATGTTAACATGCTCAAAGACGGAGAACCGTCTGATTCTGATAAAGGCAAAGGAAAAGCTGCCGTCAAGAATGACCGCAACGCTCAGCCCCGGAGAGGGCCCAGATATGAAAAGTACACAGAACTCAATTCGTCACTAACTGACATCTACGTGAACACAAACGGTGACGTCTCCTATCCAAAGACTCCCAAGAGGGAGCCATCACAAAGAGAACGTGATTCTGGGAAATATTGCATATTTCACGATATGGACGGTCATGACACAAATGACTGTAGACACTTGCGAGATTTGATTGAGGAACGGGTTAGACGTGGAGAGCTACCCGAGTATGTGAAACAACCAACAACGCCTACACCTGCGCTACCCCCACCTGCTCCCCGGAGAGGGAATGACCATTGGATCACTCTGAGTTTTCAGCATTTCTTAGGATTTAAGATATGTTTCTTTGCTTTCTTTAGGTTTTCCGATTGGCTAAATCGGAGTACACACGTTCGGGGTTAGGATTTAGCTCCAAAGCGTGTGCTGCACTCGATAACAAACCAATCAGGATTTGCTTTGGTTTTGTACTTTGAATTTAATAAGGAAGGACTTTCCGAGCATGGATTATGTTTGGTAATTTAAGTATCTTGTCAGGTTGTGGCAGGATTCTCAATCTCAACTAAAGTATGGCTTATACTTATCTCGGACCCCTAGGCATGGATTATGCCTAGGGACAGACTGACTTGTCAGGTTTTGGCAAGCATAGCTCTATCCCGACATGAGTATGGATTGTACTCACTAGGATTCTTAAGTATGGATTGTACTCTGGAACGACTTATTGTTTTGTCAGGATCTGGCAAAGGAACTCAATAAAACTCGAGTATGGTTTATGCTCAGTTTGAATTTCCTGGTATGGCTTATACCCGGAAGGTTAGGTCCCTCGTCAGGTTTTGGCAGGATGATTCGAACGTGTCTTGAGTATGGTTTACGCTCAAACAAGCGCCCAAGCATGGTTTATGCTTGAAAGTGTAATTAGTTTTGTCAGGATTTGACACACCTTTCTGCTCTCTTTTCTTCGCAGGTATGGATTATACTTGCAGCTGGCAAGCCCGGCGTAGCCTTGGATTATCCAGAACACGTCTTCCTTCATTCAGCAAGATATGTTCTGAGGGGCAAAATGTTGACCCGCTTTTTAGTCAAAGCAGTCACACATGGAATCTCTTCTCAACAATACACTCAAGCGTTGGGAATATCGTCAGAAGACATGAAGTGATTTGGTTGAAATCGCATCACAAATAAAGAAAGGCCCGGAACTCCTACCAAATGACCTTTTTTGGGCCCGAAAATAGCGATTATGGAGCTGAGCTCTGTAACTCTTGTAGATCTCTGAATTAGCTTCAGTTTGAGCTTTCGTTTGGCTAAAACGGACTTACGGTTTGAAAGTTATGCCCGTTTCCGTGAACGCATGCAGAACCGGAAACGTGGAATTTGGAAATTGGCTTGACCTCCCGGATCGGATCGGACCCGCTCCGACTCCTCTCTTCGAAGAAGCATAGCATTGGATGGTTTTGGTAGAGCTCTGACTCGGTTCGGATCGGGTGGAATGGAGCAATCCGACCCGCTTTGCGTCGGATCCTCACAAGAGCACAAAGTCTTCGGGTTGAAGACACCAACTCGGTTCGGATCGGATAACCGAACCGACCCGCCTTACACACTGCACTGAAGTACTTCCACTCTTCGGATCGAAGACACCAAATCGGTTCGGATCGGAAGTCCAAACTGACCCGCCTTGCACCAGATATATAGCAACACGTCTCGCCTTCGGTTGGAATGCTCCGGATCGGTTCGGAAGGAAGAGGACCCGAACCGAACCGCTTCGACCTGCTGCTACACCTCAACTTTGACCTGTTCTCAAGGAGTAACTACCTCCTATTAATCCGGATCGGCTTACACCTGTCCTAGCACGATCTGAAGACCACTTCTCCACTATCTCCGAGATGGCCTCTCCACATGCCACGTGCCCCTCCGATCCGATCCGGTTCAGAGCACCTACCAGCTTCTCTACGCCTATAAATACACCACGAGATGGTCATTTCAAGGGACTTTTTTCCGTCACTAACACCTCCCGACCTCCATTACCAAGTATTCAAGGACTTTGGGTACTCCTCAACTCAATCAAACACGAGGCTATCGTGCATAAATTCAATCTCTTTTCTCCTCTTCTTTATTGTAAACACGAGGATTTCGTGTATAAGCTGCAAACAAACAACATTGTAATAGCTTCTTAGGATTCAAGAAACTATAAAGTGGACGTAGGCTTGGATTGAGCCGAACCACTATAAAAATCTCGAGTGTCTCCTCTTATTTTACTGTTTTTTCTATATTAATCTGTGATTTGTGAGGATTTCACATAGAGTTTGGGTGTTAGGCCCAAATTTCGGTCTAACACTAACTTATTTTAGAAAATTTCGGCGGCATAACGGCACGATACTAGAAACGGGACAAGGCCTAGCCTTATCCCCGGTCTAGTGAAGGCCCACGCCAGTCACACATCAATCCAATCAATTTCATTTCACCAAACAATTCAATTCAAATAATCTAACCAACTACACAGCCAAACAAACAAGTCCATGGTCTGTAGACGATTGTGTCGGGTGCTACTAAACACCGTCTGCATCCTAGTAGATATATATAACTAGAGAATGAAATTTAGAGTGAGAAATTCTCACCAATAGCTATCCAATCATCTTGACTCTTCTTTTGTAGAAGTCTTCGTCGTTCTCGCCTTTCGTCACTTTCGTCGCCCGTATTCTCTACATATGTAAAAATCGAATTTTTACTTTGATATTCAAATCGAATTTTTACTTCGCTATTCATTATATAAAAATCAAATTTTTACTATGCTATTCAATATATAAAAATCGAATTTTTACTATGCTATTCAATATATAAAAATTGAATTTTTACTATGCTATATGGATAAAAATTCTATTTTTACATTGCTACTATATAGATAAAAATTATATTTTTCTAACGCTATTATGTAGATAAAAATTATATTTTTAATTTCTACAATATAAAAGATTATATTTTTAACTTCTACAATATAAAAGATTATATTTTTCTAATCTACAATATAAAAGATTATATTTTTATAATCTTTTCATATGACAAAAATCATATCTTTACTTTTCCTATGATATAAAAAATCGTATCTTTATAACTTCAACTTCATGTTAAAAATCTCTACTTTTATAACATCATCTTCATGTTAGAAATCTTTCTGCTTATAAAAATAATATCTTTCTTTCATATAAAAATATACTCTTTCTTTCATATAAAAATATATTCTTTCTTTCATATAAATATATATATATATATATTTATATAAAAATCAGTCTTTTATATATAAAAAAAAATTAGTTCTAAAGCACATATAAAAATCGAATTTATAACACATAAATTCAGAATTTTAATGCTTACAGTTTTTTTCTTCTTCGGTTGCCGGAGTTCGTCGGCTGGAGCGTCAGTGGGGGGTTTCTGGGGTTGCGCAGGCCGAGGCGAGGGGGAAGGGATCGTCGAGGTGGCGCTCGCGTTTGGGGGGGGGCTCTCGGCTTTGGTGGCGACGCAGGCTTCGACGAGGGGGGGGGGTTTGGTCGATGGAGGGAGGAGCGGAGCATCAGAGGGGC
Organism: Allium sativum; assembly: GCA_030737875.1. Taxonomy (NCBI): domain Eukaryota; kingdom Viridiplantae; phylum Streptophyta; class Magnoliopsida; order Asparagales; family Amaryllidaceae; genus Allium; species Allium sativum. The sequence continues at coordinate 304,848,779 of CM060925.1, read as the reverse complement.
GGCGCGACCGGAGCTCTGGCGGAGGGCGAGGCGATGGGAGGGCGGCGGCGCGACAAGGGTTTCCCCCTTTCCAGCGGGGTTTTATTTTTATTTTATTTTTTTCCTTTTTGAACGGTGGTTATGAGGGAGAGAAAGGTGAGTGAGTTATTATATTTTATTTATTTAATTATTTAATTTTCCACCAAAAAGCAACTTTTATTTTCGACCTCAAAACGAGGCCCACCGCCTGTCGCCCATAGCGTTTCACCCCCATTCCGAACACAATGGGATATGTATCGTAGGCCAATTCGATCGTTTCGATCAGATTCCGTTAAAATCAACATATAACTCTATATATTGAATTTAAACGCGCATTTCAATTTACTGGGGTCACGTACTAACTCTAAAAATTCTAGAAAAATATTTTCTAGCTTCGTATTGACAATACGATCCTAACAAAACTAGTTTCGTCGAATTCTGAGACCGTTGGAAAAATGTCCATTTTCCAGTCGATTAAAATCAACTAAAACTGGTCAAATGCGTTTTCCTTTGCCACGCTCACATATTGATTCGAAAAATTATGAAATTTGAAACCTAGCAATAATTTGACATCACGGACCCAACAAAAGTGGTTTCGTCGAAATCCGAGGTCGTTTGCAAAATGTCTATTTTTAAGGGCTTGAATTCCATAGCGACTATTCAGAATTTTCAACTGAACATATCTTTTGATTCCCACTATGAAATCTCAATTTTTCGGATTCGTTGGAAAGATATCCTCAAATAGATTCTAATGTTTTTGGTTTCACTAAAATCCGGATTGTTTTGCACCCGGTACATTCAATTGAAGTTTGAAATCGAATTATCGAACTACCGCGCCATTTTCAATTCTATTTATAATTATATATAAATATTTATATTCTAACGACGGCGTATATAATATATACGTTCGAATCATATTCAAAATAAATTTCTCGTCGATATTATTTAAAATAATTCATTTTAAATAATCAAAATTCGCTAAAATTGCCAAAATAAAAATTTTAAACTGGCTCGCATTTCCGGGTTATTACAATCTCCCCCACTTAAAACTTTTCGTCCCCGAAAAGGAACAAAGTCGAAAGTGGTTTGATTAATTAGCTCAACGTTCGATCTGGCTTTCATTCTCCAACCTTTCAGTTTCTGAGAATTTTCAAAAATTTCAAAAATTTGGCTAACACCCTAAATTTTCGAAAAATTTCGCCATAGCCTCCCCTGCACCGGGAGCCACGGGAAAATCCCGAAATTGCCATATAGGCCTTCTGATCTCAAAAAGAAAAAGAAAAAGCCAATAGGCTCATAAAATCATCATCACCCAAACAAAACAGTAAATTATGTAGTAAACATGTACCTATTTGTCGGGCAAACAAATTTTATTCTCTGCTCTAGCCTCCTTGCTATGACCTGTTCAATGTAAGTACTTGTATATGCAAGCAAATGCGACTAATTTTCAATACAGTTCAATATTTGATGCTATTTGGCACAATGGTTCAAAATTATCAAACAAATAAACAAACAACACAAACATCAATCAATTAGTGGATTAACGTTTCAAATTCATAATTTTGATATATATACAGAAAATCATGTTTTTGATGCCAATTCACAACAATGTGTTCTAACTATATAAGTTTTGGTTCTCACACCAGTCTAATGGAAATATATGGATATCACACCTTCGAAACACGAACACAAATTCTGATGATGATATATCAATCATCAGAATCATCTCCGGGCGACTATAATGTGATTCTATATCTATCCAATATATTAAAACTTCGAATATACGTTCATGACGCGTATATGCAAAATCTTTATATACTAGATTGTCCAAATTCAAAATAAATAAATAATCTAATACGTATAAAATGGTTTAAATTTCAAAACAAAATTGTTTTCATTTGAAATATATACTCTTCACACTCGTTCTAGGATACTACTGATCTTATCTCTAACGAGTCATTCTAATTGGATATTATTAATCCAATATCTGATGAATTATTTCGTATGGTTCTAATGTGCCTTGTTCCCGAGCTCTGTAAACCAAAGCTCTGATACCAAATGTGACGGCCGACGAAATCCAGTAGGCTTTGCAACCATCCCTTCATCCCCTAAGCAGCAGGTAAAACCCACCGCGGCTCACACCGGTCCCCCAATTCCTTGTTTTACGGCGACCCTCTCGAGTCTCGCGCCTACTGGCGAACCAACGCTCTACCCAGCGACATGTAGGGGTAAGAGTCTCCCGTTCGCCACCAAACCGCGAAGCGAGAACCCCCTATCATGCGTAACCGGCCTACTCAGGGCCAGCAACAAGAACTGGTGATACTCCATTCTCGCTTATTTGCCAAATTTGATAATTTAGATTATCAATTCACGTTTCAATCTAATTGCAGATTCATTAAAGCTCCTTTTACAGGGTTAAAGAACAAGTGTCATTTAAAACACAGTTCACGATAAACCCACAAATCAATTCTATTTAAAATCGGGTTAAAGAACTAGTGTTATTTAAAACACAGTTCACGATAAACCCATGAATCAGTTCTATTTAAAACCCGTTTCAAATCCAATTTATTTATTTAAAAATAAACGGGTTTAATTTTAGTTCAAAACTAGTTCATTTCGATAAAAATCTATTTTTATCTTTTCAAACATGGAGTTTTTCATCCCAATTTTTCCCGAATCATTTCTCATGATTTTATACAAATTATTACTATTTTTAATAATTTTATCAAGGCCCGTACAGTCGATTTCCATCAACCGCCATCGAACTGCACTCACAGCGACCTTTTCTGAATTTGATTTGGATGTATCTCCAAATCCAACCGTTAGATTTCAAATTTCTAATATTCGTTAGAAAGATCTTTTCGATACGAACCCAACGGTTCCGGTTTTAGGAGAATCCGACGGTCGGATCTCCCGTAATGTTTGTTTGAAATAAATGGTCGAAATTTACGAACTGCCGCGGCGCGGCGCGTTCTATTCAGGCCGTTATATTATATATATAATATATATAATATATATTTCGTCGATTTCTATTTAAAACGAATTATATAAATAGTTTTAATTTCGTTTCAAAAACAATTTCAACTTCCATTTTAATTCAAATCAAAATTGAATTTTTCCTTATAAATTCGTTTTAAAGTTCATTTCTATTCAATTCAAATTTCAGTTCAATTTGAATTCATTTCAATTCGTTTTCAATTCAATTCAAATTCGTTTTCTAATCAATTCAAATCAAATTCGTCTTTTAATCAATTCAAATTCAATTTGTTTTCTATTCAATTTAAATTCAATTTCGTTTTCTAATCAATTCAAATCAAATTCGTTTTCTAATCAATTCAAATCAAATTCGTTTTCTAATCAATTCAAATCAAATTCGTTTTCTAATCAATTCAAATCAAATTCGTTTTCTAATCAATTCAAATCAAATTCGTTTTCTATTCAATTCAAATTCAATTTGTTTTCTATTCAATTTAAATTCAATTTCATTTCAAAATATTCGATTTCGAAATCACTTTTCAATATTCATTTTAAAATGAATAAAATCGATATAAATATCGTTCACGTCAAAATGGCGTCAATCTAATCAACACGGCTTCATATATTTCTATTTTCAAATATTCTTTTTCAAATATTTCCTTTTTCAAATATTTCCTATTCAAATATTTCTATTTTCAAATATTTCTATTTTCAAATATTTCGTTCAACACATGACTAATCTCAACGGATGAGTACTGTCAATACATGAACCTTTATTTTATAATATTCTTTATTTTCTAAATTGGAATGAGGCCCAATCAATCACCATATAATATTAATTATATGGATTTTCATACATCACACGTATATAATAGCATTGAAAAACAATCAACATCAACCAAAGTGCACTACACTGTATAAGCATCAAATATAGATATCTAACGCTTATAACAGCCTGTCAATCAATCGATCGACATATTTAATCAATCAGGATGAGTGAACTTCAAATTTCATCCCAACACCCGTGTGGGGTTTCAAACAATCAAACACAGATTTCATTTGTGCAGTTGGGCGATGTGTAAAATTTATCGTCCCAATCAATGTCAGTCAAATCAGTGTACATAAACAAACCGTCCGGTTTGTAAATGAATATTTATTTATTCACATTCACTATATTCATATTCACGTTAAAAATTATATTTTTAACGATAAAACATTTTATTTCAACATATGAATTTCTATTCAGTTCATTCTTTAAATAAAATGATAATTTTATTTTCTAACTTATTTTAGAAAATTTCGGCGGCATAACGGCACGATACTAGAAACGGGACAAGGCCTAGCCTTATCCCCGGTCTAGTGAAGGCCCACGCCATTCACACATCAATCAAATCAATTTCACCAAACAATTCAATTCAATTCAAATAATCTAACCAACTACACAGCCAAACAAACAAGTCCATGGTCTGTAGACGATTGTGTCGGGTGCTTCTAAACACCGTCTGCATCCTAGTAGATATATATAACTAGAGAATGAAATTTAGAGTGAGAAATTCTCACCAATAGCTATCCAATCATCTTGACTCTTCTTTTGTAGAAGTCTTCGTCGTTCTCGCCTTTCGTCACTTTCGTCGCCCGTATTCTCTACATACGTAAAAATCGAATTTTTACTTTGCTATTCAATATATAAAAATCGAATTTTTACTTCGCTATTCATTATATAAAAATCGAATTTTTACTATGCTATTCAATATATAAAAATCGAATTTTTACTATGCTATTCAATATATAAAAATTGAATTTTTACTATGCTATATGGATAAAAATTCTATTTTTACATTGCTACTATATAGATAAAAATTATATTTTTCTAACGCTATTATGTAGATAAAAATTATATTTTTAACTTCTACAATATAAAAGATTATATTTTTAACTTCTACAATATAAAAGATTATATTTTTCTAATCTACAATATAAAAGATTATATTTTTATAATCTTTTCATATGACAAAAATCATATCTTTACTTTTCCTATGATATAAAAAATCGTATCTTTATAACTTCAACTTCATGTTAAAAATCTCTACTTTTATAACATCATCTTCATGTTAGAAATCTTTCTGCTTATAAAAATAATATCTTACTTTCATATAAAAATATACTCTTTCTTTCATATAAAAATATATTCTTTCTTTCATATAAATATATATATATTTTTATATAAAAATCAGTCTTTTATATATATAAAAAAAATTAGTTCTAAAGCACATATAAAAATCAAATTTATAACACATAAATTCATAATTTTAAGGCTTACAGTTTTTTTCTTCTTCGGTTGCCGGAGTTCGTCGGCTGGAGCGTCAGTGGGGGGGTTTCTGGGGTTGCGCAGGCCGAGGCGAGGGGGAAGGGGTCGTCGAGGTGGCGCTCGCGTTTGGGGGGGGCTCTCGGCTTTGGTGGCGACGCAGGCTTCGACGAGGGGGGGGGGGGGTTTGGTCAATGGAGGGAGGAGCGGAGCATCAGAGGGGCGGTGCGACCGGAGCTCTGGCGGAGGGCGAGGCGATGGGAGGGCGGCGGCGCGACAAGGGTTTCCCCCTTTCCAGCGGGGTTTTATTTTTTTTATTTTTTTTCCTTTTTGAACGGTGGTTATGAGGGAGAGAAAGGTGAGTGAGTTATTATATTTTATTTATTTAATTATTTAATTTTCCACCAAAAAGCAACTTTTATTTTCGACCTCAAAACGAGGCCCACCGCCTGTCACCCATAGTGTTTCACCCTCATTTCGAACACAATGGGATATGCATCGTAGGCCAATTCGATCGTTTCGATCAGATTCCGTTAAAATCAACATATAACTCTATATATTGAATTTAAACGCGCATTTCAATTTACCGGGGTCACGTACGAACTCTAAAAATTCTAGAAAAATATTTTCTAGCTTCGTATTGACAATACGGTCCTAACAAAACCAGGTTCGTCGAATTCTGAGACCGTTGGAAAAATGGCCATTTTCCAGTCGATTAAAATCAATTGAAACTGGTCAAACGCGTTTTCCTTTGCCACGCTCACATATTGATTCGAAAAATTATGAAATTTGAAACCTAGCAATAATTTGACATCACGGACCCAACAAAAGTGGTTTCGTCGAAATCCGAGGTCGTTTGCAAAATGTCTATTTTTAAGGGCCTGAATTCCATAGCGACTATTCAGAATTTTCAACTGGACATATCTTTTGATTCCCGCTATGAAATCTCAATTTTTCGGATTCGTTGGAAAGATATCCTCAAATAGATTCTAATGTTTTTGGTTTCACTAAAATCCAGATTGTTTTGCACCCGGTACATTCAATTGAAGTTTGAAATCGAATTATCGAACTACCGCGCCATTTTCAATTCTATTTATAATTATATATAAATATTTATATTCTAACGACGGCGTATATAATATATACGTTCGAATCATATTCAAAATAAATTTCTCGTCGATATTATTTAAAATAATTCATTTTAAATAATCAAAATTCGCTAAAATTGCCAAAATAAAATTTTTAAACTGGCTCGCATTTCCGGGTTATTACAAAACCGGTCGAATTAGCCACAACCACTTCAAACTAATTAGATATGAGATTCCGAATTACAAAATAAAGTTTGATATTAGTACCTATTGGAGAGTACCAACAATAATTGAGCAACATAGAAGAACTGTAGACGTAGAACCGTAATTGATTTTGGAAGAAAATAATAGGGATAGGGTTTATACTTCAAGTCTTCACGAAACCATGGAATTGCAAAGTGAGAACCATGTAAAGAGAGTAGGAGTGAGGAGTTATTGTGGCAGTGTGGACTGAATTAAAGAAATTGCAATTTTGCAATTCAAACCCTATAATTTTAATAATTCAAAGGAGGTCTAATTGTCAATACTTATATGTTAAGTGCAAATTTCAAAATGTTGAGGGGGATCAGCTGACCCCCCCTGGGCTATACGTATATTCGCCTCTGTTACTCCTCATCATCTTCTTTTTTCCTTCAAACATAAGGTAAAATGATGAAGTGTTCTACCTTCGTAATACCATAGACTATAAATTATGCCATCGTAATATTGTGTTGTTTTCTTTATTTATGATTTTCACTAGGCTTCTCATAAAAAGAATTTTGATGATGCGATAAACTTATTCCTTTGCATTTGCATAATCAGTTGCAAGTGTTGTCATATTACAAGTAATAAGAATGTGTATGCTAAATGTCAAGAGATATTATTGTAATCTTCAATACATGTAGAGTTTGTAAATAAAGAGCATATTTGCATTTTATGGAAAGCTGAATGAATAAAATGCATTTCATCTCTACTAGCTTCTACTCTTAGTTTATTTCATAACAAAATACACTGTAAGTTATAATTTTAACATAAAAAATTATAAACATACCATTTTTCAATACCATGTGTAAGAGATGAGTTACGTGCTAATTTTATTGTCTATGTTTCTTTCTTCTTTACACTGTACAACTACCATCTCTTTCTATGTTACTTCAACCCTTAACTCTAGTTCCCAAATTCTCTGATTAGAAATTTACAAAAGAATCATCATCGTCGACTCCATCTTTATCGCTATCTCTACCTTAATTTCTATCTCTTTTCAACATTCATTATATTCTACTAGTAAAAAATATGATCAGGATGTTTTTGTTAACTAAAGATTCAAACAACTTTTTTTGGCAGAGCCGACTCGTTTTTATAGTAATCACAAATACTTATTATTATAACAAATAATAATTACAAATATTACAGGTGATTGACAGATTATCAATCTACTACAATCGATTTTTAAGGTGGACCGTCCACCACTTCGGTTTTTCAAGTGGTTCGTCTACTATATACTATATAGATTACAGAACTGGAGTATACACTATTTCTAGACTACAACACTCTCCATGCAGGGAGAAAATTTCATTCCTATATCCACGCAGGGAGACAAAAGCATTTCCTAATAAGTAGATAACATAATAACAACATCGCATAGGGAACGAGATCAAATGTTACACCAAATACAGCCACATTGCTGCAACATCACATGGCAACCTCACATCACTCACACATAATATGGAAACCACATGTGCCTTCATATCCATCAACACACAACATAGCCGACCTATCACTTGTCAAAGTCACCTCTAATGAAACAACATGAGGTGCAAACATAGTACCAAAATGGTGCAGAACTACCAAGTTAGAAGTTTCTTCAGGATACCATCACCAGTTGAAAGACAAAGATGCTCAAACCACGACATGTAACCATCACTAGCTGAAACATAAAGATTCAAACAATTTCTTCAAATAATGTATAAGATCTAATGTCTTAATCAAATGTCGAAAACATGGTGTAAATTTATTTTTACCAAATTGAAATTTATATTTTCATTGTTACTTCATATGAAATAAGGAAATCGTTGGAGTTAGCGGTATGGTTGTTGAGATAACCGATGGTGGATATTAGTATTGGATGATGTCTTATATTTTAGGAGATTGGTTTAAGTTTGCTCAACTGAAATTATGAGGGGTGAGACGGAAAGATGAGAAACACTTATATATAATAAAATATGTCTTACGCTATTTCACCCAACGTTCAATATAGTTTAATTTTGGAATCAACTGGAAAAGTAAATTTATGTACCCGCAACTTCTCAAATTATAAATATCGATTTAGATGATTTTGAAATTGAGTTTTTGGTCATATAAATAAACCCCTACTTGTGCTTATTAATAATGTGAAAAAGAACTACTAGTTTGAGATTTTACCGGAATATCGATGAAACTTTTAATATTTCAAATCTAATAATAAATAAGCTTGTGCTTAAATTTGATTGGGAAGTTTTTCAAATAGATTTTTTTTACCAACTATCCAATCAATTTTTATTATGCATTATCCAACCTCAGTAATGGTAGGTTAATTTGACAATATGACCATTGATCGATATTATTCGACACATTAAACAAGTAGGTTTTGATTGGTTCAGAAAATGTTACGTTGGATAATTAATAATCCATAGCTATTTTTATGTAGGAAAAGTGAAAGGAGAAGATTGGTCTTGAACGTGTATAGAAAGGGTATATAGAAAATATTTTTGTGGTCTTATTATTATCCGATAGGTTTGAGCCTCATTCTATTAAGCTTGTGTTAACCAGCATTGAATACAACTTGAATTCTTTTTTATGAGATGATATTAAATATATATTATCACGCATAAAGCGAGTTGTTATGTATACAGTAACAAATTTTAACGAAATTCACATGAATTACAAACATTAATAATCAGATTTGCTTAAGATAACAACATTGAATGTTTAATTGTTTTAAGACTTCTTAGATACTAAATTAAAGACCAAAATAAAGACTGAAGTTTAGTCTCTAAGCAGTTTTAATAGTTACAAACCGATTTGAGACTGAATGTTAGTCTTTAACATGAAGTTCTAAAGACTACAATTTTCAGTTTGTATTCAATCTCTATTTAAAGACTGGGTAATTTCAGTCTTTATTTTTCAGTCTTTATATGTATGTTTTTTTGTAGTGAAATACATAATATCGATAAGAAAGAATAGATCATTCGACAAATGACTTGCAAGAAAATTTTATTCATGCAGTCACCATCAAGTAGTATTTCATTGCTTGATGATCAATTTTGCGTCTGTTGCAACCAAAAACAAAATAAATAAAGGTCATACTGTTACTAGGCGAAATGAATAGAATTTGCATTGATCTTCTAGAATTTGCATCAAGGTGCAGGAACGGATGCAAAGCAAAGACTATATTTAGGCAACAACCACCGTCATAAATCCATTTATCTTGTGACTTCATATGCATAGACTACCTGCACAAACTTATGAACTTGTATTATTGGAAAAGGAGTACAAAAGAAACAACTAAAGTTAACTGAACAATATGTATTATATTAAAACTGACTATGTTTTTTCCATTAAATATTCTAGTGTAAATTTGTTAATGCCTGACAACTAACCTGTCAAAATAACATGTAAATCATATAGCCCATCATGTATAAGGAGAGAGGAACAACGTATATAGTTATTAACAGCTGCTTGCTTTAGTGGATAGAAAACCTGCAAAATTTATAGAATTTACTATTAAAAGGAACATCAACGCATGGTGGAATTATTGTTCCTATACATTGTTTTATTAGAGAAATACTTTTAGAAAGGAATATGAAACAATGGATAGATCATATCATACTTACATCTGCCTCTAATTTGTTTTATTAGAGGCTTTAAGATGAACTGTTGCACGTAGACAATTGCAATAGCCCCTGTCGCACGGAAGGGGCGAACTATAACACAAAGGAACAGTGTTCTGCTGCACAAAGCATCATCATACATGCGGTTATTGAATTTGAAGGCCAGGCCAGTGGGCTAGCCCTCTGTCCGACCATGCTTCATCACCTATAATCAGTGGCGAAAGGGAACCCATGCACTTGGGCCTACTACAGCTACTACCGGTGTATGATGGCGACCGGCTGGCCGGTCCGAAAGCAAATACAACATTGCTCGGAGGACCGATCCATCTTGATAACTACTTACTGCCCCTTCCATGGCCACCACCACCTTTGTCGCGGCCTCCATTTCCTCCACAGCTCCATGTCTTCCTCCGACTCCCTTCTCAATAATAGAAACACCTGCTTCCTAACCTATACCATCCTCCGCTTCTCCTCCTTCTTTGTAACGATCTCCATCTCCACCCCTTCCCCACTGTCACCCTCGATCTGACTGAAAATCCAAGCCCCTAACTCCTGTCCCAACACTCCCAGCCACAGATATTTCCGCAGTCCAAGGTTTCCGGGTTGTAGGGTTTGGATAATATTGATCCGGCACAGCTCATCGCACAAATGAAGGAGGTGCCATCCAATTGGGACAAAACCTTTGCTAACACCATGAATGCTGCAACTAAAACTATTGCAGCTAACCTTGGGTTCACTGTCGCACTGGCTAAGGCTGTCTCTTCTGTCACTGGTGGCGGTAACAAGAATAGAAGCACTAGTGGGTCATAAGTGCAACACATTTTTCTTGTGAATAAGATTTGAGTACAGTTGCTGATTATTTTTATTTTTTTGCAATTACTGCTCCTTTTTCAGAAAAAGGAGGATTGTTTGGAAGAAGAGAAGGAATAAATGATACTAAGGTTCATCTTATATTTGACTGTTGTAATAAGATTGAGATCGAAAGATAACATATCTAGTTTTGCAGAACTACTTATATTTTGTTTATATATTTTTGTGCATATATGACATATATACACAAAAATATGAAGAAAATAATAATAATCGAATTTTAAAAAATGCACCAATGGTAAAACATTGTTTCACTTATCAAAATATAAATAATTATGTAAACACATAAAATATTTCAAAAATTAAAATATAAATAATTGTGTATACATGTAAATTATTTGGAAAATCTTTGTGTAATCAACTAGCACAAATTTTTCTGGCCTCAAAAAATAAAATTTTAGAAAGGAAAATGTAGTGCATCTGGTTAACTGTACAACAATGACATATATAAGATGTTGACAAACTGTGAGTTGCTCAAAAATAAAAAAAAAGTTTGGGATTGTGTCGACTTTCAGCTATCAGCCATGCCTAATGACATTTTGTTACCAACTGAATGATTATTATGACAATGTAGATGATAGAAATGTAACAGAAACTTCATAATCCAATAAAATATGATCATACCTAGGTTACTAAGCTTGATTTTGTTTGTGAGTAAGCTTCCTCTTTTTTGCGATATCCTGTAGTACAAGACAAAGCTAGACATAAATGCATATCATGTAGCCTATATTGACAAGGTTAAAGAAAGAGATGGAAAAGGAAAATCTAAAAATCAAAACTATGCATTAATATTGAGACGATACATACAACTACCAAATTTATGCAATGCGTATTTACACAAGATGGTTTCCATCAAACCTTATCACGTGCTCAACAATACTGAGACATATACCTTACTAAATATTAGATGGGATTTAATGGAGGACCATCTTTAACTATGTGAAGTGAATTGTAAACTAAACCTGTAATACTTTAAGGAATCCGAGCTGTTACTATATGTGCAATAAAGTGGGCAAGCTTTTTCACTGGATGAATTTGAGCGTCGTATTGCCATATACTGTGATGTTGACAACTCAAATATTGTAGTCCGGAACAACTAGACATGTGCAATGCCTTCGATCACTGTAATTAATATATTACTCCTGATCGATACATGCCTAATGGATGAAAAATGGGTAACAAAAAATTAGCCTACATTCATAACTATTACCACAATTGCAGCAATAAACAAACAAAGTCACTTGACTTCTTGAATGGAAACTTGCCTATAGAACAAGTAGAGTCATATTATAACATTACTACCATTATCTTGTTATGTAATGATTTTGTGCAGTTCAAATGAGTTGTATTCAAGCACATCTAAACAAGAAGTCAAAGGGTACTTCCATCTATTGTGTAAAACATAGACAACTTCATATTTACACACTGCATAGTTCATGGGTAAGACTCATTCCACTAGCCTACTACACTTCTCTTTCTTATAGAGTTTTGAATGAACTTATGTTAACTAGTTAATTTATTTTTCCTAAATTTTTGGCTTCTTCATCTTGTGTCTTATCACAATAGTGAGATGCTTTATATTTGGTTCGTCGAATTTTTAAGCCTCTATAGTCAACAAATTTATTTGGTCTTAGCTCATAGTTAATCAATTTTATGTTTAGTTCAACCTTTTTCTTTTGTATTTAATGTAAATGTTGATGTGGTAGTTGTTTTAATCTCTACAGTTACTATTGGACCTTCAACAGCTGCAAATTGATTGTGTTTGAATACTTAGGATGGAATGCTGATTAGAATGCTTACCCTACAAATTATTGCTAAATGTGTAAGCAAAGCTCTTTATATATTCACCTTCTAGTGTTGCTAAGTAGGGGAGTCTGTTGGTAAAACAAAATACATTTATCCAACCCAATTAGACTTTACCTATATAATAGAAGACATGCATGATATTTGGATGCCATGATTATTGTTTTGCTCAGGGACTATAATTCATTAGCATACAAAAACCAATTTACTATTATTTAATTGTTGGATTTCATTTATTCTTCCCACTTTGCAGACTGAAATAGAAGGATCATTTGCATGTTATGCTTAGATGCAAAGGTGAAATTTGCTTCTATTGTAGTTTGGTATCTGATATATGGTTGTGGAATACACAGCCATCTTGAACATTTAGGTGAAACTGAAAATACTGATCCACCATGTAGATCATATAGTATTAATAGCTCAAAAAATGTCCATCAGGGAATTCAAGATTGTGGTCACCTAAGCAAAATACAACAATAGAACTAAAATTAAAATGGATTAAACTAAAATGAAACAATGTTCTAGAACAGAACCTTGAGTACAGGGTCTTGTGTAGACCACATTTGATGTCTTTACAATCTATTGTAAATGATAACTAAATAAAACAAAATAAAACCATAGAGTGTAATAGATATGTCCATGAGATCAGAAGTCTTACATGAAATAGTGTTCACAATCAGATGTAAATGATAACTATGAATATTATTTGTATGAAAAGATAATATCATTTATCTTTTAATGTATATGGATTAAAAAAAAATTATTTCTTCAAAAATAAAGTGTGTATGAAGTCTAACGCAAAAAGATAATTGCATGTATTAGTTTAAACAAGTAGATATTTTCTTTTTATAATTTTATATGAAATGACAAACGTTCTGGTTTTGCTGTTAATAAAATAATTTTGTTTGAATTATATGCCAAAAGTCCCATATTCTTTCCATATGTTCTTTCATACATAGCTAACCAAGTAAGTAGTTGTACTTCAAATTTTTATTATCATTTAGACTTTATCTTATTGTTTTTGCTTCTCCGACTTTAGAAATATAATTACGAAGAAGAACAAGCAGCATCATATTTTTTAGTCCTAAGCCCTTTTTAGATTATGAGATGTAAAACAATGTCAGGTTCAATCAGATAAAAACTAAACGGATGACCCTTTTGACTTGAAAATCAGTCACAGGATATAATCTATACTATATTATAATTTCTGAGTTAGATTTGAAGAGCATACAAGCATGCCACGTCAATTCTGAAAATGAACCGTCTTCCATGGAAATTTTCCTACATGCCTGAATTTTATCTCTACCCATACAGCATAATTATTCTCCCCTTCTGCTCAGTTCATAACCCTAAATATCAAATTTTCCCCAATTTTGGAATTACTCGCCGAGTTACATCGCCTCATCCAGTCAATATGTCCAGTGCGCCATCGTTTCCCTCAACCTCTTTTTAGGTTTCAAGATCCTCTTTTTTACCCTTTTCTCCTCCTCCTTTTGACCTCCCCGCCTACAGGGTGTCGGATGATCAATTTTGGGCCCTTTTCTCTCTATAGTTCATCCAATTTCACAGTTGAATTTCTCATTTAAATTTTGTTTTGTTGTCTTATTCTGTAATTACTTTTGGAAGTGGTAATTTTTGAATTTTGGCTGACATGAATCCTTTTTATAACTACAATCTAATTTAAAATGTTTTATTTCTTTGTTTGAAACAATAGGAAATTGCAGCTAGACAATTGAGTTAATATCAACCCTGATAAAGTTATTTACCAAAGTGATATTGTTACTAGGTTAATTTAGATTTCAGCTTCAGTTTTGGAAAATTATTGGCCGATGTCAAATGAAGTTTCCTTTTGCTGAGTTCGCTAACTTATAGAGCATAATGATATTTGTTGTCAGGTTAAATCAACTATGTCTTTCTATGGATTTTTGCTAGCTACAACTTTGTTTTTATATTACTTTGCAGCTTTTGATTTTGCCTAACTATATTATTTTTCGAGTGGGTTTCTATTCTATTCAATTTGCAATACTAAAATGTGTTAAGATTGGGATATGTGATCTACACTACATTGTTTTTTTAATTGGGAAGACTAAAATGATGGATGGCTATTACAAATTTTACCTCTCATCCTCAAATAGAAAACGCATGGTACTGTTATTGAAATGTGATGCCTACAATGAATTTTGTTTGACTAACATTGAAGCACTTAACTAATTGCAGTGCAAAATTTCCGTTGGCCTAACTTAATTTGTTTATTTGTTAAAGTCGGTCCATTATTGCTTCTGCGCCTTCTGATTTTTTTCCTTTTTCGGTAATACATTTCAATCTGAAATCTATTCAGCGACGTTTTGCACAATTTCTCTCGATTTCCATTTTGATAATGTCAACACGAAAAACTTTAGCATATAGTTTCAACTAACAAGTATTTAAATTTTGGTTCGAAGACATGCATGTACTTTTTTCCTATAATTTGCATACATTTTGAATTAATATATACAAAACTATAAATCCTATTTTTGCACACAGACCACACGTATGTATATGTACATGTACATATGTGGCATATATATAATATTAAATAAATTATGTATCTGCATTATAAGGTATGCAAGTTATGTGAACTTGGTAAGAACTAAGAAGATACAGTGCAAAATAAATGCAATAAACTATGTTCAGATTTGAATTACACTCAACAGTTACATTAACAGTTACCGTGCAGATTAACACCGACTCAATATTTGTTGAGCTACACCTTTTGATGTTCTCTAAAACCGAGATGATATAGGTTTTGATGAAACTTATAAATTTCCATTTCAATTTGAACTTGCTTTGGTTCTGATGACTTTACTATAAGTTCTTGGAGACTGTTATATCATAAGCATCATGCATTTTTAATTTAGGGGACTCTTTGACAATTTTATCTTGAGTTCCTAAACTTATTTGGGATTTAATTTGGTAAAATTGATAATTGTGACTTCATGATATACATATTATTGCAAATAACTTTATAAATATACCATCCATTCTCCTTCATTAATAGGCTTATATTCTAATAGACAACTTTTTAGATAATAAAATAGAATGCTACAAGGTAAAATTTATTATTTGCAAACATATTAATCATCTTTTTTTAATAACAAACCTATTTTATTCCATTATATAGGGAAAGGTATATTTGTCAATTTGTATTTCTTTTGTCAATTATATCGAAATTATGTACTGATTTTCAATTGTTTTAACCATGCTTCTTAACTTATCTTCTCATTTCTTTAATTGTTGACGATTCTCTATAAGTTATTACCATATTGTATTATAAATATTTTTAGAAGCACATGTACTTTTGTTTCCACCAACAATGATGGTAAGCATTCAACCTAACATTTGGTGCTTTATATAAACAATAGCAAATACCATAATAATGTCAGAATGTAATTGATTTTACCAAATTGAAGCACGTGCATTCCTTTTATTGTATGAGGAAACGTATTAGTTTTGGGTACAATTAGAAAATAATAAATAGAAAAAAGATCCCCTTTGATTGCATAAATTGCTATCCAATTTTTTTAATTGCTTCATCTTGATTGCAGCTTTTATGCAATTAAATTAAAATGGACCCAAGACGTGTTTTGAGTAAACATTTTGTTTATGGTGGAACATGCAAGGAGATTTTGAAATGGAGAGAAACCAGCTTCCATTCCACGAGACCATAGTGATTAATAGAAATATGTGTGAGCATTAAAACCCGACGCGTTAATTTTTCTTTTGCAATGGTAAAATGAAATTAATATTTTTTGCCTGCTTTGGTAACAGCTATGTACATTTAGGTAATAAAAAGCAAAAAAGTTCCATTCATGTAAGTTTTTTTTTCCGTTCCTATATAATGATATGTTTAATGTGAAAATACTACTAAGTACATAAAATCGAACCACTTATGATGAATACAAACTACGTAGAACTCAGTGACTTTATGTTATATTTTATTTTCTGAAAATGTAAAACACATAGAATTCATTAACATAAATGGCTGAAGCAATTTGACTGTAATAGGAGCAATGCCTTTCTCAAAACCATTAAGTTTCTCAGAACTCTTAAGTTTGATTTCCTCTTTTTATGTGATTGCCAATTACTAATTTTATTGGACTAATTATTCCAAAAACAACAAACATCACTACGTACTACATTAGTCAGCTAATATTTGACTATTGAAGCATATTGTAATCAATTTCTTAAAACTTTGATAACACTTTCCTTTTATATTTGAAGGCAGTATATTTATTGGCAAACTGTACTTCAAATTAATTTCTAAATTTGTTTTCATTAAATACACGGATGCTTGGGCTGTAATTGTTTGATACTGGAAAAAGTAAATTGGGGTGCCCTCACCACACTTTATATATGCATATGCTGAGGTTACATCTTTTCTGTTTCCTACCTTTATTTTTTGGGAAACAAACAGCATTTTTGCACTTAATGAGATGCAGTTGGAGTATAAAATGAAACTAATGAAAGTTAGCTCTTTTATGACATTCTTTAAACCGATACAGTGATTCTCCTTCCACTGTATTTTTTCAACTGGATAGTTGAACTGGCAAATAAGTCAACCAAGCTTATCCAATTGTAGGAATTTTATTTATTTTACCAAACAACAAGTCAACCCAATTTTTTCATTTTTCCTTCTATGGAAACTTGAGCCGAATGTTCCTTATGCTAGCATATCTATCACATACTCTGTTTGGCATGCGTATTTGATCCCCATCTTGGCATCCATTGAAATTTGTATGCATAAATCATATCCATTGTAATATACGTCGGTAATGATCGCACAAGTTTTTGTAGAGTTCTAGCATATATTTAAGATATCCAATATAAACGATTTCCCCCCATATGTGGTTCTAAAGTACACGTGTTTGATTTATCAGTTTGTCAGAAGAGTTGTATAAAAAGGCATTTCTTTTGCCTTCTTGGTAGAAAAAATGAACATACAATATAATCCAGTCTTGAAATAATATGGGACACCATCTTAAATGGATGATCACTCTGGTTATAACAAAAGATGTGATTTTTAGTAGGATATGATAGAGGTTACAAAAGATTTTAATAATCACTTTGTTTCATTACCCATAGGTTTGAAACCAGGATAAAAAGGAAATTTCTCAGAAAGATTCTATACTGCCCCCTTTGTCAATGGCATAATGTAATATTTATTAAAGGAGTCATGAAAATTCTATCTATTGGTTCTTTTGCCTTTTATATTGTCTGTTTACTATCCCTTTTCAACATTTTTGACATTTTCATATCTTATTTTTTTCTGCAACATCTTACCCATGTTGGAATGTTGTATGTCATGAAATTTATTTCTTTTTTCATGCATTATAAGTATGGTAATGCTTGCAAATGTGGAATGACTTTACTTCCTTAACGTTAACGATCTATAATTATCAATTCGTAGTTACCTTTTTTAGTTACCTTGCTTACCTCCAAATTAAAAGTGCACGCTTCCTCTTTTTAACCAAAATTTTTAACTTCTAAACTCTCTCATTCAAAAATTAAAATAAGTTTTATAGAGAAGCATGTGAAGAATAAACATAAAAAATAAAAATGTTAAAAGCTTTTCATAAAGTAATTTTTAATTGGAAAAGATGACTAAATCTACCATCAAGCAAATTATGAATAAATTTAATACAAATCAAAGTGTAAACATCGAATGCATTGTATCACAACTTATGTTCATTTGGACCTTTATTTATAATTGATCGACCGATTTCTATGCAAAATATATATATTTGTCTACTCCTTTGTATTCTTTTCCTTTTCGCCGAAGCTCCAACATGTTTTTTTCGATGATGCATTATAATATCTTTCTAACTATGTATCATTAGTTGTATTATGCCCGAGTTAAATTTACCGTCACATCTTTAAAACTTCATGAAATATGAAATTTTGTATTTTTCCCTTCATATATGTTATTAGTCAAATCAGCGAACCTTCTCCCTTTGTTTTTAATTCTATTATTTTTTTACTATTTTAAACTTTCAATCTGCTTATGCTAATTATTATTTTTATTAATTGATGTTCTATTGTTTGATACTTTGTATAACATGTTTTCATTATCAGTCAGCTTTACATGCCAAATGTAAAAGGGTTAGATTAATTAAATTTTGTTAATTTGTTTATGTTTCAAAGTTGTTTTAGTATTTCTCTCTATTCATCATATATTCATCATACACATATGCTTTACTGTACATGCGATTTTGTACACTACAGTATACTTCAAGTATGATGTGTCAATTTTTTTGTAAATTTAATTGTTAGCTTTTTCTTTTCTATTTACATTTTAGAAAGGAGGAAGTTTTTTTGCTAATACCAAAAAATATACCTTGATTGACTATAAAATTATGGTTTTAAAGGCAGTGGAGCATTCATTTTTTTTTTTTAAGTTCAAGCTTTCAATTCAGCTTGCTAATTGTGGTTTGTCATAATTAAGAGCTAAAAAGATCCAATTAACACCTTCCTATTCTAAATATGACTTACATGGTATTTTTTTATTTATCTAAAGACATTTAATTGTGAAATCGTTCATTTCTTAATTTGTATGGACAAATAAACTAAAGAAGACTACGTTTGGAAAGATTTTTAATTGTCCTGGCTCAACATAATTTATAGACATGTATGTATTTGACTTCTTGATTTTACGTTTTTGAATCAAAAATTAAAAGTACTGATGACTTTAATTATTACGTTTTTGATTTTACGGCTCTAGCACTTAGTTGTAGATGAATTTAATCGTTACTATGTTACAATGTTGATTAAATATAACATGTGCAATATCAAAAACTTAGTATCTTCTGTGATGTTTATATTTCCTTCAGGAATTCTAACTAATCACTTTTAAAATTATAATGTAAAGTGCAGATTTATATGTTTATGCAATTATAATTCAGTGATAAAAATTCTATTATGCTACAATCCACTTTTCAAATCCTTTCTTCAAATATTACAAGTGGTTACTACATTCAAAGTATGTAAGCAAGTTTGTTTCTTCATTATGTTTTGAATTGAATATGGTAATGTATAGCTCTTTTTCCTACAACGGTTTTGTTTGGTCAGTAGATGCTAGCATTTTCCTTAATTTCTTGGTATGCACTGTGTTTTACAATCCCATAGCTTAACCATCTATAAATAATATTTTTACAGGTAATGACTTTAATATTTCTTGCAAGTACTGAATAATCTACTCCGATGATTGTTGCCTCTTTGATATTATTATTGTAATGTACTTTTTGTGTGCATTATAAATTTAAGTTTACAGTTTGTTTGTATTGTAGGCACATCCCCTGTGATATCCAAGACAAACCTAATTTATAGGCTTTGTGTTTATTTGTGTACATTTGTTACAGGTTTTTAGATTTGATAATTTTAGTTATTCCTATTTGATTTTTTTTTGATTTATACATATTGTTGAATTATAATTGTAGTTTAAAACATGATAAACACATGAATTATAATTGTGGTTATATAACAGGGGAACTACACCTATCATAGATGTATTCAGCCAAGCAAGTACTGATATGGTTGATATACATACTTCTCTTCTTTTTTCAAGCACGACGTATTGAGAAGAATTACCTCCGTATACAGGATGACACATTAACTTGAAACACATCATCCGTGTCCACAAAAAAGAATTTGCTGGATTTAGTTCAAATTGGAAAAAATTTGCTCAACAAACCCGTATCAACAGTGAACTTGAAAAATGGACAGGTTGAACCGATTGATTGACGGGAACGAAACAAATGAGCATGCGCTCACTCGCTTTGCACAAATTGTCTGAAGAAGGGAGTAGGATTGCCAACAAATAAATCTCCAAGATAAAATCAAGCATCTTTTTTGTTTGGAAAGCGTGTATGTGGCATTATGTTTGTTCATCTGTTTCAAGCATGCAGATGGTATGCATGAAATAACTTAAAAGCACAGATATGATACATTATATTCTTTTTTTTTATTATTAAACTGTGAATAAGGATGATTTGTAAATGAAATCGGTTGTATCAAATGCTGGAAGTAAGTTCCAAAAATTGTTTACTACCTTCTGTGTTTACGTTCTGCATGTTATACCAGGCTGCTCTTAATCATCAGGAATAAGGTGCCAGTAAAATAAGATGCATGGTTCAAGAATAAGGTGCCAGTAAATGAATCTGGGATGGTGTTTGAGTTGCTTAGAAGGAGTGCTAGGTGTACATGAATTTGAACAGCATATTCAAAAAAGTCTAAGAGAGCATAAATTGGATTAAAGGGATGCTGGGTGTTCTGATAACGAGCTAAATGTATACCAGGACAAGGGCTCAGTGATGTCTTATTAAAATAATAATTAAACAAACTTTTTTGGGTTACGTTCTTCCTTTTTGATTACTCAAAATGTAAAACAAATGGAAGATTGCGTGGAGCTTAAAGTTTAATTTTTTGTAAGAAACAAGTAGTCTGAATGAACCAAAGAACAGTAATACATTCCAATAAATGTCATTAGACTTTTAGAAAGTATTAGGTAAAATAATCTTTTCATAACATCCACTGACATTAAACGAAGTAACAAAAAAAAAAGAACCGGTACTTGATGAATTTCCAAGTTAAAAAAACTTAGTTTTATACATCAACAAGTACTTTTCCTCCGTTGAACTTTATTTTGCAAATCGCATACACCATATAAGTTACACAAATACCCTTACCCTTATGTGTTGGCCTTTATTGGTTTAAATCCAATGGCTTCATCTTACCTTTAGCGTATCTCAACATCAATTCTCCACCATGCCACACCACCTCAAACTTACAACTACTCCCCCTTGAAATTTATCTAGAATAAATATAAATTCATTATAAATAATAACCTAAAGGGTGCATTATGGAAAAGAGAGGGATGTGGACGGAAGAATAAAAACCAAAATGTTATATACAAGTTGCAACTGATAGCTGCCTAAGGTGCCTATTCTACGATTCAATCAACTCTTTACGATAGCCAATGCATGGTGGCTAATGAGTAACA
Source organism: Allium sativum (assembly GCA_030737875.1). Classification (NCBI taxonomy): domain Eukaryota; kingdom Viridiplantae; phylum Streptophyta; class Magnoliopsida; order Asparagales; family Amaryllidaceae; genus Allium; species Allium sativum. Next base: position 304,826,837 of record CM060925.1, on the reverse strand, counting down.
ATGCTATATGACTATATTTTTTTTGAATGAAAAATGCAAATAGACTTGAATAATTTAAATCTTCACCTCTTATGTTAATTCTAATTCAATCTCTTTTTCTTCAAATTTCATTATTAGATAAGAATAAATTTGCAATTTTTGCCTTCCACTGCTTAAGTAGCAGTTTTTCAGTTTCAGTTGATGAGATTTGAATGATTGATATCTGCAGCTTTGCTTTGATAAGAAGTAAATAAGGGTATTTTAAAAAATTAATGGTGCATTATTTGGTATATGAATAAATGTAACGCAAAGAAATTTTAAAAACTCGAACGCTTTTTAGGATTCACAAATTTCATTTACAAATATTATTGAGTCCAAATGATATTAACCAACAAAAAAATAATGTATGTTTGAATAAACGACATCCTCAAACAATGAGTATTTAAAAGAAAATTACATGAATTCTGAAATATAAATATTCTCAAAACATTTTCCCAACTTATGTAATTGAAAACTAATTTTCTAAAACTTCAAAGTTCATGTAATACCCAGTTTAATTTACATAACCATGTAAAACACACTATTTGTGGATATTAATTTATTCATCAAAAGGTTTCATATTTTAAAGTCATCAAATTTAAGTACAATGTGAGAAATAACAATTATAAATGAACAAAGAAAATTCATAATTAAGATACACCAACCAAAAACACTTTATTTCAGTATCGCACATTCTTATTAGGTTTTAGTGGGGAAAAAAAAATCTCATGTCAAGAACCCTAAAGTTTATACAAATGTTAAAGTTTACCAAATTGGTAAACATTTTAAAGCAATGTCAAATGAGTAAATATCATCAAGGTTGATGTTCCCTATAGTTGTGTCAGTTTCAATGTTATATTTTTGTCTTATGATGGTGGCTTACGACAAAAAGTATACAAAAATATACTATACTAGATATTCCTTGATTGTCTTGAATGTGACATGAATTTAAGGATGGACATCAAGATCTACTGTATTCCAGCTCCTACACCCTGCTGCTTTTGCTTATCCAGCAACAACCACATTGACATCTTCGGCTTGGATAATAGTATGGAACACGAACCCTTATACAACTTGAGTTTCTCAATAAGAACACGACCTGTTGATTTTATCTACCATCAAAATATGTGAATAGTTCAACATCTTTGCAATACTAAGGTTAGAATACTCACCTAAATTTTCTTATAATAACATATTTCAAAATTATGTTTCCTGTTATGGAAGATCTTACCTAAGGTAGTTTGTTATTCCAAGTTATGGAGTTTGTGCTTTTTGGTGCAACATTTTATACACAAGCAAAACATACATTATTTCAAAAAAATTCATGCTTTGCTCTAAGCAGGGCTTTTTTCTCTCTTATAATTTCTTTCCTTTCCCCCCTTTGGAACTGCAATAAGTATGTTTACCATGACTGTCCCAAAACATAACATTACATATTTTGTATGTGATATAATATAACTGAATCAGATGTTGTAGCCAAAAGCAGAGAACATGCTTAATTTATACCATTGTTCACAACCATGGATGGGAGGGTGGTTTGAACTGAAATAAGAACCTATTGCAATGGATAATAATCATTGGAAAGGACTAAATGAGTTTTTGGTACATGATACAAAATGATGTACAAATGTCATATCATTTTTTAGGTTTATGCTGCATAACGATTTAAAAATGTTGAATGCGTCAATTCCTTTATTAATGAAAATTTGTTATATGTATGCCCTTATTGCTATGTAACTGATGCCAATATTTCACGGTGAGATTTCCTACGGAGGTACAAAATTTAAAGCGTTCCATATTTACTTTCGTTAAACTTAGGTTATTATCAAAATAACCATTAATGAAGTCAATAATTGTGCTAAATAAATATCTGAATTGGTCAGATTATTAGGAGCTACAATTATTATTTTATCACATTGTGTTGTATAGGAAAACTTTGTACGTTATGTAACTTTCAACTACATTGCCTTAATTCCACTTCGCAATAAATTTCTCATTATTTGAGCTTCAGTTTTTTTTCTATTCCTTTATCAAAATTTAAAATTTTCGGATCACTCAAAAATAGAGATATGTCAGTGTGCGAAGCACGGGTTCGCACTTGTGATGTTAAATTGATCATTGGACTATTAATTCACTAGATAAAACGATGACAAATTGATGATTGGACTTATTTTCTATAAAAATCAGGACAGAGCATTAACATCCTCTTATATTTGTTTTTTCAACCTTAACTCCTGTTATCAATCTATCAAACTGTCCTTTCACATGATTTTATTAAACTTTATGAAATGTTTTATTCTGAAATAATTTCAAATAACTACGAAAAATTCAAATTACAAATTTTAACTAAATCATAGTGATGTACTTTGCATGATTATAGCTGGCACAAGAACAACTAATTATGCAACTGAATTCTTTTTTAATAACTAACTATAAAATGTAGTAACTTCCATATTCTTTATATCCATGCTAATGGTACAACAATGATATCGCCATCCAAAAATTTAATTTGCCAAACACAAATTCATCGTTTACTGATATATTTCTTCATACAAAACATTTTGTTAGTCGGTCTGACAAAAAAGTTGCATTGTAGGGGTTTGTTCTAGTTTAAATAAATGTAAAAAAAAATCTCTAGTTTGGATTTGTTTAATCAGAATATATTATATGTATTTACCCTAGGAAACAAAGAAATGACTCCAACTTAAGTTTTATTCCAACAAATAGGCACCTTTTGTTTCCCTTGTTATAATTCCAAAACCAATACCAAGTCATTATCAATGTAGTGCTAGCTCTTAGTTGGTTATTATATTTACTTTTTACCTATATAACAATGAAATATATTTACTGCTGTAGACTAATACACTGCCAACTTATGGAATAAATCTGCAAACACATTATGTGCAATGATAATATATGAACATTCACTGTATATTGATCGTTAAAACGAACATCCATAGTATATTGATCGTTAAACTATACGGAATAATCATATCTCATGCTTACATGGATAAAGGAAATATTCTTCAATAAAAATTTATTATAATAGGTGGATGACTAAGAAAGCAACTTTAATTGTAGACACAGTCCTTACCTAAATTATAAATTGGTGCTGAGTGATGCTACTTTTAATATATCAATTCTAGATTTGTTGCTTTCTTACATTTTGCTGGCAAGTATCTTTTATTTTCCAGTAAAATGATGGGATCAAAATTAAAGTTGTGTCCCTAGGAAACTATTAAGTGAAACTAAAACTACAAGCAGTTGATTTCTTGACAAGCAAAATATATATTCATAAGTAGCCATGCTGAAACACAATAACTCAAATTTGAGAAAAATTCCCATGAATTTTTTTTTTCGTTTAACTAGGACTTTAATTAAGATAAAATAATTAATAAATTCTAAAACACTTTAATTTCATATAAACTTTTGATTAAATCATTCAAATTAAAAAAAAAAAAAAAAGAATCATAAACATGCAGTGAAAAATATATGATAAAGTTAGCAGTACCTCTCATTTCTGTTCGAGTTGATAGAGATGTGAGATCGACTTTTGAAGACACTGGTGATTTACCCATTTGCGATTAGGTTGGGATTTCGTGAATCAATTTTAAAATTAGGGATCGGTTTTCTTCTGGCTGAGATGGAGTGGAAAAAAAGAAGCCGCTTTTTTAAGGAAATGAAAAAAGCGTTTATTATTAGTTCCTGCACATATTTTTCGTCTCCCGCCTTTCTCGTTGTATGGCGTTGAGTGCGCGGGAATTGTCCCTCAAATAGCGTTGGAGTGCCTACATTGAAGAGCGTTCAAGGAGCGCATGCAGACAACGCTATTTATCATTGCTATCAAAATCTCATTTTGTTGTAGTGCGTGTCATTATTCATGCATGTTTTTTTAATATTTTCAGTGGATTTATGGTATTCTATGACAAAGTAGATTTGTTGTAAAAAAAAAACGCAACTCCAATATATATATATATATATATATATATATATATATATATATACTTACTTCATTTCTATAAGTTTGTGCATCCATAGCCAACAATGTGAAAACTAAGCTCATTCAAATATGGTTGCAGACCACTCTTGTCTAAGTACCTCTTGACTACCCCAGAACCTGGAGCAAGACTTGTTTTGATCCAGGACCTAACCTCAAGACCGAACTCGCAGGCCTTTTTCACAACCAATACCGCTCCAAGTATTACATTGGGATTTGAAATAATAGTGCAACTTGTGGTTGCAGCAATGACAACATCGCCATGTCTTAACTGAGCAGATTTCCCATGGAAGTTGAAATCTGCAACTTTACTTTGAGCTTCTTTAGGAACAACAAATCCTAGAATCACATAGCATTGTATTATATAAATGAAAATAAAAATACAGTGTTATCAAGTGTTAAACTTGCAATGATAATAAAACAAAAAAAATAACGTTGTCTCACCTTGAATCCTACTTTGTTGTCTAAACAAGCATGCTAGTCAGCTTTCATTTCTCTTAGAACAATCCTGTCATGAGGCCTATGCCAAAGAAATAATACGTGATGACATAATTATATGTAGAAATGACCAAAAAAATAAGGCAACCCATTACCTTTGAAGTCTAGAAAGGCATGGTTCGACATCCTCTAAATTCAACTCCAAATAGGTTAAATATGACCTTTCTATTTGAGGCTGAGATTAATATTGAAAATACCATTAGAAAAGGTAGTTAACAAAGCAATGCTAATAAAAACTGGCCCATGAAGTTGTAGTGGTATCGAAAAAGAATTACCTGGCTGTAGTCGACAAACATATTAATAGCACGTACGTATGACTCTATCATAGACATCTGCATGGTTATTCACATTAAATACCAGTTTCATCAACCATATACGAACTGAAGTTGTTTATGGTGATAAGAAACGCATGCTCCCGGTTTCATCACTTCTGCCGGTGAGCTTTAGGTACTTCTTCGTAACGTGATCGACTGGGAAAAATCCCATGGTCACTCCATATTCAGGAGACATGTTTGCAATGGCCGCACAGTCTGCTAGAGATAGCTCACTCATCCCTTCTCCTGTACATGCAATGAATAAGGCATCATGGTAATTGTTTCAAACAACCCAAAAGAAAAGATGAATTAATACCAGATCAATAACTTAAATCAAATTCAAATTGCATACCATAGAAATCGACAAACTTCCCAACAATGCCATGTTTTCAGAGAATCTTTGTAACTGTCAAAACTAAGTCTACGGCAGTAACTCCATTTTTCAGTTTTCCTTGTAATCTGAATCTAACTATTCTAGTCAACACCATGCTCATAGGCTATAAGAAGGACAAAATTGTTAAAAAAATAGAATTATTTGCAGAAAAAACTATAAAGGACAGGTACAAACACCAAACATAAACCTTTAAGACATTAACAACTGTAAAAAGTTTATACTCGAACCAAATTTTGTAGCTGTTACCAAAAACAGACTGCATTTTGAATTTGAACTCTATGCTAGTTTTTTTAACAATTCAGTTCGGCAGCTGTCTTTTTTCTTGTGCAAATCTGAATTACTCTAATAACAAAATGTATGGAACTGGCGGTAAAAAAAAAAGAGAACAAATTACTATTGATTTGATCCATCATTATAGTTGAGTATGAAGATTCCGCTATTCAGTTTACATGCCAGTAAGAAAACAAACATATGACTTTTGAATTATAGTTGAGCAATAACATATTGGCTCTATCAGTTATCTCGCATGTGCTGCTTCGTGTTACCTATCTAATTCAACCATTGTCTGACTTTGGACTTAAACGTGGAGTGGATATACGTAGCATTACTACAACTATTTAGTACTCCAAACATCAGCCTTCAGTCCAGTCAAGATAAGTTTGTTTTCATCAAAAAACATAACACAAATATCGACTGACTGGACGATTTAATCAAAAATGGCAACTACATGGAGTACGCTAAAAAAATTCGGTACTTCTATATTGGATTTTTGTTCCAGTTGTCTTAACCTTTCGATATTTCAATTGATGGACAACAACCATTATTATATATAAATTTATATTCTATATATTACAGCATGATCAATGCTACTCAGACAGTAGGTAGTTCATGTACGCATGATGATTAGTTTAGAATATGTTTACTATCAGCAAAACTACAATATAGAATTACAGAAAAATGCTACTAAGAAGCTACAGTTGACAGAGAGTACATATGACAATAGAAAATAAAAATTGAAATTAACTGTCTTCAATCAAAATAAATAAGCACATATATTGGCTTCACTGCATAGATATATTGACTTCATTGCATAGAAATCCAGTAGAATAAAATTTGATGCAATCAAAATAACAAATCTATGCCTACTGCTGCTAGCAACATAAAAAACTCAACATTTTTTTTCTAACCTTGAAACCCTTTTTGCCTAATGCACCTTCTGAAATGTTAATATCTCAAAAAATGAGTGGTGAGGAAGTAGGAGAAAATGCCGGCATGAATAACAGGATCTAGCTGCGGCTTGCTAATGTCGATCAGATCGGTTACATACTGCTCTATCGCATTGTTAAGGAGGAGGCGCTGAATTTGGTAACTTCATCTAGGACTTTTTTCCATAGTTTTCGTCGAATTTGAGATCGACTAGGATTGCTGGTGGGTCTTTGGTGCTTTTCCATCATTTGTGAGGATGGAGTGTTCATGCTTTCGCTTCTTATTCGTGAACCAGGAAATTAGGGTTTATTTTTCGAATTGGGAATATTTTCAAGAATTTGGTAATTATGAAAAACGGAGAAGACGGAATAGGGCGTAAGGGTGAGGCATACGTGAATTATGATTCGGTTTTTTCGTAAGTGGATGGCTCCAAATATTACTTATGTTTGCATGTGGATCGCTACTACTAAGCGTTGATTTTACTATTTGAACGATTCATATGGTAATTAAAGTTGGGTTATGGATTACTAATTTAGCGAAGTCACAAAGGCATAGCCAATCTTTTTCATCTTTGCAATGACGAAGGGAAAAAGAATGAAGATGTCTTCATCATGGCGTGACTTAATTTGTTTGATGCAACAAATGCACAAACAATTCACATCTATGACACCAGTTTAAAAAATTGTTCATGCCGTCACTAAAGGGAGACAAAATAGAGACATTCTTATGTTCGATTACTGACGAAATTATATTCAGTGATGTCACACTGACACTGGGTCGTTATGGAGTCGCTAGTCTACATCGGAAATCAACCATTTTTCTTATAGTGCTATTTTATAGATTATATAGAATAATGAATGTAAAGATATAAATATTCGCAATGTAAAAAATGTTGTTGATACCGACCTTTAGCGACATGAAGATATGTCGGTAATGTCAAAGAAACATTGCAAACACATATTAGCATTGCCAAAAATTTATTTCATTTGCAACACTTGTGTTACCTAGCAATTACAGATAAATTTGAATGAGTGTTAATTTGTGGTATTAGTACGATTACTTACAGCGCGTAGTAAAGTCGCAAATAATATAAGTTAAGTAGAATGATCATTCACTACCTATATTACTTGTGACATAAATAACCACTATAAATATCCACTTTTTGCGACTTATTATTTTGTGTCGCAATATATTGCTTAGCAAAAAATTAATTTTGTTGTAGTGCTAACAAGGCTAGTAATTTTAATCTAATTTTGCAAAGATTACGCACGATGTTTGACTACTGTTTCTAAAGTAGCATTTCTCAAAGACAACGTTATAGTAATTCTTAGATAGAACTTTTACGCATAGTATGAGACCTTTGAACTACCATTCGAACAAATATCAAAACTGAGAGGTGGGCACTCCAACTACTCAATACCCTAATAAAATATGTGGGTTATTTCTATATAGTCATTTATGGCCTCACTCATAATATATCATGAAGGCGGATCTGTTGATCACTTTATACCTTACTAGATGGTTTACTACTCACTGTTACAAATTAGAGAACACTAGCTACTAAGTCCTACTAATTTAACGCTTCCCCCCACATGATGTGAGAGATAGTAAGCATGCAACCACTTACTACCTACAGACTAGGTAGATGATTAATCGTCATTTATGACCTTTATCCGGGCGGGCCCCACTATTACTATCTATCGAACCTTATTGGATAATCCCCAAGCAACTTAATACTTTTCGTAAGATAGGAAGCTCTATGGATATTTAATACCTTACTTACTGCTTAGAGGAAGTGGACTATTGTGTGGATTACCAATCTCATACCCAATTAGCCTTTAATACTTCTAATTTATGGGGAGGTGAGCTATTCGATCTCTTGGTACCTTTTAAAGGGAGGACTCTCTGACTCTACTCTTAAAAGGAAAGGGAGTACAATCACTTAATACCTAATAGGCGGATCCTACTAATTAATACATTTAATCCCGAAGTAAGCTACGCTATGAATTATTTCCTATTTGGTTTCTACTTTCGAAACGAAAGCGGACCCTACAACCACATATTACCTTAACGCTAAATGTAAAACTTTAGGAATAATTCACGTTATGCAATTAATTATCGTCACAAGGTTTATATAGTTATTGATACTGACAAAAATTGTACATATATCCGACTGTTGGAAAGTGCAAACTACTGCTGAATAAGGCAACTGACCACGCATCATCAACATACTAAGTCCAATTCTTATTTCTAATTAAAGAATTTTTCCTACAACTAAACCAGAATAAGACAAGGATGATTTCCTATAACTTCCAATTTTGGTATATTTATTTATTTCCTTATTGAATTCAGTATTTACTACGGCCATTAATGCCATAAATTCCCATTAAATTTCCTTTAATCTAATTTATTATTATAACGGTCACATGCCATTAATGGTCCTAACAGTCATAAAGGCAATGGGGACTCAATCAATCTAATTCTGTAATTTTATCATGTCATTAGTAAGCCTAATGGTTATGTTTCCTAAGTCGACAGACAAACTATTAAATGTCATGTATACTAGTTTCATCTGACTACCTTAATTCTAATCGTTGTAACTTGCAAACAGCATCGTTGTTATTTAATTTAGGCTAGTTCTTTTATAGGTATGTGTGTGTATAAGTTTATTATTCTAATTTTCCAAATTGAAGTCACAACATTTATTCCTATTTATTTCAAATTGTAACCATTTGACAATTATAACCTACTCATTTCTTTCCCCACAACATTCATAGTTACAATATTTATTATCTTATCTTTAACATTTTAATTATAGCAATTAACTTCGTATTTATTGCCATCAACATAACTGTTACAAATATTTATTTCCATTTATTTTGAGAAATCTTACCATTTATATTTCCATTAAAATGGAAACCATTCAAATTCAAACACACAACATACATTTATTTAATAATAGTTTTTTTACACAGGTTTCAGATAGATAAGGCTATTATATATATATATATATATATATATATATATATATGTGTGTGTGTGTGTGTGTGTGTGTGTGTGTGTGTGTGTGTGTGTGTGTGTGTATGTATATATATACATATATATATGCCCGTTATTCACATAGTTACTAAATATGTTATTATTAGTATTATTATTATTATTCATATTATATATATATGTTTTAGCTCGTTACTTACGTAGTTACTAATTAAGTTTTATTGTTATCATTCGTATTCTAGTCCAAATTAACGACTATGACAAATCTTTTTGTATTTAATCTTATTGAGATTCAAAATCTCATATAAGGGTTATTTACTGTAATTTTTGCCCAAACTATTGAAAAGAGGGAATATTGACATATTTCAAATCACAAGAAATAGGTAATATTTTATAAAGAATAGACGATGTAAAATGCGTACAAAATATGCAAATTTACACATCTTTTCCCATTTGATTTGCTTGTATTTCTTGTAGATTTCAAATAAAATCTTTTATTTAAAAAGAGCAAAAAGGCCTAATTTACAATAATCAAGTCTCCAAACAATATCAAATACAAATAGGTTTATAATTCTGATTTAATAAAATGCATAAATTATATCTTTACACCCAAATCCTATAATTCTGGAATAATAACATCACAAGTCTAACAAAATATACAGACTGATTTGAGGATCCATGGTCTTTACAGTAACCACAAGCTATCCAAAAGAACTATAAGAAAATATAAGAATATTATAACTTAAAAGCCTACAAATCTGTTAATCCCTAAAAATCCATACGCACATTCGATAAAGGGTACAAGGCGGGTATCACCAAGGTCGGCCGTGCACGATGCAACCGCACAGAGCAAGACCCAAATATTAAACCCAAGGCAGGTCAAGTCAACCAATACGACCTAAGATAACGACATAACATGTTATGAGAAGTGTGACCCGATAAAGATAAAGGTCACATATCCTGAGAACCGCTCAAACACCGAAGTAAAGTAAGTCGCCCATTCAACATAATTGGGAGCGACCTCATAACATAGTCGTAAAGCCTAAATAGCGCCATACAAAAGTAACAAGAAGACGAGTGCCCTTGGACCAAGAAGGACGGTCGCGCAAGGAACAAAGGAGAATCAACTCCAAACCTGCACTCCGCTCTCACAAAATCTCCCAAAGCGTTCACAGGATGCTCTCTTACATTGTACTCACTCAGCTATTCAAGATGCTCGTTCAAACGAGTCGTTCGCACATGATAACCGGATATAGTTACGGACAGCTGGCTACAGCTAGCCAGTGGCATGGTTGTAATTAACAGAATGAACGATCCACAACCTAGATAAATGGATTCCAGATCATTTACCAAGGGAAGTTCACCTATAAATACACCATGGCTACCAACATGAAGGGGGACTTTTTGGAAAAAACCACGAAGTGCTACTGAATTTGATCCTCAACCACAGATTCAGCCATGGCGTCAAGGACAATCTTATGCTGAAAGAAAACAAAGACATCCTTCTTCTCAATCATCCATTCATCCTTCTTCTCCTCAAATTCTACCGCTCTCTTGTATAATTCCTCAGATTGAAATATATAAACGAGGGTTTATTAAGTGAATATAGAGATGTATGAAGAGAGAAAGGTGATGTACTTTGTAATTCTCATTATAAGTCAGGAAATCGCCTTCATAGTGGACGTAGGCCTCGTTAATGGTTGAACTACCCTAAATCTCGTCTCTACTTTACTTTTCTTGCATTTTCCACTTTTTATTGCTGATTAAACACGGTTCCATTTATTTCTTACCAAATTGGTGAAGTACAGTCTAGTACTTTGGGTGTTTAGACCATTTTTGGTGTAAACATTTTGGCCCCCACCGTGGGGCCATGTTTATAAATTCCTTTTGTAGTTCAGCAATAAAAACATCCCAAAAGTGTTTTCTCCTTTGAAATCATGGTTGGATCGAAGAAAAGTGGCAAATCTACTAAAGTTGTTGCGATCAATGGGGATGATAATGCTAACGAAGTTGCGCCTCAAATCTTGAATCAAGGGATTGGGGAAACCCTTGGGCCATCTGTAACGCGAGATGAATTGAATGTGGTTGTAACCGGCTTGAACGAGAAAATGGATAATACAGCGAAGATGATAATGGAAAGGTTCAATGTCCTGACCAATGGTCAAGCCAATTTGTTACCACCAAATACTGTGGCTAATGCTGATGAAAAGGAGGACTCATCAACCCCAGGCCCTGGACGACCTCACAACCCAGTGAGAGACATGGGAGAGGCCGGCGCTGGGGATCCTAAGGTCAGTTCTCCACAGCGCAAGGAAAGAAGGTGTGATAAGTCGCATCAACATAACCTCCCTCAAGAAGGATGTAAGGCACCGAAGCTTAAACCATGATCGCGCTGATAAGAACATCAGCATCGATCCCGATGAACAAGAAGGCGACGAAGGGCGCATCACAGACTTAATCCAGCGAGTAATGAAGGAGAAGGCGACTCGAGAGGATGAGGAGAAAGAATGGGAGTTTCCCCCCAGCAAAAATCCATTAACAGAAGAGATCCGTCAAGCGAAATTCCCGAAGAAAATTATACCACCAACAATAGCACCTTATAGCAGAGTTGGAGATCCAACCATTTTTCTGTTCAAATACGACCAACACATGAATGGAACTAGGGCCACTGACGAAATCAAGTGCTTATACTTTCCCGTTTGCCTGGAAGGTGTGGCCTCACTATGTTTCACTAAACTTCCATCTAGGTGTATTGACCAGTTTGCCGATCTGGAAAGGAGATTTCAGGATCAATTCTGATTGCAGGCCACTAAGGCAAGGGACGTAATGTCACTCAGTGAGATGGAACAGGTTCCCAGAGAAACCATCGGAGCTTTCCTTACATGTTTCCACGCTACAGCAGCAGAGGTTATAGAACCGGAGCCTTGGTACTTGTTGGCGGCCTTGAAAGGGGCTATCGATAAGAAGTCAAAATTCGTAAAATGGCTCAAGATGAAGAAACCAAAGACTCTAAAGAGGTTCTACAAGAAAGTCGAGGAGTACATGAGTTTGGAAACCAACACCCTGAATGCTCAGAAGGACGCAAGGAATAGCACTAATAAGGAAGGGATAGGCAACGAATCTTCTCAGATAATTCAGAAGGATAATTCCGGGCACAAAAGAGGGTTTGATGGAAGGAACAGTGGAGTACACAAGAAGTTAAAATTCTTTAAGCAATCAGAATTGATTCCCCTGAATGAAACCCTAGATAAAATCTACTCCGCCACCAAGGGCTCAGGCATGTTTCCTTAGGTAAAACAGCAAAGAATCACAGAACAGCAGGCGAGCTCTGGAAAGTTCTACCGATTTCACAATAAGCCAGGACATGAAAAAAATGAATGTCGACACCTGAGAAATTTGATTGAGGAGCTTATCCGAAAAAATCAACTGCAACAATATGTTAAGAATCCACAAAATGCATCAGATAGTCCGAGGCAAGGTAAGGTTGCCGATCAGGCCCGGTCGCGCGAGATAATCCGAACGCCCGAAGACTTATGACCAATCATTGACTAATGGCCACGGGGCGTAGTCCAATATCTAGAACTGGATATGCGCGACCTCCATTCTCTTTATTTTGCTACTTCTGTAGTTTGTTTTTTCAATTGTATTTCGATGAAGTGATCTGTGATTCCCCTTTTATTGTGTTAAGTAAAAACTCTACATGATGAAAGATGTTCACTCACGGATTATAATCTCATAAAAGGAAAAAATTATTTACGAACTAATGCTAAAATTGGTCTCTGATGTAGGGCAAAATGTGCATCGCGCATCAAGAGCATTGGTCAAAAAAGGCAGGGTAATCAAACCCATCGTCCTGCAGAACTCAAACGGAAAGGACTATTCCAAAACAATTCATGAAGAGCACACCAAAACCTGGAGGCTGCGCTCTTTGCTTTATTTTCTAAAAGAAAAAAAACCTAGGCTGGATAACACCAGTCCTAGGATCGGAAAGTCCAGTAAACATGCTGGAAAGACCAGCGCGAAATTAGAAACCCGACCGAAAGGAGGTGGCCGTTCTTGTTCTTTGTTATTAACCAAGTCAAACAAAGCCAAGGATGGATTACAACAGCAGAAATCCTAGCCGAAAGGGGGTATCAGAAATCCCAGCCATTTGGGGGTATCCAATCTAGGTCTCTATTTGATCATAATAAGTCGGATTAAATAAGATCGAAATTGGGTCAAAAATTGTAACCCAAGTCCTCCCATGGGGGCACGTATCCAAAACCAGTCTCCGAAGGGCTCGGGTCACTGAGTTAGTGAGATATGGGATTGGATACATAAAAAGAAAACACGCAAACTGAACACACAGAATACATTTAATCATGTTGCCAAAGGACTTAGGATGCCAAATCAATGAGGAACAAGATTAAATGTACAACAAGACTAAGTGTACAACAAGATGTCTACGCCGAATAAGGGTACTTATCCAAAAATGAACTTTAAAAGTTTGAATTACTAGACCAAACAAAAATGTGAATGAATGCATAATAAGAGCTAAAGCCCTCAAAGAAGGGGGAAAAAATGGAAATATGATGTCCCAAATTCTAAGCAAACCAGCGACATTAAACGACGAACGACAAAAAAATGTAATCATCGTGCGACTGATTAAAGCGTAATACGATGGAAACAAATAAAATTACGGTATGTTATAGCGTTTCAATGTTAAATGCATGATAACAAAATACAAATTCATCATAAAGATACATGCTCATAAAGTTGGATCCAAAAAATGCAAAACAACAGCATATCACATGGCACTTTTTTCAGGGACATCGTGGCCATCATGAACCTCAGAAGCACCTCCGTTAGCAACAGAAGATCCCGTCGGAGGAATTTGGGATCCCAAAACTTCATCTCCTGTAAGACTGGAGGCATGCATAGGAACAACATTTTGGATTTCTTTTCCAAGGGATCGAGCTCATTCGCCAGCCAATATTCTCCTACCTTTTTCCAAAGCGTCACGATCTTTTGCCTCAAGAAGGGCTTCTTGCAGAGCAGTATCTTCCTTATCTTTGGAGTAACTGAGCACCTCCTCCCAGACAAGGGCTAATGTACGGGGAAAGTCCTTGTTCAAATGGCTCAAGCTTCCGTAGGTCATAACACTGAGGGCATAAAATCGAAACAGGGCCTCCTCAGTTTTTGTTTGGGCTTGTTCAAGATCGCCGGCTAAGCTTGCTTTATCTTCTTCTAAAGTTTCAAGAGCCTTACTCTGGAAAGCAAGTTTACCTTCGATCACTGCTTTCTCTCACCGACAAGAGACCATAGCCTGTTGTATGGAAGTTAATTGAGATTCAGCAAACTCACGGCCAGTTTGAGCCTCGTCAAGTTGTTTCTTGGCCGCTACAATCTCTTCCTGAAGCCTTCTGTTGTCAGCTTCAAAGATGCTCATCCTGTTGTTCCCATGTTTAAGGAATGCAATTTCGGCCGCTTAACCTTCAATCACACGGCTCAGTTCAATCTTATCATTCTCCAGAAGTTCAATACGTTAAAGATGTTGAGTATTCAACTTCTGAAATTCCAAGCAGAACTTATCCCAAGACTCAAATCGCTTTTTAGAAGTATTTTTGGCTTCATCCAACTGAACTTCAAGCTGACCCACGATAGTAGCAAGCTGGGAGGTCACGTAGTTTTTTATGGCACTCAACTCCCCAACGGCGCTCTGGTCATCGTACGGAGACAAATCTAAGTCGGGGTCCATTCCCCTCAAGTCCCAGTCTCCGAACCTGTCTATCAACTTAGGATTACCAGAGGTAACTCTGTAGGGAGGTCTATCAAGAATCACTTGAACTCGGCAAAGAGCAGATGCATCAGAAATAGAGGATCTAATCAACGGCTTCGCAAGGAATGAAGAACTGGGGCATGGAAGTTCAGTTAGTTCAGAAGACCCATCGAGCCCAGTCTGTCCATTGTTACCTCCTCTCTTCTTGGTATCCCGGTTTTCTCCCCCAGATACCCGAGAATGATCATGATTCTTCTTCTTTAGAAAACTCGCCAGTGGTGCTTCAAGAGAATATTGGGTTAGAGGATCTGGAGATGGACGGGAACACTTGATACAATGAGAAAGGCTAGATTGCAAGATATTCCATGGATCAACGAGAGCAAGTTGCTGAGAGAAATTTACTGATAAAAGTACTCCATTCATGGATCTAAGAAGGAAAAGAAAATCTAAGCACCGCGGTTGTAGAAATATGAAAAAAGAATCCTAAAAGATTTGCGAGATATCGCCTTAACCCAAAAACAAGGGGCTTTTTCAATAAAGTTCTCACGGTTAAAAGGTAGCGATCTTACCTTGAACGAGCTCTCCAGCCAAGTCAGGAGGATCAAGTCCTTTGAAAGTCTCTTAACCATCTTCGCCTTGGTCTTCTTTAGAAGAGTTCCCTCCGCTTCTCGGGTTTTCTACAGAAGTTTCTACAATTTCATCAAGTCGCTCCGCTTCCCGAACCTGTTCCGGGGTAATCTTCGAAGTAGTCAAGTTCACATCTCCTTGAGCAGCTCCCTCTACTATTTTCTTCGCAAAAAACCACTAAAGTCTTAGAGACTTTGCGCTTTGAACGCTTGGATACTACCTTTTTGGCTGGGATCGCCCTGTTACTAGAAGATGCCCCACTGCTCCCTACGACGCTGGAACATCCCTTTCCCAAAGATTTCTTAGCAGGGGATTTGCTGATAACTTTCTTTTTGCTGGGAGCATCCACCGCGAAGGTACGCAGAGATGAAACCAGGTTGTATTGCCTTAAGAACCCTTCGTTAATCAAGAATTTCCTATTCCTCTGCCCCTCGTCGACGGCTAATAACAAGTTGCATAGATCTTGACCAAAGGGTATGCTCTAATCGGGAAGCACTGCAATATATCCGAAAGGTTTTAGAAAAACCAAAACAAAAGGAGGAAAGAGCGGGCTAAAATTCAAGGAATAAAGATACTTACCGATTGCCTTCCAAAGGCCGCAGAAATTATCGGGACATTGGATAAAGAAGTATTGATTGGGATGATTATTTTCGGACCCCGGCTTTCCACAAAGACAAATGAGGGGCGCTGGCCTCTTGTCCTAAAAGCGTACAATGAGCATATATCCCTAAACGAAGGAGCCCGTTGTATCTCTCTCATAAAAATGAAATAAAGGCTTGTCAAAATCGTGTAACCATTAGGATGTAATTGATACGGGGCAATGGCCAAGTTCTGGATAATCATCTCTATATAAGGATTAAAGGGAGGAACCGTTCCGCTTTTCAACATGCCACGGCTAATAGCAACATATCCTTTAGGAGGGATATCAGCGAACTCCCCTTCCACAGGCAGCTTGGCTTCTTCCTTTTCCGAAATCCCAAATTGCTTGCACAGCTGACGAAACAAACTGGATGGAAGCTCCGTCGGGTGCCTCTCACTAGGCGCTTCAGAAAGCACATGAGGTGGTGGGAATTCTTGGGTAGCGCCCATCGAAGAAACAACATGGGGCGTAGCCGTAACTTGGTCAGAACTTTCTTCTCGATCCAACCTTCTGACTTGTTCTGACATGGATAACTCCTTGAAGTTTGGAAATTTTAGAAAAGGGAAAACCCTACTTAGAAAACCCAAGATCGCACGATCAAATTCATGCTCCAAAAGTGGGTTGAGATAAAATTAAGGGAGAAATTTGCTTATAGACAAGTAAACGGTTTCAAACCTAGTTAAATAACCCGGCCGAATCGATCTCAAGATTGCAGAAGCCTTGATGACGGTGCCACACACGAAAGCAAATTAGAACAATAAAAGAACTGTGATATTCAGGAATTGCAAAAGGGATCCCAGTGGTAAAGAAAATCGCTTAAAACGACACCGCCATTAAAGCTTTCTTTTTTTTTAAAATATAAATATATGTGTAGCGAAGTAATATATATGGAGGATAGACGAAAGGGCTGGCAAACCAAAATAGTACTTTCATCCGGTCGCTCAACAGCCCAACAGTCAAATCAATAAGCCCAGCATTCAAGCGAGTAGGGAACCACCCAAAACAAGCGCACATAGACATGCATGAGAAAACCAATCAAAAGTGAACAGATAAAGAAAAATGAGGAAGATTAAAAGGCATTCATCCAGGAAATTCTCGCCATGTCAGCTTAGTGCCTGACTACACAAAAGTGTCTCATCAAGTCCCAACTGGCATCCCGAAATTTAGCTATTCGGACAGTAATCAAAAGATACGTCGGGCCGCTCGCTCACAGGAAGAGACAACACCAATCAATGACATGAAGTAATCTTAATCTTGGGCACGTCCGAGCCTCTGCAAGTCAAGACAAACCCACCAACCAATGTGTGATCAAATATGTCGAAGCCCGTGATTCCATACAAAAAGAAATCACGAACTCCGAGGGGCAAGTGTTAATCCCTCAAAATCCATACACACATTGGATAAAGGGTACAAGGCAGATATCACCAGGGTCGGCCGTGCACGATGCAACCGCACAGAGCAAGGCCCAAATATTAAACCCAAGGACGGTCAAGTCAACCAATGCGACCTAAGATAACGGCATAACATGTTATGAGAAGTGCGACCTGATAAAAATAAAGGTTGCATATCCTGAGAACCGCTCAAACACCGAAGTAAAGCAAGTCCCCCATTCAACATAAGCGAGAGCGACCTCATAACATAGCCGTAAAGCCTAAATAGCGCCATACAAAGGCAGCAAGAAGACGAGCGCCCTTGGACTAGGAAGGACGGTCGCGCAAGGAATAAAGGAGAATCAACTCCAAACCCGCACTCCGCTCTCACAAAATCTCCCAAAAGCGCTCACAGGACACTCGCTTACGTTGTACCTGCTCAGCTATTCAAGATGCTCGTTCCAATGAGCCGTCCGCACACGATAACCGCATACAGCTACAGACAACTGGCTACAGCAAGCCAGTGGCATGGTTGTAATTAACATAATGAACAATCTACAGCCTGGATAAACGGATTCCAGATCATTTACCAAGGGAAGTTCAACTATAAATACACCATCGCTACCAACATGAATGGGGACTTTTCGAAAAAAAACATGAAGTGCTCATGAATTTGATCCTCAACTACAGATTCATCCACGGCATCAAGGACAATCTTATGGTGAAGGAAAACAAAGACATCCTTCTTCTCAATCATCCATTCATCCTTCTTCTCCTCAAATTCTACTACTCTCTTGTATAATTCCTTAGATTGAAATATATAAACGAGGGAATATTGAGTGAATATAAAGATGTATGAACAGAGAAAGCTGATGTACTTTGTAATTCTCATTATAAGTCAAAAAATCACCTTCATATTGGACGTAGGCCTCATTAACGGCTGAACCACTCTAAATATCGTCTCTACTTTACTTTTCTCGCATTTTTCACTTTTTATTACTGATTAAACATGGTTCCATTTATTTCTTATTAATTTGTAAAGTACAGTTTAGTACCTTGGGTGTTTAGACCATTTTTGGTGCAAACAAAGTCCATATCAGATACACACACACATACATAATTCCATATTAACACATACACGATAAATCTAATACTTTAAGACTTTTGCATTCAGATTTGACACAAACGAAATATATGTGATATTTTTAACAATGGTTATATTCTCCACTCATTTGAAAGTCATCCTAATTCCAAATATGAACATAGCTTTTTGGCCTGTAATTCCAAATCCTACAGATCCACAATATGTATAGAAAGGGGATACATATGTATACATTAAGATTTTTAGATGTGATCGAAGGAAAAAGAGAAGCAAAACTATTAATAAAGATTCCCCATTCGCAGAACCAACCCTTTGGCACAAATCCAAATTCAATATCTTCAATCCTTGATCACCTGATTTGTTTATGTTTATAGATTAAAATTTCAGAATTGACTAGAGAATAGGAAATGGTCGAACTTTGATGCTGTCTTTAGAAAATGTGAGCAAAAGAGTGGGGGTCCAGCCCTTCATTTATAGGCGTATAAGTAACCCTGAACTTGTAGATTTAATTCCAAGAAAATTTGTCCATCAATATAAAAACCTATCTGTCACACAGAGCCAGGCTTGGCTTGGACTCGAAGGGTCGTCGACCCCCAAGTCAACATGCCTCCTATGTGAGGCGGGGGATGAATGGTAACTATATATTACCATAAATATAAATTCTATTTAATTTTTTTCAGTCCGTTTTCGAATTTTATCCGTAACTTATTCATGCACGATCTCCATTCATAAAGTTTCGAACATGAAAGTTGACCATAATTCCATCACAATGCAACAGAACAAATTACGTAGTCAAATTCCATTGTTTGCAAGAATTCCATTTTAGGACCAAATTAAATAGCTAATTTAATTATTCCCAAATTACGAGGTATTACACTTTTCGTTCTTAAAAGAAATCATGCGTCGAAATTTTACGAATGACTAAGTCACGATAGTGGCAACTAATTATCCTATACTATACAACAAATTTTTGTACATCAAATTATACAACCAAATGTGCAAACATGTGCACAGTGTAGATAATGAGTCACAAACACAAAATATGTATGCATAATGATTCTAAATCCGATCCTCCTATATGTATGCATTCCAATTAAGAAACACTTTTGAAAACATGATACAAACATCCTAAAATATACTGGCAGTTCTATATGAATGCGGCTTTTTGAAAACATTTTTAATCCAAAACCCTCACATGACTTCGAATAGAAGTGTGAAGAAATCAATTTCGCAAGCAAATCCTGACATCCAACACATCAACACATTTAAATCTCTTTCCAGAAATTTCTCTTGTGCCGATAAAGGAAATTAAAGGGGAAAATTTAACGTCTTAACCACTTATAAATTTTCCAATTTCCGTCATATAGTGTAAATTTACTCAGTTGCCCTGAAATACTACAAAAACTTCCACATGCAGATTACAAAGGAGGCTTAATACAAACTCTAAAACGTAAAATGAGTTAAACAGTAGCTCGTGTAGGTCGTCGACAATGTATGGAAACAACATTTCTACAGCTAAAATAGCTTTTCTTTTGTTATCATTAAAGTTTTAAACGTATCGTCGCCCCTAGTGCACTGCTAAAACCGCAAAACCAACCATCCAAAATCTTCCTTATGTTATACACATGACCATAAAATTGTGATTTCCACAAGAACAAATTTATGTTTCTTTAAAATTCATGTAAATTTTTGAATCTATTGCTTCTTTTTGGTACTACTTTACTTTCTATGTAAGATTCGTACAAAAACTAAGATCTTGGTAACATTTGTTTTACCATATTTAAACCATCTATTTCATACAAAATAGATGTTTAAACATGTAGGTTACCGTACCTAATTGTGTGTTTTTTCATAGATCAGATTTAAAATAAAATGGAAGGAAAATAAATCAAACCAAAAAGACTTAAAATAAAATGGAAGGAAAATAAATCAGACCAAATACCAAACATATGATTTTTTTTTCCAATAACATGTAACAACCCGGATTTTTACAACATGCTAAGACAAGAATCAGGGCAGAATTAATTATAAAATCTGAATAAGGAGAAACAGATTGCGCCATTGCGTTCGTCTCGGAAAAATACGCGAAATAGAGTCTGAGTTTTCGAAAATCGGAGTCCGTATGACCCAGTTATGGCCCGTCAAAGTTTTCAGAAAATTTCAAGTTCAAAAACAGTCCAAATTTGAATTCAGAATTCAAATTCAGCCAAGCAGAACAGGTGGGAAAAATTCCCGCCACCCCCAAGTCGACTGGGGAGTCGACACACCCCAGGAGGTGTCAACTGCCCAGTCGACACCCCTGTCGACTTGGGTGATCGGCCAGTTTGGCCTGGGTGCACCTGACTTGTTCCTCAAGACATGTTTGGAGGCTTGTGACGGATTTTAAAGGCTCGGATCTATCCTAGGGTTAATCTAAGGGCCTAACCTACTCCTAATCTCTATAAAAAGACCCCTAAGCCTACCCTAAACCCTCACAAATCACTCATGCCACGAAGTGCTGCCCAAATGCCAAGTGATCATGGCCTCCATCTCCAACTCCAAGAGCTTATGCATTCAAATCGGATCCGAATCAAAGGTGCTAGCTTGCTACATCAAATCAAGGGAGTGGATCAACATTGCTACGCAAATTTCATGACGATTCTTCAACAAAGGAGCCACCTTTCTTCGTCAAGACGATGCACGATCCTTCCCTAAGCCTCGCTAGGTAAGTTCTACCCGGACCCGCCCGGCTTAACTAGTGGCTACAAACAATAGGACCCAATGTGAGTAGTTGGTCATATAGCACTTAAAACCCGAGGTTAGACTAGGTTGTGGTGTAAAGCTACCCGGACCCGCCCGGCTTAACTAGTAACCACAACAAAGTCTAATGTGAGAGGTTGGGGTGCATTAATCTAATTAATGCCACATGAAAAGGTTAAGTAATTTTGACTAATGACACTTAACCGATATGACACGAATGGGTAGGTTAAGTGGAACCGGGCTTGATTTCTTAATGACACTTAACCATATAAGACAATTAGGGGATGGGGTTAAGTAATTTACACTTAACTAATCCGACTTGGTAATTAGACGGGGTTAAGTAACTTAGACTTAACTAATCTAAACACGGTAATTAGATGGGGTTAAGTAACCTACACTTAACTAATCTAAACACGGTAATTAAATGGGGTTAAGTAACCTACACTTAACTATTCTAAACACGGTAATTCGATGGGGTTAAGTTAAACACTTAACCAATCTAAACTTGGTAATTCAATGAGGTTAAGTAACCAATACTTAACCAACTTAACAGGATAATTTAATGGGGTTAAGTAACTTATACTTAATCAATTATACATGATGATTTGATGAGGTTAAGCAACCATACTTAACCAATCTAATATGAGAACTTGATAGGGTTAAGTCACAAGACCGTTTAAATATACTTAACCATTCTAATACGATTAGTGGATGGGGTTAAGTTAACCTATACTTAACCAATCCGACTCGATAATCCGATGAGGTTAAGATAATCTATGCTTAATTAATCTAACACGAAAATCTGATAGGGTTAAGACAAACAAATACTTAACCAATTTGACTTGATAGGGTTAAGTCATGAGCTTCTTGGTATACTCAACCAACTTGTAGGGCTAAGCCTTGAACTTAAAATGTAATGACCCGGATTTTTAGCGACTTCGGTTATCGACATAAACACGATGTCGATAACCAAAACATCGAAAAATCCTGGTAATTAGTGAAAGAAATTAGAGGGTGAGGAAAGATAAGATAGAAACTTAGAATAGAAGAAGAAGAAGAACACAATATCAGAGTAACACGATTCTCACAGCGGAACGAATAAATATATTTCATAACATAACTTTGAAATACAAAATTGGTACTTGAATATACATATCATTATTAAATTACAGCACTTACAACACAGCGGAAATAACTATAGCTATATGATCCTGAAGCCTCCTGCTCCAAGCTCTTCAAGTGTATCTGTAAAATCCCGACTACTTGACTGCCCATACAAATTTAGGCACCCAAGAGTTTAGGGGAGACAACAAAATAAACTCCGGGTCAGTCATGGGACTGGTGTGAGTAAACAGTTTAAAAACAGTTCGAACAAGTAAACGATATCTCATAAGACCACGCCGCATAACGGAACGGGTTTTTCCCTTATGAGGATCCAAGATAACTTTATATCAAAAACCTTTTGATATTATAATAATGTCTATCAACCACAGTATATATAATCATCTAGCAGAAACACTTTCATCTCACGTTCTACATATATAGTATACAATCAAAACTGCAAGCACGTATTGGGTAATGGATTTCCAACCATGACAAGGTATGGAACCACCTTTCGCTCGTGTACCTCTAGAGAGGAATACACTGGGTTCAACAAGAACATCTTGCAACCCGGCCACACATGACCGACCACTCATTTCGCTTGAGCGTATCGAATGTATATCACCAACGGTTGGGATCAACAACCGTTTCCCGAATGGGACAACATCAACAATAGATTTTTAGAAGTAAATGAAACTCTAGATCAGGTGATTATACACCCTACTTCGGTGCGACCGACTTAGCCATGCTGCCTGCCCGATTTCTGTCATTTACCGATTGATGAGGCTAGAAGCTACGCTTTATCATCATACCAAATTCACTTTGAATGTCACATCGTCAAGTCCATCAAATCACCAATTGACGTCCTCAACCATACATTATGTGTTAGCTAAAGAAGTTTCCTTCTCCGCTTCCACTCTTGGTACGGTTGGAGAAATCAATATACGTGATCGTCTGGACATACTCTGTCAGACATCCGTCCATACAAGTCATCTAGGAACAGGATGAACCGAAGGCACTATTCTGTAAACAGGATAGCCCTTGCATAACTCCGTCTTCAATTTCCTTTGGCATATATGATTCGCAACGCTTATGCCAATACAGAGTGGTTCTTTGGATAATAATCCAACCGGTCTCTCCATATTAACAACGTTAAAATGGTCAAAACTTCGATAGTCTGTGATTTAACTATCGAATAAAAACAAGTGTGCAAACAACGATATTATTTCCAAATGGAAATTTTATCGATCAAACATCATTTAACATTCATCTCCTTATTTCATTAATTTACTTATCTCATGTTTCCCTATGTTCAATATTTCTTATTTTCTAAATTGGGAAAATATACGTTATTAACAATGGAAAACATTTCCATTTCTTGTTTTCTTTATTAGAAAACATTTCTGGTTTCTTATTTGGAAAACATTTCCAAAGCTTCTTCATTGGACTTAGACAGATGTTTAAACAAACCATCGCGATGCCAACTCAAACCATTTCCTTTACTGCCGAACCTTAACTATTCCTTAGTTAAAAACGAAGCCAATCAAGTTGGGGTAGAATTACCTCTCAGACCTTAACTGAACAACATTTCTAACTTCGAAATAGGCAAAGTTCACTTTATATCCATTTTACTAACTTCCTTACTTAACCCTCCTTCGAATAGCTATATTCGATTTACTCTTTTCACTTTACTCTATTTGATTAACCCTTATCAATTAACTCTATTGGACTAACACTATTGATTTACTCATTTCACTTAATTCCTTTCGAATAAACTATATTCGATAGCTCCTTTAACTTTCTTCGAATAAACTATATTCGATTAACTCATTTGCTTCTATTCGAAAAACTATATTCGATTAACTCATTTGCTTTCTATTCGAATAAACTATATTCGATTAACTCATTTGCTTTCTATTCGAAAAAACTATATTTGATTAACTCATTTGCTTTCTATTCGAATAAACTATATTCGATTAACTCATTTGCTTTCTATTCGAATAAACTATATTCGATTAACTCATTTGCTTTCTATTCGAATAAACTATATTCGATTAACTCATTTGCTTTCTATTCGAATAAACTATATTCGATTAATTCATTTGCTTTCTATTAGAATAAACTATATTCGATTAACTCATTTGCTTTCTATTCGAATAAACTATATACGATTAACTCCTTTGCCTTAACTCTAATCGATTAACTAACATTGATTAGCTCCTTTTAATTTAACTCTAATCGATTAACTCCTTTTAACTTTATTCTCTAATCGATTAACTAACATCGATTAACTCCTTTTACTTTAATTCTAATCGATTAACTAACATCGATTAACTTCTTTCACTTTAACTCTAATCGATTAAACGAACATCGATTAGTTCCTTTCACTTTAACTCTAATCGATTAAACTAACATCGATTAGTTCCTTTCACTTTAACTCTAATCGATTAAACTAACATCGATTAGTTCCTTTCACTTTAACTCTAATCGATTAAACTAACATCGATTAGTTCCTTTCACTTTAACTCTAATCGATTAAACTAACATCGATTAGTTCCTTTCACTTTAACTCTAATCGATTAAACTAACATCGATTAGTTCCTTTCACTATAACTCTAATCGATTAAACTAACATCGATTAGTTCCTTTCACTTTAACTCTAATCGATTAAACTAACATCGATTAGTTCCTTTCACTTTAACTCTAATCGATTAAACTAACATCGATTAGTTCCTTTCACTTTAACTCTAATCGATTAAACTAACATCGATTAGTTCCTTTCACTTTAACTCTAATTGATTAAACTAATATCGATTAGCTCCTTTCACTTTAACTCTAATCGATTAAACTAACATCGATTAGCTCCTTTCACTTTAACTCTAATCGATTAAACTAACATCGATTAGTTCCTTTCACTTTAACTCTAATCGATTAAACTAACATCGATTAGTTCCTTTCACTTTAACTCTAATCGATTAAACTAACATCGATTAGTTCCTTTCACTTTAACTCTAATCGATTAAACTAACATCGATTAGTTCCTTTCACTTTAACTCTAATCGATTAAACTAACATCGATTAGTTCCTTTCACTTTAACTCTAATCGAATAAACTAATATCGATTAGCTCCTTTCACTTTAACTCTAATCGATTAAACTAATATCGATTAGCTCCTTTCACTTTAACTCTAATCGATTAAACTAATATCGATTAGCTCCTTTATTCTATTCGAATAAACTATTCATTTATAAAGATTTACTTTTTGTAACAGTTCTTCACTTTACAAATGATTTCCCTTTTATAAAACTCTATTCGTTTTAAAAACATTTTTCCCTTTTATTTACTTTCGAAATATTTCCTTTTATAAAATCTGTTGATTTTATAAAATCCCTTTATTTCAATATACATTGAAATAATTCTTTTTACATCCCATGGTCTTTTATGATATTTAAAATATCGAATAACAATGATCAACATCATTCCAACACACATAATCCACAACAGATTATATAACCCATCATATATCACAATATATGAAAACAGTAAAATAAATGTAGAGGAATCCAGTCGGATTCCTCCAACCTGTTTCCCTGCATCACAGATGTTAAACAATATAGATAACATCACTTTCAGTTCTATATGATATATTCTATTAAACAGAATCAATATAGAAATTCAACTAACTGACTAGCAGTTCAATCAAACAGTCAACACACAGTCAATCAGCCAATATCTAACAGTTCTAAAAATACAACATGAATTTATAAACTGTTCAGAGTTAGTGAGATTTACTCATATTGGACAGTTCATCGTTAAATAACGATAAACTGTTGCTTGATTTGAATCAAACAGTTTATTTCGCCATAAATTCATACGAGCCCCAATCCACTTCAAGTCAGCTTCATTGTGAAGTGTTCGTCCATACGTTCCCATCGGATCTTGTTTCGCTGAATTCCGACTCCGTATGAATATGTTACGAGATTCACAAGTTAATACATTTTATTTAAATAAAATTTGAAGTTAAATTCTAAAATTCTCAAATGGGCTCACCCAAACCGTCGGCCCACTAAACAACCTCCAACCCGTAACATCTTCTTCCCCCCAACCTCAGTAACCCGTCGCTCCCAGTATTGCTCAACCATGGCCGACGTTCTGCCCCACCATTCTCCTCCATCACTCAGTGATTCAACAACCCAGATCCACCATTACACTCCTCGTCCAAGCCTCTTCCTCCTCGTACCAATTTCGTTCAACTCGAGATCCGCAAATAAGGTGCGACGTCGACCCTTCCTGAAACTGTACAGGAATCGCACCACCAGAAAACACACCGAAATTCCCCAAACTCCTTTGATCATTGCGGAAATCCACTACGAACCCGAATCCACCATCCATTCGACCTCCGATTGCCTGAAGCCCCTTAAATCTCGAACCCTAGTTCCTCGCTCGAAGATGGACAGTGACGAAACCCCCGTCGAGTTCAACAATACATACCCAGAATTGAAGGGCGCACCTCACTGAATCCAAATATATTTAAAAGATGATTTTCAGGATTTTATAGATTTTAGTTTTGATTTTTCTTTTAAATTAAAAGGGACCGAACTTTTCTGTTGTGATATTTGGTTTTATAAGGGAGGGTTGTTGAGAGTTGTGGTTGAAAAGGATTGGAGTGTGGCCTTTGTTTCGATCTTAGAAATTAGGTAGGATATTTTCTTATTTTATTTTATTCTCTTTTCAGTCTTCTAAAAATCCCCACGACTACATACGATACCTAAAAATCACCAAACTGGACGTGTAGTTAGAGTTTCACATTATGGTCCCAACGAAACTGGTTTCGTCGAATTCCGACTCCGTATGCTTACACAGCGTATTTTTAATTGTCAAAATACTGACTGTTTCTCACTCTAAAAATCCGTACGGCCACACACCGACTTTAAAAATCATGAAACTGGAAATCTAACAATAATTTGATGTTGCGGATCCAACAAAACTGGTTTCGTCGAATTCCAACTTCGTTTGCAAAAGTGGCTATTTTTAACGCTCTAAATAGCCTATTTAAATATATAAATATATTTAAATATAATTAAATTAAATATTGAAAATTAAATATTATCGTCTATATCCACAGTGGCATACCACACAGCTCTAGAATATTCCTGTATGTATTTACAACTCGATATTCACTTCTGGGTCAACCCGATATTTGATTTATATTGAAATCCCTTTTAAAAATATAAATAATTCCTTTATAAATTATAAAGGAATTCCACAGCGACTTTTCTAAAATTTGATTTGGACATATCTCAAAATTTACACGACGAAATCCCGATTTTTCTCTTCCACTAGAAAGATATACTCCACCAGCTCCACACGTTTCTTGTTTCGCAGAAATCCGGCTTAAAACGAATCTTGTACATTCAGTTGAAGTTCGAATCACCAATTTACGAACTGCAGTGCCATTTCGAGCTCGTTTATAATTATATTATAAACTATACGTTCAACTATCGACAATTGAATATATTCGTTATTCAAATTCAATTCCAAGCTGAATTAAATATCACAGATGATCTGGTTCACACCATATCGTCATTTCAACCATTCAGAATTACATATATTATTTAATTTATTATTTTAATTAAATATTCATCATATTTAAATTCCACGACCATTAATTTCTCTAAATCACCATTTCAATAATTAAATAAATTAATTATAATACCCCTGCCAATGCGGGTCATTACAATCTTCCCCACTTAAAATAATTTCGTCCTCGAAATTGCTAAGTTAGAGAACGACCCTATCGACTGGTTAGAACATGTTTGTTCACTCCTTAACTTCAGTTTCAACTGAACCAATTTAATTTCAATTAAATTATTAATTAATTCTTATCAAAGAAAATTTTCAAAAATCCTGAAAATTTTCTAATGCCTTAATTTTCGAAAAATTTCGCCAGCACCTCCTTTGTACCGGTCAATACGTCAAACCACCACTCGCCCCTCTGGGTCATCTCCATCCCAAAAGAAAATCAAACAGCCAAGCGGCTTGCCAATTCGGCCCATAAATCTTATATCCAATAGAAATATAAACTTGTACCTTTTGTCGGCATATCATTATATCCTTTCCACCTGTTATCAATTCAGCGGATACAAGGGTTATCCCAATCAAATTCCAATCTGCTTTTATCCATAACACAACCATTCGCTAATATCTGAGCCAAATATCATTTTAACTCTTGATTCACAACTCTTAATTTGATTGTTCCATTACACTTCAATTTTGAATCTCACAATCCAATTCGTCTTGATATAGTTCTAATTCAAACTCAGTTACCACTTAACTGACTTTACTTTAATTCAAATTTGCTTTCACAAATTTCTATTAAATTTGTTTTTAATTCAAATAGTCTTTCCCTGGGAGTTTTCAAACAATTTACTTTTTTCAAAAATCAAATTTCCCTTTTGGAAATTCAACTGAGCCCATAATCAATATTCCATTAGTTAAATCACTTCTCTATTTCTTTATCAATATTTGTTAACCAAATATTTTCAATAACCTTATTGGCCTTTTATGTTATTTGGAAAACATTTCCGAATATCGCCTTCCTTTATTTTCTAAACTTTAGAAAATATATGCTATTTATAATTGGAAAATACTCCAATTATTTATCTCTTTTCCAATCTCGTTTTTTTTCTATACTAAGGAAATATTCTATATTATATTTCCAAGCTTACACTTATTTGGGTTAAAACGGATGTTGTGTAAAACATCGTTACGACAATCCAAATACTATATTCAACTAACTCTTATTCAACATTGATCTTCGAGCCTGAAATCTTACCATTTATTTGTTAATAATGAAATCAATCAAGTTGGGGTATAACTACCTCTCAGACCTTGACTGAATAACATTTATAACGTTAAAACAGATATGACTACTTACTCGAATAATCAATACCATACAACTACTTATTCACTTTTAAACACATATACACCTTCTCTTTTTATTCCTACTAGATTTTATTCTTATATTTCCTTTTTTATTTTACTATTTTATTTCTAAGTTCGTTTCCTTATCGACTTCTATATATATATATCGATACGTTGATTTCTAACTATCAAATTATCTTAAAAATGTTCTAACTCCTTATATTCTCGGAATAATTCGCCATAACCTCCTTTGTACTAGGAGCATTGGGAAAAATCCCCAAACTGCCACACAGGCCTTCTCCAATCAAAAAGAAAAAGAAAAGCCAAGCGGCTAGCCGATTCGGCACATAAAATCTCATATATGAATTAAATACATACCTTTTCGTCGAGCAATCTATTTATAATTCTTGCATTATCCTTATCCATACCTATCTCATGTATATCCATACATTTCTAATTCATTCGAACTTAATCCAATCGTTTTAACTTAGTTCATTAAGTGATTTTCAAATTACTGGTTTGCCCATTTCACCTTTTTATTTGAATATACATGTTCAAATATAGGTTTAACTTGTTTATCAACTAATTGAATTCCATTTCAATTTTATTTGAATTTCCTATATTCAAATCCCATTTCAATTCTCTTATTTAAATTCTATATTTGAATTTCATTTCAAATCTCTTATTCAAATTCTATATTTGAATTTTGTTCTATTTTCTTATTCAAATTCCATATTTGAATTTCATTATTCAAATCTATTTTCAAACTCCATTTGAATTTCTAAATTCAAAACTATTTGAAATCTCTTTATTTCATTTCAATTCCCTTTGAATCTTCTATATTCAAATTTCATTTTCACTTTCGATATTCAAATCCAATATTTGAATTCCTTTATATTTCCTATATTCAAATTCTATATTTGAATTCCATTTGAATTTCTATATTCAAATTCCATTTCAATCTATTTGAATTCTATATTCAATTTTCCATTATTACTCTATATGAATTCTATATTCAATTTTCCATTATTTAAATCTTCTTTATTCAAATCTCATTTGAATTTCCTTATTTAAATTCTATGTTTGAACTCCCTTTATTCAAATTCCTTTAAATAAGTCCCGATTTCAATTCCTTTTGAAATCGATATTTCTACCTTTGGAAAATAGATTCCCCTTTCAATTTCACACTTGTATTTTTATTTCTGAATTATCCAATGATAATTCTTTTCACTTCATTTATAACCTTCGTTTATAAAAGAAATATTTATAAACTTCGTTTATAAAGGAACTTCTCGTTTTATTTCTTTTAAAACAAGTTAATATTTCAAATCTATTTAAAAATTCCAATTCAATATTTTAAATCCCATTTTGAAATTCAACACAACTTGTCTTTCCCAAAACAAATTCAAAACAGTATCTCTGGTAGTAATTCGTCACTTACAACTCGAAAATGAATACTGATGATGCAGCAGTCATCATCAGAATCTATTTTCCAGCGATCGAAGTGAGTTCAATACTATAAAACCATTTTTAACCTTTTCCACTTTGAAATTCATTTCAAAATATAATTCACACTGCTTGTAAAACAATTTAAAATCTCCCAGGATCTTAAATTTTCCTTATTTTTAATCCAATTTCATTTACAAACACTTATCCAATTCTCCAGAATTTTAACTCAATTTCTGGTTTAAAATTTCAGATTCAACTCATCTGATTTCACGTATTTCACTTATATGAATTCTGATTGGTTATTTACATAACCATTTTACTTATAATCTTACTCGATTATAATAACAACCAATATATCCAATATATATCAAAATATAATTTGGGTTAAATTATTTCGTTTACCCTCTTTTCAAAACATACCATGATGGTTCATCGTATTCAAGTGTTTACAAAATCCCTACCGATACAGTGGATCAAACTGATCGACCAGAACTCATAAACAACTCAACCAATAAATCTCCACAATATAAAACAAATTTTTATATCAATAACAAATACGTTCACTCGTATATATACACTCAATCTCAGTCTAGGGTATTGCTAACCCTATCTCTACCGAGTCATGCCACAAAGCCAAGTAATTCTTTTAACCTTCTGCTCTGATACCAACTGTAATGACCCGGATTTTTAGCGACTTTGGTTATCGACATAAACACGATGTAGATAACCAAAACATCGAAAAATCCTGGTAATTAGTGAAAGAAATTAGAGGGTGAGGAAAGATAAGATAGAAACTTAGAATAGAAGAAGAAGAAGAACACAATATCAGAGTAACACGAATCTCACAGCGGAACAAATAAAAATATTTCATAACATAACTTTGAAATACAAAATTGGTACTTGAATATACATATCATTATCAAAGTACAGCACTTACAACACAGCGGAAATAACTATAGCTATATGATCCTGAAGCCTCCTGCTCCAAGCTCTTCAAGTGTATCTGTAAAATCCCGACTACTTGACTGCCCATACAAATTTAGGCACCCAAGAGTTTAGGGAAGACAACAAAATAAACTCTGGGTCAGTCATGGGACTGGTGTGAGTAAACAGTTTAAAAACAGTTCGAACAAGTAAACGATATCTCATAAGACCACGCCGCATAACGGAACGGGTTTTTCCCTTATGAGGATCCAAGATAACTTTATATCAAAAACCTTTTGATATTACAATAATGTCTATCAACCACAGTATATATAATCATCTAGTAGAAACGCTATCATCTCACGTTCTACATATATAGTATACAATCAAAACCGCAAGCACGTATTGGGTAATGGATTTCCAACTATGACAAGGTATGGAACCACCTTTCGCTCGTGTACCTCTAGAGAGGAATACACTGGGTTCAACAAGAACATCTTGCAACCCGGCCACACATGACCGACCACTCATTTCGCTTGAGCGTATCGAATGTATATCACCAACGGTTGGGATCAGCAACCGTTTCCCGAATGGGACAGCATCAACAATAGATTTTTAGAACTAAATGAAACTCTAGATCAGGTGATTATACACCCTACTTCGGTGCGACCGACTTAGCCATGCTGCCTGCCCGATTTCTGTCATTTACCGATTGATGAGGGTAGAAGCTACGCTTTATCATCATACCAAATTCACTTTGAATGTCACATCGTCAAATCCATCAAATCACCAATTGACGTCCGCAACCATACATTATGTGTTAGCTAAAGAAGTTTCCTTCTCCGCTTCCACTCTTGGTACGTTTGGAGAAATCAATATACGTGATCGTCTGGACATACTCTGTCAGACATCCGTCCATACAAGTCATCCAGGAACAGGATGAACCGAAGGCACTATTCTGTAAACAGGATAGCCCTTGCATAACTCCGTCTTCAATTTCCTCTGGCATATATGATTCGCAACGCTTATGCCAATACAGAGTGGTTCTTTGGATAATAATCCAACCGGTCTCTCCATATTAACAACGTTAAAATGGTCAAAACTTCGATAGTCTGTGATTTAACTATCGAATAAAAACAAGTGTGCAAACAACGATATTATTTCCAAATGGAAATTTTATCGATCAAACATCATTTAACATTCATCTCCTTATTTCATTAATTTACTTATCTCATGTTTCCCTATGTTCAATATTTCTTATTTTCTAAATTGGGAAAATATACGTTATTAACAATGGGAAACATTTCCATTTCTTGTTTTCCTTATTAGAAAACATTTCTGGTTTCTTATTTGGAAAACATTTCCAAAGCTTCTTCATTGGACTTAGACAGATGTTTAAACAAACCATCGCGATGCCAACTCAAACCATTTCCTTTACTGCCGAACCTTAACTATTCCTCAGTTAAAAACGAAGCCAATCAAGTTGGGGTAGAATTACCTCTCAGACCTTAACTGAACAACATTTCTAACTTTGAAATAGGCAAAGTTCACTTTATATCCATTTTACTAACTTCCTTACTTAACTCTCCTTCGAATAGCTATATTCGATTTACTATTTTCACTTAACTCTATTTGATTAACCCTTATCAATTAACTCTATTGGACTAACACTATTGATTTACTCATTTCACTTAACTCCTTTCGAATAAACTATATTCGATAGCTCCTTTTACTTTCTTCGAATAAACTATATTTGATTAACTCATTTGCTTCTATTCGAATAACTATATTCGATTAACTCATTTGCTTTCTATTCGAATAAACTATATTCGATTAACTCATTTGCTTTCTATTCGAATAAACTATATTCGATTAACTCATTTGCTTTCAATTCGAATAAACTATATTCGATTAACTCATTTTCTTTCTATTCGAATAAACTATATTCGAATAACTCATTTGCTTTCTATTCGAATAAACTATATTCGATTAAATCATTTGCTTTCTATTCGAATAAACTATATTCGATTAACTCATTTGCTTTCTATTCGAATAAACTATATTCGATTAACTCATTTGCTTTCTATTCGAATAAACTATATTCGATTAACTCATTTGCTTTCTATTCGAATAAACTATATTCGATTAACTCCTTTGCCTTAACTCTAATCGATTAACTAACATCGATTAGCTCCTTTTACTTTAACTCTAATCGATTAACTAACATCGATTAACTCCTTTTAACTTTATTCTCTAATCGATTAACAAACATCGATTAACTCCTTTTACTTTAATTCTAATCGACTAACTAACATCGATTAACTTCTTTCACTTTAACTCTAATCGATTAAACTAACATCGATTAGTTCCTTTCACTTTAACTCTAATCGATTAAACTAACATCGATTAGTTCCTTTCACTTTAAATCTAATCGATTAAACCAACATCGATTAGTTCCTTTCACTTTAACTCTAATCGATTAAACTAACATCGATTAGTTCCTTTCACTTTAACTCTAATCGATTAAACTAACATCGATTAGTTCCTTTCACTTTAACTCTAATCGATTAAACTAACATCGATTAGTTCCTTTCACTTTAACTCTAATCGATTAAACTAACATTGATTAGTTCCTTTCACTTTAACTCTGATCGATTAAACTAACATCGATTAGTTCCTTTCACTTTAACTCTGATCGATTAAACTAACATCGATTAGTTCCTTTCACTTTAACTCTAATCGATTAAACTAACATCGATTAGTTCCTTTCACTTTAACTCTAATCGATTAAACTAACATCGATTAGTTCCTTTCACTTTAACTCTAATTGATTAAACTAACATCGATTAGTTCCTTTCACTTTAACTCTAATTGATTAAACTAATATCGATTAGCTCCTTTCACTTTAACTCTAATCGATTAAACTAATATCGATTAGCTCCTTTCACTTTAACTCTAATCGATTAAACTAACATCGATTAGTTCCTTTCACTTTAACTCTAATCGATTAAACTAACATCGATTAGTTCCTTTCACTTTAACTCTAATCGATTAAACTAACATCGATTAGTTCCTTTCACTTTAACTCTAATCGATTAATCTAACATCGATTAGTTCCTTTCACTTTAACTCTAATCGATTAAACTAATATTGATTAGCTCCTTTCACTTTAACTCTAATCGATTAAATTAATATCGATTAGCTACTTTCACTTTAACTCTAATCGATTAAACTAATATCGATTAGGTCCTTTATTCTATTCGAATAAACTATTCATTTATAAAGATTTACTTTTAGTGACAGTTCTTCACTTTACAAATGATTTCCCTTTTATAAAACTCTATTCGTTTTAAAAACATTTTTCCCTTTTATTTACTTTCGAAATATTTCCTTTTATAAAATCTATTGATTTTATAAAATCTCTTTATTTCAATATACATTGAAATAATTCTTTTTACATCCCATGGTCTTTTATGATATTTAAAATATCGAATAACAATGATCAACATCATTCCAACACACATAATCCATAACAGATTATATAACCCATCATATATCACAATATATGAAAACAGTAAAATAAATGTTGAGGAATCCAGTCGGATTCCTCCAACCTGTTTCCCTGCATCACAGATGTTAAACAATATAGATAACATCACTTTCAGTTCTATATGATATATTCTATTAAACAGAATCAATATAGAAATTCAACTATCTGACTAGCAGTTCAATCAAACAGTCAACACACAGTCAATCAGCCAATATCTAACAGTTCTAAAAATACAACATGAATTTATAAACTGTTCAGAGTTAGTGAGATTTACTCACATTGGACAGTTCATCGTTAAATAACGATAAACTATTGCTTGATTTGAATCAAACAGTTTATTTCGCCATAAATTCATACGAGCCCCAATCCACTTCAAGTCAGCTTCATTGTGAAGTGTTCGTCCATACGATCCCATCGGATCTTGTTTCGCTGAATTCTGACTCAGTATGAATATGTTACGAAATTCACAAGTTAATACATTTTATTTAAATAAAATTTGAAATTAAATTCTAAAATTCTCAAATGGGCTCACCCAAACCGTCGGCCCACTAATCAACCTCCAACCCGTAACATCTTCTTCCCCCCAACCTCAGTAACCCGTCGCTCCCAGTATTGCTCAACCATGGCCGACGTTCTGCCCCACCATTCTCCTCCATCACTCAGTGATTCAACAACCCAGATCCACCATTACACTCCTCGTCCAAGCCTCTTCCTCCTCATACCAATTTCGTTCAACTCGAGATCCGCAAATAAGGTGCGACGTCGACCCTTCCTGAAACTGTACAGGAATCGCACCGCCAGAAAACACACCGAAATTCCCCAAACTCCTTCGATCATTGCGGAAATCCACTACGAACCCGAATCCACCATCCATTCGACCTCCGATTGCCTGAAGCCCCTTAAATCTCGAACCCTAGTTCCTCGCTCGAAGATGGACAGTGACGAAACCCCCGTCGAGTTCAACAATACATACCCAGAATTGAAGGGCGCACCTCACTGAATCCAAATATATTTAAAAGATGATTTTCAGGATTTTATAGATTTTAGTTTTGATTTTTCTTTTAAATTAAAAGGGGCCGAACTTTTCTGCTGTGATATTTGGTTTTATAAGGGAGGGTTGTTGAGAGTTGTGGTTGAAAAGGATTGGCGTGTGGCCTTTGTTTTGATCTTAGAAATTAGGTAGGATATTTTCTTATTTTATTTTATTCTCTTTTCAGTCTTCTAAAAATCCCCACGACTACATACGATACCTAAAAATCACCAAACTGGACGTGTAGTTAGAGTTTTACATTACGGT
Source organism: Allium sativum (assembly GCA_030737875.1). Lineage (NCBI taxonomy): Eukaryota > Viridiplantae > Streptophyta > Magnoliopsida > Asparagales > Amaryllidaceae > Allium > Allium sativum. Next base: position 304,789,932 of record CM060925.1, on the reverse strand, counting down.
CCCAACGAAACTGGTTTCGTCGAATTCCGACTCCGTATGCTTACACAGCATATTTTTAATTGTCAAAATACTGACTGTTTCTCACTCTAAAAATCCGTACGGCCACACACTGACTCTAAAAATCATGAAACTGGAAATCTAACAATAATTTGATGTTGTGGATCCAACAAAACTGGTTTCGTCGAATTCCGACTTCGTTTGCAAAAGTGGCTATTTTTAATGCTCTAAATAGCCTATTTAAATATATAAAAATATTTAAATATAATTGTTAGACCAAAAAGTGGTTCTAACACCCAAATTGACTAAAAGCAGAATGAAATAAGATCAAAAGTAAAATAGAGACACAGAATTTATAGTGGTTCGGCAAAGAAAGGCCTACGTCCACTTGTCAATCGCTATTCTTAATGATATTATTGCAGTTACAATGAGATATTCACTCAATTTCTCTCACAACTCACTTACATTCACTCAATTGTCTAAAAACAAATGTTGAAAGACGATTTGGATTATCCGGGAGTGCTGGAATTCGGGTTATGAAAGTGGTTGAACTCTCAAAGTGCCAAAAAGAAGATCCCTTTCATTGTCTCCAGACAGGTATTTATAGGTGAAAATTTGCTCAGAACCCGATCCGGATCGAAGCCACGTGTCTTCCATCCCATCAGCTTCGGGTTCGGATGGATTCCAGTGTTGACAACGCATCAGAGCAGTGGACGTTGTGGGTAGGAACTGGTCACAACCGCTTCGCATCTTCAGGCGATCATGGGGGAAAGCGATGTGGATTACTGGTTCGGTTCGGAGCAAGGTTTTAAATATCGGATATCAGTCACGTTTCGTCTCGGAGATTTTGGTGACTCGGTATCGTTTCGGGGGAGATCTCGGAGGAGACGAGTACATCTCGGGCGTCAATATCGGATTTACATCTCGAAGCTTAAAGGTCATATCGAAACCATATCGGCGTACATTTTATGTTAATAATTATATATACTAAAAGTCTAAAATATAAAGAAACTGAGCTTACTTGATTTGAAGGCTTACTTAATTTCTTGCATGGTTGCATTGTTGAATATTTATATGAAACTGGCCCCTTTTACATATTTTCAGGTTGAATACTGCTATAGCTAACAGGTCGGATATTGGTACAAATGACAGCCAAGAAATATAGCCAAACCAGAAATTGAAAAGAAAAATAGAACAGTCTGACAGTCTACAATGTTGTATTGGGTTCATGGCAAAAATATGTAAAATTAAAAAAATAGTCTGACGAAATATAAAATTAGAATTAAATCTATGTATCAACTCTATAACTAGCAATGTTGTAATGGGTTCGTGTTATTTTGAAATCACATGCATTTATAACATTCATGAATGAGAAGAAAACAATATAAGTGTGAACAAGAAAGTAACAATATACATGCAAGTCTGTTACAGAATATGTCAACCAAGAAATACTAGAACTAGCCAATGTTGTATTAGTACATAAGTGAGGCTGGTCCTGAACCCTTGATTTTAGTAGCAAGTAATTGAATTTTAGAACTTAGTAACTTGCTGCTGACATGCTGAAGATAAAGTAATTTAAAACCTTGCTGAAGATAAAGTAATTGATAGGTTCATGGCATCTGATACAACTATAAATTTTGATACAACTAGAAAGGCATATAAAGTAATTCAGTTGTTTCAAAGAACTTCCAGTAGAATGCAAGTATTATATGATGGGATGATACAGGTCTTGCTTATTAAAGAAAAAAAAATCGGGTGATATATCGTGATTTCGTTTCGGTCAAGATATCGGCCGATATTTGTAAATATCGGCCGATATCTTCGAAACGAGATATTCAACGATATATTATGTATCGTCTCGTTTTCAGGTCAAAACGAGATCTCGGCCGAGATATCGGCCGAGATGGCCGATATTTAAAACACTGGTTCGGAGGAGCCTGCAAAGGGGGTTCGGGTCGGAGTACCCGATCCGACCCGGATTAACTTAGAACTAAATCTTTATTCACTTTGCTCCACTCCGTTCCGATCTGTCTCTGTAGCAAGTAGGTGGCCCTCCGCCCCGATTGACAGTAAGCAACTCTCCCATCCGGATAGCAGTGTCTCCTTGAACCAAACAGTAGCAGCTCTCTGATCCGATCAGCAACGTATCTCCGATCCGATCCGCTACATTCCTCCGATCCGACCCGCTATAATGCTCTCTAAGTTCTTCAATGTTTCACATCTCGACTTTGTGTTGCCCAGTTCACAAAGTGGGCTAACATTTTTCCCCCTCAAAGGATGCTTCTGTTGGAGACGGAGCATGCTTTGATTGTCATTGCACAGCGTCTTCTAGGTAATTTTTCCTTTGATTTTCCTTGTGTTTTCATCTCCTTCTTCGAGCTTCAATTTAATTCACTGCTGAGTTTCAGAATTCGGTTCGGTTCGGATTCCGATCCGAACAGACCCCCTCTTCTTTCTATTTTTCATTGGACTATTGGGCCAAGTTCTGCTACTGGACTGTCGTTCCGGTCCGAACGGGGAGACGAATAGTCGCTCTACTTCTCTATGTAAACTGAGTCTTCGTCTTTCTCTCATTTCCCTTTATCGTTTTATTCTTTCTGCCTCGGAACTCCAGAACCTCGAGAAAGAGAAATAAGAAGTTTTCACCATTCTCGTGCGAATTTCCAATTTACATACTCTGGTAGGTTTGAATCCTTGATTGATTTCGTGATAACAAGTTTTAACTGAACCGATGGTCAATTCGACCGATCTGGACATGGTTTCCACGCCGCAGTCTCCTCTTCCCTCGCTATCGTCGATGGTGGCGTCGCTGCTACTTCGAGGTGTTGGAAGAGGGAGTTATGGTTTGAGGCAAAAGAAAAGGAGGAAGAAGAAGAAGGTGGCAGGGAGTCGGTTCGGGCGGTAGAATATGGAAGGTGGGAAAAAGGGAAAAGGAAAGAAGTTCAGGAAGTCGGATCGGGTCGGGGCAAACAAAGAAAGGGAAAAAGAAAAGAAGTCCAGAAGATCAGATCAGGTCGGAGCAAGTAGTTAAAGAAGTGGGGAAGGGAGCTCACCTAACCGGATCGGATCGGACTGTAAGATGAAGGAGGAGAAGCATGACTACATGATCCGATCCGAACCGTTAGGGGAATCTATCTTCGAGCCGATCCGATTTTGATTCCTGAATTTCAAAGTTTATCCGAGCCCAAGACGAGGCCACACCCCCGATCCGATCCCAATAAATGCGCCCGAACCAAACCGAAGGGCAGTCCATCGTAATGCATAAAAACTTGTTTAACTAGTCCAATCAACTGTTGGCATAATCTTCAACTTAATGGATAGTTAGGATAGTGCCTTGCGAACGGAACTGGACATCAAGAACTACTTCAACCCTTTATACTTTGCCAAAATTTTGCGTCGCACTTTTAAACATTTACTTCACACTTTCCGCATACACTGTTTACACTTTAGTTTGCACACATGCACGGGGGGATACGGGCTAATTTAATCTAATTTGTGCTATTGCTTCTTCAATAGTTTTATGACCATGAGACCCTGACGCTCTTCTAGACTAGCTGAGAAGAAAGAGGCCCCGGAGACATCCAACAAAGTTACTCTCGAGGACATATCTTCACCTTCGGATCCAGAATGGAATGATGAGGGTTCAGATTACGAGGTTGGAAATCGCAAAAGTGACAATGTGTCTTCGGAGGATGAAGTTTCTCTAGGTTTTGAAGAGGAAGGGGGGATTGGTGACGACCGGGCTCCTGATGAGTTTGAATCGGCTGTCATATTGGAATCTCCCCAAGATTCTGTTGAATCAACAATCGACAACGACAGACTTATCCGAATTTGTTTAAAATACGGGATAATGAAAAGGGACACCCTGGTGCCTTCGAGAACTGACCGTCCCCACAACCCTCCAGAAGGGTATATGGCAATTACTCGGTTGATGTGCGTGGTCGGTGCTATCCCTCCATTTTCTCCCTTCATCGTTGATTTTCTAAGACAAATGTGGATTGCCCCCATGCAGCTACATCCCAATTCTTATGCTTACTTACACACCTTATATATAGCATACCGTGGGATCTTAGGCATAGAGCTCACTTTCGATGACGTTCATTTCTTCTACAACTTCAAGCATCGGACTCGAGAGACTCCTTCTTTCTGCTACTTTGAGTCCGTCCCTAAGAGGAAGATAATTTCAGCGCCATTCAGTAGTAAAGCTGGGGATTCCAGGCTGGAATGGTTTTATGTGAAACGACAACCTGGGTGTTCCAGAAGGTGGACGAAATCAAGTAAAGCCCTGATTTTCTAAATCTTGGCTCTATACATTCAACTCATCGCCTTAACTCGTTTTTCTTTTTGTTTGCAGTCGACAACCCAAAACAAATATCAGACCAAGTGTTTTTTGACCGGATGCACCAGCTCCTTAATGGCGATCAGAAGTTCCTAACTATTGATGAAGTCCTTAAGGACGAATATCTTCATTTTCATGGGCTGCTATCTGTTACCCGTAGTATCGGTCATGGGACGGCTCCATACGTATATATTCCTCCAGTGGATGTAGTCCCGGAGACATGAGAAGGTTTGGGAGCTCCTACAGTGCCTCTTCAAACTTCACCTTCTCCATCTTCTACTCAAGATGATGAATTGGCTAACTTGGCCGAAAGGCATCGCGAAGGGTATACTGTTCCTGAGGATGCCACTTCTTCAAAAAAGTCAACGCCTTCTAAAGAGTCGCCAACCGATGCTTCCGAGGGAGATGACCCTGGCACTGATGACCCATTATTTCAGGGTTTGGGGGATCTCCCCTTACCTGAAACTATATACACTTCAGAGGATTTTAGGAAGGATCCTTTAGTTTTCACCTCTTCTGAAGAGACAACTCCTGCTAAGGCCAAAGAGCCTGCCCGTACTAGTCTAGCTTCGGACTCGGGTTGGTTGGGGGGAAACACATCACTTAGGACACACTTTACACAATAGCATTACCACTCATTGCACCTCTCTCTCTGTGAAACTATTGATTCTGAATTTCATTTGTCTTATCATGCAGGCACGATGTCCCGATCTTACTATGATATCAAGAAGCTCCGCCGCAGCATGTCTAATCCACCTTATGACACTGAGTATGATCGCCGCGACGATCGCAGTAGGGAGGAGAGAAGGCCTTATGAGCCCTATCGCTCTCGAACCTCGTGTTCTCGCTCTCCCGTTCGGTCGGACCAAGAGAAATATAAAGGTTATCGAGGTCGTAGGGAAGAGGACAGGTCACAATCAAAAGACTCCACCTCTTCCCAAGAAAAGCGCAGCAGGGAGAGAAGTCCACCAAAAGATACTGAGTCGCGAAGTAAACGCATGGTCCCTGCTAAACGGCCTAGAACAGATAAAGAAACTATTGAATCCTCCACACACTGGGACACTGAATTGACGATCCCCGCCCCTCCACCACTAGATGCTGAAACTGCAATCAAGCGGGCGTATTTGGAGGAGCAATTTCCTGACATTATTTCGAGAGCTTGACTTTTTTACCTGCCCTCGAACCTATTTCTTCCAGGTGGGCAGATGAGGCCAAAGCAATTGCGGTTGAGAAACAGTATTCTGAAATGTTCAAATATTCACGCAACCTTTCCAGAATCATCCGTACTCTAATCACGAATGCTGATTCAATGCAAAAAACCGCGGAAGAAGATGCAAAGGCCTTAAAGAATCTAGGAAAAGATTTAGAGGACACACAGGCCCAGCTTGTTGTTGCTCAAAGGGACGCTACTAACTTCAAACAACAATTCGAAGATATGCAAAAATGTTATCATGATTTGCTTGAATCTCACACTCAAGAGCGTTCTGAGTTAAAAAAGCAAGCTGAAGATGCTAAGTCAGACGCCGCTAAAACGCGCCTTGCTTACACTGACCTTGAACGGAAAAATGCCGAGTTAGCAAAGAGGAATGTTGAGCTAGAAAAGAAAAATGCTGACTTGGCTTCTAAGCTAATGGAGGCGGAGAACAGAGCTGCCCTGGCGGAGGGTAACGTCGAATGTGCTATCAAACCCGCGGAGGAGGCCCACAAACAATTGTCAGAGGCGGAGGCAGAGATTCAGGGTTTCGGCGAATTAATGATTGAATTCTTTGCACATATCATCCGTCGCCGGAACATTTCTTGGATTGAGGATTATCCATCTACTCTAGTCCAAGTATGGAGTCAGATCATTGAGTGGGAAAAAGAGGAGCTCAAGGTCGATTCCATCGATGAAGACAAGCTGATGGAGAAATACTTAAGGGATGATGAGCCAGAACACCTAGCTGAAGGGCGCCGCCTCATTGCTGATTCTATGGAAGAAGAGAGGCGGAGGACTAAACAGAAGAACGTTCCCGAGGCTGGTTCCTCTTCTACTGCCCCCGCAACTTCTGAAGTAGAGGGGTATGATCCTGAAAACCCAGGAATCCCTCGAACAACTCTGCTATCCCCTATCCCCGAAATGGCATCAGAGACAGCAGTTACCCCTGCCGAGAAGTCTTCGGAAGGTATCCCTACATTTTCTCCTCAATTCGTCAAGGCTATTTCCACCTTTCGCCACGTGATTGAGCAATCGATGAAAAACCCATTATTTTCTCCTGAGTTGATAACTGTTGCTTCTCATTCTGTAGGTATTGAGCCATCCGGAAAGACAGATGTGACTCAGGGAGCCGCGTCTGGGGCAGAGCCTACGGAGAAGGCAAAAGAGGGGAAGGACAAGGCTGCTCCTATAGATTTGGGAGAAGGAAGCGAACCGTCTGAGGCTGACACTCCCCATGATGAAGAAATGATAGCAGCCTTAAAGGATGATGGCGGCGACGGAGGACATGAGGAAGATCCAGAGGTGGCAATAGTCGGGGAGTCGAAAAGTGCAGATGATGTTACTTTGGCTGCAATGAAAGCTGACCAAGATAAACGCTTGCAGTTAAAAGCTGAAGACTTAGACCCTGAAATCCTCAAGCCTCTCGCAGTTGTGGATGCGGGATCAAGGTTAGTTGTTAAGCTTTCAGCTAGATCTATTACAGAGGAACTCGCTAAAAAATCTTCTCTTGATTCCAGTGCTCCGCCCTCCGGGAAGAAGTCAACTGGTTCCAGCGCCGCATCTTAAGGAAAGAAAAAATCAAAGCGCATCTTGACGGAGGCCGAGAAAGAGGCAAAGGATGCGGAGAAAGCCGCCAAGAAGTCTAAGCCTCACTCAAAATCTAAATAGTGGGTTGTCTTGCGTTGTTTTAGCACTTGGTAGACCAATAATTGCTGCTATATGGGCGGCTCTTGCATCTTCTTTTTGGCTATTTTCCTGTACAAATTCATTCGTTCGTAAATAAAAAATAATTCATTTTCCGCAATGTTTGTTAGTCACTAGTTCTGCACTTATGTGAGAATGCATGTTTCACTATAGTTGTGTAATGAAGTTACGGAGGGAGGAAATATGCGTATACATATATGCCCCCAGTCAATCTCAAAAAACTATTCAAGGCTTAATCAAGTAATCTGAATGCTCTCGATTTTCTGACGGGATTGCATTTTCTGTGTCGTCAATGCCTGTCGTTTTTTCTGGCATTTCTTTTATACTCTCCTGTCTTATACTCAGGTTAGAGTTCTTACTGAGGCGGTCTCTTGTCTGGGTGCACCTTCACGCCTCAGAGGACGTCGTCTTCCCGTCATTTTATACTCTCTCTCTCTGGAGAGTTAGAGTTCGAGCTCAGCAATTTATTCGCTCCCCGATCCTTCAGTGGGGAAGGAGTTCTTTCTCAGCGCTCAATTGGAGACGCTTTTATACTCTCTCTCTCTCTGGAGAGTTAGAGTTAAGAATGTCGTTTTCCCATTCTTTTACGTCTTATCGCACAAATAGTCGTTGTGCTTTTTTCTTATGTTTAAACTGTTTTCAACCTTTCAGGTTTTGAATCATCTTATATTCCATAATCACAATAGAATAGTCGATGAATGTATATATATAATGCATGAAAGTAAATAGCACACAATATTTTTATAGTGGTTCGGCTAAGTCGTAGCCTACATCCACTTTATAGTCCTTTATTCATATCATCAGATTTTCCTAAGGCAAGTCGTGCCTTTTTACAGAGTTCACAAGAAAAATAACAAAGAGTACAATATTTTTAATCCAAATATCGCATCAAGTGTTGGGCATTCCATGCCCTAGGTACTTCTTCGCCATCTACGGTCGTTAACTTGAAGGTTCCTTTTTCAAGTTTCCGTTGGATGACAAAGGGTCCTTCCCACTTCGGACCGAGGTGAGGAAGGGATGGAAAGATTCTCTTTAGCACCAAATCTCCTGGTTCAAAAGTCCTAAGGCGAACTTTTTTGTCGTAATAGCGTGCCATCTGACGTCGATGTCTTGCCGCACGCAAATCCGCTTCGTCCCTTTTTTCTTCGATTTCATCAAGAGACTCGAGTAAGAGTGCCCGATTCGTCATCGGGTCATAATATGTCACCCGGTGGGAAGGAACTTCAAGCTCTACTATAATTACTGCTTCTAAACCAAAAGAGAGAGAGAAAGGGGTATGACCAGTAGCGGTCTTAAATGTTGTTCGATATGCCCATAAAGCTAAGGGCAATTCGTCAACCCATTTTGCCTTTGCGCGCTCTAACCGTTTCTTGAGGATGGATTTTATAACTTTTTTTATTGCTTCAACTTGCCTGTTCGACTACGGATAAGCAACCGCAGTATACCGTTTGTCGATCTTATATTTCTGGCAGAAATTTCTGAATTCAGTACCATCGAACTGGGTTCCGTTGTCAGTTATAATGGTCCTTGGGATCCCGAATCGGCATATAATATTTCTAACCACGAAACTTATCACCTTTCTCGTCGTGATCTTGGTTAAGGGCTCAGCTTCCACCCACTTCGTAAAATAGTCCACAGCGACTATTGCATATTTTGCTCCTCCTTTAGCAATCGGTAGAACTCCGATGATATCAATTCCCCACGTGGCAAATGGCCAAGGACTCACCATTGATTTGAGTTGGGTCGACGGTGCTCTGGGGATTTTGGCGAATCTCTGGCACTTATCGCAGCGCCGTGAATAATCAGCTGCATCTTTATTAATTGTGGGCCAGAAGTATCCATACCGCAATATCTTTTTCGCTAAAGTCTGACCTCCTGTATGATCTCCACACTCACCTTCATGTACTTCTCTTGGTACACATCTGATGTCGTCGTGTGCTATACATCGTAATAGGGGCATAGAAAATCCTTACCTATAAAGAGTATCATCTTGTAGGACATATCTGGTAGCTTTACGAACTATAGCCCTTCTCTCACTCTTCTTTGATGGGAATGTCCCATTCTTAAGGAAGTTCTTAATTGGGGTCATCCACGACTCCTTCTCCGGTTCTGCTTCGAAAGCGAACTCAATTTCCATCGACTCAAAGCTTGGCGATTCCAACGTTTCAATTGGAATCATTTCAGTTTCTTCTGGATTGTCGGAACTAGCTAGCTTTGCAAGCCTGTCCGCCTTCTGGTTTTCGGCTCTTGGGATATGCGTTATACTGTACCGCTCCAGGTTGCTCAACGGCTTTTCCACTTTCCCGAGGTAGGCGTTGAGTCGAGGTCCCCGGGCCACAAATTCCTTTCGCACTTGGCAAACAACGATTTTGGAGTCGCAGAATATGTCCAACATTTTTATTCCGAGGTCTTTAGCAAGCTTCAGCCCGGCAATCAGGGCTTCGTATTCAGAGTCATTGTTAGTCGCTGAAAATTCTATTCGTAGGGCGTAATATAACGACCTCCCTTCAGGAGTAACTAAGACGATTCCAGCTCCGGACCTTCGGTCGTTTTTGGCTCCATCTGTGTATAGCTTCCATGAATCTATCTTTAACTCATCTTCGGACTTGACCACTCTGTCATTGACCACTTCCTCCTCTGGGATAGTGAACTCTGCTATAAAGTCTGTCAGAGCTTGCCCCCTGATCGACCTTCATGGCTGAAAATTTAGATAAAACTGACTTAATTCTATATTCCATTTGATCAACCTTTCCGATGCCTCGGGTCTCTGCAACACCTGCCTCAGAGGCTGGTCAGTGTATATATTTATTGGATGAGCTTGGAAATAGTGACGAAGTTTTCGGGATGCAATTAGGAGGCTGTAAGCGAGCTTCTCAATCTTTGGGTAGTTGCATTCTGCCGCTGCCAATTTCTTGCTTACATAATATACTGGCCTTTGCACTTTGTCTTCTTCTCGAACCAAGGCTGTGCTAACAGCGTGAGCCGAGACTGCCAAGTAAACAAACAATTCTTCGTGATCCACTGGTTTTGACAAAATCGGCGGTTTTTCTTGTAGTTCCAATAAATTTCGAAAGGCCTCAACACAGTCCGGAGTCCACTCGAAGTTCTTCTTTCCCCTTTTAATCAAATCGAAAAACGGGATGCATTTGTCTGTGGCTTTGGAGATAAATCTACTCAACGCGGCTACTTTCCCTGCAAGACTTTGGACATCTTTAATTCTTCTCGGCTCTTCAATGTTTCTAATCGCTGCTATTTGGCTGGGATTGATTTCAGTTCCTCGGGAGCTCACAATAAAGCCTAGAAATTTTCCTGATGCCACTCCAAATGAACATTTCAAAGGATTCAACTTCATCCGATACTTTCGCAGGATACCAAACATTTCTGCCAAGTCTTGCGTATGGCTGGAGGACTGTTTCGATTTGACAAGCATATCATCCACATAAACTTCCATAGTCTTCCCTATTTGATTATAAAACATTCTGTTCACCAAGCGTTGATAAGTGGCTCCGGCGTTTTTCAATCCGAATGGAATTACAACATAACAATATAACCCCAAATTTGTAATGAAGCTCGTATGTTCTTGATCTGGCACGTGCATAGGAATTTGGTTGTATCCAGAATATGCATCCATGAAAGAGAGAAGTTCATGTCCCACCGTCGAATCTACAAGCTGGTCAATCCTGGGAAGTGGGAAACTATCTTTCGGGCAAGCTTTGTTCAAATCTGAAAAATCAATGCAAGTCCGCCACTTTCCATTCGGCTTCTTTACTAAGACGGGATTCGATATCCAGTCGGGATATGTCGAATCTCGAATAAATCCGTTCTGTTTCAGCTTCTTCACTTCTTCTTTGAGAGCAGCCGACCTCTCTGGGCCCAGCATACGTCTCTTTTGCTTCACAGGCGGGTGTTTCGGGTTTACATTTAGTGAGTGACTTATGATGGATGGCGATATCCCACACATGTCAACGTGGGTCCAGGCAAACACGTCCAAGTTCGCCTTCAAGAAGTCCGTTAGTTCTTCGGCCCGACGTGGATCCAACTGAGATCCAATCTTCAAAACTCTTGTTGGATCAGCTTCATCAATAGGAATGTCCACTGTCGCTTCATTAGGAGTTGCATTTCTAGTCTCTGGTTCCTCGTCTTTTCTGGGATCCAGGTCTTCAGGCGTTCCTTTGGGCAACTCCTTCGGGGCCGATCCCTCTAATTGCTACGTCGAGCCCTCCTTCGGAGGAGGCGAGGCATCTTTACTTTCGATATTAAGTCCTTTCATTAACATCTTTAATTCGGCAACATAGCAGGCCCGTCCGGAAACTTGATCCCCTCTCATTACTCCAGTTCCGGCTTCAGTTGGGAACTTAAGCAATAAACACCAAGGGGCGATGCAAGCCCTGAATTCAGCGAGGGCAGGCCTTCCCAAAAATGCATTATAAGGCGAATCTACGTCTAACACTACAAACTGAAGCATCCGTACTCTTCGGCGTTCTCCTTGCCCCAAGGTTACGGGCAATTCTATGTACCCCATGGGAGCTGTTGACGCCCCGTTGAAGCCTCGGATCCAACCTTCACATGGCTTCAAATCTTCAGATTCAAGCTTCATCTGATCGAATGACTTTTTAAATAAAATATTAACAAAGCTTCCGTTGTCTACTAACACCTTATGAACCAAAGCCGGCCCAATGGTGGTAGTAATGACCAATGGATCCTCGGTGGGTGACTGGATCCCGGTGTTATCTCTGCTACGGAATACCACGTCGTCAAACATTGTTTTCTGTTGTTTTATGGGGGCGATATCTTCCAAATCATCACCTTCATTCACATCTACATGCTTGGCAGCATTTACATATTGATCCATTGCTCTAAAACTACGGATCGCTGGGTGGGGTCCACCCACTATGGAGTTGATAACAATTCCCTTGCCTTTCTGCTGCGCTGTAGGCTTGGGATCAGATTGAATCTGTTTTGGAGCCTGCTCTCCTTGCCCCCTGTCCCTCGGGGCAACCTTATATTCATCCAGTTTCCCTTTGCACAGCAGCTTCTCAATCACGTCTCTCAAATGTCGACATTCATTGGTTGAGTGCCCATGAGTTCCATGAAACAAACAAAACTTCCCAGTTGCCATTTCTTTCTCCGTCGAGTCGCGAGGTGGCGGTCTTTTATATTGCAAAACATTGTATGTATCCAAGTAAATGTTCTCTAGAGTGTCGTTCAACGGTGTATAATTCTCATAAGTCTGGAATCGGGGTCTTTTGTTAGGATCATTTCCCCTATTTCTATTTCTTCTGTTACCGTTCGGGTTACGGTTATTGTTGTTGCCCCCGTTTCCAGAATTTTCGTTTCCACTCTTGTTTCCCACATTCACTTCAACTTTTCCGGAACTTTCTCCAGACTGCTTCACGGCGACATTACTCTGAACATTTTCTTTTGAAGCTGCTTCAGACTTTCTCTTTCGGTTTGCCCTGGCCTCCTCTCGTTTCAAGTGAATATCGGCCTTTTCATAAAATAACTCTCTCGTGGAGGGTGTCTTTCCAGAAAGGTAATCTCCAAACTCGGAGTCAGGTTCGACTCCTTCCATCAAAGCCATCAAGATGGTGGGCTCATGCGGGTCACTAACTTCAGTCACAGCTAGGTTGAAATGGTCGAGATATGACCTCAAAGACTCTCATGGCTCCTGCTTAATTCCTGATAATTCAATAACACTCTTAGACTTTCGGGTATGGAGTCGGAACTGATTCATAAAACGTTCGCTCAATTCCATATAATTCGATATTGAACGAGGGGGAAGTCGGGTAAACCATAGCAGCGCCACATCTTCTAAATAGATCGGGAATGCTTTACACTTCACTGCGTCAGGAGCAGCAGCAGCAGCAGCATTCATGAGCCACGAGTATCGCATCAAATGCTGTCCCGGATCGGTTCTCCCATTGTACTTGTCCATCTGCGACAGGTTAAAACGCCGGGGAAACTGAAAGTCGAGGATGTCGTCAGTGAAAGGAGTATGGCTTCGCTCAATGCCATAATCTTCATTGGTATAGTTCCGACTTTCGGACATAATCTGGCGTACCATCGCCTGTACATCAGCATTAGTGAGGGGCCGTTCAGGTTCCCTGGCCCTGGTATCCGGGTTCCTTCTGGGCTCTTGTTCAGGAGATGCCCTTCTTCTTTGAGCTGCTTCTGCTCTGCTTCGTTCCCTACGCCCCCGATCGATCTCGGGAGGAGGGGGCTGGAGCGTCTGCCCCTGAGTGGGATTAGTATGGTTAGGGTCTCTTAAGCCTGGATCATTGGTTCCTAGTGCTCGTGCAATATCCTCACGAGACCCCAAAGATCCGAACGTCAGCTGCTCCAAATTCTGAGGTCGTTCGAGCGGCCTTCGTTCATGGGGCCGTTCTTCCTCGGAAGAAGAAGACTGATCCATTGGTGAGTGGCGAACCGGGGATGGGGTTCTCTGTCTACGGAGTTCGCTAATTTCCCTGCTCATGAGTCTCATATTTTCTTGCATCATGAGATTGGTGCGCTCGTGGATTTTCATAGCCTCCCTAGTACTCTCAAGCATGTCAAGTAGGCGCGAGAAATCTCCTTGAGTAATGGGCGCGGATGGATTGACCTGATCATTGACCCTGGTGGCTGGAATCGGAGCATTTGTAGGGGCTCGAGTAGAGGTTCCAACATCACCAAGTGACGGGTCGGTTCGGAGATGGGAAATCGGGTCGGGTCGGAGCTGGGAAGCCTGTTCGGGTCGGAGCTGGAAAGCCAGATCGGGTCGGTGTAGGGCAAGTTGCTCGGGTCGGTTCAGGTTGGGGGAATGCACTGCTTCAGATTCTCCTACCCGGATCGGATCAGAGCTCTCCCCCTGTATGCGGTTCGGATTTCCTGTATCGGTCCGTCCTGCTGCTGAGCTTTGCCCACGAGACCTTGTCACGACCGCATTTTGCTGATCTTCGCCAACTCCATTTCCTCGACTAGATTGAACTTCTTTGCCTTTTCCTTTGGCCATAGTTTTTCAACAATCAATTCAACAAATATCCAAGAGCGTCGAAACTTAAGGATTAACTTCTTTGAACTCAACGGTCCAAAAAGTAGAACGATAATCCCGAAAAACAGAGAATTCAGATGGTTCTCAGTGAAAGCACCAAAATGTTAGACCAAAAAGTGGTTCTAACACCCAAATTGACTAAAAGCAGAATGAAATAAGATCAAAAGTAAAATAGAGACACAGAATTTATAGTGGTTCGGCAAAGAAAGGCATACGTCCACTTGTCAATCGCTATTCTCAATGATATTATTGCAGTTACAATGAGATATTCACTCAATTTCTCTCACAACTCACTTACATTCACTCAATTGTCTAAAAACAAATGTTGAAAGACGATTTGGATTATCCGGGAGTGCTGGAATTCGGGTTATGAAAGTGGTTGAACTCTCAAAGTGCCAAAAAGAAGATCCCTTTCATTGTCTCCAGACAGGGTATTTATAGGTGAAAATTTGCTCAGAACCCGATCCGGATCGGAGCCATGTGTCTTCCATCCCATCAGCTTCGGGTTCGGATGGATTCCAGTGTTGACAACGCATCAGAGCAGTGGACGTTGTGGGAAGGAACTGGTCACAACCGCTCCGCATCTTCAGGCGATCATGGGGGAAAGCGATGTGGATTACTGGTTCGGTTCGGAGGAGCCTGCAAAGGGGGTTCGGGTCGGAGTACCCGATCCGACCCGGATTAACTTAGAACTAAATCTTTATTCACTTTGCTCCGCTCCGTTCCGATCTATCTCTGTAGCAAGTAGGTGGCCCTCCACCCCGATTGACAGTAAGCAACTCTCCGATCCGGATAGCAGTGTCTCCTTGAACCAAACAGTAGCAGCTCTCCGATCCGATCAGCAACGTATCTCTGATCCGATCCGCTACATTCCTCCGATCCGACCCGCTAAAATGCTCTCTAAGTTCTTCAATGTTTCACATCTCGACTTTGTGTTGCCCGGTTCACAAAGTGGGCTAACAATAATTAAATTAAATATTAAAAATTAAATATTATCGTCTATATCCACAGTGGCATACCACAATGCTCTAGAATACTCCTGTATGTATTTACAACTCGATATTCACTTCTGGGTCAACCCGATATTTGATTTATATTGAAATCCCTTTTAAAAATATAAATAATTCCTTTATAAATTATAAAGGAATTCCACAGTGACTTTTCTAAAATTTGATTTGGACATATCTCAAAATTTACACGACGAAATCCCGATTTTTCTCTTCCACTAGAAAGATATACTCCACCAGCTCCACACATTTCTTGTTTCGCAGAAATCCGGCTTAAAACGAATCCTGAACATTCAGTTGAAGTTCGAATCGCCAATTTACGAACTGCAGCGCCATTTCGAGCTCGTTTATAATTATATTATAAACTATACGTTCAACTATCGACAATTGAATATATTCATTATTCAAATTCAATTCCAAGCTGAATTAAATATCACAGATGATCTGGTTCACACCATATCGTCATTTCAACCATTCAGAATTAAATATATTATTTAATATATTATTTTAATTAAATATTCATCATATTTAAATTCCACGGCCATTAATTTCTTTAAATCACCATTTCAATAATTAAATAAATTAATTATAATACCCCTGCCAATGCGGGTCATTACATAAATACTTAGCCAATCTTGACGCGATTCGTAGGCGGGTTAAGTCATGAACTTGAATGACAGCACTTAACCCATTAGACAAAACCCTAGGTCAGGAGACTAGGTTGAAAATCGTAGTTAACAAGGGTTGCGGGAAGAGAAGCTAAGTGGTAAACCTTAGTTAAGGATGACTAAGTAATAATTCTTAGCCAAGGAAATTGGACCAGTTCACAGATAGATGAGTAACCCGATACGGTAGGTCGTCGCTTGAACACACGTGGAGGAGCGAATTATCTGACTTAGATAAAGGCTCCAACGAACTGGGTGACGAAGCGGTAGCTTCGGGGGACGTGAGGATACTCTTGGTATCCCTCTGTGAGGTTGCAGATGATCCGCCTGGGCTCACAAGAGGTTAAGGTCTACGGTAGAAGAACCAAGAGTATGCCTTGGTTGCTATGCAAGCGACCTAAAGACTGAGATGGATTAGCGTGGAGTCGACGATTCTTGTTTTTGCCCTGGATAGCGCGTCGTCGACTACCTACCATCTTTAGTCAATCGTGTACGTACGGAAAGGCAGAGAACTCCCAACATACCATATACTTGCTATCGAGTTATGGGTGAGGTTGGCCAATAGGTAAGTGGGGCATAGTGGGGCCGGGATGTAGTTCTCATACATGATTTTTCTTGGATTGCCTTTCAGTAGTTGAGGGAGGGGTCACGTGGGACCATAGCCACGGATACAAAAACAAACCTTGATATCTGCATCGGCAGATGACTTAAAGCTCCCGACCGAGTTCCGTATTTCTTGATTTGCCCTGGCACGGAACTCGGATGGCACATTGAGATACATGTGCATCTAGACATGGAAAACGATTCACGATACATACGTGGGATAAAGGGCATGGTTGACGGGTGGCATAATCCCTAGTGGCCCTAGGTGGCTTGAACCCTAATCGAGACACGGAAACGTTCATTAGGTAGCATAATCCCTAGTGGTCCTAGGTGGCATAAATCCTAAGTGAACACGCGATAGTTCATGGTAAGAAAACATAACCAGATCAAGGGTAGCAGTCCAAAACAACTTCAAGGATAAAATGGTACTACGTTGAGGCGGTATAGATTTACATGGGGAAGCCCGTACGGCCTATGGAAAAGGACTGAACTTATACATGGAAAGAAACATACGAGTTGGGAAAAACCTACATATGCTATATATTAGGTTGAGATGGACCATTACATGACATTGGGCAAGGGACATCCATAGTTAACACATGACGCGGGTTGGGATACTAGTACGAGAGGTACAGAGTAAATATACATGATAAATACCTTGGGATGTTATACATGATAGATACGTTGGGATAGTATACTTGATAGAAACCTGACGATGTGATACCTTGATTTATCTTGACACCGTAGTTTATCATGATACCTTAGTTTATCTTGCTACAGTAGTTCATCCAGTTATCTTGGTTTAGCTTATCTATCTTGTCGTCATCCTTATGTTTACTTTCAGTTTATGCATGTCATGTTACCTTTACCTGTTTTTATACTGGAAGTAGATAGGACTTACCAGTCTTTATGACAGACCCCGTTTTCTTTCGCCTCTTTGTCTTCCGTTCCCCCCCAGGTTTCAGGGAGGAAATGATGTTGTTTAGTTCGGACCTCTTATGCTTGAGGGTCATCATGTATAGCTTGGTCTTCATTTGGCTATGGATGCTTCACCGCTTTATTTTGGGGAATAATTTATGAAAAGGTTTTATGCTTCTTTACTATTGCAAGACAGGTTTTGATGTATTCTGATGTAAAAGGCTTTCGACCTTATTTTATAAGGTAATGAAATTTGTTTTACTTCCGCTATTTTATATATGTTCTGTCTTGTAATATTTCTGTGCATGTTTACCTCGATAATACTTCACCAAACCTAGTGCATTCCCTTTGTGAGTGACCCTAGCGGAGGTGGAGTGTTACATTTGGTATCAGAGCAGAAGGTTACCAGACTGGGCAAAATTTTTTAAAAACCTTCTGAAAACTATTTGAAAAATCGTTTACAAAGAAGCATTTTTCAAAAAAAGTTTTTAAAGGCTATTCCCCAAAAGCCATTAGCACTATCCTTTGTTTCCTTGATTGAACCTCTTTTCCTTTCTTTCCTCCATCTGTAGTCACAGTAGTTTTAACTGCGACTAATCCTTGTCTAGCTACGTAAGTGTTTTCCCGTGCGATGGAGGTAGTTCTCGAGAGACCTGTTACCAAAGTTATAAGAAGGGATAATAAGAGCAAGGATAAAGGACACGAGCTTAAGAATAAGTAGCTTGTTGGTATGGCTGGATCCACAAAGGAAGATAAGGACAAGATCAGCGAGAGGGAAATTGTATGCTCTCCTTTCTAGCGTACCTAAGAGGAATGGTACTGTTTTTGTTAAAGGCTTAGCCTTTCTTTTCTATCGTCCCGTCCAGACTTTGTTTTGATCATCGCATCATTTAAGTCTGCCTCGATAGTTAAGTCTCTGCACCTTAGTACTAGCATGGTAGAAGATCCCACTTTAGTCCCAAAATCTGGTTGGAGGGTCGGTCCATTTATTCACGACTTGTTTGGATTTGAGAACGTCTATGCCAAGTGTTGGGATTAGAAGCAATGCTTCTATTGTTGAGCTATGGATGGATTCTAGGGATGAAGTGGTGATCCAGTAAGGGATGCCATTCTTGGTTTTGAAAGGGGGATAGTTAAACTCTTAACTTACCTTGGTAATACCCTCGAAGTCTCGTATAACCTTTTGGGTTTTGTCATGGTTAGTTACCTAGAATCTCTTGATGCATTTATCGGAAATCTCTAATCCGATCGAGTAACGTTCGCCGATAAGGCGGATGGTTCATTCCGCTTAAGCATGGGGTATAGGAATCACCCTAGTGAGTGCACGGGGTAACATGGATTGGCATTGGTAAACGAGATCCAGAATTCACTAGTGAATTTTGGAGAGCTTGCATGAGTACGCAAATATGTTGAGCCGAGCATACTAGGGAAAGAATAAGTGAAAGTGAAACGAGAGGCGACAGTGAAATGAGTTCCAACTCATACCTTGGAAATAGGAATCAAGGAGCTACGAAATCATGAAGTCAAAGGCGGTCAAGGCACAATGGAATTAATCTCATGGAAAGGCGGCTTAGACACGCGCATCATGTCTCTTTTTAAGAGTATATCTTTGATCCTTGGTTCACCTGTAGAGCTTGCTTGCATGCTATCGCTTGGTGGATATCCTCTCGGTCCTGTTTCTGTTGCAAACCTCGTAAGGAGTTTGTCTTGTTTATCTTCTCGATCCTATCTTGGGAACCTTAGGTAGAACTCTATGGATGTAAACATGTATTTGAAACATGTTATGATTGATATGGTTGAAAATGGTTGCAAGTGGTTGCACGTGGATGCGCGAATACACGTTAGATACTAGATCGACGCACTCACATTTTGCATTGAATATGCACGAGTATTTATACTTGTTTGAAAGTTAATGTGTTGACATGTGGATGTTGCATGTGGATGAATGGTTGTGCACACATGTAGTGTTTATATGACTAGGACTATTTGCATACATGTTGGACTCATGGCACTAAACATATTTTGCATTAGAAAGATCATTCAGGCCTGATCATTAGCATTAGCTAAGGAACATACACACACACTTTCTGCATGTGTTCATAAAGCATTAGGAGTCTTTTAAGGACCATGGTTTCCTGTGGATGATGTTTTGAGTAGATAGATGATGGATGGTAGGATATGTTCTTCCTAACTTGGAGATTTCGGGGACGAAATCCTTTAAGTTGGGGAGAATGTAACAACCCGGATTTTTACAACATGCTAAGACAAGAATCAAGGCAGAATTTAATTATAAAATCTGAATCAGGAGAAACGGGTTGCGCCATTGCGTTCGTCTCGAAAAAATACGCGAAATAGAGTCCGAGTTTTCGAAAATCGGAGTCCGTATGACCCAGTTATGGCCCGTCAAAGTTTTCAGAAAATTTCAAGTTCAAAAACAGTCCAAATTTGAATTCAGAATTCAAATTCAGCCAAGCAGAACAGGTGGGAAAAATTCCCGCCACCCCCAAGTCGACTGGGGAGTCGACTTGGGAGTCGACACACCCCAGGAGATGTCGACTGCCCAGTCGACACCTCTGTCGACTTGGGTGGTCGGCCAGTTTGGCCTGGGTGCACCTGACTTGTTCCTCAAGACATGTTTGGAGGCTTGTGACGGATTTTAAAGGCTCAGATCTATCCTAGGGTTAATCTAAGGGCCTAAACTACTCCTAATCTCTATAAAAAGACCCCTAAACCTACCCTAAACCCTCACAAATCACTCATGCCACGAAGTGCTGCCCAAATGCTAAGTGATCATGGCCTCCATCTCCAACTCCAAGAGCTTATGCATTCATATCGGATCCGAATCAAAGGTGCTAGCTTGCTACATCAAATCAAGGGAGTGGATCAACGTTGCTACGCAAATTTCATGACGATTCTTCAACAAAGGAGCAACCTTTCTTCGTCAAGACGATACGTGATCCTTCCCTAAGCCTCGCTAGGTAAGTTCTAGCTACTTCTAGATCTAAACGGTAGCTTTAATGATGGCATGGAATAAAACGAGATTAAACCAAGTATGCTAGCCTATATGAACCTTGTCATGCCTCTTTTGCTTGAACCTATGACTTTTGGCTATGCTTAATGACTAAATCATGCCACTTATGTTATGTTTAACTTAGTCCATCATGAAAGATTGAACCTTTACTTGCGGAGTGTTGGCATGAATACTTGAAACCACTTTGACTTGTGAAATATGCACATGAATATTACTTGGGGCTTATGCATGTAAATGAACCCAGACCCCCTTATGATATCATGCATGTTTGTGGCTAATCCCGTTGTGACATTATGCATGTTTGAGGCCAAAAACCCCTTATGATGCTATGCATATTTTGAGGCCAAACCCCTTATAATACCATGCATGTTTGTGGCCAATCCCTTTTTGACATCGTGCATGTTTTGAGGCCAATATGTAGCATAGTATCCTTACTAGTTTGACTCGCTTTTACTTGGGTTGGAAACACGATTTGGGGTAGGTTAGACGTGCGTGATTATGACATGATAATTTGATATGGGATTTCATGAAAATATGGCACTCATGATACATCTAAATGTGGACATGACATGTGGGGCAAACATGGGACTTGAAACTAGACACGTATGGGTTGTAAGTGTAATATGACACTAGACCAAACATGAAAGTGGCCAACTCGAGGTTGGGTTGAGTTTGTAGCATAAATCTACCTGGACCCGCCCGGCTTAACTAGTGGCTACAAACAATAGGACCCAATGTGAGTAGTTGGTCATATAGCACTTAAAACCCGAGGTTAGACTAGGTTGTGGTGTAAAGCTACCCGGACCCGCCCGGCTTAACTAGTAACCACAACAAAGTCTAATGTGAGAGGTTGGGGTGCATTAATCTAATTAATGCCACATGAAAAGGTTAAGTAATTTTGACTAATGACACTTAACCGATATGACACGAATGGATAGGTTAAGTGGAACCGGGCTTGATTTCTTAATGACACTTAACCATATAAGACAATTAGGGGATGGGGTTAAGTAATTTACACTTAACTAATCCGACTTGGTAATTAGATGGGGTTAAGTAACTTAGACTTAACTAATCTAAACACGGTAATTAGATGGGGTTAAGTAACCTACACTTAACTAATCTAAATACGGTAATTAGATGGGGTTAAGTAACCTACACTTAACTAATCTAAACACGGTAATTCGATGGGGTTAAGTTAAACACTTAACCAATCTAAACTTGGTAATTCAATGAGGTTAAGTAACCAATACTTAACCAGCTTGACAGGATAATTTAATGGGGTTAAGTAACTTATACTTAATCAATTATACATGATGATTTGATGAGGTTAAGCAACCATACTTAACCAATCTAATATGAGAACTTGATAGGGTTAAGTCACAAGACCGTTTAAATATACTTAACCATTCTAATACGATTAGTGGATGGGGTTAAGTTAACCTATACATAACCAATCCGACTCGATAATCCGATGAGGTTAAGATAATCTATGCTTAATTAATCTAACACGAAAATCTGATAGGGTTAAGACAAACAAATACTTAACCAATTTGACTTGATAGGGTTAAGTCATGAGCTTCTTGGTATACTCAACCAACTTGTAGGGCTAAGCCTTGAACTTAAATACTTAGCCAATCTTGACGCGTTTCGTAGGCGGGTTAAGTCATGAACTTGAATGACAGCACTTAACCCACTAGACAAAACCCTAGCTCAGGAGACTAGGTTGAAAATCGTAGTAAACAAGGGTAGCGGGAAGAGAAGCTAAGTGGTAAACCTTAGTTAAGGATGACTAAGTAATAATTCTTAGCCAAGGAAATTGGACCAGTTCACAGATAGATGAGTAACCCGATACGGTAGGTCATCGCTTGAACACACGTGGAGGAGCGAATTATCTGACTTAGATAAAGGCTCCAACGAACTGGGCGACGAAGCGGTAGCTTCGGGGACGTGAGGATACTCTTGGTATCCCTCTGTGAGGTTGCAGATGATCCGCCTGGGCTCACAAGAGGTTAAGGTCTGCGGTAGAAGAACCAAGAGTATGACTTGGTTGCTATGCGAGCGACCTAAAGACTGGGATGGATTAGCGTGGAGTCGACGATTCTTGTTTTTGCCCTGGATAGCGCGTCATCGACTACCTACCATCTTTAGTCAATCGTGTACATACGGAAAGGCAGAGAACTCCCAACAGACCATATACTTGCTATCGAGTTATGGGTGAGGTTGGCCAATAGGTAAGCGGGGCATAGTGGGGCCGGGATGTAGTTCTCATACATGATTTTTCTTGGATTGCCTTTCAATAGTTGAGGGAGGGGTCACGTGGGACCATAGCCACGGATACAAAAACAGACCTTGATATCTGCATCGGCAGATGACTTAAAGCTCCCAACCGAGTTCCGTATTTCTTGATTTGCCCTGGCACGGAACTCGGATGGCACATTGAGATACATGTGTGTCTAGACATGGAAAACGATTCACGATACATACGTGGGATAAAGGGCGTGGTTGACGAGTGGCATAATCCCTAGTGGCCCTAGGTGGCTTGAACCCAAACCGAGACACGGAAACGTTCATTAGGTAGCATAATCCCTAGTGGTCCTAGGTGGCATAAATCCTAAGTGAACACGCGATAGTTCATGGTAAGAAAACATAACCAGATCAAGGGTAGCAGTCCAAAACAACTTCAAGGATAAAATGGTACTACGTTGAGGCGGTATAGATTTACATGGGGAAGCATGTACGGCCTACGGAGAAGGACTGAACTTATACATGGAAAGAAATATATGAGTTGGGAAAAACCTACATATGCTATATATTAGGTTGAGATGGACCATTACATGACATTGGG
Source organism: Allium sativum (assembly GCA_030737875.1). Classification (NCBI taxonomy): domain Eukaryota; kingdom Viridiplantae; phylum Streptophyta; class Magnoliopsida; order Asparagales; family Amaryllidaceae; genus Allium; species Allium sativum. The sequence continues at coordinate 304,766,598 of CM060925.1, read as the reverse complement.
CAAGGGACATCCATAGTTAACACATGACGCGGGTTGGGATACTAGTACGAGAGGTGCAGAGTAAATATACATGATAAATACCTTGGGATGTTATACATGATAGATACGTTGGGATAGTATACTTGATAGAAACCTAACGATGTGATACCTTGATTTATCTTGACACTGTAGTTTATCATGATACCTTAGTTTATCTTGCTACAGTAGTTCATCCAGTTATCTTGGTTTAGCTTATCTATCTTGTCGTCATTCTTATGTTTACTTTCAGTTTATGCATGTCATGTTACCTTTACCTGTTTTTATACTGGAAGTAGATAGGACTTACCAGTCTTTATGACTGACCCCGTTTTCTTTCGCCTCTTTGTCTTCTGTCCCCCCCCAGGTTTCAGGGAGGAAATGATGTTGTTTAGTTCGGACCTCTTATGCTTGAGGGTCATCATGTATAGCTTGGTCTTCATTTGGCTATGGCTGCTTCACCGCTTTATTTTGGGGAATAATTTATGAAAAGGTTTTATGCTTCTTTACTATTTCAAGACAGGTTTTGATGTATTCTGATGTAAAAGGCTTTAGACCTTATTTTATAAGGTAATGAAATTTGTTTTACTTCCGCTGTTTTATATATGTTCTGTCTTGTAATATTTCTGTGCATGTTTACCTCGATAATACTTCACCAAACCTAGTGTATTCCCTTTGTGAGTGACCCTAGCGGAGGTGGGGTGTTACATAACATGTAAAAAAAATTCCAAAAATTATTTTGAGAAATCTAAAACGGCTTAGGTCGTATTTGACGTAGAAAAAATTTGATTGCTTAGAAAATGCGTAAACTGAAACAATGCATAAAACTAAAAATAAATTTTAGCTTAAAAGGAACATGCGACAAACAATAGCAGTACCCATGATGAAACAATGCAAAACCCATCCTTCGCTAAAATTTATCTACCACAAAAATCTATTCTTTCTTGCTCTGAAATAACTGTTAGTTATATAAAGAAAATGAGATTTCATTTTCAATTCAAATATAGACTTGCGTGAGTTACATACACAATCTCTCCAAAAGATAAAAGTCTTATAACATCATCGTGCGATTTAACAAAGATAACAAACACTAATAGTTATAAGCACGCACTACCACAAAGCCAAGAAACAAATGATAGAAAGAAAAAAAAAACAAAGATAATAATACCAAAACTCCAAAGCATTGCCTATAAACAATGAAACATCTTTTTCCGTGGCTAGAGCTCAAACCATTTGCATGACCCTTGACTAGTCATGTCATAGTAACAAAATGCCCAATCCTGTGTTGCAAGCACTGCTGGTGCTATTGGAGATTTCCATATTACCATCTCTTCTAAGAGAGAATTAGTGATGGCAAAAGAAACCTACCACAAAACTACTTTCCACGGAGGTTCACCTATAATTATGTAAGGATGAAAGTGGATATGTGAAAACACAGAAAGTAACTCCATGAAATAATATACAAGAACTACAAGATGAATCAAAGATGATACGATATTAAATGATGGTTACGTCATTCACCGAGCGAAGATTGATTTCTGAATCGTAAGATGAATCTAGTCGTAACTTTCCAACTTTGGAATAATGTGCTAAATAAGTCACGAACTACATGGACAGTTTAGACATAGAATATCCAACTCAAAAACCGACATTTAGGAAAAAGGGATCTGCTGCAAAATCTCTGATTCCAGTAAAACAAAAGATCATACAAGTCCTTGTATAACACGAATGCCTCTTAAATCTCATTGAGATTCTCTATAGAAATACCATCCAAAGATCGCTAAATCTTCACCTTCAAAGTAACAATTTCATTTAACAAAATCTATTCCCATGAGATATGGAAAAGGTGAATGCCACTACACCAAAACAATAAATTTGGTACACCAATGTGCAAATATTTGAAATGGCTTCAAGCCGTATCAATTTTGGTAGAGCTCATAGCCATATCAAATTTCCTTTTGTTATTTGCACCACCTCCAACACCTAAAATCTTACCCTACATCTTCAAATCTCTGGATCAGTTCATTTGATATGGCTTTGAGCCATATCAAATCCGAATGATATTTTCGTTGTTCCTTCTCATTTTTATTTTTCGTTTCTCCTTCATCACTTTTTCATTTCAGCTGAAATAAAAAAACTTACCAAACGAAAAGAGGGATTCCCATAAAATCGTCATGGCTCTCCCCTTTCCTCCAAATCAAGACTGCATCCCCAAATTCAAAACCATCATTCGCCTCTCCAAATCAACGAAGCCAGCACCACCATAAATGTCATCTACCCTTCAAGTTAATTCACAACCTCCCTCAGCTCTAAGTCAAAACCAAAATCACCTTTTTTCCCCCAAATCTTATCGTTGAAGTGAAATGTTGTAAGGAAATTTTATATTAGTCTTTTGTTCTCTTTGTAGAGATGGGTATCACAAACGTTTCAGAATATGAGGAAGTAGCAAAACAAAAGTTGCCAAAGAAGGTTTATGATCACTATGCATTTGGTGTAGAGGATCAATGAACCTTAAAGAAAATAGAGAAGCATTTTCAAGGATTCTATAAGTTTTTTTCTTAATGTGGAAAGGTTCTAGCATGATTAATTATGTAATTTACCCTTAAATTAAAGTAAGTTTATATATGGTCTTATGTTTTAGAAATATTGAAATTTTGGTGGTGTATATGTTAGAAATGATGATCGTATGCGCTGATAAACATTAAACATCAATATAAACTTCAGCTCTTCATTGCCTAAAAATTCAACAAATATTGCATGGTTAATTACTTGCCATATACATTGAAGCTCATAATATGACCATTTTGATAGTTTGCTTTAGCGAAGGATAATGTTTTTGTATGTATACGAATATCATGAGGTGTCGTTTATGTATTTTGCACTTTCCAAATTACTTTTGCATGTAGGTAACTTTAATTTCAAGAGGTTAAGCATTCAAATAATGCTAAGTCTATCCTTACATATAGTCAAAAGATATAAGCTCGTCTATGGACCTTGAAGTTTTTGTGTCGCAATACTTTTCTTTATTAGTGTAATAGTTTAAGGTATATGATGAAGATGCCTGATGGTTCTATTATTATTTTGTTTCAATTAAGAAAAATTAAGCATGTTTAGAACTATAGTTATCTTGTAAAGCACATTCTTTTATGGGATGAAGTTATGAAAACTTGTTACTTGTATATACATCTTTATGGCACGTTCTGTTTACACCTTTGGACCTGATTCATTATTTTAAACTAGGTTTCGTCCTCGTACACCGATGGATGTATTAAAGATTGATATGAAGACAACCGTTCTTGGTTTAAAATATCCATGCACATTATGATTGCTCCAACTACCATGCATAAAATGGCTCATCCTGAAGGTATTTTATAGCTTCATTTCCTGTCAACTATGAAAACATATGCATCTATCAAATAAAATTTGAATTAATGTTTCAAAATATCCAGCCAAATTTCCATATTTGACTATATATTGTTGTGTAAACTGGAGCACACTAGGAATTTTTACTAATACATTATAAATATTTAGATCATTAGCATGATATATATCCAGTGGCGGTCCGTAAGTATTTGGTGCCCTAGGCAACTTTGTAGGAGTAGTTAGTGGTAAAAAAGGGAACCAAAAGGAAAATCTAGAAAAGGTGGCTGCCAAGAATTGAACCAAGGTTGCCTACAAGATAACTGAAGATCATACCATTGAACTAGACTGCCATTGCTTACTTTGTTGCCTTGACAGTTTAAGAAGTACCCTTTTTTCTAAAGCATTGGCTACCTGTTGGTGCCCCCTCCACCACCTCCGACGACGGTGCCCTAGACAAATGTCTCATCCGTCTTGCCCTTGGGCCGGGCCTGTATATATCCCTTGACATAATATTTGAGAAAATGTGTGAATGTAAATACTGGGTTCACGAAGACAGATATGTAGTTGCCCATCTTGTCAGAAGAGCTGAAAGAGTTGGCTTTAAGGCAATTTCTCTTACAGTGGATACTTCTAGGATTGGTTGTAAAGAGCCACATATCAAGAATAGGTTTTCATTTTTATATGTCCGAATCTCGTCACTATAATATATAACAATCAATCAGTTTAGTTTGTACCTTATTTCTCATCACTAAGATAGTAAAATATTCACAGGTTTACACGGCCTCCTTTCTTGACGCTAAAGAACTTAGAGGGATTGGACCTTGGGAAAATGGATGAGGTAAAATGCTTTAGTTGTATTTCAAAACTATTTGTTTATCCAATTTATAATTTGGGCATGATTCAGGCTTGACATCTAATGTGGCTGGACAGATCGACCGAACTCTTAGCTGGAAGGTATTGCATTTTATTTCTCTTTTGACTGTCGGTTTGTTTTTTATTATATGCATAAAATGTTTCGTTTAGCACTTATGTTTATTTATAATCATCAATATAACTATTAAGCCTCAAAAAAGAATTTCATAGAATTGTATCACTCAATGCATGCGTGTAGCACCTCATTCCCTTTAATGCATGTGACATATTTAGATTTGTACTTTGCCTTATTTCATATACCCACACGTAAATAATAACTGAACTTATCCTTTGTCTTGTTAAGCATAAATACCTGCCGACCCTGTTAAAACTTGTACATATGTTGCGCGGTTTAAATACCTGAACACATGTTGTCAATAAATATTGAGGCTTGTAACCAAACTTCATGATGTTATGTACCCTTTGCTTTGATTTCTAAATACGTACTGTATTTGCCTATGTTACTTGATGGTTAGTGCCTTATTGGCAAACCGTGGACATCCTGGTTATTGTCATCTGATAGTTTTTGAATGGTACCCCCTTACTTGTTTTATAAATTTGGTTAGAAACAAATTGAACAAATGGATGTTTTTACATATCACCTTAATAACCATGAAATATATATACCCTAGTATATATTCCTACTCAATTGAACTTGCATATGTGTTTATTTAACCTGTATATGTGTTTATACCGTTGATAAACCAAAGTGTTGCAGATCTAAAGATTTCAGCTATCGAAGCTTAAAGCATGTGAAGCCGCACTCGCTTTGGTTCATCTTTTTTGTTTTATTTTTTATGAAATCTATGTTTGTATATTAATATTCCACTGTATAAAAAGAAATTTTGTATTAACTCTGATATTTTGTATAAATAAATTTCCGTTGTGAGATATTGTTGTCTGTTGTAGAATTATGTTTTGCGGGTACCTAGTTTTGTTCATTCTTTCTTTCTATGGTACCAAAGTAGTTCTCATGAGTTATAAAGCTAATTTTTTTAAATTAGCTATGGCTTAAGGTCACATTTAATGATCAATTAGATACGGCTCATCGCTGTATCTAGTTCATTATTAGATACGGCTCATAGTCATATCTAATTCATCATTATATACGGCTTAAGGCTGTATCTAATTTATAAACACGCCAGAAATTAATACGGCCTAAAGCACTGCATAATCAAATTAGATATAGCCCAAAGCTCAGCCTAATTGGAACTTCTGGTGTATTGCATGAACGAAGATCCTGTTGGATTTAGATTAACCCTAGAGGGAGGTAAACATGGTTTTTTGTAAAATAAGCAGGATATTAAAAATATCAGATCACAGAATGCAGCAGAAAATAAATGCAGAAAGGTAAATGACACAAGATGTACCCTGCTTCGGCAAAATCCTGACTACTGTTGCATTCCTAAGGTTTCTACTAGGTAATAGAACAGATCCCGCTTACAAGACCATGTAAACTCACGAACCCCTCGCTCCTATTCTAATCCTTCGCTCAAAAACCTAGACTGATCTAATCCCCTAGATCAGATTTCCCCTGATTACAACCCCATAACCAGTAAGTAAACTGTCAGTTAACACCCTAACTAGATACCCTAGTATTTTACAGACACTAGAAAATGATTCGGACGATTTACAAAGAAATTCAAAAACAATACAAATGTAGACTAGAAATCCTATGTTTAAAAACAATTTAAATCTTCCTTTAAAAAACTTTGAGCTGGCCAGCCCTTTGTTGAATTGTGTTGCACCCTTGTTTATTTTAGCCCGTTCACTTTGCTTTGTGAAAATCAAACATGCCGGCTCCCTAGGGTTTACTGAAAATCCACAAATCAGATCGAAAGCCTATTGGAATTGATCGAATCCTTGCAGCATTGAATCAGATGTTGCTTGGCTCTTGATTGCTTTGTGTCTGCTCCTTCTTGCTACCATTTTTGGGATATTATTGCGATCGAAAACTTGTGAGTAAATTGATTTGATTATTCGATTTTGTTCTTGACTTTGAGTTCTTGGTTTTCGATTTTAAATTGCCTATGATGCATGTTTTGTATTTATAGGGTAAAATAAACCCTAGAATTCTATGATTTCGTGGTATGATTCGATTTGAATTTTTGCTTTCCTCGATTGAAATTTGTCCATGATTTTTGTGGCTTCCAATTCTTGTTTGCCTTGATTAAGTTGAAAAACTTCGGCTTTGAATGATTGGATGAATCTGGATGTGATATTGGTCTTCAAAAAAGATTTCTCTTTTTTTGAAATTAGAAACCCTTGCCAAAAATATAAGGAAGATTTCTGGAAACAAATTAAAGGTTTTCCCTTTTTATCACCAACTATTTTCAAACACTAATGCCTTCATTTATCCTGCTTTAATTTCGATGATAAACATGCCTTTAAATACAGTGCAATTCAAATAAACTTGCCTAATTTGTTGTGCACCATTCTAGAAACGAAGATTAATCACTTGCCTGTTTTGATTCATGCTGATTTACTGATTGAAAAACTTTCCAAAGTAAATTGTTAATTCTGGAGCAATTCAAAAGACTACTACTGAATCTGCCAGACATGCTTTCCAAAAATGAGTTTCCGCGTATTGATGTGTTGCCTTAAAATGCTGAATGATTTTTCTAAAAAAAAATTGTAAATTCTTGTCAACTTTAATTTGCTCCCTGAATGCCAAATATGCATATAATAAAATCACTTCCAATTTTGCTTTCTTCTGTATATTTAAGAATTGGGGAGGCATTGAAACCTTACCAAAATATTTGAATGCACCATTTTGATTTGTTCCTTGCCAAACTTTCTAGAAATGAAATTGTGATCTTGTGGCATTAAAACACCCCTTGACCTATTTGACCTTGTTCATTAAAAACTGAACTTTGTAAACTGCTTTGGCAATTGTATTGTATATCTGCTCCCTTATTACTTCACATTGTGATCACTGCTGCATTTACTTAATCACATGAAACATGTTTTGTGCTCCATCATGCATATAAACTGAAATGCTTCATGTATGATGTCCTGAACACTTCATATAGATGTGTTGATTAGTGTCATGCACTTGTGGGCTTGCTCTCTATATTGCTTGACTTGCCATATTCCAGTGCATTGTTATGCCTTCTTGTTTCATTTAAAGCATGTTTAACATGACCATGCAAATGCTCCATACTGATCTGGTCATGTGTACACCAGTGCCTTTTTGTTGTTGCTGTGTCATGCTGAGCCTGCGCACATATTCATGTTGCTGCTTGTATGTTCTTTCTTGATGTTATATGTTGGCATAGCCCTTGATCATGTTTGCATTGTCCATCAACCTATGCTGCTATCATTTCTTATGTACTGACATTGTCATGTGACACCATGCAGCAATGAACTTACTCGACCTTTGCTATTTGAATACTTGTTTGACTTTGTCACTTTTCTCGACCATGTTTGCGTATACGTGTACTTGTTGCACCATTTACTCATGCTGCCATGTTTGTGTTTCTTGAGTATGCACTGAGTCGAGAAGGTCCACGTGGCTACTCCTCGGTTGCTCGTTGATTTTTGATTGGTGATGTAGTGCACACACATGTGTGTGTGTGTGTCTGTATATATATATATATATATATATATATATATATATATATATATATATATATATATATATGCACGTGTGTATTTGCAGACCATCCAGAAAATTTTCTTGTCCCTATACGTATACAAATTGGTTGCCTTGTGGTATTTACATTGTGAGTATCAGAAGTTGTCTAGACATAGTCGGATAAATCAATAAATCAGATTGAGCCAAAAAATGATGAGAAAACACACCAGAAAACTGAGGCAAATATTTTTTTTAAAAAAAAATATATATCTTCTAGAATATGAAATTATTTCTATTCCAGATACTCTGTATGTGTTTTTGTATATGACAGGTAAGCAGATGGTGACTGGACTGACAGTGAGGCTTTGAAGACAGAAGACGGAATATGAAGCGGTGTCAGTGCGTGTAATAGTATATGGGGGAAAGAATGTGAAATGTATTGAAATACCGTGTGTTGTACAAATAGTGGAGTTATAAATTTGTATTGTTTAAATGTTGAAGTAAAATATTATATTTAAATAAAATATTTTTTAATATTTAATTCTTGTCCAGTATTATATTATACAAATATAAATATTATATTTCAATCAGTGATGTAGAAAATCAGTACAATAACAAACACATTTAAAATAATATTTATTTGGTTGTTATCATCAAACAAAAATCATATAATTGTGCATACAACACATTATATACAACAATCTCACCCTTATGATGATGACAAACAAATAAAAGATTTTGAGCACAACAAATGTGTTTGGCAGTGGATATTGAACTCCCCCTATTCATATGCTCCCCTACAACCAAACTCCCCCTATAACTATTCATGAGTGAAAATAGAATGAAAAATGAAATTTTCAGTATTAAAATCCTATAACCGTGCATGGGTCAAAAAAGAATGAAAAATGAAATTTTCAATATTAAAATATTTACAAAATATTCGCTCATAAATCAAAATCTCAATCCATTCTTCCCTTTTGTTATCATCAAAAGGATTCAGAATTAAAAATATAGACGAAAAATGGCTAAAAACATAATTTCAACTTTAAGAGGAAGAACGGTCATCATAAATCTCCGTCAGTCAAACAAAAATCATAATATTCTAAAAATAGGAAGCAAATTTCACATTGTAAATAATGACGGATTTACAATGAAATTTATATAAATGGGGAGAGTTAAAAAAAATGAGTTCCAATTATTTTCAAAAAGATATTTTTTTGTTTAAATTAGGCACAAAAACAGTGATGGATTCGGACTATAATTATAAATTCAACTTAAGTGACATAATCAAATAATCTCAAATCTCAATAGCTATCAATCAACAAATCATAATATTTCATAAAATATTAACACATTACACAAATTAGAACATGGATTGATAAGCAGGTTTTTACACACCAAGGAGAATTTCATATAAATTTCTATTTATAGCAAATTATTTCCTTTTCTTTTTCTTTTTATTTAAGAGCAAACTGACCATGCATGACCAGAGCTTGGATATTTAAATGAGGTCAGTTGCATCATAAATTATAAGTTATCTCTTAAACATGCATGACCAGAGCTTGAATTTTTAAATGAGGTTGGAGACACACTTATGAATATTATATATATTTATCATTTTCAATTCAAATAGAAAAACCCCTTAGTATATAAAACCAATATGGACGATAGAAATGTGATAGATACAGAAATGGTTTGTGAAATAAATTTCTAAATTAATCATATTATGAAATATGATCAACTGTACAGAGATCATTGAAAATTTTCAATTATCACTAATTATGAATAATAATATAACCATAATTCCATCACAAATATTTTCATTGTTTATTCTAGATGATTTTTAAAAAATATTATACTCTCAACATTAGTATAAAATTATCATGGGCGGCAGAACGATGATAGATGAAGGAGATGGTCATGAAATAATTGTCAATTCAAAGATATTATAATAAATGTTCAACCATCATGAAAAATTTAAATAAAATCTCCTCTTGTTGTGAAATATACTGCAGTCATAATTCATCACAATTTCAAAATCTGATAATAATTTTGATGAATTATAATACAGTTTGGTTTGGTTATTGATTTCAATTTCTGAATGAATAATCACACTACAAGAAAAACTGCAAATAGCAGCGGCAATATCCGCTTCGAATCCGTCGCTAAATCGGCTTTAGCAACGGATTTCCTGCTAAGGCTGTGGTTGATAAAAACCATAACGGTAATTGTGTTAGATTTTGTGGCGGAAATTTAGCATGAATTTTCCGACGGTTTTTCGACATTTTACTAATTATACAATACAAATATAATTTTATTTATTAATTTAATTTTAATTTATTTACCGACGAATAAGTAATTTATAATAAACAAATATTTATCAAAGGCGTTGGTAAACCCTTACTAATTGCCAAGGGATTAGCGACGGATTTTAATTTATGTAAATATTTAAACTAGCATCATCTGTTAGTATTCCGTTGTTGTTCCCCTTCTAATATGCAAATATATATATATATATATATATATATATATATATATATAGAGAGAGAGAGAGAGAGAGACACACACACACACACACATACATACACATACATACACATAAATACATACATGTATATTTATTGAACTAATATTATCAATTAACTATGAACACTGAAATAAATAGCATATCCAAAAATACAAAGATAAATTTGCAGTTATGATTTATTTACATTCAACTTTGACGACTGCGTATGTCTTGAACTTTTTAATACTTCCAAGCATACACTAGTAATATACATTTAAACAAAAGCAGTTTGGCCGATAACTACCTAACGTTACACCTAAAATTACAAGAGACTGCTCTATTACCATCCAAAGAAGTTGCTTTTGACTCAGGATCTTACTTCTAAAAGAACGGCAAATACAATAGCTCTTTCATTTTGTGCTTTCGTACCTCCAACATGTAAAGCTGTTTGTCTTCCTTTTTCAGTCCCAAGTTCTCGAAGCATTCGCTCTACATCACCTATAGATAAGCTATTGAAAAAAATCAAAACAATTGTTTTGATAATATACGTGTATTTGCCAAAATCAAAACAGCAGTCAATCAAAATTAAAACCTATTGAAGAAAATAAAGCAGATAATTAACCTACAAAATATACATGGTAGAAGACAACTGCAGATGAGTGTACTGTGTGATGCAAGCGAAAGCAGATTTGAGAAGAAAAGCAATGATTGTTCCGGTACTCATGTCATACATAATAATATGTACTCCATGATAACATACATATTAAATGCATAAAACGAAATCGGATTCACAGTGGACATAACTTTTACGGCCAAACAGCATCAGCTCAATTCATGCAAAATATGGATCATAAATATGTGTCGGACCCGAGGGAGCGCCTTAGCAAAGAGATACAAATCAATGACGCCAATGGCCATAGTTTTGAATGCAAAATATGGATCATAAATATGTGTCGGACCCGTCATAACTCGTTGAGAGCATAGTGGTTATCGGACAGTATCCAACAACGGAAAGAGCTACAATGATGCAAAGAAATTTAGAGGCATACTGTGTTACAAGCAAATCCATGCTAATCTACATCTGCAGCTTAAGGTATTGTATGCTACATGGAGTTTACGTATTTATTGCAACCTGGAAAAATAGAAGATTATAAAAATAATAATAATTTTCCATGAGAAAAAACTAGGACAAGTATCATCACCTGAGACATTGTTATTGATCCTGGTTCAACTGCTAACCTCAATCGCAGTACATCCAAAGGATATGTTACCTACGGAAAAGTAAAGAAGGAAATGCATGAACGCAATAGAGTATGCATATAAAGTCAATTCATACAATGTAACTCTATGTAATCAACTTCCGCTTCACTCATATATTGTGTTTATAATTGCTTCTTATAATAGTAGTGTAAAGTGAAGTACACATATAATTTACTTTATATAATTTTATTAAAATTTGAAGGGAGTGGGCTATTTAATGTCACCCAGGAAAGTAGAGGTCACCCCAACAGCAAGCCTCCCAATAACAAAGAGTTCACCATCCTTTTTCTTGAAGAGTTTCTACAGTAATATCACAATTTTCAAGCATCATCAATTATAAGAGGGAAATGAAAGATCTATACAAGACACGAGAGATTAAAAATATATACAGCAAAAACAAATTCAGCACTTCTAAACTGATACCTCTTGATGTCTCTATTAATGAGGATTGTAAAAAGACACTGGAGACAAACAAGGATATCTCAGACAACAGCATTTTTATTCACTAAGCCCAATCAGACAAATGTAGCACACAAATTTCATTTATCAGAGCAGTAACCAATTTTGATCAAAACAAGAAGTTTCAAAAGAAATTCCTTTTACCAGAGCAGCTGACAAAAATTAATCAAAGCAAGCAGTTACCAAAATTTTTTCAAAATCAATATCAGGGCAGCACAAAAAATCAGTTTAAAATTGGACTTGTCAAGAAGAGATGTTTTACAAATATTTCAGAAGGTCACAAAAAGATGATTGATGATTTTAAAAGTATAGTTTTTTTTAAATCATTTGATGGAATATGAAAATATCAGGATTCAATGAATCCACACCAGATTATAATTTTCAGATCCAAGATATGTGTGAGATTCAATAAATCAATAATTTCAAATGATTTTAAACAAACAAATATTCAAATCAAATAATCATGAAATAACAGTGAGATTTAACACCGGATTTTCAAAGAATTTTTTACAAGAATTTCTGACAAGCACAAGAGTAATTTCAGATCATTTACATCAGACTTGAGAGATATTCATGATCTGGAAAATTAAACAGTAATTTATTTGAAATCACTTGAATCAATGTCAAGTTTTGAGATATAATAAATTAGTCACACAAAATTGATAATTTCAAATTTAAGAGGTGTGTGATATTCAAAATATCAAGAATTTCAAATAATTTCAAACAAACGAATTTCAACCATAATGATCATGAATAAAGATTAATTTCAAGATGTATCACTGATTCAAGATAATTCAAAATAACTAAGCCAATATGAAAATCAATGAAATTATCACAACTGAGAAGTAGCAGTGTGCTGCAATGAGTATAATGTTTCAAGATTTCCTAAAATGAATTAGAAGAAACTCAAAATAGCAGAGGTGTGTGAAATTCCATTAAACTTCCAGATCTTCAAAATTTAGAATTCAAATTAACAGTGTTCAAGATATGAAAAGAATACATCAACACTGTTTATGAATTCAGTAAATCAGAAAGCAAACTTCAAAACAATTGCAGGAATTTACAAGTTTAGATTCAAAAATCTGGAAATGATTAAAAAAATCAGAGTTCTATTCAAATGAAGCAAATTTCCAGAAAAATATGAATTCTACACTTGGAAGTTAAGGAAGCCTCAGAGAAGAAAAAAAATATAGCAATGACAACTCAAAAACAAAAACAAAAATTAGAAGTGGCAGAAGGAGGAATAAACAAAGAAAACAAAAACAGAGAATATCTGCAAAGATTAGTTTAGAGATCATACCAGATTTTTGGAAGATGTTGTGGATCTCCAACTCAACAAGCTTGGCCAAGAAACTTTAAATGATTCAATGAAATGAGGCAGTTTGATTTTAGATTCTCTTTCGCAAAGCAGTCCCTCAGCCTCCGCGCGTACCTAACAATTTCGAGGATCGAGTGGTCTAATAAAATTAGTAAAATCACTCACAGTTGTATTCATATATTTTGGTACCTAGACTTGTTCGTACAACAAACAATTCGAAACTATCTTTGTACCTTTTGGAACCCAGATCTATTTGAATTTAACGAAGTTTTTTTTATTTTCTTTTGGGCTCCAAGATTGTTTAAATGGTTTGTTATAAAACAAATTCTCATCTCTATTATGATTCAAAAATCCTTTGAAATTATCAGAATTTAAATTTTCAAAATGATTCTTTTCAAAGTAGTTTGAAGAATTTTTAAAATCACACGAATTCAAATTTTCAAAAACATTTGTTTTCCAAAACTAAGACCGTTTTTATTACCAGAAGAAAATTGATTTTTCAACAACATATTCAAAGATTTTTCACCGGTTGAAAAACGTTTCAAACTCAATTCAAGATTGTTAATTTTGGATTTACAATCAGAATTTTCTTTCATTAGATTTGAACAACGATTAATGCTGATCTTTCTCCTTTCAGTATCATTCTATTTCAAAATCAAATTTTCATTTTCAAGTAGTTTGATTTTGGTTTTGGATTCAAAAATTTCAAATTCAAACTGAATTTGTTTTTCATGTTGTTGTTTCTCAGAGAACTTGAATTTTTCAGTCTCCTTTTCAAGCTCTTTCAAATGGATTCAGTTTTCAATAAGCTTTCTTTTTCAAACATTTTAGGTTTGGAGATTTTAGACATCTTAAAATTTCCAAATTCGTTTTGCAAAAGATTGTTTGTACTTTTAAGCTCGATCTTGTTCTCTTTTAAAATCAGAATTTCATTTTTAAGCTTTTGAATAATTTATTTAGCTGAACCAGATTGTTTTCCAAATTTAAACAATTTTTGCAATTAGAGTTTGAAGAATTTTTTGAGCATTCAAGTTTTGTTTCCAAATCATTAATTATGTTGGTCAACTCAGAATTCTTAGATTTCAGAGATCTGTTTTTAGATTGGAGTTTATCAGAAGATTTAGTCAAATCAATGCACATATAAACTAAATATTCGTATGAGAAATTTTCAGTTTCAGCATCTGTTGAATCTCCATCGTTTTATCTATCTGTTTCTCCTTTAAAGCATAGATTTGAATCTAAGTTGACAATTGGGGTTTTTGAGCAATTGTTGTCAATTTGTCCATACTTCGTATTGAGAGTTTTCCAAATTTCTTGCACAGTCAAACAATGGGAGATAAGAACAAGTTGATTATTACTAAGATGAGAATAGAGAATATGCATAGCACGCGCATTAATATTCCTACCTATTATATCACCTCTATTGTTAACAACATCCTAATATTTAATATTAACAGATTTCAAATAGGATTTCATTTCTGATTTCCCATTCAAAAAATCTGTACCACCAAAAATGTTTGAAATGTGACTGGACTAACTCGCAATGAGCTGACAACAAGGATGATTCATGACTCTAGAGTTAAACAAAAGCACCTGCTCTGATACCACTTGTTGGATCTAGGTTAACCCAAAAGGGGGGGGGGTGAATAGGGTTTATTGAAAATTAAGCGAGATATTAAAAATATCAGATCACATAATGTAGCAGACAATAAATGCAAAAAGGTAAATTACACAAGATGTACCCAACTTCGGAAAAATCCTTCCAACTGCTGCATTCCTAAGGTTTCTACTAGGTAATAGAATAAATCCCGCTTACAAGACCATGCAAACTCGCGAACCCCTCGCTCCTATTCTAATCCTACGCTCAAAAACCTAGACTGATCTAATTCCCTAGATCAGATTTCCCCTGATTACAACCGTGTAACTTTGAATCAGATGATGTTTGGCTCTTGATTGCTTTGTGTCTGCTCCTTCTTCCCACTGATTTGGGATATTATTGTGATCGAAAACTTGTTAGTAAACTGCTTTGATTATTCGATTTAGTTCTTTGCTTTGAGTTCGTGGTTTTCGATTTTCAATTGCCTATGATGCATGTTGTGTATTTATAGGGTAAAATAAACCCTAGAATTCATCGATTTCGTGGTATGATTCGATTTGAATTTTTGCTTTCCTCGATTGAAATTTGTCCCTGATTTTTGTGGCTTCCTCTTCTAGTTTGCCTTGATTAAGTTGAAAAACTTCGGCTTTGAATGACTGGATGAATCTGGATGTGATATTTGTCTTCAAAAAAGATTTTTCCCCTTTTTGAAATTAGAAACCCTTGCCAAAAATATAAGGAAGATTTCTGGAAACGAATTAAAGGTTTTCTCTTTTTATCACTGACCATTTTCAAACACTAATGCCTTCATTTATCGTGCTTTTATTTCGTTGATAAACATGCCTTTAAATACAGTGCAATTCAAATGACCTTTGCGAATTTGTTCTGCACCATTCTGGAAACAAAGATTAATCACTTTCCTGTTTTGATTCATGCTGATTTACTGATTGAAAAACTTGCCAAAGTAAATTGTTAATTCTGGAGAAATTCAAAAGATTATTGTTGAATTTGCCAGACATGCTTTACAAAAATGAGTTTCTACGTATTGATGTGTTGCCTTAAAATGCTGAATGATTTTTCTGAAAAAAATCTGGTAAATTCTTGGCAACTTTAATTTGCTCCTTGATTGCCAAATATGCACATAATAAAATCACTTCCAATTTTGCTTTCTTTTGTATATTAAAATACTTGAGAGGCATTGAAACCTTGCCAAAATATTTGAATACACCATTTCGATTTGTTCCTTGCCAAACTTTCTAGAAATGAAATTGTGGTATTATGGCATTGAAAAGCCACTTGACCTGTTTCACCTTGTTCATTAAAAATTGAACTCTGTAAACTGCTTTGGCAATTGTATTGTATATTTGCACCCTTATTACTCCACATTGTTTTGTGCTCCACCATGCATATAAAATAAAATACTTCATGTATGATATCTTGAACACTTCATATAGCTATGTTGATTAGTGTCACTTGGGGGTTTGCTCTCTGTATTGCTTGACTTGCCTTATTCCACTGCATTGTTATGCCTGCTTATTTCATTTAAAGCATGTTCAACATGACCATGCAAATGCTCCATACTGATCTGGTCAAGTGTACACCAGTGCCTTTTGTTGTTGCTGTGTCATGCTGAGCCTGTGCACATGTTCATGTTGTTGCTTGTATGTTCTTTCTTGATGTTATATGTTGGCATGGCCCTTGATCATGTTTGCATTGTCCATGAACCTATGTTGCTATCATTTCTTGTGTACTGACATTGTCATGTGACACCATGCAGCAATGAACTTGCCCGACCTTTGCTATTTGAATACTTGTTTGACTTTGTCACTTGTCTCGACCATGTTTGCACACTCGTGTGCTTGTTGCACAATTTACTCGTGCTTCAATGTTTGTGTTGCTTGAGTATGCACTGAGTCGAGATGGTCCACGTGGCTACTCCTCGGTTGCTCGTTGATTTTTTATTGGTGAGGCAGTGCACACGTGTATATATATGCACGTGTGTATTTGCAGACCATCCAGAAAATTTTCCTATCCCTATACGTATACAAACTGACTGCCTTGTGGTATTTACAGTGCTTCACGGTGAATATCAGAAGTTGTCTAGACATAGGCGGATAAATTAATAAATCAGATAGAGTCAAAAAATGATGAGAAAACACCCCAGAAAACATAGGCAAATAATTTTTAAAAAAAATATACCTTCTAGAATATGAAATTATTTCTATTCCAGATACTCTGTGTGTGTTTCTGTATATGACAGGTAAGCAGATGGTGACTAGACAGACAGTGAGGCTTTGAAGACAGAAGACGAAATATGAAGTAGTGTCAGTGCATGTAACAGTATATGAGGGAAAGAATGTGAATTGTATAGAAATATCGCCTGTTGTACAAATAGTGGAGCTATAAATTTGTACTGTTTAAGTAAAATATTATATTTAAATAAAATATTTTTGAATATTTAAATCTTGTCCAGTAATATTTTATATAAATATAAATATTATATTTCAATCTGTGATGTAAAAAATCAGTATAATAACAAACACATCTAAAATAATATTTATTTGGTTGTTATCATAAAAAAAAACCATATAATTGTGTATACAACACCGTTATATACAACAGATCCCATTTTCAAATCACGATGCAAAGGATCAGTGCAAATTCAACTTCTACAACTAATTCTTTTAGCCCTAAAGAGGTGAAAACTTTTTCTCATTCCGATCCAACCAAATCGTCCCTCTCCCAAAAGATGAGGCTTAAATGATACGAGGAAGATTGAATAGTGAAAATAGGTCTTATAGGCAAAGAGATGGTCAGAGAGACGGAATTAGGTTTACATCTTGGGGTAATAGTGGAGTGATATCTAATGTTCAAACTAACGCGAAAAAATGAGGAGGCGAGGTGACCACAAAGAAAGCGAAGAAGGATAAAAATATGGTTGGGTTAGATGAGGAAGGAAAAACAAAAGAAAAAGGTTTAAGGAAAGGAATTTGGATGCAACTTTTAAGGTTGAGTCTTAGGTTCAAGTTGTACCAAAATTTATCAACTAGTTGACCACTCTAGTTATAATGCAAGACGGCCAACTATTAAATGGGCTTCGGAAAATGGTTGAACTTTGTCCCTAGTAGGGCTAGATTAAAATATTAATCATCCCGCGTCATCCCTGAAGATTTAACGTGGTCCAGAAAACACTTATCCTTATCGGGGCAGTATCCTAGACCGTAGTCAAACTTTGAACCATCTCTAAATATTCAAAGTAGTCTAAGCAAAAGGTTGCGATCACACAATCATCTTAAAAATACCTAAAATAAATTCTATTAGAAATCCATGATAATATTAAACTGATTTATCCCCTTACCCAGTTGATAAAGTTTGATTTTATGAAATAAAACGCTTCGAGCTAAGCAGAAAAAATCTTAGTCCAACCAAGAGAAAGTTTTTTTTTTTTGAAAACTTACCAAAATTCAACTTTATTTATAAATTAAGGGTCTCGTTCTATTGACCAACTTTTTGGCAAAAGCTATCACGGTTCAATGGATCGAAGCCCAATATCCAGAAACCCTCTTCAGCATCGGTCGATCGGCCGATAGGGCAACTTGCACTCCAGAAAGCCCAGGCAAGATTTGGCCCAAACCAGCTTCCTTTCAAGCCAACTCGGACCAAGGATGACTTGAGTTAGTCTCGTTCAAACAACGGCTCACTGAACCTAGAAGAATCGCTCTCCTCGACCGGCCGAGTTAACCGCTTCCCTCAAAATCGAATCGACCAAATATCTTAGATTCATCAGGAAATATTCAGCTGAGTCTTTCATTACTCAGACCAATTCTCAAGGCAACAAAGGCGGTCAAACGCTACCAGGCAAAGCTCTAATTTGGATACACCTCATCGCGGTTGCCACGTCAGCCACAATTATCGAGGATACTATTAATCAGCAGTGGACCTGGTCCCACTGCCGCAACTACTTCCAATAATCGAGTTCCACGTGTCCAAGCTCCAAAAAAGAGGACCTGGACTATCAGGCAAATCAATGCCATTCCCGTTACAACCCAATATCTTACTGCGAACTCGTCTCATGTCGCCTCTCCTTTATCGAAGAGCTGGTAGAGCCTTCCCTCGAACCAGGGATACCACTCTACCATACCATTTCCCCGATTGATGGAGGAAAACGCAACCGTAGGCCCATCTAACATCAATTCGGGTAGGGACATCGAAGAGCCATGAACATCGCATGCTATGTTGGGTCAGCCCGGACCTTCCATCATAGGTACGGCTTGGTCCAATTCTCATCAGGTTCAAGAGGGGCCAGTCTCCCTAGGACCGACCATTGCGATGAACCCTCTCCCTCACCTTTACTCAACTCTCAGAGGTCGAGCCCAACCAGTGGCTACACTTCCGAGCATGCTTTTGTTGGACCCTAGTGCTGGAGCTCTCCCAAATGCAGAGCTGGATTCATGGCAATGATTCCTCGGAGATGGAAGGCAGCTTGCAATCATCGTCCGACATATCACCCGAGGCAATCTTTCTCAGCAGGATATAGATAATACCCACTGCATCCCCTTCACCTGGGAAATCAGGAACTCCTGCAATCCTCCGGACTTCAAGTTTCCATCTATCGAACCCTACAACGGTCAGACCGACCCGACCATCCATCTCATGCGATAAATGCGCCATATGGAAGTGCTCGGCGCATCAACCAATGTTACGACCAAGTTCTTCCCACTCTTCCTCACAGATATAGCCGGCATCTGGTTTCGGTAGCTAACAACAGAGTCGATCAGCAGCCGGAACATGCTGGTCACCCGTTTCATCAGCAGTTCAGAGTTCACATCTCCCGACCAAAGAGTGTCATGTTCTTGACCACCATTAAGCATCGTACGGGAGAGACGCTTCGATCTTTCCTAGATAGATACAACGTTGTTATAGCATCAGTCGATCGACCCCAGCCATCGATAGAGCTTTTGGCCGCCATTGCAGGTGTTCAGAACCGATTAGAATTCTCAATCTCTTTGACCAGCGATCCTCCTAAGGACATAGAAGATTTCTATGCAAAGGCCGAGTGATCCCTTTGACAGAAAGATGCCAGCATTGAGATGGAGAACCTTGAGGTCCTCGCCACTAAACAAGGAGCTCCATCCAACACCAATGGGCAGAATAAAGAAAGAGAAAAGGCTCCAACGAATGAACGTAATGTTCGACCTTGGAGAGAGAATAAGTACGATCAATACACCAAGCTCAACTCTTTCTTGTTTGATGTCTATCTTGATGTACGAGGGTCCCTACCTTTCCCAAAACCTCCTCAAGGAGAGCCGACCCAGAAAGAGCTCGACTCTGGAAAGCACTACATGTTTCATAACATTGCGGGTCACAACATCAATAAATGCAGGAGCCTACGCGATCTCATCGAGGATAGGGTCAGGCGAGGGGAGCTTCCTGAATATGTCAAGAGGAACACACAGGCCATGCCGCCACAATCTTCTACCCATGCTCCTCAAGTCGGTCCTCCAGCTCCTAGAAACGAAAAGGACCCCAGGCCTAGCACCCGCGGCATCATCATTAATTAATGGGATTTAGATTTCTTATTTTCACTATATTTTCATTTCTTTCAATAAAAAGGATATGTTGATGTACACATGTACGGGGCTAGGATTTTTCTCCTAGGCATGCTCTGGAATCAACAATCATTCTCTAAGATTTTGTTTTTATCTTCTTGTAGTAGTTCTTTAGTAAACAATGATCTTTCTTTTGCAAACATGGATTATGTTTGAATGATATAGATCGAGCATTACTAACATTCACCAACCTGAATACGGTCAGCGCTATACCATCATCCGTAACGCACGATCAAAAGCATGCCACCGTAACTAAACCTACTCCTCAAGCCGAGTATGGTCAGATTTCTTTAAGCTGGTTATGGATTATACTCGCCCTTTCTTTAAGCTAAGTGCACTCTCCACTCATTAAGACTTAGAAAATGACCTTAAATAAGTTGAGCATGGTTAACATTTGCCATAAGCTGAGTATGGATAATACTCGCCATTGTCATAAGCCGAGTATGGTTAATACTAGCCACATCCGTAAGACGACTATGGTTAATACTTTCCACCTCTGTAAGCCGAGTATGGTTAATACTCGCCAACTCTATAAGCCGAGTATGGCCTCGCCATCCCTCTAAGCCAAGTGTAATTAATGCTTACCCTTATCTTCAAGCCAAGTATGGTTAATCTCGCTCAAATGAGATCAAAGCCTTCTCTAGACCGAGAATGTCACGCACAATATTTGTAGGTGATGGCTCTTACGTCCGACGTAAACAATTATTTTCTTGGCCTTAATACGGTCTTCGATGTTTGTCGGTTTTCTGACCTTAATGCGATCTATCTCAATCATCGGTTTCTTGGTCTTAATACAACCATCGGGACTGTCAAACTTCTGGACTTATATATGGTTCGGCGCAACCATCGCTACCCACACATTGGACTTCGATGCAAGAATCATAACACATCTCCTTCACCAAGAAAGATCACTACACCAGAAAATGTCTTTAATAGCGTTGTAAAAATGCTACAGCAACTTGTAGCAGCGTTCCGATAAATGTTGCTATACGAAATGCAACTAAAAGTCTGAAAGTTTTTGTTGCGTTTTAGAAAACGCAAACAAAAATGAAAATATTGTAGCGTTTCAGGAACGCTACAAAAAAAAATTTGGTAGCGTCTTAAAAATGCTACTAAAGTGATATTTGCATCATTTTTTTTTTTGTAGCGGGTTTCCAATCCTACTATATGTTTTTTGTTGCATTTCATTGTAGCTATAATATCATTTGTTAATTACATTTGTAGCACTTTTTCAATGCTAGTAATACTTACTGATGTACACCACATTTTAGTTGCGGTTATTTACTGTTAATGGCTTGTAATATTTTCATCAATCACTTATATATAATAGAAATATTAAAACAAGTAATTATCATTTTCAAACTAGAATTAATAATCGCCATATTTATATACTTAAAAAAACACATTACTCGCAATATCAAATATAACATCCATAATCATCTCAATTGTAGTATTTCGACAAAATAAGTGAATCCACATACCACAATTGCTTGCAAACAAGTCTACAGGACTAATACAAACAAAATAATAGTTAAAGTCTTCTTCATAGCTTAATAACCACCGGTTTTTAATGCTGGTGTTCTTCACTTTGGAAATCTAATTACCTGTACATA
This sequence comes from Allium sativum, assembly GCA_030737875.1. NCBI lineage: Eukaryota > Viridiplantae > Streptophyta > Magnoliopsida > Asparagales > Amaryllidaceae > Allium > Allium sativum. The sequence continues at coordinate 304,744,369 of CM060925.1, read as the reverse complement.
AGTATAACGATCAACGGTAAGAACTACATACAAGTATAACGGTCAACAGTTAGAATTACATAAATGTGTAAAATGCATGAATTATATATGTTGACAGGAGGTCAAATAGGTTTTGTTTACATGCATAAATTAAAGAAAACATATTTGTAGGCAGTTTTATTTTATGATTGATGAATAGTGAGAAAAAAGCATAATTAGGAACTAATTCAACACCTAGCAATAAACGGATACAACACATGTTCATTCCCAATCAATTAACAGTTCTACACAGTCCGACAATAAACCTTCCACATGCCAAGAACACTTACAAGCAGATGAAGTTGTGTACTCTAAGTAGTATGGCCGTCAGGTCTGAAAAAATGTCGCCTCTACTAAACAGTTAACACATCTCTGATCTCCCACATCAATTTTGGCACAATCAGGTCTGAAAAAAATGACCCCTCTATTACACAGACCAACTGTAAGTAGATACATGTTTTGTTGATTGAAGCTAAACTTGGGACTAAATACCTTCAGTGATCATTAGGATCATCAGCCCAATTTGCATCGTTAATAAACACAGTGATGTGAACTTCTATGACAAGTTAACGGAATGAAGAAATATATTGTGGTGCTTTACCCATGCTATGACATCTTCAAATTGGAGGAATTCAACTTACTGAGCTTTTCAGAAAGCAGAGATAAGCGGAATTGCAGGTTTAACTTAGACCAAATTTGTATGTAGGATATGATGTGCATAATGTCATTGATCACTAATTGCTGAGATGGAATAACTCATTAAAAAACCACTTATTCTCACGGAATCAATGATGATGATGTTAAGAGAGACATCTTAACATTTATTCAAAAAAACTGAACCACAAGCAGTACCACTTCTACAGCCTGCACTACTTTCACAACCCGAACCAAAACCAAACTCCATCACAAATACTTTCCCAAATTACCAAAAAAATCCCGTTGCCTTCCCTTCCAAAGCACTCTTCATCCCCATCATTGACAGTCTCTCCTTTCCTTTCCTCTGCGCAAGAGCTTCCCCCGTCTCCCCACATAATGTTCAGCTCCGCCTCCGACCAATCAAACCGACAAACCTCCAAGCACAATTTCCATCACTAGACTTTAAATCTCCCACTTCCAATCTTCAGATCACAGACCTGAAATATCTTTGTCAATCTTCAAGTCACCGAATCGCCCATTTCCAACCCCAATCACACATAACATTTATTTAAAAATTGAACCATTGCCATGAATCCTTCATCTGAACTGCAAACTGAACTCATGGTTTGTATGATATTTCTAGGCAAACAATACCATCATTTATGTGCCATCAATTATGGTCATGATAATATATACATATTATTAAAAAAAATTAACATATACCCAATTTTTTCCCCTTCTTGTGCCCAATGTCTGAATGTTCATATTCACTTCGCATTGTTAAAAATTAACATGTTGCATCAAAATTTTATTTCTCATTATAAATTAATTTTTCATTTTTATATGCATGTGCATTGCACATGCCAAGTTAATGATGTATGTGCATATTGAAGCCGACTGAAACACTAATCAATGGCAAAATAAATTATAGTCAAAATATGTGAGTCCCAATTTTTTACCGCAATGGCCACTCCATGCGTCTCTAAGTGTGTGTCGATATGTGTGTGCGCACTCACTAAAAAGGAAGGAACTGTGACCAGTCCAGTCCAATCTTATTCACGCTCTTAAAAGGCTAGATGTGCTATTAATAACAAAGCAACAATGAAATATGGAAGAAATAAGTGTGCTCACTAAGAAGGAAGGAACTGTGACCAGTCCAGTCCAATCTTATTCACGTTCTTAATTGGGTAGATGTGCCATTAATATAAAAGAGCAGCGATGAAATATCGGTTGTATGAAGTGGCAACAAAATTACCTGAGTAGTCATAACATTTGTTGAAGCTATGTAAGGAGTGTTCACAACATTTGTTTTTTCGGATACACCTTAAGCGTTCCCACTATTGCATAACATGTACATATATTCATTCATTCCCCAACTTTTACCCCGTGAATTTTTAATTATCCAGTAGTCAAGTTCATTTTCAGATCCATAGCCTACGATTATTACTGCATGGTCTAAAGACGTTTCATATGGCCCGTTGAAAATAGCCTATATATAACTGAATTTACGAAGTAGTAGTTTTGATAAAAAAGCATTATACTTCAACATGAAGGCCATTCCGATAACAATAATGCTAGCATCATGGATGCAACAATCTCATCATTATCATCTATATGTTTTTATTTCAAAAAATTAGTTCTGATTTCAACAAGTGGACCCATCCTCACCACAATAAAAGGAGAGTACATTACCCACCTACGGTTCTTTAATAGAAGGGAAGAGTTTCACACTAAGCTTTTATTTAACCTTTCATTATTTGATCCTTTTACATTTGAACTATTAAGATAGACCAAGTTTTCATGAAATAATTTATTTGACATCAAGGTCATCTCCACGATTTTGTGTCACTTAGAACTTAAGTACATATGAAAATTTGAATACACACGCTACCTGCATACATATAAATACACATGTATGCGTGCATGTATGTGTTCCTCAAACTTACAGACATACATGTATGCATTCCTCAAACTTACGGATGATCTATCATCACTGAGTGACATCATCAATTTCTGTTGAAAGCTTCTAACTATCAGCCAAAAAATGTAAAATAAATTAAAAATCAACACCAAAAAGTAAATGATATACATGATAACTATAAAAGAATGTGTTCCAAATATCATTCAGCTTAAATTCGAATTGTCTTGAAAATAATATGGCAAGTTCCTCCTTTTGCATCAATGTAAAAATTATAAATACATGTATATCTATTCATACTAATCTGTTGTGGCATATAAAAGTCGAGATCACAATAAGCATGATGCATGTAGAATTTTTACTCTAAGAAATAAACAAGTAATCCAAACACATAGCCAATAAAATAAAATCCATACCTTTGATAGGACTTTCCCCAGCTTTTTAGCAGTCAAAGCCAGCATACCTCTCCCTTTCATCAATTTACCCTTCAACATCATAAAAACTAGCTAAAACCAAACTTAATTGCAAAAGCCTTGAAAATTTATATAATCCATATCCGACTATTATGTTATTCCTCACTCATTACCCTAGAAAAAAAATAGGAATAAGAAAAAAATTCTTTATTTGGGTTCTATTCCAAAAATGATGCCATTTTGAAAATTATAAATTAATTACTAGCTGCTGCTCAATAAGACAGTAATAATGCTTCAAGTATTTATGTCATGTGTGGCATGTCATTTCCATGTTCTCATTCTTGGTTTCGAACTTATGTAACTTAGAAATTTCAAATTAATTCATAAATTACAGGAAGTTTGGTTTCGAATTCGATTTCAGATTCTATAAATTATTTTTCATACGATTACCCATATAGTTGTTCTATGGAAATAAAATGTATGATCAACCTTTAATTGAAGAACGACGGAAAATAAATGAGATTGTATGAAACTATATATCACTCATGGAAATACCGATCAGAAGAATGACGAATCATGACTCATTTTTGCCAGTCTGCTCCCTACCAAACTTTTTGAAAATTAAGAAATAAATCACAAGCGAAATAAGAATTTAAAAAAATTGACTTGTAAGAACAATTAATCCAGTCACAAATATGGCAAAGGAAAACCATATGAGCAGATGGACTATTACACACCAGCTATATCGGCTCATGAAGCCATAAAATTGTAGAATAAGCACATGTTTTGTTAAGAAGCATTAAGATCTTATACTAGTCAATTGAAGCTCTGTCATAGCAAGATTATCTTCATCCTGCAATTTAATCAAGCAGAAGTCGGCAATAAAACAAAATAGCAAGTAATTAGGATAATGAGCAGCCTTAATAGTTCCTGAGAATGAAGTTATGTCAAATACTGAAATACTTTAAGAATCCAATCATATAACATAACAAACCTCATTTAATGATTCCGAGAAGAGGAATGAATGATCAATATGTGAACCCTGCTGAGTTGGGGCTGGCCTAAGTAAATCATCCATGCGAGTAGTTTCATCCTTGCAACACTTAATACTACAGCTAGTTGAACAACAAGAAGGAGACCAAATAACAAGGGTCCACCAAAAGTGTACAATAACTACTCTAGAGCTGGGGAACAACGTGACAATCTTTTCGAGTTTGACCAATAGACAGAAACAAAATGAAACAAACTTGCATACAATATTCTCGTGTTCACTACCATAGTCATCACACTTGTATATTTCACTCATCGTTAGTATTTACATGATCGATAGTTTTTGGCAAGATTAATATTTGTCTTCTTAGACAAGAATATATAGGCTTGCGTATATGGCATTCCATCGGCTGAAGTTCAATGGTTGTGCAGGCCCCTGTTTGTATGTAATTGTCATGATATCACTAGTAACAACGACATGTGATTCCAAAAAGGGTAATTACAGTTAAAATATGCAGGACCAATCAAAATCTATCAGAGAAGACACCACCTTCAAGACATGGAAGAACCAATGATAAATCCGTTACATCACCAGAAACAAATGATGCAAGATTGCGGAGAAGACAGTCATTGGCTAGTATAGGTACAACCGTACAAGTGTTTCAAGAAGATTGTTAAGTGGAGTATCCACCAGGTCAAACTCATGTATGTTATATAACTCAATTCTAAAAGAAAAGTCTCAAGGTTTATAACACGTAATGTATCAATTTTATTTAACAAATCAATGTAGATACAACTGACATTCAAAATTTGAGGTTGAAGTCTCCAGCGATAGGAAGTACGGCAAAGATTGCTACAAAGCGATGGATGTGAGGTTGCATAGGGGAAGACAAGTTTTCTCTTGATAGCTGCTGACATTGGCACTTCTAGAAAGAATGATTGTTTGTAATTAAGATGTATAGTTCATTAACTTAAAATTCCAGTAAAGTAAATACAAGTTCTCTTTATTGGAGATTTTATTAGTATACTATCAAATTAGTAATTCTAGTGCCCTAAAAACACTGCAGGGAATGATTTCAAATTCATCTTGGCCATTTCTTATGCATTAAGGTGTCACTAAGTACTTGAAATCTAAAACCCATATGAATTTGGAGTTCAATCAAAATAGTAATTGATATTATGAATATTTTTACTACATAAATGATTGATGAACTCTATTTTAGTTAGCATTGTCCTTATACAATATTATACAGTCCCCACTTTATATTATCATATTAGAGCTTTTAAAGCATGACATGCACCGATCATATTCATGTCATTTCCGTGTTGGATAAAATTTTAAATATTAAATAGAGCACATTATGCAAAAAAGTATACGTTGTTGTTACTACCAAAATTAAGAATGAAGTGAGCTGGCGGTGAAGAGGTATCAGACAGATGACGGCTCACCAAAAGCTCGACAGAAAGTGGAAACCATTATTAGGAAGGATTAAAAGCTGGAAGGAATAACTCGAGAAGCGGCACCAAACGGAACCCCCTACAAAAAAAGGTCGCAAAAGCTACATGGTGTAGTTGGCGGGATTTATCCATCAGGGCCAATCCGACAAGAATTCTTCAAGCAACATTGGCCCGAGAAAGAAATTCTATGATAAAGAATCATCCTAACCCGAAACCAAGTAAGCCGGAAGCAATAGATCCGATGGACAAAAAACAAAGGAATTTTCGAGAATGGCCTGCCCAAATGCTGATACACATGAAGACGAAAGCATCGAAGGCACTAACGCAGAAGAACGCGAAGGCCACCCAGTTTCAACTTTCGGAGTGTCTACTGCATGAACACCGAAAGGCCACAACTGAAAAAATAAGAGTAACACCGAGAACCACCATCCAAGAATACAAGCTACCACAGAGGCCCTACCGTAAGGCTAGCCGAGACCTAGGCAGGGATACAGGCTACCCGTGCTAGGCTACCTAGTACCGAAACCTGCAGCGGTTTCAACCTGGCAGCTATCAAAATACATCATGAGGTCAAGCCCCTCTATGTATTCACGACAAAGCCGAGAGCCTATATATGAAAGTTCATGTCCGCAAGCCTACATTCAGGAGCTACCTTCAAGAATTTAAGTATCATAATGGAATACACCAAAGGCGGGCGAAGGTCAAGCACGCAAAGCCAAGAATAAAACAACCGACAAAGACCCCTACGGCTCCGATAACCCTCAAACTGAAGGGGCCCTGAACCAATATAAATAAGACCCTAGAGGTCACATTAAAGGTGGCCTTTTTTTCTTTTATTTCTCTTCCTTATTTTTTGTACTCTCAGAAACAACTTTGGAAACAAGATCAATGGAGGATTCCTCCCTATGACATTCGTGTACTTCCAATAAAAGTTTAATAAAAAGGGGATCTTCTTATATGAAAGCTATTTTGTAAGTGTGTATCATTTTTTCTCTAATCATAGTAGTTGCAATTTGTTATTCATTCTACAGGAAAGCATGGATTTACGTCCCTTAATATCCTTAAATGGCGGAACGAGTCTCACCCACTGAACATAGATCTGACAATCCTCAGCGATCCAACACCTCTGAGCATCAGCATCTAAAGTTCATATTAGAATCGGCCGGGAAAGTGAGCCCATCCACCTATTTCCCCTTTAGGCCTGTTCCTGTTGACCCATCTCCAGTTTTAACAAAAAATATCATTAACATTTTGGCGCTATAAGGAGGGCCTGAACCTCCGACCTTGTGGTTAAGGGCCACAAATCTACCTATGTTATTGCGTCCCGGATCGGACTAGCTCTGAAGAAGCGAAGTTATGAGCAAGAAACCCAGACGAAGGCTTTCAGGATCTCGAGCGGATAAGTCGAGAACCACCAGCTATAGGATAATGGAGGAGCAAGAGTTAAGAGCAGAGGCTTTGCGAGTAATAAATTGGAAGAGGAAAATGGAACTACATGCTTACGAGATGGGGAATAGCAGCTCTTCCCACATAGGCCGAGCCATGTCATTCCCACCCAAGGGATCTACATCAGAGGATGTTAGCATTTTCCTCCACTTAAAGGATGCTCTCTATGGGAAAGTCAAGGGAATGACGCTTGAATGTGAAATAATGGACGATTTCAACCGCTTCGCTGACAAATGGACTAAAGAGATGACAACTTGATTCCGGTATGTTCCGGAAAGAAAGGACAAAAGTATAGGAACCATAACTAGGATGATTCGCAGTAGGATTAGACCCCATCAACAAAAAGGGAAGTGTACGCCAAAGATACCCCAGGAATGCTACCTCACTACATCGAGGGAGAACGTTTACTTCCTAACCAAACACGAACTCGACTATTGGACCGCCACGAAGAAGACGCATAAATACGAAAGAAAGCCAAGCGGACCTTACTGTCATTATCACTTGATGAATGGACACGAGACTAATCACTATAGAATTCTCGAGGAAGCCATCGTCAGATTCATCTGTCAAGGTCGACTACGAGAGTTTATCAAAAAAATCGAGATGAGTTTGAGAAACTCCTTAGGAAAATGATTAATCCACATGTGCCATTTTACGGGAAGCCCATCCCTCGAAATTTTAGAAGGAAAACCCAAAAAGGGTCAATCACCAGTGGATTAAATCCCTCGTCATCGCCAAATCGGCCGGGGCAAGGCATCCCCCAAAGGGGGATGGTGTGTTAGTCTTTCTCCATGCCCAAACAAGAGGGGGCAGTGTTAAAGCATCAAAAGCATAAGCCGTCGTTTCACATCAGCAATGGTCATGGCGATGCATCTAAAATTAGCACGCTCTGCCTCTGCTAAAACTAAGCACGTCCTACCTCTGCTTATGTTCTGCGTTACCCGCAGAAGGGAACACAAACTCCTATCATCTCCTACGTTTGTTAGGATAGGGCACCCCTTGGAGGAGGTGGCATATAAGCCTCTATCAGTACGTGCGATGGCCCGTATAGAGCATCAAAAGAGTAAACCTTGGTTCTGTACCTATGGTGGCCCCGTCTTAGTTTCTAAGCCCTTATCATCACCTATGATGGTTAGGATAAGGAACCACCAAGAGGGAGGTCGGGTAAGTCCTTGGGCTCTAATTGTGGATAAGCTAGCCAAACGCTCCAGATGCACAGGCCCAGAGAGTGGCCAACAAGGCATGTACATCCTCTGCTTTGACATCAAAAGCCCAAGGTGAGGCTCAAAAAGCACGTACAACCTGTACTTTCCAAACCAAATCCGAAGGGGATACTTACTTCATTAATACCGGAGGGGGTTCCGGGCTTCTATACTAATACCTGAATCTGGGTTGATTCAGCGCTTTACCTATACCGGAGGGGGTTCCGGTATTTTATACTAATACCCGAATCTGAGTCGATTCGGCGCTTTACCTGTACTGGAGGGGGTTTCTGGTCTTCTATACTAATACCCAAATCTGGGTCGATTCGGCGCTTTACCCATACCGGAGGGGGTTCCGGTCTTTTTTGCTAATACTCGAATCTGGGTCGATTCAGCATTTTACCAATACAAGAGGGGGTTCCAGTCTTTTATGCTAAAATCCGAATCTGGGTCGATTTGGCACTTTACCCATACCAAAGGGGGTTCCGGTCTTTTATGCTAATACCCGATTCTGGGTAGTTTTGACACTTTACCAATACTGGAGGGGGGTTCCGGTCTTCTATACTGATAACCAAATTTGGGTCGATTCGGCGCTTTACCAATACCGGAGGGGGTTCCGGTCTTTTATGCTAAGACTTGAATCTGGGACAATTCGGTTCTTCATAGATACCGAAGGAGATTCTGGTCTTCTATACCTATTCAGATCAGGGCCAACCCAATCCTTTACAAATGTTGGGAGAAGGAGTTCAACTCCGTCTCGACATCGAACCACAGCGCAAATCACAAACGGTAGCCTTTCTCATTTCTCATTTGTACTCAGAAAAGTATCTGTGATTTACACGGATGCACTAAATATTCGCACTAACACAGAAAACACAAGCGTGCATTTTGGATCTTTTATGTTTAAACACACTATGGTACTGTTAATCCCAAAAAGGGTACATGACATTGTTTTCAAGACCACGAGACGGACCCCAACATAGCATTTTGTGCCTAGCCACTATATAACTATGGCTAAAAAGAAAGCGCCTAGACTAAAATACACAATTGCATGCCAAATCATATCAGTATAGGTCCTACCTTCATCCGTGTGTGTTATTTATATAAAATGCAACATTATATTATTAAAATACAGCGTACTTTACGCAATACAAAGATGCTTATGAAATAAACTTGAGAAAATGGAAACACTACTAAAGAGAGAAAAAGAAAGAGAGGGAGAAAGGGGAAGAAAGCACGCCTTAACACAACAACTCCCGTATGAGCAATAGACCAACTTCCGATAAGATATAATCTATTCAAGGAGCCAGGAGGAAGTGGAAGAACGACGAATCGTGGTACGCAAAAGCTCATCGACCTTTTTGCACTTTTTCCATCACCATGCCAGGGTCATCCGAGGGTTTAGGTTGCCACTTTAAAGCTTGATTGAAAGCCTTGCTCATCACACGGAGATTTTTGTTTTCCTTCCTCAGGTCCAAAGTATCACCTCGTAAGAACTGTTTCTACTTTTCTAATTGCTTGAGTTTGGAGGTATAAAAGTCAGCATGACGAGAGCTGCCCTCAATCTCCTTCCTGCCATAAAGATTTCACGCTTGCTTTTAGAGAACAAACAAATGCATCCAACAACGTACGGTAAAATCCTTCAACTGCTTAGCATCTGAAGCAGCGGATTCAACCTCAGTACATGAAGACTTGCATTTAAAGCAGCACATTCAATCATGATATTTAAAGCGGCGAATGTTTGGAAATGGTTTTATGACATTTGAAGCAGCAGACTCATTTTGTGCTTAGCATTTGAAGCAGTGGATTCAACCGGACTGCACAATTGTTTTAACAAGATCACCAATGCTTATATATATTTGACATAAAAAACAATTAAAGGTGCTCGCCTACAGACTAAGCAGGGTGAAATAAAAACAATATTTATAACCATGGCTCGGGTATGATAATTATTCTGGAACACAAGTTTAATGCCAGCTTTATTAGAATAGTTGTAACATATGTTAATCCTAAATAGGATCATGATTCTCTGGAATCCTCATATGTTAAGAGTTCGAACTGTAGTCATTTTTGCAATAGGAGCAAAAGTCTCCTCATAACTCATACCATATTCTTGAGAATAACCCTTAGCAACCAAGCGAGCTTTATATCTTTCAATAGATCCATCAGCCTTAGTTTTAATCTTATGGACCCAACGAGAACCAATAGCACGTTTTCCGGCAGGAAGAGACACTAAATCCCAAGTATGGGTTTGATGAAGAGCAGTTAGCTCCTCAGCCATAGCACGCTGCCAAAGAGGATCAAGAACCACCTCTTTGAAAGATGAAGGCTCAGAAAGACAATGAATAGAAGTAAGGAATGAAGAAAATGAACCGAAAAGACAAGAATAATCAAAATCAGGTTGTCCAGTAGACTTACGATTTCGGACAGGATTTCAGTAGTATTTGTTGTCTCAGAAGATGATTGGGTAGTTAAGGGGCCAACAGGAGTGTCCGTATTCTCAACAGGAGGTAGCTCATTATCATCAGCAGTAAAAGGATCAATGCAAACAAGATCAGGCATAGATATGCTGTGAGAACGATCAAGAATTGTAAAATAAGGAATATGTTCAAGAAAGACAACATGACGAGAAACATATAACTTATGACTGACTGAATCAAAACAACAATACCCCTTTTGTCCTGCACCATAACCAAGAAATACACATGTAGTAGACCGTGAAGTTAACTTACTCCATTGGACATGAGGAAGAAGTACAAAGCATGTGGAACCAAAAACACGAAGAGAAGAATAATCTGGTGGACAACCATACAGTTTCTCATAAGGAGACAAGCCAGAATTATGAGAAGTAGGAATTCTATTAATCAAATAAACAGAAGTAAGGGTTGCCTCCCCTCAAAATTCACTAGGAACACTAGCAGACAATAAAAGTGACCTAGCAGTCTCAAGAATATGCCTATGTTTCCTTTCAGCAACCTCATTTTGTTCAGGAGTACCAGTGCAAGAAGTCTGATAAATTATGCCATCTAAGGCAAGAAGTTCCTTAAAAGCATGAGAAGTATATTCTCTTCCTAAATCACATCTAAAACATTTAACAACAGCTGCATGTTGAGTTTTAACAAGAGATCGAAACTCATTATATATGCCAAAAAAGTCTGAGCGACGTTTCATAAGACAAATCCAACAATAACGAGTGCAGTCATCAATAAGGGAGACATAATAACGAGAGCCTCCCTTTGTAGAAACAGGAGATGGTCCCCAAACATCAGAATGAATAAGATCAAAAGGTGCAACTGAAAATGTATTACTTTTAGGAAAAGGCAAAGCAGAGAATTTTGCAAGTTTACAACCATTGCAATCAGAAATATCATGAGTTTTCAAATCTCCTAAAACTCCTGTAGATGCTAAAAATTGTAATCGAGACCTAGAGACATGGCCAAGGCGAGAATGCCACAAATAAAACACAGAAGAAGACTGACTCAAACGAAAAGGCGAAACATCCACACCACGAACAACAGCTACAATCTTATGAGTTTTTAGTTGATCCAACATATAAAGTCCTCCTTCCCTATGGCCGGTCCCAATCACTTCCTGAGACTTTAGATCCTGAACATAACAAGCAAAAGAAGAAAAAGAAACCAATCAACCATTATCACAAATTTGACCAACAGAAGCAAGATTTAATGTAAGACTAGGAATGTGATAAACATTAGATAAGGACAAAGAAGGTGTAATAACTGAACCAACACCTTGCAAAGGCATAGGTGTACCACTAGCACTTATGATAGAAACAGAAACTTTAGGGCCAAAGAAGTAAAAGAGGACAAATTAGGTGACATATGATTCGAAGCACCAGAATCTAAGATCCATGTGGAAGAAGATATACCTGACGAACTAGATGACAAACCTATTTGAGATGAAGCTGACATGGCATGCGACTGAGATGCAAGGAACTGCTAAAACTGTTCAATCATTGATGGATCTAAAGAAGCCCTAAGTGCATTGTGAGGGCGAGGAAGAAGAGAAGGTCCAATATGAGGAGCCGGTGGTCGGTAACTCCATTGCTGAGGCTGCTGATGGGGCTGTTGCTGAGCATACGGCTGCTTTCCGTTACCCAGCTTTATACATTGAGATTTCCAATGACCTTTCTGTCTACAAAAACTGCATTCATTACGAGCAACAGTTCCATAAGGCATGACTTGCGAATTGAAATTTGGTCGTGGAGGCATGGCGAAAACTGATGGAGTAGAGGCCGTAGAGACTTCCTTTGCAACAAAAGGCTTAAAACGAATTTCCTCAGCCAAAAGTTCACTAACAACAGAAGGCAGGGGATGACGATGCAGAATGGACCCACGAAGTCCTTCAAACTCATCACGAAGAGCCATTAAAAACTGTATCAATCTCTGCTCCTCTCTTCGTGTAACATAAGGCCCAAAGGCTCGTAATTCAGCAGATTCTGTGAGCACCAGCTGATCCCACAAATCTGTCATAGCGTCATAAAATTCATGAATACTTATGCTTTTCTGCTGCAGAGCACGAATATCAGACTCCAACCGGTACTGTTTTGCAAAGTTAGATTGTGTATACAGTCTAGCTAGATGATCCCAAACCTCCTTAGTTGTCTCATATTTTGCTAATTAGGTACCAATCGAGTGCTTGACAGAATTATTGATTCAAGTAATGATCCCAGAATTTGCAACTTCCCACTTATCTAACAAGGGCACATAATCAGCAGTTGTGCCATCCTCAGGCCTGACAGAAGCATCTGAAATGTAACCCCACTTTTGTTTATCTTTCAGAAAATTTTTCATTACATAACTCCAATACGCATAATTTTTACCATCTAACTGAACACTAACTGCTTGAAGCAAATCATCTCTGGTTTCAACCATATTTAAAAAATAAATCAACGGAAAACTAACAAACTGAGAACAAACCCAAACAGCAAATTAAACTATTGTCACTTCAGTAAAGCACCTTAGTTAGTCTCGAAATAGCAGCAGGAGGGTATGAGATTAGTGTACTAGAGCGTGTTAGTGAGGTACCTCCTGCCAACCTGAACCACTGTCACTTCAGTAAAGCCCCACATCATCAACCGCAAAGCCTGTCCGCAATCCAACTCTCCACGCAAGCATCAAAATTTAACAATCGACTTCAGCACAATCTTCACAGCTACCACATATCCCTCTACAACAAAATTCCTTCACCGAAGTCCAGATCACTTTGAAACCCTACCGAAGACAATCGCAAACCTCCAAATTCGAACCACCTTTACCATACCTAATGGTTGTCTAGCAAATAAAATTTCCAGATCTATTTCAGATGCGAGAAGAGACTCGTGAAACGAAAGGCCAGAGATACAATCAGGGAGAACGAAAGCAACGGAAAAGCTCGATTAGTTTAGAGGAGAAGTTTCAATTTGAGAAGTGAAGAGGAAAAAATAGCTCTGATACCATGATAACATTAACGGAATCTTAAAACTATTTTATTGAATCGAAGAACGAGATACAAGATTACAGTATGGGTGCAGTAAAAGCTATATTAGAGGGGAGGGGATCACCTGGACCAAACTTTCGGTGTTTCCATGGATCAAACCAATCACAACCCTCTGATTTCCTCCATTTTGCAGTTAAACCCCCAAAAAAATATGGGTTTAATTGCAAAATAGACAAAACAGGAGGCCGAGGTCCCGTGGGGTATTTGGTCCAGAGCATTCGGTCCCATATTTGAGGGCACACACTATTACAGTTTGGGTGCAGTAAAAGGCATATTAAATACGCCAACAGAAAGAACTGGGAGTCAAAATTCAAGGTTTCAAACAAAAAAAAAATACAACCATGCATCAGTGAATAAACTCGGCATTCATCATCACTCAAACAAAGTGTGACCAATTTAAATAAGACCCAACTAAGGCAGTGCAGTTAGCATCCAATTACAACATACCTTAGTCACAACGGCAAGCTTTAGTAGTCCAGAACAAAGGCTAATCAACTCCAGGTAGCACTATTTCAGTTCTGATAGACGATAAGCCAAAGTAAATCAATCGATGTCAAGATAGCAGTTCATTCCAAAAATATTGCATTCAACAGCTTCTGCACAAAAGGCAAACAACAACTCATCACCACAACTTGCAACAAAATTTTAGCAAATCATTTGGAACACAAAAGGTTACAAAACGTAACTAGATTAACTGATTTTAAGCTTTTATAATTTATACTCATTGGCCAGAGTTGTTCAGTAACTACCACTATGAAAATCTGTAAATGGAAGTTTTTGTTCTTGAATTTTGTATAGTGTTTCATTTTTTGAGTGTTAATGAGAAATTTTGGCTCTATGGATCTATTATCATAAGGTGATAATCACCATTGAATGTTGCGATAATGATATATCATATATTGTTAGTTGACATAATTTGACATATTCAATTGGCGCAGCCATATGGTGTGTTCTCATTGACATGACAGTCAATCCTAAGGCTGCAGGAAATGGAAGGTTATCAGAAGTCAGAGACATAAAATAATAAAATTGCTACTCAGTTGCCATCAAATTATTTTCTGATTGAATTTAGCTGCAACCAAATTGGTTGACATAATGGACTGAGTCAATATAAACAAGCGGGGTGAAAGTTGTGTTTAAGCCTTCAGTAGTTTTTTTTCTTCTTTTTTATTTTGCTTGCAACTTCACCATTGTTTGACAAAATTGTAATGAATTTGCATGCAACTTTACCCCTGCAAACATTGGCTTGTGATTTACAATATGAACTGGGCTGTGTGAGTTTTGAAATTATCAGGTCATCGACTTTTGTTTTATACGTTATGATAAATCACAAAAGCATATTTTAAAAAGCAGCCAACTTTGTATAGTTCAAAAAACACTATGATTGTTGTCAATATCTGACGACAACAACAGAAGACATCTCTACATTGTTTAAAGACACAGTTGATTTGCTTAACATTGGTGCGTCTCTCATCAAGCAACAAGTTCATTCAATGAAACAAAACGTGGATACAATTAATCAAATAAAGGAAAATAAAATTGTAAAAAGGTTATGCAAGATAAACTATAAAAGCTTAAAATCAGATAAACTGCTTTCAAACAGTAGAACTCAAATATGTGGTACTTTCAAATCATTTAATCTCTCCTTCTATAAGCAGCGCTGGTCACACACTTGGCCACTTTCAATGATGCTTGCTAGACAGAGCACGATAGGAGTAAAATTTAAACTAACTCCATCAGCTACGCAATATAAGATGATCAGTTAAAGAAAATCACACTTCTTGTTGTTGGGGACCTAGGAAGCAACATTACTGCCAACACATCAGAACATCCATATAAAAAGATTGAACGTATCTCTTAAAAAGATAAACCTATCTATCATCTCGAACAAAAGCACAAATTTTCTTATCTTTGTCAAACTGATGATAACTCGGAGTGGCTTGGAAAAGAAAATGGAAGCAACAACAGGGGGTTAGTAGCCATGGGAACTAGGAAGTAACAGTGAGATGGTGGTGATATTCTCTAATTCTGGCTAGTAAAACGGTGGTAAGGAAATCAACGCCATTGTGATCACGAGTGGATGCTGGGCTCAAAAGTGATGGCCTCACGTAGCCGGCAGGTTAACATAACATGGATTCAAATATTTCAAAGGAAAAACATGGATTCAAATATTTCAGAGAACAAATGGTCCTTACGAAGCCGTAAAATCATGTGATATTTCACCAAGCAACTTTTGAAATGCTTACAGCAAATTGGAAATTTTAGGTATGCTGGTTTGACATTTAACAGAATGGGAAATTAGACATACT
Source organism: Allium sativum (assembly GCA_030737875.1). Taxonomy (NCBI): domain Eukaryota; kingdom Viridiplantae; phylum Streptophyta; class Magnoliopsida; order Asparagales; family Amaryllidaceae; genus Allium; species Allium sativum. Next base: position 304,728,483 of record CM060925.1, on the reverse strand, counting down.
ATACTTCATCATTTATACAATATTTGAGCGGACAGAAGACTATGAATCCATTTTGTTGGGAATCATACATTGGATAAACAACATTATAACTTTATCCATATTAAAAACTAAACATAATCAAATACATATACAATGGATTAGATTTAATATTTTTCTTTCACATTCTTTGACTTTCAAGCCAATAATTTTTTTATTTTCCAAATTTGATGATAATAACTTCCACACTTTATATACATTTAAAAATAATAATAGTTTATCAACATACATTAAATGGGAGATACTTGGTTTAGTTCTGTCTATGAGTTTTATGTTTCCATTTATTTGCTTAGCTTCAATTAGAATTGAAAAAATTCCATAAAAATAGTAAACAAATAAGAAGTGAGCGACCCTATTTTCTAATGCCCCTATTGCTACGAATAAAACCACAAGGAGAATCATTAATGATAATTTAATAAGGAACACTATTTATACATTGCGTAGCTAAAGAAAATATAGCAAATAAAGTAACAAAATATAGCAAATAAAGGAATAGCTAAAGATAATCACACTTCTTCTTACCTGGAGACATGTAACAAGCCTGGAGTGACCACTTGCCGTTGAATGTTGTTGGGGTTGCTGTGTCTGCTGACGCTGCTGCTGCTGACACTGCTGCTGTTCAAATTCTTGTTGTTGAAGCGCGATAGCCAGTTGAACATCAGAACTGTTTTCAGGAAGAAGAAAAAAAATTGTGAGCTCATTAATAAATTAAACACTTCTTCATTCCATATATTTTAACTTTTTAACAATATGGAAAGGCTCAAATTGTTCATAAGCCAAATTGGGTAACTTATAGAGGTCCTACTATGCTTGCTACCACTCTTCGTGCTATGTCTTTGCTTTTAAGGAGCTCTAACTGGGACTGGTTCATTAATTTGAGTGCTTCAGATTATCCATTGGTCTCTCAAGATGGTATTTAATACTTGAATTTCTAGATCTGTTCCAATTTCTTTTTTTAATTAAGTTTATAGCTTATTTCAGATCTGATTGTTGAATTCTCTAATTTGCCTAGAAACCTTAGTTTTGTGCAGCATTCAAGCAACTCGGGGTGGAAAGTGTATGTTTTTATTACTTTGTTTTCTTTCTTTTTAGAGATATTAATTAACCGGCTAAATGTGGTATAATGATTTTGATATAAAATGTGTTTGCAAGATTTGAGAGCAGAGAAATAAATCTTGTATTGATTATTTTATAATTTGTACAGGAATGGACTAGAATATATATATATATATATCTGTACAGCTAGCAGAAATAAAAGAAAACAAATAGTGACAACTGGACAGACGGCCCAAGCCCAATACGAGACAAATAAGGGATGCAGGAAGCTAATAAACGATGCATGAAGCTTTCAGTTGTTTTCATTATACTCCCCCACAAATGAAAGCTAGGGTTTCCCACAGCCGCCATGAAGATCAAAAATAAAATGAAACCCTATGATATCGATTCGAATCAGCCTCAATTGTCTCAACTTGGTGATTAACTGCAAGGATTCGAGTCTCGTCTTTCTGATATGCCTTGAGTAGGTTTAACTCCATGCTTTGTGCTCAATTCTAAAGCCGATCGTCTTCGTGCTGACGATAAGCTGTTGGTGTTCTCTTGTGCTTCGGATTTGAGCTTTGTTGCAGCATTTGATTCCCATCTAGGGTTTCCCGAGTTTAGTACTTTTGGATCTGAACGCAAGTGCTTTGTTTCTCCATAAAGGTCTGATCTTCTAACAACTTTAAGTTCAGATCTAAGTCTGGAAAAATTCTTACTTGATAATGGCTTTGTGAGTATATCTGCTACCTGATGTATTGCTGGAACATGATTTATATATAGTTTCCCTTTGATAACTTGTTCACGAACGAAATATAGATCGATCTCCATTTGCTTAGTTCTAGAATGTAGCACAGGATTTGATGATAAGGACACAGCACTTAAATTATCACACCATAGTGTAGGTGGCTTTTGTACAGTGATTTTTAGTTCAGTAAGCAATGATTGTATCCACATAATTTCAGCAGTTGCATTAGCAATGCTTCTGAACTCTGCTTCAGTACTAGATCTGGAAACTGTAGGTTGTTTCTTTGCACACCATGAAATAGAATTGTTTCCCAAATAGATGCAATATCCCGATGTTGATCTCCTATCATCTGGATCAGTAGCCCAATCTGCATCACTGTATCCAATTATGCTTAGTTGATTGCAATTTTTAAAATGTAGTCCATAGTCTCTGGTTCCCTTTAAGTATCTTAACACTCTTTTCATAGCTTTCCAGTGATCTTCTTTTGGCTCCTGCATGAATTGAAAAAGTTTGTTAACACAGTAAGTAATTTCTGGTCTAGTGATGGTAGCATATTGTAATGCTCCTACTAGACTTCTGTATTGTTTTATGTTGTCTATATTTTCTCCCCTGTGTTTGGATAGTTGATGACTAGTAATCATTGGTGTAGGCAGAGCATTTGCAGCATCCATATTTGATTTAGCAAGAATTTCGTTTATGTATTTTGTCTGATTTAAGAACAGTTCTGATTTGGACACTTTTAACACTTCTACACCAAGAAAGTAGTTGAGTTCACCCAAGTCTTTGATGGAAAATTGCTTGTCTAATAGTTGAATGAGCTTTTTCACTTCTAACTCACTGTTTCCTGTGATGATTAAGTCATCAACGTATATCAAAACAAATATGGTTATATCATTAGTAATTTTAACAAATAATGAGTGATCTGATTTGGTAGATTGAAACTTTAATGTAGTCAGAACAAATTTCAATTTATCAAACCAGGCTCTAGGAGATTGCTTAAGCCCATAAATTGCTTTGTTTAATTTGCACACGAGCTCTTTGTTCTTCATGTACCCTTGTGGCTGACTCATATACACCTCCTCTTTTAGATCACTGTTCAGAAATGCATTATTGACATCAAGCTGTTGTATTCTCCAGTTGTTATTCAAGGCTATAGTAAGAATTATCCTTATAGTAGTTGGTTTGACAACTGGAGAGAAAGTTTCTTCAAAATCGAACCCATATTGCTGTGTGAACCCTCTGGCTACAAGCCTGGCTTTATATCTTTGTACAGATCCATCTGCATTTTTCTTTAGCCTGTATGTCCATTTACTATCAATAATATTTTTGTCTTTAGGTGCTTTAACGAGAGTCCATGTCTTGTTTCTAATCAATGCTTCATATTCATCATCCATGGCTTGTTTCCAGTGTTCATCACTGATAGCTTGTTTATAGTTAACTGGTTCATCACGTTTGCTAACAGCAGTATAAACTTTGGGTTTGAAAATGCCTCTTTTTGATCTTGTAATCATTGGATGACCTATAGGTGGTTGTTCTCGTTGCTGTTCAGAACTTTCATTGCTATCAGTTCTGACATTTAGTTATTCTTCTCTGGTTTCAGAGTTTAGGTCATGTGAATGGCTTTCATATTGATACCGATTGTCAGTGGGCTGATTGGATGGCTCAGATGACTCATTGTTGGATGAATGCATGGGTTCTTGATGAGTTTCTGAGCGACCATCACCAGTGGCTTCACTTGCACTGTCAGTATATAGAGGTATTCCTGGGATTGACTTCTTTGGATTGTGTATTTTATGTGTAGTGGTAACTTCAAAATTTTGAAAAGGGAAGACCTTTTCATTAAACACAACATGCCTAGAAATGAATATTTTACCGTTTTCATATAGACATTTGTAACCTTTATGATCACTAGCATATCCAATAAAAGTACATGGTAAGGATCTAAAATTTAACTTGTGAGCATTATAGGGTCTTAAGTAAGGATAACATAGACACTCAAAGACTTTTAGCATCTTATAATCAGGCTTAACATTATATAATACTTCAAGAGGACTTTTGTTATTTAAAATACTGGTTGGCAATCTGTTTGTTAAGTATACGGAAGTGCTAAAAGCATCTGGCCAGAATTTCATAGTTAAATGACTTTGAGCTAATAAAGTAAGGCCACTTTCAACAATGTGTCTATGTTTCCTTTCCACTAGACCATTTTGTTCAGAAGTATAGGGACAAGTTAATCTATGAATGATACCTTTTCTTTTAAAGAATTCACTCAATGGTTTGAATTCGGTGCCTCCATCTGTTTGCAGAATTTTTAAGCTTTCACCTGTTTGTTTTTCTGCCTGATTAATAAACTAAATAACAGCTCTACTAGTTTCATATTTGGTTTTTAAAAAAAAAAATCCATGTATATCTTGTGTAAGAATCAACAAAAGAAACATAATAATTGAAACCATAATCAGAATTTGTTGGCGCTGGACCCTACAGGTCAGCGACAACGAGTTCAAGAGGTTTTGTATAGGTAGTGTAGGAATCAGTGAAGGGTAATTTATGACTTTTACCCATCTGACAGTAAGTGTAAACATATGGTGTAGGGATGTTGTTATAAGAAATGTTACTAGCAGCTAAAACTTTTTTAACAACATTCACATTAGCGTGTCCGAGTTTTACATGCCATATATCAAACACACTAGTTTCATTATTTATTTCAGATAGGTAACATAATTGTTTGTTCTTCTGATCACTTCTTGCAGCGTTGACAGCCTTGAATTTATATAATCCATTGCATGTTTCACCCTGCAAGATAGTTTCATTTGTTAGAAGATCTTTAACTAAGCAATGATAGGGGTGAAATTCAAAATACACATTATTGTCTTTAGCAAACTGTGAAACACTGAGTAAGTTCTTTTTTATTTGAGGGACCATAAGTAAATTATTGAGATATGACTGCTTTTTACCTTTAATGCTGCCAAAGCCAATGTGTGTAATATTTACACTGTCCCCATTACCCATGTGTAAAGAATTCATATCTTTGTACTCTCTTTGGCCTAGATTAAGGTTGTTGAGGTTATTAGTGACGTGATTAGTGGCACCTGAGTCAGGATAGCAGTTGTCATCACCAATGTCTTCATTTTGACTGTTTCTAGAGCTGTTGCCTTGACTGTCAGTTTCAACATTAGTCAAATTTGCAGTAGGGTTGAACTTTCTTTGATTGTTCTGATTTTGACCAGCAACATAATTGTTATTAAATCTGAAATAACACTTCACAGCGGTGTGACCCACTTTTTCACATATTTGACATTTAGGTCTGTTGTTGTTCCATCTTCCTCTACCTCTATTAGATGAACCACCCCTCTGATTAAAAGAATCCCCTCTGTTTTGATTCTTGTTTTTAGATTCAGCAACATTTGCAGATAATTCATTTAACTGTGACCTTTTAATTTCAATTCTTGCTTCATGAGCAAGAAGTATAGAGTGTACATCCTCTATGGAACTGGTAACCCTGAGATGTAATAACGGCCACTACGGCTTCATATTCCTCACCAAGACCATTTAGAAGAGCTAATATGTGCTCAGAATCACTAACTTTTTGTCCTGCTGTCTCAAGATGATTACATATGCCTTTGACTTTTGTTAGCTACTCTCTCATTGACATATTTTCTTTTCTGGCAGTTTGTAGTTGATTTTTATAGAACATTGTTTTAGCTGACGATTGGGTGTTAAAAGATTTTTCTATACAAGTCCAAATATCGTTTGATGTTTTACATCCAATTACTTGAGACAAGATCTTTTCACTTATAGACGACAATAACCATGCACAAATTAACCTATCCTGTCTATAATATTTAACATAATCATCATTGCTAACAACTCTGTTATCTGCATCTGTTATAAACTTTGGTGGGATAACAATAGTACCAAGAATGTACCCTTCAAGACCATAACCCTGGATAGCAGTTTCTACTTGCAATTTCCATAGCAAGTAGTTATTCTCTTCAAGATGAATAGTAATTAATTGGGTTTGTGGATTTATACCTGTCTTAACTAGTGATTCTGCACTTGATAAGCCTGATGTTGCTTGACTTTGATTTGCAGATGAATTTCCAGAGGGATTCGTTGTGGAATTGTTATTATCAACCATGATGATAGCAGTTACAAATACTTGTCAGCAAGAAGATGAGAAACACAGATCTTTGATGCTTTGAATTGAGGAGTTCTTGGAAAGATTGTATAGTTGGTATTGTTGCAACTTGATGAGCTTTTAATGATGATTTCAACACTTTTATATGATTTTTTTTCTTCTGAAAAAGCTATCTAGTAAGGCACTTTACTTCGGCTATCTTTCAATTCTTGAACTTCTTGATCAGTATTCACGGATTCTGCGATTTCTTGAACAATGCTTGATTCTGAAACGTTGATGCAGCCTGCTAAAATAGCATGGCGAGGCACAACTTTCTGGATATCAAGTTGCAACTCTCAAATGATGAGAAAAACCACTTCTTAGATGAGAGGGATTCAGATGATGATACTTCTCTGACGAATCTCTGTCGATTGACAGATTAATGCACCGATAGTTCAGAATCTTTGTCGCTGTTAAGCGTTAACAAGGCTCTGATACCATATAATGATTTTGATATAAAATGTGTTTGCAAGATTTGAGAGCAGAGAAATAAATCTTGTATTGATTATTTTATAATTTGTACAGGAATGGACTAGAACATATATATCTGTACAGGTAGCAGAAATAAAAGAAAACAAATAGTGACAACTGGACAGACGGCCCAAGCCCAATACGAGACAAATAAGGGATGCAGGAAGCTAATAAACGATGCAGGAAGCTTTCAGTTGTTTTCATTATATGTGTGTTCTTTAGGAAGAAGAGAGCAAAACCATCATCCAGATTATACCAATGCAAAATTAATTAGAGTGAGGGTTTATTCTCTAACATTTGTAATTATCTATTCAGCTTACAGGCTTGATATTGCCTACCAAAACCCAATCAAATTGTTTTATGTGCTCGGGTCAAATGGTTTCATTTTGCAAGTGTATATGTATTGATTATATACATTCAGTCGAGGACTAGACCAACCCAGACTTCTACCTTTATAAATATATATACACACATATACATATATATACATATACACACACACATGTATATATATACACACATATATATATACACACATATACATATATATATATATACAAACATATAAGAACATGAAAAATGCCTTCATTTCAGCTACTTTAGTTGATATTTTCAGAGTTTATAACCAGTTTTTATACCATTATTTACCAAATATACCTATACATTGATCATTTAAACATTATCTTCAACCAATCTCATTCCAGACTTTATTATATATTACTATATAAATTTCATTATCCTGTTTTGCCACATATCTCATCAGGTATGTTTACCACTTAGAATACATGTTTTCTTTCTTTTGTAAATCAACCTGATTTCACTCTAGAATTTAGATAAAACTATCCTCTCGGTCAACTCATATATTAACAATAAAATGATGGAACAAGAGTATACATAATATCTTTTAGATAAATGTGTTAAAATCAGGTATAAGACCATAATTTCAAGGTACGGTCCTTTGTGAACTGCTCGTACCCCTTTTTGTAAATGATGGAGCAGGGGTATAAATAATATGTCATAAGACAACGTATACTCTCTACCCATAGGTAAAATGTAACGGCTCGGGTTTCGCCCGGACTCAATCGATCGCAAAATCGACCAAGACCGTTCAAATCCCGAATACGTTAACTCTGAGAATACAACACATCAGAACAACAATAACAGACTTTTATAACACATCATAATAATGTTACATCAGAGTACAGAATATCAGAGTACATTTAACACAATATAGCGGAAGATTTAAATTACAACAAATATAATACAGCGGAAATAAAATAACTAAGGCAGCGGAAGACAACTATGCTCTAGATACAGCTTTAGGCTTCGATCCAGAATCCTGCTCGAAAGATAAATATCTGCAAAAAGCTACTCGATCGACTGCCCGTATGGAAAAGAAGGCACCCAAGTTTGCAAAGTGAAACAAACTATGAGTCAGACATGGGACTGGTGTGAGAATTCTTAACTAATATAACTAATAGCAATAAGGGAAATCCAAGGACCACGCCTCTAACGCGGAACGGGTTTTATTCCAATGGATTGCCGGTGCATAAATTAAAGTAAATCGTTTAAACAACGCAATGCTTTTTAGAAAAATGGAATCATCATAAGACTCAAGTCCCATCACACAATGCAACGCAAACCAAAGGATAGAGTTTTACCTTATGATGATTAAACATGCTCGGTACGATAAAACGAATTTGATATTATTATTAGTGTATATACATTTCAAAAACATTTCAAAGTAAATCTACCAATCCTAGGAAACATAGCTACCATATACTATGCCTCCATACTAGTAATACAATCAAGTTCGTAGGGTCGTATTGAGAATTGGGTTTCCATTATAGGTCAAGGCTAGGAATGATCTCCTTACCGATTCGAGACACTCTAGCTAATGTCTCAGGATTCCCCGCAGTGAACCCCTGGATCTTGCAGGGTCGGTCCACACATACGATTTTGCGGATTGGCAATTCCTGAACACATGTTTCACGGTCCTATAGGACCTAATATCCGAGGCGCCTCATTCCATCATCCACATAAGTAAAATGTATGGCCGTGTAAAACCCAAACACTACTTCTAGCTAAAAAAAATGTGATGCTCTCCCTACGTTCCCTTGCTCCGTTTTAGACTCAATCGGGTTGTGAGGCTCGTGAAGCTACGTAATACACAAAGCTATGCTTATTCAAGCTGTGCTTTGATCATCACCACAAAGTTCTGCTTTTCAACAAGAAACCTTGATCATTGCATCTTGGTATGCCACACTGTCAATCCATATCATATTATTAATCCTTTGCCAAAATATACAAAAGGGTGTTAAGCAAGAGAATAAATTATCCGCCACCAAGCATACATACATTCGACAGAAAATCAGTAAATACAATATAAAGGAGTACAATGTCGGACACACATTCCATTTATAAGCCCGTTCTGCGTCTGAACGAAACTATATCTGGTAGATCTCCAAGTACGTTTGGACAACTACCACTGAAACCCTTTTCAAGGTAGCAAATCAATCGAGGGCATCAGTAGTCGTCATCCATTCGATATAGAAGATTACCGATCTTCAATCACCGTCTTCAACTCTTCGACTTAGGTCGACGTATAATCATTTGAAATGAGATTGAACTCGAACTTTTCAAATGATCCTCGCATATATATATTTTAAAATCATTTCATATCGTTATTAGTATTTAATAACGATCGCTATTTTTATTTATATAAAAATAGCTAAATTTAATTAAACGACGCTTCGGGTCAATGGGCGACCCTGGTGCTGTTTTTACTCAAATTCGTTTTACACGTTTCTCTAAATATAACCGTTGTATTTTAACATAATTCATATCTTTGGAAAGGTCTTCCCAAGGCGAACCTAACAGTTTCAGTTTTGGGAAAATCCGACGGTCGAATATTTCGGTGTATTCAATTAAGGACACGATTCCAAGACGCGAACTACCACGCTCAGTTCGTTTGATTTTAATTTCTATATATATATAATTATATATAATTCCGTCATCCATTCCATTCACTATATTTTGCTAACATCGAATATCCCTATTTGTATATATAATGTCGAGGTATAACATGACACACAATAATGCTTATTTTTATTTTAACTTACATACACATCCTAAACATAACAATGTATATTTTCTTTTATCTTCCAAATTACACAAAATGTATATTTGGTTTCATTATTCTTTCTAATGAAAATCCATTCATTAAAATATAAATTTCTAATCCTTTTATTTACATTGAAAAATGTAATTTTCTATTCCTATTTTATTTACATTGAGAAATGTAAACTTTTATTTCATTTTCTATTTACATTGGAAAATGTAAATTTCTAATTTCTCTAATTACATATAAAAATGTAACTTGCCATTTTTCTTCTATTTACATTGAAAAATGTAACTTCTTTTTACCGTCTCTAAAATGACGACAAAAATATATAATATTTATTCTATTCTTTTATCGCATCTAAAGTGACGATAAAAATATACATTTCAATTTTATTATTTTTATTCACATTAAAAATGTAATCTTTTCTTTTTAATATAATCTACATTAAAAATGTGACTTTTCTTTTTAATCTAATTACATTAAAAATGTAACCCTTTTTTTCAATCTAATTACATTAAAAATGTCACTTTTCCTTTTTTTTACATCAAAAATAGTAATTAACACTGTAATGTAAAGTTCCTATCTTTAATTACAATGTAAAATCTCCTTTTTAATTACAACAAAAATTGTAATTAACATTATAATGTAAAATTCCTATCTTTAATTACAATGTAAATTCTTGTCTTTTTAATTACATCAAAAATTGTAATTAACAATGTAATGTAAAATTCCTATCTTTAATTGCAATTTAAATTCTTATCTTTTTAATTACATCAAAAATTGTAATTAACATTATAATGTAAAATTCATATCTTTAATTGCAATGTAAATTCTTATCTTTTTAATTACGTTGTAATTTACATTACAATGTCAAAATATTTCCTTTTTATTCCATTAAAGTTGTAATTACGGTTACCATGTAAATTCTATTTCTTCTTATTACATTAAAATGTAAATAATTTTGCAACGTCAAAATCTAATCTTTTAATTACATAAGAAAGTAATTTTAATTTCTATGACAAAATCTTATCTTTTTAATTACATAAAAATGTAATTTTTTAATAGCGGTTTCAATCATGTTCATTTCTAATTTAGCACATAACGTCATTTCTAATTTTATACATAACGGTGTAAATAATGTCATTTCTAATTTAATACATAACGGTGCAAATATTCATTTTCTAATTTACACATGACGGTGTAAGTATTCATTTTCTAATTAACACATGACGGTGTGAAATGTCCATTTTCTATTTAACACATGACGGTGTAAGCATTCATTTTCTAATTAACACATGACGGTGTAATATGACACTTATATTCTAACACAAAAATGTTATTTTCATACTAGTGTGACATCTTAACAAAAATGATATTTTTATACTAATGTGACATTTTTAACAAAAACGTAACCTTATTCCTAATGCAACATCTTACACTAAAAATGTTAATTCTTTTAAGTGCAACATTTTACACTAAAAATGTTAATTCTTTTAAATGCAGCATTCTTAACAAAAGTGAAACTTTATTCCTTATGCAACATTTTATAAGATAAAAATGTTACTTTTCTATGCTAACATTTCATATAATAAAAATGATCTTTTTCTAATGCTAACATCTTAAATTGGGTTTTGTCCGATTTAATAAAAAAGTTACTTTTGTCTAATCTTTCAATGTAAACAAAAATGTCATTTTTGTCTTCATTCTTTTAAAGTAAATAAAATGCTAATTTTTCTTTAATCCTTTTTAATGATCAACATGTAATCTTTCTTCTTAATGAACAAAAATGTATTTTTGTTTAAACTCTTTTTAATGTATAATATACATTTCCAATTCAATCTCTTTTAATGTATAAAAATATGCATTTCCAATTCATTCTATTGTAATGTATAAAAATATACAATTCCAATTCATTCTCTTTTAATGTACAAAAATATACGTTTCTAATTCATTCTCTTTTAATATATAAAAATATACATTTCTAATTCATTTTCATTTAATGTATAAAAGTATACATTTCTAATTCATTCTCTTTTAATGTATAAAAATATACATTTCTAATTCATTCTCTTTTAATGTATAAAAATATACATTTCTAATTCATTCTCTTCTAAGGTGACAAAATGAATGTTTTCTAATTCATTCTCTAAAGTGACAAAAATGAATGAATGTACTTCATTCCTTTCAAAGTGACAAAATGGATGAATTCTTTCTGTAATCCTATTTTCACGAAAATGTTTTTTTTTATTTGCAAAACACATTTATAGTAAAAAGGTTGTTTTTATTTACATAACAAACTTCTATATAAAAATGTTATTTTTATTTGCAATAATCATGTTTTCACCAAAATGTGATTTTTATTTCTATAATCATTCTTTCACAAAAATGTGATTTTTATTTCTATAATCATTCTTTCACAAAAATGTGATTTTTATTTCTATAATCATTCTTTCACAAAAATGTTATCTCATTGTTAATATACTTGATCAAAATGATAATCTTGTTTTGTCGATAATTCTATTTCGACAAAACACTAAAAATCATATTCTTATGTTAATATTATTGATCTAACCAATTATGATATTTCTATGTCAACATTATTGATCTAACAATATAAGAGCATCGCAAATCAATCACAACAACAAACAAATTTCAATCCACAAATCACAGATCTGATTTTATCACATATATATATCGATTTCAAATAATAATTTAATTAATTATTAAAAGAGAAATCTCACATCGTTATTGGGTTCTGCGCTATTCAGATCCAAAATTTATCAAAAATTCAACTTCCTCAGAATCAGGTCTAGTCAGTTTCATTGCGAAGATCTCGGTCTCACGATCGTGGCACACTTGAAATCGTTCGAATCTGAGTTCGATTGAGCAAGATGCGGTTTAATTAAGATTGACAAAATTGAATTTAAATTAACTAATTAAAAGGGAAAAAAATACCCTTCTTCCTCATCATCGTTCCCAAGCCGTGTAAGAACCCATTGTGTTCAAAACTAGGTTTCCCTTTTTTGATTAAACCTCGAAGTTAGACAACAATCAGGTGGTATGACGTCGAAGAGGAAGGAGAGGGGTGTCGACTCTGGGAGGGTTGGTTAGTGCGGTGGGCCCATGGAGGTGCGACAGCGGTGGTTTAGGCGCGGGTTAGGGGTGTTTTACCTCGAGATTCGTGCAACTATATATGATCATAACCGCATGAAATCGAAGCTCTCATGAATCTCTTCAAATAAGTCTAAAGGAGGGATTGATTTCATTGTGTGGATTGGGAGAAATTGTGGAAGGAATTTCGGAGCTTTTTGGCCACGAATAACATGGGATGGCGGCTGCGTTTTGGTAGGGAGGATTAGGGTTGGGATTAGTGAATATATTTATATTATTTAATTAGTTAATTAGCCCATTAAGGCCCGTTTAACAACTTTGTCCAATTTCAGCCCAACGACTGTCGTTCTTACTTATTAACCTCTATTCCGGACTCATTTAGCTATGTCCCACAGGCCCAAACGACTGTCTTGACCCAGTTTTCTTTATTTTAAAATAGTTTTACTTTTATTTTTAATTCAACCGTACAAATAAATTCACCGGGGCCATAAATTAACTTCGAAAAATCCCAAAAAATATATTTAGCTATGTTTTGACGCTGCGGACCTAGGAAAACTAATTTCGTTCAATTATGAGCCTATTTGAAAAATGGTCTTTTTCAAGTCGATTAAAATTGACCAAAATTGACCAAACTGAAATCTTTTTGCCACAGTCACAAATTAATTCTAAAAATTATGAAAAATTAAACTTAACAATAATTTGACATTCCGAATCCAACAAAAGTGGTTTCATTGAAAACAGAGGTCATTTGAAAAATGGCTATTTTTAATATTAATATTAATATATATATATATATATATATATATATATATATATATAAATCCTACAGCGACAATTCTGAAATTTAAACTGGGCATAACTTTTGATTCCCGCTATGAAATTTCAATTTTTCGGATTCGTCGGAAAGATATTTTAAAAGATATTCTAATATTTTTGGTTTCACTAAAATATGTTAAATTTTGCATTTTGTACAGTCAGTCAAAGTTCAAGTTTGACTTTTCAAACTACCGCGCTATTTCTAACCCCTTTTATAATCAAAATTAAAATATTCATCCTAACTTTGATTTAAATAGATTTTTAATCATTATTATTTTGAATAAATTATTTTAAGGGTGCGTTTTTTACATGTCGCTATTAAGGTTTTAAATTAGGCTCAGGTCCGGTCATAAACTTATTGTAAATTTAGTCCCTATTTTTCAAAAATCCAACAAAAAAATAAAAATAAAATATAAAAAAATCACGTAAATTTGTAATTAATTAAAACAAATAATCATAAAAAAAAATCAGATCAAAAAAATATCAAAAACAAAGTCAAAATCAAAAATTACACAAAAACAACGAAATGCAGTAAAATGCGTCAAAAGATGCATATAATTCGATTAATTGCATACATGTATGCGTTATTTCAATTCTGAATCAAAACTGCAGTGTAATTGCGTACATATATGTACATATTTTAAATACATGCATATTCTGATGCACTAATTTAAACCATGCATACATACGCCCAATTTTTTCAACTTCGCATATATTTTGACATATCTGCATACGCCTATGCATTTATATAGAAAAACAGCATACATGTACACAATAATTCAATAGGCATGTACGAATATATGCATGTGTATTCAAATAATTGCATATATGTATGCAGCTATTCGTCATAGTTGCATACATTTATGCAACTTTTTTTTTTGGGTCGAGAGCTTCTGACATTATTTCCAGAATTTAGAATTTTTTTTTTTAAGCAAGACCGCATTTTTTTTCTGGACAAATTGAAGGCGAAGCATACTTAAATGGATGGAGCGGAAGTCCTGAAATGAAGGAGGCGGACAGGAAAACAGGGACGGGTTCTAATTCCAAACATGACAAGGATGTGAGCCTAATTAAGTTTGCTTTTAGGGATTTGAGCCTAATTTTCACTTATTTTAAATATTAAAACCCATTAAAATTAGTTAAAATAAATTTTTAAATTTACTCCAAAATTCAGGGTTGTTACAGTCTCCCCCACTTAAAGACTTTTTGTCCTCGAAAAGGAACAAAGCTAAACAGTTGTTTAAGTATCCTATCTTAAATAATTTTATTTGTTGGTTAACTTTTAAAATATATAACTTTATATGTTCAAAAATCATATTTTCAAAGATCAGATTATATATAATCAAAAATACGTTAATTATAAACTGGGCACTCTCAACTCATTTTAGGGCATTACTAACCCCATCTCTAATGAGTTTTCTCATTCTAGGATACCAGTGATCCTATCTCTAATGAGTATTTTTATTGGATATTACTAATCCAATCTCTAATGAGTCTTTTGTTCAGTTCTAACGAGTTGTACCCCAAAGATTTTGAACTAACCAGAGCTCTGATACCAACTGCAACGGCTCAGGTTTCGCCCAGACTCAATCGATCGCAAAATCGACCAAGACTGTTCAAATCTTGAATACGTTAACTTTGGGAATACAACACATCAAAACAACAACAACAACAACAATAGACTTTTATAACGCATCATAATAATGTTACATCAGAGTACAGAATATCAGAGTACATTGAACACAATACAGCGGAAGATTTAAATTACAACAAATACAATACCGCGGAAATAAAATAACTAAGGCAGCGGAAGACAACTATGCTCTGGACACAGCTTTAGGCTTCGAACCAGAATCCTGCTCGACAGATAAATATCTGCAAAAAGCTACTCGACTACCCATGAGGAAAAGAGGGCAACCGAGTTTGCAAAGTGAAACAAACTACAAGTCAGTCATGGGACTGGTGTGCGAATTCTAAACTAATATAACTAATAGCAATAAGGCAAATCCAAGGACCACGCCGCTAACGCGGAACGGGTTTTATTCCAATGGATTGTCGGTGCATAAATTAAAGTAAACCATTTAAACAACGCAATGATTTTTAGAAAAATGGAATCATAATAAGACTCAAGTCCCATCACACAATGCAACGCAAACCAGAGGATAGAGTTTTACCTTATGATGATTAAACACGCTTGGTACGATAAAACGAATTTGATATTATTATTATTAGTGTATATACGTTTCAAAAACATTTCAAAGTAAATGTATCAATCCTAGTAAACATAGCTACCATATACTATGCCTCCGTACTAGTAATACAATCAAGTCCGTAGGGTCGTATTGGGAATTGGGTTTCCATCATGAGTAAAGACTAGGAACGATCTCCTTACCGATTCGAGACACTCTAGCTAATGTCTCAGGATTCCCCGCAGTGAACCCTTGGATCCTGCAGGGCCGGTCCGCACATACGATTTTGCGGATTGGCAATTCCTGAACACATGATTCCCGGTCCTATAGGACCTAATATCCAAGGCGCCTCATTCCATCATCCACATAAGTAAAATGTCGGGCCGTGTAAAACCCAAACACCACTTCTAGCTAGAAAGAAACGTGCTTCTCTCCCTGCGTTCCTTGCTCCGTTTTAGACTCAACCGGGCGGTGACGCTCGTGAAGCTACGTAATACACAAATCTATGCTTATTCAAGTTGTGCTTTGATCATCACCACAAGGTTCTGCTTTTCAACAAGAAACCTTGATCATTGCATCTTGGTATGCCACACTGTCAATCTATATCATACTATTAATCCTTTGCCAAAATATAAAAAATAGTGTAAAGCAAGAGAATAAATTCTCCGCCACCAAACATTCATACATTCGACAGAAAATCAATAAATACAATATAAAGGAGTACAATATCAGACACACATTCCATTTATAAGCCCGTTCAGCGTCTGAACGAAACTATATCCGGTAGATCTCCAAGTACGTTTGGACAACTACCACCGAAACCCTTTTCAAAGTAGCAAATCAATCGAGTGCATTAGTAGCCGTCATCCATTCGATGTCGAAGATTACCGGTCTTCAATCACCGTCTTCAACTCTTCGACTTAGGTCGACGTATAATCATTTGAAATGAGATTGAACTCGGACTTTTCAAATGATCCTCGCATATATATATATTTTTTTAAATCATTTCATATCGTTATTAGTATTTAATAACGATCTATCGCTATTTTTATTTATAAAAAAATAGCTAAATTTAATTTAATGACGCTTCGGGTCAATGGGCGACCCTAACGCTGTTTTTACTCAAATTTGTTTCACACGTTTCTCTAAATCTAGCCGTTGGATTTTAACATAATTCATATTGTTGGAAAGGTCTTCCCAAGGCGAACCTAACGGTTTCAGTTTTGGGAAAAATCTGACGGTCGGATATTTCGGTATAATCAATTAAAGGCACGATTCCAAGATGCAAACTACCACGCTCGGTTCGTTTGATTTTAATTTCTATATATATATATATATATAATTATATATAATTCCGTCATCCGTTCCATTCACTATATTTTGCTAACATCGAATGTCCCTATTTGTATATATAATGTCGAGGTATAACATGGCACACAATAATGCTTATTTATATTTTAATTTACATACACATCATAAACATAACAATGTATATTTCCTTTTATCTTTCAAATTACACAAAATGTATATTTGGTTTCATTATTCTTTCTAATGAAAATCCATTCATTAAAATATAAATTTCTAATCCTTTTATTTACATTGAAAATTGTAATTTTCTATTCCTATTTTATTTACATTGAGAAATGTAAACTTTTATTTCATTTTCTATTTACATTGGAAAATGTAAATTTCTATATTTCTCTAATTACATATGAAAATGTAACTTACTATTTTTCTTCTATTTACATTGAAAAATGTAACTTCTTTTTACCGTTTCTAAAATGACGATAAAAATATATAATATTTATTCTATTCTTTTATCGCATCTAAACTGACGATAAAAATACACATTTCAATTCTATTATTTTTATTCACATTAAAAATGTAAACTTTTCTTTTTAATATAATCTACATTAAAAATGTGACTTTTATTTTTAATCTAATTTCATTAAAAATGTAACCCTTTTTTTCAATCTAATTACATTAAAAATGTAACTTTTCCTTTTTTTTTACATCAAAATTGTAATTAACATTATATGTAAAATTCCTATCTTTAATTACAATGTAAAATCTCCTTTTTAATTACAACAAAAATTGTAATTAACATTATAATGTAAAATTCCTGTCTTTAATTATGATGTAAATTCTTGTCTTTTTAATTACATCAAAAATTGTAATTAACATTATAATGTAAAATTCCTATCTTTAATTACAATGTAAATTCTTATTTTTTTAATTACATCAAAAATTGTAATTAACATTATAATGTAAAATTCCAATCTTTAATTACAATGTAAATTCTTATCTTTTTAATTATATTGTAATTTACATTACAATGTCAAAATCTTTCCTTTTTATTACATTAAAGATGTAATTAAGGTTACCATGTAAATTCTATTTCTTCTTACTACATTAAAATGTAAATAATTTTGCAACGTCAAAATCTAATCTTTTAATTACATAAGAATGTAATTTTAATTTCTGTGACAAAATCTTATCTTTTTAATTACATAAAAATGTAATTTTTTATTTGCGGTGTCAATCTTGTTCATTCCTAATTTAACACATAACGTCATTTCTAATTTAATACATTACGGTGTAAATAATGTCATTTCAAATTTAATACATAACGGTGCAAATATTCATTTTCTAATTTACACATGACGGTGTAAGTATACATTTTCTAATTAACACATGACGGTGCAAAATGTCCATTTTCTATTTAACACCTGACGGTGTAAGTATTCATTTTCTAATTAACACATGACGGTGTAATATGACACTTATATTCTAACACAAAATTGTTATTTTCAAACTAGTGTGACATCTTAACAAAAATGATAATTTTATACTAATGTGACATTTTTAGCAAAAATGTAACCTTATTCCTAATGCAACATCTTACACTAAAAATGTTAATTCTTTTAAATGCAACATTTTACACTAAAAATGTTAATTCTTTTAAATGCAACATTCTTAACAAAAGTGAATCCTTATTCCTTATGCAACATTTTATAAGATAAAAATGTTACTTTTCTATCCCAACATTTCATATAACAAAAATGATCTTTCTCTAATGCTAACATCTTAAATTGGGTTTTGCCCGATTTAATAAAAATGTTACTTTTGTCTAATCTTTCAATGTAAACAAAAATGTCATTTTTGTCTTCATTCTTTTAAAGTAAACAAAATGCTAATTTTTCTTTAATTCTTTTTAATGAACAAACATGTATTTTTGTTTAAACTCTTTTTAATGTATAAAAATATACATTTCCAATTCATTCTCTTTTAATGTATAAAAATATACATTTCCAATTCATTCTCTTTTAATGTATAAAAATATACATTTCGAATTCATTCTCTTTTAATGTATAAAAATATACATTTCTAGTTCATTATCTTTTAATGTATAAAAATATACATTTCTAATTCATTCTCTTTTAATGTATAAAAATATACATTTCTAATTCATTCTCTTCTAAGATGACAAAATGAATGTTTTCTAATTCATTCTCTAAAGTGACAAAAAGGAATGAATTTACTTCATTCCTTTCAAAGTGACAAAGTGAATGAATTCTTTCTATAATCCTATTTTCACAAAAATGTTATTTTTATTTGCAAAACATATTTCTAATAAAAAGGTTGTTTTTATTTACATAACAAACTTCTATTTAAAAATGTTATTTTTATTTGCAATAATCATGTTTTAACCAAAATGTGATTTTTATTTCTATAATCATTCTTTCACAAAAAGGTGATTTTTATTTCTATAATCATTCTTTCACAAAAATGTGATTTTTATTTCTATTATCATTCATTCACAAAAATGTTATCTCATTTTTAATATACTTGATCAAAATGATAATCTTGTTTTGTCGATAATTCTGTTTTGACAAAACACTAAAAATCATATTCTTATGTTAGTATTATTGATCTAACCAATTATGATATTTTCTATGTCAACATTACTGATCTAACAAAATATGAGCATCGCAAATCAATCACAACAACAAACAAATTTCAATCCACAAATCACAGATCTGATTTTATCACATACATATATCGATTTCAAATAATAATTTAATTAATTATTAAAAGAGAAATCTCACATCATTATTGGGTTCTGCGCTTTTCAGATCCAAAATTTGTCAAAAATTCAACTTCCTTAGAATCAGGTCTAGTCAGTTTCATTGCGAAGATCTCAGTCTCACGATCGTGGCACACCTGAAATAGTTCGAATCCAAGTTCGTATGAGCAAGATACGGTTTAATTAATATTGACAAAATTGAATTTAAATTAATTAATTAAAAGAGAAAAAATACCCTTCTTCCTCATCATCGTTCCCAAGCCGTGTAAGAACCCATTGTGTTCAAAACTAGGTTTCCCTTTTTCGATTAAACCTCGAAGTTAGACAACGATCAGGTGGTATGACGTCGAAGAGGAAGGAGAGGGGTGTCGGCGCCGGGATGGTTGGTCGGTGCGGTGGGCCCATGGAGGTTCAGCGGCGTCGGTTTAGGCGCGGGTTAGGGGTGTTTTACCTCGAGATTCGTGCAACTATATATGATCATAACCGTATGAAATTGAAGCTCTCATGAATCTCTTCAAATAAGTCTAAAGGAGGGATTGATTTCATTATGTGGATTGGGAGAAATTTTGGAAGGAATTTCGGAGCTTTTTGGCCATGAATAACATGGGATGGCGGTTGGATTAGGGCTGGGATTAGTGAATATATTTATATTATTTAATTAGTTAATTAGCCCATTAAGACCCGTTTAGCAACTTTTCCAATTTCAGCCCAACGACTGTCGTTCTTACCTATTAACCCCTATTCCGGACTCATCTAGCTATGTCCCACAGGCCCAAACTACTGTCTTGACCCATTTTTCTATATTTTAAAATATTTTTATTTTATTTTTAATTCAACCTTACGAATAAATTCACCGGGACCACAAATTAACTTCAAAAAATCCCGAAAAATATATTTTGCTATGTTTTGACGCTGTGGACCAAGGAAAATTAATTTCGTTCAATTCTGAGCCTATTTGAAAAATGACCTTTTTCAAGTCGATTAAAATTGACCGAAATTGACCAAACTAAAATCTTTTTGCCACG
This sequence comes from Allium sativum, assembly GCA_030737875.1. Taxonomy (NCBI): domain Eukaryota; kingdom Viridiplantae; phylum Streptophyta; class Magnoliopsida; order Asparagales; family Amaryllidaceae; genus Allium; species Allium sativum. The sequence continues at coordinate 304,707,664 of CM060925.1, read as the reverse complement.
GTCACAAATTAATTCTAAAAATTATGAAAAATTAAATTTAGCAATAATTAGACATTCTGAATCCAATAAAAGTGGTTTCTTCGAAAACAGAGGTCATTTGAAAAATGGCTATTTTTAATATTAAAATATATATATAAATCCTACAGCGACAATTCTGAAATTTAAACTGGGCATAACTTTTGATTCCCGCTATGAAATTTCAATTTTTCGGATTCATTGGAAAGATATTTTAAAAGAGATTCTAATATTTTTGGGTTCACTAAAATCCATTAAATTTTGCATTTTGTACGGTCAGTCAAAGTTCAAGTTTGACTTTTCAAATTATCGCGCTATTTCTAACCCCTTTTATAATCAAAATACTCATTCTAATTTCGATTTAAATAGATTTTTAATCATTATTATTTTAAATAAATTATTTTAAAAATTAAAACCCATTAAAATTAATTAAAATAAAATTTTAATTTTACCCAAAAATTCAGGGTTGTTACATAAAACCATATCAACTCGTACCCCTTTTTATATAGAAAGATATAATTTTATACATATATAAGGAAACATATACTTTCACGCTCTATAAAACTCCATTCTTATATCCAGATTATTTTAGTCTTGAGTAGATTAAACATGGCAGTTCTCTGTTAAATGATTACATGCTCGAAAACATTCATCAATAAGAAAAAAACTTCTCTAATCCCTAATAAATCCTTATATCTGATATATGAAACCATTTTACAGTCATTTAACATAGAATGAAATAACCTGGATCCAGTAACCTAGGATTTAAACTAAGTAAAGCGATTTTAATAGTCGTTTAAAATTGATGAATACGAATAATGGAACGATTTAAAATAATAGTGAAAAAAAATCCCAAATCAAAATTTATGTAAAACTGGGTTACAGATCATAGAAATGAAGTACCTTTGAGGAAAGAAGATGAGCGAAAATCAAATCCTCCAAAACAGGGAGAAATCAGGCGGAAATTATCAGTTGTGTTTAATTCCATTTCTTCTCTTGCAATATCATTGATTTATCTGTTCTTTTTCTTTTTTTCTTTGCTGAAAGCCTGAAAGGACGCGCAACAAAGTAAAAGTACGACGCAAAACTAAACCTAAGGCGCCAAATAACGGATGAAATGAAATTTGACCGGATTCACCAAATAAATTAGACCCGCCTTATATAAATTGCATCGGTTACACATTGGTTATGAACAAGCCGATGCCCATATAATAAGTAAAGCCATTTATTGTCATAAATTGCATTGTTCGTAAAAAAAATTTGAAGAAGATAGTTTTTTGCATGGTATATTGCTTTTTTGTCATAATTACATCGCCTATTTAGTTAAAAGCAGTGCAAATAACACAGTTTATATCTGTTGTTACAACAACCAATGCATATCAGGAGAAGCAACAAGCATGTTTTGTACTAGTGTAAGCTATCTTTTGCAAGATTATTTCGAATCCAGGAAAAGTATGCGACAAAAAGGAGGTAAAAACAAATACAATTCACATTCACATGCATTGTTGTCAAGAAATATATATATATATAACATATCATCTTTCCCCATAATTCTTTTCCTTCATGTTACATATTAAATTTGCACGACGAGTCCTAAGTTTCTTTAATATTATCTCCTTGTCGTTCCCTAAGTAGTTGAAAGACAACTGAGGATACTTCATGTAAATGTGTTTGAGTTCTTTCAAGAAGCGTTCTCTGCCAGTTTAAAAGGAGGCATACGAACGATTTGGAATGTCATTATCCAATAGAACGACAATCCTAGCAAAGGAAACTGATTTTAATATGTGCTACACCTTTTTCATTTATATAGGCTTTATGTAACGACCTGGAAACCCGTACCTTTTGAATCGACAATAATCCACACATGTCTAACTCAAAACTGTACGTATTTACAGATTGTTAAATGACGATCCACATCTTCAACCATTATACTCAAAAATATAGATAATCAAGGGGATTAATTTAGAATTAGAAAAAAAGAAAGAAGAAAACAAGCACAGAATCTCGCAACGGAAGGAACAAAATATAATAATAAAAAAACAGTTCATGTAAACATTTGATCATTTTACAACATTTATCAGAGTTATACCTTTATATACATAACTGATAATACAGAGTAATGCAACAGAATAGTAGTGGAATACAATGGTAATAATAGTATACGGTCTTCGTCTTCATCCTTCAGAAGATAACCTTTGAAATTGGAATGCTCAAGTCTGACCCGAGCGTAATAGCGTGAAAATAAAACAAGCTCGGATCAGGCAAAAATATTCTCGTCTAAGTCAAATCAACATCATATGAACATGCAAACACATAACTCAAGAGATGCTACGGGAAATTCCATCTCCTAAGGATCCGTCAAACTAGATACTATATAATATAATTTCGCTATTATAATAGTATCTGTTCACAAATACTTGTCAGAAAAATAGTGTAAGTGGGGTTACATTGATTACCCTTACACAGTTTACAAGCACATGGTCTATGCAGGTCCTGTAACACAACCAGTAGAACGTCGGTAGCCAGTGAGTCCCCTATAGACCTATGCCAATATCAAAATCGTAGTTGTCTCGCGTAAGGATAAATGTATGACAAGGCACATGTGGCAATACCCAAGGTAGTATGCTACTAATTTTCCTGATCCAGTCTGGTGGTTACCCCTAACGTCCCATCCTAGACATCTGCCCCATATCGAATCAAGGGAAGTACATCCCATCAAGGGTGCGCACCAACAAAACAACAACAAAATAGTAATAGTATGGACCCGAGGTCCAGGAAAATCGAAGAACAGATGTCCACTAAGAGGTAGTCAAGCCTCATTTGGTCTGGCACGGCTCCTGTTTTAGTCATTTCAAATCGACACAAGTGTCGGGGTCATCCATTATCGTTCACTTTCTTCAAATCCAGTAATCTCCTCCAAATTCATCCTACTTCATTTCTGGAACTCCACCGCATACACAGTTGTTAAAGTGGTTCCAACATTGACAGAGAGTACTTCAATAAGAGGCCCCGGTCTCTTTGACAACAAAACGTCATGTTACACACCAATTGGTATTTTATATTTCAAAAGTGAATCGTTATGATATCAAAATATCATATCCACCTAAACAAATTTCACTTTAAAATATCATATAATTTTATATCATAATAATATTTACTTTCACAATTCATATTTACTTTGAGAAAAATTTCAAATTCAATAATTGGTTATAACTTCAATTAACCTCATTTTTCTTCGAATCCTTCATTTTACTTCAAAATTCGTTTTGAATTCATTTATGATTTTAACATCAAAATGATCATAATTACTTTTAAATCACAGATTTAAATGTAAACACTTTTCACTTCTAAAACAGTTTGTAAGTTTGAAATAGTTTTGGGGTTTAAATAAATTTTTGATTAGTTGTAAATAATTTTGGGAGATTTGGAATAACTTGGAAATCAAAACAGTTTGAATGTTGGAAATGGTTTTATGTATATTAAAATAAATTTTTTATAAAATAAAATACTTATATATGTATAAAAAGAACATGTTTTTGAAAAACAATTTATTTTTTATAAAATAAAATACTTATATATATATATATATAGAAAGAACATGTTTTTGAAAAACAATTTATATAAAGCACTCATATATCAAAGGAATAAATTTCATAAAATAGTTTATATATAAATTTGTTTATATAGAAATAATTTCAAATCAACTATTACTTTCTATTTTCAATAAATCTGAACCTAAGTTCAAATCTCAAACAAACCAAATCGATGTCCAAAATCCAATCCAAATTGATTCCACAATCAAATTCATTTGAGAACAATCCATTTTAAAGTATAACTTCCCATTCCAAATATTATTTGAATCTATTCGATTCAAATCAAATTCGAGTTCAAGTTCAAGTTCATAATATTTATTTATTTTTCATTTCAATTTGAATTTAATTTCAAAGTTTAAATAAAGATTTAAACCTTTGAAATAATTCAATTTCAACTTTTCAATTTCAATTCAAATTAAATTTCAAAGTTTAAATAAAGATTTAAACCTTTGAAATAATTTAAATTATAATCATTTCAATTCGAATTTAATTTCAACTTTTCAAAATTTTAATTTCAATTTGGAATGATTTCATTTCATAACCAATTTAGTTCAAATTTCAAATAACAAATCAGATCATTTCAATTTGAATTTAATTTCAAAGTTTAAATAAAGATTTAAACCTTTGAAACAATTCAAAATTTAACATTTCGAATATAATTCAATTTGGAATGATTTCAATTCATAACAAATTTTAGTTTAAATTTCAATTTAACAAATTAGATCATTTCAATTTGAATTAAATTTCAAAGTTTAAATAAAGATTTAAACCTTTGAAATAATTTAAATTATAACCATTTTTTAGTTCAATTTTAGATCATTTCAGTTTCAATTTAATTTCAAAGTTTAAATAAAGATTTAAACCTTTGAAATAATTCAATTTCAACATTTCAAATTTAAATTCATATCCCAAGGTATAATTTAATTTAAATAATTTCAATTTATTTTCTTTACATAGAATCACTTATTTAAATCGGTTTCACAAATTCTAAAAAATTTAGATTTAACCACAACAACAAAAAACACTTTTCGCAACAGGCGATACCTGTTGCAGTAGACCTATTGCAACAGGCTTAGGCCTGTTGATATAGCCGAAGTTGCTAAAAGTCCGCAACATTTTCAGCCTGTTGCAATAAGGTGTTGCAGTATACTTTTTTGCAACAGGCTTTTGTTGTTGCAACAGATCATTTTGCAACAGTATATGCCTGTTGCAACAGAACCATAAATCTATAAAAAAAATAAAAAATTACAGCTTATAGATATTGCATATTAAATGTATTCGTTTTAGTAATAGTGTATATCACAAAATAAAATAAACAAATAAAAATTTTATTTTAACAAAGTTTTAACAGTATATACAATTACAACAAAAATTCCAACTTTTTTACATATATACCTTACAACGCATCAAATGTTACATTATTATTATTACATTATCAACATAATCATACAAATACATGCTTTCTATCTGCATCATCGGGTTTGTAAAATCTTTGGTCACAGCAGTCTTTTGACAGGCTCTTCCCAGATATAAAAAAGGAGGCCTTTGCTCTGCATATCTAAAACCTCACACCCTCATGAAAAAAATCTCCTGCAAGGAAGTCCAGGTCCCAGAAATAGCAAGCATAAGGCCAATGATAACAAGACCAACATTAAAGGACGCAACAAGCCAACTCAACTCCGACCCTAACACCTTCAAATGAAACAAAGCAGGAATGACGAGCCCAAGCATACAAACCTGTGTATAAAATGCATGATATAAGAAGGGAAAACGTGAAGAGAAAAATAACGAAAACCTGTGTATAAAACGCAATTCCCTGCCACACTCTGAAAATCTGCAACATACAAACAAACCTAGAAACAGTCATATTTGTTCCATTTGGGTTTTATAAGCTCTCCTAACACAATCTATTCCCTGCCAAAGAAAAAAATGCAATCAAAATAAATTCAATATGCATAGTCAATCAAAACAAATCTCAACTGAAAGAAAACACACTTAGCTCATCCAAGTTGATTTTGGAAGCACTACACCCTGACATGATAAGTCGAACTTTGCCTGCAATCAGCATGATTGAATTTGTAAGAAGTAAAAGCATTGGCATGAAAGACAAATATATATATATATATATACACACACATACACATATACATATATACATTGGAATGAATGGCAAATATATATACACACATACATACATACATATATATATATATATAATAGTAGTGGTAAAATATAAAATAAGTCATAAGCAATTATTTGGTGTATATGTGATTTGCCAAGTCCTTCTTGCAAGTTGGTACCACAAGCAACTAGTATATTTACTTAAACTACTTGAAACTTGAATGGTATAGGTACACTGCATTTTTGCATTCATGAACTACAAAATAAGTCCAGATAACAGAGTATAAACAAATGAGTATATCATGTTTTTCATCAGACAAAATCAGATAAGAGTGCCCATAGGGTTGGGTACCTTGTTTGGAAGCAAGCCTTTTCAGAAGAGGTGTGTAAAATCGTTGTGCAAGGGTGGTATTTGCATTTATATCGCCATTAGTCGCCCAACCCACTTCACCAACTATGATAGGCAAGTCTCCGACGCCAACTGCTTTTAAAGAGGAGACTAAAGTATCAAAGTTCGCGTCAAAGACGTTTGTGTATTGAATGTGCTTGTCTTGTATAGGCTGAGAATCACCTGGTAGTTACTGTATTGTAAGTTACTCGTACATAATACAGAATATTTCTTTATAAGGTAGTAATATTACCATCAAAGAAGGCATAATCGAAAGGGAAGTCGGGGTTCACATAAAGGCTTAAGAAGGGGTAGATATTTACAGTGAATGGAGCGTTGTTTTTGTCAAGGAACCGAACGAGTTGCGTCATGAGGTCGGATATGTCTGCGCGGAATGTTCCGAAGGAAGGGACAGGGTTGGATGGAGGTGAGTTGTACACATTTGCGTTGAGTGGTACGGTTGCTTTTATTTTGTTTCCAAGGCCGACTACGTTAAGGGCGTTTTGAATGTTTTGTAATGCTGGGAAGGTGATGTTGAAGAATGTGCCGTTATAGGCTTGGATGAAGGGCTCGTTCCCCAGAGCTACATATCTGCTTAAATTCATCAAATTAATAACACATTAGCAGTGAAACGGACTCACAGACCATATTTCCATTTTTTAGACCATCTTTCATAACAATAACACATACTTCACATAAGAAGGACCTGGATACATACTGGTTACTGTTTGTAATTCTTTAAATATACATTCATGAAGATGTTTCTTAAGCATTTCAGTAAAATAAAAATAAATAAATAAATAAGTACATGCAATATTGGTATTAAAAACACTGAAGAATCAAATTACCTACGGTATTTAAGGATTGATCTTCAGAAAATTCTCTCATTTTTCTCCATAATTTCTGGCCATTTGTTAACGATTGCTTAAATTCATCAAATCAGTAGCATAGTAGCAGTGAAACAGACTTCAATCTGCGGCGCCATAAACCGATCTTCAATCTGCTGCGCCAAGATGTGCTGGTGCTGCTGCCACAGGGTTTGGATGCAAGGGCAGTTTCCTCCTTTTTGTCTTCAACGAGATTCACTAGTGCTACAGGGTTGGGTGCAAGGACTGATCAGACTCCCCTCCTTTTCTTCCTCTTTCTTTTCCATGGGAGATTCCTCAACCTTCTGATTTTCTACTCTGGTAACCAAAACTTCATCTTCATTCTTGGCTTAATCCTTTTTGCCCAAGCCAAACAAACCACGGTCGCTCACTTGGATAGCAGAGAGCGAAAAAACTTGGCTAAGGAGAACTGATAGGAGGAGATGACGAACTGAACGTGAGGTAGAGGAGAGAAGAGAAGGGACGAAGCCAGGCGGAAGATAGGAGTGAAACCGATTAACTGGTTTTTAGATCTGAAGAGTTTTTTAGATCTGAAGAGATGAAAGCGGTGGAAGGAGAACAATCCCCATTAACTGGTTCCGAAATCTTAATTTCAACCGATTTAGGGTATTTAGCGATTTGGGAAATTGGATTACCAGGCTGGAAGTGGAGAACATTATTAACATTCTGGAAACATCGTCTCTTTCAATTTAATGTTCAAAATTTTCACGATGGAGCCAAAAAAATTTGGGGTTGGAGCCAATTTTTCGGATGAGAATAGAAACCTGCGAAGAAAAGTATAACACAGCAAAATTTTGAAATGCGTACAATGATAACAATTCGTGTAGTACATATTGCAATAATTTGTGTCTACACAAGTTTCTTAATTTTATATTTTTAGATTTTATGGAATTTATATTTTACATAGAATTTAAGATTACTTTAAGATGTGTATCTTTTTATTTTTCGAATTTTATAAATATTATTTACTAACTATTAATTTAACTTCTATTAAGTAAAACTATTAATAATTTTTGAACTAAGTTAATTTAGAACTCTAATTATTAATGTTTCATAATTATTAACTATTAAATTGGGTGCTATATATGTAGTAGTTGTTTAACATTAAATAATAATAGTAATTACTACATAATATATAATTAATAATATAATATTAATTATATTTCCAATTATTAATTATACTCATTGATCATTAAATGTAATTAATAAATACTTACTACAATTTACTTACTATTAGTAGTTACTATAATAAATTATTTAAATATTTTTTAGCAATTGTTATTTATTAAATAATTATTTATCTACTAATTATAAAATTTATTACAAGTAATTTTAACTAAATTATAATTATTAGTTACTAATTTTTTAATTACTAATTACTAATCTTTTAATTTATTAAGTAGCCATTACAATTTATTAATTATTATATCTTAAATATCAGATATAAATATCAACTATAATAATTAAATATTAACTGTTACTTTTTATTAAATAACAAATTAATTACTTAATTATACTATAAAATATTATTCCTAAATATTAATTAATATTAATTATTATTATTACTACTACTAAATAACTAATATTAAAATTTAACTCTTTATTTACTATAATTTTTTAAAGCACGTTTTTCGCAACTAGCTTTACCAGCTGTAAAAAAATACAGTTATTGCAAGTGGTGAAAACAGTTGCTAAAGATATATTTTTTGCAACGAGCTTGAAAACCAGTTGCAAATAATATGTTTGTTGCAACTGTTATGGAAGCACAGTTGCTAAAAGTATGTTTTTGCAACAGGAAGAGAAATGCAGTTGCTAAAAATATGTTTTTCGCAACAGGAAAAAAAGGCATGTTGCTAAATCTCACCTATTACAACTGCTATATTAGGTCTGTTGCTAAATATTATTTATTACAACTGGCATTTGTCGCCTGTTGCAAATAGCTAGTTGCAATAGGGTATTTTTCTTGTAGTGAACCAATCCGGTGTCTGTATAATAATTCTCTATCCTATGGCCAAGTGATCAGTTATTTCAAATTTTTAATTTTTAATTTCAGGGAATGGATATATATCATTTCAATCCAAAGGTCAAATGTCATAAGTATATATCATTTCAACCTATTTCTTAATTTATTCGAAATGACAGTTTATGATGATGCCCGTAACATCCAAGGTAATAACACTGATATAGAAATATAGACAGCATCTGTACAGTTCAATATATCCATAAATAAACGCACATCACAACCAACATCCAAAACTGTTCAATTTGCAATAATTAACTGATTATATGTGTCGGGGTTTAGCTAGCAATTTAATTCAAAAATAAACTAACTGTCAATTTAATTTCTACAGTTTAAATTGGATGTCCATTTAAATATAGCAACCAACAAACAAATAATCAAATCAACCACAGATTTCAATTTCACAAAAATGTGAATATTTTTGCAGGTGCTAGAAAACTCACCTTTCGTGGCACAGAAGTAGAGACGATAACAGATAAGCATGAAACTGAAATGACACCGAGACTTCAGCGAACTGAACAAAGAAATTGCTGTTAAGACGCTATAAACCGAGTAGCATTTGATTTCAAATTCTATTTACTATTTATTTTTATTTTTATTTTTTTCGTGTGCTGGACTGGGTTCGGTCGAGGTTAGCAACGCAGCGGTCACTAAACATAAATCCGTATTTACTAAAATCCGCATTTCATTTTGTAATGCCAACGTTAGATTTCATTTTGAAATCCACAAAAATCCGCAATTTCCTGGAACAAATTTTATTTTCATCCCATACAAATTCAATTCGCATGAACAGTGGCCTACATGTTACTACCATATTAATATTTGTATACAGCAACTTGTTGTTGTTCCCACTTATATACATGTCTCATTACATAACTAACGCATGGAAATAAAGGCTACCAATTCTAGATTTCAAACCAATGCTACAGCAAAACTTAGCAAAGCCTTATTATTTTTATTATTTATTTATTTTTAAGTTAACAAAAAAAACATTTTTTTTAGTTAACTAAACTAGCATAGGAACAATAAATCAAATCTCACCCCACGTCGCCCAAGCCTAAGACGCATGCAACATGCTAGAACCCGACAGAACTCCAACAGGAAGCTGCTTCCTTTCACATTCACACACTTTCATTTCCAAGCCAGCAACATACTCAACTTCCCTTTCTCATTTTCATGCACAATGCATGAACATAAATACAAAACTCAATAACAACAACTACTTAAACTAATTAAAACTCTAAATCATAACAACTAAGTAATTTATAAATCAAAACCCTAAATTAGCAACTTAAATAATTAAACCCTACATTAGCAACTAATTAACAACATTAGACACACAAACATACTCTAATTATGCTTAAATTACTAAATGGGGTATTAAACAAAATTTAGGTTAAACACATACCTTGAAATTGGAGAGAATCGGAGTTTAAAGAGGATGAGAGAGTGCCTTGATTGATTTGGAGAGTTCCTAGATGGATGATGGCGTGGGATTGGTGATTTCAAAATTGAAGGAGGGAAAGATTGGGGGTTTTGGGAGAAAATTCGTGGGTTTGGAGAGAATGAGGAAGAAGGAGCAGCTCTCGGCTGATTTGTGCTGAATCCTGTGTCATGGGGGGCAACGGCTTCCAACGGATTAAAAACCAACGGCCGCAAACGGTTTCCAACGGCGTATATTTTGTATACGTAAGAAACATACGTATTTTGGCTTCCGTTGGAAGCCGTTGGTCAACGGCCGTTGGAAGTGTCCATTGCAATACTGTTCAATTCTTGTAGTGACATATGTCTTTATGTTTAATGTATTCGCATTAAATTGTTTCTCATCCAATTTGCTTACATCTATTGATTTCCATATATTCATTCGTGTTTAATGAATTTTTTTGTCTTTAGTTTTCATTAGTTAAAAATCTACTTATTTCAACTATATTAAAATTTTCTATATGCTGCCATTTCGTTTTATTTATATTTATTCTGTAATAACCCGAAAATCTGGGCCAGTTTAAAAATTTTATTTTGGCAATTTTAGCGAATTTCGAATATTTAAAATGAATTATTTTAAATAATATCGATGAAAAATTTATTTCGAATTTAATTCGAACGTATATATTATACGCATCGTCGTTAGAATATAAATATTTATATATAATTATAAATAGAATTGAAAATGGCGCGGTAGTTCGATAATTCGATTTCAAACTTCAATTGAATGTACCGGGTGCAAAACAATCCGGATTTTAGTGAAACCAAAAATATTAGAATCTATTCGAGAATATCTTTCCAATGAATCCGAAAAATCGAAATTTCATAGCGGGAATCAAAAGTTATGCCCAGTTGAAAATTCAGAATAGTCGCTATGTAAATTACATACGGCGCCAAAAAGTCAAATTTTGCATACGGATGAATTTGGACTCGAAACCACTTCCATTGAGTTCAAAATGCCGTTTAGAACTCCGAAAAGTATAAACTTCGATATATTCCGATATCCGGAATAGTGGCTATGGGCTGGAGTTGTTCGGTTAACAATACATAGCCCTTAAAAAGTGAAATTTTGCATACGAGCTCAGAATTCAACGAGATAAATTTTTATGAATTCATAATGACAAATCATTGTTGAGTTCCAAATGGCGCGCCGAACGGAGTTAGTATGTGGCCGTGCGAGCTGAAACAGTTCGGGGTAAAACGAGCAGTCATTTTACAAAGGAACATTACTGATACGACCTCGGAATTCGATTCTACTTTTTTTTCTGGATTCGTATGGTCTAATAATGGTTAAATCCAAGAGGGCTTGATTTTTTGAGTTAGCATGTGAGCGTGCGAGAAGAAAAGGTGCGCCAAAATCGCATTTTTAGAGCTTGTCTAAGCATTTTTGTGATTTTTGTTGAATGGTCAAACGAACTCGGAATTCGACGAAACTTGTTTCGTTGGACTCGTCTTCACGTGTACTATCTCGTGTCCGAAATCCGTGGTGATTGGAGATCGTTAGCGTTCAGGCGATACGCGAGAAACATGCATATAAGCCACTTTACTTCCTTTTCTCTTCATTATTTTCTTCCTCCTTCTTTCTCCAAAAAAATCAAAAATGGCGACCACCCTTCCTCCTTGCCGCTGACACCGCCCCTCCACCACCTCCACCGACCGCCGTCGGCCTCCTCCACCCCCCTCCGGCCACCTCCTCCTCCTCCTCTTCCTCCTCCTCTCTCCATTTGCAAACCCTAAGCCCCAAATCACCAACCACCACCACCGCGGCCACCATGGGCCCCACCACCGCCACCCACACCCTCCCCCACGTCTATCAGGCCCGCGCCCCCCTCCAGCCCCCTCAATTCCGGCCGTGGGCCCCGCTACACCCAAAAACCCATTTTCACCAAAATCGCCCGTTTTGCAATAAGTCCCTGACCGTATTTCGCGAATAACTCCCAAACCGTGCGTTTCTAGCCAAAGTTCCTCAAGACCAAAGTTGTAGAGCACGAAATTCTCTTCGATTTGGTATATGATAAGTCCTATTTTGCATTGCGGAGTTGTCGGGAAAACGCGTCCGAAGTCTGCTGATCAAACACTGTCAAAATGCTGTCTTTTCGCGATTTCCGGCGAAATGGCACATTTTCGGCAAGAAGACCACTAGGCAAAAGTTGTTCAGAATGGCGTGCTTGTGCTAGAAAAAAAGATGGTGTGAAGATTGAAGCTCGTTTGCAAATTCTGGAACCCGAACAGTGAATCCGGGCGTTAGAAAAAAAGTGAGTTTTCTCCGTTTTAAAGCTTCTACAGTTTTGACATATGAAGTTAATAAAAATATGATTTTTATGTTATAGAGATGATAAAAATATGATTTTTACATTATAGAAGTATTAAAGATTTGATCTTTATTATGTAAAAGGAGCAAAGATGTGATTTTTATATAAGTGACGATATAAAAAAAATATAATCTTTATTATATGAACACCGTTGTAAAAATAGAATTTTTATCTATATAGTAGTAGTATAAAAATGTGATTTTTATATACATAGCAACAATATAAAAATGTGATTTTTATATACATAGCAACAATATAAAGATGTGATTTTTTTTTTATACATGGCAACAATATAAAAATGTGATTTTTATATATGTAGTGACTACGGGCGGTGAAAGTGACAAAAGACGAGAACGACAAGATTTTCTACATAAGAAGAGTCGAGATGATTGGATAGCTATCGGTGAGAACTTCTCACTCTAAACTTCTTTTTCTAGTTATATATATATATATATATATATATATATATATATATATATATATATATACTAGGATGCAGACGGTGCTTAGCAGCACCCGACACCCGTCATCCACAGACCATGGATGACTTGTTTGTTAAATTGTTTGGTTGTGTAGTTGGTTAGTCTAATTGGTTTGAATTGAATTGTTTGGTGAAATGGAATGGATTTGATTGATGTGTGAATGGCGTGGGCCTTCACTAGACCGGGGATAAGGCTAGGCCTCGTCCCGTTTCTAGTATCGTGCCGTTATGCCGCCGAAATTTTCTAAAATATGTTAGAAAAATAAAAATATCATTTGTATTGTGTAAATGAACTGAATAGAAATTCATGTGTTGAAATAGAATATTTTATCGTTAAAAATATAATTTTTAACGTGAATGTGAATAAATAAAATATTCATTTACAAACCGGACGGTTTGTTTATGTACACCTATTTGAAGGACATTGATTGAGACGATAAATTTTACACATCGCCCAACTGCACAAATAAAATCTGTGTTTGATTGTTTGAAACCCCACATGGGTGTTGGGATTAAATTTGAAGTTCACTCATCCTGATTGATTAAATATGTCGATCGATTGATTGACAGGCTATTATAAGCGTTAGATATCTATATTCGATGCTTATACAGTGTAGTGCACTTTGGTTGATGGTTTATTATTTTTCAATGCTATTATATACATGTGTTGTATGGAAATCCATATAATTAACGTTATATGGTGATTGATTGGGCCTCATTCCAATTGGGACAACAATGAATATTATAAAAGAAAATTCATGTGTTGAATATAAAAATAGTCATGTGTTGACGATGTTCATGTGTTGAGTGAAATATTTTATAAAATGAAATTTACATCTTTATCATATTTAAAATTAGAACTACTTTACGGTTGAAGTCTAATTAAAAATCAAACGATAGATACCATAGTTTTATAAAATATTTTACATAACAAAAATAGTGATGTGTTGACAGTACTCATGTGTTGAGATTAGTCAGGTGTTGGAAGAAATATAGATTCATGTGTTGAATGGAATAAATATTCATTTGTTGAATAGAATAACGGATTTATTGAAATATATAAAGCCGTGTTGATTAGAGTTGCGCTATTTTGACGTGAACGATATTTATATCGATTATATTCGTTTTTATAATGAATATAGAAAAGAAGTGATTTCAAAATATAACGTTTTGAAAATATTATCATTTATATAGTAATGATATGAAATATTCAATTTTGATTAGAAATTGAATATAGAGTTGAAATGGTTTTGAAAACGAATTTAAAATGATTTATAAAATACGTTTTAAAAGGAAATTGACGAAATATATATAATATATATATATATTATATATATAATGGTCTGAATAGAACGCGCCGCTCCGTGGCAGTTCGTGAATTTCGACCATTGACTTCGAATTGACGTTGCGGGAGATCCGACCGTCGGATTCTCCTAAAACCGGAACCGTTGGGTTCGTATCGAAAAGAGCTTTCCAATGAATATTAGAAATTTGAAATCTAACGGTTGGATTTGGAATTATGTCCAAATCAAATTTGAAAAAGGTCGCTGTAAGTGCAGTTCGATAGCCGTTGATGGAAATCGACTGTACGGGCCTTGACAAAATTATTAAAAATATTGATAATTTGTGTAAAATCATAATATGTGAATCGGAAAGAACTGGGGTGAAAAACTCCACATTTGAAATGATAAAAATAGATTTTTGTCGAAATGAACTAGTTTTGAACTAGAATTAAAATCAATTTATTTGTGAAATAAATAAATCGAATTTGAAAGTGATTTTAAAAATAATCAATATTCCCAATACGTGGATTGGACTGGAGTTGAATCGAAATTATCTTCGGGATATTTCGATGTTGGATTTCGTGACTATACAGATATTGTTATGGGAATTTGAAAGATATATTTTATATCGTTATTTCCAATACGATATATGTTGGTTTCAGAATTTGATATTGAATATAAGCCGATATATTTTCTATTCAGAGCCTTGTATTTAATATCAAATGTGATTTGGGTTTATCGTGAATCGTGTTTTAGATGACATTGGTTCTTTAACCCAGTTAAAGACAGGATATTGATTTTTGAAAAGATTAAAGCTAAGTGGAGTTTTAATGAATCTTTAATTAGATTAAAATGTGAATTGATAATTTAAATTATCAAATCTGAAAAGTGATCGAGAGTGGAGTACCACCAGTTTTGCTCCAAAGCGATAGTTAAATCTTTAATTAGATTTGAACGTGAAATGGTAATTAATTTTACTAATAACACCGTGGTGTTAGGAATGGAGTATCACCAGTTTTGCTCCATGGGATATATAGGTTGGGATTGAGAAATAAAATAAATAATTACTTCGGTGTGGTTCGTTAATCCCGACTAGTTTGAAATGATATCCAAAGGAAGATCAAAGAATAAATTTAGAAGATTTTATCTTGGATAAAATTAATGGGAACCTTTCCCTAAGAATGTGATTTTGTGAATAAAAGAATATTCTGAATTGGAATGAGGCGTTTGTTGTGTTTGTGTAACATTCGTTTATTATATACGTGGGTTATTCAGAAAGGCCTGGTTTATACCCATTCTGAATAACCGATTCGACGAGATGTCGAAGATGAAGACGGTGGTTGAAGACTGGAAGTCTTCACATCGTTTGGGTGATTACTGATGATCTTGATTGGGCTGTACACCCAAGATGAGGGAATCAGTTGGTGATCGTCCAGACGTACTTGGAGATGGATGGATATGCGAGGAAAGTGCCTCCGGTTTCGTTCAGACCCAGAGCGAACTTGTAAATGGATTGTGTGTCTGACATCGGATTTTATTCTGTGTTGATTGATCTCTATTAAATATACATCTGTTTGGCGGCGGAGAATTTATTCTCTTGCTTAACGCCCTTCTCTGAGACGTACGAGCTCAGAGGTTGTATATCGATGGACATCAGTCGCATGGAGTGAATTGCCAATGTGGCACGCGTAAGTGGCAATTGATCAAGGCTTCTGTTAAAAAGCAAAGTCTTGTGGTTGATGATCAAAGCATGGTCTGTGTGGCGTAGCTTTGTGTATAACGTGAATTCGCGAGCCTCACACCTCGGTATGAGTCAAAAACAGGATACGGACCCAAGGAGTGCACGACGTTTCTTTCTAGCTAGGGTGGTGTCAGTGACCTACCAGCCCTGACATTTATATACTTTTCACCTGTGTGGTTGTTGGATATGAGGCGCCTCGGATATAGGTCTGTAAGGACCGGGAAACGTGTGTTCAGGAATAACTAATCCTCAAAAGTAAGAGAGGACCGACCTTGGAGGTTCCAAAGGATCATAGTGGGGTCCTGAGGCATTTGTTAGAGTGTCTCGAACGCGGAGAGGAGCTTGCCCCTTGCCTCGACTCATGATGGAATCCAATTTCCAATACGTGTATTTCGGTTTTATTTGTAGAGCCTAGTATGGCGACATAGTAGATGGTAGCTATGCCGCCTATGATTGATACTTATGATTGATATTGTTTTGACACTATACACTTATAATAGTATCAAATAATGTGATTTAAACGTATCAAGCATGCTTTGGCTGTTATAAGGGAAAACCCTATCCTCCGGCTTGCGTTGCATTGTGTGATGGGACCTGGGTCTTATAATAGCTTCATTTTTCTTTATTTAGCATTGCACTGTTTGTTTTATGCACTGGTATTCTTGGGAGGAAACCCGTTCCGTGTTATACGGCGTGGTCCCTTAATTTACCTAACTTTAAAACCAATATTAATAACTGTTTTAGTTCTCACACCAGTCACATGACTGACCTGGAGTTTATTGTTTTAACCTAAACTCTGGGTGCCCCTATTTTCCACACGGGCAGCTAGTAGTTTTGGTTTTGCAGATTTATATTCACAGGGTCCTGATTAACAGCTGGAACGGTGCTCGGAAAGCTCTGTATCCGTGTATCACTTTCAGTTGTGTTTTGTATATTTTCCGCTGCTATGTAATTTATTGTAATCTCTGATATTTGTCAAATGTAATTTATTCATTTTTACTCTGTATATTCTTGTATCTGATGGAATTGTTGTAATAACAATGAAATGTTCTTCCGTATGCGTCCTTTTGTGTGTTGTTCTCAAAGTATTCGTGCTTTCCTTCACGGGGAAGTTACGGGTTCTTACATATTCTCTACATATTTGAAATTTACATACTTACTCATTTCAATTTCTATACATGTAAATACTTTAATTTCATCTACATCTTAAGCTGTCTATGTTTTTAATTAACTTGTTTAAATAGATTTACAATCGACTCAACTTACAAAATTATTTACATAGCTTATTGTAAATTTCTTAAGCTTATCTTTGCCATTTTTTTCAATCAGTATCTTAGTTCATTATTTTCATAATTTGGATTAGCTGATTACATTAGTTTAATTTGTTTAGATCACTTCCTTTGTTGTAATTGCACATTACTTTTCACTTTTCAACATTCGTATTGAACAATTTAGAATTTTATTAGTATTAACTTATCTCTCAGCTACATCTTATAACTCACTTAAGTTTGATATTTCATTTACTTAAATGACGCTGTCCTTTTGCAAACATTCCATCCATTTGTTAATTGTCTCAGAACATTAACAAATTAAAATTTTTATTACAACCCCTTGATTAACCTTTATAAACATTTCTTTGGTTCAAATTCATTTTTTTGAACATCTTTACTTTTCTTTATCTTCATAACATTTCTATGATTCAACATATCATTTTGGAACATGTTATTTATTTAAATTTCATTTGTAAAATATTTCATTACATATTTACATACTCTTAAGATTTTCATTTAGGTAGGTTTGTATATATTACAAATGAAATTTAATATTTCACAACTTTACTCTTTATTATCGAAGTAACATGAGTATTTGTTTCTATTTTACTTTAACATTTTCCTTAATTTATGTTTCAATTTTATAATATTATATTATATTTTCATTTATATTTCTCTTATTCATTTATCGTATTTCTTTATTCACCTATTCAAATTTTCATTTGATATTAATACTGACAATTATTTATTTCATTGATTATCGACAAGGAGAGTAATTTGTATAAATGGAGACTTGAGAATCTTAAATACCAATTTCTTTTCAAAACATTTTGAAATACTATATACTATACATAATTTTTTGTATATCAAAACATACTCAAAATTTCAAATTAAAATTATTTTCAAAACAAATATGTAGCAATGCTGCCAAGTGGTCTCCCTCACTTTGAGATTCGAAAATGAAAGTCGATGACTATGATCATCTCATCACCGAAATTTATTTCCCAGTAGCAAAATAGAGTACTTAACCAATTTCTATTTGAATATCCTTCAAATATTACTACTATTATTTTTCAAAACCTTGAAAACATTTACAAATCATCGGAATTTAAAGAACTCATATTCTCTATTTAAATTCATTTGGTTTATAATTAATTATAAATCATATATAAAAGATCGATTTATTGTTATAGTCAATAGATTAAGAGTATTGACTAATTTACCATCAAATTTCAAAATTATTTATCTTACATATACAAAATATATATGAAAACAATATATTTTGTTAGAATGCCTTGTTAAAGTGTTTTGAAATCCCATTCGGTAACGCTTGCAACACGCATCGACTAGAACTCTGAACTCAACTCAATAAGCCAAACAACAAAATATAAAACCATTTTTTATATCAAAAGTACATGTACACTCTCTCGTATATATATACACTAAGAACTCATTCAAGGGTGTTACTAACCCTATCTCTAATGAGTAAATCCCAATAAAGCCAAGGTTTACTACTAAACCATAAGCTCTGATACCAACTATAACAACCTGGAAACCCGTACCTTTTGAATCAACAATAATCCACACATGTCTAATTCAAAACTGTACGTATTTACAGATTTTTAAATGACGATCCACATCTTCAACCATTATTGTCAAAAATATAGATAATTAAGGGGATTAATTTAGAATTAGAAAAAAAGAAAGAAGAAAACAAGCACAGAATCTCGCAACGGAAGGAACAAAATATAATAATCAAGTAACAGTTCATGAAGCTGTTTAAAATAAACATTTGATCATTTTACAACATTTATCAGAGTCATACCTTTATATACATAACTGATAATACAGAGTAATGCAACATAATAGTAGTGGAATAAAATGGTAATAATAGTATACGGTCTTCGTCTTCATCCTTTAGAAGATAACCTTTGAAACTGGAATGCTCAAGTCTGACCCGAGCATAATAGCGTGAAAATAAAACAAGCTCGGATCAGGCAAAAAAATTCTCGTCTAAGTCAAATCGACATCATATGAACATGCACACAAATAACTCAAGAGATGTTACGGGAAATTCCATCTCCTAAGGATCCGTCAAACTAGATACTATATAATATAATTTCGCTATTATAATAATGTCTATTCACAAATACTTGTCAGAAAAATAGTGTAAGCGGGGTTACATTGATTACCCTTACATAGTTTACAAGCACATGGTTTATGCAGGTCATGTAACACAACCAGTAGAATGTCGGTAGCCAGTGAGTCCCCTATAGACCTATGCCAATATTAAAATCGTAGTTGTCTCGCATAAGGATAATTGTATGACAAGGCACATGAGGCAATACCCAAGGTAGTATGCTACTAATTTGCCTGATCCAGACTGGTGGTTACCCCTAACGGCCCACCATAAATATCTGCCCCATATCGAATCAAGGGAAGTACATCCCATCAATGGTGCGCACCAACAAAACAACAACAAAATACTAATAGTATGGACCCGAGGCCCAGGAAAATCGAAGAGCAGATGTCCACTAAGAGGTAGTCAAGCCTCATTTGGTCTGGCACGGCTCCTGTTTTAGTCATTTCAAATTGACACAAGTGCCGGGGTCATCCATTATCGTTCACTTTCTTCAAATCCAGTAATCGCCTCCAAATTCATCCTACTTCATTTCTGAAACTCTACCGCGTACACAGTTGTTAAAGTGGTTCCAACATTGACAGAGAGTATGTCAATAAGAGGCCCCGGTCTCTTTAACAACAAAACGTCATGTTACACATCGATTGGTATTTTATATTGCAAAAGTGAATCGTTATGATATCAAAATATCATATCCACCTAAATAAATTTCACTTTAAAATATCATATTATTTTATATCATAATAATATTTACTTTCACAATTCATATTTACTTTGAGATAAATTTCAAATTCAACAATTGGTTATAACTTCAATTAACCTCATTTTTCTTTGAATCCTTCATTTTACTTCAAAATTCGTTTTGAATTCATTTATGATTTTAACATCAAAATGTAAATCACAGATTTAAATGTAAACACTTTTCACTTCTAAAACAGTTTGTAAGTTTGAAATAGTTTTGGGGTTTAAATAAATTTTTGATTAGTTGTAAATAATTTTGGGAGATTTGGAATAACTTGGAAATCAAAATAGTTTGAATGTTGGAAATGGTTTTATGTATATTAAAATATATATTTTTATAAAATAAACTACTTATATATATAGAAAGAACATGATTTTGAAAAACAATTTATATAAAGCACTCCATATATCAAAGGAATAAATTTCATAAAATAGTTTATATATAAATTTGTTTATGTAGAAATGATTTCAAATCAATTTTTACTTTCTATTTTCAATAAATCTGAACCTAAGTTCAAATCTCAAACAAACCAAATTGATTTCCAAAATCCAATCCAAATCGATTCCACAATCAAATTCATTTGAGAACAATCCATTTTAAAGGATAACTTCCCATTCCAAATATTATTTGAATCTATTCGACTCAAATCAAATTCGAGTTCAAGTTCAAGTTCATAATATTTATTTATTTTTCATTTCAATTCGAATTTAATTTCAAAGTTTAAATAAAGATTTAAACCTTTGAAATAATTCAATTTCAACTTTTCAAATTCAATTCAAATTAAATTTCAAAGTTTAAATAAAGATTTAATCCTTTGAAATAATTTAAATTATAGTCATTTCAATTCGAATTCAATTTCAACTTTTCAAATATTTTAATTTCAATTTGGAATGATTTCAATTCATAACCAATTTAGTTCAAATTTCAAATAACAAATCAGATCATTTCAATTTGAATTTAATTTCAAAGTTTAAATAAAGATTTAAACCTTTGAAACAATTCAAAATTTAACATTTCGAATATAATTCAATTTGGAATGATTTCAATTCATAACAAATTTTAGTTCAAAATTCAATTTAACAAATTAGATCATTTCAATTTGAATTAAATTTCAAAGTTTAAATAAAGATTTAAACCTTTGAAATAATTTAAATTATAACCAATTTTTAGTTCAATTTCAAATTAATAATTTTAGATCATTTCAATTTCAGTTTAATTTCAAAGTTTAAATAAAGATTTAAACCTTTGAAATAATTCAATTTCCACATTTCAAATTTAAATTCAAATCCCAAGGTATGATTCAATTTAAATAATTTCAATTTATTTTCTTTACATAGAATCACTTATTTAAATCGGTTTCACAAATTCTAAAAAATTTAGATTTAACCAATCCGGTGTCCGTATAATAATTCTCTATCCTATGGCCAAGTGATCAGTTATTTCAAATTTTTAATTTTTAATTTCAGGGGATGGATATATATCATTTCAATCCAAAGGTCAAATGTCATAGGTATATATCATTTCAACCTATTTCTTAATTTATTCGAAATGACAGTTTATGATGATGCCCGTAACATCCAAGGTAATAACACTGATATAAAAATATAGACAGCATCTGTACAGTTCATTATATCCATAAATAAACACACATCACAACCACCATCCAAAACAGTTCAATTTGCAATAATTAACTGATTATATATGTCGGGGTTTAACTAGCAATTTAATTCAAAGTAAACTAACTGTCGATTCAATTTCTACAGTTTAAATTGGATGTCCATTTAAATATAGCAACCAACAAACAAATAATCAAATCAACCACATATTTCAATTTCACAAAAATGTGAATATTTTTGCAGGTGCGAGAAAACTCACCTTTCGTGGCATAGAAGTAGAGGCGATAACAGATAAGCACGAAACCGAAATGACACCGAGACTTTAGCGAACTGAACAAAGAAATTGATGTTAAGACGCTGTAAACCGAGTAGCGTTTGATTTCAAATTTTATTTTTTTTATTTTTTTTCGTGTGCCGGACTGGGTTCGGTCGAGGTTAGCGACGCAGAGGTCACTAAACAAAAATCCGTATTTACTAAAATCCGCATTTCATTTTGTATTGCCAGCGTTAGCTTTCATTTTGAAATCCACAAAAATCCGCAATTTCCTGGAACAAATTTTGTTTTCATCCCATACAAATTCTATTCGCATGAACAGTGGCCTACACGTTACTACCATATTAATATTTGTATACAGCAACTTGCCGTTGTTCCCACTTATATACATGTCTCATTACATAACTATAACTAACGCATGGAAATAAAGGCTACCAATTCTAGATTTCAAACCAATGCTACAGCAAAACTTAGCAAAGCCTTATTATTTTTATTATTTATTTATTTTTAAGTTAACAAAAAAAAAACATTTTTTTTCAGTTAACTAAACTAACATAGGAACAATAAATCAAATCTCACCCCACGTGGCCAAAGCCTAAGACGCATGCAACATGCTAGAACCCCACAGAACTCCAACAGCCAGCTACTTCCTTTCACATTCACACACTTTCATTTCCAAGCCAGCAACATACTCAACTTCCCTTTCTCATTTTCATACATGCATGAACATGCGCATGCAAGCTCCTTCTCTCACATAAGTTGCCACCATGACTTCATCACCGTGCAGCCGGACAGCACCACCCGAGCTGCTGCTCTCCTCTCTACAACCAAAGCCTCCAGCAAGCTAAGCCAAACAAAAATGTATGTTCTTTTTGTTTTTATTTTTTTTTCAATTTTTACTCATGATGGCACAGTTAAACCGAACTGCGAAAGCCCAAGCATGCTTCCACTCCTCCTTGCACATATGAACACTTTATTTTCAGATATTTTACACTTCTTCCACTCACGTCCCCTTCTTCTAACTCTTTTTTTTTCATGCGTGATCTTTTCCATTGGTTGTTCAGAAGAAAATGGTGTTCATTTTTATTTCTTGGTAACTAGAACCATGTTTGCGTGGACAAAGAAAGAAAAAAAATGACTAAGAGGAGTGCCTGGAGAGAAAAATGCGGAGGCCGCCTGTCCTGAGGAGAGAAGAAAATGAAAGACAAAGCGAGGGGAAGGACTTGCGTGGGAATTCCATTAGCAACAAAGAGGAAAATGAAAAGAGAGCGTTAAAAGAGAGGACCCCCTATCCATGCGTGACATGCATTAATTAAAGCATGTTGGGTTGAAAATGTGTTGTGCATGAAAATGAACCCTCCCCATCCCTTCATGCGTGTACCACTATGCATAAATATATAGGGAACATATACTTTGAAGCTAAAAAAAACAAGTATATGCCAATGAAGCATGACATGACAGTGAACGACGAATGAGTATGGGTGCTCAGTGTTTTCATTAAATGGAAAATAGGAAACGCATGGTTATGTACTAAGCTTTTGAAAAAAAACAAAAAAAAATTTAAGTAGTTTAGTAAAATAAAAATACATCTTTTGCAGACCCAAAATATCTAGAGAGATATGTAAGATCGGAAAAGGGACACGTCAAACTCAAATGGCTCTGTTTCAAAAATGAACAGTACAAGCTTTTTCACAATTTCAGCGCAAATCGAACACTGAAACTGACAAATGAATGTATTTCGGTAATCAACACGACGAGACGGACACAACAGTATATAATTTGCAGTGTCTGCATGCTCCGTTCAAAAACGCGTTATGGACCCCTTTAACGTACAAATGCGGATGGGAAACGGAGGTCAAAACATCCGATTTTCGCAAATCGAATTTCGCCGTTGGATTACTGACAACGAATAGAATATTTTTCATGTTTGTTCGAACTGGTTTCGGAGAGATTTTAAAATCGCTAAAATTTGAACTGTTATGCGCAGCTTTGCACTGAAAATTTCACGACCGACAACATTTAAATTTTCCGACGAAATTTTCACAGCTGCTACATTTCACTATACGTATTTCAAATTGAAAATTCTCATTACGAGAAATTATAGAATATTTTCAAAATAAAATGCGATTTAGATCGCAATTTAAATCGTTAAAAATTACGGGATGTTACATTCTCCCTGCCTTAAAACTTTTCGTCCTCGAAAAGGAACGAAGCATGATAGCAAATACATATATATACTTACTCCAAAGTATTTTACAAAAAAAAAAAAAATCTATAAGTTTTAAATTAAAGTCTCAAAAAAAATTCCAACGCCCGAAATCACAGAAAATTTCGGCAGCACCTCCTTTGTACGGAGAGACTTTGGCAACACGCCAGTAAAGATTTAAACTTATACATCGGCTCTCATGGCCGAAAAACCCAATATATATCAATATACACATCCTATTTATATTTTTATGTAGGCGTACTTTTTATTTTATTTATATATAAGCGAGTTCGCTTATATACACAAGTAAAACGATAAACGTGCGCAATCTTCCAAATTAAATCAAACACCTTCTGTACCTACCAATTTATCAATAATAATGATATGTGAATCATGTACTTGAGACAACGTCCATGCATACATCAAAATGCAACAACAATACACGTGAACATAGCAAATGCAACATAATAACATACAGCAATAAAATTCATATAGTTTATTCATACCCATACAATTTTCGTTTGATTGATTCACATATGTCTTTATGTTTAATGTATTCGCATTAAATTGTTTCTCATCCAATTTGCTTACATCTATTGATTTCCATATATTCATTCGTGTTTGATGAATTTTTTTGTCTTTAGTTTTCATTAGTTAAAAATCTACTTATTTCAACTATATTAAAATTTTCTATATGCTGCCATTTCGTTTTATTTATATTTATTCTCTACATATTTGAAATTTACATACTTACTCATTTCAATTTCTATATATGTAAATACTTTAATTTCATCTACATCTTAAGCTGTCTATGTTTTTAATTAACTTGTTTAAATAGATTTACAATCGATTCAACTTACAAAATTATTTGCATAGCTTATTGTAATTTTCTTAAGCTTATCTTTGCCATTTTTTTCAATCAGAATCTTAGTTCATTATTTTCATAATTTGGATTAGGTGATTACATTAGTTTAATTTGTTTAGATCACTTCCTTTGTTGTAATTGCACATTACTTTTCACTTTTCAACATTCGTATTGAACAATTTAGAATTTTATTAGTATTAACTTATCTCTCAGCTACATCTTATAACACACTTAAGTTTGATATTTCATTTACTTAAATGACGTTGTCCTTTTGCGAACATTCCATCCATTTGTTAATTGTTTCAGAACATTAACAAATTAAAATTTTTATTACAACCCCTTGATTAACCTTTATAAACATTTCTTTGGTTCAAATTCAATTTTTTGAACATCTTTACTTTTCTTTATCTTCATAACATTTCTATGATTCAACATATCATCTTGGATGATCAATGAGAATTCAATCTACATTAGAATTATCAATCCTTGACTCAAAACACGACCCAAATCGGTAATTAGGATTCAAAAAAAAAAAAGCTTACAATCAGATAGAGCTGAAATCCTGGGAAAATAATACAAAAAATTTCGATGAACAGTAATCTTGCTTTGGTGAAATGCTACACAGGGAAAGGAGGAAAGAGAAAGAGATAAAGATCTACCTTGCCTCTCAGCTATCCACCTAAGACTGAATCAACGGACAGGACTCATACGAAAAAAGTACTGTATGGGGGTAAAGAGAAATAAAATAGACGTTGTATTCAAAATCCAAAGACAATCCAGATCACTCAAAAGGAGATCAATCAATACCCATGATCGAAGGAAGGCAGGAGGCACAAAAGCAGCATTCCGAAGAAAAGACAAAAGTTTGACTTGTAAAGTTGAAAATACCCCTTCACTAAGGGGGGCAAATGTTACTACCAAAATTAACAATGAAGCGAGCTGACAGTGAAGGGGTATCAGACAGCTGAAGGCTCACCAAAAGCTCGACAGAAAGCGGAACCCATTATTAGGAAGGATTAAAAGCTGGAAGGAATAACTCGAGAAGTGGCACCAAACGAAACCCCCTGTAAAAAAAGATCGCAAAAGCTACAGGGTGTAGCTAGCGGTATTTATCCGTCAGGGCCAATCCGACAAGAATTCTCAAAGTAGCATTGGCCCAACAAAGAAATTCTATGACAAAGAATCATCCTAACGTGAAACCAAGTAAGTCGGAAGCAATAGATCCGATGGACGAAACCTAAAGGAATTTTCGATAATGGCCTGCCCAAATGTCGATACACATGAAGACGAAAGCATCAAAGGCACTAAACCAGAAGAACGCGAAGGCCACCGAGAACCAACTTTTGGAGTGTCTACTGCATGAACACCGAAAGGCCACAACCGCAAATAAATAAGAGTAACACTGAGAACCATCCTCTAAGAATACAGGCTACCACAGAGGCCCTACCGGAAGGCCAGCCGAGACCAGGGCAAGGATACAGGTTACCCGTACTAGGCTACCTAGTAAAGAACCCGCAGCGGCTTCAACCCGGTAGATATCAACATGCACCACGAGGTCAAGCCCCTCTAAGTATTCACGATAAAGCCGAGAGCCTACATCCTAAAGTTCATGTCTGCATGCCAACATTCATAAGCCACCTCCAAGAATTTAAGTATCGTAACGGAATACACCAAAGGCAGCCGAAGGTTAAGCATCCAGAGCCAAGAATAAAACAATCGACAAAGACCCCTACGGCTCCGATAGCCCTCCAATGGAAGGGGCCCTGAACCACTATAAATAAGACCCTAGTGGTCACATTAAAGGTGGTTTTTTTTTCTTTTGTTTCTCTTCCTTAATTTTTGTGCTCTCAGAAACAACTTAGGAAACAAGATCAATGGAGGATTCCTCCCGATGACATTCTTGTACTTCCAATAAAAGTTTAATGAAAAGGGGATCTTCTTATATGAAAGTTGTTCTGTAATTGTGTATCATTTTTTCTCTAATCATAATAGTTGTAGTTTGTTATTCATTCTACAGGAAAGCATGGGTTTACGTCCCTCAATATCCTTGAATAGCAGAACGACTCTCACCCGCTGAACATAGATCTGACCTAATAATCCCCAACGATCTAGCACCTCTGAGCATCAGCATCTAAAGTTTGTATTAGAATCACCCGGGAAAGTGGGACCATCCACCTAATTCCCTTTTAGACCTGTCCCTGTTGACCCATCTCCAGTGTTGACGAAAAATATCGTTAACAACTATCATTCGAGATGCCTGGGTATGAAAAGGAATTCTTATGTCAACGTCTCATCTTAAATATTTATGGTGCTGCATACCAACCAGCAAATTCATTCTCGTTGGCAGGCTTAGCATAACGAGTCTGTATGAAGATGAAATATACAAAGAATTTTGCTAGAATATTCACGAAAATGGAAATGTAAAAAAAGAGTGCGACCATTTAGATCCATCTGAACGTTTCTTTCACCAGTTTATACAACATCAATTACTTACGGTGTAATCATCCAGACTAAAATTAGGTCACCTCCTCCATTTTACTCCATATATTCATGGCATCTACGAACAAAAATATCTTGTTACAATATATTTTGAGCTCTCAAGGAACTTAAATGGAAGTAAAATTTACTCCTCATGAAATTGATAATGTCAACATAAATACACATCATGACACCGTAGAACATAGGTGGAATGAAAGTAAAATTTACTCCTCATGGCATATGAATAAGTTTAAAAAAAATCATAATTTCCACTATTTTATTTATATATCTGGAAGCCTCACACCTTCCACAGTTGTGATCAACATGTGGATACAAGCTTTATACTATCAAAATGCAAAATTCAGAATCTATAATCAACCCAATAGTAATATACTAATATCTGCTTTTCTAATTATCTTCTCCTAAAATCATAAGATATGTATTCAATGAATACCACCATGCTTAGTTTATCATTTGTTCAATATCTTATATTTTGTACTTCAGGCAGCCTTCATCAGTCCAAATTCTAAGGAGTGCTAGACCAACATTAGTCTGAACTTTATAAACACTAAAAAAATTTAATAGACTACAAATTTGATATTACTACATTGTCATTATGGAATGTGTAAAATAACATAATAGTTAATTAAGGGTCGAATTCCTCTATCAATATTTCACATGTTCCCCTTTCTCAAGTTCCCCATAACTATTCAATTTCGCATCAGTATGTTAGTATGGTGAAACCCAATTAGCAATTAGATCACGTAATGTAGGACCATCCTTGAAATAGGCACATAGGGACAGTGAGAATGGATATAAGAGCATTGGGCTAGTTAATTGTAGTATAAAAAAACACCAGTATTATTTTACTTTATTGTTAGACATGTTTCTTCAGGGAAAGTTTTAACTTAAGAAATTTAGAATGGATTAACCACAATTCATCATCACACACATAAAAGATCTTCTAGTATTCACTTTGGCTGACTCGGATACCTTACAAATGCTTCTTCACTAAAAACGTAACTTGTATATATAGTCCTACTATACTCCAACTACATACGGTATGATGCGAAGTGTGCTCAGTTTGCATAAACTAAGCTAACTCAATTTAGATAAACTGTCTCAGTTTAAGCAAAAAGAGCGAGCTTAGAGTTTTTACTGAGTTACTGTTGAGTTGAAAATTGAGCTGCGAACCTCGTATACAAACAAAGTGGTAAACTCAAAAAACTAAGTGCTTTTCTTAATTAAAGACTAAGCAATAAACCTCGTTAAAAACTGAGCTAAGCGCAGTTTTTAACTGAGTTTACCACAGTTTTTAATTAAAAGAAATGGAACAAAACTACAAAAAGGATGTCACAAAAAGCTCAAACTACCCTAAATCCAAAAGCTCATCAATCTTACATCCAGGATAATTTTTAATACATCTAACCTGAACGATAATTTCTAAATATCGAAGATAATGTTTAGTACATCTTACCTCAACATGAAACACAATCTCAATTAAATTCTACATCTGAAAACAATAATTTGTAAATATGAAATAATTTTTAATAAATCTTACCTCAATCTGAACAAAGATCTCGGTTGATTTTTAGATCTAAAATGACCCAAATTAACAAGCTTAGATGCCAGGTATTTAAGGGATTGGAGGGCTTCTGACCGAAAACCGCGATTGAAGGGCGAACAATCGGAGAGTGAACGATTGGAGAGCGAGATGAAATCGATCCCAAAACCGCGATTGAAGGGCAAGATGAAATTTTATGCGAAGAGGAAACAAATTTTGAGGGGGAAATTTTCAGAAGGGGAGACTTCTTAGCTTTATATGAAGAATAGAGGAACGAATTCTTTGTGAAGCGGAAGCAAATTATGAGGGGTAAAATTTTCATCGGGAGGGAAGTTTTGGTGTAAAAGAAAACAGTAAACGTGACAAGGTTAGTTTGTCCTTAAGTGTTAATTTGGCATACATTAATGAATAAAAATAAAAGGAAAAATGGATTAAAATAGTATTGGTCGCTTTCACACTATAAACGCTGCTAATAGATGTAACCAAATATATAATTTCTTGTAGTGAAACCAAGAAATTTTCTTTCCATACTTTAATGAAAAACTTGTGTTTCATCCATACAATGAGGACAAGCTAGACACCCAAATGTGCTCCAACCTGAAAGCACGTCATACACGGAAAAATCACTATTAGTCCACAATAAAGAAGCGAACATACGGAAATCCCTTTTTCTTGAAATATCGTATGTTTTAACTCCTACATGCGACATGTTTTCAACTCTTCAATCAATGGTTGTAGATAAACATCAATTCCTTGTGTCGGATCGTCGGGACAGGGGACGACAATCGTTAGAAATGTATATGGAGTTTTCATACACATCTACGGAGGTAAGTTATAAGGAGTAACTGTAATAACCCGGAAAACCAGAACAAATTTAAAAATTTTATTTTGGCAATTTTAGTGAATTTTGAATATTTGAAATGATTTATTTTAAATAATAACGATGAGAAATTTATTTTGAGTAGAATTAAAATGTATATATTTATTTGAATCGAAGTTAGAATATAAATAATTATTTTAATTATAAAAGGAATTGAAAATGGTGCAGTAGTTTGAAAATTTGATTTCAAATTTCAAATGAATGTACAAGACTCAAAATAAACCAGATTTTAGTAAAACCAAAAATATTAGAATCTATTTGAAAACATCTTTCCAACGAATCCGAAAAATTGAAATTTCATAGCGGGAATAAAAAGTTATGTTCAATTGAAAATTAAGAATAGTCGCTATGGAAATATAACCCTTAAAATAGCCATTTTGCAAACAACCTCCGTTTTAGACGAAACCACTTTTGTTGGATCCGGGATGTCAAATCATTACTAGATTCAAATTTCCATAATTTTTGAAAGCAATATGTGAGCGTGGCAAAAGAAAACGTGTTTTGACAGTTTTTGTCAATTTGGATCGACCAGAAAATGGACATTTTCCAAATAGTCTCCAAATTCAACGAAATTAGTTTTGTTAGGACCGTATCACCAAAACATAGCCAGATTTATTTTTTTGGTATTTTTGGGGTCCTTATGTGGCCCCGGTAAATTAAAATATGCGTTCAAATTCAATATATAGATTTATATTTTGAATTTGATGAAAACTGATCATAACGGCCGAATTGGGTTATGAAACGTACCCCACTGTGTTCGTAACGGGGGTAATTAGCTAGGGGCGACAGTCAGTGGGTTCGATTTTGAGTTCAAAATAAAAAGTTGCTTTTTGAAATTTAAATATAATAAAATATTTAAATTAAATAAACCCCCTCCCCTTCTCTCTTCAGACTCAGCCCCCCTCCCCCCCACATTCAAAATCAAAACGAAATGAAAAAAACTGCCGATGGATCCACCAAGCCACCATCGCGGGCCCCTCACGCGCCGCTGCCGTGCGCGCACCCCCCTCCCCATCCTCCGGCCACCTCCTCTCGCCACTACTTTCCTCCTTCTCCAGTTCAAATTGCAAACCCTCAAACCCCAATGGAAAGCAGCCGTGTGACCTCCCCCTTGTCTGCCTAGCCCCCCTCTGGCATGGCGCGCCACCTCCTCTACCTGCCGACCACCTGAGCGACGCCCCCCTCCTCCGGTCCCCTTGCGTCACCACGAACATTCCCTCCCCCCTCACCTCAGCTGTCTCCAAACAAAGGTGAGTTTTTACAATTGAAAAATCTGATTTTTTTTTTCTATGGGAAGTATATGATTTTTATCATAGAAAGTTATAATTTTTATCGAAGAAATGAAATGATTTTTGTTTATGAAATGATTTTTATGTTATGAGAAACTAGGATTTTGGTTAAATAAAAAGATTGAATTTTTATATGTTGAAAGATTATATTTTTGTAATGGAAAGATCATATTTTTAACATAGAAAAGATCGGATTTTCAACATAGAAAAGATTAGATTTTTGAAAACGAAAAAAATAGACTTTTCATTGTAGAAAAGTTCGATTTTTACATATATGAAGTAGCGATAAAAATTCTAATTTTACATATATGAAGTAGCGATAAAAATTCGATTTTTGCATATATGAAATAGAGATAAAAATTCGATCTTTATTAAAGAAGTAGAGATATAAAAATATAATTTTTATATAGAAAGAAGCATTGTAAAAATTTATGATTTTTATATATGAAGTGCCATTATAAAAATATGATTTTTAAAATAAACATCATATTAAAAATGCGATTTTTACTATGAACAGCTAGAAAAGATCAAATTTTGGGCAAATCCGAACCGTTCAGGAATAGAGAATGGAGGAGTAGATCCCAAAGGTGAGAACTTCTCACTTTAATGTTATTTCTAGTTAAAATATATACTAGGATGCAGACGGTGCTTAGCAGCACCCGACACTCGTCGTCCACAGACCATGGACGACTTGTTTGATTATATGTTGTGATGTGAAATTGTTGGTGTTTGTGATGTGGAATAAAATATACAGGTATTGAATAAAATAACGTATCGTTAAAAATATAATTTTTAATGTGTATATGAATAAAATAAATATTTATAAACAAATCGGACGATTTGTTTATGTACACATGCGTACGCTATACCCTTCCCTTTTTTAGGGTATGTTTTTAACTTCTCCTTTTTCTACCGCTTTGTTTATGCTTATCATATCGTTTAGTATATCTTCGCGATTATATCTTCGATCTTTAGGAAAAATCCTATGGTTGTAAACATGTGTTTGAGACATGTTATGTTTGGTGGATGCAAGTGTTTGCTAGTGGTTGCTCGTGGATGCATTTACACACACATTAGGCACTAGATTGGCTCAATCACTTTCATATTGCATAAAATATGTGTGCATATTTAAATTAATGGATGTATAATGCTTGTGTTACGGATGCTGCATTTTGATGAATGGTTGTACACACATGTATAAATAATATGTATCATTAGGACTCTTTTGCATATATAATGGACGCATGACACTCTCATGATTTGCGTTAAGGAAGACAACTGAATCAGTAGAACGCTTGATTTTGCATTGGATAAGGAACATATACACACACCTTTTGCATATATTCATACAACATTAGAAATCTTGTAAGGACAATGTACGCCTGTGTTTGATGGTTGAGTAGATGGATGATTGGATGGTAGGATATACATTCTTCTTGTCTTAAAGATTTCGAGGACGAAATCCTTTAAGGAGGGGAGAATGTAACACCCTGAATTTTCTATGACTTTTAAAAGAACTAATTAAAGAACACTTAATTGTTAAAGTGAGAATTAAGTGAAACAGGTTACGCCATTGCATTCTTCTCGGAATTCTGCTTGGAACAGAGTCCAATTTTTTGTAAATCGGACTTCATATGAGGAAGTTATGGCCCTCAGAAGTTTCAGAAATTTAAATAAATTAAAAATAGTTCAGATTAAAATTCAAAATTCGAATTCAAACAAAGAAGCGGGCTGGGCGGGATTTCCCCTGCCCTAGGCAGGTCGACCTCCCGTATACAGGTCGGCCTGGGGGTCGACCTACCCCTAGAGCATATCTGAACTGTGATGATTCTGACTTTTTGCTGACTCTTTTCTGACCTGTTGCTGAGTCACTAGGGCATATGTGACAATTCTGGATAACTCTATCTAGTCTAGACGGTTGTGATTGCTCTTATGATAATCTAACGGCTTATATTGATTTAAAATTCTATAAAATCACGCATAGTCTCAAGCTCTAAACTTAAACTAAATTAATCTCTTGGCCTCCGTGCTGCTGCTAGAATAGTTCTTCTTCTTAAAGCTTAGGAATTTCAAGTCAGGATTCTAATACAAACGACGAACGAATTATTCTCTTCTCTAATCCATCTTTGTTCGTACAATTTCTTTCACAAAATAATTAATAAATTAATTGTGATGAGTTATAATTTGGGTTATAAGATTATGCCTGTTGAATCATTGACCGATATGATATTGTCTATTTTGTGAATATATGCTAGTTGTGGTCTTATGTACATAGATTCATGATATTGGTTCATATAGTTAGCTCACCCTCGCGGGATCGCGATCCTTTGTCCCGCCCATTGTAGCACGTGTGTCACCCAGGGCATAAGGGGCATGATGACTTGTCGTCATCCTCACCTTCCTCCGTCTAAACACATATGCTAGATTTGATTCATTTTGTGGCATTAATTTACATGTCTAAATCATATGTAAGTGTATATGTAAATCTTAGTTTACATGTCTAAATTATATATGCAAGTCTATATATAAGTTTGGATGTGAATCATATGCTAATTTATATGTAAGTTTGTATGCGAATCATATGTAACTCTTAGTTTACATGTCTAAATTGCATATGCAAGTTTAGTACAAGTTTGTATGTAGATCATATGCAAGTTTATGCGAAAATCATATTCATATATGCAAGTTCACCTTTATGTGTATAGATCTATGCAAATCATATCTTATATAACTTGATCCATGCCAGTTTGTAGTTTATGCAAATTATGTCTATTGCATATGCAAGTTATTAATTATGCAAATTTATGATTATATAAATTATAATCATGCAAGTTTTGATCCATGCTAGCTTATTCTTATTTGCAAGTTAGATCTATTTTATGTGTTATGCAAGTTGTGATGTTTCTTTTCTTTTTATGGGTTAGACTATTTGCGGGTCTAACATATTTCATATTAAACTTACGAACGACGTGGGGGCAATGGGAAAATATTAAATATTAATATTAATATTGTGAATTGGCATATAATGGCTTTGAAAGCACATAATTCATTTGAGACATTAATTGGTATAATTAATATACCTGAAAATTGTGGATATAATTTAAGTGACAATTATGGACATGGATCAAATTTGGAAGTTATTGACAACCTGAAATAGGGATATTAATTCAAATTGGGGTTGAATAATAATGTGTAATAATAAATTCCTAAGACACGAGGTTAGACTCTTTTGTGGTATAAGACTGCCCGGACCCGCCCGGCAAATCCAGCAACCACAAACGGTTGTCTAATGTAAGAGGTCAAAGACATAAATTAAATGTGTAATAAATGCCTAAGACACGAGATTAGACTCGTTTGTGGTATAAGACCGCCGGACCCACCCGGCACATCCAGCAACCGCAAACGGCAGTCTAATGTGAGAGGTCGTAGGCATAATTAAAAGATGCTTAGACACGAGGTTAAGTCTGGCTTGTGATGGAAGTCTGCCCGGAACCGCCCGGCATATCCAGCGGCCACAAGCGATCGACTTAATGTGAGAGGTCTATGTATTAATAATTAATTAATATTGATCAAAGACGAATATGAATGACAAACAGAAGTTTGGTTGAGTTGAGTAATTCTCTGAGTACCAATCTGATGTTGATTTCGGTCTTCGGGGTTGATACTTAGGGAGTTATTCTCTTAACCAATGTATCAGTGAACTAAGATGTACTTAATCATAAATTAAGTAAAACATGTTGTACGATATGTATACATATATATATAATACATAATCTGATAAGCAGGTAATTATAAACATGGGTGACATGTGGGGTATAATTATAAACACTTAACCAAGTTGAAACATGTAAGAAGACATGAATAAGAGGGGGTTATGTGGGAAATCCTAGTGGGGACCAAGCATAGGTGGAAAGCTTGTGTCAAGTGTGGGGACCCTTTTCAACTAGTAACCTATTTAGTATCTAACTGAGCTCGATCTAGATCGAGGACGGGACATGCTTACTGGGTTTGATTGTAAGAGGTCAAAACGGGTTAGCAGTGGCAACGCAAGTCCAACGAGGTCATATGCGTGCATGGGCCCGGGCTGGTAGGTATGACGTTGTTGCATTGTGTAGGTATAAGTCGTGAATCTTTAGTGGTATCGGGTTGCCACTTTGGGGAGTGATACACCCCATTGTGGGACCAACACAGGTATCTACGAGTTAGGAAGCCGATCGCATGGGGGTAGTGGGTACAACTAGTGGAGATAGGGGCTGGCGGCACCTATGAAGATAGCTAGGGGTACACGGAACTACCATTATGATTATGATTATTATGTTCAGTAGGAGGGATCAATTTTTAGGGTGACTAGTAATGGTGCAGTATAGTAATTATCCTATAGTGATTAGGAGCACGATTAATGCCAGCATATACCTCTTGTTTGTTTTGTCTTGCCCATTTGCTTCACAGTCATTCATTGTTTTACCAGTTTATACCTTATCTTGATTACTTTAATAACTATATTGTTAAAGTTTTTGGACTCGCCAGACTTTATGTCTGACCCCCTTTGTTTTCTCCTCTTTTCTTCCTTCCCCCCTCCCCCCCCCCAAGGTTCTCAGGGTGGGATTAGTGCTAGTGGAGCTTGATTTAGACCTCTTTCTCTCTTTTGGAAGTGCTTGGATTGCTGAAAGTAAAGTTTAGCTCATCTCTTTTATCGCTACTAATGTTGGGGTTATGCTTTTTACTTTATGTATTCATAAAACAACTTGTCAAGATGGATATTAAGTGTACTTGGTTTTATTGTCGGTTTTGATGTTGTTGTAACCGAACTATTTCTCAGTTGAAATAAAAGTTTTTTTAAATTTTTCAAGTACCAATATATGCATCTGTCTTGTTATATTCTGTTCTATACACCAATAATACTCCATGAAAGTTAATTCATTTCCTTTTGAGAGTGACATTAATGGACGTGGGGTGTTACAATTTTCATAGAGTTTTGATTTCTGACATAGAGATACGTAGTGATCGATAAAAAGAAGAAAATGAAAATATTCAATGGTATTATACATTAGATGTTGATTATTTGGTAAATTAGTAGTGTTATTTATGTTAAAATCTGTCCTTAAATAATCTCACACCTCCAATCTTTGAATATATATTAGAATATATGAGTGCACATTAACTATGCAATCTGGGCTAAACCGGTCGATCGGTTGAAAATCAGGCGATCGACCATTTCTGCCCAGAATGCACAGATAATGTGCACAAGGATACATAGCGTATATATATATATTCAAATTCCTATCTACTGGTCCTTTTTGACCTGTCGACCGTTTTATTCCAGAAAACAACCTTTCGTATAAACACTTCCATTTCTTCAACAGTTGCTTCTCTTTCTCCTTTCCAATGCACATGACCGTTGATTGTATCTCTTCATGAATGGTTACAACTATTTATTCCTTATATAAACATCATGTAATCATCGTTTAAAATCACCAATTCTTTCAATCTAATCTCTATTCTCTTGATTTCATTCTTGAACTCTCAAGCGCTCAAATTGCTCATATTCTATCATATATCGTTTGAATCCTAGAATCTATTTAACATTCTTTTGATTCAATACGATGTCCACTTCCAAATCTTCATATATACAGATATATTATTTGAGGTTAAGATTATAGGAAGTTTGTACTACAAGTGACAAAATCGTGTTATCAAGAACACATAATGTCAACAACAAAGTATATTCATCTTACCCGAAGTCCTTGGTGTTGTAAGAGGCACGTTTTGAAGTCCTTAGTGTTGAAAGAGGTGTGAAATCCCGTTTGACTACTCAGGTGTTGCATACCTATTCCTCCGGGAGAAGTGAGGTGGTTATTAGTGAAATCCAAATAGAAGTCTGGGACTGGACGTAGGACAGTGCTCCGAACCAGTATAGAAATCCCTAGTGTGATTTTTTCTATTTTACTGCATCTACTCTTATATATATATATATATATATATGATTAGCTATTATTTCATACTTGTGTGTTACACACCATATTACACGATCCATGTGTATTATATTAGCATGTGCACACATATTTTCATTTGGTATCAGAGCAAGGTTATCTTATACCCGTAGCACAGTTATTTGATATATTCTAATAATATGGCAAATAACGCAACCACCAACACTACCACTTACACAGAAGTTCAATCGACACAAAGACCTCCATTCTTTAATGGTCTCAACTATAGCTATTGGGCAACAAGTATGTCGTTCTTTATGCAATCAAATAGCAATGATGCCTGGAATGCTACCCAAAAGGAAATAGTGAATCCAACAACTGATTACTCGGAATGGACACCGGTTGAGAAAATGGCAGCAGCCGTAAATGCAAAAGCAATAAACATGTTGTTTTGTGCATTATACCAAAATGAATATAACCGTGTTAGTATATGTGCCACCACATATCAAATTTGGTAAACGCTGAAAACCACTCATGAAGGTACTAACAAGGTTAAACAAGCCAAAATAGCCATGCCGAAGAGTCAGTTTCAAAATTTCAAAATGA
Organism: Allium sativum; assembly: GCA_030737875.1. Taxonomy (NCBI): domain Eukaryota; kingdom Viridiplantae; phylum Streptophyta; class Magnoliopsida; order Asparagales; family Amaryllidaceae; genus Allium; species Allium sativum. The sequence goes on along the minus strand of CM060925.1, from coordinate 304,669,480 downwards.
AGCCGAATGAGGCAATCAATGATATGTATTTACGGTTTCAAACTATTCACCATGCACTTATTGGTTTAGGACAAAAACATTCAGACTTTGGTGTTGTTTCAACAGTCCTACATTCTCTGACTACTGAAAGGGAAGGAAAAGTATTAGCCATTGAAGAAGCTAATGACCTTTCCGTCATGAAGCCAGATGAATTGATAGGAAATTTAATGTCTTATGAAGCTAATCTGCAGGCTAGAAAGGAACAAAAAGAAGAAAAGAAAAATGTAGCATTTCATGCAAAAAAGATGAAGATGAATCAGATTCTGAAGGTGAAGAGCTAGCTTTCATTGCAAAAGGTTTCAAAAAATTCTTGAAGCAACAAAAGCTAGTCGTTATAGCAAAAAGAAGACTGGATCAAATAAACTGTCATCATCTGCTATAGAATGTTTTAACTACCACAAAAAGGGGCACATGCACAAAGATTGTCCAGAGAAGAAGAAGTCAGAAAATGAAAAATTCAAATACAAGAAGGACAAATCAAAGAAATGAGCATTCTCAGTTACATGGGATGATTCAGACTCGTCTTCATCAAAAAGTGAAAGTGATACAGAAAATGAGCAAGCAAACGTTTGTTTCATGGCAACAGAAGATAAGGTCCCACTTAGGAAAAGAGGAAAGTGGATCTTGGACAGTGGTCGCTCAAAACACATGACTGGAGACAAGAGCTTATTGAAAAATATTACATACTCAGATGGTGGCTCCATCACTTTTGGAGATAATTCAAAAGGCTATATCATCGACAAAGGCGATGTGAGCAATTGCGGTACATCTAACTTACCTCTTATTACCAACGTCATGCTGGTTAGAAATTTGGAACACAACTTACTTAGTATTAGTCAGTTATGCGAAAAGGGTTTTACAATTTCCTTTTTAGATAATAAGTGTAGTATCTTAGACAAAGACTCCGGCACACGTCCAACTCCTCCTTCTTTTAATTGGACATCTTCAGAAGAAAGTGCAAGCTCGGAACTAGTAATGGGCGAGAACGCGGAAAAAGTCAGCTTGTTGAAGAAGAAGAAGAAGAAGAAGAAGAAGAAGAGGAAGATGAGACGGAGTCGAAATGATATTTCTTAGTTTATCTCTTTAACTCTTTCTACGTACTTACGACTTTATTTTGCTTTAAGACATGATCCGGCACTTGTATCTAAATAGTGATGTAGTTTATTTCGTATTAGACTTATGTGTATGATCGTATTTTGTGACTCTTGATAACTCTTGTTCTATGGTAGTGGTTTATGTTGCTTATAATCTAGCTCATATCATTCATGTTCTCAATTATTCATCAACTCCTTTTTGTCGATGACAAAGGGGAAAAAATGTGCTAACAGTGTATATGCAGGAAAATATAGATTTACAGGCACAATCTCAGGGGGAGATCATATACAGGGGGAGATTCAGAAGTATATTGTCATCAATCAAAAAGGAGGGGAATGTTGAGTCAATATTTTCATAGAGTTTTGATTTCTGACATAGAGATACGCCACGATCGACAAAAAGAAGAAAATGAAGATATCCATTGGTATTATACCTTAGAGGTTGATTATTTGGTATATTAGTAGCGTTATTTATGTTAAAATCTATCCTCAAATAATCTCATACCTCCAATCTTTGAATCTATATATTAGAATATATGAGTGCACATTAACTGTGCAATCTAAGCTACACTGGTCGACTGGTTGTAAACCAGGCGTTTGACCGTTTCTACTCAGAATGCATAGATAAAGTGCACAAGGATACATAACGTATATATATAGGACAAATTTTCAAAATAGGCTAATTTTTAAAACATATAGCACAAATAGGCCAGTTTAAAAAGTATTAGCAGAAATAGGCTAATTTTTGCCACCTCAGCAATGAGGTGGCAAAATTTTCAAAAAAATTAATCGGGAGCGCACTTGACTAGTGCGCCTCTTAAAATTAGAACGAGCGCACTTCTCAAGTGCGCCCGTTGAAACTATATCGGGCGCACTTGTCAAGTGCGCCCGTTATAATTTTTTCCAACCCTACCCATTTCCTACTACTCTCTATCATTCTTGTGTTTTCTATTTCGGGAAAAAAGTACCAATTTGTACCATTCTTCTACTAGCTCCAAAAAACCATAAAATCTACCAAAATTATCAAAACAAACAAGGTTTATTGATTGGGTTACTTCTATCAGCTATTGCACATCAATTTGAAGGTATTGATTTAGTTTAAACTCAAATCCTATCTCAAATTCTTATGTTTCTCAATTTCATTCAAACCCTGGGTTTAGTTTTTTATGCTTTCTTATGTTACTAATATTTGTTTAACAATTAAGTATCCTTATGCCTTCCAAATTTTTTATTGTAGACTATGTCGGATTTTATTCCGATTATTTGCTATTTTGATGGGAAGTTGAACTTAAAAGAAAATAATACGCCGGTGTATGTTGGTGGTAAACAAAAAGGTTCAAAGATCTAAAAATTTTGCTCCTACCATGAATTAAAGGAAACGGTGTATAGGGTTACAAAAATTGATTCACAAAAGTACGATGTACGATTAGTAAGCAAGTGGGTGACGGATTCTGGATCTTCTTCTATCGATGTAAATGATGATGATGATGTCGATGCAATGTTTTCGGTTAGTATGAAAGTTATTGAGTTATTCATAATAAAAGAGCAGCTGAGACATTATAAAGAGGCAGTTGATACTAATTTAAACCAACATTCTACTCAAAATATTGGAACTATTCCGAGTTGTGCTCATCAAAGCAATCCAAGTCCGATATTTTCTCCATTCATGAATACAAATTAAGTTTGTAAATTTTACATTTGAGTAGTTATAATTCATAGTTTTCTGATCTCATCCTTTTTTAAACAGTTTTATGGTGCATGCGGGTGGTCTAAGCTCTAGATCGACAAATGATGGTGTAGGTTGTAGCTCACCACATATTGATAGCATGCAAATTGCATCAATGGATAATGATATGGCATGGATGGAAAATATGGAAGCTAAAAATGATCCGATTGGGTTTGGAATTGGTAATGTGATTGAAAACGAAAGTTATGAAGCATCGTTGGTTCAAGAAGATGAAGATGATAACAATGGATAAATGGAATTTGAGATGCCTTTGACAGATGATATATGTAGCGCACAAATTATGGCAGCATCGTTGATTCAAAATGTAGCTCCTATTAGAGATGCATTTACTGCAGATTGTGTTGATTCGGGATTTCACGTGCGAATGCAGTTTCAAACCAAGGAAGTGCTTATTCAACAACTTAGTGAGTGGTCTATAAAGAATTCTATCACTTTTAAACCTGTAAAATCCCGCAAAAAAGAATACACTGCAATCTGTAATGTCGATAACAATTGCAAGTGGAGAATACATGCTATTGTCCCAAAAAAATCATTGATGGGAAGGTGGGAAATTAGGAAATATGACGGCAATCATTCTTGTGTTAATCTGGTCATCAATTCTAATCACAAGCAAGCGACAAGTAGATTTGTTGCTAGCAAAATACTTCCATTTGTGAAGCCGGATTTGAATACCACTCCCTCTGCGATTCAAGTTTTAATGTCGGAAACTTTTTTTCATCAAAATAAGCTACTTCAAGGCATATAGAGTAATGCGGAAAGCACTTGAGACAGTTTTTGGAGATTGGGAAACATCACATGCTAAGCTGCCACAATATTTAGCTACTATTAAATAACATAATCCGGGAACTGTTTTTAAGATTGAAAACGAAAGAGTCACAAATGACAAAGTTCGTTTCAAAAGTGTTTTTTGGATCGTTTTGTGCATTGTCGACCGTTAATTTGCATTGATGGCACACATCTATGCGGCAAATTCAAGGTACGTTGCTAGTCGCGACTGGAGTTGATGCAAATGATGGTATATTTTCATTAGCATATGCAATTGTAGACTCTGGATCAAAAGATAATTGGGAATGGTTTCTTAGATGCATGTACTATCTCATACATAGTGTTCGCAATAGATGTTTGACTTTTATATCCGATCGAATGAAAGGCATTCTGGGAGCATTAGAAAATTGGCCTCAAGAGCACCATCACCGCTTTTGTGCTAGGCATCTCAAAGCAAACTTTTAAGTTGCCGGATTTACTCAAAAAAAATTGGTAGACTTGTTCTATTCATGTGCTAGTGCTACCGATGAGTTGTAGTACAACGAATTAAGAGGCCACTTGAGAACCATTTCCCCGTGGACGATTGAAAAGAGCTTACGAGGTGCGGAGAAAATTTGGGCTCTATGCAAGGATAACGGTCGACGATTTATGATGATGACAGCAAATATATCCGAAAGTTTTAATGGAGTTCTACAAGCTGCTCATGCTTTGCCGGTTAAGTCTTTAGTAGCACGAACGTTTTACCGTTTAAACGACTATTTCATGAAACATCGTTCCGACGCCGAAGGATTTGAAATGAAAATGACTCCAAAAGTTGAAACTCTTTTAGCTAAAAGAGCAAAAAAAAGCACAACATTGCGGAATTGTTAGATTCAATCAAAACGAATGGCAAGTGAATGATCAATTTGGAAAAGCGTTTACCGTGACTTTCCATGATAATGTCTGTACTTGCACTTGCGACATTCCGCTATTGCAAAAATTGCCATGCTTGCATGTGATGGCCGCTTGTGCTCAAACCGTTGGAGGAGCGAACATATCGTACTATGAATTTTGTTCAGTGTGGTTTTCCATGGAAAGACATAAAGCAAGTTACACTCCAAGCTTCCATCCAATTCCCGATAGTAGATATTGGGATGCCTATTATGGTCCGACCATAATGCCTCCACATACAAAAAGGAAGACGGGACGTCCGCATTCGATAAGAATTAAAGGTATGATGCATAAAATGGAAGGAAGTAAACAAAATACTTGCAGCAAATGTGGTCAAAAAGGACACAACAGGTCGACATGTCCGTCCAAATGATATTTTGTAAGAGAATATTTGGAGATACGTCTTGATATTTTGTTTGAATAATTTGTAATGTAATGAACGATTTGTACTTTCAATTCAGTGAATGAATGAATGATTTGCATTTCAATAGTGAATGTTTGCATTTTACAAGATTATGAATTGTATTCGATTGTCATTAATTCAAGTTTGCAAATTGAATTGTTCAGGCAGGGTAGCAGATGTATGCTACCAAGTCTCGGGAAGGGCGCACCTGCAAGGTGCGCCTTGGTCAATTCTCAAGGGCGCGCTTGTCAAGCGCGCCCTTGAAATTATGTAAGGGCGCGCTTGGCAAGCGCGCCCTGGTAAATTATCAAGGGCGCGCTTGCCAAGCGCGCCCTCGTTATTTCCGGATGGCGCACCTACCAGGTGCGCCCAAGCCGAGATGCTGTAGCTCCAAACTTTAGCTGGTTTACCCCTTCACTCCTCACTTTTTCCAATCCCCCTTTTACTCCAAAATTTCCAAAAACTAAAAAATCCAAAAACCTAAATTTCTAAACTTTCAAATAATCGAATTCTCATAGGAAAATACATCAAATTACCTCTACAATGGAAGGATCTTCATCATCTCATGAAGTTAGAGGTAGATTGTTAAACAATACTTTCTTATTTTTTGTTTGTGTTGCATACAATAGATTTAGTTTGATCATTACTTGTTCAACAATGGAAGGATCTTCATAATTTTACTTCTTGTTTGTGAATGAAAACCTAGCTAATTCGTAGTTTAGTTATATGGTGAGTTAAATCCTAGCTAATTTCTAATTCATATGATATAGTAAAAAAACATTTTTTTTCTATAAATTGTTAAAACTAGTTTATTAGACACAAGCGTGTTGCATCCGGTTCACTATTTGTTAAAACTTGTTCATTAAACACAAGTGTCTTACATCCGGTTCACATTTTGTTCACTACTTGTTCATATTTTTTTCGCTACTTGTTCATAAGTGTCTTGCATCCGGTTCACTACTTGTTCACAGGTGTCTTGCATCCGGTACACTACTTGTCCACTACTTGTTCACTACATGCATCTGGTTCACTACTTATCCACTACTTGTTCACTACATTTTGTTCGCTACTTGTTCACAAGTGTCTTGCATCAGGTTCACTATTTGTCCACTACTTGTTCACTACATGCATTGTTCTTGTAGAGTTGGCACCGGGTCCGGAGGATCCAAGTGTGTTGTATCTTCAACATGAACATAGAAGCAATAATCCAGACTTGATGAAGGTATTTCAAAAATTCTAATGAATGAACTCACTAATTTTTCATTTCTTGTAACACCCCACACCCGCTAAGGTCACTCACTAATGGAATGCCTTAACTTCGGTGGAGTATTTTAAGTGAATATAGAACAGAAAAATGACAACAAGACAAATATAAATAATACTTGTTAAATAAAACATCATTTCATTGCAGCAGAAGGTAAACATGTTTGGTCACATATCAAAAACCAACAAGAGTCAAGTACAAAATATCCATCTCGATAAAACATAAGTACATAATCCCACTACATACTAATAGCCATAATAGAAAAGATAAGCTGGGCTTTACATCAACGGTCCAAGCTCCAAAAGATAGATAAAGAAATCTGATCAAAGCCCACTAGTGCTAGGCCCACTTTGAGAACCTGAGGGTTGGGAAAAAGATAAAAACAACGGGGTCAGACATAAGTCTGAGCGAGTCCTATAACTTTAACAATACAATCATTAAAGTAATTAGGGTATGATATAAACTTGGTACGGTAACGACTGGGGATAAATGACTACACTAAGCAGCCAACTAGACATAGGAAGAACGAAGATAACGGTAAAGACGCATCTACCCACCCAAGGATAATTACTAAACTGCACCACACCAGTCATTCCTAACTTAAAGGTTGATCCCACCCAAGGACTTAGAAAATTTAACTAGTAGTTTCGTGTACCCCTAGCTGACCACATAGGTGTCGTCTGCCCCTATCTCCACTAGGTGTACCCACTACTCCCCAAGCGATCGGCTCCCTAACGTAGATACCCGTGCTGGTCCCACAGTGGGGTGTATCATTCCCCAAAGTGGCAACCCGATACTATCAACGGTGCACGGCTTATACCTACACGATGCAACAACGTCTTACCTACCAGCCCGGGTCCACACACGCATATGAAACCCGTTGGACTTGCATTGCCACCGCTAACTCGTTTTGGCCTCTTATAGTCAAGCCCAGTACGCGTGTCCCGTCCTCGACATGGGTCGAGCCCAAAAAGATACATATGGGTTACTGGTTGAAATGGGCCCCCCACAAGCTACCCACCTAAGCTTGTCCCTTTTCTAGTGCATCCCACTTAACCCTTTAATCATGTTTAATTACCTGTTTCCACTTGGTTAAGTATTCTAATCGTATTTTCTATTGCCACCCAAGGCAACCCACTAGATTTCCACATGCCACCCAAGGCACTTACTTGATTTCCACATGCCACCCAAGGCACCCACTTAACCTCTCATGCCCCACTACATGCTTATCTGGTTAAGTGTTTCTTAATTGATTAAGAATGTAACCTTTGTAAAGACCTCTCACATTAGACTGTCTTTTATGGCAGCTGGATTTGCCGGTCGGGTCCGGGCAGCCTTACGCCATAATAGAGTCTAACCTCGTTTCTTTACACATGTCACGTAGTTAGTTTATGCCTAAGACCTCTCACATTGGGCCAATCATTTGTAGCCGCTGGATTTGCCGGTTGGGTCCGGGCAGTCTTATGCTACAAAAGGGTCCAACCTCGTGTCTTAGTCGATTAATTACACCTAATTAATCACCCCCATATTTTGAATTAATTTTCCCTAATTAATTCCAATTCAATGATGTACATAATTGACTCAATTATGTCCATCCACTTATGCTATGCAACATCATACCAATTTCACCACAATTTTGTTAACATGAATATTAACCCCATCGTTCCCCACGTAATACGCTAACATGACATACTTAAAAGGGAAGATTCATCACAAATACAATGGGTTCAACTTAGCATAACATTAGCCTCAACATGGGTTTTAAAGGTGTAAACTTGCATATATGACCATAGCATCAAACCCAACTAGCATAAATAATCAACCCAAACTTGCATGAATCACATATGTCATAAAGAGGGTAACTTGCATAGATGTTCATGTCATAGACCTATCATAAAGGGATAAACTTGCATACATGTCACAGGTCTAAAAAGGGATGAACTTGCATATGTTACTCATATCATAAAAAGGGGTAAACATGCATATGTATGCATACCATACAAAGGGGTAAACTTGCATATGTATGCATATCATACAAAGGTGTAAACTTGCACATGTTACTTGCATATAATCAAACACCAAACTTGCATAACATGTCATATATGAACTTGCATATAATCAAACACCAAACTTGCATAACATGGTGTCATAATGGATCAATGTTTATCATAGTGATTTGCATAACTAGCATCATGAACATATAGCATAAAACTTGCATAACTAGCATCATGGACATATAGCATAAAACTTGCATAACTAACATCATGAGCACATAGCATTTGATAACATAACTTGCATTGATCCACATTCATAACCCTAACCTCATCATATCCTATCATAATTAGTTTAGCAATTGCTTGCTAAAGGCATAGAAACTCACAACTTGTTGATTAGCACTCCTATGAAGAAGATTAAGTTGCTAGAGTTGATTAGAAGTTGATTTGAGAAGCTATCTTCTTCTAAAATTTGATGGAGGCTCCTTCTAATTGCATTTTGACGGCATGACGACATTGTATCTATTTTTAGTATGGATTAGGGAAGTCTTAGGGTGTATTTATAGATTTAGGATGTAATTTAGGCCCTTAGATTAACCCTAGATTAGGTTAGAGCCGTCAGATTTCGTCACAAGCCCCAAAACACAGCCCAATAGCCAAAGCAGTGCACCCAGGCCAAACTTGCTCGGCCACCTGTGTCGACTCCCAAGTCGACTGGGCAGTCGACTTGGGTCTTGTGGTGTCGACTCCCAAGTTGACTCCCCAGTCGACTTGGGGTGTGGCGGGAATTTTCCCGCCTACCTCCATTTCTGCATTTGAAATCTGTTTTTGAAATTTGAATTTTCTGAAAACTTCTTCGGGCCTTAACTGGGTCATACGGACTCCGATTTTCGAAAACTCGAACTCTATTTCGCGTATTTTTCCCAGACGAACGCAATGGCATAGCCCGTTTCCCCTGATTCAGATCTTAAAATTTAATCCTGCCCTGATTTATATTATAACAAGTTATTCAACATACGGGGTGTTACATTTCTCATGGAGTAGCTAGTTATTTTCATCTCGTATTGAATTTGTAGAGCGACGAGCCAATTGATTGTCAAGATCATTCTAGCAAGTTGGGGATGATTACAGCAAATACACCTAGAGTTCAACTTGCGCTACAAAGAGCTGGATTTAGAGAAATATCCAGATTGGGGTTTTTTAAGATAGATCATGCACTTGTTACTTCACTGGTAGACAGGTGGAGACCGGAGACTTCCACATTCCATCTTCCCACTGGTGAAATTACTATCACGTTGCAAGATGTTAGCTGTCTTTTGGGCGTTGTAGTGGAAGGAAATCTTGTAACTGCTACACATCTCAGTAATTATGAAGATATTTGTTATAAATGTTTGGGGGTGGTCCCAAATCGATATGAGATAAGAGGTGCAATAGTTAAATTGACTTGGCTTCGACGTACATTTCAAAATGAGCCATCAGAAGATGCGTCAGACGAAGAAGTTGAACGTCATGCGAGAGTCGTTATTCTACATTTGATATCTTTTCGTCTGTGTCCCGATCATTCGAAAGGACGATTAAATATTTTTTGGGTATTATTTGTGAGAAATTTGGTCGATTGTGCATGATATTCTTGGGGTAGTGCCATATTGACAACATTATACACTGAATTAACAAATGCTGCGCTCAGTAAATCCAAATCGATAGCCGGTTGTCTTTCTCTTCTACAGGTAAATATTAGAATGTATATTTATTAATGGCCACTTGTAATATGCAATCTTATCATATTTATCTTCTATATATTTTACAGCTTTGGTCATGGACACATCTTCCTATCGGTCGTCCAAACGTAACTTTATCTGCACAGATCGATACGTCATTACCTTATAGTGCAAGGCAGTTTATGTACATTTACATGATGTTCAACAATAGTGCTTACGCTTATGCTATATTATTTACATTTACATACTTTATGTACATTACTTTATATCGCAGGTGGTTTAGAAATAGGAGCTGGATTGAATCTCCAAAGCAGGTTGCCACTTACTATCGTGACCAGCTTGACATGCTAACAGACGAGGTTGTTGTATGGAATCCCTACACACAGGAAGTGGTAGTTCATCTGCCTCATATATGTCTAAGTGGCATGCCTAGTTGGCTATGCAAGACACTGATCATATGCATGCGAATTATTCAGATGTATTATCCTGATCGAGTGATGCGACAATTTGGTCTTCAGCAACACATCCCTGAGCCTTGCGAACCTAAGCCAAATTTGGATTTTGCTGTCATTCAATGGAACGATAGACATAACCGTATCATTCGTCAACACGTTCCTAGCACTCAACTTTCACTATACATGAGTTGGTATTGGACGACCACTCGAAGATTCATTCTCGCGGATCGGACTCAACATGAACGAGCATACACCGCTCGTGCACCGCTTGAGCGAGATGACGTACGTCTTTTACTTTGCTTTACTGTTTCACTTTATTGATTTAAATCTTTAAATGTGTGATTATAAATAACAAAATTCACAGGTCGATGTGCTAGAGACGGTTAGTAAAAAATTGGGGGATAATGGACATGGTCGAGTACCGGAGCCCGACATCCAACCACGAAGTATTAACTTGAAGAAACTCATTGACGCATTACTCTTTAGGCGTAGATTAGAACGCCCAGGAGAGCGAAGGACTAAAAGAATGCATGATCCTTCTCAAGCTTCGCTTCAACATGACCCAGCTCAATCGCAGGCGGCAGGACCTTCTCAACCTCCTCCTACTCAAGATTGAACTTCACCATGAACGTTTTATAAGTATTGTATTAGCGTATGTTTGTAAGCGAACCATGTCCACTTTGTATTTGTGATCGAATTCTATTTCGGTTCGTGTTTATGTTTGTAATCGAATTTTATTTAGGCTTGTGTTTATGTTTGTAATCGAATTTTATTTAGGCTTGTGTTTATGTTTGTATTAGAATATTAACATTGTTTTTACGTATTTATGTTTGAAATTGATACATATGTGTTTATGTTTTATTTGGGTTAGCGTATATTTGAAGTTGAATCAATAGAAAAGATCAAATCTGTATAAAAACTACTGTGAAACAGCAGGGTGGATGAAGAGAGGCTGTTGTAAAGCAGCAGATAGTATGGGCGCACCTTACAGGTGCGCGTTAACAAAATAACAAGGGCGCACTTGCCAACTGCGCCCTTGTTAATTTTTGAGGGCGCACTTGGCAAGTGCACCCTTGTTATTTTGTAGGGGCGCACTTGCCAAGTGCGCCTCTGGTAATTTTTTTATAACTTTTGCCACCTCATCGCTGAGGTGGCAAAAACTAGCCTATTTCTGCTAATACTTTTTAAATTGGCCTATTTGTGCTATATGTTTTAAAAATTAGCCTATTTTGAAAATTTGTCCATATATATAATCAAATTCCTGTCAACTGGTCCTTTTTGACCTGTCGACTGTTTTATTCTAGAAAGCAACATTTCGTATAAACACTTCTATTTCTTCAACGGTTGCTTCTCTTTCTCCTCTCTAATAACATGACCGTTGATTGTAACTCTTCATGAATGGTTACAACTGTTTATTCCTTATGTAAACATCATGTAATCATCATTTCAAATCACCAATTCTTTCAATCTAATCTCTATTCTCTTGATTTCATTCTTAAACTCTCAAGCACTCAAATTGCTCATATTCTATCATATATCGTTTGAATCCTAGAATCTATTTAACATTCTTTTGATTCAATACGATATCCACTTCTAAATCTTCATATATATAAATATATTATTTGAGGATAAGATTATAGGAAGTTTGTACTACAAGTGACAAAATCGTGTTATCAAGAACACATATTGTCAACAACAAAGTATATTCGTCTTACCTGAAGTCCTCGGTGTTGTAAGAGGCACGTTTTGAAGTTCTCAGTGTTGAAAGAGGCATGATGTAACACCCCACCTCCGCCAGTGCCACTCTTGCAAGGACGCTAGCTTTGGAGGGGCGTTAAACGAGGTAAACATGCATGCAGATATCACAAGATAGAACATATAAGTAAAACAGAGTAAATAAAGCAGCAGATAAAACTAGTATTTCAAAACCATAGTCAAGTTACATCAAAGTACTGAGTCATTATTTTCCACAAAACAAAGTCTAGAAAAACATAAACTGAAAACTGGAAATAACATAAAGTAAACTATCCCCAAAGCAGAATAAAGCCATAGCGAGCTCAAGTCCAAACCGTACATGAGCTATCCAGAAAAGCAGCTAAAGATCCAAGCTAAGTACCAGTGTTCCCACCCTGTAAACCTGGGGGGAGGGGGGAACGGAAGAAAAGAGGCGAAAGAAAACGGGTCAGTCAAAAAAACTGGTAAGTCCTATCTACTATCAGTATAAAAACTAATAAAGTTAACTGGACATGTAAACAGGGATGAGATATAGGGTGATAACTGGCATGGTAAAAAGTTAACAAGATAGATCAAGTGTGGCATCGCATATACAAGGTTAAGTTGCACCAGGTGTGTACTAGTATTCCAATTCATGTCAAGTATAATCAAGAAATGATCCCTTGGCCCAAAGCTGGCCCACATCATGAGATGACCTAAATCGAGGTCCAACTACTCGGTCTAGTCGATCGGCTCCCAATAAGCCTAACTCGTCGTGTATCAGTGTCATACGGTACAAACATGAAATGTAGTCGACTGTGCTAGGTCCACCCTAGGGTGTATCCGGCCCTAGGGTGTCAACCACTGACACGAAACAAGCACGCACAGTCAAAACCTACTGGTGCCCAAGTCCGTCTTTCATCCCCGGACAATGTGCATGACCATGGTCCGTCGGAATCTACTATGGCGCACCTACTTTTGCCGTCTTTTAGGTCGCTTACACTCCAGCCCAGTAATCGTGCCCCACCCTAGCCTAGTCCCTAGGGTATCCGATACTCCCTAGTGGGTTACTGCTGAGAAGGACCGCGTAACTAGGGTTTTCTAGTGGGTTAAGTGTGGTTAACCCCATCCAAACCATGTATCAAGTTGGTTAAGTGTTCCTAAAAAGGTTCACGACTTAACCCTATCCAACTAAGCGTTGGGTTGGTTAAGTGTGTCCATGTTGACTTAACCCTATCAACCCATCATGTTCATGTGGTTAAGTATATTCAAGTGGTCCATGACTTAACCCTATCATGTGGCATTAATTAATTTAATGCACCCAATGTAATGGCGCGTTTTGTAAGGTATAATAATTAAGTTATTTAATTATTTAAATAACGAATATATTAAATAAACAATAGTTGAACGTATAATTATAATATAATTAAAATCGAGCGCGTAACGACACGGCAGTTCGCTGTTTGGCGATTTGAACTTCAACTGAGTATACAGGGTTCGTTTCAAATCAGATTTCTATGAAACAAGAAACGTGTGGAGCTGGTGGAGTATATCTTTCTAGTGGAAGAGAAAAATCGGGATTTCGTCGAGTAGATTTTGAGTTATGTCCAAATCAAATTTCAGAAAAGTCGCTGTGGAATTCCTTTATAATTTGCGACGCTTTATATACGTTATAAATCGATTTTTCGATACGAACTGAATATCGGGATAATCTGGAGTCTGGAAATCAAGTCATAAAATCTGAGGTGATATTCTGGAGCCGGACGACATTGTATATGGATATATACGATAATATTAATTTATTAATATTTAATTTAATAATATTTAAATATATTTATATATTTAAATGGGTCATCCAGAGCTTTAAAAATACGCAGTTTGAGCAGACGAAGTCAGAATTCGACGAAACTAATTTTGTTGGATCCGGAATGTCGAATACTTGTTAGAGTACCAGTTTGGTGATTTTTGGATATCATATATGGCCGTATGTGATTTTTGACTGAGAAACAGACGAGGAATCGACCTTTAAAAATATGCAGTTTGAACATACGGAGTCGGAATTCGACGAAACCAGTTTCGTTGGGACCGTAATGTCGAACTCTAGCTACATGTCCAGTTTGGTGATTTTTAGGCATCGTATGTAATCGCTGGGATTTTTAGAAGGCAAATACAAGAAGAAAATCGAATAAATAAAATAAATAAATAAATATCCTAACAAAAGAGTGGACCAAACAAAGGCCACACCTTGCTTTGTTTCAACCACCAGTTCTGTGTGGGTTCAAACTGATAGATGTGGAAGCAACAAATCCATTCAAACTAAATATAAATCCTATAAGTAATCCTCTAAAAACAAACACTTCTCTGGTTTTACAACATAAAACCGAGCCGCCATTTTGGTTAATCTTCAGGGAATTTAATCTCACAAATTACTCAATAAAATCGTGCATTCTGGGATCCGTTGTGATCGCCTAACCGCGAGCTTCCTGCTGGTGATCTTCGTTTGGGCTGCGACGGAATTCAGGGGAGCTCCATTTTCGAACAACCGTACTAGGGCTGAAGGTGGCCATCGATGCGATAGGGATTGGGTCATCTTGCTGTGGTCAGTGGGTTTCTCGAGAGGAGGCGCAGCTGGTGGCGTTGACGGGAAGATCTCCAGCGCTGGGTTGTGAAAAGCGATGGCGAAAGTTGAACGAAGAGGCAGCAGGTCGGTTTCGAGGTGGGAGTGTCGAACTGGGGTTTGAGGGTGTTGTCGAGTAGGGCTTGCGAAGAGGAAGGGAATGATAGTGGCGGCGCTGGGAACATATGATCGGAGAAGTGTTGGTGCTTGGTCAACGATGGGTCAACGGGGATGAAAAGGGGATCGGGTTTCACTGTGTTGATTTGGGAAGAAGAAACAAACGGGCTGGTTTTATTGGAAGCGGGTTTGGGTTTTGTATAGAGGGACATGGGCCGGGATGAGAGAGGTAAAAGGCCCGTATGTTTTAATTTAAAACTTAAGTCCAATTTAAACTGTTTACTAACTCCTTAACGCGATATCTTGACCATATGAAATCAGAATCACGAACCGTAAGTTGCGTTGGGATCGTGGGGACGGACACTACGCAATGGAACTGAACGCGAGTCGATCGGAGTTCGTTACAATTTATAGCAAAATAAGTTGTCTGAATCAAGCGACAATTATCGTTATTGACGATGATCGTCCAATGTGAGTAAAACTCACTAACTCTGAACAGTTTATAATTTCATGTTGTATTGTTAGAACTGTTAAAATTGTCTGTTTGACTGTGTGTTGATTGTTTGATTGAACTGCTAGTCAGTTAGTTAAATTTCTATATTGATTCTGTTTAACAGAATATATCATATGGAACTGAAAGTGATGTTATCTATATTGTCTAACATCTGTGATGCAGGGAAACAGGTTGGAGGAATCCAACAGGATTCCTCAACAGTTATTTTACGGTGATTTTTATATTTTGATATATAATGTGATGTATATAATCTGTGTGATTATGTGTGGTGGGACGATATTCATCGTTGTTATATGGTGTGTTAAATACCATGAGAAATACCAGACTGTAGGAGAGGGGTTTTCAAAGTATATTTTGAAAATAGTTATTTATATAAAATCAAGGGATTATATATATATATATATATAAGAAAAAGGATTTTTGAATATTAAGGAATATAGTTTGTAAAACAAATATTAAAGAGTTTTATTTGTAAATCAATATAAGAGGATATATTTGTTAGTCAAAATATAAAGGGATTATATTCGTTAGAACAAATATAAAGGATATTTATTTAGAGATTAAATAAATAGAATATTAAAAAGGGTATTTATTTAGAGATTAAATAAATAGAATTAAACTAAAGAAGATATTTATTTGTTAAATAAATAGGAGTTAACCAAGTGAATTGGTCGAGTTAACCAAGTGAATTTGTTAAGTAAACTAAATGATTAATCGATGTGAATTAGTTAAGTTAAACTAAAGGATTAATCGATGTGAATTAGTTAAGTTAAACTAAAGGATTAATCGATGTGAATTAGTTAAGTTAACTAAGTGGTTAATCGAAGTAAATTAGTTGAGTTAAACTAAGTGAACCGGCTAGAGTTAATCAACGTGAATTAACTAAGTTAAACTAAGTGGATTAGTTCAGTTAATCGAGACGAGTTAACCAGTTAGGTTAAACCATTTGAGTTAATCAGTTAGAATTGACCAGTTAAAGTTGACCAGTTAGAGTTGATCAGTTAGAGTTATCCAAGTAGAGTTAATCGAATAGAGTTGTCGAATAGCACTTATCCGAAGTAGAGTTGTCGAATATAGTGTATTCGAGAGAAGAGAAATCGAATATAGTTTATTCGAGTGGAGAAATCAAATGTTATTCATTTGAAAAGAGTTATCGAATATAGTTTATTCGAGCGGAGAAATCAAATGTTATTCGTTTGAGAAGAGTTATCGAATATAGTTTATTCGAGTGGAGAAATCAAATGTTATTCATTTGAGAAGAGTTATCGAATATTATTTATTCGAAGAGTAGTTATCGAATATTGGTTATTCGAAGTTAGCTAATCCAAAGGAGTTATTCGAAGTTAGTTAATCCAAAGGAGTTATTTGAAGTTAGTTAATCCGAAGGAGTTAATCGATGAGTTAATCCAAAGGAGTTAGTCGAATATTAGTTATTCGAATAGAGTTAAAGGAGTTATCGATTTTAGTTTGATCGAAAGGAGTTATCGATTAGTAAATCGAAAGGAGATTTTCGAATATAGCATATTCGAAAAAAAGAGATCGAATATTGTTTATTCGAAAGAGAGAGATTTCGAATATGAGTTATTCGAAGAGAGATAATCGAATATAGAATATTCGAAGAGGAGTTAATCAAATAGAGATTACTCGAAAGAGAGTTATACGTCGAATTCGATTATAGCGAATTCGGGAAAGTACTATTTACTTTCCAGGGTTTAAATCAAGATTTAGTTATTGATTTAGAAATTAGGTGTCTGTTAAATTATTCGAGTTAGGAGATAAAGTTATAATTTAGGTTAGATATTGCAGAAGTAGGAATTATAACGTTATAGTTATAATCAAACATTTTCATATAAGAAGTAGATTCGTAACCTGAATCCGAGAATTTGCGTAAACAAATGATTGGAAAAAGTGAGTGACGAGCTTCATCTATTTCACAGTAAAGGACGTTGTTCAATTAAGGTCTGAGAGGTAATTATACCCCAACTTGATTGACTTCAGAATTGACAAAGGAATAGTTGTGGTTCGGTAGAAAAGGTTGATATTGAATATAGTTAAGTAATAAGCGATTAATGGATTAAGCGTAACGATGTTTTATACAACGTTCATTGGAAATCCGTAAATGAGTTTTGGAAACGTTTTCAAATATAGTCAGATATGTTTTCTAAACATAGGAAATGAAATGTTTTCATGATAAGAATTTAAGAAATAGAGTTAAGCAAATTCAGAAACTAACTGGAGAGGGTAAGTTGAACGGTTTTCTAAGTGACGATCTGATGTTGGTTTCGACCTTCCGGATTGATACTTAGAGAATTGTTCTCATACTAGTTACAGTTAGGGACTGATAGTTGCGAAATAATAGTGATGTGAAAATAAGCTATGGAAATGTTTTCCAATGATTAATAACATATATTTTCTAAATATATGAAATAAGGAAATATGAACATATGATGATTGATCGATCGAATTTCCATCTGGAAATAAGATCGTTGTTTGTACACCGACATGTTTTCATTTGATAGTTGAATCACAGACTATCAAAGTTTTTACCATTTTAACGTTGTTAATATGGAGAGACCGGTTGGATTATTATCCAAAGAACCACTCTGTATTGGCATAAGCGTTGCGAGCAATATCTGCCAAAGATAAATTGAAGACGGAGTAAAGTGCAAGGGCTGTTGTATAAGTCTTAGATAACAGTGACTAAGATGGATATACTGAATAGTGCCTTCGGTTTGTCCAGTCCCAGGACAACGTATATGGAAGAAGGTCTGACAGAGTATATCCAATGGATCGCGTAAATTGATCTGTTCAAACGTATTCACGTTTGGTGGCGGAGGAATTCGTTTCCCTTAGCTATATACCCGTGTTATTTTTGGATAAGTCAATTTGTGATTTGGCGGGTATGACGATGTGGCATTCAAAGTGAATGGTGATCAGATGTTCTGAAGATAGACGTAGCCTCTAGCCTCACACTAGGAAGTAACAAAAGTTGGGCTAGGCAGCATGGCTAGTTGGGTCATTCCCAAGCAGGGTGTATTGTCACCGATCTAGGGAATATCCATATTTATACTTCTTTTTGATTCTGTATCTTCGGATGACGGTTTGATGGCCTATAACCGTGGTGGCAATATATTCGCGACACTCAAGCTAAATGAGTGAGCGGTCATGTGTGGCCGGGTTGCAAGACATTCTTGTTGAACCCTGAGTGTATCACCTCTAGAGTACACTATTCAGAAGGTGCTCCCATACCTTGTCTGTTGGAATCCATTCTCCGATAAGAGCCCTGCGGTTTATGATTTTATACTATGTATGTAGAACGTGAGATGCAAGCGTTTCTGCTAGATTGATACCTATTTGTACTTAGACATTATTATAATATCACAATGATATTGCTTGTCAAAGTTGTTCAGATACTCATAAGGAAAAACCAGTTCTGTATTCACGGCGTGGTCTTATGACATACCCTATACCTGTTTTAAACTATTTTACTCATACCAGTCCCATGACTGACCCGGAGTTTACTTTGTTGTTTTCCCTAAACTCTTGGGTGCCTAAATTTGTACGGGCAGTCAAGTAGTCGGGATTTACAGATATACTTGGAGAGCTTGGAGCAGGAGGCTGCAAGATTTTATAGCTATAGTTATTTCCGCTGTGTTGTAAGTGTTGTACTCTGATAAGTGTTATTGTATATATATAACTGTTTACTTCAAAGTTATGTTATATATTAT
This sequence comes from Allium sativum, assembly GCA_030737875.1. Classification (NCBI taxonomy): domain Eukaryota; kingdom Viridiplantae; phylum Streptophyta; class Magnoliopsida; order Asparagales; family Amaryllidaceae; genus Allium; species Allium sativum. Next base: position 304,650,382 of record CM060925.1, on the reverse strand, counting down.
ATGTTATTCGTTCCGCTGTGAGATTCGTGTTACTCTGATGATTCTGATGTTCTTCTTCTTCTTCTATTCTATTAGTTCTATCTTTTCTTTCTCACCTTCTAAATTCTTTCACTAACGTCCCGGAATTTCCGACTCTCGAGGAGTCGGAAATTTCCAGCCGTTACAGTTGGTATCAGAGCTTAAGTTCAGAATTACTTGGCTCTGTGGCGTGACTCGGTAGAGATAGGGTTAGTAATCCCCTAGACTGAGATTGAGTGTATATATACGAGTGCATATTTGTATTTGATATAAAATAGTTTTATATTGTGGAGATTCATTGGCTGAGTTGTTTATGAGTTCTGGTCGATCAGTTTGATCCACTGCATCGGTAGGAATAAATAAACACTTGTATACGACGGGTCGTCACGATACGTTTTGAAAAAGGGTTAGTGAATTTAACTTTACCCAAAGTATATTTTGATATAGAGATATATATATATATATCAAGATTTTAATATATTTGATATATTGGTTGTCATTATAATCGAGTAAGATTATAAATTAAATGGTTATATATATATAACCAATCAGAATTCCTATAAGTAAAATACGTGGGATCAGTTGAATTAAAATCTGAAATTTTAATCAGAATTTGGAATTAAAATAAGGAAATTTTAAGTTCCTGGGATATTTTGAAAATGTTTTTCAATTTGAAATAAATATAGTATCTAACTCACCTGGATGACTGGAAAATAATCCCGAGGATGGATCGATACATCGTCGGTGTGATTTTCGAGTTTCTAAGTGGTGGATTACTACCAAGGGTTTTGTTTTCAAATTGTGTGGAGGAAACAAGTTGTTTAGAAATTCAAAGGTTTTGAATTGGTGTTATGGTTTGAAATTGATTTGAAATAAAACCCAGGAATTTAAATCTTGAAATTTAAAATTTAACTTGTTAAGTTGAATGAATCAAGATGGTAAAAACAAATAAGTAAAGTAAAATTTAACTTGAACCAAGTTAAATAAATCGGGATTTGATTAGAGAATAATCTAGATTGGAATTAAGTTGATGGGTTAAGAGTTCGAAATCTGATATGGGAGTTTGAATGGAATTTGACTTGGATAAAACCAAGTGTTTGAGATTGAAGGTTGGATTGAGATGACATTAGTAGATGTTGGGTTGATAACAGGTGAAAGTGATGAAGTTAATATGCCCGACAAAAAGGTACAAGTTTATATTTGATATAAGCATGAGATTTATGAGCCGAATTGGCAAGTCGCTTGGCTGTTTGATTTTCTTTTGGGTTGGAGAAGGCCAAGAGAGGCGAGTTATGGTTTTACCGATAGGGCTGTACAAAGGAGGTTATGGCAAAATTTTCCGAAAATTTAAAGTGCTAGAAAATTTTCAGAATTTGTGAAAATTTTAGTTAGTCGGAAGAATAAATATTTCAGTCGATATTAATTGGTTCGGTTGAAATCAGAAATAAGGGGTAAACCAATCTTAGGAGTTCCAATATATAGGGTCATCCTCTAACTTAGCAATTTCGAGGACGAAATTATTTTAAGGGGGGAAGTCTGTAATGGCGCGTTTTGTAAGGTATAATAATTAAGTTATTTAATTATTTAAATAACGAATATATTAAATAAACGATAGTTGAACGTATAATTATAATATAATTAAAATCGAGCGCGTAACGACACGGCAGTTCGCTGTTTGGCGATTTGAACTTCAACTGAGTATACAGGGTTCGTTTCAAATCAGATTTCTGTGAAACAAGAAACGTGTGGAGCTGGTGGAGTATATCTTTCTAGTGGAAGAGAAAAATCGGGATTTCGTCGAGTAGATTTTGAGTTATGTCCAAATCAAATTTCAGAAAAGTCGCTGTGGAATTCCTTTATAATTTGCGACGCTTTATATACGTTATAAATCGATTTTTCGATACGAACTGAATATCGGGATAATCTGGAGTCTGGAAATCAAGTCATAAAATCTGAGGTGATATTCTGGAGCCGGACGACATTGTATATGGATATATACGATAATATTAATTTATTAATATTTAATTTAATAATATTTAAATATATTTATATATTTAAATGGGTCATCCAGAGCTTTAAAAATACGCAGTTTGAGCAGACGAAGTCAGAATTCGACGAAACTAATTTTGTTGGATCCGGAATGTCGAATACTTGTTAGAGTACCAGTTTGGTGATTTTTGGATATCATATATGGCCGTATGTGATTTTTGACTGAGAAACAGACGAGGAATCGACCTTTAAAAATATGCAGTTTGAACATACGGAGTCGGAATTCGACGAAACCAGTTTCGTTGGGACCGTAATGTCGAACTCTAGCTACATGTCCAGTTTGGTGATTTTTAGGCATCGTATGTAATCGTTGGGATTTTTAGAAGGCAAATACAAGAAGAAAATCGAATAAATAAAATAAATAAATAAATATCCTAACAAAAGAGTGGACCAAACAAAGGCCACACCTTGCTTTGTTTCAACCACCAGTTCTGTGTGGGTTCAAACTGATAGATGTGGAAGCAACAAATCCATTCAAACTAAATATAAATCCTATAAGTAATCCTCTAAAAACAAACACTTCTCTGGTTTTACAACATAAAACCGAGCCGCCATTTTGGTTAATCTTCAGGGAATTTAATCTCACAAATTACTCAATAAAATCGTGCATTCTGGGATCCGTTGTGATCGCCTAACCGCGAGCTTCCTGCTGGTGATCTTCGTTTGGGCTGCGACGGAATTCAGGGGAGCTCCATTTTCGAACAACCGTACTAGGGCTGAAGGTGGCCATCGATGCGATAGGGATTGGGTCATCTTGCTGTGGTCAGTGGGTTTCTCGAGAGGAGGCGCAGCTGGTGGCGTTGACGGGAAGATCTCCGGCGCTGGGTTGTGAAAAGCGATGGCGAAAGTTGAACGAAGAGGCAGCAGGTCGGTTTCGAGGTGGGAGTGTCGAACTGGGGTTTGAGGGTGTTGTCGAGTAGGGCTTGCGAAGAGGAAGGGAATGATAGTGGCGGCGCTGGGAACAGATGATCGGAGAAGTGTTGGTGCTTGGTCAACGATGGGTCAACGGGGATGAAAAGGGGATCGGGTTTCACTGTGTTGATTTGGGAAGAAGAAACAAACGGGCTGGTTTTATTGGAAGCGGGTTTGGGTTTTGTATAGAGGGACATGGGCCGGGATGAGAGAGGTAAAAGGCCCGTATGTTTTAATTTAAAACTTAAGTCCAATTTAAACTGTTTACTAACTCCTTAACGCGATATCTTGACCATATGAAATCAGAATCGCGAACCGTAAGTTGCGTTGGGATCGTGGGGACGGACACTACGCAATGGAACTGACCGCGAGTCGATCGGAGTTCGTTACAATTTATAGCAAAATAAGTTGTCTGAATCAAGCGACAATTATCGTTATTGACGATGATCGTCCAATGTGAGTAAAACTCACTAACTCTGAACAGTTTATAATTTCATGTTGTATTGTTAGAACTGTTAAAATTGTCTGTTTGACTGTGTGTTGATTGTTTGATTGAACTGCTAGTCAGTTAGTTAAATTTCTATATTGATTCTGTTTAACAGAATATATCATATGGAACTGAAAGTGATGTTATCTATATTGTCTAACATCTGTGATGCAGGGAAACAGGTTGGAGGAATCCAACAGGATTCCTCAACAGTTATTTTACGGTGATTTTTATATTTTGATATATAATGTGATGTATATAATCTGTGTGATTATGTGTGGTGGGACGATATTCATCGTTGTTATATGGTGTGTTAAATACCATGAGAAATACCAGACTGTAGGAGAGGGGTTTTCAAAGTATATTTTGAAAATAGTTATTTATATAAAATCAAGGGATTATATATATATATATAAGAAAAAGGATTTTTGAATATTAAGGAATATAGTTGGTAAAACAAATATTAAAGAGTTTTATTTGTAAATCAATATAAGAGGATATATTTGTTAGTCAAAATATAAAGGGATTATATTCGTTAGAACAAATATAAAGGATATTTATTTAGAGATTAAATAAATAGAATATTAAAAAGGGTATTTATTTAGAGATTAAATAAATAGAATTAAACTAAAGAAGATATTTATTTGTTAAATAAATAGGAGTTAACCAAGTGAATTGGTCGAGTTAACCAAGTGAATTTATTAAGTGAACTAAATGATTAATCGATGTGAATTAGTTAAGTTAAACTAAAGGATTAATCGATGTGAATTAGTTAAGTTAAACTAAAGGATTAATCGATGTGAATTAGTTAAGTTAACTAAGTGGTTAATCGAAGTAAATTAGTTGAGTTAAACTAAGTGAACCGGCTAGAGTTAATCAACGTGAATTAACTAAGTTAAACTAAGTGGATTAGTTCAGTTAATCGAGACGAGTTAACCAGTTAGGTTAAACCATTTGAGTTAATCAGTTAGAATTGACCAGTTAAAGTTGACCAGTTAGAGTTGATCAGTTAGAGTTATCCAAGTAGAGTTAATCGAATAGAGTTGTCGAATAGCACTTATCCGAAGTAGAGTTGTCGAATATAGTGTATTCGAGAGAAGAGAAATCGAATATAGTTTATTCGAGTGGAGAAATCAAATGTTATTCATTTGAAAAGAGTTATCGAATATAGTTTATTCGAGCGGAGAAATCAAATGTTATTCGTTTGAGAAGAGTTATCGAATATAGTTTATTCGAGTGGAGAAATCAAATGTTATTCATTTGAGAAGAGTTATCGAATATTATTTATTCGAAGAGTAGTTATCGAATATTGGTTATTCGAAGTTAGCTAATCCAAAGGAGTTATTCGAAGTTAGTTAATCCAAAGGAGTTATTTGAAGTTAGTTAATCCGAAGGAGTTAATCGATGAGTTAATCCAAAGGAGTTAGTCGAATATTAGTTATTCGAATAGAGTTAAAGGAGTTATCGATTTTAGTTTGATCGAAAGGAGTTATCGATTAGTAAATCGAAAGGAGATTTTCGAATATAGCATATTCGAAAGAAAGAGATCGAATATTGTTTATTCGAAAGAGAGAGATTTCGAATATGAGTTATTCGAAGAGAGATAATCGAATATAGAATATTCGAAGAAGAGTTAATCAAATAGAGATTACTCGAAAGAGAGTTATACGTCGAATTCGATTATAGCGAATTCGGGAAAGTACTATTTACTTTCCAGGGTTTAAATCAAGATTTAGTTATTGATTTAGAAATTAGGTGTCTGTTAAATTATTCGAGTTAGGAGATAAAGTTATAATTTAGGTTAGATATTGCAGAAGTAGGAATTATAACGTTATAGTTATAATCAAACATTTTCATATAAGAAGTAGATTCGTAACCTGAATCCGAGAATTTGCGTAAACAAATGATTGGAAAAAGTGAGTGACGAGCTTCATCTATTTCACAGTAAAGGACGTTGTTCAATTAAGGTCTGAGAGGTAATTATACCCCAACTTGATTGACTTCAGAATTGACAAAGGAATAGTTGTGGTTCGGTAGAAAAGGTTGATTTGAAATATAGTTAAGTAATAAGCGATTAATGGATTAAGCGTAACGATGTTTTATACAACGTTCATTGGAAATCCGTAAATGAGTTTTGGAAACGTTTTCCAAATATAGTCAGATATGTTTGCTAAACATAGGAAATGAAATGTTTTCATGATAAGAATTTAAGAAATAGAGTTAAGCAAATTCAGAAACTAACTGGAGAGGGTAAGTTGAACGGTTTTCTAAGCGACGATCTGATGTTGGTTTCGACCTTCCGGATTGATACTTAGAGAATTGTTCTCATACTAGTTACAGTTAGGGACTGATAGTTGCGAAATAATAGTGATGTGAAAATAAGCTATGGAAATGTTTTCCAATGATTAATAACATATATTTTCTAAATATATGAAATAAGGAAATATGAACATATGATGATTGATCGATCGAATTTCCATCTGGAAATAAGATCGTTGTTTGTACACCGACATGTTTTCATTTGATAGTTGAATCACAGACTATCAAAGTTTTTACCATTTTAACGTTGTTAATATGGAGAGACCGGTTGGATTATTATCCAATGAACCACTCTGTATTGGCATAAGCGTTGCGAGCAATATCTGCCAAAGATAAATTGAAGACGGAGTAAAGTGCAAGGGCTGTTGTATAAGTCTTAGATAACAGTGACTAAGATGGATATACTGAATAGTGCCTTCGGTTTGTCCAGTCCCAGGACAACGTATATGGAAGAAGGTCTGACAGAGTATATCCAATGGATCGCGTAAATTGATCTGTTCAAACGTATTCACGTTTGGTGGCGGAGGAATTCGTTTCCCTTAGCTATATACTCGTGTTATTTTTGGATAAGTCAATTTGTGATTTGGCGGGTATGACGATGTGGCATTCAAAGTGAATGGTGATCAGATGTTCTGAAGATAGACGTAGCCTCTAGCCTTACACCAGGAAGTAACAAAAGTTGGGCTAGGCAGCATGGCTAGTTGGGTCATTCCCAAGCAGGGTGTACTGTCACCGATCTAGGGAATATCCATATTTATACTTCTTTTTGATTCTGTATCTTCGGATGACGGTTTGATGGCCTATAACCATGGTGGCAATATATTCGCGACACTCAAGCTAAATGAGTGAGCGGTCATGTGTGGCCGGGTTGCAAGACGTTCTTGTTGAACCCTGAGTGTATCACCTCTAGAGTACACTATTCAGAAGGTGCTCCCATACCTTGTCTGTTGGAATCCATTCTCCGATAAGAGCCCTGCGGTTTATGATTTTATACTATGTATGTAGAACGTGAGATGCAAGCGTTTCTGCTAGATTGATACCTATTTGTACTTAGACATTATTATAATATCACAATGATATTGCTTGTCAAAGTTGTTCAGATACTCATAAGGAAAAACCCATTCCGTATTCACGGCGTGGTCTTATGACATACCCTATACCTGTTTTAAACTATTTTACTCATACCAGTCCCATGACTGACCCAGAGTTTACTTTGTTGTTTTCCCTAAACTCTTGGGTGCCTAAATTTGTACAGGCAGTAAAGTAGTCGGGATTTACAGATATACTTGGAGAGCTTGGAGCAGGAGGCTGCAAGATTTTATAGCTATAGTTATTTCCGCTATGTTGTAAGTGTTGTACTCTGATAAGTGTTATTGTATATATATAACTGTTTACTTCAAAGTTATGTTATATATTATATGTTATTCGTTCCGCTGTGAGATTCGTGTTACTCTGATGATTCTGATGTTCTTCTTCTTCTTCTTCTATTCTATTAGTTCTATCTTTTCTTTATCACCTTCTAAATTCTTTCACTAACGTCCCGGAATTTCCGACTCTCGAGGAGTCGGAAATTTCCAGCCGTTACACCCAACCTCTCACATTAGACCTTGTTGTGGTTACTAGTTAAGCCGAGCGGGTCCGGGTAGCTTTACACCGCAACTTGGTCTAACCTCGGGTTTCAAGTGCGACATGACCAACTACTCACATTGGGTCCTATTGCTTGTAGCCAATAGTTAAGCCGGTCGGTTCCGGGTAGATTTATGCTACAAACTCAACCCAACCTCGAGTTGGCCACTCTCATGTTTTCTAAGTGTCATGTCCATCATTATGTTTACAAACATAATCACAAGTCAATGTTCATGTCATATTTTAAAACCATGTTTTCATGTCATTAATATTACCCAACCCAACGCATTCCCATCGCATGTACGTTTCGCATAACTTAACATAGATCAAAGGAGGGAACTTGGCAAAAACATGACAAAAGGGCATAAGGTAATAAGGTTAGCCACAAGTTAAACATGGTGTCATATGAGGCATAGATATGTTCATAAGCTTGCATATTACATCATGGGCCTCAAAACATGCATAATATCAACTTAAGCAAATAGGTGAAACATGATCATAAATGACATAGGATGGTGGCTAGAAGTTCGCATATAACATTATATGCAAGTTATCATAAAGGTTATGAGGGTTCTCATGTTGTATAATGCAACATTTCAACATAAAGCTTATAGCTTTTAGCCCACAAGGTCAAGGTGATAGGTTTACAAACATGCATAGAATATATTCATGCATAACATGATAGGATTAAAGCACATATCATACTTAGGCCCAAACTCAACTTGCAACATGTCATATTTAACTTCATAGTTAGAATCTAAGAGTAGTATAGGGCTTACAATGAGTGGTTATGCGATGTAGATCAATATATATAAAGATTGAGACGAAGCCACAAGCAAAATCCGCAAAGAAAATAATAAGCTCCACTTAAACGCCTTGAAACAAGAAGTAATAACTCCAATGACAAAGAAAGATGGCTCTTTTACTTAAGAAAGATGGCTCCTTTATAACATAGATTGATTTGAGGAACTCATGCTCTCATGAAGAAGGTGGAGGCCATGATTAAGAGACATTTTGGCATAGTTTAGTTGTAGGAATGATTAATGAGGGTTTAGGCTAGGTCTAGGGGTCTTTTTATAGGTGATTAGGTTAGTTTAGACCATAGGATTAACCCTAAAACACATCAGGTCCGTCAAATCCCGTCAGAAACTTCTAGAGCAAGACTCAGCATGTCACAAACGGTGCACCAGAAAAACTGGTCCGACCGGGGGGGTCGACCCCTGGGTCGACATGGGTGTCGACCCATTGGGGGGGGTCGACAGGGGTGTCGACCCCTGTGTCGACCCTGCCTGGGGCGGGAAAGATTCCCGCCCTTTCTGCCTTGGTTGCAATTTAAATCTAAATTCGAATTTGAACTGTATTCGGGCTTAGAATTTTCTGAAAACTTCATTGGGCCATAACTTGGTCATACGGACTCCGTTTTTCGAAAACTTGGACTCTATTTCACGTATTTTCCCAAGACGAACGCAATGGCACAGCCCGTTTCCCTTGATTTAGATTTTAACATTTAATTCTGTCTTGATTTACATTATAACATGTTATTCAATAATACGAGTTGTTACATCCTCCCCACCTTAAAGGATTTCGTCCCCGAAATCTTCAAGTTAGGAAGAACGTATCCTACCATCCATCATCCATCTACTCAAGACATCATCCACAAGTAACCATTGTCCTTAAAAAGATTCTAAATGTTGTATGAACATATGCAAAGGTGTGTGTATATGTACTTATCTAATGCAAAAATCAGGCGGTTACTGATTCATTAAACCTCCTTAATGCAAAGTATGTTAGTGAGATGAGTCCATATGTATGCAAATTCCTAACATAACTTATAATCTCTACATGAGTGCACATAACATTCATCCATATGCAACATCCATGTGATAGCATACAAGTTTCATCCATGAATAAGCATAAACACTCATGCATATGCGGTATGAAAGTGTGTGAGCCGATCTTAGTGCCTAATGTGTATCATGCATCCACGAGTATCCACTTGCAAACACTTGCAACCACTTGCAAACATCAAGCATAACATGTTTCATCCAAAGGGTTTCTACCTAAGGTTCTCATGTAATGACCCGAAAATCCGGTCCAATTTGAGCTGACTAAATAACACAAGTCCAACCCCAAATTGCACTAAAAATTCAAGAAATTAATAGAAATAAGATAGAGGGTGAGGATAGATAAGATAGAACTAGTAGAATAGAAGAAGAAGAAGAACATCAACATCAGAGTAACACGGATCTCACAGCGGAACGAATAAAATATAACATAACTTTTGAAATACAAACAGTATATGTATACAATAGCATTGCAGAGTACAACACTTACAACAACAGCGGAAATAATAATAGCTATAGAATCTTGAAGCCTCCTGCTCCAAGCTCTCCAAGTGTATCTGTAAAATCCTGAACTACTTGACTGCCCGTACAAATTTAGGCACCCAAGAGTTTAGGGAAAACACAACAAAATAAACTCCGGGTCAGTCATGGGACTGGTATGAGTAAAACAGTTTAAAACAGTTTGAACAAGTAAACGATATCTCATAAGACAACGCCGTATAACGGAACGGGTTTTCCCCTTATGAGAATCCAAAATATCTTTATATCAAAAACATTTTGATATTATAATAATGTCTATCAACCACAATATAATAATCATCTAGCAGAAATGCTTTCATCTCATGTTCTACATATAGTATACAATCAAAAACCGCAAGCACGTATTGGGTAATGGATTTCCAACTATGACAAGGTATGGAACCACCTTCCGATCAGTGTACTCTAGGAACGATACACTGGAGTTCAACAAGAACATCTTGCAACTCAGCCACACATGACCGACCACTCATTTCGCTTGAGTGTATCGAATGTACATCACCAACGGTTGGGATCAGCAACCGTTTCCCGTATATATATGGGACAGCATTGATAGATTAAAGAAGCAAATGAATATTCTCTAGATAGGTGATTATACACCCTACTTCGGTGCGACCGACTTAGCCATGCTGCCTGCCCGATTTTTGTCATTTCCTGGTTGTTGAGGCCAGAGGCTACGATTACTTTCCATTCATTGATAACACGATCACTTTGAATGTCACATTATCAAATCCGTTAATCATTAATTGGTTTACACAAATATTCTCGATGTTATGCTAAGGGAATAAATCCGTTGCAACCATATATATTTATCCAGACCAACCCATTCGATCATTGGAAATACTCTGTCAGACACTCGTCCATATACGTTCGTTCTGGGACTGAACGAAACCGAAGGCACTATTTAGTACATCCATCTTAGTCACTGTTATCTAAGACTTATACAACAGCCCTTGCACTTTACTCCGTCTTCAATTTTCTTTGGCATATTCGCAACGCTTATGCCAATACAGAGTGGTTCTTTGGATTAGAATCCAACTGGTCTCTCCATATTAACAACATTAAAATGGTCAAAACTTTGATAGTCTGTGATTTAACTATCAAATGAAAACATGTCGGTGTATAAACAATGATCTAAATTCCAAATGGAAATATCGATCCAATCATCAAAACATATATATATATATATATATATATCCAAATTCCTTATTTTCTATGCGTAGAAAATATACGTTATTAATATTGGAAAACATTTCCATAGCTTATTCACATATCACTATTCTTTCACAACCATCAGTCCCTAACTGTAAACTAGTAAGAGAACGATTCTCTAAATATAATTCCCGAAGGCCGAAACCAACATCAGATCCACACTCAGAAAACGATTCAACTTACTAATCTCTAGTCAGTTTCTAATCTTGCTTAACTCTATTTCTTTAACTCTATTCGATTAACTCTAGCTGATTAACTTTAACTGATTAACTCAAATTCGAATAACCTATATTCGATTTACTCCTTCAAATAACGTTTATCCATTTATAAAGATTTACTTTTAGTAACGGTTCTTCACTTTAAAAATGTCCTTTTTATAACGTTTCTCCACTTATAAAGATTTCCTTATAACAGCGTTTAATCACTTATAATGATTTCCTATAACACCGTTTAATCACTTATAATGATTTCCTATAACACCGTTTAATCACTTATAATGATTTCCTTTAACAGCGTTTAATCACTTATAATGATTTCCTATAACACCGTTTAATCACTTATAATGATTTCCTATAACAGCGTTTAATCACTTATAATGATTTCCTTTTTAATCCTATTTAATTTTCAAATAAATATTTCTTTATCACTTCACTTCTATTCATTAGATCCTCATTATCAATTGGTAAGTGAATAAACTCCTCAGTGTTAATCCCGAAGGCCGAAACCAACATCAGATCAACACTTTGAAATTTACTCAACTTAATCGACGTATAACAAGTTCCAATTATTCAAGACCCATATCCTATCTTATTTAACATTTTTATATCGATTCTATTTATTTTCTAATAAATATTCCTTTTATAAAATCCCTTGATTTTATAAATATTTCATTTCAAGATACGTTTTGAAAATTCCCTTTTTACTTTCCAGTATTCATTCTGGTATTTAAAATACCGTATAACCATGATTACTATTAACCAAGCACACATAATCATCACAGATTATATAACACATCACATATCATAATATATGAACAAAACAGTATTTTATATATTGAGGAACCCAGTTGGGTCCCTCCAACCTGTTCCCCTGCATCACAGATGTTAAACTATAAAATTAACATCTACTTCATTTCAGTATGAAATGTTCTGATAAGCAACATCAATATTTAATGGTATATATATATATATATATATATATATATAATTTCAACTAACTGACTAGCAGTTCAATCAACCAATCTACACACAACAGTCAATCAATATCTAACAGTTCTAAAAGTACATTATAAAAATATAACTGTTTAGGGTTGGTGAGTTTTACTCACATTGAACGATCATCGTTAATAACGATAACCATCGCTTGATTCTGACCACAATTTATTTTACTATAAATTTTAACGAGCTCCGCATTACTTCCAGTTGGTTCCATGTCGTAGCTCTCGTCCATACAATCCTGTTGGATCTTGTTTCGTCAAATTCTGATAACGAATGAACAAGTTGTGAATACTACAATTAATAGACTAATTTAAATTGAATTAAACTCGGATTAATCTATTGGGCTCTCACTTTTTTTCTTGGCCAATCTAAACTTCATAATAACCCGAATCCGCTTTCTCTAATATCCAAATAGCATTTTCCTTGTATTTTTCACCATGGCCGTGTGATTAAACCCCTCACCTTCACGGCTATCCCCTCCTCTTCACTGAAAATTCAACGCTTCCTTTCTAAACATCCAAGCACCCAAGTCATCACAACTGTCATTGTTTTTATTATGGTTGATGTTGATTTATGTCAACAGCAGAATGGTATAAGGCTATAAGCATGGATTTAAAAATCATTTTGTGGAAGGATGGTAGCAGCAGCTTTTCTAGTACTGTTTTCAAAAGATGTTACGAACTATGAATAATTTGTGTGTGGATGAAACCGTAATCCATTTGTCAATGACTCGGCCATATTTTCCAAAAATAGTACTGCCAATATTGAATCCGATCACCAACATTAATTATTAATAATTAAGCCCCTTCATTACCTCGTTAATTCATCGATCCCCCTCCTGCTACTTCTCCACCGAACTTATGAAACCCGTTCCAGAACAACAGTGGCCTTTCCTCTCATCGCAACTCTTCCCCACCTAGGCAGAAAAACAGACCTCGACTTCACCCTTTTTCCTCGATTTTTCCACCTTCATCTTACCTCGGAGGTCGCCGTCAGAGGTCAGCCGGGCCTGACACCCATCACTGCAGTGCCTCGTCCGCTCAGAGCCTCCCATCGCTTCAGGTGAACCCACGTCCCTCAATACCAGTCGCGACATCAACTTCAACTACATCGTGTGCTTTACTGCCAAAAACTCCCAACGCCCAACTCCGTTCTTCCCACCGATGATTCTAGTAACCACCTCATAATCTTCGATCCTCAACTCAGTATACGAACAGGAAGAATCGAACTCAAAACCGTGACTTAAAGCTTATATAACTCGCCATTTTCAACCCTAGGCAACGCTGTTTGATTTCGCAGCGGAATAGTTGACATCGAACCCCAAAATACTCACATGAAATTGAAGAGCAAGAGATGAGGGTCTCGAATATATATACTTGTGGATTTAAGGAATTTTATCTCATTTCCCTTTTGATTTTTCTAACCTTCATTTTCTCACGACTTGTTTTTGCTCACCGAGATTTCTGGATTGAAGAATACTGGCGGCGGACGAAGTGAACCAAGGGAGAAATGTAATTAGGTTTAGATGGTGTTAAAGGTTATTATATAGGAGATTTTATTTCCTCTTTTGTTTGTGGCTGTGAACTATTGGGGGCGTGGCCTACTTTGATCCAACTTTTATGTTAGGATATTTTGTTTAGTTCGTAAAAATTAACATACCCATATATATATATATATTTCTGTCCATACATGAGCTGCTACGAACAGAAATAAAAACACCGGTGAGACGAGCAACGTCCCACGATCCCAAAAGTATAAAAATACCGGTAGATTAACTCATATTTTGAAACCTCAAAATATTGATTACAAGGTGCAAAATACTTCAAAATAAAAAGTGCTTATTTAATTAATTAAAAATTACCATAAAATTCTAAAAATTAAATTATCGATATGTCTCAAAAGAATCTTGTCTAAATTCTAACTCGATCTCTAGTTATTTTGAATAAACCGTTACGGTCGATAATTGATTCTATAGCGACTATTTTAGAATTTGATTTGGATATATCTCAAAATCTACACGACGAAATCCGATTTTTCTCTTCCACTAGAAAGATGTACTCTACCAGCTCCTAACGTTTCTTGTTTCACAGAAATCCGATTTAAAACGGCTTCTGTATATTCGTTTGAAGTTCGAATCGCCAAATTACGAACTGCAGCGCCATTTCGAGCTCGGTTTTAATTATAATATAATTATACGTTCTAACGTCATCGATTAAATAATATATTCGTTATTTAAATAATTAAATAAGTTAATTATTCCACTGTTAAAATACGGGTCATTTCATTCTTCCCCACTTAAAATAATTTCGTCCTCGAAATTGCTAAGGTAGTGGACGACCCTATCTACTGGGTAAATATTTATCTGTTTACCTCTTAACTCTGGTTTCACTGAACCACTTAAATTCCGATTAAAATATTAATTCATTCCGACTTACTAAATTTTCAAAAATTTTGAAAATTTTCTAACACCCAGAATTTCTGGAAAATTTTGCCATAACCTCCTTTTTACAGCCCTATCGGTAAAACCACAACTCGTCTCTCTAGGCCTTCTCCAACCCAAAAGAAAATCAAACAGCCAAGCGGCTTGCCAGATCGGCTCATAAATCACCAAACTCATATGAAATATAAACTTGTACCTTTTTGCCGGGTATATCATTATATCACTTTGCACCTGTTACCAATATATGCATATACCAATGTTATACCAAATCAACTTATCCTCAAACTAAATCATTTGGTTCTATCCATGCCAAATTCCATTCAAACTCCAATATCCAATTTCAAACCCTTGACTTATCAACTCTATTTCATTTCTGATTATATTTAACTTTGTCTAAGTTAAATTTCAACTTAATTTATTCACTTTCAATATTTTAATCCATTTAACTTCATAAGCTAAATTTTAATTCCAGAATCTAAATTCCTGGTTTTATTTTAAATCAATTTGAAATCATAATACCAATTCAAAATCTTTGTATTTCTAAACCACTTGTTTTCTCAACTCAATTCAAAACAAAACTTGGTAGTAATTTGTCACTTAGAAACTCGAAAATGAACACTGATGATGTCGCGATTCATCATCAGAACTTATCTTCCAGCGATCAAGGTGAGTTCAATACTATATTACTTTCAATTTGAAAACATTTTCCAAAATCTCCCAGGAACTTAAAATTTCCTTATTTTAATTCCTAATCCTGATTTGATTTCAAATTTAATTCATCTTATTTCATATACTTTACTTATATGAATCCTGATTAGTTTTTTTATAATCATTTCACGTTTTATAATCTTATTCGATTAAACTAACAACCAACACAACCAATTATACTATGTTAATTTCAAAACATATCATGTTGGTTCATCGTATTCGAGTGTTTAGAAACCCCTATCGATATTGTGGTGCCCCACTATCGACCAGAATTCATAAGCCACTCAACCAATAAAGCTCCACAATATAAAACAAATTTTTATATATAATAACAAATACGTTCACTCGTATGTATACACTCAAACTCAATCGAGGATATTACTAATCCCATCTCTACTGAGTTACGCTACAGAGCCAAGGTGATTCGCTTAACTTAAGCTCTGATACCAACTGTAATGACCCAAAAATCCGGTCCAATTTGAGCTGACTAAATAACACAAGTCCAACCCCAAATTGCACTGAAAATTCAAGAAATTAACAGAAATAAGACAGAGGGTGAGGATAGATAAGGTAGAACTAGTAGAATAGAAGAAGAAGAAGAACATCAACATCAGAGTAACATGGATCTCACAGTGGAACGAATAAAATATAACATAACTTTTGAAATACAAACAGTATATGTATACAATAGCATTGCAGAGTACAACACTTACAACAACAGCGGAAATAATAATAGCTATAGAATCTTGAAGCCTCCTGCTCCAAGCTCTCCAAGTGTATCTGTAAAATCCTGAACTACTTGACTTCCCATACAAATTTAGGCACCCAAGAGTTTAGGAAAAACACAACAAAATAAACTCCGGGTCAGTCATGGGACTGGTATGAGTAAAACAGTTTAAAACAGTTTGAACAAGTAAACGATATCTCATAAGACCACGCCGTATAACGGAATGGGTTTTCCCCTTATGAGAATCCAAAATATCTTTATATCAAAAACCTTTTGATATTATTATAATGTCTATCAACCACAATATAATAATCATCTAGCAGAAACGCTTTCATCTCACGTTCTACATATAGTATACAATCAAAAAACGCAAGCACGTATTGGGTAATGGATTTCCAACTATGACAAGGTATGGAACCACCTTCCGATCAGTGTACTCTAGGAACGATACACTGGAGTTCAACAAGAACATCTTGCAACTCAGCCACACATGACCGACCACTCATTTCGCTTGAGTGTATCGAATGTACATCACCAACGGTTGGGATCAGCAACCGTTTCCCGTATATATATGGGACAGCATTGATAGATTAAAGAAGCAAATGAATATTCTCTAGATAGGTGATTATACACCCTACTTCGGTGCGATCGACTTAGCCATACTGCCTGCCCGATTTTTGCCATTTCCTGGTTGTTGAGGCCAGAGGCTACGATTACTTTCCATTCATTGATAACACGATCACTTTGAATGTCACATTATCAAATCCGTTAATCATTAATTGGTTTACACAAATATTCTGGATGTTATGCTAAGGGAATAAATCCGTTGCAACCATATATATTTATCCAGACCAACCCATTCGATCATTGGAAATACTCTGTCAGACACTCGTCCATATACGTTCATTCTGGGACTGAACGAAACCGAAGGCACTATTTAGTACATCCATCTTAGTCACTGTTATCTAAGACTTATACAACAACCCTTGCACTTTACTCCGTCTTCAATTTTCTTTGGCATATTCGCAACGCTTATGCCAATACAGAGTGGTTCTTTGGATTAGAATCCAACCGGTCTCTCCATATTAACAACATTAAAATGGTCAAAACTTTGATAGTCTGTGATTTAACTATCAAATGAAAACATGTCGGTGTACAAACAATGATCTAAATTCCAAATGGAAATATCGATCCAATCATCAAAACATATATATATATATATATATATATATATATATATCCACATTCCTTATTTTCTATGCGTAGAAAATATACGTTATTAATATTGGAAAACATTTCCATAGCTTATTCACATATCACTATTCTTTCACAACCATCAGTCCCTAACTGTAAACTAGTAAGAGAACGATTCTCTAAATATAAATCCTGAAGGCCGAAACCAACATCAGATCCACACTCAGAAAACGATTCAACTTACTAATCTCTAGTCAGTTTCTAATCTTGCTTAACTCTATTTCTTTAACTCTATTCGATTAACTCTAGCTGATTAACTCTAACTGATTAACTCAAATTCGAATAACCTATATTCGATTTACTCCTTCAAATAACGTTTGTCCATTTATAAAGATTTACTTTTAGTAACGGTTCTTCACTTTAAAAATGTCCTTTTTATAACGTTTCTCCGCTTATAAAGATTTCCTTATAACAGCGTTTAATCACTTATAATGATTTCCTATAACACCGTTTAATCACTTATAATGATTTCCTATAACACCGTTTAACCACTTATAATGATTTCCTTTAACAGCGTTTAATCACTTATAATGATTTCCTATAACACCGTTTAATCACTTATAATGATTTCCTATAACAGCGTTTAATCACTTATAATGATTTCCTTTTTAATCCTATTTAATTTTCAAATAAATATTTCTTTATCACTTCACTTCTATTCATTAGATCCTCATTATCAATTGGTAAGTGAATAAACTCCTCAGTGTTAATCCCGAAGGCTGAAACCAACATCAGATCAACACTTTGAAATTTACTCAACTTAATCGACGTATAACAAGTTCCAATTATTCAAGACCCATATCCTATCTTATTTAACATTTTTATATCGATTCTATTTATTTTCTAATAAATATTCCTTTTATAAAATCCTTTGATTTTATAAATATTTCATTTCAAGATACGTTTTGAAAATTCCCTTTTTACTTTCCAGTATTCATTCTGGTATTTAAAATACCGTATAACCTTGATTACTATTAACCAAGCACACATAATCATCACAAATTATATAACACATCACATATCATAATATATGAACAAAACAGTATTTTATATATTGAGGAACCCAGTTGGGTCCCTCCAACCTGTTCCCCTGCATCACAGATGTTAAACTATAAAATTAACATCAACTTCATTTCAGTATGAAATGTTCTGATAAGCAACATCAATATTTAATGGTATATATATATATATATATAATTTCAACTAACTGACTAGTAGTTCAATCAACCAATCTACACACAACAGTCAATCAATATCTAACAGTTCTAAAAGTACATTATAAAAATATAATTGTTCAGGGTTGGTGAGTTTTACTCACATTGAACGATCATCGTTAATAACGATAACCATCGCTTGATTCTGACCACAATTTATTTTACTATAAATTTTAATGAGCTCCGCATTACTTCCAGTTGGTTCCATGTCGTAGCTCTCGTCCATACAATCCTGTCGGATCTTGTTTTGTCAAATTCTGATAACGAATGAACAATTTGTGAATACTACAATTAATGGACTAATTTAAATTGAATTAAACTCGGATTATTCTATTGGGCTCTCACTTTTTTTCTTGGCCAATCTAAACTTCATAATAACCCGGATCCGCTTTCTCTAATATCCAAATAGCATTTTCCTTGTATTTTTCACCATGGCCGTGTGATTAAACCCCTCTGCTTCACGGCTATCCCCTCCTCTTCACTGAAAACTCAGCGCTTCCTTTCTAACCATCCAAGCACCCAAGTCATCACAACTGTTAATGTTTTTATTATGGTTGATGTTGATTTATGTCAACAGCAGAATGGTATAAGGCTATAAGCATGGATTTAAAAATCATTTTGTGGAAGGATGGTAGCAGCAGCTTTTCTAGTACTGTTTTCAAAAGATGTTACGAATTATGAATACTTTGTGTGTGGATGAAACCGTAATCCATTTGTCAATGACTCGGCCATATTTTCCAAAAATAGTACTGCCAATATTGAATCCAATCACCAACATTAATTATTAATAATTAAGCCCCTTCATTACCTCGTTAATTCATCGATCCCCCTCCTGCTACTTCTCCATCGAACTTATGAAACCCGTTCCAGAACAACAGTGGCCTTTCCTCTCATCACAACTCTTCCCCTCCTAGGCAGAAAAACAGACCTCGACTTCACCCTTTTTTCCCGATTTTTCCACCTTCATCTTACCTCGGAGGTCACCGTCAGAGGTCAGCCGGGCCTGACACCCATCACTGCAGTGCCTCGTCCGCTCAGAGCCTCCCATCGCTTCAGGTGAACCCACATCCCTCAATACCAGTCGCGACATCAACTTCAACTACATCGTGTGCTTTACTGCCAAAAACTCCCAACGCCCAACTCCGTTCTTCCCATCGATGATTCCAGTAACCACCTCATAATCTTCGATCCTCAACTCAGTATACGAACAGGAAGAATTGAACTCAAAACCGTGACTTAAAGCTTATATAACTCGCCATTTTCAACCCTAGGCAATGCTGTTTGATTTCGCAGGGGAATAGTTGACATCGAACCCCAAAATACTCACATGAAATTGAAGAGCAAGAGATGAGGGTCTCGAATATATATACTTGTGGATTTAAGGAATTTTATCTCATTTCCTTTTTGATTTTTCTAACCCTCATTTTCTCACGACTTGTTTTTGTTCACCGAGATTTCTGGATTGAAGAATACTGGCGGCGGACGAAGTGAACCGAGGGAGAAATGTAATTAGGTTTAGATGGTGTTAAAGGTTATTATATAGGAGATTTTATTTCCCCTTTTGTTTGTGGCTGTGAACTATTGGGGGCGTGGCTTACTTTGATCCAAGTTTTACGTTTGGATATTTTGTTTAGTTCGTAAAAATTAACATACCCATATATATATATATATTTCTGTCCATACACGAGCTGCTACGAACAGAAATAAAAACACCGGTGAGACGAGCAACGTCCCACGATCCCAAAAATATAAAAATACCGATAGATTAACTCATATTTTGAAACCTCAAAATATTGATTACAGGGTGCAAAATACTTCAAAATAAAAAGTGCTTATTTAATTAATTAAAAATTACCATAAAATTCTAAAAATTAAATTATCGATATGTCTCAAAAGAATCTTGTCTAAATTCTAACTCGATCTCTAGTTATTTTGAATAAACCGTTACGGTCGATAATTGATTCTATAGTGACTATTTTAGAATTTGATTTGGATATATCTCAAAATCTACACGACGAAATCCCGATTTTTCTCTTCCACTAGAAAGATGTACTCTACCAGCTCCTAACGTTTCTTATTTCACTGAAATCCGATTTAAAACGGCTTCTGTATATTCGTTTGAAGTTCGAATCGCCAAATTACGAACTGCAGCGCCATTTCGAGCTCGGTTTTAATTATAATATAATTATACGTTCTAACGTCGTCGATTAAATAATATATTCGTTATTTAAATAATTAAATAAGTAAATTATTCCACTGTTAAAATACGGGTCATTAC
Source organism: Allium sativum (assembly GCA_030737875.1). Classification (NCBI taxonomy): domain Eukaryota; kingdom Viridiplantae; phylum Streptophyta; class Magnoliopsida; order Asparagales; family Amaryllidaceae; genus Allium; species Allium sativum. The sequence goes on along the minus strand of CM060925.1, from coordinate 304,629,540 downwards.
ATCTCATGACAAGGTTAACGAGATAACAAGATAAACAGGATAAACATGGATAGCAAAAAGAAAGATATGCTGACTAGGAAAAGAGATTGAAAATGTACCCTCAAAAAGGAATGGATAAAGCCCACGCATCTTCTCCTCGGTTTCCCCAGTTGCATCTTCATCGGCTTCACTCCACTGAACTTTCACCAATTTGACTTCTCGATTCCTTAACTTCTTGATCTCTGTTCCCAAGATACGAATCGGAGCTCTCCTCAAGGTTGCCTCTTTCTCTACCTCCACGTCTTCAAGAATGCTTGGTTCAACCACCTCAGCGGACTCATGTAGGCACTTTCGGAGATGCGAGGCATGAAATACATTATGCACTCCGGCTAGCTTCTCGGGCAATTCTACTTTATAGGCCATCTTTCCAATTCTCTCTATGATAGGGAAGGGTCCTACGAACCTTGGTGCCAGTTTCCCAACGGCTCCAAAACGTACCACATTACGCAAAGGAGAAACCTTCACGAAAACCATGTCTCCCACTTCGAATTCCAAATCTGCCCTTCGCTTGTCAGCATAGGATTTCTGTCTATCTTGGGCCGCCTTCATCTGTCTCCTCACCAATTCAACTTTCTCGGATGTGTCCCGTATCATATCGGGCCCAAGTATAAGCCTATCTGTTGTCTCCCACCAACAAGATGGTGACCTACACGGCCTTCCATACAAAGCTTCAAATGGTGCCATCCCTATGCTGGCTTGATAGTTATTATTATAAGCAAACTCTACAAGAGGAAGGTGGTCTTCCCAAGTACCACCAAAGTCAAGAACACAAAGCCTCAAGAGATCTTCTAGCACTCTATTCACCCTTTCGGTTTGGCCATCCATCTGGGGGTGATAGGCTGTACTCAGACTCAATCGCGTACCCATCGCTTCTTGCAAACTATTCCAGAACTGGCTAGTGAAAATTGGGTCACGATCGCTAACTATGCTAGAAGGAACTCCATGCAACCGCACTATCTCCCGAAGATAAATAGATGCTAGCCATGATGTGGTCCTCTTGCTCTTTACTGAAATGAAGTGAGCACTCTTCGTAAGTTTATCAACTATGACCCATATGCTCGTGTTCCCTTTTCTTGACTTAGGCAATCCATCCACAAAATCCATAGAAATACTCTCCCACTTCCATTGCGGGACCTCCAATGGATGTAATAGCCCACCTGGTTTCTTTGACTCGGCTTTCACTTGTTGGCACACCATGCATTTTGAAACATACTCTGCCACATCTTTCTTCATTCCGGCCCAAAAGAAAATGCGCTTCATATCTCTATACATCTTATCTCCACCAGGATGTATAGTCATCTTCGAGTGATGTGCTTCTTCGAGAACTTTATGCACCAAGTTTCCTACTTGTGGAACGCATAGCCTTCCATCATGCCTTAGCCAACCTTTATCATCAACAGTATATCTAGCAAGGTGACTAGACGTCTCACCACGAATCAACTTGTCCATGATCTCGACTATCTGCGGATCTTCCTTCTGCGAAGCCCCAACTTGATCAAGAAGCATAGGTCTAAGCTCAAGAGATGCTAATGAACCCGTCATCGACTCAACAGTCGTCGTGAAATCAAAGTTTGCCAAGAACTCTAAGTTCTTCATCTCAATAAACAAGGGACTCATAGTCAACCTCCTTCTGCTTAGTGCATCTGCCACAACATTACCCTTGCCAAGGGTATAAGCTATCTCGAAGTCATAAGATGCCAAGAATTCCATCCACCTTTGCTGCCTTAAATTCAGATCTTTCTACGAGAAGAGGTACTTGAGTGACTTGTGATCAGTATACAACTCAAACCTTTCGCCTAGAAGATAGTGGCGCCAGGATTTGAGTGCAAAGACGATCGCCGCCAACTCCAAATCATGAGTGGGATAGTTCTTCTCATGAACTTTAAGTTGCCTACCCCCATAACATATCACTCTTCCCTCTTGCATTAGAACATCACCTAACCCCGTGCCACATGCATCTGTGTACACGGTAAACATCTTACCGCCATCGAGTAATGCCAAAACTGGAGCTGTGGTAAGGGCTCTCTTGAGCCTTTGAAAAGCAAGCTCACACTCCAAGTCCCATGCAAAGACTAAGTTCTTCTTCGTCAACTTAGTAAGAGGGGCCGAAATCTTAGCGAAGTCCCTGATGAACTTCCTATAGTAGCCCGCCAAACCGAGAAAGCTTCTTACTTCGGTTGCATTCCTAGGAGTCTTCCAGTCTTGAACCACAACCACTTTCGCGGGATCCACCGCTATGCCTTGCTTAGAAACTATATGTCCAAGAAACCGAACTTCCCTTCTCCAGAAATGACATTTGGAGAACTTGGCTTTCAACTGATGCGCTCTAAGCGTATCCATCACTTCCTTGAGATGTCTGGCATGTTCTTCCTCATCCTTTGAGAAGATCAGAATATCATCCACGAAGACAACAACAAACTTGTTAAGGAACTCCCTGAACACCCTACTCATCAAATCTACAAAGTAGGCAGGTGCATTAGTCAAACCGAATGGCATGACAAGTCATTCAAAGAATCCAACTGGAGTCCTAAACGCAGTTTTATCAATACTATCCTCAGCCACTCTAAGCTGATGGAATCCGGTGGCTAGATCGAGCTGAGAGAAAACAGAAGCACCTACAAGTTGGTCAAAGAGATCGTCAATCCTCGGTAACGGGTGCCTATTCTTCTTTGTCAGCTTGTTCAACTCTCGATAATCAACACATAGATGAAGAGAACCATCCGCCTTAGTAGCGAATACCACAGGAGCACCCCATTCAGAAATGCTTCGCCTAATAAAAAAATTCTCAAGCAGCTCCTTGATTTGCTTACTGAGCTCTCTTCTTTCTCGTGGGGCCATGTGCCTAACGGGCAATGATACTGGCTTGGCATTATCGACTAGATAAATGCGGAAATATATCTCTCGTTTAGGGGGTAACCCCTTAACCTCTTCAAAGACATCAGGATAGTCTCGGACCATCCTTACAGATTGCAGATCATCGATGGACGAGTCAAGAGATTCAAGATAACATAACATGACGGGACCTCTAGGGTTACAAGAAATTTCTAGGGTATTACCGAGGCGAGTCATGAGCCTCACCACCCTATGCTCACAATCGAGAATGGCTCCATAACTAGATAACCAATCCATGCCCAAGATCAACCCGTATCCCGTGAACCCGAGAACATAAGCATTACACGTGAATTCTACAGTCAAGATAGAAATCTTCAAATCCACACAAATCATAGATAGATGGGCGGAACCCCCAATTGGATTTGAAACACTAACGGGATCCTCAACTAGACTAGTACTTAGGTGCAAACTTTCAACAATGTCAGAAGAAATAAAACTATGCGATGCGCCAGAATCAAATAAGGTGCGAACAGGATAATCAGAAATATAAACAAGGCTTTCTACAGAAATACTACCTCGGTCCTGAACTGGAGCAGCGTTGAGAGCATGCACTTGCCCTCCAGAAGGTCATGCACGCTGATTCTGCCCTTGCCCTTGTCCTTGCTTCTTGGGGCAATCCTTGCTAAAGTGTCCAGTCTCTCCACAATGAAAGCATTCGCCCCGCTTCCTCTTCTTCTTTCTGCAATCCTTGGCTATGTGCCCAACAATCCCACAGAAGTTGCATTTTCTTGGGTCCTTTGCCTTGGCCTTGTTGCCCTTGTTGTTTTTGTTGTTTTGATTGCTCTGATTTCCTCCCACTTGGAGTTTGTCTTCTTGGCTTGAGTCTCATTAGTCTTGACTTCTTTCCATTCTTATCGTCTCCTTGAAGCAATGCCATGTCTACTAGGCCTTCAAAAGTGGCCCCCATGGGTATATGAGATAGGGCTAAACCTTGTAATGGCTCATTCAGCCCTCGTGCAAAGCGTAAAGCCTTCTTCTGGGGAGTATTAACCATGTCCAAACCGAATCGAGCGAGCTTGTTAAACTTATTTACATACTCCCTCACGGTCATGTCCCCTTGCTTCAAAGATATAAAATTCTCCAATTGCAGATTCGCCTCAGCTGATGACAGAAACTTAAGCCCAAACATCGTCCTAAAGTCGGCCCAAGTCTCTATAGGTCTAGTAGCATTGGTGACCTCCCACCAATAAGCAGCTTCTTCTTTTAATAGTCATGCTGCCAATAAAACCTTTCTATGGTCTTCCACATCAAAGATAGCAAAGAGATCCTCAGTTTCTTTCAACCAATTTCGTGCCTCCACAAAAGTCTCCGTCCCAATGAAATTCTTGTCACCCATCGCCTTAAAGTCTTTGCAAACCTTAGCGAAATCTGCTTGTGGATTCTGAGGAGGAGGAGGAGGAACCTCGGTTACGGTGGGGGTATTTGCTGGGCCCACATTGTTGGCCCTAGCTTCCAAGTACCTCCGGAACCATCCGGGAATGGTCACTCCCTCGGGAAGGTTAAGATCGGCCATACTGAAAAAGAAAAAGATAGATTCAGAACGAGGAAACGAAGGATAGTGCTAATGGCTTTTGGGGAATAGCCTTTTAAAATAACTAGACTTTTCTTGGAAAATACTTAATTGGTTTTGAAATAGTTTTTCAAAAAGGTAAGTTTTAAAAACCTTTTGCTCAAATTTTGTAAACCTTATGCTCTGATACCAAATGTAACACCCCACCTCCGCCAGTGCCACTCTTGCAAGGACGCTAGCTTTGGGGGGGGGGGGGCGTTAAACGAGGTAAACATGCATGCAGATATCACAAGACAGAACATATAAGTAAAATAGAGTAAATAAAGCAGCGGATAAAACTAGTATTTCAAAACCATAGTCAAGTTACATCAAAGTACTGAGTCATTATTTTCCACAAAACAAAGTCTAGAAAAACATAAACTGAAAACTGGAAATAACATAAAGTAAACTATCCCCAAAGCAGAATAAAGCCATAGCGAGCTCAAGTCCAAACCCTACATGAGCTATCCAGAAAAGCAGCTAAAGATCCAAGCTAATTACCAGTGTTCCCACCCTTTAAACCTAGGGGGGGAACGGAAGAAAAGAGGCGAAAGAAAACGGGTCAGTCAAAAAGACTGGTAAGTCCTATCTACTATCAGTATAAAAACTAATAAAGTTAACTGGACATGTAAACAGGGATGAGATATAGGGTGATAACTGGCATGGTAAAAAGTTAACAAGATAGATCAAGTGTGGCATCGCATATACAAGGTTAAGTTGCACCAGGTGTGTACTAGTATTCCAATTCATGTCAAGTATAATCAAGAAATGATCCCTTGGCCCAAAGCTGGCCCACATCATGAGATGACCTAAATCGAGGTCCAACTACTCGGTCTAGTCGATCGGCTCCCTATAAGCCTAACTCGTCGTGTATCGGTGTCATACGGTCCAAACATGAAATGTAGTCGACTGTGCTAGGTCCACCCTACGGTGTATCCGGCCCTAGGGTGTCAACCACTGACACGAAACAAGCACGCACAGTCAAAACCTACAGGTGCCCAAGTCTGTCTTTCATCCCCGGACAATGTGCACGACCATGGTCCGTCAGAATCTACTATGGCGCACCTACTTTTGCCGTCTTTTTGGTCTCTTACACTCCAGCCCAGTAATCGTGCCCTAGCCTAGTCCCTAGGGTATCCGATACTCCCTAGTGGGTTACTGCTGAGAAGGACCGCGTAACTAGGATTTTCTAGTGGGTTAAGTGTGGTTAACCCCATCCAAATCATGTATCAAGTTGGTTAAGTGTTCCTAAAAAGGTTCACGACTTAACCCTATCCAACTAAGCTTTGGGTTGGTTAAGTGTGTCCATGTTGACTTAACCCTATCAACCCATCATGTTCATGTGGTTAAGTATATTCAAGTGGTCCATGACTTAACCCTATCATGTGGCATTAATTAATTTAATGCACCCAACCTCTCACATTAGACCTTGTTGTGGTTACTAGTTAAGCCGGGCGGGTCCGGGTAGCTTTACACCACAACTTGGTCTAACCTCGGGTTTCAAGTGCGACATGACCAACTACTCACATTGGGTCCTATTGCTTGTAGCCACTAGTTAAGTCGGTCGGTTCCGGGTAGATTTATGCTACAAACTCAACCCAACCTCGAGTTGGCCACTCTCATGTTTTCTAAGTGTCATGTCCATCATTATGTTTACAAACATAATCACAAGTCAATGTTCATGTCATGTTTTAAAACCATGTTTTCATGTCATTAATATTACCCAACCCAACGCATTCCCATCGCATGTACGTTTCGCATAACTTAACATAGATCAAAGGAGGGAACTTGGCAAAAACATGACAAAAGGGCATAAGGTAATAAGGTTGGCCGCAAGTTAAACATGGTGGCATATGAGGCATAGATATGTTCATAAGCTTGCATATTACATCATGGGCCTCAAAACATGCATAATATCAACTTAAGCAAATAGGTGAAACATGATCATAAATGACATAGGATGGTGGCTAGAATTTCGCATATAACATTATATGCAAGTTATCATAAAGGTTATGAGGGTTCTCATGTTGTATAATGCAACATTTCAACATAAACTTATAGCTTTTAGCCCACAAGGTCAAGGTGATAGGTTTACAAACATGCATAGAATATATTCATGCATAACATGATAGGATTAAAGCACATATCATACTTAGGCCCAAACTCAACTTGCAACATGTCATATTTAACTTCATAGTTAGAATCTAAGAGTAGTATAGGGCTTACAATGAGCGGTTATGCGATCTAGATCAATATATATAAAGATTGAGACGAAGCCACAAGCAAAATCCGCAAAGAAAATAATAAGCTCCACTTAAACGCCTTGAAACAAGAAGTAATAACTCCAATGACAAAGAAAGATGGCTCTTTTACTTAAGAAAGATGGCTCCTTTATATCATAGATTGATTTGAGGCACTCATGCTCTCATGAAGAAGGTGGAGGCCATGATTAAGAGACATTTTGGCATAGTTTAGTTGCAGGAATGATTAATGAGGGTTTAGGCTAGGTCTAGGGGTCTTTTTATAGGTGATTAGGTTAGTTTAGACCATAGGATTAACCCTAAAACACATCAGGTCCGTCAAATCCCGTCATAAACTTCTAGAGCAAGACTCAGCATGTCACAAACGGTGCACCAGAAAAACTGGTCCGACCGGGGGGGTCGACCCCTGGGTCGACATGGGTGTCGACCCATGGGTCGACATGGGTGTCGACCCATTGGGGGGGTCGACAGGAGTGTCGATCCCTGTGTCGACCCTGCCTGGGGCGGGAAAGATTCCCGCCCTTTCTGCCTTGGTTGCAATTTAAATCTGGATTCGAATTTGAACTGTTTTCGGGCTTAGAATTTTCTGAAAACTTCATTGGGCCATAACTTGGTCATACGGACTCCGTTTTTCGAAAACTCAGACTCTATTTCGCGTATTTTTCCGAGACGAACGCAATGGCACAGCCCGTTTCCCTTGATTCAGATTTTAACATTTAATTCTGTCTTGATTTACATTATAACATGTTATTCAAAAATACGGGTTGTTACACGTGAAATCCCATTCGTCTGCTCGGGTGTTGTATACATGTTCCTCGGGGTGAAGTGAAGTGGTTATTAGTGAAATTCCAGATAGAAGTCTGGGACCGGACGTAGGACAGTGCTCCGAACCAGTTTAAAAATCCCTAGTGTGATTTTTTCTAGTTTACTGCATCTACTCTTTTATATATGTGTATCTGTGATTACCTATTATTTCATACTTGTGTGTTATACACCATATTACACGATCCGTGTGTATTATATTAGCACGTACACGCATATTTTCAGAAGATGCATATAACCATTGAAGTCTGAGAGTGATGGGTAAATAATGCATTCTTATATATGGAATATCTTTTCCTTTCTTTTTTCTTGGTTTCTATCTTTCCTCGTTTCATATTCTGCATTTTCTACGATGAGCGTCTACTTTTCAATACAACATGCAATTTTTTATATTGTATCTATCTACTGATGCAGCAGTCCAAAAGCAGACATAGGTTTTTTAACTTTATAAAGACTATCACACATCAAATCATTGGATGACATATGTCGTTTTGTTGTTTGTTCAATTATTGTAAATGCAGCTTCTATAAGATTAAATTTTGATTTCTTAGTGATGTATTCAGCGGTTAAAGATAATTCGGTTCAGCTTGTGCACATTCCACAACGGCCTTATAGAAGAGTCCAATAAATCATAATTTTTTTAGCTTCCACAGTCGTTTCTTCAACATTTTCGTTCTCATCGTCGTCTTGATCAACGTTAGGAAACATTGATCGTGCTGCATCTTGCACCACAATTTCTATTAGATTCGTCATTCTATTATCGTCCTCCACCACTACAGAATTAGGTGTAGGTTAAACAACTTCTCCATGATGATCACACAAGTAATAATTCGACAAAAAACCAAATTTATACAAAAATACTTCTACTACATCTGGTTTCCAATGCTTCAGATGTTTGCACTTATTACACGGACAACCAATGTCTACGTTATTTCGATTGTTAGATTTAGCAAATCTAATAAATTCTTGTACACCATTATAGAAATGTTCCTTTGTCGATCTTTTCGTACAGTTAGGGATTTATACATCCAACTACGATCGAGAAATAATCGAAAATATTTCATGATTTGCAAAAAATATGTTAGCAAATTCAGTCAAACACTTTATCTTAGAAACTTATAAAAATTCATTTATAACGCGTCATTATTGTAACAAATTCAAGAAACTACTTTAACTTTTTTTTTTCTTTTTTTACTTTGACAGTCGGTCATCCTGCTTTCCATTACAAACACAGTAACGTAATCACATTTTATAAATCATTTCAGTTTAAAAGATTCAACAAAATTTTGGCAGCACTTCTATCGTACACAAATGCGTGTACACATGGAACAAAAGCAAGTTCCATTGAAATTTTCAAACTATTTAAACTAAGATGACTTATAAAGTGAAATTATGTTATTTTGTTTTTAACTGGTCCAATACTGGATAAATCCAACAAATATTGTATCAGATGAATACGGAAATCCATTCTATGTAGAAACGAATATCCATATAATGATCATATACGACACTTGTTAGGCAGGGTCAAAAAATCACTAAGGGGTTCACATAAGTAAAACACAATTTATAATTTCTATTTCAACTTGTACTAATTTTTTTTTTAATATTTTAATAAATATTTGTTAACTAAAGTTTAAATATTAAAATGTGCTTTAATTTTCATTCAACTACAATGTATGCCTATAGAATATTTTATTGTTGCTATGCTCATTTCAAAATTTTATAATTCATCAACTATTTATATATTTTACTTAATAATTTTAAAATGTTAACATGTACTTTAAAATTTAACTAACTACGTCAAGTTTTAAATTATGGATTTTTAAAAATAAAATCAAAAGTTAGCACTTTTAATAAATTAAATTATATTTATTTTAAGCCATGCTAGCACATACAACTAACACACAATAGCAATTTTAATACAGTACACATATTTTCACCTAAACGACAACAAACATCGTTTTAAAGTTTAACAAAAATTCGCCCACACTTATCAATAAACATGTTAATCAATAATATACACTAATTTTCAAATCACACCACCAATCAAAATTCTACATCAACTAGCACGATATTATGACAACAACTATGCGATAATTGTCGTTTTCAACCTCCTAATAAATTGCATTTACTGTAAGGATTTTAAGATCAAATCAGTAACCCTAATTGGTATAGTTTAACAACTTTATACTAACGATCTATTGCAAAATAGTAATTCGAAATAAATTTAAGTAAGGATTTTATACATGGCTTGTCGATTTCACATATTTCTAGTTATTCTCCAAATCAAAAGGGAACGAGGCTAGATCGTCGAATCGAGAGCATGTCAATTGCCACGCCCCCATAAGTATCCACACGAACGCGTTGCTCTTGGATCAAATCGAAGAGAGGAAGAGATCTGGTGCTAGCCGCCATTGATCGGATTTTTATTGAAAAAGAAATCGATAGGGTTTCCTATTGTTTTATCTGATCGGTCCATCAAATGAAAAATGCTTCACGTGTCCTTTTATGAAGGAAAACGATTTTTCTTTATAAAATTGAATATGTACCGTGAAATAAGGAACTCCGATATACTATTTCAATATTAAAATAAATATCAACAGATTTGATAATTTATTTATCCAATTAAATATTTTTCCCTTCATAAGTTCTAAGTGTATGACCCTATAGGTTATTATAACATTGGCAATGATTTTAAATTGCATTTAAAATCATAAACAGTGATTGGCATCTAGCAATACGTCGCTGCTACCCAAATAATAATAAGATCAACGATTTGATACAACTTTCTATTACTAGTGTATCAATGTAATATAATCCTTTTAACCAATATATCCAGGATTAAACTAGAGGCATGGGTCGTATCATCCTCTTTATGATTTAATCCGTTTATCTTGATCGATGAGTAGACTATTTTAAAAAAAATCAATATTTGAGCACGGCCATGCATTTCACGGTCTCACTCAATCAAGAGGCCCATGGATATCACTACGAATATATCGTAGGGTTAAATTCCATCTAGATCATTCATAATTTTCATTCGACTCGAGATGTATCCAATAATCACCGTTATCGTTACTCTGTTACGAGTAACTTTAGATGATATCAAAACACAAATATCCTCGAATAAAATTATAATGATTTCAGGTCTGAGGACCATTACATCACTGTCACTATGAGAATAACTTATGATACTGTTAATTATATTCCATGTAGTTATCTCATGGTGGGTCAGCCCAATACGCTATTCTCCAATACGTATTTATATCTTAACTTTAATATCACGTATATTAATGTTCAATGAGATGTGATCATCAGTCAATCAATACACTAGTCTCAACACCTTATTGTTGTCCTATATGAACAATAAAACTTGACTAGGGACATTTAAGAATTATAATACTTGTCATATTATATAATCTCAAATTTAAGTCTTACTCGAATTATATAATTCCGTATTATAGTTCTAAGGACTTCTATTATATTAATATTTATATTACGCAATAAATATAATAGAATAGTATTTTATTCCAAATAAAATAATAACAACAACATTGTTATAAATCTCATAAAATGGATTGCCTCTGGGGCATAGACTCTAACAATCTGTCACTTGCACTAGAGTCAATCATTCACGTATCGTATACTCATGAAACTAGTGTGACTATTAAACTTATACTGCGACCAAGTTTAATTCAGTAGGTCTACAACATTACAACGTTTGTAACTTTGCTGATATGTTCATTTCCTATGTAGACAACTCCACATAGGAATTATATTTCTTAAATATATGTTTGGATTGATAATGAGTTTAATGTTTTAGGCCTGAGCAACAGCCATATTGTTATCACAATGTATATCATTGCATCAACAATGAATTAAGTTCAATCATGAACTTCTTAGTCCAAACATTTTCTTTCTTAGAATCAATATTTATTTCTTGTTTTAAAACTAACAAAAATTACAATAATTAATGTGTTATCAAGTAACATTAGAATTATTGTCTCACTCCCACTCAATTTCTTGTCTATGCAAGATTCAATGACATTTTGTGGTTTTGAGACATTCCGACTTTTATTTCATTCCTATTGGTATCTTAGAGACTGGTTCTCCTTTATAAAGGATACCAATTTGAGCAGTAAACATTTTATTCTCAGACAATTTATAGAAATAATTTCCATTTATATCTTGTGGAGATTACAAAAAATAGTTATCTTATTTGGGTCCTATCTTATCAAGGGAAGGATGTTTAATAAATGCCTTACGCCCCAAATCTTTGCATTAGACACAATAGGACATTTCCTAGTCCATATCTTATATGGCGTCTTCAAAATCGCTTTAGTGGGATTACATGCAATTTTGCTAAATTTGATCTATTTGAAGATCCATATGACTTATCATTAATCATACTATATCTTATAAGGTGTGATTTCTCCTTTCAGACATACCATTCCATTATGTTGTTCTAGATGGAGTGAGTTATGAAACAATTTCAAACTCATCTGAATAATCATTAAATAATTGGCTTAAATATTCTCTTTCGATCTATTCGAAAAGTATTTATTTTCTATTAAAATCGGTTTCTAACTTCATTTTGAATTCTTTGAACTTTTCAAAGGATTCTGATATGTGCTTCATAAGATACACATATCTGTATTTACTGACATGATCAGTAAATATAATGAAGTAATAAAACATGCCTCTAGCTTATGTATTCATTGCTCCAGATACATCATTATGTACGAGACCCAATACTTATTTACCCATTCGCTGCGTCAAGTGAAAGGTGATTCAGTTATTTTCGGAATAAACAAGATTTGCATGCTTCATATGATTCGAAATCAAACGATTTCAAAATTCCATCGTTACGGAGTTTTGATATGCTTTTTTGTTTATATGTGCTAACTGGCAATGCTAAAGGTATGATGGATTTAAATTACTAAATTTAATCCATTCATTATTAATGTCAAGTACATTATAGTTGAGGATTTATAAAGATCATTAACTATTTGTGAAATTCCATACGATATTTTATTTAAATAAAAAGAATAACAATTATTCTTTTATTACAAATGAAATTCAAACTTGTCTAAACAAGATATATTATAACATTTATTTTAAGTGGAATTTCATAATAATAATTGTTTTATTTATTTAATTAAGTCAATATAATCAACAAGAATCAACTTCCTATGGATAATCCAACAACATTTGCTTCATTTCCAATCGTAACTCCACTTGTCCTTTTATCAGATTTCTACTTGTTCTGCAATTTCTGTAAATCAACATACATTTATGTGATTTATATCTAGTATCTAATACTAGAAATGTACAAGTGGATTATTATAACATTTATATCATATTCAGTTGAAGTCACACTTTAACTTTATTTTAGATCCTCTATATTTGTTAGAATAATTACGTTTTAATTTGTTTGAGGACAATCCTTAAATTTCAATGTTAGTCAAGAAATTCGATTTAATTCAATTTATCCTTCTTAAAGATTAATTTAAATTATCGGAGTTATTTATTATTTAATATCTACATTAGATAATAAAATAATAACTGATTCTGTAATATTTATTTAATACAAAATTTTGACAATCAAAAATTATATTAACATAAATATGTAATTTAAACTAAAATACGCTCCCACTCAAATTAACATCCCTCTGTTTATATATATATCATTATAAATATATATATAATGGTGTTCCAAGATCCATATCTAGTCATGCCTTGACCCAGCTTTGGCTAAATCCAAAACACAACCTTTTAGGTAGACATCTTATGTCAATTATATCGTCTATATAACTCTTGGATCGCAGGTTGAACATTTTGTTCAGTATTATTCATTTGCTCAAAATATAGAATAATTCATGCTTTTGTCTCTAAGGCCATAATCCTATTATGCAGCCTAGTTAAGTCAGGCCCAATAATAGGTTGGAGCACCACATTTACTCCATCGCATATAACCAAAATAAAAGGTGCACAACGCTTTGGCGATCCAGTGATTTTGGTTAGTGATGAGTATATTATTGGAAGATGTCACCTTGACTTAATATAACAAAAAAATTCTTTAGAGGGAATTTATAATTCGTAGTGATGAACAATATCAAAGTTATTTACATATATCTAAATATATGTATTTTATATTTATGATATATTAAATGGATTCAAGTAATATATATGAAACAAATATGTATGTATTTAAATTTAATATTATATGGGAACCATGCCTATATATGGTTTTGAACATTTCAAAATTATGGTAATTATAATTACCACATGGTATATATATATATATCATTAAACATGGTCTTTCATTTATATACCAAGCCCTTACATATAAAGGTCCAGTCTTAGACATAAAATCAGATTATAAGACTATGAAAAAAAAACATAGAAACAGTTATGGACTACGCATGTTTTTTGACTTTCAGGTCTCTTAAGCGAAATAAGATTACTATGTTTGTTACATGACCAAATCATGTTCTATCACTGAGGCAGAGAATGTCTAATACATATATCATAAACATGGTATAAGATCAGAGAATATAAACTGGAACTGCTACAAAGATTCAAGTATAACTGCATATTATATACAGCCCAAATCATATATAACATCTTACTGTATCCACCTAAATGCAAATATAAAACGATTCACTCAGTACAAAGATTAAATCAAATTTATCCATATAATTTTGATACATAGCATTATGTTTGTAATCTGTAACTTGTGTTCAATCAAACAGTTTTCATAAAACTAATTTGATCCCCACATGTACATATCATCAGAGTCGCAAGTCACACTTGCTGTCCCTTCTTTCCTCCTTTCATAATGCATCTGCAATAACAAACAATATAAATTTCTTGTTTGTGACAATCACACAATGATGCATATATAAATAAATATATATATATATATATTCAGTCCTTTGCATTGTTTGAAATTATGTATATCTATAAGATCTAGGCTATATATGTACGTAAATCAACATTTATGACTGCCTGGATTCATATGTATATGACAAACAAGTAGTTGCATAAAGGAATGGATGCTTTGTGCTATACATATGTTAACCATATATCAAATTTATGGTACAAAATTCTTTTGTTACGTTATACCTTATCACATAAGGATTGTAGTATGAGTACATTGTTTAAACAAAGAAGACTTATATCAAAGGACATTTATACGGCATGTATAAATATGTGTATAGAAAAAATATTATACGCAGTATACATATGAGATTAATATAACAACTATTTGTTCATAAACTTATACATATTACATTGTCTACTGTGGCATGCATCAATTCATCAGATATCGGACAATTCTGATATTGAGATTACCAATCTCAATTGTACTTTGGTTTTGAATCTACATATATACATAACTATTATATATATACATATACACACATGTATTTTTTTATACACATAGTGCAAAAAAATATATCAAGTTATAATCTTCTACAACAGATAAATCATATTTAAGTAATACACTCAACAAAATTAAGCTTATATACATACATACATCATTAGATTCAAGTTCAAAACTTGTTAAGAGTCAGGAGGAATAGCAGAGATATAATGCTGTATTAAAACTTGAGTTCCCTTTTTTTAAATATGGCCAATCATCAAAACATATATATCAATATATATATATATATAGCAATAAGTTTTATTTCATCATATGAAATGTTCATAATGGCTGGTAGTAGAGTAGGAAAACAAAATTCCAGTATATATATATATATATATATATATATATATATATATATATATATATATATGACCACTCATTCATTACATTAAAATATGAATCATATACATATCAGAGATATATATACATATTATATGGTGTGAGACCATCTTTGTCCCAAATAATGTCTAATACCTTTGGGTATACAATTTGAGCATAACTAGTATAATTAGGCAATCTCAATTTACAATGTATATCCATTGCATATACAATGTTATATCTAGTGCATATAAAACCAATTAGTATTGATCTAAACTTGGTTTATAAAACAATTTTATCCCCTGCTGAACTATTATATAATTTTCGGAAACCATAATCATATTAGTATCAAATAGCTTGTATCCAATCTATCATATTCCATGAAGTGAACATGTACATACATTATGTTTTAAAAGTGGAAACGGGCTCATTCAACTTGCAACATTAAATTTACAAGTTAGTTAATGTTCAGTTGTGTGTACAATACACTAATCATCCATTCCTCCATGTCCATAGAATATATGTACAAAAAGGGTGCAAACATATATATATATATATATATATATATATATAATTGGCATTAAAATTTCATATAACAGATTATATAAATAGCTTGAAATCCTGTTGTTAAAAACTGTAAATCATATTTACAGAGATATATGGCAATCTTTAACATAGATGTCTTTCAAAAGCTAGTAATGTTATACATACAATATATATATTGTACATTGACGAATCATTATTTGCAAATCATATTTGCATTCATCAATGTAAATATATGCATGTAGAAAAATCATACATTGTTAGGGTCCTTGCCGTTAGCACAACTCAGTATCTTGATACTGCAATGTTTTCTAATAGTATAAATGCAAAGCAAGGCATTTAAACAAATATGGCAGTATCATTATAGTGACCATTAGAAGCCAATTTCTACATGTCTTTTGAAATGTTCTTATAGTCAAAACAAATATTACAAAAATAAAATAAAACCTGAATGATCGAACATTTAATACAGGTCTTAGATCATATTAAAAAAAAATATGCAAAGTTGAGTCAAAACAATTTGCACTCATGTTAATCAAATAATTTGATTATGAAATTAACATTGTTCACTGATCAATATCAGAAATATTTATATACATGTAATAAACAATGTTATGCATATCAAATCTGCCATCCCTCAAACTTTGATAATCATTCATTCGATGACTATTCATCAAAGTATAAACTTAACAATTAAGAATAAATTATATACTTTTCATAAGTATATAATTTTTATGATGATAAGTACAAACCGGTCTTTGGGTCTATTTTATTTAACTTGATTAAATATTAATATGGATCCACAAGCACCCAGTCTAGTTTATTATTGCTTAGTTTATATGTACACTGGTTTGATTTTAAGCTGATAAAACCACTAAGCCATCAATGTTGACATTCAATATTATGACTTATTGTTTTACAGAATTTTAATCAGATTAAAACATACGTATATACACACAAACATAACCAATAATTGATTATCTTTTCATATTAAACAAGCAGCAAAATTATTTTATAAAATCATCACCCATAATGACTGGTCATACTGATTGTGATCAATCAAAATTGTTTTGATCTATCAACTTGATTCCATGTTAAATAAATATGGTAATTACAATGTAAATTTTTTTTAATATAAAAAACAAGTCAAACTCGTTCTATTTTGTACCAGAATTGTATCAGCAATTAAACACATGGAATTATACGTATTTAATATCATTAGAGATATGCAATTTTACTCAATAACCAAAACAAAATTCAGATTTACAATTTACCTGTATTGAATTACATAACACTTAAACAGATTCAATAGCCGACATTAACTAGTGTTAATAATTGAAACAACTTTTATTTCAACCAAAATCTAAATTATAATCCCTATCTTTCATTTCAGAATCGAATTAACATGACAATTATTTTGGATCCCATTGATTATCTAAGAAATCAAAAACGAATTAATCTAAAACATGGTTTCAAAATACTAATTTTGCAAAGCCTTGCTCTGATACCAGTGTAAGGATTTTAAGATCAAATCAGTAACCCTAATTGGTATAGTTTAACCACTTTAAACAAATGGTCTATTGCAAAATAGTAATTTGAAATAAATTTAAGTAAGGATTTTATACCTGGCTTGTCGATTTCACAGATTTCTAGTTATTCTCCAAATCAAAAGGGAACGAGGCTGGATCGTCGAATCGAGATCATGTCAATTGCCACGCCTCCATAAGTATCCACACGAACGCGTTGCTCTTGGATCAAATCGAAGAGAGGAAGAGATCTGGTGCTAGCCGCCATTGATCGGGGTTTTTATTGAAAAAGAAATCGATAGGGTTTCCTATTGTTTTATCTGATCGGTCCATCAAATAAAAAATGGTTCACGTGTCCTTTTATAAAGGAAAACGATTTTTCTTTATAAAATTGAATATGTACCGTAAAATAAGGAACTCCGATATATTGTTTGAATATTAAAATAAATATTAACAGATTTGATAATTTATTTGTCCAATTAAATGTTTTTCCCTTCATAACGTTCTAAGTGCATGACCCTATAGGTTATTATAATGTTGGCAATGATTTTAAATTGCATTTAAAATCATAAACAGTGATTGGCATCTAGCAATACGTCGCTGCTACCCAAGTTATACAAGATCAACGATTTGATACAATCTTTCTATGACTAGTGTATCAATGTAATATAATCATTTTAACCAATATATCCAGGATTAAACTAGAGGCATGGATCGTATCATCCTCTTTATGATTTAATCCGTTTATCTTGATCAATGAGTAAACTGTTTTAAAACAAATCAATATTTGAACACGACCATGCATTTCACAGTCTCACTCAATCAAGAGGCCCATGGATATCACTACGAATATATCATAGTGTTAAATTCCATCTAGATCATTCATAATTTTCATTCGACTCGAGATGTATCCAATAATCACCGTTATCGTTACTCTGTTACGAGTAACTTTAGATGATATAAAAACACAAATATCCTCGAATAAAATTATAATGATTTCAGGTCTGAGGACCATTACATCACTGTCACTATGAGCATAACTTATGATACTGTTAATTATATTCCATGTAGTTATCTCACGGTGGGTCAGCCCAATATGCTATTCTTCAATACGTATTTATATCTTGACTTTAATATCACGTGTATTAATGATCAATGAGATGTGATCATCAGCCAATCAATATACTAGTCTCAACGCTTTATTGTTGTCCTATATAAACAATAAGACTCAACTAGGGACATTTAAGAATTATAATACTTGTCATATTATATAATCTCAAATTCAAGTCTTACTCGAATTATATAATTCCATACTATAGTTCTAAGGACTTCTATTATATTAATATTTATATTGCGCAGTAAATATAATACAATAGGATATTATTTTATTCCAAATAAAATAATAACAACAACATTGTTATCAATCTCATCAAATGGATTGCCTCTAGGGCATAGACTCTAACAATCTCCCACTTGCATTAGAGTCAATCATTCACGTATCGTATACTCATGAAACTAGTGTGACTATTAAACTTCTACTGCGACCGAGTTTGATTCAATAGGTCTGCAACATTACAACATTTGTAACTTTGCAGATATGTTCATTTCCTATGCAAACAACTCCACATAGGAATTATATTTCTGAAATATATGTTTGGATCGATAATGAGTTTAATGTTTTAGGCCTGAGAAATAGCCATATTGTTATCACAATGTATATCATTGGATCAACAATGAATTAAGTTCAATCATGAACTTCTTAGTCCAAACATTTTCTTTCTTAGAATCAGTATTTATTTCTTGTTTTAAAACTAAAAAAATTATAATAATTAATGTTTTATCATGCAACATTAGAATTATTGTCACACTCCCACTCAATTTCTTGTCTATACAAGATTCAATGACATTTTGTGGTTTCGAGATATTCCAACTTCTATTTCATTCCTATTGGTATCTTAGAGACTGGTTCTCCTTTATAAAGGATACCAATTTGAGCAGTAAACATTTTATTCTCAGAGAATTTATATAAATAATATCCATTTATATCTTGTGCAGATTACACAAAATAGTTATCTTATTTGGGTCCTATCTTATCAAGGGAAGGATGTTTAATAAATGCCTTACGCCCCAAATCTTTGCATTAGACACATTAGGACATTTCCTAGTCCATATCTTATATGGCATCTTCAAAATCGCTTTAGTGGGATTAAATGCAATTCTGCTAAATTTAATTTATTTGAAGATCCATATGACTTATCATTAATTATACTACATCTTATAAGGTGTGATTTCTCCTTACAGACACACCATTCCATTATGGTTTCTAGATGGAGTGAGTTGTGAAACAATTTCAAACTCATCTGAATAGTCATTAAATAATTGTCTTAAATATTCTCTTTCGATCTGTTCGAAAAGTATTTATTTTCTATTAAAATTTGTTTCTAACTTCATTTTGAATTCTTTGAAATTTTCAAAGGATTCTGATATGTGCTTCATGAGATACACATATCTGTATTTACAGACATGATCAGTAAATATAATGAAGTAATAAAACATGCCTCTAGCTTATGTATTCATTGCTCCAGATACATCATTATGTACGAGACCGAATACTTATTTACCCATTCACTACGTCAAGTGAAAGGTGATTCAGTTATTTTCCGAATAAACAAGATTTGCATGCTTCATATGATTCGAAATCATATGATTTCAAAATTCCATCGTTATAGAGTTTTGATATGCTTTCTTGTTTATATGGGCTAACTGGCAATGCTAAAGGTATGATGGATTTAAATTACTAAATTTAATCCATTCATTATTAATGTCAAGTACATTATAGTTGAGGATTTATAAAGATCATTAACTATTTGTGAAATTCCATACGATATTTTATTTAAATAAAAAGAATAACAATTATTCTTTTATTACAAATGAAATTCAAACTTGTCTAAACAAGATATATTATAACATTTATTTTAAGTGGAATTTCATAATAATAATTATTTTATTTAATTAATTAAGTTAATATAATCAACAAGAATCAACTTCCTATGGATAATCCAGCAACATTTACTTCATTCCCAATCGTAAGTCCACTTGTCCTTTTATCAGATTTCTACTTGTTCTGCAATTTCTGTAAATCAACAAACATTTATGTGATTTATATCTAGTATCTAATACTAGAAACGCACAGGTAGATTATTATAACATTTATATCATATTCAGTTGAAATCACAATTTAACTTTATTTTAGATCCACTATATTTGTTAGAATAATTACATTTTAATTTGTTTGACGACAATCCTTAAATTTCAATGTTAGTCAAGAAATTCGATTTAATTCAATTTATCCTTCTTAAGGATTAATTTAAATTATCGGAGTTATTTATTATTTAATATCTACATTAGATAATAAAATAATAACTGATTCTGTAATATTTATTTAATACAAAATTTCGACAATCAAAAATTATTTTAACATAAATATGTAATTTAAACTAAAATACGCTCCCACTCAAATTAACATCCCTCTGTTTATATATATATATATATCATTATATATATATATATATAATGGTGTTCCAAGATCCATATCTAGTCATGGCTTGACCCAGCTTTGGCTAAACCCAAAACCCAACCTTTTAGGCAGACATCTTATGTCAATTATATCGTCTATATAACACTTGGATCACATGTTGAACATTTTGTTCAGTATTATTCATTTGCTCAAAATATAGAATAATTCATGCTTTCGTCTCTAAGGCCATAATCCTATTATGCAACCTAGTTACGTCAGACCCAATAATAGGTTGGAGCACCACATTTACTCCATCGCATATAACCAAAATAAAAGGTGCACAACGCTTTGGAGTTAGTTACATCCAATGATTTTGGACAGTGATGCGTACATTATTGGAAGACGTCACCTTGACTTAATATAACAAAAAAATTCTTTAGAGGGAATTTATAATTCGTAGTGACGAACAATATCAAAGTTATTTACATATATCTAAATATATGTATTTTATATTTGTAATATATTAAATGGATTCAAGTAATATATATGAAACAAATATGTATGTATTTAAATTTAATATTATATGGGAACCATGCCTATATATGGTTTTGAACATTTCAAAATTTTGGTAATCATAATTACAACCTGTTATATATATATATATATATATATATATATATATCATCAAACATGGTCTTTCATTTATATACTAAGCCCTTACATATAAAGGTCCAGTCTTAGACATAAAATCAGATTATAAGACTATGAAAAAACAAAACATAGAAACAGTTATGGACTACGCATGTTTTTTGACTTTCAGGTCTCTTAAGCAAAATAAGATTACGATGTTTGTTACATGTCCAAATCATGTTCTATCATTGAGGCAGAGAATGTCTAACACATATATCATAAACATGATAAAAGATCAGAGAATATAAACTGGAACTGCTACAAAGATTCAAGTATAACTGCATATTATATACAGCCCAAATCATATATACACTACAAGAGACATTGTAATTTTCGACAGGCTATACCGACGGTTTCGGACGGCTATTTCCGAAGGCTACCGACGGGCCGGCGGCGGCCGTCGGAAACCATCGAATATATTCGGGATACTTCTTCCAGACCCGAAAGCTTTATTCCCCAAATCCAAACCTTCTCTTTTATTTTCCAGCACGTATTTTTGCCCTACCCATCCCAAATCCCCATTTTTCGCCCAAAATCGAAGATTTTTTCGTCTAAATTCTTCTTCGGTGTCTCTCTAACCTATTGGACAAGCAAATTTAGGTAAAGTCTCTTTATTTCTTTAGAAATCAAGTTTTTTTCCTAAACCTATTTATGTCATAAATCAAAAATTAAGGTTTATTATTGATATTAATTGGTTCCAATAGCCTAGTAGTGCGTAGTAGAATCCTATTATGTGCATATTTCATGCGATGTTAGAGAAATTGAAAATTTTGTGTTATGTTTGGGTGTTTGTGTGTTTCTGAATGTTTGGGTGTAATGTTTGGGTGTTTGTGAATATATTTCCACTTAGCTTGGTTGTTGTCGTTGTATAATTTATGATATTTGTGTAAATGTGCACAATTGCGTGATTGTCATTCTTGTATGTGTTAGTTGACATATGAAAAAATGAACGATCGAACTAGTACATCGATATCGTGCAAAATATGAGTTATGCACAAAATAACATGAATCTAAATTCTAGTTGTGTTTATTGAGACGACGATAACAGTAAATTAGATTTAAGTAGATTGAAATGTCAAGCAGACGCGATAGAAAAAAAGTAATTTTGTGTTGTATTAAATCTTTTTTTGTAGTAAAATGCGCACATCGATATCTAATTGAATAGCTAATATCCCCTAGAGTGTTTTCGACCCCGTCCGACGAGTGTTGTACATGATCGTTATATAAATAGTCATTTTTTAGAATTAAAAAACGACCGTTTATATTCATCTGGTACAATATTTGTTGGATTTGTCCTTTTATTGGACAAGTTATAAACGCAGTAAGCATCTACATTTTGTATACTACTTCGTTTCAAAAGATTCACGGAATTTTGGTTCAGTTTTCCTTTTTGTTTCCTGTGTACGTGTGTACAGTGCAGGAAACAAAAGGGAAATGCTGCCGAAATTTTGTTGAATCGTTTGAAACGAAGTTATATACAATTGTAAATGTTTACTGTGTTTGTAATGGGAAGTAGGATGCCTGACCATGTAAAAGAGTTGCATTTAAAAAAGTATCAAATTAGATTATTATTTTTTAACTTAATGAAAATGTTATTTGCTATCCAACTGTTATATATACGTGCGTTTTACGAATTTGAATTCATAAATAAATAAATATTAATTTTTGAACTTGTAATTGAATTTCTCAAATAGGAAATATGATTGATTATTTTGTTGATCGGAGGAGTTGGATGTACCAAAGAAGAGGACAGAGAGGTTCGATAAAAGAAGATTTTTATAATGGTATAAATGTCTTTGTTGAATTCGCGTTAAGTAATAATGAAAGCGATCCTGAAATTCGTTGTTCGGGTAGCAAGTGTAGACATTTGAAATATTTGTTACCCGATCTTGTGAAAGTCCATTTGTACAAAAACGGATTCGTACCCGAGTATTATTTTTGGGATCGTCATGGAGAAGTTGTATCAAATACTCCTGTTGAGACTGAGGTAGAAAGTGCTGTTGATGAGAATGTTAGCACAAACCATATTGAAAATATGGTCGAAGATGCAGTGCGATCTATGTTTCCTATGAGTGTAGCTGACGATGACGATGGAAATGATGAAGAACCGAATATTGAAGCTAAGAAAATTTATGATTTGTTGGAAAATGCAAAGAAACCTATGTGGGACGGTTATAAAAGCGGCACTCAGCTATCGCTAATCGCAGAATACATTGCGATGAAGTCAAAATACAACATCACTGAAGCTGGGTTCACAGCTATTGTACAAGCTGCAAAATGGCACATGCCGCGGGATAATTTAATCTTGGAAAATCACTACGAAGTTAAAAAACTTATGTCAGCATTTGGTTTACTTTATCAGAAAATAGATACATGTGTAAAAGGATGTATGTTGTTTTGGAAAAATGACGTAAACCTTAGAAATTTTAAATTTTGTAATGAAGAAAGATATAAACCAAGAAAAAAGAAGGGAAAGGAAGTTCCATACAAACGTATGCATTACTTGCCTATTACTCCAAGGCTTCAAAGATTATATGTGTCTTCTGCAACTGCATCTCATATGAGATGGCATAAGGTGAGATTGGAGGAAGAAGGTAAGTTGACCCGTCCAGCCGATGGGGAAGCATGGAAGCATTTCGATAAAACTTATCCCAATTTTGCAGTGGAAAGTTGTAATGTCAGACTAGGATTATGTACAGATGGTTTTTCATCATTTTCCCAGTTTGGTTCTAAATACTCATCATGGCCCATTATCATCACACCTTATAATTTACCTCCATGGATGTGTATGAAAACGCAATATATGTTTCTTACTGTTGTTGTTCCTGGCCCAGATGATCCGACACAAGGAATTGATGTTTATTTACAATCGTTAATTGATGAATTAAAAACATTATGGAACGAAGGAGTAGAAACGTACGATGTTTCGAAGAAGAAAATTTTTCGTATGTTCGCTTCTTTATTGTGGACAATAAGTGATTTTCATGCCTATGCAATGCTTTCAGGATGGAGTACTGTTGGTCGTTTAGCATGTCCATATTGCATGGAAGAGACACAAGCGTTTTCCCTATCGCATGGTAAGAAAATTTCATGGTTTGATTGTCATCGATGTTTTCTCCATGTAAATCATCCTTTTAGAGCAGACAAGAAGAACTTTTTGGCTAATAGTGTAGAAAATAGACAACCTCCAACGTTATTTAATAGCGAAGAAATATATGAAATGGTTCGAAATCATCCAAAGATATATGAAAGTGGAGTTCAAATAGAAATTGAAGTCAAATCGATTTATCACAATTGGTGCAAACAGTCTATTTTTTGTGAGTTGTCGTATTGGAAACATCTTCTGCTTCGTCATAATATTGATGTGATGCATAACGAGAAAAATGTATTTGATAATGTCTTTAACATGATTTTGAATGTTAAAGGGAAAACTAAAGATGATTTGAAATCAAGGCGCGATATAGAAGAATTATGCAAACGTCCCGAGCTTCATATGAAACTGAATGACAGTAAAAAACCCAAAGCATGTTATGAATTAGATAATAATCAGGTTAAAGTTTTGTTAAAATGGGTTGAAGGGTTAAGATTTCCTGATGGGATTTCATCAAACCTTCGTAGATATGTTGACTTCAAAAATGGTAAATTGAGTGGAATGAAAAGTCGTGATTGTCATATTATGTTGGAGCATCTAATTCCTGCTATGTTCAAAGAACTACTGCCGGTAAAAGTTTGGAAGGTAATAACGGAGCTTAATTTGTTTTACAAAGAGCTTTGTTCAACTACATTGAAAGTGGAACGTTTACGTAAATTTGAAGTAGATATTC
Organism: Allium sativum; assembly: GCA_030737875.1. Taxonomy (NCBI): domain Eukaryota; kingdom Viridiplantae; phylum Streptophyta; class Magnoliopsida; order Asparagales; family Amaryllidaceae; genus Allium; species Allium sativum. The sequence goes on along the minus strand of CM060925.1, from coordinate 304,604,130 downwards.
CAATATTGCTTTGCAAATTGGAGAAAATATTCCCGCCAGGTTTTTTTAATGTAATGGAGCATTTTCCTGTCCACCTTCCAACTGAAGCACGATATCGAGGTCCCGTCCAATATGGATGGATGTATCCATTTGAGAGGTAAATATAAACATGTTAACGATTAATTTACTTACATTTAAAACTTTGAAATAATGTATATTAATTTTGTATAGGTATCTGAATCATTTAAAGAAAAAAGTGAGACAAAAAGCACGAGTTGAAGGCTCGATATGTAAATCTTACATCGAAGAAGAAGCCTCGTTCTTTTTCTCACATTATTTCAGTGATCATGTGAATATATCATTTGAAAGTGTTCCACAAAACAACGAAGGGGACGAACAAGAATCGTCTCAAACAGTTTTGTCTATTTTTAGACAACAAGGTCGACCTTCTGGGAAATGTGTTGACGTATGGCTAAATGATAAAGATCTTCATGTAGCTCACACTTATATTCTTCAAAATTGTGTTGAAGTTGCACCGTTTGTTAGGTAATCTGAAATATCAATTAGTGTTTTTTCATTTCTACATCTTTATGTGTGTATAATCTAATGTAAAACTCTATTTCTATTTACAGCGTTTATGAACTTGAACACCCAAACGGAGATATCAGTAAAGAATTTTCTGATTGGTTTTCAAATTATGTTTATGATCCCAAAAATTGTGTTGATGATGAAGGGATTATAATCTGATTGAAATAAAGCATACATCGCGCTATTACAAGTATGATCCTTTTGTACTAGCCAAACAAGCATTACAAGTTTATTATGCTCCTTACCCATCACTAAAAAGAGATAAAGCAGATTGGTCAGCAGTTTTTAAAACAAAGGCCATATTTACTTTCGACGGGAAGAATATTCCAGACGAAGGAGCCTATCAGGAAGTACTAGAACAGAACACTGAAATAATAATTGAAGACGATAATGCAGATTTTGGACCTCTAGTCGATGAGGCAAATGCTTTGCTAGATGTGTTTCAGAGCGCGGAGGAAGAGATTATACAATCTGAGTCTAAATCTGAATCTGAAGAAGATGATGACTGATATAGATGTTGAGTATTAATTTTCTAGTTGTAATATAATCATGAACCCAGTTTATTTTGCAATTCAAGTAACTCTTAAATTTTTTAATGCTATGATGGTTTTTTACATCTTTTATGTCATATGCAGTTTTTCTGATTTATTTGTCTTAAATATGCAATGTAAATTGTTACTCTTTGGAATATGAGACCCAATCAAATACAGGTATAAACAATTTCTCATTTACGACATTTTTTACATCATTTATGTCACCTATTTAGTATCTTATTATATCGTTTGTTTAAATTAGCTTACATATTTTGAAATGATTTGTATGTGACAGGTATGTCATCTCGAGGAAACTCTTTAGGCGAGGGTTCTGGATCGCAGCCCCGTGTGCGTGCAGTTGTGTCCTTGGTCCCTACGAGTACTGGGTAAAAATCAAAATTTACTTAGCATGTTAATTATTTTATACCGTACACTTAATTATGTTTATCACAATTAATGCAGGGTTTTCGATCTTCAGCCTTCGAAGACTATTTTGGCCGCTTCGACAACAGCATATAGGTCTAGGACGTCGGCATGTTGGCCTCGGTGGGATTTGATCCCACCTCACATTCAGGAGGTCATTTGTCAGGATGTGCTAGTAAAAGTATTTTCTTACCTTTTTTTTACATTTCATTTTCTTTTAATTGCTGAAATACTGAGCTTATTTTACTACTAATGTTTGTTTAACGTGAATACAGGCCGAGGTGGAAATAGAGACACGTGATTTAGCTCTGGCTCGGACGTACTGGATGTAGAAAATGAGGAAAATTATAAAGATGTTGTATCAACAATGAAGAAAACAAGGAAAAAGCCTTCATGGATGGGAGACAACGTTTGGAGTGGGTTTTTGAGGTATTGGGATAGTGATAAAGCAAAGGTTAGTGTACTAATTTTTTTTTTATATTTTTAAAATATAAAACTATTCAGTCGATAATTACCAAATTTAAATGTAATTAAAGGTGTTGGCAGAAAGAAACAATGCAAATTGAAACAAAAATCCAGTCACTCATCGAGGAGGATCCAAGTCATTTCAGCACTATCGGCAGGAGTTGGTAATTCTTTTTTTAATTCGACTTGTATAAAAAAGTAATATGTTATATAGTTTTGAACTTTAACTAATAACTGTGTGTAATAATCAAATTCAGGAGGCTGAGGGGTTGGGTCATATCTCGTATATGGACGTATTCACTCGTATACATGCCGTCGAGCAAGTCGACTCAGACGGGAACATCACATATAAATGGCATGACGAGAAATCTAGGAAGAGTCACGTAAGTTTTCATTTTCTGTAGAAGTTTATGTACAAATTGTTAAATTACTATAAAATAAGATATCATGATAATAAATTTATGCACATTATTATTTAGTCTTGCAGGAGAAGTTTATGGAGCAACGTCAGATGCGTCTAGCTGAGACTGGACATGAGCAGCTTACTACTGACGAGGAGGACATTATCTTTCAGTCAGTGATGGATCCAGCGACGCGGAGTAGACGTTATGGCTTCAAAAATCAAGTGGTAAAGCATTTTTACCTTAATTTAATATTCAATTATGAATAACTCTAATTAAATTAAATGTATTATGCTCAAAATATCATGTTTAATATCATGCTTAATTAAATGTAAGTCATGAAGTTAGAACTTTAAACGAAAACGAAATTTGAGTCGTAGATCATAGATTCAAAAGTTTCATATTGTTAAACTTCATAAATATTTTTAAATTGATATAGTTTAGAAATAAAATAACTTTTATGAATTACAGGCTATTACAATAATCTTATATGATTAATTTCTTTTTAAATATGTTACAGCCCACTAGTCAGCAGGCACGAGGCAAACAGGCTAGAGCTGATATAGCCACCGCAGAGATTGAGGAGCTGAGAGCTAGGGTGGCACAGCTGGAGGAGCAGAATCGGCGTCAAGCTATTGAGACGACTCAGCTTTTAGATCGACGCTTAGCAGAGTTTGCACAGGAGTATGGGCGCTTCCCCTCATCAGCTGCTTATGCAGATGATGAGGATTAGTTAGGGATGGAGACAGGTATGTTTTTTAGTTGGACATGTACATATATGACTAGTTTGTTATGGTATGGGTGTATGACTTTGGGTTGACATGTTTCATGTATTTTAATGGTAGATATGATATGGTGTGTTGATATTTTGTGTGTATTTTGACCTAGACATGATGTGGTGGGGTGATGTAGTAGACTTTATGTATTGTATGTTGTTGTAATGGTAGAATTATTATGGTATATTTGTGTTTTGTGGTTTTTATAATATTTTGGGTTGAAATGGTGTGGTTTTAGTGATATGTGTATGAAATGGTGTGGTTTGGTTGATATGAATATGAAATAGTGTGCTGGAATTGTAGACCGATGGTCTGATTTAGTGGATTGTGGTGAATGTGGACTGGAAGCTAAATAGCAGCTGGAATTCAAAAAAAAAAGTGCAGTATTTCAGACGGCTTCCGATGGCTTACAGGTCTATAATACTGTAACGGTTTTCGACGGTTTCCTACGGCTTATAAGTCAAATGTTCGTAACGGCTTGTGACGGCCGTCGGAAACTGAAGTAAGCCGTCCCAAGCCGTCAGAATCATAAACGATGAGCGTTGTCGATAGCCATCGAAAATGCTATTTCTCGATGCCCAGATTTCCGACGGTAATTTCCGACGGCTTGTAGCCGTCGGAAATCTGTATTCTCCTTGTAGTGATAACATCTTGCTGTACCCACCTAAATGCAAATATACAATGATCCACTCAGTACAAAGATTGAATCAAATTTATACATACAGTTTTGATACACAACATTATGTTTGTAGTCTATAACTTGTATTCAATCAAACAGTTTTCATAAAACTAATTTGATCCCCACATGTACATATCATCAGAGTCGCAAGTCACACTTGCTGTCCTTTCTTTCTTCCTTTCATAATGCATCTGCAATAACAAACAATATAAATATGCTTCTTGTTTGTGACAATCACACAATGATGCATATATAAATATAAATATATATATATATATATATATATTCAGTCCTTTGCATTGTTTGAAATTTTGTATATCTATAAGATCTAGGCTATATATGTACATAAATCAACGTTTATGACTGCCTGGATTCATACGTATATGACAAATAAGTAGTTGCATAAAGGAATGAATACTTTGTGCTATACATATGTTAACCATATATCAAATTTATGGTACAAATTTCTTTTGTTACGTTATACCTTATCACATAAGGATTGTAGTATGAATACATTGTTTAAACAAAGAAGACTTATATCAAAGGACGTTTATACAGCATGTATAAATATATGTATAGAAAAAATATTATACGCAGTATACATATGAGATTAATATAACAACTATTTGTTCATAAACTTATACATATTACACTGTCTACTATGGCATGCATCAGTTCATCAGATATCGGACAATTCTGATATTGAGATTACCAATCTCAATTGTACTTTGGTTTTGAATCTACATATATACATTACTATTATATATATACATATACACACATATATTTGTTTATACACATAGTGCAAAAATAAATATCAAGTTATAATCTGCAGCAACAGATAAATCATATTTAAGTAATACACTCGACAAAATTAAGCTTATATATATACATACATCATTAGATTCAAGTTCAAAACTTGTTAAGAGTCAGGAGGAATAGCAGAGATATAATGTTGTATTAAAACTTGAGATCCCCTTTTTTTTAAATATGGCCCATCATCAAAACATATATATCAACATATATATATATATATATATATATATATATAGCAATAAGTTTTATTTCATCATATGAAATGTTCATAATGGCTGGTAGTAGAGTAGGAAAAAAAATTCCAGTATATATATATATATATATGACAATTCATTCATTACATTAAAATATGAATCATATACATATCAGAGATATATATACATATTATATGGTGTGAGCCCATTTTTGTCCCAAATAATGTCTAATACCTTTGGGTATACAATTTGAGCATAATTAGTATAATTAGGCAATCTCAATTTACACTGTATATCTATTGCATATACAATGTTATATCTAGTGCATATAAAACCAATTAGTATTGATCTAAACTTGGTTTATAAAACAATTTTATCCCCTGATGAACTATTATATAATTTTCGGAAACCATAATCATATTAGTATCAAACAGCTTGTATCCAATCTATCATATTCCATGAAGTGAACATGTACATATATTATGTTTTAAAAGTGGAAACAGGCTCATTCAACTTGCAACATTAAATTTACAAGTTAGTTAATGTTCAGTTGTGTGTACAATACACTAATCATCCATTCCTCCATGTCTATAGAATATATGTACAAAAAGGGTGCAAACATATATATATATATATATATATATATATATAATTGGCATTAAAGTTTCATATAACAGATTATATAAATAGCTTGAAATCCTGTTGTTAAAAAATGTAAATTATATTTACAGAGATATATGGCAGTCTTTAACACAGATGGCTTTCAAAAGCTAGTATTGTTATACATACAATATATATATTGTACATTGACGAATCATTATTTGCAAACCATATTTGCATTCATCAATGTAAATATATGCATGTAGAAAAATCATACATTGTTAGGGACCTTGCCGTTAGCACAACTCAGTATCTTGATACTGCAATGTTTTCTAATAGTATAAATGCAAAGCAAGGCATTTAAACAAATATGGCAGTATCATTATAGTGACCATTAGAAGCCAATTTCTACATGTCTTTTGAAATGTTCTTACAGTCAAAACAAATATTACAAAAATAAAATAAAACCTGAATGATCGAACATTTAATACATGTCTTAGATCATATTAAAAAATATATATATGCAAAGTTGAGTCAAAACAATTTGCACTCATGTTAATCAAATACTTTGATTATGAAATTAACATTGTTCACTGATCAATATCAGAAATATTTATATACATGTAATAAACAATGTTATGCATATCAAATCTGCCATCTCTCAAACTTTGATAATCATTCATTCGATGACTATTCATCAAAGTATAAACTTAACAATTAAGAATAAATTATATACTTTTCATAAGTGTATAATTTTTATGATGATAAGTACCAACCGGTCTTTGGGTCTATTTTATTTAACTTGATTAAATATTGTTATGGATCCACAAGTAACCAGTCTAGTTTATTATTGCTTAGCTTATATGTACACTGGTTTGATTTTAAGCTGATAAAACCACTAAGCCATCAATGTTGACATTCAATATTATGACTTATTGTTTTACAAAATTTTAATCAGATTAAAACATATGTATATACACACAAACAGAACCAACAATTGATTAGCTTGTCATATTAAACAAGAAACAAAATTATTTTATAAAATCATCACCCATAATGACTGGTCATACTGATTGTGATCAATCAAAACTATTTTGATCTATCAACAGGATTCCATGTTAAACAAATATGGTAATTACAATGTAATTTTTTTTTAATATCAAAAACAAGTCAAACTCGTTCTATTTTAAACCATATTTGTATCAGCGATTAAACACATGGAATTATATGTATTTAATATCATCAGAATATATGCAATTTTACTCAACAGCCAAAAGAAAATTCAGATTTACAATTTGCCTGTATTGAATTATATAACACTTAAACAGATTCAATAGCCGACATTAACTAGTGTTAATAATTGAAACAACTTTTATTTCAACCAAGATCTGATTTATAATCCCTATCTTTCATTTCAGAATCGAACTAACATGACAATTATTTTGGATCCCATTGATTATCTATGAAATCAAACACGTATTAATCTAAAACATGGTTTCAAAATACTAATTTTGCAAAGCCTGGCTTTGATACCACTGTAAGGATTTTAGGATCAAATCAGTAACCCTAATTGGTATAGTTTAACAACTTTAAACTAACGATAAATAGTAATTCGAAATAAATTTAAGTAAGGATTTTATACCTGGCTTGTCGATTTCACAGATTTCTAGTTATTCTCCAAATCAAAAGGGAACGAGGCTGGATCGTCGAATCGAGAGCATGTCAATTGCCATGCCTCCATAAGTATCCACACGAACGCGTTGCTCTTGGATCAAATCGAAGAGAGGAAGAGATCTGGTGCTAGCCGCCATTGATCGGATTGTTATTGAAAAAGAAATCGATAGGGTTTCCTATTGTTTTATCTGATCGGTCCATCAAATGAAAAATGGTTCACGTGTCCTTTTATAAAGGAAAATGATTTTTCTTTATAAAATTGAATATGTACCGTAAAATAAGGAACTCCGATATATTGTTTCAATATTAAAATAAATATCAATAGATTTGATAATTTATTCATCCAATTAAATTTTTTTTCCCTTCATAACGTTCTAAGTGTGTGACCCTATAGGTTATTATAATGTTGGCAATGATTTTAAATTGCATTTAAAATCATAAACAGTGATTGGCATCTAGCAATATGTCGCTGCTACCCAAGTTATGATAAGATCAACGATTTGATACAACTTTTCTATGACCAGTGTATCAATGTAATATAATCCTTTTAACCAATATATCCAGGATTAAACTAGAGGCATGGATCATATCATCCTCTTTATGATTTAATCCGTTAACTTGATCGATGAGTAGACTGTTTTAAAACAAATCAATATTTGAGCACGGCCATGCATTTCACAGTCTCACTCAATCAAGAGGCCCATGGATATCACTACGAATATATTGTAGGGTTAAATTCCATCTAGATCATTCATAATTTCCATTCGACTCGAGATGTATCTAATAATCACCGTTATCGTTACTGTGTTACGAGTAATTTTAGTTGATATCAAAACACAAATATCCTCGAATAAAATTATAATGATTTCAGGTCTGAGGACCATTAGATCACTGTCACTATGAGAATAACTTATGATACTGTTAATTATATTCCATGTAGTTATCTCACAGTGGGTCAGCCCAATACGTATTTATATCTTGACTTTAATATCACGTATATTAATGATCAATGAGATGTGATCATCAGTCAATCAATATACTAGTCTCAACGCTTTATTGTTATCCTATATAAACAATAAAACTCGACTAGGGACATTTAAGAATTATAATACATGTCATATTATATAATCTCAAATTCAAGTCTTACTCGAATTATATAATTCCGTATTATAGTTCTAAGGACTTCTATTATATTAATATTTATATTACGCAGTAAATATAATATAATAGAATATTATTTTATTTCAAATAAAATAATAACAACAACATTGTTATCAATCTCATCAAATGGATTGTCTCTACGGCATAGACTCTAACATTTACTCCCATATCAACCTACAACACAAATATCATCGTATATATATATCACAATTTCATACCCATAAACAACCAATTTTCAAACCCATAAACATCCTATTAAACCCCAGTATTAACCCTAATTAAGCATAAATTAGGGTTAGAAGACATACCAATAAGATTTGAGAGGCTTGAAGGTGTGTTGGGAGGGCCGACAGGGTGTAGCCACGAACGTAGGATTTTTCTTGTTAGTTTAGGGAAGGAAGCAATGAGGAAGAAACTGGCTTAGATTGTTGGTTTATACAGGTCGAGCAACGGCTTGCAATTGCCGCTTTTTTTAGCCGTCGCTATCCACTACAAGCCTCTGTTACAAAAACCAACTACTCTTTTAGTATTGTTACCAATCATTTGTCTGGATCATCAAGTCTTAATCCATCTCAATCTATAACATATACTACATGGTATACTGAAACTAAAGAGAAACGTTACACGGACACGCGACAAAGAGAGCTCGAAACACGAATGCATCAGCAACAATGCCTACCTTCCAAGCGTACTCAAGAGTTACAACATGCTTGAACTCAGCACAAGATGATGTTGAAATCGATGAGATACAATATGCAAATATTATATGCTTATATGGTATTGGTTCACCAATCCCACCCGTCCAATATGGGAATAATGCGGGTCGTCGATACTTCTAATGTTCACTATACCCAAGCGAATGTGATTTTGGACATTGGATAGATGACTGATTCTATTATCGAGCTGACAGTAACGTTTTTGGAATTGGAAAAGAAATTTGGAGGCTTCTACTTAACTTAATGATATTAACTACCACCTTGTAACGGTTCGATCTAAAAATTGTTTACATCTTGCTAAGTTCAATTATTATGTATCTTTATTTGTATCTTTTTGTAGTTAAAATAATGTTTTTAATTATTATCCTATCATGTTAACCGGAAAGATAAGTATTATAGTTACCAGGCAAATTCACTAAAATTCAAACAAGATACAAAGATTGAGAAACAAGATATGAAATGAATTTGGTCATCAATTTAGCTAACCAAAATGCATAAGCCAGGTGTAACGAAGTTCAAACGCCCCATGATCGATGAATTATGTTCGATATTTTAATATGTAACACCAATAAAAAATAGACAGAATTGTGTTGTGTGTTTTCATCTTCAACCTCTTGAATGAATTTGCAATACTGACTGCAAATAACCATAGATTTACAATAAGCTGCTTTGATCTGTAATGTTGAGCATCTCCTTGTGTAGTCTGGACAATTGTTGTAGATTTTGTTCACTTGGTTCCAAACAGGGGCGGAGTTAGCTAAGGTCAGAGAGGGCCACCGCCTCTTCAAAAATAGTTTTTTTAAAAAGAAAAGTGCATCATTTTCTTCACACACTCTTGTATATATCTGTCTTCTTTAAAGTTTTGAGCGCTTCTCTTGCATTTCTGGTTCCGCCACTGGTTTTAAAACCTTTTATGGTTTACAAACACATCCCGACACAACATAATTTCCTGCCTATGATCAGTCTCCATGTATGATTTTACCCGTACAAGTAATCGGGAAGAATACTAAATGATGGAGACATTATAAAGGAGCTAATTTAACTTACAGTGGTGAGCTTTAGATTGAAACAGAGAATAAGGAAAATGGTTGATATAGAGTAAGTTTTGCTTTACTATATCCAGCCTTATTAAGATCAGATCAATAGGCATATCAAAACAGGTTCAATTCGTGTGCACATAACTATCACACTTGCCCACGTCATCAAATAAGATTCACGTGTTAGGCTCACGATGCGTCACACGTGCGGTGGCGTATTGAGACAAGTCTCATATCGGAAAATTTATAAAATAGATTCTGTATAAATATTAAAAGTTCACTCTCTTCGTATTATCAATTGATTTTATGATAAGTTTGTCTAACAAAAAGCATAAAATTTAGTTCAATCTATCCGTTCTTGTTAAGGCCGGTAACTTACCCGACCTTAATAAAGCTGGATAAACCATTAACTGACAGTCAATGGTAAGCGACCTCCTATTGGGGGTGCCTTAAGTATTCCTACCCCAAATCAGAGCATTAGCTCTATTTTCATGATAGACACGGTAGCCACTTCAGTTTATTTATAGGTATACCATTCAAAAAAGACTTACATTGCATTTTTGTTTTTTTGCATGTTTTCCACTCGTAATGTACAATTAGTTAGCTGGCAAGGAAATTCTTTTCCCCCCAACGAAAGCAACTATATACCAACAGTTACATAGCATGAAAGAAAGCCCAACTAAATGATGCTATTTAACGCAGTTCTACCTGCCAATAAAAACTCTAGCCAAATAAAGACTTGAAATATCGTATAAAGGCTGAATGAAGCAAAGAAATTGTCAAGAAACATGGCGAACAAAGTGACAGTTTTAGGAGCATGGGCATGCCCCTACAATCACAGAGTGGAACTTGCTCTTAGGCTCAAAAACGTTCCCTACGAGCAAATAACCGAAGACGTCTGGAATAAGAAGCCTGTATTCGTCGACCAAAGTCCCCTTATACCTGTATTTAAGAAGGATATCCCTGTCCTAATACACAATGGAAAACCCATTGCCGAATCCTTTAATATCTTACTATATATTGAAGAAACTTTTGATGGGTATCCATTACTGCCTAAAGATCCAAACGAGAGGGCATACGCACGCATGATGGCTAAGTTCATCGATGATAAGGTGATATATCTTCAATATTGACATTACAGTATTTACATGTATGTATGTTGTCATAACTATGGTTAACTTATTTTCCATTTTGTTAAGTTCATACCAAATTTTAGGACAGCTTGCTGGTGCGAGGGGGAAGAGCAGAAAAGATGCATGGAGCAAACCAAGGAAAATTTGAGTGTAATGGAGAAGGAGATCAAAGGGAAGAAGTATTTTGGTGGAGAAGCAATTGGGTTTGTTGACATCTTTGCAGCCTACGTTGCGTTTTGGACAGGAATTGTGCAGGAAGTGAATGGAGTGAAGGTGATGGATGAAGAGAAGTATCCCAATCTGATGAGATGGTCTGAAGAGTTTTTACGTTTGGACGTTGTTAAGGAAAGTTTGCCTGATAAAGAGAAATTGGCAGGCTTGTATCGGTCTGTAAAGCAGAGATTGTTGGCTACGGCAGCAAATTAATGTGCTACTTAGACGCCTAAGCAGCTGATGTAATGTGGTTTTTCATCTACTCTGCTAAATCTGATGAAAGGAAATAAAAACCTGTAATAAAACCGTTTCAGATGTGTAATCAATTCTGTCTATTTCTGCCTAACGCCTGTTTTCGTGCGTCTCTTAATAGCTTGTGGAGTGTTTATGGTACTGGTAATAATACCAAGGTTTTGATGCATACAATTAATTTTGTTGGACGTTGATACATATATAACTAATGGAATGCTTATAGTCCTCCATTCCCTGATCAAATGGTATTGAGAGTATTAGCATAAATGATCTTTCCTTCGCGTACGGTTATAACACACACTTTCAAACCTATAGCCGTTTGCCATTCCATCCGAGCTTCAACGACGCACTTCTTGGATCGAGAAAGAGGACAACTTGGCGCCGCATACTAGAACTGATTAAAGCCTAATTTACATCATGCATTATGCTCAACAAAAGGAGCAAGAAAAGCTCCAGAAATATTGAAAAAAAAAAAAAAAAAAAAAAAAAAAAACTTCTAAAACGAACCTATTCACATGCAATAGTTAAAAATTCTTCATGGTATCGAGCCGGAACAACTTGTCCGTCTTGAACACCATGATTTAGGGTCAAAGAATTTCAAGTGACTACCATATAGTATTTATTTCTATTTGGTGATAAATAAACTATTTGTGCTTCTTTCTTTCTCTAAAATGTTCAATAATTCGAACATTGATTCCTTCATATGTTACAATTGGACAAATACCCTCATAATGGCCTGGGTGGATATCTCATATCCTAAAGCTAGTAGTTTGGCCCATTATTCCTCCAAAACCCAATTCATCCATGAACTATTTATGTCAATGGATTAGTTCGATCCGAAACTTGAGATAAAGGGTGTTGCACAAAAATGAATATATAACTAGTTGTTAATAAAGTTGAAGTTACCTACTTTTGAGGAGTCTGCATCGACTTATATCAGATTGCTCACATATCGTTCCTTGAACCGATTTTTCTAAACGAACAAGAGGCGATCCAGATTGATCTTGTAACACATCTGCTAAAGAACGAAAATGTTTATTTTTCAAGTGATCCATATCGTCAAATGTACGCATTCCAAAATTTAATTTCGAAAAAATGATCCATCGCAGCCAATAGATTTTATGGTAACAAAAATGTATTGTTTTAAGATATATTAAGCTTCGGTCTTCGGTTCATATTTCATCGACCAATCCTTCGTAAATCACATTTTTGTTGAAAAGTTTTCTTAAGTAAATAATACATAAGGACTCAGAAAATACCGGATTCGGAGCGACAAGTACACATAGTTGATTAAACTCCAAAATGACAGTTTCTTTCGATCAGAACTTTTTTCCTTCTTATCATTAGAGTAAAACAAGAAATTTCAAGGTAACAAACATTATTTAAAATTTCTCTTAAATTTGAACCCGTAGCTTATAATAGATATAAAACAGATATTTTTCATTTTCTACTTACACATGCATATATCCTATTCTATTATCAGTTTCTAATTCCGATCTTTCTCCCCATTCTGATATTACAGCAATGGTAAATTCCATTATGATCCAATCTGAACGATAGTAAGTACTCGGACTTTGTAATATTTGAGTGATCACAATTCTATATATTCCATTTACTATAGAAATTCCCAAGGAATTCATTAGACGAATATTTCTAATAAAAAGAGTTTTTGTTGAATATTCCTATAGTTTTCCAAATTATTCCCCTAGGGACATATAATTCAAAAGAATATATCAGTGATTCATACGCAACATCTCTTTAATTTATTAGGGGCTCCACCAATTGATACCTTTCCACAAATAAATGAAGGTCCAGTTTTGATCTTTGTCTTCAAATTTTGGAAACTCACGAAATTCTTTTGTTAAACCCTGTTAGTGAACCTACAAAATGCCTCAAACTGCATTTGATTAAATCCATATATTGTGGGCATTCCCTTATTTCCATTCCAAGGCATCTTAATCTTATGTTTCTTATTTATTTTTAATAAAAATCCACTTATTCATTCACTATTCGTTGACTCACATGTATCTGTCTAGCAATACAAAAGCAGAATGTATGTTCAATTTACTGAATCACATAAAATTTTGGTCAACTCCTTATATTTATTTCAAACGTATCAACGGAGATGGAATTATGTAATATTTTTAGTCAATTACAAGGTTCAAAGTAAATGTTAATATACTTATATATATATATATATATATATATAGTAAATACCAGCGTGCCAGAAAATTTTAAGGTATGAAAGATCTAAGAAGATAATAGTAGAGAGAACTAATTAAAGTAAGTAAAAATGATTTAAGAACACATATTATAACCATATATTCCTTTTTTTAAGCTTCACACAATTTGGCTATTCACACAGTTTGGTTGATCAAACCTATAATAAACAGTCCTCCATGACGATCTGTTTGATTATCATCTTACATCGGTCTTGACTCATTGATTATTTTTTTAACTATCTATCTTTAACTCCAAAGTTATGGTAGAATTATAATGAAAATTAATTAAATTATGAATCAAATAAATTCTTTTAACGTGCCAGTAAAATAACGTATGTAAGGCATAACATCTGTGCTTTTGTTACCCATTATCATGAATTTTTTTTAATTGATACTAAATTAATAATGTTTTAAAACAAAGGTGCTAAAGTAGATCAAAATAATCTATCTCAAATTTTCTTAACTAATAAAGAAGTAATTATCTTTCCATATGAAGAAAAAATCAGAGTTTTTAATTAGTAAGGGAATGAATATGAAAGAAATTGAGGAACACTCACTTAATATTTGTAGTCCTCTCCTAATGATTAGGAAGGAAGAAACTAAAGGGAACCCACTTAATATCTCTAGTCCCCTCCCCTCGTGTTTCATTCTTTCAGCATACTAAAAAATGATAAAAATAAACTTTTCATTTAAATTCACCAACAGAAGAGGAAAGAAGAAGACTTAGGGTAATTCTTTAAAAATTTAGTTTAATCAAGGCGAATAACATTATCATTGTTATAAAATAAAATAGAACATATGTTAAACAAGAAGTCACTAGAGAGAACAGAAAAGATAGGGCAGAGACTTTTATTTCTATTACTTCAAGTGTGTACAATTTCAATTACATTGGCTCCTTTATATATAAGTTGTGGAACTGATGTTAAACTTATCCCCATGATGTGAGATAAACAAAATATGACAAGAGCATATTCACTCATATATATTACAACACTCCCCTTGAATATGCGTCTTCAAAATTTTAAATGCTCTGCTAACTTGAAGTTGTCCCTTTTAAAACATATATGATGATTGCTTCCCCTTATAATTATCTTGCTTGCATATTTCCGTTCAGTCGATACAACTATTGTCTGTTGCCTTCAAAACTCTATCGGGAAAAACCTTAAACGAGAAAAAAAGTACAATGTTTGACATTATGAATATCAAGTTAAAATGATATTTCTTAAAAGAGTCTGATGCTTCAGGATCAAAACAATGCCTCATTAAAAACCTTTTTATGAAAAACCCTGTTAGAAAAATCATAAACAAGGAAAAGAGTGCAAATTCATTTCATCTTTGGGTAACATGTTTTACAGTGTTATAGTAAGGGTTGATTCTTAAGGATCAAGATAATGCCTCATTAAAAACCTTACTAACAAAAACCCAGTGGGAAAAATAATAGTGAAGGAAAAGAGTACATTATAGCTTATTTTATATGCTCCTCCTTATTTATAACTCATTATTCAGTTAGTCTACTGATGTAGTCGATGCATGCCAATTTTGTACATCATCTTCTGGAATGTTGATTTTGAAATTGCCTTTGAGAACAGATCGACCCGCTTTTCTTGAACTGAATTTGTTTCTCATCATTCTTGTTATCCTTTCATTCATGTGTGAAGAGAAATTTAGAAGAAATTTGCTCCATCCTGTCACCCTTGATATAATTCACTTGAATCTAAGCCATGCAAACTGCCTTGTCTTTTTCATAAATAATAGATTACTGCATCAAAAGATATTTGATACTGTTGGATCAAAATGTTGCCTCATCAAAACCTTACTAAGAAAAACCCTGTAACACCCCGAATTTTTTTAACGAGATTAAAGAGAATAAATTAAATAATAATTAATTTAATATTCAAAATTATAGGAAACAGACTGCACCATTGCGTCCATCTCGAAATTCTGGTCAAGATAGACGTTTGGTTTGCGTAAAATGGACACCGTACGAAGAAGTTATGAGGGTTTTAAGTTTGTATACACACAGAAATATTTTATATATATGCACGAGTCAGAGGTGAGTCAGAGATGAGTCAGAACTCTATCTAGAGGATTCAAATTCAAAAAATTCCTCTGAGCGGCAAAATTCCCGCTCTAGGGGGTCGACACCCCTAGGGATGAGGTGGCGCTCGATTTCAAGGGGTCTGGCAGCTATATATATGTGTTATATTTCTCATATTTTCTTCATTAGAAGTCATGGAGGCCATATGCTGTTGGAGTGCAAACTGAACCGTTTTCTACAACATATTCTACAAATCCAATTCAGAAATTCTAGATCTGTTCTTCCTCAATTCTCTAAACCTAACGCTGTGAGTTCTAGCTGTTTTTAGGTTTAGATAAATAAAAGTATATTTTGAACGACTATGAATTCGATATGTTGTAAAGTATGATTCTGTGTTAATGTGAAATCCTATACTATGTCATGACAGATCTATTTTCTTGGATCTAATAAAATTGTGATGATTCAATTATGTTGCTTATGCGGATCTTGACTTATAACCATGATTATAGTGGATGTACATCTATTAATTGGGACAGTTGTTGTAACACCCCGTATTTTCTATTAAAGTTATAATAACGAATCCTAGAATACTTAGTTTAAAATGTGAGAATTAAGGGAAACGGGTTACGCCATTGTGTTCGTCTCGGAATTCTGGTTGAAATAGAGTCTGAGTTTGCATAAATTGGACTTCATATGAAGAAGTTATGGCTGTCAGGAGTTTCTAGGAAATTCAAATAAATTCAAACAACTCGAAAACGATTTCAAAATTCAAACAGAAGTCAGAAGCGGGCTGGGCAGGAAAATTCCCGCCCAGGCAGGTCGACCTGGGGGTCAACCCTAGTGTCGACCTCCCCCCAAGAGGTCGACCTGGCCCCGGCCAGATCTGAATTTTTGAACGACTGATGACTTGCTGCTGAGTCACTAGGGTTTCTGGATGGTACTGATCTGGTCTGAGTGGCTGTGATTAACCCTAGGTTCATCCGACGGCTATAATTAAACAGAAACTCTATATGAATCACTCAATGCTCAATCTAAAAATACACAGAAAAATAATTCTAGAACTGAAATGCCGTCAGTAGAGAACTTGGAATAGCCGTCACCACTTTTAATTCTGAAACAAGATAGGAGCCTACATCAAAATTAAATTAAAACTAGTCTAATTCAACGATCTTCATCAAAGGCGCGCATCTCCAATTTCAGAATTCAGATTTTAGAATGCAAGAATTCCTTTTAGTTTGTAAGTTGGTTATTATCCAGATTTAAACATTCTCTTTTTCTTTAAATGAAATCATGGCATGTTGTAACTCGAATATGGAATGATGCTTATGTATGAGATAATGAAGTTTGATTCTAATGTATCTTAAATTACTGTTGCGATTAATCATGCCTATATGTTTGTGGTGGTAAACATACTATATTGCATTGGAATCTATTACGATTGGGTAAAGAACTTATTATGCCAACAAAATGGTGAAACATGTTATGTTGTAATTTGGTGGTTATTTGCAAGTTTATGATCTAAATCACATACTTACATGGTAGATCAACATTCATGAATATTTAGAACTACGTCAAGTTGAATCCATTTATGTTTCCAGATTTGATTTGTAATCCTCTAATGTTTTAACATAAGTTATCGTGTTAATTGTGATTTAAACATGTTTATGGTAATCCTCTTATGTTTTAACACATAAGTTATCATGCCAAGTTGTGATTTAAATATGTTCATAGTGGCGTTCTTATGTTTTGACATGCATAAGTTAGTATGCTACATTGTGGTTTAAAGTTTTTTTATATGTAAAACCTCCATGTTAGACCCATATCAAGTTTACATGAAAATTTGACCCAACTTAGTCCCAAGTTCACCTTTACCTGTTTAGTTAAGGTAATGATACATCTATGCCAAGTTACATGTGATAAGTTAAATGTATGCTATTTTATGTTTATTTCATGTTCCTTGTTTATTACCCCTTTTGTTTATGGGTTTGGGCTAATTTGCTAGCCCAACATCTTATGTAATTCATACGTACGTTCTACGGGGATAACGATGGGAAAATATGAAAATTCATGACATAGATTTGTTCATTAAATGGTATATTTGATATACCATTTATGGTGAGCAAAATCAAAGGATAATTATGGCATGATTAAATAAAATTTAATCAACATATAGAAATTAGACATATATATATAAAATGTAAATTTAGAAAAGACGATTATGCCTAACCCGAGGTTAGACTGAGTTGTGGTGTAAACCTGCCCAGAACCGAACGGCATATCCAGTAACCACAACAAGACCTGTCTAATGTAGGAGGTTAGTGCATCAAGCCCAAAAAGGACCCAAGGTTAGACTGAGTTGTGGTGTAAAACTGCCCAGAACCGACCGGCAAATCCAATGACCACAACAAGACCTGTCTAATGTGAGTGTTCGGTGCTTTAATGAATAAATTAAAGCTAAGTCAGGATTGGTAGGGTTAAGTCAATTAGGGAAACACTTAACCGATTCAACATTAACTAAACGAATGGGTGGGGTTAGGTAAACTTGGACACTTAACCAAATAAACATGTTGATTAGAAAACCCTAGTAACGGGGAACCATTTCAGCAGTAATCCACATAGATGTGTCATGGTACCCTGAAACTAGGCAGGGTGGGGCATGATTACTGGGTAGAATTATAAGCGGTCAAAACGTCAGTGGTTGGTGGGCCAGTGTAGGTTCCGACGGAGTATGGGCATGCACGTACTCCGGGGTGGAAAAATCAGGCACTGGGCATCAGTAGTGTACACTTTGCATCTTGAATCGTGTCGGGTTGCCACCAAAGGGACTGATACACCACATGATGGGACCAGCACAGGTAGCTACAGTCAAGCAGGGATGAATGACACAGGATATGAATGCATGCAAGTAGGAGCCGGTCATTAAGGAGATCGTTTGTTATAAACACGTGGGGCTGGTTGAACCAATGGTTAAGTAGGTGCAGAGACTATAGAAATGGGTGCGATCACATGTTCCTCTTATCTTATATTAGGGTATTGTCCTATGTTTTGTTATCACTGTCATGATCCCTTTCCTCGGTTAAATACTAGTAATCACTGAACTTACCAGACTTATTGTCTCACCCATTTTCTCTCGTCCCCTTTTCTTCCATTCCCCCCCTCTCCGCAGGTCCATAGGGATGGAATACTGTAGCTTAGTCAGACTCTTTGCAAGCTTCAAGAAAGTTTATGTATGATTTGGACTCTCTCTCACCTTGGCTATGGCTCTTGGACATTATCCTTGGGGATTTATGCACTTTTACTTTTAGTTTATGCTTCTTTATTTAATAATCAAGATAGAGATTATGTTGTAATGTTTTGGAAGTTATTTTGAGACAATTTGATGTCATGCTTTTGTGTTGAACAACGTATGCAATAAATGTTTGAATTTCACTGCTTAAATTTTTCTGTCTTGTATATTTTTCTTTGTCTTGTACCTATAACCTGCCACCAAAGTTAAGGCATTCCCTTTGTGAGTGACCTTAACGGAGGTAGGGTGTTTCACTTGGTATCAGAACAAAGGTTTACCAAATCAGATAAGAATTTTTGAAAAACTATTTTCGAAAGAAATATAAAGAAGCATTTTACAAGAAAAAGTGTTGTTTTAAATTTAAAAAGGCATAATCCCCAAAGCCATATGCACTATCTTTCTATCTTTCATTTTGAATCTTTTCTTTTTCGTTTCAACATGTCTGGGAATCTTAACCTTCCAAAGCGTGTGCCGATACCTAGTTGGTTCAGGAGGTACTTAGAGGCTAGGGCCAACGATGTGGGCCCAGCAGATATTCCTCCTCCTCCAGCTGCGGCGGTTCCTCCTCCTCCACCTCCACGTGCAAATGCTTTCTCAAAGATTTGTAGAGACTTTAGGGCCATGGGTGGAAAGGATTTCAAGGGAACTGAATCATTTGTAGAAGCAAGGAATTGGCTCAAAGAAACTGAAGATCTATTTGATATCTTCGAAGTGGAAGATAGACAAAAGATACAGCTGGCTGTATGGTTGCTCAAAGACGAAGCTTCCTATTGGTGAGAAGTCACTAACGCTGAAAGACCAGTTGACACGTGGATGGATTTCAGAATAAAGGTTGAGATGAAATTCCTCTCACAAGCTGAACGAAGTTTACAGCTGGAAAAGTTCTTATCTCTTAAGCAAGGAAGTATGACGGTCAAGGAGTACGTCAATCAATTCAATCAGCTGGCCCGATTTGGACTGGACTTAGTGAATACTCCTCATAAGAAGGCTCTCCGTTTTGTCAAGGGATTGAATGAGCCACTTCACAGCTTGGCTATGACCCATATACCTATGGGGGCTACTTACGAGAGGTTAGTGGACATGGCACTCTTACATGAGGAAGACAAGTGCAATAAAGAGGCAAAAGCGGAAGTGCCTCAAGATAAGAAGGGGGAAGGGTCGCAGAACAAGAAGGCTAATTCAAAGAAAGGCGGGAAGAACAACAAACCCCGTGAAAAGAGAAAGTGTAATTTCTGTGGCATTCCCGGGCATCTGATCAAAGACTGCAAGAAGAAGAAAAGGAAGATGGTGGCTGTTTCCACTGTGGTGAGACAGGACACATGGCAAGGGCCTGCCCAAGGAAGCAAGGGCAGGGAGCTGGACCTTCTTCTATAGGACAAGTTCATGCTCTCACGGCACCTCCACAAGAACGAGGTAGAAATATTTTTGTCGAAAGTTTAGTCTATCTTTTTTATCATCTTGTTCATACACTATTTGATTCTGGCGCATCGGACTCTTTTATATCTACTGCTTTAGTGGAATCTCTGCACCTAGACATCAGTATAGTAGAGGATCCCTTGGTTGTTTCAAATCCAAATGGGGGCTCATCCTATTTGTCAATGGTTTGTTTGGATTTGAAATATTTATACTAAGCGTGGTGTTTAGATGTAATGCCTTTGTTTTGGGCTTCACGGGCAATGGGTTGATTCTAGACATGGACTGGCTATCCAGTAATGGTGTCGTCCTCGATTGTGAAAAGAGAGTGGTTAGACTCATGACTCGCCTCGGTAACACTCGAAATTTCTTGTAATCCCATGAACTCCGTCATGCTTAGTTATCTAGAATCTCTTGACGCGTCCGTTGAGAACTTGTAGTCTGTAAGGGTGGTTCGTGAGTACTCGGATGTGTTTGAAGAGGTAAACGGCTTACCTCCGAAGCGGGAGATAAACTTCCGCATATACCTTGTTGATAATGCAAAGCCCGTTGCTTTACCCGTTAGGCACATGGCCCCAAGGGAGAGAAAGGAGCTCAGCAAGCAAATCAAAGAGCTGCTTGAAAAGGGGTTCATAAGATGGAGCATTTCTGAATGGGGTGCTCCGGTAGTGTTCGCGACCAAAGTTGATGGTTCGCTTCGCCTATGCGTTAATTATAGGGAGCTAAACAAGCTGACCAAGAAGAATATACACCCACTCCCAAGAATAGATGATTTGTTCGATCAGCTTGTAGGTACATCGGTTTTCTCCCAATTAGATTTAGCTACTGAGTTTCATCAGCTAAGAGTGGTTGAAGACAACATTGATAAGACCGCGTTCAGAACTGCCGATGCTTTCTTCGAGTGGCTGGTCATGCCCTTCGGCTTGACAAACGCACTGTAACAACCCGTATTTTTCAACGACCTGTAATAATGAAAATCGAGGCAGAATTTAATTATAAAATCTGAATCAAGGGAAACGGGCTATGCCATTGCGTTCGTCTCGGAAAAATACGCGAAATAGAGTCCGAGTTTTCGAAAAACGGAGTCCGTATGACCCAGTTAAGGCCCATGGAAGTTTTCAGAAATTTCCATAATTAAAACAGATTTAAATTTAAATCAAAAACAAGGATTTGGGCCAGCTGGGCCAAGGCGGGAAAAATCCCGCCAGGACCCGCATGTCGACAGGCCTGTCGACAGGCCTGTCGACTGCCCTGTCGACAGCCCTGTCGACAGGGGGTGCCCAGGCAGTCTAGCCTGGTGCACCATTTCTGATTTGGGCTTGATTGGGTGGCTTGGTTCTAGAGAGTTCCGAGATCTGACGGGCCAAAACTGTCCTAGGGTTAATCCTATGGTCTAAATCACCCTAATCTTCTATAAATAAGCTCCTAATCCTACCCTAAAGCCTCATTAATCATTCTAGCAACAAAACTATGCCAAAATCCAAACTCTCATGGCCTCCACCCTCTTCATACAATTCCTAAACAAATCCCTAAGAGATTTCCATGCATACAAGGGTATTTAGGCTTGTATGATCCTCCTTAGTTTGCATTAAAGGCTTGTTTTTCAATTGGCATCATAAAGGAGGAGTCTTGATCAAGTTTGCTTGCATTTGGGGGCTTTAATTAGTTGCATAAGGGATTTCTTGCATTTGTTGTGCTCATTTGAGTCCGCATAAGCATTGTAAGCCCTCTTACCTTCACTTTGTAAACTCTAAAGTTAATATGTGGTGAAAGTTGAGATTTATGTGGGTTTAGTTGATTATGCATGCTTATGCGAACTCACTATACCATGTTTTACATGTTTCATAAGTTATGCATGTATACTAAGCCATGATTTGTATGTTTATTGAGTTATGCATGCATATGCGAGTTTGCTAAGCCATGATTTGTATGTTTATTGAGTTATGCATGTATACTAAGCCATGATTTGTATGTTTATTGAGTTATGCATGTTTTGACAAGTTGTGCATGTTTAAGCAAGTTTAAAATGACAAGTTGTGCATGTTTTGACAAGTTGTGCATGTTTATGCAAGTTTAAAATGACAAGTTGTGCATGTTTTGACAAGTTGTGCATGTTTTGACAAGTTGTGCATGTTTATGCAAGTTTAAAATGACAAGTTGTGCATGTTTTGACAAGTTGTGCATGTTTTGATAAGTTGTGCATGTTTATGCAAGTTTAAAATGACAAGTTGTGCATGTTTTGACAAGTTGTGCATGTTTTGACAAGTTGTGCATGTTTTGACAAGTTGTGCATGTTTATGCAAGTTTAAAATGACAAGTTGTGCATGTTTGACAAGTTATGCATGATTAAGGTAATATGCAAGTTCATTATGCTAAGTTATGCAAGTTTAACATGTTATGCATGTTTTATGGTAATATGCAAGTTCACTACGCTAAGTTGTGCAAGTCTAACATGTTATGCATGACTGTTGTGCAAGTTTATGTTGTGCCAAGTTCCCTCTTCCTATCCTTTATGTGTTACTACGAATATGTAAGCGATAGAATGACGTTGGGGGTTTTGGGGTAAACTTAAAATACATAAAAATATAAGATTGGGAATTTACCTATTAAGTTAGGTCTACCCCTTGGGAATTTACCTATTAAGTTAGGTCTACCCAAGTAATTGTTGACTTGTATTATGTTTTGAAATAAAGTGGACATGACACTTAGAAAACATAAGTATGGCCAACTCGAGGTTGGGTTGAGTTTGTAGCGTAATTCTACCCGGAACCGACCGGCTTAACTAGTGGCTACAAACAATAGGACCCAATGTGGGAAGTTGGTCATGGGGTGCCAAGACCCGAGGTTAGACCAAGTTGTGGTGTAAAGCTACCCGGACCCGCCCGGCCTAACTAGTAACCACAACAAGGTCTAATGTGAGAGGTTAAGGTGCATTAAATTAATTAATGCCTCATGATTAGGGTTAAGTCAGGGTCCACTAATACTTAACCAATTTGGGGATTCGAGGGATTAGAATGTGGTTAAGTTGTGAACCGTTGGTTACACTTAACTAGTTTAATCCATTTGGGGAGTTCAAGGGATTAGAATGGGGTTAAGCCACACTTAACCAGTTTAATCCAGGATTAGTGAAGGGTTAAATCACACTTAACCCAATTAGAAACCCTAGCAACGTGGTCTGTTCCAGCAGTAATCCCAGTTTGGTATCATTCACAACCCTAGAGGACTAGGCTAGGGCGGGGCACGATTACTGGACGGATGTAAACGACCAAAGCGACGGCTGAGTGGTACAGCGGTGCGGGTCCGGCGGGCTACGGACGTGCACGTAGTCCGATGTTGGACAAACTCGAGGCACGGGTACCAGTAGGTTAGGGCTGTGCATTATTGCTTAAGTGTCCGGGGTCGACAACCGAGGGCTTGATACACCCAAAGGTGGGCCCAGCACAGACTACCTACATCCATATGTGGGCCGTATGGACATCAACACTTGACGTGTTAGGTTTATAGGGAGCCGATCGACTAGACCGTTGGGCTGGACCTTGTATTAAGGTCACCTCATGTTATCGGGCCAAAGCTTGGGCCAAGGGATCAATACCTGTTATGTTGGTTTGCTAGTACACCGTGGTGCAAAAACTTAACCATGTTTATGCGATGACACCTCTATCTATTTTGTGGTTAATTTATCATGTCAGTATGTTGTTATCTATGATCATCTCAGTTCCCATCATGATGTTAACTTTATTAGTTTATAGACTGATCGTAGCAGGGCTTACTCAGTCTTTTTGACTGACCCGTTTTGTTTCGCCTCTTTTCTTCCGTTTCCCCCCCCCCCCCCCCCCAGGTTCTCAGGGAGGGAATACAGGAGCCTAGCTTGGATCTTAGCTGTTGTCTTGGATAGCTCATGTATGCTTTGGACTTGTGCTCGCTATGGTTTCTTCCACCTTGGGGATAGCTACTTTTATGTTTTTCTTATCAGTTTCAGATGATGTTATCTTATGTACTAGACTTGTTTACTTGGGAAATTGACATTTTGATGTACCAGACTTGTGTTTTGAAATAGTTTAAAAGTCTTCCGCTGTTTATTTACTTACTCTGTTTATTTACATATATATACATATATCATGTCCTGCCTTGCTATATCATTATGCATGTTTACCAATAATACCCCTCCAAAGTTAGTGCATTCCTTTGCGAGTGACCCTGGCGGAGGTGGGGTGTTACAATTTGGTATCAGAGCCAGGTTTGCGAGAAGGGATAAAAAGGTTTTTAAAACTTTTGAAAAACTATTTTCAAAACCAAGTATTAAGTATTTTCCAAAGAAAAGTCTAGTTATTTTCAAAAGGCTATTCCCCAAAAGCCATTAGCACTATCCTTTGACTCCTCGTTTAAACTCTTTTCTTTTCGTTTCCAGCATGTCTGATAATCTCATCTTGCCCGAAGGAGTAACGATACCCGATTGGTTTCGTCGGTACTTGGAAATCACGGCACCGGTCCCGGGTGTCCCTAATGTTGTCTCCCCAGTCGAGGCCGCTGTTCCTCCTTCTCCTCCTGTAGCTGATGTTCCTCTTCCCCCTCAGCCTCCACAAGCGGATTTCGCGGAAACTTTCAAGAACTTTAAGAGGATGGGTGGCAAGAATTTTAAGGGAACAGAGACTTTTGTAGAAGCAGGGAATTGGTTGAAAGAGACCGAAGATCTTTTAGCCACCTATGATATAGGTGACCGCAGGAAGGTTTTATTAGCAGTATGGTTGCTAAAGGAAGAAGCTGCACGTTGGTGGGTAGTCACCACCGCGACCAGGCCAATTGAGACTTGGGATGACTTTAGAGGAAGGTTTGGACTGAGATTCTTATCACTAAAGCAAGGGGACATGACTATTAGGGAATACATAGATAAGTTTAATCAACTGGCTCGTGTCGATTTAGACTTGGTTAATACAGCTCAGAAGAAGGCCCTACACTTTGCTCTGGGATTAAACGAGCCATTACGTGATTTGGCCCTGTCTCATATACCCTTGGGGGCGACTTTCGAGAGTTTAGTGAATTTGGCCCTACTTCAAGAAGAAGGTAGCAATGACAAGAAAGAGGTCAAGGCGAATGAGCCTCAAGACAAGAGAGTAAATTCCGGGAAACGGGGCAAGAATAACCACAACCGCAAGAACAAGCCAAGAGGGAATGGGAAATGCAACTTCTGTGGTAAAGTTGGACATATAGCCAAGGAATGTAGGAAGAAGGAAAAGAGAAAGCGGGGCGAATGCTTCATTTGTGGTGAGTTTGGACATTTCAGCAATGGTTGCCCGAGGAAACAAGGGCAAGGCCAGACTCAGTGTACAGGACTATCTGGAGGGCGAGTTCATCCCCTCAGCACCAGCTTATGATAGAGGTAGTGTTTCTGTTGAAAATCTTGTTTACATTTTCTGATTTTCCCTGTTCAAACTTTGTTTGATTCTGGCACATCACATAGTTTTATTTCATCTGATCCAGTTGAAAGTTTTGCACCTAAGTACTAGTGTAGTTGATGATCCCGTATGTGTTTCAAATCCAATTGGGGGTTCTGCCCGTTTGTCTGTGGTCTGAGTGGATTTGAAAATTTCTATCTTAAGTATAGAATTCTCGTGGGATGTTTATATTCTCGGTTTCGGGGGATATGGGTTGGCTTTGGGCATGGAATGGTTGTCCTATTTTGGAGCCATTCTGGGTTTGTGTATATAGGGTTGTGAGGCTCATGACTCGCCTCGGTAATACCCTAGAAATTTCTAGCAACCCTATGGGTCCCGTCATGTTATGTTATCTTGAATCCCTCAACTCGTCTATCGATAGTTTGAAATCTTTGAGGGTGGTCCGAGAATATCCTGATATCTTGGGGAAAGTGAAGGGGTTACCCTTAGACGTGGGATAGATTTCCGTATTATCTGGTTGGTAATACCAAGCCAGTTTCGTGACCGGTTAGGCACGTGACCTCACGAGGTGAGAGTAAGAAAGCAAGTCAAGGAGTTGCTTGGGAAGAACTTCCTGAGACGAGGCATTTCCAAGTAGGGTGCTCCGGTAGTATTCGTTACTAATATGGATAGTTTGCTTCGCTTACATGTTGAAAAGAATAGACAACCGTTACCAGGGATCGATGATTTGTTTGATCAGCTGGTAGGAGCATCCGTTTTCTTTTGACCTAGCTACCGGATTCCATCAGCTTAGGATGGCTGAGGATGGAATTGACAAGACTGCGTTTAGGACTCTAGATGGATTTTTAGAATGGCTAGTCATG
The DNA here is from genome assembly GCA_030737875.1 of Allium sativum. NCBI lineage: Eukaryota > Viridiplantae > Streptophyta > Magnoliopsida > Asparagales > Amaryllidaceae > Allium > Allium sativum. The sequence continues at coordinate 304,577,275 of CM060925.1, read as the reverse complement.
CTATTTGGTTTGACGGATGCACCCGCATATTACATGGACTTGATGGGTAGGGAGTCCTTGAACAAGTTTGTCGTGGTCGTCGTAGACGATATTTTGATCTCCTCAAAAGAACGAGGAAGAACATGCTATACATCTCAAAGAGGAGATGGATACGCTTAGAGCCACCGGATTGAAGGTCAAGTTCTCCAAATGCCACTCTGGAGGAAAGAAGTTGGATTTCTTGGGCACATAGTTCTTAAGTAAGGCTTAGCGGTGGATTCCGCTAAAGTGGCTGCGGTTTGAGACCGGAAAGCTCTGAGAAGGGCAATTGAAGTAAGAAGCCTCCTCCGTTTGGCTAGTTAGTTAGCATTCCCGGAGCTTAGACTTACTCTTCTGGATCAAGAAGGGGGTTTCGCAGGAAGAAGACCCGCAGTTAGTCAAGTACATGGACCGATTGATTCGAGGCGAGATGTTAAGTCACCTCGTTAGTTATATTATAGATGACAAGGGATGACTAAGGCGCGATGAGAGATTATGTGTTTCTCGAGTGGAGGACTTGGTAAAGAAGGTTCCTGAAGATGCGCATCACTCGAGGAGGTGGCCGAGTTGGTTTCAGGATACATGTTGTGCCACCAGGCTGAGGCCAAGTCATAGAAGCCCAGTGGGCCATTACCTCCATTGAAAGTTTCGCAAGGGAAGTGTGAAAACATCTCGATAGATTATGTGGATAGACTACCTAGATCAAAGAAAGGGAATACAGGTATGTGGGTCATAATAGGTAGACTCACGAAGAGTGCTCATTACAGTCCGATGAAGAGCGAGAGGACTGCATCAGGGTCAGCAACGGTTTACCCTCAAGAAGTTGGCCAGTTTTGAAATAGCCTACAGAAAGCCATGGGTAGGCAACTGAATCTAGGTATGGCCTATCACTCATAGGCAGATGGTTCGTTTCGATTTAAGCACGAGTTATAGAAAATCACGTTTATAAGGACAACTAGCAACGTGGATTGGTATTTTCAAGGAAAGTTCTGCTGCATGGAATACTTTATAGTAAGTGGACGAGATCCAGGATTCACTAGTGAATTTTGGAGAGCTTGCATAAAATCACAAGGTTATAGTATGTTTAAGCCAAGTATACAGAAAGAAGAATAAGTAGAAAAGAAAGACGAGAGGCGATAATGAAATGAGTTCCAACTCGAATTTGGGAAATAGGAGTTAGGAAGCCAAGAAAGCATGAAGTAAAAGGCAGTCAAAGCACAGTGGAGTTAAGCTCAAGGAAACGTGACTAAGAAGAGTAGATACACGCATCATATCTTTGTAGGAGTCGGTTAGTACTATATGTCAAAGTTTAAGTGGAGTTCTTGTAATCCAAAAAGGAGTTTGTCTAGTTTATCTAGTTTATCCAGTTCATCGTGTCTATCTTGTCATGAGATCCTTAGGTAGAGACCCTTTGGATGAAACATGTGTTTGAAACATGTTATGTTTGATCGTTGCAAGTGGTTGCAAGTGTTTGCAAGTGGTTGCTCGTGGATGCATTATACACGATTAGGCACTAGATCGGCTCACGCACTCTTCATATTGCATATGCATGAGTGTTTATGCTTATTCATGGATGGAAATTGTGTGTTATCACATGGATGTTACATATGGGTGAATGTTATGTGCACTCATATAGATACCATAAATTATGGTAGGAATTTGCATACATATGGATTCATTTCACTGACATACATATGCATTAAGGAGGTTTACTGTATCAGTAACTGCCTGATCTTTGCATTAGATAAGACATACCTATGCATTAAGGAGGTTTACTGTATCAGTAACCGCCTGATCATTGCATTAGATAAGTACATATACACACACTTTTGCATATGTTCATACCACATTTAGAATCTTTTAAGGACAATGATTGCTCGTGGATGATGCTTTGAGTAGATGGATGATTGGATGGTAGGATACGTTCTTCCTAACTTGAAAATTTCGGGGACGAAATCCTTTAAGGAGGGGAGAATGTAACAACCCGTATTTTTCAACGACCTGTAATAATGAAAATCGAGGCAGAATTTAATTATAAAATCTGAATCAAGGGAAACGGGCTATGCCATTGCGTTCGTCTCGGAAAAATACGCGAAATAGAGTCCGAGTTTTCGAAAAACGGAGTCCGTATGACCCAGTTAAGGCCCATGGAAGTTTTCAGAAATTTCCATAATTAAAACAGATTTAAATTTAAATCAAAAACAAGGATTTGGGCCAGCTGGGCCAAGGCGGGAAAAATCCCGCCAGGACCCGCATGTCGACAGGCCTGTCGACTGCCCTGTCGACAGCCCTGTCGACAGGGGGTGCCCAGGCAGTCTAGCCTGGTGCACCATTTCTGATTTGGGCTTGATTGGGTGGCTTGGTTCTAGAGAGTTCCGAGATCTGACGGGCCAAAACTGTCCTAGGGTTAATCCTATGGTCTAAATCACCCTAATCTTCTATAAATAAGCTCCTAATCCTACCCTAAAGCCTCATTAATCATTCTAGCAACAAAACTATGCCAAAATCCAAACTCTCATGGCCTCCACCCTCTTCATACAATTCCTAAACAAATCCCTAAGAGATTTCCATGCATACAAGGGTATTTAGGCTTGTATGATCCTCCTTAGTTTGCATTAAAGGCTTGTTTTTCAATTGGCATCATAAAGGAGGAGTCTTGATCAAGTTTGCTTGCATTTGGGGGCTTTAATTAGTTGCATAAGTGATTTCTTGCATTTGTTGTGCTCATTTGAGTCCGCATAAGCATTGTAAGCCCTCTTACCTTCACTTTGTAAACTCTAAAGTTAATATGTGGTGAAAGTTGAGATTTATGTGGGTTTAGTTGATTATGCATGCTTATGCGAACTCACTATACCATGTTTTACATGTTTCATAAGTTATGCATGTATACTAAGCCATGATTTGTATGTTTATTGAGTTATGCATGCATATGCGAGTTTGCTAAGCCATGATTTGTATGTTTATTGAGTTATGCATGTATACTAAGCCATGATTTGTATGTTTATTGAGTTATGCATGTTTTGACAAGTTGTGCATGTTTAAGCAAGTTTAAAATGACAAGTTGTGCATGTTTTGACAAGTTGTGCATGTTTATGCAAGTTTAAAATGACAAGTTGTGCATGTTTTGACAAGTTGTGCATGTTTTGACAAGTTGTGCATGTTTATGCAAGTTTAAAATGACAAGTTGTGCATGTTTTGACAAGTTGTGCATGTTTTGACAAGTTGTGCATGTTTTGATAAGTTGTGCATGTTTATGCAAGTTTAAAATGACAAGTTGTGCATGTTTTGACAAGTTGTGCATGTTTTGACAAGTTGTGCATGTTTTGACAAGTTGTGCATGTTTATGCAAGTTTAAAATGACAAGTTGTGCATGTTTGACAAGTTATGCATGATTAAGGTAATATGCAAGTTCATTATGCTAAGTTATGCAAGTTTAACATGTTATGCATGTTTTATGGTAATATGCAAGTTCACTACGCTAAGTTGTGCAAGTCTAACATGTTATGCATGACTGTTGTGCAAGTTTATGTTGTGCCAAGTTCCCTCTTCCTATCCTTTATGCGTTACTACGAATATGTAAGCGATAGAATGACGTTGGGGGTTTTGGGGTAAACTTAAAATACATAAAAATATAAGATTGGGAATTTACCTATTAAGTTAGGTCTACCCCTTGGGAATTTACCTATTAAGTTAGGTCTACCCAAGTAATTGTTGACTTGTATTATGTTTTGAAATAAAGTGGACATGACACTTAGAAAACATAAGTATGGCCAACTCGAGGTTGGGTTGAGTTTGTAGCGTAATTCTACCCGGAACCGACCGGCTTAACTAGTGGCTACAAACAATAGGACCCAATGTGGGAAGTTGGTCATGGGGTGCCAAGACCCGAGGTTAGACCAAGTTGTGGTGTAAAGCTACCCGGACCCGCCCGGCCTAACTAGTAACCACAACAAGGTCTAATGTGAGAGGTTAAGGTGCATTAAATTAATTAATGCCTCATGATTAGGGTTAAGTCAGGGTCCACTAATACTTAACCAATTTGGGGATTCGAGGGATTAGAATGTGGTTAAGTTGTGAACCGTTGGTTACACTTAACTAGTTTAATCCATTTGGGGAGTTCAAGGGATTAGAATGGGGTTAAGCCACACTTAACCAGTTTAATCCAGGATTAGTGAAGGGTTAAATCACACTTAACCCAATTAGAAACCCTAGCAACGTGGTCTGTTCCAGCAGTAATCCCAGTTTGGTATCATTCACAACCCTAGAGGACTAGGCTAGGGCGGGGCACGATTACTGGACGGATGTAAACGACCAAAGCGACGGCTGAGTGGTACAGCGGTGCGGGTCCGGCGGGCTACGGACGTGCACGTAGTCCGATGTTGGACAAACTCGAGGCACGGGTACCAGTAGGTTAGGGCTGTGCATTATTGCTTAAGTGTCCGGGGTCGACAACCGAGGGCTTGATACACCCAAAGGTGGGCCCAGCACAGACTACCTACATCCATATGTGGGCCGTATGGACATCAACACTTGACGTGTTAGGTTTATAGGGAGCCGATCGACTAGACCGTTGGGCTGGACCTTGTATTAAGGTCACCTCATGTTATCGGGCCAAAGCTTGGGCCAAGGGATCAATACCTGTTATGTTGGTTTGCTAGTACACCGTGGTGCAAAAACTTAACCATGTTTATGCGATGACACCTCTATCTATTTTGTGGTTAATTTATCATGTCAGTATGTTGTTATCTATGATCATCTCAGTTCCCATCATGATGTTAACTTTATTAGTTTATAGACTGATCGTAGCAGGGCTTACTCAGTCTTTTTGACTGACCCGTTTTGTTTCGCCTCTTTTCTTCCGTTTCCCCCCCCCCAGGTTCTCAGGGAGGGAATACAGGAGCCTAGCTTGGATCTTAGCTGTTGTCTTGGATAGCTCATGTATGCTTTGGACTTGTGCTCGCTATGGTTTCTTCCACCTTGGGGATAGCTACTTTTATGTTTTTCTTATCAGTTTCAGATGATGTTATCTTATGTACTAGACTTGTTTACTTGGGAAATTGACATTTTGATGTACCAGACTTGTGTTTTGAAATAGTTTAAAAGTCTTCCGCTGTTTATTTACTTACTCTGTTTATTTACATATATATACATATATCATGTCCTGCCTTGCTATATCATTATGCATGTTTACCAATAATACCCCTCCAAAGTTAGTGCATTCCTTTGCGAGTGACCCTGGCGGAGGTGGGGTGTTACACGCACCCGCTTACTTCGTTGATTTAATGAGCAGGGTGTTCCGGGAGTTGTTCAACAAGTTTGTGGTGGTCTTCGTAGACGATATTTTGATCTTCTCAAAGAATGAGTAAGAGCATGCTCAACATCTAAAGGAAGTCATGGATACTCTCCGTGCGCATCAGTTGAAAGCGAACTTCTCCAAATGCCATTTCTGGAGAGAAGAAGTTAGGCTCCTAGGACATGTGGTGTCCAAAGAGGTTATAGCTGTGGACCCCGCGAAATTGGCTGCTGTGCAAGATTGGAAGGTTCCTCGAAACGCAACTGAAGTCCGAAGCTTTCTCAGGCTAGCATGCTTTTATCAAAAATTTATCAAAGATTTTGCAAAAATCTCAGCTCCACTGACAAGATTGACAAAGAAGAACCTAGCTTTCAATTGGGATTTGGATTGCGATATTGCTTTCCAACGTTTGAAAAGGGCTCTACCAATAGCCCCAGTTCTGACATTGCCTGATGGAAGCAAAATGTTTACAGTATACACAGATGCATGCGGAACGGGACTAGGCGCTGTTCTGATGCAAGAAGGGAAGGTAGTAGCTTATGGTGGAAGGCAGTTGAAAAGTATACGAGGAAAACTACCCAACCCATGACCTAGAGTTGGCAACCATCGTTTTTGCGCTTAAGTCTTCGCGCCATTATCTCTTAGGTGAGAAATTTGAACTGTATACTGACCATAAATCGTTGAAATACCTATTCTCGCAGAAAGATCTCAACTTGAGACAACAAAGGTGGATGGAGTTTCTTACCTCGTACGATTTTGAGATTTCCTACACTCCTGGCAAGGGCAATGCAGTAGCAGACGCCTTAAGTAGAAAGAAGCTCGCCTTAAGCCCTCTTTTTGTGGAAAGGCAAAGCTTGGAGTTCATAGCAAGCTTTAACTTCAGACCCTCCTCAGAATTTGTTCCTGGCTTGCTAGCAACATTAGAAGTGCGACCAACTCTATTAGATTCAATCGGAGACGCATAAAGAGAAGACCCTCAGCTAGCCGATGTGATGGACAAGTTAATTAGGGGTGAGACTTCCAGTCACCTCAATAGATACTCCATTAATGCCAAGGGCTAGTTGAGACGAGAAGGAAGACTATGTGTCCTACAAGTAAGGGATTTGGTAAAGGCAGTTCTAGAAGAGGCACACCATTCCAAACTGACCATACACCCAGGCGGAGATAAAATGTATAAAGACATCAAAAGAGTTTTCTTTTGGAATGGCATGAAGCAAGACATAGCAGAATTTGTTTCTAAGTGTTTAATATGCCAACAAGTCAAGGCGGAGCAGAAGAAGCCTGGTGGTCTGCTCCATCCTCTGGAGGTCCCACAGTGGAAATGGGATAGTATCTCGATGGACTTTATAGATGGGTTGCCTAGGTCAAGAAGGGGCAATACCAGCATTTGGGTAATAGTGGACAGGCTCACAAAAGCGCCCACTTTATACCCGACAAGAGTAGAAGGACGGCCTCATCTCTATCATCCATATATCTTAAGGAGATAGTTCGACTGCATGGGATACCTACCAGCATAGTGAGTGATCGAGACCCTATCTTCGCGAGTGAGTTTTGGAAGAGTTTACAAGAGGCTGTAGGCACACAGTTATGCTTAAGCACGGCCTGTCACCCTCAAACCGATGGCCAGACAGAAAGGGTCAACAGAGTATTAGAAGACCTCTTGAGACTATGCATTCTTGACTTCGTAGGTACATGGGAGGATCATCTACCATTGGTGGAATTTGCTTACAACAATAGCTACCAAGCTACCATAGGTATGGCACCTTTCGAAGCTCTATATGGAAGACCGTGCAAGTCACCAACTTACTGGTGGGAGTCCACAGACAAGCTCATACTTGGACCAGACATGATTAGGTAAACTTCAGAGAAAGTAGACTTGATACGAAGAAGAATGAAGACTGCCCAAGACAGACAGAAGTCTTACGCAGACAGAAGAAGAACTGACCTTGAGTTCAAAGTTGGAGACAAGGTGTTCCTTAAAGTATCTCCTTTGAGGAACGTCGTTCATTTTGGATCTGCAGAGAAGTTAGCACCAAGATCTGTAGGGTCGTTCCCTATCATCGAGAAGATTGGGAAGATGGCTTATTGGGTACAGCTGCCCGAAAGATTGGTCGGGGTTCATAATGTCTTTCATGTCTCTCACCTGCGGAAATGCTTACATGAGTCTGCGGAAGTGGTGGAACCAAGCATGCTAGAGGAAGTAGAAGTTGAACGAGAAGCAATTATGAGGAGAGTTCCAACCTGTATCTTGGGAACAGAAGTCTAAAAGCTACGCAACCGTGAATTTAAGCTTGTCAAAGTTCAATGGAGCGACACCGAGGAAGACGCGACTTGGGAAACTGAGGACAGAATACGCGCAACCTACCCTTTTCTTTTTGAGGGTACATCTTTAATCTCTTTTTCCTCAAGTTTATGCTCGTATCTATCTTTTTAGTTACATCTCCTCGATCCTATCCTTTATCCATAGGTAGGAACCCATTTGGATGTAAACATGTAATTGGAACATGTTATGATTGATGGTTGCAAGTGGTTGCTAGTGGTTGCTCGTGGATGCATATACACACACATTAGGTATTAGATCGGTTCAGTCACTTTCATATCGCATACGCATATATGTATTTGTATATGGATTGAAACTTGATGTGTTAGCATATGGACGTTGCATTTGTATGAATAGTTGTGCATTCATGTAGGAAATTTTGAGTAGGAAAAATTGCATACATAATGGACTCATGGCACTGACATAATTTGCATTAAAGAGGTCAACTGAATCAGTAGACCGCCTGATTTTGCATTAGATAAGTACATATACACACATAATGCATATAATCATGAAGCATTAGAAATCCTTTAAGGACAATGGACGCCTGTGTTTGATGGTTGAGTAGATGGGAGTTTGGATGGTAGGATATAAGTTCTTCTCGACTTGGGGATTTCGGGGACGATATCCAAAAAGGAGGGGAGAATGTAACACCCCGTATTTTCTATTAAAGTTATAATAACGAATCCTAGAATACTTAATTTAAAATGTGAGAATTAAGGGAAACAGGTTACACCATTGTGTTCGTCTCGGAATTCAGGTCGAGATAGATCCTGAGTTAGCGTAAATTGGACTTCGTATGAAGAAGTTATGGCTGTCAGAAGTTTCCAGGAAAATTCAAATAAATTCAAGCAGCTCGAAAACGATTTCAAAATTCAAACAGAAGTCAGAAACGGGCTAGGCGGGAAAATTCCCGCCCAGGCAGGTCGACCAGGGGGTCGACCTTACTGTCGACCTCCCCCCCTAGAGGTCGACCTGGGGTTCGACCTTAGGGTCGACCTAGGGTCGACCTGGCCCCCGGCCAGATCAGAATTTTGAACGACTGATGACTTGCTGCTGAGTCACTAGGGTTTCTGAATGGTCCTGATCTGGTCTAAGTGGCTGTGATTAACCTTAGGTTCATCCGACGGCTATAATTAAACAGAAACTCTATACGAACAACTCAATGCTCAATCTAAAAACACACAGAAAAATAATTCTAGAACTGAGATGCCGTCAGTAGAGAACTTGGAATAGCCGTCACCACTTTTAATTCTGAAACAAGATAGGAGCCTACATCAAAATCAAATTAAAACTAGTCTAATTCAACGATCTTCATCAAAGGCGCGCATCTCCAATTTCAGAATTCAGATTTTAGAATGCAAGAATTCCTTTTAGTTTGTAAGTTGGTTATTACGCAGATTTAAACATTCTCTTTTTCTTTAAATGAAATCATGGCATGTTGTAACTCGAATATGGAATGATGCTTATGTATGAGATAATGAAGTTTGATTCTAATGTATCTTAAATAACTATTGCGATTAATCATGCCTATATGTTTGTGGTGGTAAACATACTATATTGTATTGGAATCTATTACATTGGGTAAAGAACTTTTTATGCAAACAAAATGGTGAAACATGTTATGTTGTAATTTGGTGGTTATTTGCAAGTTTATGATCTAAATCACATGCTTACATGTTAGATCGACATTCATGAATATTTAGAACTACGTCAAGTTGATTCGATTTATGTTGCAAGATTTGATTTGTAATCCTCTTATGTTTTAACATAAGTTATCGTGCTAAGTGTGATTTAAACATGTTTATGGTAATCCTCTTATGTTTTAACACATAAGTTATCATGCCAAGTTGTGATTTAAATGTGTTCATAGTGGTGTTATTATGTTTTGACATACATAAGTTAGTATGCTAAATTGTGGTTTAAAGTTTTGTTTATATGTAAAACCTCCATCTTAGACCCATATCAAGTTTACATGAAAATTTGACCCAACCTAGTCACAAGTTCACCTTTACCTGTTTAGTTAAGATAATGGTACATCTATGCCAAGTTACATGTGATAAGTTAAATGTATGCTATTTTATGTTTATTTCATGTTCCTTGTTTATTACCCCTTTTTGTTTATGGGTTCGGGCTAATTTGCTAGCCCAACATCTTATGTAATTCATACGTATGTTCTACGGGGATGAGGATAGGAAAATATGAAAATTCATGGCATAGATTTGTTCATTAAATGGTATATTTGATATACCATTTATGGTGAGCAAAATCAAAGGATAATTATGGCATAATTAAATCAAATTTAATCTACATAAAGAAATCAGACATATATATATATAGATGTAAATTTAGAAAAGACGATTATGTGTAACCTGAGGTTAGACTCTGTTGTGGTGTAAACCTGCCCGGAACCGACCGACATATCCAGTGACCACAACAAGACCTGTCTAATGTGGGTGGTTAGTGCATCAAGCCCAAAAAGGACCTGAGGTTAGACTGAGTGTGGTGTAAAACTGCCCGGAACCGACCGACAAATCCAGTGAACACAACAAGACCTATCTAATGTGAGTGGTTGGAGCTTTAATGAATAAACTAAAGCTAAGTCAGGATTGGTAGGGTTAAGTCAATTAGGGAAACACTTAACCGATTCAACATGTTAACTGAACGAATGGGTGGCGTTAGGTAAACTTGGACACTTAACCAAATAAACATGTTGATTAGAAAACCCTAGTAACGGGGACCCATTTCAGTAGTAAGCCATGTAGATGTATCATGGTACCCTGAAACTAGGCAGGGTGGGGCACGATTACTGGGCTGAATTATAAGCGGTCAAAACGTCGGTGGTTGGTGGGCCAGTGTAGGTTCCGACGGAGTATGGACCTGCACGTACTCCGTAGTGGAAAAATCAGGCACTGGGCATCAGTAGTGTACACTGTGCATCTTGAATCGTGTCGCGTTGCCACCAAAGGGACTGATACACCCCATGGTGGGACCAGCACAGGCAGCTACAGTCAAGCGGGGCCGAATGACAAAGGATATGAATGCATGCGAGTAGGAGTCGATCATTAAGGGGATCGTTTGTTATAAACACGTGGGGCTGGTTGAACCAATGGTTAAGTAGGTACAGAGACCATAGAAATGGGTGCGATCACATGTTCCTCTTATCTTATATTAGGGTATTGTCCTATGTTCTTTTATCAATATCATGATCCCTTTCCTTGTTTAAATACTAGTAATCACTGAACTTACCAGACTTATTGTCTGACCCATTTTCTCTCGTCCTCTTTTCTTCCGTTCAACCCCCCTCCCCAGGTCCACAGGGAGGGAATACTGCTGCCTAGTCAGACTCTTTGCAAGCTTCAAGAAAGTAGATGTATGATTTGGACTCTCTCTCACCTTGGCTATGGCTGTTGGACATTATCCTTGGGAATTTATGCACTTTTACTTTTGGTTTATGCTTCTTTATTTAATAATCAAGACAGAGATTATGTTGTAATGTTTTGGAAGTTATTTTGAGACAATTTGATGTAATGCTTTTGTATTGAACTAGTATGCAATAAATGTTTGAATTTCGCTGCTTAAATTTATCTATCTTGTAAATTTTTCTATGTCTTGTACCTAGAACCCTCCACCAAAGTTAAGGCATTCCCTTTGTGAGTGACCTTAACGGAGGTGGGGTGTTTCAGTTGTAACATTACTTGGATCTTGATCTTTATATTAGTCACCTTTCAACTGTTATATTGTGATCCATTGAGATATGTTGTAAATTTGACATGCGAATCCATCTTTAGATCTAAACATGTTACTATGTCAACCTAACTATGCTAGATCTAGATAATTGGACACCTAATGTTTAATCTAGATCTCATTATGCTTGCTTGAACATCATAGTAATTGCCACAAGTTACCAGTTTGATGTCCACCTTATTATGATGTTAATCACATGTACATTTACTTTGTTATTATGCTAGATTTTGTTCATGTTTATGCCAAGAATGTTGAAACTATCACCCTTGTCATATTCCCTCCTTATTGTTTTAGCTAGGCTACATTATAGCCTAGATGCCACCAAAATATGTACGAATATATTAGAGAGGAAATGGGGAAAAGGGGATTTATAATTGGCATAATTTGTGTAATATTTATATGAAATGGGACTTGTAATTCAAATGGGGAAAACATAGAAATAGTTACCCATAATGACATACTTAGATTTGGATTAATTTGGAATGTTTAGTAATTTACAATTAGGAATTGTTAATTGTACTTATGACACGAGGTAAGGTTACATCAGTGGTGGAAGTCTTCTCGGACCCAACCGGCATATCCAGTAGCCACTAATGTTGAACCTAATGTGGGAGGTCTAAGTACACAAATACAAATCGGGCTAAAACACAAGGTCGGGCCTAACCGTGGAACAAGACTGCCCGGAACCGACCGGCATATCTAGCATCCACACGTTGTAGGCCTTACGTACGAGGTCTAGCCCATTATAAAACCATAAATGGACATGGTAAATAATTGGACTACTTAACCTAATTTAATCCATAAAGATTGTATGACAATGAGCTTAAGTTAGGGTAAAGTAAAATTTGATGGGTAGTGGGTGGGTTAAGTAAATTAGAGGGGATGGGTAATATGTGTATACATTGGCCCACGAACTTAACCCAATAAGGTTATGTAATTAAAGACACCTAGTGGTATTCATAACAGTAGATAATGTAATAAGGTTATGTAATTAAAGACACCTAGTGGTATACATAATCGATAGATAATGTAATGAAGTTATGTAATTAAATACACCGTTTAGGGTAAGCATAACTAGTATAGGGCTATGTAATTAAAGACACCTAATGGTATACATAGTCAGTGGAAAACCTAGTAGGGATACAAGACAAGGGGGAGAGCTTGTATCATATTGTGTGGGACCCATTTCAGTCAGTAACCCGGAGTTGGTATCAAGTAAAGAACTCCGTACTAGGCGAAAAAGGGGCACACTTACTGATTGATTGTAAGAGATCCAAACGAGGCGGATGGTATGGGCAGTGCAAATCAACCAGGGACATGTGCGTGCATGGGCCGGGCAGAGGGGGCTAAGACGACTGTGACACCAGTAGATATGGTTGTGTACACCATAGGTTACCACTTTAGGAAGTGATATCTCCTACCGTGGGGCCAGCACAGGATATCTACAGGATAGAGAGCCGATCGATTAGGGTAGTGGTTAGGGAATATTTGGACGTATGACCTAAGCCTACCAACTCATAGTGGAAGGGATCATCTCATTTCAGTTATACTAGTAATAATGCAGAGTAATCATTAGCGAGGCACATACACCTTATCTTGCTTACCTTGTCACACCTTCCATTTATGTAGTGATCTCTCTTATCCACTTTATATGCCTATCATGTTGCTTTTATTTATCTACTGGCTAAAAGTAACTAGACTCGCCAGACTTCATGTCCGAACCAGTTGTTTCTCTTTCTTTCTTCCATTCCCCCCTCCCCCCAGGTTCTCAGGGAGGAGACACTCATACTTAGTTAGGAATCAGATATCATCTTGCTAGGAGCTACTTCTAAAGTATGGCTCAAGTTCTTGTCTCTACTATGGATTAACTCTTTTAATTGGGGGAATGATGCTTTTTATTTACTTATTTACTCTGATGGTGCATGACAGAAGTTATTTTATTGTAATGGTTTTTATGACTTACGAAATTGTGGACCACGGTATTATGACTTATGTTTGAAATAAAAGTTTAAACTTTCTGCTGCTGCCTTATTTATATCTGTCTTGTAATTATTCTGTGTCTATTTACCTATAGTGCTTTACGAAACTTAATGCATTCCCTTAGTGAGTGACATTAACGGACGTGGGGAGTCACACTTGGTATTAGAGTTGAAGGTTACATGACTAGATAAAAAAATTTGGAAATTATTTTCAAAAAGGTTTTAAAAGAAAAGCATTTTCAAAAGAAAAGTCTATATTGAAAAACATTCCCCAAAAACCATATGTAGTACCCTTTGATCCTTTATCTAAATTTCTTCATTTTCCCTTTTTCAGCATGTCTGGGGAACGAAGCATCCCTAATATCCCGGAGGGCATCACAATACCCGGATGGTTCCGTAGGTATTTGGAGGCGACGGCACCTGCCGAAGGCCAAGAAAACATTCCTCCCCCAGCTGCACCAGTCATTCCTCGTCCTCCTCCCCCTCTAAGAGCTGATAACTTTTCCAAGATCTACAAAGGATTCCGGGCTATGGAAGGAAGGCCATTCCATGGGAACAAGACATTCATAGAAGCTCGGTATTGTCTTATGGAGACAAAGGACTTATTCGTAATCTATAAAGTGGAGGACCGAAGGAAAATTCAATTAGCTACTTGGCTATTAAAGGACAAAGCCTCATTTTGGTGGGAAATCACCCAAGCTGGACGTCCGGTGGAAACTTGGGAACATTTTAGACAGAGGTTCGAAATGAAATTTCTTTCCCAAGCGGAGAGAAGCATACATATGGAGAGGTTCTTAACGCTCAAACAAGGAAATTTGATGGTGAAGGAGTATGTGAACAAGTTCAACCAGCTGGTAAGGTTCGGGTTAGAGTTGGTAGACACACAGCACAAAAAGGCTTTGCGGTTTGCTAAAGGGCTGAATGAGCCTCTGCATGGTTTTGCCATGTCCCATATTCCAATAGGGGCCACTTTTGAAAAGCTTGTAGATATGGCCCTAATGCATGAGGAGGACAAAGGAGAGAAGAAGGAAGCAAAGACCGAGGGGGCATCGCAGAATAAGAAGGTGTGGCCCAAGAAGGGGTGGCAACAACAGCAATAACGTAAGAAAGGAGGGAAAGATGACAAATGCAGGGATAAGAGAAAGTGTCACAGTTGTGGAAAGGAAGGTCAATTGATCAAAGATTGTAAGAGAAGGAAGGACAATTGCTTTAATTGCGGAGAGGTAGGACACTTCTCTAAAGAGTGCCCGAAGAAACAGGGATCGCAGGGACAAGGGCAAAGAGAAGGGACTTATGGAGGGCAGGTGCATGCTCTCGCGATCAGTGCTCCTGAAAGAGGTAGAAAAATTTCCGTAGAAAGTTTAGTTTCTCTTTCAAACTATCCAATTAGAACACTTTTTGATTCTGGTGCTTCACACTCGTTTATATCTAGTTCTGTGGTTGAATCTCTGCATTTAATTACTAGTATGGTAGTAGATCCCGTAGTTGTTTCAAACCCCATTGGTGGTTCAGCTCATTTCTCGATGATTTGTCAGGGTTTGAAAATATATGTGTTAGGCGTCGAGTTTGAATGCGCTGTGTATGTGCTCGGGTTTATGGGCAATGGGTTGATTCTAGGAATGGATGCATCCATAGATGATTTGCAATTTGTTCCAATGGTCCGAGATAATCCCGATGTTTTTGATGAGGTACGGGGTTTACCTCTAAGGCGTGAGATCAACTTCCGCGTATATCTGGTGGACAATGCAAATCCAGTTGCATTACCAGTGTTCCACATGGCTCCAAGAGAAAGGAGGGAGCTGAGTAAGCAAGTAGGGAGCTACTTAAAAAGGGTTTATCAGACGAAGCATATCTGAGTGGGGTTCTCCAGTAGTATTCGCAACTAAAGCGGATAGTTTGCTTCGTTTATGTGTTGACGATAGAGAGTTAAATAAGCTCACCAAGAAGAATAGGCACCCGCTTCTGAGGATTGACGATTTATTTGATCAGCTTGTTGGTGCCTTGGTATTTTCTCAGTTGGACTTGGCTACGGGTTTCCATCAGTTGAGGGTAGCTGAGGACAACATAGATAAGACTGCTTTCAGGACTCCGGACGGTTTCTTTGAATGACTAGTTATGCCTTTTGGGTTGATGAATGCACCCGCCTATTTTGTTGATTTGATTAGTAGGGTGTTTCGGGATTTCCTAAACAAATTCATCGTAGTCTTCGTTGATGATATTTTGATCTTCTCCAAGAGTGAAGAAGAGCATGCCCAGCATTTGGGAGAAGTTTTGAAAACTCTCCGTAACCATCAGCTAAAAGCAAAGTTCTTCAAATGCCATTTCTGGAGAAAGGAGGTGAGATTCTTGGGGCATGTAGTCTCCAAAGAAGGGATAGCCGTCGATCCCATGAAGGTTGTTGCAGTACAAGATTGGCAGATTCCTAAAAATGCAACTGAGGTGAGAAGCGTTCTTAGGTTGGCAGGTTATTATAGGAAGTTCATTAAGGACTTCGCAAAGATATCAGCCCCTCTCATCAGGCTGACAAAGAAGAATTTGAAATTTTCATGGGGCATAGAATGTGATGTTGCTTTTCAACGACTAAAAAGAGCTCTGACAACAGCCCCAATCTTGACCTTGCCCGATGGGAGTAAAGTGTTTACTGTTTACGCTGATGCGTGCGGTACAGGGCTTGGTGCGGTTCTGATGCAAGAAGGGAATGTAATATGTTATGGGGCAGACAGTTGAGAGTTCATGAAAAGAACTACCCCACCCATGATCTAGAGCTAGCTGCCATAATATTTGCGTTAAAGACGTGGCGTCATTATTTACTTGGAGAAAAGTACGAATTGTACACTGATCGTAAATCTCTCAAGTATCTATTCTAACAGAAGGATCACAACTTAAGGCAACAACGGTGGATGGAGTTCTTAGCTTCATATGATTTTGAAATTGCTTATACCCCTGGCAAGTATAATGTGGTGGCAGACGCACTAAGCAGGCAGAGGGTGGCCCTGAGTCCTCTATTTTTGGAAAGAAAGAACTTGGAGTTCATATCAATCTTTGATTTTAGACCCTCCATCGAGGTTTTGCCTGATTTATTTGCATCCTCGGAGATATGACCGACTCTTGTGGATCGGATAGGGGCTTCGCAACAAGGTGACCCACAGATTCTAGACATCATGGATAAGCTCAGAAGAGGGGAGACTTCTAGTCACCTCAGTAGGTATGCCATAGATGAAAAGGGGTGGTTGCGACGAGATGGAAGGCTTTGTGTTCCTCAAACTGGAAGCTTGATAAAGGAAATCCTAGAAGAAGCCCACCATTACAAGATGACCATTCATCCAGGCGGTGATAAAATGTACAGGGACATGAAGAGGGTTTTCATTTTGGCTGGGATGAATAAGGATGTGGCCGAATTTGTTTCTCAATGTATAGTTTGCCAGCAAGTCAAAGCTGAGCAAAAGAAGCTCGGTGGATTACATCATCCGTTGGAGGTTCCGCAGTGGAAATGGGAGAGCGTCTCTACGGATTTCATAGATGGTTTGCCTAGATCGAAGAAAGGTAATACCAATATTTGGGTGATAGTGGATAGACTCACTAAGAGCGCTCACTTTATTCCAGTTAAAATTAAGAGGACGACATCATGGTTGGCAGCAATTTATGTTCGTGAGATAGTTCGTCTCCACGGAGTACCTCCCAGCATCATGAGCGATCATGATCCCATTTTTACCAGCGAATTTTGGAGGAGCTTGCAAGAAGCATTAGGTACACAGTTGTGTTTGAGCACCGCTTATCATCCTCAAACCGATGGGCAGACGAAGAGGGTAAACAAAATTATAGAAGATCTTTTAAGGTTGTGTATCCTTGACTTCAGAGAGACTTGGCAAAGGCATCTTCCTTTAGTAGAGTTTGCTTATAATAACAGCTATCAGGCCAGCATCGGCATGGCACCCTTCGAAGCATTGTACAAACGACCCTGTAGAACACCTACTTGTTGGTGGGAATCTACAGAAAGATTATTACTTGGACCAGATATGGTTAGAGAAATGTCCGAAAAGACTGACCTTATTCGACGGCGGATGAAGACAGCTCAAGATAAGCAGAAGTCCTATGCAGACAAGAAAAGGACTGACATCGAATTCGAAGTGGGAGACTTAGTTTTTATCAAATTATCACCTCTGAGGAATGTGGTTCGCTTTGGATCTGTAAGGAAGTTGGCACCTAGGTTTGTGGGACCATTCCCCATAACCGAGAGGGTTGGCCAAATGGCCTACAGAGTAAAGCTCCCATAAAATCTATTCGGTGTTTATGATGTTTTCCATGTCTCTCATCTACGGAAGTGCCTGCATGACACCGTGGAAGTTATTGAGCCGGGTATGTTGGAAGAAGTCGAAGTGGAACTAGAGGCGACAGTTAGATGAGTCCCTACCTGTATTCTTGGGTCAGAAGTTAAGAAGCTGTGCAATAAGGAAATCAAGTTGCTAAAGGTTCAATGGGGAGATAACCCAGAAAATGCGACTTGGGAGATCGGAGACAAGATTCGTGCTTCGTACCCTTTTCTTTTCGAGGGTATGTTCTTAACTCCTTTCCTAAATTTTATCAATGCTTGTTTCTGTCAATAGAATATATCTTATCCATCGTATTTTCGACCTTTAGATAGGAATCCTATGGATGTAAACATGTGTTTGAAACCTGTTATGTTTGATGGATTCAAGTGGATGCAAGTGTTTGCTAGTGGTTGCCTATGGACGCATATACGCACACATTAGGCACTAAGATCGGCTCAATCACTCTCATAATACATATGGATGTGTGTGCATTTTCTTTTCTTTTATGGATGGAAATGGATGAACTAGCATATGGATGTTGCATTTGGATGGATGAATGTGCACATCTATAGAAATTATATGATACAATAAGTTTATTTGCAAACATATTGGATTCATGGCACTAACATACATTGCATTACAGAGGTCAACTGAATCAGTAGACCGCCTGATCTTCGCATTAGTGTTGGGACATATACACAAACCTTTGCATATATTCATATAAGAAATAGAAATATTTAAGGACAATGGATGCCAATGATTGGTGGATGAGTAGATGAATGATGGATGGTAGGATATGCATTCTTCTCGACTTAGAGATTTCGGGACGAAATCGTTTGAGTATGGGAGAATGTAATACCCTAAATTTTTTAATGACATTAAAGAGAATAAATTAAATAATAATTAACTTAATATTCAGAATTATAGGAAACAGACTGCGCCATTACGTCCGTCTAGAAATTTTGGTCAAGAAAGACAATTGATTTGCTTAAAACGGACACCGTACGAAGAAGTTATGAGGGTTTTAAGTTTGTATACGCATAGAATTTTTTATATATATGCATGAGTCAGAGATGAGTTAGAATTCTATCCAAAGGATTCAAATTCGAAAAATTCCCCTGAACGGCAAAATTCCTGCTCTAGGGGGTCGACCCCCATAGAGGGGTGTCAACCTAGGGGTCGATCCACCCACATGGGTGTCAACACCCCTAGGGTTGCGGTGGCACTCGGTTTCAGGGGGTCTGGCAGTTATATATATGTGTCCTATTTCTCATATTTTCTTCATTGGATGTTATGGGGCCATATGCTGCTGGAGTGCGAACTGAACCGTTTTCTACAACATATTCTACAAATCCAATTCAGAAATTCTGGATCCGTTCCTCCTCAATTCTCTAAACCTAACTCTGTGAATTCTAGTTGTTTTTAGGTTTAATAAATAAAAGTATATTTTGAAAGATTATGAATTGGATAGGTTGTAAAGTATGATTCTGTGTTAATGCGAAATCCTATACTATGTCATGACAGATCTATTTTCCTAGATCTAATAAAATTGTAGTGATTCGATTATGTTGCTTATGTGGATCTCGACTTGTAACCATGATTATGGTGGACTTACATCTATTAATTGGGACAGTTGTAACATTACTTGGATCTAGATTTTTATGTTAACCACTATCACCTGTCATATTGTGATCCATTGAGATATGTTGTAAATTTGACATGTGAATCCATCTTTAGATCTAAATATGTTACTATGTCACCCTATCTATGCTAGATCTAAATAACTGGACACCTAATGTTTAATATAGATCTCATTATGCTTGCTTGAACATCATAGTAATTGCCACAAGCTACCAGTTTGTCCACCTTATTATGATGTTAATCACATGTCCATTCACTTTGTTATTATGCCAGTTTATGTTCATGTTTATGCCAAGATATGTTGAAACTATCACCCTTGTCATATCCCCTTCTTATTGTTTTATCTAGGCTACTTTATAGCCTAGATACTGCCAAAATATGTACGAATATGTTAGAGAGGAAACGGAGAAAAGGGGATTTATAATATTTATGTAATATTTATATGAAATAGGACATGTAATTCAAATAGGTAAAACATAGAAATAGTTACCTATAATGACATAGGTAGATTTGGATTAATTTGGATTGTTTAGTAATTTACAATTAGGAATTGTAAATTGTACTTATGACATGAGGTTAGGTAACATTAGCGGTGGAAGTCTGCCCAGACCCGACCGGCATATCCAGCAGGAACTAATGTTAAACCTAGTATAGGAGGTCTAAGTACGCAAATACGAATCTTGCTAAGACACGAGGTTGCTAAGACACAAGGTTAGGCCCAACTGTGGAATAAGACTGCCCTGACCCGATCGGCATATCCAGCATCCACATGTTGTAGGCCTAATGTGGGAGGTCTAGCCCATTATAAAACCATAAATGGACATGGTAAAGAATTGGACTACCTAACCTAATTTAATCCGTAAAGATTGTATGACTACGATCTTAAGTTAGTGTGACGACCCCAAACCCCCGTTCCACGGTGGCAAGGGTAATCTTTGGAATATAACACATAAACAAATAACAGCAGAACAGAAATATATAAATACACCAGATAATATACAATAGAATACACTGGATAAACATAATCATCAGAGTTACACAGTATAACAGGATCATACTTAGTACAAAATACAGTTTCAGCTTTATATAAAATGTCTACAGCGGAATCGAACATAATATACATAACAGGCGCTTAACAGCATAAAAAGAAAGAAGTGATAGAATCCATCTTCATCTCCATAGCTCTCCAGAAAGAGCCTGCTAAAACCTGAATACAAGGTTGCCCGTGTAGAAAATAGGGCACCCGAGTTTGAAAGTGAAACAAACTACGAGTCAGTCATGGGATTGGTATGAGAAATCTACTTAACTTATTTTAATAGTTAGGCCAATCATAGGACCACACCGCTAACGCGGAACAGGCTTACTCCATTGGATTACCAGTGCTTAGAACAAGTAAATCATTTAAACATTGCAATGCTTTTTATAAAAATGAAGCCATTATAAGACTCAATTCCCATCACACGATGCAACGTAAGCCGGAGGATAGAGTTTTACCTTATAATGGCCAAAATATGCTTGATACGAATAAAACAAAAGCATTTGATATTATTACTAGTGTTTATATGTTTCAAAAACAATTTCAATAATAAGTATCAATCATAGACGGCATGGTACCATATATCATGTCGTCATATATAGGTTTACAATCAAAACTGCACGATGTCGTATTTGGAAATTTGATTTCCGTCATGAACCAAGGTAAGGGATCGTCCTTACCGCTTCGAGACTGTCTAGCCCGAGCCTCGGGTAAGTACTCAGTCAAGCCTTGGATCGACGGGGCCGGTCCACACGGAGTGGATTAAAATGCCTGAACACTGCGTTTCCCCGCCCTATGGGGCGTAAATCAGGTTTGTATAAAGACCATCCATCGGCTCCGCAGAGACCAAAATAACCGAGGCGCCTCGCTATCCATCATCCGCATAAGTAAAATGTCAGGGCTTGTAAAACGCTGACACCACTCCTAGTTAGAAGGAAACGCATGCCCTCCCTGAGGTACTCTCCCATATCTAGTTCATATCGGGGTGTGAGGCTCGCCAATCAACGCTATAAACAAAGCTAGTTGTATTAAAGCCATGCTTTGATCATCAAACACATGGCTCTGCTTTTCAACAACAGCCTTGATCACATAATCTTATATGCCACGTTGTCAATCTACAACGTCAGACACACATCCATTTACAAGTCCGTTCTGGGTCTGAACGAAACCGGAGGCACCTTATTCCTCTCCCGTATGTCCAATACAGGAGAGAGGCCCTCGCACATCCGAACGATCAATAAGTAAGTCTGGACAACCACCACTGTAACCCCTTCAAAACATCAACTCCCATCAAAGGCATCAGTAGCCATCCATTCGATGTGAAGATCATCGGTCTTGCACCGTCTTCGTATCTTCGACTTCTAACCGTCGATCAATTATTTGAAATGAGAATTAACTTGGCCTTTTTAAATAATTCACGTATATTTAGAATTTTAAATCAATTCATTTCCATGTTTAAATTATTTGACATCAATATTTTATTCATTAATATAATTTTCACGTCAAACACAACCATCAAATATCCAATAAACCGAGTAAATTCAGTTTATTACCATTCCATATCATTTATAATATTCTATAACGATTTATCGCTATTTTTATTTATTTAAAAATAGCCAACTTATTCAAACGACGCTTCAGGGCATAATGTGGCCATGGCGTTGTTTCTTTTCAGATTAGATTTACACATATCTGAAAATCTAACTGTTGGATCTTTATAAATTTTATATCGTTGGAAAGATCTTTGCACAGCGAACCCAACGGTTCCAGTTTCGGGAAAATCCGACGGTCGGATCTCCCGCTACAATCGTTTGAAGTTACGATTTCAAAATATAATCTGCAGCATCGTTATTCGATTTATTTTAATTATATATATATATATATATATATATATATATGTATATATATATGTATATATATATGTATATATATATATGTATATATATATATGTATATGTGTATATATATATATATATATATTTCATTCTGGCACTATTTTCATTCAGATTTGAATTAAACATTTCACACAATCTAGCCGTTGGATCTTTGCAAATTTGGTATCGTTGGAAAGATATTTTCAAAGCGAACCCAAAGGTTCCAGTTTCGGGGAAATCTGACGGTCGGATTTCTCGATATAATTGTTTAAAATCACGATTACAAAACACAAACTACAGCTTCGTTATTCGTTTTAATTCAATTATATTTATATATATAACTATAATTCGTTCTTCGATTTCCAAACCATTTTAATTTCACACATGTGGTAAAAATAATATTTTTAGTCAAAAATATTCATTTCAACACATGACTATTTTTAACACTTCGTATCTATAATAAAAATGTGACTTTTATTGTCAAAACAATTTATTTCAAACATGATTATATTTAGCGATTCATATATATTATAAAAATGCGATTTTTATCGTTCGAACAATTTATTTCAAAACATGATTATTTTATATACTTCATATAGATGATAAAAATGTGATTTTTAGCGTTCAAACAATTTATTTCAAACATTATTATTTTATATACATGAATGTATTTCCACCCATGAATATTTCAGAAAATTTTGGTAGCATAACGGTAGGGTAGTTAAAACCGGCACTGTCCCAAGAACGACTCCTCGCGCTACATTAAAGCCTCGCAGCTTTTGATAAGGGGGATTCGATAATCTAGTTTGTACGCAGATGAATTTTTCCACAAACTAATCCTATTTGGTTTCAACCACAATCAACCATAATCAACTATTCGCAATATTCACCAAATTTCACGTTAACCAAAATCCAAACAATCACAACCAATATATATCGTCCATGGTCTGTGGACGAGGGGAGTGTGTGTGTGTGTGTATATATATATACGTATATAAATATATTTCAATTTCATTTCAACTCCATTCAAATCATATATGATTTTTACAACTTCTATATAACTTATACATCACATATATAATTTATACAACGCTTATACATGAGGTGTACAACGCTTATACAACTTATACATCGATTATATAATTTATACATTGCCATTTCATATCGTTTTGAATTTAGAAATCTCACCTTGGGTTCCACTCCTCCAAAAATTGTAGGAAGCTCCAAATATTCTGCGGTCTCTCCTAGAATGTAGAAGGCGTCGTCACGAGTCCAATGTCTCTTGTTTCACCGGATTTCGACAACATAGGAAAAAGATATGATTTTTATAAGAAAACATGAATTCGCAACAGTTTTAAGTGTTATAACCATTTTAATTAAACTAAGTCGTACCTTTTCTGTTTTGGTTCAAATTAGGGTTCGGATTTTTCATCAAATCCGTGTAGTGTTGCATCGATCAGGCTACAACACGAGGTAGGGCTTCGAAATCCGCGCCAGGGAGTCCCCACCGCTCTCAACTCGAACTGGAGATGGAGGAGGAATCGGGCGCACGGCAGTGGGACTTCAGGGGCTCCAATCTTGACGAATACCAAATGAAAAATCACAAATCCTATATGGATTTGAAGATCGTGGAGTGTACTACAAAATCCTCAACTGGGGCACTCGATTTCATGGAGCAGATTGGAAGAAAAAGAGGAGAGTAGGGAAGAAGTGTTTTTTCGCTGTGCACTGTAGAGAGGTTACGGGGAGAGAGAAAATAATGGTTGAATTTGATTGGTCAATAATATATATTTAATTATGTATTTCCAAAAATACCCCTTTCTCCTTACGAGCTCCAATTCAAACCCAACAACTGCCGTCCCTAGCTAAATACCCCCATTCCGGACACAATGGAATATGTTTCATAGGTCCATTCGACTGTTTCAGTCATTTATTCTTCAAATTAAAATATAAAACATTCAAATATGGATTTGTACATACATTTCAATTTGCCGAGACCACATACTGATTCCAAAAATTCCTGAAAAATAAATCTGGCTATGTTTGGACGATACGGGCACAACAAAACTAGTTTCGTCGAATTTGGAGACTGTGTGAAAAATGGCCTTTTTCTGGTCGATCCAAATTGATTAAAATTAACCAAACACATTTTCTTTTACCATGCTCACATATTAACTCCAAAAATTATGGAATTTGAAGCCTAGAAAAATTTTGACATTTCGGATCCAACAAAAGTAGTATCGTCGAAAACGGAGGTCATTTGCAAAATGTCTATTTTTACGAGCTATATTCATTCCATAGCGACCTTTCTGAAAATTCATTTGGACATAACTTTTGATTCCCGCAATGAAATTTCGATTTTTCAGATTCTCTAGAAAGATATTCTTAAACCAATTTAAACATTTTTTGTTTCACTAAATCCGTTTTATTTTGCATCCTGTAAGTCAGTTAAAGTTCGAATTCAAATTTTCGAACTATCGCGCCATTTCAGGCCTTTTTTTATAATTAAAATAAATATATTCACTATAACTTCGATCCAAACGAATTTTTAGTCGTTATTATTTAAAATAAATTATTTTAAATATCCTAAATTGATTAAAATAGCCAAATTAAAATTTTAAATTGGTTCTGATTTTCTGGGTTGTTACAATCTCCCCCACTTAAAATCTTTTCGTCCCCGAAAAGGAATGAAGCTGAAAGTTGTTTAACTAACCAACTCAACTTTCATTTTGGCTTTCATTCTTCAACTTTTCAATTTCTAAGAATTTTCTAATTCTTCAAAAATTTAGCTAACACACTAAATTTTCGAAAAAATTCGCCATAACCTCCTTTGTACAGGGAGGGGTTTGAAAATTTATTGGGTCATATTAGGTACCCAGTAAATCCTAAAAAGCATACACATATTTATAGTGATATATTTCGGTGTCCACAGGGGAGTGTGTATAGATCATAACTCCAAAAAATAAATTCTCGTCACCCTATAAATGGTTTTTGTGCCTTAATGACTAGAGAGACGCGTTTATTGTCATCTCCAGACCTATGTGGGGTTTTTATTGATCTGGCAGTTTACCGTTACATTTTATATAGTCCATATCAGTCCTCGGTTCAACCTATAATATAGTCATCGCTATACAAGCCTCTCGCTCATATATTAAACCTTCAACCTCATCACATAAGCTCCAAATGCTTATGTGGTATATGATAGGGTATGCTATCTTCAAGAAGTATGTCATGTAGTGTAGTTCAAAATTAATTGTTACTGTCCTATGGCAACGTTTATTATTTCATACAAAACAACCAGCATTCTGCATCCAATGACATTCACAGGAGTTGATATAATAATAAAACTGCGCATCCAACTCATTAAGGTTTACCTATTTATCGAGCACGCAAATAAATTCTTTACTCAACAACAAATCCATTTACATGTTCAAACATATATAATGTACATGCATGTATTCCAATCAATTTTTAAATCAGTTTAATATTTGATTCACTTTGCACAAATTTACCTTTCATTTTCTTATTGATTAGATTAACTATCATTCCAATAATTTGATTATTCAAATTCTTAATTACACAACACAAACATCAATCAATTTATTGATTAACTTTTCAAATATATACTAATTAATTTGTATACTCTTTTAAAATCATTCAGACTGTATAATTAAAATTTTACATCCATGAAAAGGAAACAACAACCAAGTAGAGGACAAAACGGAAATGCAAAATACGGTAAATGTACCTTGCACCAGCGTTAATCAGAGATATCCACCCTGCAATTAGGATAGGCTTTCTTAATGCTCTCCTCCATTTCCCAAGTACAGTCTCGCGGATCTCCACTCCATTGCACTTTGACTAAGTGAACCTTCTTGTTCCACAGCTCTTTAGTTTCTTTGCCAATAATCTTTATCGGCTCTCTCCTCACTGCCAATTCTGGAGTAATTTCCAAATCTTGTTGCGCGGCTTCTTCCACGACCAAGTCTGGATCATGCACATGCCTTCGAAGTTGAGATACATGAAGCACATCATGTACTCCGGGCAACCAGTCAGGCAATTGAACTCTATAAGCGAGAGTTCCAATCTGTTCGAGCACAGGAAATGGACCAATATATCTAGGCGCCAACTTCCATGTTTTACCAAATCGGACTACTCCTCTCATCGGAGAAACCCTCAAATACACATAGTCACCAGCTAAAAAAGACAAATCTCTTCTTCTCGAGTCTGCATAGCTCTTCTGTCGGCTTTGAGCGGCTAGTAATCGTTTCTTAATGAAATCAACTTTATCAGCAGCTTCGCGAATCATATCGGGTCTCAATACAAGTCTATTACCAGGTTCTACTCAACATGCGGGGGATCTGCACGGTCTACAATACAATGCTTTGAATGGTGACATTTTCAGGCTTGCTTGGTAGCTGTTGTTGTATGAGAACTCAGCGAAATGCAAGTGGTCTTCCCATGATCCGCCAAAATCAATAACACAAGCCCGCTGTAACGACCCGGATTTTGAGCGGCTTTGGTTATCGACGTAAGCCCGATGTCGATAACCAAAACATCGAAAAATCCCGGTTGTTAATGAAAGAAATTAGAGGGTGAGGAAAGATAAGGTAGAACTTATAGAATAGAAGAAGAAGAAGAACATCATCATCAGAGTAAACACGAATCTCACAGCGGAACGAATAAAATATAACTTAACTTTTGAAATACAAACAGTTATATATACAATAGCACTTATCAGAGTACAACACTTACAACCACAGCGGAAATAATAATAGCTATAGAATCCTGAAGTCTCCTGCTCCAAGCTCTCCAAGTGTATCTGTAAAATCCCGACTACTTGACTGCCCGTACAAATTTAGGCACCCAAGAGTTTAGGGAAAACAACAAAGTAAACTCCGGGTCAGTCATGGGACTGGTATGAGTAAAACAGTTTAAAACACTTAGTTTAAATAAAGGATATATCATAAGACCACGCCGTGAAAACGGAACGGGTTTTCCCTTATGAAAATCCAAACAACTTTGTAAAGCAATATCATTCTGATATTATAATAATGTCTAAGTACAAATAAATATCAGTCTAGTAGAAACGCTTGCATCTCACGTTACTACATATATAGTATACAATCAAAATCGCAAGCACGTATTGGATGATTGGATTTCCAACTATGACAAGGTATGGAACCACCTTCCGATCAGTGTACTCTAGGAATGATACACTGGAGTTCAACAAGAACATCTTGCAACTCAGCCACACATGACCGACCACTCATTTCGCTTGAGTGTATCGAATGTACATCACCAACGGTTGGGATCAGCAACCGTTCCCGTATATATATATATGGGACAGCATTGATAGATTAAAAGAAGCAAATGAATATTCTCTAGATAGGTGATTATACACCCTACTTCGGTGCGACCGACTTAGCCATGTTGCCTGCCCGATTTCTGTCATTTACCGGTTGATGAGGCTAGAAGCTATGCTTTATCATCACATCAGATTCACTTCGAATGCCACATTGTCAGATCCATCGAAAATCACTAATTGACGTCTACAACCATACATTACGTGTCAGCTAAAAGAAGTTTCCTTCTCCGCTTCCACTCTTGGTACGGTTGAAGAAATCAATGTACGTGACCGTCTGGAAATACTCTGTCAGACATCCATCTTCATTCACTTAGAAATGTCACATCGTCATACCCGCCAAATCACAAATTGACTTATCCAAAAATAACACGGGTATACAGCTAAGAGAAACGAATTCCTCCGCCACCAAACGTGAATACGTTTGAACAGATCAACTTACGCGATCCATTGAATATACTCTGTCAGACCTTCGTCCATACAAGTTGTCCTGGGACTGGACAAACCGAAGGCACTATTCTGTAAACAGGATAGCCCTTGCATTTTACTCCGTCTTCAATTATTTTTGGCATATATGATTCGCGACGCTTATGCCAATACAGAGTGGTTCTATGGATAATAATCCAACCGGTCTCTCCATATTAACAACGTTAAAATGGTCAAAACTTCAATAGTCGGTGAGTTAACTATTAAAGAAAAACAAGTGTGCAAACAACGATATTATTTCCAGATGGAAATTATATCGAACAAACATCATTTGACATAAATCTCTTTAGTTCATTTATTTACTTATCTCATGTTTCCCTATATTCTAAATTCTTATTTTCTTTTATCAGAAAACATTTCTGATTCTCGTTTGGAAAACATTTCCAAAACTCCTTTACGATCAAACCTTACCATTTCTTAGTTAAGAAGGAAGTCACTCAAGTTGGGGTATAATTACCTCTCAGACCTTAACTGAACAACGTTATAACTTCGAAATGGTCAAAGTTTATCTTTTAATCTTTAACAACTTCTCTACGCTTTTTCTCGGATTCAATTTTACTAATCCACTTCTATATTTAAAACATTGGTTATAACGATAACGTTATAATCCCTACTTTCGAATTATCTAACTTTAATTATAACTTCTATTCTTATTAGTGAATAATTAACCTAACACTTATTTATTTATAAATAAATAAATCTCTATTTAAACATTGGAAAGTATAAGTACTTTCCTGAATTCGATATAATCGAATTTGCCGATTAACTCTCTTCGAGAAATCTCTATTTGATTAACTCTTCTTCGAATAACCTATATTCGATTAACTCCTTCTTGAATAAACGATATTCGAAAATCTCTCTTCGAATAACTAATATTCGATAACTCTTCCTTTTCAAATATCTCTTATTTGAAAATCTCACTTCGATTAAACTATAATCGATAACTCCCTTCGATGAAACTAACATCGATAACTCCTTTCGATGAAATTAACATCGATAACTCCTTTCGATGAAACTAACATCGATAACTCCTTTCGATGAAACTAACATCGATAACTCCTTTCGATGAAACTAACATCGATAACTCCTTTCGATGAAACTAACATCGATAACTCCTTTCGATGAAACTAACATCGATAACTCCTTTCGATGAAACTAACATCGATAACTCCTTTCGATGAAACTAACATCGATAACTCCTTTCGATGAAATTAACATCGATAACTCCTTTCGATGAAACTAACATCGATAACTCCTTTCGATGAAACTAACATCGATAACTCCTTTCGATGAAATTAACATCGATAACTCCTTTCGATGAAACTAACATCGATAACTCCTTTCGATGAAACTAACATCGATAACTCCTTTCGATGAAATTAACATCGATAACTCCTTTCGATGAAACTAACATCGATAACTCCTTTCGATGAAACTAACATCGATAACTCCTTTCGATGAAAGTAACATCGATAACTCCTTTCGATGAAACTAACATCGATAACTCCTTTCGATGAAACTAACATCGATAACTCCTTTCGATGAAACTAACATCGATTTATTTAACTCGACGAACTTGACTCGACTAACTCGACTTACTTGGTTTCACCAATTCGATTCGATTAACTAGGCTCGACTAACTTGGTCGAACCACCCGATCAACTCAACTTATTTAACTTAACTTATTTCTCAACTCGATCCACTCGATTAACTCCTATCGAATAACTAATATTCGATTAAACTCCATTCGCTTGACTCTAGATCGCAGCGATCACAATGGTTACGCCTGACTCCCTCAGGAAACATCCGACCGCCGTAGGCTATTTACAGCCCTGCGAATTACGCTAGCAGTCGTACAAGATGGCAATACCCTGAATACTATGTTTGACTAGCTCTGTCTCAAATAACTATATTTGATTAACTCTAGTTCATTTAACTCTAATCGATTAACTCTAACTAATTAACTCCAACTGGTTAACTCTAACTGATTAACTCTAACTGGTTAACTCTATTTGACTAACTCGACTTGACTAACCCCTTTCGAATAACATATTTGATTAACTAACTTTCACATACCATATTCGATTAACTACTTCGAATACCATATTCGATTAACTAACTTCGAATGTCTATATTCGATTAACTAACTTCGAATGTCTATATTCGATTAACTAACTTTGAATACCATATTCGATTTTCTTCTTTCGAATGTCTATATTCGATTAACTAACTTCGAATACCATATTCGATTTTCTCCTTTCGAATGTCTATATTCGATTAACTTTATTCACTTTATAAAGACTTCCTTTTTAACAACGTTTTATTCATTTGAAAAGATTTACTTTTAAATAATGGTTCTACACTTTAAAAATGATTTCCTTTTCAATTCTATTATTGAAATATTCTAACTCCTTAAATTCCCGGGAAAATTCGCCATAACCTCCTTTGTATCGGGAGCATCGGGAAAATCCCCAAACTCGCCACACAGGCCTTTCCATTCAAAAAGAAATGCTTTGAATTTATTCCCTTTTCAAAATATCTCCTATTTATAAATATCCCAATTTATAAATATTCCTTATTTATAAATATTCCACTTATAAATATTTTATTTTTCAATATCACTTTGAAAAATCTCCTTTATCTACATTCCGGTATGTCATGGTATTCAATCATATCAAATCATGATGTTCAATATCGTCCATACACACATAATCGCCCACAGATTTTATATCACATCATATCACAATATATGAAAAACAATAAAATAACTGTTGAGGAATCCAGTCGGATTCCTCCAACCTGTTTCCCTGCATCACAGATGTTAGACAGTATAGATAACATCACTTTCAGTTCCATATGATATATTCTGTTAAACAGAATCAATATAGAAATTTAACTAACTGACTAGCAGTTCAATCAAACAATCAACACCCAGTAAATCAGACAATTTCTAACAGTTCTAAAGATACAACATGGAATTATAAATTGTTCAGAGTTGGTGAGATTTACTCACATTGACGCGTTAACCGTTAAATAATCGGTTTGCGTTATTTGATTCAGTTGGACAATTTATTTTGCCATAAATTGTGACGAGCTCGGATTCACTCCCAGTCAGTTCCATGGTGTAGCCACCATCCATACGATCCTGTCGGATCTTGTTTCGCTCAATTCTGACTAAGTATGAATAAGATATGAATTTTACAAGTTATTACTTATTTAAATAAATTAAAACCCTATTTATTAAATAAATGGGCCTTTTACCATTTGCTTTTATCTCCGGCCCATCACTTCTAACCCATACCCGATCGTATATGTCTTCCCCCAAATGGAAACGCGATTCCTCATCCTCACAGAACAGTTGACCTCCCTTTTTGACCGTCTACCGCCACATCTCCGTTCATCAATCGCTTTCACTACCACCGCCAGATGAACCTGCGTCGCACCCTTCACCTAGTTGCCACCCTGAAGTCCTCCTCGGTCCCATCTATCAAAATCGAACTGACGTCCTAGCACAGCGACACCCGCTGTCGCATTCCACCTCGGCCATCCATTTCGGCCGCAACTACCCCTAATCAAACCAGCGTTGAGCCCTCTTCCCAATCATCACCACTAACCCATACTCGATGGCCCCCAACCGACACCCTAGCTCACGCTGATGAATTTCCAGCGACACTCAAAACAGCCGAACACTATGGTGAGCACATCGAATTGAAGAGCTAGCTGATAGGAGTTCGAAAATCTATGGATTTCGATTTTAGGAATTTTCTTTTATTTTCCTTGGATTTGTTTTTGAATTTATAACTTGCGTTGCTAAGAAGAGGAAGAAAACAACGGCGGAATTTCTGGTTTGACTTTGAAAATGAAATTAGGTTAAGGGGTTAAGTTATTTTATAGGGAATAATTGGAAACGTGGCTGTTCGGTTTCCACTCACTGAATAGTGGCTGAGAGGATGAAGCGTGTACTGTTGTTTGATCAAAGAAATAGAAATGGATAGGAGATATTTGTTTTACACTTTAGAGTACCCCATTATACGAAACTCTGTTTGTCCATGGACTGACATGAAAATACCGTTGTGACCAGTAAGGTACCATGATTTCAAAAATATAAAAATACCGGTAGATTAACTCATTTTTTTGAAATACCGAAATGTTGATTACAGGGTGCAAAATACTCCAAACAAAAAGTCGTTTATTTAATTAATTAAAAATTACAGTAAAATTCTAAAAATTAAATTACCACTATTTCCTAAAAGAACCTTGTCTAAATTCAGACCCGATCTCTAGTTATATCAAATAAACCGTTACGGTCGATAAACGATTCCATAGCGACTATTTTAAAATTTGATTTGGACATATCTCAAAATCTACATGACGAAATCCCGATCTTTCTCTTCCACTAGAAATATATATTCCACCAGCTCTACACTTTTCTTGTTTCACAGAAATCCGGCTTAAAACGAATCATGTACATTCAGTTGAAGTTCAAATTGCCAATTTACGAACTGCAACGCCATTTCAAGCTCGATTTTAATAATATAATTATACGTTCAAACTGTCGTCGATTGAATATATTCGTTATTATATTTCGAATCGGAACTCCACCAAATCTCGTATGCTATTCAATTCACATGATATTGCGAATTTCACCATTTCCGACTATTTCGACATTATAATATATTATTATATTATAATTATTAATTAAATATTCAATATTATTTAAATTAAACGATCATTAACTTCTCTAAATCACCAATTATATAATTAAATAAATTAATTATATATCTCTAAAAATGCGGGTCATTACACCCGCAATAAATCTTCTAGAATACGATTCACCCTCTTAGTTTGACCATCTGTTTGAGGATGATAAGTGGTGCTTAAGTTCAGTTTCATTCCCAATTCTTCTTGGAATGCTTTCCAGAATTTACTAGCAAAAATCGGGTCACGATCACTAATGATACTCATGGGAATTCCATGTAGTTTAACAATCTCTTTAAAATAAATCTACGCCAGACTCTGAGCGGTCTATTCGATATGACAGGTATAAAATGGGCGGTCTTCATGAAACGATCTACGATCACCCAAATACTGTCATTTCCTCTCCGGTTCTGGGCAAACCATCTATGAAATCCATAGAAATTTGTTCCCACTTCCAACTTGGAATTTCCAATGGTTTTAACAATCCGACGAGTTTCTGTTGATCGCTTTTGACTTGTTGACAAGTAGAACACCGACTAACGTACAAGGAAATGTCTCTTTTCATGTATCTCCACCAGAAGGTGCATTTGATATCATTATACATTTTGCTCACCCCTGGATGGATACTCGGTTTGGATTTGTGACATTCATCAAGCACTTCTTTTCGGAGCTTAGAAATGGTCGGAACACAAATTCGGTCTTTTAACCGCAGAATCCCATCATTATCAATCTGAAAACTAGAGGCCTCGCTTTTCTGAATTCTCTCTCTGATCTTCTGAATGAAGTGATCATCCTTTTGAAGAGAAGATATATTATCAATCAACGAAGGCATGATTATAAGATTGGCGATGATTACATTCTTTCTGCTGAGTGCATCAGCCACAACATTGTCTTTCCCCGGAGTATACAAAATATCAAGATCATATGCCATGAGAAATTCTAGCCAACGCTGTTGTCTCTTATTCAGATCTTTCTGGGTGAATAAATACTTCAGTGATTGATGATTGGTGTATAATTCAAATTTCTCACCTAAAGATAATGTCTCCAGATTTTCATAGCAAACACGGTGGCTAACAATTCAAGGTTGTGAGTTGCATAATTCTTCTCATGTGGCTTCCATTGACGGCTAGCATAAGCGACTACTTGGCATCTTTGCATTAATAATGCACC
Organism: Allium sativum; assembly: GCA_030737875.1. Taxonomy (NCBI): domain Eukaryota; kingdom Viridiplantae; phylum Streptophyta; class Magnoliopsida; order Asparagales; family Amaryllidaceae; genus Allium; species Allium sativum. The sequence goes on along the minus strand of CM060925.1, from coordinate 304,543,338 downwards.
AAGACCTTTTTTAGAAGCATCTGTCCAGACTTTCAAGTCCTGATTGCCATCGATAATTGTTAACACTGGAGCGTTGTCAATCTTAACTTCAACTCTTGGAAAGTTATCTCACATTCTAGAGTCCAATTGAACCTTGAATGTTTCTTTGTAAGCTTTATTAAGGAACTAGATATCTTCAAAAAATCTTTAATGAACTTCCGATAATAACTAGCCAATCCAAGAAAACTTCGGACTTCCGTGGGTGTAGTAAGTTGTTTCCAATCTTGAATAGCAGTGATTTTAATGGGATCCACATAAATTCCTTCTTTTAATACAACGTGGCCAAGAAACTTGACTTCTTTTTGCTAGAATTTACACTTGGAAAATTTGGCTTTTAAAACATTCTTTCTGAGAATTTCTAACACTTGTTCCAAATGTTTTGCATGCTCGCTCTCTGACTTAGAGAAGATCAATATGTCATCAATGAAGACCAGTACAAATTTATTCAATACTTCTGTGAATACCTTGTTCATTAGATCGATAAAATAAGCTGGACTGTTACATAAGCCGAACGACATTACTAACCACTCATAGAATAAGTATGGACCTCTGAATGCTTTCAAAGGAACACATTCTTCGGCAATTTGAAGTTGATGAAAACTTGTAGCTAGGTCCATTCGTGAAAATACTTGCGTGCCATTCAATCGATCCAATAAATCATCAATTTGCGGCAATGGATATTTATTTTTTAGTGTCTACTTATTCAAGTCACGATAATCTACACATAGTCAGAGAGTACCGTCTGACTTTGGGACAAACACTACTGCTGCTCCCCAATCAGAGAAACTAAGTCTGATCAGACCCTTCCATGCAAGCTGTCGAGTTTGATTGTCTAACTCTTCTTTTTTCCTTCAAGGTCATTCTTCGAATAGCATGAACTACTAGCCTTGAATTCGGAACTAAAGCGATTTTGAAATCAATTTCTCTATGCGGAGGTAAGCTAACTACTACTTCAAACACATCCGCATAATTTTTGACGACAAGGATATTTTCATTGTCGACCGGAATATTCTCCGTAACGACAGGAACAAGTTCTAATTGAGCAGAAGAAACATCCAGAGCTACCCAAAAGTCTTTTCTATTTGAATTCGGACCCTCACATGGAATGGTTATATAGTCTCCTGATTTAATCTTCGCCTTAACGACTCTGTCGGCTCATTTAACCTCAGCTTCATATTTGGTTAACCAATCCAATCCCAAAATAAGATCAAATTCTGTAAAATTCATGACGATCGCGATGGTAGGGAAACGATAACGGGAAAAAGAAACCGGACCCCACAGATCCAACTAAGATTGAGGGAACCGCCAACTGGATTATGGACAGTCATGGGTGCTTTGAGCCTTTTCAGTTTCAAATCCAGTTTCTTAACTGCATTACTTGCAATAAAGCTTCACGATGCGCCTGTATCAAACAGTACTTTAACTGGAATGTCTTTGACAGTAAGCGTGCCTTCTAAAACATCTGGCCTCGCTTTACTGATAGAGGGTGACGAAACTTCTGCCACTTGTTCACTTGTGCCACTTCAGGTTTCTCTAATAGCAGGCAATTTCTAGCAAGATGGCATGTCCGGTGACACTTATAGCATTCCTTTGTGCCATGAGATTTCTTTTGCTTCTTATCGGGTTTAGATCCATTCTCTCCGCATTTTCAAAGATTTACGTTTTCTAGACAAATGGCCTTTCTGATTGCAGTTAAGGCATATGGCAGTCGTTACTGGTTCTTTCTCAGATTTAACCTTTTTCTTAGTGACTCTAGGCTCCTTTCTAACCCCAGACGTCGTACTTTCCTCAGGCTGTGTACTTATCTCCGGGCTATCAGTTTCAAATTTCCTATTGTTGCTAGAACTATGTTCCTCCTCGTCGCCCAAAAGACCTTGCTTATCCAGATCTTCATACTGGTAAGCCATATATATCATTTCAGAAAAGGGAAGTTGCACATGTGTAGTTACACTACTTCGGTACTTTCTTTGAAGCCCATTAATAAACCTCAGATTCTTCCTCTTAGGATTTTGAATTAGATGCGGGGCAAAACGAGAAAGTTCATCGAATTTCTTATGATATTCCGAAATGGTCATGTCTCCTTGTATCAGATAGTAGAATTCATCACTTAACCGCTCAGTTACTTCTAGAGGAATAAACCTTTCATTGAAAATTTCTTAGAATCTATCCCAGGTAATATTACCTTCTGGATTATCCTTAATAACGGTTTCCCACCAGATTAAAGCTTCGTCTTTGAGTGCCCAAGATGCCAATGATCTTTTCTGATCATCTCTCAGCCTCGAACCTTCAAAAAATTTCTCAGCAGAGCACATCCATGCTTGTGTTTGAATAATGGATTCATTGCCCAAGAACGGTACTCCACCCAGATTTCGATACTTCTTTAATAGAGCTTCAATATCTGGTTCTGACCTACCTCTTCTACTTCTGTCACTCATTTTCCACAATGTCTACAAATAGCAGACAAAGTGTTAGGCCAACAGAAAAGGTATTTTAAAGTATAGAGACATATATTTAAATGTATATGCATCTATCGGGGTGTATTTCATTCTGCTACACTCATTCTAGGATATTACTGATCCTATCTGAAATGAGTAATTCATCATCATAGAATAATTATGATTTTATTTCTGACGAGTTCGTTAATATGTTATATTCCAGAACTAACTTAACCAAAGCTCTGATACCACGTTGTGCGACCCCAAACCCCCGTTCCACGGTGGCTAGGGTAATCTTTGGAATATAACACATAAACAAATAATAACAAAACCGAAATATATAAATACACCAGTTAATGTACAATAGAATACACTGGATAAACACAATCATCAGAGTTACACAATATAACAGGATCATACTTAGTATAAAATACAGTTTCAGCTTTATATAAAATGTCTATAGTGGAATCAAACATAATATACATAACATGAGCTGAACAACATAAAAATAAAGAAGTGATAGAATCCATCTTCAGCTCCATAGCTCTCCAGAAAGAGCCTGCTAAAACCTGAATGCAATGCTGCCCGTGTAGAAAATAGGGCACCTGAGTTTGCAAGTGAAACAAACTACGAGTCAGTCATGGAACTGGTATGAGAAATCTACTTAACTTATTTTAATAATTAGGCCAATCATAGGACTACGCCGCTAACACGGAACGGGCTTACTCCATTGGATTACCAGTGCTTAGAACAAGTAAATCATTTAAACATCGCAATGCTTTTTATAAAAATGAAGCCATTATAAGACTCAGTTCCCATCACATGATGCAACGCAATCCGGAGCATAGAGTTTTACCTTATAATGGACAAAATATGCTTGATACGAATAAAACAAAAGCATTTGATATTATTACTAATGTTTATATGTTTCAAAAACAATTTCAATCATAAGTATTAATCATAGACGGCATGGGTACCATATATCATGTTGCCATATATAGGTTTACAATCAAAACCGCACGATGTCGTATTTGGAAATTGGATTTCGTCATAAACCAAGGCAAGGGATCGTCCTTACCGCTTCAAGACTGTCTAGCCCGAGCCTTACGCAAGTACTCAGTCAAGCCTTGGATCATCGGGGCCGGTCCACACGGAGTGGATTAAAATGCCTGAACACTGCGTTTCCCCGCCATATGGGGCATAAATCTGGTCTGTATAAAGACCATCCATCGGCTCCGCAAAGACCGAAACAACCGAGGCGCCTCGCTATCCATCATCCACATAAGTAAAATGCAACACCCCGAATTTTCTGAGAATATTAAAATTAACAAATTCAAGAACACTTAATTTTTAGAATAATAATTAAGTGAAATGGGTTGCGCTATTACGTTCATCTCAAAATTTTGGTCAAGATAGACATTTGGTTTGCAAAAAACAGATACTTATGAAGAAGTTATTAACCCTTGAAGTTTGTATGCATATGAGAATATATATATATATATATATGATAAATGAATATGCAAAAAAGTTCAAAATAGCGAATCGGGAAGGGGAATAACCGAACCGGCCCATTTTTGAGGTCGACCCAAGCCCTGCTGGGTCGACTAGGGGTTGATTCAGGGTGTTTGGCTGTCAACCCGTGGGCCGATTCGCTCTAAGGCAGATGTGGCATCTGATTGGTTCTCATGGTTCGAGGTTAATCTAATGGTCCTAAAACACTCTCTACAACTATATAAGGACCCTAAACCTAAAACCTAATTCTATTATTCACTCTCATCTAAACCTAGCTGCCACTAAAACCTAAATCAAATTAAATCTAATCTAATTCAACAAAGAGAATTCAACGATCTACATCAAAGGCGAGCAATTCAATTTCAGAATACAGATCCCAGAACTCAAGAATTTCCTTTTGTTTGTAAGTGTAGTTATTTTTCAGATTGAATAAATTAAAGACATGATTTGTAATGAATTGTAAAATAGAATTGTATCAAGTTGTATGTGATGCTGATTCATGTTTATTCATGCCTATTCTATCATATATGCCTATGAACTATTGTGGTCTATCGAACCTATTATGTTATGTGGAAATTGATGAGTAAACTTATGACGTTGTATAGGAAATTGGGAATGAAATTATCATATGTAAGTTTGTTAATATTATGATACATACAAGTTTCAGGCTAAGTCATGTCGTTTATGCCTAATTGTTTAGAGCCATTATGCATACATGTTTAGATCTACGACCTTATATGTTTAGATCTACAACTTTATATGTTAGATGCATATACCTTTATGGTAGATCTAATTTGCAAGTTCACCACTACACACCAAGTTTAACTTGTATGGTTTTATGTAAATTCATATGCTTGAGGTTCATGTTGTATAGATCAAATTTGTAAGTTCATAGTTAAAAAGTATATTGTTCTATGCCAAATCCATGTGACATATGTGTAGTTAGATCCATACTTTTGTATGATGTTGGAATGTTGCAAAGTTCCTCTTTTACCCTTTTTGTTTTATAAGTTAGGCTAAAATATCGAGCCTAACATTCTACGCAATTTTGCGAATGTACAAACTGGGTAACATTGGGGAAAACATGAAATTACTTGTAATTGGGAGGTAACATTGGGGAAAACATGAAATTACTTGTAATTGGCATGTTTTCCACATAAGCATGATAAGTGGTTCATGAAAATGGTATAATCTATATACCTAAAATTTTGAATGTGATTTAAAAGGAAAGTGGGCCATGACAATAATTGATTTATAATTTACATATAAATATGTAGGATAAACATGAAAATTACATGGTATATATTGGTTCATGAAATGGTATATTTAGTATACCATTAAATGTGAGCATAATTAAAAGGATAATTATGGCATAATTAAATTAGGAATAATTTACATATGGAATTTGTCATAAATAAGAAATATGTAAATTTAGAAAAGACGAATATGCCTAACCCAAGGTTAGACTGAGTTGTGGTGTAAAACTGCCCAGAACCGACTGGCACATCCAGTGACCACAACAATACCTGTCTAATGTGGGTGGTTAGTGCATTGAGCCCAAAAAGGACCCGAGGTTAGACTGAGTTGTGGTTTAAAACTGCACGGAAACGACCGGCACATCCAGTGACCACAATAATATATGTCTAATGTGAGTGGTTGGTGCTTTAATAAAGCTAAGTCAAGATTGGTAGGGTTAAGTCAATTAAGTAAACACTTAACCAATTCAACATGTTAACTAAACTGATGGGTGAGGTTAAGTAAATTTAGAACACTTAACCGTTATAACATGTTAATTAGATAAGTGGGTAAGGTTAAGTAAATTTAGAACACTTAACCGTTATAACATGTTAATTAGACAAGTGGGTAAGGTTAAGTAAATCTAGAACACTTAGCCGTTATAACATGTTGATTAGACAAGTGGGTGAGGTTAAGTATATTTAGAACACTTAACTGTTATAACATGTTAATTAGACAAGTGGGTGAGGTTAAGTAAATTTAGAAACACTTAACTAATATAACTTGATTTATGGAAATGTTAAGTTAAAATAAGAGGGCAACACTTAACCAATATAACTTGATTTGTAGAAGAGTTAAGTTAACAAAAGAAGGCAACACTTAACAAAAGTAACATGACACGTAGGTGGGTTAAGTTAACTTGAATTGATTGATGACACTTAATCAATACAACAAGATGAATACGGGGGGTTAATTTAACAAGAAACACTTGACCAATATAACTCGATGAATGAACGGGGTTAAGTTAATAGGAAACACTTAACCGATCCAACATGATAAGTAAGGAGGGTCAAGTTAATAAGAAATGCTTAACCAACATGACATGATGAATGAGTGGGTTAAGTTAACATGAGCGAACAAAACTTAACCATTAAATAAACATGCTTGAATCGGTGGAAGGGTTAAGTACATATCGGGTTGGTGGGTAATATTAGTAAATATAGGCCCACAAAACTTAACCATTAAATAAACATGCTTGAATCAGTGGAAGGGTTAAGTACATATCGGGTTGGTGGGTAATATTAGTAAATATAGGCCCACAAAACTTAACCATTAAATAAACATGCTTGAATCAGTGGAAGGGTTAAGTACATATCGGGTTGGTTGGTAATATTAGTAAATATAGGCCTACAAAACTTAACCATTAAATAAATATGCTTGAATCAGTGAGAGGGTTAAATACATATCGGGTTGGTAGGTAATATTAGTAAATATAGGCCCACAAAACTTAATTATTAAATAAACATGCTTGAATCGATGGGAGGGTTAAGTACATCTCGTGTAGATGGGTAATATTAGTACATATAGGCCCATAAAACTTAACCGTTTATTAAAAAAGCTTGAATCGATGGGAGTGTTAAGTACATATCGGGTTAATGGGTAATATTACTAAACATAGGCCCACAAACTTAACCAATAGGAAACCCTAGTAACAGGGACCCATTTCAGCAGTAACCCACATGGATGTATCACAGTACCCTGAACTAGGCAGGGTGGGGCACGATTACTGGGCTGATTGTAAGCGGTCAAAGCAGCGGCAGTGGGTACGTTAGTGTAGGTTCCGACAGTTTACGGGCGTGCACGTACTCCAGAGTGGGAAAAAGCAGGCACTGGGTACAAGTAGTTATACACTGTGCATCTTGAATCGTGTCAGGTCGCTATCATAAGGATTGATACACCTTATGGTGGGACCAGCGCAGGGTATCTACATGCAGGAGAGGGCCGATTGACACAGACACATGGAACATTAATACAAGTAGGGAGCGGATCGATAGGGTAGTAAGAGTACATCTAACATGTTCATGGTAATTAGGCTGATTAAGGTGGAATCCTCACGATAGATGTACACCTGAAGGCCACCACAATTACGGGGGTTGGTATCACGATTATCATTTTATACAGAATACTAGTTAGGACACTAGTTAGGTGGTGCATAGATAAATATAGAAATCAGATTAACAGAGTAGTAGCGAAGCAGAGAAAAAATAGAAGCGCATTTAGTTCACCTTACACTTGTCTTGTCTTTAGTTACCTTGTTTTTATGGTATTGTCCTATTTTCGGTTTATTCATGTCATGATCCTTTATCTTGTTTGCATGCTGAAAGATCACTGGACTGACCAGACTTATGTCTGACCTAGTTTGTTTTTTGCCTCTTTTCTTCCGTTTCCCCCTAGGTAGTTAGGGATGGAATAGCTCAGCCTAGCTTGGACCTCTTCTCTTTCTAAGCTTGAAGATTAGTTGGTATATCGCTTTGGACTCTCTCTCTTCCACTACTATGGCTGGTTCATGCTTTATCGGGGAATATCATTGTTTTTATGCTTCTTTTATTCTTGGAAGCTTTTAAATCAAGACAGAAGTTTTATGTATTACATTTAAGTATGATAGAGGAAATTGTTGTAAAAGCTTGACTGAATTAAATTGTTTATAAAATGACTTTATTTTCCGCTGCTTTATTTGTCTGTCTTGTAATTTATCTGCATCTTTTACCTATAATGCTCCATCGAAGTTAAGGCATTCCCTTTGTGAGTGACCTTAACGGAGGTGGGATGTTTCACTTGGTATCAGAGCTGAAGGTTACCAGATCAGATAAAACATTTGAAAAATTATTTTCAAAACGATTTTAAAAGAAGCATTTTCAAAAGAAAAGTTTTGTTTTAGAGGCATATTCCCCAAAGCCATATGCTCTATCTTTTTGATCCTCTGTTTAAATCCTTGTTTCCTTCTTTCCTGAGTCTCCGAGGCTCCTGGCTTTCTGGGAGGTAACCTCATCGCGGCATGGTTCCGTAGACTTGATGAGACTACGACACTTGTCAAAGGGCAAATAAGCGCCCAACTTCCATCTGTAGCCGCAGTAGTTTCACCTACGACAAATTTTTCTTTTGAGCATTGTAGGATTTTTTGTGTGATGGAGGCAGCTTTCAAGAGACCTGTCAACAAGTTACATAAGGATGGCAAAGATGAGAATGAGGGAGTTTGGCTAAGGAGCACAACCCAAGGATGAAAAACTCATGGATATAGACTTGGTTCACAAAGGAGGGGAGGAAAGAATAGTAAAACCTAAGACAAGAGGAAGTATCTTTATTATGGTATAACGGGTCGTATAATTAAGGACAAGGGAAAGAACAAAATACAGGATTTTCTAGAAGGCAAGTGCATGCTCTCACCGCCAGCATACCTAAGAGAGAGGTAGTAAAGCTTCAGTTGAAAAAGTCTAGTTTTTCTTTTTTGATCATCCTGTTAGTACTCTTTTTTATTTTAGCGCTTCACATTCATTTATATCTTCTTCCATAGTTGAGTCTCTGCACCTTAGTACTTGTATGGTAGAAGGTCCCATTATTGTCTCAAATCCAATTTGTGGTTCGGCTCATTTATCTTTGGTTTGTAAGGATTTGAGATACTTATGTTTTTGGTTTCATGGGATATGGGTTGATTCTAGGCATGGATTGGTTAGCTAGCAATTGTGAAAGGAGGGTAGTTAGACTTTCGACTTGCCTCGGGAATACCCTCGAGATTTCGTGTGATCCTAAGGGACCAGTTTGTCTTGGCTACCTAGAATCATTTGATGCATCTATCGACGATTTGCGATCCGTTAGAGTCGTCTATGAGCACGTAGATGTTTTTGATTAGGTTAAGGGTTTCCCCCCTAAAAACTCGAGATAGACTTCCGCATATATCTAGTTGACAATGCAAATCCAGTTATGCGATCAACAATAGTTTTGGAGCAAGATTGGCGAGGACAGCCAGAGTCGGTTAAGTGCTCAATTGTTTGGTTGTTTTGCTAGTATCATCTCACATAGATCGTCCAAATTCGGTGGAGGTATTTCTTGGATGCTTATCTGATATTGGTTTAGGCCTTTGGGATTTGTACTTGAGGGATGTCAAGTTCGACTAGGATGGTTTGCGTGAGAGATATCGACCCACAGATTTGTGACATGATGGATAAGCTAAGTAGAGGAGAGACCTATAATCATCTTAGTATATACACTTGGTATCATGGTTAACATCTGTTTATCTTGGAAATATAGTTCGACTACATTGGATACCCTCTAGCATAGTAAGTGATCGAGGTCCTATCTTTACTAGTGGCTTTGGAAATGGAGGTCAAGAAGCTTCGCAATCGTGAAGTTAAATTAGCTAAGGTACAGTGGAGTGAAGCTCAAGAAGATGCGACTTAGAAGACCGAAGACTAGATACGCGCATCATACCCTTTTTTGAGGGTATATCCTTGATTCTTCTTTAGCTGTAAAGTTTATTTGCATGCTAGTCTTTATCTTTTAAGTATATCCTCTTAGTCCTATCCTCGATCCTTAGGTAGAAGCCAATGGATGTAAACATGTGTTTGAGACATGTTATGCTTGGTGGTTGCAAGTGTTTGCTAGTGGTTGCTTGTGGATGCATATACACACATTAGGCACTAGATCGGCTCAGTTACTTTCATATTGCATATGCGTGAGTGAACTTATTATATATATATGGATTGAAACTTGGTGTGTTATCATATGGATGTTGCATTTGTACGAATGATTAAGCACTCATGTAGAAATTATAAAGTACGATTAGGAATAATTGCATACATGATGGACTCATAGCACTGACATAATTCGCATTAAGGAGGTCAACTGAATCAGTAGACCGCCTGATTTTGCATTAGATAAGGACATATACACACACTTTGCATATGTTCATACGACATTAGAAACCTTTTAAGGACAATGGATGCCTGTGATTGAATGGTTGAGTAGATGGATGATTGGATGTCAGGATACATTCTTCTTAACTTGAAGATTTCGGAGACGAAATCCTTTAAGGCGGGGAGAATGTAACACTCGAAATTTTTCGAAATTTTCTGAGAATATTAAAATTAACAAATTCAAGAACACTTAATTTTTAGAAGAAGAATTAAGTGAAATGGGTTGCGCTATTACGTTCGTCTCAAAATTTTGGTCAAGATAGACATTTGGTTTGCATAAAACAGATACCTTATGAAGAAATTATTAAGCCTTGAAGTTTGTATGCGTATGAGAAATATATATATATATATATACATATAAAAATTAAAAAAATAAATATGCAAAAAAGTTCAAACGGTGAATCAACATGGGGAATAACTGAACCGGCCCATTTTTGAGGTCGACCCAAGCCCCTTAGGGGTTGATTCAAGGTGTTTGGCTATCAACCCGTGGGCCGATTCGCTCTAAGGCAGATGTGGCTTTTGATTGGTTCTCATGGTTCAGGGTTAATATAGTGGTCCAGAAACACTCTCTACAACTATATAAGGACCCTAACCCAAAACCTAATTCTATTATTCACCCTCATCTAAACCTAGCCGCCACTAAAACCCAAATATTTCATTTCAATTGGAATTTGGTTATTCACGATGTACAACGAGCCCTGTTAAGCATCCATGGCTGAATGGTTAAAGCGCCCAACTCATAATTGGCAAATTAGTAGGTTCAATTCCTGCTGGATGCACACCAATGGGAACGTTCAATAAGTCAATTGGAATTGGCTCTGTATCAATGGAATCTCATCATCCATCCATAACAAATTGGTATGGTATATTCATACCATACCATATGAACAGTAAGAACTAGAATTCTTATCGATACTGGAACGTTTTTCAAAACAGAGTATGGCATTTTAGTACTTATTATATAAATAAATATACTTACACCTATCCTCACGAGTCGGACTATGTTATTTCCCATGCTTATATTGGTATTATTTACTTTATTGATTGGATCAATCGGAATTAATTTTGGTGGACTAGATCCAAATCTAATTCAACTAAGAGAATTCAACGATCTACATCAAAGGCGAGCAATTCAATTTCAGAATACAGATCCCAAAACTCAAGAATTTCCTTTTGTTTGTAAGTGCAGTTATATTTCAGATGTGAATAAATTAAAGACATGATTTGTAATGAATTGTAAAATAGAATTGTATCAAGTTGTATGTGATGTTGATTCATGTCTATTCCATCATATATGCCTATGAACTATTGTGGTCTTTCGAATCTATCATGTTATGTGGAAATTGATGAGTAAACCTATGATGTTGTATAGGAATTTGGGAATGAAATTATCGTATGTAAGTTTGGTGATATTATGATACATACAAATTTTAGTCTAAGTCATGTCATTTATGCCTAATTGTTTAGAGCCATTATGCATACATGTTTAGATCTACGACCTTATATGTTTAGATCTACAACTTTATATGTTAGATCCATATGCCTTTATGATAGATCTAATTTGCAAGTTCACCACTACATGTCAAGTTTAACTTGTATAGTTTTATGCAAATTCATATGCTTGTGGTTCGTGTTGCATAGATCAAATTTGCAAGTTCATAGTTAAAAAGCATATTGTTCTATGCCAAATTCATGTGACATATGTGTAGTTAGATCCATACTTTTGTATGATGTTGGAATGTTGCAAAGTTCCTCTTTTCCCCTTCTTGTTTTATAAGGTAGGCTAAAATATCGAGCCTAACATTCTATGTAATTTTGCGAACGTACAAATGGGATAACATTGGGGAAAACATGAAATTACATGTAATTGGCATGTTTGACACATAAGCATAATAAGTGATTCATGAAAATGGAATAATCTATATACCTAAATTTTGAACGTGATTTAGAAGGAAAGTGGGCCATAACAATAATTGATTTATAATTTACATATAAATATGTAGGATAAACATGAAAATTACAAGGCATGGATTGGTTCATGAAATGGTATATTTAGTATACTATTAATTGTGAGCATAATTAAAAGGATAATTATGGCATAATTAAATTGGGAATAATTTACACATGGAATTTGTCATAAATAAGAAATATGTAAATTTAGAAAAGACGAATATGCCTAACCCAAGGTTTGACTGAGCTGTGGTGTAAAACTTCCCAGAACCGACCGTCACATCCAGTGACCACGGCATTACCTGTCTAATGTGGGTGGTTAGTGCATTGAGCCCAAAAAGGACCCGAGGTTAGATTGAGTTGTGCTGTAAAACTGCCCGAAACCGACCGGCACATCTAGTGACCACAACAATACCAGTCTAATGTGAGTGGTTGGTGCTTTAATAAAGCTAAGTCAAGATTGGTAGGGTTAAGTCAATTAAGGAAACACTTAACAATTCAACATGTTAACTAAACTGATGGGTGAATTAAGTAAATTTAGAACACTTAACAGTTATAACATGTTAGTTAGACAAGTGGGTGAGGTTAAGTAAATTTAGAACACTTAACCGTTATAACGTGTTAATTAGACAAGTGAGTGAGGTTAAGTAAATTAAGAACACTTAACTGTTATAACATGTTAATTAGACAAGTGGGCGAGGTTAAGTAAATTTAGAACACTTAACCGTTATAACATGTTAATTAGACAAGTGGGTGAGGTTAAGTAAATTTAGAAACACTTAACCAATATAACTTGATTTATGGAAAGGTTAAGTTAAAATAAGAGGGCAACACTTAACCAATATAACTTGATTTGTAGTAGGGTTAAGTTAACATAAGAAGGCAACACTTAACCAAAGTAACATGACATGTAGGTGGGTTAAGTTAACTTGAATTGATTGATGACACTTAACCAATACAACAAGATGAATACATGGGGTTAAGTTAACAAGAAACACTTGACCAATATAACTTGATGAACGAACGGGGTTAAGTTAATAGGAAACACTTAATCGATCCAACATGATAAGTAAGGAGGGTTAAGTTAATAAGAATTATTAACCAACATAACATGATGAATGAGTGGGTTAAATTAACATGAGCGGACAAAACTTAACCATTAAATAAACATGCTTGAATCAGTGGAAGGGTTAAGTGCATATCGGGTTAGTGGGTAATATTAGTAAATATAGGCCCACAAAACTTAACCATTAAATAAACATGCTTGAATCCGTGGAAGGGTTAAGTACATATCGGGTTGGTGGGTAATATTAGTAAATATAGGCCCACAAAACTTAACCATTAAATAAACATGCTTGAATCAGTGGAAGGGTTAAGTACATATCGGGTTGGTGGGTAATATTAATAATTATAGGCCCACAAAACTTAACCATTAAATAAACATGCTTGAATCAGTGGAAGGGTTAAGTACATATCGAGTTGGTGGGTAATATTAGTATATATAGGCCCACAAAACTTGACTATTAAATAAACATGCTTGAATCGATGGGAAGGTTAAGTACATCTCGTGTAGGTGGGTAATATTAGTACATATAGGCCCACAAAACTTAACCATTTATTAAAAATGCTTGAATCCATGGGAGGGTTAAGTACATATCGGGTTGGTGGATAATATTAGTAAATATAGGCCCACAAACTTAACCAATAGGAAACTCTAATAACGGGGACCCATTTCAGTAGTAACCCACATGGATGTATCACGTTACCCTGAACTAGGCAGGGTGGGGCACGATTACTGGGCTGATTGTAAGCGGTCAAAGCAGCGGCAGTGGGTACGTCAGTGTTGGTTCCGATGGTTTATGGGCGTGCACGTACTCCGAAGTGGGAAAAAGCAGGTACTGGGTACCAGTAGTTATACACTGTGCATCTTGAATCGTGTCAAGCCGCTATCATAAGGATTGATACACCTTATGGTGGGACCAGCACAGGGTATCTACATGCAAGAGAGGGCCGATTGACACAGACACATGGAACATTAATACAAGTAGGGAGCAGATCGATAGGGTAGTAAGAGTACATCTTACAGGTTCATGGAAATTAGGCTGATTAAGGTGGAATCCTCATGATAGATGTACACCTTGCACTTATCTTGTCTTTAGTTACCTTGTTTTTATGGTATTGTCCTCTTTTTGGTTTATTCATGTCATGATCCTTTATCTTGTTTGCATGCTGAAAGATCACTGGACTTACCAAACTTATGTCTGGCCTGGTTTGTTTTTCACCTCTTTCCTTCCGTTTTGCCCCCCAGGTAGTCAGGGAGGGAATAACTCAGCCTAGCTTGGTCCACTTCTCTTTCCAAGCTTGAAGATTAGTTGGTGTATCACTTTGGACTCTCTCTCTTCCACTGCTATAGATGGTTCATGCTTTATCAGGGAATATCATTGTTTTATGCTTCTTTTATTCGTGGAAGTTTTTAAGGCAGAAGTTCTATGTATTACATTTAAGTATGATTGAGGAAATTGCTGTAAAAGCTTGACTGAATTAAGTTGTTTATAAAATGACTTTATTTTCCGTTGCTTTATTTGTCTATCTTGTAATTTATCTGCATCTTTTACCTATAATGCTCCACCGAAGTTAAGGCATTCCCTCTGTGAGTGACCTTAATGGAGGCGGGGTGTTTCATAAAACGTCAGGGCTTGTAAAACGCTGACATCACTCCCAACTAGAAGGAAACGCATGCCCTCCCTGAAGTCCTCTCCCGTTTCTGGTTCATACCGGGGTGTGAGGCTCGTGAATCAACGCTATGCACAAAGCTAGGTGTATTAAAGCCATGCTTTGATCATCAATCACAAGGCTCTGCTTTTCAACAACAGCCTTGATCACAACATTTCTGTATGCCACGTTGTCAATCTATAACGTCATACACACATCCATTTACAAGTCCGTCCCGGGTCTGAACGAAACCGGAGGCACCTTATTCCTCTCCTGTATGTCTAATACAGGAGAGAGGCCCTCGCACATCTGAACGATCAACAAGTACGTTCGGACAACCACCACTGTAACCCCATCAGGGCAGCAACTCCCATCAAAGGCATCAGTAGCCATCCATTCAATGTGAAAATCATCGATCTTGCACCGTCTTCATATCTTCGACTTCTAACCGTCGATCAATTATTTGAAATGAGAATTAACTCGGCCTTTTTAAATAAATCACGTATATTTAGAATTTTAAATCATTTCATTTCCAGGGTTAAATTATTTGACATCAATAATTCTGTTCATTGATGTAATTTTCACGTCAAACACATTCAACCACCAAATATCCGATAAACCAAGTAAATTCAGTTTATTTCCATTCCATATCGTTTATAATATTTTATAACGATTTATCGCTATTTTTATTTATTTAAAAATAGCCAATTTATTCAAACGACACTTCAGGCCATAACACGGCCATGGCACTGTTTTTCTTCAGATTTGATTTACACATATATGAAAATTTAACCGTTGGATCTTTACAAATTTTATATCATTGGAAAGATCTTTTCAAAGTAGACCTAAAGGTTCCAGTTTCAGGAAAATCCGACGGTCGGATCTCCCATTACAATCATTTGAAGATACGATTTCAAAATACGAACTACAGCATCGTTATTCGATTTATTTTAATTATATATATATATATATATATATATATATATATATATTTCATTCTGGCGCTGTTTTCATTCAGATTTGAATTAAACATTTCACACAATCTAACCGTTGGATCTTTGCAAATTTGGTATCGTTGGAAAGATATTTTCAAAGCAAACCCAACGGTTCCAGTTTCGGGAAAATACGATGGTCGGATTTCTCGATATAATCGTTTAAAATAACGATTCCAAAACCGAACTGTAGCTTCGTTATTCGTTTTAATTTAATTATATATATATAATCCGTTCTTCGATTTCCAAACCATTTTCATTTCACACATGTGGTAAAAATAATATTTTTAGCCAACAAATATTCATTTCAACACATGACTATTTTTAACACTTCATATCTATAATAAAAAAGTGATTTTTATTGTCAAAACAATTTATTTCAAACATGATTATTTTTAGTGATTCATATATATAATACAAATGAGATTTTTATCGTTTAAACAATTTATTTCAAAACATGATTATTTTATATACTTCATATAGGTGATAAAAATGTGATTTTTGTCGTTCAAACAATTTATTTCAAACATGATTATTTTATATACACGAATGTATTTCAACACATGAATAAAATTCAAACACATGAATATTTCAGAAAATTTCGGCAGCATAATGGCAGGGTAGTTTAAACCGGCACCGTCCCGGGTATGGCTTCTCGCGCTACCTTAAAACCTCGCAGCTTTTGACAAAGGGGATTTCAATAATCTAGTTTGTACGCATATGAATTTTTCCACAAACTAATCCTATTTGGTTTCAACCACAATCAACCATAATCAACAATCAACCATTCGCAATATTCACCAAATTTCACGGTAACCAAAATCCAAACAATCACAACCAATATATATTGTCCATGGTCTGTGGATGAGGGGAGTATATATATAGATATACGCATATAAATATATTTCAATTTCATTTCAACTCCATTAAACTCATATATGATTTTTACAACGTCTATATAACTTATACATTGCACATATAATTTATACAATGCTTATACATGAGGTGTACAACATTTATATAACTTATATACCGATTATATAATTTATACATCGCCATTCCATATCGTTTTTAATTTAGAAATCTCACATTGGGTTCCACTCCTCCAAAAAAAGGAAGCTCCAAAAATTCTCTGGTCTCTTCTAGAATGTAGAAGACGTCGTCACGAGTCCAATGTCTCTTGTTTCACTAGATTTCGACAACATAGCAAAACGATATGAATTTTATAAGCAAACATGAATTCGCAATGGTTTTAAGTGTTATAACCAGTTTAATTAAACTAAGTCGTAACTTTTCTGTTTTGGTTCAAATTAGGGTTCGGATTTTTGGTAAAACCCGTGTAGTGTTGCGTCGATCAGGCTACACCACGAGGTAGGGCTTCGAAATCCGCGCCAGGGGGTCCCACCGCTGTCAACTCGAACTGGAGATGGAGGAGGAATCGGGTGCACGACAGCGGGACTTTAGGGTATCCAATCTTGACGAATACCAAACGAAAAATCACAAATCCTATATGGATTTGAAGATCGTGGAGTGTACTACAGATTCCTCAATTGAAGCATTCGATTTCATGGAGCGGATTGGAAGAAAAAGAGGACAGAAGGGGAGAAGTGTTTTTCGCCGTGCGCTGTAGAGAGGTTATGGGGAGAGAGAAAATAATGGTTGAATTTGATTGGCCAATAATATATATTTAATTATTTATTTCCAAAAATACCCCTTTTTCCTTACGAACTCCAATTCAAACCCAACAACTGTCGTCCCTAACTAAATACCCCCATTCTGCACACAATGGAATATGTTTCGTAGTCCCATTCGACTGTTTCAGTCATTTATTCTTCAAATTAAAATATAAAACATTCAAATATGGATTTGAACATACATTTCAATTTCCGGGGCCACATACTGATTCCAAAAATTCCAAAAAAATAAATCTGGCTAAGTTTGGACGACACGGTCCCAGCAAAGCTAGTTTCATCGAATTTGGAGACCGTATGAAAATAGCATTTTTCTGGTCGATCCAAATTGACTGAAATTAACCAAACACATTTTATTTTGCCACGCTCACATATTAACTCCAAAAATTATGGAATTTGAAACCTAGCAATAATTTGACATTCCGGATCCAACAAAAGTCGTTTCGTCGAAAATGGAGGTCGTTTGCAAAATGTCTATTTTTACGGTCTATATTCATTCCATAACGACCTTTTTGAAAATTCATTTGGCTATAACTTTTGATTCCCGCCATGAAATTTCAATTTTTTAGATTCGTTAGAAAGATATTCTTAAACAGATTTAAATATTTTTGGTTTCACTAAAATCCGTTTTATTTTGCATCCTATACAGTCAGTCAAAGTTCGAATTCATATTTTCAAACTGCCACGCCATTTCAGGCCTTGTTTTATAATTAAAATAAATATATTCACTATAACTTCGATCCAAATGAATTTTTAGTCGTTATTGTTTAAAATAAATTATTTTAAATATTCTAAATTCATTAAAATAGCCAAATTAAAATTTTAAATTGGTTCTGATTTTCCAGGTTGTTACAGTTACGGTTAAGTAAAATTGGATGGGTAGTGGGTGGGTTAAGTAAATTAGAGGGGGTGGGTAATATGTGTATATATAGGCCCACGAACTTAACCCAATAAGGTTATGTAATTAAAGACACCTAGTGGTATACATAACTGGTAGATAATGCAATAAGGTTATGTAATGAAAGACACCTATTGGTATACATAACCAGTAGATAATGCAATGAAGTTATGTAATTAAAGACACCCTTTAGGGTAAGCATAACTAGTATAGGGCTATGTAATTAAAGACACCTAAGGGTATACATAGTCAGTGGAAAACCTAGTGGGGCTACAAGACATGGGAGAGAGCTTGCATCATATTGTGTGGGACCCATTTCAGTCCGTAACCCGGAGTTGGTATCAAGAAAAGAACTCCGTACTAGGCGGAGAAGGGGCACGCTTACTGATTGATTGTAAGAGATCCAAACGAGGCGGATGGTGTGGGTGGCGCAAACCGACCGAGGACATGTGCGTGCATGGGTCGGGCAGAGGGGGCTAAGACGGTCGTGACACCAACAGATATGGTTGTACACATCATGGGTTGCCACTTTAGGAAGTGATACCTCTTGCTGTGGGGCCAGCATAAGATATCTACAGGGTAGGAAGCCGATCGATTAGGGTAGTGGTTAGGGTATACTTGGACGTATGACCTAAGCCTACCAACTCATAGTGGAAGGGATAATCTCATTTCAGTAATACTAGTAATAATGCACAGTAATCATGAGTGACATACATCTTATCTTGCTTACCTTGTCACACTTTCCATTTATGTAGTGAACTCTCTTATCCACTTTATATGCCTATCATGTTGCTTTTATTTATCTACTAGATAAAAGTAACTAGATTCATCAGACTTCATGTCTGACCCGGTTGTTTCTCCTTCTTTCTTCCGTTCCCCCCTCCCCCAAGATTCTTAGAGAGGAAGCACTCAGACTTAATCAGGAATCAGATATCATCTTGCTAGGAGTTACTTATGAAGTATGGCTCAAGTTCTTGTCTCTACTATGGCTTAATTCTTTTAATTGGGGGAATGATGCTTTTTATTTACTTATGTACTCTGATGGTGCAAGACAGAAGTTGTTTTATTGTAATGGTTTTTGTGACTAATGAAATTGTGGACCATGAAATTATGACTTATGTTTGAAATAAAAGTTTAAATTTTCCGCTGCTGCCTTATTTATATCTGTCTTGTAATTATTCTATGTCTGTTTACCTATAGAGCTTCACGAAACTAAATGCATTCCCTTAGCGAGTGACATTAACGGACGTGGGATGTCACAAACCCGATGGGAAAAATCTTAGTGAAGGAAAAAGAGTACAATATGCAGTATCATATTTACTACGTCAAAAGTAGTATGATACTTCTAGATCAATGTAATGCCTCGTTAAAACCTTAATAAGAAAAATCTAGTGGGAAAAACTTAAATAAGGAAAAAGAGTACATTATAACTTATTTTTGTACGTTACTTTTGGATTGATACTTCTTGAGCACGACCCATGCCTCATTAAAAACCTTACTAAGAAAACCCAGTGGGGAAAACTTAGTTAAGGAAAATGAGTGCATTATATCATACTTATGGATGCTCCACATGATTTAATAATTTCCTCTGAATTCGTATTCTTCTTTCAATAACTCAAATTGCTTACAAATAGTTTTTAATGAAGTCTTTCTTTTAAAACTTCATGTGCATTCCATGCTTCAGGCATGTTTACTTGTTTAAAACGCCTTCCTTTTGTAATTGGTATGTTACTGATATTCATTTATGAATACACTTCAGGTACTTATAATTTTCTGTTTCAATCGGACCTGCATGTTGCAATACATATTTGATGAATAAGACAACTTTCATTACTAAGCAGGAAGTAATTTACTCATCTTGAAGTATATCAAAATTTTCATTTCAACAATACTTAGAAGAATGAAGTATATCAAGATTTTTATTACAACAACACTAAGCCGGAAGTAATCTACTCACCTTGAAGTATATCAAGGTTTTCATTACAAAAATACTTAGAAAAATGTTGTAATCTATCATCCTTGTTCTTGGTATTCTTTATAATAACAAATGTTATTTATGTTCTTTAGGAACTTATATATTATAATTTTTTTTTTCATATCGCGACTACCACTTCAATGGATATTAAGAGTTTCATTACAACAATTCTTGAAAGTAGGAAGTGACCTACTCATCATGAATTATTTCAAGTTTTTCATCACAACAATACTTAAAAGAATGCTGTAGCCTACATTTCTTACTCTTTATCACTACCAAAGTTATTTAAATTCTTCTGAAATTTGTATACTTTCATCGTTTATACCTTCAGGGTACTGTAAGCATTTTAAACACTTTCACCACTTTAATTAATCCAATTATCTCTGAAAATACAATGCTCATGGCACTTAGCATGTTGTTGACACTTTTCAGTGCTTCAGTAACTTCCGTGTGCTTTTGCCATTATATATATTTCTGTTTTTATCTTATGAACTATAGGTTCATATCTTATGGACTACAAGTCCATATATCTTATTTAGGAGAATTTCATGATGGCCAATCATGCTTCTCTCTAATATGGGATTTTTAATCCATTTATAAATATAAGCGCTTTATTATTTATTAATTTATCACCGATGATTATTTCTTATCAGTTTTATACATATTTTATTGAGATCTCAAAACTTATCATGTTTTAGGTACCTAAACCACTTCTGGGGTTATTTTGACAATCATGTCATGGGTTTCATTCAAAGCACCTCTAATTGTTTCTTCAGGAACACTCATCTCCTTTATTTTGCATCTTTATGACTTACTCCAAAGATATTTTAAATAGACTTTTATACCATATTTTCAGCTGTGATTTACACATTTTGATCCTTCGGGGATTCAAATGTTATTGGAGAAAGTCTATTAGGGACATAATTGATAATTTATGCAAGTTACTTAATACTTTGCATAATTCTATATGTTAGCAAATATTTAACATCGATGACTCCTTTATCCTCCCCCTCAATGTTGACAAACATTGTCACTTTAAATAATAAACCTACTTTGGATTCATTTTTGATCCATTATAGCATCATAGCTAGCAAATACATTAGATGTATTTCAATTGTAGGGGGATAATGCTCTTATTAGTTGATAAGATGCATTCATATTGTATTGCTTATTCCCTTTCAATGATCTAATGACTTGAAGGAATTTTATATCATTTGAATATGCACATGACTTCAGTTCATTCAATATTGATGTCAATCAACTTTCTAAAATATAAAATAATATATTCATAATTTATAATATGAGCTCATGACAACTTCAGGTTGTTAATAAAATATTCGCATATATGTGTATATATTGCGTCCACGTATTACAAATGTAACTGATTTGCATATTCTCTCTCATTCAAGTTATTGATTTTAGAACTAATTGTTTATAATGTTCGAATCATTAATTTTTTCTTATCAAGCAATGTCAACGTGAATCTTAAAGATCGTTTCATAATATCCAAAATATCTGATTTGAAACTGTATTGAACTTCTGGTTCAAATGGAATATATGAATAGCTTCGAGTTGTTAATCCATATTGAACTTCTGGTTCAAATAATATATAAACAATTTCAAGTTTGTTAAACTTTATTGAACTTCTAGTTCAACTGTATTGAACTTCTGGTTCCACTGTATTGAACTTCTGGTTCAAATAAAATATATAAACTTCAAGTTGTTAAAATTTATTCTTCAACATAATATGTAAATATAAATATATAAGCAAGATAGAACTCATTTTGAAAATTGTGATATCTTTGGACATCAATTTTATTAGTGTTATTATTTCACACAGTTTCAATAAAGCTTCAGGCTTTTAAATTATGAAGTATTTCAAGTTCATTGATTAAGGACTTCAAGTTCCTATGCAAATATTTATAAACATACATATTATATCTAGTTTATTAATTTATGGCGAACTTCTGGTTCTCAACCTTTTAACATACTTCTAATTTAGAAGCTTTTACATTTTTGCTAATTGTCAAGATTTCAAACTTGTAAACTTCATCCAAAAGTTTCTTTTTTTATAATCCAAGACTTCAGGTCTCAGATCTGAGTTATACAACTTTTTACATTACATTAGATATTAGTTCCCAAATACATCGACTAATAATACATATGTTTATTCTTATTCCAAATACAAACATACATCATTTAACTTACAATAGCCATTGCTTTTAGTACATTTATAATAATATGGTAATGTAATATATATATATTATCATAATGATATATTTAATGCATTTATTATAAAAATAACAGAAATAACCATTATACAGTCTAAATATATGAATCAAATAAATAAATTTTACTTAAATCAACATAACAAAATTAGGATCTAGCTACAGTATTGATCAGCATCAAAACTGAAATAAACAACTTACAGTTGTACTGCATTCCCAATAATCATATTTTCTAAAATACCATATGTATGCATAATGTCTAATCGAGAATTGAATTAATGTACATAATTATAGAACCAAGATTTTACCTTCTTTAATATGAATAATTCCATAAACTTGCAGATCTATACATAAAATTCACAACATAAAAAAATGCATGTTTTAGCTTCAAATTATACAATCCATATAAAAATCTTTTAGATCTTTCCTTTTTATGTCAAAATTATCTCTTACCATTATAGAAATTGCAGGTTCTAAAATTTTCATTTTTATAACAAAAATTGCTTCTGCATACACTTTAGGTGTACTAAATTAATATCAATATTTAAATCTTAGCTTATGATCTTCAAGATGCATATTTTCTTTAGTCATTACATTTGCATTATCATCCTTGATATTTGAAACTATTTCAATGAAAATTCTTTTACAGACATATCAGAATATAATATCGCTTCTGGGATATTCCATAAACACCATTTAGGAAAAACTTATGATTTTTTTTACAAATATTTTATCACCTTTAATTGTAGAAATCTCTTCTGGAGATATTTTATTATTTTCAAATAAACAGATCTCTTCTAGAGATATTTTACCATTTCCAAATATACAA
Organism: Allium sativum; assembly: GCA_030737875.1. NCBI lineage: Eukaryota > Viridiplantae > Streptophyta > Magnoliopsida > Asparagales > Amaryllidaceae > Allium > Allium sativum. Next base: position 304,519,868 of record CM060925.1, on the reverse strand, counting down.
ATATCCTCTAAAGATATTTTGTTATCACTGCTTCTGGGTTGAACTTATCTCCTCCAGAGATAAATATATACAAACTATTGAAATGTCATATCAATATATAAAAATACATTTCAATCCTTAAATGCAGTAACAAAATTAGGTGCATTAAATAAAAATAAGATTCAAAAGAGAAAAGAAATCACTACTTCTGGAGTTTATGATATTCCTTCAAGGAACACATCTTTTATTTATGTAGTTGCAATGCAACAAAAAAAATCTCTAACATCTCTTCTAGGATGTTGGATTTTCTATATAAAAATAAATCTCTAGAACATCTCTTCAGGAGATTAATATGCATACTATATCTTCAGGATATTCAGTTAATATAAATTGTACATGAAAGATGCCAGTAAGATGAAACCCTTTTAGAGATTTTCTATTGAATCCAATGTTATTGTATCATATTATGGTGTGTGTGTGTCTCTTTTAACTTCTTTTAGAAGTACAATCTTTTCGTGTCACAATATTTAAGAAAGCTTCGGGCTTTTATTTCAACTTTCTCATTTGCATATGAACTTCAAATTCTTCATTTGCATATGAACTTTAGGTTCCTCGTTTGCATATGAACTTTAGGTTCCTCATTTGCATATGAACTTCAGGTTCACATTATTTCAGATTCCAAAGAATTAATAAACTTTTTCATTAGTTTATTTTTCATAATTCACCTTTGGTGATAGATCAATATTAGATCTGAAATTAATACAATCTTCTGGATACGTGTTATATTTATATTTGTTTCTCTAAGAAACAATACAACATTTCTTCCGGAAATATGAATTATGTAACAACATCAAATTAATTTCGATGAATTTATTTGAATAGATAAGAACAAAAATTTGTCGAATCCAAAAAGAATAAATCATTACAATCAACATCTTATTTTTAAATCATGTAGGGATCTCAAATATATATAATTTTAGTATAATTTTGAGATCAGCAGTATGATTACATAAAAAATAAATCAGATCTATAATAGAGTGAGATCTGAAATATGATTAACCAAATAAGAATCAAATCTCAAAGTGTAGATCTATATAATTTCTAAAATTATAAGATTAAACAAAAAATCTAGAAGATAACACAATAGATTTAAGTCTAGAATGAGATGAGATCTAAAAAAAATAGAGATTTGAAAAATCAAATCAATCAGGTCAGAAAAATAACCTACCATTTTGAGATCTATAATTAGATCGGTTAGAGCTTTGTGTTGATAACGTGTTATAAAATAAAACAGAACATATGTTAAATAAGAATCCATTAGAGAGAACAGAAAAAATAGTGGAGAGAATTTTATTTCTATTACTTTAAGTGTGTACAATTTATATTACATTGGCTCCTTTATATGTAAGTTGTGGAGCTGATGTTAAACTTATCCCCGTGATGTGGGACTAAATAAAGTATGACAAGAGCATATTCACTTATATATATTACAACAATCATATCTATTTTTACTTGTTTTTTGATTTACGTGTGGAACCTAAGACTTCACTCAAGTCATTGCTTGTCGGTCTTAGTAAACCCCACAAGTAGTGATATACCCCGATTTTTCAATGCCTTCACACTACCTAGGTAGTCACCCCTAGAAATTGGCAGAGGTGGCCCTCGAACCTAAGACCTATGTCTCATCCCCATTCGCCCACCTATAACCAATATTTTTTATTTTTGGATTTAACTAATCCCTTGATGTTTGTGATAATAAATTTTGGTTTGGACTAAGGTATTCATTAAATGGTTTTGTTAATAATGCAAGTGAAGTTATGAAAGGAAAAAGTGTTTTCAAATTTAAAACCGAAGTTAATGATCTAAAATTACGATATATTGTTTATATATTTAGTTTGAATATTATTTTCTTAATTTCATTATTTTCCAAATATAGCCTTTTTAAATAAGGAAACATGAAACTTCAGGTTTTAGCTATTTAAATCAACAAAGATAATTACTTCGGAGGAAATGATCGACAACTTTTAAGTTCACGATGAGGAAGAAGACATTTAAATCAGTCATGTCTTTGAATATACCGATGAGCTTAGTTTGAAGGAGAGGATTGAGTTTGAAGCCCTATTGGTTAAGAATATAAAAAAGGAGCAACTTGATGTATATCACTCTACTCTCGTTTGTGCATCCTAAGGGACCTCTCTCTCTTTTTGAGGCTCAAACCATTTCCATGTCTAATCCATAGGTTACCTTACCAAGGGTCACGAAAGCGATGAGAGAAAAAATTAGATAGAAAGGCTGGAAGTGCTAACGATCCATCTTCAAAGAAACAGATAAAAAATTAACCCAAGAAGCAACTATCAAGTTCGCTTTGTGTCATGTGTAGACATGTAATGGTTTTAGACGTAGCTAATTTTAAATGCTGGTTTTGATCAGAAAACCAGTATACTTGTATCGGGGCTGATTTGTGACCACCAGAGATCAGTCTACCTTGTGGTTATTTAAAGTGTATTACTGTGAATATCACAAGCAGTATAGACTCAAATAAATGTGTGTGTGTGTGTGTGTATATATATTCAGACCACGTCTAGAAATATGATGAGAAACACGCCAAAATTCTAAGGAAAATAAAATTTAAAATAAATTTATATTTGTCTACAGTTAATTCTATTTTTATTCCATTTTATTATGTGTGTTTCTATGACCGGTATACAGGTGACTGGACAGGATCTGAAGAACGTGAAGACTCAGTGAGTTTATGAATGTATGTGAGAGAGTGTATATGTATGACCAAGTGAAATCTGAGTGAATGATGTGAGAGAGTGTATATGTATGACTGAGTGAAATCTGAGTGAATTTGGAGTTGTAGTGAGGAATGGATGTAAAGAATGTAAATGTGAATTGAATGTATTATATCACAGTGAAATGTACAATAGTGGAGTCAGAAGTTTGTACTATTTCAAATATTGTAATAAAATATTTATTTAAATAAAAACACTGTTCGAATATTAAATTCTATGCAATAGCATTTTATTTAAAAAATATATTTATTTCTGTATGTGATACAACAAAGAATAGTACAGATACAAGCACATTTATATAATAATATATATGTCTGTTATCATCAAATAAAAATCATATTGTTATACTCAACATACACAATTTACCCTCCAATTTTCAATCTTAGTAAATATACACATAATCATCGTCAAATTTACAATCTTATTATTATAGTATTATCTTAAGCCCAAACAGAAGATATATGAATGAATTTATACAACAATAATATTCTTAATACATTTAGGGAATGAATTGCACATAACAACAATAATTCCATTTATTTATTTCGTTAAGAATAACGGGGAATTAGACGATAAATATATCATTAGTAAAAGACGTAATTTAAATCCACTCACTGGCAGCTTTCCAATTCCAGAATCTGATTCAGAATTATTAACTGTGGTTTCGCCCTAGTTTGATTCAATACTGTAATAACCAAAGATTTACAATTCAGAATCCAAAAGAAAATAAAAGAATTGAATCGAATCAGATCCATGGAACTTACCTCGTACGGAAAGAAATTCTAAGTGACTACAATCCTAAGCTATGAATTTCAATCTCCAATTCTTATTTCTGAAGGCCTGAACTAATATAATTTGATTCAGAGAAGGTTTGGAGAAGATATGAAATGGTAGGGCCTCCGCGTTTGCTCAAAAAATAATGAGTTTGAATGCTAGCCCTAGACGTTTATTTATAGCCACTCAACATAATCTGGTCCGTTAGATTCATCGAAAGAAAATCAGAACCATCGCTGAAAAATAAAACACATCACAAACCTAATTAATCACGATGCCTACACCCTATGGGTTGACCCAAACATATGCCTAGATCGACACTGGGTCGATCTAGACCTCCTTGGGTCGACACTAGGTACCCAAATGCTATTATATATAGGTCGACCCATACATGTTTAAAACAAACATGTACATGTCATTTAACGCTTGATTATTTCTTGCCTTTATTTCTTCCTTAACGTTACAATTCTTAACGTTATTATTTATTTATTTCCCTTATTCTTGGACTTATCCCAATTCAAATTTCAAACGTCAGTTCTGAAATTTTCTATGCTTATATAATTTCTTCTGTTTTAACTTTCTGCGTGTTTAATCTCTTTTCAATTCAGTGAACGTTATTTTTAACGTGCATTAATTCCATTTCAAATGCGCACCATTAGTACATTAATATGCGCATATCTATTCTAAATTGAAACGCTACTTAGTTGATATTATTTCAAGTTTCCTTTTATTGCATATTTTGTACCATTTATAAGACGCATTAATTTTGCGTTTTCTTTTGCATTTCATTTCAAAATATATTTCTTTCTTAACGTCAATTATGACATGCATTATCAATTGATAGGAACGCTTCAATTTTTATGTCAATTACTTTTCTTTTTCTAACTGTCCATTTATTTCAATTTCAAATGAGCATTTTGCTATGAATTTATGTACATACATAATTTAAAAATAAAAATTATATTTGCATACATTTATATATAAATATTTTCTGATGCTAGACTTCGTACGTACGTAAATTTGTCGTACGAACTCTGTTAGGAATATATTATATATGTAAATTTATCAAAAATGCAATGAACGCAATAGTACACATTTCAAAATCCAATTCTAACAATTCCAAAAATGTCCGTTTACATTCATTGTTTTCTGTAATTATTTAATTGAATTAATATTATAAAAATGTTGGGTCTTACATATGGTGCCCCCAACAATGCTGGCTTATTATGCTTATATTGAGATAGTTTACTTGAGTTGATCCTATTGTATACTCTATGACATTTGATATAGCTCTATGGATGCTACTTCGTTGATTGGTTCCTACTATTATTGTCGTCTCTTCTGTTGTATAGGCAATATTATATTTTGTCCACGCGCTATGAGATATGCGATAGAGCATGCTGTGATTATTTTATTTTATACCATGATGATTGTTGTCCTATATAAGTCGGGCACGACATCAGTGCATTATTTAAACATTATTGATGAAGATGACGTAGTGCGATGGTCACATTTCAACATTAGTTTTCATGTAAAAATTAATTGGAGTGATGTCCTACTTAAAATTAAAAAGGAATGTGTGTGTGGTAAGCCACGCATTTCGATCAGGATCGTTATGAGTGAATGTTGACTTAATTTATAAAAGCTAGAAAAATTGAATAAACCGAAAGTCCATATTCCAATGCATACCCAAGCGCATACAACATCCAGATCAACTACCCAACAATGGATTACTTGGTTTATATAATAGTAACAACTTATAACTATTATTCAAAAAATATAATATTGGTATACTAGCAATTATTCAATGGTTATTACTTTAATGCTTGCTTAAGCAGTAGAAAAGGTTAAATACACCTTCATGGAATTTGATATCTAATAGGGCTGTCAAAAAACTACCTGACCCATTTACCCAGCCCAAGCACCCAAAAAATAAATGGGTTGGGTTGGACCCAAAAAAAAGACTAGTTTAATTGGGTAAACCCGTTAAACCCATTTAATTAATTGGTTTACTTGGTCATAGCCCGTTTATTTTACGTTTAGCCATTTAACTCATATCTGCATTTTATTCCGTCATCTTTTTCATTCGCACAAAGCTATTGTGAAACAAAATTAGGGCTTATTCTATTGATTTATGTATATTCTACAACAATTCCACTACTAGTCTTGAATCGTTTGGAAATCTAGGGTTTTTGTTGCACCATCCGTCTTCTTTTCAATTTCTAGGGCGCACACTTCTCGTCGCCGACCTCCTGCTACTCGTCGTTTGACTATGGTAACTAGAATTTTTTAAGCAACATATCTGTAATTGTTTCTCACACAAGCAATGAAACAGTTTGATTTTTATTGATAATGGGTTTCATAGAAGATATATGAAAATATGACAAGTAGTACCTAACTATCAACCTTAGGATAACATTATATATTACCTTTGACTTTGATACCTAGTTAATTGGTATTGTGTGTATTATATTTATTTATCGATTATCACAATTTTAATATTGTATCCAGTAAAATTTTAACGGACATAGTTGTCTTTTATACTTCTATCATTGTAATTATCCAAAATTTCAAGTGTTTTTTTTTAGATTCTTGTAGCGATGAATACATGCTTTAAAGACTTCTATTCATCTTTTTTCCCCCTTCTATTGGTTTCTATCGTAATTCAAAATTTACGTTGTTATATTCATTAAGTAAGCAGATACCAGGAATTGGAGGAGCAAGTAAATGTGTGCAGTAAAAAACACAGCGCTAGGAGCAAGATTTCCTGGAGCTAGATGGGTGGTTGTGTAGTACATTCCCTATTAATAACACTACATATCGATATGATGTTTTCATTTGTTTTGTTGATTTTGTGTGCTGTTTGTTTGTTCACTTTAGTCTTTGATTTTATGTTTTCTTCTGATTTTGTATTGTTTCTCCTTGTTTGTGTTTTTCTTTCGTTGTTCTTAATATGAATTTGATAAAGAAATATTAAAACTCTCATTGTTCTTTTGATTAAAAACATTATCTATAGATCATTCTGGCATGCATAGACTAACTGTTTTTTTTCCCTTAAGTAGGTGCATGGAAGTTTCATTTTAATTATATAATGACTAGAAGACAAAGCATGCTTTAATTCCATTATTTACCACTACTCTGTTCGAAAGCACCTCTCCCCATAAAAGAATTATGTAAGTTTGCATTTACATGTCCTTTAGTGCAATACATTTATCATCAGTTTTATATTTGCTGGTTCGTCTTCATTCTCCCTTTAGTTTCTAATAAAATTATCAGTTTTTCCCTTTAGTTTCATTCTCCCTTTAGTTTATATTCATGTTTTTATATATTTATGCAGGTGCTTCTAATTTCTATGCTGAAAAGATAAATTTAGATGAATGAAGACCCAGTTCATAAGTTATAACTGGAATTGTGGGTTATTCATGTAGCTTTTCAAGACTGGAATTTAATGTCTAATTTGTTATGTCATTGATTGAAATCTAAAATCACTACTTAAATCGATGATTAAACATGTACATTCTTATTTGTTTTGACATTGAGAACTTTATTTGATTTGATGTTGTGCATGGCTGCATGCCAGTTTTATGGTTTTTCCATGTTTAATAGTTTTTCCCAATAATGGGTTGGATTTGGTTTACCCTTAATTTAGTGGGTTAGGTTTGACCCATCTAATAAGCGAGTTTAATGGATTGGGTTAGTATTTATCTTAAATGGGTTGGGTTAATTTTCACCTAACCCATTTACGCCCAACTCAACCAATTTGACACCCATACGCGGTGAATGCGTCTAGATAGAAGCAGTTCAATATGGGCACTGCTACATCGACACTGTGGCAGTTTATATATATGTATATACACAAAAATTGGACCACAATATTTGTTTGTCTTTATGTGGAAGGTGGAATTCAGGGAGAAATCTAATGTTTCAGATTTTATGTGTTTAACTTTGTGTCAACATTTTGTGTCCATTTAGACTTTCTCATGAGTGTGTGTGTGTGTGTGTGTATATATATATATATATGTGTGTGTGTGTGTGTGTGTGTGTGTGTGTGTGTGTGTATACATACATATATAGGGTCGGCTATTTGGACACAAAATTAAACACACAGAGAGAGAGACAAAGCCTCCATCGTTGAATTTGTTTGTCTTTATGTGGAGAGTGAAATTCATGGGAGGATCCAGTTGTTGAGATTTATTATATGCAATTTTGTGTTCTTGTTTTGTGTCTAAATAGAGTTTCCCTATGTATATGTACTTATATATGTGTGTGTGTATATATATATATATATAAATGAAAATTGGAAAAGCCAAAATCATTATAGTGGGAGGCAAGGCTTGTGGAGACGCTTCCACTTTGGCTCTGTTGCATCGACATTAGGGCTGTCAATGGATACTTTCGGATGCGCATAATGTTATATCTGCATTCGTATCCGAAACCATTTTCGGATCGGATATCCGCATCTGTGCATACAGACAGTTATCAGATAATTATCCGCTCCGCCAACAGTCGATAAATCATTGACATAAATAAATTTTTTAGGTTAATATTAAGTTTTTTCAATCCAATTGATTATTAAAGTGCTAAGTATGATGATAATATATAATTTTAAGCAATATGCATGAGTTTAATAGACTTTCAATTGTGCAAAATAATAGATTAGTATACTTAATTATGTTAAAATATACATAATTTAAGTTATAATCATTGAATAAAGCAAACGGATAATTTTCGAATGTAGATATAACTATATATGCAACCACATCCGTTTTTTCGGGATAATCGAATGATAGACTAGGAATGGCAATGGGGCGGGTTGGGGCGGGTTTCTCATGCCCCAGACCCGACCCGGACTTTTTAAACCCCGCCCCAGACCCGACCCGGAGACCCGGTGCGGGTCTGGAATTTCGCCCCGTACCCGAAACCCGTACGGGTCAGGGTAGACCTGACCCGCCCCGCGACCCGGTGATATTATGTTCTAGTGTACACAAATTTATATATTTATATTTTTTATCACTAAATGATAAATTATATGCATATTATAATGTGTTCACAATGACAAGAGAATATTATAAAATGAGTTGTAAGATAATAGTTCAAAATGTATGCATTTGTTATTATATGATTATCATTGATGTAACTTAATACGATGAAAATTTTATAGTTTTCAATTAAAAGAATATAATATTCAAGTTATAACTATGTAAATCAAAGAAGATTAACAAGTAATAGTTATAGTTATAAAGAGTTTGAATGATGTTTCGATCATGCGGGTCGGGTTGGGGCGGGTTAGCCATGCCCCAGACCCGACCCTAGACCCGGACCTCCAAAGGCGGGTCGCGGGTCTACCCGCCCCGAAGACCCTATGGGGCGGGTCTAAATGGGTCAAAACAGGGGCGGGTCAAGCGGGTTTGGACCCTAGACCCACCCCATTGCCATCCCTATGATAGACTATTGGCACTAGAGCGTTATCACACCCGATCTTCTGAAGTGTGACTAATCTCAAAACGGAAAGTGGGGTTTGGTTGCATGTTGCATTTGCTCTGATTTTAGACCTATTCCCAAAATCAAGTGCAAATTATTCCCAGTAGACATCGTCGTCAACAATAATGGCGTCCAGCTGCTGCTTCAGATCCGTAACACGATCCTCTACGTTTTCGACTTCCATCAAATCTCATCTGTCTAGGTCTCCAAAAATCTCTCTTCCTTCCTTCAAATCGGCGTCTCCCTTTTCCTCTTCTACCAGTCGTCGCTTCGCTTTAATGTCAAGGTCACTTTTAGTATTAACCAGTTTTTCATTATGATTCAGCATATGTTTTCTTTTTTTAATTTGTCTGTATTTTCGGAATAGACTGCCTGTAGAATTGGGATGTGGATCACTTTATCCACTTCACAGCGCGGTGGCAGAGGCAAGGTTGACGTCTCGTCTGAGTACAGCTTCTGGTAGAGACATATCTCAGGGTACCCTCTGCCGCACATATCCTGGTCTTTAACTATCATGTTAGTCATTACTTCGTCGCATTAATTTATTCACACAATGCTTCAATTTTTATTTTTTAAATTTATTTGTTAGGGAAAGACAGATAGATTAGGATGTTTGAGAATTTTACATTGGAGCTTGGTACATATGTACTGAAATTGTGGATGGTAGAAAGTTAGACAAACGCTAGTCAACATTTCTGTTAATTGGATACAACTATAAACAAAAGAATTCCAAAATCACATAGAGGACCAAATTTTAGAAGATTTTTTTGATAACAGGACTTGATCAAATGGGTCACTCCACATTCCACTAGTTTGACGGTCTTATTTGCCACAAATCTATGTTGATGAGCTTTTTCTTAAGCGGGCATCAGCTAGAAACTTAATGGGTTCATTGTTACCCTTATACAAAGCTACCCTAATTTTGCGAGTATTAGTTTGTTAACTTGGGTTTATGCTTGTTTATTTTTTATTTGTTTTCATAGGATGCTATTTATAGTGAAACAAATACCAAACAACATAGATAATTAATGTTAATGATGTGTCTGTAATGACATTTTTTTCATTAACATGTTGCTAATTCGCAATTCATAATAGATGTGCTAGTTAAAGTCAAATCTTAGAAATTTCTTCTTAACGTAAACACATGAAAGTGTTATAGTTTGAACTAAAGAGATGTATTACACTCGTTGATCTCAAATGCAAGTAAGACATAGTTGTATATTTATTTCAAATGGAATTGTATGAGGATGTTCACTTTCAAATCGTAACTCTCCACCTCTCCGTTACACCTTAATTTTATTTTTGCTATATGCAGTTTCAAATGAAACCAAACTTTATATATGTATTTTCATTCCCTTCCGTTTCATTCAAAAATGTTAAGTCAACAATTACTATGGGAACTTAACCGTGAAATTAAATGTTTTTCTTGAAAAGCATAGGACTATTCAAACAAACTTCTTTTATTAGAATTGTACTGAACGATATAATAATACATGTATGAAGCTTAATTTTATCTCAACGTGTATGTCTGAAAATTAGCGAGGTTTGGGGTAAAAGGGTGTATTGTTACTTGAGTATACCGAGGCTGTTCATCTGAAAATTGTATATACTAAATGCAACAGTCCACACAATATGATGCATGAACCCCATCATCACTATCCTATAGGAACTACGAGATTGCCCCAAGGATGTCTTTGGCATATAGGGGTCATCGACCGACCATCGGCCGTTGCCATTAGTTCACATACTAGAATTTCTATTTTCACTAGAACTCAATAAGCTACTTTTGTTTTGATTCCAGCACAGCTCAAGCATTTCATTGATTCATCTACCTACTAGTTCTTTTTATGAGGCTTAAGCAGCGAGCCCTTTCACTCAGTTCTTCATTCTTTGATGAAATTAAGCATCAGTTAGATCTCCTTAAGTAGAAATTTCATGTTCCAAAAAGAATTGTTAGATTTTTTGTAGGGAGGGAAATTTATAGAATACAATTGAGTTATGTAGTTATCAGGCAATTCTATTAGGAATAACGAGGGCGACTCTGAATACACAAAGCTTTATTTATACCTGAAGCAAGTTCGGGTGCCGTGGAAGTACATACCACTCAACCAAAGAAAGAGGCCTTTGCAGACCGTACAAGTGCACGACGAGCCCATGCAAAAAGTTTTGGTCTATTCACGTTTTCATATTCCAATTGAATACTTCCCATTTAGGATCAAAGAAAACGATTATTCTTTCTTATTAACTATTGATTATTGAGAATCACTCTTGGATTTAAATTGTGAATGTGTGTTCTTAATTATTTTTGTAGGTTCATTAATCAGGGTTTAACAGAAAAATTTCATAAGTTTCTAAAAATTAAAGATAGAGATCAAGAAATGGAAATTTAATTTTGAAATCTGATTCAAATCCAATATAGCATTTATGAGTACATATGAGATGTATCGAATCGATTCTCGGTCCAAAGCTGAAAATAATTATCAGACTTGTGTCGTATCATTAAATGCGAGCTGTCAGGTTTTTAAATATTAAACGACCATGTTAAAATTTAAATTCTATGCTTACAACTCGGAATTAAAATATAAGCTTTGAAAATAGGTATTTTAGAGAAGAACAATCTGCATAAATATTTGTTCAAATGTAATGCTTTAAAAGTACAATGTAAAGTATGATAAATATTTAATACGTAGATAATTGCATAAGAAATGTCGAAAAATAATGGAACTCCAACACTTAGTTTCTTTCTCCACGTATTATCCTAGACCGAATCAACTGCCATCCATTCTTCTTGCGATGAGAGAAAGTTGAAAGAAGCGAGTTTGATAAAAATCCGGTGAAGAGTTACATCATTAACATACAGTAATGGCGTGCAGTTGAATTCATTTATAGCCTATATGATTAAGGTATTCTACTTGGTTTTATGAACTACCTACTAAGGCCGATTTCATTAATTTAGGGAATTATAGCTTTAAACGCATACATCCAACATCTTGTGAAGATTTCCACACAGGGTCAAATAACTAATCAAACCCCAAATCAATGATAAATTGGAATAATAGAACTATTCCAATACAGGATTGCCTATGGTATCAACCTTGACACTACATTTTCAAATTATGACCACACATCGTATTTTATGCATTGAGGCGGAGCTTGCAATGTCAACTTGTGCCAAAGATGTTTTAGGGTGCATCCGTGTTCACTCTTGTTGACAATGTAACGTCACTTACCACATCACTCTAGGCACCCATTAGCAGGACAGTTGCACTTGCTCTTCGCCGCGTATACCGAAGAAACTTCTGTTAGTGTTCCACCACAAACTTTTTTAAACATCACCATCAGTGTTGCATGTACACCATAGAACCTTTGGTGAATGCAATTTACAATGAAACCATCCTTGTCGAATGTCGACCATGTCAAATAAAATAGTGTCTACACATCTATTTAGTGTCACCATCTGTTAGTGTTCGACCATAGAACCTTTGGCTAATGTACTAACAACAATATGTATATTATACATAACTAAACTATATGTGGGCTTTAGGCTGAGTTTTAGATCGTATTTGTAAATCGTTTAATTGATCGATTGTTGGTCACTGGAGCGGTCGACTGCTTGCCGTCGACTGTGTCCAATGAGTCTGTTGATCGATCGGAGTTGTTTTAATTATTGTTTGTTCTTTGGTAATAACATTGTTCCTTACAGTAAACCATATTATGTAAATCTACAATTTTATGTTTTCTTAGTTTAAATTCATAATCGTTTCACAATTTCATATTAAATTTCAGTAAGTAAACCAACTTAGGTTTAGATTCAGCATGGTTAAATCTATCTATATTCAATTTAACGAAAAAGGCGCATTTAACCTAAATAAACTTTCATTCAGCTACTTTAGCTTCAACTTGTCTTATATTAAAAATTATCATATTCAAGTAAGTTACATTCTTATCAAGCTTCTGATCTAGTATTATTACTAGGTAAACAATATTGTTATGAAACTAAACCAAATCTAGATCAAATAGGGTATAACAAAATTACATTTAAATTATCATATTAGTTATGTGGCCACTTATCTAGGACGAATTCCATGTTATTCCATATCTCTAACCCAAATACCTCAGTGCTTTAGGATTTCATAGTCATTTGTATGTTGTGTAATCCTAGTTATTTAACTCTAGTTTAATTCACTTCTTTTAAGTTTATCAGTAATCATACTTTTAGCTTACCTTTCAATCAATGTTAAATTGGAAGGGTATAGCAACAAATCAAACTTTTTGTAGTGGTGAAATAAACACCCTTTTGTATTTTTCTTACCCAAACATTATTTGTTTTAACACAAAAGAGGAAAGCGATTTAGATTAATCATGAATAGATGATGTTGATCTGATATCTCGGGTAACGTTGTACCATACATGTTGCTTTTTGGCTTGGGAAGTTATAAGTATAAAGCATTGAGTTTTCATGTATCATATATATATAAGTAGACTTATAACGTGGACTTTAGATCGAGTTTAGATAGTGTTTGTAAATCGTTAACCGATGGACTGTTGGTTACTGGAGTGGTTGACCTTTTGCTTTCGACTTTCTCAAATTAGTCTGTCTATCGGTTGGAGTTGTTTTAGTTATCGTTCATTCTCTATTAATTACATTGTTCCTTACAGTAAACCCTAGTATGTAAATCTACAGTTTCTTGATTTTTCAATATAAAATTCATAATTGTTCCACAATTTCATCTTCAATTCCATGTGCAGTTTTAGTAAATTAAATCAACTAAGATTTAGGTTTAACATGGTTAGATCTATCTGGATTTGATTTAACGAAAAGGGTGTGTAACTGTTCATTAAACCAGTTTAGCTTTAACCTGCCTTGTATTAAGAAGGATCATGTTCAAGTAAATTACATTCTTATCAAGCTCCCTATCTACTGTTACTAACAGATAAATAGTTTTCTTATTAAACCAAACCAAATCTAGATTAAATAGGGTGTAAAAAACTTAATTTCATGTAAATCATCTTATTGCATCGAGTCCACTTTCCTTGAAGGAATTTCAGATTACTTCATATCTCAATGCTTTAGAATTTCATAGGCAATATAATCTTTATATGCCGTGTAATTCTATTTATTTAATTCCAGATTTTTTTTTAATTTTAATTTTGAGTAATAGTCTTCCTTTCAAATTTCTTTTTCATTCTGTAATGTGAAGAAGTAAACACCATTTGAATTCTTTTTTACGCAAGTATTATTTGTTTTAACACGAAAGAAGAAGGCAGTTTAGATAAATCATGAATGGATGACGTTGATCCGATGTTTCGGGCAACGCTATGCCGTATGTTTTGCTTTTGGCTTGAGAAATTACAAGTACCAAACATTTAGTTTTGATTTGATGAACTGTGGGTAACCAAGCAAGTAGTTTATCGTCTTATAATATACGTCTTTGACACCATTTATCCAATATGCTTAAAAATATCGATGATTGTAATATATGATTAATAAGAACATGGAGGATGCATCCGATGCTGAAAATGACTGTGTATTTGATGATGATATTGCTAACTTATGAATCAACTTCTTATGGGATGATGCTATTAGAGAACCAGGAGCGAAGAAAGATGGGTACACAAGTAGAAGAACGTCCACATTAAAAGGTTTTTAATATATATTTCAGATGTAATGCTAAGGGCACCAGACTAGTTGGTAGGGGCTACCAACCCGGTGTCTGGTCGGCAGTTAACCGCCGATCAGACAACGGGTTAGTAGCCCCTAACGACCAATCCGATGTCCCTAGCAGTGCACTATTTTAGTTCCTTTACATCTTCCTGAAAAAATAAATCCAAATGAGATGGCTTAGGAATATGCTTAAGATTATGAGTTCGGTGATGCAGACATTGATTTGGAAAAATAATCGTTGAATCATATTCGTATTTATAGTTTATCATTAATATTTATAATTATATTGGGTTTTTACTTTAAAAACTATTATATTTGATTTTTTTTGTTTATGATGTTATATTTGTTGATGATTTTTTTCTAACGAAATGCCTAAATTTTTGTTGTTGCATATGTTAAAAAAACTATTGAACTTTTAATTTTATTGTTACATAACTTAAATTGAAAAAATTTAAACGTGCGCAACAAATTAAAAATGTGTGCTGCATTTGTTACATCGTGCGCTAAGTCTATGTAGGGGCTTTGTGTCTTTTCGCGTTGTGTTTCATTAATAATTATGATGGAGATGAAATCAAGATTGTGCAAGGAAGGTTTATTCATGGATTTGGGTCCCATTAAATAAATAAAATATTACAGTTTGCACACGTTAATGATGTAGATGCAACTATCATGGAAAATGAAATTTGAAAGATTTTCAAAAAATTTGAAAAGAAAATGATTTGATTTCATTCAATCATTCCTTAGATAAAAAGGGTATTATTTATTTAACAAAACTACCATGGAACATTGATTTAAGTATAATTGTAAGTATATAACCCAACCAATAATCTTTAGTTCTAAAATATTTTGGGTTAGATTTTAGAATCAGTTTAAAATTTCACTTAAACTTGGAATGTAGTTGCTAGGTTTGAATTACGCTACTTATGCTTGAATGATCATTGTTTGTATGTTATGAAAATTAAAAAAGAAGTTCCACTATTTAAGAGATCACTATAGCCTGATGTCCTTAAGTAGAAAGTAAGAATGGCAAGAAAATCAGATGCTAGATTAGACATCGATCACTATCGAATTGTCTTACCCTAGTATCGGTAAGATAAAGTACCAATATATTACTGGGATGGTTTATTGTAACATGTATGTACATTGAGGTTTGCATAAGGTTATATTCTGCTAAGGGCATACGTGTGCTCAAGCTATCAGTTTTGGTGTTTGTTGGCATCATTTTAGATGAGTCAATAGTAAGAATTGTAGAGCCTTTCCCATGCACATGCATTTGTAGTAGTTTGGGTTGAGTTTGCATGCCAGTTGTAAGATGGAAGTACAATCCAACCGAGAGTATTTAGGAGTCTTAGTAGAAAGGTCCGAGCTATCCATTTAGAGTTCTATTTTGATACGTTTCCATTTTAGTTAATATCATCGGTTAGGCACTTAGTGTTTAGCTTAGTATGTTTCATAAGTAGAAATGTTTGGATGATAGGCATGGGTGTGAACATGCAGGACATGTTTAGGATGATGATTGCTAATGGATGTATTTTATTAATTACCAGTGCATATACATGTCAATTGTTCATGTTGGTTTATTTTATCAGTTATAAACAATGACTTGCATTTTTGCGTATGTAATGAATGGTTGCTCATTCATATAGAAATGCAAGTATACGCGGTTGTGTGCATCTTAGATACATGACATAAGAACTTGCATTCGAGAGAGACGGCCTAAATTTGCAATGGTTATTAGCTTATATGCGTTCTATGCTGATATGCACATGTTGCATTAGAAATTTTAAAATAAGGACAATGATTGCAAGTGATTGATGATTGAGTACATGATTGTTGATATTGATCTTGGTATATACGAGTTACATTCTCTTAGATAGTTCAAGGGCGAAATACTTCTAAGGGAGAGAATGTGACACTCCAGAAATTTCAAAAACAAATTAAAATATTAACAAGGTAAACATGCAATTTCACATGAAATGAAAAAATTATTAAATTTCTACAAATGAAAGAAGGAATCTGACATTTCCATTGTGTTTAGCAGGTTTTTCCATCTGAAATTCATATGTAAGCTATTCAAAATAGATATCGTATGTAAATAACACATAACGTTCACCGTTGTATACATTTTATGTTTTGCAACTATTCGAAGTTTAGTTTCAAAAAACAGAGCAAAAATGAACAAACTTGTTTGTTAAAAAATAAATTGAATACGAATGAATTACTGTAAAAAAGTAGAAGTAGAATTATATATGTGCGTTTAAAATGTATATATTTATATGCACAAATGTAAAGTCGCTTCAAGGGGAAAGCATTAATGATGGTAATTATTGCTGTAATTAATTTAATGGACAAGTTAAATATACTAAAATGGATGTAAATATATTTAAAAATAAATCAGTGCATCTACTTTTTTGAATTTGGAAGTGAAGATAATGGTATACAAAAATAAAGAGTCATTGCAAAAGAAATACAACATAACCATATGCGTTTATGTAGAAGGCATTTAATAAAATAATTTACATATTTAAAAAGAAAAAAGATCAATGTACTAATGAAATGAAAGCATTTTCTTAAAGGTAAGGTAAGGTATGCTATTGTCATTTGTTAGTCAATGGTAATGTAAGTTTGGTTTTTAAATTTAAAAATATTAATAATGATCATTTAATTTAATTGATTTCTTAATTAATGATAAAGAATAAGTTTTCTAGTCAATACACATATATGCTTGAACACAAATCCATAATTCCCTACAAAGGTTAACACGCACACACATATACACTCATCCCAAATATACCAATTAATGGAATTGATTGAAATTATAATTAATGGAATCAGTTTGAATTGGAAACTTCATAATAATTAATTGGTAAGAGTATGATTTCTAATTTATATAAATAAATAAATGCGCGCGCCTCATCTGATATCAATTAAGGAATTTGATCGAAATTGTAATTATTAACATTTATTTATATTGTAATTAGTGAACTTAAATTGGTAGTATTAATTAAGGCAACGATATTAACAAAATAAAATGGAAAGAACTTCATATGCATATATAAGGATAAGAAAATATAAATGAAGCAGTAGTTTTTCTAGAAATAGATTTCACTTAATTTTATCAATAAATACAATGCGAATAAATGTACATAGAAATATATGCGCATGTAATATTGAATACAAATACAAGACTCTCTGCCTTATTGATTAACAGTAAAAGTGCGAATCATTGATAAATGATGTAGATTAAATCAAATAAATGGCTATTAATGACGTTAAAAAGAGACGATAAAGATTTTACCTTTCTTTAATGAAAAGAAAAAGAAATTAATTTTTCATTTATGTATTTTTATTAAAGGTAACACCGTTGTCATTTCTCTTTAATGTCTTCAATGACTTTATTTGAATTAATTGATATCATTCATCAATGTTTTGAACCTTTATTATCATTGAATATGTCTAGAGTCATGTAATTGTATTCAAAATTATTCGTGTGTATATCTGTGTTTATTTATTTGCTTTTTGTTTGTAAATAGAAATTAAGTGAAGGCTATTTAAGAAAAACCACTCATGCATTCACATCTTCTTTACCCTTGCGTTCATGTTAAGTTCTTTTTTACTCTTCAAACCTTTGTTTCTTAAGTCTTCTATGTTCTCTGAACCTTGCATTTGATTTTTTCCTTTTTTGGATATAAATGATGCATGATCAGAGGATCATACATGCGTACTACATACATACATGTATATATGTATACACACACATATACATACATACATACATACATACATACATACATACATACATACATACATACATACATACATATATACATATATATATATATATGGAAATGTTCCGCTACACCTTTCTCTCCCTGAATTTCAACCACTCATTCCGATTTTAATATTAATTCTTTCTCTCTCTTTCCACTACACTATTATTTAATTCAATCGAAGAGAGAAAGAATTAATATTAAAATTCGAATGAGTGGTTGGAATTCGGGGGAGATAAAGGTGTAGCGGCACACACACACATAGGCAAGCGTTCGGTTGCACCCCAAATGCCCTTTGATTTCCACCTCTCATTTATATTAAAGAAAGTGAGTGGGAGGTGAGAGAATGAGTGGAAGGAGAGAGGGAGGAAATGTGTGGTGGAAAATAGAGAGACCAAAGGGGTGCTCCACTATTTCGGGTGCCATTGAACCTGCCTCATATATATATATATATATATATATATATGTGTGTGTGTGTGTGTGTGTGTGTGTGTGTGTGTGTTGCATACGCTCTGAACGGGAAGTCCACACCAAAAAAATAACTGTCAACATGCCTGTCCAGCTAGCAAAAAAATCATGAAATAAGCATAACGGAATTGGCCATGCCTAAGAACAAATAACATCATTTACAAAATTCGAACAATATAAGACTGACCACTTAGATTAAACAGAGTAATAACATGACTAAATGCCTTCACATCTACTTAACCGGCCAATAAGCCCAGGGCAATAACCACGGGTACGTAGGAAGAAAAAAAAATTCGGTCCCAATTCGGTGCAGCCGGAATTTCTTCAATGTTGGTACCAAACTTGACATCATCATTATACTAGGACAAGCTCATCATCCAAAAGTATATGGCAAAGTTTCCATTCATCCTTCTCGTCATTTGTGATCCATTTGGAGGAAATCCTTCATTTTGAGTTGAAGCACAAAACTCAGATCACTATCCTTGTCGGATCAAGTCCCAGCTTTTTCATTACAGACAAATTACCGACCTTCTATCATTTTTTAGTCAACATACGGGCAATGTATTTTGCATTTGGAGGGTCGGAAATGATAACATGGATTAATTTATTTTTCAAGGCAATATTAGGGTAATCACATGGCCGTACTGGGCTGGGCATGGGGTCGCTGCCAGGGCGGAGGCACATTAAGCCTGGTGAGGTCACGTGACCTCACCACAACCAGAAATGCAAACCATCAAAATGAGTATTTTGCATCGTTTTGTGCTCCAGCATCATATTTTTGCTTTACTTTCCGCTATCGCTTCAGATTTCGTACTTAGAAACAACAGCAGGTTATTGCATCCATCGACAACAAATTTTCGCTTTATTCTCGCACCATCTTCCACTGGTTTCTAGCATTGCATTGACAGTAACGGGTAATCTTCTAACCCTAGTTTTTGATTGCACTAGTTTGAACGTAGTTGTTCAGAGTTTACTTAAGTTAGTTCTTGATTTAAATGGAGCAATAGATTTGAATGGGCTATTGATTTTTTATTTTATTTTTCCTAAATTGAACTTGTTAAATTAGAACTAAATGAATTTTTGCTGAAGTAATACATTTTTTGAGATTGATTTGCTGAAATGGTAATGAATCTTTGAAAAAGCAATGAATATGCCGATGAAATGGTAATGAATTTGTTGAAGTTATCGATAACTGAACATTTTTTGTACTAGGACAATGTTATATCAAATACTATTTTTAGTTATTACTTGATTTTTGTGCTTTACGTTATAACTGTTCAAATAATTGAGAAAAAAATTCATGAACAATTGTCCCAAACCCCGTTCATTTTCATATTATGACCTCACCAACCTCGATTTCTGGCTCCGCCACTGGTCGCTGCTAGGGGGAATCCTGACGGTCAGCCGGAGCAAAGATGAGATTTGAGCGATCTAGAGTAATTGGTCGGGAAGGTTGATGAAGTTGACTCTTCCATCTCGTTGATGGATGCTTCGGGAGAGGTTGCTTAGGGAAAGGTTGTCCTGTTCGGTGGTAGAATGCGGGAAAGCCGAGTTAACATGGCCAAAAGAGTGACAAAGGCTGCAAAGAGGAAATATTCATTAGTAAGAGACATCAATGTAGACAACTCTACTCTTAGCGTG
The DNA here is from genome assembly GCA_030737875.1 of Allium sativum. Classification (NCBI taxonomy): domain Eukaryota; kingdom Viridiplantae; phylum Streptophyta; class Magnoliopsida; order Asparagales; family Amaryllidaceae; genus Allium; species Allium sativum. The sequence continues at coordinate 304,499,295 of CM060925.1, read as the reverse complement.
GGAAACAAGTGTGCAAGAAGACGAACTGCCTAGAAGAAGAGATCCAAATAGGAGATCTAGTATAGCAGAGAATCTTTCTTCGTTTAGTGGAAATATCAAAGCAGAACAACTAACCAATATGATTTTCTAATCAATTAATTCCCTCCATAGATTGAAATAATTTTTGAAATATGCAACAATGGATTGCATCTGTTCATGGGTGAGGTCAACAGAAGGCTTTAATGGTTAATAATGAACGCTTTATCTTCTATAATAATCAGATCAGGTTCTAAAACACGAGCTCTTTCTTGTGGGAAGGAGAACTTGAAAAACAAATCGAATTATCGTACCTAACATTGACCATACCCTTTAAACGCCAAACCCTAAAAACATGATTTTTCACAACTGGAAATCAGGACAAACTTTTTGGAAAATTAAATACAGTATTGTTTGGACAAGAAAGAACCCGCATTTTTGTCTATTTTTGAATAAGGACAACCAACTGCTACCACCAATTTTAGAAACAGCAAAAGAGGAAGGAAATTGCCTGCAAGTGTGGATAAGATGACGGGGGTTGCTGCCCTGATTTTGGGTCAGTCGCTGATTGACTAAAACACTGTGCTGGAGTCATCTGGAGACAAAGATTGCAACAGTGTGTTACTCAGTTTCATCGCATTAACTGAGATGCCATCCGTAGAATCATTTCCAGAATTGCATGCTTGAGGGCCTACGACCTGAGAAATCCCAACAGCAGTCGACGACGCCCCATCACCCAACCCGACAGCAGAGTCAGATGGAATGACCATTGAAGTAGTGCTGGATTTCGAAGGAAGCGAAGTATTTGACCGAGCATGTCCAACGTAGGCCGCTCGACCATCTAGACAAAATGACAGGGATGTTGAAGATCAGAAAGTTGAAACCCAGACGGATCCGGAGTTACAATTGCAAAACAATATAATGAAGTCTGAACGTCTAGAAGGAAGACGGAAAATGAGCTACTTTTGAAAACCAGTTGCGACTGAAAAAAACGATTGTGCTAGGGCAACAATTGTCGCCGATTTTGAATTTATTCTTCAGGTTGCCATTTTCAAGTCTTTCTCCATTCATATTTGTTTTTTTATTCTTATTTTTGTTTCCTTGATCTTAATTGATCTCGATCCACTTGGTGTTGTATTTGAGTTTTTATAGCGATCTCCATATGCGTACATCTCTACTGATTATCATGTAGTTTGTCCTGATGGTACTCCTGTTTTCCCCGTATTATATGTTACATAAACTTGGAAAATTATCAATACTGATTGATTGTTATCATCAAAGCAAATAACAGTGGTTCTATTAAATGGGGTAAACAGTCATATAGGCCATAAAATGTGCTTGAAAAGTTATCAACACTAATATTTTATTGATTGTTATCATCAAAGCAAATAACAGTAGTTCTATTAGACGGGGTAAACAATCATATAGGCCATAAAATGTGCTATGCATACAATCTCTTGGTCTTATGTGCAAGTTTTTGATTTGCATGTCTGAAGCAAAAATCCCTTAGAAAATCATTTTGGGGAGATTATGCAGAAGTTCCAGGTTGAGTCAAAATAGCATTATATTCCTTGCATAATAGCTTTGAGGATATCGCCCCATATAATCATAAAAATATTCCATTCGGTCTGTTTCTCATTCCTTGCCAATCATCCGTATGGGTTTCTTCAGCTAGCCCTCTTTTTCATTCTCCTTCCCGGTGTTTCCAGCGGTCTTTATTTTATTATTTCATTTTGTTCACAATCATAAAATGATAATAACAAAAATTAAGGTCCCATTTGGCTTGCTACTTTTATTTTTCCGTTTTATCTTAAACAAAAGTGTGTCCGTCGTCGTATGTATTGTTGGAAAGCAAACAATTTAAAAAAAAGTAAATTAACGAGTAAAGTAGAAAATGAATTCATTTTATTTTTCATGTTTTGGGAGGTAACAAAGGCCCGGAAAACAACCCAACACCTCCATTGTCCGTTGATCGTCGCATTGATTAAGAATTGTACATGTTATATTATTTTGTATTTCTTAGTGGAAGTTGAAAATACAAAACTTAGAATCCAAAACAAAACCAAACGGGACCATGCCTTGTCTGGTTTGCAGTTTTAAGTTTCTGGTTATTGTACAAAATGAAATTGATTCAATATTTCGAAAAGCTTTTTGGAAAAATATCAATTTGAAATATGGTTTTAGAATATGAAGTTGAACATGAGTATTTCTTGTTCTGTATTTAGGAAAATATCAGAAACACATAAACATATATTCTCTAAATTTATTTGCCACGTTGTTGTAACAATTACGGTTTTTTCCCCGCCACTCGCACGGTTTTCCAAAATACATCTAAAATGCAAAGCACAATACTTTAGTTTCAAACCAAATAGATTTCTAAGTTTTGCTGAAGAATTTCCAGTGTACGCTACAAATATGAAAGGAAAAGAGCGGAGAATAAATTATAAAATTCTTTGCGATTACAACAATGGATGAACGACGGAAGAGATAGGTAGATTGTTTTTTATGATTTTGTTTTTTTGGAACATGAAAAGCAAATTTGTTTTGTGTTTAGGGACATAACAAAAGCATTGATAACAGTTCATTCCCTCGGCCGTCTACACATTCATCATTGTAATGGCTAAAAAAATAAGATCATATTTAGCGCTTTCTCATATTTTGTAATGCAGACCAAAAATGCAGAACTTAAAATGAAACCAAACAAACTCTAGAACTCCATGCCTGACATGAGAACTGGGGAAAAATTACCCCATTGTTTCATTGTTTTGTTATAGGGTCATATTATGTAAGGTAAGAATGTTTGATGATATAACTTTAGACGATCTAGAGGACGTGTCAGGCTCAATGCAAGTTCATATTTTAGGAGAACCGATATGCGTCCAGGTAGCCGTTATGGTTTTTGTTTATTCTGCTTGTGCCATAGCAAATAGTCCCCGATCTTTTACCTATGGTTGTATACAGCTGATTATTGGAACATCAAATTGTTGCATTTCCTTTTTTCTTCTTATGTAGTGCAAAATGTAACAATAATCTTCCTCCTCCCAGATGCATACGAGGACACGTGAAATTGTTTTCATCATTCATTTGCTATATCTGGAGGTAGACTTTGCATATGATACAAATTAATGGATCATGCTGTTATAACCTTAAACATTTGTTTTTACATACCAAGAACATGGTATTTGAGATACCTGCTGCATATTGCCATGTTTTAGGTTTTTCCTTGGTTACATCATACATTTTCTTCTTCTGTGCAGAGATTGGTCAGTCTGTACCAAGGTGACAGTGTAGCAAGGGGCGTGTGAACTGCGTTTTTATCCTTCAATTGACATGGAAAAACAATTAAGCGATTTCCACCAGAAAGTTTATATTAAGTTTATGTTATTTTTTGCTAAATCATTGTTTAATCATTGATAATTCAATGTCATATAGAGTTTCTTCTGCTACTGTTTTTGAAATTCTAGCAGAAAATCGTGATACAACTATTTTTAGTTGACATTTAAAAGCTATAATCATCATGAGATGTTTATTTACCGTAGACGTTTTTTATTGGTCGTCTTTAAATCATTCCGTTGTTATTTGTTGTCTTTTGCAAATGTCTTCTTAAACATTTTTAGTTAAATCTTTCAGTATTATTTAATTTATTCTTTCCATAAATGTTTTTTTTAACCTTTTCAATTTAAAAGTTTGTGCGATAGATTATCGATCGATGATCAACTAATTTTTATAAAAACTATAGTAACTCAGTTACTTTATTTTTTGAATGTAATCAAACAGTCGGTTCTAACTATTGTACTAGGATATAACTCTCAGGTTCCATCGTTTGATGTTCTGTTGTGTCAATGTGAACTACAATCCTTTAACTTGGCACCCTAGAATAGGATTCCGTAGAATGGCACTAAGAGCAACTCCAATTATATTTCACATTTTGTGAAATGTACACTCAAAAAGCCGAGCAATAGAGTTTGCAAACACCCGAAAGTTTGGTTGTCAAGGGCATTCGTTCCGTAATATGCGAACTCATCAGGCGTTTGTTGAGCAAACGTCTGAAGCTAAGCCGCTGTCCTACAAACGCCTAAAGTAAATCATGCGTTGAACATACTCTTGTTTTTAGGCGTTTGTTCATAAACGTCTTAATTCAAATGAAATTATTATTTTAGATGTTTGTTTAACAAACGCCTGGATTCGATGATATTTTTTCGACCGACTCTTTTTTCTTAGTAGTTATTGTTTGGTTGGTGCTATTATTTCTAATGGAGTTGTATTATTTTTGAACAAAAATGAATATATAGTAAGCCTTTTGTTTAGTTGGTGCTATCAATGAGAAATCAGTAGTTGTATGTTACAATGAATCTTAGTATTTATTGTGTTATCCACATTGACAAAGCAATTGAGAAACAAAGCTCTAATTATACCAAAATAATTAACAGTTACAGTACACAATGAGAAACACTTGAATAACGAAAGCAACAGCAGTGAAGGATATATAGTTTCATTGACTTCCAACACACAGTTTCAAAGACGGTCTATTAGATCATCTTGGAGTATTTGATGTATGTGAGAATTACTGTAGAACATTTGGCTTTCACATGAAACCTAAGCCCTATTTCGCTTTCAATCATATTTTCGCGCCAAACGACAGGCGGTGAAGTAGCTCTCTCGTAACTGAAATCATCTTGCATGTCTCTTTCATCCTCTATAATCATGTTATGTAAAATAACATAAGTGTACATTATCCTAGTCTTTTTAACTGGTGATCAGAGTCTGCATGGATTACTGACTATGTCAAATCTGGATTAAATAACGCCAAACGCTCTTTCAACATCTTTTATTTGTACTTCTTGCAACTTTGAATTTTTACTGTTTTGTGGGTTTAGACTTGTCTTGACAATGATACTCCATTTCGGTTATATACCATCGCCTAGACAGTATTCATGGTCGTACGCGTTACCCACTAAAGTAAAAGTATAGGGAGCTGATATATCGTTTGCCAAATCATTAAACAACATTGAACGTTCAACTACGTTTAAATCATTGTTCGAACACGACATTCAGAAAAATGCATGTCATATCCATCAGTTGTACGACGCTGCAGCTTCACGGATAATAGTTGACGTACGAGACTTACCATGATAAGCTCTGACATATGCTTTTAAACAATTCTTCCACTCCCAATACACGCAGTCTAAACCACGTAACATTCCAGGCCATCTTCTACTTTCATGCGTATTCATTAACATTGCTATATCAGCCTTGTTTGGTACGTAAGTATTGATCTCCGTAAATGTCTACGGTAGCTTGGCAAAAATGGTCCAAACATTCTAACACTACTTTTCGCTACTTTCAAGTTTTCATCTTGAGCGTTAGCCGGACCTCTATATGCTATCATACATAGTGCAACTGTCATCTTTTGAATTCAAGTGAGGCCCATCATATGAGATGCATTGCGTTTGTAGATAAAGTATGGTCATGCTGTTGGATATACTGTAGGATGCGAAGAAGCAAAGGTCGCCTCATGCAGAATCTCCTCCTAAAATCTTCATCTGTGTGTGTTGGATTTGAAACAAAATAATTTTTCACAAGTCTTTCGTTGTGCCACGAATGACGTCGGTTTTTATATTGACGGCCATCAACGGAACCATCAGGTTTCTTACTAGATTCTCCATCAACATGTAGTGCCGCTATTAGATCCTTGTGTCGACGAAAATGATCCTCTATCATAATATCAAATTCTTCGTCATTATCATCGAACAACATAAATTCTTCAATGTACATTTTAAAATTTTGAAGTTTTGGAGTTGATGAGATATTGAATACAATCAGAATAGTGTAAGCTGTCCGGTGAACTCCTATAAATATCAAACTACCTGCAATATAAATGGATGTGGACCGTGTCTGCCTATACTATGCTGGAATCAATTTTCGTTATCTTTCTAAACACAATAGTTTTTACGGATGTTACTGTGACTCTCCAGTATCCTTGTTAGCTTGAGACACTTTCCAATTCAATTAATGTACTCATATTGCTTGTAAATAGACAGTTAGTTAATAAAGAATCTTCATAGTGGACACAGACTTCATTAATAACACTGAACCACTCTGAACTCTTATTTTTCAATTTTCTTTATTTTTGATTTATTTGTTGTCCGAGTCATACTCATACCTAAATCTATTCAAATTATCTATATAGATTGGTGCTTTCATCCCGATGGGTGTTTATACCCTTTCCAATGTATACATTTTGTGCTTTTACTGAGAAACGAACAAGTGCAGATCTAAGCTATCTACTTTAGATCTACAAGGTCTAGAAGTTGGATCAATGGTTTGAGCCTTGTAATTATTCATTGCTTGCTAATTGGAAGAAAAGATGCCTGAAAAAAAGAATCCAAATCCTCTGCAACGGTAGGAGCGAACGCTAATACAACTCATGGAAATCAACAATCAAACTGGAAACCCTTCCCGAATGGATACTATCACGAGAGGGTAATTGAATATGGTAGCGGAGAATATGAATCAGGGGATGAAAACTGCTCACAAAGCTCTAATGGATAGGCGGGAAGCTTTGCTTTATACTTTCACCTATAATTGATGTCAGAACTGCTATAGAAAATGTAACAACCCGAATTTTAAACAACGTGTTAAGACAAGAATCAAGGCAGAATTAAATTATAAAATTTGAATCAGGATAAACGGGTTGCGCCATTGCGTTCGTCTCGGAAAAATACGCGAAATAGAGTCCGAAATTTCGTAAATCAGAGTCCGTATGACCCAGTTAAGGCCTAACGAAGTTTCACGAAAATTCAAATCCGAAAACAGATTTGAAATTCAGCCCAAAAAGAGAGGCGGGAAAAATTCCCGCCAGACACTCAGGGTCGACACCCATGTCGACATGTGTGTCGACCCCTCCCCAGGGGGTCGACATGGGTGTCGACCCCTGGGTCGACCCCCCCTGGTCGAACCAGCGACCTGGTGCACCTGCTTCTGGTTTTGGCTCGGTTTTGGAGGCTTGTGACGGATTTTGACGATTCAGATCTATCCTAGGGTTTATCCTACGGCCTAAAACTACCCTAACATCTATAAAAAGACCCCTAGACCTAGCCTAAACCCTCATAACTCACTCATGCCACGAAGTGCTGCCCAAATGTCAAGTGATCATGGCCTCCATCTCCAACTCTAAGGGCTTATGCATTCAAATCGGGTTCAAATCAAAAGGTGCAAGCTTCCTACATCAAATCGAGGGTAGATCAACGTTGCTATGCGAGTTTCATGACGCTTCTTCAACAAAGGAGCCACCTTTCTTCGTCAAGACGATGCATGATCTTTCCCTAAGCCTCGCTATGTAAGTTCTAGCTACTTCTAGATCTAAACGGTAGTTTTAATGATGGCATGGAATAAAACGAGATTAAACTAAGTATGCTAGCCTATATGAACCTTGTCATGCCTCTTTTGCTTGAACCTATGACTTTTGGCTATGCTTAGTGACTAAATCATGCTATTCATGTTATGATTAACCTAGTTTATCTTGCAAGTTTGAATCTTTATCTATGGAATGCTAGCATGAACCCTTGGTAACCATTTGACTTGTGAAACATTGGCAAAGACTTGACTTTGGGGCTTATGCATGTAAATGAACCCAAACCTCTTATGTTATCATGCATGCTTGTGGTCAAATTCTCTTATGATACCATGCATGTTTGTGGCCAATTCCTTTTTGACATCGTGCATGTTGCGAGGCCAATACGTAGCATAGTACCCTTACTATGTTGACTCGCTTTTGCTTGAGTTGGAAACACGCTTTGGGGTAGTTTTGACGTGCGTGATTATGACATGATAATTTGACATGGGGTTTCATGGAAATATGGCACTTATGATACACCTAAATGTGGGCATGACATGTGGGGTAAACATGGGACTTGAAACTAGACACGTGCTGGTTGTAGGTGTAATATGGACCAAACATGAAAATGGCCAACTCTAGGTTGGGTTGAGTTTGTAGCATAAATCTACCCGGACCCGCCTGGCTTAACTAGTGGCTACAAACAATAGGATCCAATGTGAGAAGTTGGTCATGTCGCGCTTAAGACCCGAGGTTAGACTAAGTTGTGGTGTAAAACTACCCGGACCCGCCCGGCTTAACTAGTAACCACAACAAGGTCTAATGTGAGAGGTCGGGAGTGCATTAATTAAATTAATGCCACATGATAAGGTTAAGTAAATTTGACTAATGACACTTAACCGATATGACACGAATGGGTAGGTTAAGTGTGACCGGGCTTGATTTCTTGATGACACTTAACCATACAAGACAATTAGGGGATGGGGTTAAGTAATTTAGACTTAACTAATCTAAACACGGTAATTGGATGGGGTTAAGTAACCTATACTTAACTAATCTAAACACGGTAATTCGATGGGGTTAAGTTAAACACTTAACCAATCTAAACTTGGTAATTCAATGAGGTTAAGCAACCAATACTTAACCAACTTAACATGTTGGGGTTAAGTAACTTATAATAAACCAATTATACATGATGATTTGATGAGGTTAAGTAACCTATACTTAACCAATCTAACATGTGGACTGGATAGGGTTAAGTCACAAGACCATTTGAATATACTTAACCCTTGTAGTACGATTAGTGGATGGGGTTAAGCTAACCTATACTTAACCAATCTGACTCGATGATCTGATGCAATTAAGATAATCTATGCTTAATCAATCTAACACGATAATCTGATAGGGTTAAGACAAACCAATACTTAACCAATTTGACTTGATAGGATTAAGTCATGCGCTTCTTGGTATACTTAACCACCTATTAGGGCTAAGCCTTGAACTTAAATACTTAGCCAATCTTGACATGATTCGTAGGCGGGCTAAGTCATGGACCTGAATAACAACACTTAACCCAATAGACAAAACCCTAGTTAGAGGAACTAGGTAGAAAAATCGTGGTTAATCAAGGGTAACGGGGAAAAGAAGCTAAGTGGTAAACCTTAGTTAAGTATAACTAAGTAATAATTCTTAGCCAAGGACATGGGACTAGTTCATGAATGGATGAGTAACCCGATATGGTAGGTCATCGCTTAAACACACGAGGAGGAGCAAATTACCCGATTTGGATAAAGGCTCCAACGAACTGGGTGACGAAGCGGTAGCTTCGGGGGATGTGAGGGTACTCTTGGTATCCCTCTGTGAGGTGGCAGGTAGTCCATGAAACCCGGCCTCACAAAGGTTAAGGTCTGCGATTGAAGAGCCAAGAGTATGCCTTGGTTGCTATGCGAGCGACCTAAAGACTGGGATGGATTAGCGTGGAGTCAACGATACTTGATTTTGCCCTGGATAGCACGTCGCCGACTACCTACCATCTTTAGTCAATCGTGTACGTACGGAAAGGCAGGGAACCCCCAACAGACCATGTTCTTGCTATCGAGTCATGGGTGAGGTTGGCCTATAGGAAAGTGGGGCTATAGTGGGGCCGGGATGTGGTTCTCATACATGATTTTTCTTGGATTGCCTTTCAGTAGTTGAGGGAGGGGTCACGTGGGACCATAGCCACGGGTACAAAAACAGACCTTGATATCTGCATCAGCAGACGACTCAAAGCTCCCGACCGAGTTCCGTATTTCTTGATTTGCCCTAGCACGGAACTCGGATGGCACATTGAGGAACATGTGCGTCTAGACATGGAAAACGATTCACGATACTTACGCGGGATAAAGGGCGCAGTTGACGGGTGGCATAATCCCTAGTGGCCCTAGGTGGCTTGAACCCAAACCGAGACACGGAAACGTTTATTAGGTAGCATAATGCCTAGTGGTCCTAGGTGGCATAAATCCTAAGTGAACACGCGATAGTTCATGGTAAGAAAACGTAACTAGATCAAGGGTGGCAGTCCAAAACAACTTCAAGGATAAAATGGTACTACGTTGAGGTGGTATAGATTTACATGGGAAAGCCCGTACGGCCTACGACAAAGGACTGAACTAATACATGGAAAGAAACATACGAGTTGGGAAAAACCTACATATGCTATATATTAGGTGGACATGGACCATTACATGACATTGGGCAAGGGACATTCATAGTTAACACAAGACGCGGGTTGAGATACTAGTACGAGGGGTGCAAAGCAAATATACATGATAAATGCCGTGGGATGTTAGACATGATAAGTACCTTGGGGTAGTATACTGGATAGAAACCTGACGATGCGATACCTTGATTTGTCTTGACACCGTAGTTTATCATGATACCTTAGTCTATCTTACTACAGTAGTTCATCCAGTTATCTTGGCTTAGCTTATCTATCTTGTCGTCATCCTTATGTTTACTTTCAGTTTATGCATGTCATGTTACCTTTACCTGTTTTTATGCTGGAAGTAGATAGGACTTACCAGTCTTTATGACTGACCTCGTTTTCTTTCGCCTCTTGTCTTCCCTCCCCCCCCCCCCAGGTTTTCAGGGAGGAAATGATGTGGTTTAGTTCGGACCTCATATGCTTGAAGGTCATCATGTATAGCGTGGTCTTCTCTTGGCTATGGCTGCTTCACCGCTTTATTTTGGGAAATAATTTATGAAAAGGTTTTATGCTTCTTTACTATTGCAAGACAGGTTTTTGATGTATTCTGATGTAAAAGGCTTTAGACCTTATTTTATAAGGTAAAGAAATTTGTTTTACTTCCGCTGTTTTATATATGTTCTGTCTTATAATATTTCTGTGCATGTTTACCTCGATAATGCTTCACCAAACCTAGTGCATTCCCTTTGCGAGTGACCCTAGCGGAGGTGGGGTGTTACATTTGGTATCAGAGCAGAAGGTTACCAGACCGGGCAAAAGTTTTTAAAACCTTCTGAAAACTATTTGAGAAACCGTTTTACAAAGAAGCATTTTTCAAGAAAAGTTTTTAAAGGCTATTCCCCAAAAGCCATTAGCACTATCCTTTGTTTCCTTGATCGAATCTCTTTTCCTTTCTTTCCTCCATCTGTAGTCACAGTAGTTTTAACTGCGACTAATCCTTGTCTAGCTACGTAAGTGTTTTCCCGTGCGATGGAGGAAGTTCTCGAGAGACGTGTCACCGAAGTTATAAGAAGGGATAATAAGAGCAAGGATAAAGGACACAGGCTTAAGAATAAGCAACTTGTTGGTATGGCTTGATCCACAAAGGAAGATAAGGACGAGATCAGCAAGAAGGCAATCGTATGCAATCGCTAGCGTACCTAAGGAGGATGGTACCGTTTCTGTTAAAGGCTTAGCCTTTCTTTTCTATCATCCCGTCCAGACTTTGTTTTGATCATCGCATCATTTAAGTCTGCCTCGATAGTTGAGTCTCTGCACCTTAGTACTAGCATGATAGAAGATCCCATTTTTGTCCCAAATCTTGTTGGACGATCGGTCCATTTATTCATGACTTGTTTGGATTTCAGAATGCCTATGTTTCTAGGCCGTGGATGGATTCCAGGGATAAAGTGGTCATCCAATAAGGGGTGCCATTCTCGGTTTTGAAAGGAGGGTAGTTAGACTCTTGACTTGCTTTGGTAATACCCTCGAAGTCTCGTGTAACCTTCTAGGTTCTGTCATGGCTAGTTACCTAGAATCTCACGATGGAGTTGTTGGTAATCCGTTCGAGTAGAATTCGCCGCTAAGTCGGATGGTTCGTTTCACTTATGCATGTGTTATGGGGATCACCCTAGTAAGAACACTTGGCAACATGGATTGGCATCGGCAGACGAGATCCAGAATTCCCTAGTGAATTTTGGAGAGCTTGCATGAGTAAGTGGATACGGTTGAGCCAAGTATACTAGGAAAAGGATAAGTGAAAGTGGAATAAGAGGCGACAATGAAATGAGTTCTAACTCATATCTTGGAAATATGAATCAAGGAGCTACGAGATCATGGAGTTAAAAAGATGGTCAAGGCACCGAGGAATTAAGCTCAAGGAAACACGACTTAGAAGACGTAAGGCTAGACACGCGCATCGTACCTCTTTTTAAAGAGTGTATCCTTGATCCCTGGTTTTTCCTGTAGAGCTTGCTCGCATATTATCTTTTGGTGAATATCCTCTCGGTCCTGTTTCTGTTGCAAACCCCGTAGGGAGTTTGTCTTGTTTATCTTCTCGATCCTATCTTGAGAACCTTAGGTAGAACTCTATGAATGTAAACATGTATTTGAAACATATTATGACTGATATGGTTGCAAGTGGTTGCTCGTGGATGCGCGAATACACATTAGATACTAGATTGACACGGTCACGTTTCATGTTGCATATGCACGAGTATTTATACTTGTTTATGGATGAAATCGAATGTGTTGTCATGTGGATGTTGCATGTGGATGAATGTTTGTGCACACATGTAGTGTTATATGACTAGGACTATTTGCATACATGTTGGATTCATGGCACTAAACATACTTTGCATTAGAAAGATCATTCAGGCCTGATCATTAGCATTAGCTAAGGAGCATATACACACACGCTTTGCATATGTTCATATGGCATTAGAAATCGTCTAAGGACAATGGTTGCCTGTGGATGATGTTTTGAGTAGATGGATGATGGATGGTAGGATATGTTCTTCCTAACTTGGAGATTTCGGGGACGAAATCCTTAAAGGAGGGGAGAATGTAACTACCCGAATTTTAAACAACGTGTTAAGACAAGAATCAAAGCAGAATTAAATTATAAAATTTGAATCAGGATAAACGGGTTGCGCCATTGCGTTCTTCTCGGAAAAATAGGCGAAATAGAGTCCGAAATTTCGTAAATCAGAGTCCGTATGACCCAGTTAAGGCCCAACGAAGTTTCACGAAAATTCAAATCCGAAAACAGATTTGAAATTCAGCCCAAAAAGAGAGGCGGGAAAAATTCCCGCCAGACACTCAGGGTCGACACCCATGTCGACATGGGTGTCGACCCCTCCCCAGGGGGTCGACATGGGTGTTGACCCCTGGGTCGACCCCCCCTGGTCGAACCAGCGACCTGGTGCACCTGCTTCTGGTTTTGGCTCGGTTTTGGAGGCTTGTGACGGATTTTGACGATTCAGATCTATCCTAGGGTTTATCCTACGGCCTAAAACTACCCTAACATCTATAAAAAGGCCCCTAGACCTAGCCTAAACACTCATAACTCACTCATAACACGAAGTGCTGCCCAAATGTCAAGTGATCATGGCCTCCATCTCCAACTCCAAGGGCTTATGCATTCAAATCGGGTTTAAATCAAAAGGTGCAAGCTTCCTACATCAAATCGAGGGTAGATCAACGTTGCTATGCGAGTTTCATGACGCTTCTTCAACAAAGGAGCCACCTTTCTTCGTCAAGACGATGCATGATCCTTCCCTAAGCCTCGCTATGTAAGTTCTAGCTACTTCTAGATCTAAACGGTAGTTTTAATGATGGCATGGAATAAAACGAGATTAAACTAAGTATGCTAGCCTATATGAACCTTGTCATGCCTCTTTTGCTTGAACCTATGACTTTTGGCTATGCTTAGTGACTAAATCATGCTATTCATGTTATGATTAACCTAGTTTATCTTGCAAGTTTGAATCTTTATCTATGGAATGCTAGCATGAACCCTTGGGAACCATTTGACTTGTGAAACATTGGCAAAGACTTGGCTTTGGGGCTTATGCATGTAAATGAACCCAAACCCCTTATGTTATCATGCATGCTTGTGGTCAAATTCTCTTATGATACCATGCATGTTTGTGGCCAATTCCTTTTTGACATCGTGCATGTTGCGAGGCCAATACGTAGCATGGTACCTTTACTATGTTGACTCGCTTTTGCTTGAGTTGGAAACACGCTTTGGGGTAGGTTAGACGTGCGTGATTATGACATGATAATTTGACATGGGGTTTCATGGAAATATGGCACTTATGATACACCTAAATGTGGGCATGACATGTGGGGGTAAACATGGGACTTGAAACTAGACACGTGCTGGTTGTAGGTGTAATATGACACTAGACCAAACATGAAAGTGGCCAACTCGAGGTTAGGTTGAGTTTGTAGCATAAATCTACCCGGACCCGCCCGGCTTAACTAGTGGCTACAAACAATAGGATCCAATGTGAGAAGTTGGTCATGTTGCGCTTAAGACCCGAGGTTAGACTAGGTTGTGGTGTAAAACTACCCGGACCCTCCCGGCTTAACTAGTTACCACAACAAGGTCTAATTTGAGAGGTCGAGAGTGCATTAATTAAATTAATGCCACATGATAAGGTTAAGTAAATTTGACTAATGACACTTAACCGATATGACACGAATGGGTAGGTTAAGTGTGACCGGGCTTGATTTCTTGATGACACTTAACCATACAAGACAATTAGGGGATGGGGTTAAGTAATTTAGAATTAACTAATCTAAACATGGTAATTAGATGGGGTTAAGTAACCAAAACTTAACTAATCTAAACACGGTAATTCGATGGGGTTAAGTTAAACACTTAACCAATCTAAACTTGGTAATTCAATGAGGTTAAGCAACCAATACTTAACCAACTTAACATGATGGGGTTAAGTAACTTATAATTAACCAATTATACATGATGATTTGATGAGGTTAAGTAACCTATACTTAACCAATCTAACATGTGGACTGGATAGGGTTAAGTCACAAGACCTTTTGAATATACTTAACCCTTGTAGTACGATTAGTGGATGGGGTTAAGCTAACCCATACTTAACCAATCCGACTCGATGATCTGATGCGATTAAGATAATCTATGCTTAATCTATCTAACACGATTATCTGATAGGGTTAAGACAAACCAATACTTAACCAATTTGACTTGATAGGATTCAGTCATGCGCTTCTTGGTATACTTAACCACCTTGTAGGGCTAAGCCTTGAACTTAAATATTTAGCCAATCTTGACATGATTCGTAGGCGGGCTAAGTCATGGACCTGAATAACAACACTTAACCCAATAGACAAAACCCTAGTTAGAGGAACTAGGTAGAAAAATCGTGGTTAATCAAGGGTAACGGGGAAAAGAAGCTAAGTGGTAAACCTTAGTTAAGTATAACTAAGTAATAATTCTTAGCCAAGGACATGGGACTAGTTCATGAATGGATGAGTAACCCGATATGGTAGGTCATCGCTTAAACACACGAGGAGGAGCAAATTACCCGATTTGGATAAAGGCTCCAACGAACTGGGTGACGAAGCGGTAGCTTCGGGGGATGTGAGGGTACTCTTGGTATCCCTCTATGAGGTGGCAGGTAGTCCATGAAACCCGGCCTCACAAAGGTTAAGGTCTGCGATTGAAGAGCCAAGAGTATGCCTTGGTTGCTATGCGAGCGACCTAAAGACTGGGATGGATTAGCGTAGAGTCAACGATACTTGATTTTGCCCTGGATAGCATGTCGCCGACTACCTACCATCTTTAGTCAATCGTGTACGTACGGAAAGGCAGGGAACCCCCAACAGACCATGTTCTTGCTATCGAGTCATGGGTGAGGTTGGCCCATAGGAAAGTGGGGCTATAGTGGGGCCGGGATGTGGTTCTCATACATGATTTTTCTTGGATTGCCTTTCAGTAGTTGAGGGAGGGGTCACGTGGGACCATAGCCACGGGTACAAAAACAGACCTTGATATCTGCATCAGCAGACGACTCAAAGCTCCCGACCGAGTTCCGTATTTCTTGATTTGCCCTAGCACGGAACTCGGATGGCACATTGAGGAACATGTGCGTCTAGACATGGAAAACGATTCACGATACTTACGCGGGATAAAGGGCGCAGTTGACGGGTGGCATAATCCCTAGTGGCCCTAGGTGGCTTGAACCCAAACCGAGACACGGAAACGTTTATTAGGTAGCATAATCCCTAGTGGTCCTAGGTGGCATAAATCCTAAGTGAACACGCGATAGTTCATGGTAAGAAAACGTAACTAGATCAAGGGTGGCAGTCCAAAACAACTTCAAGGATAAAATGGTACTACGTTGAGGTGGTATAGATTTACATGGGAAAGCCCGTACGGCCTACGACAAAGGACTGAACTAATACATGGAAAGAAACATACGAGTTGGGAAAAACCTACATATGCTATATATTAGGTGGACATGGACCATTACATGACATTGGGCAAGGGACATTCATAGTTAACACATGACGCGGGTTGAGATACTAGTACGAGGGGTGCAAAGCAAATATACATGATAAATGCCGTGGGATGTTAGACATGATAAGTACCTTGGGGTAGTATACTGGATAGAAACCTGACGATGCGATACCTTGATTTGTCTTGACACCGTAGTTTATCATGATACCTTAGTCTATCTTACTACAGTAGTTCATCCAGTTATCTTGGCTTAGCTTATCTATCTTGTCGTCATCCTTATGTTTACTTTCAGTTTATGCATGTCATGTTACCTTTACCTGTTTTTATGCTGGAAGTAGATAGGACTTACCAGTCTTTATGACTGACCTCGTTTTCTTTCGCCTCTTGTCTTCCCTCCCCCCCCCCCCCCCAGGTTTTCAGGGAGGAAATGATGTGGTTTAGTTCGGACCTCATATGCTTGAAGGTCATCATGTATAGCGTGGTCTTCTCTTGGCTATGGCTGCTTCACCGCTTTATTTTGGGAAATAATTTATGAAAAGGTTTTATGCTTCTTTACTATTGCAAGACAGGTTTTTGATGTATTCTGATGTAAAAGGCTTTAGACCTTATTTTATAAGGTAAAGAAATTTGTTTTACTTCCGCTGTTTTATATATGTTCTGTCTTATAATATTTCTGTGCATGTTTACCTCGATAATGCTTCACCAAACCTAGTGCATTCCCTTTGCGAGTGACCCTAGCGGAGGTGGGGTGTTACATTTGGTATCAGAGCAGAAGGTTACCAGACCGGGCAAAAGTTTTTAAAACCTTCTGAAAACTATTTGAGAAACCGTTTTACAAAGAAGCATTTTTCAAGAAAAGTTTTTAAAGGCTATTCCCCAAAAGCCATTAGCACTATCCTTTGTTTCCTTGATCGAATCTCTTTTCCTTTCTTTCCTCCATCTGTAGTCACAGTAGTTTTAACTGCGACTAATCCTTGTCTAGCTACGTAAGTGTTTTCCCGTGCGATGGAGGAAGTTCTCGAGAGACCTGTCACCGAAGTTATAAGAAGGGATAATAAGAGCAAGGATAAAGGACACAGGCTTAAGAATAAGCAACTTGTTGGTATGGCTTGATCCACAAAGGAAGATAAGGACGAGATCAGCAAGAAGGCAATCGTATGCAATCGCTAGCGTACCTAAGGAGGATGGTACCGTTTCTGTTAAAGGCTTAGCCTTTCTTTTCTATCATCCCGTCCAGACTTTGTTTTGATCATCGCATCATTTAAGTCTGCCTCGATAGTTGAGTCTCTGCACCTTAGTACTAGCATGATAGAAGATCCCATTTTTGTCCCAAATCTTGTTGGACGATCGGTCCATTTATTCATGACTTGTTTGGATTTCAGAATGCCTATGTTTCTAGGCCGTGGATGGATTCCAGGGATAAAGTGGTCATCCAATAAGGGGTGCCATTCTCGGTTTTGAAAGGAGGATAGTTAGACTCTTGACTTGCTTTGGTAATACCCTCGAAGTCTCGTGTAACCTTCTAGGTTCTGTCATGGCTAGTTACATAGAATCTCACGATGCAGTTGTTGGTAATCCATTCGAGTAGAATTCGCCGCTAAGTCGGATGGTTCGTTTCACTTATGCATGTGTTATGGGGATCACCCTAGTAAGAACACTTGGCAACATGGATTGGCATCGGCAGACGAGATCCAGAATTCCCTAGTGAATTTTGGAAAGCTTGCATGAGTAAGTGGATACGGTTGAGCCAAGTATACTAGGAAAAGGATAAGTGAAAGTGGAATAAGAGACGACAATGAAATGAGTTCTAACTCATATCTTGGAAATAGGAATCAAGGAGCTACGAGATCATGGAGTTAAAAAGATGGTCAAGGCACCGAGGAATTAAGCTCAAGGAAACACGACTTAGAAGACGTAAGGCTAGACACGCGCATCGTACCTCTTTTTAAAGAGTGTATCCTTGATCCCTGGTTTTTCCTGTAGAGCTTGCTCGCATATTATCTTTTGGTGAATATCCTCTCGGTCCTGTTTCTGTTGCAAACCCCGTAGGGAGTTTGTCTTGTTTATCTTCTCGATCCTATCTTGAGAACCTTAGGTAGAACTCTATGAATGTAAACATGTATTTGAAACATATTATGACTGATATGGTTGCAAGTGGTTGCTCGTGGATGCGCGAATACACATTAGATACTAGATTGACGCGGTCACGTTTCATGTTGCATATGCACGAGTATTTATACTTGTTTATGGATGAAATCGAATGTGTTGTCATGTGGATGTTGCATGTGGATGAATGTTTGTGCACACATGTAGTGTTATATGACTAGGACTATTTGCATACATGTTGGATTCATGGCACTAAACATACTTTGCATTAGAAAGATCATTCAGGCCTGATCATTAGCATTAGCTAAGGAGCATATACACACACGCTTTGCATATGTTCATATGGCATTAGAAATCGTCTAAGGACAATGGTTGCCTGTGGATGATGTTTTGAGTAGATGGATGATGGATGGTAGGATATGTTCTTCCTAACTTGTAGATTTCGGGGACGAAATCCTTAAAGGAGGGGAGAATGTAACAACCCGAATTTTAAACAACGTGTTAAGACAAGAATCAAGGCAGAATTAAATTATAAAATTTGAATCAGGATAAACGGGTTGCGCCATTGCGTTCGTCTCGGAAAAATACGCGAAATAGAGTCCGAAATTTCGTAAATCAGAGTCCGTATGACCCAGTTAAGGCCCAACGAAGTTTCACGAAAATTCAAATCCGAAAACAGATTTGAAATTCAGCCCAAAAAGAGAGGCGGGAAAAATTCCCGCCAGACACTCAGGGTCGACACCCATGTCGACATGGGTGTCGACCCCTCCCCAGGGGGTCGACATGGGTGTCGACCCCTGGGTCGACCCCCCCTGGTCGAACCAGCGACCTGGTGCACCTGCTTCTGGTTTTGGCTCGGTTTTGGAGGCTTGTGACGGATTTTGACGATTCAGATCTATCCTAGGGTTTATCCTACGGCCTAAAACTACCCTAACATCTATAAAAAGGCCCCTAGACCTAGCCTAAACCCTCATAACTCACTCATAACACGAAGTGCTGCCCAAATGTCAAGTGATCATGGCCTCCATCTCCAACTCCAAGGGCTTATGCATTCAAATCGGGTTTAAATCAAAAGGTGCAAGCTTCCTACATCAAATCCAGGGTAGATCAACGTTGCTATGCGAGTTTCATGACGCTTCTTCAACAAAGGAGCCACCTTTCTTCGTCAAGACGATGCATGATCCTTCCCTAAGCCTCGCTATGTAAGTTCTAGCTACTTCTAGATCTAAACGGTAGTTTTAATGATGGCATGGAATAAAACGAGATTAAACTAAGTATGCTAGCCTATATGAACCTTGTCATGCCTCTTTTGCTTGAACCTATGACTTTTGGCTATGCTTAGTGACTAAATCATGCTATTCATGTTATGATTAACCTAGTTTATCTTGCAAGTTTGAATCTTTATCTATGGAATGCTAGCATGAACCCTTGGGAACCATTTGACTTGTGAAACATTGGCAAAGACTTGGCTTTGGGGCTTATGCATGTAAATGAACCCAAACCCCTTATGTTATCATGCATGCTTGTGGTCAAATTCTCTTATGATACCATGCATGTTTGTGGCCAATTCCTTTTTGACATCGTGCATGTTGCGAGGCCAATACGTAGCATGGTACCCTTACTATGTTGACTCGCTTTTGCTTGAGTTGGAAACACGCTTTGGGGTAGGTTAGACGTGCGTGATTATGACATGATAATTTGACATGGGGTTTCATGGAAATATGGCACTTATGATACACCTAAATGTGGGCATGACATGTGGGGTAAACATGGGACTTGAAACTAGACACGTGCTGGTTGTAGGTGTAATATGACACTAGACCAAACATGAAAGTGGCCAACTCGAGGTTGGGTTGAGTTTGTAGCATAAATCTACCCGGACCCGCCCGACTTAACTAGTGGCTACAAACAATAGGATCCAATGTGAGAAGTTGGTCATGTTGCGCTTAAGACCCGAGGTTAGACTAGGTTGTGGTGTAAAACTACCCGGACCCTCCCGGCTTAACTAGTTACCACAACAAGGTCTAATGTGAGAGGTCGAGAGTGCATTAATTAAATTAATGCCACATGATAAGGTTAAGTAAATTTGACTAATGACACTTAACCGATATGACACGAATGGGTAGGTTAAGTGTGACCGGGCTTGATTTCTTGATGACACTTAACCATACAAGACAATTAGGGGATGGGGTTAAGTAATTTAGAATTAACTAATCTAAACACGGTAATTAGATGGGGTTAAGTAACCAAAACTTAACTAATCTAAACACGGTAATTCGATGGGGTTAAGTTAAACACTTAACCAATCTAAACTTGGTAATTCAATGAGGTTAAGCAACCAATACTTAACCAACTTAACATGATGGGGTTAAGTAACTTATAATTAACCAATTATACATGATGATTTGATGAGGTTAAGTAACCTATACTTAACCAATCTAACATGTGGACTGGATAGGGTTAAGTCACAAGACCTTTTGAATATACTTAACCCTTGTAGTACGATTAGTGGATGGGGTTAAGCTAACCCATACTTAACTAATCCGACTCGATGATCTGATGCGATTAAGATAATCTATGCTTAATCAATCTAACACGATTATCTGATAGGGTTAAGACAAACCAATACTTAACCAATTTGACTTGATAGGATTCAGTCATGCGCTTCTTGGTATACTTAACCACCTTGTAGGGCTAAGCCTTGAACTTAAATACTTAGCCAATCTTGACATGATTCGTAGGCGGGCTAAGTCATGGACCTGAATAACAACACTTAACCCAATAGACAAAACCCTAGTTAGAGGAACTAGGTAGAAAAATCGTGGTTAATCAAGGGTAACGGGGAAAAGAAGCTAAGTGGTAAACCTTAGTTAAGTATAACTAAGTAATAATTCTTAGCCAAGGACATGGGACTAGTTCATGAATGGATGAGTAACCCGATATGGTAGGTCATCGCTTAAACACACGAGGAGGAGCAAATTACCCGATTTGGATAAAGGCTCCAACGAACTGGGTGACGAAGCGGTAGCTTCGGGGGACGTGAGGGTACTCTTGGTATCCCTCTGTGAGGTGGCAGGTGGTCCATGAAACCCGGCCTCACAAAGGTTAAGGTATGCGATAGAAGAGCCAAGAGTATGCCTTGGTTGCTATGCGAGCGACCTAAAGACTGGGATGGATTAGCGTGGAGTCGACGATACTTGATTTTGCCCTGGATAGCACGTCGCCGACTACCTACCATCTTTAGTCATTCGTGTACGTACGGAAAGGCAGGGAACCCCCAACAGACTATGTTCTTGCTATCGAGTCATGGGTGAGGTTGGCCCATAGGAAAGTGGGGCTATAGTGGGGCCGGGATGTGGTTATCATACATGATTTTTCTTGGATTGCCTTTCAGTAGTTGAGGGAGGGGTCACGTGGGACCATAGCCACGGGTACAAAAACAGACCTTGATATCTGCATCAGCAGACGACTCAAAGCTCCCGACCGAGTTCCGTATTTCTTGATTTGCCCTGGCACGGAACTCGGATGGCACATTGAGGAACATGTGCGTCTAGACATGGAAAACGATTCACGATACTTGGTCGACGCTAGTCTATGAATTAGAAAAGCGCGACATTTGTAATAAATTCTGCAAGCATACAGGTGTGTAGCATACAGGTCGAACACAGGGAGGTTTAATTAAAAATTATTATTTATTTTTTTCTTGGGCGTGTTAGACGAAGCTGGAGGTTGATTTTGCAAATAGAACAAAACAAAATTAAAACTGTAATTTGATTCAGAACAGATCTAACTGAACCGACGATCAAATCACAATTTCAATGGAAAAGCAATGAACTATGAATCAGATTCAAATCTAATCAAATCCAATTAAACCTATGAACGCGATTAAAATACAGAAAATAAAAGTGCAGAATATAAATAACAACAGGAAATAAAATTAGGATTACCGCTGAATCTAATCAGACGGTCAATCACTAATGAAAAGAAATGCAAAACACAAATGGTGTTCTACCGAATCTAATCGTGTAGACACACTAATTGCTAAGAAATAGAAAAAATGCAGAAAGTAAAAAGAAGAAGAAGAACTAGAAACTTTATTAGAAATAGAAAATGGGATATAGGATGGTGGCTACAATGCCATTACAAGGGTATATATAGGGGATAACCAAACCCTAACCCTAACCCTAATGATAACTGGGCCTTGTCATTACATCACTAATTAGTTTACAATGAGAAACATAAATGGGCCTTAGATAAATAAAGCAAATTTGGGCCTTTTCTCTTTTCCTCTTGCTTCCTTGACACTTCTTCATTGATTTGTGATGTGCAAAGCCTTGTTATCAATCCTTTTCTTGTCCAACAGCAACTAGATGTGATATCTTTATCTACAATTCTTCAAAATGCAAATACACAGCAAATTGAACTCTATTTCTCTACATTTCTGGTTGCATGCGGGCTGGGTTGGAATATCTGTAAAAATAACAAAACAATACCCAAGTAATATTTATTTATATACAAAAGATAAGATATAAGAGCATAAAATAAACACATTTCTATGTCAATCAAATACCCCCACACTTATCTTTTACTCGTCCTCGAGTAAAAAGAAAATGAAAAATTAACTAGATAGGTCGCACTTTCGTAGGAAACACGATTGCATTGAGCGTATGCAACAAGCCGTTAAACCTCTAGGTGTCCCTAGTAGGACGAGTGGTGTCTCGTGAGGGTTTTCAGCGGATACTACCCACAAAATCCACATGCAGTATGCTATGATTCTAATGAAACTACATGAATGCAATGGACATATGCAAAAACGAAAAATGACAACACGACTTATTTCAGGAAAGTGGTACAACAAATTAAGTTAATAATTTCTAACCAGTTGATTTTATTTTAGATACCTCGACTTGTCACAAATTTTCAATATGAATCAAGTTTTCAAATGTTAAATTCCAGTTTGGCCAGTTAGTTCGGTCGATAACATAGTGCAACCATGAAATAAATTCTTAGTTTGCTTGGCACAGTTTGCAAAGTGGTATTCTAATTTCCTCATGTATGGATAGTCAAATCAATAAGGTCAAGAAGTGTTTGGGTATCATCGCTTATTCTTTATTCTATAAAATTTTAAGATTTATGATTAAGTACATACACCTAACTAAAAAGACCAAGGTTTACCACCCATGCACTGCCTCGCGGACTAACGGAGAGTGGGTAAAGAGCTTGGCGGATTGTGCAGGCCGACTTTGACTTTGTCAACAACGTGTCGGTAATCCTTAGGTGTCCAATCTCATAAAATGAGACCAAGATATTCCAACGCTGACTTTGTCAACAACATGTCGGATAGAGCTTGGCGGGTTTGCACACCAACGCTCGATATACAAGCAATGTTGGATACCCTTGGATTACTATTATTTTTATTGAATTTATAAGCTCAAAAAGAGAGTTACGCGAATTCAACTTAACACAACTTAGTTTTAAAGATTTGACAAGCCATTATAAGTATTTTAAGTCCTCCACTTATTTAAACAAAGTCTACAATATAGAATAGATTTCATGGCCATCACCTAAGAATCTCCCTATGTACTGGTTACACTATTATCCCTCAAAATTAAACTTTTCATTATATTTCCTATTCGATCTAAGTTGAGAGAGAAAAATACTATCAACTGGCTAAAAATTGTAAACTTATTTTGTTGTATCAAACTAAAATGAGTCATGTTTAAAAAAAAAAAATGGCATGTTACTACAGTCTAAAATGCATGATGGTCCTATTTAAATGATGAAAATAAAAGAAATAAAAACAAAGAAAAATGAAAATGGATGAAATGCAGACTCCCCCCCCCACACTTGAACTAAACAATGTCCACACTGTAATTTTTTTCTATATTTGAAAGATAGTACCCAAAGGTGTATCAAATGCAAAATAATTTGAAGAATGAAATGTAGTTTAGCTATATGTAGGGATGGATCATATGTACAATGATATATGTGTTTGCGGTGCACGCGATGCAAAGAATTCCACCAACTTTTCCCCCCACACTTGGTTCTAGCCCTATGAGTCCCATTCCCACTATGTCTAGGTATATTTTCTAACAAGCAAGAGTTTTTGAAAACCATATCATCTTTAAACCTAGATTTATAGTCCAGGAGATAAATGTCTAGGGTCGTACTAACATGAAGTTTTTCAACAAAACTAACATTCCAAAAATAGTTCATGTATTCAAAAAATTTGTCAGTGTAATTTTTCAAAAATTTGTGATCGTATGTAAATTCAGTGAAATTTGAAATCTGAGTGGTGTTCAAGACTGTGTGATCACATTTCTCATCATTAACTGTCAACGTATTTTCGACACTGACAATCTCAAGTTCATTTGAAATTTCCTCAAAGTTAAAATTTTCGAACTCGTGACATGAATCCACTTCTTCCTTATTTGGCAATTCATCCTCGTACAAATCAAGAAATTCATGTTCATTAAAATCCATTTCCACTTCTGAGTTTTTGAAAAATTCAACATTTTCATTTGGTTCAATTTCAAAAATTTCAAGTTTCTCACAGCCTGAAAGAGGAAGATCAAAATTTAAGCTTAAATCTTCTTCCTGAAAAGAGTTGAAGTTCAAATCATTGGTTGAATTTTGAAAAACTTCATCAAGATGATTATTCTCAATTTCAAAAGTCGTTATTTGAAAATTTTCAATGTCAGCAAAGAATGGATTATTTCCTGATTCATCGCTTGTTTGAATTTGATTTTGTTGCTCTCGTTGTTCTTTCAAAGATGTCAATAAACAAAGAAGTTCATCCATCTTTCTATCTTTTTCATTAAGCTGTCTATCTAGCCTTTCTACCCTCTCTCTAAAAATGTTAAGACGATCGTTGATTTGAGAGCTCTCGTTTGGAATTTCCTGATTTTCAAAATTATAATCCACATCAATTTCACAATCAATATTATTTCCAATGTGGTAGTTGTTTGAATTTTCAAAAAACTGACAATGATATTGGAAATCATTTTGATCATAGAAATTTTGTTCATAACCAAAACTGTTAAAATTCGAGTGAAAATTGCAATTTTGGTCATTTTCAAGATGTTGATATGGGTTGTAGTTTTGAAAATTTTGATCGATTTGAAAATCATTTTCAAAATTATTTTCGAATTGGTTTCCAACCCTATATTGATGTGGATCAAAGCTATTTTGCGATTCAAAACCGTTTTGATGTGGATGTGACCCAAAATCGAAATTATTGAAATTTAAATTGAAATCATCATTTCGATTATATCTATGATTTTGAAAATGTTGGTCATCTGGAAAATTTTGAAAATTGTTGACATTGGGCTCACGAAATTTTGGAAAATCTTGTTTCATGAGTTGCAATTCATACTCATACTCTTCAAGAGGACGTCTACTTCGATTATTATCCCACATTTCTCTCAATGATTTTTTTGAATTAGACATTTGAAATGAAATCACGGCAAGACAGAAATTATTCTCAATTCAAAATAATATAAAATAATGATTTGTGCTCTATTAATTAACTGACTCAATTGGAAGGGGGAAGAGGGTCTTATGGCCGTTCACGTATAGTATAAAACTAAGGGATACGACCAATGTTTTACGGGTAGTATGCAACCTCTTTTGCTAAAAGTTCAATAAATTGAACTAATATATATCCGCGATCCAATTGTACGAGACAGTCAACTTCACAAAGCACCACTTTTCAGTTATATTATTTTGAAAATCAAAATCACGTGTTAAAATTGAAAATCGATGAGAGTGATTAGTTATGGAAAACCGTTCCTCACCACAAATTCAGAAATATCAGTCACAGAACAGACACAGAAATATAAATTGCAGAATTAAAATTTACATTCAAGCCGCTGCCCCTGCAGAAATTTTTTACAACAATTGTCTATATATTATTTTCTTTTTTCCTTTTGCAGCAGAGCACCTGTAGAGTTTTAAAAGTTTTCACCTTGATCGGCAGTCCTCCAGTGAATTTGGGAAGCGCTAGCGCGTTCACACCCCACTTGGTGTGCAACCGCTCCAACCCATATGAATCGTCCGCTGCTTTCTGTTGTTGTCCCCTTCTATTAATTGCTTGACTGCGCTGCGGCACGGGTTCGGGCTAGGAGCCCGAAAAAAAAATTTTAATACCTTTTTTTAAATTTCAGGTGTACCTGTTTTTGAAAAATTCTCTTTTTTTTTTTTTTTTTTTTTTTAAAGAAAAGAAATAAAACAACAAAAGAAAGGATTAAAAAAAAATTGGAATTAAGATAAGAACTAACTAGGAGAAAATTTTAAACTAACTGCCACAAAAACAATTGAAAGACCACACAAACTAAAACAGACTTTTTTTTTTTTTTTTTTAAAATGGACCCACCTAGATAAAACAGACTGATAACAACAGAGGGCGGAAAAAATAGCACTGTATCCCAATCGCAATCGAACCAATATGTAAACAAACTTTCTCCAGGATCACAAAGAAAATTTCGGTCCAAATTACAAGTACTCACGCCCACTTTCCTCTGTACAATATCGGAAATACTCAATCAATTGGGCAGAAAAACTAAAGACTGGAAACTCTAAACTCTTTCCTTTTGTTTTGCGCCAGTTAATATGAACACACAGTGATTATAAACCGGTCAGTACAAGCACCATATTCAGCAAGAAATCCCAACGCTATTTCTCAGAAGTCTTATTCTCTGAAACCGACCCAAACACCGAAAATAAAATCACACCCTAATTCTACCAACTGTAATTGAATCAGACAAAAGTAACGATCAAGCCAAAACAATTCAAGCACCAATTCCGTTTCCTTTTACCCCTTTTTTTTCGATTTGATTTGGGGTTACTTGGCTCTAAGAAGGGGGTTCAGACGTTTGCGTGTGTAAAAACCCGTAACTTCCCCGTAAAGGAAAGCGTCGGATAGTTCGAGAACAAACCACAGCAGGACGCATACAGAAGAACATTTCATTGTATATTACAACAATGCATCAGATTACAAGAATATACAGAGTATAAATGAATATTATACAGAAATATCAGAGATTTAAATTACATTTAAATACATAGCAGCGGAAAATAATGCAATACACAACTGAAGGGGATATACGGATACAAAGCTTCCCGGATATCGTTCCAGCTGTAAACCAGGATCCTGTGAATATAAATCTGCAAAACCAAAACTACTAGCTGCCCGTGTCAAAATAGGGGCACCCAGAGTTTAGGTTAAAACAATAAACTCCAGGTCAGTCATGTGACTGGTGTGAGAACTAAAACAGTTAATCTTTATTTTAAAAGTTAGGTAAATCAAGGGACCACGCCGTAAAACACGGAACGGGTTTCCTCCCAAGAATACCAGTGCATAAAACAAACAGCGCAATGCTAAATAAAGAAAAATGAAGCTGTTATAAGACCCAGGTCCTATCACACAATGCAACGCAAGCCGGGGGATAGGGTTTTCCCTTATAACAGCCAAAGAATGCTTGATACGTTTAAAACAAATCATTTGATACTATTATAAGTGCATAGTGTATAAAACAACTTCAAATCATAAGTATCAATCATAGGCGGCATGGGTACCATATATCATGTCGCCATACTAGTTCTACAATTAAAACCGCAAATGTCACGTATTTGGAAATTGGGTTTCCATCTATGAACCGAGGCAAAAGATAGTCCTCTACCGATTCGTGACTCTCTAGCCCGAGCCACAGGATCAGAACGCATCAACCCTTTAGATCGTCAGGGCCGGTCCACCGATGTGGATTATTATGCCTGAACACTACGTTTCCCCGCCCTTTGGGGCGTAAATGAGCCAACTAAATGACTCCATCGGTTCGAGAACGACCGATCAATCCGAGGCGCCTCGCAACAACAATAACCACATAAGTCAAACTCGTCAGGGCGTGTAAAACCACTGACGCCACTTCTAGCTAGAAAGAAACGCAAGTCCTCCCTGAGGCCCGTCTCCCGTTTTTGGTTCATACCGGGTGTGAAACTCGCGAATCAAACGTTACACAAAGCTATGCCACACAGGCCGTGCTTTGATCATCACCACAAGACTTTGCTTTTCAACAGAAGCCTCGATCAATTGCCACTTAGGCATGCCACACAGGCAATTCACTCCATGCGTTTGATATCCATCAATATATAACCCCTGAGCTCGTACGTCTCAGAGAAGGGCGTTAAGCAAGAGAATAAATTCTCCGCCGCCAAACAGATATATATTTAATAGAAATCAATCACACAGACTAAAATCCAATGTCAGACACACAGTCCATTTACAAGTCCGTTCTGGGTCTGAACGAAACCGGAGGCATCTAGTACCCCGCATATCCATCGATCTCCAAGTACGTCTGGACGATCACTAACTGTTTCCATCTTCTTGGGTGTACAGCCCAATCAAGATCATCAGTAATTACCCAAACGACGTGAAAACTTCTGGTCTTCGACCACCGTCTTCATCTTCGACACCACGTCGAATCAGTTATTCAGAATGGGATAAACCCGGTCTTTCTGAATAACTCGCGTGTATATTAAATAAGTGTTACACAAACACAACATACGCCTCATTCCAATTCATTAGTCACTAACCGTAAACTAATCAAGAGAATAATTCCCCAAATATTAACCCCGAAGGCCGAAACCAACATCAGATCAATATTCAGAAAACCATTCTGCTTGGCTAACCGACAGTTAATTTCTAAATTTCACATTCATAGGGAAAGGTTCCCATTAATTTTATCCAAGATAAATTCCTTGAATTTATTCTTTATCTATTTTTGAATATCAATTCAAACTAGTCGGGATTAACGAACCTTACCGAAGTAATCATTTGTTTTAATTTCCCAATCCCAACCTATTCATCCCATGAAGTAAAACTGGTAATACTTCATATCTAACACCACAGTGTTATCGGTAAATTCAATTACCATTTCACGTTCAAATCTAATTAAAGATTTAACTATCGCCTGGAGCAAAACTGGTGACACTCCATTTTCGATCTTTTCAATCTAATTAAAGATTCATTAAAACTCCACTTAGTTTTAATCGTTAACTGGGTTAAAGAATCAGTGTCATTTAAAACACGGTTCACG
This sequence comes from Allium sativum, assembly GCA_030737875.1. NCBI lineage: Eukaryota > Viridiplantae > Streptophyta > Magnoliopsida > Asparagales > Amaryllidaceae > Allium > Allium sativum. The sequence goes on along the minus strand of CM060925.1, from coordinate 304,470,010 downwards.
ATAAACCCAAAATCACATTCATTAATTATCGGGTTAAAGAACGAGTGTTGTTTAAAACACTGTTCGCGATAAACCCAAAAATCAATACCAATTCAATTCCAATTAAATATCGTTTAATTGGTACACTTCATTAAATCTATATAAAAAGATTTAATCCTTTCTCAACTGGGTTCAAGGACAGTGTTAGTGAAGACACCATTCACGACAAACCCAAATCACATTTGATATTCAATACAAGGCTCTGAATAGAAAATATATCGGCTTATATTCAATATCAAATTCTACGACTAACAAATGTCGTATTGGAAATAACGATATAAATATGTATCTTTCAAATTTCCATAACAACATCTGTATAATCTCGAATTCCAACATCGAAATATTCCGAAGACAATTTCGATTCAAATCCACTCCAATGCAATCATTGGAAATTTTGGTTATTTTCAAAACCCTTTTCAAATTCAATTTATTTATTTAAAAATAAATAGAATTATAATTCTAGTTCAAAACTAGTTCATTTCGATAAAAATCTATTTTTATCTCTTCAAATATGGAGTTTTTCATCCCAAATCTTCACAAATCATTTCTTATGATTTTACACAAATTATTACTATTTTTAATAATTTTCTCAAGGCCCGTACAGTCGATTTCCATCAATGGCCATCGAACTGCACTTATAGCGACCTTTTTCAAATTTGATTTGGACATAATTCCAAATCCAACCGTTAGATTTCAAATTTCTAATATTCGTTAGAAAGCTCTTTTCGATACGAACCCAACGGTTCCGGTTTTAGGAGAATCCGACGGTCGGATCTCCCGCAATGTCCGTTTGAAATAAATGGTCGAAATTCACGAACTGCCGCGGCGCGGCGCGTTCTATTCAAGCCATTATATTATATATATAATATATATAATATATATTTCGTCGATTTCTATTTAAAACGAACTATATAAATAGTTTTAAATTCGTTTCAAAAGCAATTTCAACTTCCTTTTCAATTCAAATCAAAATTGAATTCTTCTTTATAAATTCGTTTTAAAATTCATTTCTATTCAATTCAAATTTCAATTCAATTTGAATTCATTTCAATTCGCTTTCAATTCAATTTGAATTCGTTTTCAATTCAATTCATTTCGAAATCGTTTTCAATTCAATTCATTTCAAAATCGTTTTATATTCAATTCATTTCGAAATCGTTTTCAATTCAATTCATTTCGAAATCGTTATATATTCAATTCATTTCGAAATCGTTATATATTCAATTCATTTCGAAATCGTTATATATTCAATTCATTTCGAAATCGTTATATATTCAATTCATTTCGAAATCGTTTTCTATTCAATTCATTTCGAAATCGTTATATATTCAATTCATTTCGAAATCGTTATATATTCAATTCATTTCGAAATCGTTATATATTCAATTCATTTCGAAATCGTTATATATCCAATTCATTTCGAAATCGTTATATATTCAATTTGTTTCGAAATCGTTTTCAATTCAATTCATTTCGAAATCGTTTTCAATTCAATTTGTTTCGAAATCGTTTTCAATTCATTTCGAAATCGTTAAAATCGATATAAATATCGTTCACGTCAAAATGGCGTCAATCTAATCAACACGGCTTCATAAATTTCTATTTCAAATATTTCCTTTTTCAAAATAGTTGTTATTATCAAAATATTTCGTTCAACACATGACCAATCTCAATGGATGAAACTGTCAACACATGAACCTTTATTTTATATTATTCTTTATTTTTCAAATTGGAATGAGGCCCAATCAGTCACTATATAAAATTAATTATATGGATTTTCATACAACACATGTATAAAATAGCATTGAAAAATAATCAACCATCAACCAAAGTGCACTACGCTGTATAAGCATCAAATATAGATATCCAACGCTTATAACAGCCTGTCAATCAATCGATCGACATATTTAATCAATCAGGATGAGTGAACTTCAAGTTTCATCCCAACACCCGTGTGGGGTTTCAAACAATCAAACAAATATTTTATTCGTGCAGTTGGGCGATGTGTAAAATTTTATCGTCCCAATCAATGTCCTTCAAATAGGTGTACATAAACAAACCGTCTGGTTTGTAAATGAATATTTATTTATTCACATTCACGTTAAAAATTATATTTTTAACGATAAAACATTTCTATTAAGTTCATTATTTAAATAAAATGATATTTTTATTTTTCTAACATATTTTAGAAAATTTCGGCGGCATAACGGCACGATACTAGAAACGGGACAAGGCCTAGCCTTATCCCCGGTCTAGTGAAGGCCCACGCCATTCACACATCAATCATATCCATTCCATTTCACCAAAAAAGTCAATTCAAACCAAATAATCTAACCAACTACACAACCAATCAAACAAGTCCATGGTCTGTGGACGATTGTGTCGGGTGCTACTAAGCACCGTCTGCATCCTAGTATATATAAATATAAACTAGAAAAAGAGAATTTAGAGTGAGAAGTTCTCACATAAAGCTATCCAAACATCTTGACTCTTCTTGGATATAAATCTTCTCCGCTCTCGCCTTTTTGCCGCTTTCGCCCGCATTCACTACATATGTAAAAATCGAATTTTTACTTTGCTATTCAATATATAAAAATCGAATTTTTATTTCGAAGTTCAATATATAAAAATCACATTTTTAATTCGAAGTTCAACATATAAAAATCACATTTTTAATTCGAAGTTCAACATATAAAAATCACATTTTTAATTCGAAGTTCAACATATAAAAATCACATTTTTAATTCGAAGTTCAACATATAAAAATCACATTTTTAATTCGAAGTTCAACATATAAAAATCACATTCAATATCAAATCTTTTTCTTTATTTTCCTAAAACATTAATTTCAGTTTTAAAATGAAAATAAGTTTTCAGTTTTTAAAAATAAAATAAAATCAGTTTTAAACCTTTTTTAAAAATCAGTTTTCAAGTAAAATAAAAAAACAGTTTAAAGTAAATAAAAAAAACAGTTTAAAGTAAAAAAAAAAAAACAGTAGGGAACTTACAGGGGGGGCTCGTCGGCGGCTCGGAGGGGGTCTGGGCGGTGAGGGGAGGTGGCGGAAGTGGCTGCAGGCGGAGGAGGGGCTGGAGGTGCGTCGGCGTCGGGTTCAGGCACTGGGGTTCTCGCGGTGGGAAGAGGGAGCGGGAGGAGGGAATCGAGGAGGAGGAGAAGCTGGAGGGGGGGGGGGAAGTCCTCGCGATGGTCGGCGTCGCCACCTGCGGTGGCGCGCGTTGGGGAGCGGCCTCCTCTAACCCCGATTTGGGATCGCGTTTTTTTTTTCTTTTTCTCTGAATCGAGACTGAGGGGGGGGGGGGCCAGAGTGTTTTAAGGAGGGAAGAGATTTTTTTTTTTTATTTAATTATTAAATTTATATACTCATAAAGTAACCTTTTCTGACGACTTCAGAATCGAACCCACCGCCTGTCGTCCATAGCGTTTTACCCCCATTCCGAACACAATGGGATATGTATCGTAAGCTGATTTGACTGTTTCGATCAGTTTCCGTTGAAATCAACATATAACTCTATATATTGAATTTGAACGCGTATTTCAATTTACCGGAGTTACATACGAACTTTAAAAATTCCAGAAAAATATTTTCTAGCTTCGTATTGACGATACGGTCCTAACAAAACTAGTTTCGTCGAAATCCGAGGTCGTTTGCAAAATTTCCATTTTTAAGGGCCTGAATTCCATAGCGACAATTCAGAAATTTCAACTGGACATATCTTTTGATTCCCGTTAGGAAATTTCGATTTTTCGGATTCGTTGGAAAGATATTATCAATTAGATCCCATTATTTTTGGTTTCACTAAAATCCGGATTGTTTTGCACCCGGTACATTCAATTGAAGTTTGAAATCGAATTATCGAACTACCGCGCCATTTTCAATTCTATTTATAATTATATATAAATATTATATATTCTAACGACGACGTATATAAAATATACGTCGAATTCTATTCAAAATAAATTTCTCGTCGATATTATTTAAAATAATCTATTTTAAATATTCAAAATTCGCTGAAATTGCCAAAATAAAAATTTTAAACTGGCCCAGATTTTGCGGGTTATTACAGCGTGGTGGGGAATCGGATGGGATTTTTGGGTTGCTTTCTTTTGAATCGTGATGGGAGCGATTTGGGATGTGGTTGTTGAGTTGATGTCTCGAATTGGGTTTTTGAAGCTCGAATCGGATTTGAGGATCTTCGACTCAGGTACTGGGGTTCGAAGCTATTCGGTGCGTGGAGATTATTGGCAGAGATGAAAGCGATTTTTGTGTGGTTTTCGAATTGAAATAGGGTCTTGAGCGTTCTGGAATTTGCGGTAAAGGGTTATGATGGATTTGTGAAGATGTTGGGGCAGATGTTAAGTGGACAAGAAGAGGGGTCTGATGGTTTGGAGATGGCAGAAAGGCTGAACGTGGTTTGTTTTTTGTATGGTTGATACGGTATTTTGTAGAGTTAGCTGATGGCGTGGTATTTTCTGGTGAAGAGGATCCGTGAGTTGTTGTGGATGATGAATTCAGTCAATGGCAAAGGTGGATCCGGACTTATGAAGTGGATTTATGGAAGTTGTACAGGGTGCGGTTTTGGTTGTTTACGGGGTGAGGATGAGAAACTGTTGCGGAATGATGGTTATTGGCTGTGGATGAACGTGGTGTTGTGAATGAGGCTCTGTGAGGGGATGATGGACTGTTGTGTTTGATGAATGGTAAAGAGCAGTGGAATCGTGGGTGATTGGTGTTATTTGATGTGGACTGGTTTGTTGAACAGAGACTATTTTGTGGTGATGGTTTGGTGTATGAGGAATGAAATTGGTAGATGGAGAAGGGACTGTTTGAGGTAGTATGAAGTTACGGCAGACAAAACAGGAAAGAAATCAAAAATAGGAGCAGAAAAGGAAAATGCAAAAGATTTTTTTATTTTTATTTTTAATTAGAAGAAAATAGGTCAGAATGTAATCAATGCAAAAGAAGGGAAAAGAATGGAAAGATTGTTTTTTTTTGTTTAGAAGAATATGGTATCAATTATCAACACCAAATCAACTAAAAGAGATTTTTTTTCTATATATAAAATAAAAACAAGATTTGTTTTTTAAACAAAATCAAACAAAAATAAAAACAAAACTAACACGAATCAGAAATTAAATAAATAATAAAATTTAATCGTTACCTCCCCGGCAACGGCGCCAAAAACTTGGTCGACGCTAGTCTATGAATTAGAAAAGCGCGACATTTGTAATAAATTCTGCAAGCATACAGGTGTGTAGCATACAGGTCGAACACAGGGAGGTTTAATTAAAAATTATTATTTATTTTTTTCTTGGGCGTGTTAGACGAAGCTGGAGGTTGATTTTGCAAATAAAACAAAACAAAATTAAAACTGTAATTTGATTCAGAACAGATCTAACTGAACCGACGATCAAATCACAATTTCAATGGAAAAGCAATGAACTATGAATCAGATTCAAATCTAATCAAATCCAATTAAACCTATGAACGCGATTAAAATACAGAAAATAAAAGTGCAGAATATAAATAACAACAGGAAATAAAATTAGGATTACCGCCGAATCTAATCAGACGGTCAATCACTAATGAAAAGAAATGCAAAACACAAATGGTGTTCTACCGAATCTAATCGTGTAAACACACTAGTTGCTAAGAAATAGAAAAAATGCAGAAAATAAAAAGAAGAAGAAGAACTAGAAACTTTATTAGAAATAGAAAATGGGATACAGGATGGTGGCTACAATGCCATTACAAGGGTATATATAGGGGATAACCAAACCCTAACCCTAACCTAATGATAACTGGGCCTTGTCATTACATCACTAATTAGTTTACAATGAGAAACATAAACGGGCCTTAGATAAATAAAGCAAATTTGGGCCTTTTCTCTTTTCCTCTTGCTTCCTTGACACTTCTTCATTGATTTGTGATGTGCAAAGCCTTGTTATCAATCCTTTTCTTGTCCAACAGCAACTAGATGTGATATCTTTATCTACAATTCTTCAAAATGCAAATACACAGCAAATTGAACTCTATTTCTCTACATTTCTGGTTGCATGCGGGCAGGGTTGGAATATCTGTAAAAATAACAAAACAATACCCAAGTAATATTTATTTATATACAAAAGATAAGATATAAGAGCATAAAATAAACACATTTCTATGTCAGTCAATACTTACGCGGGATAAAGGGCGCAGTTGACGGGTGGCATAATCCCTAGTGGCCCTAGGTGGCTTGAACCCAAACCGAGACACGGAAACGTTCATTAGGTAGCATAATCCCTAGTGGTCCTGTGTGGCATAAATCCTAAGTGAACACGCGATAGTTCATGGTAAGAAAACGTAACTAGATCAAGGGTGGCAGTCCAAAACAACTTCAAGGATAAAATGGTACTACGTTGAGGTGGTATAGATTTACATGGGAAAGCCCGTACGGCCTACGGGAAAGGACTGAACTAATACATGGAAAGAAACATACGAGTTGGGAAAAACCTACATATGCTATATATTAGGTGGACATGGACCATTACATGACATTGGGCAAGGGACATTCATAGTTAACACATGACGTGGGTTGGGATACTAGTACGAGGGGTGCAGAGCAAATATACATGATAAATGCCGTGGGATGTTAGACATGATAAGTACCTTGGGGTAGTATACTGGATAGAAACCTGACGATGCGATACCTTGATTTGTCTTGACACCGTAGTTTATCATGATACCTTAGTCTATCTTACTACAGTAGTTCATCCTGTTATCTTGGCTTAGCTTATCTATCTTGTCGTCATCCTTATGTTTACTTTCAATTTATGCATGTCATGTTACCTTTACCTGTTTTTATGCTGGAAGTAGATAGGACTTACCAGTCTTTATGACTGACCCCGTTTCCTTTTGCCTCTTGTCTTCCGTTCCCCCTCCCCCAGGTTTTCAAGGAGGAAATGATGTGGTTTAGTTCGGACCTCATATGCTTGAAGGTCATCATGTATAGCGTGGTCTTCTCTTGGCTATGGCTGCTTCACCGCTTTATTTTGGGGAATAACTTATGAAAATGTTTTATGCTTCTTTACTATTGCAAGACAGGTTTTTGATGTATTCTGATGTAAAAGGCTTTAGACCTTATTTTATAAGGTAATGAAATTTGTTTTACTTCCGCTGTTTTATATATGTTCTGTCTTGTAATATTTCTGTGCATGTTTACCTCGATAATGCTTCACCAAACCTAGTGCATTCCCTTTGCGAGTGACCCTAGCGGAGGTGGGGTGTTACAGAAAATTATCTTTGGAAGAACATGTATATTCATCTGGCATAGTAGAAACTAAATTTAGGGGTACAGAGTGCATGTCACAGATGTGAATCAAAACTTAGCTAAAAGGGGCGAGAACACGTTCACTAGAGATCTCAATTTCGAAGCAAAACTAAATCTTCATCCATAATCTACCCAAGATCTAAATAGAATATCTGCATCTGACGATGATCAAGATTATAACTTTGAAAATCTTGATGTTGGTATGAATGCTGGAGTCTAAAATTGAGCTATAGCCATACAAGTTGTTGTACCACCTCCTCCAAGATTGCTAAAATTTGCAGGAAAGACTCCCTCAAAGACTGAATGACACATGGATGATATAAGGACGATTGATGTCATACAATGCAGATTTTTTTTCATATTTACCTGGAAGGAATTGCTACTCACTGATTAACCGAACTTCCATTAAGTTAATCTCCCGATTCGAGGAATTAGCAAGTAGTTTCACGGAACAATTTCGATTGCACACCACATAATCAATGGGCACTATGTAGTTGTTTGGATTGTTCCAAGGTAAGCAGGAATCATTGAAATCTTTTTTGAATTGATTTAACACTGTTAATCGAAGTTGGCAATATAGATCAAAAAACGATTCTCATGGCATTATTACACACCATAAATAAAGAAATTAATTTTGGAAGGTGAATTAAGTTAAAAGATCCTATGACTTCGGAAAGGTTTTATTATAAGGTTGATGAGTTGTTGGTAATTTAAATTAAGTTCCTCAAAGTAATGTTCTTGTGAAAGAAGGAAATGGTTACGGTAATGCGAGTATTTTGAAAACCAGAAGAGATGAAATCGTAATAAAGGAAAGGGTGAACCTAATAACAAGCGCTTTAAGGGTTTAGTGCTAGAGGATTGTACGCCGTTGAACAACAATTTGGAAACATCTTCTTAGCAATGGAAAAGTCCGAACACTATCTGAAACTGTAACGACCCACCTTCCCAACCATCGAAAGTCGACATTAAATACGACCACTGTAATTTAATGTCGAAATTCAGTTGTCGAAAACATAGATTGTTAGGATAGAAAGAAGAAGGAAAAGAAAAAGAAAAGAATAGAGGAAACACAGAATCTCACAGCAGAAACGACAACATTTAATAATGATAACGACATATGAACTATCACTCCAAGAAAAAATGTATATTAGAGTTAAATACAAATACTAATAGCTCGACAGTTATAAAATTTTGAATTTACAAATGCTGATAGGTAAAAAAAAATTACAGCCGAAATAAAATAATACAACAAGCAAACTTCTCTACTCCATGAGCTCCACATCCAATAAAAGACAACCTGGAAACAAGCTTGGTTCAACCCAAGCATTATAATAAAATAATACACGGATCGGTCTGGAATACCAACACTAGAAAACTCAAATAACAGGAAACATCCAATAATTCTATGAGACCATGTTGTTGATCACAGAACGGGCTTTTATCTCACAAGAACAACATATATGTAAGCATTAACACCAAAAACAAAATCACCAAAACAACTAAGGATTGGTGTCATAAGTAAAAATTTGCCAATATAAAAGCAATAACAGAACAACACCCCATTGAGAAGAGTGCAAGACACTTCTCGATGGAAACAAAGAAATTGATCCAAAAAATTTGGATTGAACGAGGAAAATTTTATTTTTCCCGAAAAAATTGGACCGCACCACGTACTGTGGACTAGGCCACTTACAATAACATCTAATCTCACCATGGATTAAACTAATTAAACAATGCGAACGATTTACCTTCCTGATGCAAATTAAAATAGAAAAACTTAAAATTTATATAATCAAACGAACCGAATGAGAAGTTTTCCAAACAAATAACGATTAAGAGAGTAGGCTCCTGTAACCGAAAGTATACCTTTAGAATATGCTAAGAACTTCAACGAGTCTCAGAAACGTTCAAGCCTGACGCCGTACAAAATCTGAGAATCTTAGTTTTGCACATCTACGTGCAAACATAACTGAATCTAATCTAGAGTAGATGTGATAATATGTTAATGGAAGCAACCTCACATAGCTTGACTTTCACTCACTCTTTTGGTTCAGCCATTTTTACAAAGGAAAACGATGCACAATGAGCAACAAATCATTTTGATTTGATGATACAACTTAAGAACGCTGAACCAACGGTTGTTAAATCAACTATCAGGAATATTAAAAAAATGATCGTATATGGAAACTAAATCACATTCCTTTATCAGTATTTATCGATCTCAAACATATACTATCTTTTAGTTAAAACTAAAGTCGGACAAGTTGAGGATGTGTTACCCCTAGGCATCATCTGGATAATGTTTTCAAACTTCGAGATAAGGGAAATTTTGAATACTTCAACATCTAGTGATAAGAGTATAACTAGATATTTTTGTAAGCGATATCGTTACGAAAATTTCTTTCGATATTCGTATCAAAAGCCTTTAAACTTCAAAACTCGAACTTATGCTTGGTTTTCACCTTTCAGATAGTTAAACGAAAACCTTATTAACAATATTCCTTAAAATATTACTTTTAAAGAGGTGTTATAATTCTAAGTGTATTTTAAAAGAAAAGTTGAAATCAATGTTAAATTAAAACATCGATTTCGATAAAACCCAACATACTTTACACTTAGATTAAATTTCAGACTATTTCTATTTAAATGGACATTCTCATTTAAAACTATTGTTTATAAGATCTAAAAGTTATTATTTATCCAAAAGGAAATTAAATTAAATTTAAACACACTTAAAACAAATATAAATCATCCTAAAAGATAATTTTATAAAACTCCCTTTTATAACTTTAAGAACCCGTTTTTATATCCTTAAAAGGAAACAAACCAGATACATAATTTGTTTATAAATCTTAAAACAACATTAAATATTCCAAAAGATAGCTAATGGCATTTATGGTCTTTCTTAACCAATACATCGATTGTTTACAAATCTTTTTTAAATTAATTTCATTTTATAACCTTTTTCATATCAGTTAACTATTCTTAAATCTTTTATATTAAGTAAATTAAAGTAGTTTCATTCATTTCATTAAATCAATTTAAATTTATTTTTAAAACAACTTGAATAAAACAGATTAATTGAACCAAATCTCATTAGTTAAAGTAAGTTATTTGAACTAAGCATCATTTATTAAAACTATTATTAAGTTTCAATTAATCATTAACTAAAATAATTAATTAAAATAAAGTATCAATAACTGTATAATTAATTTAATTCTAATATCATTGATTAGCATGAATAATTAATTCTCAGTTTGTTACTTATGCAAAATCAGACTCAATTATCATTTGTTAAAATAGACAATTGAATCAGTTTATTATTAACTCAAATAATAAATAAATTTATGAATATCACAAGTTAAAATGAAAATATGAAAATATCGACTTTGTGAAAACACAAGCTTATATTGAACAAAATGTGTTGTTTACTTTAATCATCAACAATGTAATCTATTTGGGAACACACATAAATAAATTTGGGCGATAAACAAACATAACAAACAAATGCAAGAAAATAAAATACAGGCAAGTGGATGAATGTGAATAAATATGAATAATCAAAGGAATTTATTAATCCCGTAATAACCACACATAAATGTGTAAATTTCAATCAAAGGAATTTATTAATCCCGTAGTAACCACACATAGATGTGTAGATTTCAGAGTGTTCCATTGTGACCGAATTTGCTATGTACACTCCGCTTCCTTTTTATAGTCCCCTGCAACAAAATGATTATTTACACTACTACAAAAGTGGGCATATTCAACACTAATTTGTGTGCGTTGCATGAAAAGTGTGACAAAAGCTATGTTTTTTTTTGATTTTCTGCAACAACATTCATATATTGTTGCATTAGACGTGAATGCAGTGTTGCAGTTGTAATTCTTGTGTTATGGCGTGCAACCCCAGTTCAAAGCGTTGCTTTACATAAATACATGCCAGGTAAGCGATCCGCATTATCAGTTTAACCAAATAAATAACCATAGATGTTGATTAATCCAACGATTCGAACTGATCCCTGCTTCATTTTAGTGAAAATTTGGAGCGATGTTTTCCCATTCATGAAATACTTCCCCCCAAAACAAACGTCTCCCATACTCTTGCTTCTGTACTCTTCTCTCTCCACGAAATCCGTCAACAAACACCTTCGATTGCTACTCCACCTCCGGTTGCAAACTATAAACCTCCGATTGCTCCTATTTTACAAACTTTACACATTCGATTTGGATCATTTAGGACAATTACAAGTAGTTAAGGCTTCATCATTTCGGTTTTATATAGGTGATTTCATCTCTAACTTATTTTGGTCAACATTCAAAGTCTATGCGTGATTTGGGTATACCGAATGCCTTAAATTAGTTTTTTTTAATACTTGAAGTGTTGTATTTATATGTTTTCATGTGTTGAAATTGTGCAAGTTTTGCATTTTTATGTTTGCCAAACCATTTATGTATTAGTAAATAATGCCTATTTCGAAAAGTGAAAACAAAATTTAGAGGTCAAAAGAAATTCAATTTAAATGTTCAAATATCTATTTTTGTCTGTAGTTAAATAATGTCTTTTTCTCTTCCTACATCATATGACTATGAAGATACTCTAGGCATGAGTGATCTACGACTGTCAAACCCATCATCACCAGAAACTTCTATTGATTTTTATATAGAGATGCAATAAAGACACTACGATGATTTACGTGAGTATGAACTAGAGCAATAAGAACTCCGAAGACAAAGGCGAGAAGAAGAATGACGTGAAGAAAGGGCAGTGCGACGACATAATCGTGCTGCCTTGCGTCGTCAGCATCAAACCAAGTGGTTAACGAACATCAAGTTGACTCACTAGTCATAATGTATGAGTGTGGGTATGCCGCTGTAGAAGATGTTATTTCGATTGGATTCAACATTGGTCGTCGTTATTTTAGATGTCGTGTTTATCCCGCAGGGTGTACCTTTTGGCAGTGGATTGACCATCAGTTTCCTATTTGAGCCTCTGAGTATGCAAATGAATTACAACATCAACTTACAATGCTGCAAAATCGAGTTATTGGTTTTCGAACTGACATTAGTAGACTTAACGACCAGCTTCAAGGGATAAACATTAGATGACAAAATTAAATTATTGCATTGTTCTTTTTATTAGGTACAACTGTATCATCTTTATATCACCTGTATAGTCTTTGTATCTGTACTATTTTGTTTTGGTGCAACCATGTAGCGTTATAAATTTGTGTTCAGTATCCTTAGTTGCTTGTTTTATGTATTCTCCTGATAATTTGGTTTCAAAAGTTAGTGATAATTCATATCAAAACAAGTGTCTTTGTATCACCACACCGATTATGTATATTTGTAGATTATTAACTTGTTTTGTTTTTATTTCTAATTTAATTAAGCCTTACAGGGTAGCCCCTGTTAGTGTCTTGAAACTGTTAGTTGTATCAAATTTAGTTTTACTAGGCTGTGGTTATATTGTGGTAATGGATAGTGGGTATTACATATGGATAGGACTTCCAAGATCGAGTGCAGAATATGTAAGAAGGGTAAAAGCTTTTCTAAAAAGTGCATTTCTTATTTATAAAGTAGGTGATGAGATGAAGTGCCCTTGTAAAAAATGTACAGAACGTAGTTGGTATTGTGAAAATATCATATACGATCATCTTACTATTAATGACCCTTCTCCAGTACATACCGGGTGGATCTGTGAAGTTTCACAAACGAAATTAATATGTATTGATGACCATATGGATTGTGCAACAGAGATGGATTTTGAGGATAATTTAGATGTGATGTTCAAATGTGCGGGTTACAAATTTGATCAAAATTCCGAGGACTTTGATGTAGAACCAAATGCAGAGGCTGAGAAATTTTATTGGCATGTTAAAGAAGGAAAAAAGCCGTTATATCCTAGATGCACTAAAATTTCTCGACTAAGTTACTTGATCAGGCTTTATAATTTAAAGTGTGCTTATGGAATTAACGAGTCTGCATTTGGGTAATTACTAAAGCTTATAAAAGAAGCCTTTCCTGATGCCCAACTGCATTTGTCGTCCTACACTGCAACGAATGTCATTAAGGATTTAGGTCTTCATTACCATAAAATACATGCCTTCCCAAACCATTGCATATTATATTGGGCAGAGAATAAAGATAAAGAAGCTTGTGACATTTGTTGTTTATCGAGGTGGACTGCAAAAAAAAAAAAAAAAAAAAAAAAAAAAAGAAAAAAGAAAAAAGAAGAAGAAGACATCATTGATAATAATGATCCACCAAAGTCGATTCCCAAAGTGTTGGCAAATGTTATAAGGTACTTTCCATTAAGACCAAGGTTACAAAGGATGTTTATGTGCAAAGAATTTTCCAAACTTATGAGATGGCACCAAGTGGAACGAAAAGAAGATGGAAAACCAAGACATCCAGCTGATGGTGTGGCATGGAAGATGATGGATGCACGCTATCCTGATTTTTCATCAGAAAATCGTAATGTTAGATTGGGTCTAACATCTGATGGATTCAATATATATCGTTCAACGAATTCAAGTTTTAGTACATGGTTCATTATGTTGGTAAACTACAATCTTCCACCTTGGTTATGTATGAAACAAGAGAATTTGATTCTTTCAACATTAATATCTGGTCCAGATTCTCCAAGGAGCAGTATTGACGTATATATGCAGCCTTTAATTGCAGAATTGAAAGCATTATGGAATGTTGGCATCGAAACTTGTGATTCCTTAACTGATGGGAATTTAAATTTACGTGCAAGCGTCTTACGGACCATTAGTGATTTTCCGGGATATGCCATATTGTCATGTTGGAGCACAAAGGGGAAACTAGCGTGTCTAGTATGCCATTATGAAACTTCTTCAAACTATTTGAAGCATAGCAAAAAATGTGTTATATGCACCATATAAAGTTTCTTGATCCGACACATAAGTGGAGGCTGGAGAAGAGGAGATTTAATGGCGAAACTGAATTGGGGAGCATTCCAGAAATATTTTCAGGAACAGATGTTGAAGAGTTATAGCGGGGGTTCAAAAATCAGTTTGGGGATAAGACCAAGAAATCGAGTAAAAGTTTTGGCCCTTTTAAAAAAAGGTCAATACTATTTGGCTTACCATATTGGTGTCATAATCCCCTTGACATAACATGTATGCCATGCACATGGAGAAGAACTAACGCAATAAAATATTAGGTACTTTACTTAATATAGGTTGCATGTCGAAGGATCACCTGAACGCTCATTTGGATTTACAGGAATTGGGAATAAGGAAGGTCCTTCATCCTGTTGAATGTGGTGATGGAATGCATGTTGTACTACTACAAAATTGGTCATTTGCGACGGTTGTTTAGCATGATTTGCGACTGCTTACCAACCGTAGCAAATGCAGACGGCGCAAATGGTAAAAATCTGTTGCGACGATTTTAAAACCATCGCATAAAGGAATTTTATGCGATAGTTTTTAATAGAAAACCGTAGTGCAAAGTTGATTTTTTGCGACTGATTTTAATTAAAACATGTCACAAAACGAAATTGTTTTGGTTTTAAATTTTTTCTGATATGCTACGGTTTAATAACAATCGTCGCAAAAATGCCTTGTTATGCGACTGTTTTTATTAAAAACCGTCACAAATGATCTATGTTTTAATTTATTATGCTACTGCTTTTAATGTTAACCATCGTAAATTTACACAATCCTGCATCTACCAAAAAAATTTGATATCATCAAATTTACATCCATATCGATTTAGTATCTCACATAACTCAGCAGAAACTATAAATGAATGGACATCAAACATACTTCTAGCAATCAACATTTAACATAAATCAAAATAATATCAATTGTCGCATTTACCATAATTAACACAAATTAACATGTTATTTAATTTATCATTAACTTCATAATACTGAGATTGCTCGCTCACAGATTTCAAACGTGGATCACTTTGTAAAAGCATTTCACAATTCTTCCTTAATTGGCCAGGCAGCAGACACGAGAAATGCCTCCTGATAATAGCAATGTTTCAAATTATGATAAATGTTTAAATAACAATCCGTAATAAATTATTCACAAGAATACGATATATACCTGCTATTGGTTGCTTCCTTGATTCGCTAGGCAACAAACGCAAGAAATGCCTCCTACGGATAAAAGCAATGCTTCAAATTATGATAAACGTTTAAATAACAATCCATAATAAATTATTCATAAGAATACGATATATACATGCTATTAGTTGCTTGCTTATTGGTAAAATCTGAAGTACCTTGCCAGAGTGTAAGTTTCCTAGGCTCTAGATTGACAGTCAACTAATGAAAAACTATATGGTAAGGGGCCACAAAAAGGTTAAGTGTCATTTTTATATTTAAAAAGATTACCGTTATATCCAAAGTGTCTATGTCATTGGAATAAGTTGCCTTCATAGCCAAAATGTCATTGGAATAAATTGTTGTGCATAGTAGAACTTAGCAACCAAATCACTCCCATGTCTGAATTCAAACGGTTTACATACAAACATACACAAATTAGAAAGTAACAAAAAAATATGTGATGGTTTCAAAAATAAAAATTTTCTGCTAAATAACTAATATACCTCCCAAGAGTCAATCCTCAAATAGCATGCAGGTATCTATGTAGCTTTAAACTTGCCAGTAAATGTCAAATCCTTAATTTTTTCTAGTAATATAACATCTGACTTCAAATGAATATTGAAAAGCATCTGCTTCCATTGGGAACGCACATACCATCACTACATGCGAGAGAACTACAAATAGAAGATTAATCAATAAATATTGGTCTACATCTGAAAACTTACCCAACTAGCATTCGTAAGATTCAAAATGACAATATTAATCCTTATTTTATACATGAATACTATGATACTGCACTATGCATGATTCTTCATATCGTACTCTAATTTATACAACAATAAGTTAAACCATCTGAACTACATAGCAAAGGTGGTAGCATTAACTGTGAAATAAAATATTTCAAGAGTTGGTTTACTCACTTTGAACAGTTTTCTCATTTTTGCAAGGCGTAGATCTATTGTTCTGTGGTCCAAGACTTCCAACTACAACTGATTCGCTAACCACATCAAAACCGAGTTTGATTTTTCTACGACTGGAATTAATACAAAGAGTTAGAAACATATACTATACGGAACTATTCACAAAAGTATTTATGTTTCAGATATTAGGTTACCAATTTAATCAATTATTAATAGCAGTGAGGTCCTTTCATGGGTTCTGATAGGCATGAGTACTCACTCCAACACAAGCTTAGTAGCTTTTTGAACTTGGAGAAAGCAAGGCATCTTTCTGAAATGAAATGAAAAAAATTAAATGATTTGACATTGTGACAGACAAAATAAACAAACACGGTTCTTAGCTAAAGCAACGTAGGCATTGAGTGTTTAAACAAAGCCAAAAAAAATTAATGGCTAGCTATAATTTGCATATCTTATGTGCTAGTGGGAACTAAATAATGAAATGCATAATACTACATCATACATGAGAGCAGTGATCAGTAGAGAGATATGCTAAGCTTGCACCATAGCACATAACATTTTAAACCATGACTAACTCTTTGACTAAACAGGAAAAGGTGTGTGAGAATTGTGCACACAGGAGTGTGAGTGAAGAATATCATAACACACTTTTTTTTGACAGAAATACATAAAAGTGCATTAAACAAAGTAGAAAAATTCAGAATCCAAAAGTAAAGGCTGTCTAGGTAAAATCTCAAAACATAAGAGAGTTTAACGATGCTAAAAAACATGGAAATAACCAGTAATAGTACTAAATTACTCAGCTGTAGTTTCAGCTTCAAGTGGAGTCACCTTGTTATTTCCAAGCCACTTGGCAAAGCTTTCAAATTCAGTATAACCGCTGTCGGCGATCATGGTCCTGTAAAACGACTTTCCCATGGCCTTAATAGCTTTAACTTCCACCTTGGTGAGCTTGCTTCTCTTCTTGTTAAGCTTCTCCTTCTTAACCTTATCCCTCTGCTCAGCAACAAGCAATGCCATCCTCCTTGCGGCAATCAAATATCATAACACACTTTATTTCAAACAGAAGCAATGAATCTTCCTCAAATGTGAAAGCAAAAGGATGCAGTTTCATGGAAGTTTAAGAGTCCATCCTAATTTATTCAGGCTTCTAAAGAAGATAAGAAAAAGGTTTGGATACAAGTAAATAATAAATTAACATACCTTAGTTGGGCGCAGAGGTGAACCATAAACATTATGGGAAGAAGACACTCTTTGGAGACATATCCAGTGAAGTTGGGAAAGGTTGTAATTTAGACGATCCAGGAATTTGGCCTGCAAACATAATTGGAATAGTTATAAGGGGATTTTTCCCACAAGGACAAACTTACCAAATTATTTGCCCAAAAGGACAATCACCAAAAAACTTGCTCAAAAGGACAAGTTTTAGTGCAAATGGTGAATTTCAGGGGGGTCCCATGTTTTTCCACTTTGCACTAAAACTTGTCATTTTGGACAAGTTTTTTTGGCCCTTGTCCTTTTGGGCAATTTTTTTGGTTTTTTTGTCCTTCACAATTTTTTCCTGTAGTAGTGGTTATAAATCCAGAGCAGTTTTATTTTAATAAATATTGCTGATGTTGCAATGCGCGCGGTACCACAATGCAACAAGTTTTAAAAAAAATCAGCAAATATGCTGATGCAATGTAAGCAACAACACCTTAAGCAAAAAAGTGCGACTGATTGGCTAACTTATTGTCGAATTGAATAGAGAAGACGAGTATCAAAAATACTGTGTGAAATCCAATCAAAAAATATTTTTAGCAAATAGGTTGTTGATATAAGCAGCAACATCTTAAAAAAATGTGTCACTTGCTGCCTAAATTGGTAGTATAGAATTCTACAAATCAATGAATTTTACTAGCAAGCCTAAAATTAAATCCAACTGAAATGCATGCAAGCAGTAAACAAAATGGAAAGACAACATTTAATATTCGAGTTATATAAGAGAAGGTCGTACATCCAACATTACGAGCAACACAGAAGTTTTTTTTAAAAAAGCAAAAGAATCAACAAACAGGCTGCTGCAATATAAGGCACGACACCTGCAGAAGATCCATTTGTCATCCTCAACTTTTATATTCCTAACATTTGTTTTAGCCATGGCACCGATATATGTGCCCCTTTTTTTCATCTCCAAACGAGCAACCTAGTAAAAATACATACACGTCTTCCAAGTATATCAAAAATACATTAATTATTCAACTGCGTAGTTGACTTCTAGATTGTAATGTTGAATGAACATAGCAACAGTATCTCCAAATTAAAATTAAAATTAATTTCAAATTAACTTGCACTAATTTAAATGGCAGGTTTAAAAGGTTCTATGTAGGCAACATCGTAAGTATATCTAAGTATGAAAAGTTTCTCCTCTATGTCTTATCACTGTTTTTCAACACATCTAGATTACCAGCACATTAGAATCAACGTTTACAAAGATCAAAATCAATGATATTAAAGGCACGTTACATAATAAGCATCAAACAGTAAGATTACCAGTGAGAGTGTAGTTCCCGAATTACTCCAAAGTGGATATAACTGAAGATTTTAAAGATGATGTTAAAGCTTCAGCAGTCGCATTTGGATACACTGAGGCGAAACAGGCGTCACTTATGGCTTCTTTCAACATGTACAAATTGCCACAAAGATTGGCTTTTACTAAAGCTGTGATCAAGACAATGGCAAGCATCAACGAATTGGAACAATTTAACAAAAAGCATAGGAAAGGTTACATAAAACTCACATTTTTCTTTGAGCAACAAGTTCTAGGTATTTACATGGATCTCCAGGAAACCAACTATAAAATCCAGATGACACATTAACTATACAGCCTTGAATCCCTGTCTCTTTTGATGTCTCAATCATTTTATTCAGCAGCAGTTTAGTCAGCAATAAATGACCAACATAATATATGAACACAAAAGCTAGAAATTGATGCAAGTCCATACATTATGAAGTAGAATCATATCACTTTTTGATAGAATTATCCAAATAGTTTGGGGGCAAATGTGCTCTCTATCCCATCTTTGGTTTTGGATATCTTACTGTCCCGAGTGTATTTACCAGCATTGTTTCTAATAATATAAAAATTAAAATAAAATTTAAATTTATAATTCAACGAAGTAATTTAAATCCAAAAGCACCCAATTAGAAAATCAAAATAGGTTCTCCGTTTGCTTATTTTTTCAGCTTTTCATGATCTTGGTTCCAAAAAGCACCCAAATTAGAAACTACAAGTGTAGGAATAGAGCATTATAATTATATGCATCCTATTTATCAATATATGTTTACAAGATAAAGTCAAAATTCTGAACATTGTACATTAATTTGGTTTTTGTGATCAATAACCACCATAAAAATGATACAAGCTGCATATAAATAAAGCAGTACTGGGGAAAATATTCCACTAGCTTTAACCAAATATTTTTAACATATCAAAATACTACAAATCTCGATGATACAGCAACTAGGAAAGCATCACTTCAAACAAAAAAAAATCAATGTGAACCAGAATATCATGGCAAATGTATTCAACAATCAGAAATCATGGGCGGAATGAATAAAACCTGATATTTACATCTCCTCCTTGAATGGAAGAAAGTCAATGCCTAACATGAATGGCCTCAACGCTTTAGGAACTACAACTCCATCTTATGTCTGGTAGTTCTCGAGTATGCAAGAAATGGTTCTTTCTGTTGCTGTTAACGTGCAGTTAAGCATGTGAACAAACTGCTTTGTTTGCTCATCGTGCTACATATATCATAAATAGAGATTAAGGAAAGCCACAACTTCAGTAAAACAATAAATAACAAACACAAAATTTACTCTTAAATTATCAAAGTAAGTAGTACTGTCAGAATGGCAAGTAATCTGCCTATTTAGGTGAATAAACGAAGTATTTTGTAAAAGACAGGACTAACCGTTTTCGGGCCATATGGTGCATACAAACTCTAGACTGAAAATCCGTACAATTCGAGCATGAGACTAGCTCTCTGAAGGTTTCAGATGCAGGAAACCACGCTTCCAGATCATATTTTTTAGTGGCGGCATCATTCAAAGCACCAGAAACAATGTTTACAATGCGATAGGGAAGTCCAACTGTTTAGCACCAACAAAAATCTACCTTCAGAATTGAGATATTGACAACTCAGATAAAAAACTAAATTGCATAAGACCAGAGTCTTAGGAATTGGATATTTCAGGTTTACTCTTATGTAGGTCAATAATTTATAGGTTTAATTCCTTGCTTGAACATACAGGAAGGGCCTAACATATGCCTACAGTTTTATTCACAATCACTAAGTGGGTGTTTAAATAAAACTTAATTAGCGTAAACATTATAACACAGACATCCCACTTATAATGTAAGTGCCATGCTAGAACTCTTTAATTGACTGTGCACAAAATTACAAACTAGACAAGAGTAAACTCAAAATATTGGGAACCATGTTTAAGATAAAAATCTCATAACTGGAAGTATAGGTTAATTGTGTTACAGATAAGTGGGAGTACTGCTCCATAAGCTATCATAGATCTTCCTAATGGGTCCAAAAAGTTCAAACCATGGATGTTTAAACTGTGTGCACGGGCAGTTTCGACATGTATCATGGATCATGCCCTCTTCAAAACGAATACATTCAGAGCTTCATTTTTTTATCTAGTTTATTGTAAAACCTTTGGAAAGTCAGTATATGTCCAAATCTTTTTCAATCAAGAGTTTTATTTGTAAGAAATTTATACTTGAAATCAAATTTGTATATGGAACCTTTCTGTTTAAAAGCTTAACTTTTCTGAAGACTTTTATGTAGCATGCACATCATATCACATGTATTTCCAAGAGCTAATTTATGCGGGTTGTTGGCATACAATTTTCTTTTAGGACTTTTAATATGCTAACCATCATACATCCTAAAGCCACTAACTTGCTCAAAACAGCCATATGAAGATGGTCACGCTAAGAATCCAATGAACATGATTTTTTAAAATGATACTCATATCCAAACTACATTCCTACTTAAAACTTAATCACTAAGAGTCAGTATACTTTCAAAACCATCATTTAAAAAGTCCAAAATTTAATTTGAACTGATTACGATTTAGATAGGACGACTGGACTTGGTCCATTCAATTATCAACGGGTCATGTGCACCTCTAGTTTGAATTTTTGTTATTCGTCCTTCAGGAAAAAGATTTGTACCAGTCAGTATACCACTATACCTTTCTAATTGTAACTTATAACAAACATTTATTTCTAATATCCTAACATTTAGGTAATAGATGATACAATGAAGATGATGACATACCTAATGTAATTTATGCTGCTGCAATTAGTGGGCCTATTTCCTCCTCAATCTTCATACCATCCGTACCCAACGTACTATCTCCATCATTTCTACACAAGAAAAATAAAGAGCTTAATCAGAATAAAGTTGAAATAACGAGGTTATGTTCTTATTTAACAACACCCATTCTGAAATCAACATGCCTCAAAAAGCAAATGATTAGCCCAATTGGAGCTGTTGCAAATGCAAAATAGTATGACCAACCAACCTGGATGAACTCAATTGTATGAATATTAGCATAAATTAACACATATAAATATCGACATATTGAATATCACAGTGAAGAATGAATACCTGCTAATTATTTAAAAAAAAATTGAATAAGCACTGCACGCATATCGGATGTAAGTAATGATAGGTTCAGTAGAGTAGCTCCAAATTTACCGCTGCTGCTAACTCTAGTCTTCATCATTGTAGCTGTATCTATTTTATGAGAGCTACCAATTGTAAAGCTGTTCTCAAATGTATTGAACTTGTGCACCATTCCAGCAGCCACAACATTCTCGCTTAATGGATTCACCGATTGTATGTAGGAGGCTTTTAGTGCTTCCCCTTTGTCGGTCAATATTAGGGATGCAGCGAAGTCGGGTTTAGTTAGCATTATGCATGCATTGTATTCACTGAAAGATGCAGAAGCGCCATCGAAGACTATCTCCACTTCCAAGGTGATGTCTTTGGTTCCTGTTGCTGTAGAGAATTCCAATAATGGTGCAGGTGTTAAGCCGGTGCTGGAGCTAACAGCTGCATAACCATTGTGCAAATCAATCTTTCCAGATCTATGATAAGGCAACTTAAAACTGAGTATAGCTTTGCCGACATTGACTACTTCATTAAGAGAAATGGTTGTTGATACATTTGAATTGGTATTGACTTTGACATCAACTGCGGTTTTACCATTTTTGAACCGTGTTCCCATATCACCAAAAAATAGTCCATCCACTTTTACCCTAGTAACTGTAATGCCCAATCCATCTTTTCTGACTGTGGACAAAGAAAACTCGTGGTCAAAGTTATAGCCTCTTGTCAAGAGATCTCTTGCTTTCTTCCCGATCTCAGAAAATGGAGCTGGACCGCTTCCCATTATGCAAACTGCAATAAAAAAGCCAGCAGAGGATGATGAGAAATAAAAAGCCGCCACTTAAACCCTAATTACAGCTGGGGTTTTGGATATTTTTTTCTTCTTTTTTGTGTTTTAGCTGAAGGAAGGGGTGACTTTGTGACAAACTCCTCTTGAACTCCATTATTATCACCTGTTTTTTTCTTTGTAGCAAGGTCAACACAAACCTTGTCAAAACCTTACCTATACAACTTCCACCACGTCTGTATCCCCAAAATCATTGCTATCACCAATTAACTGAAAAACTTACGTGATCAACCACGAGCTCTGCAATAACCTTTGAGTCACGACTTCCAATCGCAACAACAATATCAATCGATCCCAATATCAAGAACAATCCATACCTGACTACGATGCGAAGAAGCAATCGAGTGCAAGAATATTGCTATGGTGAAAAGATGACGTTGATCGATGAAAGAGGGCAGCACAGATCTGGAGAGGTCGATACGTTTTTTCGATGAAATAGGTTGGAGCTTTTTATTTTTATTTTTTATATGGAGTTAGTAAATTTAGGTTTAGATGGATGGAGGCTGTTCGCCTAACCCTGCGACGGTTAAATAATAAGCATCGCAAATTGGGCCTTTAAATTTTTTTTTTAAACCGTGCAATTGTCTACGGTTCTTAAAATATCCATAGCATTTTATAAATATCTGCTACGGTGTTTACAAAAAACCATTGCGAATTTTTTTCATAGTGTATTCCGTAAACAACCTGCCACGGTTTTCAAAAAATCCATCGCACATAACCTTATTTGCTACTGGTTTTTGCTAAACCGACACAAATAAGACGACGCAAATAAGCAGTTTTGTACTAGTGTTGAAATTAGAGCTGCAATATTTGATATGACAAATAAGGAAAAAGAAATCTTTTGCTCTGTATTGAAGAATGCCAAACTGCCCCATGGTTGTGTTTCGAATGTTAGTCGGTACGTGCACATAAAAGAGAGAACGGTTGTGGGATATAAGAGCCATGATGCTCATTCATACTCCACTGTATGTTATAATGTTACACTTGTCTGTTCGTTCATGCAGAGAAATCGAATATGGCAGGCCTAAACACCTTAGATACATGTATCCAATTGAGTGATATCTAGGAAAGTTGAAATCTTATGTGCGAAATAGAAACAAACCGGAAGGTTCGATTGCAAAAGGTTACTTGGCAGAAGAGTGTGTGACCTTTTGTTCAAGATTTTTAAACATTGATGGAGGAACAGAAAACATGTCGATTGATTTTGGAAGAAATCCAACAGATATGGAATATCATATTGGAACAAAGAAGAATAAAGATGGAAAGATATTCAATTTGAAAGATGCAGACCGGAAGGCAAAGCATCACTGTATTCTGTTCAATTCCGGTAATAAAGAAATTGAGAGTTTGATCGAGTAAGTTCCTAAGTTCCTATATCATTTTCCTTAATTATAAATTAATATCTGCATTTCGTAGTTCTTTGACCTTAATTATTATTTAGGATTCATCGAGCTTTTGTGGATGGTCTTGCAAACCCAAGTAGATATAAGAGGGAATAAGAACATTTCAAAGAGTTTCGAAATAGGCTAAAAGAAGAGATAGGTCCTAATAGAGTAGCTAGGAAGTTTACCAGTTATATAGTAAATGGATATAGATTCCACACAAAATTTAGATATTCTCAATGTACCACACAAAATAGTGTTGTATTTTTGATTTCCAAAACTACCAGGTTTGCAAGTTCGAAAGACCAAAACCCAGTAGTGGGTGATGTGAATTACAACGGATCAATCGAAGAAATTTTTGAGCATGATTATTGGGGAGCTTTCACAGTGGTCCTTTTAAGTGTTGCTGGTACCAAGAGGAAGAAGATTCATATGGTCTTACTCAAGTGAATTTTAGTAAGTGCCATAAAACTGATCCTTGTGTCCCGTCTTCGCAAGTGCAGCAAGTATTTTATGTAGACGATGCAGTTGAAAAGAACAGTTATTATGTTATTGAAAAATTGCAGAGAGATTGGTGTGATACTGAAAATTAGAATGCAAAGGAAGAATACATCAGCAATCCGCATTCACATGATATGGGCATAGGTGGTGAACTAGAACCAGATGTTGTTGATGGGGGTTGGATTAGGGATGATGTTCCCGTAACACAACTAGAAATAGAACTAGAAACAAAATTAAAAGCAGAAGTTTCTGATCCTGTTCCGTCTCGTTAGGATAAAAAAAAATCCTCTTTCTTATTGCTTTATTTTAGTTTAATCTGTTGTCTAATTTATGATGTATTTGGAACTTTTTGGTTTAGCTGTAAATTATTATATTTGATGAATGCGTTTGACACTCTTTTCTCATATCTAAATTCTTCACATGTTTTATAATTTAATGTCTTTCTTTACTATCATCTAAATTTGTTATAGACCAAAATGTTAATTTGTCCACTTTAACATGCATGTACCTTGCTCTAATGTATTCATTTTGTAAAGGATGGATGAACTTATAAATATTTGACTATACCATGGCGGATAGTTTCGAAGGACATGTTGCGTCAGTAGAGCCTTCGTAGGAACAAAATATGATATAGACCGCTTTTCTTACAGTGTGCTTATGGACTTTGTTAAAAATTGCCTCCATTACACTGAAATAGGAGGAGTCCATGTCAGCAAAGGAATGAGGGGTGGCTGGCAGCTGATATTGAATGACAAGGACGTAAACGAATACGTACATGGCTACAATAAGGAAGAAGAAGTGGTTTTTTACATTAACAACACCGTTTACAAAGCCAATGAGCCGTTGATTCAACTGCAGCCACATGTAATCATACGGCCAAGGAAAAACATAACTTAAGGTATACATGTATATGTAATATAGATCCATTCTTGTATATATATATATATATATATTTGTGTGTGTGTAAAGAACTATGAAGGAGGCCATCATTATTATTTTTATTGTTCTGCTAAGAAACCGGCTGCAAAGCGCAAGTGTATTACTACACATAGACTTCAGTAGCAACGCAAAATGATGAAAAGCACCCCAACTCAAGTGGGTCAGAAGAAACTATCGCCTGAGCCTGATATGAATAATGTTGAAGAAGATGTTACTGTGACGGACAAAGGAACCAGGAGGAAATTAAATGTAGAAAGTGAAACAGATAATGACGATGATACCCGAGAGAATAAAGCTAATGTTCATGAGGTATTTTTCAGTTTTATTAATTAGGATGAAATCTTGTATTTCAAACTACTTTTTACTAAAATTCTGCACGTAAAAGCAAGAATTGCATTTTAGTGTTTTCTATGATTGTGTCGATTTCCTATTTCAACTATGAAGGCTGCAACTAATTCAAGTAACTATTGGTTCTTTGTGCATACATTCCGTCGAAATAGCAAGAACTGTTTATATGTTGACTCTATTTGGTTAACTAGCTTAAATTTATCATCGATGGTGAGTAATAACGCTAATCTACTTGTAGTTCTCATAACCATCAGTTTTGATGAAGTATGAACAAGAGCGAATCGCGCGAATGCTGGAAAATGATGCAGTTAGTAGATCACTTGGGTTGCCTTCTTTGGTTAGTAGTATGCAAGAGGTTTCCGCATGAAATAGGAAAGAAAAAGGTAAAGATTTTGCTGGACGTGATGAATACATCCCAGAAAATGCTAGTGAAGATGTCAGTGATGATTCATCGGATTCGGAGGTATAAAACAGTTATTTGTTTACTACTTATTGTCTTTTTCTTTATTAACGTAAAAAATCTTGAACTTTGACTTAATTGTAGAGAATCAAAGGATCCTTTACCTGGACCGAGAACACGTTTGCGAACGAATGCAGCCATTGAAATTGAGAAGGAAGCGATGACTGGAACCCCCCCTCCAAAGAAAGCTGGCTCTAACAAGGAGTTGATGACAAGCACTCCTACTCCAAAGAAACTCAGTAACCAGGAGAAATTTGTAGAAATATTATAGAAATTGATGAAATCCACACTGTCTTATTTGGTAGTTTTAAAACCTACAACGTCTCGTCCACCAGTTTTAAAACCTACATGTAGCAAAATGTTCAAACAATCAACCAATCATGTGAAGCTGCAGGTTCAGCCGCTGCTTATTTAGCGATGCGGAAACATCAAAAACATAATTTTGAACCGCCTCCAACAATGGAAAATCTTAATGATCGATTAGAGCAGGAATGGATTGCATAGGAAGATGAAGCAGGTACGTGTACAATGTTTCTTTATCTGTGCACTGCACTCACTGTTGAGTGTGCCTATTTTAAGTTTTGCATGCATATTATGTTTCTGTAATGCCATACATTAATTTTCTATTCATTTTTTTGAACCTGGTATATAAAGTACAAGGTCCAAAAAAACCTAGAGGGAAGTCAAAAATGATCAAGATGCATGCTACAACCCCCGATGATAAAGTAGTCATTGAGTTAAACGAGGATGGTCAGCCAGTATCTGATAATTTTACTGAGTTAAGCAATTTTCTTGGGACAATAGCAAAGGATAATGTGTCTCTTACTTACATCAATTGACATATTGTTCCTGATCAATTAAAGAGACAAATGTTGGAATATGCTTTGGTAAAATCTATCACCCTAAACCGTAGTTCAACTGATCATTTCCTAAATGTTTGGTTTTAATGAATTAGTTTGTTTCCTGAATTTTGTGTTTGATATATTGTAGGCTAGGTATGTCATTCCGGAAGAAGGGCACAAGTGGGTCTTGAACGCGCTTAATGACTCTTGGAGGCAGTACAAGTCTCACATGAAAGCAAGATATTATAAATAATATTCAACTGATGAGGAAAGGCTTGCGAATAGGCCCAGTACAATTCTGTTGGAGGATTTTAAAATGCTATTGGAATACTGGATGGATGAAGCAGTTCAGGTACGACTTTAATGTGACCACAAAAGAAAACTAATTTGTATAATGCTAATTAAATAATCATGAAAGAAATGGAAAAAATAAATAAAATAAATTAATGATGTTCACATTTTCTTGTTTAGTGCTAATCTTTTCTTGTTTAGTGCTAATTTAATAATCACACAACAGATGGAAAAAATAGATAAAATAAATTAATGATGTTCACATTTGTATAATGTTGAGTAGTTCACATTATCTTGTTTAGTGCTAATCTTTTCTTTAGTAGTTCACATTATCTTGTTTAATGATAATCTTTTCTTTAATAGTTCACATTATCTTTATTTAGTGTTAATTTTTTTTGGATTTCCAGACCCTAGCTGAGACTAATTCTGCTCATCGTAATTCATTAAGTGAGACACATACCATGGGTGTATGTGTTTTTTTAACTTATGGTAATTCTTCTTGTGATTGAGTTGAATTGGCCACATGATAATTTTAATATGTTATATCATTGAATTATATTTTATATCATTGTCGCATTGTTCATAGGCAGCAACTAAATTTGTAAATTCTTAAAATTGAATGTTAAAATTTTTATTTAATTTTTTGTAATCCTAGTTCTTGACAGAGAAGAAGGACCCGAAAAAAGCCACCCCATCCGCTGCCTTGGTCTATTTGGAAACGTATAAACGAGAACCGGGGAGAACTTACAAGACTAACATGGATTTTAAAGGCCAAATATTTAAGTACATTAGATACTGAAATAGTAATTTAATATTTAGTTTGAAAGATGACCACATTGTAGCTGAAAATTCCATATTTTAATTTAAATGTTTTAAAGATAACCACTTCTGTTAATAAATTTTATCGAGTAGCTTATATAAAGTATTTGACCCAAGATCAATTATGAATCAATACTTGTGTTAGTACATTATACGTCTGTTGGAGCTGCTTATTAAATCGAAAACACAGTTAGTTTGAAAGAAAACCAGTTCTGCTATAAATTCATTCCTGCCAGCTGCCTGTTTATATGCTTACCTGGTTTTCATTTTGTAGGCGAAGATTCAGGCAAAGGGGAATGCAGAAAACATTGATGAGGAAGATGCACTTGTCTCTGGTGGGAAGAACCACATATGGAACTGGCTTGTAGGAAAGCGAGGTAAAATATTTGAAAAGTCTCCAACAAGTCCTGGTTCTTTGGATAATTATGTGCAAGAGCTGACCCAAAAAATAAGGCAAGAGCTTTAAGCAGATTTGGAAGAAAAGGTAAACAAAAATGTGAAAGAGATCGTGTCATGGGTGTTAAAAAAGCTAAGTGAAGCCAATCCAGATCTTAATTTATATATCGGAGACTTCTGTGTCACCACGACAAGTGATGAAGATGACATTGATGCTCCTGCTGTAACACCCCGAAAATTTTAGACATTTTAACTACATTATACAATGAATTTAATGTGATAAATTAATTAAATACTGCGAATTAAGTAAAACAGACTATACCATTACGTTCGTCTCGAAATTTTGGTCAAGATAGACATTTGGTTTGCGTAAAACGGACACCGTATGAAGAAGTTATTAAGCCTTGGAGTTTGTATGCATATGAGAAATATATATATATATGTATATAAAAATTAAATAAATAAATATTCAAAAAAAATTCAAAACAGCCAATCGGGAGGGTTAGTAGCCGAACCTCCCCATTTTGGGGGTCGATCCAAGACCCGCTGGGTCGACCCAGGGGTTGATCCAGGGTGTTTGGGTGTCAACCCGTAGCCCGATTCGCCCTAAGGCTGATGTGGCATCTGAATTCTAGTGGCTGGCAACTATAAATACCTGGTCATTTCTCTTGTTTTCTTCATTAAGAATCCGAGGACAAACTCTGCCGACATCTGAACTGAACTGGATACTTTATCTTCTACAGCTATCAACTAAAGCAAATCTATTGGAAATTCAAGATCTGATCTTTTCTAGTTCTATCTTCTAGTCCAAACTTCGTGAGATCTTAGTTACTTTTAGAGTTAACTATTTAAAAGTAAACTTGATAGGATTATAGTTTGGATTTGTTCATGTGCCTATATTATATTGGATCCATTGTAAATTATGAACATATGACATTTTGGATTGGTTATAACTTGCACTACAACAAAAACACCATATTACAACTTTAATTTTACATGGTGGTAAAAGCACAGTTGTAATAAATGTTTTTTACAACTTTTTTCTAGAAAAGTTTTAAATAAACTTATTTTTAACAACTGTGTTATTTTGACAGTTGTAATAAAAGCATATCGCAACTTTTTTTTGACTATTGTAATATATGACTATATTTTAATATAATTAATTTACATATAAAAATTAATATTTAATACATTTATATTGATTATTTATAATTAATAACTAATAATTACTATTAATTGAAAACATGCAATAACTACAATAACTAATATTAATAATAAAGTAATAATTTGAAATTAAAATTTTAGAATTCCCTTTTAAATTCTAGTAATTAATGATTGATAATAATTTTCAATAAATAATAATTAATCGAGTACTTATTAAAAATTATAAAATAATGATAGTTTTAAATTTAGAAAATAAATGGAAGAACCAGATTCATCCACTTTGTGTATAAATGAATATTACAACAACAGCAACAACAACAACAACAAAGCCATATATCCAAAACAAGTTGGGGTTGGCTAGATATGGAACCCAATATTAAAATAAAATAAAATTAATAATGATGATAATATATATATATATATATATATATAGGGTTTAACATAACCAAACAAATAAAAAGTCGTCCGATAAAGGGTTTTTTTAAATTTGTGTATAAATGAATATTGTTTATATAAAACAATTTATATCATCATGTTTTTAATTTCTTGACTGTTTATAAGCATAAGTAGTAAAATGGCTTTATATCGATTCAAGGTTATTTTTTTAATTTATTAATTATAGGCAGTGTAAACAAATACTCGTTCATATTCGAAAATTATGTGAATATGAATATTCAATATTCGAAAATGAATCCGGATATAGATAAGGGAATGGAAATATTTGGGTATCAAAAATTATCTTTTGATAAGTCTAGATTTAAGTGTTTATTAGTTATTTAGCATAATAATTTGTCTTTTAGTTATTAGATAACCAATTAAGAAGGGCAAAAAGAGGATTCCAGCGAAACTTTTTGTTTCTCCCACCACACGCACAAAAATTTCATTTCCCTCCACAAGTAGGCGCTCTTTTAACTAAGTATTCTAGTGAACCCGACTTAAACTAATGAGATCCAATCAAAAGAGAAACCCTAACCCTCGAGTTTGAATCGCCGCCACAAAAAAACCCTGCTCTTGCGATCTTGAACTGCCTCTGTTTCAGCACCGTTGCCTTCATCTTTTCACTGCCACCTCATCTTCATCCTTTTTCCGCCTTGCTTCGCCTCCATACAGCATCCGTATAACCTCCGTTCTACTTTATATGCTGTTGAAGAATTCCTTGTGAAGAAGGGGGACAGAGTCGAGCTGATGGTCAATGCTGGGCCTTTTTGGAGTGTTTGTCCGATAGAGAGACGAGCTTCAATCGATCCATTAGGCAGCTGGTGAGTGATTCTGTTTTTCATTTTAGCAGAGCACAGATGTATTCTGTCTCAAAACCTAAGTGGCAAATTATAGATCGATGGTGAGTGATTCTTGAGAAAAAAAAACCTTAAACACTGGTTTCATTTGTTGAATTTTTGGATAAATCGGACACTATGTAAACACTTGATGGAGTATTCTATGAATGTCAAACCCCTTTTTGGAGCTCCATATGAGCGAAACAATACGCCATTAAAAAAACAACGATTGATATTCTATACATAGACATGAATAACATATTCATGACTAGGTGTTATATACATAGGTTTATTTTTGCTCTGTCAATGTTTATGATAATATATTATTCCAGTGGATAAGGTTAAAAAAAATCATGTCGATACCTGTTTATTTATTTATCATCAAGTTATCAAATGCATATGATTATCAACAGGCACATGCAATCATGCTTATTGACGGAGAACGCTCTTTTTTAGATTCTACAAACGCAAAGATAGGCGGTTCTACAACAAACAAAATCCAAGCAGGTGACGTTCACTTCTTTATAATTTTGTCCTTACCTCAATTTAAAACATCATTAAAGCTATATCGAAGTCTATAATGATTTCTTTTTCACACCAGATCTTCCAATTGCTAGTAAGGTGTCCCTTAGGAGATTTCTCAACAAACGCCGTGACAGGTTAAATTTCATAAAATCCAACCATGGCTAACATGTACTAACATCACTAATATTACAATGAATTTTCTTCTTCTTTTATGTTTGGTTTGCACTAATAACTTCCAATCATATTATTCGTCAAGCTCGAGCTGAATTCTAAATCATCACTATAAGAGAGTTATAATTTGTTTGTTAGCACAGACTGTACAGTATGCATTTCTATGGGGTGCTATGATTAAATATACTGCTGCTGCCTTTGATTAATGATATATCTTATAATATTTTAGTTTTTTTATATTGTATTTTCATTGATAAAGTTGCATTCGTTGTCTTAATCATGTTGTTTATTTTAGGGCCTGGAGATGTTATAATTTGTGCCTTAGCACAGTATGCAATGCTATGGGGTGCCATGATTGGATATATTATTGTTGCCTCAACAAGCATGATGTGGGTATTTCTCCAGATTTGCTCCCTATGAGTGTGAAAATGTATTACTGGAACATAAGGACATGATGGATGAAGGTGTAAAGATTCAGGTAACTTGCACATAACAGTTGTAGTAGATTATGGATGATGGTATACTCCCATAGGATATGTTATATTTTGTGGATAACTTGTGCTTGTACTAAGTTGCTTTGTAATGGTCAAGTATGTAATAATGTACGAAATGTTGTCTAAAAATTATTGTTTGTAATACTGAATATTGGAGTATTATAATAAATTAGTTTGCAAGTAACTGTAATATCGGATTTGCTTATGGAGTATTGCTATATTTAGTGTATTGTTCTTTTCAGTTGCAAAAGATGTTTATTTTTAAAAAAAATTCAAATGTTAATCACAATGGTGCATAACAGTTGTAGCAAATTTTATTACAACGGTGCATAACTATTATAATAAAGTTTATTACGATGGTGGAAAAAAGTTGTAAAATATACATATTACAATGGTGTTGCAACAGTGCAAAAAAGTTGTAAAAGATATTTGTCTATTACAACTTCTTAATACACGACGGTTTGCCCACTGTTGTAAAATGTATATTATAACGGTGTTCCACCGTTGTAATAGGGTCATTTTGTTGTAGTGTTGCATCTAAATTTCTATGATGTAGATCTTAATACCTATTTGTGATAGATCTACTTTTATCTATTAGATCTGAATTATGTGGACATTTTATGATGTAGATCTTATACCTATTTGTGATAGTTCTACTTTTATCTGTTTGATCTGAATTATGTGGTCATTCTATGATGTAGATCTTATCCCTATTTGTGTCAGATCTACTTTTATCTATTAGATATGAATTATGTGGACATTCTATGATGTAGATCTTATCCCTATTTGTGTTAGATCTACTTTTATCTATTAGATCTGAATTATGTTGCCATTCTATGATGTAGATCTTGTCCCTATTTGTGTTTGATCAACTTTGGTCTATTAGATCTGAATTATGTGGACATTTTATGATGTAGATCTTATCCCTATTTGTGTTAGATCTACTTTTACCTATTAGATTTGAGTTATGTGGACATTTTATGATGTAGATCTTAATCTCTATTTGTTAGATCTACTTTTACCTATTAGATCTGTATCATGTGGACACCTAAATTATTAATCAGATCTAGTTATTATTCGGATCATTTTGTGCTTCTCATATTAGATCTAAATCTGTTGGACATCTAAATTAAATTTAGATATTGTCATGTTCATCTTATCACCTTTGCAATGTTATAACTAGTTAACTACCACAAGTTCATTAGATCTATGCTTGTATGTTCACCATGTTAGTATATGTTTATGCTAGTTATGTTAGAATAATTCACCTTTGTCCTATTTCCGTTACCTTCCCTTTTTGTCGTTTATGATTAGGCTATTATTTAGCCCATAAATGCCGTAAATTATGTGAACATGCTAGTTAGGGAATGGGGAGGGAAAAAGGTTAATATTGGCATGATTTGAATATAAACATGAGTTGGACATAAAATTTAAAAGGGAGAAGTGGGGACATAGGTAAGAATTGGATAAAAACGGAATGTTTAATAATTACAATTAGAAATTATAATTGCACTTATGACACGAGGTTAGATTACATTAGTGGTGAAAGTCTGCTCGGAACCGACCGGCATATCCAACAGCCACTAATGTTGAACCTAATGTGAGAGGTCCAAGTGCGCAAATACGAATAGGGTCAAGACACAAGGTTAGGCCCAACTTGTGGAATAAGACTGCCCGGACCCGACCGGCATATCCAACATCCACTAGTTGTAGGCCTAATGTGGGAGGTCTAGCCCATTATAAAGCACAAATGGACAAGGTAATGAATTGGACAACTTAACCTAATCTAATCTATAGGGATTGTATGGTTATAAACTAAAGTTAGGGTTAAGTAAGAACCGGTTGGACAATGGGTTAAGTTAAGTATATCTGAGATAGGTAGGTAATATTTACATATTGGTCCACAAACTTAACCCGATAAGATTATGTAATTAAAGACACCTAGTGGTATACATAACCGGTGAAAATAATAAAGTTATGTAATTAAAGACACCTTTTAGGGTAGCATAACTTGTAGAAATAATAGGGCTATATAATTAAAGACACTTATCCGTATGCATAGTCAATGAAAACCTAACGGGGGATACACGACAATGGGGAGAGCTTGTAACATGTTGTGTGGGAAACATTTCAGTCAGTAACCCTTAAATAGGTATCAAACGGGTACTCCGAACTAGGTCAGAGTGGGGAACGCTTACTGAACTGATTGTAAGAGATCCAAACGTGGAGGACGGTGTCATGACGGCGCATTCCATCGGGGTCATGTGCGTGCATGACTCCGTCTTCTTGGGAAAATAAGACGATGTGACATCAGTAGATATGGTTATGCACATCCAAAAAATGAATGGTTGCAACTTTTGGGAGTGATACACCCTATTGTGGGGCCAGCACAGGGCTACGGAGTAGGGAGCTGATCGATTAGGGTAGTAGTTAGGGTACATCTAGAATCTGGTAAGTTTAGGAGTTCGTTATTGGGGCTGCCTGTGGATTGTATGAGTTTTAAACCTCTCACCAGAAGTACGCCTAAGACAACCATTTCATACATGTTGGGGATCATCTCGTTCTGGTTATACTAGTATTAGTGCAGAGTAATCATTAGAAGCATATTCACCCTATCCTGTTTACCTAGTCATACCTGCCTTTTATGTAGTAATCTCTCTTATCCACTTTATATGCCTGTCATGCTACTTTTCCTTATTTACTTGCCAAAAAGTAACTGGACTCGCCAGACTTTATGTCTGATCCTTTTTGTTTCTCCTTCTTTCTTCCGCTTCCCCTCAGGTTTTCAAGGAGGAAACACTCAGGCTTGACCGTGATTCTGCTTACTTTTGCTGGAGTTGCTGATATGTGTGGCTCAAGCTCCTATCCTTGTTGCTATGGCTATATTCCGGTTTTGGGGAATTTTACTTCTTTTATGTACTCTGATATTTTTGAAGTATAAGACAGTAAATTTTATGTTGTAATGGGCTTTTATATTTCAGACATGTGATGTTTTTGGACCACGGTATCTTATGATAAATGAAATTTTTATTCCGCTGTTATTTTATATATCTTTCTTGTAATATTTTGTGTCTGTTTACCTATAACGCTTCATGAAACTTAATGCATTCCCTTTGTGAGTGACATTAATGGACGTGGGGTGTCACACTTGGTATCAAAGCTGAAGGTTATCAGATTAGATAAAAGTTTTTGAAAAATATTTTCAAAATGAGTTTTAGAAGAAAGCATATTCAAAAAGAAAAGTCTGTTTTGAGAAACATTCCCCAAAAGCCCATATGTGATATCTTTAGAACCTTTGTCTGAATCTCTTCCTTTTTCTTTTCAGCATGTCTGGGAGCTAAACATTCCAGAGGGTATTATGATACCCGGATGGTTCCATAGGTATCTGGAGGCCACGACGCCTGCCGAAGGCCAAGGAAACGTTCTTCCCCCAACTACACCCTCTGTTCCTCCTCCTCCTCCTACTCCTCTTGCAGATAATTTCACCAAGATTTGCAAAGACTTCCGTGCTATGGGAGGGATGCCATTCCGTGGGAATGAGAGATTCGTGAAAGCGTGAAATTGGCTCAAGGAGACCGAGGACTTGTTCGTAATCTTTGAAGTAGAGGACAGAATGAAGATTCAGTTAGTTGCTTGGCTACTGAAAGACGAAGCCTCATTTTGGTGGGAAGTTACCCAAGCTGGACGTCCGATGGAAACTTAAGTAGATTTTAGACAAAGATTTGAAATGAAATTTCTTTCCTAAGCCGAGAGAAGCATACAGATGGAGAGGTTCTTAGCACTCAAACAAGGGAACTTGACGGTAAAAGAGTACTTAAACAAATTCAACCAGCTAGCAAGGTTCAAGTTAGAATTGGTGGATACGCCGCATAAAAAGGCTATGCGGTTTCCTAATAGGTTAAATGAACCCCTTCATGGGTTAGGCATGTCCCATATCCTAATGGGATCCACTTTTGAAAAGCTTGTTAATATGACCCTAATGCATGAGGAAGACAAGGGAGAAAAGAAGGAAGGAAAGGCTGAGGAAGCAACACAAAATGAGGAGGTGTGGCCCAAGAAGGGACAACAACAACAATAACAACAACAACAGAAGAAAGGCAAAAAGAATGACAAGGTTAAAGATAAGAGGAAGTTCCATAGTTGTGGGCGAGAGGGTCACTTAGCCAAGGACTGCAGGAAAAGGAAGAATGCTTGCTTCACCTGTGGGGAGGTCGGGCATCTTATTAAGGATTGCCGAAAGAAACAAGGACAAGGTCAAAGGGCAGGAACTTCTGGAGGACAGGTGCATGCTCTCACAATCGGCGCTCTAGATAGAGGTAGAAAATAAAATAAAAAATTTGTGGAAGGTTTAATTTCTCTTTCAAATCATCCTATTAGAACATTTTTTGATTTTGGTGTTTCACATTCATTTATATCTAGTTCTCTGGTTGAATCTCTGCACTTAATTACCAGTATGGTAGTGGGTACCATAGTTGTCTCAAACCCCATTGGTGGTTCAGCTCATTTATCTATTATTTGTAAGGGTTTGAGAATATCTGTGTTAGGCGTCGAGTTTGAATGTGACGCGTATGTGCTAGGGTTTATGGGCTATGGTTTGATTCTAGGGATGGATAGGCTAGCCATGTATGGTGTCATTCTGGATTTTGAGAGGAGGGTCGTTAGGCTTGTGGCTTGTCATGAGAGGACCCTCGAAATTTCTTGTGACCCACAAGGGTCTGCATGCTTAGTTCCCTAGAGTCTCTTGAGGCGTCTATCGATGATCTGCGATCGGTGCTAGTAGTCCATGAGTATCCTGATGTCTTTGATGGGGTTCGGGGTTTAACCCTGAGGCGCAAGATTGATTTCTATATATACCTGGTGGACAATGCGAAGCCAGTTGCATTACATGTGCGCCATATGGCTCTTAAAAGAAAAGTGGGAACTTGATAAGCAAGTGGGGAGCTACTTGAAAAGAGGTTTGATAGGTGAATCATATCAGGATGGGAAACCTATTGAAGACAGTCCTTGAAAAAATCCATCATTCTAAGATGACTATTCATCCAAGTGGCGATAAAATGTATATTGTTCGAGGTAGTGGAGCCAAACTTGCTAAAGGAAGTAAAAGTATAGAAGGAAGCAATGATTGGATGAGTTCTGACTTGCATACCCGGATTAGAGGTTAAGAAACTGCGCAACAGAGAGGTTAGGTTAATAAAACTGCAATAGGAGAAGATAGCGAGGATGTGACTTGGGAGACTGAAGACA
This sequence comes from Allium sativum, assembly GCA_030737875.1. Taxonomy (NCBI): domain Eukaryota; kingdom Viridiplantae; phylum Streptophyta; class Magnoliopsida; order Asparagales; family Amaryllidaceae; genus Allium; species Allium sativum. Next base: position 304,432,264 of record CM060925.1, on the reverse strand, counting down.
AAGATCACCTTCATACCCTTTCCTTTTTGGGACTATGTTCATAACTTCTTTTTCCAAAGCTTTTATTTGCACTTGCTTCTATCTTCTGAGTATATCCTATCGATCGAATATTCGACCTTTAGGTAGGAAATCCCATGATTGTAAACATGTGTTTGAGACATGTTATGTTTGATGAATGCAAGTAGTTTCTAGTGGATACATATACACACACATTAGGCACTAGATCGGCTCAATCACTCTCATACTGCATATGGATGTGTGTGCATTTTTCTATCTTTTAACGAGTGAAAATGGATGTATCATCAAATGGATGTTGCGTTTGGATGAATGATTGGGCACATATATAGAACTTACATGTTATAATAGGATTATTTGCGTACATATTGGATCCATGGCACTAACACACATTGCAACAAGGGGGTCGACTAAATCAGTAAAATGCCTGATCTATGCATTAGTATTAGGACATATACAAACACCTTTGCATATGTTCATATAAGCATTAGAAATCTTTTAACGACAATGGATGCTAGTGATTGGTGGATGAGTATATGGATGTGGATGGTAAGATATACATTCTTCTTAACTTGGAGATTTCGGGGACGAAATCCTTTGAGTAGGGGAGATTGTAACAGCCCGAAAATTTTAGACATTTTAACTACATTCTATAATGAATATAATGTTACAACTTAATTAAATACTACAAATTAAGTAAAGCAGACTGTACCATTACGTTCGTCTCGAAATTTTGGTCTAGATAGACATTTGGTTTGCGTAAAACGGACACTGTATAAGGAAGTTATTAAGCCTTGGAGTTTGCATGCATATGAGAAATAAATATATACATATAGATATAGGTATATAAATATTAAATAAATAAATATTCAAAAAAAAATTCAAAACAGCCAATCGGGAGGGTTAATAGCCGAGCCGCCCCATTTTGGGAGTCGATCCAAGATCCGCTGGGTCGACCCAGGGGTTGATCTAGGATGTTTGGGTGTCAACCCGTGGCCCGATTCGCCCTAGGGCTGATGTGGCATCTGAATTCTGGAGGCTGGCAGCTATAAATACCTGGTCATTTCTCTTGTTTTCTTCATTAAGAATCCATGGAGGACAAACTCTGCCGACATCTGAACTGAACTGGATCCTTTATCTTCTACAGCTATCAACTAAAGCAAATCTATTGGAAATTCAAGATCTAATCTTTTCTAGTTCTATGTTCTAATCCAAACTTCGTGAGATCTTAGTTACTTTTAGAGTTAAATATTTAAAAGTAAACTTGGTAGGATTGTAGTTTGGATTTGTTCATGTGCCTATATTATATTGGATCCATTGTAAATTATGAACATATGACATTTTGAGTTGGTTATAACTTGGATCTAAATTTCTATGATGTAGTTCTTAATCCCTATTTTTGATAGATCTACTTTTATCTATTAGATCCGAATTATGTGGACATTCTATGATGTAGATCTTATCCCTTTTCGTGATAGTTCTACTTTTATCTATTAGATCTGAATTATGTGGACATTCTATGATGTAGATCTTATCTCTATTTGTGATAGCTCTACTTTTATCTATTAGATCTGAATTATGTGCACATTCTATGATGTAGATCTTATCCCTATTTGTGATAGATCTACTTTTATCTATTAGATCTGAATTATGTGGACATTCTATGATGTAGATCTTATCCCTGTTTATGATAGATCTACTTTTGTCTATTAGATTTGAATTATGTGGACATGCAATGATGTAGATCTTATCCGTATTTATGTTAGATCTACTTTTACCTATTAGATCTGAATTATGTGGGAATTCTATGATGTAGATCTTATCCCTATTTGTGTTAGATCTACTTTAACCTACTAGATCTGAATTATGTGGACATTCTGTGATGTAGGTCTTAATCCCTGTTTGTTAGATCTACTTTTACCTATTAGATATGTATTATGTGGACACCTAAATTATTAATCAGATCTAGTTATTATTTGGATCCCCTTGTGCTTCTAATATTAGATCTGAACCTTTTGGACTTCTAAATTAAATTTAGATCTTGTCGTGTTCATCTTATCACCTTTGCAATGTTAAAACTAGTTAACTACCACAAGTTCATTAGATCTATGCTTATATGTTCACCATGTTAGTATATGTTTATGCTAGTTATGTTAGAACAATTCACCTTTGTCATATTTCCATTACCTTCCCTTTTTATCGTTTGTGATTAAGCTATTATTTAGCCTACACATGCCGTGAATTATGTGAACACGCTAGTTAGGGAATGAAGAGGGAAAAAGGTTAATATTGGCATAATTTGAATATAAACATGAGTTGGACATAAAATTCAAAAGGAGGAAGTGGGGACATAATCACCTATTAAGATATAGGTAAGAATTGGATAAAAATTGAATGTTTAATAATTACAATTAGAAATTGTAATTTCACTTATGACACGAAGTTAGGCTGCATTAGTGGTAGAAGTCTGCTTGGACCCGACCGGTATATCCAGCAATCACTAATGTTGAACCTAATGTGAGATGTCTAAGTGCGCAAATACGAATCGGGCTAAGACATGAGGTTAGGCCCAACTTGTGTAATAAGACTGCCCAGACCCGACCGACATATCCAGCATCCATAAGTTGTAGGTCTAATGTGGGAGGTCTAGCCCATTATAAACCGTAAATGGACATGGTAATGAATTAGACTACTTAACCTAATCTAACCCATATGTATTGTATGGTTATAAACTAAAGTTAGGGTTAAGTAAGAACTGGTTGAACAGTGGGTGGGTTAAGTATATCTGGGATGAGTGGGTAATATTTACATATAAGCCCACAGACTTAAGCCGATATGATTATGTAATTAAAGACACCTAATGGTATACATGACCGGTGAAAATAATAGAGTTATGTAATTAAAGACATCTTTTAGGGTAAGCATAAATTGTAGAAATAATAGGGCTATGTAACTAAAGACACCTAGTGGTATACATATTCAATGAAAACCTAGTCGGGGATATAAGACAAAAGGGGAGAGCTTGTATCATCTTGTGTGGGACCCATTTCAGTCAGTAACCTTAAATAGGTATCAAACGTGGACTCTGAACTTGGTCGAAGTGGGGAACACTTACTAAACTGATTGTAATAGATCCAAACGTGGAAGACAGTGTCATGACGGCGCGTTCCTTCGGGGTCATGTGCGTGCATGATTCCACCTGCTCGGAAAATAAGACACTGTGACATCAGTAGATATGGTTGTGCACATCCGTAAAATGATGGGTTGCCACTTTAGGGAGTGATACACCCTATTGTGGGGCTAACACAGGGTATCTACGGAGTAGGAAGCCGATCGATTAGGGTAGTAGTTAGGGTATATCTAGAATCTGGTAAGCTTAGGAGTCCATTATTGGGGCTGCCTGTGGATTGTATGGGGTTAAAATCTCTCACCAGAAGTACGCCTGAGCCTACCATTTCATACACGTTGGGGATGATCTCGTTTTGGTTATACTATTATTAGTACAGAGTAATCATTAGAAGCATATTCATCATATCCTGTTTACCTTGTCATACCTGCCTTTTATGTAGTAATATTTCTTATCTACTTTATATGCCTGTCATGCTACTTTTACTTATTTACTTGCTAAAAGTAACCGGGTTCACTAGACTTTATGTCTGACCCTTTTTGTTTCTCCTTCTTTCTTCCGTTTCCCCCTAGGTTCTCAGGGAGGAAACACTCAGGTTTGACCGTGATTCTAATTACTTTTGCTAGAGCTGCTGATATGTGTAGCTCAAGATCCTATCCTTGTTGCTATGGCTATATTCTGTTTTTGGGGAATTTTACTTATTTTATGTACTCTGATATTTTTGAAGTACAGGATAGTAAATTTTATGTTGTAATGGGCTTTTATGTTTCAGACATGTGATGTTTTTGGACCACGTATCTTATGACAAATTATTTATTTATTCCGTTGTTATTCTATATATCTGTCTTGCAATGTTTTGTGTCTGTTTACCTATAACGCTTCACGAAACTTAATGCATTCCTTTGTGAGTGACATTAACGGACGTAGGGTGTCACACATGCAACCCCAACAACTGAATGAAGTATTTGGATGGTATGTGTTAGCGCTTGTGATATATTCGAATTGTACATTTAAATTATGGCACTTGTGGTATGTGTTCGTGATGGCACTTGTGGTATGTTTTCGTGATGGCACTTGTGGTATGTGTTCGTGATGGCACTTGTGTTATGTTTTGGTGATGGCACTTGTGGGATGTGTTGGTGATGAAACTTGTGAGTTGGTATGTATAACTGGTTGGTCTGATTATTGTGATGAATGTTTTGGGAGGGTTTATTGTATGAATATTTTGGTATGTATGTATGAATGTGGTACAATGTTTTGGATTGTATATATATACTGCAGAATTTGTAATTACCGGGTTGTATTACAGTTGCAGTTGATTTTTCATGGTGTTGCAGTTGATTTTTTTACTATTGTAGTTGATTTTTTCTGGTGTTGCGTTACAGAGTTGTGGTATTGCATTAGATTGTGTTATGGTGTTGCATTTGATTGTGTTATGGTGTTGCATTACAGTGTTGTGGTGTTGCATTAGATGGTGTTGTGGTGCTGCAATAAGGGCAATATTTTTAATTCCACTATGGTACGACACGTGGGGCCCACAACTTACGTGGTGCCATGTGGATAGCTGACATGTGACACATGGGCAGATGACATGGAGAGCAGACATGGCATGTGACACGTTGGCAGGTGACGTGGAAAGTTCATGTGGGCCCCACTACCATGACCTGGTAGCCAGGCTCTGGCTTCTTCTTAAGGCAACGATGTATGTTGTTGCATTACTTGCATATACTGTTGCAATATGGTTGTAATGCAACACTCCCTTTCTGTGGCTGTAGATGGGAAAACGCGTTGCCTTAGAGGGCTAAGGCAACGGCCATGGATGCCACACCCCTCTGATGTTGCCTATTTGAAAAAATGGCCTACGACAACGTTTTTTTGATCTACGACCACATATAACTAGTGTCGAATATGCTCACTTTTGTAGTAGTGTTATATGCATATAGAACAGATAATATACTATGATTTATATGAGACAAATCTTCTGCCTAAAAGAAGGTGATGTCAAAGGTCATCCTTTCATAGACGAGAATATATATATATATATATATATATATATATATATATATATATATATATATATATATATATATCGACAACCACCAACAAAGCAGTAATTAACAAATCAACCAAACAAACCTCTACGAAAAAGATATGCACGTTACAAATTTTCAATTGAATTAAATTAATTTAAATTCACTAATGATCTTGCTAAACCCAAATTACCTCGGATTAGCGATAGCTAGTCTCGGTCAAACGCTACGATGCAATATACTCCAGTTCAAAACCGAACTAAACTCGCAACCCTCAAACCTCCCTCGCCGCTACATCCATCAACCGGACCATGCCACCGACCGAACGCCAGAAGCGCCCAACCAAGATGACCTACACCATTAATCCGACCACCAACAACCCCTCCTCATGCCAGAAAATGAGCTTGACCGAAAATGATTCAACTGGAAAATTCGCTTCCCACACGCATTGATAGCTGATTGGACCACCACCTACAGCCAGCTCCGCCTCTTACACACCCTTTTCCTTCAGGTGCCAGTCTAAAAGTGAAAGATTGGAAAGAAAACCCATAAAACACGGAAGCAGCCTTGTTTCGAATTTGATGAATTTCCTGCCATCCACGACCTCCGATGGTTGAGTATTCTGCATCGATCGACTCTAAACAATGATGTGAACAACTTTCAAGTTGGGAGTTTTTGCTAAAAGTGGATGGATTGAATGATTAAATTATGGCCATTAGATTGAAGAAAAAGTGAAATGGAGGCTAGGGTATATCAAATGAAGAAGGTTACCTTCTATTTATAGCCTCTAAAAAACAATATTCATTGAGGTTAAAATATTCCGAACTCAAAATGAGACATCATAATTGTCGTCCATAGCTAATAACCCATATTTCGAAAATAATGGAATTTGTTTCGGAAGCTAATTCGATCATATTTAACAGTTGTTTTTAAGATCAAATTAAAAATTCAAATCGTTTATCGATACACATTTATATCGCGCACAACCACATATTAACTCTAATGGATTCGAAAATTGAAATCTTATAATCATTATTCCGGATTTGATGAATTTGATTTATACGTATTAAAGTATTATTTTAAAATACGATCTAAATATTGAATCAAATCCAATTTATTTATCATTATCATTGGATTTAAAAAATGGATTTATAATCAATTTCGATTAACTAAATGATGATAAATGAAATTATCGAAATCATATTAGTTAATACTTAAACCATGAATTCTAATATTTAGAATTTCAAACATTCTAATTTATTGATAATAAGTTCTAATTATCGATCATATCCAAAAAGGGTTGTCCGATGCTTCAAAATAACTTAAGTTGATTTTAAACTCAAAAGTTTCAAATTTAAGTTGAATCGACATTCCAAATCTCTATTTAAAATATAATCCAAATTAGTAAATCTTAAAATTAACATTTTGAATATTCAAATAATTAAAGATCCCCATTACAAAAATCCGGGTTGTTACAAAAACCACCAATATAATTTGAAAAAACGCACTGAAATGTTCTAGGAAATATTGTCGTTTCTACGAGATGCACAGACGTAACACTAATGAGTATCATTAGTTGACGTACTTGATCGAGAAAATAATTATAAACAACAAGCCATAATAGTTTATGCAAAAACCATAGGAAGCGAATTCATATCCTGTTGCACAAGAAAAAATGTAACGACAAATCAACCTGAACCTAATAATCAAGCTCCAAGCCATAATAGTGGAAAGTTGTAATTAATACGATTTCTAAGGGACCTCATATGGCTCGGAAAAGTCAGGGTGAAATGGAAAGGTATACGAAGGCACTTTAGCATGCGCCAAAAATTAAAATCTTACTATTAAAGATGACACTCTAATGAAATGTGTGCTTGTAATGATTTTCTAGGGCGAGCCGCTCTAGCGGACTTAAAATTGCAATGGCCCCGTAGTGCTGAGGATAAAGTTTACTACAGAGAATTTGGTCGGTGTTGTAAGGCAATTAAAGCACCGCCATAGAATGTTACATTACAGAGTTACAAGAGGCAAGGAAGAAAGACAAGGGCAAGACTGTGAGAGACTGCCTGTGCATTTAAGATCCCCTCGCATAGCAACCACAGAGCACCCCACCTTGGGGAACATTGTCATGTCGATAAGACTATGACCCTAAAAAAAGGGTGTTGGGACAATCAGGCAACACCATATGAACTTACGGTGCATGTCCCCTGGACACAAAAGATCCAAGTCATGTACTGCAAATCTGATCTCACCTCAATGCCAAGTAACGAGGATAATTAATTGCTTCTCTCGAAACTAATTTGGACGTGTTCCATGAAGTCATGCCGATATGTATGGAATATTATCCAAGATAACTTATCATGCATTGAACATTGACATCCCCTTCACTCCAGTTAAGTAGAAGAGATGCAGCCAAGACCCAAAGCGATAAACTACGTTAAAAGAAGTTGATAGACTAATAGCACGAGAGATGCAACATATTTTAACCGGATGTCTAATCATGTACCGATGAAGAAGTTAAATGGAAAATTACAAATTTGCATTGATTACTCAAATATCAACAAAACCTTATCCGATAATAGTTTTCCATTTCCTAGGATTGGTTTGCTTGTAGATGAAACAACGTGACATGAATTGCGGTCATTCATGAATGCCTATTCAAGATATAATCATGTCATGATGCATGAATTATATTTAAGAAAACATGAGTTTTACCATTGATCATACACTAGACAACCACATTTCGATATTGATCGGACTCAAAAATGTTGTTTTCGTATCAACAATTGATAAATACGATTTTTAAGAATCAGATAAAAACACTAGAAGTTTCTGTTGATGGTATGTTAGTGCTCGTGCATTCAAAAATTATACGGATAATTTGGTTGAAATATTCGACATGTTGAGAAAATACGGAATGAGGCTAAAAACACTCAAATGCTCATTTGTAGCTCACATTGTGAAGACCGCCCACAGCCCCCACACAAAATAAGAAGAACAATGCGCTTCAAGGTGTGCTAGGTAGCTATGGAAAATCATCAGGGTGTGATAACACAAGCGAAACCTATCGTAAACTCAAAGCGCAAGGATAAAATATAATTGAACATGTTCAATAGGTAGCAATAGTGAAGCAGAAAACACTAAACTTTCTTCACAACTAAAAAGTAATTCCCATACACATGGATAACGATAATAGTGTTTGTACAATTTTTCCTCACTACAACACTAAGAGAAATAGCTAACAGCGGAAAGAAATACTAGATAGTAGTGAATGTAGTACATCAGCCTCCTGCTTGCCTTTGAACAGTAACACCGTCCTAACTAAGCTATCATCTATCACCTGCCACCTAATCTGCCCATCCAACAATCGGATGAACAACCCAAGGTAATAAGAGGGAAACATAAAACCATGAGTCAGACAATAGTCTTAGTAAGCGATAAAATAGCTAAAAAGCTTCATCAACAATGTATATGAGAATGGGTAAATAAACGAAATAATCTACCCATCCTGTAACAACCCGGAATTTGGGAACCAATTTAAAATTTAATTTTTAGTGGATTTTAAAGATTTAAAATGATTTATTTTTAGAATAAACGATTTAAAATTTATTTAAATTGAAGTTAGAACGTATAAATTTATTTTAATTATAAAACGAGCTTGAAATGGCGTGGTAGTTTGAAAATTAAATTTTAAATTTCAAAGAATGTACATAATTCAATATGAATCAGAATTGGAAAAAACAAGAAACGTTAGAATCTATTTAACTATATCATTCTAATGAATATTAGAAATTGAGATTTCACTTTATAAATTATAAGTTATGTCCAGTTAAAATTTATGATAGTCGCTATAGAATTTATATATATTTTTATATTATTTTTAACCCTCAAAAATGGCCATTTTGCAAATGATCTTCGTTTTCGTCGAAACCACTTTTGTAGGATCCATAATGTCAAATTATAGTTAGGTTTAAAATTTCGTAATTTTTGGAACTAATATGTGTTCATAGTAAATTTAAACGTGTTTTCAATTTCAGTGTGAATTTAAATAAGCTAGAATAAAGGTCATTTTACAAACTGTCTCCAAATTGGACGAAACTAATATTTTTATGACCGTATCATGAAAACATAGCTATATTTCAATATTCATAATTTTTGGAGTCAGTACGTGGCCCCGTAAATTAAAATGCATGTTCAAATTCAATATTGAACGTTATATTAATTTATATTTTAATTTTGACGAAAACTGACTGGAACAGTCGAATTGGCTTATGAAACATATCCCATTGTGTTTAGAATGAGGGTATTTGGTTAGGAATGACAGTCTTGGGTTTGATTTGGAGTTCGGATGTAAAATCTAACATTTAGGAATTAAATAATATAAAATAATTTCTATAAAAGGGGCAAAAACGAGAAACCCCAGCCCTCATTATTCACAGAGCCTCCACAATGTTCTAAATGGCCAGTTTTGCTCGATTTCGATCCTCAATCTCTCTCAAAATTTTAGAAATCAGCTCATGATTTCATTACAACAATTGTAGAGATTTTTTTGCTCTATCATTTCATATGGTTAAGATCTGATTTTGTGAAGTGAATCGTTTGGAAAGGCGTGCGTTCGATCGCCATTTCTGATGCAGATGGGGGTGCAAGCTGCGAGCGGTTCCTGCGTTGGGAGGTGGTGGTCGGCGCTACGGTGTGATGGTGTTAGATCGTGGTTAAGGTGATCGGTGGTGGTGCGATTTCAAGCCCTAGGAAGGCGGTTATGGGTTCGAAGGAACGACGTGTTCATGGAGTAATTAGCAAAAGGAAGAAAAGGGTTAAGTAAATAATTATGTAACTAATTTAGTTTATTTTATGTTTAATGGTTTAAAAGTTTAAAATGGCATAATTTCTTCTAACAGAAACGAAAACGAACGATTTCAGATGTGTTGGAATCATAACAACGAGCACTAAAACATGGAACTGACCAGAATGAAAATGGAAGCTATTGCAGTTTTTGATAAAACTAAATGTTCGTTTAATTTTATTAAAACAATCCTCAATCAAAGAATGACGGAGTGGCAACCAAAGTGAGAATTCTCTCACTAAAATATTGTATAGTTATTTATTTTATAACTAAATATATAAATTGGCAGTGTTAAGTTTCATCAATTTTTAATTATCACAAATGTTATACGATGCCTGTTAGCTCACTTCACTGTTGTTTGAAACCCATGGATGATCTGATTGATCGTATTGTGCTGTGATTGTGATGTTTAACATATTAAAATTAATGTTAATAAATTTGGGGTAGTTGAAATTAAATTATAAATATCCATTTATTATTTAAATAGTGAAAATTGGTTAATTAATAAAATAATTCAAATCAAATTAGAACTAGTTAAATTTATTAACTAGTGATTAATTTGAATCGACTGTTATTGTTTGGAAACCCCACACGGGTCTAGGGAGGATAATTAACTCACATCTCCCTTGAAATTAATTTTATGTCAACCGATTGATTGACAGACTGTTATAAGCATTATTTAATTAATTAATGCTTATACAGTTTTAAATTGCACTCTTGATGTGAATTGACCATTTAATTGGTTGTTTATCACTATTTTTGAATACGCGCGATGTATGGAATCCATATAAATAAAATTATATGGTAATTGATTGAGTCTGATTCCAATTCATAAATAAGAAATATTTTTAAATAATATTCAATGAAGAATCAAAATATGATTTTGACGTCCGATTTTGGATGGACGCGAAAATATTGAAATTATGAAGCCGAGTGAAGTAGATGTATGCCATTTTAACTCGAACGGATTTTATATCGACTTTATTCATTTTTATAATGAATATCGAGAAGACTGAATTTCAAAATCTGACATTTCGAAAATGTTATCACTTTGAGATTATAATAAAATGGGATGTTCAATTTTAATTAAAATTGAAAAGGAAGTTAAAATCATTTTAAAATGAATTTATAAATGATTTATAAAATACGTTTTTAAATGGAAATCGATGATATATATTTAAATGGCCTGAATAGAACGTATCGCGCAGCGATCATTCGCGAATTTCGACCATTGACTTCAAATTGATGTAATGGGAGATCCGATCATCGGATTCTCCTAAAACCAGAACCATTGGATTCGTATCGAAAAGAGCTTTCAAATGATAATAAGAGATTTAAAATCTAACGGTTAGATTTTAAAATATGTCCAAATTAGTTTTGGAAAAGGTCGCTATGAATGCAGTTCGGTGGTCGTTATTGGAAACCGACTATAAGGGCCTTAATAAAATTATTAAAAATATGGAAAAATTATGTAAAATCATAATTAATGATTTGGAAAGATTTTGGATGAAACATTCCAATTTTTGAAAAGATAAAAGATATTACTATCCAAATGAAATAGTTATTAACTAGAATGATAATCCAATGTTTTTAAATAAATAAATTGGATTTGTAAATGGTTTTTATATAACCAGAATTTTTCCAAAGTATGTACTGGAAAGGATTTAAATGGAAATAATCTTTGGAATATTTTTGTGACGGCCCGCCCCGCACCAACCGACATTTACTCCAAAAATTGCGCTGTACACCTGTCGAGTTAGCACGGAACGGTCGTCAGAAGAAAAGAAAGAAGACGAAGAATCAATAAAGAACCTGTAGTATGTCTCACAGCGCATGGAATAAAATATAATCATAACATATACTTGACACAAAATCGGTGAGACAGTGAATAAGCTGAAAACAAACTATCATAGCAGCGGAAAATCCAAATACAGCTTATGTTCCACAACATCATTATTACAACTTTTAAAACTGTCTCAAAAGCAAGATAAGGAAGGCACACTACTAATGCCCAAGTAGTGACCACCAACGACACAGGGAGAATATCTATATATATCATACGTGGAAGCCTCCTGCTCGCCTCCGGATCAGCTACTCGAGCATCACCAGCTAACCTGTCTCTAGTCTGCTCGTTTAGGAGCACCCAGAGTAATAAGAAGAGACATAAAACTCTGGGTCAGACAAAAGTCTGGTATGAGCGATAAGCAGCTAAACAGAACAATGACAGATACACTAAACCATACCAGAACCTGGACCTTCAACCAAAGAGTTAGCACTACATACTGCACAACGCTCTAAGGAGCCACTAACATATGGTGTACAAGTATACGGAGGTGGGGGGTGTGCATGTCATAGTGATGGCAAACAATCAAGCATAGCAACCATCCTCACATCTCTCACTTAGTGCGTAAAGCATACGATATCCACCACTTCGATCACCCAATACTTGGCTATGATCACTCTGCCCCATGAAGTCACAACGGCTTCACTGCACTGATCCATAGCCACTAGTCCTTCGCTATGTCCACTTTGCCCCATGGAGTCGTACACACCCCACTGCACTGGCTCATAGCCTTACTAATCATTTACTATGTCCACTCTGCCCCATGGAGTCACAAAGGCTCCACTGCACTGGTTCATAGTCTTGCTATGATCACTTTGCCCCTCGAGTCACGGTGACTCTACTGCACTGATACGTAGCCCATCATTCCTTTTCAGTGGTGAATCGAAGTTATGAATGTCGACAACTCCTTAGCACACGTCCCGCAGCAAAGCCCAATCATGAAGTGAACTCATTGGTTTCCAAATGGATCCTGAGCTCTAACTTCCATTTGGACTACCTTTGCATCTCGGGTTATTGGTCTTCATCAGATCGGTTCAGATCGTCGCCTTCATGTCATAACGGTTCAAATCGGCCTTCAGTATCCCCCACTGGATCGATTCGTGCCAAGCTTCTCCGGATCGGATCATGGTCTTCATCTGGTGGCGGTTCGGATCGGCCTCTTCCAAAGCACACCGGGTCGGATCGCAGTCTCCAAGTCCAAACGCAGTACATCGGTTCGGGTCGGGGTACTATGGCGGATCGGGTCAGTCGTGATCTCCTCCAGGTTTCATGTCAACTCGTAGCATGCATGCTCGGTTCGGATGCAAGGGGGCGGATCGGGGATGGGCCACACGAACGGTTCGGACCTCCCCATCCGATCTGATCCGGTCCCTGTCCATTTCCTGCATTTTGTCCAACGAGTTGTCTACGCCATTCAACGGCGTTTTGGACCACTCTAACTATTCTAATCAATCACAAAGCATACCACAAAGTCATAGCAACAAATAGAAGTGACCTCAAACACCAAAACATCAATATGATATGTTAAAATGAATCAAACATAGCCAAAACCTCATATTTCTCTTAAGCATGTTCAAGCATAATTAAAGATAGGATTAGCAAAACTTAACCAAATTAACCCAAGTTTCTAACAGGGGTCTAAAACATCATTCAAGAATTTATAAATATTTTTCTAGATTCTATTAATGCATAAATTCGATAATCTTTACTAATTACTCTTAATCAACCGTAATTAGTGCAAAACTATGCAAATCACTCACCTTAGCCACAAATAAACCTTAGATCTGAAATAAATGTTCTGATATGGCACGAATACTAATGCTAAACAGCAGCTCTAATCTTGATTTGGTGAAGATCTCCTTTGATTTGACATTGCTAAGCTTAATCCTTAATTAGAAAGTGGTTTGGAGGTGATTTAGAGGTTGGAGGCCATTTTTAGGGTTTCTAAGAGGTAAGTGGAGGCTAGAAAACTGGAATGGAATGAAACCCTAACTCTTTTCAGCCTCTCCATAACTCTAATCCCGAAATGGGTTATGGGCCCATTCACTAATCACCCTATTTGGCCCTCTTAAGCAGTTTTTCACCTTCCAAACCTTATTTCAGCCATTTCTCCCAAACGATAAGCCCGTTTTCCACATGTGACCACTCTACGGAAAGGTAAACCATCATCCGAAGCCAATGGAAGTGGTTTCAGGTCAAAACTCCTTTCTAATTCAGAGTTATGGCCGAAACAAGATTAGCTAAGGGCAAAATGGTCATTTAAAAATCGGGAAAAATCATGAACATGGGAAATGACCCTAATGGTCGTTTCCCAAAGCCACATGACCATACGACTTCATATAAGAAAGAAATAAATATTCTACGATTCTTCGTTGCGTAGAATGCGGGTTGTTACGTTCTTCCCTCCTTAAGGAATTTCGCCCCCAAAATTCCCTAACCAAAACACACAAAGGGTCCCGCATGCCTATCAGCCATAAAACAACAATCAAACATGCAAAACAAGCAAAACAAATCTATCCTAGCATGCGGAATAACTGAATTGCAAAGTTAATCTTACTAGGGAAGGAGTTCCGGATACGTCTTCCTAATGCTCTCCTCTGTCTCCCAGGTACGGTCGTTCTGGTTCTCGCCCTACTGAACCATGACTAGCTTCACCGCCTTCCTTCGAAGTTGCTTCATATCATGCTCGACAATACGAATCGGCTTGTGGTTCCCAACCGCCTTGGGTTCCACTCCGAGGCCCTCTAACTGATCAGGTGAAATAGTCATATCTGGGTCGTGCACGAACTTCCTTAGCTGGGAAACATGAAATACGTTGTGAACTCCCGCCATCTTCTCGGGTAAGTCAACTCTATACGCCAAATTCCCAACTTGTTCGAGAACTGGGAATTGGCCAACAAATCTTGGTGCCAACTTACCTCTCCTGCCAAATCGTATCACGCTCTTTAACGGAGAAATCTTGACAAACAAAAAGTCACCAATGGAGAATTTTAAGTCTCTTCTCCTCTTATCAGCATAACTCTTCTGCTTAACCTGGGCAGCCTTGATCCGTTATTGAATGATCTTAATCTTATCTGAAGTTTCCCTTACCACATCTGGTCCAAGCACAAACTTCTCACCGTTCTCTATCCAACATGATGGTGAGTTGCACCGTCTTCCGTACAAAGCTTCATATGGAGGCATACCGACACTGGATTGGTAGCTATTATTATTTGCAAACTCTACTAGATGCAAATGGTCATCCCATGATCCACCAAAATCCAATATACAAGCTCTCAAGAGATCTTCCAATATACGATTCACCCTCTCTGTCTGACGGTCGGTTTTGGATGATACGCGGTACTGAGATATAATTCCGACCCTAGAGCCTCTTGTAAGCTCTTCCAAAACCCACTAGTGAACAATGGGCCTCGGTCACTCACAATACTTTTAGGTACTCCATGAAATCTCACTACCCACTTCATATATAGTTCTGCTAACTTAGTTGCCGTTCTGGTCGATTTGACTGGTATAAATCTTGCACTCTTGGTCAATCGATCCACAATTACCCAAATGCTATCATGTCCCGATTTAGTCCTTGGTAAACCATCAATGAAATCCATCGAGACTTGCTCCCATTTCCATTCGGGAATTTCTAATGGTTGCAACAAACCACTAGGCTTTTTTTGCTCGGCTTTAACTAGCTGGCAATTCATGCACTTGGATATAAACTTCCAACGTCTCTTTTCATCCCTTCCCAGTAGTAAGCCTGGTTCATGTCTTGTACATCTTATCACCTCCAGGGTGTATAATCAGTTTTGAGTGATGACATTCCCTAAGCACTTCATCTCTCAAACCATTCACGTTGGGTACAACTAGTCTTCCATTCTTTGGAAGCCATCTTTCTCGATCAAGCCAATACAAATTCATCTCCTCACCTTCAATATTCATCTCTAACTTGGAGATGATTTCCAATAGATTAGGATCGTCCCTCTGACTGGAACCAATCCGCTCCATCAAAGTGGGTCTGACCGTCAAACTAGCTAACATCTCTGGATCCAATTAGCACTTTGGTCTGAAATCATACCCTGCGATATACTCCAGTTGCTTCCATTCAAGAAACATAGCCCCTAAACTGGCATGTCTCCTACTCAAGGGATCGGCTACCACATTGCCTTTCCCAGGTGTATATGCGATATCAAAATCATATGAAGCCAAGAACTCTAACCATCTCTGCTGACGTGGATTCAGATCCTTCTGAGAGAAGAGATACTTTAACGATTTATGATCGGTAAACAACTCAAATCATTCTCCCAAGAGATAATGTCTTCACATCTTCAATGCGAACACGATCGCTGCCAGTTCCAAATCGTGGGTAGGATACCTTTTCTCATGCGGCTTTAGTTGTCGACTAGCATAAGCTACAACCCTACCTCCTTGCATCAATACAACACCTAGTCCATTACCACAAGCATCCGTGTATACCGTCATCTCTTCATTCCCTTTAGGAATGACTAACACTGGCGCACACGTCAACTTTTCTTTTAGACTCTTGAATGCATTCTCACACACTCCGTCCCAAACGAAGGCTTGATTCTTCTTAGTCAACCGAGTCAACGGTGCTGCTATCTTAGGGAAGTCCTGGATAAACTTATGATAATATCCAGCTAACCCCAAGAAGCTTCTCACATCTGTTGCATTCTTGGGCGTAGACCAATCCTGTACCGTAGCCATCTTCGCAGGGTCCACGGCAATACCATTCTCTGAAACAACATGGCCCAAGAATCTCACTTCCCTCCTCCAGAAGTGACATTTAGAAAATTTCTCTTTCAATTGGTGTTTTCTCAACACCTCCATCACTATCCTCAAATGTCCCTTGTGTTCTTCCTCTGTCCTTGAGTAAACAAGGATGTCGTCTACGAACACAAGAACAAACTTATTCAGCTGATCTCTGAACACTCGATTCATAAGATCCACGAAGTATGCTGGTGCATTGGTCAACCCAAATGGAATGACCAACCACTCATAGAATCCAGACGGCGTCCTAAATGTCGTTTTCGGAACACTCTCAGCCGCTACTCGGAGCTGATGAAATTCTGTCGCGAGGTCCAACTGGGAGAACACTCTTCCTCCTTCCAGTTGATCAAACAAATCATCTATCCGCGGTAGAGGATACTTATTCTTCCTCGTCACCTTATTCAACTCGCGATAGTCCACACACAAATGAAGGGAACCATCTGCCTTAGTGGCAAACACAACTGGTGCTCCCCACTCGGAGACACTTCTTTTAATAAACCCCTTCTTCAAAAGATCGCTCACTTGCACCCCGAGCTCTCGCTTCTCCCTTGGTGCAATACGACGAAGTGGCATCACTATAGGTATGGCATCTTTCATTAAATCAATACGGAACTCACTCTCTCGGTGTGGTGGAAGTCCGATCACTTCCACGAAGAAGTCTGGATACTGGCCAACCACGGGCACATCTGACAACTCATCATGCAGGATGTCAAGGGAATTTATAAAATTAGCCATTACCCCATCACTAGGTAGACTACCAAACACTACCCTCCGCCCATCATCCGCTCTAACTGTCACCAAAAAGCCATCATAGTCTACCACCACCCCGTATCTTTGGAGCCAATCGACCCCCAATATAATGTCGTACCCAGTAAAGCCCAAAACAAAGCAATCACAAACAAACATACATCCATGACTCGATAAGACCAAATTTCGGCAAATCATACTAAGGTTAGTCCAACCACCAATCGGGTTCGTCACAACCAACGGTCTATCGACTATCTCGGGTTCCAGTCCCAACCTATCTACCAGGTCACTAGATATGAAGGAATGGGAAGGCCCAATATCAAACAAAACTCGAACAGGTACATCAAGAATAGAAAGCATACCTTGAATGACGACATTCTTTCCTTTCTCCGCCGCAGTTGGGGAATTCGACGAAGAAGGAACAACATTAATAGCATATGCTTTCACAATCTGCTTCTCTTTAAGAGGTTGTGGACATTTATCCTTATGATGTCCCACTTGGCCACAGTTGTAGCACTTCATATCCGCTGGCTTGGCCCGACATTCTTTGGCATAATGGCCCTTCTTACCACAGCTGAAGCACTCAACATCTTTCTTACTCTTTTTCTGGCCATCCTTAGCTTGGTTCTGCTTCCTCTTGTTCTGAGAGTTATTCTTGCCTCCACTGCTCGCTTGCAGTCCTGGCCCTTCTGCAGATGCAACCTCAATCTTCGACTTAGGGTACAGACTCTCTGATCTTAAAGCTTTTCCAACAATCGATTCAAAAGTCTCATCGATGTGGTTGATAAGCCTTTCCCCCAAGTATCCATCCAAACCAGTAATGAACTTCTCATTCTTCTTCTCAGGAGTATCGATAAGGGATAATCCATACTTCGACAAAGTGTCGAACTCAGCAATATAGTCCTAGACTGCTCTACCATTCTGCTAAAGCTCCAAGAACTTCCTAAACCATTCCGACTTCTGAGCAGTTGGGATAAACTTGTCGCGAAAGCGAGCCTTAAACTGATCCTAAGTAACCTGATCCTCTGGAGTGGCTGTCTTAATATCATTCCACCAATTCATCGCTCGCCCTTGCAGCTGACGAGACGCTAGCCTTCTCTTCATCGCATCCTCAATACCCAAGTCGTCGAAGATACGATCACAGCTATCCAACCAATCCTGAACATCCGTGGCCGACTCAGTTCCGTGGAACGGCTTCCCACCAAGGTTAGTGTAATCCTTGCACAACTTGGCGAAATCGGCCCTAGGTGCCTGCACTACTGGACCACCACCATTGGGAACTGCTCCCTGAACATCCCTAAGCATCATTTTCATGAAGTCAATGAACATCGTCCTCATGTCAGGAGCATTCCCATTATTGGCCCCCTCTACCAGCACCCCTCGTGTCTCGACTCATCGTTCAATCTGTAAAGAGAAAATGATTAGCTATCTCCATAGTAGTGCTAGTGCAGTACGACTTCATCCTTATACTACTAATAGTACATATATATAGCTTTTGAAAACCAAAGTAATCACAAATACGCACTCTCATATACGTATTATCTCTCCCTGGTGTCTTTTCCTAGGTTAACTACGCAACCTAGAGCTCTGATACCAAATATGACAGCCCGCCCCACGCCAACCGACATTTACTCCAAAAATTGCGCTGTACACATGTCCAGTTAGCACGGAACGATCGTCAGAAGAAAAGAAAGAAGACGAAGAATCAATAAAGAACCTGTAGTATGTCTCACAGCGCACGGAATAAAATATAATCATAACATATACTTGAAACAAAACAGGTGAGACAGTGCACAAGCTGAAAACAAACTGTCATAGCAGCGGAAAATTCAAATACGGCTTATGTTCCACAACATCATTATTACAACTTTTAAAACTGCCTCAAAAGCAAGATAAGGAAGGTACACTACTAATGCCCAAGTAGTGACCACCAACGACACAGGGAGAATATCTATATATACATATATATATCATACGTGGAAGCCTCCTGCTCGCCTCCGTATTAGCTACTCGTGCATCACCAGCTAACCTGTCTCTAGTCTGCTCGTTTAGGAGCACCTAGAGTAATAAGAAGAGACATAAAACTTTGGGTCAGACAAAAGTCTGGTGTGAGCGATAAGCAGCTAAACAGAACAATGACAGGTACACTAAACCATACCTGAACCTGGACCAGCAACCAAAGAGTTAGCACTACATACTGTACATTGCTCTAAGGTGCCACTAACATATGGTGTACAAGTATACGGGGGTGGGGTTGTGCATGTCATAGTGATGGCAAACAATCAAGCATAGAAACCATCCTCACATCTCTCACTCAGTGCGTAAAGCATACGATATCCACCACTTCGATCACCCAATACTTTGCTATAATCATTCTGCACCATGAAGTCACAATGGCTTCACTGCACTGATCCAAAACCACTAATCCTTCGCTATGTCCACATTGCCCCATGGAGTCGTCCACACCCCACTGCAGTGGCTCATAGCCTTATTAATGCTTTACTATGTCCACTCTGCCCCATGGAGTCCCAACGGCTCCACTACACTGGCTCATAGTCTTGCTACGATCACTTTGCCCCTCGAGTCACGGTGACTCTACTGCACTGATACGTAGCCCATCATTCCTTTTTAGTGGTGAATCGAAGTTATGAATGTCGACAACTTCTTAGCACACGTCCCGCAGCAAAGCCCAATAACGAAGTGAACTCATTGGTTCCCAACTGGATCCTGAGCTCTAACTTCCATTTGGACTACCTTTGCATCTCGGGTTATTGGTCTTCATCAGATCGGTTTGGATCGTCGCCTTCATGTCATAGCGGTTCGGATCGGCCTTCAGTATCCACCATTGGATCGATTCGTGCCAAGCTTCTCCGGATCGGATCGTGGTCTTCATCTGGTGGCGGTTCAGATCGGCCTCTTCCAAAGCACACCGGGTCGGATCGCAGTTTCCAAGTCCAATCATAGTACATAGGTTCGGGTCAGGGTACAATGGCGGATCAGGTCGGTCGTGATCTCCTCCAGGTTTCAAGTCAACTCGTAGCATGCAGGCTCGGTTCGGAAGCAAGGGGGCGGATCGGGGATGGGCCAATCGGTTCAGACCTCCCCATCCGATCTGATCTGGTCCCTGTCCATTTCCTGCATTTTGTCCAGTGAGTTGTCTACGCCATTCGACGGCGTTTTGGACCACTCTAGCTATTCTAATCAATCACAAAGCATACCACAAAGTCATAGCAACAAATAGAAGTGACCTCAAACACCAAAACATCAATATGATATGTTAAAATGAATCAAACATAGCCAAAACCTCATATTTCCCTTAAGCATGTTCAAGCATAATTAATGATAGGATTAGCAAAACTTAACCAAATTAACCCAAGTTTCTAACAGGGGCCTAAAACATCATTCAAGAATTTATAAATATTTTTCCAGATTTTATTAATGCATAAATTCGCTAATCTTCACTAATTACCCTTAATCAACCGTAATTAGTGTAAAACTATGCAAATCACTCACCTTAGCCACAAATAAACCTTAGATCTGAAATAAATCTTCTGATATGGCGCGAATACTAATGCTAAACAGCAGCTTTAATCTTGATTTGATGAAGATCTCCCTTGATTTGATGTTGCTAAGCTTAATCCTTAATTAGAAAGTGGTTTGGAGGTGATTTAGAGGTTGGAGGCCATTTTTAGGGTTTCTAAGAGGTAAGTGGAGGCTAGAAAACTGAAACAGAATGAAATCCTAACTCTTTTCAGCCTCCCTATAACCCTAATCCCGAAATGGGTTATGGGCCCATTCACTAATCACCTTATTTGGCCCGGTTAAGCAGTTTTTCACCTTCCAAACCTTATTTCAGCCATTTCTCCCAAACGGTAAGTCCGTTTTCCATATGTGACCACTCTACGGAAAGGTAAACCATCATCCGAAGCCAATGGAAGTGGGTTTAGGTCAAAACTCCTTTCCAATCAAAAGTTATGGCAGAAACAAGATCAGCTAGGGGCAAAACGATCATTTAAAAATCGGGAAAAATCATGAACATGGGAAATGACCCTAATGGTCGTTTCCCAAAGCCATATGACCATACGACTTCATATAAGAAAGAAATAAATATTCTACAATTATCCGTTGCGTAGAATGCGGGTTGTTACAATTTCGATAGTGGATTCCGTGATTATGCAGATATCGTTGAGGAATTTGGAAGATATAAATATCGTTATTCCCAATACAATATCTGTTATTTTCAGAACTTGATATTGAATGTAAGTTGATATAATTTCTATTCAGAGCCTTGTATTTAATATCAAACTGGATTTTGGGTTTATCGTGAATGGTGTCTTTATTAACACAATTCTTTGACCCAGATGAGGAAAGAATAAATCTTTTAACCAAGATTTAATGAAGTTTTCCAATTTATTTATATAACTGGAATTAAATGAAAGTTGATTTTGGGTTTATAGTGAAAAATGTTTTTAATAACAAATGTTCTTTAACCCAATTAATAGTAAAGGCATGATTTGGAATTTATAAACTTTTTATTAAGATTCAATAGAAATTTTCCAAAGAAAAGTTTTTCAATTTAATATATTAAATTGGAATTGAATGGAATTCGATTTGGTAATAACCGAGATGAGCTTCTGCAAAGGGAGACCGTTACTATATATGGAATTTGAAAGTCTTTCCCGTTATTCCATTTATATTATTAGTCTGATACGGAAATTTTGATAAATTATATATATATATATATTGATCTGTTTTCCGCGAAGATTCCATATTTAATGGAAATTGATTTGGGTTTATTGTGAACTGTGTTTTTAATAACATTGATTTTTTAACCCAATTAAAGATAAGATTAATTTCTTAAATTTGGATAATCATTAAGTAATGATTTTTGAGATTAAAACCAAGTTGGAGTTTTAATGAATCTTTAATTGGATTGAAAGTTAAATAGTAATTAAATTTACCAAATTCAAGAAATGTTTCAAGATGGAGTACTACCAGGTTTACTCTATGCGATAGTTAAATCTTTAATTAGATTTGAACGTGAAATGGTAAATAAATTTACTGATAAAACAATGGGTGTTAGAAATGGAGTACTACCAGTTTTGCTCCATGGGATGAATAGGTTGGGATTGGGATTAAAATATTAAATGATAACTTCCATAAGGCTCGATAATCCCGACTAGTTTTATAACATTAATTTGGTTTAGAATTATTAAAGGATAATATAAAATCTTTTGCTATGGTTTTTAAAGGAAGATTAGACGATAAGTTTAAAAAAATTTATCTTTGATAAAATTAATGGGAACCATTCCCTAAAGATGTGAATATTTGAATAAAAGAATATTCTGGATTAGAATGAGGCGTATGATGTATTTATGTATCACTTGATTATAAGATGCGCGAGTTATTTGGAAAGACTGGGTTTAACCCATTATGAATAACTGTTATGACGATTAAAAGTCAAAGATATTGAAGACGGTGCAAGACGACAATCTTCACATCGAATGGATTACTACTGATGCCCTAGATGGAGTTGCAGCCTTGAAGGGGTTATAGTGGTAGTTGTCCGGACGTACTTGTTGATTGTTCGGATATGCGAGGGCCTCTCTCCTGTATTGGACATATGGGACGAGGAATAAGGTGCCTCCGGTTTCGTTCAAACCCCGAACGGACTTGTAAATGGATTGTGTCTAACATTATGTTGTGTGTTATATTCACTGTTCTGTGCTAATTATATATCTATTTGGCGGTGGAGAATTTATTCCCTTGCTTAACACTCTTCTCTGAGACGTACGAGCTTAGAGGTTATATACTGGCAGAAATCAATTGTATGGTATAGATTGGCAATGCGGCATGCTAAGATGGAATGATCAATGATTTTGTTGAAAAGTAGAGTCTTGTGGATGATGATCAAAGCACAACTTTAAGTAGCATAGCTTTGCGTATAGAGTTAATTCGCAAGCCTCACACCCAGTATGAGTCAAAAAGGGGATAGTGACTGCAGGGAGTGCATGACGTTTCTTTCTAGCTAGAAGTGGTGTCATGGTATGGAGCCTAGACATTTTTACTTATGTGAATGATGGATAGGTCCGATAGGACTGGGAACATGTGTTCAGGAATAACCAACCTACTGAAGTAAGTGTGGACCGACCCCGAAGATCCAAAGGTCATGAGAGTGTGATTCCTGAGACATTTGCTAGAGTGGCTCAAATTGGAGAGGAGCCATCCCTTGCCTCGACTCATAGATGGAATCCAATTCCCAATACGCGATTTTTCAGTTTTAGTTGTAAATCTATGTATGGCGGCATAATTTATGGTACCTACATCATTTTTGATTGATACATTTATATTTGAAGTTGTTTTTGACACTATGCACTTACAGTATCAAATGAGAGTTTTTTTTTAAACGTACCAAGCATGTTTGGCTATTATAAGATAAAACTCTATCCTCTGGCTTGCGTTGCATTGTGTGATGGAACCCGAGTCTTGTAATAGCTTCATTTTTCCAAAACGCATTGCGTTGTTTATCAATCATTTTATTTCAAGTTTTGGTATTCACATGGAGTAAACCCGTTCCGTGACAAACGACATGGTCCCGAGATTTACCTTATTTAAAAGTAAAAGTTTAATAACTGTTTTAAGTTCTCATACTAGTCCCATGACTGACCTAGAGTTTATTGTTTCTACCTAAACTCTGAGTGCGCATATTTTCCACACAGGCAGCTAGTAGTTTTGGTTTTTGCAGATTTCTATTTAATAGGATTCTGGTTTATAGCTGGAGCTATATTCGGAAAGCTTTGTATCGTGTACTTCTTTCAGTTGCGGTAGTTGATGTATTTCTGCTGTGCATTGTATTTATACATTTTTATTTCTGTTGCTTTGTAAATTTTTGATCTTTGATATTATTTTTCCACTGTGTAATATTTATTCGTACTCTGATATTCTTGTATTCTGATGTAAATTGTTGTAATAGCAAAAAATGTTCTTATATTGTGTTTTGATGCGTCGTGTTCTCAAAGCAATCTGGGCTTCTCCGTCTTCTCAGGGATCGCGGAAGTCTGGGTCATTAAACAGCCACAGAGAAGAATTTATACTACTTTCCCCACACCTGAAAGTGATAGCCTTTACAATCCATAAATCCAGAGGAACAACACTTCAGTTATGGCAATTAGAGCATCTACTCATATGTGGCAAAAGCAACTCATACAACCAAGGAAACCAAGCTTCCAAACGTTCATGACTGACTCTGGCTATCACCGCCAACCTTGCTCTGAAACCATTGTTAATCGTACGACCAGCTAAACAATTTACGGTCCATCAAGGGTCAATGGTGAACCCCGGTTCTAGCTGAAACCCCATACACCATACAACGAAATGTACCTAGTCCATACAACGAAACTCAAAGTACTCGACCAAACGACGAAATCGTGTAACTCTCGTTTTGGGCCCACTAAAACCTACGACAATGGTAATCTCTCGCCCTCCAGTATCTATTGTCGTCATCAACGGCGACTAACCCACCATTATCACCTAAGTCTGATCACCTTTGAGTTAGTTTCACCCATTGCACTAAGACTGGCAACGTACACATCACCTCACTTCAATATTCCCCATTGAATTCACCTCGAAGTTATCACCACTCTCGAACCAAAGAAAACATCAACCATAAGGTCCAAAACAATCCATAGCATCACATCAATTTGCCAAAGGAAACAACCCACATAACTTATGCCATCCACCACAACATTTAAACACACTGCTAAAAACCTATCACTTGGATCGACCGACCTAAAGAGGACTGACCCGATCCTTCATGTGGAAGCGCGACCGACCATAGACCCAAACCACCCCGACCGACTGATGCCTGCTCGACCCAACCTTGCATGAACCAATGCCGCTCGTCCTGGAGTATACACGACCGACCACCTGCATGCACAACCTAAAGCCTTCCTCTTTGTTCACGACCACCCACTTCAAGACCGACCCAAAGTGACCGACCCGACCCAGATAAGACCAACCGACCTGCTCCAAAATCAGAACTTCCAGTCCTGCACGACCGACCCTTATCGAGACTGACCCGTAATGACCAACCCGACTTAGATGAGAAAGACCGGCCAGGACATGACTTCTAACTTTTTCACCAAGACACATTTTGGGACCGACCAACCCACCATAACTCGCTCGACCGACCCAAAACCTGCACTTCACAAATGCGACTCCAATTTCGACCAAAACTTCACCAAACGACACACTCGACGAAATGCACTCATCCAATTCATCTAATATGACCACAAGCATGTTATGAAACCAATAACATCACCAATTTGGTAATTTCATCAATAACTATGTGAAATTTACCAAAATCACCACAAATGTAAATATGAACAAAACCATAGATCTAACTTGCACATTCTCATGAAATATGATAGAAACTACCTGTTTAAACTTACTAAGTAAGATCCTATTGTGATTCATATGAAAATGAACTTACCAAGGTGTAGATCTAAGAAATCATCTTGAATTTGATGAAAAACATAAACAAACACCTACATACTTCATTGAATCCATGTGAGAGATGTATATCACTCACCGATTCTCCAAACAAGCTAAAATTGATGAAATAAGAATTCGGACAGCAAGCGCCTCGCACCTAATCCCTTGATCCAATGAATCCTTGCTCCAATTGATGTAGATCTAGCCTCCAATGGTGTAGATCTATGATTTCCCTCCTTGGATTTTGATTTTTTTTAATGGTGGAAAAGTGTTAAAGGAAGGAGGAGCACAAGACAACCAAGTAAGAGAATAGGGAAGTAAACTATTTTCCTATTTTCCATCTCCCTCACCTTCTATTTATAGTTTCCATCATCCCGCTAATGGGCCTCTCCCAAATCAGCCCATCAGGCCCCCAAAAGCAGGACAACCAAATGAAAATCTTAAAATAACGATTTCTCCCAAACCGCTGAACCAAAATTTTAATGTAACCACTTTAGGGAAAGACAATCATCATTTCCTTTCCAATGGCACAGGTCTGACCACCTGATTCGATTTGAGTCAAAAGTTATTCTATGTACAAGGCTGACAGGGGAAAAATGGTCACAAACAAAATCAGAAAAAATTATGGACATGTCTCACATCCCCATGAGCAACATATTAAAATATGAGAATTATACAACCTTCAGGGAATAAAAAATATATTTTACAATCTTCCGATATGTATAATGGGGTCAGTTACATTCTCCCCCCTTAAGAATTTCGCCCCCGAAATTCCAAGCAAACACAAGCAATCACAACAATTCTGCATGCCTTACATCCATGAAAAGTCAATTCTATCACCCAAACTAGCAACCATCAATCCATGCATCCATAGCCTTATCCTGGCACGTGGAATTCTATCAAACAATAACAAGATATAACGATGATACGGTATCAAAAATTCCTACCGAAGTAGAGTTCTTGATGAGTCACTCTCATGCTCTCTTCCGTCTCCCACGTACAATCGTCACCATCTTCACTCTATTGTACCTTGACTAGTTTAACCGTCTTCCTCCTAAGCTGTTTTGTGTCATTTCCTACAACATGAAGCGGCTTACAGGTTTCGCAACTGCGATCTCCACTTCTAGGTCTTCGTACTACTCTGGAGATACCACCACATTCGAGTCATGCACGAACCTCCGCAGAAATGACACATGGAAAAAATAATGCACACTCGGCTTCTTCTCGTGCAACTCTAATCTATATGCAAGCTTTCCGATTCGCCCGACTATCATAAGTGGTTCAACAAACCTTGGAACTAATTTTCCTCTATTTCCGAATCAAATCACATGCTTTAATGATGAAATTTTCACAAAAACCATATCACCAATGTCGAATTCCAAATCTTTTCGATGCTTATCAGCATAACTTTTCTGGCGATCTTGGGTTGCCTTCATTCGTTGCCAAACGATCTCAAAACAATCTGAGGTCTCTCCAATCATTTCTGGCCCAAGCACCAACTTAACTCCAGTTTCAAACCAATAAGCTGGAGAATTGCACAGCCTACCATACAATGCCTCGTATGGTGCCATCCCAATGCTAGACTGGTAGCTATTATTATACGCAAACTCAACTAGATGTAGATGGTCCTCCCATGATCCACTGAAGTCTAAAATACAAGCCCTCAGGAGATCTTCCAAAACTCAATTGACCCTCTCGGTCTGACCATCCGTTTGGGGATGATATGTCGTACTCAAACATAGCTTGATTCCAAAAGCTTCTTGCAAATTTTTCCAAAATCCACTCGTAAATAATGGATCTCGATCACTCACTATACTCTTTGGGCTAAGATGGAATCGAATTATCCATTTCACAAAAGTTCAACCAGTTTCGACGCTGTCATAGTCGACTTGACAGAAATGTATCTCGTACTTAGTCAAACGATCTACAATGACCCAAATTCCTTCATTTCCTGCCTTGGTTTTAAGTAGTCCATCAATAAGATCCATCGATACTTGCTCCCATTTCCATGTAGGAACTTCCAATGGCTGAAGTAAACCACTCGGCTTCTTCTGTTCATCTTTTACCAACTGACAGTTCATACACTTGGAAATGAACTTTCCAATATCTCGCTTCATCCCTTCCCAGTAGTAGAGTCGCTTCATGTCCTGATACATCTTGTTGCCACTAGGATGATTTTTCAACTTCGAGTGATGACATTCTCTCAGAACCTCATCTCTCAATCCATCAATATCATGAACAACTAATCGCCCTTGCTTTCGAAGCCAACCTTCTCGATCGACCTCGAACTCTTTATCTTGCTTTTCCAATTTCTGGATAAACTCGACAAGCTTAACATCTCGTTTTTGGCTTCCGCCAACCCTTTCGATAAGTGTAGCTCTTATCGATAAGCTTGCCAACATTTCAGGTTCCAATTCGCATCTTGGCCTGAAATCAAACCTTGCCAAATACTCGAGATTCTCCATTCTGAAAACATCGCTCCCAAACTCGCGTGTCTTCGACTCGACGCATCTGCCACCACATTACCTTTGTCAGGAGTATAGGTTATCCCAAAATCAGATGATGCCAAAAACTCAAACCATCGTTGCTGCCGAAGATTCCAGTCCTTTTGG
Organism: Allium sativum; assembly: GCA_030737875.1. Lineage (NCBI taxonomy): Eukaryota > Viridiplantae > Streptophyta > Magnoliopsida > Asparagales > Amaryllidaceae > Allium > Allium sativum. The sequence goes on along the minus strand of CM060925.1, from coordinate 304,403,775 downwards.
AAGAAAAGATACTTCAACGACTTGTGATCCGTAAACAACTCGACTCGAACTCCCAATAGGTAATGTCTCCACATCTTCAGAGAACACACAATTGCCACTAACTCCAAATCATGAGTTGGATATTTTTTCTCATGCGGCTTTAGACGTCGACTCGCATAGGCCACAACCTTATCCTTTTGCATCAGCACTGCTCCAAGTCCAGTACCACAGGCATCGGTGTACACTACCATCTCTTCATTCCCACTCGGAATGGTCAACATGGGTACACTCGTTAATCTCTCTTTCAGGATTCCGAACGCTTGTTCACACTTCGCATCCCATGTGAACGCTTGGTTCTTTTCCGTCAATTCTGTCAACGGGGCAGCTATCTTCGAGAAATCCTTGATAAATCGACGATAATAACCAGCCAATCCAAGGAAACTCCGAACATCCGTCGCATTCTTAGGTCTATCCCAGTGCTGAATTGCTGCGACTTTAGCAGGGTCAACCGCTATCCCATTGCTAGAAACAACATGACCTAAGAACCTCAATTCACTCTTCTTGAAGTAACACTTTGAAAACTTAGCTCCCAGCCGATGCTTTGGAAAGATTTCCAACATAACTCTCAAGTGCATCTTGTGCTCTTCATCATTCCGCGAATAAAGCAGAATATCATCCACTAACACAAGCACAAACTTGTTCAACTGATCCCTGAACACCCTATTCATAAGATCCACGAAATACGCTAGCACGTTAGTCAAGCCGAATGACATCACCAACTATTCGAAAAACCCGGATGGTGTCCTAAAAGCAGTCTTTGGCACACTATCCTTCGCCACCCTCAACTGGTGAAATCCCATTGCCAAATCCATATGAGAAAACACTTTAGCTTCGCGAAGACGATCGAAAAAGTCATCAGTCCTTGGCATGAGATACTTGTTCTTCTTGGTCATCTTGTTCTGCTCATGATAGTCACGCATAATCTTAACACGCCATCTGGCTTGGTTCCAAACACGACCAGTGCATCCCATTCGGAAATACTTCTCCGAATGGATCCCTTCCTAAGAAGGTCTCGAACTTGCACCTCCAATTCTCGCTATTACTTAGGCGCCATATGCCCAAGCGGCATAACGATTGGTCTAGCATCCTCGGTCAAATCGATTCTAAACTCGATCTCACGATGCGACAACAACCCTTTGACCTCGTCAAAGACATCCTCATACTCATTAGCGATCATCACAGATGACAAGTCTTCTTGTGGAATCACAAGCGAATATAGATAGCTGACGTAGACATCCTCTTCACGCTTACACTGTATCAGCACCTTTCGCTCTTCCACATCCCCGACTCTCATCTCTATCTTCTTGCAATTCACCCTTGCCGCTTACCTCTTGAGCCAATCCGTGCCCAAGATGATCCCAAACCCAGCGAAGTTAATAACAAAGCAATCATACACAAAAGAGAAACCATGTCTCGAAAACACTAGGCCACGACAAATCATGTAAAGATTAGATGAATCCCTAACTGGATTAGTCACGATTAATGGTCGATCACAAATCTCGGGTTCCAAACCCAAGCAGCACAAAAGCTCATTGCAAATGAAAGAATGCAATGCTCTAGTATCAAACAAAACTCGAACTGAAACACCATGAATAGAAAGAGTACCTTGCACCAAAACACCCATTTCCTTCTCCTCAGTAGTAGGAGCTTTTTAAGAAGATGGCACTGCCACTGCAGCGTAAGCCTTCACCACTTGTTCCCCTTGAGCTGATTCCGGACAATCCTTCTTCTCATGTCACGGTTTCCCACACTTTAAGCACTTATTTTCAGCTTTAGGATTCTTATAATCCTTGGAATAATGGCCCTTCTGCCAGCAGTTATAGCAAGTCTCACTTCGCTTTTCTGCTGCTTCTGACCATCCTTCCATTTCTGTTGTTGTTGCTTCCTTTTCTTTTCATTACCACCTGTTGTGGCTTCTGTTCTTCCTTAGGTGCAACAACAGACATCTTCTTAGAAAAAAGACTTTCATGCTTCAAAGCCTTCTCGACGATCTTCTTAAAGCTATCATTGAGATAATTCACAAGCTGATTACCAAGATATTCATCCAATCCCAGAAAAACTTCTCGTTCTTTAGATAAGGAGTATCCACATATGAACGAGCATACTTCGACAAAGCCTCGAAGTCAGAGATATAGTCAAGAACTAGGCGACCATTCTGTTTAAGCTCCATGAATCTCTTAAACAGAATCGACTTTGGCACGATGGAAATAAACTTTTCTTCAAATATAGCTTGGAACTATTCCCATGAAATCTCTTCTTCTGGAGTCTCAAGTGTGACAGAGTTCCATCAGTCCATTGCTCTGCCCTCTAACTGCCTTGATGCAAGATTCTTCTTTGTTGCAACATCAATGCCCAAGTTCTTGAAGATTCTAACACAAGTGTCCAACCACCTTTGAACATCTTCAATTGGTTCAATGCCCTTGAACTGTTTTCCTCTAAACGAGGTAAAGTCTTTGCATAGCTTTGCAAATTCTACAGCTCTAGGCATTTGGACTCCAACATTAACCATAGCTACCACTGGAGCAGGGTTCCTTCAAAGGCGTGCTTCCATCATAGCTTCAAACATGGCCGGGTAGTCAGGTGCCCCGCCATTACCCCCTCCATACACAGTTTCTTCCCCAGTAGCATGTCTTGTATAACGTCGGCTTATACTAAATCTGCAAGTTAGAATGATTAGCCACATACAAGATAAGCTGCTAAAGAAGTACAAACGCCACTATACTATATAGTATCATATAGTATACGTCCAACTGAAATCTACAAGTACTTCTCTCATACGTGATTACATCTTAGAACTTTAGCTAAAATCGTTAACCTGGCTCTGATACCAAATGTGACGACTACCCACAACCCCTGCACTGAATAATAATAATAATGTGCTTGAAGGTGTGCCAGACAACTGTGGACGATCATTAGGGTGTGATAACACAAGAGAAACCTGTCATAAAGTCACAGCGCAAGGATAAAATATAACAGAACATATACAACATGTAGCAATAGTGAAGCATAAAACACTAAACTTTCTTAGTCTGCCCAGCCAGCAATCAGATGAACATCCCAAGGTAATAAGAGGGAAACACAAAATCTTGAGTCAGAAAACAATATTAGTGAGCGATAAAACAGCTAACAAACTCCATCAACAAAGTATATGATAATGGGTAAATAAATGAACTAATCTACCCAACCACAGAGAAGAACCTACACCTGCATTCCCCACACCTGACAGTGATAGCCTTTACAATCCATAAATCCTGCGGAACAACACTTCAGCCACGACAATTAGAGCATCTATTCATATGTGGAAAAAGAAACTCATACGACCAAGGAAACCAAGCACCCAAACGTCCATGACTAACTCTGGCTATCACCGCCAACCTTGCTCTGAAACCATCGTTAATCGTTTGACGAACTATTCCGTCAGCCAAGGGCTAATGGTGAACCCTGGTTCTAGCTGAAACCCCACACACAATACAACAAAATGTGCCTAGGACATACAACGAAACCCAGGGTACTCGATCATACAACAAAATCGTGTAACCCCCGTTTTGGGCCCACTAGAACCTACGGCAACGGTAATCTCTCGCCCTCCAGTATCTATAGTCGTCATCAACGGCGATTACCCCACCATTATCAATTAACTCAGATCACCTTTGAGTTAGTTTCACCCATTGCACTACGACTGGCAATGTACACATCACCTTCGCCTCGAAGTTATCACCACTCTCGAAAAAAAGAAAACATCAATCATAAGGTACGAAAGAGAAACAATCAATAGTATAACATCAATTTGCCAAAGGAAACAACCCGCAGCACTTATGCCATCCACCACAGCATTTAAACACACTACTGAAAACCCATCACTTGGATCGACCGACCCAAAGAGGACTGACCCGACCCTTCATGAGGAAGCGCGACCGACCAGAGACCCAAACCACCACTACCGACCTGATGCCTACTCGACCTAACCTTACATGAACCAATGCTGCTCGACCCAAAGTATGCACGACCGACCACCTGCATGCACAACCCAAAGCCTTCCTCTTCGTTCATGATTGACCCACTTCAAGACCGACCTAAAGTGACCGACCCGACCTAGATGAGACCAACCACCTGCTCCAAAACCAGAACTTCCAGTCCTGCATGACCGACCCTCATCGAGATCGACCCGACCTAGATAAGAACGACCGACCAAGACATAGCTTCTGACTTTTTCCCCAAGACACATTTTGGGACAGACCGACCCACCATGGCTTGTTCGACCGACCCAAAACCTGCACTTCACAAATGTGACTCCAATTTCGACCAAAACTTCGCCAGATGACACATTCAATGAAATCCACTCATCCAATTCATCTTATATGACCACAAGCATGTTATGAAACCAATAACATCACCAATTTCGTAATTTCATCAATAATTATGTGAAATTTATCAAAATCACCATAAATGTAAATATGTACAAAACCATAGATTTAACTTGCACATTCTCAAGAAATATGATAGAAACTACCGATTTAAACTTACTAGCTATGGTGATTCATATGAAAATGGACTTACCAAGGTGTAGATCTAAGAAATAGGCTTGAGTTAGATGAAAAACATAAACAAACACCCATATACTTCATTGAATCCATGTGAGAGTTGTATATCACTCACTGATTCTCCAAAACAAGCTAAAATTGATGAAATAAGAATCCAAACAGCAAGCACCTCGCACCAAACCCTTGATCCGATGAATCCTTGCTTCAATTAATGTAGATCTAGCCTCTAATGGTGTAGATATATGATTTCCCGCCTTGGGTTATGATTTTTTTTAATGGTGGTAAAGTGTTAGAAGAAGGAGGAGAACAATCCCGCCAAATGAGAGAATGGGGAAGTAAACTATTTCCCATACCTACCACTCTCTATTCATAGTTTCCATCAACCCACTAATCGGTCTCTCCCAAATCAGCCCATTAGGCTCCCAAAACCTGGACAACCAACTGAAAAACCTTAAAACAATGATTTCTTCCAAACCCTGAACCAAATTTTTAATGTAACCACTCTACAGAAAGGCAATCATCATTTCCTTCCAATAGAACAGGTCTCATCAATTGATTCGACCCGAGTCAAAAGTTATGCCCTGTACAAGGCTGATAGAGGCAAAATGGTGACAAACAAAATCGGTAAAAATTATGGGCATGCCTCACATCCCCATAGGAAACATATTAAAATACGATAATGATACAACCCTCAGGGAGTAAAATAAAAATATTTTACGATCTTCCAATACGTTAAATGCGGGTTGTTACACACATCATTGAAATTCTTCAGATTTGTCATGAATGCAAGGAGCATCGAAGCGTATCCAACACAAAAAAGTGCACTTAGGAATGTAGAAGCTTTATAAAATAAGTAGGAATTGCAGAGTTTGAATTGGAAAATCTTTGGTTCAAGTCCTTTCATTTCGAATGCCATAAATAGATGCATACCATTTTTGATGCACTGATGAAAGAGAAAAAGAACCTTAATTGGATATTGAAGAGCCAACCAACATTCTAGGAATACCCAGTCATATGGAGATCCCACCAATTCTCCTTATGCCAGTGTAACAGAAAGGCTTGTTATCTACTTGGATGTGTCTCCTCATGCATTGAGTGCAACACTAGTGGGTAAGGAGGTGTAGATTCAAGAATCGCTATACTATATCTGCAAATGATTAACATGTGCAGAAGGTAACTACCCAAATTTGGGGAAACCAACCTATTTTGTTGATAGCCTCAATGAATCTACAACCACATTTTAAAACTCGTCCATTAAAGGCGCTTCTCAATCAAATTTTAAAGCATGTGTTATTTTAACCCGAAACTTTCCGAGATGATTTCTAAAATGAAATATCAAGTTAATCCAGTACCATGTGACATACCATCCTAGAAGAGCAATCAACGAGCATACATTGGTTGACTTCATTGCGGAATATTAGTGATAGCATAGAAGAGGAAACAATGATCATGATTACACAGTAGAAATTATTTGTCGATGGCACGATGAATAACTAGTGCTCAGGAGATGTAGTCATTCTTACGACTCACGAAGGGTGCTCCATTTGCTACGCTTTGAGGATGGAATTCCCTGCCTCCAACAACGAAGCAAAACATCATGCACTGGTTGTAGAATTGAAGATAGCAAAGGAGCCGAGGACCAGAGCTCTGATTTTTTTAGTAACTCACGGCTCGCTATATGTTAGGTCCGGAGAGAGTACCAACCTAAGAGTGCAATTCTTGCTCCTTATTTATCAAAGGCCTGAGATTTATGCATGATCTTGAGAACTATTCTATTAATCATATCCCCAAAGAAGAAAACATGAAGGCTGATTCTTTGGCCAAGCATGCAAGCTTAGAAGAGGAGCAACTGCTCGGACCAGTCTAGTTGAAGTTCTGATGACCCAAAGCATTGATGACATAGGTAAAAATTACATTCTAGAGACTACTGGAGAGCCAGAGTCATGGAAGACAACGATAAAGGATTACTAAGTTAGTAGAATTTTCCTTGGAGACGGGAATGTATGAAAGTAATTTTCGAAAGGCACTGACATTTGTCATACATGATGGAAGACATTATTTTTTAGTAGACTTTTAACATGAAGTTTTTGTTTCTCAATCCAATTGATTACTAAAGTGCTAAAAATAAACAAATATGATGATAGTAGATAATTTTGAGTAATTAACATGTGTTTATTGTTTATTATATAGACTTTCAACTTAATAATATAATAAATTAACATATTATATCACTACAACAAAAACACCATATTACAACTTTAATTTTACAATGGTGGTAAAAGAACCATTGTAATAAATGTTTTTTACAACTGTCAATTCCCTAAAGTTGTAATAAACATATTTTTAACAATTTTTTATTTTGTTAGTTGTAATAGATGTCTATTACAAACTTCATGTTTGTAATATCTATATTTAATAACTAATTATATTACTATTTAATAATAATTAATAATAAACTTAGGAATCAATAATATTTATTAATTATTATTAAATAACTAATATTAAATAAGTAGTAATTTATTTTTAATAGTTAATGTATGTTATCTACTTATTAATTAATAATAAATAACATACATTATAAGCTTTTAATAGTTGTTAATCTATTATATCTAAGTAGAAATAAGTAAAATTTAAATAATAACTGTTACTAATAAGTAATATTTTATTTGGCAGTAACTATTTCAGAAATTTTAATAAATATAATTTAGCAGCGAACGTAAATTTTCAGCGCCAAACCCAAACATTAACATATGTTTACCGCTTATCTCCTTGGTCAAAATTAACTTGCCAAACCCAAACATTAGCATATGTTTACCGCTTATCTCCTTGGTCAAAATTAACTTGCCAAAGCCAAACATTAACATATGTTTACCGCTTATCTCCTTGGTCAAAATTAACTTTCCCCAAATTTAGCAGCGAACATAAATTTTCAATGCCAAACCCAAACATTAACATATGTTTACCGCTTATCTCCTTGGTTAAAATTAACTTGCCAAACCGAAACATTAACATATGTTTACCGCTTATCTCCTTGGTCAAAATTAACTTGCCAAACCCAAACATTAACTTATGTTTACCGCTTATCTCCTTGGTCAGAAATAACTTTCCCCAAATTTACGTTTCTTCGTATTCCTTCTTCCTCATCGAAAATTCTCGATTAAGCCAACCCCATCACCTGAAAATCGGAGCTCCACCTTCGGATTAAGCCTCCGACTGGATTCTCCCTTCGCCATAGAACACCTTCCTCTCAGCCCTGCGTTGCGTCTGCCATTGCTCCTCCTGCTGCCTTGTTCCTCCTCACAACATATCTACACTAGAAAGCAAGCCACCCTTGCTCCCTAGCTTCCCATTGTCTAAACTGGCCACACATCTGAAACCTATGCCTGAGCCATTGACTAACTGGGCAGCCTCGTTAGAGTTGGATTTAATTTTCTTCACTTTGTTTTGATACTGCACCCACTCGTCAATTCTGGAACTTCTGAGTGCGTATCTGCCATAGCTGGTTCCCATGGATACATTGCTCCAGGTATTTGTTTTTAATATATTTTTAATAGACAAGGAATATCCCTTGGTAAATTCATATTTTGTATCTTGAAATTAGATGCTTCGTTTTATATGGTTTCTCAATTCTTTGACCCAAATAAGAATCGAATGACCAACGAGTGAGACACTAGATGCATTTTTGACATGAAAGAATGTTTTCCATAGTTGTTTATGTGTAGTGTTACGTCTACAAGTTGATATTGGGATAATTTAAAAGCATGCCAACTCCTTATAATTAGTCAAAACTGCTTACAAGCAATTTTTTTTAAGTGAGTTTTGATGGGTTTATAACTTAAAGTTTCATTTGTATTTGTTCTATACATTGATATGATTTAAGACCTTAAACACTTTATCCTTAGATTTCCTTTTAGGGTCTGAATATGTGCATATTTCTTTACAATGTGAACTGTTTATATGTAATGATTGCTACATGGTTAAAATGTAGTATAGGAGATAATGTTATAAATATTAATCACTGCGCACTGTTGAATCACATGAACATGACTTAAATTGTATACAGTATACAAGTTAGTATGTGTGTTTGGATTTATACAATTTGGTCAATTCCTAATATTTTGTAATCACCCTGTTTCAAGTTGTTTTATTTTGAACAATTTTATTTAACAATTGAAAGATCCTTATTAGTGAACTATGGATCTGAGAAAATAAATAATCTTGTTTCATTAAGTTTTTGACAGTGTGATTAAATCCATAACACACAAGTTGATCCATCATTATATAATTTATGTTTAAAAGTGTATTCATCCCAAGTTTTATATGTATCTATGTTTAAAGGGCCTGTGTTTATATTTATGAACTGGGTATCATAAGTGTTAAGACGGATCTGCTATATCTATACATTTTTTTGGCAGTTATAGGTTATTATGATGGATTAGTTATCTAATATGCAATATTATGGGATGTTGCAAGCATATATATGTATCTCTAAATATATATATAGTGTATAAGAGCACTATCAGAAAATGTTAAATTCTAAAATAGCTTATCTCTGAGATCATATACCCCAGTTTTGTTTGACATTTTAAATCTGTGATGCAATATGTCTTGACATATTAAACAAGCATGTACGTTATTTTTCTATTTTCATGTAAATCTTCTGTCTGGACAAAAAAATTATTTTTTGATACAACTAGACTGTATTTTGATACTTGGAAGTGCATCCTCAAAAATATTTGATACTATTTTTTATTGTCCACTAGTTGGATATATAGTAGCATGCATTTTACCTTATAACAATGATGAACAATCTGGTATAAAAGTTGTACTGGATATAATGGTGTTGTGTATATCAAAATACTGAACTAGTATGATTATTGAATTCCTAATTAAACACTATGATATATGTATATTTGGAACTTTTGGGTTTATTTTCATATGCGGACTAGCTGTTGAACCTTAACAAATTAGAAGTGCTTGTATATTTATAATAAACAAACGGTTGATGCAAATATGATTTGCATTTGTCTCTTAAGTTTTGGACAATACAATACCGCTAATACACATATACAGAAAAGGATCCATGCTTCGTCCTTTTGGATAAATTAGTAAATCAGCTTTAGTGAGACATTATTGGATAGTGTTTCTTTGTTTAAACTGATTAACTATAATTGGACATCTGATGTTTGCAGATCATCAAATGGCATACATTAATGAGTCCAGCAACAATGTGGCATAAAGATTTCATTGTCTTTGACTAGTGTACTCCCGAAGGACATGCAATTTTTGGTGGATAACTTGTGCTTGTACTAAGTTGCTTTGTAACAGTCAAGTATGTAATAATGTACGAAATGTTGTCTAAAACTTATTGTTTGTAGTACTGAATATTTGAGTATTTTAATAAATTAGTTTGCAAATAACACTAATATCTGATTTGCTTATGGAGTATCGCTATATTTAGTGTATTGTTCTTTTTAGTTGCAAAAGATGTTTATTTTTTTAAAAACCCAAATTTCAATCATAATGGTGCAAAATAGTTGTAGTAGATTTTATTACAACGGTGCATAACTGTTGTAATAAAGTTTATTATAACAGTGGAAAAAAGTTGTAAATATACATATTACAACGGTGTTGCAAGAATGCAAAAAAGTTGTAAAAGATTTTAGTCTATTACAACTTCTTAATACACGACGGTTTGCCCACCGTTGTTAAATGTATATTACAATGGTGTTCCACCGTTGTAATATGGTTATTTTGTTGTAGTGTATTATGCTAGAATATGCATAATTTAAACTATAATCATGAAAAGAACAAATGGATTATTTACGGGTCTAGATGGATCCATATGCGCATTCACATCTGTTTTTCTGGATATCGAATATTTACTCGCTTTTCAGATGCGAATGTGGGGGGATTTTGGATTTTATGGACATCCATTGGTAACACTAGTAGTAATCTTGAAATTTGAAATTTTAAAGTTCAGAAACTTGAAGTTTTGAAATTTAATTTTCGAAATTTGAGATTATAAACTTTGAATTCTGAAATTTAAAATACGAATTCTGAAATTTAAAATACAAATTTTGAAATTTTGAACTTTAGTATTTTTGAATTTTAAAATTTGAAATTTGAAAATTTAATATTTGAAATTTGAAAATCTAAAATTTTGAAATTTGAAAATTTAAAATATCAAAATTGAATTAAGAAAATTTTGAAAATGAAAATTTTAAGTTTGAAAATTTGAAGAATTTTAAAAATATGAAAATTTAATTTTTAAAGCATGAAATAAGAAATTTGAAATTTTTTCGCAATTTCAAAATTTTAATTTAATTTGAAAATTTGAATTTTTTGAAATCTTAAAATTTTAAAATTTCAATTATGAAATTTAAAATTCAATATTTTTGGAATTTTCAGAATTTTTTCACATACAAAATCTATTTATGTAGGTCGAAAAGTAAAAAACTCCTTATAAAATAAGTTAAAAAGTGACTTTTAAAAGTTGGTATATTTTGTTTATCCATGTTAACTTCGTAATTTTTGCCTTTTATAAGAAAAAAGGTAACGTATTTATTGCTATCCAGACGACCCTTTAGGCTTCTCGTTGTATATCTTAAGAGTAGATGTTGAAGTTATCTTATTAATGGGGCTTTCACACATTAGATGACATTTTGGGTAGAAATTTTGTGCGTCATCAATTCGAACATTTGATTTGCATACTTCACACAAAGAATAACTCCAAAAAGGGTTTAAGTTTCATGATGGCTACAGGAAGCTGGGAATAAAATATCTTTTCCCCGGATAAGAAATAACTATTGTTTGATCTAAGTGAGTTTGTATTGAAAATTAAAGTACACATACTATAAATGATGAAAAAGATCCACTGAACAAAATTTGTTTTTGGGGAATCAATAAAAAGGGTGGTAGGGTGGAATATTTGTGTATTGCTATTATTTCTGATTTATTGTTTTGTTATTTTCAATCAAATTCATCTTCAAGTGATTGGGTGAAAACGATCCTGTTTTTCGGGTGTTTTGCCAACCTTCTGCTGTGCACAAAACCCCAACAATTGGTATCAGAGCTGAGGTTCATCACATAGCTTGGAGTGATTTTGGATTGAAGATTGTAGATGTCGGAGATGATGTTGCTTTCATAGATGACTATTTTTGATGGCAAATATTGGGTATTTGGAAGCCTATGATGATGAATGTTCCATACCTCAATGGTTTGATTGATGGAGATGAGAAGAAGCCCATTGATATAGTTGAGGGAAAATGGAAGAAGATGAAAAAGAAAGTAGGTGACGGTTGAAGAACCTAGTCCGAACAAGGTGGAGAGGTTAATATGGTCACTACTGATGGTCCTAAGGTGGTGGATCGTGGTATCGATAAGGATCTAGATGTTGATGGTGCTCGAGGGATCCCGGAGATAAAGAGATCATGTCAAATGGAAGACAGATGTCGAGTTCTGAAATCCATAAAGACGAGATGGAGGTCTTTGTGGTATTACAAACGCTCTTAGACCGTTTGTAACACCCCGAATTTTAGTTAATACTAAAATTCACTAATTACAGGATGCATGATCTCAGATGTGGGAATTGGGAGTAACGGGCTACGTTATTGCGTTCGTCTCGGAAAAATACGCGAAATAGAGTCCGAGTTTGCGTAAAACGGGTACCGTATGAAAGAGATATGGACGAACGAAGTTAGGCAGAAAAACCAGAAACAGGCCAGAATTGCACTGGCGCACTTGTGAAGTGCGCCAGTACAAAGATACACTGGCGCACTTGGGAAGTGCGCCCGTGCCGAGCCAAGAAACCTGCACAGTTTCTAGTGAGTTCTGTGGTTGGGTGCACCAGTTTGGGGTTTGGGCTTGGTCTTAGGGCTAGTTTCTGGAAGGTGCCGAAATCTAAGGGTCCTAAATAAATCTAGGGTTAATCTAAGGGCCTAAAACACTCTCTTAATCTATAAATACACCCCAAACCTACCTTAATCCTTACCAAAAATAGAAATAATGGCCTCATGCCGCCAAATTAAATCCTAAGAGAAGCCTCCACTAATCTAAGAAGAAAGTTGCAAGCTAATTCCTCTCTAATCAATCTTCAATCATTATTATCTTCATAGTTAGCAACTAATTCTACTTCATAAGGTTGCTAATCTTGAGTTTGGTGAGTTTCTATCACTTTAACATCATTTGTTAAAGTAAGTAGATTGGGTGTAATGAGACTTATGGCCTTAAATGCGGATTAGTGAGTATGAATCATGTATAATGATATGTTACTCTATGTTGTTCTATGTTTATGCATATTTGATAAGTTGATTTATGCATGTTTAACAAGTTGATATATGCATGTTTAATAAGTGGATTTATGCATATTTAATAAGTGGAATTATGCATGTTTAGCAAAGTGAGATATGCAAGTTAAGTATATGTTTAAATGCAAGTTGAAAGTGATATGCAAGTTAAGTGTATGTTTAAATGCAAGTTGAAAGTGATATGCAAGTTATGCATGCTTATGCAAGTGTATGGATGCTTATGCAAGTCATATATATGTTTAAATGCAAGATTTATGTGATATGCAAGTTATGCATGCTTATGCGAGTATATGAATACTTATGCAAGATATGTATATGCTTAAATGACATGATATGCAAGTTATGCAAGTATGTGAATGCCTATGCAAGTATGTGAATGCCTATGCAAGTATGTGAATGCTTATGCAAGTTATGTGTATGCTTAAATGCGTGTTTAACATGTTATGCAAGATTGAGAATGCCTATATGCAAGTTTAACATGTTATGCCAAATATGTGTATGATAATATGCAAGCTCATATGCAACATGTTATGCAAATCATGTGTATGATAATATGCAAGTTTGGGTTGTATGTAGTTGGGTTAATATATGCTCATATATGCAAGTTGACATCCTCTTAACCCATGACAAAGTTGTATGCTAAACCCATGATATTTGTGATGATCTTCCCCTTATTATGTCATGTAACAAGAACGATTTACGTGGGGAACGATGGGGTTGGTAATATAATATTAATAAATGAATGTTTGGGTATGATTAAGCATACCATAAAAAAATAAATTACCATAAGTGGGAATTTACCTATTGAGTTAGGTCTACCCCATGGGAATTTACCTATTGAGTTAGGTCTACCCATGTTATGGAAAACTTGATATTAATTAGGGATAATTAATATGGGGGTGATTAATTAGGTGTAATTAATCGACTAAGACACGAGGTTGGACTCATTTGTAGTGTAAAACTGCCCGGACCCGACCGGCTTAACCAGTTGCTACAAATGTCAGCCCAATGTGAGAGGTCTTAGCCATAAATTAAATACGTGATTAAGGTAAAGACACGAAGTTAGACTCTGTTATGACGTAAGACTGCACGGATTCTACCGGCTTAACCAGGCGGTCATAACAGCCAGTCTAATGTGGGAGGTCTTTATGGGAGATCACGGTCTTAATTAATTAAGAAACACTTAACCATAGTAGCATGTGGTGGGACATGAGGGGTTAAGTGGGTGCCTTGGGTGGCATAAGGAAATTTGGTGGGTGCCTTGGGTGGCATGAGGAAATCTAGTGGGTTGCCTTGGGTGGCAATAGAAAATACGATTAGAATACTTAACCAAGTGGAAACATGTAATTAAACATGATTAAAGGGTTAAGTGGGATACACTAGATATTTGACAAGCTTAAGTGGGTAGCTTGTGGGGGCCCATTTCAACCAATATCCCAAACGTATCTTTGTGGGCTCGACCCAAGTCGAGTGACGGGACACGCATATTGGGCTTGATTATAAGAGGCCAAAACGGGTTAGCGGTGGCAACGCAAGTCCAACGGGTTTCATATGCGTGTGTGGGCCCGGGCTGGTAGATAAGCCGTTGTTGCATCGTGTAGATATAAAGCCGTGCACCGTTAGTATTGGGTAGCCACTTTAGGGGAGTGATACACCCCACTGTGGGACCAGCACGGGTATCTACGGTAGGGAGCCGATCGCTTGGGGAGTAGTGGGTACACCTAATGAAGATAGGGGCAGACGACACCTATGTAGGGGTACACGAAACTACTGGGTAAGAATTACTGGGTACACCTAGTGGAGATAGGGGAAGACGGCACCTATGTAGTGGGCTAGGGGTACAAGGAACTACTGGGGAAATTTTCTAGTCCTTGGAAGGGATCAACCTTTAAGTAGGAATGACTGGTGTGGTGCAGTTAGTAATTATCCTTGGGTGGGTAGATGCGTCCTGACGGTTATCTTAGTTTATCCTAAGTCTACCAAGCTGCTTAGTGTAGCCATTCATCCCCAGATATTACCGTAGGTCAAGTTTATATCTTCTCTGGTTACTTTAATGATTGTATTGTTAAAGTTATAGGACTCACTCAGACTTATGTCTGACCCCGTTGTTTTTATCTTTTTCCCAACCCTCAGGTCCTACGGTGGATCCTAGCGGTAGTAGAGCTTGATCGGATTGCTGTTCCAGTCTTTAGGAGCTTGGGTTGATGTAAAGCTCCAGTTATCCAGTTATCTTTTCTTTTGTTATGGCTATTGTATGAGAGAGTGGGATTATGTACCTCTTTATTTTGATGGATATTGTACTTGACTTTTATCGTGGTTTTATGATGTAACCAGACATGTTTATTTCCGCTGTTATGAGATGATGTTTTAAAATTTCAAGTACTATTTATATCTGTCTTGTTGTAATTTTTCTGTTCTATATTCACTAAAATACTCCACCGATGCTATGGCATTCCCTTTATGAGTGACCCTAGCGGGCGTGGGGTGTTACACGTGGTATCAGAGCAAAGGTTACCGGAACAGATAAAAATTTTTAGAAAACTATTTTTCTAAAACATTTTTGGAAAAGATATTTTCAAAAACATGTCTTTTAAGAGAAAAGTCTTTGAAAGAAAAGCATAATCCCCAATAGCCATATCTATATCCTTCGAATTCTCCGTTTTGAATCTTTCCTTTTTCGTTTCAGCATGGCCGAGAATCTTAATCTTCCGGAGGGTGTGACGGTACCAGTATGGTATAGGAGATTGATGGAGGCTAGGGCCACCACTGCGGGTCCAGCAAATATTCCTCCACCAACCGTAGCACCCGATCTTCCTCCTCCCCCTCCTCCTCGCATGGATACTTTTGCTAAGACTTGCAAGGAATTTAAAGCTATGGGAGGGAAACCTTTTCAAGGATCTGAAACCTTTGTGGAGGCTAGGGATTGGCTTAAGGAGGTGGAAGAGTTGATAGATATCTTTGAGATGGAAGAAGGGAAGAAAGTCAAGTTGGCTGCTTGGTTAATGAAGGGAGAGGCCTCATTCTGGTGGGAGGTCACTAATGGAGAACGCCCCGTTGACTCTTGGGCGGATTTTAGGCAAAGATTTGTGGCAAAGTTTCTCTCAAGGGCGGAGGAAAACTTGTATATGGAAAGATTCTTGACTCTGAAGCAAGGAAATCTTTCGGTGAAGGAATATGTTAACAAGTTTAATCAATTGGCAAGGTTTGGCCTAGACATGGTGAATACACCGGAGAAGAAGGCTTTGAGGTTCGTGAAAGGCTTGAATGAGCCTATGCATGGGTTGGCTATGACTCATATCCCTATGGGGGCCACCTTTGAGAAGCTAGTTGACATGGCACTCATGTATGAGGAAGAGAAGGGTCCTAATGCTAATAAGGCACCCGAGAAGAAGGGAGATCAAAAGAAACCTCAACAACAGCAAAGCAAAGGTGGGAAAGGCAACGGTGGCAAGGGCAAGAAGAAGAAGTGTTTCAATTGTGGGACACCTGGCCACCTAAGCAAGGATTGTCGCAAGAAGAAGAAGACCGGTTGCTTCCACTGTGGCGAAGCAGGGCACTTAGTGAAGGATTGCCCTAAGAAGGGGCAAAGGACGGCATCTACCTCAGGAGGACAGGTGCAAGCTCTTATGGCACCGAGTCAGGCTAGGGGGCAAGTACAGGCTCTCGCGGTTCCACCGATTCAAGAGAGAGGTAGAACTATTTCCGTTAAAAGTCTGGTTTTTCTATTTGACCATCCTGTCCGTACATTGTTTGATTCAGGCGCATCGCATTCGTTTATCTCATCATCATTAGTTGAGTTACTGCACTTAGACACCAG
This sequence comes from Allium sativum, assembly GCA_030737875.1. Lineage (NCBI taxonomy): Eukaryota > Viridiplantae > Streptophyta > Magnoliopsida > Asparagales > Amaryllidaceae > Allium > Allium sativum. The sequence goes on along the minus strand of CM060925.1, from coordinate 304,387,069 downwards.
TCTGGTAGTTGATCCCTTGGTTGTTTCAAACCCAATTGGGGGCTCCACTTATTTGTCCATGATATGTTTGGGTTTGAAGATTTCTATACTTAGCATTGAGTTTAGATGTGATGCTTTTGTGTTGGGCTTCACGGGCTATGGGTTGATTTTGGGCATGGACTGGTTATCCAGTAATGGTGCCGTTCTTGATTGCGAAAGGAGAGTTGTTAGGCTGATGACCCGCTTGGGTAACACTCTCGAGATTTCTTGTAATCCCATGGACTCGGTTATGCTAAGTTACCTTGAATCGCTTGACGCTTCTGTCGAGAGTTTGCAATCTATGAGAGTGGTCCGGGAATATCCGGATGTGTTTGAGGAGGTGAAGGGCTTACCTCCGAAGCGGGAGATTGACTTCCGAATATATTTGGTGGATAATGCTAAACCGGTATCTTTACCAGTGCGCCACATGGCTCCTCGTGAGAGGAGGGAACTCCATAAGCAAGTAGGGGAGTTGCTTGAGAAGGGGTTCATAAGACGGAGCATATCGGAGTGGGGTGCTCCAGTAGTATTTGCTACGAAGGCGGATGGGTCCCTCAGACTTTGTGTAGACTATAGAGAACTCAACAAGCTCACAAAGAAGAATAGACACCCATTGCCGAGGATTGATGATCTTTTCGATCAGTTGGTCGGCGCTTCAGTATTCTCTCAGTTGGACTTAGCCACGGGGTTTCATCAGTTGAGGGTGGCTGAGGATAGCATAGACAAGACTGCCTTTAGGACTCCGGATGGTTTCTATGAGTGGCTGGTGATGCCATTTGGGTTGACGAACGCCCCTGCATACTTTGTTGATTTGATGAGTAGGGTGTTCAGGGAGTTCCTTAATAAATTCGTGGTGGTCTTTGTGGATGACATCTTAGTGTTTTCTAATAATGAAGAAGAGCATGCCCTACATCTTGGGGAAGTGTTGAAGACTCTTCGAGCACATAGCCTTAAGGCTAAATTCTCTAAATGTCACTTCTGGAGGAAGGAAGTACGGTTCTTGGGGCACGTGGTCTCCAAGGAAGGGATAGCTGTGGATCCCGCGAAGGTAGTATCAATTCAGGATTGGAAGGTTCCGAAGAATGCTACCGAAGTAAGAAGTTTCTTGGGATTGGCGGGTTATTATAGGAAGTTTATTAAAGACTTCGCGAAGATATCAGCCCCATTAACCCGCTTAACAAAGAAGAATCTTGTTTTCACATGGGACGTAGATTGTGATGATGCGTTCCGACGATTAAAGAGAGCTTTAACCACCGCTCCAGTTTTAGTGTTACCAGATGGGAGCAAGCCATTTGTTGTCTATACCGATGCCTGTGGGACAGGACTTGGCGCAGTCTTAATGCAAGAGGGAAGGGTAATAGCCTATGGTGGAAGGCAGTTGAGGGCACATGAGAAAAATTACCCTACCCATGATCTAGAGCTGGCCGCTATTGTTTTTGCGCTTAAGATTTGGCGCCATTATCTTCTTGGTGAGAGATTCGAGTTGTTCACTGACCATAAATCTTTGAAGTACTTGTTCTCTCAGAAAGATTTAAACTTGAGACAGCAAAGGTGGATGGAGTTCTTAGCATCTTATGATTTCGAGATATCGTATACCCCTGGCAAGGGTAACGTGGTGGCGGACGCCTTGAATAGGAAGAGGTTGTCCTTGAGTCCATTGTTCGTGGAACGACAAAGCTTGGAGTTTATCTCGATGTTTGATTTCAGACCTTCCGTTGACTATGTACCCGGTTTGCTACCTTCTTTGGAAGTTAGACCTACTCTTTTGGGGCGGATTGGAGAAGCACAGAGGGGCGACCCACAGTTGGTTGAGTTGGTAGAGAAGCTCATAAGGGGGGAGTCGTCCAGCCATTTGAGTAGGTACACCCTAGACGATAGGGGGTACTTGCGTAGAGACGGTAGACTTTGCGTACCGCAAGACGAGGGTTTGAGGAAGGCTATTCTTGATGACGCACACCGTTCTAGGATGACCATTCATCCCGGTGGGGATAAGATGTACCAAGACATGAAAAGGGTTTTCTTCTGGGTCGGTATGAAGAAAGATGTGGCTGAGTATGTCGCTCGATGTTTGGTGTGCCAGCAAGTGAAGGTGGAGCAAAGGAAACCAGGTGGGTTGCTTCACCCATTGGAGGTTCCGAAATGGAAGTGGGATAGCGTCTCGATGGATTTTATTGACGGGTTACCCAGGTCGAGGAAGGGTAATACAGGAATTTGGGTGGTGGTAGATAGACTTACTAAGAGCGCCCATTTTATACCTGTGAAGAGCAAGAGGACCGCTCCATGGCTAGCTTCTGTATATCTTCGAGAGATAGTTCGATTGCATGGGGTACCCTCTAGCATAGTGAGTGATCGAGATCCTATCTTCACTAGCGAATTCTGGAGAAGTTTGCAAGAAGCAGTGGGGACTCAATTGTGTCTGCGCACCGCATATCATCCTCAGACAGACGGCCAGACTGAGAGGGTGAACCGTGTTCTAGAAGACCTTTTGAGGCTTTGTATCTTAGATTTTGGAGGTACATGGGAAGAGCATCTTCCATTAGTGGAGTTCGTATATAATAACAGCTTTCAGTCCAGTATTGGTATGGCTCCTTTCGAAGCTCTCTATGGAAGGCCTTGTCGATCACCTACATGTTGGTGGGAATCTACGGATAAGATCTTGCTTGGGCCTGATATGGTTAGGGAGACTTCTGAGAAGATTGACTTGATTCGAAGAAGGATGAAAGCAGCACAGGATAGGCAAAAATCTTATGCGGACAAGAGAAGGACGGATCTTGAGTTTGAGGTTGGAGATATGGTTTTTGTTAAGGTATCTCCGTTGAGAAATGTTGTTCGCTTCGGATCCGTTGGGAAGTTAGCACCAAGGTTTGTTGGGCCGTTTCCTATCAAGGAAAGGATTGGACGGATGGCATATAGGGTGGAGTTGCCCGACAGACTCAGTGGTGTTCATGATGTATTCCATGTGTCCCATTTGAGGAAGTGCTTACATGAGACCGCAGAGGTGGTAGAGCCTAGCTTACTTAGAGATGTAGAGGTTGAGCGTGATGCGACTATTCGACGAGCTCCTACTCGCATCCTTGGGTCAGAGACTAGGAAGTTGAGAAACAGAGAGGTTCAGCTAGTCAAAGTGCAATGGGGAGAAGATGACAGCAACGCAACTTGGGAGACGGAAGCGAAGATGCGTTCATTATACCCATTTCTTTTTGAGGGTATGTCTTTACTTTCTCCTTTATCGCTTGTCTAGTACTTATCTTATCTTTAGTATGTCCTCTCGTTAGTACCTTTGACCTTTAGTTAGGGTAAACCTATGGTTGAAACATGTGTTTGAGACATGTTATGGTTGATGGATGCAAGTGGATGCAAGTGGATGCAAGTGTTTGCTAGTGGTTGCTCGTGGATGCATATACACACACTCTAGGCACTAGATCGGCTCAGTCACTTCATACTGCATGTTGCATAAAATTGTGTGTAGGAAAATATATTTATGGATGTATAATGGTTGTGTTATCACATGGATGATGCATTTCGGTGAATGATTATGCACTCATGTAGATATTGTATGTGTCGATAGGGTTCTCTCGCATACATAATGGATGCATGGCACTATCATGGTTTGCATATGTTCATATATTAGATAGGGAGCATATACACACACTTTTTGCGTATGCTCATACATCATTAGAAATTGTTTTAAGGACAATGGATGCCAGTGGTTGATGGTTTGAGTAGATGGTTGTTTGGATGGTAGGATATGCATTCTCCTTAGCTTAGAGATTTCGGGGACGAAATCCTTTAAGGAGGGGAGAATGTAACACCCCGAATTTTAGTTAATAATAAAATTCACTAATTACAGGATGCATGATCTCAGATGTGGGAATTGGGAGTAACGGGCTGCGTTATTGCGTTCGTCTCGGAAAAATACGCGAAATAGAGTCCGAGTTTGCGTAAAACGGGTACCGTATGAAAGAGATATGGACGAACGAAGTTAGGCAGAAAAACCAGAAACAGGCCAGAATTGCACTGGCGCACTTGTGAAGTGCGCCAGTACAAAGATACACTGGCGCACTTGGGAAGTGCGCCCGTGCCGAGCCAAGAAACCTGCACAGTTTCTAGTGAGTTCTGTGGTTGGGTGCACCAGTTTGGGGTTTGGGCTTGGTCTTAGGGCTAGTTTCTGGAAGGTGCCGAAATCTAAGGGTCCTAAATAAATCTAGGGTTAATCTAAGGGCCTAAAACACTCTCTTAATCTATAAATACACCCCAAACCTACCTTAATCCTTACCAAAACTAGAAATAATGGCCTCATGCCGCCAAATTAAATCCTAAGAGAAGCCTCCACTAATCTAAGAAGAAAGTTGCAAGCTAATTCCTCTCTAATCAATCTTCAATCATTATTATCTTCATAGTTAGCAACTAATTCTACTTCATAAGGTTGCTAATCTTGAGTTTGGTGAGTTTCTATCACTTTAACATCATTTGTTAAAGTAAGTAGATTGGGTGTAATGAGACTTATGGTCTTAAATGCGGATTAGTGAGTATGAATCATGTATAATGATATGTTACTCTATGTTGTTCTATGTTTATGCATATTTGATAAGTTGATTTATGCATGTTTAACAAGTTGATATATGCATGTTTAATAAGTGGATTTATGCATATTTAATAAGTGGAATTATGCATGTTTAGCAAAGTGAGATATGCAAGTTAAGTATATGTTTAAATGCAAGTTGAAAGTGATATGCAAGTTAAGTGTATGTTTAAATGCAAGTTGAAAGTGATATGCAAGTTATGCATGCTTATGCAAGTGTATGGATGCTTATGCAAGTCATATATATGTTTAAATGCAAGATTTATGTGATATGCAAGTTATGCATGCTTATGCGAGTATATGAATACTTATGCAAGATATGTATATGCTTAAATGACATGATATGCAAGTTATGCAAGTATGTGAATGCCTATGCAAGTATGTGAATGCCTATGCAAGTATGTGAATGCTTATGCAAGTTATGTGTATGCTTAAATGCATGTTTAACATGTTATGCAAGATTGAGAATGCCTATATGCAAGTTTAACATGTTATGCCAAATATGTGTATGATAATATGCAAGCTCATATGCAACATGTTATGCAAATCATGTGTATGATAATATGCAAGTTTGGGTTGTATGTAGTTGGGTTAATATATGCTCATATATGCAAGTTGACATCCTCTTAACCCATGACAAAGTTGTATGCTAAACCCATGATATTTGTGATGATCTTCCCCTTATTATGTCATGTAACAAGAACGATTTACGTGGGGAACGATGGGGTTGGTAATATAATATTAATAAATGAATGTTTGGGTATGATTAAGCATACCATAAAAAAATAAATTACCATAAGTGGGAATTTACCTATTGAGTTAGGTCTACCCCATGGGAATTTACCTATTGAGTTAGGTCTACCCATGTTATGGAAAACTTGATATTAATTAGGGATAATTAATATGGGGGTGATTAATTAGGTGTAATTAATCGACTAAGACACGAGGTTGGACTCATTTGTAGTGTAAAACTGCCCGGACCCGGCCGGCTTAACCAGTTGCTACAAATGTCATCCCAATGTGAGAGGTCTTAGCCATAAATTAAATACGTGATTAAGGTAAAGACACGAGGTTAGACTCTGTTATGACGTAAGACTGCCCGGATTCTACCGGCTTAACCAGGCGGTCATAACAGCCAGTCTAATGTGGGAGGTCTTTATGGGAGATCACGGTCTTAATTAATTAAGAAACACTTAACCATAGTAGCATGTGGTGGGACATGAGGGGTTAAGTGGGTGCCTTGGGTGGCATGAGGAAATTTGGTGGGTGCCTTGGGTGGCATGAGGAAATCTAGTGGGTTGCCTTGGGTGGCAATAGAAAATACGATTAGAATACTTAACCAAGTGGAAACATGTAATTAAACATGATTAAAGGGTTAAGTGGGATACACTAGATATTTGACAAGCTTAAGTGGGTAGCTTGTGGGGCCCCATTTCAACCAATATCCCAAACGTATCTTTGTGGGCTCGACCCAAGTCGAGTGACGGGACACGCATATTGGGCTTGATTATAAGAGGCCAAAACGGGTTAGCGGTGGCAACGCAAGTCCAACGGGTTTCATATGCGTGTGTGGGCCCGGGCTGGTAGATAAGCCATTGTTGCATCGTGTAGATATAAAGCCGTGCACCGTTAGTATTGGGTAGCCACTTTAGGGGAGTGATACACCCCACTGTGGGACCAGCACGGGTATCTACGGTAGGGAGCCGATCGCTTGGGGAGTAGTGGGTACACCTAATGAAGATAGGGGCAGACGGCACCTATGTAGGGGTACACGAAACTACTGGGTAAGAATTACTGGGTACACCTAGTGGAGATAGGGGCAGACGGCACCTATGTAGTGGGCTAGGGGTACAAGGAACTACTGGGGAAATTTTCTAGTCCTTGGAAGGGATCAACCTTTAAGTAGGAATGACTGGTGTGGTGCAGTTAGTAATTATCCTTGGGTGGGTAGATGCGTCCTGACGGTTATCTTAGTTTATCCTAAGTCTACCAAGCTGCTTAGTGTAGCCATTCATCCCCAGATATTACCGTAGGTCAAGTTTATATCTTCTCTGGTTACTTTAATGATTGTATTGTTAAAGTTATAGGACTCACTCAGACTTATGTCTGACCCCGTTGTTTTTATCTTTTTCCCAACCCTCAGGTCCTACGGTGGATCCTAGCGGTAGTAGAGCTTGATCGGATTGCTGTTCCAGTCTTTAGGAGCTTGGGTTGATGTAAAGCTCCAGTTATCCAGTTATCTTTTCTTTTGTTATGGCTATTGTATGAGAGAGTGGGATTATGTACCTCTTTATTTTGATGGATATTGTACTTGACTTTTATCGTGGTTTTATGATGTAACCAGACATGTTTATTTCCGCTGTTATGAGATGATGTTTTAAAATTTCAAGTACTATTTATATCTGTCTTGTTGTAATTTTTCTGTTCTATATTCACTAAAATACTCCACCGATGCTATGGCATTCCCTTTATGAGTGACCCTAGCGGGCGTGGGGTGTTACACCGTTAGTTTTATGCGGTGCAGCTCAGGTGGTAAATGCATCTTTTGCTGGCGGTGGGTTGTGTTCGTAATTGAAGTGTGGTCGTAGTCATTTCAAATCGATTGGGTGTGATTGTTGCCCTAAAATCAATTGAGTCCCTATACTCCGAAAACAAGTGGGGTATATCTCTTTGCCGGGAAATCGAGGTTCGTTTTAATTGAGAGTAGGTTTCGTCGAAAGAACTAGGTTGACTTGTTTGTGGATTGTTGGAGATATGTGATATTTGAATCAAGGTGGAGATTCGAATATTTAATGAAGAGGATATAATCGATTAATTGATTTGATTGATTGATCAATTAATTGATTGACCGATTGATTTCACCATAGAAGGAAAGAATGATTATATTCTGGAGATATTTTGAAGTGGCAATTTGAATATTTGCCTAGGTCTTCTATTCTCCTATATATCCAGCCTTCTTGATTAGATCAGAACAACAACAAGGGACCATGTGAGACATAGGTTTGCCATCCTTCTTAATCGCTTTTCTTCTTCAACAATATTTGCAGTCATCTAGATATTCTTTTCCTTTCTCAATAAGGTTATCGATTCAATTGTATTTTATTTATTTTTGGGATTTATCCATTAAGTGTAAACAATATTTTTTGTTGAATCAATAAAGGGGGTGGTTGGGTGGAATATTTGTGTATTGCTATTATTTCAGATTTTTTTGTTGTTATTTTCAATCAAATTCATTTTTAAGCGATTGGGTGAAAAAGATCCTATATTTCGGGTGTTTTGTCAAACTTTCGCTAAAAACAAAACCCCAATAAGAAGGTGTATAATTCAAATAGCAAGAGTAAAAGGATTATATAGTAAAGTATTTTAGAAGTTTTTCAAGGATGTGGTATCTATTACTTAAACATAAAAGCACAATTACAAAAATGCATACGTGGACTCACATAATGCTGCAATCCTTCAATGCTCTTTTCCCGTTGCGAGTCTCCGTTCGATTTTCATTTAATAATAAAAAATAGAACAGAAAATTAAGGTTTTGTTGCTTCCATGATCTGCCAAAAATTTCGCATCGTGTCTTCCCCTTACAAACCTCAACCCAAATCGTCTCTTCCTATTGCTTACCCTAACCCAAGATTTCGACCTTCTACTCCCCTCTTGGACCAACGCTGTTAAGGCATACAGTAAATCGAAAATCCATAATTCCATTTCAACAGAGGGAAACTCGAGCGCCTCCCTGAACACAGCAGTTAATTCGTACGCTGATTCATATTTTCGGACTTCGATTCCAAAAATTGGTAACTCGCACTCTTTAATTTCGTACTTTTACATTATCAGTTTTTCACGGCTGCTTACTGTTTCTGGCTGCTGCAGTAATTATTTTCATCCTCTTTAGTATGATTTGTTTTACCCAATTTTCATTCCTTCGTTTTTTATTTTCCAACCTTTACCTCTGTTATTTCATCGCAGGTTTTTGCTCTGCCGACCAACTTATCATAAGGAATAACATCCTTATTTCAAACCGTTTAACTAATTAGTCTTCTGGTTTCAAAATCTACAAATACCGTAATTTTTGGGTTTTTAATTTCTACTCACTTTTTGTCGTTCTTCTACATACTTAATTCAGTTGGCAATACAGGATACTACTGTGCAAGCAATGATACCAGCAAACTGATCTTCTCAGCTTTGCAATTTTTTGTTTGTTTTCTGACAGACAGAAGTATATTGAAGGTTTGCCTACTTTTTTTTTAGTCAGTAGTGGTTGATTGACTGTAATTTTAGTTGCAATTAATTTGTCTTTTCCCATTATTGTACTAAAATTGCATTTCACATAATATTTAGTGACATAAATCATGAACCTTAGATTGATCCTGATTCTAACACACTGTATATGGTTTACTTTACTATTCATGATTCCTTTTTTAACTCTCCTTATATGCTTTTCATAATATACTTCAAAACATTGCATAACCAAAGCCATAGCTGCTTTGGTTTGATACACATAATGATCATACACCGTTTTGAATTAATGATTTACTGATGCCAACCTGATCTCTATTGCAACTTACTGATTATATTATATTATAGTCTTCATTTCAGAAGGTTGAAGTATAGAAGATTGTTTGCTATTTAAGTGCAACTTTGTCTGAATTATTTCAGGTACTACTTACAACCACCTAATGTTTTACTATTGAGAAACTCTATTATTTTAGCCCTGTTATTGACAGTTAGGAAAATGTGACTTGGTTTGTTTCATTTTCTAGATGTATCTCGATCATTTTTTTTGCCAGCATCCCCCCAAAAAAAGCAACAGCATAATAATGATGAGTAACTATGAAAAATTAATCATGGCATTTGTATTCTTTTCTATTACTTGCTTTCGTTTCATACATGTCATATCATCATACGTAGGACAATCCATTCAAAATATTTAAGATGAAGTTCTGTTGGTTAACTAAAGTTAAAATTGATGCCACTTACATTACCCTTGACAGCCGTGTAAATTGTTTGACATTTTATTTTCTTCATCTTTTTTTAATCCATTTGTCACTTCTCTTTTGTACCTCACATGGATATATCCACCACTTCAGTCCATATGTATAATTTCAGCAATTTAATTTTGGTTTTTCCCCAAATTTGTCATCTGCTTAGCTTTGTTACTTACTGAGACGATATTACGGTTCAGATAATTTTGAAGTGTAATTCAATGGTTAGCCCCCTTCCCACTCCCATTGTAATATCCACTGTTGCTAAATGTTCGGTTCATAGCTAAATGTTTACCGCTTTTAGTGTATAATTTATACCAATGTTTAGTTTTTATACATATCAAAAGTATGTTGTATATCATCTGAATTTATGTTCCACTTTAGGCTAAGCTCAAAAACAAAAAGAAAAAAAATAGCTAAAAGAAAAGGGAAGAAACAAAGAAAAACGAAAGAGGAATGATTTTTTTATGAAATAGATATAAATTTGATATGTGGAGTTATTAAAATTGATGGAATGGAAGAAGAGGAAAGAAACACATTGTTTGATTGTAAATGGAAAAAAAATCAGGCATTTTGATATCTTTTTCTCGCTATCAAAGAATCGGAGAAAAATAAAAGGTATGTTTGATTAATTTGGTTGAAATGGTATAAAACCACTGGTTGAACACCTAAGTGATTTTCAAATGGGAAAACTAAAGAGTTATTTCCTGATATATATCACTTGAGTTCTTTTTTGGATAACAATTGACCAACATTTCATGGTTTTCACAAAAATTGGAAAGAAGATATTTATTTACCTATATTGTAAAAAGAAAGGGTCAGACATACCTATTCATTCTCCTGATTTCACAAAGCAAACATAAAAGGAAGAACACCTTGGCCGTTGACCTTCTTTGTTAACTTTTAAATATATAGTCTTGCACATTGATATTATTAGTTAACAAATTTGGGTTAGTGTAAGCAATAGGAAGAGATGATTTGGGCTGGGGTTTGGAAAGGGAAGACATGATGCAAAATTTTAGGCAGATCATGGAAGCAAGGAAATCGTTTGCTGTACATGCATCAAATTATTTTTCTTTTTTCTTTTTTATTATTTTATGAAAATCGAACGGAGACTCACGACGGGAGAAGAGAATTCAAGAATCGCAGCATTCCGTGAGTCCATGTATGCATTTTTGTAATTGTGCTTTTATGTTTAAGTAATAGATATCACATCATTCTGCGTTTTGAACGTCGACAACAAACTCTGCTGTCGCGTCATCCTCAATACCAAATACCGATCGTAAATTTTGAACTGGATCCAGGCCAACATATGGTCATTTTAATAATTTGTTCAACTCTTTTTGACTTACCTTTGTTTCAAATTTTCCTTTGTTCACGATGTTTGACCTTTGTCCATATTAATAGCTTATTGAACTATAAACCATTCTTAAATTAGGGTTTTGGCTTCTTCTACGTAGCTGGAGTAGTTTCACATAACAAGAACGGTTCATTTAACCGATGTCGGTTTATTTTATTGTTTTCCACAACAAGTCACAACTTGTTTCGCAAAATTTGGTTTCAAGTATGATTATTTCATTCTACTCTAAAGGTTTTTTTTTCTTTTCCAAATTGATCAATGCAATAATTTTTGGCAGTAGTCGGGTATATACCTGTGGTTTGGTGTTTTTGGAGATGAATAGGTTGATTAACCATAGATACCATCTGACTATCAACATACTCAGTCCATTAGTTTGTTATTTTTTTATTGGCTATTAGAAGTGCAAGTGAATGATTTTTCCCTATTTCATATGTAACTGAATTTTACTCCATTCAAGCATTTTTATCACTTCGTTCTGGAGTTAACATGTTGTTCATAGTTCTACTTTGATGAAAATGTAATGACAGTGTGTGTTAAAACCAAAATTGATTACAGTACACGATGGGTACTATATATTTATTAATCAGGGAAATAAATAAGTCAGGACTATAATTTTTGTTTTATTATTTCATTACAGACTTTGATTATAAAAACCTAAAGGGCATCAAGTAATATACATTGAATTACTATGGGAAGGGTGGATGACTAGATAACATGGTGGTCTCTATAGGATGATTGCAAAAGAGGGTAGATTAATAATATTAATAAGTTACACATCTAGAAATTAAAAATAGAAAAAACACACCATATTTCATAGCTAGAAAATGTTACCAGTAGTTTTATTGTCATATTAGCATTAAACCCAATAGTCTTTGACTCGACTAACATTCCAGCAAAATGGTATATGGCAGATTAACAACATAGAATTACATTTTTATTTAAATGGGTACTTTGTTACATATGTGGTATATTACGTTGTATGTTGCTACATGGCCAAACAGGTGAAACAAGGATAAATGACAAAACTCACTCAAATGGTTTGTCTGCCAACATATTGTTATGTATCAATCAATGGCTTAAGAGGTAATGTGGATTAATACAACTGATTGTTGTATGTTTTATTCCTATTTCTTCCCATTCCAACGGGTGTCGTTAAAAAAACGAAATTTCGTTATAATATAGAATATACTATATGCATACATGGTAATAATTATTTATAAATGCTTATCCAGATTTACATAATCATGCGACTCTTTTTTTCACACCAAACTGGTGTTGCTTCATTGTTCTTCAAAATAGTTGTGAATGAGACTCTAGTGAAGTGAATGCGAACCTTCACCGAAACACTAATACCACTATTAATGGGGTAGATGCCTCATATAGCTGCTAATTATTTTGTATTCTTTAGTGCGTTCTTTTAATTTGTAATTTTGATTCAAAGGGATGAATGATTATTGGCTCTTTGTTTCATGTGCATGTATAAGAATTGGAAGTTTGTGATATGATTTTATTTCCCAATTTTATGCTCATACACTCTGTATACAGTTTTTATTTCTTCGTATCCGTTTTCCACCGTATTGATTCATTCTGCATCAAATTCATCTTCACCCTAACCAGTTCGAAGGCTAAAGGTTCATAGTTCTCTTCTCCAACAATGATAGGTAACTAACGATTTTACAACTACTGGTTAACATTAGACTATTTTGTTTTAATTTAAATACAAGCGTTTTTTTAGATCTTATTTTCCATTTTTCCTTGATTCCATTTTTCTTGAAAACCATGTCATTAATTTGTCGTTGTTCAAATGTTTAACCATTGATTAGTCTATCAGTGTATATGTTTAATATCATAGTCTACCATTGTTGATTCCAAATTCAATCAATATCTATAAATTATGTAAATTATCTTTTATTCAAACTGCTTTATTCTTCTTCTTACTAAATTTTGATCTCATCATCTATTGCATAGAGTATTTCCTCAGTCCCGGAGTAGGTTCCATGACTGGATGCATTATCTACTTGAAGTTACACACAGGTAGAGTATTAAGAATCAATTGCATACTTAAAGTTTTATTTTTCTCACTATTTGCTCTTTCTTATTCACACTTTACTCCATTATTTAGTTATAATATAATATTGTGCTTAACCATTGGCTCACATATGTTTTGGCTTTCATGTCTCCATTACGCTATAAATGGTTTGTACGTTTCCACTAATCGGTGCCATTACTCAACATTGTTCTATGCTTCTGATAGTTTTCCTAACTCAAATGTGTACCATCGAGATTAATCTTTGTTGCTTTTAACAACCAGATGCCAAAATTTACATTGAAATCTTCAGTTAATCTCTTCAAATTCAAACAAGAATCAATTCATATTCCATTGACGTATAGTTGTTAAAATATGTATTTTCAGGGAACCTTCCACCATAATTGAAGAAGCCCTAAGTCAAGCTTGGTCTGGACATATAGCTTGAGGTTTCGAGGTCAGTATTTGGATGAGCTTTTTTAAAAAAAAAGAAGATATTTGGGTGAGTTATTTTTATAGTATATATATATATATATATATGTTTTCCTTGCACTAACACCAGATTAACCTATATATTATGACGTTCAAAGCTTTACTTTCCATTTTCCTTTGTATGTAAGATTTGTACATATTTACTTATGCATTTACATTTGCTACGTATTTTTTATGGGTGTTTCGATCAACTGTTAGCTTGTTATTCCATGTTTATATTTACAAAATCAAGGTATATTATCATATAATATTATGGCTTTATTATTTTTGATTATACATTTGAATTTTAACATCACTAACCATTTACTCAATGACTTGATTTCAAATCATATTTTTTTTGCTTAAAAAACCTTTGCAAATCTTGAATTTAACCAACTTTCTTTATATTACTTCTTTAATCTATGGTCAAACTGTGTTTTACTGTGTTTTAAGGGTAATTAATCTATACCTAAATCTATGTATTGTACTGTATTTTATTGTTGTTCTAGCTGCTGCTATAGTTCCTCTAATGATTTAGTACTTTTGCTATTTATATTTTGTTGATCCTTAATATTTAAATCTTGAAAGCTTAGGAAACCTCACAGAGAGCATCTGCTCTAATTTAACATAAGTTTTGACAACCTGGATTCTAGATGGAACATTAATGTAATGCTTAATATTTAATGTACAAGGTTAGTTAAAGAATTTTCTGTAACTTACCAAGCATTTTCATTTTGTTTGGAGTCTTTCTTTACCAGTATATATACATTCCAAAAAGGTGGTCTTCCACTCTTCCACCAGTTTGTTTATTGTAAAAATAATGACATGTTTGATTTGTATGCATGGTACTGATTATAAGCTGTTTTTTTTTTTTTTTTTTTTGCTTAACTCAATTCGAAGCTAATGATAAATAGCTTCATATTTCATTCCTCTTTACCATAGAAAATAGTATAAGGTACTAAAATCATCAGTTAGTACCTAACACAATAAGGCACCGCTTTTTATTTTATTTTATATACATATGTTTTCTGTTTTGAATATTAGTTGCAAAATATAAGAAGAGTGCAGGGATGACCAATTGATTGAAAGGCAGACAGTGGAACAAATGAGGTGTATTTTATAAGGGAAACTAATCATGCAAGTGGAAACTTTGAAGTCCATAGATGACTCTGCACTTATGGTTTTCCTCTAGCATATTATTTACAACTCCTGTTTTTAGGAGTATTCAATTTCTAATGAATAACAAAAAGTTCGTCCTGTAATTTTTTACTGCTTCTCACTTTATTTCACTGAAAATTTAAGACATGTAAGATAGAGTAACAGTGCTACAATTTGTTTGGCATGATAATGGTAGCTTTTTGGGTTTTAGTAAAAAATCTTCTGCTTTTATCTTTGTACATCATAACATACAGTGATATTTAATATGATGTTGGCAAAAAAATTAATTTGTATGTGGTGATTAATGGTAGTTCTTCAAGGTACTAATATATTAATTTAACATATTTGCAGGATTGCTGAAGCTTGCAGGTGTGTTGATTTGGCTTCCTAGGACAAGCAATGTTTAATGGGATGAGTCACGGTCTTCACAGATTTAGCTGGCAAGCTATAAAAGCACAAAACACACTGAATAAAGTGGATGTCTTTTGGACTGCATTCCAGAAACGATATCCACAAGTGCCAAGATGATGTTCAAAATGCACAAACGCAAGTTCAAAGTGTGATCCACATGTATCCTTCATTTAAACGAAGTACAATTATTTTGTTCCTAACAAATATTTTGACATGATTTTTTGAAAATTGGTTTATACAAAGAAAAGCGATTACATCTCACCTTTGTTAAATTATTATGTGTGTTTATTAATACATCCATGTGTTCTGCATACATATTATGCATGTATGCAATCATCAGGTTTACCAAACTATGTAAACACGTAATATGACGGAAAAGGTTTATATCAGATCTACATATATTTTACATTACTGAAATTCTTCTTTTTTATTTATTTGTTGTGTTGGCGTGATACTGAATTGAAAGTCCTCAACAATGAAATTCGATTACAAATTCATATTTCTATATTACTGTACATTCGTTGGGTTATTTGAGGTAATCAAACCTGAAATTAATAATAAAAAAAGTATTTCATCACTCGCAAAATGAGTACAGTTTAATTTCTCAATTATCATAACTGAAGTTAAGGGAGAATATCAGTACAAGCTAATACCATTTAATATACTTAACCAATTTAAAGTTGAACTATGATATCTTGATTTACTTCCATATATACCGGCTTATCCATTCATTCAGATTCAAGTTATTCAACCAAGCAAAATCTACGCAACAACCACATATACATTGCCCATGTGCGAAGCACGGGCTCCATCCTAGTATGTAAGGATAACTAATTTCGATGAGTTGTCTACTGAGAATGGAAAGCACTTTACGTAAACAATAAGGGGAAACAAGCCCAATTTGTTGTGCTTGATTCCATAAAGTCAAAATAAAAGAAACGTAAATGAGTGCCATATAGAAAAATCTTGCTACAAAAGTTAAAAGTACTCAAATTATTATTCATTTTTGGTACAATAGCTGTTTTAAGAATATTATTATTGTAAAATAATAATTTAAGAATAAAGTGTTCTCTTATTGGGTTTATGGTAAGAATAAGAAATATGAAGCATGATAATGTTAGAAGTACTCATTTGACATACATTTTAAACAAACGTATAAATGAAGATAATAAAGTCGCTAAGAATTTAGAACAAAAGAAATAACATACAAATATATTTATAGTTGTTTCTTTAATTAAATATGCACACATATAAGGTAATGTATATTAGATATTTCTTTAAGTAATTATTGTGATTTCAGTTGAACTTTTTGAATTTATTTGATTTTTTTTATGTTGTCATTTTGACATATTTTGGTTTTCTATTTCTAATATGAACAAAGTAGGTTATTATTGTTCATTAAGAAATAATAATGTTTATTTATGAATAAATTCAAAATTTATGTAATCAAAGCTCCTAATGTCTGATATATAAGTTATATTTGCTTATGTTGAATATCTTTTATAACGATATCTCAAATTTTGTTTTGGTGACTGATATAATTATATATTTCATCTTATTAAGGAATTCTAGACTAAGATATCGAAAAGGAGGAAAATACTTTGTTGATATTCTAAGCGACTTTAAAGGTAAAATTTTATGAACCTATACTAAAGAAAAGTTTAACGATGGGAAATGCAACAGTTTCTTGAGGATGTTGAATTTTGGGAGAAATGAAATATACTCATTGTCTTTAAAGAGAATCATCTCTAATTCAATTATAGCCACTTCTTTGGATAATGTGTATGTTTATTTCATTTCATTAACAAGAAATGAACTAAGAACTATAACTAAACAATACTAAATAAAGTATGAAACATTGTTTTTTAAAAGGGAACCATTGTTTTTGATTCAACCATATTTACATCGTCCAATAATGTATAGGGTTTGTATCCGTTCTTAACAAGAAGTAAATTAGGAAGCACATTAAGACAATGCTAAAGAAATTTTTCTTCAAGTTAAGGTTTGTTGTTTTAAGAAAACAAACTTAACGACCTCAAAATGCAAGATCGCTAAGTAAATCCACTTGAAAGGGAAGAAATGCTATTCCAGATGATTATGTTGGATTTCTCCATAAAAATAAATAATGGATTGGTAAAGATGATTATATGCACTTACATTAATCCATATGACGTAGTAATTTAAAATGTGGATTTAAGATATGAACATATAGTGTAAATCTATATGGATAATAAAGCTTGAATTTCTCTCAAATTTATGTAGGTAGATCATTGGTTATGAAATAACTATTCAAAGCCAAAGAAGGATTAAGTGGGTAACACTACAACAAATATTACGTTTGACAGCATCTAAACTCAGCGTTTTACACTAGCTGTTGTACATCTCATTCTAGCTAGAAATTGAAAGTTAAAACCCTGTGCAAATTAGCCCGCTTCATTTTCTAACTCCTTTTCACTACGCGGTTAACTGGCCGCCTCCTTTTCTTTCTTATTTAACTTTGTAAGACCAATAAAAACCCTCGCTCCCAGCTTATTTCATATTTCCATCCACGATAATGATGGAAGGAACGAAACCTCCACCTCTGGCCCCAGCTACTATCGTCAATGCCATTGTGTTAGTTTCCGGCTAGATTCTGAAGCAACCGATCTGTAGACATAGATCACCTCCTCCATTAAATCATCCCTACAACTAGAATCCGTTGTTGCCCATGTGTAATCGTCGCTGCCTCTTAGATTCCACTATCACCCTCGGATTCCGCTTCCTCCCTACCTCCACCACCACGACTCCTTAGAGCCACCACTTTCAAACTCTCGATATGGTAACTTACTCGTTTCTATTTTTTCTTTTATGTATAGTATAATCAGTTCTTCTAATGAATTTTCGGTTGTATGAATGTTAGGGTTTAATTTGATTTAGTGAAAATAACATGTAGTGTTGACGTAGGAAATTATGTATAGTATCTTGTTTCAATGGATTTTAATATTTTAAAATCCACTTGTAAAAAAGCGTGTTTCTGACAAAGCAAGAGTAGAATGGGAACATAATTGAATGGTTGTTAATTATCATTCCTGTAATTTGTGTCCATGATGGAAATAAGTCTGTTGTAGTCCGCTCAATTTTTTATTTAGAAAATGAATTAAAACAAGGTAATTTATAGTCGTGAAAATCTATTGCATTCTATGCTCGCTTGAAATCCATTGAATTTCTTATAGTTCAATATTCGATTTATCATTCTTCAAAATATTCATGACAACCCTTTTGTGTTAGAGATCCTTGAAAATGATGAATGATAAAATATGCATCAAGTCTACTGTTGGTAAAAACAGAAGAGAAATTGTGTTTATATATCATTTCTCCCATAGAAGAGACTGCACCTGCAAAGTATTGCCATGTAAAAAGATAAGAATAATGGCCAATGTGGTTTTTATAATATTTTATTTGCTTTGGAACATATAAATTTTTTAAGACAACAATAAAACAGCCATATGTAATGTTATACTGTTATCAAACTTTGTATTGTGCGGAATGGGTAGGAGCTGAAGTAGTGGAATGTTTCTTGATCTTTTAGGGTGCGTTCGCAGCAAATAAATGGCACGCTGGAATTTTTGTTCGCGTCCGACGTGTCCGACGCGTCGGACGCGAATACCATTTTCCACGTTCAAATGAAACGATTGCTGAACGTTGAAAATCAAGTCGTTGGCGTCCGACGTGTCGGACGCCAACGACTTGATTTTCAATGTTTCTCCCACACACCTATAAAACCCTCTCACCTACACCTTCCTCTTCGTCCACACTACACTCCTCCATTCCTCTTCTAAAATTTTCTTCCACATTATTAAATTTTCCATTTTTTAGTATGACCAATCGAAAGGTTGCACATCACTGGTCGTTTACTGCAACTCAGATTATGCTGCAATGTTCGGTTGATGCATATGGTGCTTGTGGCATCAACAAAAAAGGTGTACATAAAGCAATTGCAGAAAAGTTCAACAATGCAATAGAAACCATTCCAGACATCGTACCGATTGACGAAACCAAGATCCGAAACAAATATGACAGTCTTCGACGGGATTGGATGAAATGGGATGCACTGATGAACAAGACTGGCGCGGGTTGGGATGCATACAAAGGAACGGTCTCTGGAAGCGATGAATGGTGGGAAGATCGTGTTAAGGTTTGTAAATTTATTTTGTTACCATTCCTTTGTAGACAGTTTCTTACTATTTATTTCTTACATTTAGGAATTTGGAACGAGTGTCTTGAAATATAAGAAACGACCAATAGAAAACTTAGAGCTGATGCAACAATTATTTCGTGGGACGAATGCAACTGGTCAATCGTCGTACACTCCTGCTGCTAGTGTACAACCGTCGCAGACTGGCACGCTGCCATCAACACAAAGCACGTTTGACATGACATGGAATTTCGACGGGTTTTTGGAACCATTGGATTGGAAGACACGCAAAATAATCATTTTACAAACTTGAATTCGCCATCAAATCCTCCACTGCAACAAACTTCAATGAATACACCAAATTGTGAAGCTCCAAGAATCCCTCCGTCAACCCAAATTCCAATGAATCCGCCCATTTAACCAACTGCACGTCAAAATTCAAGAAGAAAACGTGGTGAAAATGACGATAAAATGGCTATGCTCATTGACCTAATGCACGAGAGATAGATGAAAAAATCTCGGACGCACTCTGATAGTCCTAATACGGGTACTAGCGTGGAATCAACGGGAAGTTCTACAACTTATGCAAATACGGTAGCTCGTATGCAACGTCTTGGAGCAACGGGTGAGTTTGATGTTGCAGACGCACTATTATTTGTGTTGGACCCCAAAATAAATGATATGTTCACTGCTCTTCCGGATGAGATAGCGAAAAGCTGGTTGATTAGAGGGCTTGCAGACAAACGCCACGACCAAGAATACCAAACTTATCTGATAAATAGCAACAAGTAGAAAGTTCATGTCATCATGTTATTGTATTTCTGTCGTATTTATGTTTGTATTTTCTTTTGTGTAATGAAATGTAGTCATTTTGTTCAACCGAAATTAGTATTTAATTAACTCAAAACAAACAAATTAACAATTAAAATACCACGCTCAAATACCCCGTTCGTAGCTAAAAACACATTTCCCCTTCGCTACAGTACCACGCTCAAATGACACGCTCAAATGGCACGCTCACGTTCGTTAAGAACGCACCCTTAGTGGCTCAAATTACTATACCCTACATTTTACTTCATTAATCTTCTGGAGCTGCAATTGGAACAACTCTGTTTTCTTGACGTACTCATCAACGGGTAAGTAAGATCAGATCTATTTTTATTTTATTTTATTTATAAAATTAATGGAGAGCAACAAATCACATGAAATTTATTTGCATAATAAAATAGCAGGAGCATCAATGAACCCTGCAAGGAGTATAGGACCAGCTATAGTTCAGGTTTATATGCTTTGCACTGATTGATCTATTCTTTTTTTTTTTTTTTTTTGATATATCTTAAAATGTTGTATATTCCAATATTACTCATTATCCCTTATTTCAGTTTTGCAAGGACTAGATAACATTAGTTTATGTGTGTATAAGATTGTACGTATTTACAAAGTATGTTAGCACTCAGTTCTTTTTATATAAGTCTTCCTGTCATTTTCTCACTAAGTGCATAATTTGCTTTATTCATTTAAAATTTTGATATTTAAGCTATAATAACATCTTAGTAGCTAAGCTACATACTGATACTTAAGCTATATTAACATGTTAGTAGCCGATATTTTCATAAAACATGCTCACTAAGAGGGATTTGGATGACATGCCCTGATAACAATCCAAGAGGATTGCATGGGTGCGTTTAGATAGACATTTGTTGATCAAATTGAATGCATAACTTTGCTTTGCCAATCTGTATGTTCAACTGTAAGGTATATAACTTTTTAGGAGAAACATATAATTACAATATTTTCGATGATGTTATGAATGATATCGCTAGTTGCTATGTTTTGTTGCTTATTTTGTTGCTTGTTTTGTCTCTGCTTTTTCCTGTTTGAGTGCTTTCCTAAGCACTGTTTTTTATGTTTATAATGGTGTGTGAAACTATGTTGTTGTGCGCCATTGAGGTCCTTGTATTTCTAGCAAATCGATTGCTATTGGTATCACAATCACTTTTGGAAATGCATTTAACTGCTACATACTGCTTGTTACGCAACAACTACATAAACAAGTTTGCAAAGAAATAATACCAATAAACAAGTTTGTTGCATCTGATGAGTTCTTGATGAGGCAGTTACTTTCTTGATTCTTTTGGGATGAGTTTCTTGATTTCTTGATTCTGTTTGTTTAATTTTTTGCCCTGACTTTGCTTGTTTTATGGTAGAAAGCTCGCTGCATCCAAAATTTGATGAATTATTGATAGGGTATTAACTGTATTTTATTAAATGAATTTGCAGGCGAATTCCTCAAAAACTCAGATGATGAGAACTGATTATCTGATTAGTATTTTCATATATGAGGAGTTATCTCTAGTGAATTCTCCGATGAGTATTTTCTGAATCTGTAGCTTCCAGTGAAATGGCACTTTGATACCAGATTAGGATTATTAATTTTACGAATACTGGAAAGTATATGAAATAGAATCCAACTGGATTGTATTGAAACATAATACATTTTTGTATGTGTATATTACTGTATTCATATGTAAAGTAGATGCTGATCCTGATGGGCTTTGGTTGAGTAAATTGCAAAAACACAAACACCTGAAATAAAATTCATATAAAATAAATAAATTATTATGGCTAACTGTATTTCTTGTGCCTTGATTGTGTTTCTGTAGATAGCGAGAAATGCACATATCCAAGCTAAAGCTACCAGTATGAGATGCAGTCTCCGAAAATATTGCGGCGGCCTAAAAATCCGAACCCTAAGTGGCCAGTCCCTAAAGATCTTGATGAACTACAACCTTCGTATGGGCAAGTATTTTTTTTGGACTTTGTGTAGTTTACTGCATTTTATCTATAGATTTGATGTTATCTTAAGAGGAATCTTGTGTTTGATATCCAAATCTTAAAATTCGACAGTCTGAGTGAAGTCTATGGTCAGTAAATTACTATATATTAGAATTTCATTGATATGGAATACTCACTATACTGATCAGACAAACCAGTATGTGTGTTCACATCTCTATTTCTCCATAATGGTCCATAAAATACTATATAAAACAACTGGGAACCTAACTGGCAATCAACGTCAAACAGTATTGCATACTTGGCGGACAGCCCGAGGAATTTGCAGGATTCAAATATAAATTGTGGTTACTCCAAAGAGTGCAACGGTTGTAACAGACATGTCTCATATTCACAGAAGATGAGCTCCACGGCAAAAGATTCAACCTCACATGGTCAGTCTTGCATGCATGATAAAGTGATAGTTTTTTCCATGTTTCTTGAACATATCAATGTCATTGAACAACAGGTGATTACAACTTAATACATAGATGCATGTCTACTAGGAACACAATATTCTGTTTTTTTTGTCAGTTAACAATTGTTGGTATCAAGCATGCTGGAATGTATAGTCCAACACATTCAATCAACAAGGTATGTTTGCTTCAATATTGTCATATTCAGATAGATCAATTTCTTAATTTACCCACTATAGTCGCTGTTTTTTATAGATGAAGTCTTTGCAATTATTCCTACATGATCCTACTTGGATGGTGCTACTAATGGATGAAAGTGCGGCTCTGGGCCTTGATTTGAGTTTCATGACCCATGTATTTATGGTGGATCCCATATGGGATAGAAGGTTGAAAAAATTTACTTCGTGCAATGTAAACCAAAAACCACGGTGGTGCACTTCACCACTGTAATGGTGCAGATGCACCACAGAATGGTGCTACTGCACCATTGCAGTTACACCACTTTGGGGTCCATTTGCACAAATGCAGCGGTGCAGTGCACCAATATAGTGCATTTGCACCACAACAGTGGTGTGGATGCACCATATGGTGGTGCTGCTGCACCACTATAGTGGTGTTACCGGTGCAATAGCTCCACTATGTTTAATGGTCTTCGTACATGGCCCGTGCATGTGTGCACGTACACACTACTCTGCAACAAATCTGAAATTTCTTCAACTAGAATTCATTAAATATATTAATTTATTAACATATGATATTTATATTTAACAATTATAGAGGTACATACTGGCATTTCTTCAACTAGCCTAAAAGCTTCGGTTTAGTCTACTACACTGAACATCAATTTATTTAACAAGCATGCAGGTATAATATTTTGTCAATTTTTTTCTTTTTCAACTGAATATATATACATTTATATATATATATATATATATATATATATATATATAAATGTATATATATATATATAAATGTATATATATATACACACACACACTTGTAAATTATTATTTTTATTTGAAATGACCTTTTATCTGATATATAACATCTATGTTAGAGTTTATGTGGAAAGGAATGAAAGTGAGAATTTGTGGTTTGTTTGTGGTCTAGGGGGTTTTATAGGGAATTTGATGTGGAAAAAAAAAATATCAGACCAGGTTGGATGATAGAAATAAATTTCAGACATCTGAACCAGGCCTAGGAATTGTCCAAGAACACTTTCAGATGTTTGAAATAAATTTCAGACGTTCGAAATGGTCTTAGGATGTTGGCCGAAATCCATTTTAGTCGTCTGAAACCTATTTTCAGACGTCAGAACCATGTCAGACGTCTGAAAGTTGGTCCAAACATTTGAAATTTGTTGTTGTTTCTAGTTTTCCTTCTATCATTTTTTTTGTTGTTTTCCTTATGTAAATTTATAATTTGTTGTTGTTTTCTTTCGGTTTTATGCCTATAAAGGTGGATGCATCAAATGATAGGCACTGCTGGTGTCCTTGGGAGACATGATCATTGATCTATTCAAATTGATGTTTTATTTCCAGATTTTTCTGTAACTGAGGGGATTGCTACAGGATAGTAATTGGCTTGATGATAACAATTTAGTCTATTATGAGTAATTTTAAGTTATACTTATCAATTTTGAGTTTGGTATTAATAAGTAGGTGAGTTACGCTCTGATATAATTACACTTAATCTTAAAATCGACATCCTTTCTTGATTGTGCTCTTCATGATCTACGTGAATTATACTTTGATGTAACACAATATCATATTAGTTGTATTAAACATTCTTTTGTTCAAGGAACAAAAATACGATTGAATCATTTGTAATATTTGGTCAATCTTTGAAAGTAATGGGAAACATCGTAGTTAACAACATCGTAGGTCACTTAATTTGAACACTGTAGCTATCAATAGTATATGTACATTGACCGTGTGTCAAATTTAATGCATAAGCATAATGGCAATTTTGTAGCAATGGCGTATACAATGATAGAAGGTTATAAAAGGATTGCAGTTGTACCTTAGGCCTAGATAGATTTTAGTGGCAACTGATTATGGAGACAACAATAACTTTTGGTTGTTCGTTTTGTTGGTATTCAGTACAAACTTGTCTTACGGAATTTTGTTTTATTTAGGGGATTGTTAAAAGGACTCTATTTTTGGTTAATGCGAGATAAATTTAAGGGAATTCCATCTTATTTTTTATTTGTTAAGGGGGTTCGGAATTTATAAAATAAAATAAAATATAAACTAAAGTACCATTGGCCTCATCACCCGTTAAACCATATCGATCAAAATTCAATCTCAATACGATCCAAACACGCCGAGAAGTAAAAAAACAAAATCAAACGATGATAATTCCCGTTTTTGAAATTTCAGATTTTGTTGAAAAAGATGAATACAGTTTTTAGGAAGCGGATGAATTTCGTTCATTTGCGCGAATGATGAATACAATTCATTATTGAAATTTTGGATTTTGTTTGAATGAATACAACATGTTACGGTTTAGATCTTATTGAGAAGTGAAACAACCTCGTTATGAGATGATATGCCAAAAGTAATTACATTTAAACAATGTACATATTCCAACATTAAGACAAATATTTGTCAAGTGAATTTATACTTCTGTTCGTGTTGTGTTAAGTGTATTTGTTTGCTGTTACTTTTTTTTTCATTTGTGGCTAGTGTGTTTTGTATGTGTTTATTTGTTATTATTGTGTTTCATGCTTACTGTGACGGTAAAAACTAATGTAAACAATGTTTGAATATGTTATTTTCATATGTGCAAAATGTTTATGTTTCATGTATTATTATTTTTCTATGTGCAAAATTAAATTAGATTTTATGTTTTAAAGTTGTATTAATGAGGAGTATAAGGTTAGCATAGGAAATTTTATTAATATATTTAATGGGTGGCTAATTTATTTTAACCCTCCCTTAACAATTTTAAAATAAAATGAAATTGGTACTCCCCTTAACCAAAAGTGGAGTCCTTTTAACAGTCCCCTTTATTTATAGATATCGTCACTTTGTTCGACGGATATTATGTAAATTTGGTTTATGGTGTTATTTTTGTTTATGGAAATATTGTGTTTATGTATGAATATTGTGTCATATAATTTATGTAAATGATTAACAGTTACATGTCGGTAGACAACGTTCATCAAAACGCTATTAAAGTTTTTCATAGCATTTTTCAACACTGTGAATAGGCAAATTTGTTGTAGTATAATATATAATTTTATAAAGTACTTTTTGTTGGAAACGTTACTCTTGAAAGGAAATTTTGATTATTGCTTGCATCATGTACTTGTAAGCATTATCTAATGAAGATTAAAGTCATGTTTCTTAATAGAGACATAGATGAAACTACTTAAGAAACCCACTAATGGATTAGTCTTTTGTATTTGGGATTCAAATATACCATTATTGTTCATGCAATGATATTTTGACTATTACAAAAGAGTTAAAAAGATAAATGATGTAAACTGCTGTCAAGCTGATTCTCTTTTACCAAAACAGTTAAATGCTAATGTCCTTAAAATGAAGGAAATACAAAAGATTCCTCAAGCATTTGCCGTGTGGATTCTAATGTATACTAGGTAATATACACATATGGATATTTTGGTAGATATCTTGTTGAAATCGAAAGTGGATCACCGGCTGTTACCAAATTTGTTATGATGTATATTTAAGGAACAAAATAAAAGATTATATGCTCATAGATAAAGATCGAATCAGTTGGCGATCATAAAGAACTACAATCCGAATATTTTTGGATGTCATTACCATAAAAGATCCACTTAAGGTAATGATAATATAAAGTAGAGCTATATAAGAAAAGTGTCATGCAAACTATAGCTTCCACTACGATGAAAATAGTGTTTATGTTTAATTATAAGACAACCAACTATGGAAAAATAATTATAAAATTCTATCACAAAATTATGGGATAATGATAAAGAATTGAAAGACCATTAAAATTAACATTGTGATAGTAAAGAATATATTATTTTCCAATAAGGGATGAGCGCAAAAATATATGTAATTCATAGAGCGTACTTTGACAAAATCCATTATGGAGGATCCACCTATAAAAGGATTACCACCTAAGGTCTTTCATAGAATATTGCTCAACTGGTGTAATTTTTTATGCAAAGATATTTTGGTAAGGATATTTTGATTTAGGGAGACTTTATATTTGGTATTGTCGTATGACTCGTCGCTCTCTACTTCAGTTACTGATATATATATATATATATATATATATATATATATATATATAAAGTTCTTTTTCTGATCAGAAACAAAGTAATAATTTTTTTTTTGCACTCTACATTGTTCAAATAATAAACAATTGATTTCACTAAAGAAGGAGTAGTTGAAAATAGACATATATAGATCACATTTTAATTTCCATCCTTTGCATCCATGATTGATCTATGTCATTTGATTGTATTGATATATGTGACCATTAATGAGTCCAGTTACGATAAATGTGATGAAGACCACTTTGATACTTTGTCAACACAATCAATGGACGATGTAACATGGGGATTTTTCGTCGATTCAACCCACGCCAACCCTCGGGTGTATGTTTAGTAGAAATACATAAATCCAAATCCTAAGTAATGAAATGTAGGGAGAGCACATGGTTCAACACTAATGCCTACGCCCAATTTATAGTAATCATTCATCATACATTTGCTAATTACAACTACTTTACAAGTTCAGACGATATTTGTGTATAAAGCATTACAATAGAACAAAAAAGTATTTGTTAATTCTAGACTTTGACCAAAATTTACTTCTTCTTCGTTGAGCGTATAAAGTGTTGACTTGTCAACAATCTCCAAAAAGTAGCTCCAATGTCTAAGAAATCCATAAATATCCAAAACAGTCCAAAAGTAGTGTAAATATCGAAGGAAATGTTCAAGAAATCCAAAAATATCGAAAACAGTCCAAAAAGCAGCGAAAAAGTTCTTCCAAATGTCCAAAAGTTGAAGAAAAACGTTCATGGAACGTTTTAGAGGTCCATGTCATGTCCTATGGTCATGGAGAAGAAGGTGGCTGCCATTAATGATGCTTGAGAGCTCTAAGAAGTCCAAAATACCAAATGAGAACCAACCCCTTTGAAATTTCTAATGTTAAAATACAACTCTTATTCATAAATTTGGATTAATAAATTAATAATTAATTAAATAATTAAATCTTGATTAAAACAAAAAGTGAATAGTACTTTTCAGAATTCGATATAATCGGATTTCAATGTATAACTCACCTTCGATTAATCTATATTCGATAACTCTCTTTCGAATAATCTTTATTGGATTAACGTTTCAAACTTCAGAATAATTTAATCACTTCATGTCAACTCAAATTCCACTTTTTATTCTAAATTCACTTTTGAATTTATCATTTCCAAACCATTACCAGTTTCCCTTATAACTATTCCAATCTGCAAAACGTTTGCTTTCAAATCATTATTCACTTCAAAATGTGAATATTATTCCTTTATAAAAATTTGGACTCATTTTATCAATCAAATCTTGATTTTTCATTTGTAAATACTATTACAGGCTCAAATCTAACTTATCGAGTCACTTTATAAATTCATTTTTATATTCCACTTCATAAACCCCGTTTACAAGTCAACTTCTTGTTATATAACTTAATATTGACTTTATATTCGATTATAAATTATTGGTTCAAAACCAAACATAAGTTTCCTAGTCAAGATTCCAATTTTATAATACATAACTTCTTAAAATAAATTACTTTTATAACATTCAACATAGTCAAATTTTAACGACCAATCCTTATGGATTTATTTAAACTATATTCGTATTTCGAACATCGAAATAAATTTCATTATTTCCATTTTTAAACGATTTCCAATTTTCCTTTTAAATTCACTTTTGAATTTACATTCCCAAATTATCCAATGAAATCTCACTTCATTTATAAACATCGTTTATGAATTAAACTACTTATTTTTATTATCAAAAACAAGTTATTATTTTATAGCCCATTTGAAATTTAATTTCTACTTTCGAAAAATAGAATTTTCCTTGTAAAACCCGAATTTATTTTCCCTTCATTCAAATATATTTTTATGGTCTTTAAATACTAATTATTTTAGGGCCGGTGTTATTCAAACATTCAAAACATCCGATAATCATTCTCAGGTTATTTATCACATTGTATAACGCTATATATGAAAACAACCATCAAATTTTTGAGGAATCCAACTGGATCCCACCAACCTGTTTTTCCTACATTCACATACGTTAGACAACGTAAATAACATCAATTTCATTTCAATACGAGATATCATGATAAATAGAATCAAAATTTACCAACGATATATATATATACCTATATTTATATTTTCAACCATTCTATTAGCAATTCATCCAATCAATCATCACACATCAGTCAGTCATCATTATCAATTCTAAAATATGTATAGAATTATAGAACAAACCAGAGTTAGTGAGTTTATTCACATTGGTCATTAATCGTTGAATATCGATTAACAGTCGATTAATCTAGTCAGGCGTTTTATTTTGCCATAAATTGTAACGAGCTCTAAATTGCTCCTAATCAATTCCATTTCGTAGCTTGTGGCCATATGATTCCAACGTGACAAACAATTAGTAAATCTGATAAAGTGTGAGCGAATAATTAAGTTAACAAGTTCCTATACTATTTAAATTAAATCTGTACTTAAATCTATTAATACTTAGGCTTTACAACTTCAACCCGACCCACATCACAATATAACCACTCCAAACAGTGCCTCTTCTTCCACGTATTCGAACAACCGTTGCTTCTTTCATGCCATTGCCGATGATCTCAACTCCATTTCGCACCTTCTTTGGTCCATAAAAACAACATATGACATTACCACTTTCCCTCCCTTCCATAACTCCTCCTCTTTATCATCAACATCTCAAGATTACTGCCACTAATCACACTATGTCAATAGCCTCACAACCCATATCTACAGTAAAGTAGCAACCCACACTAGCATTGATTTACACAAAAATAGTATGCAAGCCCTAAATCCACTTTCCAAAACCAATAACCAAAACCCCAAACGATGCTACAATTTCATGATATCCTCGACCCTAGTTTACTGCCTCCATCACGAGCTCCCTGAAATCAAGGTTATTAAAAATTCCGAGATGGTGAATACGTTGAGCTCGATATTAGGGTTCCAACGATATGTAGTTTGTGTTTTATCGTGGAGTATTGAAAGTGGACTTTTTTAAGACCTGGAATCCATTTTTTTACTAGATTTTCTCTCTTGAAATGAACGAGCTTCCGTTGTTTTTATAAAAGAGAAGTGTAACATCCCGATATTTTTGACCGTTCAAATCGACAATGGTCCTTAATGTCGACATAAACAAATCAAAAATAAGGATAGTTATTGGGATTTATATAAGAAAAAAAAGAAGATAAGAAGAAGAACAAATACAAAATCTCGCAGCGGAAGGACAAAATATAATAAATAAATAACAATTCATGAAGCTGTTAAAACATACATTTTATTATATTTTACAATGATTATCAGAGTAAATTAACATACAACATACCAATGCATTGCAGCGGAATAATAATAATAATACGTCTGTTGAGCTCCATCTTCATCTTCATAATGGAATCTTCAAAGAAATGGAATCTTCGCTAACTGCAGCTCGGTCTGACCCGAGCGTATTGCAAAAAGAAACACAACAAACACTCGGATCAGAACTAAATCATTCTCATATTAGTTAAATCAAATTTCATGTAATAATATGAGTGCAATAACTTAAGAGATGTTACGGGAATTTCCATCTCTTAAGGATCCGTCAAACTAATACTATATAATATAATACGCTATTATAATAATGTCTATGGTTAAATATAACATAATAAAATAATGTAAGCGGGATTACCATTATTACCCTTACACCGTTGCCGTACAGTTTGCATATAACACACCAGTACGTCGGCGGATAGGGATGCGCCGTGATACGGCAACGTTAAATCAAAATCGTAGGGGGCTCGATCAGGATAAATATGACAAGGCATCGAGGCAATACCCATCAGTAGTGATTCTACCGGATTACTGACCCAGGCCGGTGGTAACGCATAGCCGCAACTACCGCCCACCCCAGACATACCCCCAAAATCAATCAAAGGAGCCAATCAATCACAAGTATATATGTGGAATCGAAGAAGTATGCCTGCTCAGAGTAGCTAACTCAATTAACCTGGGTATGGCTCCTGTTTTAGTCATTTTAATTATGACCCGAAGGTCAAGGCTATCTATCATCGTTCTCTTTCTTCAAATCCAGTAATCGCCTCCAAATCCATCCAACACCATTTCTGGAACTCCACCACGTACACAATTGTTAAAGTGGTTTTCGGTATTGACAGAGAGTATGACAATATCCGATCCCGGTCTCTTTAACAACCAAACGTTTACATTTTTCACACCGGTCAGTTCTTTTACATTTCAAAGGGGTTCATACTTCATATCAAAATATTAGATTTTCAAAATCATTCAATATTCAAGATAGAATATTATTCATACTAAAATCTCCATTTAAACCAGTTAAAATCTTGAAACAATTCCAAATTTAATAATTTGAATATTAAAATAGTTAACGGTATATTTAAAATAGTTTAGATATATAATTGAAATAGTTTGAAAATAAATAGTTTGTAATTAAAATAGAATTTATCAAATTTATTAAATATATAGTTAAAAAATTAAGTAATTTATAAAATAAATAGTAAATGTTAAAATGATTTATTTAAAGTAATTTATAAAATAAAATAGTGATAAAGTAAAATAGTTTATAAAGAAAAATAATTATTATTACAATAGTTTATAAAATGATTTTGAAATACTATTGTTGGAATTAGAATCGTTTCTCTAACATTTTCAATTAAACTTGAAGTCAAATTTCAAAACTTCAATTCAACCAACTCAATTTTTAATAATTCCACCGATTAAAATTCCAATTTACATTCATTTCAATTCGATCAAATTAATTCAATAGTTACATAATCAAGTTCTCATTTTCAATGATTTCAATTTATAACAAATATCAAGTTCACAATTCATATATAATTCAAACCAAATTAATTCATAACAAATTTCAAAGGTGGGTGAAACCATTCAATTTCAATAAATTCTATTTACATTTTATTTCACTTTATTTAGCTTCATTTACAATACTAGTTTATTCTCCCTTTTTTGTTTATATTTCAAAATTCAAGGTTCAAGTTCAAGGAAAAATAAGTTATAAACATCGTTTATTTTGTCTTTAAAACAATATTACAAAATTCATGGTTAAAACAAATTTTATTTAACCAACCGGTGTCCGTATATAATTTTCTATCCTATGGCCAAGTGATACTTAAATTTTAATTTTAGTATTTGGGAAAGGATATATATCATTTCAATCCAAATCAGGGTCATAGGTATTTATCATTTCAACCTACGTTCTTAATTCATTTTAATGATTAATCCCGGGTTTATTTGATGCCCGTCACATCTAGGGTAAATGGTTGGGATTTATCAATACAAACACTGGTCATATAAAATCAAGATGAATAGCAGGTAACTTCACATAAATAAACATTAATATGTAAACATATCAAAATCAATCATCACATCATTACATTCACACAGTTCATAAATTTACTAGTTATCAGATGTCGGGTGGTTTTAAACTAGCAACTATATCAAATTTTAACTTAACTGAAAAATTCATACTAGCACTCAAATTAAATAAAATTATTGGTGTCAATCAATATAAATATGCAATTATAACTATCAACAGCAAACAATACAATCATATCATAGCATGACATTAATTTAACTAATATTAGAATACTTTAGTCAGGCGTGAGTGGGTTTAATCACTCACCTTGGTTCTGAACGTGTCTGAACTCCAAAATAAGCCCAAAATGAAACAATGACTTGTAGGCATGATTCAGAATGGATTTTAACTCGATGATCGCTCAATATTATATTTAATTTTAAAAGAGGAGAAGGGATTTTCTCAGCAAAACAACATGGAAATTGGATATGTGGAACAGTTTACGAAACCCTTTTTCATAGGTATAAAAGAAGCAACACAATTACACTAAAATTCCATTACCTTATATATATTATATATAAAACATACACATCAAAATACTTATATATATATATATATATATATGTTCTTCTAATAATCAACTCTACAATCCAACACCTATCAAATTTTTTCATAAATTTTTTCTTTATAAAAAGAAAATAAAATAGAAATTTAACCCGAACTCATGTATACAACAACTATGTACATATTATATAAAGGGAGCGGTTATATGAACACAAAAATTTGACATAAATCAGAAGGCATAATTTCTCAACCACATGATTAATTTATCTTTATGTGAGGGGTGCGGATCATGGGGTAATCTTATGGTTTAGATTTTATGCCACTCAATTTGTATCAAATCTTTGTATTTAAATAAACTTTCCTTTATATAAATCACACAAACACATAGGCGAAATAAAAAAAAACGCACGCCTCAAACAAATATATATATATATATATGTATATATAATTTAAATTAAACATAAATAAACACAAAAAAAATGAAGTAAGATAAACCCACACAAACTCATAACTTGACCCAATGGGCCAGGGAAATGCAAGCAGTATGGATCTTGATTTTTACCAAAAAAAATTACAAAACTAAACTAAATTTTGACCATCTTAAAAGTGATTTTTGAACAAGTTAAATTCTGAATTTTGGAAAATCATAAACTGAAAAGTTGTTGCAAATTCTTTTCTCTTCAGTTTAAAAAAAGAAAAACCAATTTCCGATAAAATTTGAAGAAGATATGATCAAAACAGCGACAGACAAATATTTGGATCTGAAATCTGGCTTCAAAAACGCACCTGAAAGATTGGCAGTTTCGGCCAAGAAAAATTCGAAATCTGAAAAAGTATATTGCACAAAAGTTTTAGCTCTTTCAATTTTACACAATTTGAAAAAAAGTAAAGTCGATTTGGATTCCGTATGAGGAAGTTATACTCCCTACAAAACAGATCAAAATCTGGCCAAAAAAAAAAAAAAAAAAAAAGGAAATAAAAGGAGAAAAAGGGAGAAGAGATTGATGGATTAGGTGGCTTCTATTTATTTATTTATTTAGTTTGAGAAGTTTCTCCATCAGATTTAGATGAAGATCTTGATTTTAGCCATGGTTGATTGCTAAGTATTTTGGAGAAGAAGAACAAAAAGGAATGGTTGCATGATTGAATAAAATGATGATATAGAGAAAAGAAACCACCGTAAATAATCATTCATGGCTTTCTAAATTTTTAACGTTAATTAATAAATGTGTCCCCGCAAATTGATTTTCACCCATTCAAATTCAAGCCACTGTTAATACAAATGAGAATGTAAAGGGATGTATATATCTTTATTTACATGAGAAGGAAGTTACCAAATAAATAACGTCAATTTAATGTATCCCCGCAAATTAATAAATGTGTCCCCGCAAATTAATTTTTCACCAATTCAAATTCAAGCTAGTATTACTACTAATGAGAATAAAGAAAGATGTAGATTTTTTTTTACAAACAAATAAAAGGAACCAATATAAATGTGTTTGCAAATAAATGGAAAACAATACAAATTTTTAGTTCAAATGACAAACGGTTTTGGCAATATAAAATTAACAACAATAAATACGAATTGAAATTTAGTTAAAGAACAAATAAAATTTTGCTATATTTATATCAAGAACAATAAATACAAATTGAAATAAAATTAAATATATAATTCAATATTGAAATGGAGGGTTTAATTACACAAATTAAATATTCATATAAAAATTCAAGAATTAACATAGATAAATAAAATAATAAACCAAAATTTTAAATTAAATCATTAATTAAATACTCTAAAAATTGAGGTTGTTACAATCTCCCCTACTCAAAACTTTTCGTCCCCGAAAAGGGATGAGGTAGGGAAAGTTGTCAGTTTATATATCAAATCATATACTTCTTATTCAACTTGGAAACAATTATTTATACAAAAATTAATATAGGTTCGAAAACTCAAGTTTTCACAAAATTTCTAAGTCGTAAATTCACAAAAAAAAATTCGGCAGAGTCTCCTTTGTACGGTTAGGCCTGGAAAACAATAATATATAATAATTCCAAATATACATCTCATCTCAATGATGAGGCATCCCAAAATGGGGAAAACAATATAAAACGCCAAAATACGATATATAAATTCGATATACGTACCTTACATTTGCGTTATTAGCGATTTTTTTTAAGCAAGCAAAAGCAAATTTTTATGCGTAAGTAGCTCCAATGCAAGCAAATTGCCTCCAGTACCTACTAATGCTCAACAACATATAAAAGAAATAATATTTATATGTTTACAGTAAACACACATGAATTAGCAAATGCAACAAAACATAAATAAAATATCCAATCAAATATATTCATTCAACCAAGAAAATTTAGAGTTCTTACTTTTAATGTCGCTATTTTATTTGTCTGATTTCATTGTTTACTTCACTTTTAAACAATTCATATTTTCATTTGTTATATTTCATTCACAAGTTCATTTCCAATTTCAACGCTTGGTTTATTATATTTATTACTTATTAATTACCCAAGTCACGAGTTGTTGCCATTTTATTTAAACGACAAAATTATCCAATCAAATATATTCATTTAACCAAGCAAATTTTTCTTCACTTTCATTATCCCTTCTTATACTTGTGCATTATTTTATTACTTATTCTTATAACATTCAACTTCTTAGTTAATTGGTAAGTTATTCATGTTATAGAACAGAATTTTATTATTACACAAGTTCAATGGTTACCGTTCGTTTCAATTTATTATCCAATTCTTAAGAATTTTATTTTAATTATAACTCTCTTATATTCATAATATTAAGAAGTTTCAATTCATTACTTATTCAAGATTTCAAGAACTATTTTTTTCGGTTTTTTTTTTTACTATATCGTTTACATAAAACCATACTATAAAAAAATAAAATAAAGTCCAATTCCGTAAAACAAAGTACAAAATATTAAATGTCTCCCTACTTTGACTCTTGAAAATAAACATCGATGATGCGTGCACTCATCACCGAAATCATTTTCAAAGAAAAGAGGGTATACACTTATTTCTTTTTTTTTTCAATAATTCATTTAAAACAATTTCTACATGAAACACCTTTAAAATATAAATATATTATTCCAAACCATTTGCAAATCAATATTACAAAATCACTCGAAATCAAATTCTCAAATTCATATTTTACTTCTTATTTCATTATCAATAAATTTTCAATATTTGATTTTTCTTAAACCAATCAACAACCAAAGGTTTTAATTATTAATTAATCGAGTAATAGATGATGAAAACTTAATATTATCATCACTAAAATCAAAATTCATATAATTTCAAATAATTATATATATGCATAAAATATAATTCAAAACAATATTATGTCCATAAGTCCTATTTGAGTGTTTAGAAATCCTTATCGATACATTGGCGTCCCAAGTACCGACCAAAATTCATAAATACTCAACAGAACAAATCAACACAACGCAAAGTCATTTTATATCAAAATTACAAGTATGCTCTCTCATATACACTCAAACTCATTTTAGGGTATTACTACCCTATCTCTAATGAGTTAATCCCAAATAGAGCCTAGGTTTTCGCTGAACCAAAGCTCTGATACCAAATGTAACAGCCCTAGGCTTTGCAACCATCAGGCAGTGGGCTAACCTCCCACCGTGACATACAGTGATACCTCAGAACTAATTTTACGGCCAGCCTCTCGACTGCAACAACCAACCCAATCTTCCCATTGGGATGTGTAGGGGTAAGAGTCTCATGCTCGCCACCAAACAGCCAAGCGAGAACCCCCTATCACATTCTCTAACCAGCTCTGATACCAAATGTAACATCCCGATATTTTTGACCGTTCAAATCGACAATGATCCTCAATGTCGACATAAGCAAATCAAAAATAAGGATAGTTATTGGGATTTATATAAGAAAAAAAAGAAGAGAAGAAGAAGAACAAATACAGAATCTCGCAGCGGAAGGACAAAATATAATAAATAAATAACAATTCATGAAGCTGTTAAAACATACATTTTATTA
The DNA here is from genome assembly GCA_030737875.1 of Allium sativum. Classification (NCBI taxonomy): domain Eukaryota; kingdom Viridiplantae; phylum Streptophyta; class Magnoliopsida; order Asparagales; family Amaryllidaceae; genus Allium; species Allium sativum. Next base: position 304,350,436 of record CM060925.1, on the reverse strand, counting down.
TATTTTACAATGATTATCAGAGTAAATTAACATACAACATACCAATGCATTGCAGCGGAATAATAATAATAATACGTCTGTTGAGCTCCATCTTCATCTTCATAATGGAATCTTCAAAGAAATGGAATCTTCGCTAACTGCAGCTCGGTCTGACCCGAGCGTATTGCAAAAAGAAACACAACAAACACTCGGATCAGAACTAAATCATTCTCATATTAGTTAAATCAAATTTCATGTAATAATATGAGTGCAATAACTTAAGAGATGTTACGGGAATTTCCATCTCTTAAGGATCCGTCAAACTAATACTATATAATATAATACGCTATTATAATAATGTCTATGGTTAAATATAACATAATAAAATAATGTAAGCGGGATTACCATTATTACCCTTACACCGTTTATACCGTTGCCGTACAGTTTGCATATAACACACCAGTACGTCGGCGGATAGGGATGCACCGTGATACGACAACGTTAAATCAAAATCGTAGGGGGCTCGATCAGGATAAATATGACAAGGCATCGAGACAATACCCATCAGTAGTGATTCTACCGGATTACTGACCCAGGCCGGTGGTAACGCATAGCCGCAACTACCGCCCACCCCAGACATACCCCCAAAATCAATCAAAGGCGCCAATCAATCACAAGTATATATGTGGAATCGAAGAAGTATGCCTGCTCAGAGTAGCTAACTCAGTTAACCTGGGTATGGCTCCTGTTTTAGTCATTTTAATTATGACCCGAAGGTCAAGGCTATCCATCATCGTTCTCTTTCTTCAAATCCAGTAATCGCCTCCAAATCCATCCAACACCATTTCTGGAACTCCACCACGTACACAGTTGTTAAAGTGGTTTTCGGTATTGATAGAGAGTATGACAATATCCGATCCTGGTCTCTTTAACAACCAAACGTTTACATTTTTCACACCGGTCAGTTCTTTTACATTTCAAAGGGGTTCATACTTCATATCAAAATATTAGATTTTCAAAATCATTCAATATTCAAGATAGAATATTATTCATACTAAAATCTCCATTTAAACCAGTTAAAATCTTGAAACAATTCCAACTTTAATAATTTGAATATTAAAATAGTTAACAGTATATTTAAAATAGTTTAGATATATAATTGAAATAGTTTGAAAATAAATAGTTTGTAATTAAAGTAGAATTTATCAAATTTATTAAATATATAGTTAAAAAATTAAGTAATTTATAAAATAAATAGTAAATGTTAAAATGATTTATTTAAAGTAATTTATAAAATAAAATAGTGATAAAGTAAAATAGTTTATAAAGAAAAATAATTATTATTAAAATAGTTTATAAAATGATTTTGAAATACTATTGTTGGAATTAGAATCGTTTCTCTAACATTTTCAATTAAACTTGAAGTCAAATTTCAAAACTTCAATTCAACCAACTCAATTTTTAATAATTCCACCGATTAAAATTCCAATTTACATTCATTTCAATTCGATCAAATTAATTCAATAGTTACATAATCAAGTTCTCATTTTCAATGATTTCAATTTATAAAAAATATCAAGTTCACAATTCATATATAATTCAAACCAATGTTGATTCATAACAAATTTCAAAGGTGGGTGAAACCATTCAATTTCAATAAATTCTATTTACATTTTATTTCACTTTATTTAGCTTCATTTACAATACTAATTTATTCTCCCTTTTTTGTTTATATTTCAAAATTCAAGGTTCAAGTTCAAGGAAAAATAAGTTATAAACATCGTTTATTTTGTCTTTAAAACAATATTTCAAAATTCATGGTTAAAACAAATTTTATTTAACCAACCGGTGTCCGTATATAATTTTCTATCCTATGGCCAAGTGATACTTAAATTTTAATTTTAGTATTTGGGAAAGGATATATATCATTTCAATCCAAATCAGGGTCATAGGAATTTATCATTTCAACCTACGTTCTTAATTCATTTTAATGATTAATCCCGGGTTTATTTGATGTCCGTCACATCTAGGGTAAATGGTTGGGATTAATCAATACAAACACTGGTCATATAAAATCAAGATGAATAACAGGTAACTTCACATAAATAAACATTAATATGTAAACATATCAAAATCAATCATCACATCATTACATTCACACAGTTCATAAATTTACTAGTTATCAGATGTCGGGTGGTTTTAAACTAGCAACTATATCAAATTTTAACTTAACTGAAAAATTCATACTAGCACTCAAATTAAATAAAATTATTGGTGTCAATCAATATAAATATGCAATTATAACTATCAACAGCAAACAATACAATCATATCATAGCATGACATTAATTTAACTAATATTAGAATACTTTAGTCAGGCGTGAGTGGGTTTAATCACTCACCTTGGTTCTGAACGTGTCTGAACTCCAAAATAAGCCCAAAATGAAACAATGACTTGTAGGCATGATTCAGAATGGATTTTAACTCGATGATCGCTCAATATTATATTTAATTTTAAAAGAGGAGAAGGGATTTTCTCAGCAAAACAACATGGAAATTGGATTTGTGGAACAGTTTACGAAACCCTTTTTCGTAGGTATAAAAGAAGCAACACAATTACACTAAAATTCCATTACCTTATATATATTATATATAAAACATACACATCAAAATACTTATATATATATATATATTCTTCTAATAATCAACTCTACAATCCAACACCTATCAAATTTTTTCATAAATATTTTCTTTATAAAAAGAAAATAAAATAGAAATTTAACCCAAACTCATGTATACAACAACTATGTACATATTATATAAAGGGAGCGGTTATATGAACACAAAAATTTGACATAAATCAAAAGGCATAATTTCTCAACCACATGATTAATTTATCTTTATGTGAGGGGTGCGGATCATGGCGTAATCTTATGGTTTAGATTTTATGTCACTCAATTTGTATCAAATCTTTGTATTTAAATAAACTTTCCTTTATATAAATCACACAAACACATAGGCGAAATAAAAAAAACGTATGCCTCAAACAAATATATATATATATATATATAATTTAAATTAAACATAAATAAACACAAAAAAAATGAAGTAAGATAAACCCACACAAACTCATAACTTGACCCAATGGGCCAGGGAAATGCAAGCAGTATGGATCTTGATTTTTACCAAAAAAAAATTACAAAACTAAACTAAATTTTGACCATCTTAAAAGTGATTTTTGAACAAGTTAAATTCTGAATTTTGGAAAATCATAAACTGAAAAGTTGTTGCAAATTCTTTTCTCTTCAGTTTAAAAAAAGAAAAACCAATTTCCGATAAAATTTGAAGAAGATATGATCAAAACAGCGACAGACAAATATTTAGATCTGAAATCTGGCTTCAAAAACGCACCTGAAAGATTGGCAGTTTCGGCCAAGAAAAATTCGAAATCTGAAAAAGTATATTGCACAAAAGTTTTAGCTATTTCAATTTTACACAATTTAAAAAAAAAGTAAAGTCGATTTGGATTCCGTATGAGGAAGTTATGCTCCCTACAAAACAGATCAAAATCTGGCAAAAAAAAAAAAAAAAAAAAAAAAAAGGAAATAAAAGGAGAAAAAGGGAGAAGAGATTGATGGATTAGGTGGCTTCTATTTATTTATTTATTTAGTTTGAGAAGTTTCTCCATCAGATTTAGATGAAGATCTTGATTTTAGCCATGGTTGATTGCTAAGTATTTTGGAGAAGAAGAACAAAAAGGAATGGTTGCATGATTGAATAAAATGATGATATAGAGAAAAGAAACCACCGTAAATAATCATTCATGGCTTTCTAAATTTTTAACGTTAATTAATAAATGTGTCACCGCAAATTGATTTTCACCCATTCAAATTCAAGCCACTGTTAATACAAATGAGAATGTAAAGGGATGTATATATCTTTATTTACATGAGAAGGAAATTACCAAATAAATAACGTCAATTTAATGTGTCCCCGCAAATTAATAAATGTGTCCCGCAAATTAATTTTTTACCAATTCAAATTCAAGCTAGTATTACTACTAATGAGAATAAAGAAAGATGTAGATTTTTTTTTTTACAAACAAATAAAAGGAACCAATATAAATGTGTTTGCAAATAAATGGAAAACAATACAAATTTTTAGTTCAAATGACAAACGGTTTTGGCAATATAAAATTAACAACAATAAATACGAATTGAAATTTAGTTAAAGAACAAATAAAATTTTGCTATATTTATATCAAGAACAATAAATACAAATTGAAATAAAATTAAATATATAATTCAATATTGAAATGGAGGGTTTAATTACACAAATTAAATATTCATATAAAAATTCAAGAATTAATATAGATAAATAAAATAATAAACCAAAATTTTAAATTAAATCATTAATTAAATACTCTAAAAATTGAGGTTGTTACAAGAAGTACCTTGTAATGTATGGGTTGAGATGGTTTTGCCGGCGAGGAAAAGAAATAGCTTGGCAGGCAAGGAAAATAAACAGTGGCCAATAAGAAGTTGAATAGATTAAATAAATATATAATATACACACTATCATCACTGATTTGACGTTTAATTTTGTATGACCACACACGAATTCCTATTTCAATGAAAATGGACAACGCACTATAGTTTGACATTCCCGACTGTTTTGTTGAAATCTGAGTCCGTTTGTAAAACTTCCTTTTTAATTTTGAACGATTAAATAATATGCTTTTATATTTCGCATGGTCACAAAATAACTCCAATTGATATCAAACCAAAAATATTGCAATGACTAATCACTACGTATTTAATAAAATTAGTTTCGTTAAAATCCGATATTAATTGAAAAGTAATTACTCTTAATATCAAGATTAAATTGACATAATATAAATCGATTTAAAAATAAACAAATCTACTGATAAAAAATTATTCTCATCAAATATGTATATATTCAAATAGAATGTTATGTAACTTCAAAATAATCTAACTTGACTTTTAAATCCAATATTTTCATCTTCAAGTTAAAACGATATTCAATTTATTTAAATCTTTTTATTTTATTAAATAAATCGTTTTGGCTTATAAACGATTCCATAGTGACTTTCTGAAATTTTGATTTGGACCTAACTCGCAATCCATATCACGAAATCTCGATTTTTCACTTTTATTATAAAATTATAGTCCAGTAGATCCGAACATTTCTTGTTACAAAGAATTCCGACTTATAACTAATCATATATATTCATTTAAAGTTCAAAACGTAATATTACGAACTAACGTGACATTAATAGCTCATTTTAAATTATATTATAAACAATATGTTCAAATGTCGTTTTATAAATATATTCGATATTATAGCTAGAATCTAAAACCAATTAAATTTCTTACATTATCCAATTCACACGATATAACAAATTCATCTTATCTTCGACTATTTCATAATTAAATTTACTTTTCCACCATTTATATTAATTAAATAATCAAAAAAATTTAATTCAATACATCTAAATCTCCAAATAAACTTTAAAGTAATTAAATTAATTAATTATTCGATCACTAAAAATCCGGGACGTTACACATATCGTTGAAAAGGGTCGGCTGACTACGGTGTTTGTGCTGTCAACGTAAAGCAGACATTCAAACTGCATTAAGCATAGTGGTGGACTGAAGAAGCGTGCATCAAGATTTGATCAACGTGGTACTCCTAAATGTGATTATACATATAAAAATTGAACCATCAAATGACAAAGTCTCCATATACACCGTTCCATACTTGTAAGAAACAGTCGCATATATGATCTAGATGCCAACTTTTTTATTGCAAACGTATTATTATGTATATGAACTGAATAGGTGGATCTTGAAATATTCTTTGGCTACTTGTACTTATCTCCACTTCTCTTGATTGAAAAATCAATATCTCTCTTTTCCATATAATCTCTATGAGAAATTTTTTATTTCAACAGCAAAGAAGCAAACGTTCTTTAGTGTTAGCTGTACCGTACATCTTAGTTTCATTTTTATGCCCCTAAGCAATCGATGGCTGGAGATAAATATATCTTTTGCTATTTTAATTCTATTACAACTAGCTCACATTGGTGTCAGAGCCACCTGCATGCTATATTGCTTAGATCTAAGAATTGTTTTACTGTCTATCACACGAAGAAACTAACATGTGAAACCAAAACCCATAGCTATATATATGTGTGTATGTAACCGTATAACATAGGTATGCTAAGGTATTTTCAGCTAATGCTAATAAAGTCACAAATCATGAATTTTTCTCTTTGTGACGTTACATTCAATATACTTTTATATATCTATTCAACATGGCCTGGACATGTTTATTTTTATTGAATACCGTGCTTTGTGTACTGTTTCCATTTTTATGAAATTGGATACGTGTGTGTGTGTGTATATATGCGTGTGTTTGTTTGTGTGTGCGCGCTTTTCCAACTGAATAACCACATGGTTATTTCAACGGTTCCTGAACCTAGAAAAGCTGCCATGTATTTATTTTTCGTTGTGACTTTTCATTGTTGATATGACTTTAAAATGCATGTTGCCTTTTTATAAGTGTCCTGCTATTCACACCCCCATTCCCTTTTCCGGCTACCGTGCTCGTTCGGTTGTTCACCGTCGAATGACAATTCCTTGAATTTTACACTGTCCCACGGTCGTTTGCAGCCGACGAGCATGAAGGAGATTCGGTTGTTTGCAACCGAATGAAATTGCATGGTGGCCGGAAGAGGGAACGGGGGTGTGAATAGCAGAACACTTTTATAATGCAACGTCTTAAGGAGATATTAATTAAAACCCGACATTCCATGATTTACTTATTTATATATGAATTCCTACGTTGTATGCTGGAAAGTATGGAATGTCCGTATAAACATTCTCATGCATGAACAGACCATACTGCAATATAAGAGATATTTTCACTAGTGATAAATCATACACAGTTTGACATATATACAGTATTTCATATATATATACATATACATACATACATATATATATATACATACATATATATACATACATATATATACATATATATATATATACATATATATATATACATATATATATATATATATGTATATATATAGTTCATTCTAGAAATGCAAATGGTTAATAATCATACTTATGGAAAATATCACTATGAATTAAGATTAGCCCCATCATCTTATGCCAAATGTATATTTCATTTAACTGTATGTATACATATGATTTGTATTATCTGGATTGCGATTGAATCACTAAAATAATTGCCTTACCCACAGGGTCGCGATTGTTTGACTGATTTAATTAGATTGAAATAATGATTTAATTATTAAGTAATAAAATTCTAAATGCCCATAGGTGTAGAACTTTATTATGAAATAATAAAGAAACCACTAGTTTTTTGATTTCTTATGAGCAAATTGAATGTGGAGATGCCACCAATTCCAACAGGAAGGCTTAGATTGTGCTACTATTTGAATTCAACATTGGGTTAATTTAAAAATAAACTCATTTGTTTCAATGTATTAATTGGTTGTTGTTGTTGTTAACGAAGACAATAGAGCCGTTACAATAGAGCCGTTAGAGTGTGAACACGTTTTTATCATATTTAGCATGCTTTGTCATTATCTACTAGCCGTTAGACTCATGCATACTTGGTATATTCAATACTAGCCGTTAGGCTCATACATATTTGGTATATTTTGTACTAGCCGTTGGGCTCATAGCACTATATATATGTGCTCTTTGTATCATGTTTTGCATCAATAAAAAATATAACTGTTCCTCTCTAATAACTCTTTTCATCATCCCTTAATATGGAATCAGAGCCAAATTGCCGAAAGGCTTAATCATCAAGCAGGAAGTTGTTTTTGTTTTATGGCCAACAACAATGAAGTAACCTCCGCTGTTTCAGGAAGCATGGGGTACAGCGCTCCACCTAACCATCATGACCTGATTAAACCAAAAAGCCAAATTATCACCACATCTCTAGACGAAGACAATTACATTCTATGGAAATATCAAGTAGAAATTGCTTTAAGAGGGTATGATTTACTGCAGTACATTAATAGGACAATAACAGTCCCACCAGTGACGATAACCAATTCGGTAGGAGAAATTGTGCCTAACACAGACTACACAAAGTTTCAAAAACAAGAAAGCCTCCTCTCCTCATGGCTCCTATCGTCAGTAAGTTCGAATTTATTATCACAAATAGTTGGATGTACCACGTCTTATGAAATATAAAAACAGTTGAACAAATTTTCAGTTCACAATCAGCTGCTAGAATCATGCAATATAGAAGGGAATTACAAAATTCTAGAAAAAAGGAGGCAAGCATGAAAGAATACTTAGGAAAAAATAAAAATCTGTGTGACAAACTAAATGCTGTTGGCCATAAGATCAGCGACAATGAGCAAATCCTATTTATTATTGGTGGATTAGATGAAGAACATGAATCTCTAGTGACTGTGTTAGCCACACAACAAACTTTACTTGATTTACAGTTCGTTCGATCAGCACTCCTTGCTCATGAAGGCAGAATCGACCAAAGAAAACCAGCACAAAATAAGTTCTCTGCCAATTATACCACAGCCAGAAATAAGCAGATACAAGGAGATAACAACAACTATCGTGTGAAATGTCAAATATGCCAAAAGTTTGGCCACATAGCAAACAAATGTTACTTCAGGTATAATTCAGACACAGGTAGACAACAGGCAAGCCAAAATTACTCTTCACAAAGAAGAGCACAAGCAAATATGGCAACAACAGGGAATTCAACACAAATAATAATAACGCAAACCGAAGACATAATGCTGCAGATGATGATGAAGTAAAAAATGAAGACAATGGCTTCAAAGAATGGTACCCTGACTCAGGAGTGACTCACCACATAACTAGCAATCTTCAAAATTTAAACATTGGGAGCAGAAATTACTCAGGTATGAGAAATTTGCATATGGGTAATGGTAGTACTGCTAATATCACACACATAGGCAAAGGGACTATCTTTGGGAAAAGACAACTCAAATTACACAATCTTCTTAGGGTACCTACGATTAATAAAAATTTGTTAAGTGTATCAAAATTTGCTATTGACAATAATGTTTACTTTGAATTTCATCCTAAGTTTTGTTTAGTTAAAGATTCCCTAAATCATGAAATATTACTTCGAGGTAACCTATACGATGGTTTATACAAATTCAAGACTGCAAACTCAAGTGGAGAATTCTGGTACAATAATGTAGATGTTAGTAGTGACAATGACTGTATTAGGAATAGTTGCAATTACGTTGATTATGACAATAATAGCAGTGAATGTAACGTGATTAATTCTTGGCATATAAAATTAGGACATCATAATCTGGAAACTGTTAAGACTGTTCTGCGTAATAATAACATTTATTATAAAAATGTACCTATCAAACACACATGTACGCACTGCCAACTTGGCAAGAGCCACAAGCTCCCTTTTAGTGATTCTGAAACCAGCTATAATGAGCCACTGGAACTTATAGCCGCTGACTTGTGCGGACCCGCGCCTCTAAATTCATATCAGGGACACAGGTATTATCTTTCTTTTGTGGATGCTTATTCTAGATATACTTGGATATACATGCTGAAAACTAAATCAGAAGCTTGCAATACAGTTATGCAATTTATAACTCAGGTCGAAAAACAAATGAACAGTACTGTTAAGGTTGTTCAGACAGATGGGGGAGCTGAGTTTAAACCTCTAACTAATTACTTTCTCAAAAGAGGGATCAAACATAGATTAACTTGCCCGCATACGTCCGAACAAAACGGTTTAGTCGAAAGAAAACATCGACACATAGTAGAGACTGGTCTAACTTTGTTATCACAAAGCTCATTACCCATGAAATATTGGAATGAAGCTTTCTACACATCTGTATTCCTCATTAACAAGTTGCCAACCAAAGTCTTAAACAATAAAAGCCCACATGAAATGAAATACAGTGTTAGACCAGAATATGATTTTCTGAAAGCCTATGGGTGTCTATGTTTTCCATGTTTGAGAGACTATAACAATCATAAACTAAGTATGAGATCAAGCCCATGCACATTCATCGGGTATGCACAAAACCAAAAAGGTTATAAGTGCATGGACAAAAATGGGAAAATATATGTTTCTAGGCATGTGATATTTGATGAAAACAAGTTTCCTTATGCAGAAAAGCAAATCGGCAAAAAGGATGGGGAACAAAGCATAAACAATAACATACGGTTCGAGCCATTCATTACTGAACCACCTTCAATTGATAGAAATGAAGAGCAACAACGCACAAGGAATTTAAACACCCAGGAAGAAACTATGGATCGAACAAATGAGAAAACCAATGAGACACACAATGACTCAGAAGATACAAACATACATCAAAACTTGCAGCATAGTGAAGATACAGAAAACAACAACCATGTTGACACTACCAGCAACAATGATACACAGCAGCAAACACCACCATAATCAACTGGACATCACATGATCACCAGGTCAAAGAGAGGCATCTTCAAACCCAAAGTATATAATATTTTTGCCAGTGAGATCGAACCATTGAATTTCACTCAGGCTATAAGATCAAACAAATGGAAGGAGGCAATGGACACTGAATATAAAGCTCTCATAAAAAACAACACTTGGAGCTTAGTGACTCAACCAAAACACAAAAATGTGATTGGTTGTAGGTGGACATACAAAATAAAAAGAAAAGAAGATGGATCTATTGACAAATACAAGGCCAAACTGGTTGCAAAAGGTTACGCACAACAATTTGGTTTTGATTTCAATGAAACTTTTTCCCCAGTCATAAAACCCACAACCATCAGAATTATACTGACCATTGCTCTAAACAAAGGATGGAATGTGAGGCAACTGGACGTCAACAATGCTTTTTTGAATGGGGAATTGACGGAAGATGTATACATGCAACAACCTGAAGGATATTGTACTGGTGATAAAGTATGCAAACTACACAAAGCAATATATGGCTTAAAACAAGCTTCGAGAGTTTGGTATGAAAAGCTAAAGTCAACTTTGTCTAACATGGGTTTCTCACAAGTTAAATCGGACAATTCTCTATATATGAAGAAGGGCATACATGGAACTGTGTTCATTCTAGTATACGTTGACGACATGCTAATAACAGGAGACAACAGCGAGGAAATAAACAAAATCGTACACAAGTTGGATCAAAATTTCGTCATTAAAGACTTGGGGGAACTAAAATTTTTTCTTGGAATACAAGTGATTAGGAAAAGCAATGGTGAATTAATATTATCCCAACAAAATTATATAACTGAAATACTGCAAAGGGCAAATATGCACAAGGCAAACCCATTACCTACGCCTATGATTAGTAACCTAAGACTATCTAAGCATAAAGGAGAATCTATCGACAATGCCAAACAATATAGAAGCATAATAGGAGCGTTACAATACACAACTATTACTCGACCAGACATATGCTACAGCGTCAATAAACTCAATCAATACATGCAGAACCCTTTATCAGAACATTGGATGGCATTAAAGAGAGTGTTACGATACTTACAAGGCACAAAACATTACGGCATACGCCTAAATTCAGAAAAGGAACTTAACTTACAATGCTTTAGCGATGCCGATTGGGCCAACGATATTGACGATCGAAAGTCTGTCTCAGGATACTGCGTTTACCTCGGGTCCAATATCATTTCCTAGTGTACGAAGAAACAACAGACCACATCAAGATCTAGCACAGAGGCTGAGTACCGTGCACTGGCAAGCGCTACAGCCGAAATCATGTGGATAGAATCACTAATGGAGGAGCTTGGTTTCACTCCAAGACGAAAGCCGGTCATTTGGTGCGATAATAAGAGCATGGTATCTTTATCTCTAAACCCTATTCAACATTCAAGGACAAAACATCTTGAAATTGATCTCCACTTTGTGAGAGAAAGAACGCAATCAGGAAGACTTGCAATATGTCATGCGCCCGCATACTATCAGAGAGAAGATGCTCTCACAAAGGCCCTTTCGACCAAATTTTTTATCAGAATGAGAGAGGAACTTCGCGTTATCGGTGCAGGCGGAAGCCAGAATGAGCAAGGAAACCCTAGTTCGAACTGAGGGGGCATAACGAAGACAATAGAGCCGTTAGAGTGTGAACACTTTTTTATCATATTTAGCATGCTTTGTCATTATCTACTAGCCGTTAGACTCATGCATACTTGGTATATTCAATACTAGCCGTTAGGCTCATACATATTTGGTATATATTGTACTAGCCGTTGGGCTCATAGCACTACATATATGTGCTCTTTGTATCATGTTTTGCATCAATAAAAATTGCAATTGTTCCTCTCTAATAACTCTCTTCATCATCCCTTAATAGTTGTTACAGCTAACACATCTCTTGTAGCTAACACTTTTGCCAGCAGCTCACAAACTTCTACTCTCAGCGGTGGAAACTATACATAATGGAAGGACAAGATCCTTCTGGTGTTAGGGTGTATGGACGTTGATCTTCCGCTTCGCATTGATGATTCGCAAGTACCCTCGAATAAAAGTACATCCGAGGAAAGATTAAACTATGAACGATGGGAGCGATCCAACTAATTAAGTCTAATTATCATAAAGACTCATATGAGTAAGAGCAATATAGGTTCAATTCCACGATGTGACAAGATAAATGACTACATGAAATTCATTGAAGAGCAATTCATCATCTCTGTCAAGACATTGGCTAGCACCCTAATGAGCAAGTTTACCGTGGTGAAACATCACAAATCAAGTAGTGCGTGTGAGCACATAATGGAAATAAAGGACATTTCTGCTCAGCTTAAGGCATTGGAAGTTGAAATTCCAGAATCATTCCTTGTCCATTTCTTTCTTCATTCTCTCCCTTTGGACCATGGACCTTTCAAAATCTCTTACAACATACATAAAGAAAAATTGTCTATCAATTAGCTTTTGACCATGTGTGTACAAGAGGAGGAAAGGCTGAAGCATGAAAATTTGGTGAGTGCAAATATAGTCACTCACAAAAAGGGGCAGTTGAAAAAGGGTAAAGATACTGAGAATTCATTATAAAAGAAGAATGATAGTAATGTGTCATTCAAGAAACACGGCAATAAGGAACTATACTTTTTCTATAAGAAAAAAGGACATTATTAGAAAGATTGCCAAAAGCGCAAGCAATGGCTCATAAAACACGGTAATCTTAATGTTTACGTGTGTTATGGATCTAATTTTATGGACTCACATCAAAATTCATGGTGAATTGATTATGGTACCACAATTCATGTTGTGAGTTTTATGCAGGGATTTTTAAGCCTAAGGAAACCGCTGGAAAACAAAAAAGGCATTTATTCAGGAAATGGACCGCTTTCTGATGTAGAGGTTGTAGGGACTTTTAGGCTTATTTTAATAAAGGTCATGTGCTGGATTTGGATAACACGTTTTATGTTCCTTCTTTTTCTAGAAATATAGTTTTTATTTCTCGTTTGGTACAACTTGGCTATCAATTTAATTTTGTTAGTTCTGAACTTATCATTTTAAAAGATTTAGTTCGAGTTGGTTTTGGAACTCTAGTGAAAGGTTTATATAAACTAAATTTGGATCCAATATATGAGTATAGTCTCATAACTCTATAGGATAAAGTTAGTACCAAACGTACCATGCTTGATGAGTCTTCGCTTGTACTTTGGCATAGGAGATTAGGTCATATCTCCATTGAAAGAATTAAAAGATTGGTTAGTGATGGAGTTATTAACACTCTAGACTTTTCTTATTTTGGTACTTGTTTGGATTGCATAAAGGGAAAGCAAAACAACAAGAACAAAAAGAGTGTCAAAAGAAGTAATGAAGCACTTGTATTCATACACATAAACATCTGTGGTCATTCAATACCCCTAGTCTCGTTCATCAATGACCATACACGATATATGTACTATACCTTATAAAAGATAAAGGGGAAGCACTTGATGGTTTCAAATTATATAAGAAGGAGGTTGAGAAATAGTTAGAGAAAACAATAAAAATTGTAAGGTCTAGTAGGGGCGGTGAATATTATAGTAGATACATGAAGTCAGGACAAGATGAAGATCCATTTGCAAAATTTCTTAAGGAAGTGGGGATTATTGTACAATATACTATGCCAGGAACACCACAACAAAATGGTGTTGCGGAAAGGCGAAACTGCAACCTTATGGATATGGTAAGACGAATGATAAGAGACAATGATCTTCCCTTATTTTTGTGGAGCAAGGCTTTGAAAACAACGATGTATTTGGTGAAAAGGGTTCCATCGAAGGCTATTCCTAAAACTCCGTTTGAGTTATGGAAAGGATGGAAGCCTAGTTTGATACACTTACACATATAGGGCTGTAAAGTGGAAGTTAGAGTTTACAATCCAGAAATTAAGAAATTGGACCCTAGAATGGTCTTTGGATATTTCATTAGCTATGCAAAAAAACATAAAGGATATAAATTTTACTGTCCCTCACATACTCCTAGAATTGTTGAGTCTAGAAATGCAATGTTTATAGAAAATGGTGACATTAGTGGGAGAATGAACACTTGAAAAGTAGAGCGGGAGGAAATGCAGAATTAGGGTGAAGCATCTACATATAAGGATGAGTTGGTTGTTTTTCCAAACTCTCAAGCTGACACATTGAATGGACACCTAACTCATAATCTACCACCTCTAAAGGAACACGTCATTATTGAATCTAAAGTTCAACCTACAGTTCAACACCCATCAAATATGGGTGAGGCTATCATGTTATTTCTCGAGATTATCTGTTATACCTCATTGAATTTGATTTTGATATCGGACCTAAGGATGATCCCATCTCCTTTCCACAAGCCGTTAATAGAGAAAGCTCTAATAATAGTATAATGCCATAAATAATGAAATGGAATCTATGTGTGATGACAACCCCATATCTCCTGCACCGAACAAGGGAATGGTGCGTTGTGTGACGTGCCAGGCCGATATGGGGCAATCATCACGGTAGAATAACTCAAAATGAAATCTGTCAGATAACTCACATCACATGGATAATATATAATAATAAAATATACAACATAATATAGTAGTGAAGCATAATTGAATAAAAAATCAAATCTCCATAAAACCATGGAATCTCAAGTATTATACATCTCAATACATGAATATCTGAATACGGTACACCTCACTACATCCCTTAGAGTCTCAATGAACTTCAACATTCTGCGGAAATAGAAATGAAAGATCTAAATAAATAGTAATAATATGCTGGCCTCCTACTCATCCCCGTACAACATCAGCGACACCAAACTAGCTACCTTCTACTCGGTCTGTTCATCAACAACATTGATGAACAAACAAAGGTAATAAGAGGGAAACATAAAACCTTGAATCAAACAATAGTCTTAGTGAGCGATAAAATATCTAACAACGGTTACATAGGATAATATGAGCATATGTGGATCAACTAACTGATCTTCCCAGCAACTTACAAGTTAACACGTGAAAACCATCCATCACATGTCATTACAGAATAGAAGCGGATTAACCATAATCCTGTTTCTCTTCAACAACCCACAATGATAGCCTACTCAAAGAAAATTGAGAGAAAAGCATACATAAACCGTAACATCCATAACATCCAATATTCTAGCTATCACCGACTACAATTGTAACAACCCGGAAAATCAGGACCAGTTTTTTTGGCAATTTTAATGAATTCTGAATATTTAAAATGAATTATTTTAAATAAACCGACTAGAAATTTATTTTGAATAGAATTAGTGCGTATAAATTTATTTAAATTGAAATTATAATATAAATATTTATTTTAATTGTAAAAGGAACTGGAAATGGCGTGGTGATTTGAAAATTCGATTTCAAATTTCAAATGAATGTACAAGATTCAAAATAAATGGGATTTAGTAAAACCAGAAATATTTGAATTTGTTCGATAATATCTTTCCAACGAATCTGAAAAATTTAAATTTCATAGCGGAAAAAAAAGTTATGCCCAGTTGAAAATTCTTAATAGTCGCTATGAAATTTTAGCCCTAAAAATAGCGATTTTGTAAACGACCTCCATTTTCTACGAGACCACTTTTGTTGGATCCGGAATGTAAAATTATTGCTAGATTCCAACTTTCATAATTTTCTGAATTAATATGTTAGCGTGGCAAAAGAAAATGTGTTTTAACAGTTTCAGTCAATTTGGATCGACCAGAAAATGGCCATTTTTCAAACAGTCTTCAAATTTGATGAAATTAGTTTTATTAGGACTGTATTGTCAATACAAAGCAAGAAATAATTTTTTTTGGGAATTTTGGGGTCCGTATGTGACACTAATAAATCAAAATGTACATTTAAATTCAATATATATAGATTTATATTTTAATTTAACAAAGACTGATCGAAACAGCCGAACTGGCTTATGATACATATCCCATTGTGTTCGGAATGGGGGTAATTAGCTGGGGACGACAGTCGTTGGGTGTGAATTAGAGTTCGGACAAAAATTCACCTTAATGAATTAACATAATAATTGTAACGACCCATATTCTACGCATCATAGGATCGTAGGATATTTATTTCTTTCACATACGAAGTCGTATGGTCATGTAACTTTGGGGGACGACTATTGGGGTCATTTCCCATGTTCATGATTTTTCCCGATTTTTAAATGACCATTTTACCCCTAGTTGGTACTGTTTTGGCCATAATTTCTGACTGGAAAGGAATTTTGACCTGAAACTACTTCCATTAGCTCCGGACGATGGTTTCTCTTTCCGTAGAGTGGTCACATTAGCCAAACGGACTCACCGTTTGGGAGATATGGCTGAAACAAGTTTCAGATGGTGAAAAACAGCTTAATTGGGCTTAACCGGGTGATTAGCAGCTAGGCCCAGAGGGAAATTTCGGGTTTAGAGGTATAGGAGGACTGATTAGGGTTAGGAAATCACTTTCATTTTAGTTTTGAGCCGCCACAAACCTTCTTGAGACCTTAGTAATGGCTTCCATCCTCTAAAACCTCTCCAAAACACATTTTTGTGAAGATTAACCCTAAACCACATCAAAACAAGGCCAAATAGCATCAGAGCAAGGTTGGAGCTGCTGCTATACATAGGAATTCGACCCAAATAGAGAGTATTTCAGATTTGGTGTTTCATTTGTGGCCAAGGTGAGTGATTTGCATAGTTTTTGCACTAATTACGGTAATTAAGGGTAATTAGTGAGGATTAGCGGATTTATACACTAATAAATTCTGGAAAAATGTTTAGAAATTCTTAAATAATGTTGTATGCTTCTGTTAGAAATTTGGTTCGATTTGATTAAGTTTTGTTAACCCTATGATTAGTTTTACTTAAACATGCTTAAGGGAAGATAAGGAGTTTTGGCCACTTTTGATCCGTTTTGATTCATTTGAATTGTTGTTTGGTGTTTGTGGTTGCTCTTACATGTTTCTATGACTCTATGGTATGTTTTATGATTGATTAGAATAGTTAAATTGGTCGAAAACGCCGTCGAATGGCGTAGAAAGCTCGCTGGAAAGTTGTAGAAATGTGCAGGTTCCTAACCGGTTCGGATCGGATGAGGGCTCTGATCGGATATGTAAACTGGGCAAGAAAACCCGACCCGAACTGGGGTTTGGCACATAGGAGACTTGGCAAAAAGGAAGGTCGTTTACTTAGAGTTGGACTGGACAAAAGCGGATCGGATCGGAAGAATAATGGAGGCCAGATCGGATCGACTTGGAGACGCAGGGCTCGGATCGGAAGTAAACTCTTTGGAGGACTAGCAAGAGGGAAAGCCACGCGGATCAGATAGCAAGTGGGGATCGGATCGGAATACGTGAAGAAACGTGGGAGCGGATCGGAACACGAGAGAAGACAACAACCCAACCCGACCCGAAGTGGAGTATCCGAACCGAACCGATGAAGGTGATGACTACCGAACCGAACCGACGAGGGTGATGACTACCGAACCGAACCAAATTCTAGGTCTGTTACTGCGCGACAACTCTTCTGAAGACCCACTCCAATTCGACCAAACCCGAGATGCAAAGGAAGTCCAAATGAGAAGTTAGAGCTCATGATTCAGATGGGAATCAACGAGTTCGCTTCATGGTTGGGCTTTACTGCGGGACGCGTGCCAAGGAGTTATCGACGTCTATAGCTTTGGACCACTATGGTAGGAGGTATGAAGGCGGATTCAGGGCCATTATGGCATCGGTAGAACCAAGGGCTACGACCAATGAAGTGGGTCATTGAAATGTTTGGTCATGACTCCATGTGTTTAGCTTGGTCACAGCAGGGTTTCTACGAGTCGGGATTTGTCGTTACCTCAAGTCGTCT
Source organism: Allium sativum (assembly GCA_030737875.1). NCBI lineage: Eukaryota > Viridiplantae > Streptophyta > Magnoliopsida > Asparagales > Amaryllidaceae > Allium > Allium sativum. The sequence continues at coordinate 304,332,080 of CM060925.1, read as the reverse complement.
AGTGTCCCAAAGTGGTAGATATCGTATGCTTTACGCACTGAGTGAGAGATGTGAGGATGGTTGCTATGGATGATTTGTTTGCTATCATTGTGACATGTACACCCCACCCCCGTATTCTTGCACTATTTATTATGGCACCTTAGAGTATTGTACGGTATGTGGTACTAACTCTTTGGTTGCAGGTCCAGGTTCAGGTATGGTTTAGTATACCTGTTATCATTCTGTTTAGATGCTTATCGCTCATACCAGGCTTTATGTCTGACCCAGAGTTTTATGTCTCCTCTTATTACTCTGGGTGCTCACACGAGCAGACTAGAGACAGGTTAGCTGGTGATGCACGGGTAGATGATCAGGAGACGAGCAGGAGGCTTCCACGTAATATATACATAATATTCTCCCTGTGTTGTTGAAGATCACTGCTTGGGCATTGGTGGTGCATCTTCTACTTTAGCTTTCTTTTGTTTAGAGACAGTAAATTTGGAAAATTGTAATAAGCTGTATTTGAATTTCCGCTGCTCTGATGATTGATGTTGATTTTAGTTATCAGCTTATGCACTGTCTCACCTGTTTTATGTCAAGTATATTATTATTATATTTTATTCCATGCGCTGTGAGATATTCTACAGGTTCTTTGATTATTTCATTCCCTTCTTTTCCTTTCTTTGGCGACCGTTCCGTGCTAGTCGGGGTATGTGTACAGCGCACTTCCGGAGGAAATGCAGGCTGGTGCGGAGCGGGCCGTCACACTTGGTATCAGAGCTCTAGGTTGCGTAGTTAACCTAGGGAAGTTATCAGGGAGAGACAAAATACGTATACGAGAGAGCGTATTTGTGATTACTTTGGTTTTTAAAAGCTATATATATATATATATATATACTATTACTAGTATAAGGATGAAGTCGTACTGCACTAGCACCACTATGGAGTCGTTAATCGTTTCCTTTTTCAGATTGACGATGAGCCGATATACTAGAGGTGCTGCTAGGGGAGCCAATAATGGGAATGCTGCTGACATGAGGACGATGTTTACTGACCTCATGAGAGAGATGCTTAGAGATGTACAGAGGGCAGCTCCCAATGGTGGAAATGGTGGTGGTCCAATAGTGCAGGCGCCAAGAGTCGACTTCGCCAAGCTGAATAAGGATTATACTAGTCTTGGTGGGAAGTCGTTCCACGGAACGGAGTCGGCTACGGATGTTCAGGATTGGTTGGATAGTTGCGAACGTATCTTCAAGGATTTGGGTATCGAGGATGCGATGAAGAGAAAGCTAGCGTCCCGTCAGTTGCAAGGGCGGGCAATGAATTGGTGGAATGCTATAAAGGTAGCTACTCCCGAAGATCAGATTACTTGGGAGCAGTTCAAGGCTCGCTTTAGCGAGAAGTTCATTCCAGCTGCTCAGAAGTCAGTGCTGTTTAAGAAGTTCTTGGAGCTCAAGCAGAATGGCAGAGCTGTCTCGGAATATATTGCTGAATTTGACACTTTGTCAAAATATGGGTTATCTCTTATTGATACTGCCGAGAAAAAGAATGAGAAATTCATAACTGGTTTGGATCAGTACTTGGGGGAAAAACTTATTAACCACATCGATGAGACGTTTGAATCAATTGTGGGGAAAGCACTAAGATCAGAAAGTCTCTACCCTAAGCCGAAGACTGGGGTTGCATCCGCAGATGAGCCAAAGCCACAAGCAAGTGGTGGAGGCAAGGGTGGTTCCCAGAATAAGAGAAAGCAGAATCAGACTAAGGATGGCCAGAAGAAAAAGAATAAGCAAGATGTGGAGTGCTTCAGCTGTGGTAAGAAGGGCCATTATGCAAGTAATTGTCGGGCCAAGCCAGCGGATAGGAAGTGCTTCAACTGTGGCCAGATGGGACATCACAAGGACAAGTGTCTACAACCCCCCAAAGAAAAGCAAATGGTGAAAGCATATGCCCTTAATGCTATTCCTTCTTCGTCGAATGCCCCAACAGCGGCCGAGAAAGGAAAGAATGTCGTCATTCAAGGTATGCTTTCTGTTTACGATGTTCCTGTTAGAGTTTTGTTTGATACCGGAGCTTCCAGTTCTTTCATATCTAGTGACCTGGTAGATAGGTTGGGATTGGAGCCCGAGATTGTCGATAGACCTTTAGTAGTGACGAACCCGATTGGTGGTTCGACTAGCCTTAGCATGATTTTTCATAATGTGGTCTTATCGAGTCATGGATGCATGTTTGTTTGTGATTGCTTTATTTTGGGCTTTACTGGGTTTGGCATTATTTTGGGAGTAGATTGGCTCCGAAGGTACGGGGTGGTGGTAGACTGTGAGGGCTTTTTGGTGACAGCTAGAGCGGATGATGGGCGGAAGATAGTGTTTGGTGGTCTACCCAGTGAGGGGGTATTGGCTAGTTTTCTAAACTCCCTCGACATTCCGCATAGTGAGTTGTCAGGTTTGCCCGTGGTTGGCCAGTATCCGGATGTTTTTGAGGAAGTGACCGGACTTCCACCACACCGAGAGATTGAGTTCCGTATTGATTTGGTAAAAGATGCCAGGCCTATAGTGATGCCACTTCGTCGTATGGTACCAAGGGAGCAGCGAGAGCTCGAGGTACAAGTCAGCGATCTTTTGAAGAAGGGATTTATCAGAAGGAGTGTTTCTGAATGGGGAGCACCAGTTGTGTTTGCTACCAAGGCGGATGGTTCCCTTCGTTTGTGTGTAGACTACCGCGAGTTGAATAAAGTGACGAGGAAGAACAAGTATCCTCTACCGCGGATAGATGATTTGTTCGATTAGTTGAGTGGCGCGAGTGTATTTTCTCAGTTGGATCTCGCGACAGGTTTTCATCAGCTTAGAGTGGAAGCTGAGAGTATAGCTAAAACGGCATTTCGAACGCCGTCTGGATTTTATGAATGGTTGGTTATGCCATTTGGGCTGACTAATGCCCCGGCATATTTTGTGGATCTTATGAATAGGGTATTCAGAGATCAGTTGAATAAGTCTGTCCTTGTGTTCGTTGATGATATTTTGGTCTATTCGAGGACAGAGGAAGAACACAAGGAACATTTAAGAGTAGCGATGGAGGTGTTGAGAAAACACCAATTGAAAGCAAAGTTTTCTAAGTGTCACTTCTGGAAGAGGGAAGTGAGGTTCTTGGGCCATGTTGTATCAGAGAATGGTATTGTCGTGGACCCAGCGAAGGTGGCTACGGTACAAGATTGGCCTACGCCCAAGAACGCAACAGATGTAAGAAGTTTCTTGGGATTAGCCGGATATTATCGTAAGTTTATCCAAGGTTTCTCCAAGATAGCAACACCATTGACCCAGTTGACCAAGAAGAATCAAGCTTTTGTCTGGGATGAAAGGTGCGAGAATGCATTCAAAAGTTTAAAGGACAAGTTGACAAGCGCACCAGTGTTAGTCATTCCTAAGGGGGATGAAGAGATGACGGTATACACGGATGCCTGCGGTACCGGACTGGGTGCCGTATTGATGCAAGGCGGTAGGGTTGTAGCTTACGCAAGTCGGCAATTGAAACCGCACGAGAGAAGATACCCTACCCATGATTTAGAATTGGCAGCGATCGTGTTCGCGTTAAAGATGTGGAGACATTATCTCTTGGGAGAAAGATTTGAGCTGTTTACAGATCATAAGTCGTTAAAGTATCTCTTCTCTCAGAAAGATCTGAATCTCCGTCAGCAGAGATGGTTAGAGTTCTTAGCTTCCTATGATTTTGACATCGCATACACACCGGGAAAGGGCAATGCGGTGGCTGATGCATTGAGTAGAAGACATGCCAGCTTAGGGGCTATGTTCCTTGAATGGAAGCAACTGGAGTATATCGCGGGGTTTGATTTCAGACCAAAGTGCGAATTGGATCCAGAAATGTTAGCAAGTTTGACGATCAGACCCACTTTAATTGAGCGGATCGGCTCTAGTCAGAGGGACGATCCTAACCTATTGGAAATCATCTCCAAGTTAGAGATGTGTGTCAATGAGGAGGTGAACAAGTATGGGCTTGATCGAGATGGATGGCTTAGAAAGAACGGAAAGCTTGTTGTACCCAGTGTCAATGGATTGAGAGATGAAGTGCTTAGAGAATGTCATCACTCAAAGCTGACTATACACCTCGGTGGTAACAAGATGTATCGAGATATGAAGCAGACTTACTACTGGGAAGGGATGAAAAGAGACATTGGGAAGTTTATATCCAAGTGCATGAATTGCCAGCTAGTTAAAGCCGAGCAAAAGAAGCCTAGTGGGTTGTTACAGCCCTTAGAAATTCCCGAATGGAAATGGGAGCAAGTCTCGATGGATTTCATTGATGGTTTACCAAGGACTAGATCGGGACACGATAGCATTTGGGTAGTTGTGGATCGACTGACTAAAAGTGCAAGATTTATACCAGTCAAATCGACCAGAACGGCAGCTAAGTTAGCAGAATTGTATATGAAGTGGGTAGTGAGATTTCATGGAGTACCTAAAAGCATTGTGAGCGACCGAGACCCGTTGTTCACTAGTGGGTTTTGGAAGAGCTTACAAGAGGCTTTAGGGTCAGAGTTACATCTCAGTACCGCATATCATCCTCAGACCGACGGTCAGACGGAGAGGGTGAATCGTATTTTGGAAGATCTCTTGTGAGCGTGTATATTGGATTTTGGTGGATCATGGGATGACCATTTTCATCTATTAGAGTTTGCATATAATAATAGCTACCAATCCAGTATCGGTATGGCTCCGTTTGAAGCTTTGTACGGAAGACCGTGCAACTCACCATCATGTTGGATAGAGACTGGCGAGAAGTTTATGCTTGGACCAGATGTGGTGAGGGAAACTTCAGATAAGATCAAGATCATTCAACAACGAATGAAGGCTGCCCAAGATAGGCAGAAGAGTTATGCTGATAAGAGGAGAAGAGACCTAAAATTCTCCGTTGGTGACTTGGTGTTTGTCAAGATTTCTCCGTTGAAGAGCGTAATACGATTTGGCAAGAGAGGCAAGTTGGCACCAAGATTTGTTGGCCCATTCTCTGTTCTTGAACTGGTCGGGAATTTGGCATACAGAATTGACTTACCGGAGAAGATGGCGGGAGTTCACGACGTATTTCATGTTTCCCAACTAAGGAAGTTCGTTCACGACTCAGATATGACTATTTCACCTGATCAGTTAGAGGACTTCGAAGTAGAACCCGAGGCGGTTGGGAACCGCAAGCCGGCCCGTATTGTCGAGCACGACATGAAGCAACTTCGAAGGAAGGCGGTGAAGCTAGTCAAGGTTCAGTGGGGCGAGGACGAGAATGATTGTATTTGGGAGACAGAGGAGGACATTAGGAAGACACACCCAGAACTCTTTGCCTGGTAAGATTTTGACTTCGATTTAGTTTTCCGCATGCTAGGATAGGCTAGTTTACTTGTTTTGCATGTTTGATTGTTGTATGTGGTTGTTAGGCATGCAGGATCCTTTGTGTGTTTAGGGTTAAGGAATTTCGGGGACGAAATTTCTTAAGGGGGGAAGAGTGTAACGACCCATATTCTACGCATCATAGGATCGTAGGATATTTATTTCTTTCACATACGAAGTCGTATGGTCATGTAACTTTGGGGGACGACTATTGGGGTCATTTCCCATGTTCATGATTTTTCCCGATTTTTAAATGATCATTTTACCCCTAGTTGGTACTGTTTTGGCCATAATTTCTGACTGGAAAGGAATTTTGACCTGAAACCACTTCCATTAGCTCCGGACGATGGTTTCTCTTTCCGTAGAGTGGTCACATTAGCCAAACGGACTCACCGTTTGGGAGATATGGCTGAAACAAGTTTCAGATGGTGAAAAACAACTTAATTGGGCTTAACCGGGTGATTAGCAGCTAGGCCCAGAGGGAAATTTCGGGTTTAGAGGTATAGGAGGACTGATTAGGGTTAGGAAATCACTTTCATTTCAGTTTTGAGCCGCCACAAACCTTCTTGAGACCTTAGTAATGGCTTCCATCCTCTAAAACCTCTCCAAAACACATTTTTGTGAAGATTAACCCTAAACCACATCAAAACAAGGCCAAATAGCATCAGAGCAAGGTTGGAGCTGCTGCTATACATAGGAATTCGACCTAAATAGAGAGTATTTCAGATTTGGTGTTTCATTTGTGGCCAAGGTGAGTGATTTGCATAGTTTTTGCACTAATTATGGTAATTAAGGGTAATTAGTGAGGATTAGAGGATTTATACACTAATAAATTCTGGAAAAATGTATAGAAATTCTTAAATAATGTTGTATGCTTCTGTTAGAAATTTGGTTCGATTTGATTAAGTTTTGTTAACCCTATGATTAGTTTTACTTAAACATGCTTAAGGGAAGATAAGGAGTTTTGGCCACTTTTGATCCGTTTTGATTCATTTGAATTGTTGTTTGGTGTTTGTGGTTGCTCTTACATGTTTCTATGACTCTATGGTATGTTTTATGATTGATTAGAATAGTTAAATTGGTCGAAAACGTCGTCGAATGGCGTAGAAAGCTCGCTGGAAAGTTGTAGAAATGTGCAGGTTCCTAACCGGTTCGGATCAGATGAGGGCTCGGATATGTAAACTGGGCAAGAAAACCCGACCCGAACTGGGGTTTGGCACATAGGAGACTTGGCAAAAAGGAAGGCCGTTTACTTAGAGTTGGAGTGGACAAAAGGGGATCGGATCGGAAGAATAATGGGGGCCAGATCGGATCGACTTGGAGACGCAGGGCTCGGATCGGAAGTAAACTCTTTGGAGGACTAGCAAGAGGGAAAGTCACGCGGATCAGATAGCAAGTGGGGATCGGATCGGAATACGTGAAGAAACGTGGGAGCGGATCGGAACACGAGAGAAGACAGCAACCCAACCCGACCCGAAGTGGAGTATCCGAACCGAACCGATGAACGTGATGACTACCGAACCGAACCGACGAGGGTGATGACTACCGAACCGAACCAAATTCTAGGACTGTTACTGCGCGACAACTCTTCTGAAGACTCACTCCAATTCGACCAAACCCGAGATGCAAAGGAAGTCCAAATGAGAAGTTAGAGCTCAAGATTCAGATGGGAATCAACGAGTTCGCTTCATGGTTGGGCTTTGCTACGGGATGCGTGCCAAGGAGTTATCGACGTCTATAGCTTTGGACCACTATGGTAGGAGGTATGAAGGCGGATTCAGGGCCATTATGGTATCGGTAGAACCAAGGGCTACGACCAATGAAATGGGTCATTGAAATGTTTGGTCATGACTCCATGTGTTTAGCTTGGTCACAGCAGGGTTTCTACGAGTCAGGATTTGTCGTTACCTCAAGTCGTCTAGTGTCCCAAAGTGGTAGATATCGTATGCTTTACGCACTGAGTGAGAGATGTGAGGATGGTTGCTATGGATGATTTGTTTGCTATCATTGTGACATGTACACCCCACCCCCGTATTCTTGCACTATTTATTATGGCACCTTAGAGTATTGTACGGTATGTGGTACTAACTCTTTGGTTGCAGGTCCAGGTTCAGGTATGGTTTAGTATACCTGTTATCATTCTGTTTAGATGCTTATCGCTCATACCAGGCTTTATGTCTGACCCAGAGTTTTATGTCTCCTCTTATTACTCTGGGTGCTCACACGAGCAGACTAGAGACAGGTTAGCTGGTGATGCACGGGTAGATGATCCGGAGACGAGCAGGAGGCTTCCACGTAATATATACATAATATTCTCCCTGTGTTGTTGAAGATCACTGCTTGGGCATTGGTGGTGCATCTTCTACTTTAGCTTTCTTTTGTTTAGAGACAGTAAATTTGGAAAATTGTAATAAGCTGTATTTGAATTTCCGCTGCTCTGATGATTGATGTTGATTTTAGTTATCAGCTTATGCACTGTCTCACCTGTTTTATGTCAAGTATGTTATTATTATATTTTATTCCATGCGCTGTGAGATATTCTACAGGTTCTTTGATTAGTTCATTCCCTTCTTTTCCTTTCTTTGGCGACCGTTCCGTGCTAGTCGGGGTATGTGTACAGCGCACTTCCGGAGGAAATGCAGGCTGGTGCGGAGCGGGCCGTCACAATAATAATAATATATACATATGTATATATTATATCCCTCACCCACCATCTCTGTCTACCTCACTCTCTTTTCCCCCGTCGACCTGAAAGGAAAAAAAAAAACCTATAGCCCCATCGCTCGTCGCACTCCCCAAATCCGTCGCTACCACTGACCGCACCCCTTCGCCGTCGTCGCCTCAGCCAAGAGTGCCACCCCTCCTCCTCCTTTCAATTCGAGATCCCCTAAGCGTCGTTCCCCAAACCCCTTTCCTTTGTCCAAACCCTCCACTGCCAGTTAGAGGCGACCGCCACCGACCACCTGCGGGACCCCCATCGCCTGCCACCTCCAGCGTTCCGTCTTCGGCCCCCTGTGATTGATGAAGGTGATTTTTATTTTATTAAATCAATTTTTAATTTAATTTCAGTTTTATTAAATCATTTATTAGTTTTATTATAAACCAGTTTTAAAGTATATAAAATCAGTTTCTAAATTGTAGTTTTTAAATATATGTAATAGCAGTTTTTAAATAGGTTTTAAAGCGGTTTTTAAATAAGTATTTAAGCAGTTTTAATTTATAGAAAAACATTTTATAAAGAACTGATTTATATAAAGGGGAGTACTATTTTTAGAAATATAAAAGATTTGATTTTTAATTAAACAAAGGTAAGATTTTTAATTATATAAAAATTATAATTTTTATATAAGTGCAGAGTGATAAAAATATGATTTTTATAATATCACAGCGAAGTAAAAATATATTTTTTAGCTATGTAAAAATTCGATTTTTATATATGTTAAGTAGCGATAAAAATTCGATTTTCATATAAGAAGTGGCAAAGAAAAAAAATGTGATTATGATATAGAAAACTGAATTATAAAAATATAATCTTTTCTATACATGTAGCGTTATAAAAGTATGATTTTTATATATGTAGTAGCGTTGTTAAAAATCTGATTTTTAATACAAATGCGTGAAACAAACTGCGTTGAAAGCACGGTGAAGAACGCTACGCATTGGAAATAAATCTAAACCATCGTCCGCTAAAGAATGGAGGAGCGGATCCCAAAGGTGAGAAGTGCTCACTATAATTTCTTGTACAGTTATTTATTTTATAACTGCATATATGAACTGCTCCCTGTCGTCCACAGACCATGGAAGACTTGTTTGATTGTTTGGTTTGGTTGATTTGTTTGTTGAATTGATTGTGATGTGAAATGGGCTGTATAAAATATTCACGGGTTGAAATAAAATATTTTATCATTAAAAATATAATTTTTAACATATGTATGATTAAAATAAATATTCATTTACAAATCGAACGATTTGTTTACGTACACACATTTGACTGATATGGATTGGGATGATATATTTTACACATTGCCCAACTGCATAAATAATAATCAATGTTTGTTGTTTGAAAACTCCATACGGGTATTGGGATGATATTAGACATACACTAATCCCAATATTTAGTTGTATGTTAATCGATTGGTTGACAAGCTATTATAAGCATTGATTATTCATATTTAACGCTTATGCAGTTGTGTAATGCACTTTGGATGATGGTTGACTGTGTTTGATTATTGTTGTATACATGTGTGTATGAAATCCATATAAATAAAATTATATGGTAATTGACCGTGTCTGATTCCAATTCGGAAAGAATGAATATTTTAAAATAACAAATATTTTAAAATGGCGAATAATGAATATTTTAAAATAATATTCAGTAATGGATCAAAATATGATTTTGATGTCCGATTTGGGATGGACACGAAAATATTTATATATATATATATATATATATATATATATATATATATATATATATATATATATATATATAAAGTCGTGTTGGTTAGATTAACGCCATTTTGATATGAACGATATTTATATCGATTTTATTCATTTTATAATGAATATCGAAAAGGAAGTGATTTCAAAATCTAATGTTTTGAAAATATTATTATTTGTATATTAATGATATGGAATATTTAATTTTGACATAAAATTGAATATGAAGTTGAAATCGTTTTGAAAATGAATTTAAAACGATTTATAAAATACGTTTCAAATGGAATCGACAATATATATATATATTATATATATATTATATATATTTAATGGCCCGAATAGAACGCGCCGCACCCGGTAGTTCGCGAATTTCGACCGTTGACTTCGTATGGACATTACGGGAGATCCGACCATCGGATTCTGCTAAAACCGGAACCATTGGGTTCATATTGAAAAGAGCTTTCTAATAATACAAGAAATTTGAAATCTAACAATTGGATTTGGAATTATGTCCAAATCAATTTGGGAAAATGCCATTGTAAGTGCAGTTCGATGGCCATTTATGGAAATCGACTGTACGAGCCTTGATAAAATTATTAAAAATATTATTAATTTGTGTAAAATCATAATAAATGATTTGGAAAGAACTGGGAGGAAAAATTTCATATTTGAACAGATAAAAATATATTTTATCGAAATGAACTAGCTATTAATTAGAATTATAATCCAATTATTTTTAAATGAATAAATTGGATTTGAAATGGTTTTAAAAATAACCAGAATTTCCAATATATGAATTGGAATGGATTTGAATCGAAATTATCTTCGGAATATTTCGATATTGGATTCCATGATTATACGGTCATTGTGGAGGAATTTGGAAGACATATATATATATATCATTATTCCCAATACGATATTTGTTGGTTTTAGAATTTGATATTGAATATAAGCCGATATATTTTCTATTCAGAGCCTTGTATTTAATATCAAATTGGATTTTGGGTTTGCCGTGAACGGTGTCTTCGTTAACGCTGTTCTTAAACCCAGTTAAGAAAAGATATAAATCTTTTTATTAAGATTAATGAAATTTTCCGATTAATTAACATTTAATTGGAATTAAATTGAAATTGGTTTTTGGGTTTATCGTGGACGGTGTATTAAATAACACTTGTTCTTTAACCCGATTAACAATGGAATGAGATTTTGGGTTTGTCGTGAATGGTATCTTTAATAATACTGTTCTTAAACACAATGGAGTTAAGAAATTTAGAAACTAACTGGAGATTAGCTAAGTTGAATGGTTTCCTGGGTATTGATCTGATGTTGGTTTCGGCCTTCGGGATTAATACTTAGGGAATTGTTCTCTTACTAATTTACGGTTAGAGACTGATGGAATGGTGTCTTTAGTAACACTGTTCTTAAACCCCGTGTGAAAAGAATAAATATTTTAATTAAGATGTAGAGAAGAATTACCAATTAATTAACATTTAATTGGGTTTGAAATGGAATGTGAATTGGGTTTATCGTGAACGGTGTTTTAAATAACACTTGTTCTTTAATCCGATTTACAGTGAAATGAGATTTGGAACTTATAAATATTTTTATTAAAGATTTAGTGGAGATTTTCCAAAGTAAAGTTTTCCAATTTAATATATTGGAATGGAATCCGTAATAATCGAAGTGAGTTTCTGTGGAGGAAGACTATTAATATATATGGAATTTAGAAGGCTTTGCCGTTATTCCATTTATATTATCGGTTGGATATCAAAGTTCATATCGATTATATATATTGTTCTATATTCCGTGAAGATTCCATTGTTAATGGAATGTGATTTTGGGTTTATCGTGAGCTGTGTTTTAAATGACATTAGTTCTTTAACCCAGTTAAAGATAAGATTACTTTCTTAACTTTGAATAATCATTGAGTAATGATTTTTGGAAATTAAAACTGAATTAGAGTTTTAATGAATCTTTAAATAAATTGAAAGGTGAATTTGATAACTAAAATTATCAAATTCAAGAAATGATCGAGAATGGAGTATCACCAATTTTTCTCCAAGCAATAGTTAAATCTTTAATTAGATTTGAACGTGAAATGGTAATTAATTTTACCGATAACACTGTGGTGTTAGATACGAAGTATTACCAGTTTTTCTTTATGGGATGAATAGGTTGGGATTGAGAAATATAACAAATGATTACTTCGGTAAGGTGCGCTAATGCCAACTAGTTTGGATAAACCATAATTTGGTTTGAATTGATATCCAAAGGAAGATTAAAGAATAAGTCTAAAGAATTTATCTTTGATAAAATTAATGGAAACCTTTCCCAAAGGATATGAATATTTAAAGAATATTCAGAATTGGAATGAGGCGTATATTGTGTTTTATAGCACTTGTTTAATATATACGTGAGTTATTCGGAAAGACTGGGTTTATCCCATTCTTAATAACTAAATCAGCGATCAGTTGATGATGAAGACGGTGGTTGAAGACCGGAGGTCTTCACATCGTTTGGATGATTACTGATGTCTTGATTGGGATGTACACCCAAGACAAGTTAATAAGTGGTAATCGTCCGGACGTACTTGGAGATCGACTGGATATGCGAGGACCTCTCTCCTGTATTGGACATATGGGACGAGGAATAAGGTGCCTCCGGTTTCGTTCAGACCCAGAACGAACTTATAAATGGATGTATGTCTGACATCGGATTTCATTCTGTGTGATTGATAAACATCGGTTGCATAGCGTGAATTGCCTGTGTAGCATGCTGAGATGCAAATGATCAAGGCTTCTGTTGAAAAGCAGAGTCTTGTGGTTGATGATCAAAGCACGACTTTAATATAGCATAGCTTTGTGTATAGCGTTCGCGAGCCTCGCACCCTGGTGTGAACCAGAAACGGGAGAGGACATCAGGGAGAACATGCGTTTCCTTCTAGTTAGGAGTGGTGTATGGGTTTTGCGCACCCAGATGTTTTACTTATACGGATGATGGATAGTGAGGCGCCTCGTTTATTTCGGTCTCTGCGGAGTTAATGGATGGTTTGGTATATATACCGACCAGTTTTACGCCTTATAGGGTAGGAAAACGCAGTGTTCAGGCATTTAGTTCCACTCCGTGTGGACCAACCTTGACGATCCAAGGGTCGATGCGTTCTAATCCTCGGTCATGGGCTAGATTATCTCGAAGTGGTAAGGACGATCCCTTGCCTTGGTTCACAGACGAAAATCCAACTTCCAATACGTGACACTTCGGTTTTGATTGTAGAGCCTAGTATTGGTGACATGATATATGGTACCCATGCCGTCTAGGATTGACACATTTATATTTGAAGTTGTTTTAAACACTATGCGCTTATAATAGTATCAAATGATCTGTTTTAACCATACCAAGCACGTTTGGCTATTATAAGGGAAAACCCCATCCTTCGTCTTGCGTTGCATTGTGTGATGGGACCTTGGTCTTATAATAACTTCATTTTTCCAAAAAGCATTGCGCTGCTTTGTTATATGCACTGGTATTCTTGGGAGGGAAACCGTTCCGTGTTATACAGCGTGGTCCCTTGATTTACTTTATTTTAAAGTAAAGTTTTAAGTAACTGTTTTAGTTCTCACACCAGTCACATGACTGACCTGGGGTTTATTGTTTTAACTAAACTCTAGGTGCCCCTATTTTTCACACGGGCAGCTAGTAGTTTTGGTTTTGCAGATTTATATTTATAGGATCCTGGTTTATAGCTGGAATGATGTTCGGAAAGCTCTGTATCCGTGTATCTCTTTCAGTTGTGTTTTGTATTATTTTCTGCTACATTGTAATTTGTAAATCTTTGATATTTATCAAATGTATATTATTTGTTCATACTCTGTATATTCTTGTATTTGATGTAAATTGTTGTTATAAGCAATGAAATATTCTTCTGTTTGTGTTATGATTTCTCGTGTTCTTAGACAATCCGTTCTTTCTCTTCTCTTCGAAGATCGGGGAAGTTCAGGATGTTGTAATAATCTTGAATCCATTGATTATCAAATTTGCTTTTCAACGGTCAAAAGGGCTAGTGGAGAACCCCGGTTCTAGCCAAACTACCATACACCATCATGATTCGTATGTTTGTCTTTTCTCATTCTTGAAAACTAGTCCCATCATGATTGCTAGGGTATGCGATCTCTCGAATCTGATCCTAACGGGTGTTCCCAAGATACCCCTGCTTTGAGTCCGCTAGAACACTTCGATAACCAATGATTCTTTGGCATTCCAAAACTATCGAGCCTTTCACCTTGGCGGCTTAATTCATCCTCAAATCATTCCATTATCATCCATGATTGACTTTCATCTTATCAATCCGTCGTCATAATGGATCGTATATCAAACCATGTCTAGCATCACATTATTCTAGCTCTGATCACTCTCGAGCGAGTTCACAATCGAAGAACCATCCATTATTGAGTTGCACACCATCCATATGAATCCCATTTCCAACAAAACTTCACGGCAACCTATGGAAGCCACTATCACCAGGCTTCCTAAAAATCAAGTGCACCAGGCCTGCCCTTATGGGTCGGTGCCGACCTATTTACTTTACCAATTTCGGTTAAGTAGCTGGCCTCTGTCCATCCTTCTCTCGAGTATATCCTTCCTGTCCATTATCCATTCATTTTGTCCTTGGTTTTGAAGCATCTTCTGGTTCATTCATGTCTTATGTAATCAGCCTTCGACCCAATCCAAACCAACTCCGAATGACATGAAAACTCACACACAGCCTTGCCTCATTGCCCCTATGCCATGCCGCCAAGAATCGAAACCATCCATGTTGGAGAATGGAATTTCGATGACAACAACATTGTTTCAAATATTTACATTATTGATTATAAAATATATAGTAACATCTTTTGTCCATAATATATATATATATATACATATGTATATGTATATGCAGGATATATGTGTAGTATATTAATATTGAAAATTGTACAATATTAGAGATTTAAGATATCAAGAAATTTAAGACTCATGAGGATCAAGATAATCAAGATTTCAAGAGCTCAAGATTGACAAGTAATGGAGTCTAGTATATATGTAAAACTCCGGGTTAGCATTTTCCGGTTCTGTTTTCACATTCTGTTTTTAAATTTCTTTTCAAATTAATTTCAAAACAATTTTCAAACTCCTTCTGTTAACCGGCCTTTTGGTTCGTTTCCCAAAAGTGCACAAGATATGCTCGACTCAACATATCGCGTGATATTATAGCCCAGAGGCGTCGCCAATATCATCCAGGGTTCAGTAGCAGAAGATTCGAGTCTGGCCACAACAAGGATGTGGCATCCCTCGAACGCAACCTCCATCAGTATCCGTCCGCATCCAAGCCGAAGGCGAGCCGTGCTCCGAGCCAAAAGCGAGCCGTCAAGCTGGTCCTGGCGCAGCACGGGTGGGGGTCTAGGGCCCCACAGTCCCGACAGTGATCGACCTAGCCGGTTAGGTCGAAACTGCGGGCACCGCCTTATTCATCCGATTTCCGCCAACAAATGTATTGCCCAGAATCACCAGATCGACTCAAAGTCAGGATTCAGCAAACAACTTCTGCGAACCTCGTCGCTCCTCCAAACATTGCCAAACAAAGGCCTCGCAGTCTGAACCATTCCTGAGCCGAGCCCTAAAATCCTAAAAGAATCACGAGTCTCGAAGCGCCCAAACCTGCGGTCCACACGCACCTCGAAAAGCGAACTTCGCACCCAGCTCCGGGTTCAAAATTTCGAACCCAGCGGGTGTTAAATTTCAAACCCAGCTCCGAGTTCGAAATTTCGAGCCCAACGGGTGCGAAATTTCAAACCCAGCCCAGGTTCGAAATTTCGAACCCAGCCCGAGTTCGAAATTTTGAACCCAGCGAGTGCGAAATTTTGAACCCAGCCCCGGGTTCGAAATTTCTACTAGTGCGAGTGGCGGGTTCGAATTTTCTGCATGTGGTCCCCCATCCTCACCTACTCTGACCTAATCCTACCTACCCCCACTTCTATTAATAGCCCATGGCCTCACACTTCAAAGAGGTTGGATTTTCTTCACTTGAGACCTTACTAGAGCTTCCTAGACCTCATTAATGGCATGTCCTATTTGAGGAAGAAGGAGAATTAAATATTCATTTTCCCAAATGCCTAGCATATAACAATTATAAAAGTGAATGTATTAAGCGTGGCTCTACCTTGTAATTCTTGAGTGATTAATAAAGGTTCAACATCCTTCCAAAGTGGACATAGGCCTAATCCGTGGCCAAACAACTATAAATTCTCGTGTCATTTACCGCTTTCTTTCACTTAGTCTTTCAACCAAATTAACTATTCCTAGTAATAGGAGTCTTTGGTGTTTATGAATTTTTTTGCCATGAACATTTGGGCCTTTCATTGAGAGTTGAACTCATGATTAGCGTCTTTCTTCCACATTATCATCTCGACTTCGACGAGCTTAAGGTTCCTTGCTCAGACTTCTGTCGAGTCCGCTTACGATGGTAAAGAAGTCAAAGAACGCAATGGTCGGATCTTCAGCCGCAGCCGATGCCGGTACATCCAAACAACCTCAACCGGTAGATATCCCGGCCACTAATGAAACCATCCCTCCTATTGTGGACCCCGAAGCGCCCGTTATACAAGCTCAGATCTGCGCGCTTAATGAAAGATATGAGAACACCGCGGTCGAGCTCAACCAAGCATTAATGAATAACATCGACCTGATTGAAATACAACAATGAATAAGATCATGTATAAGTTTTAAGAAACATCATTTTACTAGATGTGTTTATATTGATTGATAGCGGGTCTCATTGGGGTATCTTTTCCCGTCATCTGACATCAGTTAACATAAAACGATGGAATTAGGCTGATTGGTTTTGATTGAGTTAGGTGTTTTACCCATATGATTAATATTGATATCATCAAATTAACCATAGATTATGAGAGGATTTACAGATATTTTGATTCTTGCTTCTTTAACTATTTTATTTATAAATATTATTATGTTTCAAAACAGAAACATTGGAACTGAATGAACGTGCATTTTCCTACCCAATCCTGATTTGAGCTACCTTTTCAACATGTGGTAGACATATATGAGACAGAAGGGCTATGATAAAAATGTAAAGTCAGGTATGATATTTTAATTTTAATTTCGACATATTTTTTGTTATTTCTCCATTATATTGGTACGTATATCTTTGCATCTTAGCAAAAAGGTTTTGGATATGCGTTTAGTTTTCATAAACCTTAATGTAGGTTTGGCTTACCTATTTGGCATTTTAAAGTTAAGCTCCAATGCCAATGCTTTAGTTTTAGAAAGTAGTCATGTCGTGTAGGGATGAACAATTTTTGGGCAATAACCATCATTCTCACTTTGAAGTTGCAGTAGCGAGAACTCCCACATATATTAACCCAATTCTAATAGTTTAGCAAATTTTAACCAAATTTTAGGTATGTACGTATGCACATTCCAATCAACATTGTTGTTCCATGGTTATGTCTATTGCCATTATCAATGATAATGACCCATAAAGAAAGATGACATTGGTTGCGCACAAGTTTTAATACGTTATGTAAATACTGCATCATTATAGTTTCAAGAGTGGTGCTTATGGTGATATTAGTTAATTTAAGATATTTCCATAAAACTTTTCATATCTTTCCATTTGTGAAACAAATTAGTTTATTGTAACATCTGAAATCCTTTGTTGGGGTAATTTATTGGCTTTATCCATAGAAAATTGTATAGATGGAAATCACAATTTTATAACATACCTTATATATTTGTTCATCTAAGCATTGGTTACGTAGACAATTATAACTATCTATGAAAAATATTTTAAAAACAAATTATTCAGATCAAGGGTGAATAAATTTAATCCAAAAAGTGATTGTTTTTTTCGAATAATTTGCGAAATATATACATAGACCTTTGTTGTTTAGGCTACCAGTGGTTTTGAGTGAAAAATGGAAATGAATGGTTGAAATACGTATAACTTACATTTGTATTTAACTACACTACCCAAGTGAATTTAGAAGATAACTTAAGGGATTTTGTATATTAAAGAAAAAGTTTCTGGATAATAAATTCAGGTCTTCTTTTCTTGGAAAAAAAAATCACGCTTAGGTACTGCATGTCCAGGTCTAGGCTGTATATCTAGAAAATTTCCACCTCTTCTTCCGTGTTTGATTCAATCTTTAGATATTTGTCTCTTATATATTTCAGCTATTTCATACTTTCCATTCAATTACTCATTTCATCATTTCAGTTTTTGAAATCTCTCTTTTAACCCTTAACCGTAAGTTCTAGCTGTTCTCTCTTATCTTTTCCGCTGGACGTTAGATTCAGTTTTTTCATTGTGTCGATGGAATATGTTCTCTGATTAAACCAATTTTATTATTCTTTGATTCATGAAATTAGTTTGTGTTTGTTAATTTTTTCTATTATAAATTCAACCCAATAAACCTTTTTCTATCAAGAAAAAATCATAATAGAAATATAGATGACAACAAAAATTTGCCATGGATAAATCGTGTTTTGGATGAAATAGTTTTATCGAAGTTACATAGCATGAATATAACATAAATATAGCAAGAATATTAAAAGGAAAGTGCATTAATCATGTATCAGATATAATTGGCTTATTCTTGTAATTACCTAAGGATTCTTCATACATATTTTTCGTGTTGCTTATTATCTACCTGCTAGGCTATTAACTTTTTGATTTGGCAGAAATAAATTGTTTGCCATTTTTGTTTCATTTTATAAATTTGCTTCCAAATGGACCATTCCCACGAGAATATTTTTTATATAAAATAGTCACTCATAAATATATTCATTTTCTACAGTTTGATTATCAATTCCTCCCCATTGTTATTACTACTGTTACTGTGATTACTTGTTAATGTTAAAATCATTGATAACTTCAATTCTTCAAAGTGATCAGCAAACAACCATTTACAGTCCACAACAATAATGAATTGAATGCAATTTTAACACGCTTGTCTAAAAATATATCAAATAGTGGCAATATTCAATATTGCGTTAAAGTATTCTGTTTTAAAAAGATATGTGATTTATATATTAACACATGAGATTACATTTTCATATTTTTATCCATTGAGGTGGTGAGATATTTTTGTTGTTAACTGGTTATGCTAAATAAAAATACACATAGTTAGCTTACACACAAGAATACACTTTCATACATAAGCACATACATACTCACATGTTGGCATAATAGCTCCACAGATGCATGTTACCATGCATCCACTACATAGTAATATATGCATTTGAAGCTTCGGTTATAATACATAACGCATTTTAACATACAAATTGAGTTTATGGGACACGATAACGTAAAATTAACACCACGTAGACTTCTCTTTTTAAGTACTCATAAATTTATCAGCTTTGTTATACTATAGTATCATGCTAGTGCTACAGAAAATATTTTGCAAGAAGTAAACATTTTTTATAGCAACAAAACGATATTGTAATAGATACTAATGAATTTTCTATAGTGTATCATTGCGTCATAAAATCTTCATGCGACGATTCCATAGCATTTTCAAATGCCATAATAATAGGGCATGCTAATATATTATAGCAAACAAATGACATTATAAAAGTTCTATAGCACGTTTCATAACGCATAGAAAAGCAGTTGCATCAATATGACCCTATTTAAGATTGCAACAAAAGTATGTTTTCTACTACAAGAATTACACGCTATAATATCTACCAGACTTTTAACAACATGTTGATCTATGACGTTTATAGAATCGCCATAGAAAGTTTTTATAACGGTTTTTAAATGTCACAAAAAGGTATTTTTGTTGCAGTGAACCAAAATGCTCATAACGGAAGAAGTAAAATCTCATAACGTATCTCTAGCTCCAAACCTGAATCCAGCTCTAAACGCTAAACCTGCAAACTAAACTACTAGTTGCCCGTGCAAAATAATGGACACCCAGAGTTTAGGTGTGGAAAAACAATAAACACCAGGTCAGTCGTGGGACTAGCATGGTTCCTAGCATGAAAGATCAATCGAGGACACGAAGCTAAGTATCTCCCGGTTAACATCCAGACATGGACACCGAATACATAGCGCGAAAGTATATATCCCGGTTTTCATCCAGACATCAGACACCGTATATACTTTATTTTCTAAGGTTTTGAGGTAGATCTACTGTCGCAACTTTCGATTTTCACTAAAGATTATGTATACAACCTAACCGCCAGTTTACCATCAATCTGGGGTGTGAGGTTCGTCGATGTCACGATATACACAAAGCTATGCTTCAATAAGCCATGCTTTGATCATCATTAGCTCATTTAATAACTCGAGTATGCCGTATTGACGATTCACGACATGTCACTGATTTCTATCAATACATTTCCTCTAAGTTCGTATGCCTTAGGGACGAGAATAATTTATTGCCTGTAAGATCCAAAAATGGCTCTAACAACCAAATCAGAAATATTTCTAATGAAATGAAATCAAAAACAAAGAAGGAACACACGGTTTATAGTGGTTCGACGTTAAAGAGCCTACGTCCACTTTCTACTCTTTGAATTGATGACATGAATGCGAATACAACAATGGTTCTCACTCAATTTCACTCATACAATACATGAATTTATTCATTCTCTTCTAAAATGTGCTTTAAAAGATGATTGTAATCTGAATACTTGATGAAAATTGGTTTGTGAAGGAGTATAAATTCTGAAAATGCCAAAAGATCCTTTGAAATGAGCTTTGGAGGTGTATTTATAGGTGGAAAACCTCCCTAGGGTGGCTCTGGTTTGGGTATACGTAGTCTCCTTCCCTTAAAAATCGGGTTCAGATAGGATAAGATAGTGACAACACATCTGGTTAGTGGGTAAACATGGGGAGAACGTCGGCATAACCGCTCCGCCTTTTCAGAGATCATGCGTTGTAACTCCTGCTGCTCCTCGTTCTTCGATTCGGGTCGGGATCTGCATAGGGGATTCAGATCGGTGTCCTCCAATCCAATCCGGTCGTGTTTTCAATCATGTATCATTTCGACTCATCTATAGCACAGCCAGAGTGTTTGGGTTGGACCCCTCCGATCCGATCCGAATTTCTGACATAAATTCTTTCTTCGAACTTCCTCATTGAGCAATCTCTTAACTTTGGGTAGCCCGACTACAAAGCGGGCTAACATTTTTCCCCCTCGAAGTATGTTTTTATCAGAGATGAAGCGTACTTCGGAATAATCTGTCTGTTGACTTTTGAACTGGTATCATTAGATAGCTGCGTCCATTTGCTGGTAGAGATGTGCTGCTTCACCGGGTTGCAACTCTTGTAGTCTATAAATATACGATGCAAATGCACAAATTATTTCCATCGTTCAAAATAACTTAGATAACTTCATTTGCCGTCCGAGTAGGTCCTCAAGGTAAATTTTGATAATGCATACTCATCAAATTATTACTTCTTCTTTTCTATTAGCTTTGTAAGTTAACCTGTCCTTTGGATCCCGCATTTATCCGGTCCAACTCGAATGAGCCCGCACAACTTCACAAAGCTGAAGGAGAAAGGGCTTCTTCCACAATGGGTCAGCCCAATCGCTAGGGGCCCACGAGGAATACGAATAGCCCCATCATTTTATATAAATTTGCTGAAAACCTCTTTTCTCTTTTTATTTTACATTGCCTCCTTCTTTGTTGGTCCGCACGAACTCTAGCTCCCGAAATTTTATAATTCCGTTCACTCTTCCCATCGAATTGACAGGTGGGATATAAATTCTTTAATCGACTGTGTTTTAATTGATTTAGATCTAACTTTAGGAGTAAACTCAAGTAATTTCACTCGCCAGTCATGTCAATTTCAATATTGAGCATCCTGTACTCTTGTCGTCGTCGCTGGCAAGGTTTTAAATCTTGGATATCGGTCGCGTTTCGTCTCGGGGATTTTATAGACTGGGTCTCATATCGGGGGAGATCTCAGACGAGATGAGTCTAACTCGGGAGTTTGCCTTGGATTTTCATCTCGGGTCCGAAAGTTCATATTGGAACAATCTCAGGGTACATAATATGTTAAAAATGATATTATAACAAAATAATTTTTATGAATGCTATCAAAAACATAGTAACTTAAACTTAAAATGCAAAATAACTTTATTATTCTTTATTTCACGAAAGATCATTCATATTCTAAATCGTAATATGCTTAAAACATGAATATTGTTAGATAGGAAATGTAACACCCCACGAATTCTATAACTATGAAATGCACAAATTAAAGTATAATTAATTTTAATCAAAGAACTAAGGGAAACGGGATACGCCATTACGTTCGTCTCGGAAAAATACGCGAAATAGAGTCCGAGTTTTCGAAAAACGGAGTCCGTATGAAGAAGATATGGCCTTCGGAAGTTTCTGAATTAAATTTAAAATTCAAACAGAATAAAATAATCAAGTTTAAATTCCAAAATGGGGCCCAATGGGCTAGGGCGGAAAAATCCCGCCTGACGCACCCAGGTCGACTGGGCTGTCGACCTGGTCTAACCAGGTCGACAGGGCTGTCGACAGGGCTGTCGACAGGCATGTCAACCTGGTCCAGAGCCAGGTCGAGCCCAGTCTAACCCGGCTGGCCTATTCTATGTTGGTCGATTTTCTGTGGTCTGCTTTGTCATTAGGGCTAGGTGGCAGGCTCTAATTGGTTTCTCCTTAGGATGAATGGCTACGATCAATCCAAGCAACATCAATGGTCCTAATCAGTTCCTAACCTCTATAAAAACAACCCTAGACTAAACCCTAATCTATTCATTCAAAAATAAGAACAAAGCCGCCATGTTGCTGAGGAACGACTAGGGGTAGCCACCAATTGGAGAGAGGATTAGGAGGCAAATTCTAAGGCATAAAGCAACTCAATCAAATCAAACCGCATCTTCAAATCCCTAAATTAGAGAATTCGCCACACCATTGTAAGTAGAGTATTACTTTGGTATGAACAAATAACTGTGTTGGTTTGTATACTTGATTGTGGTGATAAATAATTCATAATTTGTGCGTTACTATGATTCTTATCGATTTGGGAATTATGTTATTCATTATAAAGAACTACATGCGGTAGTTCTATGCAAGTATACGTTTGGAATATTCGCAAATTATGTAATCCATGTTGAAGCTACATGTATGTAGTTGATTAATTGAAATTCATGCAAGTTTGGGGTTTTGCTACTATGCCATCATGATGTATATTTTGTGAATAAATCATTTTGTAAGCAATTGGAACAAGTTTGGTTGTTATAATTCATATGAAACTATGTTGGAATTTTGGCACCATGATTTATGTATTAAGACATGCTTTTGTACTAGAAAAACCTATTTGCAAACTTATGAATAGGACTAGGCTATGATTGATATTTGGCACAATTGAAATCCATGTTTAGTCTATATTATATGATGTCATATGTGATACATATCTAGGTTAGATTCAAAATCCCTTTTTGCAAGTTTACATGACTAAAGTTTCATGTTAGAAATATTTATGCCATGGTTATGTGAACAAATTTAACTATACCTATGCCATGCTTATGTTTGACATTATGCCATGCTTATGTTAGAAATATTTATGCCATGCTTATGTTTGACATTATGCCTAAATAAAAATATAGGTTCATGTTGTAGTTATGACTATGTGTCAATAGTGATACCCAATTTAGATTCTTATCTCAACTACAAGTTCACATGCTTTGATTCATGTCACCTATGCTTTATGACCAAAGTATATGTTACCACTATGCAAGTACACCAGTTTCTATTTTGTATTTCCAACGTCATATTACAAGTTCATGCGCTCACATTCCCCTCTTTGTGTATGTAATCACGCTTTAAGCCTCCCCGTTTCGCATGGCTAAGTTGGGCTTTAAAAGGCTAAGCCCAACATGTGTATAATAAACGGACGTGTTAAACGGGGGAAAATAACGTTGGGTTAAAATTACTAATGAATGAAAATATAAAATAGAAGGGCCCAAATTCAAGTATGGGTTGGGACCATGATTGGTGTAACCTTTACACCATTAACTTAATAATGGGCCGCAAATATTTACATATAA
The DNA here is from genome assembly GCA_030737875.1 of Allium sativum. Taxonomy (NCBI): domain Eukaryota; kingdom Viridiplantae; phylum Streptophyta; class Magnoliopsida; order Asparagales; family Amaryllidaceae; genus Allium; species Allium sativum. The sequence goes on along the minus strand of CM060925.1, from coordinate 304,308,175 downwards.
GAAAATAAAGAAGAAAGACAAAATATGTAAATGTAGAACATACGATGTGTTTAACCCGAGGTTGGATTGAGTTGTGATGTAAACCTGCCCGGAACCGCCCGCCTGTCCAGTAGTCACAACAATACCTATCCAATGTGGGAGGTTAAACATGGAGCCCAATAAGGACCCGAGGTTAGACTGAGTTGTGGCGTAAGACTGCCCGGAACCAACCGGGAACAGGCAGCCACAACAATACCTGTCTAATGTGAGAGGTCAGGGCCTTAATAAGACAATTAAGGCTGAGTCAGGATTATTAGGATTAAGTGAACTAAAGACTTAATCAAAATGGAACATGCTAAACTAAACGGACTGGTGGGGGTTAGGTTAGAAAACACTTAACCAACTTAGCATGTTGGCTAGAGATAGAAAACCTAGTAACGGGGGACCCTTTTCAGCAGTAACCCTAGAAGGTGTATCAGGATACCCTGAAACTAGGCAGGGTGGGGCACGATTACTGGGCTGATTGTAAGAGGTCAAAATCGACGGCGGTGGTGTAGCAGTGTAGGTTCTAACGGGGTGCGGGCGTGCACACACTCCGGCGCAGAAAAATAAGGCACTGGACACCAGTAGCATACCTGTGCATTCTAAGGTTGTGTCGGGCCGCCACCATGGGACTTGATACACCCCATGGTGGGACCAGCATAGGTAACTACAACATCGGGGGCCGTAAGACACATGTAATTATGCGAGTAGGAGCCGATCATCATTGAATGGGTCACATCACCCTGATTATGGGGTGTCAGTTGGAAACTAGTTTATATGGGTTCAGAGATTAACATGGGGTACGATAGTATATTCGACCCTAGACAACTTAACCAAGTTTATAGTTCGTTCCCACTTCTTGTTTATACTTATCATACCCAGTTCTTTATTCATAGACAAAATAGTACTAGACTTACTCAGGCTTTATGTCTGACTCTACTTTTCTTTCGTCTTCTTTTCTTCCGTTTCCCCCCCTCCCAGGTCCACAGGGAGGGAACACAGCAGCTTGACCAACCTTAACATCCAGCTTGAAGAAGAGAAATGTATTGCTTGGACCTTTTCATTTTGAACTATGGCTTTGGAAAATCCACTATGGGGCCTTTGCAGTTTATCTATGTTTTATTTATGCTTCTTTAAAAGATGTAATCAAGACAGATTATGAAAGTGTTATGTTATGTTTTGGAAAAGATGTGAGACAATTATGGTGATGTTGTTGTAACACGTATTTTCTTTTATGAAATAAAAGTTTGTTGTTTTTCCGCTGTTTACAAATATGTGTTCTTATATCTGTCTTGTATGTCTGTGACTTATACTTATAAACCTCCACTAAAATTAGGGCATTCCCTTTGAGAGTGACCCTAACGGAGGTGGGGTGTTTCACTTGGTATCAGAGCATAGGTTTACCAGATAAGATAAAAAGTTTTGAAAAATTATTTTCAAGAAGGAAATTTAAAGAAGCATTTTTAAAAGAAAAATATTATTTTATTTTAAAAAGGCAAAGTCCACTCCCCAAAGCCATAGGTACTATCTCTTATCCTTCGTTTTGAATCTATCCTTTTTGTTTCAGCATGTCCGAAGATCTTAACTTGCCAGAAGGGGTACCAATACCTGGTTGGTTTAGACGGTTCTTAGAAGCAAGAGCCACTCAGCCAGGTCCTACCATTCCTCCTCCCCCAGCTGCCAGAAATCATCCAGCTGCAGCGGCACCTTTTCCTCCACCTCCTCCACGGGGAAACACTTTTGCTAAGATATGTAAAGATTTTAAAGCTATGGGAGGAAGGGATTTCCATGGAATTGAGTCCTTCGTGGCAGCTAGAAATTGGCTGAAAGAAACTGAGGACCTATTCATCATCTTTGAGGTAGAGGATAGACAAAAAGTACAATTGGCAGTATGGCTATTGAAGGGTGAGGCTTCCTACTGGTGGGAAGTCACTAATGCTGAAAGACCAGTGGAGACATGGGAGGACTTTAGGGCAAGGTTTGAGACTAAATTTCTCTCAGATGCGGAAAGAAGTTTGCAGTTGGAAAAATTCTTATTTCTTAAACAAGGGGACAAGACAGTCAGAGAGTATGTGAATCAGTTCGATGAGCTGGCTAGGTTTGGGCTTGACCTAGTCAACACCCCTCACAAGAAGGCTCTCCGTTTCGTCAAAGGGTTGAATGAGCCATTACACAGTTTGGCCATGACCCATATACCCATGGGAGCCACGTTTGAAAGATTGGTGCAAATGGCATTGCTGAATGAAGAGGATAAGAGCAAGAAGGAGACGAAGGCAGAAAGCTCTCAAGGGAAGAAAGAGAGTTTGCAGCCCAAGAAGACAGACTTTAAGAAGGGTGGGAAAGGCAACAAAGAGAAGAGGAAGTGCAATTTCTATGGCAAAGTGGGGCACTTAGTAAAGGACTGCCGGAAAAAGAAGGCCAAGGAGAATGGTGGGTGCTTTTCTTGCGGTGAGACAGGCCATAGGGCTAAGGACTGCCCAAAGAAACGAGGACAGGGGCAGAGGGATGGATCCACCCCAGGGGCACAGGTTCATGTGCTAGAAGCGCCACCTCTGCAACAGAGAGGTATAAATACTTCTGTAGAAAGTGTAGTTTATCTTTATGATCACCCCGTTCGCACCTTATTTGATTCTGGCGCATCACACTCCTTTATCTCATCTGCTCTAGTAGAATCTCTGCACCTAAAAACTAGTATGGTAGAGGACCCCTTAATTGTTTCAAACCCAATTGGGGGCCCAGCTCATTTGTCTATGATCTGTGTGGGATTGAAAATTTCTATTCTGAGTGTAGAATTTCAATGTAGTGCCTTTGTTTTGGGCTTTTCGGGTTATGGTTTGATTTTGGGTATGGATTGGCTATCCAGTATGGGGCCATCCTTGATTGTGAGAAAAGGGTTGTTAGGCTCCTAACCCAGCTCGGTAATACTTTGGAAATTTCTTGTAATCCCTCGTATGCGGTTATGCTTAGTTATCTTGAATCGCTAGATGCCTCTGTTGAAAATTTGCAATCAGTTAGAGTGGTCCGGGAATATCCGGATGTCTTCGAAGAGGTGAAGGGCTTGCCTCCGAAGCGGGAAATAGACTTCCGCATATATCTTGTAGATAATGCAAAGCCCGTTGCGTTGCCCGTTAGACACATGGCTCCACGAGAAAGGAAAGATCTCAGTAAACAGATTAAAGAGCTTCTAGAAAAGGGGTTCATTAGGAGGAGCATTTCAGAATGGGGCGCTCCGGTGGTGTTCGCTACAAAGGCGGATGGTTCACTCCGTCTATGTGTTGACTATAGGGAGCTCAACAAGCTAACGAAAAAGAATAGGCACCCTCTCCCTAGAATTGACGATTTATTTGACCAGCTTGTAGGAGCGTCTGTTTTCTCCCAACTCGATTTAGCAACCGGTTTTCATCAGCTAAGGGTGGCTGAAGATAGCATCGATAAAATGGCGTTTAGAACCCCAGACGGCTTCTTTGAATGGCTTGTCATGCCTTTCGGCTTGACAAATGCACCTGCGTACTTCGTGGACCTGATGAGTAGGGTATTTAGAGATTTCCTCAACAAATTCGTAGTGGTCTTCGTAGATGATATCCTTATCTTCTCAAAGAGTGAAGAGGAACATGCTCAGCACTTAAAGGCAATCATGGAAACTTTGCGAGTCCATCAACTAAAAGCCAAATTCTCCAAATGCCACTTTTGGAGAGAAGAGGTGAGGTTCCTTGGGCACATAGTATCCAAACAAGGGTTAGCAGTGGACCCTGCTAAGGTGGTGGCGGTACAGGATTGGAGGACACCAAGGAATGCAACTGAAGTCCGAAGCTTTATAGGACTAGCGGGTTTCTATCGAAAGTTCATAAGGGATTTTGCGAAAATCTCAGCTCCGCTCATGAAATTGACTAAGAAGAATCTAGTGTTCAATTGGGATTTGGATTGCGAGTTTGCTTTCCAACGACTGAAAAGGGCTCTCACAACAGCCCCAGTTTTGACGCTGCCAGATGGGAGCAAGATGTTCACTGTTTATACGGATGCATGTGGGACAGGGCTAGGCGCCGTCTTAATGCAAGAAGGAAGGGTAGTAGCTTATGGCGGGAGGCTGTTGAAGGTGCACGAAAAGAACTACCCAACCCACGATCTTGAGTTAGCCGCCATCGTCTTTGCACTCAAGTCTTGGCGACACTATCTCCTAGGTGAGAAGTTCGAACTTTACACTGACCATAAATCGTTGAAATATCTTTTCTCGCAGAAAGATCTTAACTTGAGGCAACAAAGATGGATGGAGTTTCTTGCCTCGTACGATTTCGAAATCTCCTACACTCCGGGCAAAGGCAACGTAGTGGCAGACGCGTTGAGCCGAAAGAAATTGACCCTAAGCCCGTTGTTTGTTGAAAGACAAAGCCTAGAGTTTATAGCCAGCTTCGACTTTAGGCCCTCCTCCGATTTCGCACCAGGTTTGTTAGCATCTCTCGAAGTGCGCCCAACTTTAGTGGATTCAGTAGGGACAGCACAACGCGAAGACCCTCAGCTTGTGGAAATAATTGATAGGCTAATTAGGGGTGAAACTTCAAGTCACCTCAACAGATACTCCATTGACGATAAGGGGTTGCTAAGGCGAGACGGAAGACTATGCGTCCCACAGACAAAAGATTTAATAAAGAAGGTTCTAGAGGAAGCACATCACTCCAAGATGACGATACACCCAGGCGGAGATAAAATGTACAAAGACATAAAAAGGACTTTCTTCTGGAACGGCATGAAAAAGGACGTGGCAGAGTTCGTTTCTAAGTGTATGGTGTGCCAACAGGTTAAGGCGGAACAGAAAAAGCCTGGCGGACTGCTACATCCTCTGGAGGTCCCGCAGTGGAAGTGGGATAGCATCTCAATGGACTTCATCGATGGGCTGCCTAGGTCTAGGAGAGGCAACACTAGCATTTGGGTAATAGTGGATAGGCTTACTAAAAGCGCCCACTTTTTACCCGTCAAAAGTAAAAGAACTGCCTCATCCCTAGCATCACTTTATCTCAAGGAAATCGTTCGACTCCATGGAATACCATCTAGCATTGTTAGTGACCGAGACCCCATCTTCACCAGCGAGTTTTGGCGGAGTCTCCAAGAAGCAGTAGGAACGCAGTTATGCTTGAGCACAGCCTATCATCCCCAAACCGACGGCCAAACAGAGAGAGTGAACAGAGTTTTGGAAGACCTCTTAAGACTGTGCGTCCTTGACTTCGGAGGGACATGGGAAGACCACCTTCCTTTGGTGGAATTTGCCTACAACAACAGTTATCAAGCAACCATCGGAATGGCACCCTTCGAAGCTTTATATGGAAGACCGTGCCGATCGCCCACTTGTTGGTGGGAGTCTACTGATAAGCTCGTACTTGGACCAGATATGATCCGAGAGACTTCAGAGAAAGTAGGCTTAATACGAAGAAGGATGAAGACGGCCCATGACAGACAAAAGTCCTACGCCGACAAGAGAAGGACCGACCTTGAATTTGAGGTTGGAGACAGAGATTTTCTCAAGGTATCACCGCTAAGAAACGTTGTTCGTTTTGGAACCACAGAAAAGCTAGCACCAAGGTTCGTAGGGCCATTCCCTATCATCGAGAAAATTGGGAAAATGGCCTATAGATTAGAGCTACCCGAGAAGTTGGCTGGAGTCCACAACGTTTTTCACGTTTCACATCTCCGAAAATGTCTACATGAGTCAGCCGAGGTGGTAGAGCCAAATATCCTCGAAGAGGCCGAAGTGGAACGCGAAGCAACCATAAGAAAAGTTCCAACCCGCATATTAGGGAAGGAAGTGAAGAAGCTACGCAACCGCGAAGTCAAGCTCGTCAAAGTTCAGTGGAGCGACGCCGAGGGAGACGCGACTTGGGAAACTGAAGCTAGAATACGTGCTGCCTACCCTTTTCTGTTCGAGGGTACATCCTTGATCTTTCTTTTTCCTTAAGTTGCGCTTTTATCTATCTTTTTAGGGTATATTTCCTCGACCGTATCTTTTAGGTAGAACCTTTTTGGATGGAAACATGTAGTTGAAACATGTTATGTATGATGGTTGCAAGTGGTTGCAAGTGATTGCTAGTGGTTGCTCGTGGTTGCATATACACACACAATCTAGGTTTTAGATCGGCTCAGTCACTTCATATTGCATATGCATATATGTTTGTATTCGTATGTGGTTGAACTTTAATGTGTTGTCATGTGGATGCTGCATTTGTATTGAATGATTGTGCACTCATGTAGAATCAAAATAGGAAAATTTGCATACATAATGGATTCATGGCACTTACATAATTCGCATTAAGGAGGTCAACTGAATCAGTAGACCGCCTGATTTTGCATTAGATAAGTTCATGTACACACACACTTCGCATATCATCATGAAGCATTAGAAGTCTTTTAAGGACAATGGATGCTCGTGTTTGATGGATGAGTAGATGGATGATTGGATGTTAGGATATATATTCCTCCTAACTTGAAGATTTCGGGGACGAAATCCTTTTAAGTGGGGGAGAATGTAACACCCCACGAATTCTATAACTGTGAAATGCATAAATTAAAGTATAATTAATTTTAATCAAAGAACTAAGGGAAACGAGATACGCCATTGCGTTTGTCTCGGAAAAATACGCGAAATAGAGTCCGAGTTTTCGAAAAACGGAGTCCGTATGAAGAAGATATGGCCTTCGGAAGTTTCTGAATTAAATTTAAAATTCAAACAGAATAAAATAATCAAGTTTAAATTCCAAAATGGGGCCCAATGGGCCAGGGCGGAAAAATCCCGCCTGACGCACCCAGGTCGACTGGGCTGTCGACCTGGTCTAACCAGGTCGACAGGGCTGTCGACAGGCATGTCAACCTGGTCCAGAGCCAGGTCGAGCCCAGTCTAACCCGGCTGGCCTATTCTATGTTGGTCGATTTTCTGTGGTCTGCTTTGTCATTAGGGCTAGGTGGCAGGCTCTAATTGGTCTCTCCTTAGGATGAATGGCTACGATAGATCCAAGCAACATCAATGGTCCTAATCAGTTCCTAACCTCTATAAAAACAACCCTAGACTAAACCCTAATCTATTCATTCAAAAATAAGAACAAAGCCGCCATGTTGCTGAGGAACGACTAGGGGTAGCCACCAATTGGAGAGAGGATTAGGAGGCAAATTCTAAGGCATAAAGCAACTCAATCAAATCAAACCGCATCTTCAAATCCCTAAATTAGAGAATTCGCCACACCATTGTAAGTAGAGTATTACTTTGGTATGAACAAATAACTGTGTTGGTTTGTATACTTGATTGTGGTGATAAATAATTCATAATTTGTGCGTTACTATGATTCTTATCGATTTGGGAATTATGTTATTCATTATAAAGAACTACATGCGGTAGTTCTATGCAAGTATACGTTTGGAATATTCGCAAATTATGTAATCCATGTTGAAGCTACATGTATGTAGTTGATTAATTGAAATTCATGCAAGTTTGGGGTTTTGCTACTATGCCATCATGATGTATATTTTTATGCATAAATCATTTTGTAAGCAATTGGAACAAGTTTGGTTGTTATAATTCATATGAAACTATGTTGGAATTTTGGCACCATGATTTATGTATTAAGACATGCTTTTGTACTAGAAAAACCTATTTGCAAACTTATGAATAGGACTAGGCTATGATTGATATTTGGCACAATTGAAATCCATGTTTAGTCTATATTATATGATGTCAAATGTGATACATAGCTAGGTTAGATTCAAAATCCCTTTTTGCAAGTTTACATGACTAAAGTTTCATGTTAGAAATATTTATGCCATGGTTATGTGAACAAATTTAACTATACCTATGCCATGCTTATGTTTGACATTATGCCATGCTTACGTTTGACATTATGCCATGCTTATGTTAGAAATATTTATGCCATGCTTATGTTTGACATTATGCCTAAATAAAAATATAGGTTCATGTTGTAGTTATGACTATGTGTCAATAGTGATACCCAATTTAGATTCTTATCTCAACTACAAGTTCACATGCTTTGATTCATGTCACCTATGCTTTATGACCAAAGTATATGTTACCACTATGCAAGTACACCAGTTTCTATTTTGTATTTCCAACGTCATATTACAAGTTCATGCGCTCACATTCCCCTCTTTGTGTATGTAATCACGCTTTAAGCCTCCCCTTTTCGCATGGCTAAGTTGGGCTTTAAAAGGCTAAGCCCAACATGTGTATAATAAACGGACGTGTTAAACGGGGGAAAATAACGTTGGGTTAAAATTACTAATGAATGAAAATATAAAATAGAAGGGCCCAAATTCAAGTATGGGTTGGGCCCATGATTGGTGTAACCTTTACACCATTAACTTAATAATGGGCCGCAAATATTTACATATAAGAAAATAAAGAAGAAAGACAAAATATGTAAATGTAGAACATACGATGTGTTTAACCCGAGGTTGGATTGAGTTGTGATGTAAACCTGCCCGGAACCGCCCGCCTGTCCAGTAGTCACAACAATACCTATCCAATGTGGGAGGTTAAACATGGAGCCCAATAAGGACCCGAGGTTAGACTGAGTTGTGGCGTAAGACTGCCCGGAACCAACCGGCAACAGGCAGCCACAACAATACCTGTCTAATGTGAGAGGTCAGGGCCTTAATAAGACAATTAAGGCTGAGTCAGGATTATTAGGATTAAGTGAACTAAAGACTTAATCAAAATGGAACATGCTAAACTAAACGGACTGGTGGGGGTTAGGTTAGAAAACACTTAACCAACTTAGCATGTTGGCTAGAGATAGAAAACCTAGTAACGAGGGACCCTTTTCAGTAGTAACCCTAGAAGGTGTATCAGGATACCCTGAAACTAGGCAGGGTGGGGCACGATTACTGGGCTGATTGTAAGAGGTCAAAATCGACAGCGGTGGTGTAGCAGTGTAGGTTCTAACGGGGTGCGGGCGTGCACACACTCCGGCGCAGAAAAATAAGGCACTGGACACCAGTATCATACCTGTGCATTCTAAGGTTGTGTCGGGCCGCCACCATGGGACTTGATACACCCCATGGTGGGACCAGCATAGGTAACTACAACATCGGGGGCCGTAAGACACATGTAATTATGCGAGTAGGAGCCGATCATCATTGAATGGGTCACATCACCCTGATTATGGGGTGTCAGTTGGAAACTAGTTTATATGGGTTCAGAGATTAACATGGGGTACGATAGTATATTCGACCCTAGACAACTTAACCAAGTTTATAGTTCGTTCCCACTTCTTGTTTATACTTATCATACCCAGTTCTTTATTCATAGACAAAATAGTACTAGACTTACTCAGGCTTTATGTCTGACTCTACTTTTCTTTCGTCTTCTTTTCTTCCGTTCCCCCCCCCAAGTCCACAGGGAGGGAACACAGCAGCTTGACCAACCTTAACATCCAGCTTGAAGAAGAGAAATGTATTGCTTGGACCTTTTCATTTTGAACTATGGCTTTGGAAAATCCACTATGGGGCCTTTGCAGTTTATCTATGTTTTATTTATGCTTCTTTAAAAGATGTAATCAAGACAGATTATGAAAGTGTTATGTTATGTTTTGGAAAAGATGTAAGACAATTATGGTGATGTTATTGTAACACGTATTTGCTTTTATGAAATAAAAGTTTGTTGTTTTTCCGCTGTTTACAAATATGTGTTCTTATATCTGTCTTGTATATCTGTGACTTATACTTATAAACCTCCACTAAAATTAGGGCATTCCCTTTGAGAGTGACCCTAACGGAAATGGGGTGTTTCAGGAAACATTAAAATGATCAAAAATATTAAAAAATTCAGCATAAATAAACCATAAAATAGATAATTTCATAAGTAATACGTATGTAAAAAGACGAATATGAAAATCTTAAACATTGTAAAACATATACGAACATACAATATAGTCATTTAACATGCGAAATGAAAAATAACAAAAGATTGATATGGCTAGATTTGAGTTTTTTAATTATAGTTCTTGTTCAGGCAAAAATTTAAATTTTAACCAAAAAAACTAAGATCTTGGATGATATTCCAGTATTTCATCTCGGTTGATATATCATTCGATATTGTAATATCTCAGGCGATATATTCGAGAGGAGATTTAAAGTGATATTTGTTGTTTCGTTTCAAAAGGAGCCTAAAACGAGATCTCGGAGGAGATCTCGGGCGATATTTGCAAGATTTGAAACAGTAGTCGCTGGTGGTCTCGTCTCCACCTCGAGATAGCTGTGGAGGAAGTCGAAGGTGGTGTTGGATATACTGATTTATGGGAGCTTGGTTGTGGTGAATGAATTTGGAGTAGGAGAAGAAGAAGAAAAAAGGGACGGGTTCGGTTGGAGGTGGAAAACAAAGAAAAAGGAGAAGTAGCATATTTATTCAACTGGGTCGGGTCAGTAGAACTATGGCAATCGCAAAAGGAAAGTTGAATTAGGAGGATGAGCAGGAAGGCATAAGGGCGGTTCGGTTCGGTGTCAACCGAACCGGTCATTATCATCTTCTGTGACGGCCAGCCCCGCACCAGTTGACATTTCCCTCGAAATGCGCTGTATCGATGTCCATCTAGCACGGGACGGTCGCCAAAGAAAGGAAAAGAAAGGAATTTGAACTAATGAGGAACCTATAGAATGTCTCACAGCGCATGGAATAAAACATAATAGTAACGCACTTGACATAAAATAGACGAGACAGTGCATAAGCTGAAAACTAAACCATAATCATCATAGCAGCGGAAATCCAAAATACAGCTTATGTTCCACATCAACATTATTGCAACTTTTAAAACTGTCCACTAAAGCAAAGTAAGGAAAGGTACACTACTAATGCCCAAAGTATTGACCAACAGCGATACAGGGAGAATATATATATAGAATAGTACGTGTAAGCCTCCTGCTCGTCTCTGAAAAACTACTTGTGCACAACCAGCTAACCTGTCTCTAGTCTGCCCGTTTAAGAGCACCCAAAGTAATAAGAAGAGACATAAAACTCCGGGTCAGACAAAAGTCTAGTATGAGCGATAAGTAGCAAAACAGAACAATAACAGGTATACTAAACCATACCTGAACCTGCAACCAAAGAGTCAGCACAACAAGATGTACAATACTCTAAGGTAACACTAACATAGAGGGGTGTGCATGTCATAGTGATGGCAAACAATCAAACATAGCAACCATCCTCACATCTCTCACTCAGTGTGTAAAGCATATAATTTCCACCGCTTTGATCAGCCAAATCCTTGCTATAATCACCATGTCCCATGGAGTCATGGCGACTCCACTGCACTGATCCATAGCCACTAGTCCTTGCTATGTCCACTCTACCCCATGAAGTCATGACGACTCTACTGCACTAGCTCATAGCCATGCTACGATCACTCTTTCCCATGGAGTAATAACCACCCCACTGCACTGATCCGTAGCCTAACATCCGTCTTGGTGGTGAATCAAAGTTTTGGACGTCGATAACTCCTTAGCACACGTCCCGCAGCAAAGCCCAACTATCAAGTTAACCCGTTGATCCCATTTGGATCCTGAGTAACAACCTCCCATATGGGCTTTCTTTGCATCTTGGGTTTTGGTCGAATTGGAGTTGGTCTTCAGAAGAGTCATCGCGTAATCGCAGCTCCAATCCGGTTCAGTTCGGCGTCCAGATGCGGTTTGGTTCGGCTTGCTTCAGTCAGTTCGATTCGAATACATTGCCCCTAGGCTTCCCATTCGGTTTGGTGTTCCACTTCAGGTTGGTTCGGTTCGGTAGTCTCCATCTGGTTCGGGTTGCCACCTTCCATTCAGTTCGGTTCGAATACTCCTGCTTCTCTCGCCTCATCCGATCCCGTCCCCTAGCTCTAGTCCGATCCGATCCCCACGCCAAGCTTCAGTCCGATCCCAACGCCAACTCTATATGAGTGGCCTTCCTACTTGCCAAGCCTCCTCTAGTGCCAAGTTCCGATCCGAATCAAATCCCCTTGCCCAGTTCCCTTATCCGATCCGAGCCCCATACCTGATCCGATCCAGTCCGAAACTTTGCACATTTCCTGCACCTTTTCCAGCGACTGTTTTACGCCATACGACGGCGTTTTCGACTATTCTAATTCTTCTAATCAATCACAAAGCATAGTCATAGCAACATATATAATCAACCATAAACACCTAAACAACAATCTAATGTGTTGAAATGGATCAAACATAACCAAAAACCCATATTTTCCTTTTAATCATGTTAAAGCATAACTAATGATAGGATTAGCAAAACTTATCCAAATTAGCCCAAATTTCTATCAGAGCCCTAAAATAATATTTTAGAATTTTATAAATTTTTCCAGATTTTTCTGAGTTATAATATCGCTAATTCTCACTAATCACCCCTAATTAGCCGTAATTAGTGAAAAACAATGCAAATCACTCACCTTAGCCACAAATTAACTTTAGATCTGAAACTATCTCTGATTCGGGGAGTTTTCCTATGCAACACAGCAGCTTCAATTCTTATTTGGTGTTATTTTCCCTTGATTTGACGTAGCTTGGCTTAATCTTCAATTAGAAAGCGATTAGGAGCGATTTGGGATGAAATTAGAAGGTGGAGGCCATGGCTAGGGTTAGAGAAATGTTTTAGGCAGCTGAAAAATGAAATAAAAATCGTTTTCCTACTGTTCTCAGCCTCACCATAACCCTAATCCTGAAATGAGTTATGGGCACTCTTGTTAAACACCCTAATTAGGCCCCGTTAAGCTGTTTTTCACATTCTAAACCTTGTCCTAGCCATATCTCCCAAAAGGTGAGTCCGCTTGGCTAATGTGACCACTCTACGGAAAGGTAAACCATCATCCAGATCTAATGGAAGTGGTTTCAGGTCAAAACTCCTTACCAATCAAAAGTTATGGCCGAAACAAGATCAGTTAGGGGCAAAACGGTCATTTAAAAATGGCAAAAATCATGAACATGGGAAATGACCCCAATAGTTGTTTCCCAATGTTACATGACCATATGACTTCATATGAGAAAGAAATAAATATTTTATGATCCTTCGACGCGTAGAATGCGGGTCATTACATTCTTCCCCCCCTAAGAAATTTCGCCCCTGAAATTCCTTAACTAAGAAACAGGCAAAGGATCCCGCATGCCTATCAACCATTCACAACATTCAAATATATAAAAACAAACAAACAAGTCTTTCTAGCATGCAGAAAACTAAGTCGCAATTAAAATCTTACCAGGCAAAGAGATTTGGATACGTCTTCTTAATGCTCTCCTCTGTCTCCCAGGTACAGTCATTCTCATTCTCGCCCCACTGAACTTTGACTAGATCCACCGCTTTCCTTCGAAGTTGCTTTGTGTAACACCCCATGAATTCTATAACGTTAAGCTTCACAAATTAAAGTGTAATTAGTTCTAAATGAAAGAATTGAGGGAAATGGGTTACGCCATTGCGTTCGTCTCGGAATTCTGCTTGAGATAGAGTCCGAGTTTGCGTGAATCGGACTCCGTATGAAGGTGTTATGACCTTCGGAAGTTTCAGAATAAAATTCAAATTTCAAACAGCTCGGTTTCAAGTTCAAAATTCGAAAAACAGGTTCAAACTGGGCTGGGCGGGAAAATTCCCGCCCGGGGACCAGGTTGACCATAGGGTCGACCATGGTGTCGACCTGGTCACCCCTGGTCGACAAAAGTGTCGACCTGCCAGTCGACCTACCTGGTCGACCTGGCTGGCTGGGTCTGGCTCTGGCTCGAATTTCTGTGGCTCGGTGTGTCATTAGGGCTGACATGTCACCTCTTGATTGGTTCTTTGAACTTTGTATGGTCTAGATTCCTACTGTCTTCATCTGACGGCTCAAAACAATTTAAAAATCTATAAATACACCCTAAGTCTCAAATAAAATTCACACAAAAAAATAAGATGGGAGTCGTCATGATGCCAGGAAGGAATTGAGCGTAGCCGTCAAGAGAGAGGAGCTTAGAGACGAATCAAATTGAGAAGAAGACTAAAGCTTAATCAAATTAATCAACGCAACGTTAATCTACCCAAAGGAACGCATCTCAATTTCAAAATTCAGAATCCAGAATTCAAGATTCTGCGTTCGTTGTAAGTATAGTGATCTTTCAGAATATGAATAAAACTGTGACGTGATTCGATGTAAATGAAAATAGAATTGTGTTATTGTATGAATTCTGTGTATTGTAATAATTCTGTCATGACTTGTGTATTGATATTTGTGGAATAAATTGATTGATGCAAGCCTATTGAACATTTGTATATGAAAGTAATAGCAATAGTAAGTTGTGGCAAAAACTAGTAATTGATCCCTTTATGTTTATGTCGATGGCATGGACTATATACATTCCCTTAGTCTAAGTTAGAATTTATGTAAACATGTTCTAGATTTGAGACCTTTTATGCCTACATGACTCAAAATCTATGAACACATTCTTATGTTTATTTGCAAGTATAATTGGATCTATGTTAAGTATCGTTTGGGTTTCATAAACTATGCAAGTTCATGTTGAAATAGGCTATATGATTAGATGTTAAAATTGGACATTTTGGTGAATATACAACATGCTATTTTTTTGGTTGACATTATGCTAAGTTAAACATATTTAAACCCAAGTTTGTATAAGCCTAAACTACGCCATTTCATATGTCACCTACTTAGTTATACTTTGATTTGAATTCAAGTTCACATGACCCATAATTTATGTTAGTTGAATCGCTAAATTGCAAGTTCATGCATCACACACCTTTATGTATTGTAAAATATTACATGTTCATGATTTCCCCTTTTTCTCACGTTTATAAAGTTGGGCTGAATTGTGTCGAGCCCAACACTTGTTATAATGTTGCGAACGTACAAACGGAGGTAATAACGTTGGGTGTAAAACATGAAAAATATATGTTGGCATGGTTGGCACATGCCAACGACAATAACATTTAAACGGTATGAATTGTTATACCCAAGAATAAAGGACATGGCATTTACATATAATTGAGAAGTGATAAAATATGTAAATTTAGAAAACACGGTATGCTTAACCCGAGGTTGGATTGAGTTGTGACGTAAACCTGCCCGGACCCGCCCGGCTGTCTAGTAGTCACAACAATACCTATCCAATGTGGGTGGTTAAGCATTGAGCCCAATAAGGACCCGAGGTTAGACTGAGCTACGGTGTAAACCTGCCCGGAACCGACTGGCACATCCAGTAACCGTAGCAATATCTGTCTAATGTGAGTGGTCAGGTGCTTTAAGAGGCTAAGGAAAAATGGTAGGGTTAAGTCAACTATAAACACTTAACCAAATTCAACATGTTAACAAGAATTGATGGATGGGGGTTAGGTAAATACAGACACTTAACCACTTAACATGTTTGACTAGAAAACCCTAGTAACGAGGGACCCGTTTCAGCAGTAACCTAAGTTAGGTATCATGGTACCCTGAAACTAGGCAGGGTGGGGAACGATTACTGGGCTGATTGTAAGCGGTCAAAGCGACAGCGGTGGGTGCAACAGTGTAGGTTCTAACGGGGTGCGGGCGTGCACACACTCCGGAGCAGATAAACAGGGCACTGGGGGCACCAGTAGTACAACCTATGCATTCTAGAATTGTGTCGGGGCCGCCACCATGGGTCTTGATACACCCGATGGTGTGACCAGCATAGGTATCTACAATTCTTGGGGGTCGTATGATACATGTTTACGCGAGTAGGAGCCGATCTTTAGAAAATGGGGATCACTTCACCCTCATCATGAGGTGCCTGTTAGAATAAGCTCAAGTAGGTGCAGAGATATAGTGTGGGTGCGATAGTACATTCGATTCTAAACTACACTTCCTTAGATTGTGATACTTGTCTGTTTTCAGTTTATGTCTATCATGCCCTTTTTCTGTTCACATACTGAAGAGTCACGAGATTTACTCAGGCTTTATGTCTGACTCTATTTTCTTTCGTCTTATTTTCTTTCGTTCCCCCCAGGTCCATAGGGAGGAAACAACTCAGCTCCGTCAGACTCTTTGCAAGCTCCAAGACCGTAAATGTATGGTTTGGATCTCTTTTGCTCGGATTATGGCTTTGGATATCACTATGGGGATTTTTTGTTACTTTATTTATGTTTTATGCTTCTTTAGTAATCAAGACAGTAATGAGGTTGTAATGTTGGAAGTATTTTGAGACAATCATGAAAATGTTTTGTATGAACACGTATTGATGAAGTAAAAGTCTGTTTAGTTTCCGCTGTTTAAAATATGTGTATTTATATCAGTCTTGTGTTTTTCTGTGGCTTTTACTTATAAACCTCCGCCAAAGTTAAGGCATTCCCTTTTGTGAGTGACCTTAACGGAGGTGGGGTGTTTCACTTGGTATCAGTGCATAGGTTTACCAGACTAGATAAAAAAAATTGAAATTGTTTTTAAAAGAAAGTTTAAAGAAGCATTTTTCAAGAAAAAGTGTTATATTTATAAAAAGACATAATCCCCCAAAGCCATGTGCACTATCTCTCTGTATCCTTCGTTTTGAATCTTTCCTTTCTGTTTCAGCATGTCTGGAGACCTTAACCTTCCAGAAGGAGTACCGATACCCGGCTGGTTTAGGAGGTATTTAGAAGCAAGGGCCAATGGCACGGGCCCAGCAGACATTCCTCCTCCAGTGGTCGCGGTTCCTCTTCCTCGTGGAAATGCCTTCGCAAAAACATGTAGAGCATTCAAGGCTATGAGTCGAAAAGACTTTTATGGGACATAATCCTTTGTAGGAGCAAGAAACTGGCTAAAGGGGACCGAGGATCTGTTTGTCATCTTCGGAGTTGATGACAGGCAAAAGATACAGCTAGCAGTATGGTTGCTTAAAGATGAAGCTTCCTATTAGTGGGAAATTACCAATGCTCAGAGGGCGGTAGAAACATAGGAAGATTTCAGGACAAGGTTTGAGATGAAATTCCTCTCCCAAGCTGAAAGAAGCTTGCAAATAGAGAAGTTTCTAACTCGAAAACAGGGAAGTATGACAATCAAGGAGTACGTTAATCAGTTTAATCAGCTGGCCAGATTTGGGCTAGACTTAGTAAATACCCAACACAAGAAGGCGCTTCGCTTCATCAAAGGTTTGAACGAGCCTCTACACAGCCTTGCTATGACCCATGTATTCGCGGGAGCGACTTATGAAAGCTTGGTGGACATGGCGTTGCCACACGAGGAAGACAACGGCAAGAAAGAGACTAAGGTGGAAGAAAAGAAAGAGGGTCTATAAGCTAAGAGAACAGACTTCAAGAAAGGAGGGAAGAACAATAAGCCCGTGAGAAGAGACGGTGCAATTTCTGTGGCATTGTGGGACATATATCAAAAGACTGCCGAAAAAGGAAGACGAAGATGGGTGGTTGCTTCCATTGTGGAGAGAATGGGCACCAAGCTAAGGACTGCCCAAAGAAGAGAGGGCAGGGACAGAAAGTCGGATCCACTTCAGGGGGTCAGGTTCATGCGCTAGTGGCACCTCAGCAGGAACGAGGTAGTAATATTTCTGTAGAAAGTGTAGTCTATCTTTGTGATCATCTAATTCGCACACTTTTTGACTCTGGCGCATCACACTCCTTTATTTCATCTGCCTTAGTAGAATCTCTGCATCTAGACACTAGTATGGTAGAGGATCCCTTAGTAGTTTCAAATCCAGTTGGGGGCTCCGCTTACTTGTCAATGGTTTGTTTGGGTTTGAAAATCTCTATTCTCATCGTTGAGTTTAGTTGTAATGCCTTTGTTTTGGGCTTCTCGGGATATGGTTTGATCTTAGGCATGGACTGGTTATCCAGTAATGGTGCCATTCTTGATTGTGAGAAAAGAGTAGTTAGACTCTTGACTTGGCTTGGTAACGCTCTAGAGATTTCTTGTAATCCCTTAAATGCGGTTATGCTTAGTTATCTAGAGTCGCTTGATGCTTCTGATGAAAATTTTCAGTCAGTTAGAGTAGTCCGCGAATATCCGGATGTCTTTGAGGAGGTGAAGGGCTTACCTCCGAGGCGGGAAATAGACTTCCGCATATATCTTGTGGATAATGCAAAGCCTGTAGCTTTACCTGTCAGACATATGGCTCCAAAGGAGAGAAAGGAGCTCAGTAAGCAGGTTAAAGAACTTCTCGAAAAGGGGTTCATTAGATGGAGCATTTCAGAATAGGGTGCTCCAGTGGTGTTCGCAACCAAAGCGGACGGTTCGCTTCGCCTTTGCATCGACTATAGGGAGTTAAACAAATTGACCAAGAAAAATAGGCACCCTCTTCCCCGAATCGATGATTTGTTCGATCAGCGACGGTCTTCTCCCAACTTGATCTGGCAACTGGGTTCCATCAGCTAAGAGTAGCTGAAGACAACATTGACAAAACGGCGTTCAGAACCCCAGACGGTTTCTTCGAGTGGCTTGTCATGCTTTTTGGCTTGACAAACGCACCCACTTATTTTGTAGACCTAATGAGCAGAGTGTTCAGAGAATTACTCAACAAATTTGTGGTTGTCTTCGTAGATAATATCTTAATCTTCTCAAAGAATAAGGAAGAGCATGCTCAGCATCTGAGAGAAATCATGGATACTCTCCGTGCACATTAGCTAAAAGCCAAATTCTCCAAGTGTCACTTTTGGAGAAAGAAGGTAAGTTTTCTGGGGTATATAGTGTCCAAAGAGGGGTTGGCTATGGACCCAGCGAAACTGGTGGCAGTGCAAGATTGGAAGACACCAAGAAATGCAACCGAAGTTCGAAGCTTTCTTGGGCTAGCCGGTTTTTACCGAAAGTTCATTAGGGATTTCGCGAAAATCTCAGCTCCACTCACAAGGCTAACAAAGAAGAATCTGGAGTTCACTTGGGATTTGGACTGCGAGTTTGCTTTCCAACGATTAAAAAGGGCTCTCACAACAGCCCCAGTTCTGACTTTGCCAGATGGAAGCAAAACGTTCACAGTATATACGGATGCTTGTGGTACGGGGCTCGACGCTGTTTTAATGCAAGAAGGGAGGGTAGTAGCTTATGGTGGAAGGCAATTGAAAGTTCATGAAAAGAACTACCCAACCCACGATCTTGAGTTAGCCGCCATCATATTTGCGCTTTAGTCTTGGCACCATTATCTCCTAGGTGAGAAGTTCGAATTATACACTGACCATAAATCGTTGAAATATGTCTTCTCGCAGAAGGATCTTAACTTAAGGCAGGAAAGGTGGATGGAGTTTCTTGCCTCGTATGATTTTGAAATTTCCTATACTCCCGGCAAAGGCAACATAGTAGCAGACGCGTTGAGCCAAAAGAAACTGACCATAAGCCCGCTCTTTGTAGAGAGGCAAAGCTTGGAGTATATAGCCAGTTTTAACTTTAGGCCCTCCTCGGATTTTGTACTGGGTTTGTTAGCATCTCTCGAAGTACGCCCTACTCTCATGGACTCAATAGGGGCTGCACAACGTGAAGACTCTCAGCTTGTTGATGTGATGGATAAACTTATCAGGGGTGACACTTCTAGTCACCTCAGTAGATACGCCATCGATGATAAGGGTTGGCTGAGGCGAGATGGAAGATTATGTGTCCCACAAGCAAGGAAGTTGTCAAAGAAGGTTCTCGAGGAAGCGCATCATTCCAAGATGACTATACACCCTGGCGGTGATAAGATGTACAAGGATATAAAAAGAACTTTCTTTTGGAGCGGCATGAAGCAGGACGTAGCAAATTTCGTTTCTAAGTGCATGACCTGCCAACGGGTCAAGGCGGAACAGAAGAAGCCTGGAGGACTACTTCATCCTTTAGAGGTCCCACAGTGGAAGTGGGATAGCGTTTCAATGGACTTCATTGATGGACTACCTAGGTCGAGAAGAGGCAATACTAGCATTTGGGTAATAGTGGATAGGCTTGCTAAAAGCGCCCACTTTATACCCGTTAAAAGTAGAAAGACTGCCTCATCTCTAGCATTTCTTTATCTCAAGGAAATATTTCGACTCCACGGGATACCCTCCAGCATTGTTAGTGACCGAGACCCTATCTTCGCTAGCGAGTTTTGGCGGAGTCTGCAAGAAGCTGTAGGCACACAATTATGTTTGTGCACGGCCTATCACCCCCAAACCGATGGCTAGATGGAAAGGGTAAATAGAGTTTTAGAGGATCTTTTAAGACATTGCGTTCTTGACTTTGGAGGGACATGGGAGGACCACCTTCCTTTAGTGGAATTTGCCTACAACAACAGCTACCAAGCTACCATAGGCATGGTACCCTTCGAAGCCTTGTATGGAAGACCGTGCAAATCACCAACTTGTTGGTGGGAGTCTACAGATAAACTTATACTTGGGCCGGACATGATTCGAGAGACATCGGAGAAAGTGTACTTGATACGAAGGAGAATGAAGACTGCCCAAGACAGACAGAAATCCTACGCCGACAAAAGAAGGACCGACCTTGAGTTTGAGGTTGGGGACAGAGTTTTCCTTAAGGTATCTCCTTTAAGGAACGTTGTTCGCTTTGGATCCACAGGAAAGCTAGCACCAAGATTTGTAGAACCGTTTCCTATCATCGAGAAAGTTGGGAAGATGGCCTATAGATTAGAGCTACCCGAGAGACTGGCCAGAGTTCACAACGTCTTTCATGTTTCTCACCTCCGGAATTGTTTGCATGAGTCTGCAGAAGAGGTGGAACCTAGCATTCTAGAAGAAGCCGAAGTGGAACGTGAAGCAACTGTGAGGAGAGTTCCAACCCGCATCTTAGGAACTGAAGTGAAAAAGCTACGCAACAGCGAAGTCAAACTCGTTAAAGTTCAGTGGAGCGACGCCGAGGAAAACGCGACTTGGGAAACTGAGGACAGAATACGCGCCGCCTACCCTTTTCTTTTTGAGGGTACATCTTTGATCTCTCTTTTTCCTTAAGTTATGCTTTATCTTTTTAGGTATATCTCCTTGGTGGTTTTCCTAACTCCTTAGGTAGAAAACAAATGGATGCAAACATGTATTTGAAAACATGTTATGGATGATGGCTGCAAATGGTTGCTAGTGATTGCTAGTGGTTGCTCGTGGATGCATACACACACACACCCTAGGTTTTAGATCGGCTCAGTCACTTCATATTGCATATGCATATATGTATTCTCATTTGTTTATGATTGAAACTTGATATGCTGTCATATGCTTGTCGCATTTGTATGAATAAGTTGTGCACACATGTAGAATTATGAGTAGGAAAAATTTGCATACATAATGGATTCATGACACTTACATGATTCGCATTAAGGAGGTCAACTAAATCAGTAGACCGCCTGATTTCTGGATTAGATAAGGACATGTACACACACTATGCATATGATCATGAAGCATTAGAAGTCTTTTAAGGACAGTGGACACCTGTGTTTGTTGGTTGAGTAGATGGATGGTTGGATGGTAGGATATACATTCTTCCTAACTTGAAGATTTCGAGGACGAATCCTTTTAAGGGGGGAGAAAGTAACACCCCGTGAATTCTATAACATTAAGCTTCACAAATTAAAGTGTAATTAATTCTAAATGAAAGAATTAGGGGAAATGGGTTACGCATTGCGTTCATCTCAGAATTCTTCTTGAGATAGAGTCCAAGTTTGCGTGAATCGGACTCCGTATGAAGGAGTTATGACCTTCGGAAGTTTCAGAATAAAATTCAAATTTCAAACAGCTCGGTTTCAAGTTCAAAATTCGAAAAACAGGTTCAAACTGGACTGGGCGGGAAAATTCCCGCCTAGGGACCAGGTCGACCATGGTACCGACCTGGTCACCCCAGGTCGACCATAGTGTCGACCTGCCAGTCGACCTACCTGGTCGACCTGGCTGGCTGGGTCTGGCTCTGGCTCGAATTTCTGTGGCTCAGTGTGTCATTAGGGCTGATATGTCACCTCTTGATTTGCTCTTTGAACTTTGTATGGTCTAGATTCCTCCTGTCTTCATCTGACGGCTCAAAACAATTTAAAAATCTATAAATACACCCTAAGTCTCAACTAAAATTCACACAAAAAAATAAGATGGGAGTCATCAGGCTGCCAGGAAGGAATTGAGTGTAGCCGTCAAGAGAGAGGAGCTTGGAGATGAATCAAATTAAGAAGAAGACTAAAGCATAATCAAATTAATCAACGAAACGTTAATCTACCCAAAGGAACACATCTCAATTTCAGAATTCAGAATTCAGAATCCAAAATTCAAGATTCTGCATTCGTTGTAAGTATAGTGATCTTTCAGAATATGAATAAAACAGTGACATGATTCGATGTAAATGAAAATAGAATTGTGTTATTGTATGAATTCTGTGTATTGTAATAATTCTGTCATGACTTGTGCATTGATATTTGTGGCATAAATTGATTGATGCAAGCCTATTGAACATTTGTATACGAAAGTAATAGCAATAGTAAGTTGTGGCAATAACTAGTAATTGATCCCTTTATGTTTATGTCGATGGCATGGACTATATACATTCCCTTAGTCTAATTTAGAATTTATGTAAACATATTCTAGATTTGAGACCTTTTATGCCTACATGACTCAAAACTTATGAACACATTCTTATGTTTATTTGCAAGTATAAGTGGATCTATGTTAAGTATCGTTTGGGTTTCATAAACTATGCAAGTTCATGTTGAAATAGGCTATATGATTAGATGTTAAAATTGGACATTTTGGTGAATATACAACATGCTAGTTTTGTGGTTGACATTATGCCAAGTTAAACATATTTAAACCCAAGTTTGTATAAGCCTAAACTATGCCATTTCATATGTCACCTACTTAGTTATACTTTAATTTGAATGCAAGTTCACATGACCCATAATTTATGTTAGTTGAATCGCTAAATTGCAAGTTCATGCGCCACACCCCTTTATGTATTGTAAACTATTACATGTTCTTGATTTCCCCTTCTTCTCACGTTTATAAAGTTGGGCTGAATTGTGTCGAGCCCAACACTTGTTATAATGTTGCGAACGTACAAAAGGGGGTAATAACGTTGTGTGTAAAACATGAAAAATATATGTTGGCATGGTTGGCACATGCCAACGACAATAACGTTTAAGAGGTATGAATTGTTATACCCAAGAATAAAGGACATGACATTTACATATAATTGAGAAGTGATAAAATATGTAAATTTAGAAAACACGGTATGCTTAACCCGAGGTTGGATTGAGTTGTGACATAAAACTGCCTGGACCCGCCCGGCTGTCCTGTAGTCATAACAACACCTATCCAATGTGGGTGGTTAAGCAATGAGCCCAATAAGGACCCGAGGTTAGACTGAGCTATGGTGTAAACCTGCCCGGAACCGACCGACACATCCAGTAACTGTAGCAATATCTATCTAATGTGAGTGGTCAGGTGCTTTAAGAGGCTAAGGACAGATGGTAGGCTTAAGTCAACTATAAACACTTAACCAAATTCAACATGTTAACAAGAATTGATGGGTGGGGGTTAGATAAATACAGACACTTAACCACTTAACATGTTTGACTAGAAAACCCTAGTAACGAGGGACCCGTTTCAGCAGTAACCCAAGTTAGGTATCATGGTACCCTGAAACTAGGCAGGGTGGGGCACGATTACTGGGCTGATTGTAAGTGGTCAAAGCGACGGCGGCGGGTGCAACAGTGTAGGTTCTAGCGGGGTGCGGGCGTGCACACACTCCGGAGCAGACAAACAGGGCACTGAGGGCACCAGTAGTACAACCTATGCATTCTAGAATAGTGTCGGAGTCTCCACCATAGGTCTTGATACACCCCATGGTGGGACCAGCATAGGTATCTACAATTCTTGGGGGCCGTATGACACATGTTTACGTAAGTAGGAGCCGATCTTTAGAAAATGGGGATCACTTCACCCTCAGCATGGGGCGCCGGTTAGAATAAGCTCAAGTAGGTGTAGAGATATAGTGTGGGTGCGATAATACATTCGATTCTAAACTACACTTCCTTAGCTTGTGATACTTGCCTGTTTTCAGTTTATATCTATCATGCCCTTTTTCTGTTCACATACTGAAGAGTCACTAGATTTACTCAGGCTTTATGTCTGACTCTATTTTCTTTCGTCTTCTTTTCTTTCATTTCCCCCCAGGTCCACAGGGAGGAACAGCTCAGCTCCGTCAGACTCTTTGCAAGCTCCAAGACCGTAGATGTATGGTTTGGATCTCTTTTGCTCGGATTATGGCTTTGGATATCACTATAGGGATTTTTTGTTACTTTATTTATGTTTTATGCTTCTTTAATAATCAAGACAGTAATGAGGTTGTAATGTTGGAAGTATTTTGAGACAATTATGGAAATGTTTTGTATGAACACGTATTGATGAAATAAAAGTCTGTTTGGTTTCCGCTGTTTTAAATATGTGTATTTATATCTGTCTTGTGTTTATCTGTGGCTTTTACTTATAAACCTCCACCAAAGTTAAGGCATTCCCTTTGTAAGTGACCTTAACAGAGGTGGGGTGTTTCACTTTGTATCGTGTTCGACAGTAGAATCGGCGTGCGGTTCCCAACCGCCTCGGTTTCTACTTCGATATCATCCAACTGATCAGGTGAAATAATCATATCGGGGTCGTGCACAAATTTCCTTAACTGGAAAACATGAAATGCGTTATGAATTCCTGCCATCTTCTCTAGTAATTCAACTTTGTATGCCAAATTCCCAACTTGCTCGAGGATTGGGAATGGACCAACAAATCTGGTGCCAACTTTCCTCTCCTACCAAATCAAATAACATCCTTTAATGGAGAGATATTGATGAATTCTAAGTCACCAACGGAGAATTTCAATTCCCTTCTCCTTTTATCAGCATAACTCTTCTACCTATCTTGGGCAGCCTTCATTCGCTGTTGAATGATCTTGATCTTATCTGAGGTTTCTCTTATCACATCTAGCCCAAGCACAAATTTCTCACCAGTTTCTATCCGACATGACGGTGAGTTGCATGGTCTTCCATATAAAGCTTCAAATGGAGCCTTACCAATACTGGATTGGTAGCTATTATTATATGCGAACTCAACCAAATGCAAATGGTCATCCCTTGAACCTCCAAAGTCCAATATACAGGCTCGCAAAAGATCCTCTAATACACGATTCACCCTCTCTATTTGACCATCTGTTTGAGGATGATACGCAGTACTGAGATATAATTCTGACCCTACAGCGTCTTGTAAGCTCATCCAAAACCCACTAATAAATAACGGGTCTCGGTCACTCACAATGCTTTTAGGTACTCCATGGAATCTCACTACCCATTTCATATACAGTTCTTCCAACTTAGCTGCTGTCCTTTTTGACTTGACGGGTATAAACCTTGCACTCTTGGTCAATCGGTCCACAATCACCCAAATGCTATCATGACCCGATCTAGTTCTTGGTTTGGCCCCCGGTGTGGTCTCCACACTCACCTTCATGTACTTCCTGTAGTACACATTTGATGTTGTCGTGTGCGATACACCCTAATAGGGGCGTGTAAAACCATTGGTGATAAAGAACGTCGTCCTGTAAAACGTATCTTGCAGCCTTACGTGTTATAGCTCGTCTTTCGCTTTTCTTCAATGGGAAAACTACGCTTTTGAGGAAGTTCTTGACTGGTGTCATCCATGACTCCTTCTCTGGCTCGGTTTCTAGGGCAAGTTCCACCTCCGTTAGGTCAAAACTTAGTGACTCCAATACCTCTATTGGTACTATTTCAGTTTCTTCAGGGTTGTCAGAACTTGCTAATTTTGCTAACCGGTCTGCTTTCCGATTCTCGACTCTTGGAATGTGTGTTATGCTGTACCGCTCCAAATTGTCCAATGACTCCTTTACTTTTCTAAGATAAGTAACAAGTCGAGGCCCTTTGGTAACAAACTCCTCTCTTACCCGGTAGACAACCACCTTGGAGTCGCAGCATATATCCAGTGTTTTTACTCCCAATTTCTGGGCGAGCTTTAGCCCGGCAATCAGGGCTTCATACTCGGAATCGTTGTTGGTAGCAGGAAATTCCAATCGTAGGGCATAGTAAATAGATTGTCCTTCAGGAGTGATTAAACAACTCAGGGCTGGATCTTCGATCATTCTTGGCCCCGTCTGTATATAGCTTCAATGGACTAAGCTCTAGCTTGTGTTCAGAAGTAACAACCGTGTCATCCACCATTTCTTCTGCGAGTATTTTGAATTTTTCTATGAAATCGACTAAGGCCTGCCCCTTATTGATTTTCGCGGTTGAAAATTCAAATCGGATTGGCTCAATTCGATGTTCCTTTAAGTAATCGCCCTGATGCTTCGGGTCTTTATAACACTTGCCTTAAAGGTTGATTAGTGTATACAACTATCAGTTGAGCTTGAAAGTATGCTAAGCTTTTGGGAAGCAATCAGGAGGCTATAAGAAAGCTTTTCTATTCTTGAATAATTACGCTCTACGGTGACTAGCTTCTTGCTTACGTAGTATACAAGCCTCTGGACCTTATCTTCTTCACGCACCAACGTTGTGCTGACAAAATGAGAAGATACCGCCAGGTAGACAAACAAATCCTCATGTTCCACAGGTTTCGACAATATTGGAGGCTTCTCTAGTAAGTCTAATAGATTCTGGAAACCCTCCACACAATCGGGAGTCCACTCAAAATTATGTTTCCCCCATTTTATCAAATTGAAGAAAGGTATACATTTATCTGTAGCTTTGGAGAAAAACCTGCTTAATGCAGCAACATTTTCTGCCAGGCTTTGGACGTCCTTAATCTTTCGTAGTTCTTCAATATTCCTTATTGCTGCTATCTGACTAGGATTTATCTCAATCCCTCGAGAACTCACGATGAATCCGAGGAATTTCCCAGATGCGACACCAAACGAACATTTTAAAGGGTTTAACTTCATCCCTATCTTCGCAAAATGCCAAAATCTCTGCTAAGTCTTTTGTATGATCGGAAGACTGTCTGGACTTCTTGAGCATTTCGTCCACATAAATCTCTATGGTTTTTCCGATTTGATTATTGAACATGTGGTTGACCAAACGCTGATATGTGGCTCCTGCATTCTTTAATCCAAATGGCATTACCACATAACAATATAACCCCAAGTCTGTGATGAAACTTGTGTGCTCCTGATCTGGTATGTGAGTGGGAATTTGATTGTATCCCGAATAGGCATCCAAAAAGGATAGGAGCTCATGCCCGGCCGTTGAGTCCACTAGTTGATCAATCCTAGGAAGAGGAAAGCTATCTTTCGGGAAAGCCTTGTTTAAATCAGAGAAGTCAATGCACGTACGCCACTTACCATTAGATTTTATGACCAGGGCAGGATTCGATATCCAGTCGGGATATTTCGAGTCCTTGATGAATCCATTATCCTTTAGTTTTTCCACTTCTTCCTTCAAAGCTGCTGACTGCTCCGGGCCTAAC
The DNA here is from genome assembly GCA_030737875.1 of Allium sativum. Lineage (NCBI taxonomy): Eukaryota > Viridiplantae > Streptophyta > Magnoliopsida > Asparagales > Amaryllidaceae > Allium > Allium sativum. Next base: position 304,280,808 of record CM060925.1, on the reverse strand, counting down.
ATCTTCCTATTCTGCTTGACCGGTGGGTGTTTTGGGTTGAGACTCAAAGAATGGCTCATAATAGCAGGCGAAATCCTACACATGTCAGCGTGAGTCCAGGCAAACACATCTAAATTTGCTTTCAAAAAGTCAGCCAACTCTTTCGCTCGAATTGGATCTAGCTGCGGTCTAATCTTCAATACCTTTATCGAATCCGCATCATCAATGGAAACGTCCACTGTCATTTCATTGGGAGTCGCCTTTCGGTCCTCTGTTTCCCTATCCTCTCTGGGATCTATATCCTCGAGTGCATCTCTGGGCGACTCTCTTGAGACTGGACCCATTAATTGCTATGCTGAATTTCCCTTCGAAGTTGGAGAAGCGTCCTTGGATTCTCTATTCAACCCCTTTATTAGCATCTTTAACTCCGTCATGTAGCAAGCTCGTCCCGTAGCTTGATCACCTCTCATCGCTCTTACTCCGGCGTTAGTCGGGAATTTGAGCAGTAGACACCAAGGTGCAATACATGCCATAAACTCCGCAAGGGCCGGTCGGCCCAAGAAGGCATTGTAGGGCGACTCAACATCCTAAACTACAAATGGTAGGATTCTCACTCTCTGGCGATCTCCTTGTCCTAACGTCACTGGTAATTCTACATAGCCAACGAAGCCGTTGATGCCCCGTATCCACACTTCGCAGGGCTTTAAGTCTTTTACTTCGAGCCTCATTTGTTCAAAGTCTTTCTTAAAGAGGATATTTATCGAGCTTCCGTTATCCACCAACACCTTATGAACTAAAGCGGGGCCGATGGCTGTGGTAATTACCAGCGTGTCTTTAGTAGGTGGTTGAATTCCGGTATTATCTCTACCATGAATACAACGTCGTCTGACATTGTCCTTTGTTGTTTCACTGGAGTGAAGTCTTCGAGGTTACTGCATTCTCCTACCTCAAAGTGCTTGGCGGCATAAACGTACTGATCCATTGCTTTGAAACTATGGCTAGCTTGACGGGGCCCGCCTATAATGGTATTGATAACAATCCGTTTACCTTTTTGTTAGGCCGTGGGTTTAGAAGCAGGCTGATTTTCGTTTGTGGTTTGCCCTCCTTGCCCCCTGTCCTGTGGGGCAACCTTATACTCGTTTAGCTTCCCTTCCCGCAGCAATTTCTCAGCAACATCTTTCAGATGACGGAATTCTTTGGTAGAGTGGCCGTGAGTTTCGTGAAACAAACAAAACTTTCCCGTAGCGATCTCTTTTTCAGTTGAGTCTTTGGGTGGTGGCTTTTTATATTGCAATACGTTGTATGTATCCATATAAATGTTTTTCAGTGTGTCACTCAACGGCGAATAATTCTCAAAAGTTTGGAATCGAGGCCTTTTTCTGGCGCTGTTTCCTCGATTTCTATTCCTTCTATTGTTGTTGCCATCTTTGTTGTTATTACCTCTGTTCTGATTGCCGACATTCACTCAACCTTCCTCGAGCTGTCATCGGATTGCTTCACAGCAACATTGCTTTGGACGCCTTCCCTCAAGGCTCCTTTAGACTTTCTCTTTCTATTTGCATGAGCATCTTCTCGCCTTAAGAAAAGATTGGCCTTTTCATAGAACAATTCCCTAGTGGGGGGGAGGGGGTTGGCTTTCCGGATAGATAATCCTCGAATTCTGTGTCCGGGTCAACTCCTTCTATTAAGGCCATCAAAATTGTGGGTTTATAAGAATCGCTCACTTCGGTGACAGGCAGGTTGAAGCGATCTAAATACGATTTCAAAGATTCACCCGAAGCCTGCTTAATCCTTGACAATTCCATGACGCTTTCAGATTTTCTAGCAAGAAGCCGGAACTGGTTCATAAAGCATTCACTCAATTCTTTAAAAGTTGATATCGACCGTGGAGGGAGTCGGGTGAACCACATTAGCGCCATGTCTTCTAGATAAATCGGGAACGCCTTGCATTTTACAGCATCTCGAGCTGCAGCGGCATTCATGAACCATGCATACCTCATCAGATGTTGTGCTGGGTCAGTTCTCCCTGAATACCGATCCATTTGTGGCAAGTTAAATCGCCGAGGGAACTGGAAGTACAATATATCATTTGTGAAGGGGGTGTGACTTCGCTCAATGCCCCTGTCCTCATTGGTGTATCGTCGGCTTTCAGACATGATTTGGCGCATCGTTACCCATACATCGGCATTTGTTAGTGTTTGCTTTGGTTCTCTAGGTCAAATGTTCGGATTACCCCTATGCTCCTAATTAGGGGATATCCTCCTATTTCTAGCGGCAGCTGCTCTACTCTGTTCCCTCCACTACCGGTCATTCACGGGTGGAAAAGTTGGAGAAGTTTTTGTTGCGTAGGATTAGTAATATTAGGATCCCGGGGTAGAACGTGGGATCCACGCATGGGCAGCAACATAGGTTCTCTCAGGCTCTGGTCATCAGGTCCTAACACATGAGCAACATTTTCATGGGATCCCAAGGATCCAAAGGTCAACCGATAAAGATTTTGAGGTTTCTCAAGCGGCCTTCTTTCACGAGGACGTTCTTCATCTGAAGAAGATGAATTGTCTGCAGCAAGGCGGCGTGTGGGAGAAGGTGTCTTTTGCCTCTGAAGCTCACTGAGTTCCCTACTCATGGTGATCATATTCTATTGCATATGAAGACTGTCACATTTATGGGCTTCTAAAGCATTTCTAGTACTCTCAAGTATGTCAAGAAAATGTGAAAAATCTCCATGCGTGATGGGTGTAGATGGAGCAGGTTGATCACCAGTCGTCGCGGCCAGCATCGGAGCATTGGTGGGTGCTTGAGTTGAGGTACCAGCTTTAGTCATATTCGGATCAAGTCAGAGCAGGGAAGGGGAGTCGGTTCGGTTCGGTTCAGAGGAGGGGTCTGGGTTGCTCCAGTGCCATCGAGTCGGCTCAAATTCTCTTTATTTGCTCGGTTCGGAACATCCGGTTCGGATCGGACTGTTCCGGAGCTTTGTCCCCGTGACCTTGTCAATACAATAGCTTTTTGATCTTCTCTAGCATCGTTCTCCCTAGATCCTTGCACTTCTTTTCCTTTTCCTTTGCCCATAATGTCCAATTCTTCAGCAATCGATCAGTAAATACTTGAAAGTATTGGAAATAGATGATTAACTTCTTTGAACTTGAAGGTCCAAATAGTAGAATGATAATCCCAAAAAGCTAAATTCAAAAATTCTCAATGAAAGCACCAAAATGATAGATCAAAAAATGGCTCTAACACCCAAATCAGAAATATTTCTAATGAAATGAAATTAAAAACGAAGAAGGAACACACGGTTTGTAGTGGTTCGGCGTTAAAGAGCATACGTCCACTTTTTACTCTTTGAATTGATGACTTGAATGCGAATACAACAATGGTTCTCACTCAATTTAACTCATAAAATACATGAATTTATTCAATCTCTTCTACAATGTGCTTTAAACGATTATTGTAATCTTGATATCTTGATGAATTCGGTTTGTGAAGGAGTATAAATTCTGAAAATGCCAGAAGATCCTTTGAAATGAGCTTTGGAGGTGTATTTATATGTGGAAAACCTCCCTGGGGTGGCTCCGGTTCGGGTATACGTGGCCTCCATCCCTTAAAATTCCGGTTCGGATAGGATAAGATAGTGACAACACATCTGGTTAGTGAGTAAACATGGGGAAAACGTGGGCATAATCGCTCCTCCTTTTCAGAGATCATGCGCTGTAACTCCTTCCACTCCTCATTCTTCGATTAAGGCCGGGATCTGCATAGGGGATTCAGATCGGTGTCCTCCGATCTGATCCGGACGTGTTTTCAGTCATGTGTCATTTTGACTCATCTGTAGCACAACCAGAGGGTTTGGGTCGGACCCCTCCGATCCGATCCGAATTTCTGACATAAATTCTTTCTTCGAACTTCCTCATTGAGCAATCTGTTAACTCTGGGGAGCCCGAATACAAAGCGGGCTAACATTGCCAAAAATCCGATATATATTAATAGAAATCAGTGCTACGTAGTTAATTTCAATGTCAGACACACAATCCATATAAGTGCATTCCGGGTCTGAACGGAACAACAATCAGGAAATCTCTAAATATATTCAGATCTCATGCCACTCATAACCTCCTATTGGGTGATCGGTCCAATCGAGACATCAACAATCAATCCAAATTATTCAAAGATTCTTGGTCTCTATTTATCGGTTTCCAGGTCTTCAATTTCTTTATAACGTCATATTATTACTTGAAATTATTTTCGAACATATATTCGATCTCGGTCTTTCCAAGTAATAAACGCATTTTAAAACAATAGTTATGGATCATTTTGGATTCGAATTTAAATCTCCTTCCAAATCATTATGAGTTTCTTAACAAACCAAGTTGGATTCACTCAAATTTCATAAAAATCCGTTATCGCCTTAACCCTTCCTTGAAATTTAATATTTATTTTCAAATCTTATATTTCAGAACATAATTCTTTTATTCATTGTTATCGTTTTCATAAGTTTGTGAACTTTCCAAAACTCAATTTGGTTTCGATTCCTTTCATGACAATTCAAACAATTCATATTTCAAAATAGAATATACTTCTCATATCAAATATCACAATCATTCCAAACCCGTTTATATTCAAAATATAATATATTTTATATAGAGATATCATAATCATTTCAAAAATTGATTTTATATTCAAAATAGAAAATTCTTTCTAATCACAATACCATAGTTTTTCAAAACCAGTCTATATTCAAAGGAGAATATGTTTTATTTCACATCACAACTTGAATCAACGATTTTAAATCGAGAACAATTCCAATTTAGGAAGAAGTTACAAATATTTAGAATAACCTGATTTTTTTTTAAAAAAACTCTTTTATGAATATATATGTATTTATTAATAATTAGAGTAAAATAAAATAATTTAAATCACTATATATATACATCTATTAAATGCTTTACTAAAATAATCTTTAAATAATATAATATAATTTATTTCAAACTATAAGTGTATATATGTAGTTAACTCTTTTAAAACCTTAATTGTTTCCTTCTTCCAAATTTTAATAACTTAAATTTTATATTCCAGCTTCAATAAAGTTTATTTCATTTCCATATCTCAATTTCAAAATAACACTCAAATCTGACCTTTCAGATTAAAAGGATTTAAATTCGTATTCAATCCAAATCTCAAACAATTCCAAGTAGCGTCGCATTCTCTCTTTTTAATTAAATTTAAAGAGAATTACTAAATTCAACTTTAAACAATTAAATTTAAGTAATCAAAATCATATTTAAACTTCATTCCAATTTTTTTAATTCATATAAATCTGTTTATTCAATTTTCCTTTATGGTCGCCGAACTACATGTATAGCAACCTTTTTCAATTTTACTTTGGACATATCTCGAAAATCATACATTAGAATTTTAAAATTCCATTTCTATTCAGAAGATATTATTAATAGAATTCCGATGTTTCTCGTTTCGCGTCTATCCGATTTTAAACGCTCAAGTTATAGACGTTTGAAAATTTAAATCGATATTTATGATCTGTCGCTATGCGACGCATTCAATTCGAGCTATATAACAAATAGATATAGATCGTCTAAATTCTTTCCAAAATAAACTTAAACTTCCATAACTTGAATTTAAAGCCAACTCTAAATAATATTTTAAAATTTCCATTTTAGTTTAAATTCACTTCCTTTCAAATTCCAAATATTCATTTCAAATTAAATTGAAATCTTAATAATAATATTTTGAATGTTATAAAATTTCCTGTAACTAATCGTTAAATTGTTTACAACTAACCCATCTTGAATACATTTTTAAATCATTCCCGATATAAATTTCAAATCTAATAAAATTCCAAAATCGTTTCCACAAATGTCTGTTGATCATCTTAAATTCCCAAATAGTTGCGATTTAATTCAAAATTAAATTTGTTTTCATAAATATTTTTAGCAAAATTTACGTACTAACTTAATCTCAAACCCAATTTATTTTAATATAAAGATTGAAAACACTTTCAAAACTGTTTTGTCCTTTACGAAGATCACCAAACAACTTTATTCGATTTCCCAAACAGTTTGAAAAATTACGTTCAAACTTGCTTCACAATAATTATTTTATTATTTAAAATGATCGTTCATGGAAGAAGAATTAAATCGATTATCCGCATAATTCCATAACTACAGTGTGTATAATGCAACCATACACAAATTAATAAATAAACCATATGCGCATGAAGCCATTCACTGTAAACACCGTAATCAATTAACAATCAATTTCATTGTGCGCAAAGCGTTATGGTCAATAACTCTTAGTGTTTAAGGTGTTTAACTACATAACTGCCCTTTCAAACATCACATGCTACCATACATGTCCATACACAATCAACTAATATCAACAAATTATAATTATCAATAAATTATAATATATTTTCTATACTAATTTAAAAATAAATAATTAAATTAATGGTTCTCACCTTCATGCTCAAAATTCCTTTTGCTGATTGAATGTCCTTGCTATAAACGATCCACCTCAATGATGTCGTTACACGTTTAATGTAACGTCCCACTTTTCCGTACCAATTTAAGCTGACATTTTACCGCACAGTCAACCCAACTTATACAGATAAGCAAAATGTTAACAGAAAGAAGTTAGAGGATGAGAAAGATAAGATAGAACAAATAGAATAGAAGAGTAAGAAGAACATCAAAATCTCACAGCGGAACGAGTAAAAGATAATATACAAAAATTCTTTATACAAAAGGAATTGTATATATACATACCAATCATCAAATTACAGCACATATCAGACACATCGGAAATAAACTCTAGATAACTAGCGGTGAAGCCTCCTGCTTCCAGCTCTTGAAACTCCAGTGAAACCTGACCTGGAAATATACTCGGTCCGAACCCGAGCACATTTGATTTAAAACAAAATTCACCCGGATCAGTCTGGAATACTTTCAATGGTAAATTCACAATAAATAGTTTTGATATATCAAGATCCAGTGATATTATAATAGTGTCTATCAATCACAAATAATTAACTAAGTAGTAGAACGCTTGCATCTCACGCTCTACATATTTATTTTATAATCAAAAACCGCGAGCGCTTATTGGAGATTGGATTCCAACTAACAAGGTATGGGAGCACCTTCCGATTAGTGTACTCTAGAGGGTATACACTGGGGTTCGACAAGAACGTCTTGCAACCCGACCTCACATGACCGACCACTCATTTAGCTTGAGTGTATCGAATATATTGTCACCACGGTTGTTGGCCATCCAACCGTCATCCGAAGATGCAGAATCGAAAAGAAGAACAAATATGAATTTTCTCTAGATCGGTGACAAGACACCCTGCTTGGGTATGACCCAACTAGCCATGCTGCCCTGCCCAACTTCTGTCTTTCCCGGCTGTGAGGCTAGAGGCTACGCTTATCTTCTAGAACAACACACCATCATTCACTTTGAATGCCGCATCGTAAAACCCGTCGAATGACTAATCGATTTCCTCAAAATATTACGGGTTTAAAAAGCTAAGAGAAACGAATTTCTCTGCCACCAGACATAATACCTTTTGGAGATCAACCGTACGCGATTCGTTAGGAATACTCTATCAAACACTCGTCCATACAAATCATCCAGGAACAAGATGAACCGAAGGCACTCTCCTACCGCCTCCTGTATAGGAGTCACCCCCAGGATCAGTAGCGAGAAGCCCTTGCAATCCCTTAGATCTCAACCACGGCAGAATCACAGTGTATCTCTTTTTGTTGGGAGCTACCCAGAGATTATAAGTAGTCCTTCCGCTTATGAAATTCTACGGGTCTTCAATGCTCCATCTTTATTATCTGCCAGCTAGTTTCGTATGCAATATTGATTCGAAGTGGGTTTGGGTCCAGTCCTATCCCGGTCTCTTCGAAACAACACGTAAAAAGGGTCAAGTATATTTCACTGATAGTTTGGTGTTCTAACTATCAATGTCAAAACAATATGGTCAAGTTCGTTGGTAGCTCAGATCATTTTAACTAAACCATATCGTCGATCCTTCAAAATCGTTTTATATTCTTATTTCAAATCATATTGTTCGCGATGGTGGAAACTATATCTTTATATAAACGCACCCACCAAACTCCATTTTATTTCGTATTTTCGAAAACATTGTTATCCACCAAATCTATTCCAATTCTTATACTTTGGGAAAAACACTATCTTCTCACTTTGATACTTATACTTCAAACTCAAATTAAATTCTATATCACTCACTTACATTTCAAATATCATTTCTTAAATAAAAGCTTTCTTTAAAACCATCGTTTGGGTTTAATTCTTCGCTATAAACGTCTTATTATAAACTCAGGTTCTATTATCAAATCTAAACAATAAGCTATTTAATGCCTTTTCTATATTGGGAAAACTCTTTTCTGGTCCCTTCGATTGTACTTCACTTAATCATTATGTTTTTCTTTATAACCCGATATAATACCTTTGTTTCATCATACCATTAAGTTTTGTTTCAAATCCTTGTTCCTTCTTTCATTTAGAAAGTTCATTATTTTAATTATCATTAATTAAAATAATAATCAACCTTAGCTCTTTGTTAGTGATTGAAAACAGATTAGTTAATCACTTACTTAAACAATTGCTAATCATATTAATGATTATTATAATTTAATAAACATATTTAAACCTCGTCAAATAAAAAGATTTTTAATCATTACATTAAACCAAATATTCGTTAAATATTCTCCGTTAGATTAATCGAAGACCGATTAATCTAATTACTAATTCTGATTAGTTAACCTAACCACCATTGCTTATTTACTTGATTTCGATTAATTATTCTATTATTAATATAATTAATCTAAATAAAACTTACTTAAATCATCATTATATAATTTATTTCGTAACCATTGACTCATTATAATACCCTATAATTTATAACTTCACTTTGGTTCAGAGGAACAAGTTTTATAACTTTAATTACGTCCATTCTCCCGTTGGTGCACTAATGTTTTGAAAAAAGGATTTTTGATCGTTGCTGCCAACTACTAAATCAATACGGTCTATTTATTTAAAACATCACATAAATGTGAAGGTCAATTCAATGTTCAATCATCATTGGGTAAAAGTTCTATATTTAAATAATATACAGTGTATTTGAGGAATCCGGTCGGATCCCTCCAAACTGTTCGTCCCTGCATTTCAGATAATAATATTTAAATAATTATTTAAATCAAAATCAGCCAATATGACAAGTATAATTTGTCGAAAATCATTAAAACAACCAATGAACCAAGGCATGCAGTCATCTAATTATTATCATCAACGACGGGTTATATTTTATATGAATTTAACACTGCACAGAATTTCAGAAAAGTGTGGGAATGAACTCACCTTTATTCGATTGACGATCGCGCGTTGTTTCACTACATTCCAGCTTGACAGCACAGCCTTCAGCTCCATGATCTTAACGACATTTGTTTTCATTAAAACTCTAATCCCCATCGGCTAATCATTTCCTTAATAATGCGATTTCTTCTTCTAACTGCAAAACAGCCCAGTTATTCATTTGTCTACTGTGTACTTGTGTGCCCTTTCCCCATTTGCAAACACATTTGTTGCCACCGTCACATTCATCTTCTTATGTCCTCAACACTTCAGGTCTTCAAGCTATCACCCCATGAACAGAACTACAACCTTCCCATGAAAACTCAACTTGTACCCAATACCATTATTTCACTCGCCTACTTCTTCTTCTTCTATTTTCTTTTTATTTATTATTATTTCTTTCAAGCGAGCCTTCCCTGTACCATGAAAGCTTCCTCACCATGCTCAGCTGCATGGGCACTTCTCTTACATGTTCTTCTTCACTTTCCTTTTGACCAACACGTGCATCTCCACTGCATTTCTTCTCCGGATACACATTTAAAATATCAGTCCTCCCCTTATACTTCTTTTGATTCCTTACAGACATATATAACCCCACCTGCGAGGTCACATGGGCCCCGTGAACGTCAGAAACCCTTTCCGTTCATCCATGCTTGTACCACTTCTATACCCTCCAGTATCCACCTTGTACACCGCTTCTCGAGTCACTGGCCACCGAACTCGGCGTCGCCTCCCACCATGTGAGCCCTACCATCACTTCACCGACACCTTACTGCTAAGTTCGTCCTTCTTTCAGTGATTTACGCCTTCATGTGGTCCATGGTCCCAGGCAGCGAAGCCTCTATCGCCATCGGAAGCAAAGATACCCGGTTGAACCTTCACGCCCCTCCCCTTTGATTTATTATTAAATTCGTTTTCAGAAGGAAAGAAGAAGATTACAGCTTCATGAAGAAGTATTTAGTATGGGGATAGAGTTAGGATGATTGGCATATTTATATAGAAATGTATATAATTTAAATATTAAGCCAATTGTATAGAAGTCGTGCTCATTTACAACTATTAAGGCGTGAATTCATGAAATAGAGTTAACTTAGATTTGTCCTAGTAAGTGCATGGTTCGCCATTGGGAAATGGGGTTTGGATGATTTGTTTTATTATGATTTTACGTTTTTTTTGTTTTATACAGTCAGATATTTAGGGTATCATGCTCTATAAAATTTTATCATCTTAGGACCGCTATGGACCGAAATAAAAATACAGTTGTAATGATCAACATCCCACGATCCCAAAAATATAATAATATCGGTAGATTTACTTATATTGTGAAACCCCAAAATATTGATATGGGGTGCAAATTACTCCAAATAAAAAGCTGTGTATTTAATTAATTAAAATTACAGTAAAATTCTAAAAATTAAATTATCCCTACGCCTCAAAAGAACCCTGTCCAGATTTGCAACCGATATCTAGTTATATCAAATAAACCGTTATGGTCGATAATCGATTCCACAACGACTTTCTGAAATTTTGAATTGGACATATCTTAACATCAATATGATGGAATCTCGATTTTTCTTTTACATTAGAAAATTATCATCTAGTCGACCCAACCATTTCTTGTTTCACTGAAATCCGATTTATATCGGATCCTGAATATTCAATTAAGATTCGAACTTCAATATTACGAACTATCGCGCCATTTCGAGCTCGCTTTAATTAATTTATAAATATATAAATTCGAACTCTATTTTCTGATAAATCAATTCGATATATAATTCATTAATATCGCCAAATTAATATTTAAATAGGTTTAAATATTCGTAGTTAACTTTCAAAAATACGGGACATTACTTTCTTCCCCCCTTAAAAGAATTTCGTCCCCAAAATTACAAAATAAGAAGAATGATCTGAACCCAATTATTTTAAAATAATTATATTTTGAATATCCTTAAAATAAATTCAGACTCCTTAAAATTTTCGTAAATTTCGCCAGTACCTCCTCTTCATGGCTCGATCACAACAACTTCAACTGCCACTTCGGGCCTCAGCTTCTTCAAACATAATCAAAAATCCCAATGTCTCCTCAACTCGAGGGTATAAAACTAATCACCAACCAATAATATTAAGGTGTACCTTTTTGTTAGGCAACTCAATTCCAATTCCGACGTAAATCATCTCTTCAGCTACAAATCTGTACTTCAATTCCTATTACCAGATAAATTCCATGGTCTTCCCGAATTTGCACTTGTCTCGATTGATAATACAAGTAACACATACACGGTTATCTCATTCAGTTCATAAATGATTCTATTCAACTATCTAACGTCCAATCAATCACAATTAACTTAATCACTAAATTTAATTTGTTTATTTAACTCCACTTAACCTGTTTAATTCCTTTTCCAGATTCCATTATTAATTAGTTTAATTCTAATTCGTAATTCAATTCGAAATTCAATCAAATCAAGTTAGACAACCAAATACCCAATATTTCTATATGATAGAAATTATTTCATCTTTATACAAAAATATAAGTTGGGCAAAATTATTTCATTTACCTGCTTTTCAAAATAATTTAAAACAATTTTATCACAAATACGCACTCACGTATATATATATATATATATATATATATATATATATATATATTCAAACTCAATCTAGGATATTTCTAATCCCATCTCTATCGAGTTACACGACAGAGCCAAGGTTACTACTCAACCAATAGCTCGATACCACATTGTAACGTCCCACTTTTCCATAACAATTTAAGCTGACATTTTACCGCACAGTCAACCCAAATTATACAGATAAGCAGAATGCTAAGAGAAAGAAGTTAGAGGATGAGAAAGATAAGATAGAACTAATAGAATAGAAGAGTAAGAAGAACATCAGAATCTCACAGTGGAACGAGTAAAATATAATATACCAAAATTCTTTATACAAAAGAAACTGTATATATACATACCAATCATCAGAGTACATCACATATAAGACACATCAGAAATAAACTCTAGATAACTAGCGGTGAAGCCTCCCGCTTCCAGCCCTTGAAACTCCAGCGAAACCTGACCTGGAAATATATTTGGTCTGACCCGAGCACATTTGATTTAAAACAAAATTCACCCGGATCAGTCTGGAATACTTTCAATGGTAAATTCACAATAAATAGTTTTGATATATCAAGATCCGGTGATATTATAATAGTGTCTATCAATCACAAATAATTTACCAAGTAGTAGAACGCTTGCATCTCACGCTCTACATTTTTATTTTATAATCAAAAATCGCGAGCGCTTATTGGAGATTGGATTCCAACTAAAAAGGTTTGGGAGCACCTTCCGATCAGTGTACTCTAGAGGGTATACACTGGGGTTCAACAAGAACGTCTTGCAACCCGACCTCACATGACCGACCATTCATTTAGCTTGAGTGTATCGAATATATTGTCACCACGGTTGTTGGCCATCCAACCATCATCCGAGGATACAAAATCGAGAAGAAGAACAAATATGAATTTTCTCTAGATCGGTGACAAGACACCCTGCTTGGGTATGACCCAACTAGCCATGCTGCCCTGCCTAACTTCTGTCTTTCCCGGCTGTGAGGTTAGAGGCTACGCTTATCTTCTAGAACAGCACAACATCGTTCACTTTGAATGCCAAATCGTCAAACCCGTCAAATCACTAATCGATTTCCTCAAAATATTACGGGTTTAAAAAGCTAAGAGAAACGAATTTCTCCGCCACCAGACATAATACCTTTTGGAGATCAACCATCGCGATTCGTTAGGAATACTCTGTCAAAACACTCATCCATACAAGTCTTCCAGGAACAGGATGAACCAAAGGCACTCTCCTACCGCCTCCTGTATAGGAGTCACCCCCAGGATCAGTAGCGAGAAGTCCTTGCAATTCCTTAGATCTCAACCACGGCAGAATCACAGTGTATCTCTTTCTGTTGGGAGCTACCCCGAGATTATAAGCAGTCCTTCTGCTTATGAAATTCTACGGGTCTTCAATGCTCCATCTTTATTCTCTGCCAGCTAGTTTCGTATGCAACATTGATTCGAAGTGGGTTTGGGTCTAGTCCCATCCCGGTCTCTTCGAAACAACACGTAAAAAGGGTCAAGTATATTTCACTGATAGTTTGTTGTTTTAACTATCAATGTCAAAACAGTATGGTCAACTTCGTTGGCACCTCAGATCATTTTAACTAAACCATATCGTCGATCCTTCAAAATCGTTTTATATTCTTATTTCAAATCTTATTGTTTGCGATGGTGGAAACTATATCTTTATATAAACGCACCCACCAAACTCCACTTTATTTCGTATTTTCGAAAACATTGTTATCCACCAAATCTATTCCAATTCTAATACTTTAGGAAAAACACTATCTTCTCACTTTGATACTTATACTTCAAACTCAAATTAAATTCTATATCACTTACTTACATTTCAAATATCATTTCTTAAATAAAAGCTTACTTTAAAACCATCGACTGGGTTTAATTCTTCACTATAAACGTCTTATTATAATATCGGGTTCTATTATCAAATCTAAACGATAATCCATTTAATGCCTCTTATATATTGGGAAAACTCTTTTCTGGTCCCTTTGATTGTACTTCACTTAATCACTATGTTTTGATTTATAACCCGATATAATACCTTTGTTTCATCATACCATTAAGTTTTGTTTCAAATCCTGATTCCTTCTTTCATTTAGAAAGTTCATTATTTTAATTATCATTAATTAAAATAATAATCAACCTTAGCTTACTTTGTTAGTGATTGAAAACAAATTAGTTAATGACTTACTTAAACAATTGCTAATCATATTAATAATTATTATAATTTAATAATCATATTTAAACCTCGTTAAATAAAAAGATTTTTAATCATTACATTAAACCAAATATTTGTTGAATCTTCTCCATTAGATTAATCGAAGACTGATTAATCTAATTACCAATTCTGATTAGTTAACCTAACCACCATTGCTTATTTAACTAATTTCGATTAATTATTCTAATATTAATATAATTAATCTAAATAAAACTTACTCAAAACATTATTATATAATTTATTTCGTAACCATCGACGCATTATAATACCCAATAATTTATAACTTCACTTTGGTTCAGAGGAACAAGTTTTATAACTTTAATTACGTCCATTCGCCCGTTGGTACATTAACGTTTTAAAAAAAGGGTTTCTGATCGTTGCTGCCAACTACTAAATCAATACGGTCTATTTATTTAAAACATCACATAAATGTGTGAAGGTCAATTCAACGTTCAATCATCATTGGGTGACAGTTCAATATTTTAATAATATACAGTGTATTTGAGGAATCCGGTCGGATCCCTCCAACCTGTTCGTCCCTGCATTTCAGATTATAATATTTAAATAATTATTTAAATCAAAATCAGCCAATACGACAAGTATAATTTGTCGAAAATCATTAAAACAACCAATCAACCAAGGCATGCAGTCATCTAATTATTATCATCAACGACGGGTTATATTTTATATGAATTTAACACTGCACAGAATTTCAGAAAAGTGTGGGAATGAACTCACCTTTATTCGATTGACGATCGCGCTTTGTTTCACTACATTCCAGCTTGACAGCACAGCCTTCAGCTCCATGATCTTAACGACATTTGTTTTCATTAAAACTCTAATCCCCATCGGCTAATCATTTCCTCAACAATGCGATTTCTTCTTCTAACGGCAAAACAGCCCAGCGCTTCACTTGTCTATTGTGTACTTGTGTGCCCTTTCCCCATTTGCAAACACATTAGTTGCCACCATCACGTTCATCTTCTTATGTCCTCAACACTTCAGGTCTTCAAGCTATCACCCCATGAACAGAACTACAACCTTCCCATGAAAACTCAACTTGTACCCAATACCATTATTTCACGTGAACCCCCCTACACACATGAACGCCTCGCCTACTTGTTTTTTTCTTTCTTTCACGCAAGCCTTCCCTGTACCATGAAAGCTTCCTCACCATGCTCAGCTGCATGGGCACTTCTCTTACATGTTCTTCTTCACTTTCCCTTTGACCAACACGTGCATCCCCACTGCATTTCTTCTCCGAATACACAGTTTAAATATAAGTCCTCCCCTTATACTTCTTTTGATTCCTTACAGACATATATAACCCCACCTGCGAGCTCCCATGGGCCCCATGAACATCAAGAACCCCTCCCGTTCATCCATGCTTGTACCACTTCTATACCCTCCAGTATCCACCTTGTACACCGCTTCTCGAGTCACTGGCCACCGAAGTCGGCGCCGCCTTCCACCATGTGAGCCCTACCATCACTTCACCGACACCTTGCTGCTGAGCTTGACCTTCTTTCAGTGATTTAGGCCTTCATGTGGTCCGCGGTCCCAGGCAACGAAGCCTTTATCACCACCGCAAGCAAAGATACCCGGTTGAACCTTCACGCCCCTCCCCTTTGGTTTATTATTATATCCGAGATTTCGTTTTCAGAAGGAAAGAAGAAGAGTACAACTTCATGAAGAAGTATTTAGTTTGGGGATAGAGTTAGGATGATGGGCATATTTGTATAGAAATGTATATAATTTAAATATTAAGCCAATTGTACAGAAGTCATGCTCGTTTGCAGTAATTAAGGCGTGAATTCATGAAATAGAGTTAACTTAGATTTGTCCTAGTACGTGCGCGGTTCGCCTTAGGGAAATGGGGTTTGCAGGATTTGTTTTATTTTGATTTTACGTTTTTTTATATGGTCAGATATTTAGTGTATCATGCTCTATAAAATTTCATCATCTCAGGGCAGTTATAGACCAAAATAAAATTACAGTTGTAATGATCAACGTCCCACGATCCCAAAAACATAATAATATCAATAGATTTACTTATATTGTGGAACCCCAAAATACTGATACAGGGAACAAATTACTCCAAATAAAAAGCTGTGTATTTAATTAATTAAAAATTACAGTAAAATTCTAAAAATTAAATTATCCCTACGCCTCAAAAGAACCCTGTCCAGATTTGAAACGATATCTAGTTATATCAAATAAACCGTTATGGTCGATAATCGATTCCACAACGACTTTCTGAAATTTTGAATTGGACATATCTTAATATCAATATGATGGAATCTCGATTTTTCTTTTACATTAGAAAATTATCATCTAGTCGACCCAACTGTTTCTCGTTCACTGAAATCCGATTTATATCGGATCCTGAATATTCAATTAAGATTCGAACTTCAATATTACGAACTGTCGTGCCATTTCGAGCTCGTTTTAATTAATTTATAAATATATAAATTCGAACCCTATTTTTAGATAAATCAATTCGATATATAATTCATTAATATCGCCAAATTAATATTTAAACAGATTTAAATATTCGTAATTAACGTTCAAAAATCCGGGACATTACATTTAATCCCTTTCTTTTGCAACCAAAAATCCAAGAAACATGTATATATTAATTTATACACACACATGCACTTTGTTTCTTCTCTACATGAGGGAGCGTAGCCTGTTTCAACGCAAGACTTTGGGTTTTTTCTATGAAGTGGCGGACTGTGCTTTTCCTTTTTGGAAGAGAGGGAGGGACCCAAGTCTTATAAAGGAAAACTCTATGTGGCCAGGCTGGTGAGAACGTGGAGAGGGAAAGAGAGTTTGGTGTTGTACTCGAATGGGTAAGGAGCTGAATGTAACAACCCGAAAAAGCAGAACCAATTTAAAATTTTTATTTTGGCAATTTTAATGAATTTTGAATATTTAAAATGATTTATTTTGAATAATGACGACGAAAGATTTATTTTCGACGAAGTTAGAACGATGAAATTTATTTTAATTATAAAACGAGCCTGAAATGGTGCGGTGGTTCGAAAATTCGATTTCTAATTTTAAATGAATATACAAAATTCAATATAAGTCAGAATTGGACGAAACAAGAAATATTTGAATCTGTTTAATCATATCATTCTATTGATGTAAGAAGCCGAGATTTCACTTAATAGAATGAAATATACGTGCAGTTTAAAATTCAAAAAAGTCACTGTGGAATTTATATATATGTTAATATATATATATAAAGCCCTTATAAAAAGCCATTTTGCAAACGACCTACGTTTTCGACGAGACCACTTTTGTTGGATCCGAGATGTCAAATTATTGTTAGATTCCAATTTTCATAATTTTTGAAATTAATATGTGAGCATGGCAAAAGAAAACGTGTTTTAACAGTTTTAGTCAATTTGGATCGACCAGAAAATGGCCATTTTTCAAACGGTCTCCAAATTCGAGAAAATTTATTTGGTTAGGACCGTTTCATCAAAACATAGCCAGATTTATTTTCCTAGAATTTTTAGAGTCAGTATGTGTCCCCAGTAAATTAAAATGTACGTTTAAATTTAATATATATCGATTTATATTTTAATTTAAATGGAAACTGATCGTAATAGTTGAATCGGCTTACGAAACATATCTCATTGTATTCGAAATGAGGGTATTTGTCTAGAGGTGACAGTAATTGGGTTTGATTTGGAGTTTATTGTGTTAAACAAGTAGATTACCAGTCAAAAGGGTAAAATAATATATAAAAACAAAATCCTCCACATAAACCCTAATGCTCCTTCAGCGCCGCCGCTCTTATGCGATTAAAGGCGGATGGAGCTCGATTTTTCTTCTTGACTTTTTGAGCAATCTATTCAATAATTTCCAACACTTAATAAGGGAAAATCAAAGAGGGCTTCAAGATCTAAACATCCAACGGTTAGGATCAGTTATGGGGTAGCGGATTCCTCGATTTCTGCTCACAAACGCCCGCCGTTCGCAGGCCAATTCAAGCCGCTAGGGCCCACTGAACTGCACCATTTCCGAGCTGAAGGAAGGCGGTGCAAGGCTTACTGATGTGGCATGGTACGATCTTGGTCAAGGAAAACAACGAGGGTACAGTTTCGAACCATAAAACTGACTATGGGTTCGGTGGTCTTCTGTATAACGAGAGCCTGATGGAAGAAGAAGGTAGTAACATCTTTTAAACGTTTGGTAAAGGTTATTTTTCCTTTCAATTATATTGGTTAGTTTAATTTAGTATATTAAGCAGTAATATTTTAAAAAAATAATATATAGCATTAATGTTTTAATAAAAATAGAATTGTTTTGAAATGAAAATAGAATCGTCTTGAAATGAAAATAGAATTGTTTTGCAATGAAAATAACATTGTTTTAAAATGAAAATAACATTGTATTAAATTTATATAAAGCATCGTTTTTTATATATAAAAAAATGTAAATAAAAATAGCATTGAAAAATATAAAATATACACTGTTTGTAAACATAAAAATGTACATTATTTTTGAAAATATTAAAAGGGCATTATTTTTGAAAATATAGAAAGAGCATTGTTTCTATTGTTAACATTGTGATTTTAATGAAAAAGAATTGTTATAAAAAAATACATGACTTTTAAAATATATATTAGCATAATAAAAATATGATTTTTATTATATGGGTAGCAATATAAAAAGGAGACTTTTATATAAGTAGTAGCAGTATAAAAACATGATTTTTTATATATAACGATGTGATAATAATGTGATTTTTTATAGAATTAGCATTGTATAAAAATGTGATTTTAATATAAATCGCATGAAACAGATTGCGATGGAACCAACTGGGAGAGAACAGAATTAAAACAGAAATTCAAAAATAAAAGAATGACGAAGTGGAAATCGAAGGCGAGAACTCCTCACCATACTTTCTTATACAGTTATTTATTTTTTAACTATACATATGAACCACTCCCCGTCGTCCACAGACCATGGACGACTTATTTGCTTAATTGTATTGTGTTGTTTGAAAATTGTATGTGATGAGAAATGGATTGTATGAAATATTCATGTGTTAAAATAAATATTTTATCGTTAGAAATATAACTTTTAACGAATAAATGAAATTAAAATAAATATTCATTTACAAATCAGACGATTTGTTTATGTACACCCATTTGACTGATACTGATTGGGATGATAAATTTTACACGTTGCTCAACTGCACAAATAATATTCAATATTTGTTGGTTGAAACCCCACACGGGTGTTGGGATGATATTTGACGTACACTAATCCCAACCATTTAGTTGTATGTCAATCGATTGGTTGACAGGCTGTTATAAGCGTTAAATATCTATATTTAATGCTTATACAGTGTAGAATGCACTCTGGATGATTGTTGATTATGGTTATTATATACGTGTGTTGTATGAAATCCATATAAACAACATTTTATGTTAATTGATTGTGTCAGATGCAAATTTAGAACGAACGAATATTTTAAAATAACGAATATTTTCAAATAATGAATATTTTAAAATAATATTCAAAAAAGAATCAAAATATGATTTTGATGTCCGATTTGGGATGGACACGAATATATTTAAATATATAAAGTCGTGCTGATAAATTTAACGGCATTTTGACGTGAACGATATTTATATCGATTTTATTCATTTTAATAATGAATATTAAAAATGAATTGATTTCAAAATCTAATGTTTTGAAAATATTATCATTTATATATTAATGATATGGAATATTCAATTTTGATTTGAAATTGAATATGAAGTTGAAATCGTTTTGAAAACGAATTTAAAATGATTTATAAAATACGTTGAAATGGAAATCGACGAAATATATATTATATATATAATACATATAATATAATGGCCTGAATAGAACGCGCCACGCTGCGGCTGTTCTCGAATTTCGACCATCGACTTCGAATGGACATTATGGGAGATCCGACCGTTGGATTCTACTAAAATCGGAACCTTGGGTTCGTATTGAAATGAGATTTCTAACAAATATTATAGATTTAAACTCTAACAGTTGAATTTGGAATTATGTCCAAATCAAATTTGGAAAAGGTTGCTATAAGTGCAGTTCGACGACCATTTATGGAAATCGACTGTACGGGCCTTGATAAAATTATTAAAAATATCAATAATTAGTGTAAAATCATAGGAAATGATTTGGAATGAATTGGGATGAAAAATTCCATATTTGAAAAGATAAAAATATATTTTTATCGAAATGAACTAGTTATGAACTAGAATTATAATCCAATTATTTTTAAATAAATAAATTGGATTTGAAATGGTTTTAAAAATAACCAGAATTTCCAATATATGAATTGGAATGGATTTGAATCGAAATTATCTTCGGAATATTTTGATATTGGATTCCGTGATTATACGGGCTTTGTGGAAGAATTTGGAAGATATATATATCGTTATTCCAATACAATGTTTGTTGAGTTCAGAATTTGATATTGAATATAGCCAATATATTTTCTATTCAGAGCCTTGTATTTGGGATTTTGGGTTTGTCGTGAACGGTTCTTCGCTAACACTATTCTTAAACCCAATGGAGTTAAGGAAATTAGAAACTAACTGGAGGTTAGCTAAGTTGAATGGTTCCCAGGGTATTGATCTGATGTTGGTTTCGGCCTATGGGATTAATACTTAGGGAATTGTTCTCTTACTAATTTACGGTTTGAGACTGATGGAATGGTGTCTTCATTAATACTGTTCTGAAACCCCATATGAAAAGAATAATTCTTTTAACTAAGATTTAAAGAAGAATTACCAATTAATGAACATTTAATTGGAATTGAAATGGAATGTAAATCGGATTTATTCGACATTCGTTCTTTAACCCGATTTGCAGTGAAATGTGATTTGGAATTTATAAATCTTTATTCTAAGATTTAATGGAATTTCCAAAGTAAAGTTTTTCAGTTTAATAAAATTTATTGGAATGGAATGAGATTCGATTTGATAATAATGGAAATGAACTTCTGTGGAGGAAGACTGATAATATATATGGAATTTAAAAGGCTTTTCCGTTATTCCATTTATAATTTTAGTCACATACAGAAATTGATATCAATTATATATTGTTTTGTTTTTCCGTGAGAATTCCATAATTAATGGAACGTGATTTTGGGTTTATCGTGAACTGTGTTTTAAATGACATTAGTTCTTTAACCCAGTTAAATACAAAATTTATTTCCTGAATTCGAAAAATCATTAAGTAATGATTGTTGGAAATTAAAACTGAATTAGAGTTTTAATGAATCTTTAAATAGATTGAAAGGTGAATTTGATAACTAAAATGATCAAATCCAAGAAATGATCGAGAATGGAGTATCACCAGTTTTTCTCCAAGCGTTAGTTAAATCTTTAATTAGATTTGAACGTGAAATGGTAATTAATTTTACCGATAACAGCGTGGTGTTAGATATGAAGTATTACCAGTTTTACTTCATGGGATGAATAGGTTGGGATTAGGAAATCAATACAAATGATTACTTCGGTAAGGTTTGCTAATCCCGACTAGTTTGGATAAACCATAATTTGGTATGGATTGATTTCCAAAGGAAGATTAAAGAATAAATTTATAGAATTTGTCGTTGATAAAATTAATGGGAACCTTTCCCAAAGGATATGAATATTTAAATAAAAGAATATTCAAAATTGGAATGAGGTGTATGTTGTGTTTTTATAGCACTTGTTTACCATATATGCAAGTTATTCAGAAAGACCGGGTTTATTCCATTCTGAATAACTGAATCGACGATGCGTCGACGATGAAGACGGTGGTTGAAGACCAGACGTCTTTACATCGTTTGGATGATTATTGATGTCTTGATTGGGTTGCACACCCAAGACAAGGTAATAAGTGGTGATCGTTCCAGACGTACCTGGAGATCGACTGGATATGCGAGGGCCTCTCTCCTATATTGGACATACGGGACGAGGAATAAGGTGCATCCGGTTTCGTTCAGACCTAGAACGAACTTGTAATGGTTGTGTGTCTGACATCGGATTTCACTCTGTGTGATTGATAGACATCGGTTGCGTAGCGTGAATTGCCTTGTGGCATGCTGAGATGCAAATGATCAAGGCTTCTGTTGAAAAGTAGAGTCTTGTGGTTGATGATCAAAGCACGACTTTAATATAGCATAGCTTTGTGTAGCGTAAATTCGCGAGCCTTACTGTTTGCGAACAAATTATGCAATTGTAAACAACTGTAAAATTCGTTCGTCTTTCCTAAACAACAAGGATCGTTGTAGAGGGTGTCGAACTCTGGGACCAAATTATTTTATTAATAAATCCAGTCAAGTTATCCCTAACTTTGGATTGGTTGAAAACAAAGAAAATAGCAGAAATTAAATAAAAGAAAGTTTTAACAATAAGTGAAAGCAATTAGGGGATAATGACATAGATCAGATTCATAATCATCAATAGCCAAAAGATTAACCAGATCTAATACATGTTTCTGTCACAAACATGAATCAACGATAATAGGTCTTTAGAAACAAATATGTAAATAACGACAAGTATAGCCTATGCAGGAGCTCAGCTCTACAACCATAGACTATCAGGACAGATTCACTAATTAATTTCTAAAACCCTAAAATTAGATCTAGATCTGATAAACGTTAGATCGAACGCGAATATATCCTGTGAAGGAGCATAGCTCTTAAACGACACAAAATATGAAGGTTCAGATCTAACCCTTAATTCAGATCCAGATCTACATGTATACAGTCCTCATCTTTTGGCTATGTGATTCATATTGAATCATACTATCAGCGTCATCACCCCCTAATCAAAGGGGATTAGCTAGACATAGCTAAAGAAGAAGAAAAACAGAAATTAAATAACAAGAACATAAATAAAACTAAAACTAAATAGAAAAGAGGAAGAAGAATGATTTTATTCCAAGAAGAGAATTACAGAATAAAACCCAATGTGTTTCTTACAAGACTAAGATACAATGTATTTATAGCTGATATGACAAAGGCTAGCTAGCTAATTACATAATGTGGGACTAAAGAAATAACCCAAATAACACATAAGCCAGTGTGAACGCAGCTTTAGAGTGAGTGGTCTAGCAAATAGGCTAGTGTGAACGCAACATGGGTAAGAGGCCTTCCAAATGAGCTAATGTGAATGCAGTTTGAGTCTTTATTGAGCCAAATCTTCTTAACTGAAATATAATTGCAACCGTTCTTCAAGCTTTAGACTCTTCAAGCTTTAGCAATTTTAAACTTCACTCTTTTTAAGCAAATTCTTCATGCTTTATCCATCAAATGCTCTAAACCATGCTTCTTGTCAACAATCTGAAAATACCGCTATAAATACAAAGTATCAATTATTTTAAAGGGAAAATAAGATAAATAAGCGGATAAAATATACACATTTACGTGTATATCAAATACCCCCACACTTATCTTTTTATTCGTCCTCGAATAAACTAAACTAAGATATGTCACACTTTCGTAGGAAACACGGTTGCATTTAGCGTATGCAACAAGCCGTTAAACCTCTGGGTGTCCCCAGTAGGACGAGTGTTGTCTCGTGAGGGTTTTCAGCGGATACTACCCACAAAATCCAAAGCGTCTTATGTACGCAGATTAATCAAACAATATATTTAAGGTCTTTCACATTCCAAGGATTTCACCTAACTTCAATAATAACGGTTTAGTCCCAAATTGTCCATCCCATTGTTGGTGCAAAAATGAATAAAAAATTTCAAGCTGAATCGTAATTCCTTGATAACACTGTAATTGTCTTGAAGGTTAAGAGCGTGGTGTCAACCAAAGTTCTACACATCGACAATGTACACCCAATCATTTATTTATTCTTTCTTTATCTCTTTTTTTTTTTTGAATAATTTTGCACCAATGTAACTGTAATGCATTGGATATGAGTTATGCATAGATGAAGGAAAATTTTGTAAGTTCCAAAAATATTCTAGATAAGAGGGCAAGTGTATTAGTTGAACTTCAGGCTACAAAAGATAAAGTAATACTAAAGCACATATGAACATGTTTATTTCCTTTCATCTCCTCTACTACAATCCTCACTTCCAAGTACGGTAGAATGGATGTGGATGGAATGGAAATGGATGCTTCATAGTCAAGAATGATGAAGACTATTTTATTCAGAGAGACTCTCTCTTTATTTCTTTTTTCTTTTTTTTCTTTTTTTTTTTTTTCTTTTTTTTTTCTTTTTTTTTTTTTTTCCTTTTTCTTTTTCTTTTGCATGATGAATGATGAATGGAGATGGAATGATGACGTACTTGATTTCATTTGATTCCCCCTCTACTACCAACACTTCATGAAAGGAAAGTTTTGTGCCCTAGTCACTCTACTTCTATAACCTTAATTCAACACACAAGTCTGGATTGATGTTATACAAAAAGCTGAAAGGAATGATAAGCAAAGTTTCGTAAGATAGATAACCCATATAAAATAAGATGTGGTATATGGTTATCCTACCTTAAAACAAGTACGGAGTGGGTGGTGTAATATTGGTATAAAAAGTGACGTTTTTGACCTTTAAACAAAGGTTCTTGAGTATACCAATATAAGATAAACTTGTCGAAACATGGATGTAAATCGACTAACACTTGGGTTTGAATAATGTGGGGTATCGAAGAAGAATGCTACAATGAGTCATTTCTCCTTAATTGGGCCAAGTGGATTTTAGAACTTACAAGTGTAAACAACTTTGAGTGAGAAAAATATTATGCATGAAAACGAACTCAGAAAATCCAACAAATGTAGGTGCAAAATCATTTTTATTTCTTGATTTTTTTTTTTTTGATTATTTTTACTTGCACATTCTAACACGTATAACAAGGGTTGACACGCTTACTCCAGAACACGACTAACGTCTGCACAGTCTCAAGCTAGCATCTTAAAAAGACACATTACGATTCAATGAATAAATAATGTTCATTCCCATCATCCAACAATTCAACTTATCAAACAAGAACCACGGTGTTATTTATGAATTTAAGTTAATCCTTGTTCAATGAATGACCTACTTCATAAAATTTGATTGCTGATGTAATGTAAATTCCCCCCACACTTGAGTGTGACTGTGTCCTCACAGTCATTAATCAGACAAATCTTAGTGAAATAAAATAAGAGACTATTTACATATGTACAAAAGAGGGTTAGTGCGTCTTACCGAATGTAATGTGGCTCATGGAGGACCATGAGCTCTTCCTCTTGGTTGGGTATTGGTTCCAAGTAAGGTTTAAGGCGTTGACCATTGACCTTAAAGGATGATCCATCAGTTGGATTCTCAATCTCTACTGCACCATACGGAAAAACATTCCGTACAGTGTAAGGTCCTGTCCATCTAGATTTTAGCTTACCCGGAAATAGATGCAGTTTTGAGTCATACAACAGAACTTTTTGACCTGGCATGAAAGTTTTACGTAAAATTGATTTATCATGGAAAACTTTTGTTCTGTCCTTGTAAATTCGTTCATTTTCATAGGCATCATTTCGAATTTCATCAAGTTCATTAAGTTGAAGCTTCCTATGTTCACCTGCTTGCTCTAAATCAAGATTTAAAGTTTTTATTGCCCATAACGCCCTATGTTCTAGTTCAACTGGCAAGTGACATGGTTTACCAAAAATCAACCGATAAGGGGACATACCCAAGTTTGTTTTGAAAGCGGTGCGGTAAGCCCAAAGAGCGTCGGTTAACTTTTGAGACCAATCTTTACGATTTCGATTCACGGTTTTCTCAAGGATTTGTTTAATCTGCCTATTCGATACTTCAACTTGCCCACAAGTTTGAGGGTGATAAGGAGTGGATAACTTGTGGGTTATCGAATACTTTCTCATGAGAGCTTCAAAAGAACGATTACAGAAGTGTGTACCATTATCACTGATTATTGTGCGAGGTGTGCCAAACCTAGAAAAGATGTTTTCTTTTAAGAAGCGCACAACAACCTTATTGTCGTTCGTTTTGCATGGAATAGCTTCGACCCATTTAGAAACATAGTCAACAGCCAAGAGAATGTAAATGTTCCCAAAAGAATTAGGGAAGGGTCCCATGAAGTCTATACCCCACACATCAAAAATTTCGACCTCTAGAATGGGGTTTAGGGGCATCATATTCCGTTTAGAAATTTTTCCTAAGAATTGACATCGATCACAAGTTTTGCAAAATTCGTACGCGTCTTTGAAAAGGTTGGGCCAGTAGAAACCCGATTGGAGAACCTTTTCGGCTGTCTTTTTGGGACCGAAGTGACCACCACAGGCTTGGTCATGACAGAAAGAGAGGACACTGTGAGTTTCAGTGTCGGGAACACATCTTCGAATGATTTGATCGGGACAATACTTGAAAAGATAGGGGTCGTCCCAATAAAAATGTTTCACTTGGGAAAAGAATTTGTGTTTATCCTGCTTAGACCAAAAAGAAGGGGTCTGCTTAGTGACTAAGTAGTTGACAATGTCAGCAAACCAAGGATCAGTGGATAGAGAAAACAGCTGTTCATCAGGGAAATTCTCGTTGATCGGAAGAGAAGAAGACGGGGCATTTGGAAGACGAGACAAGTGGTCCGCAATAACGTTGTCGGATCCTTTTTTATCCTTAATAGTAAGGTCAAATTCTTGAAGTAGAAGGATCCAACGAATGAGACGAGCCTTAGCATCCTTTTTGGAGAAAAGGTACCTAAGTGCGGAATGATCGGTATAAACCGTGATGTGTGAGCCAACTAGATAAGGCCTGAATTTTTCTAGAGCGAAAACAACTGCTAAAAGTTCCTTTTCAGTGGTCGTATAGTTGATTTGAGCATCGTTCAAAGTCTTACTCGCATAGTAAATGACGTGAAGAATCTTATCGATACGTTGTCCTAAGACAGCGCCAACAGCGAAATTTGAGGCATCGCACATGATTTCAAAAGGCAGCTTCCAGTTGGGAGAGCAGATGATCGGAGCAGAGACAAGTTCATTTTTAAGATGTTCAAAAGATGAAATGCAATCAGAATTGAAGTCGAAAGGAACATCCTTACCAAGAAGATTGGTTAAAGGTCGAGTGATTTTGCTGAAATCTTTTATAAAGCGACGGTAAAAACCAGCATGACCTAAAAAGGATCGGATGTCCTTAACTGATTTGGGAATGGGAAGATTTGAAATAACCTCAATTTTGGCTTTGTCTACTTCAATTCCTTTATTAGAAATGACATGTCCCAAAACAATGCCATGTTTAACCATGAAGTGACACTTTTCCCAATTAAGTGTTAAGTGTTTCTCTTTACAGCGATTAAGAACAAGATCGAGATGATGTAAACACTCAGAGTAAGAATCACCAAATATGGAAAAATCATCCATGAACACTTCCAAAAATCGCTCGATCATATCAGAAAAAATGCTGATCATGCACCTCTGAAAGGTTGCAGGTGCATTACAGAGACCAAAAGGCATACGTCGGTACGCAAATGTACCAAACGGACAAGTGAAAGTGGTTTTCTCTTGGTCCTCAGGAGCGATAGGGATTTGATTATAGCCCGAGTACCCATCAAGGAAACAGTAGTACTCATGACCCGCTAGTCGTTCTAACATTTGATCGATAAATGGCAGAGGGAAATGATCCTTACGTGTTGCAGCGTTAAGTTTCCTATAGTCAATGCAAACACGCCAACCAGTCTGGGTGCGGGTTGGGATAAGCTCGTTAGCTTCATTTTGGATCACGGTAATCCCTGATTTCTTAGGTACGACATGAATTGGACTAACCCATTGACTATCAGAAATCGGGTAGATGATTCCATTGTCAAGGCATTTAAGGATTTCAGCACGAACTGCTTCTTTCATGATAGGGTTTAGTCGACGTTGGGGATCACGAATGGGTTTGGCATCATCTATAAGGTGGATTCGATGTTGGACTATCGAAGGACTAATCCCCTTAATATCAGCCATGGACCAACCAATTGCCTCCTTATTTTTCTTAAGAATGGGAAGAAGCAATTGTTCCTGCTCTAAAGTAAGATCAGAAGCGATGATGACAGGCAAAGTTTCATTGTCTCCTAAGTAAGCGTACTTAAGATGACTGGGCAGCACTTTGAGGTCAGATTTTTGGGGCGACTCAACCGAAGAAATTGGTTGAGGGATAGACTCATTTGTGAGAGGCTCGACAGGAATCGAATCAGAGACATTTTCGGGAGTATCTTGAAACAAAGTTTCGTAATCTGATTCAATTTCGTTATTCAGATGGTCGAGCTCAGATTCATTATCGTGGACAGCATGGATTTCAGAAAACTGGTCCACATAAGAGTTAGGAGAGTTTTCAGTTCTGAAAATGTTTAGCTCGACAGTCATGTTACCGAAAGAAAGTTTCATAGACCTGTTTCTACAATTGATGAGAGCATTTGAGGTTGCTAAGAAGGGTCGTCCTAGAATCAAAGGGATCTGGTTTGCAGGATTGCTAACTTGTTGAGTTTCTAAGACAATGAAATCAACTGGAAAGATGAATTCACCAATTTTGATCAACACATCCTCGATTTCGCCCACAGGTTTCTTAATTGAACGGTCGGCAAGCTGAAGAGTAACCTTGGTGGGTTTCAGTTCTCCTAGCCCTAATTGGCGATAGACGGAATATGGAAGCAAATTAACACTAGCACCTAAGTCTAGCAAGCATCTATCGATTTTCTTGTCCCCAATAGTACATGATATTGTGGGGCAGCCAGGATCTTTGTATTTCACTGGCATAGATTGGGATAAGACTTCGCTTAGAGTCGCCGCTAGAAACACTTTCTTAGGTACATGTGTATGACGTTTCTGGGTGCACATATCTTTTAGAAATTTAGCGTACTGTGGAACTTGTTGTATAATATCTAAAAGAGGAATGTTCACTTTAACTTGCTTAAATATTTCAAGGATCTTTTCTACCTGGTCCATCTTTTTTCTAGGTCGAAGTCTATGAGGAAATGGAGCAGACAACTCAGTAGGTTGAGCTACTTGAGTTTGAGTATGGGCCTGATTAGAATTGGGCTCGATGTTTTGATCCGAGATGGTCGAATTTTCTATTGGGTTTTGAATATCGTCTGGTAAATCATTTGGGTCGACCACATGGTTGTCAATCTTCTTGCCGGATCTAAGAGTCGTGACAGCATTCAATTGACTAACGTTCGAGTCTTGAATCTGTCCTCTAGGGTTTTGGATGGGTTGACTTGGAAATGTACCCTTTTCCCTTTCACTTAATCTAGTGTTAAGTTGCGACATTTGTTTTTGAAGTTCACTCATTTGTTGAGTCGTGGTTTGCATGTGTGAAGTCAGTAAGTTTTGAAGATTGGTATTTGATTTGATATTTTGAGTTGTTGCTTTACCCAATTCTTCGAGAGTTTTCTCCAGTGATGTCAATCGTTTATCATCTTGGGGAACGAAAGATTGTTGCGCTTGATTTTGAGGGGTTGGCGCAGGATTTTGGAATTGACTTTGTTGAAAGGGAGGATTCGAGGTATTATTCGAAAATGGTTGAAAAGGAGGTCGACCCAAATTCGTAGTTGCATTGTTTTGGGCCCAAGAGAAGTTAGGATGGTTTCTCCAACCTGGATTGTAAGTTGGGGAGAATGGATCGTTCCTAACTTTATTAAATGCGTTGAGTTGTTCTAACGAATGTGGGCATTGGTCAGCAATGTGGTTAGGATCGTTACATTTGTAACATGAGGGCTGAGAAGCGTGAGCTTGGTTTGCTTGAGTTGATGAAAGGACATTATCAAATTTGGTTAACATTGCGTCTATTTTCGCTTCTAAAGCCGTTGAGGATCCTACCGAATGAGCGTTTGATCGGGAATAAATTGATTTCTCATTAGATCTTTCCCATTGAGCTGATTTTTCGGCCAAATCTTCGAGAAATTTCCAAGCAGCATCGTGATGTTGGGCTAGAAAATTTCCTTGGCACATTGATTCGAGCATAGTTCGAGAGTTATTTTCTAGTCCATCGTATAAAATTTGACAAAGAGTCCATTTTTCGAAATTATGATGTGGACATTTGACTAGAAGCTCTTTGAATCTTTCAAAATATTTTGCAAAGGATTCACCCCCAAATTGACGAAAATTGACGATTTCATTTCGAATTTTAGATGTTTTTTCCAGAGGGTAAAATTTCTTTAGAAAAATGTTTACAAATTCACCCCAAGTTCCAATCGTATTTGAAGGCAAGCTATACAACCATTTTTCAGCATAATCGGTAAGTGCAAATGGTATTAACCTAAGTTTGATTCCATCGTCACTTAATTGTTGAAATTTCATGGTTGCACAAACTTGTTCAAATTTGGTTAAGAAAATATAAGGATCATCACGTTCAAGATTGCCAAATTTTGGAAGAGTATTTATGTGATTCGAATGAATTTCAAAATGGTTACCCGTTGGGGCGGGCAATATGATGCAGGAAGGAATAGAAACTCGCTCGGGAAAGTATCTATCCATAAGAGTTCGAGGGGGATTTTCTTCGGCCATGGTGAAAGGGGTGTTTGTTCGAACTAAACGATTATCCGAAGGATCACGAGTCCAATGACGCATGCACTAGCGAGAAGAATAAGGGAAGATGAGAAGAAAAAAACAAATTTGAGAAGCGATTTTTTTTTTTTTTTTTTTTTTTTTTTTAGAGACAAAGAATTAGACACAAAAGATTTTTTTTTTATGAACCTAATGCAATTTACAATTTCTAGAATTATATAATGACGGTTTGATTTATTTCAACAAAAGATTTCTCAGCCAGTTAACGGACAGGAGTTATCGGTGCACCAGGAATCACCCTAGCAATGCAGCCGAAGGTTTAAGTACCTTCAGAGGAACAACCGATATAATGTTTACGAATCACCGTAATATTTATAAACAGTTATTACTCTGCCGTAGTCTAGACACCGAGAAATAATCCGTTAGAACTAAACCAAATTGTCAAAATATAATGAAGTCCTTAGAAAATAAAAACAAAGCTAAGATGAATGCAAATTTTTTTTTTTTTTTAAATCAATCACAGAATGAACAGTCTCAGAACAGTCACAGAACAGGCAATTGCAAAAATAAATAAAAGAAATTTTACAAGCAAGCCGATGCCCTGCAGAAGATTTTTACAAGCAATGTCTATATATATTTTTTTATTTGCAGCAGCGGTCCCTGTAGAGTTAGAAAATACTCACCTTGATCGGCAGTCCGTCCAGTGCAGTTGAGTCGCGCTAGCGCGTTCACACCCCACTTGGTGTGCAACCACTCGAACACTGAATAGTCCGCTGCTTTTTGTTGTTGTTGCCTCCTCCTAATTAATCGCTTGACTGCGCTGCGGCACGGGTTCGGGCTAGGAGCCCGAAAAAAATTTTTTTTAGGCCTTTTTCAAAATACCACTGTACCTGTTTTTTTTTTTTTTTTTTTTTTTTTTTTTTTTTTGGAAGCAAAAGAAAACGAATAACAAATTAAAAAAAACTAAAACTTTTTTTTTTTTTTTAACAAGAGAAACTATCAAAGAAAGGCCCCCTTTTTTTTTAGAAGCTAACAAAGAAATAAGAATAAAATAAAATACTTCAACCCTTTCGCAGCCCACAAACCCAATACACCGATTTATGTTACCACTCTCACTTCCCGGTTATCTCAACTAAACCCCAAAAATAAGATAAACACAAACTCTCAGCTAAAACAAAAGCGACTCCTTTTCTCAGAACAAAAGAACGCTTCCAAAGCAAATCGAGACAAAAATCGCGTCCTCAGAGGATTAAAACCGAACAAAAACAAATTCAAAATCGCTTGAAACGGAACCAGAGAATTCCGACAGTTTGCAAACGATTTGGTTTGGGGTTTTCGGATCTAGATGTTGAGATCAGAGAGAGGGGAAGCACTTGAATTGCGTTCAAATTCGGGTCTGGTGTTTCGATCGGTTATTGCGGTGATGTGGGAAGATGGGTTTTGGTTTCGGTGTTGATTTGCTGTGGGCGAAGGAGTATTGAGGAGAGTAGGGCGGTTTTGCAAAAGCTGAGAGGCGGAGGGAGGTTTGTGTAATGGTTGATGGAATGAAAATGGTGCTGGGGTCTGCGTCAAAAAGGATTTGTGATGATGGTAGGATGGCAGAAGTGTGGATGACTGAAGTGGATGTCAGGAAGTTGGTGGCTTTGTTCTCGGTTTGGGTGTGCGAAAGCGAACGAAGAAGGGGCGTTTGGATGTGGTTGACTGTTTCTGCGTACGGTTGTGGATTTTTGGGTTTGTGATCTCGAATTGAATTGGTTGCAGGGAATTTGCGGGGTAAAGTGGGTGGTTTATGAAGTGAAGATGTTCAGTACTGTGCGATGGTATAGGAAATTGGGATAATGATGTTGGGTGACGTGAGGTCTGGGTGATAGGGTATGGACGGAGTGGGTTTGTTGTTTGGTTTGGCAAATGGTATGGCTGAGGGGAAGGGAATGCGGCAAAGACAGAAGAAGGGAATATAAAAGGAATAGCAAACAGAAAAGAAATCTTTTGTGATCTCTTTTTTTTTTTTTTTTTTTTTTTTTTTTTTTTTTTTACAAAACTTGTAAAAGAAGAAACGAAAGAAAATGGAAGGAGATTATAGAAAAAAAATCAAACTAAATTGGCAAGTGTTTGACAGAAAAAGTGGCAAGATGAAACAAATAAGAAATAAAGTAGGAGTGAGAAACAAAGATTGCAGAGAGATTTTTTTATTTAATTATGAAATTTGTAAAAAGGATATTGTTTATAGAAGATTGGAAAGGAATAAATGCAAGATAGGAAAGAAATCAAGAAAATTTGCTTTTTTTTTTCTTTTTGTAGGAAGATTATAGTGTCATTGACTAACACCAAATCAAGCCAATCAAGAATCTATTTTTCTACCTATACTAGAAAACAAAAGAAAAAAAAAATATTTTTGTGTTTTTTTTTTCTAAAGAAAAATGATAAAATAAGAAAAACTAAAATTATAACTCGAAGGATATAAAAATAAAAATAATTTTGGTCCCCGGCAACGGCGCCAAAATTTGTTTGCGAACAAATTATGCAATTGTAAACAACTGTAAAATTCGTTCGTCTTTCCTAAACAACAAGGATCGTTGTAGAGGGTGTCGAACTCTGGGACCAAATTATTTTATTAATAAATCCAGTCAAGTTATCCCTAACTTTGGATTGGTTGAAAACAAAGAAAATAGCAGAAATTAAATAAAAGAAAGTTTTAACAATAAGTGAAAGCAATTAGGGGATAATGACATAGATCAGATTCATAATCATCAATAGCCAAAAGATTAACCAGATCTAATACATGTTTCTGTCACAAACATGAATCAACGATAATAGGTCTTTAGAAACAAATATGTAAATAACGACAAGTATAGCCTATGCAGGAGCTCAGCTCTACAACCATAGACTATCAGGACAGATTCACTAATTAATTTCTAAAACCCTAAAATTAGATCTAGATCTGATAAACGTTAGATCGAACGCGAATATATCCTGTGAAGGAGCATAGCTCTTAAACGACACAAAATATGAAGGTTCAGATCTAACCCTTAATTCAGATCCAGATCTACATGTATACAGTCCTCATCTTTTGGCTATGTGATTCATATTGAATCATACTATCAGCGTCATCACCCCCTAATCAAAGGGGATTAGCTAGACATAGCTAAAGAAGAAGAAAAACAGAAATTAAATAACAAGAACATAAATAAAACTAAAACTAAATAGAAAAGAGGAAGAAGAATGATTTTATTCCAAGAAGAGAATTACAGAATAAAACCCAATGTGTTTCTTACAAGACTAAGATACAATGTATTTATAGCTGATATGACAAAGGCTAGCTAGCTAATTACATAATGTGGGACTAAAGAAATAACCCAAATAACACATAAGCCAGTGTGAACGCAGCTTTAGAGTGAGTGGTCTAGCAAATAGGCTAGTGTGAACGCAACATGGGTAAGAGGCCTTCCAAATGAGCTAATGTGAATGCAGTTTGAGTCTTTATTGAGCCAAATCTTCTTAACTGAAATATAATTGCAACCGTTCTTCAAGCTTTAGACTCTTCAAGCTTTAGCAATTTTAAACTTCACTCTTTTTAAGCAAATTCTTCATGCTTTATCCATCAAATGCTCTAAACCATGCTTCTTGTCAACAATCTGAAAATACCGCTATAAATACAAAGTATCAATTATTTTAAAGGGAAAATAAGATAAATAAGCGGATAAAATATACACATTTACGTGTATATCACTTACACCCGGTGTGGACCAGAAACGGGAGAGGACATCAGGGAGGACATGTGTTTCCTTCTGTCTAGGAGTGCTATCTGGGTTTTGCACGCCCAAATGTTTTACTTATGTGGATGACAGATAGCTAGGCGCCTCGAATATATCGGCACTGTAGGGCCGATGGATGGTATGGTCTGTATACAGACCAATTTTATGCCCCATAGGGCGGGGAAACGTTGTGTTCATGGATTTTAATCCACATCGAGTGGACCGGCCCTGACGATCCAAGGCTTGTTTGCGTGCTTGCCTGAGGCTCGGGCTAGAAAGTCTCGAAGCGGTAAGGATAAACCCTTGCCTTGGTTCATAGATGGAAATCCAACTTCCAATACGACATTTTGCGGTTTTGATTGTAGAGCCTAGTATGGCGACATAGTGGGATGGGGCACTCATGCCGTCTATGATTGATACATTTATATTTGAAGTTGTTTCATACACTTTACACTATAATAGTATCAAAATGATTTGTTTTAAACGTACCAAGCATGTTCGGCTGTTATAAGGTAAAACTCTATCCTCCGGCTTGCGTTGCATTGTGTGATGGGACCTGAATCTTATAATAGCTTCACTTTTCCAAAAAACATTGCACTGTTTATTCTATGCACCTGTTTTCTTGGGAGGAAACCCGTTCCGTGTTATACAGCGTGGTCCCTTGATTTACTTTATTTTTAAAGTAAATATTTAGTAACTGTTTCAGTTCTCACACCAGTCATATGACTGACCTGGAGTTTATTGTTTTAACCTAAACTCTGGGTGCCCCTATTTTCCACACGGGCAGCTAGTAGTTTTGGTTTTGCATATTTATATTCACATGATCCTTGTTTACAGCTTGAATGATATTCGGAAAGCTGTGTGTCTGGATATTCCTTTCAGTTGTGTTTTGTATTATTTTCCGCTGTATTGTAATTTGTAAATCTCTTATATTTGTTTGATGTGTAATATTTATTCATATGCTATATATTCTTGTACTTTGATGGAAATTGTTGTAATAAGTAATAAAATGTTCTTTTGTTTGTTTTCTGATTTGTCGTGTTCTTAACTCAATCCAGGCTTTCCATCACGGGGAAGTTCGGGTCGTTACACTGAAGTTGTGATCAACGAAGTGGTAGAAAGGGTGACATGCAGAGGGTTGGCGCAGAGAGAGGAAGATGGCGCTAGGCTTAATGGGGGGTACTTGTGCATTCAGTTGAGGGGGTGATTGTCAACGGCTGTCGGAAGCAGCTTAGATGAGGTGGTGGCGGAGGCCAGAAGTGGTGGACGTAGGAAGTGGAGCTGCTAACGACGTAAAGCAAGTTTTGTTTGCGGTGAAGAATATGAGAAATAGAAAATCTGCTAAAAGGAAAGGAAATGAGGTGCGCGGTGGAGATGAATGTTGTTCGGTTGTCGAGAGCTGAGCAGACTGGAAGTTTTGAGCAAAACGATCGGGAGATGAGCTATTCAGGTAAACGGAGTAATATGCGAGATCAGAACAAAAAGAGGAAGATGAAGTGAAAAACTGGTGAAGGGTAAAACTATGTGCGTAAGATAGGATTGCCATGAAAAACAATTACACATGGTAACGAATTTCTACAAAAGTGACAGATGTCCCTAATGTCTAGAATTTACATTCGCTGACCATTCTATTTTGAAACAGTGGTATATCATCCCTTGTTATTTGTTTGTTTCACGTACCTCGTTATTTTGGACGCGCCAAGGGAGAAAAATAGAGTATAGACTACAATCCGGGTTCGAAGTGCACGTATTGATTTATTAATTACGAACGACAATAAGATAAATTTCGAACGTATACTCTGTTGCATACATATCTCAAAACAAAATAAAACCGGTTGATTGATTTTGTAAAGTGTCAAAAGGACCACGGTTACCTTAAATACGTTAGAAAACTATATGCTTATTTTCCAAATTAAAATTTACAGAAAAATTGTAAAACATATTTTAAGACTACGCATTCAGAAACTGAATGATTATTTAAACCAATTATTTAATTATAATTTATATTCGAGCACCGATCGTTTTAGAATTTATATTGCACACCGTTTACCGCTTTTGCCAAAAAACCATTATTTTAAACTACAATAATTTAACAAAATGCTTAATGACTCTTTTAAAAATTCATAAGTTATTAAAATAATGTACAAATATATATTTTACCGAAATACAATAAATTTTCAAAATAATATTACTTAAAATATACAAACATCTTTCCCAATATTAATCAAAATAAAATATTTACAATCTTTATAAAATTCATGTTTATATAATGCCATTATAAATTAATTAACATCTTTTAAAAATAAATTCCTTTTTTAAACTCATATTGATAAAACAAACAAATGTAAAAGATTATTAATTAAATTTTGGCATTTAAATCTTATAATTATTGGTTTATATTTTAGTAAAACCTAAAATATGCTATAAAAATTCAGTTTAAATTAGTAAAATCCTGGGTCATTACATTCACCCCCTTAAGGCTTTTCGTCCTCGGAAAGGGGAGTGGTTAGTTTTAAATTTCCATAGAAATTCC
This sequence comes from Allium sativum, assembly GCA_030737875.1. NCBI lineage: Eukaryota > Viridiplantae > Streptophyta > Magnoliopsida > Asparagales > Amaryllidaceae > Allium > Allium sativum. Next base: position 304,243,812 of record CM060925.1, on the reverse strand, counting down.
AAATCGTACTCTTTTATATAGTTTTGGGCAAAGGTTTCATGATATAAGAATAAACAGACTCAAATCACATAAAAGCAGAAAACACATATAACAACCATTCAAAAAGATATCATATCATAAGGTCATCATGGTCAGCGTACAAAAGTATACTATCCCTACCCGAGTACGTACTATTTATTTAAGGTAGTCCAAAACATACAGTCACAAAAGTGTACCTATCCGGGTACTAGTCCCAAAATCGTCCTAGCCCAAAACATCTTAGTTCGTCTAAGCACTTAAGATAACCATATATACACTATACAGAGTCCCTACCCATCGCCTAACTAATCATCTAACATATCTGACCTATCGTCTGATGGATCAGACAAGTTAAGCTCCTCAGGCTCTTCGTCTTCGAACTCCTGCGGCTCCTCGTCCTCGAACTCCTCCTCATTGTCAGCTATAAAACCACCATCATTAGTCCCCATATCCTCGTTTATTATGAGTCCATCATCCATAGCCACAAAATCCTCCTTGTCTACCAGCTGCTTTATCTCCTCCATATCACTATCTGAAGATATGATCTGGTCCTCCATCGGCGTAGCATCTGATGCTATCTCCATGATCTTGTGGTCGTTTGAATCGCTAGAAGTATTTATAGAAGAGTTCTCTAGGTCAGACAAGAACTGCTGCTGCTACCATTAGAAATGAACTGGGCTTGATATTGTCGTACGCTAAGAGGTCTTCCATGCTAAAGGTAAAAAAAAATTAAGATTAGAAATCATCAAAGTCGATTATTTAAATCAAAAAATATATATAACTTATCATTTACTTAATTTAACCAAAACGATTCAAGTAAATCCCTATTAAGTGATTGTACCCTAAAATTCTCCAAAGTATTCAAAAGTGGTCAAAGGATTTTCCTAAGTTATCACCAAACCTAAAATCATTATTATGCCAAATAGTTTACGGACTTACTTAGGTTTTAATATAAATTCAACATTCTTTTAATTACCTTTTTATGGGTTTACTTACTTATGTTATAACTCTATTTGAGGTTTCAAATATTTGAATTTTATTCAAATTACTCTCTGTTCAATTGTAAATTCAATTTATACTCCGCAAGCAATTCTCAAAGATGTAATTTTATTTTGCTTATCTATTACAGTTCATATTTATTTTATAATTGTTTATTAAAAATTTGTTCCAACATTTCAAACATTTATTGAACAAATTTAAGTATTTCTTGATGTTTAAATTATAATCACATAGTCATCACACTTTCTAAACTAGAAAATAAATACTGATGATGTCCAGATCATCAACAAAATTTATCTTCAAGCGACTAGAATGTGATTCTATATCTATTTAGTATATATTGGATTCCATATATACGTTGATTAGACATATATTCAAAATCCTTATATACTTGATGGTCCGATCTCGACGTCCAGTAAAGTACTCAAAACCCTTATCATAATTTATATTTCAAAATAATTACACTTTTCAAAGTGATTTATTTAGTTTCAAAATAATTTAAATTTTCAAAAATACGCTCTCTCAGACATAATACTCCAAAATCTCATTCTAGGGCATTTCTAACCCTATCTCTAATGAGATATTATAACTCTGATGAGTCCTATTTTTGTTCAAATATGTTGTTCCTCATAGCTTTATATAGACGAAGGCTCTGATACCAACTGTAACGACCCTCCTTTTTGCCTGATTCTCGTTGGTAATTAAACCAACTTAAATCGTTCATAAAGATGGATAGTTATGGGTACAAACATATTTAAACAGAAAGAACATAACTTTTCATTTTATTACCAAATTTTTACATTAGGGTTATAATAAATTCGAGTACATAATATGCTCAATAGAACCAAAATGCTCACAGCGGAAGAAGTAAAATATCAAAATGTATCTTTAGCTCCAAATCTGAATCCAGCTCTAAGCGCTAAACCTGCAAACTAAATTGCTAGCTTACCGTGCAAAATAATAGGCACCCAGAGTTTAGGTGTGGAAAAACAATAAACTCCAGGTCAACCGTGGGACTGGTGTGAGAACTCAAAAGAGTTATTATTTCGGGTTTATTTTAAAATTGGTAAAATTCTCCGGACCATGGTGCTAACGCAGAACGGGTTTATTCCATGTTAATTCCCATGCACAAAATCTGTAATGACTTGGGAAAAATGAAGCCATCGTAAGCTTGTCCCATATCACACAATGCAGTCGCACAACAAATGGACAAGGTTTGTGTAACAAACCGTAAATTCTGGGCCAGTTTAAAATTTTTATTTTGGCAATTTTAGTGAATTTTGAACATTTAAAATGAATTATTTTAAATAATATTGACGAGAAATTTATTTTGAATAGAATTCGAATGTATATATTATATAGGTCGTCGTTAGAATATAAATAATTATATATAATTATAAAAGGAATTGAAAATGGCGCGGTAGTTCGATAATTCGATTTCAAACTTCAAATGAATGTACCGGGTGCAAAATAAACCGGATTTTAGCGAAACCAAAAATAATAGGATCTAATTGATGATATCTTTCCAACGAATTCGAAAAATTGAAATTTCATAGCGGGGATCATAAGATATGTCCAGTTGAAAATTCTGAATAGTCGCTATGTAATTCAGGCCCTTAAAAATAGCAATTTTGCAAACGACCTCGGATTTCGACGAAACCACTTTTGTTGGATCCGCGATGTCAAATTATTGTTAGGTTTCAAATTTCATAATTTTTTGAATCAATATGTGAGCGTGGCAAAGTAAAACGTGTTTGACAAGTTTCAGTTGATTTTAATCGACTGGAAAATGACCATTTTCCAACGGTCTCAGGATTCGACGAAATTAGTTTTGTTAGGACCGTATCATCAATACGAAGTTAGAAAATATTTTCGGGAATTTTTCGAGAGAGTTTGTGGCCCCGATAAATAGAAATGCGCGTTCAAATTCAATATATAGAGTTATATGTTGATTTTGACGAAAACGGATTATAATAGTCGAATCAGCTTATGATACATATCCCATTGTGTTCGGAATGAGGGTAATTAGCTACGGACGACAGGCGGTGGGCCTCGTTTAGAGGTCAAATGAAAAAGTCAAAATTTTGAAAATAAATTAATAAAAAATAAAAAAATATATACCTCTCTCCCCTCCTTACTTTCCCTCTGGCCCCCCCGATTTCAGTTTTTTAACAAAGGAAAAAAAGAGTAAGGGGGGCAGTCGCGTCGCCCCCCATCAGCCGCCGTCGCCAGGAAGCGCGCCCCCCAGGTGGCGCGCCGATGATCCCCTCCTCCCGCACGATCTCCTCCTCCATCTCCATCGACCCTCCTCCAGCCCCCTCTCCTCAACGTGAGACCGCACCCCCCTGTGCCGCGTCGGCCTCCCACCGCCGTCAGGGAGCCCCTCCGACCTCACCACAGACCGCCGACCACCTGATGCTCCTCTCACCCCTTCGACAGCACCCCCCTCTCCAGATTTCAACTATGAGCCCTTTTCCTTCCTTTTATTTCTATTTTTCTTGTCTTCACTTATTTAGGTAATTAATGATTTTAAAACTGAAATTAGTTTTTTTTATATAGTATATAGTTTAGATTTTTAACACTAAAAGATTCGATTTTTATTTATATTTTTCAATAGAAAGATAGGATTTCTAATCGTAGAAAGATAAGATTTTTAAAATAATAAATGTTTGGATTTATAACTAGCGAAAAGATTATATCTTTGTAGTAGGAAAGATATAATTTTTATATTATAAAAAGAATAAAAATATGATTTTTATCATATGTGAAATATAAAAATATAATTTTTATAAAGTAGAAGTATTAAAAATATGATTTTTTATTTATGTAGAGTAATAAAAATATAATTTTTATTATATTACTAGCAAGGTAAAAATATAATTTTTGTCATGGAAGTAGTGGTGTAAAGGAGTGATTTTTACATATGTAGTAGGAAAGTAAAAATTCGATTTTTATATATTGAATAGCAAAGTAAAAATTCGATTTTTAAATATTGAATAGTGAAGTTAAAATTCAATTTTTATATATTAAATAGCGAAGTAAACATTCGATTTTTATATTTTGAATAGCGAAGTAAAACTTCGATTTTTATATATTGAATAGCGAAGTAAAAATTCGATTTTTATATATTGAATAGTGAAGTAAAAATTAAATTTTTTATATATTGAATAGTGAAGTATTACCAGTTTTACTTTATGGGATGAATAGGTTGGGATTGGGAAATTAAAACAAATGATTACTTCGGTGAGGTTCGCTAATCCCGACTAGTTTGAATTGATATTCAAAAGTAGATTAAAGAATAAATTTAAATGATTTATCTTTGATAAAATTAATGGGAACCTTTCCCTATGAATGTGAAATTCAGAAACTAACTGTCGGTTAGCTAAGAAGAATGGTTTTCTGGATATTGATCTGATGTAGGTTTCGACCTTCGGGGTTAATATTTGGGGAATTATTCTCTTGTTAATTTACGGTTAGTGACTGATGAATTGGAATGAGGCGTATGTTGTATTTTTGTAACACTTGTTTATAATATAGGCGAGTTATTCGGAAAGACCAGGTTTATCCCATTCTGAATAACTGATACGACGATAAGTCGAAGATGAAGACGGTGGTCGAAGACTGGAGGTCTTCATGTCGTTTGGGTGATTACTGATGATCTTGATTGGGATGTACACCCAAAAAGTTGGAAACAGTTGGTGATCGTCCAGACGTACTTGGAGATCGATGGATATGCGGGGTACTTGGTGCCTCCGGTTTCGTTCAGACCCAGAACAAACTTGTAAATGGACTGTGTGTCTGACATTGGATTTCAGTCTGTGTGATTGATTTCTATTAAATATATATCTGTTTGGCGGTGGAGAATTTATTCTCTTGCTTAACGCCCTTCTCTGAGACGTACGAGCTCAGGGGTTATATATTGATGGATATCCATCGAATGGAATGAATTGCCTGCGTGGCATGCCTAAGTGGCAAATGATTAAGGCTTCTGTTGAAAAGCAAAGTCTTGTGGTTGATGATCAAAGCACGGCCTTTGTGCCGTAGCTTTGTGTAACGTTTACTTCGCGAGTTTCACACCCGGTATGAACCAAAAAGGGGAAACGGACCTCAGGGAGGACATGCGTTTCTTTCTAGTTAGAAGTGGCTTCAGTGGTTTTACACGCCCTGACGAGTTTGACTTATGTGGTTGTTGCTGTTGCGAGGCGCCTCGGTTAGATCGGACGATCCGGGTCCGATGGAGCCATTCGTTGGCTCATTTACGCCCCAAAGGGCGGGGAAACGAAGTGTTCAGGCATTTTAATCCACATCGGTGGACCGGCCCTGACGATCCAAAGGTCACTCGAGCTCTGACCTGAGGCTCGGGCTAGAGAGTCTCGAATCGGTTGAGGACTATCTTTTGCCTCGGTTCATAGATGGAAATCCAACTTTCAAATACGTGATTTTGCAGTTTTAATTGTAGAACTAGTATGGCGACATGATATATGATACCCATGCCGTCTATGATTGATACTTATGATTTGAAGTTGTTTTATACACTATGCACTTATTATAGTATCAAAAGATTTGTTTTAAACGTACTAAGCATGTTTGGCTATTATAAGGGAAAACCCTATCCCCCGGCTTGCGTTGCATTGTGTGATAGGACCTGGGTCTTATAATAGCTTCATTTTTCCAAAAAGAATTTCGTTGTTTTGTTATATGCACTGGTATTCTTGGGAGGAAACCCGTTCCGTGTTATACAGCGTGGTCCCTTGATATTTCTGATTTAAAGTAAAGTTTTAAATAACTGTTTTAGTTCTCACACCAGTCCCATGACTGACCTGGAGTTTATTGTTTTGACCTAAACACTGGGTGCCCTTATTTTGACACGGGCAGCTAGTAGTTTTGGTTTTGCAGATTTATATTCACAGGATCCCGGTTTACAGCTGAACGATATCCGGAAAGCTTTGTATCCGTACATCTCCTTCTAGTTGTGTTTTGTATTATTTCCGCTGCGATGTATTTAAATGTAATTTAAATCTCTGATATTTCTGTGTAATATTTATTCATACTCTGTATATTATTGTATTCTGATGGAATTGTTGTAATATACAATGAAATGTTCTCCCGTCTGCGTTCAATTTTGTCGTGTTCTCAAAACAATTCGTTCTTTCTCTTCTCTTCGGAGACCGGGGAAGTTCGGGTCGTTTCAGTTTGTCTTATGATAACCAACAATGCTTTAATACGTGAAAAATCTTCTTTTAGTCCTATCATTAGTGCATAGTGTTGAAACCATTTCACAAATAAATATATTAATCTTAGTGAGCATAGTAACTGTGCTCACATACGTAGTTTACAAACAAAACAAAAGGTTCATATTGGTTGTTGGCTTTCCCAATATGATGGTTCCTGGCACGAAAGATCAATCAAGGACACAAAGCTAAGTATCACTCGGTTAACATCCAGACACGGACACCGAATACGTAGCCCGAAAGAATATATCCCGGTTTTCATCCAGACATCAGACATCGTATATACTTTATTTCCTCAAGTTTCAAGATAAATGTACCGCCTTAGCTTTCGATTTTCACTAGAGATTATGTATACAGCCTAACTGCCAGTTTACCATCAATCTGGAGTGTGAGGTTCGTCGATGTCACGATATACACAAAGTTACGCTTCGCTTTAATAAGCCATGCTTTGATCGTCACTAGCTCATTTCATAACTCGAGTATGCCTCATTGATGATTCACGACATGTCACTGATTTCTATCAATACATAACCTCTAAGTTCGTATGCCTTAGGGACGAGAATAATTTATTGCCACAAATCCGATATGTATTAATATAAATTAGTGCTACGTAGTTAATTTCAATGTCAGACACATAATCCATACAAGTCCGTTCTGAGTCTGAATGGAACAACAATCCGGAAATCTATAAATATATTCAGATCTCATGCCACTTATAGCCTCGTATTGGGTGATCGGTCCAATCGGGACATTAGCAATCAATCCAAACTATTAGAAGATTCTTGGATTCCGAATAGTAATAAACACATTTTAAAACAATAGTTATGGATCATTTCGGATTCTGAATTTAAATCTCCTTCCAAATCGTTATTAGTTTCTTTACAAACCAAGTTGGATTCACTCAAATTTCACAAAACCCCGTTATTGCCTTAACCCTTCCTTGAAATTTAATATTTATTTTCAAATCTTATATTTTAGAACATAATTATTATATTCATTGTTATCATTTTCATAAGTTTCCAAACTTTCCAAAACTCAATTTGGTTAGATTCCATTCATGATAATTCAAACAATTCATATTCCAAAATAGAATATACTTCTCATATCAAATATCACAATCATTCCAAACCCATTTATATTCAAAATATAATATATTTCATATCGAGATATCAATATCATTTCAAAATTGATTTTATATTAAAAATAGAATATTCTTTTTAATCACAATACCATAGTTTTTCAAAATCGGTATATTCAAAGGAGAATATATTTTATTTCAAATCTCAACTTGAGTCAACAGTTTTAAATTGAGAAGAATTCCAATTTAGGAAGAAGTTACAAATATTTAGAGTAACCTGAAAAATAGAAAATTTTAAATAAACTTTTTATGAATATATATATATATATTAAAATAATTAGAGTAAAATAAAATATTTTAAATCACTATATATGCACATATATTAAATGCTTTACTAAAATTATCTTTAAATAAATAATATAATATAATTTATTTCAAATTATAGGTGTATATATATAGTTAACTCTTTTAAAACAATAATTGTTTCCTTCTTCCAAATTTCAATTACTTACATTTTATACTCCAGCTTCGATAAAGTTTATTTCATTTCCATATCTCGATTTCAAAACAACATTCAAATATTACCTTTCAAATTAAAAGGATTTAAATTCGTATTCAATCCAAATCTCGAAAAATTCCAAGTAGCGTCGCACACTCTCTTTTTAATTTAATTTAAAGAGAATTACTAAATTCATCTTTAAACAATTAAATTTGAGTAATCAAAGTCATATTTAAATTTCATTGCAAATTTTTTTATAATTCATATATAAATCTGTTTATTCAATTTTCATTTACGGTCGCCAAACTGCACATATAGCGACCTTTTCCAATTTTATTTTGGAAATATCTCGAAAATTATACGTTAGAAGTTGAAAATTCCATTTCTATTCAAAAGCTATTATTAATAGAATTCTGACATTTCTCGTTTCGCGTCAATCCGATTTTAAACGCTCAAGTTATAGTCGTTTGAAAATTTAAATCGATTTTTACTATATGTCGCTACGTGACGAGTTCAATTCGAGTTATATAACAAATAAATATAGATCGTCTAAATTCTTTCCAAAGTAAACTTAAACTTCCATAACTTGATTGTAAAACCATATTCAAAATAATATTTTAAAATTCCCATTTTAGTTTAAAATCACTTCCTTTCAAATTCCATATATTCATTTCAAATTAAATTGAAATCTTAATAATAATATTTTGAATCTTATAAAATTTCCTATAACTAATCGTTAAATTGTTTATAACAAACCCATGTTGAATACATTTTCAAATCACTCCCGATCAAAATTTCAAATCTAATAAAATTCCAAAATTGTTTCTAAAACATCCATTGATCATCTTTAATTTCCAGATAGTTGCGATTTAATTCAAAATTAAATTTGTTTGCATAAATATCAATTTTTACCAGAAATAACGTACTTACTTAATCTCAAACCCAATTTATTTTGATATAAAGGATTGAAAACACTTTCAAAATCGTTTTGTCATTTACGAAGACCACTGAACAGTTTTATTCGATTTCCCATACAAATTGAAAAATTACGTTCAAACTTGCTCCACAATAATTATTTATTATTTGAAATAATTGTTCATGGAAAAAGAGCTAAACCGATAATCTGCATAATTCCCTAACTACAGTGTGTATAATGCAACCATACACAAATTGATAAATCAACCATTTGAGCATTAACCCATTCATTTAAAACACCATAATCAATCAACAGACAATTTCATTGTGCACAAAGCGTTACGGTCAAAAAACGGTTAGTGTTTATGGTGTTTAGCTACATAACCACCTTTTCAAACATTACATGCAACCATCCATATCCATACACAATCAACTAATATCAACTAATTATAAATGCCAATAAATTATAATCTACCATCTATACTAATTTAAAAATAAATAATTAAATTAACGGTTCTCACCTTCATCCTCAAAATTACTTTTGCTGATCAAATGTCCTTACTATAAACGGTCCACCTCAATGCTATCATTACACGTTTAATCCCTTTCTTTTGCAACCAAAAATCCAAGCAACGTGTATATATGAATTTACACACATACATGGACTTCATTTCTTCTCAACACGCGGGAGCCTGGCCTGTTTCAACGCAAGACTTTAGGTTTATTTCTATGAAGTGGCGGACTATGCTTTTCCTTTTTGGAAGAAGGGCAGGGACGGAACTATGGGGGCAGCAGCCCCCCTTGATTTTAATTTTTTTTTTTTTTACTTTCTTGGTACAAAAATAACCATTTTTAAGGCGTTTTTATTAGTATTTATGCAATATTTTTGTCTAAAACTTAATAATATGAAATATTATTGGTTGAAATTATGATAAATTCAGGGTAAGTTGGTATAAATTTTTTTGCCCCCTTCGAATCCATCCCCGCTGAGCGGATTCCTGGTTCCGTCCCAAGTCTTATAAAGGAAAACTGTACGTGGTCAGGGTAGTGAGAACGTGGATGGGGAAAGAGAGTTTGGTGCTGTCGAATGGGTAAGGAGATGACGTGGTAGAAAGGGTGACATTCAGAGGGTTGGCACGGAGAGAAGAAGATGGCACTAGGCTTAAAAGGGGGTACTTGTGCGTTCGACTGAGGGGGTGGTTGTCAACAGCTGCCTGAGGCGGCTTAGATGACGTGGTAGAGGAGGCCAGAAGTGACGGACATAGGCAGTGGAGTTGCTAACGTGAAGCAAGTTTTGTTTGCAGTGAAGAAATGAGAAATAGCAGAACTTCTAAAGGGGAAGGAAAGGGGGTATGCGGTGGAGATGAATGATGTTCGGTTGTGGGGAGCTGGAGCGGACTGGAAGGTTTGAGCAAAACGATGGGGAGATGAGCTTTTCGGGTAAACAGAGTAACACGCGAGAGCGAAACAAAAAGAGGATGACGAAGTGAAAAACTGGTGAACGGTAAAACTATGTGCGTGAGAGAGTGTAGTGAAAAATAATTACCCGTGGTAAAGAATTTCTACAAGAGTGACAAATGTCCTTAATGTCCAGAATTTACATGCGCTGACCATTCTATTTTGAAAAGGTGATATAACATCTCTTGGTATTTGTTTTTTTCACATTTCTTGTTAGTTTAGACGCGATAGGGGAGAAAAATATTGTGTAGACAACAATCTAGGTTCGAAGTGTACGCATTGATTTATTAATTACGAACGACAACAAGATAAAATTCGAATGTTTACACTGCTGCCTACAAATCTCGAAACAAAATGTAAACCGATTGATTGATTCTGTAAAGTGTCAAAAGGACCACAGTTACCTTAAATACGTTAGAAAAATATATGCTTATTTTCCAAATTAAAAATTATAGAAAAATTCAAAAAAATATTTTAAAACTGATTCTAAAAAATATTTTAAGACTGCACGTTCAGAAACTGAACGATTATTTAAGCCAGTTATTTAATTATAATTTATATTCGAGTAAAGAACATCTCAGAAATTATATTACACACCGTTTACTGCTTTTGCCAAAATGAGCATTATTTTAAACTACGTTAATTCGACAAAATGCTTAATGACTCTTTTAAAAATTCATACATTGTCAAAATAGTATACACATATATATTTTTTTACCAAAATACCATATATTTTCAAAGTAATATTACTTAAAATATACACACATCTTACCCAATATTAATCAAAATAAAGTTTTAACAATCTTTATAAAATTCATGTTTATATAATGCCATTATAAATTAAATAACATCTTTTAAAAATAAATTCCTTTTTCAAACTCGTATTGATAAAACAAATAAATGTAAAAGATTATTAAATTAAAATTTGGCACTTAAATCTTATAATTAGACATTTATATTTCAGTAAAACCCAAAATATACTATAAAAATTCAATTTAAAATTAGTAAAATCCTGGGTCTTTACAAAAAAGGTACATTAAATGTAAAAATAAGTATTTTAAAATTAATAAATTATCATTCTCACTTGTTTATATGTAAGAAATTAATATCTATTAAACTTATATAATAAAATCAAACAATATCATAGTTACACATTAGAATTGATTACTATGATAAATTTCTATGATATATTAGACATTCGTATGTTAAACCTATCTCTTTACACTAACTATATCAATCTGTTTTAAAAGATGACTAGTCAAATCAAGTTTTGTATACTAATATTGCTAAAATGGTTACTAAAAAGCATTGATTTAGCAGGTGTAGTGAAAAATAGCGGGGCTTTAAGTGGAACAACTCTTCATCAGCGCTAAATAGAATTATCATAGTGGTTGAAGGGTGCTACGGGCTATAGCAGGGATTTAGCAGGGCTTTAACTGCACATACATGATGATCTAGGTTCCAAGGTTCGAAATCTTTATTTCTGGTTCCATTCCTGTTACATAGAAAATTTTAAAATCCGATCTCCTTCTAGAAATTCTGATTTAATTCTGGTATGATTTTTTTAAGTACACAAATAAATATACATTACTAACCAAAGTTTATAATTTCACTTTTCGCTTTCTTTCAGTCATTGAGAAATTTTGTTATTTCGATTTCATTTTGGAAATTTTGGAAATTCTATTTTAATTCCAACACTTTTTTCTTCTTAATTTGTCTCAAATTATATAGAAAATGTATGTTTTGGTACAAAGACGTATATAACATAACAAATCCCAGTTCATAGATTTCGAAATTTTTGTTTTAACCTCGATTTTGGATTCATCGCTATTTGAAATATATTTTTATACACATAGTTAGATTAATAATTACTACGATACTTTTTTTTAAACAATTTTTTTTGTATCAATTCAAATATTTTCAGCCTAGCCAATCCCATTCCAATTACGAACCCTTAAGTTAAAATACACGAAACCTTTCTTTTTCTCTTGCTTCAATGCATTTTTTAAACCCGTACCTTGTTTCTACTGAAATAGTTACTCGTTCAAATTTCAAATAAAAAATTCAAAATACGGAAGGGTTCTTGAAATGGATGCGGAGAAGAGTAGAATCTATGTTCAGTTTTGATTTGCTGCTCCCAATCTTTGATTTAGTCAAGGTACCTACAAATTTAAGGTCGTTTTTATTAAATTTCACATTGGAAACTAATGTTCTTGGATTTCTACTCTTTTAAATCCCGAAATGGCATTATAATGAAATTCTGGTTTGGTCCATGTCAGAACTGGAATGGAAACAATGGTATTCCGGCATGCCGACCAGAATTTAAAACCTAGCAAGTTAATCTACATCAGCCAAAACGGCAACCCTGGAAGCTAAGGTGCTTAGTTCATTTTGTGTTTTCAACGTTAATTTCGAAAGATGCGAAGATTTGAATGATAACGGATGTGACGAATCAAAGGCGGAAGGGAATATGGGGGAGACGGAGGGATGGATGATTTTTTTCGTCCTTCTTCCGTTGTTTCTTAAAATACAGAAAATAATAAAAAGTTGTTTTTGGTTTGTTGTGTTAACTGCATTAGTGGGCTGGTTGGAGGCTATAAATAGGGGGGGGGGGTAGAGGCATGGAGAATAGTTTACATTCTTTATTCTCTCATTTGGTTGAGCTCTTGATTCTTCTTGCTCAATCAAATACACCTTTCCTCCATTAAAATTCTAGATCTACATGAGAAGATTGAAGATCTACATTGTAAAGCTAGATTTACATCGGGTAAAGGAATATTGCATCAAATTAAGAGGTTTGAAGCACATCCTTCGCTGTCCGGATTGAAAATTTAGTAATTTCGAGTTAATTTTAAGAATTGGTGAGTGATAAGCATCTCTCTCATGGATTCAATCAAATATATGAGTTGTTTGATATTGTTTTCATCATTTTGTGTTGTTTTCACCAAGATTTACATCGTGGTAAGCATATTTTCATTTGAGTCACCATAGGATCTAATTTAGAAAATTAAATCGGTAATTCTTATGTTGGTTCATATGTTTATGCAAGTTTAGATCCACTATTTTGTTTATTCAGTGATTTACGATGATACACCCCACATCCATTAAGATCACTCACAAAGGGAATGCCTTAACTTTGGTGGAGGGTTATATGTACAAGACACAGAAAAATTTACAAGATAGATAAATTTAAGTAGCGGAAATTCAAATATTTATTGCATACGTAGTTCAATACAAAAACATTACATCAAATTGTCTCAAAATAACTTCCAAAACATTACACCGTAATTTTTGTCTTGATTATTTAATAAAGAAGCATAAATCATAAATAAAACTGCATAAATCCGTAAATGTAGTATCCAAAAGCCATAGCCAAGGTAAGAGAGTCCCAATCATACATCTACTTTCTTTTAGCTTGCAAAGAGTCTGACTAAGCTGGAGTATTCCCTTCTTGTGGACTTGGGGAAGGGGGGGGGGACGGAAGAAAAGAAGAAGAGAGAAAATGGGTCAAACAATAAGTCGGGTAAGTTAAGTGATTACTAGTATTTAAACAAGGAAAGGGATCCTGACAGTGATAACAGAACATAGGACAATACCCTAATATAAGATAAGAGGAACATGTGGTCGCACCCGTTACTACAGTCTCTGCACCTACTTAACCATTGTTCAACCAGCCCCACGTGTTTATAACAAACGATCCCCTTAATGATCGACTCCTACTCGCATGCATTCATATCCTATGTCATTCGGCCCCGCTTGACTGTAGCTACCTATGCTGGTCCCACCATGGGGTGTATCAGTCCCTCTGGTGGCAACCCGACACGATTCAAGATGCACAGTGTACACTACTGATGCCCAGTGCCTGATTTTTCCACTCCGTAGTACGTGCACGCCCATACTCCGTCGGAACCTACACTGGCCCACCAACCGCCGACGTTTTGACCGCTTATAATTCAGCCCAGTAATCGTGCCCCACCGTGCCTAGTTTCAGGGTACCACGATACATCTATGTGGGTTACTGCTGAAATGGGTCCCCATTACTAGGGTTTTCTAATCAACATGTTTATTTGGTTAAGTGTCCAAGTTTACTTAACCCCGTCCATTCGTTTAGTTAACATGTTGAATCAGTTAAGTGTTTTCCTAATTTACTTAACCCTACCAATCCTGACTTAGCTTTAATTTATTAAAGCACCAACCACTCACACTAGACAGGTCTTGTTGTGGTCACTGGATGTGCCGGTCGGTTCCGGGCAGATTTACACCACAACTCAGTCTAACCTCGTGTTCTTTTTGGGCCTGATGCACTAACCACCTACATTAGACAGGTCTTGTTGTGGTCACTGGATATGCCGGTCGGTTTCGGGCTGATTTACACCACAACTCAGTCTAACCACGGGTTAGGCATATTCGTCTTTTCTAAATTCATATTTTTCTATATATATGTCTAATTTCTTTATGTAGATTAAATTTGATTTAATCATACCATAATTATCCTTTGATTTTGCTCACCATAAATGGTATATCAAGTATACCATTTAATGAACAAATCTATGCCATGAATTTTCATGTTTTCCCATCGTTATCCCCGTAGAACGTACGTATGAATTACATAAAATGCTGGGCTAGCAAATTAGCCCAAACCCATAACAAAAAGGGGTAATAAACAAGGAACATGAAATAAACATAAAATAGCATACATTTAACTTATCATATGTACCTTGGCACAGATGTATCATTATCTTAACTAAACAGATAAAGGTGAAGTTTGTGACTAAATTGGATCAAATTTTCATGTAAACTTGATATGGGTCTAAGATGGAGGTTTAACATATAAACCACAATTTAGCATACTAATATATGTATGTCAAAACGTAAGAAAGCCACTATGAACATATTTAAATCACAACTTGGCATGATAACTAATGTGTGTTACTACATAAGAGAACTACTACCAACATATTTAAATCACACTTAGCATGATAACTTACGTTAAAACATAAGAGGATTACAAATCAAATCTTGCAACATAAATGGATTCAACTTGACGTAGTTCTAAATATTCATGAATGTTGATCTAACATGTAAGCATGTGATTTAGATCATAAACTTGCAAATAACCACCAAATTACCACATGACATAATTCACCATTTTGTTGACATAATAAGTTCTTTACCCAATCGTAATAGATTCCAATAACATACAATATGGTATGTTTATCACCACAAACATATAGGCATGATCAATCGCAATAGTAATTTAAGATACATTAGAATCAAACTTCATTATCTCATACATAAGCATCAATATTCGAGTTACAACATGCCATGATTTCAAAAAAATAGAATGTTTAAATCTGCGTAATAACCAACTTACAAACTAAGAGGAATTCTTGCGTTCTGAAATTTGAATTCTGAAATTGGAGATGCGCGCCTTTGATGAAGATCGTTGAATAGACTAGTTTTAATTTGATTTTGATGTAAGCTTTTAACTCGTCTTTGAATTGAAAACGGTGATGGCTACTTCAAGTTCTCTACTGACGGCATTTTAGTTCTAGGACTATTTTTCTATGTGTTTTAGGTTGAGCATTGAGTTGTTTATAATTTCAATTTAATTATAGCCGTCAGATGGACCTAAGGCTAATCACAGCCACTCAGACCAGATCAGGACCATCCAGAAATCCTAGTGACTCATCAGCAAGTCATCAGTCGTTCAAAATTCAGATCTGGCCGGGGGCCAGGTCGACCCTAAGGTCGACCCCCAGGTCGACCTCTAGGGGGGAAGTCGACACTAGGGTCGACCCTCTAGTCGACCTGCCTGGGCGGGAATTTTCCCGCCCAGCTCGCTTCTGACTTCTGTTTGAATTTTGAAATCTGGCTCGAGCTGTTTGAATTTATTTGAATTTCTGAAACTTCTGGAGGCCGTAACTTCTTCATACGAAGTCCAATTTAAGCAAATCGGACTCTATCTCAACTAGAATTCCGAGACGAACACAATGGCGTAACCCATTTCCCTTAATTCTCACATTTTAAATTAAGTATTGTTTAATTCGTTACTATAACATTAAAAGAAAGTACGGGGTGTTACATTCTCCCCTCCTTTTAGGATTTCATCCCCGAAATCTTCAAGTCGGGAAGGACTTATATCCTACCATCCAATCACCTATCTACTCAACCATCAAACACAGGTGTCCATTGTCCTTAAAAGGTTTCTAATGCTTTATGATCATATGCATAGTGCGTGTACATGTCCTTATCTAATGAAAAATCAGGAGGTCCACTGATTCAGTTGACCTCCTTAATGCAAATTATGTCAGTGCCATGAGTCCATTATGTATGCAATTTTTCCTACTCAAAATTTCCTACATGAGTGCACAATCATTCATACAAATGCAACGTCCGTATGCTTACTCATCAAATTTCAGTTCATATACAAATACATATATGCAAATGCTATATGAAAGTGACTGAGCCGATCTAACACCTAATGTGTGTATATGCATCCACGAGCAACCACTAGCAACCACTTGCAACCACCAATCATAACATGTTTCAATTACATGTTTACATCCAAATGGGTTTCTACCTAAGGATAAAGGATAGAATCGAGGAGATATTCCTAAAAAGATAGATACGAGCATAAACTTGAGGAAAAAGAGATTAAAGACGCACTCTCAAAAAGTAAAGGGTAGGTTGCGCGTATTCTGTCCTCAGTTTCCCAAGTCGCGTCTTCCTCAGTGTCGCTCCATTGAGCTTTGATGAGCTTAACTTCACGGTTGTGTAGCTTTTTGACCTTTGTTCCCAATATACGGGTTGGAACTCTCTTCACAGTTGCTTCTCGTTCAACTTCAACTTCTTCCAGCATACTTGTTTCTACCACTTCCGCAGACTCGTGTAAGAACTTCCACAGGTGAGAGACATGAAAGACATTATGAACCCCGGCCAATCTTTCAGGGAGTTGTACCCTATAAGCCATCTTCCCAATCTTCTCGATGATAGGGAACGGCCCTACAAATCTTGGTGCTAACTTTCCTGCGGATCCAAAGCGAATGACGTTCCTCAAAGGAGATACTTTAAGGAACACATTGTCTCCAACTTCGAACTCAAGGTCAGTTCTTCTTCTGTCTGCGTAGGACTTCTGTCTATCTTGGGCAGTCTTCATTCGTATCAAGTCTACTTTCTCTGAAGTTTCCCTAA
Source organism: Allium sativum (assembly GCA_030737875.1). Lineage (NCBI taxonomy): Eukaryota > Viridiplantae > Streptophyta > Magnoliopsida > Asparagales > Amaryllidaceae > Allium > Allium sativum. The sequence continues at coordinate 304,226,420 of CM060925.1, read as the reverse complement.
TCATGTCTGGCCCAAGTATGAGCTTGTTTGTGGACTCCCACCAGCGAGTTGGTGACCTGCACGGTCTTCCATATAAAGCTTCGAAAGGTGCCATGCTTATGGTGGCTTGGTAGCTATTGTTGTAAGCGAATTCCACCAAAGGTAGATGGCCCTCCCATGTTCCTCCGAAGTCAATAATGCATAACCTCAAGAGGTATTCTAATACTCGGTTAACTCTTTCCGTTTGGCCATCAGTTTAAGGTTGATAGGCCGTGCTTAAGCATAACTGTGTGCCTGCAGCTTCTTGTAAACTCTTCCATAACTCGCTCGTGAAGATAGGGTCTCGTTCACTCACTATGCTGGAGGGTATCCCATGGAGTCGTACTATCTCCTTAAGATATATGGATGCTAGAGATGAGGCAGTCCTTCTTCTGTTGACGGGTATAAAGTGGGCGCTTTTTGTGAGCCTGTCCACTATTACCTAAATGCTGGTATTGCCCCTTCTTGACCAAGGCAACCCATCTATAAAGTCCATCGAGATGCTATTCCATTTCCACTGTAGGACTTCTAGAGGATGGAGCAGACCACTAGGCTTCTTCTGCTCTGCCTTGACTTGTCGGCATATTAAACACTTAGAAACAAATTCAGCTACGTCTTTCTTCATGCGATTCCAAAAGAAAACTCTTTTGATGTCTTTATACATTTTGTCTCCGCTTGGGTGTATGGTCAGTTTGGAATGGTGTGTCTCTTCTAGAATCGCCTTTACCAAATGCCTTACTTGGGGGACACATAGTCTTCCATCTCGTCTCAACCAGCCCTTGGTATCAATGGAGTACCTATTGATGCGACTGGAAGTCTCACCCCTAATTAACTTGTCTATCACATCGGCTAGGTGAGGGTCTTCTCTTTGCGCGGCTCCGATTGAGTCTAATAAAGTTGGTCGCACTTCCAATGTTTCTAGCAAGCCAGGTACAAAGTCAAAGAAGGGTTTGAAGTTAAAGCTTGCTATGAACTTCAAGCTTTGCCTTTCCACAAAGAGAGGGCTTAAGGCCAGCTTCTTTCTACTTAAGGCATCTGCTACTGCATTGCCCTTGCCAGGAGTGTAGGAAATCTCAAAATCGAACGAGACAAGAAACTCCATCCATCTTTGCTGCCTCAAATTGAGATCTTTCTGCAATAAAAGGTATTTCAACGATTTATGGTCAGTATACAGTTCAAATTTCTCACCTAGGAGATAATGGCGCCAAGACTTAAGCGCAAGAACGATGGCTGCCAACTCTAGGTTATGGATTGGGTAGTTTTTCTCATGTACTTTCAACTGCCTTCCACCATAGCCACTACCTTCCCTTCTTGCATCATAATAGCGCCTAGTCCCGTTCTGCATGCATCTGTGTATACTGTAAACATCTTGCTTGCATCAGGCAATGTCAGAATTGGGGCCGTTGTCAGAGCCCTTTTTAAACGTTGGGAAGCAATGTCGCAATCCAAGTCCCAATTGAAAGCTAGGTCCTTCTTTGTCAATCTTGTTAGTGGAGATGAGATTTTTGCAAAATCTTTGATGAACTTTCGATAAAAGCCTACTAGCCCGAGAAAGCTTCGGACTTCGGTTGCATTTCGAGGAACCTTCCAATCTTGCACAACAACCACTTTTGCAGGGTCCACAGCTATCCCCTCTTTGGACACCATGTGTCCAAGGAACCTGACTTCTTCCCTCCAAAAATGGTATTTGGAGAATTTAGCTTTCAACTGATGTGCACGAAGAGTATCCATGACTTCCCTTAAATGCTGAGCATGCTCTTCCTCACACTTTGAGAAGATCAAAATATCGTCTACGAAGACCACCACAAACTTATTGAGGAACTCTCGGAACACCCTGCTCAATAAATCAACGAAGTAAGCAGGTGCATTTGTCAAGCAGAAAGGCATGACAAGCCACTCGAAAAAACCGTCTGGAGTTCTGAACGTTGTCTTATCAATGTTGCCCTCATCCACTCTTAGCTGGTGAAAACCAGTAGCTAAATCTAATTGGGAGAAAACCGATGCACCTACAAGCTGATCGAACAAATAATCTATTCTCGGGAGTGGGTGCCTATTCTTCTTGGTCAGCTTGTTTAGCTCCTTATAATCCACACACACGCAAAGTGAACCATCTGCTTTAGTTGCGAACACTACTGGAACGCCCCATTCAGATGTACTCCGCCTAATAAACCCCTTTTCTAGGATCTCTTTAATTTGCTTGCTGAGCTCTTTCCGCTCCCTTGGGGCCATCTGCCTAACAGGTAAGGCAACATGCTTTGCATTGTTAACGAGGTATATGCAGAAGTCTATCTCCCGCTTCGGGGGTAAACCCTTTACCTCTTCAAACACATCATAATATTCACGGACTACCTTTACAGACTGCAAGTTCTCAACAGACGCATCAAGAGATTCTAGATAGCTTAGCATAACGAAGTTCATGGGATTACAAGAAATTTTAAGAGTGTTACCAAGGCGAGTCAGGAGTCTAACCACTCCCTTTTCACAATCGCGGACATCACCATTACTGGATAGCCAGTCCATGCCTAGAATCAACCCATAGCCCGTGAAGCCCAAAACAAAGGCATTACATTTAAACCCAACGCTTAGTTAGATAATTTAAAATCCAAACAAACCATTGACAAATAAGCTGAGCCCCCAATTTGATTTGAAACAACCAAGGGATCCTCTACTATACTGGTGTCTAGGTGCAGAAATTCCACTAAAGCAGTAGATATAAAAGAGTGCAATGCGTTAGAATCAAATAGTGTACGAACCGATGAAAAAAAAGATAGACTAAACTTTTGACAGAAATATTTCTACCTCGTTCTTGCGGAGGTGCCGTGAGAGCGTGAACTTGTCCTCCAGAAGAAGGTCCAGCTCCCTGCCCTTGCTCCTTGGGCAGGCCCTAGCCATGTGTCTTATCTCACCACAGTGGAAACAGCCTCCCATCTTCCTTTTCTTCTTCTTGCAGTCTTTGATCAGATGCCCGGGAATGCCACAGAAATTACACTTTCTCTTTTCACGGGGTTTGTTGTTCTTCCCGCCTTTCTTTAAATCAGCCTTCTTGTTCTACGACCCTTCCCCTTCTTATCTTGAGGCACTTTCTCTTTTGCCTCATTCTTGCCCTTGTCTTCCTCATGTAAGAGTGCCATGTCCACTAACTTCTCGTAAGTAGCCCCCATAGGTATATGGGTCATAGCCAAGCGGTGAAGTGGCTCATTCAATCCCTTGACAAAACGGAGAGCCTTCTTATAAGGATTTTTCACTAAGTCCAGTCCAAATCGGGCCAGCTGATTGAATTGATTGACGTGCTCCTTGACCGTCATACGTCCTTGCTTAAGAGATAAGAACATTTCCAGCTGTAAACTTCGTTCAGCTTGTGAGAGGAATCTCATCTCAAACCTTATTCTGAAATACATCCAAGTGTCAGATGGTCTTTCAGCGTTAGTGACTTCCCACCAATAGGAAGCTTCATCTTTGAGCAACCATACCGCCAACTGTATCTTCTGCCTATCGTCCACCTCGAAGATAACGAACAGATCCGCAGTTTCTTTGAGTCAGTTCCTAGTTTCTACGAATGATTCAGTTCACTTGAAATCCTTTCGACCCATGGCCCTAAAGTCCCTACAAATCTTTGAGAAAGCATTTGCACAAGGAGGAGGAGGAGCTGCTGCATCTGAAGGAGGAGGAATATCAGCTGGGCCTGCGTCATTGGCCCTAGCCTTTAAGTACCTCCTGAACCAGCCAGGTATCGGTACACCCTCTGGAAGGTTAAAATTTCCAGACTTGCTGAAACAAAAAAAGGAAAGATTCAAAACAAAGGATAGAATGATAGGGCTTATGGCTTTGGGGGATTATGCCTTTTTAAATTTAAAACAACACTTTTCCTTGTAAATTGCTTTTTTATATTTCTTTTTGAAAAATAGTTTTCAAAAATTCTTATCTGATCCGGTAAACCTTTGCTCTGATACCAAGTGAAACACCCCACCTCCGTTAAGTTCACTCACAAAGGGAATGCCTTAACTTTGGTGGAGGGTTATAGGTACAAGACACAGAAAAATTTGCAAGACAGATAAATTTAAGCAGCGGAAATTCAAATATTTATTGCATATGTAGTTCAATACAAAAGCATTACATCAAATTATCTCAAAATAACTTCCAAACATTACACCATAATTTCTGTCTTGATTATTTAATAAAGAAGAATAAACCATAAATAAAAATGCATAAATCACCAAGTGTAGTATCCAAAAGCCATAGCCAAGTTAAGAGAGTCCCAATCATACATCTATTTTCTTTTAGCTTGCAAAGAGTCTGACTAAGCTGGAGTATTCCCTCCTTGTGGACCTAGGGGGAACGGAAGAAAAGAAGACGAGAGAAAATGGGTTAAACAATAAGTCTGGTAAGTTCAGTGATTACTAGTATTTAAACAAGGAAAGGGATCCTGACAGTGAAACAGAACATAGGACAATACCCTAATATAAGATAAGAGGAACATGTGATCGCACCCATTACTACAGTCTCTGCACCCACTTAACCATTGGTTCAACCAGCCCCACGTGTTTATAACAAATGATCCCCTTAATGATCGGCTCCTACTCGTATGCATTCATATCCTGTGTCATTCGGCTCCTCTTGACTGTAGCTACCTGTGCTGGTCCCACCATGGGGTGTACCAGTCCCTCTGGTGGCAACCCGACACGATTCAAGATGCACAGTTTACACTGCTGATGCCCAGTGCCTAATTTTTCCACTCCGGAGTACGTGCACGCCCATACTCCGTCAGAACCTATACTGGCCCACCAACCGCCGACGTTTTGACCGCTTATAATTCAGCCCAGTAATCGTGCCCCACCCTGCCTAGTTTCAGGGTACCATGATACATCTATGTGGGTCACTGCTGAAATGGGTCCATGTTACTAGGGTTTTCTAATCAACATGTTTATTTGGTTAAGTGTCCAAGTTTACCTAACACCTCCCATTAGTTTAGTTAACATATTGAATCGGTTAAGTGTTTTCCTAATTTACTTAACCCTACCAATCATAATTTAGCTTTAATTTATTAAAGCACCAACCACTCACATTAAACAGGTCTTGTTGTGGTCACTGGATGTGCCGGTCGGTTTCGGGCAGATTTACACCATAACTCAGTCTAACCTCGGGTTCTTTTTGGGCTTGATGCACTAACCACCCACATTAAACAGGCCTTGTTGTGGTCACTGGATATGCCGGTTGGTTCTGGGCAGATTCCACCACAACTTAGTCTAACCTCGGGTTAGGCATATTCGTCTTTTCTAAATTCATATTTTTCTATATATATGTCTAATTTCTTTATGTAGATTAAATTTGATTTAATCATGCCATAATTATCCTTTGATTTTGCTCACCATAAATGTTATATCAAATATACCATTTAATGAACAAATCTGTGCCATGAATTTTCATGTTTTCCCATCGTTATCCCCGTAGAACATACGCATGAATTACATAAAATGTTGGGCTAACAAATTAGCCCAAACCCATAACAAAAAGGGGCACTAAACAAGGAACATGAAATAAACATAAAATAGCATACATTTAACTTATCACATGTAACTTGGCACAGATGTATCGTTAACTTAGCTAAACAGGTAAGGGTGAACTTTGTGACTAAGTTGGATCAAATTTCATGTAAACTTGATATGGGTCTAACATGGAGGTTTAACATATAAACCACAATTGAGCATACTAGCTTATGTATGTCAAAACGTAAGAAAGCCACTATGAACATATTTAAATCACAACTTAGCATGATAACTTATGTGTGTTACTACATAAGAGAACTACTACCAACATATTTAAATCATACTTAGCATGATAACTTATGTTAAAACATAAGAGGATTACAAATCAAATCTTCCAACATAAATGGATTCAACTTGACGTAGTTCTAAATATCCATGAATGTTGATCTAACATGTAAGCATGTGATTAGATCATAAACTTGCAAATAACCACCAAATTACAACATGACACAATTCACCATTTTGTTGGCATAATAAGTTCTTTACCCAATCGTAATAGATTCCAATAACATACAATATGGTATGTTTATCAGCACAAACATATAGGCATGATCAATTGCAACAGTAATTTAAGATACATTAGAATCAAACTTCATTATCTCATACATAAGCATCATTCCATATTTGAGTTACAACATGCCATGATTTCAAAAAAAAAGAACGTTTAAATCTGCATTATAACTAACTTACAAACTAAAAGGAATTCTTACGTTCTGAAATCTGAATTCTGAAATTGGAGATGCACGCATTTGATGAAGATCATTGAATTAGACTAGTTTTAATTTGATTTTGATGTAAGCTTTTAACTCGTCTTTGAATTGAAAACAGTGACGGCTACTCCAAGTTCTCTACTGACGGCATTTCAGTTCTAGGATTATTTTTCCGTGTGTTTTTAGGTTGAGCATTGAGTTGTTTATATAGAATTTAAGTTCAATTATAGTCGTCAGATGAACCTAGGGCTAATCACAGCCACTCAGACCAGATCAGGACCATCCAGAAACCCTAGCGACTCAGTAGCAAGTCATCAGTCGTTCAAAATTCAGATCTGGCCAGGGGCCAGGTTGACCCCCAGGTCGACCCCCAGGTCGACCTCTAGGGGGGAGGTCGATACTAGGTTCGACCCCCTGGTCGACCTGTTTGGGCGGGAATTTTCCCGCCCAGCCCGCTTCTGACTTCAGTTTGAATTTTGAAATCTGGCTCGGGCTATTTGAATTTATTTGAATTTCTGAAACTTCTGGAGGCAATAACTTCTTCGTACGAAGTCCAATTCACGCAAACTCGGACTCTATCTCAACTACAATTCCGAGAAAGTATTGTTTAATTCGTTACTATAACATTAAAAGAAAGTACGGGGTGTTACAGATGATTTGGTGGATTCTATATGGTTGTTGATGAATAATTATTATTTTCGTGTTAACGATGATTTCATAAAGTGTTTATGGTTAAATTAGATTATTTGGATGAGTTAGTTGCATTTACGTTGTCGTTTGGTGATGGATTTGTCGAGATTTGAGTTAGATTGGCTAGATCTGGAGTCGAGTCATTTTTGCATGGGTCGTTGATGACGTGGCAGGCTCAGGTCGTGCGGCTTATATCAATAAATGGATGGGTCGAAAGCTTCATGTCGTTGGAACTAGGTTGTTTATGCATGGCTCGGGTCGTAGGAAGCATGCAAGTGCAATGCAAAGCCAGATCGTTTGTGTGGGTCAGTCTGGTCGCAAGGAGTTAGGACGGACTGTATTACTGGAAAGAGGTGATGTGATGGGTTGGGTCGTCCAATGTCAGGTAGTGACTGATGGGTCGCGTGGGGTACTCATGTCGGCTCACCAAGTCAGGTCGTTCGAAGCTCTTTGGGTCAATTCATTGGTCACATAGGTCGGTTGCGACCTGAGGAAAAACGACCTGGTGAATGGTGAACCAAGGGTTGTTATTTTTGGTTCGAAATAGATGTAGCTTCGATGTGAGTTCAAGGTGGAATGTTCGAAGTGTTGAGATTTGATTGTTGATCGTCGAAATGAAATGAATATCATGATGACTCAAAGGCATTGAGTTCGTGGATAATGGTTGCTCGAGAAGGCACTTGAACTTATGGACAGTCACTAAGGTGGATGACTCGAATTATTGAAGGCTGAGAGATTATCGTTGTCGTAGGTTCAAGCGGAATCAAAGTAGGGGTACGACGGGGGCACTCAAAGAACAGAAGATGTCCAGGGGCAGTCATGATGGGCCTAGAGACATGAGTCATGATGACGTATGGAGTTTTGCTAGAACCAGGGTTTACCATTAGCCATTGACGGACGGCGAGGTGTTGAGCCAATCATATGATTAATTATGGTTCCGAAGAAGGGTTGGTAGTGATAGCCAGAGTCATGGACGATGATTGTTTGTTTTTATCATCTCGTGTAGATTATTCGACTTCGAAGGAGATATCCCTTGTTTGCTTATCTGATGTTGGTTCAGTCCTTCGGGGCATGTGCCTTGGAGATGTCGATATCAAATGGGATGGTCCACGCTTGATAACTGATTGCCATGGGTGTGCTGTTATTTCTCCTTGGGTGTTTGTAAAGGCTATATCACTATCGAATGCGCGGAAGACGAGTTCGGGTTCTTCTCTGTTGATGTTGGTAGATTAGTTGATTAGTCTGCCTATTCTCATATACTTTATTCATATGTTAGATATTTGTTTTATCGCTCATTAAGACTGTTGTCTGAATCAAGGTTTTATGTCTCCCTCTTATTACCTTGGTCTGTTCATCCCGTTGTGGACGGACAGACTAAGTAGTAGGTGGTTGGTGATAGATCTTGATGAGGACGATGCTGCTAAGCGATGACGAGCAGGAGGATGGCGTATTATTTTCTACTATCTAGTATTTGTTTTTTTCCTGCTATTTGATGCATTCTCTGCATGCTTGTAGTGAGGCTTATTGTATTGACTCTTATAGTGCAATCCAAGGTTGTATGAATATTTCATGGTAATATGAAAAAGTTTAAGATTCTGCTCAATTCTATGCCTTCACTATTATTGCCAGCTGTATTTGTTCTATTATATTTTATCTTTGCGTTGTGAGTTATACGACAGGTTCCGCTTGTGTTATACTACCCCGATGATCGTCCATAGCTACCTAGCATGCCTTTCAACACACTATTTCACTTGTTAGGTGCAGGAGTTGTGGGCGGTCGTCACAATTAACCTTCTACCTTGAAGCGTCAAGGCTATGAAAATAAAATAACCTTGCACGTGCACAAACTCACGGTTTAACCTCAAAAACCGTTAAAACCCCTAAAACGACCTTTTTGAACCTCACGGATCTTCAAATTTAGAAAAAATAATAATTGTTTCACTCTTCATTTTCTGACATAATAAATTTAAAAAATAATTTCTGGTAGTTATCATTGAATTTTTGTTGACATATTCATTATTAGTGTACATTCTGTTGAGTCAAGGAATCCATGAAGTTTTGATTATTGACAAAGAGTTGATTCATTATCGAAAAAAAGAGATGATCAATGGTTCAACAAAGATGCGAAGAGATTCATATGGTATTTTATATTAGAGGCTGATTATTTTGTGAGTTAGTAGTGTTATTAATGTTAAAATCTATCCTCAAATAATCATATCCCTCAATATTGGAAAATATATATAATGTGTGTGTGTGCGCACATTCATATGGCTTTCTGGCCAAAACCGGTCGACCGGTCAAATTCCAGCGGTCTACCGATTCTGCCCAGAAAACCCTATGAACATGCACACATATATATAACGTATATATATTTTCAAATTCCTGTCTATTGGTGATTTTTTACCTGTCGACCGTTTTTAAACAGAAGCAACTATTCGTATAGTCACTTCCATTTCTTCAAGAGTTTCTTCTTTTCCTTTTCATCAATGATCATATCTATTGACTGTAACTCTTTACTAATCGATGCAACTATTTATCTCCTATATAAACACCTTGAAATCATCAATTCAAGATACAAATTCTTTCTATCTAATCCCAATACTATTGATTCTATTCTTGAACTCTCAAGTATTCAAATGCTCATATTCTTGACAGTATCATTATTGAATCCTAGAATTTATATATTATTCTTTTGATTCAACTATGATATCATCTTCCAAAATCTTCGTAAACACAAATTCTATTTGAGGATAAGATTAGAGGAAGGTTGTACAAGAATTGACAAATTTGTGTTATTGAGAACACACATTGTCAAACTACAAGTCTACTCATCTTGTTTGAAGTCCTCTGTGTTGTAAGAGGCAAGTTTGAAGTCCTCCGTGTTGTCAGAGGCAAGTTTGAAGTCCTCCTTGTTGTAATAGGCAAGTTGTGAAGTCCTCATGTTGATAGAGGCATGAAATTCCCGTTCGGCTGCTCGGATGTTGTAAATCTGTCCCTCCAGGTGAAGTGTGGTTGTTGTTAGTGAAAATCCAGATAGTAGTCTGGGACTGGACGTAGGACGGTGCTTCAAACTAGTATAAAAATCTTTGGTGTGATTTTTCTTTTTTTACTGCATTTACTATTATTTAGTTCTGTGATTAGCTATTACTTCGCAATTGAATATTGTTCGTCATATTACACGAACCTTGTGAGTGTATTATACTAGCACGTACACGCACGCACTTTCATTTGGTATCGAGACTACATCAAAATTTGAATATTTTTCTCCTCCACTGATCTATATATATACAAACTCTATATAAGATTATCACTCTTTCTCTTGATTGGCATCTTCGAGTCTATACTTTAAAGTTATAGTTTAAATACTTCAATATGGCTCACATCTGCGATGAGTGCGCACAAAGTCTCACATTTCAGTAACTAGTTTAGATTCAGAGGAGTACTACTCTCCCGAGACACCGAAAAGCAGATCATACCGCAACTATACCCTCAGTAATACGCCTTCATCTAAACGTGCAAATAAAGCACTATTTTGCTCGCCTCGAACTAGAGAAAAGATTAATGAGATACATCGTTATCAGAAGTATCAAATGGATCTTAAGCGACAACTTCATTATGAGCAATGACTTACTTCCGATGAATATCATTATTAGAACGCATGTCATCATTTTTCTATAGCACAAACAAACATGGAGTTTACAAACCCATGCCACATGCTCGTTCATCATCTAGGAGTCCAAACTCTTGGGATTGTAACTATAATCGTAACGAAGGTGCGAAATGGTCGCCATGGACAACTCGTATTAACGAGACGAAGGAAGAGTCAACCGGGCATAATTTAGCTACATTTCATTAATTTTGTTTTTAAATATGTTATGATTATATTTATGTATTTTCCCTATGTTATAACATATATGTACTTCCTTTGAAAGAATTCATTAAAGTTTCGTTCGTTTCAAAAACATAAGTAAAAAAGGCAGAAAAACAAAAATCTGGAGGTCCAATCAACCGGCAGAAATAGACCAGTCAACTGTTTTGATCTCTATTCAAAAACGGTCGACCGGTATATTTTTAGCAGTCGATCGGTCGTACTTTTTCCTGTTTTTATATTGAAACATCACGTTGTTTTACCCCTTTCACCCATTCATTTCTCTTTTCAACGTTCAAAACAACAAAAACCCCAATAGCCCTAACTTCAAAATTCTCAAATCTCTTTCAATTTCATCATGGCATCTCCACAAGAACGATCAAAGAGATCTTCTACATCTGAATCTCAACCACAACCAATTGATTCCAACATCAAAAAATGGCTAATGGATCCCATAGCTGTAAAGAGACGGAATCAAATGAAGGATTTCAAAATATACCAAGGTTCATTTATTAAATTCTCGGATTTTTCAAGTTATCATGTTCTCAACCTTGCAAGGAAGGATGAACTCGAGTCTCTACTAGATTTTGACAAAAACAATGTAGAGATTAATCATGTCATGATTAAGCTTTTCTATTCTAATCTAAATTTGGAGAAATATAAGCCTAAGAATCCGACGCAATGCCTTTGGTCGGTTGTTTGCGGTAAAGAAGTTTTCATTTCATGTGCAAGGATGGCACAAGTTCTCGAATCGTCTTTTTATGGTCAAAAATTCTCAAGTAATTTCCTTCCGGTTCATATTCGAAATAGTGTAAGACATCAATTCATTGAAGATGATAGCAATGGCACAAAATCTATTGGCTTTAGGCCTACGGCAAGAGTTTTACATCATGTACTTATGCATTCCTTATTTCCGTGACTAGGAAACTTCGACACCGTTTACAAAGAAAACTTTAAGGCCTTATACGCTATTTATGGAGATGTCAATACAAACTAGATTGGAATGATTTTTGATGAAATCTTGAGCGTTAATGATTCACGAAGTTGACAATATTCTATAATGAATATGTTATGCGTCTCCTACTCGATTGTGGTATTACTCCTCCCGAGTCTCCATCCTCACGACCTAAGTGCATCAACAAAGCGTAAATCAAAAGGATGAAGCTACCTCCACCTTATTTCTCAATTAGTTCATTCGAACAATGGAAGGAGATAAGTCATGAAGGCACCACTTCACAATCATCTAGGCCAAAACCGGAAGAAGTAAAACTTCTTGGACTTTCTTCTTCGACTAAAGAATCGCTTGACCAAATTGCGTGTAATCAATTCTTGCTTGAAGCACGTCTTAAACGCATAGATACGAAAATGGAAAAATGCGTTAACAAAATAAAATCCTTCTTTGGAACTTTATGGTAAGAGATTTCTTGTGGTCCTTCAACATCGCAAGCTCAAGATCCCAGAAAATGTCCGACACCTCCTTCTAACAATTGGACATCTTCCGATGAAGCGGCAAGCTCTGGGACTAGCCATGGACGTGGTCGTGGTAAGTTTAATATTGAAGAAGAGGAAGAGGAGGAAGAAGAAGATGAGGAGGAAACCGAATCCAAGTCTTAGATTTGCATCTTCATGGTTTATCCTACCTTTTTCTTATGTTAACGACATTATATTGCTATCTTAAGACATTCACTAGCACTTGTACGTAAATAGTGCTGTCTATTTTATTTGACATAAACTTGGTTGTATATGTTATGACTCTTTGGTATGTTTTGTTGGTATAGTATGTGTATGATACAATTATGGTATGTATTTCATCTGTTGGTATCATATTCACTATTATCTATTTTATTTATCTACTCCTTTTTGTCGATGACAAAGGGGGAGAAAAGTGGTACTAACAGTGTTGTGCAGGAAGTATATTATAAGTGCTTAAATTCAGGGGGAGATTATATACAAGGGGAATTCTTAAAGTTTCAAGAGCTATGTTGTCATCAATCAAAAAGGTTAAAAGTGGTACTAATAGTGTTGTGTAGGAAGTATATTATAAGTGCTTAAATTCAGGGGGAGATTATATACAAGGGGAATTCTTAAAGTTACAAGAGCTATGTTGTCATCAATCAAAAAGGGGGAGAATGTTGAGTCAAGGAATTCATGAAGTTTTGATTATTGACAAAGAGATGATTCATTATCGACAAAAAGAGATGATCAACGGTTCGACAAAGACACGAAGAGCTTCATATGGTATTTTATATTAGAGGCTGATTATTTTGGGAGTTAGTAGTATTATTAATGATAAAATTTATCGTCAAATAATCATATCCCTCAATATTGGAATATATATATATATATATATATATATATATAATGTGTGTGCGTGCACATTCATATGGCTTTCTGGCCAAAACCGGTCGACTGGTCAAATTCCAGCGGTCGACCGATTCTGCCTAGAAAACCCTATGAGCATGCACACATATATATAACGTATATATATTTTCAAATTCCTGTCTACTGGTGATTTTTTACCTGTCGACTGTTTTTAAATAGAAGCAACTATTCGAGTAGTCACTTCCATTTATTCTAGAGTTGCTTCTTTTCCTTTTCATCAATGATCATATCTATTGATTGTAACTCTTTACTAATCGTTACAACTATTTATCTCCTATATAAACACCTTGAAATCATCAATTCAAGATACCAATTCTTTCTATCTAATCTCAGTACTATTGATTATATTCTTGAACTCTCAAGTATTCAAACGCTCATATTCTTCACAATATCATTCTTGAATCCTAGAATTTATAAAATATTCTTTTGATTTAACTATGATATCATCTTCCAAAATCTTCATAAACACAAATTCTATCTAAGGATAAGATTAAAGGAAGGTTGTACAAGAATTGACAAATTCGTGTTATTGAGAGCACATGTTGTCAAACTACAAGTCTACTCATCTTGTTTGAAGTCCTCTATGTTGTAAGAGGCAAGTTTGAAGTCCTCTGTGTTGTCAGACGCAAGTTTGAAGTCCTCCGTTTTGTAAGAGGCAAGTTGTGAAGTCCTCGTGTTGATAGAGGCGTGAAATTCATGTTCGGCTGCTCGGGTGTTGTAAATCTGTTCCTCAGGTTGAAGTGAGGTTGTTGTTAGTGAAAATCCAGATAGAAGTTTTGGATTGGACGTAGGAAGGTGCTCCGAACTAGTATAAAAATCTCTGGTGTGATTTTTGTATCTTTACTGCATTTACTATTATATAGTTCTGTGATTAGCTATTACTTCGTACTTGAATATTGTTAGTCATATTACATGATCCTTGTGAATGTATTATACTAGCACGTACACGCACGCACTTCCATGTTCTATGAATTATTATTGAATCGATCCTCTTTTGTTATAAAAAATTAGTAAATTTAGAACTTTGTTTTTGAGTTCATTTCAAAACAACATAATTAATCGTCATCATTACCTGTAGAAACACCACCATCGACCTTAACCTGCACTCCACTGTTGTTGTCCATCTGAAATCGACTATCTACATCATCACTTGAATAGTTATCGTCCTACAATGCAGACGCCACCACCAACAGCCCACCGTCTTCGCCAGAAATGACCGTCGCCTTCACCTGAATGAAAACCGCCGATGCCTTTGTTTGCACTATCTTTGCCTGTTCTTCTGATGCGCCGCCGCCTATTTGAGTGAAACCCACATGATTTGAGAAGGAGATCGAAGAAGACGAACGGTTTATTTTTTTTTACAATTCATTTCTTTCAGCCGAAAATATAATTTGCGCGTCCTTCTGATGGAAAAGATAATGCCGCGTCTTTAATTCTAAAATCGGACCGATGTTCTTCCTTCTTCCTCTTTTCCTGATAATTTATTATATAATTATTCCAATTGCGTAGTATATAACCTACTGCATGACAAGTGAGTTGAAACCTGAAAATTGAACCCATGACATCTTGCATCATGTTAAAGAGTCTCAACCAGTTTGGACAACGATTTTTGTCATAATTGGTTAAATTTTATCCATATTTATCAGAAAATTAAATATAAACATTCACGCGGTTTTCATGGGCTGTGCGATTGAACCACAAAAACCTTGGACTTTGTATTATCACGGTTTGAGTTATGATTCGGTGTTTACAACCATGGTTTTATCATCACTTGCAGACATCTTCTTCTCTAGATTTTATCAACTATGTCATATGTAAAGGAATTTATCATCCATGCGGGATAACCAATTACTGATGCATAAAATGCACAGAAAAATTTCGATTACATAAAAATAGACATTGACATACATAAATCTAACTTATCCCCTTAACTCCCATTTTTGGCCATTTTTGACAACCTTTTCTCTTACTACGCATTACAACCTGCATTTTGCCAATAAGCACTTAGTGTTAGTTTTTTCATCACCGGACCCTGCCACGGTCCGATCTTGAGTAACCCAGAACCTTGGACCATCACGACACGGAACTCAATTAGACCTTATTCATACATGAACCTTAGTTGGATCTTCAAATTAGCGGTCCAACCATCAATTTTACAAGGTTAAACCACAGTTTTTTGTTTTTTTTCCTACTTTTCATTGTGTAATTCTTTCTGATCATTTCATCTTTTGTACTCTTTTGAAAATAACCACTAAAATATTTGAAAAAATCATACCTGTTCCAACATCTAAATCGTAAACTTAACCACTCAATTCTAAAAAACATGTGTTTGTTTGTGCTCTTGATATTTAATTATATCATGCAATTTATTAATGTTAGTGAATAAATAGATGACTTTCAAACTTCACTATTTATTTTTTTGAGTACACATAAAACTTTATTATTCACATTTTCACTATTAACAGGCATGTGCGGTTCTTGACGGTTCTACTGGTCAGAGCTTCAAAACCTTGGACTTTGAGTCTTCACAATTTGATTCACGATCGGGTTATGAAAACATTGTTTTGTGTGGTGGTTTACTAGAGTCTAGTGGCACTGGCACAAGAATCAAAGAAAAAGAATATATCACTCTTTCCTGAACTTGGTGGAGTCGAAAAATAAGGTTTTATCATGACCTTGGACCAATTTGAGGATTTTAAATAACATTGGTAAGCAATATATTATTGTGAAAAACTCATATATTATTATGACAAACTCAAGGTGTAGTAACATAGATAATAATTAAAATAGCATATGACTCTAACTACATTAAACGGTTCAAAAAAAAGAACAGGGATACATACATTTTCACTGATCATCGAGCAGAGTTTCGATAATTTTTGAATCACCTGGATTGATAGTTCAACCGATTGGAAAGTACTTTCCATAAGCAGTTCCTAGGCCAGCATTATTTCCATTCAAACAGTGAACTCCAAACTAGCCAACATAGCATAATCCTTTATTAAGGACCTTCCAAGAGAGGGGCAATTGTTTGATTTATAATTGATTTACTGTTATGATTCCCATAAGGTCAGAGCATAACCTTTAATTCTATGGTGTGCCTTCCATTATTTATAACAAGTGCAACCTAATGTTAGTGCAACTTAATATTTGTTGAAACCAAATACCTTGAATAGACATTGATACTAATTCACATTTACATGCTAATAACTTCATCCAAATAAACTACTTACACATATTATTGTGTGAAGAAGAAACTTGGTGAAATATGAGTGGACTTCTTAATTAAAAGAAATGGTGGACCGAAACTCATTTTTGCATAGAGAAGATACCTAGTGGATAATTTTCATGAGTGGAATGCTTAATTTTAGGACATGGTGCAGTTTTCTAATATATTAAATTATTTTATATTGTATCTAGCATTAGATCTGAAGCAGCATTGACTCGGATAACCAAATTCATCGATTAGATCAAAAAAATTAAAATAGGGTACCTACCATTGGGTAAAAAATTATTTAATGCATTAAACATCGATGTCAGGGAAAGGAGGTTGACACTAGAGATCATGACTGCTTCAACACCTCTACTACTGATGCATGTGATAGTACTATACTGGGATATTTATTTAGTGATATTGAAAGAATGATTAATACTTGTAATAACCCGCAAAATCTGGGCCAGTTTAAAATTTTTATTTTGGCGATTTTAGCGAATTTTGAATATTTAAAATGGATTATTTTAAATAATATCGACGAGAAATTTATTTAGAATGGAATTCGACGTATATATTATATACGTCGTCGTTAGAATATAAATAATTATATATAATTATAAATAGATTTGAAAATGGCGCGGTAGTTCGATAATTCGATTTCAAACTTCAATTGAATGTACCGGGTGCAAAACAATCCGGATTTTAGTGAAACCAAAAATAATGGAATCTAATAGTGAATATCTTTCCAACGAATCCGAAAAATCAAAAGTTCGTAGCTGGAATCAAAAGGTATGTCCAGTTGAAAATTCTGAATAGTCGCTATGGAATTCAGGCCCTTAAAAATGGACATTTTGCAAACGACCTCGGATTTCGACGAAACCACTTTTGTTGGGTCCGTGATGTTGAGTTATTGCTAGATTCCAAATTTCATAATTTTTCGAATCAATATGTGAGCGTGGCAAAGGAAAACGTGTTTGACCAGTTTCAGTTGATTTTAATCGACTGAAAATTGGCCATTTTTCCAACGGTCTCAGAATTTGACGAAACTAGTTTTGTTAGGACCGTATCGTCAATACGAAGCTAAAAAATATTTTTCGAGAATTTTTAGAGTTAGTATGTGACCCCGGTAATTTGAAATGTACGTTTAAAATTCAATATAGCGATTTAAATGTAAATTTAACGGAAACTGATTGTAACAGCCGAATCAGCTTGCGTGGCATATCCCATAGTGTTCGGAATAGAGGTATTTAGCTAGAGGCGATAGTCATTGGGTTTGATTTGAAGTTCAAAGCGATAAACAAGTAAAATATGAATTTAATAATATTAAAAATATAATATATATATTTAGAAACCCTAGCTTTCTCCATTCAGAAAACCGAGCGGCCAATTCCTGAAGTAGACGGCGGAAACGTTCCAGGGTTCTTCTCCAAATTTCATTCGATCCATTCATTATTTTCAAAATCAAATAGAACGAAAATCAGAGTGCTACGAGAGATCTTGAAATCCATATAATTATGATTTATTTTCGGGGATCGGAGTGTGTGATTCCCGAGCTGAAAGCTCGAGCTTTCGTGCGGCCTTCTAGCGTTGGAGGGAGGGCCGAGTTGGCCAAGGGGGCAGGGTATGGTGCAGTTTTCGTAGGCGGTCAGGGGGGTAGGAGTTGATCGGTGGTCTGAGGTCAGGTGGAGGAGCGGTGAGGAGAGAGAGTGGTTGAACGATGGGTTTGGGTTACCTGGAAATCATTCGCGATGGAGAAGAACGCCTGGAACCGGGTGTTCCTAGAAGAAAGGTGCTGTTTTTACTTTTATTTTATTTTATTTTTATTTTATTTTATTTTATTTTACTTAAGCAAAATATATTGTTTAAAACCAGTTTTGATTTATAAATTCATTGGATAAAAAAATCATTTTTTGTTTTAAAATAAAAAAAATAAAATTAACAAGTGTTTTAAAAAAAAAAATTAACAAGTGTTTTAAAATAAAAAATAAAATTAACAAGTGTTTTAAAATAAAAAATAAAATTAACAAGTGTTTTAGAAATAAAAACATTGCTTTAAATTTCAGATTTTTAAATGTAAAAATATTGTATAATTCCAGATTTTTAAATATGAAACACAAGGAAAAAAAAGAAAGAGATATGATTTCACTTCATAGATATATATATACATATATGAGTAATGTTTTTGGAAACAAATATTTTATAGTAAAATATACATTTGTTTTTGAAATAAAAAAAATCAGTTTGTAATTGAAATAAAAAAAAATCAATTTGTTATTGAAATTAAAATCTGTTTGTTTAAAACAGTATAAAAAAAATATAGCTTTAAAATATTTAAAACGGAATTAAAAATATGATTTTTATATATTGAACTTCGAATTAAAAATATGATTTTTATATATTGAACTTCGAATTAAAAATATGATTTTTATATATTGAACTTCGAATTAAAAATAGGATTTTTATATATTGAACTTCGAATTAAAAATATGATTTTTATATATTGAACTTCGAATTAAAAATATGATTTTTATACATGTAGTGGCTACGGGCAACAAAAGCGACAAAAGGCGAGTTGGCGAAGATTTCCTGCATTAGAAGTGCCGTGGAGCTAGGATAGCTATATGTGAGAATTTCTCACCTTTCAATTTCATTTCCTATTATATATATATATATATATATATATATATATATATATACTAGGATGCAGACGGTGCTTAGTAGCACCCGACACAATCGTCCACAGACCATGGACTTATTTGTTTGGTTGCATAGATTAGTTATATGATTTGATTTGAATTTGGTTGTTTGGTGATTTTGATTGATGTGTGAATGGCGTGGGCCTTTACTAGACCGGGGATAAGGCTAGGCCTTGTCCCGTTTCTAGTATCGTGCCGTTATGCCGCCGAAATTTTCTAAAATATGTTAGAAAAATAAAAATATCATTTTATTTAAAGAATGAACTGAATAGAAATTCATATGTTGGAATAAAATGTTTTATCGTTAAAAATATAATTTTTAACGTGAATGTGAATAAATAAATATTCATTTACGAACCAGACGGTTTGTTTATGTACACCTATTTGAAGGACATTGATTGGGTCGATAAATTTTACACATCGCCCAACTGCACAAATAAAATATGCGTTTGATTGTTTGAAACCCCACACGGGTGTTAGGATGAAATTTGAAGTTCACTCATCCTGATTGATTTAATATGTCGATCGATTGATTGACAGGCTGTTATAAGCGTTAGATATCTATATTTGATGCTTATACAGTGTAGTGCACTTTGGTTGATGGTTGATTATTTTTCAATGCTATTATATGCGTGTAATGTATGAAAATCCATATAATTAATATTATATGGTAATTGATTGGGCCTCATTCCAATTTAGAAAATAAAGAATATTATAAAATAAAAGTTCATGTGTTGACAGTACTCATCCATTGAGATTGGTCATGTGTTGAACGAAATATTTTAATAATAAAATTTACATCTTTATCGATATAAAATAAAAGTTCATGTGTTGACAGTACTCATCCATTGAGATTGGTCATGTGTTGAACGAAATATTTTAATAATAAAATTTACATCTTTATCGATATAAAATAAAAGTTCATGTGTTGACAGTACTCATCCATTGAGATTGGTCATGTGTTGAACGAAATATTTTGATAATAACAACTATTTTGAAAAAGAAATATTTGAAATAGAATATTCGATGATAGAAATTTATGAAGCCGTGTTGACTAGATTGACGCCATTTTGACGTGAACGATATTCATATCGATTGAAAACGATTTCGAAATGAATTGAATTAAAAACGATTTCGAAATGAATTGAATTGAAAACGATTTCGAAATGAATTGAATTGAAAACGATTTCGAAATGAATTGAATTAAAAACGATTTCGAAATGAATTGAAAACGATTTCGAAATGAATTGAATTAAAAACGATTTCGAAATGAATTGAATTAAAAACGATTTCGAAATGAATTGAATATAAAACGATTTCGAAATGAATTGAATTGAAAACGATTTCGAAATGAATTGAATTGAAAACGAATTCGAATTGAATTGAAAACGAATTGAAATGAATTCAAATTGAATTGAGATTTGAATTGAATAGAAATGAATTTTGAAACGAATTTATAAAGAAGAATTCAATTTTGCTTTGAATTGAAATGGAAGTTGAAATAGATTTTGAAACGAATTTTAAAACTATTTATATAATTCGTTTTGAATAGAAAATCGACGAAATATATATTATATATATAATATAATGGCCTGAATAGAACGCGCCGCGCCGCGGCAGTTCGTGAATTTCGACCATTTATTTCAAACGGACATTACGGGAGATCCGAACGTCGGATTCTCCTAAAACCGGAACCGTTGGGTTCGTATCGAAAAGAGCTTTCTAACGAATATTAGAAATTTGAAATCTAACGGTTGGATTTGGAATTATGTCCAAATCAAATTTGAAAAAGGTCGCTGTAAGTGCAGTTCGATGGCCGTTGATGGAAATCGACTGTACGGGCCTTGATAAAATTATTAAAAATAGTAATAATGTGTGTAAAATCATAAGAAATGATTTGAGAAGGTTTGGGATGAAAAACTCCATATTTGAAAAGATAAAAATAGATTTTTATCGAAATGAACTAGTTATGAACTAGAATTATAATTCTATTTATTTTTAAATAAATAAATTGAATTTGAAAAGGGTTTTAAAAATAACCAGAATTTCCAATGATTGCATTGGAGTGGATTTGAATCGAAATTGTCTTCGGAATATTTCGAAGTTGGAATTCGGGATTATACAGATGTTGTTATGGAAATTTGAAAGATATATATTTATATCGTTATTTCCAATACGACATTTGTTAGTCGTAGAATTTGATATTGAATATAAGCCGATATATTTTCTATTTAGAGCCTTGTATTGAATATCGAGTGTGATTTGGGTTTGTCGTGAATGGTGTCTTCACTAACACTGTTCTTGAACCCAATTGAGAAATGATTAAATCTTTTTATTTAGATTTAATGAAAGGTACCAATTAAATAATATTTAATTGGAATTGAATTGATATTGATTTTTGGGTTTATCGTGGACAGTGTTTTAAATAACACTTGTTCTTTAACCCGATAATTAATGGAATGATATTTTGGGTTTACCGTGTTTTAAATGACACTGATTCTTTAACCCAGTTAACGATTAAAACTAAGTGGAGTTTTAATGAATCTTTAATTAGATTGAAATAATCGAGAATGGAGTATCACCAGTTTTACTCCAGGCGATAGTTAAATCTTTAATTAGATTTGAACGTGAAATGGTAATTGAATTTACCGATAACACTGTGGTGTTAGATATGAAGTATTACCAGTTTTACTTCATGGGATAAATAGGTTGGGATTGGGAAATTAAAACAAATGATTACTTCGGTAAGTTTCGTTAATCCCGACTAGTTTGAATTGATATTCAAAAGTAGATTAAAGAATAAATTAAAGAATTTATCTTTGATAAAATTAATGGGAACCTCTCCCTATGAATGTGAAATTAGAAATTAACTGTCGGTTAGCCAAGCAGAATGGTTTTCTGGATATTGATCTGATGTTGGTTTCGGCCTTCGGGGTTAATATTTGGGGAATTATTCTCTTGATTAATTTACGGTTAATGACTGATGAATTGGAATGAGGCGTATGTTGTGTTTGTGTAACACTTATTTAAAATATACGCGAGTTATTCGGAAAGACCGGGTTTATCCCATTCTGAATAACTGATACGACGATAAGTCGAAGATGAAGACGATGGTCGAAGACCGGAAGTCTTCACGTCGTTTGGGTGATTACTGATGATCTTGATTGGGCTGTACACCCAAGAAGATGGAAACAGTTGGTGATCGTCCAGACGTACTTGGAGATGGATGGATATGCGAGGAAAGTGCCTCCGGTTTCGTTCAGACCCAGAACGGACTTGTAAATGGACTGCGTGTCTGACATTGGATTTTAGTCCGTGTGATTGATCTCTATTAAATATATATCTGTTTGGCGGCGGAGAATTTATTCTCTTGCTTAACGCCCTTCTCTGAGACGTACGAGCTCAGGGGTTATATATTGATGGATATCAATCGCATGGAGTGAATTGCCTGTGTGGCATGCTAAGATGCAAATGATCAAGGCTTCTGTTGAAAAGCAAAGTCTTGTGGTTGATGATCGAAGCACGGCCTTTGTGGCGTAGCTTTGTGTAACGTTGATTCGCGAGTATCACACCCGGTATGAATCAAAAACGGGAGACGGACCTTAGGGAGGACATGCGTTTCTTTCTAGTTAGGAGTGGCGTCAGTGCTTGAACTGGCTGACGAGTTTGATTCCTGTGGATGTTACTTATTATTACTTGCTGAAAAGCGAGGCGCCTCGTGATATCGGTTTCGGCCGATGCTTCTGGTCGGCTGACGGGCCAGATTTACGCCCCAAAGGGCGGGGAAACGTAGTGTTCAGGCATAATAATCCACATCGGTGGACCGGCCCTGACGATCCAAGGGGCAGTTGCGGCTGTTCCTGAGGGGCGGACTAGAGCGTCTCGAATCGGTTGAGGATCTTGCCCCTAGCCTCGGTTCATACCATAAATGATAATCCAATTTCCAATACGTGACTTTTGCGGTTTTAATTGTAAAACTAGTATGGCGACATGATATATGGTACCCATGCCGCCTATGATTGATACTTATGATTTGAAGTTGTTTTATACACTATGCACTTATAATAGTATCAAATGATTTGTTTTAAGCGTATCAAGCATTCTTTGGTTGTTATAAGGGAAAACCCTATCCCCCGGCTTGCGTTGCATTGTGTGATAGGACCTGGGTCTTATAACAGCTTCATTTTTCTTTATTTAGCATTGCGCTGTTTGTTTTATGCACTGGTATTCTTGGGAGGAAACCCGTTCCGTGTTATACGGCGTGGTCCCTTGATTTACCTAATGATTTAAAATAAAGACTAATAACTGTTTTAGTTCTCACACCAGTCACATGACTGACCTGGAGTTTATTGTTTTAACCTAAACTCTGGGTGCCCTTATTTTGACACGGGCAGCTAGTAGTTTTGGTTTTGCAGATTTATATTCACAGGATCCTGGTTTACAGCTGGAACGATATCCGGAAAGCTTTGTATCCGTATATCTCTTCTAGTTGTGTATTGTATTATTTTCCGCTGCTATGTATTTAAATGTAATTAAATCTCTGATATTTCTGTGTAATATTCATTTTTACTTTGTATATTCTTGTAAGCTGATGCATTGTTGTAATATACAATGAAATGTTCTTTTATATGCGTTCTGTTGTGGTTTGTTCTCGAACTATCCGACGCTTTCCTTTACGGGGAAGTTACGGGTTTTCACAGTTGGTATCAGAGCTTGGTTTACAAAGCTCATAGAACAAGACACATTAGAACTGTGCGAAAGAATTCATCAGATATTGGGTTAGTAATATCCAATGGGAATGACTCGTTAGAGATAGGATCAGTAGTATCCTAGAACGAGTGTGAAGAGTATATTTGTAAAGTGAAAACAAATTTTTGTTTTGAAAATTTAAATCAATTATTCGTATTTGATTATCTATTTATATTGATATGGACAATCCAGTATATATAGATTTTGCGTATACGTCTGATTCGCGTGTATTCGAAATTTTAATATACTGGATAGATATAGAATTACACTCTAATCGCCCGGAGATGATTTTGATGATGGAGCTCCATCATTAGAATTTATATTCGAGTGACGAACGTGTAATATCTATATACTTCCTATTGACTGGTGTGAGAACCAAAATTACATAAGGCCTATTGTTGTGATTTGGCATCAAAAATGTGATTTTTGTATATGTATCAAACTTACGAATTTGAAACTCTAATTCACTAATTGATTGATGTTTGTGTTGTTTGTTTATTTGTTTGCTAATTTTTAGCCACTTAGCCTAATTGAACCGAATATTGAACTATATTGAAAATTGGTCGCATTTGCTTGCATACATGTATATCTTTTGAACAGGTCATAGCAAGGAGGCTAGAGCCAGAGAATAAAATTTGTTTGCCCGACAAATAGGTACATGTTTACTACATAATTTACTGTTTTGTTTGGGTGATGATGATTTTATGAGCCTATTGGCTAGCCGCTTGGCTTTTTCTTTTTCTTTTTGAGATCTGAAGGACCGGGGAAGCTATTTGAAATTCCCCGATGCTCCCGGTGCAGGGGAGGTTATGGCGAAATTTTTCGAAAATTTAGGGTGTTAGCCAAATTTTTGAAATTTTGAAAATTCTCAGAAACTGAAAAGTTGGAGAATGGAAGCCAGATCGAGCGTAGAGCTGAATAATCAAACCACTTTTGACTTTGTTCCTTTTCGGGGACGAAAAGTTTTAAGTGGGGGAGATTGTAATAACCCGCAAAATCTGGGCTAGTTTAAAATTTTTATTTTGGCGATTTTAGCAAATTTTGAATATTTAAAATGGATTATTTTAAATAATATCGACGAGAAATTTATTTAGAATGGAATTCGACGTATATATTATATATGTCGTCGTTAGAATATAAATAATTATATATAATTATAAATAGATTTGAAAATGGCGCGGTAGTTCGATAATTCGATTTCAAACTTCAATTGAATGTACCGGGTGCAAAACAATCCGGATTTTAGTGAAACCAAAAATAATGGAATCTAATAGTGAATATCTTTCCAACGAATCCGAAAAATCAAAAGTTCGTAGCTGGAATCAAAAGGTATGTCCAGTTGAAAATTCTGAATAGTCGCTATGGAATTCAGGCCCTTAAAAATGGACATTTTGCAAACGACCTCGGATTTCAACGAAACTACTTTTGTTGGGTCCGTGATGTTGAGTTATTGCTAGATTCCAAATTTCATAATTTTTCGAATCAATATGTGAGCGTGGCAAAGGAAAACGTGTTTGACCAGTTTCAGTTGATTTTAATCGACTGAAAATTGGCCATTTTTCCAACGGTCTCAGAATTTGACGAAACTAGTTTTGTTAGGACCGTATCGTCAATACGAAGCTAGAAAATATTTTTCGAGAATTTTTAGAGTTAGTATGTGACCCCGGTAATTTGAAATGTACGTTTAAAATTCAATATAGCGATTTAAATGTAAATTTAACGGAAACTGATTGTAACAGCCGAATTAGCTTGCGTGGCATATCCCATAGTGTTCGGAATAGAGGTATTTAGCTAGGGGCGATAGTCATTGGGTTTGATTTGAAGTTCAAAGCGATAAACAAGTAAAATATGAATTTAATAATATTAAAAATATAATATATATATTTAGAAACCCTAGCTTTCTCCATTCAGAAAACCGAGCGGCCAATTCCTGAAGTAGACGGCGGAAACGTTCCAGGGTTCTTCTCCAAATTTCATTCGATCCATTCATTATTTTCAAAATCAAATAGAACGAAAATCAGAGTGCTACGAGAGATCTTGAAATCCATATAATTATGATTTATTTTCGGGGATCGGAGTGTGTGATTCACGAGCTGAAAGCTCGAGCTTTCGTGCGGCCTTCTAGCATTGGAGGGAGGGCCGAGTTGGCCAAGGGGGCAGGGTATGGTGCAGTTTTCGTAGGCGGTCAGGGGGGTAGGAGTTGATCGGTGGTCTGAGGTCAGGTGGAGGAGCGGTGAGGAGAGAGAGTGGTTGAACGATGGGTTTGGGTTACCTGGAAATCATTCGCGATGGAGAAGAACGCCTGGAACCGGGTGTTCCTAGAAGAAAGGTGCTGTTTTTATTTTTATTTTTATTTTATTTTATTTTATTTTATTTTATTTTACTTAAGCAAAATATATTGTTTAAAACCAGTTTTGATTTATAAATTCATTGGATAAAAAAATCATTTTTTGTTTTAAAATAAATAAAATAAAATTAACAAGTGTTTTAAAATAAAAAAATAAAATTAACAAGTGTTTTAAAATAAAAAATAAAATTAACAAGTGTTTTAAAATAAAAAATAAAATTAACAAGTGTTTTAGAAATAAAAACATTGCTTTAAATTTCAGATTTTTAAATGTAAAAATATTGTATAATTCCAGATTTTTAAATATGAAACACAAGGAAAAAAAAAGAAAGAGATATGATTTCACTTCATAGATATATATATACATATATGAGTAATGTTTTTGGAAACAAATATTTTATAGTCAAATATACATTTGTTTTTGAAATAAAATAAAATCAGTTTGTAATTGAAATAAAAAAAAATCAATTTGTTATTGAAATTAAAATCTGTTTGTTTAAAACAGTATAAAAAAAATATAGCTTTAAAATATTTAAAATGGAATTAAAAATATGATTTTTATATATTGAACTTCGAATTAAAAATATGATTTTTATATATTGAACTTCGAATTAAAAATATGATTTTTATATATTGAACTTCGAATTAAAAATAGGATTTTTATATATTGAACTTCGAATTAAAAATATGATTTTTATATATTGAACTTCGAATTAAAAATATGATTTTTATACATGTAGTGGCTACGGGCAACAAAAGCGACAAAAGGCGAGTTGGCGAAGATTTCCTGCATTAGAAGTGCCGTGGAGCTAGGATAGCTATATGTGAGAATTTCTCACCTTTCAATTTCATTTCCTATTTATATATATATATATATATATATATATATATATATATATACTAGGATGCAGACGGTGCTTAGTAGCACCCGACACAATCGTCCACAGACCATGGACTTATTTGTCTGGTTGCATAGATTAGTTATATGATTTGATTTGAATTTGGTTGTTTGGTGATTTTGATTGATGTGTGAATGGCGTGGGCCTTTACTAGACCGGGGATAAGGCTAGGCCTTGTCCCGTTTCTAGTATCGTGCCGTTATGCCGCCGAAATTTTCTAAAATATGTTAGAAAAATAAAAATATCATTTTATTTAAAGAATGAACTGAATAGAAATTCATATGTTGGAATAAAATGTTTTATCGTTAAAAATATAATTTTTAACGTGAATGTGAATAAATAAATATTCATTTACGAACCAGACGGTTTGTTTATGTACACCTATTTGAAGGACATTGATTGGGTCGATAAATTTTACACATCGCCCAACTGCACAAATAAAATATGCGTTTGATTGTTTGAAACCCCACACGGGTGTTAGGATGAAATTTGAAGTTCACTCATCCTGATTGATTTAATATGTCGATCGATTGATTGACAGGCTGTTATAAGCGTTAGATATCTATATTTGATGCTTATACAGTGTAGTGCACTTTGGTTGATGGTTGATTATTTTTCAATGCTATTATATGCGTGTAATGTATGAAAATCCATATAATTAATATTATATGGTAATTGATTGGGCCTCATTCCAATTTAGAAAATAAAGAATATTATAAAATAAAAGTTCATGTGTTGACAGTACTCATCCATTGAGATTGGTCATGTGTTGAACGAAATATTTTAATAATAAAATTTACATCTTTATCGATATAAAATAAAAGTTCATGTGTTGACAGTACTCATCCATTGAGATTGGTCATGTGTTGAACGAAATATTTTAATAATAAAATTTACATCTTTATCGATATAAAATAAAAGTTCATGTGTTGACAGTACTCATCCATTGAGATTGGTCATGTGTTGAACGAAATATTTTGATAATAACAACTATTTTGAAAAAGAAATATTTGAAATAGAATATTCGATGATAGAAATTTATGAAGCCGTGTTGACTAGATTGACGCCATTTTGACGTGAACGATATTCATATCGATTGAAAACGATTTCGAAATGAATTGAATTAAAAACGATTTCGAAATGAATTGAATTGAAAACGATTTCGAAATGAATTGAATTGAAAACGATTTCGAAATGAATTGAATTAAAAACGATTTCGAAATGAATTGAAAACGATTTCGAAATGAATTGAATTAAAAACGATTTCGAAATGAATTGAATTAAAAACGATTTCGAAATGAATTGAATATAAAACGATTTCGAAATGAATTGAATTGAAAACGATTTCGAAATGAATTGAATTGAAAACGAATTCGAATTGAATTGAAAACGAATTGAAATGAATTCAAATTGAATTGAGATTTGAATTGAATAGAAATGAATTTTGAAACGAATTTATAAAGAAGAATTCAATTTTGCTTTGAATTGAAATGGAAGTTGAAATAGATTTTGAAACGAATTTTAAAACTATTTATATAATTCGTTTTGAATAGAAAATCGACGAAATATATATTATATATATAATATAATGGCCTGAATAGAACGCGCCGCGCCGCGGCAGTTCGTGAATTTCGACCATTTATTTCAAACGGACATTACGGGAGATCCGAACGTCGGATTCTCCTAAAACCGGAACCGTTGGGTTCGTATCGAAAAGAGCTTTCTAACGAATATTAGAAATTTGAAATCTAACGGTTGGATTTGGAATTATGTCCAAATCAAATTTGAAAAAGGTCGCTGTAAGTGCAGTTCGATGGCCGTTGATGGAAATCGACTGTACGGGCCTTGATAAAATTATTAAAAATAGTAATAATGTGTGTAAAATCATAAGAAATGATTTGAGAAGATTTGGGATGAAAAACTCCATATTTGAAAAGATAAAAATAGATTTTTATCGAAATGAACTAGTTATGAACTAGAATTATAATTCTATTTATTTTTAAATAAATAAATTGAATTTGAAAAGGGTTTTAAAAATAACCAGAATTTCCAATGATTGCATTGGAGTGGATTTGAATCGAAATTGTCTTCGGAATATTTCGAAGTTGGAATTCGGGATTATACAGATGTTGTTATGGAAATTTGAAAGATATATATTTATATCGTTATTTCCAATACGACATTTGTTAGTCGTAGAATTTGATATTGAATATAAGCCGATATATTTTCTATTCAGAGCCTTGTATTGAATATCGAATGTGATTTGGGTTTGTCGTGAATGGTGTCTTCACTAACACTGTTCTTGAACCCAATTGAGAAATGATTAAATCTTTTTATTTAGATTTAATGAAAGGTACCAATTAAATAATATTTAATTGGAATTGAATTGATATTGATTTTTGGGTTTATCGTGGACAGTGTTTTAAATAACACTTGTTCTTTAACCCGATAATTAATGGAATGATATTTTGGGTTTACCGTGTTTTAAATGACACTGATTCTTTAACCCAGTTAACGATTAAAACTAAGTGGAGTTTTAATGAATCTTTAATTAGATTGAAATAATCGAGAATGGAGTATCACCAGTTTTACTCCAGGCGATAGTTAAATCTTTAATTAGATTTGAACGTGAAATGGTAATTGAATTTACCGATAACACTGTGGTGTTAGATATGAAGTATTACCAGTTTTACTTCATGGGATAAATAGGTTGGGATTGGGAAATTAAAACAAATGATTACTTCGGTAAGTTTCGTTAATCCCGACTAGTTTGAATTGATATTCAAAAGTAGATTAAAGAATAAATTAAAGAATTTATCTTTGATAAAATTAATGGGAACCTCTCCCTATGAATGTGAAATTAGAAATTAACTGTCGGTTAGCCAAGCAGAATGGTTTTCTGGATATTGATCTGATGTTGGTTTCGGCCTTCGGGGTTAATATTTGGGGAATTATTCTCTTGATTAATTTACGGTTAATGACTGATGAATTGGAATGAGGCGTATGTTGTGTTTGTGTAACACTTATTTAAAATATGCGCGAGTTATTCGGAAAGACCGGGTTTATCCCATTCTAAATAACTGATACGACGATAAGTCGAAGATGAAGACGATGGTCGAAGACCGGAAGTCTTCACGTCGTTTGGGTGATTACTGATGATCTTGATTGGGCTGTACACCCAAGAAGATGGAAACAGTTGGTGATCGTCCAGACGTACTTGGAGATGGATGGATATGCGAGGAAAGTGCCTTCGGTTTCGTTCAGACCCAGAACGGACTTGTAAATGGACCGTGTGTCTGACATTGGATTTTAGTCCGTGTGATTGATCTCTATTAAATATATATCTGTTTGGCGGCGGAGAATTTATTCTCTTGCTTAACGCCCTTCTCTGAGACGTACGAGCTCAGGGGTTATATATTGATGGATATCAATCGCATGGAGTGAATTGCCTGTGTGGCATGCTAAGATGCAAATGATCAAGGCTTCTGTTGAAAAGCAAAGTCTTGTGGTTGATGATCGAAGCACGGCCTTTGTGGCGTAGCTTTGTGTAACGTTGATTCGCGAGTATCACACCCGGTATGAATCAAAAACGGGAGACGAACCTCAGGGAGGACATGCGTTTCTTTCTAGTTAGGAGTGGCGTCAGTGCTCGAACTGGCTGACGAGTTTGACTCCTGTGGATGTTACTTATTATTACTTGCTGAAAAGCGAGGCGCCTCGTGATATCGGTTTCGGCCGATGCTTCTGGTCGGCTGACGGGCCAGATTTACGCCCCAAAGGGCGGGGAAACGTAGTGTTCAGGCATAATAATCCACATCGGTGGACCGGCCCTGACGATCCAAGGGGCAGTTGCGGCTGTTCCTGAGGGGCGGACTAGAGCGTCTCGAATCGGTTGAGGATCTTGCCCCTAGCCTCGGTTCATACCATAAATGATAACCCAATTTCCAATACGTGACTTTTGCGGTTTTAATTGTAAAACTAGTATGGCGACATGATATATGGTACCCATGCCGCCTATGATTGATACTTATGATTTGAAGTTGTTTTATACACTATGCACTTATAATAGTATCAAATGATTTGTTTTAAGCGTATCAAGCATTCTTTGGTTGTTATAAGGGAAAACCCTATCCCCCGGCTTGCGTTGCATTGTGTGATAGGACCTGGGTCTTATAACAGCTTCATTTTTCTTTATTTAGCATTGCGCTGTTTGTTTTATGCACTGGTATTCTTGGGAGGAAACCCGTTCCGTGTTATACGGCGTGGTCCCTTGATTTACCTAATGATTTAAAATAAAGACTAATAACTGTTTTAGTTCTCACACCAGTCACATGACTGACCTAGAGTTTATTGTTTTAACCTAAACTCTGGGTGCCCTTATTTTGACACGGGCAGCTAGTAGTTTTGGTTTTGCAGATTTATATTCACAGGATCCTGGTTTACAGCTGGAACGATATCCGGAAAGCTTTGTATCCGTATATCTCTTCTAGTTGTGTATTGTATTATTTTCCGCTGCTATGTATTTAAATGTAATTAAATCTCTGATATTTCTGTGTAATATTCATTTTTACTCTGTATATTCTTGTAATCTGATGCATTGTTGTAATATACAATGAAATGTTCTTTTATATGCGTTCTGTTGTGGTTTGTTCTCGAACTATCCGACGCTTTCCTTTACGGGGAAGTTACGGGTTTTCATAGTACTCAAAATAATTCTACACATGTTGAATTCGGTTATGTCTCATCAATGCCATCAACTTCATTTATTCTAATGGGTTCTACCTTCAGTCAATCTTTCTCCTCGGTCTTTACCTCACATAAGACATTGTTGGCCCCTTCATCTACTAGCACTGCTGCAGTCTTACCCTATGCTCATCTGGCCCCTCCTGGTCATTTGATTCTACCTCCACCATCCAATGCAAGATCTGCTCCACCACTTATCTCCACGAGTGGTAAACAGAAAGGTAAATAGGAAAAGAAACATTTTAACGATGATTTGAATGATGGATTGGACTTTAACCCTGAGGATGTTATGCCATTAACCAGTTCCAGGAAATTTGGAAGACACACGAGAAGCAATCCCATTTCCATGTTCAGACCTCTACAATTCAAATGATTTTGTTCACTTTGAGATTTTGTGAAATTTTCTTGCAACAAATTGGTTTTATGATGCAAGCAGTGGAGTTTGGTTCTTTCCTGCTGTAGTCTTGGTTACATGAGGTACAAGCTTGGTGCTGTTGTGAATGTATACATGTCAATGGATTTTGTATGTTGGTGATATCTAAACTTTTGCTGTGGTCATTCGAATGCTACTGATTATTATTCTCAGAATTTGGGTGATAATTATTCGAGAGCTACTGTTTTTCTTGGTTTTGAAGACTGATTTTTGGAATTCTTAGGCCAGAAATTTTCAAGAGCATGTATTGTTTTGTTGCATTTTTGGTTGTAACTCTTGAAGTGGTGAATACAAATTTTCACTCACCTTTCAAAAAAAACATATCGATGTCAAGACTGAAATTTCATTGCATTTACAGAGATCGTTTATAAATCAAATTTCAATCTTTATATCGGTGTTTTTTTTGAAAGGCAAGTGAAATTTTTTAATCACCACTTCAAGAGTTATACGTCTGGGGTCGCACGCTAGGGACTACATGCCCAGGGTCGCACGCCCAGGGTCACACGTCTGGGGTCGCATGCCAAGGACCACATGCCCAGGGTCGCACGCCAGGGGTCACACGTCTGGGGTCGCACGCCCAAGGTCACACATACGTGGTCGCACGCTAGGGGTCACACATCTGGGTTCACATGCTAGGAACCACACACCTAGGGTCGCATGCCAGGGGTCACGCGTTTGGGATTGCATGGCAAGAACCACACACCTAGGGTTGCACGGCCATGGTTTACACGCATGCGGTCACATGCCAGGGACCATACGCCCAGGGTCGCACGTCCAGTGTTACATATCCAGGGTCACACGCCAGGGGTCACACGCCTGGGGACGCACGCCCAGGGTCACACGTCTGGGTTCGCACGCCAGGGGTCACGCATTTGGGGTTGCATGCCATGGACCACACGCCTAGGGTAGCACGCCAGGGGTCACACGTTTGGGGTCGCACGCCAGGGACCACACGCCTGGGGCACACGCCTACGGTGACACGCCAGGGACCATACTCGGTCGCACACTCAGGGTCACACGCCTGGGGTCGCATGCCAGGGACGACACGCCCAGGGTCGCACGCCATGGGTCACACGTCTGGGGTTGCACACTAGGGACCACACGCCTGGGGTCGTACACCTGGAGTCGCACGTCTAGGGTCGCACGCTAGGGACCAGACGCCTGAAAATGCGTGTATGTGCTTAGTATAGTACACACGGATCGTGTAATATAGTGTACAACACTCAAGTAGAAATAATAGCTAATCACATAAATGTATAAAACAGTAAAAGCAACAATATAGAAAAATCAGACTAGGGATTTTTATACTGGTTCGGAGCATCGTCCTACGTCCAGTCCCGGACTTCTATTTGGATTTTCACTAACAACTACCTCACTTCACCCGGAGGAACAGGTATGAAACACCCGAGCAGACGAACGAGATTTCACACCTCTAATAACAACGAGGACTTCAACACTTGCCTCTTACAACACCGAGGACTTCAACAAAGACGAATATAATTGTTTTCGACAATATGTGTTCTTGATAACATGAATTTGTCACTTGTGGTACAACCTTCCTATAATCTTATCCTCAAATAGAATATTTGTGTATATGATGATTTGGACGTGGATATCATATAGAATCAAAAGAATATTAAATAGATTCTAGGATTCAAACGATATTGTATAGAATATGAGCAATTTAGAACTTGAGAATATAGATATAAGATCAAGAATGTAGATAGCAATAAGTCAAGCTATTATAATAGAAATCGATAATAGAAATGACGATCTCATGGTGTTTATATAAGGAATAAACAGTTGTAATCCTTTATGAAGAGTTACAAAAAATGGTCATGATTGTTGGTGAACAGAAAGAGAAGCAACCATTGATGAAAAGGAAGTGTCTATACGAAAGGTTGCTTTCTGGAAGAAAACGGTCGACATGTTAAAAAGGACCAGTAGACAGAAATTTGAATATATATATATACGTTATATTTGTGTGTACATGTTTATTGTGCAAACTGGCCAGAAACGACCGATTGGTAAAAAACCAGTCGGTCGACCAGTTTTACCCAGTGTGCACAATTAATGTGTACACACACACACACACACACACATATATATATATATATATATATTTGTATATATATTGACAATTTTGAGGTATGTGATTATTTGAGGATTGATTTTAACATAGGTAACACTACTAACACACCAAATAATCAACCTCTAATGTAAAATACCATATGTAGCTCTTTAATTCTCTTCAAACCAATGGTTATCTTCTTTTTGTTGATCACGGCTGATCTCTTTGTCAGAGATCAAAACTCTATGAAATCCTTGACTCAA
This sequence comes from Allium sativum, assembly GCA_030737875.1. Classification (NCBI taxonomy): domain Eukaryota; kingdom Viridiplantae; phylum Streptophyta; class Magnoliopsida; order Asparagales; family Amaryllidaceae; genus Allium; species Allium sativum. Next base: position 304,191,794 of record CM060925.1, on the reverse strand, counting down.
CATTATCTCCCTTTTTGATTGATGATAATATAGCGGCTCTGAATCTCCCCCTGTATATGATCTCCCCCTGAAATTGTGCCTGTATATAAACTATATTTTCCTGCCTATATATTGTTAGTACCGCTTTCTCCCCCTTTGTCATGGACAAAAAGGAGTTGCTAAATAGATAAATAAGTGAGGATGTAAATGATACCATCAGAGTTATAAGCAACATAAACTGATACCATAAGTCATGCCAAAAAGTCAAACACTCAAGTCCAAAACGAATAAAACAAGGCACTCTTTAGATACATGCCGGATCAAGTCTGAACGCAAAATAAAGTCATAAGTGCATAGCAAGAGATAAACTAAGAAGTAAACTAAGAAGATTCAGATTCCATCTCATCTTCTTCTTTAACAATTTGAGTTTTTCCATGACCACGTTCACAGCTAGTTTTTGAGCTTGTACCCTCCTCCGAAGATGTCCAAGGAAAAGTAGGAGGGGCTGGGCGTTTTCCAGGGTCTTGAGCTTACATAGAATACGATGCACCAAGTGACATTCCTTCCCATAGAGTTCCGAAGAAAGACTTAATTTTATTAAAGCATTTGTCGTTCTTTGAATCCATTCGTTTAAGTCTTGCTTCGAGGAGAAATTGATTCCGAGCAATGGTTTTAAGCAAGTCCTTTGTAGAAGAAGATGATTGTAGAAGTTTAACTTCTTCAGGTTTAGTGCGAGATGATCATGATGAAGTTACTTGATGTCCTTGTTCTTTCCATTGTTCAAAAGGCATAATATTGAAGGATGGATAGGGCAGCTTCATCCATTTAATTAATGCTTTGTTGATGCATTTGGGCCTTGAAACAGATGACTTAGGAGGTGTGATGCCACAATCAAGCAATAGACTCATGATATATTCATCATAGAACAAATGTGGCCTTATACAATCGTTCACTTGCAAAATCTCATCAAAAATCATTTCAATCCAATTGATATGAATATCCACATAGATTGCATATAATGCCTTGAAATTTTCTTTATAGACGACATTAAAATTTCCTATTCTCGGTAATAGAGTGTGCATAAGGGTATGATGAAGAACTCTCGCAGTAGGTCGTAAACCTGTGGATTTTATGCTATCCTTGTCATCTTCCATGAATTGATAGCTAATTCGATTTCGGACATGGACACTGCAAAAATTACTTGAGAATTTTTCACCCAAAAATGAAGAACAATTGCCATGCTTTCACATGAGATAAAAACTTGTTTGCCACATACAACAGACTAAAGGCATTGTTTGGGATTTTCTGGCTTGTATTATTCTAAATTCAAGTTAGCGTAGAATAATTTGATCATAACATGGTTAATTTCCACATTATTTCGATCAAAATCAATTAGGGTTTCAATATTAGAAATCTTCGCTAAGTTAAGAACATGATAACTTAAGAAATCGGAGAATTTAACTAACGAACAAGGATGAATTTTGAAATCTTCATCTCATTCCACCTTTTGACTACGATTGGATTAATTAGCCATTTCTTTACTGAGATATCAATTGGTTGTAGTTCAATAGTTGAAGCTTTCTTTGATTTCTTTTTAGGAGGTGCCATTTGAATGATATTATATGAAGAATTCTGATTTCTAGGGTTTTTGGGGTTTTGAAAAAGGAACCGGTTGAAGGATGAAATGAATAAATGGATTGAAGAAGTGACCGTATACATATATATATATGTATAATAGTTTTTGACGTAACCGGTCGATCGTTCATTTTTAACTGGTCAACCGTTTTTGACCAGAGATCAAAACAGTTGACTGGTTAAAAATGACCTGTCGACTGGTTTTAGTCTAAGCTGTTTTTTCTTGGTTTTCATACAATTTCTGAATTTAATCGGTCCAAAAGAAATAGAATTACTTATATATAGGATGTATATAATAGTACATGAGTAATACAAGATAATACAACCACGATATACGTTTAATGTGAAGTAGATGAATTGTGATCGATAGAAACTTCTTTGAAATCGGATATACGTGGTGTCCATGGTGACCAATTTTCTCTTGCTCCTTCGTTCCTATTATAATTTCTATCTCATGAATTCGGACTTGCAGAGGATGAAGGTATTTGGCATAGGCTCATGTACATTATGTTTATTAGAGACACAAAAGAACATTGCCATTTTCTCTAAAAGAGATAGTCGATCCGAGGTCAGTCTTTGCTCGTAATGTAGTTGTCTTTGAAGAACAATTTGATGTTTTTGGTAATGATGAATCTCGTGGATCTTTTCTCTAGTATAGGGTGAACAAAATAACGCTTTCTTTGCCCGTTTTGAAGTTGGCGTACTGCCGGGGTACGATGCCTTGGTGATGATATGATTTGTGTTTTAGAGTTTTGGCAAAGTAGTAATCTTCCGGCTCATAACTTATGACAAAAATATGGGATTTTTGAGCACATTCATCACATATATATGCCATGATTAGCTTGGGAGATTAAGATGGAGAGAATACCAAGTTTACATAGGTTTTTCTCTATATATGAACTTGAGGCTAAGAATTACCAGGAACACTTGGCCGTAGAAGAATTTAAAAGCTCATATTCAATTTTCCCAATATAACAATAGACAAAAATAGCTAATGTTTTGAGTAAATATAAACCGAAAGTGAAAAGAACTAAAAAATATAATATTTGTGATAACATTACTTGTCAAGTTCTTTTCTAGAGATAAGACCAAGCTCTCTACGTAACTTAATGAAATTAGACTCAAGTAGAGGCTTAGTAAAAATGTCCGCTAGTTGATTTTCAGTTTGGACATATTTGAGACATATATTTCCCTTTTCGATATTGTCTCTTAGAAAATGATGACGGATATCAATTTGTTTGGTTCGAAAGTGGTTCACAGGATTTTTCAATAAGTTTATAGCACTAGTGTTATCACAGTATATAATAGAATTTGAAAAATGAATATCAAAATCTTGAAGTGTTTGTTGCATGTATATTACTTGAGTACAAGCAAGAGATGCTGATATTTATTCAGCTTCACATGTTGATAGTGAAACACAATTCTGTTTCTTACTGAGCCAAGAGACAAGTGATTTTCCAATAAAATGGCACGTACCACTTGTACTCTTTCTATCCATTCGAGAGCTTCCAAAATCAGCATCACAATACGATACTAATTCGAAAGGACATTCTTTTGGGTAGACAAGACCGAAATCCTTGGTATTATCAAGATAACGAACTATACGTTTCACTGCTCGTAGATGTGATCCCTTTGGATCTGCTTGAAACCGTGCACATAGACAAACACTCATCATTATATCTGGATGACTAGCTATAAGACAAAGAAGAGAAACAATCATGCTTCGATATAGTTTCCGGTCAACATTCTTATCATTTTCATCTTTTTCAAGATGTGTACTTGTACTCATAGGAGTTGGTTTACCTGATGTGTTTTGTAATCCGAAGCATTTGATAAGATTTCCACAGTATTTTTCTTGATTAATAAAAATACCATTCGGAAGTTGTTTGATTTGAAGTCCAAGAAAATATGATAGTTCTCCCATATGAGACACTTCAAACTCTCTGGTCATAATATTTGCAAACTCTTTGCAGAGTTTATCGTTTGTTGAACCAACGATAATGTTGTCTACATATATCTGGATAACTGAAATATATTTTTGAGAATGTTTAATAAACAAAGTTTGATCGACTTTGCCTATTTGAAATCCTGAGTTAATAAGATAGCTACGTAGTCATTCATACCAAGCACGAGGTGCTTGTTTCAGACTATACAAAGCTTTCTTAAGGTTTTGTACACGTAGTCAGGATATTTTTCATGTACGAACAAAGGAGGTTGTTCGACTTATACATTCCCTTTGATAAATCCATTAAGAAAAGCACTCTTGACATCCATTTGATAAAGTTTGAAATTGTGGTGACAAGAAAAAGATAATAAGGTTCTAATAGCTTCTAGTCAAGCAACTGGTGCAAATGTTTCTTCATAATTGATACCTTCTTCCTGATTATACCCTTATGCTACTAATCTTGCTTTATTTCTAGTGATATTTCCTTGTACATCTACCTTATTTTTATAGACCCATTTAGTGCCAATAACTGACTAATCAGTTGGTCTTGGAACAAGTTCCCATACATCATTGCACTCGAACTAATTTAGTTCTTCCTGCATGGCAATGATCCAATAGTCATCTGTAGCAGCCTTTTTTGGATTCTTAGGTTTGATATTTGAAAGAAACGCAGCATGACCTATTTGATGGAGTTGACTCCTTGTTCTGATTTGTGATGTTACTTCCCCGATTATATTTTGAATCGGATGATCTCTTAATATTCTTGGAGGAGATCGTATTCTTGGTGGAGATTGTGACACATATGTTTGAAGAATATCTTTGATAGTTATTTCTGAGTCAGAATCAATATTTGTGATGATTGGATTATCTGTGACTATAGTTTCGTCATCATCTGATATATTATGAGGGTAGTGATAGAATTCATCGAATGAGACATGAAGTAATTCTTCAATAGTTTTGGTTTGTTTATTAAATAAACGATATGCCTTGCTCCGTTCCGAATAACCGACAATATCCCTTCATCGGCCTTTGGATCGAATTTGCCGAGCTGGTCTTTCGTATTTAAAATAAAGCACTTGGAACCAAAAAATTTGAAGCATGAGATATTAGGCTTTCTTTGGTTAAATAATTCATAAGTCGTACTCTTTGTGAGAGGTCGAATGGATACACGATTCAAAACATAACATGCAGTTGCAACAGCTTCTGCCCAGAAATGATTTGGTAAAGTGGTTCCATTTAATAACGTTCCTGCACATTCTTGTAAGGTACGATTTTTCCGTTCTACAACTCCGTTTTGTTGTGGAATCCCAGGAATGAAAAATTATGATATATACCTTTCTTTATACAAAAATGTTCAAATTCATTATTTTCGAACTAGCCGCCATGATCACTTCTTATATTTTTAACTTTAAGCCTTTTCGATTTTTGAATTCTTTAGACGAAAGATTTGAATTGTTTGAAAGTGTCACTTTTGTTTTTCAAGAAAATTGTCTAGGTGTAACGAGAGTAATCATCAACAATTAGAATCACATATCAACTGTGATTTATTAACTGAACCTTAGTTGGTCCAAATAAATCCATATGCAGTAACTCAAGTGGTTGTAATGTTGATACGACTTTCTAGGATTTAGAAGATGATTTGGTCAATTTTCCTAATTGACACACGTCACAAATGTTATCAACCTTAAAACTCATTTTGGGTATTCCTCTAACTAGAACGTTTTTGGCTAGCTTGTCGATAGTTCTGAAGTTTACATAACAGAAGCGTTTGTGCCATAGCCATGGATCATTATCGTTATCCATAAGACATATCTGAATTATTATTAATATTCATATTCAGAATATATATATATTTGTCTCTGTAACCTTCGAAAACTAAATTACGGTCTTTATCTAAAATACTACACTTATTATTTGAAAAGGAAATAGTAAAACTCTTGTTGCATAACAGACTAATACTAATTAAATTATGTTTCAAATTTCTAACTAGCATGAAATTAGTAATAAGAGGTAAGTTAGATTTACCGCAATTGCCCACATCGCCTTTTCCAATGATATAGCCTTTTGAATTATCTCCAAAAGTGACGGAGCCGCCATCTGAGCATGTAATATTTGTCAATAAGCTCTTGTCACCAGTCATGTGCTTTGAGCAACCACTATCCAACATCCACTTTCCTCTTTTCTTAAGTGGTACCTGCAAAAAACAAGATTAAGTCCATGGTACCCACCTTTTAATAGGGTCCTAAGAGTTAGGTCTTTGGAGTCCAAACCCATACGGGTCCGGTATCCCCTTTATATAAATAATTTGAATCAAGATGCACAGTATTTATGAAATGTCAAATATATTTGTTCCTAATCAAATTGTTATTTGTTTTGGGAACCCATATCTTGATAGTCTTGACATTTCTCTTTTGAAATTTCACAACTGGTTTTGGCTTGGAATATAATAAACTAAGATTTTTCTTAGCTTCACCTTTCTTCTTCTTGAGATGTTTCTTGGTTTCTTGTTTCTTATATCCCAAACCTTGTTTGTTTGAAGCAGGTTGTGAACTTTCAATGATTTTTGTCAAATTTTCTCGACCTTTGTTAAATTTAGAAATATTTTGAGTAATATCATCTAATTTAGTTTGTAAGCTAGCCTTTTCTAGGTCCAGAATTTTGACTTTTGGCTTAAGCTCATGATTTTCAGTAGTAGGAGCATCATTTTTCTCTTTTTGAGTTTCAATTTCTTGACTCAAAAGAGATAATTGAGATTCAATATTAGATGATGGTTCTTGAAGTTTTTCAAGTTCTTCTTCTAATATTTTCTTCTCGTCTTTTAAGATATCTTGTTCAAACACTGCTCTTCTCAAATCTGCTTTGGCTTCTTTGAATTGTCGTTTCATGTCTTTATATTTAACTATCAATTCGGCATTAATATCAAGTACTTCATCAAATGTAGGAATTTGTACCTCATCCTCTACTGCCATAAGACAAACGGTTGCTTGTTTATTTTCTATATCACTCTCACTTTTTGATGAAGACGGGTCTGAATCATCCATGTAACTGAGAATGCTCGTTTCTTTGATTTGTCCATCTTGTATTCGAATTTTTCATTTTCTAACTTTTTCTTTTGCTCCGGACAATCCTTGTACAAGTGCCCCTTTTTGTGACAGTTGAAACATTCTATAGCGGATGAAGATGATTTATTTGATCTAGTTTACTTTTTGTTATATCGACTTGCTTTTCGTTGTTTGAGGAATTTTTTGAAACCTTTTGCAATGAATGCTAGGTCTTTATCTTCAGAATCTGATTCATCTTCATCTTTTTTTTAGCATGAAATGCTACATTTTTCTTTTCTTCTTTCTATTCCTTTCTAACCTGCAAATTAGCTTCATAGGACATTAGATTTCATATCAATTCATCAGGCTTCATAACGGAAAGGTCATTAGCTTCTTCAATTGCTAATACTTTTCCTTCCCATTCACTAGTCAAAGGATGTAGGACTGTCGAAACAACATCAAAATCTGAATATTTTTGTCATAAACCAATAAGTGGACAATGAATAGTTTGAAACCATGAATACATTTCATTGATTGTCTCATTCTGCTTCGTTTTGAAATTTTGAAACTGACTTTTCAACATGGCTATTTTGGCTTATTTAACCTTGTTAGTACCTTCATGACTAGTTTTCAACATTTGCCAAATTTGATATGCGGTGGTGCAGATACTAACAAGATTATATTCATTTTGGTCTAATGCACAAAACAATATGTTTATTGCTTTTGCATTTACGGATGCTGCCGTTTTCGCAACCGGTGTCCATTCTGAATAATTAGTTTTTGGATATACTATTTCTTTTTGGGTAGCATTACAGGCATCATAGCTATTTGACTGCATGAAGAATGACATACATGTTTCTTAATAGCTATAGTTGAGACCATTGAAGAATGGAGGTCTTTGTGTTGATTGACCTTCCGTGTAAGTGGTGTTTTGAGTACTAGTACTTGCGTTATTTGCTATATTACAAGAATATATCAAATAATTGTGTTACAATTATATGATAGCCTTGCTATGATACCAAATGAAAATGCGTGTACATGCTTGATATAGTACACACGGATCTGTGTAATATAGCGTACAACAATCAAATAGAAATAACAGCTAATCACAGAAATGTATAAAATAGTAAAAGAAACAAAGTAGAAAAATCACACCAGGGATTTTTATACTGGTTCGGAGCACCGTCCAACGTCCAGTCCCAGACTTCTATCTGGATTTTCACTAAAAACCACCTCACTTCACCCAGAGGAACAGGTATTGTAACACCCCACACCCGCTAAGGTCACTCACTAAGGGAATGCCTTAACTTCGGTGGAGCATTTTAAGTGAATATAGAACAGAAAAATTACACAAGACAGATATAAATACTTGAAAAATCTAAAACATCATTTCATAGCAGCAGAAGGTAAACATGTTTAGTTACAACACCATAAAGAGTCAAGTACTAAATATCCATCCTGATAAAAACATAAGTACATAATCCCACTACATAAACAATAACCATAAAAGAAAAGGTAAGCTGGGCTTTACATCACGGTCCAAGCTCCAGAAGATAGATAAAGAAGTCTGATCAAAGCCCACTAGTGCTAGGCCCAACCTGAGGACCTGAGGGGAAGAAGATAAAAACAACGGGGTCAGACATAAGTCTGAGTGAGCCCTATAACTTTAACCACACAATCATTAAAGTAATTAGGGTATGATACAAACTTGGTACGTGATGACTGGGGATAAATGACTACACTAAGTAGCCAACTAGACATAGGATAACTAGGATAACGGTAAAGACGCATCTACCCACCCAAGGATAATTACTAACTGCACCACACCAGTCATTCCTACTTAAAGGTTGATCCCACCCAAGGACTTAAAGAATTTACCCAGTAGTTTCGTGTACCCCTAGCTGACTACATAGGTGCCGTCTGCCCCTATCTCCACTAGGTGTACCCACTACTCACAAGCGATCGGCTCCCTACCGTAGATACCCGTGCTGGCCCCACAATGGGGGTGTATCACTCCCCAAAGTGGCAACCCGATACAACAAATGGTGCATGGCTTATATCTACACGATGCAACAACGTCTTACCTACCAGCCCGGGTCCACACACGCATATGAAACCCGTTGGACTCGCGTTGCCACCGCTACCCCGTTTTGGCCTCTTATAATCAAGCCCAGTACGCGTGTCCCGTCCTCGACATGAGTCGAACCCAATAAGATACATATGGGTTACTAGTTGAAATGGGCCCCCACAAGCTACCACCTAAGCTTGTCAATTTATCTAGTGCATCCCACTTAACCCTTTAATCATGTTTAATTACATGTTTCCACTTGGTTAAGTCATCTAATCGTATTTTCTATTGCCGCCCAAGGCAACCCACTAGATTTCCTCATGCCACCCAAGGCACTTACTTGATTTCCACGTGCCACCCAAGGCACCCACTTAACCCCTCATGCCCACTACATGCTTATCTGGTTAAGTGTTTCTTAATTGATTAAGAACGTAACCGTTGTAAAGACCTCTCATATTAGACTATCTTTTATGGCAGCTGTATTTGCCGGTTGGGTCCGGGCAGCCTTACGCCATAACCGAGTCTAACCTCGTGTCTTTACACTTGTCACATATATAGTTTGTGCCTAAGACCTCTCACATTGGGCCAATCATTTGTAGCCGCTGGATTTGCCGGTCGGTTCCGGGCAGTCTTATGCTACAAAAGGGTCCAACCTTGTGACTTAGTCGATTAATTACACCTAATTAATCACCCCCGAATTAATTTTCCCTAATTAATTCCAATTTTAACGATGTACATAATTGACTCAATTATGTCCATCACTTTATGGTATGCATAATCATACCAACTTCACACCATTTCATTAACATGTTTATTAACCCCATCGTTCCCTACGTAATTCGCTAACATGACATAAAAGGGAAGATTCATCATAAATGTAATGGGTTCAACTTGCATAATATTAGCATCAACATGGGTTCAAAGGTGTCAACATGCATATAGCATCAAACCCAACTAGTATAGATAATCAACCCAAACTTGCATGAATCACATATGTCATAAGGAGGTTAACTTGCATAAGTTTCTTATGTCATACAAAGGGGTAAACTTGCATAGGTATGTATGACGTGTAAAGGGGTTAACTTGCATAAGTTTCTTATGTCATACAAAGGGGTAAACTTGCATATGTCACTTGCATATAATCAAACATCATACTTGCATAACATGTCATATGTGAACTTGCATATTATCATACACCAAACTTGCATACATATCATACATGAACTTGCATATCATCATGAACATGTAACTTGTGACTTGCATAACTTGCATAACATCATGAACATGTAACATATGTCTTGCATAACTTGCATAGCATCTCAAACATGTAGCATATTACTTGCATAATATCACAAACACATAGCATATAACTTGCATGTCATGCATAACATCATTAACACATAGCACTTAACTTGCATAACATCATTAACACATAGCATACAACTTGCATAACTTGCATTGATCCACATTCATAGCCATAACCTCATTATATCCTATCATAATCATTTCAATAATTGGTCATTAAGGCTATAGAAAACTCACAACTTGTTGATTAGCCTTCTTATGAATATATTAAAAGATTGAGACGAAGCCACTAAGCTATCAACTCAAAAACTCCAAATAAGAATGCTCCAAATGAAAACCCTTGAGCCAAATCAATAATAAAGATCCTAGCTTTGATAAAGAAAAGCCTTGAATCAAACTTAGAAACACTTAAGCAAGCTTAGGAACTCTTATACTTCTTTAGAAACTCTCTCATATGATTAGAGATGGAGATTATGACAAGAGGATGAGGGTGGAGGCCATGGGAGAACATTTTAGCATAGTTTAGCTATAGGATTGAATAATGAGCATTTAGGTTTAGGTTAGGGGTCTTTTTATAGAAGACTAGGATAGTTTTAGCCATAGGATAAACCTTAGTTTAGATCCTAGCCATCAAAGCATGTCTTGGGGAAGAAGTCAAGTGTAGGAACCATCTAGGGCCTTTAGATCAAAGCTGAACCATGAGAACCATTCAAATGCAAAATCTGCATTTGAGCGAATCGGCCCACGGGTTGACAGCCAAACAGCCTGGATTAACCCCTAGTCGACCCAGCGAGCTCGGGTCGACCTCAAAAATCGGCCGGTTCGGTTATTCCCCTCTCCCAATTCGCTGTTTTGAACATTTTTGCATATTTATTTATTTAATTTTCAATTATATATATATATATATATATCAATATATATATATATATTTCTCTGCGCAACCCATTTCACTTAATTAAGTATACTTTAATTTGTGAATTTTTATGTTCAAATTACGGGGTGTTACATTCTCCCCTCCTTAAAGGATTTCGTCCCCGAAATCTCTAAGTCAAGAAGAATGAATCCTACCAACCAAACAACCATCTACTAAACCATCAAATACTGGCATCCATTGTCCTTAAAATTTCTAATGACGTATGAACATATGCAAAAAGTGTGTGTATATGCCCGTATACTAATGCTAAATCAGGCGGTCTACTGATTCAGTTGACCTCCTTAATGCAAACCATGATAGTGCCATGCATCCAATATGTATGCGGAAGAACCCTATCGACACATACTATTTCTACATGTGTGCACAACCATACACCAAAATGCATCATCCATCTGATAACACAACCATTATACATCCATAAATATAGCTACCTACACACAATTATATGCAATATGCAATATGGAGTGACTGAGCCGATCTAGTGTCTAAAGTGTGTGTATATGCATCCACGAGCAACCATTAGCAAACACTTGCATCCACATGCATCCATCAATCATAACATGTCTCAAACACATGTTTCAACCATAGGTTTACCCTATCTAAAGGTCAAAGGTACTAATGAGAGGACATACTAAAGATAAGATAAGTACTAGACAAACGATAAAGTAGAAGTTAAAAGACATACCCTCAAAAAGGAATGGGTATAGTGAACGCATCTTCGCTTCTGTCTCCCAGGTAGCATTGCTCTCATCTTCTCCCCATTGCACTTTGACTAGCCGCACCTCTCTGTTCCTCAACTTCCTAATCTCTGACCCAAGGATGCGGGTAGGAGCTCGTCGAATAGTTGCATCACGCTCTACCTCTACTTCTTTAAGCAAGCTCGGCTCCACCACCTCTGCGGCCTCATGTAGGCACTTTCTCAAATGTGACACATGGAATACATCATGCACCCCACTAAGTCTCTCGGGTAAATCCACCCTATATGCCATCCGTCCAATCCTTTCCTTAATAGGAAACGGCCCAACAAATCTTGGAGCTAACTTCCCAACAGACCCAAAGCGAACTACATTCCTTAATGGAGATACTTTGACAAAGATCATGTCCCCAACCTCAAACTCCAAATCCGTCCTCCTCTTGTCCGCATAAGATTTTTGCCTATCCTGCGCTGCTTTCATCCTTCTTCGAATCAAGTCAATCTTCTCAGAAGTCTCCCTAACCATATCAGGCCCAAGCAAGATCTTATCCGTAGATTCCCACCAACATGTAGGTGATCGACAAGGCCTTCCATAAAGAGCTTCAAAAGGAGCCATACCAATACTGGACTGAAAGCTGTTATTATATGCGAACTCCACCAATGGAAGATGCTCTTCCCATGTACCTCCAAAATCTAAGATACAAAGCCTCAAAAGGTCTTCCAGAACACGATTCACCCTCTCGGTCTGGCCGTCCGTCTGAGGATGATATGCGGTGCTCAGACACAACTGAGTCCCCACTGCTTCTTGCAAACTCTTCCAAAACTCGCTAGTGAAGATAGGATCTCGATCACTCACTATGCTAGACGGTACCCCATGCAATCGAACTATCTCTCGAAGATATACAGAAGCTAGCCATGGAGCAGTCCTCTTGCTCTTCACAGGTATGAAATGGGCACTCTTAGTAAGTCTGTCCACCACAACCCAAATTCCCGTATTACCCTTCCTCGATCTGGGTAACCCGTCAATAAAATCCATCGAGACGCTATCCCACTTCCATTGCGGAACTTCCAATGGGTGAAGCAACCCACCTGGTTTCTTTTGCTCCGCTTTCACCTGTTGGCACACCAAGCATCTAGCGACATACTCGGCCACATCTTTCCTCATACCGGCCCAAAAGAAAACTCTCCTCATGTCTTGGTACATCTTGTCCCCACCGGGATGAATGGTCATCCTAGAACGGTGTGCATCATCAAGAATCGCCTTCCTCAAACCCTCGTCTTGCGGTACACAAAGTATACCGTCTCTACGCAGGCACCCCCTATCGTCTAGGGTGTACCTACTCAAATGGCTGGACGACTCCCCTCTTATGAGCCTCTCTACCAACTCAACCAACTGTGGGTCGTCCCTCTATGCTTCTCCAATCCGCCCCAAAAGAGTAGGTCTAACCTCCAAGGATGCTAGCAAACCGGGTATATAGTCAACGGAAGGCCTGAATTCAAACATCGAGATAAATTCCTAGCTTCGTCGTTCCACGAACAATGGACTCAAAGACAACCTTTTTCTACTCAAGGCGTCTGCCACCACGTTACCCTTGCCAGGGGTATACGCTATCTCGAAATCATAGGATGCTAAGAACTCCATCCACCTTTGTTGTCTCAAGTTCAAATCCTTCTGAGAAAACAAGTACTTCAATGATTTGTGGTCAGTGAACAATTCGAATCTCTCGCCAAGAAGATAATGGCGCCAAATCTTAAGCACAAAAACAATAACGGCCAACTCTAGATCATGGGTAGGGTAATTCTTCTCATGCTTTCTCAACTGCCTTCCACCATAGGCTATTACCCTTCCCTCTTGCATTAAGACTGCGCCCAGTCCAGTCCCACAAGCATCGGTATAGACAACAAATGGCTTACTCCCATCTGGCAATACTAAGACTGGAGCTGTGGTTAAAGCTCTCTTTAACCGTCAGAACGCATCATCACAATCTACGTCCCATACGAAGACTAGATTCTTCTTCGTCAAGCGAGTTAATGGGGCTGATATCTTCGCGAAGTCCTTGATAAACTTCCTATAGTAGCCAGCCAACCCCAAGAAACTCCTCACCTCGGTAGCATTCTTCGGAACCTTCCAATCTTGAATTGATACTACCTTCGCGGGATCCACAGCTATCCCTTCCTTGGAGACCACGTGCCCCAAGAACCGCACTTCCTTCCTCCAGAAGTGACATTTAGAGAATTTAGCCTTAAGGCTATGCGCTCGAAGAGTCTCCAACACTTCCCTAAGATGTAGGGCATGCTCTTCTTCACTCTTAGAAAATACTAAGATATCATCCACAAAGACCACCACGAACTTATTAAGGAACTCCCTGAACACCCTACTCATCAAATCAACAAAGTATGCAGGGGCGTTCGTCAACCCAAATGGCATCACCAGCCACTCATAGAAACCATCCGGAGTCCTAAAGGCAGTCTTGTCTATTCTATCCTCAGCCACCCTCAACTGATGAAACCCCGTGGCTAAGTCCAACTGAGAAAATACTGAAGCGCCAACCAACTGATCGAAAAGATCATCAATCCTCGGCAATGGGTGTCTATTCTTCTTTGTGAGCTTGTTGAGTTCTCTATAGTCTACACAAAGTCTGAGGGACCCATCCGCCTTCGTAGCAAAAACTACTGGAGCACCCCACTCCGATATACTTCGTCTTATGAACCCCTTCTCAAGCAACTCCCCTAATTGCTTATGGAGTTCCCTCCTCTCACGAGGAGCCATGTGGCGCACTGGTAAAGATACAGGTTTAGCATTATCCACCGGATATATTCGGAAGTCAATCTCCCGCTTCGGAGGTAAGCCCTTCACCTCCTCAAACACATCCGAGTATTCCCGGACCACTCTAACAGATTGCAAACTCTCGACCGAAGCGTCAAGCGATTCAAGATAACTTAGCATAACAGAATCCATGGGATTACAAGAGATCTCGAGAGTGTTACCCAAGCGGGTCATGAGCCTAACAACTCTCCTTTCGCAATCAAGAACGGCACCATTACTGGATAACCAGTCCATGCCCAAAATCAACCCATAGCCCGTGAAGCCCAAAACAAAAGCATCACATCTAAACTCAATGCTAAGTATAGAAATCTTCAAACCCAAACATATCGTGGACAAATAAGTGGAGCCCCCAATTGGGTTTGAAACAACCAAGGGATCATCTACTAGACTGGTGTCTAAGTGCAGTGACTCAACTAATGATGATGAGATAAACGAATGCGATGCGCCAGAATCAAACAATGTACGGATAGGATGATCAAATAGAAAAACCAGACTTTCAACGGAAATAGTTCTACCTCTTTCCTGAATCGGTGGAACCGCGAGAGCCTGTACTTGCCCCCTAGCCTGACCCGGTGCCATAAGAGCTTGCACCTGTCCTCCTGAGGTAGATCCCGTCCTTTGCCCCTTCTTAGGGCAATCCTTCACTAGATGCCCTGCTTCGCCACAGTGATAGCAGCCAGTCTTCTTCTTCTTTCGACAATCTTTGCTTATGTGGCCTGGTATCCTGCAATTGAAGCACTTCTTCTTCCACTTGCCACCGTTGCCTTTCCCACCTTTGTTTTGCTGTTGTTGCTGAGGTCTCTTTTGATCTCCCTTCTTCTCGGGTGCCTTATTAGCATTGGGACCCTTCTCTTCTTCATGCATGAGTGCCATGTCAACTAGCTTCTCAAAGGTGGCCCTCATAGCGATATGAGTCATAGCCAATCCATGCATCGGTTCATTCAAGCCTTTCACGAACCTCAAAGCCTTCTTCTCCGGTGTATTTAGTAGGTCTATGCCAAACCTTGCCAATTGATTAAACTTGTTGACATATTCCTTCACCGAGAGATTTCCTTGCTTTAGAGTCAAGAATCTTTCCATATACAAGTTTTCCTCCGCCCTTGAGAGAAACTTTGCCACAAATCTTTGCCTAAAATCCGCCCAAGAGTCAACGAGGCGTTCTCCATTAGTGACCTCCCACCAGAATGAGGCCTCTCCCTTCATTAACCAAGCAGCTAACTTGACTTTATTTCCTTCTTCCATCTCAAAGATATCTATCAACTCTTCCACCTCCTTAAGCCAATCTCTAGCCTCCACAAAAGTTTCTGATCCTTGAAAAGGTTTCCCTCCCATAGCTTTAAATTCCTTGCAAGTCTTAGCAAAAGTATCCGTGCGAGGAGGTGGAGGGGGAGGAAGAAGATCGGGTGCTACGGTTGGTGGATGAACATTTGCTGGACCCGCAGTGGCGGCCCTAGCCTCCATCAATCTCCTATACCATACTGGTATCGTCACACCCTCCGGAAAGTTAAGATCCTCAGCCATGCTGAAACAAAAAAGGAAAGATTCAAAACGGAGAATTCAAAAGATAAAGATATGGCTACTGGGGATTATGCTTTTCTTTCAAAAACTTTTCTCTTTAAAGACATGTTTTTGAAAATATTTCTTCCAAAAATGTTTTTAGAAAAATAGTTTTCTAAAAATTTTATCTATTCCGGTAACCTTCTCTCTGATACCACGTGTAACACCCCACACCCGCTAAGGTCACTCACTAAGGGAATGCCTTAACTTCGGTGGAGCATTTTAAGTGAATATAGAACAGAAAAATTACACAAGACAGATATAAATACTTGAAAAATCTAAAACATCATTTCATAGCAGCAGAAGGTAAACATGTTTAGTTACAACACCATAAAGAGTCAAGTACTAAATATCCATCCTGATAAAAACATAAGTACATAATCCCACTACATAAACCATAGCCATAAAAGAAAAGGTAAGCTGGGCTTTACATCACGGTCCAAGCTCCAGAAGATGGATAAAGAAGTCTGATCAAAGCCCACTAGTGCTAGGCCCAACCTGAGGACCTGAGGGGGAAAAGATAAAAACAACGGGGTCAGACATAAGTCTGAGTGAGCCCTATAACTTTAACCACACAATCATTAAAGTAATTAGGGTATGATATAAACTTGGTACGGGATGACTGGGGATAAATGACTACACTAAGTAGCCAACTAGACATAGGATAACTAGGATAACGGTAAAGACGCATCTACCCACCCAAGGATAATTACTAACTGCACCACAACAGTCATTCCTACTTAAAGGTTGATCCCACCCAAGGACTTAAAGAATTTACCCAGTAGTTTCGTGTACCCCTAGCTGACTATATAGGTTCCGTCTTCCCCTATCTCCACTAGGTGTACCCACTACTCCCAAGCGATCGGCTCCCTACCGTAGATACCCGTGCTGGCCCCACAATGGGGTGTATCACTCCCCAAAGTGGAAACCCGATACAACAAATGGTGCATGGCTTATATCTACACGATGCAACAACGTCTTACCTACCAGCCCGGGTCCACACACGCATATGAAACCCATTGGACTCGCGTTGCCACCGCTACCCCGTTTTGGCCTCTTATAATCAAGCCCAGTACGTGTGTCCTGTCCTCGACATGGGTCGAGCCCAATAAGATACATATGGGTTACTGGTTGAAATGGGCCCCCACAAGCTACCACCTAAGCTTGTCAATTTATCTAGTGCATCCCACTTAACCCTTTAATCATGTTTAAATACATGTTTCCACTTGGTTAAGTCATCTAATCGTATTTTCTATTGCCGCCCAAGGCAACCCACTAGATTTCCTCATGCCACCCAAGGCACTTACTTGATTTCCACGTGCCACCCAAGGCACCCACTTAACCCCTCATGCCCACTACATGCTTATCTGGTTAAGTGTTTCTTAATTGATTAAGAACGTAATCGTTGTAAAGACCTCTCACATTAGACTATCTTTTATGGCAGCTGGATTTGCCGGTTGGGTTCGGGAAGTCTTACGCCATAACCGAGTCTAACCTCGTGTCTTTACACTTGTCACGTATATAGTTTGTGCCTAAGACCTCTCACATTGGGCCAATCATTTGTAGCCGCTGGATTTGCCGGTCGGTTCCGGGCAGTCTTATGCTACAAAAGGGTCCAACCTCGTGTCTTAGTCGATTAATTACACCTAATTAATCACCCCCGAATTAATTTTCCCTAATTAATTCCAATTTTAACGATGTACATAATTGTAACACCCCGTATGTTAAATAACTTGTTATAACATAAATCAGAGCAGAATTAAATTTAATATTCTGAATCAGGGGAAACGGGCTGTGCCATTGCGTTCGTCTCGAAAAAATACGCGAAATTGAGTCCGAATTTTCGTAAATCGGAGTCCGTATGACCAAGTTATGGCCCGTCAAAGTTTCACGAAAAATCAAAAACGAAAACTGCTCATGTTTTGAGGCCCGGGATGAGTTTTGGGCTGTTTTTTTTGGCCCTAAATGGTTCATACACTTGACTTCTTCCCCAAGACATGCTTTAAAGGCTAGGATTGGTTCTAGGGTATATCCTATGGTCCTAAAACATCTAACTAATCTATATATACACCCTAATACCCCCCTTATCCTTACCAAAAATAGATCTAAGGCCATTATGCCACCACTTAGAAAATTGGAGAGCCTCCACTAAAAATCCTAAGAGGGTTTGCAAACTAATCTACATCTTCTTCTACTTAATCATTGGGATTTGCTTCATTTAACTTGCTAATCTTGT
Source organism: Allium sativum (assembly GCA_030737875.1). Lineage (NCBI taxonomy): Eukaryota > Viridiplantae > Streptophyta > Magnoliopsida > Asparagales > Amaryllidaceae > Allium > Allium sativum. Next base: position 304,173,573 of record CM060925.1, on the reverse strand, counting down.
TTTGGTGAGCTTCTATCCCCTTAATAATCAATTATTGAATTGATTATGATAAGATGTGATAAAGTATGGCTATGTTTGTGGATCCATATATTTATGCAAGCTTGATGTAGTGAATATTATGTGTTTTGCAAGTTATATGCCTTATGTCATGCAAGTTTCATAATATGTAATCATGATATTTTTATGCAAGTTGTTTCATGATGTTTATGATGCAAAACACTAAGTGAATATGGATCCATTATGCAAACATGTTATGCAAGTATGTGAGTACTTATGCAAGTCATGTATATGCTTATATGCATGTTTAACATCTTATGCAAGTATATGAATGTTTATGCAAGTTATGTATATGTTGAAATGCAAGTTTAACATAATATGCAAGCTATGCTAGTATATGAATGTTTATGCAAGTTATGTATATGTTGAAATGCAAGTTTAACATAATATGCAAGCTATGCAAGTATATGAATGTTTATGCAAGTTATGTATATGTTGAAATGCAAGTTTAACATAATATGCAAGCTTATGCAAGTATGTGAATGTTTATGCAAGTTATGTATATGTTGAAATGCAAGTTTAACATAATATGCAAGCCTATGCAAGTATGTGAATGTTTATGCAAGTTATGTATATGTTGAAATGCAAGTTTAACATAATATGCAAGCCTATGCAAGTATGTGAATGTTTATGCAAGTTATGTATATGTTGAAATGCAAGTTTAACATAATATGCAAGCTATGCAAGTATATGAATGTTTATGCAAGTTATGTATATGTTGAAATGCAAGTTTAACATAATATGCAAGCTATGCAAGTATATGAATGTTTATGCAAGTTATGTATATGTTGAAATGCAAGTTTAACATAATATGCAAGCTTATGCAAGTATATGAATGTTTATGCAAGTTATGTATATGTTGAAATGCAAGTTTAACATAATATGCAAGCCTATGCAAGTATGTGAATGTTTATGCAAGTTATGTATATGTTGAAATGCAAGTTTAACATGATATGCAAGCTTATGCAAGTATATGAATGCTTATGCAAGTATGTGAGTGCTTATGCAAGTTAAGTATATGCTAAAATGCAAGTTCTACATGTTATGCAAATCACATGTATGATGATATGTAAGTTCATATGCAACATGTTATGCAAATCACATGTTTGATGATATGTAAGTTCATATGCAACATGTTATGTAAGACACATGTTTGATAATATGCAAGTTTGGGTTGAATATAGTTGGGTTAATACATGCTCATATATGCAAGTTGACATCCTCTTAACCCATGATAAAGTTATATGCTAAACCCATGTTATGTGTGGTAAATCTTCCCTTTATTATGTTATGTCATAATGACGATTTACGTGGGGAACGATGGGGTTAATTAATATGTTAATTAAAAGTATGTTGAAATGGGTATGATTAAGCATACCATAAAAAAATTAATTAACATAAGTGGGAATTTACCTATTGAGTTAGGTCTACCCCATGGGAATTTACCTATTGAGTTAGGTCTACCCATGTTATGAATAAATTGATATTAATTAGGGATAATTAATATGGGGGTGATTAATTAGGTGTAATTAATCGACTAAGACACGAGGTTAGGCTCTGTTATGACGTAAGACTGCCCGGACCCTACCGGCTTAACCAGGCGGTCATAACAGCCAGTCTAATGTGAGAGGTCTTAGGCACAAATTAAATACGTGATTAAAGTAAAGACACGAGGTTAGACTCTGTTATGACGTAAGACTGCCCGGACCCTACCGGCTTAACCAGGCGGTCATAACAGCCAGTCTAATGTGGGAGGTCTTTATGGGAGATCACGGTCTTAATTAATTAAGAAACACTTAACCATATTAGCATGTAGTGGGACATGAGGGGTTAAGTGGGTGCCTTGGGTGGCATGTAGTAACTAGTGGGGGTGCCTTGGGTGGCATGAGAAAACTAGTGGGTTGCCTTGGGTGGCAATAGAAAATACGATTAGAATACTTAACCAGAGTGGAACATGTAACTAAACATGATTAAAGGGTTAAGTAAGTGCCTTGGGTGGCATGGGGGAATCAAGTAAGTGCCTTGGGTGGCATGCGGAAATCTAGTGGGTGCCTTAAGTGGCAATTGTAATATAATTGGATGACTTAACCAAACCTTAACATGTAAGGGGGCATGATTATAAAAAGGGGTTAAGTGGAATGCACTAGATAAAATGACAAGCTTAAGTAGTAGCTTGTGGGGGCCCGTTTCAACCAATATCCCAAACGTATCTTTGTGGGCTCGACCCATGTCGAGTGACGGGACACGCATATTGGGCTTGATTATAAGAGGCCAAAACGGGGTAGCGGTGGCAACGCAAGTCCAACGGGTTTCATATGCGTGTGTGGGCCCGGGCTGGTAGATAAGCCGTTGTTGCATCGTGTAGATATAAAGCCGTGCACCGTTGATAGTATTGGGTAGCCACTTTAGGGGAGTGATACACCCCACTGTGGGACCAGCACGGGTATCTACGTTAGGGAGCCGATCGCTTGGGGTAGTGGGGTACACCTAGTAGAGATAGGGGCAGACGGCACCTATGTAGTCAACTAGGGTACAGGAAACTACTGGTTATATCTATCTTTGATATCCTTGGGTGGGATCAACCTTTGAGTAGGAGTGACTGGTGTGGTGCAGTTAGTAATTATCCTTGGGTGGGTAGATGCGTCTTTACGGTTATCTTAGTTCGCCCTGTGTTCGTGGGCAACTTAGTGTAGTCATTATCCCCAAAGATACCATACCGAGTTCATATCATACCCTAATTACTTTAATAATTGTATTATTAAGGAGATAGGGTTCACTCAGGCTTATGTCTGACCCCCGTTGTTTTTATCTTTTTCCTTCAGGTCCTCAGGTTGGGCCTAGTGCTAGTGGGCTTTGATCAGTTTGCTTTATCTATCTCTTGGAGCTTGGACCGTAGATGTAGAGCTCAGCTTATCTTATCTTTTCTGTTATGGCTATTTGTTATGAGTAGTGGGATTATGTACTTATTTTATTCAGGATGGATATTTTGTACTTGACTCTTGTTATGGTTTTATGATGTAACCAAACATGTTTTACTTTCCGCTGCTATGAGATGATGTTTTAAATTTTCAAGTATTACATTATATCTGTCTTGTTGTAATTTTACTGTTCTATACTCACTAAAAATACTCCACCGATGCTATGGCATTCCCTTAGTGAGTGACTATAGCGGGTGTGGGGTGTTACACGTGGTATCAGAGCTTAAGGTTACCGGAACAGATAAAAATTTTAGAAAAACTATTTTCTAAGAATACTTTTGGAAAGGAGTATTTTCAAAAACATGTCTTTTAAGAGAAAAGTTTTTGAAAGGAAAGCATAATCCCCAATAGCCATATCTATATCTTTCGAATTCTCCATTTTGAATCTCTTCCTTTCTCTCGTTTTGAGTTTCCCCTCCGCGTATAGATGATCTTTCTAAGATAGATAAGGATGGAAAACCACTTCAAGGGACTTAGACGTTAGTCGGATTAGAAGTTGGTTCAAGAAGGAGGAGGACTGGTAGGTATCTATTGGATAAACGATGGGAGGAAGGCTCAAATAGTTGTTTGGTTAATGAAAGATGAAACCTCATTGGTGGGAGGTTACGAGTGGAGAATAGGGAAGAAGAAGGCAAGTGGTTATCCTTTTAAGAGGAATAGGACACCTTATTAGGATTGTTCAAAGAAGCAAGGGCAAGGTATGGAATCTTCTGGAGGGTAGTTGTATTCCCTCACGACTAGGGTACCAGATGGGGATATGACCGTCTAGGTTGGAATTTGGATTTCTTTATCATCCGATTCAAGCTCTATTTGATTCTGATATATTGAGTTCGTTTATCCCACCATTGTTAGTTGAGTCACTGCACTTAGACACCAGTTTGGTAGATGATCCCTTAGTTGTTTCAAACCCAGTTGGGGCTCCATGATATGTTTGGGTTTGAAAGTTTCTATACTTAGCGTTGAGTTTAGATGTGATGCTTGTTGGGCTTCACGGGCTATGGGTTAATTTTGGGCATGGACTGGTTATCCAGTAGGAGTGTTGTTCTTCATTTTGAAGGGAGAGTTGTTAGGCTTATGGGCCGCCTAAGTAACACTCTCGAGATCTCTTGTAATCCCATAGAATCTGTTATGCTAAGGTATCTAGAATCGCCTGACACGTTGGTCTAGAGTCTGCGATCTGTTAGAGCGGTCCGGGAATACCCGGATGTGTTTGAGGAGGTGAAGGGCTTACCTCCAAAGCGGGAGATTGACTTCCGAATATATCTGGTGGATAATTCCAAACCAGTATCTTGGCCAGTGTGCCACATGGCTCCTAGTGAGAGGAGGGAACTCCATAAGTAAGTAGGCGATTTGCTTGAGAAGGGGTTCATAGGACGAAGTATATCGGAGTGGGGCGCTCCAGTAGTTTTTGTTATGAAGGCGGATGGGTCCCTAAGACTTTGTGTAGGCTAAAGGGAACTAAAGAAACTCACAAAGAAGAATAGATACCCATTGCCGAGGATTAATGATCTCCTTGATCAGTTGGCTGGCGCCTCAGTATTTTTGTAGTAGGACTTAGCCACGGGATTTCATCAGTTGAGAGTGGCTGAGAATAGTATAGAGGAGACTGCCTTTGGGACTCCGGATGATTTCTTTTATGAGTGGCTGGTGATGCCATTGGGTTTGACGAACGCCCCCGCATACTTTGTTGAGAAGGGTGTTCAGGGAGTACCTAAATAAGTTCGTGATGGTCTTTGTAGATGACATCTGGGTCTTTTCTAAGAGCGAAATAAGTTTTCGTATGTGCTCAATAGGCTGAGCAGGGCCAGTATAGGATAAACGACGGTTTTGGAGCGAGACTGGCGAGAACATCCAGAATTGGTCAAGGGCTTAATTATTTAGCCATTTTTACTAGTATCGTCTCACGTAGGTCGTCTGAATTCGAAGGAGGTATCCCTTGGGTGTTTGTCTGATATTGGTTTAGGCCTTTGGGGCTTGCATTTGGGGGATGCCGAATTCGACTAGGGTGGTCTGCGTGGGAGACAGTTGTGATGATTTTGGATGATATTCTGGTGGAGAAGAGCATGCCCTACATCTTAGGGAAGTGTTGGAGACTCTTCGAGCGCATAGTCTTAGGACAGCAAAAGTGGATGGGATCCTTAGCATCCTATGAGTAAGGGTAACATGGTAACGGACACCTTAAGTAGAAAAAGGTTGTCCTTGAGTTCATTGTTCGTTGAACGACGGAGCTTAGAGTTTATTTCTAAGTTTGACTTTAGACCTTCCGTTGACTTTGTACCCGGTTTGCTAGCTTCTTTGGAAGTTAGACCTACTCTTTTGGGGCGGATTGGAGAAGCACAGAGGGGCGACCCACAGTTGGTTGAGTTAGTAGAGAAGCTCATAAGGGGGGAGTCGTCCAGCCATTTGAGTAGGTACACCCTAGATGATAGAGGGTGCTTGCGTAGAGACAGTAGACTTTGTGTACCGCAGGACGAGGGTTTGAGGAAGGCTATTCTTGATGACGCACACCGTTTTAGGATGACCATTCATCCCGGTGGGGGTAAGATGTACCAAGACATGAAGAGGGCTTTCTTCTGGGCCGGTATGAAGAAAGATGTGGCCGAGCATGTCGCTCGATGCTTAGTGTGCCAACGAGTGAAGACGGAGCGAAAGAAACCGGGTGGGTTGCTTCACCCATTGGAGGTTCCGCAATGAAAGTGGGACAGCGACTCGTTGGATTTTATTGACAGGTTACCCAGATCGAGAAAGAGTAATACAGGAATTTGGGTGGTGGTAGACAGACTTACTAAGAACACCCATTTCATACCTGTGAAGAGTAAGTGGACTGCTCCATGGCTAGCTTTTGTATATCTTCGAGAGATAGTTCGATTGCATCGGGTACCCTCCAGTATAGTGAGTGATCGAGATCCTATCTTCACTAGAGAGTTTTGGAAGAGTTTGCAAAAGGCGGTAGGGACTCAGTTGCGTTTGAGTACCGCATATCATCCTCAGACGGACGGCCAGACCGAGAGGGTGAATCATATTTTAGAAGACCTTTTGAGGCTATGTATCTTGGATTTTGGAGGTACATGGGAGGAGCATCTTCCATTGGTGGAGTTGCCCGACAGACTTAGTGGTGTACATGATGTATTCCATGGGAGGAAGTGCCTACATAAGACCGCAGAGGTGGTAGAGCCAAGTTTGCTTAGAGAAGTGGAAGCAGAGCGTGATGCGACTATTCGACGAGCTCCTACTCGCATCCTTGGGTCAGAGACTAGGAAATTGAGGAATCGAGAGGTTCAGCTAGTCAAAGTGCAATGGGGAGAAGAGGAGAGCAACGCAACTTGGGAGACGGAAGCGAAGATGCGTTCTTTGTATCCATTTCTTTTTGAGAGTATGTCTTTTAACTTCTCCTTTATCGTTTGACTGGTACTTATCTTATCCTTAGTATGTCCTCTCGTTAGTACCTTTGACCTTCAGATAGGATAGTCCTATGGTTGAAACATGTGTTTGAGACATGTTATGTATGATGGATGCAAGTGGATGCAAGTGTTTGCTAGTGGTTGCTCGTGGATGCATATACACACACTCTAGGCACTAGATCGGCTCAATCACTTCATATTGCATATTGCATAAAATTGTGTGTAGGAAGCTATATTTATGGATGTATAATGATTGTGTTATCATATGGATGATGCATTTTGGTGAATGATTGTGCACTCATGTAGATATTGTATGTGTCGATAGGGTTCCCTCGCATACATAATGGATGCATGGCACTATCATGGTTTGCATATGTTCATACATTAGATAGGGAACATATACACACACTTTTTGCATATGCTCATACATCATTAGAAATTGTTTTAAGGACAAAGGATGCCAGTGTTTGATGGTTGAGTAGATGGTTGTTTGGTTGGTAGGATACGTTCTTCTTGACTTAGAGATTTCGGGGACGAAATCCTTTAAGTAGGGGAGAATGTAACACCCCGTATGTTAAATAACTTGTTATAACATAAATCAGAGCAGAATTAAATTTAATATTCTGAATCAGGGGAAACGGGCTGTGCCATTGCGTTCGTCTCGAAAAAATACGCGAAATTGAGTCCGAGTTTTCGTAAATCGGAGTCCGTATGACCAAGTTATGGCCCGTCAAAGTTTCACGAAAAATCAAAAACGAAAACTGCTCATGTTTTGAGGCCCGGGATGAGTTTTGGGCTGTTTTTTTTTTGCCCTAAATGGTTCCTACACTTGACTTCTTCCCCAAGACATGCTTTAAAGGCTAGGATTGGTTCTAGGGTATATCCTATGGTCCTAAAACATCTAACTAATCTATATATACACCCTAATACCCCCCTTATCCTTACCAAAAATAGATCTAAGGCCATTATGCCACCACTTAGAAAATTGGAGAGCCTCCACTAAAAATCCTAAGAGGGTTTGCAAACTAATCTACATCTTCTTCTACTTAATCATTGGGATTTGCTTCATTTAACTTGCTAATCTTGTTTTGGTGAGCTTCTATCCCCTTAATAATCAATTATTGAATTGATTATGATAAGATGTGATAAAGTATGGCTATGTTTGTGGATCCATATATTTATGCAAGCTTGATGTAGTGAATATTATGTGTTTTGCAAGTTATATGCCTTATGTCATGCAAGTTTCATAATATGTAATCATGATATTTTTATGCAAGTTGTTTCATGATGTTTATGATGCAAAACACTAAGTGAATATGGATCCATTATGCAAACATGTTATGCAAGTATGTGAGTACTTATGCAAGTCATGTATATGCTTATATGCATGTTTAACATCTTATGCAAGTATATGAATGTTTATGCAAGTTATGTATATGTTGAAATGCAAGTTTAACATAATATGCAAGCTATGCAAGTATATGAATGTTTATGCAAGTTATGTATATGTTGAAATGCAAGTTTAACATAATATGCAAGCTATGCAAGTATATGAATGTTTATGCAAGTTATGTATATGTTGAAATGCAAGTTTAACATAATATGCAAGCTTATGCAAGTATGTGAATGTTTATGCAAGTTATGTATATGTTGAAATGCAAGTTTAACATAATATGCAAGCCTATGCAAGTATGTGAATGTTTATGCAAGTTATGTATATGTTGAAATGCAAGTTTAACATAATATGCAAGCCTATGCAAGTATGTGAATGTTTATGCAAGTTATGTATATGTTGAAATGCAAGTTTAACATAATATGCAAGCTATGCAAGTATATGAATGTTTATGCAAGTTATGTATATGTTGAAATGCAAGTTTAACATAATATGCAAGCTATGCAAGTATATGAATGTTTATGCAAGTTATGTATATGTTGAAATGCAAGTTTAACATAATATGCAAGCTTATGCAAGTATATGAATGTTTATGCAAGTTATGTATATGTTGAAATGCAAGTTTAACATAATATGCAAGCCTATGCAAGTATGTGAATGTTTATGCAAGTTATGTATATGTTGAAATGCAAGTTTAACATGATATGCAAGCTTATGCAAGTATATGAATGCTTATGCAAGTATGTGAGTGCTTATGCAAGTTAAGTATATGCTAAAATGCAAGTTCTACATGTTATGCAAATCACATGTATGATGATATGTAAGTTCATATGCAACATGTTATGCAAATCACATGTTTGATGATATGTAAGTTCATATGCAACATGTTATGTAAGACACATGTTTGATAATATGCAAGTTTGGGTTGAATATAGTTGGGTTAATACATGCTCATATATGCAAGTTGACATCCTCTTAACCCATGATAAAGTTATATGCTAAACCCATGTTATGTGTGGTAAATCTTCCCTTTATTATGTTATGTCATAATGACGATTTACGTGGGGAACGATGGGGTTAATTAATATGTTAATTAAAAGTATGTTGAAATGGGTATGATTAAGCATACCATAAAAAAATTAATTAACATAAGTGGGAATTTACCTATTGAGTTAGGTCTACCCCATGGGAATTTACCTATTGAGTTAGGTCTACCCATGTTATGAATAAATTGATATTAATTAGGGATAATTAATATGGGGGTGATTAATTAGGTGTAATTAATCGACTAAGACACGAGGTTAGGCTCTGTTATGACGTAAGACTGCCCGGACCCTACCGGCTTAACCAGGCGGTCATAACAGCCAGTCTAATGTGAGAGGTCTTAGGCACAAATTAAATACGTGATTAAAGTAAAGACACGAGGTTAGACTCTGTTATGACGTAAGACTGCCCGGACCCTACCGGCTTAACCAGGCGGTCATAACAGCCAGTCTAATGTGGGAGGTCTTTATGGGAGATCACGGTCTTAATTAATTAAGAAACACTTAACCATATTAGCATGTAGTGGGACATGAGGGGTTAAGTGGGTGCCTTGGGTGGCATGTAGTAACTAGTGGGGGTGCCTTGGGTGGCATGAGAAAACTAGTGGGTTGCCTTGGGTGGCAATAGAAAATACGATTAGAATACTTAACCAGAGTGGAACATGTAACTAAACATGATTAAAGGGTTAAGTAAGTGCCTTGGGTGGCATGGGGGAATCAAGTAAGTGCCTTGGGTGGCATGCGGAAATCTAGTGGGTGCCTTAAGTGGCAATTGTAATATAATTGGATGACTTAACCAAACCTTAACATGTAAGGGGGCATGATTATAAAAAGGGGTTAAGTGGAATGCACTAGATAAAATGACAAGCTTAAGTAGTAGCTTGTGGGGGCCCGTTTCAACCAATATCCCAAACGTATCTTTGTGGGCTCGACCCATGTCGAGTGACGGGACACGCATATTGGGCTTGATTATAAGAGGCCAAAACGGGGTAGCGGTGGCAACGCAAGTCCAACGGGTTTCATATGCGTGTGTGGGCCCGGGCTGGTAGATAAGCCGTTGTTGCATCGTGTAGATATAAAGCCGTGCACCGTTGATAGTATTGGGTAGCCACTTTAGGGGAGTGATACACCCCACTGTGGGACCAGCACGGGTATCTACGTTAGGGAGCCGATCGCTTGGGGTAGTGGGGTACACCTAGTAGAGATAGGGGCAGACGGCACCTATGTAGTCAACTAGGGTACAGGAAACTACTGGTTATATCTATCTTTGATATCCTTGGGTGGGATCAACCTTTGAGTAGGAGTGACTGGTGTGGTGCAGTTAGTAATTATCCTTGGGTGGGTAGATGCGTCTTTACGGTTATCTTAGTTCGTCCTGTGTTCGTGGGCAACTTAGTGTAGTCATTATCCCCAAAGATACCATACCGAGTTCATATCATACCCTAATTACTTTAATAATTGTATTATTAAGGAGATAGGGTTCACTCAGGCTTATGTCTGACCCCCGTTGTTTTTATCTTTTTCCTTCAGGTCCTCAGGTTGGGCCTAGTGCTAGTGGGCTTTGATCAGTTTGCTTTATCTATCTCTTGGAGCTTGGACCGTAGATGTAGAGCTCAGCTTATCTTATCTTTTCTGTTATGGCTATTTGTTATGAGTAGTGGGATTATGTACTTATTTTATTCAGGATGGATATTTTGTACTTGACTCTTGTTATGGTTTTATGATGTAACCAAACATGTTTTACTTTCCGCTGCTATGAGATGATGTTTTAAATTTTCAAGTATTACATTATATCTGTCTTGTTGTAATTTTACTGTTCTATACTCACTAAAAATACTCCACCGATGCTATGGCATTCCCTTAGTGAGTGACTATAGCGGGTGTGGGGTGTTACAATAATTGACTCAATTATGTCCATCATTTTATGGTATGCATAATCATACCAACTTCACACCATTTCATTAACATGTTTATTAACCCCATCGTTCCCCACGTAATTCGCTAACATGACATAAAAGGGAAGATTCATCATAAATGTAATGGGTTCAACTTGCATAACATTAGCATCAACATGGGTTTAAAGGTGTCAACATGCATATAGCATCAAACCCAACTAGTATAGATAATCAACCCAAACTTGCATGAATCACATATGTCATAAGGAGGTTAACTTGCATAAGTTTCTTATGTCATACAAAGGGGTAAACTTGCATAGGTATGTATGACGTGTAAAGGGGTTAACTTGCATAAGTTTATTATGTCATGCAAAGGGGTAAACTTGCATATGTCACTTGCATATAATCAAACATCATACTTGCATAACATGTCATATGTGAACTTGCATATTATCATACACCTAACTTGCATACATATCATACATGAACTTGCATATCATCATGAACATGTAACTTGTGACTTGCATAACTTGCATAACATCATGAACATGTAACATATGGCTTGCATAACTTGCATAGCATCTCAAACATGTAGCATATTACTTGCACAACTTGCATAATATCACAAACACATAGCATATAACTTGCATGTCATGCATAACATCATTAACACATAGCACTTAACTTGCATAACATGCATAACATCATTAACACATAGCATACAACTTGCATAACTTGCGTTGATCCACATTCATAGCCATAACCTCATTATATCCTATCATAATCATTTCAATAATTGGTCATTAAGGCTATAGAAAACTCACAACTTGTTGATTAGCCTTCTTATGAATATATTAAAAGATTGAGACGAAGCCACTAAGCTATCAACTCAAAAACTCCAAATAAGAATGCTCCAAATGAAAACCCTTGAGCCAAATCAATAATAAAGATCCTAGCTTTGATAAAGAAAAGCCTTGAATCAAACTTAGAAACACTTAAGCAAGCTTAGGAACTCTTATACTTCTTTAGAAACTCTCTCATATGATTAGAGATGGAGATTATGACAAGAGGATGAGGGTGGAGGCCATGAGAGAACATTTTGGCATAGTTTAGCTATAGGATTGAATAATGAGCATTTAGGCTTAGGTTAGGGGTCTTTTTATAGAAGACTAGGATAGTTTTAGCCATAGGATAAACCTTAGTTTAGATCCTAGCCATCAAAGCATGTCTTGGGGAAGAAGTCAAGTGTAGGAACCATCTAGGGCCTTTAGATTAAAGCTGAACCATGAGAACCATTCAAATGCAAAATCTGCATTTGAGCGAATCGGCCCACAGGTTGACAGCCAAACACCCTGGATTAACCCCTAGCCGACCCAGCGGGCTTGGGTCGACCTCAAAAATCGGCCGGTTCGGTTATTCCCCTCTCCCAATTCGCTGTTTTGAACATTTTTGCATATTTATTTATTTAATTTTCAATTATATAAATATATATCAATATATATATATATATATTTCTCTGCGCAACCCATTTCACTTAATTAAGTATACTTTAATTTGTGAATTTTTATGTTCAAATTACGGGGTGTTACAGGTATACAACACCCGAGCAGACGAACAGGATTTCACGCCTCTAATAGCAACGAGGACTTCAACACTTGCCTCTTACAACACCGAGGACTTCAACAAAGATGAATATAATTGTTGTTGACAATACGTGTTCTTGATAACACGAATTTGTCACTTGTGGTACAACCTTCCTATAATCTTATCCTCAAATTGAATATTTGTGTATATGAAGATTTGGAAGTGGATATCATATTGAATCAAAAGAATATTAAATAGATTCTAGGATTCAAACGATAACGTATGAATATGAGCAATTTAGAACTTGAGAATATGGAAATGAGGTCAAGAATGTAGATATCAATAAGACAAGTTATTATAATAGAAATCGATAATAGAAACAATGATCTCATGGTGTTTATATAAGAAATAAACAGTTGTAACCCTTTGTAAAGAGTTACAAACAATGGCCATGATTGTTGGTGAAGAGAAAGAGAAGCAACCATTGATGAAAGGGAAGTGTCTATACGAAAAACGGTCGACAGGTTAAAAAGGACCAGTAGACAGAAATTTGAATATATATACGTTATATTTGTGTGTACATGTTTATTATGCAAACTGGGCAGAAACGGTCGACTGGTAAAAAACTAGGCGGTCGACCGGTTTTACCCAGTGTTGCACAATTAATGTGTACACATATATATTTGTATATATATTGACAATTTCGAGGGATGTGATTATTTGAGGATTGATTTTAACATAGGTAACACAACTAAAACACCATATAATCAACTTCTAATGTAAAATACCATATGTAGCTCTTTGTGTCTCTTCAAACCAATGATTATCTTCTTTTTGTCGATCATGGCTTATCTCTTTGTCAGAGATCAAAACTCTATGAAATCCTTGACTCAACAACGCCCAGGGTCGCACGCCCAGGGTCACGCGCCTGGGGTCGCACGCCAGGGACCGCACACCTAGGATCGCATGCCCTGGGTCACACGTCCAGGGCCGCACGCCCAGGATCACACGCCCAGGGTCGCACGCCCAGGATCACACGCCTGGGGTCGCATGCTAGGGACCACACGCCCAAGGTCGCACGCCTGGGGTCACACTCTGGGGTCGCACGCCTAGGGTCACACGCCAGGAGCCACACGCCTAGGACCACACGCCAATGGTCACACGCCCAGAGTCACACGCCGGGGGTCATGCGCTTGCTTTTGCCAGTTGTGTACAGTTGGCTCCAGCTGTCTAGTGGCAGTTTCGTAAATACACCGACGTGCGACCCAAAACTTGAACACCATAATTACGACTTTGCCACCTGGTCCAAACTTCTCCTATAAATTCCCCATTTCACAACACATCAAGGGACCGATTTCCACAACCACGAAGTGTCGTCCAAATGTTTCCTCCACCATCCTAAAGCTCTCCAACCATCATTAATGGCTTCCAAATCTCTCTCCATCTTCCTCCAATGATGTGAAGATCAAATCACCTTCATTCTCCAATAGAAATCTCTCAAATCTCTATTAATGGCTTCCAAAGCTTTCTCTTTCTTCCGCCATGGCCAATTCAACCAAGTCACCTTCACCCATCTACGTTAAAGATCATTCAAGCTTCATTCTACTTCTCTCCTACCGCCATCAACTCTCTTTAAAGCCCAGATCTACCACAAGTTCATGATGGAACTAACGAAGCTCACTTAATTATCTAAGTAATTGAAGATCTACACTCCAACCATCACCAATTAAGAGATCTCCTCCGTTCCTCCACGAATTGAAGCACAATCTAGATCATAAAAAGAGTGAGAAGAGAGAGATGAACATTATGAATGAATCCACGTATTATGTACTCTCCAAAGTGATAATGAGAATCACATCCAAAGTGGACGTAGATCTATTTTATATCGAACCACTATAAAAACTCTTGTGTCTTTACTTACTTTTTCCTGCTTACTTCGCATTTGTGGCCCCATTTTCTATTTGCATACCGAATTGGTGAACTACGATCTACGTATCTTTGGTGTTGAACCATTTTTGGTGAAAACACCAACCATAGGGTGCAGATTCTTGATCAAGATCTCGGTTTGGTAAAAGAGGAAGAATTGAAACTTCTTCAATAGTGGAAGAAATTGTTGATATGATACACTCCATGAAATTGAGCAAGAAAGCTCGTTCTAACTCCGACAGTCTAAATTCAAATCCATCTACAAATGCTAGTAATTCTCCCTCATCTAACGCAACCCCACATTCCACTGAAATTCCGATGGAGAAGCATGCAATAGGCCGTGCAAGAACAATTGATGGTATTGACATGCCCCACACAATATAAATTCTCACAAGTAAGGATAATCAAGATGCGTTCATGGTTCTTCCTGTTGAAAAGTATCAAACTGGTTGCATTTTGAAATCGAGGTCCGCAAGCAAGCACTCTGATACAGGCAGATTAAGATGAATCCCCCCAATATCCACCTCAGTATGCACCCAGTATCCACCTCAGTATCCACCACAATATCCACCACAGTATCCTGTTTTCTGTATTTTATATCTATGTAATTTGTATTCTTCAGTCTGTATTCCGTAATTTGAATTCTGCAATTTTTATTTTGCAAATCATATCCTACATTCTATTCCATTCAACAATAAACACACACAAAAAATTAAAAATAATATATAGAAAAACAATAAAATAATACCTCTTCCCCTTCCAAAATGCCCCTTCCATAAAAAAACACATTCCCCGTTCGTAACAGTTCCCCTTCAAATACGCATTCAAAATAACCCTTCCAAATACCCAGTCCCATTCAAAATCAATCGGACCCTAACTGATTATGTACATTTTAAAAATTGATTGTATTACACTTAAAATGGCCACATATTCATCATAAATACTAGCAGATGTTTATATATAAAGATAAACTTTTGAGGGACGTGATGCATAAAAGATACCGTAGTGTATATATAGTAGTTTGGTAAATTGTTTACAATACTAAGTTGATAAATGGATAAAATTTACATATAGAGATATAAATGGATAATATATTAATAATTAAAAAGTGAATAATAGATTTATGGATAAGGATAAAACATAATCACTGTTGATCCCTAAAAAACCATACGCACACTAAACTACAAAATCTGAGCAGAAACAACAGAACGAGCGCCATCAGGGTCACTCATGCATATTGATTGACCAAGGCGCTTAAACGACTGGCAAAGAATGAGAAGCAACCGTACAGAACAAGATTCAAATGTTTATCCTTTAAAGGACCGAGCCTGAGTTAGAACTACAAAGCAAGCTCTCACAACGTTTTTATGCACCCATGTCTCAAACCAAAGCCAGATGCAAGTCGTGACCCCGTCACGGTAGCAAAGGTCGGTCGTTCATATTAAAAAAAATCCACTTGAACAGCAAAACAAGACGAGTTATTCACTTAACCAGATCAGGAGCAACCACATAGTGTATCCATACTAAGAAACAGCACGGTGAAAAGGCAGTGAGAATAAATATCCTTAAGCAACCTGCTAAGAGTGTTCGAATTAGAGAAAGTCACACATTCGTAAATCGAGGAATTCAGTCGAGGAAAGCACAAAGAAGAACTATTCCCAGTCCCATACTTCAGTACAGAATCGCTCGATCATAAGTATGACCTTGGTTGCCCGCTCATTTCACAAATCAAAAGAATCAGATAACTATTCATCAAGTGCCAGATATAGCCACGTCCGAAGGGCATTGACTAAAGTCGCTCATTCGACTACTCAAAACGATCGGTCCTATAAAGTGCTCGCACATGACAGCTGGATACAACTACAGACAGCTGGCAACAACCAGGCAGTTGCTTTTTGGTAATTACCGGCTGAAACGATACGTCGCTTGCATATGTGAACTCAGCTCATTTCTCCGAGGAGGCTCACCTATAAATAGGCCATGGCTGCCAACACAAGGGGGGGAATCTTTGGAACCACAAAGTGCTGCTAAATTCTATCTGAATCATTCCTTACATAATTGGATCATCTTCTCCATCCAAAGGTTCATCACCGATTTGGCCATGGCGTCCAATACAACCCTGTAATCAAAAAATCAAAGACAACCTCCTTCTCAATCATCCATCTGTCATTCTCCTCCTTGAACTCTACCATTTTCTCATGAAATCCCAGGATTGATATGTATGAATGAGAGTAATTTGAGCAAACATAAAGACGTATGAGAAAAGAGAGTTGATATATTTTTTAATCTCCATTTTAAGAATGCAAGTAATCTTCGTAGTGGATGTAGGCCTGGATTGAGGCTGAACCACTCTAAATCTCGTCTCTATTTTTCCTCATTTGCAATTTTACTATCAATTATTATTAATTATGGCTCCATTTAATTTCTTACCGTATCTGTGAAGTATAATTCTAGTACCTTCGGTGTTTGAGCCATTTATTGGTGAAAACATTTGGCACCCACCGTGGGGCCATATTTTCATCTCTCTCTAATAAGGTCCGATGAGATTCTCTAAGAAAATTGTGCTTGGAACCATGGACATGCTGAGGGATGTCACTGACAAAGTCAACAGCCTCATCAATAGTGTTAATGTCATCACATCGTCCACTACTAGTTCCGGGGCAGGAGAACTGCCTGGAGTTGAAGAAACCGTAACCAGGAAAGAGTTGGAAGAAGCAATGACAAGATTATCAAGTCAAATAACTATTGCGAACAGTGCAATAATGAAGAAACTCAAGTCAATACTCGCTATTCAAGTCGCCACCGCGAAAGCCGCGCTAAGGGCCACTTGTTCTCCATTCACTCAAACGAGCCACAGGTCTGAGGCGGAATTCTCTGCTTCGAACTCAAAACAGGAAAATTCCATTCAAGAAGTTGCGTATCATGTTGATCAGGATCATGGAAGCGTGACTACTTCAGTGACACAATCTTGGAGCAGCTAGACAGCTCCACCGCCAGAGGGAGAGTCCTCCCAGAAGAATACCCAAATTCCTTGACTCCAGATCACAATTATACACCTAAATCAGAAGTTAGCAAGGAAGAGGACGCTTAATCCATGGATCAGAGCAAAAAGAAGAAATACGTTTTGGGAAATGGCATGTGAAATTATGGAAGAAACTCTAAAGAAGAAAGATGATCGAAAAGAATGGGAACCCTTTCCAACTAAGACCCTACTTACTGAAAGGATTAAGAAGACTGTATATCCCCAGAAATTCGAACCTCCAACATTGTAGTCCTATAATGGGACAAGCGACCCTAACATATCCCTTGCAAGTATGATCAGTATATGAATGGGGCATGCGCTACCATTGAAATCAAGTGCTTATATTTCCCAACTTATCTTGATGGGGTGGCTTATCTCTGGTTCATGAAGCTACCGCCGAAATCTTTGGACGACTTTACTACCCTGGATAAATTATTCAGTAACCAATTCAGACTCCAAGCATCTAGTGTGACACCTCATCTCCATTAAGGTCACTCACAAAGGGAATTCCTTAATTTTGGTGGAGCGTTTATTGTGTATAGAACAGAAAAGTAAACAAGACAGATAAATATATTAGTACTTAGAAAGTAAAAAAACAACTTCTATTGCAGCGGAGAAATAGTTTGGTTACATCACATCAAAAACCAACTACAAAACCAAATACACTGATTATCCATCTTGACAAATAAGTTCTGAGTACACAAAATAAAAGACATAACCCCAGCACAAATAGCCATAAATAAGATTGGCTGAACTTTACTTCAGTATCCAAGCAACTTCCAAAAGAAAGAGATAAATCTGTCCAAATCAAGCTTCACTAGTACTAGTCCCACCCTGAGCACCTTGGGGGGAGGTGGGAGGGGAGACATGAAGAAAAGAGGTGGAAACAAAGGGGTCAGACATAAAGTCTGAAGAGAGCAATAACTTTAACAATATAATCATTAAAGCAACTAGGATAAGGCATAAGCTGGTAAATATGGAAATGATTGTGAACAAATGGGCATGACAGAGCAAACAAAGGAAATAAGATGAACAAAGATAACGTTAAAGGCGCACCTAACCACTATAAGATAATTACTACATTACACCACACAAAACACCCTAAAAGTTGATCCCCATCTACTAAACATAGTAATCAAAATAGTAGTTTTGTGTACCCTTAGCTGTCTACATAGGTGCCGCCTGCCTCTATCTCCACTAGGTGTACCCACTACCGTCACGCGATCGGCTTCCTAACTCGTAAATACCCATGCTGGCCCCACAGTGGGGTGTATCACTCCCCAAAGTGGCAACGCGATACCACCAAAGATGCACGACTTATATCTACGCGATGCAACAACGTCTTACCTAACAGCCTGGGCCCACGCATGCACATGACCCCGTTGGACTTGGGTTTCCACCGCTAACCCATTTTGACCTATTACAATCAAATCCAGTAAGCGTGTCCCGTCCTCGACTTGGGTCGAGCTCACATAGATACTTAATGGGTTACTGGTTTGAAAAGCCCCCCATGCACAACACAAGCTTTCCACCTATGCTTGGTCCCCACTAAGGTTTCCCACTTAACCCCATTTTTATTCATGTCTTCTTACATGTTTCAACTTGGTTAAGTGCATCTAATCGTATTTCACATGCCACCCAAGACACCCACTTAATTTCACATGCCACCCAAGGCACCCACTTAACCCCCCATGTCCCACCACATGTTTATCTGGTTAAGTGTTACTTAATTCATTAGAACCGTAACCTTGTAAAGACCTTCTTCATTAGACTGGCGTTTGCAGCTGCTGGATTTGCTGGGCGGGTTCGGTCAGTCTTATACCTCAAACGAGCCTAACCTCATGTCTTTACAACTGTTACGCATTTAAATCATGCCTTTGACCTTGCACATTAGACTGGCATTTGTGGCTGCTGGACTTGCCGGGCGGGTCTGGGCAGTCTTACACCACAAAAGAGTCTAACCTCATGTTTTAGGTGGTTTATTATTACACTTCTTTATTTAACCCCTAATTGGATTAATATCCCTATTCAAATTTGTAAATAAATTTTATTTAGGACCATAATTGTCTCTTAAAATTATGTCCATAAATACCAATTATGCCAATTAATGTCTTAAATTAATTATATGCCTTTTTAAGGCCATTTATTCCAATTTCACCATTTTTATGTATATTCAATATTATCCCGTCGTCCCCACGCTATTAGTACGTTTTCATATGACATATGTTAGACTCGCAAATAGTCTAACACATAAAAAGAAAAACAACATCACATAACACATAAAATAGATTTAAGGATCATGACATAAGATTACATAGCCAATAACTTGCATATGAATTTCATTCAAACTAGCATATGATAGAAAACTAGCATGTGTGATAGTCATAAACTTGCATAGTCTATGGACTTCTATAGATCCAAACACAAAGGTGTCAACTTGCATATGGATCTAAACATAAAGGTTAAATCTTGCTTATGGATCTAATCATAAAGGTGTGAACTTGCATATGGATCTAAACATATAGATTAATGTCACATAAACTAGCATGTGCATGTACACGTTTCACATATATTTTAACAACCCAAACTTGCATGCGATTCATATGAGAATATATGATCCAATCACCACAAACTTGCATAAGAAATATGATTCAACTTGCATAGGACTTACATAAGAACTAACATATGATGCAACTTGCATGAAATTCCCATAAGAACTAACATATGATCCAACTTGCATGAAATTCCCATAAGAACTAACATATGATCCAACTTGCATAAAATTCACATAAGAACTAACATACATATAATTTACATCACATGATTCACAATCATGTTCTTATGATCCCAATTTTATCTTATCATAATTAAACTAACGAATTATCTTGTGAAAGCTATCATACTCACAATCAAAAAGAATAGTCTTGTCTTTCTGGAATCTGTATTCTGAAATTGATTTAGCTCGCCTTTGAAGTAGACAAATTCGTTGTTGTTGTTATAGATTTGAGTTGAATTGAGTTGATTAGCTTTTCTTTGCTCCTAGTTGGTGGCGGCTACTCTAGGTTTCAGGGCGATAGCACGACGGCCATGGTTCTAATTTTTATTAGGTTTAGGGTTTGAGTCTACATGTGTTTATATAGAGATTAGGATTAATTTAGGCCATCCGATCAACCTAGAAGCAACATGAACCATCCTAAAAGCCAACTCAGGCCTAATGACTCACCAGCAGCTCAGAATTGGGCTTAATTCAAATCTGCTCGAGGGGGTAGTTCGACCCCCAGGTCGACCTATAGGGTAGGTCAACACTAAGGTCGACCCCCTGGTCGACCTGGCCTCGGGCGGGAAATTTCCCACCCTGCCCGGTTCTGAGTCTAAATTCGTTTTTGAATTTAAATTTGAATTTCTGGAAACTTCCGACAGCCATAATTTCTTCATACGAAGTCCAATTTACGCAAAATCGGACTCAATCTCAACCAGAATTCTGAGACGAACACAATGGCGTACCATTTCCCTTGATTCTCAAATTTAAAATTAATTATTCCTCAATTCGTTAGTTTAATGTTAACAGAAAACACGGGGTGTTACGTCCAGAGTTCGGCATGTTATGGAGTTAAGTGAACTACGACAAAGACCAGGAGAATCCATCAAAGCTTATCTCACTTGCTTTAATACGGCACTGGCTGAAATCAAAAATTTCGAGCCCCGCTTAGACCTGATGGCTTTGAAAGGGGCCATATGCAGATAGACCGAATTAGGACAGTGGATCAAGAAGAAGAAACCAAGTACACTCGAACAACTACTCAATAAAGCTGAAATGTATTGAAGAAAAATCAGCATGCAGACAAAGAAGAAAGGTAATGCGCAAAGTAGCTCTGATAGTTAGAAAAGGATCAACGAAGGGAAAGACAGCTAGACTAGAAAGAAACTACGCTTTTTCAAGAACTCCGAGTTCACTCCTCTTAATGATAATATTGGAAATATCTTCATGGCGACTAAGGACACCGAGAGATACCCGGTCTTGAAACAAAGGCAGGTCAAAGACGCTGCTATGAAATTAGGAAAGTTTTGTCAATTCCATAAATAGCCACGACACGATACCAATGACTGTAGGCATTTGAAGTCATTAATCGAGGGTCTAATCAAGAAAAACCATTTTCAACAATATGTACGAGACCAGGAAGATTGTTCTGGTTCTTTGCGAACAAGGGGCAACAAGATTTAAAGAAAAAAGGCCGAACCAATCCAAAACCAATGCTTGCTTAGCGTCAGTTACCAGTGCCCTGGTTATGGAGTCTTGGGCAAAAAAACCCACTACTTTTCTTTACTATTTTGTTTTTATCTTATTACTGAAATCGTTTTACCTTGTTTTGTTACTCATGCAAATGTTTAGCAATGGTTTACTTACAAAAATTCCTGTGCATCAAAATTAATTATGTGCTTACCTGAGTAACATATTTATCAGTTCATGCTAAAAACCGATCTCTTGGAATGTAGGCATGATAGCAGCAATTGATCATATACAGATAAACTGGGACGGGAAGAATCTCAAAGCACATATTAAGCAAGGCAACTTGAAAACCAAATATATCAGGCAAAATAAAAAAGGATGAATAGACACATCGCCTTAAGAGAATAAGTTGTTCTAAGACAAATAACGAGACAGACGGCTGCATTTCTCATTGCGAAATACGCCGAACTCTTAGAAAACTCCCATTCAAGGGATTGACATCAGGCTTCTATTGAGATGAAAGAATATTACCAAATTTTCCCCACGGATAAAAATTGCTAGTCCCAAAGAGGCGCCATGTTAGGTGCAGGACACGAACTCCTTAAAATCGAAACCATATTCAGTAACAAGGATTAGTGTCCGCCTCCTAGGGTAAATGCAATAAAAAAAACTAGGCTGGAAACCCCAGTCCTAGTGTCGGAAGGCCCAACAAACATGCTGGAAAGACCAGCACAATCAGAAATCCTAGCTGCAACGGGGTAACAGAAATCCTAGCCGCAAGGGGGGTAACAGAAATCCTAGCCGCAAGGGGGTATCCATTCTAGACCTTTTTTGAAAAAATAATCATATCAAACAAGGCCTAGAGTGGGTCGTAAACGTATAACCCAAGACTTCCCCAGGGAGCACGTATTCAAAACCAGTCTCCAAAGGGCTTGGTCCACCAAGTCAGTCAGGCGCAGGGTTGAATACACCTTAATAAAAAATAATAACAAACACTCTTATAAGAATACAAACATGTGCGTAATAACCGACGGTAAATAACAAATCATCAAGACAAACCGATAAAAAAGCGTAAATCGGGTGTAACCACGTGATTAAAAGAGAACCCGATCGAACATGAAAATTAAAATAAAGGTGCAGCATGTGACGCTCCAACGTGAAGGTGGCTGGGTTTCTTAAAAAAAACCTCAACATATTAAGGTCCAAAATTGGCCATAAAAGTCACCAACATAAGCGTAAATAATTGGCGAGGCTGGCACCCGCATATACAAGCCAGACTAAATGTATCATCTTAAAACAACAACAAAAATAATAAAAGATGAAACTAAAAAAGGCACAGCATTCAAATAAGGGAGGCAATGATCTTCTCATGGGAATCAAGGGCCTTAACGAGCTCGAGCCTATCTTTTTCAAAAGCATAGATTCGCTCAACATTCTCTGTATTCGAATTTTGAAGATCTATAACAAGAGTATGCCAAGCGCCCAATTGCTTTACAATGTAATTCTTGACCTCTATGATAAGGCCCTCAACCAGGTTTGAACGCGCCTCCAACTGATTAAATTCAGCTAATATGCAATCCTTCATGGCATCCATTTTTCCTACAACAATCCATCGATCGAACGGGTCTATGTACACACCAGAATATGTACCAACTGGGCACCAACTCTCAAATCGCCTAGCAAGTTCGGGATGACAAGGATTGGGAACACAAAGAGGACTCGAAACAGTCGTTTGAAAAATGGCAGGGTTTAAAGTAATGGGCGGAGAAGCCAACGGGAGTTGATCAGGGGCAACCTGGATGTGTGGGATAGGGAGTTCATCCAATGAATGATAGCTTTGCGTATTATTTGCACCCAAGTTCTTTTTACCATGAAGCGTCTTTTTGCTGCCAACATTTCTCAACGATTTATTCTTTAGTCTCTTTGACATAAAGAATGTCATCCTTGGGCGGCCTATTTCGTAAAAAGAGGAAGAGAAGGAAAACCAATATAGACTCAAACGACAATCATAAATGATCGAATGTAACCCAACAGAACTCAAACGTGAACATAAACATTTCACCGAGAGAAACCTAGGGCATTCTATCGAACCACTTATGAGCAATACCAACATCTAGATTGCAAAAGTCAACAGATGATTCAGATTCTTCAGAAATGGGATCTTCTCTAGAAAAAATCCGATTATTATCAGGATCCCAATCCATGCTTAAGCCAGTCAGACTACACTTAAAATATCTTAGCTTGGAGGCATGCCACTGTTCAGAAAAAACGAAACAAAATGAAGAAAAAACTCACCTAAAAAGGTCATGATGCTTCGGGTCCAAGGGAGAATTGCTTTGATTGAACAGGTGTTATTGCGAACACTAAACAAGATAATAAGAATAAATAGTGTTTGAAGAAGGGTTAATCAAAAGGAAAAAACAACGTGAATTGCCTAGTAAAATTCTCGAAGAGCATAGTTATAGTTTAAAAGACAAAAGATTTTCAAGGAGAAGAGGTAAAATAAAAATGGTTAAAAGTAAATAAGAGGGAAGATTAAAGGACATACGTCCAGAGCATTCTCGGCACATCAACTCAGTGTTCGACTGCACATATAAGTGTCCCATCAAGATCTAGCTGGCATCCCACAATTCGGCCATTTGTAATAAACGAAAGATATTTCAGGTATCACACTCACCTGAAAGGGACGATATCGATCCACTACATCGGAACGATCTGAAGTCTTGCACGGACGACCCTTCGATGAGTCAGATCGAACCTACCAAACAATGTTGCAATTAATCATATCGAAGCCAGTAACTTTATGCCAGAAAATTACAAGCTTTGAGGGGAAAGTGTTGATCCCTAAAAAAACCATACGCACACTAAACTACAAAATCTGAGGAGCAATCACAGAACGAGCGCCATCAGGGTCGCTCATGCATATTGATTGACCAAGGCGCTTAAACGACCGGCAAAGAATGAGAAGCAACCATACAGAACAAGATTCAAATCTTTATCCTTTAAAGGACTGAGCCTGAGTTAGAACTACAAAGCAAGATCTCATAACGTTTTTATGTACCCATGTCTCAAACCAAAGTCAGATGCAAGTCATGACCCGGTCACGGAAGCAAAGGTCGGTCGTTCATATTAAAACAAAGCCACTCGATCGGAAAAAAAAGACGAGTTATTCACTTAACCAGATCAAGATCGACAACATAGCATAGCCATATTGAGAAACGACGCGGTGAAAAGGCCGTGAGAATAAATAACCTTAAGCAACCTGCTAAGAGCGTTCGAATTAGAGAAAGTCACACATTCATAAACCAAGGAATTTAGTCAAGCAAAGCACAAAGAAGAACTGATCCCAGTTCCGTACTTCACTCCAGAATCGCTCCATCATAAGTATGACCTTGGTCACCCGCTCATTTCGCAAATCAATAGAATCAGATAACTATTCACCAAGTGCCAAATTTAGCCACATCAGAAGGGCATTGACTAAAGTCTCTCACTCGACTACTCAAAACGATCGCTTCTATAAATTGCTTGCACATGATAGATGGATACAACTACGGACAGCTGGCAACAACCAGGCAGTGGCTTTTTGGTAATTACGGCTGAAACGATCCGTCACTTGCATATATGAACTTCAACTCATTTCTCCGAGGAGGCTCACTTATAAATAAGCCATGGCTGCCAACACAAAGGGGGGGGATTCTTTGGAACTTCAAAGTGCTGCTAAATTCTATCTTGAACCATTCCTTAAAGATTTGGATCATCTTCTCCATCCAGAGGTTCATCACCATTTGGCCATGGCGTCCAGTACAACCTTGTAATAAAAAAAATCAACGACAACCTCCTTCTCAATCATTCGTCTGTCATTCTCCTCCTTGTACCCTACCATTTTCTCATAAAATCTAGGATTGATATGTATGAATGAGAGTAAGTTGAGCGAATATAAAGATGTATGAGAAAAGAGAGTTGATGTATTTTGTAATCTCCATTTTAAGAATGGAAGTAATCTTCATAGTGGATGTAGGCCTGCCTCAAGGCTGAACCACACTAAATCTCGTCTCTATTTTTCCTTATTTGCATTTTTACTGTCAATTGTTATTAAGTACGGCTCCATTTATTTTCTTATCGTATCGGTGGAGTACAATTCTAGTATCTTTGGTGTTTGAGCCATTTTTGGTGAAAACAATCATTGATGAAACGAAGAACAGATAATCTAGGGGAAGCAAAAATATAAAGAAATTTAACTTAATTTCACATATTTTGCTCATCGGGTAGCATAAAGTACCGTTTGTCTTCTTAAATGCCCACTTTACATCCACTTCTACGATGGAAGCATCCTACGCGTCGATGTGAAACCCACCACATTTGCCTCTTCCAAAAGAATGCTCCAAAACCAACCATTTTGTTTGTCTGCTCAGTTTAAAGCCCACACCTATTTACCCCATTTGTGTGCCTAAAATTAAAACACATTCTTTTTCATCAATTTTCTCATTCTTCAACCCTTTCCAAATACTCCATCCTGTTAAAAATTAAATGCACCTAAGTTAAAAGTCTAGAACAATTGTTTAACAAATTGGTTCCATTAAATCGTTTAATAGCATAGAATAATGGATTTAAAGAAACATGAATGCTACTCATGTCTGGGCAGTTGTGCCTGCTCAAAAATAAACACGGGTACATTTTCCTTTGATCTTTGACTATGCTGCATGCTCCTTGATTACACTATAAGTTTAGGGAATAAAATAAGATGTACAAGTGCAAAATAAAACTAATATGATAATTTACATTAAACTTACCAGGCCCCTAGTTTTTAAACTTGATGACGTAGGGAACTCATGTGTTACAACAGAATTTTACACACATAGAAAGAGTGAGAAAGAGAGAAAATTACATGATGAAATCAATGTACAAATGGATTTGTATCTACTTTCCTTAGTTGATATTTAACAACAATTGTTATGACCGAAAATCCTATCAATATATATTTGAATTCAATATTTTGACTTAATTTTAAGAACTCTCAATATTTCTCATTGAACTCGTTTATGGTTTTAACTAATCAAAAAAATTTGGTTTTGAATCCAAGGTACATAAATAATTGTAAAGTTGAACTTCATTCATTCAGTTTACAATACAGATTTCATAGTTCTAACGGAATATGGTATATCACCTATAAAATTATGAATATAATAAAAATTATAACACTGTATACAGGACTGTTGCAATTGTACAACACCAATAGGACTTATTATCATATTTGACAAAGTACTATTTCTACAATATGCTAAGTCAAAAGAAATTGAAGGAGTTTCTTCACTATTGAACTCGTCGTGAATCCTATCATTTAAAGAAGATTGAACATATTAGACTTTTCAATTCTGCGTTAAAAAATTGTTTTTTAAGAAAAACGTATGGTTCCTGATTTGTTGATGGTACGACTAATTTCATTAGTTATCTTATTTTTTTAGACATTCTATAATCGAAGTGGTTAAAATCTAATAAAATATGACAACTAAACATCATAATCATCAAAACAGTTCCTTCCAAACGTTATTATAATCCTTTCTTTGAAAATCATCAAGTCTATTTTGTTTATTTTCTCCAATACTTCAGTATGTTTTAGAATAAAATCATAATATTATATTTTATAGGATATTACTTCATTATCGTGTATGATTTCTCTTAACCGATATGATTTCCTTATGGTATCATTAAACCAAATTTAATGAATTTAACATGGAAGAACATCCACGTATTTCATTAGATTCATCCCTAATGCATGATAAGTAACATTAAAGGTGTGATGATTTTATGCTACTCGTGATTGAACAAAAGCTTTATTTCAAACATCAGACCAAATTTGTTCGGCTAGTAAAAAACTATAAGTATCAAATTAAATGTCAAATAATAATTTTATTATATGCAAAACAATTCTTTGTCAGACTAAATACATAGAGATCATGACTGGATGAAACAATTGGACTCAGAAAAAGAAAATGGAAATTTATAACTTGGATAGTGATTAGTTGAAAGAAAATTTATAACTTATACATGTAGAGAATAAAAAAAGCCCCTCAAGTATTCAAATAACAAAAGCATATCAAATAACAACAAATCACTTATAATATGAAATAGAATCAATTACATAAATCCACTTTTAAATATAAGGTGGAACAAACATAAAATGCAGCAAGTTACGTGGAAAGAATAGCAGAAATCATTGCAGAAAACACATATATCCATAATATCTTCAAGGGAATCAATAATATACTGAAAAAGAAGCAATAAAAAATAAAGTTGTTAATGGATTCTTAAAGATACAAAATCTATTTGCATCCTCATTCGAAAAAAATGATAATATCCAGATACGAATGATAATAAAAGTTCCACAAACGATTTTTTGTTATAAATCCACTTTGAAGAGAGAATTTTATTACAACAGTAAAAAAAGCACAGGATATTTATACAATGAGCACCAACAACCATTTTGGAATTTTGTTTATGGACAATAGAATTTAAGAAATAAATCTATTTTGTAAATTTTCCTTTGAGATGAACCCTTGAACGTAGAAGCGAAATCCCTTTGAATCTAAAAATACTTATATAGGAAAGATTTTCGTCATTGCAAATTACTCTTCTACTTGGAACCTTCAAAATTTTCTCTAGAAAACAGGTGAAGTAGGACATTCTATTATGTTCCAGATGTTTGACTTAGATTCCTAAACATTTGGCCCAAGATTCTGAACCTGTCCCCAAGGCAACCAGTGGTCTGGCCCTCGATCCAAACATTTTGTTCAAGTATCAGGATTTCGCTGAGTTGAGAACCCAACGTTTGGTTCAAAGGACCATACGTCTGGTCTAGAGCTTCGGCTCCGGTTCATAAAGGACCAGATATATAGCTTAGCTTCTAGATGTCTAGCTAAGGTTTATGTCCTAGACCATGATTCAGGACTCAGGCTCTGCCCCAGCTTCGACCTTTAACATGGTACCAACTTGTAAAGTCCCGTAAATCCGTACCCTTTGAGCTGATGTATTACAACCCATGCCTAAACCAAATTGCACGAAATCATGAATCTTTAATAGAAAGAAAATAGAGGATGAGAAGTAGAAAGAAAGAAATATTTGAATAGAAGAAAAGAAGATCATCAAAATCTCATAGCGGAACGAATAAATAAATTATATCAATAAAACTTTAAAGAAATCATCTCTATATATACATACCATTTATCAGAGTACAACAAACATAAGTCACAGCGGAAATTAACTTTATATAACTTTGAGGTGAAGCCTCCTACTTCCAGCTCCTGAAAATTCCAAGCGGAACCTAACCTAGAAATGTACTCGGTTTGACCGGAGCCATTTGAAGCAAAGCAAAATTTACCCGGATCAGTATGGAATACTTTCAGTGATAAATTCACTGCACAAACAAATTGTTCAACTTTAGAAAATCCTTTTGAAAGAAAAGGATAATAGTTAGACCAGCCCACACATAAACACAGACGGTTTTTACCTTACTATAACCCAAAACATTTTTGATATACCAAAATCCAGTGATATTATAATAGTGTCTATCAAATCACAAATAAATAACCATCTAGTAGAATGCTTGCATCTCACACTATACATATTTACTATAAAATCAAAAATCGCAAGACACTTATTAGTGAATGGATTCCAACTATGACAAGGTATGAGACCACCTTCCGATCAGTGTACTCTAAAGGGTACACACTAGGGTTCAACAAGAGCGTCTTGCAACCCAGCTACACATGACCACCCACTCATTTAGCTTGAGTGTAGCGAATGTATTACCACCCAGCAGTTTTATGGGACCATTGCACATCCATGGAGATACAGCATCGAATAGATTGGTGATAATACACCCTTCTTCGGTACGACCCACCTAACCATGCTACCGGCCCGATTTTTGTCATTTCGCGGTTGTGAGGCTTGAGGTCACGTTTATCTTTTAGAATATCAGGCCACCATTCACTTTGAATGCCACATCGTCAGATCCGTCAAATCACTAATTGACGTCCACAAATATACTCTAGGTGTTAAGCAAGAGAATTTCTCTGCTACAAAACTTGGTATAATTCGACGTACGTGACTCTCCGGAAATACTCTGTCAGATACTCGTCCATACAAGTCATCCAGGAATAGGATGAACCGAAGGCACTCTCCTACGGCATCCTATACATGAATCACCCCAAGGATCAGTTACGAGAAGTCTCCTTGCAATCTGTGGATTTCAATTATGACAGAATCATAATCCAAATCACTCTAGTTGCAATCCAAAGTGATTTGTCTAGTAGTTCCTCCGCCCATGAAGATCAATGGTATTCAACGCTCCATCTTTAAGCCTGCAAGTTAGTCGCATCCGATCAGTTGATTCGAAGTGGTTTGGGGTCTAGTTCCCATCCCGGTCACTTCGAAACAACACGTCAAAAAGGTCCAATAAAATAATTTATTTGATAGTCAGTTGTATAACTATCAAATAATAACGATACTGTTAAGTGTACTAGAAACTCAGTTCCTTTATATTAAAAACATTTCATTAAGCCATTTCAACGATTCTTATAATCGATTTCATAGATTTGATCTTAACAAAATTTCTTCTGCAGTTGTTACCTTCAAAACAATAATCAATACCTTTTCTTATAAAAATCTTTCCAAACTCATACCTTTAATTTTCTTAACCTCGACAATATCATTATAACTTCCAAAATCCCTTTATTCCCAAATCCTCTTTTTATTTCCTTTATATTATAAATATATACTCAAATTTCCCTTTATTTCCTTTCATCTTGGAAAATTCTCCTTTTTACTTCTTATGCCGTTATGAACTAATACTATCTCTCGATAATAGTGAATTTGTTCAAGTTGGGGTATTCTAATTACCTCTTAGACCTTGATCGATAACGTTCTTATCTTAAGATTGGTTCAAGTTCGTAACATCAAAACTAATATTAGTATCTATATCCCAAATCCCCATTCATTAATTAATTTCCAATGTGGCTTGTTAACCCATTTCATACATTATACGCCTTCTTATAATCTCTTACTAGATTTATTAAACTGTTTAAATACCCTAGCACCAATCCATTTAATCATCCTTTTGAAAACTCATTTCAATTGTAATCGGTAAAATACTATTGAAATTCCCGTACGAGTTTACAACTCATTTATAACCTTTTGTTTGAAAAACTTGGATTATAATCCCTTCTATAAATTATTACTAAACTTTACCCAAGGATTATTTCCATTTGATCACTTCTTATTTTACATACAACTAAAAGTCATCGCTTAAATTTTTATTATTTAGAATAATAATTTACTTCAACATTAACTCCTTTAAAACTAGTTTATTCCATTATTAACTGGAAATACAATAATTAATCGTTATTAAATAATAATTAACTTATAAAAATTAAACTTTAAAACTTCAATTCGGTTATAAAAATAATTTGTAACTTAAAACTTTATTACATAGCCTAACGGCAAAACGACATCATAAAACAGTAGATTTCAGGCCATTACTGCCAACCACTTAATCAATACTGTCGATTGGTTAAAATCACAACAATGATTAACATCCATTCAATCATCAACATCCAAATGGGATTTAATGTCATTTAGGGTGAATAATTACGATCCATAAATAAAATACAATTTATTTGAGGAATCCGGTTGGATTCCTCCAACATGTTCATCCCTGCTTCACATATCATAATGACATTTGAAAATTTATGAAATGATGTCATATAATATAATGCAATTTAATAATGAAATATAATAACGTTTAACCCATCGAACAATAACAACCAACAACATCCATAGCTACCAACCATCCAATGATAAGTTATAATTATATGAATTTAGTACATCATAATATTTCAGAAAAGTATGAGAGTTCACTCACCTCTTATTTCGATTGCGATTTATGTTATTTCGTTTATTTTAAGCGAGTGTTTAAAATTAGACGAGTTTCCAATTGTGCCCGAATTTAACCAACTTAGCTCGACTGTATACCCCTTTCCAATATGAGTCCACAGCCTCTTGTTTTGTTCGATTTTGTACACATATGAATATATTTGCGGTCTGTATTTATATATTTGCTTAGATTCTACTTTATTTTATACCGTTACACACGAATTCACGGTTAGGTTACCGTTATTTAATGCCGACCGTTAAATCTGCCCCAATACGCATGAATTCGATTGGTAACGAAAATGGTCGTACCGTTATGTCTTGTCATTATGGTCCTAATGAAATTTGTTTCATTGAAAACGAACCCCATTTGCACGACATTATTTTAATTTATCGGTTCGCCCTTAAGTTTCTTCTACCGACAAAACAACTCCACTTAGCTCCATACTGAAAGTATAGCAATAATTAATTATACGCATTCCATTAGAACTCGTTTCAAGCTCGTTTTTATTAATTTATAAATATATATATATATATATATATATATGAACTCCGTTATTTTAAATAAATTTGATATAAAAATCCATTATATTTCCAATATAATATATAAACAGATTTAATTATTCAAATTTAAATGACAGAA
The DNA here is from genome assembly GCA_030737875.1 of Allium sativum. Taxonomy (NCBI): domain Eukaryota; kingdom Viridiplantae; phylum Streptophyta; class Magnoliopsida; order Asparagales; family Amaryllidaceae; genus Allium; species Allium sativum. The sequence goes on along the minus strand of CM060925.1, from coordinate 304,141,479 downwards.
AAATCTGGGACACTACAATTTTCCCCCTCAAAAGAATTATTCCCCGAAATTACAAGGTAAGAAGAATGCTCCAAACCCAATCTTTTTGGAAATAATTTCTAAGTTATAAAGATATTTCGAAAAATTTCGCCAGCACCTCCTCTGCGTGGTTTGATCTGTACAACTACAACTGCCACGCCGAGCCTCAACTTCTCAAAAAGAAAATCAAAAGACAAATGGCTACCCAACATAGGGATATAAAATCAATCACCAACCCATAATATAGGATTTACCTATTTGTCGGGCAACTTAATTCAAAATCCGAAACAAATCAACTAACTATTCTTCGCCTTCCAATCTGTGTAATCAAATCAACTTCATAGTCTTCTGAAATCTGCACTTAACTAAACTTATAATGCGAATAACAATTCAGGATTAAATAATACAGCTTTATTTCGTAAGTGATTTTATTCCCAATTTATTATACTAGAATTTAGCTTCACTTAATTCTGCTTCTTTATTGCCTTGTTGGTGAATTCTATATAAACCATCAAACATATAACAAACAAAGCATACAATTCAACCAAATCATTTCGATTCAACATTAAAATTTCTCGTTTTCTTTCACTTTTTTTTCGTATAATCTAAATCCATTGATTAATAATAGTTTAACTACCATCAATTATGATTTCATAAGTGAAATCTCTTTCTATTGTATTAATCCATTCCAATTTAGTATTCTAATTTGAATTCTTATTCAATCAAGCAAATCAATATTATCGTTATTTGATAAAAATATGTCTATATAAAAATATAATTCGGCAAAACCATGCAAATATAATTTTATAATCAATTACAAATACGCATTCTCATATAAACACTCAAACTCAATCTAGGACTTTACTAACCCTATCTCTATTGAGTTATGCCACAGATCCAAGGTTATCACTAAACAAATAGCTCTGATACCAACTGTAAAGTCCTGTAAATCCGTACTCTTTGAGCTGATGTATTACAACCCACATCCAACCCAAATTGCACGAAATTAGGAATCTTTAATAGAAACAAAATAGAGGATGAGAAGTAGAAAGAAAGACATATTAGAATAGAAGAAAAGAACATAATCAAAATCTCACAGCAAAACGAGTAAGTAAATTATATCAATATAACTTTAAAGAAATCATCTCTATATATACATACCATTTATTAGAGTACAACAAACATCAGTCACAACGGAAATTAACTTTATATAACTAAGCGGTGAAGCCTTCTGCTTCCAGCTCCTGAAAATTCCAAGCGGAACCTAACATGGAAATGTACTCGGTCTGACTCGAGCCATTTGGAGCGTAACAAAATTTACCTGGATCAGTCTGGAATACGTTCAGTGATAAATTCACAGCACGAACAACTTTTTAAACTTTAGAAAATCCTTTTCAAATAAAAGGATAATAGTTAGACCAACCCACACATAAACACGGACAGTTTTTACCTTATTATATCCAAAAACATTTTTGATATATCAAAATCCGATGATATTATAATAGTGTCTATCAAAGCACAAATAAATAATCATTTAGTAGAACGCTTGCATCTCACGCTCTACATATTTGTTATAAAATCAAAAACCACAAGGTGCATATTGGAGAATGGATTCCAACTAAGACAAGGTTTGGGAACATCTTCCGATTAGTGTACTCTAGAGGGTATACACCATGGTTCAACAAGAACGTCTTGCAACCCAGCCACACATGACCCCCACTCATTTAGCATGAGTGTAGCGAATGTATAACCACCCAGCAATTTTATGGGCCCACTGCACATCCGCGGAGATACAACATTGAAAAGAAGAACAAATAAGGAATTTCTCTAGACTGGTGGTAATACACCCTGCTTGGGTATGACCTACCTAGCCATGCTGCCTACGCGATTTTTGTCATTTCACGATTGTGAGGCTTGAGGTCACGTTTATCTTTTAGAATATCAGGCCACCATTCACTTTGAATGCCACATCGTCATATCTGTCAAATCACTAATTAATATCCACAAATATATTGTAGGTGTTAAGAAAGAGAATTTCTCCGCTACCATACTTGGTATATTAGTAAAAATCAATGTACGTGACTCTCAGGAAACACTCTACCAGGCACTCGTCCATAAAAGTCAGCCGGGAACAGGATGAACCTAAGGAACTCTCCTACCGCATCCTATATAGGAATCACCCTGAGGATCAGTAGCGAGAAGTCCTTGCAATCCGTTGATTTCAACCACGACAGAATCACAATCCAAATAACTATGGTTGTAATCCAGATAGATTTGTCAAGCAGTTCCTCCAATCATGAAGATCAACGGTATTCAATGCTCCATCTTTAAGACTGCAGGTTAGTCGCGTCCGCACATTTGATTCGAAGTGGCATTGGGTCTAGTTCCTATCCCGGTCTCTTTGTAACAACACGTCAAAATGGTCCAATAAAATAATTTATTTTATAGTCGGTTGTTTAACTATCAAATAATAGCAATATTGTTAAGTGTACTAGTAGCTCAGGTCCTTTATATTAAAAACATTTCATTAAACCATTTCATCAATTTTTATTGTAACACCCCATATTTTTCTATGAATATTAATAGACGAATTAAAAGAATACTTAATTTAAAGTTGATAATTAAGTAAAACAGACTATACCACTGCATTCGCCTCAAAATTTTGGTCAAGATGGACCCAAAGTTTGCATTAAACAGATAATGTATGAGAATGTTATAGACCTTATAAGTTTGTATACATATAAGGGAAATATATGTAAATAAATAAATTAATAAAATAAAAATCAACCTAAAATTCAAGAAAAAAATTCAAAACAGCGGAAGCGGGAAGGCAAAACGCCAAACCGATCTATTTTATGGGTTGACCCGAGACACGCTGGGTCGACCAGGGTCAACTCAGGGTGTTTGGAATCAACCCCGTCGGTCTAGAATTGTCTGTGACGAAATTTTGTGTTTTAGGGTTATATGTCGCACTGTGGTTGACTGGGTGACATGTCTCTTTGGTTTAGATGGCTCTGATGACTCCTGTGCTAATCTAAAGGCCATGGTTTGCTTAACACACCTATAAATACATATCCAAACCTAAACCCTAATTCTATTATTCACTCTCAAGGTGCCTCCATGCCGCCTAACTCTCATCAAAACCTAGCCGCCACTAAAACCTAAATCAAATCAAAAGGTTCTTCATCAACCAAGAGGATTAATCAATATCAAGTTAGAGTTCTTCAACAACAACAAGCGATTTATTTATCTTTTCTAATCCAAACGCTATAATTTCAGTTATCATTAGATTTGAACACCTAAATCTAGTCTTGACATGTAATAAGGTCAATTTGAGACTATGCCTGATTCTAAGTTGTTCTTTTGCTTCTATTCTTATTCTCATAATGCAATTGTCATTAGTTAATCTTGTTGTACATCAGTTTTCATGTTAATGATGATGTTCTTATCAAGTCTTAGCCTTCATGCCTGTGATGATATTTTCATGCCTATTTTCTGTCAGTTCCTATTTTATGCAGCTTCTATCTCCCCCTATTTATTTTCTTTTATTGAACCTGGGTTAACTTCTAACCTTGGCTGAAATCGCGAAATACGAACGTTTGGAATACGGGGAATATTGGGTATTGCCTATTTAAGTGAATTTATGGGCATAACATGTTTGGTGGAATTATTGGGCATAATTTGTGAGGGATGTGAGGGATGTATTATTACTATTATAATTGCAAGTTCGGGTAAATTGGCATGTAAATCAATATTTGGGCATATGTAAATTGGCGTGTAATTCAATATTTGGGCACATGTAAATTGGCATGTAAATAAATATTTGGGCATATGTAAATTGGCATGTAAATCAATAATTGGGCATATGTAAATTGGCATGTAAATCAATAATTGGGCATATGTAAATTGGCATGTAAATCAATAATTGGGCATATGATAATTGGCATGTAAAAATTGGAATTTGGACATAATTGGCAAGTATATAATTTAATTAAATCTAATGGCCGCCTAAGACACGAGGTTAGATTTGAGTTGTGGTGTAAGGCTGCCCGGAACCGCCCGGCACATCCAGTAACCGCAACGACAATAATCTAATGTGAGAGGTCAAAGGCGAAGATTAGATGGGTAATAATGCCTAACACGAGGTTAGAATGAGTTTGTGGTGTAAGACTGCCCGGAACCGCCCGACACATCCAGCAACCGCAAATAACAAGTCTAATGTGAAAGGTTAACGCATTGAATGCTTGGACCCGAGGTTGGAATGGGTTTGCGGTGTAAGACTGCCCAGAACCGCCCGACACAATCCAGCTACCGCAAATAAGTCCAATGTGAGAGGTTGACGCATTAATAAATAATTAATGCTAAACAAACATGTTAAGTATGGTAGGGTTAAGTCAACATGCAATAATTAACCAATATGACATGACAAGTGGGTGGGTTAAGTAACCCGACTGGATTAATGACAACTTAACCAATATAACATGATGAATGGATGGGTAAAGTAAACTTGAATTGATCGATTGATGACACTTAACCAATATGGGGGGGTATATGAATAGACCCTAGGAAAACCCTAGTAGCGGGACTCTTTTCAGCAGTAACCCACATTAGGTATCAACGGGACCCTGAGCTGGGCAGGGTTGGGCACGATTACTGGGTTGATTATAAGCGATCAAAATAGCGGCAGGTGGTACGGCAGTGCAGGTTCCGACGGATTACGGGCGTGCACGTAATTCCGGCATGGGAAAATTTAGAAACTGAGTACCAAGTAGGTATAAAGCTGTGCACTCTAGAACTGTATCGGGTTGCCACCCTAGGAAATGATACACCCTATGGTGGGACCAGCATAGGTATCTACAAGTAGGGGCCGGGTTGATACAAACACATGCGGAACGTTATGAGTAGGAGCCGATCAATTAAGATAGGTATGGTGGGGACATGTAAACTGTCAATATAAGGTAGGACCCTCATCATGAGATTTGTACCTATAATACTATCATGTGGGAAATGGGGATTACTTATCTTGTTTTGTAAAAATGGCATTAGTTGAACACTAGTTAGGTGGTGCTGAGAAATTAGGAATCAATACGATACCTTATCATGTTCTAGTCTTATCTTATGCTTATCTCGTTATCTTGCGAAGCTTATTATCATGGTTATGTCTTGTATCCAGTTTATTCGTGTCATGATACCTTTACCTGTTTACATGCTGAAAGTCAGTGGACTTACCAGGCTTTATGTCTGACTCTGTTTTTGTTTCACCTTCTTTCTTTCGTTTCCCCCCAGGTCCACAGGAAGGGAATACCACCGCTTAGTTCAGATTCTTTTCAAGCTTGAATATTGTGATGTATTGCTTTGGACTCTTTGCTTTACTGCTATGGCTAGCTACTGCTTAATTGGGGAATTATGTTATGTTATTTTGTATTATGCTTTTTTTGAGAAACAAGACAGATATTTGATGTAATGGGTTTTGATGTTTCGGTGTTGTGTTTGAAACAACCCTTATGAAAGTTTATCCTATTATGCTACTATGGAATAAAAGTTCTAATGCTTAATTTGTCTATTTTGTAATTTTATCTGTTCTATACTCTTATAACCCCCACTAAAGTTAACGCATTACCTTTGTGAGTGACCTTAATGGAAGTGGGGTGTTACACGTGGTATTAGAGCTGAAAGTTACCAGAACGGATAAAAGATTTTGAAAAATATTTTCCAATGCATATTTTAAAGAAAATATTTTCAAAACCATGATTTAAAGAAGCATTTTCAAGGAAAAATATTGTTATTTTAAAAAGGAATATTCCCCAAAGCCATATGCATTATCCTTCTTTTCTTTGTTTTGAATCCTTTTTCTTTTCAGCATGTTTGGGGAACCCCATATACCTGAGGGTGTTCCGATACCCGCTTAGTTCAGACGATACCTAGAGGATAGGGCCACTGCCGCGGGCCCAGCCAACATTCCTCCTCCTCCTCCCCCAGCTGCTGTCGCTCCTCGCGTAGATGCTTTTGCTAAGATTTGTAAGGACTTCCGTGCTATGGGCGGAAAGATCTTTAAAGGGACTGAGACGTTTGTTGAAGCATAGAACTGGCTCAAGGAAACAGAAGAGTTGTTTGCTATCTTTGAAGTCGATGATAGGAGGAAGATACAATTGGCCGCTTAGCTAATGAAGGAAGAAGCCTCTTACTGGTGGGAAGTTGCTAGTGCTGAGCAACCAGTTGAGACTTGGGTGGACTTTAGGCGGAGGTTTGAGATGAAGTTCCCCTCGTCAGCTGAACAAAGCCTACAGATGGAGAAGTTTCTAGCACTCAAACAAGGTAGTATGTCAGTCAAGGAATACATCAATAATTTACTTGCAAGATTTTGGTTGGAGTTGGTAGATACACCTCACAAGAAAGCTTTACGTTTCGCTAGAGGCTTGAATGAACCATTGCATGGTCTAGCTATGTCCCATATTCCAATGAGCGCAACTTTTGAGAGATTGGTCGACATGGCGCTATTACATGAAGAAGACAAGGGTGGGAAGAAAGAAGTGAAGAAGGATGAACTTAAAAACAAAAAGGTGGACAATAAGAAGGGTGGAAAGAACAACAAGCCACACGACAAGGGGAAACGTAACTATTATGGTATCATTGGCCACATCACTAAAGACTACAGAAAGAAGAAGAGGAAGACGGGTAGTGGTTTCCATTATGGCGAGACAGGACATGTTGTTAAGGATTGCCCAAAGAAGCAAAGGCAAAGGGCAGGACCTTCTGGAGGGCAAGTTCATGCTCTCATGGCACCCACTCAAGAGATAGGTAGAAATATTTCCATTGATAGTTTAGTTGTTCTTGCTGATCATCCTATACACACTCTTTCTGATTCTGGCGCATCACATTCTTTTATATCCGCTTCTATAGTAGAGTCTCTGCGCCTTAGTACATGTACGGTAGAGGATCCTATTGTTATCTCAAATCCGATTAGGGGTTCGGCTCATTTATCTATGATTTGCTTGGATTTGGGAATATCTATACTTAGTGTTGAGTTTCGATGTAATGGATATGTTCTTGGTTTCATAGGCTATGGATTAATTCTAGGGATGGATTGGTTATCCAGAAATGGTGCCATTCTCGATTGTGAAACGAGGGTAATTAGACTTTTGACACGTCTCGGTAATACCCTCGAAATCTCATGTAACCCCAAGGGTTCTGTCATGCTTAGTTACCTAGAATCTCTTAGTGCATCTGTTGATAATTTGCAATCTGTTCTAGTAGTCCGTGAGTATCTGATGTCTTTGATGTGGTAAAGGGTTTACCCCCAAAATGTGAAATAGATTTCCGCATATACTTGGTTGATAATGCAAAACCAGTTGCTTTACCCATACGACACATGGATCCTAGGGAAAGGAAGGAGCTTAGTAAACAAGTTAAAGAGTTTCTTGAGAAGGGGTTTATTTGGCGAAGTATTTCTGAATGGGGTGCACTAGTAGTATTCGCTGCTAAGGCGGATGGTCCACTTCGCTTATGTGTGGATTATAGAGAGTTGAACAAGCTGACTAAGAAAAATAGGCACCCACTTCCACGAGTAGATGATTTGTTTGACCAGCTTGTAGATGTGTCCGTTTTCTTACAACTAGATTTGGCTACGGGTTTTCATCAGATAAGAGTGGCTGAGGACAGTATAGACAAGACTGCTTTTAGGACCCCTGACGGTTTCTTTGAATGGCTCGTCATGCCTTTCGATTTGACGAATGCAACCGCCTATTTTGTTGACTTGATGAGTAAGTTGTTTAGGGAGTTCCTTAATAAGTTTGTTGTAGTCTTCGTGGATGACATCTTGATTTTCTCAAAGAACGAGGAAGAACATACTTTGCATTTAAGGGCAGTCATGAATACCCTTCGAACACATCAGCTTAAAGCGGAGTTCTCCAAATGTCACTTTTGGAGAGAAGAAGTAAGGTTTCTAGAACATGTGGTGTCCAAAGACGGGATAGCTATAGACCCCTCAAAAGTAGTTGCGGTGCAAGATTGGAAGATCCCAAAGAATGCAACAGAGGTGCGAAGCTTTCTTGGATTAGCGGGCTATTATAGGAAGTTCATTAAGGACTTTGCAAAGATATCAACCCCACTTACTAGACACACGAAGAGGAATCTAGCCTTTGCTTGGGACATTGATTGTGACATTGCTTTCCAATGATTGAAAAGGGCTCTTACAACAGCCCCAGTATTCACATTGCCAGACGGAAGTAAAATGTTTACAGTATAGACGGATGCATCCGGTACGGGACTAGGCGCTGTCTTGATGCAAGAAGGGAAGGTAGTAGCTTATGGTGGAAGACAGTTGAAAGTACATGAGAAAAACTACCCAACCCATGATCTAGAGTTACCTGCCATCATTTTTGCGCTTAAGTCCTGGTGCCATTATCTCCTAGGTGAGAAGTTTGAATTGTATACTGACTATAAATTGTTGAAGTACCTTTTATCTTAGAAAGATCTTAACTTGAGGCAACAAAGGTGGATGGAGTTCTTAGCATCCTACAATTTCAAGATCGCATATACCCCTAGCAAGGGTAACGTTGTAGTTGATGCCTTGAGTATGAAGATGTTGACTTTGAGTCCTATGTTTGTGGAGAGGCAGAGCTTAGAGTACATAGCGGCCTTTGGCTTTAGACCCTCTGTCGATTATGTGACCAGTTTGTTAGTATCCTCAGAGGTGAGACCAACGCTTTTGGGATGGATTGGAGAGGCCCAGCGAGATGACCCACAGTTTCTTGAGCTAGTAGAAAAGCTCATCAGGGGGGGGGGAGTCTTCGAGCCATCTTGGTAGGTATAGCCTAGATGACAAGGGTTGGTTACATACGGACGAGAGACTTTGTATACCACAAGACGAGAACTTGAAGAAGACAGTTCTCGAGGAAGCCCGTCATTCTAAGATGACCATACATCCCGGTGGTGATAAGATGTACAAAGACATGAAGCGAGTTTTCTTTTGGGCCAGAATGAAGAAGGACGTGGCTGAGTTCGTTTCTAAATGCTTGGTATCTCAACAAGTCAAGGATGAGTAGAAAAAGCCTGGTGGACTGATTCATCCTCTAGAGGTTCCGCAATGGAAATGGGAGAGTATCTCGATGGACTTTATAGATAGGTTGCCTAGGTATAGAAGAGGCAATACAAGTATTTGGGTGATAGTGGACAGACTTACGAAGAGTGCTCACTTTATTCCTATCAAGAGAGAGGACTGCATCATCGTTAGCACCTATTTATGTTAGGGACATAGTTTGTTTGCATGGGGTACCCTCTAGCGTAGTAAGCGATCGTGATCCTATCTTTACTAGTGACTTTTGGAAAAGTTTGCAAGAAGCCATAGGGACTCAGTTATGCTTGAGCATGGTGTATCATCCTCAGATGGACGACCAAACCGAGAGGGTGAATCGGATTCTTGAAGACCTTTTGAGGCTTTGTATCTTGGACTTTAGCAGGACATGGGAGGACCACCTTCCACTAGTAGAGTTTGCGTATAATAACAATTATCAATCTAGCATTGGCATGGCACCTTTTGAAGCTTTGTATGGACGGCCATGTAGATCACCAACTTGTTGGTGGGAATCCACAGATAAGCTAGTACTTGGGCCCGATATGATTAGAGAGACTTCGGAGAAAATAGATCTAATTCGAAGGCATATGAAGATCGCGCAAGACAGGCAAAAGTCGTATGCTGATAGGATTGGAGACATGGTATTTGTCAAAATATCACAGTTAAGGAATGTTGTTCGCTTTGGGTCAGTGGGGAAGCTAGCACCAAGATTCGTAGGACCGTTTCCTATTGTAGAGAGAGATGGACAGATGGCCTATAGAGTAGAGCTGCCCGAGAAGCTTAGTGGTGTACATAATGTGTTTCACGTATCACATTTGAGGAAGTGCTTACATGACACTGCGGAAGTGGTGGAGCCGAGCATAGTAGAGGAAGTTGAAGTGGAGCGAGATTGCACGATTAGACGAGCCCCTACGTGCATCCTTGGATCGGAGGTCAAGAGGTTACCCAACAAAGAAGTCAAGCAAGTCAAAGTACAATGGGGAAGTGGTGAAGGAGATGCTACTTGGGAGTCGGAAGCTAAGATGCGTACGTTGTATCCTTTTCTCTTTGAGGGTATGTTCTTAATTTCCCCTTTTTCTACCGCTTTGTTTATACTTGTTCTATTGTTTAGGACGTCCTCTTGATTATATCATCGACCTTTAGCTAGGAATATCCTATGATTCTAAACGTGTGTTTGAGACATGTTATGTTTGGTGGATGCAAGAGGTTGCTAGTGGTTGCTCGTGGATGCATTTACACACACACCTTAGGCACTAGATCAGCTCAAGTCACTTTCACATTGCATATGCATATATATGTTTGGTTATATATGAGATTGAAATTGGACGTGTTATCATATGAATGTTGCATATGGATGAATGATTGTGCACTCATGTAGAGGTAATGAAGTACATTAGGAATAATTGCATACATAATTGGACTCATGACACTAACATAATTCGCATTAAGGAGGTCAACTGAATCAGTAGACCACCTTATTTTGCATTACATAAGGAACATATAGACGCACACTTTTGCATATGTTCGTATAACATTAGAAATCTTTTTTAAAGACAATGGATGCTTGTGAATGATGGTTGAGTAGATGGATGTTGGATGGTAGGATGCATTCTTCTTAATTTAGAGATTTCGGGGACGAAATCCTTTAAGGAGGGGAGAATGTAACACCCCATATTTTTCTATGAATATTAATAGACGAATTAAAAGAATACTTAATTTTAAAATTGAGAATTAAGTAAAACAGACTATACCATTGCATTCGTCTCAAAATTCTGGCCAAGATGGACCCAAAGTTTGCATTAAACAGATAATGTATGAGAAAGTTATGACCTTGTAAGTTTGTATACATATAAGGGAAATATATGCATATATATAAGTTAATAAAATAAAAATCAACCTAAAATTGAAGAAAAAAATTCAAAACGGCCGAAGTGGGAAGGCAAAACGCCAACCTCAGGGTGTTTGGAATCGGCCCTATCGGCCTAGAATGGTATATGACGAAATTTTGTATTTTAGGGCTTATGTGTCGCACTGTGGTTGGCTGGGTGACATCTCTTTGGTTTAGATGGCTCTGATGACTCCTATGCTAATCTAAAGGCCATGATTTGCCTAACACACCTATAAATACATATCCAAACCTAAACCCTAATTCTATTATTCACTCTTATGGCGCCTTCATGCCGCTAAACTCTCATCTAAACCTAGTCGCCACTAAAACCTAAATCAAATCAAAAAGTTCTTCATCAACCTAAAGGATTAATCAATATCAATTTAGAGTTCTTCAACAACAACAAGCGATTCAATTATCTTTTCTAATCCAAATGCTGTAAGTTCAGTTTTTTTTTATTTGAACACCTAAATCTAGTCTTGATAAGTAAGAAGATCAATTTGAGACTATGCCAGATTCTAAGTTGTTCTTTTGCTTCTATTCTTATTCTCATGATGCTATTATCATTAGTTAATCTTGTTGTACATCAATTTTTCATGTTCATGATGATGTTCTTATTAAGTCTTAGCCTTCATGCTTGTGATGATATTTTCATGCCTATTTTCTATCTGTTCTTATTTTATGCAAATTCTATCTCCCTCTATTTATTTTCTTTTATTGAACCTGGGTTAACTTCGAACCTAGGCTGAAATCGCGAAATACGAATGTTTGGAATACGGGGAATATTGGGTATTGCCTATTTGGGTGAATTTATGGGCATAACATGTTTGGTGGAATTATTGGGCATAATTTGTGATGGATATGGGGTATTATTATTATAATTGCAAGTTTGGGTAAATTGGCATGTAAATCCATATTTGGGCATATGTAAATTGGCATGTAAATCAATATTTGGGCATATGTAAATTGGCATGTAAATCAATAATTGGGCATATGATAATTGGCATGTAAAAATTGGAATTTGGACATAATTGGCAAGTATATAATTTAATTAAATCTAATGGCCACCTAAGACACGAGGTTAGATTTGAGCTGTGGTGTAAGGCTTCCTAGAACTGCCCGACACATCCAACAATCGCAACGACATCAATCGAATGTGAGAGGTCAAAGGCGAAGATTAGATGGGTAATAATGCCTAACACGAGGTTAGAATGAGTTTGTGGTGTAAGACTGCCCGGAACCGCCCAGCACATCCAGTAACCTCAATCAACAAGTCTAATGTGAGAGGTTAGAGCATTGAATGCTTGAACCCGAGGTTGGAATGGGTTTGCGGTGTAAGACTGTCCGGAACCGCCCGGCACAATCCGGCCAATGCAAATAAGTCCAATGTGAGGGGTCGATGCATTAATAAATAATTAATGCTAAACAAACATGTTAAGTATGGTAGGGTTAAGTCAACATGCAACACTTAACCAATATGACATGACAAGTAGGTGGGTTAAGTAACCCAACTGGATTAATGAAACTTAACCAATATAACATGATGAATGGGTGGGTTAAGTAAACTTGAATTGATCGATTGATGACACTTAACCAATATGGGGGGGGGGTATATGAATATACACTAGGAAAACCCAAGTAGCGGGACCCTTTTCAGTAGTAACCCACATTAGGTATCAACGGGACCCTGAGCTAGACAGGGTGGGGCACAATTACTAGGCTGATTATAAGCGCTCAAAATAGCGGCAGGTGGTATGGCAATGCAGGTTCCGATGGATTACGGGCGTGCATGTAATTTCGGCGTGGGAAAATTTAGACATTAAGTACCAAGTAGGTATAAAGCTGTGTACTCTAGAACTGTATCGGGTTGCCACCCTAGGAAATGATACACCCTATGGTGGGATCAACACAGGTATCTACAAGTAGGGACCGGGTTGATACAAACACATGCAGAACGTTATGAGTAGGAGCCGATCAATTAAGATAGGTACGGTGGGGACATGTAAACTGTCAATATGAGGTGGGACCCTCATCATGAGATATGTACCTATAAAACTATCATGTGGGAAATGGGGATCACTTATCTTGTTTTGTAACAAATGGCATTAGTTGAACACTAGTTAGGTGGTGCAGAGAAATTAGGAATCAGTACGATACCTTATCATGTTCTAGTCTTATCTTATGCTTATCTCGTCATCTTGCGATGCTTATTATCATGATTACGTCTTGTATCTAGTTTATTCATGTCATGATACCTTTACCTGTTTACATGCTGAAAGTCACTGGAATTACCAAGCTTTATGATGACTCTGTTTTCGTTTCGCCTTCTTTCTTTCATCTCCCCACCCTGGTCCACAGGGAGGGAATACCACCGCTTAGTTCAGATTCTTTTCAAGCTCGAAGATTGTGATGTATTGCTTTGGACTCTTTGCTTTACTGCTATGGCTGGTACTGCTTAATTGGGGAATTATATTATGTTATTTTGTATTATGCTTCTTTTGAGAAGCAAGACAAATATTTGATGTAATGGGTTTTGATGTTTTGGTGTTGATGTTTGAAACAACCCTTATGAAATTTTATCCAATTATGCTACTATGGAATAAAAGTTTTAATTGTTTTTCGCTGCTTAAATTTGTTTGTTTTGTAATTTTATCTGTTCTATACTCTTATGACCCCCACTAAAGTTAATGCATTCCTTTTGTGAGTGACCTTAATGGATGTGGGCTGTTACACTTATAATTGAATTCATAGATTTGATCTTAACAACAATTCTTCTGTAGTTGTTACCTTCAAAACATTAATCAATATCTTTTCTTATAAGCATCTTTCTAAACTCATCCCTCTAATTTTCTTAACCTCGACAATATCATTATAACTTCCCAAATCCCATTTATTCGCAAATCCTCTTTTTATTTCATTTATATTATATATATACTCAAATTTCCCTTTATTTCCTTTCATCTTGGAAAATTCTCCCTTTTACTTCTTATACCGTTATGAACTAATACTATCTCTCGATAATAGTGAAGTTGTTCAAGCTGGGGTATTCTAATTACCTCTCGGACCTTGATCGACAACGTTCTTATCTTAAGATAGGTACAAGTTCGTAACATCAAAACTAATATAAATATCGATATCTCAAATCCCCATTCACTAATTAATTTCCAATATTGTTTATTAACCCATTTCTCACATTATGTGCCATCTTATAATCCCTTGACTGGATTTATTAAACTATTTAAATATCCTAGCACAAATCCATTTAACCATCCTTTTGAAAACCCATTTCAATTGTACTTATTCTACTTAAGTAAAATCCTATTGAAATTCCCGTACTAGTTTACAACTCATTTATAACCTTTTGTTTGAAAAACTTGGATTATAATTCCTTTTATAAATTATTACTTAACTTTACCCAAGGCTTATTTCCATTTGATTACTTCTTATTTTACATACAACTAGAAGTCATCGCTTAAATTATTATTATTTAGAATAATAATTTACATCAACATTAACTCCTTTTAAACAATTTAATTCCATTATTAACTAGAAATAGACTAATTAATCATTATTAGATAATTATTAAATAATATTTAACTTGTACAAATTAAACTTGAAAACTTCAATTCGGTTATAAAAATATTTTATAATTTAAAACTTTGTTAATTTACCTAATGACAAAACGACGTCATAAAACAGTAGATTTCAGGCCATCACTACCAACCACTTAATCCATATTGTCGATTGATTAAAATCACATCAATGATTAACATTCATTCAATCATTAACATCTAAACGGGATGTAATGTCATTAGGGTGAATAATTATGATCAATAAATAATATACAATTTATTTGAGGAATCCGGTTGGATTCCTTCAATCTGTTCGTCCCTGCTTCACATATCATAATGACATTTGAAAATATATGAAATGATTTCATATAATAAAATGCAATTTAATGATGAAATATAATAACGTCAACCCATCGAACAATAACAACCAACCATCAAACAATAAGTTATAATTATATGAATTTAGCACATCATAGTATTTTAGAAAAGTGTGAGAGTTAACTCACCCTTATATCGATTGACGATTTATGTTGTTTCGTTTAATTTTAAATGACTGTTTAAAATTAGACGAATTTCCAACCTTTAAGTTCCATTACTGATGTATACTAACCATGGCTAACCTTTAATCCAGCTTATATCCGACTCCTCCCTCTAGCTCAATTCGAACTAAAGGAGTCCTCATGCCGCGCATTGTCTCTGCCCAATAACCAATAGTGCAAACCAATGTACACATGTACTAAAACATTAGACCAATCCATAATAATATAGAAGGAAGAAATGGAAGTACTAACTGACTATTTTTTACCAAAGAAACTCTGCACACAGCTTTAATGTCGACTTGGAGTGAAGAATAAGAAAACTAGCGCTGTTGAAACCGTCAAACTGGAACTCGTCATCAAATTCCTGCGGATCACTGGCAAGTCCCTTTTTGTTATTCCCTTTTCCTTCAACACGTCAGTTTTCCAGAAGCCACCCCCTTCATCTACTTTCACGCCATATTTCCTGAAGCTCCCTTTCTTTTTCACGTTCCCTTCCTTTCATGTCACGTTCTATTTTCCTTCTTCTTTTGTAATTTGCTTCAGCAAACACTTCACGTGACCAGATTAACTCCACCACCCGCTAAATTAACGGGCGACGAACTCCCTTACTACCGTGACACCCAACAATCCTCCTTCCATCTGCAACTCTCTCCTAATTAACATTAGAACTTCATTTCCCTTACCATATTTCTTCCCAGTTTTAGGAGCATGCTACTGTGCTCATTAAACAAATATACACAATTGAAAAATTCCACTCTCTAACTAACCTCAGTCCCTCCATGCTCGCTACATCTTTTTCCTCCTACTTTGTGTGAGCTGCTTCCCCATTTCCATCAGACTTAAGAGTTACGCCATGCACACCAGTGACATATTGATCTCGACACTGTTACTTCCTCACTTCCCCTGTGTTGGGAAACAATTGCTGAGTCACGTACTTTGTCGCTTTCTTCAAGACGATTCGGCGATCTGGTCGGTGGTGCAAAACTAGTTCGTACTTCCGCCGCCACCTCTAGGATAAAACAGTCTCTCTAAAATGAATAACCGATTTGCTTTGCACAAACAAATCAGTGCAGATTTGCACTTTCGAATTTAACTGCTCGAAAATTTCTGAAAGAATAATTTTTTTAATTGCGGAGGAAGAGAAAATAGTTTTTTTTCTGTGTACCAATCTCGTCTACAACTGATGATAATATATAGACGGGATTAGGGATGAACGAAAATACTGGTCAGTGGAGGAAAATAGGATCTGCGAAATACTTGGTCAAAAGTTTACCGCTTCATAATAAAAGACGGCTCAGAAATATTTTCGTATTTAAAAAACTGGTTCGAAAAATGTAGTGTTTTCTGGACCAAAAATATAAGTGTCTACACCACATAGCCAAGGCCCAAGGCCCAATCCCGAACCGAACCGAGCCGGGCCGGGTCGAGTCGAGTCGGTCGGTCGCGCGCGTGTGTGGTGGTCATGATGCATGGTCTCCCTCCTCACAACAAAGCATGCATTGGGAGCCCAAGGCCCCAACATGGCTTCTTAGAAACAAGTATAAATACTTGCATCTTTCTTATTATCCCATGATGTGAGACTATTCACAAATAGGAGGCATTATAAACTTATTTCATATTTTAAATAATTCATAAAATTTCCAACAATCCACCACTTGAATTTTTTAAAATATTATCGAGCAGTTTCTAAAAACGTAAGACTGTGCACAAACAAAGGTGTCATCCGACTTGAACCTTTGCGTAGTGAATACGATTCAGTTTTTACTAGAGTGACACGTAGTCTTGAACTCTATTCCTGACATCAAACCACACACAATCTTTTCTATAGTGCAATCAATTAAGCCCGTGTGTTTATGGCCATGCACGTCTATCTCAGTTTAGTGAACGCTCTAGAAGTTTTGCCCAAAACTCCATAGGAAACGACCACATTTCCACATTCACATAGGTGAGTCTATCAAGAGTACTCCTGAAGGTAGGTACTCCACTCCAAATAGAGTATAGATCTCATTAAGAGTTTCTATTAACTCATCCTCTATCACTTTAGGAATACATGCTTCTTAGTTTTTTCATATAGCATGTTCAACTTCTATCACTACACAACTTGTTTTTACCCATTGAACCTATTTCTTGGGATCTCTAGTCATTTAGATCGGGTTACCATTGTGCGTGACTCAACAATCTAAGGGCAATAGTCCCATTCTTTTAGAAGAATTGTGGACTTTCTCTCTTGACAGTCCTTTCGTCAAAGGATCAGCCAAATTTTCTTCACTACGTACGTAATCCACTCTAACGGTACCTGTGGAAAGCAGTTCTCTAACCGTGTTGTGCTTTCGATGTATTTGTCGTCTCTTACCATTATAATAACGGTTCTGAACTTTTGCAATAGCCGCGGTACTATCGCAATGTATCAACACAGCCGGTATCGGTTTTTCCCATAAGGGAATCTCAGCTAGCAGGTTTCTCAAATACTCTGCCTCTTCACTAGCTGTGGCTAGTGCTATCATCTCAGACTCCATAGTAGACTGAGCCAAAATAGTCCGTTTCTTGGATTTCCAAGAAACAGCTCCTCCAGCGATGCTAAATATATAGCCACTGGTCGCTTTAGAATCATCAGATAAGGTATTCCAGTCTGCATCGGAATATCCTTCAAGTACAGCTGGAAACCTCTCATAATGTAATCCAAGGTTCATGGTTCGTTTAAGGTATCTCATGACCCTTTCAATAGCATGCCAATGCTCTATACTAGGTCTACTGGTAAACCTGCACAATAATACCACGACATAGGCAATGTCGGGTCTAGTACAATCAGTGGCATACCGAAGGCTGCCAATGATGCTCGCATAATCAGACTGTCTTACACCTTCACCAGTGTTCTTAAACAATTTTACACTTGGATCGTATGGTGTACATGCAGGTTTATAGTCAAAGTAATTATATTTCTTTAGTATCTTCTCAATGTAATGAGACTGATCCAAAGAAATTCCCTTTTCTGACCTAGTAATTTTAATACCAAGGATTACACTCGCCTCACCTAGATCTTTCATGTCAAAATTGGCACTTAATAAGGATTTGACTAAATTTATAGCATGAATGTTTGACCCAAAGATGAGTAGGTCATCTACATAAAGGCATAAAATAGTGCAAATGTCATTCTCAAATTTGTAATAAATGCATTTGTCACTTTCATTAACTTTAAGATCATTTAAAATGATTAAGTTATCAAATTTTTCATGTCATTGTTTAGGTGGTTGTTTTAAACCATATAATGATTTATCTAATTTGCATACTTTATGTTCTTGACCATGTACTACAAATCCTTCAGGCTGGTCCATGTAAATTTCTTCATCTAATTCACCGTTCAAAAAAGCGGTTTTAACATCCATTTGGTGTATTAGTAAATTATGAATGGAAGCAAGTGAGATTAATACTCGAATGGATGTTATTCTAGTTACAGGTGAAAAAGTATCGAAGAAATCTATATTTTCTTTTTGTCTAAAACATTTAGCTACTAGTCGTGCTTTGTATTTATCTATAGTACCATCAGGTTATAATTTCTTTTTAAGTACCATTTACAGCCTATAGATCTACAACCAGAGGGTAAATCTGCCAAATGCCAAGTCTTATTGGATTCAAGAGAATCCATCTCATCATTTATAGCCTCTCGCCAGATGTCGGCATCTAATGAAGATAAGGCCTCTTGGAGGTTTAAGGGATCCTCCTCTATAGTAAAAGCGCTAAAATCCGAACCAAAATCTTTTACGGTTCTTGCTCTTTTACTTCTTCTAGGTTCAGCTTCAGAACTTTTATTAAGTTCTGTTCTAATAGGCGTACATAATGTGCCCCCACTATTCCTTAATTTAAAAGGAAATTTAGTTTCATAAAAATCGACATCATTTGATTCAATTATGTTATGTGCATTTATATCATAAAATCGATATGCTTTGCTATTAATAGCATAGCCTACAAATACACATTCATATGCTCTACTTGCCAATTTTATTCTCTTAGGGTCTGGAATGCGAACATATGCTAGACAACCCCAAGTTCTAAAGTATGAGACATTGGGTTTATGATTCTTTAAAATTTCATAAGGTGAAATTTTATTCTTAGATTTAGGGATTCTATTTAGAACATAACATACAGTCAATAAAATATCCCCCCACCAATGTTTTGCTGCACCAGAATTTAGTAGGATGGCAACTACTAATTCGGAAAAAGTCCTAAATTTTTCTTTCAGCTTTACCGTTCATTTCAGGTGAATAGGGTGCAGTTCTCTCATGTACATATCACCCACTCATTTAGCTTGAGTATAGCGAATGTATTATCACCCAGCAGTTTTATGGGCTCAATGCACATCCGCGGAAATACAGCATCGAAAAGAAGAACAAATAAGAAATTTCTCTAGATTGGTGATAATACACACTGCTTGGGTATGACCCACCTAGCCATGTTGTCTGCCCAATTTTTGTCATTTCACGGTTGTGAGGCTTAAGGTCACGTTTATCTTTTAGAATATCAGGCCACCATTCACTTTGAATGCCACATCGTCAGATTCATCAAATCTCTAATTGACGTCCACAAATATACTCTAGGTGTTAAGAAAGAGAATTTCCGTGCTACCAAACTTGGTATATTTGTAAAAATCAACGTACGTGACTCTCAGGAAATACCTTGTCAGACACTCGTTCATACAAGTCATCCAGGAACAGGACGAACTGAAGGCTTTCTCCTTTCGCATCCTATATGGGAATCACCCCAAGGATCAGTAGTGATAAGTCCTTACAATCCGCGGATTTCAATCACGGCAGAATCACCATCCAAATAACTCTGGTTGCAATCCAGAGAGATTTGTAAAGTAGTTCCTCTGCTCATGAAGATCAACGGTCTTCAATGCTCCATCTTTAAGCCTGCAAGTTAGTCGCGTCCGCACAGTTGATTCGAAGTGGTTTTGGATCTAGTTCCCATCCCGGTCTCTTCGAAACAACACATCAAAAAGGTCCAATAAAATAATTTATTTGATAGTCAGTTGTTTGACTATCAAATAATAACAACACTGTTAAGTGTACTAGCAGCTCAGGTCCTTTATATTAAAAACATTTCATTAAACCATTTCATCGATTCTTATAATTTATTTCATAAATTTGATCTTAAGAAAAATTCTTTTGCAGTTGTTATCTTCAAAACAATAATCAATATCTTTTCTTACAAGCATCTTTCTAAACTCGTCCTTTAATTTTCTTGACCTCGAAAATGTCATTATAACTTCCCAAATCCCATTTGTTCCCAAATCCTCGTTTTATTTCCTTTATATTATACATATACTCAAATTTCCCTTTATTTCCTTTCATCTTGGAAATTTCTCCCTTTTACTCCTTATACCGTTATGAACTAGTACTATTTTTCCATAATTGTGAAGTTGTTCAAGTTGGAGAATTCTAATTACCTCTCAGACCTTGATCGACAACGTTCTTATCTTAAGATAGGTACAAGTTCGTAACATCAAAACTAATATTAATATCGATATCTCAAATCCCCATTCACTAATTAATTTCCAACATGGTTTATTAACCATTTCTTACATTATACGTCATCTTACAATCCCTTTACTAGATTCATTAAACTATTTAAATACCCTAGCACAAATCCATTTAATCATCCTTTTGAAAACCCATTTCAATTGTACTTATTCTACTTAAGTAAAATCCTATTGAAATTCCCATACTAGTTTACAACTCATTTATAACCTTTTGTTTGGAAAACTTGGATTATAACTCCTTTTATAAATTATTACTAAACTTAACCCAAGGCTTATTTCCATTTGATCACTTCTTATTTTACATACATCTAAAAGCGTCGCTTAAATTATTGTTATTTAGAATAATAATTTACTTCACCATCAACTCCTTTAAAACTAGTTAATTCCATTATTAACTGGAAATAGACTAATTAATCATTATTAAATAATTATTAAATAATGATTAACTTATATAAATTAAAATTGAAAACTTTAATTCAGTTATAAAAAAAAATTATAACTTAAAACTTCATTAATTTGCCTAACGGCAAAACGACGTCATAAAACAGTAGATTTCAGGTCATCACTGCCAACCACTTAATCAATAATTTTGATTGATTAAAATCACAACAATCATCAACATCCATTCAGTCATCCACATCCAAACGGGATTTAATGTCATTTAGGATGAATAATTATGATCAATAAATAATATACAATTTATTTTGAGTAATCCGGTTGGAATCCTCCAACCTGTTCGTCCTTGCTTCACATATCATTATGACATTTGAAAATATATGAAATGATTTCATATAATATAATGCAATTTATCGATGAAATATAATAACGTTAACCCATCTAACAATAACAACCAACAGCATCCGTAGTAACCAACCATCCAATGATAAGTTATAATTATATCAATTTAGCACATCATAGTATTTCAGAAAAGTGTGAGAGTTCATTCACCTCTTATTTTGATTGTCGATTTATGTTGTTTCGTTTAATTTTAAGCGAGTGTTTAAAATTAGACGAATTTCCAGTTGCGCCCGAATTCAACCAACTTAGCTCGACTATATAGCCCTTTCTGATATGAGTCCACCGCCTCTTATTTTGTTCGATTATGTACACGTATTGATATAATATGTGTGTTATAATACTTAACTTAAACTAAAAATATATTTAATTTATTAATTATGTTTAATCCTTAAGTGCCATTACTGATTTATACTAACCACGGCTAACCTCTAATCCAGCTTATATCTGACTCCTCCCTCTAGCCCAATTCGAACTAAAGCAGTCCTCACCACCGTGCATTGCCTCTTCCCAATACCCAATAGTGCAAACCAACGTACACATGTACTAAAACATTAGAGCGTTCTATAATAATATAGCACGTGAATTTTTCTGTACACGTTTTCTGTTTTCCCCGTATTCCCAGCCAATCACAGCCCCCTAATTTCCGTCTTTTGCACCTAAATCCCTCAATTGTCCGGGGCCTTAAATGAAAAAAAGGAAAATGGGGAGATTTGATTGGCGGGCACACGCAGGGACAGGGGTGTTGGGCACAGAAGAATTGACCTCATAACATAGAAGGAAGAAATGGAAGTATTAACTGACTGTTGTTTACCAAAAAAACTCTGCATATAGCTTTAATGTTGACTTGCAATGAAGAAAAAGAAAACTAGCGCTGTTGAAACCATCAAACTGGACCTCGTCGTCAAATTCCTGTGGATCACTGGCATGTCCCTTTTTTCTGTTCCCTTTTCCTTCAACACGACAGTTTTCCAGAAGCCACCTCCTTCATCTTCTTTCACGCCATATTTCCTGAAGCTCCCCTTCTTTTTCACGTTCCCTTCCTTTCATGTCACGTTCTGTTTTCCTCCTTCTTTTGTAATTTGCTTCAGCAAACACTTCGCTTGACCAGATGAACTTTACCGCCAGCTCAATTAATGGACGACGAACTCCCTTACTGCCGTAACCCCCGACAATCCTCCTTCCATCAGCAACTCTCACCTTCTTCACTTTAGAATATCATCTCCCTTACCATATTTCTTCCCAGTTTCAGGAGCATGCTACTGTGCTCATTAAACAAATATACACAGCTGAAAAATTCCACGCTCCCACCAACCTCAGTCCCTCCATGCTGGCTAAATCAAAAGTAATCCTACCATAGAAATCCTACCATATATAGTACGGCCTAAAAACCAAACGCGGCCTAAATCAAAAGTAAATAGAAAGAAAGGGACAACTATATATGAGGTATTTGTATCCAGTGAAACATTAGCTTTATATATTAAAAAAAAATTAAAAAGAAAACTAATACCCTAAAAACCAAACGCGGCGAAGTAACTTCAAGCCAAAGGAAACGAGATTGGTTTTTAGGGTATTAGGTTTCTTTTTAATTTTTTTTAATATATAAAGCTAATGTTTCACTGGATACAAATACATGTACCTTAGATGTTATTAGATTTTCTACAGAACAATAGGTTACAGTCAGATATGGCCACAGATTTTCTCTACGGTCTTGGTATGGTTTTTATCAAGATTTTGAAATGACCACAGTGAATATGTAGAGAGGTTTGATTACGATTTAGTTTATATTTATATATTTGCTTAGATTCTACTTTATTATATACCGTTACACACGAATTCACAGTTAGTAAGATTATTTAACACCGACCGTTAAATCTGCCCTAATACGCACAAATTCAATTGGTAAAGAAAATGGCCGTACCGTTACGTCTTGACATTACGGTCCTAACAAAATTTGTTTCATTGAAAATGGACCCTGTTTGTAAAATGACATTATTTTAATTTATCGGTTCGACCTTAAATTTCGTCTACCGACAAAACAACTTGTTAATCCCTAAAAAATCCACGCGCACATTGAACGAGGAATATGTTGCTAACATCATCAGGGTCGTTAACACACTAAGGCACTCGAAGTATTAGTAACAGAAAAGAATGGTCACAAGAGCAAGTGCTGAATGTCAAGCCCAGAACAATTCAGTTCGACCAGGTATAACTGGACGACACGATGCAGTGTGCAATCCTAAAACTTGGGTCCAAATCAAGATTCAGGCGCGAAGACAAGGACCGGTCGCTCATGCGGAAATGAGGCTATACCAAGCATCAGCGTGGAGCAAGTCGCTCATCCAACATGAGCCAGAACAATCACATCCTGCAGAAGCAATAAGAGAGCGAGCACCACCTAAAACTAATCGGTCGCGCAGGGAACAATGAAGAACCAATCCCAGACTTGCGTCCAGTTCCTACAAGGCATCCTAAAATTGTCGCCCGCACAGAAGCGCCTGCTCTCATGGACCCGCTCAACTACAAAAGGCGTCCGTCCCAAAAAGTTATCTGCACATGACAACCTGAGACAGCTCATGACAACTGGCTAATGGTCCGATGGTAATTAGCAGAATTAGAGATTCACAGGGCGGGAAACGGATTTCAAACCAATGACTCACCTATAAAAACGCTATGGCTACTACTAAAAAGAGGGGGAGGAGAGAAGACCACGAAGTGCTGCCAAACTCTGCCACAAACCACAGATCTGGTCATGGCGTCAAGCTCAATTTTGTGATTCCGAGAGAGCAGAAACATCATCAATCTCAATCATCCATTCATCCTCTTTCTCCTCAAATTCAACCATCTTCTTATATAATTTCCTAGATTAAAGTATATAAACAAGTTTGTATTAGGCGAAAATGGAAGTGTATGATGCAGAGAGAATTGATGTACTTTGTAATCCATATCATGAGATTAGAAATCATCTTCATAGTGGACGTAGGCCTCATTAACGGCCGAACCACTCTAAACCTCGTCTCTATTTTTACTTTTTTTCTGCGTTTTTCTACTTTGAATTACTGATTGGATACAGCTCCATTTTATTCCCTACCAAATTGGTGAAGTACAGCTTTGTACCTGAGGTGTTTGGACAATTTTTGGTGTAAACATTTTTGGCACCCACCGTGGGGCCGTGTTATAATTTCCTTTGGTAAAACTATCCCTGAATCACTTTCTCTTTTAAGCCATGGTTGGATCAGAGAAAAGTAACAAATCTGTCAAAGTTATTACGATCAATGAGGATGATAATGCTGACGAAGCATCACCTCAGATCTTGAGTCAAGGGGAAAATGAAACCCCCAGGCCACCTATGACGCAAGATGAACTAAATGTTGTTGTAGCTGATCTAAACGAAAAAATGGATAATACAACCATGATGATAATGGAAAGGCTCAACACCCTTATTCGAACCAACCTACCGCCGCAAAACACCAACACCATGGACGATATTGGCGAAGTAGAGGACTCGTCAACCTCGGACCCTGGACGACTTCGCGGTATAGTAAGAGACAAGGGAGAGGCCGGCGTTAAGGATTCTAAAGCCAGATCTCCACGATACAAAGAGGTACGACCAACTCATGCAGTTGCAGGCCCCACTGACACCCTTCTCCTCAGAAGAGACACGAGGCGCCGAAGCTCAAACTACGGTCGGACTGGAGAAAATATCAGTACCGATACCAACGGTTCAGCAGATGATCAAAGGCGCATCACGGATTTGGTTCAACAAATAATGAAGGGGAAGGCGGTCCAAGAAGATGAGGCCAAAGAAGGTAGGAGATCTGACGACGGCCTCGATCTCGTCACACCATCAACCAACAATCCCAAGGCAGAAGAGATCTCGGACAATCAAGGAGCTATAACTTGGAAGGAGCTGGAGGAAGTGGTGACAGGATTAGCAAGTCAAATAGCTATTGCAAATAATGCAATGATGAAGAAGCTGGAGTCAATGTAGGCCATTCAAGCCGCCATAGCAGAGGCTACTTTACGAGCCACTTGTTCCTCGCTAACCAGAACAAATTGTGCGCCAGAAGTAGAATCCATCACTCCAAGCCCAAGACGACAAGATATCATTCGAAGGGTCGCGCATCGCGCTAGGATGAATCATGGAAGAAGCATCATACCTAGGCACCGACATCTCGATGGCGCAGTTGCAAAACAGGAGGAAAACCCGGCCGTCGTGGATATCCTTTCCGAAGGAATGTACAGACTCCTTAACTCCAGATCGCCGGGGCATGTCAGGATCAAAGCTCGATGACGAAGAAGGCAATCAGTTCGCAAATCCAGGCAAAAAACAGTAATATATCTTGGGAATGGCACAAACGATTGTGAGAGAAAGCCTGAAGGGGCAGGACGATCGAAGTGGATTGGAGTTTTCCTCAACTAGAACCACATTGACCGACAGGATTAAGAGAACCGTATACCAACGCAGATTCGATCCCCCGTCGTTGCAGTCCTGTGACGGGACAGGCGACCTCGACATGTTCTTATGTAAATATGACCATTATATGAATGGGGCACGTGCCACAGATGATATCAAATGCTTGTATTTCCCGAATTATTCAGAAGGAGTGGCTTATCTGTGGTTCACAAAGCTACCGCCTCGGTTCGTGGACGATTTCACGACCTTGGCTAAAATATTCAGTAAGTAGTTTGAACCCCAGACGTTCAGGGCACGAGACGTGACAAGGATAGATGAAATACGACAGAGACCAGAGGAGTCCATCAAAGATCTCACCCGCTTTCATATGGCAGTGGCTGAAGTTGAGGATCCTGAGCCCAACCGGATCTTAATAGCCCTTGAGAGAGGCGTATATAAGGAAACCAAGTTGGGACGGTGGATCAAAAGGAAAGGACCAAGCACACTTGAACGATTACTCAACAAAGCCAAAAGACACGCGAATATTGAACAGAAAAGGCCACAGATAAAGGAGGATGGAGGCGCTCAGAGCAGCCTTATTGATCGAAAGAGGAGTAGCAAGGAAAAGGACGACCGTACACCAAAGAGGCCGCGGCTCTATAAGAAATCCGAGTTTACACCCCTCAACGATACCGTGGGAAATATCTTCATGGCAACTAAGGACACGGAGAGGTATCCAACTCTGAAGCAAAGATAGGCCGAAACTGTTACTGAAACATCAGGAAGATTTTGTTAGTTTCAC
The DNA here is from genome assembly GCA_030737875.1 of Allium sativum. Lineage (NCBI taxonomy): Eukaryota > Viridiplantae > Streptophyta > Magnoliopsida > Asparagales > Amaryllidaceae > Allium > Allium sativum. Next base: position 304,114,860 of record CM060925.1, on the reverse strand, counting down.
AAACAGCCAGGACATGGTACCGATAATTGTAGGCACCTGAAGTTGGTCATCGAAGGGCTGATTAGGAAAAACCACTTGCAACAATATGTAAAAAACCGTGCAGGCCATCCTAATTCCTTGCAAATCGGTCGCAATACACCCTGAAAAGGAGGTAGAAGACTTAAACCAATCCAAAGAGAACGTTCGTCAAAAAGACTGGCCACTTATATCTCAGTAGTGAAGCATCAAACCATATCTCTCACTACTTTATTCTACTTTCCTGGGTTTCATCCTATAATTAAAATTGTTTTACCTAACTCCATTATTTACTATAATCGTGTAAATTAACAATTTACATTTCTAAACTCTATACGTCAGGGTCAAGTATCTATCTGCTTGAATAACATATTTATTACTCTATGCATCAGGGTCAAACATCTGTCTGCTTGAATAATACACTTATTGCCTTGTACTAAAAGAATTCCCTGAAAGGAAGCCCACTACACACAGTGGGAATGTGACGAAGCACAAGGGCACTCATCAAACAAAGCGACTTGAGGATCACGAAACTCGAAACGACATACAAACGGAGAAATAGGCAAACTACCTCAAAAAAAAAAAAAAAAAAAACCAGCAACCCAGTCCGGGGCAGACAACAAGATGAACAGCAGGTGAAAGGCTGCGTACATCACCATGGGAAACGTTGAATGCCAGGCAAACACCCACTCAAAGGATCATCGTCAAACCTTGTTGCAAAACCAGGGCTATTGCAAAATCTGTCCCCAACATCGAAATTGCCAACTCTGAGAAGACGCCCTCTCGGATGTAGGACATGAATTCCTCAAAATCAAAGCCAAGACCAACAACAAGGAGTAACGCTTTTCTCTCAGGAATCAATACTGGAGCAAAAGCAACTCAAAACAAAAAGGCCCTCGGATAAAAATTTGCTGAGCCCATCAAAGGAACACCTTCATATTAGGTGCAGGGTACGAGGATTCCCCGCCTTGAGAAAATTTCTTAATTTTTTCATTGAAGAGAGCCAGTATCTATTTCATTGGGCAAAATGCAAAGTCGGCAAAAATCGACAAAAATGTGAAGTCGGCAAAAACCGACGTGGTTCGTAAAAACCCTTACCGAAAGGAGGTATCTGATCTTGTTCTTTGTTGTTAACCAAGTCAACAAAGCCAAGATTGAATTACAGAAGAAATCCTAGCCGAAAAGGGGTAAAGCAGAAATCCTAGCCGTTGGGGGTATCCATTCTAAATACCCTTTTTGAATAACTAAAACAATCAAGCAGGGTCTGGAATGGGTCGAAAACCTTTAACCCAAGTCCTCCCATGGGGGCACAATACTAAGTAAAAGTTACTCAACGCGTGCTAAAAAATATATATAAACGCGAGGTAATCCCTGACAAGCGAAAAACTCCCTAAATAAAATTAAAACCTAACATTAATGATAACAGTAGAAAATCGGGCGCAAGTGTACGATTAATAAAGCGCCCGCACGAACGAGCAAATCTAAAACAAAGGTGCACGAACGACACACCTGCGCAAGAACGGACAGTTTCTTTTTCTTCAAAAAAAACTACTACCATGCTAACATCTTAAACCAACCACAAGGGACACAAGCAAAAGTATGCGATATTGAGCGAGGCTGGCACTCGCATATACAAACCAAACTAACAGTACCCTTTTTTTTGTCAAAAACACCAAAATAACAGACAGGGCAATTGCCGGTAGGGCATTGGCGAGCCACAATTTTCAGATCAGGTGGGAGATGATCCTGTCCTTAGACTCCAGGGCTTCAATAAGCTCAAACCTGTTCGATTCCAGAGCATGGATCTGTTCAACTTTGTCCTTATATGACCGCTAAAGATCTTCAACAAAGGAAAGCCAGGTGTCCATCTGCTCCATAATGAAATCTTTGACATGTGTGACGAGACCTTCGACCAGATGAGGGCGTGCTTCCAGCTGTTTGAGCTCAACTAGTATGCAGTCGTTCATGGCGTCCATTTTACCAGCAATGATCCATTTATCGAACGAGTCTGTGTGCACCCTGGGGTACGAGCTAGCTGGACGCTGAGCAACGAAATCTTCGACAGATAGAGAATGACAGTAGTTAGGGATAGGTATAGGCTCCGTAATTGCTGTGGGGTCCAAGATGAAGGACGAGGAAACCAGATGACTGAGGGCAGCCTGGAATTCCGAGTCAGGGAGTCTATCCAGCAAACTACGGCTTGAAGTGTCAGCTGTACTCAAGACCTCCTTGTCTCGAGGCACCTGTTTGGCACCAATCTACCTCATTGGCTTCTTCCTAAATTTCTTAGACATGAGAAATTCCATCTTTGGGGGACCTGTCTCAGGAAAAGTTTGAAATGAACTCAAACAACAACCATGGAAAGAGATACGTCCAAGCTAAATTCGGGTGTAAACAAAGACATCTCTTAAAAACATTTCGCCAAGCAGGTTACATAAAATACCAAGCTTTGGTATACTAAAGGAAAACGCTGGAGGGTCCGCGTCCATCAGGATGATCACAAAAGAGTAAAGTAAGACAACACAAAGTAAAAGAAGCCTACCCAGAAAAATCATCGTACCCCGGGCTCAAGAGAAAGTCTTCCGAGACAGATAAATACTGCTGCAAATATCTAATCAGAGCGATGGATTTTAAAATAAAAAAGAAAACAAAGCCCTCCATGGAAAATTAAAGCAAGAATCTCAAATGGGGTTTACCTGATGAAACCCTCGAAAGAGCTCAACTATAACTAAATTACCCTTTGTAAAAATGAAAGTGACAGGAAATGGGCTTTAAATAAATAAGGAAGAGCAAAAGGCAAACATCCAAAGGATCCCCGCCACGTCCGCCTAAAACTCAGATACTGGCGTAAACATCCCATCGGAAGCCAGCTGGCACCAGTTCAAATAATGATAGGGTAGTCCAAACGCCTTTCGCTCAGGAAAGAGATAACACCATTGGAGAAACTATAATCCTCAAGCGAACGACCCACCGACAAACCTATAAAACAATGTGCGATCGAATATGTCGAAGCCAGTAATTCCTCATTAAAAGGAATCACAAGCTTCGAGGGGCAAGTGTTAATCCCTAAAAAATCCACGTGCACATTGAACGAGGAATATGTTGCTAACATCATCTGGGTCGTTCACACACTAAGGCACTCGAAGTATTAGTAACAGAAAAGAACGGTCACAAGAGCAAGTGCTGAATGTCAAGCACAGAACAAATCAGTTCGACCAGGTATAACCGGACGACACGATGCAGTGTGCGATCCTAAAACTTGGGTCCAAATCAAGATTCAGGCGCGGAGACTAAGACCGGTCGCTCATGCGGAAATGAGGCTATACCAAGAATCAGCGTGGAGCATGTCGCTCATCCAACATGAGCCAGAACAATCACATCCTGCAAAAGCAATAAGAGAGCGAGCACCCCCTAAAACTAATCGGTCGCGCAGGGAACAATGAAGAACCAATTCCGGACTTGCGTCCAGTTCCTATAAGGCCTCCTAAAATGGTCGCCCGCACAGAAGCGCCCGCTCTCACGGACCCGCTCAACTACAAAAGGCGTCCGTCCCAAAAAGTTATTTGCACATGACAACCTGAGACAGCTCATGACAACTGGCGACAATTGGCCAATGAGTCGATGGTAATTAGAAGAATTTGAGATTCACAGGGCGGGAAACGGATTTCAAACCAAGGACTCACCTATAAATACGCTATGGCTACTATTGAAAAGAGGGGGAGGAAAGAAGACCACGAAGTGCTGCCAAACTTTACCACAAACCACGGATCTGGCCATGGAGTCAAGCTCAATTTCGTGATTCCGAGTGAACAAAAACATCATCAATCTCAATCATCCATTCATCCTCTTTCTCCTCAAATTCAACCATCTTCTTATATAATTTCCTAGATTAAAGTATATAAACAAGGTTGTATTAGGCGAAAATGGAAGTGTATGATGCAGAGAGAATTGATGTACTTTGTAATCCATATCATGAGATTAGAAATCATCTTCATAGTGGACGTAGGCCTCATTAACGGCCGAACCACTCTAAACCTCGTCTCTATTTTTACCTTTTTTCCGCATTTTTCTACTTTGAATTACTGATTCGATACGGCTCCACTTTATTCCCTACCAAATTGGTGAAGTACAGCTTTGTACTTGAGGTGTTTGGACCATTTTTGGTGTAAACACAACTCCTCTTTGCTCCAAACTGAAAATATAGTAATAATTAATTATATGCATTCCATTGAAATTTGTTTCGAACTCGTTTTAATTAATTTATAAACATATATATTCGAACTTCGTTACGTTAAATAAACTCGATATAAAAATCCATTATATTTCCAATATAATATATAAACATATTTAAATATTCTAATTTAAATGGCAGAAAAAACTAGGACATTACACAACTCCTACCTCCCAACTTCATAACACGATAACTCGATCTCCTAAACTCCGATTCACACACTGTTTTCACTAATTATAAGCTATTCCTGACCACTTCAATCCACCGTATAGTCCACCTCGATACTACAACCATGTCCAAACTCTCGACTCCGATGAACCAAACATCATCAGCTCCATCTTCAACCGATCAACATGAATACTTTCCCGATGAGCTCCGACAAAGCCACAGCCTATTGGTTTCTATCAAGGAGCTTCGACAAAGCTACTGCCTACTAATGAAGTGGTAAAACTATCCAAATCCAAAAAAAAGTCTCAGCAAAAGACAAAGTACTCAGGAGTTTTATTAAGTACTTACTATTAAGATAAGGTTTCAATCTCTCACAGGTACAGCTCCTCATTATCAAACTAATCACTTGCTCAAATTGTGCTACCGCATGGCACCTATCACTTTAACAAGTGAATTATCTTCGATCAGCGCTCGAAGTTCCCAACTAGCAATGCTTTGTTGAACATATATTTATCGCTTTATCCATCGTATATATATATATATATTTGTATGTATTCCGATGGTATAATAGCTTATCTTCACGCATGGCCACCAAAAATGGCTCTCATGCCTCAATATGCTTAGTATGTCAGCAGAACGCCAAATTTTCTGCTAAATGAATAGCACTTTGTCTATCACATTAAACATTAATACTTTCATGTTTGAACCCCATGTCATACAATAATCACTTCAAATAAAGTGCTTTCTTTTCCAACACTACCGCGACTATCAAGTCTTTTCCACCACTACCTTGGTTACCAACTCCGCCTCCGTAGTGGATAAAGAAGCAATGATTTGCAATCTAAATCTCCAACCAATGATTGTACCACTAGGGGTGAAGACATACCTGGAAGTTGATTTTCTTTGATCCCTATAACCAATGTAGTTCGAATCCTAATAACCAACTAACTTGCAACTCATCCCTTCATAATCACCGAAAATAAGACCATGAGAAGATATACCTTTAAGATATCTCAAAACAACCTTTATGGCTTCCCATTGTGAATTCCTCGGATTATCCATATACCAACTAACCATGCCGAAGGAATTTGCAATATCACGCCTTATACACACCTGACATACATCAAATTTCTAACCACAGTTGCATATGACATATTTGCTATGTAAGGCTTGTCTTTCTCTAATGTAGATAGTCCCTTACTTGAATGCTTCATGGAAAGGTAAAGGTGTATTTAATGCATTTGCATTCTCCAAGTTAAACTGGCAAAACACTATCTCACTACGATCATTTTTAGTCAATTTCAACTCAAAAAGCTTTGGATTAATCTTAATTTCCATCCCTGTTAACTCCGTTATAAAAACATGGTTCAAAAGTAATGCGTGTTGCACATATTACTTATAGATCATTTGTGTAACAGCGCAATTTTCGATGACCTTGAAAGTCGTGTCATTATTAAAGAAATTAGAGGACGAGATAGGAAAGATAGGACTAATAGAATAAAAGAATAAGAAGAACATCAGAATCTCACAACAGAATTTCATAAAATACATAATATATTACATAACAGGGCCTATTACATCATGGTACAATAGCATAATACATCATCATAGTGCAACAACATCATTATACATCATTATACATGATTATTAGGATAATACAAACATCTAAAATGGATACATAGAAATAGATATACTACTAGACTGGTCTTGAACTCTTAATCCAACAAACTTCATAGGGTTCCACTTGCTGCCTGGATCACTTGTCTACTCATAACAAGTGTTATGAGTAACCAAGAGTTTAGGAAACACAAGAAAATAAACTCTGGGTCAGTCAGGGGACTGGTGTGAGTAAACATAGTAAAATAGATTGGAACAGGGAAATAAAAGAAAAAAGTTTTCCCGTACTTGACCTATTCATTTTATTTTAGAAAATCTTCAGACCAATCCATAAGTAATGGATAATGACCCAAGTATTTTTGATATCAAAATCATGTGATATTACAATAGTTTAAAAAAATATCATCTATTGAAACGCTTGCATATAACATTTCATATATATAGTATATAATCCAAAACCGCAGAGTGCTTATTGGAGATTGAATTCCAACAGACAAGGTATGGGACCACCAGTCGATCATTGTACTCTAAAGAGGATACACTGGGGTTCAATAAGAACGTCTTGCAATCCAGCCACACATGACCGTCCACTCATTTAGTTGAGTGTAACGAATATATTATCACCCACACGAATGGGAGTGACCCACCGTTTCCGAGAGCTGCAGCAGTGAAAAGACAGTAAGAAGTTAAATATGGAATATCTCTAGATGGTGATATTACACCCCGCTTGCGCATGTCCCACCTAGCCATGCTGCCTGCCCGATTTTTGTCTTTCCTGGTTGATGAGACTTTAAGGCTACGTTTATCTTCTAGAACATCTGGTCACCATTCACTTTGAATGCCACATAGTCAAACCCGTCAATCACTAGTTTATTTTCCCAAAAATATTATGGGTATAAAAGCTAAGAGAAACGAATTTCTCCACCACCAGACGAAATACCTTGAAAAGATCATCTTATGTGATCCATTAGGAATACTCTGTCAGACACTCGTCCATACAAGTTGTCCAAGGACTGGACAAACCGAAGGCACTATAAAAATAGCCCTTGCATATCTCCGTCTTCAATTATCTTCAATAACTCTTGCCACATAACGTATAAATTGAATCTAATGGAATATAAATTCCGCTCTTTTGAAACGATGTACGCAATTTCTTTTATTATCAGTTGACACTCAAGAACTGCATTCAATATTCACTTGACCTTAAAATTTCCTTTCAGAATAGCTATCATCTTAATATGGACTGGATTAAATATAATTCAGTTTATATACTCTTTATTTTATGAGCTTTAGCCCAACAGAATGGTATTTGTCTGCATTGTTTAAATCCAGACGTTTTGATTATCTTTTATAAATGAACAACTTAACCGTGTGCGTTGCATGTATTTTACTCTAAAATGTCTACTTGTTAATATGACATTTTATACCTTTTTTATACTTGTAAATTATCTTTTTATAATTATGAATAAATTAATTTATAATTTCCCTCTTTTTGTTTTATTTTCAAACTTGTAGAAAACTCTTAAACCAAGATTCTACTTTCGATTTCCTTGCCACTGTCTTCCCTTCCACCTGTCCACGATATTCTGCTTCTTGTTGGTCATATAAATAAAAATCTCTTTTTATTTATTTATTACTTTTCTTTTTAATTTTTATTCAATTTTCTGTTTTATTTAACATTGGTCTTAATTTAAAACCTCGTCTTAAACTTTCTTGCCAAAGTACCAAAGTACTGCTTCAAAAACTCCATGCCACGCACGTGAAATCCGCACAAATCCTCACGCTCCAGCCCAGTACCCATTTCCAGTACCAAAGTACCAATTTCCCAAATCTTAAAGCCTTATCCCATGCATGATTGATTACCTCCAGATCTTCATGCTTCGCTAGTACCACTTTTCCAGCACCAAAGTACCACAATGTACCACATCCCAAAACTCGTGCCACACATGATTGATCACCACGATTTTCCCATGTCCGCGCCTCCTTTTTCTTCTTCACTTCCACTGATGTACACACATGTACACGTGAACATGCACAACCCATCGAGCCACCATTGACCTCCTGCGATCGTTCACACTTATCACACGTCACCTCCTGGTCTCGCCACCGCACTCCGCTTTCTGAACTCCTATAGTGTTATCAATGTCTTCTTCCTTCATGCTTACACGGGTTCCATCGAAGAAAACTTCGACGGTTCCTTCATGCTTACATGGGTCCCATCGAAGAAAACTTTGACAGTTCCTTCCTCCTTCATCAGAACCTCATCCAACTCGTACCATGTCATCGTGACATCCCCTTGTGTCGATCCCCCCTGGTGCACAACTTATAAACGCTGCCGTCGAGGAGTAGTTTCCAATGAACCACGTACACCCGAAAGAACTCATGAACTCTAATTTCATCTCATTTGCAAAAATTACACAATAGAAAAATTATTTTCTATTTTTCCTATGATTTATTAACCCTTACGCTTCCCTACACCTCGCGCCATGTCACTCGACCCAAAGGATCGCCGGAATTTGACTCAACACTATTTTCCGATCATCTCGGCATTTCTTGATCATTACAGCGATAAAAATCATGAAACTACTGAAACACCCCACCTCCGTTAGGGTCACTCTCAAAGGGAATGCCCTAATTTTGGTGGAGGTTTATAAGTATAAGTCACAGATATACAAGACAGATATAAGAACACATATTTTTGAACAGCAGAAAACAACAACAACTTTTATTTCAACAAAATACGTGTTACACAAACCATGTCATAATTTGTTTTACAATACTTCCAAAAACATAACATCTTCATAACTGTCTTGATTACATTATTTAAAGAAGCATAAAGAAAACATAAATAAACTGCATAAGTCCCATAATTGCTGTCCAAAGCCATAGTCCAAAATGAGAAAGATATAAGCAATACATTCTTCCACTTCAAGCTGGATGTGAAAACTGGTCAAGCTGCGGTATTCCCTACCTGTGGTCCAGGGGGGGGACGAAAGAAAAGTAGAGTCAGACATAAAGCCTGAGTAAGTCTATGACTATTCAGTCTATGAATAAAGAACTGGGTATGATAAGTATAAACTGGAATTGAGAAAACACCATAAACTAAGTTAAGTTGTCTAGGGTCGAATACACAATCGTACCCCATGTTAATCTCTGTACCCATATAAACTAGTTCCCAACAGGCACCCCAAAATCAGGGTGAAGTGATCCATTTCTGATGATCGGCTCCTACTCGCATAGTTACATGTGTCTTACGGCCCCCGTTGTTGTAGTTACCTATGCTGGTCCCACCATGGGGTGTATCAAGTCCCATGGTGGCGGCCCGACACAATTCTAGAATGCACAGGTATAATACTGGTGCCCAGTGCCTTATTTTTCAGCGCCGGAGTGTGTGCACGCCCGCACCCCGTTAGAACCTACACTGCTGCACCACCGCCGTCGATTTGACCTCTTACAGTCAGCCCAGTAATCGTGCCCCACCCTGCCTAGTTCAGGGTATCCTGATACACCTTGTAGGGTTACTGCTGAAAAGGGTTCCCCGCTACTAGGTTTTCTATTTCTAGCCAACATGCTAAGTTGGTTAAGTGTTTTGTAAACCTAACCCCCAATCAGTCTCTATAGTTTAGCATGTTCCATTTTGATTAAGTATTAATTCAATTTACTTAATCCTATCAATCCTGACTTAGCCTTAATTGTCTTATTAAAGCCTTGACCTCTCACATTAGACAGGTATTGTTGTGGCTGCCTGTTGCTGGTTGGGTCCGGGCAGTCTTACGCCACAACTCAGTCTAACCTCGGGTCTTTATTGGGCTCCGTGTTTAACCACCCACATTGGATATGTATTGTTGGACTACTGGACAGCCGGACGGTTCCGGGCAGGTTTACATCACAACTCAATCCAACCTCGGGTTAAACACATCGTATTTTCTAAATTTACATATTTTGTCTCTTTTCTTTTTATATGTAAATATTTGCGGCCCATTATTCAAATTCATCTTTATTGGGTAAAATTTATTTATACCACTTAATTGTTTTTCAAGGTTGTTGCCATGCGTCAAACATGCCAACACATATGCTCTATATTTTAACCCAAACGTCATTACCCCCGTTTTACACATTCGCTACAATATAAGATATGTTGGGTTTAACATTTAATCCCAACTTAGCCATACGAAAAGGGGAGGCTTATAACATGGTGTTTATAAGGTAACATATAAAGGGGAGTGTGAACGCATGAACTTACAGCATAACGATTCAATTAACATGAATTAGGCACATGTGAACTGGCATTGTAATAGCATATAATCATGGCATAACCAATACTTAAACATGAATCATTCTAATCATATAATCATGGCATAAACATACCTAAACATGAACCATTCTATTCATATAATCATGGCATAAACATACCTAAATATGAAATCATGTTTTCTAGTCTATTCATGTAAACTTGCAATTAGAATGTAAATCTAACTTAATTATGAGTCACATATATCACCATATGATTTTGATAACAACATAGGCCTAAAACATGTTTTCAACTAGGCATAACACCAAACATAGTTTAGTCATGTTCATAAAAATGCTTACTTTTGTTTCTAGTACAAAAGTATGATTTGCTAATTCCACATAGATTCATATAAACCATAGTACTTAGTCGAGTCTAATTACACACTAAATGTGATCATAAAAGCATGTACATCATATTGGCATAATAGTGAATCATATACTTACATGAATCCCAAATAAAATACCATAACATATGGTTGTTAACATGAATCATATACTTGTATGAATCCCAAATAAAATACCACAACATATGGTTGTTAACATGAATCGTATACTTGTATGAACCCCAAATAAAATACCAAAACGTATGGTTGTCAACATAAACCACATACATGCAAATATCCAATTGTATACCATAACATTTCCAAATCGTTTAGAATCAAAGCAACATACAAATATAGATTATTATCGCCACAATTTCATTTCTCACTTTACACAAATCAAAACACAATTATTTATTCACATCGGAATAGCACTCTACTTACAACGTATGACGAATCTTCAATTCAGGAATCTGAATTCTGAATTTGGAGATGCTATCCTTTGTTGTAGGCGTTGCTTTGATTTAATTAACGTTGCTTTAAGCTTTCGAATTATCTCCTAATTGTCTCTCAATTTCTGACGGCTATTCCTAGTCTCTCCTCAGCAGCATGACGGTCTCATCTCCATTTTTGTTTGTGTGAATTAGGGTGAGTCTTAGGTCCTTTTTATAGAGTTTGTGAGCTGATTAAGACCGTCGATGGAGCTTGGTTTAATAATAGCCGTTCGTTTGAAGGAGAGACCAACCAGGAGCTGACATCTAGCCCTAGTGACAAGGCAAGGCTCATAAAATCGACCAAACACAGACCAGTCCAGCCAGGGGGGGCTGGGTTCGACCTGGCTCAGGGGCCAGGTCGACACGCCAGTCGACACCACTTAAAAGGATTTCGTCCCCGAAATTAGTTATACTTTAATTCTTTGTTTTGAAATTAGTTATACTTTAATTTGTGAATTTCACTGTTATAGAATACACGGGGTGTTACATTCTCCCCCACTTATAAGGATTTCGTCCCCGAAATCTTCAAGTTCAGGAAGAATGTACATCCTAGCATCCAAACATCCATCTACTCATTCATCAAACACGAGCATCCATTGTCCTTAAAAGACTTCTAATGCTTCATGATCATATGCGAAGTGTGTGTGTACATGTACTTATCTAATGCAAAATCAGGTGGTCTACTGATTCAGTTGACCTCCTTAATGCAAATTATGTAAGTGCCATGAATCCATTATGTATGCAAATTCTCCTATTCATGATTCTACATGAGTGCACAATCATTCATACGAATGCAACATCCATATGACAACACATTAAACTTCAACCATATACGAATGGAAACATATATGCATATGCAATATGAAGTGACTAAGCCGATCTAAAACCTAAATTGTGTGTGTATATGCAACCACGAGCAACCACTAGCAATCACTTGCAACCACTTGCAACCATCATCCATAACATGTTTCAATTACATGTTTTCATCCAAAGAGTTTCTACCTAAAAGATAAGGTCGAGGAGATATACCTAAAAAGATAGATAAAAGCGCAACTTAAGGAAAAAGAAAGATCAAAGATGTACCCTCGAAAAGAAAAGGGTAGGCTGCGCGTATTCTAGCTTCAGTTTCCCAAGTTGCGTCTCCTTCGGCGTCGCTCCACTGAACTTTGACGAGCTTGACTTCGCGGTTGCGTACCTTCTTCACTTCCGTTCTTAATATGCGGGTTGGAACTTTCCTCATGGTTGCTTCGCGTTCCACTTCATCTTCTTCTAGGATATTTGGCTCTACCACTTCAGCAGATTCATGTAGACATTTTCAGAGATGTGAAACGTGAAAGACGTTGTGAACTCCGGCCAATTTTTCGGGTAGCTCTAATCTATAGGCCATTTCCCCAATTTTCTCGATGATAGGAAATGGCCCTACGAACCTTGGTGCTAGCTTTCCTGTGGTTCCAAAACGAACAACGTTCCTTAGCGGAGATACCTTAAGAAAAACTCTGTCCCCAACCTCAAATTCAAGGTCGGTCCTCCTCTTGTCGGCATAGGACTTTTGTCTGTCTTGGGCCGTCTTCATCCTTCTTCGTATTAAGTCTACTTTCTCTGAAGTCTCTTGGATTATATCTGGTCAAAGTATGAGCTTATCAGTAGACTCCCACCAACAAGTGGGTGATCGGCACGGTCTCCATATAAAGCTTCGAAGGGTGCCATTCCGATGGTTGCTTGGTAGCTGTTGTTGTAGGCAAATTCCACCAAAGGAAGACGGTCTTCCCATGTCCCTCCGAAGTCAAGGACGCACAGTCTTAAAAGGTCCTCCAAAACTCTGTTCACCCTTTCTGTTTGGCCGTCAGTTTGGGGATGATAGGTTGTGCTCAAGCATAACTGTGTGCCTACCGCTTCTTGCAGACTCCGCCAAAACTCACTTGTGAAGATAGGGTCTCGGTCACTAACAATGCTGGATGGTATTCCATGGAGTCGAACAATTTCCTTGAGGTAAAGAGATGCTAGGGATGAGGCAGTTCTTTTACTCTTGACAGGTAAGAAGTGGGCGCTTTTAGTAAGCCTATCCACTATTACCCAAATACTAGTGTTGCCTCTCTTAGACCTAGGCAGCCCATCAATGAAGTCCATTGAGATGCTATCCCACTTCCACTGCGGGACCTCTAGAGGATGGAGCAGACCGCCAGGCTTTTTCTGTTCCGCCTTAACATGTTGGCACACCATACACTTAGAAACGAAATCTGCCACGTCCTTCTTCATGCCGTTCCAAGAGAAAGTTCTCTTTATGTCCTTGTACATTTTATCTCCGCCTGGATGTATCGTCATCTTGGAGTGGCGTGCTTCCTCGAGAACCCTCTTTACTAAATCCCTTGTCTGTGGGACGAATAGTCTTCCGTCTTGCCTTAGCCAACCCTTATTGTCGATGGAGTATCTGTTGAGGTGACTTGAAGTCTCACCCCTAATTAGCCTATCAATCGTCTCCACAAGCTGAGGGTCTTCGCGTTGTGCTGTCCCTATTGAGTCCACTAAAGTTGGGCGTACTTCGAGAGATGCTAGCAAGCCTGGTACAAAATCGGAGCAGGGCCTAAAGTCAAAACTGGGTATAAACTCTAGGCTTTGTCTTTCAACAAACAGCGGGCTTAGGGTCAGTTTCTTTCGGCTCAACGTGTCTTCCACTACGTTGCCTTTGCCCGGAGTGTAGGAGATCTCGAAATCATACGAGGCAAGAAACTCCATCCATCTCTGTTGCCTCAAGTTAAGGTCCTTCTACGAGAAAAGGTATTTCAATGATTTATGGTCAGTGTAAAGTTCGAACTTCTCACCTAGGAGATAGTGTCGCCAAGACTTGAGTGCAAAAACGATGGCGGCTAACTCAAGATCGTGGGTAGGGTAGTTCTTTTCATGCACTTTCAATTGTCTTCCGCCATAAGCTACTACCCTTCCTTCTTGCATTAAGACGACGCCTAGCCCGGTCGCATATGCATCTGTATAAACTGTGAACATCTTGCTTCCATCTGGCAACGTTAAAACAAGGGCTGTTGTAAGAGTCCTTTTCAGTCGTTGGAAAGTAAACTCGCAATCCAAGTCCCAATTGAACACTAGATTCTTCTTGGTCAACTTTGTGAGCGGGGCTGATATCTTTGCAAAGTCTCTGATGAATTTCCGATAGAAGCCTGCTAGTCCTAGAAAACTTCGAACCTCTGTTGCGTTCTTTGGTGTCTTCCAATCCTGCACCGCTACTACCTTAGCCGGGTCTACTGCTAACCCTTCTTTGGATACTATGTGCCCAAGGAACCTCACTTCCTCTCTCCAAAAGTGGCATTTGGAGAATTTGGCTTTTAGCTGATGGACTCGCAGAGTTTCCATGATTGCCCTTAAGTGCGGAGCATGTTCCTCTTCACTCTTTGAGAAGATAAGGATACCGTCTACGAAGACCACTGCGAACTTGTTGAGGAATTCTCTGAACACCCTACTCATCATGTCCATGAAGTAAGCAGGTGCGTTTGTCAAGCCAAAAGGCATGAAAAGCCATTCAAAGAAGCCGTCTGGGGTTCTGAATGCTGTCTTATCGATACTATCTTCAGCCACCCTTAGCTGATGAAAACCGGTCGCCAAATCGAGTTGGGAGAAAACAGACGCTCCTACAAGTTGATCAAACAGATCGTCGATTCTGGGGAGAGGGTGCCTATTCTTTTTCGTTAGCTTGTTGAGCTCCCTATAGTCAACACATAGATGGAGTGAACCATCCGCCTTTGTAGCGAACCCCACTGGAGCGCCCCATTCTGAAATGCTCCTTCTAATGAACCCCTTCTCTAGAAGCTCTTTAATCTGTTTACTGAGCTCTTTCCTTTCCTGTGGAGCCATGTGTCTAACGGGCAACGCAACGAGCTTTGCATTATCTACAAGATATATGCGGAAGTCTATCTCCCGCTTCGGAGGCAAGCCCTTCACCTCTTCGAAGACATCCGGATATTCCCGGACCACTCTAACCGATTGCAAACTTTCAACAGAGGCATCTAGCGATTCAAGATAACTAAGCATAACCGCATACGAGGGATTACAAGTAATTTCCAAAGTGTTACCGAGCTGGGTCAGGAGCCTAACAACCCTTTTCTCACAATCAAGGATGGCCCCATTACTGGATAGTCAATCCATGCCCAAAATCAAACCATATCCCGAAAAGCCCAAAACAAAGGCACTACATTTAAATTCTACGCTTAGAATAGAAATTTTCAATCCCACACAGATCATAGACAAATGAGTTGGGCCCCCAATTGGGTTTGAAACAATTAAGGGGTCCTCTACCATACTAGTTTCTAGGTGCAGAGATTCTGCTAAAGCAGACGAGATAAAGGAGTGTGATGCGCCAGAATCAAATAAAGTGCGAACGGGGTGATCATAAAGATAAACTACACTTTCTACAGAAGTATTTATACCTCGCTGTTGCAGAGGTGGCGCTTCTAGCACATGAACCTGTGCCCCTGAGGTGGATCCAGCCCTCTGCCCTTGTCCTCGTTTCTTCGGGCAATCCTTAGCCATGTGGCCTGTCTCACCGCAAGAAAAACACCCGCCATTCATCTTGGCCTTCTTTTTCCGGCAATCTTTCACTAAGTGCCCCACTTTGCCATAGAAATTACACTTCCTCTTCTCTTTGTTGTCTTTCCCGCCCTTCTTAAAGTCTGCCTTCTTAGGTTGCAAACCCTCTTTCTTCCCTTGAGAGTTTTCTGCCTTTGTCTCCTTCTTGCCCTTATCCTCTTCGTTCAGCAATGCCATCTGCACCAACCTTTCATACGTAGCTCCCATGGGTATATGGGTCATGGACAAACTGTGTAATGGCTCATTCAACCCCTTGACAAAGCAGAGAGCCTTCTTGTGCGGGGTGTTGACTACACTACAACAAAATACCCTATTACAACGTTCATTTTACAACGGGCACAAGTTGCCCGTTGTAATAGAATGCTATTACAACGGTCACTTTCTGAACCGTTGTAATAGATGCCTTTACAACACCCTTTTACAACGGGCATAAATTGCCCGTTGTAATAGTATGCTATTACAACGGTCTTTATTAGACAGTTGTAATAGATATTCTTTACAACACTATTTTTACAACGGGTAAATACTGCATGTTGTAATAGAATGCTATTACAACGGTTATTTAAGGCCCGTTGTAATAGATGTCAAACGTTCAAAAATGTCCATTGAAATAGATGTATTTTTTACAACGATCACAATATATCCGTTGTAATAGGTGTCAATTTTCGACAGTCAATAATTAATAATTACAATACTTCCGTAAAATTAGTACTGATTATGTTTTATTTAATTAATCATTAATCATATATTACTAATTATTAACTATAATATTATATTACTAATTATTAACTATAATATTATATTACTAATTATTAACTATAATATTATATTACTAGTTACTAATCATTAATTATATTATATTATTTATTAATATTTGATAATTAATCATTAATGATATTATATTTAATAATTAATCATTAATAATAATTATTAACAATAATATTATATTATTTATATTTATAACATCATTGTAAAAGTAATAATATCTACAATGTCTACCCAAATAACTAAGGATTTGTGACAGAATTTAATACAATGGCCAAATTTAACTATAAAATATGGCGAAATTAAATATGAGAATTTAATACGACAGCCAACTTGAACGATATCGACTTAAACAGTTTGTTTTTTATTTTGAAATAAACAAAAAAATTAATGGAAAAAATTAAAACTTAAATCAGCTTTTTCTGGTAGTATTTATTTATTTGAAAATTAAAATCACTATTAAATAATTCAAAAGCAATAACTAATATGCATGACTAATAATTAATAATTAATAAATGATATTTATTTATTTGAAAATAAGAGAAATACCATAAATTAATAATCTTTTATAATCAAGCGGTAGTGTTTATCTCTTAGAATTTAACATTTAATAATTATAACTGATAATTATGTTTAACATGTCATTATTTCTAGAAGTTCTAAATATTGTAATTTAATAAGATACTCAAATTTGCTCGAAATGTTAAAAAAATTGAAATTCAATGGTATAAGTATTACATATTACTTTCATATATTATCATTTCTAGAAAGTAATTAATTCCTTCCCCTTAGAAAAGTAACGTTGAAAATTTTCGGTTCCATCATTTTCATTCGTTCCTCAAATATTTGGCTCCAATCCGTAAAATTTTGACTCCAAACATGTCAAGATATGAAAAATCTACGCTTATTCCAAGATCTGAAAAATCTACGCTCTCAAACCCTAATCCCTCGTTCCAAACATGTCAGTCGCCACCCCTACTTCCACCGTCAAAGAGCAAGCGACCTCCGATCCCGTCCCTTCTTCCACCGTCGAAGAACAAGCGACCTCCGATCTTGCTCCTACTTCCATTGTAGAAGAAAAAGCGACCTCCGATACCGTCCCTGCTTCCACCGTCGAAGAACTCTTCAGGTATTATCATTAATATTGAGCATGTTTTCCTTTCTCTGTTTTTTTGGATTCGAGTGTTATTGAGATTTGAACTAGATCTGAATTTTTTTGGCTTGACTCGCATGCCTATATCTTAAGTAGATTTAACGAGGGCCTTGAATTGTTAAAAGTGAATTATTTGAAATTATCAAAATAGGAATTCTTTAAATTTTGCTTTTTGGGTAAATCTTTGAAGTGTGGTTGTTTAGTACTTTAAGGCGAAGGTGGTCTGAAACTTTGAACTAATGGTCAAGATTGGTCATTTGGGTTACTCAATACAGAACTAATTATTCTAGTTAAAATAGTTCAGAGTCGTATTATGTGTTAGTCTGCTCTTTTGTGCTTGTTAATGGAGACGAGATAGCATGTCCCCATGTTCCACATGATCACCATCGTCCATTTTGAGTCTAGTAATTAATCAATTTAATCTAGTTTACAATATTTTGGTTTAAACGGGCATGTGTTATGTCAGGCATGTATCATATATGATCTGAAACGAAATGATTGTTGGTAATCTGGTCGTGTGACTATGTGAGCTGCATTTATTAAGGATTTTTATGTCAATTTCTCTTTAATAATTTGCAACTTGATTAAAACCTTAATATCGTTTCATTTCAACTGGTGCTTAAAAATGGAAATAAACCGCTCAAATCTGTCTGAGTTTGCTGCATGTTCTTGAAAGAGGTTTTCTTTTCTCCTTCAATTGTTGTTTATTGACTTTCTCAATCAAACCGATCTAATGTCTGCTTTCCCTTTTTCTATGCAATGAAATCAAATTTTTTACCCTTTTCAATCTGGAACCGGATTTATTCTTTAATTCCGTCTCGGTCAACGCCAGATCCGGAACGGAAGTGAAGAAATTCCGTCATGCCGGACAAAATCTCGAACCAATTTTAAAGTACCTTTCTAAATCGGTAAAAATAGGGTGGAACGTCATTCATGTATTCAGCATTATTCAATGCTTATGCATTCATATCCAAACAAAATGAAACAGACGAATTTTTCAAAATTTTGAAACTGTAAAAGATGGAGTCAACTGATCAGTTGACTTACATATCGCATTGTATGTTACCACAAATTAATTTATGAACAGCCAAAAGGAATTCATGCACTCCAAGAGTTACATATTCCAAGTATAACATGTACAAAGTCAAATATTCATTCATGTTCTTTTGTTCAGGGAAAAAAAATGAATGGGGAAAGGGAGGCGTTGAACACTTCAGACATAGCAACTTTGGGGTTGCTTATGTGTTGATGTTGTGTTAAATGTTCCAGAATTGCATCTTTTAAACAGTACAGATGAGAAAAAGGCATACATAGAGCAGCTTGATGCTTCTTCTCCTGATAAGGTTTTTTTTTCTTTCTTTGTTCTATCAATTCCATACAGCTTAAATTACAGTTTTCCATGTATCATCAATGAATGAAATTACACATGATTCAGTAATTTTAAACAGCTTAGGTTCAAATAGTACTTATGAAGATCCCATTTCGTTAATATATGTTTTGTATTCACAACTTCGTTATACTATGCACCGTGTGTCATGTGCACAAAGTTTTTGTAATGCATTTTTGTTGGGTTTGTTCTTAAATTGAAATGAATATGAACATAGTTACATGAAAAGTGGTGAATATCATGCACACTATAGAATATAATGTATAAGAGCTAGTGTTTCAATCATCGTATGTAGAAATTCTGGGAAGCTAGTGGAAACTGCAACTTGGATATTGCAGCTTCAACACTTGGACTGCGAGTTAATGCAGTCAACCATGTAGGAAATGATAATTTTGGCCATTTCCTTCTTGATGTGCGGAAAGATGAAGGAATAAATCTTATTGGAAGGAATGAGAATTATGAAGATGAAAAATAGACAACAGTTTGCTGGGTTCTAGTGGATCCCTGAAATTATAATCTGTATGTATTTTACATTGAAATTGCTTGATTTTGCATAATTACATGTACATCTATCTTTATTATATGATCTCCTTATAATTATTAATATCGTTCAATGCTAATAATAAGTTGTCGCACTAATAAAAACTTCTTAGTTCAAAAAATTGGACCAGAGTTTGTCCAACTTGTATTGGTTTGCCCATAAAATTGGACCAGAGTTTGTCCGAAAAATGTTTCTCAAAGGTGAAAAAAAAGAAAAGAATAATAAACAAATAAATGTCACTTGAAGCAGTCTATAGATTAGTACATTGTTCTTTATATGTTAAGTAGTTCACAAAGTATGATTATCCTTAGATATAGTTCAACTTGTTGAAAATTGCAATAAATTTGAAGTTGGAAGTGTACAACTAACGTGGGAGTGACAAATCAAAATAACGTGCAAAACATTATTTCATTTTTGTGTTCTTTTTGTATTCAACTTACATATTATGCTTACAAGTTAATTGTGACTTCTACAATTAAAATTAAAAGTGCAATCTTCCAGTAAGCATGCATAAACATTAGAGCAATGCTGTAA
The DNA here is from genome assembly GCA_030737875.1 of Allium sativum. Lineage (NCBI taxonomy): Eukaryota > Viridiplantae > Streptophyta > Magnoliopsida > Asparagales > Amaryllidaceae > Allium > Allium sativum. Next base: position 304,094,749 of record CM060925.1, on the reverse strand, counting down.
GGGAAACCCCGAAGTTTTGGACGAATATATCATATTATAATAGTCTTGGTCTTACACATGAGTGTGATCCAAGTTTTCGAAAATCATGTATGTTTCGACAGCCTCTTCTTATGTATGTCTCCCTCGTGTTTTGATTTCTTTATTGACCAAAAAGAAATTACATGGATGTGCATGAATTACTTGTTGCCATATTTAAACCATTAATTACATGGACACACACCATGCTTGGTGAATCTTGTAGTACGTACACTAAGGTGGTTCTCCTCACACTGACTTGCATGTATACTATGACCTGGTTCGGGAAAAGAAAAAAAATATAGAAAGAATGAAAATAGGAACCTGGTTTTACTACTTATTCACCTTGTCACCTGCTCGTGGTTTCAGTCATATATATCTATATGCAAGAAGGTGTATGTGTATTCCTTGAACACTTAGCTGTTTTAGGCTTGCAATTATTTTTAGATCTCTGCATTTCATAAGGAACAGGGACATTTTTAAGTTTGCATGAGAATTAAGGATGGATTAGGAACTGTTCTTCATGCCTTTTTGTAGCTTGGATTTCTAAATCTATTGCATGCATGTTCAAGTTAAAGCAGCTTGGGTACTTGAATATATGGGTTTGCACCAATTGTCATACTTGCCTGCACATATCATATTTCAAAATATCCACCTATTGTTTTTTTTCTAACTTGAAATTGCTAGTCCATGCCAACTTTTAACGCCACTTCATGCAAATCATCCCACATATTTATATTTAAGCTGTTTGGAGACCTGGGCACATATTGTTTTAAGAAATATAGGTTCCAGGCACCTTAAACGTGGAAATTGAACTGGGTAACCCCATGGATGTTGTATGTTGGATGATATATGCATATGTAACTTATTTATTTGTTGCATGGTGTTAGGCCTATGTACATTTTTTATCATACTTTGAAGTGGGTACATCATTAACCATGCTACATAAAACTTTTAATGTTGCCATTCTATTATTGTTGCATGCAAATATTTTGATCCATTAGGGCATATATTTAGGTAACTTCATGGTTATTGTGATTGAATTATTTAACTAATTGTTTTGATTGACTATTTTATTTATGTTTTTATTGAAGTCGCTCACTTGAAATAAGTTAAATCCTGAACCAGGTGTTTTGTGTTTTTGCATGGAACGCTCGGGTCAAGCCCCAAGTGTTACAGATGCAAACATTTAGCTCTTAAAGAGGAGAGGCATGTGAAGACGGATATGCGCGCAAGCCCAACTAAAAGCGTAAACTTTTATTCATCTTAAAATTCATGTATACATTTTTTTCCGCTGTATAAACATTTTAAAACTCTGAAATTTGTATAAAAGTTTATGTTACAATTATATTGGTTGTGATTCTATGTTAGATTCCATTTTAAACTCCGTAAGCCAATAACAATCTGCCGTTTTGGGCGCTTCGAGTTGGTTTAACTACTGATTTGTGGCGGTTAAAATGACGGGTTGTTACATAACCAAATGCAATCAGTTGGAATTTTTACATTCCTTGCATGTTTTATTAATTTTGTAGATGCTACTGTTAGCCTCAGTGAGTCGGTGTTTTACATTGCTTACATGTTTTTATTAACCAAATGCATTATTTTTTGTAGATGGTGCAGGGAACCGATCGGTATCATTATTTTCCGCTATGAGTCTAAACATTGAAGTCTTGCGGACATTCAAGTAAGTTCTCGTGTGTATGTTAAATGGATTTTGTAACTCGATCTTTTGCACTTCTAGCTACTTGGCTCCACTCAATTTTGACTTCTTGATCTTGTCATCAGTAAAAAGAAATCGGTGTTAAGATACCAAAAGCAACTTACTTGGCTTAACACTTCAAATTCATACCATGCTTCTCATCTTTTTAAACTTTCAAATAAGCATATTCTATTTCAATGTTACTGTAGTATGCTTATCATTATTCAGAATTGCAAATTAAGATTTCATTACCGCCCTGGTTCCTTTTTTAATTCGATATTTGCTTATGCAAACCGGGAAAAACCAATACAAACCTCTAACCATACTAGCAACATATCTAAACATATCCACATCATGTACAAAACACACATACAATGACACATCTCACAACGAACTAAATACTATGTGAAAAACAGGAGGAAAACTGGAACTTTGGACTCGGGACTCACTTGGCCAACTTGGACTGAGTTGCTACAGACATGATCCACAGTCGACTGACAATTTGAGTGAAGGATGGACGATGATGCGGGTCCGCTGCCCAGCATTGCTCCATTAACCTTTTCCGTTCTGCATCACATGATACCGGGACAGGTGGCCTCAGTGTATTGTTTACGATACCACCTGCATTTTCCAATTTAATGTTTAAAAATCCACCTAACATATATGACAACTAATGAACCAATCTTAGCATCTGTTAGCAAAGTGTGTTTATAGCCTAAGATCAACAATAAACAAACAAACATGGTCCATATAGCATAAATTTAGGAACTAAAAAAACACACACTTCCCTTTTTATAAATGAGAGCAATACACTAAAGCTCGGAACTTTGTGTTTATAAATAGAACTGTGTAAGCATGAATACCTATGATGGCACTGCTTATTTTATTCTGACAGGTACGACTGTACAAAATCAAGAGCAAGAATTCAAAGATTTAAAATAGAGTGAAGCATCTTGTTTATTAGCTATTTATGTATTTAACTAAGGTGAATTTGGAGAAGGTTAATTAAGGTATCAGGTATTTCATGTTTTTATTCCTCAGAACATTCACTTATACAAACTTTATTCCAAGTTTTAATGTACGTTGCTCTGCTCATTGCACATTTTTTAACTTGTTTGTCCTTCATCTAGTTCTTTTAATGCACATTTTGGATCAATCACTGAAGACGACATTGAGCATGAGAGGTTGTGAGTGAGTGTAACTAAGTGTATGTAGTGAAATAATATTTGTACAAATGAGTATTTTCATATTTTGTATAGTAATTGGGTAATAGAAAGAAATAAAACTATGTATTGTTCAAGAGTGTAATAAAATAAGAAATTATGAGTTCAATATTTTTATATTACTACGATCAGTTTTTTTAAAAAAAACAAAATAGACTTTTTACAACGGGCTATGTCTGTTGTAATATAATGTATTACAACGGGCAGAAGCCGCTTGTAATTTATTAGCTATTACAACGGGTTTGTAGCCATTGTTATAGAGTCGTTGCACGTGACAAAGCACGTTATTACAACGGTCTTTTACAATAGTCGCTGACCGTTGTAATTTAGTTGGGACCTATTACGACGACGCATATTAGGACGGGTTTTTGCCCGTTGTGAAAAGCATATAACAACGGTTTTTGCCCGTTGTAAAATGACTGTTTTGTTGTAGTGCTAGGTCCAGTCCGAGCCTAGCCAGCTGATCAAACTGGTTAACATACTCCTTGACTGTCATATTCCCTTGCTTAAGAAATAAGAATTTTTCCAACTGAAGACTCCTTTCAGCTTCTGAGAGAAATTTAGCCTCGAACCTTGCCCTAAATTCCTCCCATGTTTCCACTGGTATTTCTGCATTAGTGACTTCCCACCAGTAGGAAGCCTCACCCAAAGTAGCCACACTGCCAGTTGTACCTTCTGTCTACCTTCTACCTCAAAGATGACGAATAAGTCCTCGGTTTCTTTCAGCCAATTCCTGGCTACTACGAAGGACTCGGTTCCATGAAAGTCCTTTCCTCCCATAGCTTTAAAATCTTTACATATCTTAGCAAAAGTATTTCCCCGTGGAGGAGGTGGAGGAAGAGGTGCTGCTGCAGCTGGATGATTTCCTGCAGCTGGGGGAGGAGGAACGGTAGGACCTGGCTGAGTGGTCCTTGCTTCTAAGAATCGTCTAAACCAACCAGGTATTGGTACACCCTCTGGCAAGTTAAGTTCTTCGGACATGCTGAAACAAAAAGGATAGATTCAAAACGAAGGATAAAAGATAGTACCTATGGCTTTGGGGGGACTTTGCCTTTTTAAAATATAATATTTTATCTTTAAAAATGCTTCTTTAAATTTTCCTTTGAAAATAAATTTTCAAAACTTTTATCTTATCTGGTAAACCTATGCTCTGATACCAAGTGAAACACCCCACCTCCGTTAGGGTCACTCTCAAAGGGAATGCCCTAATTTTGGTGGAGGTTTATAAGTATAAGTCACAGATATACAAGACAGATATAAGAACACGTATTTTTGAACAGCGGAAAACAACAACAACTTTTATTTCAACAAAATACGTGTTAAACAAACCATGTCATAATTTGTTTTACAATACTTCCAAAAACATAACATCTTCATAACTGTCTTGATTACATTATTTAAAGAAGCTTAAAGAAAACATAAATAAACTGCATAAGTCCCATAACTGCTGTCCAAAGCCATAGTCCAAAATGAGAAAGATCCAAGCAATACATTCTTCCTCTTCAAGCTGGATGTGAAAACTGGTCAAGCTGCGGTATTCCCTCCTTGTGATCCTGGGTGGGGGGGGGGGGGGACGAAAGAAAAGAAGGAGAAAGAAAAGTAGAGTCAGACATAAAGCCTGGGTAAGTCTAGGACTATTCAGTCTATGAATAAAGAACTGGGTATGATAAGTATAAACTGGAAATGAGAAAGCACCATAAACTAAGTTAAGTTGTCTAGGGTCGAATACACTATCGTACACCATGTTAATCTCTGTACCCATATAAACTAGTTCCCAACAGGCACCCCAAAATCAGGGTGAAGTGATCCATTTCTGATGATCGGCTCCTAGCCGCATAGTTACATGTGTCTTACGGCCCCCGTTGTTGTAGTTACCTATGTTGGTCCCACCATGGGGTGTATCAAGTCCCATGGTGGCGGCCCGATACAATTCTAGAATGCACAGGTATACTACTGGTGCCCCGTGCCTTATTTTTCTGTGCCGGAGTGTGTGCACGCCCGCACCCCGTTAGAACCTACACTGCTGCACCACCGCCGTCGATTTGACCTCTTACAGTCATCCCAGTAATCGTGCCCCACCCTGCCTAGTTCAGTGTATCCTGATACACCTTGTAGGGTTACTGCTGAAAAGGGTCCCCCGCTACTAGGTTTTCTATTTCTAGCCAACATGCTAAGTTGGTTAAGTGTTTTGTAAACCCAACCCCCAATCAGTCTGTATAGTTTATCATGTTCCATTTTGATTAAGTATTAATTCAATTTACTTAATCCTATCAATCCTGACTCAGCCTTAATTGTCTTATTAAAGCCTTGACCTCTCACATTAGACAGGTATTGTTGTGGCTGCCTGTTGCTGGTTGGGTCCGGGCAGTCTTACGCCACAACTCAGTCTACCCTTGGGTCTTTATTGGGCTCCGTGTTTAACCACCCACATTAGATAGGTATTGTTGTGACTACTGGACAGCCGGGCGGTTCCGGGCAGGTTTACATCACAACTCAATCCAACCTCGGGTTAAACACATCGTATTTTCTAAATTTACATATTTTGTCTCTTTTCTTTTTATATTTAAATATTTGCGGCCCATTTTTCAAATTCATCTTTATTGGGTAAAGTTTATTTATACCACTTAATTGTTTTTCAAGGTTGTTGGCATGCGTCAAACATGACAACACATATGTTCTATATTTTAACCCAAACGTCATTACCCCCGTTTTACACATTCGCTACAATATAAGATATGTTGGGTTTAACATTTAAACCCAACTTAGCCATATGAAAGGGGGAGGCTTATAACATGGTGTTTATAAGGTAACTTACAAAGGGGAGTGTGAACGCATGAACTTGCAACATAACGATTCAATTAACATGAATTAGGCACATGTGAACTGGCATTGTAATAGCATATAATCATGGCATAACCAATACTTAAACATGAATCATTCTATTCATATAATCATGGCATAAACATATCTAAACATGAACCATTCTATTCATATAATCATGGCATAAACATACCTAAACATGAAATCATGTTTTCTAGTCTATTCATGTAAACTTGCAATTAGAATGTAAATCTAACTTAATTATGTGTCACATATATCACCATATGATTTTGATAACAACATAGGCCTAAAACATGTTTTCAACTAGGCATAACACCAAACATAGTTTAGTCATGTTCATAAAAATGCTTACTTTTGTTTCTAATACAAAAGTATGATTTGCTAATTCCACATAGATTCATATAAACCATAGTACTTAGTCGAGTCCAATTACACACTAAAAGTGATCATAAAAGTATGTACATAATATTGGCATAATAGTGAATCATATACTTACATGAATCCCAAATAAAATACCATAACATATGGTTGTTAACATGAATCATATACTTGTATGAATCCCAAATAAAATACCACAACATATGGTTGTTAACATGAATCGTATACTTGTATGAACCCCAAATAAAATACCACAACGTATGGTTGTCAACATAAACCATATACTTGCAAATATCCAATCGTATACCATAACCTTTCCAAATCGTTTAGAATCAAAGCAACATGCAAAAATATAGATTATTATCGCCACAATTTCATTTCTCACTTTACACAAATCAAAACACAATTATTTATTCACATCGGAATAGCACTCTACTTACAACGTATGACGAATCTTCAATTCAGGAATCTGAATTCTGAATTTGGAGATGCTATCCTTTGTTGTAGGCGTTGCTTTGATTTAATTAACGTTGCTTTAAGCTTTCGAATTATCTCCTAATTGTCTCTCAATTTCTGACGGCTATTCCTAGTCTCTCCTCAGCAGCATGACGGTCTCATCTCCATTTTTGTTTGTGTGAATTAGGGTGAGTCTTAGGTCCTTTTTATAGAGTTTGTGAGTTGATTAAGACCGTCTATGGAGCTTGGTTTAATAATAGCCGTTCGTTTGAAGGAGAGACCAACCAGGAGCTGACACCTAGCCCTAGTGACAAGGCAAGGCTCAGAAAATCGACCAAACATAGACCAGGCCAGCCGGGGGGGGGGGGGGGGGGGGCTGGGTTCGACCTGGCTCAGGGGCTAGGTCGACACACCAGTCGACACCGTGTCGACTTGGCAGTCGACACGGGTGACCCAGGTCGACTGCCAAGTCGACCTGGAGAGCCCCAGGCCGACTACCAAGTCGACCTGGGTGCCTTGGGCGGGAAAATTCCCGCCCTGGCCAATTGGGCCCAATTTTGAATTTTAAATTGGTTTTCTGAGCTGTTTTGGTCTGTTTGAATTTTAAACTGAATTCTGAAACTTCCGGAGGCCATATCTTCTTCATACGGAGTCCGTTTTACGCAACCTCGGACTCTATCCCAAGCAGAATTCCGAGACGAACGCAATGGCGTATCCCGTTTCCCTTAATTCTTTGTTTTGAAATTAGTTATACTTTAATTTGTGAATTTCATTGTTATAGAATACACGGGGTGTTACAACTACCAATAAAAATCATCGTTTTTATCACGATTCCGTTTATCTATGTAAATCTTGATTCTGAGATGTTTGAAAATTCATGTTTTATATTGGTTAACAGAGACAATATAGTTTTTCTCTGTTTTTCCTTATTTTACATAGATGTTCATTCGAGTGATTCATTGTTTATGTTTCTGAGGTTTGCATTACTTAAAATATACATTTGGTCATATCAATCCAGCAAGAATTTGGTTTGATTCTTTACTGGGAATAGGGTGTTTATGACTGGTCCTAACTAAACAACAGAATGACCAAATCATTAATATCCTTAATGGAATAACAGTTTGGGACAATAGAGAGTGATAAAAGTTGCTTCCATCAACAACATCAACTAACAATAGAGGTTTGTGTTCACAGCAGGAACTTGTAACTAATCGAAGAGCATCCAGACTGATGTATTCAAAAACAGTTTACAGCAGTAATTCAAAGAAGTAAACATTAAAAATAGAAGATGTTTACTCATCGAAATGCTTTCCTATTTCCCGCTAGCTCAGATTCAATATTTTGGTGTGGAGAGGAATGCATGGTTTTTGCGGTATATATAGCCAAAACTTCATAATTAAAAATCTATTTTCTTCTAATGTTCTGCAGTAATTTTGACATTAGCCTTACCCCTTTGTTTTAGCCTCTATGCCATGTTTTCAGGAAAACCAATGCATGAACCAATTGAATTCTTTCATGATATATTTGCCAATCTCCTTGCCTTTGTTTCTCTTCTAGAAGCACACTCTACACAAACCATGCTTTCACTAAATGTTGTGCATGTTCTCTTCATTTCAGCCAATATAAAATGGTTTTACTTCCCCTCTACGTATTAGATATTTTGCTAAGGAGAATTTATTTATTTGCTTCTTGTATTGCTGTGTTTTTAGGTGATGGTTTCTCCTATCCTTAGTCATACTATTTATGGTAACATCACATTAAGAATATTGTCTTTATATGACTCGCTTTTGTTTGTCTTATCCTACATTTCCATTGATATTTTATATTGAGTCGTTTATCCAAATGTGTTGTGTGCAAGGTCCTATTATATTTTTCATGTGTATGTGAGAGCCGGAACGAATCCCTTGTGCATGTTTTACTTTACTAACTTTGTTTAATTCAAAGCCCTTTTTATTTCTAGAGTGATAAAATGCCCCCTTTTTATATGTATTCAAGTTATCATCTTTAAGTGAATAGTTAAGGATTTATTTGCAAGATTCTTGCTTTGAATACATGTTAAATTATACCTATATATATGTTGTTATGTTTCCAATATGTATTCATGTTATGGTTTATACTTAAATGTCGCACACTTACATTATGTTTTCATAATAAAAACATAACTAAATGTGTATATTCTTAGTATATTCATACCTATATATATTTACACATATGTTTACACTTGTTTTATTTTTCTTAGTAAACATATTTTATTTTAATTTCCTTATTAAAATCTATATCAAAGGTTAGAAAACATCGGGACGTTACAATCCACCCCTCTTAAAAGAATTTTGTCCCTGAAATTAGAATAAGACAAATAGAAAGGTTCCCAAAATAAAATATATCATACCATACTGGCTTAGCACTTTATATCCATAACAACTAGTTCTACACTCGTACTAGTTATTGATAACATAACTACGATACTTAGTGCTATACATGACCGATTCAAGTTATAGACTACCATATAATATACATATATATAACCCTATATGTAACAACCCGTATTTCAATAACACGTTGAACGAGAATCAAGGCAGAATTTAATTTTAAATTCTGAATCAAGTAAAACGGGCTATGCCATTGCGTTCGTCTCGGAAAAATACGCGAAATAGAGTCCGAGTTTTCGAAAATCGGAGTCCGTATGACCCGGTTAAGGCCCAAAGAAGTTTTCGGAAAATTTGAATTTCGAAACGTGCAGAAATGGGGCCAGGCGGGAAAATTCCCGCCCAGACAAGTCAACAGGCATGTCGACAGGCATGTCGACATGCATGTCGACAGGGCTGTCGACTTGCCCTGTCGGCTGATTTTGATCTGGTGCACCTAGTTGCTATCTTGGCTAGGTTTTTGGGCCTGGTTTGAAATCTGACGGTTCTGGTTGGTCCTAGGGTTAATCTAAGGGCCTAAAACTATCCTAATCTCTATAAAAAAGACCCTAAACCTACCCCTAAACCCTCATTATTCACTCATGTAACTAAACTATGGCCAAATTTCTACTCTCATGGCCTCCATCTCAAATCCCTAGAGCCTATGCACTCAAATCAAGTTCAAATCAAAAGATGCAAGCTTGCTACACCAAATGGAGGCCATATCAACATAGCTATGCGAGTTTCATGAAGGTTCTTCTTCAAAGGAGCCACCTTTCTTCGTCAAGATGATGCATGACCCATTTTCTAAGCCTTGCCTATGTAAGTTCTAGCTACTTTTGGATCAAAACGGTATTTTTAATGTTGACATGGGATAAAATGAGGCTAAACATGATTATGCGAACCTACATGAATCTTACCTTGCCTCTTGTGTTCATGTTTATGATTTTAGGCCATGTGAGTGACTTAATCATGCCTCTCATGCTATGCATAACCTAGTTTAACTTGCAAGTTTGGATCTTTATGCATGAAATGCTAGCATGAACCTTTAGGAAATACTTTACTTGTGAAACATTGGCTAAGACTAGATTTTGGGGCTTATGCATGTTTATGAACCCAAACCCCTTATGCTAACATGCAAGTTTGTGGCCAAATCCTTTATGAGATTATGCATGCTCGTGGCCAATCCCCTCTTTTAAGTTGTGCATGTTTATGGCCAAATCCCTCTTGATAATATGCATGTTTGTGGCCAAATTACCTTATGACACTATGCATGTTTATGGCCAACCCCCTCATGATGTTATGCATGTGGAAGCCAAGCCCTTTTTGGCATCATGCATGTTTTGAGAACAATATGTGACATAGTATTCTTACTATGTTGACTCGCTTTGCTTGCGTTGGGAAAACACGATTTTGGGTAGTTAGATAAACATGAACATGTCGCAAAATCTTAACTTGAATATGACATGTGTTTATACTTGAAAATATGACTTGAAAGATAACATGGAAGATGACATGTAAGTATGCATAAAAACATGAGCTTGGGAATTTACCTATTAAGTTAGGTCTACCCTTTGGGAATTTACCTATTAAGTTAGGTCTACCCAAATGCTCGAAAAACTTGTAACATGTTTTGGAAACACGATGAACTTAGATAATATGAGTGTGGCCAACTCGAGGTTGGGTTGAGTTTGCAACGTAAAACTACCCGGAACCGACCGGCCTAACTAGTAGTTGCAAACAATAGGACCCAATGTGAGAAGTTGGTCATGTCGCGCTTAAGACCCGAGGTTAGACTAGGTTGTGGTGTAAATCTACCCGGACCCGCCCGGCTTAACTAGTAACCACAACAAGGTCTAATGTGAGAGGTTGAGGGTGCATTAATTAAATTAATGCCACATAATAGGGTTAAGTTAATTTGATTAATGAGGCTTAACCAAATATGATATGGACAAATGGGTTAAGTAATTTGATTAGGCTAATGATACTTAACAAAACATGATAAGCTTGGGTAGGTTAAGTAACTTGATTTGCCTAATGACACTTGACCATTTTTTTTTTATACGACTAGTGGACGGGATTAAGTTAACCAACACTTAATCAATCCAACACGATAACGTGATAAGGTTAAGTAAATTTTCTTAATGACACTTAACCGTATAATACAGTTAATAGATGGGGTTAAGATTAGGTTTAACTAATCTAAACACGGTAATTCGATAGGGTTAAGTTAAACACTTAACCAATTTAAACTTGATAATTCAATGAGGTCAAGTAACCCATACTTAACCGACTTAACTTGGTAATTTAATGGGGTTAAGTTAAACACTTGACTAATTTAACACGATGATTTGATGAAGTTAAGTGACCTATACTTAACCAATCTAACTTGTTAATTTGATGAGGTTAAGTTAACCTATACTTAACCAACCTAACGTGAAAACATGATAAGGCTAAGTCACGAATCGTTTCGAATACGCTTGACCGATTTGACTCGGTAATCTGATGGGGTCAAATTAATATATACTTAACCAATCTAAAATGATAATTAGACGAGGTTAAGTCATGGATTGCTTGATATACTTAACCAACTTGACACATGGTCTGTAGGGTTAAGTCTTGGACTTGGATACTTAGCCAGTTTCGACATGTTTTGTAGACGGGTTAAGTTATGAACTTAAGTGACACTTAACCCATTAGATAAACCCTAATTCGGAGGATTAGGTAAATAACCATAGTTAACAAGGATAACGGAAATAAGGCTAAGTGGTAAACCTTAGTTAAGGGAAACTAAGTAATAATTCTTAGTCAAGGAAATCTGGACCACTTCTTAGATAGATGAGTAACCCGATACGGTAGGTCATCGTTTAAGTATACGCGTAGGAGCTGGCTATCTGATTCAGATAAAGGCTCCAACGAACTGGGTAACGAAGCATCGGCTTCGGGGAACGTGAGGATATTCTTGGGATCCCTCTGTGAGCTGCCAGGTCATTATACTAGGCTCACGAGAGGTTGAGGTCTGCGGTAGAAGAACCAAGAATATGCCTTGGTTGCTATGCGAGCGACCTAAAGACTGGGGTGGATAGCAGTGAGTCGGCGAATACATAAGGTGCCCGAGATAGCAAGTTCGTCGATCATCTACCATCTTGAGTCAAGCGTGTACGTACGGAAAGGCAGGGAACACCCAACAGACCATAATTGCTATCTAATTATGGGTGAGGTAGGCCGTAGGATGTGGGCTGGCCGGAGTGTAGTTCTCATGCAAGATTTTCTCTTGTGTTGCCTTTCACTAGTTGAGGGAGGGGTCTCGTGGGACCATAGCCACGTGTAGAAAAGCAGACCTTAGTATCTGCATCGGCAGATAAATCTAAAGCTCCCGACCGAGTCCTGTATTTCTTGTTTTGGCCGGTGACAGGACTCGGATAGCGCGATGTGATACATGTGCATCCAGTTATAGAAAAACGATTCACGATGAATGCGTGGGAAAAAGGGCGCGGTTGAGGGTTAGCGTAATCCCTAGTGGCCTAGGTGGTTTAACCCAGACCGAAATACGAAAGCGTGCAATAGGTAAGCGTAATCCCTAGTGGTGCTAGGTGGCGTAAGTCCTAATAGTTCAAACGATGATTCATATGGAAGAACCTAGCTAGAACAAGGGTGACAGTCCAAACGACTTCAAGGATAATACGACATGGGGAAGCCCGTACGAGGTACGGCAAAGGACTGAACTTATATACATGAAAAGAAACATATGATGTGAGTAACCTGTATATGTGATATATTAGGTTGACATGGACCATTACACGACTTTGAGCAAGGGACGTTCATGGCGCGGGTAGGGATACTAGTACGAGAGGTGCAGAGCAAATATACATGTTAGGACTAAATACCTTGGGATAATGTACTCGTTAGGAATCTGACGATGTGATACCTTGACTTATCATAACACCGCAGTTTATCATGATACCTTGGTTTACCTTGCCACAGTAGTTCAACCGACCATCCTGGTTTATCTGTCTTGTAGTTATCCTTATGTTTACTTTCAGTTTATGCATGTCATGTTACCTTCACCTGTTTTTATACTGGAAGTAGATAGGACTTACTCAGTCTTTTTGACTGACCCGTTTTGTTTCGCCTCTTTTCTTCCGTTTCCCCCCCCAGGTTACAGGGAGGAAACAATGCTGTTTAGTTCGGACTTCTTCTACCTGAAGGTCATCATGGATGGCTTGGACTTCTCTTGGCTATGGCTACTTTACTGTTTTTACTTGGGGAATAATTTATGAAAAGGTTTTTATGCTTCTTTATTATTGCAAGACAGATTTTGATGTACTCTGATGTAAAAGGCTTTAGACCTTATTTATTCATGTTATGAAAGTTTGATTTTACTTCCGCTATTTATATATGTTATGTCTTGTGATATTTCTGTGCATGTTTACCAATAATGCCCCTCTAAAGCTAGTGCATTCCTTAGCGAGTGACCCTAGCGGAGGCGGGGTGTTACATTTGGTATCAGAGCAGAAGGTTACTAGACTGGGCAAAAGTTTTTAAAGACCTTCTGAAAATTATTTGAAAAACCATTTACAAAGAAGCATTTTTCAAGAAAAATTTTCTTTTAAAAAGAAAAAGGCTATTCCCCAAAGGCCATTAGCATCATCCTTGTTTCCTTGATTTAATCTCTTTTCCTTTCTTTCCTCCATCTGTAGTCACAGTGGTTTTGACTGCGACTAGTCTTTCTAGCTGCGTAAGTATTTCCCGTACGATGGAGGTGGTTCTCGAGAGACCGTTGCAGAGTTATGCATGAAAGGATAGTAAGAACAAGGATAAAGGATACGAGCTCAAGGATGAGCAACTTTTTGGTATGGCTTAGTCCTCAAAGGAGGGAGAAAGATGAACAATGAAACCCATGACGAGAGAGTACCTTTGGCATGGTAAAACGGGGCGGATAGTTTAGTATTATGGGACAAGGACAAGATCATCGGGAGGGTAGTAGTATGCTCTCATTTCTAGGGTACCTCGGAAGGAGGGTGACGATCTTGTTAAAGGTTTAGCTTTTCTTCTCTATCATCCCGTTAGGACTTTGTTTTGATCATCGTATCATTTAAGTCTGATTCGATAGTTAAGTATCTGCACCTTAAGTACTAGCGTAATAGAGAATCCCATTTTTGTCTCAAAGTCCTATTGGAGAATCAGTCCATTTATACATGACTTGTTTGGATTTGGGAATGTCTATGCCAAGTGTTGAGTTTGGAAATAATGCTTATGTTTTTAAGCTATGGATGGATTCTAGGGATGAAGTGGTTATCCAGTAAGGGGTGCCACTCTCGGTTTTGATAGGAGGGTAGTTAGACTCTTGACTAGCCTTGGTAATACCCTCGAAGTCTCGTGGAACCTTTTGGGTTTGGTCATGATTAGTTACCTAGAATCCCTGGATACCTCTATTGGAAATTTGAAGCCCGATCGAGTGGTGTTCGCCGATAAGATGGATGGTTTACTTCATTTATGCATGGGTTATAGAGATCACCCTAGTAAGTGCGCTTGATAACCTGGTTGGCATCTGTTTACTTTCAAGAGGAAGTTCTTCTACGAGAAATACCCTGTGGTACGAGGTCCGAGATTCACTAGTGAATTTTGGAAAGCTTGCATGAGATCATGAGTACGCAGTCATATTTGCGTCAAGTATTCTAGGAAAAGGATAAGTGCAAGTGGAACGAGAGGCGACGAAGAAATGAGTTCCAGCTCATGTTATGGAAACAGGAATAAGAAGCTACAAAATCGCGAAGTTAAAAGACGACTTTGATGGTCAAAGACTAGATACGCGCATGATATCTCTTTTTGGGAGTATATCCTTGATCCCTGTTTTCTGTAGAGCTTACTTGTAGGCTATCTTTTATGGACATCCTCTCGGTCCTATTTTCTGTTACAAACCCCGTAAGGAGTTTGTTTTGTTTACCCTCTCGATCTTATTTTAGGGAATCTTAGGTAGAACCCTATGGATGTAAACATGTATTTGAAACATGTTATGGTTGATATGGTTGCAAATGATTGCAAGTGGTTGCTCGTGGATGCGCGAATACACGTTAGATACTAGATTGACGCGATCACATTTCATGTTGCATATACACGAGTATTTATACTTGTTTATGGATGAAATTGAATGTGTTACCATGTGGACGTTGCATATGGATGAATGTTTGTGCACGCATATAGTGCATATATATGACTAGGACTATTTGCATACATGTTGGATTCATGGCACAAAACATATTTTTGCATTCAAAAGATTTTTCAGGCCTAATCATTAGCATTAGCTAAGGAACATGTACACACACGTTTTGCATATATTCATACAGCATTAGAAATCATCTAAGGACAATGGTTGCTTGTGGATGATGTTTTGAGTAGATGGATGATGGATGGTAGGATATGTTCTTCCTAACTTAGAGATTTCGGGGACGAAATCCTAAAAGGTGGGGAGAATGTAACAACCCGTATTTCAATAACATGTTGAACGAGAATCAAGGCAGAATTTAATTTTAAATTCTGAATCAAGTAAAACGGGCTATGCCATTGCGTTCGTCTCGGAAAAATACGCGAAATAGAGTCCGAGTTTTCGAAAATCGGAGTCCGTATGACCCGGTTAAGGCCCAAAGAAGTTTTCGGAAAATTTGAATTTCGAAACGTGCAGAAATGGGGCCAGGCGGGAAAATTCCCGCCCAGACAAGTCGACAGGCATGTCGACAGGCATGTCGACAGGCATGTCGACATGCATGTCGACAGGCATGTCGACATGTATGTCGACAGGGCTGTCGACTTGCCCTGTCGGCTGATTTTGATCTGGTGCACCTAGTTGCTATCTTGGCTAGGTTTTTGGGCCTGGTTTGAAATCTGACGGTTCTGGTTGGTCCTAGGGTTAATCTAAGGGCCTAAAACTATCCTAATCTCTATAAAAAGACCCTAAACCTACCCCTAAACCCTCATTATTCACTCATGTAACTAAACTATGGCCAAATTTCTACTCTCATGGCCTCCATCTCAAATCCCTAGAGCCTATGCACTCAAATCAAGTTCAAATCAAAAGATGCAAGCTTGCTACACCAAATGGAGGCCATATCAACATAGCTATGCGAGTTTCATGAAGGTTCTTCTTCAAAGGAGCCACCTTTCTTCGTCAAGATGATGCATGACCCATTTTCTAAGCCTTGCCTATGTAAGTTCTAGCTACTTTTGGATCAAAACGGTATTTTTAATGTTGACATGGGATAAAATGAGGCTAAACATGATTATGCGAACCTACATGAATCTTACCTTGCCTCTTGTGTTCATGTTTATGATTTTAGGCCATGTGAGTGACTTAATCATGCCTCTCATGCTATGCATAACCTAGTTTAACTTGCAAGTTTGGATCTTTATGCATGAAATGCTAGCATGAACCTTTAGGAAATACTTTACTTGTGAAACATTGGCTAAGACTAGATTTTGGGGCTTATGCATGTTTATGAACCCAAACCCCTTATGCTAACATGCAAGTTTGTGGCCAAATCCTTTATGAGATTATGCATGCTCGTGGCCAATCCCCTCTTTTAAGTTGTGCATGTTTATGGCCAAATCCCTCTTGATAATATGCATGTTTGTGGCCAAATTACCTTATGACACTATGCATGTTTATGGCCAACCCCCTCATGATGTTATGCATGTGGAAGCCAAGCCCTTTTTGGCATCATGCATGTTTTGAGAACAATATGTGACATAGTATTCTTACTATGTTGACTCGCTTTGCTTGCGTTGGGAAAACACGATTTTGGGTAGTTAGATAAACATGAACATGTCGCAAAATCTTAACTTGAATATGACATGTGTTTATACTTGAAAATATGACTTGAAAGATAACATGGAAGATGACATGTAAGTATGCATAAACACATGAGCTTGGGAATTTACCTATTAAGTTAGGTCTACCCTTTGGGAATTTACCTATTAAGTTAGGTCTACCCAAATGCTCGAAAAACTTGTAACATGTTTTGGAAACACGATGAACTTAGATAATATGAGTGTGGCCAACTCGAGGTTGGGTTGAGTTTGCAACGTAAAACTACCCGGAACCGACCGGCCTAACTAGTAGTTGCAAACAATAGGACCCAATGTGAGAAGTTGGTCATGTCGCGCTTAAGACCCGAGGTTAGACTAGGTTGTGGTGTAAATCTACCCGGACCCGCCCGGCTTAACTAGTAACCACAACAAGGTCTAATGTGAGAGGTTGAGGGTGCATTAATTAAATTAATGCCACATAATAGGGTTAAGTTAATTTGATTAATGAGGCTTAACCAAATATGATATGGACAAATGGGTTAAGTAATTTGATTAGGCTAATGATACTTAACAAAACATGATAAGCTTGGGTAGGTTAAGTAACTTGATTTGCCTAATGACACTTGACCATTTTTTTTTTATACGACTAGTGGACGGGATTAAGTTAACCAACACTTAATCAATCCAACACGATAACGTGATAAGGTTAAGTAAATTTTCTTAATGACACTTAACCGTATAATACAGTTAATAGATGGGGTTAAGATTAGGTTTAACTAATCTAAACACGGTAATTCGATAGGGTTAAGTTAAACACTTAACCAATTTAAACTTGATAATTCAATGAGGTCAAGTAACCCATACTTAACCGACTTAACTTGGTAATTTAATGGGGTTAAGTTAAACACTTGACTAATTTAACACGATGATTTGATGAAGTTAAGTGACCTATACTTAACCAATCTAACTTGTTAATTTGATGAGGTTAAGTTAACCTATACTTAACCAACCTAACGTGAAAACATGATAAGGCTAAGTCACGAATCGTTTCGAATACGCTTGACCGATTTGACTCGGTAATCTGATGGGGTCAAATTAATATATACTTAACCAATCTAAAATGATAATTAGACGAGGTTAAGTCATGGATTGCTTGATATACTTAACCAACTTGACACATGGTCTGTAGGGTTAAGTCTTGGACTTGGATACTTAGCCAGTTTCGACATGTTTTGTAGACGGGTTAAGTTATGAACTTAAGTGACACTTAACCCATTAGATAAACCCTAATTCGGAGGATTAGGTAAATAACCATAGTTAACAAGGATAACGGAAATAAGGCTAAGTGGTAAACCTTAGTTAAGGGAAACTAAGTAATAATTCTTAGTCAAGGAAATCTGGACCACTTCTTAGATAGATGAGTAACCCGATACGGTAGGTCATCGTTTAAGTATACGCGTAGGAGCTGGCTATCTGATTCAGATAAAGGCTCCAACGAACTGGGTAACGAAGCATCGGCTTCGGGGAACGTGAGGATATTCTTGGGATCCCTCTGTGAGCTGCCAGGTCATTATACTAGGCTCACGAGAGGTTGAGGTCTGCGGTAGAAGAACCAAGAATATGCCTTGGTTGCTATGCGAGCGACCTAAAGACTGGGGTGGATAGCAGTGAGTCGGCGAATACATAAGGTGCCCGAGATAGCAAGTTCGTCGATCATCTACCATCTTGAGTCAAGCGTGTACGTACGGAAAGGCAGGGAACACCCAACAGACCATAATTGCTATCTAATTATGGGTGAGGTAGGCCGTAGGATGTGGGCTGGCCGGAGTGTAGTTCTCATGCAAGATTTTCTCTTGTGTTGCCTTTCACTAGTTGAGGGAGGGGTCTCGTGGGACCATAGCCACGTGTAGAAAAGCAGACCTTAGTATCTGCATCGGCAGATAAATCTAAAGCTCCCGACCGAGTCCTGTATTTCTTGTTTTGGCCGGTGACAGGACTCGGATAGCGCGATGTGATACATGTGCATCCAGTTATAGAAAAACGATTCACGATGAATGCGTGGGAAAAAGGGCGCGGTTGAGGGTTAGCGTAATCCCTAGTGGCCTAGGTGGTTTAACCCAGACCGAAATACGAAAGCGTGCAATAGGTAAGCGTAATCCCTAGTGGTGCTAGGTGGCGTAAGTCCTAATAGTTCAAACGATGATTCATATGGAAGAACCTAGCTAGAACAAGGGTGACAGTCCAAACGACTTCAAGGATAATACGACATGGGGAAGCCCGTACGAGGTACGGCAAAGGACTGAACTTATATACATGAAAAGAAACATATGATGTGAGTAACCTGTATATGTGATATATTAGGTTGACATGGACCATTACACGACTTTGAGCAAGGGACGTTCATGGCGCGGGTAGGGATACTAGTACGAGAGGTGCAGAGCAAATATACATGTTAGGACTAAATACCTTGGGATAATGTACTCGTTAGGAATCTGACGATGTGATACCTTGACTTATCATAACACCGCAGTTTATCATGATACCTTGGTTTACCTTGCCACAGTAGTTCAACCGACCATCCTGGTTTATCTGTCTTGTAGTTATCCTTATGTTTACTTTCAGTTTATGCATGTCATGTTACCTTCACCTGTTTTTATACTGGAAGTAGATAGGACTTACTCAGTCTTTTTGACTGACCCGTTTTGTTTCGCCTCTTTTCTTCCGTTTCCCCCCCAGGTTACAGGGAGGAAACAATGCTGTTTAGTTCGGACTTCTTCTACCTGAAGGTCATCATGGATGGCTTGGACTTCTCTTGGCTATGGCTACTTTACTGTTTTTACTTGGGGAATAATTTATGAAAAGGTTTTTATGCTTCTTTATTATTGCAAGACAGATTTTGATGTACTCTGATGTAAAAGGCTTTAGACCTTATTTATTCATGTTATGAAAGTTTGATTTTACTTCCGCTATTTATATATGTTCTGTCTTGTGATATTTCTGTGCATGTTTACCAATAATGCCCCTCTAAAGCTAGTGCATTCCTTAGCGAGTGACCCTAGCGGAGGCGGGGTGTTACACTATACATCTCTCTTCCCTTATCCCCTGAGTCACTGCTGTCTAGCACTATTACCTCATTGTCGGAGATGTTGACCATCTCCACTACTTCATCATCATCATCCGAGATGTTTACAAACTTGACTACCTCATAGATATATGCCTCCTTATCATCGTCAGGAATATTAATGACCTCTATCGTTGGCAGAGGTAAAGAGTCACTACTGGGTATCCGTATTCTCCAATAATCTCTACATACCCTCCTACTGCATGGAATTCGAAGAGGGCCTGTTCCAGTTTGGTGCATATTGCTATTAATGGGTTAAAATATTCCTCTTGCTGATTACCCATGGTCGGGACTGGTGTCTCCGGAACTGTGATATCTTCTTCTTCTTCATATTCTTCCTCGTCCTCCTTTTGTTCATTGATGTCCATGTCATCGGCATCGTCTCCGTCTTTGTCACTTTCGTCTCCTCGGCCTCTTCTTCCGTGAGAACTCATTTTCAACTTTCTAAGTATACGGTTTGATACTTAGTAACTCAATCAAAAGATATTCTTAAGGATAACTTAAGTCAATAACTATGGTCGACCTATATTATAATAGTTTTAAAAAATATGCTCTCTCAACACTTACCCAAGAGCCTAGGTATTTAGAAAAACTAAGATCTGATACCTAGTGTAAAGACCCGATTTTCGATGACCTCGAATGTCATGTCATTTTTAAAGGAATTAGGGGATGAGATAGGAAAGATATAACTAATAGAATAGAAGAATAAGAAGAACATCAGAATCACACAGCGGAATTTCACAAAATACGTAATATATTACATAACAGGGTCTATTAGATCATGGTACAATACCATAATACATCATCATAATGCAACAACATCATAATACATCATTATACGTGATTACTAGGATAATACAGACATCTATACTGGATACAAAGAAATAGATATACTACAAGACTGGTCTTGAACTCTAAATCCAACAGACTTCATAGGGTTCCATTTATTGCCTGGATCACTTGTCTACTCATAACAAGTGTTATGAGTACCCAAGAGTTTAGAAAATACCAAAAATTAACTCTGGGTCAGTCAGGTGACTGGTGTGAGTAAACACAGTTAAATAGATTGGAACAGGGAAATAAAAGAAAAAAGTTTTCCCATAGTAGACCGATTCATTTTATTTTAGAAAATCTTCAGACCAATCCATAAGTAATGTGGATAATGACCCAAGTATTTTTGATATCAAAATCTAGTGATATTACAATAGTTTTTAAGAAATAAATAACAATCTATTGAAACACTTGCATCTCACGTTTCATATATATAGTGTATAATCCAAAACCGCAGAGCGCTTATTGGAGATTGGATTCCAACAAACAAGGTATAGGACTACCTATCGATAAGTGTACTCTAGAGAGGATACACTGGGGTTCAACAAGAACGTCTTGCAACCCGGCCACACATGACCGCCCACTCATTTAACTTGAGTGTAACGAATATATTATCACCCCTACGGTTGGGATCTACCCACCATTTCCGAGAGCTGCAGCAGCGAAAAGAGAATAAGAAGTTAAATATGGAATTACTCTAGATAGTGATAATACACCATGCTTGAGTATGACCACCTGGCCATGCTGCCTGCCCGATTTCTGTCTTTCCTGGTTGATGAGAATTTGAGGCTACGTTTATCTTCCAGAACATCCGGTCACCATCCACTTTGAATGCAAATCGTCAAACCCTTCAATCACTAGTTGATCTTCCCAAAAATAATATAGGTATAAAAGAAAGAGAAACGAATTTCTCTACCACTAGACGAAATACCTTGAAAAGATTGTCTTATGTGATATATTAGGAATACTCTATGAGACACTCATCCATACAAGTTGTCCTGGGACTGGACAAACCGAAGGCACTATAAAAATAGCCCTTGCATACCTCCATCTTCAATTATCTTCTATAATTCTTGCCAGGTAACGTATAGATCGGATCAAAGTGGAATATAAATTCCGGTCTCTTTGAAACGATGTACGTAATGTCTTTTATTATCAGTTGATACTCAAGAACTGCGTTCAATATTCACTTGACCTTAACATTTCTTTAAGAATAGCTATCATCTTAAGATGAACTAGATTAAATATAATTCAGTTTATATACTCTTTTTTCTATGAGCTTCAGCCCAACGCAACGGCATATGTCTACATTATTTAAATCTAGACATTCTGATTATCTTTTATAAATGAACAACTTATGCGTGTGCGTCGCACACGTATTTTATTCTAAAATGTCTACTTGTTTATAGGACATTTTATACCTTTGTTATACCTGTAAATTATCTTTTTATAATTATAAATAAATTAATTTATAATTATCTCCCTTTTTGTTTTATTTTCAAGCTTGTCGAAAACTCTTAAACAAAGCTTCTCCATTCGATTTCAATGCCATTGTCTTCCCTTCCACCTATCCACGACGTTCTGCTTCTTTTTGGTCATATAAATAAAAATCTCTTTTTACTTATTTATTACTTTTCTTTTTTATTTTTGTTTGATTTTCTACTTTATTTAACACTGGTTTTAATTTAAAACCTCGTCTTAAACTTCCTTGCCAAAGTACCAAAGTACCGCTTCAAAAACTTATTGCCACGCACGTAAAATC
Source organism: Allium sativum (assembly GCA_030737875.1). Lineage (NCBI taxonomy): Eukaryota > Viridiplantae > Streptophyta > Magnoliopsida > Asparagales > Amaryllidaceae > Allium > Allium sativum. The sequence goes on along the minus strand of CM060925.1, from coordinate 304,072,215 downwards.
CACGCAAATCCTCACGCTCTAGCCCAGTACCCATTTCTAGTACCAAAGTACCACTTTCCCAAAGTACCACATCCTAAAGCCCTATGCTGCACATGGTTGATTACCTCCAGATATTTATGCTTTGCCAGTACCACTTTTGCAGCACCATAGTACCACAGTGCCAAGAACCACATCCCAAAATTCGTGCCACACATGATGGACACCATGATTTTCCCATGCCCGCGCCTCTTTCTTCTTCTTCTTCACTTCCACTGATGTGCACACATATACACGTGCACGTGCACAACCCATCGAGCCACCATCGACCTCCCATGATCATTCACACCAGTCACACGTTACCTCCTAGTCTCGCCACCACACTCCGCTCCGACCATCTGAACTCCTACAGTGTTTTCACTATCTTCTTCCTTCATGCTTACATAGGTTCCATCAAAGAAAACTTCAACGGTTCCTTCCTCCTTGTAACAACCCGTATTTTCAATAACCTGTAATAACATAAATCGAGGCAGAATTTAATTCTAAAATGGGAATCAAGGGAAACGGGCTATGCCATTGTGTTCGTCTCGGAAAAATACGCGAAATAGAGTCCGAGTTTTCGAAAATCGGAGTCCGTATGACCAAGATATGGCCTCGCGAAGTTTCACGAAAATTCCCAAATTAAAGTATACTTAATTAAGTGAAATGGGTTGTGTAGATATATATATATATATATATATATATATTGATATATATATATATATATATATATAATTGAAAATTTAATAAATAAATATGCAAAAATGCTCAAAACAGCGAATTGGGAGAGGGGAATAACCGAACCGGCCGATTTTTGAAGTCGACCCGAGCCCGCTGGGTCGACTAGGGGTTAATCCAGGGTGTTTGGCTGTCAACCCGTGGGCCGATTCGCTCAAGTGCAGATTTTGCATTTGAATGGTTCTCATGGTCCATCTTTAATCTAAAGGCCCTAGATGGTTCCTACACTTGACTTCTTCCCCAAGACATGCTTTGATGGCTTGGATTGAATCTAGGGTTAATCCTATGGCCTAAAACACTTGCCTAATCTATAAATAAGACCCTAACCTACCCTAATTCATTCATAATTAAACCTAGTGACTAAACTATGGCAAAATGCTAGCTCTCATGGCCTCCACTAATTTTATGAAGAGGGTTGCATACTAATCACTCTCTAATCAACTTCTAATCCCTTCTTAGCATCTTAATCTTCTTCATTTGGTGTTCAAAGTTGCTAGTTGTGAGTTTCTATCACTTTGATGATCTTTTGGTAAACTAATTAGATGAGATGTGATGAGATTTATGGTTTTGTATGTGGGTTAATGAGCTTTGAATCATATGATATGATGTTAGCATTAATCTTATGTTTATGCATGTTGAGTATGTAAGCTTATGCAAGTTTAATATGATGTATGTTATGTTTGCATGATGCTAAATATGCAAGTTGTGGGCTATGTAATCATATGCATGTTATGCAAGTTCATGGTAATATGCTATGCAAGTTACATGTTTGTTAATATGCAAGTTACATGTTTGTTAATATGCAAGTTACATGTATGTAAATATGCAAGTTACATGTTTGTTAATATGCAAGTTACATGTTTGTTAATATGCAAGTTACATGTATGTAAATATGCAAGTTACATGTTTCTTTATATGCAAGTTACATGTTTGTTAATATGCGAGTTACATGTATGTAAATATGCAAGTTACATGTTTATTAATATGCAAGTTCATGATGACACATTATGCAAGTCTATAAGCTAATATGCAAGTTTGTTATGCAAAATGAATATGTAAGTTATGTGACATATTATATGCAAGTTATGTGACATGTTATGCAAGTTCATATGCAAGTTATGTGTTTGTTAATATGCAAGATGGCACCTTTGAAACATGTTCATTCATATGCAAGTTGACACCTTTTATATGTGTTATATCATGAACGAAATTACGTGGGAACGATGGGGTAATTAAATGCATAAGTTAATAAGATTGTGTGAAATTAATATAATTATGCATAACACAAAATAAATAAACATAGTATGGGAATTTGCCTATTTGGTTAGGTGTACCCATACTATGTGTTGGGAATTTACCTATTGAGTTAGGTCTACCCCATGGGAATTTACCTATTAAGTTAGGTCTACCCATGTTAAGAAAACTTGATTAATTAGGGATAATTAATATAAAATTATGAGGGTGATTAATTAGGTGTAATTAATTGACTAAGACACGAGGTTGGACTCAGTTGTAGCGTAAAACTGCCCGGACCCAACCGGCTTAACCAGTTGCTACAAATGTTAGCCCAATGTGAGAGGTCTTAGGCACAAACTAAATACGTAATTAATGTAAAGACACGAGGTTAGACTCTGTTATGACATAAGGCTGCCCAGACCCAACCGGCTTAACCAGCGGTCATAAAAGACAGTCTAATGTGAGAGGTCTTTACAAAGGTTACGTTCTTAATTAATTAATTAAGAAACACTTAACCACATTAGCATGTAGAGGGACATGAGGGGTTAAGTGGGTGCCTCGGGTGGCATGAGAAAATCTAGTGGTTGCCTTGGGTGGCAATAGAAAATACGATTAGAATACTTAACCAAAATAGAACATGTAATTAAAACATGATTAAAGGGTTAAGTGGGATATACTAGAAAAAGGGACAAGCTTAGGTGGGTAGCTTGTGGAGGCCCATTTCAACCAGTAACCCATACGTATCTTTGTGGGCTCGACCCATGTCGAGGACGGGACACGCATACTGGGCTTGACTGTAAGAGGCAAACGGGTTAGCGGTGGCAACGCAAGTCCAACGGGCTTCATATGCGTGAGTGGGCCCGGGCTGGTAGGTAAGCCGTTGTTGCATCGAGTAGATATAAGCCGTGCACCTTTAGTTTCATCAGGTTGCCACATTGGGGAATGATACATCCCACGGTGGGGCCAGCACGGGTATCTACGTTAGGGAGCCGATCGAATGGGAAGTAGTGTGTACACCTAGTGGATTGTAGGGCCCCGTGGCGCCTACTTGGTCACCTAGGGGTACGCAGGTACTAATTAGTAAATTTTATAAGTCCTTGGGTGGGATCAACCTTTAAGTTAGGAACGACTGGTGTGGTGCAGTTTAGTAATTTACCTTAGGGAGGGTAGATGCGTCTTTATCCTTTATCTTCGTTTAGTTGACTGCTTAGGGTAGCCATTCATCCCTATATGTTACCGTATATCAGTTTATGTCTTCTCTGGTTACTTTAACGATTGTATTGTTAAAGTTATAGGACTCGCTCAGACTTATGTCTGACCCTGTTGTTTTTATCTTTTTCCCAACCCTCAGGTCCTATGGTGGATCCTAGCAGTAGTGGAGCTTGATCGGATTGCTGTTCCAGTCTTTAGGAGCTTGGATAGATGTAAAGCTCCAGTTATCCAGTTATCTTTTCTTTTGTTTGGCTATTGTATGAGAGTGGGATTATGTACTTCTTTATTTTGATGGATATTGTACTTGACCTTTATTGTGGTTTTATGATGTAACCAGACATGTTTTACTTCCGCTGTTATGAGATGATGTTTTAAAATTTCAAGTACTATTTATATCTGTCTTGTTGTAATTTTTCTGTTCTATATTCACTAAAATACTCCACCGATGCTATGGCATTCCCTTAGTGAGTGATCATAGCGGGAGTGGGGTGTTACACGTGGTATCAGAGCTTAAGGTTACCAGAACAGATAAAATTTTTGAGAAAAACTACTTTCTAAGAGTATTTTCGAAGAAAGTATTTTTTAAAAGCATGTCTTCTAAGAGAAAAAGTTTTTGAAAAAGAAAAGCATAATCCCCAATAGCCATATCTTTATCTTTCGGAATCTCCTTTTTGAATCTTTCCTCTTTCGTTTCAGCATGGCTGAAGATCTTAACATCCCGGAGGGTTTAGTTATACCACTATGGTATAGGAGGTTGCAAGAGGCTAGGGCCGCGGCTGCGGGTCCGGCCAATGCTACTACACCAGAGACAACCGCTCCTCCTCCTCAGCCTAGAGTGGATAATTTTGCTAAGGTTTGCAAGGAGTTCAAGGCTATAGGAGGAAAACCTTTTCTAGGTTCAGAGACTTTCGTAGAGGCTAGAGATTGGCTTAAGGAAGTGGAAGAGTTGCTAGATATCTTTGAAGTGGAAGAGGGAAAGAAAGTCAAGTTGGCGGCTTGGTTAATGAAGGGAGAGGCCTCATTCTGGTGGGAGGTCACTAATGGAGAACGCCCTGTTGACTCTTGGGCAGATTTTAAGCAAAGGTTTGGGGCTAAGTTTCTCTCAAGGGCGGAAGAGAATCTGTTTATGGAGAAGTTCTTGAATTTGAAGCAAGGGAATCTCACGGTGAAAGAATATGTCAACAAATTCAATCAATTAGCAAGGTTTGGCATAGAGTTGGTGAATACACCGGAGAAGAAGGCTTTGAGGTTCGTTAGAGGCTTGAACGAACCATTGCAAGGAATAGCTATGAATCACATTCCTATGGGGGCCACTTTTGAGAAGCTTGTCTACATGGCACTTATGCATGAGGATGATAAGAATTCTAAGGCACCAGAGAAAAAGGGGGATCAGAAGAAACCGCAACAGCAACAACAAGGCAAGGGCGGAAAAGGCAATGGTGACAAAAAGAAGACGAAGAAGAAGTGCTTCAATTGTGGAACACCAGGACACCTCAGTAAGGATTGTCGCAAAAAGAAGAAGACCGGTTGCTTTCATTGTGGTGAAGCAGGGCATCTTGTGAAAAACTGCCCAAAGAAGGGGCAGAAGACGGGGTCTACCTCAGGAGGCCAGGTGCAAGCTCTTATAGCACCACCTCAGTCAGGGGGGCAAGTTCAGGTTCTCTCAGTTCCACCGATTCAGCAGAGAGGTAGAACTATTTCCGTTGAAAGTCTGGTTTTTCTGTTTGATCATCCAGTTCGTACTTTGTTTGACTCTGGCGCATCGCATTCTTTTATCTCATCATCGTTAGTTGAGTCACTGCACTTAGACACCAGTCTAGTTGATGATCCCTTGGTTGTCTCAAACCCAATTGGGGGCTCCATATATCTGTCTATGATATGTTTGGGTTTGAAGATTTCTATACTTAGCGTTGAGTTTAGATGTGATGCTTTTGTATTGGGCTTCACGGGCTATGGGTTGATCTTGGGCATGGACTGGTTATCCAGTAATGGTGCCGTTCTTGATTGCGAAAGGAGAGTTGTCAGGCTCATGACCCGCTTGGGTAACACTCTCGAGATCTCTTGCAATCCCATGGAATCTGTTTTGCTAAGTTATCTTGAATCGCTCGATGCTTCGGTCGAGAGTTTGTGTTCTGTCAGAGTAGTCCGGGAATATCCGGATGTGTTTGAAGAAGTAAAGGGTTTGCCTCCGAAGCGGGAGATAGATTTCCGAATTTATTTGGTGGATAATGCCAAACCAGTGTCTTTGCCAGTACGCCACATGGCTCCTCGTGAGAGAAGAGAACTTCATAAGCAAGTAGGGGAGTTGCTTGAGAAGGGGTTCATAAGGCGAAGTATATCGGAGTGGGGAGCTCCAGTAGTGTTTGCCACGAAGGCGGATGGGTCCCTCAGACTTTGTGTGGATTATAGGGAACTTAATAAGCTCACGAAGAAGAATAGACACCCATTACCGAGGATAGATGATCTCTTTGATCAGTTGGTTGGCGCGTCAGTATTTTCGCAGATGGACTTAGCTACAGGGTTTCATCAGTTAAGAGTGGCGGAGGACAGTATAGAGAAGACTGCTTTCCGGACTCCGGATGGTTTTTATGAGTGGCTAGTGATGCCATTTGGGTTGACAAACGCCCCCGCATACTTTGTTGATCTCATGAGTAGAGTGTTCAGAGAGTATCTGAATAAGTTTGTAGTAGTTTTTGTGGATGACATCTTGGTCTTTTCCAAGAATGAAGAAGAGCATGCCTTACATCTCAAGGAAGTGTTGGAGACTCTTCGAGCGCATAGTCTTAAAGCTAAATTCTCTAAATGCCATTTTTGGAGAAGAGAAGTGCGATTCTTAGGGCATGTGGTCTCTAAGGAAGGGATAGCTGTGGATCCCGCAAAGATAGTATCTATCCAGGATTGGAAAGTTCCTAGAAATGCTACCGAGGTAAGAAGTTTCTTGGGGTTGGCAGGATATTATAGGAAGTTCATCAAAGACTTCGCGAAGATATCAGCCCCATTAACCCGCTTGACGAAGAAGAATCTGGTTTTCTCATGGGATGTAGATTGTGATGATGCTTTCCGACGGTTAAAGAGAGCTTTGACCACCGCTCCAGTTTTAGTGCTTCCAGATGGGAGTAAGCCGTTTGTTGTTTATACCAATGCTTGTGGAACAGGATTAGGCGCAGTCTTGATGCAGGAGGGAAGGGTAATAGCCTATGGAGGGAGACAATTGAGAGTGCATGAGAAGAATTACCCTACCCATGATCTAGAGTTGGCCGCGATTGTTTTCGCACTTAAGTCTTGGCGCCATTATCTTCTTGGTGAGAGATTCGAGTTGTTCACCGACCATAAATCATTGAAGTACTTATTCTCTCAGAAGGATTTAAACTTAAGACAGCAAAGGTGGATGGAGTTCTTAGCATCCTATGATTTCGAGATAGCGTATACCCCTGGTAAGGGTAACGTGGTGGCAGACGCCTTAAGTAGAAAAAGGCTATCTTTGAGTCCATTGTTCGTGGAACGACGAAGCTTGGAGTTTCTTTCTTTGTTTGACTTCAGACCTTCTGTTGATTTTGTACCTGGTTTGTTGGCATCCTTGGAGGTTAGACCTACTCTTTTGAGACGGATTGGCGAGGCTCAGCGAGACGACCCACAGTTGGTTGTGTTGGTAGAGAAGCTTATAAGAGGGGAGTCGTCCAGCCATTTGGGTAGATACACCATAGATGATAAGGGATGGTTGCATAGAGACGGTAGACTTTGTGTACCGCAAGATGAGGGTTTGAAGAAGGCTATTTTGGATGATGCACATCGTTCAAGAATGACTATTCATCCCGGTGGAGACAAAATGTACCAAGACATGAAGAGAGTTTTCTTCTGGGCCGGTATGAAGAAAGATGTGGCCGAGTATGTGGCTAGATGCTTAGTGTGCCAACAAGTTAAAGTGGAGCAAAGGAAACCCGGTGGGTTGCTACACCCATTGGAAGTTCCACAGTGGAAGTGGGATAGTGTCTCGATGGATTTCATCGACGGGTTACCGAGATCGAGGAAGGGCAATACGGGAATTTGGGTTGTGGTAGACAGACTTACCAAGAGTGCCCATTTTATACCCGTAAAGAGTAAGAGGACCGCTCCATGGCTTGCTTCAGTCTATGTTAGAGAGATTGTTAGATTGCATGGCGTACCATCCAGCATTGTGAGTGATCGAGATCCTATTTTCACTAGTGAGTTTTGGAGAAGTTTGCAAGAGGCGGTAGGGACTCAGTTGTGTTTGAGCACCGCATATCATCCTCAGACGGACGGTCAGACCGAGAGGGTGAACCGTATCTTAGAAGATCTTTTGAGGCTTTGTATCTTGGATTTTGGAGGTACATGGGAAGAACATCTTCCTTTGGTGGAGTTCGCATATAATAACAGCTTTCAGTCCAGTATTGGTATGGCTCCTTTCGAAGCTCTTTATGGAAGGCCTTGTCGATCTCCTACATGTTGGTGGGAATCTACGGATAAGATCTTGCTTGGGCCGGATATGGTTAGAGAGACTTCAGAGAAGATTGATTTAATTCGAAAAAGGATGAAAGCAGCGCAAGATAGACAGAAATCTTATGCGGATCGGAGAAGGACGGATCTTGAGTTTGAGGTTGGGGACATGGTTTTTGTCAAAGTATCTCCATTGAGAAATGTTGTTCGCTTTGGGTCCGTAGGGAAGTTAGCACCGAGATTTGTTGGGCCGTTTCCTATTAAGGAAAGGATTGGACGGATGGCATATAGGGTGGAGTTGCCCGACAGACTTAGTGGTGTTCATGATGTATTCCATGTATCACATTTGAGGAAGTGCTTACATGAGACCGCGGAGGTGGTAGAGCCGAGCTTGCTTAGAGATGTAGAGGTAGAGCGTGATGCGACGATTCGACGAGCTCCTACTCGCATCCTTGGGTCAGAAACTAGGAAGTTGAGGAACAGAGAAGTTCAGCTAGTTAAAGTGCAATGGGGAGATGACGAAAGCAATGCTACTTGGGAGACGGAAGCAAAGATGCGTTCTTTGTATCCATTTCTTTTTGAGAGTATGTCTTTTAACTTCTCCTTTATTGCTTGTCTAGTACTTATCTTATCTTTAGTATATCCTCTCGCTAATACCTATGACCTTTAGATAGGGTAAAACCTATGGTTGAAACATGTGTTTGAAACATGTTATGGTTGATGGATGCATATGGATGCAATTGTTTGCTAGTGGTTGCTCGTGGATGCATATACACACACATTAGGCACTAGATCGGCTCAGTCACTTCATGTTGCATATTGCATAAATGGATGTGGTAGTTAGATTGATGGATGTATCATGGCTGTGTTATCATATGGATGATGCATTTTTGTGTATGGTTGTGCACGCATGTAGAAATTTGTATGTGTCAATAGGGTTTCGCATACATATTGGATGCATGGCACTATCATGGTTTGCATTAAGGAGGTTTACTGTATCAGTAACCTCCTGATTTTCGCATTAGGTAAGTACATATACACACACTTTTGCATATATCCATCCAGCATTTAGAATCTTGTAAGGACAATGATTGCTCGTGGATGATGCTTTGAGTAGATGGATGATTGGATGGTAGGATACGTTCTTCCTAACTTGAAGATTTCGGGGACGAAATCCTTTAAGGAGGGGAGAATGTAACAACCCGTATTTTCAATAACCTGTAATAACATAAATCGAGGCAGAATTTAATTCTAAAATGGGAATCAAGGGAAACGGGCTATGCCATTGTGTTCGTCTCGGAAAAATACGCGAAATAGAGTCCGAGTTTTCGAAAATCGGAGTCCGTATGACCAAGATATGGCCTCGCGAAGTTTCACGAAAATTCCCAAATTAAAGTATACTTAATTAAGTGAAATGGGTTGTGTAGATATATATATATATATATATTGATATATATATATATATATAATTGAAAATTTAATAAATAAATATGCAAAAATGCTCAAAACAGCGAATTGGGAGAGGGGAATAACCGAACCGGCCGATTTTTGAAGTCGACCCGAGCCCGCTGGGTCGACTAGGGGTTAATCCAGGGTGTTTGGCTGTCAACCCGTGGGCCGATTCGCTCAAGTGCAGATTTTGCATTTGAATGGTTCTCATGGTCCATCTTTAATCTAAAGGCCCTAGATGGTTCCTACACTTGACTTCTTCCCCAAGACATGCTTTGATGGCTTGGATTGAATCTAGGGTTAATCCTATGGCCTAAAACACTTGCCTAATCTATAAATAAGACCCTAACCTACCCTAATTCATTCATAATTAAACCTAGTGACTAAACTATGGCAAAATGCTAGCTCTCATGGCCTCCACTAATTTTATGAAGAGGGTTGCATACTAATCACTCTCTAATCAACTTCTAATCCCTTCTTAGCATCTTAATCTTCTTCATTTGGTGTTCAAAGTTGCTAGTTGTGAGTTTCTATCACTTTGATGATCTTTTGGTAAACTAATTAGATGAGATGTGATGAGATTTATGGTTTTGTATGTGGGTTAATGAGCTTTGAATCATATGATATGATGTTAGCATTAATCTTATGTTTATGCATGTTGAGTATGTAAGCTTATGCAAGTTTAATATGATGTATGTTATGTTTGCATGATGCTAAATATGCAAGTTGTGGGCTATGTAATCATATGCATGTTATGCAAGTTCATGGTAATATGCTATGCAAGTTACATGTTTGTTAATATGCAAGTTACATGTTTGTTAATATGCAAGTTACATGTATGTAAATATGCAAGTTACATGTTTGTTAATATGCAAGTTACATGTTTGTTAATATGCAAGTTACATGTATGTAAATATGCAAGTTACATGTTTCTTTATATGCAAGTTACATGTTTGTTAATATGCGAGTTACATGTATGTAAATATGCAAGTTACATGTTTATTAATATGCAAGTTCATGATGACACATTATGCAAGTCTATAAGCTAATATGCAAGTTTGTTATGCAAAATGAATATGTAAGTTATGTGACATATTATATGCAAGTTATGTGACATGTTATGCAAGTTCATATGCAAGTTATGTGTTTGTTAATATGCAAGATGGCACCTTTGAAACATGTTCATTCATATGCAAGTTGACACCTTTTATATGTGTTATATCATGAACGAAATTACGTGGGAACGATGGGGTAATTAAATGCATAAGTTAATAAGATTGTGTGAAATTAATATAATTATGCATAACACAAAATAAATAAACATAGTATGGGAATTTGCCTATTTGGTTAGGTGTACCCATACTATGTGTTGGGAATTTACCTATTAAGTTAGGTCTACCCCATGGGAATTTACCTATTAAGTTAGGTCTACCCATGTTAAGAAAACTTGATTAATTAGGGATAATTAATATAAAATTATGAGGGTGATTAATTAGGTGTAATTAATTGACTAAGACACGAGGTTGGACTCAGTTGTAGCGTAAAACTGCCCGGACCCAACCGGCTTAACCAGTTGCTACAAATGTTAGCCCAATGTGAGAGGTCTTAGGCACAAACTAAATACGTAATTAATGTAAAGACACGAGGTTAGACTCTGTTATGACATAAGGCTGCCCGGACCCAACCGGCTTAACCAGCGGTCATAAAAGACAGTCTAATGTGAGAGGTCTTTACAAAGGTTACGTTCTTAATTAATTAATTAAGAAACACTTAACCACATTAGCATGTAGAGGGACATGAGGGGTTAAGTGGGTGCCTCGGGTGGCATGAGAAAATCTAGTGGTTGCCTTGGGTGGCAATAGAAAATACGATTAGAATACTTAACCAAAATAGAACATGTAATTAAAACATGATTAAAGGGTTAAGTGGGATATACTAGAAAAAGGGACAAGCTTAGGTGGGTAGCTTGTGGAGGCCCATTTCAACCAGTAACCCATACGTATCTTTGTGGGCTCGACCCATGTCGAGGACGGGACACGCATACTGGGCTTGACTGTAAGAGGCAAACGGGTTAGCGGTGGCAACGCAAGTCCAACGGGCTTCATATGCGTGAGTGGGCCCGGGCTGGTAGGTAAGCCGTTGTTGCATCGAGTAGATATAAGCCGTGCACCTTTAGTTTCATCAGGTTGCCACATTGGGGAATGATACATCCCACGGTGGGGCCAGCACGGGTATCTACGTTAGGGAGCCGATCGAATGGGAAGTAGTGTGTACACCTAGTGGATTGTAGGGCCCCGTGGCGCCTACTTGGTCACCTAGGGGTACGCAGGTACTAATTAGTAAATTTTATAAGTCCTTGGGTGGGATCAACCTTTAAGTTAGGAACGACTGGTGTGGTGCAGTTTAGTAATTTACCTTAGGGAGGGTAGATGCGTCTTTATCCTTTATCTTCGTTTAGTTGACTGCTTAGGGTAACCATTCATCCCTATATGTTACCGTATATCAGTTTATGTCTTCTCTGGTTACTTTAACGATTGTATTGTTAAAGTTATAGGACTCGCTCAGACTTATGTCTGACCCTGTTGTTTTTATCTTTTTCCCAACCCTCAGGTCCTACGGTGGATCCTAGCAGTAGTGGAGCTTGATCGGATTGCTGTTCCAGTCTTTAGGAGCTTGGATAGATGTAAAGCTCCAGTTATCCAGTTATCTTTTCTTTTGTTTGGCTATTGTATGAGAGTGGGATTATGTACTTCTTTATTTTGATGGATATTGTACTTGACCTTTATTGTGGTTTTATGATGTAACCAGACATGTTTTACTTCCGCTGTTATGAGATGATGTTTTAAAATTTCAAGTACTATTTATATCTGTCTTGTTGTAATTTTTCTGTTCTATATTCACTAAAATACTCCACCGATGCTATGGCATTCCCTTAGTGAGTGATCATAGCGGGAGTGGGGTGTTACACTCCTTCATCAGAACCTCGTCCAACTCGTACCACGTCACTGTGACATCCCCATGTGTCGATCCCCCCTGGTGCGCAACCTACAAATGCTGCCGTCGAGGTGCAGTTCTCCGTTGAACCACGTACATCCAAAAGAACTCATAAACCCTAATTTCATCTTGTAACACCCCACGTCCATTAGTTTCACTCACTAAGGGAATGCATTAACTTTCATGGAGCATTATAAGAGTATAGTACAGAACATCACAAGACAGATATATAAAATGATACTTAAAAAAATTCAAAATTTATTCATTGCAGCGGAGAAGCAAAACATGGCTGGTTACAACATCAAAACCATATACTAAAGCCAAGTACACAAATATCAATCTTGAACAAAATTATTATCAGAGTACATTAAATCGAAACCATAATCCCACTACAAATAGCCATAATGAAAAAGAGATAAAGCTGAGCATTAATTTCAATACTTCCAAGCACTTCAAGAAGAAAGAAATCCGCGTCAAGCTTCACTAATCCCACGCTGAGGACCTGGGGGAAGGGGAGGGAGAAAGAAAAAAGGCGAAACAAAAGTGGTCAGACATAAAGTATGGTGAGTCTAGTGACTTTAACAATCTAATCAGTAAAGTAACAGGATAAGAACATAAATTGGATATAAGAGATGACTGCAACATAAGCAGATATGACAAGGTAAACAAGATAAGCAAGATAGAACATCGACTGTGCTCCTAACCACTATAAGATAAGCCCTGCACCGTACCAACATCCTAGTTACATACTAAAAGATGATCCCTCTTAAACAAATATAATGATGATAGTTTCGTGTACTTCTAGTTACTATCATAGGTGCCAACTTGCTCCTATCCCCACTAGTTGTACCCACTACCCATCCCATTCGATTGGCGCCCTAACCTCGTAGATACCCATGCTGGTCCCACAATAGGGTGTATCACTCCCTAAGGTGGCAACCCTGATACCACTGAAATGCACAGCTTATACCTACACGATGCAACAACGTCTTACCTACCAGCCCGGACCCACGCACACACATGACTGCATTGGACTTGCACTGCCATCGCTAACTCTTTATTGACTTCTTACAATCAAACCCAGTAAGCGTGTCCCTGTCCTCGACCTAGTTCGAGCTCATATAGATACTAAAATGGGTTACTGCTTGAAAAGGGTCCACACATTTGACACAAGATTCCCTCCTAAGCTTGGTCTCCACTAGGAATTCCCACTTAACACCTTTTTATCCCCATGTCTTATCACATGTCTCATCTTGGTTAAGTACTTTAATTATGTTCAACATGCTATCCATGTTACCCACTTAACCCTTTATTATTCCCATGTCTTACCACATGTCTTATCTTGGTTCAGTGTTCATTAATTCATTATAACCGTAATCTCTCCCACATTATATTACCATTTGCGGTTGCTGGATATGTCGGGCGGTTTCCGAGCAGACTTATACCGCAATCCAAATCTAACCTCGTGTTTTTGCATTACTACGCATCTAGTTTTTGCCTTTGACCTCTCACATTATATTACCATTTGCGGTTTCTGGATATACCGGGCGGTTTCGGGCAGGCATATACCGCAATCCGAATCTAACCTCATGTCTTATGCATTCATTATCACTTTCTTGATTCAAGTCCCAATTTCAAATCTAGGATTATAATATATTCCAATTACCCATAATTTACAATTATGCTTATAATGCTAATTCAAGTTATGCCTATATTTCCATGTATACAAGTTGTACCAAATTATGCCCAAAACCATTTCATAGTTATCAATAATTTATGCCAAATCTCATTTTTATTACTAATTTCCCAAACTTTTCCTAATCTTCCCAACGTTATACGTATGTAAATCTCAACGCAGTATGCTTAGGCTCGAAGTTAGCCTAATCTCAAAAGGAAAAAGGAAAAGAAGATGGGAAGAGAAACAAACATCAAAATTGGCATAAACATATAAATAGGCATGTGAAATGAATAACGATAAGATAGATCAGACAGGCATATGATAATAGCAATTGGTTATGAATCTGAAGGATAACAAATTACAAAACTTTATATGATTCATATTATTTACAGGCATATACATTAGATTCGATTTACAATCCTATCACAATTACTTTTTAATTTAATTGTATGTGAAAGTAACAAAAACTCACAGCGATAGGATTCTTAGAAAAAAGATTTAGGCGTTGTTGTAGCAAATTTGATCTTGAATAACCTCTTCTTTGATTTTTAAAGAAGAAAAAGCTAAATTAATTTGAGTTGGACAAGTAACATGGAGGTGCCATGGATTAGGGTTAAAGAATGAAATGGGATTAGGGTTAGGTTTTGGTGTTTATTTATAGGTGTATTTGGTGATTTAGGGCCTTTAGATTAGATTAGGAACCATCAAAACCACTCAGATTAGAAAGACACATCATCAGGGAACTGTCCAGAATTCTTCAGATTTGGGCTCGACATGGGCGTGCTTCTCAGGTGCCGCAGTGCATTTTTGTTCTGGCGCAGTTCACATGTGCGCGGGTTATTCTGGCTCATTTCCTGATTGTTCTGCCAAACTTCTATCGTCCATAACTCCTTCATACGGTATCCGTTTTACACAAACTCGGATTCTATCTCAAGCAGAATTCCGAGACGAACGCAATGGCGCAACCTTTTCACTTAATTCTTCCTCTACAAATTAATTATTCTTAAATTTATCATTTTTAACATTTTAAAATTACGGGGTGTTACATTCTCCCTTACTTAAAGGATTTCGTCCCCAAAATCTCCAAGTTAAGAAGAATCTACGTCCTACCATCCATCATCCATCTACTCATCCATCAATCACGGGTTTCCATTGTCCATAAAAGATTTGTAATGCTTTCAAGAACATATGCAATGTGTGTGTATATCTCCTTATCCTAATGAAAAATCAGGCGGTCTACTGATTCAGTTGACCTCCTTAATGCAAAACATGATAGTGCCATGCGTACATTATGTATTCAAAAGAATCCTAATGATGCATATCATTTCTATATGATGCACAACCATTCATCCAAATGCAACATCCATATGATAACACATTCAATATACATCCATTAATTTAAAAATGCACACTCATCCATATGCAATATAAAAGTGATTGAACCGATCTAGTGCCTAATGTGTGTGTAAATGCATCAAAGAGCAACCACTAGCAAACGCTTACATCCACTTGCATCCACCAAACATAACATATCCCAAACACATGTTTACAACCATAGGATTTTCTACCTAACGATAGAAGATATAATCTAGAGGATACACCAAACGATAGAACAAGTATAAACAAAGCGGTAGAAAAAGAAGAAGTTAAGAACATACCCACAAAAAGGAAAGGGTACGATGCACTATCTTGTCTTCCATTTCCCAAGTCGCATCTCCTTAGTCATCTCCCCATTGGACTTTAACCATCTTGACCTCTCGGTTGCGTAATTTCTTGATCTTCGATCCAAGGATGCATGTAGGAAATCATCTAACTGTGGCATCTCTCTCTACTTCCACTTCTCTAAGCATGCTCGGCTCTACTACTTCTGCAGTATCATGTAAACACTTCCTCAATCGCGACACGTGAAATACTTCATGAACACCACTAAGCTTCTCAGGCAACTTCATTCTGTAGGCCATCTGTCCAATTCTTTCTGTAATGGGGAATGGCCCAACAAATCTTGGTGCCAATTTCCCTACAGATCCAAAACGAACTACATTCCTCAATGGTGATTATTTAATAAAAACCGTGTTTCTGACATCGAACTCAAGATCGGTTTGTCTCTTATCAGCGCGTGACTTTTGCCGGTCTTGTGTCGTCTTCATGCGTCTTCGAATCAAGTCTATCTTCTTCGTGGTTTCCCTGACCATCTCGGGCCCAAGCAAAATCTTATCCGTATATTCCCACCAACAAGTCGGTGATCGGCAAGGTCGTCCATATAGAGCCTCAAAAGGTTCCATGCCAATACTAGTATGATAGCTGTTGTTATAGGCGAACTCTACCCATGGAAGAAGTTCTTCGCAAGTACCTCCAAAGTCCAAGATGCATAACCTCATAAGATATTCTAGAATCATATTCACTCTTTCTGTTTGGCCATCCGTCTGAGGGTGATAAGCGATGCTCAAACACAATTGCGTTCCTACCGCCTCTTGCAAGCTCTTCCAAAACTCACTAGTGAAAATGGGATCTTGATCGCTTATGATACTAGAAGGTATGCCGTGTAGACGAACTGTCTTCCGAAGATAAACAGATGCTAACCATGCCGCTGTTCTTTTATTCTTAACGGGAATGAAATGGGCGCTCTTCGTAAGTCTATCTACTACTACCCAAATCCCCGTATTACCCTTCCTTGACCTCAGAAACCCGTTGACGAAATCCATGGAAACACTTTCCCATTTCCACTATGGAACCTCTGAAGGGTGAAGCAAACCACCTGGCTTCTTTTGCTCATCCTTGACTTGCTGGCACACTAAGCATCTAAAAACTAACTCAGCCACATCCTTCTTCATTCCGGCCCAAAAGAAAACTCATTTCATGTCCCTATACGTCTTGTCACCACCGGGATGTATGGTCATCTTATATCGATGTTCTTCTTCAAGGATTGTCCTTCTCAAACTCTCGTCTCGTGATACACAAAGTCTCCCATCCCTATGCTACCAACCATTTCATCTATAATATACCTACTAGGATGGCTCGAAGACTCCCCTCTTATGAGCTTGTCTACTATCTCTATTAGATGTGGGTCATCTCGCTGTGCCGCTCCTGTCTGTCCCAAAAGAACCGGGTACATTATCGATAGAGGGTCTAAAGTCAAAGGTATGTATATCCTCTAAACTCTGCCGCTCGACGAACAAAGGAGTCAAAGTCAACCTCTTTCTACTCAAGGCATTAGCTACAGCATTACCCTAGCCAGGGGTATATGCAATCTCAAAATCGTAGGATGCTAAGAACTCCATACACCTTTGTTGTCTTAAGTTTAAATCCTTTTGAGAGAACAAGTACTTTAATGACTTATGATCCATATACAACTCAAACCTCTCACAAGCAAGTAATGTCGCCAAGACTTAAGCGTAAAAACTATGGCAGCTAATTCTAAGTCGTGGGTAAGGTAATTCTTCTCACTGACCTTCAATTGGCTTCCACCATAACATATCGCCCTTCCCTCTTGCATCAAAACTGCGTCCAGCCCTGTCCCGCAAGCATCGGTATATACTGTGAATGATTTACCTCCATCTGGAAAAACTAAAACTAGAGCTGTCGTCAAAGCCCTCTTAAAACGTTGAAAAGCATCATCACAGTCAACATCCCAAGAAAAGGTCAAATTCTTTTTCGTTAACTGAGTAAGTGGGGCTGATATCTTAGCAAAGTCCTTGATTAACTTTCTATAATAGCCCGCCAAACCAAGAAAACTTCTTACCTCCATTGCATTTTTAGGAATCTTCCAATCTTGGATTGCCAGTACCTTCGCGGGATCTACTGCTATCCCTTCTTTATAGACCACGTGCCCTAGGAATCTTACCTTCTTCCTCCAAAAGTGACATTTGGAGAACTTAGCCTTAAGCTGATGTACTCGAAGGGTCACTAAAACTTCCTTAAGATGTAAGGCATGCTCTTCCTCGTTTCTTGAGAAGATCAGGATATCATCTACAATGACTACTACAAATTTGTTTAGAAACTCCCTAAACACCTTACTTATCAAGTCCACGAAATATGCGGGTGCATTTGTCAAAGAAAAAGGCATGGCGTGCCATTCAAAGAAACCATTCGGAGTTCTAAATGCAGACTTATCTATGCTGTTTTCAGCCACCCTTAGCTGATGAAATCCCGTAGCTAAATCCAACTGCAAGAAAAACGAATTACCAACCAACTGATCGAAAATTCTTCTATCCTCGGTAATGGGTGTCTTTTCTTCTTCATGAGCTTATTCATCTCCTTACAGTCCACACACAATCTAAGTGAACCATCAGCCTTCATAGCAAAAACAACTGGAGCACCCACTCCGAGACACTTCTTCTTATGAACCCTTTCTCAAGCAACTCTTTCACTTGTTTACTAATCTCCCTCCTTTCTCTTGGAGCTATGTGGCGCACAGGCAATGCAATTGGCTTTGCATTGTCCACCAAGTATATACGGAAATCTATCTCGCGTTTGGAGGTAAGCCCCCAACCTCCTCAAAGACATCTGCATAATCACAGACAACTCGAATAGATTGCAAATCATCAATAGATGTGTCAAGAGATTCTAGGTTGCTAACATAACAGAACCCTTAGGGTCGCATGAGATATCGAGAGTATTACCCAAACTAGTCAATAGTCTAACTACCCTCTTTTCATAGTCGAGAATGGCACCATGCCTGGCTAGCCAATCCATTCCTAGAATCAACCCATAGCCCGTGAAACCAAGCACATAGGCGTTGCATTCGTACTCAATGCCCTACACATATATTCTCTAATCCCGACAAAACATAGAAAAATTAGTCGTACCCCCAATAAGATTTGAGACAACAACGGGATCCACTACTAAACTAGTATCTAAGTGAAAAGACTCAACAACAGAAGCAGATATAAACGTATGTGAAGCGCCAAAATCAAACAAAGTACGTACAGGACGATCGGAAAGGAAAATCAAACTTTCAACAGAAATGTTTCTACCTCTCTCTTGCGTAGTTGCCATGAGAGCATGAACCTTCCCTCTAGAAGTAGATCCTGTCCTCTGTCCTTGCACCTGTCCTTGCCTCTTTGGGAAGTCTTTAATCATATGTGCTGCCTCACCACATTGGAAGCAACCAATCGTCCTCTTCTTCTTCCTACAGTCATTCTTCAAATGGCCAGGTATTCCACAATTGTGGCACTTTCTTTTCTCCGAGCCCTTGTTATCCTTACTGCCCTTCTTTTGTTGTTGCTATGCCTTCTTTGATCACCTTTCTTATCTTGTGTCTTATCTACATTAGCACCTTTCTCCTCTTCATATATCAATGCCGTATCAACAAGATTCTCGAAAGTAGGCCCCATAGGAATGTGGGACATAGCCAACCCGTGTAATGGTTCATTCAGCCCCTTGTCAAATCTCAAGGCCTTCTTATGTGGCATACTAACTAATTCCATACCAAATCTTGCTAACTGGTTAAACTTGTTAACGTACTCCTTCACAGACAAACTCCCTTGTTTCAAAGCCAAGAACCTCTCCATGTATAAACTCTCCTCTACTTGTGAAAGGAATTTCAACTCGAACCTTTGTCTAAAATCCATCCACGTCTCCACTGCACGTCCTCCATTAGTTACTTCACACCAAAATGAAGCTTCATCCTTCATCAACCAAGCAGCTAGCTGAACCTTCCTTCCATCGTCTACCTCAAAGATACCAAACAAGTCCTCCACTTCCTTGAGCCAATTTCGAGCCATAACAAACGTCCCAGTTCCATAAAACGGTTTTTTCCCATCGCACGGAAGTCTTCGCATATCTTAGAAAAAGCGCCCACACGGAGAGGAGGAGGTGGAACGATGGTTGCAGCTAGGGGAGGAGGAACATCTACAGGGCCTAAGGCAGTAGATCTAGCCTCCAGATACCTTCTGAACCAGCCTAGTATCAGTATGCCCTCGGGTATATTGGGTTCCCCAGACATGCTGAAAGAAAAAGGAAGAGATTCAAAACAGAGAATCGAAACATAGATATATGGCTTTTAGGATTATGTTTTTCATAATAAACCTTTCTCTTGAAAATACCCCCTTTAAAACATGTTTTAGAAAATACTTCCTTTTAAAAATGCTCTTGAATACGATTTTCAAAATCTTTTATCTATTCTGGTAAACTTCATCTTTGATACCACATGTGACACCCCACGTCCATTAATTCACTCACTAAGGGAATGCATTAACTTTAATGGAGCGTTATGAGAGTATAAAACAGAACATCACAAGACAGATGTATAAAATGGTACTAAAAAAATTCAAATTTATTCATTGCAGCAAAAAAGCAAAACATGTCTGGTTACAATATCAAAACCATATACTAAAGCCAAGTACACAAATATCCATCTTGAAAAAAATTATTATCAAAGTACATAAAAGCAAAACCATAATCCCACTCCAATAGCCGTAATGAAAAAGAGATGAAGCTGAGCATTGCTTTCAACACTTCCAAGCGCTTCAAGAAGAAAGAAATCTGAGTCAAGCTTCACTAATCCCACCTTGAGGACCTGGGGGGAGGGAAGATGTAACACCCCACCTCCATTAAGGTCACTCACAAAGGGAATGCCTTAACTTTGGTGGAGTGTATTAGTAGACATAACAGAAATTTACAAGACAGATAAACAATACTAGAGAAATTATAACTTTATTACAGCGGAAAACAGAAATTAGTTTGGTTACATCTTCACCAAAAACTCAAGTACATAAATATCAGTCTTGTTCAGAAAATCATCAGAGTACAAAACTGTAAAATAATAATCCCCACAGAAGCTGCCATAAGGAGTCAAGCCATACTATAAGCACTCTAAGTACTTCAAGCAGAAGAAATTCGGATCAAGCTAAAGTATTCCCCCCTTGGAAAACCTGTGGGGGGGGGGGGGGACGGAAGAAAAAGGGGCGAAAACAAGCATGGTCAGACATAAAGTCTGGCAAGTCCAGTGACTTTCAGCATATGAACAAATAATAATAATTATGACATGAAAATAAGCTGGATAAGAGATGATAGTAACAGGAGCAGCAGATGTACTTAGGTTAAACAGAAGAAACATAATAATATTACTTTTCATTTCTCTGCACTAATACTAGTATAACAGGATTAGGTGTTACCCCAATGTCTAAACTGAAACAGAAACGTGAACAGAATAATTTCCACGGAAGAGAATGCTAGTAATGGGCCTTTACCACCCCAACAAAAACAGACAGAAACAGAATCCTAATAATGGGACTTTACCACCCGAACAGAAACAGACAGAAACAGAGTGCTAATAATGAGCCCTTACCACCCGAACAGAAGGTACAGAAACAGATTAATCCCTACGGAAACAGAATGTAGAATTAGGTGTATACTCCTAAATGGGCCTTTACCACCCGAACAGACGGTACCACGCAGAAACAGACATGTGTTGCCATCCAACAGAAACATTCGGTACCAACAGAAACAGACAGAACTAAGTGTACCCTTAAACCCTACCCTAAGCGATTGGCTCCCTAATACATAAATACCCTGTGTCGGCCCCACAGTAGGGTGTATCACTCCCTAAAGTGACAACCAATTGGCACAGACTTAGTTACAGATGTCATGGTGTCTTACATCCTCAGAGGCAGACCGGGATCCATGCACGAACATGACCCGGTTGGAACGCACCATCAACACCCCTCACCATTATCAGAATGAACCGCTTATAATTAGTTCAGTAAGCATGCCCGGACCCTACCTACTGTTGGGTCAAAGTTTGATACCAGAAAGGGTTACTGACTAATATAGGTCCCAAACAACAGATGACACAAGTAATTTCCCTCCTAACCTTGTGTCCCCAGACTAACAGATTTCAGATTAACTTGTTTACAAGGTCAGACATATATAGTTCAGATCAACTAGTTCACGGATCAGACAAGTTTCAGACTAATGCATCAGATATACGGATTTAACAGATTTGTCCAACTTTGTAATTGGGCCTATAGATTCACGAAACGGGTTTGTTAAATTCAGTAATCCAATTGGTTTAACCCTACCCACCCAACACGTTTTAGACATCATATTTATCTCAGATTTATATCAATTAAAAATTAACGCGCAGACCTCCCACATTAGACTGACAGTTTGCAGCCACTGGTTAGGCCGGTTGGTTACGGGCAGGTTTCTGCCGCAAACTGAGTCTAACCTCGGGTTTCAAGCATGTTATGACTAACTTCTCACATTAGAACCTATTCTTTTCGGCCACTGGATGTGTCGGGCGGTTCCGGGCAGGATTACGTTGCAAACTCATTCTAACCTCGAGTTTGCCATGTTTCATGTTTAGCCAATACATTCATTCACAGACTTTGCTAATATCAGACTAATCATGCTAATTTAACAAATTAACTTCTGTACAAGTTACAACAGATTATTCGAGGTTCTATTAACAAGTTTTGCTCAATTTTAAATCGAGCCTACAGATTTACATACTTCAAATTTCAGCATTTCAGTTCCAATTGATTACGCCATTCAACAGACTAAACAGATAACAGATCTTGCAGATTAGGCGATTTAGCAGGTCTAGCAGATAAGGCAATTTTAACATAATTAGCAGACTAGGCAATTCAATCTAATTAGCAGTTTAGGCAATATAACAGAACTAGCGGATTAGGCAATATAACAGATTTAATCATTCCTTAAAGTTTCATTGACATATCTTGCCTAATTATAAATTTAGCCTAAACTTACATGCCCAAATCAAGGTCATAATTCATAATACAATATATGCCCCAAATTTAGCCTAAACTTACATGTCAAAACTAGATTTAATATTCTAGTTTACCATTTATGTCCAGGACTAATACACATGTAAATCATTCTCTATTATAGCCAATTCAGATTATGCCAACATATTTGCTATGCCAAATTAACTTAATTAAGCTACGCCCAATCCCCATATAACATATTTCCACAAGTTCTCTAAATACTCATGAAATGGCCCTAGCAAAAGGAATAGGGGATAAACACAAGAAAGAATAGGCATGCAATAATGAATCGAATACAATGATAATGGCCCCTCTAGGCTCGATGTACATAACAGTGGATGGGAATAAACTAGCAAAGTTACATACTAAATATGAGATCTAACATCACTAGGGGAATAGGCATAAGAAACTAACTACAATAGTTGCAGATAACTAACCACAATAGTCATGGGCGTCTAATTACAATAGTTTCTTATTCAATGTCATAGGCAATAGTCTCATAGTCGTGAATCATAGTTATAGGCAATAGTCTCATAGGCGTAAATAATAGTCATAGGCAATAGTCTCATAGGCAACAGTTTCATGTCCAATTATGCATTATTCATTATTTGTCCCAAAATTTAGCGTTCCTGCGTTAATCTCTTATGAGATTCGGTGCAGGCTCGAACTAGCCTGGCTATAGAACAGAAAGAAGAAAGAGGTACAAAATAGTCACAAAAAAAAAAGATCTGACAGATAAGAATATACATAACCTCAGATTCAGATTTATAATCATGCCACAACCATAATTAAAGTTTATATCGGAAAATAACTGTACTTGCCTTTTGTGGTTTTAAGAAAGGATAATAAACTGTTGTTGATGCAGAAATGTTGAATTACTCCTCTTTAATTGTAGTTGTAGCTCTAAACTTTGATTTGAGATTTGATTTAGCTTTTAATTCTATTCAGGTTGGAAGAAGATGCATCAGTCCAAGTGTTGATTCCAGCAGAGTAGCGACGCCGTTTTTATTTTTAATTAGAACAGAGGCAGAATATAGACAGAATGAAATTGTGTAGAGAAAATGAGGCTAGGGGGCTGTTTATATAGGATTAGGCGGACGAATCTAGACAGAAAACGAGACCGGATACATCAGAATGAACCAGGTTCAAAAACTGGGTTTCGGGAGCAGGTCGACCCCCAGATTGACTCCCCAGTCGACCTGGTCATGGGGAGGTCGACACCCCGATCGACACCCCATTCGACCTGGTTGGGGGGGGGGTGACTCCCCAGTCGACCTGGGTATATGGGCGGGAATTTTCCCGCCAACCTTCTCTGGGTTTGAATTTCGAATTTCTGGCTTTATTTTCGAGCAGTTTTATTTTATTTAAATTCCTGAAACATCGGAGGGTCATAGCTTGGTCATACAGACTCTGTTTTTCGAAAACTCGGACTCGTTTTCAAGTAGAATTTCGAGACGAACGCAATGGCGCAACCCGTTTCCCTTGATTCATATTTTAAAAATTAATTATTCTCTGATTTGTTACTTATACATTTACAGAAAATACGGGGTGTTACATTCTCCCATCCTTAAAGGATTTAGTCCCCGAAATCTTCTAGTTAAGAAGAATGTGTCATGCGATCCAGTCATCCATCTACTCAACCATCATCCACAAACATCCATTGTCCTTAGAAAACTTCTAATGTTGTATGAACATATGCAAAAGTGTGTGTATATGTTCCTTATCTAATGCAAAGATCAGGCGGTCCACTGATTTAGTTGGCCTCCTTAATGCGAACTATGTCAGTGTCATGAGGCCAACATGTATGCAATTTTCCTACTTGATACATAGTTTTCTTATATGAGTGACAACCATTCATTCATATGCAACATCCATGTGATGATTCAATCATTTTGCATCCACAGAAATTGAAAATGCTCACACATGCATATGTAGTATGAGAGTGTTTTCGAGCCGATCTAGTGCCTAGTGTGTGTATATGCATCCACGAGCAACCACTAGCAACCAATTGCATCCACTTGCAACCATCAAACATAACATGTCTCAAACACATGTTTACATCCATATGATTCCTATCTATAGGTCGAAGACTCGATCGATAGGAATCAGTCGAGTGATGGGAGCGAATGCAGATAAACAAAACTTGGTTTCCATTAGGCCTTGGTTGAGAGACAAATTCCCCTAAGTATCAACCCCTAAGACCGAAATCAACATCAGATTGACACCCAGAGGATTACCCTCTTTAGACAATGTCAAAACTGGAAATCTCAACCTTATCAGAAAGATTCAGATATTTACAGATTACTAGTACAGATCAGATTACTAAATGATTCTTAGGAAACTAAACATGATAAAAACCAGAATGTATGCGTCATTGTCAACTTAACGCTCAACACAGATACCCAACTTACCACGCTTAGATGAGTCATAACCCTTATGTGTCTGAGTCTACAGTGGAATCAGAAACAATACTAGTATTCAAGTGCAGAGTATCGATTTCAAAATCGAAATGCCAAAATCAGAAAAGAGTAACTCAAAAATCAGATAAAGAAATTAAACCTCTTACAGAAAGTTTTCCAACTTCTATCCTATCCACTAGCCTCGAGAGTGTTCGTCTGCCTTCCAGAAGTTGGTCCTGCCCTCTGCCCTTGCCCTCGTTTCTTCGGACAGTCCCTAGTGAAGTGTCCCATCTCACCATAGTTGAAGCAAGTGCCCTTTCTTTTTCTGCAATCCTTGTTCAGATGAGTCGAGCTTCCACATGTAAAGCACTTTTTCTCCTTCTTATCTTCAGACTTTTCACCCTTCTTTTGTGTTTCCTTTTTGGGCCATGCTTTCTTGTTATGTGGTTCTTCCTTCTTTGCCTCTTTCTTGTCATTTTCTTCCTCGTGCAGCAGTGCCATATCCACCAATCTCTCGTAATTCGCTCCCATGGGTACGTGGCTCATGGCTAGGCTATGCAGTGGCTCGTACAATCCTTTAACAAAGCAGAGAGCCTTTTTATGCTGGGTGTTGACTAAATTTAGTCAGGACCTAGCCAGTTGGTTGAACTGGTTGACGTATTCCTTGTCCGTCATACTTCCTTGCTTAAGAGATAAGAACTTTTCCAGTTGTAGACTTCGTTCATCTTGCGAGAGGAATTTCATCTCAAACCTTGTTCAGAAATCCATCCATGTTTCAACCGGCCTCTCGGCGTTAGTGACTTTCCACCAATAGGAAGCTTCGTCCTTGAGCAACCATACCGCCAATTGTACCTTCTGCCTATCGTCCACCTCGAAAATAACGAACAGATCCTCAGTTTCTTTGAGCCAGTTCCTCGCTTATACGAATGATTCATTTCCCTTGAAATACTTTCCACCCATGGCCCTAAAATCTTTACAGATCTTTGAAAAAGCAATTGCACGAAGAGGGGTGGAGGAGGAGGAATCGCTGCAGCTGGAGTAGGAATATTTGCTGGGCCTGCATCGTTGGCCCTAGACTCAAAGTACCTCCTGAACCAGCCAGGTATTGGCACGCCCTCTGGAAAGTTAAGATTCCCAGATATGCTGGAATGAAAGAAAAAGATTTACAACGGAGAACTGAAAAGATAGATGTATGGCTTTTTGGGGATTATGTTTTTCAAAATTAAGCTTTACTTTTGAAAATACTTCCTTTTAAAACCTTTTTGAAAATAATTTTCAAAAAATTTACCCAATCTGGTATCCTTCAGCTCTGATACTAAGTGGTTACACCCCACCTCCATTAAGGTCACTCACAAAGGGAATGCCTTAAATTTGGTGGAGTGTTTTAGTAGACAGAACAGAAATTTACAAGACAGATAAACAATACTATAGAAATTATAACTTTATTACAGCGGAAAACAGAAATCAGTTTGGTTACATCTTTACCAAAAACTCAAGTACATAAATATCAGTCTTGTTCAGAAAATCATTAGAGTACAAAACTGTAAAATCATAATCCTCACAGAAGCTGCCATAAGGAGTCAAGCCATACTTTAAGCACTCTAAGTACTTCAAGCAGAAGAAATCCGGATCAAGCTAAAGTATTCCCTCCTTGGAAAACCCCGGGGGGGGGGGGGGACACGGAAGAAAAAGGGGCGAAAACAAGCTAGGTCAGACATAAAGTGTAACAAGTCCAGTGACTTTCAACATATGAACAGATAATAATAATTATGACATGAAAATAAGATGGATAAGAGATAACAGTAACAGGAGCAGCAGATGTACTTAGGTTAAACAGAAGAAACAGAATAATATTACTTTTCATTTCTCTGCACTAATACTAGTATAACAGGATTAGGTGTCACCCCAATGTCTAAACTGAAATAGAAACGGGAACAGAATAATTTCCTCAGAAGAGAATGCTAGTAATGGGCCTTTACCACCCCAAAAGAAACAGACAGAAACAGAATGCTAATAATGGACCTTTACCACCCGAACAGAAACAGACAGAAACAGAGTGCTAATAATGGGCCTTTACCACCCGAAAACAAGGTACAGAAACAGAAACAGATTAATCCCTACGAAAACAGAATGTAGAATTAGGTGTATACTAGTAAATGGGTCTTTACCACCCGAATAGACGGTACCACGCAGAAACAGACAGGTGTTGCCACCCAACAGAAATAGACGGTACCAACAGAAATAGACAGAACTAAGTGTACCCTTAAAACCCTACCCCAAGCGATTGGCTCCCTAATACATAAATACCCTGTGTCGGCCCTACAATCGGGTGTATCACTCCCTAAAGGGACAACCAATTGGCACAGTCCTATTTACAGATGTCACGGCGTCTTACATCCTCAGAGGCAGACCGGGATCCATGCACGCACATGACCCGGTTGGAATGCACCATCAACACCCCTCGCCATTATCAGAATGAACTGCTTATAATTAGTTCAGTAAGAAAGCCCGGACCCTACCTACTGTTGGTCAAAGTTTGATACCAGAAAGGGTTACTGACTAATATGGGTCCCAAACAACAGATGACGCAAGTAATTTCCCTCCTAACCTTGTGTCCCCAGACTAACAGATTTCAGATTAACTTGTTTACAAGTTCAGACATACAGAGTTCAGATCAACTAGTTCACAGATCAGACAAGTTTCAGACTAACGGATCAGGTATACAGATTTAACAGATTTGTCTAACTTTGTAATTGGGCCTACAGATTCACGAAACAGGTTTGTTAAATTCATTGTCCAATTGGTTTAACCCTACGCACCCAACACATTTCAGACATCATATTTATCTCAGATTTGTATCAATTAAAAATTAACGCGCAGACCTCTCACGTTAGACTGACAGTTTGCGGCCACTGGTTAGGCCGATTGGTTCCGGGCAGGTTTCTGCCGCAAACTGAGTCTAACTCGGGTTTCAAGCACGTTATGACTAACTTCTCACATTAGAACCTATTGTTTGCGGCCACTAGAAGTGCCCGGCGGTTCCGGGCAGGATTACGCCGCAAACTCATTCTAACCTCGAGTTAGCCATGTTTCATGTTTAGCCAATGCATTCATTCACAAACTATGCTAATATCATACTAATCATGCTAATTTAACAAATTAACTTCTGTACAAGTTACAGCAGATTATTCGAGGTTCTATTAACAAGTTTTTCTCAATTTTAAATCGAGCGTACAGATTTACATACTTAAAATTTTAGCATTTCAGTTCCAACAGATTACGCCATTCAACAGGCTAAACAGATAACATATCTTGCAGATTAGGCGATTTAGCAGGTAAGGCAATTTTAACATAATTAGCAGATTAGGCAATTCAATCTAATTAGCAGTTTAGGCAATATAACAGAACTAGCGGATTAGGCAATATAACAGATTTAATCATTCCATAAATTTAGCCTAAACTTACATGCCCAAATCAAGGTCATAATTCATAATTCATAATACAATATATGCCCCAAATTTTAGCCTTAATATTCCCATTTACAGTTCATGTCAAAAATAGATTTAATATTGTAGTTTACCATTTATGTCCAGGACTAATACACATGTAAAACATTCTCTATTATAGCCAATTCAGATTATGCCAACATATTTGCTATGCCAAATTAACTTAATTAAGCTACGCCCAATCCCCATATAACATGTTTCCACAAGTTCTCTAAATACTCATGAAATGGCCCTAGCAAAAAGAATAGGGGATAAACACAAGAAAGAATAGGCATGCAATAATGAACCAAATACAATGATAATGGCCTCTCTAGGCTCGATGTACATAACAGTGAATGGGAATAAATAAGCAAAGTTACATACTAAATATGAGATCTAACATCATTAGGGGAATAGGCATAAGAAACTAACAACAATAGTTGTAGGTAACTATCCAGAATTGCCATGGGCGTCTAATTACAATAGTTTCTTATTCAATGTCATAGGCAGTTGTCTCATAGTCATAGGCAATAGTCTCATAGGCGTGAATTATAGTCATAGGCAATAGTTTCATGTCCAATTATGCATTATTCATTATTTGTCCCAAAATTTAGCGTTCGAGCGTTAATCTCTTATGAGATTCGGCGCAGGCTCGTAGTAGCCTGGCTGTAGAACAGAAAGAAGAAAGAGGTACATAATAGTAAAAAAAAAAACAGATCTGACAGATAAGAATATACATAACCTCAGATTCAGATTTATAATCATGCCACAACCATAATTAAAGTTTATATCAAAAAATAACTGTACTTGCCTTTCGTGGTTTTAAGAAAGGATAATAAACTGTTGTTGATGCAGAAATGTTGAATTACTCCTCTTTAATTGTTGTTGTAGCTCTAAACTTTGATTTGAGATTTGATTTAGCTTGTAATTCTATTCAGGTTGGAAGAAGATGCATCAGTCCAAGTTTTGATTCCAGCAGAGTAGCGACGCCATTTTTATTTTTAATTAGAACAGAGGCAGAATATAGACAGAATGAAATTGTGTAGAGAAAATGAGGCTAGGGGCTGTTTATATAGGATTAGGTGGACGAATCTAGACAGAAAACGAGACCGGATACATCAGAATGAACCAGGTTCAAAAACTGGGTTTCGGGAGCAGGTCGACCCCCAGGTCGACTCCCCAGTCGACCTGGTCATGGGGAGGTCGACACCCCAGTCGACCTGGTTTGGGGGAGGAGGGTCGACTCCCCAGTCGACCTGGGTATATGGGCGGAAATTTTCCAGCCAGCCTTCTCTGGGTTTGAATTTCGAATTTCTAGCTTTATTTTCGAGCTGTTTTATTTTATTTAAATTCCTGAAACTTCGGAGGGTCATAACTTGGTCATACGGACTCTGTTTTTCGAAAACTCGGACTCGTTTTCAAGCAAAATTTCGAGATGAACGCAATGACACAACCCGTTTCCCTTGATTCTTATTTTAAAAATTAATTATTCTCTGATTTGTTACTTATACGTTTACAGAAAATACGGGGTGTTACATTCTCCCCTCTTTAAAGGATTTCGTCCCCGAAATCTTCAAGTTAAGAAGAATGTGTCCTACCATCCAGTCATCCATCTACTCAACCATCATCCACAAGCATCCATTGTCCTTAGAAAACTTCTAATGTTGTATGAACATATGCAAAAGTGTGTGTATATGTTCCTTATCTAATGCAAAGATCAGGCGGTCCACTGATTCAGTTGACCTCCTTAATGCGAACTTTGTCAGTGTCATGAGTCCAACATGTATGCAATTTTCCTATTTGATACATATTATTCTTATATGAGTGACAACTATTCATTCATGTGCAACATCCATGTGATGAGTCAATCATTTTGCGTCCACAGAAATTGAAAATGTTCACACATCCATATGCAGTATGAGAGTGTTTTCGAGCCGATCTAGTGCCTAGTGTGTGTATATGCATCCAGGAGCAACCACTTGCAACCATCAAACATAACATGTCTCAAACACATGTTTACATCCATAGGATTCCTATCTGTAGGTCGAAGACTAGATCGATAGTATACAGTCGAGTGATGGGAGCGAGTGTAGATAAACAAAACTTGGTTTCCATTAGGCCTTGGTTGAGAGACAAATTCCCCTAAGTATCAACCCTGAAGACCGAAATCAACATCAGACTGACACCCAGAGGATTACCCTCTTTAGACAATGTCATAACTGGAAATCTCAACCTTATCATAAATATTCAGATATTTACAGATTACCGGTGCAGATCAGATTACTAAATGATTCTTAGGAAATTAAGCATGATAAAAACCAGAATGTATGCATCATAATCAACTTAACGCTCGACACAGATACCCAACTTACCACGCTTAGATGAGTCATAACCCTTATGGGTCTGAGTCTACAGCGGAATCAGAAACAATACTAGTATTCAAGTGCAAAGTATCGATTACAGAATCGAAATGCCAGAATTAGAAAAGAGTTTTAACTCAAAAATCAGATAAAGAAATTAAACCTCCTACGGAAAGTTTTCCTACTTCTATCCTATCCACTAGCTTCGAGAGTGTTCGCCTGCCTTCCAGAAGTTGGTCCTGTCCTTTGCCCTTGCCCTCGTTTCTTCGGACAGTTCCTAGTGTAGTGTCCCATCTCACCACAGTTGAAGCAAGTGCCCTTTCTTTTTCTGCAATCCTTGGTTAGACGAGTCGAGCTTCCACAAGTAAAGCACTTTTTCTCCTTCTTATCTTCAGACTTTTCACCCTTCTTTTGTGTTTCCTTTTTGGGCCAAGCTTTCTTGTTCTGTGGTTCTTCCTTCTTTGCCTCTTTCTTGTCGTTGTCTTCCTCGTGCAGTAGTGCCATATCCACCAATCTCTCGTAAGTCGCTCCAATGGGTACGTGGGTCATGGCTAGGCTGTGCAGTGGCTCGTTCAATCCTTTAACAAAGCGGAGAGCATTTTTATGATGGGTGTTGACTAAATCTAGTCCGAACCTAGCCAGTTGGTTGAACTGGTTGACGTATTCCTTGACCGTCATACTTCCTTGCTTAAGAGATAAGAACTTTTCCAGTTGTAGACTTCGTTCAGCTTGCGAGAGGAATTTCATCTCAAATCTTATTCTGAATTCCATAGATGTTTTAATCGGCCTCTCGGCGTTAATGACTTCCCACCAATAGGAAGCTTCGTCCTTGAGCAACCATACCGCCAATTGTACCTTCTGCCTATCGTCCACCTCGAAAATAACGAACAGATCCTCAGTTTCTTTGTGCCAGTTCCTCGCTTCTACGAATGATTCAGTTCCATTGAAATCCTTTCCACCCATGGCCATAAAATCTTTACAGATCTTTGAAAAAGCAATTGCACGAAGAGGAGGCGGAGGTGGAGGAATCGTTGCTGCTGGAGGAGGAATATTTGTTGGGCCTGCATCGCTGGCCCTAGCCTCTAAGTACCTCCTAAACCAGCCAGGTATTGGCACGCCCTCTGGAAAGTTAAGATTCCCAGACATGCTGGAATGAAAGAAAAATATTTAAAACGGAGAACTGAAAAGATAGATATATGGCTTTTTGGGGATTATGTTTTTCAAAAGTAAGCTTTACTTTTGAAAATACTTCCTTTTAAAACCTTTTGGAAATAATTTTCAAAAACTTTACCCAATCTGGTAACCTTCAGCTCTGATACCAAGTGTTACACCCCACCTCCATTAAGGTCACTAACAAAGGGAATGCCTTAACATTGGTGGAGTGTTTTAGTAGACAGAACAGAAATTTACAAGACAGATAAACAATACTATAGAAATTATAACTTTATTACAGTGGAAAACAGAAATCAGTTTGGTTACATCTTTACCAAAAACTCATGTACATAAATATCAGTCTTGTTCAGAAAATCATCAGAGTACAAAACTGTAAAATCATAATCCCCACAGAAGCTGCCATAAGGAGTCAAGCCATACTTTAAGCACTCTAAGTACTTCAAGCAGAAGAAATCCGGATCAAGCTAAAGTATTCCCTCCTTGGAAAACCTGGGGGGGGGGACAGAAGAAAAAGTGGCGAAAACAAGCAAGGTCAGACATAAAGTCTGGCAAGTCCAGTGACTTTCATCATGCGAACAGATAATAATAATTATGACATGAAAATAAGCTGGATAAGAGATAACAGTAATAGGAGCAGCAGATGTACTTAGGTTAAATAGAAAAAACAGAATAATATCACTTTTCATTTCTCTGCACTAATACTAGTATAACAGGATTAGGTGTCACCACAATGTCTAAACTGAAACAGAAATGGGAACAGAATAATTTCCACAGAAGAGAATGCTAGTAATGAGCCTTTACACCCCAACAGAAACAGACAGAAACAGAATGCTAATAATGGGCCTTTACCACCCGAACAGAAATAGACAGAAATAGAGTGCTAATAAAACAGAAGGTACAGAAATAGAAATAGATTAATCCCTACGAAAACAGAATGTAGAATTAGGTGTATACTAGTAAATGGGCCTTTACCACCCGAACAGACGGTACCACGCAGAAACAGACAGGTGTTTCTACCCAACAGAAACAGACGGTACCAACAAAAATAGACAGAACTAAGTGTACCCTTAAAACCCTACCCCAAGCGATCGACTCCCTAATACATAAATACCCTGTGTCGG
Organism: Allium sativum; assembly: GCA_030737875.1. NCBI lineage: Eukaryota > Viridiplantae > Streptophyta > Magnoliopsida > Asparagales > Amaryllidaceae > Allium > Allium sativum. The sequence goes on along the minus strand of CM060925.1, from coordinate 304,039,171 downwards.
CCCTACAGTAGGGTGTATCACTCCCTAAAGTGACAACCAATTGGCACAGACCTATTTACAGATGTCACGGCGTCTTACATCCTCAAAGACAGACCGGGATCCATGCACGCACATAACCCGGTTGGAACGCACCATCAACACCCCTCGCCATTATTAGAATGAACCGCTTATAATTAGTTCAGTAAGCGTGCCCGGACCCTACCTACTGTTTGGTCAAAGTTTGATACCAGAAAGGGTTACTGACTAATATGGGTCCCAAACAACAGATGACACAAGTAATTTCCCTCCTAACATTGTGTCCCCAGACTAACAAATTTCAGAATAACTTGTTTACAAGTTCAGACATACAAAGTTCATATCAACTAGTTCACAGATCAGACAAGTTTCATACTAACGGATCAGATATACGGATTTAACAGATTTGTCTAACTTTGTAATTGGGCCTATAGATTCACGAAACGGGTTTGTTAAATTCATTAGTCCAATTGGTTTAACCCTACCCACCCAAAACATTTTAGACATCATATTTATCTCATATTTGTATCAATTAAAAATTAATGCGCAGACCTCTCACATTAGACTGATAGTTTGCGGCCACTGGTTAGGCCGGTTGGTTCCAGGCAGGTTTCTGTCGCAAACTGAGTCTAACCTCGGGTTTCAAGAACATTTTGACTAACTTCTCACATTAGAACCTATTGTTTGCGGCCACTTGATGTGCCCGGCGGTTCCGGGCAGGATTACGCCGCAAACTCATTTTAACCTCGAGTTAGCCATGTTTCATGTTTAGCCAATGCATTCATTCACAGACTATGCTAATATCAGACTAATCATGCTAATTTAACAAATTAACTTCTGTACAAGTTACAGCAGATTATTCGAGGTTCTATTAACAAGTTTTGCTCAATTTTAAATCGAGCGTATAGATTTACATACTTCAAATTTCAGCATTTCAATTCCAACAGATTACGCCATTCAACAGACTAAACAGATAACAGATCTTGCAGATTAGGCGATTTAGCAGGTCTAGTAGGTAAGGCAATTTTAACATAATTAGCAGATTAGGCAATTCAATCTAATTAGCAGTTTAGGCAATATAACAGAACTAGCGGATTAGGCAATATAACAGATTTAATCATTCCTTAAAGTTTCATTGACATATCTTGCCTAATTATAAATTTAGCCTAGACTTACATGCCCAAATCAAGGTCATAACTCATAATACCATATATGCCCCAAATTTTAGCCTTAATATTCCCATTTATAGTTCATGTCAAAATTAGATTTAATATTCTAGTTTACCATTTATGTCCAGGACTAATACAAATGTAAATCATTCTCTATTATAGCCAATTCGGATTATGCCAACATATTTGCTATGCCAAATTAACTTAATTAAGCTACGCCCAATCCCCATATAACATGTTTCCAAAAGTTCTCTAAATACTCATGAAATGGCCCTAGCAAAAGGAATAGGGGATAAACACAAGAAAGAATAGGCATGCAATAATGAATCGAATACAATGATAATGGCCCCTCTAGGCTCGATGTACATAACAGTGGATGGGAATAAACTAGCAAAGTTACATACTAAATATGAGATCTAACATCATTAGGGGAATAGGCATAAGAAACTAACTACAATAGTTGCAGATAACTAACCACAATAGTCATGGGCGTCTAATTACAATAGTTTCTTATTCAATGTCATAGGCAATAGTCTCATAGTCCTGAATCATAGTCATAGGCAATAGTCTCATAAGCGTGAATTATAGTCATAGGAAATAGTCTCATAGGCAACAGTTTCATGTCCAATTATGCATTATTCATTATTTGTCCCAAAATTTAGCATTCGAGCATTAATCTCTTATGAGATTCGGCGCAGGCTCGTAGTAGCCTGGCTATAGAACAGAAAGAAGAAAGAGGTACAGAATAGTCAAAAAAAAAAAGATCTGACAGATAAGAATATACATGACCTCAGATTCAAATTTATAATCATGCCACAACCATAATTAAAGTATATATCGGAAAATAACTGTACTTGCCTATCGTGGTTTTAAGAAAGGATAATAAACTATTGTTGATGCAGAAATGTTGAATTACTCCTCTTTAATTGTTGTTGTAGCCCTAAACTTTGATTTGAGATTTGATTTAGCTTTTAATTCTATTCAGGTTGGAAGAAGATGCATCGGTCCTAGTTTTGATTCCAGCAGAGTGGCGATGCCATTTATATTTTTAATTAGAACAGAGGTAGAATATAGACAGAATGAAATTGTGTAGAGAAAATGAGGCTAGGGGGCTGTTTATATAGGATTAGGCGGACGAATCTAGACAGAAAACGAGACCGGATACATCAGAATGAACCAGGTTCAAAAACTGGGTTTCGGGAGCAGGTCGACCCCAAGGTCGACTCCCCTGTCGACCTGGTCATGGGGAGGTCAACACCCCAGTCGACTCCCAAGTCGACCTAGTTGGGGGGGGGGGGGGCTCGACTCCACAGTGGACCTGGGTATATGGGCGGGAATTTTCCCGCCAGCCTTCTCTGGGTTTGAATTTCGAATTTCTGGCTTTACTTTCGAGCTGTTTTATTTTATTTAAATTCCTGAAACTTCGGAGGGTCATAACTTGGTCATACGGACTCCGTTTTTCGAAAACTCGGACTCGTTTTCAAGCAAAATTTCGAGATGAACGCAATGGCACAACCCGTTTCCCTTGATTCTTATTTTAAAAATTAATTATTCTCTGATTCGTTACTTATGCGTTTACAGAAAATACGGGGTGTTACAGAAGAAAAGAGGCAAAACAAAAAGGGTCTGACATAAAGTCTGGCGAGTCCAGTGACTTTAACAATATAATCATTAAAGCAACATGATAAGACCATAAAATGGATATAAGAGATGACTGCAACATAAGCAGATATGACAAGGTAAACAAGATAAGCAAGATAGAACATCGTCTGCGCTCCTAACCGCTATAAGATATGCTCTGCACCGTACCAACATACTAGTTACATACTAAAAGATGATCCCTCTTAAACAAATATAATGTTGGTAGTTTCGTATACTTTTAGTTACTATCATAGGGGCCAACTTGCTCCTATCCCCACTAGTTGTACTCACTACCCTTCCTATTCGATCGGCTCCCTTACCTCGTACATACCTGAGCTAGTCCCACAATAGGGTGTATCATTCCCTAAGGTGGCAACCCCGATACTACTGAAATGCACAACTTATACCTACACGATGCAATAGCGTCTTACCTACCAACCTGGACCCATGCACGATCATGACTCCGTTGCACTTGCACTGCCATCGCTAACTCTTTATTGACCTCTTAAAATCAACCCCAGTAAGCGTGTCCCTGTCCTCGACCTTGTTCGACCTCATATAGATACTGAAATGGGTTACTGCTTGAAAAAGGTCCACACAACTGACGCAAGCTTCCCTCCTAAGCTTGGTCCCCACTAGAAATTCCCACTTAACCCCTTTTTATCCACATATCTTATCACATGTCTCATCTTGGTTAAGTGCTTTAATTATGTTTTACATGCTATCCATGTTACCCACTTAACCCTTTATTATTTCCATATCTTACCACATGTCTTATCTTGGTTAAGTGTTCATTAATTCATTATTACCGTAATCTTGCAAGACCTCCCACATTAGATTACCGTTTTCAGTTGCTAGATTTGTCGGGCAGTTCCGGGTTGACTTTTACTGCAATCCAAATCTAACCTCGTGTCTTTGCATTATTACGCATCTAATTTCTGCCTTTGACCTCTCACATTAGATTACCGTTTACGGTTGCTGGATATGCCGGGCGGTTTCGGGCAGGCTTATACCGCAACCTGAATCTAACCTCGTGTCTTAGCCGTATATTATCACTTTCTTGATTCAAGTTCCAATTTCAAATCTTGTATTATAATATATTCCAATTACCCATAATTTCCACTTATGCTTATAATGCTAATTCAAGTTATGCCTATAATTCCAAGTATACAAGTTGTATCAAATTATGCCCAAATCCATTTTATAGTTATCAACCATTTATGCCAAATCTCATTTTATTACATATTTCCCAAACTTTTCCCAATCAGCCCAACATTATTCGTACGTAAATCTCAACGTAATATGCTTAGGCTCGAAGTTAGCCTAATCTCAAAAGGAAAAAGGAAAAAGGAAAAGAAGAAGGGAAGATAATCAAACATTAAAATTGGCATAAACATATAAATAGGCATGTGAAATGAGTAACGATAAGATAGATCAGACAGGCATACGATAATAGCAATTGGGTATGAATATGAAGGATAACAAATTACAAAACTAGATATTATTCATCTTATTTACAGGCATATAAATTATATCCAATTTACAATCCTATCACAATTACTTTTTAATTTAATTGTATGTGAAAGTAACATAAACTCACAGCGATCGGACTATTAGAAAAGAGAATTAGGCGTTGTTGTAGAAAATCTGATCTTGAATAACCTATTCTTTTATTATTGAAGAAGAAAAGTTAAATTAATTTGAGTTGGAGCAGTAGCATGGAGGCGCCATGGATTAGGGTTAAAGAATGAAATAAGATTAGGGTTAGGTTTGGGTGTTTATTTATAGGTGTATTAGGCGAATTAAGACCTTTATATTAGATTAAGAACAATCAGAACCACTCAGATTAGAAAGAAACATCATCAAGGAACTGTCCAGAATTCTCCAGATCTGGGCTTGAAATGGGCGCACTTCCTAGGTGCACCAGCGCATTTTTTTCTGGCGCACTTCACAAGTGCGCCAGTTATTCTGGCTCATTTCCTGATTATTCTGCCAAACTTCTATCGTCCATAACTCCTTCACACAGTATCCGTTTTATGCAAACTCGGACTCTATCTCAACCAAAATTTCGAGACGAATGCAACGGTGTGACCCGTTTCACTTAATTCTCCTTCTACAAGTTAAGTATTCTTAAATTTGTCAATTTTAATATTTTAAAATTATGAGGTGTTACACATCTCGTTTGCAAAAACTACACAATAGAAAAATCATTTTCTGTTTTTCCTATGATCAATGAACCCTCATGCTTCCCTTCACCTCGCGCCATGTCACTCGACCCAAAGGATCACCGAAATTTGGCTCAACACTATTTTTCGATCATGCCAGTATTTCTTGATCATCACAGCGTTAAAAGTCATGAAATTACCACTAAAAATCATCGTTTTGTATCACGATTCCATTCGTCTATGTAAATCTTGATTCTGAGATGTTTGAAAATTCATGTTTTATATTGGTTAACAGAGACAATATAGTTATTGTCTGTTTTTTTTATTGTACATATATGTTCATTCGAGTGATTCATTGTTTATGTTTCCGAGGTTTGCATTACTTAAAATATACATTTGATCATATCAATCCAATAAGAATTTGGTGTGATTCTTTACTAGGAACAGGGTGTTTATGACTGGTCCTAACTAAACAATAGAATGACCAAATCATTAATATCCTTAATGGAATAACAGTTTGGGACAATAGAGAGTGATAAAAGTTGCTTCCATTAACACCATCAACTGACAATAGAGGTTTGTGTTCATAGCAGGAACTTGCAACTTAATCAAAGAGCCTCCAGACTGATGTATTCAAAAATAGTTTACAGCAATAATTCAAAGAATTAAACAATGAAAATAGAAGAGGTTTACTCACCGAAATGCTTTCCTATTTCCTGCTAGTTCGCATTCAATATTTTGGTGTGGAGAGGAATGCATGGTTTTTGGGGTATATATAGTCAAGACTTCATAATTAAAAATCTATTTTCTTTTAATGTTCTACAGTAATTTTCACATTAGCCTTACCTCTTTGTTTTAGCCTCTACGCCGTGTTTTCAGGAAAACCAATGCATGAAGTAATTGAATGGTTTAATGTTATATTAGCCAATCTCCTTGTCCTATGTTTCTCTTCTAGAAGCACACTATATTCAAACCATGCTTTCATTAAATGCTGCACATGTTCTCTTCTTTTCAGCCAATATAAAATGGTTTTACTTCTCCTCTAATTATAAGATATTTTGCAATGGAGAATTTATTTATTTGCTACTTGTATTACTGTGTTTTTAGGTGATGGTTTCTCCTATCCTTAGTCATAATATTTATGGTAACATTATATTAAGAATATTGTCTTTATATGACTTTCTTTTGTTTGTCTTATCCTACATTTCCATTGATATTTTCTATTGAGTCATTTATCCAAACCTGTTGTGTGCAAGGTCCTATTATATGTTTCATGTGTATGTGATGGTCGGAGTGAACCCCCTGCACATGTTTTACTTTACTGACTTTTTTTGTTTCAAAGCCCTTTTTATTTCTATAGTGATAAAATGCCCCCTTTTTATATGTTTTCAAGTTATTTTCCTTAAGTCAATAGTTAAGGATTTATTTGCAAGATTCTTGCTTTGAATACATGTTAAACTATACCTATATATATTGTTATTTTTCCAATATATATTCATGTTATGATTTATACTTAAATGTTGCATACTTACATTATGTCTTTATAATTAAAACATAACTAAATATGTATATTCTTAGAATATTCAAACCTATATATATTTACACATATGTTTGCACTTGTTTTGGTTTGCTTAGTAAACATATTTTATTTTAATTTCCTTACTAAAATTAATAACAAAGGTTAGAAAAAGTTAGGACATTACAATGTATGTTTATAAGACGATGGACTGGACGATATTTTGTCATGGATTAGGCATAGAAAATATGATGAATCGGGCGGTATTTTATGATGGATCGGGCGAAAATTCCATGATGGGTCTAGCATAAAAACTATGGTGGATCGAGCAAGAATTATGCCCATGGACCGAGCAATTTTTAGTCTATGGACCGGGTAGTTTTCGAGTCTATGTCCTGGGTTGTTTTTGAGTCAATGGATCAGGCAGTTTTTGAGTCTATGGACTGGGCAGTTTTCGAGTCTATGGACTGGGTTGTTTTCGAGTCTATGGAGTGGGCAAAAGTCTAGAAGATGGACTGGGCATAAATGTTGTGCCATGTACCTAGAAAAAGCTAAGAATATGGACTAGGAACAAATGTTGGGCCTGTGCACACATATTTTCAAGTTTTCCCGGGCTTCGCCTATAAATACCCCGCCATTTCGCAAATTAAGGTGACCGATTTGTTGAACTGTGAATAGCTGCCATTTTCATTTCCCACCAACTCCTAATCATCTCAACCTCCATTAAAGCTTTTTCAAGCTCTGATCCATCATCTCAATCATCGAGAAATTTCCAAAGATCATCTGAGTGCAAGATTATCGAAGATCTACTTCAATAATCTCCATATCGAAGTTCTACTTGAAGGCCTCTATTCTAGGTCTAAACAACTTGAAGGTGTGCATATACCTTTCGGGGTGTTAGTGTTCATTTTTTGACATTAACATTTTACGATCCCACCGTGGGGCACATCCACAATAAAGGTTGAGAGCTTTGTGGGGGGAAATCGAAGTTTGAAAGCCTGTTTTCTACGATAGATTTTCACGGTCTAGAAGTCAGGCCCATTCAAAACTTTTCTACGAAAAACTAAAGAGTTGCACGAAATTATGACTCCATCAAAGAAGGGTGGTTGCAAGTCCGCTAGACGTTCGGATAATGTTATCATAAAGCTATCACCATTCCACGAACTAATCACCCAAGTGTTGGACAATCCTCAGGAATTGGAGTTGGCATAACTCGAGATGAGTTGGATATGGTTGTGGCTTGCATGAATCAACAAATGGAAACTTCAAACAAGCCATGATGGATAAGCTAGATGCTCTTCTGACTGCTCAAGCTAATCCCGTACCTCGAAGAGTTTATTAGAAAAACAAAGTAAAGTTGTAAGAGTTTCTGGTAATGCTGTTGAAGATGTCTTCGCCACTTCCTAGACTAATAATCCGACCATTTGCCAAACTCTGAGAGATGTCGTAACTCGGGAAGAATTGAATGCTGATGTAGATGGTTTGAATCAAAAAATCGATGCCTCAATTGAAATGTTGTTGGATCAAATGTATGGCCTCCTAGTCACTACCACGAATGCGGTAGATCGCAAAGTTGACATCGATGTGGAAGAAAATTCACATTCCTCTACTTCAGATCTTCGCCGGAAGGATTGTGGTTATCATGAAAAAGTGGCAGACAAGCCCAAGGGTCCCTTATTCCCTATCTATCCACACGACAATAAGAAAGATGTCAAGGAAAAAAAAGGGAAAATGAAAACAAAGGGAAAGAAAGGATTGATTGTAAGAGGCCTCACTTGTTCAAACCCGAAGAGCTGACCCCTTTGATCGATACCCAAGAGAACATCTTTTTTGCTACCAAAACAGCAGGATATTATCCAAAACCACTACAATAGAAAATAGGGATGAAGGCAGTGAATTCTGGAAAATTTTGTTGCTTCCACAACCAACTCAGGCATGATACTAATGGGCATCGATACTTAAAGAACCAAATCGAAGAGATAATCTGGGAGAAAAAGATACGATAGTATGTCAGGAAACCACATGCAACAAATTCTCCTCCAATTCCTTACGGGCAAAACATTCCCATCAATCAGTCGGACTTGAATGGCAAAACTCTAGCATGGAATAGTGCGAGGGCAAGGCTCAATACCATAGCAGGTGGTTCTCGCTTAGCTGATAAATTTGGGAAAAGATGGAAAGTAATTCAGATCCTCTGGAGTATAGTCCTATGGAAGAAAGGATCCCTGTGGAATTAGAACCTCCCATTCATCGAATGATAGCCAGGCATTTGCGCACCAAACCCCATCGAGAGCTTTCAAAGTCGGAGACCTTGTCTTGAAATGGGAAATGAATGGCGCTGGAGTGCTAGGAACTAATTGACATAGGCCTTATAAGATCAGCCAAAGACTCTTGGATGGCGTCTTCCGTTGATGGGGTTCAGATACCAAGAGCTTGGAATAGCGACAACTTGCGTAAATTCCCTACATAAAGCATTCCTTAGTTCTTATGAAAAATTGTCATACTTTCTTTTACAAATATATACCTCCCCTGGTAAAGGAGGGACTGTAATTGAATATCATGTCTACTACTAAGAGCAAGCCTGCTTGAGTCAATCTCTTATTTGCCAAATTTTCGTTAATTCATAGTTTGCTTAAAGATGATTTTATATTGCAGGCTACCCGGCGAACGCTTGCTTCTTCAAAGTCCGACAAGGCATGACGAGCCAAACAAGACTAAGTCAAGCGTTGAGTGTTATAAGCATCAATATGCATAAATGCAAGGTTGAATACACCGCCTTTAAAAGTGAATGGAAAGAATCGCAAAGAGTTAGATGACAAAAGGCGAAGCAAGCAGGCACAAAACTATGTAAAAAAAATTGCAAGTTCCGCCAAGTGGGCAAAAGGACCTCGGTCCAGCTGCGATCAGTTGCCACAATCAAGCATCTGGGAAGGGGACTGAAGTCATCCCTGCGGAATGATACAAACCTGCAAGTTCTGCCAAGGGGGCATAAGGACTTTGGTCCAACTGCGATCACTTGCCACAGTCAAGCATCCGGTAAGGGGACTGAAGTCAACCCAGTGGAATGATGCAACAACCAAAGTCCTTCGCGTAGTGAAGGAAACATCTCCACAGTAGAGGTGAAAGTCCCTTGCGTATTAAAGGCGAAAGACCTTCACGTAGTGAAGGCAACCTCTCCACATTAGAGTCGAAAGTCCTTTGTGTAGTGAAGGCAACCTCTCTACAATAGAGGTAAAAGACCTCTTCAGGCTCGCTCAATGAAGGCTCCAATGTTGATTCAGTCGGCAGGAGTAGACAAACGTTGCATTACTTCCCACTAGTGAGGCACTCAATGAAGTCTTTGATGTCAGAACTAATATGTGGGAGTAGATGAACGTTGGGTTGCCAAAGACCTCATCAGGGGTTCTCAATGAAGTCTCCGATGTCAAAACTAATCAGTGGAGTAGATGAACGTTTGGTCACAAAGGCCTTTATGGGGTATCTAATTAAATCGATACGTCGATCTGCTTGATAATTTGATAAGGTTAGACTAAGTTCAAAAGCTCTCGAGAGTCATCCAATGACATCGCTACATCAGTCCGTTAGATAAAGTCGATAAGGTTGGATTAAGTTAACTAGCTCCCCGGTGTCATCCAATGACATCGCTACATCGATCCGTTCGATACATCAATTAATTTTAAATAGGTCAAAGACCTCTTCGGGGGCACTCGATAAGATCATCAGTGTCAAGAAGTACCTGGCGCGTTTACGACAAATGTTGGGCATTAACCGAGACCTCTCTGGGGGCACCCAATCAATTCTATTAGCGCTAGATTTATTTGGTTGCGAGGAATGTTGGGCTTAAATCCAAGACCTCTTTGGGGGAACCCAATGAAGTCACTGATTTAGGATGTATCAATTTAATTGTTGACAAAAATCTTCAATGCTTAAATTAACTAGCTGGATAGTAAACGAACATTGGGCCAAAAAATATAAGACTTCTCAAGCTGGGGCATAGGGATTGAAGACATCTCCATGAAGAAGCACTGGATCAACCAACAAAGTAGGTTCTTCTAGATGTAATGGCAGGCTCCGAAGCTCTCAGTAAAATGGCAGAAGCAAAAAGACTTTGCCAACAAATTAAAAGCTTTGAGTGCCCTAGTCAATATCAAAGAAAACTCGACAAAGTTGATAGCATCCGACGTATGCAATTCATGATAACCTATTGTATCGGAGCAACGCAACTACATTGGAATGGAACAATTTTCTGAAAACATAAAACAACTCATCACAACTATGTAACATATAAAGAACTTGCATTCCGTAAAGAAGTGAATGCATAAAAAAGTACACCAAGCAAGAACAACTTTATTATGACAAACGCAAGTCTTAACAAGTTCATAATCGAGGGCCGACACTCACACAACATCCAACCGAAGCAAAGAGTAGAAAAAAGCTATATAATGTAAAGTAAATAGCCAAAATCCCTATTCCTTCTTCTTCCATCCTTTGGAAGAGTCACTAGACCTCAAAGTGAGTTTGCTAACTTCAATTGGAGGAGGAAGTGCAATGGCAGACCAACTTCTACCTTTAGCTTCTTCTTCATCCCATGGATCCTAGGGAGAGGATAGAGCAAGTGCCTTCTTACGAGAACTGGATTTTCCCTTGCATCTCTTGGATGGAGATTTGACCTTTTTACCTGAGTGACCCTTAGCACATTCTTATCTGGGCTCAGTTCTACATCCTCAAGGTCTTCTTTTCCTTCTAGAGTATAATTGGGGTCATCCAAATCAACAGGAGCGGCAATTTTCTCTTCTTGTGACCCAAGATGCATAGAAGATGTAGGAGTAGAGACCATTGTCAAGGTGGGATTGCCTGGAGAATGTGTAGTAGTCAAAGTAGTAGTGGTCAACATCAGGGTGGAAGAAGTAAATATAGCTCTAGTTCCCGTCACTTCAATTATAGCTGGAGATGGCTTCGGTGTAGCCAGGCCTAATGCAAATGAATGATGAGCAAGGAGTTCACTATACCCGTATGGAGTGCAAAATAAGTCCAAGTCTGATAAGACTTTATCAAAATCAAATTTACCTGAGACGTGAGAGCTTCTATGATCAAAAGCATTTGCATCATCATCATCATTTGGATGCTCCTTAGTAGCTTCCTTCTTTTCTCTGGGCTTAGATGGAGCATCAGTTGGAGGCACAACATAATCCATTGGATCGGAAACAGTAATATCAGCAGAAACAACATGGGCAGTGGTGGCACTTATGTCCGCGGCAGGCTCCCCATAAGGCTGAGCTCCAACTGATAAGCCATGCTATTTCATAAGATGTTCTTTTCCTTTAGGAAGAGTAGTACGGGATTCCTTATCCAGATAATAGCCAATAATCTGCTCCTCTAGATAGCCATCGTCCTCAAGTTTAGCAAGGACCAACACCCAAACTTCAGCCAAAGTAACGGGAAAAATGTCTTGCGAAAAGGACAAGCTGTCTCATCCCATGACACAAAGTTTATAGTGTCTAAACACAACAGAATCAATATGTGCTTTCTCAGTAGTTGTCTTTCATGAAAGCGCTTGGTCTTTTTCTAACTCAAGTTCTGCTATTCTGGCTCTCAATAAAGAAATTTCTGACTCTATAGAGGCACTCTTTTCCCACAAACTAGCATTGGCTTGCTGCTCCACGGCTAATCTATCATTGGCGGTCTTTTGAGCTGAACAAGTTTCTTTAATTTGAGAAGTTAGCAAGGCTTCCTTCTTCTTACGAGAAGAAGTGGCAATTGGTGATGCAGCAGGAATGAGTGTCATACCCTACGTTCATTAATGTCACTCATAAGAGAATGCATTAAGTTTTGTGAACCACAACAGGTAATCCTTACAGAGAATATACGAGATAGATAAAATGGGCGGCAGAAAATTTTATACTTTATTATAAAAGAAATGAAGCATAGTTTCACAAGTACATCAAAACCAGTTACAATTACTCAAATGTCTCAAATTTGTCTCACCAAATATCTCATGAAATAAAATATCAGAGTACATAGAATCATATCCCTCGCCATAAGCCATACTAAAGTAGAGAGCAAGTCAAAATGATATATCTTAAGAAATCCATCTCATGTCAAGCTGTAAGAGAAATCCAAGTCATTGCTGAGCGCCTCCACTTTAAGGACCTGGGGAGGGGGGAAGGAAGAAAGAAGCGAAAGAAAAATGGTCAGACATAAAGTCTGGAGAATTCCAGTGATTTACAAATGTGCATAAAATAGAAATGCCAGGACAGGTAAATAAGACTGGATGAGAAAGGTACAATGTTATAGAAGGTAAACTAAACTAAACATAATAGCATGATGCACAAGACTAACAGGAATAAACTTATTATCGAGTAATGCTTCACATTTATATCCTAAAATAGGTAATGTCTGCACCAGTACTAGTATAACAAGTTCAACATGATTAAATATCAGTAGGATTAACAGCAGAAATAAACAACATGTTTAAACAGCAAGATTAGGTGTACCCTAATTACATAACCATATTAGGTGTTACCCTAATTATACAATAGTAGGAATAGGTGTACCCTAATTACTATCCAAGAGATCGGCTCCCTATTGCGTAAATACCCTGTGTCAGCCCTGGTAGTAGGGTGTATCAATCACGAACCCAACAATTAAATAATACAAACCTATTTACTGGTATTACAGCGGCTTATCTTCCCTAGTCGGACTCGTGCATGCTCATGACACCCCCGGAATGCCCCCGTACCCAACCCCATGTGAACCTCTTACTATCCAGATTAGTAAAGCATGCTCTGGCCCCTACCTAGTGCGAGGCCCTCTCTAATATGATACAAACAAGGATACTGACTGATATAGGTTCCAAACAGAAGATTGACACAAGCTAAACCCCCTAAGTTTGTGCCCCTAAAAATAGGATTTCAGAGTCTCTAAAACTCGATGCAACAACATGAACGAGGAACCTCTTAAATTATTAATACTCATATTTAACCTTGTAGGTTTAGGTTTACTAGTAAGCGAGGTAGTAATTATTACATGTCATCATGTGTACAACCCTTCCCCAAAACACCTGCCTTGATGTATACAATTCTCACAACATTTCAGTTTATTAAACTAATTCTGGTACTTACACTATTCTTAACATGTCATTTACTTAATGTCTATTATAAGTCAAATCTAATGTGTCCATTACATATGCATATTAACTATGTCCCTAAATTACAACATATATAGATTTATGCATATTTCTACCATGTTATAGCAACATACACATTGTATCCCTTTTATTAGTTTGCAACAAGTCTAAACATGTGTATATTTATCCTCTTTACCAAAATACAGTCAATCAATCCTAATTTAATAATATGCCTAAATTCCTATTTTTATATCATTCGTTATTGTCCCAATTATACGCACACTCAAATCAGGTATATTCTAGGCTCCCAAAGGTCTAGGCTTAGCATATAATAAAATGGGAAACTAGAGGAAGAAGAATAGAACTAAATCACGTACGCATATAGGAAAGACTAGTAATAAACATTAAACATAGAAAATGGGAAAAGGAAGATAGTTACATATAACTTATTAATTTTCCAACATCACAAATATATGCATAACTTGTTAATTATCCAACATCACAAGCATATGTATAACTAATCATAACGGTATAGGTGATTAACAGTGAAACATGTATAACATTTATTTTACTAACAATGTAGATCCTAACTAGTTTCATTAAACTGCCATGTTCAAAGTCTAAAAAAATTAGATCTGTAAATGACGGGAACTCACAGTGAGTCTTGGTAAAGATAATTATATGTAACACTATGTCGAAGTCCAATCCAAGTTGTATGTATGCAAGTCCTCATGTTATCTTTGTTTGATCCAATCTTTAGTAGCATTCCCCCATTAAATGTTTATATTTTTCAGAATAATTTCATAGAGGTAGAAGAAGATATAAATAATTTTTGTGAATTAGGAATGGGAGAAGCCATCTATTTATAGGGTTACAGAGCTATCTTCAGCCTTTAGATTTTAGGTTTTTAATCCAATCCGTACAAGTCATGCTGAGTCAGCAACAAATGTAGTGCACAAAACAACCCAGGTACGCTCTCTGAATTTGCCTGAATCAGGGGTGGGTCTATCCACCTACTTCTGGGTCGACCCAGCACCCTTGTGTCGACCTATGGGTCGATCTAGGCCAGTGTGGGTCGTCCCACAATGGGTCTTTTTCCAGCCTGCTCTCGCTCATCTCATTTTTGACTTTTTTGGAACTTTATTTTTAATTTATATTCATACATAAGCTCCTTATGCATATACATACTTCTAGAGCCTATAACTTCTTTATATGTTGTCCGTTTTATGCAAACTTGGGGGCTATCTGAACTAGAATTCTGAGTCGAATGCAACGATAATGTCGTTTCACTTAATTATGAATATTTAATTAAGTTGTTACCAATCTATTATCTTTAAGCATGGGTATAGTTTGTTAAATCTTGGGGTGTTAATTCTCCCCTATTTAAAGGATTTCGTCCCCGAAATCTCTATGTTAAGAAGAATGTTACTATCCTAACATTTACCTACGACCGTCTACTCAACCATCATCCACAGGATCCATTGTCCTTAGGAAGTTTCTAATGCTTATATAAACATATGCAAAGGTGTTTGTGTGTATATGTCCCTACACTAATGCGAAAATCAGGCGGTTGATCGATTCAGTTGACCTCATTAATGAAGTTTATGTTCGTGCCATGAATCCAAAATGTATGCAAATAATCCTACTATAACATATAAACTCTATATGTGTGCGCAATCATTCATCCAAATGCAACATACATACGATGATACATCCATTTGCATCAATAGAAAATCTAAAATGCACACACATCGATATGCAAAATGTAAGTGATTGAGTCGATCTAGTGCCTAGTGTGTGTATATGCATCCACGATCAACCACTATCAAACACTTACATCCACTTGCAACCATCAATCATAACATGTTTCAAACACATTCAACCATTGGATTCTACCTAAAGGATCTAAAGGTTCGAATGATAGGACAAATAAACTCGAATGGTAGAAGCAAATGCAAAGTGAAAGATTGGAAAAGAAGTCAAGAATGTACTCTCAAAGAGAAAAGGATAAGAAGCATGAATCCTATCTTCGGTTTCCCACGTTGCGACTTCATAGTCTTCTCCCCATTGCACTTTAACTAATTTGATTTCCTTGTTCCGTAGCTTCTTGATTTCTAACTCAAGAATATGAGTAGGAACTTGTCCAACTGATGCTTCCTTCTCAACTTCCAAATCTTCAAATGTGCTCGGCTCTATTATCTTTGCCGTAATGGAGGAATTTCTTCAAATGGGAAACGTGAAACACATCATGTATGCCAACCAGTCTGTCCGGTAGCTTTACCTTATAGGCCATCTGATTTATCCTTTCTATAACTTGTTAAAACCATAAATCAAGTCAGAATTAAATTTTAAATTAAGAATCAAGGGAAACGGGTTGCGCCATTGCGTTCATCTCGAAATTATACCTGGAAACAAGTCCGAGTTTTCGAGAAACGGAGTCCGTATGAGGGAGATATGACCCTCCGAAGTTTAAGGAATTTTCAGAACAGAAAAACAGCTCAAAATTCGAATTCGAAAACCCAGAACAGGATGGGCGGGAAATTTCCTTCCCAGGACTAGGTCGACCTGGGGGTCGACCATAGTGTCGACCTCCTAGGGACCAGGTCGACCATAGTGTCGACCTGGGGGTCGACCTGGTGCCAGAACCCAGTTCTGAGCCTGGGTTCATTCTGATGTATCTGGTGTCGTTTTCTGTCTAGATTCGTCCGCCTAATCCTATATAAACAACCTCCTATCCTCATTCTCTTTACACCATTTCATTCTCTCGTTATGCTGCTTCTGGAATAATTGAAATAAATAAATAAAATAAAATACGAAGACTATTTCTTGAAGATTACGGCTAGGAATTGCAAATTGGAGAATCAAATCAAGTTAGAGCTTCAAGAAGGGAAGGAATGGATAATTCAATGGCTTCGAGCAACGTCGCGCGAATCATAGCAAATCACCTCAACGTTATCTTATTATCCTTTTCTAAAACCGATCAATGTAAGTCAGTTACTTTTTAGATTTGAACGTCTAGATCTTTTTTTGGCATGTAATTAAATGGATATAAGAATATGCCTAATCCTCTCAATTAAATCTGTGCTTGTATATGCCTTTGGATCTAATTAAGAACTATTGAGATTAATTACCGATGAGACTGTACCTATGCCTATGACTGTGAACATAAGACTATGCCTATGGCTATGACGGTGGACATAAGACTACTGCCTATAACTATGACAAGGACAATTGGGGCCAATCACCTGTGACTCATGACTATGAGATTGTTTCCTATGATTATGAACACAAGACTATTGTCCACGACCATGACTTTGAAATTATTACAGTTAATTGCCTATGACTATTTAGGGTAATTACCTAGGACTATTTTTGTTAATTATCCATGACTATTGTGTTTAGTCGCCCATGATTCATAACTATGAAACCATGACTATGACTATAGAGGTTAACTGCCTATGACTAGTATGGTTAGTTGCTTATGCCCATAACACTATAGTTGCAAATCATGTTGTACCCCGAATTGGCATTATGTTAGACCAAATCACCTATGCCTATTTCCTAAATTGTGTTGATCTTGTATTTATAATGTAGCTTGTCTAGTTTATTCCAATTCACTACTATGTACATCAAACCTATTGGAACCATTATCTTTGTATTTGGTTCACTTTCGCATGCCTATTCTGTATGTCAAATTCTCGTGCTTATCCCCTGTTCCTTTTGTTAAGTTTCATTTCATAAGTACCTAGAAACTTGTGAAATCATGTTATACGTACGACTACGGCGGGGGAATTTGGGCATAACTTAATTTGTATAATTTGGCACAATAAATATGTTGATCTGAATTGGCTATAAATATTACATGCATATTGGACTTGGGCGTATAATGGTAAATTGTTAATTAGCCGCAAAGTATGTAATTAGTATGTAAGCCAAGTTTTGGGCATAAACTGTAAACTAGAATATTAAATCTAGTTTTAACATGATCTGATCTAAATTGGCATAAAACTACAAGTTGGGTTAAATGATTAAGATTCGGGCCTAGAATATAGGTATGTTAGTGGGCATAACAAATAAATATGATATAGGACAAATTTGTTTAAAAGAGTCGTTAGCAAAAACAATAAATATGTAAATCTAGAGAAAGACCAATATGCCTAACCCAAGGTTAGATTGAGTTACGGTATAAGACTGCCCGGAACCGCCCGGTAAATCCAGCAACCGTAACAATACCTATCTAATGTGGGTGGTTAGAGCATTGAGCCCAAAATGGACCCGAGGTTAGACTGAGTTGCAGTGTAAATCTGCCCGGAACCGACCGGCACATCCAGTAACCGCAACGATATCTGTCTAATGTGAGTGGTCGGTGCTTTAAAGAATAATTTAAAGCTAAGAAACGGTTACGCTAGAATGGGAGGGTTAAGTCCATAGGAATACTTAACCAACTTAACATGTTAACAAGACTTGTAGGGGTTAAATAACCGCTATAACATGTTAACGAGACTAGAAGGTGGGGTTAGGTAAAATGCACTTATCAGATTTAACATGTTAACTAGACTAGAAGGTGGGGTTAAGTAAAATTCACTTATCCGATTTAACATTTTAACTAGACTAGACGGTGGGGTTAAGTAAACTTAGAACACTTAGCCATCATAGTGTGACAAATGAACAAGGTTGAGTTAAAACGTGAAGAGACAATACTTAACCATTAGAACATGTGAGTTAAACAGATGTTAGGGTTAAGTTAAAGGGGACACTTAACCGATACAAGATGAAGGGGTGGGGTTAAGTAATAAGAAATACTTAACCAATGTAACTTGATTTGTGGTACGGTTAAGTCAACATGAACTACTGATAACACTTAACCAGTTTAACATGACAAATGAATAGGTTAAGTTAACTTGAATTGACTAATGACACTTTGCCAATCCAACTTGACGAGAAAAAGAACTAAGTAGTAAACCTTAGTTAAGAGGACTAAGTTGTAAACATTAGTTAAGAAAACTACTATTTAGGAAACTAACTAGTAAACCTTAGTTAAGGGAACTAAGTGGTAAACCTTAGTAGAATACGAGAAGGAGAAAACGCCCATCTGATCTTAAAGAAGGTTCCAACGAACTGGGGTACGAAGCACGCGGCTTCGAGGGGACGTGAGGGTACTCTTGGTATCCCTCTGTGACGCTGCAGATGATCCGCCTGGGCTCACAGAGGTTAAGGTCTGCATTAGAAGAACCAAGGGTATGCATCGGTTGCAATATATGGCAACCTAAGGGCTAGGATGGACCAGCATGATTCGGCGAGACCAGTAGCCCTTTGATAGCAACTCGTCGTCTACCTACCATCTTGAGTCAATCGAGATACGTGAAGCGGAAAGGCTGAGAACTCCAACAGACCATATACTCGCTATCTAGTTACGGTTGCGGATGGTCATAGGTTAGTAGGGCATAGGAGGGCCTGCGTATAGTTCTCATTTTTCAAGGTGTGCCTTTCATTAGTTGAGGGAGGGGTCTGGTGGGACCATAGCCACTGGAAAAACAGACCTTAGCATCTGCATCGGCAGATATCTGAAAGCTCCCAACCGATTTACGTGTTTCTTGATTTGCCCTGCCACGAGACTCGGGTCGCACATATGGAGGACATGTGCATCTAGACAGCGATAACGATTCGCGATACATACGTGGGAAAAGTCTAGGAACATATACAACTCTAAGTAGTGTGTCCAAGACTAGGGGGCATCGTTCGGTAGGTAGCATAATCCCTCGTTGGACCTAGGTCGCGTAAACCCTAAAATCCGAGAAACGTTCAATAGGTAGCATAAACCCCAGTAGCCCTGGTTGGCGATAACCCTGGTTGGATCGAGAATGCGCTCGATAGAAAACCCTAGGTTAGACCTAGGTAATAAAAAATAAATGTACACCTAAAACAACCACAATTGCGGGGATTGGGATCACGTATCTGTTCTTATCAGTTTATACATATTACTAGTTAGGTGGTGCAGGGATATAGAAATTAGAATAACAAGGTAGTGGCGAAGCAGAGAAAGTATAGAAGTGCATCCAGTTTATCTTACCTTATCATATCTTATGCTAACCTTATGATTTCCGTCATCATGGTGTAGTCTTGTATTCAGTTAATTCATGCCATGTTGCTTTTTTACCTGTTCACATGCTGAAAGTTACTGAACTTACCAGACTTTATGTCCGACTCTGTTTTCTTTCGCTTTCTTTTCTTCCGTCCCCCCCATAGGTTCGCAGGGAAGGAATATTACTACTTAGTCCAGTTTTCTTTCCAAGCTGAAGATTAGTCGAAGTTTTGTTGGAATTCTCTTTTCCATTGCGATGGCTGGCTCACGCTACATTGGGGAATATAAATGTTATTTTACACTTCTTTATTTTATAAGACAGATATTTTGGTATTGGAAAACAATTGTTGTACAAACTATTTGATCAACAAAGTAAAGTTCTATTTTCCGCTGTTTTAATTTTGTCTGTCTTGTAATTTATCTGTATCTTTTACCTATAACTCTCCACCGAAGTTAAGGCATTCCCTTTGTAAGTGACCTTAATGGATGTGGGGTGTTACACTATAGGTAATGGCCCTACAACGGTTGGTGCTAACTTCCCTACTGAGTTAAAGCAAACTACATTCTTTAGCGGTTACTATAACACCCCGTATTTTCTATGAATATTAAAATTAACATATTTTAGAACACTTAATTTTTAGTAGAAGAATTAGGTGAAACGGGTTACGCCATTGCGTTCATCTCGAAATTTTGCTTGAGATAGGGTCGTAGTTTGCGAAAATAAGATTCCGTATGAAGAAGTTATGGAGGTTAGAAGATGTAATTTTAAATCAGAAGCAAATAAATAATTGATAAAACAAAATTCGTAATTCAAACCAGCAAGAAGAGGTGGGCGGAAAAATTCCCGCAAGAGGGTGTCGACCCCCTTAGGGGGTGTCGAAACTGGTGCAGACCCCCTATAGGGGTGTCGACATGGGTGTCGACCCCACCTATAGGGGTCGAACCTTGCTGATTGTTCTGGACATTGACGATTTTCTGAGTCGTAGGACTACACGACAACTTCTGATTGGCCTGATGACGCATTTTATTGGATTGGATGGTCTGGATGGATCCTATGTTGATCTAAAGGCTCAAACTAATACTATACTCCTATATAATCACATCAAACCTTAACCTTAAACCTCATATTCCTATTCTATCATGCCACCATGCTGTCCATCTCTAAACTAGCCTAGCCTCCATCTTCTCCAAACTAGAAATCAAATTAGAGAGAGAGAGAGTTTCAAATCTAATCGCTACAATGTCAACTAATTCACTTTTGTAATCCCATCATTATAAGTTCAGTTATTATTAAGATTTGAACACCTAATAAAAATCATGACTGTAATAATCGGATCTAGAACTATGCCTAATTTTGAGATAATCAATTCTGATTCATGCTTATCCTTTTGCCAAATCTGAATTACCTATGCTTATTAGACTATTGTGATTGAAACAATCAAACCTATCACGTTGTACACCAAATTGGTGATTCTCTTATGTTCAATTCTATCGAATCTTTATGCCTATGATGTAACTTACTCAGTTTCTGTTGGAAACATGATTCTTGGATTGGGTACATCTTTACATGCCTATTTTGTTTCTTAAGTCAATTCTTGTGTTCCTTCTCTATTCCCCTTTTTGTTTTATTTTATGAACACTAGTTTCATTCGGAACCTAGATTGAATCTTGTTGTATGTACGATTGAAACGTGGGGAATTGGGTATAACTTAATTGAGTAATTTTGGGCATAACAAGTAAATGTGGCATAACTTGAATTGACTACAACTGTTGGTAATTGGCATATAAAAATCTAGGTTTAGGCATGTATGGTAAATATGTAATTTGGCTAAAAGATGAACATGCCTAACATGAGGTTAGATTGAGTTGGGGTGTAAGGCTGTCCGGAACCTCCCGGCACATCAAGCGACCACAAAAACATATCCAATATGAGAGGTTAGCGCATTAAGCCCAAAACCCAAGGTTAGAATGAGTTTGCGATAGAAGTCTGCCCAGAATCGCCCGACATATCCAGCAACCGAAAACAACAGTTCTAATGTGAGAGGTTGAGGCATTAATGACTGAATTAATGCTAATGAATGGGCATGCTAAGAATGGTAGGGTTAAGTTAACTTAGGCAACACTTAACCAATACAACATGTTAATTAAACAGGTGGGTGGGGTTAGGTTGAATGGAGAACACTTAACCATTATAACATGTTGATTAGGAAACCCTAGTAACGGGGACCCATTTCAGTAGTAACCCACATAGATGTATCATGGTACCCTGAACTAAGCAGGGTGGGGCACGATTACTGGGCTGATTATAAGTGATCAAAATAGCGGTGCGTGGTGCGTCAGTGTAGGTTCCGATGGATTACGTGTGTGCACGTACTCCGGAGTGGAAAAATCGGGCACTAGGCATCAGTAGTTATACAGTGTGCATCTTGAATTGTGTCGGGTTGCCACCATAGGGATTGATACACCTCATGGTAGGACCAGCATAGGTATCTACAAACAAGCGAGGCCGAATGTCACAAGTAATAAATGCATGCACGTAGGAGCCGATTGATAAAGGGATCATTTTATTATGAAAACATGATGCTAGTTGAAACATTTGTTGGTAAGTGCAGAGAAATGGAAATGAGTGTGATAGCATATTCAGTTTATCTTGCCTTATCTTGCCTTATGTTATCTTGTCATTATGGTTTTGTCCTATATTCAGTTTATTCATGTCGTGATCCTTTTTCTTGTTTACATGCTGAAAAATCAATAGACTTACCAGATTTATATCTGACCCATTTTCTTTCGTCTTCTTTTCTTCCATTCCCCCTTAGGTCCGCAGGGAAGGAATACTTCAGCTTAGTTCAGACCTTTTCCAGCTTGAAGAGAGTAGATGTATTGCTTGGATTCTCTTTCTTGGGCTATGGCTATGGTTACACTTTTTGGGGATTTATACCGCTTTACTACTGCCTTGTGCTTCTTTATGTATTTTGAGTTTTTAATCAGGACAGATGTTTTATTGTAACAACTTGGAAGTTGGGTTTTGAGACAATGGTTGTAATGTTTTGACTAGACCACGCTGCTTATGAAATAATTCCATATTTTCTGATGTTTATATGTCTGTCTTGTAAATTATTTGTGTCTTTTACCTATAATGTTTCACTGAAGTTAATGCGTTCCCTTGTTAGTGACCTTAACGGAGGTGGGGTGTTTCACTTGGTATCAGAGCTGATGGTTTCCAGATCTGATTAAAATTCTTGAAAACTATTTTTCAAAAAGAAGTTTTAAAGAAGCATTTTCAAGAAAAGCGTTGTTTTATTTTAAAGGAATATTCCCTAAAGCCATATGCACTATTTTTCTATCCTTTGTTTTGAACCTTTCCTTTTCGTTTGAGCATGTCTAAGGATCTTAATCTTCCCGAGGGCGTACAGATGCCCGGCTGGTTCAGAAGGTATCTGGAAGCTAGTGCTGATGCCGTAGGCCAAACAGACGTTCCTCCTCCCCCAGCTGTAGCCTTTCCTCCTCCGCATGTGAATGCTTTCTCGAAGATATGTAGAGACTTTCGAGCTATGGGCGGAAAGAACTTTAATGGGACTGAATCATTCGTGGAAGCAAGAAACTGGTTCAGGAAACAAAAGATTCGTTTGTTATCTTCGAAGTGGACGATAGGCAGAAGATACAATTGGCTGTATGGTTACTTAAGGACGAAACCTCTTTCTGGTGGGAAGTTACTAATGCTGAAAGACCAGTTGAGACTTGGGAGGATTTCAGAATGAGGTTTGAAATGAAGTTCCACTCGCAAGATGAACGAAGCCCATAGATGGAGAAGTTCATAGCACTCAAATAGGGAAGCCTATTGGTTAAAGAATATGTCAACCAATTCAACCAGCTAGCTAGATTCGTACTGGAGTTGGTAAACACTCCACATTAAAAGGCTCTCCATTTCGTTAAAGGGTTGAATGAGCCACTGCACAGCATAGCTATATCCCATATACCTATGGGTGCAACTTATGAGAGACTGGTGGATATGGCATTGTTACAGGAGGAAGACAAGGATGGAAAGAAAGAGACAAAGGTGAAAGGACCTCTAGACAAGAAAGCGGAGGGATCGCAGAATAAGAAGATGGATTCCTAGAAGGGAGAGAAGAATAACAAACCCCGTGACAAGAGGAAGTGTAACTTTTGTGGCATACCTGGACATCTGATTAAGGACTGTAGAAAGAAGAAGAGGAAGATGGGTGGTTGTTTTAAATGCGGAGAGACAGGACATATGGCTAAGGATTGCCCAAGAAGGCATGGGCAAGGGTAGAGGATTGGATTTACTTCTGGAGGCCAGATTCATGCTCTCATTGCACCTCCACAAGAAAGAGGTAGAAATGTTTCTGTTAAGAATTTAGTTTATCTTTCTGATCATCCTGTTCGTATTCTTTTTTAATTGTGCGCATCACACACTTTTATATCTACTGCTTTAGTTGAATCTCTGCACCTAGATACCAGTATAGTAGAGGATCCCATAGTTGTTTCAAATCCAATTGGGGGTTCGGCTTATTTGTCAATGATTTGTTTGGATTAGGAAATTTCTATACTAAGCGTTGGGTTTAGATGTAATGCTTATGTTTTGGATTTCATGGGCTATGGGTTGATTGTAGGCATGGATTGGTTATCCAGTAATGGTGCCATCCTCGATTGTGAAAAGATAGTGGTCATACTTATGACTCGCCTCGGTAATACTCTCGAAATCTCTTGTAATCCCATGAATTCTATTATGCTTAGCTATCTAGAATCTCTTGATGCGTCTGTTGAAAACTTGCAAACTGTTAGAGTAGTCCGTGAATACTCGGATGTCTTTGAAGAGGTGAAGGGTTTACCTCCAAAGCGAGAGATAGACTTCCGCATATACCTGGTTGATAATGCAAAACCCATTTCTTTACCTGTCAAATACATGGCTCCAACGGAAAGGAAGGAGCTCAGCAAGCAAGTTAAAGAGTTACTCGAAAAGGGGTTCATAAGGCGGAGTATTTCTGAATGGGGTGCTCTAGTAGTGTTCGCAACCAAAGTGGATGGTTCACTTCGCCTATGCGTGGGTTATAGGGAGCTAAACTACCTGACCAAGAAGAATAGGCCACCACTTCCAAGAATAGATGAGTTGTTCCACTAGCTTGTAGGTGCATCAATTTTCCCCCAACTAAATCTGGCCATTGGATCCCATCAGCTAAGAGTCGCTGAAGACAGCATAGATAAGACCACATTCAGGACCCCGGATGGTTTCTTCGAATGGCTTGTCATGCCTTTCGGCTTGACAAATGCACCCATCTATTTCGTAAACTTGTTGAGTAGGGTGTTCAGGGAGTTCCTTAATAAATTAGTAGTGGTCTTCGTGGACGACATTTTGATTTTCTCAAAAAGTGAGGAAGAACATGCTTTGCATTTAAGGGAAGTTATGAATACTCTTCGAGCACATCGGCTTAAAGCAAAATTCTCCAAATGCCATTTTTGGAGAGAAGAAGTAAGATTTCTTGGACATGTGGTGTCCAAAGAGGGGATAGCTATGGATCCCGCAAAAGTAGTTTCGGTGCAAGATTGGAAGATTCCAAGGAATGCAGCCGAAGTACGAAGTTTTCTCGGACTAGCAGGCTATTACAGAAAGTTCATTAAAGACTTCGCAAAGATCTCAGCCACACTTACAAGATTTACGAAGAAGAACCTAACTTTTGCCTGGGATTTGGATTGTCATGTCGCTTTCTAACGATTAAAAAGGGCTCTGAAACAGCCCCAGTTCGGACATTGCCTGATGGGAGTAAGATGTTTAAAGTATACATAAATGCATGTGGTATAGGATTAGGCACTGTCCTAATGCAAGAAGGCAAGGTAGTTTGTTATGGGGGAAGGTAGTTGAAGGTACATGAGAAGAACTACCCAACTCATGATTTAAAGCTAGCTGCCATTGTTTTCGCTCTTAAGTCATGGCGCCATTACCTACTAGGAGAAAGGTTTGAATTGTTTACTGACCATAAATCATTGAAGTACCTTTTCTCACAGAAAGATCTTAACTTAAGACAACATAGGTGGATGGAATTCCTTTCCTCATACGATTTTGAGATTGCTTATACCCCTGGCAAGGGTAATGTGGTAGCAGACGCGTTGAGTAGGAAAAAGCTGATCTTAAGCCCTCTCTTTGTGGAAAGGCAAAACTTGGAGTATATAGCAACCTTTGAATTTAGACCCTCTTTTGAGTTTGTACCTGGTTTGTTAGCAACGCTAGAGGTGCGGCTTATGCTTTTGGACTCAATAGGAACTGCGCAACATGAAGACCCTCAGATAGTTGATACGATGGATAAGTTAATTAGAGGTGAGACTTCTAGTCACCTCAATATATACTACATCGATGACAAGGGTTGGTTGAGACGGGATGGAAGACTATGTATCCCACAAACAAGGGATTTGGTGAAGATAGTTCTCGAAGAAGCACACCATTCTAAGTTGGCCATACACCCAGGTGGAGACAAGATGTATAAAGACATAAAAAGGGTTTTCTTTTGGAATGGCATGAAGAAGGATGTAGCCGAATTTGTCTCTAAATGCTTGATATGCCACCAAGTCAAGGCGGAGCAGAACAAGCCTGGTGGTCTGCTTCATCCCCTAGAGGACCCACAGTGGAAATGGGATAGCATTTCAGTGGACTTTATAGATAGGTTTCCTAGGTCAAGAAGGGGCAATACCAGTGTTTGGGTAATAATTGACAGGCTCACTAAAAGCGCTCACTTTATACCTGTTAATAGTAGGAGGACTGCCTCATCGTTAGCATCCATGTATCTCAAAGAGGTAGTTCGACTGCATTGGATACCCTCTAGCATAGTAAGTGATTGAGATCCAATCTTTACGAGTGAGTTTAGGAAGAGTTTGCAAAACGCTGTAGGCACATAGCTATGCTTAAGCACTGCCTATCACCCTCAAGCCGATGGTCAGACGGAAAGGGTGTACAGAGTGTTAGAAGATCTCTTGAGATAGTGCATTCTTGATTTTGGAGGAACACGGGAGGATCATCTTCATTTGGTGGAGTTCGCCTACAACAATATCGACCAAGCCACCATAGCCATGGCACCCTTTGAGGCTTTATATGGAAGACCATACCGATCACCAACTTATTGGTTGGAGTCTACAGATAAGCTTATACATGGACCCGACATGATTAGAGAAACTTCATAGAAAGTGCACTTTATACGAAGACGAATGAAGACCGCACAAGATAAACAGAAATCCTACACAGATAAAAGAAGGACCGACCTTGAGTTTGAGGTTGGAGACAGGGTTTTCCTTAAAGTATCTCCTTTGAGGAATGTCATTCGCTTTGGATCCGCAAGGAAATTAGCACCAAGGTTTGTAGGGCCATTTCAAATCATTGAGAGGATCGGGACGATGGCTTATAGAGTAGTGTTGCCCGAAAGATTGGCTGGAGTTCATAATGTTTTTCATGTCTCTCATCTATGAAAGTGCTTACATGAGTCTGCAGAAGTTGTGGAGCCAGGCATACTTGAGGAAGTTGAAGTGGAACGAGAAGCGACGGTGAGAAGAGTTCCAACTCGTATCTTGGGAACAGAAGTTAAAAAGTTGTGCAATCGTGAGGTCAAGCTAGTAAAAGTACAATGGAGTGACGCCGAAGAAGACGCGACTTGGGAGACTGAAGACAAGATACGCGCAACCTACCCTTATCCTTTTAAGGGTACATCCTTAATCTCTTTTTCCATAATTTCATGCATGTTTGTATCTATCTTTTAAGTATATCTCCTAATTCCTATTCTTAATCCTTAGGTAGAAACCAATGGATGTAAATGTATTTGAAACATGTTATGATTGATGGTTGCAAGTGGTTGTTAGTGGTTGCTCGTGGATGCATATACACACACATTAGGTACTAGATCGGCTCAGATATTACATATGCGTATATGTATTTGTATATGGATTGAAACTTTATGAGTTATCACATGGATGTTACATTTGTATGAATGATTGTGAACTCATGTAGAAGTTATAAGGTACGATTAGGAATAATTGCATACATATTGGACTCATGGCACTGACATAATTCGCATTAAGGAGGTCAACTTAATCAGTGGACCGCCTGATTTTGCATTAGATAAGGACATATACACCCACTATGCATATGATCATGAAAATATTAGAAATCTTATTAAGGACAGTGGATTCCTATGATTGATGGTTGAGTAGATGGATGTTGGCTGTTAGGATACATTCTTCTTAACTCAGAGATTTTGGGGACGAAATCCTTTAAGGAGGAAAGAATGTAACACCCTGTATTTTCTATGAATATTAAAATTTAACATATTTAAGAACAATTAATTTTTAGAAGAAGAAATAGGTGAAACGGGTTATGCCATTGCATTCATCTCGGAATTCTACTTGAGATAGAGTCTGAGTTTGCATGAATCAGACTCTGTTTGAAGAAGTTATGGAGGTTAGAAGATATAAGTTTAAATAAGAATTAAATAAATAATTAATAAATAAAAATTCGGAATTCAAACCAACAAGAAGAGGTAGGTGGGAAAATTCCGGCCAGAGGGTGTCGACCCACTATAAGGGTGTCGACATGGGTGTCGACCCCCTCTGTAGGGGTCGACCATGCTGATTGTTCTGGACGGTGATGATTTTCTAAGTCCTAGGGCTACGTGGTGACTTTTGATTGGCCCGATGACGCATTTTCTTGGACTAGATGGTCTGGATGGATCCTATGTTGATCTTAAGGCTCAAACTAATCCTATACTCCTATATAATCACATCAAACCTTAACCCTAAACCTCATAATCCTATTCTATCATGTCACTATGTTGTCCATTTCTAAACTAGCCTAGCCTCCATCTTCTCCAAACTGGAAATCCAATTATAGAGAGAGCTTCAAATCAAATCGCTACAACGTCAACTAATTCACTTTTCTAATCCTACCATTGTAAGTTCAGTTATTATTCAGATTTAACACCTAATAGAAATCATGACTGTAATAATCAGATCTAGAACTATGCCAAATTGTGAGATAATCAATTCTGATTCATTCTTATCCTTTTGTCAAATTTGAATTACCTATGCTTATGAGACTGTTGTGATTGAAACAATGGAACCTATCATGTTGTACACCAAATAGGTGATTCTCTTATGTACAATTCGATCGAATCTTTATGCCTATGATGTAACTTGCTCAGTTTGGCCATACTTATTGTTAATGTACAACATGCCTATTGGAAACATGAATCTTGGACAGGGTACACCTTTACATGCCTATTTTGTTTCTTAAGTCAATTCTTCTGTTCCTTCTCTATTGCCCTTTTTGTTTTATTTTATGAATACTAGGTTCATTCGTAACCTAGATTGAATCTTGTTGTACTTACGATTGAAAAGCGGGGAATTGGGTATAATTTAATTGAGTAATTTTGGGCATAACAAGTAAATGTGGCATAACTTGAATTGACTACAATTGTGGGTAATTGACATATAGCTTAAAAAGATGAACATGCCTAACACGAGGTAAGATTGAGTTGCGGTGTAAGGCTGCCCAGAACCGCCCGACACATCCAGCGACTGCAACAACGGATCTAATAAGAGAGAATAGCGCATTAAGCCTAAAACCCGAGGTTAGAATGAGTTTGCGGTAGAAGTCTGCCCAGAACCGCCCAACATATCTAGCAACAACAAACAACAGTTCTAATGTGAGAGGTTGAGGCATTAATGACTGAATTAATGCTAATGAATGGACATGCTAAGAATGGTAAGGTTAAGTTAACTTAGGCAACACTTGACTAATACAAGATGTTAATTAAACAGATGGCTGGGGTTAGGTTAAATTAAGAACACTTAACCATTATAACATGTTGATTAGGAAACCCTAGTAATGGGGAACCATTTCAGCAGTAACCCACATAGATGTATCATTCTACCCTGAACTAGGCCGGGTGGGGCACGATTACTGGGCTGATTATAAACGATCAAAATAGCGGCGGGTGGTGCATCAGTGTAGGTTCCGTCGAAGTACGGGCGTGCACATACTCCGGAGTGGAAAAATCAGGCACTGGCATCTGTAGTTATACACTGTGCATCTTGAATTGTGTCGGGTTGCCACCATAGGGATTGATACACCACATGGTGGGACCAGCACAGGTATCTACAAACAAGCGGGGCAGAATGACACAAGTAATAAATGCATGAGAGTAGGAGCTGATTGATAAAGTGATCATTTTATTTTGAACATATGATGCTAGTTGAAACATTTGTTAATAGGTGCAGAGAAATGGAAATGAGTGCGATAGCATATTCAGTTTATGTTGCCTTATCTTGCCTTATGTTATCTTGTCATTATGGTATTGTCCTATATTCAGTTTATTCATGTCATGATCCTTTTTCTTGTTTACATGCTGAAAAATCACTTAACTTACTAGACTTATGTCTGACCTGTTTTCTTTCGTCTTCTTTTCTTCCATTCCCCCCAGGTCCGTAGGGAGGGAATACTTCAGCTTAGTTCAGACCTTTTCCATCTTGAAGAGAGTAGATGTATTGCTTGGATTCTCTTTTCTTGGGCTATGGCTGTGGTTACACTTTTTGGGGATTTATGTCGCTTTACTAGTGCTTTATGCTTCTTTATGTATTTTGAGTTTTTAATCAAGACAGAAGTTTTATTGTAATGACTTGGAAGTTCGGTTTTGAGACAAGGGTTGTAATGTTTTGACTAGACCAGGCTGCTTATGAAATAATTTCAGTTTATATGTATGTCTTGTTAATTATCTGTGTTTTTCACCTATAATGCTTCACCGAAGTTAATGCATTCCCTTTGTGAGTGACCTTAACCAAGGTGGGGTGTTTCAGTGACACTTTAGTGAAGACCATATCTTCCGATTCAAATTCCAAATCGGTCCTACTTTTATTGGCACATGATTTCCGTATGTCTTGAGCGACTTTCATTCTTCGGCGGATGAGATCAATCTTCTCGGAAGTATCTCAAATCATATCTGGCCGAAGAAGTCTGTCCGTAGACTCCCACCAACAAGTCGGTGATCTACAAGGTCGTCCATATAATGCTTCAAAGGGTGCCATACCTACGCTTGATTCAGAATTGTTTTTGTAGGCGAACTCCAGCAAAGGAAGGTGCTTCTCCCAAGTCCCTTCAAAGTCCCGAATACCCAATCTTATAAGATCCTCAAGAACTCTATTTGCCCTCTCAATCTGTCCATCTATCTAAGGGTGGTATGCTATGCTCAAACGTAGATGTGTACCTAACACCTCTTGCAAGATCTTCCAAAACTCATTAGTAAAATGGTATCGCGGTCGCTTACTATACTAGAAGGTACCCCATGTAACCGAACTATCTCTCGAAAATATACGGATGCCAGCCAAGATGCCGTCCTCTTGCTCTTCAGAGGAACAAAATAAGCGCTCTTTGTAAGACTATCTACTATTACCCAAATGCTCGTATTTTCCTTCCTTGATTATGGCAATCCATCGATGAAATCCGTAGAGACACTCTCTCACTTCCACAGTCGCACATCCAAGGGCTGAAGACATCCACCTGGTTTCTTTTGTTCAACCTTTACTCCTTAGCAAGTCATGCATCGAGATGAAAATTCCTCCGCGTTTTGCTTCATGCCAGTCTAAAAGAAAACCCTCTTCATATCTTGATACATTTTGTCACTACCCAAATGGATAGTCATCCGAGAATAATGAGCATCCTCTAGCACTACCTTATGTAATTCCTCAATCTTAGGGACACATGGCCTTCCATCTCGTCTTAGCAACCCCTTATCATCCACGATATATCTGGTAAGGTGACTAGAAGTTCTCCTCTACCAAGCTTGCCCAAGATATCTGATATTTGCGGGTCCTCCTGTTGTATATATAGATCCAACTTGCTCCAGTACAGTAGGTCGCACCTCCAATGATGCCAACAATCCCAAAGTGAAATTCATAGATGGCTTGAAATTAAAGGTCGAGATGTACTCTAAGCTTTTCCTTTCTACAAATAGAGGATTCAAAGTCATTCTCTGCCTACACAGTGCGTCCGCCACTACATTACCCTTTCCTAGGTTATAAGCTATCTCGAAGTCGTAGGACGCTAGAAACTCCATCCATCGCTACTGCCTTAGGTTGAGATCTATTTGCAAGAAAAAGTACATGAGTGACTTATGATCCGTACATAGCTCAAAACTTTCTCCAATTAGATAGTGTCGCCAAGACTTCAATGTGAACACTATAGCAACCAACTCTAGAACATGGGTTAGGTAGTTCTTATTGTGAATCCTCAACTATCTCTTTCTATAACACACTACCCTTCCCTCTTGCATCAGAACGACACCAAGTCCCGTGCCACGTGCATCGTTGTAAATTGTAAACATCTTGCTTTCATCTAGGAGAGTCAGAACTGGGGCTGTCATCAGAGCCCTCTTCAATCTATGAAAAGCATCCTCACAATCAACGCTCTACGAAAAAGTCAAGTTCTTTTTCATCAACCAGGTAAGCGGGGCCGATACCCTTGTAAAATCCTTGATAAAATTTCTATAGTAGCCCGCCAACCCCGGGAAACTTCCCAACTTCGTTGCATTCTTTGAAGCCCTCCAATCTTGAACCACAATGACTTTCGTTGGGTCCACTGCTATCCCGTCCTTGGAGGCCACAAACCTTAGGTACCTTACTTCCTCCAAAAGTGGCACTTAGAAAACTTCATCTTGAGCTGATGTGACCTGAGAGTGCGTAGAACCTCCCCTAAGTGTTGGGCATTCTCCTCCTCGTTCTTTTAGAAGATCAGAATGTCATCCACAAAGGCCACCACAAACTTGTTCAGGAACTCCTTAAAAACCCTACTCATCAAGTCCACAAAATAGGCAGGTGCACTGGTTAGCCCAAAGGCATAAGAAACCATTCAAAGAAACCATATGGAGTTCTAAAAGCAGTCTTATCAATGCTGTCTTCTGCCACTCTTAACTGATGAAACCCTGTCGCCAGATCCATCTGCGAGAAAACTGATGCGCCTACTAACTGATAAATAGGTCGTCAATTCTCAGTAGCGGTTGCCTACTCTTCTTAGTGAGCTTATTCAGCTCCCTATAATCCACACATAGACGAAGTGAGCCATCTTCCTTAGTTTTAAAGACAACTGGCGCTCCCCACTCTAAAATGCTTCATCTAATAAAACCTTTCTCGAATAGCTCCCGTACATTCTTGCTTAGCTCTTTCCTTTCCCTAGGAGTCATGTGGCGCACTGGTAGAGTAATTGGCTTCGCATTCTATACCAATTAAATTTGAAAGTCTATCTCATTCTTTGGAGGTAGTCCCTTAACCTCCTCAAACACATCTGGGTAGTCTCTAACTATGGGCACAGATCGCAAGTCGTCAATAGAAGTATCAAGTGATTCTAAAAAACTGAGCATCACCGACCCCCATGTGTCGCAGGAAGTATCGAGTGTCCTACCATGACAAGAAAGAAGTCTAACCACTCTCTTTTGGCAGTCAAGGATGGCCCATACATGGTTAGCTAATCCATGCCTAGAGTCAAACCGTAGTCCAGCCCAGCACGTATGTGTCACATTCAAATTCGGTGCCAAAGATAGAAATTCTCAAACCCCTATAGATCATGCATAAATGAGTCGATCATCCTATGGGGTTTGAGAACACTGCAATTTCAGAGACTATACTAGTATTATGGTGTAGACTATCTACTATAAAAACTAGATATAAATGAGTGGCGCCAGAATCAAACAGGCTTCGAATGGGATAGTAAAAAAGGGAAATCAAACCTTCAACCAAGACTTTAATACCTCGATCAGGTCCACTTTCTTCCAAAGCATGCACTTGTTTAGAAGTTCCTGCCCCTTTTCCTTGCTTGTTAGGGCACTGTTTGCTGAGATGTTCCATTTTCCCACAATTTAAGCAGGATTTCTTCATCTTTCGGCAATCCTTCACAAAATAACCCATATCACTACAACCATGACACTTTACATCCTTGTTGATTTGATTCTTGTCAGGCTTTCCACTTTTCTGTTGTTGCTTTCCTTTCTTGGGCCAACATTTCTGTTCTTCACCCTTAGCTTGTGTCTCCTCAGTCTTAGTTTCTTTCTTCTCCTCCTTGCCATCCTCGTGCATAAGCGCCATATCAGCCGACCTTTCAAAAGTTTCCCCCATTGTTATGTGAGACAAAGAAATTCCTTGGAGAGGTTGATTCAACTCTCTCGCAAATCTAAGTGCCTTTTTGTGGGGCATATTCATCGAGTATAGCCCGAATCTTTCCAGTTGATTAAACTTGTTCATATAGTCTTTAGCAGTTATATCTCCTTGCTTTAGAGCCAAGAATCTCTGAATTTGTAATCCCTATTCTTCCTATGATAAGAATTTCATCTCGAATCAAGTATAGCCCGAATCATCCCAAGTCACTACTGGTTGTCCAACTTGCGTTACTTCACACCCGTAGGAACACTAAAACAAATATGTCTGTTCACAGCGTTGTAAAAACGTTGTTATAGACTTTACAGCGTTATGATGAACTCTGTTTAACAACACATTGTTATAGATCCTGGATATATCACAATACATTCAAAAACGCTATAGAAAATTGACATACTACAGCGTTTCAAATGGTGTTATCCTTATGTTTATGAAGCGTATTATATTGTTTCAGAAATGTTGTTATCTTCCCTTTTCTACAGCTTTAGCCACATATCACAGTATTTCTCGAAGTTTACATTTTTTTTCCTATCACAACATTTTGCTGCATATCACAGTGTTTTACAAAGTTTACTTGTAATTTACTATCACAACGTTTTTCCATATATCACAACATTTTTTTTTTTTGCATCTATCGCTGCATTTACATATTGTAGTATCATAATATTCATGCGCAAACATATCAACAACATGTAAATATATATCAACCAACTAATTATATAACACAATATTCATACACAAAGACATCATCAATAAACAAACTTTACATAATTTCCAAAAAAAAGTAAAACAATAAACTAAATTTACACAGTATCCATCGAACAAAGTCACGATATCTATATATAAATCAAAATTTCCAAAAAACAAGTTTGCGCCGAATACCAACAAAATGAACATCTAAAAGTTACCGCTTTCTCCGTAATTAGATACCATAAGCGTTCTTATTCTTGAGGGATCTTCAGAAGCGCCTAACGATATTCTGATTACAGCTGAATGCACAACGATGCCCATCTCCAATGCCTATGCACATGTGTTCATGTTAGCATTTGGTCATGCTTACACATTAACAAGAAAACAATGCTCGATAACAAGAAAAAAGAATACAAGGAGAAAGTTGAAGATAATAACATAAAATACTTGGTAATATTTTATAATAGTTAGTTAATTTTTATAATACTTAGATAATTTTTATAATAGTTAGTTAATTTTTATAATAGTTAGTTATTTTTTTATAAAGTTAGTAAACTTAGTTAATTTTTATAATACTTAGTTAATTTTTATAATAGTTAGATAATTTTTATAAAATTAGTAAACTTAATTAATTTTTTTTATAATTGTTAGTTAATTTTTATAACACTTAGTTACTTTTTATAATACTTAGTTAACTTTATAATACTAAGTTAATTTTTATAATTATAAAATTAGTATACATAGTTAGTTTTTTATAATAGTTAGTTAATTTTATAATACTTAGATAATTTTTAATTCTTTCTATTATTATTAAAGAATACTTGGTAATATTTTATATTTTTTTATACTTAGTTAACTTTTATAAACTACTTCTTTATTCTTATAAAATTAGCAAGCTTAGTTCAAATTTTATACTATTTAGTTAATTGTAATAATACATAGTTAATTTTTAATTATTTCTATAATTACTATAGAATACTTTGTAATATTTTATTATTTTAAAAACTTAGTTAACTTTTATAAACTAAACTTCTAAATTTTTATAAAATTAGTAAACATGGTTTATTTTTATAATACTTAGTTAATACTTAGTTAATTTTTATAGTACTTAGATAATTTTTATAATAGTTATCTAATTTTTTTAATAGTTAGTTATTTTTTTTATAAAATTAGTGAACTTAGTTAATTTTTACAATAATTAGATAATTTTTATAAAATTAGTAAACATGATTTATTTTTTATAATAGTTAGTTAATTTTTATAATACTTCGTTAATTTTTATAATACTTAGTAAATTTTATAAACTTAGTTAACTTTTATAAACTAAACTTCTTAATTTTTATAAAATTTGTAAACTTAGTTATTTTTTTATAATAGTTAGTTAATTTTTATAATACTTAGTTCATTTTTATAAGTTTATTTAAATTTTATAAATCTTAGTTAATTTGCTACTATTATAAATCTTATTGTTACTATTATTATGGAAGTTTAGTTATGTTTTGTATTTTTACGTACTTTGTTAATCCTACATGAATGTCATGAACATGTAGTGTGATGAATATAATTACTTACAGAAAAATAAGTAGAAGCATTGTCGTCATCGCGGTCACTGGAAAGGCTCAAGGCATGTCCAAAAGGGCCATAAGCTGCACAAGAAAAACAAGTAATAAGTCGACATTGCATACAACCAACCGATCGATAGAAGGAAAACTAGAAACAGTAGCAAATTCCAAATGTCTGAACCTATTTTCAGATGTCTGACCTAATTCAAACGTCTTAAAATAAGTTCCAGATGCCTTAAATGGACTTTGGCCAACACCTTGAGACAATTCCTAGGCCAGGTACAAACGTCTAAAAATAAATTTTAGACATCTGACATATTCGGTTATAGTTTTCCAATGGGCTTTGATATATATATATATGTGTGTATATATATATATATATATATATATATATATATATATACACACACACCTACTAATAAAGGGCATACTAAACATTATGTATGTTCATGTTGTTATAAGGTACATGTTGTTATGACAGCAAGTTTAATGTTATTTTAAATGCAACTCAATAAGCTGATGAGCTGAACATAACATGGTGTGATTGCATAAAGTAATCATATCAAAATATTAATGAATATTGAGCAACCACCCTTTATGTATGCAAGATGACACAGATGGATTTTAATGGCATGTCACAGGCACATATACTTAAACTCCAGTATTCTACAATCCTTATACTAACTTGAAGGAGACTTAAAAATCAGATGGATATTAATGGCATGTGCCTACTGGATTCCCAAAGAAGCAGCAAGATGAACATTGCCAAAGTAGGTACCAGAATTTCTGATTCCAAAACATGTATAATTTGAAAGTTCAAACTTAGTTGATGCAATTTTTGATGATATAGAATAGAAAAAATGCAACAATTTTCTAATAAATTAGTGCAAACTTAATCCCGAACAGAGAAAAATTTATTTGCATGGAGTATATGTTGCACAGTTACCAATTTATCATGTCTCTTTCAATAGTTTAATTCATGACATCTCTGGAAATTATAGTCCAACAGAAGTGCTTTAACCCATCCAGTGCCACACAAATCATTTTTTTCATTCAACTTCAAGAACATATGCATGAAAAAAACATAAATACCAGTTTGTAGCTTGTAGCATCCAGAAACAACCTGAAAATGGCAAGGAACATTCTTATCAAAAGGATTAAAGTACTCAAAATCTCTTCAAAATGACAAAAGATGAGAACCAAATCTTTCTTCTCGTTCCTCTCACCATCATAACGTGTTCCCTTGCAAACAAGGTAATGCACATATCAAATTTTGTGCATCTAATACCATATCTGATATATCAATGCATTAAATAGAAAAATATCTAACTGTCTTACATACATTAGTTACATGTAGCAAACCGCAGCCATAGTATCTTGTCTGGTAGCATATATTGTAAGCAACGTGGAGCTCATAGCCAAAATAAATACTAATGGTGTACCTGCTGTTGGAGTTTCATCGAATTTCGGTTTGTTCTAACTCTTTGGAGTATTGTTTTACGTGATAGCTGATAAGTAACTATGGCATTATCCATTGTTATAGTCTACTTTTCTCGTAGAATGGGAAAATGATAGACCTCTTGGACGGATTGGATTGCACCAGATCCCACGATTGTGTGCCAGAAGGAAACACTGAATCTTAACCAATCTTGTCACCATAAAAAAATATTATTTTTATAACTGAAACTATAATAGGATTTACTCACATTTTTGCTACAAAAAGACATTATAATACACATGCCAACAAAAGATATTTGCATAATCAAACACAAGATAAACCTCCCCAAACTGTCATAAACCGAAATTGGTTTTCTAAGCTTATTGATTATTGAAAAAATCAGCAGTAAGTAAGAAAAAACCTTCATCATCTTCCTAGAATCTCCTCTATGGTAATCAGTATACCACTAGTCGGAAAGCGAGTTTTTTCTTGAAGGACCCTATAATGCATACATAAACATGTAAATGTCTATATATGAACAAACAAAAACTGGAACAAAACTGTTATATTGAAATGCGTATGCCTCATACTTAATTTCAAGAATTTCATGTAATAACTCTCCTTCCTATTAAGAAAATTTTCTTGAATTTGCAATGTGTAATTTAGAAAATTTTCAATTGAAACATGAGATGTTAATAGCAACAGATGATAGAGTTAATAGCTAAATTGCACTTACTAAACAAATAATATGGAGAACCTCACGTAGAGACCACAACTCAAGTGTTGATAATACTTAATAGTTATCATATATGTTACTGAATATGTGGTTGCCTAACTCCTTAATTTACTTCATGGATATATTATATA
The DNA here is from genome assembly GCA_030737875.1 of Allium sativum. Taxonomy (NCBI): domain Eukaryota; kingdom Viridiplantae; phylum Streptophyta; class Magnoliopsida; order Asparagales; family Amaryllidaceae; genus Allium; species Allium sativum. The sequence goes on along the minus strand of CM060925.1, from coordinate 304,000,707 downwards.
CGCTGGTTTGTATATTTACCACACATTTCATATGCAGGCTCAGATGCTATCCCGTCTCCTATTTTCTTCTTAAATGATATACAACAATAACTATAAAGTTTTATGTATGCCCTATATCAGCTTTATAACCATTTATGCATTGTCTAGCTAATTTTAAAATGTATAACTTACCTATTTAGCCATAACTGTTAGGTTATTGAAAAAAATCCATAGTAGCTATAAACACATAAATAATCCTATCAAAACATAACAAATAATCATAAAAATATTAATATACATATCCGGACAGCTTACGTGTACAACACTACCTTCATACGCTTGGTTGCAGACTTAAACCCTCACGTGATGCACAACATAACAAGCATAGCCTGCAAAGAAACTAAATCCAAACCATCTGATCTCTAAGTCCATCTATCACGATGTCCCAAAAGCAAGGAACCCCAATGATAAAAAAACTATCACAAATGTTTTCACAATTCTAGTTTTCTTGATAAGTTTATGTTAATTGTGCTTCTAATCCTTATAACTTGATTTGTCATATTTCCAGTTTGTAGAAGTATTTTTATGGTCATATACAAACATGTTACGTACCAGCAAAATATATTGTCAACAAAGTTCCAAATTTTTTCCATTAATCTAAGGGATATAAGGAAATACCAACATTATAGTTACCCACTCGCCAATTTCACAAATCTTATTAAACTACATTTCATCTAAGTCATATGCAAACAAGAGGCTCTTAAACAAAACCATAACTGCATTTAATAGAGAATGAAGTCAGACAACATGCCAAACTGAATAAGATTCGTTGCGATAAAGGAAGCACGATCAGGAAACGAATGCCCCTTATTAAAGAAGGATTCGAGGTGGAAGCTCGATTGATTCGATCGAATGATTTACCACTGATTTCATCTGATTAGTGAAATATGTATTTAGTAGATTAGTTTTTTCCATGATTTCCTTATATGTGGATAGTACACCATGCTCAATGTCCATCAAGCCCAAAAAATCAATACTGCAAAGCGAAAACTAAATGTTGAACAGATTTAGAAAACCAAATGGATTTTTTCACTTGGTTGAGAATCTGACATAGAGAACCTGTATTTTCAAGATTTGACAAGAACCTAAATATGATATGTTAATTAAGGTTGACACGTTTAGGATATAATTAAGATGCATATTTGTTATAGTTATATAAACACTGGCCAAAACTTACCCATACACAACAAATTCAACCGATAAAACACTGAATTTTGCTTCTATCATGCAATGTATTGTGCGCATAATCAAATATTTCTAATTTTGTAACTGGTAACTATATAACTACAACCTAAGCTTGCAACCGACTCCATTAATTAAGAGTGACATACATAATCCCGTCACATGTAATATCACAGTAGAAGTCTACTAGATCATAGGTAGTAAACTCACTATTTTAACATCTCCACAGCCAAGAGTTCACCAAGTGATTATCAGATAATTAACAAATAATTTTGTACCAAAACTAATCATCCAAGTGAGATCATTATGCATGTATTTGATAAAATAATAGACAAGTTGTTATAAAAGTATATGCAACGTGCTTATAATACAGGACAAGCTTTTCAGTTCCGGTGTAGAGGCAGAATTATTCGCTGAGACAATTAATTTCTTCGCTGCAGCCTTGAACCCGATAAGAACTCTTGGGCACCTGCAAAATAAAAACATTCATGCATCTTGCATTTTAACCAATCAAACTCACACCATAAGCATAGACTAGAGTAAAAGCACATACTAGAGTAAAAGCCAACAAACGAAACCTGCTACCGCAATATAAACCCAAGCTTTCATATATTCTAAAACTCTTCTCCTTCCATATCTTTGAGAAAAGGGAATGTTGTTAGATTTAGTTCCTGCATGAAACCATGCTAGCCTGGAAAAAACAATCAAAGAGCTTTAAATATATAACCACACAGATGATCATAGGGTTAATCCAACCTATACACATAATTTATGTTAACCCTTAAAAAATCCACGCACATTGAATGAGGAATTTGTTGCTAACATCATCAGGGTCGTTCACACAATAAGGCACTCGAAGTATTAATAACAGAAAAGAACGGTCACAAGAGCAAGTGCTGAATGTCAAGCCCAGAACAAATTAGGTCGACCAGGTATAACCGGACGACAAGATGCAGTGTGAGATCCTAAAACTTGGGTTGTAACAACCCGAAAATCTGGGCCAGTTTAAAATTTTTATTCTGGCAATTTTAGCGAATTTGATTATTTGAAATAGATTATTTTAAATAATATCGTCGAGAAATTTATTTTGAATATAAATCGAACGTATATATTATATAGTTCGTCGTTAGAATATAAATAATTATTTATATTTATAAAAGGAATTGAAAATGGCGCGGTAGTTCGATAATTCGATTTCAAACTTCAATTGAACATACCGGGTGCAAAATAAACCGGATTTTAGTGAAACCAGAAATAATGGAATCTAATAGTGACTATCTTTCCAACGAATCCGAAAAATCAAAATTTCATAGCGAGAATCAAAAGATATGTCCAGTTGAAAACTCTGAATAGTCGCTATTGAATTCAAGCCCTTAAAAATAGACATTTTGCAAACGACCTCGGAATTCGACGAAACCACATTTGTTGGATCCGCAGCGTCAAATTATTGCTAGGTTTCAAATTTCATAATTTTTTGAATCAATATGTGAGCATGACAAAGGAAAACGCGTTTGACCAGTTTTAGTTGATTTTAATCGACTGGAAAATGGCCATTTTTCACACGGTTTCAGAATTCAATGAAACTAGTTTTGTTAGGACCGTATCGTCAATACGAAGCTAGAAAATATTTTTCTGGAATTTTTCGAGTTAGTATGTGACCCCGGTAAATTGAAATGCGCGTTCAAATTCAATATATAGAGTTATATGTTGATTTTGACGGAAACTGATCGAAACGAACGAATCAGCTTACGATACATATCCCATTGTGTTCGAAATGGGGGTAATTAGCTATGGACGACAGGCGGTGGGCCTCGTTTTGAGGTCGAAAATAAAAGTTGCTTTTTGGTGGAAAATAAAATAATTAAATAATAAATAAAAGCTTTCTCTCTCTCACCCTATTACCTCTGCCCCCCCTTTCTCGTTTTCATTCGTTCAGAAATCAAAAAAAAAAAAAAAGAGGAAGAAGACACAGCCACCCCCCTCCCCTTCGATCGCCACCTCCGAACCCCCCCCCTCCCCCGCGCGCGCAACCGCCACACCCCCTACCCTATGCGCCACCAATCGAAGACCCCCCCTGCTGGCGTGCGAAGCGAGACCCCCCCCCCCCTTTGCGCACAACCGCGATACCCCCCCTTCTGATCGACGCGCCGCCACAGACCCCCCCCCCCTCCCGAGCCTTGCCCTGACCTCCTCCACCCCCGCTGACTTCGCCGACAGTCCTCCACCGAACGCAAAGACCCCCCTCCTCTTCCTTAAAGCAATGTAAGCCCTCTATATATTTTGTTTTGTTTTTTTTAATTAATTTTAGCAATTAAAAATCTGAAATTTTATATTGTAGAAGGTGTAAAAATATGATTTTTGTTTATGTAGAGAATTAAAAATATAATTTTTACATGATAGGAATATTAGAAATATCATCTTTATATGTGTAGAAAAATAAAAATGTGATTTTTATAATGATATATTTGAAAAGGCGAAATCTTTATATAGAGAATAGCGAGGTGAAAATATATTTTTTATCTATATAGTAGCAATGTAAAAATAGAATTTTTATCCATATAACATGATTATAAAAATTCGATTTTTATATATTGAATAGCGAAGTAAATATTCGATTTTTATATATTGAATAGCGAAGTAAAAATTCGATTTTTATATATTGAATAGCAAAGTAAAAATTCGATTTTTATATATTGAATAGCGAAGTAAAAATTCGATTTTTATATATTGAATAGCGAAGTAAAAGTGTGATTTTTACATATGTAGAGAATACGGGCAAAGGAAGTGACAAGAAGAAGAAACGGTGAAGATTCCTACATAAGAAGAGTCGTGGCGTTGGATTAGCTATCGGTGAGAACTTCTCACTCTAAACTTCTTTTTCTTGTTATATATATATATATATACTAGGATGCAGATGGTGCTTAGCAGCACCCGACACCCGTCATCCACAGACCATGGATGGCTTGTTTGTTTAATTGTTTGGTTGTGTAGTTGGTTAGATTATTTGGTTTGAATTGAATTGTTTGGGGAAATGAAATTGATTTGATTGATGTGTGAATGGCGTGGGCCTTCACTAGACCGGGGATAAGGCTAGGCCTTGTCCCGTTTCTAGTATCGTGCCGTTATGCCGCCGAAATTTTCTAAAAATAAGTTAGAAAAATAAAGATAACATTTTATTTAATAAATGAACCGAATAGAATATTCACAGGTTGAATAAAATAGTTTGATCGTTAAAAATATAATTTTTAACGTGAATGTGAATAAATAAATATTCATTTACAAACCGGACGGTTTGTTTATGTAAACCTATTTGAAGGACATTGATTGGGACGATAAATTTTACACATCGCCCAACTGCACAAATAAAAATCTGTGTTTGATTGCTTGAAACCCCACACGGGTATTGGGATGATATTTGACGTACACTAATCCCGATTGTTTAGTCGTATGTCGATTGATTGATTGACAGACTGTTATAAGCGTTGAATATTTATATTTGATGATTATACAGTGTAGAATGCACTTTGGATGATGGTTGATTATTCATCGTTGTTGATATATACATGTGTTGTAGAAAATCCATATAATTAACATTATATGGTAATTGATTGGGCCTCATTCTAGTTTTAAAATAGAAATATTTGAAAAAGAAATATTTGAAATAGAATATTTGAAAATAGGAATATATGAAGCCGTATTGATTAGATTGACGCCATTTTGACGTGAACGATATTTATATCGATTTTATTCATTTTATAATGAATATCGAAAGTGATTTCAAAATCTGATATTTTGAAAAGAATTAAATATAAATAAATTCGAATTGAAATTGAATATAAACGAATTCGAATTGAAATTGAATAGAAATGAATTCGAATTGAAATTTAATATAAATGAATTCGAATTGAAATAGAATAGAAATGAATTCGAATTGAAATTGAATTGAATTGAAAACGAACTGAAATTGAATTAGAAATCAATTTGAAATGAATTTAAAATGAATTTAAATTGAAATATTCAATTTTGATTTGAAATTGAATATGGAGTTGAAACCGTTTTGAAAATGAATTTAAAACGATTTATGAAGCACGTTTTTGAATTGAATTCGCCGAAGTATATATTATATATATTATATATATAATATAATGGCCTGAATAGAACGCGCCGCGCCGCGGCAGTTCGCGAATTTCGACCATTGACTTCGAACGGATATTACGGGAGATCCGACCGTCGGATTCTCCTAAAACCGGTACCGTTGGGTTCGTATCGAAAAGAGCTTTCTCATGAATATTAGAAATTAGAAATCTAACGGTTGGATTTGGAATTATGTCCAAATAAAATTTGAAAAAGGTCGTTGTAAGTGCAGTTCGATTGCCGTTGATGGAAATCGACTGTACGGGCCTTGATAAAAATCATTAAAAATAGTAATAATTTGTGTAAAATCATAAGAAATGATTTGTGAAGATTTGGGATGAAAAACTCCATATTTGAAAAGGTAAAAATAGATTTTTATCGAAATGAACTAGTTTTGAACTAGAATTATAATTCTATTTATTTTTAAATAAATAAATTGAATTTGAAATGGTTTTAAAAATAACCAGAATTTCCAATGATTGCATTGGAATGGATTTGAATCGAAATTGTCTTTGGATTATTTCGATGTTAGATTTCGTGATTATACAGATGTTGTTATGGAAATTTGAAAGATATATATATATATATATATATATATATATATATATCGTTATTTCCGAAACAATATATGTTGGTCGTAGAATTTGATGTTGAATATAAGCCGATATATCTTCTATTCAGAGCCTTGTATTTAAAATCAAATGTGATTTGGGTTTGTCGTGAATGGTGTCTTTATTAACATTGTTCTTGAACCCAATTGAGAAAAGATTAAATCTTTTTATTTAGATTTAATGAAGTGTACCAATTAAATAATATTTAATTGGAATCGAATTAGTATTGATTATTGGGTTTATCGTGAACAGTGTTTTAAATAACACTTGTTCTTTAACCCGATAATTAATGGAAGGTGATTTTGGGTTTATCGTGAACCGTGTTTTAAATGACACTGATTCTTTAACCAAGTCAAAGATTAAAACTAAGTGGAGTTTTAATGATTCTTTAATTAGATTAAAATGATCGAGAATGGAGTATCACCAGTTTTGCTCCAGGCGATAGTTAAATCTTTAATTAGATTTGAACGTGAAATGGTAATTGAATTTACCGATAACACCGTAGTGTTAGATATGAAGTATTACAAGTTTTACTTCATGGGATGAATAGGTTGGGATTGGGAAATTAAAACAAATAATTGCTTCGGTAAAGTTCGTTAATCCCGACTAGTTTGAATTGATATTCAAAAGTAGATTAAAGAATAAATTTAAGAATTTATCTTGGATAAAATTAATGGGAACCTTTCCCTATGAATATGAAATTTAGAAACTAACCGTCGGTTAGCCAAGCAGAATGGTTTTCTGGATATTGATCTGATGTTGGTTTCGGCCTTCGGGGTTAATACTTGGGGAATTATTCTCTTGTTAATTTACGGTTAGTGACTGATGAATTGGAATGAGTCGTATGTTGTGTTTGTATAACAATTATTTAAAATATACGCGAGTTATTCGGAAAGACCGGGTTTATCCCATTTTGAATAACTGATATGACGATAAGTCAAAGATGAAGACGGTGGTTGAAGACCGGAAGTCTTCACATCGTTTGGGTGATTACTGATGATCTTGATTGGGCTGTACACCCAAGATGAGGGAATCATTCGGTGGTCGTCCAGATGTGCTTGGAGATCGATGGATATGCGAGGAAAGTGCCTCCGGTTTCGTTCAGACCCAGAACGAACTTGTAAATGGACTGTGTGTCTGACATTGGATTTCATTCTGTGTGACTGATATCGGTTGCATAGAGTGGTTTGCCTGTGTGGCATGCTAAGATGAAAATGATCAAGGCTTTTGTTGAAAAACAAAGTCTTGTGGTGATGATCAAAGCACAGCCTGTGTGGCACAGCTTTGTATAACGTGAATTCGCGAGCCTCATACCCCGGTGGTGAACCAAAAACGGGAGACTGACATCAGGGAGGGCATGCGTTTCTTTCTAGCTAGGGTGGTGTCAGTGACCTACCAGCCCTGACATTTATATACTTTTCACCTGTGTGGTTGTTGCTGTTGCGAGGCGCCTCGGTTTGATCGGACGATTCGAGTCCGATGGAGTCATTCGTTGGCTCGTTTACGCCCCAAAGGGCGGAGAGACGTAGTGTTCAGGCATAATAATCCACATCGGTGGACCGGCCCTTACGATCCAAGGCTTGCCTGCGCGCTTGCCTGAGACTCGGGCTAGACAGTCTCGAATCGGTTGAGGACTGTCTTTTGCCTCGGTTCATAGAAGGAAATCCAATTTCCAAATACAAGATTTTGCGGTTTTAATTGTAGAACTAGTATGGAGACATGATATATGGTACCCATGCCGCCTATGATTGATACTTATGATTTGAAGTTGTTTTATACACTATACACTGATAATAGTATCAAATGATTTGTTTTAAAACATATCAAGCATTCTTTGGCTGTTATAAGGGAAAACCCTATCTCATGGCTTGCGTTGCATTGTGTGATAGGACCTGGGTCTTATAACAGTTCATTTTTTCTTTATTTAGCATTGCGCTGTTTGTTTTATGCACTGGTATTCTTGGGAGGAAACCCATTCCGTGTTATACGGCGTGGTCCCTTGACTTACCTAACTTTAAAAATAAAGATTAATAACTGTTTTAGTCCTCACACCAGTCACATGACTGACCTGGAGTTTATTGTTTTAACCTAAACTCTGGGTGCCCCTATTTTGACATGGGCCGCTAGTAGTTTTGGTTTTTGCAGATTTATATTCACAGGATCCTGGTTTACAGCTGGAACGATATCCGGAAAGCTTTGTATCCGTATATCTCTTTTAGTTGTGTATTGTGTTATTTTCCGCTGTGATGTATTTAAATGTAATTTAAATCTCTGATATTTCTATGTAATATTGATTCATTTATACTCTGTATATTCTTGTAATCTGATGCACTGTTGTAATTAGCAATGAAATGTCCTTCCGTCTGCATTCTGATGTGGCTTGTTCTCGAACTATCCGCACTTTCCTCACCGGGGAAGTTACGGGTTTTCACATGGGTCCAAATCAAGACTCAGGCACGAAGACTATGACCGGTCGCTCAGGCGGAAATGAGGCTATACCAAGCATCAGCATGAAGCAAGTCGCTCATCCAACATAAGCTAAAACGATCACATCCTGCAGAAGCAATAGGAGAGCGAACACCCCTAAAACTAAAGCAATCGGTCGTTCAGGGAACAATGAAGAACCAATCCCAGACTTGCGTCCTGTTCCTACAAGGCCTCCTAAAAATGGTTGCCCGCACAGAAGCGCCCACTCTCATGAACCCACTCAAACTACATAAGGCGCCCAACCCAAAAAGTTATCTACGCATGACAGCCTAAGACAACTAATGACAGCTGGCGACAACTGGCCAATGGCACAATTGTAATTAGCAGAATTAGAGATTTACAAGGCGCGAAAGGGATTTCAAACCGATGACTCACCTATAAATATACCATAACCACCACTGGAAAGGAAGAAGGGGAGAGAAAAAGAACCACGAAGTGTTGCCAAACTCTGTCACAAATTACGGATCTGGCCATGGCGTCAAGCTCAATTTCGTGATTCCGAGAGAACAAAAACATCATCAATCTCAATCATCCATTATCCTTTTTCTCCTCAAATTCAACCATCTTCTTATATAATTTCCTAGATCAAAGCATGTTAGCAAGGTTGTATTAGGCGAAAATGGAAGTGTATGATGCAGAGAGAATTGATGCACTTTGTAATTCATATCATGAGATTAGAAATCATCTTAATAGTGGACGTAGGCCTCATTAACGGCCGAACCTGTAGTGACCAGAAATTCCGGTCCAATTTGAGCTGACCAAAAACACAAGTCCAACCCCAAACTAAACCGGAAACTAGGAAACTAATAGAAAGAAGATAGAGGGTGAGAATAGATTAGATATAAACTTAGAATAGAAGAAGAAGAACACAACATCAGAGTAACACGAACCTCACAGCGGAACGAATAACATATAATAGATAATATATCCTTGAAATAAAATCAGTATATGTATACACATCATTATCAAAGTACAACACTTACAACACAGCGGAATAATAATAGCTATATAATCCTGAAGCCTGCTGCTCCAGCTCTTCATGTATCTATAAATCCCGACAACTTGACTGCCCATACAAAATTGGGCACCCAAGAGTTTAGGGAAAACAAAACAAAATAAACTTCGGGTCAGTCATGGGACTGGTCTGAGTAAAACAGTTTGAATAGTTGAAAAGTAAACGATATCTCATAAGATCACGCCGTATAACGGAACAGGTTTTTCCCTTATGAGAATCCAAATAATCTTTATATCAAAAACCTTTTGATATTATAATAATGTCTATCAACCACAATATAATAATCATCTAGCAGAAACGCTTTCATCTCACGTTCTACATGTATAATATACAATCAAAACCGCAAGCACGCATTGGGTAATGGATTTCTAACTATGACAAGGTATGGAACCACCTTTCGCTAGTTTACCTCTAGAAAGGAATACACTGGGTTCAACAAGAACATCTTACAACCCGGCCACACATGACCGACCACTCATTTCGCTTGAGTGTATCAAATGTATATCACCAACGGTTGTGATCAGCAACCGTTTCCCGAATGGGACAGCATTAGCAATTGATTTTTAGAAGTAAATGAAACTCTACATCAGGTGATTATACACCCTAATAGGCGAGACCTACATAGCCATGCGGCCTGCCCGATTTTTGTCATTTACCGGATGTGAGGCTTGAGGTTACGCTTTATCATCACATCAAATTCACTTAAAATGCCACATTTCAGATCCATCAAAAATCACTAATTGACGTCTACAACAGTACATTACGTGTTAGCTAAAGAAGTTTCCTTCTCCACTTCCATTCTTGGTACGGTTGAAGAAATCAATGTACGTGACCTTTCTGGATATACTCTGTCAGACATTCATCCATACAAGTCATCCAGGAACATAATGAACCGAAGGCACTATTCAGTACATCCATCTTAGGCACTGTTATCTTAGACTTATACAATAGCCCTTGCACTTTACTCCGTCTTCAATTATCTTTTGCATATATGATTCGCAACGCTTATTCCAGTACAGAGTGGTTCTTTGGATAATAATCCAACTGGTCTCTCCATATTAACAACGTTAAAATGGTCAAAACTTCGATAGTCTGTGATTTAATCATCAAAGAAAAATAGGTGTGCAAACAACGATATTATTTCCAGATGGAAATTCTATTGGTCAGTCATCAATCACTACCATTCCACAGCTATCAGACTCTAACTGTAAACTAATAAGTGAACAAATTCCCAATTATAAACCCCGAAAGCCGAAACCAACATCAGATCAATACTCAGAAAACTATTCAACTTACTAATCTCTAGTCAGTTTCTAATTTTGCCTAACTCTATTTCTTAACTCCTTATACATGAACAATTCCTTTTCTTATTCAGATTTCCATTTTTAATATTTGATTACGTTTCTGATTCTATTTGGAAAACATTTCCAAATCTTCTTTACTTGGATTTAAACAAAAGTTTAAATCAACATCGCGACAACAACTCGAACCGCTATACTGATTTACTAAATTCACTTAACTACTTCACACTCGAACCGTAACCATTTCTAAAATAAAAACGAAGTCAATCAAGTTGGGGTATAACTACATCTCAGACCTTGACTGAACAACATTTCAAATCTCGAAATAGGGTAAGTTCATCATTTAACTATTTAACACTTCCTTACGTAACTTATGGATCCAACTTACGAATCCAACCCCTTTACAGAATCAATTGATTATAACAGTGGTGTTATAATTTCATGTTTCTGAAAATATAATAACTTAAATCTAACTTTTATTTCCTAACCCGCATAATATAACGATCAACTAATTTATTAACTCCTATTTGGTCAACTCTAAGCTATAACTTTTATTCGATGAACTTTTATTCTATTTAACTCTCTCTGGATTAAATCTTATACTAATAACTTTTTCGAATAACTTGTATTTGATTAAATTACTTCGAATATCTACTATTCGATTATCTCACTTGGAATATCTACTATTCGATTATCTCACTTCGAATATTGACTATTCGATTCACTTCTTCGAATAACTAAATTCGATTTAACTCCATCTCAACTCTATTCGAATGAACTAAATTCAATTTACTCAATTTGAATAACTCTAGTTCGATTTAACTCTATTGATTTACTCTAACTAGTCAACTCTAACTGTTTAACTCTGACTGTTTAAATCTAACTGGATAACTCTGACTGGATAACTCTAACTGATTTACTCTAATTGTTTTACTTTAACTGATTAACTCTGATTGATTGACTCACTTGATTTACTCAACTTGGATAACTTAATTTGATTGACTTCTTTTTCTAACTCAATTCAATTAACTCCTAACTTCACCCACTTGACTAACTTAACCCGTTTGGTTTACTTGACTAACTTAACCCATTTGATTAACTTGACTAACTTAACCCATTTGATTAATCTAGTTTAACTAACTCGATCAACTTGTTTTGATCAACTCATTTGACAATCTGGTTTAATTAACTCATCTTGATTAATTTATTCCCTAAATAGATACTTCCTTTTAAATAATTATATATATATTTTTTCCCAAATAAATATTTCCTTTATAAAATCCTTTGATTTTATAAATGATTTCTTTTATAAAATATTTCGATTTTATAAATATACCCTTTTCAAATTAGACTTTGAAAATCTCCCCTTTTTGTTTTCTAGTATCACTGATGGTGTTTAATGTGTCGTTTAACAATGATCAACACCATTCAAACATACAAAATCAACTGTAGATTTTATAACACATCAAATATCAATATATATGAAAAACGGTAAAATAAATGTTGAGGAATTTAGTCGGATTCCTCCAACCCATTTACCTGCATCACAGATGTTAGACAATATGATTAACATCAATTTCACTTTGATATGAAATATTCTGCTAAACAGAATCAACATATATTTAACGATTTATATATATATATATATATATATATATATATATAAAATTCAACCAACTGACTAGCAGTTCAATCAAACAGTCAACACACAGTTAATCAGACAATTTTCAACAGTTCTAAAAATACAACATGAAATTTTAAATTGTTCAGGGTTAGTGAGATTTACTCACATTGGACGATCATCGTTGATAACGATAACCATTGCTCGATTTGATTCAGACGGACAATTTATTTTGCAATAAATTGTAACGGACTCCAGTTGACTCGCAGTCAGTTCCATTGTGAAGCGCTCGTCCATACGATCCCAACGGAACTGAATTTTAGAAATTCTGATTTCGTACGGATAAGTTATAGTTTTATCAAATTTTATATACAATATAAATTTAACAAACTTAATTGATTTTAAACAAATGGGCTTTACCCATTTCTATTTGGCCCATTCCAACTCAATAGCCCACACCCGCTCCTTTTTCATTCATCTTCTCCATCATGTAATCAAATCCACCGCTCCCCTAAAACATCAGTAGCCGCCTTCTTCAAACCACCCTCCTCCAATACACCACTGTTAAAAAAATCTGAGGATACCATCTTTATCTCCTTCAAAATCCGCATCTCCTCGTGCCCTCAATGTCGAGATCGACACTCCCAGGTACCCACGACGACGACCAGAACCCCTCCTTCCTGCATCACTTTTTGTCACCGGAGATCCCAGAACTTTGCATACGAGTTGCTCTTCACCTCCTAAACCCAAATCCGAAGTATATTCCATCGATCGATTTCCAAATCGATTTTAAAGCAAACCCTAACCCACTGCACCCATTTCCAGCGACGAGAGGAAGCCATCGAATTGAAAACAACTGGCATGGGCTTGAAGCTCTTGTCTCACCGATCTCAGAAATATATACCTTGGAATTTTTAGCTTTTTATTTGAATTGAATTTGATTTTCTTTTGCTAGATTTTGTTTTCTATGTGAAACAATTGTGGCGGCTTGAAGGAGAAGAATATATACGGTGTGAGATTTTCCTTGTGAGACTGAGAAGGTGAGTGCGTGTCTTGCTTAGGGTCACCAATTTTAGGATATTTTAATTTTTATTTATTTATTTTGTCAAACTAGCCTTCAAAAATTCCAGTAATCACTCATAATACCCCAAAAATCACCAAACTTGACATGTAGCTAGAGTTCGACATTGCGGATCCAACGAAACTGGTTTCGTCGCATTTCGACTTCGTTGCTCACACAGTGTATTTTTAACCGTCAAAATACTAACTATTTTTCACTCTAAAAATCCGTACGGCCACACAGTGATCCCAAAAATCACGGAACTTGGAATCTAACAATAATTTGATGTTGCGGATCCAACAAAATTAGTTTCGTCGAATTCTAAGGTCATTTGCAAAATTGGCTATTTTTAAGCTCTGTATGACCCATTTAAATATTTGAATATATTTAAATATAATTAAATTAAATACAAATAAATTTATATTATCGTATATACTCACAGTGGAATACCATACAGCTCTATTGGGATTTATAACTTGATATTTCAAATCCCGGTTAAATCGATATCCGATTTAAAATGAAATTTCTTTTTAAAATATAAATAATTCCTTTATGAATTATAAAGGAATTCCACAGTGACTTTTCTAAAATTTGATTTGGACGTAAATCAAAATCTACACAACGAAATCCTGATTTTTCTCTTCCACTAGAAAGATATACTCCACCAGCTCCACACGTTTCTTGATTCATAGAAATTCGGCTTAAAACGAATCATGTACATTCAATTGAAGTTCAAATCGCCAAATTATGAACTGCAGCGCCATTTCAAGCTCGATTTTAATTATAATATAATTATACGTTCAAAATGTCGTTCAAATAATATATTCGTTTTTCTAATTCAATTCTAAACTGAATTTAATATCACAGATGATCCAGTTCACACCATATCGCCATTTCAGCCAATTCTGATTATTTCAGAATTAAATATATTATTTAATTTATTATTTTAATTAAATATTCACCATTATTTAATTCCACGACCATTAAATCCTTTTAATCACCTTTTAAATAATTAAATAAATTAATTATTATACCGCGGAAAATGCGGGTCATTACATTCTTCCCCACAAATAATTTCGTCGTCGAAATTGCTAAGGTAGAAAACAACTCTATTAACTGGTTATAACTTATTTGTTCACTTCACAACTTCAGTTTCCAACTGAACCAATTTAATTTCAATTTAATATTAATTAATTCTTATCAACGAAAATTTTCAAAAAATCCTGAAAATTTTCTAATGCCTTAAATTTTCGAAAAATTTCGCCAGCACGTCCTTTGTACTGGTCAATACGTCAAACCACCACTCGCCTCTCTGGGCCATCTCCACCCCAAAAGAAAATCAAACAGCCAAGTGGCTTGCCAATTTGGCTCACAAATCTTATATCCAATAGAAATATAATCTTGTACTTTTTGTCGGCATATCATTATATCCTTTCCACCTGTTATCAATTTAGCGGATACAAGGGTCATCCCAATCAAATTCTAATCTGCTTTTATCCACAACACAACCATTCGCTTATATCCGAACCGAATATCATTTCAACTCGAGTTTCTTCTCAACTCCCAACTCTTAACTTGATTATCACATTACACTTCAAATTTGAATCTCACAATCCAATTTGTCTTGATATCATTCTAATTCAATCTCATTTACCACTATACTGGCTTTACTTTAATTCAAATTTGCTTTCACAAATTTTTGCTAAATTTGTTTTTAATTCAAACAGTCTTTCCCTGGGAGTTTTTAAACAGTTTACTCTTTTCAAAAAATCAAATTTTCCTTTTTGAAATTCAACACAACTTGTCTTTCCCAAGATAAATTCAAAACAGTATCTCTAGTAGTAATTCGTCACTTACAACTCGAAAATGAATACTGATGATGCAGCTCTCATCATCAGAATCAATTTTCCAGCGATCGAAGTGAGTTCAATACTATAAAACCATTTCTAAACATTTCCACTTTGAAATTCATTTCAAAATATAATTCACACTGCTTGTAAAACAATTTAAAATCTTCCAGGATCTTAAATTTTCCTTGTTTTTAATCCAAATCCATTTACAAACACTTATCCAATTTTCCAGAATTTTAATTCAATTTTGTGGTTTAAATTTCATATTTAACTCATCTGATTTCACGTATTTCACTTATATGAATTCTGATTGGTTATTTAGATAACCAATTAATTTATAATCTTACTCGATTATAATAACAACCAATATATCAAATATATTATAATTTTGATATATATCTTCTCTATATCAAGATATACCTTGGGTGAACTTATTTTAATTTACCCTCTTTTCAAAACATATCGTGTCGACCCATCGTATTCGAGTGTTCAGTAACTCCTATCGATAAAGTGGATCAAACCGATCGACCAGAATTTATAAACAACTCAATCAATAAATGTCCACAATATAAAACAAATTTTTATATCAAATAACAAATACGTTCACTCGTATATATACACTTAAACTCAATCTAGGGTATTACTAACCCCATCTCTACTGAGTCACGCCACAGAGCCAAGGCAATTCACTTAACCTTAAGCTCTGATACTAACTGTAGTGACCCGAAATTCTGGTCCAATTTGAGCTGACCAAAAACACAAGTCCAACCCCAAATTAAACTGGAAACCAGGAAACTAATAGAAAGAAGATAGAGGGTGAGAATAGATAAGATAGAAACTTAGAATAGAAGAAGAAGAACACAACATCAGAGTAACACGAACCTCATAGTGGAACGAATAACATATAACAGATAATATATCCTTGAAATAAAATCAATATATGTATACACATCATTATCAAAGTACAACACTTACAACACAGCGGAATAATAATACCTATATAATCCTGAAGCCTCCTACTCCAGCTCTTCAAGTATCTGTAAATCCCGACTACTTGACCGCCCATACAAAATTGAGCACCCAAGAGTTTAGGGAAAACAAAACAAAACAAAATAAACAAATTGAGCACCCAAGAATTGAATAAGTAAACGATATCTCATAAGACCACGCCGTATAACAGAACGGGTTTTTCCCTTATGAGAATCCAAATAATCTTTATATCAAAAACCTTTTGATATTATAATAATGTCTATCAACCACAATATGATAATCATCTAGCAGAAACACTTTCATCTCACGTTCTACATATATAGTATACAATAAAAACCGCAAGCACGCATTGGGCAATGGATTTCCAACTATGACAAGGTATGGAACCACATTTCGCAAGTGTACCTCTAGAAAGGAACACACTGGGTCCAACAAGAACATCTTACAACCCGGCCACACATGACCGACCACTCATTTCGCTTGAGCGTATCGAATGTATATCACCAACGGTTGGGATCGGCAACCGTTTCCCGAATGGGACAACATTCACAATAGATTTTTAGAAGTAAATGAAACTCTAGATCAGGTGATTATACACCCTAATAGGTGCGACCTACATGGCCATGCTGCCTACCCGATTTCTGTCATTTACCGGATGTGAGGATTGAGGTTATGCTTTATCATCACATCAAATTCACTTCGAATGCCACATTGTCAGATCCATCGAAAATCACTAATTGACATCTACAACAGTACATTACGTGTTAGCTAAAGAAGTTTCCTTCTCCACTTCCACTCTTGGTACGGTTGAAGAAATCAATGTACATGACCTTTCTGGAAATACTCTGTCAGATCATCCATACAAGTCATCCAGGAACAGGATGAACCGAAGGCACTATTCAGTACATCCATCTTAGGCCCTGTTATCTAAGACTTATAAAATAGCCCTTGCACTTTATTCCGTCTTCGGTTATCTTTGGCATATATGATTCGCAACGCTTATGCCAATACAGAGTGGTTCTTTGGATAATAATCCAACCGGTCTCTTCATATTAACAACCTTAAAATGGTCAAAACTTCGATAGTTTGTGATTTAACCGTCAAAGAAAAATAGGTGTGCAAACAACGATATTATTTCTGGATGGAAATTCTATCGATCAATCATCAATCACTATCATTCTACAACTATCAGACTCTAACTATAAACTAATAAGAGAACAACTTCCCAAGTATAAACCCCAAAGGCCGAAAACAACATCAGATCGATACTCAGAAAACTATTTAACTTACTAATCTCTAGTCAGTTTCTAATTTTGCCTAACTCTATTTCTTAACTCCTTATACATGAACATTTCCTTTTCTAATTTAGATTTCCATTTTCAATATTTGATTACGTTTCTGATTCTATTTTGAAAACATTTCTAAGTCTTCTTTACTTGGATTTAAACAGAAGTTTAAATCAACATCGCGACGACAACTCGAACCACTATACTTATTTACTAAATTCACTTAACCACTTCATACTTGAACCGTAACCATTTCTAAATTAAAAACGAAGTCAATCAAGTTGGGGTATAACTACCTCTCAGACCTTGACTGAACAACATTTCAAATCTCGAAATAGGGTAAGTTTATCTTTTAACTCTTTAACACTTCCTTACGTAACTTATGGATCCAACTTACGAATCCAACCCCTTTAGAGAATCAATTGATTCTAACAGTGGTGTTATAATTTCCTGTTTCTGAAAATATAATAACTTAAATCTAACTTTTATTTTCTAACTCGCATAATATAACGATCAACTAATTTATTAACTTCTATTTGGTTTACTCTAAGCTGTAACTCTTATTCGATGAACTTTTATTCTATTTAACTCTCTCTGGATTAACTCTTATCCGAATAACTTATTCGAATAACTTGTATTTGATTAAATTACTTCGAATATCTACTATTCGATTATCTCACTTTGAATATCTACTATTCGATTAAATCACTTCAAATATTTGCTTTTCGATTCGCTTCTTCGAATAACTAAATTCGATTTAACTCCATTTCAACTCTATTCGAATGAACTAAATTCAATTTACTCCATTTGAATAACTCTAGTTCGATTTAACTCTATTGATTTACTCTAACTGGTCAACTCTAACTGTTTAACTCTGATTGTTTAACTCTAACTGGATAACTCTGACTGGATAACTCTAACTGATTTACTCTAATTGTTTTACTCTAACTGATTAACTCAGATTGATTAACTCACTTAATTAACTCAACTTGGATAACTTAATTTGATTGACTTCTTTTTCTAACTCAATTCAATTATGTAACAACCCGAATTTTAAACAACATGTTAAGACAAGAATCAAGGAAGAATTAAATGTTAAAATCTGAATCAGGAGAAACGGGTTGCTCCATTGCGTTCGTCTCGAAAAAATACGTGAAATAGAGTCCGAAATTTCGTAAATCGGAGTCCGTATGACCAAGATATGGCCTCGCGAAGTTTCACGAAAAATTCGAAAACGAAAACAGATTCAAATTTCAGAATTCAGAAGAGGCGGGAAAATTTCCCGCCAGACCAGGGGAGGTCGACTAGGGAGTCGACCCCAGGGTCGACCTGGGGGTCGACCTGCCTAGTCGGACCCAAGCAACCTGGTGCACCTGTTTTGCTGTTTGACTCGGTTTTGGAGGCTGGTGACGATTTTTGAGGGCTTGGATCTATCCTAGGGTTAATCTAACGGCCTAAACTACTCCTAATCTCTATAAAAAGAGCCTAAGCCTACCCTAAACCCCTCATAATTCACTCATGCCACGAAGTGTTGCCCAAATCTCCATTGATCATGGCCTCCATCTCCAACTTCAAGAGCCTATGCATTCTAATCGGGTTCAAATCAAAAGGTGCAAGCTTGCTACACCAAATCGAGGCCAAATCAACGTTGCTATGTGAGTTTCATGACGGTTCTTCGACAAAGGAGCCACCTTTCTTCGCCAAGATGATGCATGATCCTTTTCCTAAGCCTCGCTATGTAAGTTCTAGCTACTTCGAGATGTTAATGGTAGTTTAATGATGGCATGGAATAAAATGCGGTTAAACATAAGTGCTATAACCTATGTGAACCTAGTTTTGCCTCTTACCTTGAATATATGACTTGGAACTATGTTTTAGCTACTATATCATGTCACTCATCTTATGTTTAGCCTAGTCTATCATGAAAGATTGAACCTTTAACTTGTGAATGTGGGCATAAGACCTTAGAACCACTTTGGGCTTGTGAAATATGTGCATGAACTTAATTTGGAGCTTATACAAGTATATGAACCCGAAACCCCTTATGATAATATGAAAGTTTGTGGACAATCACCTTTTTATGTTATGCATGCTTGTGGCCAAATTCTCTTATGATACTATGCATGTTTGTGGCCAATATTCCCTTATGACACTATGCATGTTTGTGGCCAATATGTTGGCATAACACCCTACTATGTGACTCGCTTCCACTTGGGTTGGAAATACGTTTGGGTAGCTTAGGAAAAACGTGGGTATGACATGAAAAACTTGACATGGGGCTTACATGAGAACATGACATTCATGATACATTTAAATATGATCATGACACGTGGGAAAACATGGAACTTGAACTAGACATGGGTGGGTTGTAAGTGTAAAAGGACACTAGACCAAACATGAAAGTGGCCAACTCGAGGTTGGGTTGAGTTTGTAGCATAAATCTACCCGGACCCGCCCGGCTTAACTAGTGGCTACAAATAATAGGATCCAATGTGAGAAGTCGGTCATGTCGCGCTTAAGATCCGAGGTTAGACTAGGTTGTGGTGTAAAACTACCCGGACCCGCCCGGCTTAACTAGTAACCACAACAAAGTCTAATGTGAGAGGTTGAGAGTGCATTAATTAAATTAATGCCACATGATAAGGTTAAGTAAATTTGACTAATGGCACTTAACCGATATGAAATGAATGGGTAGGTTAAGTGGGACCGGGCTTGATTTCTTAATGACACTTAACCATACAAGACAATTAGGGGATGGGGTTAAGTAATTTACGCTTAACTAATTCGACTTGGTAATTAGATGGGGGTTAAGTAATTAAAACTTAACTAATCTAAACACGGTAATTAGATGGGGTTAAGTAATTAAGACTTAACTAATCTAAACACGGTAATTAGATGGGGTTAAGTAACCTATACTTAACTAATCTAAACACGGGAATTCGATGGGGTTAAGTTAAAACACTTAACCAATCTAAACTTGGTAATTCAATGGGGTTAAGTAACCAATACCTAACCAATTTAACATGATAATTTAATGGGTTTAAGTAACTTATACTTAACCAATTATACGTGATGATTTGATGAGGTTAAGTAACCTATACCTAACCAATCTAATAGGTGGACCTGACAGGGTTAAGTCACAAGACCTTTTAAAAGTAGGCTTAACCAGTGTAATACGATTAGTGGATGGGGTTAAGTTAACCTACACTTAACCAATCCGACTCGACAATCTGATGGGATTAAGATAATC
Source organism: Allium sativum (assembly GCA_030737875.1). Classification (NCBI taxonomy): domain Eukaryota; kingdom Viridiplantae; phylum Streptophyta; class Magnoliopsida; order Asparagales; family Amaryllidaceae; genus Allium; species Allium sativum. The sequence continues at coordinate 303,979,881 of CM060925.1, read as the reverse complement.
TATGCTTAATCAATCTAACATGATAATTTGATAGGGTTAAGACAAATAAGTACTTAACCAATTTGACTTGATAGGGTTAAGTCATGAGCTTCTTGGTACACTTAACCAACCTGTAGGGCTACGCCTTGAACTTGAGTACTTAGCCAATCTTGACATGATTCGTAGGCGGGTTAAGTCATGAACTTGGATAACAACACTTAACCCATTTGACAAAACCCTAGCTCAGGGGACTAGGTTGGAAATCGTAGTTAACAAGGATAGCGGAAAGAGGGGCTAAGTGGTAAACCTTAGTTAAGGGTAAATAAGTAATAATTCTTAGCTAAGGACATGGGACTAGTTCATAAAGAGATGAGTAACCTGGTACGGTAGGTCATCGCTTAGTATACGAGGAGGAGCAAGTTATCTGACTTGGATAAAAGCTCCAGCGAACTGGGTGACAAAGCGGAAGCTTCGGGGAACGTGAGGGTACTCTTGGTATCCCTCTGTGAGGTTGCAAGTGGTCCATCAAACCCGGCCTCACAGGGGTTAAGGTCTGCGGTAGAAGAGCCAAGAGTATGCCTTGGTTGCTATGCGAGCGACCTAAAGACTGGGATGGATTAGCGTGGAGTCGACGATACTTGATTTTGCCCCGGGATAGCATGTCGCCGACTACCTACCATCTTTAGTCAATCGTGTACGTACGGAAAGGCAGGGAACTCCCAAAAGACCATATACTAGCTATCGAGTTATGGGTGAGGTTGGCTATCTGGAAGTGGGCATCGATGGGCCTTAGTGAAGTTCTCATACATGGATTTTCTTGGATTGCCTTTGAGTAGTTGAGGGAGGGGTCACGTGGGACCATAGCCACGGGTACAAAAACAGACCTTGATATCTGCATCAGCAGACGACTTAAAGCTCCCGACCGAGTTCCGTATTTCTTGATTTTCCCTGGCACGGAACTCGGATGGCACATTGAGGAACATGTGTGTCTAGACATGGAAAACGATTCACGATACATACACGGGATAAAGGGCGTGGTTGACGGGTGGCATAATCCATAGTGGCCCTAGGTGGATGAACCCAAACCGAGACACGGAAACGTTCATTAGGTAGCATAATCCCTAGTGGTCCTAGGTGGCATAAATCCTAATTGAACGCGCGATAGTTCATGGTAAGGAAACATAACTAGATCAAGGGTAGCAGTCCAAAATAACCTCAAGGATAAAACGTTTACATGGGAAAGCCCGTATGGCCTACGGCAAAGGACTGAACTTATACATGGAAAGTAACATACGAGTTGGGAAAACCTACATATGCTATATATTAGGTTTACATGGACCATTACATGACATTGGGCAAGGGACATTCATAGTTAACACATGACGCGGGTTGGGATACTAGTACGAGAGGTGCAGAGCAAATATACGTGTTAGAACCAGGAGAAATACACATGATAGATACCATGGGATGTTATACATGATAGATACCTTGGGATATTATACTTGATAGAAACCTGACGATGTGATACCTTGATTTATCATGATACCGTAGTTTATCATGATATCTTAGTTTAACTTGCTACAGTAGTTCAGCCTGTTACCCTGGTTTAGTTTATCTATCTTGCCGTCATCCTTATGTTTACTTTCAGTTTATGCATGTCATGTTACCTTTACCTGTTTTTATACTGGAAGTAGATAGGACTTACCAGTCTTTATGACTGACCCCGTTTTGTTTCACCTCTTTGTCTTCCGTTTCCCCCCCAGGTTTCAGGGAGGAAACAATGTTATCTAGTTCGGATTTCTTCTGCTTGAAGGTCATCACGCATGGCTTGGACTTTTCTTGGCTATGGCTGCTTTACTGTTTTACTTGGGGAATAATTCATGAAATGGTTTTATGCTTCTTTATTATTGCAAGACAGGTTTTGATGTATTCTGATGTAGAAGGCTTTAGACCATATTTTATAAAGGTAATGAAATTTGTTTTACTTCCGCTGTTTTATATATGTTCTGTCTTGTAATATTTCTGTGCATGTTTACCTCAATAATGCTTCACCAAACCTAGTGCATTCCCTTTGTGAGTGACCCTAGCGGAGGTAGGGTGTTACAAATTAACTCCTAACTTCACCCATTTGACTAGCTTAACCTGTTTGGTTAACTTGACTAACTTAACCCATTTGATTAACTTGACTAACTTAACCCATTAGATTAATCTGGTTTAACTAACTCGATCAACTTGGTTTGATCAACTCATTTGACAATCTGGTTTAACTAACTCGTCTTGATTAATTTATTCCCTAAATAAATACTTCCTTTTAAATAATTATATATTTTTTTGCCAAATAAATGTTTCCTTTATAAAATCCTTTGATTTTATAAATGATTTCTTTTATAAAATCTTTCAATTTTATAAATATACCCTTTTCAAATTACACTTTAAAAATCTTCCCTTTTTGTTTTCTAGCATCACTGATGGTGTTTAATGTGTCGTATAACAATGATCAACACCATTCAAACATAAAAAATCAACTGCAGATTTTATACACATCAAATATCAATATATATGAAAAACGGTAAAATAAATGTTGAGGCATCCAATCGGATTCCTCCAACCTATTTATCTGCATCACAGATGTTAGACAATATGATTAACATCGATTTCACTTTGATATGAAATATTCTGCTAAACAGAATCAACATATATTTAATGATATATATATATATATATATATATATATATATATATATAAAATTCAACCAACTGACTAGCAGTTCAATCAAACAGTCAACACACAGTCAATCAGATAATTTTTTATAGTTCTAAAAATACAACATGAAATTTTAAACTGTTCAGAGTTAGTGAGATTTACTCACATTGGACGATCATCGTTGATGACGATAACCATCGCTCGATTTGATTCAGACGGACAATTTATTTTGCAATAAATTGTAACAGGCTCCAATTGACTCGCGATCAGTTCCATTGTGAAGCGCTCGTCCATACGATCCCAACGGATCTGAATTTTTGAAATTCTGATTTCGTACGGATAAGTTATAGTGTTAACAAATTTTATATACAATATAAATTTAACAAACTTAATTGATTTTAAACAAATGGGCTTTACCCATTTCTATACGGCCCATTCCAACTCAATAGCCCATACCCGCTCCTTTTGCATTCATCTTCTCCATCGTGTAACCAAGTCCACCACTCCCCTAAAGCACCAGTTTCTGCCTTCTTCAAACCACCCTCCTCCAATACACCACTGTTAAAAAAAATCTGAGGATACCATCTTTATCTCCTTCAAAATCCGCATCTCCCCGTGCCCTCCACGTCGAGCTCGACACTCCCAGGTAGTCGCGACGACGACCAGAACCCCTCCTTCCTGCGTCACTTTTATTCACCGGTGATCCCAGAGCTTTGCATACAAGTTGCTCTTCACCTCCTAAACCCAATTCCGAAGTATATTCCATCGATCGATTTCCCAAATCGATTTTAAAGCAAACCCTTACCCACTGTGCCCATTTCTAGCGATGAGAGGAAGCCATCGAATTGAAAACAACTGGCATGGGCTTGAAGCCCTTGTCTCACCGATCTCAGAAATATATAACTTAGAATTTCTAGCTTTTTATTTGAATTGAATTTGATTTTCTTTTGCTCGATTTTGTTTGCTCTGTGAAACATTTGCGGCGGCCTGAAGGAGAAGAATATATACAGGGTGAGATTTTCCTTGTGAGGCTGAGAAGGTGAGTGCATGTCTTGCTTAGGGTCACCAATATTAGGATATTTTTATTTATTTATTTTGTCAAACTAGCCTTCAGAAATTCCTGTGATCACTCATGATACCCAAAAATCACCAAACTGGACATGTAGCTAGAGTTCGACATTGCGGACCCAACGAAACTGGTTTCGTCGAATTTTGACTTCGTATGCTCACATAGTGTATTTTTAACCATCAAAATACTGACTGTTTTTCACTCTAAAAATCCGTACGGCCACACAGTGATCCCAAAAATCACAGAACTTGGAATCTAACAATAATTTGATGTTGCGGATCCAACAAAATTAGTTTCGTCGAATTCTGAGGTGATTTGCAAAACTGGCTATTTTTAAAGCTCTGAATGTCCCATTTAAATATATAAATATATTTAAATATAATTTAATTAAATACAAATAAATTAATATTATCGTATATACTCACAGTGGAATACCATACAGCTCTACTGGGATTTATAACTTGATATTTCAAATCCCGATTAAATCGATATTCGATTTAAAATGAAATTTCTTTTTAAAATATAAATAATTCCTTTATAAATTATAAAGGAATTCCACAACGACTTTTCTAAAATTTGATTTGGACGTAAATCAAAATCTACATGACGAAATCCCGATTTTTCTCTTCCACCAGAAAGATATACTCCACCAGCTCCACACATTTCTTGTTTCACAGAAATCCGGCTTAAAACGAATCATGCACATTCAGTTGAAGTTCAAATCGCCAGATTATGAACTTCAGCGCCATTTCAAGCTCGATTTTAATTATAATTTAATTATACATTCAAACTGTCGTTCAAATAATATATTCGTTATTCTAATTCAATTCTAAACTGAATTTAATATCACAGATGATCCAGTTCACACCATATCGCCATTTCAGCCAATTCTGATTATTTCTGAATTAAATATATTATTTAATTTATTATTTTAATTAAATATTCACTATTATTTAATTCCATGACCATAAAATCCTTTTAATCACCGTTAAAATAATTAAATTAATTAATTATTATACCGCGGAAAATGCGGGTCATTACAGAACCACTCTAAACCTCATTTCTATTTTTACCTTTTTTCTACTTTGAATTACTGATTGAATACGGCTCCATTTTATTCACTACCAAATTGGTGAAGTACAGGTTTGTACCTGAGGTGTTTGGACCATTTTTGGTGTAAACATTTTTGGCGCCCACCATGGGGCTGTGTTCATCCCTTCTCCCATTCTCTTTTTAAAAGAAAACGCTGTGCCCATAATCATGAGCATGGCGAGAGAAATTGCAGCTGCCAGAATCAATGGCGTCTCCAGTACTGACTCATCGCCCACCGTCCGTTCCGGAAAAAGGGAACCGCAAAGAGTTGAGGCGGCCATAACCAGGAAGGAGTTGGAGGAAGCAGTGATAGAAATAACAAGCCAGATAACTGTTGCGAATGATGCCTATGTAGAGAAAATCGAGTCGATGTTTGCTACCCAGACCTCTGTCACTAAAGCCACGCCAAGCATTGCAGACCTTTCGTTCACACAAGCAAGTCGTGCAGGCGAAATGAATTCTTCTGCTGAACAAAAAAGTTCTACTCCGAAAACTACCTACTGTGGCTATGGGCCCCATCAAAGATCCGGCAGGAAGGAAAGCATTCGTTCCATGGAATGGAAGGAAAAACAGGGATATGTCTCAGACGTAAAAAAAGGAGCCAAGAAGAGCGGAAGGAGATCGCGCTTTTTCAAGGATTCCGAGTTCATTGCCCTCAACGACACCATAGAAAATATCTTCAGGGCAACCAAGGGCACTATAGCATACCTGGTCCCGGAGCAGAGTCAAGTCAAGGATGCTGCCATGAAGTCAGGAAAATTCCGTCAATTCCATGATCAACCTGGCCATAGTACCAACGAGTGTAGACAATTGAGGTCACTAGTCTAGAGACTGGTCAGGGAGAATTATCTGCAACACTATGTGCAAAGAAATCGTCCCGCTTATATGCCAGCGTGGGAGAGCAAGCTCACCAAAGAGAGGGCCTAAACTAGCTTGAGATCGACGCACGGCCAGAGATCAATAATTGACACTATGATCGAGGAAATCTTTATTGAAATTCCTGTCACACCGCCCCGCTACTCTATTCCTATCCTGCCTGACTTAAGAAATAATAGGTGTTTTACTTTATTTTCCCAGTTGCTACATTCATGCTGAGCAACGAACAACTTGCATATATTATGTATAGGGAAACTGTTGTATGCTCGTTTAAATACCGTAGTCATTGCTTCATGCTAAACACCAAATTTTCAAATGTAGGCCTGTTAGAGGTGGCTAAGCATATCCACCCATCCCAACTGCAAAGGGAAGGTTCCCAAAGCATATCTTGAGCAGAGCAGCCTAAGAGCCACGAGCATCAAAATAACAAGATATTCTAGGGCAGACAACGAGATGAACAACAGACGAAAAGCTGTGCACATCACCATGGAAAAGGCTGAATGCCCAGCAAGTACCCACTCAAAGGACCATCCTAGAACCCTGTTGCAAGCATAGGGCTACTGCAAAATCTCTCCCGAGAATAAAATTGCTGATTCTGAGGAAACGCCCACTCAGGTGCAGGACATGAATTCCTAAAAACCGGAGTCAAGACCAACAACAAGGAGTAACGCTTATCTCTCAGGAATCAATACTGGAGCAAAAGCAAATCAAAACAAAAAGGCCCCTCAGATAAAAATTTGCTGAGCCCATCAAAGGAACACCTTCATATTAGGTGCAGTGTAGGATTCCCCGCCTTGAGAAAATTTCTTAATTTTTTCATTGAAGAGGGCCAGTATCTATTTCATTGGGCAAAATGCAAAGTCGACAAAAATCGACAAAAATGTGATGTCATAAAAAACCGACGTGGTTCGTAAAAACTCTTACCGAAAGGAGGTGTCTGATCTTGTTCTTTGTTGTTAACCAATTCAACAAAGCCAAGATTGGATTACAGCAGAAATCCCAGCCGAAAGGGGGAAAACTAGAAATCTTATCCATTTGGGGGTATCCAATGAGGTCTTTCCAGTCCTAGAATAATCAGGGCTGACAAAGCAGAAATTGGGTCGAAATCGAAAAGCAAGACTTCCCATGGGGGCATCCAAAAGAAAAAAATTAATGACCATGCGTTGTCTAAAAAAAATCACCATGAGTTGATCAATTGAAATCACTATGCGACTCAAAGCAATTCGTGAAATAAAAAAAAAACCTTGGTATGGGGACGTCACCATTGTCTAAGAAATCACCAATGTCCATTCAAAACATACCATTGGTTCTTTGTAAGGACTACTCGAATGATAAAACTCACGTGAACAACAAATTAAAGTGCGATCACCTATAAAAATGAAAAATAACAAATTCATAACAGCCCCTAAACGAAGCGAGCGTAAGAACGCGAAACGAACATCGCTAAGCGAGGGCCGACACTCGCATAAACAACCGGTCTAATAATGCGATAGGTTGAAGGAAATAAACCAAAAAACAAGCCATAGAGATTACAAATACTTTCTCTCATGCATAGTAGTGTGAATCAATTATCCAAGTACCCGCTAACCCGTTTTAGAGAATAAAAAGTTCTGTGATCATTATCAGTCAGCCAACCAGCTACCGTTTGCGCTTCAAAGTGGATACAGCCTTGGTGTTCCAGATCTCATCCTCATCATCCAGATCGGGCGCATTCGGTAAAGGCATATCAACTGTTGAGGATGGAATGAGAGGGGTCATGTTGGCAGATACCAAAACAGAATCAGCAGCAACGGGTTGAGCAGTGGAATCACGAACAACCAAAGAAGGCGGCGAAAGTGCACCTGATGCAAATTCACAACCAGCACTAAGATCAGCAGTCTCAAGTGAAGAAACGAGGAAATCCGAATTCAAAACGGAAAGGTAGACCTCAGCTTTACCTGAAGCCATCGGATGCATAAAGCCAACCACCCGTTCCTTTATGCTCAAAGAAGTATTGTCACAACTTGCACCTCACGTAGTGATGTCTTCTTGGCTTGAGTGCTCGATCCAGGGATGAACTCTAACAGCATCTGTAGCAAAGCGATCTGTGACGAGAATGCGAGAACTCGAAGCATCAATTCCAGCAGAACTTGGAGGAGCGCAAACGGTACCCAAATACTCTTTTCCAAGTAATGGAGCTCGCTCGTTCGCCAGTAACTGCCTACCTTTAATCAAGGCATTACGATCCTTTTCCTCCAAAAGCTGTGTTTGAAGGAACCCGTCGTCAAAATCCTTGGAATATGAAAGTACTTTCTCCCAGACAAGAGCCAGAATCCGCGGGAAATCTTTATTCAGATAGCTCAAACTCCCTCGACTCATGACGCTGCAAACGTAAAAATGAAACAAGTTGTCGTCAGCCTCAGCTTTGGCTCTGACAAGATCTTCTTGCAATCAGATCTTTTCTTCCTCAGACGTTTTAGGGATTTCATTTTGGGAAGCAAGGCGGCCTTCAAGTGCCATGTTCTCCTGTTCCAAAGAAATTAAAGCTTGCTTTTCTATGGTCAAACGACGTTCAGCAAATTTTTGAGCGGACTGAAATTCTAAAAGCTGCGCTCGCACACCCTCCAATTTCTTTCTAAGCTCAGCATTTTCAGCCTCCAAGTCATTCATTCTAACGCTTCCATTCTTCAAGGAAGAGATTTCAGAGTCTTGGGATTCAATCAGATGTACAAGACTAGCTTTGTCACTTTCCAAAACCTTGATGTAGTCATGCGTTCAAGTCACTTTCCAAAACCTTAACTTCGACCAATCCTCCAGGCGTTTATCAACACCCCGCATGACCAGATTCAGTTGTGCTTCAAGCTGACCTTTTACAACACCAAGCTGGTCAGCCACACTATTCTTCACAGCCTCCAGGCTTCTTGCAACGTCCTGCCTATCATTAGGATCTAAACCCGGGGTAGAAGACACTCCTCTTAAATCCCAGCCATGAAAGCGATCCTTAAGCACTAAACTTTCAGAAAGAATTCCATAAGGAGGGCGATTACATATTGCTTGAACCTGAATAGGAGTTAGGACAACAGGTCTCGCAGAAGGACCAACTGATTCAGGTCTCAGAGCCTGGCCAGACTCCTCGCATCCTGAAGGATCGGACATGGGAAGCTCAATGATAGGCTGGGTGGGCTTGAGAACTGGAAGACGTCTGGGGATGTTTCATATAATGGGAAAGATGGGACTGAAGGAGGCTTCTCGGACCAATGAGATCGACCTGTTGAGAAAAGTTTTCTGATAATGAACAGTCCGACAAGTAAAGCATGCAATTAGCAATCGGCTAAAAATTGCCCAATTTACAAAGAATTTCGCCACAGATTAAACAATAATCAAAACTAGTCCCAAGGCAAGTTTCGAAAGAAACTTTCTCAGAGCATTGAACAGGGCCGTGGAAATTTCTTATATCATACACCACAACGTCACCCTGGCTCAGATATTTAGTAGAATCTAAGTCCCCTAGGTCTCCAAAGGTCCCTGGAGAACTTTCCGCCTGTGATAAGGAGCATGCAGAACTCTCGGTTGTCGTCCCAGAAGTCACATCAACCCATGAGCCATGAGCGCGCTCACTAACTCCCCTGGCATTCCTCTCAATAATTAATGATGAAGACCGACCACCTACTTCAGAGATTGATCTTCTCTTCTTAACAGGTTTACCAACAGAACATTGAAGATGAACCGAAGTCTTACCAAGGGACCGCGAGGGATCGATCAACCTATATTCTAGAAGGTTCTCTTCTGTCAGCAGCACCTCTCCACTCCTTTCTTTCTGGTCAACAGATATTAAAGAATTCAAAAGAGACTGATCCAGAGTGAGACCCACGACCTAAGGGATCACTACAAGGATCAGAGGGAAAGTCATAAGAAGAAAAGATGTAATGATCCCAAGAGTAAAAGAATAATTACACCCTTCTGCCCATCAACCAAAAAATTTACTTGGACACCTGATGAAGAAATACTGATGCGGGAACCCTTTGGCCCCTTCTGTCAAACCTGTAATAATCCTATCATGCACATTATCCAGGAAGAAGAAAAGGGGACCATCAACTTCCCTTCTCTTAAAGCTATATAAAGAAAAAACGTCTGTGAATGTAGGTGCCTGCTGCAGGACTTTCATAAAAAGAATGTACAAACTAAGCAGAACCTGATATCCACTAGGGTGCATGGTATGTGGCAATTTCCAGGTGCTTCAAAATAGACTCCAGATAAGGATTAAAGGGAGGAATTGCCCCCACTACATAGCATTTGGTAATTAACCGCCACATACCCAGAGGGCGGACAATCAGCCATCTCTCCCTTTCTGGGAAACCTGACCTCGTTCTCTGAAAATCCAAAGCGGGTGTATATTTTTTGATATTGCTCAAAAGGGAGTGTCGAATTGCGGCAACCGGACTACCTTATCAAAGAAGCGAGGCTGAGGATAAGTACGGTCAGCCACCAAATCAAAACCGGTAGCGTTGGCATCTTTCATCACTTGGTCAAGGCCTTCCTGTTTTCTAGACATCACGAGATGCCTGGAATTGATATGAATAAGCGGTTAGTTGCATGACAACATAATCACACAAAGAAAAAGCGAGACTCCAAAGGAATAAGAATATCTCTATAATACAGACGATCCTTTAAACACCCAGCTGGGGCACGATGAATCAGGGAATTCCGCCTTGATTGGCATTTCAGCAAATGGATTGCCCGCATAAGCGAAACTAGGGCTTGTCACACGAGATAGGGCCGCCGGAAGAAGACTTCCTTCCACGGAACTAAGAGAACCAGTCTCAAGTTAGAAGACAAAAAGGGAAAATTTCGCTTACGAGTAAAATTTCACCTCGAAAAGAGGGTTAGACAAGATAACCGGGGAAAGAAGTAAAAGCTGAAGAAGATTAAAGCTTCGGGAAACGACGATAAGGTCTCCTTGATGAAATCGCCATTAGAGTGGGTATACCAGAGAAAAATAAAAAATCGGGAAAATGAAGAGGCAGTATCTGAGAAAACTAAGAGCCCCCCTTTTTTCAATGATGCGACAGCCCAATTTTTATTTGGTGACCCGGTAAGGCATACCCGAAAGATATCCCGCCAAAATGTCCAAAGACTGGCAGTTGTTGGAATGTCTGAGCTTCAAAAAAAAATCATAATAATAAAAGCTATCTGGACTTACGTCAAACCCTGTACTCGCAAAGGTCAGCTGAAATAAAGTAATCTTAATTTCTTGCGCAAGCAACCCATTAACAAGTCAAGACAAGCCCACTCAACAATGCGTGATTGAATATGTCGAAGCTAGTAATTCTTTATTAAAAGGAATCACAAGCTTCGAGGGGCAAGTGTTAATCCCAAAAAAATCCACGCGCACATTGAACGAGGAATATGTTGCTAACATCATCAGGGTCGTTCACACACTAAGGCACTCGAAGTATTAGTAACAGAAAAGAATGGTCACAAGTGGAAGTGCGGAATGCCAAGCCTAGAACAAATCAGGTCGACCAGGTATAACCGGACGACACGATGCAGTGTACGATCCTAAAACTTGGGTCCAAATCAAGATTCAGGCGCGGAGACTAAGACCGATCACTCAAGCGGAAATGAGGCTATACCAAGCATCAGCGTGAAGCAAGTCGCTCATCCAACATAAGCCAGAACGATCACATCCTGCAGAAGAAATAGGAGAGCGAACACCCCTAAAACCAAAGCAATCGGTCGCGCAGGGAACAATGAAGAACCAATCCCAGACTTGCTTCCCGTTCCTACAAGGCCTCCTAAAAATGGTTGCCCGCACAGAAGCGCCCACTCTCACGAACCCGCTCAAACTAGATAAGGCGTCCGACCTAAAAAGCTATCTACACATGACAGCCTAAGACAGCTAATGATAGCTGGCGACAACTGGCCAATGGCCCGATTGTAATTAGCAGAATTAGAGATTTGCAAGGCGGGAAAGGGATTTCAAACTGATGACTTACCTATAAATATACCATAACCACCACTGTAAAGGAGGAAGGGGGAGAGAAAAAGAACCACGAAGTGCTGCCAAACTCTGCCACAAATCACGGATCTGGCCGTAGCGTCAAGCTCAATTTCGTGATTCCGAGAGAAAAAAACACCATCAATCTCAATCATCCATTCATCCTTTTCTCCTCAAATTCAACCATCTTCTTATATAATTTCCTAGATTAAAGTAGACAAACAAGGATGTATTAGGCGAAAATGGAAGTGTATGATGCAGAGAGAATTGACGTACTTTGTAATTCATATCATGAGATTAGAAATCATCTTCATAGTGGACGTAGGCCTCATTAACGGCCGAACCACTCTAAACCTCATCTCTATTTTTACCTTTTTTCTGCTTTGAATTACTGATTGAATATGGCTCCATTTTATTCCCTACCAAATTGGTGAAGTACAACTTTGTACCTGAGGTGTTTGAACCATTTTTGGTGTAAACAATTTATTTTCATTTACACCTAGATATAGTATTATTCTAACTTAGATGCAGGTGAGACAATTTAAGGTAAGGTTCCACCCATCCATATTTCTATTGTCCAATATTTCATATTTTCAAAATATGCACCAACACCATTTAAGCTAAAAGAATGCTTCAATTCCTCCCTGCTTCTGCTTACTCTAACCACTCAACCTCTGGTGATCCCGAAATTGTTTTTCTGCTGCTATTTTCTTCACAAGCAAAAACAAAAATTTGGTCATCCCGAAATTCTCATTCAACCATAGTGCTAAAAATCGCAAAAATACTACAAAAAATCATGGTCTGATGTGAGAAATAAGATTATGTAATCCATTCACAAAGATTTGATCAAAAAAATGTCAACTTTTAGTATTATTTACTATAAATTGAAAATATCTAACGCTACTTTCTATGAAATTCAAACCGACCTTTTTAAAGTACTAGAGATTATTGGTTTGGCTAAATATCAAGCAGAATTAGAGCAATGGATATCTGAATTTTAGGGAACAAGTGTTTTTATTGATTTAACACAAAATAAAGGAAAAAAATCGAAGCAAGCATCTTTATACCTTCAAAATTATAGCCTACGTCAGACTCTCCTCCTTCCATCTTCGCAAGCATCTTGACTTCAGATCTCCGCCGCGTGATGAATACCCTAGTTGTCTCCATTTTCTATCAGCCCTTCTACCAACGACGAGGCTGATGAAGTCAATGCTTGCTTCTACCAAAGGCCTGCAGACGCCGAAAATTTAATTTGGGACAAAGAGAAATTTTTCTGGTAAAGTGTTTTAAGATCTGGCGGGAGATTCTTTATTTGGGAATACACGAGAAAGAGGGAACGAAATAGATGGAGGGAAAGTGAACTATGCACGCATAATGTAACAACGTTAGGTTAAAATTTAGTGTTGAAATAATTTTTTTTTGAAACAAGGAGGGAAAAACGTTGTCTTTTGCTATTGTACATAACCGCTTTTCTTGTAGTGGAAGCCTCATCCTTTAGTTACCATGCAGCCAACTGTATCTTCCTTTGGTCGTCGATCTTAAAGAGCCCAAACAAATTCTCCGTCTCTCATAGCCAATTCCGTGCTTTTACAAAGCTTTTAGTACCACAAATGGTTTTCCTCCCATAGTGCAGAAATATTTACATAACTTAGAGAAGTTATCTACTCGTGGAGGTGGAGGAACAATGGCGCAGCTGGGGGAGGAGCTTCCCGTTGACCTCCCGCATGTGCCATAGCCTCAAGATACCTATGAAACCGTGTCGATAATGGAATGCCCTCTTAGGTGCCCCAGACATGCTGAAAAGAAAAGAAAAAGGATTCAACAAGAGATCGAGAGAATATTGACTATGGCTTGAAGGGATATGTTTTTCAAAAATAGATTATTTTTCTTAAAAAATACTTACTTTTTGAAAGCGATTTTAAAAACTTTTTCTCTGATCTTGTAACCTTCAGCTCTGATACCAAATGTAACACCACACGTCCGATAATATCACTCAGAAGAGAATGCACTAAGTTTCGTGAAGCGCATTAGGTGATCATTAAAGAGAATATACAAGACAGATAAAAAAGGCAGTAGAAAATTTTAAACTTTATTATAAAAGAAATAAAGCATAGTTTCAAGAGTAAATCAAAACCACTCACAATTACTCAATTGTCTCAAATCTGTCTCACAAAATATCTTATGAAATAAAATATCAGAGTACGGAGAATCATTTCCCTCGCGATAAACCATACTAAAGTTGAGAGCAGGTCAAAACGATACATCTTAAGAAATCCAAGTCAAATGCATGGTGTAAGAGATATCCTAGTCACTGCTGAGTGCTTCCACTCTAAGGACCTGGGGGGGAGGGAAGGAAGAAAGAAGCGAAAGAAAAAGGGTCAGATATAAATTCTGGCGAGTTCCAGTGATTAACAAATGTGCATAAAATAGAAATGCCAAGACAGGTAAATAAAACTAGTAGAGAAAGGTATAGTGTTATAGAAGGTAAACTAAAATAAACAGAATAACATGATGGACAAGACTAACAGGAATAAACTTATGATCGAGTAATGTTTCACATTTATATCCTAAAACAAGTAATGTCTGCACCAATACTAGTATAACATGTTCAACATGATTATATACCGGAACGATTAACAATAGAAATAAACAGCAGGAATTGGCATACACTAATTACATAACCATATTAGGTGTTACCCTAATTATACAACAGAAGGATTAGGTGTACCCGTATTACTACCCAAGCGATCGGCTCCCTATTACGTAAATAGCCTGTGTCTACCCCAATAGTAGGGTTTATCACTCCCTAACCCAACAACTAAATAACACATACCTATTTATTGTTGTTACAGCGGCTTATCTTCCATAGTCGGACCCATGCACGCTCATGACTCTACCAGAACACTCCTATACTCACCTCCATGTGAACCTCTAACTATCTAGTTAAGTAAAGTGTGCCCTATGCTTAATCTATTGCGAGGCCCTCTCTAATAAGATACCAAAAGGGATACTAACTAATATTGTTCCAAACAGTAGATTAACACAAGCCAAACCCCCTAAGCTTGTTCCCCAAAACGAGGATGTAAGGGTCCCTAAAACCTAATACAATAACAAGAAAGAGGAACCTCTTAGCTTATTAATACTCATATTTAACCTAGCAGGTTTAGGTTTACTAATAAGCATGGTTATAATTATTACGTGTCATTATGTGTACATCTCTTCCCCAAAACACTTGCCCAGATGTATACAACTCCCACAACATTTCATTTTATTAAACTACCTCTAGTACTTACGCTATTCTTAACGTGTCATTTACTTAATGTATATTTAAGTCAAATCTAACATGTACACTTCATATGAATATTAACTATGTCCCCAAATTACAACCTATATAGGTTTATGCATATTTCTACTAAGTTATAGCAACATACGCACAACATCCCTTTTATTAGTTTAGAGCTAGTCTAAACATTTGTTTATTTATCTTTTTTCCCAAAATACAGTCAATCGGTCCTAATTTAATAACATGCCCAAATTCCTCTTTTTATATTATTAATCATTACTCTAATTATATGCACACTCAAATAGCGTATAGCCTAGGTTTCCAAAGGCCTAGGCTTAGCGTAAAATAAAAAGGGAAACCAGAGGAAGAAGAATAGAACCAAATCATGTAGCATATAGGCGACACTGGAAATAAACTTAAAACATAGAAATTGGGAAAAGGAAGATAGATACATGTTGAAACCAAAATCGGTCTACAACACCAAAGGTGCTGTTGGCTAGCTTTCCTGATCAAGCCAGCAAGATTCACAGACAAAGACAATATGAAGCTTCGTTCTTCAAATCCTTGGAAACTCGATCGTGATAGTCTCATCATCAGCGGTTCGTGGCCACTGTGTTGTCTCCGCCGCGCGATGCTCTGTCACGACCCGTTCGTAATGATCCCCAACAATCCATCCACGCTAGCTCTCCACGACCCGATCTCAGGAACCGTAGGATATTGACCACGTCTTGGTCTACCACAATCCAGAAATGCAGGATCTAACAACACCTGTCTACAACCATCATATTGACCATTTCTCCATCAAGCTATGAACCAGTCCGAGATCCTCGGGATCTGCGCCACGTGTGACCACGATCCTCCTGCAGATATCACCCATAAATAGCCCCAGGTTTGGCATTTTTTAGGATCTTTTGGAAATTCTGAGCTCTGATTCCACCATTATCATATCTCTATTATTCCTGTTCAGAGTTGTCTTGAATTCACTGAGTGAACCAACATTGTAAAAGTGAGGTTGAGAGATAAATCATTGATTGTACTCGAATCTTAAGTATAATCGCAGATATAGAGTGGACGTAGGCTCGTTAACGCTGAACCACTATAAATCTCGTGTCTTTCCTGCTTTTCTTGCATTTTTTCTGATATTAATCTTCGTATAATTGAACAATTTAGGTGTTGGAGTCAATTTTGGATCTAACATTTTGGTGCTTTCACTGAGAAAGAAGTCTCATCATATTGGATTGTAGTTCTATTATTTGGATAGTCCAGTTCGAAGAAAACAGTCCAAAATTCCACTCTTTCGATTTTTGAATATTTCAGTAAAGCTCAGATATCATGGCTGGAAAGAAGTCTAAGTACGAGCTTCCCAAGCGAATGAAGCTACAAATGAAGAAACTGAAGAAAGCATGTATGAATAGGTCGAGGAAGAACTTTTGGATCGTGGCAAGGTTGGGGCGATCTAATCCAGTGATGGAGGAATGAACCAAGTAGCTGAAGGAGTCACTACACGATCGCAGGACCACGCCGTGATCCATCCTGCACCCGTCATGACGATCTGATCCCAGGGGACCACCACGACCCGATGTCAAGGGGGTACTACATCCCACCACCCTAGGAGGACCACGATCCGAACTGACAATCAGACTACTACCCAACCTGGGAAGGAAATTATGGCTCATTCCTCTCGTGCTGGAACTTCTTCTCAACCCGGTTCAAGTTCCTTGCATATAAGAGAAGATGAAGATGACCTGTATGACCCTTCTCCCCCAGTTACCGAAGAGCATCTGACTTGAATACTTGAAGCAATGGACAGGCAAAATGATGAATTGGCCACTCAGAGGCAGGAGAGGTCATTGCTGCGTCAGAATATTACTGCCTTAGGCAGACGAATTGATGATATTCAAAAGCAGGTTTCGCCACCTTCAGCTTACCCTTTATCCCTGGAACATATATCATCGTCTAAAGAACCCCGAAGGAACCAATAATGGCCCCCGTTAGAAAGGGCTGAGAACATAGAGCAGCTTCAATTTGGGTCACTTTCATCTCGAGAGGAAGAGGCACTTAACCAGGTAACTAGTAACCGCAACTTAAATGAGCCCGCTCAACCACCGAGAAACGGCGTTCCTCCCGCCTGTCGCATGATCGACCGCGGCAACAGAGGGCAAGGTAGTTCTGCTTAGGGCCCAGACATTATAGTAGCACGTCAAAGAATTGTTGGAGGAGGCCGTCGGGTAAGAAGTGCTGATCCCGAATCTACCCTAACCCATGCAGAGGTTGAAGCAATGATTAGGCAAGTCATGGTAGATAGCCGTTGTCAGAGGAACGAAGATTGGGGCATAGATCACAATTATACGCCTTTTACTGATGACATACTAGATGTTACGTTCTCGAGACACTTCAATATGCTAACCATGAATTGCTATACAGGCAGAACTGACCCAATCTAACATCTAATGCGATATTCCTGGTCAATGAATGCCGCTGCAGCTACAGACGCGGTAAAATGTAAAGTATTCCCTATATTCCTGGAAGATGTGGCGTTATTGTGGTTTACCCGCTTGCCAACACGGTCAATATCCAACTTCAGGGAATTGAGTGAGAAATTCGTGAACCAATTCCGTCTTCATGCCCAGAGGTCTAAGAATGTAATTGAGTTATCCCTTATTAAACAACAACCGGACGAAATCCTGAGGTCGTATTTGGATCGTTTCAACTTGGCTGTCACATAAGTCAGAGATCCGCATGAGCAAACTGTGTTGATGGCTTTGATCGATGGCGTCGACAAAGATACCGAGTTTGGGAGATAACTGGCTGGCAAACCACCATTGACCAGAGAATTATTTTATGAAAAAGCTAATGTTCGCTTGCGTCAGGAAGAGATTTACGCCAACCAAAAGAGGAAAGCAGCTGATATGGAGGATGTCCCGACTAATGTGGCCATTAAGCAAACATGAGATAGCTCAGGAAAGGTCGAAGTTATTGTTGGGAACAAGAATCAAGGAAACGACCGTCAATCGGGGAATAATACTAACAATAATCAGAAGAGAAATCAAGGGAATGACTTTCAGAGAAGATCCCGGGCCAGAACATTTGAGAGCTTCACACCGTTAAATGATAAGTTGGATAACATTTTCCTGGATACATAAAATGCCATCCAATAAAAAAGGCCTCCTCCGAGAGATTCTACAGAAAAGGAGCGTGAAACTGGGAAATTCTGTCTTTTTCACCAGATCCATGGTCATTCCACAAACGAATGTCGTCATTTGAGAGACGTGATTGAAAGGTTGCTCCGAGAAGGGAATCTTGATGTGTATAAGGTGGCTCCCAGGGACAGGGCAGGCTGTACAGGCCCTAAAACAGAACCAAAACTAACCCATTGCCAAACCAACGGCTCAAAAGAAAGGAAAGAACCTCGTCTTCAACACCATCATCAGAGGGTTCCACCTAGAAGGGAACAGTTTCAGAGCTATGGATCAATACGTAAATACAGCTAAACAGCACCTCGAAGTAGGCGAATGTAGTAACCCCGAGGATAATGCTCGGGTTTAGCAACAAAAGACGATGTCCGATGACGTCATATTTCACAAACGAGAGAGTATTGGAGTACACTCCCCAACTGAAGACCCATTGGTGATTACCGTCACCATCGGCCCAGCTATAGTTCATAAAGTCTTGGTAGATAATGGGAGTCCAGTCAACATTTTGTTCAAGAAAACATTCGACCAAATGAAACTCGAGCCGAAGGACTTAAAACCATGCGAGGGTTGCATACGTGAATTTAATGGAGCCTCGACCGCTCCAATAGGATATGTTGAACTATCAGTAACCCTTGGAGAAGGAGAACGCTAGAGAGTGTGGATCCTCCCCTTCGTGGTCTTAGACATTGAGTCGTCGTACAATGCCTTCTTAGGCCGGCCGGCCTAGCCAAATTCAGGGCCTGCATTGCACCCTGGTACCTGTTGTTGACGTTCCCGACGGATGCCGGCATAGGCATAATCGGAGGAGATCAAGTTGTTGCACGAGCATGCTACATTGCAGAGTTAAAGTTGCTCCGCAAAGGGAAAGATGTAGAAGCAAAAGGTGGTTCCTCCCCTCAAAGGGAGGAATCGTTGTAGCAACTAAAGAAAATACCTCCAGGAGGGTCGCCCAGAGAGTTGCCCGAGGACATAGATCCCAGAGAGGATGAAGAGCCTGTGGGCAGAATGGTGACTCCCAATGAAGCGACTATGGATGTACCAATCGATGATAGTGACCCAGAGAAGGTCCTGAAGATTGGATCCTAGTTGGATCCTATTCGAGCCAAAGAATTAACAAATTTGCTAAAAGCTAACTTGGACGTATTCACCTGGACCCATGCGAACATGTGTGGGATATCTCCCTCGATTATGAGTCATTCATTAAGCATTAACCCGAAACATCCTCCTGTCAAGCAGAAAAGGCGAATGCTTGGTCCAGAATGGTCTGCCGCCTTGAAAGAAGAAGTCGAAAAACAAAGAAGTAACGGGTTTATTAAGGATTCAACATACTCTGACTGGATTTCAAACCCGGTTTTGGTAAAGAAGGCTAATGAAAAGTGGCGTACGTGCATCAACTTCTCAGATCTAAACAAGGCCTGTCCGAAGGATAGCTTCCCATTGCCTAGAATCGATCAGTTGGTAAATTCAACTGCGGTTCGTGAACTTCTTTCTTTTATGTATGCATGCTCGGGGTACAATCAGATCCCCATGCATGTCCCAGACCAAGAGCATACCAGTTTCATTACAAATTTGGGATTATACTGCTATGTAGTGATGCCTTTCGGTTTGAAAAATGTCTGCACTACATATCAGCGATTGGTGAATAGGATGTTCTGCAACCAAATTGGGAAAATGATGGAGGTATACGTCGACAATATGTTGGTAAAATCCAGACAGTCATCCGACCATAATGCAGATTTAGCAGAAATGTTTGAGATTCTCAGGAAATACGGGATGAAGTTAAATCTTGTGAAGTGCTTGTTTGGAGTAGCATCCGGAAAATTCCTAGGGTTCATTGTCTGCTCGCGCGGAATTGAGATCAATCTAGATCAAATTACAGCAATCCGAAATGTTCAAGAGCCAAAGCAGATTAAAGATGTGCAAAGCCTTGCTGGAAAAGTGGCAGCGCTCAGCAGATTTATCTCAAAAGCTACAAATAAATGCATCCCTTTTCTCGAGCTGATAAAGCGAGGGAAGCGCAACTTTAAAGGGACTCCTAATTGTATAGAAGCATTCCAGAATCTGTTGAATCATCTAGAAAGACCCCCGATACTGTCTAAGCCTGTGGATCACAAGGATTTATTTGTGTACTTGGCAGTGTCATCCCACGCAATCAAGTCGGCTTTGATAAGAGAGGATGATAAGGTGCGAAGACTGGTGTACTATGTGAGTAAGAAATTGGCGGCTGAGAACGGAATTACCCGAAAATAGAAAAGCTTGCGTATAGTTTGCTGATCGCATCTAGGAAGCTACACCACTATTTCCAGGCTCACCTCATTACTGTTTACACTGATCACCTACTTAAGCAAGTCCTGCAAAGGCCAGAAGCATCAGGAAGGTTGCTTAAATGGAACATTGAGTTGAGTCAATTCGACCTGAACTTCCAACCCCGAAGGTCGATAAGAGGGTAAGTCCTTGCAGACTTTATAGCAGAATTCACCATCCCAGAAGATGATGTGGTAACTGTAGAAGATGATCCTCCAATGCTACTCCTTGACCCTAATGCCTGGAAATTATACACTAATGGATCTAAAAATGATAGATGATCTGGTGCCGGAGTGGTTCTTGAAACTCCAGAGAAACAACTAATATATTACGCTCTTAGATTAGAGTTCCACGCTACTAATAACAATTTTGAGTATGAAGCTCTAATTGCCGGGTTGAAGCTTGCAAAGGAATTAGGGATAACAAAGTTAGACATCTTTTGCGACTCCAATTTAGTTGTAAACCGGGTCACTGGAAATTTCCAAGCTAAGAGGCCCAGGTTGATATCATACTTGGAAAAAGTGAAAAAGTTGTTAGATGGTTTTGATCACCATAACATATCTTATATGCCTCGAGCAGAGAATCAAAAATTAGACAAGTTAGCGAAGATGGCTAGTTCCGATAATCCCGAAGATACGGAGCTAGCCCCGATTAAAATACTACAGTTCCATAGCAAAGATCAGACGGAAATTGATCCGGTACTAGAGATTGAACCTGAGAGGGAGTCATGGATGACACCTCTAAAGAATTTCTTGATAAATGGAACACTTCCAACAATGAAAAGTGAGAAGCGTGTGGTTATCTGGAAGGCTTCCCGATATGTGTTGCATGGCGAAGTCCTGTACAGACAAGGTTTCTTGATGCCTCTCCTCCGATGCATCGCCCATGACGACATCAAGCCTGTACTGAAGAAAGTCCACAAAGGTGAGTGTGGTGACCACACTGGAGGGCAAACATTGGCAAAGAAGATATTGCGATACGGCTATTTCTGGCCCACCATAAACAAGATGAAGCCAAGTATGCATGACGTTGTGACGCTTACCAAAAATTCTCCAAGATTCCTAGGGAACCACCTAGCCATTTGAAGGCAATGACAAGGCCGTGGCCGTTTGCTATGTGGGGAATTGACATTATTGGTATCCTTCCCATAGCAAAGGGCGGAGCAAAGTTCGCTATTGTGGCCATGGATTATTTTACAAAATCGGTAGAAGCAGAGCCTTTGACCATAATCACAACCAAGTGAGTGATCACCTTTCTCGTTAAGAACATTATATGTCGACTTGGGATTCCAAAAGTCAACATAACCGATAATGGGACCAAATTCGACAGCACCGAGTTTCAAGATTTCTGTCAGAAGTATCACATCGAGAAAAGGTACACCTCTGTGGCACATCCGCAATCGAACGGACAAGTTGAAGCGGCAAACAAGGTGATCAAATCCATTCTAAAGAAAAGATCGAAGAGGGCCAAAGCCATGTGGGTTGACGAATTACCCCTTGCATTAGGGGCCTATAGAACAACGTACAAGTCGGCGATGGGTCACACCCCATTTTCCCTTGCTTTTGGAGCTGAAGCAGTCATTCTGGTCGAGTTGGAAGTACCATCTCATCGAACCATTTATTACAATCCGATGACCAACAATAAGCTGCTCCTTGAATCCCTGGGTATGGTTGAGGAAAAAAGGGATGAAGCCGACTTATGTTCCCTGAGGCATAAACAACAAATAGCTCGGTATTACAACAAAAGAGTCCAAGCTCGAACATTCGAACCTAGATACATGGTTCTGAAGCGCGTCTTTCCGCTCCCAGTACATATGGGCCCGAAATGGGAAAGACCGTACTCCATTTTACGAAGTCTTGATAATGGAACCTTCAAGCTAGTAAACTTAGATGGAGATGAAATCCCCAGAGTATGGAATGCCCAGCATTTGCGGCCTTATCTGACATAAAATTGTCAGTTTTACTCTTTTGTTTTTAGGACCACGTAAAAAGGCTCGACTTGCCTAGAATAGTCTGGTTATTTGAACAAAAGATTAAAAAGTGGACGCAGGTCATGATTCGACTGAACCACTATAAAAATATCGCGTGCCATTTACCTTTACTGCACTGTTTCTTATCTACTCTTTTATTTTGATCAATATAAACCGTTACCATTTTGAAATTTGTTTTAAATTATGCAGTAATCTCAAAACAGCTAATTCAAAATGCCGTCTATTAGATCAGTAGGCTAACGGTAACTAAAGCTCCAAAAGGTGCAGCGAGGTAAATCGCACTACTGTTTGCACTCTAACTCCCGAGATCAGGGAGAGTATAAAGGACGCGAAGATAGTGTCCCCAAGGCATGAAGGTGCACCATGTTAGAACCGCCTTGATAACACTCTAACCTGCCCTAGGATCGGGAGAGTATAAAGGCGCTAGAGACTAAGCGCCCCTAGAACTTCTGCCCCGCTAAAGGATCGGTGAGCAGACCAAGAATCGAGCTCGATCTCTAACCCACTGAAGGATCGGGAGAGCATAAAGCCTCTAGAGACTTAGCGCCATAAGAACTCTAACCCGCTGAAAGATCGGGAGAGTATAAAGGCACTAGAGACTTAGCGCCACAAGAATCATTACCCCGCTGAAAGATCGGGATAGTACAATTATAATCCTAATCGATTACCAATAAGCCCTGACCATGCACTATAATGACGATTGATTGGGGGCATACACATGCACCACTACACATTTACTTAGCACGTGTATTTCTCGATGATTGTTTCAGTTATGATTAATAATTGTTACTTACGGCTTTAATATTTAACTATGAATGTTTCGGTTATGACCATTCAAACTCTGCTAACATGATGAATTTGCAGGAACGCAATAGCGTAAAACAAATAGATCTTCATTTACTGAAAGCAGATTTACAAGAACGAGAAGCTAAACAAAAGTGAGGGCCACTCTCACGACTACATCTTTTGGCTAAAGGAAAGCCTAAAAGTTAAAATATGAGCTAAGGAGTGCATTCTATTTACGCTTGGGACATGACTTTGATTTCTTTTCCTTCTTCTGTTTCTCCAACTCCTCTTTATCAGTACCAGAGCGTTCACTTTTCTTCCTCTTATTAACAAGAGGCTACGGGGGAGGACCGGAAGGTTGGGAGACGAGTTGTGAAGTTATTGATTTGGAAGAGAATCTTATAACCAACCCCGCCTTGGGGTCGATTTCAGAAATAGGGGTCACGAACACAAGGTCCTGTTCCCCCTTCTTAAGAACCAACTGCTTATCTTTCCTAGCGTGCGCGTCAGCCAAGGTTTCACTATCACCATCCTTGGCCTCATCTATGATTTCAACCTCCTCTTCCTCATCTCCATGACCGCCATCTGTGTCATGCAAAGCCGCAATAATCTCAGCGTCTGCAGCAGCGCCGGTGCCGGATTCCATGGGTGCTACCGTGACTCTCTCACTTCCTGTGCCCTTGGTTTGCTTTGGAATCTCGGAATCTTCAATACCAGAACCCGAGGGGACATCAACTTTCTCTGCCACTGCCTTCTACTCTGCACCTTTTTCAACCACTTTGGTACCTACACCATGAGAAGCAAAGGTTAATGAATCAGGAGGAGATGTGGGCATATCAGTTGTCTGTCTCATTAGACGACGACAAGTTACGATTGCTTTGATGAACTACGGAGAGAATATGGAGATACCTCCAACAGACTCATCTCCTTGATTTGTAGTGGTAGTCCTGAAAATTGGAGAGGTTGGAGCCAAGGGGATCAACAAATCATCAGGGTTATATTACCCAACTTCAGAGGTTTTGGGCTCCACCACCGAGCTCGAGCTTACGCCAACTTTATCCTTGCCCTTGAGCCTACTTTTCTCCCTCTCGATCTCCTCATGGATTAGGCATCTACCTTTATCCAAAGCCTCAGGTTCTTCACCTCTAAGAAAGGTCTGCATCAGCTGGTTTTCGTCAATCTCGTCAACCATCAATCGCCGCTTCTCACCTTCGACAATTGCATCCCATACATTAGCCAAAGTAACATGATAGTCCGGAATCCAAGAGATATCTCGAGTCTTGATGACTTGACCAAAGAAGTCGAACAACAGTTCCTCATAACCAGTTATATCTTTATCTTTTCCAGCGAGCTTATCAGCAGCAGTAGTAGGCGATTCAAGGGCATTATTAGTGTTACCTTCAGCGAGAGTTGCACGCTCCTCAGCTTGGGAAAGTTGATCATTTAAAACCACACTTTCCTTTTTAGCGAGAGCGAGGTCATCTTTTAAGCTTGCCCTCTCTTTCTCCCAGGCATCTTTATCAGTAGAAAAGCGTTCCTGTGCTGTCTTCAGTTCGGTATTAATTGCCCTGAGATCTTCCACTTCCTCAGGCCCACCGGTTCCTTGCTGTTTAAGACAAGATCAATGCGAAAACGCTCCCTAGCACTCTCCAGCTAGGACCTGTAATTCTCTGCATCTCGCCGAGCTAAAGCTAGTTGGGCCTATGCATCCTCTAGTTCCTTTTCCATTTTGCTCCTAGCCCAAGCATTATTATCAATGTTTACTCTGGCTCTGGCTGCTTTCGTCTCTATCTGGCGGATGATAGTAGAAAGTGTAGCAGGATGATTTTTCATTACCCCATATTGTTTAGCCACGTGGCACACATACCCTATCACCTCTGTGTCCCAATCCTCTGAGACCGGTTCAAGATCTGGGACAAACATCATCCTCTCAAAGAAAATATCAGGGAATTTCTTTCGCAAGCACTCCAGCCTGGCCATAATCTCAGAATTGGGGGCAACATCCTTTGCTGCAGTAGTATCCAAACTGTGCTCACTAGAGGAAATAAGAGTTATCTTCCCCTTCTCCACGATCTTGCCCTCATCTTTTTTCTTGTCCTCTGGCTCGGGGTGTTTTTTGGAAGACTGGGCGTGAGAAGGTGTACTTTTCGGAGGAGTCAAATCTCTGGGAAGTTGCTTACCCCCAGCCGGTGGCAATGGACGACTGTGTGACTTTCCATAACCTTGCTTCGATGGAGATCGAGATCGTGTAGAATAAGGTTGATGAGAATCCCGGGGCCGATGACTATCCCTTCCCCGACAATAACTATGAGTATGCTCAGGATCTGGAAGGAGGCTTGGTGTGCCCTTGCGAAGGGAACGATAAGAATAAGACCGTTTGTGAAACATTTTCCCTGCAAAAGAAACAAGTGCATGTTAAACCTATGAAATACAGTAGCAAAAGAGTGTTATGGTAAATGGTGCATGTGATTTGTGCATCCCGTGAAATCCCTTTTTAATGGACCAGGGCCCAGAGTTAGGCTCGTTCGGATGACTTCTTTTGTCCAACTGGGGCACTCGTCTCTTCAGAGATGGGAAAAACTGGTTCCCCTTCGAAATCTTCCTGAGTATAAATATCGTCTGGTAAAGGAATCTTATTTAATTCCCCGAGTATCTATTCCTCTGTTAACTCATCTTGATCGACAGACTCGACCGGTGATGAAGTTCTTAAGGGAGACTGCCCCTCAGAGGTCGGGACATCCTTTGATTCGTCGGCTCGCCCCTCTTCTCCTTTATATATGCTTAAATCCTCATCATCCTGATTAATCATTGGCGAAGGACTCATGCGAAGGGTAGTTGTTTGAGAAGTTCCTTCTCCTTCAGTCAGAGGTATATACTTGTAAGGTTTGCCGCCCGCTCCAAGTCCGAATCTTATGTCTAAAAGACGGTGTTTGTGAAGGTTCTCGTCGGTGATACGTTTCTTAATCCTTAAGAAATCTGAGTTACTCTTGAGAAGGCGGGACATTCGGTCTTCGTATATCGATCCTTCAATTCTCTCAAAGTTGTGATCTGTGTGGAACAAAATGATTCGTTAGCACAGAAATTATGCATTCGAATTAAACGCGGGAAAGTTGAAAACATACTTGCTTGTAGCC
This sequence comes from Allium sativum, assembly GCA_030737875.1. Lineage (NCBI taxonomy): Eukaryota > Viridiplantae > Streptophyta > Magnoliopsida > Asparagales > Amaryllidaceae > Allium > Allium sativum. Next base: position 303,953,493 of record CM060925.1, on the reverse strand, counting down.
ACATCCTCATGCATCCGACTTGATGTTTTATATAGAACAAGTCAGATTTGACATCCCCTATATTACTATAACCATCTGTCACAACTTTTCTATTGGCAACTGATTCGAAGAAAGAAAAATTAGGGGCCCCTGCGGAAAGATGTTTGAAGTGGTAATAGAACTTCAGATCTTTACGGGCAAGTTCGGTCTGCAGAATCTCCATATAAGCAACGTACAGAGTATACAAAGCCACATAGGCATTCGGGTGGAGTTGGATGGGGGCAATGTGTAAATGTCTTAAGAGATCAACAAAAAGTGGATGAAAAGGAGGAATAGCCCCTACCCAGCACATGAGTCGACTAATAGTCATGTACCCCTCTAGGGCAGAATGAGGTCTATCTTCGCTTTCTGGAGCTTTCACATCGTCCCAAGGAATTCCATGTCTTAAACATATTTTCTTAAGTTTTACACCGTCTAACTTGGAGGGTAAAGAATCAGTGAACTTCTCTATTTCCTTAACACCCGGAATTTCATTAGGAGCTCGATCATCCTCATCTTCAAGGGACGTGCTCTCAGAAGTCGTTGACTCTATATCGGTGCCCATCTTGTAATCAGGATCGGATTTTTCCTCATTTGAATCCGAGGGAAGCACATCAGGGTTATGACGTATTGATATCTCCGATTCGGTACTTTCATTTGGTGTCTCAGTCACTTGTTTATCCGACATAGCAGTGTTGGCAAGTAAAAATTAGAACACAAGTTACCCGTTCCTCGTGCGTGTAAGTGCAAGTGTGTGCCTTTGCATACATTAAAGAAAAGAATGAAGTCAATCAAATAAGCAGATAACGGTCGTTCTATGCTATTAAGTTATGCTTTTGTTCAGTCCGGAAAGTTCATCTCGAAGGCTCTAACCTAACTGTCCATTGGTTTATCAGAGTTACATTGTATTTTTTAGTCAACATGTGTATCGGATCATTCATCAGAACAGATCGTGAGATAGGGTTCCGATCGTTATGTGTCGATGGTTCATGAAGAATGTACTGGGTCGCGGAAAATCCTCGGATCATGGAAGAGCTTTGGATCGTGGAACGCTGGAGCTCTTGATCCAATATGCTCTACCTGAACAGATGGTGATAGCCCCCCCCCCCCATGATCCACTTTACTTCCTGTTTCCACGAACCAATGCCCCTCCATTCCCACGACCCAATTCGATAGTCAAATTAACACTTCATCTCATCCCTTCTCCCACCATCTCGCTATCACCATGAATCGAACCACATCCCCACTCACGAATCAACCTGCTAAAACCTTTCATTCAGATAACTCCCTCTTCCATCTACCAAAATATTCCTACTCTTCGAACCAAGAAAATGAAACCCATCATTCTCTTCGACAAGCTTTCCTTCACCATGACCTTAAGTTCATAAAACCCAATGCTATAGTCTCGGATTACCAGCGATGGCTTCAGTAGCTCGCAAAAAGTACAACGGAAATAAAGAAAAAACGATGGAGAAACAAAATTGTGTTGAGATCGCCGTAATTACCTTGTTTTATTGGATTAGGGAAAGTATTGATTCTTGGAAGTATGAATTAGGGTTTTGAGTTTGAGAAAGGAACCATAACAGTCGAAAGAAGGAAGAAGAAGAGGATGGAAGGGGTGGGCTGGCTTATATTAAGCAATGCGGAGACCCATCGCATCCCCTTTTTTGTTTTATTCGGAGCCAATGGGCCACGAGAAAGAGCCCGCTACGGCTCGTGATATGGTCCGCTACGTTAGAATCTTATGGTTGAAACCAGAAGGCCCATCGTAGATCCTGGGGAGGTCCGCTTGACCGTTGACTCGTGATGGATGCCATATGCACGAACCACGATGAGGTTTAACTACTTGAACTCTAGAATAACAACCAAAAAGAGACCAGGAAAATATTTATAAAAGTGTAAAGGCTTACCTTACTAATTGTTAGCAATCCACTCTGAAGTTCAGAAGATGAAGTTTGACTAGCGAACAAAGAAGTGATCAAAGATCCAGCCTGATATTTATATCAGTTAGAAGACGCGACCATTCAGAGTAGCACAATGCTACAAATGGATATATGCGACTGTTGATTCACATTGTTTCGTGAAAAGGTTCGTTCAGAAATTTCGAAGCATGTTCCATCCTTGATAAAACATACTTCGAGGGGGCAAAATGTTGGCTAGCTTTCTTGATCAAGCCACCAAGATTCACATACGAAGACAATATGAAGCTTCGTTCTTCAAATCCTGGAAACTCGATCGTGATAGTCTCATCATCAGCGGTTCGTGGCCACCTAGTTGTCTCCGCCTCACGATGCTCTGTCATGACCCGTTCATAATGATCCCCCACGATCCATCCACGACTCGATCTCCAGAACCATAGGATATTGACCATGACTTGGTCTACCACAATCCGAAAATGCAGGATCTAACGACACCTGTCTACAACTGTCATATTGACCATTTCTCCATCAAGCTACGAACCAGTCCGAGATCCTCGGGATCTGCGCCACGTGTGACCACGATCCAGCTGCAGATATCACATATAAATAGCCCTAGGTTTGGCATTTTTCAGGATCTTTTGGCAATTCTGAGCTCTGATTCCACCATTATCATATTTCTATTATTCCTGTTCAGAGTTGTCTTGAATTCACTGAGTGAATCAACATTGTAAAAGTGAGGTTGAGAGATAAATCATTGATTGTACTCGAATCTTAAGTATAATCATAGATATAAAGTGGACGTAGGCTTGTTAACGCCAAACCACTATAAATCTCGTGTCTTTCCTGCTTTTCTTACATTTTTTCTGATATTAATCTTCGTATAATTGAACAATTTGGGTGTTGGAGCCAATTTTGCATCTAACAGGTACACTTGATGCACTTCACTAAATGGTTAGAATTTGAAAATGGAGCCACGAAAAATAAACGCAAGTAAAAAACACATGATTTTATAGTGGTTCGGTCTAATGTAGACCTACGTCCACTTTGAATGTCATTTCATTATCATATGTGATATTACAACGTACATTTCTCTTCCATTTTTTATCATTCTCTCTTTACACAATGAGTTTCCTCACTTTATTCTCTTTAATGACTTGATTCTTTCTAATCCACTATGGTAATGGTTGGATCCTTATGAATGCGATGAGCACGGGAGTATATGTTCCATGGTTTTAGCACTTAGAGGAATATTGACAAATCCATGGTGGTAATGATGGGAATTGAAACTTAGAAATGGATTAATGGAAGTTGGAGAGAACTTGAATGGATCTTCAATGGATCTCTAATGGAGATTGGAGAAGATTTGATTGACTTGGCATTAAAGGAAGATGAAACGAGCTTGGAAAGCCATTAATGGAGCTTGGAGTGTTTGAGAATGGTGGAGAAATGATTTAGGCAGACCTTCGGGGTCGAAGAATTAGTCCTCTCAATTTTGGTAAAATGAGGTACTTATAGGTGTCATTTGGAGGTAGTAGCAGAGTCGTAATTTAGGTGTGCAAGGTTTGGGTCGTTCACACATGCATTTACGAAATTGCCACTGTCCAGCTTTAAACAGCTGGCTTGACCGATCCATAAAGTGTGCACGACCACCATATGTTTGTACGACCAAGTATAGTGCGACCAGGAATTTATGAGCATCCCACTTATTTACGTATTCTGCCACCGCCTTCTATTGTTGTGACCAAACCTTATAATTTCCACTTTGTCACTAAACCACTTCAAAGGTGTCCCATATATTACATTATAAGAAAGCTGCTCGACCTCATCAAACATGAACAGTGCTCGACCCAGGGATGTCGTGGCATGCTCGAGCGGAAATAATGCATGACCAAGCTTACGTTTTCGACAGATTAACATGCTAGTGTCATGAGCGACCCATAGTTGTGTAGCACTGTTCGACCTAGTTGCCATGGCGCACGACCAGCAAAGGAGCTACTCGATCCAGGCGCTACTCACTCCAGGTCAGTGCTTGACCGACCAACTTCATAGTGCTTGACCGACCAAGACGGATGCAGCTCGACCCATCAGGACAGAGGCTGCTCATCCCACGTGAACAACGCTGAAATGAACGAACCCCTAGCTCAGATACACTGATCATCACGTGCCATCAGGTGGTGCTCGACCAAGGTTGCTATAAAGCACTTATATTGTTCGACGGAATGCCTGAATCGATTTCTTTGTTTTTAACGAGCCATGTTTACCTAACTGGGTTAACATTTTCCCTTCGAAGCTTGTATATTTTGCTTGTGAAAAATACGGGCTTCGAACTGAACATTGTTAATACAACTTGCGTTGAGATTCAGCCATAGCGTTTTGCTATGGAAAATCATAATTTGATGCCTTGATTCGTTGATTCCGAATGGTCCAAGCACAGAACTTGTTGATTGAATTTATATGCTTCATGCCATCTGTTTAAGTCGGAGCCCCGATTTGAGTTTCTAAGGCTAGACCAACTTCAGCTTTTGGATTGTAAATGAATTAGTCTTTGCTTATTTCTTGCCCTCTTGACAATTTGCTAGAAAGTTGCCATTTTGTGCCAACTAAATATACGTTTTAATCAAGCATGCACTAGTTTTGGCATTCTCCAATTATTCGCAAGATTGCCAGGAAAAGGAGAGTTTTCTAACTGTCCATTTTTAGACCTGCTGCATTAGCTTAGTTTGATTAGAAATTTGAATTTGCTTTGACACCATGGATCGTCATGGGATCCATAAAATTCTGAATCTCTGTTTTACGACGACTTGCCCCAGTGCATAATTATTGCTCAATCTCTTTTTTATATCTCATGTTGAAATGTGAAATATTTATGCATGGATCTTTCCGGAATAGGAAGCCTTTGTGTTACGAGATTCTGATTGGGTTTCCCAACTTGATCCTTATTTGTGTAGCGAGTTTTATCGATATATCGAGCATATTGATTTTGCTAATTTTTTCAAATTCCATGTTTTTATGGCAAGTTTAAGCCAAGTGTATTGGCTTCCTTAATGAAAGTATATTGGTTTTTGGCTCGTTGCACAATCGCGATGGACTCGTGGTGTTTTCCCGGGCATTATCCAACACTTATGTGGTTGTGTTGCCTTGGTACCGTGGATCGTTATGAGTTGCAAGAGCTCAATGTGATCAGCTTGTCGAGTTTCCTTGATTGTGGTTGACGTGCTAGAAGCTTCTACTTTGTTCGGCAAAGTTATTTAAACTTGCCAATCACGTGTAGAACCTCTGAACTTGTCAATTCAATAGGAATTTTGACTCTGCTGGCTGATTTGGTGCTTCTACTTGGAGATATTTTTATATCTTTGTTCTCCTGTTAGGGTAGGACTTTATATATTGTGCCTCCGCTAAGGGAGGTCTTTGGGTTTAGTGCCCCTGCTCGGGGAGGTATCTGGATTTAGTGCCTATGCTAAGGGAGGTCTTTGGATTTAGTTCCCCAGATAGGGAGGTCATTGGATTTTATGCCACTGCTCCGGGAGGTCTTTGGATTTAGTGTCCCTGCTCGGGGAGGACTTTGGCTTCCATAAGGGAAACCTGCTTCGCTTGGGAATACTTTTGCCTCGCTCGGGAGGACTTTTACTTTCACAAGGGAAAGCTGCTACGCTTGGGAAGACTTTCGCCTCGCTCGGGAGGACTTTAGCTTCAACTAGGGAAAGCTGCTTCGCTTGGGAAGTGTTCCCTGCACTCGGGAGGACTTTAACTTTCACTAGAGAAAGCTGCTTCGCTTGGGAAGACTTTCGCCTCGCTCGGGAGGACTTTAACTTTTACTAGCGAAAGCTGCTTTGCTTGGGAAGACTTTCACCTCGCTCGGGAGGACTTTAGCTTTCAACAGGGAAAGCTGGTTCGCTTTGGAAGTGTTCATCTCAATTGGGAGGACTTTAACTTTCACTAGCGAAAGCTTCTTTGTAATGACCTGGATTTTGATGATCTTGGTTATCCGATATACAACACATATTTAACATCCAAGGATCAAAAATAACCGAATAGTTAATGAAAGAAATTAGAGGGTGAGAATAGATAAGATAGAACTTATAGAATAGAAGAAGAAGAAGAACATCATTATCGGAGTAAACACGAATCTCATAGAGGAACGAATAAAATATAACATAACTTTCGAAATACAAACAGTATATGTATAAAATAACATTGCAGAGTACAACACTTACAACAATAGCGGAAATAAACAATAGCTATATAATCCTGAAGCCCCTGCTCCAAGCTCTCCAAGTATATATGTAAAATCCCGACTACTTGACTGCCCGTACAAATTTAGGAACCCAAGAGTTTAGGGAAAACAACAAAATAAACTCCAGGTCAGTCATGAGACTGGTGTGAATAAAACAATTTTAAATAGTTTGAACAAGTAAACGATATCTCATAAGACCACGCCGTATAACGGGACGGGTTTTTCCCTTATGAGAATCCAAAATATCTTTATATCAAAAACCTTTTGATATTATAATAATGTCTATCAACCACAATATAATAATTATCTAGCAGAAACGCTTCCATCTTACGTTCTACATATATAGTATACAATCAAAACCACAAGCATGTAATGGGTAATGGATTTCGAACTATAACAAGGTATGGAACCACCTCTCTCTAGTGTACCACTAGAAAGGAATACATTGGGTTCAACAAGAACATCTTGCAACCCGACCACACATTACCGACCACTCATTTCGCTTGAGTGTATCGAACGTATATCACAAACGGTTGGGAACAGCAACCGTTTCCCGAATGGGACAGCATCGACAATAGATTTTTAGAAGTAAATGAAACTCTAGATCAGGTTATTATACACCCTAGTAGGTGCGACCTACATAGCCATACTACCTGCTCGATTTCTGTCATTTACCGGATGTGAGGCTTGAAGCTACGCTTATCTTTTACATACCACATCTTCATTCACTTTGAATGTCACATCGTCATACCTGCCAAATCACAAATTGATTTCCCCAAAAATAACATGGATATACAACTAAAAGAAAAGAATTCCTCCGCTACCAAACGTGAATACGGTCGAAGAGATTAACTTACGCGATCTATTAGATATACTTTGTCAGACATTCTTCCATACAGGTCGTCCTAGGACAGGACAAACCGAAGGCACTATTCAGTACAACCATCTTAGGCAATCTTTACCTAAGATTTATACAACAGCCCTTGCACTTTACTCCATCTTCAATTATCTTCTGCATACTTGATTCGCAATGTTTATGCCAATACCTAGTTGTTCTTCGAATAATAATCCAACCGGTCTCTCCATATTAACGACGTAAAATGGTCAAAACTTTGACAGTCTGTGATTTAACTAGTGAAAACATGTCTGTTTACAGACAACGATCTTATTTCCAAATGGAATTATCGATCCAATCATCAAACACACACACATATATATATACTCATTTTTTATGTTTAGAAAATATACGTTATTAACACTAGAAAACATTTCCATAGCTTAATTACGTATCACTATTCTTCCACATCTATAATACTCTAACTATAAATTAACAAGAGAACAACTTCCTAAGTATAAACCCCGAAGGCTGAAACCAACATCAGGTTGATACTCAGGAAACCATTCAACTTATTAATCTCTAGTCAGTTTCCAATTTTTGTTTAACTCCATTTTGATTAACTATGTTAGATTAACTCCTCTATTTATTTTCCCAATAAATAATTTTTTATTCTATTTATTTTCTAAATATTTTTCCTTATCTTTGTTTTACAAATAATTCCCTTTTTAAATCTTTGATTTTATAATTATCTCCTTTTATTATACTTTCGAAATATTTCCTTTTATAAAATCTGTTGATTTTTTAAAATCCCTTTATTTCAATATACATTGAAATAATTCTTTTTACATCCCAGGGTCTTTCTATGATATTTAAAATATCAAATAGCAAGGATCAATATCATTCTAACACACATAATCCATAACAGATTATATAACACATCATATATCACAATATATGAAAAACAGTCAAATAAATGTTGAGGAATCTAGTCGGATTCCTCCAATCTGTTTCCCTGCATCACAGATGTTAAACGATATCATTAACATCGATTTCATTTGAATATGAAATATTCTTCTAAACAGAATCTATATTTGATTAACTATATATATATATATATATATCGTAATCTATGATTTCAACCAACACACAAGCAATTCAACCAAACAGTTAACACACATCAATCAATAGATAATTATCTGTTCTAAATATACGTTAAGAAATATAACTGTTCAGAATTGGTGTGTTTTACTCACTTTGGCAGTTCATTGTTAAAGAACTATAAACTGTTTGTTTGATTTGAATCAAACTATTTATTTCGCCATAAATTCAAATGAGCACCAATCCACTCCCAGTCAGTCTCATTATATTGCTCCCGTCCATACGATCCTATCAGATCTTGTTTCGTTGAATTTCGATAATATATGAGGAAGTTATTAAGTTTACAAGTTATACACTATTTTAAAAATAAAAACTAAATTCTTCCTTAAACAAATTTGGGCCTCACCCCTCTTTAATTACCTCGGCCCACTACCACCTTTCACCAGCCCTGTACCACCCTTCTTCCCGAATCAAATTTCGCGAGCTCCAGGGAGAAAATACACAGACATTGCCATACTTCAAACACCTCGTTCTCCTAATTATCTTCACCGAGTTCAACATCAACCGAGTACCCTTACACTGCTCTCCTTCTTGACATCAAAAGCACGCCCTTCGCACCAGTATTCCTCATCGCTACCTCCTCGGTTCGAAGCTGTACTCCCCACAAAACCATCGACATCAACAACCACCGAAAAACCCAAAATTTCACCCATGGTTGCAACTTCCCTCGCTAAACCCCTCTAAAAACCCAAGGACAACAACCGATGCTCCAATCCCAAACAAACCCAAACCCTAAGCCAAATCGTGAGTTTCTAAGCACCTGTAACCCGCATCGCACCCAACAGAAGAAGCACCAAACTGAAGAGAAAACTATTTCGAATCCAACTATATACGTATTAAAAATTTTAGAACCTTGTTTGATTTTTAATTGAATTTTGAAAGTTGGAGGTTTTCACATTTTCTAAAATTCTGAGTCGCGGCTTGAAATTTATTCTTATAGGAAGGTCATGATTTTTGTGTGGTTCAAAAGAGGAGTGGGTGGCTAGTTTAGGTCCACAAACAAATATTTTTATTTTATTTTATAATTTCATACTAGTCTTTAAAAATCCCTGTGATCACTCATTATACCCAAAAATCGTGAAACTGGACATGCATCTAGAGTTCGACATTACAGTCCCAACGAAACTGGTTTCGTCGAATTCCGACTCCGTTTGCTCACACAGCGTATTTTTAACCATCAAAATACTAACTGTTTTTCACTCTAAAAATACATACAGCCACACAATGACCCCAAAAATCATGGAACTTGGAATCTAACAATAATTTAACATTGCGGATCCAACAAAATTGGTTTCGTCGAAAACCGAGGTCGTTTGCAAAACTGGCTATTTTTACAGCTTTGAATGACCCATTTAAATATATAAATATATTTAAATATAATTAAATTAAATATAAATAAATTTGTATTTACTCACAGTGGAATATCATACAGCTTTAGAAAAATCTTATATGGATTTCTAACTCAATATTTCAAATCTGGGTCAACCCGATATTCGATTTGTATTGAAATTCCTTTTTAAAAATATAAATAATTCCTTTATAAATTATAAAGGAATTCCACAGCGACTTTTCTAAAATTTGATTTAGACACAAATCAAAATCTACACGACGAAATCTCGATTTTTCTCCTCTATTAGAAAAATATACTTCACCGGCTCCTAACGTTTCTTGTTTCACAGAAATCCGATATTAAACGGCTTATGTATACTCAGTTGAAGTTCAAATCGCCAAATAACGAACTGCTGCGCCATTTCAACCTCGATTTTAATTATAATATAATTATACGTTCAAACTGTTGTTATTTAAATATATTCGTTACAGAAATTCAATTCTAGACTGAATTAAATATTTAAAATTTTCCAATTCACACCATATCGCCATTTCAGCCAATTCTGATTATTTCAGAATTAAATATATTATTTAATTATTATCTAAATTAAATATTCACTATTATTTAATTCAACGACCATTAAATCCTCTAAATCACTATATAGATAATTAAATAAATTAATTATTATATCGCTGAAAATGCGGGTCGTTACATTCTTCGCTTGGGAATACTTTCACCTCGCTCGGGAGGACTTTACTTTCATTAAGGAAAGCTACTTCGCTTGGGAAGACTTTCGCCCTGCTCGGGAGGAATTTAACTAGTGTATTGTTTCATAGGTCATACGTCAGTTTCTTTATCGGATGCTTGACTTGGCAAGCGATCTTAGTTAAAGGATTAGGGCCTTGGACCTTTTCTCAAGGGGATGCCCCTTCAATGAAACTTACAACTCCCGAGCATGTTTGTCGCGGCGCTTGCTCATTGTTTGACCCTTCGCGACACTTTCCATTCACTTTTTCTAGGCGATGCCCTTTGTTTCTACATTTCTCTATATTGAGGTTTGTAGCACTTTAAGCTTGGACTAGTGTTATTAGGGTCATTAAGTATTGCCGATTTTCAATGGAACAAGCACTCGTCGAATGTCCTGCAATATAAAATCACTTTTAAGCACATTTAGATCTGACAAAATTTTTGCTTGTAGGAGATTTATTAAAGCAGGTATGCTGTAAATCTAATGTTCAGAACAATGTTCGTAAAATATTACAGACTTATTAACAAGAACCCTGAATATAGTAGTAAGTAAAGCATGAAGTAAAATAATGGCGATAGTGATCGCTTATTTTGAGCCGTTGAAATTAGAGCACCACTGGCTATTGGTAGCTGATTCGCTTCGGTTTGGTTTGAGCAAGAGCTTCGTTGCTTGTAACAAACTGGTTGTTTGATGCCTCTTTCCCCTGGGGAGGTTGACCTGTGTTTGAAGATTGTGGGATTTTCACATACTTTTGTAGTCTGTTTTTCTGAATCAACTCCTGAATCAAACTTTTGAGATGCCCGCATGCGTTTGTATCATGACTGAGCTGATTATGAAATCGATAGAACTTTCTAGAGTTCACAGCCACTTTGAAATCTTAAGCATTGGTGGTTCTGGATAGTGTTCTACATCCTTTGTGGAAGAGAAAATGTTCTCCGTGGTGTCATTCAGGGGGGTGAGCTCTGACGGGTTGTGAAAATGAAACTTCTTGTTAGCCTTGTTGTTTTCCCATCATTGGCTCGCTTCTTCCCTTGATTACTCTTCCGATTATATTGAGTAGCAGCATTTTTGGGAGCTTCAAGAAGTGGGTTAGCATCAATAATTTGAAGAGGTACAGGATTATTGTTGACTCTCATGTACTCCTCATCCTTTTTATAGAATTTATCAAGCATGCTTGGTTCATTCATTTTAATCCATCCACCAAATTCGCTCTTCTCATGTACGGCGCCGATTAGAGAAATTAAGATCATGCGGGGCTCGGGATCCCCTACTTCGGACACAACAACATTGAATCTTTTGAGGAAAGCTTTGATAGATTCTCTTGGATTCTGCTTCTTTGGTGTAAGAGAAATAACATCCTTAGCCTTCATAGCCTGCAGCCTGAACTGCTCTTTGAATATCAGAGTCAAATCGTCAAATCGATCAACGGATTTGGGCGGGAGCCTTGTGAGCGATAATAAAGCCTCACCTTCTAGATAGAGAGGGAAGCACAAGTACATGATCTCGTCTGTTGTTTTGGCTGCATTCGTATGCCATTCATACCTGTATTGGAAGCGATTTGGATCAGAAGTCCCATTGTATGGAGGAAGGGTAGGATGAGTTAAATATTTTGGGGAATTCTTTTTGCGGATCCATTTAGTGAATGGATTTATGCTGAGGGAGAAGTCCCATTCCCTTTCACTATCCTTGCGGGCCATGTTATCTTCCATGATTTGCTTTACCATATCCATGATATATTCCTTCGAGTTGTATCGTTCTGAAGAGTGGACTACGATCTCTTTCCAGGATGCTCGTCATGGCGAGCCATCGTGACTAGAGGATTTGGGTCTTTTACCTCCACTATGAGAAGGTGCCCTTGTAGTGGGACTTTCAACTCGTCGGTTATTTCGATTAGAATGGATTTTAGCTTTTAGCTTTGAGTCTTTGATACTAGCATTTCCTTTGTCAACAAGTCCTTCCACGTAGTCATTATGATGATGATTGGAGGCTGATGAATTTGCATTCTCTTCAAGGTTGACACTGATTTTCGGAGGAGGAGCGGGATTTGCTTGGGTGGTTAGGAGAGCACTCATTTTATTCATTAAATCTTGATTAGCCTCTATTAATGTTTTATTAGCGTTCATCAAAGTTTTGTTGTAGGCCTCCATCTATTGACTCAAGTTAACGACCACGACATCTAATTGAGCTTTGGTTACTCCAGCTTCACTTATTGAGTTTTCTCCAACTTCAAAGCGCTTGGTAAGTGGTGTAGCTTCGTTGCTAGCAAGTTTGTCAGTTTCTTAAATGAATTTACTTATGGTTTTCTTAGATTTAGCCATTATCTCAGACAAGGAATTGAACTTTGATGAGAATTACTTGATTGTCCTAGATTGTAGACTTGGTGAATTATGGTAGAGATAGGCTTAGAACTTCAATGGAAAGCTTTTAAATTTGAGAGAAGTGCATAGGTGGCCCTGCGGTGGGCGCCAAATGTTGAAACCAAAACTGGTCTACAATACCAAAGGTGAACTCGGTGCACTTTACCAAATGGTTTGAATTAGAAAATGGAGCCATAAAAAACAAATGCAAGTTAAAAAACACGGGATATTATAGTGGTTCGGTCTAATGTAGACCTACGTCCACTTTGAAAGTGATTTCATTATCATATGTGATTTTACAAGCCAAATTTCTCTTCCATTTTTGCTCATTCTCTCTTTACAAAATGATTTTCCTCCCTTTATTCTCTCTAATCCACTTAAAACATGGTTGGATTCTTATGAATGCGATTAGCGCGGGAGTATATGTTCCACGGTGTGAGCACTTAGAAGATCATTGACGAATCCATGGTGGTTGAGATGTGAATCAAAGCTTAGAGATGGATTAATGGTTGTTGGAGAGAACTTGAATGTAGCTTGAATGGATCTCTAATGGAGATTGAAGAAGATTTGATCAACTTGGCATTGGAAGAAGATGAAGCGAGCTTGGGAAGCCAATAATGGAGCTCGGAGTGTTTGAGAATGGTGGAGAAATGGTTTAAGCAGCCCTTCGGGGTCGAAAAATTGGTCCTTTCAATGGTGGAGAAATGGGGTGTTTATGGGTGTCATTTGGAGGTAGTGGCAGAGTTGTAATTTAGGTGTGCTGGGTTTGAGTCATTTACACATATATTTACGAAACTGTCATTGGCCAGCTGTAAACAGCTGGCTTGACCAAACCATAAATTGTGCACGACCACCATATGTTTGCACGATCAAGTATACGTGTGACCAGGAATTTATTAATGACCCACTATGATGCACAACTAGGTTTGCGTGTTCGACGGATCAGCATGCTGCTGTCATGAGCGACCCATAGCTGTGTAGCGCTGCTCGACCCGGTTGCCATGGCGCACGACCACCAAAGATGAAGCTTGATCCAGGCGCTGCTCATTTTGGTTCTAGATTAACCCTAAAAGGGGGTGAATAGGGTTTATCAAAAAATTTAAGGGATATTAAAAAATCATAGAATACAGAATGTAGTAGAAATAAATATGCAGAAAGTAAATGACACATCATATACCCAGCTACGGCAAAATCCTGCCTACTGCTGTATTCCTAAGGTTTCTACTAGGTGATAGAACAGATCCCGCCTACAAGACCATGTAAACTCGCACTCCCTGCTTCTGTACTAACCCTACGCTCAAAACCCTAGACTGATCTAATCCCCTAGATCAGATTCCCCCTAATTTTACAGACTCTAGTAAACTGTCTAGTTTTACAAACGAAACTAGAAAACCATCTAGATTTGCAGACTCTAGCAACTGTTAGTTAACCCCTAACTGATTCACGTAGTATTTTACAGACACTAGAAACTGTTAAGAATGTTTTAAAAAACAAATTAAAATACAACAAAAATAAACTAAAACCCCAGTATTGAAAAGAAGAATAATCTCCCTTTAAATCACTTGAATAGGCCGGTCAACTCAAAAATAGTTCCACCCTTTACTTCATTTGTTTGAACCCGATTCCCTTTTCCTCTTTTCTTGAAAATGGTGGCCGACACTTTGGACTAGGGTTTCCTCAAAATCCCCAATTCAAAATCAATTGCTTGTGGAATATTGATCTCTGAAGGCTCTTGTCTTTGTAGCTTACTTTCTGATGTCGATTTTCTTGAGTTCTCACTTGAACGAAACCCTAAAAAATTGTGAGTAATTTGGATTTAATTGTTTGCTTGAATTTGTGATGTTTGGTTTTGATTTCAATAATATGCCTATGATGAAACGTTGTTAAAATAGGATTAGAAAGTCCTTATATTTGTTCTCTTTTTTCAATTATGTGACTTGGCTTGATTTTCGAGTTTCCTCTTTTTGATTTCCTTGATTGAACTTGAAATATGTTGCCTTGATTGTTGTAATGAATCTGGACACGATTCTGGCCTCCAAAACAGATTGCCACCCTTAAATTTGAAATGCATTGTCTTTGATTTAAAAATGGTAATTCTGAAAAATTTATTTGCTGTCCCCCTTTAAAACATCGCCAAACATTTGATTACTGAAAATAACATTTATGTTGGCTTTCCCCATTTGATTCTTTGATTGAATCAGCTTAGAATGATTGACTTGCATGTTGAGTGATTTCAGGAAATAAATGAATTCTTACCAAAACATGATTTGTGCAATTCTGCTTAGTAGTCCCCTGTTTGATAGATTTGCTAATTTCCTTAAAAACGCCCAAAAAATAGTTCACTGTAATTTTTGGAAACTTTATTAGTGCATTTCCATTCAGGAAATTTGAAATCTTCTTGTCTCTTCAATTCCAAAAGGAAAATCTGTGGCCCCCGAAATTGCATAATGTAATTTTGATCGTTCCTCTGGTTTCAGGAAAATGAATTACCCTTGTGGAAAAGATCTTGCAAAAAAAATGCTTGTAGAAAACTGGAAACATCTGTTGTATATATTTTCCCAAGATTTATGCTGTGGTTGAATCTACAATTGGTTACATTCAATAATTTGATTTCAGGAAATAGATTTCTTGCATTTGCCACTTTTGCTCATGCCATAAAAAACAAATTTAATTCATTCTTGCCATCATTAATCCTGTGGAGATTTGAACCTTTCTGTTTCATTATTATATATGCTTGAAACTTGCTTGCACATGAAGTTGCACATACATGATCGAGTCTTGAACTTGACTGACTTGAGTTGCTTGAAAATGGCACACATTTAACCTGCTGAAACTGCTGCACCTATGACATGTCTTGTACTCGGCCCCCATTACATTTTAAAACCTTGCTGTTCTTTGATCTTTGTTGGCAGTTCACACATATGCATTTTTCCATTACACATTGAAAACTGAATTGAGTTGCATGTCCTTGATCGTGTTGTTGCTGCAATGTACTACTGAACTGAACTGATGCACCCACTTTGCTGAATTGAACCATGATTAATTGGGTAAAACTGGAAAGAGGAAATTCAAATTTAAAACAATATTATTATTCCTTGGATTTAAATACATCTGTCATCATCATGCTTTATTTAATTCCCTCGACCATGGTTGTGTTTGTCACTTGCTATATATTACTTAAAAAACAAAACTGACTTGCTGAATGCCATGCATACATATTTTTGAGCAGTCATTATCACATATATATTGTTGCTCCCGTACTTGACCTTGTTGTCACTTGTTCTTGCTTTGATGTTGCTAGATGCACCTGTGTATATTCTTGTATACATGCAATTTCTACATTCACTTGAATTGAAAAAGTGCACGCTAAAATCATGGTTCATGCCACTTGAACTTGTTACTATATCACCAATTTGTTGTGGCCTTTGAATTGCGGCCTGAACTATTTCATACCTGCACTGATTTTGTTGCACTTTGATTTTCTTTTTGAGGCTGATATGTTATTGCTCGACTGCTTTGAACTGTGTTTCATTCTGTATTGTGCTCGGCCACTTTGGCTTGCATTGTTCCTCTGTTGATTGTGCACTGAGTTGAGATGGTCCACGTGGCTACTCCTCAGTTGCACACTGATTGGCGAGGCAGTGCACATGTGTATATTTATGCACGTGTGTATATGCAGTCAACAAATAAAAAATCCTGTCCCTGGACTGAAATATTTTATATATACACTGACTATCTTGTGGTATTTATAGTGTATCACTGTGAATATAACAAGCTACCTCGACACAGTCGGAAAGATTAATAAATCGGATCGAGTCAGAAAAATGATGAGAAACACACCCAAATTCTAAGGCAAAATAAAATTTTAAAAATAAAATTTATATTTGTATGTATTCAGTTTTATTTCTATTGCAGTGTACTGTGTGTGTTTCATGTGACAGGTAAGCAGGTGGTGACTGGACAGACTGTAGCAATGAAGACAGAAGACAATAACAGTGAAAAGAATATCAGAGTATGTAACAATAATGTAAAGAATGTATATATGAAAATGTATAAACTAAGTGATAGAATGAATCCGTAGTGAGGAGCTTTGTATATAATGAAAATGATTGTATATTAATAAATAAAAGTGAAATGTGCAAATAGTGGAGTTTATAAAAAGTTGAACTGTTTGAATGTTTGAAATAAAATACTCTATTTAAATAAAATACTATGTAAATAATAGAATTTTTGTACAGTCATATTTTATTTAAATATAATATTATATTCCTATATGTGATGTATATATGAAATAGTACAGTAACAAACACATTTATAATAATATTGTTTGTTATCATCAAACAAAAAATCATATAATTGTGTATACAACACCGTTATATACAACAATCTCCCCCTTTTGATGATGACGAACAAACATTAAGATTTTGAATACGGTAAATGTGTTTGACAGTGAATAACTGAACTCCCCTTATTTGAATGCTCCCCCCTACAACAGACGACTCCCTCTATAATTGTGCATGAGTGAAATTAATGAATAATGAATTTTCAAAATTAAGAATATTTATAAAATATTCATTCATAAATCAAAATCTCAATCCATTCTCCCCTTTTTGTTATCATCAAAAGGATTCAGAATTTAAAATGTAGATGAAAAGATGACTAACAAGTACAATATCAGCTTAAGAGGAAGAACGTTCGTCATAAATCTCAATCAATCAAACAAAAATCATAATATTCTAAGAACTAGTGGCATATTTCACATTGTAGAGAATGACGGATTTATGATGAATTTTATATATTATTGGAGAGAGTTTCAAAAACATATATTTCCAATTATTTTCCAATAAAAATTTAAAAAATGAAGCATAAAAAACAGTGATTGATCTTAACTATAATTAATAATTAAATTTAATTGACAAAATCGTATAATCTCAAATCCCAATAACTAACAATCAACAAATCATAATACATCACAAGATTTCAACGCACTTCACAGATTAGAAGATGGATTGATAAGCTGAATTTTAAATACCAAGGAGAATTTCCGATTTATTTCAATTTATAGCACATTATATCCTTTTCTTATTTATTTATTTATTTATTTAAGAGCACACTGACCACGCATAACCAGAGCTTGGATTTTTTAATGAGGTCAGTCGCAGCTTAAATTATAAGTTGTCTCATAACCATGCTTGGCCAGAGCTTGGATTTTTAAATGAGGTTAGAGAAACACTTATGAACTTTATATTTTTATTGTTTTCAGCTTCAGAAGAAAAACTCCTCGGTATATAAAACCAATATGAATGATAGAAATGTGGTAGATACAGAAATGGACTGTGAAATAAATTTCTAAATTAATTATATTATGAAATATGATCAACTGTAACGAGATAATTGAAAATTTCCAATTGTCACTAATTCTGAATAATAACATGGTCCAATTTCTATCACAAATATTTCCACTGCTTTTACAAAAAGATTTTAAAACATGTTAACTCTCCACATTTATATAAAATTATCATGGATGGCAGAGTGATGTTAAATAAAAGAGATGGTCATGAAATAAATGCTAATTCAAAGATACTATAATAAATGCTCAACCATCAAGAAAAATCTAAAAAAAAATCTCCACTTGTTGTAAAATATGCTGCAGTCACAATTCATCACAATTTCAAAATCTGTTAATAATTTGGATGAATTATACGTACAGTTCAATTTGGATATAGATTTCAATTTCTAAATGAATAATCAATAAATAACTTTAAAATTGAAAATCAATTACAAGAGTAATATGCAGATCTATACAAGACAAGAGGGATTAATATATATATATATATATATATATATATATATATATATATATATATATATATATATACAGAAAAATAATCAGTACTTCTAAACCGATACCACTTGATGTGAGAATTATAACATCACACTAGAGACAAACAAGGATAATTCAGACAATAGAATTTTAACAAAAAGACTAACTAGACAAGAAAAATAGATTAGACATATTTATCAGAGCAGCATATAGATCAAAACAAGCAGTTATCTGAAAACAGTATCAGAGCAGCACAAAAAAGATCAGTTTCAAATAGAAACTCGTCAGGATGACAGTCACAAAAGATGATTCATGATCCAAGATTATAAATACTGCTTATTTTAAATCATTTGATGGAATATGAAAATATCAGGATTCAATGAATCAATCACATCAAATTATAAATTTCAGATTCAAGATATGTATGTGATTCAGTAATCGGTAATTTCAAATGATTTTAAATGAACAAATATTCAAATCAAATAATCATGTAATAACAATGAATTTTAAGACCGTATTTTTATAGAAATTTTCACAAGTATTTCTAACAAGAACAGGAGTAATTTTTGATCATTTACATCAAGATTGAGAGATATTCATGATCTAAAAAATTTAAAAATAATTTATTTTAAATCACTTGAATCAATGTCAGTTTTGAGATATAATGAATCAGTTACACAAGGTTGATAATTCCAAATTTAAGAGGTGTGTGAGATTCAAAATATCAAGAATTTCAAACGATTTCAACATACAAATTTCAGCATAATGATAATGAATAAGGATGAAATTCTAGATGTATCACAGTGATTCAAGACAGAACTTAATATCCATGCCAATCTGAAAATCTATGAAATTATCACAACTGATAAACATTGGTGTGTTGTAATGAGTATATTATTTCAAGCTTTTCTAAAATGAATTAGTGAAAACTCAAAACAACAGTGATGAGTGAAATTTCATTAATTATTCAGATCTTCAAAAATTTAGAATTCAAAACAACAGTGTTCAATATATGACAAGAATACGTCAACATTGTTATGAATTCAAAAATCAGAAAATAAACTTCAAAACAAATGCGGATATTTACAAATTTAAACTCAAGATCTAGAAATGATTAAAACAATACATTTTTATTCAAATTGAAGTGAATTTCCATAAAAATATGAAATCTGCAATTTGAAGTTAATGAAGCCCAAAAGGAAACAAAAAAACATATGGCAATGACAAATCAAAAGCAAAAGAAAAGAAGAGGTAGAAGGAGAAATAAACAGAAAAAATATTTACAAAGATGAGTCTAGAGATCTTACCTGAATTCAGTGTATGCAAATGAATCTCTAACTTAATAAATCTTGGCTAAAGGAACTGTGAATGATATAGAAGTATAGGCAGCTTTGTTTCACATTTCTTTTTTCACAGCAATTCCTCAGCCTCTTCTGGTACCTAACAATTTAGGGGATTGAGTGGTCTAACAAAATTAGTAAAACCACTCACAGTTTTGTTAGCATCTTTTGGTACCCAAATCTGTTTATATAACAACCCATTCGAATCTATCTTTGAACATTTAGGAACCCAAAATCTATTTGAATTTAACAAATATTGACTTTGTAGATTTAGGGAACTTCATTTTTTTAAATGGATTATTATTAAACCAATATTTGTTTTTATTGTGGTTGGCCTTTCCACAATACAAGAAATTTGAAGAAACTGAGAAATTTCGAGAAGTTTGTTTTTGAGTTGAAAATACAAATCCAAGTCTTTTCTTGTTTTCAAAAGAGGAATTATTTTTCAACAGAGAATTCAAAGAATTTTGACTATTTGAAAACTTCTTTATTTCAACTCAAAAACATTGGCTTTGGATTTCGATAAGTTATTCTCATTTATAAGTTTTTCAATTTTCGCTTTAGACTCAGAAATCTCAAATTCAAATTAATTACTTTTCTCAATTTCAAGTTTTCCTATTCACTTGAGTTTTTCAATTTCTTTTTCCAAATCATAATTTATTTTAGAAATTTCAATCTGGTTGTTTTTCAAAGATATATTTTCACTTTCAAGGAACTTGGACATCTCTTTTATTTCAGTTAATTTTTTTTTGAAAAGATGTGCATTTATTGCATTTCAGATTTCTGATTCTATCGGTTTCAATCTTAAGCTTTTTTAGAATTGTTTTAATTTTCAACAAACTTCCTTTTCAAAAAAATTATGTTTGGAATTCTCACTTGTCTTAATTTTATCCAACTCCTTTTGCAAAGCAATGTTTTTATGAATTAGCTCATCTTCACGATGTTTCAAAATCATAATTTCATTTTTAAGTTGATTAAAATTTTCATTAACATGAGCAAATTCTTTTTCTAAATTTGAATAATTTTTGCAATTGGACTTTTCAAATCTCTTAACATTTTCTAATTCCAAAACATCAATTTTTCTACCCAACTCAAGATTCTCATATTTAAGATGTTTATTTTTCAGTTTGAGACCCTCAAAAGATTTTGTTAAATCAGTACAAATATAAATTAAATTTTCTTGTGAAAAATTTCCTATTAAGCCTCCATCGCTATCATCATCTGTTGAATCTTCATCTGTGACTCCTGTTAAGCACACATCTGAGTTTGAGTTGGCAATTGCGGGTTTTGAGCAGTTGTCTTCATTACGTCCATATTTTGCATTGAGAGTAATCCAATTATCCTATGCAGTTAAATAGTGGGATATGAGATTAAGCTGATCAAGATAAGAATAGAAAATATGCATAACATGAGCATTGGTAATTTTATTCTTCTTATCTAACATATCACCCACATTTTCAATAACATTCCAATATTCAGAACTGACATATTTTAAATAAAATTCAATTTTCGATTTCCAAATTAAAAAATCTGTCCCATTGAAAATGTTTGGAATGTGGCTGGAATGTCTCCCAAAGGGGTGACAACAAAGATCCATGATTCTAGGGCTAATGAAATAACCTTCTCTGATACCACTTGCTGGATCTAGATTAACCCTAGAGGAGGGGTGAATAGGGTTTATCACAGTTTTTACTGGAAATTAAAAAAATCACAGAACAAAGAATGCAGTAGAAATAAGAATGCAGAAAGTAAATGACACAACATATATCCAACTTCGGAAAAATCCTTCCTAGATCAGATTGCCCCTAATTTTACAGACTCTAGTAAACTGTCTAGTTTTACAGACGAAACTAGAAAACCACCTAGATTTACAGACTCTAACAACTGTCAGTTAACCCCTAACTGATTTGCCTAGTATTTTACAAACACTAGAAACTATTAAGAATGGTTTACAAAACAAAATAAAATACTACAAAAATAAACTAAAACCCTAGTATTGAAAAGAAGAATAATCTCCCTTTAAATCACTTGAATAGGCCGACCAACTCAAAAATGGTTCCACCCTTTACTGCATTTGTTTGAACCCGATTCCCTTTTCCTCTTTTCTTGAAAATGGTGGTCGACACTTTGGATTAGGATTTTCTCAAAATCCCCAATTCAAAATCGATTGTTTCTGGAATATTGATCTCTGAAGACTCTTGTCTTTGTAGCTTGCTTTCTGATGTCGATTTCCTTGAGTTCTCACTTGAACGAAACCCTAAAAATTGTGAGTAATTCGGATTTAATTCTTTGCCAGAATTTGTGATGTTTGGTTTCAATTTAAATAATATGCCTGTGATGATACGGTGTAATAATAGGATTAGAAAGTCCTTATATTTGTTCTCTGATTTCAATTATGTGACTTGACCTGATTTTCGAGTTTCCTCTTTTTTATTTCCTTGATTGAAATTGAAATTTGTCGCCTTGATTGTTGTAACGAATCTGGACACGATTCTGGCCTCCAAAACAGATTACCCCCATGAATTTGAAATGCATTGGCTTTGATTTAAAAATGGTAATTCTGGAAAATTTATTTGTTGTCCCCCTTTAGATACATTGCCAAACATTTGATTACTGAAAATAACGTTTCTGTTGGCTTCCCCCTTTTGGTTCTTTGATTGAATCAGCTTAGAATGATTGACAAGCATGTTGAGTGATTTCAGGAAATAAACGAATTCTTGCCAAAACATGATTTGTGCAATTCTTCTTGGTAGGCCCCTGTTTGATAGATTTGCTAATTTCCTTAAACATGCCCAAAAAAAATTTCATAGTAATTTTTGGAAACTTTATTAGTGCATTTCCATTCAGGAAATTTGAGATCTTCTTGTCTCTTCAATTCCAAAAGGAAAATTTGTAGCCCCTGAAATTGCATAGTGTAATTTTGATCGTTCCTCCGGTTTCAGAAAAATGAATTTCCCTTGTGGAAAAGATCTTGCCAAAAAAATGCTTGTAGAAAACTGGAAACATACGTTGTATATTTTCCCAAGATTTATGCTGTGGTTGAATCTGCAATTGGTTGCACTACACAATTTGATTTCTGGAAACAGATTTCTTGCATTTGCCACTTTTGCTCATGCCATAAAAAAAATTAATTCATACTTGCCATCATTAATCCTATGCAGATTTAAACCTTTCTGTTGCATTATTATATATGCTTGAAACTTCCTTGCACTTGAAGTTGCACATACATGATCGAGTCTTGAACTTGACTGACTTGAGTTGCTTGAAAATGGCACACATTTAACCTGCTGAAACTGCTGCACCTGTGACATGTCTTGTACTCGGCCCCCATTACATTTTAAAACCTTGTTGTTCTTTGATCTTTGTTGGCAGTTCACACATATGCATTTTGCCATTACACATTGAAAACTGAATTGAGTTGCATGTCCTTGATCTAGTTGTTGCTCCAATGTACTACTGAACTGTACTGATGAACCCACTTTGCTGAATTAAACCATGATTAATTGTGTAAAACTGGAAAGAGGAAATTCAATTTCAAAATAGCATTATTATTCCTTGGATTGAAATTCATCTATCATCATCACGCTTTATTAAATTCCCTCGACCATGACTTGCTGAATGCCATGCGTACATATTTTTGAGCAGTCTTTATCACATACATATTGCTTCTTGACTTGCTGAATGCCATGCGTACATATTTTTGAGCAGTCCTTATCACATACATATTGTTTCACCCATGTTTGACCTTGCTGTCACTTGTTCTTGCTTTGATGTTGCTAGATGCACATGTGCGTATTCTTGTATTCATGCAATTTCTGCATTCACTTGAATTGAAAAAATGCACGATGAAATCATGGTACATGCCACTTGAACTTGCTGCTATATCACCAATTTGTTGTGGCCTTTGAATTGCGGCCTAAACTATTTCATACCTACACTGATTTTGTTGCACTTTGATAATTTTTTTTTAGGCTGACATGTTATTGCTCGACTACTTTCAACTGTGTTGCACTTTGTATTGTGCTCGGCCACTTTGGCTTGCATTGTTCCTCTGTTGATTGTGCACTGAGTAGAGATGTTCCATGTGGCTACTCCTCAGTTGCACACTGATTGTCGACAGGCCTGTCAATAGGGGTGTCGACTTGCCTGTCGACACGGCGTCTCGAGCCAGAAGTTTGGGTGCACCAGATCTGGTTTTCTGGCTAGGGCTGGGCTTGGTTCTAGAGATTTCCTAAATCTAACGGACCTAAATTAATCTAGGGTTAATCTAAGGGCCTAAAACACTCTCTTAATCTATAAATACACCCTAAACCTACCTTAATCCATACTAAAAATAGAAATGAAGGCCTCATGCCGCCAAATTAAATCCTAGAAGGAGTCTCCATTAATCTAAGAAGGAAGTTTCAAGCTAATCCCTCTCAAATCATTCTCTAATCATCACCATCTTCATATTTAGCAACTAATTCCTCTTCATAAGTTGGTTAATTTTGGGTTTGGTGAGTTTCTATCACTTTAACATCAATTGTTAAAGTAAGTAGATTGGGTGTAATGAGGCTTATGGTCTTAAATGCGGATTAGTGAGTTTGAATCATTTATAATGATATGTTACTCTATGTTGTTCTATGTTTATGCATATTTGATAAGTTGGTTTATGCATGCTTAATAAGTTGATTTATGCATGTTTAACAAGTTGGTTTATGCATGTTTAACAAGTTGGTTTATGCATGCTTAACAAGTGGATTTATGCATATGAGTGGAATTATGCATGTTTTAAACAAAGTGAGTTATGCAAGTTAAGTATATGTTTAAATGCAAGTTTAATGTGATATGCAAGTTATGCATGCTTATGCAAGTATATGGATGCTTATGCAAGTCATGTATATGTTTAAATGCAAGATTTATGTGATATGCAAGTTATGCATGCTTATGCGAGTATATGAATGCTTATGCAAGATATGTATATGCTTAAATGACGTGATATGCAAGTTATGCATGTTTATGCAAGTTATGTATGCTTATGCAAGTATGTGAATGCTTATGCAAGTATGTGAATGCTTATGCAAGTATGTGAATGCTTATGCAAGTTATGTGTATGCCTAAATGCATGTTTAACATGTTATGCAAGTTATGAGAATGCTTATATGCAAGTTCAACATGTTATGCAAGATATGTGTATGATAATATGCAAGCTCATATGCAACATGTTATGCAAATCATGTGTATGATAATATGCAAGTTTGGGTTAAATGTGGTTGGGTTAATATGTGTTCATATATGCAAGTTGACATCCTCTTAACCCATGACAAAGTTATATGCTAAACCCATGATATTTGTGATGGATCTTCCCCTTTATTATGTCATGAAATGAGAACGATTTACGTGGGGAACGATGGGGTTGGTAAATATGTTAATAAATGAATGATTGGGTATGATTAAGCATACCATAAAAATAAATTACCATAAGTGGGAATTTACCTATTGAGTTAGGTCTACCCCATGGGAATTTACCTATTGAGTTAGGTCTACCCATGTTATGGAAAACTTGATATTAATTAGGGATAATTAATATGGGGGTGATTAATTAGGTGTAATTAATCGACTAAGACACGAGGTTGGACTCATTTGTAGTGTAAAACTGCCCGGACCCGACCGGCTTAACCAGTTGCTACAAATGTCAGCCCAATGTGAGAGGTCTTAGCCATAAATTAAATACGTGATTAAGGTAAAGACACGAGGTTAGACTCTGTTATGACGTAAGACTGCCCGGATTCTACCGGCTTAACCAGGCGGTCATAACAGCCAGTCTAATGTGGGAGGTCTTTATGGGAGATCACGGTCTTAATTAATTAAGAAACACTTAACCATAGTAGCATGTAGTGGGACATGAGGGGTTAAGTGGGTGCCTTGGGTGGCATGTGGAAATTTAATGGTTGCCTTGGGTGGCATGTGGAATCTAGTGGGTTGCCTTGGGTGGCAATAGAAAATACGATTAGAATACTTAACCAAGTGGAACATGTAATTAAACATGATTAAAGGGTTAAGTGGGATACACTAGATATGTGACAAGCTTAGGTGGGTAGCTTGTTGGGGGCCCATTTCAACCAATATCCCAAACGTATCTTTGTGGGCTCGACCCATGTCGAGTGACGGGACACGCATATTGGGCTTGATTATAAGAGGCCAAAACGGGTTAGCGGTGGCAACGCAAGTCCAACGGGTTTCATATGCGTGTGTGGGCCCGGGCTGGTAGATAAGCCGTTGTTGCATCGTGTAGATATAAAGTCGTGCACCGTTAGTATTGGGTAGCCACTTTAGGGGAATGATACACCCCACTGTGGGACCAGCACGGGTATCTACGGTAGGGAGCCGATCGATGGGGAGTAGTGGGTACACCTAATGAAGATAGGGGCAGACGGCACCTATGTAGGGGTACACGAAACTACTGGGTAAGAATTACTGAGTACACCTAGTGGAGATAGGGGCAGACGGCACCTATGTAGTGGGCTAGGAGTACACGAAACTACTGGGGAAAGTTTCTAAGTCCTTGGAAGGGATCAACCTTTAAGTAGGAATGACTGGTGTGGTGCAATTAGTAATTATCCTTGGGTGGGTAGATGCGTCCTGACGGTTATCTTAGTTTATCCTAAGTCTACCAAGCTGCTTAGTGTAGCCATTCATCCCCAGATATTACCGTAGGTCAAGTTTATGTCTTCTCTGGTTACTTTAATGATTGTATTGTTAAAGTTATAGGACTCACTCAGACTTATGTCTGACCCCGTTGTTTTTATCTTTTTCCCAACCCTCAGGTCCTACGGTGGATCCTAGCGGTAGTAGAGCTTGATCGGATTGCTGTTCCAGTCTTTAGGAGCTTGGGTAGATGTAAAGCTCCAGTTATCCAGTTATCTTTTCTTTTGTTATGGCTATTGTATGAGAGAGTGGGATTATGTACTTCTTTATTTTGATGGATATTGTACTTGACTTTTATCGTGGTTTTATGATGTAACCAGACATGTTTATTTCCGCTGTTGTGAGATGATATTTTTAAATTTCAAGTACTAATTATATCTGTCTTGTTGTAATTTTTCTGTTCTATATTCACTAAAATACTCCACCGATGCTATGACATTCCCTTAGTGAGTGACCATAGCGGGCGTGGGGTGTTACACGTGGTATCAGAGCAAAGGTTACCGGAACAGATAAAATTTTTAGAAAACTATTTTTCTAAAACATTTTTGGAAGAGGTATTTTCAAAAACATGTCTTTAAAGAGAAAAGTTTTTTGAAAGAAAAGCATAATCCCCAATAGCCATATCTATATCCTTCGAATCCTTCGTTTTGAATCTTTCCTTTTTCGTTTCAGCATGGCCGAGAATCTTAACTTTCCAGAGGGTGTGACGATACCAGTATGGTATAGGAGATTGATGGAGGCTAGGGCCACCACTACGGGTCCAGCAAATGTTCCTCCACCAACCGTAGCACCCGATCTTCCTCCTCCCCCTCCTCCTCGCACGGATACTTTTGCTAAGACTTGCAAGGAATTTAAAGCTATGGGAGGGAAACCTTTTCAAGGATCTGAAACTTTTGTGGAGGCTAGAGATTGGCTTAAGGAGGTGGAAGAGTTGATAGATATCTTTGAGATGGAAGAAGGGAAGAAAGTCAAGTTGGCTGCTTGGTTAGTGAAGGGAGAGGCCTCATTCTGGTGGGAGGTCACTAATGGAGAACGCCCCGTTGACTCTTGGGCGGATTTTAGGCAGAGATTTGTGGCAAAGTTTCTCTCAAGGGCGGAGGAAAACTTGTATATGGAAAGATTCTTGACTCTAAAGCAAGGAAATCTCTCGGTGAAGGAATATGTCAACAAGTTTAATCAATTGGCAAGGTTTGGCCTAGACATGGTGAATACACCGGAGAAGAAGGCTTTGAGGTTCGTGAAAGGCTTGAATGAACCGATGCATGGGTTGGCTATGACTCACATCCCTATGGGGGCCACCTTTGAGAAGCTAGTTGACATGGCACTCATGTATGAGGAAGAGAAGGGTCCTAATGCTAATAAGGCACCCGAGAAGAAGGGAGATCAAAAGAGACCTCAGCAACAACAACAAAGCAAAGGTGGGAAAGGCAACGGTGGCAAGGGCAAGAAGAAGAAGTGTTTCAATTGTGGGACACCTGGCCACCTAAGCAAGGATTGTCGCAAGAAGAAGAAGACTGGCTGCTTCCACTGTGGCGAAGCAGGGCATTTAGTGAAGGATTGCCCTAAGAAAGGGCAAAGGACGGGATCTACCTCAGGAGGACAGGTGCAAGCTCTTATGGCACCGAGTCAGGCTAGGGGGCAAGTACAGGCTCTCGCGGTTCCACCGATTCAGGAGAGAGGTAGAACTATTTCCGTTGAAAGTCTGGTTTTTCTATTTGACCATCCTGTCCGTACATTGTTTGATTCAGGCGCATCGCATTCGTTTATCTCATCATCATTAGTTGAGTCACTGCACTTAGACACCAGTCTGGTAGATGATCCCTTGGTTGTTTCAAACCCAATTGGGGGCTCCACTTATTTTTCCATGATATGTTTGGGTTTGAAGATTTCTATACTTAGCATTGAGTTTAGATGTGATGCTTTTGTATTGGGCTTCACGGGCTATGGGTTGATTTTGGGCATGGACTGGTTATCCAGTAATGGTGCCGTTCTTGATTGCGAAAGGAGAGTTGTTAGGCTGATGACCCGCTTGGGTAACACTCTCGAGATTTCTTGTAATCCCAGGGACTCTGTTATGCTAAGTTATCTTGAATCGCTTGACGCTTCGGTCGAGAGTTTGCAATCTGTTAGAGTGGTCCGGGAATATCCGGATGTGTTTGAGGAGGTGAAGGGCTTACCTCCGAAGCGGGAGATTGACTTCCGAATATATCTGGTGGATAATGCTAAACCGGTATCTTTACCAGTGCGCCACATGGCTCCTCGTGAGAGGAGGGAACTCCATAAGCAAGTAGGGGAGTTGCTTGAGAAGGGGTTCATAAGACGGAGCATATCGGAGTGGGGTGCTCCAGTAGTATTTGCTACGAAGGCGGATGGGTCCCTCAGACTTTGTGTAGACTATAGAGAACTCAACAAGCTCACAAAGAAGAATAGACACCCATTGCCGAGAATAGATGATCTTTTCGATCAGTTGGTTGGCGCTTCAGTATTTTCTCAGTTGGACTTGGCCACGGGGTTTCATCAGTTGAGGGTGGCTGAGGATAGCATAGACAAGACTGCCTTTAGAACTCCGGATGTTTTCTATGAGTGGCTGGTGATGCCATTTGGGTTGACGAACGCCCCTGCATACTTTGTTGATTTGATGAGTAGGGTGTTCAGGGAGTTCCTTAATAAATTCGTGGTGGTCTTTGTGGATGATATCTTAGTATTTTCTAAGAGTGAAGAAGAGCATGCCCTACATCTTGGGGAAGTGTTGAAGACTCTTCGAGCACATAGCCTTAAGGCTAAATTCTC
Organism: Allium sativum; assembly: GCA_030737875.1. Lineage (NCBI taxonomy): Eukaryota > Viridiplantae > Streptophyta > Magnoliopsida > Asparagales > Amaryllidaceae > Allium > Allium sativum. The sequence continues at coordinate 303,924,250 of CM060925.1, read as the reverse complement.
TAAATGTCACTTCTGGAGGAAGGAAGTACGATTCTTGGGGCACGTGGTCTCCAAGGAAGGGATAGCTGTGGATCCCGCGAAGGTAGTATCAATTCAGGATTGGAAAGTTCCGAAGAATGCTACTGAAGTAAGAAGTTTCTTGGGGTTGGCGGGTTATTATAGGAAGTTTATCAAAGACTTCGCGAAGATATCAGTCCCATTAACCCGCTTAACAAAGAAGAATCTTGTTTTCACATGGGACGTAGATTGTGATGATGCGTTCCGACGGTTAAAGAGAGCTTTAACCACGGCTCCAGTTTTAGTGTTGCCAGATGGGAGCAAGCCATTTGTTGTCTATACCGATGCCTGTGGGACAGGACTTGGCGCAGTCTTAATGCAAGAGGGAAGGGTAATAGCCTATGGTGGAAGGCAGTTGAGGGCACATGAGAAAATTACCCTACCCATGATCTAGAGCTGGCCGCTATTGTTTTTGCGCTTAAGATTTGGCGCCATTATCTTCTTGGTGAGAGATTCGAGTTGTTCACTGACCATAAATCATTGAAGTACTTATTCTCTCAGAAGGATTTAAACTTAAGACAGCAAAGGTGGATGGAGTTCTTAGCATCTTATGATTTCGAGATAGCGTATACCCCTAGCAAGGGTAACGTGGTGGCGGACGCCTTGAGCAGGAAGAGGTTGTCCTTGAGTCCATTGTTCGTGGAACGACGAAGCTTGGAATTTATCTCGATGTTTGATTTCAGACCTTCCGTTGACTATGTACCCGGTTTGCTAGCTTCTTTGGAAGTTAGACCTACTCTTTTGGGGCGGATTGGGGAAGCACAGAGGGGCGACCCACAGTTGGTTGAGTTGGTAGAAAAGCTCATAAGGGGGGAGTCGTCCAGCCATTTGAGTAGGTACACCCTAGACGATAGGGGGTGCTTGCGTAGAGACGGTAGACTTTGTGTACCGCAAGACGAGGGTTTGAGGAAGGCTATTCTTGATGACGCACACCGTTCTAGGATGACCATTCATCCCGGTGGGGACAAGATGTACCAAGACATGAAGAGGGTTTTCTTCTGGGTCGGTATGAAGAAAGATGTGGCCGAGTATGTCGCTCGATGTTTGGTGTGCCAGCAAGTGAAGGCGGAGCAAAGGAAACCAGGTGGGTTGCTTCACCCATTGGAGGTTCCGCAATGGAAGTGGGATAGCGTCTCGATGGATTTTATTGACGGGTTACCCAGGTCGAGGAAGGGTAATACAGGAATTTGGGTGGTGGTAGATAGACTTACTAAGAGCGCCCATTTCATACCTGTGAAGAGCAAGAGGACTGCTCCATGGCTAGCTTCAGTATATCTTCGAGAGATAGTTCGATTACATGGGGTACCCTCTAGCATAGTAAGTGATCGAGATCCTATCTTCACTAGCGAGTTCTGGAGAAGTTTGCAAGAAGCAGTGGGGACTCAATTGTGTCTGAGCGCTGCATATCATCCTCAGACGGACGGCCAGACTGAGAGGGTGAATCGTGTTCTAGAAGACCTTTTGAGGCTTTGTATCTTAGATTTTGGAGGTACATGGGAAGAGCATCTTCCATTGGTAGAGTTCGCATATAATAACAGCTTTCAGTCCAGTATTGGTATGGCTCCTTTCGAAGCTCTCTATGGAAGGCCTTGTCGATCACCTACATGTTGGTGGGAATCTACGGATAAGATCTTGCTTGGGCCCGATATGGTTAGGGAGACTTCTGAGAAGATTGACTTGATTCGAAGAAGGATGAAAGCAGCGCAGGATAGGCAAAAATCTTATGCGGACAAGAGAAGGACGGATCTTGAGTTTGAGGTTGGGGATATGGTTTTCGTCAAGGTATCTCCGTTAAGAAATGCTGTTCGCTTTGGATCCGTTGGGAAGTTAGCACCAAGGTTTGTTGGGCCGTTTCCTATTAAGGAAAGGATTGGACGGATGGCATATAGAGTGGAATTGCCTGACAGACTTAGTAGTTTTCATGATGTATTCCATGTGTCCCATTTGAGGAAGTGCTTACATGAGACTGCAGAGGTGGTAGAGCCGAGCTTGCTTAGAGATGTAGAGGTAGAGCGTGATGCGACTATTCGACGAGCCCCTACTCGCATCCTTGGGTCAGAGACTAGGAAGTTGAGAAACAGAGAGGTTCAACTAGTCAAAGTGCAATGGGGAGAAGATGAGAGCAACGCAACTTGGGAGACGGAAGCGAAGATGCGTTCATTGTACCCATTTCTTTTTGAGGGTATGTCTTTACTTTCTCCTTTATCGCTTGTCTAGTACTTATCTTATCTTTGGTATGTCCTCTCGTTAGTACCATTGACCTTTAGATAGGGTAAACCTATGGTTGAAACATGTGTTTGAGACATGTTATGGTTGATGGATGCAAGTGGATGCAAGTGTTTGCTAGTGGTTGCTCGTGGATGCATATACACACACTCTAGGCACTAGATCGGCTCAGTCACTTCATATTGCATATTGCATAAAATTGTGTGTAGAAAAATATATTTATGGATGTATAATGGTTGTGTTATCACATGGATGATGCATTTTGGTGAATGATTGTGCACTCATGTAGATATTGTATGTGTCGATAGGGTTTTCTCGCATACATAATGGATGCATGGCACTATCATGGTTTGCATATGTTCATACATTAGATAGGGAACATATACACACACTTTTTGCATATGCTCATACATCATTAGAAACTGTTTAAGGACAATGGATGCCCGTGGTTGATGATTTGAGTAGATGGTTGTTTGGATGGTAGGATATGCATTCTCCTTAGCTTAGATATTTCGGGGACGAAATCCTTTAAGGAGGGGAGAATGTAACACCCCGAATTTTAGTTAATACTAAAATTCACTAATTACAGGATAAATAATCTCAGACGTGGGGAATTGGGGGTAACGGGCTGCGTTATTGCGTTCGTCTCGGAAAAATACGCGAAATAGAGTCCGAGTTTTCGAGAATCGGAGTCCGTATGGCCCGGTTATGGCCCAAAGAAGTTTGCAGAAAAATTAGAGCTAAAAACAGATTTAGGAATTTAAATTTAGATTTTAAATTAGAACCAGCGGGGCCAGGCGGGAAGATTCCCGCCCTAAGCATGTCGACAGGGCTGTCGACAGGCCTGTCGACAGGGGTGTCGACTTGCCTGTCGACACGGCGTCTCGAGCCAGAAGTTTGGGTGCACCAGATCTGGTTTTCTGGCTAGGGCTGGGCTTGGTTCTAGAGATTTCCTAAATCTAACGGACCTAAATTAATCTAGGGTTAATCTAAGGGCCTAAAACACTCTCTTAATCTATAAATACACCCTAAACCTACCTTAATCCATACTAAAAATAGAAATGAAGGCCTCATGCCGCCAAATTAAATCCTAGAAGGAGTCTCCATTAATCTAAGAAGGAAGTTTCAAGCTAATCCCTCTCAAATCATTCTCTAATCATCACCATCTTCATATTTAGCAACTAATTCCTCTTCATAAGTTGGTTAATTTTGGGTTTGGTGAGTTTCTATCACTTTAACATCAATTGTTAAAGTAAGTAGATTGGGTGTAATGAGGCTTATGGTCTTAAATGCGGATTAGTGAGTTTGAATCATTTATAATGATATGTTACTCTATGTTGTTCTATGTTTATGCATATTTGATAAGTTGGTTTATGCATGCTTAATAAGTTGATTTATGCATGTTTAACAAGTTGGTTTATGCATGTTTAACAAGTTGGTTTATGCATGCTTAACAAGTGGATTTATGCATATGAGTGGAATTATGCATGTTTAAACAAAGTGAGTTATGCAAGTTAAGTATATGTTTAAATGCAAGTTTAATGTGATATGCAAGTTATGCATGCTTATGCAAGTATATGGATGCTTATGCAAGTCATGTATATGTTTAAATGCAAGATTTATGTGATATGCAAGTTATACATGCTTATGCGAGTATATGAATGCTTATGCAAGATATGTATATGCTTAAATGACGTGATATGCAAGTTATGCATGTTTATGCAAGTTATGTATGCTTATGCAAGTATGTGAATGCTTATGCAAGTATGTGAATGCTTATGCAAGTTATGTGTATGCCTAAATGCATGTTTAACATGTTATGCAAGTTATGAGAATGCTTATATGCAAGTTCAACATGTTATGCAAGATATGTGTATGATAATATGCAAGCTCATATGCAACATGTTATGAAAATCATGTGTATGATAATATGCAAGTTTGGGTTAAATGTGGTTGGGTTAATATGTGTTCATATATGCAAGTTGACATCCTCTTAACCCATGACAAAGTTATATGCTAAACCCATGATATTTGTGATGGATCTTCCCCTTTATTATGTCATGAAATGAGAACGATTTACGTGGGGAACGATGGGGTTGGTAAATATGTTAATAAATGAATGATTGGGTATGATTAAGCATACCATAAAAATAAATTACCATAAGTGGGAATTTACCTATTGAGTTAGGTCTACCCCATGGGAATTTACCTATTGAGTTAGTTCTACCCATGTTATGGAAAACTTGATATTAATTAGGGATAATTAATATGGGCGTGATTAATTAGGTGTAATTAATCGACTAAGACACGAGGTTGGACTCATTTGTAGTGTAAAACTGCCCGGACCCGACCGGCTTAACCAGTTGCTACAAATGTCAGCCCAATGTGAGAGGTCTTAGCCATAAATTAAATACGTGATTAAGGTAAAGACACGAGGTTAGACTCTGTTATGACGTAAGACTGCCCGGATTCTACCGGCTTAACCAGGCGGTCATAACAGCCAGTCTAATGTGGGAGGTCTTTATGGGAGATCACGGTCTTAATTAATTAAGAAACACTTAACCATAGTAGCATGTAGTGGGACATGAGGGGTTAAGTGGGTGCCTTGGGTGGCATTTGGAAATTTAATGGTTGCCTTGGGTGGCATGTGGAATCTAGTGGGTTGCCTTGGGTGGCAATAGAAAATACGATTAGAATACTTAACCAAGTGGAACATGTAATTAAACATGATTAAAGGGTTAAGTGGGATACACTAGATATGTGACAAGCTTAGGTGGGTAGCTTGTTGGGGGGCCATTTCAACCAATATCCCAAACGTATCTTTGTGGGCTCGACCCATGTCGAGTGACGGGACACGCATATTGGGCTTGATTATAAGAGGCCAAAACGGGTTAGCGGTGGCAACGCAAGTCCAACGGGTTTCATATGCGTGTGTGGGCCCGGGCTGGTAGATAAGCCGTTGTTGCATCGTGTAGATATAAAGCCGTGCACCGTTAGTATTGGGTAGCCACTTTAGGGGAATGATACACCCCACTGTGGGACCAGCACGGGTATCTACGGTAGGGAGCCGATCGATGGGGAGTAGTGGGTACACCTAATGAAGATAGGGGCAGACGGCACCTATGTAGGGGTACACGAAACTACTGGGTAAGAATTACTGAGTACACCTAGTGGAGATAGGGGCAGACGGCACCTATGTAGTGGGCTAGGAGTACACGAAACTACTGGGGAAAGTTTCTAAGTCCTTGGAAGGGATCAACCTTTAAGTAGGAATGACTGGTGTGGTGCAATTAGTAATTATCCTTGGGTGGGTAGATGCGTCCTGACGGTTATCTTAGTTTATCCTAAGTCTACCAAGCTGCTTAGTGTAGCCATTCATCCCCAGATATTACCGTAGGTCAAGTTTATGTCTTCTCTGGTTACTTTAATGATTGTATTGTTAAAGTTATAGGACTCACTCAGACTTATGTCTGACCCCGTTGTTTTTATCTTTTTCCCAACCCTCAGGTCCTACGGTGGATCCTAGCGGTAGTAGAGCTTGATCGGATTGTTGTTCCAGTCTTTAGGAGCTTGGGTAGATGTAAAGCTCCAGTTATCCAGTTATCTTTTCTTTTGTTATGGCTATTGTATGAGAGAGTGGGATTATGTACTTCTTTATTTTGATGGATATTGTACTTGACTTTTATCGTGGTTTTATGATGTAACCAGACATGTTTATTTCCGCTGTTGTGAGATGATATTTTTAAATTTCAAGTACTAATTATATCTGTCTTGTTGTAACTTTTCTGTTCTATATTCACTAAAATACTCCACCGATGCTATGGCATTCCCTTAGTGAGTGACCATAGCGGGCGTGGGGTGTTACAAGTTGTCTAGACACATTCGGATAGATTAATAAATCAGACTGAGTCAGAAAAATGGTGAGAAACACACCAAAATTTTGAGGCAAAATAAAATTTATATTTGCATGTATTCAGTTTTATTTCTATTGCAGTGTACTGTATGCGTGTTTCATGTGACAGGTAAGCAGATGATGACTGGACTGACTGTAGCAGTGAAGACAGAACATTGTAAAAGTGAAAAGAATATCAGAGTATGTAACAATGTAAAGAATGTATATATGAAAATGTATAAACTGGGTGACAAAGTGAATCTGTAGTGAGGAGCTTTGTATATAATGAAAATGATTGTACAGTAATGAATATCAATGAAATGTACAAATAGTGGAGTTTATAAAAAGTCGTACTGTTTGAAATAAAATGTCCTATTTAAATAAAATACTATGTGAATAATAGAATTTTTGTACAGTCGTATTTTATTTAAATATAAATATTATATTCCTGTCTGTGATGTATATATGAAATAGTACAGTAACAAACACATTTATAATAATATTGTTTGTTATCATCAAACAAAAATCATATAATTGTGTATACAACACCGTTATGTACAACAGCTCACTCCAGGCTAGTGCTCGACTGACCAACTTCATGGTGCTTGACCGAACAAGACGGATGCTGCTCGACCCATCATGACAGAGGATGCTTATCCCATGTGAATAGCGCTGAAATGAATGAACCCCCAGCTTATATTCAGTGATCGTCTAGTTCCACAAGTTGGTGCTCGACCAAGGTTGGTGTAAAGCACTTATATTGTTCGACGGAATGCCTGAATGGGTTTCCTTGTTTTTACCGAACCATGTTTACAAAACAGGGTTAACAATACATATAACTTGTTAATTTTCCAACATCACAGGCATATGTATAACTTGTTTATTATCCAAAATCACAGGCATATGTATAACTGATCATAACGGTATAAGTGATTAATAGTGAAAACATGTATAACATTTATTTTACTAACATTGTAGATCCTAACCAGTTTCGTTTAACTGCCATGTTCAAAGTAGAAGAAATCAGATCTGTAAAGGGCAGGATCTCATAGCGAGTCTTGGTGAATATATATATATATATATATATATATAAACTATGCCATAGAGAAGTCCTAGTCCAATCCAAGTTATATGTATGCAAGTCCTTACGTTGTCTCTGTTTGATCAAATCTTTAGCAGCGTTCCCCCATTATATGTTTATATTTTTCAGAATAATTTCATAGAGGTAGAATAAGATATAAAGAATTTGTGTGAATTGGGAATGGGGGAAGCCATATATTTATAGGGTTACAGAGTCAACCTCAGTCTTTAGATTTGAGGTTTTAAATCCAGACCGCACATATCGTGCTGAGTCAGCAACGAATGTACTGCACAAAATAATCCAGGTATTCTCTCTGAATTCACCCGAATCTGGGGTGGGTCAACCCACCAACCCCTTGGGTCGACCCAGCCCCCTAAGTCGACTTATGGGTTGACCCACACCAAGGTGGGTCGTCGCACAATGGGACTTTTCCCCGCCTATTCTTGCCGCCTCATTTTTGACTTTTATGGGATTTTATTTTTAATTTATATTCGTATATACGCTCCTTATTCGTTTACAAACTTCTAGTGCCTATAACTTCTTTATACGTTGTCCATTTTACACAAACTTATGGCCTATCTTAACCAGAATTCCGAGACGAACGGAACGGTACTGCCGGTTTCACTTAATTCTGAATACTTAATGTAACACCCCGTAATTTTATAACATTAAAATTCACAAATTAAAGTATACTTAATTTTTAGAAAAGAATTAAGTGAAATGGGTTGCGCAGAGAAATATATATATATATATATATTGATATATATATATTAAAAATTAAATAAATAAATATGCGAAAAAGTTCAAAACAGCGAATTGGGAGGGGAAATAACCTAACCGGCCCATTTTTGAGGTCGACCCGAGCCTCGCTGGGTCGACTAGGGGTTAATCCAGGGTGTTTGGCTGTCAACCCGTGGGCCGATTCGCTCAAATGCAGATTTTGCATTTGATTGGTTCTCATTGTTCAGGGTTAATCTAATGGTCCTAAATAACTTCCTACACCTATAAATACATCCTAATGCTAACCCTAAACCTAATTAAAATAGAATAGTTACCGTCTCCATGGAAATCAATGGAGCCGCCGCCAACTAAGAAAGAAGAAAAGCAAATTCAATTCTAATTCTCTCAACCCTAAAGCAAAGCAAAACTCTCTCTTTTCTTCTCCAAATTGTGAGTATGATGATCTTAACAAGATTATTATCATTTTATTTAGGTTGAGTTATGAATGGAGTATGAGTAGATAATGTGAATTATCATATATGTTGTTGTAAACCCCTTTTGCTATCATGTATATTGTAAATCCAATATTATGTGATGATGATATCTTATATGTTGTAAATCATGCTATGATGATGTTATGTATGTTGAAAGTTTCTATGCTAAGTTGTGATGAATCATACATGTTAAAAAGGCCATGATGTTACCATCTATGCTAGTTAGTTCATATTAATTAAATCATCATGTTTGGGTTATGTTGATCTATATGACAAGTCACATATGCAAGTTAGATTGATTAGAAAAGTTATGAACATATACCAAGACATCTATTATGACATCTAGAATTATGCTATGACATATGTGATATCCTATGCTAGTTCACACCATCATTATGTTGCCTAAAAACCCCATATGCAAGTTTATGTATAGATTTGGGCTATGATCATATCATATAAATTGAGACATTTAACAAGTTGACACCTTTTGATCCTTAACATGTGTAGTTTATGCAAGTTTCACCCCTATTATGATTAGATTTATTTTAATTGTCTATATGTTGTGATAATTTATCTTTGTGCTAGGTGTTAGACTATACAAGTCTAGCCTATACTATGCGTTGAATAAGCGAACGTATAAACGTGGGGTAGGGGTAATATTAAGGATATAATATTAAAAAGTTGGGGTGCAATTGATATGATTTTGCATGCCATAAGTCGATGGCCATAATTGAGTCAATTGTGGACATCATTAAAAGTTGACTTAATTAATAATTTGAATAGGGAATTATTAAAACTGGGGTAAAAGATTTTAAGTGTTTATCAATGTTTAGGACACGAGGTTGGACTCGTTTGTGACGTAAACCTGCCCGGACCCGCCCGGCAAATCCAGTGGTCACAAATGTCAGCCCAATATGAGAGGTCCTAGGCCTAAACTAAAGCATAACGGTTGTAAAGACACGAGGTTAGACTCTTTTATGGTGTAAGACTGCACGGACACACCCGGCAAATCCAGCTGCCATAAATGCCAGTCTAATGTGAGAGGTCTTTATGAGGTTATGGTCTGAATGAATTAAGAAATACTTAACCAGATAAACATGTAAGGTGGGACATGGGGGTTAAGTAGGTGCCTTGGGTGGCATGAGGAATCTAGGGGGTGCCCTTAGTGGCATGTGAAATACGATTAGTAAGACTTAACCAAATACACATGTAAATGAACATGACTAAGAGGGTTAAGTGGTATATACTAGTGACAAGCTTAGGTGGGTAGCCTGTGGGGGCCCATTTCGACCAGTATCCCAAACGTATCTTTGTGGGCTCGACCCAAGTCGGGGACGGGACACGCATGCTGGGTTCGACTGTAAGAGGCCAAAACGGGGAGCGGTGGCAACGCAAGTCCAACGGGTTTCATATGCGTGTGTGGACCCGGGCTGGTAGGTAAGACGTTGCATCGTGTAGGTATAAGCCGTGCATTCTCAAGTTGTATCGGGTTGCCACTTTAGGGGAGTGATACACCCCACCGTGGGGCCAGCACGGGTATCTACGAGTAGGGAGTCGATCGAAAGTGGGTAGTGGGGTACACCTAGTGGAGATAGGGGCAGACGACACCTATGTAGTCAGCTAGGGGTAAGTAAGGCTATTTATAAAGTTTCTGTGTGAAGCAAGTGGGATCAAACAATAAGGTGACTGGTGTGGTACAGTGTAGTAATGTGCGGTGCAGTGTAGCAATCATTCGTTAGTAATTAGGTGTGCCTTTACCGTTATCTTAAACGCTATCTTTATCTTCCTAAGAGTTCATAGACATTTACTTGTCTTCCAGCTTATGCCTTAGTCTTGTTGTTTTGATAATAGTATTGTTAGAATTATCATACTCGCCAGACTTTATGTCTGACCCCCTCTATTTCTATCCTTTTTCGCCCTCCAGGTCCTCAGGTTGGGCCCAGCTCTAGTGGAGTTTGATTGAATTGCTTCATCTCTCTTTGGAAAGCTTGGACAGTTGAAGTAAAGCCCAGCTTGTTATCTTTTTAATGGCTATTTATGTAATGGGATTATGTATTTTGTTTTTATGAAGATGGATATTGTACTTGGTTATGATCTATGGTTTTATGATGTAATAAACATGTTTAATTTCCGCTGCAATAAAATGAAGTTTTAGATTTCCAAGTACTATTTATTATCTATCGTGTTGTAATTTTTCTGTTCTATATTCACTTATAACCTCCATGGAAGTTAATGCATTCCCTTTGTGAGTGACATTAATGGACATGGGGTGTTACACGTGGTATCAGAGCTTAAGGTTACCAGAACAGATAAAAATACTTTAGAAAAGTAGTTATTTTTGGAAGAAGTATTTTCAAAAACATGTTTTAATGAGAAATTTAAAGAGAAAAGTTTTTAAGAAAAACATAATCCCCAATAGCCACATATCTTTATCTTTCGAATTCTCCATTTTGAATCTTCCCTTTTTTGTTTCAACATGGCTGAAGATCTTAATCTACCCAATGGTGTAACGATACCAGGATGGTATAGGAGGCTATTAGAGGCTAGGGCCGCTGCAGGTCCAGCCAATGTTCCTCCACCACCAGTTGCACCCGTCCCTCCTCCTCCTCCTCCTCGCGTAGATACTTTTTCCAAGACGTGCAAGGAATTCAAGGCTATGGGTGGAAAACCATTTCAAGGGTCAGAAACGTTTGTGGAAGCTAGAGATTGGCTTAAGGAGGTGGAAGAATTGCTAGAGATCTTTGAAGTAGAAGAAGGGAGGAGAGTTTGTTTAACAGCTTGGTTGATGAAGGGAGAGGCCTCGTTTTGGTGGGAGGTCACTAATGGGGAGCGTCCTGTTAACTCTTGGGCGGATTTCTGACGTAGGTTCGAGGCGAAGTTTCTCTCAAGGGCGGAAGAAAATCTATATATGGAAAGGTTCTTGACATTGAAGCAAGGAAGCTCATCAGTGAAAGAATATGTCAATAAATTTAATCATTTAGCAAGGTTTGGCTTGGACTTAGTGAACACGCCGGAGAAGAAGGCGCTGAGGTTCGTGAATGGCTTGAATGAACCATTGCAAGGGTTGGCTATGACCCACATCCTTATGGGGGCCACCTTTGAGAAGTTAGTAGAAATGGCGCTTATGCATGAGGAGAAAAGCGCTAAAGCTGATAAGGCAACCGAGAAGAAGGGGGATCAGAAGAAACCACAACAGCAAAACAAGAAGCGTGGTAAAGACAGTAACGGCAAGGGAAAGAAGAAATGTTTTAACTGTGGAACCCCAGGCCATCTCAGCAAGGATTGCAGAAAGAAAAAGAAGACAGGCTGTTTTCATTGTGGTGATGCTGGACATTTAGTGAAGGACTTCCCAAAGAAGGGGCAGAGGGCAGGAGATACCTTGGGAGGACAGGTGCAGGCTCTTATGGCACCAGGGCAGGCAAGGGGACAAGTTCAGGCTCTCGCGGTCCCACCGCTGCAAGAACGAGGTAGAACCATTTCTGTTGAAAGCTTAGTTTTTCTGTTTGATCATCATGTCCGTACCTTATTCGATTCGGGTGCATCGCATTCGTTTTTCTCTACATCATTAGTTGAATCACTGCACTTCAACACCAGTTTAGTAGAGGATCCCTTAGTTGTTTCGAATCCAATTGGGGGCTCAGCTTATTTGTCTATGATGTGTTTGGATTTGAAAATTTCCATACTTAGCATTGAATTTAGATGTGATGCTTATGTGTTGGGCTTCACGGGCTATTGGCTAATTTTAGGAATGGATTAGTTATCCAGAAATGGGGCCGTTCTTGATTGTGAAAGGAGAGTAGTTAGGCTCGTGACTCGCCTTGGCAACACTCTCGGAATCTTCTGTAATCCCATAAATTCGGTTATGCTAAGTTATCTAGAATTGCTTGACGCGTCTGAGGAAAATCTAGGATCTGTTAGAGTGGTCCGAGAATATTCGGATGTGTTTGAGGAAGTGAAGGGCTTGCCTCCGAAGCGGGAGATAGATTTTCGAATATATCTTGTGGATAATGTGAAACCAGTATCTTTGCCAGTACGCCACATGGCTCCACGTGAAAGGAGGGAACTCGATAAGAAAGTGAAGGAGTTGCTTGAGAAGGGGTTCATAAGATGAAGTATATCGAAGTGGGGTGCTCCAGTAGTATTTGCCACGAAGGAGGATGGGTCCCTTAGACTGTGTGTGGACTATAGAGAACTTAATAAACTTACAAAGAAGAACAGACACCCACTGCCGAGGATTGACGATCTCTTCGATCAGTTAGTTGGCGCCTCAGTGTTTTCGCAGTTGGACTTAGCCACTGGGTTCCATCAGTTGAGAGTGGCTGAGGATAGCATAGACAAAACTGCCTTTAGGACTCCGGACGGTTTCTATGAATGGCTAGTGATGCCCTTCGGTTTGACAAATGCCCCAGCATACTTTATTGATTTGATGAGTAGGGTGTTTAGGGAGTACCTTAACAAATTCGTGGTAGTCTTTGTAGATGACATCTTGATCTTTTCTAAGGATGAAGAAGAGCATGCCCTACATCTTAGGGAAGTGTTGGAGACCCTCTGAGTGCATAGCCTTAAGGCTAAATTTTCTAAGTTTCACTTCTAGAGGAAGGAAGTACGGTTCTTGGGGCACGTGGTTTCCAAAGAAGGATAGCCGTGGATCCCGCGAAGGTGTTGGCCATCCAAGATTGGAAGGTCCCTAAAAATGCTACCGAAGTGAGAAGTTTCTTGGGGTTGGCTGGCTACTATAGGAAGTTTATCAAAGACTTCGGAAAGATATCAGCTCCATTGACACACTTGACGAAGAAGAACCTAGTTTTCACATGGGACGTAGATTGTGATGATGTGTTCCAACGTTTGAAGAGAGCTTTGACTTCAGCCCCAGTCTTAGTATTGCCAGACGGGAGTAAGCCGTTTACCGTTTATACTGATGCTTGTGGGAGAGGACTAGGCGCAGTCTTAATGCAAGAGGGTAGGGTAATAGCCTATGGTGGAAGGCAGTTGAGAGCGCATGAGAAAAATTATCCTACACATGACCTAGAATTGGCCGCTATTGTTTTCGCGCTTAAGCCTTGGCGTCATTATCTTCTTGGTGAGAAATTCGAATTATTCACTGACCACAAGTCTTTAAAATACCTATTCTCTCAAAAGGACTTGAACTTAAGGCAGCAAAGGTGGATGGAGTTCTTAGCGTCCTACGACTTCGAAATAGCCTATTCCCCTGGCAAGGGTAATGTGGTGGAAGACGCCTTAAGTAGAAAAAGATTATCCTTAAGTCCTTTGTTTGTTGAGCGGCGAAGTTTAGAATTCATTTCGATGTTTGACTTTAGACCTTCCGTTGACTTCGTACCCGGTTTGCTAGCATCCTTGGAGGTCACACCTACGCTTTTGGGACGAATTGGCGAGGCACAGCGAGATGACCCGCAGTTGGTTGAGTTAGTAGAAAACTCAAAGGAGGGGAGTCATCAAGCCATCTCCGTAGGTATACCCTAGACGATAAGGGTTGGTTACGTAGGGACGGTAGACTTTGTGTACCAAAAGACGATGACCTAAGGAAGACTATTCTTGACGAAGCACATCATTCGAAGATGACCATTCATCCCGGCGGGGACAAGATGTACAAAGACATGAAGAGAGTTTACTTTTGGGCCGGCATGAAGAAAGACGTGGCCGAGTATGTCGCTAGATGCTTGGTGTGCCAACAAGTAAAAGCGGAGCAAAAGAAACCCGGTGGGTTGCTTCACCCATTGGAGGTTCCACTATGGAAGTGGGAAAGCATCTCGATGGATTTTGTGGATGGATTACCGCGATCGAGGAAGGGTAATACGGGAATTTGGGTTATAGTAGATAGACTTGCTAAGAGCGCCTACTTCATTCCCGTAAAGAGTAAGAGGACTGCTCCATGGTTAGCCTCCGTATACGTTCGAGAAATAGTTCGTTTGCACGGTGTTCCTTCTAGCATAGTGAGCGACCGCGATCCTATTTTCACTAGCGAATTGTGGAGAAGTTTACAAGAGGCGGTAGGGACTCAGTTATGTTTGAGCACCGCATATCATCCTTAGACGGACGGCCAGACTGAGAGGGTGAATCGCATTCTAGAGGATCTGTTGATGCTATGTATCCTAGACTTTGGGGGTACATGGGAAGAGCATCTTCCATTGGTTGAGTTCGCATATAATATTAGCTTTCAGTCCAGCATTGGTATGGCACCATTCGAAGCTCTTTATGGACAACCTTGTCGTTCACCTACATGTTGGTGGGAATCTACGGATAAGATCTTACTTGGGCCCGATATGATTAGGGAGACTTCGGAGAAGATCGACTTGATTCGAAGGAGGATGAAAGTAGCGCAAGATAGGCAGAAATCTTATGCGGATAAGAGGAGGACAGATCTCGAGTTTGAAGTTGGGGACATGGTCTTTGTCAAAGTGTCTCCATTACGAAACGTTGTTCGCTTTAGGTCCGTTGGGAAATTAGCACCAAGGTTTGTAGGGTCGTTTCCTATTAAGGAGAAAATTGGACAGATGGCGTATAGAGTGGAGTTGCCCTAGAGACTTAGTGGTGTACATGACGTATTCCATGTGTCACATTTGAGGAAGTGCTTGCACGAGACCGCGGAAGTGGTAGAGCCGAGCTTTCTTAGAGAGGTGGAGATAGAGCGTGATGCGACAATTCAACGAGCTCCTACGCGCATTCTTGGGTCGGAGATCAAGAGGTTGAGGAATCGAGAGGTCAGACTAGTCAAAGTGCAATGGGGAGATGATGAGAGCAACGCTACTTGGGAGACAGAAGAGAAGATGCGTTCACGATACCCTTTTCTTTTTGAGGGTATGTCTTTTAATTTCTCCTTTATCGCTTAGCTTGTACTTATCTTATCTTTAGTATATCCTCTCGCTAGTATCTTTGACCTTTATTTAGGATATTCCTATGGTTGAAACATGTGTTTGAGACATGTTATGTATGGTGGATGCAAGTGTTTGCTAGTGGTTGCTCGTGGATGCATATACACACACTATTAGGCACCAGATCGGCTCAGTCACTTCATATTGCATATTGCATATATATGGATGTATTTAGTAAAATGGATGTATAATGGTTGTATTATCATATAGTTGCTACATTCGGGTGGATGGTTGTGTACGCATATAGAATTAATACGTATCATTAGGAATCTTTTGCATACGTATTGGACTCATGGCACTATCATGAATTGCACTAAGGAGGTCGACTGAATCAGTAGACCGCCTAATTTTGCATTAGATATGGACATATACACACACTGTGCATATAAACATTAAATCATTAGAAGTCTTTTAAGGACAATGGATGCTGGTGTTTGATGGTTGAGTAGATGGACGATTAGATGGTAGGATATACATTCTTCTTGACTTGGAGATTTCAGGGACAAAATCCTTTAAGGAGGGGAGATTGTAACACCCCGTAATTTTATAACATTAAATTCACAAATTAAAGTATACTTAATTTTTAGAAAAAAATTAAGTGAAATGGGTTGCGCAGAGAAATATATATATATATATTGATATATATATATATATATTAAAAATTAAATAAATAAATATGCGAAAAAGTTCAAAACAGCGAATTGAGAGGGGAAATAACCGAACCGGCCCATTTTTGAGGTCGACCCGAGCCTCGCTGGGTCGACTAGGGGTTAATCCAGGGTGTTTGGTTGTCAACCCGTGGGCCAATTCGCTCAAATGCAGATTTTGCATTTGATTGGTTCTCATGGTTCAGGGTTAATCTAATGGTCCTAAATAACTTCCTACACCTATAAATACATCCTAATGCTAACCCTAAACCTAATTAAAATAGAATAGTTACCGTCGCCATGGAAATTAATGGAGCCGCCGCCAACTAAGAAAGAAGAAAAGCAAATTCAATTCTAATTCTCTCAACCCTTAAGCAAAGCAAAACTCTCTCTTTTCTTCTCTAAATTGTGAGTATGATGATCTTAACAAGATTATTATCATTTTAATTAGGTTGAGTTATGAATGGAGTATGAGTAGATGATGTGAATTATCATATATGTTGTTGTAAAGCCCTTTTGCTATCATGTATATTGTAAATCCAATGTTATGTGATGATGATATCTTATATGTTGTAAATCATGCTATGATGATGTTATGTATGTTGAAAGTTTCTATGCTAAGTTGTGATGAATCATACATGTTAAAAAGGCCATGATGTTACCATCTATGCTAGTTAGTTCATATTAATTAAATCATCATGTTTGGGTTATGTTGATCTATATGACAAGTCACATATGCAAGTTAGATTGATTAGAAAAGTTATGAACATATACCAAGACATCTATTATGACATCTAGAATTATGCTATGACATATGTGATATCCTATGCTAGTTCACACCATCATTATGTTGCCTAAAAACCCCATATGCAAGTTTATGTATAGATTTGGGCTATGATCATATCATATAAATTGAGACATTTAACAAGTTGACACCTTTTGATCCTTAACATGTGTAGTTTATGCAAGTTTCACCCCTATTATGATTAGATTTATTTTAATTGTCTATATGTTGTGATAATTTATCTTTGTGCTAGTTGTTAGACTATACAAGTCTAGCCTATACTATGCGTTGAATAAGCGAACGTATAAACGTGGGGTAGGGATAATATTAAGGATATAATATTAAAAAGTTGGGGTGCAATTGATATGATTTTGCATGCCATAAGTCGATGGCCATAATCGAGTCAATTATGGACATCATTAAAAGTTGACTTAATTAATAATTTGAATAGGGAATTATTAAAACTGGGGTAAAAGATTTTAAGTGTTAATCAATGATTAGGACACGAGGTTGGACTCGTTTGTGACGTAAACCTGCCCGGACCCGCCCGGCAAATCCAGTTGCCATAAATGCCAGTCTAATGTGGGAGGTCTTTATGAGGTTATGGCCTGAATGAATTAAGAAATACTTAACCAGATAAACATGTAAGGTGGGACATGAGGGTTAAGTAGGTGCCTTGGGTGGCATGAGGAATCTAGGGGGTGCCCTTAGTGGCATGTGAAATACGATTAGTAAGACTTAACCAAATACACATGTAAATGAACATGACTAAGAGGGTTAAGTGGGATATACTAGTGACAAGCTTAGGTGGGTAGCTTGTGGGGGGCCATTTCGACCAGTATCCCAAACGTATCTTTGTGGGCTCGACCCAAGTCGAGGACGGGACACGCATGCTGGGTTCGACTGTAAGAGGCCAAAATGAGGAGCGGTGGCAACGCAAGTCCAACGGGTTTCATATGCGTGTGTGGACCCGAGCTGGTAGGTAAGACGTTGTTGCATCGTGTAGGTATAAGCCGTGCATTCTCAAGTTGTATCGGGTTGCCACTTTAGGGGAGTGATACACCCCACTGTGGGGCCAGCACGGGTATCTACAAGTAGGGGGCCGATCGAAAGTGGGTAGTGGGGTACACCTAGTGGAGATAGGGGCAGACGGCACCTATGTAGTCAGCTAGGGGTACGTAAGGATATTTACAAAGTTTCTGTGTGAAGCAAGTGGGATCAAACAATAAGGTGACTGGTGTGGTGCAGTGTAGTAATGTGCGGTGCAGTGTAGTAATCATTCGTTAGTAATTAGGTGTGCCTTTACCGTTATCTTAAACGCTATCTTTATCTTCCTAAGAGTTCATAGACATTTACTTGTCTTCCAGCTTATGCCTTAGTCTTGTTGTTTTGATAATAGTATTGTTAGAATTATCATACTCGCCAGACTTTATGTCTGACCCCCTCTATTTCTATCCTTTTTCCCCCTCCAGGTCCTCAGGTTGGGCCCAGCTCTAGTGGAGTTTGATTGAATTGCTTCAACTCTCTTTGGAAAGCTTGGACCGTTGAAGTAAAGTCCAGCTTGTTATCTTTTAATTGGCTATTTATGTAATGGATTATGTATTTTGTTTTTATGAAGATGGATATTGTACTTGGTTATGATCTATGGTTTTATGATGTAGCAAACATGTTTAATTTCCGCTGCAATAAAATGAAGTTTTAGATTTCCAAGTACTATTTATTATCTGTCTTATTGTAATTTTTCTGTTCTATATTCACTTATAACCTCCATGGAAGTTAATGCATTCCCTTTGTGAGTGACATTAATGGATGTGGGGTGTTACACTTAATTAAGTAATTACCAATATATTATCTTTAAGCATGGTTACAGTGTTTTAAACCTTTGGGTGCTACAATGAGGCTTGCAGATGTTTCAGCAGCGGGAGTAAGATCCTTATTTGTTCTGGAACGCTTATGTGAATCGTCTTCGCCACAGTCTTTATCCTGGTCATCCCTGTCTCTCCTCCTCTTCTCGTCATCCCTCTCTTGCTTATCCATGTCACGATGTTCCTCACACACTTGCCTGCCTGACTCATCTCTATCCTGGCGATCCTGAGCATCCTCTTCAATAGAAGGTAGTTTCGGTTGGGCAGATGATCCGAATTCGCCAGCAGGATCCAAACACTCCTTCAATTCGAAATCCTTGATGGAACTTTCCAAAGCTACATCTGCGTTAAAGACTGGGGCATCCGATGCTTCATGTATAGAATGAGAAGCAGAAGAAATTCCTCAAGAGGGAAAGAATCGAGAAGGGTTGAGCATCCCAAATTGACGAAGAAATTCTTCGATGACCAAACACTTTTTATCCCTCGCTTCGGTATTGACGGCTCTCAAATTTTCAAGGGTAGTTTAGAGATTATCAGATTCCTTGACATGGGCTGGTAAATCAGCAAAACGAAAGGAAGGTTTAACATCGACACTTAGAAAAAACTCGGATGTGATGAGCTCTGAGCAAAAATGTTCACCTCCGTGCATCCAGATCCCACAGAATCTCTCGAGGCATCGAACATAGAAAAATTGATTCAGGAATCTCTGAGCTTTACCATTTGATAGGTCCAGGATAAGCTTGCAATTACGAGCGCCTTCGACAAAAACAATAGATGGGTGCTCTTTCCTCCTCTTTAGAACACATAAGTAATAGATATCCTTGAAAGTAAGCATACAACGCTGTGTCCTGATGAAAAGCACATAAAGCCCTAATAAAATGGCGTAGCCATTCAGGCGTAGCTAAAATGGGGGCAATGGCCAAATGTTGAAGGACCATCTCTAGAAATGGGTTAAAGGGAGGAACAACCCCATTCATCAAAATGTGGTGATTTAATTCTACAAAGCAAAAGGGTGGAAGATCGGCACATTCATCCTTTCCTGGTAGTCTCGTATCGACTTCAGGAATGCCATACTGATTGCATAACTGCTTAAAATAATGTGGTGTAAGCACTGTGGGGCATATCTCCGAAGGAAATATGGTAAAAGGATGGGGGATAGGAAAAGGATGGCTTGGTTCTGACTTAGGTGCTAAAGTTGTCATTGGTCTAGATAATTATGTGGAAGACCCGGTTTGAGCAAACGAAGTTATGTCTTTAGGCTGGTGATGAGATTTCTACCGAGTATCTATTCTACACAAGTAATCGTGTTTCAAATAAATTACAGGTATGCATTTCCTAATTGTGAAGTGTTGTGCGTAATCATATAAGTCTTTAACAAAATTTAAGTTTGAAATCTACAATCGGCGTGTGTCGATTAGTTGGTCTCAAGCGTCATTGCCAATTCGAATTGGAATGTAATATCTATGCAGGCGAAGTTCAACGAGTTATAAACAGTTGAATAAATCATTTCTGTGTAAGTACTTCATTTAATTCAGGACATGAAATTCTCTTTAGTTGAATTTTTAATGATTGACTAATATGTTGTCGATGTGGTCAGTCGATGACAAAATATTGGCCTAGAAACATGCAGTTTTTTTATTGTTACAGGACAAGTTGTAGCAATGAAAAAACATGTTTGGCTTATCAGCTGCAGGCTCAAGTTGTTGTCATTTGCTTTAAAGATTATGTATCGCCTCAACAAAGAGGCACAATGGCTGAGTAAATCCCCAGGACATACGACCTATCATGGATCGGACGTAACATAACCAATCCATGATGAAGCCAATCCATAACCTATCATGGATCGGACGTAACATTACAATGTATGATCCGATTGAAGTATGGCTAACTCTGGAGTGCAATTGAAACGAACTCATATGCTCAAGTCCAATGTGCCAGAAAATGTAAACTGAAGTAACGATCAACAAAGAATTTGCGCACTGAGCTCAGCATGATACATGGAAAATCACATTCAAAATATTGGAAAACATTCAATCAACAATCCTTATGCACACTTCAACGCAAATCAATAAAATCAGTTTGGTTGGCCAAGTTATTAAAAGCAAATGAGCAAAAATGTTAAGTCCAAATTAAAGCCTCCATACATCAGCATAGTATCAAAAATAACCAATATAGATTGAAGTGAAAATCAAATTGCAAATTCCTATATTAATATCAAAGTTAAAACTGGAACGCAAGTTATCGAGACATAGATCGATACAGAGATCCGCAATATTATTAGTCCAAATCTGAAATACAGTCAATCAAAAGAGGAAGTAACATCATGAAATTCCTATTCCTAGATTGCCGAAATTATTTGAAGATTAATTTGAATGTAATGGTTGACATATCGGAGCCAAAACCACAAATTAGTTCGATACATCAATGCAAATATTATCATAAAAAATCCATATCTAAAGTGCCTATCAATATTCCAAGAATGGATTCAAGTCATGATCGAAGCTGAAGCATTTTCATGTTGGAAAAGCATCCACAATAACAAGTGTGAGCTCAAGTGTTAATCAGTGCAGAAAATTCTTGCAGTAACACTAGGGGTTGATTCAATGCAAATGTGATGCTAAAATTCTAACTTTTGTAGTTCAACTCAATAGGCCCCAATGAAATATAGGGCATCGTAAGTGCATAGCAGCACCAAAAATTGGAAAATTATTCGCACACAAACATCATTTTAAACACAAACTATAGCTCACTGAATCCATGGTCAAGCAACATATAATCATTTGGAATCATCAGCAAATAGAAGAGTACACATCTACATAAAATATTGTAACAAGTATTGGAGCATGAATAGGTTAAAATGAAGATCAAATCATAAACTCCGGTTAAATGCACATATCTGCCCAAAGTTGCAATAATCCAAAAAAAATCAAAATCAAAATCACAGTTCGACTACGTATAAGTGCCTAAGCCAATTGCCTTATGAACCATAGTCACCTGAAAATCAGATTATCAGAACCAGTCCTTGAAAGATCTTGATTCAGACTTAAACCCTAAAATTAAAGCATTTGGGGAAAAGAAAGGAATCGGATCTGAGGTTGGTAAATTTAACACCTGCAGTAGCAGACAAAGATCGGAAATGTTTGAAGTTTGGAAACGAGAAGCTTGCGCAGTGTTGACAAGGGGCATTTCAAATATGGCAATTTGGACTCTAAGTTGATTCAAGCAAGCTGCTTGTGAATTAGCGATCGAATTTGTGAAGAGGTTGAGATGCAGATCTGCTAGAAGGAGGAGCTAACTGAGGGCAAGAGAAAAGGTATGGCTCGAGATCAGTTTTTTCCAGAAAAGTTCAACCACCATTAAAATACTGATTACCGATGAGATGGAGTAGTGAAAAATATGCAGATCTAACAATATGTATAAAGCAACCGTGTAGAAGATGCTAATTCATCATTAAAAATTTGTTTTTTTTAAAACATAGGTTTCTTGGCTTATTGATGCTACGATTAATTTCATTAGTTCTCTTGTTTTTTTAGACATTCTCTAATCGAAATGGTTAAAATCTAACAAAAAATGATAACTAAACGTCATAATTATCAAAACAATTCCTTCTAAATGGTATTCTGATGCTTTCTTTGATGCTACAAAATCAACTAGTCTATTTTGTTTATTTTCTCCAATACTTCAATATGTTTAAGAATAAAATTATAAAATTATTTTTTATGGGACATTACTTCATTATCGTGTATGATTTCTATTACATGATATGATTTTACTTATGGTATCATTAAACCAATTTCAAACAATTTAACATGGAAGAACATACACGTATTTCATTAGATTCATCCCTGATGCATGATAAGTAACATCAAAAGTGTGTTGATTTTATGCCAATCGTGATTGAACTAAACCATATTTCAGACATCGGACCAAATTTGTTGGGCAAGTAAAAAACTATGAGTATCAAATTAATTGTCAAATGATAGTTTTATTATATGCATAGCAATTCTTTGTTAGATTAAATACACAAAGATCATGACTAAATGAAACAATTGGACTCAAAAAAAGAAAAAGAAAATTTATAACTTGGACAGTGATTAATTGAACGAAAATTTATACCTTATACATGTAGAGAATGAAAAAAATCCACTCAATTATTCAAATAACAACAACATATCAAATAACAACAAGTCGTTTAGACGAAAAAATAAAATCGATTAAATAAATCCACTTTAAAATATAAGATGATACGCACATGATATGCAACAAGTTACATGGAAATAATAGTAGAAATCATTGTAGAAAACACATGTATCAATAACATGTTCAAGGGAATCACTGATATACTGAAAAAGAAGCAATAAAAAATAAAGATGTTAATGGATTCTTAAAAATACAAAATCTATTTGCATTCCCATTCGAAAAAACGATAATATCTAGATATGAATGATAACAGTAGTGCCACTAACGATTTGTTGTTTTAAATTCACTTTGAAGAGAGAATTTTATTACCACAATAAGAAAGGTACAAGATATTAATACAGTGATCACCAACAACCATTTTAGAATTGAGTTTATGGAAAATATAATTTAAGAAATAAAACTAGTTTGTAAATTTTCCTTCGAGATGAACCCTTGAACACGTTAGAAGCGGTATCCTTTTGAATCTAAAAATAAATTATATAGGAAAGATTATCTTCGTGGCAAAATACTCTTCTATCTGGAACCTTCAACAGTTATCTCCGGAAAATAGGTGAAGTAGGACATTTTCTTATGTTCCAGATGTTTGACATAGATTTGCTAACATTTGGCACAATATTTTGATCCTGTGCCCAAGGCAACCAGTGGTCTGGCCCTGGATCCAAACATTTGCGTCGAGTATTAGGATTTCGCTGACCTGAGAACCAGACGTCTGGTTCAAAAGACGGGACGTCTAGTCTAGAGTTTTAGCTCTGGTTCATAAATGACTAGATATCTGGCTTGCTTCCAGACGTCTGGCCAAGGTTTCTATACTAGACCATGATTTAGGACTCAGCCTTTGCTCTAGCTTTTACCTTTAACGTGCTACCAACTCCTACCTTCCATCTTCATAACGCGATAATTCGAGCTCCTAAACTCCAATTCACACGCTATTTTCGCTGATTGCAAGTTACTCCGACCACTTCAATCCACCATATAGTATCATCAAAATTTATATACCCACCTCGATACTACAACTATGTATAAACTCTCGACTCTGATGAACCAAACATCATCAACTCTACCTTTGACCGATCAACAAGAATACTTTCCCGATGAGCTCCGGCAAAGCCACCGCCAATTGCATTCCATCAAGGAGCTCTAGCAAAGCCACAGCCTACTAACGAAGTGATAAAACTGTATAAATCCAAAACTAGTCTCCGCACAAGACAAAGTACTCAAGAGTTTTAATAAACACTTACTATTAATATAAGGTTTCAATCCCTCATAGATACTCCTCATTATCAAACTAATCACTCGCTCAAATTGTGCCACCATATGGTATCCAGCACTTTAACAAGTGAATTAACTTCGATCAACACTCGAAGTTCCCAACTAAGAATTCTTTGTTGAACGTATATCTATCGCATTATCCATCGTGTATATTAGCTTATCTTAATGCATGGCCACCAAAAAAGTCTTTCACACCTCAATATGCTTAATACGTGAGTAGAATGCCAATTTTTTGACTAAATGAATAGCACTTTGGCTATCACATTGAACATTGATACTATCATGCTTGAACCCCAAGTCATACAATAATCGCTTCAGATAAAGTGCTTTCTATTATACCACTACCGTAATTATCAACTCTTTTCCACCACTACCATGGTTATCAACTCCGCCTCCATAGTGGATAAAGAAACAATGATTTCCAATCTAAATATCCAACCAATGATCATACCATTAGGTGTGAAAACATATTCGGAAGTTGATTTCCTTCGATCCGTATCACCACTGTAGTCCGAAATCGTAATAACCAACTAACTTGCAAACCATCCCTTCACTACCACCGAAAATAAGACCATGAGAAGATGTACCTATAAGATATCTCAAAACAACCTTTTTGGATTCCCATTATGAATTCCTCGGATTATCCATATACTACCTAACCATGCCAAAGGAATTTGCAATATCAGGCCTTATACACACCTAGCATACATCAAATTTCCAAATGCAGTTGCATATGACACATTTTATATATAAGACTTGTATTTCTCTAATATAGATAGTACCTTACTTGACAGATTCATGGAAAGGTAAAGGTGTATTTAATGCATTTTCATTCTCCAAGTTAAACTGGCAAGACACTATCTCACTATGCTCATTTTTAGTCAATTTCAACTCAAAATGCTTTCGATTGCTCTTAATTTCCATCCAAAAGTTTTTTTGCCTCCCTTAGATTTTTTATTTTGAATTAAATTTTAAAAGCATCCTTATCTTATTGATTTCCTTGTTGTCTTTAGAAGAAATTGCATGTTGTCCAAGTATAAGAGCTAATACACCCAATAATTATGTTCTATCCTTTTAAAATAAACACAATCATCTTTTATGATTCTGTCAAAACAAGCACAGAATGATTAAATCTCTTGTATCATTGGCTAAGTGATAATTTGTACTATATAGTGATTTCTTTATCTTGCAAACAGATTTGCCATCCATGATGAACCCTTCTATTTGCTCTATGTAGAAGTCTTTATCTAAGACATCATGTAGAAAGGCAGTTTTCAAAACAAATTTCTCTATCTCTAATTCATGAATATCAAATATAGCTAGTAAAATCCAGATCGAAGTATCTTGTACAACTGGTGAAAAAAACAATCTCATCATACTCGTTTCTCTTCCTTTATGTAAACCACTTTTCCTCTTTCTGTTAATGCCAAAAATAGCACTAACAACCCAAGAGGTTGATTAATACTTTAAATCTATAAAAAAAAAACAAGTTTAAGAGCAAGAATGTAAGTAAAATATTAAAAGTAGAGAGTGTTTATAGTGGTTCGACCTCAGATCTGGCCTACGTCTAATTTGAAGGATAATTTCATTACAATCTTCATAACAAGGTACACAATTCTCTTTGTCTCATACATTTTCTATCTTTTTTTACAACAAAATTCTTTTGTCTCTACACAACTTCACAATGATTCCCTATCTCTCGATTTCCTCGGAGAAGTACTCGAATTCTCAATGGAAATGTTGATGGAAATATTTGAATCTTGATTGAAGATGCTTTGACGGAGCGGAAGTGGTTGTAGCAAGGTTGGAGATTGAAAATGGCAACTCTTCGGGGTAGAAAATTTGATCCCTTAATATGTAAGAAGGCGGGATATTTATAGGCGAAGAACGAATAGAGTGGCAAACTCGTAATTTGGTGCAAGAAGAGTTACGGATTGGAAACTGATCCGTGCCATGTGGCATGCTTTCCAATATCATATAACATCGTCGATCCATAGCTCGGCAATGTTGCTAATCTAGTATTTGAAGGCGTGGCCAATCCATGCAACATATTACTGCCCGATCAATAGATAATGGTGAGGCCGACGCATGACATTCAAATCCATGTCGATCCATCAGATAATGTAACGCCGATCCATGCTTTTTCGAAATCGATCGATCCATCTATATGAGATTATGTCGATCCATGAAATAAGGCACGTTCAATCCATGACTGTAAAACATTCCCGATCCATTATAATGGACTCATGTCGATCCATTGATTACAACAAGAGACAATGCATTATATTTGAACTGAGATTTATAACGTGTTAACATTTCCCCTCTGAGCTTATGTTTTTTTCTTTTAAAAAACGTAAGCTTCGAAATTATGACAATGATGATGCTTCTTGATGAATTATTCATTCATGATTTTAATGGATCAGAATGTGCAAAATTCAGTGGACCATGAGTATGTTCAACAGTGGGTTGTGTACATACCAACTTTTCAATGAAAATCCGACATGACTAGAGCTTTTTGTCTTGTCCTCAATTGATTCCGCCTCCAATCAGATATGTGCTTCACTCCTGAACCTGATCGTCATCTCAACTATAGCTAGTTCGAATCAGTTTAAAGCGTAACTCACCAGATAGCTGTTCAACTTGAGCCAACCTTGGTCTCCAAAATCTGATCATTCATCATAATCGTAGGTGGTGACTTTTTTGAGTTTTTTGTTGAATCAATTTTTAGACGTTTAGGGTTTTAAGGAAACCGGATTTGGTTGTCTCACTTTGATTGGTCGTGGTGAGAATTTTTGAATGAACAACAATCTGAAACTTGTTGTAATAATCTTCGGTTTTAGAATTACTTATGATTTGATGATCTGTACCTAATTTCACTTTTTGGCCCCAACCGAATTCAACAACTTTAAGGCTCTTTGATTTTAAACCGTGCATAAACTTTGCTTAATGTTGAACTACCTCGATTCTTAATATTTATACGAATTCATACTTCAATTATATGCTTTAGGTGAATCATGCTTTAGATTTTGTATGACAATTTACAGTTTTGATGTTGATTTGCACTCCGAAGTTTGTTGTATATTTCAATAAGTTGCTGTTCGAATTATTTGTACATACATTTTGTGGTTGGTGATCAAATTTGCCACTTGTTAATTTGCATTGAAATGTGAATTCCTTTTTGCTGATTATGCCTCTTGTACTCGGCTATCAATTTAATATTTGTCATGATGATAAGCATTTCTAGTGTTGATTAGCATATTGACATTCAGACTTTGTTGATGATGGCTAGATGCCCTTAGCTTGTTCTTAGCACTTCAACATGATGTTTGTTAGACTAGATCACTCAAGTTTCTTGGATTGCATTTGAACCTTGGTCATGACTTCAATGGACCAAAAGCTCATAAGTCTCGATGGATCAGTTATTGCTGATCCACTAAGGATCAGTTATTGTTGATCCACTATGGATCGGTTATTCTCGATCGACTATGGATCGGTTAGGGCCAATCCACTGTGGATCGATTGTTACTGATTCACTATTGATCGACTCTGCGGACCCACCATGGATCGATTCTGCCGATCCATGATGGATCGACATTGTTGATCCGTGATGGATCCGATAATGCCGATCTAAGGTGGATCGTTTGTTTGATCCAATGTTGACTTTTGTTATCTTAGAGATCTGTTGACATGCTTTTTTGTCAAAGCTGTCACACGCTAAGTATTTGGTGAATGACGCGCTCAAGCATCAAAAAGCACAAAGCAGTTGGGTCGAAGTCACGTCGCAAACACATGGAAACCCGAAGCCTCTATCAGATGGCCCCTATCGGGCCCGATGGATTCTTAGTCAAGTCATTATCCGAGCCGTCCAGCGGGCCCGGGCGCAGCGCCGGTGGTGGTCTGGGGCCCTACGGTCCCGGCGGCGATAGACCTAACCGGTTAGGCCGAAACTATGGGCACCGCCCGATTCATCCGATTTTATCCATGCTGGAAGCTCAGATTACTTCTCATCGGACCAGCAGAACCGCGGATTCTTTCACTTCACATTCAGAGACTTCGACTCCGTCGACAGAAGGATTTTTGCCTCATCCACTATCAGTTTCGCACCTCACCAGTGGGGTCGAGATTTCGCACCCCACCAGTGGGGCCGAAATTTCGAACTTACCTGTGGGGTCGAAATTTTGGACCCCACCTGTGTGGTCGAAATTTCGAACCCCACCAGTGGATTCGAAATTTCGAACCCCCTAGTGGGTTTGAAATTTCGACACACGGGCAGGGGTGCGAAATTTCGAAACAGCACTAGGAGGTGCGAATTTCTTGCACATGGCTCATTCTGGGTGCGAAATTTGCTGTTGTAGGCCCCGCTGCTCACCTACTCCCACTTAACCTCCTTCATATAAATACCGCAAGCCTTGGCCTTCAAATGGGGGCTTCTCCCTTGGAATTTTTGGACCTTAAGAGCTCTAAAAACTCATTAATGGCTTCCAACACCTCCAACATGGCCATGGGAGATGAGATAAGTAATTAAAACATGACATGCATGTTTTCCTTCAACACTTGAGCACTGGCAAGCCTTGCTGCACCGCCTGTACACCTCTTGGATAGTAAAGCCTACCTTGCATATAGTTGACCAAGTCAGCTCACTCCAAGGAAGAAGAAGGACAACTTAGTCAAAGTTCACCATACATACAACTTTGTACACAAATATTGTAACATCTTTTGTAATCGACCAAAGATATGATGAATGAGAATTATAAATTGGACGTAGGCATTAGTGCCGAACCACTATAAAAGCTGCGTCTCCCTGCATTTACATTATTTACTGCTTATTCTGATAATTGTTCACACTCGCACATTGGGTGTTGACATGCGACAATTTTTCCCATCAACATTTTGGCGCGCCAGGAAGGGGATGCACAGCTTCAACCTCTGCATCGAATTATGTATTTGAATTTGTCTTCAAACCTCGTCTTCAACTTCAACCTTACTCGCTCTACATCATGGTTAAGCGTAAGAAGCTCCCAGCTATCACTGAAGCTCATGCTGAAGATGAAGTAAGTCATGAATTTTCTTCGAATGAAGTTCCATCGAACTATGTCACTAGAGAAGACGTCAATAGAGTGATTAAGAACCTCGCTACTGATTTGGACGCTCGACTCGAGCAACAGGAAGACGCCTTCAATACCTTCCTCGCTCGCATTGAAGATAGAATAAGGAGCGCTTCAAGGCTGACTGCCCAGCCTGACATTATTGGAACTAGCACCAATGTTCCTCCACCCGTGACTCGAGACGCGGGGGCAGCCCCGCCTACTAACCAACAGGCCGCCGCCGCCCCTCAGAATGGCGCCGGTCCCGCCACACGCGGGGGTACCCCTAATCTCGACGTCGCTCCATCCCATAATGCTACTTTACTTGTACAAGTTGCGGGTTCCGCAGTAGGAAATGTTGCTCAAGCGCCAACGCGCGTAGCTTTGGAAGATAGCGCTCCCACAGTCCCGGGAGCTAGGATTGCATCTAATGCGGCCCCCCAAGTTGGAAGCAAACCAAACTTCCTTTTCAACCAACTAATTCCCAACTTGAACTTGAACACGGGGGAGGGGGGCACTAGTCCCGCCTTGAATAATTTAAACCAGTTGCTCGCTCTTGGAAACGGGTCCGAGATTGCAGATGTCCTCCGTTGGTTCAATCGAGGCGGCGCTTCTACTATGGACATGGACTGTGTGACTCGCAGCCCGCTCTCTTTGGATATCAGGAACTCTGGGAACACACCTAACTTTGAGCTACCATGCTTGGATGCTTATGACGGTCGCAAGGACCCCACCGCTCACCTCATGAGATACATTCGGCATATGGAAGTTCTCTCAGCTTTAGAAAATGTCATGGCTAAGTGTTTCTCGCTCTCCTTAACCGACATTGCTGCGATGTGGTATAGGCAGTTGGAACCAGACTCCATCACTTCTTGGAATGCTTTGGTTACCCGATTTGTGGAACAATTTAGAGTCAACATAACTCGACCAAAAAGTGTCATGACTCTCAACAGCATTAAGCAGAAGCCCGGCGAGGCCCTGCGGAAGTTTCTAAAATGATTCAATGATGCGGTCACTTCGGTCGAGAGACCTGACCCCTCCATGATTCTAATGGCTGCAGTATCTGGTGTTCTAGACAAGTCTAAATTCAGGACTTCACTACATCGGGACCCACCGAGGGACCTTGGCGAGTTCTATTTTGAGGCCGAAAGATTTCTGCGGGAAGGAGATGCGAAGGCTGGCAACAAAAAAGCCCTCGACGCTGATACGGCCATCGAGGTAAAACTTTCTACAAATGTAAGAACATCCAACCCTAAGAAGGGAAAATCTCCCGCTACCGTTTAGGGACTCACCTCGGGAAGTAAGCCCAATAGAGCGTGGGACAACCAAACTTCCCGTCTTACTCGGAGCTTACTCGTACCCTCACGGAGATCTTTCGAGAGGTTCAACCCCTTCGTCCATTTAGAAGGCCTCCCCCTAGGGAACCAGCGCCAAGCGAATGGGATTCCGATGAGGTTTGCGAGTTTCACGGTTTCCGCGGCCATCACACGAATGATTGTCGGCACCTCAATGACATGATAGAAGAGCGTATCAGGCATGGATTTCTGGGTCGGTTTGTTCGAAAGAGGGCTACTGAATCAGGACAAACACCACCCTCTCAAGGTTTGAGACAAGTTGTGCGCGGGACTACGATCTTCCCGCTTGCATGATTATCAACTAACAACTGGCTAGCTTTAATGTCTTGGATGCAAGCCTCCTTGACATTAGTATCTTGTGACTTGCGGCTTTGGATCTCCTAGTAATGTGGATTTGGTTCTCTCGACCTCGGAACTCAAGTCTTGGTTCTCCGGCCTTCAGTACTTAGGCTATAATTATGTTTTTCTTCAGTCTTCATGGTTTTAGGACGTTATGATCTTCAAATAAGGCGCTCCTCACTTACGGCTTTCTCAATCAAGCTCTTTAGGCTCGCTTATCTGGGCTTTAGCCCATGGTTTTGGCTTTAAGAGCTTTAGCTCTTCAAATGTATCCTCCCTTTTGGTTATTTGGGTTATTATGGTTGTAAGATGGTTGAATCGGTATACCTATGTACAGGAGCTGTTATAATCCCTAGGCATGCTCTTTGTCGATGATACACCATCAACCCCTAGGTTATTAGCGGAAAATTTGCTTTTCCAGCTTTAATGGTGAATGGTTATGTTTGTTTACCCATGTAACAGGAAACGGTGAGATCCTAGGCATGCTCTTCACGAACAATAAACTATTCACTCTCCTTAACTAATGAACGTGGAATTAAAAAATGGCCAAGTCCGCTTACCCATGCATGGGGGCAGGCCAGCTCCCTAGGCATGCTCTTTGTGGAGGACGAACTGTTGGGTTTTCCTCTGGCTTTACTAAAAATCCTTAACGTTTATAACTTTAATAAAATTACTTCGCAAAGTGAGGACGCTTAATTGTGAAGTATGAAATCAATAACAGGATTGCAAACCCTAGTAAGCATCTGTCTATCTTAGCTTCTCATCCTACGTCGACGAGATCGTCTTGACTCGTGGAAAGCATCGGATCGTGCACAATCCTGCTTGTTTGGATTTGTGGGTTGCCTTGTCAACGACCTTGGATTATGTCGGGTGGATTTGTCTGTGACACAATAAGAATATCCACTCATGGATTGGTGGCGAGTGTCAGATTGTGCACGATCCTACTCGTTTAGATTATTGGGTCGCCTTGTCCACGACCTTGGATTACATTGGGGGGACATGTCAAGTGGCATGACAAGATTTTCCACTCGTGGATTTGCGGAAAGTTTTGGATCTCATACGATCCTTCTTGTTTGGATTAGTGGGTCGCTTTGTCAACGACCTTGGCTTAGTACGGGTGGACTTGTCTGCGACACGACAAGAATATCCACTCGCGGGATATGTGACGAGTTTCGGATCTCATACGATCCTTCTCATTTGGATTAGTGGGTCGCCTTGTCAGCGACCTTGGATTACATCGGCTGGACTTGTCGGTGACATGACAAGAATATCCACTCGTAACCACCTCGGCCTCTTGATCTATTTCGATAAGTTGTTGCAACTCGTGGCGAGTGCTAAGTCCTAGAATTTAGGTCCACAGAATCATCTCGTTTGGTTATTGGATGGCCTTCACT
Organism: Allium sativum; assembly: GCA_030737875.1. Lineage (NCBI taxonomy): Eukaryota > Viridiplantae > Streptophyta > Magnoliopsida > Asparagales > Amaryllidaceae > Allium > Allium sativum. The sequence continues at coordinate 303,891,953 of CM060925.1, read as the reverse complement.
AGATGGATTATATGGTTACCTGACTATGTGGTTATCTTGGTTGTCTCCCGAATACGATCCTAAGTGATCATCTGATTCCTCTCCCTAATACGATCTGGCGTGGTCGTGGCTCTCCCATCTTATGAACGTACAAGCTAGCTCCGGACTTCCCCTAGCTTTGATTTCTGGATATCTCTTCTCCTCGCAAAACACATCCTCTTTAAAAACCAAGCAAGATATGTTTTGGGGGCAAGTGTTGAAATGCTTTTTTGTTAAAGTTGTCACATGCCTAGTATTTGGCCAAATGACGCTCTCAAGCATCAGAAAGAACAAAGCAGTTGGGTCGAAGTCGCGTTGCAAACACATGGAAACCCGAAGCCTCTATCAGATAGCTCCTGTCGGGCCCAATGGATTCTTAGTCAAGTCATCATCCGAGCCGTCCAGCGGGTCCGGGCGCAGCGCCGGTGGGGGTCCAAGGCCCTACAGTCCCGGCGGCGATCGACTTAACAGGTTAGGTTGAAACTATGGGTACCGCCCGATTCATCCTGATTTTCTCCATGCTGGAAGCTCAGATTCCTTCACTTCGGACCAGCAGAACCGTGGATTCCTTCACTTCACATTTAGAGACTTCGACTCCCTCGACAGCAGGATTTTCGCCTCATCCACTATCAATTTCGCACCTCACCAATGGGGTCGAAATATCGAACACCACCAGTGGGGTCGAAATTTCGAACCCCACCAGTGGGGTCGAAATTTCTGACCCCACTTGTGGGGTCGAAAATTCGAACCCCACCACTGGGTTCGAAATTTTGAACCCAACCACTGGGTTCGAAATTTCGACCCTCGGGCAGGGGTGCGAAATTTCAAACCCGCACCAAGAGGTGCGAATTTCCTGCACATGGCTCATTCTAGGTGCGAAAATTGCTATTACGGGACCCGCTGCTCACCTACTCCCACCTAACCTCCTTCCTATAAATACCCCAAGCCGTGGCCGTCAAATGGGGGCTTCTCCCTTGGATTTTTTGGACCTTAAGAGCTCCAAAAACTCTTTAATGGCTTCCAACACCTCTAACATGGCCATGGGAGATGAGACAAGTAACTGAAGCATGACATGCATGTTTTCCCTCAACACTGGAGCACTAGCAAGCCTTGCTACACCGCCTCTAGACTTCTTGGACACTAAAGCCTACCTTGCCTATAGTTGACCAAGTCAACTCACTCAAAGGAAGAAGAAGGACAACTTAGTCAAAGTTCACCATACATACAACTTTGTACACAAATATTGTAACATCTTTTTAATCGATCAAAGATATTATGAATGAGAATTATAAAGTGGACGTAGGCGTTAGTGCCGAACCACTATAAAAGCTGTGTCTCCTTGCATTTATATTATTTACTACTTATTCTGATAATTGTTCACACTTGCACATTGGGTGTTGGCATGCGACAATTTTGCCCGTCAACAAGATCCTTTTGGCCATTGAATTTTTTCTGAAGCGATCCAAGTTTTAAAGCAGTCAACAACTTCAAACTACAACTTATAAACTCAGCGTGCCTTTTCAATGCTACTTGCCCTGTAACAACAAAAACACTTGCCCATTTCTAGAATAATATTTTGTCATCGACTGCCCCGCATCGACAACAGATTAGTTATTCATTAAAATTAAACTATAGCGAATTTTATGACTGAACCGAATGACATATCTACACAGAATCATTTCATTCGACCGTTTATAACTCGTCGAACATCACCTGCACAGATACAACATTCTAATCTAAATTAACGAGACGCTTGAGATCAACTAGTCGACACATCCTAACTGTGGATTTCAAGCTTTGCTTTATTTAATGACTTGTATAATTACGCACAACACTTCTAACTTAGGAAATACATACCTGTGATTTATTTAAAAATACAATTCCTTGTGTAGAATGGGTACCCGGTAGAAAATTGTCATCAGTCTGAGAGAACCACTGTATCTACTCAAACCATAGTTTTTACTCAAATTCCTGAAGCTATGACGATTGGAGCTCCCGGGTCGAAAGCACGCCAATCCTTTCCTAAGCCTCATCCTCTTACCAAATCCCTTTCGAAGAGACGCCGTACACCACTTAAAAAACATACTTTTAACCAGTTATGTACTCAGTTCGGTATTCCTGAAGCTGATGCAAGATTGCCGGGAAAGGATGATTTTGCTGATCCTTATGATAATGAGTGGAGTCGTCCCTCCTTTCTACTCATTTTTGGAGATGATCCTTCAACATTTGGCTATTGCCCCATCTCACCTACACCCAAATGGCTATGCCATTTTAATTGGGCTTTTTGTGTTTTTTCTAAGGACAAAGTACTATATGCCTACTCTATAGGATATATGTTACCTATGCGTTTTCAAAAGGAGGAAGGAACACCCTTCAATCATTTTTATCGAAGGCGCTCGAAACTATAAGCTTATCCTTGACTTATCAGATAGTGCTCTGGGTTCCTAGATCAATTCTTTTATGTTTGATGCACCAAGAGCTTTTACGGTCTCTAGATGGAAGAAGGTGAACATACTTACCTAGAACTCTTCGCATCCGATTTTTCACTTTTGAGTTTCGATCAATAAATATTTCCTTTGTTCTGTAGAACTATTTTCTCCTATCAAGGACTCTGTTCTTTACTGATCTACTCTTGAGATTTTGAAAGCTGTCAAGGACAGAGAGAAGAACAAGAATTTTTTAAATTAAAGAAAATTTTCTTCGTTAATATAACATGCTCGACCCTTTGCGATCTTTTTTTCTGGAGGGACTTCTTCAACTCCTCACTCTACACTTGCATTGGGTGCCTCAGCTTCTAGAGGGGATACTGCACTGAAAGATTCCACCAACGAGCCTGCTTTAAGGAATTTGATGCATAAACCCTACTGGTGGAGCTGCTTCATCTATCCAACCTAAGCTGCCTCTTGTTGTTGAAGAAGAGTTTGTGCAATGCGAAGGTAAAGCTATTTTAAAAACTACTGAACAACTCGAGGAAGGAGTGATCTTAACGTAATGACAGACAAGCTTACTGCGAGTGATATTATAACTTCTAACCTCTCTTCCCTGATTGCAAAGGTGGCTTCTGAATTGACCATTACTCCTAAAAAAACCTCTCCCTAGGATCATAACCTCTTTATCTCCTAAACTGACGAGCGGTTCGTTGTTAGATGTGAGTTAGATCACACATTACACACACTCAGAACTTAAACTGTCTTGCATGTGCTTTCTATCCTGCCCCCAATACTCCCTGCTTTAAACACTAAACTCTCATTCTCTTTTATTTTAGGTTAAACCCTGAGCCGTTCATATAGAGATGCATTCAAACGCTACAGAGGTTCTTACAACCCACGACATTACGCACCACCTTGTTATTATGAAGAGACTGAAGAGCAGAGGAGAGTAAGAAAAGCTCAGGAGGAAAAGGATCATTAGGGTAGAGATTAGTGGAGTAGGAGATCTCGCGATGATCACCATTACCAAGATAGGTAGAATGAGGATAGCCGGAAGAAGAGGAGTGATAGAGATGACAGAGAGAAGGATCAAGGCAGAAATGACTCTCATAAGCATTCCAGAGCAGAGAAAGATTATGCCCCTGCCATTCAAACTTCCTCTAGTCCTATTCCCCTTGTACCTCCAACTGCTATACCTACTCCTATTGATAACAAATAATCCAGAGGCTAAAATACACTCTTGATCCAGTGCCAAAGACACTTGCTGTGCGATTTCCTCATTGGCTCTTGAGAGATGTCCGGTTTAACTTAGATATAAGCCCAATGGAACAGGGGAAAATGCTTAAGGATCTAGACAAGACGAAGAGCAACATTGAGAAGCTTACCGAATGGAAGAGCTAGCTGATGAGCTCCAAAGGGTAAACTTGTGAAAATTCAAGCTATGCTGACCATGGAGAACGACAAGTTGAATAGGATAGAACAGTTAAGTTCAGTGATGCTAACACTTAGTCCCTTTCTGAGAAGAATACCGACTTAGAGGCTGAAAACATGAGGCTTAAGAATGAGCTTGTTGTTGCTACCTCTTCTCATCAATAGATTGAAGCCTTACTAACTGCTAAAGTTAAAGATGTTCATTCGACTCAACAGTATTGTTGATGATAATTTGCCTATGGAACAAAAATAGACTACTTCTCAAGAGTCAGAATTTTCCTTGTTGAGAGCTAGGGTGGAAGAACTCGAGCGAAAGGAGAACCAGGATCTTTTATGTAAGGCAACTGTTGAGCGGGCACACGTTGAGAGCAAGGCTGACATCGACTCCACCATATTCAGATTTTACCTTTTTTGTGCTATGGGACGAGGGAGTTTATCATTTCTTTGAGACAAATTCCCAATCACTTTACCTAAATTTTGGAAGGAAGTTCTCGCATGGCTGGATGGCGGTGGTTATCAAGAGGAAGAGCTCATTAAGCTTTATCTGGATGATAAATCTCATGCTTCTTTGGCCAAGGGAAAAGAAGAACTTATGAGGGCACGAGGTTTAGAAGTTGGTGCTGGAATTTCTGGGAGCATATCCCAGATATAACTCCTACCACTACCGACCTTGCTTCCACTGAAATCAACGTTTCTCTTCCCAAGACTGATATTACACCTTCCACTGATCCTATTGTTAGCCCCGGAGAAAAGAAGAAAGCTGCTGAGGAGCATCCGGAAGATTATGAAGCCAACGATGAGAACCTAGATAAATATGAAGTAGAGCATAGAAGCCACGACACCTTAGGTAAAATTGACATAGATCAAGTCTTATCGGACTTGGATTACTTTTGCACTCTGCATAGGTATAATGAACTTCTTTCTTATCAGTCATATGCATTAGACGTAGTTACACCGAAGCCTTTTCTCGCTATGCCTGAAGTAACGGGGACCGAGGCCATATTTACTTCTTCAACCTGGGTTGCGGCAACTGGTTTGACCATCACTCCTCCTCCGGGCGATCCTTCTTTAGATACTGCCTCAACTCCTGTTTCTTCTTCGCAACAAGGGTCACAATTAGAGAAAATTTCTAATCTTGCTGATTTGGATGACTTGAACTACTTACCGGAAGGTAGAGCAGAGGACACTAAGGATGTAGCAAAGAGCCCAGAGAAGGATGTTAACGGTCGCTCAGGGAAGAAGATTAAGTCTTAATCAAATAAACGCAAGGGGAAACGCAATGCTTGCAAGAAGGCACTTGTTCTTTCCTTCCGTAAGGGTCCTTAGGATGATGAAGAAGCCGAGGATGAAAACCACCCTGACATTACGCCTCCTCCTTCCAGGGTTTCTAGACTTACACTGGGATCTTGCAGCTATTCTAAGGGTGGAAAGAAGGAGGATTAGGGATCTTGTCTGTTTACTTTGCTTTATGTAGCTTTCTTTTTTGTTATTTGCTTCGACAAGATGTTATGCGAGTGCCAACCTTCGTTGTTGAATTTGTAAACTTTTTTTTGAAACTTGGTTTGATGTAATAATTCGGCTTTTGGATTTCTGTACTTTAGCTTTGTCGTACTTTTGCATATTTATCTCTTTGCAGAACACAAGCCCTTTATTTGTTGTGATGTCAAGATGAATTGTGTTATGCTTTCAGAGCATTGTTCCATTTCAATGTAGTCGTGTTTCCCTCATACCATAAGTCATAACAAATTGCATGAGCTAGATGTGATTACCTTTTCCGAGTTTTATTGATTTTGACTAAGGCAATCAAAGCTTCCAATTTTTTGGCAAAGTCTTTTTTGCTTCCTCCAGTTCATCGATAGCTTCTGAGCCCGCCACTGCATCCAGGAAACCCGTCTTTATTGATTGATCCAGTGCTCCTTCTTGGATAAGTCTTTAGTTCATGCGCCACCACGTGGAAGGTTTTTCATGCGCCACCACATGGGAGGTTTTAGATTTTAGCCCCGTGTGGGAGGTATTATGTTTTGACCCAATGCCCGTCTACAATCCAGCTAGTTAATATAGGCATTGAAGACTATCATCTACAATTAAACTGATTAATTCAAGCGTCAATTAACTAAATTGGGTGCCAATCTGGGAGGTCTTGGGTTTAGGTACCTTGAAACACCCCTCCTCCATTAAGGTCACTTGCAAAGGGAATGCCTAAACGTTTGTGGAGCATTTTAGGTATAAGATGCAGATGAATTACAAGACAGACAAACAAAGCAGCAGAAAATAAAAATCATTTTATAAACAATGTGGTTCAGTCAAGCTTTTATAGCAGTTGTCTCAATCATACATAAAAGTAGTACATAGAAATTCTGTCTTTAATTAAAACATAAAGAAGCGTTAAAACAACATTAAGACAGCATAAATCCCCAATAAAAGAGTATCTAAAGCCATAGCCCAAGGAAGAATGATTCCAAGCAATACATCTACTTTCTTTAAGCTGGAAATGATCCGATCTAAGCTGAAGTATTCCCTCCCTGCGGACCTTGAGGGGGGGAGGGGAAATGGAAGAAAAGAAGACAAAATAAAATGGGTCAGACATGAGTTTGGTAAGTCCTATGACTATTTAGCATGCAAACAAGAAAAGGTTTATGACATGAATAAACTGAATCTAGGACAATAACCTAGAAATAAGATAATAAGGCTAAATATGCTATCACACCCATTTTACTTCTCTGCACCACTTAACTAGTGTCCCAACTAGTAATCTGTATAAAATGATCATATGATAACATGATCCCAATCCCCACAATTGTGGTATCCTTCAGGTGTACATCTATTATGAGGATTCCACCTCAGTCTGCCTAATTGCCATGAATGTGTTAGATGTACCCTTACTACCCAATCGATCGAATCCTTACTTGCATTAACGTTCCATGTGTCTGTGTCAGTCGGCCCTCTCTTGCATGTAGATACCCTATGCTGGTCCCACCATAATGTGTATCAATCCTTATGATAGCAACCCGACACGATTCAAGATGCATAGTGTATAACTACTAGCACCCAGTGCCTGCTTTTTCCCACTCCGGAGTACGTGCACGCCCGTAAACCGTCGGAACCTACACTGACGTACACCCTGCTGCTGCATTGACCGCTTACAATCAGCCCAGTAATCGTACCCCACCTTGCCTAATTTCAGGGTACCATGATACATCTATGTGGGTTACTGCTGAAATGGGTCCCCATTACTAGTGTTTCCTGCTGGTTAAGTTTGTGGGCCTATATTTACTAATATTACTCACCAACCCGATACGTACTTAACCCTCCCACCGATTCAAGCATGTTTATTTAACAGTTAAATTTTGTGAGCCTATATGTACTAATATTACCCACCTACACGAGATGTACTTAACCCTCCCATCGATTCAAGCATATTTATTTAATGGTTTAGTTTTGTGGGCCTATATGTACTAATATTACCTACCAACCCGATATGTACTTAACCCTCCCGTACATTATGTCGTATTGAATAAGTGTTGTCCATTCATGTTAACTTAACCCACCCATTCATCATGTCATGTTGGTTAAGTGTTTCTTATTAACTTAACCCTCCTCGCTTATCGTGTTGGATTGGTTAAGTGTTTTCTATTAACTTAACCTCGTTCGTCCATCAAGTTGTATTGGTCAAGTGTTTCTTGTTAACTTAACCCCACGTGTTCATCATGTTGTATTAGTTAAGTGTCATCAATCAATTCAAGTTAACTTAACCCACCCACTTGTCATATTACTTTGGTCAAGTGTTACCTTCTTGTGTTAACTTAACCCTACCATAAATCAAGTTATATTGGTTAAGTGTTCCCCTCTTGTTCTTACTTAACCTTCACAAATCAAGTTATATTGGTTAAGTGTTTCTTATTACTTAACCCTACCCATTCATCTTGTTATATTGGTTAAGTGTTTCTCATTAACTTAACCGTAGTCATTCATATTGGTTAAGTGTTCCTATGAACTTAACCCTAGTCATTCATCTTGTTATATTGGTTAAGTGTTCCTATGAACTTAACCCTAGTCATTCATCTTGTTATATTGGTTATGTGTTCCAATGAACTTAACCCTACTCATTTATCTTTTTATATTGGTTAAGTGTTCCTATGAACTTAACCCTAGTCATTCATCTTGTTATATTGGTTAAATGTTCCTATGAACTTAACCCTAGTCATCCATCTTGTTCATTAGCATTAATTGATTTATTAATGCACCAAACTCTCACATTAGATATGTGTTGTTGCGGTTACTGTATGTGCCGGGCGGTTCCGGGCACTCTTACACCACAACTCAATCTAACCTCAGGTTTTCCTTAGGCATTATGCGCTAACCTCTCGCATTTATAGGTGTCGTTGTGGTTACTGGATGTGCCAGGCGGATCCGGGCAGTTTTACACCACAACTCAATCTAACCTGGGGTTAGGCACATTCGTCTTTTTCTTAATTTACATATTTATCTTTCAAATTTACATGTAAATTTGCCACAATTATTGCCATTCAAGCCATGCCCAGTTTTTCCTCTAAATCATATTTAAGATTTTTGGTATATAAATTATACCATTTTTATGCCACTAACCATTCATTTATCTATGGGTTAAATTATGCCAATAATAATTTCTAAGGTTTTACCAACGTTACCCCCGTCATACGTTCGCAAAATTCACATAGAATGTTAGGTTCCTAACTTAGCATAACTTATATACAGAAGGGGAAAGAAGGGAGCATGTACCATTCACATAACATAAAATAATAAGGAATTAACTAAACATGTGTCATGTAAATGTGGCATAATATAGTGAACTTGCATTTTTGGATCCATCTAACATGAGTCTTTAAGCATATGAAATTAACCAATTCTAATTAGGCATATAAATGTAAACTTTTATTCCGGGTCTAATAAACATAAACCTTAAGCATATAGAATTACACAAGTTCAACTAGACATGTGAATGTGAACTTTTAATTTGGATCCAATAATCATGAATCTTAAACATATGGATTTACACAAGTTTAACAAGACATGTAAATACGAACTTTTATTTTGGATCCAACAAACATAAATCTTAAGCATATGGTTTTACACAATTTTAACAAGGCATGTGAGTGTGAACTTTAGTCATGGATCCAATTTTCATAGATCTAAATGTAAATCTAAACATAATACATGTATTAGCCTAATAACTTGAATAATTCAATAAACATAGATCTGAATGTAGATCTAAACATAATACATGTCTTAGCCTAACAACTTGCATGATTCAATAAACATAGATCTAAATGTAGATCTAAACAACTTGCATGATTCAATAAATATAGATCTAAATGTAGATCTAAACAACTTGCATGATTCAACAAATATAGATCTAAATGTAGATCTAAACAACTTGCATGATTCAATAAACATAGATCTAAATGTAGATCTAAACAACTTGCATGTTACATAACATGAAAAAGTCACCAAGTTTACATAATATATGATTGGTTTAACATCAACATAATAACCACAATAATCTCACAAGTATATACGGTAGAATCGTTACAAGAATAGGCATAAATCAGCATCGTCATTATCTTACAACTAGGAATTACTCTAGTTTTCATTTTATTACAAATCACAAATTTTAATCATTCACATCTAAATAATAACATGACTTACAAAGAAAAGGAAGTCTTGTTTTTTGGGATGTGTTTTCTAAATTTGTAAAGGTTATCCTTTGATGTTGACTATTGATTTGAAGCAGAAATCCCCTACTTTGAAACAAAAACCTTTTTCTCTAACTTGAAACTTTCTAATTCGTTTAAGAAAAAGGTGGCTAGACAAGATTTGGATTGGATAACATGGTGGCTACAAAGAATGTTTTTATGTGTTTTAGGTTTAGGATTTGAGTTGATTATATAGAAGTCTAGGTTTAATTCTGGCCATTTGATCAGTCTAGGAGTAATCGGAGCCATCCAACTAAAGCAAAGTGTCACTCAGCCAATCATAGCATGACATATAAGCCCTAACACCTCAGAATTTGTCACAAAGCCAATCAGAGAAGGCCACGTAAAAAAGACAATCCTTGACAAAAAAATTACGCCACGTGCGCCACATGATGTGTACACATCATATTTTTTTTTTTTTTTTGAAAATTGGTATAATTTTATTAGAGGCATATTTCAGCCCAAGAATTGATGCATGCCACATATCAGCCGACAGCGTATCACTATATACAAACGACAAACGTGGGAATATTAACAGACAACGTGAATAAAATAAAAGAAAAACAAAACTACATCTTCTCAAAAATAGGCATGGCGAACGATGATTTCAGCTACATCTTCAACGAGTCATTCATGGTGGCCGCTGGTTTTGAGCTTCTAGCCGTGATTCCCGCCAACCCCCTAGATCCATTCCTCCAGTACGAGATCGTCGTGCTTCCTCTGATGTAGTGAGTCCTTTTCCTCTGGTTCGAAGGATTAAGTTAATTTCCACTTCTATCAGGTTGTTAATCTCACTCACTGATCTTGTTTTGCTTTGAAATACACGTCTATTTCTCTCCTTCCAAATCCACCAACATGCAGTAATCAAGCTAGTGCCGTATATTTTAACTTTAGCATCTTCGTTCGTCCAATTCATAGCCAGGTACACAATAATTTCATGAAAGCTTGTATCTTGCATATCAAAATTTAGTCTTTTCTGAATTTGCTTAAGAACTTCTCTAGAAAAGCTGCAATTGAAGAATAAATGTTGGTGCGATTCAATGATATTGTCACACAAGGTGCGTGTGTTATCTGCGACAATACCCCAATTGTTTAATCTATCTTTGGTTGGTAAACGAAGTAGTATAGCTTTGTAAGCCGTATGTGCCACTTTGGGGGGAATTATTTTATCCCAAATTACTCTGTGCCAAACCACTTTGGGTTCATTGTCTCTGCATGCCATCCATGCGTCTTTTAAATTGAACTCATTGCTTGAATTCCACTTCCACATGTCAAATTCTCTGTCAATAAATAATGACATGCACTCAATTTTTTTTTTCATCTCAATGCTGCAAGGGATTCTGTCATAATTCCATCTGCCTTCATTAATTATGTGATTAACAGTCTGATTAGGACATCCATAAGCTGAGAATGTGTCCCAACCCAAAGTGCTAATTAGGGATTTTCCTTTTATCCATGGATCCCTCCATAAGTCAGTCTCATTGCCATTAGAAAATACACGTTCACAGTTTGCTGCTAGTTTTCTTCTTACTCTTAATATTGCTTTCCACGTTGTCGATGCATTGTTATCAATTTCCATGGTCCAGAAACTGTTTTTAATGTATCTTTTCCCCATCCATCGAGCCCATAACCCTTGTCCATTTATTATTTTCCAAGCTTGTTTCAAAGTGAAAGCTTCCCTCATGTCTCGAATTCTCCTCAGTCCAACTCCTCCTTCTTCTTTTGGCCTACAAAGATCGTCATATTTAATCTTATGTAGTCCACCTTTCCAGATAAAGTCCGCACACACTTTTTCAATTTTACTTATTGATGAATCTGGGATTTGAAATGTCTGCAACCAAAAATTGATTTTTGCTTGAATAACCGTGTGTACTAATTCTATTCTTCTTGCAAAAGATAACAGTCTTGAATTCCAGCCTTGTAACTTTTCCCTTATCTTAGTGATGAGTTCAGCACACTCACTATCAGTGATTTTGTTTGATGAGAGAGGAACACCTAAGTATTTAACCGGTAGTTCACCTTCCTTCACCCCCAAAATGTCAAGCACATGCCTCTTGTTCACACAAAATTTGTTAAAGTAACATTTAGCTTTTTGTTCATTCATCTTAAGACCAATATACTTCCCCAAATAATCAAAAAGATAAGTGATTTTACTCGCAGATTTAACATTTGACTTGGCACAAATTATCAGGTCATCGGCATACAACAGATGGCTTATTGGTGGTTGGAAATTATGTATCGGTTGAATCTCTTTAGTATATGCTGCTAACTCCATCTGCAATGAGAAATATTCCATTGCAATTGCGAACAAATAAGGGGATAGAGGATCCCCTTGTCGAATACCTCTGTTACTGGTAATGAAGCCTTTTGGTACTCCATTAATAAGAATAGAGAAAGTAGGGGTTTGAATACATTCTGAAATCAGTCTAGTAATCTTCTCTGGAAATCCCATGACCTTAAGCATATGAATAATAAAATGACGATTTATTTTGTCATAAGCTTTTTGCAAATCGACTTTCAAGCAGAATTTGTCAGCACCTTGCTTGTTGAAATTTCTAACTAATTCATGTGCCAATAATGAGTTTTCTGAAATACTTCTACCTTTAATAAAAGCACTTTGACACTCAGCTGTCATGTCCGGCAGAACCACTTTTATTCTATTGCACGGAACTTTACTCAAAATTTTATACAAAATATTGCAGCATGCAATTGGTCTATAATCAGCAATTTTGGAAGGTTTATCATTTTTAGGGATTAAGCATAGAAATGTGTGATTGATTTCTCTGATAATTCTACCTAAATTCATAGCTTCTTGTATTGCTGACAGTAGATTGCTTTTCAGGTCGCACCAATGATTGTGGAAGAAAGCGGACCCGAACCCATCGGGCCCTGGAGCGGAGTCCACGCTGATGGACCAAACAGCTTTCTTCAACTCCTCCTCGGAGACTCTCCTGCACAGCATTCGACGACCTCTGGAGTTCAGCAGCCGTCGGGGATTAACACGGGGTAAGTCAGTTGCACATTCACCATTATATAGCTCATTGAAATAAGATACTGCTTCCTCTTCAAATTTCTTCATATCTGTTAGTGCATTGCCATCCTGGTCAAGAAGTTGAAAATTAAAGTTAGTATTACGTCTCACTGACATTTTAGTATAAAAAAAATTTGTGCATTAATCTCCGTCAGTTATCCATTTCTCCTTCGCTTTTTGTTTTAGTTCAATCGCCTTGATTTTCAGTGCCTCAGTAAGTTCTGTTCTGCATTGTTGATATCGCCCCCATGTTTCATCGCTAACATCACCACCGTCTAGTAATTATAACAACTCTGCATTTCTGTCTTCAAGTATTTTAATATGTTTGTCTTCTTTCACACGCGTTTTGTTCCATTCCTTGATTTTTGCTTTTGAATTTTTGAGGAATTTAAGGAATTGAAACATGTGATTAGACGAAGATAGGGTAATATTTTGGCTGTCTACCACTTCATAATACCCAATGATCATCTTCCAGTGATTTGCATAACGAAAAGGCTTTCCTTTAGCATCATTATTTCTCTCACTTAAGCTGACATGTAATGGGCAGTGGTCGCTTGTCAATGATGGCAAGACATTAACCTTCAAATCAGTGAATTTATTCATGCACACCGAGTTAATGAGTACTCTGTCAAGTTTACATGAAATCTTCTTACTCTCACCACTTCTCCATGTATAATGTAGGCCACAGTGGACTGGTTCAACCAATCCTGATGCAACAATGCAGCAATTGAAATCCGATAATTGGGAAACTCTAACGGTAGCTCCACCTTGTTTTTCACTGGGTTTTAAAATAGCATTAAAATCACCCATGACTATCCAAGCCTCCTGCATGTTTTGCGCCAATAACTTGAGTTTATCCCAAAGTTTAATCCTTTCTCCTACAGTATTACTGGCATAGACTACAGTGACGCATATAATTAGTCCTCCAGAGTTGTTAAGAGATACACTTATTTGTTGTTCATCTTTATCAAGTAACATGCAACTCCAAATTGCCTTGCACCAAGCCACTAGAATCCTGCCTTTATCCGATAAATCATTGTTATTAATTTGGTCCCAATCGCTACCTAATTGATTGCAAAAAAAACTTAGATTGTCGGCATTGAGTTTATTTTCCAAGATACCCACGAAAGAAGGAAGGAGATTCCTTCTATGATTGTGGAGGTCTAAAAGTCGGGTATCATTGTTTACACGTCATATATATATATATATATATATATATATATTCTATATATATATTCTTTTTATCTATCTTCCCAATTAACCATTTTCACACTAAACCACTTTTTTGAACTGCGTCCACACTAAGCCACTTTTTAGCTATTCCCCTATAACAAAAATATGGCGCAGGCGGGTATCGAACTCTATACCTCTTGTATGCAAGTCACATGTTCTAACCAAATGAGCTACTAAGTCTTTTGCTTACAAACCTTAGAACAGTGCTAAACATTATTCTTTTCTCATTCTTCTTTTTCATGTTTTGCTGCAATATTTAATTTAAAGATATCTTCTTCATACGAAGTCTGATTTACGCAGACTCAGACTTCATCTCAAGCAGAATTCCGAGATGAACGCAATGGCGCAACCCATTACACCTATTTATTCTTTTTCACATTTATTATTCTTTAATTTTTTATTTTAATATTCTCAGAAAATACGGGGTGTTACATTCTCCCCCCCCCCCCTTGTTAAAGAATTTCGTCCCCAAAATCTTTAAGTTAAGAAGAATGCATATCCTAACATCCAACATCCATCTACTCAACCATTCAATCATAGACGTCCATTGTGCTTAAAAAGATTTCTAATGCTTTCATGATCATATGCATAGTGTGTGTACATGTCCTTATCTAATGCAAAATCAGGCGGTTTACTGATTCAGTTGACCACTTCAATGTGAATTATGTCGGTGCCATGAGCCCACAATGTATGCAATTATTCCTAATCGTACTTTATAACTTCTACATGGGTGCACAATCATTCATAAAACGCAACATCCATATGATAACACAACAAGTTTCAATTCAAAAATTCACTCATGCATATGCAATAAGAAAGTCACTGAGCCGATCTAGTGCCTAATGTGTGTATATGCATCCACGAGCAACTACTAGCAAACACTTGCAACCACTTGCATCCACCAAACATAACATGTCTCAAACACATGTTTACATCCATTGGCTTCTACCTAAGGATCGGGAATAGGATCGAGAGGATATACTTGAAAGATAAAGACTAGCATGAAAATAAACTTTATGGAAAAAAAGGAATCAAGGATACACCCTAAAAAAGGGTATGATGCGCGTATCTAGTCTTCAGTCTTCTAAGTCGCATCTTCTTGAGCTTCAGTCCACTGTACCTTAACTAATTTAACTTTACGATTGCGAAGCTTCTTGACCTCCATTTCCAAAACCAACTAGTAAAGATAGGATCTCGATCACTTACTATGCTAGAGGGTATCCAATGTAGTCGAACTATCTTTCCAAGATAAACAAATGTTAACCATGATACCAAGTGTATATAATAAGATGATTATAGGTCTCTCCTCTACTTAGCTTATCCATCATGTCACAAATCTTAGGGTCGATATCTCTCACGCAAACCATCCTAGTCGAACTTGACATCCCTCAAGTACAAGCCCCAAAGGCCTAAACCAATATCAGACAATCACCCAAGGAATACCTCCTCCGAATTTGGACGATCTATATGAGATAATACTAGCAAAACAACCAAACAATTGAGCACTTAACTGACTCTGGCTATCCTCGCCAATCTTGCTCCAAAACTATCGTTGATCGCATAATGGGATTTGCATTGTCAACTAGATATATGTGGAAGTCTACCTCACGTTTTAGGGGACAAACACCTAACTATAATAAAAAACATCTGCGTACTCATGGACTACTCCAACGGATTGAAAATCGTCGATAAATACATAAAGTGATTCTAGGTAGCTAAGACAAACCGATCCCTTAGGATCACACGAAATTTCGAGGGTATTCCTGAGGCAAGCCGAAAGTCTAACTACCGTACTTTCACAATCATTAGCTAACCAATCCATGACTAGAATCAACCCATAGCCCATGAAACCAAAAACATAAGTATCTCAAATCCTTACAAACCAAAGATAAATGAGCCAAACCACAAATTGGATCTGAAACAATAATGGGATCTTCTACTATACAAGTACTAAGGTGCAAAGACTCAACTATGGAAGCAGATGTAAACAAATGTGAAGCTCTGAAATCAAAAAGAGTACTAATAGGATGATCAAAAAGGAAAAACCTTACTACCTCTCTCTCTCAGGTACGCTGGCGGTGAGAGTATGCACTTTCCCTCTGGAAAATCCTGTCCTTAGTTCTTGCCCTTATCCTGTTATACCATAATAAAGATACTTCCTCTTGTCTTGTGATTCTTCCACTTACACTTCCTCCTTTGTGAACCAAGTCCATATCCATGAGTTCCTCATCCTTGGGTTGTGCTCCTTAGCAAAACTACCTCAGTCTCATCGTTACTATCCTTGTGTAACACGTTGACAAGTCTCTCGAAAGCTGCCTCCATCGCATGGAAAATCCTACAAAGCTCGAAAGAAATTAGCTGTAGGTGAAACTACATCGGCTATAGATGGAAGTTGGGCACTTCTTTGCCCTTTGGTAGGTGTCGTAATCTCATCAAGCCTATGGAACCATGCCGCGATGAGGTTACCTCCCGGAAAACCAGGAGCCCCGAAGACTCAGGAAAGAAGGAAACAAGGATTTAAATAGAGGATCAAAAAGATAGTGCATATGGCTTTGGGGAATATGCATTTAAAACAAAATCTTTCTTTTGAATAGGCTTCTTTTAAAATCGTTTTGAAAATAATTTTTCAAATCTTTTATCCGATCCGAAAACCCTAAGCTCTGATACCAAGTGAAACACCCCTCCTCCTTTAAGGTCACTCACAAAGGGAATGCCTTAACTTTGGTGGAGCATTTTAGCTTAAAGATGAAGATGAATTACAAGACAGACAAACAAAGCATTGGAAAATAAAAATCATTTTATCAACAATGTGGTTCAGTCAAGCTTTTACAATAATTGTCTCAATCATACTTAAAAGTAATACATAGAACTTCTATCTTGAATTAAAACATAAAGAAGCATTAAAACAACAGTAATACAACATAAATCCCAAATAGGAGAGTATCTGAAGCCATAGCCCAAGGAAAAAAGATTCCAAGCAATACATCTACTTTCTTCAAGCTAGAAATGATCTGATCTAAGCTGAAGTATTCCTTCCCTGTAGACCGGGGGGGCAACGGAAGAAAAGATGACGAAATAAAATGGGTCGGACATGAGTTTGGTAAGTCCAATGACTATTTAACATGCAAACAAGAAAAGGGTTATGACATGAGTAAACTAAATCCAGGACATCACCCAAGAAATAAGATAATAAGGCTGAATGTGCTATCGCACCCATTTTACTTCTCTACACCACATAACTAGTGTCTTAACTAGTAATCTATATAAAATGATCATATGATAACATGATCCCAATCCCTGCAATTGTGGTAGCCTTTAGGTGTATATCTATTATGAGGATTCCACCTCAATCTGCCTAATTGCCATGAATACATTAGATGTACCCTTAATACCCTATCGATCAGCTCATTACTTGCATTAACGTTCCATGTGTCTGTGTCAGTCGGCCTTCTCTAGCTTGTAGATACCCCGTGTTGGTCCCACCATAAGGTGTATCAATCTTTATAATAGCAACCCGACCTGATTCAAGATGCATAGTGTATAACTACTGGTACCCAGTGTCTGCTTTTTCCCACTCTGGAGTGCGTGCACACCCTTAAACTGTCGGAACATACACTGACGTACCCCTTGCCGCTGCTTTGACCGCTTACAATCAGCCCAGTAATCGTGCCCCACCTTGCCTAGTTTCAGGGTACCATGATACATCTATGTGGGTTACTGCTGAAATGGGTCGCTTTTACTAGGGTTTCCTGCTGGTTAAGTTCGTGGGCCTATATTTACTAATATTACCCACCAACCCGATATGTACTTAACCCTCCCGCCGATTCAAGCACGTTTATTTAACGGTTAAGTTTTGTGGGCCTATATGTACTAATATTACCCACCTACACGAGATGTACTTAACCCTCCCATCGATTCAAGCATATTTATTTAACGGTTAAGTTTTGTGGGCCTATATGTCCTAATATTACCCACCAACCCGATATGTACTTAACCCTCCTGTACATTATGTTGTATTGGTTAAGTGTTGTCCGTTCATGTTAACTTAACCCACCAATTCATCATGTCATGTTGGTTAAGTGTTCTTATTAACTTAACCCTCCTCACTTATCATGTTGGATTGGTTAAGTGTTTTCTATTAACTTATCCCCGTTTTTCCATCATGTTGTGTTTGTCAAGTGTTTCTTGTTAACTTAACCCCATGTGTTCATCATGTTGTATTGGTTAAGTGTCATCAATCAATTCAAGTTAACTTAACCCACCCACTTGTCATATTACTTTGGTTAAGTGTTACCTTCTTGTGTTAACTTAACCCTACCATAAATCAAGTTATATTGATTAAGTGTTGCCCTCTAGTTTTTACTTAACCTTATTACAAATCAAGTTATATTGGTTAAGTGTTTCTTATTACTTAACCGTACCCATTCATCTTGTTATATTGGTTAAGTGTTTCTCATTAACTTAACCGTAGTCATTCATATTGGTTAAGTGTTCCTATGAACTTAACCCTAGTCATTCATCTTGTTATATTGGTTAAGTGTTCATATGAACTTAACCCTTGTCATTCATGTTGTTATATTGGTTACATGTTCCTATGAACTTAACCCTAGTCATTCATCTTGTTATATTGGTTAAGTGTTCCTATGAACTTAACCCTAATCATTCATCTTGTTATATTGGTTAAGTGTTCCTATGAACTAAACCCTAGTCATCCATCTTGTTCATTAGCATTAATTGATTTATTAATGCACCAACCTCTCACATTAGATATGTGTTGTTGTGGTTATTGGATTTGCCGGGCGGTTCCGGGCAGTTTTACAACACAACTCAATCTAACCTCGGGTTTTCCTTGGGCATGATGCACTAACCTCTCAAATTAGATAGGTGTTGTTGTGGTTACTGGATGTGCTGGGTGGTTCCGGGCAGTTTTACACCACAATTCAATCTAACCTCCGGTTAGGCACATTCGTCTTTTTCTTAATTTACATATTTATCTTTCAAATTTATATGTAAATTTTCCACAATTATTGCCATTCAAGCAATGTTCGATTTTTCCTCTAAATCATATTCAAGATTTTTGGTATATAAATTGTACCATTTTTATGCCACTAACCATTCATTTATGTATGGGCTAAATTATGCCAATAATAATTTCTAAGGTTTTCCCAACGTTACCACCGTCATACGTTCGCAAAATTCACATATAATGTTAGGCTCGTAACTTAGCCTAACTTATATACAAAGGGGAAAGAAGGGAGCATGTACCATTCAAACAACATAAAATAATAAGGAACTAACTAAACATGTGTCATGTAAACGTGGCATAATATAGTGAACTTGCATTTTTGGATCCAACTAACATGAGCCTTTAAGCATATGAAATTACCCAAATCCAGTTGGGCATATAAATGTAAACTTTTATTTTGGGTCCAATAAACATAAACCTTAAGCATATAGAATTACACAAGTTCAGCCAGACATGTGAATGTGAACTTTTAATTTGGATCCAATAATCATGAATCTTAAACATATGGATTTACACAAATTTAACAAGGCATGTAAATACAAACTTTTATTTTGGATCCAACAAACATAAATCTTAAGCATATGGTTTTACACAAGTTTAACAAGGCAATGAGTATGAACTTTAATCTTGGATCCAATTTTCATAGATCTAAATGTAAATCATAACATAATACATGTCTTGTCCTAATAACTTGCATGATTCAATAAACATAGATCTAAATGTAGATCTAAACATAATATATGTCTTAGCCCAACAACTTGCATGATTCAATAAACATAGATCTAAATGTAGATCTAAACAACTAGCATGATTTAATAAATATAGATCTAAATGTAGATCTAAACAACTTGCATGATTCAATAAACATAGATCTAAATGTAGATCTAGACAACTTGCATGATTCAATAAACATAGATCTAAACAACTTGCATGTTACATTACATGAAAAAGTCACCAAATTTACATAATATACGATTGGTTTAACATCAAATAACCACAATAATCTCTCAAGCATATACGATAGAATCGTTACAAGAATAGACGTAAATCAGCATCATCATTTTCTTACAACTAGGAATTACTCTAGCTTTCATTTTATTACAAATCACAACTTTTAATCGTTCACATCTAAATAACAGCAGGACTTACAAAGAAAAGAAAGTCCTATTTTCTGGGATTTTTTTCTGAAATTGTAAAGCTTATCCTTTGATGTTGACTATTGATTTGAAGCAAAAATCCCTTACTTTGAAACAAAAACCTTTTTCTCAAACTTGAAGCTCTATAATTAGATTATAATTTGTTTAAGAAGAAGGTGGCTAGACAAGATTTGAATTGGATAGCATGGTGGCTAAAAAGAATGTGTTTATGTGTTTTAGGTTTAGGATTTGAGTTGATTATATAGAAATCTTGGTTTAATTCTAGCCATTAGATCAATTTAGGAGTAATCAGAGCCATCCAACTAAAGCAATGTGTCACTCAGCCAATAATAGCATGACATATAAGCTCTAACACCTCAGAATTTGTCACAAAGCCAATCAGAGAAGGCCACGTAAAAAAGACAATCCTTAACCAACAAAAAAAATGTGCCACGTGCGCCACATGATGCGTACACGTCATATATATATACTATATAAATATATATATATATATATATTCCTTTTATCTACCTTCCTAATTAACCGTTTTCACACTAAAACACTTTTTTGAACTGCGTCCACACCAAGCCATTTTTTATCCATCCCCCTAAAACAAAAATATGGCGTTGGTGGGGATCGAACTCTGTACTCTTGTATGCAAGTCACGTGTTCTAACCAAATGAGCTACTAAGCCTTTTTCTTACAAACCTTTGAACAATGCTAAACATTATTCTTTTCGCATTCTTCTTTTTCATGTTTTGCTGCAATATTTAATTTAAAGATATCTTCTTCATACGGAGTCCGATTTACGCAAATTCGGATTCTATCTCAAGAAGAATTCCAAGATAAATGCAATGGCGCAACCCGTTTCACCTATTTCTTCTTTTTAACTTAATTATTATTTAATTTGTTGTTTTAATATTCTCAGAAAATATGAGGTGTTACATGCCCCCGCATGGAGTTATTATATTTTGGCTCAATGTTCATCTACTATCTAGCTAGTTAATTCAGGCATTGAAGACTATCATCTATAATTAAATTGATTAACGCAAGCGTCGTTAGACTAGATTGGGTGCCTCTCTGGGAGGTCTTGGGTTTATGTGCCTACGCATGGGAGGTCTTATATTTTGGCCAATTATTCGTCTACCATCTAGCTGGTTAATTCATGCATTGAAGATTTTCGTCTACAATTAAAACGATTAACCCAAGTGTCGATAGACTAGATTGGGTGCCCCTCTGTGAGGTCTTGGGTTTTGGCCCAATGTTCATCTACAATCCATCTTAGTTAATTCATTCATTGAATAATTTATCTACAGTTAAACTGATTAATCTAATCGTCAGAGACTTAGATTGGGTGCCACCATAGAGGTCTTTGGTTTGAGCACAAT
This sequence comes from Allium sativum, assembly GCA_030737875.1. NCBI lineage: Eukaryota > Viridiplantae > Streptophyta > Magnoliopsida > Asparagales > Amaryllidaceae > Allium > Allium sativum. The sequence goes on along the minus strand of CM060925.1, from coordinate 303,870,529 downwards.
ATTCATCGTAATCCAAGTTAGTTAATTCAAACAGTAAAGACATTTGTCTTCAATTAAACTGCTTAATCTAAGCATTGGATACTTAGATTGGATTCCCCGTAGAGGTCTTTGGTTTAAGCTCAACGTTCGTCGCAATCCAGGTTAGTTAATTCAGGCAGTGAAGAGTTTCGTCTTCAATTAAGCTGTTTAATCTATGATTCAAAGACTTAGATTTGGTGCCCCCGTAGAGGTATTTTGTTTTTTTTGGAAGCATACTTCATTGTGTTGTTCCGTAGGGAGGACACCAGTCCTTTCGCCGGACGCTTGACTTGGTAAGCTATCACGGTTGGAGAACCAAGGCCCTATTCCTCTCACTGGGAGAGGTGCCTCTTTGGTGGAACTTGCATTTTGTTGCCTTTCGTTTGCTTCTCTCTCTCTTCATATTTCGACTCCGAGTGATTTGACTACTAACGATTGCCTCTTTCGAACTTCAAGTTGTGCTCAACATCCTCGAACACGTGCAGATGGAAGTTTGTGTCACTTGACCCTTGAGTTATTCTAGTTGGAATGCATTTTAAATATAGCAAAATCTCATTAGATTTTGGGTAAGTAAGCGATCTTTTGACAGCCTGCAATATTAGATCGAGTTTAAGAAATTTTTGACTATTTAACAAAAAACTATGAAAATATTATTGGCATAAGCAGGCATGCTTTCATTCATTGATGATGTTCAACTACAATACTTGCAAAATATTTATAATCATTTTTACAAGAAATTGAACAAAGCATTTATATAAAATAATGGCACAGGTGGTCGTTGTTCCAAGCTCTTTGGATTGTAATCCCATCAACTGTAGAGAGTTTGAAAGTACCATCCAATAGCTTCTGACTGATTACATATGGTCCGTCACAATTTGGTCTGAATACACCTATGGAAGTCATCACCCTTTTCAGCACAAGTTCACCAACTTCGAAAGTTCTATAGAGGACTTTTCTGTAGAAATGTCTGGCTATTCTCCTTTGATGTGTTGCGATTCAGAGCACTTCTTCATCTCTCCTTTCTTGAAACTGATAAAGTGCTTCTAGCTGTAGCTAATCATTCTGTGCCAGATTGAAATAAATTCTGCGGTGAGTAGGAATCTCTAGCTCTACTAGAATCATCACTTCAGAACCAAATGCCAGGGAGAAAGAAGTGACCCCAGTCATAGTTTTATGAGACATTCGATACGCCCGTAGTGCAAGTGGGAGATCATCTACCAAACAACCTTTAGCTTTCTCGAAATGCTTTTTGATGGTTTACTTTAGGATCTTGTTCACCGCTTCCACTTCCCCTTTTTCCTGGGGATGGGCCACTACTGCAAAGCTCTTCTAAATCTTATACTTGGCACAGAAACCTTTGAATTTTTCGCTCTCAAACTGAGTTCAATTGTCTATGATTATCTTCTACGAAACACCAAACCTGCAAATGATATTCTTTAAGATGAAATTGATGACTTTCTTTGAGGTAATGGTGGCCAGTGGCTATGCTTCAGCCCAATTTGTGAAATAATCGATGGCAATAATGGCATACTTCATGCTGGATTTGGAGGTTGGCAATACCCCAATCAAATCAATGCCCCCAAATAGCAAACGACCATGGACTAAACATTTGAGTCAACTCTATGGATGATGCTCTTGGAATGTTCGCAAATCTTTGGAATCTATCACACTTTCTGGTGTATACAGCAGAATCTAGGTTTACATCAGGCCAGAAATATCTAGGGTGAGCGTTTTGTTGGTTTGGTTTATCTAATGGTACAAACTATCAAATCAAACCAAAACCGATCAAAAGTAACACCAAACCAAACCGACCAAATCAAGTTTGGTTGGTTATCCAATTTAACTGAACTAAAAATATTTTAGACTTTATGTTTGTAATATTAATTAAAATTTGAGTTTTTTAAGAAATATATAATTCAAGTATTAATATTTATGTGTCGTATGCTTTTCAAAAGTAATTTGACACATACATGATGACTAAAATTTACTTGAATAACTTAACTGACCTAATGTATTTATTATAGCATCGACAATTATGAACATATAATAAAAGTTTGGTTAAACCGATAACCAGACTAAATATTTTTCCTAACCGATTACAAACTAATCTAATTTCAAAACCAAAACAAACCGACCAAATTAATTTGTTTTGGTTGGTTATTTGGTTAAACCAAATATTGCTCACCCCTAGATATAACCGTATCGAAAACTTTCTTGGTCAATGTTTGACTACCTATATGCACTCCGCACTCACCTTCATGCAGTCTTGCCAAGATTACTTTGGACTCCTCTTTGGTAACACATCAAAGCAAGGGCATAGAGAACCCTCGCCTGTACAACCAACCATCCTAAATCAGGAACATAAGAGCTTTTTGTAACTACTTCTTTCACTTCTTCGAATGGGGGCGTTCCATTGAGGAGATAATACTTTAATTGGGTCATCCACTATTCATGCTCTTTGACGTCTCCATAGCCCAATAACATCATCCTCTTTGGTAGTGGGATTGGAGAGAACTATGAAAGGCACTAACCCCAATAACCGATCATCACCTGAACTGGCATATTCAGCAAGTGAATCTGCCTTCATATTCTCCTATCTAGGAATGTGAGATATGGTGTAGTAGTCGAGGTCGTTCTGAAGTCCCATGCTTTGGATAGATAAGCTGGTAGGTTTCTACCTTTGGCTTGAAAATCTCTCCGAACCTATCACACCACCAACTGTGAATCACTGAAGATCTGCAAGGCTTTCAAGTTCAACTCCTTTGCAATCCTCAATCCAGCTATCAAGGCCTCATACTTTGCTTCATTGTTTGTCGATTGAAATTCGAGCCTTAATGCATAGCAAACTGAGCATTCTTCGGGAGTCTCTAGTAGCACTCCTGCCCCAGAGCAATACTCATTCATATCTCCATCAACAAACAACTTCCACTGAATCATCACATGTCCAGGCTCTTCTTTCTCGTCGTATCCATTTGTGAACTCTCCGATTAAATCCGCTAAAGCTTGACCGTTGATCGCCCTTCGAGGGTGATAAGTGATGTCATACCGACTAACCTCAATATTCCACTTCAATAACATTTCTGGAGTCTCTAGGTGGGAACAGAACTTGCTTTAGCGGATGATCAGTTAGAACTTTGATTGAATGGGCTTGGAAGTACAGCTTGAGCTTCTTTGAGGCAGTGAGAAGAAAATAAGCGAGCTTCTCTAGCTTCTAATAATTCAACTCCTCCCCAGTAATCCTTTTGTTGATGTAGTATACTGGCCATTGAATCTTCGCATCCTCTCGTACTAAAGCTGCACTCAAAGCGTGAGATGACACTGCCAAATATAAAAATAAACCCTCACCATCCCTGGGTTTGTTAAGCATTGGTGTTGTTTCCATGTGTTTGATTAATTCTTTGAAAGCCTCCCGACAAGCTGGGGTCCATTCAAAGTCTTTCTTTCCTTTTCTCCATGCATAAAAGAACAGAATACACATGTCCTTTGCCTTGGATATAAATCGATTTGAGGCAACAATTTTCCCATTCAAGCTTTGAAGTTACTTCTTTGTTCTTGGAGCCTACATCACCCTCAATGAAGACATTTGAGTAGGATTAGCCTCGATTCTCTAGGCATTAACCATGAAGCCTATAAATTTTCCTGATGCGACCCTGAATAAACATTTGAAAGGATTCAGTTTCATGCCTTACCTTCTGTGAATATGAAACATTTCAGCCAAATTCTCCATCTGATCCAATGCTCTCTTTCATTTCACGAGCGTATCATCAACATATACTTCCATGGTCTTACCGATCTATGACATGAACATTGCATTGACAAGCCGCTGATAAGTTGCCCCAGCATTCTTCAGCCCGAACGACATGGCTTTGTAGCAATATAACCCACACCTGTAATGAAGCTAGTATTCTCTTGGTATGACCTATGCATCATTATCTGATTATAGCCTGAATAGTCGTTTATGTATGATAGCAGTTCATGCCCTACTATAGCATCTACCAGATGATCAATCCTGGGCAAAGGAAAGTTATCTTTTGGGCACGCTTTGTTAAGATCGGAATAATCGATGCAAACACGCCACTTACCATTTGGCTTCTTCACAAGAACAGGGTTGGACGCCCAATCCGGGTATGCTGATTTTCTGATGAAGCGATTCTCCGTTAACCTGTCGACTTCCTCTTCGAGAGCCATAGACCATTCAGGACCTTGAGTCCTCCTTTTTTGCTTTACTAGTGTGATGCTTGGATCAATATTCAGTGCATGAACAACCATATCTGGAGATATTCCGCACATATCTGCATAACTCCAAGCAAAAACATCAAGATTAGATTTAAGTAAAATGACTAACTCACTTTGCAGTTTCTAGCCCTCCTGAGACCCTATTTTTAGACTTTGTTAAGATCTTTCTGATGTAGTAAAATAGAAATTGAGATCTCTACTGGCGTCACTCGATTATCCCTTGCACTGGACTTTGTAGGATACATCTTCTTCTGAGCCCCACTATGTTCACCAGTGTAGGGTCCATGCTATAGTTGCTAAAATGAAGGTTCACGAATGCAGAGGGAGCCCTCCACACTGTTCCCCTTGTTTTCGTTCTTGGATTCATGCAACTCTATAAGATATCATTTTGTAGCAGTGCTCTAATCCCCCTTGACTAAACCGATGTCTTTTTCCCTAGGAAACTTCATGGTCAAACACCATGGCGCCAGTGTGACTTTAAAATCAGCCAATGCAGGCTTGCCCAAAACGCGTTATAAGTGGAGACTTCATCCACAAGAACAAAGGTATGCATTAAAATAGCACTTCTTTCTGCTTTCCTCAGTTTCACAAGAAGGTCAATAGTTCCAATTGGTTGCTTGGGATCTTTACTAAACCCTGGATTTTTGTTTGACAAGCTTGCACATCTGACATTGAAAGATTCATCTAGTTGAAAGTCTTTCGAAATAGGACATTATCGGAGACACTGTAATCAACAAGCACCCTCCTGACCATAGCTGGGCCTATCCCAAATGTAACTACCATTGGATCCTGAGTAGGAGCTAGCACAACTTCTACATCCTTCTCAGTGAATGTAGTGGTTCAATGAGAAACCTTTTGCTACTTCGGGGAATGGTATTTCTAAGAATTAAACACCTCTCCTCCTTCGGGACATATTTCAGAGCATTCAAATACATTTCAATATTTACCCAGCTAGTACCTGCCGGATGAAGACCTTCAAAAATGGAATTAATCACTGGCCTTAAATTAGCTTGTACGAGAGCTCCACTACTTGGACCAGGCTGATTAGCAGCTGCACTCTTCCATTGAGGAGTGAAGGATGGATTTGCATTCTGAGGCTTCCTCACGTATTGATGTTGCTTATTCTTTCTGATTAAATCCTCGATCTAGCTCTTCAGATGTCTGCATTCAATTGTGTTGTGACCAGGTTGATTATTGAAATGACAGATACTCCTAGACTTCAACTGGTTTTCTCCCAATTTCAGCGCTTTTGGAATCAGATAGTCGTGTCTTTGGTGGCAGTGAAGATGTTCCCCGAGGTGTCCGTTAGAGGATTTAATTCAGGGTTTTTAAAAAAGCGAAGCATGTTGCCATTTTGGTTATCTCTCCTGTCATTTTCTCTTTTCTGCCCCCCGGCATTCTTCTGACTACCATGAGCATCACTATCCTTCCTTTCTGGCATAACACTACTTTTAGTGACATTCTAGGCGAGAGATGGGTCATCTTCCACTCAGACGAATTTTTCTTCCTTATTAAAGAATTTCTCAAGAGTTTTGGATTCGTTCATTTTCACTTATTTCCTGAATTCAGTCTTCTTATCCGTGGGCTCGGTACAATGCCATCAATACCATCCGAGGCTCGGAATTCCCCACTTCTGTCACATCAGCGCTAAAGCGAGTGAGAAAGGATTTCACTGATTCGCTCGGCCTTTGCTTTAGATATGATAATGACATGATGTCTTCGGTCTTTATGGCGTATAGTCTAAACTAATATTTGAACTTCTTCGCCAAGTCGGAAAACTGATCCATGGATTTCAGTGGCAGTTTGATGAACCAAAGTGACACTACTCCCTCCAAGTAGATAGTAAAATACAAGCACTTGATTTCATCATTCTCTCTTGCACCATTCATATGCTGATCATATTTGTACAGAAACATCTTAGGGTCACCGGTTCCACCATAAGCTCGGATAGTTGGAGGAACGGACTTTTTTGGGAACTTGGCCTATTGAATCCTCTAAGTGAACGGAGTCTTGCTCGAAGTAAAATCCCACTCTCTTTCATTATCATTACTCTCCATACTTTTCTTCATAATTTTCCTAATCATATCAGAAATATATTCTTCGTCATCGCGTCATTCCACGAGGCGAACGCCATCTTCTTTACCGCACGCACGCCAAGGCAAGCAGTCATGGTCAGGGATCCAGGGCCCTAGGCCTCCCGCATGGGAAGGTGCCCCTTTGGTGGGAATAGCCACTTTTCGAGAAATATATCTTTCAGAATGATTTTTGGCATGAGGTTTAGATTCCTCCATATCAGCTTCATCAGAATCATAGACTTCCTGAATGAGGTAATCAAGGTTGAGATCTGAAGCAGAAGAATTAGCATTCTCTTCACGGTTCATCTCAAGTTTTTCCATTACAGCATTGGCTCGAGCAGGGAAAAGAGCTTAGCTTATCCATCATGGCTTTGTTTGAAGCTTCCATCTGCTACGTCAGATCGGCAACAACTGCATCCAATTCTTCGCGAGACACACCAACTCCTGAAGTTTGAGAAGTAGATGGATGGTGGGTTTAAGGAGTAGCCACAACATCATTAGCAACATTCCACGAACTAGAAGCTCTAACAAACTTGCTAGTTTTCTTAGGCCATAATTTCTGACAATCTTCCAAACTTCGTAGGTATCCTTTCACTGGACCTGACTTATAGTCTGTGCGCATCTATCATAGAATGACAGGCTTCCAATCTTAACAATCCAAAAAAAAATCCACCAAGGCTCTAAACCTTCTGGTCTTTAGTTTGAGCCCCACGGGGAACGCCAAAAATTTTAATGCCAAAATAGCACTAACACCCCCAAGTGGTATATTAACACTTTAAATTTATTAAAAAAACAAGGTTAAGAGCAAGAATATAGGGAAAATAGTAAAAGTAGAGAGCGTTTAAAGTGGTTCAGCTCTAATCTGCCCTACGTTCACTTTGAAGGATGATTTCATTACGATCTTCATTACAAGGTACAAAATTTTCTTTGTCTCATAAATTTTCTATCTCTTTTTACAATAAAACTCTCTTGTCTCTACAGAACTTCACAATGATTCTCTATCTCTCGATTTCCTCAGAGAAGTACTTGAATTCTCGATGGAATTGTTGATGGAGATGTTCGAATCTTGATTGAAGATGCTTTAGTGGATTTTGTTTTGTTGTAACAAGTTCGGAGATTGAAAATGGTAGTCTTTCGGGTAGAAAATTCGATCTCATTAAAGTGTGATAGTGCTGGGTATTTCTAGGAAAAGAACAAATGGAGTGGCTAACTTGTAATTTGGTGTAAGAAGAGTTATGGTTCAGAAATCGATCCATGCCACGTGGCATTCTTTCTCCAATGTTATATAACATCGATGATCCACAGGTCTACAATGTTGCCGATCCACTATTTTAGTAGCGACCAATCCATGCAACAGAACACTACTCGATCCACTGAAACTGGAGGATCCGACCCATGACATTCAAATCCATGTCAATCCATCTGATAATGTAATGTCGATCCATGCTTTTTCGAAACCAACCGTTCCATCTATATGAGATTATGCTAATCCATGAAATATGGATGCAATACCCATCCTCCGTTAAGGTCACTCACAAAGGGAATGCATTAGCTTTGGTGAAGCATTTTAGGTAAAAGACACAAATAATTTACAACACAGACATATGCACAGTGCAAAACTGAAATCATTTATAAATAGCGTGGTTTAGTAAAAACATTACAATCATTGTCTCAAAATCCAACTTCTAAATTATTGCAACAAAACATCTGTCTTGATTTAATTCTCCATGTACATAAATTAGCATAAAACAGAAGTAAAACAGCATAAATCCCCAATAAAAGTGTAACCATAGCCATATCCCAAGAAAAGAGAATCCAAGCAATACATCTACTCTCTTCAAGCTTGAAAAGGTCTGCACTAAGCTGAAGTATTCCCTTCCTGTGAACCTTGGGGGGGAGGGGGGAACGGAAGAAAAGAAGGCAAAAGAAAACGGGTCAGACATAAGTCCGGTAAGTCCAGTGATTATTCAGCATGTAAACAGGTAAAAGGATCATGACATGAATAAATTGAACATAGGACAATACCATAGAAATAAGATAACATAAGATAAGGCAAGATAAACTGAATATACCATCACACTCATTTACATTTCTCTGCACCTACTAACGAGTGTTTCAACTACCATCATGTGTTCATAACAAAGTGATCCCTTTTTCGATTGGCTTCTACTCGCACGTATTTATTACTTTTGTCACTCGGCCCTGCTTGATTGTAGATACCAGTGTTGGTCCCACCATAGGGTGTAACAGTTCCTATGGTGGCAACCCGACACGTATTCTTGATGCACAGTGTATACTACTGATGCCCAGTGCCTACTTTATCCACACCGGAGTACGTGCACCCTCATACTCCGTCGGAACCTGCATTGCTGCACCACCTGCCGCTATTTTGACCGCTTATAATTGGCCAAGTAATCGTTCCTCACCCTGCCTAGTTCAGGGTACCGTGATACATCTATGTGAGTTACTGCTGAAATGGGTCCCCGTTACTAGGGTTTCCAAATCAACATGTTATAATGGTTAAGTGTTCTCAAATTAACCTACCCCCACCCATTTGTTTAATTAAAATGTTGTATTGGTTAAGCGTTGTCTTGATTAACTTAACCCTACCATTCTTAGCATGTTCGTTCCTTATCTTCAATTCATTCACTAAAGCACCAACCTCTCATATTAGATCTATACTGTTGCGGTTGCTGGATGGGCTGGGCAGTTCCGGGCGGTCTTATACCGCGACTCGATCTAACCTCGGGTTTTCGGGCTTAATGCGCTAACCTCTCACATTAGATCTATATTGCTGCGGTAGCTGGATGTGCCAGCGGTTCCGGGCAGTCTTACACCGCAACTCAATCTAACTTCGGGTTAGGCATGTTCATGTTTAGCCAATTTACATATTTTTCATATGTGTCCAAATCTATGTGTCAAATTTTCCACATGTCTAGTCAGTACAATTTTGTGACACATTCCCATGTTATGCCAATTAAATTATACCCAATTTTCCTTGCGTTATAATCGCACGTACAACGAGATTCAAACTAAGTTCCTAATGAACTTAGTATTCACAAAAGCAAGTAAAAAGGGGAAACATAGAGAAGGAGCATAAGAATTGACATGAGGAAAAATAGGCATGTAAAGATGTACCCAATTCAAGAATCACGTTTCAATGTTGTACATTAACAATATTTGTCGACAAGCTAAGCAATTTATACCATAGGTATAAAGATTAGATAGAATTATACTAAAGAGAATCACTAATGTTTATGTACAACATTATAAGTCCCATTTTAATCGCAATAGTCTTATAGGCACAGGATGTACAACATGATAATTTCCATCATATAAATCACAACAGTCTCATAAGCATGATAGGTTCCATTATGTCAATCCAAAAGTCTCAAAAGCATGATAGGTACTATTATGTCAGTCACAATAGTCTCATATTCATGATAGGTATTATTATGTCAGTCCAATAGTCTCATAAACATGATAGGTTCTATTATGTCAGTCCAACAATCTCATAGGCATGATGTAACACCCCACCTTTGTTAAGGTCACTCACAAAGGGAATGACATAACTTTGATGGAGCGTTTTAGTAGACAGAACAGAAATTTACAAGACAGATAAAATAGTACTTAAAAATTTATAACTTTATTACAACAGAAACAGAAATAAGTTTGGTTACATCTTTTCAAATCACAATATCCGAATTCAAGTACAAAATATCGGTCTTTTTAGAATGCATAGTTTTTAAATTCATAATCCCCAACATAAACTGCCATGGAAAGATAGAGCCAAAGCCAAGCATTACTTCAAGCAGAGAGAATCTGAATCAAGCCCCTATGTTTCCACCCTGAAAACCTTGGGGGGAACGGAATGAAAAGAGGCAAAATAAACTAGATCAGATATATGTTTGGTGAGTCCGGTGACTTTCAGCATATAAACAGATAATAGTATCATGACATGTAAATAAAACTGGATGAGAGATACCCGTAACAGGAAAAGCCGGTTAACAGAATGATAGAGACTAAGCTAAGCTTCTTACTTAGTCTTCACTTCTCTGCACTAATACCAGTATAACAGGATTAGGTGTTACTCTAATGTCTAAACTGAAACAGAAACGAAAATAGAATAATCTCTACAGAAACAGAATGCTAGTAATGGGCCTTTACCACCCGAACAGACAGAAGGTAAGGAAACAGTATCGAAAACGGAATCAGAGACGGAAACATAATAATCCTTGCGGAAACAGAGTGTTATAATTAGGTGTACATAGTAATGGGCCTTTACCATCCCAACAGACGGTACCACGCAGATACAGACAGGTGTTTCCACCCAACAGAAACAGATGGTACCAACAGAAACAGAAGGTACCAACAGAAACAGACAGAACTAAGTGTAACCTAAGTCCTACCCCAAAGCGATCGGCTCCTTAATAAATAAATACCTTTGTCGGCCCCACAGTAGGGTGTATCACTCCCTAAAGTGGCAACCTATTGGCAAAAACCTATTTACAGATGTCACGGTGTCTTACATCCTCAGAGCAGACCAGATCCATGCACGCACATGACCCGGTTGGAACGCGCCATCAACACCCCTCGCCATTATCAGAATAAACCGCTTATAATTAGTTCAGTAAGCGTGCCCGGAGCCCTACATAGCGTGGGGTTAAGTTTTTGATACCAGAAACGGTTACCGACTAATATGGATCCCAAACAACAGATGGCACAAGCATTTCCCCTCCTAACCTTGTGCCCCCAGACTAACAGATTTCAGATTAACTTGTTTACAGATTTCAGACAGAGTTCAGCTTACTAGTTCACAGATCAGACAATCAAGTTAACAAGTTTTCGGACTAACGGATCAGATATACAGATTAAAGAGCTTACAGATTGTTTTACCTAACTTTGTATTGGGCCTACAGATTTATGAAATGGGTTTATTAGATTCATTAGACCAACTGTTTTAACCCGATCCACCCAACACGTTTTAGGTATCATATTTATCTTAGATTTGCATTAATTAATTATTAATGCATAGACCTCTCACATTAGGTCGGTAGCTTGTGGCCGCTGGATATGCCTGGCGGTTCCGGGCAGACTTCTGCCACAAGCCAGACCTAACCTCGTGTCTAAGCATATTTTAGTTATGCCTACGACCTCTCACATTAGACTGATAGTTTGCGGTCGCTGGTTAAGCCGATTGGTTCTGGGTAGGCTTCTACCGCAAACGGAGTCTAACCTCGTGTCATAGCCACTTTACAGAAAATATCAGACTAATTATGTCTATTTAGTAGATTTAACTTCTTTACAAGTTATGGCAGATTATCCAAAATCTATTAACATGTTTTGCTCAATTTTAGATCGAGCCTCCAATTTATAATTATTCAGCTTTCAACAGATTAAGCAATTCAACAGATTTAGCAGATAACAATTTTAGCAGATTAGGCAATTCAGCAGATTTAGCAGATTAGGCAATTCAACAGATAACAGATTTAGCAGATTAGGCAGTTCAACATATTTAGCAGATAACAGATTAGTAGATTGGGCAATTCAGCAGATTTAACAAATTAAATATTTCTTAAAGTTCTATTTACATATCTTGTCTAAATTTACATGCCTAAATCATGGTCATAATTCATAATACGACATATACCCCAAATTTTAATTTAACTTTGCACAATACAGAATATTCTCTAAAAAGTCCCAAACAATATGAATTATGTCAAATTATAACCTATGATGCTAAATATCCTAAAATCCATATTTAGGCGCATTAATAGTTAACCTATTTTAATATAGATCTTTACGCCTAAGTCATATATATCTTTTTTTCTCTTTTCAAATCATAGATCGTGATATAAAATATGCCCCAAAATCTTGATCTTAAATTTTAATCATGTATTATGTCCTCAAAATCAGATCTTGCATTATAATATGCATTATATTCCAAATCCCAAGCCATATGCTATCATATAATAATAATTCTTCCAAATCACAGTCTTTTATACATAGTATGCACTGATTCTAGATCTTAATTTACAACCTATGTTCTTTTCTCAAATCAGTCACAGATCAGTCATGTCCAATTATGCAATATTCATTATTTGCCCCAAAATTAGCATTCATGCGTTAATCTCTTATGAGATTTGGTGCAGGCTCGTAGTAGCCTGGCTATAGAACAGAAAGGAAAAGGAGATATAGAATAGTCACAGGAAAACAGATCTGACAGATAAGAATATGTATAACCTCAAATTTAGATTTATAACCATGCCAAGATCATAATAAAAGTTTATGTCTGAAAATAACTGTACTCACAAAAAGGGAACGATTCTTGTATTATGAAATCTGTGTTCTGACACTGAATAGCGCTCCTTTGATGCAGTCTAGTTGTTCTTTTAATCCTATTCAGTTTGGAAGAAGATGCACTAGTTTTATCTTAGGTTTCAGTAGAGTAGCGACGCCATTATTTTATTTTCTAAGAGGGAGACAGCTATGGAGGCTAGAGAATAGTGTAGGAGATTTAGGTTTTGGCTTAGGGATGTATTTATAGGAGAATAGAAGGGTCCAAAGCCTTAGATATTAACCTAGAACCAATCCAGACCATCAGAACAGCCAAAACCACGTCACACGCTGAAGAAAATCGGATCTGGGCAAAAAAGATCGACCTGTAGGGGGGAGGTCGACACTAAGATCGAGCGCCAGGTCGACCCTATGGTCGACCTGCCTACCCAGGTCGACCCCCAGGTCAACCTGGGTCCTGGGCGGGAAATTTCCCGCCCAGCCCGCTTTTGGGTTCAGATTTTTGAATTTCGAATTTGGAATTTATTTTCGAGCTGTTTTATATTTTCAGAAACTTTCGAAGGCCATAACTTCTTCATACGGAGTCTGGTTTACACAAATTCGAACTTTATCTCAAGCAGAATTCTGAGATGAACGAAATGGCGTAACCCGTTTTCCTTAATTCTCACATTTAAAATTAATTATACTTCATTTTGTTACACTTATGTTCATAGAAAATTCGGGGTGTTACATTCTCCCCTCCTTAAAGGATTTCGTCGCCGAAATCTTCATGTTAGGAAGAATGTGTCCTACCATCCAATCACCCATCTACTCAACCATCATCCACTAGCATCCATTGTCCTTAGAAAACTTCTAACGTTGTATTAACATATGCAAAAGTGTGTGTATATGTTCCTTATCTAATGCAAAGATTAGGCGGTCAACTAATTCAGTTGACTTCCTTAATGCGAATTATGTCAGCGCCATGAGTCCAACATGTATACAATTTTCCTATTTGATACATATCATTTCTATATGTGCGCACAACCGTTTATTCATACGCAACATCCATGTGCTGAGTCGACCATTTTTCATCCACAAAATTGAAAAATGCACACACATCCATATGCAGTATGAGAGTGTTTCTGAGTCGATGTAGTGCCTAGTGTGTGTATATGCATCCACGTGCGACCACTAGCAACCACTTGCAACCATCATAGATAACATGTCTCAAACACTTGTTTACACCCATTAGTTTCTACCTAAAGGTCGAAGATTCGGTCGATAGGATAAAGTCGAGTGATAGAAGCAAGTATAATTAAAACTAAAGCTACGTTCCCATTAGACACCGGTTTAAGAGAATAACCCCATAAGTATCAACCCCGAAGACCGAAATCAACATCATATTAACACTCATAGAATCACTCCCATTAAACAAATGCCCAACTGGAAATCTATTTCACACTTTGAGTAAAAACTCCTATCCTTTTCAGAAATATTCAGATACCTACAGACTACTAATACAGATCTGATTACCAAATAATTCTTAGGAAACTAAGCATGATAAAAACCCAAAATATATGTTTCACTTAACGCCCAACACAGATACCCTCAATCCCCAACTTATCACAAACAGATGAGTCGTAACCCTCATGGGGTTTGAGACTATAGCGGAATCAGAAACAAGACTAGGATCAAAGTGCAGAGTTTCAATTACAGGATCAAAATGCCAAAATCAGAAAGAGTTTTAACTCCACAATCAGATAAGGAAATTAAAACTTCTACAGAAAGTTTTCCTATTTCTATCCTATCTACGAGCCTCGAGGGTATTCGCCTGTCCTTCAGAAGTTGGTCCTACCCCCTGCCCTTGTCCTCGTTTCTTTGGGAAGTCCCTAGTGAAGTGCCCCATTTCTCCACAGTTGAAGCAGGTGCCCTTCCTTTTTCTGCAATCCTTGTACAGATGGGTCGAGGTTCCACAAGTAAAGCACTTCTTCTCCTTCTTGTCCTCAAACTTCTCATCCTTCTTTTCCTTTTTGGGCCCCGCTTTCTTGTTCTGTGGTCCTTCAAGCTTTACTTCTTTCTTCTCACTTTTGGTTTCCTCTTCATTCATCAATGCCATGTCAACTAATTTCTCGAAGGTAGCCCCATAGGAATGTGGGACATTGCCAATCCGTGTAGTGGCTCGTTCAAACCTTTAGCAAACCTTAGTGCTTTCTTATGCGGTATATTTACCAAATCTAAGCCAAATCTTACCAACTGATTAAACTTGTTGACGTACTCTCTCATTGATAAATTACCCTGCTTCGACGCTAAGAACCTCTCTACGTATAGACTCTTTTCCGCTCGTGAGAGAAATTTCACCTCGAACCTATGCCTGAAATCCATCCATCTCTCTACCGGACGCTCTCCATTTATGACCTCCCACCAAAAAGAAGCTTCGTCCTTAAGCAACCATACCGCCAATTATATCTTCTGCCTGTCTTCTACCTCGAAGATAACGAACAAATCCTCAGTTTCTTTGAGCCAGTTCCTTACCTCCACGAAGGATTCAGTTGCATTAAAATTCTTGCCACCCATGGCTCGAAAGTCTCTACATATCTTCGGGAAAGTATTCACGCGCGGAGGAGGAGGAGGAACCGTTGCAACTGGGGGAGGAGGGATGTTTGTTGGGCCCGCATCATTAGCCTTAGCTTCTAGGTACCTCCTGAACCAGCCAGGCATCGGTACGCCCTCCGGAAGGTTAAGATCCCCAGACATGCTAAAACGAAAGAAAAGGGAAGATTCAAAACAAAGGATAGAAAGATAGGCTATGGCTTTGGGGATTATGTTTTTCAAAATAAACTCTACTTTTAAAATACTACCTTTTTAAACCTTTTTGAAAATAATTTTCAAAAACTTTTTATCCAATCTGGTAACCTTCAACTCTAATACCAAGTGTAACACCCCACCTCCGTTAAGGTCACTCACAAAGGGAATGCCTTAACTTTGATGGAGCGTTTTAGTAGACAGAACAAAAATTTACAAGACATATAAAGTAGTACTTGAAAAATTTATAACTTTATTACAACAGAAATAGAAATAATTTTGGTTACATCTTTTCAAATCACAATATCTGAATTCAAGCACAAAATATCGGTCTTGTACGAAAGCCTTCAGAATGCATAGTTTCTAAAGTCATAATCCCCAACGTAAACCGCCATGGAAAGATAGATCCAAAGCCAAGCAATACTTCAACCAGAGAGAATCTGAATCAAGCTCCTATGTTTCCATCTTGAAAACCTTGGGGGGGGGGGACGGAAAGAAAAGAGGCGAAAACAACTAGGTCAGACATAAGTCTGGTGAGTCCAGTGACTTTCAGTATATAAACAGTTAATAGTATCATGACATGTAAATAAAACTGGATGAGAGATACCCGTAACAGGAATAGCAGGTTAACAGAATGATATGGACTAAGCTCAGCTTCTTACTTAGTCTTCACTTTTCTACACTAATACTAGTATAACAGGATTAGGTGTTACCCTAATGTATAAACTGAAACAGAATAATCTCTACAGAAACAGAATGCTAGTAATGGGCCTTTACCACCCGAACAAACAGAAGGTAAGGAAATAGAATAGGAAATGGAATCAGAGACGGAAACAAAATAATCCTTACGGAAACAGAGTGTCAGAATTAGGTTTACACTTGCAATGGACCTTTACCACCCTAACAGACGGTACAACGCAGAAACAGACAGGTGTTGCCACCCAACAGAAACAGACGGTACCGACAGAAAAAGACAGAACTAAGTGTACCCTATGTCCTACCCCCAAGCGATTGGCTCCCTAATACATAAATACCCTGTGTCAGCCCCACAATAGGGTGTATCACTCCCTAAAGTGGCAACATATTGGCACAAACCTATTTACAGATGTCATGGTGTCTTACATCCTCAGAGCAGACTGAATCCATGCACGCAAATGACAAGGTTGGAACGCGCCATCAACCCTCGCCATTATCAGAATGAATCGCTCATAATTAGTTCAGTAAGCGTTCCCGGACCACTACATAGCATGGGGTCAAAGTTTTGATACCAGAAAGGGTTACTGACTAATATGGGTCCCAAACAACAGATGACACAAGTATTTCCCCTCCTAACCTTGTGTCCCCAGACTAACAGATTTCAGATTAACATGTTTATAGATATCAGATAGCGTTCAGTTTACTAGTTCACAGATCAGACAATAAAGTTAACAAGTTTTCAGACTAACGGATCAGATATACAGATTAACAGGCTTACAGATTGTTTTACCTAACCTTGTATTGGGCCTACAAATTTACGAAATGGGTTTATTAGATTCATCAGACCAATTGTTTTTACCCTATCCACCCAACACGTTTTAGGTATCATATTTATCTTAGATTTGCATTAATTAATTATTAATGCACAGACCTCTCACATTAGGTCAGTAGCTTGTAGCCGCTGGATATGCCGGGCGGTTCCGGGCAGACTTCTGCCACAAGCCAGACCTAACCTCATGTCTAAGCATATTTTAGTTATGCCTACGACCTCTCGGATTAAACTGACAGTTTGCGGTCGCTGGTTAAGCCGGTTGGTTCCAGGCAGGCTTCTACCGCAAACGGAGTCTAACCCCACGTAATAGCCACTTTATAGAAAATATCAGACTAATTATGTCTATTTAGCAGATTTAACTTCTTTACAAGTTACGACAGATTATCCAAAGTTCTATTAACATGTTTTGCTCAATTTCAGATCGAGCCTCCAATTTATAATTAGTCAGCTTTCAATAGATTAAGCAATTCAACAGATTTAGCAGATAACAATTTTAGCAGATTAGGCAATTCAGAAGATTTAGCAGATTAGGCAATTCAACAGATTTAGCAGATTAGGCAATTCAACAGATTTAGCAGATAATGGATTAGCAGATTAGGCAATTCAGCAGATTTAATGGATTAAATATTTCTTGAAGTTCTATTTACATATCTTGCCTAAATTTACATGCCTAAATCATGGTCATAATTCATAACACAACATATGCCCCAAATTTTAATTAAACTTTGCATAGTACAGAATATTTTCTAAAAAGTCCCAAACAATATGAATTATGTCAAATTATAACCTTTGATGCCAAATATCTTAAAATCCATACTTAGGCACATTAATAGTTAAACTACTATAATATAGATCTTTACATCTAAGTCACATATATCTTTTTTTCTCTTCTCAAGTCATAGATCGTGATATAAAATATGCTCTGAAATCTAGATCTTAAATTTTAATCATGTATTAAGTCCTCAAAATCAGATCTTGCATTATAATATGCATTACATTCCAAATCCCAAGTCATATGCTATCATATAATAATTCTTCTTCCAAATCACAGTCTTTCATACATAGTATGCACTGATTCTAGATCCTAATTTACAACTTATGTTCTTTTCTCAAATCAGTCACAGATCGGTCATGTCCAATTATGCAATATTCATTATTTGTCCCAAAAATAGCATTCATGCGTTAATCTCTTATGAGATTGGCGCAGGCTCGTAGTAGCCTGGTATAGAACAGAAGGAAAAAAGGAGATACAGAATAGTCACAGAAAAACAGATCTGACAGATAAGAATACGTATAACCTCAGATTCAGATTTATAACCATGCCAAGATCATAATAAAAAGTTTATATCTGAAAATAACTGTACTCACAAAAGGGAATGATTCTTTTATTCTGGAATATGTGTTCTGACACTGAATAGCGCTCCTTTGATGTAGACTAGTTGTTCTTTTAATCCTATTCAGTTTGGAAGAAGATGCACTAGTTTTATCCTAGGTTTCAACAGAGTAGCGACGCCATTATTTTATTTTCTAAGAGGGAGAGAGCTATGGAGGCTAGAGAATATTGTTGGAGATTTAGGTTTTGGCTTAGGGATGTATTTACAGGAGAATAGAAGTGTCCAGAGCCTTAGATATTAACCTAGAACCAATCCAGACCATCAGAACAGCCAAAACCACGTCACACGCCGAAGAAAATCCGATCTGGGGAAAATAGGTCGACCTGTAGGGGGGAGGTCGACACTAAGTTCGACCCCCAGCTCGACCCTATGGTCGACCTGCTTACCCAGGTCGACCCCCAGGTCGACCTGGGTCCTGGGCGGAATTTCCCGCCCAGCCCGCTTCTCGGTTCAGATTTTTGAATTTCGAATTTAAAATTTATTTTCGAGCTGTTTTATATTTTCAGAAACTTCCGAAGGCCATAACTTCTTCATACGGAGTCCGATTTACGCAAACTCGGACTCTATCTCAAGCAGAATTCCGAGACGAACGCAGTGGCGTAACCCGTTTTTCTTAATTCTCAAATTTAAAATTAATTATACTTCATTTTGTTGCTCTTATGTTCACAGAAAATTCGGGGTGTTACACATGATAAGTGTCATTACATCACAATAGTCTCATAGGCATAATCAATTCGACAAAAGGAGAGGCACGAATCAGAATTAGGCATCATTCTAGATCCGATTATTACAGTCATGATTTCTTTTAGATGTTTAAATATAAATAATAACTGAACTTACAAAAAAAGTTGGATCTTGTATTCCGGAATCTGATTTCCGAATTTGAAAAGCTATCCTTTGATATAGACGTTTGATTTGATTTTCTTCTTAATCGATTATTAGTTTGGATTTGATTTTCTAGTTTGGAGAAGATAAAGAAGACTAGGCTAGCTTGCAGACGAACAGCAGGATGGCACCATTGTCTTAGGGTTATGTGGTTAGGGTCTAGGTTTAGCTACGTGTATATAGATGTCTAGGATTAATTATATCCTTTATATTAGTCTAGGGGAAATCAGAGCCATCAAACCAAAGAGATGTGTCATCCAGCCAATCATAGCATGACACATAAGCCCTAGCACATCAAAAATTAGCCATTGGCCAATCAGAGAAGGCCACATCAGCTCAGGACTACAGAAATTCATCACAAGAAGCATATATAAAAAGGGGTCGACTCCTTACAAGGGGGGTCGACACCTATGTCGACTCCCCTACGGTGGGGTCAACACCTATATCGACTCCCCCTTGGGGGTTCGACACCCTAAGCGGGAAATTTCCATCTCAGCCTATTCTTCTCGAATTTTGAATTTTGTACTGGTTTTTATTATTTAATTATTATTTATATTTGTTTTCTACATAAACTAGAAATCTTCTGAACTCCATAACTTCTTTATACGGAGTCTGATTCACGCAAACCTGGACCCTATCTCAGGCAGAATTCCGAGATGAATGCAATGGCGTAACCCGTTTCCCTTAATTATTCTTCTAAAAATTAAGTGTTCTTAGATTCGATATTTTTAATATCCATAGAAAATACGGGGTGTTGCATTCTCCCCTCCATAAAGGTTTTCCTCCCCGAAATCTCCAAGTCAAGAAGAATGTATCCTAACATCAACCATCCATCTACTTAACCATCAATCACAGGCATCCATTGTCCTTAAAAGGTTTCTAATATTTTCATGATCATGTGCATAGTGTGTGTATATGTCATTATCTAATGCAAAATCAGGCGGTCTACTGATTCAATTGACCTCCTTGATGTGAATCTTGTCAGTTCCATGAGTCCATTATGTATGCAATTATACCAAATCATACTTTGTAACTTCTACATGAGTGCACAATCATTCATACAAATGCAACATCCACATGATAACACATCAAGTTTTCAATCCATATATAAATACATATATGCATATGCAATATGAAAGTGACTGAGCCGATCTAGTACCGTGTGTGTGTGTGTATATTCATCCACAAGCAACCACTAGCAACCACTTGCAACCATCAATCATAACATGTTTTCAAATACATGTTTACATCCATTGGTTTCTACCTAAGGATCAAGAATAGGACCGAGGAGATATACTAAAGAGATAGACATAGGCATGCATAAACTTATGAAAAAAAAGAGATCAAGAATGTACCCTCAAAAAGACAAGGGTAGGTTGCGCGTATCTTGTCCTCAGTCTCCCAAGTCGCGTCTTCCTCATCATCACTCCATTGTACTTTAACTAGCTTGACTTCATGATTGCGTATCCTTTAACTTCTGTCCCCAAGATACGAGTTGGAGCTCTTCTCACCATTGCTTCTCGTTCCACTTCTATTTCATCAAGTATGCTTGGCTCCACAACTTCTGCAGACTCATGTAAGCACTTTTGTAGATGAGAGACATGAAAGACAATATGTACTCTAGCCAATCTTTCGGGAAGATCAACTTTATAAGCCATCTTCCCAATTCTCTCAATGATAGGAAATGGCCCTACAAATCTTGGTTCCAATTTTCCTACGGACCCAAAGCGAACAACATTCCTCAAAGGAGATACTTTAAGAAAAACTCTGTCCCCAACCTCAAATTCAAGGCCGGTCCTTCTTTTATCAGCGTAGGACTTCTGTCTATCTTGTGTGGTCTTCATTTGTCTTTGTATCAAGTCCACCTACTCTGAAGTTTCTCTGATCATGTCAGGCCCAAGTACGAGCTTGTCTGTATACTCCGATCCACAAGTTTGTAATCGGCACGATCTTCCATACAAGGCCTCAAAATGTGTCATGCCTATGGTAGCGTGGTAGCTATTGTTGTAAGCGAACTCCACCAAAGGATGGTGATCCTCCCATGTTCCCCCAAAATCAAGAATGCACAATCTCAAGAGATCTTCTAGTACTATATTCACCCTTTCCGTCTGACCATCGGTTTGAGGGTGATAGGAAGTGATTAAGCATAGTTGTGTGCCTACATCCTCTTGCAACCTTTTCCAAAACTCGCTCGTAAAGATAAGATCTTGATTACTTACTATGCTGGAGGGTATCCCATGCAGTCGAACTACTTCTTTAAGAAAAATGGATGTTAACAATGAGGCAGTCCTTCTACTCTTAACAGGTAAAAAGTGAGCGCTTTTAGTGAGCCTGTCCACTATTACCCAAATACTGGTATTGCCCCTTCTTGACCTAGGCAACCCATCAACAAAGTCCATCAAAATGCTATCCCATTTCCACTGTGGGACCTCTAGAGGATGAAGCAGACCACCATGCTTCTTTTGCTCCGCCTTGACTTGTTGGCATATCAAGCACTTATAGACAAACTCAGCTACATCCTTCTTCATGCCATTCTAGAAGAAAACCCTTTTCATGTCTTTATACATCTTGTCCCCACCTGGGTGTATGGTTAACTTAGAATGATGTGCTTCTTCGAGAATGGTCTTCACCAAATCCCTTGCATGTGGGACGCATAATCTTCCATCCCATCTTAACCAACCTTTGTCATCGATTGAGTATCTATTGAGGTGACTAGAAGTCCCACCTCTAATTAACTTATCCATCACATCAACGAGTTGAGGGTCTTCACGTTGTACGGTTACTATAGAGTCCAAAAGAGTAGGCCGCACCTCTAGCAATGCTAACAAACCAGGTACAAATTCAAAGGAGGGTCTAAATTCAAAGTTCGCTACGTACTCCAAGCTTTGCCTTTCTACTAAAAGAGAGGACTTACGGTCAGCTTTTTCCTACTCAAGGCGTCTACTACCACATTGCCCTTGCCAGGGGTACAAGCAATCTCAAAATTTTATGAGGCAAGAAATTCCATCCACCTTTGTTGTCTTAAGTTAAGATCTTTATGTGAGAAAAGGTACTTTAGCGATTTATGGTTTGTAATTAATTCAAACTTTTCTCCTAAAATGTAATGACGCCATGGCTTAAAAGCGAAAACAATGGCAGCTAGTTCTAAATCATGAGTTGGGTAGTTTTTCTCTTGTACCTTCAACTGCCTTCCTCCATAACAAACTACTCTGCCCTCTTGCATCAAGATAGCGCCCAATCTGGTACTGCATGCGTCTATATATACAATAAACATCTTACTCCCATCCGACAATGTCAGAACCGGGGCTGTTGTCAGAGCGCTTTTTAACCGTTGGAAAGCAACATCGCAATCCAAATCCCAGGCAAAAGTTAGGTTCTTTTTTGTCAACCTAGTAAGTGGAGCCGAGATCTTGGCGAAGTCCTTGATGAACTTTCTGTAAAAGCCCGCTAGTCCGAGAAAACTTTGTACTTCGGTTGCATTCCTTGGAATCTTCCAATCTTCCACCGCAACTACTTTTGCGGGATCCACAGCTATCCCCTCTTTGGACACCACATGTCCAAGAAACCTTACTTCTTCTCTCCAAAAATGGCATTTGGAGAATTTTGCTTTCAGTTGGTGTGCACGAAGAGTATCCGTAACTTCCCTTAAATGCAAAGCATGTTCTTCCCCACTTTTTTATAAAATCAAAATGTTGTCCACGAAGACCACTACAAATTTATTAAGGAACGCTTTGAACACCCTACTTATCAAGCCTATGAAATAGCAGGTGCATTAGTCAAGCCGAAAGGCATGACAAGCCGTTCGAAGAAACCATCCGGGGTCCTGAACGCGGTCTTATCTACGCTGTCTTCTGCCACTCTTAGCTAATGAAATCCAGTGGCCAGATCTATTTCGGAGAAAACCGAGGCACCTACAAACTGGTCGAACAAGTCATCTATTCTTGGAAGTGGGTGCCTATTTTTCTTGGTCAGCTTGTTTAGCTCCCTATAGTCCACGAATAGACGAAGTAAACCATCTGCTTTGGTTGCAAACACCATTGGAGCACCCCATTCTGAAATACTCCACCTTATGAACCCCTTTTCAAGCAATTCTTTAACTTTCTTGCTGAGCTATTTCCTTTCCCTTAGAGCCATGTTTCTAACGGGTAAAGCAATAGGTTTTGCATTATCAACAAGGTATATGCGGAATTCCATCTCTTGCTTCGGGGGAAAGCCTTTCATCTCCTCAAAGACATCCGAGTATTCACAGACTACTCTAATAGATTACAAGTTTTCAATCAACGCATCAAGAGATTCTAGACAACTAAGCATAACAGAATTCATGGGATTAGAAGATATTTCGATAGTGTTACCGAGGTGAGTCATAAGTCTAACCACTCTCCTTTCACAATCGAGGATGGTACCGTTACTGGATAACCAATCCATGCCTAGAATTAACCCATAACCGTGAAGCCCAAAACGTAAGCATTAAATCTAAACCCAGCGCTTGGTATACAAATTTCCAAATCCAAACAAATCATTGACAAGTAAGTCGAACCCCCAATTGGATTTGAAGCAACCATAAGATCCTGTACTATACTGGTATCTAGGTGCAGAGATTCAACTAAAGCAGTAGATATAAAAGAGTGCGATGCACCAGAATCAAAAAGAGTACGAACTGGATGATCAGAAAGATAAACTAAACTCTCAACAGAAATATTTCTACCTCTTTCTTGCGGAGGTGCCATGAGAGCGTGAACCTGCCCTCCAGAAGTAGATTCAGTCCTCTTCCCTTGCCCTTGCCTTCTTGGGAAATCCTTAGCCATATGTCCTGTCTCACCGCATTGAAAGCAACCTCCCATCTTCCTCTTCTTCTTCCTGCAGTCTTTAATCCGATGTTCAGTTATGCCACAAAATTTGCACTTCCTCTTGTCACGGGATTTGTTATTCTTCCCTCCTTTCTTGTAATCCGTTTTCTTTTTCTGTGATCCCTCCACTTTCTTTTCCAGAAGTTCTACTAACTTTGCCTCTATCTTGCCATCCTTGTCTTCCTCCTGTAATAGTGCCATGTCCACCAGTCTCTCAAAAGTCGCACCCATAGGTATATGGGACATAGTTAGGCTGTGTAGTGGCTCATTCAACCCTTTCACGTAATGGAGAGCCTTTTTATGTGGAGTGTTTACCAACTACATTCCGAACCTAGCCAGCTGGTTGAATTGGTTGATGTATTCCTTAACCGACAAGCTTCCCTATTTGAGTGCTAAGAATTTCTCCATCTATAGGCTTCATTCAGCTTGCGAGAGGAACTTCATTTCAAATCTCCTTCTGAAATCCTCCCAAGTTTCAACTGGTCTCTCAACATTAGTAACTGCCCACTAGTAAGAGGCTTCATCCTTAAATAACCATACAGCCAATTGTATCTTCTACCTATCATCCACTTCGAAGATAACAAACAAGTCTTCTGTTTCCTTGGGCCAGTTTCTTGCTTCCACAAATGACTCGGTCCTATTAAAGTTCTTTCCATCCATAGCATGAAAGTCCCTACATATCTTCGAGAAAGCATTCACAAGCGGAGGAGGAGGAGTAATGACTGCAGCTTGGGGAGGAGGAACGTCTGTCGGGCCTGCGTCATTAGCTCTGGCCTCTAGTTACCTTCTGAACCAACTAGGTATCGATACGCCCTCGGGAAGATTAAGATCCCCAAACATGCTGAAACGAAAAGAAAAGGTTCAAAACAAAGGACAGAAAGATAATGCATATGGCTTTGGGGATTATGCCTTTAAAATAAAGCAACACTTTTCTTGAAAATGCTTCTTTAAAATTCTTTTTGAAAAATAGTTTTCAAAAACTTTTATCTGATCTAGTAAACCATTGCTCTGATACCAAGTGAAACACCCCACCTCCATTAAGGTCACTCACAAGGGAATGCACTAACTTTTGTGAAGCATTTTAGGTAAAAGACACGGATAATTTACATGACAGACATATGCACAGCGGAAAACAGAAATCATTTATTAAATAGCGTGGTTCAATCAAAACATTACAAACATTGTCTCAAAATCCAACTTCTAAATTATTATAACAAAACATCTGTCTTAATTTAAATCTCCAAGTACATAAAGAAGCATAGAACAGAAGTAAAACATCATAATTCCCCCGTAAAAGTGTAACCACAGCCATAGCCCAAGAAAATAGAATCCAAGCAAAATATCTACTCTCTTCAAGCTTGAAAAGGTCTGCACTAAGCTGAAGTATTCACTCCCTACAGACATGGGGAGAGGGGCGAACGGAAGAAAAGAAGGCGAAAGAAAACGGGCCAAACATAAGTCTGGTAAGTCCAATGATTATTCAGCATGTAAACAAGTAAAAGGATCATGACATAAATAAACTGAACATAGAACAATACCATAGAAATAAGATAACATAAGATAAGTCAAGATAAACTGAATATACCATCGCACTCATTTCCATATCTCTGCACCTACTAACGAGAGTTTCAACTGCCATCATGTGTTCACAACAAAGTGATTCCTTTTTCGATCGGCATCTACTCGAATGTATTTATTGCTTGTGTCGTTCGGCCCTGCTTGATTGTAGATACCTGTGCTAGTTCCACCATAGGGTGTATCAGTTCCTATGGTGGCAACCCGACACAAATTCTAGATGCACAGTGTATACTACTAATGCCCAGTGCCTGATTTATCCACTTCGGAGTACGTGCACGCCCATACTCCGTCGGATCCTGCACTGCTGCACCACCTACCGCTATTTTGACCGCTTATAATCAGCCCAGTAATCGTGCCCCACCCTGCCTAGTTCAGGGTACCGTGATACATCTATGTCGGTTACTGCTGAAATGGGTCCCCGTTACTAGGTTTTCCTAATCAACATGTTATAATGGTTAAGTGTTCTCAAATTAACCTATCCTTACTCATCTGTTTAATTAACATGTTGTATTGGTCTGTTTAATTAACATGTTGTATTGGTTAAGTGTAGTCTTGATTAACTTAACCCTACCATTCTTAGCCTGTCTGTTCCTTAGCTTTAATTCATTCATTAAAGCACCAACCTCTCACATTAGAACTATTTTGTTGCGGTTGCTGGATGTGCCAGGTGGTTCCAGACAGTCTTACACCACAACTCAATCTAACCTCAGGTTTTCGGGCTTAAGGCGCTAACCTCTCACATCAAATATATATTGTTACAATAGCTGGATGTGTTGGGCAGTTACAAGCAGTCTTACACCGGAACTCAGTCTAACCTCGGGTTAGGCATGTTCATGTTTAGCCAATTTACATATTTGTCATATGTGTCCAAACCTATGTGTCAAATTTTCCATAAGTCTAGTCAATACAAGTTTATGACACATTCCCATATTATGCCAATTAAATTATACCCAGTTTTCCCCGAGTTATAATCGCACGTACAACGAGATTCAATCTAAGTTCCGAATGAACTTAGTATTCACAAAAGCAAGTAAAAAGGGGAAACGTATAGAAGGAGCATAAGAATTGACCTAAGAAAAAATAGGCATGTAAAGATGTACCCAATTCAAGAATCATGTTTCAATGTTGTACATTAACAATATGTGTAGACAAGCTAAGCAATTTACACCATAGGTATAAAGATTAGATAGAATTGGACGTAAGAGAATCACTTATGTTTATGTAAAATGTTGGCTAGCTTTTTGACCTATCTCCCTACCTTACCACGATCACGATCGCCTCCATTTCTCGCGATCTGATCCGTCCCTTTCATCTCGACCCGTCCTTTCCTACGCGATCCGATCCGAGCCCAGAAGACGTGGTGATGGTTATGACCAAGTCCACCACGATCTGTGAGCGTAGGATCCGACGACACCTATCCACAACGACCATATTGACTCTTTCTCCATCAAGCTACGAAGCAGTCTGAGATCCTCGAGATTTGTGCCACGTATGACTGCGATCCGTCTGCAAATATCAGCTATAAATAGCCCCGGACTTGGCATTCTTGGGGATCCTTTTGGCAATTCTGAGCTCTGACTCAACCATTATTATATCTCTATTATTATTGTTCACAGTTGTCTCAAATTTATTGAGTGAATTAGCATTGTAAAAGTAAGGTTGAGGGATAAATCATCGATTGTACATGAATTTTAAGTATAATCATAGATATAAAGTGGACGTAGGCTCGTTAAAGCCAAACCACTATAAATCTTGTGTCTCTCCTGTTTCTCTTGCATTTTTTCTGATATTAATCTCTGCATAATTGAACAACTTGGGTGTTGGAGCCAATTTTGGATCTAACATTTTGGTGCTTTCACCAGAACAAAGTCTCAGCTTATTGGATTGTAGTTCTATTATTCGGATAATCAAGTTCGAAGAAAACGATCCAAAACTCCACTATTTCGATTTTTGAGGATTTCAGTAAAACTCAGATATCATGGCTGGAAAGAAGTCTAAGGAAGTACGAGCTTCCCAAGCGACTGAAGCTACGAACGAAGCAATCGAAGAGAGCGTTCAGGAGTGGATCGAAGCTCTGTCCTCGGATCGTGGAGAAGAGGGGGTGATCCGATCCAATGAAGGCATGGCGACCCAAGAAGCTGAGGGTGTCACGACCCGATCACAAGATAACGTCGCCATCACCACTACTAACCCTTCCGCGATCCGATCTTAGGGAACTACCACGAACCGATGCCAGGAGGGTACCGCGAGCCACCAGCATAGGAGGACCACGATCCGAACTGATAATCAGACTACAACCCGACCTGGGAAGGAAATTATGGCTCGTTCCGCTCGTGCTGGTACTTCTGCTCAACCCGGTTCATGTTCCTTGCATATAAGAGAAGATGAATATGACCAGTTCGACCCTTCCACCCCAGCTACGGAAGGACATCTGACTTGAATACTTGAAGCATTAGATAGGAAAACTGATGAACTAGCCGCTCAAAGGAAGGAGAGCTCGTTGCCGCATCAAAATATTACTGCCCTAGGCATAAGAATTGACGATATTCAAAGGCAGGTTTCACCACCCCCAGCTCTCCCTTTCTCTCCGGAACATACGCCGTCGTCTGAAGAAACCCGAAGGAACTGACGATGGCCCCCATTAGAAAGGACCAAGAACATAGAGCAGCTTCGATTTGGGTCACTTCCATCTCATGAAGAAGAGACACTTAATCAGGGAACTAGTAACCACAACTTAAATGAGCCCGCTCTACCACCGAGGAACGGCTTGCCCCCCTCTCGTCGCGTAAACGACTGAGGCAACAGAGGGTAAGGGAGTTCTACTCAGGGCCCAGATTTTGTAGCAGCACGTCAAAGAAATGCTGGAAGAGGCCGTCGTGCAAGAAGTGCTAATCTCGAATCTACCCTGACCCATCCAGAGGTTGAAGCAATGATTAGGAAAGTCATGGTAAATAGCCGTGGACAGAGGAATGAAGATTGGGGCATAGATCGCAGTCGTACGCCTTTTACTGATGACATACTGGTTGTTGCATTCCCGAGGTGCTTCAACATTCCAACCATGAATTGCTATACGGGAAAAACTGACCCCATCTAGCACCTAATGTAATACTCCTGGTCAATGAATGCCATTGCAACTACAGACGCTGTAAAATGTAAAGCATTCCCTATATTCCTGGAAGATGTGGCGTTATTGTGGTTTACCCACTTGCCGGCACGACAAATATCTAGCTTCAGGGAAGTGAGAAATTCATGAACCAGTTCCGTCTACGTGCCCAAAGGTCTAAGAATGTAATTGAGTTATCCCTTATTAAACAACGACCAGACGAAAGCCTGAGGTCGTATTAGGATCGTTTTAACTTGGCTGTCACAGAAGTCAAAGATCCGCATGAGAAAACTGTGTTGATGGCCCTGGTCGATGACGTCGATAAAAATACCGAGTTTGGAAGATATCTGGCCGGCGAGCCACCCCTAACCAGAGAAATATTTTATGAAAAAGCTAATGTTCGCCTACGTCGGGAGGAGATATATGCTAATCGGAAAAGAAAGGCTACAGATAAGGAAGATATCCAAAGCAACGTGGCCATCAAGAAAACAAGAGATAGCTCGGGAAAAGTTGAAGTTAATGTCGGGAACAAGAATCAAGGTAGCGGTCGCCAATCAGGGAATAATAATAATAATCGGAAAAGAAATCGAGGAAATGACTCTCAGAGGAGATCCTGGCCCAGACCGTTTGAAAGTTTCACACCGTTAAATGATACGTTGGAAAACATCTTCCTGGATACATATAATGTCCTCCAATATAAAAGGCCTCCTCCGAGAGATTCTATAGAGAAAGAGTGTGAAACTGGGAAATTCTGCCTTTTTCATCAGATCCATGGTCATTCCACAAATGAATGTCGTCACTTAAGAGACGTGGTTGAAAGGCTGCTCCGAGAAGGGAAGCTTGATGAGTATAAGGTAACACCTAGGGACAGGGGGCAAGTCATACAAGCCCCGAACCAAAGCCAACCCGCTGCCAAACCGATGGCTCAGCAAAAAGAAAAAAATATCTTTATCAATACCATAGTTGGTAGACTTCACCTGGCAGGGCACAGTTTCAGAGCTATAGACCAATACATAAATGCAGCTAAACAACATTTCGAAGTGGGGGAATGTAGTAACCCCGAGGACAACGCTCCGGTTAAGCAACAAAAGTCGATGTCCGATGACGTCATATTTCGCGAGCGAAAGAGTATTGGAGTACACTCCCCAACTGAGGAACCATTGGTGATTACCGTCACCATCGGCCCGGCTATAGTTCATAAAGTTTTGGTAGATAACAGAAGTTCAGTCAACATTCTGTTCAAGAAAACATTCGACCAAATGAAACTCGAGCCAAAGGATTTAAAGCCACGTGAAGCTTGGATACGTGGATTTAATGGGGCCTTGACCGCTCCAATAGGATATGTGGAATTATCGGTAACCCTTGGGGAAGGAGAACGCCAGAGAGTGAGGATCCTCCCCTTCGTGGTCGTGGATATTGAATCACCGTACAATGCCTTCTTAGGCCGAACGGCGCTAGCCAAATTCAGGGCCTGTATTGCACCCTGGTGTTTATTTTTAAAGTTCCCAACGGATTCCGATATGGGTTTAGTTAGAGGAGATCAAGTTGTTGCACGAGCATGTTACATTGCAGAGTTAAAGTTTCTCCACAAAGGGAAAGATGTAGAAGCAAAAGGTGGTTCCTCCCCACCAAGGGAGGAATCGTCGTAGCACCTAAAAGAAATACCTTCGGGAGGGTCACCCAGAGAGTTTCCCGAGGGCATAGATCCCAGAGATGATGAAGAGACTGGGGGGCATAATGGAGACTCCCAATGAAGCGATTGTGGATGTACCAATCAATGATAGTGACCCAGAGAAGTTCCTGAAGATTGTATCCCAGTTGGATCCTGTTCGAGCCAAGGAATTAACAAATTTCCTGAAAGCTAACTTGGATGTATTCGCCTTGACCCATGCGGACATGTGTGGGATATCTCCCTTGATTATGAGTCATTCGTTAAGAAATAACCTGAAACATCCTCCTGCCAAACAAAAGAGGCGGATGCTTGGCCCAGAGAGGTCTTCCGCGTTGAAAGAAGAAGTCGAAAAGATGAAAAGTAATGGGTTCATTAATGATTCAACATACCCTGACTGGATTTCAAACCCGGTTTTGGTAAAAAAAGGCCAATGGAAAGTGGCGTATGTGCATCGACTTCTCAGATTTAAACAAGGCCTGTCCGAAGGATAGCTTCACTTTGCCTAGAATCGATCAATTAGTATATTCAACCGCGGGTCATGAACTTCTTTCTTTTATGGATGCTTATTCGGGGTACAATCAGATCCCCATGTACGTCCCAGTCCAAGAGCATACCAGTTTCATTACATATTTGTAATTATACTGCTATGTGGTGATGCCTTTTGTCTTGAAAAATGCCGGTGCTACATATCAGCGATTGGTGAATAGGATGTTCTACAACCAAATTGGGAAAACGATGGAGGTATACGTCGACGATATGTTTGTAAAATCCAGAAAGTCATTCGATCATACGAACGATTTAACAGAGATGTTTCAAATTCTCCAAAAATATGGAATGAAACTGAATCCTTTGAAATGCTCATTAGGGGTAGCATCTGGAAAATTCCTAGGGTTCATTGTAAGCTCGCGCAGAATTGAGATCAATCCAGACCAAATTACAACAATCTGAAATATCCAAAAACCAAAGCAGGTTAAAGATGCGTAGAGCCTTGTTGGAAAAGTGGCAGCGCCCAGCAGATTTATCTCAAAAGCTACAGATAAATGCATCCCGTTTTTCGGGCTAATAAAGCGAGGCAAGCGCAACTTTAAATGGACTCCTGATTGTATAGAAGCATTCCAGAATCTGTTGAATCATTTGGAAAGGCCCCCGATATTGTCTAAGCCTGTGGATCATGAGGATTTATTTGTGTACTTGGCAGTGTCATCCCACGCAATCAGTTCGACTTTGGTAAGAGAAGAGGATAAGGTGCAAAGACCGGTGTACTATGTGAGTAAGAAACTGGCAGCTGCAGAACGAAATTACTCAAAAATAGAAAAGCTTGCGTACAGTTTACTGATTGCATCTAGGAAGCTTCGTCACTACTTCCAGGCTCATCCCATCAATGTTTATACTGATCACCCGCTTAAGAAAGTCCTACAAAGGCCAGAAGCATCGGGAAGGTTGCTCAAATGGAACATTGAGCTGAGTCAATTCAACCTGAACTTCCAACTCCCGAGGTCGATAAGAGGGCAGGAACTTGCAGACTTTATAGCAAAATTTACCGTCCTAGAAAATAATGTGGTAACCGAGGAAGACGATCCGCCAAAGCTACTCCTTGACCCTAATGCCTGGAAACTATACACTGATGGAGCTAAAAATGACAGACGATCTGGTGCCAGAGTGGTTCTTAAAACTCCAAAGAAACGGAAAATATATTACACTCTTAGATTGGAGTTCCACCAAGTAATAATGATTCCGGGTATGAAGCTCTAATTGCCGGGTTGAAGCTTGCAAAGGAACTAGGGATAACAAAACTAGACATCTTTTGGGACTCTAATTTAGTCGTGAACCAAGTTAATGAAAAGTTTCAGGCTAAGAGTCCTAGGTTGATATCATATTTGGAAAAATTAAGGAAGCTGCTGGATGGTTTTGATCACCACAGTATATCTCACATTCCTTGAGCAGAGAATAAAAGGGCAGACAAGTTAGCGAAGATGGCTAGTTCCGATAATCCAGAACCTACAGAGCTAGTCCCGATTGAAGTACTACAGTTCCCTAGCGTGGATCAGATGGAAGTTGATCCGATACTAGAGAATGAACCTGAAAGGGAGTCATGGATGACCCCCCTAAAGAATTTTTTGATGAATGGAACGCTCCCAACAAAGAAAAGTGAGAGGCATGCAGTTATACGGAAGGCTTCCCGATATGCGTTGAAAGGCGAAGTCCTGTACAGACAAGGTTTCTCGATGCCTCTCCTCCGGTGCATCGCCCATGACGACATCAAGCATGTACTGAAGGAAGTCCATGAAGGTGGGTGTGGCGACCACACTGGAGCGAAAACATTGGCAAAGAAGATATTGCGATACGGCTACTTCTGGCCCACTATAAACAAGGATGCAGCCAAGTTTGCACGACGTTGTAATGCTTGCCAGAAGTTCTCCAAAATTCCTAGGGCGCCACCTAAACAGTTGAAGACAATGACAAGTCCGTGGCCTTTTGCTATGTGGGGAATTGATATTATTGGGAGCCTTCCCATAGGAAAGGGCGGAGCAAAGTTCGCTATTGTGGCCTTTGATTATTTTACTAAATGGGTAGAAACAGAGGCTTTGACCACGATCACAACCAAGCGAGTGATCACCTTTGTCGTTAAGAACATTATATGTCGATTTGGGATTCCAAAAATCATCTTAACCGATAATGGGACCCAATTCGACAACATAGAGTTTCAAGATTTCTGTCGGAAGTATTACATCGAGAAAAGATACACCTCTGTGGCACATCCGCAATCGAACAGACTAGTTGAATCGGCAAACAAGGTGATCAAATCCATTCTAAAGAAAAGATTGAAGAGGGCCAAAGCATGTGGGTGGATGAATCACCTCTGGCACTATGGGCCTATAGAACAACGTACAAGTCGGCGACGAGTCACACCCCGTTTTCCCTTGCTTTTGGAGCTGAAGCAGTTATTCCGGTTGAGTTGGAAGTACCATCTCATCGAACCATTTATTACGATTCGATGACCAACAATGAGTTGCTCCTTGAATCCCCGGACATGGTTGAGGAAAAAAGGGACGAAGCCGACTTACGTGCCCCAAGGCACAAACAACAAATAGCTCGACACTACAACAGAAGAGTACGAGCTCGGACATTTGAACCCGAAGACTTGGTTCTGAAGTGTGTCTTTCCGCCCCCTATACATATGGGCCCGAAATGGGAAGGACCATACTCCATTTTACGAAGGCTTGATAATGGAACATTCAAGCTAGCAACCGTAGATGGAGACGAAATCTCCAAAGTGTGGAATGCCCAGCATTTGTGGCCTTATCTGACATAAAAATGTCAATTTTACTCTTTTGATTTTAGAACCATGTAAAAAGGCTCGACTTGCCTAGAACAGTATGGTTATTTGAATAGAAGATTATAAAGTGGACGTAGGTCATGATTCGACCGAACCCCTATAAAAATATCACGTGTCATTTGCCTTTACTGCACCATTTATTATCTACTCTTTTATCTTGATCAATATAAACTGTTACCACTTCGAGATTTGTTTTAAATTTATGCAGTAATCTCAAAACAGCTGATTCAAAATGCCGTCTGTCAGATCGGAAGGCTCACGGTAATTAAAGCTCCAAAAGGTGCAGCGAGGTAAATCGCACTACTGCTTGCACTCTAAATCCTGAGATCAGGGAGAGAGTATAAAGGACGCGGAGATAACGTCCCCAAGGCGTGAAGGTGCACCATGATAAAACCGCCTAGATAACAATCTAACCCGCTGAAGGATCGGGAGAGTATAAAGGCGCCAGAGACTTAGCGCCCCTAGAACTTCTGCCCCGTTGAAGGATCGGTGAGCAGACCAAGAATGGAGCTCGAACTCTAACCCGCTGAAGGATCGGGAGAGTATAAAGGTGCTAGAGACTTAGCGCCACATAAACTCTAACCCGCTGAAGGATCGGGAGAGTATAAAAGTGTTAGAGACATAGCACCGCAAGAATCATTGCCCCGTTGAAAGATCGGGATAGTACGAATATAATCTTAACCGATCGCCAATAAGCCCTGGCCAGGCATTATAATGACGATTGATTAGGGGTATATACGTGCACCACCACACATTTACTTAGCACGTGTATTTTTCGATAATTGTTTCGATCATGATTAATAATTGTTACTTATGACTTTAATAATTAACTACGAATATTTCAGTTATGACCATTTAGGCTCTACTGACATGATGAATTCGCAGGAACACAGTTGTGCAAAAGAAATAGATTTTTATTTGCTGAAAGCGGATTTACAAAGAACGAGAAGCTAAAAAAAAGTGAGGGCCAATCTCACGACTACATCTTTTTGGCCAAAGGAAATCCTAAAACTAAAACATGAGTTAATAACTGCATTTTATTTACGCTTGGGAGATGGCTTTGATTTCTTGTCCTTCTTATGTTTCTCCAACTCCTCTTTATCAGCACCAGAGTGATCACTTTTCTTCCCCTTCTTCTTATCGACGAGAGGCTCCGGGGGAGGGCTGGAAGGTTCGGAGGCAAGCTGTGAAGTTATTGATTTGGAAAAGAATCTTATAACCAACCCAGTTTTGGGGTCGATTTCAGAAATAGGGGGCATGAATACAGGATCTTGTTCCCCCTTCCTAAGAACCAACTGCTTCTCCTACCTAGCCTGTATGTCAGCCAAGGTTTCACGATCATCATCCTTGGCCTCGTCTATGATTTCTACCTCCTCTTCCTCAACTCCATGACCGCCATCTGTGTCATGCAAAGCAGCAATAATCTCGGCATCTGCAGGAGCGCCAGTGCCAGATTCCATGGGTGCTACCATGACTCTATCACTTGTTGAGCCCTACGTTTGCTTTGGAATCTCTGAAATTTCAATACCAGAACCCGGAGGGACATCAAATATGTAACGACCCGCATTCTACGCATCGAAAGATCGTAGAATACTTATTTCTTTCACATACGAAGTCGTATGGTCATGTAACTTTGGGAGACGACTATTGGAGTTATTTCCCATGTTCATGATTTTTGCCGATTTTTAAATGACCATTTTGCCCCTAGCTGATCTTATTTTAACCATAACTTTTGATTGGAAAGGTGTTTTGACCTAAAACCACTTCCATTGGCTCCGTATGATGGTTTACCTTTCCGTATAGTGGTCACATTAACCAAACGGACTAACTGCTTGGGAGATATGGCTGAAACAAGTTTTAGAAGGTGAAAAATTGCTTAACCGGGCCAAACGAGGTGATTAGTAAATGGGCCCATAACCCATTTCGGGATTAGGGTTATGGAGAGGCTGAAATGAGTTAGGTTTTCATTTCATTTAAGTTTTCTAGCAGCCACAAACCCTCTCTTCAACATAACAATGGCCTCCAACATCTAAAGACACCTCTAATCACTTCTTAATCAAGTTTTGGCTTAAACTACATCAAATTAAGGAGAGAAAGAACCAAAGTAAGGTTAGAGTTGCTGTGCTACATTGGGAACAACGCCAAACAGGGGATCATTTCAGATTTGGTATTTTATATGTGGCCAAGGTGAGTGATTTGCATTGTTTTTCACTAACCACAGCTAATTAGGGGTGATTAGTGGTAATTAGCGAAATTATAGCTCAGAAAAATCTGGAAAAATTTGTAAAATTCTAAAATGATATTCTAGGGCTCTGATAGAAATTTGGCTAATTTGGTTAAGTTTTGTTAATCATATCATTAGTTTTGCTTAAGCACGCTTGAGGGAAAATATGGGGTTTTGGCTATGTTTGTTCTATTTTAACCTATCAAGTTATTGTTTTGATGTTTGTGGTTGATGTT
This sequence comes from Allium sativum, assembly GCA_030737875.1. NCBI lineage: Eukaryota > Viridiplantae > Streptophyta > Magnoliopsida > Asparagales > Amaryllidaceae > Allium > Allium sativum. Next base: position 303,834,315 of record CM060925.1, on the reverse strand, counting down.
ATATGTTCCTATGACTATTTGGTATGAATTGTGATTGTTTAGAATAGGTAGATTGGTCGAAAACGCCATCGAATGGCGTAAACAGTCGCTAGAAAGAAGTGTAGGAATTTGGCCGATCCGGGTCGGATCGGAGGAAGGAGCCTGAACCGAACCGACCAGGAGACCGCTCCGCGAACTGAACCACCCCTCCAAGCTGTTTTATCCACAAGACGATCTGGACCCGAACTCACGACCCGATCCGACTCTCGTGTGCCACTCCGACCCTAACCGATGCACCATGGAGAAGCTTGGGAGACCTGACCCGATCCGGGGTGCTTGGGAAGAACGACCGAACCAGAGGAGTTTTCCATGAAGCCAGGAGGTGTGGACCCCGATCCGAACAGCTGGAGGAAGGTCACTACGATCTGAACCGATCTAGAGAGGGTACTACGAACCGATATGAACCCGATCTGAGATGATGATCACGAACTGAATGAAGACCGATCCGGAGATGATGACCAAAACCCGAGATGCAAAGGTAGTCCAAATGAGTAGTTTTGACTCAGGATCCAGATGGGAACCAATGAGTGAACTTCACGATTGGGCTTTGCTGCGGGACGTATGCTAAGGGGTTGTCGATGTCTATAACTTTGGATCACTATGTGTAGGGGGTACGTGAACGGATTCAGGGACATAGTGGCCTAGGTACGACTAAAGAGCTATAGACCAATGAAGTGGGATCATTTTTAAGGATTTGGTCATGACTCCATGTGGTGAGCTTGGTAGTAGCATTAGTTGTGCAAGTCGAACTCCGTCACTACTTCGATGGGTCTAGTGATCGAAGCAGTAGATATCGTGTGCTTTACGCACTGAGTGAGAGATGTGAGGATGGTTGCTATGTTTGATTTGTTTGCCATCATTATGACATGCACACCCCCACCCCCGTTATCTTTAAACCATCTGTTCAGTGGCACCTTAGAGTATTGTACGGTATGTAGTGCTAACTCTTTGGTTGCAGGTCCAGGTTCAGGTATGGTTTAGTATTCCTGTTATTGTTCTATTTAGCTGCTTATCACTCATACTAGACTTTTTGTCTGACCCAGAGTTTTATGTCTCTTCTTATTACTCTGGGTGCTCTCACGAGCAGACTGGAGACAGGTTAGCTGGTGATGCACGAGTAGCTATACCAGAGATGAGCAGGAGGCTTCCATGTATGATAAATATATAGATATTCTCCCTGTGTCGTTGTTGGTCACTACTTTGGGCATTAGTAGTGCACTCTTCCTTTCTTTTGTTTAGAGACAGTAATTTGAAAAGTTGTAATATGCTGTATTTAGACTTCCGCTACTCTGATGATGATGTTGGTTTTAGTTATCAGCTTATGCACTATCTCGCCTGTTTTATGTCAAGTACATTATTATTATATTTTGTTCCATGCACTGTGAGACATTCTACAGGTTTTCGATTAGTTCATTCTCTTCTTTCCTTTCTTTGGTGACCGTTCCGTGCTAGTTGGGCATGCATACAACACGCTTTCGGAGGAAATTCCGGCTGGTGCAGGGCGGGCAGACACACTTGGTATCAGAGCCAAATTGCGTAGTTAACCTAGGGAAAGACACCAGAGAGAGATAATATGTATATGAGATCGTGTATTTGTGATTATTTTGGTTTTCAAAAGCTATATATATACTGTTAGTATATCTAAGGATGAAGTCGCACTGCACTGACACCATAAAGAGAATGGTTAATCATTTTCTCTTTACAGATTGAACGATGAGCCGATACGCAAAAGGTGCCGGTAGAGGAGCCAATAATGGGAATGCTGCTGACATGAGGACGATGTTTACTGACCTCATGAGAGAGATGCCGAGGGATGTGCAGAGGGAAGCTCCCAATAATGGTAATGGTGGTGGTCCAATAGTGCAGGCGCCTAGGGCCGATTTCGCCAAGTTGAATAAGGATAATACTAGTCTTGGTGGGAATCCGTTCCATGGAACGGAATCTGCTACGGATGTTCAGGATTGATTGGATAGCTGCGAGCATATCTTCGAAGACCTGGTGTCGAGGATGCGATGAAGAGAATACTAGCATCCCATCAGCTGCAAGTACGGGCAATGAATTGGTGGAATGCTATTAAGGCAGCTATTCCCGAGGATCATAGTACTTGGGATCAGTTTAAGGCTCGCTTTAGCGATAAGTTCATTCCAGCTGCTCAGAAGTCAGTGCTGTTTAAGAAATTCTTGGAACTCGAGTAGAATGGTAGAGCTGTCTCGGAGTATATTGCCAAATTCGACACTTTGTCGAAATATTGGTTTTCTCTTATTGATACTGCCGAGAAGAAGAACGGGAAGTTCATAACTAGTTTGGATGGATACTTGGGGGAAAGGCTTATTAACCATATCGATGAGACGTTTGAATCGATTGTGGGGAAAGCATTGAGGTCAGAGAGTCTTTACCCTAAGTCGAAGACTGAGGTCGCATCTGCAGAGGAGCCAAAGCCGCAAGCAAGCGGTGGAGGCAAGAATGGTTCTCAGAATAAGAGAAAGCAGAATCAGACCAAGGATGGCCAGAAGAAAAAGAATAAGCAAGATGTTGAGTGCTTCAGCTGTGGTAAAAAGGGCCACTATGCCAAAGAGTGTTGGGCCAAGCCAGCGGATAGGAAGTGCTTCAACTGTGGCCAAGTGGGACATTACAAGGATAAGTGTCCGCAACCCCCTAAAGAAAAGCAGATGGTGAAAGCGTAAGCCCTTAATGCTATTCCTTCTTCGTCGAATGCCCCAACTGCGGGGGAGAAAGGAAAGAATGTTGTTGTTCAAGGTATGCTTTCTGTTTATGATGTTCCTGTTAGAGTTTTGTTTGATATTGGAGCTTCCAGTTCTTTCATATCTAGTGACCTAGTAGATAGGTTAGGATTGGAGCCCGAGATTGTCGATAAACCTTTAGTAGTGACGAACCCGATTGGTGGTTCAACTAATCTTAACATGATTTGTCGCAATGTGGTCTTATCCACTCATGGATGCATGTTTGGTTGTGATTGCTTTGTTTTGGGATTAATTGGGTTTGGCATTATTTTGGGAGTCGAATGGCTCCAAAGATACGGGGTGGTGGTAGACTATGAGTGCTTTTTGGTGATAGCTAGAGCGGATGATGGGCAGAGGGTAGTGTTTGGTGGTCTACACGGTGATGGGGTAATGGCTAGTTTTCTAAATTCCCTCGACATCCCACATAGTGAGTTGTCAGGGTTGCCCGTGGTTGGCCAGTATCCGGAGGTCTTCGAGGAAGTGACCGGGCTTCTACCACACCAAGAGATTGAGTTCCGTATTCATTTAGTGAAAGATGCCAGACCTATAGTGATGCCACTTCGTCGTATAGCACCAAGGGAGAAGCGAGAGCTCGGGGTGCAAATCAGCGATCTTTTGAAGAAGGAATTTATCAGAAGGAGTGTTTCTAAATGGGGAGCACCAGTTGTATTTGCTACCAAGGCGGATGGTTCCCTTCGTTTGTGTGTAGACTACCACGAGTTGAATAAAGTGACGAGGAAGAATAAGTATCCTCTACCGCAGATAGATGATTTGTTTGATTAGTTGAGTGGCGCAAGAGTATTCTCTTAGTTGGATCTCACGACAGGCCTTCATCAGCTTAGAGTGGAAGACATGCCAGTTTAGGGGCTATGTTTCTAGAATGGAAGCAACTGGAGTACATCGCTGGGTATGATTTCAGACTAAAGTGTGAATTGGATCCACAAATGTTAGCAAGTTTGACGGTCAGACCCACTTTGATTGGGAAGATTGGTTCCAGTCAGAGGAACGATCCTAACCTATTGGAAATCATCTCAAAGTTAAAGATGGAAATCGACGGAGATAGGAACAAGTATGGGCTTGATCGAGATGGATGGCTTAGAAAGAATGGAAGACTAGTTGTACCCAATGTCAATGGATTGAGAGATGAAGTGCTTAGAGAATGTCATCACTCATAACTGACTATACACCCCGGTGGTAACAAGATGATCCGAGACATGAACCAGACCTACTCCTGGGAAGGGATGAAAAGAGACACTGGGAAGTTTATATCCAAATGCATGAACTGCCAGCCAGTTAAAGCTGAGCAAAAGAAGCCTAGTGGTTTGCTACAACCATTAGAAATTCCAGAATGGAAATGGTAACAAGTGTCAATGGATTTCATTGATGGGTTACCAAGGACTAGATCGGGCCATGATAGCATTTGGGTTATTGTGGACCGATTGACTTAGAGTGCAAGGTTTATACCCGTCAAGTCAAACAGGACGGCAGCTAAGTTAGCGGAACTGTATATAAAGTGGGTAGTGAGATTTCAAGGAATACCCAAAGGCATTGTGAGTGACCAAGATCCGTTGTTCACTAGTGAATTTTGGAGGAGCTTACAAGAGGCGTTAGGATCAGAACTACATCTCAGTACCGCGTATCATCTCAAGCCGATGGACAGACAAAGAGGGTGAATCGAGTGTTAGAAGATCTCTTGAGAGCTTGCATATTGGATTTTGGTGGATCATAGGATGACCATTTGCATCTAGTAGAGTTTGCATATAATAATAGTTATCAATCCAGCATTGGTATGGCTCCGTTTGAAGCTTTGTACGGAAGACCGTGCAACTCACCGTCATGTTGGGTAGAAGCTGGTGAGAAGTTTGTACCTGGACCCGACGTGATGATAGAAACTTCAACTAAGATTAAGATTATCCAACAGCGAATGAAGGCTGCCCAAGATAGGCAGAAGAGTTATGCTGATAAGAGGAGAAGAGAATTAAAGTTCTCCATTGGCGACTTGGTGTTTGTCAAGATTTCTCCGTTGAAGAGCGTGATACGATTTGGCAGGAGAGGCAAGTTAGCAACAAGATTTGTTGGTCCAATCCCAGTTCTTGAGCAAATTGGAAATTTGGCATACAAAGTTGAATTACCAGAGATGATGGCAGGAGTTCACAACGTATTTCATGTTTCCCAGTTAAGAAAGTTCGTACACGACCCAAATGTGACTATTTCACCTGATTAGTTGGATGATATCGAAGTCGAACCCGAGGCGGTTGGGAACTGCAAGTCTATGCGTATTGTTGGGAATGATACGAAGCAACTTCAAAGGAAGGCGGTGAAATTAGTCAAAGTTCAGTGGGGCAAGAATGAGAATGACTGTACATGGGAGACAGAGGAGAGCATTAGGAAGACGTATCCAGAACTCGTTGCCTGGTATGATTTCAGTTTCGATTAAGTCTTTCTGCATGCTAGGATAAGTTGTTTTGTTTGTTTTGCATGTTTGATTGTTATATATGATTGGTAGGCATGAGGCATCCTTTGTATGTTTTGGGTTAAGGAATTTCGGGGACGAAATTCTTAAGGGGGAGAGAGTGTAACAACCCGCATTCTATGCATCGAAGGATCGTAGAATATTTATTTATTTCACGTACGAAGTCGTATGGTCATGTAACTTTAGGAGACGACTATTGGGGTCATTTCCCATGTTCATGATTTTTGCCGATTTATAAATGACCATTTTGCCCCTAGCTGATCTTGTTTTGACCATAACTTTTGATTGAAAAGGAGTTTTGACCTGAAACCACTTCCATTGGCTCCGGATGATGGTTTATCTTTCCGTATAGTGGTCATATTAACCAAACAGACTAAACGCTTAGGAGATATGGCTGAAACAAGTTTCAGACGGTGAAAAACTGGTTAACCGGGCCAAATAAGGTGATTAGTAAATGGGCCCATAACCCATTTCGGGATTAGGGTTATGAGGAGGCTAAAATGAGTTAGGTTTTCATTTCAATTCAGTTTTCCAACATCCACAAATCCTCTCTTCAACTAACAATGGCCTCCAACACCTAAATACACCTCTAATCACTTCTTAATCAAGTTTTGCTTAAACTACATAAAATTAAGAAGAGAAATCACCAAAGCAAGGTTAGAGCTGCTGTGTTACATTGGGAACAGCGCCAAACGGGGGATCATTTTAGATTTGGTATTTTATTTGTGGCCAAGGTGAGTGATTTGCATTGTTTTTTACTAATCACGGCTAATTAGGGGTGATTAGTGATAATTAGCAAAATTATAGCTCAGAAAAATCTGGAAAAATTTGTAAAATTCTAAAATGATATTCTAGGGCTCTGATAGAAATTTGGTTAATTTGGTTATGTTTTGTTAATCCTATCATTAGTTTTGCTTAAGGACGCTTAAGGGAAAATATGGGGTTTTGGCGATGTTTGATCTATTTTAACCGATCAAGTTATTGTTTTGATGTTTGTGGTTGATGTTATATGTTCTATGACTGTTTGGTATGAATTGTGATTATTTAGAATAGGTAGATTGGTCGAAAACACCATCGAATGGCGTAAACAGTCGTTGGAAAGAAGTGTAGGAATTTGGCCGATCCAGATCGGATCGGAGGAAGGAGCCCGAACGAACCGACCAGGAGACCTCTCCGCGAACTGAACCGCCCCACCAAGCTGTTGTATCCACGAGACGATCTGGACCCGAACCCACGACCCGATCTGCCTCTCGTGTGCCACTCCGACCCGAACCAATGCACCATGGAGAATCTTGAGAGACCCGACCCGATCCGGGGTGCTTGGGAAGAAGGAGAGAACCAGAGGAGATTTCCATGAAGCCAGGAGGTGTGGACCCCGATCTGAACCGCTGGAGTAAGGTCACTACGATCCGAACCGATCTGGAGAGGGTACTACGAACCGATATGAACCCGAGTTTAGATGATGATCACGAACTGAATGAAGACTGATCCGGAGATGATGACCAAAACCCGAGATGCAAAGATAGACCAAATGAGTATTTTTGACTCAGGATCCAGATGGGAACCAATGAGTGAACTTCATGGTTTGGCTTTGCTGTGGGACGTGTGCTAAGGGGTTGTCGATGTCTATAACTTTGGATCTCTATGTGTAGGGGGTGCGTGAATGGATTCAGGGCCATAGTGGCCTATGTGCGACTAAAGAGCTATAGACCAATGAAGTGGGGTCATTTGTAAAGATTTGGTCATGACTCCATGTGGTGAGCTTGGTAGTAGCAGTAGTTGTATAAGTCGAACTCCGTCACTACTTCGATGGGTCTAGTGATCGAAGCAGTAGATATTGTATGCTTTACGCACTGAGTGAGGGATGTGAGGATAGTTTCTATGTTTGATTTGTTTTCCATCATTATGACATGCACACCCCCACCCCCGTTATCTACACACCATCTGTTCAGTGGCACCTTAGAGTATTGTACGGTATGTAGTGCTAACTCTTTGGTTGCAGGTCCAGGTTCAGGTATGGTTTAGTATACCTATTATTGTTCTGTTTAGTTGCTTATCACTCATGCCAGACTTCTTGTATGACCCAGAGTTTTATGTCTCTTCTTATTACTCTGGGTGCTCTCACGAGCAAACTGGAGACAGGTTAGCTGGTGATGCACGAGTAGCTGTACCGGAGACGAGCAGGAGGCTTCCACGTATGATACATATATAGATATTCTCCCTGTGTCGCTGCTGGTCACTACTTTGGGCATTAGTAGTGCACTCTTCCTTTCTTTTGTTTATAGACAGTAAATTGAAAAGTTGTAATAAGCCGTATTTAGACTTCTGCTACTTTGATGTTGATGTTGGTTTTAGTTATCAGCTTATGCACTGTCTCGCCTGTTTTATGTCAAGTACATTATTATTATATTTTGTTTTATACGATGTGAGACATTCTACAGGTTTTCAATTAGTTCATTCTCTTCTTTCCTTTCTTTGGCGACCGTTCCGTGCTAGTTGGGCATGCGTATCGTGCACTTTCGTAGGAAATGCCGGCTGGTGTGGGGCGGGCCATCGCAAACTATCTCTGCCGCTGCCATCTCCTCTGCACCTTTTTCGACCACTTTGGTACCTACACCATGAGAAGCAAAGGTTAGTGAATCGGAAGGAGATGCGGCCGTGTTAGTTGTTCGTACCATGAGATGACGACCAGTTACGATTGCTTTAATGAACTGTGGAGAGAACATGGAGATACCTTCAGCCGACTCATCTCCCAGACTCGTACTGGTGGTCCCGATAATCGAAAGAGTTGGAGCCAAGGGGATCAACGGATCATCGGGGTTATATCCCTCAACCTCAGAGGTTTTGGGCTCCACCATCAAACTCGAGCTTTTGCCAACCTTTTCCTTGCCCATGAGCCTACTCTTCTCCCTCTCCCTCTCCTCATGGATTAGGCGTCTACCTTCCTCCAAAGCCTTAGGTTCTTCACCGCTGAGAAAGGTCTGCATCAGCTGGCTTTCGTAAATCTCGTCGACCCCTAATCGCCGCTTCTCGCCCCCGACAATTGCGTCCCATACATTGGCCAAGGTAACATGATAGTCTGGAATCCAAGAGATGTCTCAAGTCCTGATGACTTGATCAAAGAAGTCGAACAACAATTCCTCAAAACTAGCTATGTCTTTCTCTCTTTCGGCGAGCTTATCGGTTGCAGCAGTTGCCGACTCAAGAGCATTAACAACATTACTTTCGGCTAGAGCTGCATGCTCCTTGGCTTGAGCAAGTTGATCATTTAAAATCTCTTTTTCCTTTTTGGTGTTCTTTCTCAATATTGAAGCGTTCTTGTGCTGTCTTTAGCTCGACATTAACTGCCCTGAGATCTTCCACTTCCTTACTTAGGGCCACCCATTCCTGGATGTTTAAGTCAAGCTCGTTGCGAAAACGCTCCCTAGCACTCTCCAACTCGGACCTGTAATTCTCTGCGTCTCGCCGAGCCAAAGCCAGTTGGGCCTGTGCATCCTCTTGTTATTTTTCCATTTTGCTCCAAGCCCTAGCATCATTATCAATCTTTACTCTGGCTCTGGCTGCGTCCGCCTCCATCTGGCGGATGATAGTAGAAAGTGTAGCAGCATGCTTCTTCATTACCCCGTACTGTTTAGCCACCTGGCAGACGTACCCTATCACCTCTGTGTCCCAGTCCTCGGGGACCGGTTCAAGATCTGAGACGAACACCGTTCTCTCAAAGTAAATATCAGGGAACTGCTTTAGCAAGCGCTCTAGCCTGGCCATAATCTTAGAATTTGGGGCAACATCCTTTGCGGAAGTAGTATCCAAGCCACGCTCACTAGAGGAAATTGGAACAGTCTTCCCCTTCTCTATAAGCCTGCCCTCATCTTTGTTCTTGTCCTCTGGATCGGGGTGTTTCTTGGAAGATTGGGCATGAGAAGGAGTACTTTTCGGAGGAGTTAAGTCTCTAGGAAATTGCTCCCCCGCCCCCACCAGCCGTTGGCAATGGACGACTATGTGGCTTTCCATAACCTTGCTTCGGTGGAGATTGAGGTCGTGCAGAATAAGATTGATGAGAATCCCGGAGCCAACGGCTATCCCTTCCCTGACTATCACTACGAGTATGCTTGGGATCTGGAAGGAAGCTTGGTGTGCCCTCGCGAAGGGGACGATAAGAATAAGACCGTTTGCGAGACATTTTCCCTGCAAAGAAAACAAGTAAATGTTAGAACTATGAGCCACAGTAGCAAAAGAGTGTTATGATAAATGGTGCATGTGATTTTTGCATCCCGTGAAATCCCCTTTTTAAACAGACCAGGGCACGGAGTTAGGCTCGTGTGGATGACTTCTTTTTCTCCAACTGGGGCACCCGTCTCATCGGAGATGGGAAAAATTGGTTCCCTTCCGAAATATTCTTGAGTATAAATATCGTCTGGCAAAGGAATTTTATTTAATTCCCCGAGTATCTGTTCCTCCGTTAATTCATCTTGGGCGACAGACTCAACTGGCGATGAAGTTCTTATGGGAGACTACCCCTCAGAGGTCGGAACCTCCTTTGATTCATCGGCTCGTCCCTCATCTCCTTTGTATATGTTTAAATCCTCATCATCTTGATTAATCATTGGTGAAGGACTCTTGCGAAGAGTTGTTATCTTTACAGCTTGAGAAGTTCCTTCTTCTTCAGTCGGGGGTATATACTTGTAAGGTTTGCCGCTCGCTCCATATCCGAACCTTATGTCTAAGAGACGGTGTTTGTGAAGGTTCTCGTCGGTGATACATTTCTTAATCCTTAAGAAATCTGAGTTACTCATGAGGAAGTGGGACATTCGGTCTTCGTATATCGATCCTTTTGTTCTCTCAAAATTGTGATCTGTGTGGAACAAAATGATTCATTAGCACTGAAGTTATGCATTCGAATTAAACGCGGAAAATTGAAAACATACTTGCTTGTAGCCACTTCCTCGCGCATCCAGCTAGATGTTTTATATAGAACCAGTCAGATTTGATGTCCCCTATATTACTATAACCATCTGTCACATCTTTTCTATTGGCGACCGATTCGAAGAAAGAGAAATTGGGAGCCCCTGCGGAACGATGTTTGAAATGGTAATATAACTTCAAATATTTAAGAGTAAGTTCGGTCTGTAGAATCTCCGTATAAGCAACGTACATAGTATACAAAGCCGCATAGGCATTCGGGTGGAGTTGCATGGGGGCAATGTGTAACTATCTCAAGAGATCAACAACAAGGGGAGGAAAAGGAGGAATAGCCCCTACCAAGCACATGAGTCGACTAATGGTCATGTACCCCTCTGGGGCAGAATGAGGTCTATCTTCGTTTTCTGGAACTTTCACGTCGTCCCAAGGGATTCCGTGTCTTAAACATATCTTCTTAAGTTTTATATCGTCTAACTTAGAGGGTAAAGAATTAGTGAATTTCTCTATTTCCTTAACACCCTAAATTTCATCAGAGGCTCGATCATCCTCATCTTCAAGAGACGTGCTTTCAGAAGTTGTTGACTCTATATCGGTCCTTGTCTCGTAATCAGGATCAGATTTTTCCTCACTTGAATCTAAGGAAAGCACATTAGGGTTATGATGTATTAATGTCTCTGATTCGGTATTCTCATTCGATGTCTCAATCACTTGTTTATCCGACATAGCTGTGTTGGCAAGTAAAAATTAGAACACAAGTTACTCGTTCCCCATGTGTGTAAGTGCAAGTGTGTGTGCCCGTGCATACATGTAAAAGAAGCATGAAGTTAGTTAAATAAGCGGGATAATGGTCGCTATATGCTGTCAAGTTATGTTGTTGTTCAGTTCAGAAAGATCGTCTCGAGGGCTCTAGCCTAACTTTCCATTGATTTATCAGAGTTGCATTGCATTATTTGGTCAACATGCGCATTGGATTGTTCATCGAACTAGCTCGTAGGACAGGGTCTGAATCGTGATGCATCGTCGGATCGTGAAACAGGTGTGGGCTCGCGGCAATGGACCAGCTCATGGAAGAGCATCGGATCGTGGAAGCCAGTACGGATCGTGATAACCCCTCGCGATCCACTTTTCCCTATACTCTCGTGAACCAGTGACCCACTCATTACCACGACCCGGCTCGCTATCCAAACCCTAATCGTTCCATCTACCACCGTCACGAACCATTCCCTCTCCATTACCATGAACCAGCCCAACCTGCTCCTTCTTCTTCCTCCTCTTTTCCCCCTCTCCATCCGAAAACTCATGAAACTAAACCCATTTCCGATGTCAAATCCAACACTCTCTCCTTTATCATGGTCACATCGCTGCAGAATTAACGAAAATAAAGGGAGAACAAGAAAAACAAAAACTTCATGGCCTTACCCTTTCTTTTTATTATTTAATCTCTAGATTTTTGTAACAAAAATCAGTTTAGGGTTTTAGATGAGTAGGTGGTGGCGACAAGGACGGGGAAGAGAAAGGAAAATGGGGGAGGATCCGAGTTATATAGGCCAGGCGGTGACCCTTGGCCATCTATTTTTTGTCCTTTTCGGACCGTGGAGAGTGTTGGGCCATGGACCCAGGCCCAATGACGAAACAGGGTGGCCGCTCCCTCATGTGGCTCGTGAATTGGGGGGGAAGCCCACAACGTTCCGCGGAAAAGTTTAAATGATCACTGGACCAAAAAAAGTATCCAATCCCACGGACCGTGGTGTCTTCTGGCGATTCAGCTCAGTAAAAAACTGTCGGAAATAAAAATTCAGAAATGCTTACAAAGATTTGAAAGTTTACCTGGCAATTGGACGATGTAGTTTCCAAAAACTCCAGAGATGAGAATTTTCCAATGAAAAAGGAAATGATTGAGGATTTAACCGGGTACTTATACCAGTCAAAGGACGTAACCTTTTGAAGCAGTACGACATTTCAAATAGTTACGACCGCTGATTTGCATCGTTCTATGAAAAGATATCTCCGCATTTTCGAAGCATGTTTCATCCTTGGTAAAACATACTTCGAGGGGGCAAAATGTGGGCTAGCTTTTCGACCAAGCCACCAAGGTTCGCATACGAAGAAAATATGAAACTTCACACCTTTAGCCCTCGAAGACCCGATCGGATCGCCCTACCTTACCATGGTCATGATCGCCCCTATGTCTCGCGATCCGATCCGTCCTTTTCATCTTGACCCGTCCTTTCATACACAATCTGATCCGAGCCAAGAAGACGTGGTGAAGGTTATGACCAAGTCCACCATGATCCGTGAACACAGGATCGGACGACACCTATCCACAACGGCCATATTGACTATTTCTCCATCAAGCTACGAACTAGTCCGAGATCCTTGGGATTTGTGACATGTATGACCGCGATCCATCTGCAAATATCAGTTATAAATAGCCCTGGACTTGGCATTCTTGGGGATCCTTTTGGCAACTCTGAGCTCTGACCCCACCATTATTATATCTCTATTATTATTGTTCAGAGATGTCTCGAATTTATTGAGTGAATCAACATTGTAAAAGTGAGGTTGAGGGATAAATCATCGATTGTACTTGTATTTTAAGTATAATCATAGATATAAAGTGGACGTAGGCTCGTTAATGCCGAACCACTATAAATCTCGTGTCTTTCCTGTTTCTCTTGCATTTTTTCTGATATTAATCTCTTCATAATTGAAAAACTTGGGTGTTGGAGCCAATTTTGGATCTAACATACAACATTATAAGTCCCATTTTAATCGCAATATTCTTATAGGCATAGGATGTACAACATGATAAGTTCCGTCATTTAAATCACAACAGTCTCATAGGCATGATAGGTTCCATTATGTCAATCCAACAGTCTCATAGGCATGATAGGTATTATTATGTTAGTCACAACAGTCTCATAGGCAGGATAGGTATTATTATGTCAGTCCAACAGACTCATTGGCATGATAGGCTCTATTATGTCAGTCCAGTAGTCTCATAGGCATGATAATTGTCATTACATCACAATAGTCTCATAGGCATAAGCAATTTAGATTTGACAAAAGGATAGACACGAATCAGAATTAGGCATCATTCTAGATCCGATAATTACATTCACGATTTCTGTTAGATGTTTAAATCTAAATAATAACCGAACTTACAGAAAAAGGATGGATCTTGTATTCTGGGATCTGATTTCTGAATTTGAAAAGCTATCCTTTGATGTAGACGTTTGATTTGATGTCTTTTTAATCGATTATTAGTTTGGATTTGATATTCTAATTTGGAGAAGATAAAGAAGACTAGGCTAGCTTGCAGATGAACAGCATGACGACACCATAGACTTAGGGTTATGAGGTTAGGGTCTAGGTTTAGCGACGTATATATAGATGTCTAGGATTAATTCTAGCCTTTAGATTCGTCTAGGGGAAATCAGAGCCATCAAACCAAAGAGTTGTGTCATCCAGCCAATCATAGCACGACACATAAGCACTAAAACCTCAAAAGTTAGCCATTGGCCAATCAGAGAAGGCCACATCAGCTCAGGACTACAGAAATTCATCACAGGAAGCAGATCTAAAAAGGGGTCGACTCCCTACAAGGGGGTCGACACCTATGTCGACTCCCCCTGGGAGTGTCGACACCCTGAGCGGGAAATTCCCCGCGCAGCCTATTCTGCTCGAATTTTGAATTTTGAACTGGTTTTTATTATTTAACTATTATTTATATTTATTTTCTGCATAAACTAGAAATCTTCTGAACTCCATAACTTCTTCATACGAAGTCCGATTCATGTAAACCCGGACTCTATCTCAAGCAGAATTCCAAGACGAATGCATTGGAATAACTCGTTTCCCTTAATTCTTATTCTAAAAATTAAGTATCCTTAGATTCGTTATTTTTAATATCTACAAAAAGTACGGGGTGTTATAAAAGCACGGTCGATCCATAACTATAAAACGTGCCAGATCCATTATTATGAACTCATGTTGATCCATTGATTACAACATGAAACGATCCAGTATGTTTGAACTGAGCTTTAAAACAAGGCTAACACTTTCCTAGCTTTATATCTCTTATCATTCTTCACCTTGTAAATCCATCTATAACCTGTAACATAGTTTCCTTTAGGAAGTGGACCCAATTCCCAAGTTCGGTTCTTCATTAATGATTGCATCTCTTCCTCCATGGCATAAATCCACTTCAAGCTATCAATCGAATCTATGACATCATCAAGGTTCATCGACTCATCTTGTATTACATCAAGAGAATAGTCCAAATCATAACAAAAGCTAAGATAGTTACAATCACCATATAATTCAATGAGTGATATGTAAAGTACTTACCATTGGATACTAAATTATTTATTTATACACAAAACATCAATGTAAAGACTGAAATTTGATTTATTAATGATCTCTGAAAATTCGAAGACTGAACAAGGATGGTTTTTTAGTCTTTAGTACCAAAAGTTAAGTAATGAAACTTTTATTTAAGGCAGTCAATGGATACCCGAAAAATTCGAAATTTGTCTGCATTCGCATTTAAAAAGTGGATAAATATTCGATATCCAAAAAAGTGGACACGGATGTGGATATAGGCACATTTGCTTCCGAAAATTATCGTCCCGTTTTCTTCATGATTATAGCTTAAAATATGTGTATTTTAATATAGTTAAATACACTAATTTATTATTTTGTAAAGTAGAAAGTCTACTAAACGCATGTTGATTGCTCAAAATTATATATCATCATCATATTTATTTATATTTAGAACTTTGGTAGTCAATTGGCTTTGAAAGCTTAATATTAAGCTACAGAAATTCATTTACGTTCATTGATTTATTGACCATTACTAGAGTGGATAATTATCTGATATTGGTCTGTATCGATGGATGCGAATATCCGATATCTGAAAATGATTTCGTACGTGGATGTAGATTGGACTCCATCAACATCCGAAATTATCCGTTGACTTTCCTACTTTTAGTCATTAACCAATCTTCAATTAATGACTAAGAAAGTTTAATCTTTGATTTTCAGTATTTAAATTCTTTCTCTAATCTTCTCCATGAGTGGAAAGTAAAGTTCCACCTAATTACTTGTAATAACCAGGAAATCTGAGTCAATTTAAAATTTTTATTTTGGCAATTTTGATGAATTTTGG
Source organism: Allium sativum (assembly GCA_030737875.1). Lineage (NCBI taxonomy): Eukaryota > Viridiplantae > Streptophyta > Magnoliopsida > Asparagales > Amaryllidaceae > Allium > Allium sativum. The sequence continues at coordinate 303,818,972 of CM060925.1, read as the reverse complement.
ATATTTAAAATGAATTATTTTAAATAATAACGAAGAGAAATTTAATTTGAATAGAATTAGAACGTATATATTTATTTGAATCGTTGTTAGAATATAAATATTTTATTTTAAATTTAAACGAAATTGAAAATGGTGCGGTAGTTCGAAAATTCGATTTCAAAGTTCAAATGAATGAACATGATTCAAAATAAATCGGATTTTAGCGAAACCAAAAATTTTAAAATCTATTGGAGAATATCTTTCCAGCGAATCCGAAAAATTGAAATTTAACAGCGGGGATAAAAAGTTATGCCCAAATTAAAATTCAGGATAGTCACTATGGAAAATGTAGTCCTTAAAAATGGAAATTTTGCAAACAACCTCTATTTTCGAAGAAATCACTTTTGTTGGATCCGGGATGTCAAATTATTGCTAGATCCCAATTTTCATAATTTTCTGATTCAATATGTGAGTGTGGCAAAGTTAAACGTGTTTTAATAGTTTAAATCAATTTCGATCGACCAGAAAATGGCCATTTTTCAAACGGTCTAAGAATTCGACGAAATTAGTTTTGTTAGGACCGTATCGTCGATACGAAGCTAGAAATTATTTTTCTGCAATTTTTGAAGTCAATATGTGGCCTCGAAAAATTAAAATGTATGTTAAAATTAAATATATATTGATTAATATTTTAATTTCAACGAGAACTGATCGTAACAGTCGAATTGGCTTACAAAACATATCCATTGTGTTCGGAATAGGGGTATTTGGCTAGGGACGACAGTCGTTGGATTCGACTTGGAGTTAGTATCAACAAGCAAGTAAATTTGGAATTAAAAGAATTAAATAAAATAAAATATTAATTACAAATACCCATCCCTTAACACCCTCAGCCCTTTTAGAAACCCTAGCCGCCACATTCGAACGGAGGGCCAGAAAGCTCCAGAATTCCAAAGCGATTTTCTTCCAATCCATTATGAATTAATCCAATCATCCAAATGAAAATGAAGACAAACGCAAGGTCTTTGAATCCAAAGAAGTGTGACGATTTATCGTTCAACGTAGAGGGAGATTTCAAAGCTCAAACACCTCAACTTCGGTCTCGACTTGTGACATCTGGGGAGCGTCGAGTTGGCCATTAAGGCTATGGGTGGAAGTGCCGAATCGAGGCGTGACATGGGGTGGTCTCCGATCCGCTTTAGGGGGCAGCAACCGGCGTGCAAATCGAAACCCTAAGTCGGAGCTAATGGGGTCAATAAAACCGACGATGACCTGGAGCTAACGAAGACGAGGGAAGAAAGGTATAACACAGTAAATTGTTTTCGGTTTAAATTTAAATTAAAAATTGAAATTATAAAATTAGTTTTAAAAATATATAATATCATTTATAAAATAAGTTTCAATATATAATAGTGTTGTTTAAATATGATGATTAATATGAAAAAGGTGATATTTCTTTTTAATCATATTGGTTAATTTAATTTAGTATATTAAAATTGTAATTGTTTTGTAAATAAAAATGCCATCGATTTTGTAAATAAAAATGTAAATATACCTGGTTTTAAAACTGTAAATATACCTTCTTTTAAAAATATAAAATTGGCACGGTTATAGAAAAATATATGATTTTGCTTCTATAAAAATATATGATTTTGCTTCTATAAAAATATGATTCGAGCTGAATAAATATTATTTTTCATAGATAAAAATAGAATTTTTATCATATCTATGAATAACGAAATAAAAATTTGATTCTTATATATATGAATAGCGTGAAAAAGAATTGCGTTGGAATTTCAGGAAAATCTAAACGGTTCAGAAATAAAACTGGCGGAGTGGATCCCAAAGGTGAGAACTTCACAACTTTAATTCATTTTCTAGTTGAAATATATACTAGGATGCAGACGGTGCTTAGCAACACCCGACACCCGTTATCCACAGACCATGGATAACTTGTTTAATTGATGTGTTATGAAAGTTAATTGTGCGAAGTGGAATGGAATAAAATATTTTATAGTTGAAAATATTTTATAGTTAAAAATATAATTTTTAATGTGTATATAAAATAAACATTTATAAACAAATCGGACGATTTGTTTATGTACACACATTTGACTGATAGGGATTGGGATGATAAATTTTACACATTTCCCAACTGCACAAATAAAAATCTGTGTTTGTTGATTTGAAACCCCACACGGGTGTTGGGATGATATTTGGCGTAGAGTAATCCCAATTGTTTAGTTAGATGTCAATCGATAAGTTGACAGACTGTGTAAGCGTTAATTATTTATGTTTAATGCTTATGCAGTTGTGTGGTGCATGGATGATGGTTGATTATTTATTGTTGCTATTATGTACATGTGTTGTATGGAACCTATATAAGTAACATTATATGGTATTTGATTGGGCCCCATTCCAATTTGGAAGATAAAGAATATTTTAAAATAAAATTCTTGTGTTCAATAAAAGAAAATTCATGGGTTGAATAAATAAAATATTCATGTGCTGGATAAAAGAAAATTCATGTGTTGAACGAAATATATATTCATGTGTTGAATAAAAGAAAATTCATGTGTTGAGAAAAATTTCTAAATGATAAAATTCACGTCTTTGTCATATATAAAATTAGAAACTAACTAGAAATCAGTAAAGATGAATGGTTTCTTAGGTATTGATCTGATGTTGGTTTTGGCCTTCGGGTTTAATACTTAGGGAATCGTTCTCTTACTAATTTATGGTTGGAGTCTGATCAAGAATTAAAAGATAGAAATCATAATTTTATAAAACATATTAAATAACAAAAATTGTCATGTGTTGACAATATTCATGTGTTGAAAATTATATATTCATGTGTTGAAGAAAATATTCATTTGTTGAATAGAATAACAAGTTATTGAAATATATAAAGCTGTGCTGATTAGATATGCGCCATTTTGACGTGAACAATATTTATATCGATTATATTCGTTTTTATAATGAATATATAAAAGGAAGCGACATCAAAATCTAACATTTTGAAAATATTATCATTTATATATTAATGATATGGAATATTCAATTTTGATTTAAAATTGAATATGAAGTTGAAATTGTTTTGAAAAAGAATTTAAAACAATTTATAAAATACGTTTAGAATTGAAATCAACGAAATATATATAATGTAGATATTATATATATTTAATGGCTTGAATAGAACACGTCGCGCTGCGGCAGTTCACGAATTTCGACCATCGACTTCGAATTAACGTTACGGGAGATCCGACCGTCGGACTCTACTGGAACCGGAACCGTTGGGTTCGCATCGAAAAGAGCTTTCCAATGAAAATTAGAAATTTGAAATCTAACGGTTGGATTTGGAATTATGTCCAAATCAAATTTGGAAAAGGTCGATGTAAGTGCAGTTTGATGGCCGTTGATGGAAACCAACTATACGAGCCTTGATAAAATTATTAAAAATAGTAATAATTTGTGTAAAATCATAAGAAATGATTTGTGAAGAATTGGGATGAAAAATTCCAAATTTGAAAAGATAAAGATAGATTTTTATCGAAATGAACTAGTTTTGAACTGGAATTATAATCCCGTTTATTTTATAAAATAAATAAAGTGGATTTGAAATGGTTTTGGAAATAACCAGAATTTCCAATATATAAAGTGGAAATGGATTTGAATCGAAATTGTCTTTGGAATATTTCGACGTTGGATTTCGTGATTATGCAGTACGATATTTGTTGGTCGTAGAATTTGATATTGATTATAAGCCGATATATTTTCTATTCAGAGCCTTGTATTTATTATCAAATGGGATTCGGGTTTGTTGTGAATGGTGTCTTCATTTACACTGTTCTTAAACCCAGTTGAGAAAAAGATTAAATTTTTTATTTAGATTTAATGAAGTATACCAAATAAATGGTATTTAATTGGAATTGAATTTGAATTTATTTTTGGGTTTATCGTGAACGGTGTTTTGAATAACACATGTTCTTTAACCCGATAATTAATGGAATGTGATTTTGGGTTGTCGTGAACGGTATCTTCAATAATACTGTTCTTAGACCCAATGGAGTTAAGAAAATCAGAAACTAACTGAAGTTTAGTTAAGTTGAATGGTTTCTTGGGTATTGATCTAATGTTGGTTTCGACCTTCGGGGTTATTACTTAGGGAATTGTTCACTAGCTAATTTACGGTTGAATGCTGATGGAATAGAATGCGATTTTGGGTTTATCGTGAATCATGTTTTAAACGACATTGGTTCTTTAACCCAGTTAAAGACTGGATATGATTTCCCAAGTTAAACAATCATTAATATTGAATTTTGGGAAGATTAAGACCAGGTGGAGTTTCAATGAATCTTTAATTAGATTGAAATGATCGAGAATGGAGTATCACCAGTCTTGCTCCAGGCGATAGTTAAATCTTTAATTAGATTTGAACGTGAAATGGTAATTGAGTTTACCGATAACACCGTGGTGTTAAATATGAAGTATGACCAGATTTACTTCATGGGATGAATAGGTTGGGATTGGGAAATAAAATAAATGATTACTTTGGTTGGTTCGCTAATCCCAACTAATTCGAATTGATATTCAAAAGAAGATTAAAGGAAAAATTTAAAAAATTTATCTTTGATAAAATTAATGGGAACCTTTCCCAAAGTATAAGAATATTTGAATAAAAGAATATTCTGAATTGGAATGAGGCGTATGTTGTGTTTGTGTAACACTTGTTTATTACATACGCGAGTTGTTTAGAAAGACCAAGTTTATCCCATTCTGAATAACTGATTCGACGATGTGTGGAGGATGAAGACGGTGGTAGAAGACCGGAGGTCTTCACATCGTTTGGATAATTACCTATGATCTTGATTGGGCTGTACACCCAAGAGGATAGAATCAGTTGGTGATCGTCCGGACGTACTTGGAGATCGATGGATATGCGAGGAATAAGGTTCCTCTGGTTTCGTTCAGACCCAGAACGGACTTGTATGGACTGTGTGTCTGACATTGGATTTTTCCCTGTGTTAATTGATCTCTATTAAATATACATCTGCCTGTTGAAGGGGAATTAATTTCCTTACTTCACCCTTCTCTGAGACGTACGGGATCAGAGGTTGTATATCGATAGACATCAGTTGCATGGCGTGAACTGCCTATGTGGCATGCCTAAGTGGAAAATGATCATGGCTTTTGTTGAAAAGGAAAGTCTTGTGGTGGATGATCAAAGCACCACCTGTGTGGCATAGCTTTGTGTAGTGTTAATTCGCGAGCCTCACACCCTGGTGTGAACCAGAAACGGGAGAGGACAGCAGGGAGGGCATGTGTTTCCTTCTAGCTAGGGTGGTGTCAATGACTTACCATCCCTGACATTTATATTATTTTCACCTGTGTGGTTGTTGGATTGCGAGGTGCCTCGGATATATCAGTGACTATGTGGAGCCGATGGAGTCATTTGGCTCATTTACGCCCCAAAGGGAAGGGAAGCGCATGTTCAAGGTTTAAGTTTAATCCACATCGGTGGACTCGCCCTGCATGTTGCCTAGGTACACTTGCGGCTGAGTCCTATGACATGGGCTAGATTGTCTCGAAACGGTAGGATTGCGCCTAGCCTTGGTTCACAGATGGAAATCCAATTTTCCAATACGAGACATTTGGGTTTTAATTGTATTCCTATATATGGCGACATAGTGGCATGGGGCACTTATGCCGTCTATGATTGATACTTATGATTTGAAGTTTTTTTTATACACTATGCACTTATAATAATATCAAATGATTTGTTTTAAACGTACCAAGCATGCTTGGCTATTATAAAGGAAAACCCTATCCCCCGGCTTGCGTTGCATTGTGTGATTGGACCTGGGTCTTATAATAGCTTCATTTTTCCAAAAAAAGCATTGCGCTATTTTGTTATATGCACTGGTATTCTTGGGAGGAAACCCGTTCCGTGTTATACGCCGTGGTCCCTTGATATATCTGATTTAAAGTAAAGTTTTAAATAACTGTTTTAGTTTTCACACCAGTCACATGACTGACCTGGAGTTTATTGTTTTAACCTAAACTCTGGGTGCCCTTATTTTCGACACGGGCAACTAGTAGTTTTGGTTTTGCAGATTTATATTCACAGGATCCTAGTTTACAACTAGAAAGATACTAGGAAAGCTCTGTATATGTGCATTACTTTCAGTTGTGTTTTGTATTATTTTTTCAGTTGTTATGTAATGTATTGTAATCTCTGATATCTTATGGTGTGTAATATTGATTCATACTCTATATATTCTTGTATTCCGATGAATTGTTGTAATAAGCAATGTAATGTTCTTATGTTTGTGTTCTTATCTGTCTTGTCCTCAAAGTAATTCGTTCTTTCCTTCATGGAGAAGTTCGGATCGTCTCATTTTAGTATCAGAGCTTTGGTTTACAGAGCTCAAGAACAAGACACATTAGAACCATACGAAAGAATTCATCAGATATTGGATTAGTAATATCCAATGGGAATCACTCGTTAGAGATAGGATCAGTAGTATCCTAGAACGAGTGTGAAGAGTATATTTATAAAATTGGAAACAATATTTGTTTTGAAAATTTAAATCAATTATTCGTATTTGATTATTTATTTTAAATTGAATTTGGACAATCCAGTATATAATGATTGAGCGTATACGTCTGATCCACGTGTATTCGAAGTTTTAATATACCGGATAGATATAGAATCACACTCTAGTCGCCCGGGATTGATTCTGATAATGCTGCAACGTTATCAGTATTTATGTTCGAGTTTCGAAAGTGGGATTTCTATATGATTCCAATTGACTGGTGTGAGAACCAAAACTAGGTAGGGCTTATTGTTGTGGTTTGGCATCAAAAATATGATTTTTGGATTATGTATCAAAGTTATAAATATGAAAAGCTAATCAACTAATTGATTGCTGATTGTGTTGTTTGATTATTGGTTGATTAATTAAAATTTGAACCATTTAGCCAAATTGGACCAAATAGTGCGTTGTATTGAAAATTTGTCGCATTTGCATACATATACATGTACTTACATTGAACAGGTCATAGCAAGGAGGCTAAAGAAGAGGAATAAAATTGTTTGCCTGACAAATAGGTACATGTTTATTGTATTTCTTAGGATTTTGACGATTTTATGAGCCGAATGGCTAGCCGTCTGGCTGTTTCTTTTTCTTTTTGGATTGGTGAGGGCCATGGGAGGCTATTTGAAATATACTGAAGCTCCCGGCGTAGGGGAGATTGTGAAGAAATTTTTCGAAAATTTAGGGTGCTAGCCAAATTTTTGAAAAATTTGAAAAGTTCTTAGAAACTGAAAAGTTGAATAACTTAAGCCATAATGAAAATAATGAAAGTTGAGTTGGTTTGTAAAACAACTTTCGGCTTCGTTCCTTTTCGGGGACGAAAATTTTTAAGTGGAGGAGATTGTAATAACCTGGAAATCTAAGCCAATTTAAATTTTTTATTTTAGCAGTTTTGATGAATTTTGGAAATTTAAAATGAATTATTTTAAATAATAACGATGAGAAATTTATTTCGAATAGAATTAGAACGTATATATTTATTTGAATTGTTGTTAGAATATAAATATTTTATTTTAAATATAAAAGGAATTGAGAATGGCGCGGTAGTTCGGAAATTCGATTTCAAAGTACAATTGAATGTAAAGGATTCAAAATAAACCGGATTTTATCAGACCCAAAAATATTAAAATCTATTTGAGAATATCTTTTCATAAAATACGAAAAATTGAAATTTCAAAGCGGGGACAAAAATTTATGCCCACATGAAAATTCAGGATAGTCGTTGTGGAAAATATAGCCCTTAAAAATGGAAATTTTGCAAACGATCTCTGTTTTCGAAGAAATCACTTTTGTTGGATCTGGGATGTCAAATTATTGCTAGATCCCAATTTGCATAATTTTCTGAATCAATAAGTGAGTGTGGCGAAGTTAAACGTGTTTTAACAGTTTAAGTCAATTTCGATCGACCAGAAAATGGCCATTTTTCAAACGGTCTCAGAATTCGACGAAATTAGTTTTGTTAGGACCGTATCATCGTTACAAAGATAGAAATAATTTTTCTGGAATTTTTGAAGTCAGTATGTGGCCTCGATAAATTAAAATGTATGTTAAAATTAAATATATGTTGATTTATATTTTAATTTCAGCGAAAACTGATCGTAACAGTCGAATTGGCTTACGAAACATATCCATTATGTTCGGAATATGTGTATTTGGCTAGGGCGACAGTCGTTGGATTCGATTTGGAGTTAGTATCAATGATCAAGTAAATTTGGAATTAAAAGAAATAAATAAAATAAAATATTAATTATAAATACCCCATCCCTTAACACCCTCAGCCCTTTTAGAAACCCTAGCCGCAACATTCGAACGGGGGGCCACGAAAGCTCTAGAATTCCAAGGCGGTTTTCTTCCAATCCGTTATGAATTAATCTAATCTTCCAAATGATAATCGAAGATAAACGCAAGGTCTTTGAATCCAAAGAAGTGTGATGATTTATCGTTCAACGTAGAGGGAGATTTCAGAGCTCAAACATCTAAACTTCGGTCTCGACTTGTGACGCCTGGGGAGCATCGTGTGGGCTATTGAGGCTATGGGTGGAAGCGCCGAATCAAGGCGCGACATGGGTGGTCTCCGATCCTCTTCAGGGGGCAGCAACCAGCGCGCAAATCGAAACCCTAAGTCGAAGGTGATGGGGTCAATAAAACCAATGATGACCTGGAACTAACAAAGACGGGGCAAGAAAGGTATAACAAAGTAAACTGTTTTCGGTTTAAATTTAATTAAAAACTGAAATTATAAAATTAGTTTTAAAAATATATAATATCATTTATAAAATCAGTTTTAATATATAATAGTGTTATTTAAATATGATGATTAATATGAAAAGGTGATATTTCTTTTTAATCATAATGGTTAATTTAATTTAGTGTATTAAAAATGTAATTGTTTTTTAAATAAAAATGCCATCGATTTTGTAAATAAAAATGTAAATATACATTGTTTTTAAAATGTAAATATAACTTCTTTTAAAAATATAAAAATGGCACGGTTATAGAAAAATATATGATTTTGCTTCTATAAAATATATGATTTTGCTTCTATAAAAATATGATTCTAGTTGAATGAATATTATTTTTCATAGATAAAAACAGAATTTTTATCATATCTATGAATAACGAAATAAAAATTTGATTCATATATACATGAACAACATGAAAAAGAATTGCGTTGGAATTTCAGGGAATCTAAACAGGTCAGAAATTCAGAAATAAAACTGGCGGAGTGGATCCTAAAGGTGTATATACTAGGATGCAGATGGTGCTTAGCAACACCCGACACCCGTTGTCCACAGACCATGGATGACTTGTTTGTTTAATTGATGTGTTGTGAAAGTTGATTGTGTGAAGTGGAATGTAATAAAATATTTTATAGTTGAAAATATTTTATAGTTAAAAATATAATTTTTAACGTGTATATAAAATAAATATTTATAAACAAATCGGACGATTTGTTTATGTACACACATTGGACCGATAGGGATTGGGACGATAAATTATACATATCGCCCAACTGCACACAAAAAAATCTGTGTTTGTTGATTTGAAACCCCACACGGGTGTTGGGATGGTATTTGACGTACACTAAACCCAATTATTTAGTTTTATGTCAATCGATAGGTTGACAGACTGTGTAAGCGTTAATTATTTATGTTTAATAATTATGCAGTTGTGTGGTGCACTCTGGATGATGGTTGATTATTTATCATTGCTATTATATACATGTGTTGTATGGAACCCATATAAGTAACATTATATGGAATTTGATTGGGCCCCATTCCAATTTGGAAGATAAAGAATATTTTAAAATAAAATTCATGTGTTGAATAAAAGAAAATTCATGGGTTGAATAAAATAAATATTCATGTGTAGGATAAAAGAAAATTCATGTGTTGAACGAAATATATATTCATGTGTTGAATAAAAGAAAAATCATGTGTTGAGAAAAATCTCTAAACAATCAAATTCACGTCTTTATCATATATAAAATTAGAAACTAACTGGAAATCAGTAAAGATGCATGGTTTCTTGGATATTGATCTGATGTTGGTTTTGGCCCTCGGGGTTAATACTTAGGGAATCGTTCTCTTACTAATTTACGGTTGGAGTCTGATAAGAAATAAAAGTTAGAAATCATAATTTTATAAAACAAATTAAATAACAAAAATAGTCATGTGTTGAGAATATTCATGTGTTGAAAAATAAATATTCATGTGTTGAAGAAAATATTCATTTGTTGAATAGAATAACGAAGTTATTGAAATATATAAAGCCGTGTTGATTAGATATGCTCCATTTTGATGCGAACGATATTTATATCGATTTTATTCGTTTTTATAATGAATATAGAAAAGGAAGTGACTTCAAAATCTAACGTTTTGAAAATATTATCATTTATATATTAATGATATGGAATATTCAATTTTGATATAAAATTGAATATGAAGTTGAAATTGTTTTGAAAACGAATTTAAAACGATTTATAAAATACGTTTAGAACTGAAATCGACGAAATATATATAATATATATAATATATATATTTAATGGCCTGAATAGAACGCGTCGCGCCGAGGCAGTTCGCGAATTTTGACCATTGACTTCGAGTTGACGTTACGGGAGATCCGACCATCGGATTCTCCTGAAACCAGAACCGTTGGGTTCGCATCGAAAAGAGCTTTCCAATGAATATTAGAAATTTGAAATCTAACGGTTGGATTTGGAATTATGTCCAAATTAAATTTGGAAAAGGTCATTGTAAGTGAAGTTCGATGGCCATTGATGGAAATCGAATGTACGAGCCTTGATAAAATTATTAAAAATAGTAATAATTTGTGTGAAATCCTAAGAAATGATTTGTGAAGAATTGGGATGAAAAATTCCAAATTTGAAAAGATAAAAATAGATTTTTATCGAAATGAACTAGTTTTGAACTGGAATTATAATCCCATTTATTTTTTAAAATAAATAAAGTGGATTTGAAATGGTTTTGAAAATAACCAGAATTTCCAATATATAAAGTGGAAATGGATTTGAATCGAAATTGTCTTTGGAATATTTCGATGTTGGATTTCAAGATTATGCAGATATTGTTATGGAAATTTGAAAGATATATTTATATCGTTATTTCCAATACGATATTTGTTGGTCGTAGAATTTGATATTGAATATAAGCCGATATATTTTCTATTCAGAGCCTTGTATTTAATATCAAATGGGATTTGGGTTTATTATGAATTGTGTCTTCATTTACACTGTTCTTAAACCCAGTTGAGAAAACATTAAATCTTTTTATTTAGATTTAATGAAGTATACCAATTATATGGTATTTAATTGGAATTGAATTTGAATTGATTGTTGGGTTTATCGTGAACAGTGCTTTAAATAACACTTGTTCTTTAACCCGATAGTTAATGGAATGAGATTTTTGGTTGTCGTGAACGGTATCTTCAATAATACTGTTCTTAGACCCAATGGAGTTAAGAAAATCAAAAACTAACTGAAGATTAGTTAAGTTGAATGATTTTTTGGGTATTGATCTGATGCTGGTTTCGGCCTTCGGGGTTATTACTTAGGGAATTGTTCACTTGCTAATTTACGGTTAAAGGCTGATGGAATAGAATGTGATTTTGGGTTTATTGTGAACCATGTTTTAAATGACATTGGTTCTTTAACCCAGTTAAAGACAGGATATGATTTCCCAAGTTAAACAATCATTAATATTAAATTTTAGGAAGATTAAGATCAAGTGGAGTTTCAATGAATCGTTAATTAGATTGAAATGATCGAGAATGGAGTATCACCAGTATTGCTCCAGGCGATAGTTAAATCTTTAATTAGATTTGAATTTGAAATGGTAATTGAATTTACCGATAACACTGTTGTGTTAGATATGAAGTATAACCAGTTTTACTTCGTGGGATGAATAGGTTGGGATTGGGAAATAAAATAAATGATTACTTCGGCGTGGTTCGCTAATCCCAACTAATTTGAATTGATATTAAAAAAAAAGATTAAAGAGTAAATTTAAAAAAATTATCTTTGATAAAATTAATGGGAACCTTTCCCAAAGTATAAGAATATTTGAATAAAAGAATATTCTTAATTGGAATGAGGCTCATGTTGTGTTTTTGTAACACTTGTTTAACATATATGCGAGTTATTCAAAAAGACTGCGTTTATCCCATTCTGAATAATTGATTCGACGATGTGTCGAGTATCAAAACGGTGGTCGAAGACCGGAGGTCTTCACATCGATTGGATAATTACTGATGATCTTGATTGGGTTGTACACCCAAGAGGAGGAAATCAGTTGGTGATCGTCTAGACGTACTTGGAGATCGATTGATATGCAAGGAATAAGGTTCCTCCGGTTTCGTTCAGACCCAGAACGGACTTGTATGGACTGTGTGTCTGACATTGGATTTTTCTCTATGTTGATTGATCTCTATTAAATATACATCTGCCTGGTGAAGAGGAATTTATTCCCTTACTTCACCCTTCTCTGAGACGTACAGGATCAGTGGTTGTATATCGATAGACATCAGTCGCATGGTGTGAATTGCTTGTGTGGCAAATGATCTAGGGTTTTGTTGAAAAGCAAAGTCCTGTGGTGGATGATCAAAGCACCGCCTGTGTGGCATATCTTTGTGTTGTGTTAATTCGCGACCCTTGCACCCCGGTGTGAACCAGAAATGGGAGAGGACAACAGGGAGGGCATGCGTTTCCTTCTAGCTAGGGTGCTGCCAATGACCTACCAGCCCTGACATTTATATTACTTTCACCTGTGTGGTTGTTGGATTGCGAGGCGCCTTAGATGTGGAGCCGATGGAGTCATTTGGCTCATTTACGCTCCAAAGGGCGAGGAAACGCATGTTCAGGGTTTAAGTTTATTCCACATCAGTGGACTGGCCCTGCATGTTGCCTAGGTACAGTTGCGGCTGAGTCCTGAGACATGGGCTAGATTGTCTCGAAACGGCAGGATTGTGCCTAGCCTTGGTTCACAGATGGAAATCCAATTTTCCACTATGAGACATTTAGGTTTTGTTGTAATCCTATATATGGCGACATAGTGTTATGGGGCACTTATGCCATCTATGATTGATACTTATGATTTGAAGTTGTTTTATACACTATGCACTTACAATAGTATCAAATGATTTGTTTTAAACGTACCAAGCATGTTTGGCTATTATAAAGGAAAACCCTATCCCCCGACTTGCGTTGCATTATGTGATAGGACCTGGTTCTTATAATAGCTTCATTTTTCCAAAAAAAGCATTGCGCTGTTTTGTTATATGCACTGGTATTCTTGGGAGGAAATTCGTTCCGTGTTATATGGCATGGTCCCTTGATATATCTGATTAAAAGAAAAGTTTTAAATAACTGTTTTAGTTCTCACACCAGTCACATGACTGACCTGGAGTTTATTGTTTTAACCTAAACTTTGGGTGCCCTTATTTTCGACACGGGCAGCTAGTAGTTTTGGTTTTGCAGATTTATATTCACAGGATCCTGGTTTACAGCTGGAACGATACTCGAAAAACTCTGTATCCGTGTATTATTTTCAGTTGTGTTTTGTATTATTTTTTCTGCTGCTATGTAATGTATTGTAATCTCTGATATTTTATGATGTGTAATATTGATTCATACTCTGTATATTCTTGCATTCTGATGAATTGTTGTAATAAGCAATGTAATGTTCTTTTGTTTGTGTTCTGATCTGTCTTGTCCTCAAAGCAATTCGTTCTTTCCTTCATAGGGAAGTTCAGGTCGTCTCATTACTTATAGTTTCTTCCTACAAATTTTACACATAGTTTTACAAACATAATCTATAATTTAAGAAATTTTATTACATATCTTCACAGTCACACCTAATTGCTTAGAAAAGAAAATGAATAAAATTAATACTATCGAGTTTTTCCAGTAAACGAAATAAAATAAAATGAGTAACTTTTCCTATTAATTATTAGACACGAAAAAACATTAATGCAACATAGTATTGGCGAAGAGCAGGGCTGATTTCATGTTATGGATTGTCCAAGACAGTCAAAAAAAATTCTAGCCCGGTACAAAACTACTTATACACTAACTAATTATGTTCTCTTAAAACATTGATTTTATTCCACTTAAAACGGTCACATATTCATCATAAATACTAAAAAAATGTTTATATAAAAGGATAAACTTTATAGGATGATGCATAAAAGATACCGTAGTATACAGATCGTTTGCGATACTATGTAGATAAATGGATAAAATTTATATTTATAGATATATAAATGGATAAAATATCAATAACTTAAATGTGAATAATAGATTTATCGAACAGGATAAAGTATAACCACTAATGAATGACCAACAGATAATGCACTGGAAGAGAAAAACACACAAAAAAATAACTTAGTTTCACATAGTTCGTACGTTGTGTAGCATAAGTCAAAAGTCTAAAACAATATGTAAACAAGTAATTCTATTCAATTATTTCACAGTCTAGTAGGAATGTAAATTTGCGAATGTTCGATGTCCGTTCGTATCCATGATCGAAATATGTTCGTTCGAGTTCATCCGATTTTCATTAAGGACAAGAGTTAGAACAACAAATTTTGTACGAAAAAAAATCATGTCAGTGTTCATTCGAATTTTTCCGAATTCCACGTAATTCGGTATATAGTTTAATTTTTTAAATAAAAAGTGTAAAATTTGATATAAATAGCCATGTCTGACTAGGTTCGTTTGTATCCGTGTCCGAAAAATACATGTCCGTGTCTAAACGGTTTCATTTATGACATGAGTTAGGACAACAAAATTTGTACGAGAACAAATTTCGTTCAGTTCATGTCCGGTCCGATTTTATTTAGAAAGAATCTTAACATACCTCCATCCAGTCCAGTCCGACTGATTTCACCCCTATAGCCTAACATAATGGGATTCAAGAAACATGAAAGCTACTCATTTATGTGTAGTAATGCCTGATCAAAAATAAACACTAGTACATTTTCCTTTGGGTTCTTTTTTTAGTCCTATTCGTAAATTTTTATTACAAAATTAGCCAGTTTTGAAAGTATTACATAAATAGCCCAGTTTTGGCTGACTCAACGCTGAATTGGCCAACACACACTGGTGCAATTTCAGATTGCGCCAGTGTAATATATTTTTTCTCACGCCATCTGAAATAGGACCAAGCAAATTTTATTTAATTTCCAATTTTGCATTAGCGCAATCTCGGATTACACCATTGTAAATTTAAGAAAAACAATTAACACTGGCGCAATATGAGATTGTGTGAGTGTGTCTTGGCCCACTCTACCCTGAGTTGGCCAAAACCGAGTGGGTCAGTCATGGACTGGTGTAAGTAAACTCCAATCACTTGGTTTAACTTTCAAAAATCCTTTTAAAAGAAATGATAATCATAAGACTAATCCACACATAAATATGGATGGTTTTTTCCTTACGATAACCCAAACCATTTCTTAAAATCAATACTTTTCTCATATTATAATAATGTCTAAATCAAGTAAAAATCAATCTAGCTGAATGCTTTCATCTCACAAGGGTACAATCAAAAACCATAGGCTCTCATTGGAGAATGGATTTCTTAATATGACAATGTATGGAATCACCTTCCGATCAGTGTACTCTAGAAGGGATACATTGGAGTTCAACAAGAACATCTTGCAACTCGGCCACATATGACCGACCATTCATTTCGCTTGAATATTCCGAATATATTGTCACCATGCTATTGGTATACCTTCATAATTGTTCCAAGGACATACAGAAGTAAAAGAAATACAAAAATGAATATTCTCTAGATGGTGACAATATACCATAATTGGGTGCGACCCACTTAGCCATGCTGCCTGCCCGGTTTTTGTAATTTCCTCGTTGAGTATGCTTGACGTCGTAACGTATCTTAACAGATCACACCTTCATTTACTCTGAAGGCCACATCGTCATACCCATCATATCACAAATTGATTTCCCCAAAAATACCATGGGTATAAAGCTAAGAGAAACGAATTCCTTTGCCACCAACGTAAATACGTTTGAAGCAATCAACTTACGTGATCTATTAGATATACTCTGTTAGATATTCGTCCATACACGTTGTCTTGGGACTAGACAAACTGAAGGAACTATTCTGTAAATCCATCTTAGGAAATTTCTACCTACGATTTCCAGAACAGCCCTTGCTTAAATTTCATCTTTAATTATCTTCAATATATTTGATTCGCAGCGCTAATGCCATGCGGAGTGGTTTTCAGACAACAAATCTGATCCCGGTTTCTCCGTATTGACAACGGAAAACGGTCAAAACTTTTATAGTCAGTTATTTAACTATCAAAGGAAAACATATATAAAAACAATGGTTGCACTCCCAAATGGGAGTCTAACCAATCAATTATCAACCAACACTGAGCCACTTTAAATAGTTTTATCAAAAATCATTTCATTCCCCATTTCCCATAAATATCTTTACCAAAATATTTTTCCAACCTGTTTAACCTCTCACGATTCTTAGAAAACGTGTCCATTTATTTTAAACTATTTATTTTCTATATTCTAGAAAATATTTCTTATTAACATCGAAAAAAAATTCCATTTCTTATTCATGCATCATTACTCTTCTACATCTATTGGTCCTTAACCGTAAACTAGTAAAAGAATAACACCCTAAGTATCAACCTCGAAGGCCGAAACCAACGTCAGATCGATATTCAAGAAGTCATTCAACATAACTAATCTCCAGTCCGTTCCTAATTTCCTTAACTTCATTCTTAACTTAAAAATCATTTCATTTTCTATACATAGAAAACATCTCTGGTTATAATTGGAAAACATTTCCACTTCATAAACTCCGTTTATAAGTCAACTTCTTGTTAAATAAATATCAAGTCTATAAATTGATCTTGATTACCTATTTTATTATAAATTATTAGTTTCAACCCAAATATTGATTATGTTGTCAAATTTTGAATTATAAAATATATATTTCTAAAAATAAATTATTTAATAACATTCGACATCTTCGAATTATAATTATAAATCCTTATGGATTTGAATCAGTTTTTATCTACATTCCGAACATCAAAATTTTCCCATCACTTTCTCTTGAATATAGTTCCCAATTCCCTTTTTGGTTCATCCTTGAATTTATATATCCAATTTATTTAATAATGGATATTTCATACCATATTTAGATCTCGTATAAAAACCAAACTACTTGTTTTATATAATTAAACATGTTATTATATTTTCCCAATCAAAATTCAATTTCTATTTTTAAAATAGATTTTTTTCTTTTTAAAACCCTAATTTCTTTTACAATATATTCGAATATATTTTACGATATTTAGATATCAATTATTCCATATCAATGTTTTTCAAACGTCCCAAACAGACAATAATCAACCACAGATTATTTGTCACATCATATAATACAATATATGAAAAACACAATACAATTGTTGAGGAATCTAGTTGGATTCCTCCAACCTATTTTTCTGCATCCATAGATGTTAATCAGCACAAATAACACTAATCTCATATCCACAGATGTTCCTCTATGGTTTCAAAAAGTGCAGTTCCTTCGTCTAAGTCAAAGGGTATAAAGCTGAAAGGGAAATTTTGGGACGATTTAGACGAAAGAACTGATTATACTCTGGAAGATGTAATGCCATTAAGTGCTAATTTGAAATCTTCTAGGAGACATATTAGAAGTAATACAATGTACGATCCTTCCCTTACTTGATTTTTTTTTCTTTCTTGGGTCGTTGCTTACTATGAAATTTTCTGCATTATGTTTTAGAAGCTGCTGAAGATTATGTTAATATCTGTTGTTGACTATCTGATGATTCAGATATATGATGAGCAAGATGGTTCCTTCATAGTTTTATATAATCTGTAAAGATGAAAGGAAGTAATTGTTAGGTACGTTGTTTTGTTATAATAGTGTATTGGTCATGTTAATTACTTGTAAGTTGTAAGTAGTTGATTGTTGTAACGGTTAGCTATGCTCTAACTAGTTGTTGTTTATTATGTAAATTCTGTAGTATAAATGCAAATTTTGTGCTTAACTTTCAGAAAAAAAATCATGAGCTATTATAATAAATAAAACCGATATTCAGTCAACTGTTTATATATATATATATAACCATATGTATCATTTCAATCAACTAATACGTAATTCATCCAAACAACCATCACACAACATTAAATCATTATTTATCAGTTCTAAAATATGTTTATAAAATTATAGAACTGGACAGAGTTAGTGAGTTTACTCACTTGGTCGTTAATCATTAAAACGATTAACGTCAGTTGATTAAATCAGACGTTTAATTATGTCATAAATTCAAACGAGCTCCAATTGGCTCCAAACCAGCTTCATAGCGCAGCCTATGTCCATACGATTCCAACATGACAAACCGTTCGTAATTCTGACCAGGTATGGAAGAGATATAAGTTTTTACAAATTATATTGATTTAAACGATATAAATATAGTTAATTATTTACAATTTAATCCTAATCTCTTATTTTATCTTCCTAATCACATCACAATTTATTAGTGTAAATATGAAATGTTTAGAACTTGTTTCAAAGCTTAAAGTGGATTGCATATACTTGATTTTGGGTATGCACATAATTAAATAAATAAACTAAGTTCGATACTCTATATTTGGGCCTCACCGTGTAAGCTGACCCATCACTGCATAACCAGATGCGCTTGCCTTCTCCATTCCAATTATGTAAACAACCTGCCACTTTTCTTTTATATCACATCCCCCTCCCCCTCATTTTTTCTTTCTTTCTTTTCCCTTTTTCATCTTATATATATATATATATCTTATATGGGCCTCATTTTGATATACTAGCCCACGTTCGTATTATCCCAGCACGCCAAAAAACCAAAACCGATCCACGTTCTACTCTTCTTCCGGTATTCACAAACTCAGCCTCCAATATCTTTGCCATTTCTAAAATCTTCTAACTCCATTTTATCTCTTGTTTCTACATCGTTCTTCAAACCATTGCCACCATTTGAACCCTCTCCTCAAACTCGATAGCCTGTTATCCACAACTATCAACTCGCATCTCCATTCCTCACCATGACATCGTGGCATTAACACGCTGACAGGATAAAAGCCGCGTCATCTTTTGTTATGAAACATTTTAGAACTTGGCCTACCAACTCTTTTTGATACTATGAACCCAACCGTGAGCTTAAAAACTTGGATCAACGCTTGCATTTTCCCAGCAACATAGATTTGGGCACGCTGGATTAGGAAAGCAGCGAACAAAAAGATTTTGGAATCTCTTCAGGAGCATACGGGTTTGACTAGCATCTTGTCAGGAGCTCGAAGATATTATTCTCGAGAATTTTAAAAGACTGTAAATTTTATTTGATTTTTTTTATTATGGCATTGAAATATCCGGGCGTTGAAGCTTTACTAGAGCCGAATGAAATGGATGAAGACAGTCTTGTATTTAAAGTTTTGAATTCCTTAGTAACCAAGTAATAGGGATGAATAGGATTATACCAAGGTTTGCAGCTTCATAAATTCGGTTTGCCAAGACATATATAGCTTAGTAGCTGATAGTAGTATGACTGCCATGAGTTTTCAAACTCATAAAATTGCGTGAGAGATACAAGTCTGCAAATGTACGTTTGGTGTAAAAAAAAAATATTAGTTAGCTTAGCTTAGATTTTCAAAGTATAGTCTGTGCAAATAGCTGCATACGTATGTACATCTTAGGGTTGGGAAAACTTAGTTGTGAAGGAATTGGTTATATTATATATATAAGTTAAGGTTAACAAAAGTGTACTCATTTTAAAAAATAAAATAAAGTTAAGGTTAACGCAGTACCGACTACGTAAAATTTCGTTCATGTACGGACAGCTTTGAACAAAAATGAAAATTCTATCTTGTTCAATGATGTGCCATGATCCAAAAAATATAATAATATAGACAAGTTAACTTTTTTTGTGAAATTTCAAAAGCGCTGATATAGGACATAAAATACGCTAAACAAAAAATTGCTTATTTTCCAAATTGAAAATTTTGGAAAAATTCTATGAATTAAACTAAACATACGTTTTAAAAATCTTGTCTAAATTCAAAACCAGTATTTAATTATATTAAATAAATCGTTAAGGCTTATGAACGATTCCATTACGACTATTTAAAATTTTGATTTGGACATAACTTACAATCTATAAGACCAACTCTCGATTTTTTACTTCCTTTAGAAAAATATAGCTCAATAGATTCGAATGTTTCTTGTTTCGAAGAAATCCGACTTATAATGTACCCTGTATGTTCATTTAAAGTTCAAAACTCAATATTACGAACTACCGCGGTGTTACGAGCTCGATTTAAATTATATTATAATTAGAACGTTCAACTATCATTTATATAAATATATTCGTTATTTTAATCGAATTCAAATTCGATTAAATATCATATATTATCCATTTTACATAGTATTGCAAAATCACTAATTTCGACCATTTCAAAATTAAAATTATTATTCCACTATTTATATTAATTAAATATTCAAATTTATTTAGTTCAATTGTTTAAATTGCCAAATAAATATTCAAATAATTAAACTAATTAATTATTAAATCGCGAAAAATACGGAATGTTACATTCCTTCCCCCTTAAAAGAATTTCGTCTCCGAAATTACTAAGGTAGGAAAAATGTTACAATTTTTTATTAACTATGTTAAAAAATCGTTTGATTTTCTTCTTAACTTCATTTTCAACTAAATCAATTAATTTCTGTTAAAACATTAATTCATTCTTATTACCGAAAAATTTCAAAAATCTTGAAAATTTTCCTATTCCCAATTTTTTTTGCCAAAGACTCCTTTGCACGGCTCAATCGATACAACTACAACTCTCCTTTCTAGGTCTCTTCCGATCCAAAATAAAATCAAATAGCCAAGTGGCTTGCAAAATAGGCTCATAAATCTCATACCCAGATAAAATATAAACTCATACCTTTTTGTTGGGCATTCAACTCTATCTCTTCCACTTATTATCTCTTTAGCATATACAAATGTATTCCCAGCTGATCCCCACTCAATTCATTCTCGAACCGAGCCATTTTCTTATAACGAAGCCAAGTTCCATTCAAACTCCAATTCTAATCTCTATTCCAACTCTTGACTTATCAATTCAATTCCATTCCAGATTATCTCTAATCCAATTCGATCTTATTTAACTTAGATTAAGTTAAATTCTAATTTATTTATTTATTTTTACCATTTTAATCCATTAACTTCATAAGTTAAATTTAAATTTAAAAATCTAAATTCTTGGGTTTTATTTCAAACCAGTTTGAAATCACATATATTTACATATAATAATAGCAATTCAAAAAATTTTAATTTTTGAACAACTTGTTTCCTCAGACAATTCAAAAACAAAATCTTTGGAAGTAATCCGTCACTTAGAAACTCGAAAATGAACACTGGTGATGCGGCCGTCATCATCAGATTTATTTTCCAGCAATTGAACTGAGTTCAATACTATATCACTTTCAAAAATTATTTTCAATGCTTCCAATTTGAAATCACTTTCAAAATATCATTTACAATATTTGAAAAACATTTTCAAATCACACAGGATCTTAAATTTCCCTTATACAATTCAAAATTCAATTCCAAACACTTTTCCCAGTTTTCGGGGTTTTAATTCCAAATTCTGATTTAAATTCAGATTAAATTCATCTGATTTTATATCTATTACACTTACATGAATTCTTATTGGTTATTTATAACCATCTCGATTATAATCTGGTTCGATTATATTAACAAATCAACACATCCCAATGTACTATAATAATTCCTATATATATACTTTCTTTTATATCAAAATATATTTAAAGTAAAATTATTCCATTTACCCTCTTTCCAAAAACAATACTATGTTGAATTACTCTGTTCAAGACTTTAGAAATGCCTATCGATACAGTTTGCATTACCGTATCGACCAAAATTCATAAACCACTCGACAAACCAATCAAGACAATATAAAATAGTTTTAATATCAATTTACAAATATGCGCTCATATATATACACTCAAACTCAATCTAGGGTATTACTAACCCCGTCTCTACTGAGTCACGCCATAGTGCCAAGGTAATCACTTAATCTTCAGCTCTGATACAACTGTAACGAATAGAGATTTTCAACCAGGAAAATCAACACAAAACACCATGTTGACTATTCAAGCTTTAGAAATACTTGGTCATTAGTTGAAAGAAGTTAGAGGGTGAGGAAAAGAAAGAAAGAAATTTAGAATAAACAAAGAAGATCACAACACAACAAAATCAGAGTAAACGGAAGAAGATGATCCAAATATATAATGAATAAGATGGTTCCTCCAGAGTTTTATATAATATGTAAGGGTGAAAGGAAATATTTGTTAGGTACTTCGTTTTGTTATAACAGTGCATTGGTCATGTGAATTACTTGTAATTTTGTAAGTAGCTGATTGTTGTAAGGGTTAGCTATGCGCTAACTAGTTGTTGTTTATCATGTAAATTCTAAAGTAGAAATAAAAATTTTGTGCTTAACTTTAAAACAATAATGAGCTATTATAATAAATAAAATCGGTATTCAATCAACTCTTTATATATATAACCATATGTATCATTTCAACCAATTAATACGCAATTCTTCCAAACAACCATCACACAACATTAAATCATTATTTATCAGTTCTAAAATATGTTTATAAAATTATAGAACTGGACAGAGTTTGTGAGTTTACTCACCTTGGTCGTTACTCATTAAAACGATTAATGTCAGTTGATTAAATCAGATGTTTAATTATGCCATAAATTCAAACGTGCTCCAATTGTCTCCAAACAAGCTTTATAGCGTAGCGTATGTCCATACGATTCCAATGTGATAGATCGTTCGTAGTTTTGACAAGCTATGGAAGAGATATAATTTTTTACAAATTATATTGATTTAAACGATATAAATGTAGTTAACTATTCAAAATTCAATCTTAATCTCTTATTTTATTTGCCTAATCACATCACGATTTCCTATTGTAAAAATGAAATGTTTAGAACTTGTTTCAAAGCCTAAAGTGGACTATAAATACTTGATTTAGGGTATGCACATAATTAAATAAATAAACTAACTTCCATACTCTATATTTGAGCCTCACCGTGTAAGCCGACTCATCGCTGCATAATTAGATGCGCTTGCCTTCTCCATTCCAGTTACGTAAACAACCTGCCTCTTTTCTTTTATATCACGTCCCCCCTTTTATTTTGTCTTTTTTTTCTTTTTTCCTTCCTTTATATATATATAATTCTTATATGGGCCTCATTTTTATATACTATCCCACGTTCATATTATTCCAACCTGCCCAAAAACTAACACCGATCCACGTTCTACTCCTCTTCCCGAATTTACAAACGCAGGCTCCGGTATCTTTTCCATTTCCACAATCTCGTAACTCAATTTTCTCTCTTGTTTCTACATCGTCCTTCAAACCATTTCCATCGTATGTACCCTCTCCTCGAACTCGACAGCCTGCTATCCACAATGATCAACTCGCATCTTCATTCCTTACCATGACTTCGTGGCATTAACACGCTGACACCATAAAAAATGCATTATTTATTGTTTCGGAACATTTCATAACTTGGCCAACCAACTCTTTTAGTTACTGTGAACCCAACTGCGAGCTAAAAAACATGGATCAACGCTTGTATTTCCCCAACAACATAGATCTGGGCATGCTGCGTTATGAAAGCAGCGAACAAAAAGATTATGTAACCCCTTAGGAGCATATAGGTTTGACGAGCATCTCGTCAGGAGCTCGAAGATATTATTCTCGAGAATTTTAAAAGACCGTAAATTTTGTTTTGATTTTTTTTATTATTGCATTAAAATATCCGGGCATTGAAGCTTTACTAGAGCCGAATGAAATGGATGCAGACAGTCTTGTATTTTAGTTTTCAGTTCCTTGGTAACCATGTATTAGGGGTGAATAGGATTATATCTAGGTTTGTAGCTTTATAAATTCAATTTTCCAAGACATATATAGCTTAGTAGTTGATAGCAGTAGGACTGCCATGAGTTTTCAAACTCATAAAGCTGCGTGAGAGATACAAGTCTGCAAATGTTAGTTTGGTGTAAAAAAGTTATATTAGTTAGCTTAGCTTAGATTTTCAAAATATAGTTTGTGCAAATAGCTGCATACGTATGTACGTTTTAGGGTAAGGAAAACTTAGATGCGAAGGGATTGTTTATATTATGTATATAAATGCTCTAATAACTTGTTAATCGGTTTTTCAACTCTAATGGAGGAATCCGCAAAAGAAAATTTGTCGCATCTTCCTCAATCTTGAACAACTTTTCCCTCCTCAAAATCTAATCCATTTCCTAGATCGTCTTCCGATCATCGTTCTCCTTCATCTAATCTGAATCCTCGTTTGCAAACAACATTGTCATCAATCGGATCTAAGAATCGAAATATTGAGTATGTGAAGCCAACATCAGAGTTTGTCATTATTCCTGAACAAATATTCAATGAATCTAATCAAGCATGTATCCATACTTTAGCTTTAATCCCGATCAATTTTAAATTCTTAATAATAAAACTCAGAGATTATATTCAGAAAGTTTGGAAGCCTTTAAGTAGTTTCAATGTGCATATAACTCCTCAATATAATTTGCCAGTCCAGTTTGAACACTAGATGATTATTCTCATATTTTAGAAGGATCTACATATTCCTATTTTGGTAGACTTCTTCTGGTGGATGAATGGTTACCAGGGTAAAATTTCTCGAAAAGTCAGAGCGATAACATTCAAATATGGGTTAGATTTCATGGCTTACCAATGGAGTTGTGGACAAAAAAGGCTATCCAAATGATTGCTAGCTTTATTTCAGTCCCTATGCTTGTTGATTCAAATGC
Source organism: Allium sativum (assembly GCA_030737875.1). Classification (NCBI taxonomy): domain Eukaryota; kingdom Viridiplantae; phylum Streptophyta; class Magnoliopsida; order Asparagales; family Amaryllidaceae; genus Allium; species Allium sativum. Next base: position 303,793,943 of record CM060925.1, on the reverse strand, counting down.
CGTAGAAAAATGATTTAAAAATATGCGAGAGTGTTAACCTCTATTGATACTCAAACAAAGTTGATAAGTGTAATTCCAATTGTATTACATACTGGCCAGAAATTTGAAATTTCGGTTAAATATGAATTTGTTCCTATTAAATGTCTAAAGTGCAAACTATTTGGACATGATGACGATGAACATGATGTAGCTATTGATGCAAGATGGATGCAAAATGAGAATGAGAATGAGGCTCAAGATAATAATGATTTTCAAATTCCAGATCCAGTTCAACAAAATGATACATTATCCTCTTCAACAAATCCAGATGGTTTGAATTTCCTCAATCCAGACTGCCTGAAGACATATTACCAGATGATTTGAATCATGTAGCCAATTTAATTGAAGGAAATTGTAACAACCCGGAAATGTGAGCCAGTTTAAAATTTTTATTTTGGCAATTATAGCGAAGTTTGGACATTTAAAATATTTTATTTTAAATAATATCGATGAGAAATTTACTTTGAATAGAATATAACGTATATATTTATATACGTCGTCGTTAGAATATAAATAATTATATATAATTATAAAAGGAATTGAAAATGGCGCGGTAGTTCGATAATTCGATTTCAAACTTCAAATGAATGTACCGGGTGCAAAACAAACCGGATTTTAGCGAAACCAAAAATAGTAGGATCTAATTGATAATATCTTTCCAACGAATCCGAAAAATCAAAATTTCATAGCGGGGATAAAAAGTTATGTCCAGTTAAAAATTCTGAATAGTCGCTATGGAATTCAGACCCTTAAAAATAGCCATTTTGCAAACGACCTCGGATTTCAACGAAACCACTTTTGTTGGATCCGTGATGTCTAGTTATTGCTAGGTTTCAAATTTCATAATTTTTCGAATCAATAGGTGAGCGTAGCAAAGGAAAACGCGTTTGACCAGTTTCAGTTGATTTTAATCGACTAGAAAATGGCCATTTTTCCAAATGTCTCAGAATTTGATGAAACTAGTTTTGTTAGGACTGTATCGTTAATACGAAGCTAGAAAATATTTTTCTGGAATTTTTAGAGTTCGTATGTAGCCCCGGTAAATTGAAATGCGCGTTCAAATTCAATATATAGAGTTATATGTTGATTTTGACGGAACCGGATCGAAACAGTCGAATCAGCCTACGATACATATCCCATTGTGTTCGAAATGGGGGTAATTAGCTATGGACGACAGGCGGTGGGCCTCGTTTCGAGGTCGAAATAAAAAGTCAACTTTTTGAAATTTAAATAATTAAATAAAATTAAAAATCCCTCCTCTCTCTCTATACTCTCAGCCCCCCCCCCCCCCGGGTATAATTTCAATCGAAGAAAAAAAAAAGGGAAAGGGGGAAGAAGGCGGAGGAGCCGCCGCTCCTCCATGGGTGGCACCATCGTGCCCCGGTGATGCGCGCCCCCTCCGATTCCCATCCCTCTCTCCTCCTACTCCTCCGCGCCTCTCTCTTCCTCCTCCCCTTCTAATTTGAATCGCGTCGCCCCCATGCCTCTACCACCACCCCAGTGCCGCCGTGACCCCCTCCGAGCCAAAACCCGACCTTGTTCCCATCGCTCCCCCTTTAGTTCGACGAAACCGCACCCCTCCCCCTCGATTTCAACGTCGAACACCCTGAAAAACCCTAGCCAAGCCTCCTACACCTCCAACGCAGCGAGAAAACGCCCCCGCTCCTCCTTAAAACAATGTAAGTTATTTAATTTATTTTGTTTTGTTTAATTTATTTTGGCAAATAAAAATCTGAATTTTTATATGTAGAAGGTTTACATTTTTATAAAAAGAAAGCTAATATTTTTAAATGAAGAAAGGCATGATTTTTACGTAGTGGATTAAAAATATAATTTTTATAATATAGAAGGATTAAAAATATAATTTTTATAATATAGAAGGATTCAAAATATAATTCTTAAAAGATAGAGAGTTTCAAAATATAATTTTTATATGTGTAGAGAGTTCAAAATATGATTTTCTTATTATATATATGTTGAAATAAAAATGTGATTTTTATAGTGATGAAATAAAAATTAAATCTTTATTATTTGAAAAGGCGAAATCTTTATATTTGAAAAGGCGAAATCTTTATATTTGAAAAGGCGAAATCTTTATATTTGAAAAGGCGAAGTCTTTATACAGAGAATAGCGTGATAAAAATATAATCTTTATTATATGAACACCGTTATAAAATAGAATTTTTATCTATATAGTATCGTTACAAAAATAGAATTTTTATCTATATAGTAGCGATGTAAAAATAGAATTTTTATCTATATAGTAGTAGTGTAAAAAATAGAATTTTTATATACATAGCAACAATATGAAAATATGATTTTTATATATGTAGTGGCTACGGACGACGAAATAGACAAAAGGCGAGCACGATGAAGATTTCCTACATTTGAAGTGTCGTGGAGTTGGGATAGCTTTGGTGAGAACGTCTCACTTTAAATTCTCTTTTTCTAGTTATAAATATATATACTAGGATGTAGACAGTGCTTAGTAGCACCCGACACCCGTCATCCACAGACCATGGATGGCTTGTTTGTTTGGTTGATGTGTTGTGAAAATTTGTTTGTGATGTTGATGTGAAATCGATAATAAATTGTAGATGGTTGAAATAAATCAATTATCGTTAAAATGTAATTTTAACGTGAATGTGAATAAATAAATATTTATAAACAAATCGGCCGATTTGTTTATATACACTGATTTGACTGATATTGATTGGGATGATAAGTTTTACACATCGCCCAACTGCACAAATAAAAATCTGTGTTTGTTGATTTGAAACCCCACACGGGTGTTGGGATGATATTTGACGTACACTATTCCCAATTATTTAATTGTATGTCGATCGATTGGTCGACAGGCTGTTTAAGCGTTGATTATTTATATTTGATGCTTATGCAGTTGTGTGGTGCACATTGGATGATGGTTGATTGTTTATCGTTGCTATTATATACATGTGTTGTATGGAATCCATATAATTAACATTATATGGTGATTGATTGGGCCTCATTCCAATCGGGAAAATAATGAATATTATAAAAGAAAATTCATGTGTTGAATATAAGAATAGTCATGTGTTGGCGATATTCATGTGTTGAAACTATTTATGTGTTAAGTAAAATATTTTAACAATAAAATTTACATCTTTATCATATTTAAGATTAGAACCTACTTTACGGCTGGGGTCTAATTAAAAATCAAACGACAGATACAATAATTTTATAAAATATATTACATAACAAAAATAATCGTGTGTTGACAATACTCATGTGTTGAGATTAGTCGTGTGTTGAAAGAAATATAGATTCATGTGTTGAATAGAATATATATTCATTTGTTGAATAGAATAACGAATTTATTGAAATATATAAAGCCGTGTTGATTAGAGTTGCGCTATTTTGACGTGGATGATATTTATATCGATTATATTCGTTTTTATAATGAATATAGAAAAGAAGTGATTTCTAAATATAACGTTTTGAAAATATTATCATTTATATAGTATTGATATGAAATATTCAATTTTGATTTGTAGTTGAATATAAAGTTGAAATGGTTTTGAAAACAAATTTAAAACGATTTATAAAATACATTTTAAAAGGAAATCGATGAAATATATATAATATATATATTATATATGTAATGGCCTGAATAGAACGCGCCGCGCCGCGGTAGTTCGTGAATTTCGACCATTGACTTCGAATTGACATTACGGGAGATCCGACCGTTGGATTCTTCTAATACCGGAACTGTTGGGTTCGTATCGAAAAGAGCTTTCCAATGAATATTAGAAATTTAAAATCGAACGGTTGGATTTGGAATTATGTCCAAATCAAATTTGGAAAAGGTCGTTGTAAGTGCAGTTCGATGGCCGTTGATGGAAATCGACTGTTCGGGCCTTGATAAAATTATTAAAAATATCAATAATTTGGGCAAAATCATAATATGTGAATTGGAAAGAACTGGGATGAAAAATTCCACATTTGAAAAGATAAAAATAGATTTTTATCGAAATGAACTAGTTTTGAACTAGAATTAAAATCAATTTATTTTTGAAATAAATAAATTGAATTTGAAAGTGGTTTTAAAAATAATCAGTATTTCCAATAGGTGAATTGGAATGGATTTGAATCGAAATTGTCTTCGGAATATTTCGATGTTGGATTTTGTGATTATACAGATATGGTTGTGGAAATTTGAAAGATATATTCATATCATTATTTCCCATACGATATTTGTTGGTTTCAGAATTTGATATTGAATATAAGCCGCTATATTTTCTATTCAAAGCCTTGTATTTAATATCAAATGTGATTAGGGTTTATCGTGAATCGTGTTTTATATGACATTGGTTCTTTAACCCGGTTAACGACAGGATATTGATTTTTGAGAAGATTAAAACTAAGTGGAGTTTTCATGAATCTTTAATTAGATTGAAATGGGAATTGATAATTTAAATTGTCAAATCTGAAAGGTGATCGAGAATGGAGTACCACCAGTTTTGCTCCAAAGCGATAGTTAAATCTTTAATTAGATTTGAACGTGAAATGGTAATTAATTATACCGATAATACCATGGTGTTAGATATGGAGTATCACCAGTTTTGCTCCATGGGATGAATAGGTTGGGATCGGGAAATAAAATAAATAATTATTTCGGTGTGGTTCGCTAATCACGACTAGTTTGGAAAACCATAATTTGGTTCGAAATGATATCCAAAGGAAGATTAAAGAATAAATTTAGAAGAATTTATCTTTGATAAAATTAATGGGAACCTATTCCCTAAGAATGTGATTTTGTGAATAAAAGAATATTCTGAATTGGAATGAGGCGTTTGTTGCGTTTGTGTAACATTTGTTTATCATATACGTGGGTTATTCAGAAAGGCCGGGTTTATACCCATTCTGAATAACCGATTCGACGAGATGTCGAAGACGAAGACGGTGGTTGAAGACCGGAAGTCTTCACATCATTTGCGTGATTACTGATGATCTCGATTGAGCTGTACACCCAAGATGAGGGAAACAGTTGGTGATCGTCTAGACGTACTTGGAGATCGATGGATATGCGAGGAAAGTGCCTCCGGTTTCGTTCAGACCCAAAACGAACTTGTAAATGGATTGTGTGTCTGACATTGGATTTTATTCCGTGTTGATTGATCTCTGTTAAATATACATCTGTTTGGTGGTGGAGAATTTATTTTCTTGCTTAACGCCCTTCTCTGAGACGTACGAGCTCAGAGGTTGTATATCGATGGACATCAGTCGCATGGAGTGAATTGCCAGTGTGGCACGCGTAACTGGCAATTGATCAAGGCTTCTGCTGAAAAGCGCAAAGTCTTGTGGTTGATGATCAAAGCATGGTCTGTGTGACGTAGATTTGTGTATAACGTGGATTCGCGAGCCTAACACCCCGGTATGAGTCAAAAACGGAATAAGGACGTAAGGAGTGCACGATGTTTCTTTCTAGCTATGGTGATGTCAGTGACCTACCAGCCCTGACATTTATATACTTTTCACCTGTGTGGTTGTTGGAATGCGAGGCGCCTCGGAAATAGGTCTGTAAGGACCGGGAAACATGTGTTCATGGATTGCCAATCCTCAAAAGTAAGAGAGGACCGGCCTTGGAGGATCCAAGGATTACTGTGTGCGGTCCCGAGGCATTTGCTAGAGTGTCTCGAACGGAGAGGAGCTTGCCCATTGCCTCGACTCATGACGGAAATCCAATTTCCAATACGTGATATTGCGGTTTTAATTGTAGAACAAATATGGCGATATGATAGATGGTACCCATGCCGCCTATGATTGATATTTATGATTTGAATTGTCTTGACTCTATACGCTTATAATAGTATCAAGTGATTTGTTTTAAACGTACCGAGCATGTTTGGCTATTATAATGGAAAACCCTATCCTCCAGCTTGCATTGCATTGTGTGATGGGACCTGGGTCTTATAATAGCTTCATTTTTTCAAAAAGCATTGCGTTGTTTTGTTATGTGCACTAGTGTTCTTGGGAAGAAACCCGTTCCGTGTTAGACGGCGTGGTCCCTCGAATCACTCTCTTTTAAAGTAAAGTTTTAAGTAACTGTTTCAGTTCTCACACCAGTCCCATGACTGACCTGGAGTTTATTGTTTTAACCTAAACTCTAGGTGCCCCTATTTTCCACACGGGCAACTAGTAGTTTTGGTTTTGCAGATTTATATTCACAGGTTCCTGGTTTACAACTGGAACGATGCTCGGAAAGCTCTGTATCCGTGTATCACTTTCAGTTGTGTTTTGTATATTTTTACGCTGCTATGTAATTTATTGTAATTTCTGATATTTATCGAATGTAATTTATTCATTTATACTCTGTATATTCTTGTATCTGATGGAATTGTTGTAATAACAATGAAATGTTCTTCTTTCTGCGTTATGATTTGTCTTGTCCTCAACGCAATCTGTGCTTTCCTTACCGGGGAAGTCTGGGTCGTGTCAGTTTGGTATCAGAGCTTTGGTTTACAGAGCTCGAGAACAAGACACATTAGAACCATATGAAAGAATTCATCAGATATAGGATTAGTATTATCCAATTAGAATGACTCGTTAGAGATGGGATCAGTAGTATCCTAGAACGAGTGTGAAGAGTATATATTTCAAATGAAAACAAATTTTGTTTTGAAATTTAAATCGTTTTATACATATTTGAATATTTATTTATTTTTAATTTGGACAATCCGATATATAAGAATTTTGCATATACACGTCATGAACGTATATTCGAAGTTTTAATATACCAGATAGATATAGAACCGCACTCTAGTAGCCCAGAGATGTTCTGATGGTGGTTCGAAACATCATCAGCATTTATTTTCGAGTGACGAAGGTGTGATATCTATATATTTCCATCGACTGGTGTGAGAACCAAAACTAGATAGGTTTATTGTTGTGAATTGGCATCAAAAACATGATTTTCAGTATATGTATCAAAATTATGAATTTGAAACTTTAATCTACTAATTGATTGATGGTTGTGTTCTTTGTTTATTTGTTTGATAATTTTGAACCATTACGCCTAATAGAATCGAATATTGAATTGTATGGAAAATTGGTCACATTTGCTTGCATATACATGTACTTACATTGAACAGGTCGTAGCATGGAGGCTAGAGCAGAGAAATAAAATTTGTTTGCCCGACAAATAGGTACATGTTTACCATAATTTACTGTTTTGTTTGGGTGATGATGATTTTATGAGCCGATTGGCTTTTTCTTTTTGAGATCAGAAGGCCTATACGGCAATTTCGGGATTTTCCGGTGCTCGCGGTGCAGGGGAGTTTATGGCAAAAATTTTCGAAAATTTAGGGTGTTAGCCAAATTTTTGAAAAATTTGAAAAGATCTTAGAAACTGAAAAGTTGAAGAACTTAAGCCGTAATGAAAATATGAAAGTTGCCTTGATTAGTTAAACAACTTTCGGCTTCATTCCTTTTCGGGGACGAAAAGTTTTAAGTGGGGGAGATTGTAACAACCCGGAAATGCGAGCCAGTTTAAAATTTTTATTTTGGCAATTATAGCGAAGTTTGAATATTTAAAATGATTTATTTTAAATAATATCGACGAGAAATTTACTTTGAATAAAATATAACGTATATATTTATATACGTCGTCGTTATAATATAAATAATTATATATAATTATTAAAGGAATTGATAATGGTGTGGTAGTTCGATAATTCGATTTCAAACTTCAAATGAATGTACCGGGTGCAAAACAAACCGGATTTTAGCGAAACCAAAAATAGGATCTAACTGATAATATCTTTCCAACGAATCCGAAAAATCAAAATTTCATAGCGGGGATAAAAAGTTATGTCCAGTTGAAAATTCTGAATAGTCGCTATGGAATTCAGGCCCTTAAAAATAACCACTTTGCAAACGACCTCGGATTTCAACGAAACCACTTTTTTTGGATCTGTGATGTCAAGTTATTGCTAGGTTTCATATTTCATAATTTTTTGAATCAATAGGTGAGCGTGGCAAAGGAAAACGCGTTTGACCAGTTTCAGTTGATTTTAATCGACTGGAAAATGGCCATTTTTCCAACGGTCTCAGAATTCGACGAAACTAGTTTTTTTTAGGACCGTATCGTTAATACGAAGCTAGAAAATATTTTTCTAGAATTTTTAGAGTTCGTATGTAGCCCCGGTAAATTGAAATGCGCATTCAAATTCAATATATTGAGTTATATGTTGATTTTGACGGAACCGGATCGAAACAGTCGAATCAGCCTACGATACATATCCCATTGTGTTCGGAATGGGGGTAATTAGCTATGGACGACATGCGGTGGGCCTCGTTTCGACGTCGAAATAAAAAGTTTACTTTTTGAAATTTAAATAATTAAATAAAACAAAATTAAAATCCCTCCTCTCTCTCTATACTCTCCGCCCCCCTCCCCCGTATGATTCCAATCGAAGAAAAAAAAGGGAAAGGGGGAAGAAGGCGGAGGAGCCACCGCTCCTCCATGGGTGGTGCCACCGCGCCCCGGTGATTCGCGCCCGCTATGATTCCCATCCCTCTCTCCTCCTGCTCCTCCGTGCCTCTCTCTTCCTCCTCCCCTTCTAATTTGAATCGCGTCGCCCCCTATGCCTCTGCCACCACCCCAGTGCCGCCGTGACCCCCTCCGAGCCAAAACCCGACCTCATTCCCATCGCTCCCCCTTCAGTCCGACGAAACTGCACCCCTCCCACTCAATTTCAACGTCGAACACCCTGAAAAACCCTAGCCAAGCCTCCTACACATTCAACACAGCGAGAAAACGCCCCGCTCCTCCTTAAAACAATGTAAGTTATTTAATTTATTTTGTTTTGTTTAATTTATTTTTGCAAATAAAAATCTGAATTTTTATATGTAGAAGGTTTACATTTTTATACAAAGAAAGCTAACATTTTTAAATGAAGAAAGGCGTGATTTTTACATATGTAGTGGATTAAAAATATAATTTTTATAATATAGAAAGATTAAAAATATAATTTTTATAATATAAAAGGATTCAAAATATAATTTTTATAATATAGAGAGTTTCAAAATATTTTTTTTATATGTGTAGAGAGTTCAAAATATGATTTTTTTTTATATATATGTTGAAATAAAAATGTGATTTTTATAGTGATGAAATAAAAATTAAATCTTTATTATTTGAAAAGGCGAAATCTTTATATTTGAAAAGGCGAAGTCTTTAGGTAGAGAATAGCGTGATAAAAATATAATCTTTATTATATGAACACCGTTATAAAAATAGAATTTTTATCTATACAGTATCGTTATAAAAATAGAATTTTTATCTATATAGTAGCGATGTAAAAATAGAATTTTTATCTATATAGTAGTAGTGTAAAAATAGAATTTTTATATACATAGCAACAATATAAAAATATGATTTTTATATATGTAGTGGCTACGGACGACGAAATAGACAAAAGGCGAGCATGATGAAGATTTCCTACATTTGAAGTGTCGTGGAGTTGGGATAGCTTTGGTGAGAACTTCTCACTTTAAATTCTCTTTTTCTAGTTATAAATATGTATACTAGGATGCAGACGGTGCTTAGCAGCACCCGACACCCGTCATCCACAGACCATGGATGGCTTGTTTGTTTAGTTGATGTGTTGTGAAAATTTGTTTGTGATGTTGATGTGAAATCGATAATAAATTGTAGATGGTTGAAATAAATCAATTATCGTTAAAATGTAATTTTAACGTGAATGTGAATAAATAAATATTTTTAAACAAATTGGCCAAATTGTTTATATACACTGATTTGACTGATAATGATTGGGATGATAAATTTTACACATCGCCCAACTGCACAAATAAAAATCTGTGTTTGTTGATTTGAAACCCCACACGGGTGTTGGGATGATATTTGACGTACACTAATCCCAATTATTTAATTGTATGTCGATCGATTGGTTGACAGGCTGTGTAATCGTTGATTATTTATATTTGATGCTTATGCAGTTGTGTGGTGCACTTTGGATGATGGTTGATTGTTTATCTTTGCTAGTATATACATGTGTTGTATGGAATCCATATAATTAACATTATATGGTGATTGATTGGCCTCATTCCAATCGGGAAAATAATGAATATTATAAAAGAAAATTCATGTGTTGAATATAAGAATAGTCATGTGTTGGCGATATTCATGTGTTAAAACTATTCATGTGTTAAGTAAAATATTTTAACAATAAAATTTACATCTTTATAATATTTAAGATTAGAACCTACTTTACGGCTGGAGCCTAATTAAAAATCAAACGATAGATACCATAATTTTATAAAATATATTACATAACAAAAATAGTCATGTGTTGACAGTACTCATGTGTTGAGATTAGTCGTGTGTTGAAAGAAATATAGATTCATGTGTTGAATAGGATATATATTCATTTGTTGAATAGAATAATGAATTTATTGAAATATATAAAGTCGTTTTGATTAGAGTTGCGCTATTTTGATGTGGACGATAGTTATATCAATTATATTCGTTTTTATAATGAATATAGAAAAGAAGTGATTTCTAAATATAAAATTTTGAAAATATTATCATTTATATAGTAATGATATGAAATATTCAATTTTGATTTGAAATTGAATATAAAGTTGAAATTGTTTTGAAAACAAATTTAAAACGATTTATAAAATACGTTTTAAAAGTAAATCGACGAAATGTATAATATATATATATATATATTATATATATAATGGCCTGAATATAACGCGCCGCGCCGCGGCAGTTCGTGAATTTCGACCATTGACTTCGAATTGACATTACGGGAGATCCGACCGTCGGGTTCTCCTAAAACCAGAACCGTTGGGTTCGTATCGAAAAGTGATTTCCAATGAATATTAGAAATTTGAAAACGAACGGTTGGATTTGGAATTATGTCCAAATCAAATTTGGAAAAGGTTGTTGTAAGAGCAGTTCGATGGTCGTTGATGGAAATCGACTGTACGGGCCTTGATAAAATTATTAAAAATATCAATAATTTGGGCAAAATCATTATATGTGAATTGGAAAGAACTGGGATGAAAAATTCCACATTTGAAAAGATAAAAATAGATTTTTATCGAAATGAACTAGTTTTGAACTAGAATTAAAATCAATTTATTTTTGAAATAAATAAATTGAATTTGAAAGTGGTTTTAAAAATAATCAGGATTTCCAATATGTGAATTGGAATGGATCTGAATCGAAATTGTCTTCGGAATATTTCAATGTTGGATTTTGTGATTATACAGATATGGTTGTGGAAATATGAAAGATATATTCATATCGTTATTTCCCATACGAAATTTGTTGGTTTCAGAATTTGATATTGAATATAAGCCGATATATTTTCTATTCAGAGCCTTGTATTTAATATCAAATGTGATATGGGTTTATCGTGAATCGTGTTTTAGATGACATTGGTTCTTTAACCCAGTTAAAAACAGGATATTGATTTTTGAGAAGACTAAAACTAAGTGGAGTTTTAATGAATCTTTAATTAGATTGAAATGGGAATTGATAATTTAAATTATCAAATCTAAAAGGTGATCGAGAATGGGGTACCACCAGTTTTGCTCCAAAGCGATAGTTAAATCTTTAATTAGATTTGAATGTGAAATGTTAATTAATTTTACCGATAATACCGTGATGTTAGATATGGAGTATCACCAGTTTTTCTCCATGGGATGAATAGGTTGGGATTGGGAAATATAATAAATAATTACTTCGGTGTGGTTCGCTAATCCCGACTAGTTTGGAAAACCATAATTTGGTTCGAAATGATATCCAAAGGAAGATTAAAGAATAAATTTAGAAGAATTTATCTTTGATAAGATTAATGGAAACCTATTCCCTAAGAATGTGATTTTGTGAATAAAAGAATATTCTGAATTGCAATGAGGCGTTTGTTGGGTTTGTGTAACATTTGTTTATCATATACGTGGGTTATTCAGAAAGGCCGGGTTTATACCCATTTTGAATAACCGATTCGACGAGATGTCGAAGATGAAGACGGTGGTTGAAGACCGGAAGTCTTCACATCGTTTGGATGATTACTGATGATCTCGATTGGGTTGTACACCCAAGATGAAGGAAACAGTTGGTGATCGGCTAGACGTACTTGGAGATCGATGGATATGCGAGGAAAGTACCTCCGGTTTCGTTCAGACCCAGAACGAATTTGTGAATGGATTGTGTGTCTGACATTGGATTTTATTCCGTGTTGATTGATCTCTATTAAATATACATCTGTTTGGCGGCGGAGAATTTATTCTCTTGCTCAACGCCCTTCTCTGAGACGTACGAGCTCAGAGGTTGTATATTGATTGACATCAGTCGCATGGAGTGAATTGCCAGTGTGGCACGCGTAAGTGGCAATTGATCAAGGCTTCTGTTGAAAAGCAAAGTCTTGTAGTTGATGATCAAAGCATGGTCTTTGTGACGTATCTTTGTGTATAACGTGGATTCGCGAGCCTCACACCCCGGTATGAGTCAAAAACGAGATAAGGACCCAAGGAGTGCACGACGTTTCTTTCTAGCTATGGTGGTGTCAGTGACCTAACAGCCTTGACATTTATATACTTTTCACCTGTGTGGTTGTTCGAATGCGAGACGCCTCAGATATAGGTCTGTAAGGACCGGGAAATGTGTGCTCAGGAATTGCCAATCCTCCAAAGTAAGAGAGGACCGACCTTGGAGGATCCAGGGATTGCTGTGTGCGGTCCCGAGGCATTTGCTAGAGTGTCTCGAACGGAGAGGAGCTTGCCCCTTGCCTCGACTCATGACGGAAATCCAATTTCCAATACGTGATATTGCGGTTTTAATTGTAGAACTAGTATGGCGACATGATAAATGGTACCCATGCCGCCTATGATTGATATTTATGATTTGAATTGTCTTGACACTATACACTTATAATAGTATCAAGTGATTTGTTTTTAAACGTACCAAGCATGTTTGGAAATTATACGGGAAAACCCTATTGTAACACCCCACCTCCATTAAGGTCACTCGCAAAGAGAATGCCTTAACTTTAGTGGAGCGTTTTAAGTGAATATAGAACAGTAAATCACAACAAGACAGATATAAAGCAGTGCTTGAAAATTTAATAACTTTATTTCATTGTAGCGGATAAACCCATATGTTTGATTACATCATAAAAATCATAAACCAAAGTCAAGTACATCATACCCATTTTGATAAAACATAGTACATAAACTGAAAGACATAATCCCCAACATTAAAATAGCCATAAATAAGGAGAAGCTGAACTTTACTTCAGCGGTCCAAGAAATCTTCTACAAGCAGTCCAAGATCAAACTCCACTGGTGCTAGTTCCAACCAGAGCACCTGGGGTGGGGAAAGGAAAGAGATGGAAAAAGGGGGGAGTCAGACATAAAGTCTGGCGAGTGCGATAATTCTAACAATATAATTAACAAAGTAACTAGGCTAAGGCATAAGCTGGAAAATAAGGAAATGACCATGAACCATTGAGTATAGCAGAGTAAACAAAGAAACAAGATGAACAACGATATCGTTAAAGCGCACCTAACCAACCAAGATAAATTTACTAACTACACCAACACTATTGGATAATTGCTATACTGCACCACCACTAGTATATTGCACCACCACTAATCACCCTAAGGTTGACCCCGCCTACAGACTTAATAATCATATTGGTAGTTTCGTGCACCTCTAGTTGCCTTCATAGGTGTCGTCTTCCCCTATCTCCACTAGGTGTACCCAATACCCCCAAGCGATCGGCTCCCTAACTCGTAGATACCCGTACTGGCCCCACAGTGGGGTGTATCACTCCCCAAAGTGGCAACCCGATACAACAAAGAATGTACGGCTTAAACCTACACGATGCAACAACGTCTTACCTACCAGCCCAGGTCCACACACGCATATGAACCCGTTGGACTTGCGTTGCCACCGCTTACCCGGTTTGGCCTCTTACAGTTAAGCCCAGTATGCGTGTCCCGTCCTCGACTTGGGTCGAGCCCACAAAGATACGTATGGGTTACTGGTTGAAACGGGCCCCCATTACTTGACACAAGCTATCCACCAAAGCTTGGTCCCCTCTAGTACATCCCACTTAACCCACTTCTTATTCATGTTTCAATTTCATGTTTCATATTTTGGTAAAGTGTTTCTAATCGTATTTCCAAATGCCACCCAAGGCACCCACTAGATTCCACATGCCACCCAAGGCACCCACTTAACCCCCTCATGTCCCACTACATGCTTATCTGGTTAAGTGTTTCTTAATTCATTAAGACTGTAACCTCATAAAGACCTCTCGCATTAGACTGGCATTTGTGGCAGCCGGATTTGCCGAGCGGGTCCGGGCAGTCTTACACCACAAAAGAGCCTAACCTCGTGTCTTTACAATTGTTACGTATTTTGTTTGTGCCTAAGACCTCTCACATTAGACTGGCATTTGTGGCAGCTGGATTTGCCGGGGGGCCGGGCAGTCTTACACCACAAAAGAGTCTAACCTCATGTCTTAGACGATTAATTACTCCTAATTAATCACCACCAATTTGAATTACTTTCCCTATTCAAATTATCTATCAATTAAAAATTTAGCGATGTCCATAATAGACTCAATTATGTCCATCCATTTATGGTACGTAAAATCATAACAATTTCACCACAATTTTATTTTATGTCTTTTAAGGCAATTATGCCAATTAAATATTTTTAATATTATTCCCTTTTCCCCACGTAGTACGTTTGTTCGTTAGACATAAAAATATACGTTAGACTCGAATAGTCTTACTCATGAAATAAAAGAAAGCATCACATATATACATAACTAAAGCATAGATCTAACATAGGGGTGAACTTGCATATGTGAATGATGTTCTACATCTAAAACTTGCATAGTCCAAGATTACAACTTGCATAACAACATATGTCATGGTTCCAAATTTTAAAGGTGTGAACTTGATGAAATAATGGCCACAAATTTGCATAGACATCATATGTCATGAACCTATATCTAAAGCGATTAAACTTGCATAGGTAATAACATAACATGATTCATGTCCAACTCATAAATTCACATATGTGATTTATACATCGCAACAATGGTGTGAACTAACATGTAAAGTATCATGACATAGCCTAATCTTTCAATTTAATTCTCACATAAAATAGGTGCCATAATCATGTAAGGTCGCATGTAATTCTACCCAACATGTATATGATTCGTGTTTGAACCCAAAATCTAAACTTGCCTAATAATGATTTAGCATATGAATCAGTATCACAAACTAGCATAAGAAACATGACGATTTGATTGTATATAAAATTACAACATGGATGATAGCAACATAACTTTGCATGATAGCATCACAACATAACATCATAGATATTCAATCATAATCCTATAACATGCAATCAATACTTCATATCACATCCATACAATCCGCGTTATAACTTAATCTAATTAAATTACTAATTATTTTGCTAAAACTATCGAACTCACAACTCAAAAGCAGTCTTGAGTTCTAAATTCTGATTTCTGGAGTTGAATTAGCGCTCATTTGATGAAGAATTGCTGTTAAGGTTGAGTGGTTCTGATTTGGTTGCTGTTCTTTCTCTTTGATTTGGTGGCGGCTGCTCTAGGGCTCAAGACAACAGCATGACGGCCATAGTTTTAGTTTTAATTCTGATTTAGGGTTTGTGTCTACAGGTCTTTTTATAGAGTTATGAATTAATTTAAGCCGTCGGATGTTCTTAGGGTTAATCAAAACCATTCAATTATGATAGGGTGATGAGTCAGCCCTAATGACTCAGCAAGGAGTCAGAATGGACTCAACAACACAGGTCAGCCTGAACCAGAAAGCTGTGCAGGCTCCAGCCTCGGCCTGGGCGCACTTGGTAGGTGCGCTAGTGTAAATATGTACCGGCGCACTTCCCAAGTGCGCCAATGCATTTTTTTCTTTACTTTGCCACCAAACTTCGTTCGTCCATAACTCTTTCATCCGGTACTCGTTTCCCGCAAACTTGGACTCTATCTCCACTAGAATTCCGAGACGAACACAATGGCGCAACCCAATCCCCATAATTCTCACGTCTGAGATTTATTATTCTTTATTTTAGTAAATTTGATTATTCAAAAATCCGGGGTGTTACATTCTCCCCTCCTTAAAGGATTTCGTCCCCGAAATCTCCAAGTTAAGGAGAATGTATATCCTACCATCCAAACAACCATCTACTCAACCATCAAACACGGGCATCCATTGTCCTTATAGAATTTCTAATGGTGTATGAACATATGCAAAAAGTGTGTGCACATGTTCCTTATCTGATGCAAAATCAGGCGGTCTACTGATTCAGTTGACCTCCTTAATGCAAACCATGATAGTGCCAAGCGTCCATTATGTATGCGAAAAAACCCTATCGATACATATCATTTCTACATGTGTGCACAACCATTCATCAAAATGCAACATCCATATGATGGTACAACCATTATACATCCATTACTTACATATGAACACACATTTATATGCAATATGAAATATGAAGTGACTGAGCCGATCTAGTGCCCAAAGTGTGTGTATATGCATCCACGAGCAACCACTAGCAAACACTTGCATCCACTTGCATCCATCATACATAACATGTCTCAAACACATGTTTCAACCATATGACTATCCTATCTAAAGGTCAAAGATACTAGCGAGAGGACATACTAAAGGTAAGATAAGTACAAGGTAAGCGATAAAGGAGAAATTAAAAGACATACCCTCGAAAAGAAAAGGGCACAATGAACGCATCTTCGCTTCCATCTCCCAAGTAGCGTTACTCTCATCATCTCCCTATTGCACTTTGACTAGTTTGACCTCTCGATTCCTCAACTTCTTAATCTCCGACCCAAGAATGCGCGTAGGAGCTCGTCGAATCGTCGCATCATGCTCAATTTCCACTTCTCTAAGAAAGCTCGGCTCCACCGCCTCTGCGGTCTCGTGAAAGCACTTCCTCAAATGTGATACATGGAATACGTCGTGTACACCACTAAGTCTCTCGGGCAACTCCACTCTATACGCCATCTGCCCAATCCTTTCTTTAATAGGAAACGACCCTACGAACCTTGGTGCTAACTTCCCAACGGACCCAAAGCGAACGACGTTCCGTAATGGAGACACTTTAACAAAGACCATGTCCCCAACCTCAAACTCAAGATCTGACCTCCTCTTGTCCGTATAAGATTCCTGCCTATCTTGGGACGTATTCATCCTTCTTCGGATCAAATCAATCTTTTCCGAAGTCTCTCTAATCATATCGGGCCCAAGCAAGATCTTATCTGTAGCTTCCCACCAACATTTAGGCGAACGACACGGCCGTCCATAAAGAGCTTCGAATGGTGCCATGCCAATGCTAGACTGAAAGCTGTTATTATATTCGAATTCTACCAACGAAAGATGTTCCTCCCATGTACCTCCGAAATCTAAGACATGTAGCCTCAACAAGTCCTCTAGAATACTATTCACCCTCTCGGTCTGGCCGTCTATCTGAGGATGATATGCGGTGCTCAAACATAACTGAGTCCCTACCACCTCTTGCAAGCTTTTCCAAAATTCACTAGTGAAAATAGGATCGCGGTCGCTCACTATGCTAGAAGGAACACCGTGCAAACGAACTATCTCTCGAATGTATACGGAGGCTAACCATGGAGCAGTCCTCTTACTCTTCACGGGAATGAAATGGGCGCTCTTAGTATGTCTGTCTACCACGACCCAAATACCCGTATTACCCTTCCTCGACCTCGGTAATCCGTCAACAAAGTCCATCGAGACGCTTTCCCACTTCCATTGTGGGACCTCCAATGGATGAAGCAATCCACCGGGCTTCTTTTGCTCCGCTTTTACTTGTTGGCACACCAACCATCTAGCAACATACTCAGCCACATCTTTCTTCATGCCGGCCCAAAAGTAAACTCGTCTCATGTCCATGTACATCTTGTCCCCGCCGGGATGAATGGTCATCTTCGAACGATGGGCATCATCAGGAATGGTCTTCCTCAGATTCTCATCTCGTGGTACACAAAGTCTACCGTCCCTACGCAACCAACCCTTATCATCTAGGGTATACCGAAGGAGAAGGCTCGATGACTCCCCTCCTTTGAGCTTTTCTACTAACTCAACCAACTGTGGGTCGTCTCGCTGTGCCTCACCAATCCATCCCAAAAGCGTAGGTCTGACCTCTAAGGATGCTAGCAAACCAGGTACGAAGTCAATGGAAGGTGTAAAGTCAAACGTAGAGATGAACTCTAAACTTCGCTGCTCAACAAACAACAGACTTAAGGATAATCTTTTTCTACTTAAGGCTAATCTTTTTCTACTTAAGGCATCTGCCACCATGTTACCCTTGCCAAGGGTATATGCTATCTCGAAGTCATAGGATGCTAAGAACTCCATCCACCTTTGCTACCTTAAGTTCAAGTCCTTCTGAGAGAATAAGTAATTTAGCGATTTGTGGTCAGTGAACAATTCGAATTTCTCGCCAAGAAGATAATGACGCCAAGACTTAAGCGCGAAAACAATAGCGGCCAACTCTAGGTCATGTGTAGGGTAATTTCTTTCATGCACTCTCAACTGCCTTCCACCATAGGCTATTACCCTTCCCTCTTGCATTAGGAATGCGCCTTGTCGTGTTCCGCAAGCGTCAGTATAAACGGTAAATGGCTTACTCCCATCTGGCAATACTAAGACTGCGGCTATGGTCAAAGCTCTCTTTAAACGTTGGAACGCATCATCACAATCTACGTCCCACGTGAAGACTAAGTTCTTCTTCGTCAAGCGTGTTAATGGAGCTGATATTTTTGCGAAGTCTTTAATGAACTTCATATAGTAGCCAGCCAACCCTAAGAAACTTCTCACCTCGGTAGCATTTTTAGGAACCTTCCAATCTTGGATGGCCACTATCTTCGCGGGATCCACGGCTATCCCTTCTTTGGAAACCACGTGCCCTAAGAATCGCACTTCCTTCCTCCAAAAGCGACATATAGAAAATTTAGCTTTAAGGCTATGCGCTCTAAGAGTCTCCAACACTTCCCTAAGATGTAGGGCCTGCTATTCCTCGCTCTTAGAAAAGATCAAGATGTCATCTATAAAGACTACCATGAATTTATTAAGGTACTCCCTAAACACCCTACTCATCAAATCAACAAAGTATGCGGGGGCATTTGTCAAACCGAAGGGCATCACCAGCCACTCGAAGAAACGTCTGGAGTCCTAAAGGCAGTTTGTCTATGCTATCCTCAGCCACTCTCAACTGATGGAAACCCATGGCTAAGTCCAACTGCGAAAACACTGAGGTGCCAACTAACTGATCGAAAAGATCGTCAATCCTCGGCAGTGGGTGTCTATTCTTCTTAGTAAGTTTATTAAGTTCTCTGTAGTCCACACAAAGTCTGAGGGACCCATCCGCCTTCGTGGCAAATACTACTGGAGCACCCCACTCCGATATACTACGTCTGATGAACCCCTTCTCAAGCAATTCTTTCACTTTCTTACTGAGTTCTCTTCTATCTCTTGGAGCCGTGTGGCGCATTGGTAATGCAACTGGCTTTGCATTGTCCACTAGATATATTCGAAAGTCGATTTCACGTTTTGGGGGTAAACCCCTCACCTCATCGAAGACATCAGCATATTCACGGACTATTGGAACAGAATGTAAATCATCATCGGATGCGTCAAGGGATTCTAGGTAACTAAGCATTACTGGACCTCTAGGGTCACAAGAAATATCAAGGGTCTTTCCCGAACAAGTCAACAATCTAACTACCCTTCTTTCGCAATTTAGGATGGCCCCATATCTAGTTAGCCAATCCATACCTAGACCCATGAAGCCAAGAACAAAAGCATTGCACTCAAACTCAACGCCCAAGATAAACACTCTCAAATCCCGACAAATCATAGAAAGATGAGCCGAACCACCAATAGGATTTGAGATACTAAGGGATTAGTAACAAGACTAGTATCTAGGTGCAGTGTTTCAATTAATGATGTAGAGATAAACGAATGTGATGCGCCAGAATCGAATAAAGTACGGACAGGATGATCAAACAGAAAAACTAAACTTTCAACGGAAATTGCTCTACCTCGTTCTTGCAGCGGTGGGACCACGAGAGCCTGAACTTGTCCCCTTGCCTGCCCGGGTGCCATAAGAGCTTGCACCTGTCCTCCCAAGGGAGACCCTGCCCTCTGCCCTTTCTTTGGGCATTCCTTAATAAGATGTCCCGCTTCGCCACAGTGGAAACAACCGGTCTTCTTCTTCTTCCTACAATCTTTGCTTAGATTGCCGGGTGTCCACAGTTAAAGCATTTCTTCTTCCCCTTAGCATTATTGCCTTTGCCACCTTTCTTGTTCTGTTGTTGCTGTTGCGACTTCTATTGATCCCCTTTCTTTTCGGGTGCCTTACTAGCATTGGCGCCCTTCTCCTCTTCATGCATGAGTGCCATGTCAACTAACCTCTCAAAGGTAGCCCCCATGGGAATGCGGGTCATAGCTAACCAATGAAGCGGCTCGTTTAAGCCCTTAACAAATCTTAGAGCCTTCTTTTCTGGAGTGATCACCAAGTCTAAGCCAAACCTTGCCAGTTGGTTGAATTTGTTAACGTACTCTTTCACCGATAAATTCCCTTGCTTCGGTGACAAGAACCTTTCCATGTATAGATTCTCTTCAGCCCGTAAGAGAAACTTTGCCTCAAACCTCTGCCTAAAATCTTGCCATGTATCGACTGGACGACCCCCATTAGTGACCTCCCACCAAAACGAGGCCTCATCCTTCATCAGCCACGCAGCTAGCTGGACTTTCCTTCGATCATCCACTTCAAAAATTCCAAATAATTCTTCCACCTCCTTTAGCCAGTTACGAGCTTCAACAAATGTCTCCGTTCCATGAAAAGGTTTCCCACCCATTGCTCTAAAGTCCTTGCATATCTTTGTGAAATTATCGACACAAGGAGGAGGAGGAGGAGGATTTGCTGGACCTACGGTGGCGGCCCTAGCCTCAAGATATTGACGGAACCAACCGGGCACAGGAACGCCCTCTGGTATCTCAGATGCTTCAGACATGCTGAAACGAAAAAGGAAAGATTCAATACAAAAAGGACTGAAGGAAAGATATATGGCTCTTGGGTTTATGCTTTCCAAAATATACTTTTCTCCTGAAAATACTTTCCTTAAATCATACTTTTGAAAGTACTTCTTTATAAAAAAAATTGTTTTGAAAAATAGTTTTTCAAAAATTCATATCTATTCTGGTAACCCTCAGCTCTGATACCACGTGTAACACCCCACCTCCATTAAGGTCACTCGCAAAGGGAATGCCTTAACTTCAGTGGAACGTTTTAAGTGAATATAGAATAGAAAATCACAACAAGATAGATATAAAGCAGTACTTAAAAATTTAATAACTTTATTTCATTGCAGCGGATAAACCCATATGTTTGATTACATCATAAAAATCATAAACCAAAGTCAAGTACATCATACCCATCTTGATAAAACATAGTACATAAACTGAAAGACATAATCCCAAACATTAAAATAGCCATAAATAAGGAGAAGCTGAACTTTACTTCAGCGGTCCAAGAAATCTTCTACAAGCAGTCCAAGATCAAACTCCACTGGTGCTAGTTCCAACCTGAGCACCTGGGGTGAGGAAAGGAAAGAGATGGAAAAAGGAGGGTCAGACATAAAGTCTGGCAAGTGCGATAATTCTAACAATATAATTAACAAAGTAACTAGGCTAAGGCATAAGTTGGAAAATAAGGAAATGACCATGAACCATTGAGTATAGCAGAGTAAACAAGGAAACAAGATGAACAACGATATCGTTAAAGCGCACCTAACCAACTAAGATAAATTTACTAACTACACCAACACTATAGGATAATTGTGATACTGCACCGCCACTAGTACTGCACCACCACTAGTCACCCTAAGGTTGACCCCGCCTACAGACTTAATAATGATATTGGTAGTTTCGTGCACCCCTAGCTGCCTTCAAAGGTGCCGTCTGCCCCTATCTCCACTAGGTGTACCCACTACCCCCAAGCGATCGGGTCCTTAACTCATAGATACCCGTGCTGGCCCCACAGTGGGGTGTATCACTCCCTAAAGTGGCAACCCGATACAACAAAGAATGCACGGCTTATACCTACACGATGCAACAACGTCTTACCTACCAGCCCGGGTCCACACACGCATATGAACCCGTTGGACTTGCGTTGCCACCGCTAACCCGGTTTGGCCTCTTACAGTCAAGCCCAGTATGCGTGTCCCGTCCTCGACTTGGGTCGAGCCCACAAAGATACATATGGGTTACTGGTTGAAACGGGCCCCCCATTACTTGACACAAGCTATCCACCTAAGCTTGGTCCCCTCTAGTACATCCCACTTAACCCACTTCTTATTCATGTTTCAATTTCATGTTTCATATTTTGGTTAAGTGTTTCTAATCGTATTTCCAAATGCCACCCAAGGCACCCACTAGATTCCACATGCCACCCAAGGCACCCACTTAACCCCCTCCTGTCCCACTACATGCTTATCTGGTTAAGTGTTTCTTAATTCATTAAGACCGTAACCTCATAAAGACCTCTCACATTAGACTGGCATTTGTGGCAGCTAGATTTGTCGGGCGGGTCCGGGCAGTCTTACACCCCAACAGAGCCTAACCTCGTGTCTTTACAATTGTTACGTATTTTGTTTGTGCCTAAGACCTCTCACATTAGACTGGCATTTGTGGCAGCTGGATTTGCCGGGGGGCCGGGCAGTCTTACACCACAAAAGAGTCTAACCTCATGTCTTAGACGATTAATTACTCCTAATTAATCACCCCCAATTTGAATTACTTTCCCTATTCAAATTATCTATCAATTAAAAATTTAGCGATGTCCATAATAGACTCAATTATGTCCATCCATTTATGGTACGTAAAATCATAACAATTTCACCACAATTTTATTTTATGCCTTTTAAGGCAATTATGCCAATTAAATATTTTTAATATTATTCCCTTTTTCCCCACGTTGTACGTTTTTTCATTTAACATAAAAATATACGTTAGACTCGAATAGTCAAACTCATGAAATAAAAGAAAGCATCACATATATACATAACTAAAGCATATATCTAACATAGGGGTGAACTTGCATATGTGAATGATGTTCTACATCTAAAACTTGCATAGGCCAAGATTACAACTTGCATAACAACATATGTCATGGTTCTAAATTTTAAAGGTGTGAACTTGATGAAATAATGGCCACAAATTTGTATAGACATCATATGTCATGAACCTATATCTAAAGGGATTAAAGTTGCATAGGTAATAACACAACATGATTTATGTCCAACTCATAAATTCACATATGTGATTTATACATCGCAACAATGGTATGAACTAACATGTAAAGTATCATGACATAGCCTAATCTTTCAATTTAATTCTCACATAAACTAGGTGCCATAATCATGTAAGGTCACATGTAATTCTACCCAACATGTGTATGATTCGTATTTGAACCCAAATCTAAACTTGCCTAATAATGATTTAGCATATGAATCAATATCGCAAACTAGCATAAGAAACATGATGATTTGATTGTATATAAAATTACAACATGGATGATAGCAACATAACTTTGCATGATAGCATCACATCATAACATCATAGATATTCAATCATAATCCTACAACATGCAATCAATACTTCATATCACATCCATACAATCCGTGTTATAACTTAATCTAATTAAATTGCTAAAACTATCGAACTCACAACTCAAAAGTAGTCTTGAGTTCTAAATTCTGATTTCGGGAGTTGAATTAGCGCTCCTTTGATGAAGAATCGATGTTAGGGTTGAGTGGTTCTGATTTGGTTGCTGTTCTTTCTCTTTGATTTGGTGGCGGTTGCTCTAGGGCTCAAGATAACAGCATGACGGCCATAGTTTTAGTTTATTTCTGATTTAGGGTTTGTGTCTATGGGTCTTTTTATAGAGTTATGAATTAATTTAAGCCGTTGGATGTTCTTAGGGTTAATCAAAACCATTCAATTATGATAGGGTGATGAGTCAGCCCTAATGACTCAGCAAGGAGTCAGAATGGTTTCAACAGCACGGGTCAGCCTAAACCAGAAAGCTGTGCAGGCTCCAGCCTCGGCCTGGGCGCACTTGGCAGGTGCGCCAGTGTAAATATGTACTGGCGCACTTCCTAAGTGCGCCAATGCATTTTTTTTCTTTACTTTGCCACCAAACTTCGTTCGTCCATAACTCTTTCATCCGGTACTCGTTTCCCGCAAACTCGGACTCTATCTCCACTAGAATTCAGAAAAGAACACAATGGCGAAACCCAATCCCCATAATTCTTACGTCTGAGATTTATTATTCTTTATTTTAGTTAATTTGATTATTCAAAAATCCGGGGTGTTACACCTATCCTTCGGCTTGCGTTGCATTGTGTGATGGGACCTGGGTCTTATAATAACTTCATTTTTCCAAAAAGCATTGCGCTGTTTTGTTATGTGCACTAGTGTTCTTGGGAAGAAACCCGTTCCGTGTTATACGGCGTAGTCCCTCGAATCACTCTCTTTTAAAGTAAAGTTTTAAATAACTGTTTTAGTTCTCATACCAGTCCCATGACTAACCTGGAGTTTATTGTTTTAACCTAAAATCTGGGTGCCCCTATTTTCCACACGGGCAGCTAGTAGTTTAGGTTTTGCAGATTTATATTCACAGGGTCCTGGTTTACAGCTGGAACGATGCTCGGAAAGCTCTGTATCCGTGTATCACTTTCAGTTGTGTTTTGTATATTTTTTGGCTGCTATGTAATTTATTGTAATCTCTGATATTTATCGAATGTAATTTATTCATTTATACTCTGTATATTCTTGTATCTGATGGAATTGTTGTAATAACAATGAAATATTCTTCTGTCTGCGTTTTGATTTGTCTTGTCCTCAATGCAATCCGTGCTTTCCTTACCGAGGAAGTTCGGGTCGTGTCAGAAATGATCCTTTGAAGGACCCTGATAAAGGAAAGCAGACAGACGTATCAAGTTATGTTGATAAAAATACTAGTTATATGCAAAAAGGCAAGCTAACAGATGCTAAAGTTACTAGTACATCTCATTTTACTCCTCCTAAAAGAGCTACAAGGAGTACATCTACCATTAAGTGACAATTTTATGTTGGAATGTAAGGAGGATGAACTCTCTTTCTTATGTGAAAGTGGTGCGTAAACTCTTTAAACAAGCTAAACCAACTATTGTTGGTTTAGTTGAAAATGAATTGTCTAAACATAACATGATGTTATCCCTATCAGTGCTTCCTGATTCATGGAAACATACGACAAATAATTCAGATGTGGAAAATGGTAAATTCTAATGGTTTGGGACTCTACTGTATGGAATTTTGTAACATTAGCTTCTTCTTATCAACATATCACAGTTTCTTCTTCAAATAAAGGTGGCTTTTCATTATTTTTTCTTCAGCCTATGCTAGCAATAGTTTCATAGAAAGGCACAACTTATGGCAATAGCTAATCAATGAAGTTTATATGGTTAATCTATCTTGAATTTTAATGGGAGACTTTAACAATGCATTAAATCCTAATGATAAAAGAGGTGGACGACCAATTCCATATCAATATATTAGAGAATATTAAAAGTTCATTATTCAAGCATCCCTGTCAGAGATTAAACCTCTTGGATTTCTTTTCACATAGCGCATAAAAGGAATTGCATGTCATTTAGAAAAGGTTTTAGTAAATAATGCTTGTCTCCATAATTTTCTTAATATGAAGGCACTATCTCTATCTTAGCACTCAAGTGATCATAATCCTATTGTATTAGAACTTGTTCCTACTGTTCAATCTGAGGGCTTCCCTTTAAGATTCAAAAACGATTGGTCAAAATTGGCAGGTTATATGAATGGAGTGGAAAAAGGTTTGAATAGTTCTACATGAGGATTTCAAAGCTATCAATTTCTTCATAAACTTCAAAGATGTAAAGAGAACATAAATATTGGAACAAAATCATAGATAAAAACACTACAAACCTGAATTTAGCAGTGCAACATTTTAATGAGCTGGAAATAGCAACAGATTAGAATCCAGAGGATATTATGATATTTGAAAACTATCTACAGGCAAAACAAGAGTATCATAATGTGTAGAAAATATGTTTTGAAGGATTTAATCAGCAAGAAAAGGTTTCTTGGCTTCAACATGGTGATAACAACTCAAAAACTTTCTACTCATGTAAGTAATCAAAACATAGATATTTCAATCATATTCGAGCTCTCTTGATCTTAATGGGAATTTAATGTCCAAAGCTGAAGAAATAGAGGTTAAGTCAATTAAATATTATTAAGAAATGTTTAATGGTCCCTCAAATATTTCATTTCCTAATTTCCTACCTATTAGTTGTATTAATCCACAAGGGAAGAGATACTTATTGACAGAAGTTTCATCGAATGAAATACGTGAGGCATTATTTCCAATACAAGATGATACTAGTCCAGGCCCTGATGGGATTAATTCCAAATTTTTGAAATTACATTGGGAAATGATTAAGCAAGATTTATTAGCAGCAACTTATGATATTTTCATTTCTGCAAAATTACCAAAATCAATCAAACATACTTTTCTTACTCTCATCCCAAAGAAAGAGTGTACTACAGAAATCTCTCATTAGAGGCCAATTTCATGTTGCAATGTTTACTACAAAATCTTTTCTAAGGTTTTATGCAATAGATTGAAACATTTATTACCTCGTTTAATCTATGAAAATCAAAATGCGTTTATAAAAGGGAGGTATATTGGAGATAATATATTATTGGCTCATGAATTGCTAAGGGATTTCAAAAAGAAGGGCATGGCAAAACTTTGTGTTAAAGTAGATTTACAAAAGGCTTATGATCGAATAAATAGGAAATTCATATGTCACATAATGTTCTTGATGAAGTCTCCTATTCATTTCATTAATTTGATTTATGAGTGTATGTCTACGACAACCTTCTCTATTCTAGTCCAAGGAATCCCTAAAGGCTTTATCTCATCTACTAGAGGAATTCGACAAGGAGATCCTCTATCTCCTTGTTTATTTGCTATAACAATGCAGTATTTTACTTTCCTTATGGATGAAGCAACTTATTCTAAATCATTTTTGCCAAGTAGTTCGGTGCATCCAATAATTTCTCATTTACTTTATGATGACGAATTAGTGCTTTTTGGTAAATGTACAAGGCAAAATGCATAAACCTTAAATCAAATATTTCAAAAGTTGGGAGACAATGCAGGGTTACAAGTCAGTGCTGCTAAAACTAAAGTTTTCTTATGTAACTCAGTTTAAAATGCTCAAGAAATTCAGGATAACATCGGTTCTAATGTGGGATTACTACCTAATAAGTACTTAGGAGTGGCGCTTTCATTGAATTACCTCCATTACGCTGAATGTAATTCATCGATTCAGAGGGTACAATCAAGAATTCAGGGATGGGAATCCAAGTTTCTTTCTTTTGCAGGCAGAGCAGAGCTAACAAATGGTGTTATTACTCCTATTATACTATATTGGCTTTTTATCTATCAAATACCATAATTTACTCTTGATAAATTACAATCTATTTGTGCAAATTTTTCTGGGGAGGATCAATTCACAAAGTGGCCAAAATTATGATGGAAAGTTTCTCTGATATTAAGAAAGCCGCATCAGTCAAATTATTATGGAAAGTTCTTTCTGGTAATTCATTATGGAGTAAATGGATGAAGATTAAATATATCAAAGACAAGTTTTCCTGGTCCATGGCTATAGATAACAATGCCTCTTCAACCTGGAAGTGTATGCTCAGGCTACGAAATCATTCAAGGAATTTTTTTAAGAAAATCATAGCTAGGGGTGAAGAAACTTACTTATGGCATGATCCTTGGATTAATTGCCAATTTTTAGTAGATCTTATTTATTTTGAAAAACTGCATATGATAGGAGATTCTACAAAAAAAGCAAGTTCTATCATCAGAGAAGAAGTAATTGATCCATTAGTTCATCTAGCTACTCGAGTGCTAATTAAAGAAATCAATTCTGTTTCAATACATGCTGAATTGCTTCAAGATGAATATGAATGGGAGGAAGGTGGAACTTTTTCATTTTATAAAGCTTGGGATTTTGTTCGCATAAATGAAGAGAAGAATTAGCTTTTTCAACAATTTGGCATAGTAAAAATAGTAAAAGAATGTCTTTTATAACTTACCTAGCTTGTCTGGGTAAACTGAATATAAATGATAGGATCATCCAGTATGTAAATATTTCAAATACTTTATGTCCATTATGTGAGCTTCATCCATAATCAATCGAGCATTTGTGTTGACATGCTTTTTTGTCAAAGTTGTCGCACGCCAAGTATTTGGCGAACGACGCACTCAAGCATCAAAAAGCTCAAAGCAGTTAGGTCGAAGTCACATCGCAAACACATGGAAACCTGAAGCCTCTATCAGATGGCCCCTGTTGGGCCCAATGGATTCTTAGTCAAGTCATCATCCGAGCCATTCAGCGGGTCCGGGCGCAGCGCCGGTGGGGGTCCGGGGCCCTACAGTCTAGGCGGCGATCGACCTAGCCGGTTAGGTCAAAACTATGGGAACTGCCCGATTCATCCAATTTTCTCCATTCCGAAAGCTCAGATTCCTTCACTTTGGACCAACAGAACCGTGGATTCCTTCACTTCATTCAGAGACTTCAACTCCCTCGACAGTAGGATTTTCGCCTCATTCACTATCAATTTCGCACCTTACCAGTGGCGTCGAGATTTTGCACCCCACCAGGGAGGTCGAAATTTCGAACCTACCTGTCGGGTCGAAATTTCAGACCCCACCCGTGGGGTCGAAATTTCGAACCCTACCAATGGGTTCGAAATTTCGAACCCAACGAGTGGGTTCGAAATTTCAAACCCCGGGGCAGGGGCGCGAAATTTCGAACCCGCACCAGGAGGTGCGAATTTCCTGCACATGGCTCGTTTGGGGTGCAAAAATTACTGTTGTGGGCCCCGCTGCTCACTTACTCCCACCTAACCTCCTTCCTATAAATACCCCAAGCCTTGGCCTTCAAATGGAGGCTTCTCCCTTGGAATTTTTGGACCTTAAGAGCTCCAAAAACTCATTAATGGCTTCCAACACCTCCAACATGGCCATGGGAGATGAGATAAGTAATTAAGACATGACATGCATGTTTTCCTTCAACACTTGAGAACTAGCAAGCCCTGCTACACCGCCTCTAGACCTCTTGGACACTAAAGCCTACCTTGCCTATAGTTAACCAAGTCAACTCACTCCAAGGAAGAAGAAGGACAACTTAGTCAAAGTTCACCATACATACAACTTTGTACACAAATATTGTAACATCTTTTGTAATTGATCAAAGATATGATGAATGAGAATTATAAAGTGGGCGTAGGCGGTAGTGCCGAACCACTATAAAAGTTGTGTCTCATTGCATTTACATTATTTACTGCTTATTCTGATAATTGTTCACACTCGCATATTGGGTGTTATCGTGTGACAATTTTGCCCGTCAACATATTTGGCGCGCCAGGAAGGGGATGCACAGCTTCAACCTCTACATCGAATTAATTACTCGAATTTTTCTACAAACCTCGTCTTTAACTTCAACCTTATTCGCTCTACATCATGGTTAAGTGCAAGAAGCTCCCAGCTATCACTGAAGCTCTTGCTGAAGATGAAGTAAGTCATGAACTTTCTTTGAATGAAGTTCCATCGAACTATGTCGCTATTGATTTGGACGCTCGACTCGAGTGGCAGGAAGACGCCTTCAATACCTTCCTCGCCCGCATTGAAGATAGAATAAGGAGTGCTTCAGGGCCGACTGCCTAGGATGACATTATTAGAACTAGCACCAATGTTCCTCCACCCGCGACTCGAAACGCGGGAGCAATCCTGTCTACTAATCAACAGGACAACGCCACCCCTCAGAATGGCGTCGGTCCCACCACACGCGGGGGCACCCCAAACCTCGACGTCGCTCCTTCCAATGGTGCCAGTCCCGCCACATGCAGGTGCACTCCAAACCTCGACGTCGCTCCTTCCAATGGTGCCGGTCCCGCCACACGCGGGGGCACCCCAAATCTCGACGTCGCTCCAGCCCATGATGCTACTTTACATGGACAAGTTGCAGGTTCCGCAGTAGTAAATGTTGCTTAAGCGCCAACGCGCGCAGCTTTGGACGGTAGTGCTCCCACAGTTCCGGGAGCTAGGATTACACCTAATGTGGCCCCCCAAGAAGGAATCTAACCAATCTTTCTTTTCAGCCAACCAATTCCCAACTTGAACTTGAAAACGGGGGGCACCAGTACCTCCTTGGATAATTTAAACCAGTTGCTCGCTCTTGGAAACGGGTCTGAGATTGCGTTTGTCCTCCGTCGGTTCACTCGAGGTGGCGCTTCTTCTATGGACATGGACTGTGTGACTCGCAGCCCACTCTCTTCGGATATCAGGAACTCTTGGAACCCACCTGACTTTAAGCTACAAGTCTTGGATGCTTATGACGGTCGCAAGGACCCCACCGCTCACCTCATGAGATACATTCGGCACATGGATGATCTCTCAGCTTCAGAAAATGTCATGGCTAAGTGTTTCTCGTTCTTCTTAACCGACATTGCTGCGATGTGTTATAGGCAGCTGGAACCGGACTCCATCACTTCTTGGAATGCTTTGGTTACACGATTTGTGGAACAATTTAGAATCAACATAACTCGACTAAAAAGAGTCATGACTCTCAACGGCATTAAGCAGAAGCCTGGCGAGGCCCATGCGGAAGTTTCTGAAAAGATTCAATGGTGCGGTCGCTTCGGTCGAGAGACCTGACCCTTCCATGACTCTAATGGCTGCAGTATCTGGTGTTCTAGACAAATCTGAATTCAGGACTTCACTACGTCGGTACCCGCCGATGGACCTTGGCGAGTTCTATTTCGAGGTCGAAAGATTTCTGCGGGAAGAGGATGCGAAGGCTGGGAACAAAAAAGCCCTCGACGCTAATACGGCCATCGAGGTAAACCTTGCTACGAACGAAAAACCATCCGACCCTAAGAAGGGAAAAGCTCCCGCAATCGTTAAGGGACTCGCCTCAAGAATTAAGCCTAATAGAGCTTGGGGACAACCCAAGTTCCCGTCTTACTCAGAGCTTACTCATACCCTCGAGAAGATCTTTCGAGAGGTTCAACCCCTTCATCCATTTAGATGGCCTCCCCCCAGGGAACCAGCGCCAAGAGAAAGGGATTCTGATGAGGTTTGCGAGTTTCACGGTTTCCGCGGCCATCACACGAATGATTTTTGGCACCTCAGGGACATGATAGAAGAGCGTATCAGGCATGGATTTCTTGGTCGGGTTGTTCGAAAGAGGGCTGCTGATCTAGGACAAACACCACCCTCTCAAGGGTTGAGACAAGTTGTGCGCGGGACCTACGATCTTCCCACGTGCATGATTATCAACTAGCAATTGGCTAGCTCTAATGTCTTGGATACAAGTCTCCTTCACATCAGTATCTTGTGACTTGCGGCTTTAGATCTCCTAGTAATGTGGATTTGGTTCTCTCGACCTCGGCACTCAAGTCTTGGTTCTCTGGCCTTTAGTACTTAGGCTATAATTATGTTTTTCTTTGGTCTTCATGGCTTTAGGATGTTATGATCTTCAAATAAGGCGCTCCTCACTTACGACTTTCTCAATTTGGCTCTCTAAGCTCGCTTATCTGGGCTTTAGCCCATGGTTTTGGCTTTAAGAGCTTTGGCTCTTCAAATGTATCCTCCCTTTTGGTTAATTGGATGGTTATAAGATGGTTGAATCGGTATACCCATGTACGGGAGTTGCTATAATCCCTAGGCATGCTCTTTGCCGATGATACACCATCACCCACCTTGGTTATTAATGGAAAATTTACTTTTCCGGCTTTAATGGTGAATGGTTATGTTTGTTTACCCATGTAACAGGAACCGGCGAGATCCTAGGCATGCTCTTCACGAAAAATGAACTATTCACTCTCCTTGACTAATGAACGTGGAATTAAAAAACGGCCAAGTCCACTTACCTATGCATGTGGGCAGGCCAGCTCCCTAGGCATGCTCTTTGTGGATGACGAACCGTTGGGTTTTTCTCTGGCTTTACTAAAAATCCTTAACTTTTATAACTTTAATAAAATTACTTCACAAAGTAAGGACGCTTACTTGCGAAGTATGAAATCAATAATGGGATTGCAAACCGTAATAAGCATCTGTCTATCTTAGCTTCTCGTCCTACATCGACGAGATCGTCTTGACTCGTGGCAAGCATCAGATCATGCACAATCCTGCTTATTTGGATTAGTGGGTCGCCTTGTCAACGACCTTGGATTATGTCGGGTGGATTTGTCTGTGACACAACAAGAATATCTACTCATGGATTGGTGGCGAGTGTCGGATTGTGCATGATCCTACTCATTTGGATTAGTGGGCCGCCTTGTCCACGACCGTGGATTACATCGCGGGGACTTGTCAAGTGGCATGACAGGGTTATCCACTCGTGGATTTGCGGCGAGTTTTGGATCTCATACGATCCTTCTCGTTTGGATTAGTGGGTCGCTTTGTCAATGACCTTGGCTTAGTACGGGTGGACTTGTCCGTGACACGACAAGAATATCCACTCGCGGAATATGTGGCGAGTTTCGGATCTTATACGATCCTTCTCGTTTGGATTAGTGGGTTGCCTTGTCAGCAACCTAGGATTACTTCGGCTGGACTTGTCGGTGACATGACAAGAATATCCATCGTGACCACCACGGCCTCTTGCTCTACTTCGATAAGTTGCTGCAACTCGTAGCGAGTGCTAAGTCCTAGAATTTAGGTCGACAGATTCAGCTCGTTTGGTTATTGGATCACCTTCACCAGATGGATTATATGGTTACCTAGCTACGTGGTTATCTTGGTTGTCTCCCGAACACGATCCCGAGCGATCGTCGGATTTCTCTTCTTAATATGATCCTAAGCGATCATCGGATTTCTCTCCCTAATACGATCCGGCGTGGTCGTGGCTCTCCCATCTTATGAAGATACAAGCTCGCTCTGGACTTCTCCTAGCTTTGGTTTCTGGATATCTCTTCTCCTCGCAAAACGCATCCGCCTTAAAAACCAAGCAAGATATGTTTTGGGGGCATGTGTTGACATGCTTTATTGTCAAAGCTGTCACACGCCAAGTATTGGGCGAACGACGCGCTCAAGCATCAAAAAGCACAAAGCAATTGGATCGCAAACACATGGAAACCCGAAGCCTCTATCAGATGGCCCCTATCGGGCCCAATGGATTCTTAGTCAAGTCATTATCCGAGCCGTCCAGCGGGTCCGGGCACAGCGCCGGTGGGGTTCCGGGGCCCTACAGTCCCAGCGGCTATCGACATGGTTGGTTAGGTCGAAACAATGGGCACCGCCATATTCATCCGATTTTATCCATTACGGAAGCGTAGATTCCTTCAATTCGGACCAGCAGAACCGCGGATTCCTTCACTTCACATTCAGAGACTTCGACTCCCTCGACAGCAGGATTTTCGCCTCATCCACTATCAATTTCGCACCACACCAGTGGGGTCGAGATTTCGCACACCACCAGTGGGGTCGAAATTTCGAACCCACCTGTGCGGTCAAAATTTCGGACCCCACCTGTGGGGTCGAAATTTCGAACCCTACCAGTGGGTTCGAAATTTCGAACTCAACCAGTGGGTTCGAAATTTCGAACCCCATGGTGGGTTCGAAATTTCGACCCCCGGGCAGGGCTGCGAAATTTTGAACCAGCACCAGGAGGTGCGAATTTCCTGCACATGGCTCGTTCTAGGTGCAAAAATTACTGTTGTGGGCCCCGCTGCTCACCTACTCCCACCTAACCTCTTCCTATAAATACCCCAAGCCTTGGCCTTCAAATGGAGGCTTCTCCCTTGGAATTTTTGGACCTTAAGAGCTCCAAAAACTCATTAATGGCTTCCAACACCTCCAACATGGCCTTGGGAGATGAGATAAGTAATTAAAACATGGCATGCATGTTTTCCTTCAACACTTGAGCAGTAGCAAGCCTTGCTACACCGCCTCTAGACCTCTTGGACACTAAAGCCTACCTTGCCTATAGTTGACCAAGTCAACTCACTCCACGGAAGAAGAAGGACAACTTAGTCAAAGTTAACAATACATACAACTTTGTACACAAATATTGTAACGTCTTTTGTAATCGATCAAAGATATGATGAATGAGAATTATAAAGTGGACATAGGCATTAGCGCCGAACCACTATAAAAACTGTGTCTCCTTGCATATACATTATTTACAGCTTATTGTGATAATTGTTCACACTTGCACATTGGGTGTTGGCATGCTACAATTTTGCCCGTCAACAATTTGTTCTTTTAATTTGATTTTTTTCATTCATATGGTTGTCGTTAAAATAGAAGCTATCTCTACCTTTGTCAATCAACTATCAGTTAACGAATGAAGTGAGATTGATTCATAGTTCATTTAAAAGCAAAGATCAGATTAGAGATTTAGCTAGTGGGTCTTTGACTGCGGTAGTTTATTTCATTTGGAAATAAAGAAATAAAAGAATTTTTCAGAATTGGAAAACAAATGTAATGACCAAGCTAGCTCAGACAGAAAAGGAAATCTACTATCTCATTCAAAATAATGGCAGCAAACCTGAATGGAATTTTAGGTATTTATAAAATTTTAATCGTTGGGGGATTGAGCTTATTGATACGGGGTAAAAGCAGAATTCAGGAGCCTTTTTCTTCTTTAAATTTCATTTGTTTCTAGGCCATGTAAATGGGCGGTGAGAGAGAGCTTGGTTGTTTTGTATTTGATACTACTCTTTTTTTTTGTATCGTCTTTTATAGGAAACAATATAACACCGAATTTATATGTACTATTTTTCCCAGTAAGGTACCTGCTTAGGTTAGGGGGATTATCCGGTTTTTATGAGATATATAAAGGAGGTTTTATTGGTATTAGAAATAAAGAGTACCAATTTTAAGAATATATATATATATGTGTGTGTGTGTGTGTGTGTGTGTTAAGGTTAAAATAATATCGACTACGCTGAATTCTGTCTGTGTACGGACTGCTATGGACAAAAATGAAAATTCTATAGTGTCTAATGATGTGCCATGATCCCAAAAATATAATAATATAGACAAGTTAACTTATTCTGCGAAATTTCAAAAGCGCTGATATAGGACATAAAATACTGTAACGTCCCGCAATTTTTATCGATTTATGTTTGAATATTTAAATTAGTTTATACATTGATTCGTAATATAAATGGATTTTTATATTAATTAAAGGAAGTCTGAAACGTATAAATATATATATTTAATATAAATGAGCTTGTAATGGTGTGGTATTTCGTAATATTTAGTTTCGAACTTCAATTGAGTATACAAAATTCGTTATAAGGCGGAATTCGCTGAAATAAGGAATATTTGATTCTGTTGAACTATAATTTTCAAATGAAAGAGAAAATTTGAGATTTCGTATTGTAGATTGTTAGTTATAGCCAAATCAAATTTTCAAATAGTTGCCATGGAATTGCTTATAAACCATAACGATTTATATAATAAAAATAAGTCGATTTTAAATCAATTTGATATTGGTTTAACTTATATCGGGATTAAAATTTAAGTTAGTCTATTTTGGAAACTATATGAATTCAGTTTGTGTATATTTATATGATAATAATATTTTATTTGTTATTTTTAGCCGATTTATATTAAATCGAATTTAATGTTAAATCGTCGATTTAATATAATATCTTCTGTACATGGTCAAATTAGACCGTGGAAACTGTTCTAGTGTGTTCAGAATGTTGGTAGAACCCTAGGTATGTATTTTGTCGCGTTCAAATACGGGTTCGATATCGTAGGATATTTTAATTTAAGGTACGTCAGTTAAAATAAATAAATAAATCAAATAAACAAATAAAATAAGGGATGACTAATTAGCATAGGCTACTCTGTATCATTTCATCGTCTTCTCTTTTCAACTACAGGTACGAATTCATTCCGTCGTCCCTAAGCTTCAAACAAGGTACACTCTGAATTTATGCCTACACCTAACTCCTACAGAAAGACGTTGTTGTTATCGTCTTTACTTCGCCCCTATAAATTTACCACTGCCTTCGTCCATTTTCAAGCCAAAACAGTTTGATCCTTCCATTTCCTTTTTCTTCTGAGTAATCACAAAATCATTCCTTTGTATAATAATAAAATGGAAACCCAAATCGATTCATTCCCTTGCATTTTGTTTTCATTTTCCAATCAAAACCAAGAAAAACCAAATACCACTCAGCTAAAAATCGAAATCGGTTCCTCAATAGTAATAAAAAAAATCGTGTATCACAATGGACTCATAGACACTTAGGGACGCTCGAGAAATCAAAAGTGATGATGCGATAATAGTTCGAATTGGATTCGATGTTTGTGGTTTTTCTGGAGATTTTGCTGAAGGGTTTCTGAGCCATTATGAGTTGTGCGAGTAGGAGTGGAGTTCAACAGATGTTGATCTGGGCTAAATTAAGTTGCAACAGTGATAATTAGGAGTTGCGGTTCTAGAGGTCGACGTTTGCTTTGGGTGCGAACCGGAGTAGAACTGATACTAGAGTTTGAATTACAATACTGGGTGATGATGTTGATAAGTTTGACAGTGGGGGATTGGGACTATGATGTTTGGAGGAGTGACAGTGGGGTTGAAAAACGATGGTGATGGGGAGATCCTGGGAGTGGAAATGTCTTTGTTTGAGTGAAATGGATGGCGTGAATAAGATGTAGGAGGGAGGTAAGTGTCAGGAAATTTTGGGTTGAGAAGGTTTGAAGCATTACAGTGAATGTGAGGACCTGAGTTCAGATGACGATGGACTGGTGTTTGGTTTTTGAATGTTTGAGGATTAAACTGGGAAAGTGGTTTTGCAGGGTAATTGGAAGTCACAGTGATTGCAACATAGGATGAGCAACGCTCTTGAAATAATTTGGATGGTGCAAGACATCAGACAATTGTTATAGGAGGTAGGAAAGGAGATGGTAGATAATCAACTAATTCTTCGAGAAAATGCTGAAATGGGCTGATATCAGTTTTCGGGACTAATCGGAGATTTGCTTCGCAAATTAGTCGTGTAATTGCAGTGAAAATAAGATATATCATTTTTTCGTAATTCATGGAAATAATTCATTTATTCATCGTTAGTAATTAATTTAAATTAATATAGTTTATTCGGTAAATAAAGTATTCGTAGTGGTAAATTTACTCAAGACAACAAAGTAGACACGTAGCTGAAACAGTAGAGAATTTAATCAGACATTCAACAAAGATAATCGAGGTGAGTTAAACTCGCTTTGTTAAATTATTGGGAACTATTTTTAATAGTTCAAATTTAATTTATTGCTTGATGGATGATAACTTGATTGATATAAAGTGATAATGTACATAATAATATTATATAATAACATTGGTGATTGGATATTTCCCACGGTACCATTAACGGATGCCCGCGATATCCTATGTAATGATACGGATTTCGCTTGGACCTAATCGATCACTAAATCAACCAAGACCATTCAAAACCCGGATACACTAACTCTGGGCATACAACAAATCAGAACAAATAACAGAAGACTTTTATAAATATTATAATAATGTTACATCAGAGTATAGAATATATCAGAGCATATTGAAATATAATACAGAGGAAGATTAATTTACAATAAATGTAATACAATGCAGCGGAAACAAGTAAACTAAACAGCGGAAGACTATCAATGATCTTGACACAGCTTTAAGCTTCAATCCAGAATTCTGCTTAATAAATAAATATCTGCAAAACAAACCACTCGACTGCCCGTGTGGAAAATAGGGGCACCCGAAAGCAAACTACGAGTCAGTCATGGGACTGGTGTGAGAAACTTTACCGTTAAAATTAACTTATATAAATGATAAGGCAAATCACAGGACCACCCTGCTAACGCAGAACGGGTTTACCCCCATGAACGCCAGTGTATAATCAACTATCAATAATAGAGTTATGGATCTACTTGCATCAATCAACATGCAATCTACCCATTTAGATTAATCACCACTCTTAGATTTTTCCAAAACCAATTCAGTTTACAGAAATTATTCCTTTGGACTTTATTTCCGGATTTCTACTTCAAATCATTTGAAATACATATCTAGCTTTTATATCAAAGTAGATTTCACTTCGGGTTCTCAAATCAAAGCATTTGGAAATATGAATTCCAAAACATAACAATACATATAAACAAGTGCGCAACCAAATATCCGGAATCTTCCCTCAAACAAGGCAGTAAGCGCCCCTCCAACTCGATACATACATACATACATATACATATATATATATATATATATATATATATATATATGCGCCTCCCACGCATGAAGCAGGGTGCAT
Source organism: Allium sativum (assembly GCA_030737875.1). NCBI lineage: Eukaryota > Viridiplantae > Streptophyta > Magnoliopsida > Asparagales > Amaryllidaceae > Allium > Allium sativum. The sequence goes on along the minus strand of CM060925.1, from coordinate 303,755,378 downwards.
TACTGACCACTCACCCTAAGGCACTAGATCCAGCCCATACTTTTAGTCGCTCTTGGGTCACCCGAATCTTTAGCCACACATTAACCATTTTACATCCCGAAGAAGGGAAAATCATTTCACAACACAATAATCACAAGTACTTTCAAACTATAGTACTTCACATCAGCAATTCACACATATGATCAATCACTATTAATCATAAAATCTTTGAGCTCGTACATCTCAAAGAAGGGTGTTAAGCAAGAGAATTAATTCTCCGCCACCAAACGGATACATCATTAATAGCAACTAATCGAACATGTGATTAACTACAATGTAAAACCATAATACATTTTGAAATCATCTGGTTTAGCCCTCATAATCCTTTATATTTTATAAAACATTCCCAATACAAAATCGGAAATACACTTCTTTTCACTTAAGAAAAACATCATTTCAAAATCATTCATAAAATTTGAAATGAACACAACATCGCTAAACACCTTATCGTCAAATCGTGAAGTGTTTCACAAGGCGTTAGCATACAGATATTTCTACTCAACCCAATGCTAAATGTAAAAGCATATTCTGCTCATAAGCTGGTCGAGCAACATCCACATAGTCAATCAATCAATAATAATCAATATCAACAATAAATTAGCCCAATCCATATCAACAACCAAGTATATTTGGTTCAATCACATTTTGGTAATTTATTTATAACCATTTATTCATTCACAATCTAATTAAAGATTTATTCAAACTCCAATTGGTTTCAATCTCTAAAATCATTTCTTATTGATTGTTCAACTTTCTGGAAATTAATCTTGCTTTTACTCGGGCTAAAGAACTAATGTCATTTAAACACAGTTCACGAGAAACCCAAAATCCAATTTCAATTCAATTCCAATTAAATATTAATTGGCAAACTTCATTAAATCTTAATTAAAAGATTTAATCTTTTATCAATTGGGTTTAAGAACAGTGTTAATAAAGATACGATTCACGACAAACCCAAAATCCAATTTGATATTAAATACAAGGCTCTGAATAGAAAATAATATTGCCCTATATTCAATGCCAAATTCTGAAATCAACAAATATCGTATTGGGTATAATGATATATAAATATATATCTTCCAAATCCCTCCGCAATATCTGTACAATCATGGAATCCAATATCGAAATATTTCGAATATTATTTCCATTCCAAATCATATTTTGAAAAATTCTGGTTATTTTAAAACCATTTTAATCCAATTTATTTATATAAATATTTTGGGTTATTATTCCTAGTAAATAACTAGTTCATTTTGATAAAAAAATATTTTTTATTTACAATTATAGAATTTTCATCCCAAATTCTTTCCAAATCATTTATTATGGTTTTACACAAATTATTAATATTTTGAATAATTTTATCAAGTCCCGTACAGTCGGTTTCCAGTAACGGCCATCGAACTGCACTTACAATGACCTTTTCCATATTTGATTTGGACATAATTCCAAATCCAACTGTTAAATTTCAAATCTCTTATATCCGTTGGAATACTCTTTTTGATTTGAACCCAACGGTTCTATTTTTAGGAGATTCCAACGGTCGGATCTCCTATAATGTCGATTTGAAGTCAATGGTCGAAATTCGCGAATGGTTGCAACGCGACGTGTTCTATTCAGGCCATTAAATATATATAATATATTTATTATATATATTTCATTGATTTCCATTTAAAACGTATTTTATAAATCGTTTATAATTTCGTTTTAAAACCGATTTCAACTGTCGTTTCACTTTTAAATCAAAATTGAATATTCCATTACATGATAATTTTATACATCTCATATATATGTTAAAAATAATAGTTTTAACCAATCAATATTTGTTTCATTCACACTTCATATATATATATTATTCACATTTCTTGTATATATTATTTTCACACTTCATACATATATTATTTTCACACTTCATACATATATATATGTTTCACATTTCATATATATATATTATTTTCATTTCATATAAATTTTATTTCCATTTCATATATATATATATTATTTACATCGTATATATATATATATATATATATAATTTTCACATTTCATATATATATATATATATATATTTCATTATTTATATATATATATATATTATTTTCATTTCATATATATTATTTATACATTTCATATATATATATATATATATATATATTTTATCTCCACTTCATCTATATATTATTCATTTCATATATACTTTTTTCATTTCATATATATATTATTTTCATTCCATATATATTATTTACACATTTCATATATATATTTTATTTCCACTTCATATATACATTATTCGTTTCATATATATTTAATTTTCACATTTCTCATATATATTATTCATTTCATATATATATTTTTCACTTCATATATATATATATATATATATTATTTTCATTTCATATATATTTATTTTTCATTTCATATATATATATAATTCATTTCATATATATATTTTTTTTTCATTCCATATATATTTTTCACATTTCATATATATGTAATGCATTTCATATATATATATATATATATTATTTATTTCATATATATAATAATTTTTCTCACTTCATAGTTATTTTACCCATTTATTTTTTTCATATATATATATTAATATATATATATATTAAGTTATTTCAAATATATATATATATATATTTGTACATCACAATCACAATCATAACACATTCAAATTAATCGTCCATGGTCTATGGACGACAGTGAGCAGTTCATTTATGCAGTTATAAAATAAACAATTGTACAAAAAAAATTATAGTGAGAGAAGTTCTCACATTCATTTCCACTCTGTCAGTTTTTATTTCTGATTTCTATTCAGTTTGGATTAAAATCTCCCTGAAATTCTATTTAGCTCCGTTTCCGTTCTGGTCAGTTCCAAGTTGTAGTTTCAATGTTGCGAATCCAACGCAATTGAAATCATCGAATTCTGACCTCGTACGACAAAAATATGATGGCTTATACATTGTATTAATTAAATAATTAATTACTTAATTAAATTCTTTAATTACCCTTAAACAAAACTAGCCTGTTAATTTCTCTTCTTCATCATCGTGTTTTGCCTGTATCGAAGAAAACCCGTTCTCAATTCATAGGGCATCAATTCGCTTCTTCTATACTCCACTTGAAGATGATCGGCCACCATCGCATGGAAGCTCACGCCACCCTCTACCATCATCGAGAAAAGCGTGCATCTCGATTAATCCCTGGGCCTTGAAATCTCACGAGAACGGGGCGACTTTGATCACCAATTCTGGTCAATCCACGCAACTAAAATCCATCTCAGTCGTTAAACACAAAGATCTTAAGGCCCTTTATAATATTGCAGTTACAAATCTATGATTTTGATTTAGGAATTGCGCAGAAATTTGAGAGCAAATATGAAGCGATTTCTGTCGTCCGTATGTTTGTAGTAGCGGTTTTTTCTGGTGTTAGAAGATTAGGGTTTTGGCTCAAATATAGGCTATATATATAATTAAATAATAATATTTAATTTGTAAATTAACTGTTCAATGCTATGAACTCCAAACGAACCGCAACGAATGTCGTTCCTCGCCTAATGTCCCTATTCCGGACCTAATGGAATATGTTTCGTAAGCCAATTCGACTATTTTAGTCAGTTTTTCTTTAAATTAAAATAAAAATCAATATATGTTCAATTTAAACGTACATTTTAATTTACAGAGGCAACATATGGACTCCAAAAATTCCAGAAAAATAAATCTAGCTATGTTTTGACGATACGTTCCTAACAAAACTAATTTTGTCAAATTTGGAAACCATTTGAAAAATGGTCATTTTCCAGTTGATTAAATTCAAGGGTGCATTTTTTACAGGTCCCTATTAAGATTCAAAATTAGGCTCACATTCTGTCATAAACTTGTTATATATTAGGTCCCTATTTTTCAAAAATACATCAAAAAAAAAATACAAAAATTCATATTAGAATAAAACATGGTCTCGACCAAAAAATCAGTCAAACAAAGTTAAAAAAACACACAAAAATAAAAAAACAGAAATAAGTGCAGTTAAGTGCATCATATTAGGCACATATTTGATTTTGTTACGTGCATATGTGCATGTATTCCAGTTCTTCCATCCGCCTTGATTTATTTGCATAATTCTGTGCATGTATTGCATATTTATTGCATAGAAGTATGCAATAATTCGAACCGTGAAACTCAATTCATTTTTTGTTTGCATTCCAGTATGCAAATAAAACAGAAAACATGCACACATGTGTGCAACAAATCTGCAGGCAAAAACGTTAGCTGAATTTCCTTTACGCAATAGTTGCATAAATGTATACAACTATAGGTAGTTGTATACATGTATGCAACTTTTTTTTTGATCGGCGTGGACTTCTGGAATAATTTTACAATTTTAGATTATTTTTTTATGCAGTGCCGCATTGTTTTCTGGCAGGAAATGGAGGAGGCGGAAGTTTCAAAATGTGTTAGGCAGAACCAAAAACAGGGGACGGAAACTTATAAAAAAAAGGGAGCGATGTGGGCTACATTAAGTTTGGAAATAGAGATGTGTCCCTAATTTTCACTAAATTCAAACTGAATCAACCAAACACGTTTAAATTCACCACGCTCACATATTGATTCCAAAAATTATGAAAATTGGAACCCAGCAATAACTTGACATTCTGAATCCAAAAAAAGTGGCCTCGTCTAAAACGGAGGTAGTTTGCAAAATCGCTATTTGTAAGGGCTATATATTATATTATATGCCATAGCGACTATTCTGAATTCTCAACTGGACATAACTTTTTATTCCTGCTATGAAATCTGGATTTTTCACATCCGTTGGAAAGATATTTTCAAACAGATTCAAATATTTTTGGTTTTGCTGAAATCCAATTTATTTTGAATTTTGTACATTAAGTCAAAGTTTGAAATCAAATTTTCAAACTACCGCGCCATTTCAGGCTCATTATACAATTAAAATAAATTTGTTCGTTTTAACTTCGGTTTAAATAAATTTTTAGTCATTAATATTTAAAATAATTCATTTCAAATATTCAAAATTCATTAAAATTGCCAAAATAAAAAATTTGAATTGGTTCTGATTTTCTGTGTTGTTACAATCCCCCCTACTTAAAATCTTTTCGTCCTTGAAAAGGAGCGGAGCAGAAAGTTGTTTTACTAATCAACTCAACTTTCATTCGGTCTTTCATTCTTCAACTTTTCAATTTCTAAGTATTTTCAAATTCTTCGAAAATTTGGTTAACACCCTAAATTTTCAAAAAAAATCGCCATAATCTCCTTTGTACAGGGAGACATTTAAAACTACAATTAGCCACACAGGGCCCTCATCATCTAAAAAGAAAAAGAAAAAGCCAAGCGGCTAGCCAATCGGCTCATAAAATCATCCAAACCCAATAAATTAGTAAATATATACCTATTTGTCAGGCATACAATTTTATTCCTCTTCTCTAGCCTCCTTGCTATGACATGTTCAACATATATGCATGTACATGTATGCAATTTCAATCGACTTTTAATTTAGTTCAATTTTTGATTCGATTGGGCTAAATTTACCTTACATTCTCTTATTGGTTTTATTATTCCAATGTTTTTTTATTAGTTAAACTAATAATCAAATAACACAACCAGCAATCGATTTGTGAATTAAATTTCCAAAATATATAACTTTTATGTACTCAAAAATCATATTTTTAAAACCAGATTATAAATATAATCACAAATACATTATTTATAAACATATAACTCTCAACTCATTCTGGGGCATGTCTAACCCCATCTCTAACGAGTCACTCATTCTACAATGCTACTGATTCTATCTCTAATGAGGATTCTTCAGTAGGATATTTCTAATCCTACCTCTGATGAGTCTTTTATCCTATTCTAACGAGTTGCACCCCAAAGGTTTGAGTTAACCAAAGCTCTGATACCAGTTGTAACGATACGGATTTCGCTCGGACCTAATCGATCGTTAAATCGACCAAGACCGTTCAAAACCCGGATATACTAACTTTGGGCATACAACACATTAGAAAAAATAACAAAAGACTTTTATAAACATTGTAACAATGTTACATCAGAGTACATAATATATCAGAGCATATCGCAATATAACATAGTGGAAGATTAATTTACAATAAATGTAATACAATGCAGCGGAAACAAGTAAACTACACAGCGGAAGACTATCAATGCTCTGGACACAACTTTAAGCTTCAATCTAGAATTTTTTTTAATAAATAAATATCTGCAAAACAAGCCACTCGACTGCCCGTGTGGAAAATAGGGGCACCCGAGTTTTCAAGGGAAAAGCAAACTACGAGTCGGTCATGGGACTGGTGTGAGAAACTCTACAATTAAAATTAACTTATATAAATGATAAGGCAAATCACAGGACCATGCCGCTAACGCGGAATGGGTTTATACCCATGAATGCCAGCGTATAAACAAAAATCAGTAATATAGTTATGGATCTACTATGCATCAATCAACATGCAATATCCCAATCAACCTATTTAGATTAATCACCACTCTTAGATTTTCCAAATCCAATTCACTTTACAGAAATTATTCCTTTGGACTTTATTTCCCGATTTCTATTTCAAATCGTTTGAAATACATATCAAGCTTTTATATCAAAGTAGATTTCACTTCAGGAACTCAAATCAAAACATTTGGAAATATGAATCCAAAACATAACAACGCATGCAAACAAGTATGCAACCAAATATCAGGAATCTTCCATTGGACAAGGCAGTAAGCGTCCTGCTAACTCTATATATACACAAACACACACACACACACACATATATATATATATATATATATGCTCTTCCCACGCATGGAGAAGGCTGCACTGCTGACCACTCACCCTAAGGAACTGGATCCAGCCAATACTTTTAGTCGCTTTCGGGTTACCCGAATCTTTAGCCACACACTAAACCATTTTATATCCCGAAGTAGGGAAAATCATTTCACAATACAATAATCACAAGTACTTTCAAACTACAGTACTTCACATCAGCAATTCACATATATGATCAGTCACTACTAATCACATAAACTTTGAGCTCGTATGTCTCAAAGAAGGGTGTTAAGCAAGAGAATAAATTCTCCGCCACCAAACAAATACATCATTAATAGCAACTAATCGAATATGTGATGAATTACAATGTAAAACCATAAAACATTTCGAAATCATTGGGTTTAGCCCTCGAAATCCATTCTATTTTATAAAACATTTTTATAAAACATTCCCTGTCCAAAATCGGGAATACATTTCTTTTCACTTAAGAAAAATATCATTTCAAAATCATTCTTTAAATTTGAAATGAACCAACATCGCTAAACACCATATCATCAAATCGTGAAGTGTTTCACAAGGCGCTAGCATACGGATATTTCAACCCAACCCAATGTTAAATGTAAAAGCATATTCTGCTCATAAACTGGTCGAGCACCGTCCACACTGATCAATATCAATGATTAATTAGCCCAATCCATATCAACAATCAAGTATATTTGGTTCAATCACGTTTTGTTAATTTATTTGTAACCATTTATTCATTCATAATCTAATTGAAGATTTATTCAAAATCCAATTGGTTTCAATCTCTAAAATCATTTCTTATTGATTGTTCCACTTTCTGGAAATTAATCCTGCTTTTACTCGGGTTAGAGAACTAATGTCATTTAAACACACTTCATGATAAACCCAAAATCCAATTTCAATTCAATTCCTATTAAACAATAATTAATTGGCAAACTTCATTAAATCTTAATTAAAATATTTAATCTTTTCTCAATAGGGTTTAAGATCAGTGTTAATGAAGACACCATTCATGAAAAACCCAAAATCCATTTGATATTAAATAGAAGCCTCTGAACAGAAAATAATACAGGCTTATATTCAATATCAAATTCTGAAATCAACAAATATCGTATTGGGTATAATGATATATATATATCTTCAAAATCCCTCCACAATGTCCGTATAATCACGGAATCCAATATCAAAATATTCCGAAGATTATTTACATTCAAATCCATTCCAATTCATACACTGAAAAATTCTGGTTATTTTAAAAACATTTTAATCCAATTTATTTATATAAAAATATTGGATTATTATTCCTAGTGAATAACTAGTTCATCTCAATAAAAATATATTTTTATCTTCACAAATATGGAATATTTCATCCCAAATTCCTTCCAAATCATTTATTATGATTTTTCAAAAATTATTAATATTTTTAATATTTTAATCAAGGCCCTTGCAGTCGGTTTCCAATAACGGCCAGCGAACTGCACTTACAATGATCTTTTCCAAATTTGATTTGGGCATAATTCCAAATCCAACTGTTAGATTTCAAAACTCTTATATCCATTTGAAATCTATTTTCTATACGAACCCAACGGTTCTGGTTTTAGGAGAATCAGACGATCGGATCTCATGTAATTTCAATTCGAAGTCAATGGTCGAAATTCGCGAACGGTCGCAGCGCGACGCGTTCTATTCAGGCCATTAAATATATATAATATATATATAATATATATTTTGTTGATTTCCATTTAATATGTATTTTATAATTTCGTTTTAAAATCGATTTCAACTTTCGTTTCACTTTTAAATAAAAATTGAATATTCCATTACATGACAATTTTATACATCTCATATATATGTTAAAAATAATATTTTTAACCAACCAATATTTGTTTCATTCACACTTCATATATATATTATTCATATTTCATATATATATTATTTTCACACTCCATATATATATTGTTTTCGCACTTCATATATATATATATATATATATTATTTTCACACTTCATATATATATATATATATATATATTTCACATTTCATATATATATATTATTTTCTTACCATATATATTTTATTTCCATTTCATATATATATTTTTCCATTTCATACATATATTATTCACATCGTGTGTGTGTGTGTATATATATATATATATATATATATATATATATAATTTTCACATTTCATATATATATATATACACACATATTTCACTATTCATACTTATATATTATTTTCATTTCATATATATATTCTTTACACATTTCAAATATATATTTTATTTCCACTTCGTATATATATTATTCATCTCATATTTTTTTCATTTCATATATATATTATTTTCATTTCATATATATAATTTACACATTTCATATATATATTTTTCAATTCATATATATATTGTTTCCATTTCATGTATATATTATTTACACATTTCATATATGTATTTTATTTCCACTTTATATATATATATTCATTTCATATATATTTATTTTTCATTTCATAAATATATATATAATTCATTTTATACATATATTATTTTTCATTCCATATATATATTTTTCACATTTCATATATATATATATATAATTCATTTCATATATATATATATATTATTTATTTCATATATATATTATTTTTTTCACTTCACATATATCTAATCCATTTCATATATATATATATATATATTATTTATTATATATATATATATTTGTACATCACAATCATAACCACAACACATTCAAATTAATCGTCCATGGTCTGTGGACGACAGGGAACAGTTCATATATGCAGTTTTTATTTCTGATTTCTGTTCAGTTTGGATTAAAATCTCCCTGAAATTCTATTAGCTCTGTTTCCATTCTGGTTAGTTCCATGTTGTAGTGTTCATTGTTGCGAATCCAACGCAATTGAAATCATCGAATTCTGACCTGGTATGACAAAAATATGATGGTTTATACATTGCATTACATAATTAAATGAATTAATTTAATTTAATTTAATTCTTTAATTACCCTTAAACAAAACTAGGCCTCTATTTCTCTTCTTCATCATTGTGTTTTGCCTCTATCCAAGAAAATGCATTCTCAATTCATAGGGCTTCAATTCGCTCCTTTTTTACTCCACTTGAAGATGATCGGCTACCGTCGCATGGAAGCTCGCGCCACCCTCTACCATCACCGAGAACAGCATGCATCTCGATCTACCCCTGAGCCTTGAAATCTCGCGAGAACGTGGCGACTTCAAGAACCGATTCTGGCAAATCCACGCAACTAAAATCCATCTCGGCCGTTAAACACAAAGATCTTAAAGCCCTCTACAATATTGCACTTACAAATCTATGATTTTGATTTAGGGATTGCACAGAAATTTATGAGGAAATATGGAGCGATTTCTATCGTCCGTATGTTTGTAGCGGTGGTTTTTTCTTGTGTTTGAAGATTAGGGTTTTGGCTAAAATATAGGTTATATATATAATTAAATAATAATATTTAATTCGTAAATTAACTGTTCAATGCTACAAACTCCAAAAGAACCCCAACGAATGTCATTCCCAGCCTAATACCCCCATTCCGGACCCAATGGAATATGTTCCATAAGCCAATTTGACAGTTTCAGCCAGTTTTTCTTTAAATTAAAATATAAATCAATATATATTTAATTTAAACATACATTTTAATTTACCAGGGCCACATACGGACTCCAAAAATTCCAGAAAAATAAATCTAGCTATGTTCTGACGATACAGTCGTAATAAAACTAATTTCATCGAATTTGGAGATCGTTTGAAAAATGGTCATTTTCCAGTCGATTAAATTCAAACTGAATTGACCAAACACATTTAAATTCACCACGCTCACATATTGATTCCAAAAATTATGAAAATTGGAACCCATCAATAATTTGGCATTCCGGATCCGACAAAAGTTGTCTCATCGAAAATGGAGGTCGTTTGCAAAATCTCTATTTCTAACCGCTATTTATTATATTAAATTCCATAACGACTATTCTGAATTTTCAACCAGACATAACTTTTTATTCCCGTTATGAAATCTGGATTTTTCGCATCCATTGGAAAGATATTTTCAAAAAATTCAAATATTTCTGGTTTCACTAAAATCCGATTTATTTTGGATCCTGTACATTCAGTCAAAGTTTGAAATTGAATTTTCAATAGCCGCACCATTTCAGGCTCGTTATATAATTTAAATAAATTTATTCATTTTAACTTTGATTTAAATAAATTTTTAGTCGTTATTATCTAAAATAATTCATTTTAAATATTCAGAATTCATTAAAATTGTCAAAATAAAAATTTTAAATTGGTTCTAATTTTCCGGGTTGTTACATCCTGCCTCGAAGCAGGAAAGATATTATTATTGTTGACTAACGTCTGTGGATGCAGGTGAAAAGGTTGGAGGGATTAAATGGATTCCTCATATTTAAATTTTTTGTTTTCACATATATGCTGATATATGATTTGTTTATATCCTGTGCCAGTTTATAGTATACTTGGATGTGTTAGCAACACTACTTGTTGATTTTGGATATTTTAAATATCCTAAAAAATGATATATGGATTTCAAAATAGAAATTGAAATATAATAAGAATTTTAAAAGGAAGTATTTATTTCAAATAGAAATGGTTATTTAGAATCCAAGTTAAATAAAATTTAATATTTAATATTTATTTAAACAAATATCTTGAGGAGGCGATTTTATAAGCGACATTTAAGAAGTGGAATTTATTTTTATTGTGGGATTTAAGAAAAATGTAAACTATGTGAAATTGGGAAAAGAAATGGAAATCGAAAAATAAAAAATTATTTCAAAATAGACTGAAATTTTCCAATTTGCATAGGAAAATATAAAGAGGACTTTATAACAAATAGAAGCTATAAAAGAAAAATAGAATTTAAACTTGAAGATGCAAGTATGAATTATTAAGTCAAATACGAACTGGTATTAAGGGATATTATTCACAGTTAACATGAACAAGGGATAAAGTAAATATTATGAAAATGGGAATACGTAGTAAGGTTAGGAAGTGTAGTTTTTAATTTATAAGTTCGAGTTAAATTCAAGTCGAACTAATTTAAATAATATAGTCTAGATTATATTAAAGAATTTTATTTAATTTTTTTAGATAATAAATATGAATAGTAGGAATTGACAAATGATATTTATGTACAAATATTTTTATGGAATGAAGTTATTGATAATAAACTGAGATAAGTTGTATAAATAAAACTATAAAGGCGTTTATAAAAAATATTTATGGGAATATTCAATGATGGTTTTGTAAATCATATTTAAGTAAAATATTTGAAATGATCATAAATTGGATATAAATAACTCGTTTAAAGTAATAATGAATAATTGGAATTTTTATTCGTTAAAAGTTAAGAAATGAAGTTACGGAAATTAGAAACTGATTGGAGATTAGTGAGTTGAATATTTTTCTGAGTATCAATCTGGTGTTTGTTTTGGCCTTCAGGGTTGATGCTTAGGAAATGATTCCCTTACTAGTTTACGGTTAGGAACTAATGACCGAGATAAGAAATACGTTCTTAAAAGTATTTTTAAGATGATTGGGTTTGAATATTCTTGTATATTAATAAAAAAAGGAAATTAGAATTCCAAATATTGGAAAGGAAGAATAGTTTTAAATTAACAAATAGTTAATCAAAAAGGGGGAAAATGATAATGGGTATTAATCAGTTAACTCAATTTTCTTCTATGGATGAATGGTTGTTTTATTTGATAGTTCAATAACGGTCTATCAAATATGGCTTATACCATTGTTAGTACGGAAAGACCGGGATCGAATTTAGTCGAAAACCATTCCGAACTAACTAATATGTAAACGTAGAATATACAGAATGAAGATGGAGCAGTGAAGACCGTGGATCTTCATAAGCGAAAGGGTTACTTGTCGAATTCTCTGGAGTCGCGCCCGGAGATATTCTAATGGTGACCTGATCATGGTTGAAATCGAAGATTGCAGGGACTACTCGCTACGGATCATAGTGTGATTCCTAGGATGTGGTAGGAGGGTGCCATAGGTTCATCCTATTCCTGGATGACTTGTATGGACGATGTGAATGGTGGCCAGATGTTCAAAACGAGAATTATAACCTCAAGCCTCATCTACCGGGAAATGACAAAAATCGGGCAGGCAGAATGGCTAAGTGGGTCGCTCCCATTAGGGTGTATAATCGCCTATCTAGAGCAAATCCATTTCAATCCTTATTCTATTTTCGACGCTATCCCTTTTTGGGAAACAGCAGGTAGCTCCCAACCATTGGTGATATACATTTGATACACTCAAGCAACATGAGTGGTCGGTCATGTGTAGCTGGGTTGCAAGATGTTCTTGTTGAACCCGGTGTATTCGCCTCTAGAGATACACTATCGGCAGGTGGTTCCATACCTTGTCATAGTCAGAATCCAATCTCTAATAAGCGCCCGCGGTTTTTGATTTTATATTATATATATAGAGCATGGGATGAAAGCGTTCTGCTAGATGAATATTTATTTGATTTAGACATTATTATAGTATCAGAAGACTTTTGATATAAAAATGGTTGGGTTATCATAAGGTAAAAACCATTCGTGTTTATGTGTGGGTTGGTCTTACGATTATCCTTTTCTTTCAAAATATTTTTAACATTAAAATCAAGTTGGATAATACCAATAATTTCATGAGATTTTCTCATGCTGGTTCACCAGACTGACCTGTTGCATTTTTAATGCTCGGGCCAGTCCGAGTTTACAGGTTCAGAATAAGTTACGAATTTCAGAAGAGTTGGAGGAGTTCAAATGTATGATTCGTATATAGTTTTTATCCCATTGTGTGTTGTAAATAAAGGCACGCTGTTATAACCGTCTAAATAAATTTAATGTCCGCTGTACTCTAATAAAATTTTAAATATTATTTCAAGTATTCAGTAAAGATTTATTTCTGTATTATATTTTATTCCTTTGCGATGTGAGACTCTGATATTGGGGTTAGTTGTTCTTCTTCTTTTTCTTCTATTTTAATCCTTCTTTCTTATCTTTTCTCATCCTCTAATTTCTTTTTATTAGTTTTTTGGGTTTTCGATACTGAATTTGGACATGGTGTGTATCTATGTCCGAGTCGAATTTCCTGGGATGCTACAGTTGGTATAAGAGCAATGGTTTAGGAATAACCTTGGCTTTATGGCGTAACTCGATAGAGATGGGGTTAGTAATACATTAGATTGAGTTTGAGTGTATATATGAGAGAGTGCGTATTTGTATATTTTATAAAAATGTTTTGTATTGTGTCATTTGATCGGTTCAATTTTGAATTGGAAACTGATACAATATTATTTTAAAGTGGGTAAATGAAATAATTTGGCCCAAATTATATTTTTTATAGAAAAGAGATAGTTTTATCAAATTATTATTGATATTTGATTGCTTGAATAATTTAAATGAAATTCAAATGGAATTATGGAATTGAACTGGGTTAATATAACCAGAAGGCGAAAGGATTCTTGATATAAAAATTAGAATTTGAAATTATAAATTGGAAGCTAAGGAAACAAATTCCAATGAATTCTATGGATTGAAACTTGGCTTAAAAGTAAGTTAGACATATTTGGATTGAAATTGAAACCCTATTAAACTAAAATGAATTATTAGATCAATATGGAATGAAAATGCTTAAATACAAGCTGAAATACAAATAAATTGAAATGAATCCAATTTGAATAAAAATAATTGAATATGACTTGGAATATATTCAATTAAGGTTTGCTAGGGAATTGAGTTCTAAAATGGAAGTTAATACATGTATATTTAATAACGATATAAACTCAGATAATGTAAAATTGAGTTGAATAGAAAATGAACGGAGAATGAATTAAATTAAGTTTAATTGAACTTGGAACTCAAGTGTAAATTTAAATGAACTTGTAAATTAAAAATTTAATCTGGATCTTGTGTTATAATTGAAACTTGACTCATGGTAAGAAAATTGCAAACATATTTGAACATGATTGTTTAAATTTATCATAAGTGAAGCAAGAAAACCAATTAAAGGATAAATTAGCGAATTTAAAATGAGAAAAGGTTAAATTAATTGTGATCGAATAGGAATGGAGGTGTATATGATTTAACAGGTTTATTGGATTGAAGCCAGTGTGAAGATTAAATATTAGATGCCCGACAAAAAGGTGCATGTTTTATTTAATATGGGATTTTATGAGCCTATTTGGCAAGCAGCTTAGTTTTTTAATTTTCTTTTTGATTGGGGAAGGCCCAGAGAAGCATTTTGTAGTTGTACCGATCAACCTCAACAAAGGAGACTCTAGCGAAATTTTTCGAAAATTTAGGGAGTTAGAATTTTTTTTAACAATTTTGGAAAAAATTGTTAACAAAAAGTTAATCGAAGTTAAGGATTATTGAGTGCAATTGGAACTAGTAAGTTGGTTGAGTAGGAAGGATATGGAGGCAACTATCAAGATGCATGATTGGGT
Source organism: Allium sativum (assembly GCA_030737875.1). Classification (NCBI taxonomy): domain Eukaryota; kingdom Viridiplantae; phylum Streptophyta; class Magnoliopsida; order Asparagales; family Amaryllidaceae; genus Allium; species Allium sativum. Next base: position 303,740,007 of record CM060925.1, on the reverse strand, counting down.
AGTGGGAAGTTAATAAGGTATAGCTAATTTCCCTACTTAGTAATTTTGGGGGCAAAATTATTTTAAGGGGGAAGGAGTGTAACGCCCCGCAATTTTTATCGATTTACATTTGAATATTTAAATTATTTTATATTTTGATTCGTAATATAAGTGGATTTTTATATTAATTAAAGGAAGTTTGAAACATGTGTGTGTATATATATATATTTAATATAAACGAGCTCATAATAGCGTGGTAATTCGTAATATTTAGTTTTGATCTTCAATTGAGTACACAAAATTCGTTATATGGCGGAATTCGCTGAAACAAGAAATATTTGAATTTGTTGAATTATTGTTTTCTAATGAAAGAGAAAAATAGGGATTTCGTATTGTAGATTATTAGTTATAGCCAAATCAATTTTTCAAATAGTCGCTATGGAATCGCTTATAAACCATAATGATTTATTTAATAAAAATAATTCGATTTTAAATCAATTTGATATTGGTTTAACTTATATCGAGATTAAAATTTAAATTAGTTTATTTTGGAAATTATATGAATTCAGTTTGTGTATATTTTTGTATGATAATAATATTTTATTTGTTATTTTTAGTCAATTTATATTAAATTAAATTTAATGTTAAATCATCGATTTAATTTAATATCTTCTGTATATGGTCAAATTAGACCGTGGAAACTGTTCCATTGTGTTCAAAATGCTGGTAGAACCCTAGGAATGTCTTTTGTCGCTTTCAAATACAAGTTTGATATCGTAGGATATTTAAATTTAAGGTATGCTGGTTAAAATAAATAAATCAATCAATCAAATAAAGAAAATAGGGGATGACCTAATTAATTACCATAGGCTGCTCTGTATCATTTCTTCATCTTCTCTTTTCGACTGCAGGTACGAATTCATTCCTTTTCCCCTAAGCTTCAAACAAGGTACACTATGTATCTACACCTACACCTAACTCCTATTGGAAGACATTGCTCTTACCGTCTTTACTTCACTCCTATAAATTTACCACTACCATCGTCCCTTTTCAAGCCAACACTGTTCGATCATTCCATTTCCTTTTTTTTCTGAGTAATCGTAAAATAATTCCTCTGTATAATAAAAATGGAAACCCAAATCGACTCAAGCCCTTGTGTTTTGTTTTCTTTTTCCAATCAAACTGGAGAAAAATCAAATACCACTCAGTTGAAATTTGAAATTAGTTCCTCAGTAGTAATAAAAAACTGCGTATCGCAATGGACTCATAGACACTCGGGGACGCTCGAGAAATCAAAGAGGTGAAGCGGCAATAGTTCAAATTGGATTCGATGTTTATGGTTTGTCTGGAGATTTTACGAAAGGGTTTATGAGCCATGTTGAGGTGTGTGAATGGGATGGAGTTCAACAGATGTTGATCTGGGTTGAATTAAGTTGCGACAGTTATGATTGGGGGTTGCGGTTCTAGAAGCCTACGTTTGCTTTGGGTTCAAACTGGAGTAGAACTAATACGAGACATTGAATTACATTATTGGGTGATGATTTTGATAAGTTCGACGGTGGGGGATTAGGACTATGATATTTGGAGGAGTGACAGTGGGGTTTAGAAACTATGGTGAATGGGAGATCCTGAGAGTGGAACTGTCTTTGTTTGTGTGAAATGGATGACGTGAATAAGCTGTAGGAGGGAGGTGAGTGTCAGAACATTTTGGGTTGAGAAGGTTTGAAGCATTATAGTGAACATGAGGACCTGAGTTCCGATCATTGTGGACTGGATTTTGGTTTTTGAATGTTTGATTATTGAACTGGGAAAGTGGTTTTGCAGGGGTAATTGAAAGTCACGGTGATTGCAACATAGGATGAGCAACGCTATTGAAATCATTTGGATGGTGCAAGACAGAAGACAATTGTTATAGGAAGCAGGAAAGAGATGGTAGATAATCAACTAATTTTTCGAAGAAATGTTGAAATGGGTTGATGTAAGTTTTTGGGACTAGTCGGAGATTTGCTTCGCAAATTTGCCAAGTAATTGTAGTGGCAATAAGGTATATCATTTTTGTGTAACTCATGGAAATAATTTATTTATTCATCGCTTGTAGTAAATTTAAATTAGTATAGTTTAATTGATAAATAAAATATTCGTAGGCGGAAAATTTACTCGAGAAAATGAAATAGACGCGTAGCTGAAACGATACAGAATTTAATAGGATATTCAGCAAAGATAATCGAGGTGAGTACTCAGTTAAATTATTGGGAACTATTTTTAATAGTTCAAATTTAATTTATTGTTTGATTGATGATAACTTGATTGATATAAAGTGATAATATTATATAGTAATATTGGTGATTGGATATTTCCCGCAGTACCATTAGTGGATGCCCGTGGTAACATTAGCAGATGATTTTCCTTATGCACCCCACAATATATATAGTGGATGACCTTTTATACCGCGATATCCTGCCTCGAAGCAGGATGAGTATTATTATTGTTTACTAATGACTGTGGATGCAGGAGAAACAGGTTGGAGAGATCCGACGGGATTCCTCAAATTTAAATTATTTGTTTTCACATATATGTTGATGTGTGATTTGTTTATAACCTATGCCAGTTTATAGTATACTTGGATGTGTTATTAATACTGATTGTTGATTTTGGATATTTTAAATATCCTAAATAATGATTTATGGGTTTCAAAATAGAAACTGAAATATAATAAGAAATTTGAAAGGAAATATTTATTTCCAAATAGAAATGGTTACTTAGAATCCAGTTAAATAGAATTTAATATTTAATATTTGTTTAAACAAATATCCTAAGGAGGTGATTTTATAATCGACATTTAAGAAGTGGAATTTATTTTTATATGGGGATTTAAGAAAAATGTAAATTGTGTGAAATTTGGGAAATAAATGGCAACCGAAAAATAAACAATTATTTTAAAATAGAATGAAATTTTCCGATTTACAAAGGAAAATATAAAGAGGACTTTATAACAAATAGAAGTTATAAAAGAAAAATAGAATTCAAACTTAAAGGTGCAAGTATGAATTATTAAGTCAAATACGAACTGGTATTAAGGGATATTATTCACAATTAAGATGAATAAGGGATAAAGTAAATATTTTGCAAATATTAATACGTTGTAAGGTTAGGAAGAGTTGTTTTTAATTTATAAATTCTAATTGAATTCAAGTCGAACTAATTTGAATAATATAGTCTATATTATATTAAAGAATTTTATTTAAGATTTTTAGATAATAAATATGAATAGTAAGAAATGGCAAATGATATTTACATACGAATATTTTTATGGAACGAAGTTATTGAAAAAAACTCAGATAAGTTGTATAAACAAAACTATAAAGGTGTTTATAAAGAATATTTATGGAGATATTCAATGATGGTTTTGTAAATCATATTTAAGTAAAATATTTGAAATTATCATAAATTGGATATAAATATCTCGTTTAAAGTATTAATGAATAATTGGAATTTTTATTCGCTAGAAGTTAAGAAATGAAGTTACGAAAATTAGAAACTGACTGGAGATTAGTGAGTTGAATGGTTTTCTGAGTATCGATCTGATGTTGGTTTCGGCCTTTGGGTTGATGATTAGGGAATTATTGTCTTACTAGTTTACGGTTAGGGACTAATGTCCGAGATAAGAAATACATTCTTAAAAGTATTTTTAAGATAATAGGGTTTGAATATTCTTATATATTAATATAAGAAAAGAAATTAGAATTCCAAATATTGGAAAGGAAGAAGAGTTTTAAATTAATGAATAGTTAATCAAAAAGGGAAAAAATGATAATGGATATTAATCAGTTAATTCAATTTTCTTCTATGGATGAATGGTTGTTTTATTTGATAGTTAAATAACGGATTATCAAATCTGGCATAAAAGATTGTTAGTACTGAAAGACTGGTATTGAATTTATTCGAAAACTATTCCAAACTAACTAATACGTAATCATAGAATATACGAATTGAAGATGGAGCAGTGAAGGCTGTGGATCTTCATAAGAGAAAGGGCTACTTGTTGAATTCTCTGGAGTCACACACAGAGATTTTTCTAATGGTGATCCGATCATGGTTGTAATTGACGGATTGCAAGGACTACTCGCTAATTATCTATAGGGTCATTCCTAGGATGTGCTAGGATGGTGCCTCATCAACCGGGAAATGACAAAAATCGGGCAAGCAGCATGGCTAAGTGGGTCGCTCCCATTAGGGTGTATAATCACCTATCTAGAGAAAACCCATTTCATTCTTTAATATATTTTCGATGCTTTCCCTTTTCGGAAAACGGTGGGTAGCTCCCAACCGTTGGTGATATACATTTGATACACTCAAGCGAAATGAGTGGTCAGTCATGTGTGGCTGGGTTGCAAGATGTTCTTGTTGAACCTAGTGTATTTGCCTCTTGAGATACACTATCGGCAGGTGTTTACATTCCTTGTCATAGTCGAAATCTAATCTCTAATAAGCGCCCGTGGTTTTTGATTTCATATTACATATGCAGAGCGTGAGATGCAAGCGTTCTGCTTGATGATTATTTATTTGATTTAGACATTATTATAATATCATAAGAGTTTTGGTATAAAAATAGTTGGGTTATCATAAGGCAAAAATCGTCCGTGTTTATGTGTGGACTGGTCTTACGATTATCCTTTTCTTTCGAAATGATCTTTAACATTAAAATCAAGTTAAATAATACTAATAATTTGATGTGTTTTTCTCACGTTGGTTCACCAGACTGACCTGTTGCATTTGTAATGCTCAAGCCAGTCCAAGTTTACAGGTTCAGAATAAGTTACGAATTTCAGAAGAGCTTGAGGAGTTCAGATGTATGATTCATATATAGTTGTTATCTCACCGTGTGTTGTAAATAAAGGCAGGCTGTTATAACTGTCCTGATAAACTGAATGTCCCCTGTACTCTGATAAAATTGTAAGTATTATTTCAAATTTTCAACAAAGATTTATGTCTGTATTATATTTTATTCTGTTGCGATGTGAGAGTCTAATATTGTGGATAGTTATTCTTCTTCTTTTTCTTCTAATCTAATTCTTCTTTCTTATCTTCTCTCATCCTCCAAATTTCTTTCTATTAGATTTCTTGGTTTTCGATACTTAAATTTGGACATGGTGTGTATCTGTGTTTAAAATCCGTCGAATTTCCCGGGATGTTACAAATATGCTAAACAAAAGGTTGCTTATTTTCCAAATTCAAAATTTGGGAAAAAATCTAAAAATTAAATTAAATATACGTCTTAAAAATCTTGTCTAAATTCGAAACCAGTATTTAGTTATATTAAATAATCTGTTGTGGCCTATAAACTATTCCACAAGGACTATTTGAAAATTTGATTGGACATAACATACAATCTATAAGACCAAATCTCGATTTTTCACTTCCTTTAGAAATATATGGCTCAATAAATTCGAACATATCTTGTTTTGAAGAAATCCGACTTATAATGAACCCTGTATGTTCATTTAAAGTTCGAAACTCAATATTACGAACTACCGCGACGTTACAAGCTCGATTTAAATTATATTATAATTAAAACGTTCAGCTGTCTTTTAAATAAATATATTCGTTATTTTAATTTGAATTCAAATTCGATTAAATATCATATATTATCCAGTTTGCACAGTATTGCAAATTCACTAATTTCGATAATTTTCGAATAATACTTATTATCCCACTACTTATATTAATTAAATATTCAAATTTATTTAATTCAATTGTTTAAATTGCCAAATAAATATTCAAATAATTAAATAAATTAATCATTAAATCGTGAAAAATACGGGATGTTACGTTCCTTCCCCCTTAAAAGAATTTTGTCATCGAAATTACTAAAGCAGGAAAAATGCTACAAATTTTTATTAACCAGGTTAAAAAATCATTCGTTTTTCTTCTTACCTTCAGTTTCAACTGAATGTATTAATTTCAGTAAAAATATTAATTCATTCTTATTACCGAAAATTTTCAAAAATCTTGAACATTTTCCAACATCTTAAATTCTTGAAAAAATTCACCAGAGTCTCCTATGCACAGCTCAATTGGTGCAACTCGCCTTTGTGGGCCTCTTCCAATCTTAAAGAAAATCAAATAGCCAAGTGGCTTGCCAAATAGGCTCATAAATCTCATACTCAGATAAAATATAAACTCGTACCTTTTTGTCGGGCATTCAACTCTATCTCTTCCATTTGTTATCACTTTAGCATATACAAATGTATTTCCAACTGATCCCTACTCAATTCATTCTCGAACCGAGCCATTTTCTTATAACCAAGCCAAATTCCATTCAAACTCCAATTCCAATATCAATTCCAACTCTTAACTTATCAATTCAGTTCCATTCCAAATTATCTTTAATCCAATTCAATCTTATTTAACTTCGTTTAAGTTAATTTTAATTTATTTATTTTTACCATTTCAATCTAGTAACTTTATAAGTTAAATTTAAATTTGAAAACCCAAATACCTGGGTTTTATTTCAAACTAGTTTGAAATCATATATACTTACATAGAATAATAGCAATTCAAAACATTTTAATTTTTGAACAACTTGTTTGCTCAAATAGTTCAAAAACAAAATCTTTGGTAGTAATCCGTCACTTAGAAAATCGAAAATGAACACTGATGATGCGGCCATCATCATCAGAATTATTTTCCAGCGACCGAAGTGAGTTCAATACTATATCACTTTCAAAACTTATTTTCAATGCTTCCATTTTGAAATCACTTTCAAAATATCCTTTACAATATTTGAAAAACATTTTCAAATCACCTAAGATCTTAAATTTTCCTTATATAATTCAAAATTCAATTACAAACACTTTTCCCCATTTTCGGGATTTTAATTCCAAATTTTGATTTAAATTCTGATTAAATTCATCAGATTTTATATCTATTACATTTACATGAATTTTATTGGTTATTTATAACCATCTTGATTATAATCTTATTCGATTATATTAACAAATCAACACATCCTAATATATTATAATAATTCCAATATATATACTTTCTTTTTTATCAAAATATATTTCGAGTAAAATTATTTCATTTACCCTCTTTTCAAAACAATACTATGTCGAATTACTATGTTCAAGAGTTTAGAAACACCTATCGATACAGTTTGCATTATCATATCAACCAAAGTTCATAAACCACTCGACAAACCAATCATGACAATACAAAGTAGTTTTAATATCAATTTACAAATACGTGCTCATACATATAGTCAAACTCAATCTAGGGTACTACTAACCCCATCTCTGCTGAGTCATGCCATAGTTCCAAGGTAATCACTTAACCTTCAGCTCTGATACCACTGTAACAAACATGGATTTTCAACCCTGAAAATCAACACAAATCACCATGTCGACTATTTAAGCATCGGAAATGCCTGGTCATTAGTAGAAGAAATCAGAGGTTGAGGAATATAAAGAAAAGAATTTAGAATAGAAGAAGATGAAAATACAACAAAATCAGAGCAAGCACGAATCTCACAACAGAACGAATAAAATATAATATATAATTATTTTTGAAATACAAAACTGTGTTTTAATTTACATATATACTTAGAGTACATCACATGTATGTCACAGCGGAAATAAACTCTATATAGATCTAACATTTGAGCTACCTGCTCCAAGCCCCTCCAAGTATATCTGAAAAATCCCGATCACTTGACTGCCCGTACAAATTTGGGCACCCAAGAGTTTAGGGTAAAAAAAAAAAAAAAAAAAACTCTGGATCAATCATGGGACAGGTGTAAGTAAACGCTAATCACTTGTTTAACTTTCAAAAATCCTTTTAAAAGAAATGATAATCGTAAGACCGATCCACACATAAATACATATGGTTTTCCCTTATGATAACCCAGAACATTTCTTAAAATCAATACTTTTCGGATATTATAATAATGTCTAAATCAAGTAAATAATGATCTAGCAGAACAATTTCATCTCATGCTCTATATATATAACATAGAATCAAAAACAGCGGGCTCTTATTGGAGGATATATTTCTTACTATAATAAGGTATGGAATCACCTTTCGACCAGTGTACTCTTGAGGGAATACACTGGAGTTCAACAAGAACATCTCACAACTCGGCCACACATGACCGGCCATTCATTTCGCTTGAATTTTAAGATTATATTGTCACCTTGCGGTTGGTATACCAACATAACTATTCTTAGGAGATACAGAAGCGAAAGAATTACAAAAATGAATATTCTCTAGATGGTGACAATATACCCTAATTGGATGCTTCTCACTTAGCCATGCTGCCTGCACGATTTTTATCATTTCTGGTTGAGGAGGCTTGAGGACGTAACCTATCTTAACGGATCACACATTCATTTACTCTGAAGGTCACATCGTCATACCCGTCAAATCATAAGTTGATTTCCCCAAAAATACCATAGGTATAAAGTTAAGAGAAACAAATTCCTCCACCACTAACGTAAATACGTTTAAAGCGATCAACTTACACAATCTATTAGATACACTTTGTCAGACATTCGTTCAATCACGTTGTCCTGGGACAGGGCAAGCCGAAGGCACTATTCTGTAAATCCATCTTAGGAAATTTTTGCCTAGGATCGCAAGAACAGCCCTTGCATAAACTCCGTCTTCAGTAATCTTCAATATATTTGATTCACAATGCTAATGCCATATGGAGTGGTTTTCAGATAATAAATCTGATCCCCATTTCTCTGTATTGACAACGGGAAATGGTCAAAACATTGATAGTCAGTTACTTAACTAGCAAAGGAAAACATACATACAAATAACGGTTGCACTCCCAAATGGGAATCATACAGATCAATCATCAACCAACACTGAGCCACTTTAAATTGTTTTATCATAAATCATTTCATTTCCTGTTTCCCTTAAATATCTTTACCTAAATATTTTTCCAACTCGTTTAACCTTTCACGATTATTGGAAAATGTTTCCATTTATTTTAAACTATTTATTTTTTATATTCTAGAAAATATTTCTTATTAGCTTTGGAAAAAATATCCGTTTCTTATTCATGCACCATTACTCTTCTACATCCATTAGTCCCTAACCGTAAACTAGTAAGAAAACAACTCTCTAAGTATCAACCTCGAAGGCCGAAACCAACATTAGATCGATATTCAGGAAGCCATTTAACATAACTAATCTTCAGCCAGTTTCTAATTTCCTTGACTTCATTATTAATTTAAAAATCATTTCATTTTCTATACTTAGAAAACATCTCTGGTTAAAATTGGAAAACATTTCTACTTCATAAACTCCGTTTATAAGTCAACTTCTTGTTAAATAAATATCAAGTTTATAGATTGATCTTGATTAACTATTTTTTATAAATCATTAGTTTCAACCCAAATATTGATTATCTTGTCAAATTCTAAATTGTAATATATATATATATATTTCTAAAAATAAATTATTAATAACATTCGACATCGTCGAATATTAATTATAAATCCTTATGGATTTATATCAATTTTTATCTACATTCCAAGCATCAAAAATTTCCCATCGATTTCTCTTGAAAACAATTCCCAATTCCCTTTTTTGTTCATCCTTTAATTTATATTTCCAATTTATTTAATAACGATTATTTCATTCCATTTTTGGATCTCGTTTAAAAACCAAACTACTTGTTTTATATAATTAAACAAGTTATTGTATTTTCCCAATCGAAATTCGATTTCTATTTTTAAAACAGAATTTTCCTTTTAAAAACACCAATTTCTTTTCCAATATATTCGAATATATTTTACGGTATTTAAATACCAATTATTTCAGGTCAATGTATTAAGAACGTCCCGAACACACAATAATCAACCATAGATTATTCGTCACATCACATAATACAATATATGAAAAATAGAATATAATTGTTGAGGAATCCAATTCCTCCAACTTGTTTTCCTGCATCCAAAATTGTTAATCAACATAAATAGCACTAATCTCATATCAATATGAGCTATTATAATAAGTAAAATCAGTATTCAATCAACAGTTTATATATATAACCATATGTATCATTTCAACCAATTAATACGCAATTCATCCAAACAACCATCACACAACATTAAATCATTATTTATCAGTTCTAAAATATGTTTATAATATTATAGAACAGGACAGAGTTAGTGAGTTTGCTCACCATGGTTGTTAATCGTTAAAATGATTAACGTCGGTTGAATAAATAAAATGTTTAATTAAATTCAAACAAGCTCATATTGGCTCCAAACCAGCTTCATAACGTAGCCTGTGTCCATTTGATCCTAATGTGACATACCGTTTTTAATTCTGACAAGGTATGGACGAGATATAAAATTTTACAAACTATATTGATTTAAACGATATAAATATAATTAATTATTTACAATTAAATCCTAATCCCTTATATTATCTGCCTAATCACATCATGATCTCCTACTGTAAATATGAAATGTTTAGAACTTGTTTCAAAGCTTAAAGTGGGATGCATACACTTGATTTAGAGTGTACACATAATTAAATAAATAAACTACGTTTGATACTCTATATTTGGGCCTCACCGTGTAAGCTGACCCATCAATGCATAACTAATGCGCTTGCCTTCTCCATTCTAGTTACGTAAACAACCTGCCTCTTTTCTTTTATATCACATCCCCCTTCATTTTGGCTTTTTCTATTTTTTCCTTTAATTTTTTCTTCATTTATATGTATATATTTCTTACGTGGGCCTTATTTTTATATACTAGCCCATGTCCATATTATTCCAGCCCGCCCAAAAACTAACACTGATCCACGTTCTACCCTTTTTCCCGAATTCACAAACGTAGGCTCCAATATCTTTTCCATTTCCGCAATCTTGTAACTACTTTTTCTCTCTTGTTTCAACATCATTCTTCAAACCATTGCCACCATACGAACCCTCTCCTCGAACTCGACTGCCTGCTATCCACAATGATCGAATTGCATCGACTGCCTGCTATCCACAATGATCAACTCGCATCTCCAATCCTCACCATGACTTCATGGAATTAACACGCACACACTATAAAAGCTACGTCATCTTTTGTCACGGAACATTTCAGAACTTGGTCTACCAACTCTTTTTGATACTATGAACCCAACTACGAGCTTAAAAACATGGATCAACGCTTGTATTTCCTCAACAACATAGATTTGGGCATGCTGGTTAGGAAAGCAGCGAACAAAAAGATTTTGGAGCCTTTCAAGAGCATACAGGTTTGACAAGCATCTCGTTACGGGCTCGAAGATATTATTTTCGAGATTATTAAAAGCTTGTAAATTTTGTTTTGATTTTTTTATTATGCCATTGAAAGCTACGGGCATTGAAGCTTTACTGGAGCCGAATGAAATGGATGAAGACAATCTTGTATTTATAGTTTTCAATTCCTTGGTAACCAAGTAATAGGGATGAGTAGGATTATACCTAGGTTTGCATATTCATAAATTTGATTTGCCAAGACATATATAACTTAGTAGTTGATAGTTGTAGGACTGCCATGAGTTTTCAAACTCATAAAGCTGCGTGAGAGATACTGTACTGCAAATGTACGTTTGGTTAAAAAAAAATTAGTTAGCTTAGCTTAGATTTTCAAAGTATAGTTTGTGTAAATAGCTGCATTGGTATGTCCGTTTTAAGGTAGGGAAAACTCAATTGTGAAGGAGTTATATATATATATATATATATATATATATATATATATATATATATATGTTAAGGTTAACATAGTACCGACTACGCAGAATTGCGTTCATATACGAACTGCTATGGACAAAAATGAAAATTCTATCATATCCAGTGATGTGCCATGATTCCAAAAATACAATAATATAGACAAGTTAACTTATTCTGGGAAATTTCAAAAGCGCTGACATAGGACATAAAATACGCTAAACAAAAAGTTGCTTATTTTTCAAATTAAATTTTTTGGAATATTCTGGAAATTATATTAGATATACATCTTAAAATATTTTCTAAATTTGAAACCAGTATTCGATTATATTAAATAAATCATTATGGCTTATAAACGATTCCATATCGACTATTCTAAATTTTGATTTGGACATAACTTACAATCTATAAGACCAAATTTCAATTTTTCACTTCCTTCAGAAAAATATAGCTCAATAGATTCGAATGTTTCTTGTTTCGAAGAAATCCGACTTATAGTGAACCCTGCATATTCGTTTAAAGTTCAAAATTGAAAACTATGAACTGCCACGGCATTAAGAGCTCGATTTAAATTATATTATAATTAATACATTGAATTGTTGTTTAGATAAATATATTCGTTATTCTAATTCGAATTCAAATTCGATTAAAGATCATATATTATCCAGTTTACATAGCATTGCAAAATCACTATTTTTGACCATTTCAGAATTAAAATTAATATTCCACTATTTATATTAATTACATATTCAAATTTATTTAATTCAAGTTGTTTAAATTGACAAATCAATATTCAAATAATTAAAAATAATAGTTATTAAATTGTGAAAAATACAGGACGTTAAATTATAAGATTTCCAGTTTTAAGTCAGTTGGGGTTATTTTTTATCTTGTGCGATTTAAACACGTATCGATTTACTTTGTGAAATTAACAATGGAGTTTTCAAACGATCTCGGAATTCGATGAAACAACTTCCATCATATCCAAAATATTAAGTTGTAATCGGATTTCAAGTTTCAAGCCAATCGAAGTTGTTATGTGAGTGTGTGAAATTAAAATGTGAATCGATTAATAATTTAATATTCAAAATAGTGATGTTTTTGCACTCGGACTTGGATTTCGATGAAACAAGTTTCATTGTGCATGGAATACCAAACTATAGCAAGATGTATATTTTCATCGCAATCAGAGTTCGTATGTGATTGAAAGAACGTGAAACGTTTAATGCAAAATAGCGATAGATTTTTATACTTAATAAAATCGAATAAAATAATATTTTACCAGTCCTATAAATCATCTTGCAACCTCAACCCTCGTCAATATCCAACTCGTGGTCAATGATAATCAACCGCTCATTCTATATCAATTGAAGTCCATAAATAATAATCTACTCAATGAATTCATGATTTCCAATTCATTAGACTCCTTTTAGTAAGGTCTTCAATTCTATGTTAATATTGTTGAGTTCGGCGAAGTTCTTTTTTGCGTAAAAACTATCATTAGCAAGTTGGGCTTTGATTTGCGAGTCAACATGGAGGAACTGGAAGGAACGAACTAGGGTTGTTCAAGTAAAGGCATATTTACCATTACCAGTCGATCAGTAAGCAGTTTTTATTGAAATCGGTATAACTGATAAAATGGTATGATTACGGTAAATTTACCATATTAACGATAGATTATCAGTGACGTTTCCTCAATACCAGCGGTAATGATACTTTTACCAGTCAGTTTAAAACATATGTATATTCTTTAGATATGCTTTATTTCACGCATTGAGAACAAAAGAAATTATTAAATTTAGTTCACTAATCAAATGAAACAATTCTGAGTACACTTATTTTCTTTCTCATTTAAGTTTTTTATTAACTAACACTACATGAAGTATAATAAAGATGTACTGGATATAAAAGACATGTAAATATACAAAAATTGATGAGAAAACGATAATTTACCGTAACCAATGTAACAATTATCAGATTATCAGTAAACCAGTCTTCAATATACCAATCAATCAGTAACGGTAAGATATTCTGGCTTAACAGTAAAATGGTATGGTAATGGTATTTTCCAAATGGTAATGGTAACCATTACCATAACAACTCTTGAACGAATGACGAAGATGGGTTCTGGTTGGTAAGGCATTTTAAACAACGGAATTTTGTGGATTTTGGTGAACAATTTGATCGTGAGTTATTGTAGGAGACTAAAGGGGCTATCGACGCGATTTTCGATATGCGTGCGGGCTAGGTGTTTTTGTATTGGGAGGGGGAGCTTGCGATATTGGAGCAGCCACTGCAGTCCGTTCGTGAAATAGTGGATCGAAGGGGGAGAATGTAGGGAGCAAAGATCGGCCATGGGTGTTTAACTAGAGCGTGGATTCTTTAATTCGGGAAGAAGAAGATTAGCTATGGAAATAAAGGTTTAGGATTAATAATATTTTTAATTAATTAAGTTGATAAAGCCTTGATAATTTAAAAATGTGTACAAGATTACAACTATCGTACATTATTCGTATGTGAACAAAATTTGACGAAACATGAAGCAACTGAATCGTACCGAAAAATACTACGCTATCGAGCTGGTTCGAAATGAATCGGAGCTAACTGGAATTTTATGTAGTTTCAAACGCTTATTTGAAAATAATATAAATCGACCTGAAATCATCGAATTTAAAACAAAATTTGAGTTAACTCTCATGCTTTCTGAAATACTATGATATGATAAAATTCATTATTATCGTTGTTATTATAAATTGGATGTCTAATTGCAATGAATTATGATTGTTTATTTGTTTGTTGACTGTTGAAGACATTTATAACTCTGTCATATAAATGATTTAAATTAGATATTTTATTTTATATGCATTTATTAATTTATTATTATGAGTTGTGATGTAGGAAAAATTTGGTTGGAGAGATCCAACTCGATTCCTAAAATATTGTATGTTACCTGTTTTTCATATTATTCATGTATGAATTGTTTATCTCAAATAACATTAAATTCTGCTTGGATATTGATTGTTGAATTGAAGTTCAACATTGATGTGATATTAGTACTGATTAATTGATTGGCAGTAGATGGCCTGAAATCCAACGTTTTAAGAAGTTGATTTGCCGGCAAGGGAATTGATGTAGTTTAAGTTATAAAAAATATTTTTAGAATTGAAGCAATATTGTAAATTTTATTTTACATGAGTACAAGTTTTATAAATAAATTAATATTTTATAGTTGATTTTTATAAGGTAATTATAAATGTTTATATAGCGAATTCTTATATTTATAATAAGTTTTATAAGCATATAAGTCAGAAATTAGCCTACGGGTTAATAATTTGGAATAATTATTTCTATGAAATAATTAAGAGATTTTTAAAATTAATTATGTTATTAATTAATTTAAGAGGAACGATTTGTTGAAATCAGTTAATAAGTTAACATATGTTTTTAAGTTGACCAACTTTTTAATTGGAATTGGGTATTAGAGTAATTTGTTACCAATTAATCTAATAGAAATATTGTTGACAAATGATTGTTTAAAACATAACAAAACTTCTTAAAACTTAATTATCTTTTAATTAATTATATTTAAAGATAATTATAGATTTGTTTATTATTAAGGAAATCACTTATTATTCTAATAAGTTCTTAAAAGAGATTTACTATTCTATTTTAGTTAATAATGAAGTAACCTACTTTACTTCAATTAATGATGTATTTAATTATTATTTTAATTAATAATAATCAAAGCAGTTATTTTTAATTGGGATTCATTTAAGGAGTAATCGAATGGGTAATGAGATCTAGTTGAATTCGAGAAGGGGTTTTATAAAAGGATGTTGTAATATGATTCAAATTTTATAAAAAAAAGTTTATAAAAGAGGTTTAAGCTAATGCGATATGGTTATATAAACATTTACTTAGTAAAATTATTTTAATTGAAAAGATAGTTTTCAATGATGCAAAAGTGAAGTTTTTTCAAAGAAATATAGTTGAAGGATTTGTGTAACAAATTTGCTAATGGTAACAAAATCCAAATTAAGTTATATAATAAGATGTTATCGGGTTTTAAGTAAAAGATTTGGTAAATGGATTTTATAATTATATCCGAGTTATATAGAAAATTGTATGAAAGGGTTTAGGAATAAATCCAAGTTTTATAAACAAAGGTTTATAAAAGAAATTTAAAATTAATGCAAGATTTGTAAACAAGCGTTCACTTAATGTTTAAATTGGGTGAAACGATTGCAATTGAAAGGAGTTTTCAAAATGCAAATGAATGTTAAATGGATTTACTAATAAATCCAACTTAAGTTATAGTATGATATTAAATGAATTTGTGTATGGGATTTCATAAATGGATTTGTTGTAACCAAATCCAAATTGTTAATGAATTATGTTGGAAGGGTTTAAAACTAAGGGTTTTGTGTGAATAAGAGTTGACTTAAGAAAAAATTGAATGAAAGTGATTATAACTGCATGGAGATTTTCCAAAAAAAATAGGTAAATAGAGATCGTTTGTGAATTTGTTATTCTAAAAGAGATTTAAAGAGTTTGTGCGTGACGACCCACCCCGAACCAGTCGACATTTCCCTGAAATGCACAGTGCTAATGCCCGATTAGCACGGGACGCTCGTCAAAGGAAAAGGGTTTTGAAACTATGAATCACCAAGAACCTGTAGTATATCTCATGGTGCATGGGATAAAATATAATAGTAACATAACTTGACATAAAACAGGTGAGACAGTGCATAAGCTGAAAACTAAACCATGACCATTAAAGTAGCGGAATCCAGAAAATACAGCTTATGATCTAAACCATTATTACAACTTCAACATACTGTCTCGAGCAAGGAAATAAAGAAGGCGCACTACTAATTCCCAAAGCAGTGACCATCTACAACATGGGGAGAATATATGTAAATAGTACGTGAAAGCCTCCTACTCGTCTCCGGAAAGCTACTCGTGCATAACCACTTGACCTCTCTCAAGTCTTCCCGTTTAGGAGCACCCTGAGTAATAAGAAGAGACATCAAACTCTAGGTCAGAAAAAAAGTCTGGTATGAGCGATAGCAGCAAATTAAAATAATAACAGGTATAAATAATCATACCTAAACCTGGACCTGCGACCAAAGAGTTAGCACAATAAGATGTACAGTACTCTAAGGTAACACTAACCTAAAGTGTAAAATGGGAGTGTGCATGTCATGGTGATAGCAAACATCAAACATAGCAGTCATCCTCACATCACTCACTTAGTGCATAAAGCATACGATATCCATCGCTTTAATTACCAAATCCATTGGGGCCAAATCTAGGTTAAGGGCCAACCAGTCAACACTTCCCTGGCTCTGGTTCATCTACATGCCCCCTCTTTTCAACGGTGGACCAAAGTTATAGATATCAATAACACCTTTGCAAATGTCCCGCAGCAAAGCCCAACTCTAGAAGTTTACACGTTGGTTCCCATCTGGATCCTGAGTAATAATTGGACTTCCTTTGCATCATCGGTTTTGGTCTCCTCCGGTTCGGTTCGGGTCTCCTCCTCCTATCTGGTTCGGTTCGGGTTTCCTCCTCCTATCCGGTTCGGTTCAGGTCTTCCTCCTATCTGGTTCAGTTCGGGTCTCTTCCTCCTATACTGTTCGGTTCGGGTCTCTTTCTCTTATCTGGTTCGGTTAGTGTGTCTTTCTCCTATTTGAATTGGTTCGGGTGTCTTTCTCCTATCCGGATCGGTTCGGGTGTCTTTCTCCTATCCGGATCGGTTCGGGTGTCTTTCTCCTACCCGAATCGGCTCATGTCTCTTCCTCTTATCTGGATCGGTTCGGATGTCTTTCTCCTATCTGGATCGGTTCGGGTCTCTTTCTCCTATCCGGATCATTTCGGGTCTCTTTCTCCTATCCGCATCGGTTCGGGTGTCTTTTTCCTATCTTGATCGGTTCGGGCCTCTTTCTCCTATCCGGATCGGTTCGGTTGCCTTTCTCCTATCCGGATCGGTTCGGGTGTCTTTCTCCTACCTGGATCGGTTCGGGTCTCTCTCCTAACCGGTTCGGATCAGGTCTTCCTCCTAACCGGACCTGGAAGTGTATAACTTTTTCCAACAAGCTATTTTCGCCAAACGTCGGCGTTTTCAACCATTCTAACCTTTCCATGATATCACAAAACATTTCAAACAGCGGTAACAACATGTAGAATCAATCAAAAACATTAAAACATCATTCACATGAAATATTTTAGATCAAACATACCCAAAAAGCATGATTTTCCCCTTAATCCCCTTAACCATTGTAGCGACCCGAACTTCCCTGTGAAGGAAATCCTAGATTGCTTTGAGGACAAGACAGATTAGAACACAAACAGAAGAACATTTCGTTACCTATTATAATAATTCCATCAAAATACAAGAATATACAGAGTATGAATAAATATTACACAACAGAAAAATATCAGAGATTCAAAAACCATTACATAGCAGCGGAAAATAATACAAAACACAACTGAAAGAGATAATGGATACAGAGCTTTCTAAATATCATTTCAGCTGTAAACCAAGATCCTATGAATATAAATCTACAAAAATGAAACTACTAGCTGCTCGTGCAGAAATAGGGGCATCCATAGTTTAGGTTAAAACAATAAACTCCAGGTCAGTCATGTGACTGGTGTGAGAACTAAAACAATTATTATTTGATTTTAAAGTTTGGTAAATCAAGGGACCATGCCGTATAACATGGAACGGGTTTCCTCCCGAGAATACCCGTGCATAGAATAAACAAGGAAATACTTTTTGGAAAAAATGAAGCTATTTTAAGACTCAGGTCCCATCACACAATGCAACGCAAGCCGGAGGATAGAGTTTTACCTTATAATAGCCAAACATGCATGGTACGTTTAAAACAAATCGTTTTGATACTATTATAGTGTAAAGTGTATAAAAACAACTTCAAATATAAATGTATCAATCATAGATGGCATAGTGCCCTATCCCACTATGTCGCCATACTAGGCTCTACAATCAAAACTGTAATGTCATTATTGGAAATTGGATTTCCATCATGAGTCGAGGCCAGGGATGGCTCCTCACCGCTTCGAGACACTCTAGCAAATGCCTCAGGACTACACACTCTGGGTAACCCTGGATTTGTTGGGCCGGTCCTCCATTACGTTTGAGGATTAATTAATCCTGAACACATGTTTCTCGGTTCTATCGGACCTATCCATCAGCTCTTAAGAGATTGATACATCTGAGGCGCCTCGCAATCCAACAACCACATAGGTAAAAATAATATAAATGACAGGGCATGTAAAACGCTGACACCACCCATAGCTAGAAAAAAACGTCGTGTTCTCCCAACGGTCCGATCCCGTTTTAAACTCATACCGAGGTGTGAGGCTCGTGAATTAACGCCATACACAAAGCTACGCTGTATTAAAGTCAAGCTTTGATCATCAACCACAAGACTCTACTTTTCAACAGAAGCCTTGACCATTTGCCACATAGGCATTCCACACAAGCAATTCACGCCATGCGACTAATGTCTATCGATATACAATCTCCGATCCCGTACGTCTCAGAGGAGGGTGAATTAAGGGAATAAATTCCCCTTTACCAAGAAGATGTATATTTAATAGAAATCAATCAACATAGAATAAAATCCAATGTCAGACACAAAATCCATTTACAAGTTCGTTCTGGGTCTGAATGAAACCAGAGGCACCTTATTCCTCATCCTATATGTCCAATACAAGAGAGAGATCCTCGCATATCCGCCGATCTCCAAGTACGTCTGGACGATCACCACTTATTACCTTGTTTTTGGTGTACAGCCCAATCAAGACATCAGTAATCATCCAAACGATGTGAAGATCTCCATACTTCAACCACTGTCTTCATCGTCGACATATCGTCGAATCAGTTATTCAGAATGGGTATAAACTCGGCCTTTCCGAATAACTTGCGTATATAATAAAAAAGTGCTATAAAAAACAACATATGCCTCATTCCAATTCTGAATATTCTTTTATTTAGGTATTCACATCCTTAGGGATTTGTCCCCATTAATTTTATCGAAGATAAATTCTTTAAAATTTATTCTTTAATCTTCCTTTGGATGTCAATTCAAACCATGTTACGGTTTTCCAAACTAGTCGGGATTAGCGCACCTTACCGAAGTAATCATTTATTTTATTTCCCAACCTATTCATCCCATGGATCAAAGCTGGTATTACCCTATAACTAACACCATGGTGTTATCGGTAAATTTTATTACCATTTCCCGTTCAAGTCTAGTTAAAGATTTTACTATCGCTTGGAGCATGACTAGCAATACTCCATTCTCGATCATTTCCCAAATTTGATAATTTAAATTATCAATTCACCTTTCAATCTAATTAAAGATTCATTAAAACTCCACTTCGTTTTAATCTTGCCAAAAATAAATATTAATGATTATTTAACTTTGGAAACACAAACATATTGCATCGACAATCTACACCGTACTATTCATTTCTGCCTACATCTAACCTATGAGCTCGTACGCCATAGAGAAGGCTGTTAAGCAAGAGAATAAATTCTTCGCCACCAAACAGATATATATTTAGCAGAGATCATCCATACAGTTCGAAATACAATGACTGACATGTAATCCTACATATAACTGGGTTAAAGAACTAATGTCATTTAAAACACAAATCACGATGAACCCAAATCACATTCCATTAATTATGGATTTTTCACGGAAAAACAAATCAATATATAATCGATATCAATTTCCATTTCCGACTAATAATATAAATGGAATAACGGCAAAGCCTTTTAAATTCCATATGTATTAACAGTCTTCCTCCACAGAAGCTCACTTCAATTATTATCGAATCGAATTCCATTCAATTCCAATTTAATATATTAAATTGGAAAACTTTACTTCGAAAAATTCCCTTTGAATCTTAATAAAAAAGACTTATAAATTCCAAATTAGATTTCACTGTAAATCGGGTTAAAGAACGAATGTTGTTAAAAACACAGCTTATAATAAACCCAATTCACATTCCATTATTAATCGGGTTTAAGAACAAGTGTTAATTAAAACACTGTTCACGATAAACCCAAAAATCAATTCCACTTCAATTTCAATTAAATATTAATTAATTGGTATATTTCATTAAGTCTAAATAAAAAGATTTATTCTTTTCTCAACTGGGTTTAAGAATAGTGTTAATGAAGACACCATTCAGGACAAACCCAAATCCCATTTGATATTAAAGACAAGGCTCTTAATAGAAAATATATCGGCTTATATTCAATATCAAATTCTGAAACCAACAAATATCGTATTGGAATAACGATATATATATCTTCCAAATTCCTCCACAATATCCGTATAATCACGGAATCCAATATCGAAATATTCCGAAGATAATTTCGACTCAAATCCATTCCAATTAATATATTGAAAATTCTGGTTAATTTTAAAACCATTTCATATCCAATTTATTTATTTTTAAAAATATTGGGTTTATAATTCTAGTTCATAACTAGTTCATTTCGATAAAAATATATTTTTATCTTTTAAAATATGAAATTTTTCAGCCCAGTTCTTCCCAAATCATTTATTATGATTTTACACAAATTATTGATATTTTTAATAATTTTATCAAGGCCCGTACAGTTGATTTCCATAAACGGTCATCGAACTGCACTGATATTGACCTTTTCCAAATTTGATTTGGACATAATTCCTAATCCAACCATTATATATCAAATCTCTCGTGTTCGTTAGAAAGATCTTTTCGATATGAACCCAACAGTTATCGTTTTAGGAGAATCCGACGGTCGGACCTCCCGTAATGTCCATTTAAAGTTAATGGTCGAAATTCGCGAACTACCGCGGCGCGGTGCGTTCAATTCATGCCACTATATATATGTATATAATATATATAATATATATATATATATATATAATATTTCATAGATTTCAATTTAAAATGTATTTTAAAAATCGTTTTAAATTCGTTTTCACAATGATTTCAACTTCAATTTCAATTTCAAATCAAAGTTGAATATTCCATATCATCGATGTATAAATGATAGTATTTTCAAAACATTAGAGTTTGAAATCAATTCCTTTTCGATGTTCATTATAAAAATGAATAAAATCGATATATATATCATCCCCGTCAAAATGGCGTTAATCTAATCAACACGCCTTTATATATTTAAAGATTTTCGTGTCCATCCCAAATCAGACATCAAAACAGATTTTGATCTTTTACTGAATATTATTTTAAAATATTCATTATTTTAAAATAACCATTATTTTAAAATATTCACTATTTTAAAATAATAGTTATTTTAAAATATTCATTCCTTTTTGAACTAGAACCAGACATAGTCAATTACCATATAATGTTGGTTATATGGATTTCATACAATATAGGTATACAATAATAATGATACACAATCAACCATCATCCAAGGTGCACTACACAACTGCATAAGCATTAAAACAAATAATTAATGCTTACAATAGTCTGTCAACCAATCGATCGACATACTACTAAGCAATTGGGATTAGTGTATGTCAAATATCATCCTAATACTCGTATGGGGTTTCAATCAATCAAGCATAGATTTTATTTGTGCAGTTGGGCGATGTGCAAAATTTTATCGTCCCAATCAATATCAGTCAAATGTGTGTACATAAACAAATCATCCGATTTGTTTAAAAATATTTATTTTATTCATATACACGTTAAAAGTTATATTTTTAACTATAAAATATTTATTTCCAATCCACATCACACAATCAATTTCACAACACAATCAAACAAACAAGTAGTCAATGGTCTGTGGATGAGGGGTGTCGGGTGCTGCTAAGCACCCTCTACATCCTAGTATATATTTTAACTAGAAAATAAAATTAAAGTGAGAAGTTCTCACTTTTGGGTTCCACTCCGCCATGCTTTGACCGTCAATTTTAAAAATTTCCAGAAATCCATCATGCCTATTTTATAAATAACATATATACGTTAAAAATCATATTTTTATAGCTTAAATATTTTATATACGATGAAATCATTTTTATTTCAATGAAAAATATATAAAGATCATATTTTACTCTCGCCATTCTCTATATAAAAATCACAACTTTATATATTTAAAGATCGTACTTTTATATCTCTACTACATATGTAAAAATTGCATTTTTATATTCTCTATCATACAAAAATCATATTTTTACTATCTCTATAATATAAAAATCATATTTTATTATCTCTACAATATAAAAATCATATTTTTATTATCTGTATAATATAAAAATCATATTTTTATTTCTTCTATATAATTAAAATTATATTTTTACTTCGCCACTTCATATATAAAAATCGAATTTTTACTTTGCTACATATATAAAAATAATTTTTTTACTACATCTATATAAAAATAATATTTTTACTTTCTCTATTATATAAAAATAAAATCTCTATGGTTCTAAAAATCATATCTTTCTATGTATACAATCGTGTTTTCTCTAATCAAAGATCATACTTTTCCATGAACTAAAGATTATATTTTTATGTACATAAAAATCTCATCTTAATGTTAATAAAAACCTATCTTTCTATTTTAAAAATCATAAATTTATACGAATAAAAATCTCAACTTTACACGAGTAAAAATATAATCTTTTCCTAAATATAAATATAATCTTTACATTTTACAGATCATTTATTTATTCTCGTAGAACAATGTATATTTACGTTCATGAAAACCATATTTTTAAATTAACTAAACTATATAAACTAAAATAAAACGCACCTTTTATTGTTTTGGTGGTTGGAGGGGCTCAGGGAGGAGCTAGAAGCGGCGCTGGCTGGAGAGGGAAGGCCTAAGGCGGCGGAGATGGTGGTAGGAGGGCGTAGGCCCAGGCTTTGGCGGCGCTTGGGTTTTAGGGTGGCGGGTTTTCGGGGGGGGGGGGGGGCGTCGGTTCAACTCAGAAGAGGGGGGAGGAAAGGAGAAAGGAAGGGCGTGGCGGAGGGGAAAGGGGGAGGTAGTGGCGGCGGTCTACGATGAGGCAGGGGGCGAGCGCGATGAAGATTTTTTTCTTTCAAAATCGATTTCGATCATGAATGAAAAGGGAAGAGGGAGAGAGAAAGTAGGAGGGTTATAAATATAATTATTTAATTAATTTAATTTATTTATTCTCTAAAAGGTTGAATTTTTGTCCGAACCCCAAATCGAACTCACCGACTACTGCCCTAGCTAATCAACCCCATTCCGAACGCAATGGGCAATGTCCTGCAAGCTGATTCGACTGTTTCGATTAGTTTCCGTCAAAATCAAAATATAAATCTATATATTGAATTTGAACGCACGTTTCAGTTTATCTGGGCCACATACGAACTCCAAAAATTCCACAAAAATAAATCTAGTTATGTTTTGACGATACGGTCCTAAGAAAACTAATTTGGTCAAATTTGAGGACCGTTTGAAAAATGGTCATTTTCTGGTCGATCCAAATTGATTGAAACTGTCAAAACACGTTTCTTTTGCCACGCTCACATATTGATTCCAAAAATTATGAAAATTGGAATCCAACAGTAATTTGACATCCCGGATCCAACAAAAGTGGTTTCGTCGAAAATGGAGGTCGCTTGCAAAATTTCCACTTTTAAGGGCTATATTTCCATAACGACTATTCTGAATTTACAACTGGGCATAACTTTTTATTCCCGGTATGAAATTTCAATTTTTCGGATTCGTTGGAAAGGTATTTCCAAATAGATTCTAAAATTTTTGTTTTCGCTAAAATCCAGTTTATTTTGAATCCTGTACATTCATTTGAAAATTGAAATCGAATTTTTAAACTACCGCGCCGTTTCCCATTCCATTTATAATTAAAATAAATATTTATATTCTAACTTCAATTCAAATAAATACTTACATCCTAATTCTATTCAAAATAAATTTCTTTCCTTATCATTTAAAATAAATCATTTTAAATATTCAAAATTCTTTAAGAATGCCAAAATAAAAAATTTAAATTAGTTCTGATTTTCCGGGTTGTTACAACAATGTTTTAACTATATGACTAGCAAACTTAATCCAAATTAACCAAAATTTTCACCAGTGACATAAAATAATATTTAAAAATTTCTGCATATTTTTCCAGATTTTTATGATGCATAATTTCGCTAATTATCACTAATATCCCCTAATTAGCCGTTATTAGTGAATAAAAGTGAAAATCACTCACCTTAGCCACAAATGAATTCTTAGATCTGAAACTCTACTGTTATGGCAAAGATCTCTATGTATTACAGCAGCTCTATCTCTGATTTGATGCTAATTTGACTTGATTTTGTGTAGTTTTGGTTAATTAGTGGCTAAAAAGCGATTAGGAAGCGATTAGAATGAGATTTGGAAGATGGAGGACATTGCTAGGTTGAAGAAATGAAAGTGGCTGATGGGAAAAATAAAATGAGATGGTTTCCTAACTCATTTCAGCCTCCCCGTAACCTTAACCCCGAAATGGGTCATGGGCCCATCCGCTAATTACCCTATTAAGCTCGATTAAGTTGTTTTTCACCTTCCAAACCTTATTTCAGCCATATCTCCCAAATAGTAAGTCCGTTTGATTAATGTAACCGCTCTACGGAAAGGTAAACCATCATCCGAATCCAATCGAAGTGGTTTCAGGTCAAAACCCCTTAGCAATCAAAAGTTATAGGTTAAACAAGATTCGCTAGGGGTAAAATGGTCATTTAAAATTCGGCAAAAATCGTGAACATGGGAAATGGCCCCAATAGTCGATTCTTAAAACTACACGACCATAGGAGTTCGTATGAAAACGAAATAAATATTCTATGATCCTTTGATGTGTAGAATGCGGGTCGCTACATTCTCCCTCTCCTCCCCCCCCCCCCAAAGAAATTTCGCCCCCGAAATTCCTTAACTAAGATAACAACAAAGGGTCCCGCATGCCTATCAACCATTTGCAACAATCAAACATAAATAATAAACACAATAGGCCTATCCTAGCATGCGGAATAACTATATTGCTAATAAAACCTTACCAGGTAAAGAGTTTTGGATATGACTTTCTTATGCTTTCCTCAGTTTTCCAAGTACAGTCGTTCTCATTATCATCCCACTGGACCTTAACCGGTTTCATCGTCTTCCTTCGAAGGTGCTTCGTATCATCTCCGAAAATATGAATCGTTCTCTGTCTCCCAACTACCTCATATTCCACTTCGATATCATGCAACTGATCTGGTGAAATAGTCAGATCTGAATCATGCACGAACTTCCTTAATTGGGAAACATGAAACACATTGTGCACTCCCGCCATCTTGCCTGGTAATCCAACTTTCTACGCTAAATTCCCAGCTTGTTCGAGAATTGGAAATGGACCAAAAAACCTTGGTGCCAACTTGCCTCTCCTACCAAAATGAATCACACTCTTCAACGGAGAGATCATGACGAATACCAAGTCACAAACGGAGAATTTCAATTCTCTTCGTCTTTTATCAGCATAGCTCTTCTGCCTATCTTGGGCAGCCTTCATTCGTTGTCGAATAACCTTGATTTTATCTGAAGTTTCTCTTATTACATCCGGCCCAAGCACAAATTTCTCACCGGTTTCCAACCAATATGATGGTGAGTTGCATAGTCTTCCATACAAAGCTTCAAATGGAGCCATACCAATACTGGACTGATAACTATTATTATACGTGAACTCAACTAGATGCAAATGGTCATCCCATGACCCTCCAAAATCCAATACGCAAGCTCTCAAAAGATCCTCTAATACACGATTCACCCTCTCTGTTTGACCGTTGGTTTGAGGATGGTATGCGGTACTAAGATGTAATTCTGACCCTAAAGCATCTTTTAAGCTCTTCCAAAACCCACTAGTAAATAATGGATCTCGGTCTCTCACAATACCTTTAGGTACTCCATGAAATCTCCCTACCCACATCAAATACAGTTCTGCTTACTTAGTTGCCGTTCTATTAGACTTGACTGGTATAAACCTTGCACTTTTGGTCAATCGATCGACAATAACCGAACTACTATCATGACCCATTCTAATCCTTGGCAAACGTTAATGAAATCCATTGAGACTTGTTCCCATTTCCATTCGGGAATTTCCAACGGTTGTAACAAACCACTAGGCTTCTATTGCTAGGCTTTAACTAACTGGCAGTTCATGCACTTGGATATAAACTTCCCAACGTCTCTCTTCATCCCTTCCCAATAGTAGGTTTGTTTCTTGTCTCGATACATTTTGTTACCACCGGGATGTATAGTAAGTTTCGAGTGATGACACTCTCCAAGCACTTCATCTTTCAACCCATTAACGTTGGGTACAACTAGCCTCCCTTTCTTTCGAAGCCATCTATCTTGATCAAGACCATACTTGTTCGTTCTCTCGCCGTCGATACCCATCTATACCCTGGAGATAATTTCTAATAGATTAGGATCGTCCCTCTGACATGAACCAATCCGTTCAATCAAGGTTGGCCTAATCATCAAACTTGCTAACATCTCTGGATCTAGTTCATATTTAGGTCTGAAATCATATCCAGTGATATATTCTAGTTGCTTCCATTCCAGAAACATAGCCCCAAAACTGGCATGTCTCCTACTCAATGCATCAGCTACCGCATTGCCCTTCCCTATGCGATATTAAAATCATATGAAGCCCAAGGCAAAGCAATCATAAGCAAACATACATCCATGACTTGATAACATCAAATTTCGACAAATCATATTAAGGTTAGTCGAACCACCGATCGGGTTCGTCACAACTAAAGGTCTATCGACAATCCCGGGTTCCAATTCCAACCTATCTACCAGGTCACTAGATACGAAGGAATGATAAGCCCCTATCAAACAACACTCGAACGGAAACATCATAAATAGAAAGTATACCTTGAATAACAACACCTTTTCCCTTCTACGCCGCAGTTGTGGCATTCGACGAAGAACGAACAGCGTTGATAGCATATGCTTTCACCATTAATTTCTCCTTAGGGGGGTTGTGGACATTCATTCTTAAAATTTCCCACTTAGCCACAGTTGAAGCACTTCTTTTCCCTCAATTTTGCTCAACAATTGCTGGCATAGTGGCCCTTCTTGCCATAGCTAAGGCACTCAATATCTTTCTTATTCTTTTTTTTTACCATCCTTCGTCTGCTTCTGCTTTCTCTTATTCTGGGAATTATTCTTACCCCCACCGCTTGCCTGCAGCTTTGGATCCTCTGCAGATGTTACAACAACCTCTGTTTTTGACATAGGGTAAAGGCTCTCAGACCTCAATGCCATTCCCACAATAGATTCGAACGTCTCATCAATATGGTTTATGAGTCTTTCCCCCAAGTACCCATATAGGTCAGTTATGAACTTCTCGTTCTTCTTCTCCGCTGTATCGATAAGGGACAATCAATATTTCAATAAGGTATCGAATTCAGCAATATACTCTAAGACTGCCTTACCATTCTGCCTAAGCCCCAAAAACTTCCTGAACAATTCTAATTTCTGAGCAGCAGGGATAAACTTGTCACTGAAATGGGTCTTAAACTGATTCTAAGTGACTTGATCCTTGGGAGTGGTCGCTTTAATAGCATTCCACCAATTCATAGCTCGTCCTTGATGCTAATGTGATGCTAACTTTCTCTTCATTACATCCCTGATCCACAAATCCTCGAAGACGCACTCACAACTGTTAAGCCAATTTTAAACCTCTGTAGCCGATTCCGTTCCGTGGAACGGCTTTCCACTAAGATTAGTATAATCCTTGCTAAGCTTGGCGAAATTGGCCCTAGGCGCCTGCACCGCTGCACCACCACTGTTAGCAGCATTAGGAACTACTCCCTGTGAATCCCTAAGCAATTCCCGCATGAAGGCAGTAAACATCGTCCACATATCAGGGACATTCCCATTGTTGGCCCCTGAACCCGTACTCCTCATATATCGTCTCATCGTTCAATTTGTAAAGAGAAAACGATTAACCATCTCCTTAGTGGTGTCCGTGCAGTGCGGCTTCATCCTTAGATATACTAATAGTGTATATATATATAGTTTTTGAAAACAAAAATATCACAAATACGCGCTCTCATATACGTATACTTTCTCTCCCTGATGTCTTCCCCCAGGTTAACTAAGCAACCAAGACTCTGATACCAAGTGTGACAACTCGCCCCAAACCAGTCGACATTTCCCTGAAATACGTTGTGCTAATGCCCGACTAGCACGGGACGGTCGTCAAAGGAAAAGGGTTTTGAAATTATGAATCACGAAGAATCTGTAGTATATCTCACAGTGCATGAAATAAAACATAATAGTAACATAACCTAACAAAAAACAAGTGAGACAACGCATAAGATGAAAACCAAACCATGACCATCAGAGTAGCGAAATCCAAAAAAAATACAACTTATGATCCAAACCGTTATTACAACTTCAAAATATTGTCTCTAACAAGGAAATAAAGAAGGTGCACTACTAATGTCCAAAGCAGTGACCATTAACAACACAGGGAGAATATTAGTAAATAGTACGTGAAAGCCTCCTGCTCATCTCCGGACAGCAACTCGTGCATAACCACCTGACCTGTCTCTAGTCTGCCCGTTTAGGAGCACCCAGAGTAATAAGAAGAGACATAAAACTTTGGGTCAGACAAAAGTCTAGTATGAGCGATAGCAGCAAAATAAAACAATAACAGGTATAAATAATCATACCTGAACCTGGACCTGCAACCAAAGAGTTAGCACAACAAGATGCACAGTAGTCTAAGGTAACACTAACATAAAGTGTAAAATGGGAATGTGCATGTCATGGTGATAGAAAACATCAAACATAGCAGTCATCCTCACATCACTCACTCAGTGCATAAAGCAAACGATATCCATCGCTTTGATCACCAAATCCATTAGGGCCATGACGGCAACTCCGTCGACTATTGCTATGACCATACTTCCCTGATCTATAGTCAATAACCCAACCCAGTCCACACATCCCTGGCTCTAGGTTAAGGGCCAACCAGTCCACACTTCCCAGGCTCTGGTTTGTCTACATGCCCCCTCTCTTCAACGGAGAACCGAAGTTATAGATATCGATAACCCCTTTGCACATGATCCGCAGCAAAGCCCAACTCTAGAAGTTAACTCGTTGGTTCCCATCTGGATCTTGGGTAATAACTTCCTATTTGGATTTCCTTTGCATCTCAGGTTCCGGTCTCCTTCGGTTCGGTTCGGGTCTCCTCCTCCTATCCAATTTGGTTCGGGTCTCCTGCTCCTATCTGGTTCGATTCGGGTCTTCCTCCTATCCGGTTCGGTTCGAGACTCTTCCTCCTATCCGGTTCGGTTCGGGTCCCTTTCTCCTATCTGGTTCGGTTAGGGTGTCTTTGTCCTATCCGGATTGGTTCGGGTATCTTTCTCCTATCCCGATCGGTTCGGGTCTCTTTCTCCGATCCGGATCGATTCGGGTGTCTTTCTCTTATCCCGATCGGTTCAGGTATCTTTCTCTTTTCCGGATCGGTTCGGGTGTCTTTCACCTATTCGGATCGGTTCGGGTCTCTTTCTCCTATCTGGATCGGTTAGGGTCTCTTTCTCCTATTCGTATCGGTCCGGGTGTCTTTCTCCTATCCGGATCGGTTCGGGTCTCTTTCTCCTATCCGGATCGGTTCGAGTGTCTTTCTCCTAACCGTATTGGTTTGGGTCTCTTTCTCCTATTCGGATTGGTTCGGGTCTCCCTCCTGATCGGTTCGGATCAGGTCTTCCTCCTAACCGGACCTGAAAATATGCAACTTTTTCCAGCAAGCTATTTTTGACAAACGACGGCGTTTTCAACCAATCTAACCTTTCTATGACATCACAAAACATTTCAAATAGCAGTAACAACATGTAGAATCAATCAAAAACATTAAAACAACATTCACATGGAATATTTTAGATCAAACATACCAAAAAAGCATGATATTCCCCTTAATACCCTTAACCATGTTTTTACTATAGGATTGGCAAACTTAATCCAAATTAATCCAAATTTTCACCAGTGACATAAAATAATATTTAAGAATTTCTACATGTTTTTCCAGATTTTTATGATGCATAATTTCGCTAATTATTAGTAATCACCCCTAATTAGCCGTAATTAGTGAATAAAAGTGCAAATCACTTACCTTTGCCACAAATGAAATCTTAGGCCTGAAAATTTACTATTATGGCATGGATATCTATGTATTGTAGCAGCTCTATCTCTGATTTGATGCTAATTTGTCTTGATTTGGTGTAGTTTTGGTTAATTAGTGGCTAAAAAGCGATCAGGAAGTGTTAGAACGAGATTTGGAAGATGGAGGCCATTGCTAGGTTGAAGAAACGAAAGTGGCGGCTGACAAAAATGAAATGAGATGGTTTCCTAACTCATTTCAGCCTCCCCATAACCCTAATCTCGAAATGGGTTATGGGCCCATTCGGTAATTACCCTATTAAGCCCAATTAAGCTGGTTTCACCTTCCAAAACTTATTTCAGTCATATCTCCCAAACAATAAGTCCGTTTGATTAATATGACCACTCTACGGAAAGGTAAACAATCATCCGAATCCAATGGAAGTGGTTTCAGGTGAAATCTCCTTACCAATCAAAAGGTATAGGCGAAACAAGATTCGCCAAGGGTAAAACGGTAATTTAAAATTCGGCAAAAATCGTGAACATAGGAAATGACCCCAATAGTCGTTTCCCAAAGTTACACGACCATGCGACTTCATATGAAAATGAAATAAATATTCTACAATCCTTCGATGCGTAGAATGCGGGTCATTACATTGTGTTTATTAAGAGATCTACTTAATCATTGAGTTGAGCGAAATAGTTATATTTGATGGAAACGCTTTCAATCCAAGAAATGGTTTATAAAACCATATTTTAATTAAAATATTTAAATGACATTTATTTTGATATTTGAATTAATATCATCATTTGAGTTACAAGCTTTTATCCATCTTAAGATAAGAACGTTGTCGATCAAGGTCTGAGAGTTAAATAAAATACCCCAACTTGAACATCTTCACTATTATCCAAGGATGATATTGGTTTGTAATGGTAGTGATGTTGGAAATAAATTATTATTTTCCATAAGAGAAAGATTGCAACTTTGTCTTGCAAGTTAGAGAAATCTAATAAAACTAATGGGTTTTACAGTAAATAATGAACTACTTAACATTTTTTGACCCGGATATGAAATGTGGCCATATTTATACCATTTGATGAAGTATATATCATATTTTCTAAGTAGTGATACACTTATTTAAAGAAATAAGTTAATAGTTGGAATTTTCAAAGAAATGAAACGAGAGGTTATACGGATTTGGAAACGGAATTGGTAGTTGAAAGTGTAATTATTATTTCCATAATCACTATTGTAAACTTTAATCTGTAAAGTTTTGAAGTTAAATAATGGAATTTGGGATTATATAATAAAGAATATGTCGCTTGACTCTATTTTGGCCCATACAAGAAATGGTAATTAGACCTATCCCATTGGATTGAGAATATATAGCGATATTTCCAAAGTAAAGAAAAAACAATTAAGTTATAACTATATTTCAAAAGTAAAAGAAATTGAAAGAGGCTTTTGTAAAAAAATAGCTATATTTCCAAAATAAAGAAAATAAATATATGTTTGTAAATGTATGATGATATTTTGAGGGAAAGAAAATAAAGAAAAGGGTTTTGGGAATATGCTTATAATCAAGAGATAAGCAAATAACTATTGTTTTCGAAGTAACAAAAACGAAAGAGATTAGTTAAAATAAGTATGAGGAATCAATTTAAATCGATGAAATGTTTTTAATGAATGATTTTAATTAAAAGGCCTTAGCTACATATGTACTTAACTGTACTATATTAATTTGATAGTTAAAAACCCGACCATTAATGAAATATTGCTTTTGGACTTTTGATGTGTTAGTTCGAAGAGACTAGGATGCGAACTAGACCCAATACAACTTCGAACCAACTTTGTGTTCGATAACTAACATTCGTTGGAATGCTTATGAAACAAATTAAGGACATGGATTTTCGGAGCGAGAGGGAAACCCGTTGATGTCTCTAGTTAAATATCACGATTAAACTTGTAGAAGTAAACCTCTTTGTTATAAGGTATCTTCGCTTCCGTTCGATCTTAGAACGAACTTATATGGATGAATGTCTGACAGAGTATTTCCTAAAATCACATATGTTGATTTTTACAAATATACTGAGTATGGTGGCGGAGATGGCAACTTCTTTTAGCTTAACACCCGGAGCACATTTGTAAAAATAACTAGTGATTGGATAGATCTGACAATGTGGCTTTCAAAGCTTTAATTTGATGTTCTGAAAAGGTAATCGTGACCTTAAGCCTCATCAATCGGGAAATGACTAAAATTAGGAAGAAAACATGGCTATGTAGGTCATACCTATTACGATATATCATCATCTGATCTAGAGAATTCGGTTGTCCCTTTTTATGTATGCTTCGAAATTAACGGTTGCTAATCCCAACCATTAGTGATGATATATTCGGTACACTCAAGTTTAATGAGTGGTCGGTTATATTTGGCCAGGTTGTAAGATTTTCTCGTTGAACCCCAGTGTTCCATCCCTACAGGACACTGATCAGAAAGTGGTTCCATACTTAGTCATGTTGGAAATCTAAACTCTAATATGAGTCATATGTCTTTAGTTGTATACTAACTATGTTGGAAAGTGAGATGGAAGATTTCTAGCTATATTCCTATTTTATTTATTGATTGATAGACATTATTATATTGTCACTGGATTTTGATATAATAAGTGATTTGGGTATCGTAAGGCATAAACACGTGCCATGTTTATATGTGGTCGTGTCTTACAAGAGTTCCATTCTTTTCAAAAGATTTTCTAAAGTTAAGAAAATTGTTTGTTGTGAATTTTATTACTAAATGTAGTCGAGACTGATCCAGGTTTATTTTTCTCTTGCTTCAAAATGTGCTCGAGTCAGACCGAGTATGTTTTCCAAGTAGAATTGGATTTTCCTTGGAGCTTCAGATGGGGTGCCGGAGTCGAGATGTATTCTCGTATTTTCTAGTATTAAATTATTTGCACAGTGTGTGTTGTACTCATGATGTGAACTCTGATTGTGTAATCATATATATATATATATATATATATATATATATATATATATATATATATATATATATATGTGTGTGTGTGTGTGTGTATACAGTTTCCACTTTGTGTAAAGAGTATTGATATATTATATTTTATTTGTTCCGTTGTGATATTCTATTCTACTATGACTCTGTAGCGTTGATATTCTCCTTCTTCTTCTATTCTAACATTTCTTTCTTTCTCCTTGTAACACCCCGCCTCCGCTAGGGTCACTCGCAAAGGAATGCACTAGCTTTAGAGGGGCATTATTGGTAAACATGCACAGAAATATCACAAGACAGAACATATAAAATAGCGGAAGTAAAATCGAACTTTCATAAACATGAATACATAAGGTCTAAAGCCTTTTACATCAGAGTACATCAAAACCTGTCTTGCAATAGTAAAGAAGCATAAAGACTTTTTCATAAATTATTCCCTAAATAAAAACAATAAAGTAGCCATAGCCAGGAAAAGTCCAAGCCATCCATGATGACCTTCAAGCAGAAGAAGTCCGAACTAAACAGCAGTGTTTCCTCCCTGTAACCTGGGGGGGAAACGGAAGAAAAGAGGCGAAACAAAACGGGTCAGTCAAAAAGACTGAGTAAGCCCTATCTACTATTAGTATAAAAACTAGTAAAGTTAACTGACATGAGAAACTGAGATGAACATAAGCATGATAACAAGATAGGTAAGCTAAATCAAAATAACAGGATGAACTACTGAACTCAGATAAACTAAGATGTCATGATAAATTACGATGTCAAGACAAAACAAGGTATCACATCGTCAGGTTCCTATCAAGTATAATATTCCAAGATATCTATCACGTATAACGTCCCATGGTATCTATCCTGTATATCTGCTCTGCACCTACCGTACTAGTATCCCAACTGTATTACGTGTTAACCGTGAATGACCCTTACTCAGAAGTCGTGTAATGGTCCCTGTCAACCTAATATGCCGCATATATAGGTTACTCAACTCATATGTTTCTTTCCATGTATAAGTTCAGTTCTTTGCCGTAGGCTGTACGGGCTTTCCCATATAAACGGTTTATCCTTGAAGTTGTTTTGGACTGCAACCCTTGATCTAGTTGTGTTTCCTTACCATGAACTATCGCGCGTCCACTTAGGATTTATGCCACCTAGGACCGCTAGGGATTATGCTACCTAATGAACGTTTCCGTGTCTCGGTTTGGGTTTTGGCCACCTAGGACCACTAGGGATTACGCCACCCGTCAATCGCGCCCTTGATCCCACGTATGTATCGTGAATCGTTTTCCATGTCTAGATACACATGTTCCCCAATGTGCCATCCGAGTTCCGTGCCAGGGCAAATCAAGAAATACGGAACTCGGTCGGGAGCTTTAAATCGTCTGTCGATGCAGATATCAAGGTCTGTTTTTGTACCCGTGGCTATGGTCCCACGTGACCCCTCCCTCAACTACTGAAAGGCAATCCAAGAAAAATCATGTATAAGAACCACTCCACGGCCCCACTATAGCCCACTTTCCTACGGGCCAACCTCACCCATGACTCGATAGCAAGCACATGGTCTGTTGGGGGTTCCCTACCTTTCCGCACGTACACGATTGACTAAAGATGGTAGGTAGTCGGCGATGCTCTATCCAGGGCAAAAACAAGAATCGTCGACTCCACGCTAATCCATCCCAGTCTTTAGGTTGCTCGCATAGCAACCAAGGCATACTCTTGGTCCTTCTAACGCAGACCTTAACCTCTCATGGGCCTAGTATAATTACCTGGCAGCCCACAGAGGGATCCCAAGAATATCCTCACGTCCCCCGAAGCTTCCACTTCGGCACCCAGTGCGCTGGAGCTTTTGTCCAAGTCAGATAACTTGCTCCCCCTCGTATACTAAGCGATGACCTACCGTATCAGGTTACTCATCGTTTTGAGAATTAGTCCTATGTCCTTAGCTAAGAATTATTACTTAGATACCCTTAACTAAGGTTTACCACTTAGCTTCCTTTCCTGTTATCCTTGATTAACCACGGTTTTCTACCTAGTTCTTCTAGCTAGGGTTTGTCTATTTGGTTAAGTGTTATCATTCAAGTCCATGACTTAACCCGCCCACGAATCACGTCAAAGATTGGCTAAGTATTTAAGTTCAAGACTTAGTCCCACAAGTTGGTTAAGTGTACCTAGAGGCTCATGACTTAACCCTATCAAGTCAAATTGGTCAAGTACTAGCTTACCTTAATCCTATCGGATTATCTTGCTAGATCGATTAAGCATAGATTATCTTAATCCCATCAAATTATCGAGTCGGATTGGTTAAGTATAGGTTGGCTTAACCCCATCCTCTAATCGTACTACAATGGTTAAGTATATTCTAAAAGGTCTTGTGACTTAACCTTATCAGGTCCGCGTATTAGATTGGTTAAGTGTAAGTTACTTAACCCCATCAAATCATCATGTATAATTGGTTAAGTATAAGTTGCTTAACCCCATTAAATTATCACGTTAAGTTGGTTAAGTATTGGTTACTTAACCTCATTGAATTACCGAGTTTAAATTGGTTAAGTGTTTAACTTAACCCCATCGAATTACCGTGTTTAGATTAGTTAAGTGTGGATTACTTAACCTCATCTAATTACCGTGTCGGATTAGTTAGGTGCAAATTACTTAACCCCATCCCCTAATCATCTTGTATGGTTAAGTGTCATTAAGAAAACTTACTTAACCTTGCCAAATTATCATGTTGGATTGATTAAGTGTTGGTTAACTTAATCCCCGTCCACTGGTCGTATAAAAATGGTTAAGCGTCATTAGGCAAATCAAATCACTTAACCTACCCAACCTTGTCATGTTTTGTTAAGTATCATTAGCCTAACCAATTTACTTAACCCATTTACCCATGTCATATTTGGTTAAGAGTCATTAATCAAATTAACTTAACCCTATCATGTGGCATTAATTACTTAGTGCACCCAACCTCTCACATTAGACTTTGTTGTGGTTACTAGTTAAGCCGGTCGGTTCCGGGTAGCTTTACACCACAACTTGGTCTAACCTCGGGTTCAAGCACAACATGACCAACTTCTCACATTGGGTCCTATTGTTTGCAACTACTAGTTAGGCCGGTCGGTTCCAGGTAGTTTTACGTTGCAAACTCAACCCAACCTCGAGTTGGCCACTTTCATGTTTAGTCTAGTGTCATGTTCATAGTCAAGTTTTCAAGCAATTGGGTAGACCTAACTTAATAGGTAAATTCCCAATGGGTAGACCTAACTTAATAGTTAAATTCCCAAGCTTATGTTTTTATGCATACTTACATGTCAACTTCCATGTTATATTTCAAGTCATGTTTTCAAGTATAAACACATGTCATATTTAACGTTACATGTTGTCATGTTTATACCCATTTACCCAAATCATGTTCATGTCATTATGTTTTCCCATAATGTGACCCCAACGCTTTTAAACTCGCATATGGATTCAAAGAAGGAACTTGTCAAAGGCATGACAAAAGGGGGTATAAAGCCACTAGTTGAACATGGTGGCAAATGAGACATAATGTGTTCATTAACTTGCATGTTACATTCTTAAGCCTCAAAACATGCATCAACCCAAACTTGGTACATAAGTGAATCAAAAGACATGGAATGATGGCTAGAAACTCGCATATATCATCATATAAGGATTATGACTTCATATGCAAGTTGACATAATGATTATGAAGATTCTCATGTTGCATAATGCAACATTTCAACATAAAGGTTGTGGCTTTTAGCTCATAAGATCAAGATAATGACTTCATAAACTTGCATAACATGATAGCATGCATCATTCTAATTAATCAAACCCAAACTTTCAACATGAACATTTAACTTCATAGTTAATATCTAAGAGTAGGGAAGGGCTTACATTGCTATGAAGGCCTAAATCGATTAAACTAAAGCTTGTGATGAAGCCTATGCATGCCATCACCCAAAAAACCCAAAGATGGATGCTCCAAATCAACAAAAACACCATCTTTATGAACAAAGATCAAAGCTTTTGCCTTGGAATCAACTTGAGAAGCTCTCATACTAACATAGGGACTCTCTAACACTCTCAAGATCATGAAACCTTTCATAGAAATGAAGTGGAGGCTAGGATAGTTGAGTGGAGGCCATGAGAGTAGAAATTTGGCCATAGTTTAGTTACATGAGTGAATAATGAGGGTTTAGGGGGGGTTAGGGGCTTATTTATAGAAGATTAGGCTAGTTAGGACCCTTAGATTAACCCTAGGATAGATCCCAGCCCTCAAAAATCGTCACAAGCCTCCAAAACAAGACCAAGGGCCAAAACAGGTGCACCAGGCCAGCCAGGGTCAAGCCAGAAGGCTGTGCAGGTTTCTGGCTCGACACGGGCGCACTTCCCAAGTGCGCCAGTGTATTTTTGTGCTGGCGCACTTCACAAGTGCGCCAGTGCATTCTGGCTTGTTTTCGGTTTTTCTGCCTAACTTCGTTCGTCCATATCTTCTTCATACGGACTCCGATTTACGAAATTTCGGACTCTATTTCGCGTATTTTTCCGAGACGAACGCAATGGCACAAGCCGTTTATCCTGATTCAGATTTTATAATTTAATTCTGCCTTGATTCTTGTCTTAACACGTTGCTAAAAATTCGGGTTGTTACATCCTCCCCAACTTAAAGGATTTCGTCCCTGAAATCTCCAAGTTAGGAGGAACATATCCTACCATCCATCATCCATCTACTCAAAACATCATCCACAAGCAACCATTGTCCTTAGATGATTTCTAATGCTGTATGAATATATGCAAAACGTGTGTGTATATTCACTTATCTAATGTAAATGATCAGGCCTGAGTGATCTAATGCAAAATATGTATAGTGCCATGAACCCAACATGTATGCAAATAGTCCTAGTCATATAGATACTATATGCGTGCACAATCATTCATTCATATGCAACAACCGCATGATAATACATTCGATTTCATCCATAAACAAGTATAAATACTCGTGCATATGCAATATGAAATGTGACCGAGTCGAGCTAGTATCTAATGTGTATTCGCGCATCCACGAGCAACCACTTGCAACCACTTGCAACCATATCAATCATAACATGTTTCAAATACATGTTTAAATCCATAGGGTTCTACCTAGGATTCCCTGAAACAGGGTCGAGAAGAAAAACAAGACAAACTCCTTTCGGGGTTTGTAACAGAAAATAGGACCGAGAGGATGTCCACAAAAGATAGCCTACAAGTAAGCTCTACCGAAAACAGGGATCAAGAATATACTCCCAAAAAGAGATATCATGCGTGTATCTAGTCTTTGACCATCAAAGTCGTATTTCCTTGGGCTTAATCCCATTGTGCCATGACCGTCTTTGCGATTTCGTAGCTTCTTATTTCCTGTTTCCATAACATGAGCTGGAACTCATTCCTTCGTCGCCTCTCGTTCCACTTGCACTTATCCTTTTTCTAAAATACTTGACGCAAACATGACTGCGTACTCATGTTCTCATACAAGCTTTCCAAAATTCACTAATGAATCTCGGACCTCGTACCACAAGGTATTCCACGTAGAAGAACTTTCTCTTGAAAGTAGGCAGATGTCAACCAGGTTATCAAGCGCACTTACTAGGGTGATTTCCATAACCCATGCATAAGTGAAATAAACCATCCATCTTATCGGCGAACACCACTCGATCGGGCTTCAAATTTCCAATAAAGGCATCACGGGATTCTAAGTAACTAATCATGACCGAACCCAAAAGGTTACACGAGACTCCGAGGGTATTACCAAGGCTAGTCAAGAGTCTAACTACCCTCCTATCAAAACCGAGAGTGGCACCCCTTACTGGATAACCACTTCATCCTTAGAATCCATCCATAGCTTATAAACATAAGCATTATTTCCAAGCTCAACACTTGACATAGACATTCTCAAATCCAAACAAGCCATGAATAAATGGACTGATTCTCCATTAAGACTTTGAAACAAAAATGGGATTCTCTATTACGTTAGTACTTAAGGTGTAGAGACTCAACTATCGAAGCAAACTTAAATGATACGATGATCAAAACAAAGTCCTAACGGGATGATAGAGAAGAAAAGCTAAACCTTTAACAAGATCGTTACCCTCCTTCCGAGGTACCCTAAAAATAAGAGCATACTATTACCCTCCCGATGATCTTGTCCTTGTCCCATAATACTTAACTATCCACCCCGTTTTACCATGCCAAAGGTACTCTCTCGTCATGGGTTTCATTGTTCATCTTTCTCCTTCCTTTGAGGACTAAGCCATACCAACCAGTTGCTCATCCTTAAGCTCGTATCCTTTATCCTCTTTCTCACTATCCTTTCTTATAACGCGGCCACTGGTCCCTCGAGAACCACCTCCATCGCATGGAAAGCACTTTCGTAGATAGAAAAGACTAGTCGCAGTTAAAACCACTGTGACTACAGATGGAGGAAAGAAAGGAAAAGAGATTCAATTAAGGAAACAAGGATAGTGCTAATGGCCTTTGGGGAATAGCCTTTTTCTTTTAAAAGAAAATTTTCTTGAAAAATGCTTCTTTATAAACGATTTTCAATTAGTTTTCAGAAGGTCTTTAAAAACTTTTGCCCAGTCTGGTAACCTTCTGCTCTGATACCAAATGTAACACCCCGCCTCCGCTAGGGTCACTCGCAAAGGAATGCACTAGCTTTAGAGGGGCATTATTGGTAAACATGCACAGAAATATCACAAGACAGAACATATAAAATAGCGGAAGTAAAATCGAACTTTCATAAACATGAATACATAAGGTCTAAAGCCTTTTACATCAGAGTACATCAAAACCTGTCTTGCAATAGTAAAGAAGCATAAAGACTTTTTCATAAATTATTCCCCAAATAAAAACAGTAAAGTAGCCATAGCCAGGAAAAGTCCAAGCCATCCATGATGACCTTCAAGCAGAAGAAGTCCGAACTAAACAGCAGTGTTTCCTCCCTGTAACCTGGGGGGGAAACGGAAGAAAAGAGGCGAAACAAAACGGTTCAGTCAAAAAGACTGAGTAAGCCCTATCTACTATTAGTATAAAAACTAGTAAAGTTAACTGACATGAGAAACTGAGATGAACATAAGCATGATAACAAGATAGGTAAGCTAAATCAAAATAACAGGATGAACTACTGAACTCAGATAAACTAAGATGTCATGATAAATTACGATGTCAAGACAAAACAAGGTATCACATCGTCAGGTTCCTATCAAGTATAATATTCCAAGATATCTATCACGTATAACGTCCCATGGTATCTATCTTGTATATCTGCTCTACACCTACCGTACTAGTATCCCAACTGTATTACGTGTTATCCGTGAATGACCCTTACTCAGAAGTCGTGTAATGGTCCCTGTCAACCTAATATGCCGCATATATAGGTTACTCAACTCATATGTTTCTTTCCATGTATAAGTTCAATTCTTTGCCGTAGGCTGTACGGGCTTTCCCATATAAACGGTTTATCCTTGAAGTTGTTTTGGACTGCAACCCTTGATCTAGTTGTGTTTCCTTACCATGAACTATCGCGCGTCCACTTAGGATTTATGCCACCTAGGACCGCTAGGGATTATGCTACCTAATGAACGTTTCCGTGTCTCGGTTTGGGTTTTGGCCACCTAGGACCACTAGGGATTACGCCACCCGTCAACCGCGCCCTTGATCCCACGTATGTATCGTGAATCGTTTTCCATGTCTAGATGCACATGTTCCCCAATGTGCCATCCGAGTTCCGTGCCAGGGCAAATCAAGAAATACGGAACTCGGTCGGGAGCTTTAAATCGTCTGCCGATGCAGATATCAAAGTCTGTTTTTGTACCCGTGGCTATGGTCCCACGTGACCCCTCCCTCAACTACTGAAAGGCAATCCAAGAAAAATCATGTATAAGA
The DNA here is from genome assembly GCA_030737875.1 of Allium sativum. Taxonomy (NCBI): domain Eukaryota; kingdom Viridiplantae; phylum Streptophyta; class Magnoliopsida; order Asparagales; family Amaryllidaceae; genus Allium; species Allium sativum. Next base: position 303,698,213 of record CM060925.1, on the reverse strand, counting down.
ACCACTCCACGGCCCCACTATAGCCCACTTTCCTACGGGCCAACCTCACCCATGACTCGATAGCAAGCACATGGTCTGTTGGGGGTTCCCTGCCTTTCCGCACGTACACGATTGACTAAAGATGGTAGGTAGTCGGCGATGCGCTATCCAGGGCAAAAACAAGAATCGTCGACTCCACGCTAATCCATCCCAGTCTTTAGGTTGCTCGCATAGCAACCAAGGCATACTCTTGGTCCTTCTAACGCAGACCTTAACCTCTCATGGGCCTAGTATAATTACCTGGCAGCCCACAGAGGGATCCCAAGAATATCCTCACGTCCCCCGAAGCTTCCACTTCGGCACCCAGTGCGCTGGAGCTTTTATCCAAGTCAGATAACTTGCTCCCCCTCGTATACTAAGCGATGACCTACCGTATCAGGTTACTCATCGTTTTGAGAATTAGTCCTATGTCCTTAGCTAAGAATTATTACTTAGATACCCTTAACTAAGGTTTACCACTTAGCTTCCTTTCCCGTTATCCTTGATTAACCACGGTTTTCTACCTAGTTCTTCTAGCTAGGGTTTGTCTATTTGGTTAAGTGTTATCATTCAAGTCCATGACTTAACCCGCCCACGAATCACGTCAAAGATTGGCTAAGTATTTAAGTTCAAGACTTAGTCCCACAAGTTGGTTAAGTGTACCCAGAGGCTCATGACTTAACCCTATCAAGTCAAATTGGTCAAGTACTAGCTTACCTTAATCCTATCGGATTATCTTGCTAGATCGATTAAGCATAGATTATCTTAATCCCATCAAATTATCGGGTCGGATTGGTTAAGTATAGGTTGGCTTAACCCCATCCTCTAATCGTACTACAATGGTTAAGTATATTCTAAAAAGGTCTTGTGACTTAACCTTATCAGGTCCGCGTATTAGATTGGTTAAGTGTAAGTTACTTAACCCCATCAAATCATCATGTATAATTGGTTAAGTATAAGTTGCTTAACCCCATTAAATTATCACGTTAAGTTGGTTAAGTATTGGTTACTTAACCTCATTGAATTACCGAGTTTAAATCGGTTAAGTATTTAACTTAACCCCATCGAATTACCGTGTTTAGATTAGTTAAGTGTGGATTACTTAACCTCATCTAATTACCGTGTCGGATTAGTTAGGTGCAAATTACTTAACCCCATCCCCTAATCATCTTGTATGGTTAAGTGTCATTAAGAAAACTTACTTAACCTTGCCAAATTATCATGTTGGATTGATTAAGTGTTGGTTAACTTAATCCCCGTCCACTGGTCGTATAAAAATGGTTAAGCGTCATTAGGCAAATCAAATCACTTAACCTACCCAACCTTGTCATGTTTTGTTAAGTATCATTAGCCTAACCAATTTACTTAACCCATTTACCCATATCATATTTGGTTAAGAGTCATTAATCAAATTAACTTAACCCTATCATGTGGCATTAATTACTTAGTGCACCCCAACCTCTCACATTAGACTTTGTTGTGGTTACTTGTTAAGCCGGTCGGTTCCGGGTAGCTTTACACCACAACTTGGTCTAACCTCGGGTTCAAGCACAACATGACCAACTTCTCACATTGGGTCCTATTGTTTGCAACTACTAGTTAGGCCGGTCGGTTCCGGGTAGTTTTACGTTGCAAACTCAACCCAACCTCGAGTTGGCCACTTTCATGTTTAGTCTAGTGTCATGTTCATAGTCAAGTTTTCAAGCAATTGGGTAGACCTAACTTAATAGGTAAATTCCCAATGGGTAGACCTAACTTAATAGGTAAATTCCCAAGCTTATGTTTTTATGCATACTTACATGTCAACTTCCATGTTATATTTCAAGTCATGTTTTCAAGTATAAACACATGTCATATTTAACGTTACATGTTGTCATGTTTATACCCATTTACCCAAATCATGTTCATGTCATTATGTTTTCCCATAATGTGACCCCAACGCTTTTAAACTCGCATAATGGATTCAAAGAAGGAACTTGTCAAAGGCATGACAAAAGGGGGTATAAAGCCACTAGTTGAACATGGTGGCAAATGAGACATAATGTGTTCACTAACTTGCATGTTACATTCTTAAGCCTCAAAACATGCATCAACCCAAACTTGGTACATAAGCGAATCAAAAGACATGGAATGATGGCTAGAAACTCGCATATATCATCATATAAGGATTATGACTTCATATGCAAGTTGACATAATGATTATGAAGATTCTCATGTTGCATAATGCAACATTTCAACATAAAGGTTGTGGCTTTTAGCTCATAAGATCAAGATAATGACTTCAAACTTGCATAACATGATAGCATGCATCATTCTAATTAATCAAACCCAAACTTTCAACATGAACATTTAACTTCATAGTTAATATCTAAGAGTAGGGAAGGGCTTACATTGCTATGAAGGCCTAAATCGATTAAACTAAAGCTTGTGATGAAGCCTATGCATGCCATCACCCAAAAAACCCAAAGATGGATGCTCCAAATCAACAAAAACACCATCTTTATGAACAAAGATCAAAGCTTTTGCCTTGGAATCAACTTGAGAAGCTCTCATACTAACATAGGGACTCTCCACTCTCAAGATCATGAAACCTTTCATAGAAATGAAGTGGAGGCTAGGATAGTTGAGTGGAGGCCATGAGAGTAGAAATTTGGCCATAGTTTAGTTACATGAGTGAATAATGAGGGTTTAGGGGGGGTTAGGGGCTTATTTATAGAAGATTAGGCTAGTTAGGACCCTTAGATTAACCCTAGGATAGATCCCAGCCCTCAAAAATCGTCACAAGCCTCCAAAACAAGACCAAGGGCCAAAACAGGTGCACCAGGCCAGCCAGGGTCAAGCCAGAAGGCTGTGCAGGTTTCTGGCTCGACACGGGCGCACTTCCCAAGTGCGCCAGTGTATTTTTGTGCTGGCGCACTTCACAAGTGCGCCAGTGCATTCTGGCTTGTTTTCGGTTTTTCTGCCTAACTTCGTTCATCCATATCTTCTTCATACGGACTCCGATTTACGAAATTTCGGACTCTATTTCTCGTATTTTTCCGAGACGAACGCAATGGCGCAAGCCGTTTATCCTGATTCAGATTTTATAATTTAATTCTGACTTGATTCTTGTCTTAACACGTTGCTAAAAATTCGGGTTGTTACACTCCTTCTCATCCTAAAACTTATTTCTTATAAATATTGGTATCTCCATGCAATTTTGGTTGGACGTGAGTTGTAATTGGTCAATTCGAAGAGTACGGATCTGCAAGACTTTATATATAACGTCAAGATAGAACGTTCGATTTCAACCCGAAAATTGATTTGAACGGATTGAAACGATATATATCCATCATAACTAATACAAGCACTATTGGATTATTTTAAGTTTGTTCAGTATGTTTAAAACATACTAATAGTATTGACTTTGGGGTGTTATTAGTTAGGCATGTACAAATACATATACACACATACACACACATACATACATACATACATACATACTACTACCGTGTACTTTGCAAAGTAAAATTTCGTTTATTCAACTAATAATATAAAATCTTTTTTCCATTCCGCTACCATTATTTTAACATGGTATCGGAGCAGAAGGTTGCATAGTGATAAGGAAGAAAAACTGCTATTAGGTCTCATCAGAATGTTTCTATTCATCACCTGAGATAAGTTGCCATTATTACTGATTTTATGGTTTCTTCTTCAACAATTAGTCAGTCTGTTTGAAGCTATCCAAGATTCATTTTCTATGAATCTGGTTTCTTCATCATCCTATCCCTCTGTTCACTTTTGTTTGTCAGTCTACATCATCAGTTTCTTGATCTTTTCAAGATGGTTGAAGGAGATATCGCTTCACCTTCTATATCAACTGCAAAGACAACAATTCAATCAAGTTCATATAATACTCAAGAACTCATCAAGGCTATAATTAAGCCCTAAAGTCAATTGATACCAATACACATTGATAAGACAAATTATCTATTACGGAAATTACAGATTGAAACTATTGTAAAAGGATATTGTCTTGAAGATCATACATATAGAACAAAGATGGTTCCATCAAAATTCATTAGGAACAGTGAGGATAAACTCACAGCAAACCAAGAGGATTTATCTCATCAAATATAGGACAACTTGGTAAGTTTACGAATGATGTCTTCTATTGGACCTTCACTAACGCCTCAACTCTTTGGTTGTAAAATATCTCATGAAATCTGGACTACCATGGAGAGAGTTTTCGCATCTCAATCTGCTGCCATATTCCTACATTACAAAAGATATCTGCAAAGTATGAATGAGTACCTCGTGAAGGTCAAGAATATATGTGATCAGCTTATTGTATATAACAATTCTATGATTTTTGTTTGATGATAACAAACATATATATTATTATAAATGTGTTTCTATTGTACTATTCCACTACATCACAAACACAATAAAATATTTATATTTAAATAAAATACTACTGCACAAGGATTCAAACATAAATACAGAATTTTATTAAAATATAATATTTTATTTCTACATTTGAATGGTACAGATTTTATATCTCCACTAATTGTACATCCCAGTAATGCAATACATTTCATATTCAATTTCACATACACCGTTCCTCACTACAACACTCAACCACTTAGTTATATTTCACTCAGTTGTATAAACACATATACATTCTAATTCACTAAGCTCACTCATATACAGACCACTCATATACAGATACTCACTCATACACAATCACTCACTTGTATTTTGTCTTCAGCCTGCTTTTCAATCAGTCGGTCCTGTGTTCTACTTACCTGTCACAAAAACACAAAGTAATCTGGAACAAAATATTTTTTGATTCTAGGAGGTATAATTTTATTTTATAATTTATTTGCCTTAGAATTTTGGTGTGTTTCTCATCATATTTCATGACTTGATCTGATAAGTGCATATATATATATCCATCTGTGTACAGACAGCTTGTGATATTCACAGTGATTCACTTTAAATACCACAAGGTAGCCATCATCTGTAGTGCTCACGTATGTATGTATATATATATATATTCCGCACAAGCAATATACATGTGTATATATATACACGTAGTACAGGAAGCATTACATATCATCTCAAAAATGAAACATGAAACATTCAGAAACGCACACGAACAAGATGGATAACAACATGTCAACGTTTCAAGTTCATGCAAGATAGAGAGGCAAGATTGAAGTGTACAAATTCAAAGAAACTCATGCACATGTACTAGTTTCAAATACGCACGGCTAGCAGCACATGACTATTGTGAAATGAAATGGTCCAGCAACATGCACAAGTGTGCATAAGCTTTCATGTGTGCATGCACAAGGTATTGGGTCAAGTTTGAGCACACATATGTGGAAGAACATGGGTGTCAAGATTCATGCGACCTAGTGCATGAGTACAAGTCATCAAGATAATAAGGTGTAGCATATATAAGTTTGAAAGCAAAAATCGAAGCCATAAACAAGCAAAGACATAAATGAATGTGTAGCACCACAAAACAATGTCAAGTACAGATAATCAACAAGGAGCTTCAGGATACAAAAGATCAAGAAAATACGAGTAGAAATGCAGGTGCTCATGCATTCATTCGAAGAAAATTTTCTGCAAATAAATCATCAATGCAAACTTAGCAAGAGAGAACTAAATCCTTTTTTATGGCACGAGCAAAAGTGGCAAGCATGGTGTGTTCACAACAGTATTTGCAAACTTAGCACAATGTGTTACTCGTGCAAAATTGGCATGAAAATATTATTCAAAAGTTCCAGAATTAGACAAAACATTTTTTGCAGAAATGAATATATTTTTGGCAAGATATCATAAATTATTTTTGGGATAAAAATCATTTGAGTGATATCCTGAATTCAACAGTAATCTTTTTTCTGGCAAGTCTGTTTTTCACATGTGTAGTTTCAATGGGCCACAAATCATATTATTTAATTCCAAAAATACATGAGACAATTTTGGGCAAGAAATCATTCATCTTTCCAGTTTTGATCAATATCATTTTTAGGCAAAGAGGCATTTTTAATTGATTCCAAAAATGACAAAAGTCAAGCAACATTCACAGTCATTCAACAATCAAGCAAAGGCCAAAGGAAAACAATTATTTTGTTTCACAAATTAAATCAAAAAAATCATGAGAACAAGCCACGGCAATCATTCAATCAGGGAAACAACAAACACGCAACAAATCAGATGAAATCATTTGGGAAATCAGAGATATTATAGGGTTCTATAATCCTATAAATAATACCTTTGTCATCACAGGCAGATTCGTCCGAAAACCAAGCGACAACCATCGAAAAATTCAAGCAAAAAAATCGAACAAATAAATTCAGTATAACTCACATTTTTTATCGCAAGAAAGAGAAATCAATCATTGAATAAAACAACAAGGATTCGAGCTTCAGAGAATTTCTAAAGCATCTATTTTTCATAATCACGATTTGGTTTGGGATAAGGCGAAAAACCCTAACTTTTAGGGGTCAGCCAACATTGATTTCAAAAGCAAGAATAAAAGAAACAAAAGGGGTTGGTCTTGTTTTTAAAGGGAGGCACTTTCTTTTAATACTAAAACGGTTTTTGTTTTAATTTATTTGTATTTTCTTTTGTAATTTTCAATTTGTAGGTTTACTAGTTTTCGTTTCAAAATTTGGGTTTACTAGGTATGAGTTTTAGTTAGGGGAAAATATGGTTTCGAGGACATAAACTAGTGCAGGGTTTTGAACGTAGGATTAGTGCAACTAGAGAGAGATTGTGATGCCTTTTTTGTGTAGCTCCTTGTAGAAACTTGGGGATAAGTTTTTAGCATAGGGTTAGGACAATCAGGCCAAGAATTGTCGGGGGTTTACAGGTGTTGTAAGCATTGTAATAGTTGACTAATATCTAGTACAAAAATTGGGAATGCAGTAGTAGGCCGGGTTTGCCGAAGCAGGGTAAAATATATGTTATTTATTTCCTGCATTTACTTTCTCTATTGCATTATGTGTTGTGATAATTTTTAGTATCTCGTAAAACTCCAATAAACACTCTTCACCCTCCCTCTAGGGTTAATTTAGATCCAACAAGTCATATCAGAGCCAGGTATTTCATTAACTATAGAGTCATGGTTTCCCTAGTTGTTTGTCCATCGAGAGTCAGTCCAGTCGCATTCCTTCTATTTTTAATGGTATAGATTTTTTAAATTGAAAATCAAAATGGAATCCTATTTAAAAATCAGTTAATATTAAATGTTGGGATATTATTACAAATGGATATGATATTGTTGATATTGAGTTTAATTCTCATGCTACTCATATTTTATTTTTATATTGATGATGACCAATATAGCCTTATCTCCCATTGTTTGACTTCACAAGAAATCTGGGAAACACTCAATACATTGTATGGAAGAATTGGCAATAGTAGCTCAAAACCCAGAATGACATCTCAGATTTAAATTTATGCCTAACAGGCTGTACAGATAAAATTTCAGATGATTCAGACGATCGAGACTCAACAGATGATGAAACTGAAAATTTCTCATACGAAGATTTAGTTTTTATGTGTACTGATTTAACTAGATCTGTTGATAATCTCAACCGGAAAAACAAATATCTGAAATCTAAAAATCATGATTTGTCTAACAAAATTATGATTTTGGAATAAAATCTTGAAAAGGTCAAGAAGTCTTCAAACTCTGTTTGTAAAAATTGTTTGAATTTGAAAAATTATCTTGTCCATCAAAATGAAAATATTCAAAAATTTGAGAATGAAATCCTGATTTTAATAGAGAACAATTTTGAGCTTGAAAGCACAAACATATTTTTGCAAAACAAATTCGAAAATTTTAAGACTGCCAATAGTTCCGAATATGAATTTGCTGAAAAACAAAATTTGTTGGAAACAAAATTGATTTTGAATGAGTTTGGAAATGAGATTGAAAAATTCAAAATTTTTGAAAAGCTTGAGATTGAAAATCTAAATCAATTTAAATCTGAAATTTGTGAGTCCAAGGCTAAAATAGAATTACTTGAAAATGAGAATTTGGGTTTGAAACAATCTGATGCCGAAAAGAAGGTCGCTATAAATCATTGTTCAATTTTGATAAAAGAAAATAGCGATCTCCAATTGTGATAACCCCAAACCCCCGTGCCACGGAAGCAAGGATAATCATTGGAATATAACACATAAACAATTAACAGCAGAACATAAATATAGAATTACACCGGATATTGTACATCAAGTTACGCTGAAAATAATATAACCATAAGAGTTACACAGCATAATAGGATCACACATATACAGAATACAGTTTCAACTTAATATAAAATGTCTATAGCGAAAACATACATAATATACTTAATGAAGTCTGAACAACATAATGAAAATGATAGAATCCATCTTCAGCTCCATATATATCCAGAATAAATCTACTAAAACCTGAATATAAGGTTGCCCATGTCGAAAATAGGGGCAACCGAGTTTGCAAAGTGAAACAAACTACAAGTCAGTCATGAGACTGTTATGAGAAATCTTACTTAACTTATTTAATAATAAGACTAATCACAGGACCATGCCGCTAACGCGAAATGGGTTTACTCCATTGGATTGCCAGTGCATAAATAAAGTAAATCATTTAAACCACACAATTCTTTTTAGAAAAATGAAGTCATTATAAGACTCAGGTCCAATCACACAATGCAACGCAAGCTGGAGGATAGAGTTTTACCTTATAATGGACAAAATATGCTTGATACATATAAAACCAAATCATTTGATATTATTATTAGTGCATATATGTTTCAAAAACAATTTCAATCATAATGTATCAATCATAGACGACATAGGTACCATATATCATGTCGCCATATATAGATTTACAATCAAAACCGCATGATGTCTTATTGAAAGTTGGATTTCCATCATGAACCAAGGCAAGGGATCGTCCTTACTGAATTCGAGATTCTCTAGCCCGAGCCTCAGGATACAGTCTGTAATAACCCGGAAATTCTGAACCAGTTTAAAATTTTTATTTTGGCAATTATGGCGAATTTTCTATATTTAAAATGAATTATTTTAAATAATATCGACGGAAAATTTATTTTGAATATAATTAGAACGTATATAGTTATATGGGTCGTCGTTAGAATATAAATAATTATATATAATTATAAATAGAATTGAAAATGGCGCGGTAGTTCGATAATTCGATTTCAAACTTCAATTGAATGTACCGGGTGCAAAACAATCCGGATTTTAGTGAAACCAAAAACATTAGGATCTAATTGATAATATCTTTCCAACGAACCCGAAAAATCGAAATTTCATAGCAGGAATCAAAAGATATGTCCAGTTGAAAATTCTGAATAGTCGTTATGGAATTCAGGCCCTTAAAAATAGACATATGGCAAACGACCTCGGATTTCGACGAAACCACTTTTGTTGGGTCCGTGATGTCAAATTATTGCTAGATTCCAAATTTCATAATTTTTCGAATCAATATGTGAGCGTTGCAAAGGAAAACGGGTTTGACCAGTTTCAGTTGATTTTAATCGACTGGAAAATGGCCATTTTTCCAACGGTCTCGGAATTCGACGAAACTAGTTTTGTTAGGACCGTATCGTCAATACGAAGCTAGAAAATATTTTTCTGCAATTTATAGAGTTCATATGTGATCCCGGTAAATTGTAATGCGCGTTCAAATTCAATATATAGAGTTATAGGTTGATTTTGACGGAAACTGATCGAAACGATCGAATCAGCCTACGATACATATCCCATTGTGTTCGGAATGGGGGTAAAACGCTATGGACGACAGGCGGTGCGCCCCGTTTTGAGGTCGAAAATAAAAGTTGCTTTTTGGTGGAAAATTAAATAATAAAATAAATAAAATATAAAATATCTTACCTTCCCTCTCCTATTACCTCTGGCCCCCCGTTCGATTCATTTCAGATTCAAGAAAAAAAAATAAGAAAAAAAGAGGGCGACGGGGGGGGGGGAGCGCCGCCCCACCAGCCATCGCGCCCCCACTAGGGCAGCGCCGCCCACCGTCGTGCCCCAGGTGGCGGCGCACCCCATCGCGACAGGATACCCTCCCTCTCGTTCGAAGGCCGACGCATCCGAACCCCACCCCGACGCCACCCCGAGCCTGCGCCACCTCCTCCCTCCGCCTCCCTTCCGATCCTCTCCCCCTCCGACGAGCGCGCAACCGAACCCCCAGCAGCCCCCTTTCTCTGAAATTCAAAAGTAAGCCTTCTTTACTTATTTAATTTTATTTTTCAGCTCTCTTTTATTTAAATTAGCATAGGTAAAAACTGATTTTATTATATAGAGATTTAGGATTTTTAAAAACTGATTTTGTATGGTTTTTAAAACTGAAAATTACATGACTTTAAAACTGAAATTTATTTGATTTTAAAATTGATTTTTAAACTATGAAGGAATTTGATTTTTAACTTTGAAAAGTTTGATTTTTAACTAGGAAAGATCGGGTATTTTTACCATTGTAAAGACGATATTTTTATCATTGTAAAGAGGCGATTTTTCATAGCAAAAAGAAATGATTTTCAATAATATAAAAGTTGAATTTTTATATTCATGAAGGTGAGATTTTTATTCGAAGAAAGATATGATTTTTTTCTATAATAATAATGTGATTTTTATAATGATAAATTTGAAAAGGAGAAATCTTTATATTTGAAAAGGCGAAATCTTTATATTTGAAAAGGCGAGATCTTTATATTGAATAGCATAGTAAAAATTCGATTTTTATATATTGAATAGCATAGGAAAAATTCGATTTTTATATATTGAACAGCGAAGTAAAAATTCGATTTTTATATATAGAATAGCGACGTAAAAATTCGATTTTTAAATATATGAAGTGATTATAAAAACATGATTTTTTAAATTTAAAGTAAACAAATAAAAATGTGATTTTTATTTTAAAGACATTAGTATATATAAAAATGTGATTTTTATATACGTAGTTAATACGGGCAACGAAAGTGGCAAAAGGCGGGAACGACAAGATTTTCTACAATGGAAGTGTCGTGAAGTTGGGATAGCTATCGGTGAGAATTTCTCACTCTTCAATTTCTTTTCTAGTTATATATATATATACTAGGATGCAGACGGTGCTTAGTAGCAACCGACACAATCGTCCACAGACCATGGACTTTTTTGTTTGGTTGTGTAGTTGGTTAAATTTTTTGGTTTGAATTGAATTGTTTGGTGAAATATAATTGATTTGATTGATGTGTGAATGGCATGGGCCTTCACTAGACCGGGGATAAGGCTAGGCCTTGTCCCGTTTCTAGTATCGTGCCGTTATGCCGCCGAAATTTTCTAAAATAAGTTAGAAAAATAAAAATATCATTTTATTTAAAGAATGAACTGAATAGAAATTCATGTGTTAAAATAAAATGTTTTATCGTTAAAAATTTAATTTTTATCGTGAATATGAATATAGTGAATGTGAATAAATAAATATTTGTTTACAAACCGGACGGTTTGTTTATGTACACTGATTTGACTGACATTGATTGGGACGATAAATTTTACACATCGCCCTGCACAAATAAAATCTGTGTTTGATTGTTTGAAACCCCACACGGTTGCTGGGATGAAATTTGAAGTTCACGCATCCTGATTGATTAAATATGTCGATCGATTGATTGACAGGCTGTTATAAGCGTTAGATATCTATATTTGATGCTTCTACAATGTAGTGCACTTTGGTTGATGGTTGATTATTTTTCCATACTATAATATACGTGTGATGTATGAAAATCCATATAATTAATATTATATGGTGATTGATTGGGCCTCATTCCAATTTAGAAAATAAAGAATATTATAAAATAAAGGTTCATGTGTTGACCGTACTCATCCGTTGAGATTAGTCATGTGTTGAACGAAATATTTTAATTATAAAATTTACATCTTTATCAATATAAAATAAAGGTTCATGTGTTGACAGTACTCATCCGTTGAGATTAGTCATGTGTTGAACGAAATATTTTAAAAATAGAAATATTTGAAACAGAAATATTTGAATAGGAAATATTTGAAAATAGAAATATATGAAGCCGTGTGGATTAGATTGACACCATTTTGACGTGAACGATATTTATATCGATTTTATTCATTTTAAAATGAATATTGAAAAGTGATTTCGAAATCGAATATTTTGAAATGAAATTTGAATTAAATTGAATATATAACCAATTTTAATTGAATCGAATAGAAAACGAAATGAATTTGAATTGAATAGAAAACCAATTTGAATTGAATCGAATAGAAAACGAAATGAAATTTGAATTAAATTGAATATATAACCAATTTGAATTGAATCGAATAGAAAACCAATTTGAATTGAATCGAATAGAAAACGAAATGAATTTTGAATTAAATAGAAAACCAATTTGAATTTGAATCGAATAGAAAATGAAATGAATTTGAATTGAATAGAAAACCAATTTGAATTGAATCGAATAGAAAACAAAATGAATTTGAATTGAATAGAAAACCAATTTGAAATTGAATTGAATAGAAAACCAATTTGAATTGAATCGAATAGAAAACCAATTTGAATTGAATCGAATAGAAAACCAATTTGAATTGAATCGAATAGAGAACCACTTTGAATTGAATTGAATAGAAAACGACTTTGAATTGAATTGAATGGAAAACGAATTCGAATTGAATTGAAAGCGAATTGAAATGAATTCAAATTGAATTGAAATTTGAATTGAATAGAAATGAATTTTAAAACGAATTTATAAGGAAAAATTCAATTTTGATTTGATTTGAAATGGAAGTTGAAATGGTTTTTGAAACGAATTTAAAATGATGTATATAATTCGCTTTAAATAGAAATCGACGAAATATATATTATATATATAATATAATGGCCCGAATAGAACGCGTCGCGCCGCGGCAGTTCGTGAATTTCGACCATTTATTTCAAAAGGACATTACAGAAGATCCGACCGTCGGATTCTCCTAAAACCGGAACGTTGGGTTCGTATCGAAAAGATCTTTCTAACGAATATTTGAAATTTGAAATCTAACGGTTGGATTTGGAGATACGTCCAAATCAAATTTGAAAAAGGTCGTTGTAAGTGCAGTTCGATGGCCGTTGATGGAAATCGACTGTACGGGCCTTGATAAAATTATTAAAAATAGTAATAATTAGTGAGAAATCATAAGAAATGATTTGGGAAAAAATGGGATGAAAAACTCCATATTTGAAAAGATAAAAATAGATTTTTATCGAAATGAACTAGTTTTGAACTGAAATTAAAACCCATTTATTTTTAAATAAATAAATTGGATTTGAAATGGGTTATAAACAGAATTGATTTGTGGGTTTATAGTGAACGGTGTATTAAATAACATTTGTTCTTTAACCCGATAATAAATAGAATGTGATGTGGGTTTATCGTGAACGGTGTTTTAAATAACATTTGTTCTTTAACCCGATAATAAATAGAATGTGATTTGGGTTTGTCGTGAACTGTGTTTTAAATGACATTAGTTCTTTAACCCAGTAAAAGGAGTTTTTAATGAATCTGCAATTAGATTGAAATGTGAATTGATAATCTGAATTATCAAATTTGGAAAATGAGTGAGAATGGAGTATCGCCAGTTTTGCTCCAAAGCGAATAGCTAAATCTTTAATTAGATTTGAACGTGAAATGGTAATTAATTTTACTGATAACACTGTGGTGTTAGATATGGAGTATTACCAGTTTTGCTTCATGGGATGAATAGGTTGGGATTGGGATATAAAATAAATAATTACTTCGGTGTGGTTCGCTAATCTCGACTAGTCTTGAAAAATCATAATTTGGTTTGAAATGACATCCAAAGGAAGATTAGAGGATAAATTTTAAAGAATTTATCTTGGATAAAATTAATGGGAACCTTTCCCTAAGAATGTGGAATTGGAATGAGGCGTATGTTGTGTTTGTGTAACATTTGTTTTTAATATACGCGGGTTGTTCGGAAAGGCCGGGTTTATACCCATTCTGAATAGCCAATTCGACGATATGTCGAAGATGAAGACTGTGGTTGAAGACCGGAAGTCTTCACATCATTCGGGTGATTACTGATGATCTTGATTGGGCTGTACACCCAAGATGAGGGAATCAGTTGGTGGTCGTCCAGACGTACTTGGAGATCGGTGGATATGCGAGGAAAGTGCCTCCAGTTTCGTTCAGACCCAGAACGAACTTGTAAATGGATTGTGTGTCTGACATTGGATTTTATTCTGTGTTGATTGATTTTTGTTAAATATATACCTGTTTGGCGGCGGAGAATTTATTCTCTTGCTTAACGCCCTTCTCTGAGACGTACGAGCTTAGAGGTTATATATCGATAGATATCAATCGCATGGCATGAATTGCCTGTGTGGCACGCTGAGTTGCATGGATCAAGGCTTCTGTTGAAAAGCAAAGTCTTGTGGTTGATGATCAAAGCACGGTCTTTGTGGCGTAGCTTTGTGTATAACGTGAATTCGCGAGCCTCACACCTCGGTATGAGTTAAAAACGGGATACGGACCACTAGGAGAGCACGACGTTTCTTTCTAGCTTTGGTGGTGTCAGTGACTTACCCGCCCTGACATTTATATACTTTTCACCTTTGTGGTTGTTGGAATGAGGCGCATCGATATTAGGTCTGTAAGGACCGGGAAACGTATGTTCAGGAATTGCCAATCCTCAAACGTAAGAGAGGACCGGCCCAGCCGATTCCGGGGTTGCCCAGAGTGTGTAGCCCCGAGGCATTTGCTAGAGTGTCTCGAAGCGGAGAGGATCTTGCCCCTTGCCTCGACTCATGACGGAAATCCAATTTCCAATATGTGTATTGCGGTTTTAATTGTAGAACTAGTATGGCGACATAGTAGATGGTAGCTATGCCGCCTATGATTGATATTTATGATTGAAATTGTTTTGACACTATACACTTATTATAGTATCAAATGATTTGTTTTAAACGTACCAAGCATGTTTGGCTATTATAAGGGAAAACCCTATCCTCCGGCTTGCGTTGCATTGTGTGATGGGACCTGGGTCTTATAATAGCTTCATTTTTCGAAAAAGCATTGCGTTGTTTATTGAGATGCACTGGTATTCTTGGGAGGAAACTCATTCCGTGTTATACGGCGTGGTCCCTTGAATTACTCTCTTTTAAAATAAAGTTTTAATACCTGTTTTAGTTCTCACACCAGTCACATGACTGACCTGGAGTTTATTGTTTTAACCTAAACTCTGGGTGCCCCTATTTTCCGCACGGGCAGCTAGTAGTTTTGGTTTTGCAGATTTATATTCACAGGATCCTGGTTTACAGCTGGAATGATATCCGGAAAGCTCTGTATCCGTATATCACCTTCAGTTGTGCTTTGTATTATTTTCCGCTGCTATGTAATTTATTTTAATCTCTGATATTTATCGAATGTAATTTATTCGATTATACTCTGTATATTCTTATATCTGATGGAATTGTTGTAATAGCAATGAAATGTTCTTCTGTTTGTGTTCTAATTTGTCCTGTTCTCAAACGATCAGGGGTTTCGAATGGTCTAGATCGGTTTAACGACTGATTCGGATCGAGCGAAATTCCAGGCCGTCACATTTGGTATCAGAGCTTTGGTTTACAGAGCTCGAGAACAAGGCACATTAGAACCATACGAAAGAATTCATCAGATATTGGATTAGTAATATCCAATTAGAATGACTCGTTAGAGATAGGATCAGTAGTATCCTAGAACGAGGGTGAAGAGTATATTTTTCAAATGAAAACAATTTTGTTTTGAAAATTTAATTCATTTAAACGTATTTGAATATTTATTTATGTTGAATATGGACAATCGAGTATATAAAGATTTCGCGTATACGCGTCATGAACGTATATTCGAAGTTTTAATATACTGGATAGATATAGAATCATATTCTAGTGGCCCGAAGATGATTCTGATGGTTGAGTACTCGTCGTCAGAATTTATTTTCGAGTGACGAAGGTGTGTAATTTCTATATATTTCCATTAGACTGGTGTGAGAACCAAAATATAGGTAGAATACATTGTTGTGATCTGGCATCAAAACATGATTTTTGTATATATATCAAAACTATGAATTTGAAACTCTAATTCACTAATTGATTGATGTTTGTGTTGTTTGTTTATTTGTTTGATAATTTTGAACCATTATGCCTAATGGAATCACATATTGAATTATATTGAAAATTGGTCATATTTGCTTGCATATACATATACTTACATTGAACAGGTCATAGCAAGGAGGCTAGAGCCGAAGAATAAAATTAGTTTGCCCGACAAATAGGTACATGTTTACTATAATTTACTGTTTTGTTTGGGTGATGAGGATTTTATGAGCCGATTGGCTAGCCGCTTGGCCTGTTCTTTTTCTTTTGAGATCAGAAGGCCTATATGGAAATTTCGGGATTTTCCCGTGGCTCCCGGTGTAGGGGAGGTTATGGCGAAATTTTTCGAAAATTTAGGGTGTTAGCCAAATTTTTGAAAATTTGAAAATTCTCAGAAACTGAAAAGTTGGAGAATGGAAGCCAGACTGAACGTAGAGCTGATTAATCAAACCACTTTCGACTTTGTTCCTTTTCGGGGATGAAAAGTTTTAAGTGGGGGAGATTGTAATAACCCGGAAATTCTGAACCAGTTTAAAATTTTTATTTTGGCAATTATGGCGAATTTTCTATATTTAAAATGAAGTATTTTAAATAATATCGACAGAAAATTTATTTTGAATATAATTAGAACGTATATAGTTATATGGGTCGTCGTTAGAATATAAATAATTATATATAATTATAAATAGAATTGAAAATGGCGCGGTAGTTCGATAATTCAATTTCAAACTTCAATTGAATGTACCGGGTGCAAAACAATCCGGATTTTAGTGAAACCAAAAACATTAGGATTTAATTGACAATATCTTTCAAACGAACCCGAAAAATCGAAATTTCATAGCAGGAATCAAAAGATATGTCCAGTTGAAAATTCTGAATAGTCGCTATGGAATTCAGGCCCTTAAAAATAGACATTTTGCAAACGACCTCGGATTTCGATGAAACCACTTTTGTTGGGTCCATGATGTCAAATTATTGCTAGATTCCAAATTTCAAAAAATTTCGAATCAATATGTGAGTGTGGCAAAGGAAAATGCGTTTGACCGGTTTTAGTTGATTTTAATCGACTGGAAAATGGCCATTTTTCCAACGGTCTCGGAATTCGACGAAACTAGTTTTGTTAGGACCGTATCGTCAATACGAAGCTAGAAAATATTTTTTTGCAATTTATAGAGTTCGTATGTGACCCCGGTAAATTGAAATGTGCGTTCAAATTCAATATATAGAGTTATAGGTTGATTTTGACGGAAACTGATCGAAACGATCGAATCAGCCTACGATACATATCCCATTGTGTTCGGAATGGGGGTAAAACGCTATGGACGACAGGCGGTGCGCCCCGTTTTGAGGTCGAAAATAAAAGTTGCTTTTTGGTGGAAAATTAAATAATTAAATAAATAAAATATAAAATATCTTACCTTCCCTCTCCTATTACCTCTGGCCCCCCGTTCGATTCATTTCAGATTCAAGAAAAAAAAATAAGAAAAAAAGAGGGCGACAAGGGGGGGGGAGCGCCGCCCCACCAGCCATCGCGCCCCCACTAGGGCAGCGCCGCCCACCGTCGTGCCCCAGGTGGCGGCGCACCCCATCGCGACAAGATACCCTCCCTCTCGTTCGAAGGCCGACGCATCCGAACCCCACCCCGACGCCACCCCGAGCCTACGCCACCTCCTCCCTCCGCCTCCCTTCTTCTCCTTCCGATCCTCTCCCCCTCCGACGAGCGCGCAACCAAACCCCCAGCAGCCCTCTTTCTCTGAAATTCAAAAGTAAGCCTTCTTTACTTATTTAATTTTATTTTTCAGCTCTCTTTTATTTAAATTAGCATAGGTAAAAACTGATTTTATTATATAGAGATTTAGGATTTTTAAAAACTGATTTTGTATGATTTTTAAAACTGAAAATTACATGACTTTAAAACTGAAATTTATTTGATTTTAAAATTGATTTTTAAACTATGAAGGAATTTGATTTTTAACTTTGAAAAGTTTGATCTTTAACTATGGAAAGATCGGGTATTTTTACCATTGTAAAGACGATATTTTTATCATTGTAAAGAGGCGATTTTTCATAGCAAAAAGAAATGATTTTCAATAATATAAAAGTTGAATTTTTATATTCATGAAGGTGAGATTTTTATTCGAAGAAAGATATGATTTTTATCTATAATAAAAATGTGATTTTTATAATGATAAATTTGAAAAGGAGAAATCTTTATATTTGAAAAGGCGAAATCTTTATATTTGAAAATGCGAGATCTTTATATTGAATAGCATAGTAAAAATTCGATTTTTATATATTGAATAACATAGTAAAAATTCGATTTTTATATATTGAATAGCATAGGAAATATTCGATTTTTATATATTGAACAGCGAAGTAAAAATTCGATTTTTATATATAGAATAGCGATGTAAAAATTCGATTTTTAAATATATGAAGTGATTATAAAAACATGATTTTTAAAATTTAAAGTAAACAAATAAAAATGTGATTTTTATTTTAAAGACATCAGTACATATAAAAATGTGATTTTTATATATGTAGTGAATACGGGCAACGAAAGTGGCAAAAGGCGAGAACGACAAGATTTTCTACAATGGAAGTGTCGTGAAGTTGGGATAGCTATCGGTGAGAATTTCTCACTCTTCAATTTCTTTTCTAGTTATATATATATATACTAGGATGCAGACGGTGCTTAGTAGCACTCGACACAATCGTCCACAGACCATGGACTTGTTTGTTTGGTTGTGTAGTTGGTAAGATTATTTGGTTTGAATTGTATTGTTTGGTGAAATGAAATTGATTTGATTGATTGTGAATGGCGTGGGCCTTCACTAGACCGGGGATAAGGCTAGGCCTTGTCCCGTTTCTAGTATCGTGACGTTATGTCGCCGAAATTTTCTAAAATAAGTTAGAAAAATAAAAATATCATTTTATTTAAAGAATGAACTGAATAGAAATTCATATGTTAAAATAAAATGTTTTATTGTTAAAAATACAATTTTTAACGTGAATATGAATATAGTGAATGTGAATAAATAAATATTCATTTACAAACCGGACGGTTTGTTTATGTACACTGATTTGACTGACATTGATTGGGACGATAAATTTTACACATCGCCCAACTGCACAAATAAAATCTGTGTTTGATTGTTTGAAACCCCACACGGGTGTTGGGATGAAATTTGAATTTCACTCATCCTGATTGATTAAATATGTCGATCGATTGATTAACAGGCTGTTATAAGCGTTAGATATCTATATTTGATGCTTATACAGTGTAGTGCACTTTGGTTGATGGTTGATTATTTTTCCATACTATTATATACGTGTGATGTATGAAAATCCATATAATTAATATTATATGGTGATTGATTGGGCTTCATTCCAATTTAGAAAATAAAGAATATTATAAAATAAAGGTTCATGTGTTGACCGTACTCATCCATTGAGATTAGTCATGTGTTGAACGAAATATTTTAATAATAAAATTTACATCTTTATCAATATAAAATAAAGGTTCATGTGTTGACAGTACTCATCCGTTGAGATTAGTCATGTGTTGAACGAAATATTTTAAAAATAGAAATATTTGAAATAGAAATATTTGAATAGGAAATATTTGAAAATAGAAATATATGAAGCCGTGTTGATTAGATTGACGCCATTTTGACGTGAACGATATTTATATCGATTTTATTCATTTTAAAATGAATATTGAAAAGTGATTTCAAAATCGAATATTTTGAAATGAAATTTGAATTAAATTGAATATATAACCAATTTGAATTGAATCGAATAGAAAACGAAATGAATTTGAATTGAATAGAAAACCAATTTGAATTGAATCGAATTGAAAACGAAATGAAATTTGAATTAAACTGAATATATAACCAATTTGAATTGAATCAAATAGAAAACCAATTTGAATTGAATCGAATAGAAAACGAAATGAATTTGAATTAAATAGAAAACCAATTTGAATTTGAATCGAATAGAAAACGAAATGAATTTGAATTGAATAGAAAACCAATTTGAATTGAATCGAATAGAAAACGAAATGAATTTGAATTGAATAGAAAACCAATTTGAAATTGAATCGAATAGAAAACCAGTTTGAATTGAATCGAATAGAAAACCAATTTGAATTGAATCGAATAGAAAACCAATTTGAATTGAATCGAATAGAAAACCAATTTGAATTGAATCGAATAGAGAACCACTTTGAATTGAATTGAATAGAAAACGACTTTGAATTGAATTGAATGGAAAACGAATTCGAATTGAATTGAAAGCGAATTGAAATGAATTCAAGTTGAATTGAAATTTGAATTGAATAGAAATGAATTTTAAAACGAATTTATAAGGAAAAATTCAATTTTGATTTGATTTGAAATGGAAGTTGAAATGGTTTTTGAAACGAATTTAAAACGATGTATATAATTCGTTTTAAATAGAAATCGATGAAATATATATTATATATATAATATAATGGCCCGAATAGAACGCGCCGCGGCAGTTCGTGAATTTCGACCATTTATTTCAAACGGACATTACGGGAGATCCGACCGTCGGATTCTCCTAAAACCGGAACCGTTGGGTTCGTATCGAAAAGAGCTTTCTAACGAATATTTGAAATTTGAAATCTAACGGTTGGATTTGAAGATACGTCCAAATCAAATTTGAAAAAGGTCGCTGTAAGTGTCGTTCGATGGCCGTTGATCGAAATCGACTGTACGGGCCTTGATAAAATTATAAAAAATAGTAATAATTAGTGAGAAATCATAAGAAATGATTTGGGAAAAAATGGGATGAAAAACTCCATATTTGAAAAGATAAAAATAGATTTTTATCGAAATGAACTAGTTTTGAACTGAAATTAAAACCCATTTATTTTTAAATAAATAAATTGGATTTGAAATGGGTTATAAACAGAATTGATTTGTGGGTTTATAGTGAACGGTGTATTAAATAACATTTGTTCTTTAACCCGATAATAAATAGAATGTGATGTGGGTTTATCGTGAACGGTGTTTTAAATAACATTTGTTCTTTAACCCGATAATAAATAGAATGTGATTTGGGTTTGTCGTGAACTGTGTTTTAAATGACATTAGTTCTTTAACCCAGTAAAAGGAGTTTTTAATGAATCTGCAATTAGATTGAAAAGTGAATTGATAATCTGAATTATCAAATTTGGAAAATGAGTGAGAATGGAGTATCGCCAGTTTTGCTCCAAAGCGAATAGCTAAATCTTTAATTAGATTTGAACGTGAAATGGTAATTAATTTTACTGATAACACTGTGGTGTTAGATATGGAGTATTACCAGTTTTGCTTCATGGGATGAATAGGTTGGGATTGGGATATAAAATAAATAATTACTTCGGTGTGGTTCGCTAATCTCGACTAGTCTTGAATAACCATAATTTGGTATGAAATGACATCCAAAGGAAGATTAGAGGATAAATTTTAAAGAATTTATCTTGGATAAAATTAATGGGAACCTTTCCCTAAGAATGTGGAATTGGAATGAGGCGTATGTTGTGTTTGTGTAACATTTGTTTTTAATATACGCAGGTTGTTCGGAAAGGCCGGGTTTATACCCATTCTGAATAGCCAATTCGACGATATGTCGAAGATGAAGACGGTGGTTGAAGACCGGAAGTCTTCACATCGTTCGGGTGATTACTGATGATCTTGATTAGGCTGTACACCCAAGATGAGGGAATCAGTTGGTGGTCGTCCAGACGTACTTGGAGATCGATGGATATGCGAGGAAAGTGCCTCCGGTTTCGTTCAGACCCAGAACGAACTTGTAAATGGATTGTGTGTCTGACATTGGATTTTATTCTGTGTTGATTGATTTTTGTTAAATATATACCTGTTTGGCGGCGGAGAATTTATTCTCTTGCTTAACGCCCTTCTCTGAGACGTACGAGCTTAGAGGTTATATATCGATAGATATCAATCGCATGGCATGAATTGCCTGTGTGGCACGCTGAGTTGCATGGATCAAGGCTTCTGTTGAAAAGCAAAGTCTTGTGGTTGATGATCAAAGCACGGTCTTTGTGGCGTAGCTTTGTGTATAACGTGAATTCGCGAGCCTCACACCTCGGTATGAGTTAAAAACGGGATACGGACCGCTGGGAGAGCACGACGTTTCTTTCTAGCTTTGGTGGTGTCAGTGACTTACCCGCCCTGACATTTATATACTTTTCACCTTTGTGGTTGTTGGAATGAGGCGCATCGATATTAGGTCTGTAAGGACCGGGAAACGTATGTTCAGGAATTGCCAATCCTCAAACGTAAGAGAGGACCGGCCCAGCCGATTCCGGGGTTGCCCAGAGTGTGTAGCCCCGAGGCATTTGCTAGAGTGTCTCGAAGCGGAGAGGATCTTGCCCCTTGCCTCGACTCATGACGGAAATCCAATTTCCAATATGTGTATTGCGGTTTTAATTGTAGAACTAGTATGGAGACATAGTAGATGGTAGCTATGCCGCCTATGATTGATATTTATGATTGAAATTGTTTTGACACTATACACTTATTATAGTATCAAATGATTTGTTTTAAACGTACCAAGCATGTTTGGCTATTATAAGGGAAAACCCTATCCTCCGGCTTGCGTTGCATTGTGTGACGGGACCTGGGTCTTATAATAGCTTCATTTTTCGAAAAAGCATTGCGTTGTTTATTGAGATGCACTGGTATTCTTGGGAGGAAACTCATTCCGTGTTATACGGCGTGGTCCCTTGAATTACTCTCTTTTAAAATAAAGTTTTAATACCTGTTTTAGTTCTCACACCAGTCACATGACTGACCTGGAGTTTATTGTTTTAACCTAAACTCTGGGTGCCCCTATTTTCCGCACGGGCAGCTAGTAGTTTTGGTTTTGCAGATTTATATTCATAGGATCCTGGTTTACAGCTGGAATGATATCCGGAAAGCTCTGTATCCGTATATCACCTTCAGTTGTGCTTTGTATTATTTTCCGCTGCTATGTAATTTATTTTAATCTCTGATATTTATCGAATGTAATTTATTCGATTATACTCTGTATATTCTTATATCTGATGGAATTGTTGTAATAGCAATGAAATGTTCTTCTGTTTGTGTTCTAATTTGTCCTGTTCTCAAACGATCAGGGGTTTCGAATGGTCTAGATCGGTTTAACGACTGATTCGGATCGAGCGAAATTCCAGGCCGTCACATTTGGTATCAGAGCTTTGGTTTACAGAGCTCGAGAACAAGGCACATTAGAACCATACGAAAGAATTCATCAGATATTGGATTAGTAATATCCAATTAGAATGACTCGTTAGAGATAGGATCAGTAGTATCCTAGAACGAGGGTGAAGAGTATATTTTTCAAATGAAAACAATTTTGTTTTGAAAATTTAATTCATTTAAACGTATTTGAATATTTATTTATGTTGAATATGGACAATCGAGTATATAAAGATTTCGCGTATACGCGTCATGAACGTATATTCGAAGTTTTAATATACTGGATAGATATAGAATCATATTCTAGTGGCCCGAAGATGATTCTGATGGTTGAGTACTCGTCGTCAGAATTTATTTTCGAGTGACGAAGGTGTGATTTCTATATATTTCCATTAGACTGGTGTGAGAACCAAAATATAGGTAGAATACATTGTTGTGATCTGGCATCAAAACATGATTTTTGTATATATATCAAAACTATGAATTTGAAACTCTAATTCACTAATTGATTGATGTTTGTGTTGTTTGTTTATTTGTTTGATAATTTTGAACCATTATGCCTAATGGAATCACATATTGAATTATATTGAAAATTGGTCATATTTGCTTGCATATACATATACTTACATTGAACAGGTCATAGCAAGGAGGCTAGAGCCGAAGAATAAAATTAGTTTGCCCGACAAATAGGTACATGTTTACTATAATTTACTGTTTTGTTTGGGTGATGAGGATTTTATGAGCCGATTGGCTAGCCGCTTGGCCTTTTCTTTTTCTTTTGAGATCAGAAGGCCTATATGGAAATTTCGGGATTTTCCCGTGGCTCCCGGTGTAGGGGAGGTTATGGCGAAATTTTTCGAAAATTTAGGGTGTTAGCCAAATTTTTGAAAATTTGAAAATTCTCAGAAACTGAAAAGTTGGAGAATGGAAGCCAGACTGAACGTAGAGCTGATTAATCAAACCACTTTCGACTTTGTTCCTTTTCGGGGACGAAAAGTTTTAAGTGGGGGAGATTGTAATAACCCGGAAATTCTGAACCAGTTTAAAATTTTTATTTTGGCAATTATGGCGAATTTTCTATATTTAAAATGAAGTATTTTAAATAATATCGACAGAAAATTTATTTTGAATATAATTAGAACGTATATAGTTATATGGGTCATCGTTAGAATATAAATAATTATATATAATTATAAATAGAATTGAAAATGGCGCGGTAGTTCGATAATTCAATTTCATACTTCAATTGAATGTACCGGGTGCAAAACAATCCGGATTTTAGTGAAACCAAAAACATTAGGATTTAATTGACAATATCTTTCAAACGAACCCGAAAAATCGAAATTTCATAGCAGGAATCAAAAGATATGTCCAGTTGAAAATTCTGAATAGTCGCTATGGAATTCAGGCCCTTAAAAATAGACATTTTGCAAACGACCTCGGATTTCGATGAAACCACTTTTGTTGGGTCCATGATGTCAAATTATTGCTAGATTCCAAATTTCAAAAAATTTCGAATCAATATGTGAGTGTGGCAAAGGAAAATGCGTTTGACCGGTTTTAGTTGATTTTAATCGACTGGAAAATGGCCATTTTTCCAACGGTCTCAGAATTCGACGAAACTAGTTTTGTTAGGACCGTATCGTCAATACGAAGCTAGAAAATATTTTTCTGCAATTTATAGAGTTCGTATGTGACCCCGGTAAATTGAAATGTGCGTTCAAATTCAATATATAGAGTTATAGGTTGATTTTGATGGAAACTGATCGAAACGATCGAATCAGCCTACGATACATATCCCATTGTGTTCGGAATGGGGGTAAAACGCTATGGACGACAGGCGGTGCGCCCCGTTTTGAGGTCGAAAATAAAAGTTGCTTTTTGGTGGAAAATTAAATAATTAAATAAATAAAATATAAAATATCTTACCTTCCCTCTCCTATTACCTCTGGCCCCCCGTTCGATTCATTTCAGATTCAAGAAAAAAAAATAAGAAAAAAAGAGGGCGACGGGGGGGGGGGGGGGGGGGGAGCGCCGCCCCACCAGCCATCGCGCCCCCACTAGGGCAGCGCCGCCCAGCGTCGTGCCCCAGGTGGCGGCGCACCCCATCGCGACAGGATACCCTCCCTCTCGTTCGAAGGCCGACGCATCCGAACCCCACCCCGACACCACCCCGAGCCTGCGCCACCTCCTCCCTCCGCCTCCCTTCTTCTCCTTCCGATCCTCTCCCCCTCCGACGAGCGCGCAACCGAACCCCCAGCAGCCCTCTTTCTCTGAAATTCAAAAGTAAGCCTTCTTTACTTATTTAATTTTATTTTTCAGCTCTCTTTTATTTAAATTAGCATAGGTAAAAACTGATTTTATTATATAGAGATTTAGGATTTTTAAAAACTGATTTTGTATGATTTTTAAAACTGAAAATTACATGACTTTAAAACTGAAATTTATTTGATTTTAAAATTGATTTTTAAACTATGAAGGAATTTGATTTTTAACTTTGAAAAGTTTGATCTTTAACTATGGAAAGATCGGGTATTTTTACCATTGTAAAGACGATATTTTTATCATTGTAAAGAGGCGATTTTTCATAGCAAAAAGAAATGATTTTCAATAATATAAAAGTTGAATTTTTATATTCATGAAGGTGAGATTTTTATTCGAAGAAAGATATGATTTTTATCTATAATAAAAATGTGATTTTTATAATGATAAATTTGAAAAGGAGAAATCTTTATATTTGAAAAGGCGAAATCTTTATATTTGAAAATGCGAGATCTTTATATTGAATAGCATAGTAAAAATTCGATTTTTATATATTGAATAACATAGTAAAAATTCGATTTTTATATATTGAATAGCATAGGAAATATTCGATTTTTATATATTGAACAGCGAAGTAAAAATTCGATTTTTATATATAGAATAGCGATGTAAAAATTCGATTTTTAAATATATGAAGTGATTATAAAAACATGATTTTTAAAATTTAAAGTAAACAAATAAAAATGTGATTTTTATTTTAAAGACATCAGTACATATAAAAATGTGATTTTTATATATGTAGTGAATACGGGCAACGAAAGTGGCAAAAGGCGAGAACGACAAGATTTTCTACAATGGAAGTGTCGTGAAGTTGGGATAGCTATCGGTGAGAATTTCTCACTCTTCAATTTCTTTTCTAGTTATATATATATATATACTAGGATGCAGACGGTGCTTAGTAGCACTCGACACAATCGTCCACAGACCATGGACTTGTTTGTTTGGTTGTGTAGTTGGTAAGATTATTTGGTTTGAATTGTATTGTTTGGTGAAATGAAATTGATTTGATTGATTGTGAATGGCGTGGGCCTTCACTAGACCGGGGATCAGGCTAGGCCTTGTCCCGTTTCTAGTATCGTGCCGTTATGTCGCCGAAATTTTCTAAAATAAGTTAGAAAAATAAAAATATCATTTTATTTAAAGAATGAACTGAATAGAAATTCATATGTTAAAATAAAATGTTTTATTGTTAAAAATACAATTTTTAACGTGAATATGAATATAGTGAATGTGAATAAATAAATATTCATTTACAAACCGGACGGTTTGTTTATGTACACTGATTTGACTGACATTGATTGGGACGATAAATTTTACACATCGCCCAACTGCACAAATAAAATCTGTGTTTGATTGTTTGAAACCCCACACAGGTGTTGGGATGAAATTTGAAGTTCACTCATCCTGATTGATTAAATATGTCGATCGATTGATTAACAGGCTGTTATAAGCGTTAGATATCTATATTTGATGCTTATACAGTGTAGTGCACTTTGGTTGATGGTTGATTATTTTTCCATACTATTATATACGTG
Source organism: Allium sativum (assembly GCA_030737875.1). NCBI lineage: Eukaryota > Viridiplantae > Streptophyta > Magnoliopsida > Asparagales > Amaryllidaceae > Allium > Allium sativum. Next base: position 303,670,944 of record CM060925.1, on the reverse strand, counting down.
TGATGTATGAAAATCCATATAATTAATATTATATGGTGATTGATTGGGCTTCATTCCAATTTAGAAAATAAAGAATATTATAAAATAAAGGTTCATGTGTTGACCGTACTCATCCATTGAGATTAGTCATGTGTTGAACGAAATATTTTAATAATAAAATTTACATCTTTATCAATATAAAATAAAGGTTCATGTGTTGACAGTACTCATCCGTTGAGATTAGTCATGTGTTGAACGAAATATTTTAAAAATAGAAATATTTGAAATAGAAATATTTGAATAGGAAATATTTGAAAATAGAAATATATGAAGCCGTGTTGATTAGATTGACGCCATTTTGACGTGAACGATATTTATATCGATTTTATTCATTTTAAAATGAATATTGAAAAGTGATTTCAAAATCGAATATTTTGAAATGAAATTTGAATTAAATTGAATATATAACCAATTTGAATTGAATCGAATAGAAAACGAAATGAATTTGAATTGAATAGAAAACCAATTTGAATTGAATCGAATTGAAAACGAAATGAAATTTGAATTAAATTGAATATATAACCAATTTGAATTGAATCAAATAGAAAACCAATTTGAATTGAATCGAATAGAAAACGAAATGAATTTGAATTAAATAGAAAACCAATTTGAATTTGAATCGAATAGAAAACGAAATGAATTTGAATTGAATAGAAAACCAATTTGAATTGAATCGAATAGAAAACGAAATGAATTTGAATTGAATAGAAAACCAATTTGAAATTGAATCGAATAGAAAACCAATTTGAATTGAATCGAATAGAAAACCAATTTGAATTGAATCGAATAGAGAACCACTTTGAATTGAATTGAATAGAAAACGACTTTGAATTGAATTGAATGGAAAACGAATTCGAATTGAATTAAAAGCGAATTGAAATGAATTCAAATTGAATTGAAATTTGAATTGAATAGAAATGAATTTTAAAACGAATTTATAAGGAAAAATTCAATTTTGATTTGATTTGAAATGGAAGTTGAAATGGTTTTTGAAACGAATTTAAAACGATGTATATAATTCGTTTTAAATAGAAATCGATGAAATATATATTATATATATAATATAATGGCCCGAATAGAACGCGCCGCGGCAGTTCGTGAATTTCGACCATTTATTTCAAACGGACATTACGGGAGATCCGACCGTCGGATTCTCCTAAAACCGGAACCGTTGGGTTCGTATCGAAAAGAGCTTTCTAACGAATATTTGAAATTTGAAATCTAACGGTTGGATTTGGAGTTACGTCCAAATCAAATTTGAAAAAGGTCGCTGTAAGTGCCGTTCGATGGCCGTTGATCGAAATCGACTGTACGGGCCTTGATAAAATTATTAAAAATAGTAATAATTAGTGAAAAATCATAAGAAATGATTTGGAAAAAATTGGGATGAAAAACTCCATATTTGAAAAGGTAAAAATACATTTTTATCGAAATGAACTAGTTTTGAACTGAAATTAAAACACATTTATTTTTAAATAAATAAATTGGATTTGAAATGGGTTATAAACAGAATTGATTTGTGGGTTTATCGTGAACGGTGTTTTAAATAACATTTGTTCTTTAACCCGATAATAAATAGAATGTGATGTGGGTTTATCGTGAATGGTGTTTTAAATAACATTTGTTCTTTAACCCGATAGTAAATAGAATGTGATTTGGGTTTGTCGTGAACTTTGTTTTAAATGACATTAGTTCTTTAACCCAGTAAAAGGAGTTTTTAATGAATCTGCAATTAGATTGAAATGTGAATTGATAATCTGAATTATCAAATTTGGAAAATGAGCGAGAATGGAGTATCGCCAGTTTTGCTACAAAGCGAATAGCTAAATCTTTAATTAGATTTGAACGTGAAATGGTAATTAATTTTACCGATAACACCGTGGTGTTAGATATGGAGTATTACCAGTTTTGCTTCATGGGATGAATAGGTTGGGGTTGGGAAATAAAATAAATAATTACTTCGGTGTGGTTCGCTAATCTCGACTAGTCTTGAAAAACCATAATTTGGTTTGAAATGACATCCAAAGGAAGATTAAAGGATAAATTTTAAAGTTTGGATAAAATTAATGGTAACCTTTCCCTAAGAATGTGGAATTGGAATGAGGCGTATGTTGTGTTTGTGTAACTTTTGTTTTTAATATACGCGGGCTGTTCGGAAAGGCCGGGTTTATACCCATTCTGAAGAGCCGATTCGACGATATGTCGAAGATGAAGACAGTGGTTGAAGACCGGAAGTCTTCACTTCGTTTGCGTGATTACTGATGATCTTGATTGGGTTGTACACCCAAGATGAGGGAATCAGTTGGTGGTCGTCCAGACGTACTTGGAGATCGATGGATATGTGAGGAAAGTGCCTCCAGTTTCGTTCAGACCCAGAACGAACTTGTAAATGGATTGTGTGTCTGACATTGGATTTTATTCTGTGTTGATTGATTTCTGTTAAATATATACCTGTTTGGCGGCGGAGAATTTATTCTCTTGCTTAACGCCCTTCTCTGAGACGTACGAGCTTAGAGGTTATATATCGATAGATATCAATCGCATGGCATGAATTGCCTGTGTGGCACGCTGAGTTGCATGGATCAAGGCTTCTGTTGAAAAGCAAAGTCTTGTGGTTGATGATCAAAGCACGGCCTTTGTGGCGTAGCTTTGTGTATAATGTGAATTCGCGAGCCTCACACCTCGGTATGAGTTATAAACGGGATACGGACCGCTGGGAGAGCACGACGTTTCTTTCTAGCTTTGGTGGTGTTAGTGACTTACCAACCCTGACATTTATATACTTTTCACCTTTGTGGTTGTTGGAATGAGGCGCCTCGATATTAGGTCTGTAAGGACCGGGAAACGTGTGTTCAGGAATTGCCAATCCTTAAACGTAAGAGAGGACCGGCCCAGCCGATTCCGTGGTTGCCCAGAGTGTGTAGTCCCGAGGCATTTGCTAGAGTGTCTCGAAGCGGAGAGGATCTTGCCCCTTGCCTCGACTCATGACGGAAATCCAATTTCCAATACGTGTTTTGCGGTTTTAATTGTAGAACTAGTATGGCGACATAGTAGATGGTAGCTATGCCGCCTATGATTGATATTTATGATTGAAATTGTTTTGACACTATACACTTATTATAGTATCAAACGATTTGTTTTAAACGTACCAAGCATGTTTGGCTATTATAAGGGAAAACCCTATCCTCCGGCTTGCGTTGCATTGTGTGATGGGACCTGGGTCTTATAATAGCTTCATTTTTCGAAAAAGCATTGCGTTGTTTATTGATATGCACTGGTATTCTTGGGAGGAAACCCGTTCCGTGTTATATGGCGTGGTCCCTTGAATTACTCTCTTTTAAAATAAAGTTTTAATACCTGTTTTAGTTCTCACACCAGTCACATGACTGACCTGGAGTTTATTGTTTTAACCTAAACTCTGGGTGCCCCTATTTTCCGCACGGGCAGCCAGTAGTTTTGGTTTTGCATATTTATATTCACAGGATCCTGGTTTACAGCTGGAATGATATCTGGAAAGCTCTGTATCCGTATATCACCTTCAGTTGTGCTTTGTATTATTTTCCGCTGCTATGTAATTTATTGTAATCTCTGATATTTATCGAATGTAATTTATTCAATTATACTCTGTATATTCTTATATCTGATGGAATTGTTGTAATAGCAATGAAATGTTCTTCTGTTTGTGTTCTGATTTGTCCTGTTCTCAAACGATCAGGGGTTTCGAACGATCTAGATCGGTTTAATGACTGATTTGGATCGAGCGAAATTCCTTGCCGTCACACAGTCGCAACTGCACCTAGGAGCAGCAAGGCCGGTCCACAATTATGTTAGTGGATTAGTTATTCGTGAACAATACGTTTCCCCATCCTATGGGGTGCAAATCAAGAGCCATTAGGGACTCAAATCCGAGGCGCCTCATTCCATCATTCACATAAGTAAAAATGTTTGGGCTCCATACCATGACACCACTCCTAGCTAGAAAGAAACACATGTCCTCTCTGCCATCCTCTCCCGTTATGGTTCATAATGAGGTGTGAGGCTCGCGATTTAACGCTATACACAAAGCTATGCTAATTAATGCTATGCTTTGATCATCGACTTCAAGGCCCAGCTTTTCAACAAAAGCCTTGATCATTTGCATCTTAGCATGCCACACTGACAATTCATGCCATAAGACTAATGTCTATCAAGATATAACCTCTGAGCTCGTGCGTCTCAGAGAAGGGTGTTAAGCGAGAGAATAAATTCTCCGCCACAAAACAGATATATATTTAATAGAAATCAATCAGCATAGAATAAAATCCAATGTCAGACACACATCATTTACTAGTTCGTTTTGGGTCTGAACGAAACCGGTGGCGCCTTATTCCTCATCCAATATGTCCAATACAGGGGAGAGGCCCTCGCACATCCGAACAATCAACAAATACGTTCTGACAACTACCACTGCAACCCGCAGCAACTCCAATCAAAGGCATCAGCAGTCATCCATTTGATGTGAAGATCGCCAGTCTTTAACCACATCTTCAATATCTTCGACTTTTGATCGTCATATACTTATTCTAAATGAGATTTAACTCGGCATTTTCAAATAATTCTCGAATATATATAATTAAAATCATTTCTTTTCTTTGGTTAAATTCAATTCAATACTATAGATTACTGTCAATGAATTTAACCGCCCATATTACTTTACAAACCAAGGAAAATTGGTTTATTTCCATTTCATATCGTTTATAATATTTTATAACGATTTATCGGTATTTTTATTTATATAAAAATAGCCAATTTAATTCGAATGACATTTCAGGTCATTACGCGGCCCTGGCGCTATTTTAATTAAACTTTGAATTACACATTTCTCAAAATCTAACCGTTGGATCTTAACATATTTAATATCATTGGAAAGATATTTCCAAAGAGAACCCAACGGTTCCAGTTTTGGGAAAATCCAACGTTCGGATCTCTCAGTATAATCGTTTAAAGTTATGATTCCAAAACGCGAACTACCGCGTGCGATTCGTTTTATTTTAATTTATATTTATATATATAAATATAAATATAATTCGTTCGACGATTTCAAAACCATTTATTTCATTACATGTAAATTTGGTACACTTCATACACATGTCAAAAAGAATATTTTATCTAACAAAAATATATTTTAACACATGGTTCTTTTTCCAACTTTGCTAACATGCTAACGGCAATATTTTAATCTAACAAAGCATATATAACAAATGATTCTTTTTATAACTTTGCAAACATGTTAATGCCAATATTTAAATCTAACAAAACATATTTAACAAATGACTCTTTTACTAACTTTGCTAACATGTTAATGAATAATGTTTTAATTTAGAAAATGATTCTTTTTCACTTTAATACATGTCAAAGATTACATTTTTATTGTTAACATATTCTATTTAAAGAATGAATATTTTTATTCTTTCCTTCATACAATAAAAATGTAAATTTTTATTGTTAACATATTTTATTCAAACAATGAATATTTTTATTCGTTCTCTTCTCCATCCGTCTTCTTAACAGCTCTAATCTTTCACTTAACTCTTCTTCCATTCCTCTGCCTCTCCACTTTCACCTCTCTACCTAGATTTCTCCCTTGTCCTTTAAACCAAGCGTTTGTACGATTGAATCCTGCGTTTTCATTTCAGATCTGAATCACTTCAGATCTATCTCCATACCGGGTGCCAATTTGTACTCCTCAACTCTTGAGATCTACTTGCAGCCACTTCTATTGCCTCCGGGATCCTTACCCTAGCCTTGAGTTTCGCCACGATGATGCTCCTGAGCCCGCGGCTTTGTCAGACCTGTTAGCGAAGGCCGTAACCTCTGTTTGTTCTCCCAAAGGCGGTTCCAAAATCAACTCACTTGAGTTTAGATTTTTGAATAGAATGCTTCTGCGTTGCTGGGCTTGGCATGCTACAGGTAGCGGTTTTGCTAATTTGTCTGTCTTCTTGTTATGGATTGACCGTTTGGTCGATGCGTCGTTTGGCTCCGGCCTATTTGCTTTTGGTGTAGTATGATTCAGGTGTTTTTTATGTTGTATGTGGTTCTTAAGTCTTGCTTTGGCTGTTTGGTACTCTTGATTGTGGTTTTGGAGTTCTATTTGGGTTTGCTTGGTTGGTATGCTTCTCTGTCGTCTTCTTCGGCACGCCATGAGATGCTACCGCACTAAACTGTGCTGAACTGGATGTTTGAGTTTTTGTGCTTTCCACAAACTCTGAGCTCTATTTTTTTGTACCTGGCCAATATGTCAATATGCTCATGAAATGTTCGTATGGAAGCTTCAATGGTGACTGCTATGGTCTTGTGCCACGGTAGCTTCTCGCTTGTCAGTTTGCTATGTAACACCTTAGATGATAGGCTGCTTTGACTTCTGGTGGAGTAGCTAGTGCTTTCCAGCATGGTGTAAAGCTAATGTCATATCCGATGTCAGAACGTACAAGAAATGGGAGCAGCTTGCTGTGTCCCCATCAAGACATGTCCGCTACACTGTTCTTACTTGTTGCTAGGTCCTTATGACTGTATACCTTGTTTGCATAGTTGTTGACTTAGTTTAATATTGGTAGCATGTAATTTTTATGTATTGTTCTACTGTTGGTAGTAATTTACATAACATGAGACTCCCTGCGTTGAGCTAAACTGTGGACGGAACACATTAAACTCCGATAGTGGTGGACGGTCCACCTTAAAAACCGTAATTAGTTGATATGTAGAAAGCATATCACCTGAACTTATTTGTATTTTTTATTTTGGAATAAATAAAAGAGTGTTACGGAACACTATAAAAACCGGTCGGCCTTGCCAAAAAAATATATTTTTATTCGTTCCTTCATACAATAAAATTGTAAATTTTTATTGTTAACATATTTTATTCAAACAATGAATATTTTTATTCTTTCCTTCATACAATAAAAATGTAAATTATTATAGTTAACATATTTTATTCAAACAATGAATATTTTTATTCTTTCCTTCATATAATAAAAATGTAAATTTTTATTGATAACATATTTTATTCAAAAAATGAATATTTTTATTCATTCCTTCATACAATAAAAATGTAAATTTTTATTGTTAACATATTTTATTCTAACAATGAATATTTTTATTATTTTGTATATACACTAAAAATGTAAATTTTTATTGTTTAAACAATTTTACTTCATACATGAATATTTTACAGTACATGAATATTTCAGAAAATTTCGACATTATAACGGTAGGGTAATTAACACCGTCACCGTGTCCAGCACGGCTCCTTTGCTATCCTAGGCCTCGAGGCGATGCAAAGGTTTCATTTTTATAATTTTCACAATACAATTCATTTTCACAACACAATGAATTTACCACAAACACAACCAACTTTGTTGCAACCACAATCAATTTCTACCAGACAATACTATCAAACAAATCGTCCATGGTCTGTGGACGATGTGTCAGAAGCTACTAAGCCACGTCTGCAACCTATAATATTTTTCTAAATTTTATTTGAATTTAGAAATCTCACATGAATTTTGACTTTGTCTAAATTCGTAGTTGGCTCCAAATAAGTTCCAGTCTCTTTTAAAATGTCGTGTACGATGCCACTGTCCAAATGTCTCTTGTTTCACTGGATTTGGACAACATACGAAAATGATATGATTTTTATTCGATAATCAACCTTTACAACTCTTTTAAGTGCTATAAACTATTTAAATAAATGAAATTCATTACCTCAGCAAATTGGTTCGAAACTAGGGTAGGATTTTTCAATCAAATCGCTCGACTTCGTGATGACCAGAATATGCCACATGGAAGAGCTCCGAACGGCGCATCCGACGGTGGTGGGGGAGTTCAGTTCAATCGCAGCAACTGACGGCAGCGGTGCGATTAACAATAAGACTTCGAGGGCTCGGTTCTTCGAAAACACTCAACAATAAATGGCAAAACTGGTATGGAATTGAAGCTTGTGGAGAGTACTTCAAAATTCTCAAAAGGAAGGAACGATTTTATTTAGTGGTTTTGGAGAGATCGAGGGGAGAAAGAATTATTTGTTCCTGTCTTTCAATTTAGAAGAGGCGGCGCGAACGTTAGTGAACGAGGGTTTAAGGAATAAATCTGATTGGCCAACCCTTTTATATTTAATTTATTTTAATTCTTTAATTCCGAAAAAGCCTGTTAATCCATACGAACTCCAAATCAAACCCAACGACTGTTGCCCCAAACTAAATACCCCCATTCCGAACACAATAGAGTATGTTTCGTAAGCCCATTCGACTGTTCCAGTCAGTTTTTCTTTAAATTAAAATAAATAACGTTCAATATTGAATTTGAACGTACATTTTTAATTTGCCGAGGCAACATACTGATTCTAAAAATTCCTGAAAAATTAATCTAGCTATGTTTTGACGATATGGTCCTAAAAAAATAATTTCGTCGAATTTGGAGATCGTTTGAAAAATGGCCATTTTCTGGTTGATCTAATTCAAACTGAAATTACCAAACGCGTTTTAATTTACCACACTCACATATTAATTCCAAAAATTATGTAATTTTAAACCTAGCAATAAATTGACATTCTGGATCCAAGCAAAGTTGTCCCGTCGAAAACGGAGGTCGTTTGCAAAATGGATATTTTTAAGGGCTTTGTTATTATTTAGAAATGGAATTTTTAAATTCTGACCAAATTTCTGTTAAAATTTCTAAAAATAAAATTTTTAAATTGGTTCTAATTTTCTGGGTTATTACAACCTCCCCCACTTAAAACTTTTCGTCCCCGAAAAAGAAACAACAGTAATGTAGGAAACAAAACGGAAAAGCAAAATATTGTAAATGTACATTGCACCAGAGCTAATCAGAGATGTGCACTCTGCACTTGGGATAAGCCTGCTTAATGCTATCTTCGGGCTCCCATGTACAGTCCCTAGTGTGATGGCTAAACCATTATAGCAGCGGAATCCAAAATACAGCTTATGATCCAAACCATCATTATTACAACTTCAAATTATTGTCTCTAAAGCAAAAGAAAGAAAACGTACACTACTAATGCCCAAGCAGTGACCAGCAACAACACAGGGAGAATATATGAGAGTAATACGTGTCAGCCTCCTGCTCGTCTTCGCACAGCTACTCATGCACAACCAACCAACCTGTCTCTAGTTACCTCGTTTAGGAGCACCCAGAGTAATAGGAAGATACATAAAACTCTGGGTCAGACAAAATCTGGTATGAGCAATAAGCAGGAAAGCAAAACAATAACAGATATAAATGGTCATACCTGAACTTGGACCTGCAACCAAAGCGTTAGCACAACAAGATGTACAGTACTCTAAGGTAACACTAACATAAAGTGTAAATGGGGGGCGTGGGTCATAGTGATAGCTAACATCAAACATAGCAATCATCCTTACATATCTCACTCAGTGCGTAAAGCATACGATATCCACCACTTGATCACCCAATCCTTCGCTATGATCACTTTGCTCTATGGAGTCACAATGACTCCATTGCATTGATGCATAGCCACTAATCTGTCTTTCAGTGGTGAACTAAAGTTATGGATACCGGTAACCCCTTTGCGCATGTCCCACAGTAAAGTCCAATCATGAAGTTAACTCGTTGGTTCCCATCTGGATCCTGAGTTATAACTTCATATTTGAACTACCTTTGCATCTCGGGTTTGGTCATCATCTCGATTCGGTCTCCATTCGGTTCAGGTGTGCTTAGTGCTCCAGTCATCATTGGCTCGGATCGGTGCACTCTTGGTTGGGTTCATGGCTACCAAGCCGGTTCGGGTCGTGATCTCTTCCAAGCACCGGGTCGGTTCATGAGTTCCTCCCCAGGTTGGGTCGGGTCGCACTCCGACACTGGGTTAGGTCCTCTATTGGCTCGTGGGTCGAGCCTTCATCGGTTCAGGTTCGAGCTCCGGGTCGGTCGTGGTCTTCGGTTCGGGCTCGTGGATGATGCACTGGTTCTTTGTGCAGCAGTTCGGAGGAGCGGTTCGTGGGAAGGGGGCACTTCACGAGCGGGTCGGTTCGTGCCTCCTTCCTCCAATCCGATCCGGTTCGGGCCAATTTCCTGCAATTCCTTCTACGAGCTATTTACGCCGCCCGACGGCGTTTTCGACCAATCTAACTTTGCTAAGCAATCACAAAACATTCCAAACAGTAATAGCAACATTTATAATCAACCATAAACAAAAAAAAAAACAATATGACATGTTTATATGGATCAAACGTACTCAAAACCCAAGTTTTTCCCCCTTAATCGTGTTTAACCATAACTAATGATTGGATTAGCAAAACACGTCCAAATCAACTCAAATTTTTATCAAAGCCTTAAAATAATATCTAAGAATTTTACATATTTTTCCAGAATTTTATCATGTATAATTTTTCTAATTATCACTAACCACCCCAATTAGCCATAATTAGTGAAAAACAATGCAAATCACTCACCTTAGCCATAAATATAATCTTAGACCTGAAACGCTACTGTTATGGCATGAACCCCAATGTATTCCGGCAGCTATATTCTAATTTTGATGCTAATTCGCCTTGATATGGTGTTGATTTTCTTAATAGCGATTAGGAATGACAAAATGGAATTTTGGGAGTGATTTAGAAGATGAAGGCCATTGCTAGAGCTCAAAGGATGTTTGTGGTGGCTGGAAATCTGAAATGAAATTTTTTTCCTAACCCTATCATCCTTCCAATAACCCTAATCCTGAAATGGGTTATGGGCCTAGCTATTAATCACCCTAATTAGGCACGGTTAAGTTGTTTTTCACCTTCCAAACCTTGTTTCAGCCATATCTCCCAAACGACAAGTCCGTTTGATTAATGTGACCACTCTACGGAAAGGTAAACCATCATCTGAATCCAAGGGAAGTGGTTTTAGGTCAAAATTCCTTACCAATCAAAAGTTATAGGAAAAACAAGTTCACTAGGGGGAAAACGGTCATTTAAAATTCGGCAAAAATCGTAAACATGAGAAATGACCCCAATAGTCGTTTCCCAAAGTTACACGACCATACGACTTCATATGAAAATGAAATAAATATTCTATGATCCTCCGATGCGTAGAATGCGGGTCGTTACATTCCTCCCCCCTCCCCCCCCCCCCTCCTTAAGAAACTTCACCACCGAAATTCCTTAACCAAAACAAATAGAGGTATCCCGCATGCTTACTAGCCATTTACAAACAATCATACATACACAATAACTTAACAAGCCTATCCTAGTATGCAGTTTACTAATAAAGGGATAACTGTTTTTATATGCGATCTCAACCGGATGCAAATCGTCATCCCATGACCCTACAAAATCCAATATACAAGCTCTCAAATATCCTATAATGCACAATCTACCCAAATACCATCGTAACCCGATCCAATCCTTCGTAAACCATAAATGAAATCCATTGAGATTTCTTTCCATTTCCATTCGGTAATCTCCAACGGTTGTTACAAACCACTTGGCTTCTTTGGCTCGGCCCTAACTAACTGGCAGTTCATGCACTTAGTTATAAACTTCCCAACGTCTTTCTTCATCACTCAATCCTTTTACGTTGGGTACAAATAGTCTCTCACTCTTTCGAACCCATTCTTCTCAATCAAATCCTTGATTAATCATTCTGTCGCCATAGATACCCACCTCTGCCTTAGAGATGATTTCCAATAGGTTAGGATCATCCCTCTAATTGGAACCAATCCACTCAATCAAGATCAGTCTGATCGTCAAACTTGTTAACATCTCTGGATCTAATCCATACTTAGGTCTGAAATCATATCCCTCGATATACTCTAGTTGCTTCCGTCCCAGGAACATAGCCACTAGACTGGCATGTCTCCTACTCAATGCACCTGTTACAGGACCTAGTCCAGTACTATAGGCACCCGTTTATACCATCATCGCTTTGTTCCCTGTCGCTAGAACCCTACAGGTGGTAGTCTACTCAAGAGAAGAAAAATAGGAACAAACATGGCAACCATAGCATCCATCAAACAAGTACTATCTATTACCTGCTAAAGCCATGAATACGTCGATACCCATATGACTGGTCCAACCAATCTCAAGGGAAAATAGAATTCCGGGCTCCAAATGGACTATCGCACGTCCAACGTATGTTTATCCTCCAAAGATAACTAGATCCAACAGATCCATGGTAAATGGGCGTCCTTAGATACCCTTGCTTCGTGTCCGCCTAGAATAGTCCAAACTATCGATGATTCCTTGGCCCTCTATCAGAAGAGCTATCCACAACTCCATCTTCAACTTGAGTCCCATCTAAGTCAATCCATTTTCTTGCAGCCCTCTCGAGTCCAACTCGAGTCGGTCAATTACCTTGCAGCCTTCTCGAGTCCAAGTCGAGTCATCTCATTACCTTGCAGCCTTCTAGAGTCCAACTCGGGTCATCTCATAGCCCTATCGAGTCCAACTCGGGATAATCCACATCATCGAACAATCTTATCATGTTCTGAGCTACACCTTATTCCTCGAGTAAACCAAGACATCATCCAATGGAAATCACAACTACTACCTATATCTTATGCAACCATCCTAGTCAAACTCGACATTCCCCAAGCACAAGCCCCAAAGGCCTAAACCAATATCAGACAAGCACTCAAGGAACAACTCCTCCGAATTCAGATAATCTACGTGAGATGATATGAACAATATAGCCAAACATTTGAGTACTTATAACTAACTCTGGCTATCCTCATCAATCCTGCTTCAAAACTGTTGTTGATCTCATGACAGCCCATGCTATATGTCAAGCGTAAATGGCAACCCTAGTACTAACCAGACTACTACGCGTCCAACGTACATTTGCCTCCCATAGAAAACTAGAACTTACAACCATGCTATTTACTCTATAACAGAAAATACATAAACTCAGACTCAGTACCCAATACCACCCTATATACTTGGAGCCAATCGACTCCCAAAATAATTCTAAACCCAGTAAAGCCTAAAACAAAACAATCATAAGCAAACATGCATATGTGACTCTATAAGACCAAATTACAACAAATCTCGAGTTCTAATTCCAACCTATCTACCAGGTCACTAGCCACGAAGTAATGGGATGCCCCATCAGACAAAACTTGAACAGGGACATCATAAATAGAAAGCATACCTCGAATAATAAAACCCTTTCCCTTTTCGTCGCAGTTGGGATATTCGATGAAGAAGGAACAGAGATGATATCATATGCTTTCACGATCTGCTTCTCACTAGGAGGTTGTGGACATTTATCCTTGTTATGTCCCACTTGGCTGCAATTGAAGCACTTCCTTTTCCAAGGCCTTTCCTGACAATATCTGGCATAGTGGCCCTTCTTGCCATAGCTAAAGCACTCGCCATCTTTCTTATTCTTCTTATTCTGACCTTCCTTGGTTTTGTTCTTTTTCCTCTTATTCTGGAGATTATCCTTGCCTCCACTGCTTGCTAGCGTCTTTGGCTCCTCTACAGATGTAATAGAAACCTCGGTCTTCGACTTAGGGTAAAGGCTTTCGGATCTTAAGGCCTTTCCCACAACAGATTCGAACGTCTCATCGATATGGTTTATAAGTCTTTCCCCCAAGTACTCATCTAAGCCGGTTATGAACTTCTCATTCTTCTTCTCGACCGTATCAATAAGGGACAATCTATATTTCGATAAAGCATCGATTTCAGCAATGTATTCCGAGACTACTCTACCATTTGCTTAAGGTCCAAAAATCTTTTGAACTGTACTGATTTGTGAGCGACTGGAATAAATTTATCACTGAAGCGAGTACTAAACTGATTCCAAGTAACTTGATCTTCAATAGTAGCTGCTTTTATAGCATTCCACCAATTCATAGCTCGTCTTTGAAGCTGGCGCGATGCTAGCTATCTCTTCATTGCATCATCGATTGTCAAATCCTCAAAGATGCGCTCACAACTATCCAACCAATCTTGAACCTCTATTGCCGATTTCGTTCGTGGAACGGCTTCCCACCAAGACTAGAATGATCCTTGTTAAGCTTGGAAAAATCGTCCCTAGGCGCCTGCACTACTACACCACTACCGTTAGAAACATTAGTAACTGCTCCTTGAACGTCCCTAAGCATCTCCCTCATGAGGGTGGTAAACATCCTCCTCATAACAGGACATCCCTATGGTTTGCTCCTAAATCCGTATTCCTCGTATATCAGCTCATCGTTCAATCTGTAAAGAGAAAACGATTAACCATCTCCTTAGTGGTGCCTGTGCAATGCAACTTCTTCCTTAGATATACTAATAGTATATATATACATATAGCATTTGAAAACCAAAATATCACAAATACGCACTCTCATATACGTATATTATCTCTCCATGATGTCTTTCCCCAGGTTAACTGCGCAACCTAGAGCTCTGATACCAAGTGTGACGAGCCGCCCCGCACTAGCCGATATCTCCAATGAAATGCGTTGTGCCGACGTCCAACCAGCATGGGATGGTCGCCAAAAGAAAGCAAAAGGGAAGGAATTTGAACGGTGAACCAACAAAGAACCTGTAGTATATCTCACATCCCATGGAATAAAATATAATAATAACATTACTTTGACATAAGACAGGTGTAACACCCCACGCCTGCTATGGTCACTCTCTAAGGGAATGCCATAGCATCGGTGGAGTATTTTAGTGAATATAGAACAGAAAAATTACAACAAGACAGATATAAATAGTACTTGAAATTTAAAACATCATCTCATAACAGCGGAAGTAAACATGTCTGGTTACATCATAAAACCAAAATAAAAGTCAAGTACAATATCCATCAAAATAAAGAAGTACATAATCCCACTCTCTCATACAATAGCCAGGACAAAAGAAAAGATAACTGGGTAACTGGAGCTTTACATCTATCCAAGCTCCTAAAGACTGGAACAGCAATCCGATCAAGCTCCACTACTGCTAGGATCCACCGTAGGACCTGAGGGTTGGGAAAAAGATAAAAACAACGGGGTCAGACATAAGTCTGAGCGAGTCCTATAACTTTAACAATACAATCATTAAAGTAACCAGAGAAGACATAAACTTGACCTACGGTAATGTCTGGGGATGAATGGCTACACTAAGCAGCTTGGGAGACTTAGGATAAACTAAGATAACTGTAAAGACGCATCTACCCACCCAAGGATAATTACTAACTGCACCACACCAGTCATTCCTACTTAAAGGTTGATCCCTCCCAAGGACTTAGAAAATTTCCCCAGTAGTTTCGTGTACCCCTAGCCCACTACATAGGTGCCGTCTGCCCCTATCTCCACTAGGTGTACTTAGTAATTTTACCCAGTAGCTTCGTGTACCCCTACATAGGTGCCGTCTGCCCCTATCTTTATTAGGTGTACCCACTACTCCCCAGCGATCGGCTCCCTACCGTAGATACCCGTGCTGGTCCCACAATGGGGTGTATCATTCCCCCAAAGTGGCCACCTGATAATATCAACGGTGCACGGCTTTATATCTACACGATGCAACAACGGCTTATCTACCAGCCCGGGCCCACACACGCATATGAAACCCGTTGGACTTGCGTTGCCACCGCTAACCCGTTTTGGCCTCTTATAGTCAAGCCCAATATGCGTGTCCCGTCACTCGACTAGAGTCAAGCCCACAAAGATACGTTCGGGATATTGGTTGAAATGGGCCCCCACAAGCTACCCACCTAAGCTTGTCCCTTTTTCTAGTGCATCCCACTTAACCCTTTAATCATGTTTAATTACATGTTTCCACTTTGGTTAAGTATTCTAATCGTATTTTTCTATTGCCACCCAAGGCAACCACTAGATTTCCACATGCCACCCAAGGCACCCACTTAACCCCTCATGTCCCTCTACATGCTAATATGGTTAAGTGTTTCTTAATTAATTAAATAAGATCATGACCTCATAAAGACCTCTCACATTAGACCGTCTTTTATGACTGCTGGATATGCCGGTTGGTTCCGGGCAGACTTCTGTCATCAAAAGGGTCTAACCTCGTGTCTTTACTTTAATCACGTATTTAGTTTATGACTAAGACCTCTCACATTGGGCCAATCATTTGTAGTCGCTGGATGGCCGGTCGGTTCCGGGCAGACTTCCGCTACAAAAGGGTCCAACCTCATGTCTTAGTTGATTAATTACACCTAATTAATCACCCCCATATTAGTTATCCCTAATTAATATCAAGTTTTTCATAACATGGGTAGACCTAACTCAATAGGTAAATTCCCATGGGGTAGACCTAACTCAATAGGTAAATTCCCACTTATGTTAATTTATTTTTATGGTATGCTTAATCATACCCAATCATACTTTTCTTAACATATTTATTAACCCCATCGTTCCCCACGCAAATCGTTCTCATTTCATAATAAAGGGAAGATCCATCACAAATATCATGGGTTTAACCAAATCTTAACATATAACTTTGTCATGGGTTAAGAGGATGTCAACTTGCATATATGAGCATATATTAACCCAACTACATTTAACCCAAACTTGCATATTATCATACACATGACTTGCATAACATGTTGCATATGAACTTGCATATTATCATACACATATCTTGCATAACATGTTGAACTTGCATATAAGCATTCTCATAACTTGCATAACATGCATTTAAGCATACACATAACTTGCATAAGCATTCACATTCTTGCATAAGCATCCACATACTTGCATAAGCATGCATAACTTGCATATCATGTTAAACTTGCATTTAAGCATACACATAACTTGCATAAGCATTCACATACTTGCATAAGCATGCATAACTTGCATATCATGTTAAACTTGCATTTAAGCATACACATAACTTGCATAAGCATTCACATACTTGCATAAGCGTTCACATTCTTGCATAAGCATCCACATACTTGCATAAGCATGCATAACTTGCATATCTCACTTGTTAAACATGCATAAACCCACTTATTAAATATGCATAAACCCACTTATTAAACATGCATAAACATAGGAAAACATAGAGTAGCATATCATTACAAATGATTCAAACTCACTAATCCGCATTTAAGACCATAAGTCTCATTACACCCAATCTACTTACTTTAGCAATTGATGTTAAAGTGATAGAAACTCACCAAAACCAAGATTAGCAAACTTATGAAGTGGAATTAGTTGCTAAATATGAAGATGGTGATGATTAGAGATTGATTAGAGAGTGATTAGCTTGCAACTTCCTTCATAAACTAGTGGAGGCTCTCTCAAGTTTGATTTTGGCGGCATGAGGCCATCATTACTATTTTTAGTATGGATTAGGGTAGGTTTAGGGTGTATTTATAGATTAGATGAGTGTTTTAGGCCATTAGATTAACCCTAGATTAGATTAGGACCCTTAGATTTCGGAAATCTCTAGAACCCAGCCCAAGACTCAACCAAAAACCAGATCTGGTGCACCCAGATCAACAGGGCCGACACCCACCCCTGTCGACAGGCAAGTCGACAGGGCAGTCGACTCCCCAGTCGACAGGCCTGTCGACAACCCTGTCGACATGGGTAGGGTGGAAGATTTCCCGCCTGGCCCCCAGCTGGCTCCAATTTCGAAATCTGATTTTTGCATTTCTAAATCTGTTTTTAACTTGATTTTTCTGCCAACTTCATTGGGCCATAACTGGGCCATACGGACTCCGATTTACAAAATTTCAGACTCTATTCTGCGTATTTTTCCGAGACGAACGCAATGACGCAGCCCGTTTCCCCCAATTCTCACATCTGAGATTATTTATCCTGTAATTAGTGAATTTTAGTATTAACTAAAATTCGGGGTGTTACAATAGGCGAGATAGTGCATAAGCTGAAAACTAAACCGTCATAACAGCGGAATCCAAAATACAGCTTATAATCCAAACCATCATTATTACAACTTCAAATTACTATCTCTAAAGCAAAAGAAAGAAAAGGTGCACTATTAATGCCCAAGTACTGACCAGCAACAAAACAAGGAGAATATATGAGAGTAATACGTGTAAGCCTCCTGCTCATCTCCGGACAGCTACTCGTGCATAACCAGCCAACCTTCTCTAGTCTGCTCATTTAGGAGCACCCAGAGTAATAAGAAGAGACATAAAACTCTGGTTCAAACAAAAGTCTGGTATGAGCGATAAGCAGCAAAGCAAAACAATAAAAGTTATAAATGGTTATACCTGAACCTGGATCTGCAACCAAAGATTTAGCACAACAAGATGTATAATACTCTAAGCTAACACTAACATAAAGTGTAAATGGTGGGGTGTGGGTCAAGGTGATAGCAAACATCAAACATAGCAATCATCCTCACATCTATCACTCAGTGCGTAAAGCATACAATATCCACAACTCGGTCACCCAATCCTTCGCTACGATCACTTTGCTCCATGGAGTCATAATGACTCCATTGCACTAATCCATCTCTTAGTGGTGAACTAAAGTTATGGATATCGGTAACCCTTTGCACACGTCCCGCAGCAAAGTCCAATCATGAAGTTAATTCTCATCTAGATCCTAAGTTCTAACTTCATATTTGAACTACCTATGCATCTCGGGTTTGCTCATCATCTCGATTTGGTCTCCATTCGGTTCAGGTGTGCTTAGAGCTCCAGTCATCATCGGTTCGGATCGATGCACTCTCGGTTGGGTTCGTGGCTACAAAGCCAGTTCGAGTCGTGATCTCTTCCCAGTACTAGGTCGGTTCGTGGGTTCCTATCCAGGTCAGGTCCGGTCGCACTCCTTCATCAGGTCGGGTCCTCCATTGGCTCGTGGATCGAGCCTTCATCGGTTCGAGTTCAAGCTCCGGGTCGGTCGTGGTCTTTGGTTCGAGCTCGTGGATGATGAACTGGCTTGTGGTGCAATAGCTCGGAAGAGCATTTCATGGGAAGCGGGTACTTCACGAGCGGGTCGGTTCGTGCCTCCTTCCCCCGATCCGATCCGGTTCGGGCCAATTTCCTGCAATTCTTTCTACGAGCTATTTACGCCGCCCGACGGCTTTTTCGACCAATCTAATTTTGCTAAGCAATCACGAAACATTCCAAACAGTAATAGCAACATGTATAATCAACCATAAACACCCAAACACCAATATGACATGTTTATATGGATCAAACATACCCAAAACCCATGTTTTCCCCTTAATCGTGTTTAACCGTAACTAATGATAGGATTAGAAAAACATGTCCTAATTAACCCAAAACTTTATCAAAGACCTAAAATAATACTTAAGAATTTTTACATATTTTTCCAGAATTTTATCATGTATAATTTCGCTAATTATCACTAATCACCCTAATTAGCCATAATTAGGGAAAATAATGCAAATCACTCACTTTAACCATAAGTATAATCTTAGATCTGAAACTATATTGTTATGGCATTAATCCTAATGTATTCCGGCAGCTCTATTCCAATTTTGATGCTAATCCGCCCTGATATGGTGTTGATTTTCCTAATTAGTGACTAGGAATGACAAAAAGGCGTATTCGGAGTGATTTAGAAGATGGAGGCCATTGCTAGAGCTCAAGGGATGTTTGTGGCAGCTGGAAAACTGAAATGAAATGTTTTTCCTAACCCTATCAGCCTTCTAATAACCCTAATTTCGAAATGGGTTATGGGCCAAGCTGTTAATCACCCTAATTAGGCCCGGTTAAGCAGTCTTTTACCTTCCAAACCTTGTTTCAGCCATATCTCCCAAATGGCAAGTCCATTTGATTAATGTGATCACTCTACGGAAAGGTAAACCATCATCTGAATCCAATAGAAGTTGTTTTAGGCCAAAAATCCTTACCAATCAAAAGTTATAGGCAAAATAAGTTTCCTGGGGGAAAAACGGTCATTTCAAATTCGGCAAAAAACTTGAACATGAGAAATGACCCCAATAGTCGTTTCCCAAAGTTATACGACCATACGACTTCATGTGAAAATGAAATAAATATTCTACAATTCTCCGATGCGTAGAATGCAGGTCATTACACCTAGGATCTCTGCTCCACTGCATTTTGACTAGATGTATCTTTTTGTTTCTCAGAACTCTAGTTTTTTTGCCAATAATCTTTACTGACTCTCTTCTCACTGCTAAGCTTGGAGTAATTTCCAAATCTTGTTGTGCTGCTTCTTCCACAATCAACTCTGGATCATGCACATGCTTTCGAAGTTGAGACACGTGAAATACATCACGTACTCCTAGCAACCAGTCAGGTAACTGAACCTTGTAAGCAAGAGTTCAAATCCTCTCAAGTATAGGAAATGAGCCAATAAATCTAGGCGCCAACTTCCCTGTTTTCCCGAATCGGACTACTCCTCTCATCGGAGAAACTCTCAAATATACATAATCACCGACAATAAATGCTAAATCTCTTCTTCTTGAAGCTACATAACTCTTATGTCACCTCTGAGCTGTTTTCAGTCGCTTCTTAATGAATCAACTTTATCCAAAGCTTCTCGAATCATGTCGGGACCCAATACTAGTCGATTGCCTGATTATACCCAACAAGCGGGAGATCTACATGGTCTACCATACAATGCTTCGAATGGTGACATTTTTAAGCTTTCTTTGTAATTGTTATTATATGAAAACTCAACCAAATGCAAGAGATCTTCCCACGATCCACCAAAATCAAGAATACATGCCCGCAACAAGTCTTCTAGTATACGACTCACCCTCTCAGTTGGCCATCTGTTTGAGGATGATATGCGGTGCTCAGATTTAACTTTGTCCCCAGCTCTACCTGGAATGGTTCCCAGAATTTACTAGCGAATATCAGATCACGATCACTAACAATACAACTGGGAACTCCATGTAGTCTGACAATTTCTTTGAAATAAAGTTGCGCCAGACTTTGAGCTGTTCCAGTCGATCTGAGAGGAATAAAATGGGCAGTCTTCATGAAATGATCTACGATCACCCATATATTATCATTGCCTTTCTTGGTTCGGGGCAAACCATCAATGAAATCCATGGAAACTTGATCCCACTCCAAATCTGGAACCTCTAGTGGTTGCAACAGTCCTGCGAGTTTCTGTTGATCACTCTTAACTTGTTGGCAAGTAAAACACCTGCTAACATAAATGGAAATGTCTCTTTTCATATATTTCCACCAGAACGTATGTAACACCCCGTATTTCTGTTAACACTAAAGTAACAAATTAAGGAATAACTCATCTCAGATGTGAGAATTAAGGGAAAAGGGTTGTGCCATTGTGTTCATCTTGGAATTTTGGTTGAGATAGAGTCCGAGTTTGCGTGAATTGGACTTCGTATGAAGAAGTTATGGCCATCGGAATTTTCAGAAAAATTTAGACAGATTTCAAAATTTCAAATTCCAGAGTCAGAATGGGCTAGGCGGGAAATTTCCCGCCATGGCTAGGTCGACCAGAGGGTCGACCTAGGGGTCGACCTACCCACACTAGGTCGACCTGGGGGTCGACCAGCCCCCCTCCCCCGGGCAGATTTGTTTGATGACCTTTTATGATTGTATGCTGAGTCATTAGGGTTTCTGATCTGGTCTGAATGGCTGGGGTTAATTCTGGGTTGATCGGACGACCTAAGTTAATCCTAAACTCTATAAAAACACATGTAGACTCAAACCCTAAAATCAAATAATAATTAGAATCATGGCCTCCATGCCGTCACCTTGCAACCTAGAATAGCCGCCACCAATTAGAGGGGAAGAAGAGCTAATCAAATTCAATTCTAATCTAAACCGCAACAAATTGTCTTCTTAAAAGGAAAGCTAATTCAATTTTAGAACTCAGATTTCAGAACTCAAGACCTTCTTTGAGTTGTGAGTTCGATTTCTTTAATAACATAATTAACAATTTAATTGGATTGAGCTATGATGTGGATTATATGGCTATGTTGTGAATTAATGACCATATGTTATTATCTATGTTGTAAATTCTATGATGTTATCATCTATGTTGTAAAGTTGTGATGTTATCATCTATGTTGTAATTCTATGATTGGCTTATGTATAATCAATTCATAACAATGTTTCATATGCTAGTTTGGTTATGTTGTTGGAACTAATTCATATGATAAATCATATGTATGTATGCAAGTTAGGATGTTAATTGAGGCATGGATCATATGCAAGTTAGTGAAAATTATATACAACCTTACATGTTTCATGACATCTATTTTATGTGTAAATTGGACCTAAAGTTAGGCTATAACATGTGTGAGTTATATGCTAGTATACAAAATTCTATGTGCTAGTTTACATGTTTAGATGTAAGTTTGCACCATCGTTTATGTTGCATAAATCACATATGCAAGTATATATATAAATATGTTTGGAGTATGAATCATGTGATGCAAGTTTGTGGTTGTTGCCTATGCAAGTTTACACCTTATGATTAGATCTATGACATACATGGTTTATGCAAGTTTGTGACTATTACCTAAACAAGTTTACACCTTTAGATTTAGATCTATGACATATGTAGTTTTATGCAAGATTGTGACATTGGCCTATGCAAGTTTTAGATGAAGAACCTCATTCACACATGCAAGTTCACCCCATATGTTTAGATCTTGTTTTATTTCTATGTATGTTGTGATGTTTTCTCTTTATTCCATAAGTTAGACTATTCGAGTCTAACGAATATTTTACGTTAAATGAACGAACGTACAACGTGGGGCAATGGGATGATATTAAAATATTGAGAATTGGCATAAATGCCTTAAATGGCATAAAATTAATTTGTGATGTTAATTGGTATAATTTTACGTACCATAAATAGACGGACATAATTGAGTCAATTATGGACATAGTTAAATTTGGAATTGATTGATAATTTGAATAGGGAAACAAGTTCAAATTGGGGGATAATTAATTATGTGTAATTAAGCGCCTAAGACACGAGGTTAGGCTCTGTTGTGGTGTAAGACTGCCCGGATCCACCCGACAAATCCAGCTGCCACAAATGCCAGTTTAATGTGGGAGGTCTTAGGCATAAATTAAATGCGTAATAGTTGTAAAGACACGAGGTTTGGCTCTTTTGTGGTGTAAGACTGCCCGGACCCCGCCCGGCAAATCTAGCTGCCACAAATGCCAGTCTAATGTGGGAGGTATTTACAAGGTTACGGTGTTAATGAATTAAGAAACACTTAACCAGATAAACATGTAGTGGGACATGAGGGGGTTAAGTGGGTGCCTTGGGTGGCATGTGGAATTTAGTAGGTGCCTTGGGTGACATTTGAAATACGATTAGAAACACTTAACCAAAAATTGGAAACATGTAGTGAACATGAATAAGAAGAGGGTTAAGTGGGATGTACTAGAGGGGACCAAGCTTAGGTGGATAGCTTTTGTCAAGTAATGGGGGCCCGTTTCAACCAGTAACCCATAAGTATCTTTGTGGGCTCGACCCAAGTCGAGGACGGGACACGCGTACTGGGCGTGACTGTAAGAGGCCAAAACGGGTTAGCGGTGGCAATGCAAGTCCAACGGGTTCATATGCATGTGTGGGCCTGGGCTGGTAGGTAAGACGTTGTTGCATCGTGTAGGTATAAGCCGTGCATTGTTGGTAGTATCGGGTTGCCACTTTGGGGAGTGATACACCCCACTGTGGGGCCAGCACGGGTATCTACGAGTTAGGGAGCCAATTTCATGGGGGTAGTGGGTACACCTAGTGGAGATAGGGGCAGGGACACCTATAAAGGCAACTAGGGGTACACGAAACTACCATTATCATTATTAAAGTCTTGTAGGCGGGATCAACTTTTAGGGTGTTTGGTGTGGTGTAGTGTAGTAATTACCTTATAGCGAATAGGCGTGCCTTTAACGTTATCTTTGTTCATCTTATTTCCTTTAGTTTGCTCTACCATACCCAATTGTTCACAGTCATTTCCTTAATTTCCAACTTAAGCCTTAACCTAGTTATTTTGGTAATTATATTGTTAAAGTTATCGCACTCGCCAGACTTTATGTCTGACCCCCTTTGTTTCCACCTCTTCCCCCCCCCCCCCCCCGCCCCTCAGGTGCTCAGGGTGGAATTTGCACCAGTGGAGCTTGATTTTGGACAGCTGTATCTCTTGCTTTTAGACGTTTCTTGGATCGCTGAAGTAAAAGTTCAGCCTATCTTGTTTATGACTATTTTGTGTTGGGGTTATGTCTTTCAATTTATGTACTCTGATTTAGTCAAGATGGATATTATTTACTTTGACTCTGGTTTTTGATGATGTAATCAAACCTATGTGTTTACTGCTGCAATGAATAAAATTTTAAAGTTTTAAGGACTGTTTATATCTGTCTTGTTGTTAAGTTTCTGTTCTATACACACTTAAAACTCTCCATAGAAGTTAATGCATTCCATTTGTGAGTGACATTAATGGACGTGGGGTGTTACAACGTACGCTTGAGATCATGATACATCTTACTCACCTCTGGATGAATACTAAGCTTGGATTTGTGACATTCATCCATCACTTCCCTTTGAGATCAGGAATATCCTGAACACAAATTCGGCCTAATAACCTCGTAACTCCTTTGTTATCAATCTGGAAACTCGAGGGTTCGCCTTCCCGAACTCTCTTACTAATTCTCTGAATAAATTCATCATCCTTTTGAAGAACAGAGATTTTGTTAATCAATGAAGGCGTAATAATGAGATTAGCGAAAATGGCATTCTTTCTGCTAAGCGCTTCTGCTACAACATTAGCTTTCCCTTGATTATTCAAAATATCTGGATCGTATGCTACAAGAAATTCTAACCAACGCTGCTGCCTCAAATTCAAGTCCTTCTGTGTGAACAGATACTTTAATGACTTATGATCTATATATAATTCGAACTTCTCACCCAAAATATAGTGCCTCCATATTTTCAAAGCAAACATGACGGCTAAACTCAAAATCATGAGTAGGATATCGCTTCTCATGCGGCTTCAACTGACGGCTAGCATAAGCAACTACTTTGCCTCTTTGCATTAATACCGCACCAACACCTTCAAGAGAAGCATCTGTAAAGATAGTCAAATCTTGATTGCCATAAATAATAGTCAACATTGGAGCGGTAATCAACCTTAATTTCAGCTCTGGGAAAGCTGCCTCACATTCAAGCATCCAATTAAACCGTGCATGATTCTTGGTAAGTTTCGTTAATGGACTAGAAGCTTCGAAAAATCCTTAACGAATTTCCGTTAATAGCCAGTCAATCCTAGAAATCTTCTGACTTCTGTAGGCGTGCTAGGCTGCTTCCAATCTCGAATGGCTGTGATTTTGCGTGGATCCTCTTAAATTCCTCCTTTTATACTACATGATCGAGGAACTTCACTTCTTCTTGCCAGAATATGCATTTAGAAAATTTGGCTTTTAAAACATTCTTTCTCATAATTTCCAAAACTTCTTCCAAATGCTTCGCATGCTCAGCAGTTGACTTAGAGAAGATTAAAATGTCGTCAATGAAAACCAGCACAAATTTATTCAAGACATCGCGGAACACTCGATTCATTAAATCCACAAAATAAGAAGGAGCATTACATAAGCCGAATGACATTATTAACCACTCATAAAATATGTCTGGACCTCTGAAAGCTATCAAAGGAACACATTCTTCAGGAATACGCAATTGATGGAAACCTGTAGCTAGGTCCATTCTAGAAAATACTTGCGCTCCATTCAAATGATCTAATAAATCATCAATACGCGGGAATGAATATTTATTCTTTAGTGTCTGCTTATTTAAATCTCGGTAATCCATACATAATCTGAGAGTACCGTCTGACTTTGGAACAAACACTACTACTGCACCCCAACTCGAAAAGATAGGCCTGATCAGACCTTTCCACAAAAGCTGTCGAGTTTGATTACTCAATTCTTCTTTTTCTTTTAATGTCATTCTTCGAATAGCGTCCACTACTGGCATTGCATTCGTAACTAGATCGATCCTGAAGTCAATTTCTCTCCACGGAGGTAAGCTATCAACTTTTTCGAACACATCCGCATAATTCTTAATGACAGGAATATTTTCAATAGCATTGGGAGAAACCTCAAGAGCAACCCGAAATTTTTTTCTATCTGAATTTGAGCCTACGCTGGGTATAACAATATTTTCGAGCTTCGTTTTAACTTTAACTACCCTTTTTGGGCATTTAACTTTGGCTTCATATTTGGTTAACCAGTCCAGCCCAAGAATAATATCGAACTCGAAAAAATTCACAATGTTCAGATTAAAAGTAAACAGGTAAGAAGAATAAGAAACATGCACTCTACAATACCAACTAAGAACGAGGGAACTGCCTACCGGGTTATGAACTCTAATCGATTCCTTAAGATTTCTCAGCCTTAATTTCAATTTCTTAAACGCAATACTTGAAATAAAGCTTTGTGACGCGCCCGTATCAAATAATACTTTATCTAGAATATTGTTGATAATAAGGGTGCCTTGCAAAACATCTGGCCTTTCCTGACTAGCTGAGGGTGTTGGAGCATCCGCCGTATTATTGATTTGAGCTTCTTTGGTCGCTTTCAAAAGCCAGCAATCTTGCTTTACATGACCATCCTAATGGCAAAGATCGCATTCTCTACTCTCTTGAAACTTCTTCTTGCATTTAGATCGATCATTCCTTCGTTTCTTCAAAGATTTGCAATTTATCAACAAATGTCCTTTCTTATTGCAGTTATTGCACATGCCAACTGTTAACGGTTTTTCTTTACTGGTTTCAGGTATCTGACTTCCCTCAGGCTTTGTACTTGCCTCAGGGCTGTCAGTTTCAAACTTCCTTTTATTGTTAGAACTGCCTTCCGCTTCGTCTTCCAAGCACCTTGCTTATCAGGATCTTCATAGCGAAATCCATTTATATCATCTTAGGAAAAGGAAGATTCACAAATGCAATTACTCTACTTTCATATTTTCTTTGAAGTCCATTAATAAATCTCAGACTCTTCCTCAAAGGATCTTCAATTAACTTCAGGGAAAAACGAGAAAGTTCATTGAATTTATTCTGATACTCCTGGATGGTCATATATCCTTGTTTCAGATCATTATATAGCCACTCAGTTGCTTCCGGAGGAATAAATCTTTCCTTGAAAATTCCTTTTAAGTCTATCCTAGGTTATGTTACCATCAGGATTTTCCTTAGTAACAGTTTCCCACCAGATTAAAGCTTTGTCTTTGAGTGCCTAAGATGCCAGTCGTCTTTTCTGATCATCTCTCAGCTTTATGCCTTCAAAAATTCTCTCAAAAGAACGCATCCACGCTTGTGCTTCAATAACAGACTATTTGCCCAAGAATGGTACTCTACCCAGATTTCGATACTTCTTTACTAGAACTTCTAGCTCTGATTCTTGTTGTGGGAGCATGATTGGCTCATTAGATTGTTGAACCATAAAATTACTTCTTCTGCTTCTGCCACTCATTTTCTACTATGTCTGCAAATAGAAGACAAAGAGTCATGCCAACAGAAAAGATGTTGTAAAGCATAGAGACATATATTTAAGTATAAATACATCTATGAGGATGTATTTTATTCTGCTATAATCGTTCTAGGATATTACTAGTCCTATCTACGATGAGTCACTCGTCTAAGAATACCGTTGATTCTATTTCTAACGAGTTCATTAACATGTTATATTCTGGAGCTAAGATTAACCAAAGCGCTGATAGCAACTGTGATAACCCCAAACCCCGGTGCCACGGAAGAAAGGATAATCATTGGAATATAACACATAAATAATTAACAGCAGAACAGAAATATAGAATTACATCAGATATTGTACATCAAGTTACGCTGGAAATAATATAATCATAAAGGTTACATAGCTTAATAGGATCATACTTAGTACAAAATAAAGTTTCAACTTAATATAAAATATCTGCCGCGGAATCAAACACAATATACTTAATGAAGTCTAAACAACATAATAGAAATGATAGAATCCATCTTCAGCTCCATAGTTATCCAGAATGAATCTAAAACCTGGTGCTGGCCATGTAGAAAATAGGGGCACCAAGTTTGCAAAGTAAAACAAACTACGAGTCAGACATGGGACTATCATGAGAAATCTTACTTAACTTATTTAATAATAGGGCTAATCACGGGAAAACGTCGCAAACGCGGAATGTGCTTACTCCATTGGATTGCCAGTGCATAAATAAAGTAAATCATTTAAACCACGCAATGCTTTTTAGGAAAATGAAGCCATTATAGGACTCATATCCCATCACACAATGCAATGCAAGCCGGAGGATAGAGTTTTACCTTATAATGGCCAAAATATGCTTGATACGTATAAAACAAAATCATTTGGTATTATTATTAGTGCATATATGTTTCAAAAACAATTTCAATCATAATGTACAAATCATAGACGACATGGGTACCATATATTATGTCGCCATATATAGGTTTTGCAATCAAAACCGCACGATGTCGTATTGGAAGTTGGATTTCCATCATGAACCAAGGCAAGGGATCGTCCTTACCCAATTCGAGACTTTCTAGCCCGAGCCTCAGGATACAACCTTAACTGCACCTAGGAGCAGCAAGGCCGATCCACTCTTATGTTAGTGGATTAGTTATTCCTGAACAATACGTTTCCCCGCCCTATGGGGCGTAAATCAAGAGCCACTAGGGACTCAAATCCGAGGCGCCTCATTCCATCATCCATATAAGTATAAATGTCATGGCTCCATACCATGACACCACTCCTAGCTAGAAAGAAACGCATGTCCTCCCTGCCATCCTCTCCCGTTTCTGGTTCATACCAGGGTGTGAGGCTCGCGATTTAACTCTATAAACAGAGCTATGCTAATTAAAGATGTGCTTTGATCTTCAACCACAAGGCCCTGCTTTCCAATAAAAGCCTTGATCATTTGCATCTTAGCATGCCATACTTACAATTCACACCATACGACCGATGTCTATCAATATATAACATCTGAGCTCGTGCGTCTCAGAGAAAGGTGTTATGCAAGAGAAAAATTCTCTGCTACCAAACAGATATATATTTAATAGAAATCAATCAGCATAGAATAAAATCTAATGTCAGACACACATCTATTTACTAGTTTGTTTTGGGTCTAAACAAAACCGGAGGCATCTTATTCCTCGTCCCATATGTCCAATACAGGAGAGAGGCCCTCGCACATCCGAACAATCAACAAATACGTTCGGAAAACTACCGCTGTAACCCTTTCAAGGAAACAACTTCAATCAAAGGAATCAGTAGTCATCCATTCGATGTGAAGATCGCCGGTCTTCAACCACGTCTTCAATATCTTCAACTTTCAGTCGTCGTATAATTATTTGAAATGAGATTTAACTCATCCTTTTCAAATAATTCTCGAATATATATATAATTCAAATCATTCTTTTCTTTGGTTAAATTCAATTTAATACTATAGATAACTGTCAAATAATTTATCCATCCATATTACTTTATAAACCAAGGGAAATTGGTTTATTTCCATTCCATATCGTTTATAATATTTTATAACGATTTATCGCTATTTTTATTTATATAAAAATAGCCCATTTAATTCGAACGACGTTTCAGATGATTACGCGGCCCTGATGCTATTTTTATTAAAATTTGAACTACACATTTGTCAAAATCTAACCGTTGGATCTTAACAAATTTAGTATCGTTGGAAAGATCTTTCCAAAGCGAACCAAACGGTCCTAGTTTTCGGAAAATCCGACGATCAGATCTCTTAGTATAATCGTTTAAAGTTAGGATTCCAGAACGCGAACTACGGCACGTGATTCGTTTTATTTTAATTTATATATATATAATTCATTCGACGATTTCAAAACCATTTATTTCATTACATGTAAATATGGTACACTTCTTACACATGTTAAAAAGAATATTTTTATCTTACAAAAATATATTATAACACATGATTCTTTTTCTAACTTTGCTAACATGTTAATGGTAATATTTTAATCTAACAAAACATATTTAACAAATGATTCTTTTTCCTACTTTGCTAACATGTTAATGGAAATATTTTAATTTAACAAAACATGTTTAATGAATGATCTTTTTCTAACTTTGCTAACATGTTAATAAATAATGTTTTAATCTAACAAAACATATTTAACAAATGATTCTTTTTCACTTTAATACATGTTAAAGATTACATTTTTATTGTTAAAATATTTTATTCAAACAATGAATATTTTTGTTCTTTCCTTCATACAATAAAAATGTAACGACCCAAACTTCCCCGTAAAGGAACGCCCGGATTGTAATGAGAACATGACAAATCAGAACACAAATCGAAGAACATTTCACTTCTTATTACAACAATTTGCATCAGAGTACAAGAACATACAGAGTATGAACAAATAATATATTTTTGATAAATATCAGAGATTTACAAATTACAATGCCGCGGAACATAATACAAAATACAACTGAAAGAGATATACGGATACAAAGCTTTTCGAATATCATTCCAATTGTAAACCAGGATCCTGCTAATATAAATCTGCAAAACCAAAACTACTAGCTCCCCGTGTGGAAAATAGGGGCACCAAGATTTTAGGTTAAAACAATAAACTCCAGGTCAGTCATGTGATGGTGTGAGAACTAAAACAGTTATTTAAAACTTTACTTTAGAAATAAGGTAAATCAAGGGACCACGCCATATAACACGGAATGGGTTTCCTCCCAAGAAACCAGTGCAAAGAATAAACAGCGCAATGCTTTTTGAAAAAATGAAGCTATAATAAGACCCAGGTCCCATCACACAATGCAACGCAAGCCGGAGGATAGAGTTTTCCCTTATAATAGCCAAACATGATTGGTACGTTTAAAACAAATTATTTGATACTATTATAAGTGCGTAATGAATAAAACAACTTTAAATATAAAAGTATAAATCATAGGCGGCATGGGTACCGTCTATCATGTCACCAATACTACGCTCTAAAATCAAAACCGAAATGTCACGTATTGGAAATTGGACTTCCACCATGAGTCGAGGCCAGGGATGGCTCCTCACCTCTTCGTGACACTCTAGCCAATGTCTTAGGACTACGCACTCTGGGAAACCCTTGGATCAGTTGGGTCGGTCCTCCCTTACGTCTGAGGATTAGTTACTCTAAACACACGTTTCCCGATCCTGTCAGACCTATATCCATCGGCTTCGTAGAGACCGATATATCCGAGGCGCCTCGCAATCCAACAAACATAGGTAAAAATATAAAAATGTCAAGGCTTGCAAAACCCTGACACCACCCATAGCTAGAAAGAAATGTCATGTTCTCCCAAAGGTCCGATCCCGTTTTTGACTTATACCGAGGTGTGAGGCTCGTAAATTAACGCCATACACAAAGCTATGCCCTTTAAGGCCATGCTTTGATCATCAACCACATGACTCTTCTTTTCAACAGAAGCCTTGATCACTGCATCTCTGCATGCTACACGGGCAATTCATGCCATGCAACTGATATTTATCAATATATAACCTCTGAGCTCGTACGTCTCAGAGAAGGGCGTTAAGCAAGAGAATAAATTCTCCGCCGCCAAACATATACATATTTAATAGAAATCAATCAACATAGAATCAAATCCAATGTCAGACACGCATCCATTTACAAGTTCGTTCTGGGTCTGAACGAAACCGGAGGAACCTTATTCCTCGTCCCGTATGTCCAATACTGGAGAGAGGTCCTCGCATATCCGGTCGATCTCCAAGTACGTCTGGAAGATCACCACTAATTACCTTGTCCTGGGTGTACCACCCAATCAAGACATCAGTAATCATCCAAACGATGTGAAGATCTCCAGTCTTCAACCACTGTCTTCATCGTCGACTTATCGCCGAATCAGTTATTCAGAATAGGTAAAAACCTGACCTTTCCGAATAACTCGCATATATAATAAACACGTGCTATAAAACACAACATATGCCTTATTCCAATTTAGTATATTCTTTTATTCAAATATTCTTAAACTCTTGGAAAGATTCCCATTAATTTTATCAAAGATAAATTTTTTAAATTTATTCTTTAATTTTCCTTTGGATATCATTCAAACCATATTAAGGCTTTCCAAAATAGTCGGGATTAATGCAGCTTACCGAAGTAATCATTTATTTAATTTCCCAATCCCAACTTATTCATCCTATGGAGCAAAACTAGTATTACTCCATAACTAACACCACGGTGTTATCGGTAAAATTAATTACCATTTTCCGTTCAAATCGATATAAAGATTTAACTATCGCTTAGAGCAAAACTGGTGATACTCCATTCTCGAGCAATTCCCAAATTTGATAATTTAAATTATCAGTTCCCATTTCAATCTAATTAAAGATTCATTAAAACTCCACTTAGTTTTAATCTTCGCAAAACTCAATACTAATGATTATTTAACTTTGGAAACACAAACATGTCGTATCGACAATCTACACCATACTATTGATTTCTGCCGATATATAACCACTGAGCTCGTATGTCTCAGAGATGGATGTTAAGCAAGAGAATAAATTCTTCGCCACCAAACAGATATATATTTAGCAGAGATCAACCATACAGTTTGAAATACAATGTTAGACATGTAATCATGTCTTTAACTAGGTTAAAGAACTAATGTCATTTAAAATACAGTTCACGATAAACCCAAAAACACATTCCATTCATCATGGAATCTTCATGGAAAATAGATCAATATATAATCGATATCAGTTTCCGTATCCGACTAATAATATAAACGGAATAATGACAAAGCCTTTTAAATTCCATATATATTAACAGACTTCCTCTAAAAAAGCTCATTTCCATTATTATCAAATCGAATTCCATTTAGTTCTTAATATATTAAATTGGAAAGCTTTACTTTGGAAAATTCCCGTTAAATCTTAATAAAAAGATTTATAAGTTCCAAAACACATTTCATTGTAAATCGGGTTAAAAAACGAATGTCGTTTAAAATACAGTTCACAATAAACCCAATTCAAATTCTATTTTATTCCAATTAAATGTTAGTTAACTGGAAACACTAAAAATCTTAATTAATAGATTTATTCTTTTAAAAACTGGGCTTAAGAACAGTGTTAATGAAGAAACCATTCACGACAAACGCAAAATCCAATTCTTTTATTCAGTTCCAATTAAATATTAATTAAATGGAAAACTTCACTAAATCTTAATTAGTAGATTTGTTCTTTTCTCAACTAGGCTTAAGAACAGTGTTAATGAAGACACAATTCACGACAAACCCAAAATCGAATTCAATATTAAATACAAGGCTCTGAATAGAAATTATATTGGCTTATATTCAATATCAAATTCTGAAATCAACAAATATCGTATTGGGAATAACTATAGATGTATCTTCCAAATTCCTCCATAATATCCGTATAATCATGGAATCCAATATCGAAATATTCCGAAGACATTTTTGATTCAATTCCATTCCAATTCATACAATGGAAATTCTGCTTATTTTTAAAACCATTTCAAATCCAATTTATTTATTTAAAAATATTGGATTATAATTTTAGTTCATAACTAGTTCATTTTGATAAAATATATTTTTATCTTTTCAAATATGGAATTTTTCATCCCAATTCTTTCCAAATCATTTATTATGATTTTATACAAATTATTGATATTTTTAATAATTTATCAAGGCCCGTACTGTCGATTTCCATAAACGGTCATCGAACTGCACTTACAGCGACCTTTTCCAAATTTGATTTGGACATAATTCCAAATCCATCCATTAGATTTCAAATCTCTTATGTTCGTTGGAAAGCCCTTTTCGATACGAACCCAACATTTCGGTATTAGGATAATATGATGGTCAGATCTCCCGTAATGTCAATTCAAAGTCAATGGTCGAAATTCGCGAACTGCCGCGGCGCAGCGCGTTCTATTCAGGCCATTAAATATATATAATATATATATTCCGTCGATTCCCATTTAAAACGTATTTTATAAATCATTTTAAATTCGTTTTCAAAATAATTTCAACTTCATATTCAATTTTAAATCCAAATTGAATATTCCATATCAATAATATGTAAATGAAAATATTTTCAAAACATTAGATTTTGAAATCACTTCCTTTTCAATATTTATTATAAAAATGAATAAAAGTAATATAAATATCGTTCACGTTAAAATGGAGTTAATTTAATCAACACGACTTTATATAATTAAATATTTTCGTGTCCATCCCAAATTGGATATCAAAATCATATTTTGATCCATTACTGAATATTATTTAAAAATATTAGTTATTTTAAAATATTCATTACTCATCATTTTAAAATATTCGTTAATTTAAAATATTCGTTCTTTCCGAATTGGAATCAAATACAATCAATTACCATATAATTTTATTTATATGAATTTCATACACACATGTACACAAAAATAATCAAACACAGTCAACCATCATCCAGAGTGCATTACACAACTGCATAAGCGTTAAATATAAATAATTGATGCTTACAACTACTTGTCAACCCATCAATTGACATACAACTAAATATTGGGATTAGTGTATGTCCAATATCATCCTAATACCCGTGTGGGGTTTTCAAACAACAAACACTAGTTATTATTTGTGCAGTTGGGCGATGTGTAAAATATATCGTCCCATTCAATATCAGTTAAATGTGTGTACATAAATAAATCATTCGATTTGTAAATGAATATTTATTTTATTCATATACATGTTAAAAATTATATTTTTAACTATAAAATATTTATTTCAACAAATGAATATTTTATACAGTTCATTTATACAATAAAAATGATATTTTTATTGTTATAATATTTTTAGAAAATTTGGGGAGCACGATGGCGCTATACTAGAACCGGAATAAGGTCTAGCCTTATGCCTCGCATACTAATGGCTCGCGCCATGTACATACAAATTCTATTCAATTCAATTCATTTCCCAAACAAAATTCTACCAAATAATCCAATCAACGAAACAACCAAACAAATATGGTTTCAAACAAAGATGTTGGGTGTTACTAAGCTCTTTCTACATCCAAGTATACATTTTTAACTAGAAAATAAATTAAAGTGAGAAGTTCTCACCTTTGGGATCCACTCCTATAGTTTTATTTCTGAATTTCTAAAGAGTTTGGATTTTCCCGTAATGTCAACGCAACCCTTTTTTCACTGTTCATAGTAAAAATCATATTTTTTAATCAATGATATTTATATTTAAAAATCACATTTTTATTTCGCTACTCAAATAATAAAAATAAAATTTTTATTTCGCTATTCGTATAAATAAAAATCATATTTTTATTTCAAATCTCTATATATAGAAATTATATTTTTCTTACGCTATTCATATAACAAAATTTATATTTTTATACTGATGTTTATATTATAAAAATCATATTTTTAACTCATTTTTCTATGTAAAAATCATATTTTTAACTTCATAAAAATATTTCAAACATACGATGAAAATCATATTTTTGTTTCCCTAACTTCATAATAAAAATCGTAATTTTATTCTATGTTTTCATATATAAAAATCATATTTTTATATCGCGACATATATAAAAAGATCGCATTTTTTATGTTGATGTTAATATTATAAAAATCATATTTTTATAATTCAGTTCTCCATGTTTTTTCCTTTTTAAAACTCGTATCTTTTCATTTATAAAACTCCCATCTTCTCATATCTAAAAATATAATCTATTTATAATAAAAAATCTAATCTTTTTATAATTGAAAATCTAATCTTTTTCTAATTAAAAACCTAATCTTTTTTCATATTAATAATCTAATTTTTATCATATGTATATATATATAAACTGATTTTTCAAAATAAATTGAAATAAAAAACTTACAGTAGTGAAAAAGGGGAGGGTGGCGGCACTGGGAGTCATGGGTGGTCGGTGAATGGTGTAGGAGGCGGCGGTGGGCCAAGCATGGCCGGAAGTGGTGGTTACGGGGCGTCAAGCGGCGGATTTAGGGTTTGGGGAGGGGGTTTGTCTCGAATTGATGAAGAGAGAAGAGGAGGGAGGAGGGGTTGGTCAGAGGGGAGTGCGCCGTCGATCGGCGGTGGGCTAGGCGGTTGAACATGGGCGGCAACTCTAGGTTTTAAGGGGCAATGGGATTTTCTTATTTGGGAAGGGGGCGGGTTTGACTGAAGAAAGAAGGGGTTAGGGCTTGAATATGTATTTTAATTTAATTATTTTATTCTTCAAAAAGTTAATTTTTCGTTCGAGCTCCAATTCCTACCCAACGACTGTCGTCCTTAACTAATTACCCCCATTTCGAACATAATGGGATATGTTTCGTAACCCAATTCAGCTGTTATGATTAGTTTCTGATAAATTTAAAATATAAATTATTATATTTTAAATTCAAACGCACATTTTAATTTACCGAGGCCACATACGGACTCCAAAAATTCCCGAAAAATAAATCTGGCTTTGTTTTGACGATACAATCTTAACAAAACTAATTTCGTCGAATTTGGAGACCATTTGAAAAACAGTCATTTTCAGGTCGATCCAAATTGACTAAAATTGAAAAAACACATTTTCTTTTGCCATACTCACATATTGATTCCAAAAATTATGAAAATTGGAATTAAGCAGTAATTTGACATTCCGGATCCAACCAAAGTGGTTTCATCGAAAATGGGGTTCGTTTGCAAAATCGCTATTTTTAAGGGTTATATTTCAGTAGCAACTATTCTGAATTTTCAACTGGGCATAACTTTTTATTCCCGCTATGAAATTTGGATTTTTCAGTTTCGTTGGAAAGATATTTCCAAACAGATTCAAATATTTCCGGTTTCACCAAAATTCGATTTATTTTGAGTCATCTACATTCATTTGAAATCAAATTTTCAAACTACCACGCAGTTTTCAGTTCCTTTTATATTTATAATAAATATTTAAATTCTAACTTCGATTTAAATTAATATATATGTTCTAATTCTATTTAAAATAAATTTCTAGTCGTTATTATTTAAAATAAATCATTTTAAATATTCAAAATCCATTAAAATTGCCAAAATAAAAATTTTAAATTGGTTTTGATTTTCCGGGTTGTAACAATCTCCCCTACTTAAAATCTTTTCGTCCTCAAAAAGGAATGGAGCTGAAAGTTGTCCTCGAAAAGGAATGGAGCTGAAAGTTGTTTGACTAACCAACTCAACTTTCAGTTTGGCTTTCATTCTCTAACTTTTCTGTTTCTAAGAATTTTCAAATTCTTCCAAAATTTGGCAACACCTTAATTTTCTGAATAATTTCGCCATAACCTCCTTTGTACGGAGAGACATTTAAAGCCGCAACTTGCTAAGCAGGGCCCTCATCATCCGAAAAGAAAAAGCCAATCGGCTCATAAAATTGCCAAAACCCAATAAATTTGTAAACATGTACCTATTTGTCGGGCATACAATTTTATTCCTCTTCTCTAGCCTCTTTGTTATGACCTGTCCAATATATATGCATGTACATGTATGCTATTGCAATCCATTTTCAATTCAGCTCAATATTTGATACAATTTGGCTTAATGGTCCAAAATTTTAATTAATCAAAACAATAATCAAACAACACAATCAGCAATCTATTAGTTGACTATCGTTTCAAGCACATAACTTTTTTGTATATATAAAAATCCATTTTTGATGCCAAGTCACAACAATAGACCCTATCTAGTTTTGGTTCTCACATCAGTCAGTTGGAAATATATAGATATCCCACTTTCGAAACTCGAACATTAACTCTGATGATGGCATACCGATCATCAAAATCATCTCCGAGCGACTAGAGTGTGATTTTATATCTATCAAGTATATTAAAACTTCGAATATATGATTGCAAGGAGTATATGCGAAATCTTTATATACTCGATTGTCCAAATTCAATATAAAATAAATATTCAAATACGTTGAATAAGGTTTAAATTTTCAAACAATATTTGTTTTTAATTTTATTTTAAAACAACCCTCTTCACACTCGATCTAGGATACTGTTGTTCCCATCTCTAACAAGTCATTCTCATTGGATATTACTAATCCAATCTCTGATGAATTCATTCGTTCGGTTCTAATATGCCTTGTTCTCGAGCTATGTAAACCAAAGCTCTGATACCACGTGTAACGACTCAAACTTCCCCGTAAAGGAAAGCCCGAACTGTAGTGAGAACGCGACAAATCAAAACATAAACCAAAGAACATTTCATTGCTTATTACAACAATTTACATCAGAGTACAAGAACATACAGAGTATGAACAAATAATATACAAATGGTAAATATCAGAAATTTACAAATTATAATGCAGCGGAACATAATACAAAACACAACTGAAAGAGATATAAGGATACAGAGCATTTCGAATATCATTCCAGCTGTAAACCAGGATCCTGCTAATACAAATATGCAAAATCAAAACTACTAGCTGCCCGTGTGGAAAATAGAGGCACCCAGAGTTTAGGTTAAAACAATAAACTCCAGGTTAGTCATGTGACTGGTATGAGAACTAAAACAGTTATTTAGAAATTTACTTTAGAAATAAGGTAAATCAAGGGACCACGTCATATAACACGGAACCGGTTTCCTCCCATGAATACCAATGCATAGAATAAAGAGCACAATGCTTTTTGGAAAAATGAAGCTATTATAAGACCCAAGTCCCATCACACAATGCAACGCAAGCCGGAGGATAGGGTTTTCCCTTATAATAGCCAAACATGCTTGGTACGTTTAAAACAAATCATTTGATACTATTATTAGTGCGTAGTGTATAAAACAACTGCAAATATAAATGTATCAATCATAGGTGGCATGGGTACCATCTATCATGTCGCCAATACTAGGCTCTACAATCAAAACTGAAATGTTATGTATTGGAAATTGGATTTCCGTCATGAGTCAAAGCCAGGGATGTCTCCTCAACGCTTCAAGAATCTCTAGCCAATGTCTCAAAACTATGCACTCTGGGAAACCCTTGGATCGGTTGGGCTGGTCCTCCCTTACGTTTGAGGATTAGTTAATCCTGAACACACGTTTCCCGGTCCTATCAGACCTATATCCATCGGCTCCGTAGAGACCGATATATCCGAGGCGCCTTGCAATCCAACAACCACATAGGTAAAATATAAAAATGTCAGGGCTTGCAAAACCCTGACACCACCCATAGCTAGAAAGAAACGTCATGTTCTCCCAATGGTCTGATTCCCTTTTTAAGTCATACCGAGCTGTGAAGCTCGCAAATTAACACCATACACAATGCTATGCCCTTTAAGGTCGTGCTTTGATCATCAACCACAAGACTCTGCTTTTCAACAGAAGCTTTTATCACTGCATCTCTGCATGCCACACAGGCAATTCATGCCATGCGACTGATATCTATCGATATATAACCCCTGAGCTCGTACGTCTCAGAGAAGGGCGTTAAGCAAGAGAATAAATTTTCCTCCACCAAATAAATATATATTTATTAGAAATCAATCAACACAGAATAAAATCCAATGTCAGACACACATCCATTTACAAGTTCGTTCTGGGTCTGAACGAAACCGGAGGCACCTTATTCCTCGTCCCGTATTTCCAATACAGGAGAGAGGTCCTCGCATATCTGGTCGATCTCCAAGTACATCTGGATGATCACCACTTATTACCTTATCTTGGATATACCGCCCAATCCAGACATAAGTAATCATCTAAACGATGTGAAGATCTCCGATCTTCAACCACCATCTTCATCTTCGACTTATCGCCAAATCAGTTATTCAAAATGGGTATAAACCCGGCCTTTCCGAATAACTCCCATATATAATAAATACGTGCTATAAAAACACAACATACGCCTTATTCCAATTCAGAATATTCTTTTATTCAAATATTTTTATACTTTGGGAAAGGTTCCCATTAATTTTATCAAAGATAAATTCTTTAAATTTATTCTTTATTCTTCCTTTGTTTGGATATCATTCAAACCATATTAAGGCTTTCCAAACTAGTCGGTATTAACGCACCTTACCGAAGTAATCATGTATTTAATTTCCCAATCCCAACCTATTCATCTCATGGAGCAAAACTGATATTACTACATAACTAACACAATGGTGTTATGGGTAAAATTAATTACCATTTTCCGTTCAAATCTAATTAAAGATTTAACTATCGCTTGGAGCAAAACTAGTGATACTCCATTCTCGATCAATTCCCAAATTCGATAATTAAATTATCAATTCCCGTTTAAATCTAATTAAAGATTCATTGATACTCCATTTAGTTTTAATCTTCCCAAAAATCAATGTTAACGATTATTCAACTTTAGAAACACAAACATGTCGCATCGACAATCTACACCGTACTATTGATTTCTTCCGATATATAACCTCTAAGCTCGTACGTCTTAAAGAGGGGTGTTAAGCAAGAGAATAAATTCCCCGCCACCAAACATACATATATTTAGCAGAGATCAACCATACAATTCAAAATACAATGTTAGACATGTAATCCTATCTCTAACTGGGCTATAGAACCAATGTCATTTGAAACACATTTCACGATAAATCCAAAATCACATTCCATTAATCATGGAATCTTCACGGAAAACGGATCAATATATAATCGATACCAACTTTCGTATCCGACTAATAATATAAATAGAATAATGAAAAATCCTTTTAAATTCCATATATATTAACAGTCTTCTTCCAAGAAGCTCATTTCGATTATTATCAAATCGAATTCCATTCAATTCCAATTTAATATATTAAATTGGAAAGCTTTACTTTGGAAAATTCTCGTTAAATCTTAATAAAAAGATTTATAAATTCCAAATCACATTTCACTATAAATAGAACGAATGTCGTTTAAAATACAGTTCACAATAAACCCAACTCACATTCCATTTTATTCCAATTAAATGTTAATTAACTGGAAACACTAATAATCTTAATTAAAAGATTTATTCTTTTCACAACTGGGCTTAAGAACAGTGGTAATGAAGACACCATTCGCGACAAACCCAAAATCCAATTCTTTTATTCAATTCCTATTAAATACTAATTAAATGAAAAACTTCAATAAATCTTAATTAGAAGATTTATTCTTTACTCAACTGGGCTTAAGAACAGTGTTAATGAAGACACCATTCACGACAAACCCAAAATCAAATTCAATATTAAATACAAGTCTCTAAATAGAAATTATATCGGCTAATATTCAATATCAAATTTTAAAATCGACAAATATCGTATTGGGAATAACAACATATATATATCTTCCAAATTCCTCCACAATATATGTATAATCACGGAATCCAATATCGAAATATTCTGAAGATAATTTCGCTTCAGTTCCATTCCAATTCATATATTGGAAATTCTAGTTATTTTAAAACAATTTCAAATCCAATTTATTTATTTAAAAATATTGGATTATAATTTTGGTTCATAACTAGTTCATTTTGATAAAATATATTTTTATCTTTTCAAATATGGAATTTTTCATCCCAGATCTTTCCAAATCATTTATTATGATTTTACACAAATTATTGATATTTTTAATAATTTTATCAAGGCCCGTGCAGTCGATGTCCATAAACGGTCATCGAACTGCACTTACAGCGACCTTTTCCAAATTTGATTTAGACAAATTCCAAATCCTACGGTTTGATTTCAAATCTCTTATGTTCGTTGGAAAGCTCTTTTCGATACGAACCCAATGGTTATGGTTTTAGGAGAATCCGATGGTCGGATCTCCTGTAATGTCAATTCGAAGTCAATGGTCAAAATTCGCGAACTGCCGCGGCGCGACGCGTTCTATTCAAGCCATTAAATATATATATTATATATACTACGTCGATTTCCATTCAAAACGTATTTTATAAATCGTTTTAAATTCGTTTTCAAAACGATTTCAACTTCATATTCAATTTTAAATCAAAATTGAATATTCCATGTCATTAATATGTAAATGATAATATTTTCAAAACATTAGATTTTGAAATCACTTCCTTTACAATATTCATTATAAAAATAAATAAAATCGATATAAATATCGTACACGTCAAAATGGAGTTAATTTAATCAGCACGGGTTTATATATTTAAATATTTTCGTGTCCATCGCAAATCAGACATCAAAAGCATATTTTGATCCATTACTGAATATTACTTTAAAATATTAGTTATTTTAAAATATTTGTTACT
Source organism: Allium sativum (assembly GCA_030737875.1). Taxonomy (NCBI): domain Eukaryota; kingdom Viridiplantae; phylum Streptophyta; class Magnoliopsida; order Asparagales; family Amaryllidaceae; genus Allium; species Allium sativum. The sequence goes on along the minus strand of CM060925.1, from coordinate 303,628,787 downwards.
CGTCATTTTAAAATATTTGTTAATTTAAAATATTCGTTCTTTTCGAATTGGAATAAAACGCAGTCAATTACCATATAATTTTATTTTATATGGATTTCATACACACATGTACACAACAATAATCAAACATAGGCAATCATCATCCAGATTGCATTACACAACTGCATAAGCGTTAAATATAAATAATTAATGCTTACAATATCTTGTCAACCCATCGATTGACATACAACTAAATATTCGGATTTGTGTATGTCCAATATCAACCCAATACCCGTGTGGGGTTTTCAAACAACAAACACTGATTATTATTTGTGCAGTTGGGCGATGAGTAAAATATATCATCCCATTCAATATTAGTTAAATGTATGTACATAAACAAATCGTCTGATTTGTAAATGAATATTTATTTTATTCATATATGCGTTAAAAATTATATTTTTAACTATAAAATATTTATTTCAACACATGAATATTTTATATAGCTCATTCATACAATAAAAATGGTATTTTTATTGTTATAACATTTTTAGAAAATTTCGGTAGCACAACAGCGCGATACTAGAACCGGAATAAGGACTAGCCTTATCCCTCGCCTACCAATGGCTCGCGCCATGTACATACAAATTCTATTCAATTCAATTAATTTCCCAAACCAAATTCAACAAAATAATCCAATCAACCAAACAACCAAACAAATATGGTTTCAAATAAAGAAGTTGGGTGCTACTAAGCACTGTCCTAGTATATATTTTTAACTAGAAAATAAATTAAAGTGAGAAGTTCTCTCCTTTGGGATCCACTCCTCCAGTTTTATTTCTGAATTTTTAAAAAGTTTGGATTTTCCCGTAACGTCAACGCAACCCTTTTTCCACCGTTCAGAGTAAAAATCACATTTTTATTATGATGTTTATACATTAAAAATTCATATTTTTAATCAGTGATATTTATATTTAAAAATCACATTTTTATCTTGCTATTCAAATAATAAAAATTGAATTTTTATTTCTCTATTCATATAAATAAAAATCATATTTTTATTTCAAATCTCTATATATAAAAATTATATTTTTCTTATGCTATTCATATAACAAAATTTATATTTTTATACCGATGTTTATGTTAGCCTACTTTGTGAACTAGGCAACACAAAGTCAAGATGTCAAACATTGAAGAGCATTTTTAATTAGAAGACTTCGGTTCGGATCGGAGAGACCATCACTACTCAGATCGGAGAAGACACTACAGCCTAGATCGGACAGCTGCAATCGTTCGGGTCGGGTCAGAGCAACGTATCGGTTCGGGTCGGATAAAATCTCCTGTTCGGATCGGTGAGCTATTGCTGAGGAAATTAGAAAGGCACAGCTGTTCGGATCGGAGGACAATATAGTCTCAATTGGATCGGAAAGCCATTTGGTTGTTGCAAAAATAAGTCGGAGCGGAGCGGAACAGACTAAAGAGGAGAAAGCGTTGTATCCAAGCCAATCCGGGTCGGATCGGATAACCCGAACCGAACCCCTTGCACGTGTCTCTCCGACCCGAACCCATTTTCCATATTATTCTCCAGCATAAGCGCCTGGATATCCGGATCGGCTATGACCAGTTCCTGCCCATAACGTCCATTATTCTGATGCGTTGTCAACGTAGAAATCAATCCGAATCCGATGGTGATGGGATGAGTGACACGTGGCTCCGATCCGGATCGGGCTCTGAGCAAATTCACACCTATAAATACCCCGTCTGGAGACAAAGAAAAGGATCTTTTTTGGGCATTTCGAGAATTCAACCACCTCCATAATCCGAACTCCAGTACTCCCGGAGAATCCAAATCTTCTTTCATTATTTGTTTTAGTCAATTGAGTGAATATAAGTGAGTTGTGAGTGGAATCAAGTGAATCTTACATTGTATTTGCAACTGAATCATTGAATATAGTGAAAGATAAGTGGACGTAGGCATTTCTTCGCCGAACCACTATAAATCCTGTGTGTTCATTTTCATTTTTATCTCATTTCATTTGCTTTTAATCAATTTGGGTGTTAGAACCACTTTTTGGTCTAACATTTTGGTGCTTTCACTGAGAATCCTCATCTGAATTCTTTATTTTCCGGGATTTCTTTCTACTTTTTGGACCGTTGAGTTCAAAGAAGTTAATCCTTAAGTTTCTTCGCTCTTTTATATTTGTTGAAGTGATTGTCAAAGAATCATGGCCAGAGGAAAAGGCAAAGAAGTTCAATCTGGTCGAGGAAATGGAGCTGGCGAAGATCAGCAAAATGCGGTTGTAACAAGTTCTCGGGGGCAGAGTTCAGCAGCAGGAAGAACAAATGCAGGAAATCCGAGCCGCCAACAGGGGGAGAGCTCCGTTCCGATCCGGGTAGGAGATTCTGAAGCATTGCATTCCCCCAATCTGAACCGACCCGAGCAGCTTGCCACGTACCGATCCGATCAGACTACCCAGCTCCGAACCGACCCGAACTCCTATCTCCGATCCGATCCGACGCTTGGTGAAGCTGGAACCTCCACTCGAGTCCCTACGAATGCTCCGATTCTAGCCACCAGGGCTAGTGATCAGGTTAATCCATCTGCGCCCATCACACAAGGAGATTTCTCGCGTTTACTTGACATGCTTGAGAGCACAAGGGAGGCTATGAAAGTCCACGAGCGCACTAATCTCATGATGCAGGAAAATATGAGGCTCATGAGTCGGGAGATTAGTGAACTCCGTCGACAGAGAACTCCATCACCGGTTCGGCACACACCAGTGGATCAATCTTCATCTTCCGAGGAAGAGCGGCCCCGTGAACGAAGGTCGCTCGAATGACCTCAGAATGTGGAGCAGCTGACATTTGGATCTCTGGGATCTCGTGAGGATATTGCACGAGCGCTAGGAAACAATGACCCCACACGGGGGCAAAGACTCCAGTCCCCTCCTCCCGAGATCGACCGGGAGCGCAGGGAACGGAATCGAGCAGAAGCAGCTCGAAGAATAAGGGCATCTCCTGAACAAGAGCCCAGAAGGAACTCGGATACTAGGGCCAGGGAACCTGAGCGGCCCCTAACTAATGCAGAAGTGCAGGCAATGGTTCGCCAGATCATGTCTGAGAGCCGGAACTATACAAATGAAGATTATGGCATTGAGCGAAGCCATACTCCTTTCACCGAAGATATCCTCGACTTCCAATTTCCCCGGCGCTTTAACTTGCCACAGATGGACAAGTATAACGGAAGGACTGATCCGGGACAGCATTTGATGCGATACTCATGGCTCATGAATGCTGCTGCTGCCCCTGATGAAGTGAAATGCAAAGCATTCCCAATCTACTTAGAAGATGTGGCGCTGTTTTGGTTTACCCGACTTCCTCCTCGTTCGATTTCGAATTATAAGGAACTAAGCGAGCGTTTTATGAACCAGTTCCGACTCCATGCCCGAAAGTCCAAAAGTGTTATTGAATTATCGAGAATCAAGCAGGCACCAGGAGAGTCTTTGAGAGCATATCTTGACCGTTTTAACCAAGCGGTGACTGAGGTCAATGACCCGCATGAGCCCACTATTCTGATGGCATTGAAAGAAGGAGTCGATCCTGAATCCGAGTTTGGAGATTACCTTTCTGGGAAAACACCCTCCACAAGAGAGATATTCTACGAAAAAGCCGATATTTATCTTAGGCGAGAGGAGGCCAGGGAAAACCGAAAGAGAAAGTCTGAGACGGCTTCAAAAGAAAATGTGCACAGTAATATCGCCGTGAAGCAGTCTGGGGAAAGTTCTGGCAAAGTTGAAGTAAATGTGGGAAACAAGGGTGGAAACAACAATGCTGGAAGCGGGGGTAACAACAACAATAACCGTAATCCAAACGGTAGCAGAAGAAACAGAAATAGGGGAAGCGATCCTAACAAAAGACCCCGATTCCAGACCTACGAGAATTATACACCATTGAACGACACCCTGGAAAATATTTACCTGGATACGTACAATGTGTTACAGTACAAAAGACCGCCACCTCGTGATTCGACCGAGAAAGAAATGGCGACAGGGAAATTTTGTTTGTTTCATGGAACTCATGGGCATTCAACCAATGAATGTCGGCATTTGAGGGATGTGATTGAGAAGTTGCTGCGTGAAGGGAAGTTGGATGAATACAAGGTTACCCCGAGGGACAGGGGGCAAGGAGAGTAGGCTCCAAAAAAGATTCTACATGCTCCCAAGCCTACAGCGCAGCAGAAAGGTAAAGGAATTGTTATCAACTCCATAGTAGGCGGACCTCACCCGACAATCCGAAGTTTCAGATCAATGGATCAATATGTAAATGCTGCCAAGCACCTAGATGTGAATGAAGGTGATTATTTGGAAGATATCACCCCCATAAAACAACAGAAGACCATGTTTGACAACGTGGTATTCCGCAGCCGAGACAATACTGGGATCCAATCACCCACTGATGATCCGTTGGTTATAACTACCACTATTGGGTCGGCCTTGGTCCATAAGGTATTAGTAGACAATGGAAGTTCTGTCAATATTTTATTTAAAAAGTCATTCGATCAGATGAAGCTTGAATCTGAAGATTTGAAGCCATGTGAAGGATGGATCAGAGGCTTCAACGGGGCGTCGACAGCTCCCCTGGGATACATAGAGTTGCCCGTGACCCTGGGGCAAGGAGAACGTAGAAGAGTGCGGATGCTTCAGTTCGTAGTATTGGACGTAGATTCGCCTTATAATGCTTTTTTGGGGAGGCCTGCCCTTGCTGAATTCAGAGTTTGTATCGCCCCTTGGTGTTTGTTACTTAAGTTCCCAACCGAAGCCGGAACTGGAGTAATGAGAGGGGATCAAGTTTCCAGACGGGCCTGTTATGTGGCCGAGTTAAAGATGTTGATGAAAGGACTTAACGTTGAGAGTAAAGATGCCTCGTCTCCCTCAAAGGGGGGCTCGGCATAGCAATTAGAGAGATTGACCCCAAAGGAGTTGCCCAAAGGAACGCCTGAAGACTTGGATCCCAGAAAAGACGAGGAACCAGAGGCTAGGAATGCAACTCCTAATGAAGCGACAGTGGAAATTCCCATTGATGAAGCTGATCCGATAAAAGTTTTGAAAATTGGTTCTCAATTGGATCCACGTCGAGCTAAAGAACTAACGGACTTCTTGAAGGCAAACTTAGACGTGTTTGCCTGGACCCATGCTAACATGTGTGGGATATCGCCATCCATTATAAGTCACAAATTGAATGTAAACCCGAAACATCCGCCTGTGAAGCAAAAGAGACGCATGCTGGGCCCAGAGAGGTCGGCTGCTCTCAAAGAGGAAGTAGAGAAGTTGAAGCAGAATGGATTTATTCGAGATTCGACATATCCCGATCGGATATCGAATCCCGTCTTGGTAAAGAAGCCAAACGGAAAGTGGCGGACTTGCATTGACTTTTCAGATTTGAACAAAGCTTGCCCAAAAGATAGTTTCCCACTTCCCAGGATTGACCAGCTTGTAGATTCGACAGCAGGTCATGAACTTCTCTCTTTCATGGACGCATATTCTGGATACAACCAAATTCCTATGCACGTGCCAGACCAAGAACATACGAGCTTCATTACGAATTTGGGATTATATTGTTATGTTGTAATGCCATTAGGATTGAAAAACGCCGGAGCTACTTATCAGCGCTTGGTGAATAGAATGTTTTATAATCAAATAGGAAAGACTATGGAAGTTTATGTGGATGATATGCTTGTCAAATCGAAACAGTCCTCCAGCCATATGCAAGACTTGGCGGAAATGTTTGGTATCCTGCGAAAGTATCGGATGAAATTGAATCCTCTGAAATGCTCATTTGGAGTGGCATCGGGAAAGTTCCTTGGCTTCATTGTTAGCTCCCGAGGAATTGAAATCAACCCTAGCCAGATAGCAGCGATTAGAAATATCGAAGAGCCAAGGAGAATTAAAGACGTCCAAAGTCTTGCAGGGAAAGTAGCGGCGCTGAGTAGATTCATCTCCAAAGCCACAGACAAATGCGTTCCGTTTTTTGATTTGATTAAAAGAGGAAAGAAGAACTTCGAGTGGACTCCGGACTGTGTTGAGGCCTTTCGAAATTTATTGGAACTGCTAGAGAAACCGCCGATTTTGTCAAAGCCCGTAGATCACGAAGAATTGTTTGTTTACTTGGCAGTCTCGGCTCACGCCGTCAGCACAGCCCTGGTTCGAGAAGAAGACAAAGTACAAAGGCCAGTGTATTATGTAAGCAAGAAATTAGCAGCGGCAGAGCGCAACTACCCAAAAATTGAGAAGCTCGCTTACAGCCTCCTGATCGCATCCTGAAAACTTCGTCACTATTTCCAGGCTCATCCAATAACCATATACACCGACCAGCCCTTAAGGCAGGTGTTGCAGAGACCCGAAGCATCGGGAAGGTTGATCAAATGGAACATAGAACTAAGTCAGTTTGATTTGAATTTTCAACCACGAAAGTCAATCAGGGGGCAAGCTCTAGCAGACTTTATTGCGGAGTTCACCATTCCAGAGGAGGAAGTAATCGATGACAGAGTGGTTAAGTCCGAGGATGAGATAAAGATAGATCCGTGGAAACTATATACAGATGGAGCCAAGAACGACCGAAGGTCCGGAGCTGGAATCGTCTTAGTCACTCCCGAAGGACGGTCGTTATATTACGCCCTGCGATTAGAATTTTCTGCGACTAACAATGACTCTGAATATGAAGCCCTGATTGCCGGGCTGAAGCTTGCAAAAGACCTCGGAGTAAAAATGTTAGACGTATTCTGTGACTCTAAAATTGTTGTTTGCCAAGTGCGAGGGGAATTTGTGGCTCGAGGACCTCGACTTATCGCCTACCTCAGGAAAGTGAGAGAGCTATTGAATAGCTTAGAGCGGTACAACATAACACACATTACCAGAGTTGAAAACCAGAAAGCAGACAGGCTGGCAAAGCTGGCTAGTTCCGACAATCCAGAAGAGACTGAAATAATTCCAATTGAAACGTTGGAATCGCCAAGCTTTGAGTCAATGGAAATTGAATTCGCTTTTGAAGCGGAATCAGAGAAGGAGTCGTGGATGACTCCAATTAAGAATTTCCTTAAGAATGGGACACTCCCATCAAAGAAGAGTGAGAAAAGAGCTGTTGTTCGTAAAGCTACCAGATATGTCATACAAGATGATACTCTTTATAGGCAAGGATTTTCTATGCCCCTGTTACGATGTATAGCACATGACGACATTAAGCGTGTACTAAGAGAAGTACACGAAGGTGAGTGTGGAGATCATACAGGAGGTCAAACTTTAGCAAAGAAGATATTGCGATACGGATACTTCTGGCCTACGATTAATAAAGATGCAGCTGATTATTCACGACGCTGCGATAAGTGCCAGAGATTCGCCAAAATCCCCAGGGCACCGTCGACCCAACTTAAATCAATGGTGAGTCCTTGGCCATTTGCCACGTGGGGAATTGATATCATTGGAGTTCTACCAATTGCTATAGGAGGAGCTAAGTATGCAATAGTGGCCGTGGACTATTTTACGAAGTGGGTGGAAGCTGAGCCCTTGACCAAGATCACGGCAAGAAAGGTGATAAGTTTTGTGGTCAGAAATATTATATGCCGGTTCGGGATCCCAAGGACGATTATAACTGACAACGGAACCCAATTTGATAGTACTGAATTCAGAAATTTCTGCCAGAAGCATAAGATAGACAAACGATATACTTCAGTTGCCTATCCGCAATCGAATGGGCAAGTAGAGGCAATAAACAAAGTAATAAAATCCATCCTCAAGAAACGGTTAGAGCGTGCAAAGGCAAAATGGGTTGACGAATTGCCCATAGCTTTGTGGGCATATCGAACAACATTTAAAACGGCCACCGGTCATACCCTTTTCTCTCTCTCCTTTGACTCAGAAGCTGTAATTCCAGTTGAACTGGAAGTTCCTTCCCACAGGGTGACATATTATGACCCGGTGACGAATCGGGCACTCTTACTTGAGTCTCTTGATGAAGTCGAAGAAAAAAGGGACGAAGCAGATTTGCGTGCGGCAAGACATCGACGTCAGATTGCAAGCTATTACAACAAAAAAGTTCGCCTCAGGACTTTTGAACCAGGAGATTTGGTGCTAAAGAGAGTCTTTCCATCCCTTCCTCACCTCGGTCGAAAATGGGAAGGACCCTTTGTCATCCAACGGAAACTTGAAAAAGGAACCTTCAAGTTAACAACCGTAGATGGCGAAGAAGTCCCCAGAGCATGGAATGCACAACACCTAATGCGATATTTGGATTAGAAATGCTGTACTTTGTGTTATTTTTCTTATAAACTCTATAATAAGGCACGACTTGCCTTGGGAAAATCTGACGATATGAATGAAGAACTATAAAGTGGATGTAGGCTACGACTTAGCCGAACCACTATAAAAATATTGTGTGTTATTTACTTTTATGCATTACATATATACATTCATCAGTTATTCTGTTGTGATTATAAAATACAGGATGACTCACAGCCTAAAAAGGTTGAAAACAGTTTAGACATAAAAAGAAGCACAACGACTATTTGTGCGATAAGACGTAAAAGAATGAGAAAACGACATTCTTAACTCTAACTCTCCAGAGAGAGAGAGAGTATAAAAGCGTCTCCGACTGAGCGCTGAAAAAGAAATTCTTCTCCTAACTCTAACTTTCTAGAGAGAAAGAGAGTATAAAGGCGTCTCTGACTGAGCGCTGAGAAAGAAATCTATCCCCGTTGAAAGACCGGGGAATGAATAGATGACTGAGCTCGAACTCTAACTCTCAAGAGAGAGAGAGAGAGTATAAAAGAAATGCCAGAAAAAACGACAGGTACTGACGACACAGGAAGTGCTATCCCGTCAGATAATCGGGAGCATTCAGATTGCTTGATTAAGCATTAAATCATTTGTGGGAATTGACTGGGGACACGTATGTATACGCATATTTCCCCCCTCCACAACTTCGTTTCATAACTATAGACATGCATTTTTACATAAGTGCAGAACTACTAACAAACAAACATTGCAGAAAATGAGTTATTTTTATTTACAAATGAATGAATTTGTACAGGAAAATAGCTAAAAAAGAAAGTGCAGGAGCTACTCTTGCAGCAGCAATTATTGGTTCACTAAATGCTAAAACTATACAAGGCAATCCACTATTTAGATTTTGAATGAGCCTTGGATTTCTTGGCGGCTTTCTCCGCGTCCTTTGCTTCTTTCTCAGCCTCCGTCAAGATTCGTTTTGACTTCTTTTTTCCTGAAGATGCGGTGCTGGAGCCAGTAGACTTCTTCCCGGAGGGCGGGGCGCTGGAATCAAGAGAAGATTTTTTAGCGAGTTCCTCTGTAATAGATCTAGTTGAGAGATTAACAACTAACCTTGATCCCGCATCCACAACTGCGAGGGGCTTGAGGGCCTCAGGGTCTAGTTCTTCGGCTTTTAATTGCAAGCGCTTGTCTTGATCAGCCTTCATTGCAGCCAAGGTAACGTCATCAGCACTTTTTGACTCCCCGATTATTGCAACTTCTGGTTCCTCTTCCTGACCCCCGTCACCGCCATCATCCCTTAAAGCCGCTATCATTTCTTCATCATGGGGAGTGGCGGCCTTAGTCGGCTCACTTCCTTTTCCCAAGTCTATAGAAGCAGCCTTGTCTCCCCCTCTTTTGGCCTTTTCTGCGGGCTTTGTCCCGGCGGTGGCTCCTTGAGTCACATCTGTCTTTTCGGATGACTCAGCACCTACAGAATGAAAAGCAACAGTTATCAACTCAGGCGAAAACAATGGGTCTTTCATAGATTGTTCAATCACGTGGCAAAAGGTAGAAATAGCCTTGGCAAATTGAGGAGAAAAGGTAGGGATACCTTCCGAAGACCTCTCGGCAGGGGTGACTACTACCTCTGGTGCTGTTTCAGGAATAGGGGATAGCAGAGTTGTTCGGGGAATTCCCGGATTTTCAGGATCATACCCCTCTACTTCAGAAGTTGCAGGGGTAGAAGAAGAGGAACCAGCTTTGAGAACAATTTTTTGTTTAGATTTCCGTCTCTCTTCTTCCATGGCCTCAGCAATAAGGCGGCGCCCTTCAGCTAGGCGCTCCGGTTCATCATCCCTCAAGTATTTCTCCATTAGCTTATCTTCGTCAATGGAATCGACCTTAAGTTCCTCTTTTTCCCACTCGATGATCTGATTCCACACTTGAACTAGAGTGGATGGATAGTCCTCGATCCAAGAAATGTTTCGGTGACGGATAATATGTGCGAAGAATTCAATCATTAGTTCGCCGAAACCCTGAATATCAACCTCCGCCTCTGATAATTGCTTGCGGGCTTCCTCCGCAGATTTGATGGCACACTCCACATTGCCCTCGGCCAGGGCAGCTCTGTTCTCTGCCTCCAACAGCTTTGAAGCCAAATCAGCGTTCTTCTTTTCTAGTTCAGCGCTCCTCTTTGCTAACTCGGCGTTTTTCCGTTCAAGCTCAGCATAAGCAAGGTGTGTCTTAGCAGCTTCTGACTTGGCCTCATCAGCTTGCTTTTTTAACTCAGAACGCTCTTGAGTGTGAGATTCAAGCAAGTCGTGATAACGTTTTTGCATGTCCTCGAATTGTTGTTTGAAGTTAGAAGCGTCCCTTTGAGCGACAGCTAGCTGAGCTTGAGTGTCTTCCAAATCTTTTCCTAGAGCTTTTAAGGCCTTGGCATCCTCCTCCACGGTCTTTTGCATTGAATCAGTATTTGTGATTAGAGTGCGGATGATTCTAGAAAGATTGCGTGAATATTTAAACATCTCAGTATATTGTTTTTCCACCGCATCTATCTTTGCTTTGGCCTCGTCTTCCCATTTAGAAGAAACAGGTTCAAGGGCAGGTAAAAAAGTCAAAGTCTCGAAGTAGTGTTCGGGAAATTGCTCCTTCAAATATGCCCGCTTTACTGCAGTTTCCGCATCTAGTGGGGGAGGAGCGGGGATTATTAATTCGGTGTCCCTGTGTGAAGAGGATTCGGTAGTCTCTTTGTCTATCCTAGGTCGTTTAGTAGCAGGGACCTTGTGCTTACTTCGAGACCCAGTTTCTTTTGGAGGAGTTCTCTCTCTACTGCGCTTTTCATGGGAAGAAGTGGAGTCTTTAGATTGTGGTCTGTCCTCTTCCTAACGGCTTTGATAACCCTTGTATTTCTCTTGTTCCGGCCGAACTGGTGAGCGAGAGCGTGAGGGTCGAGAACGATAGGGATCGTAAGGCCTTCTCTCATCTCTGCCACGATCATCACGGCGATCATACTCGACGTCCTGAGGAGGATTGCACATGCTGTGACGAAGCTTCCTGATATCGTAGTAGGATCGAGACATCGTACCTGCACGATAAAACAAACGAAATTTAGAATTAATGGATTCACGAAGAAAGAGGAGCAATGAATGCTAATGCCATTATATAAAGTGTATCCTAAGTGGTGTGTTTCCCCCCAACCAACCCGAGTCTGAAGCTAGACTAGTACGGACAGGCTCTTTGGCCTTAGCAGGAGTGGTCTCTTCAGAAGAGGTGAAGGCTAAAGGATCCTTCCTGAAATCCTCTGAAGTGTATATAGTCTCAGGTAAGGGGAGATCCCGCAAACCCTGAAATATTTGCTCATCAGTACTAAGAACATCCCCCTCGGAAGCATGAAGTGGCGACTCTTGGGAGGATTTTGACTTTTCCAGAGAAGTAGCCTCCTCGGGGGCATTATATCCTTCACGATGCTCTTCGGCAAGATTAGCCAATTCGTCATCTTGTGTAGAAGATGGAGAAGGTGAAGTTTGAAGAGGCGCTGTAGGAACTCCTGAGCCTTCTCCTGTCTCTGGGACTACCTCCACTGGAGGAATGTATGCGTATGGAACCGTCCCATGACCGATGCTACGAAAAACGGATAACAGCCCATGAAAGTGAAGGTATTCGTCTTTAAGGGCTTCATCGATAGTCAAGAATTTCTGATCGCCATTAAGAAGTCGGTGCATCCGGTCAAAGAACACCTGATCTGATATCTGTTTGGGATTGTCGACTGCAAACAAAAAGGAAAACAAGTTAAGGTGATGATTCAAGTGTATAGAGCCCGGATTTAGAAAATCAGTGCTTTACTTGATTTTGTCCACCTCCTGGCGCATCCAGGCTGTCGCTTCACGTAGAACCATTCTAGTCTAGAATCTCCAGCTTTACTGCTGAATGGTGCAGAGATTATCTTCCTTTTTGGAACTGACTCAAAGTAGCAGAAAGATGGAGTCTCTCGAGTCTGATGCTTGAAATTATAGAAGAAGTGAACGTCATCGAACGTGAGCTCTATGCCTAAGATTTCACGATATGCTATGTACAAGGTGTGCAAATAGGCATATGAATTGGGATGCAACTGCATGGGGGCAATCCGCATTTGTCTTAAAAAGTCAACGATGAAGGGAGAGAATGGAGGAATGGCGCCGACCATGCACATCAATCGAGTGACCGCCATATATCCTTCTGGAGGGTTGTGGGGACGGTCAGAGCGTGAAGGCACTAGAGTGTCCCTTTTCATTATCCCGTACTTTAAGCAAATTCGGACAAGTCGATCGTTGTCGATTGTTGATTCAACGGAGTCTGGAGGTGATTCCAATATAATGGCTGATTCAAATTCATCAGGAGCTCGATCGTCACCAATCCCTCCTTCCTCCTCAAAACCCAGAGAAACTTCATTCTCTGAAGACACCTCGTTGCTTTCTCGATTTCCAACCCCGTAGTCTGGACCCTCACTGTCCCATTCTGGATCCGAAGGAGAAGATATATCCTCGAGAGTGATTTTGTTAGAGGTTTCCGGGGCTTCTTTCCTCTCAGCTAGTCTGGAAGAGCGTCTGGGTCTCATTGTCATAGAACTATTGAAGAAGCAATAACACGAATTAGAGTAAATTAGCCCGTACCCCCCTGTGTATGTGTGTGAACTAAAACGTGTGCAGCGAATGTGAGAAACGCAAAGTAAAGGTGCAACAATGTAAGACGAAACTTTGAAGAGAAAGTGATAGTCAGAGTAGTTCTTAATGTTCATTTATGTCCGCAAGGCACTATCCTAACTGTTCATGAAGTTGGAAGTAATATCTAGCATTGTTTTAAATAGTTGGACAAAAGTTTGTGCTTTGGATTGAATAGTTTTCGGTTCGGATGTATACAGCAGGTTCAGATCGGATAGGCAAGGTCACATGTCAGCTTAAAGCAAAGGCTCACACTCAGAGAGATATATCCGGATCGGTTCGGGGATTGACTTTCGGGGCGGGTCGGATTAACCTGAATAACAATGTCCCTATTCTCTCTTTTGTTTCACAACCCGGTCCGATCCGAGCGCATAAGTCTTGACCTCCATTTTATTCATAGGTCCGACCCGACCCGGTCAAACAAGTTAAGTCCCATTTCTTGGCCTTATTGCTCCGACCCGGTCCGGTTCTGTGAATTTCTCTCTTTCTCTGTTTCTCCTACTGTTCCCCCACCCGAACCGATCCCCTTCAATTTCCTTCCTCTTCCTCCTCTTAAGTAGCGAACCCAACTCAATATCCAAAGCCTTAATTAAAATCAAGTGCTTAAACACTCAAGTATTCAACGACGAATCTCAACACCCTCCACCAACGCCTCGAAATGGCGTCGATGCCATCAACGACGAAGGCGGAGGATGAAGGAAGCCATGGCGATGGAATTAGTCAAATACCTTGCTAGAATCGTTCAACTTAACTGCGAATGTAAATTAAAAACAATTATGGCAACGAGATTCGAGATTGCAAGACTACCTATGTATTTGATTCAAAGATTGAAGTGAGAATTTTGAATTTTTTTGGAAAGACTAGGGTTTCGATGTGGAATCGGTTCGGTTGGGCAAGAACAGTGAATAAAAGAAAAGAAGAAAAGTGAAGTAAATTTATATAAAAAGCAAGCTGACTATTCGTATTCCTGCTCGGACCGGCTCGAAAAGCCCAGTGACGCAGCTTGGCCCACTAGTCCATTGCAGAGTATAGGAAGAAGAAGATCCGTCCGGGTCGGAACCCGAACCAGAAATCCGTTCGGGTCGGAATCCGAACCGAACAGGATGCAGTACGACAGCTTGGCGTGTGAATTCAAAGGGAAGGATGAAGGTATTGTGCCATGGCAGTCAAAGCATGCTCCGTTTCCAACAGAAGCATCCTTTGAGGGGGCAAAATGTTAGCCTACTTTGTGAACTAGGCAACACAAAGTCAAGATGTCAAACATTGAAGAGCATTTTTAATTAGAAGACTTCGGTTCGGATCGGAGAGACCATCACTACTCAGATCGGAGAAGACACTACAGCCTAGATCGGACAGCTGCAATCGTTCGGGTCGGGTCAGAGCAACGTATCGGTTCGGGTCGGATAAAATCTCCTGTTCGGATCGATGAGTTATTGCTGAGGAAATTAGAAAGGCACAGCTGTTCGGATTGGAGGACAATACAGTCTCAATTGGATCGGAAAGCCATTTGGTTGTTGTAGAAATAAGTCGGAGCGGAGCGGAACAGACTAAAGAGGAGAAAGCGTTGTATCCAAGCCAATCCGGGTCGGATCGGATAACCCGAACCGAACCCCTTGCACGTGTCTCTCCGACCCGAACCCATTTTCCATAATATTCTCCAGCATAAGCGCCTGGATATCCGGATCGGCTATGACCAGTTCCTGCCCATAACGTCCATTATTCTGATGCGTTGTCAACGTAGAAATCAATCTGAATCCGATGGTGATGGGATGAGTGACACGTGGCTCCGATCCGGATCGGGCTCTGAGCAAATTCACACCTATAAATACCCCGTCTGGAGACAAAGAAAAGGATCTTTTTTGGGCATTTCGAGAATTCAACCACCTCCATAATCCGAACTCCAGTACTCCCGAAGAATCCAAATCTTCTTTCATTATTTGTTTTAGTCAATTGAGTGAATATAAGTGAGTTGTGAGTGGAATCAAGTGAATCTTACATTGTATTTGCAACTGAATCATTGAATATAGTGAAAGATAAGTGGACGTAGGCATTTCTTCGCCGAACCACTATAAATCCTGTGTGTTCATTTTCATTTTTATCTCATTTCATTTGCTTTTAATCAATTTGGGTGTTAGAACCACTTTTTGGTCTAACAGTTTATATTATAAAAATCGTATTTTTATAACTCAGTTTTCTACGTAAAAATCATATTTTTAACTTATAAAAATATTTCAAACGTATGATGAAAATCATATTTTCGTTTCGCTAACTTCATAATAAAAATCATATTTTTATTCTATGTTTTCATATATAAAAATCGTATTTTTATATCGCTACATATATAAAAAGATCACATATTTTTATGTTGATGTTTATATTATAAAAATCATATTTTTATAATTCAGTTATCCATATTTTTTTTCCTTTTTAAAACTCGTATCTTTTTATTTATAAAACTCTTATCTTTTCATATCAAAAAAAATTCTTTTTATAATAAAAAATCTAATAATTTTATAATTAGAAATATAATCTTTTTTCATATTAAAAATCTATTTTTTATCATATGTATATATATAAACTGATTTTTCAAAATAAATTGAAATAAAAACACTTATAGTGGTGAAAAAGGAGAGGGTGGCGGCGCTGGGGGTCATGGGTGGTCGGAGAATGGTGTACGAGGCGAGGGTGGGCCCAACATGGCCGGAGGTGGCAGTTGCGGGGCGTCAGGCGGCGAATTTGAGGTTTGATGAGGGGGTTTGACTCGATTGATGAGAGAGAGAAGAGGAGGGGTTGGTCAGAGGGGGGTGCGCCGTCGATCGACTATGGGCTGGGTAGCTGAACGTGGGCGTAGGCTCTAGGTTTTAAGGGGCGATGGGATTTTCTTGTTTGGGAAGGGGCGGGTTTGACTGAAGAAAGAAGGGGTTGGGGCTTGAATATATATTTTAATTTAATTATTTTATTCTTCAAAAAGTTAATTTTTCGTTCGAGCTCCAATTCCAACCCAACGACTGTCATCCTTAACTAATTACCTCCATTCCGAACACAATGGGATATGTTTCGTAACCCAATTTTGCTGTTATGATCAGTTTCCGCTAAATTTAAAATATAAATTATTATATTTTAAATTCAAATGCACATTTTAATTTACTGGGGCCACATACAGACTCCAAAAATTCTATAAAAATAAATCTGGCTTTATTTTGATGATACGGGCCTAACAAAACTAAATTCATCGAATTTGGAGTCCGTTTGAAAAACGGTCATTTTCTGGTCGATCCAAATTGTCTGAAATTGAGAAAACACGTTTTCTTTTGCCACGCTCACCTATTGATTCCAAAAATTATGAAAATTGCTATCAAGCAATAATTTTACATTCCGGATCCAACCAAAGTGGAATCATTGAAAATGGAGATCGTTTGCAAAATCGCTACTTTTAAGTGCTATATTTCCAAAGCCACTATACTGAATTTTCAACTGGGCATAACTTTTTATTCCACCTATGAAATATGAATTTTTCCGATTCGTTGGAAAGATATTTTCAAACAGATTGAAATATTTCTGGTTTCACCAAATTTTGAATCCTGTACATTCAATTGAATTTTGAAATTGAATTTTCAAACTACCGCGCAGTTTTAAATTCCTTTTATATTTAAAATAAATATTTATATTCTAACTTCGATTTAAACAATTATATACGTTCTAATTCTGTTTGAAATAAATTGCTAGCCGTTATTATTTAAAATAAATCATTTTAAATATTCAAAATCCGTTAAAATTGCCAAAATAAAAATTTTAAATTGGTTCTGATTTTCCGGGTTGTTGCAAAAAATGTAAATTTTTATTGTTAACATATTTTATTCAAACAATGAATATTTTTATTCTTATCTTCATGCAATAAAAATGTAAATTTTTTATTGTTAACATATTCTATTCAAAAAATGAATATTTTTGTTCTTTCCTTCATACAATAAACATGTAAATTTTTATTATTAACATATTTTATTCAAACAATCAATATTTTTATTCTTTCCTCATACAATAAAAATGTAAATTTTTATTGTTAACATATTTTATTCAAACAATAAATATTTTTTTTCTTTCCTTCATATAATGAAAAAGTAAATTTTTATTGTTAACAAATTTTATTCAAAAATGAATATTTTTATTCTTTCCTTCATACAATAAAAATGTAAATTTTTATTGTTAACATATTTTATTCAAATAATGAATATTTTTATTCTTTCCTTCATACAATAAAAATGTAAATTTTTATTGTTAACATATTTTATTCAAACAATGAATATTTTTATTCTTTCATACAATAAAAATGTAAATTTTTATTGCTAACATATTTTATTCAAACAATGAATATTTTTATTCTTTCCTTCAAACAATAAAAATGTAAATTTTTATTGTTAACATATTTTATTCAAACAATCAATATTTTTATTCTTTCTTTCATACAATAAAAATGTAAATTTTTATTGTTAACATATTTTATTCTAATAATGAATATTTTTATTATTTTGTACATACAATAAAAATGTTAATTTTTATTGTTCAAACAATTTTATTTCATACATGAATATTTTACAACAAATGAATATTTTGGAAAATTTCGGCATTATAACGGCATGGTAATTAACACCGGCACTGTGTCCAGCACGGCTCCTCTGCTATCCTAGGCCTCGCGGCGATACAAGGGTTCCATTTTTATAATTTCCACAATACAATTAATTTTCACAACACAATGAATTTACCACAAACACAACCAACTTTGTTGCAACCACAATCAATTTCTACCACACAATACTATCAAACAAATCGTCCGTGGTCTATGGACGATAGTGTCTGGAGCTACTAAGCCCCGTCCGCAACCTATAACACTTTTCTAAATTTTAATTGAATTTAGAAATCTAACATGGGTTTTGACTTTACCTGAATTCGTAGCAAGCTCCAAATAAATTCCAATCTCTTTTAGAATGTCGTGTACGATGCCACGGTCCGAATGTCTCTTGTTTCACTGGATTTGGACAACGTACGAAAAAGATATTATTTTTATTCGATAATCAACCTTTGCAATGCTTTTAAGTGCTATAAACCATTTAAATAAATCAAAGTCATTACCTCAGCAAATTGGTTTGAAACTAGGGTAGGATTTTTCGATCAAACCGCTCGACATCGTGACGATCAGAATATGCCACATGGAAGAGCTCCGAACGGCGCACCCGGCAGTGATGGGGGTGTTCAGTTTGATCTCGGCTACTGACGGCGGCGGAGCGATGAACATCGCGACTTCGAGGGCTCGGATCTTCGAAAACACTCAACGATAAATGGCGAAACTGGTATGGAATTGAAGCTTGTGGAGAGTGCTTCAAAATTCTCAAAAGAATGGAACGATTCTATTTAGTAGTTTGGGAGAGATCGAGAAGAGAAATTATTAGCTGTTTCCGTCATTTAATTTAGAAGAGGCAGTGCAGATTTTAGTGAATGAGTGTTTCAGGAATAAATCTGATTGGCCAACCCTTTTATATTTAATTTATTTTAATTCTTTAATTCCGAAAAAGGTCGTTAATCCATACGAACTCCAAATGAAACCCATTGACAGTCACCCCCAGCTAAATACCCCAATTCCGGACACAATGGAAAATGTTGTAAGCCCATACGACTGTTCCAGTCAGTTTTTCTTTAAATTAAAATATATATAACGTTCAATATTGAATTTGAACGTATATATTAATTTGTCGGGGCCACATACTGATCCAAAAATTCCCGAAAAATAAATCGAGCTATGTTTTGACGATACAACCCTAAAAAAATTAATTTCGTCGAAATTGGAGATCGTTTGAAAAATAGCCATTTTCTAGTCGATCCAATTCAAATTGAAATTACCAAACGCATTTCAATTTACCATGCTCACATATTAATTTCAAAAATTATGGAATTTTAAACCTTGCAATAAATTGACATTCCAAATCCAACCAAATTAACTTCTTTGAAAACGAAGGTCGTTTGCAAAATGGCTATTTTTAAGGGCTTTGTTATTATTTAAAAATGGAAAATTTAAATTCTGACAAAATTTCTGAAATTAATTTTTTTAAATTGGTTTTGATTTTCCAGGTTGTTACACAAATTTAATATTCAATGACTAAAATCAACTTTGGATAAATTTTCTAATGGGGAAAATCATTGAATATGTTGTTGCAAAACCAAGTTTCTGATGGAAATAAATATGGAATTGGCTTTGGGAAAATCAATGGGTTTGAACAACTAAATCCAAATTATTTTAGACAAGATCGTTTTGAAAATTTAAACCTTGGTAATTTCAATGGATTTTTGATTCATAAACAAAATGAGAATTTGTTTGGTAACAAACCATTTAAACAATCTTGGATCCCAAATGGAAATAAATTTATTTTAACTAAATTCAAACAGATTTGGGTTCCTAATGGTACAAACGTAAATTCAGATCGATTGTTATACAAAAAGGTTTGGGTATAGAGTGGTTTTACAAATTTTGTTAGACCACTCGATCCCCTAAATAGTTAGGTACCGAAGGAGGCTGATGAACTTCTTCGTGGAAGAGAAATTGAATACTTGTTTTTGCATATCATTGGTTCATCCAGTGTTCCTTGTCCAAGTTTGTTGAGTTAGAGATTCATTGGTTTACATCGACTCCGGGTTTGATCTCTGATCTCACCTTTTTTGTTTGTTTATATTCTCAATTTATATATTTTTATTCCTCCTTCTACCCCTTCTATTTTTTATTTTGATTATTCTGATTTGGATTGTCTATGCCACATTTTTTATTGAGCTTCTTAACTTCAAATTGCAGAATTCATGATTTTCTGGAAATTTTCTTCATTTGTATAAAACTCTATTGTTTTAATGATCTCCAGATCTCGAGTTCAAGAATGTAATTTATCTGCAATTATTTTGAAGTTGAATTCTTTTTTATTTCTGAATTTCTAAAAGTGCTAAAGTATTCTTATCATATCTTGAACACTCTTTCTTAATTTGAGTTCTAAAATTTTAAAAATCTGAAAAACTATTGAGATTTCATACAACTTTGTTATTTTGGGTTTCTTCTACTTCATTTTGGAAAGACATAAAAAATTATACTCATTACAACACACTACTATTTTTCAGTCGTGATAATTTCATTGTTTCTTGGATTGGCTCTATTATTGTGAATTGAAAATCTTTGAATCAATCATTGTGCTACATCCTGAAACTCACTTTTGTTTCATGATCATTTGGCTTGAGTATTTGATTATTTGAAATCATTTGAAATTGTTGATTTCTTGAATATCGCACACATCTTGGATTTGAAATTTATAATCTCGCGTGATCAATTCTTTGAATCTTGAGATTTTCACATTCCTTTAAATGATTTCAAATAAGCTGTATTTTTAATCTTGGATCATGAATTATATCTTGTGCTTGTTTGAAATAATTCGGAAGAATTCTATTGTGCATTCCTGATTTGAAATTGTTTCTGCAGCTCTGATAAAATGGTCTGAATTGGATCATAATTTGTCCTCTTTGAGTTGTTGTAAATTTTCTGAGAACTTTCTTATGAAACTTATTATGAATTTGCCTTGCTACTCTGCTAAAAATAACTGGATTGTTATATCATCTGCTTGGGCTTGGTAATTGGATATTGTTGTTGAGATACCTTTATTAGCCACTGGGGTAGTATTAAAATCCTCGTTAATGGAGATAACAAGTGGCATCAGTCTTTAGTTTCTTATATTTTTCTCATTCAACTGCTTGATTTTTTTAAACTGATTTTTCAAATTGTAATGATCTTTCAATTCCCTCTTGTAACTGATTTTCAATTTTAAAATCATTTATTAATTATTTATTCAGAAATTGGAATCAATAACCAAATTGAACTGTATTTATAATTCATCAAAATTATTATCAGATTTGCAAATGGTAATGAGTTGTAACTATAGTATATTTCACAACAAGAGTAAATTCTACTTAAATTTCATGTGATTTTGAACGATTTTTATAATATCTTTGAGTTGGCGCTTATTTCGTGACCATCTTCTTTATCTATCATCATTCTGTCATCCATCATGATGTTATATTAATGTGGAGTTTTTAAAATTTTAAAATCATCCTAATGAAGATACAACTTCAAATTTGTGATGGAAATGTAACTGTATTATTTTTCAGAAATAGAGATAATTTGAAAATTTTCAAGAATTTTGGTAAAATTGACCATATTTCATAATATGATTAATTTAGAAATTTATTTTCACAACCTTTTCTATAACTACCATTTTCTATCATCCATATTGGTTTTATATACTGAGGAGTTTTTTAAAAAAATGATAAAAATATAATACACATAAGTGTTTCTCTAACCTCATTTAAAAATCCAAGATTTGATCGTGCATGGTTCAAAGATAACTTATAATTTATGTAGCAATTGACCTCACTTAAAAATCCAAGATCTGTTATGTGTGCTCAATGTGCTCTTAAATGAAAACGAAAAGAAAAATAATAATTTGATATAAATAATAATTTGTTTGAAATTCTCCTCAGTGTATAAAAACTAGCCTACCATCCATTTTCTAAATTGTGAAATGGTTAATATTTTATGATATATTATGATTTGTTGATTGATCGCTATTGGGATTTGATATTATTTGATTGTGCCACACTTAATTTTAATTTATAATCGTAATCCAAGTTCATCACTGTTTTGTGCTCAATTTAATAAAATATATTTGAAAATAACTAGAATAATATTTTTTAGAACTCTTTCCAATTTTGTGAATTTCATCGTAAATCCATCATTCTAGAATGTGAAATTTGCTTCTTCTTCTGATAATATTATGATTTTTATTTTATTTAATGAGATTTATGATGATCATTCTCTCTCTCTTGAGCTAATTTTATACTTTTAGTCAAATTCTTCATCACTGTTTTAATTTTTGTGTCCTTTTGTTGATAACAAAAGGGGTAGAATGGTTTAAGATTTTTATCGATGAGTGAATCTTCCTTAAATATTTTATTATTGAAATTTCAATTCATCTATTCTTTCGCTCGTGCACATAATTAGTGGGAGCTCTGTCGTAAGGGGGAGCATACATATAACTGGAGTTCGACAATTCACTATCAAACACATTTATTATATTCAAAATATTATTTGTTTGTCATCATCACAAGGGAGAGATTGTTGTATGTAACAATTATATGATTTTGTTGTGATAACAAACATATATATTATTATAAATGTGTTTGCTATTGTACTATTCTAATACATTATAAACATAATAAAGTATCTCTAATTAAATAAAATACTATTGCACAAGAAGTTATATATTCAAAATGTATTTTATTAAAATATAATATTTAATTTCTACATTTGAATAGTACAAATTTCATATCTACGCTATTTGTACATCTCAGTAATACAATACATTTCATATTCAATATCATATACACAGTTCCTCACTACAAGAATTAGCTACTCGGTTACATTTCACTCAGTTGTATAAACACATATACATACTGATTCACTTAGCTCACTCATATATAGAACACTCATACACTATCAGTCACTTGTATTTTGTCTTCAGCCTGCTTTTCAATCAGTCAGTCTAGTCTTCTACTTACCTATCACCGAAACACACACAGTAATCTGAAACAAAATATTTTTTAATTCTAGCAGATATAATTTTATCTTTAAATTATTTGCCTCGGTATTTTGGTGTGTTTCTCATCATATTTCAAAACTTTATCTGATAAGTATATGTGTGTGTGTGTTTATGTGTGTGTATATATATATATATATTCATCTGTGTCTAGACCACTTGTGATATTCATAATGATTCACTATAAATACACTACAAGAAAATATGATATACATAGCATAATATAATAACATTATATTAAAGAGCTATAATAAACTGATTAAGGAACGTAAAACAATACATAAATTATGCTATATAAATGAAGTAAATAAAATAAGAGATAGAGTATGCTATAAATAGGAATTGTTAAAGGGACTCCACTTTTGGTAATGGAGAGGACAATTTTAAGGGGACTCCACTTTAAAAAAAAATGTTAAGGGATGGTTTGGTTTTTTTATTTAAAAAAAACATGGACTATACTACCCATTGTCACAACATACAATTAACTGTCATTCTTTTTATATTTCGCGTTGTTTTGCATACGCATAAATATAATTTCTTATCATTTCCAAGACGCAAAAACATCCGCATCTCAATTAATGTTCCAATTATACATATTTGAACAGATTAATTCATGAATATTTAAGTATTTTAAATTGAACCATCAAATTCCAAAATGGTATTCACTAATTTACCTGATATGATATCTTATGATCACCCATACAACTTTTTATGTCTTCATTATGTTAACTATATTCCATTTTTTATTTCATTAAATTATGCTCATTATTTTGGATTTAGCTTTTAAAGTTTACATTAAAAAATATTATGGAGTTAATATTGAAATTTTTAATTAAATAATTAAGGGAGAGCTAATTTTTTTGATCCTCCCCTTAACAATTAAATAATAATTTAAATTTTGTTCTCCCATTAATAAAAATTGGAGTCACTTTAACAATCCCCTGTATAAATATATTCCGCTATATTAGAACGGCCAAATAAAAATGCGGAAGCGAAAAGTTACATGGGACAAAGTAAAACGTAAGTCGTAAAAATAAAAATTACTTCCATCACTTCCATCTGGACAAAACTTTTCCAAAATCCCTAAAATTTTCAATTCGCTCCACTAACTCCATGGATCCTAGGAAATCGGTCTTCCCCGATTCATTCCCGTATCCCCTAAGTCGATCATCTTTGATTCAATCAACTGTGAATCTATCCAATCTCTCCGATTCTCCTGGATTGATCTAAACTGCGGTAGAGTTGTTTGAAATAGGTAATATTTTTGTTACTTTCTTCCTTCCATAAACTGGCTTCACTCATCATTCATATTTTTTTTCAAATGGTTCCCTAGTGATTGAGCCGTAATGATGGCAGTTAGTTTATTAATTTCGTTGTTTTTTATTTGGGTTTTTTCTACTCTCAAATATCTTTAAGTCTTTTTAAGTTTCGACCTGCTTTCGGACGACTTATGAAATTACGTCTCTCCACGATTATCATTTTAACGTTTGCACCTAAATTCTGGTTTTTCTTCTATAATCAGTAAAATGAGAAAAAAAATGCAAACCAGCTCTTTAAATGAGTAACTTGCATGCAAAATTGCTTGCAACTATTTAGATTTATGGAGCAAATTATTGTGATAGAAGTTATTATACAATTCGAATTTGATCATATCGATACCTAATTATTTTATGATTTTAGATTTCGTTCAGCCGCTTCACAGCTGATTGCTGCACGTAGCTACTACTCTGGCCCCAAATTTATCTCTATTTGTTTCCATGCTAATTTTTCAGAAACATCTCTTGTTGTAAGAGTTATGTAATTTTGGATGACGTTCATTACTAAGATGTTGTCCTCCCATTGACCATCACAAATTTGATTTCCGACGACTATTCTTCACCGCAACTGCGGAATTACCACTCTTTCCCCAATTCGAAATTATCATCAGTTACATTCTTTAGGGAAAATCAGTAATAAATTTTAGCTAGATCCAACCAACATCCACTATGAACCTATGGGTATGAAAAGGAGAACTTACATAATTTTATAATGCATATATTTTAAATATATTGTAGTTAAAAATATATGGAATTTGTTGGCATTGATATCGGATGCAAGCATGGAAACATGCTTAAAAATGCTCAAAGCGTACAATAGTCTTCTCCGTGATTATGTTGCAGATCTCATTCTCATATCAGATGGCTACAACGATAGCTTCGATGCTTCTTTGCTTCCACTGGTTATGTACCTGTTTACCCTTTTTTCAGCTTGGACCAAGTTCTCACCATGTATTGAAAATATATACTTGCTTTTATATTTTTTAAGAGCTAGGTAATAAGCTAAATATTCTTAATCTTCGTATTTATCAAATTCTCAAGGAAATAGTGGGCGCTTGCAATGAAGGAACATTTTTTCAAGTCAAAAACATAGAGGACGTAAGTGTTGCATTATCGCAGTCAAGGTTTTAAATCTTGGATATCGGTCGCGTTTCATCTTGGGGATTTTATAGACTCGATCTCGTATCGAGTGAGATCTCGGACAAGATGCGTCTAACTCGGGAGTTCATCTCGGATTTTCATCTCGGGTCTGAAAGTTCATATCGGAACAATCTCAGGGTACATGATATGTTAAAAATGATATTTTAACAAAATGATTTTTATGAATGCTACTAAAAACATAGCGGCTTAAACTTAAAATGCAAAATAACTTTATTATTCACTATTTTGCGAAAGATCATTCATACTCTAAATTGTAATATGTTTAAAACAGAAATATTTTTAGACAGGAAACATTAAACGGATCCAAAACATTAAAAAAACAGCATAAACAGACCATAAAATACATAATTTCATAAGTGACATGTGTGTAAAAAGACGAATATGAAAACCATAAGCATTGTAAAACATATACGAACATACAATATAGTCATTTAACATGCAAAATGTAAAATAACAAAAGTTTGTTATGGATAGATTCGAATTTTTTAGATATAGTTCTAGTTTAGGCACAAATTTAAATTTTAACCAAAAAACTAAGATCTCGGACGATATTCCAGTATTTCGTCTCGGTCGATATATCGTTCGGTATTGCAATATCTCGGACGATATATTCGAAAGGAAATTTAGAGTGACATTTTCTGTTTCATTTCGGAAGGAGCCCAAAACGAGATCTCGAAGGAGATCTCGTGCGATATTTGCGAGATTTGAAACAATGGTTGCAGTGATTGGCAGGTTTAGTAATGGTGGTTGTTCATGATCTGAAGCTGTCCACCATACTACTAGAATCAACATATGAAGCTGTGTTGGTGGGACACTATCCATAATACATGATACTGCTACTTGATTCAGAATTGAATTTTTTGGTGATCTTTAGGACAATGAACTCTACAACGTCATGTTGAACCTATTCCTCTCTGTTGTTACTGCTCAACGAGTTCAGGTAGTTATTTGTTTCCCATACTGTTATAGGTGATCTACCTACAACCCAAATAGGAGGCACTTATTTTTTTTACTTTTCTTCTCTACATTTTTTTGTTACTTATTTTCAGTGGATGGACAAATATACCTCCATATGTAGGCATGGCTATTGATCATTTTTTAAAACTATCAATGATTATGTTATGCATAACTGCGGATGAATAAACATATCTAAATGGCAAATTCTATTAACAACCTTGTTTTTGCCTTTCCCACCCCGCTGAAAACTAAAAGAATAAAGTGGCAAATATACCCTTATTCATTTTTCTATTATGTTACTTTAAGTATAAAAAAAATAATGACACTGAGAAGACAAATGATTCCAATGAAGAAAAAAAAGTTTTTTCTCATAGAACAGTGTTTTATTTTAAATTTATTCTTTTTCAACTTTTATGTCCTTTTCTTAACGTTGTTTAAATTTATGATTTATGCTATAATATATATTTCAAACTTTTTTAAATTGAACTGAAATGCAATGTTTTTTAGATTGCAAAATGAATAAAAATAAATGAATATGATTTATTGGTTTTTTGTTTTGGACCTATCTTTTTTTTCATTGTTAATGCAGAGTTATTTGTTTGTGAAAATATAAATTGAAGGTTAGTTATGGAAACTTTTGGGCTGCGAAAAGAAAAAAGTGGGGTGAAATGTCTTATGTTTAAACAACGGGGTGTGAAAGGCAAAATATGGGGTGCGAATAGAATTAGCCTATCTAAATTTGGGTTGTATCCAGTATCAAGATGAAAATATGGACCTCATTTTCATGGACTTTTATATATTTAGCAAACAAATTACTCTAAGGGGATTCTTTAAATTCTCTATATTAGTTGCTAGAATTATTTAGGATTATGGACATCAAGTGAATTGATACTATCATCTGGGTCTAAGTGGTGAAAAAAGCATGGGACTACATGTTTCTGTCTTAGCTATGCTATTTACTCTAACGTAAATTTCATCTTGAATCCGCTTTACACTATTAATTAAAGCTTGATATTCAATTGTGGCTATATTGAAGTGTGTCAACAACACAATGTTCGTCTAATGCACCAAATATTTAATGGTTTTTGTTTGATGGACACCTCATATGGTATACCTTGCTACTCATGCCATTCCCATGAGCATAAACAATAGTTAAATCTACTTTGTTCCATAAAATGCAAAACAATTCAATACCTATTTGCTAAAAAAATGTTCAATATCAAAGCAAGGTTGACTGGAGTTTTCTTTGCCCAAAAAGAAGTTGACTGGAGTTTTGAAACCCATTCTAGAAGAATGGGTGAAATAAAATTCTCAAGTTAATTAACACCAAACTACTATTTTTGCATTACATTAATTAACATTTTGTTAATAATAGAAAGGAAAAAGTTAGTCTGTACTTGAATTGCAAAGCCCGATGAAATTCTGTATTGAAATAACACGAAAGCAATGATGAGGTAATAACCCAACCGTTTATTTTCAGTCTATTTTGTCTTTAATTTTTTTGAGTGAATGTCAAATTGTAAAACTTCCTATAATTTTATCTTCTTCCATTGGGTTTGCTTGCTATGAGTTTAGCCAAAAAGTTTGTGTGATGCCTGGTGGTATACCAAAGTTTGGTTACTTAATAATTATTTGATTGGAGTTGATTATTTCTGGTACAACTGGGTACAACGGTTACAATTGCAACTTTATACGTTTATTTTTCCATGTTAGTAAAATTGCACTTTTAACCTTGAGTACTTGAAACAAATATATACCTTGCTTTCCAATTTAAGTTACAAACAATTTTGATTGCTTTATAATATAATTTATTATATTTATTACATTACCCTAGCTTTTGTTTTAGTTCATACATAATGAAAGACCTTTGATTTTGACATATATAATTAAGTATTCTAAATATATGTTTGTATGTCATAATACTTTGTAGGAATCGAAGGATTGGGCCTAGTTTATCTATTGCAATTTCTCATTATTGTCCGCGTTGACGAGGATGTGTTTCAATTTTTTCAATCATTAATGTCCGTTATGTTGTGTTTCCAACCAATTTGTCTTGATTTGGAAGTAGTGAAGCATCTGTCAAAGACGTTGAAAGGTTACCAAACATATTTTAACCCATAGCATATGCATTCCACCATTTTATTGCATGCACAACCTCTGTCTAGGAATGAAATTATGTCTAACCACGTGATTCATTGAGCTGCATTTGATGCAAGTTCAATTCTAAACCAATTTATTGTCCAAGGAATGATATTGAGCATTTAATGTTGATTTGGTGGTCAAAATACTGCATTAATTTAGATTGTAACATGGAAAGTTTCATTTAAGTTTCTCAGCCTAAAAAGATTCCTGGCATAATTCATTAATACACATAATGTAATTTGCATTCTTTTCTATGCTCATTATTCATTGTCATCACACGTACGGTTAATCTGATTAACGTCAGGGAGGGTGATGCATTATCGAACATGATTCACCTTCTTATTTTTGTTTTTCTTCCCTAGATTTTTGTTATAATACTTGCTGTTAATGCTGAAGTTTATGATATTCCCAAGGATTCCAAAGGAAAAGGTGTGTAGCTAACCATTTTATAATCATTAGTTCATTACTAATGAAAAGTCGCATAATGTTTGGTTGACCAATTAAACACAGCAAAGCCAACATGTAACTATTACATTTCATGTTTATATAAGCTAAACTGCAACCATTATTTGAATAATGAAGTACTAGGATTAAAGAAGATGTGAACTATTTTGTAATTTTTATAGTCAGTACATGTGAAAAAATACACTATTATTTTTCTACCTTTTCTAGCTTATCTCCGAAAAAGCATGCGTCTTTAAATGATATTTTATCAAGTGAATGCATTATAATACTCGAAAGTCATGTATTAATTGGCGAATGAACATCAAGGTTGGACTAAGTTTCTTTATATATTATAGTTAAAATTCAGTGAATTTAACAAAATCATTTATTGTTGTCTGGTCTTTGCGCTATTGGGGAGCATCAAACGTCGTACAACTATCATACTGCCTTTCGTGGTTGACAAAAAATCAAGCGAAATTGATGCATAATCAAAGTATCGTACATTTTGAAAATATTACAACTTCGTATTTTTTATTTTGCATTTTTTGCACTAAATTCACAGGGATTCAACATAAATCAAATAATAGATTTCCTTTGCAGTCGGCTTGGGCAGAAAATGCAGATGACGTCTATTAGCTTAATTTAATCTACTCTTCAAATAGTAAACCGATTAGTACAACATGCACACATAATATTTGAGGCGATATTGTAAATTTTAGTAGATAATAATGGTTATACGGATGGAGGTTGTGGCCTCCAGTGGGCACGAGTTACCTCTGCTCCTGATTTTAGTTTTCCAAAAGTAATTCAGTACATTTATTCTGGGATAAAACAAATAAGTAAATACAAACTTAAATAAAACAAGCCAATTAAAATTGAAGATGCTCAGATGTGAACTTCAAAATAGGGTCATAAATGTTGCAGTAAACCAAAATTAATTATTATTGTAGTGTCTATTAAAATAAAAAGACATGTCCATTCGTCAATAGCTATGTCCGTTCGTTAAGAGTAATATACGTTCGTCAAGAGTCATGTCTGTTCAGTTAAGTGTCATGTATGTTCGCTGAAAAGTCATGTTCATTTAATGGTTGTATCTATTGTAATAAGATGTAAACCACTATATATATATACATATATATATATATATATATATATATGGTCATTTTGTTGTAAGGTGAATGAATAAAAGAAAGTGAAGGAAAAAAGAAATAAAATATTATCTTCTTCCTCATACAAAATATTGTCTCCTTCCTCCAACAATTTGTATCAGTGCTTCTCTACTCCATCAAACTAGTATCAAAGCTTCTTCAAAAAACAAACAATTTGGTATCAAAGCAAAAAAACCCTAACAAGTGGTATTAGAGCCAAAAGCCAAAAAAAACCTAACAAGTGGTATCAGAGCCTGATTGAAATATGACATTTCAATTTCTTTTTCCATTTGTTCTCACAAAAGAAAACTTTGAAGCATGGAGTAACAAAAAGAAAGAAGAATTGATCTCTAAAGGATTATGGGAGATCGTTGAAAATGGCTTTGAAGATCCAGAAGATACTAAAGATTTGACGGAGAAAGAAAGAAAATCAATCACAATATTGAGTTGGAACAATCTTCAAGCTCGTATTGTGATGACTGCGAATATCGATGATGAAGCATATGATCATCGCAAAAGATGCGTGGAATTTATTAAAGGAGATTTATGGTAAGAATGTGGAGGAGAACATACAAGAAGATAAATTGAAAGAGGCTATTTCTGAAGCCAAAGCTGAAAAACTGAAAGTAGCGTAACTGAGCTCGCAAACGTGCCAAATGGCAACGAAGCCAAAGTTCACATTGAAGAGGTTAAGTCAACCGATGATGTGAAAGATAATGAAAACAATATGAAATACGGGGAAGTTGCAAACAAGCATGAAGAAGAAAAAGATGATGAATCACTACCCAAGGTCGACGATGCTGTAAAAGAAACTACCGATAATGATGTCAAAGACACGGTTAGTAGCATTGTGGATATGGGAAAAGAATCTGAAATAGTGGTTTCAAAAGAGGCAAACTCTCTTCAGAGCAATACACCCGTAGTTGAACATAACAAGAACAAAAGAATGGTGTTAAAGCACAAAAATGTTACAGCTGAACCAAAAAAGAAGAAGGTCATAGTGACTGAAATTATTGCGGGTGGATCAGTCGACATCAAAGAAGCAAATGTCGCTGCATTAGGCATTCGAAGGAATTTTGGTTTAGGGCAGGCATTGTTGGAGTAAACCAAAATTAATAATTATTGTAGTGTCTATTAAAATAAAAAGACATGTCCACTCGTCAAGAGCCATGTCCGTTCGTCAAGAGTAATATCCGTTCGTCAAGTGTCATGTCCGTTCAGTGAAGTGTCATGTATGTTCGCTGAAAAGTCTTGTTCATTTAATGGTTGTATCTATTGTAATAAGATGTAAACCACTATATATATGTGGTCATTTTGTTGTAAGGTGAATTAATAAAAGAAAGTGAAGGAAAAAAGAAATAAAATATTATCTTCTTCCTCATACAAGATATTGTCTCCTTCCTCCAACAATTTGTATTAGTGCTTCTCTACTCCATCAAACTAGTATGAAAACTTTTTCAAAAAACCAATAAATTGGTATCAAAGCCAAAAAACCTAACAATAAACAAATTTTCTTTACATGTATAGACGATCGGTATATACCTCCTCTTTAATTCACATGAACAAAGAGCAGTTTGAAGGAGGGAAAAGTATTTTGATTGGAATGGTAGTAGACTGACTAATCTAATCAACTAAATGCTATTAAATCTAATTCATTACCATGAAACATTTATCACAGGTTTTCTTATTTGAGTTAGTATTCCTTCCGCATATCATTCATGCTACAGTAGGGACAAAAGCTAAAAAAGTAAATAAATAATCTTATTCGATGATAATACATTTGTCGACTAAATACAGAAAAATGAGCAGTAGTAAAATATATGACTAAATATAATACATATTTCAATTTACATACCATAATATTGTAGGATGTATTATTGTCTAACTATAAATTTAGGCTTATGAGTACTTTCATTGTTAATGTTTCTTCAGATACATTTTTATTTTTACCTTCTTTATGTGTATATATTTTGGAGTAAGTTGGGTAAGCAGCATATATCCTTTTTTCTGCTGCCAAATTTGGTTCGCGTAGGAAGCTGCCATGAATTTGATGAATCTATTGAAAATTGAGCTAATAGCCAATTAATTTAATTTACTGGTGGATTTAAGTTTAAAATTTATTTCTATGTCTATCATTAGTTATATCATGTCCAGGAAAAAAGTAAAATGGTTCCTATTTCTGAAAAGTTAAACATACAATGAGTAAACCTCCATTTGTACACCATTTTATTTCTATTGCTATGAAAAATTAATAATGATGATTCAAAATATTTACTGCCACCATTTACTACAGTAGCTAATTTTCGCACCTTTTTTGGTTCTTTCCTCTCTTCTTTTTTTATTGCGATTTTGCACAAAAAATAAGATAATTTCAATGTAACATAAGAGGGCTATGTACCGGAATATCCTAAATGCTTGGTCAAGCCTTAGAAAAAAATAACGAATAAGAAAGAAGGGTAAAACAGCTTCTGCTGAAAAGGGGTCAGGCCACTGCATATATAACAACAAACATCATATATATTCTGTCTAGCAGCATAAGTATATATTCTGTCTAGCAACATGTTTATTTTATTTTCAATCTTGTAATCACGGTACAGCTATTGGAATTTTATTATTGGCACATACCTATATATCTTGAAGGTGCTCCTTTTGTTTGTTGTTGCAACATACCCATGTATTGTGATGAATACCAGTGGCCTTCTAACCAGTTTGCTGTTGTCCATACTTGGTTTCTATAACTTTCAGGTACCTCCTTTTGTTGTCCATATTAGTTTCCGTGATAGATAGAATTGTACTGCATATGCAATTCAGTATGTGAGCAATCTTTAGATTTCGGTAACAGTTTTTTTTAGTGTATAATGTGCCAAGATAGATTCAGTGTGCAGGGTTTTAATTTGGTTTTTGTTCTGGTAAATTATCCTTTTATCGTCTAATTTTTTGTTTAGCAAATTTAAGTGAATATTTTTGAAAATACCTTGTATCTGCTAATTCTTTGTTTATCGAATTTAAATGAATATGTTCAGAATTAAAATTTGAAACCATTAGGGTTCATATATGTTTTCATGTCTTCTAGGTGTCATGTTCACTCAAATTCCTGTAGTTGAGAACGAAGTCTATGGTGGTAAGATGTTACTTTAACAAACTGGAAAATCATGATGGTAAGCTCGTATCTAGTGATGAATGAACATTGTGGTAAGTTTGTTAAATCTCCAGTATTCTTGCATATTAAATAAAAATCATGAGCTTCTTTGTATTTGGATTTGGAGGCATGTTTTTGTATTACTCAATAGTGAGTAAGCAATAACTATTTACATTATAGTTTTACACTATAATGGAGAAGACCTTTATTAGCATTTACTTTGGGCGCAGCTTGTCTTCTATCTGTAGAACTACATTATAATGAGTGGCTTCTCCTCTTATTTTACATTAGAATCTTTAACCAACCAACCTGCAACAGACATTTGTGGTTTTAGGTTCTAAAAGTTTGGCACAACAGACATTTGGGGACTAGAAAATCATACGGATTTGGTCGATCAGCGGATGTGCTGTAGTAAATCTACCAATAAGTGAATGTTGAAGCGGACTAAAAAATCTAGTGACGTGCTTAGTTGAGAAAAATATCGATGTTCCCTTTTGAAATAAGATTTAGGCCTGCAACATTTGGGTTGGCCAACAACGATATTCGAGAAGCTTTTTAGTGCAGCGCACGAGACTAGCGGAGCAGACACAGAGGCCCCAATAAGCTCAGCAATGGTGGGTAGAGAGCTAGAAAGGAAATTGGGTTGGCAAGGGGAGGAGAGTTGGGGCCAACCGTGGTTTCCATTGCTGGAAGCATCACTCGACTAAGCTTAGGATTGTAGACCAAAAACTCTATAAGGACTGATGAGCAAACAGTAGGGAAGAGAGGAGGGTGGGGGAACCAATCAAGGCCAGAGGAAACTAGTGAGATGGACAAGCGCTCGGCGTAGCAGTTGATAGGGATGAGAGGCGGGTGGGGGATCCGGGGATAGCCAGAGGAAGTTGGAAAGGTGGAGTTCATGGTGGGACAGAAAGTCAGGTGACAACAGGGAGAAAGGGCGGAAAGAGTACGGCCAGGGAAGACACGGGGAGAGGCGGGAGGTGAAAGATAGGGCGAGGAGAGAGAAAAATTGTTGACGTGTGAAGAAGAGTACCAACATGGTAACCAGGTTAAGAAGTCTCAGGAAATGTACGCCATTTTTTATCTTTTGTGAAGCTTTCTAGTTTATCATTCTCGGATTCTTTCTCCCTTTAACGTTGTTCATATTCAACTACATTTTCTAAACACAAAATCTTGGTTTGAAAATGAAAATTATTATTGACTAAACTACTTTGACCAAAGATTTCCAATTTAAGTTAACTTTACCGAACCATGATATTAATTAAACTACCTGGACGCAGCAGACAGTTGGGCACTAGTATACCATATTCTATAGTAATACCATATGTTTCTATTCACCGATGGTTGTTTCTAATCTTTGTTATAAGATTGTAACTTGTGCTTGTGAATTGCAGGTTCTACACGTTAAACAAGCTTACAAGTTGAAGACTAAGTGATTTTTCATGTATTCTTGTTTTGAAACGATATTTGAACATGTATGTTGACTTATTTCTATACTTATTAGTAGATTTATTAACCATGACTTTGTAATTGAAATCAAATATCGTTTTGTTATTAGTTTTTTGCTATTGGTAGTTGTCTTGTGAATTTACTGCTTAATTGTTTGATCTGTGCACAAATTAAACAAGAGATTTGCTATATAAAGATCATAGCTGAATTTTCTGCTATATATTAAAAATATTAATAGCGGTAAATTGCACTTACGGAAATAAAAGGTGAAATGCTACGTAAAAAATTAAACAGTGTGGAATTTTTTTTCATATCATTGAATGTGTGTTACGAAAACACTGAAAACGCTATATATACTACTAATATTCATAACGGAAAACATATGTAATCAAAATGTGAAATACTATATAAAATGAAAACCGTGTGGAAAACTTTTCATATCACCGAATACGAGAAAATAGTGATAATGCTATAAAAAAAGCCAATATTTAACATATCAAGATCTGAATGCTATATATCAATGGGGAATTCAATAATAGCGGATTTAAAAAAAATGAAAAACATTTTTCATAGCAGTGAATATATGTTATGAAATTATTGAGAACGCTATAAATACAAGTTGATATTTTAGTAAGCAATTCTAATTGCAAGGTTTGAACGCTATGTAAAACATTTCATGCTGGTGAACGTGCGCTATAAAATGTATAATACTAGGTGTTTAGATTTGAGTTATAAGATATAACAGGGCTTTTGTTACATGTCGTTATATAGCGTCGTCACTAATGCAATCGTAACTTATTATAGCGTTTTTCATGTGCTATTAAAAGGCAAATCTGTTGTAGTGATACCAAAATGTAGGCATCATCTATAGTGCATACACACACACACACACACACACACACACACATATATATATATATATATATATATATTCTACACATGCGCTATACATGTGTACACATACAGTGTGTATATATATACACATATTACAGGGAGCATTCCATATCAGCTCAAAAATGAAGCATGCAACATTCAAAAATGCACGCGAACAAGATGGATATCAACATATCAGTGTTTCAAGTTCATGCAAGATAGAGAGGGAAGATTAAAGTATACAAATTCAAAGAAACTCATGCACAAGTACTAGTTTCAAATACACACAGCATTGAGGAGCAGCATGGTAAACGGTGTAACAACACATCAATATTGCGAAATGAAATGGTTCAGCAACATGCACAAGAGAGCATAAGTTTTCATGTATGCAAGCACAAGGTATTGGGTCGAGTTCGAGCACACATAGGTTTAACAACATGGGTGTAAAGATTTTTTTGACCTAGTGCATGAGTACAAAGTCGTCAGGACAATAAGGTGCAGCATATACAGGTTCGGAAGAAAAAATCAAAGCCACAAACAAGCAAAGACATAAATGAATGTGCAACACTACAAAACAATGTCAAGTAAAGACAAGCAACAAGGAACTTCAGGATACAAAAGAGCAAGGACAATTCAAGTGCAATGTATATATGCAACATTCAATTTATTCTACATATGGACAACATGGTCGAGCTCAAGTATTCATTTGAAGAAAATTTTCTTGATATAAATCATCAATGCAAACTTGGCAAGAAAGAATTAAATCTGTTTTAGTGGCATCAAAAAAAGTGGCAAGCATGGTGTGTGCACAAAAATATTTGCAAACTTAGCAAAGTGTTTGTCATGCAAAACTGGCATGAAAATATTATTCAAAACTTCCAGAATTGGCTAAAACATCTTTTCTAGAAATGAATATATTTTTTGGCAGTATATCACAAATTATTTTTGGGATAAAAATCATCTGAATGATTTCCTTAATTAAACAGTAATCTTTTTTTTGTCAAGTCCGTTTTTCACATGTGTAGTTTAAATAGGCAAAAAATCATATTATTTAATTCCAAAAATACATGAGACAATTTTGGGCAAGAAATCGTTCATCTTTTCAGTTTCGATCAATATCATTATTAGGCAAGGAGACATTTTTGATGGATTCCAAAAATGACAAAAGTCAAGCAACATTCACAATCATTCAGCAATCACGCAAAGGCAAAAGGAAAACAATTATTTTGTTTTCGGAGTTAAATCAGAAAATTCGCAAGAGCAAGTCACGACAATCATTCAATCAAGGCAACAACAAACACGCAACAAATCAGATGAAATCATTTGGGAAATTGGAGATGTTATAGGGTTCTATAATCCTATAAATAACACCTTTATCATCACAGGCAGATTTGATTGAAAACCAAGCGACAACCATTAAAAAATTCAAGCAGAAAAATCGAACAAATAAATTCAAAATAACTCACATTTTCGATCGCAAGAAGGGAAAAAATCAATCGTCGAAAAAAGCAGGATTAGAGCTTTAGAGAATTTCCAAAGCATCCATTTTTCATAATCACGAATCGATTTGGGGCAAGGAGAAAAACCCTAACTTTTAAGGGTAGGTCGACATTGATTTCAAAAGCAAGAATAAAAGAAACAAAAGGGGCCGGTCTTGTTTTTAAAGGGAGGCGGTTGTATTTAATACTAAAAGGTTTATTTATTTATTTATTTTTATTTTCTTTTGTAATTTTCAATTTATATGTTTACTAGTTTTCCTATAAAAATTAGGGTTTACTAGGTACGGGTTTGTAGCTAGGGGAAAATTTGATTTCGGGGACAGAAATCAGTGCAGGATTTTGAGCGTATGATTAGTGCAACTAGACCGAGATTGTGAGGCCTTTTTGTGTATCTCCAAGTAGATACTTAGGGATAAGTTTTGACCGTAGTGTTAGGACAATTAGGCTAGGAATTTTCACGACGCGTTTTGTATGCATTGTAATAGTTGACTAATATCTAGTAGAAATCTTGGGAATGCAGCAGTAGGCAAGGTTTGTGGAAGCTGGGTAAAATATGTGTTATTTATTTCTTGTATTTATTTTATCTGTTGCATTTTGTGTTGTGATAATTTTTACTAACTTGTAAAACTCCAATAGACCCTATTCACCCCCTCTAGGTTTAATCCAGATCCAACTAGCCTGTTCTGGTTGCAAAATTGATGAAAATGAACAAGTGTTGTACATTGTTAGTGGGTTTGAAGATGAGTATATAGGTGTTGTTGCTTTCACAACCTCTACAGAACCCACACCCTCACTGCAAAGCATCTACTCTACGTTATTAGCTCATGAAGGAAGATTACTACAAAAGCAATAAGAAAGTTCAGATTTTTCTGTGACAGTACAAATAGCAAAAACAAAAATCAAGAAAAAGGTAATAATCCCAGAAATCAAAACAACAACAGTTACCAAAGAGGTGGAATGTTAGGCAGAGGCAGAGGAAGAGCTGGGAGATGGAGTCCCAATAACATACCAAAATGCCAAATATGTGATAGAATTGGGCATACTGCCAACAAATGCTATTTCAGGTTTGACAACAACTTCAATCTGAATTAGCAAAACAATAACAGAAACAGTCAACCAAATGCCAACCTGTGTAACGACCCGTGAATTTTTGACCCTGAAAATCGACATAAATACCTTGACCGTATCTAATGCCGACCTTCCAAACACCGAAAACACCGGAACGTTTATAGAAAGAAATAGAGGGTGAGATAAGAGAGAAAGAAATATAAGAACAGATGAAGAAGAACCAACACAACATAGAATCAGAGTCTCATATCGCAGCGGAAAAAAATATAATATAGAAATAAATCTTTATTTAGAGCTTTATATAAAAAATCACAATCACCAGAGTACATTATCATACCTGGACAGTTAGAATTACCTGTCCTCATATACAGCCATATAATGGAATAAATACCAGATATCATATGTCTGAACACCTCTAGCTCATCTCTGAACTTCGCAACATCCGATAACCAGGACCTATACAACCCGGTCTAACTCGAGCATTACAAATACCGGGTCAATCTGGTGAACCAGAGTGAGATAAACACACTAAGTTTAAGGGGAATCATCCAACTTGGTTTTAAAGTTCAAAATCTTTTTAAAAGAAAAGGATAATCATAAGACCAAATCCACACATAAATACAGACCGTTTTACCTTACGATATCCCAAAACATTTTCGAAATCAATATCTTTCCTGATATAATAATAGTGTCTAAATACAAATGAATATCAATCAAGCAGAACGCTTGCATCTCACGCTCTACGAATATGATATACAATCAAAACCGCGGGGGCTTATTGGAGATTGGATTCTGACTATGACAAGGTATGGAACCACCTGCCGATAGTGTATCTCTAAAGGGGAATACACTGGGTTGCAACCCGGCTCACACATGACCGACCACTCATTTCTCTTGAGTGTATCGAATGTATATCACCAACGGTTGGGAACAGCAACCATTTCCCGAAAAAAGGACAGCATCGAAATAGATTAAAGAAGCAAAAGGGATTTCTCTGATAGGTGATTATACACCATAGTGGGAGCGACCCACATAGCCATGCTGCCTGCCCGATTTTTGTCATTTCTCGGTTGTGAGGCTTGAGGTTTGAATTTGCCATTAGAACATCTGGCCATCATTTACTTTGAATGCCACATTCTCAGATCTGCTAGATATCACTAATTGACGTCCAGAAAAATACTCTGGGTGCTAGCTATCACCAAATAAGTACGTTTGTAGAAATTAATGTACGTGATTCTTTTGAAAATACTTTGTCAAACATTCGTCCATACAAGTTGTATTGGGACTGGACAAACTGATGGAACCCTCCTACCCCATCCTAGGTATCAACCTATAGTTTAGTAGCGAGTAGTCCTTGCAATCCATAGATTCCAATCACGACATAATCACTATCGAAATATCTCCGGCCGCTAAAATAGAGAAATTCAATCAGTAGTTCTTCTGCTCATGAAGATCAACGATCTTTAATTGCTCCATCTTAAATCATCATCTTCTACGTGTTTGCTGGTTCGTAATGGTTTTCGAATATAAATTCGATCCCGGTCTTTCCGTACCAACAAGCGTATAAGTCAGATTTGATAGTCGGTGATTTAACTATCAAATAGATAATCATGAGAATGGAATGAGTTTACTAGTTCAGTTTCCAGCAGTACTTGGCCTTTCTAATTAAAAACGATTAACGATATTTAGTCTTAAACTCTTAAATATTTCAGTATTAAAAATATAGCTTTTCATTTCTTATTTAACATAAGGTTATTTCAAACAATTATATTTTAGTACTAGGAAAATATACAATGATCATATTCAATTCTCTATTCTACCATTTTTTACGAAACATTTACTACCTCATTACTCATTGTCTATATTGGAAAAATCAACTCAACTTATCATTCGTAAATTTATGTTACAAAATCTCTTTTGGTTTTATTAACCCTCCTTTATTCTTCTAGAATAAATCTATTTCCAAAACTTAACCTTTCAGCTTCCTTTTACCTCGAAAATACCATTTTAATTTCGCACAATCTCCTTTTATTACCTTTAGTTCAGAAATACCATTGTATATATATATTCTCAAATCTATCCATTTCCGTTACGTTGGAAATTTCAATATGAATATTTCCAAATCTTTTTTATTTCTGTTATCTTGGAAATCTCAATATATGTTCTCAAATCTTGATGTTTGCATTGCATTATTATTTCACATATGGAAATTATTCTTAACCTCTCTCCCATTACAAACTAATATCATTCTCAAATAATCCCGAAGTAATTCAATTTGGGGTATTTATTTACCTCTCAGACCTTGATTAACAACGTTTATATCTTAAGATAGATATGAGTTGTAATTTAAAAACTTGTATTCATTCTAACATCAAACAAATCTCATTAAACTAAATACAGTTTTTATAAAACCTTCTGACTTTTGGAAATATCTTTTTTTTTAATTTAACTATTATTTCTAAATTCGATTAAGCAGTCGTTTATTAACTCTTTAAACAATTCGTTATATCTCTCGGATTTTTGTTACAAAATCCTATTACTCACTCGTTTACCAAATTTACCATTAACAACCGCTTTTTTTTAATCCATTCAACCATTTCCCGCTTTGAAAATCATATTTCAATTTCCTTTATTTTACTTAATTCCATTATTAAGTAATGTTAATATAAAATTAACGATTTTACACCTCATCCCATTGTATAAACCTTGCTTATATACCGCTGGTTTAATATAAATCCTTTTATCTCGATTTCTTAACTCAAGTGTTAACTCAACATTATCTCAAACCACATATTCGCTTAAAAATCACTTTTATAACTTTGCCATAAAACTTGAGTTTTAATACAAAACTCGTCCATAAACTCCCTTTCAATTCAATTAGATTCTCATTACATTATACCTAAATTTATTATTAATTAAAACAATAATTTATTCCATTTAAAATGGTCAACTTAGCCAACTCAAAATACGATTATGTCGTTAACTGTCTCTAATTAATTCATAGTTTAAGTTAATTAAAAATATATTTAGTTTAAATAAATTCCATTTAATTTTGATCAACAAAGAAACAATTGTCTAACCCTTGACCGTTAGGTCAGTTCCTGTTCGTTCGCTTGTAAATCTCCTTAACTTAAGAATTTTCTTTATAAAATCAACTAATAACTAATTATAGACTTAATTAATAAATAATAAATATTTATTTACTTTTTATAAACATATATTCAAAATAATATATTTAAAAAATCTATCTTCAGTTATAAAATAATTTTTTATATTCATCGATTTACCTGACGGTAAACCAATATTTAGTAAATGATTGATTTATAGGCCATATACTGTCAATTGCTCAACCAATACTACTCATTTTTTTAAACAAAACAAATATTGAATTTCAGGTCAACATTCAACAATCGAATCAACCAACAGTTCATGTAATGATAATATAAAGATAAATATCGTTAAATATATTTGAGGAATCTCATTGGATCCCTCTAACCTGTTCTTCCGTACATCAAATATGTTATCTCAAATATGATCATTTAACTCAAATAAATAATGGTCTTTATAACAGTTAATAACGATAATTCAATATTAACCAATTTATTTCACACAACCATAACAATTCATTGTATTAAACACGTTTATTTATAAACGTGACCAATAAAGTAAGCTAACTTAGTTGGGACCAATCGTTAGAATAACGATTTGGTTTCTCGCTGAAATTAAACAAACGTTTAATTACATGGGATCAATTGATATATGAATATATACTTAACAAATAACAAACAATAAACATTAGCAATCATAGCACACAACTATAAAACTCGACTTATATAAAATATAAGTGGGAAGAACTGAGTGAGTTTAACTCAGCTTGATTTCCTTCCGTTGTTAAAACAGCTTGTTCCTGTTAAATTAAATAGACGTTTAATTTACTGAAATTCCTAGTTCATTCCAATCACGTCTAGTTCTGCGTAGTGTTGGTCGAGATGATTTCAACGGCATCTGGTTCGGCCAATTCTGATCACATATAGGGTGCGTTCTTTGCGAACGGGAACGGGGTATTTGAGCATGGCATTTGAGCGTGGTATTTGAGCGTGGTACTGTAGCAACGGGGAATTGTGTTTTTAGCTACGAACGGGTATTTGAGCGTGGTATTTTTGAAATAAAGATAAATAGATATGATATGTCGAATACGAATACAAATACAGTTACAAATACAAGTACAAATACAGCTACAAATACAAGTACAAATACAACTACAAATAAAAAGAAAAATCAGTGCAGACCAGCAGCAACCAACCCATCTCTAATGGAATCTCGAACTAATGACATCTCTTGGTGTCCATCTCGATGCACCGGCTCAGTGCCTCTATTCGTCGTATTTCTCAAAGTATAATATTCCGTCAAGTACTCATCGGGGATTTTTTCAGGATCATCATCAAAAGCCATAAAATCTGGTTCACCACTATTATATTTGTGTATGAAGTTGTGTAAGGCCATTGTAGCTACGACAACTTTGACTTGAGTTCGAAACTTATATGTAGGCATCTTATTGAGAATTGTAAAAAATTTTTTCCAAATACCAAATGTTCTTTCTACGGCCATCCGTAAGCTCGAATGATAGAAATTAAACACTTCATTGGCCGACTTTGATTGATTCATGGTTTCATGGAAATGCGGAATATTATACCTCATATTTCGATATGGTGGTAAATATCCGGTTTGTAGTGGATAGCCCGAATCAACCAAATAATATTGTCCATCTGGAGGTGTAGGAAAGTTAGAGTTTCTATCGTTTGTAACAGCATTAAAAATTCTACTATCATGTGCAGTCCCTTCCCAACCAGCCATCACATACGTAAACTGTAAATCGA
Organism: Allium sativum; assembly: GCA_030737875.1. NCBI lineage: Eukaryota > Viridiplantae > Streptophyta > Magnoliopsida > Asparagales > Amaryllidaceae > Allium > Allium sativum. The sequence continues at coordinate 303,586,106 of CM060925.1, read as the reverse complement.
AATCACAAACCGCCAATATATTTTGAGTTGCAAAACTTTTTCTTCCGATATACGGGGCAATTTGATCACGGGGTAAATGTGCAGATACGTGCGTACCATCTATAGCACCAATACAATTTCTGAAATACGGATAATACCGAGAAGAAGATCTGATGTGCTGTGGAACAGTATTAAATTGTTGTTCCGTTGGTCTTATTATAACAGCAGCGAGTGACTGAAAAGCGTTTAGTACATCATGAAAACAAACGGAAATAGTGCTACCTGATCTTTGAAATCTTTTACTAAGTTGTCTATTTGAAAGCCCTGTAGTCATTGTATAAACGAATATTCCAACCATTTCGATGACATGCATTTCTGGTCTAGAAGCGAGACCATGTTGTTCCAATTTTTCACATATTGAGTAGAAACAAAGTCTTTTCATCCAAAAATTATTTTGACAACGGTTTTGATGACCATTCAAAATTTCGTTAACCCAAGCTAAGCCGGTAAACTCTGAAGTATGTATCCTCGTCATATGATTTCTACTAGCATCCTGGATGAGTGAAATCCCGTAGAGATCAAGCAAATCGTCGAAATCGAAGGAAGAATCAGAGGCAGACATTAGTTTAGTTGATGAATAAGATTGAGACGAAGAAGAAAGGAAGGAATATGATGTTGAAGGGAAGAATGAAGAAAGTTATAATATATAAGAGGAGGAGGGAAGCTGAAAAAGAAGCCGTTGGCGTCCGACGCGTCGGACGCCGACGGCTTATTTTCCAACTTCCACCAGTCGTTCCATTTGGGCGTGGAATTTTCCGTTCGCGTCGGACGCGTCGGACGCGAACGACAAATCCAGCGTGGAAACAAAACGCTGCGAACGGCCCCATAGAATAGTTATTAACGTTAAAGTTAAAATACTTTAATTATAAATTAATTAATTTCTTTAATAATATTATAGACTCCTAATTACCTAATGTTTTAACCATACAGGTCGGCAAAATCTTAATTTGGTCTGCACAAATAAACCGACCATAATTCCATTTAAACCCATCTAACCATATTTTATTTAGTTCCCTAGATATAAATTACCTAACCTAATCATTTGTTTTAATGTTAAAACCAATTATACTTGGAAATAATATACAGGCCGATTAATTCTGTTACTAATTTGATCGTTCTCTGTTTCCAGTTGTTTAGTAATCTAACCTCATTTTGTTAAAACTTAAGTATGCCAGTTAAATTCAAAATAGGAAAGCATGGACCAGCATAATCCTATTTAATAACCAAAAAGGCAGACAAGTTTTAATTTCTCTAAAACTATTCATTACTTCGTAAAAAACATCACTGGCCCAATTAAATGTCGTCCGCAGTCTCATCCATTCGAACAGTCCAAAACCCCATTTCAAATTTTAATTAACGTAAATAAAAAAAAAAAAGCATATATTATATTACCCAGCCCATTATTTACTTTTACTGTACATTTCTTATTCCACCGCAAGCTTCTTCACGTTGTTGTCCTCCTTCCTACAGTGACTTCCCATCCAAACTTCACTGCTCGTTCCCATCTGCTCCTACACTTCAAAACCCACGTCTGGACTCGCTTAACTGCTTCGTTCTGTCCTTAAGACCAAAGCCTCGGCCACACTTTCTTCCCGTTTGATTCCTTCACGCCCGGCTTCCTTCATCTCCTTTCCCCTGTGCATCCACTGCCCCACCGTCGGCAGTTCCAGGTCTTCCGCAGCTGCTATTTTCTGGCAAATATCGTGCGCTAGCTCAGATCGATTCCTTCTGCACAGTCCGCGCCACCTGGATTTGTTCTTCTCTTTTCCCCATTCCACCCGCTCCACCAACCGTCTTACTAATTTCATTCGATGATTTCATCTCCGAACTTATTTTGTCAAAGCTCCTCTCTCAATTCATCGTGGTGTGTATGAACATGTCCCAAGCAGCTGACATGGTAATCTATCAACTTTGAACATTCAGATTTTAAGTTATAAAAATGGCATTGATTTACAAATTTTGTGCCTTTCTGCGTAAGAAGTTTTTTTTACCTCTGCATCATAACCATTTTTGTATCTATTGTTATCTTAAATTTGAATAGGAATGACGAGATTGCTTATTTAGGCAAGACTGGTATATGAATATTTACTTTTCCAAGATTAAATGACATATCAATCAGTCATAAATTACTGTACAGGCTGGGCGCTGTTTGGATTTTAGAAATTGTATATTATTTTGTGGATATGTGCATTTGTTGTCATGCATGTTTTCCTTTATGATTGCATGCCTGCAAAGTAGTATGCTACCACCCTTATTCTTAAGATGATTACTTGGATATTTACGTTAACTTATGTTTTAACTTTTTTACAAAGAAAATTGTAGTTTGCTTTCATACTTAACTAGACCATGTTCATTGTATTTTCCCTTGGTTTTAGTATGTTTTCTTACTAATATTGTGTCCATTTTCACCATTTGTATTTTTAAAACTAATTGAGACTTTACAATTTCTCCTTTTTATATGAGAATAAACTGGATTTTCATTATGGTGGTACAGCAAAAAATTCACAGATATAATAACATATGTGGCATGGAGAATTTTGAATAATATATTAGACTACCTGCACATTTATGTTTCTTTGAGTGCTGACCTCTTAGTAGATACACCAAAACCTCTGGTTGGTTTGTGTTATTCCTACTCAGAAGTGAGTTTATAATGCTCCGAACATACTGTATTTTACTTAATTTATATTGTTTATTACCTTCTTTTGTTTCCAATTTGTGGCTTGATTTTATAGAATCTACTTATAACATATAGAATGTATATTCTTTCCATTTATGTCATCAGATATAGGATTAATTACCTAATGATAACCAGCTGAATTATTTCCATTTTGTGTTTGGACCACCTCTCCTTTCCCCATTCATTATTTATTCCAATTTAGATAACTACGTTTAATTGAATTATTCACGAGACAATAACATAAATGAAATACGTGAAGTTTATAAAGACTGTATATAGTTTACACATATCTTACTGTTCATATTCGACTTACTACTAAATTTTAGTATTTCAATTTGGTTTCTTCCAATCCAATTTGCAAATTCACGTTATTAGTCGCTTAACTAAATCTGGTAATCACAATCAATTATTGTTCTCAGAAAATATAAACCAAACCTTATCATTATTTTTTCATAAAACTTCAATTATAAAGGGAAATGAATAATGTATACTAATCACCATTGAGGATTTTGTTGAATGTTTATTTTTAGAACTCATTTGTTGAACCGTTCAGTTGAAGCTGGGTTGAATTCAAGAAAGATAATTTTAAGGCATGTATTTCATGTGTATGTTAAGTTACGGACTTTTTTTTTTATATTTCTTAAACTATAAAATTTGCTAAATCAGAGCATATTAGAAGAATAGCTTAAATAGCAACGATTAGATAACAAGTTGATGTTGTTGTTGTTGTTGCTATAATTACTACTATACATCCCATAAGTAATAGAGTTGCATTATTTGTTAGTAAAATATCAAATATTGACGATTATAACTTTCTATTGATACTTCATAGTTCATACCTCTTTTTTGGAATGAAGCCTCTTCTCCCATTTTACCAAGGTGGTCCCGGATGAACATTCAAATGACTAGTGCCCTGATTTGTACATAAGTCACCACCAACATTAAAACAAAAACTTTCTTTTTTGGTTCAAATTTACATATCCACTTTAAAAGTGACTACCTTACTATACCTACACCATTAGCTTCAAATTATTTCCCTTATTTCCTCAAATGGAAATTATATATTTGTAAGCATCTTCTTTTGGTATACGCTAATTTGTATTTTTGAAACTTTCAAATCTGTTTAAGCAAAAACTCACCAAAACGTGCTTCTTTTCCACATATACCTATTCTTACTATTTTTGGTTCTGTCTAGAATTATTCTGCAATTTATATCTATCTAGCACAATTTAGAAATCTTAATCTTTGTCCTATTGTTTCTTCCACATACATAACTATTATACTACTCTTGCAGACTTAGTTTTTGATTGTGCCTTGCAGTTTGTATTTTATTATAATATTAATTTGGTTAACTATAATTATTTTGGCTACTTTGGAAATGTTTACAAAGACTCTCAAATAGTTAATGATTTTAATTTAAGAGAAAGGTTATTGGTGATTATATTTGACGTTTCATATGATAAATCAATAATTTAACAATATACATTTAATTAAATGTTAATAATTATATAATCAAAATAATTTTATTACTGAACATGTTATTCAAACTATGACGACGGTTATATTAGTTTTCTTTTTGGGAAAACTCAGTTGGCAGACAAAATTTACCAAAAATTATCATATTTCATTCAATTTATGTTGCATTTACTCTTTACAAACACACAAGTTATTTAGCTCAAGTAATGGATGTCAACTTATGCAAACACACAAGTTGTGTTTCCTTTCAAACTATAAACAAATATCATTAAATTTCCGGTGAATTTTCCTTGCAAGCAACAAAGATTTGTTCTTTTTTAATTTGATTATATGGTCCAACTTGATAATTAGAAGATTCGCAGTAAAACTTCTATGGAAAAACTATACGAGCATTTTTTTGGATGTACACTATAGAATTTAATTTGTTTTGTACATACAATCTAGCAGTTTTTTAATACCAATATTTGGATAGATAAAATGAATTATTTCAGCTAATATGATAAATGTTTTCATTGTTAAAATCACAAATGCATATGCTAAAGAGAGATAGAAGTTTTATTTATCATCCTTACCTTAGTAATTATTATAGTGTAAAAAACAATGAATGATTTACAATAGCAGGAATGGTATATAAGTGCATACCTTAGGAAATTAGATGGAATCCTGTACAATATACCACAATTGGAATTTGCTGTCTATTATATGAGAATTCAATAATAATCAAGGTGATATAAAATATGAGATCAGTACTCAGAACTTTAGAAAACAAGAACAAGAAAGTGGAAATTGTTCTCATTTAATCTTGGTGCTATAATTTTTTTAAGTACAAACAGCAACATGTTCATTTTGAGTATTTCATTTTTGGGATAATTCATGAATAGATAAAATTGCACATGTTAAATATTTATAATATCTAAAGAGGTACAATACTTAATTCATTAGATGTAGGCATGGTAGATGAAATCATTAAGGAATAATTATACCACAACATATACTTTATCATATAAATTTGTCATTACGGTGAAAAAAGGTTTATCTTCTGTGTAGTGTTAGATGTTAATTAAGGATAAAAATTGGGTAAACAAATTAAAATATGGTAATAATCATACAAGTTTTGATCAAAGACATATTTTTCATGCCTGTATTGTCTATGCCAACTGATGTACGCATAGGATCATGGTTACTTGCCTAAAAATCACACTTATTATCGATGACATATTCTCCTTGCAATGCCTAAGTTACCAAAAATTATTTATCATTACATATTGTCCATAGTTTGAAACTATACATTTAACGTGATAAATAAATACATATGTGGCCTATTTTGTATGAAGTCATTTACTCAGCTTGATGTGTTATAAGCATGAGCAGTAACCATACTACCAAAGTTATATATATATATATATATATATATATATATATATATATATATATATATATATATAATGAAGATTTAGCTTGAGTTAAATGTTAAATTATTATTCTCATGTATTCGTTGATTAATTTTCTCGACTTTTAACTAAAATAACATAATGGAACAAGCTAGGACTGCATTATTTTTATGTTCGTTTAGTGTTAGCTTCAACTGTGTTACCCGCTTAGACTTATAAATTCATGTCCTTATTTCTTATCTAACAATCAGAATTTATTTATTCGGAATATATTTTTTAGTATAATAGTCATGTAAAATGGATTTAAAATTTAGTATTAGCTTCACCATTATGATAAAATGACATATGTGATATTTATGCTTGGTTATGTAATACTTAATTATGCGTTATGTAATATTTATGCTTGATTAGTGTACATTGTTTATTTATAGCTAAACATTTTCTGGATGACTAGAGTGATCATCAATATATTTCTGTGGTAGAATATCACACTTTCTGAAACATATGGAAAATCCTTATGCATGATTTCAAATTATATTAGACAATGAATACCGAAGCTTAATCACATACATTTTGATAGTTGAGTTTGATGACTTAGAACATATTCGAATTTCAAAGTAGATTGTGAACTAAAATTGTAGAACTGTCTGTACCTCATGTATACATGGTGAATTAATCTACTACTCAATACTAATTAACATTATTAATTGAAATATGCATAACTTAATTCATTAATTCATTATTCTGTTTTTTTAAGCAAACAAAGTAATTGACTATGTTCAGTTTACCTAGCGGTAAACTTTTTCATCAGTAAATCTATATCTTCCTTACTTGCTAATGTGAATTCAGCTTACTATGTTTTGCTTAATTTTTGCCATATATAGTTCCTATTTCAATTCTACTTTCATGGTATGATATTTTTATGTTCGCCTTACTTCTAATGCACATGCATTTATCTTTTTCAGCAAGTTACATTTTACCATATTTTGTTCTAATTTCTACTCCGGTCATTTTCATTTTGAAATCTGGACTGCGCATTGGGCGTAATTGCCTAAATATTTTGATCCTGTACTCAATAAGAAACTGGGTTTAAATGCTCATATCGCTATTTATGTATTTGTGGGTATTTATTTATGTAGCGTGATTGAATTTAACAAGTAAGATAACTAATTGTGTTTAAGTCACCTATTGAATAGCTTTTTTCGTAAAAGGAGGGATAACAAATATCAGCATTCCCCATTCTTCATTCCAAATTGATGCAAGTCAACATGACTTATTTGGTTTTTAGCATTTTCTTATAATCTGGGAAAACTAATTGGGGACTTTTCGTTTCTTAATGTTTATTTTATCTGTTTATTTGCTTCTGATTTTAGTATTGTACATGACTATTTTAAGAAAGAGAAAGAAAAGAAGGATTGGGCATTTCCATTTACAGTGAAGCATTTTCTTTCATCCTTTTTTCATGTCTTTTTCATTTAGTTCATAGTTTAGATAATATTTTAGTACCTATATTTTACATTCTCTCTATGTTTTGATTATAATTTTTATCATCCTTCATCGATTTTTCTTCTTCTGATCATGTAACAATTACTTTCATATATCTCTTATGATTTATTGTATAAATACATAGATTAGTTTTTAAATATTTGATTCTGACTTTAAGATGTTAGTCAAGTAAATGAGATAAACATCGCATTGGATTTTATTTGGAAAAAAGAAGAAGACGATTTGTTCATTTTGTGAAGGAGGATGCATGATTATAGTACATGATCAGTAGTCTAGTTCTCAATTGGTTGAATTCAGGTGTTGGAAATTAATCCTGACTTCATAAGTTTTTCACCAAATGTGGTTCATAGTGCTTTACCTATTTTTTTTTCTGAGTAATTGTACGTCTTTCAAAAGTTTGGTTAATCACCTTAAAGACTTCCATAATTGTTTAATGTGCATTGTTTTCCTATTAACAAATTCAAGAGTCAAATTTTATGGATGAGACAATGTTACATTATGCAAATATCTCTTCTTTTAGTATTCCAAATATAGGTTAGCTTACTGCTATTAAATTAATCCTTATCATTTTTACTCATTTACATTTGTATTACCATTGTAATTAATGAGAGTATCTTTATTTTAGTTCTTAAAAATTTCAGTTCAGTTTTATAATTAAACTTGGGTTTGAACCTTGAACTGAACTTCAAATTAGTGGCAAGGCAACAGATCAGACCTGACAACGCCAGTCTCCAGTAACCCATTGGCAACACTGTTAAAATCCACTGGAAAATTTGGATTTGGACCACATCTAGAGCACAGTTCGTCAGTTAGAGAGGGTGTTTGAACGTGAAAAACGCGATGCAAACCAAATGAAGAAAAGGAAAGGATTACAGATTCAGGTCTGGGTTCAGTATGATGGGTTCTTCTAGGTTGGTATATAAGTTCGGAATGAAGTTTTGCTATTTGTGGGAGGGACTGTTATGGAGCCGAAGAGGCCCCATATGGATTGAAGGGCTGGAGGAAATTTGGATGAAACTTGATTATGTACTGTTTATTCATATGCTTTTATAATTTGAACAGTTGAATAAAAGTATAGACAAAGAAGACAGTTTTTTTTTCTTTTCTTTTTTGCTCTACAACCGTGCATGAATTTGCATCCCTAAATTCTAAGGAAAAAATTGATGATAAGCAGCCCTTTTAATTCAATCTGAGAAATAAACGAAGGCCTATTTAAAGCTTTTGACTGGTTTTGAGTTTTTTCAAATACAGACTAAGCAGGTTATATATACTAAGAATTTGATATTGCATGCCAAGATTTGGAATATTTCTTGCATTGTAAAGTTGCCAGATGAATTGTGTGAATCATATTTCAGACTTATACATTTTAATATCATAAACGAACTAAAAGCCTTTAATCAACGCATAATGTTTTGAAATAGGTTGTTTCGTTAACTGTTCATAGAAAATTATCAGCTGTAGCATAAGCACTAGAGCTTATCAATGATATCATTTCTTTCAAATAACAGGTTTAAGTTCTTCCTTTGTTGGTTTGTTGGGAATCAGCTATGACTATGCCCAGGGGCGGAGGTACCTTGGGGTCAGCTAGGGCAGTGGCCCCAGGTGAAAAATGCAAAGTATATTGCAAAATAGGATAAATTGTGGTTAAGCCCTACCTGATTCTATATATTGGCCCTAGCTCATTGCCAAAGCTGGCTCCGCCAATGACTATGCCATAACTTACAAGCACTAGATCTTTCTCTTTTTCAGTTAATTCAGTAAGCTCGTGTTATAGCTCACATGTTTGGAATTTGATCATATAAGATATTTTGGTACATAAAATTTTATATTTATCTCACTGTTAGAAAATTGCTACGGACAAAAAAAAAGTTCATTCTTTAGGTTGTATAACACGACCAGTTTGTTGATGTTTTTTATTTCCTTTCTCCAACTCAATAGTTACATTGTCGTTTTCAGGTATTGTTTGCTTCGATTGCAGAATGTGTTTAGATTTTTGTTTAATTCTGCAGTCTTTTTGAATGAACAAAAACAGTTGTAGTAGACTTTAAAATGATGAGGAGGACACATGTAATAAATCTTTTACAAAATTGAAATCTATCATAAAAGTCTTATAATTGCCAAAGGCAGCTGTAAGAAATGATACTACAATTGCAAGTAGTTATAAGATTTTTTTTTTTTACAATTGTTCCTGTAATTATTGCAGACCGTTCTAAAAAATCGATTCTATTATAATTTTGGATAAAGAAACAATTGATGCTCTTTGTAATAGATCTGTTACAATTGTTTTTGGAAATTGTACAAAGATATTTTCGTTGTGGTATTTTATTCATTGTTTTTATCTTTTTCGGCTGATGATTGCAACTGGTGCGACAATAGTACTAGGTCATGATGAAGTTAATGTACTACCATGTAAGGTTCTAATGTGATACATTCCAACTATTTGTTTCAATGGATATCTCTCCACGTTCGGTGGAATATTCTTCTATAATGTATTTTGTATGTGTAATTTCTTATCCCTGTATCCATGTAAGAATAGTCATTTATCTAACATTTTTTCACATTCACATATTTTATTTAACTTAATTTTCGTTTTGATGGAGATCATTTGGAGATTCAAATTAGAATGAAGGTTACATAAATATCTTAATAGGTTAAAGTTGATAATATGTTAGATGCATAGATCTGCATATATGATTTTACGACGTATGTTTACATAGTTTACTATTCTACGTCAATATTTGAATTTGCCATATGGTCGATATGATAATGTTTATTGTTGCTACTTGCTTATTCTTGAATACCAGGAGGGTATAAGAACAATAAAACATGTAATATTTAGCAAAATAGTTTTCCCTTTCATGTAATTGTATATTTTAAATTTATTATCATGCTTAATAGCTTCATTGTGTATCATAATAGGAAATAATGACCATACACAACATTTTTATGCTTATGATGTTTGTATTGCATGATTCACTACAAATAGCAAAGCATATACTCTTTTTTTCCTTTCTATTTTCAAGTTCTTCTGAACTTCATTGTAAATATATTCTTATACTTTTCTACTTTCCTATATGTAACGTGCTACTGCTACTGAGAATGAAATTAATATATTCATAACACATTCGATCCGGCAGAGAATATCAGTTATACATTGATTTAACTAGCATCACATTTAAAGCATTTAATTAAAATCAAATTAAATAACAAATATTATATGGAACATTGTAGTACAAACCAGAAAATTAATAAACTTAGAAAAAAAAGTAAAATAAAAAGAATAAAACCCATCAACTAAAATTTTATTCTTCCTTACATATCGAATAAATCATCATCATAAGATTATATGAAAAAGATAAGAGAAAAGGAACAAATAATATTATGAAAATTTTAGTTGTGACCGTGTGCTTAGCACGGGCTCGCACTAGTGTGTATATATATACACATTTATTTATTTATTTATGTATTTAGCTGGTACGTTTTATTAGTTACTAACAAGCATTTCTCTTCTGAGAATAGTGGTTCAGTCGCTAGCATTAAACTCGCTCCCTGCTTCTCGTATCTAGCATGTTCCTTCCAATTCGTTTGTGTATGGTCCCTATTCAAATGTGCAAAGTTCTAAAAATATACACGACTTCGTTTTTGTATTATACCATGTTGTACAGTTAAATTTTATTTTATTGCTTATTATGGCTGCTCGTTGAATTCGTACAACCATTCACGAATTCTAAATGAAAATGAACATACTGTCACACCTCAATGTTTCAGTTTTCAATGAAATAAATTTCATTGAAAACCGACCCCATTTGCACAACGGTGCTATTTTAATTTATTGGTTAACATATAAATTGTACGTACCGATAAAACATTTGCGATTGGCTCCAAGCTGGAAATATAGCAATAACTAGTTATACGTTTTCCAATAAAAAATGTTTCGTCGAAAAAAGAAGTCGTTTAAAAAGAAAGCTATTTCTAAGGCCTATATAATATATTGAACAAAATTCCCGTGTGTGAAGCACGGGCCTCATCATAAGGTAAGCAAAGCATTGATTCGAACGTTCTAATTTCGTATGGTTATTTAATTTCATCGTCAATTGTCTTTGAGCGTTTTATATTCGTACCGATATACATGAATTTCGAATCATAAATTACGAAATACCGTGATGTTTACGAGTTCGAATTATAATTATATATAAACTATATGTTCAAACATCATTTAATAAATGAATTATATATATTATAAATCCATTTAAGAATCCAAATCGATATTTAAAATAATAAAATAATTTAAATATCTAACTAGCAAAAATACGGGACGTTACATCCTGATTAATGGTCTGAATGACACTAATAGCGCTCAAAGCAACACCTCAGACACAACCAAACTGGAGGACATTCAAGATGATGCATGGTGCCTAGATTCATGAGCCACACATCATGTTACAAGAAGTTTGAATAATCTCAATCTTGGTAATAGAGAATATAAGGTACACAACCCTTACTTATTGGTTATGACAACTCAGTTTCCATTACACACACTGTTAATGCTTGTATAAAAGGTGCAAAGCAAATTTACCAAAATAATCTTTTAAGAGCACCTTTGTAACAATCCAGATTTTAGACATTGAATTCTGAATATATAAATTTGTTTTAAATATTTTATTTGAATTATATACAGAAATTTATAAAGAATTTATTTAATAAAATAAATGGATTTTAAAATATATTTAATATCGTTTGAACTTAAAAATAGAAATGTTGAGTTTAAAATTCAAATTAGATTACTTTGAAGTTATATGTATATATTCATATTAGATAGGTATTTCTATTTGTTTATTTTGAAATTGATTCGATTTAATTTCCAAAACAATATATGTAACAACCCGTATTTTCAATAACCTGTTATAACGTAAATCGAGGCAGAATTTAATTTATAAATCTGAATCAAGGGAAACGGGCTATGCCATTGCGTTCGTCTCGGAAAAATACGCAAAATAGAGTCCGAATTTTCGAAAATCGGAGTCTGTATGACCCGATTAAGGCCCAACGAAGTTTTCAGAAAAATTCAAAGTAAAAACAGATTTCAAATTCAAGTTTGAATTTGGAAATTAGGGCAGTTGGGCGCAGGCGGGAAATTTCCCGCCAGACCACCCATGTAGACAGCCCTGTCGACTGGGCAGTCGACATGGTTAGGCCCAAGTCGACAGCCCTGTCGACTTAGGTGTCGACTTGGCTCAGTCGGGCAGTTTTGCCTGGTGCACCATTTTGGGAGTTGTGTTGAGTTTGGGTGCCAGATTCGGTTTTGAGGGCTGAGATTGGAACTAGGTTTAATCCTAAGGCTAAAACTAATCCTAATCTCTATAAATAAGCCCCTAACCTAACCCTAAATCATCATTATTCATTCAAGTAACTAAACTATGGCAAAATCATTCCTCTCATGGCCTCCACTCTCTTCATAAAATTCCTAAGTTATTTCTATGAGAGATTTTCCATGCATACAAGTGTTTTCAAGCTTGTATGAGCGTCATTAGCTTGCATTCAAGTCAAGTTTCCATATTTACATCATAAAGCAAGAGTTTTGATCATTTTGGCTCAAGGGTTTTTCTATTGGAGCTTGCATTTTGGGTTTATTTGATTGCATAAGGGCTTTGGCATTGTAAGCCCTTTTCTACTTTCATATTTAAACTCTAAAGTTAAATGAATGATGCAAGTTTGGTTGATCATTATGATATGCAAGTTTGCCATGATATGCAAGTTTACCATGTCATGTTATGCAAGTTTGATATGTTATGATATGCAAGTTTGCCATGCTATGTTATGCAAGTTTGCCATGTTATGATATGCAAGTTTATCATGTTATGTTATGCAAGTATGCCATGTTATGATATGCAAGTTTACCATGCTATGCGATGCAAGTTTGCCATGTTATGATATGCAAGTTTATCATGTTATGTTATGCAAGTTTGCCATGTTATGATATGCAAGTTTACCATGTTATGTTATGCAAGTATGCCATGTTATGATATGCAAGTTTACCATGTTATGTTATGCAAGTATGCCATGTTATGATATGCAAGTTTATCATGTTATGTTATGCAAGTATGCCATGTTATGATATGCAAGTTTACCATGTTATGCTATGCAAGTTTGCCATGTTATGATATGCAAGTTTATCATGTTATGTTATGCAAGTATGCCATGTTATGATATGCAAGTTTACCATGTTATGCTATGCAAGTTTGCCATGTTATGATATGCAAGTTTATCATGTTATGTTATGCAAGTATGCCAAGTTATGTTATGCAAGTTTGGGTTGATCATTTTGCTCATGTTATCATGTTATGCAAGCTTATCTTGGGTTTATGAGCTTAAAGCTTCAAGCTTTATGCTAAAGGTTGCATTTTGGCAACATGTAAGTTATCATATCCCTTATGATAACTTGCATGTGAGGCTAAATGCGAACTTATGGCAACTTCTACATGTCATTTATCACCATGTATCACTTATATGCTAAGTTTGGTTTTATGCATGCTTTTGAGGCCTAAAAATGTAATATGCAAGTATATGAACATATGTACATTTCATATGCCACCATGTTAAACTTGTGGCTTCAACACCTTTATGTCAAGATTATGCCAAGTTCCCTGTTTCTATCCTTTATGCGCTATTGCGATTATGTAAGCGATGGGATTGCATTTGAGGTTGGGTAAACTTAAAAGACATGAAAACATAAGATTGGGAATTTACCTATTAAGTTAGGTCTACCCATTGGGAATTTACCTATTAAGTTAGGTCTACCCAAATTCTTGAAAACTTGTAATATGTTTTGGAAACATGATGGACATGACACTTAGAAAATATAAGTGTGACCTACTCGAGGTTGGGTTGAGTTTGTAGCGTAAAACTACCCGGAACCGACCGGCTTAACTAGTTGCTACAAACAATAGGACCCAATGTGAGAAGTTGGTCATGTTGTACCTTGAACCCGAGGTTAGACCAAGTTGTGGTGTAAAGCTACCCGGACCCGCCCGGCTTAACTAGTAACCACAACAAGGTCTAATGTGAGAGGTTAAGGCACATTAAATTAATTAATGCCTCATGATTAGGGTTAAGTCATGGTCCACTTAATACTTAACCAATTTGGGCTTGGTAGATTAATCAGGGTTAAGTCGTGAACTCATCGTTACACTTAACCAAGTTAATCCATGATTAGTAAAAGGGTTAAACCGTACTTAACCCACTAGAAAATCCTAGCAATGGGGGTCCACTCCAGCAGTAATCCCAAGTTTGTATCATTAAGACCCTAGGGACTAGGCTAGGGTGGGGGCACGATTACTGGACTTGAGGTAAGTGACCAAAAACGACGGCAGAGTGGTACGCCGATGTAGTTCCGGACGGACTAGGGTCGTGCACGTAGTCCGTATTTGGAGAAGTCAAGCATGGGTACCAGTAGATCTAAGACTGTGCACTTATGTTTATGGTGTCCAGGGGTTGACACCCTAGGGCTTGATACACCCGACGGGAGACCCGGCACAGTCCGACTACAATTATGTTTGGGCCGTATTGACACCAACACGTGACGAGTTAGGCTTAGGGAGCCGATCGATTAGACCGTTTGATTGGACCTCGTATTAGGGTCATTTCATGTTATTGGGTCAAAGCTTGGGCCAAGGGATCAATACTTGTTTATTCAAGTCATGTTAGCTTGCTAGTACACCTGTGGTGCAAAAACCTTAAACCTGATTATGCGATGACAACTTTATCTACCTTGTTAGTTAATCATCATGCTAGTATGTTGTTATCCTTATGTTCATCCTTGCTTCTCATGCCAGTTAACTTTATCAGTTTACATTGATTGTAGTAGGGCTTACTCAGTCTTTTTGACTGACCTGTTTTTCTTTTGCCTCTTTTCTTCCGTTCCCCCCCCCCCCCGGTTCTCAGGGTGGGAATATTGGAGCTTAGCTTGGACTTCTGATCGCTTGCTTGTGGGATTTTAGCTCATGTACGGTCTTGACATGAA
Organism: Allium sativum; assembly: GCA_030737875.1. NCBI lineage: Eukaryota > Viridiplantae > Streptophyta > Magnoliopsida > Asparagales > Amaryllidaceae > Allium > Allium sativum. Next base: position 303,570,994 of record CM060925.1, on the reverse strand, counting down.
GCTAGCTATGGTTATCATTTATTTTGAGGATACTACTTATGTATTTCAGTTTTTCAGTGATGTTGTTTTTATCTAGACTTGTGTATTTGGAAAGTTGACATTATGTTGTACCAGACTTGTTTTGAAATAGATTTGAAATCTTCCGCTGTTTTACTTATCTTATTTACTCTGTTTACATATATACATATGTTCTTGTTCTGCCTTGATATATCATTATGCATGTTTACCTGATTCAAACACCCCTCCAAAGTCAGAGTGCTTGCAAGAGCCACCCTGGCGGAGGTGGGGTGTTACATTTGGTATCAGACTGTATGGTTTACGAGAAGGAACAAAAAGGTTTTTAGAAAACTTTTGGAAAACTATTTTCAAAACCAAGTATAAAGTATTTTCCAAAGAAAAGTCTAGTTTATTTTAAAGGCTATTCCCCAAAAGCCATTAGCAAAAATTCCTTCGTTTTTTTTCTCTCCATTCTGAATCTATCTTTTTCTTCGTTTTCAGTATGGCCGATAACTTTGCTATTCCGGAGGGAGTACACGTACCTGTTTGGTATAGGAGGCTTTTGGAGGCTAGGGCGACCGAAGACGGCCCCGCAAATGCTCCTCCTCCTCCTCCTCCGGTAGTTAATGTTCCTTCTCCTCCTGTCGTTGAGGTTCCTCTTCCTCCTCCCCCTCGGCATCCACAAGAGGATTTCGCGGAGATTTGCAAAGACTTAAAGGCGATGGGTTGCAAGAATTTCATTGGAACCGAGACTTATGTAGAGGCAAGGAATTGGTTTAAAGAAACCGAAGATCTTTTTGCCTTCTTTGATATAGATGACCGTAGGAAGGTTTTGTTGGCAGTGTGGTTGATAAAGGAAGAAGCTGCACGTTGGTGGGTGGTCACCACCGCTACTAGGCCAATTGAGACTTGGGATGACTTTCGGGGAAAGTTTGGACTAAGGTTCCTATCACTGAAGCAAGGGGACATGACTATTAGGGAATACATAGATAAGTTTAATCAACTGGCTCGGGTCGGTTTAGACTTGGTTAACATAGCTCAGAAGAAGGCCCTATACTTTGCTCTAGGATTAAACGAGCCATTACATGGTTTAGCCATGACTCATATACCCTTGGGGGCAACTTTCGAGAGTTTGGTGAATATGGCCCTACTCAATGAAGAGAATAGGAGTGACAAGAAAGAGATCAAGATGAATGATACTCAAGCCAAGAAGACTGATTCCCAGTGGAAAGGAAATCTGGGTAATCCAAGTGGTCAGAGCAGTCAAGGCAATCAGAACAAGAACAAGAGTCAAGGCAACAAGGGGAACAATAGCAAGGGCAATAACGACAAGAGGAAGTGCCATTATTGCGGTTCAGTTGGGCATCTTATTAAGGATTGTAGGAAGAGAAAAAGAAAGAGTGGTGAATGCTTTCATTGTGGTGAGTTTAGACATTTTAGCAAAGATTGCCCGAAGAAGCAAGAGCAAGGTCAGACTCAGTGTGCAAGACCATCTGGAGGGCGAGTTCATCCCCTCAACATCGTTCTTCCAGCTCATGATCGAGGTAGTGTTTCTGTTAAAAGTCCTGTTTACATTTCTGATTTTCCTGTTTGTACTTTGTTTGATTCTGGCACATCGCATAGTTTATTTCATCTGATCTAGTTGGAAGTTTGCACCTAAGTACTAGTCTAGTTAATGATCCCGTGTGTGTTCCAAATCCAATTGGGGTTTCCGCCCATTTGTCTATTATCTACGTGGATTTGAAATCTCTATCTTTAGTGTAGAGTTCGCGTGTGAGGCTTATATTCTCGGTTTCATGGGGTATGGGTTGATTTTGGGCATGGATCGATTGTCCAGTTTTGGAGCCATCCTTGATTTTTGAGCATAGGGTTGTGAGGCTCATGACTCGCCTCGGTAATACCCTAAAAATTTCTAGTAACCCTATGAGTCCCGTCATGTTGTGTTATCTTGAATCCCTCAACTCGTCTATCGATAGTTTGCAATCGGTGAGGGTGGTCCGAGAATATCCTGATATCTTGGGTGAAGTGAAGGGGTTACCCCTAAACGCGAGATAGATTTTCGCATTTATCTGGTTGATACTGCCAAGCCAGTTACGTGGCCGGTTAGGCACATGGTCCCGCAAGATGAGAGTTAAGAAAGCAAGTCAAGGAGTTGCTTGAGAAGAACTTCATACAATGAAGCATTTCCGAGGAGGGTGCTCTAATAGTATTCGCTAGTAATGTGGACAGTTCGCTTCGCCCGTATGTTAATTATCGTGAGTAGAACAAAGAGAATAGACAACCATTGCCAAGGATCGATGATTTGTTTGATCAGCTAGTAGAAACATCTGTTTTCTCTTGATATAGCTACTGGATTCCATCATCTCAGAGTAGCTGAAGATAGTATAGACAAAACTGCGTTCAAAACTCCAGATGGATTCTTAGAATGGCTAGTCATGCCATTCGGTTTGACTAATGCACCCGCCTATTTCGTGGACTTGATGAGTAGGGTGCCTAGGGAGTTCCTGAACAAGTTTGTGGTAGTCTTTGTAGACGATATCCTGACTTTCTTAAAGAACGAGGAAGAACATGCTAGACATCTCAAGGAGGTGATGGATACGCTTAGAGCGCATCAGTTGAAAGCCAAGTCCTCCAAATGTCATTTTGGAGAAAAGAAGTTAGATTTCTTGGACACATAGTTTCTAAGCAAGGCTTAGTGGTGGATCCTGCTAAAGTGGTCGCGGTTCAATACCGAAAAGCTCCGACGAGGACAATTGAAGTAATAAGTTCTCTCAGTTTAATTAGTTAGTTAGCGTCCCTTGAGCTTAGACCTACCCTTCTGGATCAAGTAGGGACTTCACAGAAGGAAGACCCGCAGTTAGCCGAGATCATGGACAAGTTGATTCGAGGCGAGATGTTAAGTCACCTCGCTATAGATGACAAGGGATGGCTAAGACGCGATGAGAGAAAGAAAGTTCTTGAGGAAGCGGATCGCTCTAAGTTGACTATACATCCGGGCAGAGATAAGATGTATAAAGATATGAAGCGCATTTTATTTTGGCCTGGGATAAAGAAGGATGTGGAGGAGTTTGTCTCTAGATGTATCATTTGCCAGCAAGTTAAGGCCGAGTCGAAGAAGCCCGGTGGGCTATTACATCCATTGGAGGTCCCCGCAATGGAAGTAGTAAAGCGTCACGAAGGATTTCGTGGATGGACTGCCTAGATCAAGGAAAGGGAATACGAGCAGGTGGGTCATAGTAGGTAGACTCACGAAGAGTGCTCATTTCACTCCGGTAAAGAGCGAAAGGACTGCATCATAACTAGCGACAGTTTACTTTCAAGAAATAAAGCGGTTGCACGGGGTTCCCTAAAGGATAGTTAGTAACCATGACTCAATTTTCACTAGCCAGTTTTGGAATAGTCTACGGGAAGTCATGGGCAAGCGACTGAATCTAAGTACGGCCTATCATTCACAGGCGAATGGTTCATTTCGTTCAAGCATGAGTTATAGAAAATCACGTTGGTAAGAGCAATTGGCAACGTGGATTGGTATTTCCAAGAAAATTTCTGCTGCGTGGAATACTTTATAGTAAGTAAACGAGATCCAGGATTCACTAGTGAATTTTGGAGAGCTTGCATGAAACCATGAGGTCATAGTTATGTTTAAGCCAAGAATGATAGAAGAGTAAGTGAAAGAGGAAGACGAGAGGCGACAATGAAATGGGTTCCAACTCATATTTGGAAATACGAGTTAAGAAGCTAAAAAATCATGAGGTAAAAGACGGTCAAAGCACAGTGGAGTTAAGCTCAAGGAAACGTGACTTAGAAGACTGAAGGCTAGATACGCGCATCATATCTCTTTTTAAGAGCATATCCTTGATCCTTGTTTTCCTGTGGAACTTACTCGCATGTTATCTTTTTACGTATATCCTCTCGGTCCCATTCTCGGTCCTATTTCTGTCGGGAGGTATGACTTATTGGCTAGTAATACATGTCAGGGTTTGAAGGGGTCCGTTAGGTTGACTAAACCTTTTAGGGCTTTTATAGAATATGGGTTGGGTTAGGAAGGGATTTCTTGTAATCCGAAAGGGGTATATCTTGCTTATCTTCCCGATCTCTTTGTAGCATATCTTTCTTTTGCTATCTATATCGTGTTAATCTTGTCATGAGAACCTTAGGTAGAAACCCTTTGGATGAAACATGTGTTTGAAACATGTTATGCTTGATGTTTGCAAGTGGTTGCAAGTGTTTGCAAGTGGTTACTCGTGGATGCATTATACACATTAGGCACTAGATCGGCTCACACACTCCTCATATTGCATATGCATGAGTGTTTACGCTTATTCATGGATGAAAATTTTTGTGTTATCACATGGATGTTGCATATGGATGTATGTTATGTGCACACATATAGATGTTATACATTATGTTAGGAATTGCATACATATGGATTCATTTCACTAACATAATTTGCATTGATGATATTTGCATTAGATAAGTACATATACACACACCTTTGCATATGTTCATACAACATTTAGAATCTTGTAAGGACAATGATTGCTCGTGGATGATGTTTTGAGTTGATGGATGTTGGATAGTAGGATACGTTCTTCCTAACTTGAAGATTTCGGGGACGAAATCCTTTAAGGAGGGGAGAATGTAACAACCCGTATTTTCAATAACCTGTTATAACGTAAATCGAGGCAGAATTTAATTTATAAATCTGAATCAAGGGAAACGGGCTATGCCATTGCGTTCGTCTCGGAAAAATACGCGAAATAGAGTCCGAATTTTCGAAAATCGGAGTCCGCATGACCCGATTAAGGCCTAACGAAGTTTTCAGAAAAATTCAAAGTAAAAACAGATTTCAAATTCAAGTTTGAATTTGGAAATTAGGGCAGTTGGGCGCAGGAGGGAAATTTCCCGCCAGACCACCCATGTCGACAGCCCTGTCGACTGGGCAGTCGACATGGTTAGGCCCAAGTCGACAGCCCTGTCGACTTGGGTGTCGACTTGGCTCAGCCGGGCAGTTTTGCCTGGTGCACCATTTTGGGAGTTGTGTTGAGTTTGGGGGCCAGATTCGGTTTTGAGGGTTGAGATTGGAACTAGGGTTTAATCCTAAGGCTAAAACTAATCCTAAGCTCTATAAATAAGCCCCTAACCTAACCCTAAATCATCATTATTCATTCAAGTAACTAAACTATGGCAAAATCATTCCTCTCATGGCCTCCACTCTCTTCATAAAATTCCTAAGTAATTTCTATGAGAGATTTTCCATGCATACAAGTGTTTTCAAGCTTGTATGAGTGTCATTAGCTTGCATTCAAGTCAAGTTTTCATATTTACATCATAAAGCAAGAGTTTTGATCATTTTGGCTCAAGGGTTTTTCTATTGAAGCTTGCATTTTGGGTTTATTTGATTGCATAAGGGCTTTGGCATTGTAAGCCCTTTTCTACTTTCATATTTAAACTCTAAAGTTAAACGAATGATGCAAGTTTGGTTGATCATTATGATATGCAAGTTTGCCATGATATGCAAGTTTACCATGTCATGTTATGCAAGTTTGATATGTTATGATATGCAAGTTTGCCATGCTATGTTATGCAAGTTTGCCATGTTATGATATGCAAGTTTATCATGTTGTGTTATGCAAGTATGCCATGTTATGATATGCAAGTTTACCATGTTATGCTATGCAAGTTTGCCATGTTATGATATGCAAGTTTATCATGTTATGTTATGCAAGTTTGCCATGTTATGATATGCAAGTTTACCATGTTATGTTATGCAAGTATGCCATGTTATGATATGCAAGTTTACCATGTTATGTTATGCAAGTATGCCATGTTATGATATGCAAGTTTATCATGTTATGTTATGCAAGTATGCCATGTTATGATATGCAAGTTTACCATGTTATGCTATGCAAGTTTGCCATGTTATGATATGCAAGTTTATCATGTTATGTTATGCAAGTATGCCTTGTTATGATATGCAAGTTTACCATGTTATGCTATGCAAGTTTGCCATGTTATGATATGCAAGTTTATCATGTTATGTTATGCAAGTATGCCAAGTTATGTTATGCAAGTTTGGGTTGATCATTTTGCTCATGTTATCATGTTATGCAAGCTTATCTTGGGTTTATGAGCTTAAAGCTTCAAGCTTTATGCTAAAGGTTGCATTTTGGCAACATGTAAGTTATCATATCCCTTATGATAACTTGCATGTGAGGCTAAATGCGAACTTATGGCAACTTCTACATGTCATTTATCACCATGTATCACTTATATGCTAAGTTTGGTTTTATGCATGCTTTTGAGGCCTAAAAATGTAATATGCAAGTATATGAACATATGTACATTTCATATGCCACCATGTTATACTTGTGGCTTCAACACCTTTATGTCATGATTATGCCAAGTTCCCTCTTTCTATCCTTTATGCGCTATTGCGATTATGTAAGCGATGGGATTGCGTTTGGGGTTGGGTAAACTTAAAAGACATGAAAACATAAGATTGGGAATTTACCTATTAAGTTAGGTCTACCCATTGGGAATTTACCTATTAAGTTAGGTCTACCCAAATTCTTGAAAACTTGTAATATGTTTTGGAAACATGATGGACATGACACTTAGAAAATATAAGTGTGACCTACTCGAGGTTGGGTTGAGTTTGTAGCGTAAAACTACCCGGAACCGACCGGCTTAACTAGTTTCTACAAACAATAGGACCCAATGTGAGAAGTTGGTCATGTTGTACCTTGAACCCGAGGTTAGACCAAGTTGTGGTGTAAAGCTACCCGGACCCGCCTGGCTTAACTAGTAACCACAACAAGGTCTAATGTGAGAGGTTAAGGCACATTAAATTAATTAATGCCTCATGATTAGGGTTAAGTCATGGTCCACTTAATACTTAACCAATTTGGGCTTGGTAGATTAATCAGGGTTAAGTCGTGAACTCATCGTTACACTTAACCAAGTTAATCCATGATTAGTAAAAGGGTTAAACCGTACTTAACCCACTAGAAAATCCTAGCAATGGGGGTCCACTCCAGCAGTAATCCCAAGTTTGTATCATTAAGACCCTAGGGACTAGGCTAGGGTGGGGGCACGATTACTGGACTTGAGGTAAGTGACCAAAAACGACGGCAGAGTGGTACGCCGATGTAGTTCCGGACGGACTAGGGTCGTGCACGTAGTCCGTATTTGGAGAAGTCAAGCATGGGTACCAGTAGATCTAAGACTGTGCACTTATGTTTATGGTGTCCAGGGGTTGACACCCTAGGGCTTGATACACCCGACGGGAGACCCGGCACAGTCCGACTACAATTATGTTTTGGCGGTATTGACACCAACACGTAACGAGTTAGGCTTAGGGAGCCGATCGATTAGACCGTTTGGTTGGACCTCGTATTAGGGTCATTTCATGTTATTGGGTCAAAGCTTGGGCCAAGGGATCAATACTTGTTTATTCAAGTCATGTTAGCTTGCTAGTACACCTGTGGTGCAAAAACCTTAAACCTGATTATGCGATGACAACTTTATCTACCTTGTTAGTTAATCATCATGCTAGTATGTTGTTATCCTTATGTTCATCCCTGCTTCTCATGCCAGTTAACTTTATCAGTTTACATTGATTGTAGTAGGGCTTACTCAGTCTTTTTGACTGACCTGTTTTTCTTTCGCCTCTTTTCTTCCGTTCCCCCCCCCCCCCCGGTTCTCAGGGTGGGAATATTGGAGCTTAGCTTGGACTTCTGATCGCTTGCTTGTGGGATTTTAGCTCATGTACGGTCTTGACATGAAGCTAGCTATTGTTATCACTTATTTTGGGGATACTACTTATGTATTTCAGTTTTTCAGTGATGTTGTTTTTATCTAGACTTGTGTATTTGGAAAGTTGACATTATGTTGTACCAGACTTGTTTTGAAATAGATTTGAAATCTTCCGCTGTTTTACTTATCTTATTTACTCTGTTTACATATATACATATGTTCTTGTTCTGCCTTGATATATCATTACGCATGTTTACCTGATTCAAACACCCCTCCAAAGTCAGAGTGCTTGCAAGAGCCACCCTGGCGGAGGTGGGGTGTTACAATATATGATTATAATGAAATTAATTTTTATAACATCCTAAATAGACTATTATTGCAAGATTTTTGAGGCATAGTTATAATTTAATTGATAGAATTTTTCTGTAATTTTTATTTTGAAAAATAAGCAACTTTTTGTTTGAGTATTTTACGCCCCATATCAGCAATTTGAGACCTTACAGGATAAGCTAACTAGTCTAATTTATTATATTTTTGAAAACAGGGCACATCGCTTGACATGATCGAACTTTTGTTTTTGTCCATAGTAGTCATGCGCGAATGGGATTGTGCGCTTGGAAATATGTACGTAGTTTTCGTACCCCATAGGAAATGTTATAGGATAACATTTCAATCGCTTCTGTTCCACGAGCATTAAGATATTAGGATTGAGCGTCTCTCTTTACATATATGAATGTACGGTCACTTGAGCATGAGTCTTTTCTTTTCACTAGAAATCAGGAGCCGATAAATGTAAGTTTTGCATCAAAGGCTCCACAGGCCTATGGCCTTAACTGCTACTGATGAATGTAATGCATGCCACTTATATTTGATGCCTCATGCATAATCATGTACGATTAGCATAGGAAATCTTCTATAATATATACTTTGATTATATATCCTACCTTACCCTATAAGCTTTCAAAACCGTCCTCTCCACGTTTCTTTTCCATAACTGTGTTCTCCAAGTTTTCCAAAACCGTGTATGCCATGCTACTCTACCCGTGTGTACCAAGCCATTACATTTCCGTGCAAAAGAAGCCATCTTCCCCTATAAATATTGTACATCTTCATTACCGTTTTGTAAAAAGAAAGACATACAATTCCGTTTTGTTCTAATCCTCAAACCCATACTCAAACAAACATAACGCATCCTCCTCCTCAGAAATTAAAGCGCGAGTTTTGGAATTAAAACAAAACCCAAAGAAAAATCACAGTTTTGGGATTCCTTTAGAAAATCGTAATAAAACAAGAACAAAACAAAATGTCGTATCCGATACTTTCAATCGATCCTTGATCTCTAATCGTGAGTATTGGATGAAGTGGTCAACGGGGAACTTAGAGAAGGTGGTCGAGGATTTTTATCGACAGTAGTTGGAGGAGTTAAGGGGGATGGTGGTGGCCGCTAGGGCGTGGTGAAAGTGGATTGCTGCAGTTCGGTTTTTGGAAATTTTAGCCACTGTCGTTGATGACTGGTGGTGGAGGTCAGAAGGGAAAAGAGGGAGGAGGCCGCAGCGCACCTGTCGGCGGTGGTGCGACCCACTATCGCCATCCGTGGTTGTCAGAAAGTCAAATCAAAAGCTTTTCGTTCATCTTGGGTATATGGTCGTAAGAGAAGCTACGGTGGTTGAGCTTCCGGTCGTGGGGACGGTTCGAGGGCGCGGCCGCTGGGGTCAGTTCAGGTGGAGGTTCTAGTGGAGAGTTCAACTGAAGTGGAACGACGATCTGGGTTTTTCCGCGGTGAAAGGGAAGGCGCGCGCAGTGTCTGATAGTGTGAAGATGAGGGCGTACATAGGTGGAAATAGCAGTTGAAGTGGATCTGTTTTTTGAGCTCATTGGTGAGCAACAGACTAGAGAATTTTATGAGGATATATAGGTTTTGAAGCCAAGACGGTGGCGGTCGGAGCAGTGATAGGTTGAGATCTCTGGTGAACTGTCTTCAATGCAGTAATGGTTGAAAGGGGGAACCTTGCTATTAGGTATTCTTGATTTTGGTTGGATTTTTAGTTTTGGGGATGGTCTGTAGTGCACGGGAAGTGTTTAACTGGAAAGGATGAGGAGCTGTATGTGGATAGAATTAAATTGTAATGAGAGAAGAAGGTGCTACAGTATAAAGTAGGATGGTGGAAAATAAGGATAGGGAAATAAAGAAGAAATGAACGGATGCGAGAATGGATTGTTGGTCCATGTTGGGCATCAAGGTTCAGCGCATTAGGCAGAGTAAGTTGATCGTGGGTGAGAAACTATTTATTTATTTATTTTTCAATACAAAAGTTCGTTGATAAATTTAAAAGGTTTAAACTTTAACGTTAAGGACACCTTTATGTAATTCATTTAACCCGCAGTTTTTGACGCTACAATCGTAGGGACGAGTGGAACATGTTAGTGACATTGTTTACCACATTTGATTAAACATAGAATTGTTAATGAACAGATTAAACAATGATTTACAAAATTAAATAACTATGTATAGGTTAGCAGAATCAAATCATCAGTCTCTTACTGAATTGGACATTTCTTTATGCGTCGATTAAGTAAAATTAGTTTGTACATTACCAGAATATGACGAATAAGACATGTTGGAAACATCTCGACAAATACTACCCTATGAGGCTGATTTGGAATGATTTCGAGTTAGCTGAAGTTTCCAGAAAGATGAAGCGCTTGATTGAACTATTGAAAAGATAATCATTATTCAATGACTAAAAACCGAGATGAGTGAACTCACTAACTCTTACTCAGTTATATTTTTATATAAACGAGTTTTAAATTTACTTATAGTAATTTTATACTATGTGATGGTTGTTTGGATGAATGGTTGATAAAATTAGTTGAAATCGTTGAATTAGTTATATCATTAATCATTTAATAATTCTGTTCACAATGATATTTCATATCGATGTGAAAATAATATTATTGATGTTGATTAACATCTGTGGATGCAGGGAAATAGGTTGGAGAGATCCAACTGGATTCCTCAACATTTATATTAATGTGTTTGCATTAGTTGTCACATATGCCTTGATATATTAACTGTGATTGATCTTGTTGTTTTTAAATATCAATAGCCCTAGAATTTGGTATTTAAATACCTTAAAATATTTTCGAATATAGAAATGAAATTTGAGTTTTTAAAAAGGAATTTTATTTCCAAAAATAGAAATGTAATTTCAAATAGAGTTGAAACTAAAAACATTTAAATGGAGAGACAAGAAGTTATATATAAACGAGAGTATAAATTAGGCGAATTATTTATTATTGGATAAATTAAAATAGAAATTCAAATTTGAATTTATATGAAAAAATGGAAAATGGTTTTGAAACCAATATTTGAAAATAGATTTAAACTTAGAAAATTATAAAGAATTGATGAAAGAGGTTTTTAATGATTAGAATAAAAATGAGATTTGTATGTAAAATTCTGAATAGAAGTAATAGATAGAATTTGAGTTTAAGATATTATTTATAAGTACGAAATCAAACTGATTTGATTATATATAAAAGAAATATATTCACGATTAAAGTGAATAACGTTTTAAAGGAAATATTTTGAAAATAAAATATCTCTAAAGGAAATTTATATTTGAAATATGAATATATAGGGAAAATTGAATGGAAAGAGAAATGAGTAATCATTTTAAAAGAAAACGATGAGTTTTAGCTCAAAATTTGGAATATAAAATAAAGTGTGATAATGGTTAGTAGACTGGATGGTCATAAAGAAATTTGGTAATGATTTGGAAAGGATAAATTCAAAAGTGAATTTGGAAATTGAATTAACCTGAAATGGTAGATAAATTCCGAAGTTCAAAATATAATCGAATATAGAATATTCGTAGAGAGCTATTTATTGGAGTTCGATAATATCAAATTTAGGGAAGTAGTTATTTTTACTTCCCCTTTTGAATCAAATCTAATTATTTATTTATTGAATTAATAAGTACAAGTTATATTTTTGTATACCAATTATTTGGGAACAACGATTATAACGCTACTGTTATAAATCTAAACAGTGATTATAATGCTACTGTTATCATAAATGTTTTATAAATCTAAACAACGATTTTAGCGTTGTCGTTATAATAAATGTTTTGTAAATCTAAACAGCGATTTTAGCGCTGTTGTTATAATAAATGTTTTGTAAATCTATACAGCGATTATAACGCTGTCATTATAATAAATGACTTATAAATCAAATATTTGGAAACAACAATTATAACGCGACCATTATAATAAATGTTTTTCTGTAAAGGAAGTGGATTCTTAGATTGAATCTGAGAGTCGCGTAAGCGATATTCTGTTTGAAGTTGTGAGCTTTGCCTATTTCAAAGTTGAGAATGTTGGTCAATTAAGGTCTGAGAGGTAATTATACCCCAACTTGATTGACTTCATGATTAATGGAGGAATGGTTAAGGTTTGATTGTGAAGATTGGTTAGCAATATGGTTAGTTAATAAATGATTAGTGTTTTGAGTTATAATAACGATGTTTTTATAACATCACGTTAATTTAAAGGATTTTGAAATGTTTCCCCAAATAAAACGAGAGATATTTTCTACGTATAGAAAATAAAATGAATTGGTCAACGAGGAATTTAGAAATAAAATATAGAAATATTTTACCGATATTAATAAGGTATATTTTCTGAATATAGAAAATAAGGATTCGTGAATATTTGTAAATGTTTTCTTATTGGAATAAGAGATATTTTCTCGAATGAAGAAACTAGATATTCTAAATGTTTTTTTTTCTCTAAGAATCAAGGGAAAAAATAGAGCTTTGAAAGGATACAAAAGATGGGGAATGAGAATCGAAAATGATAATATAAATAGGAACTAATTCAAAAAGAGGCTAGTGTTGTTTGATGGTTGATCGTCAGAAATTTCATTTGGAAATAGGATCGTTGGTTGTATGGATGTTTTCTTTGATAGTTAAATCACTGGCTATCATAGTTTTAATTTATTTTATACCTTCGTTGTCAATATGGGGAGAACGAGATCAGATGTAATATTTGAAAACCACTCCGTATTGGCATAAGCATTATGAATCGACTTATGCTGAAGATAATTGAAGACGGAGTAAAATGCAAGGGCTACTCTGTTAACCCTAGGTAGAAATTGCCCAAGATGGGTTGATAGAATGGTTCCTTCGGTTTGTCCAGTCCAAGGACAACGTATATAGATGAATGTATGATGATGTAACATCCAAAATAAACGATGGAAAGATGTGCTGAAAGAAAATCGGGACCTCAAGCCTCATTACGTGGGAAATGACAGAAATCGGGTGGGCAACATGGTCATGTGGGTCATTCCCATTAGGGGTATTATCACCTGATCTAGAGAAATTTCATTTGCTTCTTATTCTATTCGTTGTTGTATGCTTTTGGTAACGGTTGTTGATCACAACCGTTGGTGATAATATGCTCGATACACTCAAGTTAAATGAATGGTCAGCCATGTATGGGCCGGGTTGCAAGACATTCTTGTTGAACCCAGTGTATTCCCCTCTAGAGATACACTATCGGAAGGTGGTTCCATACCTTGTCATGTTGTAAATCCAATCTCCAATAAGCGCCCTGCGGTTTTCGATTTTATATTATATATGGAGCGTGGGACGCAAGCGTTCCGCTAGATTTTATTTATTTGATTAGACATTATTATAATATCACTGGATTTTCATATCAAAATGTTTTGGGTTATCGTAAGGTAAATACCATCCATGTTTATGTGTGGATCGATCTTACGATTATCTTTTCTTTCGAAAGGTTTTTTAAAAGTTAAAGCAATGGTTGGAGTTTACTCACACTAGTCCCATGACTGACACAGAGTTTACTTTGTTTTGATTTCCCTAAATTCTTGGGTGCCTAAATTTGTACGGGCAGTCAAGTAGGCGGGATTTTACTGATTCACTTGGTGTTGTTTGAAGTAGGAGGCTTCGCCAGTTAGCTATAGACTATTATATTTTCCACTGTATACTTTGTTATATTTGGAAATAGGTGTTTATAACTATTCCAGGAATAACTATTGTGCTTTGATGATGGTATGTATATACAGTTACAGATTTGTATTTCAAAAGTTATGTTATTTAATATATTTTATTTGTTCTGTTGTAAGAGTTGTGTTCTACGTTTTCTTCTACTCTAATTTTTCTTTCTTTCTGTTTCTCATCCTCTAACTTCTTTCTATTAATGATTCGTATTTTTGTGCAATTTGGGTTGGATGTGTAGTGTTATAAGTCGACTCAAAGAGTACGGAAATTTGGGCCATTACAGTTGGTATCAGAGCTGAAGGTTGAGTAGTAACCTTGGCTCTGTGGTGTAACTCAATAAAGATGGGGTTAGTAATACCTTAGATTGAGTTTGAGTGTGAATATATGAGCGTGTATTTGTAGATTTGATATAAAATTGTTTTATATTGTGCTGACTGGTTTGTTGAGTAGTTTATGAATTCTGGTCGATACAGAATGTACAACTGCATCAACCCAAATTTTATTTTGATATAAAAAGAATAATTTTCGGAAAATTATAATATTCGAATGTAATGATTGTTATTATAATCAAATGAAACTATAAAATATTGAAATGTTATATATAACCAAATATAACTTGAATATGGACAATATATGAAAATAAGGTGAACTGGAATTGAATTCAAACCAAAATTTGGAATTTAAACCCCGAAAGTAAGAAATGTTTTCTGAAGTATTTTTAAAAAGCAATACAACATTATTTCGAAGGATTTTTGAATAGAAATTTGTTTAAATGGGTTTTGAAAGTGATTAAGCATTGAAATCACTTCAGTGGCAAGGAAATAATTCTGATAATGGATCGCGACATTATCGGTATTCATTTTCGAGTTTTTAAGTGATGAATTGCTACCATAATAGATTTATTAATGGAAATTGTTTGAGAAAAATAAAGTTGTTTTGGAAATTCAAATGTTTTGAATTGAGTTGCTGTATAAATATATGTGATTTCAGACTAATTTGAAATAAAACCCGGGAATTTGAGTTCTGAAATTAAAATTTAACTTGTATAAGTTGAATAAATTGAAATGGTAAAAATGTATCAAACGAATTGAAATTTAACTTAGGTTAAGATTAATAAAATTGGTTTTAATTAGAAATAATTCAGAATAAAATTAAATAAAGAGAAATGTTGAAATTCGAATTATTAATATGAATTCGACTTATGAATAAGCAAGTTGAATATATATTGGATATTGTTAATTGAAATTGAATTGTGATAAATTTGGATTCAAGTATAATAATTAGATTGACTTAATTAGAAATCAGATTTGAATTGTTAAAATGGAAGTTGGAATGATTTGAAACAAACTGGAACTGGATATATGTATGCTGAGCAGATATTGAATGAAAAAAAATGCAAGAGATAGAATTTATGCCTGACAAAAAGGTACATGTTTACAATATTACTTGGGTTTTATGGTTTTATGAGCCTATGGGGCAGGCCGCTTGGCTTTTTGATTTTATTTTGGATTGGAAAAGGCTTAGAAAGGCGAGTTGTGGTTGTACCGATTGAGCCGCGAAAGGGAGATGCTGGCATAATTTTTTGAAAATTTAAAGAGTTAGAAAATTTTTAAGAAATTTTTGATAATTTAAAATCGAGTTGATAATTTTAATTGAAGTAAGAAAACGATAATTGGTTAATAAAATTTGAAGTGGAATCATGAAATTGATAAATGAATTTAAAATCAATTAGAATGGGTGTGAATATGCAGGAAAGCATATGGATTGAAGGCAAAAATGTAATGATGGATTGTCCAAAAATGGTGGATATATCATTTGGAAAGAATTATGAGTGGTCAAGTATTGATACGAGAATTCGAAGGTCGGATTAGAACAGGGTTATGAAGATTTGGAATTAAAGATTTCAACTAAGTAGGTTGTGAGGAGTTAGATTTATAGCAATTTTACTGTTTAGCAATTTCGAGGACGAAATTATTTTAAGGAGGAAGGAATGTAATGACCCGCATTTTTACCGTTGAATTTTGAATATTTTAATTTGTTTTAAATATTTTATTTCAATTATATATAGAAATTTATATGGAATTTATTTAATAAAATAAATGGATTTTAAAATATATTGAATATCGTTTTAACTTTAAAATAGAAATGTCGAGTTTAAAATTCAAATTAGATTACTTTGAAGTTATATGTTTATATTCATATTAGATAGGTATTTTTATTTGTTTATTTCGAAATTGATTCGATTTAATTTCCAAAACAATATATGATTATAATGAAATTAATTTTTATAAAATCTAAAATAGACTATTACTGCAAGATTTTTGAAGCGTAGTTATAATTTAATTTATAGAATTTTTCTGTAATTTTTATTTTGAAAAATAAGCAACTTTTTGTTTGAGTATTTTACACCCAACATCAGCAATTTGGGACCTTACAGGATAAGTTAACTAGTCTATTTTATTATATTTTTGAAAATAGGGCACATCGCTCGACATGATCGAACTTTTATTTTTGTCCATAGTCGTCATACGCGAACAGAATTGTGTGCTTTGAAATATGTACGAGTTTTCTTAACCCATGGAACATGTTATAGGCTAACATTTCAATCGCTTCTGTTCCACGAGCATTAAGCTATTAGGATTAAGCGTCTCTCTCTACATATATGAATGTACAGTCACTTGAGCATGAATCCTTTTCTTTTCACTAGAAATCAGGAGTCGATAAATGTAAGTTTGGTATCAAAGGCTCCACATGCCTAAGGCCTTAATGACTACTGATGAATGTAATGCATTCCACTTATATTTGATGCCTCATGTGTAATCATGTACGATTAGCATAGGAAATCTGCTATAATGTATACTTGGATTATATATCCTACCTTACCTTATAAGCTTTCAAAATCGTCCTCTCCACATTTCTTTTCTAAAACTTTGTTCTCTAAGTTTTCCAAAACCGTGTATGCCACACTACTCTACCCGTGAGTACCAAGCCATCAAATTTCCATGCAAAAGAAGCCATCTTCCCATATAAATACTTTACATCTTCATTATCGTTCTATAAAAGGAAAGATATACTGTTTCGTTTTGTTCTAATCCTCAAATCCATACTCAAACAAACATACCACATCCTCCTCCTCAGGAAATCAAAGCGCGAGTTTTGGAATTAAAACAAAACCTAAATAAAAATCACACTTTTCGGATTCCTTTATAAAATAGTAATAAACGAAGAACAAAACAAAATTCCGTATCCTATACTTTCAATCGATCCATGCTCTCTAATCGTTAAGTATTGGATGAAGTGGTCAACGGGGAACTTAGAGAAGGGGGTCGGGGCTTTTTATCGATGGTGGTTGGAGGAGTTAAAGGGGATGGTGGTGGCCGCTAAGACGTGGTGAAAGTGGACTGCTGCAATTCGGTTTCTAGCGATTTTAGCCACTGTCGTTGATGACTGGTGGTGGATGTTATAACCCGGAAATCTGAGCCAATTAAAAAATTTTATTTTGGCAATTTTAGTGAATTATAAATATTTAAAATGAATTATTTTAAATAATAACGACGAGAAATTTATTTTGAATAGAATTAGAACGTATATATTTATATACATGGTCGTTTGAATATAAATAATTATTTATAATTATAAAAGGAATTGAAAATGGCGCGGTAGTTCGATAATTCGATTTCAAATTTCAAATGAATGTACAGGATTCAAAATAAACCGGATTTTAGCGAAACCAAAAATATTAGAATCTAATTGAGAATATCTTTCCAACGAATTCGAGAAATCAAAATTTCATAGTGGGAATCAAAAGATACGTCCAATTGAAAATTCAGAATAGTCACTATGGAAATCTGGCCCTTAAAAATGGAAATTTTGCAAACGACCTCGGTTATCGACGAAACCACTTTTGTTGGATCCGTGATGTCAAGTTATTGCTAGGTTTCAAAATTCATAATTTTCCGAATCAATAAGTGAGCGTGGCGAAGTTAAACGCATTTGACCGGTTTTAGTTGATTTTAACCGACCAGAAAATGGCCATTTTTCAAACAGTCTCAGAATTTGATGAAATTAGTTTTGTTAGGATTGTATCGTCAATACGAAGCTGATTTATATACGTTTAAAATATACGTTTAAAATTGAATAAACTGATTTATCGTCGTATGTATATACGTTTAAAATTGAATAAACTGATTTATATACGTTTAAAATATACGTTATTGTTAGGATTGTATCGTCGTATGTGGCCTCGGTAAATTGAAATATACGTTTAAAATTGAATAAACTGATTTATATTTTGATTTTGATAAAAACTGATCGAAACGGCAGAATTGCCTAATGAAACATATCCCCTTGTGTTCGGAATGGAGGTAATTAGCTAGGGACGACAGTCGGTGGATTCGATTTTTATTTCGAAATAAAAAGTTACCTTTTTGAAGTTAAAAATAATATATATATATATATACATAAAAACCCTCCTCTCCTTCTCTCTCTTCACAGAACAAATCAAAAAAATGGGGAAAGCGATGGGGGGGATTCGATGCCGCCGCAGCCACTGTAATGGCCTGCAAATCCGTACCATTTGAGTTGACTAATAACACCACACGTCCAACCCAAATTGCACAGAAATACGAATCATTATTAGGAACAAGTTAGAGGATGAGAAATAGAAATAAAGAAAGTTAGAACAAAAGAAAAAAACGAAGAACACAAATCTCACAACGGATCGATTAAAATATATTAAATAACATAACCTTTGAAATAAAAATCAGTAACTGTATATACATACCATTATCAGAGCACAACAGTTATTCCTGGAACAGTTATAAACACCTGTTTCTAGATACAACATAGTACACAACGGAAATATGACAGTCTATAGCTAACTGGTGAAGCTTCCTGCTTCCAGCCCTTCCAAGTGAATCTGAAAAATCACGACTACTTGACTGCCCATACAAATTTGGGCACCCAAGAGTTTAGGGAAAACAAACAAAATAAACTCTGGGTCAGTCATGGGACTGATCTGAGTAAATTCCAATCATTTGTTTAACTTTAAAATCCTTTCTAAAGAAATGATAATCATAAGACCGATCCACACATAAACACGGATGGTTTTTACCTTACGATAACCCAAATATACTTTTGATATCAAATCCAGTGATATTATAATAATGTCTGAATCAAATAAATAGAATCTAGTGGAACGCTTGCATCTCGCATTCCATTTATAATATGAAATCAAAAACCGCATGGCACTTATTGGAGATTGGAATTCCAACATGACAAGGTATGGAACCACCTTCCGATAGTGTATCTCTAGAGAGGAATACACTAGGTTCAACAAGAACATCTTACAACCCGGCCCACACATGACCGACCACTCATTTCGCTTGAGTGTATCGAATGTATATCACCAACGATTGGGATCAGCAACCGTTTCCGGAATGGGACAACATCGAATAGAATAAAGAATTAAATGAATCTCCAGATAGGTGATTATACATCCTAATGGGAGCGACCCACATAGCCATGCTGCCTGCCCGATTTTTGTCATTTCCCGGTTGTTGAGGCCCGAGGCTACGATTACTTTCTATTCATTGATAGCACAATCACTTTGAATGCCACATCGTCAGATCCATTGATCACTAGTTGATTTGCACAAATATATTCTGGATATTATGCTAAGGGAATAAATCTGTTGCCACCATATATATATATATATATATATGTAAATGTATATGTATATATTTATACATACTAACATATTCGATCATTGGAAATACTTTGTCAGACATTCGTCCCTTTACGTTCATTCTGGGATTGAACGAAACCGAAGGCACAATTTCTATTAATAGAAAAAGCCCTTGCATTTTACTCTGTCTTCAATTACTGTAACAACCCGCATTCTACGCATCGAAGGATCGTAGAATATTTATTTCTTTCTCATGCGAAGTCGTATGGTCATGTAGAGTTGGGGGACGACTATTGGGGTTATTTCTCATGTTCATGATTTTTGTTGATTTTTAAAAGACCATTTTACCCCTAGCAGATCTTGTTTCGTCCATAACTTTTGTTTGGAAAGGAGTTTTGACCTGAAACCACTTCCATTGGCTTCAGATGATGGTTTACCTTTCCGTAGAGTGGTCACATGCAAAAAACGGACTTACCGTTTGGGAGATATAGCTGAAATAAGGTTTAGAAGGTGAAAACTGCTTAACCGGGCCAAATAAGGTGATTAGTAATTGGGCCCATAACCCATTTCGGGATTAGGGTTATGGGGAGGCTGAAATGAGTTAGGGTTTCATTTCGTTTCAGTTTTCTAGCCTCCACTTACCTCTAAGAAACCCTAAAAATGGCCTCCAACCTCTAAAACACCTCCAAATCACTTTCTAATCAAGGATTGAGCTTAGCAACACCAAATCAAAGCGGATCAACACCAAATCAAGATTAGAGCTGCTGTTTTGCATTGGGATCTTCACCAAATCAGAGATTTATTTCAGATCTAAGTTTTTTTGTGGCTAAGGTGAGTGATTTGCATTGTTTTTTCACTAATTACGGCTAATTATGGTAATTAGCGAAGATTAGCGAAATTATGGCTCAGAAAAATCTAGAAAAATTCTTAAAATTCGAAAACATCATTTTATGCCTTTGATATGAATTTGGGTTAATTTCGATTAATTTTACAAATCCCGGAATATGGGGGATTAAGGGGTGATTAGTGATAATTAGCGAATTTATGCATGTTAAAAATCTGGAAAAACATTCAGAAATTCTGAAATATTGTTTTAGACCTCTGTTAGAAAATTTGGCTAATTTGAATAAGTTTTGCTAATTATATGCTTAAACATGATTAAGGGGGATTAAGGGAAAACATGGGGTTTTTGGCTATGTTTGATCCATTTTAACCTATCGTATTGATGTTTTGGTGTTTGACGTCACTTATATGTGTTGCTGTGACTGTATGGTATGCTTTGTGATTGATTACAATAGTTAGAATGGTCAAAAACGTCGTCGAATGGCGTAAAACACTCGCTGGAAAAGTTTCAGGAAAAGTGCAGGTTTTGAACCGGATCGGATCGAATATGGGGGCTCGGGTCGGATAAGTGAACTGGGCAAGGGATTCGATCGGATTGGAACCTGGCACTTGAGAAACTCGGCAAAAAGGAAGGCCATGCTAGTTGAACTGGGAACGGATCGGCTAAAGGAGGGGGAATGGATCAGAGCGAACGAAGGACGAGGGGAGCTGATCGGAGTGAAGGAAGGACGAGGGGGCCGGATCGGAAGCAAGAACAGGGGATCGGACCAGAAATGACTGTCGGAGTACTCGAGCTATGAAGTTCTGAACCAAATGGAATTACTCCCACGACCCAAACAGAAGAGACCGAACCGATGAAGCAAACTGATGGAGCAAAAGGGAACCCGAACTGAACCAATATGACGTGAAGGACCCGAACCGAACCTATGGAAGGAGGAATCCGAATCGATCCAGTATTGACCAAAAACCCGAGATGCAAATGTAGTCCAAATGGAAGTTAGAGCTCAAGATCCAGACGGGAACCAATGAGTTCACTTCGTGATTGGGCTTTGCCGCGGGACGTGTGCAAAGGGGTTGTCGGTATTCATAACTTTGGTTCACCACTGATAGATTGATGGTGGGCTTGTAGTGATAGTTACACGGGATTGGATTCCGTCATGGCCCAAAGTATTAGGTGACAAAAGTAGTGGATATCGTATGCTTTACGCACTGAGTGAGGATGTGAGGATGATTGCTATGCTTGATTATCTGACATCACTATGACATGCACACCCCCACCCCCGTTATCTTTACACCATTTGAAATGGCACCTTAGAGTGTTGTACAGTATGTAGTGCTAACTCTTTGGTTGCAGGTCTAGGTTCAGGTATGATTGGATTATACCAGTTATTGTTATGTTTTGTTGCTTATCGCTCATACCAGACTTTTTGTCTGACCCAGAGTTTTATGTCTCTTCTTATTACTCTGGGTGCTCACACGAGAAGACTAGAGACAGGTTAGCTGGTGATGCGCGAGTAGCTGATTCGGAGGCGAGCAGGAGGCTTCCACGTATGATATATAGATATTCTCCCTGTGTCGTTGGTGGTCGCTACTTGGGCATTAGTAGTGTACCTCCTTTATCTTGCTTTTGTTTTTTTGAGACAGTTAGAAAAGTTGTAATAATGTTGGTTTTGGATCATAAGCTGTATTTGGATTTTCCGCTGCTATGTTTGTTTATTTTCAGCTTATCACTACAACAATACAGGCTTTCGATAGCGTTTAAAAAACGCTATTGTATCTTACCATAGCGTTTTAGAGAACGCCATGTAACGACATGCTATGTTAGACCTTCTATTTTAAATAGCAGAAAATAAATGCTATGAAAATGATATTTCTATAGCGTTTTACGTTTGCTATTGACCAAAACGCTATATAATATATCACCCGATACTTACTTTTTATAGCGTTTGTCTATATGTTTCTATTGTGTTTATCCATATGTTTCTATAGCGTTTGTTTAGTTATATCATAACATTCCCAATATATGTTTCTATAGCGTTTTCTATTCAATACCGTTTTTTAAACGCTATTGCCTTTAATATTAATTTCTTAATTTTATTTTAGCTTCTTACATATATATGTATATATTTGTGCGCACAACATATTTTCATAACGACAAATATATAATTTACAACATAACATTTCATACATGCTATTAAAATAACTTTTCATATATCAAAACATTGTACTTCAGACACATCATTCAATCAACTCTTACACATATTCAAACTTAATATTTCATACATATTGTTTTATCAATTTTTCCATATCAATATATCATACAATTTTGCAATCAGCAAGTTACTTACAAAGCGGACAAACGGTAAATCTAATCTTGCTTTGCTTATGATATTTTCTCCTTATCATCGATAACAACGGTCCTGTTAATGTCAAATAAACAGAGAAGATATTAGTAATTGTTATATCATATATTCTCAAAGTTAAAAAAAAACACTAAAGGAGAAGAGAATAAATATAACTAAATCATAAAATATGATACACTAATACAATTGCAGTTAATTTGCATTCGAACATGCAACAACTTCTAAATACAAAGCTAACAGTTAGTAAAAATTTAATTGATTTTATATAAACTTAGTTAATACTTGATAATTTATTATTGCTATTAGTATGAACTAAGCTAATCGTCATCATCGTTATTTTAAAGTTAACAAACATCTCTAGGCGGAATCTTTAATTTTACTACTTATCTGGTTCAATTCGCAGAGAGCCTAGTATCTTTTAATTATACAGGGAAGGCGGAATCAACGTTGCATGTATTGTGCTTGAAGATGTCAGAATAATTAGGCAGTAGAATCTGAAATGTAACCAAGAATCATGATTCATCAATTCATTAACTCATTGTATGGAGGACTTTGTTTATTAATTACCCATAAGGGAAGTAGGATGCAACTAATAAGTTTACAAAAAATATATTTAATACTTCTTAACATTAATTTTTGTATCAACAATATTATACAGTAATATATTCTCTTAATGAATAAGACATAAAAACTCAAAATACCGGGTAAAATCTGTTCCAGTGTCTGTACTTAAACTCCTCCATAGTATTAAAAAAAGGAAAAAAGAAACATCTGATGAAGGCATCAAGGTATCTGCTTCTATTTTATGGCATTCTACAAGGTCTTAATATAAACCTGTCTTTTTTGCTCTACAACTTGTATTCATATTTTAAGTTATCTATTTCCGATCCCTTTATATTTTTTCCTTATTAAACAATGACATACAAGGATCTCCTGGCGTAAGAACAACCTGGAACAAGTGGAAATTTTCAAAAGTAATATTGCATTTCTATGCAAATATTGACGACACTTATAACTACTTTGTGTATATATCTTATTGAATTAAGGAACCTTGGTCTTCAATATAATAATTAATTGGAGATGAGAGTGAAGATCAGCAAGACAAAAATAGTCTGCACTGAGTGTAAAGTAAATTATCCGATCCCACTGCATATGCAAGTTACATGTAATCTAACATAATACCAATTATAATTTAGAATAAAAATAGTGAACATAGTATCAAATAATAAAACTCAAAAATTGTAAAATTATTGAAATGATATGTTACCTTGATTTTTGAATTCCTTGCAACTCAATGACCCAACCATTCTATAGAAACTGAACCATAACAATGGGACTACAACAAGTTTAAATATTTTTTCAGATAGTTCCCATTCTCTCCATTGAGATTCAGTAAACCTTTTGATTTCAGGAACATCGCAAGATGAATAAGTGGTTGTGTGTTTATATAAAAAGCATAATATGAAGTAATCAACATGGAAGAAATGAATTTGGAATGTAGACATAGACATACCTACAATGTACACATTAGCTCTGATGATTTTTTATTCATAACCTGAAATGTTAAAATGATGAAACAAAGGTTATCTAAATAAATAATCTAATCTTATCATGATGAATCTCATGTGTATATCCACTAGTGTTTGTTTGCCTTACATATAGAATAATCTCATGTGTACACAAACTCCTCTTTCATAAATTTTGTTCAACTGGAAACCCAAACTCATCAGCACCCTATCACTTCCTTGCGGACTCCATCATGACTGCAACGACATAGGCACAACCTAAACCAATTAACTAACTTTCTCAAATCTTTCTCCTTAGACTAGCAAACTCCATCCCAATCCCGGCTTAGAAATTACCAACCAAATAAACACCATCACACCCTCTGCAAATCACAATCCCACTCGCACACGACCAACAAATTTCCAGTCAACTACCTTTCCTCACAACTGAGTCCACTCAAGTGCATCCTGATATTGAAAACATCAATCACAACCCAATCGAACACCCTACAAACTTCTTTGACCACTTTATACCTAAAATAAAAATAAGAATCATATTATATATGAGCAACTTTATCATGCAATTTTCTGAAGCCTCTGTAACACCCCACCTCCGCCAGGGTGACTCTTGCAAGCACTCTGACTTTGGAGGGGCGTTTGAATCAGGTAAACATGCATAATGATATATCAAGGCAGAACAAGAACATATGTATATATGTAAACAGAGTAAATAAGATAAGTAAAACAGCGGAAGATTTCAAACTATTTCAAAACAAGTCTGGTACAACATAATGTCAACTTTCCAAATACACATGTCTAGATAAAAACAACATCACTGAAAAACTGAAACACATAAGTACTATCCCCAAAATAAGTGATAACCATAGCTAGCTTCATGTCAAGACTGTACATGAGCTAAAATCCCACAAGCAAGCGATCAGAAAGCCAAGCTAAGCTCCAATATTCCCACCCTGAGAACCTGGGGGGGGGGGGGAACGGAAGAAAAGAGGCGGAAGAAAACAGGTCAGTCAAAAAGACTGAGTAAGCCCTACTAGAATCAATGTAAACTGATAAAGTTAACTGGCATGAGAAGAAGGGATGAACATAAGGATAATTACATACTAGCATGGTGAATATCTAACAGATAGTTCAAAGGAGTCATCACATAATCAAGGTGAAGTTTTTCACCACAGGTGTACCAGCATTCTAACATGTCATGTATAAACAAGAATTTATCCCTTGGCCTATCTTGGCCCAATATCAGGTGTTGACCTAAGTCAAGATCCAACTTCTTAGTACCGATACTAGTATAACAGGATTAGGTATTACCCAAATGTCTACATCGAAACAGGACGGAACAGAATGGTCCACGGATAGAGTTCGGAAAAAATGGGCTTTTACCACCCTAACAGAACGGTACCACGCAGAAACAGACGGGTGTTACCACCCAACAAAACAGATGGTACCAACAGAATCAGACAGAGCTAAGTGTGCCCTAAATCCTACCCAAGCGATCGACTCCCTAATACATAAACACCCTGTGTCGGCCCCACGATAGGGTGTATCACTCCCTAAAGTGGTAAGCAATTGGCACAGGCATATTTACAGATGTCACGGCGTCTTACATCCTCAGAGGCAGACCGGGATCCATGCACGCACATGACCCGGTTGGAACGCACCATCAACACCCATCGCCATTATCAGAATGAACCACTTATAATTAGTTCAGTAAGCGTGCCCGGACCCTACCTACAGTTGGGTCAAAGTTTTGATACCAGAAAGGGTTACTGACTAATATGGGTCCCAAACAACAAATGACACAAGTATTCCCCCTTGTGTCCCCAGACTATCAGATTCAGATTAACTTATTAACAGAGTTCAGACATACAAAGTTCAGACGATCAGTTTTCAGACTAACGGATCAGATAACAGATTTACAAACTTGCCTAACTTGGTGTGGGTCCTACAGATCCGCAAAACAGGTTCGTTTAATTTATCAATCAAGTTAGTTTATCCAGACCAGGTATCAAATCGGTTCTCAGCCTTATCAAATTACTGAGTTGGATTGGTTAAGTATAGTTCAACTTAACTCCGTTAAATTACCGAGTTCAGATTGGTTAAGTGTAGGTTAACTTAACCCTAACCACTAGTCGTATTTTACGGTTAAGTGTCATTAAGAAATCAAGCCCGGTTTCACTTAACCTACCCATTCATGTCAAATTGGTTAAGTGTCATAAATCAAATTTACTTAACCTTATCATGTAGCATTAATTAATTTAATGCACCTTAACCTCTCACATTAGACCTCGTTGTGGTTACTAGTTAAGCCGGGCGGGTCCGGGTAGCTTTACACCACAACCTAGTCTAACCTCGGGTTCAAGCACAACTTGACCAACTTCTCACATTGGGTCCTATTGTTTGTAGCCACTAGTTAAGCCGGTTGGTTCCGGGTAGATTTATGCTCCAAACTCAACCCAACCTCGAGTTGGTCACACTTATATTTTCTAAGTGTCATGTCCATTATGTTTCCAAAACATATTACAAGTTTTCAAGCATTTGGGTAGACCTAAATTAATAGGTAAATTCCCAATGGGTAGACCTAACTTAATAGGTAAATTCCCACTCTTATGTTTTATGTCCTTTAAGTTTACCCAACCCCAAACGCAATCCCATCGCTTACATATCGCAATAGCGCATAAAGGATAGAAAGAGGGAACTTGGCATAATCATGACATAAAGGTGTTGAAGCCACAAGTTTAACATGGTGGCATATGAAATGTACATATGTTCATATACTTGCATATTGCATCATTAGGCCTCAAAAGCATGCATAAAACCAAACTTAGCATATTGGTGATACATGGTGATAAATGACATGTAGAAATGCCCATAAGTTCGCATTTAGCCTCACATGCAAGTTATCATAAGAGATATGATAACTTATATGTTGCCAAAATGCAACCTTTAGCATAAAGCTTGAAGCTTTAAGCTCATAAACCCAAGATAAGCTTGCATAACATGATAACATAAACAAAATGATCAACCCAAACTTGCATAACATAACTTGCATATCATATGACAAACTTGCATATCATAACATAGCAAACTTGCATAACATAACATGATAAACTTGCATATCATAACATGGCAAACTTGCATAGCATAACATGGTAAACTTGCATATCATAACATGGCATACTTGCATAGCATAACATGGTAAACTTGCATATCATAACATGGCATACTTGCACATCATAACATGATAAACTTGCATATCATAATGATCAAACACAACTTGCATCATTCATTTAACTTTAGAGTTCAAATATGAAAGTAGAAAAGGGCTTACAATGCTTATGAAGACACAAAAATATGACAAAGCCCTTATGCAATCAAATAGACCCAAAATGCAAGCTCTAATAGAAAAACCCTTGAGCCAAAATGATCAAAACCCTTGCTTTATGATGTAAATATGGAAACTTGACTTGAATGCAAGCTAATGATGCTCATACAAGCTTGAAAACACTTGTATGCATTGAAAATCTCTCATAGAAATAACTTAGGGATTTTATGAAGAGAGTGGAGGCCATGAGAGGAATGATTTTGCCATAGTTTAGTTACTTGAATGAATAATGATGATTTAGGGTTAGGTTAGGGGCTTATTTATAGGATTAGGATGTGTTTTAGACCTTTAGATTAACCCTAGGTTAGATTAGGACCATCAGATCTCGGAAGCTTCCAGAAAACAGCCCCAAAACACAGCCAAACTCAAAAATGGTGCATCAGGCCAAACTGGCCGAGCACCCCCTGTCGACACCCAAGTCGACAGGGCTGTCGACTTGGTCCTAGCCAAGTCGACTGCCCAGTCGACAGGCCTGTCGACTGGGGTAGCTAGGCGGGAATTTTCCCACCTGCGCCCAATGGCCCCAATTTCGAAATTTGAACCTGAATTTTAAATCTGTTTTGAACTTTGAATTTTCAGAAAACTTCTTCGGGCCTTAACTGGGTCATACGGACTCCGATTTTCGAAAACTCGGACTCTATTTCGCGTATTTTTCAGAGACGAACGCAATGGCATAGCCCGTTTCTCTTGATTCAGATTTATAAATTAAATTCTGCCTCGATTTACGATATAACAGGTTATCAGAAATACGGGTTGTTACAGCCTCGATGATAATATAGAGACTAAACATGTCTTTTTTTCCTATTGAACATTGTATGACCAAGTGTGTAACAATAGGAAAACCTGGTGTCCAATTAAACCAATGATAATGTTATCAATAAAGGTATTATTTCAGCTATTTAAATAAGAAGTGCTTACCCAAAACAAAGGTAATAAAAGGACTGTTCGGTTTTGGAGCTTCACTGTCCTTTGCCTGTGCGTAAGATATAAAAAAGTGGGTTTAATCTTTACACCCGTGTCTATACAGAACAGAGAGGGAATAATAAGTACTGATTTCATAATAAAGCTGTAATATTGCCGAAATATTTCTGCTACGAAAAATAGTCAGGTAATAAAATTAAAGACATAAACTCTAATGTTGTAAATGGTATATATATTTCTAGTGTATGCTTGCATAAACTCTAATAAGCACCAATTTCAGCGTATGCTTGCATAATGATCTTACATCATCAGTAACTACCCTATCTTAAGTTACGAAATCACTAATAAGTTTTGGATAAGCTATAAGCTACATAAAAAATAAGATACTCTGGGATTTAACGTACATGTTGCTGATTGGAAATATTAAGGAAGTAGTTGAGCAGGTGTTAATAGATTACGATGATGGGCGAGTTTCCCCCAAAAAGTATAAATCATTTAAGATTATCACATAGTTATGTCACAACTCTTAGTCAAAGACAGCCTATTCTCCATGTTACTTTAATATATAAATGCCAAATTCATTTTTGCTTGCTTAATAAGTAAACAATACATTTCAATCATTTAGTCAACTAATTATTCATTAAGAAACATACTTGACAGTATTTGCAGTTGTAGACAAACTCGGAGCTTTTGAAGCTGATATTGGAAGACATCTTTCTAACAGTAAAGCTCGATCCTCTTCCTCTTTTGCACTTGCTAGGTCAGCTAAATCGATATCTGAACTTCAACTATACATGAAACTACTTTATTGTTCCAACCACATTTAATGCTCTATGTTCAAACATGAAATTAACGTGTGTGTGTGTGTGTATGTTTGTGTGTATTGCGTGTGTGTAGTTAACATATCGCCCCCTTTTGAATCTATTTTTCGTCTATCCATTCTTCTCCAGATCGCCCCCTTTCTCCTTCTATGCTTCAGACATAACCGCCATTTAGCTAACCATTTCCCCTCCTTAGACTAACCCTGGCTTTGCAGAAACCATTTTGAGGTTGGTCTTTGGTTCGATCAAGTTTTACTCGATAGCTAGTTGATTGTTTGGGTTTACTGTTGATGCTGATAGTTGAATTCTGGTGATTTGGGCTGTTTGGCTTACGCGTCTAATGGTCTGATGTTGTTGTTGTTAGAGATCTGCTTTGGGTTTGAATTTATGCCTTGCATTTTTTAGGATTCTTTACTGTTTTGCTGTTTTAGCTGGGTTTGGAGTGGAACTGTGAGAAGCTTTTGCTTCCTATGCTGCTTGAATTTGGTTCAGATTTGCTTGATCATGTGTGCTATGTCTTGGCTTCTGCAGTTGCTCTTCCTCCCACCCATTGCTTCAATTAAGGAAATAGTTTGTCTAAAACTTATCACATAGACTATAAATCTGGATCTACTCTATTCAAATAAAACAAGACTAAGTCAAGCTTGTCACATACTAAAATAAAAAGTGACTTTGTCATTAACTTTTGTCCATTACTAGAAAGCAAAGTTGGTATGCAAATAGTTCAAAGAAAACAAAGTTAAACACAGCATTAAACTTGATATTCAACAAACCAAGGTCGTTACAAGTTTAGACCAATACTAGAAAATAGAACTAAGATAATGAAAAACTGACTTTAAAAACCAATCATATTTGAAGGCGACTTAAAAATATAAGCCAATATGAGTAATGGACAACCAATAATCCAAAGCGTACCATGATTCGAATAGAAGACAATACCAAAACTGTAAGCGATACCAAAGCTAGGAGACACCAAATGACGCCTCTAAATATAAAATGGTGATTATTGCCTTCCAGTTTAGTGACATCATCAGGAGCGATATAACTTATTCTCCAACTCGAAGGTGATACCCATGCTTAGAGTTGAACCAGAAGTTGGGTAATGATAACAAAGTCTAACATTGTATCGAAGTCGAAGGTGATGCATAAATTTAAGATGACATCAAGAGGCGAAGTAAAATCAGAGGTGATATCAGTGGCAGAGGCAATACTAGAAAATAGAACTCAAGTCCAAATGTTCACTAGCACACCAAACCAGGCATGCATCAATGTGGTACATACAAAACATAAATCAGGGCCAGGAATGCATACTCAGTACAGACAAAAATAAAGATAAAAGGAAATTCACACGGTACTATGCAAGGTCCAAATGTTGTTCAGATTTTAAGTAACACAGCTTAGAAAAAGGCAATACCAACAACACACAAAGGCCCTATGCAAGTGTATACATTGCGTTTCACACGAAGAATAGTGTAAGAACTTATCAATAGATTTAACCGACGACAACAATTAAGAACTTGTGAGTTTTGAATCTTTTGATGATAAACCATAGTAAATAAGATTATCATAAAGTTCAAAATTTTCGTCATGTCCATGTAACTACTGCACTGTTATGCAAATGCTTTGAAAAGTAGGTAAATGTAGTTAGTTAATTACTTGGTTTACCTCAGATTTGTCAACAATGTATAATAGCAAGTTTATAAGCAATCAGCGAGCCGTTTTCTACACATCAGCAACAAAATAGTTGCACTAAATTTCACATAAATATTTTATGTGAGGCTGCTTTAAGAAACCACTTGATCTGCGAGTTTTAAGAATTATTTATGATATCAATAATTTTCTTAGGAATAGTTAAATTGTCGAGATTTAAATTACTGTTATACTTGATGTTTTTAAAAAGAAATGTACAGAAAATCAAACGCCTAAGCCCTTTTAGGAAAGCGAAATGTAACCGTATTCCCTCAAAACTATTGTTCATAAGAAAATTATCAAGAACTTTTATAAAGCTAAATAGAAGATAATATTTACATATATTGAGTATATGTGATAGTATTTTGTATCTTTAAGCCCAAAGATGCTCAAGCCAATTTTGTTAGTAGACTGTTTAAGGTGTTTTGAACAATTGTTGTTAATTTTTCAGGACAATTTTGTTTGCTTTTCCAAGAGCTTTTACAGTAATGTTATTCTGTTAAAAATAGAACCTATTAGTGGAATATTAAGAATATGAACCAATTTACATAAAAAATAAAGTCATGTCATATATTTAAGAAATTATATTAAAAAGGTTTGAATTTCAGTTACTACCATGAGATGGAACTTGGTACAAATGGCATGCTTTATAATTCTTGTTACCTCTTATTAATTCCATCCTACTCTCATCGGTCTTAACTTGGGAATATAAATGCAGCATGTAGATTTCGTATGGAATGGTAAATTTATCCAACATTACCACCTTTTCATATGTCATCAATGCATCATAAGTGCATCGTAAGGTTCGTTGACACAAATATTTTAACTGGATGGGATTCGCAAAAGGTCAGATGTGCACACTCCTAATTCACATATGGAACCGTTGTCCTAAATTTCAAAGCAAGTACATGAACCCAAATTTATTATTTCAATGAAATAAATAAAATGCTAACATCATAAATGAAATTGCTTCGTTTTAATCTTTCAACTTTACATAGATAATGCTACTAAAATAACATACCTAAACTACCTGTCAAAGAATTTAAGATAAGGTAATCAAATGGATGCATACCATGATCTTCAGACTCATCAAAAAATCTACTATCACCACAACAAGAATCAACACACAACCCACTAGCAGCCTTCTTCAAACGACAGACTAAACCCATTGAAATGAACTCAGGTACAACAACCAATGTAGAAAAATCCAACTTCTCCAAAGAATTGGGATTGAAAGAATCAATGGTTGGCTGAAATAAAGAGTGAACATGTTATAAAATGCATGCATAGCCCCTTTAAAACTGAAACGATGAGAGAAATTCAAATAAACCATGTCAACACCCAAAACTGACCAGACATCCAACCCAAATGCATCATCCAACAACTCATGAATCGAAGAATCCGAAGCTCACATCAACAGAATTAGACGGTAAAGAATAATAACACATAGTAGATGACCATTAAAAGAAGACTACTTACCATCATCATAATAACTGACACATAGTTTGTATTTGGTAGGAAATTATAATGACACATAGTTTACCATAAAAATTGTGATTAAGCTATGTAACTAAACTGTAATACTATAAAATACAATATGAACCCCAGAAAAAGTCTTCCTTTTTTAAGCTTACCCCGACCGATATATTTTAAAAGAAAGACATTATTATTAAAGTAGAAAAAAATGGTTATTTGAAGAAAAGAAAGTTAAAAAGAAAGAAACATACTGAATGTTCCAAGATCGAGATCTTTATTGCCCGCTACTCTACGATTCTTGCTTGCCATCGTCCGTGTTGATAATGTCTATAAATAGATAAGCCAAATTAATTACCAGTGTAATTTTTTTTCTCATCTTTATCAAAACAATGAGAAAATACCTGGTAACTCCTCTTTAAATAGAAGCTCCCCTAGAGAATCCAATGCTCTTTCTGTTCAAAACAAAATCATTGATCAGCTAAAATAATGCATAACACAAGTACAAAACAAAATCAAGAACTAATAATAAGATACCAACTGCACCCAACTTCTAAGGGATGCAACAAAGCTAACAAGACCCACCCTACCTCCTTCCATTGTTTCAGTCCTCCCTCTGCCCAGAAGCTAACAAGACCCATGCTAGGACTCCACCTTCCTCGTTCATCCAAGCCTTGAAACACCACCTGAACCTGAACCATCTCTGCCACTCTTCACCACCAATGATACCTCCATCTTCTCCTCTCCTCCACCTAGAAACACCTCAACTCCGCCGTTCAACCCTCTCCCCCTTCCCACTCTCCTCTTCTCCACAGCATGACTACACCAAACTCGCAACCACCTATTCTCTACCTCTAGTCGGTCCACTTCAACGAAGCAATTGAGCCTTCTCAACTGCCTCCAATTGCAGCTGACAACCCATCGTCACTTCCTTCTTTTCATCATCACTACCTGTAGTCCTACAGCCTATGCACTGCCTCCTCTTGAACCAGGCCGCATCTCCTTCTTGCCACCATACTTTAGTCACCCTCTTGCTTATGTCTCTTTCGACCTATAAATGAAATGACAAATACACTACATATTCACAAAACATCATTTGTTTTATGCTTTTCAAAATCAATGACTTAGGACTAAGTAATCTATGAGTTATGTTACTTGCCATAACTAATTGAACCAAACTCCAAAAATTTCAGTTCTTTTATTTCTTCTATGATGAATGA
Organism: Allium sativum; assembly: GCA_030737875.1. Taxonomy (NCBI): domain Eukaryota; kingdom Viridiplantae; phylum Streptophyta; class Magnoliopsida; order Asparagales; family Amaryllidaceae; genus Allium; species Allium sativum. The sequence goes on along the minus strand of CM060925.1, from coordinate 303,537,289 downwards.
TATTGTTATTTTTACCATAACAGCATGAACTAACACTGAAATTCATACATCCAAGCAATAAATGTTGCTTTTTTTATTTATACATTTTCCTTTTACCACTAATAGTAATAATATTCTTGCTATTATAATTGAGTTGCTGAATACGCTTTTTCCTTTTTTGATGTCTGTACTAAAAGGCATGAGCCAACAAAAATTTCTCCTAGTTTTAATACAAACAGAATGTTAGGTAAATTAATATTTGACAATACTGTCATATGGACGTTGTTTCTTCCTATAATTAGTGAGCACTAACTCTTCAGTATTAAATAAATAACATTTTTACCTATGCATTCTATTTAATATCTTATGGTTGAAATAAGCAGTATCTAGCAGATAATTTTTCATTGATTTTTTGGTAAATTTAGGGATTGATGGATCATGTGGATTATCCTCTGTTAATTGCCTCCGCTTATTGCTCCTCCAATTTGACATCATAATTTTAAACTTTCACATATGAGTGAGAGCCTTTATAATTTGTATGATTGTGATTTTTTAACTTACTCCTTATAATATCAGATGTCTTTGGGCAAAATAACACTGCTAAGAATTTTTAGGTTTCATTTTGGTGATGCCTCACACTACCACTTCTACTTAACAGTAAATAATCTAAATGATAGTGTTTCAATTGAAACAGTACCAAATTATTGTTTTCATTATCTTAACTATATTGTTTTTTTTTAACATATCCATATTCTAATTGCTGACTCTTGGGTGCAAGGGAATGCTGACTCAACTATTACAAATAAAGATTCAACAATCGATGATAGTGCAGTAGTACAACTTATAGAGAAGAACAAGCAGAAATCGAAGATGAAAAAATAGCATGGGTTGCAAGGAATTTTTTTGCAGCTGAGGGATGTATGGGAGATGAAGCAACGTGGTGGTGGGACCATATTAGGAGTTCATATGCTAGAATAGAATATATATAGAATAATTATGCATGAACTCAAAATAATATATACATTATATATAGAATAATTGTGCAGTCAATAATCAAAATTATTAATATATCATGCAATACTCAAAATATGTATTGAAGAGAGATATTTTGTAATATTACAAAATACTATAATATTAGGTGTGCATGAACTCAAAATACAAGGCATTTCAAAATGATGATTATTAATAATATTAGTAATAAAGATAATTTACTTTGTACAGCTATTCAGCGTACAAACCAAAGTTTTGGTGATCTGGACAAGGAGGTGTAACAGGGTGCAAGTTAAGTATTGAAAAGGTGCAGTTTAATACGTTAATAAGTAATTCATTAATGTCCATATTTAAACTTTCTCCATGTTTTTTTCTTTTAGATAATGCAAGTGTGTAGAAGTTTCCATTGACAAAGCTAATTGTAAAATACACCTTGCTGCATCAGCTCTACAGTGTCCTCATTCTAGATCTTGACTTCAGCATCTGATCACTTTTTTCTTTGTTTTGGCTGCACAATATAGAACTACTACAGATGCGTCCAAAGAGGATGCTTTCGATGCTTTGCCAAGGGAAACCCTAAGATTAATTGACAAAAAGATATTAACCAATTAATGTAGCTGAAAGCAACAATTTGCAGTGATGATTGCTTCACAAAAGAAAAGGAATAAATCATAGATATTTTATGCTAAGTCGGTAAGTACTGAAATCATAATTACCAACTTTGGAAATTTATTTGATTCCTCTATTCATGGAATATGTCAATCTAGTTGTAATGCCGATTTTATTTTCAAACCAATAATTCTTGATAGAATTATTAGAGATGCTAGTTAAAGATCTTAATTTCATACTTTAGCAGTGGTTTATCTTGTGGAAACCCACTTGGAGCAAGTGAATTCAAGAAATAGAGAGCTATAAATTGAAAATTAATGTCTATGCATAAAACTGAAAAAGTACTAAAATGTCTCATTGTTTTTTATTTTTTTATTTTTATATTCCTGCTAAAAAAAAGAGTTGTTATTTTGAAATAACAATATCATGGTTTAGAAATATTTAATTATAAATAACATTATAATATTTTACAATATTAAAAATATCTCTTCAAAATACAAATATCTAGTACAAATATGTCTATTCATCCCAGGACGCCAAGCATATTGAATGCGTTGTATTACGAGTTCATCCACACCTACTTTAAACATCCAAAAGTCAATCTCTGATAAACTATGATCACAGGTTGCTTTCCACCTCCTTTTCGTTGGCAAATCTAATGTAATTAAAGTCGTATGATATTATCAAAGACTTATAAATGGTAGTAGCATCATCTACCAAGTACTCCCATATGTTTCCTTAAATTTCAAAGCTATGACCGTACACAAAAGTGTAATTACAGCTAAAACCTCTTCTATTCATAATCTCCGACGTGGCATGTTGGTCACTCATAATAACAGTGTTTGTTATCCAAATTTCTAAATCAGTAACAATGAATATTCTACATTTATAGTAGCTGGTAGCTCGATACATAATTGGTAATCAACCAACTATTACCACCCATCTTCCTATTTAGTTAGCAATTTCATGAAATTACATCTTGTCCTCCAATATATCAAAACAACCAATACCATACTTATTTATTAATTTACATATTTCTCTATATCTATTAGGCTTGCGAAGGCCTTTCATGTTCCAACTAACAATAACATGAGCAAAGCACTAGTATTAAAAAAATTAAATATCAATAGACAAAACAGTGAAAATTATATATTAAAATTTGTACAAACTGTGGTGCCCTTTGGCGATTTTGGAACTGCGACTCTCGATTCGCGATTATGGAACTGCGACTCTCGATTCACGTTTAGATTTGCGATTCTCGGTTCGCGATTTTGTTGAAGGATGCAGGGCTTAGTTATAGAGATGCGGGATCGGCTATTGACGAATGGTTGCGATTTTGAATTTGGGGGATTTGGAGAGATCGAGATGCGGGATATGTTGGCTTCTGAATGGGGAGATGGAAGCGGAGGAAGCAGTCAGAGTGAATAAAGAACGTTGTTTCATGTAGAAGGGCAAAAGCGTGTTTATTTTAATTCCTGCACAAAATAATTTATTTGCCGCCCTCTCTCCCTGAATAGCGTTAAGTAATGGAATATGATTCCCAAATAGCGTTGAAACCTTTATTTTCAAAGCACGTAATCACCCAAATGCGGAAACGCTATTCAAAACTGCTATCTGAACCACAATTTGTTGTAGTGTATGCACTGTCTCACCTATTTTATGTCAAGCATGTTGTTATTATATTTTACCCTATGCGTTGTGAGACATTCTACAGGTTCCTTGATTAGTTCATTCTCTTCTTTCTTTTCTTATGACGACCGTTCCGTGCTAACTGGACATGTGTACAGCGCACTTTTGGAGTAAATGTCGGTTGGTGCGGGGCGGGCCGTCACATTTGGTATCAGAGCTCTAGGCTGCGTAGTTAACCTAGGGAAAGACACTAGGGAGATAGTACGTATATGAGAGCGCGTATTTGTGATTACTTTGGTTTTCAAAAGCTATATATATATATATATACTATTAGTAGTATAAGAATTAAGTCGTACTGCACTAGCACCACTATGGGGTCGTTAACCGTTTCCCCTTTTACAGATTGACGATGAGCCGATATGCTAGAGGTGCTGGTAGGGGAGCCAATAATGGGAATGCTGCTGACATGAGGGCGATGTTTACTGAACTCATGAGATACATGCTTCGGGAGGTGCAAGGGGCAGTTCCCAATCCCGGAAATGGTGGTGGTCCAGTAGTGCAGGCGCCTAGGGTCGATTTCGCCAAGTTGTGCAAGGATTACACTAACCTTGGTGGGAAGCCGTTCCACGGAACGGAGTCGGCCACAGATGTTCAGGATTGGTTGGATAGCCGTGATCGTATCTTCGACGACTTGGGTATCGAGGATGCGATGAAGAGAAGGCTAGCGTCTCGTCAACTGCAAGGGCGAGCGATGAATTGGTGGAATGCCATTAGAACAGCTACTCCAGAAGATCAAGTTACTTGGAATCAGTTTAAGACTCGCTTTTGTGATAAGTTTATTCCAACTGCTCATAAATCAGAACTGTTCAGGAAGTTCTTGGAGATTAAGCAGAATGGTAGAGCGGTCTCGGAGTATATCGCTGAATTCGACACTTTATCGAAATATGGATGGTCCCTTATCGATACAGTCGAAAAGAAGAACGAGAAGTTCATAACTGGCTTGGATGGGTACTTGGGAGAAAGACTTATAAACCATATTGATGAGACGTTCGAATCTATTGTAGGAAAGGCATTAAGGTCAGAGAGCCTTTTCCCTAAGTCGAAGACCAAAGTTGCTATTGCATCTACAGAGGAGCCAAAGTCGCAAGCAGGCGGTGAAGGCAAGAAGAATTCTCAGAGCAAGAGGAAGCAGAACCCGACCAAGGATGGTCAGAATAAGAAAAATAAGAAAGATGGTGAATGCTTTAGTTGTGGAAAGAAGGGCCACTATGCCAGAGATTGTCGAGAAAAGCCTGGGGAAATGAAGGGCTTTAACTGCGGCCAAGCGGGACATCACAAGGATGATTGCCCACAACCTCCTAGGGAGAAGCAGATTGTGAAAGCGTATGCTATCAACGCTATTCCTTCTTCGTCGAATGCTCCAAGTGCGGCGCAGAAGGGAAAGGGTGTGGTTATAAAAGGTATGCTTTCTATTTAAGTTGTTTCTGTTCGGGTATTGTTTGACAAACCTGATATAGTCGATAGACCTCTAATTGTGACGAACCGGATAGGTGGTTCGACTGATCTTAGTATGATTTGTTGTGGTTTGGTCTTATCGAGTCATGGATGTATGTTTCCTTATGATTGCTTTGTTTTGGGCTTTACTGGGTTTAGCATTATTTTGGGGAGTCGATCTACTCCAAAGGAATAGGGTGGTATTAGGTACCTACCTAGTGATGGCGATAGAAACTGGAGTTAAGGAAGCTAAGAGGTTATCGTTGTAATAAGTTCTAGTTGTCTCTGGGAGGCAAATGAGTACTCCAGTCTAGATTGTTTTGCTAGTATCACCTCACGTGGGTTGTTCGAACTCGGAGGAGATGTTCCTTGGGTGCTTGTCTGATATTGGTTTAGGCCTTTGGGGCTTGTGCTTGGGGAATGTCGATTTCGACTAGGATGGTTTGCGTGAGGGGTAAATAGTTGCTGTGAGCGATGGGCAGACGGAACATGATAAGACTGTTCAATGGTATAGACTGCCCAGAGTTAAACTCGATAGGGTTATGATATTGCTCGACTGGGACTCGAGAAAGATGCAAAGTAATGGATTGTTTAGAACCCTATGTTGATGTTCTCTTTGGATAGTAGGACTTTGAAGGAATAGGATGTGTTCGTTGATCATGGAGGATACAACGAAGATTAGGGCGATTCAAGTTGGACTTGAACTCGTAAAAGGAAAATGGGTGTTCGTTGATCTTGGAGATGCAACAAATAAGGAGACGACGACTCACGTTGGACTAGAGTTTGTCGGTAATGGATACTCAAGACTGGGTCTGAGTTATAGATTGACTCGAGTTGGACTCGATAAGGCTGCAAGGAAATGGATTCGTCTTGAGTTGGACTCGAGAGGGCAGCAAGATAATGGATAGACTTGGGTTGGACTCAAGTATTTTAGGCGGACTAAAAGCAGGGGTATCTGGGGACACTCGTTACCTTGGATCTGTTGTATGTGATCTAGTTATCCTTGGAGGATAAACGTACGTTGGACGTACGGTAGTCCGTAGGGAGGCGGGGCTTCCATTGGCCTGGGATTGGTTGGACCAGTCAAGTAGGCATCGGTGTATGTATGGAGGCTGGGCTTCCATTAGTTATTGATGTTGGTTGGACCAGACATACTAGAATCGACATATTGGGATTGGTTAGACCAGTCACGTAGGTGTCGATGTGTTTATGAATTTAGCAGGTGATAGGTAGGACTTGTTCGATGGATGTTATGGTTGCTATGTTGTTCCTATTTTTCTTCCCTTGAGTTGACTATCACCTGTAGGGTTCCAGTGATGGGGAACAAAGTGATTGTAGTAGGACTATGAGCCAGTGCAGTAGAGTCGTCATGACTCGAGGGGCAAAGTGGACATAGTAAAGGAATAGTAAGGCTATGAGCCAGTGCAGTGGAGTTGTTATGACTTCATGTGTAACACCCCACACCCGCTATAGTCACTCACTAAGGGAATGCCATAGCATCGGTGGAGTATTTTTAGTGAGTATAGAACAGTAAAATTACAACAAGACAGATATAATGTAATACTTGAAAATTTAAAACATCATCTCATAGCAGCGGAAAGTAAAACATGTTTGGTTACATCATAAAACCATAACAAGAGTCAAGTACAAAATATCCATCCTGAATAAAATAAGTACATAATCCCACTACTCATAACAAATAGCCATAACAGAAAAGATAAGATAAGCTGAGCTCTACATCTACGGTCCAAGCTCCAAGAGATAGATAAAGCAAACTGATCAAAGCCCACTAGCACTAGGCCCAACCTGAGGACCTGAAGGAAAAAGATAAAAACAACGGGGGTCAGACATAAGCCTGAGTGAACCCTATCTCCTTAATAATACAATTATTAAAGTAATTAGGGTATGATATGAACTCGGTATGGTATCTTTGGGGATAATGACTACACTAAGTTGCCCACGAACACAGGACGAACTAAGATAACCGTAAAGACACATCTACCCACCCAAGGATAATTACTAACTGCACCACACCAGTCACTCCTACTCAAAGGTTGATCCCACCCAAGGATATCAAAGATAGATATAACCAGTAGTTTCCTGTACCCTAGTTGACTACATAGGTGCCGTCTGCCCCTATCTCTACTAGGTGTACCCCACTACCCCAAGCGATCGGCTCCCTAACGTAGATACCCATGCTGGTCCCACAGTGGGGTGTATCACTCCCCTAAAGTGGCTACCCAATACTATCAACGGTGCACGGCTTTATATCTACACGATGCAACAACGGCTTATCTACCAGCCCGGGCCCACACACGCATATGAAACCCATTGGACTTGCGTTGCCACCGCTACCCCGTTTTGGCCTCTTATAATCAAGCCCAATATGCGTGTCCCGTCACTCGACATGGGTCGAGCCCACAAAGATACGTTTGGGATATTGGTTGAAATGGGCCCCCCACAAGCTACTACTTAAGCTTGTCATTTTATCTAGTGCATCCCACTTAACCCCTTTTTATAATCATGCCCCCTTACATGTTAAGGTTTGGTTAAGTCATCCAATTATATTACAATTGCCCCTTAAGGCACCCACTAGATTTTCGCATGCCACCCAAGGCACTTACTTGATTCCCACATGCCACCCAAGGCACTTACTTGATTCCCACATGCCACCCAAGGCACTTACCTGATTTCCCCATGCCACCCAAGGCACTTACTTAACCCTTTAATCATGTTTAGTTACATGTTCCACTTTGGTTAAGTATTCTTATCGTATTTTCTATTGCCACCCAAGGCAACCCACTAGTTTCCTCATGCCACCCAAGGCACCCCCACTAGTTACTATATGCCACCCAAGGCACCCACTTAACCCCTCATGTCCCACTACATGCTAATATGGTTAAGTGTTTCTTAATTAATTAAGACCGTGATCTCCCATAAAGACCTCCCACATTAGACTGGCTGTTATGACCGCCTGGTTAAGCCGGTAGAGTCCGGGCAGTCTTACGTCATAACAGAGTCTAACCTCGTGTCTTTACCTTAATCACGTATTTAATTTATGGCTAAGACCTCTCACATTGGGCTGACATTTGTAGCAACTGGTTAAGCCGGTCGGGTCCGGGCAGTTTTACACTACAAATGAGTCCAACCTCGTGTCTTAGTCGATTAATTACACCTAATTAATCACCCCCATATTAATTATTCCTAATTAATATCAAGTTTTCCATAACATGGGTAGACCTAACTCAATAGGTAAATTCCCATGGGGTAGACCTAACTCAATAGGTAAATTCCCACTTATGGTAATTTATTTTTATGGTATGCGTAATCATACCCAACCATGCTTTAATTAACATATTTACCAACCCCATCGTTTCCCCACGTAAATCGTTCTCATTTCATGACATAATAAAGGGGAAGATCCATCACAACTATCATGGGTTTAGCATACAACTTTGTCATGGGTTAAGAGGATGTCAACTTGCATATATGAGCATATATTAACCCAACTATATTCAACCCAAACTTGCATATTATCAAACATGTGTCTTACATAACATGTTGCATATGAACTTACATATCATCAAACATGTGATTTGCATAACATGTTGCATATGAACTTACATATCATCATACATGTGATTTGCATAACATGTAGAACTTGCATTTTAGCATATACTTAACTTGCATAAGCACTCACATACTTGCATAAGCATTCATATACTTGCATAAGCTTGCATATCATGTTAAACTTGCATTTCAACATATACATAACTTGCATAAACATTCACATACTTGCATAGGCTTGCATATTATGTTAAACTTGCATTTCAACATATACATAACTTGCATAAACATTCACATACTTGCATAGGCTTGCATATTATGTTAAACTTGCATTTCAACATATACATAACTTGCATAAACATTCACATACTTGCATAGGCTTGCATATTATGTTAAACTTGCATTTCAACATATACATAACTTGCATAAACATTCACATACTTGCATAGGCTTGCATATTATGTTAAACTTGCATTTCAACATATACATAACTTGCATAAACATTCACATACTTGCATAAGATGTTAAACATGCATATAAGCATATACATGACTTGCATAAGTACTCACATACTTGCATAACATGTTTGCATAATGGATCCATATTCACTTAGTGTTTTGCATCATAAACATCATGAAACAACTTGCATAAAAATATCATGATTACATATTATGAAACTTGCATGACATAAGGCATATAACTTGCAAAACACATAATATTCACTACATCAAGCTTGCATAAATATATGGATCCACAAACATAGCCATACTTTATCACATCTTATCATAATCAATTCAATAATTGATTATTAAGGGGATAGAAGCTCACCAAAACAAGATTAGCAAGTTAAATGAAGCAAATCCCAATGATTAAGTAGAAGAAGATGTAGATTAACTTGCAAACCCTCTTAGGATTTTTAGTGGAGGCTCTCCAATTTTCTAAGTGGTGGCATAATGGCCTTAGATCTATTTTTGGTAAGGATAAGGGGGGTATTAGGGTGTATATATAGATTAGTTAGATGTTTTAGGACCATAGGATATACCCTAGAACCAATCCTAGCCTTTAAATCATGTCTTGGGGAAGAAGTCAAGTGTAGGAACCATTTAGGGCCCAAAAAAAACAGCCCAAAACTCATCCCGGGCCTCAAAACATGAGCAGTTTTCGTTTTTGATTTTTCGTGAAACTTTGACGGGCCATAACTTGGTCATACGGACTCCGATTTACGAAAACTCGGACTCTATTTCGCGTATTTTTCCGAGACGAACGCAATGGCACAGCCCGTTTCCCCTGATTCAGAATATTAAATTTAATTCTGCTCTGATTTATGTTATAACAAGTTATTTAACATACGGGGTGTTACATTCTCCCCTACTTAAAGGATTTCGTCCCCGAAATCTCTAAGTCAAGAAGAACGTATCCTACCAACCAAACAATCATCTACTCAACCATCAAACACTGGCATCCATTGTCCTTAAAGTTTCTAATGTTGTATGAACATATGCAAAAAGTGTGTGTATATGTTCCCTATCTAATGCAAAATCAGGCGGTCTACTGATTCAGTTGACCTCCTTAATGCAAACCATGATAGTGCCATGCATCCAATATGTATGCGAAAGAACCCTATCGACACATACTATTTCTACATGCGTGCACAATCATTCACCGAATAAATGCATCATCCATATGATAGCACAACCATCATACATCCATTAATATAGCTACCTACACACATTTATATGCAATATGCAATATGAAGTGATTGAGCCGATCTAGTGCCTAAAGTGTGTGTATATGCATCCACAAGCAACCACTAGCAAACACTTGCATCCACTTGCATCCATCAATCATAACATGTCTCAAACACATGTTTCAACCATAGGTTTACCCTATCTAAAAGGTCAAAGGTGCTAACGAGAGGACATACTAAGGACAAGATAAGTACAAGATAGGCAATAAAGGAGAAGTTAAAGAACATACTCTCGAAAAGAAAAGGGTACAAAGAACGCATCTTCGCTTCCGTCTCCCAAGTAGCATTGCTCTCGTCATCTCCCCATTGCACTTTGACTAGCTGAACCTCTCTGTTTCTCAACTTCTTAATCTCTGACCCAAGGATGCGAGTAGGAGCTCGTCGAATCGTCGCATCACGCTCTACTTCCACTTCTCTAAGCAAGCTCGGCTCTACCACCTCTGCGGTCTCATGTAGGCACTTCCTCAAATGTGACACATGGAAAACATCATGTATACCACTAAGTCTGTCTGGCAACTCCACCCTATATGCCATCCGTCCAATTCTTTCCTTGACAGGAAACGGTCCTACAAACCTCGGTGCTAACTTCCCAGCGGATCCAAAGCGAACAACATTCCGTAATGGAGACACTTTGACAAAAACCATGTCCCCAACTTCAAACTCAAGATCAGTCCTCCTCTTATCTGCATAAGATTTCTGTCTGTCTTGCGCTGCTTTCATCCTTCTTCGAATCAAATCAACCTTCTCTGAAGTCTCTCTAACCATATCGGGCCCTAGCAAGATCTTATCCGTAGATTCCCACCAACATGTAGGTGATCGACAAGGCCTTCCATAAAGAGCTTCAAAAGGTGCCATGCCAATACTAGACTGGAAGCTGTTGTTATATGCAAACTCCACCAAAGGAAGATGCTCTTCCCATGTACCTCCAAAATCCAAGATACAAAGCCTCAAAAGGTCTTCCAAAACACGGTTCACCCTCTCGGTCTGGCCGTCTGTCTGAGGATGATATGCGGTGCTCAAACACAACTGAGTCCCCACCGACTCCTGTAAACTCTTCCAAAACTCACTAGTGAAGATAGGATCTCGATCACTCACTATGCTGGAAGGTACCCCATGCAATCGAACTATCTCTCGAACATAGACTGAAGCAAGCCATGGAGCAGTCCTCTTACTCTTTACGGGTATGAAATGGGCGCTCTTAGTAAGTCTATCAACCACGACCCAAATTCATGTATTGCCCTTCCTCGATCTCGGTAAACCATCAACGAAGTCCATCGAGACACTATCCCACTTCCATATCGGAACTTCCAAAGGATGAAGCAACCCACCTGGCTTCTTTTGCTCTGCTTTTACTTGTTGGCACACCAAGCATCTAGCAACATACTCGGCCACATCTTTCTTCATACCGGCCCAGAAGAAAGTCCTTTTCATGTCTTGGTACATCTCGTCCCCACCGGGATGAATGGTCATCCTAAAACGGTGTGCATTATCAGGAATAACCTTCCTCAAACCCTCATCTTGCGATACACAAAGTCTACCGTCTCTACACAAGCACCCTCTATCATCTAGGGTGTACCTACTCAAATGGCTGGACGACTCCCCCCTTATGAGCTTTTCTACTAACTCAACCAACTGTGGGTCGTCCCTCTGTGCTTCTACAATTTGCCCCAAAAGAGTAGGTCTAACTTCCAAGGAAGCTAGCAAACCGGGTACACAATTAACGAAAGGTCTGAAATCCATTATAGAAATAAACTCTAGGCTCCTTCGTTCAACGAACCACAAACTCGAGGACAATCCTTTTTTCTACTTAAGGTGTCCGCTACCATGTTACCCTTGCCAGGGGTATACGCTATCTCAAACCCATAGGATGCTAAAAATCCCATCCACTTTTACTGTCCTAAGATTATGCGCTTGAAGAGCCTCCAGCACTTCCCTAAGATGTAGGGCATGCTCTTCTCCACCAGGATATCATCCAAAATCATCACAGCTATCCATCCCTCACGCAGACCACCCTAATCGAACTCGGCATTCCCCCAAATGCAAGCCCCAAAGGCCTAAACCAATATCAGACAAACACCCAAGGGATACCTCCTTCGAATTCAGACGACCTTCGTGAGATGATACTAGTAAAAACGGCTAAATAATTAAGCCCCTTGTCCAACCCTGGATGTCCCCGCCAGTCTTACTCCAAAACCACCGTTTTTCCCTAACTGGCTTTGCTCCTAGAAAAGACCAAGATGTCATCCACAAAGACCATCACAACTTATTTAGGTACTCCTTGAACACCCTTCTTATCAAATCATCAAAGTATACGGGGGCGTTCGTCAAACCCAATGGCATCACCAGCCACTCATAAAAAAAATCATCCGGAGTCCTAAAGGCAGTCTTCTCTGTACTATCCTCAGCCACTCTCAACTGATGAAATCCCGTGGCTAAGTCCAACTGCGAAAATACTGAGGCGCCCACTAACTGATCAAAGAGATCATCAATCCTCGACAATGGGTGTCTATTCTTCTTTGTGAGTTTATTTAGCTCTCTTTAGCCTACACAAAGTCTGAGGGACCCACCTGCCTTCGTGGCAAAAACTACTGGAGCGCCCCACTCCGATATACTTCGTCTTATGAACCCCTTCTCAAGCAAATCGCCTACTTACTTATGGAGTTCCCTCCTCTCACGAGGAGCCACGTGGCACACTGGCAAAGACACTGGTTTAGCCTTACCCACCAGATATATTTGGGAGTCAATTTCCAGCTCCGGAGGTAAGCCCTTCACCTCCTTATACACATCCGGGTATTCCCGGACCGCTCTAACAGATCACAAATTCTAGACCAACATGTCAAGCGATTCTAGATAACTTAGCATAACAGATTCTATGGGATTACAAGAGATCTCGAGAGTGTTACCCAAGCGGCCCATAAGCCTAACAACTCTCCCTCCAAAATCAAAAACGGCACCCCTACTGGATAAACAGTCCATGCCCAGAACTAACCCATAGCCCGTGAAGCCCAACAAGCATCACATCTAAACTCAATGCTAAGCATAAAAACTTTCAAACCCAACCACACCATGGAGCCCAATTGGGTTTGAAACAACTAAGGGATCATCAACCAAACTGGTGTCTAAGTGCAGTGACTCAACTATCAATGGTGAGATAAACGAACTCGATATATCAGGATCAAATAAAGTTTGAATCGGATAATAAAGAAATCCAAATTCCAACCTAGACGGTCTTATCCCCATCTGGTACCTTAGTCGTGAGGGAATACAATTACCCCCCAGAAGATTCCATACCTTGCCCTTGCTTCTTTGGACAATCCTAATAACGTGTCCTATTCCTCTCAAAAGGATAACTACTAGCCTTCCTCTTCCCTATTCTCCACTCACAACCTCCCACCAATGAGGTTTCACCCTTCATTAACCAAACAACTATTTGAGCCTTCCTCTCTTCTTGAACCAACTTCTAACCAGATTTACGTCTGAGTCCCTTGAAGTGGTTTTCCATCCTTATCCATCTTAGAAAGATCATCTATACGCGGAGGGGAAACTCAAAATGAGAGAGAGGAAGAGATTCAAAATGGAGAATTCGAAAGATATAGATATGGCTATTGGGGATTATGCTTTTCTTTCAAAAACTTTTCTCTTAAAAGACATGTTTTCGAAAATACTCCTTTCAAAAATATTCTTAGAAAATAGTTTTTCTAAAAAATTTATCTGTTCTGGTAACCTTAAGCTCTGATACCACGTGTAACACCCCACACCCGCTATAGTCACTCACTAAGGGAATGCCATAGCATCGGTGGAGTATTTTTAGTGAGTATAGAACAGTAAAATTACAACAAGACAGATATAATGTAATACTTGAAAATTTAAAACATCATCTCATAGCAGCGGAAAGTAAAACATGTTTGGTTACATCATAAAACCATAACAAGAGTCAAGTACAAAATATCCATCCTGAATAAAATAAGTACATAATCCCACTACTCATAACAAATAGCCATAACAGAAAAGATAAGATAAGCTGAGCTCTACATCTACGGTCCAAGCTCCAAGAGATAGATAAAGCAAACTGATCAAAGCCCACTAGCACTAGGCCCAACCTGAGGACCTGAAGGAAAAAGATAAAAACAACGGGGGTCAGACATAAGCCTGAGTGAACCCTATCTCCTTAATAATACAATTATTAAAGTAATTAGGGTATGATATGAACTCGGTATGGTATCTTTGGGGATAATGACTACACTAAGTTGCCCACGAACACAGGACGAACTAAGATAACCGTAAAGACACATCTACCCACCCAAGGATAATTACTAACTGCACCACACCAGTCACTCCTACTCAAAGGTTGATCCCACCCAAGGATATCAAAGATAGATATAACCAGTAGTTTCCTGTACCCTAGTTGACTACATAGGTGCCGTCTGCCCCTATCTCTACTAGGTGTACCCCACTACCCCAAGCGATCGGCTCCCTAACGTAGATACCCGTGCTGGTCCCACAGTGGGGTGTATCACTCCCCTAAAGTGGCTACCCAATACTATCAACGGTGCACGGCTTTATATCTACACGATGCAACAACGGCTTACCTACCAGCCCGGGCCCACACACGCATATGAAACCCGTTGGACTTGCGTTGCCACCGCTACCCCGTTTTGGCCTCTTATAATCAAGCCCAATATGCGTGTCCCGTCACTCGACATGGGTCGAGCCCACAAAGATACGTTTGGGATATTGGTTGAAATGGGCCCCCCACAAGCTACTACTTAAGCTTGTCATTTTATCTAGTGCATCCCACTTAACCCCTTTTTATAATCATGCCCCCTTACATGTTAAGGTTTGGTTAAGTCATCCAATTATATTACAATTGCCCCTTAAGGCACCCACTAGATTTTCGCATGCCACCCAAGGCACTTACTTGATTCCCACATGCCACCCAAGGCACTTACTTGATTCCCACATGCCACCCAAGGCACTTACCTGATTTCCCCATGCCACCCAAGGCACTTACTTAACCCTTTAATCATGTTTAGTTACATGTTCCACTTTGGTTAAGTATTCTTATCGTATTTTCTATTGCCACCCAAGGCAACCCACTAGTTTCCTCATGCCACCCAAGGCACCCCCACTAGTTACTATATGCCACCCAAGGCACCCACTTAACCCCTCATGTCCCACTACATGCTAATATGGTTAAGTGTTTCTTAATTAATTAAGACCGTGATCTCCCATAAAGACCTCCCACATTAGACTGGCTGTTATGACCGCCTGGTTAAGCCGGTAGAGTCCGGGCAGTCTTACGTCATAACAGAGTCTAACCTCGTGTCTTTACCTTAATCACGTATTTAATTTATGGCTAAGACCTCTCACATTGGGCTGACATTTGTAGCAACTGGTTAAGCCGGTCGGGTCCGGACAGTTTTACACTACAAATGAGTCCAACCTCGTGTCTTAGTCGATTAATTACACCTAATTAATCACCCCCATATTAATTATTCCTAATTAATATCAAGTTTTCCATAACATGGGTAGACCTAACTCAATAGGTAAATTCCTATGGGGTAGACCTAACTCAATAGGTAAATTCCCACTTATGGTAATTTATTTTTATGGTATGCGTAATCATACCCAACCATGCTTTAATTAACATATTTACCAACCCCATCGTTTCCCCACGTAAATCGTTCTCATTTCATGACATAATAAAGGGGAAGATCCATCACAACTATCATGGGTTTAGCATACAACTTTGTCATGGGTTAAGAGGATGTCAACTTGCATATATGAGCATATATTAACCCAACTATATTCAACCCAAACTTGCATATTATCAAACATGTGTCTTACATAACATGTTGCATATGAACTTACATATCATCAAACATGTGATTTGCATAACATGTTGCATATGAACTTACATATCATCATACATGTGATTTGCATAACATGTAGAACTTGCATTTTAGCATATACTTAACTTGCATAAGCACTCACATACTTGCATAAGCATCCATATACTTGCATAAGCTTGCATATCATGTTAAACTTGCATTTCAACATATACATAACTTGCATAAACATTCACATACTTGCATAGGCTTGCATATTATGTTAAACTTGCATTTCAACATATACATAACTTGCATAAACATTCACATACTTGCATAGGCTTGCATATTATGTTAAACTTGCATTTCAACATATACATAACTTGCATAAACATTCACATACTTGCATAGGCTTGCATATTATGTTAAACTTGCATTTCAACATATACATAACTTGCATAAACATTCACATACTTGCATAGGCTTGCATATTATGTTAAACTTGCATTTCAACATATACATAACTTGCATAAACATTCACATACTTGCATAAGATGTTAAACATGCATATAAGCATATACATGACTTGCATAAGTACTCACATACTTGCATAACATGTTTGCATAATGGATCCATATTCACTTAGTGTTTTGCATCATAAACATCATGAAACAACTTGCATAAAAATATCATGATTACATATTATGAAACTTGCATGACATAAGGCATATAACTTGCAAAACACATAATATTCACTACATCAAGCTTGCATAAATATATGGATCCACAAACATAGCCATACTTTATCACATCTTATCATAATCAATTCAATAATTGATTATTAAGGGGATAGAAGCTCACCAAAACAAGATTAGCAAGTTAAATGAAGCAAATCCCAATGATTAAGTAGAAGAAGATGTAGATTAACTTGCAAACCCTCTTAGGATTTTTAGTGGAGGCTCTCCAATTTTCTAAGTGGTGGCATAATGGCCTTAGATCTATTTTTGGTAAGGATAAGGGGGGTATTAGGGTGTATATATAGATTAGTTAGATGTTTTAGGACCATAGGATATACCCTAGAACCAATCCTAGCCTTTAAAGCATGTCTTGGGGAAGAAGTCAAGTGTAGGAACCATTTAGGGCCCAAAAAAAACAGCCCAAAACTCATCCCGGGCCTCAAAACATGAGCAGTTTTCGTTTTTGATTTTTCGTGAAACTTTGACGGGCCATAACTTGGTCATACGGACTCCGATTTACGAAAACTCGGACTCTATTTCGCGTATTTTTCCGAGACGAACGCAATGGCACAGCCCGTTTCCCCCGATTCAGAATATTAAATTTAATTCTGCTCTGATTTATGTTATAACAAGTTATTTAACATACGGGGTGTTACATCATGGGGCAGAGTGGACATAGCAAATGACTAGTGGCTATGGATCAGTGCAGTGGAGTCGTCATGACTCCATGGGGCAGAGTGATCATAGTAAAGGATTTGGGTGCGGTAATAGTTGCATTGAGTAGGAGACATGCCAGTTTAGGGGTTTTGTTTCTAGGATGGAAGCAACTAAAGTATATCACAGGATATGATTTCGGGCCCAAGAGTGAATTGGATTAAGAAACACTAGTAAGCTTGACGACTAGATCGATTTTGATAGAGTGGATTGGTTCCAGTTAGAAGGACGATCCTAATCTATTGGAAACCATCTCTAGGGTAGAGATGGGTATCGATGGAAAGAGAATGATCAAGTAAGGATTTGATCGAGAAGGGTGGCTTCGAAAGAATAAGGGACTAGTTGTACCCAACGTAGATGGACTGAGAGGTGAAGTGCTTAGAGCATATCATCACCCGAAATTGACTATACATCCCAGTGGTAACAAGATGTATTGAGACATGGAGCAGATCTACTACTGGGACAGGATAAAGAAAGACGTTGGGAAGTTTATGTCCAAATGCATGAATTGCCAGTTAGTTAAAGCTGAGCAAAGGAAGCTTAGTGGTTTGTCACAACCGTTGAGAACAAGTCTCAAATGGATTATATTGATAGTTTACCAAGGACTAGGTCAGGTCATGATGGTATTTGAGTGAATTGTATATTAGAGAATGAAGGCTACCCAAGATAGGCAGAAGACTTATCTCGATAAGAGACGAAGAGATTTGGAATTCTTCGTTAACAACTTGGTGTTCGTCAAGATCTCTCCATTGAGAATGTGATTCAGATTGGTTGGAGAGGTAAGATAGCACCAAGATTTGTTGGTCCATTCCCAGTCCTCGAGCAAGTTGGGAATTTGGCATATGAAGTAGAGCTACCTGACAAGATGGCGGGAGTTCACAACGTATTTCATGTTTCCCAGTTAAGGAAGTTTGTGCAAGACCCTAATGTGGCTATTTCACCAGATCAGTTGGACGATAGCGAGGTTGAACCCGAGGCGGTTGAGAATCGCAAGCCTATGCGTATTGTTGGGAATGATACGAAGCAGCTTCGAAGGAAGGCGGTGAAACTAGTCAAAGTCCAGAGGGGTGAGAATGAAAAAGACTGTACTTGGGAAACAGAGGAGGATATAAGGAAGAAGTATTCAGAACTCTTTGCTTGGTAAGGTTTTGGTAGTGATAGTTTCTTCCCTTATTAGTAAACCGCATGCTAGGATAGACTTGTTTTGCATGTTGATTGTTGTTTTATGGTTGATAGGCATACGGGACCCTTTGTGTGTTTTGGTTAGGGAATTCCGGGGGCGAAATTTCTTAAAGGGGGGGGGGGGGGGGGAATGTAACAACCCGCATTCTACTCATCGAAGGATCGTAGAATATTTATTTCTTTCTCATACGAAGTCGTATGGTCATGTAGAGTTGGGGGACGACTATTGGGGTTATTTCTCATGTTCATGATTTTTGTCGCTTTTTAAAAGACCATTTTACCCCTAGTTGATCTTGTTTCGTCCATAACTTTTGATTGTAAAGGAGTTTTGACCTGAAACCACTTCCATTGGCTTCGGATGATGGTTTACCTTTCCGTTGAGTGTACCGTTTGGGAGATATGGATGAAATAAGGTTTGGAAGGTGAAAAACTGCTTAACTGGGCCAAATAAGGTGATTAGTTATTAGGCCCATAACCCATTTCGGGATTAGGGTTATGGGGAGGCTGAAATGAGTTAGGGTTTCATTTCATTTCAGTTTTCTAGCCTCCACTTACCTCTAAGAAACCCTGAAAATGGCGTCCAACCTCTAAAACACCTCCAAATCACTTTCTAATCAAGGATTGAGCTTAGCAACACCAAATCAAAGCGGATCAACACCAAATCAAGATTAGAGCTGCTGTTTTGCATTGGGATCTTCACCAAATCAGAGATTTATTTTAGATCTAAGTTTTGTTTGTGGCTAAGATGAGTGATTTGCATTGTTTTTTCACTAATTACGGCTAATTATGGTAATTAGCGAAGATTAGCGAAATTATAGCTCAGAAAAATCTAGAAAATTTCTTAAAATTCTAAAACATCATTTTATGCCTCTGATATGAATTTGGGTTAATTTCGATTAATTTTACAAATCCCGGAATATGGGGGATTAAGGGGTGATTAGTGATAATTAGCGAATTTATGCATGTTAAAAATCTGGAAAAACATTCAGAAATTCTGAAATATTGTTTTAGACCTCTGTTAGAAAATTTGGCTAATTTGAATAAGTTTTGCTAATTATATGCTTAAACATGATTAAGGGGGATTAAGGGAAAACATGGGGTTTTTGGCTATGTTTGATCCATTTTAACCTATCGTATTGATGTTTTGGTGTTTGACGTCACTTCTATGTGTTGCTACGACTGTATGGTATGCTTTGTGATTGATTACGATAGTTAGAATGGTCGAAACCGTCGTCGAATGGCGTAAAACACTCGCTGGAAAAGTTTCAGGAAAAGTACAGGTTTTGAAGCGGATCGGATCGGATATGGGAGCTCGGGTCGGATAAGTGAACTGGGCAAGAGATTCGATCGGATCGGAACCTGGCACTTGAGAAACTCGGCAAAAAGGAAGGCCATGCTAGTTGAACTGGGAACTGATCGGCTAAAGGAGGGGGACCGGATCGGAGTGAACGAAGGACGAGGGGAGCTGATCGGAGTGAAGGAAGGACGAGGGGGCCGGATCGGAAGCAAGAACAGGGGATCGGACCAGAAATGATTGTCGGAGTACTCGAGCTATGAAGATCCGACCCGAACGGAATTACTCCCACGACCTAAACAGAAGAGACCGAACCGATGAAGCAAACTGATGGAGCAAAAGGGAACCCGAACCGAACCAATACTACGTGAAGGACCCGAACCGAACCGATGGCAAGGAGGAATCCGAATCGATCTAGTATTGACCAAAAACCCGAGATGCAAAGGTAGTCCAAATGGAAGTTAGAGCTCAGGATCCAGATGGGAACCAATGAGTTCACTTCGTGATTGGGTTTTGCTGCGGGACGTGTGCAAAGGGGTTGTCGGTATTCATAACTTCGGTTCACCACTGAGAGATGGATGGTGGGCTTGTAGTGATAGTTACACAGGATTGGATTCCGTCATGGCCCAAAGTATTAGGTGACAAAAGTAGTGGATATCGTATGCTTTACGCACTAAGTGAGGGATGTGAGGATGATTGCTATGCTTGATTTTTTGACATCACTATGACATGCACACCCCACCCTCGTTATCTTTACACCATTTGAAATGGCACCTTAGAGTGTTGTACAGTATGTAGTGCTATCTCTTTGATTGCAGGTCCAGGTTTAGGTATGATTGGATTATACCTGTTTGTTATGTTTTATTGCTTTTCGCTCATACCAGACTTTTTGTCTGACCCAGAGTTTTATGTCTCTTCTTATTACTCTGGGTGCTCACACGAGCAGACTAGAGACAGGTTAGCTAGTGATGCGCGAGTAGCTGATTCGGAGGCGAGCAGGAAGCTTCCACGTATGATATATAGATATTCTCCCTGTGTCGTTGGTGGTCGCTACTTGGGCATTAGTAGTGTACCTCCTTTATCTTGCTTTTTTTTTTGAGACAGTTAGAAAAGTTGTAATAATGTTGGCTTCGGATCATAAGCTGTATTTGGATTTTCCACTGCTATGTTAGTTTTTTCAGCTTATGCACTGTCTCACCTGTTTTATGTCAAGTATGCTGTTATTATATTTTACCCTATGCGTTGTGAGACATTCTACAGGTTCCTTGATTAGTTCATTCTCTTCTTTCTTTTCTTCTGACGACCGTTCCGTGCTAACTGGACATGTGTACAGCGCGCTTTTGGAGTAAATGTCGGTTGGTGCGGGGCGGGCCTTCACAATTACCTTCATATAATCTGATTCGCTAGGCTACTGCCAATACAAAGTGGTTCTCGGATAATAATCCAACCGGTCTCTCCATATTGACAATGATATTGGCAAACACTTCGATAGTTGGTTATTTAACTATCGAAGAAACAAATATCCATTAAAACATCAACCAATCACTGGGCCATTTAATTTATATTTCATTAATTCAAATACTTCTCCACTTCCTTTATCAATATTTATTAACTGAATAATTTCAATTATCATCTTGGACTTTTACCCGTTTGGAAAACATTTCCATATCTCGCCTTCTTTTATTTTCTACACTTAGAAAATATTTTCTGACTATAATTGGAAACATTCCAATTATTTATTTCTTGCTTGACTCATTCAATTTTACCTCGGTAAATATTTATTTATTTTATTTCCAAAATTCCACTTGTTTGGCTAAAACGAATGTTGTGTAAAACATCGTTACAAACAACTCAAAATATTTCATTCAACTATCTTTTATTCAACCATCGATCTTCGAGACTGAATCTTGCTATTTATCGGCTAAAAATAAAAACAATCTAGTTGGGGTATAACTACCTCTCAGACCTTGACTGAAAATATCATTTAACTTCAAAACAAATAAGACTGTTAACTCGAATAATCAATACCATATTAAACCAATTTCCCATTTCTAAAACGTATATGCTTTTCTCTTTCTATTCTTACTCAATTTAAATTCACATATTTTCTTTTTGTTTTAAATATTCTATTTTTAGTTCGTTTTCTCATGGAATTCTACAGATATCGATACATTGATTTTTAATTATCAAAATTTCTTAAAAATATTCTAACTCCTTAAATTTCCGAAAATTTTTGCCATAACCTCTTTTGTACCGGGAGCATCGGGATATTTCAAATAGCCTCCCATGGCCATCACCAATCCAAAAGAAAAAGGAAAAGCCAAGCGGCTTGCCGATACGGCACATAAAATCTCATATATGAATTTAAACATGTACCTTTTTGTCGGGCACATAAATTAAATTCTTCATATACTTCATCCCATACCTGTCTAACACATGCTCACATGTTTTCAATTCAACTCAATCCAATCGTTTGAATTCAGTTTCGCTCACTTATTCTTTAATTAGCTATTTTGCCTATTTCACTTCTTTGTTTGAACATAACATGTTCAAACAAAATATTTTTCTTGCTCTTAACCAAATTGAATTTCAATTTCAATTCTAGTTTCCTTTAGGATTTCGAATATAAATTTTCAAATCAAATTCACTTATTCAAAGCCCAATATTAATTCAAAATCTCATTAACTAATTACTATTCAAATTAGTTAATTCTATTCAATAATCAAAAATCTGATTTCTGTTTCAATGAACAATTCATTACTCCACTTGAGTTCACATATAATTTACAACTCAAATCTGAAATTTTCTAAGTAGAAATTCGGTTTTCATTCGCTTAAAATCCTTTTATAAAATTAAATAAACCGTTATGGTTTTTAAATGGTTATGGTGCTGTTTTTCTGAAAATTTGATTTTGATATAACTCAAAATATATACGACGAAATTCAGATTTTCTCTTCCATTAGAAAACTATTATCAAATCTGTCCTGACGTTTCTTGTTTCAAAGAATTCCGACTTCAATTGAGTTCTATATATTCAATTGAAGTTCGAATCGCCAGTTTACGAACTGCAGCGCTGCGGCGAGTTCTTTTTAATTATATTTATATATATAAAAACGTTTGAACTTCGTTTATAATAAATTCAACTCCATTTTAACTCTATTCGAATTCTAATATTCAAACTCCATTTCATTACTGTTTGAATTCTAATATTCAAACTCCATTTTAACTCTATTTGAAATCTACATTCAAATTCCCATTTCAAATTTTATTTTGAAATTCTATTTTGAAATTCCATTTCAATCTATTTGAATTCTATATTCAAATTCCATATTTAAACGTTCTTTATTCAAATCTATTTTCAAACTCAATTTGAATTTCAATATATTTTCAAACTTCATTTGGATTTCTATATTCAAATCTATTTTCAAACTTCATTTAAATTTCTATATTCAATCTATATTTCAATTTTCTTTATTCAAACTCCATTTCAATTCTCTTTAAATTTAATATTCAAGTTATCTCTTGATAATTTATTCATTTTATTTACAAACACCATTATTCAAATTTCCTCGTTTAATATTTAAACATGTTCCCTTTTCAAATTTCTTTTTAAATCCAAAATCTCATTTTGGAAAATTCTATTCATAATAACGTATAAATATAAATACCAATTTATTTTCATATTCAATTTAACTTCTACTTAAATAAATTCGAATTAATCGAATTCACATCATAAATCCTTATCGATTTATTTTCGTTCAATTTATATTCTGAACATCAGAATAAATCCCCTCGTTTATTTCTTTAAAATGATTTCCCCATTCATATTTTTAAATTCACAATTGAATTTAAAAATTCGAATTATCAAATGATAATTCTCCTTTTCATTTACAAGCACCATTTATTGTACTTATTTATATATTTAAACAAGTCCATTTCAAATTCAGTTGAAATAAAATCTCTATTTGGAAAAATAATTTTCCCTTTCCAAATTCACACTTGGATTTTTATTTCTGAATTATTCAATGATAATTCATTTCACTTTATTTATAAACTTCATTTATAAATGAACTATTTATAAACTTCATTTATAAAGGAACTACTTGTTTTTATTTTCAAAACAAGTTTATATTTCAAATCTATTTAAAAATTCAAATTCTATTTTTCTAAAACAGAATTTCCCTTTTTAATCTCAAATACCCCTTTCAAGGTATTTTTATAAATTAACACTTAGGCCCAGTGATATTTAAACACCAAACAACTTATTATTTATTTCAGGTTTTCTAACACATCATACATAACAGTATTTATGCAAACAAATAAACAAATAGATAATATATTTTTGAGGAATCCAGTTGGATCTCTCCAACCTGTTTCCTTACAACCACAGACGTTAGTTAACATAGTAATACCCATCCTGCTTCGAGGCAGGATATCGCGGTATGATGGTCATCCACTAATATATTTGTGGGATGCATAGGGAAATCATCCGCTATGAAACTGCGGGCATCCGCTAATGAGACCGCGAGAATCAATCCAATCATCTACCCAATATATATATAATAGTCAACCCAAAATAACTAATATATTTAAAGCAACCAGAAAAATCCAAGCAAGCAACAACGATTATTTTTAACGAATAAAAATCATTCTAAATAAAGGTGAGTGAGATTTACTCACCAGGGTTTTAATTTGCACTTGTACCAATTTTATATTCATCGATTTTCGAGTCTTCGAACTCCGCACAGATGACTCCATTCGATTTTTCTTCACCTAAGAAAAATCCGAACTTTATAAATTAACTACTGAATATCCTTAACAAGATTTTATACTAAAAATACACTAAAAGTTAAATTCTAACTGAGATACTAATTTAATTCTAACCAATCATACTAATTAAATTCTAACCGTTTAAAACATTTACTTCAAAAATTTTAGTTAAATTACCTTAATGTAAATTTCCACGCCTACAGACAAAGAACAAAGCGAATCCTCCTTTTCTTTCTCAGTTGGCATGCTCAGACCATAATTCTTACAGCTCTTCCCTGGAATCGCAACCAATCAACATCGTTCTCCATTCCACTGCATCGGACTTTACACATTCTGGTCATCATGTTCGCACTGTTCCAGTTGAACTCCATTTCAACATTCATGAAACCCCTAACTGTCGAAGAACCCTTGCTCGCCATTTCCAAAATCGAAGTCAGGAATTTGAGGCGCACCCCCAACATTGAATGATTTTAACCTCATCGGGACACCACAAACTCCACTACTTTGCCTTCTCATTCCAACACAACCCCCTTTTCATCAGAATCCCCATCACAACAGTTCGTAGTTGAAGACCAGAACCTCCTAATCACCATCGCGACTTGATGTTTTTTTTTGTGCTCACCGTGGCAGATGTCGAGGTCTACGAAGGTCGGCCTGATCTCCTCCATCGTTGTTGATAAGGTCGACGCCCCTTCTCTACTGCTAAACCCATCTCGATTTCGATCCCTTCTGATTTTGCGAAAGAAGAAAAAAGGGTGGTGGCCGTTTCTGATTTCTTTTGATTTTTTTGTGTTGTGGTATTGGGATTTTAGATTTCAACTGGTATCATGATTTTCAGAAGAGAAGAACGAAGAAGCAAGGGGAGAGGCTGTCGCAATATATAGAGGTGGAGAAGTACACACGAAATCTTTGTATTTATTTAAAAAGATTTTCTAATTAATTTGATTTGATTCTGATTCGATATAAAGAGATCTTTCATTCTTTTTAAACAGATATCGATTTGATTTTCGATTCGATTTCAATCTTATCCATTATAAATATTTTGGGGTTCACAGTTAAAAATCGTGAACCGCTATTTTAGCGTATCGACCGTCGTTCCGATGTAATAACGTTATACTGAACTCAATAGAATATTTTCTGAAATTTTATTTCAAATGTATATATATATAATAATCATATTAAATCGATATAATATAATTTAAATTCAAAACAAATAAATTCTTCAACAATAAATTATTATCATCGTCGTCTATATTTAAATATATATATATATATATATATATATATTGATCATCTAAACTATTCTGATTCTGTTTTTAACTTTGATTTCAATTATATTTTGTATTTTGATTATTTAGTATAATTGATATAAATCCAAGAATTTATATCCAAATCGATAACATACCATAAAAATTGATTTATATTATCAACTCTATATTTAAAACCATATTAAATATTTAAAATAAATCGATAAAAATTTCGGGTCGTTACATTCTTCCCCCCTTAAAATAATTTCGTCCTCGAAATTGCTAAGGTAGGAAAAATGGTACAAATCTATTACTTTTCAAAATCTCACTTATGTTGAAACTCAACTCCTCATATTTCAACAAATTTAATTCCACCAAACTTTTGGTCTTCACACATTTAATCTAAATGATTTACACCCAATTCAAATTCCATTCAGTCTTATTCAATTTGAATTTCATTAATTTATTTACCTCGATCCATTTAACTTGCTTAAGTTAAATTTTAAATTCTAGAATTCAAATACCCGGGTTTTCATTTCATATCCTTGGAAATAACATAAATACATACATATATTTATAATATTTTCAAATCCACACATCTGAATTTTCAAATCAACTTGTTTTTTTCAAACAAATTTTCATCAAATCTTTTCTAAGATAGCAATCCATCACTTAGAAGCTCGAAAATGAACACTGATAATGCTGCAGTCATTATCAGAATTATTTTCCATCCACTGAAGTGAGTTCAGTGCTTAAACAATTTCAAAACCCATTCAAAATGATTTTTATTCAAAAATCCCTTTCAGAACAAAGCTATATTATTTTAATATACTTCAGAAAAATATTTTTCAACTTCCCAGGATTTAAATTCCAAATTCTGGTTTGAATTCAATTTTAATTCATCTCATTTGTATATTTCATTCATATACAAATTCTACTTGGTTCTATATAACCATTTCATTTCTTATAATCTCATTTAATTATAATAATAACAACCAATACATCCATATATTATACTAATTTCAAAAATTATTCTTTCTATATCAAAATATAATTTTGGGTAAAATAATTTCGTCCACCCACTTTAAAACAATATCGTGTTCAATCTTCCGTTCAAGGATTTAGAAATTCCTATCAACTTCGTGGCGTCCCACTATTCGATCAGAATTCATAATCCACTCAACAGACTAGCTAACACAATATAAAACAATTTTTATATCAATTTACAAATATGTGCTCTCTTATATACTCTTAACTCATTCTAGGATACTACTAACCCTGCCTTAATGAGCACATGCCACACAAGCCTAGGTATTCGCTCAACCTAAGCTCCGATACCAACTGTAATGGCCCGCAAATCCGCACTATCTGATTTGACTAATAACACCACACATCCAACCCAAATTGCACAGAAATACAAATCATTATTAGAAAGAAGTTAGGGGATGAGAAATAGAAAGAAAGAAAGTTAGAATAGAAGAAAAAAACGAAGAACGCAAATCTCGTAGCGGATCGAATAAAATATACTAAATAACATAACCTTTGAAATACAAATCAGTAACTGTATATACATACCATTATCAGAGCACAACAGTTATTCCTGGAACAATTATAAACACTTGTTTCCAGATACAACATAGTACACAGCGGAAATATGATAGTCTATAGCTAACTGGTGAAGCTTTCTGCTTCCAGCCCTTCCAAGTGAATTTGAAAAATCCCGACAACTTGACTGCCCATACAAATTTGGGCACCCAAGAGTTTAGGGAAAACAAACAAAATAAACTCTGGGTCAGTCATGGGACTGGTGTGAGTAAACTCCAATCATTTGTTTAACTGTAAAATCCTTTCTAAAGAAATGATAATTGTAAGATCGATCCACACATAAACACGGATGGTTTTTACCTTACGATAACCCAAATATACTTTTGATATCAAATCCAGCGATATTATAATAATGTCTAAATCAAATAAATAGAATCTAGTGGAACGCTTGAAACTCACATTCCATATATAATATAAAATCAAAAACCGCATGGCGCTTATTGGAGATTGGAATTCCAACATGACAAGGTATGGAACCACCTTCCGATAGTGTATCTCTAGAGAGGAATACTGTAACACCCCGAATTTTTCTGTGAACTGTAATTTAACAAATTAAAGTATAATTAATTCTAAATGATGGAATTAAGGGAAATGAGCTACGCCATTGCGTTCGTCTCGAAATTCTGCTTAAGATAGAGTCCAAGTTTACGTAAAACGGATACCGTATGAAGAAGATATGGACGAACGAAGTTGGGCAGAAAAACCAGAAACGGGCCAGAATGCACTGGCGTACTTGGGAAGTGCAACAAAACAAAATTGCACTGACGCACTTAGGAAAAGCGCCAGTACAAATTTGCACTAGCACACCTGCCAAGTGCGCCTAGGCCGAGCAGAAACCTGCATGGTCAGGCCCTGGCTGGCCTGGTCGGGTTCTGGTCGATTTCTGAGGCTTGGCTATGTCACTAGGGCTTACATGTCGCTTTCTGATTGGTTTCTCTTGAGATGGATGGTCTGGATTCACTCTAGCTTCATCAACGGCTCCAATCAGTTTAAAATTCTATAAATACAACTCAAGTCTAAACTTAAATTCACACAAATAATATAGTACTAGAGCCGCCATGCTGCTAGAAAGAAACTAAGAGTGGCTGTCAATTAGAAAGCTTCGAGACAAGCCAATACTAAAGTAAAACACGAATCTAAACAACGTTAGTCTACCCAAAGGAAAGCATATCAAATTCAGAACTCAGAATCCAGAATTCAAGTTCGTCGTTCGTTGTAAGTATAGTGATTTTTCCGATGAGAATAAAACTAAGACTTGATTCAATGTAAACTGGAAGTGGAATTGTGCTATTATGTAACGACGATGTTAATTCATATTTATGTATTGAAATGATTGTGTTGTGTAGGGAATTGGGATGTTTGTGGTATAATTAAGATTGATGTTGATCCTATTGTACTTTTAGAATGACAACAACATCACAAGCAAGTTGTATAATTCATGTTTATATGATTATATCAGTTGTTTGTGATTAGAAACTCACGTATGTGCTTTATGCTAGAACCTTTATGCCTAAATGGTTATGTTCATATACATGCTCCTATGTTTATACAAAAGTTGCAAGTTCCTAATTGGATCCATGTCAAGATCCACTTTAATATGTGTTTCATGTTGTAATTAGATATATGATTTGATCCAGTTCACACCCTTGTCATAAAATTATTCATACTTATGAAAATGTCATATTCTTATCATATGCTAGTGATGTTCGATGTTATGCCTAGATCCAAAAACAAGTTTAGGCTTATGTTATCTAAATAATATGCTAATTTGCGTGACACCTATTTGGTTAGATACCTATTACAATGCAAGTTCACACATATGTTGATTTAGGCCAGGTTGTAAGTTCACATTCATGTTGACTATTTTGCTAGTTCACACCTATGATGTTCATATTGACTATGCCAAAAATGCCAAGTTTACACCTATGTCATGTTTATGTTTATGAATTCCCTTATGTCTATTTGTGTGCGCTAAATTAGGCTAAGTTTTTAGCCTAATATTAAATGTTAAAACTATGCGAACGAAAGTTAGGCCAAGATTGTTAGCCTAATGTTTAAACGGGGTAACATTGGGAATATTAGTAAAACTTGACATAAAAATATATGAAATTGGCATGTTTGTCACATTCCAAAATTGGTGGCATTTTAAACAGTATAAATTCTTACACCAAAAATTTTAAACTTGGAAAGTGGGCCACAACATTTAATTGTTGACAAATTTACATATATTAAGTAATAAAGACAAATATGTAAATTTAGAAAATACGAATATGCTTAACACGAGGTTGGATTGAGTTGTGATGTAAACCTGCCCGGACTCGTCCGGCTGTCCAGTAGTCACAACAATACCTATCCAATGTGGGTGGTTAAGCATGGAGCCCAATAAGGACCCGAGGTTAGACTGAGTTACGGTGTAAATCTGCCCGGAACCGACCAGCACATCCAATAACCGTAACAATATCTGTCTAATGTGAGTGGTCGGTGCTTTAAGAAGCTAAGGACAAACAAGTCAGGATGGTAGGGTTAAGTTAACTAAAACACTTAACCAATTCAACATGTTAATGAAATTGATGGGTGAGGTTAGGTAAATACAAACACTTAACCACTTAACATGTTTGACTAGAAAACCCTAGTAACGAGGACCCATTTCAGCAGTAACCCAATTAGGTATCATGGTACCCTGAAACTAGGCAGGGTGGGGCACGATTACTGGGCTAATTGTAAGTGGTCAAAAGCGATGGCGGTGGGTGCAACAGTGTGAATTCTAACGGAGTGCGGGCGCGCGCACACTTCGGAGTAGACAAACAGGGCACTGGGGGCACCAGTAGTACAACCTTTGCATTTCTAATTTTGTGTCGGGTCGCCACCATGGGGCTTGATACACCACGTGGTGGGGTCAACATAGGTATCTGCAATATTTGGGGGCCGTAAAACATAGATGATTATGCGAGCAGGAGCCGATCTTTAGAAAAAAGGGATTACTTTACCTCCAGCATGGGGTGCCAGTTAAGACAATGCAAGTAGGTGCAGAGATATAGTATGGGGTGCGGTAGTATATTCGATTCAAACTTCTTAGTCTTAGTTTATGACACTCTCCTATTTCCAGTTTATACTTATCATGTCCTTATTCTTATTCTCATACTGAAGAGTCACTTGACTTACCAGGCTTTATGTCTGATCCTATTTTCTTTCTACTTCTTTTGTTGCGTTCCCCCCCCCCCCAGGTCCACATGGAGGAAATAACTCATCTTAGTCAGACTCTTTACAAGCTTCAAGATAGTTGATGTGCAGTTTGGACTCTCTCTCCTTGGCTATCGCAGTTGGACACAATCATGGGGATTTATGCAGTTTTAATCATGTTTTATGCTTCTTTATTTAATAACCAAGACAGAAATGATGTTGTAATGTTTTGGAAGTTGTTATGAGACAATTATGGAAATGTTTTGTATGAACAAGTGTTTTATGAAATAAAAGTCTGATGTTTTCTGCTGTTTATATATATGTGTTTATATCTGTCTTGTGTTTTATCTGTGACTTTTACTCACAAACCTCCACCAAAGTTAAGGCAGTCCCTTTTGAGTTACCTTAATGGAGGTTGGGGTGTTTCACTTGGTATCAGAGCATAGATTTACTAGACTAGATAAAAGTTTTTTGAAAATATTTTCAAAACGAAGTTAAAAGAAGCATCGTTTTCAAGAAAAAGAGTTATTTTTTTTAAAGGCATAACTCCCCAGAGCCATATGCACTATCCCTCTATCCCTTTATCTTGAATACTTTCCTTTTTGTTCCAGCATGTCTGGAGATCTTAACCTTCCAGAAGGAGTACCGATCCCTGGCTAGTTCCGAAGGTACCTAGAAGCTAGGCCAATGGTGCGGGCCTAGCAGACATTCCTCCTCTTACAGTGGCAGCGGTTCCTCCTCCCCCTCCTCCTCGTGGGAACACTTTCGCTAAGATATGTAGAGACTTCAAGGCTATGGGAGGAAAGGACTTTTATGGAACTGAATCATTTGTGGTAGCAAGGAACTGGCTGAAGGAGACTGAAGATTTATTCGTTATCTTCGAAGTTGATGACAAGCAAAAGATACAGCTGGCAGTGTGGTTGCTCAAAGATGAAGCTTCCTATTGGTGGGAAGTTACGCATGCGGAGAGGCCAGTGGAAACATGGGAAGATTTCAAAATGAGGTTTGAGATGAAATTCCTCTCCCAAGCTGAAAGAAGCCTGCAGATGGAGAAGTTCCTAACTCTTAAGCCGGGGAGTATGACGATCAGGGAGAACGTCAATCAGTTTAATCAGCTGGCCAGATTTGGGCTGGATTTAGTAAACACCAAACACAAGAAGGCCCTTCGCTTCGTCAATGGCCTGAATGAACCTCTACACAGCCTTGCTATTACCCATATACCCATGGGAGCGGCCTATGAAATCTAGGTGGACATGGCGCTGCTACACGAGGAAGATAAAGGCAAGAAAGAGGCAAAGGCGGAAGTGCCTCAAGAAAAGAAGGAGGGTTTACAGGCTAAGAAAACAGACTTTGAGAAAGGCGGGAAGAACAACAAATCCCGTGAAAAGAAAAAGTGCAATTTCTGTGGCATTGTGGGACATATAGCAAAAGACTGTAGAAAGAAGAAGGCAAAGATGAATGGTGGTTGCTTCAGTTGTGGCGAGACTGGACACTTGGCTAAGGACTGCCCAAAGAAGCAGGGGCAGGGACAGAGGACTGGATCCACCTCAGGCGGACAAGTTCACGCGCTGGTGGCACCTCCACAGGAACGAGGTAGAAACATTTCTGTAGAAAGCTTATTTTATCTTTATGATCATTCAGTTCGCACTCTCTTTGATTCTGGTGCATCACACTCCTTTATTTCATCTGCTTTAGTAGAATCTCTGCACCTAGACACTAGTATTGTAGAAGATCCCTTGGTTGTTTCAAATCCGATTGGGGGCTCGGCTTATTTGTCGATGGTTTTCTTGGATTTGAAAATCTCTATTCTAAATGTTGAATTTAGATGTAGTGCCTTTTTTTGGGCTTCTCAGGATATAGACTGATCTTAAGCATGGAATGGATATCCAGTAACGGTGCCATTCTTGATTGTGAGAAAAGAGTGGTTAGGCTCTTGACTCAACTCGGTAACACTCTAGAAATTTCTTGTAATCCCTTGAATGCTGTTATGCTTAGTTATCTAGAGTCGCTTGACGCTTATGTTGAGAATTTGCAGTCGGTTAGAGTAATCCAGGAGTGTCCTGATGTCTTTGAAGAGGTGAAAGGCTTACCTTCGAAGCGGGAAATAGACTTCCGCATATATCTTGTGGATAATGCAAAGCCCGTAGCTCTGCTTGTTAGACACATGGCTCCTAAGGAGATAAAGGAGCTCAGTAAGCAAGTTAAGGAGCTTTTAGAGAAGGGGTTTATAAGAAGGAGTATCTTGGAATTGGGTGCTCCAGTGGTGTTCGCCACCAAAGCAGATGGTTCACTACGTCTTTGTGTGGACTATAGGGAGCTAAATAAGCTGACTAAAAAGAATAGACACCCGCTTCCCCGAATAGACGATTTGTTTGATCAGCTTGTAGGTGCGCCGGTCTTCTCCCAACTTGATCGGGCTACTGGGTTCCATCAGCTATGGGTAGCTGAAGATAGCATTGATAAAATGGCGTTCAGAACCCCAGACGGTTTCTTCGAGTGGCTTGTCATGCCTTTCGGCTTGACAAACGCACCTGCTTATTTCGTAGACCTAATGAGCAGGGTGTTCAGAGAATTACTCAATAAGTTCATGGTGGTCTTCATAGATTATATTTTGATCTTCTCGAAGAATGAGGAAGAACGTGCTCAGCATCTGAAGGAGATCATGGAAACTCTTCGAGTTCATCAGCTAAAAGTCAAATTCTCCAAGTGCCACTTTTTGAGGGAAGAAGTAAGATTTCCTGGACATATAGTATCCAAAGATGGGTTATCTGTGGACCCCACGAAAGTGGTGGCAGTGCAAGATTGGAAGACGCCAAGAAATGCAACCGAAGTCCGAAGCTTTCTTGGGCTAGCCGGTTTTTACTGAAAGTTCATTAGGGATTTCGCGAAAATCTCAGCACCACTAACAAGGCTAACAAAGAAGAATCTGGCATTGACTTGGGATTTGGATTGTGAGTTTGCTTTCCAACGATTAAAAAGGGCTCTCACAACAGCCCCTATTCTGACTTTGCCGAATGGAAGCAAAATGTTCACAGTATATACGGATGCTTGAGGTACGGGCCTAGGCGTTGTTCTAATGCAAGAAGGGAGGGTAGTAGATTATGGTGGAAGACAATTGAAAGTGCATGAAAAGAACTACTCAACCCACGATCTTGAGTTGGCTGCCATCGTTTGTGCGCTTAAGTCTTGGTGCCATTATCTCCTAGGTGAGAAGTTCGAATTATATACTGACCATAAATCGTTGAAGTATCTTTTCTCGCAAAAAGATCTTAACCTAAGGCAGCAAAGATGGATGGAGTTCCTTGCCTTATATGACTTTGAGATTTCCTATACTCCCGGCAAAGGCAACGTAGTAGCAGACGCGTTGAGCAGAAAGAAACTGACCCTAAGCCCTCTCTTTGTAGAAAGGAAAAGCTTGGAGTATATAGCCAGTTTTGACTTTAGGCCATCCTCAGATTTTATACCTAGTTTATTGGCATCCCTAGAAGTACGGCCCACTCTTTTAGACTCGATAGGGGCCGCACAACATGAAGACCCTCATCTTGTGGATGTGATTGATAAACTAATTAGGGGTGAAACTTCCAGTCACCTCAATAAGTACTCCATCGATGATAAAGGTTGTCTAAGGAGAGATGGAAGACTATGCGTCCCTCAAGCAAGGGATTTGGTAAAGAAGGTTCTCGAGGAGGCACATCATTCCAAGATAACAATACACCCAGGAGGAGACAAGATATACAAGGACGTAAAGAGAGCTTTCTATTGGAGCGTCATGAAGAAGGACGTGGCAGATTTCGTTTCTAAGTGCGTGACATGCCAACAGTTCAAGACGGAACAAAAGAAGCCTGGAGGACTGCTTCGTCCTCTAGAAGTCTCGCAATGGAAGTGGGATAGCATTTCAATGGACTTCATTGACGGGTTGCCTAGGTCAAGAAGAGGCAATACTAGCATTTGGGTGATAGTGGACAGGCTTACTAAGAGCGCCCACTTTATACCTATCAATAGTAGAAGAACTGCCTCGTCTCTAGCTTCTCTTTATTTCATGGAAATTGTTCGACTCCATGGAATACCCTCCAGCATAGTGAGTGACAGAGACCCCGTCTTCATGAGCGAATTTTGGCGGAATCTGCAAGAAGCTGTCAGCACACAGTTATGCTTGAGCACGGCCTATCACCCCCAAACTGATGGTCAGGTAGAAAGGGTGAATAGAGTACTGGAAAATCTTCTAAGAATGTGCGTTCTTGACTTCGGAGGGACTTGGGAGGATCACCTTCCTTTAGTGGAATTCGTCTATAACAACAGTTACCAAGCCACCATCGGTATGGAGCCCTTCGAAGCTTTGTATGGAAGACCGTGCCGATCACCAACTTGTTGGTAGGAGTCTACTGACAAGATTATACTTGGGCCATGCATGATTAGAGAGACTTCAGAAAAAGTGGACTTGATACGAAGGAGAATGAAGACGACCTAAGACAGACAGAAATCCTACGCCGACAAAAGAAGGACCGACCTTGAGTTTGAGGTTGGGGACAGGGTTTTCCTTAAGGTATCTCCCTTAAGGAGCGTCTTTCACTTTGGATCCGCAGGATAGCTAGCACCAAGATTTGTAGGACCGTTCCCTATCATCGAGAAGATTGGGAAGATGGCTTATAGAGTAGACCTGCCTGAAAGGTTGGCTGGAATTCACAACGTCTTTCACGCTTCTCATCTCCGAAAATGTCTACATGAATCTGCGGAAGTGGTGGAGCCAAGCATTCTAGAAGACGCCGAAGTGGAACGCGAAGCAACTGTGAGGAGAGTACCAACTAAAATCAAAAAGCTACGCAACCGCGAAGTAAAGCTCATTAAAGTTCAGTGGAGCGACGCCGAGGAAGATGCAACTTGGGAAACTGAGGATAGAATACGCGCGGCCTACCCTTTCCTTTTTGAGGGTATATCTTTGATCTCTCTTTTTCCTTAAGTTGTGCTTGTATCTATCTTTTTAGGTATATCTCCTCGATGTTATCCTTTATCCTTAGGTAGGAACCCCTTTGGATGTAAACATGTATTTGAAACATGTTATGGTCGATGGCTACAAGTGGTTGCAAGTGCTTGCTAGTGGTTGCTCGTGGATGCATACACACACAACCTAGGTTTTAGATCGGCTCAATCACTTCATACTGCATTTGCATATATGTATTCATATTTGTATGTGGTTGAAACTTGATATGTTGTCATATGAATGTCGCATTCGTATTGATGGTTGCGCACTCATGTAGAATTATGAGTAAGGACAAATTTGCATACATAATGGATTCATGACACTTACATGATTTGCATTAAGGAGTCAACTGGATCAGTAGACCGCCCGATTTTGCATTAGTTAAGGACATATACACACACTGTGCATATAATCATAAAGCATTAGAAGTCTTTTAAGGACAATGGACGCTTGAGTTTGTTGGTTGAGTAGATGGACGATTGGATGTTAGGACTTACGTTCTCCTAGACTTGAAGATTTCGGTGACGAAATCCTTTAAGGAGGGGAGAATGTAACACCCCGAATATTTCTATTAACTGTAATTTAACAAATTAAAGTATAATTAATTCTAAATGATGGAATTAAGGGAAATGGGTTACGCCATTGTGTTCGTCTCAAAATTTTGCTTGAGATAGAGTCCAAGTTTGCGTAAAACGGATACAGTATAAAGAAGATATGGACGAACGAAGTTAGGCAGAAAAACCAGAAACGGGCCAGAATACACTGGCGTACTTGGGAAGTGCGCCAGAACAAAATTGCACTGGCGCACTTGGGAAGTGCGCCAGTACTAATTTTCACTAGCGCACCTGCCAAGTGCGCCCAGCCGAGC
This sequence comes from Allium sativum, assembly GCA_030737875.1. NCBI lineage: Eukaryota > Viridiplantae > Streptophyta > Magnoliopsida > Asparagales > Amaryllidaceae > Allium > Allium sativum. The sequence goes on along the minus strand of CM060925.1, from coordinate 303,500,871 downwards.
AGAAATCTGCTTGGTCAGGCCCTGGCTGGCCTGGTCCGGTTCTGGTCGATTTCTGAGGCTTGGCTGTGTCACTAGGGCTTACATGTCGCTTTCTGATTGGTTTCTCTTGAGATGGATGGTCTGGATTCACTATAGCTTCATCGACGGCTCTAATCAGTTTAAAATTCTATAAATACAACTCAAGTCTAAACCTAAATTCACACAAATAATATAGTACTAGAGCCGCCATGCTGCTGGAAAGAAACTAGGAGTGGCCGTCAGTTAGAAAGCTTCAAGACAAGCCATACTAAAGTAAAACACGAATCTAAACAACGTTAGTCTACCCAAAGGAAATCATATCAAATTCAGAACTCAGAATCCAGAATTCAAGTTCGTCGTTCGTTGTAAGTATAGTGATTTTTCCGATGAGAATAAAACTAAGACTTGATTCGATGTAAATTGGAAGTGGAATTGTGCTATTATGTAATGACAATGTTAATTCATATTTATGTATTGAAATGATTGTGTTGTGTATGGAATTGGGATGTTTGTGGTATAATTAAGATTGATGTTGATCCTATTGTACTTTTAGAATGACAACAACGTCACAAGCAAGTTGTATAATTCATGTTTATGTGATTATGTAGGTTGTTTGTGATTAGAACCTCATGTATATACTTTATGCTAGAACCTTTATGCCTAAATGGTTATGTTCATATACATGCTCCTATGTTTATACAAAAGTTGCAAGTTCCTAATTGGATCCATGTCAAGATCCATTTTAATATGTGTTTCGTGTTGTAATTAGATATATGATTGGATCTAGTTCACACCCTTGTCATAAAATTATTCATACTTATGAAAATGTCATATTCTTATCATACGCTAGTGATGTTCGATGTTATGCCTAGATCCAAAAACAAGTTTAGGATTATGTTATCCAAATCATATGCTAATTTGTGTGACACCTATTTGGTTAGATACCTATTTCAATGCAAGTTCACATATATGTTGATTTAGGCCAGGTTGCAAGTTCACATTCATGTTGACTATTTTGCAAGTTCACGCCTATGATGTTCATATTGACAATGCCAAAAATGCCAAGTTTACACCTATGTCATGTTTATGTTTATGAATTCCCTTATGCCTATTTGTGTGCGCTAAATTAGGCTAAGTTTTTAGCCTAATATTAAATGTTAAAACTATGCGAACGAAAGTTAGGCCAAGATTGTTAGCCTAATGTTTAAACGGGGTAACATTGGGAATATTAGTAAAACTTGACATAAAAATATATGAAATTGGCATGTTTGTCACATTCCAAAATTGGTTGCATTTTAAACAGTATAAATTCTAACACCAAAAATTTTAAACTTGGAAAGTGGGCCACAACATTTTATTGTTGACAAATTTACATATATTAAGTAATAAAGACAAATATGTAAATTTAGAAAATACGAATATGCTTAACACGAGGTTGGATTGAGTTGTGATGTAAACCTGCCCGGACCCGTCCGGCTGTCCAGTAGTCACAACAATACCTATCCAATGTGGGTGGTTAAGCATGGAGCCCAATAAGGACCCGAGGTTAGACTGAGTTACGGTGTAAATATGCCCGGAACCGACCAACACATCCAGTAACCGTAACAATATCTGTCTAATGTGAGTGGTCGATGCTTTAAGAAGCTAAGGACAGACAAGTCAGGATGGTAGGGTTAAGTTAACTAAAACACTTAACCAATTCAATATGTTAATGCAATTGATGGGTGGGGTTAGGTAAATACAGACACTTAACCACTTAACATGTTTGACCAGAAAACCCTAGTAACGGAGACCCATTTCAGCAGTAACCCAATTAGGTATCATGGTACCCTGAAACTAGGCAGGGTGGGGCACGATTACTGGGCTGATTGTAAGCGGTCAAAAGCGATGGCGGTGGGTGCAACAGTGTGGGTTCTAACGGAGTGTGGGCGTGCACACACTTCGGAGCAGACAAACAGGGCACTGGGGGCACCAGTTGTACAACCTATGCGTTTCTAGTTTTGTGTCGGGTCGCCACCATGGGACTTGATACACCCCGTGGTAGGGCCAGCATAGGTATCTAAAATCTTTGGGGGCCGTAAGGCGCAGATGATTATGCGAGTAGGAGCCGATCTTTAGAAAAAGAGGGTCACTTTACCTCCAGCATGGGGTGCCAATTAAGACAATGCAAGTAGGTGCAGAGATATAGTATGGGGTGCAATAGTATATTCGATTCAAACTTCTTAGTCTTACTTTATGACACTCTCCTATTTCCAGTTTATACTTATCACGCCCTTATTCTTATTCTCATACTGAAGAGTCACTAGACTTACCAGGCTTTATGTCTGACCCTATTTTCTTTCGTCTTCTTTTCTTTTGTTTCCCCCCTAGGTCCACATGGAGGAAATAACTCAGCTTAGTCAGACTCTTTGCAAGCTTCAAGATAGTTGATGTACAATTTGGTCTCTCTCTCTCCTTGGCTATGGCGGTTGGACACAATCATGGGGATTTATGCAGTTTTAATTATGTTTTATGCTTCTTTATTTAATAACCAAGACAGAAATGATGTTGTAATGTTTTGGAAGTTGTTATGAGACAATTATGGAAATGTTTTGTATGAACAAGTATTTTATGAAATAAAAGTCTGATGTTTTCCGCTGCTTATATATATGTGTTTATATCTGTCTTGAGTTTTATATGTGACTTTTGCTTACAAACCTCCACCAAAGTTAAGGCAGTCCCTTGTGAGTGACCTTAATGGAGGGTGGGGTGTTTCAAATACACTGGGTTCAACAAGAACATCTTGCAACCCGGCCTTCACATGACCGACCACTCATTTCGCTTTAGTGTATCGAATGTATTTCACCAACGGTTGGGATCAGCAACCGTTTCCCGAATGGGAAAGCATCGAATAGAATAAAGAATTAAATGAATATCTAGATAGGTGATTATACATCCTAATGGGAGCGACCCACATAGCCATGTTGCCTGCCCGATTTTTCTCATTTCCCGGTTGTTGAGGCTTGAGGCAACGATTACTTTCTATTCATTGATAGCACAATCACTTTGAATGCCACATCGTCAGATCCGTTATTCACTAGTTGATTTGCACAAATATATTCTGGATATTATGCTAAGGTAATAAATCTGTTGCCACAATATATATATATATATATATATATGCATACCAACATATTCGATCATTGGAAACACTTTGTCAGACATTCGTCCATTTACGTTCGTTTTGGGATTGAACGAAACCGAAGGCACAATTTTTATTAGTAGAAAAAGCCCTTGAATTTTACTCCGTCTTCGCTTACCTTCATATAATCTGATTCGCAACGCTACTGCCATTACAAAGTGGTTCTCGGATAATAATCCAACCGGTCTCTCCATATTGACAACGATATTGGCAAACACTTCGATAGTTGGTTATTTGAATATCGAAGAAACAAAAATCCATTCAAAACATCAACCAATCACTGGGCCATTTAATTTATATTTCATTAATTCAAATACTTCTCCACTTCCTTTATCAATATTTATTAACTAAATAATTTCAATTATCATCTTGGACTTTTACCCATTTGGAAAACATTTCCATATCTCGCCTTCTTTTATTTTCTACACTTAGAAAATATTTTCTAACTATAATTGGAAACATTCCAATTATTTATTTCTTGCTCGACTTATTCAATTTTACCTCGGTAAATATTTATTTATTTTATTTCCAAAATTCCACTTGTTTGGCTAAAACGAATGTTGTGTAAAACATCGTTACAAACAACTCAAAATATTTCATTCAACTATCTTTTATTCAACCATCGATCTTCGAGACTGAATCTTGCTATTTATCGGCTAAAAATGAAAACAATCAAGTTTGGGTATAACTACCTCTCAGACCTTGACTGAAAACATCATTTAACTTCAAACCAGACAAGACTGCTAACTCTAATAATCAACACCGTATTAAACCAATTTCCCATTTCTAAAACGTATATGCTTTTCTCTTTCTATTCTTACTCAATTTAAATTCACATATTTTCTTTTTGTTTAAAATATTCTATCTTTAGTTCGTTTCCTCATGGAATTCTGTAGATATCGATACATTGATTGTTAATTATCAAAATTTCTTAAAAATATTCTAACTCCTTAAATTTTCGGAAAATTTCGCCATAACCTCCTTTGTACCGGGAGCATAGGGATATTTCAAATAGCCTCCCATGGCCTTCACCAATCCAAAAGAAAAAGGAAAAGCCAAGCGGCTTGCCGATACGACACATAAAATCTCATATATGAATTTAAACATGTATCTTTTTGTCGGGCACATAAATCAAAATCTTCATATACTTCATCCCATACGTGTCTAACACATGCTCACCTGTTTTCAATTCAATTCTACTCAATCCAATCGTTTGAATTCAGTTTCGCTCACTTATTCTTTAATGAGCTATTTTGCCTATTTCATTTCTTTGTTTGAACATAACATGTTCAAACAAAATATTTAACTTGCTCATAACCAAATTGAATTTCAATTTCAATTCTAGTTTCCTTTTCGATTTCAAATATAAATTTTCAAATCAAATTCACTTATTCAAAGCCCAATATTAATTCAAAATCTCATTAACTAATTACTATTCAAATTAATTAATTCTATTCAATAATAAAAAATCTGATTTCTGTTTCAAAGATCAATTCATTACTCCACTTGAGTTCACATATGATTTACAACTCAAATCTAAAATTTTCTAAATAGAAATTCGGTTTTCATTCGCTTAAAATCCTTTTATAAAATTAAACAAACCGTTATGGTTTTTAAATGGTTATGGTGCTGTTTTTCTGAGGATTTGATTTTGATATAACTCAAAATATATACGATGAAATTTAGATTTTCTCTTCCATTAGAAAACTAATATCAAATCGGTCCTAACATTTCTTGTTTCAAAGAATTCCGACTTCAATTGAGTTCTATATATTCAATTGAAGTTCGAATCGCCAGTTTACGAACTGCAGTGCTGCGGCGAGTTCGTTTTAATTATATCTATATATAAACGTTTGAACTTCGTTTATAATAAATTTAACTCCATTTTAAATATATTCGAATTCTAATATTCAAACTCCATTTCATTACTGTTTGAATTCTAATATTCAAACTCCATTTCAACTCTATTTGAAATCTATATTCAAATTTCAAATTCTATTTTGAAATTCTATTTTCAAATTCCATTTCAATATATTTGAATTCTATATTCAAATTCCATATTTAAACTTTTTTTATTCAAATCTATTTTCATACACCATTTGAATTTCAATATATTTTCAAACTTCATTTGGATTTCTAAATTAAATCTATTTTCAAACTTCATTTGAATTTCTATATTCAATCTATATTTGAATTTTCTTTATTCGAACTCCATTCCAATTCTCTTTGAATTTAATATTCAAGTTATCTCTTGATAATTTATTCATTTTATTTATAAACACCATTTTTCAAATTTCCTTGTTTAATATTTAAACAAGTTCCCTTTTCAAATTTCTTTTTAAATCCAAAATCTCATTTTGGAAATTCTATTTATAATAACGTATAAATATAAATACAAATTTATTTTCACATTCAAATTAACTTCTACTTAAATAAATTCGAATTAATTGAATTCACATCAGAATAAATCCCATCGTTTATTTCTTTAAAACGATTTCCCTATTCATATTTTTAAATTCACAATTGAATTTAAAAATTCAAATGATCAAATGATAATTCTCCTTTCCATTTACAAGCACCATTTATTTTACTTGTTTATATATTTAAACAAGTCCATTTCAAATTCGTTTGACATAAAATCTCTATTTGGAAAAATAAATTTCCCTTTCCAAATTCACACTTGGATTTTTATTTCTGAATTATTTAATGATAATTCATTTCACTTTATTTATAAACTTCGTTTATAAATGAACTATTTATAAACTTCATTTATAAATGAACTATTTATAAACTTCGTTTATAAAGGAACTACTTGTTTTTATTTTCAAAACAAGTTTATATTTCAAATCTATTTAAAAATTCAAATTCTATTTTTCTAAAATAGGATTTCCCTTTTTAATCTCAAATACCCCTTTTAGCGTATTTTTATAAATTAATACTTAGGCCCAGTGATATTTAAACACCAAACAACCAATTATTTATTTCAGGTTTTCTAACACATCATACATAACAATATATATGCAAACAAATAAACAAACAGATAATATATTTTTGAGGAATCCAGTTGGATCCCTCCAACCTGTTTCCCTACATCCACAGACGTTAGTCAACATAGTAATACCAATCCTGCTTCGATGCAGTACATCGCGGTATGAAGGTCATCCACTAATATATTTGTGGGTCGCATTGGGAAATCATCCGCTATGAAACTGCGGGCATCCGCTAATGAGACTGCGGGAATCAATCCAATCATTAACCCAATATATATATAATAGTCAACCCTAAATAACTAATATATTTAAAGCAACCAGAAAAATCCAAACAAGCAACAACAATTATTTTTAACGAATAAAAATAATTCTAAATAAAGGTGAGTTAGATTTACTCACCAGGGTTTTTAATTTGCACTTATACCAATTTCATTTTATATTCATCGATTTTCGAGTCTTCGAACTCCACATGGATGATTCCATTCGATTTTTTTTCGCCTAAGAAAAATCCAAACTTTATAAATTAACTACTGAATATCCTTAACCAGATTTTATACTAAAAATTAAATTCTAACTGAGATACTAGTTTAATACTAATCAATCATACTAATTAAATTCTAACCATTTAAAACATTTACTTCACAAATTTTAGTTAAATTACCTTAATGTAAATTTCCATGCCTACAGACAAAGAACAAAGTGAATCCTTCTTTTCTTTCTCAGTTGGCATACTCATACCAAATTTCTTACAGCTTTTCCTTGGAATCGCAACCAATCAACATCGTTCTCCATTCCGCTGCATCGGACTTTACACATTCCTGTCATCACGTTCGCACTATTCCAGTTGAACTCCATTTCAGCATTCACGAAACCCCTAACTGTCGAAGAACCCTTGCTCGCGATTTCCAAAATCGAAGTCAGGAATTTGAGGCGCACCCCCAACATTGAATGATTTTAACCTCCACAAACACTACTGCTTTGCCTTCTCATCCCATTGCAACTCCCTTTTCGCCAGAATCCCCATCACAGCAGTCCGTAGTTGAAGACCAGAATCTCCTAATCACCATCGCGACTTGATGGTTTTTTTTGTGCTCACCATGGCAGATGTCGAGGTCTACGAAGGTCGACTGGATCTCCTCCATCTATGTTGATAAGGTCGACTCCCCTTCTCTACTGCTAAGCCCATCTCGATTTCGATCCCTTCTAATTTTGCGAAAGAAGAAAAAAGGGCGGTGGACATTTCTGATTTCTTTTGATTTTTTTGTTTTGTGGTATAGGGATTTTCGATTTCAACTGGTATCATGATTTTCAGAAGAGAAGAATGAAGAAGCAAGGGGAGAGGCTGTCGCAATATATAGAGGTGGAGAATCACACACGAAATCTTTGTATTTATTTAAAAAAAAATCTAATTAATTTGATTCTGATTCGATATAAAGAGATCTTTCATTCTTTTTAAACAGATATCAATTTGATTTTCGATTCGATTTCGATTTTATCCATTATAAATATTATGGGGTTCACAGTTAAAAATCATGAACCGCTATTTTAGCGTACCGACCGTCGTTCCAATGTAATAACATTATACTGAACTCAACAGAATATTTTCTGAAATTTTATTTCGAACGTATATATATAATAATCATATTAAATCGATATAATATAATTTAAATTCAAAAGAAATAAATTCTTCAACAATAAATTATTATCATCGTTGTCTATATTCAAATATATATATTGATCATCTAAACTGTTCTGATTCTGTTTTTTAACTTCGATTTCAATTATATTTTGTATTTCGATAATTTAGTATAATTGATATAAATCCAAGAATTTATATCTAAATCGATACATACCATAAAAATTGATTTATATTATCATCTCTATATTTAAAACCATATTAAATATTTAAAATAAATCGATAAAAATTTCGGGTCATTACAGCCACTAGGGCCGCGCCGCCTCCCAGGATGACCGCCACCCTCCACCCTCTTTCCTCTCCCCATCGCACACTCCACCCCCCTTCTCAGTTGAACGCGATGCCCCAAAACCCCACCAAACCCATCGCGCGCCACCCCCCGTACTCCCTCCACCGCCATCGACGTTCGCCCCCTCTCCTCCTTACTCCAGCCTCCTCCGTTCTTCCCTCCCTCTTCCTTCAACCGACGCACCTCCACCCTGAAAACCCGCCGCCACTGCTTGCCGCCACCAACAGTCAGCGAGCGCCCCTCCTCCACCTCCAGTGCATAACACCAGCCCCCTTTTCCCGATTAAAAACTGTAAGCCCCTTTTTCTTTTTATCATTATTTATTTTTATTAGCTTCTTCTAAGTAAATTGATTTTATTGGCAATAAAAATTTGATTTTCATAGTGAATAAAAGTAGATTTTTGCGGAATAGAAAGATAGGACTTTTGTTAGGAGAAAATGAAGAAAGGCGGGTTTGCTATATATATAGATAGTTTAAAAAGGTATGATTTTTTTTAAAATTATCAAAGGTCTGATTTTTAATATGTAAAAGGTCGGATTTTTGATGTGTAAAAGGTTGGATTTTTAGTGTGTAAAAAATCGGATTTTTAAATATGAAAGAAGTTGAGAAATCGAATTTATATAAGTTGAAAGATCATATTTTTATATGTTGAAAGATTATATTTATATAAGAAAAGTTATGATTTTTATAATCGAAATAGCGATAAAAAAATTAGATTTTTTATATATGGAATAATGGCATAAAAATATGATTTTTAATGTATAAACATCATATTAAAAATATGATTCTTACTATGAACAACGGAGCAAAGACTGCTTTAGAATTTCAAACAGACCCAGACGGTTCAAAAGAAAAGCACGGCGGAGTGGAACCCTCTGTGAGAACTTCTTGTTTTTAATTTATTTCTAGTTTGAAATATATGCTAGGATGCAGACGATGCTTAGTAGCACCCGACACCGGTCGTCCACAGACCATGGATGACTTGTTTGGTTGGTTGCTGTGTTGTGAAATTTGATTGTGTGATGTGAAATGAAATAAGATATTTTATAGTGGAAAATACTTTATAGTTAAAAATATAATTTTTAACGTGTATATAAAATAAATATTTATAAACGAATCGAATGATTTGTTTATATACACCGATTTGACTGATATTGATTGGGACGATAAATTTTACACATCGCCCAACTACACAAATAAAATCTGCGTTTGTTGATTTGAAACCCCACACGGGTATTGGGATGATATTTGACGTACACTAATCCCGATTGTTTAGTGGTATGACAATCGATGGGTTGACAGACTGTATAAGCGTTAATTATTGATATTTAATGCTTATGCAGTTGTCTGGTGCACTCTGGATGATGGTTGATGATTTATCGTTGCTGTTATATACATGTGTTGTAGGGAATCCATATAATTAACGTTATATGGTAATTGATTGGGCCTTATTCCAATTTGGAAAATATATATTCATGTGTTGAATAGAAAATAAATTCATGTGTTGAATAGAAAATAAATATTCATGTGTTGAATAGAATAAACATGCATGTGTTGAATAAAAGCTGTGTTGGTTAGATATGCGCCATTTTGATGCGAACGATATTTATATCGATTATATTCGTTTTTAAAAGGTATATAGAAAATGTAGTGATTTCAAAATATAACGTTTTGAAAATATTATCATTTGTATATCTATGATGTGGAATATTCAATTTTGATTCGAAATTGAATATGAAGTTGAAATCATTGAAAACGAATTTAAAACGATTTACATAATACGTTTTAAAAAGGAAATCGACGAAATATATATAATATAAAAAATATATATATAATGGTCTGAATAGAACGCGCCGCGCTGCGGCAGTTCGTGAATTTCGACCATTGACATCGAATGGACATTGCGGGAGATCGGATCGTCGGATTCTCCTATGACTGGAACCATTGGGTTCGTATCGAAAAGAGCTTTCTAACGAATACAAGTGATTTGAAATCTAACGGTCGGATTTAGAATTATGTCCAAATCAAATTTGGAAAAGGTCGCTGTAAGTGCAGTTCGATGGTCGTTGATGGAAATCGACTATATGTGCCTGGATAAAATTATTAAAAATAGTAATAATTTGTGTAGAATCATAAGAAATGATTTGTGAAGAATTGGGATAAAAAACTCAATATTTGAAAAGATAAAAATAATTTTTTATCGAAATGAACAAGTTTTGACCTAGAATTATAATTCTATTTATTTTTAAAATAAATAAATTGGATTTGAAATGGTTTTAAAAGTAACCAGAATTTCCAATAATTGAATTGGGATGGATTTGAATCGAAATTATCTTTGGAATATTTCGATGTTGGATTTCGTGATTATACAGATATTGTTATGGAAATTTGAAAGATATATTTGTATCGTTATTTCCAATACAATATTTATTGGTCGTTGAATTTGATATTGATTATAAGCTGATATATTTTTTATTTAGAGCCTTGTATTTAATATCAAATGAGATTCGGGTTTGTCGTGAATGGTGTCTTCATTAACACTGTTCTTAAACCCATTTGAGAAAAAATTAAATCTTTTTATTTAGATTTAATGAAGTGTACCAATTAAATGAGATTTAATTGGAATTGAATTTGAATTGATTTTTGGGTTTATCGTGAACGGTGTTTTAAACAACACTCGTTCTTTAACCCAATAATTAATGGAATGTGATTTTGGGTTTATAGTGAACCGTGTTTTAAATGACATTGGTTCTTTAACCCAGTTAAAGACAGGATGTGATTTCCCAAGTCAAATAATGATTGATATGATTTTTGGGAAGATTAAAACTAAGTGGAGTTTTAATGAATCTTTAATTAGATTGAAATGATCGAGAAAGGAGTACCACCAGTTTTTCTCCAGGCGATAGTTAAATCTTTAATTAGATTTGAACGTGAAATGGTAATTGAATTTACCGATAACACCGTGGTGTTAGACATGAAGTATTACCAGTTTTACTTCATGGGATGAATAGGTTGGGATTAGGAAATAAAATAAATGATTACTTCGGTGTGGTTCGCTAATCCCAACTTATTTGAATCGATATTCAAAAGGAGATTAAAGAATAAATTTAAAGAATTTATCTTTGATAAAATTAATGGGAACCTTTCCCTAGTGATGTGAATATTTGAATAAAAGAATATTCTGAATTGGAATGAGGCTATGTTGTGTTTGTGTAACACTTGTTTATAAAATACGCGAGTTATTCGGAAAGACCGGGTTTATCCCATTCTGAATAACTGATACGACGATAAGTCGAAGATGAAGACGGCAGTCGAAGACCGGAGGTCTTCACGTCGTTTGGATAATTACTGATGATCTTGATTGGGTCGTACACCCAAGAGGAGGGAATCAGTTTGTGATCGTCTAGACACACTTGGAGATCGATGGATATGCGAGGTACAAGGTGCCTCCGGTTTCGTTCAGACCTAGAACGAACATGTAAATGGACTGTGTGTCTGACATTGGATTTTATTCTGTGTGATTGATTTCTATTAAGTATATATCCGTTTGGTGGCAGAGAATTTATTCTCTTGCTTAACGCCCTTCTCTGAGACGTATGAGCTCAGGGGTTATATATTGATGGATATCAATCGCATGGAGTGAATTGCCTGTGTGGCATGCCTAAGTGGCAAATTGATCAAGGCTTCTGTTGAAAACAAAAGTCTTGTGGTTGATGAACAAAGCACGGCCTGTGTGGCATAGCTTTGTGTAGCGTTGATTCACGAGCCTCACACCCCGGTTGTGAACCAGAAACGGGAGAAGGATCTCAGGGAGGACATGTGTGACAACAAGGAATTTCGCTCGATCCGAATCAGTCGCTAAACCGATCTAGACCTTTCGAAACGCCTGATTGTTTTGAGAACACGACAAAATAGAACGCAGACAGAAGAACATTTCATTGTATATTACAACAATTCCATCAGAATACAAGAATATACAGAGTATGAATTAATATTACACAGAAAATATCAGAGATTTAAATTACATTTAAATACATCGCAGCGGAAATAATACAAAACACAACAAGAAGAGATATACAGATACAGAGCTTTCTGGATATCGTTCCAGCTGTAGATCAGAATCTTGTGAATATAAATCTGCAGAACCGAAACTACTAGCTGCCCGTGTGGAAATAGGGGCACCCAGAGTTTAGGTTAAAACAATAAACTCCAGGTCAGTCATGGGACTGGTGTGGGAACTAAAACAGTTATTAATCTTTGTTTTAAAGTTAGGTAAATCAAGGGACCACGCCGTATAACACGGAACGGGTTTCCTCCCAAGAATTACAGTGCAGAAAACAAACAGCGCAATGCTAAATAAAGAACAATGAAGCTATTATAAGACCCAGGTCCCATCACACAGTGCAACGTAGGGCCGGAGGATAGGGTTTTCCCTTATAATAGCCAAATATGCTTGATACACGAAATTTCATCTTATATTATTACTGTAAATGAAGAAAACAACTTCAAATATAAATATATCAATCATAGACGGCATGGGTACCATATATCATGTCGCCGATACTAGGCTCTACAATCAAAACCGCAAAATGTCATATTTGGAAATTGGATTTCCATCATGGTGGCTCCTGATTCGAAAGATCGATCGCGTAGTGCCATCTACAACGGCTTACGTCTCAGCTAGAGAAAACACCGTAATGCACATCCGCACTTTTTGGAAATCGAGTATCACTGCGGCTTACGTCTCGGCGAGAGAAAACACCGCTTACCCTATCCCTCTGAGCACTAAGCTCAATCTCGGTCGACCGAATCCACGACACCACGAAGGTGCCCATCCTCTAAAAAAGCATACTGATCAAACCATCAGTTTACCACCATACCGGGGTGTGAGGCTCGCGAATCAACGCTATACACAAAGCCGTGCTATATTAAAGCTGTGCTTTGATCATCATCCACCAAACTTTGCTTTTCAACACAAGTCTGGATCACTGCATCTCAGCATGCCACATTATCAATCCATATCGTACCACTGATTTCTGCCAATATATAACCTCTGAGCTCGTATGTCTCAGAGAAGGGCGTTAAGCAAGAGAATAAATTCTCCGCCACCAAACAGATATATATTTAGCAGAGATCAACGAATACAATATAAAGGAATACAATGTCAGACACACCATCCATTTACAAGTCCATTCTAGGTCTGAACGAAACCGGATGCACTTTCCTCGCATATCCGTCGACCTCCAAGCACGTCCGGACGACTACTACTTTAGCCCTCTTCAAGGTAGCTACTCCAATTGTGAGCATCAGTAGCACCCATCCATTCGATGTGAAAATCGTCGGTCTTGCACCGTCTTCCATCTCTTCGACTCATCGTCGAATCAGTTATTCAGAATGGGTTATACTCGGCCTTTCTGAATAACTCGCATATCTTATAATCAAGTGTTATAAAACACAACATACGCCTCATTCCAATTCAGAATATTCTTTTATTCATATATTCACACTCCTAGGGAAGTATTCCCATTAATTTTATCAAAGATAATTTTTTTTTTAAATTTGTTCTTTAATCTTCCTTTGGATGTCATTTCAAACTATATTATCGTTTTCCAAACTAGTCGGGATTAGCGAACCACACCGAAGTAATTATTTATTTTATTTCCCACTCCCAACCTATTCATCCCATGGAGCAAAACTGTTATTACTCCATAACTAACACCATGGTTTATCGGTAAATTTAATTACCATTCCACGTTCAAATCTAATTAAATATTTAACTATCGCTAGGAGTAAAACTGGAGATACTCCCCTTTCGATCATTTCCCAATTTTGATAATTTAAATTATCAATCCACATTTCAATCTAATTAAAGATTCATTAAAACTCCTTTTATTGGGTTAAAGAGCTAATGTCATTTAAAACACAGTCCACGATAAACCCAAATCACATTCTATTTCAGTTCCAATTAAATATATTAGAAATTTTGGTTATTTAAAACGCATTTCAAATTCAATTTATTTGTTTCAAAAATAAATTGATTTTTATTCTAGTTCAAAACTAGTTCATTTCGATAAAAATCTATTTTTATCTTTTAAAATATGGAGTTTTTCAACCCAATTTTTCCCAAATCATTTCTTTTGATTTTACACAAATTATAGATATTTTTAATTATTTTATCAAGGCCCGTACAGTCGGTTTTCAATAACTGCCACCGAACTGCACTTACAGCGACCTTTTCCATATTTGATTTGGACATAATTTCAAATCCAACCATTAGATTCCATATATCTAATATTCATTGGAAAGCTCTTTTCGATACGAACCCAACGGTTCCGGTTTTAGGAGAATCCGACGGTCGGATCTCCCGCAACGTCAATTCGAAGTCAATGGTCGAAATTCGCGAACTGCCGCAGCGCGGCGCGTTCTATTCAGGCCATTATATTAAATATATAATATATATAATATATACTTCGTCGATTTCCTTTTCAAAACAAATTTTATAAATCGTTTTAAATTCGTTTTCAAAACGATTTCAACTTCATATCAAATTCAAATCAAAATTGAAATTTTCCAATATAAATTCGTTTTAAATTCATTTCAAATTGATTTCAATTCAAATTCTATTCAATTTCAGTTCATTTTCAATTCGAATTCATTTCTATTCAATTTCGATTCGAATTCGTTTTATATTCAATTTCAATTCGAATTCGTTTTATATGAAATTCAATTCGAATTCGTTTTATATGCAATTCAATTCGAATTCGTTTCTATTCAATTTCAATTCGAATTCGTTTCTATATTCAATTTCAATTTCGAATTCACTTTCTAAATATTCAATTCGAATTCACTTTCGATTTATTCAATTCGAATTCACTTCCTATTTAATTCAATTCGATTCAAATTCATTTTAAAAACGAATATAATCGATATCAATATCGTTCGCGTCAAAATAGCGCATCTCTAATCAACACGGCTTTATATTATTCAATAACTTCGTTATTCTATTCAACAAATGAATATTCATTTTCTATTCAACACATGAATTTATATTTCTTTCACCACATGACTAATCTCAAGGAATGAGTACTGTTAACACGTTAATCTTTATTTTAAAATATTCTTTATTTTCACAATTGGAATGAGGCCCAATCAATTACCATATAATGTTAATTATGTGGATTCCATACAACACAAGTATATAATAGCAACGATAAATAATCAACCATCCACAGTGCACCACACAACTGCATAAGCATTAAATGTATATAATTAACGCTTACACAGTCTGTCGACCAATCGATCGACATACAATTTATAAATTGGGATTAGTGGACGCCAAATATCATCCCAACACCCGTGTGGGGTTTCAAACAATCAAACACATATTTTATTTGTGCAGTTGGGTGATGTGTAAAATTTATAGTCCCAATCAATATCAGTAAAATATGTGTATATAAACAAACCATCCGATTTGTTTATAAATGTTTATTTCATTTTAACACGTTAAAAATTATATTTTTAATTATAGAATATTTTCCAATATAAAATATTTTATTTCGTTCCACATCAAACAATCAAATTTTCACAACAACATCAATCTAACAAACAAGTCGTCCATGGACTGTGGACGACGGGTGTCGGGTGCTACTAAGCACCGTTTGCATCCTAGTATATATATATTAACTAGAAATTTAATGTAAAAGTGAGGAGTTCTCACCCAAGCTATCCCAACTCCACGACACTTCAAATGTAGAAGTCTTCGCCGTCTGACACTTTCGTTGCTCGTATTCACTACATATATAAAAATCACATTTTTATATTGTTGCCATGTATATAAAAATTCTATTTTTATACCGCTACTGTATAGATAAAAATTCTATCTTTCTATCGCTAATGAATATATAAAAATCACATTTTTACATTGCCATTCAAACGATAAAAATTATATTTTTACTTTGATTCATATATGATAAAAATCACCATTTTATATCATCACTTCATATGTTAAAATCGTATTTTCATCCTATCGCTATAAATATAAAGATCAAATTTTTACTTCATTACATATATAAAAATCAAATTTTTATCTTCACTTCATATATATAAAAATCGAATTTTTACTTCGCTATTCAATATATAAAAATCGAATTTTTATTTCGCTACTATATAGATAAAAAAAATTCTATTTTTATAACGGTGTTCATATAATAAAGATTATATTTTTATCATGCTATTCTCTATATAAAGATTTCGCCTTTTCAAATATAAAGATTCCGCCTTTTCTATCTATATAATATAAAAATCGTATTTTTATATTCTCTATCTTATAAAAATCATATCTTTACATTGCAACTACTATAAAGATCACATCTTTATTACTCTACATTATATAAAATCATATTTTTATTCTCCTAAAAATATAAAAATCATATTTTTAAATCTTCACATCTAATAAAAATATCGCCTTTCTATTCTAAAATATAATTCCTTTGTCAATAAAATCTAATATTTCTTTTACATAAATCATTTCTTACTTCTATCATGAAAACCATATTTCTATAACCATATTTTCGTTAACCAAAAATCGTATTCTTTACAGCATCAAAATGATATTTTTACATTATACATATAAATGGAAATCAAATTTTTATCTCTCTTTATATACTAAAACTGAAATTTTGTTTTTATCGAACTAATTACTTTATATAAATAAAATAAAGAAATGAAAATAAACGAAAACCTTACAGCATAAATAGAAGGAGGGGGGTCCACGCAGGCCTTTGTGCGTTGGGGATGGTCGGAGGAGGGGGAAGCGGCAGTCAGAGTGCTGGTGAAGGGGCGGCGCAGGCCATTTTAGGTGGTGGTGGCGTTGGGTGGCTCCAGCTTCCATCGATTTGGCTTTTTTGGTGGTTTGGGGGACTACGGGCTCGAGGGGGAGGGACTGGAAGGGGCGCCGCAGTGTTGAGGTGGGGCCGACCTCGCGGCGGAACGGGGTGGTGGGCGGAGCGCGTTCTGGAGGAGGCGACACCCGTGGATCTCGAGGAGCGATGAGGTTCTCTTTTTTTTCCTCTTTAATCTGCGTTGACCGATTGTGGAGGAAGGGAGAGAGAGAGAACATGAGGGGTGAGGGTTTTATATATTTTTAATTATTTAATTTTAAAGTTCAAAAAGTAACTTTTTATTTTGAACTCGAAATCGAACCCGCCGACTGTCATCGCTAGGGTAATGCCCCCATTCCGAACACAATGGGATATGTATCATAAGCTGATTCGACCGTTTCGATCAGTTTTCGTCAAAATCAAAATATAACTCTATATATTGAATTTGAATGCGCATTTCAATTTACCGGGGCTATATACTAACCCTAAAAATTCCCGAAAAATATTTTCTAACTTCTTATTGACGATACGGTCCTAACAAAACTAATTTCGTCGAATTCTGAGACCGTCTGAAAATTTACCATTTTCCAGTCGATTAAAATCAACTGAAACTGGTCAAACGCGTTTTCCTTTGCAGCGCTCACATATTGATTCAAAAAATTATGAAAATTGGAATCTAGCAATACGTTGACATCACGGATCCAACAAAAGTGGTTTCGTCGAAATCCGAGGTCATTTGCAAAATTTCCATTTTAAGGGCCTGAATTCCATAGCGACTATTCAGGATTTTCAACTGGACATAACTTTTGATCCCCGCTATGAAATTTTGATTTTTCGGATTCGTTGGAAATATATTCTCTAATAGATCCTATTATTTTTGGTTTCGCTAAAATCCTGTTTATTTTGAACCCGGTATGTTCAATTGAAATTTGAAATCGAATTATCGAACTACCGCGCAATTTTCAATTCCTTTTATAATTTAAAATAAATATTTATATTCTAACGACGATCTATATAACTATATACGTTCGAATTCTATTTAAAATAAATTTTTCGTCAATATTATTTAAAATAATCTATTTTAAATATTCAAAATTCGCTAAAATTGCCAAAATAAAAATTTCAAACTGGCTCGCATTTTCCGGGTTGTTACAATCTCCCCCACTTAAAACTTTTCGTCCCCGAAAAGGAACGAAGCCGAAAGTTGTTTTAAAAACCAACTCAACTTTCATTATTTTCGCTACGGCTTAAGTTCTTCAACTTTTCAGTTTCTAAGAACTTTTCAAATTTTTCAAAAATTTGGCTAACACCCTAAATTTTCGAAAAATTTCGCCATAACCTCCCCTGCACCGGGAGCACCGGGAAAATCCCGAAATTGCCATATAGGCCCTCTGATCTCAAAAAGAAAAAGAAAAAGCCAATCGGCTCATAAAATCATCATCACCCAAAAAAACAGTAAATTATGATAAACATGTACCTATTTGTCGGGCAAACAAATTTTATTCTTCTGCTCTAGCCTCTTTGCAATGACCTGTTCAATGTAAGTACATGTATATGCAAGCATTTGCAACTAATTTTCAATACAGTTCAATATTTGGTTCAATTAGGATAGATGGTTCAAAATTATCAAACAAATAAACAAACAACACAACCATCAATCAATTAGTGAATTAACGTTTCAAATTCATAATTTTGATTCATACACAGAAAATCATGTTTTTGATGCCAAATCACGACAATAAATCTATCTAGTTTTGGTTCTCACACCAGCCTAATGGAAATATATAGATATCACACTTTCGAAACTCGAATATAAATTCTGATGATGTACGTACTACATAGCGATCATCAGAACCATCCCCGGGCGACTAGAATGTCATTCTATATCTATCCAGTATACTAAAACTTCGAATATACGTTCATGACGCGTATATGCAAAATCTTTATATACTAGATTGTCCAAATTCAAAATAAATAAATATTCAAATACGTGTAAAACGATTTAAATTTCAAAACAAAATTGTTTTCATTTGAAATATATACTCTTCACACTCGTTCTAGGATACTACTGATCCAATCTCTAACGAGTCATTCTAATTGGATATTACTAATCCAACATCTGATGAATTCTTTCGTTCGGTTCTAATGTGTCTTGTTCTCTAGCTCTGTAAACCAGAGCTCTGATACCAAATGTGACAACAAGGAATTTCGCTCGATCCGAATCAGTCGCTAAACCGATCTAGACCTTTCGAAACGCCTGATTGTTTTGAGAACATGACAAAATAGAACGCAGACAGAAGAACATTTCATTGTATATTACAACAATTCCATCAGAATACAAGAATATACAGAGTATGAATTAATATTACACAGAAAATATCAGAGATTTAAATTACATTGAAATACATCGCAGCGGAAATAATACAAAACACAACAAGAAGAGATATACGGATACAGAGCTTTCTGGATATCGTTCCAGCTGTAGATCAGAATCTTGTGAATATAAATCTGCAAAACCGAAACTACTAGTTGCCCGTATGGAAATAGGGGCACCCAGAGTTTAGGTTAAAACAATAAACTCCAGGTCAGTCATGGGACTGGTGTGAGAACTAAAATAGTTATTAATCTTTGTTTTAAAGTTAGGTAAATCAAGGGATCACGCCGTATTACACGGAACGGGTTTCCTCCCAAGAATACCAGTGCAGAAAACAAACAGCGCAATGCTAAATAAAGAACAATGAAGCTATTATAAGACCCCGGTCCCATCACACAATGCAACGCAAGCCGGAGGATAGGG
Organism: Allium sativum; assembly: GCA_030737875.1. NCBI lineage: Eukaryota > Viridiplantae > Streptophyta > Magnoliopsida > Asparagales > Amaryllidaceae > Allium > Allium sativum. The sequence goes on along the minus strand of CM060925.1, from coordinate 303,481,021 downwards.
TTTTCCCTTATATTAGCCAAATATGCTTGATATGCGAAATTTCTTCTTATATTATTACTATAAATGAAGAAAACAACTTCAAATATAAATATATCAATCATAGACGACATGGGTACCATATATCATGTCGTCGATACTAGGCTCTACAATCAAAACCGCAAAATGTCATATTTAGAAATTGGATTTCCATCATGGTGGCTCCTGATTCGAAAGATCGATCGCGTAGTGCCATCTACAACGACTTACGTCTTAGCTAGAGAAAACACCGTAATGCACATCCGCACTTTTGGGAAATCGAGTATCACTGCGGCTTACGTCTCGGTGAGAGAAAACACCGCTTACCCTATCCCTTTGAGCACTAAGCTCAATCTCGGTCGACCGAATCCACAACACCACGAAGGTGCCCATACTCTAAAAAAGCATACTGATCAAACCATCAGTTTACCACCATACCGGGGTGTGAGGCTCGCGAATCAACGCTATACACAAAGCCGTGCTATATTAAAGTTGTTCTTTGATCATCATCCACCAAACTTTTCTTTTCAACACAGGTCTGGATCACTGCATCTCAGCATGCCACACTATCAATCCATATCGTACAACTGATTTCTGCCAATATATAACCTCTGAGCTCGTATGTCTCAGAGAAGGGCGTTAAGCAAGAGAATAAATTATCCGCCGCCAAACAAATATATATTTAGCAGAGATCAACGAATACAATATAAAGGAATACAATTCAGACACACCATCCATTTACAAGTCCGTTCTAGGTCTGAACGAAACCGGAGGCACTTTCCTCGCATATCCGTCGACCTCCAAGCACGTCCGGACGACTACTACTTTAGCCCACTTCAAGGTAGCTACTCCCATCGTGAGCATCAGTAGCACCCATTCATTCGATGTGAAGATCGTCGGTCTTACACCGTCTTCCATCTCTTCGACTCATCGTCGAATCAGTTATTCAGAATGGGTTATACCCGGCCTTTCTGAATAACTCGCATATCTTATAATCAAGTGCTATAAAACACAACATACGCCTCATTCCAATTCAGAATATTCTTTTATTCATATATTCACACTCCTAGGGAAATATTCCCATTAATTTTATCAAAGATAAATTCTTTTAAATTTGTTCTTTAATCTTCCTTTGGATGTCATTTCAAACCATATTATGATTTTCCAAACTAGTCGGGATTAAAGAACCACACCGAAGTAATTATTTATTTTATTTCCCACTCCCAACCTATTCATCCCATGGAGCAAAACTGTTATTACCCCATAACTAACACCACGGTTTATCGGTAAATTTAATTACCATTCCACGTTCAAATCTAATTAAATATTTAACTATCGCTAGGAGTAAAACTGGAGATACTCCCCTTTCGATCATTTCCCAATTTTGATAATTTAAATTATCAATCCACATTTCAATCTAATTAAAGATTCATTAAAACTCCTTTTATTGGGTTAAAGAGCTAATGTCATTTAAAACACAGTCCACAATAAACCCAAATCACATTCTATTTCAATTCCAATTAAATATATTAGAAATTCTGGTTATTTAAAACCCATTTCAAATTCAATTTATTTGTTTCAAAAATAAATTGATTTTTATTCTAGTTCAAAACTAGTTCATTTCGATAAAAATTTATTTTTATCTTTTCAAATATGGAGTTTTTCATCCCAATTTTTCCCAAATCATTTCTTTTGATTTTACACAAATTATAGATATTTTTATTTATTTTATCAAGGCCTGTACAGTCGGTTTTCAATAACTGCCACCGAACTGCACTTACAGCGACCTTTTCTATATTTGATTTGGACATAATTCCAAATCCAACCATTAGATTCCATATTTCTAATATTCATTGGAAAGCTCTTTTCGATACGAACCCAACGGTTCTAGTTTTAGGAGAATCCGACGGTCGAATCTCCCGCAACGTCAATTCGAAGTCAATGGTCGAAATTCGCGAACTGCCGCAACGCGGCACGTTCTATTCTGGCCATTATATTATATATATAATATATATAATATGTACTTCGTCGATTTCCTTTTAAAAAAAAATTATAAATCGTTTTAAATTCGTTTTCAAAACGATTTCAACTTCATATCAAATTCAAATCAAAATTGAATTTTTCCAATATAAATTCGTTTCAAATTCATTTCAAATTGATTTCAATTCAAATTCGATTCTATTCAATTTCAGTTCATTTTCAATTCGAATTCATTTCTATTCAATTTCGATTCGAATTCGTTTTATATTCAATTTCAATTCGAATTCGTTTTATATGCAATTCAATTCGAATTCATTTTATATGCAATTCAATTCAAATTCCTTTCTATTCAATTTCAATTCGAATTCGTTTCTATATTCAATTTCAATTTCGAATTCACTTTCTAAATATTCAATTCGAATTCACTTTCTATATATTCAATTCGAATTCACTTTCTATTTAATTCAATTCGATTCAAATTCATTTTAAAAACGAATATAATCGATATCAATATCGTTCGCGTCAAAATAGCGCATCTCTAATCAACACGGCTTTATATTATTCAATAACTTCGTTATTCTATTCAACAAATGAATATTCATTTTCTATTCAACACATGAATTTATATTTCTTTCACCACATGACTAATCTCAACGAATGAGTACTGTCAACACATTAATCTTTATTTTAAAATATTCTTTATTTTCACAATTGGAATGAGGCCCAATCAATTACCATATAATGTTAATTATATGGATTCCATACAATACATGTATATGATAGCAATGATAAATAATCAACCATCCACAGTGCACCACACTACTGCATAAGCATTAAATGTATATAATTAACGCTTACACAGTCTGTCGAACAATCGATCGACATACAATTTATTAATTGGGATTAGTGGACGCCAAATATCATCCCAACACCCATGTGGGGTTTCAAACAATCAAACACAGATTTTATTTGTGCAGTTGGGCGATGTGTAAAATTTATCGTCCCAATCAATATTAGTCAAATATTTGTATATAAACAAACCGTCCGATTTGTTTATAAATGTTTATTTCATTTTAACTCGTTAAAAATTATATTTTTAACTATAGAATATTTTCCACTATAAAATATTTTATTTCGTTCTACATCACACAATCAAATTTTCACAACAACATCAATCTAACAAACAAGCCGTCCATGGTCTGTGGACGACGGGTGTCGGGTGCTGCTAAGCACCGTCTGCATCCTAGTACATATATATTAACTAGAAATTTAAAATAAAAGTGGGGAGTTCTCACCAAAGCTATCCCAACTCCATGACACTTCAAATGTAGAAGTCTTCGCCGTCTGACACTTTTGTTGCTCGTATTCACTACATATATAAAAATCACATTTTTATATTGTTGCCATATATATAAAAATTCTATTTTTATACCGCTATTGTATAGATAAAAATTCTATCTTTCTATCGCTAATGAATATATAAAAATCACATTTTTACATTGCCATTCAAACGATAAAAATTATATTTTTACTTTGATACATATATGATAAAAATCACCATTTTATATCATCACTTCATATGTTAAAATCGTATTTTTATCCTATCGCTATAAATATAAAGATCAAATTTATACTTCATTACATATATAAAAATCAAATTTTTATCTTCACTTCATATATATAAAAATCGAATTTTTACTTCGCTACTCAATGTATAAAAATCGAATTTTTATTCCGCTACTATATAGATAAAAAAAATTCTATTTTTATAATGGTGTTCATATAATAAAGATTATATTTTTATCATGCTATTCTCTATATAAAGATTTCACCTTTTCAAATATAAAGATTTCGCCTTTTCTATCTATATAATATAAAAATCGTATTTTTATATTCTCTATCTTATAAAAATCATATCTTTTCATTGCTACTACTATAAAGATCACATCTTTATTACTCTACATTATATAAAATCATATTTTTATTCTCCTAAAAATATAAAAATCATATTTTTAAATCTTCACATCTAATAAAAATATCGCCTTTCTATTCTAAAATATAATTCCTTTGTCAATAAAATCTAATCTTTCTTTTACATAAATAATTTCTTACTTCTATCATGAAAACCATATTTCTATAACCATATTTTCGTTAACCAAAAATCGTATTCTTTACAGCATCAAAATGATATTTTTACATTATACATATAAATGGAAATCAAATTTTTATCTCTCTTTATATACTAAAACTGAAATTTTGTTTTTATCGAACTAATTACTTTATATAAATAAAATAAAGAATTGAAAATAAATGAAAACCTTACAGCATAAATCAAAGGAGGGGGGTCCACGCTGGCCTTTGTGCGTTGGGGATGGTCGGAGGAGGGGAAGCGGCAGTCGGAGTGCTGGTGAAGGGGTGGCGCAGGCCGTTTTAGGTGGTGGTGGTGTTGGGTGGCTCCAGCTTCCATCGATTTGGCTTTTTTGGTGGTTTGGGGGACTACGGGCTCGAGGGGGAGGGACTGGAAGGGGCGCCGCAGTGTTGAGGTGGGGCCGACCTCACGACGAAACGGGGTGGTGGGCGGAGCGCGTTCTGGAGGAGGCGGCGCGCGTGGATCTCGAGGAGCGACGAGGTTCGTTTTTTTCTTCTTTAATCTGCGTTGACCGATTGTGGAGGAAGGGAGAGAGAGAACATGTGGGGTGAGGGTTTTATATATTTTTAATAATTTAATTTTAAATTTTAAAGTTCAAAAAGTAACTTTTTATTTTGAACTCGAAATCGAACCCGCCGACTGTCATCGCAAGGGTAATGCCCCCATTCCGAACACAATGGGACATGTATCGTAAGCTGATTCGATCGTTTCGATCGGTTTTCGTCAAAATCAAAATATAACTCTATATATTGAATTTGAACGCGCATTTCAATTTACCAGGGCTACATACTAACCCTAAAAATTCCCGAAAAATATTTTCTAACTTCTTATTGACGATACGGTCCTAAAAAAACTAATTTCGTCGGATTCTGAGACCGTTTGAAAAATGACCATTTTCCAGTCGATTAAAATCAACTTAAACTGGTCAAATGCGTTTTCCTTTGCCGTGCTCACATATTGATTCGAAAAATTATGAAAATTGGAATCTAGCAATAAGTTGACATCACGGATCCAACAAAAGTGGTTTCGTCGAAATACGAGGTCATTTGCAAAATTTCCATTTTTAAGGGCCTGAATTCCATAGCGACTATTCAGGATTTTCAACTGGACATATCTTTTGATCCCCGCTATGAAATTTTGATTTTTCAGATTCGTTGGAAAGATATTCTCAAATAGATCCTATTATTTTTGGTTTCGCTAAAATCCGGTTTATTTTGAACCCGGTATGTTTAATTGAAATTTGAAATCGAATTATTGAACTACCGCGCCATTTTCAATTCCTTTTATAATTTAAAATAAATATTTATATTCTAACGACGATCTATATAACTATATATGTTCGAATTCTGTTCAAAATAAATTTCTCGTCGATATTATTTAAAATAATCTATTTTAAATATTCAAAATTCGCTAAAATTGCCAAAATAAAATTTTCAAACTGGCTCGCATTTTCCTGATTGTTACAACATGCGTTTCTTTCTAGCTAGAAGTGGCGTCAGTGGTTTTACATGCCCTGACGAGTTTGACTTATGTGGTTATTGCTGTTGCGAGGCGCCTCGGATAGATCGGAGCCGATGGAGTCATTTGGCTCATTTACGCCCCAAAGGGCAGGGAAACGTAATGTTCAGGTATAATAATCCACATCGGTGGACCGGCCCTAATGATCCAAGGGTCGATGCATTCTGTCCTTGAGACATGGGCTAGATTGTATCGAATTCGGTAGAGGACGATCCTTTGCCTCGGATCACAGATGGAAATCCAACTTCCGATACGTGACTTTGTGGTTTTATTTGTAGAGCCTAGTATGGCGACATAGTGGGATGGGGAACTTATGCCATCTATTATTGATACTTATGATTGAAATTATTTTATACACTACGCACTTACAATAGTATCAAATGATTTTTTTTAGCGTACCAAGCATTCTTGGCTATTATAATGTAAAAACCCTATCCTCCGGCTTGCGTTGCATTGTGTGATGGGACCTGAGTCTTATAATAGCTTCATTTTTCTTTATTTAGTGTTGCGTTGTTTGTTTTATGCACGGGTATTCTTGGGAAGAAACCCGATCCGTGTTATACGGCGTGGTCCCTTGATTTACCTAACTTCAAAATAAAGATTAATGACTGTTTTAGTTCTCACACCAGTCACATGACTGACCTGGAGTTTATTGTTTTAACCAAAACTTTGGGTTCCCCTATCTTCGACACGGGAAGCTTGTAGTTTTGGTTTTGCAGATTTATATTTACAGGATCCTGGTTTACAGCTGGAACGATATCCGGAAAGCTCTGTATCCATATATCTCCTTCAGTTGTGTTTTGTATTATTTACCGCTGCTATGTAATTTATTGTAATCTCTGATATTTTCTGTTGTATAATACTTGTTCATACTCTGTATATTCTTGTAATCTGATGAAATTGTTGTAATATACAATGAAATGTTTTTCTGTTTGCGTTCTTATGTGGCTTTTTCTCAACTCAATCCGTGATTTCCCGTAAGGGGGATTTCGGGTCGTTTTAGTGGAGGTCAGAAGGTAAAAGCGGGAGGAGACCGCGTCGCACCTATCGGCGGTGATGCAACCCACTACCGCTATCCATGGTGGTCAGAAAGTCAAATCAAAAGCTTTTCGTTCATCTTGGATTTATGGTCGTAAGAGAAGCTACGGTGGTCGAACTTCCGGTCGCGGGGACGATTTGAGGGCGCGTTCATTGGGGTTAGTTCAGGTGGAGGTTCTAGTGGAGAGTTCAACTGAAGTGGAACGGCGGTCTGGTTTTTTCCGCGGTGAAAGGGAAGGCATGCGCAGTGTCTGACAGTGTGAAGGTAAGGGCGTACTCAGGTGGCAATAGTAGTTGAAGTGGATCTGCTTTTTGAGCTCGTCGGTGAGCTACAGGCCAGCGAAGTTGATGAGGTTAGTCAGGTTTTGAAGCCAAGATGGTGGCGGTCGGAGCAATGATAGTTTGAGGATCTCAAGTGAACTTTCTGCGATGCAGTAGTGGTTGAAAGGGGGAGCCGTGCTATTAGGTATTCTTGATTTTGGTTGGATTTTTAGTTTTGGGGATGGTCTGAAGTGCACAAGAAGTATTTAACTGGAAAGTATGAGGAGCTGTATGCGGGTAGAATTAAATTATAATCAGAGAAGAAGGTGCTACAGTATAAAGCCGGATGGTGGAAAATAAGGATAGGGGACAAAGAATAAAGGAACGAATGCGAGAATGGGTTGTTTGGCCATGTTGGGCTTCATGGTTCAACGCATTATGCAGAGCAAGTTGATCGTGGGTGAGAAACTATTTATTTATTTATTTATTTTTCAGTACAAAAATTTGTTGATTAATTTAAAAGGTTTAAACTTTAACTTTAAGGAAACCTTTATAGAATTCATTTAACTCGCAGTTTTTGACGCCACAATCGTAGGGACGAGTGGAACATATTAGTGATATTGTTTAACACATTTGATTAAACATAGAATTGTTAATGAACAGATTAACCTATGATTTACAAAATTAAATAACTACATATTGGTTAGCAGAATCAAATCATCGTTCTCTTATTAAATTGGACATTTGTTTATGAGTTGATTAAGTAAAATTAATTTGTACATTATCAGAATACGACGTATAAGACATGTTGGAACCATCTCGACAAATACTACCCTATGAGGCTGATTTGGAATGATTTCGAGTTAGTTGAAGTTTCCGGCAAGATGAAGCGCCTGATTGAACTAACGAAAAGATAATCATTATTCAATGATTAAAAACCAAGGTGAGTAAACTCACTAACTCTGAATAGTTTATATTTTTATATAAACGAGTTTTAAATTTATTTATAGTTATTTTATATTGTGTGATAGTTGTTTGGATGAATGGTTGATAAAATTAGTTGAAATGGTTGAATTAGTTATGTCATTGATCGTTTAATAATTCTGTTCACCATGATATTTCATATTGATGTGAAAATAATATTATTGATGTTGATTAACATCTGTGGATGTAGGAAAACAGTTTGGAGGGATCCAACTGGATTCCTCAACATTTATATTATTGTGTTTGCATTAGTTGTTACCTATGCTTTGATATATTAACTGTGATTGATCTTGTTGTGTCTAAATATCAATAGCCCTAGAATTTGGTATTCAAATACCGTAAAATATTTCCGAATATAGAAAATGAAATTTTAGTTTTTAAAAAGGAATTTTATTTCCAAAAATAGAAATGTAATTTCGAATAGAGTTGAAATTAAAAACATGTAAATGGAGAGATAAGAAGTTGTATATAAACGAGAGTATAAATTAGGTGAATTATTTAACATTGGATAAGTTGAAATAGAAATTCAAATTTGAATTTATATGGAAAAATGGAAAATGGTTTTGAAACCAATATTTGAAAATAGATTTGAACTTAGAAAATTATAAAGGAAATGATGAAAGAGGTTTTAAATTATTGGAATAAAAATGAGATTTGTACGTAAAATTCTGAATATAAGTTATAGATAGAATTTGAGTTTTGGATATTATTTATAAGTACGAAATCAAACTGATTTGATTATATATAAAAGAAATATATTCGTGATTAAAGTAAATAATGTTTTAAAGGAAATAATTTTGCAAATAAAATATCTCTAAGGGGAATTTAGGTTTGAAATATGAATCTAGATTGAAAATTGAATTGAAAGAGAAATGAGTAATCGTTTTAAAAGAAAACGATGAGTTTTAGCTCAAAATTTGGAATATAAAATAAAGTGTGATAATTGTTCGTAGACTGGAATGGTTATAAAGAAATTTGGTAATGATGTGGAAAGGATAAATTCAAAAGTGAATTTGGAAATTGAATTAACCTGAAATGGTAGATAAATTCTGAAGTTCAAAATATAATCGAATATAGATTATTCGAAGAGAATTATTTATTGGAATTTGATTATATCGAATTTAGGGAAGTAGTTATTTTTACTTTTCGTTTTGAATCAAATCTAATTATTTATTTATTGAATTATTAAGTACAAGTTATATTTTTGTATACCAATTATTTGGGAACAACGATTATAACGCTACCGTTATAATTCTAAACAGCGATTATAATGCTACTGTTATCATAAATGTTTTATAAATATAAACAGAGATTTTAGCGCTGTCGTTATAATAAATGTTTTCTAAATATAAACAGCGATTTTAGTGCATTTATTATAATAAATGTTTTGTGAATCTATACAACGATTTTAACACTATCATTATAATAAATGACTTATAAATCAAATATTTGGAAACAGCGATTAAAACGCTACCGTTATAATAAATGTTTTTCCGTAAAGGAAGTGGATTCTTAGATTGATTCTGAGAGTTGCATAAGCGATATTTTGTTTGAAGTTGTGAGCTTTGCCTATTTCAAAGTTGAGAATGCTGATCAATTATGGTCCGAGAGGTAATTATATCCCAACTTGATTGACTTCATTATTGATGGAGGAATGGTTAAGGTTTGATTGTGAAGATAAGTTAGCAATATGGTTAGTTAATAAATGATTAGTGGTTTGAGTTATGATAATGATGTTTTTATAACATCGCGTTAATTTAAAGGATTTTGAAATGTTTCCCCAAACAAAATGAGAGATATTTTCTACGCATAGAAAATAAAATGAATTGGTCAACGAGGAATTAAGAAATAGAATATAGAAATATTTTACCGATATTAATAAGGTATATTTTCTGAATATAGAAAATAAGGATTCGTGAATATTTATAAATGTTTTCTAACTGGAATAAGAGAAATTTTCTTTAATAAAGAAATTAGATATTCGAAATGTTTTTTTCTAAGAATCAAGAGAGAAAATAGAGCTTTGAAAGAATACAAAAATGGGAAATGTGAATCGAAAATGATAATATAAATAGTAACTAATTCAAAAAGGGGCTAGTGTTGTTTGACGGTTGATCGTCAGAATTTTCATTTGCAAATAGGATCGTTAGTTATATGAATGTTTTCTTTGATAGTTAAATCACCGGCTATCAAAGTTTTGATTTATTTTATAACTCCGTTGTCAATATGGGGAGACCGGGATAATATGTAATATCCGAAAACCACTCTGTATTGGCTTAAGCGTTATGAATCGACTTATGATGAAGATAATTGAAGACGGAGTAAAATGCAAGGGCTGCTCTGTGAACCCTAGGTAGAAATTGCCCAAGTTGGGTAGATAGAATGGTGCCTTCGGTTTGTCCAGTCCAAGGACAACGTATATAGACGAATGTCTGACGATGTGACATCCAACATAAATGATGGCAAGATGTGCTAAAAGATAATCGTGACCTCAAGCCTCATTACCTAGGAAATGACAGAAATCGGGTAGGAAACATGGTCATGTGGGTCATTCCCATTAGGGGTATTATCACTCGATCTAGAGAAATTTCATTTGCTTCTTATTCTATTCGTTGCTGTATGCTTTCGGTAACAGTTGCTGATCACAATCGTTAGTGATAATATGCTCGATACACTCAAGTTAAATGAATGGTCAGCCAGTTGTGGGCCGGGTTGCAAGACATTCTTGTTGAACCCAGTGTATTCCCCTCTAGACATACACTATCGGAAGGTAGTTCCATACCTTGTCATGTTGGAAATCCAATCTCAATGAGCGCCCTGCGGTTTTCGATTTTATATTATATATGGAGCGTGAGATGCAAGCGTTCTGCTAGATTCTATTTATTTGATTAGACATTTTTATAATATCACTGGATTTTCATATCAAAGTGTTTTGGGTTATCGTAAGGTAAAAACCATCCATGTTTATGTGTTGATCGGTCTTACGATTATCTTTTCGTTCGAAAGGATTTTTAAAAGTTAAACCAATGGTTGGAGTTTACTCACACCAGTCCCATGACTGACCCAGAGTTTACTTTTTTTTGTTTTCCCTGAACTCTTGGGTGCCTAAATTTGTACGGGCAGTCAAGTAGTCGGGATTTTACTGATTCACTTAGAGGTGTTTGAAGCAGGAGGCTTCACCAGTTAGTTATAGACTATTATATTTTCCACTGTGTACTATATTGTAATTGGAAACAGGTGTTTATAACTATTCCGGGAATAACTTTTGTGCTTTGATGATGGTATGTATATACAGTTATAGATTTGTATTTCAAAAGTTATGTTATTTAATATATTTTATTCGTTTCGTTGTAAGAATTATGTTCTTCTTTTTCTTCTACTCTAATTTTCTTTCTTTTTATTTCTCATCCTCTAACTTCTTTCTATTAATGACTCGTATTTTTGTGCAATTTGGGTTGGACGTGTAGTGTTATCAGTCGACTCAAAGATTACAGAAATTAGGGCAATTACAGTTGGTATCGGAGCTGAAGATTGAGTAGTAACCTTGGCTCTGTGGCGTAACTCAATAAAGATGGGGTTAGTAATACCTCAGATTGAGTTTGAGTGTGAATATATGAGCGCGTATTTGTAGATTTGATATAAAATTGTTTTATATTGTATTGACTGGTTTGTTGAGCTGTTTATGAATTCTTGTCGTTGCAGAATGTACAATTGCATCGATAGGTATTTCTAAACTCTTGAACAAAGCAATTTGATACAATATTTTTTTAAAATGGGTAAATGTGACGGCCCGCCCGCACCAGCCGGCATTTCGTCCGAAAGTGCACTGTACACATGCCCGACTAGCACATAACGGTCGTCAAGGAAAGGAAAGAAGGGAATTTACTAACGAGGAACCTGTAGAATGTCTCACAGCGCATGGAATAAAATATAATAATAACATACTTGGCATAAAACAGGTGAGACAGTGCATAAGCTGATAACTAAAACCAACATCAACATCAGAGCAGCGGAAATCCAAGTACGGCTTATTACAACTTTCCAAATTTACTGTCTCTAAAACAAAAGAAAGCTTAAGTAGAAGATGCACTACTAATGCCCAAGCAGTGATCTTCAACAACACAGGGAGAATACTATATATATCATACGTGGAAGCCTCCTGCTCGTCTCCGGAACATCTACCCGTGCATCACCAGCTAACCTGTCTCTAGTCTTCTCATGTGAGCACCCAGAGTAATAAGAAGAGACATAAAACTCTGGGTCAGACATAAAGCCTGGTATGAGCGATAAGCATCGAAACAGAACAATAACAGGTATACTAAACCATACCTGAGCCTGGACCTGCAACCAAAGAGTTAGCACTACATACCGTACAATACTCTAAGGTGCCGTAACAATTAGTGTAAAGAATATGGGGGTGGGGTGTGCATGTCATAATGATGGAAAACAAATCAACCATAGCAACCATCCTCACATCTCTCACTCAGTGCTTAAAGCATACGATGTCCACCGTTGTCAATCACTAGACCCATCGAAGTAGTGACGGAGTTCAACTTGTACAACTACTGCTACTACCAAGCTTACCACATGGAGTCAGGACCAAATCTTTACAAATGACCCCACTTCATTGGTCTATAGCCCTTTAGTCGTACCTAGGCCACTGTGGCCCTGAATCCGTTCACGTACCTCCCATACATAGTAATCCAAAGTCATAGACATCGACTGCCCCTTGGCACACGTCCCGCAGCAAAGCCCAAACATGAAGTGAACTCATCGGTTCCCAACTGGATCCTGAGCTCTAACTTCCCATATTGGACTACCTTTGCATCTCGGGTTATTGGTCAACACTGGGTCGGGTCGGGTTCCCCTTCTAGCCATCGGTTCGGGTCGGGTCCTCTACTTTGAATTGGTTCGGTTCGTAGTCTTCCCCTGTAGTGGTTCGGTTCGGGTCCACAGCGTTGCATCGGTTCGGGTCGGGTGTCCCACTTCGGGTCGGGTCGGGTTGCCATCTCCCATCCAGTTCGTGCTTCCGTTCTGATCAGCTCCCTCGTTCTTCACATGCTCTGATCCGATCTCTCCTCCTTTATCCGATCCGGTCCAAGTTCAATTAGCGTGGCCTTACTTTCTGCCAGTTTTCCCAAGTGTCAAGTTCCGATCTGATCGAATCCCTTGCCCAGTTCAACTTATCCGATCCGAGCCCCCATATCCGATCCGATGCGGTCCAGAACCTTCACTTTTCCTACAACTTTTCCAGCAAGTGTTTTACGCCATTCGACGACGTTTTCGACTATTCTAACTATGGAAATCAATCACAAAGCATATCATACAGTCATAGCAACATAGCAAACTAACCACAAACACCAAAACAATGAATTTACATGTCAAAATGGATCAAATATCCCCAAAACCCCATATTTTCCCTTAAGCATGTTTAAGCAAAACTAATCATAGGGTTAACAAAACTTAACTAAACTAAACCAAATTTCTACCAGAGGCATAAAATATTATTTTCGAATTTATAAATATTTTTCCAGAATTTATTAGTGTATAAATTCGCTAATCTTCACTAATTACCCTTAATTAACTGTAATTAGTGTCAAAACGATGTTAATCACTCACCTTGGCCACAAATAAAATTCTCAGAACTGAAACCTCGCTGATTTGGGTGAATACTGATGTCTAACAGCATCTCTAACCTTGCTTTCGTGTTTTCTCTCCTTAATTTGATGTAGATTAAGCCAAAACTTGATTAGAAAGTGATTTGGGGATGTTTCTAGATGTTGGCGGCCATTGTTAGGGTTCAAGAATGAAAGTGGCGGCTGGAAAATGAGGATAAGATCATTCTCTAACTGATTTCAGCCCCCTCCTAACCCTAATCCCGAAATCCCCCATTGGGCCTAGCTGTTAATCACCTAGTTAAGCCCAATTAAGCTGTTTTTCACCATCTGAAACTTGTTTCAGCCATATCTTCCAAACGGTGAGTCCGTTTGGCTAATGTGACCACTCTACGGAATTGTAAACCATCATCCGGAGCCAAAGGAAGTGGTTTCAGGTCTAAATTCCTTTCCAGTCAAAAGTTATGACCAAAACAGAACCAACTAGGGGCAAAATGGTCATTTAAAAATCAACAAAAATCATGAACATGGGAAATGACCCCAATAGTCGTCTCCCAAAGTTACATGATCATACGACTTCGTATGTGAAAGAAATAAATATTCTACAATCCTATGATGCGTAGAATACAGGTCGTTACACTCTCCCCCCCTTAAGAAATTTCGTCCCCGAAATTCCTTAACCCAAAACATACAAAAGATCCCGCATGCCTAACAGCCACATACAACAATCAAACATGCAAAACAAGCAAACAAGCCTATCCTAGCATGCCGAAAACTAAATCGAAGTTAAAATCTTACCAGGCGAAGAGTTCTGTATACATCTTTCTAATACTCTCCTCTGTCTCCCAAGTACAATCATTCTCGTTCTCGCCCCACTGTACCTTGACTAGCTTCATCGCGTTCCTTCGAAGTTGCTTCATATCGTGCTCGACAATACGGATCGGCTTGCGGTTCCCAACCGCCTCGGGTTCTACTTCGAAGTCCTCTAACTGATCAGGTGAAATAGTCATATCTGAGTCGTGAACGAACTTCCTTAGTTGGGAAACATGAAATACATTGTGAACTCCCGCCATCATCTCTGGTATGCCAACTCTATATGCCAAATTCCCGACTGGTTCAAGAACAGGGAATGGGCCAACAAATCTTGGTGCTAACTTGCCTCTCCTGCCAAATCGTATCATGCTCTTCAACGGAGAAATCTTGACAAACACCAAGTCACCAACGGAGAATTTTATGTCTCTTCTCCTCTTATCAGCATAACTCTTCTGCCTATCTTGGGCAGCTTTCATTCGTTGTTGAATGATCTTGATCTTGGCTGAAGTTTCCCTCACCACATCTGGCCCAAGCATAAACTTCTCGCCAGTCTCTATCCAACATGATGGTGAGTTGCACAGTCTTCCGTACAAAGCTTCAAACGGAGCCATACCGATACTGGATTGGTAGCTATTATTATATGCAAACTCTACTAGATGCAGATGGTCATCCCATGATCCACCAAAATCCAATATACATGCTCTCAAGAGATCTTCCAAAATACGATTCACCCTCTCCGTCTAACCGTCGATCCGAGGATGATATGCGGTATTGAGATGTAACTCTGACCCTAGAGCCTCTTGTAAGCTCTTCCAAAACCCACTAGTGAACAACGGGTCTCGGTCACTCACAATGCTTTTAGGTACTCCATGAAATCTCACTACCCACTTCATATACAATTCTGCTAACTTAGCTGCCATTCTGGTCGATTTGACTGGTATGAATCTTGCACTCTTAGTTAATCGATCCACGATTACCCAAATGCTATCATGTCCCGATCTAGTCCTTGGTAAACCATCGATGAAATCCATCGAGACTTGCTCCCATTTCCATTCGGGAATTTCTAATGGTTGCAGCAACCCACTAGGCTTCTTTTGCTCAGCTTTAACTAGCTGGCAATTCATGCATTTGGATATAAACTTCCCAACGTCTCTTTTCATCCCTTCCCAGTAGTAAGTCTGCTTCATGTCTCGATACATCTTATTACCACCGGGATGTATAGTCAGTCTTGAGTGATGACATTCTCTAAGCACTTCATCTCTCAAACCATTTACGTTGGGTACAACTAGTCTTCCATTCTTTCGAAGCCATCCATCTCGATCAAGCCCATACACATTCATCTCCTCACTGTCGATGTTCATCTCTAACTTGGAGATGATTTCCAATAGGTTAGGATCGTCCCTCTGACTAGAGCCGATCCGCTCAATCAAAGTGGGTCTGATCGTCAAACTTGCTAACATTTCTGGATCCAATTCGCACTTTGGCCTGAAATCATACCCAGCAATGTAGTCCAGTTGCTTCCATTCTAGAAACATCGCCCCTAAACTGGCATGTCTCCTACTCAATGCATCAGCCACCGCATTGCCCTTTCCCGGTGTATATGCGATGTCGAAATCATAGGAAGCTAAGAATTCTAACCACCTTTGCTGCCGGAGATTTGGATCCTTCTGAGAGAAAAGATACTTCAACGACTTATGATCTGTAAACAACTCAAATCTTTCTCCCAAGAGATAATGTCTCCACATCTTCAGCGCAAACACGATCGCTGCTAGTTCCAAATCATGGGTAGGATACTTCTTCTCATGCGGTTTTAGCTGTCGACTAGCATAAGCTACAACCCTACCTCTTTGCATCAATACAGCACCTAGTCCGGTACCACAAGCATCCGTGTATACCGTCATTTCTTCATTCCCCTTAGGAATGACTAACACTGGTGCACACGTCAACTTCTCTTTTAGACTCTTGAATGCATTTTCACACACTCCATCCTAGACGAAGGACTGATTCTTCTTAGTCAACTGAGTCAACGGTGCTGCTATCTTGGAGAAGTCCTGGATAAACTTACGATAATATCCAGCTAACCCCAAGAAACTTCTTACATCTGTTACATTCTTGGGCGTAGGCCAATCCTGTACTGTAGCCACCTTCGCAGGGTCCACGGCAATACCACTCTCAGAAACAACATGGCCCAAGAATCTCACTTCCCTTCTCCAAAAGTGACACTTAGAAAACTTTGCTTTCAATTGGTGTTTTCTCAGCACCTCCATCACTATTCTTAAATGTTCCTTGTGTTCTTCCTCTATCCTCGAATAGACCAAAATATCATCAACGAATACAAGGACAAACTTATTCAACTGATCTCTGAATACCCTATTCATAAGATCCACAAAATATGCTGGGGCATTGGTCAGCCCGAATGGCATGACCAACCACTCATAAAATCCAGACGGCGTTCGAAATGTCGTTTTAGCTATACTCTCAGCTTCCCCTCTAAGCTGATGAAAACCTGTTGCGAGATCCAACTGAGAAAATACTCTTGCGCCACTCAACTGATCGAACAAATCATCTATCCGCGGTAGAGGATACTTGTTCTTCCTCGTGACTTTATTCAACTCGCGGTAGTCTACACACAAACGAAGGGAACCATCCTCCTTGGTAGCAAACACAACTGTTGCTCCCCATTCAGAAACACTCCTTCTGATAAATCCCTTCTTCAAAAGATCGCTGACTTGCACCTCGAGCTCTCGCTGCTCCCTTGGTGCCATACGACGAAGTGGCATCACTATAGGTCTGGCATCTTTTACCAAATCAATACGGAACTCAATCTCTCGTGTGGTGGAAGCCTGGTCACTTCTTCAAAAACGTCCGGATACTGGCCAACCACGGGCAAACCTGACAACTCACTATGCGGAATGTCGAGGGAGTTTAGAAAACTTGCCAATACCCCCTCACTGGGTAGACCACCAAACACTATCCTCCGCCCATCATCCGCTCTAGCTGTCACCAAAAAGCCCTCACAGTCTACCACCACCCCGTATCTTTGGAGCCAATCTACTCCCAAAATAATGCCAAACCCAGTAAAGCCCAAAACAAAGAAATCACAAACAAACATGCATCCATGACTCGATAAGACCACATTACGACAAATCATGCTAAGGCTAGTCGAACCACCAATCGGGTTCGTCACTACCAAAGGTCTATCGACAATCTCGGGCTCCAATCCCAATCTATCTACCAGGTCACTAGATATGAAAGAACTGGAAGCTACAGTATCAAACAAAACTCTAACAGGGACATCATAAACAGAAAGCATACCTTGAATGACGACATTCTTTCCTTTCTCCGCCGTAGTTGGGGCATTCGACGAAGAAGGAATAGCATTAAGGGCATATGCTTTCATCATTTGCTTTTCTTTGGGGGGTTGCGGACACTTGTCCTTGTGATGTCCCATTTGGCCACAGTTGAAGCACTTCCTATCCGCTGGCTTGGCCCGACAATTGCTAGCATAATGGCCCTTCTTACCACAGCTGAAGCACTCAACATCTTGCTTATTCTTTTTCTTCTGACCATCCTTAGTCTGACTCTGCTTTCTCTTATTCTGGGAACCACCCTTGCCTCCACCACTTGCTTGTGGCTTTGGCTCCTCTGCAGATGCAACCTCAGTCTTCGGTTTAGGGTAGAGACTTTTTGATCTCAATGCTTTCCCTACAATCGATTCAAACGTCTCATCGATGTGGTTAATAAGCCTTTCCCCCCAAGTACTGATCCAAACCAGTTATGAATTTCTCATTCTTCTTCTCGGCAGTATCAATAAGAGATAACCCATACTTCGACAAAGTGTCGAATTCACCAATATACTCCGAGACAGCTCTGCCATTCTGCTTGAGCTCCAAGAATTTCTTAAACAACACTGACTTCTGAGCAGCTGGAATGAACTTCTCGCTAAAGCGGACCTTAAACTGCTCCCAAGTAATCTGACCTTCGGGAGTAGCTGCCTTTATAGCATTCCACCAATTCTTTACCCGCCCTTGCAGCTGACGGGACACTAGCTTTCTCTTCATCGCATCCTCGATACCCAGATCCTCGAAGATATGTTTGCAACTATCCAACCAATCCTGAACATCCGTAGCCGACTCCGTTCCATGGAACGGCTTCCCACCAAGACTAGTATAATCCTTATTCAGCTTGGCAAAGTCGACTCTCGGTGCCTGCGCTATTGGACCACCACCATTTCCACCATTGGGAGCTGTCCTCTGCACATCCCTAAGCATCTCTCTCATGAGGTCAGCAAACATCGTCCTCATGTCAGCAGCATTCCCATTATTGGCTCCCCTACCAGCACCTCTAGCATATCGGCTCATCGTCAATCTAAAAAGGGAAACAATTAACGACCCCATAGTGGTGCTAGTGCAGTACGACTTCATTCTTATACTACTAATAGTATATATATATAGCTTTTAAAAACCAATTTAATCACAAATACGCGCTCTCATATACGTACTATCTCTCCCTAGTGTCTTTCCCTAGGTTAACTACGCAACCTAGAGCTCTGATACCAAGTGTGACGGCCCTCCCGCACCAGCCGGCATTTCCTCCGAAAGTGCGCTGTACACATGCCCGACTAGCAAAAAACGGTCGTCAAGGAAAGGAAAGAAGGGAATTAACTAACGAAGAACCTGTAGAATGTCTCACATCGCATGGAATTAAATATAATAATCACATACTTGACATAAAACAGGTGAGACAGTGCATAAGCTGATAACGAAAACCAACATCAACATCAGAGCAGCAGAAAACCAAGTACAGCTTATTACAACTTTCCAAATTTACTGTCTCTAAAACAAAAGAAAGCTAAAGTAGAAGATTCACTACTAATGCCCAAGCAGTGATCTTCAACAACACAGGGAGAATACTATATATATATCATACGTGGAAGCCTCCTACTCGTCTCCGGATCATCTACCCGTGCATCACCAGCTAACCTGTCTCTAGTCTTCTCGTGTGAGCACCCATAGTAATAAGAAGAGACATAAAACTCTGGGTCAGACATAAAGCTTGGTATGAGCGATAAGCATCTAAACAGAACAATAACAGGTATACTAAACCATACCCGAGCCTGGACCTGCAACCAAAGAGTTAGCACTACATACCGTACAATACTCTAAGGTGCCATAACAATTAGTGTAAAGAATACGGGGGTGGGGTGTGCATGTCATAATGATGGCAAACAAATCAACCATAGCAACCATCCTCACATCTCTCACTCAGTGCGTAAAGCATACGATGTCCACCGCTGTTAATCACTAGACCCATCGAAGTAGTGACGGAGTTCAACTTGTACAACTACTGCTACTACCAAGCTTACCACATGGAGTCATGACCAAATCTTTACAAATGACCCCACTTCATTGGTCTATAGCCCTTTAGTCGTACCTAGGGCACTGTGGCCCTGAATCCGTTCACATACCTCCCATACATAGTGATCCAAAGTCATAGACATCGACTACCCCTTGGCACACGTCCCGCAGCAAAGCCCAAACATGAAGTGAACTCATCGGTTCCCAACTGGATCCTGAGCTCTAACTTCCCATATTGGACTACCTTTGCATCTCAGGTTATTGGTCAACACTGGGTCGGGTTCCCCTTCTAGCCATCGGTTCGGGTCGGGTCCTCTACTTTGAATTGGTTCGGTTCGTAGTCTTCCCCTGTAGCGGTTCGGTTCGGGTCCACAGCGTTGCATTGGTTCGGGTCGGGTGTTCCACTTCGGGTCGGGTCGGGTTGCCATCTCCCATCCAGTCCGTGCTTCCGCTCCGATCAGCTCCCTCGTTCTTCACATGCTCTGATCCGATCTCTCCTCCTTTATCCGATCCGGTCCCAGTTCAATTAGCGTGGCCTTCCTTTTTGCAAGTTTTTTCAAGTGTCAAGTTCTGATCCGATCGAATCCCTTGCTCGGTTCAACTTATCCGATTCGAGCCCCCATATCCAATCTGATACGGTCCAGAACCTTCACTTTTCCTACAACTTTTCCAGCAAGTGTTTTACGCCATTCGACGACGTTATCGACCATTCTAACTATTGAAATCAATCACAAAGCATATCATACAGTCATAGCAACATAGCAAACTAACCACAAACACCAAAACAATGAATTTACATGTCAAAATGGATCAAATATACTCAAAACCCCATATTTTCCCTTAAGCATGTTTAAGAAAAACTAATCATAGGGTTAACAAAACTTAACCAAATTAAGCCAAATTTCTACCAGAGGCATAAAATATTATTTTCGAATTTATAGATATTTTTCCAGAATTTATTAGTGTATAAATTCGCTAATCTTCACTAATTACCCTTAATTAACTGTAATTAGTGTCAAAACGATGCTAATCACTCACCTTGGCCACAAATAAAATTCTCAGAACTGAAACCTCGCTGATTTGGGTGAATACTGATGTCTAACAGCAGCTCTAACCTTGCTTTCGTGTTTTCTCTCCTTAATTTGATGTAGATTAAGCCAAAACTTGATTAGAAAGTGATTTGGGGATGTTTCTAGATGTTGGCGGCCATTTTTAGGGTTCAAGAACGAAAGTGGCGGCTGGAAAATGAGGATAAGATCGTTCTCTAACTGATTTCAGCCCCCTCCTAACCCTAATCCTGAAATCCCCCATTGGGCCTAGCTGTTAATCACCCGGTTAAGCCCAATTAAGCTATTTTTCACCATCTGAAACTTGTTTCAGCCATATCTCCCAAACGTTGAGTCCGTTTGGCTAAAGTGACAACTCTACGGAATTGTAAACCATCATCCGGAGCCAATGGAAGTGGTTTTAGGTCTAAATTCCTTTCCAGTCAAAAGTTATGGCCAAAACAATACCTAAATGGTCATTTAAAAATCGACAAAAATCATGAACATGGGAAATGACCCCAATAGCCGTCTCCCAAAGTTACATGACCATACGACTTCGTATGTGAAAGAAATAAATATTCTACGATCCTATGTTGCGTAGAATACGGGTCGTTACAATAAATGAAATAATTTTACCCAAATTTTATTTTGATATGTAAAGAATAATTTTTGGAAAATTATAATATTCGAATGTAATGATTGTTTTTATAATCAAATTAAATTATAAAATATTGGACTGGTTATATATAACCAAATATAACTTGAATATGGACAATATACCCAAATAAGAAGAACTGGAATTGAATTCAAAGCAGAATTTGGAATTTAAACCCTGGAAGTAAGAAATGTTTTCTAAAGTAATTTTTTATAGTAATACTGATAATTCTGATAATGGACTTTGAAAGTGGGTTTTGAAAGTGATTAAATAGGTTTTGAATAGAAATTTGAATAGAAATTTTACTTCAAATTGAAATCACTTCAGTGGAGAGAAAATAATTCTGATAATGGATTGCGACATTATCGGTATTCATTTTCGAGTTTCTAAGTGATGAATTGCAACCATAATAGATTTACTAATGGAAATTGTTTAAGAAAAATTAAGTTATTTTGGAAATTCAAATGTTTTGAATTGAATTGATGTATAAATATATGTGATTTCAAACTAATTTGAAATAAAACTCGGGAATTTGAGTTCTGAAATTAAAATTTAACTTGTATAGGTTGAATAAATTGGAATGGTAAAAATGAATTGAAATTTAACTTAGGTTAAGATTAATAAAATTGGATTGAATTAGAAATAATTCCGAATAAATTAAATAAAGAGAAACGTTGAAATTCGAATTATTAATATGAATTCGACTTATGAATAAGCAAGTTGAATATATATTGGTTATTGTTAATTGAAATTGAATTGTGATAAATTTGGATTCAAGTATAATAATTGGATTGACTTAAATAGAAATCAGATTTGAATTGATAAAATGGAAGTTTGATTGATTTGAAACCAACTGGAAATGGATATATGTATGCTGAGCAGATATTGAATGGAAGCAAATGCAAGAGATATAATTTATGCCCGACAGAAAGGTACATGATTATAATATTACTTGGGTTTGATGGTTTTATGAGCCTATGGGGCAAGCCGCTTGGCTTTTTGATTTTCTTTTGGATTGTAAAAGGCCTAGAAAGGCGAGTTGTGGTTATATCGATTGAGCCGATCAAGGGAGATGCTGGCATAATTTTTTGAAAATTTAAAGAGTTAGAAATTTTTTAAGAAATGTTTGGTAATTTAAAATCGAGTTGTTAATTTTAATTAAAATAAGAAAACCAGAATTGGTTAATAAAATTTCAAGTGGAATCATGAAATTGATAAATGAATTTAAAATCAATTAGAATGGGTGTGAATATGCAGGAGAGCATATGGATTGAAGGCAAGAATGTGAGGGTGGATTGTCCAAAAATGGTGGACATATCATTTGGAAAGAATTATGAATGGTTAAGTATTGATATGAGAATTCAAAGGTCAGATAAGAACAGGGTTATGATGATTTGGAATACAAGATTTCAACTAAGTAGGTTATGAGGAGTTAGAGTTATAGCAATTTTACTGCTTAGCAATTTCGAGGACGAAATTATTTTAAGGTACAAGGAATGTAACGACCTAGATTTTTAGTCGTTGAATTCTGAATATTTTAATTTGTTTTAAATATTTTATTTGAATTATATACAGAAATTTATAAGGAATTTATTTAATAAAATAAATGGATTTTAAAATATATTGAATATCGTTTTAACATAAAAATAGAAATGTCGAGTTTAAAATTCAAATTAGATTACTTTGAATTTATATGTATATATTCATATTAGATTGGTATTTTTATTTTTTTATTTTGAAATTGATTCGATTTAATTTCCAAAACAATATATGATTACAATGAAATTAATTTTTATAAATTCTGAAATGGATTATTTTGTCAAGATTTTTGAGGCGTAGTTATAATTTAATTTATACAATTTTTCTGTAATTGTTATTTTGAAAAATAAGCAACTTTTTGTTTGAGTATTTTACGCCCCATATCAGCAATTTGTGACCTTATAGGATAAGTTAACTAGTCTATTTTATTATATTTTTGAAAATAGGGCACATCGCTCGACATGATCGAACTTTTATTTTTTTTCCATAGTAGTCATACGCAAATAGAATTGTGCGCTTGGAAATATGTATGTTGTTTTCTTACCCTATGGAACATGATATAGGCTAACATTTCAATCGCTTCTGTTCCACGAGCATTAAGCTATTAGGATTGAGCGTCTCTCTCTCTATATATATGAATGTACGGTCACTTGAGCATGATTTCTTTTCTTTTCACTAGAAATCAGGAGTCGATAAATGTAAGTTTGGTATCAAAGGTTCCACAGGCCTAAGGCCTTAACGGCTACTGATGAATGTAATGTATGCCACATATATTTGATGCCTCATGCGTAATCATGTACGATTAGCATAGGAAATCTGCTATAATGTATACTTGGATTATATATCATGCCTTACCCTATAAGCTTTCAAAACCGTCTTCTCCACGTTTCTTTTCTAGAACATTGTTCTCCAAGTTTCCCGAAACCGTGTATACCACGCTACTCTACCCGTGCGTACCAAGCCATTCCATTTTCGTTCAAAAGAAGCCATCTTCCCCTATAAATACTGTACATCTTCATTACCATTTTGTAAAAAGATGGCATACTGTTCCTTTTTGTTAAAATCCTCAAACCCATACTCAGACAAACATACCGCATCCTCCTCCTCAGGAAATTAAAACTCGTGTTTTGGAATTAAAATAAAACCTAAATAAAAATCACAGTTTTCAGATTCCTTTAGAAAATCATAATAAACGAAGAACAAAACAAAATGTTGTATCCCATACTTTCAATCGATCCATGATATCTAATCGTTAAGTATTGGATGAAGTGCTCAACGGGGAACTTAGAGAAGGGGGTCGGGGCTTTTTATCGACGGTGGTTGGAGGAGTTAAGGGGGATGGTAGTGGCCGCTAAGGCATGGTGAAAGTGGACTGCTGCAGTTCGGTTTCTGGCAATTTTAGCCACTATCGTTGATGACTGGTGGTGGAGGTCAAAAGGGAAAAGGGGGAGGAGGCCACGACACACCTGTCGGCGGTGGTGCGACCCTCTATCGCCAGTTGTGGTGGTCAGAAAGTCAAATTAAAAGCTTTTCATTCATCTTGGGTTTATGGTCGTAAGAGAAGCTAGGTGGTCGAGCTTCCAGTCGTGAGGATGGTTCGAGGGCACGACTGCTGGGGTCAGCTCAGGTGGAGGTTCTAGTGGAGAGTTCAACTGAAGTGGAATGGCGGTCTGGGTTTTTCTGTGGTGAAAGGGAAGGCACGCGCAGTGTCTGACAGTGTGAAGGTGAGGGCGTACACAGGTGGCATAGCAGTTGAAGTGGATCTGCTTTTTGAGCTCGTCGGTGAGCTACAGGCCGGTGAAGTTGATGAGGTTATTAGGTTTTGAAGCCAAGATGGTGGTGGTCGGAGTAGTGATAGGTTGAGGATCTCTGGTGAACTGTCTGCGGTGCAGTAATGGTTGAAAAAGGGAGCCTTGCTATTAGGTATTCTTGATTTTGGTTGGATTTTTAGTTTTGGGGATGGTCTGCAGTGCACAGGAAGTGTTTAACCGGAAAGGATGAGGAGCTGTATGCGGGTAGAATTAAATTATAAAGAGAGAAGAAGGTGCTACAGTATAAAGCAGGATGGTGGAAAATAAGGATAGGGAAATAATGAAGAAAGGAACGGATGTGAGAATGGGTTGTTGGGCTTCAAGGTTCAGCGCATTAGGCAGAGCAAGTTGATCGTGGGTGAGAAACTATTTATTTATTTATTTATTTATTTTTCAATACAAAAGTTCGTTGATTAATTTAAAAGATTTAAATTTTAACGTTAAGGACACCTTTATGGAATTCATTTAACCTGCTGTTTTTGACGCAACAATCGTAGGGACGAGTGGAACATGTTAGTGACATTGTTTGAAACATTTGATTAAACATAGAATTGTTAATGAACAGATTAAACTATGATTTACAAAATTAAATACCTATATATTGCAGAATCAAATCACCGGTCTCTTATTAAATTGGACATTTGTTTATGCGTCGATTAAGTAAAATTAGTTTGTACATTATAAGAATACGACGAATAAGACATGTTGGAACCATCTCGACAAATACTGGACTATGAGGCTGATTTGGAATGATTTCGAGTTAGCTGAAGTTTCCGGCAAGATGAAGCAACTGATTGAACTATCGAAATGATAATCATTATTCAATGATTAAAAACTGAGGTGAGTAAACTCACAAACTCTGACTCGTTTATATTTTTATATAAACGAGTTTAAATTTATTTATAGTAATTTTATACAGTGTGATGGTTGTTTGGATGAATGGTTGATAAAATTAGTTGAAATGGTTTGATTAGTTATATCATTGATCGTTTAATAATTCTGTTCACCATGATATTTCATATTGATGTGAAAATAATATTATTGATGTAGATTAATGTAACAACTCGTTATTTTCAACGATTTAAAATTTGATTTTTTTCAAACACTTTCATTTTATTTTGAAAATTTAGCATAAAAAAATTTTCACAACGAGAATTTAATATTTGAAATGCGCTCATTTAGACATAGCAGTCGGTCGAGTTTCATCGGAAAATAAGAAATTCGTCGATTGTGAAATTTTTGTGCATATCAGTTCAAATTTATGCGTCCGTAAAGTTTTGTCCAAAATACTGATGGTTGAGTTTTAGTAAATTCTCTTCATTATTCTGAGTTCGGCGGCGCAATCCGTTTCGCGAAATTCGGACATTTCGACCTTCGTTTTATTTTATTTGTACGATTTTCTGTGTTAAAAGGTGTCCGTAATGGATTTTTGATCGAAGTGTTCTGACACTGATATTTTTATACCATTGTGTCCGTATCGTCGCGCTGATCAACATAGTATATTCATTTATTAGTTTTGGGCGTCCGGTTTGCGTTGAAAAATTAAAATAGATGTGCAACAATTTTGATACCGGTCCATATTTGTGTCCATTTACTTTAGCTATTAGGTTTGGCCGGTGAATCAAAACTACATGCAACCAAAGCGTTTTCAAAATTTGTGAATGGACACAAACTCTTCTCTTTTCTCCATTGTTTTCATACATATCACATACCCTTTCAATTTGCGCGTCTTCACCAATTCATTTTCTGTGCCTCTTCAAAAGCTCGCCATTCTCTCTCTGAAAGGAAAAAAAAGGAAAAGTGGGACAAAAGGGAATAAAGAATGATGAGGAGTCTCTTCCTGTAGGGAGCCATCCACTATCTTCCAACGTTCAAAGTAAGGAAGACATCTTCCTGTATGAAATTGGTGTCCATCCTTCTCCTTCAAGATGTGAGTTCTTCCTCTCTTTTATTCTTCTTTCTTTTTGTTCCTATAGTGCGAGTCTTTTTTTTTTTTTTTTCATTTGTTCTCTTCTTTGGTTTGCATGCATGCCATGCTTATAAAAAAAAACCAAAGTGAAATAAAAGGATAAGGGGGACGCCACTTACTGTAGTATGTTTGCATGTGTCTCCAACGTGCAAAAGAAGTGAATTTGCTGTAGCCAAGTTTGCATCCATCCCAAACTCTAGGCGTGAGTCTCCCCTTTCTTTTATTCTTCTTTCCTTCTTTGTTTAATCATGAACGGCATGCATATAAAAAAAATATAATAATAATAATAATTTGTTTTGTAAAAATCCGTATTATATATGTAAGTGTGTGTGTCCTTTCTCCGTTATTATTTGTATTTGGTTTTCTTCCCTTGAAGCATGCGTTTGCATGTTTATATTATTATTATTATTATTATATATATATATATATAAAAAGTTTAAAGTTCGCATTTTTCCTATTGTGGTACACATCGGCTTTTCAAAACAAGTATGTGTACTGTATGCATGTACACTGTTGTGCAAACTAATATAAAAAAAATTTAAAGTTTGGATTTTTGTTTTTGTCAAGCGCGTTATATGCGGGTTAAAAAAAATACAAAATTGAGTTTTGTTGTATTTATGAAAATTTTAAATTTTTATGTATTTTGCTTTTAGATCTGGAAATTTAGCAATAAACAAAAAAAGTGTACATTGGTTATTAATATAATATGCAAGATTTAAAATTTTATTATTTTTGTTTCCAGTCAGTGAAGTTGGTAATAGAGGGAAATAATAAAATCTGTTCGTTGCTCGCTTCAAATTCGCCTTCACGTCTTCTTCATTTCTATTTGCTACGAAAGGTGAGTACCCCTCACTCACGATTTACATTCATATTTCGGTGCATAAACCTGTGAATTGATTACCTGAATTGCTAGGATTGCTCTAGAGATTTCATTATTCACTTATGGACACTATTTTATGCAAGTAAACTATTATTTGTTTGTTATGTGAATTGGTGATATACGATATATATATATGGATCTGCATATGTGATATGTGACACATTCTAGCTACATATGTTGATATTACGTGTAAATACGTTCAGACACGAAAAATGAAATTTATATGGATATAATACGTTCAGTGTAGCGTGCATGTAATTTGATATGTGTGAATGTGACATGCACGATAGTATATGTGACATGCACACGGATACACGCACGAATATACTCTACGTATGCATGTCCAAATAAATGACATTTGACGTGCACGATTAGCATTTAGACGTAATATGAATGTGTACGGATGTGCCTGTGTGACATGCACGGATCGATATTATGTGTCGATGATTGATTTTGTTATGTTTGATTTCATATTACAAGTTACTTTAGTTTAGGAAATCACAATGGGTTGAAATGATACATACCCGAACGACTTGATAGAATATGGAAAAATCGTTATGGGTTGAAATGATAGACCCAAGCGATTTTTATTGAATTTGGGATTTCGGGTTGAAATGATATATATCCGTACTTGAAATATAAACGGATTGAAATGATATATATCCGTATCACTTGACCATAGGATAGAAAATTATATACGGACACCGTTGGTCATATTTTGAAATCACAATTATATGATTTGGAAAGATTGATTTTTGGAAATTTAATTCACGTATTTTCAATAATTGTAATATATATATAGTTTGATTTAAATGATAAACTTATTTGGAAATGTTTTGAAAAGTTAATTTATAAGTAAATACGAATTTAAATTACATTTAAGTTTTACTTATATTTTAATTGTTTTAAAGATTTACAAAATAACTACATATTTTATATATATAGTACTTCTATAAATTTTATTACTAAATATCTTTATATTTTATTCATTTTATTTTATAAACTTGTATATTTTATAAACTTAAAATAATGAATAGTATATGTTATGATTTTTGGAAGTATTTGATTTATATTATATTTTGACAGTTATTTAAGTAAGAATTATAAAATGACCACGGTGTGAAAAATGTAAACGATTGGTTGTTAAAGAGATCGGGATCGGATTTGTCATACTCTCTGCCAATTTTGAAAACCACTTTAACAACTGTGTACGCGGTGGAGTTCCAAAATGAAGTAGGATGGCTTGGCGATCGACTCTATTTTCTATTTCATATCAACTATGAGACCCCGACTACCTTGAGTCAGCTTGATGTGGCTAAAACAGGTGCTACACCGAGACCAAGTGAGGTCATTTCTCCTATCGAGCATGCTTCTTCGAAACCATTCTATTACTTTTGTGATTCGATTATTGCGCACCCTTGATATGGGAGTGTGTCTCGAGGTGGGCGGTAGTTGCTACTATGCGTTACCACCAGTCCGGTTATGCAAACGGTGAATCCACCCTGGCATTCCTCGCATGCCTTGTCACATGCCTTATACGAGCCCCATACGATTTTGTTTTGTACCGTTTTATATGGAGTGCCCTCTGATAGCCTTCCAGTTTACGGAGGAATTACGGTACCGTATATACTTTGGGAATATATAAACGGTGTAAGGGTAATCATGGTAACCCCGCTTACGCTATTTTGATATTTACTTTACTGATAGACACTATTGTATATAGCGTATTATAATATATAGTATTAGTTTGACGGATCCTTAAAGGATGGTCATCCCAACATCCTTTAAGTTACTTTGCATTTCGGTAATCGATACACTTGAGTTATCATTTAGATAAGAATGTTAATCCTGACTCGAGTGTGTTTGTTTTACATGGATACTCGGGTCAGCTTGAGGATATCAGCTTTCTTGGTTCACCTGGAGTTTGGAGCTTTGCTTGGATCTATCTATCACTTATTCAGTCGTTGCACTTATTTCAGCCTTCCAGTTATTTCAGTTTTTTTCCTATTTCAGACTATTATTTTCTTATGCATTAGCAGACTTATCTATGTTTAGCACTCTATTGTATTTGCTTTAGACTCTATGGTTATGTAGTAGCTTATGGAGTACTATTCTATCTATTCCGCTGTGTAGTATTTTATTACTCTGTGTCTGTGATCTGTGATTGATTTATTTACTATATATGCTGTTATTTGCCAATTTTTATTAACAATCTATCGTTTTGAGCAATTCAAGTCTGACATGTGTGGATTATTGTCGATTTGAATGGTTCGAAATGGTGGGTCGTTACAAGTGGTATCAGAGCTCTGGTTTTAGGCAAATTTCAGCATATGGAGTAAAAATCATTAGAGATGGAGTATTGATACTCTAGAATGAGATAAATTAATTATGGAATCATATTCGTTCGATCTTTAGATACCTTATTAGGATTCCTTTCGATTAGTATCTCTTCTGAATATTCTGTCTTTTCCTACGTCTAACTCGTTTGAATCTTTCCAGATGAGTAACCGAAGGAATACTAGGGGAAGAGGTCGTGGTAATGCCCCAGTTGCACCACCAGTAGTTCAGCCCGTTCAGCCGATTAGGTTCACTAAACTTTGCAAGGAGTACACTCAGCTTGGAGGTACCAAGTTCACCGGATCTGGAGGTATTGTTGAAGCCGAGCAGTGGTTGGAGAATCTTGAGAGGATTTTCACTGGTCTTGAGATCACAGATGCTCAGAAGCGTCAGTTGGCCGCCTGGCAATTACATGATGATGCTCTTCATTGGTGGCGGTCAGTTACAGCTAATACTATCGAGACGAACATTTCCTGGCAGCAGTTCAAGTAAA
Source organism: Allium sativum (assembly GCA_030737875.1). Taxonomy (NCBI): domain Eukaryota; kingdom Viridiplantae; phylum Streptophyta; class Magnoliopsida; order Asparagales; family Amaryllidaceae; genus Allium; species Allium sativum. The sequence goes on along the minus strand of CM060925.1, from coordinate 303,450,561 downwards.
AATCCTTAAGACTGTTCTTTCTATCTTTGTTTTCCTTCCTTGAATCTCTCTTGATTTTAAAAAAATCATCTCTTTTAGGGATACCTTTGTTGCTAAGTGGATACCCGATTCAGGAAAGTCTCAGCTTTATAGGGAATTTATGGACCTTGAGCAAGGTGATATGACATTTGCTGAGTACGAGAGGAAATTCAACGAGCTTTCTAAGTATGGGCCTAATCTGATCCAAACCCCACTCCAGAAGAATGAGAGGTTTATTTATGGAGCACGTCTAGAGTATTTTGATCGTTTGACTAACCATGTGCGTGGCACTTTCACTGATCTTGTCGATATGGCTATTAGATTTGAGAATCCCAACATTAGAGGGAAGCAGAAGCAAGATATACATGCATCTCAGTCTCAGGGTACTTCTAGTAGTTCGAAGAAGAGGAAGCCTAATTTTCAGCAGCAAAAGGAGAATTGGCAGAAGACCCAGGGTATTGCTTATTCTTCTCAGAGTCAGCCGATCGACTTATCTCACATTACCTGCTTCAACTGCAATCAGAAGGGTCATTATGCCAATAGTTGTCCAAATAAATCCGGAGCCGCTACTCCTCCTGCTTCTAGTGATAACCAAGGTACCCTTTAGAGTATCTTTTTCTTTACTCCATTTTCCTATTCCTGTTCTATTCAATACTAGAGCTTCCTATAGCATTATTTCTATAGACCTTTGTCATAAGTTGAGCATCCCTTACATCCACAAGTAGCAATTGAACCCTCATGTGTATCTAATCCTATTGGCCGTCCCGCCAACCTCAGTCTTTGCGATCAACGTAAGCTTAACCACCTTTATTCTTTCAAATCTATTTTGTTGTTCCGCACATTCACTTTCTTATTTTTGTTCCTTTTCGGGGACGAAAAGTTTTGAGTGGGGGAGAATGTAACAACTCGTTATTTTCAACAATTTAAAATTTGATTTTTTCAAACACTTTCATTTTATTTCGAAAATTTAGCATAAAAAAATTTTCACAACGAGAATTTAATATTTGAAATGCGCTCATTTAGACATAGCAGTCGGTCGAGTTTCATCGGAAACTAAGAAATTCGTCGATTGTGAAAATTTTGTGCATATCAGTTCAAATTTATGCATCCGTAAAGTTTTGTCCAAAATACTGACGGTTGAGTTTTAGTAAATTCTCTTTATCATTCTGAGTTCGGCGGCGCAATCCGTTTCGCGAAATTCGGACATTTCGACCTTCGTTTTATTTTATTTGTACGATTTTCAGTGTTAAAAGGTGTCCATAATGGATTTTTGATCGAAGTGTTCTGACACTGATATTTTTATACCATTGTGTCTGTATCGTCGCGCTGATCAACATAGTATATTCATTTATTAGTTTTGGGCGTCCAGTTTGCGTTGAAAAATTAAAATAGATGTGCAACAATTTTGATACCGGTCCATATTTGTGTCCATTTACTTTAGCTATTAGGTTTGGCCGGTGAATCAAAACTACATGCAACCAAAGCGTTTTCAAAATTTGTGAATGGACACAAACTCTTCTCTTTTCTCCATTGTTTTCATACATATCACATACCCTTTCAATTTGCGCGTCTTCACCAATTCATTTTCTGTGCCTCTTCAAAAGCTCGCCATTCTCTCTGAAAGGAAAAAAAAAGGAAAAGTGGGACAAAAGGGAATAAAGAATGATGAGGAGTCTCTTCCTGTAGGGAGCCATCCACTATCTTCCAACGTTCAAAGTAAGGAAGACATCTTCCTGTATGAAATTTGTGTCCATCCTTCTCCTTCAAGATGTGAGTTCTTCCTCTCTTTTATTCTTCTTTCTTTTTGTTCCTATAGTGTGAGTCTTCTCTTCTTTTTTTTCCATTTGTTCTCTTCTTTGGTTTGCATGCACGCCATGCTTATAAAAAAAATATAACCAAAGTGGAATAAAAGGATAAGGGGGACGCCACTTACTGTAGTATGTTTGCATGTGTCTCCAACGTGCAAAAGAAGTGAATTTGTTGTAGCCAAGTTTGCATCCATCCCAAACTCTAGGTGTGAGTCTCCCCTTTCTTTTATTCTTCTTTCCTTCTTTGTTTAATCATGAACGGCATGCATATAAAAAAATAATAATAATAATTTGTTTTGTAAAAATCCGTATTATATATGTAAGTGTGTGTGTCCTTTCTCCGTTATTATTTGTATTTGGTTTTCTTCCCTTGAAGCATGCGTTTGCATGTTTATATTATTATTATTATATATATATATATAAAAAGTTTTAAGTTCGCATTTTTCCTATTGCGGTACACATCGGCTTTTCAAAACAAGTATATGTACTGTATGCATGTACACTGTTGTGCAAACTAATATAAAAAAAATTTAAAGTTTGGATTTTTGTTTTTGTCAAGCGCGTTATATGCGGGTTAAAAAAAAATACAAAATTGAGTTTTATTGTATTTATGAAAATTTTAAATTTTTATGTATTTTGCTTCTAGATCTGGAAATTTAGCAATAAACAAAAAAAGTGTACATTGGTTATTAATATAATATGCAAGATTTAAAATTTTATTATTTTTGTTTCCAGTCAGTGAAGTTGGTAATAGAGGGAAATAATAAAATCTGTTCGTTGCTCGCTTCAAATTCGCCTTCACGTCTTCTTCATTTCTATTTGATACGAAAGGTGAGTACCCCTCACTCACGATTTACATTCATATTTCGGTGCATAAACCTGTGAATTGATTACCTGAATTGCTAGGATTGCTCTAGAGATTTCATTATTCACTTATGGACACTATTTTATGCAAGTGAACTATTATTTGTTTGTTTTGTGAATTGGTGACATACGATATATATATGGATCTGCGTATGTGATATGTGACACATTCAAGCTACATATGTTGATATTACGGGTAAATACGTTCGGACACGAAAAATTAAATTTATATGGATATAATACGTTCAGTGTAGCGTGCATGTAATTTGATATGTGTGAATGTGACATGCACGATAGTATATGTGACATGCACACGGATACACGCACGAATATACTCTACATATGCATGTCCAAATAAATGACATTTGACGTGCACGATTAGCATTTAGACGTAATATGAATGTGTACGGATGTGCCTGTGTGACATGCACGGATCGATATTATGTGTCGATGATTGATTTTGTTATGTTTGATTTCATATTGAAAGTTACTTTAGTTTAGGAAATCACAATGGGTTGAAATGATACATACCCGAACGACTTGATAGAATATGGAAAAATCGTTATGGGTTGAAATGATAGACCCAAGCGATTTTTATTGAATTTGGGATTTCGGGTTGAAATGATATATATCCGTACTTGAAATATAAACGGATTGAAATGATATATATCCGTATCACTTGACCATAGGATAGAAAATTATATATGGACACCGTTGGTCATATTTTGAAATCACAATTATATGATTTTGAAAGATTGATTTTTGGAAATTTAATTCACGTATTTTCAATAATAGTAATATATATAGTTTGATTTAAATGATAAACTTATTTGGAAATGTTTTGAAAAGTTAATTTATAAGTAAATACGAATTTAAATTACATTTAAGTTTTACTTATATTTTAATTGTTTTAAAGATTTACAAAATAACTACATATTTTATATATATAGTACTTCTTTAAATTTTATTACTAAATATCTTTATATTTTATTCATTTTATTTTATAAACTTGTATATTTTATAAACTTAAAATAATGAATAGTATATGTTATGATTTTTGGAAGTATTTGATTTATATTATATTTTGACAGTTATTTAAGTAAGAATTATAAAATGACCACGGTGTGAAAAATGTAAACGATTGGTTGTTAAAGAGACCGGGATCGGATTTGTCATACTCTCTGCCAATTCCGAAAACCACTTTAACAACTGTGTACGCGGTGGAGTTCCAAAATGAAGTAGGATGGCTTGGCGATCGACTCTATTTTCTATTTCATATCAACTACGAGACCCTGACTACCTTGAGTCAGCTTGATGTGGCTAAAACAGGTGCTACACCGAGACCAAGTGAGGTCATTCCTCCTATCGAGCATGCTTCTTCGAAATCATTTTATTACTTTTGTGATTCGATTGGTGCGCACCCTTGATATGGGAGTGTGTCTCGAGGTGGGCGGTAGTTGCTGCTATGCGTTACCACCAGTCCGGTTATGCAAACGGTGAATCCACCCTGGCATTCCTCGCGTGCCTTGTCACATGCCTTATACGAGCCCCATACAATTTTGTTTTGTACCGTTTTATATGGAGTGCCCTCTGATAGCCCTCCAGTTTACGGAGGAATTACGGTACTGTATATACTATGGGAATATATAAACAGTGTAAGGGTAATCATGGTAACCCCGCTTACGCTATTTTGATATTTACTTTACTGATAGACACTATTGTATATAGCGTATTATAATATATAGTATTAGTTTGACGGATCCTTAAAGGATGGTCATCCCAACATCCTTTAAGTTACTTTGCATTTCGGTAATCGATACACTTGAGTTATCATTTAAATAAGAATGTTAATCCTGACTCGAGTGTGTTTGTTTTACATGGATACTCGGGTCAGCTTGAGGATATCAGCTTTCTTGGTTCACCTGGAGTTTGGAGCTTTGCTTGAATCTATCTATCACTTATTCAGTCGTTGCAGTTATTTCAGCCTTCCAGTTATTTCAGTTTTTTTTCCTATTTCAGACTATTATTTTCTTATGCATTAGCAGACTTATCTATGTTTGGCACTCTATTGTATTTGCTTTAGACTCTATGGTTATGTAGTAGCTTATGGAGTACTATTCTATCTATTCCGCTGTGTAGTATTTTATTACTCTGTGTCTGTGATCTGTGATTGATTTATTTACTATATATGCTGTTATTTGCCAATTTTTATTAACAATCTATCGTTTTGAGCAATTCAAGTCTGACATGTGTGGATTATTGTCGATTTGAATGGTTCGAAATGGTGGGTCGTTACAATTAACATCTGTGGATGCAGAGAAACAGGATGGAGGGATCCGACTGGATTCCTCAACATTTATATTATTGTGATTGCATTAGTTGTGAACTATGCTTTGATATATTAAATGTGATTGATCTTGTTGTGTTTAAATATCACAGGCCCTAGAATTTGGTATTTAAATCTCATAAAATATTTTCGATTATAGAAAATGAAGTTTGAGTTTTTAAAAAGAATTTTATTTCCAAAAATAGAATTGTAATTTCAAATAGAGTTGAAACTAAAAACATGTAAATGGAGAGACAAGAAGTTGTACATAAACAAGAGTATAAATTAGGTGAATTATTTATCATTGGATAAAATGAAATAGAAATTGAAATTTGAATTTTTATGGAAAAATGGAAAACGGTTTGAAACCAATATTTGAAAATAGATCTAAACTTAGAAAATTATAAAGAAAATGATGAAAGAGGTTTTAAATGATTGGAATAAAAATGAGATTTGTATGTAAAATTCTGAATAAAAGTTATAGATAGAATTTGAGTTTAAGATATTATTTATAAGTACGAAATCAAACTGATTTGATTATAAATAAAAGAAATATATTCACGATTAAAGTGAATAACGTTTTAAAGGAAATATTTTGCAAATAAAATATCTCTAAAGGGAATTTAGATTTGGAATATGGATCTAGATTGAAAATTGAATGGAAAGAGAAACGAGTAATCGTTTTAAAAGAAAACGATGAGTTTTATCTCAAAATTTGGAATATAAAATAAAGTGTGATAACGGTTCGTAGACTGGAATGGTTATAAAGAAATTTGGTAATGATTTGGAAAGGATAAGTTCAACAGTGAATTTGGAAATTGAATTAACCTAAAATGGTAGATAAATTCCGAAGTTCAAAATATAATTGAATATAGATTATTCGAAGAGAGCTATTAATTGGAGTTCGATTATATCGAATTTAGGGAAGTAGTTATTTTTACTTTCCGTTTTGAATCAAATCTATTTATTTATTTATTTATTTATTAATTGAATTAATAAGTATAATTTATATTTTTGTATACCAATTATTTGGGAACAAGGATTATAACGCTACCGTTATAAATCTAAACAACGATTATAATGCAACTGTTATCATAAATGTTTTATAAATCTAAATAATGATTTTAGCGCTGTCGTTATAATATATGTATTATAAATCTAAACAGTGATTTTAGCGCTATTGTCATAATAAATGTTTTGTAAATCTATACAGCAATTTTAACATTATCATTATAATAAATGACTTATAAATCAAATATTTGGAAACAGCGATTATAACGCTACCGTTATAATAAATATTTTTCCGTAAAGGAAGTGGATTCTTATATTGAATCATAGATTCATGTAAGCGATACTTTTTTTGAAGTTGTGAGCTTTGCCTATTTCAAAGTTGAGAATGTTGATCAATTAATGTCTGAGTGGTAATTATACCCCAACTTGATTGACTTCATGATTGACAGAGGAATCGTTAAGGTTCGACTATGAAAATTGGTTAGCAATATGGTTAGTTAATAAATGGTTAGTGGTTTAAGTTCTAGTAACGATGTTATTATAACATCGCATTAATTTAAAGGATTTTGAAATGTTTCCCAAAGTAAAACGAGTGATATTTTCTACACATAGAAAATAAAATGAATTGGTCAACGAGGAATTAAGAAATAGAATATGCAAATATTTTACCGATATTAAATGTTTTCTAACTGGAATAAGAGATATTTTCTGGAATAATGAAATTAGATATTTGAAATGTTTTTTTTTTCTAAGAATCAAGAGAGAAAATAGAGCTTTGAAAGGATACAAAAGATGGGAAATGAGAATTGAAAATGATAATATAAATAGGAACTAATTCAAAACGGGGCCAGTGTTGTTTGATAGTTGATCATTAGAATTTTCATTTGGAAATAGGATCATTGGTTGTATAGATGTTTTCTTTGATAGTAAAATCACCGGCTATCAAAATTTTGATTTATTTTATACATCTGTTGTCAATATGGCGAGACCGGTATCAGATGTAATATCTGAAAACAACTCCGTATTGGCATAAGCATTACGAATCGACGTATGCTGAAGATAATTGAAGACAGAGTAAAATGCAAAGGCTGCTCTGTTAACCCTAGGTAGAAATTGCCCAAGATGGGTTGATAGAATGGTTCCTTCGGTTTGTCCAATCCAAGGACAACGTATATAGATGAATGCTTGACGATGTGACATCCAAAATAAATGATGGCAAGATGTGCTGAAAGATAATTGTGACCTCAAGCCTAATTACCTGGGAAATGATAGAAATCGGGCAGGCAGCATGGACATGTGGGTCATTCCCATTAAGGGTATTATCACCTGATCTAGATTAATTTCATTTGCTTCTTATTCTATTCGTTGCTGTATGCTTTCGGAAACGGTTGCTGATCACAACCGTTGGTGATAATATGCTCGATACACTCAAGTTAAATGAGTAGTCAACTATGTGTGGGCCAGGTTGCGAGACGTTCTTGTTGAACCCAGTGTATTCCCCTCTTGAAATACACTATCAGAAGGTGGTTCCATACCTTGTCATGTTGGAAATCCAATCTCCAATAAGCACCCTACGGTTTTCAATTTTATAATATATGTGGAGCGTGAGATGCAATCCTTCCGCTAGATTCTATTTATTTGATTAGACATTGTTATAATATCACTGGATTTTCATATCAAAGTGTTTTGGGTTATCGTAAGGTAAAAACCATCCATATTTGTGTGTGGATTGGTCTTACGATTATATTTTCTTTCGAAAGGATATTTAAAAGTTAAACCAATGGTTGGAGTTTACTCACACCGGTCCCATGACTGACCTAGAGTTTACTTTGTTTTGTTTTCCCTAAACTCTTGGGTGCCTAAATTTGTACGGGCAGTCAAGTAGTCGGGATTTTACAGATTCACTTGGAGGAGTTTGAAGCAGGAGGCTACACTAATTAGCTATAGACTATTGTATTTTCCGTTGTGTACTATGTTGTATCTGGAAACAGGTGTTTATAACTGTTCCAAGAATAACTATTGTGCTTTGATGATGGTATGTATATACAGTTACAGATTTGTATTTCAAAAGTTATGTTATTTAATATATTTTATTCGTTCTGTTGTAAGATTTGTGTTCTACGTTTTCATCTACTCTAATTTTTCTTTCTTTCTATTTCTCATTCTCTAACTTCTTTCTATTATTGATTCGTATTTTTGTGCAATTTGGGTTGGACGTATGGGGTTATCAGTCGACTCAAAGAGTACGAAAATTCGGGCTATTACAACCTTACATCTGAAAAATCTAATAAGTGTGTCACAATGTTCTAGATATAATAAAGTGTTCTTTGAATTTTACCTTAAGAAGTGTCTAGTAAAATTCATTCTAACAAAAGAAACTTTGTTGTAGAGTAAGGAGTATAAAGGACTTTACAAATTTAACGCTGCAAAATCAAGAAAACCAAGATTTAAAGAAAATTATTGTAATTCTTGTGAACTTAATAGAAGTGAAGAATGTATGACCTTTGACATGTGGCATTGTAAACTATGACATCCAAGTATGAATTTGTAGGAAAAATTTTAGATGATAATAAAATTTTGACTACTATTCGTAGATGTTATATATGTTCATATTGTCAAATTGGAAAAAGCCACAAATTACCTTTTTCTGACTGTAAAACTGTCTATAATGATCCCTTACAACTGATTGCTACTGACCTTTAGGGTCTTGCACCTACTGACACTGATTACGGATGCTAATACTATATCTCCTTTATTGATGCTTATTCTAGACATGTTTGGATTTACTTTCTGAAAACAAGTCCGAAATTGTGAATGCTATGAAAAACTTCACAATTAGAGGGAAAAACAATTGAATCGTAATGTCAAAATATTTCAATCTGATGGAGGAAAGGAATTTCTGCCTTTAAGAGATTACTTTAATAGTTGAGGCATTACTCATAGATTAACATGTCCTTATACTACTTAGCAAAATGGGATTATTGAAAGGAAGCATAAAACATAGTTGAGACTGGCCTAACACTACTTGCACAAGCATCACTACCTCAAAAAAAATTGGCTTTATGCTTTTGCCACAACAGTTCATTTAGTAAATATGTTGCCAACAAAGGCATTTCAATACAAATATACTACTGAAGTCATAACCAAAGTCAAGCCAGATTATAATAGCTTATAAATTTTTGGATGTCTATGCTTCCCTCATCCAAGACCATTCAATAGACGTAAAATATATTATAGATCACACTCCAGTACATTCCGAGGATACTCAACTAACCATGAGGGTTATAAGCATTTGGACAATACAGGAAAGGTGTTTATATCCAGCCATATTATATTCAATGAGAAAATATTTCGTTTCAGTAGTTATGAATATAAGACCACCTAGAGAATATGCAATCCATGCTATTTATTCCGTCTATTGAAACAATTACCGATGATGCTGTGTATGTGTCACATTTGAACGACAATATGGCACACACAAGCACCAATAGACAACCTTACACCTCAACACACATTATCTACTATTGGACCATGTTAAGGGTGTAGCACACAACCTAAAAGTACTGGTGAAAATATCATATCACAAACTAACAATGTCAGTAAGGATAGTGTTGTCCCTTAGAAGCAAGAGAAGGATACAAGACGCACCAGTGATCAAGGTCAAAATAAACATCATATGGTGACTAGAGCAAAAAGTGATATTTTCAAACCAAAAATTTATAGTAGCGCTCTTGATTCAATTGAACCATCTATTATTCACCAAGCTATGCAAGATGACAAATGGAGGCCAGCAATGAAAGAAGAGTTGGGAGATCTTCATAAAAAAAAACAAGTAGTCTTGTACCCCTTCCCAAGGATAAAAATGTTATTAGGCGCAATTGGACATGCATAATTAATAAAAATCCTAATGGTACAGTTTCTAAATACAAGGCAAGGTTGGTAGCCAAAAGGTTTTCACAATAGTGTGGAATGGACTTCAATGATGAATCCTCACCTGTTGTAAAACCAACATCTATCAGAATTATACTAACAATTGCCTTGCATAAGAACCGGACCATCAAACAATTAGATGTGAGTAATGCCTTTTTAAATGGTGTTTTACAAGAAGGGGTATATATGGAGTAGCCACAAGGATTTAAATAGAAAGGAAATGAAGAGCTTGTCAGCAAACTAAACAAATCAATATATGGTTTAAAGTAGGCACCATGAGTGTGGTTTGATGAACTCAAATCAACACCGATCAAGCTTTGTTACAATCCCACTATATCAGACAACACACTATTTGTTAAATTTAATTATGATACTGTCACATCCGTATTGATTTATGTTAATGATTTCTTGATAATAGGTAACAACAATGATGAAATCATGCATATAACCAAGTGCTTAAACAATGAATTTTTAATCAAAGACCTGGAGAGCTATCTAACTTTTCAGGTATCGTAGTGAACGGAACTGCTGATAAGGAACTACATTTGTATCAACCATATACATAACAGAAGTTCTAAGCAGATCAAAAATGGATAAAGAAAAGCCTCTTTCTACAACAATGGCAACAAACTTTCATCTCGGCCAGGAGAAAGGTGAATACATATACAATGAAAATAATACAGAAACATAGATGGATCCTTGAAATACATTACTATATCAAGACTAGATATATCCTATAGTGTCAACAAAGCAAGTCAATTTATGCAGAAACCTCTAAGTGAGCACTAGAAAGCACACAAGAGAATTCTATGATATCTTAGAGGTACAATTAATCGAAGATTGATCCCGAAATCAAGTAACAAGCTCAACATTACTTTGTACTCAGATGCTGATTGGGAAAGTGATTATGATGGTAGAAAATCAACATAGGCTACTATTTGGTTCTTGGAAAAAATCCTATCTCATGATGTGCAAAAAAATAAAATACTGTCTCTTGATCAGGTAGAGAAGCGGAATATGGAAGCTTAGCTGGCATTACAGAAGATATAATGTGGGTATAGTCATTGTTAAGTGAACTAAAGATTGAACCAAGCAATAAAGCAACTATATGGTGCGACAACATAAGTGCTATTGCACTAACAGCCAACCCGTTATCGCATTTCAGAACAAAGCATATGGAATTGTACATATATTTCTTAAGAGAATTAGTACTAAAAGGAAAGCTACTAGTAAACCACGTACCTTTCACTTACCAAATTGCTGACGTATTAATGAATCCCTTGTCGAACGAAGGTTTGAAATGCTAAAGGATAAGTTGTGTGTCATCAATTACTTCAGATTCGAGTTATTTTCAAGGCGTAATCAACCCTCAGATGCTCTCAAAGTCACTTTTGAACCTCAAAATCAATGGGTTCTAACAAACTGCAACAAATCTACCAATGATAAAGATAGATCTGCCATAGAGGGAGATGTTGATTGTGAACAAGAAGGAAAAGAGAAATCATTTGAAGAATCAAATATTTTCGTCCCAATTTTTTTTTGAATTGCCATGACGATAGGTATTTTTAAGTTTTCTCTCGCAAACCCTAAACCCAGCGTTTAGTTTTAGGGGGTATGAAAGAATGCACTACTATTTATTATATTTAACAAATGCTAATAGTAATGGATTTGGACCGATATTAGTTGGGCCTGTATATGGACATGTACAAATAAATATACTACTGTCGTGTACTTTACAAAGTACAATTTCATTTCTAGCAAATAATAATGCATATATTCTTTTCATTCCATTGCCATCATTTCAATAAAGTATACTCTAAAAATTATGAAATTATTATTATAAGGCGTGTTAAGCAATGTATGTAAATGTATAATTTGACCTTTGTTAAATTAAGTAACCAAGTGTAAGTTATACCAATTCAAGGATATTTGAATCAAAATCTTTAAGTATATAAATATAACGAAATCTACTAAGTTGGTAAAAAATATGACATTTTGTAATATGGAACGTGATGTTTATAAGACTTAATAATTTGATTCTATAAAATAAATGAGACAAGCTAAGAAAAATTAAATAAAACAAGTCCATGATGTATTGAAAGCTCTAATTATATCAAGTTATGTTAACTTGGCTTGAAGGGTACGATATTTGCAATAATAAATATACGATTTAATGATGAATCTTAAGGATATGAGTTACTTAATATAAATGAATGGGAATGTTGAATCCGAGATTAATAATAAGCCAATTTTGAAGTATGATGAACATTTGGCGGGGATTGAATTAGTGTATCTGAACTATCTTAGATTTCTATTAATTGTACTAAACTCTTTTACAAAGATCAATTTGCTTGACTATTGTTTCTTTAATGATTTCAAGTTTTTAGCTAACTATTTACCTAATAAAACCTATATCTATTACTTAAAAATCATCTCAATAAACTATTTTATATTAAATATAAAGTATATAATAACTATATTAAATTAAACTATCCTTGTATATATGTTATTATTTTAAATCAATCCTTTATTTCAATCCAAACCATTAAGTCCATAGTGATGTATAGATTGAGGTTTCAATTAATATAATATTTGTAACACAAAAACATAAAGATCTGAATTGGAATGGATAAGGAATCAATTAAAAATTGAATCTAAACCCTAACCAATATGAAATTGTGTTGGGTTAGGTGATTTTTAATTAGCACTTGGAATATGAGTTTAACGAGTTAAGTTAAATTGAATCCATAAAGGATATAAATTAGAAACTTAAATAAATTTTATTGATATGAAATTATAAAGTTATAAATTGGAATCTAAAATATAGATGAAACTAAATTTTAGAATTAGTGTTGGCTTAAATTATTGTGCATTTCTATTATAATTTCGCTTGAGTTAATATACTTAGATGAGAACGTTAGTCCTGATCCGATCGTTTTGTGTTTTTTTCGCATGATACTAGGATTAGACCGAGTTATACACCTTGAGATAGCATCTTTTGGAACTGGAGGCTAGTTGAAGATATCACTACCTTTTATTTATTCAGTTGGTTTTTATGTATTAAGAATCCATTTTATTTTTGTTTCCGCTGTATTTAATATTGTAACTCTGATATTGTATAATTTGATTCCGTTGTGAGATATTATACTATTCTGTGTTTGTCATTCTATGATTGATTCTTATTAAACTCCATAGCAATAACAATATACTATTTTGGACTATCTGTGTTGGTTTTATTATCGTCTTGAATTATTGATAGATGATTATAACATCAAGTTTGTCCGTGTCTCCATAAAAAATCAACCATTAGCTAGGAATAATCATTAGGGAAGCATTCTTTCTAAATGGTTTTATATCCTGGTATTTTTCAGTGCTTTCTTAGCATGCACTAATTTAGTAAAATCGATTATGAAAAATTATTATTTGGTTTAAAAAGAATGTGGCCAAAACATATTAAAATGGTAATATTCTTAAATATTTATTTTACTAAAATACACATAATGCACGTTATTAAATTGATTGATACTATTGATTATTTTAGGAATAAAAAGTTGACAATCACAGATAAGAGGTTGCACCATTGGTTATACTATATATAACATTTTTTATCTAACTTTTTAGAATCAAAGGAAAAGGTTAAATTAATAATTACAATAAGACAAAGTGAAAAATCGTTAACTCGTAGTTTTCTTAGCAAAAATTCTACGTCGATAAATAATTTAAGTAAAAACTATCATTAATGGTCGAAGAAAAAAAATAACTTTTATTTACATACGTATATTACCTAGTCATTTATTAAAAGACTATGTGAGACATAGCATGCATCAACTTTTCTAAATTATTTGTAGTTCCTAGGCCAATCATTTGTATTTTCCCAACTACACTTTGCCTTTACGCGTCAACTCCCATTTATGGCTAATGAATTTAGAGAAAGAATCTAATAGATAATTATTTATGCTAACGTCACATTTAAATTTATAAATTCTCTTATTTCTTTATGTATTTTTTAATTGAAACAATTTTAACTGAATAAAATAAAATGAATAAACTTCACATTTATCAAAACAATCTTTCGCAAAATTTATTATAATTCATTCTATGATGTTAAAGAAAACAAAACTATGAAAGAGTTAAACTGGCTAGGAAACTCGACTGTCCAATTGATTTGACCCCTTTTTAATCTCGTCCATCTTGTTAAGTTATCTACTTTGGTTTCTCCAATACTTCGCTATTTTTAATGTAATAACCCGGAAATCTGAGCCAATTTAAAAAAATTTATTTTAGCAATTTTAGCGAATTTTGAATATTTAAAATGAATTATTTTAAATAATAACGACGAGAAATTTAGTTTGAATAGAATTAGAACATATATATTTATATAGCTCGACGTCAGAATATAAATAATTATTTATAATTATAAAAGGAATTGAAAATGGCGCGGTAGTTCGAAAATTCGTTTTCAAATTTCAAATGAATGTACATGATTCAAAATAAACCGGATTTTAGCGAAACCAAAAATAGTAGAATCTATTTGAGAATATCTTTCCAACAAATCCAAAAAATTGAAATTCCATAGCGGGAATCTAAAGATACGTCCAGTTGAAAATTCAGAATAGTCGCCATGGAATTCTGTCCCTTAAAAATGGAAATTTTGCAAACGACCTTGGTTTTCGACGAAACCACTTTTGTTGGATCCGGGATGTCAAGTTATTGCAAGGTTTCAAAATTCATAATTTTTCGAATTAATATGTGATCGTGGAAAAGGAAAACGCGTTTGACCAGTTTTAGTTGATTTTAATCGACTGGAAAATGGCCATTTTTCAAACGGTCTCGGAATTCGACGAAATTAGTTTTGTTAGGACCGTATCGTCAATACGAAGCTAGAAATAATTTTTCTGGAATTTTTAGAGTTCGTATGTGGCCCCAGTAAATTGAAATGTACGTTTGAATTGAATATATATAGATTTATATTTTAATCTTAACGAAAACTTATCGTAACAGCCGAACTGGCTCGCAATACATATCCCATTGTGTTCGGAATGGGGGTAATACATTAGGGACGACAGTCAGTGGGCTCAATTTTGAGGTTGAATGAAAGAGTAACTTTATGGGAATTAAATTAAATAATATATATATATATATTTATATATTCCTCTCCCTCTCTTCACTCAGTCAACATTCAGACATAAAAAAGAAAAAAAGAAAGGGAAACCGCGATCGCTCATCTCCCTGGAATCCCGTCGTCGCCGCCCTCGAGGATGCCGCCACTCTCCCCCTCGTCAGCCTCCGAGCCCTCTCCGTGCAAGTCGCCGTCCTCTGCCTTGAAACCCCCAATTCGATTTAACCGCGCCCAAACCAAACCGCGCACCCACCTCCGATGGCCGCCGCGACCTCCAGCACCCTCACCTTCTGCTCTCCTCCTCCTTAATGATAGTGCCCCTCTTGTTTGACCGCTGTAAGGTTTTAAAGTTATTTTAGTTTCTTTCTTCTTTTATTTCATCTTATTTATTTAATGATTATCAGAAATAGGTTTTTAATTGTATAAATGAAAAGATAATATTTTTAAACATGAAAAGATACAATTTTTATAACAAGAAAGATAAGGCCTTTATTCTGTCTAATGTTTTGATTTTGATTTATATAAAGCTTATATTTTTCAATGTGTAAAGGTGAGATTTTTTAACATATAAAAGGCGAAATCTTTATATAGAAAAAGGTGAAATCTTTATATAGAAAAAGGCGGAGTAAAAATCCGAAATTAATATGAAGTTGAAGAATAAAAATATGATTTTTGTATTATATAAAGGATAAAAATATGATTTTTATATAGTAGAGATAATAAAGATATGATTTTTATATAAAGTAGGAATAAAAATATGATTTTTATATAAGTAGTGAACCAGAAATATAATTTTTATATAGTGAGCAGAATAAAAATAGAATTTTTATCTATATAGTAGCGGTATTAAAATGGAATTTTTATCTATATAGTAGCAATATAAAAATGTGATTTTTATATATGTAGTGACTACGGACAACGAAAGTGACGAAGGGCGAGCACGGCGAGATGTTCTACAAATGAAGAGTTGAAGCGTTTGGTTTAGCTATTCGGTGAGAACTTCTCACTTTAAATCTTGTTTTCTAGTTGAAATATATACTAGGATGCAGACGGTGCTTAGCAGCACCCGACACCCGTCGTCCACAAACCATGGATGACTTGTTTGTTTGGTTGCTGTGTTGTGAAATTTGATTGTGTGATGTGAAATGAAATAAAATATTTTATAGTTAAAAATATAATTTTTAACGTGTATATAAAATAAATATTCATTTACAAATCAAACGTTTTGTTTATGTACACCGATTTGACTGATATTGATTGGGACGATAAATTCTACACATCGCCCAACTGCACAAATAAAATCTGTGTTTGTTGATTTGAAACCCCACACGGGTATTGGGATGAGATTTGACGTACACTAACCCCGATTGTTTAGTTGTATGTCAATCGATGGATTGACAGACTGTGTAAGCGTTAATAATTTATATTTAATGCTTATGCAGTTGTGTAATGCACTCTGGATGATGGTAGATTATTTATCGTTGCTATTATATACATGTGTTGTAGAAAATCCATATAATTAACATTATATGACAATTGATTGGGCCTCATTCCAATTTATAATATAAATTCATGTGTTGGATAGAAAATAAATTCATGTGTTGAATAGAAAATAAATTCATGTGTTGAATAAAATAAATATTCATGTGTTGAATAGAATAAACATTCATGTGTTGAATAAAAGCCGGGTTGATTAGATTGACGCCATTTCAACGTGAACGATATTTATATCGATTTTATTCATTTTTATAATGAATAGAGAAAAGAATGTGATTTTAAAATATAAAGTTTTGAAAATATTATCATCTGTATATCGATGATGTGGAATATTCAATTTTGATTAGAAATTGAATACGAAGTTGAAATCGTTTTGAAAACGAATTTAAAACGATTTATAAAACACGTTTTAAAAGGAAATCGAAGAAATATATGTAATATATATTATATATATATATATTAAATGGCCTGAATAGAACGCATCGCGCCGCGGCAGTTCGCGAATTTCGACCATTGACTTCGAATTGACGTTACGGGAGATCTGACCGTCGGATTCTCCATAAACCGGAACCGTTGGGTTCGTATCGAAAAGAGCTTTCTAATGAATATTAGAGATTTGAAATCTAATGGTTGGATTTGGAATTATTTCCAAATCAAATTTGGAAAAGGTCGTTGTAAGTGCAGTTCGATGGCCGTTGATGGAAATCGACTGTACGGGCATTGATAAAATTATTAAAAATAGTAATAATTTGTGCAAAATCATAAGAAATGATTTGTGAAGAACTGGGATGAAAAATTCCTTATGTGAAAAGTTAAAAATAGATTTTTATCGAAATAAACTAATTTTAAACTAAAATTATAATTCTATTTATTTTTAAATAAATAAATTGAATTTGAAATGGTTTTAAAAGCAACTAGAATTTCCAATAATTGAATTGGAATGGATTTGAATCGAAATTGTCTTTGGAATATTTCGAAGTTGGATTTGGTGATTATACAAATATTGTTCTGGAAATTTGAAAGATATTTATATCGTTTTTTCCAATACGATATTTTTTGGTCGTAGAATTTGATATTGAATATAAGCCGATATATTTTCTATTCAGAGCCTTGTATTTAATATCAAATGTGATTTGGGTTTGTCGTGAATGGTGTCTTCATTAACACTGTTCTTAAACCCAGTTGAGAAAAAGATTAAATCCTTTTATTTAGATTTAATGAAGTGTACCAATTAAATGGTATTTAATTGGAATTGAATTGATTTTTGGGTTTATCGTGAACGGTGTTTTAAATAACACTTGTTCTTTAACCCGGTAATTAATGGAATGTGATTTTGGGTTGTCGTGAACGGTATCTTCAATAATACTGTTCTTAGACCCAACGAAGTTAAGAAAATCAGAAACCAACTAGAGATTAGTTAAGTTGAATGGTTTCTTGGGTACTGATCTGATGTTGGTTTCGGCCTTCTGGGTTAATACTTAAGGAATTGCTCACTTCCTATTTTACGGATAAAGCTGATAGAATGGAATGTGATTTTGGGTTTATCGTGAACCATGTTTTAAATGACATTGATTCTTTAACCCAGTTAAAGATTAAAACTAAGCGGAGTTTTAATGAATCTTTAATTAGATTGAAAAGATAGAGAATGGAGTATCAACAATTTTGCTCCAGGCGATAGTTAAATCTTTAATTAGATTTTAACGTGAAATGGTAATTGAATTTGCCGATAAGACCGTAGTGTTAGATATGAAGTATGACCAGTTTTACTTCATGGGATGAATAGGTTGGGATTGGGAAATAAAATAAATAATTACTTTGGTGTGGTTCGCTAATCGCGACTAGTTTGAAGTGATATTCAAAGGAAGATTAAAGAATAAATTTAAAAGAATTTATCTTTGATAAAATTAATGGGAACCTTTCCCTAAGAATGTGAAATTTAGAAACTAACTGTAGGTTAGCTAAGCAGAATGGTTTCCTGGGTATTGATCTGATGTTGTTTTCAGCCTTCGGGGTTAATATTTGGGGAATTGTTCCCTTACTAATTTACGGTTAGTGACGGATGAATTGGAATGAGGCGTATATTGTGTTTGTGTAACACTTGTTTATTATATACGCGAGTTATTCGGAAAGGCCAGGTTTATCCCATTCTGAATAACTGATATGACGATAAGTCGAAGGTGAAGACGGTGGTTGAAGACCGGAGGTCTTCACGTCGTTTGGGTGATTACTGATGATCTTGATTGGGCCGTACACCCAAGAGGAGGGAATCAGTTGGTGATTGTCCAGACGTACTTGGAGATCGATGGATAAGTGATGTACAAGGTGCCTCCGGTTTCGTTCAGACCCAGAACGGACTTGTAAATGGACTGTGTATCTGACATTGGATTTTATTCTATGTGGTTGATTTCTATTAAATATATATCTGATTGGCGGCGGAGAATTTATTCATATGAGCTCAGAGGTTATATTGATGGATATCAAACGCATAGAGTGAATTGCCTATGTGGCATGCCTAAGTGGCAATATGATCAAATTCTATTGAAAAGCGGAGTCTTGTGGTTGATGATCAAAGCATGACCTGTGTGGTATAGCTTTGTGTAACGTTGATTCGCGAGCCTCACACCCCGGTTGTGAACTAGAAACGGGAGAGGACCTCAGGGAGGACATGCGTTTCTTTCTAGTTAGAAGTGGCGTCAGTGGTTTTACATGCCCTGACGAGTTTGACTTATGTTGTTGTTGCTGTTGCGAGGCGCCTCAGATATATCGGTGACTATGTGGAGCCGATGGAGTCATTTGTTGGCTCATTTACGCCCCCAAAGGGTAGGGAAACGTAGTGTTCAGGCATTTTAATCCACATCAGTGGACCGACCGTGTCGCTCCAAGGGCCCACCTGAGTCTGGGTCCTGAGGCTCGGGCTAGAGAGTCTCGAATCGGTGAGGACTATCTTTTGCCTCGGTTCGCAGATGGAAATCCAACTTCCAATACGTGACTTTGTGGTTTCGAATGTATACCTATATATGGCGACATAGTGGTCAGGGGCACTTATGCCGCCTATGATTGATACTTATGATTGAAATTGTTTTATACACTATGCACTTATAATAGTATCAAATGATTTGTTTTTAACGTATCAAGCATTCTCCGGCTATTATAAGGTAAAAACCCTATCCTCCGGCTTGCGTTGCATTGTGTGATGGGACCTAGGTCTTATAATAGCTCTGTTTTTCTTTATTTATCATTGCACTGTTGTTTTATGCCCTGGTATTCTTGGGAGGAAACTCATTCTGTGTTATACGGCGTGGTCCCATGATTTACCTAACTTTAAAATAAAGATTAATAACTGTTTTAGTTCTCACACCAGTCCCATGACTGACCTGGAGTTTATTGTTTTAACCTAAACTCTGGGTGCCCTTATTTCGACACGGGCCGCTAGTAGTTTTGGTTTTGCAGATTTTTATTCACAGGATCCTGATTTACAGCTGGAAAGATATTCGGAAAGCTCTGTGTCCGTGTATTACTTCTAGTTGTGTATTGTATTATTTTCCGCTGCTATGTAATGTATTGTAATCTCTGATATTTAGTGAATGTGTAATATTGATTCATACTCTATATATTCTTGTATTCTGATGAATTGTTGTAATTAACAATGAAATGTTCTTCTGTCTGCGTTCTTTTGTATGTTGTTCTCAAAGTATTCGCTCTTTCCTTCATGGGGAAGTTACGGGTCTTTAAATTTAAAAATAAAAACGAAATATTTATGGTTATAGTACGCTGCTTCGTTGTCATTGTATAATTTATATTCTATTCTATGATTTCTCTCTTGGTGTCATTAGAATAAAATGTACTAATGTTTATGTGAAAGAACTTACATATATTTCATTAGATTCAGACTAAATGCATGCCAAGTAATAGTACAAGTGTGCGAAATTTTTGGTTACTCCTGACTGAACTAAAGTATTTAGATATCGGACCAACTTTTTTGGGCAAGTAAAGACTATGAGGTCAAGCTAACTGTCAAATAATATTTTACTATATGAACTAAAAGTAGGTAAGCAATGCATTTTCTGACTAAGTGCATAGACATCATGGACAAATTGAACGGTTAGACAAAGAAAAAGAAAAGACATATTTACTAAAATTAATGTTCTAATTTATTCATTTGGTCCGTGCAAATCTTTTGCTTCTTAAGAAATTACCCATGATGTCTTTGAAATTATCACTCGCCCTTCCTATATTTATCTTTTCTAGTTTCATCTCAATTTTTTCATAATCATGAATAATGAAATTGAATGTACATCCTTAATGCAACCGAAGGTACTAAACCTTGAATATTTATTATTATTATTATTATTCTCTCTGAGAATTGATACTTTTGTAATATCCCATATTTTTATTGGTACAAATATTTAATCTGTTTTATTATTTTAAATGTTGATTTGAAATTTAAATAGCTTTAACTCAATGATTTTGAATATTGATTTAATATTATTAACAGAATAATAATTTAATTCTGAAATTGTCAAAATAAGTAGGATTTACGGTATAGTGTGAATTGGGAAACATAAAAGGATTTAATGTTGTTTAGATTGAAATTATATTAACGAATTCATTTATGAAACAGAGTTTGAACGTATAATTTATATTTAAACAATAAATGAGCCCCCATCGTCGCGGTAGTTCGTAGTTTTACGTTTTGAACTTTAAATGAATGTATAAGATTCAATATAAATCGGAATTCTTTGAAATAAGAATCGTTTGGATCTACTGGATAATATTTTTTTATAAAAGAGAACTATCGAGTTTTGATGTTGTAGATATTGACTTATGTTCAAATCAAATTTTCAAAAGGTCGTTATGTAATCGTTTATACATCATAATGATTTATTATATAAAATAAAAGGAATTTCATTATAAATTTAATATTGTTTTATCCCGAAAAGTAAATGTACGAAATCTGAAATATTTTATTTAAAGCTATACGAAATGCTTTTTGAATATATCTGATAATAATAATTTATTATTATTATATTGAGTTTTTTTTTTGAAATCACTTTATATTGATTTAAATTAGACCTTTAAAAAGAGCTCTTATTCAAATGACCTCGGATATCAATGAAAGAATTTTATTAAATCTGTGATGGCTAATTATGAAATTTCAAGTTTTGCTCCAATTAGAGTTATTTCGTGAGCATATACAAATTTAAAAGGTAAATATTTTGAACCCAAACTAGCGTCGTTTTTGCAAACAGACTCAGATTTTACTGAAATATGTTTCATTCAAACCATAGCGCGATGTCTACTTTCATCGTAATGGGAATTTGTATGTGATTATACGAATGAATAAACGTCGAATGGAACTGACGATAGGCAAGAATGAATTAAATTTAATAAATCCAAAAATCTTTAGTCGTTTTAATATAAATATCGTTAGCCACTTCAAAATAAAAAAATTAATCTCTTCTATATAAACACCCAAACCATAACCCTAAAATCCCAAATCAACAACCACTATTTTACATTTTTGTAATGACCCGACATTTTGCCCGGTTCAAACTGATAATTAAACCGACTTAAACCATTCAACAAGACAGATTGTTAGGTGTAAGAATAGAAATAGAACAACCTTTCATTCCCATAGGAATAATTTTACATCAGTGTACAATAGATATATCAGAGTACAATAGTAAATACATGCATAGAGGAAAATACACAGTGGAAACTACTAAACTCATCGGAAGAAATAAAATTCTCCGTATGCAGCTCTAGCTTCAATCCACACCTTCTCTATAAAATATTCGCAAACCAATACTACTAAGCTTCTCGTGTAGAAAATATGGACACCCGTAGTTTAAGTGGACGAACAATAAACTTCAGGTCAGTTATGGGACTAGTGTGAGAACTTCGATTCGGATACACCTCTAGCTGGATGTCCCGGGAACCAACAGATCATCCCTTTCTCTGTAGCACCAGAGCCGACCCACCTATATCAGGTGTAGTTCGGGTTTCTCCTGAACTTAGCATATCCCGGTACTAACCAACAATTATCCCAGGCCTCAGTCCATCTCTACATAAGTAAATTGCATGGGCTCCATACCACAGCATCACTTTCTCAACTAGAAGGAAACATTCGTCCTTAAATCTATTGTACATCATCATGTTTCTGCTCGTTTCTGGGTTGTGCAGCTTTCGGTCATGTTTCCACACAGAGCTACTCTATATTAGCCATGCTTTGATAATTTATAACTCAGCACTTAGCATGCCACATTGTCAATTCACAATTTATAATCAGTATCTATTAATATATAACCCAGTGAGTACATATGTCCCAAAGGAGGGTGTTGAACTAAGAGGATAGATCCTCCACCACCAAGTTGATATATCATCAATAGAGACCAATTTGTTATGATGTAAAATACAATGTCATACATGCATCCATTTAAAAGTTCTTTCTGGGTTTTTAATGAAACCAAGGGCACCTTATTCCTCATACAATAAAGGAGAGAGGTCCTTGCAATTCAGAAAGTCCCCATGTACGTCTGGACTACTTCCATTTATAACCTCGTATTAGGTGTATAGCCCAATCGAGACATCAACAATTAATCCAAACAATGTGAACATCCTCGGTCTTCAACCATTGTCTTCAGTATCTTCAATTGCTTTATCTCGTTGTGTAATTATTTGAAATATGTTAAACCGGGATTTTCCAAATGTAGGGTGCTGTCTAAAATCCATACGAAAATACATGATTAATTGAGATCTATCCATTATGAATGCTTAATTAAAACCTTTTAAAACACATCGCCGTTTCCTATTCTCAAAAAGTTCATACTTGAAAACTTGTTAATCTAGAATCCATTTCTTTAAATCTTTAAACCAAGATTCCCTTTACTTTACCCAAGGTTTCCTCTCCAAATCCATATTCCAATTAAATCTAAATTAAAAGATTAATACTTTAACCAAGGTTCCCTTTTCAAATCCATATTTCTAATTTAATCTTAATTAAAAATCAATTCCATAAGCTTCCCTTTTTAAAACATATCTTCCAAACCAACGATGATTGAACTTTGTTAAATTAACAATCGTTCTTTAAACCAAAACCGTTAATCCTCATTTCCAATATCCTTTAATTAAAAGATTTTGATCATGCTTAACTTCCGAACGTATAAATCATAAATAAAGATTCAGTTAATCTTAACAAAGATATAACTTTCTAAATTTCCAAACATAACTTCACCTTTAACTAGGTTAAAGAAAGTTGTTATTGAAGGCATCATTAATGACAACCAAAACCAATTGATATTAAACAAAAGATTTTCAAAAATCTTAATAATCATTCATTAACTTTTTTATCAAGATTCATTAACCTTTACTCCCTTTCTTTCCTTTTCAAACCTGACTCTGAATCAAATCATTTAGTATTGTTCACATAGCCTTTACAAAATCTTAATTCTCTTTAGATTCCAAAACATAACTTAACTTAGTTGGGTTAAAAAATGATGTTATTCAGGACATCATCCATAAAAAACCCAAATAAAATAGTAGCAATCATCAACATGAATCATCATAATCCAGTTCAATATTCCCTAAGTGAAAACCTTAAAGGACTGAACCAACATTAGATCGAAACTTAGAAGAATCCCAACTCGACATCGGTCGATCTACAAAAATTCACGCAAAAATAACTTTTTAACCCCAAACCTATTTGATATTAATATAAGATTCTTCAGAATTTACATCAACTATACTCAACACCAATTCTCGTAATCGGCGAATACTATAATTGGAATAACGATATAAATATCTTCTAAATTCCTCAAATACTAAACGTCCACATAACGAAAATTAAAACCAAATATCCGAGGATCATTTCTATCCAAATCTTGTATATTCAAATTGGAAAACTTTTCTTAATAAAAAGATTTACCAAAACATATCCTTTGAAACCGCATTTTTATTTCATAAACAAAATATCTTAACTTACTAGGTTAAGGATGATGTTATTAAAGACATCGCACAAAACAACCCAAACTCAGCTGATATAACATAAAAGAGTTAGAGAGAAATCATATCAACTCACATTCAATATCCACTTCGCATATTCAACAGATACTATAAGCGGAATAGCAGTATATTTACCTGTAACATCCTATTTCTGGGTCTGGTTCAATCTAGTAATTAAAACGACTTAAATCGTTCTGAAAAATGGATTGTCGAGGTACTTACACATTAGCACAGAACAGAAGAACTTTTTCATTAATATCATCAAAATATTACATCAGAGTACAACAAATATCAGAGTACGATAATAAATACATACACGACTGAAATACATAAACCTCTCATTTGAAGACTAAGAAAATAATCTAGAGTATAACTGCAGCCATAATCCAGAATTCTGCTCTAAAAATGAGTCAAAGGCTAAATATGCAAAACAAAAACTACTAGCTACTTGTATGGAAAACTATGGGCGCCCATAGCTTAAGTGGGAAAACAATAAACTCCGAGTCAGTTATAGGACTGGTCTTTACCCTAAAAACACTAATGAGCGATTGACTAGGATATCCAACTCATTGGTTAGACACTTTGTGTTTGTGTGAATGTTGTGTGTTGTGTAAACATTCCTTGACACATGTAACCTGCTAAAAAACTAGGGTATGGTCTTTAAGTTAACACTGTATTTCAGTCACATAGAACTTTTTGTTTTGACCGCTCTCGTTAACATATCCAACAGGTCATTGGATGGGGTAAAAGTCACGGACGAAATCACGATGGGAGTTGAAGATAAAGACAAAGTCAGTATGATATTATTAGTAGTTATTGCTTTACTTCTTGTGGAAACATTTGAGACTGAATTATTTGATGTACCCATGGAACAGATGTAATCTTGACTGTTATGTTGGAATTCTGTGATTTTAAATAAGTGGTACATCTTATTTCAGTATTATATTTTCTCTTTCCGCTGTGTGAGATTTGCATTCGAAGTGTGTATGTATATTTTCTGTGGAAATGTAATTCCTTATAGCAACTAACGACCCGTTTAGAATGGTTCTTTGTTTCGATAGGCCTTTTCTTGGTCGAAATTTAGGCCCATTCCGGGCGGGTTGTTACATTTGGTATCAGAGCATGTGATCAGAGACGTATTTGTATATTGAAAAAGGATTTTTCAAACTATGTATATATTTAATATTTATATTTACCCCAATAAGCATATGCATTTATTCTAGACAACTTTATCGTTTTCTTCCCTTTTCGGCTTAAATAATATCTCAGGAGTATCCACTAAAGGATTCTTCCTTTATTTTCAGATAGTAGAACGGTTGATAACCCTATTGAGCTGGGAAACTAGGCAAGGCACCGATACTTGCTAGAATGGTTCCAATAGTATCTTCGAACTATGGAACAAGTCCTTTTTGCAAATCCTACCCCAGCGACGCCTGCAGCTCCTGCCGCTGAGGTAGCTTTTGACTTTTCACTCTTCTATAAGAGCTTCACGAATCTTTGAGGGAAACCATTCACTGGGAAGGAAAATTTTACTAATGCCCAATCTTGGATAATGGATGTGAAAGAAATTTTGAAGCTATGGGCTGGCCTGATGAAGTGAAGAGGAGAATTGCGGCCTGGCACTTGAAAGATAAGGTCCTTGAAAGATGGAACTTAATGTCTATAAAGAACGAGAGTCGGATATTTACCTAGGCTGAATTCAAAACCCGTTTCTGTAACAGCCCACTTTTTTATGACAATTAAATAACTAAATAATGCATATGTGTATGTGTATGCATAGACATAAACATATAAGAAGAAAAGATTGATGTAAATAAAAATGTAATGCATGCATTAAAAGAAAGAAAGGACTTATTGCATGTAGTGTAAATGCGTTGCATGTACTGATTTACAAATATTATGCATTAATAATAAAAGAGAAATAAAATAAAAGGATGCATGCAAAATGATAAAGTTGCATGCAATGATTTAAATAATAGATTACAACAAATATGAAAAAGAGGAATGAGAAAAGAACAATGATCACCGTTGTTTTAGGCCTTGTTAACAATAACCTTAGTAGTCCAGTTGGTTAGAGCATGTGGCTTGCATGCAAGAGGTACATAGTTCGACCCCGCCAGCTTCATATTTTTGTCTTAAGGTAATGGATGAAATAACACATGTTCTAAAGAGTTGCCTCAAAAAAAAACACATGTTCTAAAGAGAAAATATTTATAAATGCACGTATAAGGAAAAATATACATATAAGGAAGTATAGAAAAATATATGTATTTATGCATATATATATATACGTGCAGATATATATATATGTTCAAGAGAAAAGTTCAAGATAAGGCTGCAATCAAATAAATATGGTAAGAATTAAATAATACTACAACACCATTTGAATTTTGAAAATGAAATAAAAGTTGTGCGTATGTATATACGTGTAAAATAGTCATTAGAAGATTTGTATACATATAAGGAGATTATATGTAAATATAACAGTTAAATAAATTCAAGAAATTCAAACATTCAAACAAATAAACTTCTACGCAAAAACAGCTCGCGGGACCCATTGGGGATCGACCTAGGATTCGACACCCCTTTGGGGGGGGGGGGGGGGGTCGACCCAAGGGTCGACCCCACCTCAGATCTGGGCAGATACGTCAATGAATCTGGACTATTTTCTTAACCAAGTTCGTTGCTAATTCAGCGTTGTCTGTACGACAAGATCCTGACACCTATCAATAGGCTAGTAGAGCCTAGCCTAAATCTCATATTTTTTAGACTACGCCTATACTTTGCGATTCTTCTTCCTCCTCAAATCTCTTCAGAAAAATAATAATTAGTTTAGGAAAACTCTGATTCATGATGTGGAGGAAAAGAATGAATATTAATAAAGAATGTGTTCAGAATCATATTCGAAGTAAGGTAAATTTTGGATCTAGTCTATTCAAATTTCTTCCTCTTTCTTCCCTTTTTCTTTTAGTAAGAATTGTGGATTCATGGTTGCTAGGGTCTAAATCTTGTCATGGGAAACCATGGAATGCTAGATCTAGACCAAATTCTGGATTTGGTAAGCAAATTAGGTGAGTGGATTTAAGTTATATCATTTTTGATAATGGTATATTATCGTTTGACATTCCCCGTTAATATGTAATGTAAATATGCTAGAATGACTAAAGTGATGAAATGCTAATATGACTGTTGAAATATTAATATGTTGGAAAATTAATATGTTATAATGTTCATATGTTGAAATATAAACTTGTTAAAAATATGTGTAGCAATTACAGTTTTATACATGCATGTTCTAATTACATGTTAAACTTGTGAAATTTATGTACTTGAACCCTTAACTATAGAAATTGGAATAATGACGTGTTAAATTAGAATAATTACATGATTTGTCGATTATGTGTTATTTTGAGATGAAGTTAATTATATGTTAGGAAGAGCATGTGACATGAAATTAATAGAGGGTCCGTTTGGCATAGGTCCCTATTAAGTTTTAAAATTATGCTCGCATCCGGTCATAAACTTATTGTAAATTTAGTCCCTATTTTACGAAAATTCACTTAAAAAATAAAAAATAAAAAATAAATACATATTTAAATTAAACATGCACTTGAGAAAAAACTCTGATCCAAAAACCATCAAACAAGGCACCAAAAACCCAAAAAACAACAAAAAATGTATCTAAATGCATAAAAGTATGCACGTATTTGTATTTTCCTGCATATATCCATGCATGTTTTTCATGTTGTGCATCTTTGTTGATTTACTTGCATACATCTGTGCACGTATTGCATAATTCTTGCATAAAAGTGTGCAATAATTCGCTGGCTAAAATTCACTTAAGTTTTCTTCGTGCAGATACATGCATATATGTGTGCAAATATTTCAAATAGTTGCACACATGTATGCAAGTTTCGATCCAGATTTTCAATCCAAAATAGCTTATGCAATAGTTGCACACATGTATGCAACTATTGATTGTAGTTGCATACGTGTATGCAATTATTTTTTAATTTGCGTGGACATCTGAGAATATTTTCAGATTATATAATATATATATTTTTACAATATAGCTCATAAAATTCTGGCTAAAAAAAGAAAAAGGAGGAAGTTGAGAAATAGGGGGTGGTTTTGGATTTAAACTTAGGAAGGGACGTGGCTCCTATTTTGATAAGTTTTAGGGACCTGACTCTTATTTTCACACTAAGATAATGGACTAAATATGACATCAAGCATGACATGTAAAAATAGTTACGGTGAAATTCGGAAGAATGAACATGCTTAGAATTACACTAGGCAGAAAACTGTAATCGCACATAGACACAAGGTTAAATTCAACTTGAGTCTGCCTGAAACCGATCGGCAAATCTAGTGTCCACAAGTTGTTAATTTAATGTGAGAGGTCTAGTGCGTAAATATACATGTAACAGTGCTAAGACACGAGGTTAAGTCAACTTGTGGTAGAAGTCTGCCAGGAACCGCTCGACAAATCCAACATCCAAAGTTGTAGGCTTAATGTGAGAGGTTTAGTGCGTAAATATATATATATATATATATATATATATGCAAATAGCAAGATTAATAAAATGGCATTAATTGTGATTAATGGAAATGAATAAGGAAATGAATGGAAGTTACAACAGTAAAAGAAAGGGAATGAACGCGGAATGATAATAAGCTACTATAAATAAATTACATTAAAGAGAATGTTGTGTAATAGGTAGGCTTGTCCTAGGGACAAGTGGAAATTATAACTTAGGTAATAATAAACGATAAAGAAAATGGAATAACTTATGTAATGGGATAAGTTGTACTTAATTGTAAATTAAGCAATCTATAAGAATGAGAATCTGAAATCAACGAATGAGTATAACATAAGTTATATTTATGTACAGGAAACTTATTACTAAACCTTAATTAAGAGAACTAATTTAATAAGCAAACAAGGACAAGTTGTAGTAACAATGTTAGATGAAATTATGATTAAATAAGAAAGAAGGAGGCAAACTTATGAAATGAAATAAGTTATATTTAATCATAAATAATGAGTGACATGTTAAATAGAAAAGATGTAAATTGAGATATACTTAATTACATATTAAGTAGTGCATGTTATTGTAACTATGAAATCAAACAATAATATCAAGGGATTGTGGATTACAAACCTTAGATCACAATCTAGAAAATAACATTTTGTGGGCTTATTAATAAACTTAAATGGGTAAAGTTAATTGACTGAAATTAATAAGCAAGAGGAACTTGGTAACTTGAATAAGAAGTCAATGTGAATGGGAATAACCAAGTTAAATGGAAACCCATGAGATAAAACAAGCACATAATAGAATGTTTAGACATAGGGTCAAATAACATATTAAAATAAGGTGCTTGGACCAGTTCGCACATTTAAGGTGAATAACCCAACGTGGTAGATCATCGCGGGGTCATGAAGGGAGCGCACGTCCATCTGATTTTTTTTGTTAGCTCTGAAGGACTGGAAGTGGAAGCAAGCGGCTTCCTGAGATGCGTAAGGTGCTCCAAGTAGTCCTCTGTGTGATGGTTGATGTTTAGGCTGTGATCGCAGAGGTTGTGTCTACGTGTAACTACCCAGTGAGTAGCCTTGACTGCAAAAGTAGCTTTGCAGTCAGAAAGCTGTGACAAGGTGACACTAGGGTGATTCAGAGGTCCCCTCAACAGGGAGGTATGGGTCACAACCAACAAGGATATTAGATCGTCAGGTACCCGTCATCGAAAGCCAGTGGGATGCGAAAAGACTAGATCTAAACCCAAGACGTCGTCCACCTTTCACTATCGAGGCATGATGGTTGAGGGGAGACGCCAAATGCAACGCTTAGCTCTTGTAGTCTTTACTATTTGAGGGAGAGGCCGAAATAGGGCCATAGCAACCATGAAAAACAGACCCGAGGGATATCTGTATTTTGAGGCCCTTAAAAGCGAGTCTGTACAGATATGGAAAAAGCTCCCGATCGAGTTTCGTGTTTCTTTTACAGCCCTTCCAAGGAACTCGGTGCACATTAGATGTTATGTGTGGTTATGGCATCTAGTGTAATTGACGATATGCACGTGGCAAAGTTCAAATACATGCATTTCTGCCCTGGGTGATGTAGCATAGGCTCGAGGGCATTACTCTGCAATCCGATTGGATCAAAGGTCGTAGTCCTTACGCTTACATAGCGTGGCAGTTCTATGCGGAACATAGTTTCGTTATATAGAGGTCCGGACGTCACTCCAGCATAGGATGAGGGACTACATATATTTCTTTGTGTTATGTTGGAGAGCGTGAGAGTGGGGTAACATGGGGTGTACCTTGGTATTGGGGATAGCTACATATATACTTTATTAGACTAGTCCACTAGGAAGTAAATGGATACGACATGTTTGTAAGCCTTAAGTGTTGTTAACCCAAGTAACCTAATAAATTAGAAAATGTGATTGAACGGTATATATAGGGTTGTCCAAAATGTATAGTTTAAATCCAGTCAACAGTACCTGTGTTCTGACCTCCTCCTCGGCACATACTCGCAGGTAAGACTTGTGGCAGAGATATGATAGCTTTCGATACTAGTTAGGCAGTATTATAATTTGGGTATGGCAATATTTTGATTATATTATATTTTATCCATTCCACTGTGGGATATTTTCTGAGCTTTGATATGTTTTATATCTCTGTCTTTTTTGCAGGATACCAGAGCAACCAACATGAGTTTGATGGATTAGAATTTAAAAAAAAAACCGGTCTGTTGGAATTCAGGTTGTTACATCGGGTATCAGAGCTTAGGTTTAGGATTCCTATATGGATAGTGAGTGAACGTATTTGTATTTTTAAAAATAAAATAAAAATATTATATATATATATACCTAAATCCATGGAGGAACCCAATAAATAGAAAGAGTATAATGTGGTAAGAATTGGGATATCTGTTTTGTACACTAAAGAATGAATATGGGAATTTGAGACCTTTAGGTAATTTGGGTGGAAAATGTACAATGTACTTTGTATGGAAGGAAGGTGAGTCCCATATGTTTGTATTTTGGGTTAGTGGGTTTCACAATAAAACCCTATGAATTGGAAAAAGGTTAAAAAAGTGAAAAATGGATTAGAAATATATATAGTTGAGAGAATTGAATTTGTGGAAGTGACTAGGAAAGCATAGGAAAATTGGAAACCCGCTTTGAGACTAACCCATTATTAATTTTTAAGAACTTGAAATTATAAAAGCTTTTGGAAGATGGTTTATGGTGTTTTCAAGTTTTAATCTTAAAAGTTATAATTTTAAAATTCTTAAAGAAGAACGTATTGGGTTTTGAAGTAAAATGGGGTATATTTTGTAAATAGTAATTTCTTGCAAAAATTTGTCTCTTAGTAAAAGGTGCATATTATAGAGCGTGTATAGCTCATTAGTTTTCTTGTTATATTGCATGAAAGGATTAAAAAGCAAAACTTAGATAATGCTGCATTTTTTTGAAAACTAGAATTTCCAGTAAAAATAAGTTTTGAAAACTCTATTCTTTTCACAATCAGTTTTGATAAATTGTTTTGAGTAGAGAATTTTGTTGGGTGGACAAAATAATTTGTAGAAATTAAGGATGGAGTAAATTTTTGCACCTTGTAGTAAGAAACTGAACCGACCTTATAGGCAAGAGCAAGTCGTAAACCTGATTGAAAAATAATTATCCTTATCTACTCCAGTTTTTGGGAATTAAAAAAAATGATTTACATTTTTTATAAGATGACATGTTTTTATGGTTTGGCAAAAGTAATTTTCATGAGGAAAATAAAATTTTGACACTTTTAAATTTTTGGAAGAAAATTTAAATGAAAAAGGGCCAAACCATGCTTTAAAAAGTATGGAGTAGGTAAGGATTAGTGCCTAGGAACGACGGGAAAAAAAGTTTTGAGGCTATGAAGTGGATAGCGAGAATTATCTTGTCTTGGAATAATGGTAAGTTTCCGTAGAATGTGTAAGCATTGAAATGCCTAGGGTGTTGTTTGAAGTGATTGTTGGTACACAGCTAGAAGTAGTGGTGACTACTAGATAGAAAAGGGCAAGTAAGTATTTAGGTCCTGATGTTAATTTTCATGTTAGGGGTAAAAACCCGTTATTACATTTTGGTTGGGATCGTTCCGTTATTTTTTTCTTGTTGGGTAGTTAGGGTAACACCTAAACCTGTCTTGGATCCCATGGTTTGGATTTTTTTTATCTGAGATTCTTGGCCTTTAGTAGTAGCTATATAGACTGTCTATTTTCCTGTTTTAGTTGAAAGCCTAGAAGGCTTATTTGAAAACTAAACTTAAATCAGATGATTAAATAAGCTAAGAAAAGAGAAATGGTACAACTAAATAGGAAACAACAAATTCAGTAAAGCAACAAACATGACAGGTAAAGAAAAATGGAAAATTATGAGAAAAGATGGACAACAATAAAAATTTCCAAGATGAAAAAGAAAATCAGTAACAAAGAAAGTTTTCTTATGTGGGTTGTGCTTGGTTAGGAAAATAAGGAATCTTTATAAAATTATTGCATAAAATCCAAGTACAGATGGAAAAAGGTACATAAAAGAAAAACGGAAGATGTTAAGTTTTCCATTTTCAACCTTTTTGTAACATAAGAAATCAAATTTAGAAAATTATATTTTTGTGAAATTCAAAAAATAAAGTTGCTTGGTAGGGTTTTGGATGCAAAAATTGGATGTACTACAATATTGCTCATTAAGAGTGTGGAAAAATTTGGATGAAAAAGCATCTTTGATTCTCAAAATATAGCATTCATGTAGAACTGTTAGTATATTTAGGATGTGAGCATCATATTTTAAAAAGATTTTTGAAAAACTTGCATACACATATGAGGTACCACTTAGGCATTGATGTATTATTATGCTGTATTTCGCTTTGCACAAGTGTACAATGTTTGCAAAAATTGGATGCACACATGATGAATGTATATTATGCGAGGGGTTAATTGATTTTCACCCTTATCAAACTTCGAGGATGAAATTTCCTAAGGATGGGAGAGTGTAACACCCCGCAGTTCTATTACAATTAAATAATTAAATAATGCAATGCATAGACATAAACATATAAGAAGAAAAGATTAATGCAAATAAAAATATAATGCATGCATTAAAAGAAAGAAGGGATTGGTTGCATGTAGTGTAATTGTATTGCATGCACTGATTTACAAATATAGTGCGTTAATAATAAAAGAGAAATAAAAGAAAAGAATGCATGCAAAATGATAAAGTTGCATGCAATGCTTTAAATAAAAGATTACAACAAATGTGAAAAAGAGGAATGAGAAAAGAACAATGACCAGCATTATTCTAGGCCTTGTTAACAATAGCCTTAGTAGTCCTATTGGTTAGAGCATGAGGCTTGCATACAAGAGGTACATAGTTCAATCCCAGCAGCATATTTTTTTTAAAGAGAACGGCTGAAATAACACATGTTCTAAAGAGAAAATATGTATAAATGCACATATAAGGAAAAATATACATATAAGGAAGTATAGAAAAAATATATGTATATATGTATATGAGAATATATGTGCAGAAATATATATATATATATATATATATATATATAAGATGAAAGTTCAAGATAAGGCTGCAATCAAAGAAATATGGCAAGAATTAAATAACGATACAACACCGTTTTAATTTTGAAAATAAAACAAAAGTCGTGTGTGTATATATACGTGTAAAATAGTCATTAGAAGATTTATATACATATAAGGAGATTAAACATAAATATAATAGTTAAATAAATTACAGAAATTTAAATGTTCAAACAAATACTCTGCGCCAAAACAGCTCGCGGGACTCATAGGGGGTCGACCCCACTCCAGATCTGGGCAGATTCGTCAATGAATCTGGATTATTTTCTTAACCAAGTTCATTGCTGAATCAGTGCTGCGTGTACGATAAGATCTTGAACACCTATAAATAGGCTAGCAGAGCCTAGCCTAAATCTCATATTTCTGAGACAATGTCTATACTCTGCCATTCTTCTTCCTCCTCAAATATCTTCAGAAAAATAGAATAATTAGTTTAGGAAAATTCTGATTTAAGATCTAGAGGAAAAGAATGAATATTAATAAAGAATGTGTTAAGAATCATATTCGATGTAAGGTAAATTCTTGGATCTAGTGAGACGACCCGAACTTCCCCGGTCTCCGAAGAGAAAGAGAAAGAACGAATTGTTTTGATAACACGACAAAACAGAACGCATACAAAAGAACATTTCGTTGTATATTACAACAATCCATCAGATTACAAGAATATACAGATTATAAATGAATATTACACAGATATATCAGAGATTTAAATTACATTTAAATACATAGCAGCGGAAAATAATACAATACACAACTAGAAGAGATATACGGATACAAAGCTTTCCGGATATCATTCCAGCTGTAAACCAGGATCCTGTGAATATAAATCTGCAAAACCAAAACTACTAGCTGCCCGTGTCAAAATAAGGGCACCCAGAGTTTAGGTTAAAACAAAAAACTCCCGGTCAGTCATGTGACTGGTGTGAGAACTAAAACAGTTATTATTCTTTATTTTTAAAGTTAGGTAAATCAAGGGACCACGCCGTATAACACGGAACGGGTTTCCTCCCAAGAATACCAGTGCATAAAACAAACAGCGCATTGCTAAATAAAGAAAAATGAAGCTATTATAAGACCCAGTTCCCATCACACAATGCAACGCAAGCCGGAGGATAGGGTTTTTACCTTATAATAGCCAAGAATGCTTGATACGTTTAAAACAAATCTTTTGATACTATAATAAGTGTATAGTGCATAAAACAACTTCAAATCATAAGTATCAATCATAGACGGCATAAGCGCCCCATCCCACTATGTCGCCATATATAGGATTACAACTAAAATTGAAACGTCACGTATTGGAAATTGGATTTCCATCTATGAACCGAGGCCAGGGATCGTCCTCACCGTCTTCGAGACAATCTAGCCCATGTCTCCGAAACAGCCGCAACTGCCCCTTGGAGCGACAAGGCCGGTCCACCGATGTGGATTATTATGCCTGAACTACGTCTCTCCGCCCTTTGGGGCGTAAATGAGCCAACGAATGGCTCCATCGGACCCGGATCGTCCGATCTAACCGAGGCGCCTCGCAACAGCAACAACCACACAGGTGAAAAGTATATAAATGTCAGGGCTGGTAGGTCACTGACACCACCCTAGCTAGAAAGAAACGCATGCCCTCCCTGAGGTCCGTCTCCCGTTTTGGGTTCACAACCGGGGTGCGAGGCTCACGAATCAACGTTACACAAAGCTATGCCACACAGGCTGTGCTTTGATCATCACCACATGACTTTGCTTTTTAACAGAAGCCTTGATCATTTGCATCTTAGAATGCCACACAGGCAAACCACTCTATGCAACTGATATCAGTCACACAGAATGAAATCCAATGTCAGACACACAGTCCATTTACAAGTCCGTTCTGGGTCTGAACGAAACCGGAGGCACTTTCCTCGCATATCCATCGATCTCCAAGCACATCTGGACGACCACCGATTGATTCCCTCATCTTGGGTGTACAGCCCAATCAAGATCATCAGTAATCACCCAAACGATGTGAAGACTTCCGGTCTTCAACCACCGTCTTCATCTTCGACTTATCGTCGTATCAGTTATTCAGAATGGGATAAACCCGGTCTTTCCGAATAACTCGCGTATATTTTAAATAAGTGTTACACAAACATAACATACGCCTCATTCCAATTCATCAGTCACTAACCGTAAATTAATCAAGAGAATAATTTCCCTAATATTAACCCCGAAGGCCGAAACCAACATCAGATCAATATCCAGAAAACCATTCTGCTTGGCTAACCTACAGTTAGTTTCTAAATTTCACATTCATAGGGAAAGGTTCCCATTAATTTTATCCAAGATAAATTCCTTGAATCTATTCTCTAATCTTCTTTTGAATAACAATTCAAACTAGTCCGGATTAGCGAACCACACCGAAGTAATCATTTATTTTATTTCCCAATCCCAACCTATTCATCCCATGAAGTAAAACTGGTAATACTTCATATCTAACACCACAGTGTTATCGGTAAATTCAATTACCATTTCACGTTCAAATCTAATTAAAGATTTAACTATCGCCTGGAGCAAAACTGGTGATACTCCATTCTCGATCATTTCAATCTAATTAAAGATTCATTAAATCTCCACTTAGTTTTAATCGTTAACTAGGTTAAAGAATCAGTGTCATTTAAAACACGGTTCACGATAAACCCAAAATCACATTCCATTAATTATCGGGTTAAAGAACGAGTGTTATTTAAAACACTGTTCACGATAAGCCCAAAAATCAATATCAATTCAATTCCAATTAAATACCACTTAATTGGTTCACTTCATTAAATTTAAATAAAAAGATTTAATCATTTCTCAACTGGGTTCAAGAACAGTGTTAGTCAAGACACCATTCACGACAAACCCAAATCACATTTGGTATTAAATACAAGGCTCTAAATAGAAAATATATCGGTTTATATTCAATATCAAATTCTACGACCAACAGATATCGTATTGGAAATAACGATATATATATCTTTCAAATTTCCATAACAACATCTGTATAATCACGAAATCCAACATCGAAATATTCCGAAGACAATTTCGATTCAAATCCATTCCAATGCAATCATTGGAAATTCTGGTTATTTTTAAAACCCTTTTCAAATTCAATTTATTTTTTTAAAAACAAATAGAATTTTAATTCTAGTTCAAAACTAGTTCATTTCGATAA
The DNA here is from genome assembly GCA_030737875.1 of Allium sativum. Lineage (NCBI taxonomy): Eukaryota > Viridiplantae > Streptophyta > Magnoliopsida > Asparagales > Amaryllidaceae > Allium > Allium sativum. Next base: position 303,413,171 of record CM060925.1, on the reverse strand, counting down.
ACATCTATTTTTATCTTTTCAAATATGGAATTTTTTTATCCCAATTCTTCACAAATCACTTCTTTTGATTTTACACAAATTATTAATATTTTTAATAATTTTATCAAGGCCCGTACAGTCGATTTCCGTCAACGGCCATCGAACTGCACTTACAGCGACCTTTTTCAAATTTGATTTGGACATAATTCCAAATCCTACCGTTAGATTTCTAATTTCTAATATTCCTTAGAAAGCTCTTTTCGATACGAACCCAACGGTTCCGGTTTTAGGAGAATCCGACGGTCGGATCTCACACAATATCCATTCGAAGTCAACGGTCGAAATTCGCAAATTGCCGCGGCGCGGCGCGTTCTATTCAGGCCATTATATTATATATATAATATATATATAACATATACTTCGTCGATTTCCTTTTAAAACGTATTTTATAAATCGTTTTAAATTCGTTTTCAAAACGATTTCAACTTCAAATCAAAATCGAATTTTCCAACATAAATTCATTTTCTTCTCATTTCGAATTGATTTAATTCAAATTGATTTCAAATTGATTTCTGTTCGTTTTCAATTTGAATTCATTTCTATTCACTTTCAATTCGAATTCACTTCTATTCAATTTCAATTTCAATTCGAATTCATTTTTATTCAATTTCAATTTGAATTCATTTCTATTCACTTTCAATTCGAATTCACTTCTATTCAATTTAATTCAAATTTCAATTCTTCTCAATTTTTTATATTTTGAAATCACTTTCGAAATTCGTTATAAAATGAATAAAATCGACATAAATATCGTTCACGTTGAAATGACGTGAATCTAATCAACACGGCTTCATATATTTTTATTTTCAAATATTCTATTTCAAATATTTCTATTCAAATATTTCTATTTCAAAACTGGAATGAGGCCCAAACAATTACCATATAATGTTAATTATATGGATTGTCTACAACACATGTATTTAATAACAACGATGAATAATCAACCATCATCCAAAGTGCATTCTACACTGTATAAGCATCAAATATAAATATTCAACGCTTATAACAGTTTGTCAATCTATCGATCGACATACAACTAACTATTGGGATTAGTGTATGTCATATATCACCCGAATACCTATGTGGGGTTTCAAACAATCAAACACAGATTTTATTTGTGCAGTTGGGCGATGTGTAAAATTTATCGACCCAATCAATATCAGTCAAATGTGTGCATATAAACAAATCATCCGATTTGTTTATTTTTATTTTATTTCATATACACATTAAAAATTCTATTTTCAACTATAAAATATTTTTAACTATATAAATATTTTATTTTCATTTCACATCACATCACACAATCAACTACACATCAAAATTAAACAACCAAGCATACAAGCCGTCCATGGTCTGTGGACGACGGGTGTCGGGTGCTACTAAACACCGTCTGCATCCTAGTATATATTTATAACTAGAAAAATAAAATTAAAAGGTGAGAAGTTCTCACAAATAGCTAATTCAACGCCACGACTCTTCTTATGCAGAAATCTTCGTCGTTCTTGCCTCTTGTCACTTTCTTTGCCCGTACTCTCTACATATGTAAAAATCGAATTTTTACTTCGCTATTCAATATATAAAAATCGAATTTTTACTTCGCTATTCAATATATAAAAATCAAATTTTTACTTCGCTATTCAATATATAAAAATCGAATTTTTACTTTGCTATTTAATATATAAAAATCGAATTTTTACTTCGCTATTCAATATATAAAATATCGAATTTTTACTTTGCTAAAAGTTATATTTTCCATTCGCTAAAAATCATACCTTTTCCATTGATAAAAATTCTGCCTTTCCTTTGTTAAAAATCCATACTTTCCTTTGTTAAAAATCCATACTTTCCGACTATAAAAATCTATACTTTTCGATTATAAAAATCTATTCCTTTTGATTATAAAAATCTATTCCTTTTGATTATAAAAATCTATTCTTTTCGATTATTACCAAAAATAGAACTATGTTTTTCATTAGCTAAAAATTATATATAAAAACCATTTCTTTATACCATAACTATATAACCAAAAATCATATTTTTTTTCTATAGAAAAATCGTACCTTTTCTTGTTAATCCAAATCATATATTTTATAAAATTAGATTTTTGATATTGTTAATATATAAACAAAAATTGCCTTATTTTTAACATAATGAAAACCTCTTAAAAATCATCTTTTTAATTCTATCATATGATATATATGAAGAAAACTGAATTTGTAAAAGCTATTACATAAAAACCGATTTTATTAAATTACCAAAATTTAATAAGCTGAATAAAGGTACTCACTTTTTCTGTTTCTGAACTAGAGCGTCGTCGGATCGAGGAAGGGGGTGCTGGTCGATCAAGGAGGCGGCGGAAATGGCGGCGTGGGCGTTGCTGGTGGCGGAGGCCCATCAGGTGGCGACGCGCGGCACAGAGGGTGTGCGGAGATTCTTGCTCGCGGGTGGGAGTTGGGTTCGAGCGTGGTCTTCAATGGGGTGGGGCGAGATGGCGCGAGGCTGGTGGGATCCGCCGGAGGCGGCGGTGGCAGAGGAGGGGAAGGGTTCGACGTTCGATTTGGGGGAATAGGGTTGGGCAACGGGGTTGGTGTTGCGGGTTTTTTTTCTTCTGAACTAATGAAAACGAGAAGGGGGGCAGAACGAATAAAGGGAGAGTGTTTTATTTTTAATTATTTTAATTATTTAATTTTTGAAAGTTGACTTTTTCACACGACCTCTAAACGGGGCCCACCGCCTGTCGTTCATAGCGTATTACCCCCATTCCGAACACAATGGGATATATATCGTAAGCTGATTCGATCGTTTCAATCAGTTTTCGTCAAAATCAACATATAACTCTATATATTGATTTTGAACGCGCATTTCAATTTACCGGGGTCACATACGAACTCTATAAATCACAGAAAAATATTTTCTAGCTTCGTATTGACGATACGGTCCTAACAAAACTAGTTTCGTCAAATTCTGAGACCGTTTGAAAAATGGCCAATTTTCAGTCGATTAAAGTCAATTGAAACTGGTCAAACGCGTTTTCCTTTGCCACGCTCACATATTGATTCGAAAAATTATGAAATTTGAAACCTAGCAATAATTTGACATCACGGACCCAACAAAAGTGGTTTCGTCGAAATCCGAGGTCGTTTGCAAAATTTCCATTTTTAAGGGCCTGAATTCCATAGCGACTATTCAGAATTTTCAACTGGACATATCTTTTGATTCCCGCTATGAAATTTCGATTTTTCGGATTCGTTGGAAAGATATTCTCAATTAGATTCCATTATTTTTGGTTTCACTAAAATCCGGATTGTTTTGCACCCGATACATTCAATTGAAGTTTGAAATCGAATTATCGAACTACCGCGCCATTTTCAATTCCTTTTATAATTATATATAATTATTGATATTCTAACGACGATTCAAACGAATATATACGTTCGAATTATATTCAAAATAAATTTCTCGTCGATATTATTAAAAATAATTCATTTTAAATGTTCAAAATTCACTAAAATTTCCAAAATAAAAATTATAAACCGGCCCAGATTTTCGGGTTGTTACATCTAGTCTATTCAATTTTCTTCCTCTTTCTTACCTTTTTCATTTAGTAAGAATTGTGGATTCATGGTTGTTAGATTCTAAATCCAATTACGGGAAACCATGGATACTAGATCTGGAACAGATTTAGGATTTGGAAAGCAAATTAGGTGAGTGGATTTAAGTTATATCATTTCTGATAATGGTATATTATCGTTTGACATTCCCCTTTAATATGTAATGTAAATCTGCTAGAATGATTAAAGTGATGAAATGCTAATATGACGTGTTGAAATATTAATATGTTGGAAAACTCATATGTTGAAATGTTTGATGTGCTAAAATGTGTTGGATCTAGATTAACCCTAGAGGGGGGGGTGAATAGGGTTTATCACAGTTTTCAGCTGAATTAAAAATCTAAATGGATATATAATAATAAAAAGATCACAGAATATAGCAGAAACAGAAATGCAGAAAGTAAATGACACAAGATATACCCAGCTTCGTAAAAATCCTGCCTACTATTGCATTCCTAAGGTTTCTATTAGGTGATAGAAAAGATCCTACTTACAAGACCAATTAAACTCGCACTCCTTGCTCTTGTACTAACCCTACGCTCAAAACCCTAGACTGGTCTATATCCCCTAGACCAGATTTTCCCTAGTTTTACAGACACTAGTAAACTGTCAGTTAACCCCTAACTGAATCCACTAGAATTTCACAAACTCTAGAAAACTGTTTTGATCGTTTACCAAAAAAAAAAAATAAAAACCAGATAACTAAAAACCCTAGTTTGTAAGAGAGAAAAACAAATCCCTTTAATCACTTGAATAGGTCAAGCCCACTTGACAACCTTGGCCGGCCCATCTTTATTTTCTTTGTCCCGATGTCTTTCCTCCTGGAAACAAGAATGGTGGCGATTTGAAAAAGCTAGGGTCTCTCTGGAAGTTCAAATACTGATGTCGATGATGATTCAAATCAATTCTTTGAAGCTCGAATAGATGTTTCTCCTTCGATGTTGACTTTTCCCTCTCTGTGGTGATCGAAACCCTAAGAGATGTGAGTTATTTGATTCTCTTGAATTCTTTGAATTGTTTTTTTGGATTTCAATTCCACTTGCCTATGATATATGTGGTGTATTATTGGGTTATAGGAAAACCCCTAATCACTCTGATTTCGTGATAAATGACTTGGCTTTATTTGCGTTGATTTTCCCTGATTTTGCTCTCAAGTTATTGTCGTCTTACTTGATAATATCGGATTTTCCTCTCAAGTTATTTGTGACTGAATTTGCATGATATTCCATATGCCATGAATAAAAAACTTTGCTTATTTGGATGCCGTGAATTTGTGATGAGAAAAACTGGAAATAATTTGTGATTTCTTCTTTTGTAATTTAATCACCTCGGCTTTGATATTATGGTCCTCCTTGAATTCATACATGCCCATTTTCTCTCTGCCGAAACAAAACATGAATCTTGAAATCATGTTTCCAAATCAACTTGTATATATTACCGAGTTTGATTCTTGCTTAATTACCGTTCCATATTTGATTAATTCCAAGCATTACTCATGTCTATTACTGGTCCCATGTACGATTTGAAATTCTGAAAAGAAAATTGATTTATTTTAGCAAAAAATTATTTAGTACTTGCCAACAAAGTATATGTCTAAAACTGGAAACAAAATGAACTTGTTTAGCTTGTATCCCACTGATTTATCTCCACTGCATTCAAACCAGATTTTGATTAATTTCTTGCCTGACATTCAGGAAATGAAATTTTGTTTTCTAAAAAAAACTTTCCTTGCCAAACTCATGACTGCACTGTTTTCAAATATCCTAATTTCTCAGTTCACTTGTGTTTCTGTCGGGCTTCCAAGTTCCTGAAGCTGTAGAACCATTATGCCATTTCAGTTTGAATTTGTGCTCACTGTATTGTGCACCATTGCATTGCCATGACACTTCCATGTCCACTGAAGTGTTGCACCACATGTATATATACTTCATGTATTTTCTGGTCATTGAAAAAAAAAGCTACCTTGTTTATAAGCTTCATACTTGTTTATGCTGGAAATTCAAAACAGACTCGCATTTGCCGTGTTGTACCACTCTCTTGCTTTGTGCACTATCCATGATACACCAGTTTAGTTGTAAAATATTTTGAACTTGTATTCTGAACTTGTGTTTTGAACATGATTTTTATTTTCTGCTACACTCGATCACTTATGCTGTAACCATGTTAGTATTTCATTGACCTTGAATCACCTTGGGCTTGTTATGCTGATGCTTGTCCATGCCTTAATCACATATTGATCTGGTGCACCATGTATCACCATTCATGTAGCATATATCATTGAGACTATGTTGATTAGTTGCACTAGCACCATGTTGTATTGACATTGAAAAGGCTTGTTCCAGAATTGATGTGGCATGAGTATGGCTGATTTGTTCCATATAAATTTCATGCTGAACCACTAGTGTATGTATGAAATTTCTACGGTCTTGAACTTGTTTTCATCCATGCTTGTTGAAACAACTATATACATTATTGTTGCCTCCTTCAGTCATGTGCGTTCGACTGTGTTGCATGTGTATGAGAAACCATGGCATTGAACTTGAAAACTTGATTTGTGCACATATGCATGCACTGTCCCTTGCACGTGCTTCATTGCTGCAGTCATTTATGTTGCGCCTTTCCATTCATATGCCATGCTATTTGAATTTAATACATGGCTCGATCATGTACTTGCTTGTAATCATTTCCTGTTTTAAAAAAAAAACTGATTTGCCAAGTTTGTCAACATGATTTTGAGTTGATCTCTCATGTTTGTCACATTTTTTTGGGCTGATCTGAAATTTTTACATTTCCATGATATATTTGACCATTTGCACACTGATTTGCATTGTGTACTAAGTCGAGATGGTCTACGTGGCTGCTCCTCACAAGTTTTCCTGTCCCTGCATTGAGGTTTATATGTGTTGTCTGCCTTATGGTATTTACAGTGTATCACTGTGAATATCACAAGCTGTCTAGATATAGTCGGATGGGTTAAAGAAATTAGGTTGAGTCATGAAAAATGATGAGAAAACACACCAGAAAGCTGAGGCAAATAAAATTTTAAAATTAAAATTTATATTCGCTAGAATTTAGAATATTATTTATGTTCCATATACTCTGTGTGTTTCTTTATATGATAGGTATGAAGACTAGACTGACTGAAATCTGTGAAGACTGAAGACAACAAGACAGTGTTGATTGTTTATAAGAGTGAATGTATATATAACTAAGTGTGAGTGTTGTAGAGAGGAACTGTGTACTGAAAAAGAATGTATTGAAATGTATATGAAATTGTATATCAGTAAATTTATACAAATAGTGCAGTTCTAAATCTGTATTGTTTTAAAAATTGAAATAAAATATTATATTTAAATAAAATACTGTGTGAATATTTGAAGTTCTGTACAGTTATATTTTATTTAAATATAAATATTATATTCCTATCTGTATGTATGTGTGAAATAGTACAATAACAAACACATTTATAAATAATATATACTTGGTTGTAATCATCAAACAAAAATCATATAATTGTGTATACAACTACGTCATATACAACAATCTCCCCATTTTGATGATGACAAACAAATAAAATAATTTCAGCACAATAAATGTGTTTTAATAGTGAATATTAAACTCCCCATATTCATATGCTTCCCCTACAACCAAACTTCCCCTATAACTGTGCTTGAGTGAAAAGAAAAAAATGAATTAATTTTCAAAATTGAAAATATTTATAAAATATTCACTCATAAATCAAAATCTCTACTCATTCTCTCCTTTTTGTTATCATCAAAAGGATACAGAATTTTAAAATATAAATGTAAAATGACTAAAAATAAAATTTCAGCTTAGAGGAAGAATGGTCATCATAAATCTCAATCAGTCAAACAAAAAATCATAATAAACTGAGAACTGGTGTTATATTTCACATTGTAGATAATGATGGACTTACGATGAAATTTATATAAATGGAGAGAGTTAAAAAAATATGAATATTTTTAATTATTTTCAAAAAAAATCTATAAAAATGAGATTAAAAAACAGTGACGAATTTGAACTATAATTAATAATTCAATTTAAGTGACAAAATCATATAATCTCAAATCCCAATAGCTATCAATCAACAAATCATAATACTACATAAGATTTCAACACATTTCACAAATAGAAAATGGATTGATAGGCTGGTTTATACACAAAGGAGTATTTCAGAACAATTTCAATTTATAGCACATTATTTTCTTTTTTATTTTTTTATTTAAGAGCACACTGACCACGCATAACCAGAGCTTGGATTTTTAAATGAGGTCAGTCGCAGCTTAAATTATAAGTTGTCTCTTAACCATGCATGACCAGATCTTGGATTTTTAAATGAGTTTAAAGACACACTTATATATTAATTATATTTATCATGTCATCTTTAAAACGAAAAACTCCTCGGTATAAAAAACCAATATATGGATGATAAAAGTGGGGTAGGTACAAAAATGGACTGTGAAATAAATTTCTAAATTAATTATATTATGAAATATGCTCGACTGTTCCAGGATCATTGAAAATTTTCATTTATCACTAATTCTGAATAATAACATAGTCCAATTTCTATCACATATATTTCCATTGTTTATTCAAGAAGATTTTAAAAAAATATTAAACTCTCTACATTAATATAAAAAACACGATGAGTGACAGAATAATGGTAGATAAAGAAGATGGTCGTGAAATAATTGCCAATTCAAAGATATTATAATAAATGTTCAATCATCATGAAAATCTAAATAAAAACTCCTCTTATTGTGAAATATACTGCATTCACAATTCATCATAATTTCAAAAACTGCTAATAATTTTGATGACCTATAAATACAGTTCAATTTGGATATTGATTTCAATTTCTGAATGAATAATCAATAAATAATTTTAAAATTGAAAATAAATTACAAGAGGAAATAGAAAAGTTTTATACAAAGCAAGAGGGAATAGAAAAAATATACAAAAAAAAAAATCAGCACTTCCGATACCAATTGGTGTCTCAATTAATGAGGATTGTAAAAAGGCACTGGAGACAAACCAGGATATCAGATACAAACAGAAATTCAATCATAAGGCCCAAGTAGAATAGATTAACCAATCAAGAAAAATACTTCCATCTATCGGAGCAGCAACCAATTTTAATCAAACAAGCGATTAACAAAAATTGTATTCAACAAAAATATCTGAGCACCACAAAAAATTGTTTTCCAAACAGATTTGCCAAGGAGATGTTTCAAAGATATTTCAAAGAGTCAAAAAATGGTTCATGATCCTATGATTAAATATATAGTTTATTTTAAATTATTTGAAGGGATATGAAAAGATCGAGATTCAATGAATCAGTCACACTAAATTTTAAATTTCAGATTCAAGATATGTGTGTGATTCAATAAATCGATAATTTCAAATGATTTTAAACGAACCAATATTTAAGTCAAATAATCATGAAAAAGCAGAGAATTTCAGGACCGGATTTTCAAAAAAAATTCAGAAGAATTTTCTGACAAGTACTCAAGAAATTCCAGAATATTTACATCAAGTTTGAAGACATATTCATGATCCAAAAATAAAAATTATTTATTTGAAATCACTTGAATGGATGTAGATCATGAGATACAATGAACCAATCACACAGAATTAATAATTTCAGATCTGAGAGGTGTGTTAGATTCAACATATCAAAATTTTCAAATGATCTCAAACAAATAGAAAATTATACAGATGATCATGAATGACAGCAAATTTCAAAATATGAGTAATGATTCAAGACATGTCAAAAAAATCCAATCTGAAAATCAATGAAATTATCATGACTGAGAAGTATTGTGTGTTGTAATGAGTATAATATTTCAAGCTTTTCTAAACTGAATTAGAATAAACCCAAAACAATAGATAAATGTGAAATTTCATTAAATATTCATATCTTCAAAAATTTAGTATTCAAATTAACAATGTTCAAGATATGACAAGAATACATCAACACTGTTATGAATTCAGAAATTAGATAATAAACTTCAAAACAATTGCAGATATATACAAGTTTAGATTCAAGATCTGGATAAGATTAATACATCAGAGTTCTATTCAACTAGAGCGAATTTCCAGAAAATAAGAGTTATACAATTGGAAGTTAATGAAGCCCAGAAGAAGTTACAATGATATGACAGTGACAAACATAAAACAGAAAGAAAAAAATAGAAGTAAAAAAATAAACAGAAGGAACAGAAGGAGAAATAAACAAAGAAAATAAAAACAAAGAATATTTACAAAGGTGAGTTTAGATATCATACCAGAATCCAATGTAAGACAGAATCTCTAACTTAACAAATCTTGGCCAACGAACTGTAAAGAATACATAAATATAGAACAGCTTGAATCAATCTCTTTTCAGCACAACAGTTCCACAACCACCTTCGGTACCTATTAGTTTAAAGGATCGAGTGGTCTAACAAAATTAATAGAACCACTCACAGATGTATTCACATGTTTTGGTACCCAAACTTGTTTGTATAACAATCCATCAGAATTTACGAAAGTACCTTTAGGGACCCAAATCTGTCTGAATTTTGATTAATTCATTGTATTTCTATTTAGGGTCCAAAATGATTTAAATGGATTATTATCAAACAAGTTCTCATTTCGTTTTCGATTTAAAAACCATTTGAAATTATTTGAATTCAAATTTTCAAGATGAATATCTCCAAAACGATTTGAAGGGTTTTTAACATCATTTGAACATCTCTTTTCAAATTCATCACATTTTCCAAAGCCAAGACCATTCCTATTTCTCGGAGAAAATTGTTTTTTCAACACTATATTCAATGATTTTTCTCCAGTTGAAAAACGCTTTAAGCTCAATTCAAGATCACTGATTTGGGATTTAAGATCAGAATTTTCTTTAATTAGATTTGAAAAACGATTAATACTAATCTTTCTCCTTTCAGTATCGTTTTTTTTCGAAAACAAATTTTCATTTTCAAGAACTTCAATTTTGGTCTTGGATTCAAAAATCTCAGGTTCAAACTGAATTTGTTTTTCAAATTGTTGTTTTTCAGTACACTTGAATATTTCAATCTCCTTTTCAAGTTCTTTCAAAATAGATTCAGTCTTCAACAGGCTCTCTCTTTCAAAAAATTTGAATTTTGAATTTTCAGATGTCTTGAGATTATCTAATTCCTTTTGCAAAATATTGTTTCTACAAATTAGTTCATTCTCCTTTTCTTTTAAAAGCATGATTCGATTTTCATGGTTTTTCATATCTTCATTTTGATGAACTAAATCAGAATTGAAATTGAAACAATTTTTGCAGTCGGAATTTTCTAAATTTCTGACATTTTTAAGCTTTAATTCCAAAATGTTATTTTTAGTGATCAACTCAAGTTTTTCAAACTTCAGTATTTTATTTTTCGATTTGAGACTATCAACTGCATTTGTTAATTCAGTACAAAGATAAACCAAATCTTCATATGAAGGATCTTTAGTTTCATCATCTGTTGAGTCTCCGTCGACAGATCCATCTGAATTATCATTTGTAAAACCTGTTAAGCATAGATCAGAACTTGTGTTGACATTTCAGGGTTTTGAGCTGTGGTTGTCAGATCTTCCATATTGAGAGTATCCTAGATTTCCTGTGCAAAAAAACAATGACAGATAAGATTAAACTGTTCAGTACTAAGATAATCAAATATAATTTTCATAGCACGAGCATTGAAAGTAATATCTACACTATTAAACACATTGATAACAACATCCCAACATTTAATATTAACAGATTTTAAATAAACTTCCATTTTGAATTTCCAGTTTGAAAATTTTGTTCCATTGAAAATAGTTGGAAATGAACTGGACTGACTCTCTATCGGCTGACAACTAGGATCCATATTCTAGGGTTGATGAGATTACCAGGCTCTGATACCACTTGTTGGATCTAGATTAACCCTAGAGGGGGGTGAATTGAGTTTATCACTGTTTTCAACTGAATTAAAAATCTAACGGGATATATAATAATAAATAGATCATAGAATATAGCAGAAACAGAAATGCAGAAAGTAAATGACATAAGATATACCCATCTTCGGCAAAATCCTGCCTACTGCTGCATTTCTAAGGTTTCTATTAGGTGATAGAACAGATCCCGCTTACAAGACCATGTAAACTCGCACTCCTTGCTCCTGTGCTAACCCTAGGCTCAAAACCCTAGACTGGTCTGTAACCCCTAAACCAGATTTTCCCTAGTTTTACAGAAACTAGTAAACTGTTAGTTAACCCCTAACTGAGTCCACTAGAATTTTACAGACTCTAGAAAATTGTTTTGATCATTTACAAAAAAAAATATAAGAAAATACAAAAATACAAATAAAAACCAGATAACTAAAAACCCAAGTTTATAAGAGAAAAAACAAATCCCTTTAATCACTTGAATAGGTCAAGCCCACTTGACAATTTTGGCCGGTCCATCTTTATTTTCTTTGTCCCAATGTCTTTCCTCCTGGAAACAAGAATGGCGACGATTTGAAAATGCTAGGGTTTCTCTAGAAGTTCAAATACTGGTGTTGACGATGATTCAAATCAATTCTATGAAGCTCGAATAGATGTTGCTCCTTCGATGTTGACTTGTCCCACTCTGTGGCGATCGAAACCCTAAGAGATGTGAGTTATTTGATTCTCTTGAATTCTTTGAATTGTTTTTTTTGGGTTCCAACTCCACTTGCTTATGATGTATGTGGTGTATTATAGGGTTATAGAAAAACTGTAACAACCCGAAAATCTGGGCCAGTTTAAAAAATTTTATCTTGACAATTTTAGCGAATTTTGATTATTTAAAATGAATTATTTTAAATAATAATGACAAGAAATTTATTTTGAATAGAATTCAAACGAATAAATTGATGTAGATCGTCGTTAGAATATAAATATTTATTTATATTTATAAAAGGAATTGAAAATGGCGCGGTAGTTCGATAATTCGATTTCAAACTTCAATTGAATGTACCGGGTGCAAAATAAACCGGATTTTAGTGAAACCAAAAATAATGGGATATAATTGGGAATATCTTTCCAACGAATCCTGGAAATCAAAATTTCATAGTGGGAATCAAAAGATATGTCCAGTTGAAAATTCTGAATAGTCGCTATGGAATTCAGGCCCTTAAAAATGGAAATTTTGCAAACGGCCTCGGATTTCGACGAAACCACTTTTGTCGGGTCCGTGATGTAAAATTATTGCTAGGTTTCAAATTTCATAATTTTCCGAATCAATATGTGAGCGTGGCAAAGGAAAACGTGTTTTGACCATTTCAGTTGATTTTAATCGACTGGAAATTGGCCATTTTTCCAACGGTCTCAGAATTCGACGAAACTAGTTTTGTTAGGACCGTATCGTCAATACGAAGTTAGAAAATATTTTTCGGGAATTTTTAGAGCCCGTATGTGGGCCCGGTAAATTGAAATGTACGTTTAAAATTCAATATAATGATTTAAATGTAAATTTAATGAAAACTGATACAAACAATCGAATCAGCCGACGAAACATATCCCATGGTGTTCGGAATGGGGGTAATTAGCTGTGGACGACAGGCGGTGGGTTCGATTTTGAGTTCGTTGTAAAAAGTTACTTTATTGATTTTTTTTTAAAAAAGTAAATTAAATATTTAATTAAACTAAGTCAACCCTTCATCCCCCTTAACCCGCTCAGGCCCCCCCTTTTTTGCCTTCCTCGTCGATCAGAGATTAAGAAAAGAAAAAGAAAAAAAAGGGGAAGAAGAGGGGATCTGAGGATCTCGAAGCCCCCCCCCCCCCCCGACCGTTCGCCGCCGCCTAGGGCAGGTGCCCTCCTCCCCGTGCCAACTCGCGTCAGCCTCCACTTCCCCACCCCCTGCTCGACTCGCGAGACCACCACGCTACCCACGGCCGCCTCCACCACCCGTTGCTCCGCCCCCTTCACCTCCAACGCCGACGAACCCCTCCGATCCTCCACAGCTCAGACGCGAGCTTCGTCAGCTCGAGCCCCCCCCCCCCCCCCCCAGTTTGAGAAACCCGTTCCAGCGCAGCCACATTCACCTCCTCCTCTGAAAAACAGTGAGCATTCCTATTTTTAATTTATTTTAATTCAGTTTTGAATTATAAACTACTTTGGTTGAATTCAGTTTTAGTTTATATATAAATAAAAAGGATTGTTTTTATTGACAACAAAGATCGGATTTTTATTGACAACAAAGATCGAATATTTATAGTTAAAGCTACAGTTTTTATTTATAGAAAAGATTTGATTTTTGAAATGGGAAAAGGCGAAATCTTTACAATAGAAAAATTCGATTTTTATATATTGAATAGCATAGTAAAAATTCGATTTTTATATATTGAATAGCATAGTAAAAATTCGATTTTTATATATTGAATACAATAGAAAAATTCCATTTTTATATATTGAATAGCATAGAAAAAATTCGATTTTTATATATTGAATAGCATAGAAAAATTCGATTTTTATATATTGAATAGCATAGTAAAAATTCGATTTTTATATATTGAATAGCATAGTAAAAATTCGATTTTTATATATTGAATAGCATAGTAAAAATTCAATTTTTATATATTGAATAGCATAGTAAAAATTCGATTTTTATATATGGAATAGCATAGTAAAGATTCGATTTTTATATATTGAATAGCAAAATAAAAATTCGATTTTTATATATTGAATAGCATAGTAAAAATTCGATTTTTATATATTGAATAGCAAAGTAAAAATGTGATTTTTATATATGTAGTGAATACGGGCAACGAAAGTGAAGAAGGGCGAGAACGACGAAGATTTCTACCTAAGAAGAGTCGTGGGGTTGGATTAGCTAATCTGTAAGAATCTCTCATTCTTTAATTTAATTTTCTAGTTATATATATATACTAGGATGCAGACGGTGTTTGGTAGCACCCGACACCCGTCATCCACAGACCATGGATGGCTTGTTTGTTTAATTGTTTGGTTGTGTTTGGTTAGATTATTTGTTTTGATATTGAATTGTTTGGTGAAATGAAATTGATTTGATTGATGTGTGAATGGCGGGGGCCTTCACTAGACCGGGGATAAGGCTAGGCCTTGTCCCGTTTCTAGTATTGTGCCGTTATGCCGCCGAAATTTTCTAAAATATGTTAGAAAATTAAAGATAGCATTTTATTTAATAAATGAACCGAATAGAATATTCATAGTTTGAATAAAATATTTTGGTCGTTAAAAATATAATTTTTAACGTGAATATGAATAAATAAATATTCATTTACAAACCTGACGGTTTGTTTATGTACACCAATTTGAAGGACATTGATTGGGACGATAAATTTTACACATCGCCCAACTGCACAAATAAAATCTGTGTTTGATTGTTTGAAACCCCGCACGGGTATTGGGATGATATTTGACGTACACTAATCCCAATAATTAGTTGTATGTCGATCGATTGATTGACAGGCTGCTATAAGCGTTGAATATTTACATTCGATGCTTATATAATGTAGAATGCACTTTGTATGATGGTTGATTATTCATCGTTGTTATTGAATACATGTGTTGTAGAAAATCCATATAATTAACATTATATGGTAATTGATTGGGCCTCATTCTAGTTTCGAAAAAGAAATATTTGAAATAAAAATATTTGAAGTAGAAATATTTGAAGAGAAATATTTGAATCGAAATATTTGAGAAAGAAATATTTGAAAAATGAATATTTGAAATAGAATATTTGAAAATAGAAATATATGAAGCCGTATTGATTAAATTGACGCTATTTTGACGTGAACGATATTTATATCGATTTCATTCATTTTATAAGGAATATCGAAAATGATTTCAAAATCTGATATTTTGAAAAGAATTGAAATTCGAATTGAAATTGAATAGAAATGAATTCGAATTGACTTGAGTATAAAACGAATTCGAATTGAATTGAATATAAAACGAATTCGAATTGAATTGAATTTAAAATGGATTCGAATTGAATTGAATTGAAAAGAAAATGAATTCAAATCGAATTAAAATCGAAATTGAATTGAAATCAATTTGAAATGAATTTAAAACGAATTTATATTGGAATATTCAATTTTGATTTGAAATTGAATACGAAGTTGAAACTGTTTTGAAAACGAATTTAAAACGATTTATAAAGCATGTTTTAAATTGAAATCAACGAAGTATATATTATATATATTATATATATAATATAATGGCCTGAATAGAACGCGCCGCGCCGCGGCAATTCGCGAATTTCGACCATTGACTTTGAACGTATATTGCGGGAGATCCGACCGTCGGATTCTCCTAAAACCGGAACCGTTGGGTTCGTACCGAAAAGAGCTTTCTATCGAATGTGAGAAATTTGATATCTAACAGTTGGATTTGGAATTATGTCCAAATCAAATTTGAAAAAGGTCGCTGTAAGTGCAGTTCGATGGCCGTTGATGGAAATCGACTGTACGGGCCTTGATAAAATTATTAAAAATAGTAATAATTTGTGTAAAATCATAAGAAATGATATAGAAAGAATTGGGATGAAAAACTCCGTATTTGAAAAGATAAAAATAGATTTTTATCGAAATGAACTAGTTTTGAACTAGAATTATAATTCTATTTATTCTTAAATACATAAATTGAATTTGAAATGGTTTTGAAAATAACCAGAATTTCCAATGATTGCTTTGGAATGGATTTGAATCGAAATTGTCTTCGGAATCTTTCGATGTTGGATTTCGTGATTATACAGAAGTTGTTATGGAAATTTGAAAGATATAGATATATATATCTTCATTTCCAATACGATATCTGTTGGTCGTAGAATTTGATATTGAATATAAGCCGATATATTTTCTATTCAGAGCCTTGTATTTAATATTAAATGCGATTTGGGTTTGTCGTGAATGGTGTCTTGACTAACACTGTTCTTGAACCCAGTTGAGGAAAGATTAAATCTTTCTATTTAGATTTAATGAAGTGTACCAATTAAATAATATTTAATTGGAATTGAATTGATATTGGTTTTTGGGTTTATCGTGGACAATGTTTTAAATAACACTCGTTCTTTAACCCGATAATTAATGGAATGTGGTTTTGGATTTATCGTGGACAGTGTTTTAAATAACACTCGTTCTTTAACCCGATAACTAATGAAATGTGATTTTGGGTTTATCGTGAACCGTGTTTTAAATGACATTGTTTCTTTAACCCAGTTAACGATTAAAACTAAGTGAAGTTTTAATGAATCTTTAACTAGATTGAAATGATCGAGAATGGAGTATCACCAGTTTTGCTCCAGGCGATAGTTCAATCTTTAATTAGATTTGATTGTGAAATGGTAATTGAATTTACCGATAACACCGTGGTGTTAGATATGAAGTATAACCAGTTTTACTTCATGGGATGAATAGGTTGGGATTGGGAAATTAAAACAAATGATTACTTCGGTAAGGTTCGTTAATCCCGACTAGTTGAATCGAAATTCAAAAGAAGATTAAAGAAATAATTTAAAGAATTTATCTTGGATAAAATTAATGGGAACCTTTCCCTATGAATGAGAAATTTATAAACTAACTGTCGGTTAGCCAAGCAGAATGGTTTTCTGAATATTGATCTGATGTTGGTTTCGGCCTTCGGGGTTAATATTTGGGGAATTATTCTCTTGATTAATTTACGGTTAGTGACTGATAAATTGGAATGAGGCGTATGTTGTGTTTTTGTAACACTTTTATAATATATATGCGAGTTATTCAGAAAGACCGGGTTTATCCCATTCTGAATAACTGATTCGACGTGGTGTCGAAGATGAAGGCGGTGGTTGAAGACCGGAAGTCTTCACGTCGTTTGGGTGATTACTGATGATCTTGATTGGGCTGTACACCCAAGAAGATGGAAATAGTTGGTGATCGTCCAGACGTACTTGGAGATCGATGGATATGCGGGGTACTAGGTGCCTCCGGTTTCGTTCAAACCCAGGACGAACTTGTAAATGGACTGTGTGTCTTACATTGGAATTTAGTCTGTGTGATTGATCTCTATTAAATATATATCTGTTTGGCGGCGGAGAATTTATTCTCTTTCTTAACGCCCTTCTCTGAGACGTACGAGCTCAGTGGTTATATACTGATGGATATCAAACGCATGGAGTGAATTGCCTGTGTGGCATGCTAAGATGCAATTGATCGAGGCTTCTGTTGAAAAGCGAAGTCTTGTGGTGATGATCAAAGCACAGCTTGTGTGGTACAGCTTTGTGTAACGTGAATTCGCGAGCCTCGCACCCCGGTTGTGAACCAAAAACGGGAGAGGACCTCAGGGAGGGCATGCGTTTCTTTCTAGCTAGGGTGGTGTCAGTGACCTACCAGCCCTGACATTTATATACTTTTCACCTGTGTGGTTGTTGCTGTTGCGAAGCGCCTCGGTTTGATCGGACGATCCGGGTCCGATGGAGTCATTCGTTGGCTCATTTACGCCCCAAAGGGCGGGGAAACGCAGTGTTCAGGCATTTTAATCCACATCGGTGGACCGGCCCTGACGATCCAAGGCTTGACTGAGTACTTGCCTGAGACACATGCTACAGCGTCTCGAATCGGTTGAGGACTATCTTTTGCCTCGGTTCATAGATGGAAATCCAATTTCCAAATACGTGACATTTGCGGTTTTATTTGTAGAGCCTAGTATGGCGACATGATATATGGTACCCATGCCGCCTATGATTGATACTTATGATTTGAAGTTGTTTTATACACTATGCACTTATAATAGTATCAAATGATTTGTTTTAAACGTACCAAGCATTCTTTGGCTGTTATAAGGGAAAATCCTATCTCTCGGCTTGCGTTGCATTGTATGATAGGACCTGGGTCTTATAACAGCTTCATTTTTCTTTATTTAGGATTGCGCTATTTGTTTTATGCACTGGTATTCTTGGGAGGAAACCCGTTCCGTGTTATACGGCGTGGTCCCTTGATTTACCGAACTTTAAAAATAAAGATTAACTGTTTTAGTTCTCACACCAGTCACATGACTGACCTGGAGTTTATTGTTTTAACCTAAACTCTGGGTGCCCTTATTTTGACACGGGCAGCTAGTAGTTTTGGTTTTGCAGATTTATATTCACCGGATCCTGGTTTACAGCTGGAACGATATCCGGAAAGCTTTGTATCGGTATATCTCTTCTAGTTGTGTATTGTATTATTTTCTGCTGCTATGTATTTAAATGTAATTCAAATCTCTGATATTTCTTTGTAATGTATATTCATTTATACTCTGTATATTCTTGTAATCTGATGCATTGTTGTTATATATAATGAAATGTTCTTCCGTCTGCGTTCTGTTTTGTCGTGTTTTCAAAACAATCGGGCATTTCGAACGATCTAGATCTGTTTAGCGATTGATTCGGACCGAGCGAAATTCCGTTTCGTGACAGTTGGTATCAGAGCTTTGGTTTACAAAGCAGAGAACAGGACGCATTAGAACCATACGAAAGAATTCATCAGATAATTGGATTAGTAATATCCAACGGGAATGACTCGTTAGAGATGGGATAAGTAGTATCCTAGAACGAGTGTGAAGAGTATATTTTTAAAGTGAAAACAAATTTTGTTTTGGAAATCTAAATCAATTATTCGTATTTGATTATTTATTTGTATTGATTTGGACAGTCCAGTATATAAAGATTTTGCATATACGCCTTGCAAACGTGTATTTGAAGTTTTAATATACTGGATAGATATAGAATTACACTCGAATCGCCCGGAGATGATTTTGATGATGGAGCTCCATCATTAGAATTCATGTTCGAGTGACGAAAGTAGACTTTCTATATATTTCCTATTGACTGGTGCGAGAACCAAAACTAGATAGGGCTTATTGTTGTGATTTGGCATCAAAAATCTGATTTTTGAATATGTATCAAAGTTATGAATATGAAAACTCTAATCCACTAATTGGTTGATGTTTGTGTTGTTTGTTTATTTGTTTGATAATTTGAACCATTTAGTCAAATTGAACCAAAAAGTGAATTGTATTGAAAATTGGTCGCATTTTCTTGCATATACTTGTACTTACATTAAACAGGTCATAGCAAGGAGGCTAGAGCAGAGAATAAAATTTGTTTGCCGGACAAATAGGTACATGTTTACTATAATTTACTGTTTTGTTTGGGTGATGATGATTTTATGAGCCTATTGGCTAGCCGCTTGGCTTTTTCTTTTTCTTTTTGAGATCAGAAGGCCTATATGGCAATTTCGGGATTTTCCCGTGGCTCCCGGTGCAGGGGAGGTTATGGCGAAATTTTTCGAAAATTCCGGGTGTTAGCCAAATTTTTGAAGAATTTGGAAATTCTCATAAACTGAAAAGTTGGGGAATGGAAGCCAGATCGAACGTAGAGTTGATTAATCAAACCACTTTCGACTTTGTTCCTTTTCGGGGACGAAAAGTTTTAAGTGGGGGAGATTGTAACTACCCGAAAATCTGGGCCAGTTTAAATTTTTTTATCTTGGCAATTTTAGCGAATTTTGATTATTTAAAATGAATTATTTTAAATAATAATGACGAGAAATTTATTTTGAATAGAATTCAAACGAATATATTGATATAGATCGTCGTTAGAATATAAATAATTATTTATATTTATAAAAGGAATTGAAAATGGCGCGGTAGTTCGATAATTCGATTTCAAACTTCAATTGAATGTACCGGGTGCAAAATAAACCGGATTTTAGTGAAACCAAAAATAATGGGATCTAATTGGGAATATCTTTCCAACGAATCATGGAAATCAAAATTTCATAGCGGGAATCAAAAGATATGTCCAGTTGAAAATTCTGAATAGTCGCTATGGAATTCAGGCCCTTAAAACTGGAAATTTTGCAAACAGCCTCGGATTTTGACGAAACCACTTTTGTCGGGTCCGTGATGTAAAATTATTGCTAGGTTTCAAATTTCATAATTTTCTGAATCAATATGTGAGCGTGGCAAAGGAAAACGTGTTTTGACCATTTCAGTTGATTTTAATCGACTGGAAATTGGCCATTTTTCCAACGGTCTCAGAATTCGACGAAACTAGTTTTGTTAGGACCGTATCATCAATACGAAGTTAGAAAATATTTTTCGGGAATTTTTAGAGCCCATATGTGGGCCCGGTAAATTGAAATGTACGTTTAAAATTCAATATAATGATTTAAATGTAAATTTGACGAAAACTGATACAAACGATCGAATCAGCCAACGAAACATATCCCATGGTGTTCGGAATGGGGGTAATTAGCTATGGACGACAGGCGGTGGGTTCGATTTTGAGTTCGTTGTAAAAAGTTACTTTACTGATTTTTTAAAAAAAAAGTAAATTAAATATTTAATTAAACCAAGTCAACCCTTCATCCCCCTTAACCCGCTCAGCCCCCCCCCCCCTTTTTACCTTCCTCGTCGATCAGAGATTAAGAAAAAAAAAGGGGGAAAAGGAGGGGATCGGAGGAGCTCGAAGCCCCCCCCCCCCCGACCGTTCGCCGCCGCCTAGGGCAGGCGCCCTCCTCCCCGTGCCAACTCGCGTCAGCCTCCACTTCCCTACCCCCTGCTCGACGCGCGAGACCACCATGCTACCCACGGCCGCCTCCACCACCCGTTGCTCCGCCCCCTTCACCTCTAACGCCGACGAACCCCTCCGATCCTCCACAGCTCCGACGCGAGCTTCGTCAGCTCGAGCCCCCCCCCCCCAGTTCGAGAAACCCGTTCCAGCGCAGCCACATTCACCTCCTCCTCCGAAAAACAGTGAGCTTTCCTATTTTTAATTTATTTTAATTCAGTTTTGAATTATAAACTACTTTGGTTGAATTCAGTTTTAGTTTATATATAAATAAAAAGGATTGTTTTTATTGACAACAAAGATTGGATTTTTATTGACAACAAAGATCGAATATTTATAGTTAAAGCTACAGTTTTTATTTATAGAAAAGATTTGATTTTTGAAATGGGAAAATGCGAAATCTTTACAATAGAAAATTTCGATTTTTATATATTGAATAGCATAGTAAAAATTCGATTTTTATATATTGAATAACATAGTAAAAATTCGATTTTTATATATTGAATACAATAGAAAAATTCGATTTTTATATATTGAATAGCATAGTAAAAATTCGATTTTTATATATTGAATAGCATAGAAAAATTCGATTTTTATATATTGAATAGCATAGTAAAAATTCGATTTTTATATATTGAATAGCATAGTAAAAATTCGATTTTTATATATTGAATAGCATAGTAAAAATTCGATTTTTATATATTGAATAGCATAGTAAAAATTCAATTTTTATATATGGAATAGCATAGTAAAGATTTGATTTTTATATATTGAATAGCAAAGTAAAAATTCGATTTTTATATATTGAATAGCATAGTAAAAATTCAATTTTTATATATTGAATAGCAAAGTAAAAATGTGATTTTTATATATGTAGTGAATACGGGCAACGAAAGTGAAGAAGGGCGAGAACGACGAAGATTTCTACCTAAGAAGAGTCGTGGCGTTGGATTAGCTAATTTGTGAGAATATCTCACTCTTTAATTTAATTTTCTAGTTATATATATATACTAGGATGCAGACGGTGTTTGGTAGCACCCGACACCCGTCATCCACAGACCATGGATGGCTTGTTTGTTTAATTGTTTGGTTGTGTTTGGTTAGATTATTTGTTTTGATATTGAATTGTTTGGTGAAATGAAACTGATTTGATTGATGTGTGAATGGCGGGGGCCTTCACTAGAACGGGGATAAGGCTAGGCCTTGTCCCGTTTCTAGTATTGTGCCGTTATGCCGCCGAAATTTTCTAAAATATGTTAGAAAAATAAAGATAACATTTTATTTAATAAATGAACCGAATAGAATATTCATAGTTTGAATAAAATATTTTGGTCGTTAAAAATATAATTTTTAACGTGAATATGAATAAATAAATATTCATTTACAAACCTGACGGTTTGTTTATGTACACCTATTTGACGGACATTGATTGGGATGATAAATTTTACACATCGCCCAACTGCACAAATAAAATTTGTGTTTGATTGTTTTTAACCCCACACGGGTATTGGGATGATATTTGACGTACACTAATCCCAATAATTAGTTGTATGTCGATCGATTGATTGACAGGCTGCTATAAGCGTTGAATATTTACATTCGATACTTATACAGTGTAGAATGCACTTTGTATGATGGTTGATTATTCATCGTTGTTATTGAATACATGTGTTGTAGAAAATCCATATAATTAACATTTTATGGTAATTGATTGGGCCTCATTCCAGTTTCGAAAAAGAAATATTTGAAATAAAAATATTTGAAATAGAAATATTTGAAGAGAAATATTTGAATCGAAATATTTAAGAAAGAAATATTTGAAAAATGAATATTTGAAATAGAATATTTGAAAATAGAAATATATGAAGCCGTATTGATTAAATTGACGCTATTTTGACGTGAACGATACTTATATCGATTTCATTCATTTTATAAGGAATATCGAAAATGATTTCAAAATCTGATATTTTGAAAAGAATTGAAATTCGAATTAAAATTGAATAGAAATGAATTCGAATTGAATTGAATTGAATATAAAACGAATTCGAATTGAATTGAATTTAAAATGGATTCGAATTGAATTGAATTGAAAAGAAAATGAATTCAAATCGAATTAAAATAGAAATTGAATTGAAATCAATTTGAAATGAATTTAAAACGAATTTATATTGGAATATTCAATTTTGATTTGAAATTAAATACGAAGTTGAAACCGTTTTGAAAACGAATTTAAAACGATTTATAAAGCACGTTTTGGATTGAAATCGACGAAGTATATATTATATATATAATATAATGGTCTGAATAGAACGCGCCGCGCCGCGGCAGTTCGCGAATTTCGACCATTGACTTTGAACGGATATTGCGGGAGATCTGACCGTCGGATTCTCCTAAAACCGGAACCGTTGGGTTCGTACCGAAAAGACCTTTCTATCGAATGTGAGAAATTTGAAATCTAACGGTTGGATTTGGAATTATGTCCAAATCAAATTTGAAAAAGGTCGCTGTAAGTGCAGTTCGATGGCCGTTGATGGAAATCGACTGTACGGGCCTTGATAAAATTATTAAAAATAGTAATAATTTGTGTAAAATCATAAGAAATGATTTGGGAAGAATTGGGATGAAAAACTCCATATTTGAAAAGATAAAAATAGACTTTTATCGAAATGAACTAGTTTAGAACTAGATAAAAATAGACTTTTATCAAATGTGATTTGGGTTTGTCGTGAGTGGTGTCTTGACTAACACTGTTCTTGAACCCAGTTAGGGAAAGATTAAATCTTTCTATTTAGATTTAATGAAGTGTACCAATTAAATAATATTTAATTGGAATTTAATTGATATTGATTTTTGGGTTTATCATGGACAGTGTTTTAAATAACACTCGTTCTTTAACCCGATAATTAATGGAATGTGGTTTTGGGTTTATCGTGGACAGTGTTTTAAATAACACTCGTTCTTTAACCCGATAACTAATGAAATATGATTTTGGGTTTATCGTGAACCATGTTCTAAATGACACTGTTTTTTTAACCCAGTTAACGATTAAAACTAAGTGAAGTTTTAATGAATCTTTAACTAGATTGAAATGATCGAGAATGGAGTATCACCAGTTTTGCTCCAGGCGATAGTTAAATCTTTAATTAGATTTGATCGTGAAATGGTATTTGAATTTACCGATAACACCGTGGTGTTAGATATGAAGTATAACCAGTTTTACTTCATGGGAAGAATAGGTTGGGATTGGGAAATTAAAGCCAATGATTACTTCGGTAAGGTTCGTTAATCCCGACTAGTTGAATCGAAATTCAAAAGAAGATTAAAGAAATAATTTAAAGAATTTATCTTGGATAAAATAAATGGGAACCTTTCCCTATGAATGAGAAATTTAGAAACTACCTGTCGGTTAGCCAAGCAGAATGGTTTTCTTGATATTGATCTGATGTTGGTTTCGGCCTTCGGGGTTAATATTTGGGGAATTATTCTCTTGATTAATTTACGATTAGTGACTGATAAATTGGAATGAGGCGTATGTTGTGTTTGTGTAACACTTTTATAATATATACGCGAGTAATTCAGAAAGACTGGGTTTATCCCATTATGAATAACTGATTCGACGTGGTGTTTAAGATGAAGACGGTGGTTGAAGACCGGAAGTCTTCACGTCGTTTGGGTGATTATTGATGATCTTGATTGGGCTGTACACCCAAGAAGATGGAAATAGTTGGTGATCGTCCAGATGTACTTGGAGATCGATGGATATGCGGGGTACTAGGTGCCTCCGGTTTCGTTCAGACCCAGGACGAACTTGTAAATGGACTGTGTGTTTGACATTGGATTTTAGTCTGTGTGATTGATCTCTATTAAATATATATCTGTTTGGCGGCGGAGAATTTATTCTCTTGCTTAACGCCCTTCTCTGAGACGTACGAGCTCAGTGGTTATATACTGATGGATATCAAACGCATGGAGTGAATTGCCTGTGTGGCATGCTAAGATGCAATTGATCGAGGCTTCTGTTGAAAATTAAAGTCTTGTGGTGATGATCAAAGCACAGCCTGTGTGGTACAGCTTTGTGTAACGTGAATTCGCGAGCCTCACACCCCGGTTGTGAACCAAAAACGGGAGAGGACCTCAGGGAGGGCATGCGTTTCTTTCTAGCTAGGGTGGTGTCAGTGACCTACCAGCCCTGACATTTATATACTTTTCACCTGTGTGGTTGTTGCTGTTGCGAGGCGCCTCGGTTTGATCGGACGATCCGGGTCCGATGGAGTCATTCGTTGGCTCATTTACGCCCCAAAGGGCGGGGAAACGCAGTGTTCAGGCATTTTAATCCACATCGGTGGACCGGCCCTGACGATCCAAGGCTTGACAGAGTACTTGCCTGAGACACGGGCTAGAGCGTCTCGAATCGGTTGAGGACTGTCTTTTGCCTCGGTTCATAGATGGAAATCCAATTTCCAAATACGTGACATTTGCAGTTTTATTTGTAGAGCCTAGTATGGCGACATGATATATGGTACCCATGCCGCCTATGATTGATACTTATGATTTGAAGTTGTTTTATACACTATGCACTTATAATAGTATCAAATGATTTGTTTTAAACGTATCAAGCATTCTTTGGCTGTTATAAGGGAAAACCCTATTCCCCGGCTTGCGTTGCATTGTATGATAGGACCTGGGTCTTATAACAGCTTCATTTTTCTTTATTTAGCATTGCGCTATTTGTTTTATGCACTGGTATTCTTGGGAGGAAACTCGTTCCGTGTTATACGGCGTGGTCCCTTGATTTACTAAACTTTAAAAATAAAGATTAACTGTTTTAGTTCTCACACCAGTCACATGACTGACCTGGAGTTTATTGTTTTAACCTAAACTCTGGGTGCCCTTATTTTCACACGGGCAGCTAGTAGTTTTGGTTTTGCAGATTTATATTCACAGGATCCTGGTTTACAGTTGGAACGATATCCGGAAAGCTTTGTATCCGTATATCTCTTCTAGTTGTGTATTGTATTATTTTCCGCTGCTATGTATTTAAATGTTATTCAAATCTCTGATATTTCTGTGTAATGTATATTCATTTATACTCTGTATATTCTTGTAATCTGATGCATTGTTGTTATATACAATGAAATGTTCTTCCGTCTGCGTTCTGTTTTGTCGTGTTCTCATAACGATCGGGCGTTTCGAACGGTCTAGATCGGTTTAGCGATTGATTCGGACCGAGCGAAATTCCTTTTCGTGACAAAAACCCCTAATCACTCTGATTTCGTGATAACTGACTTGGCTTGATTTGCGTTGATTTTTCCCTTATTTTTCTCTCGAGTTATTGTTGGCTTACTTGATAATCTCTGATTTTCCTCTCGACTTATTTGTGATTGAAATTGCATGATATTCCATATGCCATGAATAAAAAAAATTTGCTTGTTTAGATGCCGTGAATTTGTGATGAAAAAACTAAAAATAATTTGTGATTTCTTCTTTTGTGATTTAATCACCTCGGCTTTGATATTGTGGTCCTACTTGATTTCATATATGCCAATTTTTTTTTGCCAAAACAAAACGTGAATCTTGAAATTATGTTTCCAAATCAACTTGTATATATTTCCAAGTTTGATTCTTGACTAATCACCATTCCATATATGATTAATTCCAAGCATTACTCATGTCTATTACTGATCCCATGTATGATTTGAAATTCTGGAGAGAAAATTGACTTATTTTAGCATAAAATTATTTAGTACTTGCCGACAAAGTATATGTCCAAAACTTGAAATAAATTGAACTTGTTTAGCTTGTTTCCCGCTAATTTGTCTCCACTGCATTCAAACCAGATTTTGATTAATTTCTTGCCTGACTTTTTGGAAATGAAATTTTGATTTCTGAAAAAAAAAAAACTTTCCTTGCCAAACACATGACTGCACTATTTTCAAATATCCTGATTTCTCTATTCACTTGTGTTTCTGTCGAACTTCCAAGTTCCTAAAGCTGCAGAACCGTTATGCCATTTTAGTTTGAATTTTTGCTCACTGTATTGTGCACCATTGCATTGCCATGAAATTTTCATGTCCATAAGGTGTTTCACCACATGTACATATACTTCATGTATTTTTTGGTCATTGAAAAAAAAATTGATGCCTTGTTTACATGCTCCGTAATTGTTTATGCTGGAAATTCAAAACAGACTCGCATTTGCCATTTTGTACCACTCTCTTACTTTGTGCACTATCCATGATACACCAGTTTAGTTGTAAACTATTTTGAACTTGTATTTCAAACACGATTTGCATTTGCTGCTGCACTCGATCACTTATGCTGTAACCATGTTTGTATTTCATTGACCTTGAATCACCTTGGGCTTGTTATGCGGATCCTTGTCCGTGCCTTAATCACATATTGATCTGGTGCACCATGTATCACCATTCATGTAGCACATATCTTTGAGACTGTGTTGATTATTTGCACTTGCACCATGTTGTATTGACATTGAAAAGGCTTGTTCAAGAATTGATGTGGCATGAGTATGGCTGATTTGTTCCATATAAATTTCATGCTGAACCACTAGTGTATGTATGAAATTTCTATGGTCTTGAACTTGTTTTCATCCATGCTTGTTGAAACAACTATATACATTATTGCTACCTCCTTCAGTCATGTGCGTTCGACTGTGTTGCATGTGTATGAGAAACCATGTTATTGAACTTGAAAACTTGATTTGTGCACATATGCATGCACTGTCCCTTTCACTTGCTTCATTGTTGCACCCATTTATGCTGCGCCTTTCCATTCATATACCATGCTATTTGAATTTTATACATGGCTCGATCATGTACTTGCTTGTAATCATTTGCTGTTTTAAAAAAAACTGATTTGTCAAGTTTGTCAACATGACTTTGAGTTGAACTCTCATGTTTGCCACACATTTTTGGACTGATCTGAAAATTTTACATTTCCATGATATATTTGACCATTTGCACACTGATTTGGATTGTGTACTGAGTCGAGATGGTCCACGTGGCAACTCCTCAATTGCACACTGGATTGGCGAGGTAGTGCACATGTGTATATATATATACACGTGTGTATATGCAGCCATCCAGACAAGTTTTCCTGTCCCTGCATTGAGATATATATGTTGTTTGCCTTGTGGTATTTACAGTGTATCACTGTGAATATCACAAGATGTCTAGACATAGTCGGATAGGTTAAAGGAAATCTGATAGAGTCATGAAAAATGATAAGAAAACACACTAGAAAGCAGAGGCAAATAAAATTTTAAAATTAAAATTTATATTCGCTAGAATTTAGAATATTATTTCTGTTCCATATATTGTGTGTATGTTTCTATATATGACTGGTATGAAGACTGGACTGACTGAAAACTATGAAGACTGAAGACAACAAGATAGTGTTGATTGTGTATATGAGTGAATGTGCATATAACTTAGTGTGAGTGTTGTAGAGAGGAACTGTGTGTTGAAAAAGAATGTATATGAAATTGTATATCAGTGAATATATACAAACAGTGGAGTTGTAAATCTGTACTGTTTTAAAAATTGAAATAAAATATTATATTTAAATAAAATACTATGTGAATATTTAATGTTCTATATAGTTATATTTTATTTAAATATAAATATTATATTCCTATCTATATGTATTTGCAAAATATTACAACAACAAACACATTTATAAATAATATATATTTGGTAGTTATCATCAAACAAAAATCATATAATTGTGTATACAACTACGTCATATACAACAAAATGTTCATATGTTGAAATATAAACTTTTTAAAAATATGTGTAGTGATTGCTATTGTATACATACATGTTCTAATTACATGTTAAACTTGTGACATTTATGTACTTGAACCCTCAACTGTAGAAATTGGAATATGAGATGTTAAGCTAGAATAATTACATGATTTGACGATTAAATTTTATTTTGAGATGAAGTTAATTATATTTTAGGAAGAATATGCGACATTAAATTAAGATAATGGACTTAATATGACAATAAGCATGACATGTAAAAATAGATTACAGTGAAATTTGGAAGAATGAACATGCTTAGAATTACATTAAGTAGAAAACTGTAATAGCACTTAGACACGAGGTTAAATTCAACTAATGGTAGAATTCTGCTCGAAACCAATTGGCAAATCCAGCAACCACAAGTTGTTAATTTAATGTGAGAGGTCTAGGGCGTAAATATACATGTAACTGTGCTAAGACATGAGGTTAAGTCAACTTGTGGTAGAAGTCTTCCCGGAACCGCACGGCAAATCCAGCATCCACAAGTGTAAGCATAATGTGAGAGGTCTAGTGCATATATATATATATGTGTGTGTGTGTGTGTGTGTGTGTGTGTGTGTGAATAGCAAGATTAATAAAATGGCATTAATTGTGATTAATGGAAATAAATAAGGAAATGAATGGAAGTTACAACTGTAAAAAAAATGGAATGAATGGGGAATGAAAATAACCTATTACAAATAAATTACATTAATGAGAGTGTTGTATAATAGGTAGGCTTGTCCTAGGGACAGGTGGAAATTATAACTTAGGCTATAATGAACGATAAAGAAAATGGAATAACTTATGTAGTGGGATAAGTTGTACTTAATTGTAAATTAAGCTATCTATAAGAACGAGAATCTAAAATCTACTGATGAGGATAACTTATGGAAAGGAAACTTATTAGTAAACCTTAGTTAGAAGAACTAAGTTAATAAGTATATAAGGACAAGCTATAGTAACAGTGTAAGATGAAATTATGATTAAATAAGAAAGAAGGAGGCAAACTTATGAATTGAAATAAGTTATATTTAATCATAAGTAACGGGTGACATGTTAAATAGAAAACATGTGAATTGAGATATACTTAATTACATATTAAGTAGAGCATGTTATTGCAACTATGAAATCAAACAATAATATCAAGGAATTATGGATTACAGACCTTGGATCATAATCCAGAAGATAACATGTTGTGGGCTTATTAATAAACTTAAATGGGTTAAGTTATATGAATTAAATTAATAAGCAAGAGGAACTTGGTAACTTGAATAAGAAACCAATGTGAATAGGAACAACCAGGTTAAATGGAAACCTGTTGAGTTAAAGCAAGCACATAATAGAATGTTTATACATAGGGTCTAATAACATATTAAAATAAGGGGCTTGGGCCAATCTGCACGTTTAAGGTGAATAAACCATGGGGGCATCTCATCGCGGTGTCATAAGGCATAAGGGTAGCGCACGTCCATCTGATTTTTCTGTTAGCTTTGAGGGATTGGAAGGGGAAGCACGCGACTTCCTGGGATGCGTATGGTGCTCCCTGTAGTCCTCTGTGTGATGGTAGATGTTTAGGCTGCGCTCGGAGAGGTTGGGTCTGCGCGGAACTTCCCGGTGAGTAGCCGTGATTGCAAAAGTAGCTTTGCAGTCAAAAAGCCGTGACAAGGTGACATTAGGGCTATTCGGCAGTTGCCTCAACAGGGAGGTAGGGGTCACTACCAACAAGGATAGTAGATCATCAAGTACCTGTCATCAGCAGCCATTGGGATGCGAAAAGACTAGAGTTAAACCCAAGACCCCATCCTCCTTTCAATATCAAGGCACGGTGGTTAAGGGAAGACGCCAACGGGATGTTTAGATTGTTTGTTAGGGGAAAGTGGCTTAGCTCTTGTAGTCTTTATTAGTTGAGGGAGGGGCCGAGGTGGGGCTAAAGTCACCATGAAAAACAGACCCGAGAGATATCTGTATTTTGAGGCCCTTAAAGGAGGGCCTGTACAGATATGGAAAAGCTCCCGACCGAGTTTCATGTTTCTTGTACATCCTTGCCACGGAACTCAGTGCACATTAGATGTTATGTGCAGTTAAGGCATTGAGTACAATTGACGATACATACGTGGGAAAGTCTAGATACATGCGTGTCTTCTGTGGGTGATGTATCGTAGGCTTGAGGGCATTATTCTACGAACTGATTCGATTAAAAGTGGCATTCCATGCACTTACGTAGCATAGCGATGGCGGTTCTATGCGGAATATAGCATTGTTATATAGAGGCCTGTACGTCACTCCGTCGTAAGATGAGGGACTGCGTACATTTCTTGGCGCTACGGCGGAGACCGTGCGAGCAGAGTACCATGGGGTGTACCTTGATATTGTGGGTAGATACATATATACTTTATTAGGCTAATCCACTGGGGAGTAAATATGTATGACATGTGTGTAAGCCTTGAGTGATGTTAATCCAAGTAACCTAATAAATAAGAAAATGCGATTGAATGGTATATGTAGGGTTATAAAAAATGTATAGTTTAAATCCATTCACCAGAACCTGTGTTCTGGCCCGCTCCTCATCACATACTCGCAGGTTAGACTTGTGGCCGAGATATGATGTCTTTGGTTACTAGTTAGGCAGTATTATAATTTAGGTAAGGCAATATTTTGATTATATTATATTTTATCCATTCCACTATGAGATATTTCCTGAGCCTTGATATATTCTATATCTCTTTCTTTTCTGCAGGATAAAAGAGCAACCAACACGTGTTTCGATGGATTATAATTTTGAAAAAAAATTCGATCAGTCGGAATTTGAGTTGTTACAATTTCGAAGCAAAGTTTTTGCCAAGGGCAGAAATGACTATCCAGTTGGAGAAATTCATCCACCTCAAGCAAGAAAGCTTGAGCTTATAAGAGTATGTAGCCAAATTTACCCAATTAAGCAAGTTTGGGAGAGGTTTGGTAGACACCTCATGAACAAAGCCTTGAGGTTTGTTAAAGGGTTAAACTCCTCGCCGAAGAAAACTTTATTAGCCCAAGTAACATATGGGCAACTTTTGAAACTCTAGTAGAGATAGTTATCCTATGCACGGCTAAAGGCCCCAAGGATGATAAAGAAGGTGAGAAAGGAGAAGGAAGTTGCAAAAAAAAAAGAAAAAAAAAAGGAATGGTGGAAGCAAATTCAAAAAGGAAGCAAAGACTTGTATGAGGTGCATATGCAAGGGCGATGTAGGATTGTAGGACCTCGTTGGCGAAGAAGCAATTCAAAGGAAAGTGTTACAACTTCCATCAAGAAGGTCACATGTCCAAGGACTCCCCAAGGCCCAAAGTTGTCAAGATGGCCAGAATTATGCAATAGAGGTAACACCAATTCAAATCCAAACCCTAAATGACCAAGGGCAACCCACACTTGAAGGTATAATTTATGTTTTAGGAAATTCTGTATACACCTTGTTCGATTCTGGAACGACTCATTCTTTTATCTCTAAGGGATTAGTTAATCTTTTGAACCTTCCCGTGTCTACTCTGATATTCCGGTAGAGGTGGCCAAACCTATCGGGGGATCTAAGCATCTTGATATATTGTGTAAAGACCAAGTATTTGAGGTTGATAATGTCGAGTTCCTTTGTGAAGCTTATTCGTTGGGTTTTATGGGGTATGACCTTATCCTAGGTACGTATTGGCTATCATTTTGTGGGGTTGTCCTAGATTGTGATAAGAGCATCGTTCGTCTTAGGAGTCGAGGGGGACATAGCCTAAGTATTCCTTATAATGTTAGGAACAAGGATAAATCCTTGTTATACTCCTTATCTACTAGTTCAGGAAGGACCATCTTCGGTCCTATTGTTTGTGAGTTCTTTGATGTCATTGAGGAGGTTGCGGGACTTCCACCTCACAGAGAAATTTCTTTTAGTATTGACCTAGAGAAGGACTCTAGACCTGTAGCATACCCTTGAGGCACACGGCTCCTAAGGAAAGAAGGGAGTTAGATAAGAAGATTTCAGAATTATTGCAAAAAGGTTTCATTCGACGAAGTACCTCAGAATGGGGTGCACCTGTTATGTTTGCCACCAAAGCAAATGGATCTTTAAAACTTTGAGTGTATTATAGGGAACTTAATAAGTTGACCAAGAAGAATAGGTACCCATTACCTAGAATCGATAACCTTTTTGACCACTTAGAAGGAGCCCGAGTATTTTCCGGGTTAAACCTTGCAACTGGATTTCACCGGTTAAGGAGTGCGGTGGACAATAAGAATAAAATTGCGTTTAGGATGCCGGATGGATTGTTCCAATGGTAAGTTATGCCCTTCGGACTAACGAATGCATCCGCCTTCTTCGTTGACCACACGAATAGAGTGTTTAGGGGCATTCTAAATAAGATTGTGGTAGTCTTCATTGATGATATCCTTAGATTTTCAAAAGGTCATAAAGAACATGAAAATCACTTAAGACAAGTTAAAGAACCAATTGAAAGAAAAATTCTTGAAGTACCATTTCTGGAGGGAAGAAGTAAATTTTTTAGGACATATTGTGTCAAGTGAAGGCTTAGTCATAGATCCCACAAAGATTGAGTCAATCAATGAATGGAGGATATCTCAAAATGCTACGGAAGTAAGAAGCTTCGTTGGATTGGCCGGATATTATCAGAAATTCATTAAAGACTTTGCAAAGCTTGCTACTCCTTTAACCCAAATTTGGTATTTTCTTGGAGTAATAAATGTGATACAGCCTTTAAGAAATTAAAGGAAGTATTAACTAGCGTGCATGTCCTAATTATACCCAACAGGTCAAAATTGTTTACAGTTTACACCGATGCGTGTGGGATCGGTTTAGGAGCGGTCCTTATGCAAGAAGGAAGACTAGTTGCTTATGCTAGTAGATAACTCAAAGATCCATAGAAGAGATACTCCAGTTCATGATCTTGTGTTATCCAAAGTAGCGTTCGCCCTTAAAAAGTGGAAGCATTATCTTTTAGGGGGAAATTTTGAACTTTTTACCGACCATAAATCCTTAAATTATTTATTTTCTCAACATGACCTAAACTTGAGACAACAATGGATGGAATATGTTGCCTCATTTGATTTTATGATTCAGTATTACCCTGGGAATAGGAATGTTGTGGCAGATGCTTTAAGTAGGAAACATGCAACTTTGAATGCGATGGCAGAATGGAAGCAATTAGACTTTCTCTCTAGTTTTAATTTGCAACCCTCGCTAACCACTTCTATTGGTTTTCTTGAAGCTATGATTATTATACATACTCTAAAAGAGATGATTCTAAGTGCGCAAGACCTTGACAAAGAATTAAGAAGCATAAAGGAGAAAGTGGAAAAGGAAGAGAATTTTCCCCATTCGGTTAGATATTCGATTGGTGATGATGAAAGTTTACTTTGGAATGGATGACTTCACGTACCTATGGATGAAGGGTTGAGGAAAGAAATTCTAGAGGAGTGCCAAAGGTAAAAGATGACCATACACCCCAGATGGGATAAAATGTATAAAGATATGAAGAGGAATCTACATTGTGAAGGAATGAAAGGAGATGTAGCCGATTTCATGGCCAAAAGCTTGACGTGCCAGAAAGTAAAAGCAGAGCAAGGGAAGCCTGGAGGGTTATCAATACCTTTAGAGATCTCCATGTGAATGTAGGAATATATTTCCATGGACTTTGTAGATGGACTTCCTAAAAGCCAAAAGGGTAATGAGGCCATTTGGGTTGTGGTAGATCAATTGACCAAAAGCGTATTTTTATACCTGTCATGAAGGCAAGGACTGCAGCCTCGTTAATCCAATTTTATGTCAAAGAGGTTGGTATCCCATTGAGTATTGTGAGTGATAGAGACCCCTTGTTCACAAGTGAATTTTGGAGAATCCTACAAGCCACCTTGGGAACGACCCTTAACCTAAGCACAACCTAACATCCGTAGACTGACTGACAGACAGAAAGAGTAAATCGAATCTTGGAATACTAACTTTGAGCTTGCACTGTAGATTTTGGAGGAGTTTGGGAGCAGCACCTACCGCTCATAGAGTTCACTTACAACAACAGTTTTCAAATCAATATTGGTAAATCCCCTTTTGAAGCGCTTTACAAGAGGCCATGCAAATTTCCAACTTGTTGGTAGGAAACTACTAACAAAGTTCTACTCAGACCAGACTTCGTCCTTGATTCCACGGAGAAGATATCCTTGATTAAGAAGAGGATAAAGGCAGCCCAAGACCTTCAAAAATCGTATGTCGATAATCGAAGGAGGGAACTTGAATTTAATGTTGTAGACTTAGTATTCATGAAAATATCCCCTCTGAAGAAGACAGTTTGGTTTGGGAAGACAAGGAAGTCAGCTCCCTGATTTATTGGGCCTTTGCATGTCATCGAAAAGATATGATCTTTGACTTATCGAGCGTATCTCCTCGAGCGTCTATCAAGGATCCATAATGTTTTTCATGTATCTCATCTAATGAAATGCCTTCATGATTCTACTGTCATACTCGACCTTGATGAAGTTGGGGCCAAAGAAAAACCCGAGTTGGAGTCCAGGGTTCCCCACACCACTGCAAGGATTGTAGAGCACGAAATCAAGAGACTCCACAACAAAACCATTCTCCTCGACAGAGTACAATGAGGAAATGAACCTGGGGAAAGCACATGGGAGACCGAGGATAAGATGAGACAGACTCACCTAGAGATTTTCTCGAGTAATTTTACCTTAAATTTACAATTATTGATGCATTATGATTGCTAGATTGGATGTTAGGAAATGGATACAACACCATTGCACACGCGCACTCATATCAAAATATATGCATCATTAGGTTTCTTGCATATACACCTACATGCTAGTATAGAGCTCACTTTAGTGGGTCTGCAGTTCATAACCACTCCGAGTAATGGATGCTTGTAAATGAATTAAAATAACTTGTATGTACAACATGGATGTTTTGAGAGTTGTGTTTTTCACCACTTCAAACAATTTTCGGGACGAAATCTATTTTAAGGGGGGAGAATGTAACACCCGGTAAAAGACATAAATAGAAATAAAACAATCTAATTATATGGCTGGAAAATGAGATTTTTGCAGATTTAGGAATTTGGCTACGAAATGTTTCATTTTGATTCATGGCGAAATTCTGAATCGTTTTCATATATAAAACATTGAAAACGGTCAATGTATGAAGAAGTTATAATTAAATGAAATTGGACAGTAAAACGCAGAAATATATATAATTAAATGAGTGATATATATATATGTCCAATTTATATTAAAAAAATAAAGGAGAATACTATATGCAAGGAAAGAGATAAGAAAATAAAGCAGCGCATTAATTGATTAGACACCTCAACGCCATATAAATTCATGGACGTTTCAGCAATCAGGAGGTTGACCGCTCCCCTAGGAGGGGTGTCGACCTCCCAGGTCGACCGCCTGGCGGCTGAGGAGCCCAGTGAAACTATGTTGGTCAGGGTTTCTAAAGGGATACATAAATATATGACCAAAATTACATCTGAATAATCTAACTACCTATGCTAACACAAGCAACCATATACAGGCCCTCAAATCACACGATGGAACCCTATCCACTCACTTATCTCTACCTCCATATTGCTCTTCTGCCATTGCTAAACTCCAGAAAAGATTGGGAATTTTTCTTCTGTTTCTCTAACCTTTATTCTTATCTTCCCTCTAATCTAAATTCATATTGATTTTAGTATGAATTCTGGAATTTAGTAATATATATATCTAACACCCCACCTCCGTTATGGTCACTCACAAAGGGAATGCCTTAACTTTGATGGAGCATTTTTAGTAGACAGAACAGAATATTACAAGAACAGATACGTAAAGCGGTACTTGAAAATTTTATAACTTTATTGCAGCAGAAAACAAAAATCAGTTTGGTAACATCTTTCAAAATCACTTTACCAAAACTCAAGTACATATATATATCAGCCTTGTTCAAAAGCCCTCAGAGTACAAATCTTTAAAATCCTAATCCCCACAGAAGATGCCATAAGGAGTCAAGCCACACTTTAAGCACTTCAAGTACTTCAAGCAAAAGAAATCCGAATTAAACTAAAGTATTCCCTCCTTGGAAACCTGGGGGGACGGAAAGAAAAGGGGCGAAAAACAAACTAGGTCAGACATAAAGTCTGGCGAGTCCAGTGATTTCTAGCATATGAACATATAATAATAATCATGGCATGCAAATAAAATTGGATGTGAGATAACAGTAACAGGAGTAGCAGATATACTTAGGTTAAACAGAAAAAAAACAGAATGATGTAAGCTATTACTTTCACCTCTCTACACTAATACGAGTATAACAGGATTAGGTGTCACCCCAATGTCTAAACTGAAACAGAAACGGGAACAGAATAATTTCCACAGAAGAGAATGCTAGTAATGGGCCTTTACCACCCCAACAGAAACAGACAGAAACAGAATGCTAATAATGGGCCATTACCACCCGAACAGAAGGTACAGAAACAGATTAATCCCTACAGAAACAGAATGTAGAATTAGGTGTACACTAGTAAATGGGCCTTTACCACCCGAATAGATGGTACCACGCAGAAACAGATAGGTGTTACCACCCAACAGAAACAGACGGTACTAACAGAAATAGACAGAACTAAGTGTACCCTAAAACCCTACCCCAAGCGATCGGCTTCCTAATACATAAATACCCTGTGTCGGCCCCACAATAGGGTGTATCACTCCCTAAAGTGACAACCAATTGGCACAGACCTATTTACAGATGTCACGACGTCTTACATCCTCAGAGGAAGACCGGGATCCATGCACGCACATGACCCGGTTGGAACGCACCATCAACACCCCTTGCCATTATCAGAATGAACCGCTTATAATTAGTTCAGTAAGCGTGCACGGACGCTACCTACTGTTGGGTCATAGTTTTGATACCAGAAAGGGTTACTGACTAATATGGGTCCCAAACAATAGATGACACAAGTATTTTCCCTCCTAACCTTGTGTCCCCAGACTAACAGATTTCAGATTAACCTGTTTACAAGTTTTCAGACATACAGAGTTCAAGTCAACTAGTTCAGAGATCAGAAAATCAAGTTAACGGGTTTTCAGACTAACGGATCAAATGTACAGTTCTTAACAGACTTACCGATTGTCTAACTTTGTATTGGGCCTACAGATTAACGAAACAGGTTTTATTAAATTCATCAGTCTAGTTGGTTTAACCCAATTTACCCAAAACGTTTTAGACATCATATTTATCCCAGATTTGCATTAATAATTAAATATTAATACACAGACCTCTCACATTAGGTCGGTAGCTTGTGGCCACTGGATATGCCGGGCAGTTCCGGGCAGACTTATGCCACAAGCCAGACCTAACCTCGTGTCTAAGCATATTTTAGTTATGCCTACGACCTCTCACATTAGACTGACAGTTTGCGGTCGCTGGTTAAGCCGGTTGGTTCCGGGCAAGCTTCTACCGCAAACAGAGCCTAACCTCGTGCCATAGCCAATTCATTCCAATATAGATTTTTCAGATATCAGACTAATTCTGTTTATTTAACAGATTAAACTTCTTCATAAGATACAACAGATTAATCAAATTTCCATGTTTTACTAAATCTTAGGTCGAGCCTACGGATCCCAGATTACCATTATCTAGTTTTCAACAGATCAGACAATTCAACAGGTAGCAGATCTAGCAGCAGATAATAGATTTAGCAGTTTAGGCAATTCAACAGATTTAGCAGATAACGGATTAGGTAATTTAACGAATTTAGCAGATAACAGATTTAGCAGATTATATATATCTAAAACTCCATTTACATATCTTGCCTAATCATAAATTTAGCCTAAACTTACATGCCCAAATCAAGGTTATAATTCATAATACAATATATGCCCCAAATCTTAGCCATAATATTCCCATTTATAGTTCATGTCAAAACTAGATTTAATATTCTAGTTTACCATTTTTGTCCAAGACGAATACACATGTAAATCATTCTCTATTATAGCCAATTTAGATTATGCCAACATATTTGTTATGCCAAATTAACTTAATTAAGCTATGCCCAATCCCCGTATAACATGTTTCCACAAGTTCTCTAAATACTCATGAAATGGCCCTTACAAAAGGAATAGGGGATAAGCACAAGAAAGAATAGGCATGCAATAATGAACCAAATACAATGATAATGGCCCCACTAGGCTCTATGTACATAACAGTGAATGGGAATAAACTAGCAAAGTTACGTACTAAATATGAGATCTAACATCATTTGGGGAATAGGCATAAGAAACTAACTACAATAGTTATAGGCAACTAACCACAATAGTCATGAGCGACTAATCACAATAGTTTCTTATTCAATGTCATAGGCAATAGTCTTATAGTCATGAATCATATTCATAGGCAATAGTCTCATAGGCGTGAATCATAGTCATAGGCAATAGTCTCATAGGCATGAATCATAGTCATAGGCAATAGTCTTATAGGCAACAGTTTCATGTCCAATTATGCATTATTCATTATTTGTCCCAAAATTTAGTGTTCGTGCATTAATCCCTTATGAGATTCGGCGCAGGCTCGTAGTAGCCTGGCTATAGAACAGAAAGAAGAAAGAGGCACAAAATAGTCACAAAAAAAAGATCTGACAGATAAGAATATACATAACCTCAGATTCAGATTTATAACCACGTCAAGATCATAATTAAAGTTCATATCTGAAAATAACTGTACTCACAATCAAAAAGGAAAGTCTTGATTTCTGGTTTCTGAGTTCTAACACTGAATAGCGTTCCTTTGGCGTAGACTATAAATTAGATTAGAAAATAGTTATTCCCTTTTTAACTTTATTCAGATTGGAAGAAGATCCTAGTTTTGATTCCAGCAGAGTAACGACGCCATTATTTTATTTAATAAGAACGGAGGCAGAGTATAGGAATGAAATTGTGCAGCATAAGGTTAGAGAAGAATGGTGTAAAGAGAATGGGGCTAGAGGGCTGTTTATATAGGGTTTCAAACTAATTAGAGCCATCGATGAAGCTTGAGTTAATCAAGGCCATCCATCTCAAGAGAATCCTATCAGAAAGTGACAAGTTAGCCCTAGTGACACAGCAGAGCTCAGAAATTCGACCAGAACCCGACCAGGCCAGCCAGGGTCAAACCAGAAAGTTGTGCAGGTTTTCTCTCAGCTTGGGCGCACTTGGGAAGTGCGCCAATGTAAATTTGTACTGGCGCACTTCCCAAGTGCGCCAGTGCGATCTTTTTTTCTTTCTATTTAGCCACCAAACTTCGTTCGTCCATATCTTCTTCATACGATATCCGTTTTATGCAAACTCGGACTCTATCTTAAGCAGAATTCCGAGACGAACGCAATGGAACGACCCATTTCCCTTAATTCCCACATTTGAAATTAAGTGTTCTTAAATTTTAGTTAATCTGATTATTCGAAAATTCGGGGTGTTACATTCTCCCCTACTTAAAGGATTTCGTCCCCGAAATCTTCAAGTTAAGAAGAATGTGTCCTACCATCCAATCATCCATCTACTCAACCATCATCCACAAGCATCCATTATCCTTAAAAAATTCTAATGTTGTACGGACATATGCAAAAGTGTGTGTATATGTTCCTTATCTAATGCAAAGATCAGGCGGTCCACTGATTCAGTTGACCTCCTTAATGCGAATTATGTCAGTGCCATGAGTCCAACATGTATGCAATTTTCCTATTTGATCCATATCATTCTTGTATGAGTAACAACCATTCATTCATATGCAACATCCATGTGATGAATCAATCATTTTGCATCCACAAAAATTGAAAATGCTCACACATCCATATGCAGTATGAGAGTGTTTTCAAGCCGATCTAGTGCCTAGTGTGTGTATATGCATCCACGAGCAATCACTTGCAACCACTTGCATCCATTGCAAACATCAAACATAACATTTCTCAAACACATGTTTACATCCATAGGATTCCTATCTATAGGTCGAATACTCGATCGATAGGATACAGTCGAGTGATGGGAGCGAGTGCAGATAAACAAAAACTTGGTTTCCATTAGACCTTGATTGAGAGACTAATTCCCCTAAATATCAACCCTGAAGATCGAAATCAACATCAGATTGACACCAAGAGGATTACCCTCTTTAGACAATGTCAAAACCGGAAATCTTAACCTTTTCAGAAATATCCATATGCTTACATACTACTAGTACAGATCAGATTAACGAATGATTCTTAGAAAACTAAGCATGGGAAAATCCCACCATATCCCTCAAAAACCCAGAATGTATGCATTACAATCGACTTGACGCCTAACACAGATACCCTCAAACCCCAGCCTATCACCAACAGATGAGTCGTAACCCCTATGGGGTTTGAGACTATAACCAGATCAGAAACAAGACTAGTATTAAAGTGCAGAGACTCGACTACAGAATCAGAATGCCATAATCGAAAAGAGTTCTAACTCAATAATCAGATAAGGAAACTAAACTCTCTACGGAAATTTTCCTACTTCTATCATATCCACCAACTATGAGAGCATTCGCCTGCCTTCCCGATGTAGGTCATGTCCTTGCCCCCGTTTCTTCGGGCAGTCCCTAGTGAAGTGTCCCATCTCACCACAGTTGAAGTGACTGTCCTTCCTCTTTCGGCAATCCTTATTCAGATGAGTCAAGCTTCCATAAGTAAAGCACTTTTCTCCTCCTTTATCTTCAGACTTTTCTTCCTTCTTTTGTGTTTCCTTTTTGCCCCTTTGTGAACCAAGTCCATATCCATGAGTTTCTCATCCTTGGGTTGTGCTCCTTAGCCAAACTCCCTCATTCTCATCTTTACTATCCGTGTGTAACATGTTGACAAGTCCCTCGAAAGCGGCCTCCATCGCACGGAAAAATCCTATAAAGCTCGAAAGAAAATTAGCCGTAGGTGAGACTACTGCGGCTACAGATGGAAGTCGGGCACTTATTTGTTATTTGACCGGTGTCGTAGTCTTATCAAGCCTACAGAACCATGCCGCGATGAGGTTATCTCCCAGAAAGCTGGGAGCCCCAGAGAATGAAGGAAACAAAGATTCAAACAGAGGATCAAAAGATAGATATATGGCTTTTGAGGATTATGTTTTTCAAAATAAACTTATTTTTGAAAATACTTCCTTTTAAAACCTTTTTGAAAATAGTTTTCAAAAAAAACTTTACCCAATCTGGTAACCTTCAGCTCTGATACCAAGTGTAACACCCCACCTCCGCTATGGTCAGTCACAAAGGGAATGCCTTAACTTTGATGGAGCATTTTTAGTAGACAGAACAGAATATTACAAGAACAGATACATAAAGCAGTACTTGAAAATTTTATAACTTTATTTCAGCGGAAAACAGAAATCAGTTTGGTTACATCTTTCGAAATCACTTTACCAAAACTCAAATACATATATATATATATATATATATATATATATATCAGCCTTGTTCAAAATCCCTCAGAGTACAAAATTTTAAAATCATAATCCCCACAGAAGATGCCATAAGGAGTCAAGCCACACTTTAAGCACTTCAAGTACTTCAAGCAGAAGAAATCTGGATCAAGCTAAAGTATTCCCTCCTTGGAAACCTTGGGGGGGACGGAAAGAAAAGGGGCGAAAAACAAACGAGGTCAGACATAAAGTCTGGCGAATCTAGTGATTTCTAGCATATGAACAAATAATAATAATCATGGCATGCAAATAAAACTGGATGCGAGATAACAGTAACAGGAGTAGCAGATATACTTAGGTTAAACAGAAAAAAAAAACAGAATGATGGAAGCTATTACTTTCATCTCTCTGCACTAATACTAATATAACAGGATTAGGTGTCACCCCAATGTCTAAACTGAAACAGAAACGGGAAAAGAATAATTTCCACAGAAGAGAATGCTAGTAATGGGCCTTTAGCACCCCAACAGAAACAGAATGCTAATAATGAGCCTTTACAATCCGAACAGAAGGTACAGAAACAGAAATAGATTAATCCCTACGGAAACAGAATGAAGAATTAGGTGTACACTAGTAAATGGGCCTTTACCACCCGAACAGACGGTACCACGCAGAAACAGACATGTGTTACCATCCAACAGCAACAGACGATACCAACAGAAACAGACAGAACTAAGTGTACCCTAATACCCTAACCCAAGCGATCGGCTCCCTAATACATAAATACCCTGTGTCGGCCCCACAATAGGGTGTATCACTCCCTAAAGTGACAACCAATTGGCACAGACCTATTTATAGATGTCACGGCGTCTTACATCCTCAGAGGCAGACCGGGATCCATGCACGCACATGACCTGGTTGGAACGCACCATCAATACCCCTCGCCATTATCAGAATGAACCGCTTATAATTAGTTCAGTAAGCATGCCCGGACCCTACCTAATGTTTTGATACCAGAAAGGGTTACTGACTAATATGGGTCCCAAACAATAGATGACACAAGTATTTTTCCCTCCTAACCTTATGTCCCTAGACTAACAAATTTCAGATTAACTTGTTTACAAGTTTTCAGACATACAGAGTTCAAGTCGAATAGTTCACAGATCAGAAAATCAAGTTAACGGGTTTTCAGACTAACGGATCAGACGTACAGTTCTTAACAGACTTACAGATTGTCTAACTTTGTATTGGGGCTACAGATTCACGAAACAGGTTTTATTAAATTCATCAGTCTGGTTGGTTTAACCCTATTTACCCAAAACGTTTTAGTCATCATATTTATCCCAGATTTGCATTAATTAAATGTTAATGCATAGACCTTAAACATTAGGTCGGTAGCTTGTGGCCGCT
Source organism: Allium sativum (assembly GCA_030737875.1). Taxonomy (NCBI): domain Eukaryota; kingdom Viridiplantae; phylum Streptophyta; class Magnoliopsida; order Asparagales; family Amaryllidaceae; genus Allium; species Allium sativum. The sequence goes on along the minus strand of CM060925.1, from coordinate 303,369,289 downwards.
GGATATGCCGGGCGGTTCCGGGCAGACTTCTGCCACATGCCAGACCTAACCTCGTGTCTAAGCATATTTTAGTTATGCCTACGATCTCTCACATTAAACTGACAGTTTGCGGTCGCTGGTTAAGCCGGTTGGTTCCGGGCAGGCTTCTACCGCAAACAGAGCCTAACCTCGTGTCATAGCCAATTCATTCCAATATAGATTTTTCAGATATCAGACTAATTTTGTTTATTTAACAAATTAAACTTCTTCATAGGATACAATAAATTAATCAAATTTTCATGTTTTACCAAATCATAGATCGAGCCTACGGATTTCCATACCCAGATTACCATTATCTAGTTTTCAACAGATCAGACAATTCAACAAGTAGCAGATCTAGCAGCAGATAACAGATTTAGCAGTTTTGGAAATTCAACAGATTTAGCATATAACAGATTAGGCAATTTAACGAATTTAGCAGATAACAGATTTAGCAGATTAAATATATCTAAAACTCTATTTACATATCTTGCCTAATCATAAATTTAGCCTAAACTTACATGCCCAAATCAAGGTCATAATTCATAATAAAATATATGCCCCAAATCTTAGCCTTAATATTCCCATTTATAGTTCATGTCAAAACTAGATTTAATACTCTGGTTTACCATTTTTGTCCAAGACCAATACACATGTAAATCATTCTCTATTATAGCTAATTCAGATTATGCCAACATATTTGTTATGCCAAATTAACTTAATTAAGCTATGCCCAATCCCCATATAACATGTTTCCACAAGTTCTCTAAATACTCATGAAATGGACCTAGCAAAAGGAATAGGGGATAAGCACAAGAAAGAATAGGCATGCAATAATGAACCAAATACAATGACAATGGCCCCACTAGGCTCGATGTGCATAACAGTGAATGGGAATAAACTAGCAAAGTTACATACTAAATATGTGATCTAACATCATTAGGGGAATAGACATAAGAAACTAACTACAATAGTTATAGGCAACTAACCACAATAGTCATGGGCGACTAATCACAATAGTTTCTTATTCAATGTCATAGGCAATAGTTTCACAGTCATGAATCATAGTCATAAGCAATAGTCTCATAAGCGTGAATCATAGTCATAGGCAATAGTCTCATAGGCATGAATCATAGTCATAGACAATAATCTTATAGGCAACAGTTTTATGTCCAATTATGCATTATTCATTATTTGTCCCAAAATTTAGCGTTCGTGCGTTAATCTCTTATGAGATTTGGCGCAGGCTCGTAGTAGCCTGGCTATAGAACAGAAAGAAGAAAGAGGTACAAAATAGTCACAGAAAAACAGATCTGACAGATAAGAATATACATAACCTCAGATTCAGATTTATAACCACGTCAAGATCATAATTAAAGTTCATATCTGGAAATAACTGTACTCACAATCAAAAAGGAAAGTCTTAATTTCTGGTTTCTGAGTTCTGACACTGAATAGCGTTCCTTTGGCGTAGACTATCGATTAGATTAGAAAATAGTTGTTCCCTTTTTAACTTTATTCAGATTGGAAGAAGATCCTAGTTTTTATTCCAGCAAAGTAACGACGCCATTATTTTATTTAATGAGAACGGAGGCAGAGTATAGGAATGAAATTGTGCAGCATAAGGTTAGAGAAGAATGGTGTAAAGAGATTGGGGCTAGGGGATGTTTATATAGGGTCTCAAACTAATTAGAGCCATCGATGAAGCTAGAGTTAATCAAGGCCATCCATCTCAAGAGAAGCCAATTAGAAAGTGACCAGGTAGCCCTAGTGACACAGCAGTGCTCAGAAATTCGACCAAAACCCGACCAGGCCAGCCAGGGTCAAACCAGAAAGCTGTGCAGGTTTTCTCTCGGCCTAGGCGCACTTAGGAAGTGCGCCAATGTAAATTTGTACTGGCGCACTTCCCAAGTGCGCCAGTGCAATCTTTTTTTTCTATTTAGCCACCAAGCTTCTTTCGTCCATATCTTCTTCATACGTTATCCGTTTTACGCAAACTCAGACTCTATCTTAAGCAGAATTCTGAGACGAACGCAATGGAATGACCTGTTTCCCTTAATTCCCACATTTGAAATTAAGTATTCTTAAATTTTAGTTAATCTAATTATTCGAAAATTCGGGGTATTACAATATATATATATATATATGTATGTATGTATGTATGTATATATAAGATTCTAAAAGATGATTCTTACATGTATAATAGGAAAATTAGAGTATGTCTATCATGAAGATCAAGAACAGATATGAATCTACAACAAGAATCCTATTTTTTCTTCCTTAGATATGTGAGTGGAATATTGTGTTCTTAGGAATATTCTATTTTTTAATAGATTAACATGTTGATAGCTATGCCTAAGAGGATTTGGAAATCGATAACATCAATACAATAATCCCCAAATCCTTTATTTTATGTTTCCTTACGAATTTTCAATTTATTTTATTGGGTTGTGAATTTTGGATGTTAATATTTGATTAAGAATGAAGGGGATGTTGTTGCTATTTCTACTTTGTGTAATCCACCCTTATGTAAACATTTGATTGTAACCTAAAAGGGTTTTAATTTTGTTATACCATGATTTGATTAGCTTTGGATTCTATTTTGAATACAAACGTATTCATACTTGAAATATATCAAATGTAAACGTTTTTATGTGCAAAACACCCAAAATGGGTGAATTAGATAAAGTGGAACTTATAAACATACATGTATATATTATATGTGTATGTATACTTTATTCTTGATCCATTATTAAGATCATTCCAAAAAGCCTAGGATGCAAGTTGAAATTTGTATGTATGTATATTTTCCATTCACTACTATCTGTTATTACGTTATTATGTCATTATGGCAGAATTGTAGCCGTCAAAAATATGGAAAATTAACTTTTATACCTTAATTTAGGGCAAACTGACAATTGCTATCTCATTAGAACGTTCTCTCGTTCATATGAACATTAGCGTTATTTAGACATTTTAATTATTATAGTTATATAAATATAATCAGTGTAATTAATGTTATATTAACGTAATAAATGCGATTAGGATAGAATTCGAATTTGAAATGCCCCCCATATATATATATATATATATATATATATATATATATATATTGATTACTTGTGGGTGTATAGAATGGCTTCACATATATAATTAGCGACACACAGACACCGGGTTAGTTGCCATTTGTGGTATAAGTTTGCTCGGAACCGACCGGCCAATCGAGCAACCGCAAGTAGGCCCAACTAATGTGAGGGGCCTGGGTGCCATAGGTCATTCAAACTTAGTACACTATGACAAGAGGTTAAACCTACTTGTAGTAGAAGCCTGTCCGAAACAGCCCGACATATCCCGCATCTATAAGTATATGGTTTAATGTGATAGGTCAAGTGTGTTTATATATAACTATATATATATATATAAAAGTCTATTGTGTGTGTGAAAATAGGCAGGTTTGCTATACCTCAAGAAGGTCTTAAGTGGCTGACTCTCTTCCTCTCTAGTTTGGGTCTTATGTGGTTAGGGCTATAATCCTTCTTAAAGGTTTATTCCTATGAGAGTAACAAAAGTCATGGGACCCACCCATATTAGATTCAAAGTAGGTCATTGGGTCCTCTTTCTCTAAAAGTGGTTAGGCATAAGCGGTAACGGAGTAGGGTAGTTCACAGGGGATGTCCACTTCCTCTAGAAGCTTGTAAGGGCTCGACTGGGGACAAAATTGGTATATAAAAGATATGTGGACATTCTGTGCTCACCAACTATCTAATGGAAGTCTTAAGAAACATAGGTGTTCTTCCGTAATATCAGTTAAGTAGTAACGTTCGCAATACTACTTCTCAAATTACAATTGAGATTATAGGCTTAAGAACGTTGACGTACTAGGATGGGGTCTTAAGGGGCTAGGGTCTGCCTCATGGTTATAAGATATCATAAGAATCCATCTTTAATAGGGCCACAAGTGACCGAGAATGCCTACCTCGTTGGTTCTTTACCCTAAAGACACTAATGAGCGATGGACTTGGATATCCATCTCATTGGTTAGACATTTGGTGTTTATGTGATTGTTGTATGCTGCGTAGTCATACCTTGACATATGTAACCTACTAAAAAACTATGGTATGGTCTTTAAGTTAACATCATATTTCAGTCACACAGAACTTTATGTTCTGACTACTCTCCTTAACATATCCAGTAGGTCAGTGGATGGGGTAAATGTCATGGACAAAATCATGATTGGAGCTGAAGACGAAGAAGAAGCCATTATGCTATTATTAGTATTTCTTGCTTCACTTCTTATGGAAACATTTGAGAATGAATTATTTGATGTACCCATGGAACAGATATAATCTAAACTTTTGTGTTAGAATTCTGTGATTTTAAATAAGTGGTACATCTTATTTCAATATTATATTTTCTGATTCCCTTGTTTGAGAATTCCATTCGAAGTGTATATGTAAATTATCTATGCAAATATAATTCCTTACAGGAACCAACGACCCGTTTAGAATGGTTCTAGGTTTTGATGGGCCTTTTCTAGGTTGAAATTTAGGCCTATTCCGGGTGGGCTGTTTCATTTTCATCATTATAGCATGTAAATTAGTATGCGACACTATCATTTCATTAATATATGATCTATAATCACTAACCATATAACCTTTGAGCTCGTATATATATATATATATATATATATATATATATATATATATATATATCAAGAGGGTGTTTAACTGAGGGATAAACCTCCTAGCCATCAATAGAAATATGTTTAATAAAGATCAATCATACACTACACAATACAATGTCATACATACATCCATACAAGTCCATTCGGGGTCTGAACGAAACAAAAGGTACCATATTCCTCATCCAAAAAATGGAGAGAGGCCGTTGCATATCCGGAATTCCTTCAAGTACATCTGGACTACTACCGCTTACTTGATATAAAATCCATTTGCAAATGGCCGCTAAACCATTTGAGACACTCAACAAGCAGTCCTTTCAATGTGAAGGTCCTGGTCTTCACCATCGTCTTCATTTGCATCTGATTTTCTCTAACATGTCATTTTATTATTCGAAATGGTTTACGGATCCAAACACCATTCTCGGTCTTTCCAAACAATAAGCGTAAGTTTAAAAATGTGTGGAGAATATACATGGATATCATAAGTTCTATTGTATTTTGGATTATTCTTTGATTTCAATCAAACCTTAACACAAAGGTTATTACCCAAATCAAAATCTCATTCCTGTCCTATCAATCCCAAAGAGCAAAACTGGCCAAACTCCATATCTAATTTCCCTCGTATTCTTGGTAAATTTAATTACCTTTATAACCACATTCCTTAATTCCAAATCTTATTTAGAAGATTGGTTTTACTCTTACAAAAAAACATACTTACCTAATTCCAACCCATTTCTTAAATGGAACAAAGAGGAGGACATCATTCTCATTCTATTGGTCAAGGGAAATTTCTACCTACGATAAAATGTGGTTAGCTCCTTACCCTTAAGCCATATCTACAATCATTTCGGTAAGTTCCAATTACTTTCATTAAACACTTTTCATTTCATTCACTGATATCTTTATTCAAAGTTTTATTTAAAACCCTAACTTAGTTTTAAATCTTCAAAATCATTATTTAATGAATACCGAACTTTGGAAGTAAATTCCATCTTTAGCGGGGTTAAAGAGTAGAAGTTATTCAAGACATCACACAAGACAAACCTTTAATCAAAATTGACATTAAATATAAGGCTTTAAATAGAAATCATATTGCCTTAAATTTAACATCAAATTCTGAAATCAACGAATACCGTATAGGGAATAATGATATAAATATCTTCTAAATTTCTCAAACAGTATATGTATAATTATGGAATCCAATATCAGAATATTATTTCCATTCAAATCTAATTGAATTCATACATTGAAAAAAAAACTTAACTTGGTTAAGTACTTATTATTTTCAAAACATTTTAACACTATTATCAAAATAACTAGTTTTCACAAAATAGCTTTACGTCATTCAAAAACTTAATATATCTAATCCATATCACTTTTAAATCATTTATTATGATTTATCATAATTTTTCCCTATTTTTAATAATTTAACATGTAGCTTATTTCGTTAAAATTCAATTTCTGTTCATTAACTGCAAAACCCATATTCTTCTAGAAAATTGATTTTGACTTATTTCAAAATCTAACTGTTGGATCTTAAGACTTAATTTTCCATTCAATACATCTTTTCATTTCGAACCCGATGTTTTTCTTTTCGGGAAAATCCGATGGTCGAAATTCTCGGGAAATCTATTTGAAGTCAATGGTCGAAATTCGCAAAGTATCGTTGCGTGACTAGTCCTATTAAGACCAAGCTTCGACTTAAAAAAAAATTAAGTCGAATTTCTTCTATAAATTTTTTTATTTATTATATAAAACATATATAATCACTTTTAGAAAACCATTTGTTTCAAATATTTAACTTTAGATTCAAATATTTTATTATTTTAATAATACTTAAATCATTAAACTAATATTATTTTTTCGAAACTTATTATTTGAAGTCCAAATGTTCCTGAAGTTCATTATAGAAATAAATAAGATATTTGGGTAATAAAATTTTATTGAAACATTCCCTGGGTACCCAAACCAAACTTTACTTTTAAAAATTACGATTCATTTTCGATTTAAAATTGAAAACATGCTTTTGTTAATTTGAAACTAATTCAAATCAACATCTTTTTTTAGAAAACTTTTCATATTGGCTTAAACTACGTTTTTAAATTATTTCGAATTTAAAATCAAACTTTGATTCTCACTTAATATTTTATTAATAAAATTCCAAATCATGTCTAAATTCATTTAAATTCTGAATTAACATCCTGTTCACCGGATCAGTTAGGGATAGCTAGGGAGAGCATGAAACTAGCTTTTCAAACCCAAGCCTAGACACTATCCTCTTTGTCATCCTAAAACGTTCTAGTATTTTTCGATAAAGACATTGTCAATGTATATGTATCCATACATATTTGTCATTCACTTGGGTGTTACTATAATTAACCCTTTTATCCAATAACAATCATTGGCAACCATTAATCATCAATTTTCACATAAGTGCATCATTAACATAAGTTTTAAGGTCATTAACACTTATTACTATAACATACCGTTTGTAACTAAGCAGTAAACATCGTTAGCCCTTAATTATTATTTAATGGCATTATTTGCCTAAGTGTTAAGATCATGCACACTTAATCAATCAATTTGTCATCACATCATATCATATCAAGTTGTCAATCATAATAACTTTTCAACTTTATTAGTCATTTCATTACATCAAGTTGTTGTTCATCACATCAGGTTGTCATCCAAATTCTAACTACTTAGTTTTTCAAGTAATTAACTTAATAACCATCGAATGTCATTATGATCAACATTTAGCCTATTTTAATTTTACTACAACTTAACCTTCATCATCATCACAACTATAAAATATCATAAGTTAATTATCTAACTTAAACATAATGATTAATCCAAATGTGAATGGAAATTTCTGACCATAAAATTTCCACTCCTCCAATCTTTAAAGGTAGGACATTTACGCAAATCTATGACTCTAAAACTTGCTAACAACCCAAAATCATAATTTTTTTCACTATAAACAAACATATATACTTGAATATATTCTTAACTTGCATTTCATGAAGAAAGGAGGGACCTTTGTGGGGGTTTTAAGCCAAACGCCGGATTTTTAGTGGAAACATTGGATTTTTTAAGTGGAGCTTAGATAAGTGTAGTGAGGAGGGAGTGAAGTGGATTAATGATGAGAAGGATGGGTTTTAGGTGTTTTTGGGTTTGACCCAAGGGAGTTAAGGTACGACAAGCGTGTAGGAGGAGGAGAGGTTATAGATGCATGCTAGTAAGAAGTAAAGGTGGAGGTTTAAGGTGTTTTGAGGCATCTTAAGTGGAGGAGGAGGGGAAATAGGCCATGGGTCGTGATTTCTCATGGAAGGGAAGCCACTAAAGGGAGGAACGAAGGAGTAAAGTAGAGGAGGAGAGAAAGAAATGAAGTGGAAAAGAAAGAGAAGATTCCTTTTATATAAAAACGTGAAATGCATAGGAAAATGACACCTTAAAAGGCTATCACATGGCTTAGTACTTAAGGAAGTGATTTATAAGAAGAAATTAACAAGTGCAGAGAGAGGGAGATGTGTTTTGAAATGGTGAAGAAAGGTAGGAAGTTGTGTAAAAAGGAGAATGATTACGTTAATTAAAAATTTGGCTTAATAGTTAAGGTTTATAAAAGAAGGAGTTTTCTCCTTTGAACTAATTTAAACTCTAAGAAACTATTTGTGAACGTTAATATGTCATTTAGGTGGTCATTTACCATTTCAATATTTTTTAATCATTCCGATATTACCCAAAATGGATTATTTTTATGTCAAAATTTCAATAAGACGATTCATATATGTTTTCAGTTCGTATGATCAAGCCGTAAGTCCAATCAATACGAAATTGAAACCATATTATATTTCACTAATAAGGATCTAATCCATAGTGATTCTTGGCCATCAATATTCAACACCAAATCATGAGATTTAAAAATATTAAGAAATCAAAATGAAATCTTAAAATCACAAAACATGTATATTTGGATTGTTGAAATTCTCTACAACCTCATATAGATTTTCAGGGGATCGACAACATCTTGCGTTCACTGGAAAATACATAGTCGATCCTAGGGCAGAAAACCATCGAAAATTGGAGGGGAGTTAGGCAACGCGGGTTAGGGCATTGAGGTCATGCATGAGGGTAACACCTAGCAGCGAGTTTAAGTGGGAATTGGATCTAACTCTTGACGCGGGTTTCCTGTAGTACTCGCGTTAAGGCAGATAATCATGATCGAAGGGGGACCTGTAAGTTCTATACCATGGGGGTGGGGTGAGGGAGCAAGCAAAAAGAAAAGTTCTAATATTGGTTTCATGTGATTTCGTGGAGGAACTTGGTCAGGAGAAGGAGGGGATGATGCGATGTATTGGTGAAGAAATGCACAGTAGTTGGAGTCGGGTTTTAAAAGGAGAGGGAGAAAGAATAAGCGGTATTAAACATGGATTAGTAAGAATAATGTAATTAATTTAGTGTAAATTAATTGTTAATGACCTTTAATTAAGTTTAAACTTGTAAATGTTATAACTTTTTCAAATGATTACATAACTCAAAGAAAATAGATCTGTTGGGATCGTATGGAAGCAGGCTATGCAATGAAATTGGTTTAGAGCGATTTGGAGCTCGTTGGTATTCATGGAGGAATAAAATGTTTGATTGGGTCTATTCGCACTTAATTGTTATTCAACGAATAATAACCAAAGTGAGTAAATTCACTAACTTTTCTAGTTTATAATTTTATAAATGTGTTTTAGAATTGATAAAGACGATTGAATTTTGTGTGATGGTTGTTTGGGTGAATTGTTGACAAACTGGTTGCATAAATATATATGGTGTGTATATTTATTCATTGTTTTATTTACCATAATATCTCATATTGGAGTGAATTTGGTGTTATTTATGTTGATTAACATATGTAAATGTAGGAATATAGGTTGGAGGGATCTAACTAGATTCCTCAACATTTATATTATTTTTTTCCATTTATTGTGATATATGAAGTGGTATATAATCTATGATTGATTATGTTTTGTTTGGATGGCACTGGGCATGAATTGTGGTATTTTTAAATACCGTGAAAGGATTCTGAATAAACGAAGAAGTTTTAAAGAAGGTTTTTATTTTAAAGGAATTTATAAAATCAGTGTATTTATGTAACGACCTGGATTTTGAGCAACTTTGGTTATCGACATAAACTCGATGTCGATAACCAAAACATCGAAAAATCCTGGTAATTAATGAAAGAAATTAGAGGGTGAGGATAGATAAGATAGAAACATAGAATAGAAGAAGAAGAAGAAGAAGAAGAACACAACATCAGAGTAACACGAACCTCACAGCAGAACGAATAACATATAATATATAACATAACTTTGAAATATAACAGTTATGTATACAATAGCACTTATCAGAGTACAACACTTACAACACAGCGGAAATAACTATAGCTATATGATCCAGAAGCCTCCTGCTCCAGCTCTTCAAGTATATCTGTAAATCCCAACTACTTGACTGCCCGTACAAATTTAGGCACCCAAGAGTTTAGGGAAAACAACAAAGTAAACTCTGGGTCAGTCATGGGATTGGTATGAGTAAAACAGTTTAAACAGGTATATGAACAAGTAAACGATATCTCATAAGACCACGCCGCAGAATGGAACGGGTTTTTCCCTTATGAGAATCCAAAATATCTTAATATCAAAAACCTTTTGATATTATAATAATGTCTATGTACAAATAGATATCAACTAGCAGAAACGCTTTCATCTCACGTTCTACATATAGTATACAATCGAAACCGCAAGCACGTATTGGGTAATGGATTTCCAACTATGACAAGGTATGGAACCACCTTCCGATCAGTGTACTCTAGGAACGATACACTGGAGTTCAACATGAACATCTTGCCACTCAGCCACACATGACCGACCACTCATTTCGCTTGAGTGAATCAAATGTACGTCACCAACGGTTGGGATCAGCAACCGTTCCCGTATATATATATGGGTCAGCATTGATAGATTAAAGAAGCAAATGAATATTCTCTAGATAGGTGATTATACACCCTAATTCGGTGCGACCGACTTAGCCATGCTGCCTGCCCGATTTCTGTCATTTATCGGATGTGAGGCTAGAAGCTACGCTTATCTTTTCCATATCATATCTTCATTTACTTGGAATACCACATCGTCATACCCGCCAAATCATTATCGATTTCCCTAACGTTATCACGGGTATGAAGCTAAGAGAAACGAATTCCTCCGCCACCAAACGTAATACGTTTGAAGAGATCAACATATATGATTCGTTAGGAATACTTTGTCCGACATTCGTCCATACAAGTTGTCCTGGGACTGGACAAACTGAAGGTACTATTCAGTACATCCATCCTAAGCACTGTTATCTAAGACTTATACAATAGCCCTTGCACTTTACTTCATCTTCAATTTTCTTCATCGTATTTGATCACAACGCTTATGTCAATACGGAGTGGTTCTTCGGATAATAATCCAACCGGTCTCTCCATATTTACAACGTAAAATGGTCAAAACTTTGATAGTCTGTGATTTAACTATCAAATGAAAACAGGTCCGTGTACAAACAGCGATCTAAATTCCAAATGGAATTATCGACCCAATCATCAAACATATATATATATATCTATATATATTCATATTTCCTTATTTTCTATATTTAGAAAATATTCGTTATCAATGTTGGAAAACATTTCCATTATTTATTTACGTATCACTATCCTTCCACAGCTATCAGACTCTAACTATAAACTAACAAGAGAAAAACTTCCTAAGTATAAACCCCGAAGGCCGAAACCAACATCAGATCGATACTCAGGAAACCATTCAACTTATTAATCTCTAGTCAATTTCTAATTTTGCTTAACTCTATATTCTTTAACTCCATTCGCTCAACTCTAGATCGCAGCGATCACAATGGTTACGCCTGATTCCCTCAGGAAACATCCGACTGCCGTAGGCTATTTACAGCCCTGCGAATTTCGCTAGCAGTCGTGCTAAATGGCAACTCATCCTGAATAACTATGTTTGTTTTAACTCTAACTGTTTAACTCTAACTGTTTAACTCTAAATGTTTAACTCAACTCGTTAACTCTAACTGGTTAACTCTAACTGTTTAACTCTAACTGTTTAACTCAACTGGTTAACTCTAACTGGTTAACTCTAACTGTTTAACTCTAACTGTTTAACTCTAACTGTTTAGCTCTAACTGTTTAACTCAACTGTTTAACTCTATCTGTTTAACTCTAACTGTTTAACTCAAACTGTTTAACTCTAGCTGTTTAACTCAACTGTTTAACTCTAACTGTTTAACTCTAACTATTTAACTCAACTGTTTAACACTACTGGTTAACTCTAACTGATTTATTCTAATTGTTTAACTTTAACTGATTAACTCTACTGGTTAACTCTAACTGATTAACTCAAATCGATTAACTCTATTTGACTAACTCGACTCGACTAACCCCTTTCGAATAACATATCCGATTAACTAACTTCGAATACCATATTCGATTACCTACTTCGAATACCATATTCGATTAACTAACTTCGAATACCATATTCAATTAACCTACTTCGAATACCATATTCGACTAACTAACTTCGAATACCATATTCGATTAACCTACTTCGAATACCATATTCGATTAACTAACTTCGAATACCATATTCGATTAACCTACTTCGAATACCATATTCGATTAACTAACTTCGAATACCATATTGGATTAACCTACTTCGAATACCATATTCGATTAACTAACTTCGAATACCATATTCGATTTCTCCTTTTTATAACGTTTATCCATTTTAAAAAGATCCCCTTTTTAACAACGTTTATTCATTTATAAAGATTCACTTTTAAGTAACGGTTCTTCACTTTATAAATGTTCTTTTAATAACGGTTTCCTTTTTATAACTTCTTTTTTTCGTTATAAACAAATTTCCTTTTTATTAACTCTATTTATTTTCTAAATATTCCCTTTTCAATTCTATTTGTAAATGGTTTACAAATATTCCTTTTTTCTATTCTATTCTATTTGCAAATGGTTTGCAAATATTTCCTTTTCAAATTTATTCTTAAAAATATTCAAACTCCTTAAATTCCTGGAAAAATTCGCCATAACCTCCTTTGTATCGGAAGCATCGGGAAAATCCCCAAACCCGCCACACAGTCCTTTCCATTCAAAAAGAAATGTTTTGAATTTATTTTCCTTTTTAAAATATCTCCTATTTATAAATATCCCAATTTATAAATATCTCTTATTTATAAATATTTTGTTTTCAATATCACTTTGAAAATCTACTTATCAACATCCCGTATGTTATGGTATTCAATCATATCAAATCACGATGATAAATATCGTCCAAACACATATAATCGACAACAGATTTTATATCACCTCATATAACACAATATATGAAACAAAACAGTATTAGAAATATTGAGGAACCCAGTTGGGTCCCTCCAACCTGTTTCCCTGCATCACAGATGTTACACAATAAAATCAACATCACTTTCAGTTCAGTACGGATTATTCTGATAACAACATCAATATATAAATATTTAACGGTTTATATATATATATATATATAATTTCAACTAACTGACTAGCAGCTCAATCAATCAACCAACACACAGCAATCAACAGATGATTAACAGTTCTAAAAATACATTATATAAATATAACTGTTCAGAGTTGGTGAGTTTTACTCACATTTGCAGTTCATCGTTAAAGAACGACAAACTGTTATTTGATTTGAATCAAACAATTTATTTTTCCGTAAATTCATACGAGCTCCAATCCACTTCCAGTCAATTCCAGTGCGTAGCCACCGTCCACACGATCCCAAAGCAACTTACGGTTCATCAATCTGATATCGTATGAGAGAGTTATTGGATTTACAATTTCATACATTATTTATTTTAATATTTGACTTAGATTAAGTCATAATTGGGCCTTACCAAACAAAGTCAACAGCCCATTTGGCCCAAGGAAAACCCCACCTGCTAAGCCTTCTTCCCAAACGATACCGCTCCTCCCAATTCTTCAGAACGTGGCCGAACTTCCACCCTAAAATCCCATATCACTACTTCACCGAATTCTAAACAAACCGTACCATTTCACTCTCCTCCTCGATCTCCATTCTTCCACCACCTCCACGCCAGACTCGGCCGTCCAACCCCCATCGCGTCGTCCAGCTCCAACCCGTCAGTACAGTAAAAGTCGCGACCACAGTTATCTCGAAATCCCACCAAACTCTCACACTTCGAGCTACTTTCCACGCTGAGCATAAATCCAACGCCCATTTCATGTATAAATCCCTCAATTTCCCCATAATCCGAACCCTAGATTTCCGTTCAGGAAATGGGTACCCCAAAACCAAAGTCGAACCCAACAAGCTTTACATCAGATCGTAGAGAATTTCTTCGCGAGTTTAAACATACTCCTTTCATGATTTTCATATTTCTTTTTGGTTTTATTTTGATTTTTACTTTCTGCGGTCTTATTACTGTGATGAAAGAAATTGTGGCGGCTTAGAAGTGTTTTGCAGAGAAAGGGATTAGGTCTTAAGAACGGTGAGAGGGTTATTTATAGGCACATTAAATATCTAGATATTTTGTGTAAAGCCTTGCCGTAGCTTATAACACCGTATGTTTTTGCGTTACACTGTTTTCATATAGTGTACTACTTGTTTTTTTATATATATATGGTTTCGTTCACAAATCTTTGCTGGAGAAAATGTAAGATGGTAACGATATAAGTAGAAGTGGTATGTCACTTCCATTTTAGTATGTCGTCACCTTACTTCATTCGTGTACAAAACGCCATAAATAGAAATAAAATTACCGTTGAGCTGAGCAGGGTTCCCCGATCCCAGAAATATAATAATACCGGTAGGTGGACTCATACTTTGCAACCTCAAAATGTTGATTTCAAGGTGCGAAATACTTCAAATAAAAAGTCGCTTATTAAATTAATAAAAATTACTGTAAAATTCTAAAAATTATTTTATCACTTTTTCCCAAAAGAACCTTGTCCAAATTCAAACCTGATCTCTAGTTACATCGAATAAACCGATACGGTCGATAAACGATTCTATAGCGACTATTTCAAAATTTGATTTAGACGTAAATCAAAATCTACACGACGAAATCCCGATTTTTCTCTTCCACTAGAAAGATATACTCCACCACCTCCACACGTTTCTTGTTTCACATAAATCCAGCTTAAAACGAATCATGTACATTCAGTTGAAGTTCGAATCGCCAATTTACGAACTGCAGCGCCATTTCAAGCTCGATTTTTAATTATATTATAATTATACGTTCAAACTATCGTTTATATAATATATTCCTTATTACAATTCAACTCTAAACTGAATTATATATTTTAAATTGTCCACTTCACATAGTATTGTCAATTCCACTATTTCTGACTATTTCAGAAATAAATATCTTTTATTCTATTATTTATATTAATTAAATATAAATATTATTTAATTCCAGTTATTAGTATCGTTAAATCGATATTTAATAAATAAATTAGTTAATTATTCTCCTGCCAAATTACGGGTCATTACAATCTTTCCCCCTTAAAATAATTCCGTCCTCGAAATTGCTAAGGTAGAGGACGACCCTATCTACTGGGTAAAATTCTATCTGTTTACCTCTTATCCCCGGTTTCAACTGAACCCATTAATATCGACTAAAATATTAATTCATTTCGACTAACTAAAATTTTCAAAAATCCTGAAAATTTTCTAATGCTTTATATTTTCGGAAAATTTTGCCATACCCTCCTTTGTACAGCCCTATCGGTAAAACCACAACTCGCCTCTCTAGGCCTTCTCCAACCCAAAGAAAATCAAACAGCCAAGCGACTTGCCAATTCGGCTCATCAAAATCTCATACCCAATATATATTATAAACTGGTACCTTTTTGTCGGGCATATCGTTATATCCCTCACATCTGCCATCAATTCAGCATATACCAATGTCATGCCAATCAAACTCTAAATCAGTTTTATCTCCAACACAACCATTCGCTTTTTACCAAGCCAAATATCATTTCAACTCGAGTTCCTTCTCGATTCCCAACTCTTAACTTGATTATCACATTACACTTCAAATTTGAATCTCCCAATCCAATTTGTCTTGATATCATTCTAATTCAATCTTAGTTACCACTTTACTGGCTTTACTTTAATTCAAATTTGCTTCCACAAATTTCTGTTAAATTTGTTTTTTTTTAATTCAAACAGTCTTCCCCTGGGAGTTTTTAAACAGTTTACTCTTTTCAAAAATCAAATTTTCCTTTTTGAAATTCAACATCACTTGTCTTTCCCAAAACAAATTCAAAACAGTATCTCTGGTAGTAATTCATCACTTACAACTCGAAAATGAATACTGATGATGCAGCTGTCATCATCAGAATCTATTTTCTAGCAATCGAAGTGAGTTCAATACCGTAAAACCATTTCTAAATTTTTCCACTTTGAAATTCATTTCAAAATATAATTCACACTGCTTGTAAAACAATTTAAAATTTCCCAAGATCTTAAATTTTCCTTATTTTTAATCCAAATCCATTTACAAACGCTTATCCAATTTTCCAGAGTTTTAATTCAATTTCTGGCTAAAATTTCAGATTTAACTCATCTGATTTCACGTATTTCACTTATATGAATTCTGATTGGTTATTTACATAACCATTTAATTTATAATCTTACTCGATTATAATAACAACCAATATATCCAATATATTATAATTTTGATATATATATATATATTCTCTATATCAAGATATACCTTGGGTAAACTTATTTTAATTTACCCTCTTTTCAAAACATATCGTGACGACCCATCGTATTCAAGTGTTTAGTAACTCCTACCGATACAGTGGATCAAACTGATCGACCAGAACTCATAAACAACTCGACCAATGAACCTCCACAATATAAAACAAATTTTTATATCAAATACAAACACGTTCACTCGTATATATACACTCAAACTCAATCTAGGATATTACTAATCCCATCTCTACCGAGTCACGCCACAGAGCCAAGGTAATTCTTAACTTAAGCTCTGATACCAACTGTAACGACCCGGATTTTGAGCGACTTTGGTTATCGACATAAACTCGATGTCGATAACCAAAACATCGAAAAATCCTGGTAATTAATGAAAGAAATTAGAGGGTGAGGATAGATAAGATAGAAACTTAGAATAGAAGAAGAAGAAAAACACAACATCAGAGTAACGCGAACCTCATAGCGGAACGAATAACATATAATATATAACATAACTTTGAAATATAACAGTTATGTATACAATAGCACTTACCAGAGTACAACACTTACAACACAGCGGAAATAACTATAGCTATATGATCCAGAAGCCTCCTGCTCCAGCTCTTCAAGTATATCTGTAAATCCCGACTACTTGACTGCCCGTACAAATTCAGGCACCCAAGAGTTTAGGGAAAACAACAAAGTAAACTCCGGATCAGTCATGGGACTGGTATGAGTAAAACAGTTTAAACAGGTATACGAACAAGTAAACGATATCTCATAAGACCACGCCGCAGAACGGAACGGGGTTTTCCCTTATGAGAATCCAAAATATCTTTATATCAAAAACCTTTTGATATTATAATAATGTCTATGTACAAATAGATATCAACTAGCAGAAACGCTTTCATCTCATGTTCTACATATAGTATACAATCGAAACTGCAAGCACGTATTGGGTAATGGATTTACAACTATGACAAGGTATGGAACCACCTTTCGATCAGTGTACTCTAGGAACGATACACTGGAGTTCAATAAGAACATCTTTCCAATCAGCCACACATGACCGACCACTCATTTCGCTTGAGTGTATCGAATGTACATCACCAACGGTTGGGATCAACAACCGTTCCCGTATATATATATATATATATATATATATATATATATATATATATATATATATATATATATATAGGTCAGCATTGATAGATTAAAGAAGCAAATGAATAATCTCTAGATAGGTGATTATACACCCTACTTCGGTGCGACCGACTTAGCGATGCTGCCTGCCCGATTTCTATCATTTACCGGATGTGAGGCTAGAAGCTACGCTTATCTTTTCCATATCATATCTTCATTTACTTGGAATACCACATCGTCATACCCGCCAAATCATTATCGATTTCCCTAACGTTATCACGGGTATGAAGCAAAGAGAAACGAATTCCTCCGCCACCAAACGTAATACGTTTGAAGAGATCAACATATATGATTCGTTAGGAATACTTTGTCAGACATTCGTCCATACAAGTTGTCCTGGGACTGGACAAACCGAAGGTACTATTCAGTACATCCATCTTAGGCACTGTTATCTAAGACTTATACAATAGCCCTTGCACTTTACTTCGTCTTCAATTTTCTTCATCGTATTTGATCACAACGCTTATGTCAATACAGAGTGGTTCTTCGGATAATAATCTAACCGGTCTCTCCATATTTACAACGTAAAATGGTCAAAACTTTGATAGTTTGTGATTTAACTATCAAATGAAAACATGTCCGTGTACAAACAACGATCTAAATTCCAAATGGAATTATCGACCCAATCATCAAACATATTTATATATATTCATATTTCCTTATTTTCTATATTTAGAAAATATTCGTTATCAATGTTGGAAAACATTTCCATTGTTTATTTACGTATCACTATCCTTCCACAACTATCAGACTCTAACTATAAACTAACAAGAGAACAACTTCCTAAGTATAAACCCCGAAGGCCGAAACCAACATCAGATCGATACTCAGGAAACCACTCAACTTATTAATCTCTAGTCAGTTTCTAATTTTGCTTAACTCTATATTCTTTAACTCCATTCGCTCAACTCTAGATCGCAGCGATCACAATGGTTACGCCTGATTCCCTCAGGAAACATCCGACCGCCGAGGCAATTTACAGCCCTGCGAATTTCGCTAGCAGTCGTGCTAAATGGCAACTCATCCTGAATAACTATGTTTGTTTTAACTCTAACTGTTAACTCTAACTGTTTAACTCTAACTATTAAACTCAACTGGTTAACTCTAACTGGTTAACTCTATCTGTTTAACTCTAACTGTTTAACTCAACTGGTTAACTCTAACTGGTTAACTCTAACTGTTTAACTCTAACTGTTTAACTCTAACTGTTTAACTCTAACTGTTTAACTCTAACTGTTTAACTCTAACTGTTTCACTCTAATTGTTTAACTCAACTGTTTAACTCTAACTGTTTAACTCCAACTGTTTAACTCAACTGTTTAACTCTACTGGTTAACTCTAACTGATTTATTCTAATTGGTTAACTCTAACTGATTAACTCTACTGGTTAACTCTAACTGATTAACTCAAATCGATTAACTCTATTTGACTAACTCGACTCGACTAACCCCTTTCGAATAACATATCCGATTAACTAACTTCGAATACCATATTCGATTACTTACTTCGAATACCATATTCGATTAACTAACTTCGAATACCATATTCGATTAACCTACTTCGAATACCATATTTGATTAACTAACTTCGAATACCATATTCGATTAACCTACTTCGAATACCATATTCGATTAACTAACTTCGAATACCATATTAGATTAACCTACTTCGAATACCATATTCGATTAACTAACTTCGAATACCATATTCGATTAACCTACTTCGAATACCATATTCGATTAACTAACTTCGAATACCATATTCGATTTCTCCTTTTTATAACGTTTATCCATTTTAGAAAGATCCCCTTTTTAACAACGTTTATTCATTTATAAAGATTCACTTTTAAGTAACGGTTCTTCACTTTATAAATGTTCGTTTAATAACAGTTTCCTTTTTATAACTTCTTTTTTTCGTTATAAACAAATTTCCTTTTTATTAACTCTATTTATTTTCTAAATATTCCCTTTTCAATTCTATTTGTAAATGGTTTACAAATATTCCTTTTTTCTATTCTATTCTATTTGCAAATGGTTTGCAAATATTTCCTTTTCAAATTTATTCTTAAAAATATTGTAACTCCTTAAATTCCTGGAAAAAATCGCCATAACCTCCTTTGTATCGGAAGCATCGGGAAAATCCCCAAACCCGCCACACAGTCCTTTCCATTCAAAAAGAAACGTTTTGAATTTATTTTCCTTTTTAAAATATCTCCTATTTATAAATATCCCAATTTATAAATATTCCTTATTTATAAATATTCAAATTTATAAATATCTCTTATTTATAAATATTCCAATTTATAAATATTCTGTTTTCAATATCACTTTGAAAATCTACTTATCAACATCCCGTATGTTATGGTATTCAATCATATCAAATCACGATGATAAATATCGTCCAAACACATATAATCGACAATAGATTTTATATCACCTCATATAACACAATATATGAAACAAAACAGTATTCAAAATATTGAGGAACCCAGTTGGGTCCCTCCAACCTGTTTCCCTGCATCACAGATGTTACACAATAAAATCAACATCACTTTCAGTTCAGTACGGATTATTCTGATAACAACATCAATATATAAATATTTAACGGTTTATATATATATATATATATATATATATAATTTCAACTAACTGACTAGCCGTTCAATCAATCAACCAACACACAGCAATCAACAGATGATTAACAGTTCTAAAAATACATTATAAAAATATAACTGTTCAGAGTTGGTGAGTTTTACTCACATTTGCAGTTCATTGTTAAAGAACGATAAACTGTTATTTGATTTGAATCAAACAATTTATTTTGTCGTAAATTCATATGAGCTCCAATCCACTTCCAATCAATTCTAGTGCGTAGCCACCGTCCACACGATCCCAATGCAACTTACGGTTCGTCAATCTGATATCGTATGAGAGAGTTATTGGATTTACAATTTCATACATTATTTATTTTAATATTTGACTTAGATTAAATCATAATTGGGCCTTACCAAACAAAGTCAACAGCCCATTTGGCCCAAGGAAAACCCCACCCGCTAAGCCTTCTTCCCAAACGATACTGATCCTCCCAATTCTTCAGAACGTGGCCGAACTTCCACCCCAAAATCCCATATCACTACTTCACCGAATTCTAAACAAACCGTACCATTTCACTCAACTCCTCGATCTCCATTCTTCCACCACCTCCACGCCAGACTCGATCGTCCAACCCCCATCGCGTCATCCAGCTCCAACCCGTCAGTACAGTAAAAGTCGCGACCACCGTTATCTCGAAATCCCACCAAACTCTCACACTTCGAGCTACTTTCCACGCTGAGCATAAATCCAATGCCCATTTCGTGTATAAATCCCTCAATTTCCCCATAATCCGAACCCTAGATTTCCGTTCAGGAAATGGGTACCCCAAAACCAACGTCGAACACAACAAGCTTTACATCAGATCGTAGAGAATTTCTTCGCGAGTTTAAACATACTCCTTTCATGATTTTCAGATTTCTTTTTGGTTTTATTTTGATTTTTGCTTTCTGCGGTCTTATTGCTGTAATGAAAGATATTGTGGCGGCTTAGAAGTGTTTTGCCAGAGAAAGGGATTAGGTCTTAAGAACGGTGAGAGGGTTATTTATAGGCACATTAAATATCCAGATATTTTGTGTAAAGCCTTGCTGTAGTTTATAACACCGTATGTTTTTGCTTTACACTGTTTTCATATAGTGTACTACTTGTTTTTTATATATATATATGGTTTCGTTCACAAATCTTTGCTGGAGAAAATGTAAGATGGTAACAATATAAGTAGAAGTGGTATGTCACTTCCATTTTAGTACGTCGTCACCTTACTTCATTCGTGTACAAGATGCCATAGACAGAAATAAAATTACCGTTGAGCTGAGCAGGGTTCCCCGATCCCAGAAATATAATAATACCAGTAGGTGGACTCATACTTTGCAACTTCAAAATGTTGATTTCAGGGTGCGAAATACTTCAAATAAAAAGTCGCTTATTAAATTAATTAAAAATTACTGTAAAATTCTAAAAATTATTTTATCACTATTTCCCAAAAGAACCTTGTCTAAATTCAAACCTGATCTCTAGTTATATCGAATAAACCGATACGGTCGATAAACGATTCTATAGCGACTATTTCAAAATTTGATTTAGACGTAAATCAAAATCTACACGACGAAATCCCGATTTTTCTCTTCCACTAGAAAGATATACTCCACCAGCTCCACACGTTTCTTGTTTCACAGAAATCCAGCTTAAAACGAATCATGTACATTCAGTTGAAGTTCGAATCGCCAATTTACGAACTACAGCTCCATTTCAAGCTCGATTTTTAATTATAATATAATTATACATTCAAACTGTCGTTTATATAATATATTCGTTATTATAATTCAACTCTAAACTGAATTATATATTTTAAATTGTCCGCTTCACATAGTATTGTCAATTCCACTATTTCTGACTATTTCAGAAATAAATATCTTTTATTCTATTATTTATATTAATTAAATATAAATATTATTTAATTCTAGTTATTAATATCGCTAAATCGATATTTAATAATTAAATTAGTTAATTATTCTCCTAGCAAATTATGGGTCATTATAATTTTATAAGAGGAATACTTGGAAAGTAACTAAGAAACATCTGTAGAAAATTATTGACAATTTATATGGATATTTTAAAAAGGAAGCTTTGTGAAATATTGATGTGAGTAATGAAAAGAAAATGAAAAATTATGTAGAATAAATATATATATTTGTAAAATTAATAGAATTATAAAAGAGAAATTTGAGATTTAAAAGGATTATGAGAAGATTGGTTTTAGAAGCAGATTTTAAAGAGAAATCTGTTTTTAATAGATAAATTGAGAGGATTTATTTATAAACGACAATATAAATTAAATTAAGTATTTATTTTTGTTTAAACTGAAATATAAATTTAAGTTTAATTTTATATAGAAAAGAGAAAATCGGTTTTAATACCGATATTTTTAATTGGATTGAACTTTGCAGTTATAAAGGAAATTATAAACGAGATTGTAAAGGTTGGAATAAAAATGAGTTTTTGTATGAAAAATTCTAAATAGAAGGCATAAATAGGATATGGAGTTTGAGATATTATTTACAAGTATGAAATCAAGCCAATTTAATTATATAAAGAAATATTATTCACGTTGAAGTGGATAATGGTTTAAAGCAAATAATTTGCAATTGAGAATATTTATAAATGAAATTTGGGTCTAGAAATATGAATTCAAATGGGAATTTGAATGAGATGAGAAAATTGGGCTAAAACGAAATAGTAGATTCCATTTCAGGGAAAGCGGGCTAGCTGTAGATTTATAAACTGACTCAGTACCTAGGATTTGAAAATGTAATGATATTTACAAATAAAAATCAAGTTGATTTGATAAAACGAGTCCTGATTTCTATTAAGCTGTTACGATCCTCCTTTTTGCCCGATTCAAACCGATAATTAAACTGACTTTAACCGGTCAACAAGATGTACCGCTTCAGGTTACAATGCATAAGAACCGAACCAAAGAACTTTTTCATTAATATCGTTATAATATTACATTAAAGTACAATAATATATCAGAGTACAACAAACATCGGTGTATCCAAAAATACATACATAGCGGAAGACAAATCTCTCAGCGGAAGACTAATAAATGATCCAAAGTACAACTCCAGCCATAATTTAGAGTCCTGCTTTGAAAAACTGCAAACCAAAACAACTAGGTTGCTAATCCAGAAGGTATGGGCACCAAGAGTTTAGGTGGAATAACAATAAACTCCAAGTCTGTTATGGGGCTGGTGTGAGAACTAAAACAGTTACCTTTATTTTAAAGTTGGGCAGATCATAAGAACAAGCCGTATATCACGAAACGAGTTTCCCCTTATGAATAATAGTCATAAAAACTCAAACTAAAACAGTTTTCCCCATGCATTTAGATTTTTCAAATCCAATCAAATTTATTTATTTATGAAACACATTCTTTTCAAAATAATCTCTTTGAACTTAAAATCCCGGTTTCATTTCAAATCATTGAAATAATATATTTCTTTCATATCAAATCATACTTCACTTTGGGATTTAAAAAAAACACTTTTTGAAAATCTCAAATATCTACAATACAAGTATATCGACATATATGCCACTAGATCGAGAGGTTTCTCCCAATAACAAGGCAACTAGATCACGGCCTTCACCTCATCAATAATATATGTATGTCCCTCTATCTCAAAAGCGAACCGTACCTTCACACATGTGCTCACTTTTTAGTTTCAGATTACCTGAATCATTGGTAACATAACAAATCATTTAGCATCCCTAAGTATAAATCATTTTGCATTAATAAGAACAAATATATTCAAAAGATAGTGTTATTGCCTTTTAAATTATTTAATCATTGGGATTTAAGCTTCTCAGATTCTCTTCATTTATAAAGCACATTTTACAAACCATTCAGCATCTTCAAAATATTTATTTTCAAATATTTTCTACTTATTTGCAATCTTCATTTCATCTCATTTTCTTTTGTGAAAACAATCTAAAAAAACAAATTCGTTTAAATTTAAGTTCGCAGTTTAAATGAATAAACATTGTCCTTAAAATCCTTTTAGTCAAATCGTGAAATAAATCATAAGGTGTTAACAAACAAATAGTTTTTCATATTTTTTACTTATTTTAAAACAGTCATTTCCCATTATGGTAAACAAACTACACTTATAGCCATCTTTTCAAAAATAGATTTAAACATAACTTGAAATTTATAAGTTGAAATCCAAATTTCTTCTTTCATTTGAAAGTTACTATCAATGGAAAACAAATGATTTTCATTTCGAAGAAATCCGATTAAATTTGCTCCTATTATGAGCATTCAAATTTTATAGTCGAAATTCGTGAACTGGCGCTGCGCGACTAGTTATTTTCTGACTATTTTAACACTTATATTTTTGTCAATCAACTGATTAACTGCAATTATACTATCATCAATCAACCATAAACATCCATCTATAGCAAACACGTTATCATCCAAAACAAACAATCATTTTTGGTTCAACTTCACAACCAACCACTTTAATTACTAACTACTAAGTAATTTACTGACTAACATAGACATTAACATCATTAAACCAAATCTACTTAACCATTTAGCAATTTCCAAACATGAGCAAAGTGTTCTCACATTTATACTTAAAGATCATTTCCTTACTTCACTAACTTAATGAATTTTCTTACTAACTTTTTGTAACTTTCAAACCAAACTTCATATAAGCAATATTTCTTACATATATCAACTATTAACATCTCAACAATCATGATAATATTAGAGATTATATCAAAACATAACCCCAAAACAAAGCACAAATATGAAATTAAAAACTTGTGTAAAGTGTGAGTTTTCTCACACAGGGATCCACGCCATTGTTCTCTATGGCTAAAGTTCCTAGCTTTCTTACTTTAAAGTGATTCCGATCACAACCAAACTTCAAGAGGATGGTACCCTGGCGTCATGAATTATTTTTCACTTCAGATTTCAATAAAATATTTCTATGCATACTAACTCTAAACAAAAATTAAAAAGGAGTCATCTTTATGTTTGAAATGGTTTAAAGGTTGGACTTTTATGGTATATAAGCTTAGATCTTTGAAGGAAAGATGTGTATGGGTGGTTTAGTGGTGCAAATGAAGGAGGAAAGGGGAGGAAGGGGGAGGAATAGTTTTGGTCGAAACTTAGGGAGAGGGGGGTGATTAATGAAGGTAGAAAGAAAGAAAGGAGAATGCAAAGGAAAGAAAAGTGAAGCGAAGTGGCACCTATTTATACAAATGAGATAGGGTGCTATGTGCAAATATGCCAGCTTAGGTGTCTCCATAAGAGAGGATAGTTTAGAAATGAAGTAAGGAATTATTGACAATTTTCCATACATGGTTAAATTAATTACTTCCTTTCTTATTCTTTGTGTCATTTCTAATTTTTTGTTCAATTAAACATCATCATTACCTAGGCCAGCCATCATGGAAGAGTGCACACAAAGGTCACTGAGGTTTCGTGGAGGGAGTAAATTAAGGATATATGTTTTAAATTAATTTAAGCTTGTATTTAATTGTGATGACCGCCCATAACTCTTGCACATAACAAGAGGAATAACGCACCAAAAGATGTGCTAGGCACCTATGGACGATCATCGAGGTAGGTAAACATATGTGGAACCTGTCGTATGACTCACCGCATAAGGCTAAAATGTAATAGAACATATACAACAGGCTATAATAATGAAGCATATCTAAGCAGAAACTTGAACTTTCATAACAACTAGAAAGAATATCCATATATATTTGGATTACAACATAAGTGTCTATACAAATTTGCCTCACTACAACACTCAAAGTAAACACCAATCATAACAGCAGAAACATTCAATACGTATAATAGAGAAACTAATACGCAAGCCTCCTTCTCGTCATCGCTCAGCATCCTCATTTCACTAGGTTATACTGTAACCTACTACTCAGTCTGCCCATCCAAATCTGGATGAACAGCCCATGGTAATAAAAGGAAACATAAAACCTAGAGTCAGACATAGTCTTAGTGAGTGATAAAACAGCTATCTATTGTAACAACCCATATTATATAACATACTTTAGTGATAAAATAAAGAATACTTAATTAAATATTGGGAATTAAGTAAAATGCACTATGCCATTTCGTTCTCCTTGGAATTCTGCTTAAGATAGACTCCGAGTTTGCATAAAACGAATACCGTATGAAGAAGATATTACGGTTTGAAGTTTACACATATATAAGCCAATTATATATAAAATAAACATTCCAGAAAATTTTTAATCGAAGGCGGGACAACATGGAAAATAGACCTATTGGGGGTCAACCCTAGCCCTAGGGGTGTCAACCCATGGGTCGACACCCCCAGATCCGAGCCAGATTAATTCCTGCGCACGTAGACTGAATTCTTGACTAGATTCGTTGACCCTAGGCTATAAACAGGACCTTAATCACATTGTTTTATTCATCTAAATCAATGGAGACGACAAGGTGTTGCCCCAACTCAATCTGATCTAGCCTATTCTTCTTCAACAAACAAGTTGTAGGAAGTCAGAGATCTGTGCTATAACATCTGCAATCAATCTTCTATTCTTTAAGATCCAATCACTATGAGTCTATGTTATTTTTATATGTAAACACTTAAAAGTTATCTTGACATGTTTATGAATTGTACCTAAGCCAATGACTAGTTGAATCATATCAGATCTGCCATAACTTGTATATCTAATTTATTGTTTAGACCTCATCATGCCTGTTTATGATATCCCTATTATGTTTAGGCTGCCTAATCAGGTCGCTAAACCTATTCTGTTAGTATGATCAATTCTGTCACCTTATGCCAATTATGCTAGTTTGCCTAATTATGTCATCTTATGCAAGTTTTATTCGTTATGCCTATTCTTGTTCTATTCTCTCCCTTCTTCCCTTTTTGTTTTTATAGCCAGGCAACCTTTGAGCCTAAGCCTATCGCTGAAATATGCGAACGCACGAAATTGGGAATGGTTAATTTGAGGGCATAACTCATATTGTAAAACATGATTGGGAATTTTAGGCATAATTTGTACCTTGAGCCAAAACTTGGAATTCAGAGCATAATTGTTATCTTGATCTAAGTCTTAATTGGGGCATGACTCGTATCGTGAGTTAGACGGGGAATTGGGGTGTAATGAACTCGATAACTGGTTAATAATGAAAATGCCTAGATTTACAGTAATTGTAAACTGTAACGATGCTTAGACATAAGGTTAGATTGCACCTGTGGTAGAAATCTGCCCGGAACCACACGACATATCCAGCGACCATAAGTGGTAAACTTAATGTGAGGGGTCTAAGTGCATAAACACGTAACGTGCTAAGACACGAGGTTAAGTCCGACTTGTGGAAGAAGTCTGACCGAAATCGACCGGCACATCCAACATCCATAAGTTTTAGACTTAATGTGAGAGGTCTAGGGCATTATAACCATAAATGGCATTGAACTTGTAATACCTAACCTATTTGAATCCATAGGGATAACATGAACATGTTGACATGAGTAGGAGTTAAGTAAACTTGCCTGAAACAGTGGGAGGGTTAACTTGATCTTGTGGTAGTGGGTGATATTTATATATAGGCCCACAAACTTAACCCATTGGGGTTATGCAATCTTGTTACACTGGTAGGCATAACCTGTTAAAATCCTAGTAGTGGGGATGCAAGCGTAGGGGGAGCTTGTATCATCTTGTGTGCGGGATCCATTTCTGTCAGTAACTCATATAGGCATCAAATGAGTACTCCGAACTAGGTCGTAGTCAGGGCACGCTTACTGAGCTGATTATAAGAGGTCACTTGGGTGAGGGACAGTGTGGGCGGCTCATTCTGACGGGGCCATGTGTGTGCATGGGTTCGAACTAGGGAGGTTAAGACGTTGTGACACGTGTACATATGGTTGTGCACATCCTGAAGTTAAAGGGTTGCCACTTTGGGAAATGATACATCCTACTGTAGGGCCAACACAGGGTATCTATGGAGTTAGGGAGCCGATTGATAAGGGGTAGTAATTAGGGTACATCCAGTATCACTTGTTTAGGAGCCCGTTATTATTCTTAGGGGTAACGCTGGTAAGTTCAGTTAGGCTACCTGTTATTATATGGGGTAAAACCTCTCACTATAAGTACACCTAAGTCTACCAACTTGTGCTTGTTGGGGGATCAACTGGTTATTGTAAAGCTAGTATTGTTGCAGAGAAAAGTAGTAGAGAAGCGCAATATATGTTCTGTTCTGTTTATCTTTTTTACTTTGTCATACCCGCCTTATATATTGTTATCTCTCTCCAACATATATGCCTGTCATGATGATTTTACTTATTTATATGATAAAAGTAACTGGATTCGCTAGACTTTATGTCTGGCCCCATTTTATTTCCTCTTCATTCTCTTTCGTGCCCCCCAGGTTCTCAGGGTGGGAATACTCCACCTTGAACAGGATTCTTCTTTCCTTCTGCTTGGAGCTTCTTATATGTACTGCTTGATTTCGTATCTTCTATACTATGGCTATATTTTGGGGATTATTCTTCTTTTATTATCGTACTCTGATGATTTTAGTACAAGAGAGAAGTTTTAAGTTGATGTAGTGGGTTTTATGTATTTCTGACTTCTGATATAATGTTCTAAACCATGATGTTTTCGGCTTAATAAAATTTTAAATCCGATGTTATTTTATATCTGTCTTGTAATGTTTTCTGTTTCTGTTTACCTATAATGCTTCATCAAACTTAATGCATTCTCTTAAAGAGTGATAATAACGGACGTGGGGTGTCACACTTGGTATCAGAGCTGAAGGTTACCAGATCGGATAAAAGATTTTGGAAATTGTTTTCAGAAAGGTTTTTAATGAAAGCATTTCCAAATGAAAAGTCTGTTTTGAAAAACATATTCCCCACAACCATATGTAATATCTTTCGATTCTCTATTTGAATACCTTTTTCCTTTTCTTTTCATCATGTTTGGGGAACCTAATATTCCTGAGGGCGTTACAATATCAGGTTGGTTCCGTGGGTACCAAAAGGCCACGGCGCTTGCCAGAGGTCAAGAAGACATTCCTCCTCCAGTTGCAACTGCTGTTCCTCCTCCTCCTCCGCGGCGTGCTGATAATTTCTCTAAAAAATACAAAAAAATTTGTGCTATGGGCGGAAAGCCATTCCGAGGAACCGAGACTTTTGTAGAAGCAAGGAATTGGCTTAAAGAGACAGAGGATTTGTTTGGAATTTTCGAAGTTGACGATCGTAGAAAGATTCAGGTGGCCGCTAGGCTGCTGAAAGATGAGGCTTCATTTTGGTGGGAAGTGACGCAAGTAGGGCATACAGTGGAGACTTGGGATGACTTTTGAAAAAGATTTGAAATTAAGTTACTTTCTCAAGCCGAGAAAGGTATGCAAATAGAAAGGATTTTCGTACTCAAGCAAGGAGGCATGAATGTCAAAGAGTATGTTAACAAGTTCAATCAACTGGCAAGGTTACATGATCAAGGACTGCCAAAGAAAGAAGAATGGTTGTTTCAATTGTGGAGAGGTCGAACACTTTTCTAAGGAGTGCCCGAAGAAGCAACGACAAAGTCAATGGACAGGATCTTCTGTAGGGAAAGTGCATGCTCTCGTGGCTAGTGCAACATACAGAGGTTGGATAGTTTCCGTTGAAGGTTTGATTTCTCTTTCCAACCATCCCATTAGAACTCTTTTTGATTCGGTCGCTTCGCGTTCATTTATATCTGATTCTGCGATTGAGTCTCTACACCTGGGTACTAGTATGATTTTGGATCTCGTTGTTTTCTCAAACGTCATTGGTGGTATAGCTCATTTGTCTATGATTTTTTAGGGTTTGAGAATATCTGTGTTAGACATTGATTTTGAGTGTGATGCATATGTGCTTGGGTTCATGGGTTATAGTTTGATTCTAGGGATGTGTTGGCTAGCCATATATGGTGTCATTCCAGATTGTGAGAGGAGAGTTGTTAAACTTTTGACTTGTCATGGAAGGAACCTCGAGATTTCTTGTGACCCTAAAGGGTGTGTCATGCTTAGTTTCATAGAGTCGCTAGATGCATCTATCGATGATTTATGATCTGTACCTATAGTCTGTGAATATCCTAATGTTTTTGAGGAGGTTCGAGGACTACCTCCGAGGCGCGAGGTTGATTTCCGAATATACTTAGTGGACAATGCAAAGCCAGTTGCATTTCTTGTGCGCCATATGGCTCCAAGAGAAGGAAGGGAGCTCAGTAAGAAAGTAGGAGAGCTACTTGAGAAATGGTTTATTACGTGCAGTATATCTAAATGGGGTGCTCCGGTAGTATTCGCCACTAAGGCGAATGGTTCATTTCGCCTATCTGTGGATTACAGTGAGTTGAATAAACTCACTAAGAAAAATAGGCACCCACTTTCTAGGATAGATGATCTGTTTGACCAGCTTGTTGGTGCATCTGTTTTCTCTCAATTAGACTTGGCCACGGGGTTTCATCAATTGAGGGTGGCCGAGGATAGTATAGACAAGAATGCCTTTAGAACTCCAGATGGTTTCTTCGAGCGGCTCGTTATACCTTTTGGGTTAACGAATGCATCAGCCTATTTTGTTGATCTAATGAGTAGGGTGTTTCAGGAGTTTCTAAATAAGTTCATTGTGGTCTTTGTTGATGACATCTTTTATTTTCTTGAAGTGGGAGGAAGAGCATGCCATACATTTGAGAGAGGTTTTGAAAACTCTCTGTGCACACCAGCTCCAGGCAAAATTCTCCAAATTTTATTTTTTGAGAAAAGAAGTGAGATTTCTAGGGCATGTGAATTCTAAAGATGGGATAACAGTAGATCCCGCGAAGGTAGTTGCAGCTAGATTGGCAGATGCCAAAGAATGTAATGGAGGTGAGAAGTTTTCTTGGATTAATGGGCTATTATAGCAAGTTCATTAATGACTTCGCAAAAATATCAGCTGCACTTAGCAGACGGATGAAGAAGAATCTGACATTTTCTTGGGATATATACTGTGAGGTTGCTTTCCAGCTATTGAAAAGGGCTTTGACAACAGCCCTAGTCTTGACCTTCCCCGATGGGAACAAAGTGTTCACAGTATACATTGATGCATGTGGTACAGGGCTTGGTGCGGTTCTGATGCAAGAAGGAAGGGTAGTATGTTATGGAGGTAGACAGCTAAGAGTCCATGAGAAGAACTACCCTACCCTTAACTTAGAGTTAGTTGCCATAGTATTTGCGCTTAAGACTTAGCGCCATTATTTACTTGGAGAGAAGTTCGAGTTGTACACCAATAATAAACCTCCCAAGTACTTGTTCTCGTAGAAGGATCTCAATTTAACACAACAAAGATGGATGGAATTCCTAGCGTCCTATGATTTTGAGATTGCTTATACCCTTGGAAAGGGTAATGTGGTGGAAGACGCATTGAGTGGGCAGAGGATGACTTTGAGTCCTCTGTTTATGGAGAGGAAAAGCTTGGAGTTTATATTGACTTTTGATTTTAGAGTCTCCACCGAGTTTATACCTGGTTTATTGGCATCACTAGGTAAGACCTGCTCTTTTGGATCAGATAGAAACTTCACAGCGAGAGGATCCACAGATTTCATACATCTTGGATAGCCTCAGTAGAGGATAGACTTCTAGTCCCCTCAGTAGATATTCCACGGATGATAAAGGGTGGTTACGACGAGATGGAAGGCATTGTATTCCCCAAGTTGGGAGTTTGTTGAAGACTGTCCTTGAGGAAGCCCAACATTCTAAGATGACTATTCATCCAGGCGATGACAAGATGTATAGAGATAAGAAGAGGAATTTCTTTTGGGCTGGGATGAAGAAAGATGCGGCAGAGTTTTTTCTCGATGTTTGGTTTTCCAGTAAGTCAAAGCTCAGCAAAGGAAGCCCGATGGTTTACTTCATCCTTTGGAAGTCCCACAATGGAAGTGGGAGAGCGTATCGATGGATTTCATTGATGATTTTCCTAGATCAAGGAATGACAACACCAGTATTTGAGTTATAGTGGACATGCTTACTAAGAGTGCTCATTTCATTCTCGTTAAGAGTAAGAGGACAACAACATGGTTGACAGCAGTTCATCTTCGTGAGATAGTACGTCTACATGGAATACCTACCAGTATAATGAGTGATCGTGACCCCATATTCACTAGTGAATTTTGGAAGAGCTTGAAAGAAGCATTTAGTACACAGTTGTGTTTGAGTACCACTTATCATCCTTAGATCGATGGACAGACGGAAAGGGTGAATAGAGTTCTTGAGGATCTTTTAAGGTTGTGTATCTTAGATTTTGGAGGGTCTTGGAAAGAGAATCTTCCTTTAGTAGAGTTCACCAACATCAACAATTACTAGGCTAGAATTCGCATGGCACCCTTCGAAGCATTGTATTGGCGACCCTGTAGATCACTGACTTGTTGGTGGGAATCTACGGAAATGCTTCTACTTGGACCTGAGATGACTTGGGAGACTTCAGAAAAGATTGATCTTATTCGCAGGCATATGAAGACAGCTCAGGATAGCCAGAAGTCCTACGCAGATATGAGAAGGACTGACATTGAGTTTGAAGTAGGAGACATGGTTTTCATTAAGTTATCGCCTTTGAGGAATGTATTTCATTTTGAATCAGTATCGAAATTGGCACCCAGGTTTGTAGGACCATTTCCCATAAAAGAAAGGATTGGCCAAATGGCCTATAGAGTAAGGCAACCAGAGAGATTGTCCGGCATTCATGATGTTTTCCAAGTTTCACATTTACGAAAGTGCTTGCATGATACTGCGACAGTAGTTGAGCCAAGTATGCTTGAGGAAGTAGAGGTGGAATCGGAGGCGACAGTTGGACGAGTTCCTACCCATATTCTTGGATCAGAAGTTATGAAGCTACAAAACCAAGAAGTCAAGTTGCTGAAAGTTCAGTGGGGAGATAACCAAGAGGCTGCAACTTGGGAGACTGAAGATAAGATTCGCACTTCGTACCCTTTTCTTTTCTGGGGTACGTTCTTAACTTCTTTTCTAAAGCATTTATGCATGGTTGTTTATATCATTTAAGTATATCATATCAATTGAATCTTAGGCCTTTAGGTACTCGTGGATGCCAGTGGATGCAAGTGGTTGCGGGGGGTACTCGTGGATGCATATACACACACATTAGGCACTGGGTCGGCTCAATCACTCTCATGCTGCATATGGACTCATGTGCATTTTTCTTCTTTTAATGGATGAAAATGGGTGTATCATCATAAGGATGTTGCATTTGGATGAATGATTGCGCACATATATAGAACTTACATGTTATAATAGGATTATGTGCATACATGTTGGATTCATGACACAAACATACCTTGCATTAAGGAGGTCGACTGAATTAGTAGACCGGCTGATCTTTCGCATTAGTGTAGGGACATATGCACACTTTCGCATATGTACATAAGCATTTGAAATCTTTTAAGGACGATAGATTCTAGTGATTGGTGGATGAGTATATGGATGATGGATGTTAGGATATACATTCTTCTTAACTTGGAGATTTCGGGGACGAAATGATTTAAGTAGGGGAGAATGTAACACCCTGTAATTTTATAACACATATAACGATAAATTAAAGAACACTTAAGTAAATTTTGGGAATTAAGTAAAACGGCATGTGCCATTGCATTCATCTCAGAATTTTGCTTAAGATAGACTCCGAGTTTGCGTAAAATGGAAACCGTACGAAGAAGATATTAAGGTTTTAAGTTTACACACATATAAGCTAATTGTATATAAAATAAACATTCCGGAAAATCAGAAATCAAAGGCATGAAAACTCGGTAATCAGACCCATTGGGGGTCTACCCCATCCATAGGGGTGTCGACCCATGGGTCGACACCATAAGGGGGGTGTCGACACCCCCAGATCCAAGACAAATTATTTCCTATGCACGTGGACTGAATTCTTGATTAGATTCGTTGACCCTAGGCTATAAATAGGACCTTAATCCCATTGTTTTATTCATCTAAATCAATGGCAACGACAAGGTGTTGCCCCAACTCAATCTGATCTAGCCTATTCTTCTTCAACAAACAATTTATACAAACTCAGAGATCTGTGCTACAATTTCTGCAAGCAATCTTATATTCTTTAAGATCCAAACACTGTGAGTCTATGTTATTTTTAGATGTAAACAGTTAAAAGTTATCTTTACATGTCTATGAATTGGACCTAAGCCTATGATTAGTTGAATCATATCAGATTTACCATAACTTGTGTATCCAGTTTATTGTTTAGATCTCATCATGCCTATTTATGATATCCCTATTATGTTAGGTTGCCTAATCATGTCGCTATGCCTATTCTGTTAGTATGGTCAATTCTATCGCCCTATGCCAATTATGCTAGTTTGCCTAATTATGTAATCTTATGCCAGTTTTATTCGTTATGCCTATTCTTGTTCTATCCCCTCACTTCTTTCCTTTTTTTTATAGCCAGGCTACTTTTGAGACTAAGGCTATCATTGAAATACACGAACGCGCGAAATTGGGAATGATTGGGAATGGATAATTTAAGGCATAATTCATATTGTAAAACATGATTGGGAATTTTGGGCATAATTTGTACCTTGAGCAAAAAGTCATAATCAGTATCTTGAGCTTAGTCTTAATCGGGTCATGACTTACATCGTGAGTTAGATGGGGAATTGGGGAATGATGAACATGATAATAGGTAATAATGAAAATGCCTAGATTTACCGTAATTGGAAACTGTAACGGCGCTTGGACATGAGATTAGATTACATTTATGGCAGAAATCTTCCCAGAACCCCCGGCAAATCCAGCAACCACAAGTAGTAAATCTAATGCGAGGGGTCCAAGTGCATAAACACGTAACGTTCTAAGATGCGAGATTAATTCCGACTTGTGGAAGAAGTCTGCCTGGAACTGACTGACATATCCGACATCCACAAGTTGCAGACTTAATGTGGGAGGTCTAGCACATTATAACCATAAATGTATAAATGGTAATGAACTTGTAATACTTAACCTATTTGAATCCATAGGGATTACATGAACATGTTGACTTGAGCAGGGGTTAAGTAAACTTGCTTGAAACAGTGGGAGAGTTAAGTAAATCTTGGGGTGTTGGATAATATTTATATATTGGCCCACAAACTTAACCCGTTGGTGTTATGCAATCTTGTTACCCTGGTAGGCATTACCTGTTGAAATCCTAGTAGCGGGGATGCAAGCCAAGGGGGAGCTTGTATCATCTTATATGTGGGATCCATTTCAGTTAGTAACACTTTAGGCATCAAACGAGTACTCCAAACTAGGTCGTAGTCAGGGGACACTTACTGAGCTGATTATAAGAGGTCACTTGGGTGAGGGACAGTGTGGGCGGCCCATTCCGACGGGGCCATGTGTTTGCATGGGTCCGAACTAGGGAGGTTAAGACGTTGTGACACCTGTAGATATGGTTGCTCACATCCTAAAGTTAAAGGGTTGCCACTTTGGGAAATGATACATCCTATTGTGTGGCCAACACAGGGTATCTATGGAGTTAGGGAGTCGATCGATTGGGGGTAGTAATTAAGGTACATCTAGTATCACTTGTTTAGGAGCCCGTTATTGTTCTTAGGGGTAACACTGGTAAGTTCAGTTAGGCTACCTGTTATTATATGGGGTAAAATTTCTCACTAGAAGTACACCTAAGTCTACCATCTTGTGCTTGTTGGGGGATCAACTTGTTATTGTAATGCCAGTATTGTTGTAGAGAAAAGTAGTAGAGAAGCGCAATATATGTTCTATTCCGTTTATCTTTTTTACCTTGTCATACCCGCTTTATATATTGTTATCTCTCTCCAGCTTATATGCCTGTCATGATGCTTTTATTTATTTATATGCTAAAAGTAACTGGACTCGCTAGACTTTATATCTGGCCCCATTTTATTTCCTCTTCATTCTCTTTTGTGCCCCTCAGGTTCTCATGGTGGGAATACTCAAGCTTGATTAGGATTCTTCTTTCCTTCGGCTTGGAGCTGCTTATATGTACTGCGTGATTTCGTATCTTCTCTACTATGGCTATATTTTGGGGATTGTTCTTCTTTTATTATCGTACTCTGATGATTTTAGTACAAGAGAGAAGTTTTAAGTTGATGTAGTGGGTTTTATGTATTTCAGACTTCTGATGTAACTATGTTCTGAACCATGATGTTTTCGGCTTAATAAAGTTTTAAATTCCGATGTTATTTTATATCTGTCTTGTAACGTTTTTTGTTTCTGTTTACCTATAACGCTTCATGAAACTTAATGCATTCTCTTAAAGAGTGATATTAACGGACATGGGGTGTCACACTTGGTATTAGAGCTGAAGGTTACCAGATCGGATAAAAGATTTTTGGAAATTGTTTTCAGAAAGGTTTTAAAAGAAAGCATTTCCAAATGAAAAGTCTATTTTGAAAAACATATTCCCCGCAGCGATATGTAATATCTTTCTATTCTCTATTTGAATACCTTTTTCCTTTTCTTTTCAGCATGTTTGGGGAACCTAATATTCCTGAGGGCGTTACGATACCAGGCTGGTTCCTTGGGTACCATAAGGCCACGACGCCTGCCGGAGGTCAAGAAGACATTCCTCCTCCAGCTGTTGTTCCTCCTCCTCCTCCGCCACATGCTGATAATTTCCCTAAAAAATACAAAGATTTCTGTGCTATGGGCGGAAAGCCATTCCGAGGGACCGAGACTTTTGTAGAAGCAAGGAATTGGCTTAAAGAGATAGAGGATTTGTTTGGAATTTTTGAAGTTGACGATCGTAGAAAGATTCAAGTGGCCACTAGGCTGCTGAAAGATGAGGCTTCATTTTGTTGGGAAGTGACGCAAGCAGGGCGTACAGTGGAGACTTGGGATGACTTACGAAAAAGATTTGAAATGAAGTTTCTTTCTCAAGCCGAGAAAGGTATGCAAATAGAAAGGCTTTTGGTACTCAAGCAAGGAGGCATGACTGTCAAAGAGTATGTTAATAAGTTCAATTAACAGGCTAGGTTTGAGTTGGAGCTAGTAGATACCCTGCTTAAGAAATCTTTGCAGTTTGCTAGAGGA
Source organism: Allium sativum (assembly GCA_030737875.1). Classification (NCBI taxonomy): domain Eukaryota; kingdom Viridiplantae; phylum Streptophyta; class Magnoliopsida; order Asparagales; family Amaryllidaceae; genus Allium; species Allium sativum. Next base: position 303,331,891 of record CM060925.1, on the reverse strand, counting down.
TCGAATGAACCCCTTCATGGGCTGGCGATGTATCATATTCCGATGGGGGAAACTTTTGAGAAACTTGTTGATATGGCATTGATGAAGGAGGTAGATAAAGGTGAAAAGAACGATGCTAAGGTTGAAGAAACGCAAAATAAGAAAGTGTGGCCTAAGAAAGGACAACAACAAAAGAAGGGCGGAAAGAACAACAAGGCTCAAGATAAGGGGAAGTGTCATAATTGTGGACGCGAAGGTCACTTGATCAAGGACTGTAAAATAAATAAGAATGCTTGTTTCAATTGTGGAGAGGTCGGACACTTTTCTAAGGAGTGCCCGAAGAAGCAAGGACAAGGTCATAGGACAGGATCTTCTAGAGGGCAAGTGCATGCTCTCATGTCTAGTGCACCAGACATAGGTAGGAAAGTTTCCATTGAAGGTCTAATTTCTCTTTGCAATCATCTTATTAGCACTCTTTTCGATTCAGGCCCTTCACATTCATTTATATATGATTCTATGGTTGAGTTTCTGCACCTTAGTATTAGTATGGTTTTGGATCATGTTGTTATCTCAAACACCATTGGTGGTATGACTCATTTGTCTATGATTTTTCAATGTTTGAGAATATCTGTGTTAGGCGTCGAGTTTGAGTGCGATACATATGCGCTTGGGTTCATGAGCTATGCTTTGATTTTTGGGATGGATTGGCTAGTCATATTTGGTGCCATTCTAGATTGTGAGAGGAGAGTCATTGGACTTCTAACTTGCCACGGGAGCTCCCTCGAGATTTCTTGTGACCCTAAAGAGTCTATCATGCTTAGTTTCTTAGAGTAGGAGATGCATCTATCGATAATTTACGACCTGTACCTGTAGTCTGTGAATATCCTGATGTTTTTGAGGAGTTTTGTGGATTACCTCCTAGGCGCGAGATTGCTTTCCGGATATACTTGGTAGACAATCCAAAGCTAGTTGCATTGCCTATGCGCCATATGGTTCCAGAGTAAGAAGGGAGCTCAGCAAGCAAGTAGGAGAGCTACTTGAGAAAGGGTGTATTAGGCGAAGTATATCTGAATGGGGTGTTCCAGCAGTATTCGGCGCTGAGGCGGATGGTTCGCGTCTCTTATATGTAGATTACAGGGAGTTGAATAAATTCACTAAGAAAAATAGGCACCCACTTCTGAGGATAGATGATATGTTTGACTAACTTGTTGGTGCTTCTGTTTTCTCTTTGTTAGAATTAGACATGGATTTTCATCAGTTGATGGTGGCCGAGGATAGTATAGACAAGACTACCTTTATAACTCCAGATGGTTTCTCTGAGTGGCTCGTTATGCCTTTTGGGTTAACGAATACACCCGCCTATTTTGTTGATCTGATGAGTAGGGTGTTTCGGGAGTTTCTAAAAAAGTTCGTTGTGGTCTTTGTTTATGACATCCTGATTTTCTCGAAGAGTGAGGAAGAGCATGCCTTACATTTTAGAGAGGTTTTGAAAACTCTCCATGCGCACCAGCTTAAGGAGAAATTCTACAAATATAAGGAAGAGCATACCTTATGTGAGATGGCACAAGCAAAACAACCAACATCCAAGACTCCAGGTATCACTGCCTATCCTGCTTTGAAACCATCATTAATCGTTGCACGACCAACCCTACCATATGTCAAGAGCTAATGGTAATGCCGGTTCTAGCAAAAACTCCTTACGCCTTTCTACGATACGTATCTAGGCTTTTCCACGATACCCAGGGTACTCGACCATCGACCCTCCGATCTTTTAGGTACATCTCTGCTCTGAGTCCGCTAGAACCTACGACAATGCTAATTTCTCGGCCTTCAGTATCTCTAGTCATCATCCCCAGTGACTATCCATAAGCTCAAACATAATCGGGCAACCATTATTCACGAGCTCAAATATTCTTGAGTCGTCTTCACATTCGTCGCATTACGATGACCAACGAACACATCACAACACTTCGACATTCCTCCTTGAATTCGCACCGAAACTATAACCATCGTTGACTCAAAAAAAAGGTTTGTCTGGTCGATATTTCTTAGGTCTTGAACTCCTTAGGTCTTAGCTCCTTAGGTCTTACTCCTTAGGTCTTTCTTCTTAGGTCTTGCTTCTTAGGTCTTGCTCCTTAGTTCCTCCTTCTTAGGTCGTCCTCCTTAGGTCTTTCTCCTTAGGTCTTGCTCCTTAGGTCTTAAAAACAACCTAAGACCTAACTCCTTAGGTCTTAAAAACAACCAAAGAAAAACAACCTGACTCCCGGTTTGACTAAAATAGCTCCAATCTTAACCAAATTATCACCAAACGAAAACATCCATGCAAACGACTCATCCAAATCATCCAATTCCACAATCAACACATTATGAAACCATCAACATCATCAAAATGACAATTATTCATCAATAATCATACAAGATTCACTACATCATGATAAATGAATGAATAAACTAAAATAATGGGTCTAACTTACATAAACATAAGAATTATCGGTTTTTAGTTGCTAGATTAGATCCTATTCTGATTCAAATGAAAATATACTTACCATGATGTAGATCTAGGTGAAAACAACTTAAAATGATGAAATTAAGATCAAACAACCCATATACTTGATTGACTCCATGTGGGAGATTCTTATCACTCACCATTTCTTCGAATTAACTTGAAATCGCTAAATTCTCAATCCGAACAGCGAAGAATATGCTTCAAACCTTTTGATTTGATGCGATCTCTCTTCGCTTGATGTGGATCTTGCTTCAAACGATGTAAAACTTTGATTCTCTTATATAGATCTAGAATTTTAATGGGGCAAAGATGTATTTGATTGAGCAAGGAGGAACACGAGCTCAACCAAATGAGAGAATGAAGAAAGTAAACTATTCTTCATGCCTTTAACCCTCTATTTATAGCCTCCCACCAACTACTAATGGGCCTCCTCAAATCAGCCTATCAATGGCTCTAAAACCTGAATAGAAATTGTTTTGACTCAAAAGTTGGTCTAGTGATGATCAACCTCCAAAGTGTGTTGAGCACACACAAATGAAAATCACAGATATGCAAGAAAAAGTAAATGAATATGGGAGACATAATATTTTATAGTTGTTCAGTTTATATCGATGCCTATGTCCACCTATACTCTTTTTTTTGTACTGTCGATTACAGGTTACAGTAGTTTTTCGGTAGAGAAAAGTAGAGATTACAAGATTCTTGTATTTTTTGAAGTGCACGGTTGAATGCTTCCAGTATACCGAGCGTAGGTTGGAAGTGGATAATTCAACATGCCTTTCCATTTTCAATAATGGTGTATTTATAAGTGAAGAAGTTGGAATGAATCGTGTGTCAAGTGGCTTGCCTCTTTTTCGGTGCGTGGACACGTGGAACTCGCCCTCTAAAGTAGTTGCGACAGGGGGACCCAGTCTACTGCTGATGAATAGTTTTCCTCAGAAATCGCTGTTGACGTAGAGCTTGATATTTGGAGTATCAAAAGGAGAGTTGGTCAAAGGCTTATCTGAATCAGCAATCTTGTGAGTAGGACTTCGTCCGATAGTGCATAATTCTCGAGATACTTCAGGTGAGATCCGGCTCTTTAGGATTGTCGTAGTATTATGGGGTCGGCTCGATCTACTGGTAGATGGCTTGGTTGGTTGATCTAGCTATGGCTCAGCCGACTAGTTTAATGTTGTTATGGCTTCGGGTCGGCTTATGATTGGTCGACCCATGATAACAAGCATCCCATAAAGCCTGGGATGGGACGAAATGTGACTATGGTTCCTTTTATTGGTTGGAACGGTGCCAAAAATTTGGTGAACACTTTCCCCCAATATTATATCTTCTTGAGGAAAGGAGACGTGCTCTGGTTCTTGCAGAAAGCATTGATCTGAAGCCCTTTATGTATAGCCGCGTTGAGAGAGGCTAGAAAACCGATGATCGCCAATGATTTTATCAAAGGCAGAAGTCCGACAACCACTGAGGATCAAATTAAGCCCGGGAAACCGACAATCATTGACAACCGTATTAAGGATGGAAACTTGTGAATAAGTCGATCATTCCGAGTTGATCGTTGGTAACAATAGAAGAACCGGGATTCCATCAATTAAATGATACCTGTAAAGGATGGGGGTACGAGCATTGAATCATGCTCGGTTTCTTTTGGTAAGATAGTATAGTCTGAGAGACGAACATAAGTAATGTTCGGTTTTGCAAAGTCGGCAAGTATCCGTCATACTCGTCTTAAGGAGATGACGAGTATAAACCATACTCGGCTTAGAGAAATGGCTAGTATCAATCATAATCGGCTTAAGGAGCTGGAAAGTATAAACCATACTCGAGAAATGGGGAGAATCGATCATACTCGGCAAAAGGAGTTGGCGAGTAAAAACAATACTTGGCTTTGCCTGGTGAGACATTATAGTCAGTTGTTCCAGGATTTCCAAGGTCGAATTTTGACCATGTTTGGTGAGTAATTAGGAGGTTTGTATATAAATCATTTTCTTGAATTGATAGTTTTTACTTGCCAAATCCTAACAAGGTTTGGTGAAGTTTGGCTAGTGGGAATCACACTTGGCTTGAAGAGTTGAAGAGTATCAATTATACTCGGCTTATGGAATTGGCGAGTATTAAACATACTCGACTCATGGAGATGGCGAGTATTAACCATACTCGGCTTATGGAGATGGCGAGTATTAACCATCTTGGCTTTGGCAAGTATTAACCATACTCGTATTAGAGAGTTGGTTAGGTATGGTGGTAGGAATCGACCATGATTTAGAAACGGTGGCTAGCACTGACCATTTTTGGTTCGGCGAGCATCAATCATGCTCGGCTGATTCATTCAAACATAATCCATGTTCGAAAAAGAAAGTTTATTGCTGCTAATGTTCTATTACAAAGAAATGAAAATAAAGCCTAAGAAATGAAAATTATCCATGATGATATAAACTAGGGAAATTAATGACGATGCCGCGATCGCTGGGCTCAAGGTCCTTTCCATTTCTAGCACACAAGGACCGTGCTGAGGAGCTTGGGCAGAAGGTTGTGAGGGCATGTCCTGCGTAGGTTCCTTGATGTACTCGAGTATCTCTCCGAGCCTACATGTATCCTCGATGAGACCTCGCAAAACTGCACTCGCTAGTGTCTTGGCCTGCGATGTTATGATACATGTAATGCTTTCTAGAGTTGAGTTCTTTTTGAGTCAGCTCTCTTCTGGGAGGTCTAGGAAAAGGAAGCGATCTTATACATCAAGGTAAATGTCGAGCAGGGATGAGTTGAGCTCGGTGTATTGATCGTACTTGTTCCCTCTTCAGAGTCATATGTTACGTTCATTCTTTTTCGTGCTTTTCCTTTTCCTTTGTTCTGGCCATTGGTGTTGGATGGACCTCCGTCCTTGGTAGCGAGCACCTCGAGGCTTTCCATCTCAACGCTATTGTCTTCCTGTCCGAGGAATCTATCGGCTTCGGCATAGAAGTCTTTAATGTCCTTGGGGGATCTCTATTTAAAGAGATTCTGAATTCTGATTGGTTTTGAACACTTGCAATGGAGGCCATGAGCTCCATTGGATCTTTCCAAAAAGGACCAAAGTGTCTCACCGGATCGCTACTTGATGGGGGTAAGGAACGTGATGGTGTTTGGTCGGGAGATGTAAACTATGAATTTCTCGATAAAGCGAGTGACCAACAAATTCCAGCTGTTGATTGACTCAGTTATGACGGTGACGAAGAGAGGGAAGCATTTGGCCATGACATTGGTCGATGCAGAGAGTACTTACATGTGACACATGTATTGCATGAGATGAATGGTCAAGACGGTCTCACCGTTGTAGGGCTCCAAGATAGGAATCTTGAATTCTGGAGGATTTTGTAAGTTCCTGATTTCCCTTGTGAACGGACTGCGATGGATGTCATCCACGTCCTGCTGAGAAGAAGTGCCCTGGTGAAGTGTTTAATGTGTCTTGCGAGCTGGCTTCCATTTTCGAGTTTTTGTTACCACGAATCCAGTTCTGCATTGGGGACATGGGTGAGAATCCCATTACTAGGATCCAATGAAAGCATGCTTGGAAGGCGAACGATCGGTTGGGATTAACCTCGGAGAGTTGAGTGAAAGTGAGGGCGAGGGTGTATCCTCGCCTCACGACCTAGTTTGGCCGTAGCTAAAGTTGTCTGGTTATTGTAGGACCAAGCCATATCCGCTCTTGTTGGGTGTAATGAACCCAGCAGAGTGGTACCCATCTAGGGCTCGGCATTGCCCCCGCTTACAGTGAAGTTAGAATGTTTTACGGTAGTGTTTCCCTCCGTCACGCTGGGGACCAGTATGGTAGAGTGGTCTTGGTGACACGAAGGGTTACTGTCACAAGCTCTTTGTTGAAGGGGAGGCGTCATAAGATGGGTTTGCAGTAAGATGTTGGTTCAAACCGGATGTAACAACGTTCCTGTTTCTGGCCGACCCACCGGTTGGGCTTGCTCTGGAGCTAGTTGTCTAGGGAGTTGAGTTGATCCCTGGACTGGAGGCAAGTAGGTCGACTGATCCCGAACTCGATTAGGATTAAACTGAGAATTTACAGCTACCAAAGCTTCACGTGAAGTTGGAAGTGATGTGATACCCCTGGCTGTGGCCGATCGGGATGTGAAGTTGAGCGAGGAGGAAGCAAAGGTGTGGACCGATCTGGGGTTTTGTTCTCCGCAGACCGAAGATCAATTGTTACTTAAGCTCTCCCAGTGTAGGAGATGATATTGGAATGTGAGATCCCTTTCCAATCCGAACGATGAGGTCATTCATCGTTGCCTGATGATGTTTGAGGAGTTCACCCTGAGATGCCATCTAATTTCTGAACTCATATAAGATTATATGCATGTCGTCCCTGGTGAGATATTGGGATGTGTCTTCATAGGGGGAAGCCTCATGGCTCGCCTACGTTGTTGTTTCTGTTGCATCTGCAGGTAAAGGACGAGAAGATGAAGCATCCTTCTTCCGTTTGATTGCCATGATCGGCTAAGAAATTGCCAAAGGAGGTCGAAGGTCGTAGATTATGTCTGTGTGCCCCCCACCTGGCGCACCAAAGTGTCGACGTAAAAAGTTGGTCTAGTGACGATCAACCCAACGTGTGTAACCCCCGCATTTTATGACAATTAAATATTTAAATAGCTCATATGTGTATATATATATGCATAGACATAAATATTTAAAAGAAGAATAAAATAATTGTAATGTAGGATTGCCTGCAATAAATACATGCATTGAAAAGAAGAAAAGATTAACACAAATAAAAATGAATGCGTGTGTTAAAAGAAAGACGAAATTGGTTTCATGCAGTGTAATTATGTTGTATGCAATGATTTACAAATATTATGCATTAATAAGAAAAGATAAATGAAAGAAAAAATGCATGCAAATTGATAAGGTTACATGCAATGGTTTAAATGAAATATTGTAACAAACATGAAAAGGAGAAATAAGAAAAGAACAATGACCACCATTCTTCTAAGCCTTGTTAACAAAAGCCTAAGTAGTCTAGTTGGTTAGAGCATGTGACTTTTATGAGAGTGACACAAGTTCGGTCCCCGTAGGTGCCATATTTCTATTATAAAGGAACGACTAAAATAACACATGTTTTAAAGAGAAAAAACATATAAACGCACATATAAAGAAAAATATACATATAAGGAAATATAAAAAAATATAAGTATATATGTATATGAGAATATATGCGTATATATGTGCAAATATATATATATATACACACACACAAAGGAGAAATTCAAAATAAGGATGCAACCAAAGAAATATGATAAGAGTTAAATAACGGCGTAACACCATTTGAATTTTGAAAACAAAATAAAATTTATGCGTATATATACGTGTAAAATGGGCATTAGAAGTTTTGTATACATATAAGAAGATTATATGTAAATATAATATTTAAATAGATCAAAGAAAATAGAATGGGATACTAATCAAATGTCTAAAATTGAAAATGTTAAAGTAGTAAACATTGTATCCAAAAACGGTCGCGAGACCTAGAGGATCGACCCTAGGGTCGGCACACACATAGGGGGTCGACCCTAGGGTCAACACACATAATGGGATCGACCCACCCCTGATCCAGCCAGGTTCATTAATGAATCTAGATTATTTTCTTAACCAAATTTGTTACTGAATCAGTGTTGCATGTACGATAAGATCCTGAACACCTATAAATAGGCTAGTAGAGCCTAGCCTAAATCCCACATTTTCTGGGAGGCTGCATAAGCTCTGCCATTCTTCTTCCTCCTCAAATCTATACAGAAAAATAAAATAATTAGTTTTGGAAAATTCCAACTCAAGATCTGGAGGAAAAGGATATGTATTAATAAAGATGGTGTTCAAAATTCTAATCGAAGTAAGGTAAATTCATGGATCGGGTCAATTTAATTTTCTCGTCTTTCTTCCCTTTTGCTTTTAGTTGAGAATTGTGGATCCATGGTTGTTTAGGTTCTAAATTCAGCTAGGAGAACCATGGAATGCTAGATCCGGACCAAATTCATGATTTGGAAAGCAATTAGGTGAGTGTATTTAAGTTGTGCCATTTAGATAATGGTATATTTATCTTTTTACATTACCCATTAATATGCAATGTAAATCTGCTAGAATGTTAATATATTAAAACGTTAATATGATTGAAATGTTAATATTTTGAAATGTAAACATACTGAAACGTATAAGCCTGTTAAAATAGGTGGAAATTATTACTAATGTATGCATACATGTTATAATTACATGTTATTACATGGCATATTATGTACTTGAACCCTTAACTGTTAGAATTGGGACAATTACATGTTAATTTGTTAGAATGGAATAATTACATGATTTGATGATTACATGTTATTTTAAAATGAAGTTAATTATATGTTAGGAAGAACATGCGACATGATAATCAGATAATGGACTTAATATGATATTAAGTATGACATGTGAAAATAGATTATAGTAAAATTTGGAAAGAATGGATATGCCTAAATTTTCAGAAAATAGAAAACTGTAACCGCTCTTAGACACGAGGTTAAATTCAACTTGTGCTAGAAGTCTGCCCGGAACGGCCTAACAAATCCAACATCCACAAGTTGTAAATTTAATGTGAAGGTTCTAATGCATAAATAAACATGTAACAGTGCTAAGACATGAGGTTAAGTCCAACTTTTGGTAGAAGTCTGCCCGGAACCGCCCGACAAATCCAGCATCCACAAGTGTTTGGCTTAACGTGAGAGGTCTAGTGCATAAACATATATATAGATATATGTATATAAAAGGATAGAAATAAATGACACTAATTGTGATTAATGGAAATGAATGGAAATGAATAGGAAGTGAATGAAAGTTACAACGGTAAAAGAAGTGGAATGAACGGGGAATGATGATAATATAAAATAATTAATTACATTAATGAGAATGTTATATAGTAGGTAAGGCTTGTCCTAGGGCGAGTAGAAATTATAACGTAAGTTATAATAAATTGAAAGGAAACTTATTAGTAAACCTTAGTTAAGAGAATTAAGTTTATAAGTAAACAAAGACAAGTTGTAATGACAGTGTAAGACGGAATTATGATTAAATATGAAAGAACGAGGTGAATACGTGGGATCAAATAAGGTATATTTAATCATAAATAATAAGTGACATGTTAAACAGAAAACAAGTGAATTTAGATGAAGTATACTTAATTATATATTAAGTAGAAAATGTTATTATAACTATGGAACCAGACAATGAATAATATAAAGAGATTGTAGATTACAGATCTTGGATTACAATCTGGAGAATAACATGTTATGGGCTAATTAATAAACTTATATGGATTTTATATATATGAAATTAACAAGCAAGAGGAACTTGGTAACTTGAATAAGAAGTCAATGTGAATGGAAATAACCAAGTTAACTGGAAATATGACAAGATAGAGCAAGCACGTAATTAAATGTTTAGACATAAGGTCTAATAACACATCAACCTGAAGCGCTTGGACCAGTCCGTACGTCTGAAGGTGAATAACCCAATGGGGTAGATTATCGTGGTGTCATGGGACACAAGTGGAGCGCACGTCCATCTGATTATTATGCATGTTCTTCCTGTTGTTTTGCTTATATTTTGCAGGCTCTAAAGGATTGGAAGGGGAAGCATGCGACTTCCTGTGAAGTGGAGAGTACTCCTGGTAGTCCTCTGTGCTATAACAGCTTTCGACTATGCTCGTAGAGGTTAGGTCTGCGTGTTACTACCTAGTAAGTATACCTTGACTGCCATTAGGAGCAATCATAAGACTGTAGGGTGGCATAGGTGATTCGACGATCCAGTTTCCTTGTGACTCAGCCAGGTTACGACCATTTTTATTGAGTTACCGATGGATTTAACCATCTGTTGGTAGCAAGACGTCAGATACTAACCATCGACAGTCAGCATGATACGTGATGCGTGATACGGAAAGATGTAGAGTTAAACCAAAAGACCATAGATCCTTTGCTATTAAGGCTATGGGTGAGGGACATTCCAATTAGGATTTGTTTTTTTGTTGTTTTCTTTGGGGCCAGGTCATTAACTCTCATTTCTTTTCTTCTTTCACTAGTTGAGGAAAGGGTCAGGTGGGACCATAGCCATTGAAAATGCAGAACTTAGCATCTATGTATATAGATATCTGAAATGCTCCCGATCGAGTTCTATGTTTCTTGTACATCCCTACCACAAAACTCAGTGCACAGTAGAGGATATATGCGGTTAAGGCATCGAGTACGATTGACGATACGTACGTGGGAAAGTCTAGATACATGCATGTTTGCTCTAGGTGGTGCATCATAGACTCTAGGGCATTACTCTGTGATTGAATCTGATTTGATCAAATGGTTCGAAGATGGCAGTCGGTACGCTTACGTAGCATAGCAATAGTAGTTCTATGTCAAACATAGCATTGTTATATAAAGATCCGGACGTCACTCCGGCATAGGATGAGGGACTGAGTATATTCCTGTGGTGTTACGGCGGAGACCGTGCGAGTAGGGTACCATAGGGCGTACCTTAATTTGGGGGTAGCTATATATATACTGTATTAGGTTAATCAACTGGGAAGTAGATGGATGCGGCATGTGCGTAAGCCTTGAGTGTTGTTAACCGAAGTAACCTAATAAATAAGAAAATGTAACTGAACAGTATATGTAAGTTATCCAAAATGTGTAGTTTAAATCCAGTCACCAGAACTTGTGTTCTGACCCCCTTCTCATAACATACTTGAAGGTATGATTTGTAGAGGAGATATGATAGCTTTGGATGCTGGTTTGGCAGTATTATTATCTATGAAAGGTTATACTTTGATTATATTTTATTTTATTTATTCCGCTATGAGATGTTTTCTGAGCTCTGATATATTTTATATCTCTGTCTTTTCTACCGGATACCAAACAACCAACACGAGTTTCGATAGATTAAATTTTGAAAAAAAATCAGTCTATCGGGATTTGGATTGTTACATCTGGTATCAGAGCTTAGGTTTGGGATTCTTGTGCAAAAAATGAGTGAAAGTATTTGTATTTTTAAAAATATAAATATCTATTATATATATACCTAGATCCATAGAGGAACCCACTATACAGAAAGAGCATAATATGGTGAGAATTGGGATATTTGGTTTATACACTAAAGGAACGAATATGGAGATCTGAGACCCTTACGTAATTTGGTTGGGAAGTGTACAATATACTTTGTGTGGAAGAAAGGTGAATCCCATGTGTTAGTATTTCAGGTTAGTGTGTTTAGCAGTAAAACCTTATAAATTGAAAAAGGTTAAAAAGAGAAGAATGGATTAGGAATATATATAGTTGATAAAATTGACTTTGTGGGGGTGTCTAGGAAAGTCTAGGAAAATTGGAAACCCACTTTGAGTCTAACCACATTTTTAACTTTTAAGAACTTTAAATTGTAAAGGCTTTTTGGATGATGGTTTATGGTGTTTTCAAATTTTGATCTTAAAAGCTATAGTTTTAAATTATGTAAAGAAAATATTAGAAAAGTACATAATGAATTTTGATGTAAAAAGGGGTACATGTAACACCCCACTCCCGCTATGATCACTCACTAAGGGAATGCCATAGCATCGGTGGAGTATTTTAGTGAATATAGAACAGAAAAATTACAACAAGACAGATATAAATAGTACTTGAAATTTTAAAACATCATCTCATAACAGCGGAAGTAAAACATGTCTGGTTACATCATAAAACCACAATAAAGGTCAAGTACAATATCCATCAAAATAAAGAAGTACATAATCCCACTCTCATACAATAGCCAAACAAAAGAAAAGATAACTGGATAACTGGAGCTTTACATCTATCCAAGCTCCTAAAGACTGGAACAGCAATCCGATCAAGCTCCACTACTGCTAGGATCCACCGTAGGACCTGAGGGTTGGGAAAAAGATAAAAACAACAGGGTCAGACATAAGTCTGAGCGAGTCCTATAACTTTAACAATACAATCGTTAAAGTAACCAGAGAAGACATAAACTGATATACGGTAACATATAGGGATGAATGGCTACCCTAAGCAGTCAACTAAACGAAGATAAAGGATAAAGACGCATCTACCCTCCCTAAGGTAAATTACTAAACTGCACCATACCAGTCGTTCCTAACTTAAAGGTTGATCCCACCCAAGGACTTATAAAATTTACTAATTAGTACCTGCGTACCCCTAGGTGACCAAGTAGGCGCCACGGGGCCCTACAATCCACTAGGTGTACACACTACTTCCCATTCGATCGGCTCCCTAACGTAGATACCCGTGCTGGCCCCACCGTGGGATGTATCATTCCCCAATGTGGCAACCTGATGAAACTAAAGGTGCACGGCTTATATCTACTCGATGCAACAACGGCTTACCTACCAGCCCGGGCCCACTCACGCATATGAAGCCCGTTGGACTTGCGTTGCCACCGCTAACCCGTTTGCCTCTTACAGTCAAGCCCAGTATGCGTGTCCCGTCCTCGACATGGGTCGAGCCCACAAAGATACGTATGGGTTACTGGTTGAAATGGGCCTCCACAAGCTACCCACCTAAGCTTGTCCCTTTTTCTAGTATATCCCACTTAACCCTTTAATCATGTTTTAATTACATGTTCTATTTTGGTTAAGTATTCTAATCGTATTTTCCATTGCCACCCAAGGCAACCACTAGATTTTCTCATGCCACCCGAGGCACCCACTTAACCCCTCATGTCCCTCTACATGCTAATGTGGTTAAGTGTTTCTTAATTAATTAATTAAGAACGTAACCTTTGTAAAGACCTCTCACATTAGACTGTCTTTTATGACCGCTGGTTAAGCCGGTTGGGTCCGGGCAGCCTTATGTCATAACAGAGTCTAACCTCGTGTCTTTACATTAATTACGTATTTAGTTTGTGCCTAAGACCTCTCACATTGGGCTAACATTTGTAGCAACTGGTTAAGCCGGTTGGGTCCGGGCAGTTTTACGCTACAACTGAGTCCAACCTCGTGTCTTAGTCAATTAATTACACCTAATTAATCACCCTCATAATTTTATATTAATTATCCCTAATTAATCAAGTTTTCTTAACATGGGTAGACCTAACTTAATAGGTAAATTCCCATGGGGTAGACCTAACTCAATAGGTAAATTCCCAACACATAGTATGGGTACACCTAACCAAATAGGCAAATTCCCATACTATGTTTATTTATTTTGTGTTATGCATAATTATATTAATTTCACACAATCTTATTAACTTATGCATTTAATTACCCCATCGTTTCCACGTAATTTCGTTCATGATATAACACATATAAAAGGTGTCAACTTGCATATGAATGAACATGTTTCAAAGGTGCCATCTTGCATATTAACAAACACATAACTTGCATATGAACTTGCATAACATGTCACATAACTTGCATATAATATGTCACATAACTTACATATTCATTTTGCATAACAAACTTGCATATTAGCTTATAGACTTGCATAATGTGTCATCATGAACTTGCATATTAATAAACATGTAACTTGCATATTTACATACATGTAACTCGCATATTAACAAACATGTAACTTGCATATTTACATACATGTAACTTGCATATTAACAAACATGTAACTTGCATATTAACAAACATGTAACTTGCATATTTACATACATGTAACTTGCATATTAACAAACATGTAACTTGCATATTAACAAACATGTAACTTGCATAGCATATTACCATGAACTTGCATAACATGCATATGATTACATAGCCCACAACTTGCATATTTAGCATCATGCAAACATAACATACATCATATTAAACTTGCATAAGCTTACATACTCAACATGCATAAACATAAGATTAATGCTAACATCATATCATATGATTCAAAGCTCATTAACCCACATACAAAACCATAAATCTCATCACATCTCATCTAATTAGTTTACCAAAAGATCATCAAAGTGATAGAAACTCACAACTAGCAACTTTGAACACCAAATGAAGAAGATTAAGATGCTAAGAAGGGATTAGAAGTTGATTAGAGAGTGATTAGTATGCAACCCTCTTCATAGAATTAGTGGAGGCCATGAGAGCTAGCATTTTGCCATAGTTTAGTCACTAGGTTTAATTATGAATGAATTAGGGTAGGTTAGGGTCTTATTTATAGATTAGGCAAGTGTTTTAGGCCATAGGATTAACCCTAGATTCAATCCAAGCCATCAAAGCATGTCTTGGGGAAGAAGTCAAGTGTAGGAACCATCTAGGGCCTTTAGATTAAAGATGGACCATGAGAACCATTCAAATGCAAAATCTGCACTTGAGCGAATCGGCCCACGGGTTGACAGCCAAACACCCTGGATTAACCCCTAGTCGACCCAGCGAGCTCGGGTCGACTTCAAAAATCGGCCGGTTCGGTTATTCCCCTCTCCCAATTCGCTGTTTTGAGCATTTTTGCATATTTATTTATTAAATTTTCAATTATATATATATATATATATCAATATATATATATATATATCTACACAACCCATTTCACTTAATTAAGTATACTTTAATTTGGGAATTTTCGTGAAACTTCGCGAGGCCATATCTTGGTCATACGGACTCCGATTTTCGAAAACTCGGACTCTATTTCGCGTATTTTTCTGAGACGAACGCAATGGCATAGCCCGTTTCCCTTGATTCCCATTTTAGAATTAAATTCTGCCTCGATTTATGTTATTACAGGTTATTGAAAATACGGGTTGTTACATTCTCCCCTCCTTAAAGGATTTCGTCCCCGAAATCTTCAAGTTAGGAAGAACGTATCCTACCATCCAATCATCCATCTACTCAAAGCATCATCCACGAGCAATCATTGTCCTTACAAGATTCTAAATGCTGGATGGATATATGCAAAAGTGTGTGTATATGTACTTACCTAATGCAAAAATCAGGCGGTTACTGATACAGTAAACCTCCTTAATGCAAACCATGATAGTGCCATGCATCCAATATGTATGCGAAACCCTATTGACACATACAAATTTCTACATGCGTGCACAACCATACACAAAAATGCATCATCCATATGATAACACAGCCATGATACATCCATCAATCTAACTACCACATCCATTTATGCAATATGCAACATGAAGTGACTGAGCCGATCTAGTGCCTAATGTGTGTGTATATGCATCCACGAGCAACCACTAGCAAACAATTGCATCCATATGCATCCATCAACCATAACATGTTTCAAACACATGTTTCAACCATAGGTTTTACCCTATCTAAAGGTCATAGGTATTAGCGAGAGGATATACTAAAGATAAGATAAGTACTAGACAAGCAATAAAGGAGAAGTTAAAAGACATACTCTCAAAAAGAAATGGATACAAAGAACGCATCTTTGCTTCCGTCTCCCAAGTAGCATTGCTTTCGTCATCTCCCCATTGCACTTTAACTAGCTGAACTTCTCTGTTCCTCAACTTCCTAGTTTCCGACCCAAGGATGCGAGTAGGAGCTCGTCGAATCGTCGCATCACGCTCTACCTCTACATCTCTAAGCAAGCTCGGCTCTACCACCTCCGCGGTCTCATGTAAGCACTTCCTCAAATGTGATACATGGAATACATCATGAACACCACTAAGTCTGTCGGGCAACTCCACCCTATATGCCATCCGTCCAATCCTTTCCTTAATAGGAAACGGCCCAACAAATCTCGGTGCTAACTTCCCTACGGACCCAAAGCGAACAACATTTCTCAATGGAGATACTTTGACAAAAACCATGTCCCCAACCTCAAACTCAAGATCCGTCCTTCTCCGATCCGCATAAGATTTCTGTCTATCTTGCGCTGCTTTCATCCTTTTTCGAATTAAATCAATCTTCTCTGAAGTCTCTCTAACCATATCCGGCCCAAGCAAGATCTTATCCGTAGATTCCCACCAACATGTAGGAGATCGACAAGGCCTTCCATAAAGAGCTTCGAAAGGAGCCATACCAATACTGGACTGAAAGCTGTTATTATATGCGAACTCCACCAAAGGAAGATGTTCTTCCCATGTACCTCCAAAATCCAAGATACAAAGCCTCAAAAGATCTTCTAAGATACGGTTCACCCTCTCGGTCTGACCGTCCGTCTGAGGATGATATGCGGTGCTCAAACACAACTGAGTCCCTACCGCCTCTTGCAAACTTCTCCAAAACTCACTAGTGAAAATAGGATCTCGATCACTCACAATGCTGGATGGTACGCCATGCAATCTAACAATCTCTCTAACATAGACTGAAGCAAGCCATGGAGCGGTCCTCTTACTCTTTACGGGTATAAAATGGGCACTCTTGGTAAGTCTGTCTACCACAACCCAAATTCCCGTATTGCCCTTCCTCGATCTCGGTAACCCGTCGATGAAATCCATCGAGACACTATCCCACTTCCACTGTGGAACTTCCAATGGGTGTAGCAACCCACCGGGTTTCCTTTGCTCCACTTTAACTTGTTGGCACACTAAGCATCTAGCCACATACTCGGCCACATCTTTCTTCATACCGGCCCAGAAGAAAACTCTCTTCATGTCTTGGTACATTTTGTCTCCACCGGGATGAATAGTCATTCTTGAACGATGTGCATCATCCAAAATAGCCTTCTTCAAACCCTCATCTTGCGGTACACAAAGTCTACCGTCTCTATGCAACCATCCCTTATCATCTATGGTGTATCTACCCAAATGGCTGGACGACTCCCCTCTTATAAGCTTCTCTACCAACACAACCAACTGTGGGTCGTCTCGCTGAGCCTCGCCAATCCGTCTCAAAAGAGTAGGTCTAACCTCCAAGGATGCCAACAAACCAGGTACAAAATCAACAGAAGGTCTGAAGTCAAACAAAGAAAGAAACTCCAAGCTTCGTCGTTCCACGAACAATGGACTCAAAGATAGCCTTTTTCTACTTAAGGCGTCTGCCACCACGTTACCCTTACCAGGGGTATACGCTATCTCGAAATCATAGGATGCTAAGAACTCCATCCACCTTTGCTGTCTTAAGTTTAAATCCTTCTGAGAGAATAAGTACTTCAATGATTTATGGTCGGTGAACAACTCGAATCTCTCACCAAGAAGATAATGGCGCCAAGACTTAAGTGCGAAAACAATCGCGGCCAACTCTAGATCATGGGTAGGGTAATTCTTCTCATGCACTCTCAATTGTCTCCCTCCATAGGCTATTACCCTTCCCTCCTGCATCAAGACTGCGCCTAATCCTGTTCCACAAGCATCGGTATAAACAACAAACGGCTTACTCCCATCCGGGAGCACTAAAACTGGAGCGGTGGTCAAAGCTCTCTTTAACCGTCGGAAAGCATCATCACAATCTACATCCCACGAGAAAACCAGATTCTTTTTCGTCAAGCGGGTTAATGGGGCTGATATCTTCGCGAAGTCTTTGATGAACTTCCTATAATATCCTGCCAACCCCAAGAAACTTCTTACCTCGGTAGCATTTCTAGGAACTTTCCAATCCTGGATAGATACTATCTTTGCGGGATCCACAGCTATCCCTTCCTTAGAGACCACATGCCCTAAGAATCGCACTTCTCTTCTCCAAAAATGGCATTTAGAGAATTTAGCTTTAAGACTATGCGCTCGAAGAGTCTCCAACACTTCCTTGAGATGTAAGGCATGCTCTTCTTCATTCTTGGAAAAGACCAAGATGTCATCCACAAAAACTACTACAAACTTATTCAGATACTCTCTGAACACTCTACTCATGAGATCAACAAAGTATGCGGGGGCGTTTGTCAACCCAAATGGCATCACTAGCCACTCATAAAAACCATCCGGAGTCCGGAAAGCAGTCTTCTCTATACTGTCCTCCGCCACTCTTAACTGATGAAACCCTGTAGCTAAGTCCATCTGCGAAAATATTGACGCGCCAACCAACTGATCAAAGAGATCATCTATCCTCGGTAATGGGTGTCTATTCTTCTTCGTGAGCTTATTAAGTTCCCTATAATCCACACAAAGTCTGAGGGACCCATCCGCCTTCGTGGCAAACACTACTGGAGCTCCCCACTCCGATATACTTCGCCTTATGAACCCCTTCTCAAGCAACTCCCCTACTTGCTTATGAAGTTCTCTTCTCTCACGAGGAGCCATGTGGCGTACTGGCAAAGACACTGGTTTGGCATTATCCACCAAATAAATTCGGAAATCTATCTCCCGCTTCGGAGGCAAACCCTTTACTTCTTCAAACACATCCGGATATTCCCGGACTACTCTGACAGAACACAAACTTTCGACCGAAGCATCGAGCGATTCAAGATAACTTAGCAAAACAGATTCCATGGGATTGCAAGAGATCTCGAGAGTGTTACCCAAGCGGGTCATGAGCCTGACAACTCTCCTTTCGCAATCAAGAACGGCACCATTACTGGATAACCAGACCATGCCCAAGATCAACCCATAGCCCGTGAAGCCCAATACAAAAGCATCACATCTAAACTCAACGCTAAGTATAGAAATCTTCAAACCCAAACATATCATAGACAGATATATGGAGCCCCCAATTGGGTTTGAGACAACCAAGGGATCATCAACTAGACTGGTGTCTAAGTGCAGTGACTCAACTAACGATGATGAGATAAAAGAATGCGATGCGCCAGAGTCAAACAAAGTACGAACTGGATGATCAAACAGAAAAACCAGACTTTCAACGGAAATAGTTCTACCTCTCTGCTGAATCGGTGGAACTGAGAGAACCTGAACTTGCCCCCCTGACTGAGGTGGTGCTATAAGAGCTTGCACCTGGCCTCCTGAGGTAGACCCCGTCTTCTGCCCCTTCTTTGGGCAGTTTTTCACAAGATGCCCTGCTTCACCACAATGAAAGCAACCGGTCTTCTTCTTTTTGCGACAATCCTTACTAAGGTGTCCTGGTGTTCCACAATTGAAGCACTTCTTCTTCGTCTTCTTTTTGTCACCATTGCCTTTTCCGCCCTTGCCTTGTTGTTGCTGTTGCGGTTTCTTCTGATCCCCCTTTTTCTCTGGTGCCTTAGAATTCTTATCATCCTCATGCATAAGTGCCATGTAGACAAGCTTCTCAAAAGTGGCCCCCATAGGAATGTGAGTCATAGCTATTCCTTGCAATGGTTCGTTCAAGCCTCTAACGAACCTCAAAGCCTTCTTCTCCGGTGTATTCACCAACTCTATGCCAAACCTTGCTAATTGATTGAATTTGTTGACATATTCTTTCACCGTGAGATTCCCTTGCTTCAAATTCAAGAACTTCTCCATAAACAGATTCTCTTCCGCCCTTGAGAGAAACTTAGCCCCAAACCTTTGCTTAAAATCTGCCCAAGAGTCAACAGGGCGTTCTCCATTAGTGACCTCCCACCAGAATGAGGCCTCTCCCTTCATTAACCAAGCCGCCAACTTGACTTTCTTTCCCTCTTCCACTTCAAAGATATCTAGCAACTCTTCCACTTCCTTAAGCCAATCTCTAGCCTCTACGAAAGTCTCTGAACCAAGAAAAGGTTTTCCTCCTATAGCCTTGAACTCCTTGCAAACCTTAGCAAAATTATCCACTCTAGGCTGAGGAGGAGGAGCGGTTGTCTCTGGTGTAGTAGCATTGGCCGGACCCGCAGCCGCGGCCCTAGCCTCTTGCAACCTCCTATACCATAGTGGTATAACTAAACCCTCCGGGATGTTAAGATCTTCAGCCATGCTGAAACGAAAGAGGAAAGATTCAAAAAGGAGATTCCGAAAGATAAAGATATGGCTATTGGGGATTATGCTTTTCTTTTTCAAAAACTTTTTCTCTTAGAAGACATGCTTTTAAAAATACTTTCTTCGAAAATACTCTTAGAAAGTAGTTTTTCTCAAAAATTTTATCTGTTCTGGTAACCTTAAGCTCTGATACCACGTGTAACACCCCACTCCCGCTATGATCACTCACTAAGGGAATGCCATAGCATCGGTGGAGTATTTTAGTGAATATAGAACAGAAAAATTACAACAAGACAGATATAAATAGTACTTGAAATTTTAAAACATCATCTCATAACAGCGGAAGTAAAACATGTCTGGTTACATCATAAAACCACAATAAAGGTCAAGTACAATATCCATCAAAATAAAGAAGTACATAATCCCACTCTCATACAATAGCCAAACAAAAGAAAAGATAACTGGATAACTGGAGCTTTACATCTATCCAAGCTCCTAAAGACTGGAACAGCAATCCGATCAAGCTCCACTACTGCTAGGATCCACCGTAGGACCTGAGGGTTGGGAAAAAGATAAAAACAACAGGGTCAGACATAAGTCTGAGCGAGTCCTATAACTTTAACAATACAATCGTTAAAGTAACCAGAGAAGACATAAACTGATATACGGTAACATATAGGGATGAATGGCTACCCTAAGCAGTCAACTAAACGAAGATAAAGGATAAAGACGCATCTACCCTCCCTAAGGTAAATTACTAAACTGCACCATACCAGTCGTTCCTAACTTAAAGGTTGATCCCACCCAAGGACTTATAAAATTTACTAATTAGTACCTGCGTACCCCTAGGTGACCAAGTAGGCGCCACGGGGCCCTACAATCCACTAGGTGTACACACTACTTCCCATTCGATCGGCTCCCTAACGTAGATACCCGTGCTGGCCCCACCGTGGGATGTATCATTCCCCAATGTGGCAACCTGATGAAACTAAAGGTGCACGGCTTATATCTACTCGATGCAACAACGGCTTACCTACCAGCCCGGGCCCACTCACGCATATGAAGCCCGTTGGACTTGCGTTGCCACCGCTAACCCGTTTGCCTCTTACAGTCAAGCCCAGTATGCGTGTCCCGTCCTCGACATGGGTCGAGCCCACAAAGATACGTATGGGTTACTGGTTGAAATGGGCCTCCACAAGCTACCCACCTAAGCTTGTCCCTTTTTCTAGTATATCCCACTTAACCCTTTAATCATGTTTTAATTACATGTTCTATTTTGGTTAAGTATTCTAATCGTATTTTCCATTGCCACCCAAGGCAACCACTAGATTTTCTCATGCCACCCGAGGCACCCACTTAACCCCTCATGTCCCTCTACATGCTAATGTGGTTAAGTGTTTCTTAATTAATTAATTAAGAACGTAACCTTTGTAAAGACCTCTCACATTAGACTGTCTTTTATGACCGCTGGTTAAGCCGGTTGGGTCCGGGCAGCCTTATGTCATAACAGAGTCTAACCTCGTGTCTTTACATTAATTACGTATTTAGTTTGTGCCTAAGACCTCTCACATTGGGCTAACATTTGTAGCAACTGGTTAAGCCGGTTGGGTCCGGGCAGTTTTACGCTACAACTGAGTCCAACCTCGTGTCTTAGTCAATTAATTACACCTAATTAATCACCCTCATAATTTTATATTAATTATCCCTAATTAATCAAGTTTTCTTAACATGGGTAGACCTAACTTAATAGGTAAATTCCCATGGGGTAGACCTAACTCAATAGGTAAATTCCCAACACATAGTATGGGTACACCTAACCAAATAGGCAAATTCCCATACTATGTTTATTTATTTTGTGTTATGCATAATTATATTAATTTCACACAATCTTATTAACTTATGCATTTAATTACCCCATCGTTTCCACGTAATTTCGTTCATGATATAACACATATAAAAGGTGTCAACTTGCATATGAATGAACATGTTTCAAAGGTGCCATCTTGCATATTAACAAACACATAACTTGCATATGAACTTGCATAACATGTCACATAACTTGCATATAATATGTCACATAACTTACATATTCATTTTGCATAACAAACTTGCATATTAGCTTATAGACTTGCATAATGTGTCATCATGAACTTGCATATTAATAAACATGTAACTTGCATATTTACATACATGTAACTCGCATATTAACAAACATGTAACTTGCATATTTACATACATGTAACTTGCATATTAACAAACATGTAACTTGCATATTAACAAACATGTAACTTGCATATTTACATACATGTAACTTGCATATTAACAAACATGTAACTTGCATATTAACAAACATGTAACTTGCATAGCATATTACCATGAACTTGCATAACATGCATATGATTACATAGCCCACAACTTGCATATTTAGCATCATGCAAACATAACATACATCATATTAAACTTGCATAAGCTTACATACTCAACATGCATAAACATAAGATTAATGCTAACATCATATCATATGATTCAAAGCTCATTAACCCACATACAAAACCATAAATCTCATCACATCTCATCTAATTAGTTTACCAAAAGATCATCAAAGTGATAGAAACTCACAACTAGCAACTTTGAACACCAAATGAAGAAGATTAAGATGCTAAGAAGGGATTAGAAGTTGATTAGAGAGTGATTAGTATGCAACCCTCTTCATAGAATTAGTGGAGGCCATGAGAGCTAGCATTTTGCCATAGTTTAGTCACTAGGTTTAATTATGAATGAATTAGGGTAGGTTAGGGTCTTATTTATAGATTAGGCAAGTGTTTTAGGCCATAGGATTAACCCTAGATTCAATCCAAGCCATCAAAGCATGTCTTGGGGAAGAAGTCAAGTGTAGGAACCATCTAGGGCCTTTAGATTAAAGATGGACCATGAGAACCATTCAAATGCAAAATCTGCACTTGAGCGAATCGGCCCACGGGTTGACAGCCAAACACCCTGGATTAACCCCTAGTCGACCCAGCGGGCTCGGGTCGACTTCAAAAATCGGCCGGTTCGGTTATTCCCCTCTCCCAATTCGCTGTTTTGAGCATTTTTGCATATTTATTTATTAAATTTTCAATTATATATATATATATATATCAATATATATATATATATATATATATCTACACAACCCATTTCACTTAATTAAGTATACTTTAATTTGGGAATTTTCGTGAAACTTCGCGAGGCCATATCTTGGTCATACGGACTCCGATTTTCGAAAACTCGGACTCTATTTCGCGTATTTTTCCGAGACGAACGCAATGGCATAGCCCGTTTCCCTTGATTCCCATTTTAGAATTAAATTCTGCCTCGATTTATGTTATTACAGGTTATTGAAAATACGGGTTGTTACAGTACATTTCGGAAACAGTAATTTTTTGTGAAAATTTTGCCTAAAATAAAATTCTCTCAGTAAAAAGGTGTGCATTACAGAGCATGTATAGCTCACTAGTTTTCTTTTATAATGAATGAAAGGATTAAAAAGCAAAACTTAGAAAATTCTGCATTTTGTTGAAAGCTGGAATTTTCAGTAAAGAAAGTTTTGAAATCTCTATTCTTTTGACAATCATTTTTGATAAATTGTTTTAAAAGAGAAAATTTTGTTAGGTGGACAAAATAAGTTGTAGAAGTTAAGAATAGAGTAGATGTTTGCACCTTGCAGTAAGTAACTGAACCGACATTATAGGCAAGAAAAAGTTGTAAACCTGATTGGGAAATAGTTGCCCTTATCTACTCTAGTTTTTATGATTTGAAAAAAAAATGATTTAAATTTTTATAAAATGGCATGTTTTATGGTTTGGAAAAAGTAAGTTTTGGTATGGAAAATAAAATTTTGATACTTTTAGCTTTTGGGAGAAATGTGAAATGAAAAGGCCAAACCGTGTTTTTAATAAGTATGAAGTAGGAAAGGATTAGTGCCTAGAGAGGACGGGAAAAGTTTTGAGGCTATGAAACAGAAAGCGTGAATTATCTTGGAATAATGGTATGTTCCCGTTGAACGCATAAGCATTGAAAAACCTTGAGTGTTGCTTGGAAATGAATATTAGTACATAGCCAGAAATAGTGGTGACTACTAGATAGTAAAGGGCAAGTAAGTGTTTAGATCATGTTGCTAATTTTCCTGTTAGGTGTAAAACCCGTTAATACGTTTCTACTGGGATCGTTCTGTTATTTTTTTCCTGTTAGGTAGTTAAGGTAACACCTAAACATATCATAGATCCAGTGGTTTGAACTTTTCTGACTGAGGGGGGGGGACATAGTCCTGAGATTCTTGGCCCTTAGTAGTAGCTATGTAGAGCATTTGTTTTCCTGTTTTAGTTGAAGGACTAAAAGGCCTATTTGAAACTAAACTTAGAATAGAGGATTATGTTAAATAAGCTAACAAACGAGTAATCGCATAACTAAAAATGAAACAAAAAATATTGTAAAGCAACAAACACGACAGTTAAAGAAATATGGAAAATTCTGAGAAAAGGCGAACAAGAATAAATTTTTCCAAGATAAGTTGAAATAGAAAATTTGTAACAAAGAAAATTTTCTTATGTGGGTTGTACTTGGATAGGAAAATAGGGAATCTTTATAAAATAGTTTCAATAAAATACAAGTACAGATAGAAAAAGGTTGAAAAAGAAAAACAGAAGATATGATATTTTCCATTTTCTACCATTTTAACATAAGAAATTGCATTTAGAAAATTAGATTTTTATGAAATTCGAATAATAAAGGTTGTTAGTTGGATTTGGATGCAACAAATGGATGAACTACGCTCTTGCTTTGCAAGAGTGTGGGAAAATTTGGATGAAAATGTATTTTTATTTTCAAAATATTGCACTCATGTGGAATTGCTAGTATATTTAAGATATGTGCGTCATGTTTTTAAAGGATTTTTGAAAAATTTGCTAACATATAGGAGGTACCGATTAGGCATACATGTACTATTATGTTGTATTACACTTTGCCCAAGTGCACGTTGTTTGCAAAAATTGGATGCACACATAATGGATGGATATTATGCGAAGGGTTATCTATTTTTACCCTTATCAAATTTCGTGGATGAAATTTCCTAAGGGTAGGAGAATGTAAGAACCCACATTTTATGACAATTAAATACTTAAATAGTGCATATGTGTATATATATGCATAGACATATATATATATATATAAGAAGAATAAAACAATGGTAATGTATGATTGAATGTAATAAATACATGCATTGTGAAGAAGAAAAGATTAACGCAAATAAAAATGCAACGCATGTGTTAAAAGAAGGAAGAAATTGGTTGCATGTAATGTTATTATGTTGCATGCAATGATTTACAAATATTATGCATTAATAAAAAAAGAAAAATGAAAGAAGATGATGCATGCAAATTGATAAGGTTACATGCAATGGTTTAAATGAAATATTGTAAAAAAAGAGACAGAGGAATAAGAAAAGAACAATGACCACCATTGTTCTAAGCCTTGTAAACAAAAGCTTAAGTTGTCCAGTTGGTTAAAGCCTGTGACTTTCATGAGAGTGGCGCAGGTTCGATCCCCGCAGGCACCATATTTTTGTTTTAAAGGAACGAGTAAAATAACATATGTTATGAAGAGAAAATATGTATAAACGCACATGTAAGGAAAAGTCGTATAAGGAAGTACGAAAAATATATATACATGTATATGAGAATATTTGCGTATATATGTGCAAAAATATATATACAAAGGAGAAATTCAAAATAAGGTTGCAATCAAAGAAATATGGTAAGAATTGAATAACGGCATAACATCGTTAGAATTTTGAAAACGAAATAAAAGTTATACGTATATATATATACGAGTAAAATGGGCATTAGAAGTTTTGTATACATATAAGAAGATTATATGTAAATATAATATTTAAATAGAGCAAAGAAAATATAACTGGATACTAATCAAACGTTGAAAATTAAAAATGTTAAAACAGTAAACATTGTATCCAAAAATGCTCACGGGACCCAGGGGGTCGACCCTGGGGTCGACACACACATAGGGGGGTCGACCCACCCCAGATCCAAGCAGAATGATCAATGAAACTAGACTATTTCCTTAACCAAATTCAGTATTGACTCAGAGCTGCGTGTACGATAATATCCTGAACACCTATAAATAGGATAGCAGAGCCTAGCCTAAATCTCACATTTTCTGGGAGGCTGCCTAAGCTCTGCCACTCTTCTTCCTCCTCAAGTCTCTTCAGAAAAATAGAATAATTAGTTTAGGAAAATTATGATTCAAGAACCAGAGGAAAAGGATGTATATTAATAAAGAAGGTGTTCAGAATTCTATTCGAAGTAAGGTAAATTCTTGGATCTGGTCAACTGAATTTTCTCCTCTTTTTTCCCTTTTACTTTTAGTTGAGAATTGTGGATCCATGGTTGTTTAGGTTCTAAATTCAATTAGGAGAACCATGGAATGCTAGATCCGGACCATATTCATGATTTAAAAAGAAATTAGGTGAGTGGATTTAAATTATACCTTTATGATAGTGGTATATTTATCGTTTGACATTCCCCGTTAATATGCAATGTAAATTTGCTAGAATGTTAATATGTTGAAATGTAAATATGATTGAAATGTTAATATGTTGAAATGTAAAACTACTGAAATGTATAAACCTGTTAAAATAGGTGGGAATGTTTACTGTTGTATACATACATGTTCTAATTACATGTTAATATGTGGCATATTATGTACTTGAACCCTTAACTGTTTGAATTGGGACGGTTACATGTTAATTTGCTAGAATCGAATAATTACATGATTCGATGATGACATGTTATTTTCAATTGGAGTTAATTACATGTTAGGAAGAACAGGCAACATGATAATCGGATAATGGACTTAATATGATACTAAGTATGACATGTAAAAATAGATTATAGTAAAATTTGGAAAGAATGGATATGCCTAAATTTTCAGAAAATAGAAAACTGTAACCGCACTTAGACACGAGGTTAATTTCTACTTGTACTAGAAGTCTGCCTAGAATCGCCCGACAAATCTTGCATCCAAAAGTTCTTAATTTAATGATAGGGGCCTAGGGCGTAAATAAACACGTAACAGTGCTAAGACACGTGGTTAAGTCCAACTTGTGGTAGAAGTCTACCTAGAACCACCAGGCAAATACAGCATCCACAAGTGGTCGGCTAATGTGAGAGGTCTAATGCATAAACATATATAAATATATATAAAAGGATAGAAATAAATGGCACTAATTGTGATTAATGGAAATGAATAGGAAAGGAATGAAAGTTACAATAGTAAAAGAAGTGGAATGAATGAGGGACGATAATAACCTATTATAATTAATAACATTAATGAGAATGTTATATAATAGGTAAGGCTTGTCCTAGGGACAAGTGGAAATTATAACAAAAGTTATAATAAATGGAAAGGAAACTTATCACTAAACCTTAGTTAAGAGAACTAAGTTAGTAAGTAAACAACAACAATTGTAGTCATCGTGTTAGACGGAATTATGATTAAATAAGAAAGAACGAGGAGAAAATATTGGATGAAATAAGGTATATTTAATCATAAATAATAAGTGACATGTTAAACAGAAAACAGGTGAACTGAAATGAATTATACTTAATTACATACTAAGTAAAACATATTATTGTAACTATGGAATCAGACAATGAATAATATAAAGAGATTGTAGATTATAGATCTTGGATTACAATCTAAGGAATAACATGTTATGGGCTTATTAATAAACTTAAATGGATTAAGTTATATATCTGAATTAATAAGCAAGAGGAGCTTGGTAATTTGAATAAGAAGTCGATGTGAATGGGAATAACTAAGTTAACTGGAAATATAAAGAGATAGAGCAAGCGCATAATTAAATGTTTAGACATAAGATCAAATAACACATCGACCTGAAGCACTAGGACCAGTCTGTATGTCTGAAGATGAATAACCCAACGGGGTAGATCATTGTGGTGTCATGGGACACAAGTGGAGTGCACGTCCATCTGATTATTATGCATGTTCTTCTTGTTGTTCTGTTGATATTTTGTTGGCTTTGATGGACTGGAAAGGGAAGCACTCGGATTCTTGTGACATGGAGGGTATCCTAGGTAGTCCTGTGTGCTGTGACAGCATTCGACTGTGCTCACAGAGGCCAGGTTTGTGCGTTACAACTCGGTGAATTTACGTTGACTTCTATTAGGAGCAGCCAGAATACTGTAAGGTGTCATAAGTGATTCGACAATCCAGTTGCCTTCTTACTAGTCTAGGTTACGACTATTTTTATTAAGTTACCAGTTGGTCTAACCATTTGTTGATCTCAAGATGCCGGATGCCAACCACCGCCAGTTAGCGTGACACGTGATGGGTGATGCCGAAATACGGAGAGTTAAACCAAAAGACCATAGATTCTTTGATATCAAGGCTATGGATGAGGGACAGGCCAAATAGGATTTGTTGTTTGTTGTTTTCTTTAGGGCCAGGTCACTAGTTCTCAATTATGTTCGTCTTTCACTAGTTGAGCGAGGGGTTGGATAGGACCATGGCCACTGAAAATGCAAATCTTAGCATCTGCATATACATATATCTAAAAAGTTCCCGATCGAGTTTTTTGTTTATTGTACAACCCTGCCACGGAACTTGGTGCACAATAGAGGATACTTATGGTTAAGGAATCGAGTACAATTGACGATACTTACGTGGGAAAGTATAGACACATGAATGTCTGCTCTGGATGGTGTATCGTAGACACTTGGGCATTACTCTGTGGTAGAATCTGATTCAATCGAATGGTTCGAAGATTCCAGTGTGTACGCTTACATAGCATGGTGATGGTGGTTCTATGCGAATGTAGCATTTTTATATAGAGATTCATACATCACTCCGGCATAGGATGAGGGACTACGTGTATTTCTGTGGCTTTACGGTGGAGACTGTGCTTGTGGGATACCATGGGTTGTACCTTAATTTGGGGGTAGCTACATATATACTATATTAGGTTAATCCACTGGGAAGTAAATGGGTACGACGTGTGTGTAAGCCTTGAGTGTTGTTAAACCAAGTAACCTAATAAACAAGAAGTCGTAACTGATCGGTATATGTGGGGTTATCCAAAATGTGTAGTTTAAATCCAGTCACCAGAACTTGTGTTCTGACCCTCTCCTCAAAACATTCTCGCAGGTTAGATTTGTGGTAGAGATATGATAGCTTTGGATACTAGTTATGTAGTATTATTATCTGGGTAAGGCTATATTTTGATTATATTATATTTTATCCATTCCGCTATGGGATGTTTTCTGAGCTATGATATATTTTATGTCTCTATCTTATCTGCACGATACCAAACTAACCAACACAAGTTTCGATAGATTAGAATTTTGAAGAAAAAACCGGTCTGTCAGAATTCGGATTGTTTCATCGTATGTTGGGCACACATGAATAACAATCACAGAAATGCAAGGAAAAGCATATGAACAAGTGAGACACAATATTTGATAGTGGTTCGGATTATATCGATGCCTACATCCACCTATAATCTTTGTTTACACTGTCAAGTATAGGTTACAGTAGTTTTTCGGTAGAGAAAAGTAGAGATTGCAAGATTCGTGTATTGTTTGAAGTGCACGGTTGGATGCTTTCAGTATACCGAGCGTAGGATGGAAGTGGAGACTTCAACATGCCTTTCCATTTTCAGTAGTGGTGTATTCAAATGCGAAGAAGGTAGGATGAACCATATGCCACGTGGCTTGCCTCTTTTTCGAAGCACGGATGTGTGGAGCTCGACCCATTAAAGTTGTTGCGGCGGGGAGACCCAGTCTACTGCAAATGAATTGTTCTCCTCGAAAATTGTTGTCGACGGATATCTTGATATTTGGAGCATCAAAAGGAGAGCTGGTCAAAGGCTTATCTGAATCAGCAACCTTGGGAGTAGGACTTCGTCCGGTAGCGCATAATTCTCAAGATACTTCAGGTGACATCAGAGACTTTAGGCTTGTCGTGATATTATGGGATCGGCTCGATCTACTAGTAGATAGCTCGGTCGGTTAATCTGGAGATGGCTCAGCCGACTAGTTTAATGTTGTTATGGCTTGGGGCCGACTTATGGTTGGTCTTCCGATGATAACAAACATCCCATAGAGCTTGGTATGGGTCGATATCTAGCTATGGCTCCTTCTATTAGTTGGAACGTCTTTTTCCAAAAAGTTGGTCAATAAATTGTGAAAAACAAAAACTGCGATTCCTCCCAAATCGCTGAACCAAATCTTTAATATGACCACTCTGGAATTGGCAACACCTTTTCCTTTCCAATGAAACCAACCTCAGCACCTGATTCGATTCCAATCAAAAGTTATGCTCTGTTCAAGAATGACAGTGGAAAAATAGTCACAAATAAAATAAGTAAAAAATTTGGACATGTCTCACATCCCCATAACCAACATTTAAAAATATGAGAATGATCCAACCCTTAAGGAAAAAATAAAAATATTTTATGATCCTCCAATACTTTAAATGTGGGTTCTTAAATTCTTCCCCCCTTTAGGAATTTCTCCCTCGAAATCCTAAGCAAACACAAGCAACCAAA
Source organism: Allium sativum (assembly GCA_030737875.1). NCBI lineage: Eukaryota > Viridiplantae > Streptophyta > Magnoliopsida > Asparagales > Amaryllidaceae > Allium > Allium sativum. Next base: position 303,301,079 of record CM060925.1, on the reverse strand, counting down.
CAATTCCACATGCCTATCATTCATGAGCAGCCAATTTACCATCCAAACTAGCATCCATAAAGCCATGCATTCATAGCCTTATCCTAACATGCGGAATTCTAACAACAATAGCAACAACAATAATAGTACAAGTTACCATGGGGTAAGAATGACACAACACTTATGGGTCATACCAACCAAGAGTTCTGGATGGGTCGCCTTCACCTTCTCTTCCGTTTCCCACGTACATTCGTCATCATCCTCCCTCCATTATACCTTGACTAGCTTAACCATCTTCCTCCTAAGCTATTTTTTGTCATTCCCCACAATGCGAAGTGGCCTATGAGGTTTCAAAACTACAGTCTCCATTTCTAGGTCTTCGTACTGCTCTACATATACCACCATATTCGAATCATGCACACACTTCCGTAGAAACGACACATGCAAAACATTATGCACACTTGACATCTTCTTGGATAACTCCAACCTATACGCGAGCTTTCCAATTTTCTCGATTATCAGAAATGGTCCAACAAACCTTAGAGCTACCTTTCCTTTGCTTCCGAACCGAACAACTTGCTTCTACGGAAAAAATTTCACGAAAACCATATTGCCAACATCGAATTTCAAATATTTTTGACATCTATTAGCGTAACTCTTCTGATGATCTTTGGCTTCCTTCATTCGTTGTTAAATGATCTCGATATAATTCGATGTCTCCCTGATTATCTCTGTCCCAAGTATCAACTTATCTCAAGTTTCTAACAAACATGCCGGAGAATTACATGGTCTACCATACAGCGCCTCGTATGGTGCCATCCTAATGCTCGACTGGTAGCTATTATTGTTTGAAAACTAAATTAAATGTAGATGTCTTCCCATGATGCCCCAAAATTCAATACACAAGATCTTAGGAGATCTTCCAAAAATCAGTTAACCCTTTTGGTTTGACCATCGGTCTGGAATTGATAAGTCGTACTTAAACACAACTCAGTTCCCAAAGCTTTCTGCAAACTCTTCCAAAATCCACTCATAAACAATGAATCTCGATCACTTATTATGCTCTTCTGGACACCATGGAATCAAACTATCCATTTTATATAAAGCTCAGCCAACTTCGATGTTGTCCTAGTCGATCTGACAGGAATAAACCTTGAACTTTTGGTCAAGTGATCCACCATGATCCAAACTCCTTCGTTTCCTGCTTTGGTTCTAGGTAGTCCATCGATATATATATATTCCGACTTCCATATAGGAACTTCCAATTGCTGAAACAATCCATTTAGATTCTTCTATTCAGCTTTCACCAACCGACAGTTCATACATTTGGAAATGAACATTCCAATATCCTTTTTCATTCCTTTCTATTAGTAAGATTGCTTCATAACCTGACACATCTTATTACCACCAAGATGAATCGTGAACTTGCAGTGATGACATTACCTCAGAACCTCATCTCTTAATTCATCGATATCAAGAACAACTAGCCATCCTTTCTTTTGAAGACAACCCTCTCGATCGACCTCGAACTCTTTATCCTATGGTTCCAACTTCTGGATAATCTTGAAAAGCTTTGCATCCCGATTTTGGCTCTCACCAATCCTTTTGATGAGATTAGGTCTTATCTATAAGCTTGCCATTAGGTCCATCCCAGTTCTGCATTGCTACCACTTTAACGGGGTCAACCGCTATTCCATTTCCAGAATCAACATAGCCTAAGAACCTCACTTCGCTCTTCCAGAAGTGACACTTCGAAAACTTAGCCCTCAACTGAGGATTTCAGAAGATTTCCAAAACAACTCGCAAGTGCGTCTTATGCTCTTCCTCATTTTGGGAATAAACCAGAATATCATCCACGAACAAAAGCACGAACTTGTTCAACTAATCTTTTAAAACCATACTTATAAGATCCTCTAAATAAACTAGTGCGTTAGTCAACCCAAATGGCATCACCCATTATTCGAAGAAACCGAGCAGTCTTCGGTACCCTATCAGTTTCCACCCTCAACTGGCAGAATCCCATTGCCAAATCCATCCACGAAAACACTTTGGCCTCGTGAAGCTGATCGAACAAGTCGTCTATCCTCAGCAACGGATACACATTCTTCTTAATCACCATGTTCAACTCACGATAATCAACATACAATCTCAATGATCCATCAGCCTTAGTTGCAAAAACAACTGGTGCACCTCATTCGGACACACTTCTCTGATTGAACCCTTTTCCCAAAAGATCACGTCCTTGCACCTCTAGCTTGAGCTGTTCCTTATGCGCCATCCGCCTAAGAGGCATACAGATAGGTATAGTACCCTCGACCAAATTGATTCTAAACTCAATCTTGTGATATGGCGGCAAATCTTTGACCTCCACAAAGACATCATCAACCTCACTTGCGATCAGCTCTGATGAAAAGTCTTCCCATGGAATCTCAAGCGAATATGAATAACTTATGAAGACAGCATCTTCAGGTTTACATGAATCGTAATTAAATCCCCATCCACATTACCAACCGTCACCTACAACTTTTTGCAATCCGCTTTTGCCACATACCCAAAATACTTCTAAACCCAGCGAAAGTCACAACAAATAATCATTCATAAAAGAGTAACCATGACTAAATAAACTAAACTACGACAAGTCATACAAGGAGCAGATAGACCCCACATTGGATTAGTTACAATTTTAAGTTCTATTACAACTTCAGTTCCTGAACCCAGTCATACAATTATAATAGGTGAAAGAAGACGATTCTCTAGTACAAATTAGAACTCAAACAAACTCCACCGGGAAAAAGCATATCTAAACTAACTACCGTTTACTCCTAATTCTCATCAGGAATGCAATAGGAAATTGGAATAGCTTCCAGAATACATGCTCCCTCCGGTTTTTTATTCTTCAGAAAATCAGGGAAATCTTTCTTCTCATGTCCAGACTTGTTGCAGTTATAACACCTCCTTTCGGCTTTCGTCTCCTTACAATATTTGAAAAAATGGCCCTTCAGCTGATAGTTAAAGCAGATTTCATTCTTCTTAGGTTTCTTCTTTTTGCCATTATTGTCTTCCTATTGATTTTTCTTTCTCTTATTCATCTTGTTTGCAACACTTGGGCCAGTAAAAGTTTCTTTATGAGGCTCATGTCTGCTTCTAAAAGCCTCATCCCAAGCACCATTGATCCTTTCTGCTCGCTTCTTAACTCGGCGTCGAAGTTGCTCCAAAGCTATACTTCTTCTTGGCTCATCTTCTTCTTTCGTAGGAGGATAATCCCTTTGTTTCTTAGTGAAATCATCCCTAGGTACTTGTATAGGAACGCCACGCTCAACAGTCGCTTTGGGAATGGGCATCCTTAGTATGACCGATGTCATCATAGCCCCGAACATAACCAAACATTCTGGCATAACACCTGAAGCTCTCAGTTGGCAACCATTACCTACCCTTCTAGTCGCAGGCTCATCGCTAGTAGTGTTTCCTATAGTTTGACGACTCATTTTAAATCTACAAATAGAATGATTAGTCCAGAAATGAGATAAATGGCAATGGAGTTCAAACGCTATTACACTATGCACTACTATATAGTATACCTATATCGAAAATCTACAATTACATCTCTTATAGGTTATTAAGTCCTTAAACTTTGGCTAAAATCGATAACTAGAGCTCAGATACCAAATGTGATGACAGCCCGTAACTCCTGCACTTAACAATAGGAATAAAGCGCCGAAAGACGTGCCATGCAGCTATGGACGATCATTGAGGTAAGTAAACATATGTGGAACATGTCATATAACTCACAGTGCAAGGATAAAATATAATAGAACATATATAACAGGATTTAATAGCAAAGCATATCTGAGAAGAAACTTGAACTTTCATAACAACTAGAAAGTATATCTATATATCTTTGGATTAAAACATAAGTGTCTATACAAATTTTCCTTAGTACAACACTCGGAGTAAACACCAATTATAATAGCGGAAACATCCAATACGTGTAATAGAGAAACTAATACGAAAGCCCCCTGCTCGTTAGAGCTCAGCATCCTCACCTCAATAAGCTCTACTACCTATAACCTGCTACTTAGTCTGCCCATCTAAATCCAGATGAACAGCCCAAGGTAATAAGAAGAAACATAAAACATTGATTCAAACATAGTCTTACTGATAGATAAAACTGCTATCTAACATCATCAATAAAGTATATGAGAAAAGGTAGATAGACCAATCAATCTACCAACTCAATCACAGAGAAGAAACCCAACCACGTCTTCCCCACATTTGACAGTGATAGCCTTTACAATCAAACATTTAGAACAACAAAGAAGGAACAAACAGTTCATTCATGGCAATCAGAAGTAACCAGATAATAATAATCATAGCAACCAGTTATACCTCACGTAAACCACCCTAATAGAGATCAACACCCTGCAAGCACAAGCCCTGAAGGCCTAAACTAACATCAGACAAGCACCTAAGAAAATTTCCCTCGATATCAGACAACTTACGTGAGACGGTGCAAGCAAAAATAAACCAACATCCAAGACTCTGGCTATCACTTCTTATCCTGCTTTGAAACCATCGTTAATCATATGATGGCCAACCCTTCCACATGTCAAGGGCTAATGGTAAACCCATTCCTAGAAAAAATTCCATATGCCTTTCTATGATATGTATATAGGCCTTTCGACAATACCTACGGTACTCGACAATCAACCCTCCGGCCTTTTAGGTACACCCCTATTATATCCCTGATTTGAGTCCGCTAGAACCTATGACAATGCTAATTTCACGGTCTTCAGTATCTCTACTCGTCATCACCGGAGACCATCCATAAGTTCAAACATATTCGAGAAGCCATTATCCACGAGCTCATACATACTTGAGTTGTCTTCACATTCATTGCATTACGAAGATCAACGAACACATCACAGCATTTCGACATTCCTCCTTGAATTCACTTCAAAGTTATAAGCCTCGTTGACTTAAAAACAAGCTTCGTTTGGTCAACATTCATTAGGTCTTGAACCCCTTAGCTCTCACTCCTTAGGTCTTTCTCCTTAGGTCTTCCTCCTTAGGTCTTGTTCCTTAAGTTTTAAAAAAACCTAAGACCTAACTCCCTGGGTATTAAAAACGACCTAAGACCTAACTTCTTAGGTCTTAAAATCGACCTAAGAAAAACAACCTGACTCCAGATCTGACCAAAATAGCTCCAATCCTTACCAAATCATCACCAAACGATAACATCGATGCAAATGACTCATCTAAATCATCCAATTCCATAGTCAACACTTTATGAAACCATCAATAATCATATAAGATTCACTAGATCATGATAAATGATTGAATAAACTAAAATAATGGATATAACTTGCATAAACATATGAATTAACGTAAGAATTACCAATTTTTAGTTTCTAGACTAGTGTGAACCCATGCTTCGCACACGGGTTGGTGAAATAGTTTAGAATTTCAAGTCTTAAAATAGCTGATGTGGCTATAGATGCAAATAAGCAACATGTGTAAAATTTTAAATTCCTACAATTAGCGATCAAATTAAGTTCACAAATAGATGAAAGAAGCATTGAAATAATTTATAGGAATACGTTATTTTTTAAAACTTATTACAACAATTGAAATAGAAGTTATATATTCATAATTAGAAGTCAATTTCATAAATATAATTAAAAAAATGTAAGTGCTTTTTATAACTAATTAAGTGTTTGTCAAATTAGTTTATTGCTTACCTCATTATATGCATTGCCATAGAAATTTGTCTGAATAAAGTAAAAATATCCCCGAGTATTTATTACCTGCCGTATGTATTGAAAATGCTTAATTATAATGAGAAACCTAATAAAGTTGTACAATATGTTGTTGGTGCCATCACTTTTGTTAACTATGTTGAATGTAAGTATATTTAAACAAATTCACACAGTTGTCAGGTGACTATTTTGCTTGGATAATCGATCAATCTTACAATTTTACTTTATCTTTAGGGGTAACTACTAATAAAATAATATTTAGTTTTTCAAGTATTTGGTGAAATACCAAGAAGTACATGTCTGGAGAGAGTAGCAGCGCCAGAAATCAAAATTTGAAGCTTCCTGAAGTGTCCAAAAAAAAGCCCCAGTGTTATCCATATTAATTAGTACCACAATGCAAATTTATGTGCAAATGCAAGTTACATGTCTATGAAAACATCCATGATACATTCAATCCTTTGTTCAAGAAATGTATGTTAGCACATCATAATAAAATCCTGAATTAGAAAGAGCAACACCAATGCATCCCTTGTTCAAGATATAGTAAATACCTTCACACATGTACCTTTAGTTAGATTAATTTTCTCAGGTTGCGAAAAGTTGACTCCAGCTACGTGCAATACCCAAAAATTCTAGATAATTTCATGTATAACATAACAAAGCCATATTACATCTTACATTGCCATTTTCCCAAAAGAAGCAGCAAAAAAAGATTATGATACATTTTCACTTAATAATAAAGTTAGCATATAATTGATTACACTACATTAAGTCATAGTGTGCTTGGATTGACTCTTGATTAATAATTATAATGAACAAAGACAAACAAAACAAACTATGATATAAAATGTATTAGAATTTAATTAACTGTATTATAAAAGATAGGACAGTAAATGATCATGCTTTAAATCGTATAAATGCTAAAAGTGCATGATTACTTCATTGAATGCAAAATATCTTCTGCATGCACAGTAGATAATGTCCATGTCCTAAGAGTTTCGGTGCTTAATCTGTGCTTTCTTGTACCTGCTGCACTGCAGATATAACAGATGGATCAATATTAAAAAAAGATCTCAATATACGTACGCAAAGAGAGTAAATATCAAGTAGTAAGATTTTTATTCGTATTGAGTCCACATTATATATTATATTGTTTTAACAACGAATTGTTACCACAAAATAATTTCAAATTTGTAATCAAGAAGGACAACGGTTTTGTTATAAAATATAAGTTTCTTATAAATTATTGTTTTGAAGAGAAGTGGAATAGATTGCACAAATTTGCAAATTAATTATGCTAAAATGCAATACTTTTGTATCAATTCTCCAAGTGTCATGTATCATTCATGTAAATCAGACTAAACATGCTAAACTAAATGCATGAATTTTGGTAAATGCAACAACTATAAAAACTAATAATGAACTAAAATCCAGTAACATACACACCAAGAGATTTGTATCTCAAATTCTGTTTTGTTATGATGTTAAGGCTTATCGTAGATGGCTGCATTTATGTGTGTATAATGCAAAGAGTCAAAATTACATGAGCAAGAATTTTCAGGATGGCTATAATATAAAAGGTACATAAAATTGCCGAGAGAAGAGAATTAAAGTCGGAAATCAATTCAGTAAGAGGAATAAAGCAACTACATATAACAAAATAGAGAACTTGTGTGGCCCATGCTATACAGCTGGGAGATGCTTTAACTTTAATCTCATCCCCATATGCCCTAACCTTAACCCTTAAAGTTAGGATTTTAAAGTGTGATATTTTTGCTAATAATGAAACTTTAACAACTAAAAACGTAGTAAAAATGTATTTGCATGGAAGTGTGCTATTTACCATATGATACACAACCAATTGCAGTGGATAAGCATAGCTGAAATGTTTAGAAAATTCTGGAAAACAAATGATAAAATGATGCAATTTAGAAATGAGCTAATCGTTTTTCGTGGGTAATCATACCTTGTGGAATGGAGACAACTGATGAAAAATTAGGCTTATATTTATGGTTGTGATCAATAACAATAACAAAATAATTTAATAAATTTTGCTTTCTGGTTTATTTCAGTCTAAAGTATCAATTTTTTTAGAAAGATAGTTACAAAAATAGAATTTATCAACTTCTAATTAACTTCGTCAATTTGTACAAAAAAAGTTATTGAAATCATAAGCATCCTAGGCACAAAGGGTTCAATTTATTTGTTCCTTATTGTCCATTCCCTATACCACAAAAAATCTTAGATCAATAGAGTCCACAATATTTAATGTACGACCACAGATACAACTTAATAGTTGAGAAATATATGACATTGGAGATAGACAGAAACGGGATAGAGGATTTTACCACTGAAACCTTATTGTCTGTCCTCAAGTGCAGTTAAAAACCTTAACCATACATCATGACAGAATGATGATTTAATGAATCTATAATAATTCGAACGTATGTGGCACATGGGGATAAGCAATGGCGATTTGAAGGGACTTCTTTCTGATTCAAATAAGAGGATAAAACACTTAAGCCAAAGTTAATTATGTATCTTCCGGTGGTTGATAGTAAAAATAATTAGTGATTTCTTAAGATGACAATGAGTTGGTTGCTTATATCACTGAGTTTAAATCATATTCAATTTCTGCTAGCGTTATAGACGCCCTTGAACATTAATATGGGACAAATGCTAACCATTTGTCTGAAAAGAACTTCAAAGGATTCAGATTTCCAAAGGTGCTAAAAGATACTTTAGCTTGTTATATTTTTCATATAAGCTCTTAAATTAAAATCATAACTGAAATTCATCACAATCAATGGATATGATGTGTTCCGTACAAAAATTGCTAACACCTACAATTTTAGTTGCATGCTCAAAAAAATTAGCTTACGAATAATGGGTTGGTTTCATATATCTTTGAGGCAGCGATATAGACACCCTTGAACATTAATATGTGACAAATGCTAACCGGTTGTTTGAAAAGATCTTTAAACGATTCAGATTTCCAGATGTGCTAAAAGATACAAAAGCTTATTATATTTTCCATATAATCTTTTAACTAAAATTATGACTAAATTTAGTACAATCAGGAGACATAGTGTGCTCCTTAGAAAAATTGCTAACAGCTACAATTTTAGTTGCATGATCTAATAAAAATAGCTTAGGAAAACTTAAAATATTAATCACATTCTCAAACGAATATTAAGCTTTCATATAATATAATAGATAACTATATGATTAAAGCTGAATTTTAGTACTAAAATTCTATTGATGGTCATAGTATACTATTAGAAGACCAATAAAACCTCAACAATATAAAATTGTACATTTTCCAAAATACCTTGAATCAGTCAAATTTTTGTTGATGGTATACCATAAAATATTAATGTTGATGTTATTCGTATTATTCTATAAAATTTAACCTTGAATCCGGAATTTTTTTACCTGATGGAATACAACAAAAGATGACGTTATCAATTAGTGCAACTAGCTAGCTAGTTATAACAAAATAATGCTATCAATTAATCCTATATTCATATTGCAACATAACGCAAACACAGTAGACCAACTAATAACAGTGACTCTTATATCCACCTTGTAAATTTTAGTTAAAAGTAAATAATTTTATATATATTTACAACAAATATTATGACAAAGTGATTGAAAATAGAAGTTTTAGAAGTTTTTGAGATAGAAAAATTAAATGGACAAACAAACATGCATACCATGCTATAGTAGAAATCTTCAAATATTATGATTTAAACTTGGTATGTTATATGCTAAGAATAGGCATATGATTTAATTGATAACAATTTATTGATCAATTATAAACTTGTGCGTTAAAACTTATCATTATAAAGGGTATTGTCCTTTATCCATTTGAAAATAAATTTAAACATAAAGATGGTAAGTCTATTAGTACACAAAAATCTATCATGTTATAATTTTCAACATTCACGGGCTGCAGAACTCAAGAAATGCAATCGGTTCATTTCTAGGAAGATAGATCTATATCAGCAACAAAATTTATCAAATACATAATTTTTTGAATAGTTTAAATATGTTATGGTTTATGCCACAAAATAAAATCAGAAAAATTCGGGCAGAGCCAAGAAATCTAATGCTATATTTTTATCGAGTTACAGAGTAAACATCAAACCAAATGCACCCTTTGGAAGGAAAACCGATTATAGAGTCTTACTTACCACTAATGATTTACAAACAAAATCAATACAGACGATTTTGGGTAGAAGGAAGTTTAATGATGCATAAAATATTGAATCACTTAAAGCAACAAATCAGGTTTTTTTTACCTTAAGTAGAATAGATTGAATCGACAAAAGGTAGAGTATAATTGGGTCAACTAACAAACTACCAGGCTGCCTCACAGGTGCAACCGAAGCAAGGGAACTACAATCGTCCGATATAGCAGTGAAAAATGAGGCAGAACGGTTGAAGCAGATGCGAATAGTAAAGGGAAGAACATCCAACTAGTGATGATGAGTTGGAGACATCTTTGCCTCTTCAAAAACACAGCTGACTGAAGTTTCCGTAAATGATGAAAATATGCATCTCATCAATTCCAAGGGTTAGCAGCCAAAGAATAAAAAATAAAAAAAAAACTTTTTGATTCATTTAGAAAATGGCACTTGGTTTCAGATATTAAAGAAGGGGAAAGGCATCATAGAATAAAGGAAATAAATTAAAATCATGATCTTTCAGTTTTAAAATTCAACGGATACCTATGAGGCTGGTGCGTTGAATATAACTCTGTAATAGTAATAATATAATAGTATAGATTAGGTATTCATTGCAAAAGCAATTAATAAACAAACAACAAAAGTGAAGTTGAAAAAAAAAACTGCTTATATGATGTTGCATACCACAGAAATTCAAATAAGTTAGCTAAGGAGAAACAAATGCAAAATAGCCATAAATGGATTTTCTATGGGTGATAGCATTACCATGTAATTTGGAAATTTCATCGCCTATTAAAATTTAGTGAAGAAGACCATAATTGTAGCACCGGGCATGAGAAAACAAACATAAATGCGGATTCACCAAATACGGCTATCAAAATAATTAAGGTATATATAGTTAGTATAGGGACAACTCAACTCAAAAATTATAATATGCAAATGTGCAATTTCGGGTCCAACATCTTTGAAACGAAAGCATTCGTCTTCTGGTATGCTACACGCAGTCTGGAAAAAACTGAAATAAGAATGAGTTTCCGCCAAAAAAACATACTGCTTACATTTGTATCCAATGTCAGACTTTGGATATAAAATCAGTTACTCTTTATCAGCCTCACATAGAATTCCACCTAGCAATCATAGAACTCACTTTATTTGCCTATTTATGTAAAAGGAACATCAACTCGGTTGCAGTATGCAGACAAACAGTTTAGTTGTTGCGTACATCTAAAAGCAGGCCTAATCGTAGCTATCAATCAAGAAAATACAACAAAAATTCAAAACAACCCATTTGCAACATGATGAAGGAACAAACCTGCAAACATTCAGAGATGTCAGAATGAGATAGTAATGCAGGATGATAGATCCAAAACCCAAGTGCCGTAAAAATAATCTGTCTGCAAAGATGAGGAATAGTGGAAATACGGAAATATTGAAATTTCGTACATAGAACCAAAGGGCAAAGGCTAATAATTGAACTTAACCTCCATCGTGCCTTGTTCATTTCTTATAGTGTAAACAAAACCAAAAAAATGCATCTTATCACAGTTCTTGTTCTATTACATTTTTACCATATTTGACTTTCAATATATTGCTAGTTGCCAATATACATGGGCATTATAAAAAATAAAAAACTTCTCATAATGCTCTCAAAAGCCAGTCAGAATAAAATATTATATAATCCGCCTATCTCCTACATATGCTTGGAAAAGTAGATAAACGAACATGGTGGCCTATTTTAATTTTCATATGAGCACAAAAAATGGAAGAAACAATGCTCTGAACCAGCTATCCAGATTACAATTATCTCTGACTTGCATGCAATGACACCAAAAATCCCAGCTTTATTGACTAATAAGCTAGCAGTTTGGACAAACATATTTATTGCTGAAATATGTGATACAACACAGGAAAATGGATGCGAAATGCAAATTTATTATTCATTCAAGTTTAGTAGAGTTCAAGCTTTTCTAACATGAAAATGAACTATTGAAATTTCTGAAAATTACCTACTAAAATTTGTTAAATAAACAAATCAAGATAGTCATGGAGAAAGATATCCCACAGCAATGATTAAACCTACAAAAACTGAATTAAAAGAGTCAGCGCAAAATTTACATATAAATGTATGAAGATATTTTAAACATACGAAGATGAAAATGATTACATCAGTTGCATCTCGAGCTGTGTTCATCCTAAAATAGGTTATGCATGTGTATTATGCTTTGACAAACAGTAAAAGCATCATATGTACTATTAACATACATTAATTTTGTGTGTTTGGCTTTTAATCTTAAACAATGTCGTGCAAGGGTATAGTACAGGTCTAATCTAAAAGGCACTTGTAACCATGATATGTGCATAATATTACTCTTCATACAAAGTTTATACATCATAAATTTTACCTTGAAACTATAAGAGATCGGTTTTTAAATCCTTACATATCTTAAGCTATTTTCCAAACGGCATATTCTCATATGTGCTATCTCAACATGGCATGTTACAAATAATTCTACAACTCTTAGCTGCTAACATAATAGTCGTTTTCAAAATAAAAAATACAAAACCGGGAGAGCACTTTACTTTAATAGCATACTCCTATAAACAAAAGGAACAAAATAATGAACTTACATGACATAAGATAAGTGTAGGCTATTTTTTTCCATCATAGGAAATGCAACAAATTTTATTAATATTTAATCGCAGTATTTGCTTGTATAATAATACAAATAATTATTTTAACCACTTTTAATTAGAATAAGAATTTCTGCTATCACTTTTTTGGTGAAACAAAAGAAAATTATCGTAATGTATCAAAAAGTGCAACAACATCTGTAAATTCAGGCAAATCTAAACCTTCTAACCATTTGATTGCTTCAAAAATAAATGAACACAAAATTTAAGAAAATATACGCATTTCCATTTCACAATATAACAGTTGCTCGTTAGGAAGCAATAAATGAATAGGATTATATGAATTTCCGTATTGCTAAAAAGAAAAGCAAGAACAACATTGACAACATTTTTCAAAGTTCAATGCCTCACATCTAAAGTTTAACTTTCAAACTTATAAGCTTCATAAAGATAATAGGCCTAATATGTAAAAGGAGAATTTTTGGCTGATGTTTCATGCTTGTGAGATATCAAGTGTTATTTTTATATACAAATGAAGCAATGTAACTTGATAACTTTGGCTCACCATGGTGGGCAACTAATTGTAGGTTAAAAAGACTTCACTGTTAAAATTATAAATTAAATCCAGGGTATAGAGACTGCAGGACTTAACAGCTATTAAACTCCCATTAACTGCACAACTGAACTTTTCTTTATAAACGACAATTATTAAAATAATCTTAATGCTCAGTTGAAAATATTATTTATAAACTATAATTATCCCGAGAAATTGCATAAAGCGTGTTAATGTAGACATTGTTAGAGAAGCTTAAACTATGAAGATCCAACAGGTAAAAGATAGAACTTGGTACGTCCTTTAAAGAGAATTGCGACCACTGAAAGGTATTGCAGTTGTGTTAAATACCCAGGTTCAAATTGTATCAGACCATTATGTTTGTTTACTCCATGGTGAAGGTGAATAAGAAAAGATAAATTGGCCAAGGAAGTAGATACCGTACTTATCAAATTAAGTGAGTCAAGATTTACTAATATACTATTATTATCATTTACTTAGCGACATTACACAGTAGGGGTAATAGATCATTATTCCTATAAATGGTCTCCTAGATACATACTTTTTACTCTATACCATCATGTGCCTGTGTGCACCATTCTTATCAAATATCATAATCATATCAAACAATTAAAAAACCTCACTTGTTAAGTTGGTATTAGCAGCCAGATAATCTAGATTGAGAATAGTCAATGTTCCAGGTTAGCCAATCTGAAAGCGTATGTGGAGTATCTCCTGCATAGTTGATAAATTTCATGCTTAGTGAGCAATCTGACCTATCATTTAATTCATACCACAAATTATTCATAAAGACCTAGGTATTATGAGACATCCACCAGATCAGTATTTATTTACCCAATCGTTTCAGCTTGATATACACTGGAAGTAACACAAAACAAACATTCTAGTGTAATTATTCTTACCCAAAGTCTACATTTATGTAATGTGTATGGTGACATTCCAACCATTATTATCAAAGACATAGGTTGATGCTTAACTTATGGATATATTATCAAAAGTATTATGAATAGCCCACCACATCAATGTAAACAACTGTTATACTAACTGATATCACCGTAGTTAACTAAACACCATATACTACGATGCATGCTCGAAGGGGCATGGGTTCATTTACATCAATATAATAATGAGTAGTATACCTTTTACTTACCTAACTTTATATTCATTCCCAATGTAAATGCGGGTGCGGGTGCAGGTTCAAACATATGCAAGTCCAAATAGATGCGTATAACCACATTCCAGCTGCAATGCTTTGAATAAACAGTTTAAGGAATGCCAAAATAGTTGATAAAAAGTTTAAGGAATGCCTTCATCACTTACTTAGCAGTAATGTGTATCAGAACAATTAAATAAATTATGGAACTTTTAAACTAAAAATATGCCATTAGCTGCATTTTGTTGACAAATAACAAATTAAATTATATATTGTTATAAAGCCGATGATGATACTGGGTAAGACTTAAAAGTATAATTGTTTGGATTCTAGTTTAGTTATAAAAAACGTCCAAATAAATTAAAAATGGAATTTCACATAGAAAAAGTGACGAACAGTTAAAGTGAAAAGTGGAATTGCGAATCTCAAGTTTAGATATAATCTGGACTACGATAACTTTAATAGAAATGTATATTATTAGCTTTTACTGACCTCTGAGACCAACTATTTGCAGAAAGTAAAAGGATAAGTCATCAGTAAACATCATAAAAGGTTGTGAATTCAATATATTTTCCAAAATAACAAAAGCAGGCGGGCAAAAAGGAATTTAAAGTACAAACCGTTAAGTAAAATGAAACAGTCTGAGTAAAACATAGAAGAATATGAGAACGTGAAGTTGATCTACATGTTGATGTTGGATGCTCAGGATAGAATAACAAAACCGCAGCTTTTTCCTACGATCGAAGAGAGGGAAAATTGACATGCATAAAAAGGGGGAAAACAGTAGGAAAATAGTAAAATTGAGGTAGGGAGAATTACAATATGCAAAATAAAGCAGTGACAGCGCAACAAAGTGTGCTACTGGTAGATGCATAGGACAGTCCTTGAATTTTGAGCCTCATGATAACAAATCCAACACTAAGCATCGCCATGATCGAATTGCAGTGGTGCTCTACTTTAATGGCCATGGCTGTAAATTTTCAACACAAATCTTGCAAAATGTCAAAATGAATACAAACGAATATATTCGTGTTGTGCACATATCATATAGAAATGCAGAATAATGTATAAAATATCATGCATAACTACAACGATGTGAAGAACAGAAGCAGGGTAAGTGTTAGTTTACTTATAGGGAAATATGCCCCTTTTTAGGCTAAACTGCCTGTTATAACATACCATTATTTGGAACTAGATGCATGCATACTTGGATTTTTGGGAAAGGGTCCGCTATTGAACATGTAAGTGAATTGTGCTTTGTGGTTAAAAATACAAAAAAGTTGCAAGTCATTAAGTAATTATTCTTTAGAAGTTGTTAAATCCCATAGAAAGTCAAAATGAATAAGAATGAACATACTTGTTTTGTGTATCCACATATATAAATGCAGAATAAAGTATATCCTATTTGATTTCATACTTGAACAGTTAAACTACAAACTGAGAAATAGAAAGAAAAAAGAAAAAAAAAAACAATGAAATTATTGATGTTATCAGAAATTGTACATGCATACAGTAATACTGATGAAACCAAAAAGGTAAGTATAAAAGCTTTCCGGATATACATGATGCCCTTTGAGCATGTAGACAGTAAATTACTTCAACTTCTAATTTGTACTTCTTCTTTTGTTACCTAGAGAGGAAGTTAAAAAATTCCATTCTTATTCTCATACCTTGAAACTTGATTTTGTGGCATTAGTTAATTATGTTAGGCCAAAATTAGATATGCATATATAAGGACAATAGTTAAACTGTCAAAGAGAAAAACATAAAGTATATATAAAAGCAATACAGGTTTGTATGAGAGTAATAGTCAGACTATCCAACAGCTTAACCAAAATAGAAAATCAGTACTGATTTGATTATAGTTAGTCACTGAAATTGGAACATAGAGCATAACTTTCTACAAGCAATAGATCAACATAAATTTCAATTGGAATAGCAAAAAGTATATTGTTCGTAGTATAAATGTCAGATTCGAATTATACTGTGTATCCCGGATACCTTAATTTAAAGTTAGACACAAGTGTAAATGAGAATAGGCAGAAAACCGCAAACTTTTGTACAATCAGCAAGTCACCTTGATATTTCCTTTTCAGACAAAGCAGGCAGAAAAAGAAGCGAACAGAGGGCTTAATTTAGTGACAGAGGACAGTAACTTACCACGACTATCGATAGATCTACCGAATTGTGTAGAGGATAGAGATGATGTTGGTAAACGATCGGGTACAGTGTATGTTGGAAGCTCCAGTCAATGCTAGCAGGTAGAAATCGTCGTGGAGGCACGTGGCTCAAACGCGGTCGAGTTCATCTAAAGATCCCATAGTAGAACGGGGAATGAATATATCGGGCAAAGGGGTTTATGAAATGGAAAGAGGGACATTGCAGGGAGTACGAATGCTTGTTGATCCACTGGTTGAATGCGGAACCGAACAGGCCCAAATTAATTTAGGGTTTAGGAAGGAAAAGCGGTGGGGGTGCAAGAGAATGAGTGGAGAGCGAAAGAAGAAGGGAGATGAGCGGTAAACACCGCAAACACGACATGGGGAGGAAGAAGTTGACATGCTAGGCGAAGGTGAACAGCGCTAGGAAGAGCGCGTGATAGGGATTGGGTGTGTGAGGGATTAGGTGGATGAGAAGTGAGAACGCAGAGGAAAAAATAAAGGAAAGAAAATGGTACATAGGTGAAAAAGCGAGATTGTTGAGTGCACAAAACACGTGGCATGCTTATATTCTGTCCCATTAAAAAATTGGAGGGGGATTGATAGCCAGCTAAAAGCAACTCATCTTTAATACTATAGATTAGATCTTACGGTGATTCAAATGAAAACATACTTGCCATGATGTAAATCTAGGTGAAAACAACTTAAAATGATGAATACTTGATTGAATCGGTGTGAGAGATGATTATCACTTACCAATTCTTCGAATTAACTTGAAATCACTAAACTCTCAATTCATACAATGAAGAATATGCTTCAAACCTCTTAATTTGACGCAATCTCTCTTCATTTGGCGTAAATCTAGCTCCAAACGATGTAGATCTTCGATTCTCTTATGTAGATCTAGAATTTTAATGGTGGAAACGTATATTTGATTGAGCAAGGAGGATCACAAGCTCAACCAAATGAGAGAATGAAGAAAGTAAACTATTCTCCATGCCTCTAACCCCTATTTATAGCCTCCCACCAACCCACTAATGGGCCTCCTCAAATCAACCCATCAATGGCTCTAAAAACATGAACAGAAATTGTGAAATACAAAAAAAGCGATTCCTCCTAAACCGTTGAACCAAGTCTTTAAGGTGACCACTCTAAGGAAATGGCACAATAATTTCCTTTCCAAGGAAACCGACCTCGGCACCTGATTAAAGCCTAGTCAAAAGTTATATCATGTTCAAGACTGACTGGGGCAAAATGGTCAAAAATAAAATTTAAAAATTACGGACATGTCTCACGGCCCCATAACGAACATATTAAAATATGAAAATGATCCAACCCTCAGGGAAAAAATAAAAATATTTTACGATCCTCCAATACGTAAAATGTGGGTTGTTACATTAATTAAACGACCTTAATACTTTTTTACCTAGTACGGTCAAACCGTAAGTCCAATCGATACGAAATTTGAAATCCTACTATACTTAATAGGTACGGATCCAATGAAATTGGTCTCGTCGAATTCATAAATCATTAGAAAAATGGCCTTCTTGTGTGCTATTATTAAATTTCAATAGATCTTTCAACATGTGTTTATATTGCGCACGCTCACATACTAACTTCGATTAATATGATATTTTAAATCTTATAGTAATTTGACATTCCGGATCCGGTGAAACTGGTGTCATCGAAATCCGAGATCACTTTTAAAATGGTTGTTTTCCCAATATTATCTGATTGTTTAAACTGGAAAGTTGATAGAACTTATACAAATAACTTATCTGATTGTTATACCTTTTGAATCCATATTCAAACATGAGTGCATTTATCAAGAATCGTAAGTGGTCATTCCAAAAAATTTAAAACTTAAAGTTTCAAAATATTAGAAATTCAAGGTTGTTACATAAGGGATGATATTAATATTTGAAGGTGAATAACTATTTGAAAGTAAACTTTATGCAAATGGGAATGGTTATAAGGCAATTTTGGTTGACCTGTAACAGTAAATTTATTCTGAAGTTTGGAACGTTAATCAAACAGAAATCATTCGAAAGAAAGTTATATGTTGAAATTTGACAATATCGAATTTAGGAAAGTAATTTTTACCATCCGTTTTAATCAAGATTTATTTATTTATTTATTCAAATTAATGAGCAAAAGTTATATTTTAAAATTAAATATTTCAAAAGCCGAGATTATAACGCTATCGTTATAATCAAAATTTTCCATTCGCGAAGTGGATTCTTAAACCTAGTTCGGGAGTTGCTTGAGTGATGATTTGTTGGTATTCGAAGTTGTGAGCTTTGTCTACTTCGAAGTTAAGAATGTTGTCCAGTTAAGGTCTAAGAGATAATTATACCAAAACTTGATTGACTTCATTATTGACTATGGAATGGTTAAGGTTCGATGGTGGAGATTTATTAGAGATACAGTTAGTTAATGAATGATTAATGGGATGAGTTGTTGTAACGACGTTTTATACAATGTTCGTTTAAATCCTAGCAAATGATATTTGGAAATGTTTTCCAAATATAACCAGAGATGTTTTATGAGCATAGAAAATGAAATGATTTGGTTGATGAGGAAATAAGAATGTGAATATACGGAAATGTTTTCTGATGTTAATAACGTATATTTTCTAAATGTAGAAAATAAGAATGTGAATATTTGGAAATGTTTTTCGATGTCAATAACATATATTTTATAAATATAGAAATTAAGAAATGTGAAGAGTCGGAAATGTTTTCCAATGTTAATAATGTATATTTTTTGGAATATATAAAATAAATAATTTATGCTATATGGAAATGTTTTCCAAGGATCGTGAGAGATAAATGAATTTTGAAAAATATCTTGAGGAAAGATATGGAAAATGAGAAATTGGGAGACGATAAATTAATGAAAATTAATTTAGAATGACTCAGTGTTGTTAGATGCTTGATTAGTAGAATTTCCATTTGGAAATAGAATCGTTGGTTATATGGATGTTCCTTTGATAGTTTATTAACTAACTAACAGAGTTTGTGCCCGTTTTATATTTCTGTTTTCAATACGGAGAGACCGGGATCAGATTCATTATCTAAAAAAAACTTTGTATAGGCACAAGCATTGCGAATCAAATTTTGCTAAAGATAATTGAAGATGGAGTAAAATACAATGGCCATTCTGTTAATCCTAGGTAGAAAGTTCTTAAAGATAGATTGATGGCACGCTGCCTTCGGTTTGTCCAGTCCCCGGACAACGTATATGGATGGATGCCTAACAAGGGTTGCAAGATGTTCTTATTGAGCCCATTGTATTCCTCTCTACAGATACACTATCGGAAGGTGGTTCCATACCTTGTCATAGTTGGAAATCCATTATCCAATAAGCGCCTAGCGTTTTTTGATTGTATACTATGTATGTGAAGTGTGAGATGCAAGCATTCTGCTAGATTACTATTTATTTGATTAGACACTATTATAATATCAGAATAGTGTCGTTACAAAGAATAATTTGGGTTATCATAAGGTAAAAGCATCCATGTTTATGTGTGGATCAATCTTACAATTATCCTTTTTTGAGGTTCTTTAAAAATTAAATCAAGTGGTTGGAGTTTACTCACAACGGTCCCACGAATGACCTAGAGTTTATTTTGTTTTGTTTTTTCCCTAAACTCTTGGGTGCCCAAATTTATATGGGCAGTCAAGTAGTTCGAATTTTACTGATACATTTGGAGGAGCTTGGAGCAGGGGACTTTGGCATTAGATATCCACAATTTATTTCCGCTATGTTGTACGTGTCATACTTTGATGATGGTACGTATACACAATTACTTATTTGTAACTCAAAAGTATTGCTATATTAATATTTTATTCATTCCGTTGTGAGATTGTGTCTGCTCTGACCTTGTGATCATCTTTCCTTCTTTTCTAACTTTTTCTTTCTATTTCTTACCCTTTAATTTCTTCCTATTAATGATCCGGAAATTTCTAGTGCTTGGTTAGTCTACACGGTATTTGTGTCGATGATCAAGATCGAGAATTAGTCGTGTAATGACCCGCATTTGCAGAGGTATTATAATTAATTAATTTAATTATATAAATAGTGATATAGTGAATTAAATGGTCATTGAATTAAATAATGGTGTATATTTAATTAAAATAATAAATTAAATAATATATTTAATTTTGAAATAAACAGAATTGGCTGAAATGACGATATGGTGTGAACCGGATCATCTGTGATATTTAATTCAGCTTGGAATTGAATTTGAATATTGAATATAATATATAAACGATAGTTTGAACGTAGAGTCATAATATAATTAAAATCGAGCTCGAAATGGCGTTGTAGTTCGTAAATTGGTGATTCGAACTTCAACTGAATGTACAGGATTCGTTTTAAGCCGGATTTCCGTGAAACAAGAAACGTGTGGAGCTGGTGGAGTATATCTTTCTAGTGGAAGAGAAAAATGGGATTTTCGTCATGTAGATTTTGATTAATGTCCAAATCAAATATTCAGAAAAACAGCGGTATATTCATTCGTGGCCATAATGGTTATTTTAAAAATATTTGAATATCGGGTTTGAATTTAGACAAGGTTCTTTTGAGACGTAGTGATAATTTAATTTTTAGAATTTTACTGTAATTTTTAATTAATTAAATAAGCAACTTTTTATTTGGAGTATTTTGCACCCTTAATCAGTGATTTTGGGGTTTCACAATATGAGTTAATCTACCGGTATTATTATATATGTGGGATCGTGACACCGAGCTCATCACAACGGTATATTTATTTCTGTCGTTGGTCGTCCGGATGAAAACAGAACTTCATATAAAAGGGTCAGCAGAATGTCCAAATAAATATCCTAACTTACGTATGGATGTAAACCAGGCCACGTTTCATTTCATTCTCAACCACTTACATTCTCCAAAATATCTACTGAAAATATCCAAAACCCAATGCCTATAAATAACACTAAACTCTTCGTTCTAAACCTAATCAGAAGTTTCCCCACATCAAAACCGGCTGCCACTCTTCATTTTCTCAGCAACAAATTTAAACGAGATATAGAAAAAAAATCCAAACAAACCATATATAAATCTATGAATCACGGAAGTTGTATTTTGGATATCGTAAGGAGCTACTACTCCATCTCGTGAATATCTTGTTGGATCTCAACGCACTTTTGTTCGCTGATATATGCAAAACAGCACCTACGACTTCCATTCATTTATTTTGAGGCGATGAGGGAGCGAAAGGGAGTAGGCATAGAGTTTCTGGAGGTGAGGAGTTCGTATAGAGTGTAGTTTCAACGAAAGAAGTGAAGCACTGTCACCGTATCTAGTGAAGATGTGCTCGAGTATGAGACGGAAAGGAGGCGTTTAACATCAGGTCGGAAGTCGCGGGTTGCATGATCAGTGCGTGGGTGTTGTTCGATCATGGTGGAAATGGTGAATTCGAGTTTTACAGGGATGATATGTGTTGAAAGACAATTCGAAGGAGAGTGGAACAGTGATTTCAGTTTGAGTTTTAGTGGGGTAAAAGGAGGAGGACGTGGGTTCAAAGTCGGTGAAAATGTTGATGTCTTCGTACTGGAGTCAGATATTAGTTCCAGCGAAGTGGAGAGAAGAATAGAGGCTGGTTGGGCTTTCTAAAATGAGGGTGGGCCGATGGTTTATGTGGTGAGGCCCGGTTTGGGATTTAATTGAATTAGTTTTAGTTTAAACCATTTAAATGTTTATAGGAACTTATAATTTTTGTATCTCGCTCATACGTAATCAGAATTTGACGAAACAAGATCCATTGGGATCGTATGGACGGTGGCTACACCATGGAACTAACCGGGAGTGAAACGAGGCTCGTTACAATTTATAGTGAAATAAATTGTCAGAATCAAATCAAGCGATGGTTATCGTTATTAATGATGATCGTCCAATGTGAGTAAATCTCACTAACTCTGAACAGTTTATAATTTCATGTTGTATTTTTAGAACTGTTAAATATTGACTGATTGACTGTGTATTGGCTGTTTGATTGAACTGCTAGTCAGTTAGTTGAATTTCTATATTGATTCTGTTTAACAGAATATATCATATGGAACTGAAAGTGATGTTATCTATATTATTTAACATCTGTGATGCAGGGAAACAGGTTGGAGGAATCCAACTGGATTACTCAACATTTATTTTACTGTGATTCATATATTGTGATATATGATGTGATATACAATCTGTTGTTGATTATCTGTGTTTGGACGATATTTATCGCTGTTATATGGTATGTTAAATACCATAAGAAATACTAGATGTGGGAAAGGGGATTTTCAAAGTGTATTTTGGAAATGAATTATTTATATAAAATCGATGGATTTTATATAGGAAAGGAAAAGGGTTTTTATAAAAGAAAATAATTATAAAATCAAAGGATAAGTTATAATAAAGGAGATATTTATTTGTTAAATAAATAGAATCGAAAATGAAATATTTGTAAACCATTTACAAATAGAAAAGTTAAAGGAAATATTTATTTGTTAAATAAATAGGAAAGATAAAAGAAATATTTATTTGTTAAATAAATAGAATTGAAAAGGGAATTGTTATTCGTTAAGTAAACAAATAGAAAAGGAAGAAATTAAAGGAGTTAAATCAAACTAGAGTTATTCAAATAGAGTTAAATAGAGTTAAAGGAAAGGAGTTATCAATTATTAGTTAATCGAAAAGAGTTATCGATTTGTTTAATCGAAGTGAGTTATAGAATATTGGTTATTCGAAGGAGTTAACGAACTTAGTTATTCGATGGAGTTAATCGATTAGAGTTAAAATAAAGGAGTTGGTCGAATATAGTTTATTCGAATAGAATCAATTGAGTTAATCGAATATTAGTGATTCGAAATAGAGTTAAATAAAGTTATCGAATATTAGTTATTCGAATAGAGTTAACTGGAGTTAAACAAATAAATCGAATATAGTTTATTCGAATGGAATTAAAGGAGTTAATCGAATTTGGTTTATTGAATAGAGTTAAAGGAGTTATCGAATAGAGTTAATCCAATAGCGTTAGTCCAATAGAGTAAATTTAATAGCATTATCAAATATACCTTATTCGAAGGAAAGAATTATCGAATAGAGATGATCTGAAAGAGAATTACGTAAGGAAGTTTGTTAAAGAATTAAAAGGTGAACTTTGTCTATTTCAAGGTTAGAAACGTTGTTCAGTTAAGGTCTGAGAGGTAGTATTACCCCAACTTGATTTACTTCATTTTTAACTAAGGAATGGTTAAGGTTCGATAGTGAAGGTGGGTTAAAGGAAATTAGTTAACAAGCGTAATGGTTTGAGTTGGCATCGCGATGGTTTGTTTATACATCTGTCTAAGTCCAATGAAGGAGTTTCGGAAATGTTTTCCAACTAAGAACCAGAAATGTTTTCTAATATAGAAAACAAGAAATGGAAATATTTTCCAGTGTTAATAACATATATTTTCTAAACATAGAAAATAAGGAAATATATATATATATAAATATATATATATATATATATATATAAATATATATATATATATGATTGATGATTGATTGATATAATTTCCTTTGGAAATGAAATCATTATTTGCACACGTGTTTTTCTTTGATAGTTAACTCACCGACTATCAAAGTTTTTGACCATTTTAACGTTGTTAATATAGAGAGACCGGTTGGATTATTATCCAAAGAACCACTCTGTATTGGCATAAGTGTTGCGAATCATATATGCCAAAGATAATTGAAGACGGGGTAAAGCGCAAGGGATATTGTATAAGTCTTAGATAACAGATGTACTGAATAGTGCCTTCGGTTCATCCTGTTCCTGGGTGACTTGTATGGATGAATGTCTGACATAGTATTTCCAGAAAGGTCACGTACATTGATTTCTTCAACCGTATCAAGAGTGAAAGCGGAGAAGGAAACTTCTTTAGCTAACACGTAATGTACTGTTGTAGACGTCAATTAGTGATTTTCGAAGGATCTGACAATGTGGCATTCGAAGTGAATCTGGTGTGATGATAAAGCGTAGCTTCTAGCCTCATCAACCGGTAAATGATTGAAATCGGGCAGGCAGCATGGCTAAGTCAGTCACTCCGAAGTAGGGTGTATAATCACCTGATTTAGAGTTTTCATTTACTTCTAAAAATCTATTGTTGATGCTGTCCCATTCGGGAATTGGTTGCTAATCCCAACCGTTGGTGATATACATTCGATACACTCAAGCGAAATGAGTGGTCGGTCATGTGTGGTCGGGTTGCAAGATGTTCTTGTTGAACCCAATGTATTCCTTTCTAGAGGTACACTAGCGAAAGGTGGTTCCATACCTTGTCATAGTTGGAAATCCATTACCCAATACGTGCTTGCGGTTTTTGATTGTATACTATATATGTAGAACGTGAGATGAAAGCGTTCCTGCTAGATGATTATTATATTGTGGTTGGTAGACATTATTATAATATCAAAAGGTTTTTGATATAAAGATAATTTGGATTCTCATAAGGGAAAAACCCGTTTCGTTATACGGCGTGGTCTTATGAGATATCGTTTACTTGTTCGAATTTTTTTAAACTGTTTTACTCATACCAGTCCCATGACTGACCCGGAGTTTATTTTGTTTTGTTTTCCCTAAACTCTTGGGTGCCCAATTTTGTACGGGCAGTCAAGTAGTCAGGATTTACAGATATACTGGAAGAGCTTGGAGCAGGAGGCTTCAGGATTATATAGCTATAGTTATTTCCGATGTATTGTAAGTGTTGTACTTTGATAATGATGTATATTCAAGTACATATGTATATTTCAAGTTATGTTATATATATTATATGTTATTTGTTTCGCTGTGAGGTTCGTGTTACCCTGATGTTGTGTTCTTCTTATTCTTCTATTCTAAGTTTCTATCTTCTCTTTCCTCACCCTCTAATTTCTTTCATTAATGACTGGTATATTCGATCCTTGGAAGTTCGATATGGGTTGTATATCGGATAACCAAGATCGCTAAAAACCCGGGTCGTTACAGGTCGGTACGTTAGGACGTTCTTATCCTTTCCTAAGCATTGAATTTGAATCTATTTTTCCTATAGTATGAATCATAAGTATTAGGTAGAAGCCTATGGATGGTAGGAAGTAGTTCTAAAGCACCACTAGTACAAAACAGGGTATTTGCATCCAATATTTTGCATTATTTGCATCTAATCCACTGTAGACGCAAATGAGATGGACGCAAATGCTAATTTTTTTTGCTTCTGTTATTGACCAGACGCAAGTTCTACCTATCTGCGTCTGTTATAACATGTACTGGATGCAAATACCAATGTATTTGCACGTGAACTGGTATTATTTGCGTCCATTATTTTATATATTAGACGCAAATACGAAGGCTTTAGCGTCTATCTTACCAATGCATTGGACGCAAGTGGGTTCTACTCTTCAATGTATTTGCGTCTGGTCTAGAACCGAACAACACATAATTAATTAACTTAACATGCGATGGCCTTGGAGTGATAAGGGATAATCACCTGAATATAACGAGTAACAGCATAACAAACTAAAGCAATGAATTGCATATCTGATTCCAACCAATCAATCTGTTCACCAGACTCATCGACTTGTGATTTTAGGAGTAATTTCAGTGAGCATATCATTTACGAGATATTCATGGGATGTAAACCTGCATTGTGAGATGGAATGCAAGCAGTTTCATAATTTGGATAATGGGCACTTCGTGGATTCAAGGGAATTATTTGAGTAGAAATCTTTTTACCCGATTCATTTTTATGTTGCGATGTTCAGGCTAACGCTTCAACATTTTGTGTTGATTTTGAGGCAATGCTTGGTTTTGCTTTACAAGTCAAAGCTTGTTTGGGGTTTTATATATTTGGTTATAGCTTGTTTAGGCCTCGTTTCGACACGTACTTTGCATATATTGGTTTTGATTCATAAAGGAAAGGATAGCCTTGCACTTTAAAAACACTTTGGAGTTATATTGAAAGTGGCCTTAATTTAACGAGAGCCGTTATAAATTACGCCGGCTTAGTAGCTTTTGTATAATGTGTTCTGACTTTCGACTAGCGGAAAACTAGTAAGATAAAGGAACATTGGATTGTACTTATAGCAATAAGTAACGTAGAGTGCTAACGAGGTGCCTTAGAATGCTCCTCATATCAGTGAGCATATCATTTACGAGATAATTTCAGTGAGCATATCATTACAATTAATTAATCATAATTGCAAATGGTGTATCTGAATTTGAAATTCACAAAATTTGGCTTCAAAACAAATAAATCAAGTGCGAAAATCGCAAATAACTGTAATGTTTTAAATGAAAGTGGATTTGTTTAACATATGTAAAATCCGTGTTTAAATATATAAACATATGTTTGTCTAAACCATAAATATCAAATTCATATTTCAAACAGAGCGATTAATTGATAAAACTTTGCATTTGATGATTTTTCAAATATTATGTTAAACAAATCATGACTCAATATAGTAATATTTTTTCAACTAATTTGAGGAGTATATAAGATATAATTGCTTACACTTATGATTGTGCGGTCTACTTGTTATATTAGATTATCCAAAAAATTAACTAGGGTAAAAACTAATTTAGTTAAAATAAATAATCATGGACCAATGTATAAGCCCTAAGCAGACAAACAACCCTGAGATATTCATTACAATTTAGTCTACCATAAATTAAAAAAAAAACAGGTTGTATACTGTATGACGGATATCTAAAATGCTTTTAGAGAACATCACTAATATTTCTTTGATCATGTTCGTACATGTAAATACCCACTCTCCGAAATGATTAAGGGAAATTTTATTTACATCCGCTAAATCTATTAGTTAATCCACCCAAGATTTTAGGAGTAATACCTATTTTAATTGTCTCTCTAGTTATTTAAAATCTATTAGTTAATCCACACAAATTATATCTTTCAATCTTTCATTACCAGGCACGTATACATCATCTACTTTTATCTTTCATTCTTTTTTTCTTCAACATGCATGGTGTGTTTCAGTAGAATTGATAATAGTTCGGATATAAGCCTACTGTTTCAATATTATTACAGCCCAGCAAGAACAGATCATCTGATATTTACCGAAATATCACAACCCAACGACATGATATATAGCATGCAAAAGAAGATGATAACAATTCTAGAACAAGCTAAACTAAATTTTAATCTAGCTTTGATGATTGGTGCAAAACGAATATGATGATGCGTTGTTCACTGCATACAGCCACAGGTACAACATACAATACAACCATGCGTTTCCTATTGTATGAAGCAAATGGCTATATCTGCTAAAAGGTCCAAGAATTCAGATGGGCCGCTGAGGTTCAATCCGGAAAATCAGAAAACTCATCCGTATCCACATCCAAAAAGCTGGAAATGCAGATGTGATACGAAGACATCCGCATCCTAAAATTATCAATCCAATTTTTTAAAGATTACATCATAAGTTATGTCTATTTTAATACAATTAAATACGAGTTCAAAGTTTATATTAAGCGCAAGAAAGGCATATCAACAACTGAAAACTATTTATTATCATTTTATTTATTTATTTTAATACTTTAATAATCAATCCGTCTGAAAAAAAGTATGCTGAAGTAAAAAAAAATCATTTACGTTTCATGATTGATTAGACGTTAGCGGATAAGATAATTATTCGATATATGTCTCTATTTGTGGATACGCATATCTACCATCCGAAAATTATTTCAGATTTTGATATAGGTTGACACTATCTGCATTCCGAAGTATTCACTGACAGACCTACACCCGTCAAGCGCTGTGCATTTAGATGCTAGTACACTACCCGATAAATAATAGTGAATCGTTATCCTAATTTAACAGTTCCATTGTGCAAAGCAGTAACATGAATAAAAAATAGTAGAATGGTTGGAATTATTGAATCTTTGTACAATAGGCTGGGTTTAAACATTCAAATTATATATGCAGCTCTCATCTAACCAAAATACAACCGTTGTTACAAAAACATCGGTATGTTATCATAAAATGATACCGAAAATATGTATGGATTTGAACATTGAAAAATAAAGCATCATTTGAAATTCAAACCATGGATAGAATATACAAATCAAATAGGAAAAGAAGTGAATAAATGAAGCACGTGATAAAAGTTACCAGTATGTCACAAGAATGCGAATACAAAGTGCAGCATATGAGTTTACAAAATACTGAACCCACACAAGGTACATCGAATATATGACACTACGTTGAAATATGAATCCCTTAAATATACACATTGTCCTATATGAATTTAGTTAAAATGACAAATAATTTACTTCTGCCTATCACACCATCCAAAGATCTGTATGTCCTTTAACCCGAAAAGTCTCGGTCTGTCACGGGAATCATAAAGTTGTTGAAACTTGAACGTATCTGATTATCCAGTATCGTTCAAAGCATGGCTTTTATAGTTATGCACAAATGCTATTATATCATAAAGAGTACCATAAAGAGGAGTTCAGTATTACCTTATTTGATAAGTAATCAGATTCAATTTAGAGCATGACGATAACACTAGGTCAATAAAATCATATTTTCTTTGTTAGACAATACTAATAAGGGAAGATAAAATTGTAAGGAGAAGCAGACAAATGGATATTCACTTTGAATTTATGGCTTCTCCCACAGATAACGTAAATAGACAATCTCAAATGGAATAATTTGGTGCAACAAGTAAAGGTAAAGTTGCGTAAACATAAAAGGACAAAGATAACCAATGAGACTGCTCCTGCTCTAGATTCAGGAAGCAACTCTCTTAACTGATTTCATGTTATTATTATTTTGGAATGTTAGGGGAATAAAATGCTATTTCTTACAATTCATGAAATGGCTAATCGAATTTAACCTGGATGGGCTTTTGAATGTGACAATGATCATCAAAAAAAGAAAGGTTTATAATCATGTGGGACTTGCTTCAATGGCAAAATTATGTCATCCATGTGAATGAGCAATTCATCATTTGCAACTTAAAGTAGACCGACAGTCTTGAATTCTTTTGTACAATTGTGTGCACACGTAGTGTTCGAGAACAAAGAAAATATCTTTGGAACTACATTAAGAATCAATCCTCATAGATTAATCTATCATGGATCCTAACTAGAGACTTCAATGTTGTTCTTTTAATAATGAAAGAACTAATAATGATTCTTATAATACATAGTTCGATAGTAAATACATCCTTCGATAGTAATTTTGTGGATTGTGTTCGCTACTGCCTATAATCTCAACTCGGCATTAAGGACATGGTATTGACTTAGGTTTGCACTCTTACGATACTGTAATTAAATAAAATTACACATCTCAATCCAAATCGAACCAAATCAATCCAAATCGTACCAAATCAATCAAAATCGAACCAAATAAAATTGTACATATAAATTGAAATACCCAAATCGAACCTTAAAAATTGACAGCGTTATACGTCTTCAACTTTGCAGTGACTAGAATCGGAAATTGGATTGGAATGAACATAGGCAGAAGTAGATCGGCTGCTGCTGGAGAGATCAACGGCTGATGCTTGAGAGATAAATTGAAATACCCAAATCGAACCTTAAGAATTTTTAAATTTTTTTGTTTACCAATTTCATTGAAACTCGCGCAATTTTTTTAGTGTTCCCTCCACGATGGCGGCCTTTTTTTCATTGTTTCCCTCCATATCATATCTGTGTCTGTTTAAGCCCTGACCCAGACGCAAAGCCCATATAATTTGTGGACCCGCGGTAAAGCCATGTTCCCCTCAATATATTTGCATCTAACTACAAAGGAAAAGATGCAATTATTTAATGTGTATTTGCGTCCACCTATATAAAAAACAGACGCAAATAGCTCATTCCTACCTACCGCATCTGTTCACAAACATCAACAGATGCAAAAGTTGGGGGCTAAATTTTGCTTTGGCTTATTTGCGTCTAATGTTGCTTAGAAGCAGATGCAAATTATACTATTTGCATCTGTTGCTTGTACATCAGATGCAAATGAGGAGACACAAATACCGTGTTTTGTACTAGTGCACATTAATAGAACATTTTATGATCAAACGGATTCACGTGGATGCAAGTGTTTGCTAGTGAATGAAGTGGATGAATATACACACACTAGGCACTAGTTAGAGATCGGTTGAACTAGGAAACTTACATAATTGCATATGGATGTGTGCGCATTTTATTTTAAATATAGCTGAAAAATTGTTGAATCATCACATGAATATTGCATTTTGATGTATGGTTACTACACACATATAGAATTTTTTATATATCATTAGGATTTCTTTGCATGCATATTGGATGCGTGGCACAGACATGAATTGCACTAAGGATTTTAACTGAATTAGTAGACCGCCTGATGTCTGCATTAGCTTAGGGACATATACATAACACCTTTGCATATGTTCATGAAAAGCATTAGAAAATCTAAGGGTAATGGAGGTTGATCATAGATTAAATGGGTGTAGATAATGGTTAACAACATTCATAACATTCTTCTAATGTTGAAGATTTCGGGGAATAAATCCTTTAAGGAGGAGAGAATGTAACACCCCAAATTTTAATAAAAAATAATTAAGTATTAAAGACTTATAAAATAAATAATAAGTAGAGTAATATTCAGAATTGGACAACACGACTAGTGCCATTGGTCCCGTTGTCATTTTCTGATCAAAATGGAGCCTTGGTTTGCTAAAATCGGAGTTAAAATGAATTAGTTATAAATTACAAAATACTTCTGAAATTTAAAATAGATTAATATATGGAACTGACAAACACTAAGCAATCTTGCTTACTGGGTCGACCCTTGTGTCGACCCAAGCAGAGGGTGGGTCGACCCCAGAATGTAATTTATGCATGCTTTGGTCTGCATGTAAGGCAACGACGTTTATTACTATTTTCAGCATTAATTTTCTGAGTTGGCATTGTTTTATTAGTCTATTTTGAACCACAGGCTATCGCAGCACTTTTTATTGGTCTGATGACATGGCTGGACCAAATCTAATCTTATATTTGAACGGCTGAGGGTATCTAGTAAACCCTATAAATAGACTAGTAGAGGATTTCTCATTTCTTCACATCCATTCCCTCTTCTTTCCCTGGCCTATCCTCAATATTAGGAAGGGCCAAATAATTATATTTTTAAGGGGAGAAGACGTTCTTAAGTTTATAATATTTATTTTAATAAAAACTTCTTGAGGCAGAGGTTCTGCTAGATTTAAAATGAAGGGGACGGGGAAGCTTTAATCATCAGTTCTGTGAATTTTATGTAATCTTTAGATTAGTTATTTGCGTAGGAATATTTAGACAGTTGAGTAGTTTTAATTTGCAAGTTTTATGTTTATACTATTTGTAGTGTACATTATTATATGTTTAGTTTTTCTATAAGTTATTAGTTGTCCATGCCTATTTCTTTCTAGTTGTTTATTGTTTATACGTAATTCTCCTTCTTCTTACCCCCTTCTTTGTTGTGGTTTACTTACAGTTATGCTTTTCCCTATTTCATTTGCTTTTGTTTATTTTGAGTCTAGGCCTTGCGAGTATCCTAGACCATTTCCCTTTTACTTTTAGTGCTGAGCCTAGGCCTAAAAAGATCCCAGGCCTTTACCGTTAGATTGCGTTAAATAGGAATAATATTTGATTTGAATAAAAAGGGATTTTCTGGGTGAATTGAAAGTGATTAGGTATTGTAATCAGATATGACTGTAAATTGGGGATAAAACCATAAATTGTAATTGGAGAACATGTAAACTTAAATAGACAGAACTTAACTGAATATTAAGTAGCATGGGAATGAGTTGTTGAAAGAGAATAATGTTAATTAGAAATTTTAATACAACCTAGGAATATAGCTATAACACCCCATATTTTAACAACACTATAAGAGGATAAATTAAATAATAATTAATTTAATAATCAGAATTAAGGGAAATAGACTGCGCCATTGCGTCCGTTTCGAAATTCTGGTCAAGATAAATATTTGGTTTACGTAAATCAGATACCATATGAAGAAGTCATAAAGGTTTGAAGTTTGTATATGCGTAGGAGAATTATATATATAATAAATCATAAAATCATAAAAAACAGTTTGAAATCCGAAAATAAAAAGGAGGAAAATTTCCCGCCCCAGGGGTGTCAACCCCCTAAGGGGTGGGTCAACCCGCCTAGGGCTGACGTGCCAGGTCGGTTTCAGCGGCTGGCATCTATAAATACAGGCTCATTTCTCTTGTTTTATTCACTGGAAATCAATGGAGGACTAGATTTTTTTGATGCCTGGACTGAATCAAATCTCTTTCTTCTTTTGCAATCAAAGTTAAGAGAATCAAGTGTAGATCTGAGATTCAACCTTCTTTATACTCCTTTTATTGTTCTGGATCTGAACACTATGAGTTTTAAGTTACTTTAGATTTAAATAATTAAAAGTAAAACACGATATGACCGTAATTTAAAACTATCCCTGTGACTGAATCATACCAGCTCTACTGTAATTTGAGAATTTATGATATTCTAACATAATTGTAACTTGGATCTCAGCCTTTATCATGTCAGGTCTACTTTTGATTATAAATTTAATTTGCTATTTAGATCATCTTATGCCTACCATGTTGTGGTTAATTTAGATCTGCCATTAGTTGGACATCTAAATCCTTATTTAGATCTAATCATGCCTATTATGACATCCCTACATTGTTTCAAACAATTTATTATCTTATGTTCACCAGAACTTATCTCATATGCCTATCTTATCTATATGTCACTATATGTTTATGTCAATTTTGTTAGTATAATCCTTTCTGTCATCTTCCCTTCACCATTCCCCTTTTATTATTCTCGAGCCCAGGCATTCCGCTAAAATTATGTGAATGCGTTAGTTTGGGAACGAAGGGAAAAACATTAAATTTTGACATAACTTGAAAAAGGGAAATGTGGCATAATTTGAATCATGTTTATGAACATGACTTTGGACATATAATTAATTATGAACATATTTGGGGAAAAGGGGCATGAAACCTATAACGACATAGATAAAATTGGCTTATAATGAAATGCCTATGATTATAGTAACTAGAACTGTAACTGCGCCTAGACACGAGTTTAGATTACACTTGTGGTGGAAGTCTTCCCGGAACCGCCCGACATATCCGGTGACGACAAGTGGTGAATATAATGTAAGAGACCTAGGTGCACAAATACGAGACGTGCTAAGACACGAGGTTAAGCCTGATTTGTTGAATAAATCTGCCCGGCTCCAACCGGCATGTCCAGCATCCACAAATGGTAAGGCTTAATGTGGGAGGTCTAGCATACTGTAAGAATAAATGAAAATATGGTAATAAACCTTGAATACTTAAAGTAGTTGAATCCACAGGGATTGCATGAACATAAACTTAAATTGGGGTTAAGTAAATTTGGTTGAACAGTGGGTGGGTTAAGTCAATTTAAGGTGGTGGGTAATATTTACATATAGGCCCACAAACTTAACCTGATAGGGTTATGTGATTAAAGACACCTAGTGGTAAGAATAACCATGGAAATGTTTGAGTTATGTAATTAAAGACACCTTTTTAGGGTAAGCATATTTGGTAGAAATGATAGGGTTATGTAATTAAAGACACCTTTTTAGGTAAGCATACCCAGTGGAAATCCAAGAGGGGATACACGACAAAGGGGAGAGCTGGTATCATATTGTGTGTTACCCGTTTCAGTCAGTAGCCCTTAATAGGTATCAAACGAGTACTCCGAACTTGGTCGGAGTTGGGGCACACTTACTGGGCTGATTGTAAGAGATCCAAACGAGGAGGACAGTGTGGGTAGTGCAAACTGACCGGGGCCATGTGTGTGTATGGGCCGGGTAGAGGGGGCTAAGACAACTGTGACACCAGTAGGTATGGCTGTGCACATCAATAAAGAGTTGCCACTTTAGGAAGTGATACCTCCTATTATGGGGTCGGCACAGGGTATCTAAGGAGTAAGGAGCCGATCGACTAGGGTAGTAGTTAGAGTACATCTAGACATATGCCTAAGCCTGCCATTTTATAGTTGTTGAGATCATCTCATTCTGGTTATACTATTACTAGTGCAGAGAATCAGAGTAATCGTTAGAGAAGCGTACATACTCTATCATGTTTACCTTGTCATACTTACTTTTTATGATGTTATCTTTCTCATCCACCTTATATGCCTGTCTTGGTACTTTTATTTATTTACTTGCTAAAAGTAAGTAGACTTGCCAGACTTTATGTCTGACCCTTTTTGCTTCCTCTTCTCTCTTTCATTCCCCCCTTCCCCCATGTTCGCAGGTTGGGAATATTCAGGCTTAGTTAGGTGTAACACCCCGCAATTTTCAATATTAATGTTCACAAATTAAAGAACAACTAATCTCAGATATGAGAATTAAGGGAAAAGGGTTGCGCCATTGTGTTCATCTCGGAATTCTGGTTGAGATAGAGTCCGAGTTTGCGTGAATTGGACTTCGTATGAAGAAGTTATGGCCATCGGAAGTTTTAGAAAAATTTAAACAGATTTCAAAAAATCGAATTTTAGAGTCAGAATGGGCTAGGCGGGAAGTTTCCCGCCAGGGCCAGGTCGACTAGGGGGTCGACCTACCCTCACCAGGCCGACCAGGGGGTCAACCTGCCCCCCCCCCCCCATGGGCAGATTTGTTTGATGACCTTTTTATTGACTGTATGCTGAGTCGTTAGGGTTTCTGATCTGGTCTGAATGGCTAGGGTTAATTCTGGGTTGATCGGATGGTGTAAATTAATCCTAAACTCTATAAAAACACATGTAGACTCAAACCCTAAAATCAAATAAAAAATTAGAATCATGGCCTCCATGCCGTCATCTTGCAACCTAGAATAGCCGCCACCAATTAGAGAGGAAGAAAAGCTAATCAATTCAATTCTAATCTAAACCGCAAAAAAATGTCTTCACCAAAGGAAAGCAAATTCAATTTCAGAACTCAGATTTTAGAACTCAAGACCTTCTTTGAGTTGTGAGTTCGATTTCTTTAACAAAATAATTAACAATTTAATTGGATTGAGCTATGATATGGATTATATGGCTATGTTGTGAATTATCACTACAAGAAATTGTGCTTTTAGTTACTGTGAATGGCAGTGTTTGAACACTACATGCATCTATTTCGTTGATCCACTAAAATCGTTTGATCCACTAAAATCGTTGTGTTATAGAATATATCACTAGGCGGCATTTTTTTCTCACTTCCTGCTTTTCCTACCATCTAATTTTCATTCTCTGAAATTTCCGTTTTGAGAAATCATCGTTCCACAAAATTCCCAATTCTATCACTCCGCCCTAGTTTTCAAATCAACCCATGAATCATTCCACCTTAATTTTCAAAACATCATTCGCGAGTATCTTTGCCACTTCTTCAACTTTCCAACCCTAATTCTCAATCGCTTGCCTCAGCTTTTGCATTGCTCATTTCAACCAGGTATTTTCTCATCCAGACAGCGTAAGGTTTCATATACAATTTCTGTTTTCGTTTTATGTATATTTTGGCGATATTCTTGGAATTTAACTTTAATTTGGTAATCAGCCTGCTGCTTCGGTGGATGTTTAATTGGTTATTTTTTTGGTTCTACTACTGCATGAACTAAACATTGATCATTGATGCCATAGGCTACATCAAAACTATTTTCATAATCAAAAAATGAAATTTTTATTTGGTAGAATCATCATAATAGGAATTATATTTAGCCACCATATATATTTATTAAATGACTGAAATATATTATGTTTATTTGTAATGATAATCTTCTCTTTGTTAATTTTACTTCAAACATAAAAGTTAAACACAGTTACTTTCTTACATGCCTAAAATAATGTTGATTCTTCATTATTAATGTCATACAGTATACAAATCCTTACATGTGATAACCCCAAACTTCCACGGAATGAAAGTAAGGAATAATCATTTGGGATACAACATAAATACAATAATACATATCACAGATACAAAATAGCATAGGAAATTCATAGAGTAACAACATCATAGCAGCGGAAATATAATGTCATCAATCCACAGAAAATCCACAGTCGCAGAATTCTACATTATTACATCAAGTTTGCAGAAAGGAAATAAGTTCCAACTCCAACTTAAATAACGTGGAAAAACCAAGTTTAATATCTGAAATAAAAAAGAAAGAGAAAAATGTAAAAGTAGCGAATGGTAAATGTCTTCCAACTCCTAATCATCACCTCTCCACAAGCAAATCCCAGAGAAATAATAAGCAGCTCCAAATGAAAGGCTCCAAGCGAAAAATAACACGTTTACTTGGCTGCCCGTGTAGAAAGGAGGGCAACCGAGTTTGCAAAAAGGTGGAAACAAACAACGGGTCAGTCGTGGGACTGGTGTGAGAATTCTTACCTAATTAATCACTATTAATAGGGCAAATCCAAAGACCACGCCACTAATGTGGAATGGGTTTACTCTAATGGATTGCCGTGCATAAAAGTGTCAGAATAAATGATAAGTAAATCGTACAACAACGTTATGCTTTTTAGAAAAATGGAATCACCATAAGATCCAGGTCCCATCACACAATGCAACATAAACCAGAGGATTGGGTTTTACCTTATTGTGATTAAACATCCTAAATACGACAAATACGAGTGTAATATTACTATTAGTATATATTAAAACATTTCAAAGTAAATGTAGAAATCCTAGGAAGAATAGTATCCCATACTACTATGCCTCCATACTAGTAATACAATCAAATTCGTAGGGTCGTATTTGGATTTTGGTTTCCATCATGAGTCAAGGCTAGGGAGGAGCTCCTACCGATTCGAGACACTCTAGCTAATGTCTCAAGATCCCCCGCAGTGAACCCTTGGAAAGCTGCAGGGCCGGTCCGCCATACGAGTTGCGGATTAGTTATTCCTGAACACACGTTTCCCAGTCCTATAGGACCTATCATCCGAGGCGCCTCATTCCATCATCCACATAAGTAAAATGTTGGGCCGTGTTAAAACCCAATCACCACTCCTAGCTAGAAAGAAACATGCTGCTCTCCCTGCGTTCCCTTCTCCCGTTTTAGACTCCGCCGGTGTGTGAGGCTCGCGAAGTCACGTTGTACACAAAGCTATGCCTAAACAGGCTATGCTTTGATCGTCCCACAAGGCCTGCTTTTCAACAAAACCTTGATCATATGCATCTTAGCATGCCACATTATCACTCCGTACCGTACTACCAACCCTTTGCCGAAATATATGAACGGGTGTTAAGCAAAAGAATAAATTCCCCGCCACCAAACATCCATACATTCGAAAAAAGATTAATAACATGATATTTGATAGAGTATGATGTCAGACACACAATCCATTTAGTAGCTTATGCTCTGGGTCTGAGCGAAAGCCAAACCCGTGAAATCAACACGTACGTTTGGGCAATGACCAAGACCTTTGAATTGGGAGCAAATCAAATCAAGGCCTCGATCGTTGTCCATCCGAGGGAAGATTTACTGTCTTCATTCACTATCTTTATACTTCAATTAACGTCGTTTGATTATTTAGAATGAGAGAACTCGGACTTTCCAAATATTCCTCATATATATATATATATATATATATTAAAGTCCTTCTTATACATTAATGATTATATTTATTAACGATTCGTTCCTATATTAATTATTTAAAATAATTAAATTATAATATAACGACGCCTTAAGTCCATGGGCGACTATGGCGCTGCATTCAAACAATTTTGATTTTCACATTTCTCAGAATCTAACCGTTGGATCTTAACGTAATATATATCATTGGAAAGATTTTTCCAAGACGGTCCTAACGGTTTCAGTTTAAAGAAAATCTGACGGTCGGATCTTCTTGTATGGTCATTTAAAAGTACGCTTTCAAAACGCGAACTACCACGCCCTATTCGTTTAATTTTAATTTATATATATATATATATATATATAATCATTGAATCGTAATAACGTCGTTTGATTAAAACAACGCTCTACACAACTACCGACACTCACCAAAATTTTAATTCATTTGAAAATGAAAATACTACTACCGCATCCTGACTTCATTCTTTTACTTACATGGAAAATGTAAATTTTGATACACTTAAAATCCTACCTTTAAATTACACATTAAAAATATAACTTCTAATGACAATGCAAACTCTATTCTTAATTCACATTGTAAAAACATGATTTTTAATTACAATGCAAACACTACATCTAATTCACATTGTAAAAATATAATTTTCAATTACAATGCAAACACTACATCTAATTTACATTGTAAAAATATAATTTTTAATTACAATGCAAACACTACATCTAATTTACATTGAAAAAAATATGATTTTTAATTACAATGCAAACACTACATCTAATTCACATTGTAAAATTATAATTTTAAATTACAATGCAAACACTATATCTAATTCACATTGTAAAAATATAATTTTCAATTACAATGCAAACACTACATCTAATTTACATTGTAAAAATATAATTTTTTAATTACAATGGAAACACTACATCTAATTTACATTGTAAAAATATGATTTTTAATTACAATGCAAACACTACATCTAATTTACATTGTAAAAATATAATTTTTAATTACAATGCAAACACTACATCTAATTTACATTGTAAAAATATGATTTTTAATTGCAATGCAAACACTACATCTAATTTACATTGTAAAAATATGATTTTTAATTACAATACAAACACTACATCGAATTCACATTGTAAAAATATGATTTTTAATTACAGATTACAATGCAAACACTACATCTAATT
Source organism: Allium sativum (assembly GCA_030737875.1). NCBI lineage: Eukaryota > Viridiplantae > Streptophyta > Magnoliopsida > Asparagales > Amaryllidaceae > Allium > Allium sativum. Next base: position 303,261,822 of record CM060925.1, on the reverse strand, counting down.
TACATTGTAAAAATATGATTTTTAATTGCAACGCAAACACTACATCTAATTTACATTGTAAAAATATGATTTTTAATTTCAATGCAAACACTACATCTAATTTACATTGTAAAAATATGATTTTAAATTACAATGCAAACACTACATCTAATTTACATTGTAAAAATATGATTTTCTATTACAATACAAACACTACATCTAATTTACATTGTAAAAATATGATTTTTAATTACAATGCAAACACTACATCTAATTTACATTGTAAAAATATGATTTTCAATTACAATGCAAACACTACATCTAATTTACATTGTAAAAATATGATTTTTAATTACAATGAAAAATGTGATTTTTAACATACAATATCATTTCACTTTATAATTTACATATAAAAATGTAAATTTTGACATACGATGAAATTTCTATTTTAATTACATTAAAAATAATGAAAATTTCATACGGTGAAATTCTTATCTACTTTACATTAACAAAAATGTAGACTTTACATATGGTGAAATTCCTATATATTTACATTTGGTGAAATTCCTATATATTTACATTAATAAAAATGTAAACTTTACATATGGTGAAATTCCTATATATTTACATTAATAAAAATGTAAACTTTACATATGGTGAAATCCCTCATTATAATCACATCTAAAAATGTCATTAATACTTTATCGTTCTAATTTACATTAAAATAACATATAAAAATGTCATCTTTAATTCATCGTTCAATTTTACATTAAAACAACATATAAAAATGTCATCTTTAATTCATCGTTCAATTTTACATTAAAATAACATATAAAAGTGTCATCTTTATTTCATCGTTCATCTTTACATTAAAAAAACATATAAAAATGTCATCTTTAATTCATCGTTCATCTTCAATGCATTAACATAACGGTTCAATTTCAACATCATATCATAACACCAAGTATAAGGTTCGACTTTGTGTGATAACATTCATGTGATGAATACATATTGATTTACAATTATCTAACATAGCAACATAGCAATATCATCAATCATATCTAAACAAAATAGATCTGAAGATTAACCATGGGATTACAGCGTAACAACAAAGTAATTATTTAATTAATTAATTTTGAATGAGGAAATTTCACATCTAACACTTAAAATTTCAGATCTAATATCATAACATCGCAACAATCCAGATCTGCAACTTATAATAACATCCATCATCGATCCATTTATTTTTTATTTTCAACTTCTCATACGCAAGAATAACATTCAAATTAATTAAATTTATTTAAAAATAAATTCTCACCTTGATTAAAGCGAATAGAAAATCCAAAAATTCAGAAAATGGTCGCACTTGATTTCAACAATCTCTATTTGCTGTCACGGTCTCGCACAATCTGAAATTTTTCAGTTTGGGTTTTGTATGTGTTAATTATCACAATTTGAACAAAATTAATTTTTAACAACTGCAGTTGTAACGCTTAAAAGCGTGGCAAAATCTGAACTAAATTTCATACCTTATAATTTCAGTTTTGTTCAAAACTTCAATTCAGAAAATCGGAAGCTGTAGTTGATGGTTTGAGGAGCGGTTTGCGGGAGGTGGAGCGGCTACGAGAGGCGCACGTGCGCCTGAAAAAGGGGGGTGCGCACGCACCTGGCGGCGGCTGGAGGACCCGAACGGCGGCGGGTTCGGCGAGGCGGTGCGGGCGAACGGGGGCACGAGGGAGGTTGGTTCTTGTCGGAGAGGAAAGAGAAGAGAAGGATCTTCGAAAAACTCAACTACGGGGTGGTCTAATTCTCTACGGATTGATGGGAAAATGGAGAGGAAGGTTTTGAAAAGGGGCGACTATGGATTATTCGCATCAGGGAAGAAGACGACGTATAGAGCCGTATATATACTAGTATTGCCACGTATTTTCTAATTAATTAATTAATTTATTTATTTAATCCCGGAATTAGGGTTTTTTCGTACGAACTCCAATTCGCGCTCAACGACTGTCGAACAATAGGTTTTGATGTCTTCTGAACGCAATGGCGCTATTGCCGAAGTCCAATTCTGAAGTTAAAAGCATGTTTCTTTTATTTTCAAATTAATTCTTTTATTTTTAATTCGAACGTACTTTCTATTTTTACTGGGGATACATACGAAGTCAGAAAAATCCAGAAAAATTATTTTTGGCTTTCTTATGACAATACGATCCCAACAAAATTTATTTCGTCGAATTTTGAGACTGTTTGAAAAATGGCTATTTTTCAGTCAATTAATTTTGACCGAAATTGACAAAACACAGTTTCTTTTGCCACGCTCGCATACTTGCTTCAAAAATCATGAAATTTGAAACCCAGCAATAATTTTACATTCTAGATCCAACAAAAGTGGTTTCGTCGAATTACGAGGTCGTATGCAAAATGTCGATTTTCAAGGGCGATATATTTTCTATAGCGACCTTTCTGAAAATTCATTTGGCCATAACTTTTGATTTCTGCTATGAAACTTCAATTTTTCAGATTCGTTAGAAAGATATTCAATAACCGATTTAGATATTTTTCATTTCATCAAAATCCAGTTTATTCTGAATCCTGTGTAGTTAGTCAAAGTTCAAGTTTGACTTTTCAAACTACCTTCCTATTTCTAATTCTCTATGCAATTTATTTGAATATATTTGCATTAACTTTTCTCAATATAAATTTCCATTCATTTTTTATCTGAAATAATTTATTTTAAATATTTAAACACCCCTAAAATCTCTAAAATGAAAATTTTAAATTGGCCCCAAATTCCGGGTTGTTACAGTCTCCCCCGCTTAAGAACTTTTCGTCCTCGAAAAGGAAAAAGAGAAGAATAGATGGGTAGGAACCAACATAAAGAATAGAAAATATTTTAAGCGTACCTTAAAATAAAAATAATCGGGAATGTCCACTCTGCACTTGGGATAGCCTTGTTTGATACTCTCCTCGGTTTCCCAAGTGCAGTCTCTAGGATCACCGCTCCATTGCACCTTGACTAGGTTGATACTTTTATTTCTCAGCTTCCTAGTCTCCTTTCCAATAATTTTCAGTGGTTCTCTCCTCACTGCAAGACTTGGGGTAATCTCCAAATCTTGCTGTGCTGCTTCTTCCGCAATCAGATTTGGATCATGGACATGCCTTCGAAGTTGAGATACATGGAATACATCGTGCACTCCAGGCAACCATTCTGGCATCTGAATTCTATAAGCTAGGGTGCCAATCTTTTCTAGAATAGGGAAGGGGCCGATGAATCTAGGTGCTAATTTTCCTATCTTTCCAAAACGGATAACACCTCGCATTGGAGCGACTTTCAGATAGACATAGTCACCCACTTCAAAAGCTAGTTCTCGCCTTCTTACATCTGCATAGCTTTTCTGTCTACTTTGGGCAGCCAATAGTCGCTTCTTAATAAAGTCAACTTTGTCCGAAGCTTCTCGGATCATGTCTGGACCCAACACAAGCCGATTTCCTTTTTCAACCCAACATGCTGGCGATCTACACGGCCTACCATATAAGGCTTCAAATGGAGACATTTTCAAACATGCTTGATAGCTATTGTTGTACGAGAATTCAACTAAATGCAACTGATCCTCCTAAGAGCCTCCAAAATCGAGTATGCAAGCTCGCAATAGATCTTCAAGAATGTGATTCACTCGCTCATTCTGGTCGTCAGTCTGAGGGTGATACGCGATACTGAGATTCAACTTTGTTCCCAACTCATTTTGGAATGCTTCCCAAAATTTACTAGCAAAGATAGGATCACGGTCGCTAACGATGCTACTAGGAACTCTGTGAAAAAGAAAAGATTAATATTTATTTTGCAAAAGAAAATTTTCATTCAGATTATGATGAAAAGGAAAGATTTAGTTTTATTACCCATGTAGCCTGACGATTTCTTTGAAATAGATTTGCGCCAGACTTTGAGTTGTTCTAGTGGATTTGACAGGTATGAAATGAGCGGACTTTGTGAAGCTATCCACGATCACCCATATGTTGTCATTTCCTTTCCTAGTACGAGGCAGAACATCAATGAAATCCATGGAGACTTGGTCCCACTTCCAATCTGGTACTTCTAATGGCTGCAACAACCCTGCCAGCTTTTGTTGATCACTTTTTACTTGTTGGCATGTGGGGCATCCACTCACATAAATGGATATATCCCTCTTCATAGACCTCCACCAAAATGTGCGTTTTAGGTCTTGATACATTTTGCTCACACCGGGGTGGATGCAAAGCTTTGATTTGTGACCCTCATCTAAAACTTCTCTTATGAGTTCGGGGATACTTGGAACACAAATCCGCCTGTGCAATCTAAGAACTCCCTTGCCATCTATTTGGAAGTCCGTGTTTTCACCTCCTTGAATTCTTTCAATCATTTTCCGAATAAAAGCATCACTTTTATGAAGAGAGGCGATCTTATCAATCAAAGAAGGGGTGATGATGAGGCTTGCGACAATGACTTCCTTTCTACTAAGTGCGTCTGCCATAACATTGGCTTTCCCTAGTGTATATAAGATGTCAAGATCGCAGGCCGCCCGAAATTCTAGCCATCGTTGCTGCCTTAAATTCAGATCCTTTTGATCAAAGAGATATTTCAAAGATTGATGGTCTGTGTATAATTCAAATTTTTCGCCCAAAAGATAATGTCTCCAAATTTTTAAAGTAAAGATTACGGCCAACAACTCTAAGTCATGAACACGATAATTTTTCTCATGCTGCTTTAATTGACGACTTGCATATGCAACAACTCTTCCCCTTTGCATCAGTACCGCACCAAGACCATCAATTTGAGAAGATTCTGTGTAGACCTCTAAATCTTGGTTGCCATCGATGATGGTGAGTACGGGAGCAGTAGTCAAACTCACCTTTAGCTTTTGGAATGCCTCCTCACAATCCGATGTCCAATTGAACTTGGCATGCTTCTTGGTAAGCTTTGTTAATGGGCTAGATAGCTTGGCGAAACCTTCGACAAATTTCCTATAATATCCGACCAAACCTAGGAAGCTTCTTACCTCAGTGGGTGTACTGGGCTGCTTCCAATCTCGAATGGCGGCAATTTTACTTGGGTCAACTGCGATTCCTTCTTTTGACACAACATGGCCCAAGAATTTTACTTCCTCTTGCCAAAACGTGCATTTAGAAAACTTTGCTTTTAGAACATTTCGTCGTAGAATTTCCAACACTTCCCTTAAATTCCCTTCATGCTCCTCCTTAGTTTTAGAATAGATTAGAATATCATCAATGAAGACTAGGACGAATTTATTTAGGACCTCCCTGAAGACCCTATTCATCAAGTCAACAAAGTAGGCTGGAGCATTGCATAAACCGAACGGCATCACTAACCATTCGTAGAATATATCGGGACCTCTGAAGGCGGACAAAGGTATTCATTCTTCAGCTATGCGGAGTTGGTGGAAACCTGTGGCTAGGTCCATCTTCGAAAACACCTTGGCTCCATTCAATAGGTCCATCAAATCATCTATGCGGGGCAAGGGGTATTTGTTCTTCAATGTTTGTTTGTTAAGATCGCAGTAGTCAACACAAAGTCTTAGAGTACCGTCCGATTTGGGGACAAACACCACAGCTGCACCCCAATTTGAAAAGCTAGGTCGGATGAGTCCCTTCCACAGAAGCTGCTTGGTTTGGGTTTGCAATTCTTCCTTTTCTTTAGGAGTCATCCTTCTGATAGCATGAACTACAGGTCTTGCATTAGGAACAAGATCAATCCTGAAATCGATTTCCCTTCGCGGGGGTAGGCTGTCCACTTCTTCAAATACATCCGCGTAGTCTTTGACCATGGGAATATTTTCTAAGGAAATGGGAGTGATCTCTAGGGAAGACCAGAATGCCTTTCTGTCAGATTTTGACCCATAGCAAGGTATAGCGACAGTGTTTCCGAAACCTGTGTTCACCTTAACCACTCTTTCTGAACATAGCACCTCAGCGTCATATTTGGTTAGCCAATCAAGACCGAGGATGATATCAAACTCGGAGAAATTCATAATGATCAAGTTAAATGGAAATTTGAAATAGGAGTAAGATACTGGCACTTTACAAAATAAATCTAAAGTGGTAGAACCTCCTACAGGGTTGTGAACATTTAGTGGTTCTTTAAGACTTCTTTGCTTTAGTTTCAATTTCTAGACCGCATTGCTAGAAATAAAGCTTCTCGATGCACCCGTATCAAATAAGGCAGTAACAGGGATATTTTTAACAGAAATGGTACCATCTAAAACATCAGGCTTACCTGCTTCTTCGGAATAAGTAGGAGCGGAAGAAGATGGTGCACTTGCCCCTTCATACACTTGTGCTACCTGCGCTCCTTTCAACAGCGGGCAGTTTGGCTTGATATGACCCTTCTTGCGGCAATTGTAGCATTCCTTGGTGTCGACGCTTCGGGCCTTCTTAGGATTCCTGCAGTCCTTGCTGTAGTGCCCAAATTTTTGGCAGTTGTAGCATTGCACCTTTGACTTATCGCGCCCCTTAGCAGCTCCAGAATTGTTTCCCTCAGTCTTCTTCTTTGTTTGCTTCCTCTTGTTGTTGGCCAAGCTCCTTTCCCTGTCTTGTTGAGAATTCTTCCTATCATTTTCCTCATAACGACAAGCGAACTTCACCAGCCTATTGAAAGAGAGGTCGATGTGGGCAGTGGCTCTAACAATATACTTCCTCGCAAGCCCATTTATGAATCTCTTGTTCTTCTGAAAGTCTTCTTGGACCAATTCAGGGGCATAGCAGGAAAGGTCTTCAAATCTTTGTACATATTCTGAAATGGTCTTGTCGCCTTGCTTCAGATTGGCGAACTCATCATGTAGTTTCTCTACCTCCTGCCTTGGAATATATTTTTCATTGAAAAGCTCCTTAAACCTCTTCCAAGTCATATTGTCTGCGATCCCTCCAACCGTGACAGTGTCCCACCAGTTTTCAGCTTCCTCCTGTAACAGCCATGAAGCCACTAGTCTTTTCCTATGATCCTCCAGCTCCAATCCTCCAAAAATCTTTTCACAGTTCCTCAGCCAAGCTTGAGCTTGTGTCACTGTCTCAGTACCCTTGAATGGCACCCCTCCCAAGTTTTTGTACTTCTTTGCCATCTTATCTAAATCAAAGGGTTGCGGTGGTGGTGGTTGCTGAACAGTAGCCTCCTCAGTCCCAACAGCATTCTGCCTCCTTGCTCTAGCTCTAGCGGCTCTAGCGGCAGCAGTACTCAGTTTTAGTTAGTTCTGTACGATCAAGGAAAGAGTCAGAACAACTATAATGGTGATTTGAAGAGTTGATCAAGATAAAGGGACGAATAAAAGATAATGATAGAATGACTGACTATTATGTATTCACATGAAATGTTCGCCACAGAATATTGGGATTCTAGGTAAACGAATTATCATAAATATGCTATATCCCAAAGCTAAGTTTAACAAAAGCTCTGATACCAACTGTGATAACCCCAAACTTCCACGGAATGAAAGTAAGGAATAATCATTTGGGATACAACATAAATACAATAATACATATCACAGATACAAAATAGCATAGGAAATTCATAGAGTAACAACGTCATAGCAGCGGAAATATAATGTCATCAATCCACAGAAAATCCACAGTCACATAATTCTACATTATTACATCAAGTTTGCAGAAAGGAAATAAGTTCCAACTCCAACTTAAACAACGTGGGAAAAACCAAGTTTAATATCTGAAATAAAAAGAAAGAGAAAAATGCAAAAGTAGCGAATGGCAAATGTCTTCCAACTCCTGGTCATCACCTCTCCACAAGCAAATCCCAGAGAAACAATAAGCAGCTCCAAAGGAAAGGCTCCAAGCGAAAAATAACCTGTTTACTTGGCTGCCCGTGTAGAAAGGAGGGCACCCGAGTTTGCAAAAAGGTGGAAACAAACAACGGGTTAGTCGTGGGACTGGTGTGAGAATTCTTACCTAATTAATCACTATTAATAGGGCAAATCCAAAGACCATGCTGCTAATGCGGAACGGGTTTACTCTAATGGATTGCCGTGCATAAAAGTGTCAGAATAAATGAAATTAAATCGTACAACAACATTATGCTTTTTAGAAAAATGGAATCACCATAAGACCCAGGTCCCATCACACAATGCAACACAAACCAGAGGATAGGGTTTTACCTTATAGTGATTAAACATGCTAAATACGGCAAATACGAGTGTAATATTACTATTAGTATATATTAAAACATTTCAAAGTAAATGTAGAAATCCTAGGAAGAATAGTATCCCATACTACTATGCCTCCATACTAGTAATACAATCAAATTCGTAGGGTCGTATTTGGATTTTGGTTTTCATCATGAGTCAAGGCTAGGGAGGAGCTCCTACCGATTCGAGACACTCTAGCTAATGTCTCAGGATCCCCCGCAGTGAACCCTTGGAAAGCTGCAAGGCCGGTCCGCCATACGAGTTGCGGATTAGTTATTCCTGAACACACGTTTCCCAGTCCTATAGGACCTATCATCCGAGGCGCCTCATTCCATCATCCACATAAGTAAAATGTTGGGCCATGTTAAAACCCAATCACCACTCCTAGCTAGAAAGAAACGTGCTGCTCTCCCTGCGTTCCCTTCTCCCGTTTTAGACTCCGCCGGTGTGTGAGGCTCGCGAAGTCACGTTGTACACAAAGCTATGCCTAAACAGGCTATGCTTTGATTGTCCCACAAGGCCTGCTTTTCAACAAAACCTTGATCATATGCATCTTAGCATGCCACATCATCACTCCATACCGTACTACCAACTCTTTGCCGAAATATATGAATGGGTGTTAAGCAAGAGAATAAATTCCCCACCACCAAACATCCATACATTCGACAAAAGATTAATAACATGATATTTGATAGAGTATGTTGTTAGACACACAATCCATTTAGTAGCTTATGCTCTGGGTCTGAGCGAAAGCCAAACCCGTGAAATCAACACGTACGTTTGGGCAATGACCAAGACCTTTGAATTGGGAGCAAATCAAATCAAGGCCTCGATCGTTGTCCATCCGAGGAAAGATTTACGGTCTTCATTCACTATCTTTATACTTCAATTAACGTCGTTTGATTATTTAGAATGAGAGAACTCGGACTTTCCAAATAATCCTCGTATACATATATATATATATATATATATATATATTTAAAATCCTTCTTATACATTAATAATTATTTTTATTAACAATTCGTTCCTATATTAATTATTTAAAATAATTAAATTATAATATAACGACGCCTCAAGTGCATGGGCGACTATGGCACTGCATTCAAAAAATTTTGATTTTCACATTTCTCAGAATCTAACCGTTGGATCTTAACGTAATATATATCGTTGGAAAGATTTTTCCAAGACGATCCTAACGGTTTTAGTTTCTAGAAAATCCGACGGTCGAATCTTCTTGTATGGTCATTTAAAAGTACGATTTCAAAACGCGAACTACAACGCCCTTTTCGTTTAATTTTAGTTATATATATATATATATATGTATATATATATACACACAATAACTGAATCGTAATAACGTCGCGTGATTAAAACAACGCTCTACACAACTACCGACACTCACCAAAATTTTAATTCATTTGAAAATGAAAATACTACTACCGCATCCTGACTTCATTCTTTTACTTACATGGAAAATGTAAATTTTGATACACTTAAAATCCTACCTTTAAATTACACATTACAAATATAACTTCTAATGACAATGCAAACTCTATTCTTAATTCACATTGTAAAAACATGATTTTTAATTATAATGCAAACACTACATCTAATTCACATTGTAAAAATATAATTTTCAATTACAATGCAAACACTACATCAAATTTACATTGTAAAAATATGATTTTTAATTACAATGCAAACACCACATCTAATTCACATTGTAAAAATATAATTTTAAATTACAATGCAAACACTACATCTAATTCACATTGTAAAAATATGACTTTTAATTACAATGCAAACACTACATCTAATTTACATTGTAAAAATATGACTTTTAATTGCAATGCAAACACTACATCTAATTTACATTGTAAAAATATGATTTTTAATTGCAATGCAAACACTACATCTAATTTACATTGTAAAAATATGATTTTTAATTGTAATGCAAACACTACATCTAATTCACATTGTAAAATTATGATTTTTAATTCCAATGCAAACACTACATCTAATTCACATTGTAAAAATATGATTTTTAATTGCAATGCAAACACTACATCCAATTCACATTGTAAAAATATGATTTTTAATTGCAATGCAAACACTACATCTAATTTACATTGTAAATTGTAAAAATATGATTTTTAATTGCAATGCAAACACTACATCTAATTTACATTGTAAAAATATGATTTTTAATTACAATGCAACTACTACATCTAATTTACATTGTAAAAACATGATTTTTAATTACAATGCAAACACTACATCTAATTTACATTGTAAAAATATGATTTTCAATTACAATGCAAACACTACATCTAATTTACATTGTAAAAATATGATTTTTTATTACAATGCAAACACTACATCTAATTTACATTGTATAAATATGATTTTCAATTACTATGCAAACACTACATCTAATTTACATTGTAAAAATATGATTTTTTTAATTACAATGAAAAATGTGATTTTTAACATACAATATCATTTCACTTTCTAATTTACATATAAAAATGTAAATTTTGACATACGATGAAATTTCTGTTTTAATTACATTAAAAATAATGAAAATTTCATACGGTGAAATTCTTATTTACTTTACATTAACAAAAATGTAGACTTTACATATGGTGAAATTCCTATATATTTACATTTGGTGAAATTCCTATATATTTACATTAATAAAAATGTAAACTTTGCATATGGTGAAATTCCTATATATTTACTTTAATAAAAATGTAAACTTTACATATGGTGAAATCCCTCATTATAATCACATCTAAAAATGTCATTAATACTTTATCAGTCTAATTTACATTTAAATAACATATAAAAATGTCATCTTTAATTCATCGTTCAATTTTACATTAAAATAACATATAAAAATGTCATCTTTAATTCATCGTTCAATTTTACATTAAAACAACATATAAAAATGTCATCTTTAATTCATCGTTCAATTTTACATTAAAATAACATATAAAAGTGTCATCTTTATTTCATCGTTCATCTTTACATTAAAATAACATATAAAATTGTCATCTTTAATTCATCGTTCATCTTCAATGCATTAACATAACGGTTCAATTTCAACATCATATCATAACACCAAGTATAAGGTTCGACTTTGTGTGATAACATTCATGTGATGAACACATATTGATTTACAATTATCTAACATAACAACATAGCAATATCATCAATCATATCTAAAAAAAATAGATCTGAAGATTAACCATGGGATTACAGCGTAACAACAAAGTAATTATTTAATTAATTAATTTTGAATGAGGAAATTTCACATCTAACACTTAAAATTTCAGATCTAATATCATAACATCGCAACAATCCAGATCTGCAACTTATATTAACATCCATCATCGATCCATTTATTTTTGATTTTCAACTTCTCATACGCAAGAATAACATTCAAATTAATTAAATTTATTTAAAAATAAATTCTCACCTTGATTAAAGCGAATAGAAAATCCAAAAATTCAGAAAATGGTCGCACTTGATTTCAGCAATCTCTATTTGCTGTCACGGTCTCGCACAATCTGAAATTTTTCAGTTTAGGTTTCGTATGTGTTAATTATCACAATTTGAACAAAATTAACTTTTAACAACTGCAGTTGTAACACTTAAAATCATGGCAAAATCTGAACTAAATTTCATACCTTATAATTTCAGTTTTGTTCAAAACTTCAATTTAGAAAATCGGAAGCTGTAGTTGATGGTTTGAGGAGCTATTTGCGGGAGGTGGAGCGGCTACGAGAGGCGCACGTGCGCCTGAAAAAGGGGGGTGCGCACGCACCTGGCGGTGGCTGGAGGACCCGAACGGCGGCGGGTTCGGCGAGGCGGTGCGGGCGAACGGGGGCACGAGGGAGGTTGGTTCTTGTCGGAGAGGAAAGAGAAGAGAAGGATCTTCGAAAAACTCAACTACGGGGTGGTCTAATTCTCTACGGATTGATGGGAAAATGGAGAGGAAGGTTTTGAAAAGGGGCGGCTATGGGTTATTCGCATCAGGGAAGAAGACGACGTATAGAGCCGTATATATATACTAGTATTGCCACGTATTTTCTAATTAATTAATTAATTAATTTATTTAATCCCGAAATTAGGGTTTTTTCGTACGAACTCCAATTCGCGCTCAACGACTGTCGAACAATAGGTTTTGATGTCTTCTGAACGCAATGGCGCTATTGCCGAAGTCCAATTCTGAAGTTAAAAGCATGTTTCTTTTATTTTCAAATTGATTCTTTTATTTTTAATTCGAACGTACTTTCTATTTTTACTGGGGTCACATACGAAGTCAGAAAAATCCAGAAAAATTATTTTTGGCTTTCTTATGATAATACGATCCCAACAAAATTTATTTCGTCGAATTCTAAGACTGTTTGAAAAATGGCTATTTTTCAGTCAATTAATTTTGACCGAAATTGACGAAACACAGTTTCTTTTGCCACGCTCACATACTAGCTTCAAAAATCATGAAATTTGAAACCTAGCAATAATTTTACATTCCGGATCCAACAAAAGTGGTTTCGTCGAATTCCGAGGTCGTATGCAAAATATCGATTTTCAAGGGCGATATATTTTCTATAGCGACCTTTCTGAAAATTCATTTGGCCATAACTTTTGATTTCTGCTATGAAACTTCGATTTTTCAGAATTGTTAGAAAGATATTCAATAACAGATTTAGATATTTTTCATTTCATCAAAATCCGGTTTATTCTGAATCCTGTGTAGTTAGTCAAAGTTCAAGTTTGACTTTTCAAACTACCTTCCTATTTCTAATTCTCTATGCAATTTATTTGAATATATTTGCATTAACTTTGCTCAAAATAAATTTCCATTCATTTTTTATTTGAAATAATCTATTTTAAATATTTAAACACCCCTAAAATCTCTAAAATGAAAATTTTAAATTGGCCCCAAATTCCGGGTTGTTACATTACATTTGTTTTAAACCCCAGTTTATATCCTTAGAGTTTTAGAAAACAACATCACACAAAAAATAAACACATAAATAAAAGATTTGCTATCTAATGGAAATATGATTTGATTCACTACCTGGGATTGAATAAATTGCAAACATGGAAGTAAATGAACCAGCTTTTATTAAAAGGGAAACAAATTAGTAGCATCAAGCATGTTTAAATTGATCCCTTTTTTCCAGTGGTATACGTAAAGATCTCCATATATACGTATTGTAATGATGGTAGAAATTTTAAGTAAACATGCGCACGCATGTAATAATCCATGAGATAAAACAACCAGCAGAGAATAATTCATGTGTGTGTACATCAATATTACATAATTAGTAAAAAGAAAAAACGGTCTTGGATCACTAATGTTTTAACGACATATTTTGTTTATACTAAGCATAAATAAACAATTATTGTACAGCAAGTACCAAGAATGAAAAATTAATTCAAATTTATTTGAATCAATCTAACTTAAGTTCATTGATGATATGGAATTTATAAAGTTGTATATTAAATTTGGGGTTACCATTGTTGTTTTCAAGCTGTGGATTTCCTCTCAAATCAATTATTTTCATTTTATAGAAACAATGAGAGATGAAAGGTTTCAGAAAGAAGGTGGCGAAATTGTAAGATGATCTCAAGAAATGCTTTGATTGATATTTATTCATACAAGATAGAGGAAATTTGAAATCATTGTAGCTTCTTGTTAGAATCCTTAGAGGTTGGTTTTAATGCATGTTCTTATCTTCATTTTACATTCTGCTCATAACTTGGTTACATACTATGAAATATGTTGCATTTATTCCATTTACTTGATTATTCTATAATATCGATGAACCATTCCTACTCTTTCTAATGCTGTGCTATATGCTCTTTCTGTTTATTCAATAGGAGTTCCCTTGATGCTCACCTAAAGTTATGTTTGTATTAATTTCTTGTTATCAGCCTGTTGGATGCGTTGTGTTTGTTCTTTTTGTTACTCAAGTCTCACGCTTTGTCTGGTTGTGTCTATGATGTTTATACCAACATAAATAAACAAGTATTCTACTACAGGTACCTAGAATGAAAAACTATTTCAAATTGAATCAATCTAAACATTTAAAAGATGCAAGAACAAGATCTAAACCAGGTTTTGATCATGAAATCTAACAGTTATACATGGATAATTGTCTACAAAATCCACAACATTTCAAACATTTTACTAGCTTGGACCCCCATAAATTTCATAGCTAAATTGACACCAACTACAACATGTTTAACATTTGAGAAAATAAAAATTTGTATGAACCATCTTTTATTCTTGTCAAAAAGTACATGACCTGGTTATTTTGTAAGTTTGCATAATAAAGTTGATGATACGTAAAATAAGACAAGATCCATTTTCACTTTCAATTAGCAAACTAATATTTTAAATTGATCTTGTCATAAAACCTTATCTAATTTGGAATAATATGTATTCTATTAGGTGAATAACAAAAATTTATAGTTATGGGACCTGGTGAGAACATATTAATATATCCTTGCTTTCATGGTCCAACATTTTATGCACAAATTCATATGCATGTACAATCCTTAATGCATTAGCAGGGAATCAACATATTAACAATTTTAGTTTAAAAAACATTAAGGAACTAGTTTTGAAAATGTACCGATGAGAAAAAAAGACAATTTTGTGGAAGGAACTAAAAACATTGTATCCTAAACTGTGAGAATGCTGACCAAAGACAAACTTTGCTACCAAGAGTCAATAAATATATCAATGAAATGAATCGTAGGATTGTTAAGTTTTTCATGAAAATTGTCTGTTAATGTTTTCTAAAAGTGCATAAATAATATATTGGCTTGGCGAGTTGGTAAATTACATGCCTTTGTTTCCTGTTTCTGGAGCTTGCATGTATATGTATTTATCATGTAATCTCTGTCCAAATAGTTTTCCCGTACAAGAACATGTTAATTGTTTGCTGTCTTCACTTTGCAAAAATGTCAAATGTACAATTTTATGCCACTACACCACTAATAGACCCCTGAATTCAAGATTTTTCAAAGGTATTTTTGTAAAATATAGTCTTAAGTATGACTAATTAACAGCATACAGTTTGCACTCATATACCTCTATCTATATATAGCCACTTGATGCAACCAACATTGCTATTACTTTATGCATAGTACATTAATTCATACTTAGCATCGATTACCATTACATGCTTGTAGAATAGTTGTTTAACGGAAGCACAATCTGAGTTAATTCATAGGGCACGATTCCAAAAGCAGCTATTGTGGAAAAGTTTACGCTTATGATGGCCTGTACCAGGTTATTTTACAAATCTATTTTGCTCTTCTTTGTGTTATCCTTGAAATGTAGTCAGCTCCTCTTTGTTTGATTATCACTATAGTTGTTTTTTTTAAGCAATCACAGATGGAAATTATTTACAAAGAACCATAAATCTAATATACAATGTCCAATCACAGCAAACTGGGATAAACTTATAGATTTCATGAATATTATTTTTCAAAACAAATTCCATCCTCTTCTACTGTTGATGATTTCGTCCTCCTTTACCCTTACAAGTAAATTAGTTTCTTTTTTCTCCTCACAGTTTTCTTCTTTCTCCTCATAGTTTCTCTCTCTTATGATATGCCCATATGGAAAAATGGCCTGCCTTATTGCAATGTATGTTAGCAAAATTAAAATATTCATGTTAAGACTTCATGTTCATACACCTCCTAAATTCGCTTCCACGCTTCATCATGCCCTACGCCCTGTTTTCCGCTTGCTTTGGAAAATCCTTCAGTTCCATCACTTGAATTGTACATTGTCTTTTAGATATATTTTCTTCTTTGTATCAGTCATCAAGTTTTACTTTCGCCACCTCTAACTTAGCTACTAGTTTCCAATCCTTGAAAAGAGTTCAGGCAAGTTGGAAGATAGGTTTAGACTTGTGCTTATTCAAACCACCAATATTTTTTCCCATCTTTGTGGAACTAAGGGTTTCAATTGTGAGCTTCATTAGTTGCAGCCTCCTTAGCGAACAAGTAACAGTTTTTTCGGACTCATCAGTCTAATTAGTAAGTAACTATTTGATCCGCAAAACTTCTCCAAAAGTCTCTTGCACCTTCTCAATCTCATTAGTCAAATCCTCATCTCTTAAAATTGGAATGTTGTCTATTAGCGTATGAATTATCGGTATGTTATTTTTAGTTCTTGTTGGTATATTAGTTTTATTTCAAATGACATACCTGCTAGCCAACTCTCCTAAGTCTGGGAGCAAATTAATAACCTGTATCAATATCCTTCATGATATTAAAAACACTCATATAAAGACACTGCACTGCAATTCTCACCTCCTAATCCTTCCATTTAAAATCAAATTGGTCGAAAAAAAAACAAAATGGGAAAAGAAAAAGAACCGTGAAAAAAATATGGAAATTGGCGCTGGTGGTTCTGTAGCCAAGGGAGGTTGCGGAGAAGGTACATGCAATTTTAAGTGGTGAAGTTGATGTGGGGTGTTACGAAAATGCTGGTGATTTGATGGCGGTGAGGTCACGATTTATATTGTTTGTATTCGCTGTAAGTTTTTTCAGTTTGGTAGTTTGAAGTACTTGAGATTTCTATGTGTAGGCAAAGCGGCAATGCAAATTGGATCGATTTGGGTTTATGTTATTGTGTAGTGAAGGAGAATAATAGCTGTCTGAGTGTGGTATGTTTGGTTGATATTGTTGTGCATGCAGTTCAGTTAAAGTGGAAGGTAGTTTCTGGTGAAGGGTAAATGACAATATTTCGTACACCAAAATGAACCGTCTTTCATTTTTGTACACCAAAATGAACCATCTTTCATTTTGGGTCTTTTTCATTGCAGCTCTAATTTTACCTTCCTCGGTTTTATCAGTACCTCCATTTTCTTGTGGCTCATCAAACTCGGAAAACAGCCTGCTATTTTGTAACGTTTCGCTACCTATTAACAAAAGGGTAAATGACATTATTTCAAAACTATCAGTAGAAGAGAAAGTTTCTCAGTTAGGTGATATTTCACCAACAATAGATCGATTGGGTATACCAGGTTATAAATGGTGGTCTGAATCTCTTCATGGAGTTTCAAACTCCGTTGAAGGCATATATTTTAATGGAGTTATGTTACCAGTTTTCCTCAAGTTATCCACACTGCTGCTTCCTTCAACTGTAATTGTGGTATCAGATTGGGCAGGTAATTGGGACAGAAGCAAGGGCACTGTACAATGATGGACAAGAAGAAGGCCTCACATTTTAGTCACTGAACATTAACTTGTTTCGGGATCCGAGATGGGTCCGTGGTCAAGCGACACCAGGCGAGAACCCTAAAATGAACGGTGCATATGAAATTTCTTATGTTAGAGGACTACAGGGCTATTCTTACAGAGGTGGGAGCACAAATGAGCTCAAAGTTTCAGCTTGTTGCAAACATTTTACGTCTTATGATATGGATAACTGGAAGGGCCAAACTTTCTACCGAAATCTTTACTGGATGCACACAATTTTCTTACGTAAGTTGTAACAACCCGTATTTTCAATAACCTGTAATAACATAAATCGAGGCAGAATTTAATTCTAAAATGGGAATCAAGGGAAACGGGCTATGCCATTGTGTTCGTCTCGGAAAAATACGCGAAATAGAGTCCGAGTTTTCGAAAATCGGAGTCCGTATGACCAAGATATGGCCTCGCGAAGTTTCACGAAAATTCCCAAATTAAAGTATACTTAATTAAGTGAAATGGGTTGTGTAGATATATATATATATATATATATATATATATATATATATATATATATATTGATATATATATATATATAATTGAAAATTTAATAAATAAATATGCAAAAATGCTCAAAACAGCGAATTGGGAGAGGGGAATAACCGAACCGGCCGATTTTTGAAGTCGACCCGAGCCCGCTGGGTCGACTAGGGGTTAATCCAGGGTGTTTGGCTGTCAACCCGTGGGCCGATTCGCTCAAGTGCAGATTTTGCATTTGAATGGTTCTCATGGTCCATCTTTAATCTAAAGGCCCTAGATGGTTCCTACACTTGACTTCTTCCCCAAGACATGCTTTGATGGCTTGGATTGAATCTAGGGTTAATCCTATGGCCTAAAACACTTGCCTAATCTATAAATAAGACCCTAACCTACCCTAATTCATTCATAATTAAACCTAGTGACTAAACTATGGCAAAATGCTAGCTCTCATGGCCTCCACTAATTTTATGAAGAGGGTTGCATACTAATCACTCTCTAATCAACTTCTAATCCCTTCTTAGCATCTTAATCTTCTTCATTTGGTGTTCAAAGTTGCTAGTTGTGAGTTTCTATCACTTTGATGATCTTTTGGTAAACTAATTAGATGAGATGTGATGAGATTTATGGTTTTGTATGTGGGTTAATGAGCTTTGAATCATATGATATGATGTTAGCATTAATCTTATGTTTATGCATGTTGAGTATGTAAGCTTATGCAAGTTTAATATGATGTATGTTATGTTTGCATGATGCTAAATATGCAAGTTGTGGGCTATGTAATCATATGCATGTTATGCAAGTTCATGGTAATATGCTATGCAAGTTACATGTTTGTTAATATGCAAGTTACATGTTTGTTAATATGCAAGTTACATGTATGTAAATATGCAAGTTACATGTTTGTTAATATGCAAGTTACATGTTTGTTAATATGCAAGTTACATGTATGTAAATATGCAAGTTACATGTTTCTTTATATGCAAGTTACATGTTTGTTAATATGCGAGTTACATGTATGTAAATATGCAAGTTACATGTTTATTAATATGCAAGTTCATGATGACACATTATGCAAGTCTATAAGCTAATATGCAAGTTTGTTATGCAAAATGAATATGTAAGTTATGTGACATATTATATGCAAGTTATGTGACATGTTATGCAAGTTCATATGCAAGTTATGTGTTTGTTAATATGCAAGATGGCACCTTTGAAACATGTTCATTCATATGCAAGTTGACACCTTTTATATGTGTTATATCATGAACGAAATTACGTGGGAACGATGGGGTAATTAGATGCATAAGTTAATAAGATTGTGTGAAATTAATATAATTATGCATAACACAAAATAAATAAACATAGTATGGGAATTTGCCTATTTGGTTAGGTGTACCCATACTATGTGTTGGGAATTTACCTATTGAGTTAGGTCTACCCCATGGGAATTTACCTATTAAGTTAGGTCTACCCATGTTAAGAAAACTTGATTAATTAGGGATAATTAATATAAAATTATGAGGGTGATTAATTAGGTGTAATTAATTGACTAAGACACGAGGTTGGACTCAGTTGTAGCGTAAAACTGCCCGGACCCAACCGGCTTAACCAGTTGCTACAAATGTTAGCCCAATGTGAGAGGTCTTAGGCACAAACTAAATACGTAATTAATGTAAAGACACGAGGTTAGACTCTGTTATGACATAAGGCTGCCCGGACCCAACCGGCTTAACCAGCGGTCATAAAAGACAGTCTAATGTGAGAGGTCTTTACAAAGGTTACGTTCTTAATTAATTAATTAAGAAACACTTAACCACATTAGCATGTAGAGGGACATGAGGGGTTAAGTGGGTGCCTCGGGTGGCATGAGAAAATCTAGTGGTTGCCTTGGGTGGCAATAGAAAATACGATTAGAATACTTAACCAAAATAGAACATGTAATTAAAACATGATTAAAGGGTTAAGTGGGATATACTAGAAAAAGGGACAAGCTTAGGTGGGTAGCTTGTGGAGGCCCATTTCAACCAGTAACCCATACGTATCTTTGTGGGCTCGACCCATGTCGAGGACGGGACACGCATACTGGGCTTGACTGTAAGAGGCAAACGGGTTAGCGGTGGCAACGCAAGTCCAACGGGCTTCATATGCGTGAGTGGGCCCGGGCTGGTAGGTAAGCCGTTGTTGCATCGAGTAGATATAAGCCGTGCACCTTTAGTTTCATCAGGTTGCCACATTGGGGAATGATACATCCCACGGTGGGGCCAGCACGGGTATCTACGTTAGGGAGCCGATCGAATGGGAAGTAGTGTGTACACCTAGTGGATTGTAGGGCCCCGTGGCGCCTACTTGGTCACCTAGGGGTACGCAGGTACTAATTAGTAAATTTTATAAGTCCTTGGGTGGGATCAACCTTTAAGTTAGGAACGACTGGTGTGGTGCAGTTTAGTAATTTACCTTAGGGAGGGTAGATGCGTCTTTATCCTTTATCTTCGTTTAGTTGACTGCTTAGGGTAGCCATTCATCCCTATATGTTACCGTATATCAGTTTATGTCTTCTCTGGTTACTTTAACGATTGTATTGTTAAATTTATAGGACTCGCTCAGACTTATGTCTGACCCTGTTGTTTTTATCTTTTTCCCAACCCTCAGGTCCTACGGTGGATCCTAGCAGTAGTGGAGCTTGATCGGATTGCTGTTCCAGTCTTTAGGAGCTTGGATAGATGTAAAGCTCCAGTTATCCAGTTATCTTTTCTTTTGTTTGGCTATTGTATGAGAGTGGGATTATGTACTTCTTTATTTTGATGGATATTGTACTTGACCTTTATTGTGGTTTTATGATGTAACCAGACATGTTTTACTTCCGCTGTTATGAGATGATGTTTTAAAATTTCAAGTACTATTTATATCTGTCTTGTTGTAATTTTTCTGTTCTATATTCACTAAAATACTCCACCGATGCTATGGCATTCCCTTAGTGAGTGATCATAGCGGGAGTGGGGTGTTACACGTGGTATCAGAGCTTAAGGTTACCAGAACAGATAAAATTTTTGAGAAAAACTACTTTCTAAGAGTATTTTCGAAGAAAGTATTTTTAAAAGCATGTCTTCTAAGAGAAAAAGTTTTTGAAAAAGAAAAGCATAATCCCCAATAGCCATATCTTTATCTTTCGGAATCTCCTTTTTGAATCTTTCCTCTTTCGTTTCAGCATGGCTGAAGATCTTAACATCCCGGAGGGTTTAGTTATACTACTATGGTATAGGAGGTTGCAAGAGGCTGGGGCCGCGGCTGCGGGTCCGGCCAATGCTACTACACCAGAGACAACCGCTCCTCCTCCTCAGCCTAGAGTGGATAATTTTGCTAAGGTTTGCAAGGAGTTCAAGGCTATAGGAGGAAAACCTTTTCTTGGTTCAGAGACTTTCGTAGAGGCTAGAGATTGGCTTAAGGAAGTGGAAGAGTTGCTAGATATCTTTGAAGTGGAAGAGGGAAAGAAAGTCAAGTTGGCGGCTTGGTTAATGAAGGGAGAGGCCTCATTCTGGTGGGAGGTCACTAATGGAGAACGCCCTGTTGACTCTTGGGCAGATTTTAAGCAAAGGTTTGGGGCTAAGTTTCTCTCAAGGGCGGAAGAGAATCTGTTTATGGAGAAGTTCTTGAATTTGAAGCAAGGGAATCTCACGGTGAAAGAATATGTCAACAAATTCAATCAATTAGCAAGGTTTGGCATAGAGTTGGTGAATACACCGGAGAAGAAGGCTTTGAGGTTCGTTAGAGGCTTGAACGAACCATTGCAAGGAATAGCTATGACTCACATTCCTATGGGGGCCACTTTTGAGAAGCTTGTCTACATGGCACTTATGCATGAGGATGATAAGAATTCTAAGGCACCAGAGAAAAAGGGGGATCAGAAGAAACCGCAACAGCAACAACAAGGCAAGGGCGGAAAAGGCAATGGTGACAAAAAGAAGACGAAGAAGAAGTGCTTCAATTGTGGAACACCAGGACACCTCAGTAAGGATTGTCGCAAAAAGAAGAAGACCGGTTGCTTTCATTGTGGTGAAGCAGGGCATCTTGTGAAAAACTGCCCAAAGAAGGGGCAGAAGACGGGGTCTACCTCAGGAGGCCAGGTGCAAGCTCTTATAGCACCACCTCAGTCAGGGGGGCAAGTTCAGGTTCTCTCAGTTCCACCGATTCAGCAGAGAGGTAGAACTATTTCCGTTGAAAGTCTGGTTTTTCTGTTTGATCATCCAGTTCGTACTTTGTTTGACTCTGGCGCATCGCATTCTTTTATCTCATCATCGTTAGTTGAGTCACTGCACTTAGACACCAGTCTAGTTGATGATCCCTTGGTTGTCTCAAACCCAATTGGGGGCTCCATATATCTGTCTATGATATGTTTGGGTTTGAAGATTTCTATACTTAGCGTTGAGTTTAGATGTGATGCTTTTGTATTGGGCTTCACGGGCTATGGGTTGATCTTGGGCATGGACTGGTTATCCAGTAATGGTGCCGTTCTTGATTGCGAAAGGAGAGTTGTCAGGCTCATGACCCGCTTGGGTAACACTCTCGAGATCTCTTGCAATCCCATGGAATCTGTTTTGCTAAGTTATCTTGAATCGCTCGATGCTTCGGTCGAGAGTTTGTGTTCTGTCAGAGTAGTCCGGGAATATCCGGATGTGTTTGAAGAAGTAAAGGGTTTGCCTCCGAAGCGGGAGATAGATTTCCGAATTTATTTGGTGGATAATGCCAAACCAGTGTCTTTGCCAGTACGCCACATGGCTCCTCGTGAGAGAAGAGAACTTCATAAGCAAGTAGGGGAGTTGCTTGAGAAGGGGTTCATAAGGCGAAGTATATCGGAGTGGGGAGCTCCAGTAGTGTTTGCCACGAAGGCGGATGGGTCCCTCAGACTTTGTGTGGATTATAGAGAACTTAATAAGCTCACGAAGAAGAATAGACACCCATTACCGAGGATAGATGATCTCTTTGATCAGTTGGTTGGCGCGTCAGTATTTTCGCAGATGGACTTAGCTACAGGGTTTCATCAGTTAAGAGTGGCGGAGGACAGTATAGAGAAGACTGCTTTCCGGACTCCGGATGGTTTTTATGAGTGGCTAGTGATGCCATTTGGGTTGACAAACGCCCCCGCATACTTTGTTGATCTCATGAGTAGAGTGTTCAGAGAGTATCTGAATAAGTTTGTAGTAGTTTTTGTGGATGACATCTTGGTCTTTTCCAAGAATGAAGAAGAGCATGCCTTACATCTCAAGGAAGTGTTGGAGACTCTTCGAGCGCATAGTCTTAAAGCTAAATTCTCTAAATGCCATTTTTGGAGAAGAGAAGTGCGATTCTTAGGGCATGTGGTCTCTAAGGAAGGGATAGCTGTGGATCCCGCAAAGATAGTATCTATCCAGGATTGGAAAGTTCCTAGAAATGCTACCGAGGTAAGAAGTTTCTTGGGGTTGGCAGGATATTATAGGAAGTTCATCAAAGACTTCGCGAAGATATCAGCCCCATTAACCCGCTTGACGAAGAAGAATCTGGTTTTCTCATGGGATGTAGATTGTGATGATGCTTTCCGACGGTTAAAGAGAGCTTTGACCACCGCTCCAGTTTTAGTGCTTCCAGATGGGAGTAAGCCGTTTGTTGTTTATACCGATGCTTGTGGAACAGGATTAGGCGCAGTCTTGATGCAGGAGGGAAGGGTAATAGCCTATGGAGGGAGACAATTGAGAGTGCATGAGAAGAATTACCCTACCCATGATCTAGAGTTGGCCGCGATTGTTTTCGCACTTAAGTCTTGGCGCCATTATCTTCTTGGTGAGAGATTCGAGTTGTTCACCGACCATAAATCATTGAAGTACTTATTCTCTCAGAAGGATTTAAACTTAAGACAGCAAAGGTGGATGGAGTTCTTAGCATCCTATGATTTCGAGATAGCGTATACCCCTGGTAAGGGTAACGTGGTGGCAGACGCCTTAAGTAGAAAAAGGCTATCTTTGAGTCCATTGTTCGTGGAACGACGAAGCTTGGAGTTTCTTTCTTTGTTTGACTTCAGACCTTCTGTTGATTTTGTACCTGGTTTGTTGGCATCCTTGGAGGTTAGACCTACTCTTTTGAGACGGATTGGCGAGGCTCAGCGAGACGACCCACAGTTGGTTGTGTTGGTAGAGAAGCTTATAAGAGGGGAGTCGTCCAGCCATTTGGGTAGATACACCATAGATGATAAGGGATGGTTGCATAGAGACGGTAGACTTTGTGTACCGCAAGATGAGGGTTTGAAGAAGGCTATTTTGGATGATGCACATCGTTCAAGAATGACTATTCATCCCGGTGGAGACAAAATGTACCAAGACATGAAGAGAGTTTTCTTCTGGGCCGGTATGAAGAAAGATGTGGCCGAGTATGTGGCTAGATGCTTAGTGTGCCAACAAGTTAAAGTGGAGCAAAGGAAACCCGGTGGGTTGCTACACCCATTGGAAGTTCCACAGTGGAAGTGGGATAGTGTCTCGATGGATTTCATCGACGGGTTACCGAGATCGAGGAAGGGCAATACGGGAATTTGGGTTGTGGTAGACAGACTTACCAAGAGTGCCCATTTTATACCTGTAAAGAGTAAGAGGACCGCTCCATGGCTTGCTTCAGTCTATGTTAGAGAGATTGTTAGATTGCATGGCGTACCATCCAGCATTGTGAGTGATCGAGATCCTATTTTCACTAGTGAGTTTTGGAGAAGTTTGCAAGAGGCGGTAGGGACTCAGTTGTGTTTGAGCACCGCATATCATCCTCAGACGGACGGTCAGACTGAGAGGGTGAACCGTATCTTAGAAGATCTTTTGAGGCTTTGTATCTTGGATTTTGGAGGTACATGGGAAGAACATCTTCCTTTGGTGGAGTTCGCATATAATAACAGCTTTCAGTCCAGTATTGGTATGGCTCCTTTCGAAGCTCTTTATGGAAGGCCTTGTCGATCTCCTACATGTTGGTGGGAATCTACGGATAAGATCTTGCTTGGGCCGGATATGGTTAGAGAGACTTCAGAGAAGATTGATTTAATTCGAAAAAGGATGAAAGCAGCGCAAGATAGACAGAAATCTTATGCGGATCGGAGAAGGACGGATCTTGAGTTTGAGGTTGGGGACATGGTTTTTGTCAAAGTATCTCCATTGAGAAATGTTGTTCGCTTTGGGTCCGTAGGGAAGTTAGCACCGAGATTTGTTGGGCCGTTTCCTATTAAGGAAAGGATTGGACGGATGGCATATAGGGTGGAGTTGCCCGACATACTTAGTGGTGTTCATGATGTATTCCATGTATCACATTTGAGGAAGTGCTTACATGAGACCGCGGAGGTGGTAGAGCCGAGCTTGCTTAGAGATGTAGAGGTAGAGCGTGATGCGACGATTCGACGAGCTCCTACTCGCATCCTTGGGTCAGAAACTAGGAAGTTGAGGAACAGAGAAGTTCATCTAGTTAAAGTGCAATGGGGAGATGACGAAAGCAATGCTACTTGGGAGACGGAAGCAAAGATGCGTTCTTTGTATCCATTTCTTTTTGAGAGTATGTCTTTTAACTTCTCCTTTATTGCTTGTCTAGTACTTATCTTATCTTTAGTATATCCTCTCGCTAATACCTATGACCTTTAGATAGGGTAAAACCTATGGTTGAGACATGTGTTTGAAACATGTTATGGTTGATGGATGCATATGGATGCAATTGTTTGCTAGTGGTTGCTCGTGGATGCATATACACACACATTAGGCACTAGATCGGCTCAGTCACTTCATGTTGCATATTGCATAAATGGATGTGGTAGTTAGATTGATGGATGTATCATGGCTGTGTTATCATATGGATGATGCATTTTTGTGTATGGTTGTGCACGCATGTAGAAATTTGTATGTGTCAATAGGGTTTCGCATACATATTGGATGCATGGCACTATCATGGTTTGCATTAAGGAGGTTTACTGTATCAGTAACCGCCTGATTTTCGCATTAGGTAAGTACAAATACACACACTTTTGCATATATCCATCCAGCATTTAGAATCTTGTAAGGACAATGATTGCTCGTGGATGATGCTTTGAGTAGATGGATGATTGGATGGTAGGATACGTTCTTCCTAACTTGAAGATTTCGGGGACGAAATCCTTTAAGGAGGGGAGAATGTAACAACCCGTATTTTCAATAACCTGTAATAACATAAATCGAGGCAGAATTTAATTCTAAAATGGGAATCAAGGGAAACGGGCTATGCCATTGTGTTCGTCTCGGAAAAATACGCGAAATAGAGTCCGAGTTTTCGAAAATCGGAGTCCGTATGACCAAGATATGGCCTCGCGAAGTTTCACGAAAATTCCCAAATTAAAGTATACTTAATTAAGTGAAATGGGTTGTGTAGATATATATATATATATATATATATATATATATATATTGATATATATATATATATAATTGAAAATTTAATAAATAAATATGCAAAAATGCTCAAAACAGCGAATTGGGAGAGGGGAATAACCGAACCGGCCGATTTTTGAAGTCGACCCGAGCCCGCTGGGTCGACTAGGGGTTAATCCAGGGTGTTTGGCTGTCAACCCGTGGGCCGATTCGCTCAAGTGCAGATTTTGCATTTGAATGGTTCTCATGGTCCATCTTTAATCTAAAGGCCCTAGATGGTTCCTACACTTGACTTCTTCCCCAAGACATGCTTTGATGGCTTGGATTGAATCTAGGGTTAATCCTATGGCCTAAAACACTTGCCTAATCTATAAATAAGACCCTAACCTACCCTAATTCATTCATAATTAAACCTAGTGACTAAACTATGGCAAAATGCTAGCTCTCATGGCCTCCACTAATTTTATGAAGAGGGTTGCATACTAATCACTCTCTAATCAACTTCTAATCCCTTCTTAGCATCTTAATCTTCTTCATTTGGTGTTCAAAGTTGCTAGTTGTGAGTTTCTATCACTTTGATGATCTTTTGGTAAACTAATTAGATGAGATGTGATGAGATTTATGGTTTTGTATGTGGGTTAATGAGCTTTGAATCATATGATATGATGTTAGCATTAATCTTATGTTTATGCATGTTGAGTATGTAAGCTTATGCAAGTTTAATATGATGTATGTTATGTTTGCATGATGCTAAATATGCAAGTTGTGGGCTATGTAATCATATGCATGTTATGCAAGTTCATGGTAATATGCTATGCAAGTTACATGTTTGTTAATATGCAAGTTACATGTTTGTTAATATGCAAGTTACATGTATGTAAATATGCAAGTTACATGTTTGTTAATATGCAAGTTACATGTTTGTTAATATGCAAGTTACATGTATGTAAATATGCAAGTTACATGTTTCTTTATATGCAAGTTACATGTTTGTTAATATGCGAGTTACATGTATGTAAATATGCAAGTTACATGTTTATTAATATGCAAGTTCATGATGACACATTATGCAAGTCTATAAGCTAATATGCAAGTTTGTTATGCAAAATGAATATGTAAGTTATGTGACATATTATATGCAAGTTATGTGACATGTTATGCAAGTTCATATGCAAGTTATGTGTTTGTTAATATGCAAGATGGCACCTTTGAAACATGTTCATTCATATGCAAGTTGACACCTTTTATATGTGTTATATCATGAACGAAATTACGTGGGAACGATGGGGTAATTAGATGCATAAGTTAATAAGATTGTGTGAAATTAATATAATTATGCATAACACAAAATAAATAAACATAGTATGGGAATTTGCCTATTTGGTTAGGTGTACCCATACTATGTGTTGGGAATTTACCTATTGAGTTAGGTCTACCCCATGGGAATTTACCTATTAAGTTAGGTCTACCCATGTTAAGAAAACTTGATTAATTAGGGATAATTAATATAAAATTATGAGGGTGATTAATTAGGTGTAATTAATTGACTAAGACACGAGGTTGGACTCAGTTGTAGCGTAAAACTGCCCGGACCCAACCGGCTTAACCAGTTGCTACAAATGTTAGCCCAATGTGAGAGGTCTTAGGCACAAACTAAATACGTAATTAATGTAAAGACACGAGGTTAGACTCTGTTATGACATAAGGCTGCCCGGACCCAACCGGCTTAACCAGCGGTCATAAAAGACAGTCTAATGTGAGAGGTCTTTACAAAGGTTACGTTCTTAATTAATTAATTAAGAAACACTTAACCACATTAGCATGTAGAGGGACATGAGGGGTTAAGTGGGTGCCTCGGGTGGCATGAGAAAATCTAGTGGTTGCCTTGGGTGGCAATAGAAAATACGATTAGAATACTTAACCAAAATAGAACATGTAATTAAAACATGATTAAAGGGTTAAGTGGGATATACTAGAAAAAGGGACAAGCTTAGGTGGGTAGCTTGTGGAGGCCCATTTCAACCAGTAACCCATACGTATCTTTGTGGGCTCGACCCATGTCGAGGACGGGACACGCATACTGGGCTTGACTGTAAGAGGCAAACGGGTTAGCGGTGGCAACGCAAGTCCAACGGGCTTCATATGCGTGAGTGGGCCCGGGCTGGTAGGTAAGCCGTTGTTGCATCGAGTAGATATAAGCCGTGCACCTTTAGTTTCATCAGGTTGCCACATTGGGGAATGATACATCCCACGGTGGGGCCAGCACGGGTATCTACGTTAGGGAGCCGATCGAATGGGAAGTAGTGTGTACACCTAGTGGATTGTAGGGCCCCGTGGCGCCTACTTGGTCACCTAGGGGTACGCAGGTACTAATTAGTAAATTTTATAAGTCCTTGGGTGGGATCAACCTTTAAGTTAGGAACGACTGGTGTGGTGCAGTTTAGTAATTTACCTTAGGGAGGGTAGATGCGTCTTTATCCTTTATCTTCGTTTAGTTGACTGCTTAGGGTAGCCATTCATCCCTATATGTTACCGTATATCAGTTTATGTCTTCTCTGGTTACTTTAACGATTGTATTGTTAAATTTATAGGACTCGCTCAGACTTATGTCTGACCCTGTTGTTTTTATCTTTTTCCCAACCCTCAGGTCCTACGGTGGATCCTAGCAGTAGTGGAGCTTGATCGGATTGCTGTTCCAGTCTTTAGGAGCTTGGATAGATGTAAAGCTCCAGTTATCCAGTTATCTTTTCTTTTGTTTGGCTATTGTATGAGAGTGGGATTATGTACTTCTTTATTTTG
This sequence comes from Allium sativum, assembly GCA_030737875.1. Lineage (NCBI taxonomy): Eukaryota > Viridiplantae > Streptophyta > Magnoliopsida > Asparagales > Amaryllidaceae > Allium > Allium sativum. The sequence goes on along the minus strand of CM060925.1, from coordinate 303,232,700 downwards.
ATGGATATTGTACTTGACCTTTATTGTGGTTTTATGATGTAACCAGACATGTTTTACTTCCGCTGTTATGAGATGATGTTTTAAAATTTCAAGTACTATTTATATCTGTCTTGTTGTAATTTTTCTGTTCTATATTCACTAAAATACTCCACCGATGCTATGGCATTCCCTTAGTGAGTGATCATAGCGGGAGTGGGGTGTTACATAAGTTGCATAGCCGGGGAGGAAATGTTGCACATCTGCAAAAGCTCTTCTCAATCGGATCAAGTTCCCAGGTGTGCAAGATCATATGCTTCAAGCTTTCATTTATTTTGTTCTTATTTTCTTGTGCAGTTTAGGAACTCAGTTGTAATACAATATTATGGTACTATTTTTTTTTAAATAAACCACATGACACATTGTATCCCATATACGTTATGTTTATTACATAAACATTCCTTTAAGTTACTTTACACCACACCTGTATTTGTACTATTAATATAACAAAATAGGAATAAAGATTATGCTGGAAGTCTGATAGGCACATAGTTAACCCCCTTTTTTTAAAAAAAATAGACATGGTGTTAACGATGTCTATTTCAATAACAAATTTAACCAAATTTTGTTCGTCCACACCAGATTGCTCTCCAAAGGTCTTCATTTTCATTTCATCAAATTTTCTCTTTTCATGATAGCGATTTGTACCAGCGTTCATATGGTTATTATGGTATTGTTAGATCAAAATTTGGCTCTAACACCCAAATTGTTCTGATTCGTAGAGAATTATAACTGAAAAATAAGGAAAAAGCAGAGAACACACAAGGTTTATAGTGGTTCGGCGTTAACAAGCCTACGTCCACTTTATATGCTATTGATTATACTTTGAATGCTAGTAAAACCAATGATTTCTCTCAAACTCACTCTTACAATTGTGATTTCTCTCAGTAATCTCGAAGCAGAACTGATAAGAAATAGTGGTATGACAGTAATGGTGGAATCAATATTCAATACTGCCAAAAGATCCTTAAAAATGCCAAGCTCTGGGCTATTTATAGCTGATTTCTGGTGATGGATCGCGGTCATACGTGGCCCACATCCCCAAGATCTCGGACCGGTTCGTAGCTTGATGAAGAATCAGTCAATATGACAGTTGGTGACACGTGTCGCGAGATCCTGCATTCTCGGATCGTGGTGGACTTGGTCTTGGTCATCATCCATCAGCCTAGGGGATCGGATCGGATCGAGCTAGCGATGGACGGATCGTATCGTAGTCAATGGGGGGCGATCGCGAACCGAGGGGGGTATGGCGATCCGATCGGGTCTTCGAGGGTTAAAGGCGTGAAACTTCATATTTTCTTCTTATGTGTGAACCTTGGTGGCTTGGTCAAAAAGCTAGCCAACATTTTGCCCCCTCGAAGTATATTTTATCAGAGATGGAATATGCTTCGAAACCGCAGAAACATCTGTTCATAGGAAGATGAAAATCAAAGGTTGTGTCTGTTCATATCGTTGTACCGTTTCTGAAAAGTTGTGTCTCCTGATTAGTAAAAATGCCCATTGAAATCTTCGATCGTTTCTTTGGTTATCGAGCAGCTCTTCTCTCTAGGATTTCTGGATACTTCGGGTAAACTTTTATAATTTTCTTTCAAACAATTTCCAAAATTTAATTTTGACAAAAGTTTGTCGAGTCAGATCGCCCAAATCCCCCATGGTTCACGACACGAGGCGTTCATCCTGGTCCGATTTTCGTGCGGGCCTTGTGCGATGGGCCACCTTCCATTGTGAGTTGATCCGGGGACCGGCCTCCTCTTTTCTGATGGGCTCGGATCCGCGGCCTGCTAGCCCCCAATGGATCGAGTAAGACAAAGAGCGGAAGATGAGAAGTCACCCATTCGCCTATATTTACCCGACCCCTTTCTTCTCTTCTTTCCTTCTTCTTTCTCGTTTTTGGCTGCCGCTGCTTGGAAATTCCATCTAACAATCCAACCTTAATCTTCCCCTACCCCATCAATTCTAAACCTAAGGTAATTGAACACTTTCATTTTCGCTTCCATCGATTTAGAAAGTGGAGAGCTCCGATTTCAATTGTTTGAGATCGAGGGGCTGAGTTGAGGAAGAAGGAGAAAGAGGGAGCCAGGTTGGTCCGTGGGTGAAGAGGAGAAACGAGGGGAAGGAAAGGAAACAAGGATCTGGACGACTCGTGGAGGGCAGCTTCATGTCGGATCACGAGAAGGGTGGAGATAGAAAAGTGGGAGCAGTATTCTGGCCAACGGTTCGGATCGGGGGAAGTGGGATCGTGGAGATATGGGATCGGTAGTTCGTGGGATCGAGTCGTAAGCTGGATCGTGGTGGGTTCTCACGATCCCCCTGGAAAAATACTCGACTTGAAGCCTTCCACGATCCGACAAGAACCTCGATCCATGCTGCCTTGCGATCCGAAAGAGGGCGATCCATTATATGTATCGCGATCCGACCCGTAGCCCACGATCCAAACATATTCTGAACTCTAAACAATGCCTTGCTATTTCCAGATTCTGAACAGTTAGGTTAGAGCCTCCAATACGGACTTTTAGGACCGAACGACAACATAACTTGACCGCATATGACGATTAATACTTCGATGATCTTGAAAACTTTTACGTTTTTTTCTTTAATACATGCACAGGCGCACACTTGCACTTGCACACACGGGGGACGGGTAATTATATTCTTATTTCTCATGTTTACTCGCCTAAACATTAATGTCGGATAACCGTTCCCCTTCAAGATCTGACACAGAGATGGATCCCGAGACATCTGAGCAGCACAACCCCGAGGTTCTTCCAATTAATCCAGAGGGTGCGGATTCTGGATCCGAATATGAGGCAGAAACAGAATCGGATCCGTCCGAGAGTACCTCGCTTGATGAGGAGTCCGAAGTAGACGACAGAGCTCCCGACGAAATTCCTGGTGCAATAGAAATAGAGAAATTCACTGACTCTTTAACTTCCAAGCTTGATGACATAAATCTTAAGAGAATTTGCTTGAGACACGGGATCCCCTGGGATGATGTGAGGACTCCTGGTAGCGAAGATAGACCTCATTTGGCTCCGGAGGGGTATATGACAGTTAGCCGACTTATGTGCTGGGTAGGCGCTATTCCTCCGTTTCCACCAATCGTCATTGAGACCCTAAAACGATTGGGTATTGCTCCAATGCAGCTTCATCCCAATGCCTACGCAGCCCTATACACCCTATACATCGCATATGCGGAAATCCTACAAACTGAGCTCACGTTTAAAGATTTGAATTTTTTTTACCTTTTCAAGCATCGTTCCACGGCAACCCCAAAGTTTTCTTTCTTCGAATCGGTAGCAAATAGGAAGGTTTTGTCTGATGGGTACAACAACATAGGGGATCCCAAGGCCGATTGGTTCTATATAAAGAGACAGGCCGATTGGTTCTATATAAAGAGACAGGCCGGGTGTTCAAGAAGATGGCTTAAATCAAGTAAATTTTAAACCTTTGAATGAATAACTTGTTTAAGAAATCGAAGCACTAACATGCTTCTTTTCTCTAAGCAGATCACGCCTTTCCAAAGACGGAAGGCTCGGTGTACAATAATCGACTGTCCCTTCTTCTGCAAAGCAAATCCGACTTCCTAAATATCAAGAAATGTATTACTGACGAGAATCTTCACAAGCACCGCCTTCTGGATATAAGGTTTGGACTTGGTGCGGGTGGCAAACCTTACAAATATGTGCCCCCGACCGAGGGAGAAGGAACGTCACAAGCAGAAGAAACAACTATATTTCGTAAGAGTCCTTCGCCGATAATTATCCAGGACGATGAAGACCTAAATGTATATAAAGGAGATGAGGCCCGTGCTGACGAGTCTAAGGAAATCCCAGTCTCTCCGGGGGGTTCCCCCTCAAGGGCCTCTCTACCGGTTGAAGCTGCTGCTCCCGATGATTTAACAGAGGAGCAGTTATTTAAAGAACTGAGCAAGATTCCTTTACCTGATGATGTACATACACAGGGAGACTTCGAAGGGGAGCCATTTTTACCTATTTCTGAGGAAACAACTGTTCTAGTTGGAGAACGAGAGACTACCCAGATGAGCCTGACTTCGGGCCCTGGTCTGTTAGGGGGAATTATATGGGATGCACAAATCACATGCACTGTCTGACCCCATACTTTTATACCAACAGTATTCAAGGTTTTAATATGTACTTGTTTCTTTTGTGGGAAAGATGTCTCGCAAACGATCTTATTCCTATCGCTCTCTTCGTGAAGGCACACCTAGTCGTCATCCAAATCCTGAGCATGCTCGTAGCAGCAACCAAGGGGGAGACAGTCATTGGTCCCGGGATTTTCACAAGCCTACTTCTTCACAGTCCAGATCTCCACCAAAACCAACCTCTGGAAAGCCTCCCAGTCATCCGGTGCCGCCTACAGGGGGGAAACAACTTCCCAAAGACTTAACCCCTCCGAAGAGTGCACCCTCTCACAGCAGATCATCCAAAAGGCACCACGAGCCCAAGGATAAAAGCAAGGATCCAAATAAGGATTCTGAGAGGGAGAAAATTGACATTGTCCCTTCCAGCCAACAAAGTTTGAGTGCCCCCGGGTCACGAGACTATATCCATGGTCCTGAGACTCAGGCCAAGTTGGAAAAATTACGAGAAAAATTCCCCGATATCTTCTTCGAAAGGATGATGTTCGTTCCAACCTTGGAACCAGTCCCTAGGAATTGGGATACTGAAGTCATCGGACACGTTCGCCATGTAGCCAAGCAGTATTAGGCGATGAAGAAACATGCTGTTAATCTTTCAGACGTCACCCGAAAGCTTGAGATGGAAGTGCATAGGTCCAAATTGAAGATAGATAACAGTGAAAGGGCCAAGGTAAAAATGGAGAAGGACTTAGAAGATGCACAATATTTGCTTCCCTTGGCTCAACGAGATGCTAAAAATTACAAAACAGAGCTGGAGGAGGCCAGGCAACATTTTCATAATGAGCTCGATTCTAACAGCAAAGAGCGAGCGTTATTGAAGAAAGAGGTGGAAGATCTCAGGATGGCCAACACCGAACTAAAAACAACACAAGATCATTTCGAGGCCGAAAAAGCTGCTTGGGAGAAAGAAAAGGCAAGCTTGAAAGATAGCTTAGCTCTAGCCGAAAAAGAGAGGGCGATTCTGAATGATCAACTCGCGCGTGCAGAGAAGCGCGCTATTCTTGCTGAAAATAATGTGGAAAGTGCCATTGAAATGGCTACTGTTTCTAATGAAAAGCTCCTTGAGAGAGAGAAGGATATCGAAGGATTTGAAGAAATGCTGTTCGACTTCCTTGGCCAGGTCATCATGACCCGTAACATCTCCTGGATCCCAGACTACCTTGTCACTCTAGCCAACATATGGGATGAAATCGTTGAGAGCGAGAAACAGCGATTAGGAGTTGATGAGATTGATGAGAATGAGTTGATGCGGACCATTCTTAGGGATAATGAACCTAAGGATTTAGAGATAGGCAGACGCCTACTCCGAGAAGAAATTGAAAAAGAGAAAACTCAGGCGAAGGGAAAAGATAAAATGGAAGAAGGCCCGAGCTCAGCTACAGAGCCCAAGGCCTCCGAAATTAAGGAATACAATCCAGACTATCCATTGATTCCTCTGGGTCCAACCCCTCCAGCTGTCTGGGGTTCTGCTGCTAGATTGGATGGAGGATCGACGGAAGATATCTCTATATTTTCTCCGCAACTTGCCAAAGAAATTGTCACTTGTCGTCGTCTGGTCGGACAATCAACTGAGCAAACCGCATTATCTCCCAAAATAACATTTGTTTCTCATGATACAGGTGGCGGGCTAGTTGATAAGGATGCTGAAAAGAAGGCAGAGGCAGAGAAGATTGACATCCTGCCAAGTGTTGGTGTTGATGTCCCCCCAGATGCTGAACCCATCGAGGATTTGAGAGACATGGACGGGCGCCACGACGGCGATGAAGAGGAAGTTTCCATTACCAAAGAAAGCAGAGGCGATGATGAGGAAACCTTGGCTGAACAACAGGCCGAAGAGGAGGAGCAGTTGCTCCTTATGAAAGGGGGACATGATCCAGTATATGTTCCCCCTATTTCCGAGATCGACCCTAAAACTGGGTTGGTCGTAAGATTTTCCTCCCAATCAATAACTTCACAACTGGCCTCTCAATCCTCTAGTTCTTCGCCGGAGCCTCTTGATGATAAGAGGAAGAGGAAAAAAGGTGATCGTTCGGATGTTGATAAGGAGGAGTTGGGGAAGCAGAAAAAGAGCAAGAAGCCTACATAGCCCCCTCCCCCCCAGCATAAGTAGGATGCAGATATCAGTTCATATTTTGTCCTTAGGATTTTTAGGCTTTCCACTGGCCATGAAATGTAATTGTGAGAATGGCCCTCACTTTTGTTTAGGTTCCTCTTTATCTTGTAGGTTTGCAGTTTATGAATGAAAGTTTATTTCTTTTGCGTCATCTTGTACCTGTAGTCAATAAACTCTTCATATTTAGTCACAAGTCATTTGGCTATAACCAAGCTAAAATTATATTACAAATCATTCAAGCAACAGAAAGAATTTAACAATTCCTATGCATGTTTCCCCCTATATTTGAATACGGGGGACTTGGAGTTTTTTAGTAGAATTATAGTCCTTGAGGCGCGAAATCTCTGGTGCCTTTATACTTTCCCGATCCATCAGCGGATTAAAGTTTGAACTCGTATCATGATCTGCTCACCGATCCTTTAACGGTGCAGGAATTCTGGGGACGCTGAGTCTCCAGCATCTTTGTCAGCGCTTAGTCACAGATGTTTTTATACTCTCCTGGCGGCCGCCAAGGTTAGAGTTCGAGCTCGTCAGTTCAGTCGCCCCCCGATCCTACAGCGGGGTAAGAGATCTTTCTCAGCGCTTAATCGTAGACGCTTTTATACTCTCCTAGCGGTCGCCAAGGTTAGAGTTCGAGCTCGGCTGTTCAGTCGCCCCCCGATCCTTCAGCGGGGTAAGAGCTCTTTCTCAGCGCTCAATCATGGATGCTTTTATACTCTCCTGGCGGTCGCCCAGGTTAGAGATCTGTCAATGATGTGATTCACTCTATTGTACCTTCAAAGTTCTAGCTGCGGATTGCTCTCCATTCTGATGGAAGGCACCTGGAGTCACATGTTCCTGTGATTGCCGCATAGTTTACAGCAAATTTCATAAAGATAGAAAAGCGGATAAATAATAGTGTAATAAATGTAAACGACACACGGTATTTTTATAGTGGTTCGGTCAAATCGTAACCTACATCCACTTTATAGTCTTTTGCTCAAAAAATTGGACTATTTTAGGCAAATCGTGCCTGTTACATGGTCCTACGAAACAAAAGAATAAATCCGACATCTTTATTTCAGATAAGGCCGCAAATGTTGGGCACTCCACACTCTGGGGATTTCTTCTCCATCCACTGTAGCTAGCTTGAAGGTTCCATTATCAAGCCTTCGTAGAATGGAGTACGGTCCTTCCCACTTCGCACCCATATGAGTCGGGGGCGGAAAGACACGCTTCAGAACCAAGTCTCCGGGTTCAAAGGTTCGGGCTCGAACCTTTTTGTTGTAGTATCGAGCAACCTATTGCTTGTGTCTCAAGGCACGCAAATCTGCTTCATCCCTCTTATCTTCTATTGAATCTAGGGATTCAAGGAGCAACTCGTTATTAGTCATCGGATTGTAATAAGTAACTCGGTGAGATGGTACTTTTAGCTCAACCGGGATGACTGCTTCTGCTCCAAAAGCAAGGGAGAAGGGGGTATGGCCTGTTGCCGATTTATATGTCGTCCTGTAGGCCCATAATGCCAAGGGTAACTTATCGACCCACATGGCTTTGGCTCACTTCAATCTTCTTTTGATAATGGACTTAATCACTTTATTTGCTGCTTCGATCTGTCCGTACGACTGCGGATGTGCCACAGAAGTGTACCGTTTCTCAAAGCGGTACTTCTGGCAGAAATCCTTAAACTCGTTGCTATCAAACTTGGTTCCATTGTCAGTGACGATGATCTTCGGGATCCCAAACAGGAAAATAATGTTTCTAACAACAAAATTAATCACTCGCTTGGTTGTGATTGTAGTAACGGCTCAGCCTCGACCCATTTGGTGAAGCAGTCTACAGCCACAATAACGAACTTTGCTCCGCCCTTTGCTATAGGGAGGCTTCCGATGATATCAATCCCCCACATAACAAAAGGCCATGGACTCACCATTGTCTTTAACAGGCCAGGAGGTGCCCTGTGAATTTTTGAAAATCTTTGGCATGCATCACAACGTCGTGCGTATTTTGCCGCATCTTTGTTTACGGCAGGCCAAAAGTAACCATACCGCAACACCTTTTTTGCCAATGTTTGTCCTCCAGTATGGTCACCACACTCACCCTCATGTACTTCCTGCAGTACACGCTTGATGTCATCATGGGCTATACACCGGAGAAGAGACATTGAAAATCCCTGTCTGTACAGGATTCCGCCTTGCAGAACGTATCGGGAAGCTTTACGGATTATTTTACGCCTCTCGCTCTTCTTGGTCGGAAGCGTTCCATTTATCAAGAAATTCTTTAGAGGGGTCATCCATGACTCCCTTTCTGGCTCAGTCTCTAGTATTAGATCAATTTCCTTCTAACCTATGCTAAGGATCTGAAGTACTTCAACTGGGGCTAGCCCAGCTTCTTCAGGATCGTCGGAGCTAGCCATCTTGGCTAACTTGTCCGCATGTTGGTTCTCTGACCGCGGAATATGGGATATACTGTAGTGATCAAAGCCAGTCAGCAACTCCTTCACTTTCTCCAAATATGAAATCAATCTTGGGCTCTTAGCTCGAAATTTTCCAGTAACCTGATTTACCACCAACTTGGAGTCACAAAATATGTACAGCTTCACGATCTATAATTTCTTTGCGATCCTCAGCCCGGCTATCAAGGCTTCATATTCGGAGTCGTTGTTAGTGGCGTGAAATTCCAACCGGATAGCATAGGATATCAGTCTTTTCTCAGGAGTTTCAAGCACCACTCCGGCACCGGATCGTTTATCATTCCTAGCACCATCAATATACAATTTCCATGCACTAGGATCGAGAAGTAACTTTGGTGGGTCAGCCTCTTCGTTTACCATGTCATCCTCCGAGACAGTAAATTCTGCTATGAAATCTGCCAACACTTGCCCCCGTATCGATCGTCGGGGCTGAAAATTCAAATCAAATTGACTCAGTTCAATGTTCCACTTGAGCAACCTTCCAGAAGCTTCTGGTCTCTGTAGAATTTGCTTGAGCGGATGATCTGTGTACACGGTGATAGGATGAGCTTGGAAATAATGTCGAAGTTTCCAAGATGTAATCAATAAATGGTACACCAGCTTTTCGATCCTCGGATAATTGCATTCAGCTGCTGCCAATTTTTTGCTCACGTAGTACACTGGCCTTTGAACCTTGTCTTCTTCTCTCACTAACGCTGAGCTGATCGAGTGGGACAACACTGCTAAGTACACGAATAAACCTCGTGATCCACCGGCTTAGACAGTATCGGGGGTCTCTCCAGATGATTCAGCAGGTTCTGAAATGCTTCAATGCAATCAGGAGTCCACTTAAAATTGCGTTTTCCTCGCTTTATCAATTCAAAGAACGGAATGCATTTGTCTGTCGCTCTAGAGATGAATCTGCTTAATGCTGCTATTTCCCCGTAAGGCTCTGCACATCTTTGATTTGTCTAGGCTCTTGAATGTCTCTGATTGCTGCAATCTGGTCTGGATTAATTTCGATCCCGCGCGAGCTGACAATGAATCCCAAGAACTTCCCGGATGCAACCCCAAATGAGCATTTCGTTGGGTTGAGTTTCATCCCATACTTTCGAAGAATACCAAACATCTCTGCCAAGTTTGTAGTGTGATTGGACGATTGTCTGGACTTAACCAACATGTCGTCAACGTACACCTCCATCGTTTTCCTAATCTGGTTATAGAACATTCTATTCACTAACCGTTGATATGTAGCGCCTGCGTTCTTCAAACCAAAAGGCGTTACCACGTAGTAGTATAATCCCAGATCAGTAATGAAGCTAGTGTGTTCTTGATCTGGAACATGCATAGGAATCTGGTTATATCCTGAATAAGCATCCATGAAAGAGAGAAGCTCATGACCTGCCGTTGAATCTACCAACTGATCAATTCTGGGTAACGAAAAGCTATCTTTTGGGCAGGCTTTATTCAAATCCAAAAAATCAATACACGTACGCCACTTCCCATTGGCCTTCTTTACCAAAACTGGAATTGAAATCCAATCTGGGTAGGTTGAGTCTCTGATGAATCCGTTACTTCTTAACTTTCCAACTTCTTCTTTCAAGGCTGCGGACCTCTCTGGGCCCAGCATTCACCTTTTTTGTTTTACAGCGGGTGCTTTGGGTTAATGCTCAATGAATGGCTCATGATTGATGGAGATATCCCACACATGTCCGCGTGGGTCCAAGCAAATACATCCAAGTTATCTTTAAGGAAATCCGTTAGTTCTTTAGCTCGAACTAGATCCAACTGGGATCCAATATTCAGGACCTTCTCTGGGTCACTATCATCGATTGGTACATCCATAGTCGTTTCGTTGGGAGCCGCCATTCTACCCCCAGTCTCTTCGTCCTCTCTGGGATCTATATCCTCGGGCAGTCCTCTGGGCGACTCACCTATAGTCATTTTCTTTAATTGCTATGACGTCTCCTCCCTTGTGGGGGAAGAAGCGTCATTAGTCTCAATATCTTTTCCTTTACGGAGTAGCTTTAGCTCTGCAATGTAACATGCACGTGCAGCAACCTGATCGCATCTGACTATGCCAACACCAGCTTCCATAGGAAACTTTAATAACAGGCACCAGGGGGCTATACAAGCTCTAAACTTTGCTAGGGCCGGTCGGCCCAAGAAGGCACTATAAGGCGATTCAATATCCAAAACTATGAAGGGAAGAATTGTCACTCTCTGGCGTTCTCCTTCCCCAAGTGTTACCGGCCGCTCTACATATCCCATTGGAGCAGTTGAAGCCCCATTAAATCCACGGATCCATCCTTCACACGGCTTTAAATCTTTCAATTCAAGGTTCATTAGATCGAACATCTTTTTGAATAGAATGTTGACTGAACTCTCGTTATCCACTAAAACTTTATGGACAGTGGCCGGGCCAATAGGAACTGTGATTACAAATGGATCTTTGGTCGGAACGTGGACTCCAATACTCTCTCGGTTGCGGAAAATGACGTCATCTGACATCATCTTTTGTTGTTTTACTGGGACATTGTCCTCAGGGTTGCTACACTCTCCTGCCTCAAGATGATGCTTTGCGGCGTTTACGTACTGGACCATCGCCTTGAAACTATGCCCGGATAGATGAAGCCCTCCGATTATGGTATTGATAACAAGATCCTTTCCTTTTTGCTGGACAGTTGGCCTGGCAGTAGTTTGATTCTGGTTTGGGTTCGGGGTCTGAATAGCTTGCCCCATGTCTCTAGGAGTCACCCGGTACTCATCCAACTTCCCTTCTCGGAGCAACCTCTCAACTACGTCTCTCGGATGACGGCATTCATTTGTAGAGTGGCCGTGAGTCTGATGGAAGAGACAAAATTTCCCCGTCTCACGTTCTTTCTCCGTCGAATCTCTTGGAGGAGGCCTTTTATGTTGGAGAACGTTGTACGAGTCGACGAATATATTCTCCAAAGTATCATTTATTGGCGTATAACTTTCGAAAGACCTGGGACGGGTCCTTCTCTGGGAATCGTTCCCCCGATTTCTCTTTCGATTATTGCCATTAGTGTTGTTACCATTGTTTCCTGACTGGCGGCCGCCGCCTTGGCTTCGGTTCCAACGTTGACTTCAACCTTTCCCGAGCTGTCTCTGGTTTGCTTGATGGCGACATTACTTTGGATTTCCTCCTTATTTGCCATTTTCCTCTCCCGGTTAGCATATACCTCCTCCTGACGTAAGCGTACGTTTGCTTTCTCGTAAAAAAATTCTCTAGTATGAGGTGGTTTGTCGGCCAGGTATCTCCCAAATTCAGTATCTTTATCTACCCCATCAATTAGGGCTGCCACAACAGTCAGCTCATGGGGATCCTTAACTTCGGTGGCGGCTAGGCTGAAATGATCCAGATACACCCTCAAGCACTCACCTGGTCGTTGTTTGACAAGGAACAGGTCAATCACACTTTTCGACCTTTGTGCATAAATGCGGAACTATTCTACGAACTTTTCACTCAATTCCCTGAAACTGGAAATTGATCTTGCTGGTAAGCGAGTAAACCATAATAACGCTACATCCTCCAGGAATATAGGGAATACTTTGCACTTTACAGCGTCGGAAGCTGCGACAGCGGTCATTGACAAAGAATATCTCATTAGATGTTGGATTGGATCAGATCTACCCGCATAACGGTTCATCTGAGGCATGTTGAAGCACCTCGGGTATGTTACATCTAGAATGTCGTCGGTAAAAGGGGTGTGGCTGCGATTTGCATCTAGAATGTCGTCGGTAAAAGGGGTGTGGCTGCGATCAATTCCCCAGTCTTCATTCCTTTGTCAACGGCTATCCGCCAGGATTTGATGGACCATAGCTGCAACATTTGCACTGGTCATCGGATGCTCGGGGTCAGTGTTCCTAGCTCGGAGGAATTCTCCGATCTCTCTTCTAGGAACATCCACGAAGTCCGGAGCTCGGATTGGGCTTCGCTGCCCCCTATTACTATGAGTATTTGTACGGCGGAGGGGTTGAGGTGGTCTATTCTCAACAGGATTATCCACAACTCGAGCTCTAGGAGTTGCGGCATGATCATTCAAGTTACAGTTTGAGGGTCCTGCACCAAGCGTCTCTTCCTCTCGTGATGGCAAGGTTCCAAATCAGAGCTGTTCTATGTTTTCAGCCCGCTCATACGGTCGCCGCGGAGGTCTTGGCGATTCCTCCGATGAAGAAGAGTACTCTAGAGTGAGCGGACAGACAGGAGGAGGCGTTCATTGCCTTACAAGTTCATCCAGACGTCTATCCATAGCAGTCAAATTCTTTCGCAGCATGGAGCTTTCCTGCCTTTGAGCAGCTATTTCGTCAAACAGCCTATCCCATATTTCAACGAAGCGAGAGAGATCTCCTTCAGTAACTGGAGCAGAGGGGTCATATTGATCATCAACATTTTCCCTTATGCGTAGAGAGCTTGAGCCAGGTCGAACAGAGGGACCAGGACGGGAAGAGTGAGCCATAGGCTCCTTTCCAGGTCGAGTTGTAATCCGGTCATCACTTCGGATCGTGGTGGATCGGTGTCGGTGGCTCGCAGCGCCCCCCTAGGATCGGATCGTGGTAACATTGGGAGGGGGGCTTGTGGTGTTATCGTGGGACCCGGTAACGACCCCTTCAACTGTTCGGTTCGCGTCGCCCTCCACGGTTCGGTTCGCCATCTCTGTTCCGCGATCCGAGGGTCCTTCGTTGACCTGTTCATGCACACTCTCTTCAATTGCTTCATTCGCAGCTTCATTCGCCTGTGAAGCTCGTACTTCCTTAGACTTCTTTCCAGCCATGATATCAGGTATCGTTGAAATCTTCAAAAGTCCGAACAGTGAGGTATCGGGACTGTTTTCTTCGGACTTGAATATCAAAACAACGGAGAAACAATCCAATATCCTGAGTTCAATTCTCAGTGAAAGCACCAAAATGTTAGATCAAAATTTGGCTCTAACACCCAAATTGTTCTGATTCGTAGAGAATTATAACTGAAAAATGAGGAAAAAGCAGAGAACACACAAGGTTTATAGTGGTTCGGCATTAACGAGCCTACGTCCAATTTATATGCTATTGATTATACTTTGAATGCTAGTACAACCAATGATTTCTCTCAAACTCACTCTTACAATTGTGATTTCTCTCAGTAATCTCGAAGTAGAACTGATAAGAAATAGTGGTATGACAGTAATGGTGGAATCAATATTCAATACTGCCAAAAGATCCTCAAAAATGCCAAGCTCTGGGCTATTTATAGCAGATTTCTGGTGACGGATCGCGGTCATACATGGCCCACATCCCGAAGATCTCAGACCGGTTCGTAGCTTGATGAAGAATCAGTCAATATGACAGTTGGTGACACGTGTCGCGAGATCCTGCATTCTTGGATCGTGGTGGACTTGGTCTTGGTCATCATCCATCAGCCTAGGGGATCGGATCGGATCGAGCTAGCGATGGACGGATCAGATCGTAGTCAATGGCGGACGATCGCGAACCGAGGGGGGTATGGCGATCCAATCGGGTCTTCGAGGGTTAAAGGCGTGAAACTTCATATTTTCTTCTTATGTGTGAACCTTGGTGGCTTGGTCAAAAAGCTAGCCAACAGGTATGATATTTGTTTGTTATTACTGATTATCGTGAGGATGCAGTACTATCATTGACCTTTGATATATTTTAAGTTACTTATAATTCTACACTTCTAGCTTAGAAGGAATTGGACCTGTATATCAATATTCTATGTAATTGGCATTTAAAGTTTAGTTAATTTGTTCCATTATTAATACATGTATATCTATATTTTATGAAATTGGTATTTAAAGTTTAGTTTATTTATTCCCTTATTAATTACTCTGTTTACAACCTTCTGTATTGTAGTTTAATGATCTCGGAGAGTTATTTTATTTTGTCGATTTATCTATTCCAGCCGGCCAAATTTTGACTGGTTCCCTACATCCCAACTGCGCACCTCATGGTTTTGAAGCCTCCGCTGATTTCCATCGTTTATCTCCAAATCTTCACATCCCATCTTCATTTTCACCGATTGTCCTAGCATCACCCATATTTTGTTCAATATTTATGAGTTTACTGCAATGCCAAATTTTAATTTCTCTTAAGGAGCAAGGATGGAGAAATTCTTTGCATTAGATATTTTCTCACGCAGAACCAAATAACAAAATTGTGCATACTCTGGCGTTTTAGACAGCAGAACCACATAAAATTCACTGCCAAGATGAATTGGATAAAGCTGCATTTGTTTGACTTAACGCACTAAATACCATACTAATTGAAATTTATAGTAGTTATGTTCATTATTTCTGCTTGGTTGTCAATTCTGATCGTAGTATCCTATGTTGACTTCAACATAAAGAATAATTCTTCTAAAGTTGTATGTTTGTACCTATGATAGGTCCTTTATATTGGAGACTACATATATGGAGACATTTTGCGTAGTAAGAAAGCACTAGGTAAGTATCATCTCTTTGACTTTTTCCATAATTTTATGAAATTTATTGCTTGGCTTCAACATGTGTTTTCAGTGCAAATTTGAATATTATATAACTAATCTGTTACATGTTAAGAATGATATATCGATGTTTTCATGCCAAATATTACACAGTAGTTTTCCATTTATAATGTTTTTTTCCTCATTAAAAACAAGGAGAAACGTTATTGAGTGATAAACTGGTAATTGATGCCAAATTTTTACTGAAACGTATTAGATGACTAGTTGACAAAAAATTTGCCAGATTTTGGGCACTATGCCAATATTTTCTGGCGTAGGAAGAATACTTTTATAATTGAAAATAATAATTTGAAGAATTAGCAGGCATCAGAAAATAAATCTTTTGTCAGTTCACTGTTATCACAGAAGATAATGATATTGCGATGAAAGTCCGTTAAAGATGACTCATTAGCTCGCAAAATGCTTTAAAAAGAACATAAGAATGAATAAAATAGAAATATAATCTATGTTTCTGCATTGTTTTACGGTTGAACTATGACCCCCTGTATTTCTATTTCCTTTTTCCAAACCACATCGCACTATTATTAATGTTGTTATAATGCTCACTTCTTCCATTCCCAAAACTAGGTTGGAGAAGGAGAACGATGCTTGTTGTTCCAAAAGCTGAAGAAGGAGGTTGAGATTCTTTGGGAGTCGAGAGATACACAAAAGGTACACGAATACTTCCACTAACTACTCTTTCAACCTCGATCCTTTGGTTTAAGCTTTTTTTCCTTCATTCCATTACTGTACAACATTAACTGTTAGAAAATTTAGGACTATGCACTGGATAATATGTCCATTTATTTTCTGTGTTAAAGTCTGCATGTTAATAGATTTTATAGGTTATGCTATAAGGTTCGACTGAGATATGTTTTTAGAAGTGACTGTCTTGTCCGTTGTGAGCACTACTCCCTCCTTGGTCTTGAATCCAATCGCAGTAGAACCCAACTTGATTGCTTCGATGGCATCTTCGACTTGAAAAAGCCTGCCTTCAGGCGAGAATGTGTTCACTCCTTGATCATATTCTGTTCTGGTAAGAAACATTACGAAATAGTTAAAAGGAAACTTTGGATTTTCGAAATTATGTGTCTAACTTAGCAGTAGCAGACTTCACTAATCAAATATGGCTTAGGAATTGCTAGAAAAATAGTAGTCCTTAAGCCTTAACCATATTTGTAGTGTGTGTGTGCGTGCATGTGTGTGTGTGTGTGTGTGTGATGAGCTAGTTTGATGTATCACGTTCATATTATAATTCCAGGTAGTTGTTCATGTTACTATTCATTTTATATCATCAACTATTAGGAAATCTTTTAATTTATAACCATATTTAAATATTTACATACTTTAGGAGTGCATGTTACTGTCAAGGCAAAGCAGAGGAAGATGGAAATGACGTTGAGCATCAGAAAAGGTCAGCAATTTCATAAGGTATAAAAATATACGTTTTCATCTTGTTGCTTATTTGGTGAAATTCATATATAATGAGAGCTATACCAGTAACTGGTTTACCCAACTTTTATGATCCATATTATCTTTTCTTTTGTTCCACTATCCTATATGGATAAGTTAATTTGAGAAGACATGTTTCTACTTGTTAGGAAAATTCTAATGCATGATTTGGCTTCTATTTTTCATTATTGAATATATATATATATATATATATATATATATGTGTGTGTGTGTGTGTGTGTGTGTGTGTGTGTGTTGATTTTTATTTACCCCATGCATTCTTTAGGACTAACATAACGTTCATTGTTCATAAATAGGCCATCAATTTAGAAAAAAGTCTCAATTCGTTCTTCACTTTGAACTCTATTTTCTTATGTATGACCTCAGGTCAATTTTTTAGAAATGTAAAACTACAATCTTCGTACATTAGTCACTGTAGTCTTTCTATACTATAGGATCAGACTTTGATCGTGAACTTGTTACAGTTATCTTGAGGCCAAATGAAACAATTTTTTAGCTGAACCTATTAATTTTATATGGCACTAGTTTGTCTTGTTCAGGTCTGTAGGGTCGAATTCCGTGTCTGTAGCTATATATGTATTATTTCAGAATTCATAGTTTTCAAAGAAGCGGACTGTATCCGTTGAAATTGGTAAACGAAGTTCAATGTACAATTCATAGTTTACGACTCTATGTCATTAAGTTAGTAAGTCAATTTTTGTTATTTAACCATTTAAAAGATAAAAAATAAAATAAAATAAAATAGCAAGCAGTACTTGATGTTGCTCGTACGTATGTATCCCAAATTCTCCATATTAGCTATAATAGTTAGTCACAGCCCATGCAAGAACAGTTCCTGTTGTCACAATTGTTCTTTATTTGCACAAGGGATTAGCCGAGATTCAATTTATCTATGTTTTTACCAGCATATAAAACTAGTTGACATAATCCATTCTTTTTGATAAAAACCAGATTTTTAGTTGACATAAGTCCATTGATGGCCTATATAAACCTGCATGTATTTTTCTCTACTTTATTTGCTGTGCTTTCCCTTTTTAGTATGAATATTAAAGTATGTGAACTGATGATTCGTACATTATTCTATGAACAAATAGGTTATGCGTATTTTTTTTCAAGGCTTGAAATCATTTTTATACATGCAATTAATAGAGCATCTGCATATAAATCACTCTGTTTAGTCTCATTTTGCATATGGATCCTTTTTTTCAAGCCCTTCTCTTCTATTGGTGACCACTTTATTAACCATTCTTCTAATTATTAATGAACAAACATTCTTGTTGTACCTTTAGGAAAATTTGCACCGTGATGCCAACAAAGAGAAACATGTCTATTTTTTGCAATGTCCAGAATGTATGAGGCATACTAGTACATTTTCACAAACTGTGGACCTAATCCTACAAGTGAAAGAGAAGCATGTCCATTATATTTTTGACGATTCTGTACGGTAAGTTTTAGATTGGATTGGTTTTAAGATTAGCATTCAGTAACTTATCCGATAATTTACCATAGTTGGAAGTTTTTGTAGGCTAGGTTTGGCCAAATGGTGTAGATTCTTGGATGAATCCTAATGGACTATATAATATAGAGTTGAACATTTGGATGATCTTCTAATTATTACGCTAATATTTCATTTTGATCTCTTTACATATTAATATGAAAAGGCTTACTCCAAAATAATCTTTAAAAAAAAGCCGACACCCAAAATTGGACAAATACAGAACTTCATTTCTATTTTTGTATGTAATTCATGTCAAGTTTTATTCTTGATTATTTAACTCATTTATAGGTAACTGACTTTTCAGAAGTGAAGACTAGCGGCAAAAAAGGTTTATTGGTAATCAAGCAATGACTATGGCTTTAATTGCTATATATTATGATATTTTGTTAGCACTATTTGTGAAAACTTGTTTGTGATTACTCGTGATTTGTTACTTATTCTATCGAAAAATAACTATTGAATTGATTATGAATAACTTGATTATGTGATTAGTGTGGTTTTTCAATTATTTGAATATGATAATCATATGATTGATTGATTGTTTAAATATAATAACTAGTGATTAATTGTTGGTTTGAGTATGATAGTTATGTGATTAACTGTTGGTTCGATATGTATATTATATAAGTGGTTACTGGAAGTGATACAAGTCATTAGGGTAAATAACAACATTTAAAATATATTGTTAATCAACCAATAACTTTTAGTAGCGTTTTAAAAATGCTACAGAAGCAAATGTAAATTGGTATAAAACAATATAGTTGCATTGAAAAAACGCTACAGAAAAAATTCCGTTGCATTTCAAAAAAGCTTTGGTAGGGTTTACTAAAACGCAACAAAAAAATTTAGACTTTTAGTTGCATGTCGTATAGCAGCGTTCTCTACAACGCTACTAAAAGCTTTGGTAGCGTTTTTTCAACGCTACTAAATGTATTTTCTGGTGTAGTGTATGGACCGTATATTATTATCTATGTTGTAAATTCTATGATGTTATCATCTATGTTATAAAGTTGTTATCATCTATGTTGTAATTCTTTGATTGGCTTATGTATAACTAATTCATAATGATGTTTCATATGCCAGTTTGGTTATGTTGTTGGAACTAATTCATATGTTGAATCATATGTATGTATGTATGCAAGTCTAGATGTTAGTTTAGATCTGGATCATATGCAAGCTAATGAAATTATGCACAACCATACATGTTTCATGACATCTATTTTATGTGTAAATTGGATCTAAAGTTAGGCTACGACATGTGTGAGTTATATGTTAGTATACATAATTCTATATGCTAGTTTACATGTTTAGATGCAAGTTTACACCATCGTTTATGTTGCATAATTCACATATGCAAGTATATATACATGTTTGGAGTATGAATCATGCCTATGCAAGTTTACACCTTATGATTAGATCTATGACATACATGGTTTATGCAAGTTCGTGACTATTACCCAAACAAGTTTACACCTTTAGATTTAGGTGTATGACATATGTAGTTTTATGCAAGTTTGTGACTTTGGCCTATGAAAGTTTTAGATGAAGAACCTTATTTACACATGCAAGTTCACCCCATATGTTTAGATCTAGTTTTATTTCTATGTATTTTGTGACGTTTTCTCTTTATTCCATAAGTTAGACTATTCGAGTCTAATGTATATTTTACGTTAAACGAATGAATGTACAACATGGGGCCATGGGATAATATTTAAATATTAATATTGAGAATTGGCATAAATGCCTTAAATGGTATAAAATTAATTTGTGATGATAATTTGTATAATTTTGCATACCATAAATAGATGGACATAATTGAGTCAATTATGGACATAGTTAAATTTGGAATTAATTGATAATTTGAATAGGGAAATTAATTCAAATTGGGGATAATTAATTATGTGCAATTAATCTCCTAAGAAACGAGGTTAGGCTCTTTTGTGGTGTAAGACTGCCCAGACCCGCCCGACAAATCCAGCTGCCACAAATGCCAGTCTAATGTGGGAGGTCTTAGGCATAAATTAAATGCGTGATAGTTGTAAAGACACGAGGTTAGGCTCTTTTGTGGTGTAAGACTGCCCGGACCCGCCCGGCAAATCTAGCTGCCACAAATGTTAGTCTAATGCCAGTTCAACGGGTTCATGTGCGTGTGTGGGCCCGGGTTGGTAGGTAATACGTTGTTGCATTGTGTAGGTATAAGCCATGCATTGTTCGTGGTATCGGGTTGCCACTTTGGGGAGTGATACACCCCACTATGAGGCCAGCACGGGTATCTACGAGTTAGGGAGCCGATCGCATGAGGGTAGTGTGTACACCTAGTGGAGATAGGGGCAGGCGTCACCTATGAAGGCAACTAGGGGTACACGAAACTACCATTATCATTATCAAAGTCCAGTAGGTAGGATCAACTTTTAGGGTGTTTGGTGTGGTGTAGTGTAGTAATTATCTTATAGCGACTAGGTGCGCCTTTAACGTTATCTTTGTTCATCTTATTTCCTTTAGTTTGCTCTGCCATGCTCAATTGTTCACAGTCATTTCCTTATTTTCCAAATTATGCCTTAGCCTAGTTATTTTGATAATTATATTGTTAAAGTTGTCGCACTCGCTAGACTTTATGTCTGACCCCCTTTGTTTCCACCTCTTTTCTTTCTTCCCCCACTCCCCCCAGGTGCTCAGGGTGGAACTAGCACCAGTGGAGCTTGATTTTGGACAGTTTTATCTCTTGCTTTTAGAAGTTGCTTGGATCGCTGAAGTAAAAGTTCAGCCTATCTTATTTATGGCTATTTTGTATTGGGGTTATGTCTTTCAATTTATGTACTCTATTTAAGTCAAGATGGATATTATGTACTTTGACTCTGGTTTTTGATGATGTAATCAAACCTATGTGTTTACCGCTGCGATGAATAAAATTTTAAAGTTTTAAGTACTATTTATATCTGTCTTATTGTTAAGTTTCTGTTCTATACACACTTAAAACGCTCCATAGAAGTTAATGCATTCCCTTTGTGAGTGACATTAATGGACGTGCGGTGTTACACGTGGTATCAGAGCTGTAGGTTACCAGAACAGATATGAATTTTGAAAAACTCTTTTTGAAAAAACAAAAACACCTTTACAAAGAAGTACCTTCAGAAGTATGTTTTAAGGAATGTATTTTCAAGAGAAAAGCTTATTTTAGAAAGCATAACCCCAAGAGCCATATATCTTTCCTTCGGTTCTTTTGTATTGAATCTTTCCTTTTTCGTTTCAGCATGTCTGGAATTCCCGAGATACCCGAGGGGATACTGATACTTGGATGGTTTAGGAGGTATTTGGAAACTAGGGCCACCACTGCAGGTCCAACAAATGCTCCTCCTCCTCCCCCTCCTCCCCCTCCTCGTGTAGATACTTTTGCAAAAATATGTAAGGACTTTCGGGCAATGGGAGGAAAACCTTTTCACGGGACGGAGACATTTGTTGAAGCTCGAAACTGGCTAAAGGAGGTGGAAGAATTGTTTGGGATCTTTGAAGTGGAAGATGGAAGGAAGGTCCATTTGGCTGCCTGGCTAATGAAGTATGAGGCCTCGTTTTGGTGGGAGGTAATTAATGGAGAGCGTCCAGTTGATACATGGCCAGATTTCAGGCGGAGGTTCGAGGCAAAGTTTCTCTCACAAGCTGAAGAGAATCTATACATGAAAAAAAAAATTGCGTTGAAGCAAGGGAATCTATCAGTGAAAGGCGTCAACAAATTCAATCAATTGAAGAGATTTGGCTTGGACTTGGTGAATACACCAGAAAAGAAGGCCCTGAGATTTGTTAAGGGTTTGAAAGAGCCGCTTCATGAGTTAGCTATGACCCACATCCCCATGGGGGCTACCTTTGAGAGACTAGTTGACATGGCACTTATGCATGAAGAAGAGAAAAGCGCCAATGCTAATAAGGCACCCGAGAAGAAAGGGGATCAAAAGAAACCGCAACAGCAACAACAGAACAAGAAAGGTGGTAAAGGCAACAATGGTAAGGGAAAGAAGAGATTCTTTAGCTGTGGGACACCATGCCATCTAAGCAAAGATTATAGGAAGAAAAAGAAGACTTGTTATTTCCACTGTAGCGAAGCGGGACATCTGATTAAGGACTGCTCAAGAAAAGGGCAGAGGGCATGGTCTACCTCTGGACGACAGGTGCAGGCTCTTATGGCACAGGGGCATGCAAGGGTGCAAGGGGGCAAGTTCAGGCTTTCGTGGTCCCACCGCTGCAAGAACAAGGTAGAACAGTTACCATTGAAAGTTTAGTTTTTCTATTTGATCATCCTATCCGTAATTTATTCGATTCTGGCGCATCACATTCGTTTATCTCAACATCATTAGTTGAAACACTGCACCTAAATACCAGTTTAGTTACCGATCTCTTAGTAGTCTCAAATCCTATTGATGGTTCGGCTCATCTTTCTATGATTTGTCGGCATTTGAGAGTGTCTATCTTGGGTGTTGGGTTCGAATGCAACGCCTTTGTTCTTGGCTTATTGGGCTACGGCTTGATTCTAGGTATGGATTGGCTAACTAGATACGGGGCCATCCTAGATTGTGAAAGAAGGGTAGTTATATTGTTGACTCGTTATGGAAAGACCCTTGATATTTCTTGTGACCCTAGAGGTCTAGTAATGCTTAGCTACCTAGAATCCCTTGACGCATCCAATGATGATTTACATTCTGTTCGTATGGTCCGTGAATATGTTGATGTCTTCGATGAGGTGAGGGGTTTACCCCCAAAATGTGAGATAGACTTTTGAATATATCTAGTAGATAATGCAAAGCCAGTTGCATTGCCAGTGCGCCACGGGGCTCCAAGAGAGAGAAGAGAACTCAGTAAGCAAGTGAAAGAATTGCTTGAGAAGGGGTTCATAAGACGTAGTATATCGGAGTGGGTTGCTCCAGTAGTATTTGCCACGAAAGCAGATGGGTCCCTTAGACTTTGTGTGGACTATAGAGAACTTAATAAGCTTACTAAGAAGAATAGGCACCCACTGCCGAGGATTGACGATCTCTTCGATCAGTTAGTTGGCGCCTCGGTGTTTTCGCAGTTGGACTTGGCCACTGGTTTCCATCAGTTGAGAGTGGTTGAGGATAGCATAGACAAGACCGCCTTTAGGACTCCGGACAGCTTCTTCGAGTGGCTTGTGATGCCCTTAGGTTTAACAAACGCCCCCGCATATTTTGTTGACTTGATGAGTAGGGTGTTTTGGGAGTACCTTAAAAAATTCGTGGTAGTCTTTGTGGACAACATCTTGATCTTTTCTAAAAACGAGGATGAGCATGCCCTACACTTAGGGAAGTATTGGAGACCCTTCGAGCGCATAGCCTTAAAGCTAAACTTTCTAAATGTCACTTTTGGAGGAAGGAAGTGCGAATCTTAGGGCAAGTGGTTTACAAAGAAGGGATAGCTGTGGATCCCGTGAAGGTAGTAGCCATCCAAGATTGGAAGGTCCCTAAAAATGGTAACGAAGTGAGGAGTTTCTTAGGGTTGGCTGGCTATTATAGGAAGTTTATCAAAGACTTCGCAAAAATATCATCCCTATTAACACGCTTGACGAAGAAGAACTTAGTTTTCACGTGGGATGTAGATTGTGATGATGCGTTCCAACGTTTAAAGAGAGCTTTGACCACAGCCCTAGTCTTAATGTTGCCAGATGGGAGTAAGCCATTTACCGTTTATACCGATGCTTGTGGAACAGGACTAGGCGCTGTCTTAATGCAAGAGGAAAGGGTAATAGCCTATGGAGGATGATAGTTGAGAGTGCATGAGAGAAATTACCCTACACATGATCTAGAGTTGGCTGCTATTGTTCTAGCACTTAAGTCTTGGCGCCATTATCTTCTTGGCGAGAAATTAGAATTGTTCACTGACCACAAATCGCTAAAATACTTGTTCTCTCAGAAGGATTTGAACTTAAGGCAGCAAAGGTGGATGGAATTCTTAGCGTCCTGCGATTTCGAGATAGCATATACCCCTGGCAAGTGTAACGTGGTGGCAGACATCTTAAGTAGGAAAAGGTTGTCCTTGAGTCCGTTGTTTGTTGAGCGGAGAAGCTTAGAGTTCATCTCTACGTTTGACTTTAGACCATCCGTTGACTTTGTACCCGGTTTGCTAGCATCCTTAGAGGTCAGACCTACGCTTTTGCGACGGATTAGTAAGGCACAGCGAGATGACCCACATTTGGTTGAGTTAGTAGAGAAGCTCAAAATGGGGATTCATCAAGCCATCTCAATAGGTATACCCTAGATGATATGGGTTGGTTACGTAGGGACGGTAGACTTTGTGTACCACGGGACAAGAATTTGAGGAAGACCATTCTTGATGATGCACATCGTTCGAAGATGACCATCCATCCCGGCGGGGATAAAGATGTCATGGACATGAGACGAGTTTACTTTTGGGCAGGCATGAAGAGGGATGTGGCTGAGTTTGTCGCTAGATGCTTGGTGTGCCAACAAGTACAAGCAGAGCAAAAGAAGCCCGGTGGGTTGCTTCACCCATTGGAGGTCCCACAATGGAAATGGATAAGTGTCTCAATGGACTTTATTGATGGGTTACCAAGATCGAGGAAGGGTAATACGAGGATTTGGGTTGTGGTAGACAGACTTACTAAGAGCACCCATTTCATCCCCGTAAAGAGTAAGAGGACTGCTTCATGGCTAGCCTCCGTATACATTCGAGAGATAGTTCGTTTGCACAGTGTTCCTTCTCACATAGTGAGCGACCGCGATCCTATCTTTACTAGCGAGTTTTGGAAGAGCTTGCAATAGGCGGTAGGGACTTAGTTATGTTTGAGCACCGCATATCATCCTCAGATGGACGGCCAGACCAAGAGGGTGAATCGTATTCTAGAGGACCTATTGAGGTTGTGTGTCTTAGACTTCGGAGGTACATGGGAGGAGCATCTTCCTTTGGTGGAGTTCGCATATAATAATAGCTTTCAGTCTAGCATTGGCATGGCACCGTTCGAGGCTCTATGGACGGCCGTGTCGTTCGCCTACATGTTGGTGAGAATCTACAGATAAGATCTTGCTTGGGCCCGATATGGTTAGAGAGACTTCGGAAAAGATCGATTTGATTCGAAGGAGGATGAAGACGGCGCAAGATAGGCAGAAATCTTATGCAGACAAGAGGAGGACAGATCTTGAGTTTGATATTGGGGACATGGTCTTTGTCAAGGTGTCTCCATTACGGAATGTTGTTCGCTTTGGGTCCATTGGGAAGTAAGCACCAAGGTTCGTAGGGCCGTTTCCTATTAAGGAGAGGATTGGACAAATGGCGTATAGAGTGGAGTTTCCCAAGAGACTTAGTGGTGTACACGATGTATTCCATGTATCACGTTTGAGGAAGTGCTTGCATGAGACCGCGGAAGTGGTAGAGCCGAGCTTGTTTGAGAGGTGGAGATAGAGCGTGATGCGATGAGCCCCCACGTGCATTCTTGGGTCGGAGATTAAGAAGTTGAGGAATCGATAGGTCAGGCTAGTCAAAGTGCGATGGGGAGATGATGAGAGCAACGCTACTTGGGAGACGGAAGAGAAAATGCGTTCATTGTACCCTTTTCTTTTTAAGGGTATGTCTTTCAATTTCTCCTTTATCGCTTAGCTTGTACTTGTTTTGTCTTTAGTGTGTCCTCTAGCTAGTATCTTTGACCTTTAGATAGGGTAGTACTATGGTTGAAACATGTGTTTGAGACATGTTATGTATGGTGGATGCATGTGGATGCAAGTGGTTGCTAGTGGTTGCTCGTGGCTACGTATACACACACTTTAAGCACTAGATCGGCTCAGTCACTTCATATTGCATATTGCATATAAATGTGTGTACATATTTAAGTTAATGGACGTATAATGGTTGTACTATAATATGGATGCTGCATTTTGGTGAATGGTTGTGCACACATGTAGAAATAATATGTATCGATAGGATTCTTTCGCATACATAATGGACGCATGGCACTATCATGGTTTGCATTAAGGAGGTCAACTGAATCAGTAGACCGCCTGATTTTGCATTAGATAAAGAACATATACACACACTTCTTGCATATGTTCATACAGCATTAGGAATTTTATAAGGACAATGGATGCCTGTGTTTGATGGTTGAGCAGATGGTTGTTTGGATGTTAGGATATGCATTCTCCTTAACTTGGAGATTTCGGGGACGAAATCCTTTAAGGAGGGGAGAATGTAACACCCCGTAATTTTCAATATTAATGTTCACAAAGTAAAGAATAACTAATCTCAGATGTGAGAATTAAGGGAAACGGGTTGCGCCATTGTGTTTGTCTCGGAATTCTGGTTGAGATAGAGTCCGAGTTTGCGTGAATTGGGCTTCTTATGAAGAAGTTATGGCCATCGGAAGTTTTAGAAAAATTTAAACAGATTTCAAAAATTTGAATTTCAGAGTCAGAGTGGGCTAGGCGGGAAATTTACCGCCAGGGCCAGGTCGACCAGGGGGTCGACCTGCCCCACCCCCCAGGCAGAATTGTTTGATGACCTTTTAATGACTGTATGCAAAGTCATTAGGGTTTCTGATCTGGTCTGAATGGCTGGGGTTAATTCTAGGTTGATCGGATGGCCTAAATTAATCCTAAACTCTATAAAGACACATGTAGACTTAAACCCTAAAATCAAATAAAAAATTAGAATCATGGCCTCCATGCCGTCAACCTGCAACCTAGAATAGCCGCCACCAATTAGAGAGAAGAAAAGCTAATCAATTCAATTCTAATCTAAACCGCAACAAATTTTCTTCTCCAAAGGAAAGCTAATTCAATTTCAGAACTCAGATTTCAGAACTCAAGACCTTCTTTGAGTTGTGAGTTCGATTTCTTTAATAAAATAATTAACAATTTAATTTGATTGAGCTATGATTTGGATTATATGGCTATTTTGTGAATTATGGACCGTATGTTATTATCTATGTTTTAAATTCTATGATGTTATCATCTATGTTGTAAATTTGTTATCATCTATGTTGTAATTCTATGATTGGCTTATGTATAATTAATCCATAATGATGTTTCATATGCTAGTTTGGTTATGTTGTTGGAACTAATTCATATGTTGAATCATATGTATGTATGTATGCAAGTCTAGATGTTAGTTTAGATCTAGATCATATGCAAGTTAATGAAATTATGTACAACCTTACATGTTTCATGACATCTATTTTATGTGTAAATTGGATCTAAAGTTAGGCTATGACATGTGTGAGTTATATGTTAGTATACAAAATTCTATATGCTAGTTTACATGTTTAGATGCAAGTTTACACCATCGTTTATGTTGCATAAATTACATATGCAAGTATATATACATGTTTGGAGTATGAATCACGCCTATGCAAGTTTACACCTTATGATTAGATCTATGACATACATGGTTTATGCAAGTTCGTGACAATTACCCAAACAAGTTTACACCTTTAGATTTAGATCTATGACATATGTAGTTTTATGCAAGTTTATGACTTTGGCCTATGCAAGTTTTAGATGAAGAACCTTATTCACACATGCAAGTTCACCCCATATGTTTAGATCTAGTTTTATTTCTGTGTATGTTGTGATGTTTTCTCTTTATTCCATAAGTTAGACTATTCGAGTCTAACGTATATTTTACGTTAAATGGACGAATGTACAACGTGGGGCCATGGGATAATATTAAAAGATTTATTATTAAGAATTTGCATAAATACCTTAAATGGCATAAAATTAATCTGTGATGATAATTGGTATAATTTTGCAAACCATAAATAGATGGACATAATTGAGTCAATTATGGACATTGTTAAATTTGGAATTAATTGATAATTTGAATAGGGAAATTAATTCAAATTGGGGAATAATTAATTATGTGTAATTAATCGCCTAAGACACGAGGTTAGGCTCTTTTGTGGTGTAAGACTGCCCGGATCCGCTCGGCAAATCCAGCTGCCACAAATGCCAGTTTAATTTGGGAGGTCTTAGGCATAAATTAAATGCGTGATAGTTGTAAAGACAAGAGGTTAGCCTCTTTTATGTTGTAAGACTGCCCGGACTCGCCCGGCAAATCCAGCTGCCACAAATGCCAATCTAAGGTGGGAGGTCATTACAAGGTTACAGTGTTAATGAATTAAGAAACACTTAACCAGATAAACATGTAGTGGGACATGGGGAGGTTAAGTAGGTGCCTTGGGTGGCATGTGGAATTTAGTGGGCGTCTTGGGTGGCATTTGAAATACGATTAGAAACACTTAACCAAAAATTGGAAACATGTAAGTGAACATGAATAAGAAGAGGGTTAAGTGGGATGTACTAGAGGGGACCAAGCTTAGGTGGATAGCTAGTGTCAAGTAATGGGAGCCCGTTTCAACTAGTAACCCATAAGTATCTTTGTGGGCTCGACCTAAGTCGAGGACGGGACACGCGTACTGGGCTTGACTGTAAGAGGCCAAAACGGGTTAGCGGTGGCAACGCAAGTCCAACGGGTTCATGTGTGTGTGGGGGCCCGGGCTGGTAGGTAAGACGTTGTTGCATCGTGTAGGTATAAGTCGTTCATTGTTGGTGGTATCGGGTTGCCACTTTGGGGAGTGATACACCCCGCTGTGGGGCCAGCACGGGTATCTACGAGTTAGGGAACGGCATGGGGTAGTGGGTACACTAGTGGTGATAGGGGAAGGCGGCATCTATAAAGGAAACTAGGGGTGCACGAAACTACCATTATCATTATCAAAGTCTAGTAGGCGGGATCAACTTTTAGGGTGTTTGGTGTGGTGCAGTGTAGTAATTATCTTATAGCGACTAGGTGTGCCTTTAACGTTATCTTTGTTCATCTTATTTCCTTTAGTGTGCTCTGCCAAGCTCAATTGTTCACAATCATTTCCTTATTTTCCAACTTATGCCTTAGCCTAGTTATTTTGATAATTATATTGTTAAATTTATCGCACTCGCCAGATTTTATGTTTAACCCCCTTTATTTCCACCTCTTTTCTTCCTCCCTCCCCCCCCTCCCGGCCCCCCGGTGCTCAGGGTGGAACTAGCACCAGTGGAGCTTGATTTTGGACAGCTGCATCTCTTGCTTTTAGGAGTTGCTTGGATTGCTGAAGTAAAAGTTCAGCCTATCTTATTTATGGATATTTTGTATTGGGGTTATGTCTTTCAATTTATGTACTCTGATTTAGTCAAGATGGATATTATGTACTTTCACTCTGGTTTTTTATGATGTAATCAAACCTATGTGTTTACCGCTGCAATGAATAAAATTTTAAAGTTTTAAGTACTGTTTATATTTGTCTTGTTATTAAGTTTCTGTTCTATACACACTTAAAACCCTCCATAGAAGTTAATGCATTTCCTTTGTGAGTGACATTAATGGACGTGGGGTGTTAGATTAGGACTCGGTTATCATCTTGCTAGGAGCTGCATTCAAAGTATTGCTCAATTTCTCGTCTTTACTACTATGGCTTTGTCTCTTTTGGGGAATTATGCTATTTATGTATAAGTGTACTCTGATAGTACATGACAGAAGTTTTATGTTACTGTAATGGTTTTTATGTAGTTCCAAACTTGTGATATTTGGACCATGATGTTATGAATAATGTTTTAAATAAAAACTTAAATTCTGCTGCTATCTTTTATATTTGTCTTGCACTGTTCTGTGTCTATTTACCGATAATGCTTCACAAAACTTAATGCATTCTCATAATGACTGACATTAACGGACGTTTGGTGTCACACTTGGCATAAGAGCTGAAGGTTACAAGATTAGATAAAAGTTTTTGAAAATAATTTTCAGAAAGGTTTTAAGAAAGCATTTTTCAAATAAAAGAAAAGTTCGTTTTGAAAACCATATTCCCCAAAGCCATATGTAATATCCTTCGATCCTTTGTCCAAATCTCTTTCCTTTTCTTTTCAGCATGTCTGGGGAACCGAATATCCTAGAGAGCGTTATGATACCAGGCTGGTTCCGTAGGTATCTAAAGGCCACAACGCCTTCTGGAGGCCAAGCTGACGTTCCTTCCCCAGCTGCACCCATCATTCCTCCCCCTTCCCCTCCAAGAGATGATAATTTTCTAAGATATGGAAAGATTTCTGTGCCATGGGAGGGAAGCCATTCCGTGAAACTGAAACATTCGTAGAGGCAAGGAATTGGCTCAAGGAGGCCGAGGACTTATTGTGTTCTTTGAAGTGGATGATCGAAGGAAGATTCAGTTAGCTTCCTGGCTACTGATATGAAGCTTCGCTCTGGTGGGAGGTTACCCAAGTTAGATGTCCGGTGGTGACATGGGATGATTTTAGGCAGAGGTTTGAAATGACGTTTCTTTCTCAAGCTAAGAAAAGCATGCAAATGGAGAGGTTCTTGGCGCTCAAACAAGGAAACATGATTGTCAAAGAATATGTGAACAAATTCAACCAACTGGCGAGATTTGGATTAGAGTTGGTAGACATTCCGCATAAGAAGGCTTTGCGGTTTGTTAAAGGACTAAATGAACCCTTCATAGGTTAGCTATGCCCCATATTTCAATTGGAGCTACTTTTGAAAGGCTTGTCGATATGGTCTTGATGTATGAGGAAGACAAAGGAGAGAAGAAGGAAGTTAAAGTTGAGGAAACAACACAGAACAAGAAGGTATGGCCCAAGAAAGGACAACAACAGCAACAACAAAACAAAGGCGGAAAGAATGACAAGGCTAAGGATAAGAGGAAGTGTTATAGTTGTGGACGAGAGGGTCACTTGATCAAAGAATGTAAAAGAAAGAAGAATATCTTCTTCAATTGTGGAGAGGTCGAACACTTTGCTAAGGAGTTCCCGAAGAAACAGGGATCACAGGGACAAGGTCAAATGGCAGGAGCTTCTAGAGGGCAGGTGCATGCTCTCACGACCAGTGCTCCGGATAGAGGTAGCAAAATTTCTGTGGAATATTTGATTTCTCTTTCCAATCACCCTATTAGAACTCTTTTTGATTTTGGGGCTTCACATTCATTTATATCTAGTTCTGTGATTGAATCTCTGCACTTAAATACTAGTATGGCAGCGGATCCTGTTGTTGTCTCAAACCCCATTAGTGGTTCAGCTCATTTATCCATGATTTTTCGGGGTTTGAGAATATCTGTATTAGGCGTCGAATTTGAATGCGACGCATATGTGCTCGGGTT
The DNA here is from genome assembly GCA_030737875.1 of Allium sativum. NCBI lineage: Eukaryota > Viridiplantae > Streptophyta > Magnoliopsida > Asparagales > Amaryllidaceae > Allium > Allium sativum. The sequence goes on along the minus strand of CM060925.1, from coordinate 303,201,341 downwards.
TATGGGTTATGGGTTTATTCTAAGAATGGACTGGCTTACCATGTATGGTGCCATTCTGGATCGTGAGAGGAGGGTCGTTAGGCTTTTGACTTGTCATTGGCAGACCATCGAGATTTCTTGTGACCCATAAGAGTCTGTCGTGCTTAGTTTCCTAGAGTATCTTGATGCATCTATCGATGTTTTGCGATCAGCACCAGTAGTCCGTGAATATTCTGATGTGTTTGATGAGGTTTGGGTTTTACCCCAAGGCGCGAGATCGATTTTTGCATATATCTAGTGGATAATGCAAAGCCAGTTGCATTGCCTGTGCGCCATATGGCTCCAAGAGAAAGGAGAGAGCTTAGCAAGCAAGTAGGGGAGAAACTTGAAAAAGGGTTTATTAGGCGAAGCATATCTGAATTGGGGCTCCAGTGGTATTCGCAACTAAGGCGGACATTTCGCTTCGCTTATGCGTGGACTACAGAGAGTTGAACAAACTTACTAAGAAGAATAGGCACCCATTTCCAAGGATAAATGATTTGTTTGACTAGCTTGTTGGTGTCTCGGTATTTTCTCAGTTAGACTTGGCCACAGGGTTTCATCAGTTGAGGGTGGCTAAGGAAAGTATAGATAAGACCGCTTTTAGGACTTCAGATGGTTTCTTTGAATGGCTTGTAATGCCTTTTGGGTTAACAAATGCACCCGTCTATTTTCTTGATCTGATGAGTAGGGTTTTTCGGTAGTTCATAAATAAATTTGTCGTGTTCTTTGTTGATGATATCTTGATCTTCTCAAAGAGCGAGGAAGAGCATTCCCAACATTTGAGGAAGTTTTGAAAACCCTCCTTGCACATCAGCTTAAGGCAAAGTTCTCCAAATGCCATTTAGGATTAGTAGGCTATTGTCAGAAGTTCATTAAGTACTTCGCAAAAATATCATCTCCACTTACCAGGCTGACGAAGAAGAATTTGGCGTTTTTGTAGGATATAGACTGTGACGTTGCTTTCCAATGACTGAAGAGGGCTTTGACAACAGCCCAGTCTTAACCTTTCCTGAGGGGAACAAAATGTTTATAGTATACACTGACGCATATGGTACAAGTCTCGGTCCGGTTCTAATGCAAGAGGGAAGAATAGTGTGTTATGGAGGGAGACAACTAAGAGTTCATGAGAAGAACTACCTTACCGACGATTTAGAGCTAGCTTCCATAGTATTCGTGCTTAAGATGTGGCGTTATTATTTGCTTAGAGAGAAGTTCGAGTTGTACACTGATCATAAATCTCTCAAGTGCTTGTTTTCGCAAAAGGATCTTAATCTAAGGTAGCAAAGATGGATGGAATTCTTAGCGTCATATGACTTTGACATTGCTTATAACCCTGGCAAGCGTAATGCGGTGGTAGACGCACTGGGTAGACAGAGGATGGCCTTAAGTCCTTTGTTCGTAGAAAGGAAAAGCTTGGAGTTTATATCAGCTTTTGACTTTGGACCCTCCACCGAGATGTTACCTAGCTTATTCGCATCACTAGAAGTGCGACCTACTCTTATGGATCAAATAGGAGCTTCACAGCAAGAGGATCCGCAGATTTCATACATCTTGGGAAGGCTCGGTAAAGGGGAGACTTCTAGTCACCTCAGTAGATACTCTACAGACGAGAAAGGATGGTTGAAACGAGATGGAAGGCTCTTTGTTCCCCAAATTGGGAGCTGGATAAAAACAGTCCTAAAAGAAGCCCATCATTCTAAGATAGCTATTCATCCAAGTGGCAATAAGACGTATAGGGATATGAAGCAGGTTTTCTTTTGGGCTGGGATGAAGAGAGATGTGGCAGAGTTTGTTTCTCAATGTCTGATCTGCCAGCAAGTTAAAGTTGAGCAAAAGAAGCCCGGTGGTCTACTTTATCCTTTGGAGGTTCCGCAGTTGAAATGAGAGAGTGTCTCCATGGATTTTAGAGATGGTTTGCCTAGATCGAAGAAAGGAAACACTAGTATTTGGGCTGTAGTGGATAGGCTTACAAAGAGCGCTCACTTCATTCTGGTTCGGAGCAAGACGACGACAACATGGTTGGCAGCAGTTTAAATCTGAGAGATAGTCCATCTTCATGGAGTACGTTCCAGTGTCGTAAGTGATCGTGACCCCATCTTCACTAGCGAATTTTGGAGGAGCCTGCAAGAAGCATTTGGTACACAGTTACGTTTAAGCACTTCTTATCATCCTCAGACCGATGGACGGACAGAGAGGGTGAACAGAGTTCCAGAGGATCTTTTGAGGATGTGTATTCTAGACTTCAGAGGTACTTGGGAAGAACATCTTCCTTTAGTAGAATTTGCCTACAACAATAGTTTACAATCAAGCATTGGCATGGCACCTTTTGAATCCTTATATGGACGAACCTGTAGATCACCAACTTGTTGGTGGAAATCTACAAAAAGACTATTACTTGGACCAGATATGGTTAGAGAAACGTCCAAAAAGATTGATCTTATTTGACGGCGAATGAAGACTGCTCAAGATAGGCAAAAGTCCTATCCAGACAAGAGATGGACTGACATTGAATTTGAAGTAGGAGATATGGTTTTCATTAACGTATCTCCATTAACAAATGTGGTTTTGTTTGGATCTGTAGGGAAACTGACACCAAGATTTGTAGGGCCATTTCCCATAACAGAAAGAATTGGCCAAATGGACTACGTAGTAAAGCTACCCGAGAGACTATCCAGCGTTACGATGTTTTCCATGTTTCTCATTTGCGAAAGTGCTTGCATGATACCATAGAAGTTGTTGAGCCAAGTATAATAGAGGAAGTGGAAGTGAAACGGAAGGCAACAGTCAGACGAGTTCCTGCTCGTATTCTTGGTTCAGAAGTTAAGAAGTTACGCAATAAAGAAATCAAGTTGATGAAGGTTCATTGGGGAGATAACCCAGAGGATGCAACTTGGGAGACTGAAGACAAGTTTTGTTCTTCGTACCCTTTTCTTTTCGGGTGTATGTCCTTAACTCCTTTTTCTAAAGCTTTTATCTATGCTTGTTTCCATCATTTATGTATGTCCCATTGATCGAAACTTTTGACCTTTAGGTAGGAATCCCATGGTTGTAAACAAGTGTTTGAAACCTATTATGTTTGATGGAAGTTAGTGGATACAAGTGTTTGCGAGTGGTTGCTCATGGATGCATATACACACACATTATGCACTAGAGCGACTGAATCACTCTCATACTGCATATAGATGTGTGTGCATTTTTCTTCATTAAATGGATGGAAATGGATGTACCATCATATGGATGTTGCAGCTGGACGGATGATTGTGCACCTATATAGAACTTACATGATATAAGAGGATTGTTGCATAGATGTTGGATTCATGAAACTAACATACATTGCATTAAGGAGGTCGACTGAATTAGTGGACCGCCTGATCTTTGCATTAGTATTGGGACATATACACACATCTTTGCATATGTTCATTTAAGCATTAGTAGTTTTCAAGGACAATAGATTCCTGTAATGGATGGATGAGTAGATGGATGTTGGATGGTAGGATGAACGTTATTCTTACTTGGAGATATCAGGGACGAAATCCTTTGAGTAGTGGAGAATGTAACACCCCATATTTTAACAACACTAAAAGAGGATAAATTAAATAATAATTAATTTAATAATCAGAATTAAGGGAAATGGACTGCGCCATTGCGTTCCTCTTGATAATCTGGTCAAGATAGACATTTGGTTTGCATAAAACATACACAGCATGAAGAAGTTATGAAAATTTGAAGTTTGTATATGCGTAGGAGAATTATATATATATAATGAATCAGAAAATCAGAAAAAACAGTTTGAAATTCGAAAAAAAAAGGCGGCAAATTTCCCACCTCAGGGGTGTTAACCCCATCAAGGGGGTGTCGACCCCCGGCTCGACCCATCAACGGGGGTGTCGACCACCAGGGCTGACGTGGCAAATCTGTTTCTGGGGCTAACAGCTATAAGCATAGGCTCATTTCTCTTGTTTTCTTCACTGGAAATAAATGGAGGCCTAGATGTTGTTGGTGCCTGGACTGAATCAAATCTCTTTCTTCTTCTGCAATCAAGGTTTTGAGATTGAAGTGTAGATCTGAGATTCAACCTTTTCTATACTCCTTTTATTGTTCTAGATCCGAACACCGAGAGTTTTAAGTTACTTTTAGATTTAAATAATTAAAAGTAAAACACGACATGATTGTAATTTGGATCTATCCCTATGACTAAATCATACCAGATCTATTGTAATTTGAGAATATATAATATTCTGACATAACTGTAACTTGGATCTCTAACTTTATCATGTCAGATCTACTTTTGATTATAGATCTAATTTGCTATTTAGATCATCTTATGCCTATCATGTTGTGGTTAATTTGGATCTATCATTAGTTGGACATCTAAATCCTTGTTTAGATCTAATCATGCCTATTATGACATCCCTACTATGTTTGAAACAATTCTATTATCTTATGTTCATCAGATCTGATCTCATATGCCCATCTTATCCATATGCCGCTATGTGTTTATGTCAATTTTTTTAGTATAATCCTTTCTGTCATCTTCCCTTTACCCTTTCCCTTTTATATAACCGGGGTATTCTCGAGCTTAGGCATGCTGCTAAAATTATGCGGATGCGTTAGTTTGGGAACGAAGGAAGAAACATTAAATTTTGACATAACTTGAAAAAGGGAAATGTGGCCTAACTTTAATAATGTTTATGAGCATAAATTTGGACATATAATTCATTATGAATATATTTAGGGAAAAGGGGCATGATACCTACAATGACATTGGTAAAATTGGTTAATAATGAAATGTCTAGGATTACAGTAATTAGAACTGTAACTGGGCCTAGACAAGAGGTTATATTACATTTGTGGTGGAAGTCTGCCCGGAACCGCCCGGCATATCCAGCGACACAAGTGGTGAATCTAATGTGAGAGGTCTTGGTGCACAAATACTGGACATGTTAGGACATGAGGTTAAGCCCGATTCGTTGAATAAGTCTGCTCGGACCCGCCTGATATGTCCAGCATCCACAAATGGTAAGGCTTAATGTGGAACGTCCATCATACTTTAACTATGAATAAAAATATGGTAATAAACCTTGAATACTTAACCTAGTTGAATCTATAGGGATTGTATGAACATAAACTTAAATTGGGGTTAAGTAAATTTGGTTGAAAAGTGGGTGGGTTAAGTAAATATGAGGGGGTGGGTAATATTTACATATAGACCCACAAACTTAACCTGATAGGGTTATGTAATTAAATACACCTAGTGGTAAGCATAACCTGTGGAAATGTTGGAGTTATGTAATTAAAGACACCTTTTTATTGTAAGCATAACTGGTAGAAATGATAGGGTTACGTAAACAAAGACAACATTTCAGGTAAGCATAAATGGTGGAAATCCTTGAAAGGATACAAGACAAAGGGGAGAGCTTGTATCATACTGTGTGGGACATGTTTCAGTCAGTAAACCTTAATAGGTATCAAAAGAGTACTCCGAACTAGATTGGAGTTAGGGAACGCTTATTAAGCTGATTTTAAGAGATCTAAACGAGGGGGACGGTGTGAGCGGCGCAAACCGACCGGGGACATGTGTGTGCATGGGCCGGGTAGAAGGGGCTAAGACGACCGTGACATCAGTAGGTATGGCTGGGCACAACAACGAAGGGTTTCCACTTTAGGAAGTGATACCTCCTAATGTGGGGCCAACACAGGGTATCTACGGAGTGGGGAGCCGATCAATTAGGGTAGTAGTTAGAGTACATCTAGACGTATGCTTAAGTCTACCATTTGATAGTTGTTGGGATCATCCCATTCTGGTTATACTAGTATTAGTGTAGAGAATCAAAATAATCATTAGAGAAGCGTACACACTCTGTCATGTTTACCTTGTCATACGTACCTTTTATAATGTTATCTTTCTCATCCAACTTATATGCCTGTCATAATACTTTTATTTATTTACTTGCTAAAAGTAACTAGACTCGCTAGACTTTATGTCTAACCCTTTTTGTTTCCTCTTCTCTCTATCATTCCCCCCTGGTTCGCAGAGTGGGAATACTCAGGCTTAGTCAGGACTCGGTTATCAACTTGCTAGGAGCTTCTTTCGAAGTATTTCTCAAGTTCTCATCTTTGCTACTATGGCTTTGTCTCTTTTGTGGAATTATGCTTTTTATGTATTTCTGTACTCTGATGGTACAAGACAGAAGTTTTATGTTACTGTAATGGTTTTTATGTAGTTCCGGACTTGTGATATTTGGGCCACAATGTTATGAACTATGTTTTAAAAAAAGTTTTGAATTCCGCTGCTATCTTTTATATTTGTCTTGTAATGTTTTATGTCTGCTTACCTATAACGCTTCACGAAACTTAACGCATTCTCTTAATGATTGACATTAACGGACATGGGGTGTCACAATAGCATGAGGTTATATTGGGCTTATAAATAAACTTAAATTTTATTAAGTTAAATTTGATAAAATTAATAAGCTAAGATAGAGGCAGTCTGCTCCAGCTGCGTAGGGCCGATTGGGGAAGATAATTAGCTCGTAGATTAGGTCCGTTCAGGTAGCGTGGGGCTAATTGGGGAAGATAAGAGGCCTAAAAATATGACTAAAACCTAGTTTAGGTCCGTTCTAGCAGCGTAATGTTGATTAGGGAAGTTAAGAGACCTAATAAAATAATGAATGAGGACCAAGTCTAGGGCTGACTTGTGGCAATTGCATTTTTGGTTGGGAACCTGCATCAGCCGGTATGCCTTTTTATCATGGAGGACTCGCACTAGGTAGAGGCTAGACACGTTTTACTGAACCAGATATTAAGTGGTTCAAATGAGGTAGGTACTGGCGCATTCCGGTGGAATGATGAGCGTGCATCATTTCGATAGGGGAAGACAACCCACAATAACGACTGTGATTATTGGCTATGTCCTTTTAGTTGATGGGGTTGGGAGTGATAACCTCGAATTCCATAGCTGGCATAGGTTGTCACATTATGGGTAAAGTAGCTGATCAACATGTAGAAATTTGGTAAAGCCTAATTAAGATATCTTAGTAGTTGATGCAGCAATTTCGGATACAATCGAGAAACTTATCTTTAGTCATGATTATCTTTGATGCTTCGTCATTTATGTTTTAATGTCTATTTCTCTTAGAACTATTCATCTGTTTAAATGCTTCCTTAACTTATGCTATAAATTGCTAGAACTCACCAGACATATGTCTGGCCTAGTTTGTTTTCTCCTTCTCTCTTCATCCCCCCCCCCCCAAGTTCGTAGGGTGGAGGGTCTCTATAGTTATTCTTGATTATTCGATTTAGCAAATTTTAGATAATTCCCTCATTTATAAACTATTTCATTTCCTGTTTTCTGATCGTTGTACTGACATATGAGAGGGATGGGTTTATGGTTTTACTTATTTACTTTGATATTTTCCATGATATAGTATGTTTGGTTTATGATGGTAACTATTTGGTATTTTGACATGTAACAAGTACAGTGATTTAACTTGCTTATTTAATAAATGTTTTGAAGATTCCATTGTGTTGTATATTTCTATCTTGTGAATTTTAGTCCTTTTGTTGTTACTTTATATCTAAAAGCTTCATAAACCTTGACGCGTCCTCATATGGGTGACTTTAAGGGGTGTGGGGTTGTCCCAATGGGGGCAGAGCGCAACTACCCGAGGATCAAAAAGCTTTCATGCAGTCTGCAGATAACCTGAAGGAAGATTCGTCATTACTTCCAGGCCTATCCTATCAAAGTATATATACTAACCAGCCACTACGACATGTCCATCAATGGCCTGAGGCGTTTGGAAGGTAACTCGAGTGGAATATTGAACTCTGTTTGATCGGTATTGCTTATATTCCTAGAGAGGCTATTCAAGGGCAAGCATTAGTAGACTTCATAGCAAAAATTCACCGCTTCGAAAGATGAGGAAAACGGAAGAATTGGCCAACCAATTACTACATGGAAATTATATGCTGAAGGGGCCTGTAATAATCAATGTTCTAGCACTATAGTTGTTTTTCTAATTCCCGAGGGATGTACGATCTGTTATGAAGTGAGGTGGAATTTCCAGCCTTAAACAATGAAGTCGAGTATGAAGTCTTGAAAGTCGGACTATGTAACGATCTGGAATTTTTGACTGGTTAAATGGTTAGTTTTTATAAATTAATTAAAGTTGAAATAAATTGTTTAGAATTATAAAATATAGTTAAGAAGTATTTTGTTAAAATATATAATTTTATATATACCTTTGGTTAAGTGTTGTATATAGTTTTTAATAGCATTTAATGGGTAAATGCTACCAAAAGCACCTCCCTTCTCTTTATTACAAGTGTTATGACACTTGTAATTTTGCATGCAACATTCCATGAATGACATACACTTTCCCTACGAGGTGTCAACACCATATTAATCCATTTCAAGTTTAAATATACTACTTTTCTTCCCTTAAGCATTCATTCTCATCTTCTCTTCTATTTCTTCTTCTTCACCATAAAATCCATGGCTTCCATGGTATAAATCGTACCCCTCCTCTAATTATTAAATATATAAATTGTTGCAAAGTCGGTAATGTTAAGCAGTCAGTCCAGGATAGCTATTATCGGTCTAGCAGCCTAGCAATAGAGGATAGCATAGTGGAACCCCAAGGTGAGAATGTTGTGTGAATGATTGTTGATGATATGGCTGATTAGTAATTATTGCAATGTAAGCGTTTAGTGACAAATGCTTATATGTACATACGTATACACTGATATATATATATATATACACCCATATATGCTCGTGTGATGGATGAATGGATGCTTCATGGTTGTTATTAGTGATAATATGTGCATTATACTTGTCACACACACCCACACACATATGTGGAATTATATGGATACGGGATAAGTCTGTGACCAAGTTGGTATTGTAAATGAATATTTTATTCATCTAAATTTGAAAGTTGGGACATTGTTTGGAAATGGTTTTAAATAGTTTGAAAATAGGCTTTATTAGTACAAAATGGTTTTCTAAATTATTTTGAAGCAATTTATATTATGGTCAAAATAAAGCTTGTCAAAATAAATACCAAAACGTTCAAGGATGACAGAGAGGATAGTGGCTAGGCTTGGGTTTAGAAACTATAGTTTCCTTCTCTCCCTGGCTATCACTAACTGATCCGATGAACGGGATGGTTAATTCAAAATTTATTTGAAATTTTTATTGCGGTCAAAATAGAACTTGTCGCATAGCGGCAATTTGTGTGTTTTAGTTACAAATCTTAAGCGCTATAACTTTTGCAATTTAAATTAGATTTCCATGAAACAAAAAACATTTGCTTTCTTTTAATAAAAGCTTTCAAATAAGAGAAAACAGTTTTCAGTTTCGACTTATAGTATTTAAGTTATGTTTAAAGCAATTTAGAAAAGGTCGCTATAAGTGGAGTTAGTTGACTATAATTATAAATGGTTGTTATTAATTATTTAAAAATATGGGAAAAATTGTACAATCATAATTAATTATTTAAAAGTGATATATGGTAAAATCATGAAGTTTTAAGTAACACAAAACTCATTTTACTTAAACTAGCCAATATCAGTAATTTGTAGCACTTTTTGTAACGCTTTTGTAACACCATTTGTTAAATATTCAATTTTAAAGGGATTTTGCTTTATAAATCTTTTACAAACCTTAGTAAATTATTGCTATTAAGCCAGAAAGTGTTTTGGATGATAATTTGAGTTTCCAAACATGAAGTATGGTTTGAGACTTGATTTGGCCCTATATATCCATATGGTTTTAAAGTTGCGCTCATTATTTGGAAAAACCGGGATCAGTACTACATCTGAAAACCATTTTGAATAATGATACAACGTTATGAAGGAATCAAAGACATTGAAGACGGTACAGAATACTAGGACCCTTCACATCGTAAGGGTGACTTGCAGAATGTCTCAAATGGGTAGCTCCCAATGTAGATGGATTTTATACCAGCTAAGAGGCAAGAAGCCCAAACTTGTGTGAAGGAATTACGAATTTTTGGTTTCGTTCAAACCCAGAGCGGACTTGTATGGATTGTGTGTTTGACATTATAATTGACTACGTAGCATTGATCTTTATTAATATATATATCTGCTTGGTGGCGCAGAATTTATTCTCTTGCTCAACACCCTTCTCTAAGACGTATGAGTTTAGAGGTTATATATTGATAGAAATCAGTTATGCATTGTGAATGGAAAATGTGACATACTTAAGTTATGTGATGAGTTATGGATGATCAAAGCATAACTTATTTAAGCGTATCTTTTTGTATATCGTGACCTCAACAAGCCTCAGACCCCATTAAATGGCCAAAACAGGAAGAAATTTGGCAAGGTTATGGGTGAGTTGTCTCCTTCTAGATAAAAGGTGTACATGGTATGGAGCTCAGGTACTAACCTATGTGGAAAACATTTACTTTTGTGGTTGTTGTAGGAGAGTGCTCGGAAAGGTCGGTAACGACCGAGAGATGACATATTCAGGCATACTCTAAGTTACCTAGTTATAGAGGTAACCTGGCCTTGTGTTGGCATGAGAAGCATGAGTTGATCCTCGCCCATGTGTGTGCTTGCATTGTGTGTGCGCTGTGAGACCTTATGTTAGTTTCAGTTTTCAAAAAGTCAGTGCGAATTTTTTATGCACAAACAAATATGATGAGTTCTTACACCAGTACTTGTTTGGCATAAGGCAACGTGATAGGGGCTTCTTGCTCTTGGTATGGTGGCGGGCGGGAGACCCTTACCTCTACACGTCACAAGAGGGATTGGTTAGGCATGAGGCCGCGACAGTTGAGAGGCTGGTCATAAAACAATGTGCTGGGGTACCATTGTAATGCCATGGAGGAGTGTAACCGCTGTCCGATGGTTGAAAAAGACCAGACCGTTACATTTGGTATCAGAGCTTTGGTTTATACGAAGCTTTGGGGTATAACTCATTAGATATCTCAATAGAGATTGGGTCAGGGATACCTAAAATGAGTAAAATCCAACGAAATGAAAAGAGTTTAAATTGTTTCATACTCCTTAGGTAATTTGTCTGCATGTCTAATAAGCTTTTACATACTATATTCATATAGTAGGAAATGAGTAGTAGAGGCGGACATAGGGGAGGAAGCAGTACCACTACCAGTTGTCGTGGTGCAATTAATGAAACCATGATACAATCCCCGAGTCAAACTGGCCTTCCTGATCTGAATAAGGGTTACATGAATCTGGGTGGGAAACCATTTAAGGGATCCGAAGATGTTATGGTAGCCCAAGTCTGGATTAAATCATGCGAGAATATTTTCAAAGGACTTAATTTGGAAGATAATCAGAAGAGACTGCTAGCCACATGGCAACTACAGGAAGGAGCTTCTACATGGTGGGAGATTATCATCCAAGGGAAATCAGAAGACGACTTTTCATGGAAGGATATCAAAGAAGTTTTTGAAGAATGTTACATGCCCTCAGCAGGAATTTCTCGATTATACGAAGAGTTTATGAATCTTAAGCAAGATAATATGTTATTTGAGGAATACTTGAATAAGTTCAATGAGCTTTCGCTCTTTTGACCTGAACTAATAAACACCTCGCTGAAGAAGAATGAAAGATTAAGGGGGTGAATCCCAAGTATCATGAAAGGATGATTGTGCACATTAAGCAATCATTTGTTGACTTAATGGATATGGGATATGAGTATGCCACCTTTGACAAGCAAAAGGTACTAGAAGTAAAGGAAAGCAACAACAACAATAATAAGGATAAAAACAAGAAAAGGAAGTGTAAAGGAAAGAAGACGGAGCCGAAGAAACCAAAGAAAGGAACTCAGCAAAATCACTTGATGAAAGTTACTTATCAAAATTGTAGGGAAAAAGGTCATTTAGGAACTAACTACAAGAAACCAAGGGATCTGAAGGATCAAGATCAAGAAAGGTGGAAATTTTGCAATAAACATGTGTTCACGCATCTAAGTAAAGATTGTTCATTAGTAAAGGAAAAGGATTAGGTATAAGTCTTTGAAATTGAAGTTAAACCTTCAACCTCACTGGACTTAGAAAGGAAAGGGGTATTAGAAGGGAATATTTTTGTTTGTGATAAACTAGTTAGAGTATTATTCGATACTGTTGCTTCTCACGGTTTTATTTCAAAGGAAACTATAGAAGAGTTAAAACTTGAACCTTCGTTTATTGACCAACACATTTGCGTAACTAATCCAGTACGAGGTTCCATAAATCTCGGTATTTATTGTAAAAAGATCCCTATTTCCTATTCTCTTCATCAATTCCCTATTAACCTTATTATCCTAGATTTCAATGAATTTCGAATTCTACTCGGAATGGACTGGTTAAACAAATATGAATACCATCTAGATTGTGCAAATAGGAAAATATGGGCACAGACAAATTTCGGAAATTTTATTGAAATATGTTGTGAAGATCCTAGCGCAAAAGGAGATAATCTAATGTATACCCTAGGTTACCCTGATACCGACATAAATACCATCCTTGTTGTTAGGGAATTTCCAGATGTATTTGGAGAAGTTAAAAGTCTTTCCTCCACATCGTGAAATTGAATTCAGAACTGACCTAGTACATAATGCCCGGCCTGTTGTACATCCTAGCCGAAGAATGGCCATAAGAGAAAGAGAAGAGCTAATTAAACAAGTCCAAAAACTTTTGGCAAAAGGATCTATCTGGCCCAGCCGTTCAAGTCAGGGGTCAGCCGTCGTGTTCGTCTCTAAGTCTGACGATTCCTAAAGATTATGCGTTGACTATCGAGATCTTAATAAGTAAACTATTAAGAATAAATACCCTTTGCCCAATATAGACAACCTATTCGACTAATTAAATGGAGCCCAAATTTTCTCAAAAATCGACCTAGCCACTGGTTTTCATCAGTTCAGAATTGTAGAGGATTATATCCATCTAACTACCTTTAGGGGACCCAATACCTTTTACAAATGGTTAGTAATGTCGTTTGGTTTGACTAATGCCCTCGCCTACTTTGTTGATCTGATTACTATAGTATTTCGAGAAATATTGAATAAGTTTGTACTAGTTTTCATCAACGATATTCTCATTTACTCTAAAACTGAGGAAGAGCACGCGGAACATCTAAGAAATGCTTTGGGAATATTGAGAACAAATGTTCTCAAAGTGAAACCTTCGAAATGCCATATTTGGTAAAATGAAGTATAATTTCTTGGTCATATTGTATCTTAGAAAGGAATTTAGGTAGACCCAGGAAAAATCTCTGCCATTTTGGATTTTAAGCAACCAAAGACACTAAAAAAAGTACGAAGTTTCGTAGGATTGGTCAGCTATTACAGAAGATTTGTTTAAGACTTTTCATGAATAGCTTCTCCTCTTACAATACTAACCATGAAGAGTGCCAAATTTGTGTGGTCCCAAAAATGTGAAAATGCCTTTTAGAAGCTAAAGAAATGGCTGACATATGCTCCAGTTCTAGCCATTATAAATGGAAATAAATGGATGTCAGTTTATACAGATGCATGCAATGAAGGATTTGACGTAGTTTTGATGCAGGAGGGCAGAGTAATTGCTTATGCAAGTAGACAATTGAAACTGCATGAAAGAAATTATCCAACCCATGACTTAGAACTGCTAGCTATGATATTTGCTTTGAAAATTTGGATGCACTATCTTTTGGGACAAAAGTTTGAATTGTACACTGACCATAAACCTCTAAATTAGTTATTCACACAGAAAGAATAAAATTTAAGACAACAACGTTGGTAGGAAAATTTAGCTTCTTATGATTTGGATATTCAATATACTCATGGGAAAGCCAATGCTGTAGCTGATGCTTTAAGTAGGAAATACGCCATCATCGCTAACTTTACTATTGCCCCAACTCATATAGAAAATATTGTTAGTAAGCAGGGAAAAGATAGTTTTTCACAAAGAATAGCTGAGAAGGTAAGAATTCAAGTTTTGAAATAGATGAAAAAGGTATTCTGAGATTGAAAGGAAGAATTTGTGTCCCAAACATAAAAGAGCTTAAGAAAGAAGTAATGGGCGAATGTCATAAATCCAGATTCAGCATCCACACTGGAATTAATAAATGTATGTAGATGTTAAATGCACATTTTTGTGGAGAACAATGAAGAGGGACATATCTATTTATGTCAGCCGTTGCGCCACGTGCCAACAAATAAAAAGCGATCAGTAGAAGACAGTGGGATTACTTCAACCTTTGCCAAATCCACAATGGAAATGGGATCAAATGGGATCAAATTTCAACGGACTTCATCGATGGTTTACCTTACAAAGGAAATGAAGGAATATAAGTGATTGTAGATTGCCTAACTAAAAGTGTAACAACCTGCATTTTATGTATTAGAAGATCGTAAAATATTTTTATTTTATTCCCTAAGGGTTTGATCATTCTCATCTTTTGATATGTTGCTTAAGGGGATGTGAGACATGTCCATTATTTTTACCTTTTATTGTGACAATTTTGTCCCTATCAGTCTTTTATAGGGCATAACTTTTGACTCAGGTCGAATCATAGGGTGAGACATGTGCCATTGGAAAGGAATTGATGATTGTCTTTCCGTAGAGTGGTTACATTAAAGATTTGGTTCAACGGTTTGAGAGAAATCGGTGTTTAAAGGTTTTTAAGTTGGTGGTCCAGGTTTGGTAAGCCAAAATAGGCTAAATTGGGAAGGCCCAGTAAGGGGTTTGTAACACCCCGAATTTTTAACAACGCTAAAAGAGGATAAATTAAATAATAAATAGTTTAATATTCAGAATTAATGAAAACGGACTGCGCCATTGCATCTGTCTCGAAATTCTGGTCAAGATAGACATCTGATTTGCGTAAAAAAAGGACACCGTATGGAGAAGTTATGAGGGTTTTAAGCTTGTATACGCCCAGAAGGAATATATATACACATATGTGTCATTTAGAAGTCGGATACGAGTCAGCACCTTATCCAGGATAGTTCAAAAATCAAAATGGCAGAAGGCAGAAAATTTCCCACACTAGGGGGTCGACCCCCTAGAGGGGTGTCGATCCCGGGGGCCCTTAAAGGGTGTCGACACCAGGGTCGACCTACCAACAGAGGTGTCGACACCCCTAGGGCTGAAGTGGAAGTCGGTTTCAGAGGGTTTGGCAGCTATATATATGTGGTCATTTCACTTGTTTTCTTCATTGAGAATTCATGGTGGCCAAACTCTATCGGTGTCTAAGCTGAATCCGTTATCTTCTACAACTATCAGTTTGCAAATCAAATCTAGAGATTCAAGATCCATTCTTTCTCTATTTTCTAATCCTAACACTCTGAGTTTCTAGTTTCTTTTAGATTTGAATATTTAAAAGTAAATATGACACAACTATTACTTGGATTTGTTCGTATGCCTAGATTATATCAGATCCATTGTAAATTATGAACATATGACATTCTAAGTTGGTTAGGGTTTGGATCTAAATCTCTATCTTGTTGGATCTATTGTAACCTTTATGGCATTCTATGATTTGTGCTAGATCTAATTTTAACTATTGATCTAAATCTCTATCTTATTAGATCTATTGTAACTTCTATGATATTTTATGATGTGGATCTTAACCCTAATTGTGTTAGATCTATTTTTAACCATTGGATCTAAATTATGTGATCTATATTATCACCTTGTGCTTATCGTGTTAGATCTAAACTAATTGGACATCTAAATTGCTAATTTAGATCTTATTATGCTTATTGTGACATCATAGTTATATTAGAATCAATTAGCTGCCACAAGTTCATCCGTTTTATGTCCATCTTCTCACCATGCTAGTTTTTGTTTATGCCAAGTTATGTTAAAACATTCACTTTTGTCATATTCCTTTTAATTTTTTTCCTTTTATCGTTTATGACTACGCTATTATCTACCCTAGGCATGCCGCCAATTTTATGAGTGCGTTAGTTAGGGAACGGGGGAAAAAGGTTAATATTAACATAATTTGAATACAAACAACATTAAGCATATAAATCAAAGTATTGGTAAAAAGGTACATAATCACTTATAAAGACATAGGTAAGAATTGGATAAGAATGAAATGGCTAGTAATTACAATTAGGAAGTGTAATTGCACTTATGACACGAGGTTAGGTTGCATTAGTAGTGGAAGTCTGGCCGGTCCCGACCGGCATATCCAGCAACCACTACTGTTGAACCTAATATGGGAGGTCTAAATGCCCGAACATGAATTGGGCTATAACATGTGGTTAGGCCAACTTGTGGAAGAAGATTGCCCAAACTCGACCGACATATCTAGCATTCGCAAAGTTGTAGGCCTAATGTGGGAGGTCTAGCCCATTATAAACCATAAATGGACATGGTAATGAATTGGACTACTTAACCTAATTTAATCCATAGGGAGTGTATGATTATGAATTTAAGTTAGAGTTAAGTAAAATTGGATGGATAGTGGGTAAGTTAAGTAAATTTGAGGGGGTGGGTAATATTTACATATAGGCCCACGAACTTAACCCAATAAGGTTAGGTAACTAAAGACACCACGTGGTATACATAACTGGTGGAAAATGATAAAGTTATGTAATTAAAGACACCTTTTAGGGTAAGCATAAATAATAGAAATGAATAGGGCTATGTAATTAAAGATACCTAGTGGTATACATAGTCAGTGAAAACCTAGCAGAGATACAAGACAAAGGGGAGAGCTTGTATCATAGTGTGTGGGACCCATTTCAGTCAGTAACCTGGAGTAGGTATCAAATAAAATACTCCGTACTAGGTGGAGAAGGGGCACGCTTATTGACTGATTGTAAGAGATCCAAACGTGGAGGACAGTGTGGGCAGCGCAAACCGACCGGGCCATGTGCGTGCATGAACCGGGCAGAGGGGGGATAAGACGACCGTGGCACCTGTAGATATGGGGCTGTGCATATCGATAAGGGGTTGCCACTTTAGGACGTTATACATCCTATTATGGGACCAACATAGAGTATCTACAGAGTAGGAAGCCGATCGATTAGGGTAGTAGTTAGGGTATATTTGAACGTATGCCCAAGTCTACCACCTTATAGTAGAAAGAATCATCTCATTCTGGTTATACTAGTAATAGTGCAGAGTAATTGTTAGGGAAGCATATACACCTTATCATGTCTACCTTGTCACACCTGCCATTTATGTAGTGATCTCTCTTCTCCACTTTATATGCCTGTCATGCTACTTTTATTTATTTACCTGCTAAAAGTTACTAGACTCCCCAAACTTTATGTTTGACCCTTTTTGTTTTTCCTTCTTTCTTCCGTTCCCCTCCCCTTAGGTTCTTAAGGAGGAAACACTCAGGCTTGATCGTGATTCTGCTTATTTTGCTGGAGCTGCTGATATGTATGGCTCAAGCTCCTATCCTTGTTGCTATGGCTATATTTTGTTCTTGGGGAATTTTACTTCTTTTATGTACTCTGATGTTTTTGAAGTATAAGACAGTAACTTTTATGTTGTAATGGGCTTTTATATTTCAGACATGTGACGTTTTTGGACCACGGTATCTTATGATAAATAAAGTTTCTATTCTGCTGTTATTCTATGTATTTGTCTTGTAATATTCTGTGTCTGCTTACCTATAACGCTTCACAAAACTTAATGCATTCCCTTCGTGAGTGACATCAACAGACGTGGGGTGTCACACTGGTATCAGAGCGGAAAGTTACCAGATTGGATAAAGTTTTTGAAAAATATTATCAGAAAGGTTTTAAAAGAAAGTATTTTCAAAAAGAAAAATATGATTTGGGAAAAATATGTTTCCCCAAAGCCATATGTTATATCGTTCGGCCCTTTGTCTAAATATCTTCCTTTTTCTTTTTAGCGTGCCTGGGGAACAAAACATTCCTAACATCCCAGAGGGCGTTATGATATCTGGATGGCTCCGTAGGTATCTGGAGGCCACTACACCTTTCGAAGGCCAAGAAAACGTTCCTCCCCCAGCTGCACCAGTCATTCCTCGTTCTCCCCCTCCAAGAGTAGATAACTTCGCCAAGATCTGCAAATACTTCCGTGTCATAGCAGTGAAGCCATTCCATGAGAGCGAGACATTCGCAGAAGCATAGAATTGGCTCAAGGAGACCGAGCACTTGTTCATAATATTTGAAGTAGAAGATAAAAGGAAGGTTCGGTTAGCCGCCTAGCTACTGAAAGATGGAGCCTCATTTTGGTGGGAAGTCACCTAAGCTGGACGTCCAGTGGAAACTTGGGAAGATTTTAGACAGAGGTTTGAAATGAAATTTCTTTCCCAAGCTGAGAGAAGCATGCAGATGGAGAGGTTCTTAGCACTCAAACAAGGAAACTTGACGGTGAATGAGTATGTGAACAAATTCAACCAGTTAGCAAGGTTCGGGTTAGAGTTGGTGAATATGCCGCACAAAACGGCTTTGCGGTTTTCTAAAGGGCTGAATGAACCTCTGAATGGTTAGCCATGTCCTATATTCCAATGGGGCCCACTTTTGAAAAGCTTGTCGGTATGGACCTAATGCATGAGGAAGACAAGGGAGAAAAGAAGGATAAAAGGCTGAGGAGACATCGCAAAATAGAAAGTTGTGGCCCAAGAAGGGGCAGCAGAAACAACAACAACAACAATAGAAGAAAGGAGGGAAGAATGACAAAGGTAAGGATAAGAGAAAATGTCACAGTTGTGGGAAGGAAGGTCACTTGATCAAAGATTGTAAGAGAAGGGAGAATACTTTCTTTAGTTGTGGAGAGGTCGGACATTTCGTTAGAGAGTGCCTGAAGAAGCAGGTATCACAGGGACAGGGTCAAAGGATAGGGACTTCTGGGGGGAAGGTGCATGCTCGCGCGATCAGTGCTCCCGATAGAGGTAGAAAAATTTCTGTGGAAGGTTTAATTTCTCTTTCAAACCACCTTATTAGAACGCTTTTACATACTGATGCTTCACATTCATTTATATCATGTTTTATACTTGAATCTCTGCACTTAATTACTAGTATGGTAGTGGATCCCGTAGCTGTTTCAAACCCCATTGGTGATTCGGCGCATTTATCGATGATTTGTCCGGGTTTGAAAATATTTGTGTTAGACATTGAGTTTGAATGCGACGCGTACGTGCTCGGGTTTATGAGCTATGGGTTGATTCTAAGAATGGACTGACTTACCACATATGGCGCCATTTTGGATTGTGAGAAGTGGGTTGTTAGGATTCTGACTGGTCATGGGAGGACCCTCGAGATTTCTTGTGACCCACAAGGGTCGGTTATGCTTAGTTTCCTAGAGTCTCTTGATGAATCTATCGATGACTTGCAATCTGTTCCAATAGTATGGGATTATTCTGATGTTTTTGATGAGGTACGGGGTTTACCTCCACGGCGCGAGATCGACTTTCGTATACTTGGTGGAAAATGCAAAGCCATTTGCATTGCCAGTGCGCCACATGGCTCCAAGGGAAAGAAGGGAGTTGAGTAAGCAAGTGGGGGAGCTACTTGAGAAAGTGTTTATCAGACAAAGCATATCTGAATGGGGTGCTCTAGTAGTATTCGCGACTAAGGCAGATGATTTGCTTCGTTTATGTGTTGACTATAGAGAGTAGAATAAACTCACTAAGAAGAATAGGCAACCGCTTCTGAGGAATGATGATTTATTTGATCAGCATGTTAGTGCCTCGGTATTTTCTTAGTTAGACTTGGCCATGGGGTTCCATCAGTTGAGTGTGGATGAGAATAACATAGATAAGACTGATTTTATAACTCCGGATGGTTTCTTTGAATGGCTAGTTATGCCTTTTGGGTTGACGAATGCACCCGCCTATTTTGTTGATTTGATGAGTAAGGTGTTTCGGGAGTTTCTAAATAAATTCGTCGTAGTCTTTGTGGATGATATTTTGATCTTCTCCAAAAGCGAAGAAGAGCATGCCCAACATTTGAGAGAAGTCTTGAAAACTCTTCGTGCATATCAGCTTAAAGCAAAGTCATCCAAATGCCATTTTTGGATAAAAGAGGTGAGATTCTTAGGGCATGTGGTCTCCAAATAAGGGATAGTTGTAGATCCTGCGAAGGTGGTTGTAGTGCAAGATTGGCAGATTCCTAAAAATGCAACCGAGCTGCGGAGCTTTTTGGGTTGGCAGATTATTATAGGAAGTTCATTATGGACTTCGCAAAGATATCAGCCCCACTCACCAGGCTGACGAATAAGAACTTGGCATTTTCATGGGATATAGACTGTGACGTTGCTTTCTAACATCTGAAGAGGGCTCTGACAACAGCCCCAGTCTTGACCTTTCCTGAAGGGAGTAAAGTATTTACCGTTTACAATGAGCGTGCGGTATAGGGCTTGGTGCATTTCTGATGCAAGAAGGGAAAGTAGTATATTATGGGGGTAGACAGTTGAGGGTTCATGATAAGAACTACCCCACCCATGATCTTGAGCTAGCTACCATAGTATTCGCATTAAAGACGTGGTGTCATTATTTACTTGGAGAGAAGTTCGAGTTAAGCACTGATCATAAATCTCTCAAGTGTCTGCTCTTGCAGAAAGACCTCAATTAAACCCAACAACGGTGGATAGAGTTCCTAGCTTCTTATGATTTTGAGATTGCTTATACTCTTGGCAAGGGTAATATGGTGGCATATTCACTAAGTAAGCAGAGGATGGCCTTGAATCCTTTGTTTATGGAGAGAAAGAACTTGGAGTTCATATCAGCTTTTGATTTTAGACCCTCCATCGAGATTTTGCCTGATTTGTTTGTATCCTTGGAGATATGACCAACTCTTATGGACCAGATAGGAGCTTCACAACAAGGTGACCCACATATTTTAGACATCATGGAAAAGCTCAGAAGAGGGGAGACTTCTAGTCACCTCAGTAGATACGCCATAGATGAAAAGAAGTGGTTGCGACGAGATGGAAGGCTTTGTGTTCCTCAAAATGGAAGCTTGATAAAGCCAGTCCTAGAAGAAGCCCACCATTTTAAGATGACCATTCATCCAGGAGGTGATAAGATGTACAGAGAGATGAAGAGGGTTTTCTTTTGGGCTGGGATGAAGAAAGATGTGGCCGAATTTATTTCTTAATGTTTAGTTTGCCTACAAGTTAAAGCTGAGAAAAAAAAGCCCGTTGGTTTACTTCATCCTTTGAAGGTTCCTCAGTGGAAATGGGAGAGCGTCTCTATGGATTTCATAGATGGTTTTCCTAGATCGAAGAAAGGCAACAACAATATCTGGGTTGTGGTAGATAGACTCACTAAGAGCGCTCACTTTATTCCAGTTAAGAGTAAAAGGATGGCATCATGGTTGGCAGCAATTTATATTCGTGAGACAGTTCGTCTTTCTGGGACGCCTTCCTGCATCATAAGCAATCGTGACCCCATCTTTACAAGTGAATTTCGGAGGAGCATGAAAGAAGCTTTAGGTACACAGTTGTGTTAGAGCACCGCTTATCATCCTCAGACCCATGGACAGACGGAGAGGGTGAACAGGATTCTTGAAGATCTTTTAAGGCTGTGTATCCTAGACTTCGGAGGGGCTTGGGAAGTGCAACCTCCTTTAGTAGAGTTTTCCTATAACAACAACTATCAGTCCTGCATCGGCATGGCACCCTTTGGAACATTGTACGGACGACCCAATAGATCACCAACTTGTTAGTGGGAATCTATAGAAAGATTATTACTTGGACTAGATATGGTGAAAGAAACGTCTGAAAAGGTTGACCTTGTTCGATGGTCGATGAAGGCAGCTAAAGATAGGCAGAAGTTCTATGCAGACAAAAGAAGGACTTACACCGAATTTGAAGTGGGGGACTTACTTTTTATCAAGTGTCACCTCTAGGGAATGTGGTTCGCTTCGGATCGGTAGGGAAGTTGGCACCAAGGTTTGTGGGACCATTTCCCATAATCGAGAGGATTGGCCAAAAGGCCTATAGAGTAAAGCTCCCAGAAAATTTATCCGGTGTTCATAATGTTTTCCATGTTTTCCATCTACAGAAGTGTCTACATGACACCACAGTAATTGTTGAGCCGAGTGAGTTGGACGAAGTAGATGTGGAACAGGAGGCGACAGTCAAGCGAGTCCCTACCCGTATTCTTGGATCAGAAGTTAAGAAGCTACGCAATAAAGAGATCAAGTTGCTAAAGGTTCAATGGGAAGATAACCCAGAGGATGCGACTTGGGAGACCGAAGACAAGATTCATGCTTCGTACACTTTCCTTTTCGAGGGTATGTCCTTAACTCCTTCTTCCAAAGTTTTATCAGTGCTTGTTTCTATCATTTGAGTATATCTTATCCATAGTATTTTTCGACCTTTAGATAGGAATCCTATGGATGTAAACATGTTTTTCGAAACATGTTATGTTTGATGGATGCAAGTGTTTGCTAGTGGTTGCCTGCGGACGCATATACATGCACATTAGGCACTTGATCGACTCAATCACTCTCAAACAGCATATGGATGTGTGTGCATTTTCTTTTCTTTTTGGATGGAAATGGATGAGTTAGCATATGGATGTTTCACTTGGACGAATTAGTGTGCACACATATAGAATTCACATGTTATAATAGGATTATTTGCATACATATTCGATTCATGGCACTAACATACATTGCATTAAGGGGGTCAACTGAATTAGTAGACTGCCTGATTCTCGCATTAGTATTGGGAAATATACACACACCTTTTCATATATTGATATAAGCAGTAGAAATCCTTAAGGACAATGGATGCCAGTGATCGGTGGATGAGTAGATGGATGATGGATGGTAGGATACATTCTTTTTCAGCTTAGAGATTTCGGGGACAAAATCTTTGAGCAGGGAAGAATGTAACAACCCAATTTTTAACAACACCAAAAAAGGATAAATTAAATAACAATTAATTTAATATCAGAATTAAGGAAAATGGACTGTGCCATTACGTCTGTCTCGGAATTCTGGTCAAGATAGACATTTGGTTTGCGTAAAACGGACACAGTATGGAGAAGTTATGAGGGTTTTAATTTTGTATTTGCGCAGAAGGAATATATATATGCATATAAGTCATATAGAATTCAGATATGAGTCAGCACCTTGTCCAGGATCGTTCAAAAATCAAAATGGCAGAAAGTGGTGAATTTACCGCTCTAAAGAGTTGAACCTCCTAGAGGGATGTCGACACTGGGGCCTCTTAAGGGGTGTCGACACCAGGGTCGATCCACCCACAGGGGTGTCGACACCTCTAGGGTTGAGGTGGAAGTCGATTTCAGAGGGTTTGGCAGCTATATATACATGGCCATTTCTCTTGTTTTCTTCATTGAGAATTCATGGTGGGCAAACTCTGCCAGTGTCTGAAGTGAATTTGTTTTCTTCTACAACTACCAGTTTTGCAAATCAAATCTAGAGATTTAAGATCCATACTTCTTTAGTTTCTAATCATAACACTGTGAGTTTCTAGTTGCATTTATATTTGAATATTTAAATTTAAATATGACACGACTATGACTTGGATTTTTTCGTATTCTTAGATTATAATAGATCCATTATAAATTATGAACATATGACATTCTGAATTGGTTAGGGTTTGGATCTAAATCTCTATCTTGTTGGATCTATTGTAACCTTTGTGGCATTTTATGATTTGTGCTAGATCTATTTTTAACTACTGATCTAAATCTCTGTCTTGTTAAATCTATTATAACTTCTATGATATTCTATGATGTAGATCTTGACCCTAATCGTGTTAGATCTATTTTTAACCATTGATCTGAATTATGTGATCTAATTTATCACCTTGTGCTTCTCATCCTCGATCTAAACCAATTGGACATCTAAATTGCTAATTTAGATCTTATTATGCTTATTGTGACATCATATTTATATTAGAACCAATTGACTGCCACAAGTTCATCAGTTTTACGTCCACCTTCTCACCATGATAGCTTATGTTTATGCCAAATTATGTTAAAACATTCACTTTTTTCATATTCCTGCTGTTTTTCCCTTTTATCGTTTATGACTACGCTATTATCTAGCCTAGGCATGCCGCTAATTTATGAGTGCGCTAGTTAGGGAATGTGGGAAAAAGGTTAATATTAGCATAATTCGAATATAAACATCGTTGGGCATATAAATCAAATTATTGGGAAAAAGGGACATAATTACCTAAAAAGACATAGGTAAGAATTGGAAAAGAACAAAATGTCTAGTAATTACAATTAGGAATTGTAATTGCACTTATGACATGAGGTTAGGTTGCTTTAGTGGTGGAAGTCTTCCCGAACCCGACTGGCATATCGAGCAGCCACTAATGTTGAACCTAATGTGAGAGGTCTAAGTGCGCAAATATGAATCGGGCTATGACACGAGGTTAGGCCCAACTTGTGGAAGAAGTCTACCCGGACCCGACCGATATATCCAGCATCCACAAAGTTGTAAGTTTAATGTGGGAGGTCTAGCCCATTATAAACCATAAATGGACATGGTAATGAATTGGACTACTTAACTTGATTTAATACATAGGGATTGTATGATTATGAATTTAAGTCAGCGTTAAGTAAAATTGGATGGATAGTGGGTGGTTTAAGTAAATTTGAGGGGGTGGGTAACATTTACATATATGCCCACGAACTTAAACCCAATAAGGTTATGTAATTAAAGAGACCTAGTGGTATACATAACCGGTGGAAAATGATAAAGTTATGTAATTAAAGACACCTTTTAGGATAAGCTTAACTGGTACAAATTAATAGGGCTATGTAATTAATGATACCTAGTGGTATACATAGTCAATGAGATCCTAATGGGGGTTACAAGACAAAGGGGGGAGCTTGTATCATAGTGTGTGGGAGCCATTTCAGTCAGTAACCCGGTGTAGGTATCAAATAAAGTACTCTGTACTAGGCGTAGAACGGGCACGCGTACTAACTGATTGTAAGAGATCCAAACCTGGAGTACGGTGTGGGCGGCGCAAACCGACCCAGCCATGTGCGTGCATGATCCGGGAAGAGGGGGGTAAAGACGACTGTGGCACCTGTAGATATGGGGCTATGCATATCAGTGAGAGGTTGCCACTTTAGGATGTGATACATCCTACTATGGGGGCGGTACATAGTATCTGCGGAGTAGGGAGTAGATCAATTACGGTAGTAGTTAGGGTATATTTGGACGTATGCCCAAGTCTTCCACCTAATAGTGGAAGGGATCATCTCATTCTAGTTATACTAGTAATAGTGCAGAGTAATCATTAGGGTAGCATATACACCTTATCATGTCTACCTTGTCACACCTTCCATCTATATAGTGATCTCTCTTATCCACTTTATATGCCTGTCATGCTACTTTTATTTATTTACTTGATAAAAGTAACTAGACTTGCCATACTTTATGTTTGACCCTTTTGTTTCTCCTTCTTTCTTCCGTTCCCCCCTCCCCCAGGTTCTCGGTGGGGGGGGGGGACTCAGTCTTGACCGTGATTCTTCTTATTTTGCTGGAGCTCCTGATATATATGGCTTGAGCTCCTATCCTTGTTTCTATTTCTATATATTTTTTTTGGGGAATTTTACTTCCTTTATGTACTCTTATATTTTTTGAAATACATGACAATAACTAATATGTTGTAATGGGCTTTTATCTTACGAACATGAGACGCTTTTGAACCACAATATCTTATGATAATTAAAGTTTCTATTCCGCTATTATTCTATATATCTGTCTTGTAATATTCTGTGTCTATTTACCTATAACACTTCACGAAACTTAATGCATTCCCTTCGTGAGTGACATTAATGGACGTGGGGAGTCACAGGGTCGGTGGAAACTATAGATAGGTGGTAAGGGATGTGTTATAGGGTTTGAATTTTCCATTCTCTCATTGGGAGGTCTTGAGTTCCTCCTTCCTCTAACACATTTCCACCATATAAAATCAAAATCCAAGGAGGAAAATCATAGATCTACACCGTTGGAGGCTAGATCTACATCAATTGAGGCAAGAGTTCATCGGGCCAAGTTGTTTGGTGCGAAGTGCTTGCTGTCCGAATTCTTATTTCATCAATTTTAGCTTGTTTTGGCAAATCGGTGAGTGATTTACATCTCTCACATGAGCGCAATGAAGTATATGAGTGTTTGTGCATGTTTCTCATCAAATTCAAGTGTTTTTCCATAGATCTATGCCATACTAAGTTAATTTTCATAGAGATCACCCTATAATCTGACCTAGCAAGTTTATATAGGTAAATTCCATAACATTTCATGTATATATGCAAGTTAGATCTATAGTTTTTGTTCATATTGACATATGTTGTGATTTTGGTGGATTGTACATGATTATTGATGAAATGGTCAAATTGATGATGTTAGTGGTTTCATAACATGTTCATGATTGTGCTAAATGGATTGGTTGAGTTGGTTTCGTCAAACGAATCGTTTTGGCGAAGATTGGTCGAAATAGGAGTTGCTTTGGAGGGTGCAGGTTTTGAGTCGAACACGGTGTGGGTCGAACATGTAGGGTCGGTCGGACATTCAAATGCATGGATTAGAGAACAAGTCATGGTCTGGGTTAGTCGAGCTAAAGGGTCAGTCGAGCAGGGTCGGTCGAACAAGGTCGGTCTAGCAGGGTCAGTCAAGCAGGGACATTTTCTAAAAAAATATGTTTTTTGGGTACGACTCAGATTTAGAGAATAAGGTCTGGAAATTATTATTTTTGGGGAAACCCCCCGAACCCTACTCAAGGCGTAGCGCAGTGGTGTAACATGGCTCGGTGATGATGTGACTTTGAAGTAAACTCATGTTGGAAGTTTCGAAGTATTGAAAGGTGTTCGTTGATCGATGTAGAATAGATAATGAGGTGACAACTCAAAGGTCGTGAGTTGGTGGATAATAGTTGCTCGAGAAGGTTGCTTGGGCTATGAAAAGTCGTCAAGTTGGATGACTAGAGATGAGAAGGCTGAGAGATTATCGTTGTCGTAAGTTCTAGAAAGCTCAAAGCAGGGGTAAGATGGGGACACCCAAAAGATCGGTTGTAGGTCAAGTACCCTGGGTATCGTTGAAAGGCCTAGTTGTCAAGGTTGGACATACATACGTATCATTGAAAGGCGTATGGAGTTTATTCTTGAATACGGGTTACCATTAGCCCTTGACATATGGTAAGGTCAGCCGTCATACGATTAACGATGGTTTTGAAGCAGGTTTGGTGGTGATAGCCGGAGTCAGTCATGGATGATTGGTTGTTATGCTTGTACCGTCTCATGTAGGTTGTCCAACGTCAAAGGAGATGCTCCTTGGGTGCTTGTCTGATATTAGTTTAGGCCTTTGGAGCTTGTGCTTGAGGGATGTTGGATTTGATTAGGATGATTTACATGAGATACATATAATCTGGATGTTATGAGTGCTTAACCATGATTGAGTGGGTGTTCTGGTTTCCATGGATGAATGATTTAATTGTTTATCATAAAGGTTATCACTGACCGATGTAGGGAAGACGAGAGTTGAGTACTTCTCTGGTGTTTGGTAGATTGGTTTGTTAATCTGCCTATTCTTGTAAACTTTGTTGTTGGAGTTTGTTAGTTGTTTTATCGCTCACTAAGACTGTTGTCTGACTCAAGGTTTTATGTCTCCTCTTATTACCTTGGGTTGTTCATCCGATTGTGGATGGGTAGACTAAGTAGCAGGTTACAGGTGATTAGTGAAGACGATGCTGCTGTTCGGAGGCGAGCAGAAGGCTGACGTATCAGTTTTATTACTATCTAGTATTTCTATTTCCGTTGTTTGAGTGCTCTATGAGGGTTATAGCGAGGCCTTATGTAAAAACTTTGGTACCAGTTGGATAACCTTTCAGGATGTTAAGAAAGTTTCAAAAGTTTGCTATATGAGGTTTCATTAATATTACCTATTGTATAGGTTCTATTATATTTTATCCTTGCACTGTGAGTTCTACGACAGGTTCCGCTTGTGTTTACCTACTCTGATGATTGTCCATAGCTGCCTAACACACTTTTCAGCGCATTATTTCTCTTGTTTAGTGCGGGGGTTATGGGCAGTCTCCACATTTGGTATCGAAGCTGTAGTTAATGATTTTAGCCAAAGTCCAGTGACGTAATTACGTATGAGAGACATACTTGTAGATTTCAGTTGGATGCTTACTATACACACACACACATATATGTATATATGTAACACCCCACGTCCATTAATGTCACTCACAAAGGGAATGCATTAACTTCTATGGAGCGTTTTAAGTGTGTATAGAACAGAAACTTAACAACAAGACAGATATAAACAGTACTTGAAAATTTAAAACTTTATTTCATTGCAGCGGAAAATACATAAGTTTGATTACATCATCAAAACCAGAGTCAAAGTACATAATATCCATCTTGACTAAATCAAAGTACATAAACTGAAAGACATAACCCCGATACAAAATAGCCATAAATAAGATAGGCTGAACTTTACTTCAGCGATCCAAGCAACTTCTAAAAGCAAGAGATACAACTGTCCAAAATCAAGCTCCACTGGTGCTAGTTCTACCTTGAGCACTGGGGGGGGGGGGAAGGAAGAAAAGAGGAGGAAACAAAGGGGGTCAGACATAAAGTCTGGCGAGTGCGATAACTTTAACAATATAATTACCAAAATAACTAGGCTAATGAATAAGTTGGAAAATAAGGAAATGACTGTAAACAATTGGGTATAACAAAACAAGGAAATAAGATGAAAAAGATAACATTAAAGGTGCACCTAAACCACTATAAGATAATTACTATGCTGCACCACCACTACTATACTGCACCACTACTAGTCACCCTAAGGTTGATCCCGCCTACAAGACTTTAATAATGATAATGGTAGTTTCATGCACTCCTAGGTGCCATCATAGGAGCCGCCTGCCCCTATCTCCACTAGGTGCACCCACTACCCCCAAGTGATCGGCTCCCTAACTCGTAGATACCCGTGCTGGCCCCACAGTGGGGTGTATCACTCCCTAAAGTGGCAACCCGATACCACCAATAATGCACGGCTTATACCTACACGATGCAACAACGTCTTACCTACCAGCCCGGGTCCACACACGCATATGAACCCGTTGCTCTTGCGTTGCCACCGCTAACCCTTTTTGGCCCCTTACAGTCAAGCCCAGTATGCGTGTCCCGTCCTCGACTTGGGTCAAGCCCACAAAGATATGTATGAGTTACTGGTTGAAACGGGCCCCCATTACTTGACACAAGCTATCCACCTAAGCTTGGTCCCCTCTAGTACATCCCACTTAACCCTCTTCTTATTCATGTTCACTTACATGTTTCAATTTTAGTTAAGTATTTCTAACGGTATTTCAAATGCCACCTAAGGCACCCACTAGATTGCACATGCCACCCAAGGCACCCACTTAACCCCCTTATGCCCCACTACATGTTTATCTGGTTAAGTGTTTCTTAATTTATTAAGACCGTAACCTCATAAAGACCTCTCACATTAGACTGGCATTTGTGGCAGCTGGATTTGCCGAGCGGGTCTGGCCAGTCTTACACCACAAACTGGCCTAACCTCGTGTCTTTACAACTGTTACGCATTTAGTTTATGCCTAAGACCTCCCACATTAGACTGGCATTTGTGGCAGGTGGATTTGCCGGGTGGGTCCGGGCAGTCTTACACCATAAAAGAGCCTAACCTCGTGTCTTAGACGATTAATTACTCCTAATTAATCATTCCGCAATTTGAATTACTTTACCTATTCAAATTATCAATCAAATTCCAAATTTAACTATGGCCAGAATTGACTCAATTATGCCCATCCATTTATGGTATGCAAAATCATACCAATTTTCATCACAAAATTATTTTATACCATTTAAGGCATTTATGCCAATTCTTAACATTAAATCTTTTTAATATTATCCCATTACCCCACGTTGTACGTTCGTTCGTTTAATGTAAAATATACGTTAGACTCGAATAGTCTAACTCATGGAATAAAGAGAAAACATCACAACATACATATAGTAAAAAAATAGATCTAAATATAAGGGGTGGACTTGCATGTGTGGATGATGTTCTACATCTAAAACTTGCATAGGTTAAAGTTACAACTTGCATAAAACTACATATGTCATAGATCCAAATCTAAAGGTGTAAACTTGTTTAGGGAATAGTCACAAACTTGCGTAAATCATGTATGTCATAGATCTACATCTAAAGTTGTAAACTTGCATAGGCAATAACCAAAAACTTGCATAACATGATTCATATTCCAAACTCATATATTTATATAAACTTGCGTATGTGATTTATGCAACATAACAATGGTGTAAACTTACATCTAAACATGTAAACTAGCATGTAGAATTTAGCATATAACTCACACATATCATAGCCTATCTATAGATTTAAAATAGATGTCATGAAACATATAAGGTTATACATAATCTTTACTAACTTTCATATGATCCACATCCAAATCAACGCCTAAACTTGCATACATACATATGATTTATCATATGAATCAACATAACCAAACTAGCATGTGAAACATCATCATGAATTGATCAATTATAGAATTACAACATAGATAATAACTTTACAACATAGATGATAACATCACAACATAACATCATAGAATTTACAACATGTATGATAACATCACAATTTTACAACATAATTATAACATGCGGTCAATAATTCACATCATATCCATATAATCCACATCATAACTTAATCCAATTAATTTTCTAATTATTTTATTAAAGAATTCGAACTCTCAACTCAAAGAAGGTCTTGAGTTCTGAAGTTGTATTAGCTTTCCTTTGAAGTAGATTCGTTGTTAGAGTTGAAAAGAATTGAATTTGACTAGCTTTCTTCCTCTCTAATTGGTGGCGGCTATTCTGAGTTGCCAGGTGACGACATGGAGGCCATGAATCTAATTTTATTTTGATTTTAGGGTTTGAGTCTATTAGTGTTTTTATAGAGTTTAGGATTAGTTTAGGCCGTCAGATCAACCTAGAATTAATCCCAGCCAATCAAAGCAGATCAGAAACCCTAATGAGTCAGCACACAGTCATTAACAAGTCACTAATCAAATCTTCCCCGGGGGGGAGGGCAGGTCGCCCCCCATGTCGACCCTATGATCGACCTGGTCAGGGTAGGTCGACCCCCAGGTCGACCTGGCCCTAGCGGGAAATTTCCTGCCTAGCCCATCTGACTCTGAAAATTTGAATTTTCAAATCTGTTTTGAATTTTCTGAAACTTCATATGGTCATAACTTCTTCATACGAAGTCCAACTCACGCAAACTCGGACTTTATCTTAACCAGAATTCCGAGACGAACACAACGGCAAAACCTATTTCCCTTAATTCTCATATCTGAGATTAGTTATTCTTTAATTTGTGAACTTTAGTGTTAACAGAATTACGGGGTGTTACATTCTCCCCTCCTTAAAGGATTTCGCCCTCGGAATCTCCAAGTTTTGGAGAATGCATATCCTAACATCCAAACAACCATCTACTCAACCATCAAACACCGGCATCCATTGTCTTTATAAAATTCCTAATGTTGTATGAACATATGCAAGAAGTGTGTGTATATGTTCCTTATCTTGTGCAAAATCAGGCGGTCTACTGATTCAGTTGACCTCCTTAACGCAAACCATGATAGTGCCATGCATCCATTATGTATGCGAAAGAATTCTATCGATACATATTATTTCTACATGTGTGCATAACCATTCACCAAAATGCAGCATCCATATTATAGCATAACCATTATGCATCAATTAACTTAAATATGCACATACATTTATATGCAATATGCAATATGAAGTGACTGAGCCGATCTAGTGCCTAAAGTGTGTGTATATGCATCCACGAGCAACCACTAGCAAAGACTTGCATCCACATGCATCCAGCATACATAACATATCTTAAACACATGTTTCAACCATAGGACTACCCTATCTAAAGGTCAAAGATACTAGCGAGAGGACATACTAAAGATAAGATAAGTACAAGCAAAGCGATAAAGGAGAAATTAAAAGACATACCCTTGAAAAGAAAAGGGTACAATGAACGCAACTTCTCTTCCGTCTCCCAAGTAGCTTTGCTCTCATCATCCCCCCATTGCACTTTGACTAGCCTGACCTCTCAATTCCTCAACTTCTTAATCTCCGACCCAAGAATGCACGTAGGAGCTCATCGAATCGTCGCATCACGCTCTATCTCCACCTCTCTAAGCAAGCTCGGCTCTACCACTTCCGCAGTCTCGTGCAGGCACTTCCTCAAATGTGATACATGGAATACGTCATGTACACCACTAAGTCTCTCGGGCAACTCCACTCTATACGCCATCTGCCCAATTCTCTCCTTAATAGGAAACGACCCTACGAACCTTGGTGTTAAATTCCCAACAGACCCAAAGCGAACCACATTCCGTAATGGAGACACCTTGACAAAGACCATGTCCCCAATATCAAACTCAAGATCTATCCTCCTCTTTTCAGCATAAGATTTCTGCCTATCTTGCGCCGTCCTCGTCCTCCTTCGAATCAGATCGATCTTTTCCGAGGTCTCTCTAATCATATCGAGCCCAAGCAAGATCTTATCTGTAGATTCCCACCAACATGTAGGCAAACGACACGGTCGTCCATAAAGAGCCTCGAAAGGTGCCACGCCAATGCTAGACTGAAAGCTATTATTATATGCGAACTCTACCAACGGAAGATGTTCCTCCCATGTACCTCCGAAGTCTAAGACACACAACCTCAATAAGTCCTCTAGAATACGATTCACCCGCTCGGTCTAGCCGTCCATCTGAGGATGATATGCGGTGCTCAAACATAACTGAGTCCCTACCGCCTCTTGCAAGCTCTTCCAAAACTCGCCTATGAAGATAGGATCGCGGTCGCTCACTATGCTAGAAGGAACACCGTGCAAACGAACTATCTCTCGAATGTATACAGAGGCTAACCATGGAGCAGTCCTCTTACTCTTCACGGGAATGAAATGGACGCTCTTAGTAAGTCTATCTACCACGACCCGAATCCCCGTATTACCCTTCCTTGATCTCGGTAACCCATCGATAAAGTCCATCGAGACACTTTCCCACTTCCATTGTGGGACCTCCAATGGGTGAAGCAATCCAACGGGCTTCTTTTGCTCTGCTTTTACCTGTTGGCACACCAAGCATCTAGTGACAAACTCAGCCACATCCCTCTTCATGCCGGTCCAAAAGTAAACTCGTCTCATGTCCATGTACATCTTGTCCCCGCTGGGATGGATGGTCATCTTCGAACGATGTGCATCCTCAAGAATGGTCTTCCTCAAATTCTCGTCCCGTGGTACACAAAGTCTATTGTCCCTACGTAACCAACCCTTATCATTGTTGCCTTTTCCACCTTTCTTGTTCTGTTGTTGCTGTTGCGGCTTCTTTTGATCCCCTTTCTTCTCGGGTGCCTAATCCATGCCTCCACTATACGTTCTCTATTTGTGACCTCCGACCTACAAGAAACTTCGTCCTTCATCAACCAAGCAGCTAGTTGAACCTTCCTCCCTTCGTATATCTCAAAGATACCGACAAGTCCTCCATTTCCTTGAGCCAACTTCTAGCCCCGACAAACTTCTAAGTCCCATGAAGCGATTTTTCGCCCATCGTACGGAAGTCCTCATATATCTTAGGAAAAAGCATCTATACGCGGAGGAAGAGATTCAAAAAGGGAAAGAGGAAGAGATTCAAAATGGAGAATCAAAGAAAAGATATATGGCTCTTAGGGATTATGTTTTCCTAAATTAAGCTTTTCTCTTGAAAATACTTTCCTTAAAACGTACTTTTGAAGGTACTTCTTTATAAAAGTTGTTTTTCAAAAACACTTTTCAAAATTCATATCGGTTCTGGTAACCTTCAGCTCTGATACCACGTGTAACACCTCACGTCCATTAATGTCACTCGCAAAGGGAATGCATTTACTTCTATGGAGCGTTTTAAGTGTGTATAGAACAGAAACTTAACAACAAGACAGATATAAATAGTACTTGAAAATTTAAAACTTTATTTCATTGCAGCGGAAAATACATAAGTTTGATTACATCATCAAAACCAGAATCAAAGTACATAATATCCATCTTGACTAAATCAAAGTACATAAACTGAAAGACATAACCCTAGTACAAAATAGCCATAAATAAGATAGGCTGAACTTTACTTTAGCGATCCAAGCAACTTCTAAAAGCAAGAGATACAACTGTCCAAAATCAAGCTCCACTAGTGCTAGTTCTACCTTGAGCACCTGGGGGGGAAAGGAAGAAAAGAGGCGGAAACAAAGGGGGTCAGACATAAAGTCTGGCGAGTGCGATAACTTTAACTATTTAATTACCAAAATAACTAGGCTAAGGCATAAGTTGGAAAATATGGAAATGACTGTGAACAATTGGGTATAACAAAACAAGGAAATAAGATGAACAAAGATAACGTTAAAGGCGCACCTAAACCACTATAAGATAATTACTACGCTGCACCACCACTACTATACTGCACCACCACTAGTCACCCTAAGATTGATCCTGACTACAAGACTTTAATAATGACAATGGTAGTTTCGTGCACCCCTAACTGCCTTCATAGGTGCCGCCTGCCCCTATCTCCACTAGGTGTACCCACTACCCCCAAGCGATCGGTTCCCTAACTCATAGATACCCGTGTTGGCCCCATAATGGGATGTATCACTCCCCGAAGTGGCAACCCGATACTACCAATAATGCACGGCTTATACCTAAACGATGCAACAACATCTTACCTACCAGCCCGGGTCCACACACGCATAAGAACCCGTTGGACTTGCGTTGCCACCGCTAACCCGTTTTGGCCTCTTACAGTCAAGCCCATAATGCGTGTCCCGTCCTCGACTTGGGTCGAGCCCACAAAGATACGTATGTGTTACTGGTTGAAACGGGCCCCCATTACTTGACATAAGCTATCCACCTAAGCTTGGTCCCCTCTAGTATATCCCACTTAACCCTCTTCTTATTCATGTTCACTTACATGTTTCAATTTTGGTTAAGTATTTCTAATCGTTTTTCAAATGCAACCCAATGCACCCACTAGATTCCACATGCCACCTAAGGCACCCACTTAACCCCCTCATGTCCCACTACATGTTTATCTGGTTAAGTGTTTCTTAATACATTAAGACCGTAACCTCATAAAGACCTCTCACATTAGACTGGCATTTGTGGAGGCTGGATTTGTCGGGCGTGTTCGGCCAGTCTTACACCACAAACGAGCCTATACTCGTGTCTTTACAACTGTTACGCATTTAGTTTATGCCTAAGACCTCCCACGTTAGACTGGCATTTGTGGCAGCTGGATTTGCCGGGTGGGTCCGGGCAGTCTTACACCACAAAAGAGCCTAACCTCATGTCTTAGACGATTAATTACTAATTAATCATTCCCCAATTTGAATTACTATCCCTATTCAAATTATCAATCAATTCCAAATTTAACTATGGCCATAATCGACTCAATTATGTCCATCCATTTATGATATGCAAAATCATACCAATTTTCTTCGCAAATTTATTTTATGCCATTTAAGGCATTTATGCCAATTCTTAATATTAAATCTTTTTAATATTATCACATTACCCCCACGTTGTACGTTCGTTCGTTTAACGTAAAATATACGTTAGACTCGAATAGTCTAAGTTTAACTCATGGAATAAAGAGAAAACATCACAACATACATATAGTAAAAACAAATGGATCTAAACATAAGGGGTGAACTTGCATGTGTGAATGATATTCTACATCTAAAACTTGCATAGGCCAAAGTTACAATTTGCATAAAACTACATATGTCATAGATCCAAATCTAAAGGTGTAAACTTGTTTAGGGAATAGTCACAAACTTGCATAAATCATGTATGTCATAGATCTACATCTAAAGTTGTAAACTTGCATAGGAAATAACCACAAACTTGCATAACATGATTCATATTCCAAACCCATATATTTATATAAACTTGCATTTGTGATTTTTGCAACATAACAATGGTGTAAACTTACATCTAAACATGTAAGCTAGCATGTAGAATTTGGCACATAACTCACACATGTCATAGCCTAACTTTAGATCTAAAATATATGTCATGAAACACATAAGGTTATACATAATCTTTACTAACTTGCATATGATCCACATCTAAATCAACGCCTAAACTTGCATACATACATATGATTAATCATATGAATTAAACTAGCATGTGAATCATCATCATGAATTGATCAATTATAGAATTACAACATAGATAATAACTTTACAACATAGATGATAACATCACAACATAACATCATAGAATTTACAACATGTATGATAACATCACAATTTTACAACATAATTATAACATGCGGTCAATAATTCACATCATAACTTAATCCAAATAAATTGCTAATTATTTTATTAAAGAAATCGAACTCACAGCTCAAAGAAGGTCTTGAGTTCTGAATTCAGAGTTATGATGTTGTATTATCTTTCCTTTGAAGTAGATTCGTTGTTAGTGTTGAAAAGAATTGAATTTGACTAGCTTTCTTCCTCTCTAATTGGTGGCGGCTATTCTGAGTTGCTAGGTGACGGCATGGACGCTATGAATCTAATTTTAATTTGATTTTAGGGTTTGAGTCTATAGGTGTTTTTATAGAGTTTAGGACTAGTTTAGGCTGTCCGATCAACCCAGAATTAATCCCAGCCAATCAAAGCAGATCAGAAACACTAATGAGTCAGCACACAGTCATTAACAGGTCCCTAATCAAATCTGCCCCGGGCGAGGGGGGAGGGGCAGGTCGACCCTATGGTTGACCTGGTCAGGGTAGGTCGGCCACCAGGTCGACCATATGGTCGACCTGGCTCTGGCGGGAAATTTCCCGCCTAGCCCATCTGACTCTGAAATTTTGAATTTTGAAATCTGTTTTGAATTTTCTGAAACTTTTGATGGCCATAACTTCTTCATACGAAGTCCAATTCACGCAAACTCGGACTCTATCTCAACCAGAATTCCGAGACGAACACAATGGCGCAACCTGTTTCCCTTTATTCTCATATCTGAGATTAGTTATTCTTTAATTTGTGAACTTTAGTGTTAATAGAAATACGGGGTGTAACAATATATATGTGCATATATAATAGTAGTGGTCGAATCTCTTTAGCAGTTTTTCTTGGAAGTGGCTAATTATTCTAAATTTTAGATTTAGAATGAGTAGACGACCATTAAGACACGCTGCTAGGGGAGCTAATACTGGAGGGGGAAATGGCGAACCAGACTACCCAGCCATGTTCGAGACCATGGTGGCAGCGATCATGAATAGGGTTCCCGCTCCAGTGGCGGCTACGGTTAATGTTGAGTTCCAGTTTCTAGAGTTGTAGGATATGCAAAGCTATGCGAAAACTTTTCTTCATAGGGTGGAAAACAATTCAAGGGCACATAACATGTTGAAGAAGTTTATAGGTGGATGGATACTTGTGTTGGGATCTTTAAGCACTTAGGCATTGATGATGCAACAAAGAGAAAGCTTGCATCAAGACAGTTAGAGGGCAGAGCAATGGACTGGTAGAACTCTGTCATACTCGAGACTCCTGAAGAGGATATTTCATGGGAGCCTTTCAAAGCTAATTTTATCTCCACCATGCAAAAGTCTATTCTGTTTAAGAGATTTGTGGAGCTTAAGCAGAATCGTCAGCCAGTTCTTGACTATATTTTCGACTTCGAGGCATTGTCGAAGTACGCTCGTTCATATGTGGATACTCCTAATCAAAAGAACGAGAAGTTTGTCTTGGGATTGGTTGAATATCTTGGGAATCAGCTTGTGGGTCACCTCAATGATAGCTTTAAGAAGATAGTCGAGAAGGCTTTGAGGCATGAAAGTTCGTTTCCTAAGAAGATGTCTGTTGTTGCACCTAAGGAAGAATAGAAGCCACGGCAGGGTGGTAATAATAAGAAGAGGAAGCAGTAACAACAGAAAGGGAAGAATGGCCAAAAGAAGCCCAAGATTGAGGTGGTTTGCTTTAATTGCCAACAGAAGGATCATTATTCGAATGAGCGCAAGAATCCCAAAGCTGAGAAGAAGTGCTTCAAGTGTGGGAAGCCTGGGCATGAGAAGGAAGATTGTCCCGAATCAGCTAAGGGCAAGCAGGTTGTAATGGAATATGCTTTGAATGTCGTGCACACTTCTTCGATAGCTCCTATATCAGAGGAAATGGGAAAGGGTGTTGCGGTGCAAGGTACTGTTTCTGTTAATGGTGTTTCAGATTCTGTGCTTTTTGATACTGGAGCATTGCATTCATTCATTTGCAATGAGCTCGTTTGTCGCTTGGGTTTGAACCCGAGATTTGTGATAGACCATTGATTGTGACAAATCCAGTTGGAGATTCGTCCAGTTTGTGCCTGAATTTCCATGGTCTAGTGTTGTCGAGTCAAGGTTGCTCTTTTGTGTGTGATTGCTTTGTTCTTAACGTTGCTGGGTTTGGGATCATCTTGGGCATGGATTGGCTCACGAGGTATGCAGCAAAGGTGAATTGCGAGAAGCTATAGGTGAGGGTCGGGGATGTGAAAGGGTAAAAGGTGTTGATTAGATGTAAGCGCGAAGAGGGTTTCTTCGTGAGCTATTTATATTCGTTTTGGATTCCACAAGAAGACTTGTCATATGTGCTGATCGCTAATGATTATGAGGATATCTTTGACGAGATCAAATGGTTGTCGCCGCATCATGAGATCGAGTTTAGGTTCGATTTAGTCGAGGGTGCTAGACCAATAGTTATGCCTCTTAGGCGGATGGCGCCTAAGGAACAGCCAGAGTTGGAAGTGCAAGTTCGTGACCTTCTATGAAAGGGATTCATTCGGAGAAGTGTATCTGAATGGGGTGCACTAGTTTTGTTTGCAATCAAGGCAGATGGCTCGTTAAGATTGTGTGTAGACTATCGTGAGCTGAATAAGGTGACTAAGAAGAACAAGTATCCAATTCCAAGGATAGTTGGCTTGTTCGATCAGCTTCACAAAGCCAAAATTGTTTTCTCAAATGGATTTGGCAAAGGGATTTCACCAGTTGAGGGTGGAAAATGATAGTTTGCCAAAGATTGCTTTTAGGACACCATCTGGTTTCTTCGAAAGGTTGGTGATGCCATTTGGGTTGAGTAACGCTCCAGCGTACTTTGTAGATCTTATGAATAGAGTTTTCAGAGGTCAGTTGAACAGGTTCATGCTTGTGTTCGTGGATGATATTCTAGTTTATTCCTGGAATAAGGAAGAACACAAGATGCACTTAAGGGTTGTGTTGGAAATCTTTCGAAAGCATCGGCTGGGAGCTAAGTTTTGAAAGTGTCACTTCTGGAAGAGCGAAGTGAGGTTCTTAGGTAACGTTGTTTCTGGAAATGGGGTAGTAGTTGACCCCGCTAAAGTAGCAGCAATCTAGGACTAGGATAGGCCTAAGAATGCGACAAATGTTCGAAGTTTCCTTGGGTTAGCCGGCTATTATCGATGGTTCATCAAAGATTTCTCCAAGGTAGTTGCACGACTGACAGGATTGACGAAGAAGAACCAAGCATTCACATGGGATGCGAAATGTGAAGAATAAAGTTGTGGCCTACACGAGTCGATAGCTAAAGCCGCATGAGAAAAATTACACAACTCATGATTTTGAGTTAACAGTGATTGTGTTTGATCCAAAGATGTGGAGACATCACCTATTGGGAGTTCGATTCGAGTTGTGTATGGATCACAAGTCGTTAAAGTACATTTTCTCACGAAAGGATTTGAATCTTTGGCAGCAAAGATGGCTAGATTTTCTGGCGTTATATGATTTTGGTATAGCGTATACTCCAAGAAAAGGTAACGCAGTTGTAAATGCATTGAGTCGAAGACATGCAAGTTTGGGAGCGATGTTTCCGGAATGGAGGAGCCTTGAATATTTGGCAAGATTCGATTTTAGGCCAAGGTGTGAGCTGGAACCTTAAATGTTGGCAAGCTTATCGATAATACCTACTCTTGTCGAGAGGATTGGAGAGAGCCAAAAGCGAGATACAAAGCTTGTCGAGTTTATCCAGAAGATGGAACCAGATGATAAAGAGGTCGAGGTCGATCGTGAGGGTTGGCTTCGTAAACAAGGATGATTAGTTGTTCCTGATATCGACAGATTGAGAGATGAGGTTCTGGGAGAATGTCATCGCTCAAAGCTGACAATTCATCCCAGTGGTAATAAGATGTATCAAGACATCAAGCAAGTCTACTACTGTGAGGGGATGAAGAGAGATATTGGAAAATTCATTCCTAATGCATGAACTGTCATTTGTTGAAATCTGAACCAAAAAAGCCGAGTGGTTTGCTTCAGCCATTGGAAGTTCCAACGTGGAAGTGGGAGCAAATATCGATGGATTTTATCGATAGATTACCTAGAACCAGGGCAGGAAAAGAAGGAATTTGGGTAATAGTAGATCGTTTGACCAAAAGTGCAAGGTTTATTTCCTGTCAAATCGTCTAGGACGACATCGAAATTGGCTGAACTTTATGTGAAATGGATAGTTTGATTCCATGGTGTCCCAAAGAGTATAGTGAGTGACGGAGATCCATTATTTACGAGTGGATTTTGGAAGAGTTTGCAAGAAGCTTTGATAACCGAGTTGTGCTTAAGTATGAATTACCATCCCCATATCAACGGTCAAACCGAGAGGGTCAACCGAGTTTTTGAAGATCTTCTAAGAGTTTGTGTGTTGGATTTTGGGGGATCATGGGAGGAACATCTGCATCTAGTTGAGTTTGCATATAACAATATCTACCAGTTTAGCATTGGGACGACACCATACGAGGCATTGTATGGGAGGTCGTGCAATTCTCCAGCTTGTTGGTTAGAAACTGGAAATAAGTTGGTACTTGGGCGAGACATGATTAGATAGACCTCGGATTGTATTGAGATCGTTTGATAACGAATGAAGGCAGCCCAAGATCGTTAGAAGAGTAATGCCGATAAGTGTTGTAAGGACTTGGAATTTGACATTGGCGATATGGTTTTCGTGAAGATTTCGCCACTTAAGCATGTAGTTACATTCAGAAGCAAAGGAAAGTTAGCTCCAAGGTTCGTCGGACCATTTCCGATAGTTGAGCGAATTGGAAAGCTCGTATATAGATTGGAGTTACCCGAGAAGGTACCAAGTTTGCATAGTGCGTTCCATGTGTCGTTTCTATGGAAGTTTGTGCATGATTCGAATGTGGTGGTACCTCTAATGCAGTACGAAGACCTTGAAATAGACACCGCAGTTGCAAAACCTCGTAAGCCGCTTCATGTTGTGGGGAATGACACGAAACAACTTAGGAGGAAGACGGTTAAGTTAGTCAAGGTACAATGAAGTGAAGGTGGCGATAATTGTACATGGGAGACGGTAGAGAGTATGAAGGCGACTAATCCAAAACTCTTCGTCGGTAGAACCCTTTTATCGTATCATTGTATCTTGTTTCCATTTGATAAAATTCCACATGCTAGGCTAAGGCTATGGATGCATGGCTTGATGGTTGCTAGTTTGGATGATAGAATTGGCTTCTCATGGATGATAGGCATGCATAATTGTTGTGGTTGCTTGTATTTGCTTGGAATTTTAGGGGCCAAAATTCTTAAGGGGGAAGAATGTAACAGCCCGCATGGGGATGTGAGACATGTCCATAATTTTTACCGATTTTTTTATGACCATTTTGGCCCTATCAGACTTGTAAAGGGCTTATTTTTTGACTTGGGTCAAATCAGATGGTGAGACCTGTGCCATTGGAAAGGAATTGATGATTGTCTTTCCATAGAGTGGTTACATTAAAGATTTGGCTCAACAACTTGGGAGAAATCGCTGTTTTAAGGTTTTTCAGCTGGTTTTCCAGGTTTGGTAAGCCAAAATGGGCTGAATT
Source organism: Allium sativum (assembly GCA_030737875.1). Classification (NCBI taxonomy): domain Eukaryota; kingdom Viridiplantae; phylum Streptophyta; class Magnoliopsida; order Asparagales; family Amaryllidaceae; genus Allium; species Allium sativum. The sequence continues at coordinate 303,159,475 of CM060925.1, read as the reverse complement.
GGGAAGGCCCATTATGGGGTTGGTGGAAACTATAAATATGGGGTAAGGGATATGGGAAAATGTTTTAGTTTTCCATTCTATCATTGGGAGGTCTTAAGCTCCTCCTTCCTCTAACACCTTTCCTCCATTGAAAATCAAAATCCAAGGAGGGAAATCATAGATCTACACCATTGAAGGCTAAATCTACATCAATTGAGGCAAGAGTTCATCGGATCAAGGTGTTTGGTGCGAGGTGCTTGTTGTGTGGATTCTTATTTCATCAATTTTAGCTTGTTATGGCAAATCAGTGAGTTATTTACATCTCTCACATGAATGCAATGAAGTATATGAGTGTTTGTGCATGTTTCTTATCAAATTCAAGTGTGTTTCCATAGATCTATGCCATATTAAGTTCATTTTCATAGAGATCACTCTATATTCTGATCTAGCAAGTTTAGATAGGTAATTTCTATAACATTTCATGTATATATGCAAGTTAGATCTATAGTTTTTTTCATATTGACATGTATGGTGATTTCGGTGGATTGTACATTAATATTGATGAAATGGTCAGATTGATGATGTAAGTGGTTTCACTACATGTTCATGATTGTGCTAAATGGATTGGTTGAGTAGGTTTCATCGAACGAATCGTTTTAGTGAAGTTTTGGTCGAAATTGAAGTTGCATTGGAGGATGCAGGTTTTAGTTCAAACATGTTGCGGGTCGAACATGTAGTGTCGAACATTCAAATGCATGGCTTGGAGAATAAGTCATGGTCAGGGTCGGTCAAGCTGAAGGGTCGGTCAAGCTGAAGGGTCGGTCGAGCTGAAGGGTCGGTCGAACAGGGTCAGTCGAGTAGGGTCGGTCGAACAGGGTCGGTCCAGCATGGTCGATCGAATGAGGTCGGTCGAACATGAGCGGTCCAGCATGGTCATTTTCTGAAAAATTATATTTTTCGGGTACGAATCAGATTTGGAGAAAAAGAACTGAAAAAATATATTTTTCGCGGGCACCCCCTCCCCTCGAACCCTACTCAAACCGGAACGCAGTGGTGTAACTTGGCTCGGTGATGATGTGACTTCAAAGTAAACTAAAGTTGGAAGGTTCGAAGTGTTGAAAGGTGTTCGTTGGTCAGTGTAGAACAAATAATGAGGTGACAACTCAAAGGTCATGAGTTGCTGGATAATGGTTTCTTGAGAAGATTGCTTGGTCTATGAAAAGTCGTCATGTTGGATGACTAGAGATGAGAAGGCTAAGAGATTATCGTTGTCGTAAGTTCTAGCAGGCTCAAAGCAAGGGTACGACAGGGGCACCCAAAAGACCGGTTATAGGTCGAGCACCCTAGGTATCGTTGAAAGGCCTAATTGTCAAGGTTGGACATACATACGTATCGTTGAAGGGCATATAGAGTTTACGCTAGAATTCAGGTTACCATTAGCCTTTGACATATGGCAAGGTTAGCCATATATGATTAACGATGGTTTCGTAGCAGGGGTAGTGGTGATAGCAAGAGTCAGTCATGAATGATTGGTTGTTCTGTTTGTACCATATCATGTAGGTTGTCTAGCATCGAAGGAGATGTTCCTTGGGTGCTTGTCTGATATTGGTGTAAGCCTTTGAGGCTTGTGCTTGAGGGATGTTGAATTCAATTAGGATGGTTTACATCAGATACATACAATTTGGATGTTATGAGTGCTTTACTACGATTGAATGGGTGTTCTGGTTTCCATGGATGAATGGTTGAATTGTTTATCGTAAAGACTATCACTGTCCGATGTGGGGAAGACGGGAGTTGAGTTCTTCTTTGGTGTTTGTTAGGTTTGTTTGTTAATCTACCTATTCTCATATAATTTATTGTTGAAGTTTGTTATCTGTTTTACCACTCACAAGACTATTGTTTGACTCAAGGTTTTGTGTCTCCTCCTATTACCTTGGGTTGTTCATCTGGATGTGGACAGGCAGAATAAGTAGTACGTTACAGGTGATTAATGAAGAAGATGCCGCTCTGCTGAGGCGAGCAGGAGGATGAAGTACCAGTTTTATTACTATGTAGTATTTTTGTTTTCACTGTTTGAGTGCTCTGTGAGGGTTGTAGTGAGGCCTTATGTACAAACTTTGGTACCAGTTGGATAACCTTTCAGGATGTTGAGAAAGTTTCAGAAGTTTGTTATATGATGTTCGTTACTATTACCTATTGTATAAGTTCTATTACATTATATCCTTGCGTTGTGAGTTCTAGGACATGTTCCGCTTGTGTTTACCTACTCTGATGATCACCCATAGCTACCTGACACACTTTTCAGTGCATTATTCCTCTTGTTTAGTGCGGGGTTATGGGTGGTTATGACAAAAAGTGCCTATTTCATTCCAGTAAAACCCACCAGGACTGCCACTAGTTTAGCAGAGTTAGATATCAAGGAAATCGTTAGGTTACATGGAATTCCAAGTAACATTGTGAGTGATCATGAACCTATCTTCACCAGTCGCTTTTGGGAAGCTTTTCAAGATTCTTTGGGAATGAAGTTGAACTTTAGCACTGGCTATCATCCACAATCAAATGGACAAACAGAAAGAGTTAACAGGATTTTAGAAAACTTGCTACGAGCATGTGTTCTCGATTTTGGAGGTTCATGGGAAAGTCATCTGCCATTGGTTGAATTTTCTTATAACAATGGCTATCAAGCTAGTATTAAGATAGCACCGTTTGAAGCACTATATGGTCATCCATGCAAATCGCCAATATGTTTGGTTGAGTCTGGAGATAGTCTTGTTCTTGGACCAGATATGATCATAGAAGTGACAAATAAAGTGGATCTCATTAAGAAGAAGATAAAAGAGGCCCAAGATCGACAAAAGTGCTATGCTGATCGAAGGAGAAAAGCTTTGGAATTTGCTGTTGGAGATTCCGCATTTCCGAAAGTATCCCCAATGGAAGGGGTTATCAGATTTTGTAAAGCAGGAAAGTTGGCTCCATGGTACATTAGCCGGTTTCCTATTCTGGAGAGAATTGGACCATTACCTTATCGGGTATAGTTACAAGAGTGGTTGTCTGGTGTGTTTGATGTGTTCCATATATCTAATCTTGGGAAGTATGTGCATGACCCGGATCAGATTATTGAAGAAACTGCTCAACAAGATCCGAAAATTACCCCAAGTTTAGCAGTCAAAAGAGAACCCACAAAGATTGTTTCTCGAGATGAAAAGAGGTTAAGAAATAAGATTATTAAGTTGGTTAAAGTACAATGGAGTGGTGACTCCTAGGATTTACCTAGGAAACGGAAGAAACTATGCAGAAATTCTATCCTGCATGTCGAGTGGACATTCTGTCTAGCCCAACCTTTGGTAAACTCGTTTCCTTATCTATTTCATTTTAGTTATTAATATCTTATATTATTATTTTCATATGCAATTTCGAGGACGAAATTCTTTTAAGGGGGTTGAATGTAACGATCTAGAATTTTTGACTAGTTAAATGATTAGTTTATATAAATTTATAAATTAATTATTGTTCGAATAAATTGTTTAGAATTATAAAATATAGTTAAGAAGTATTTTGTTAAAATATATAATTTTATATATACCTTTGGTTGCATTGGGTTAAGTGTTGTATATAGTTTTTAATAGCATCTAAAGGGTAAATGCTACCAAAAGCACCTCCCTTCTGTTTATTACAAGTGTTATGACACTAGTAATTTTGCATGCAACATTCCATGCACGACATACACTTTCCCTATGAGGTCACCATATTAAGTCATTTCAAGTATAAATATGCCCTTTTTCTTCCCTTAAGCATTCATTCTCATCTTCTCTTCCATTTCTTCTTCTTCTCTGCCTTAAAATCCATGGCTTCCATGGTATAAATCATCCCCCTCCTCCAATTATTAAATATATAAATTGTTGCAAAGTCGGTAGCATCAAACAGACAGTCTAGGTTAGCTGTAGTCGGTCTAGCAGCCTAGCAATAGAGGATAGCATAGTGGAACCCCATGGTGAGAACACGACATTTATATTTGTTCACTTTTTATGCTGTGTGAATGATTGTAGATGATATGGTTGATTAGTAATTATTTCAATGTAAGCATTTAGCAACAAATGCTTATATGTACACATGTGTACACTTATATATATATACACACACACACACATATACCCATATATGCTCGTGTGATGGATGAATGGATGCTTCGTGGTTGTTATTAGTGATAATATGTGCATTATACTTGTTACACACACATATGTGGATTAATATGGATAACGGATAAGTCTTGGACCAAGTCGGTATTGTAAACGAATATTTTATTCATTTAAATTTGAAGGTTGGAATGTTGTTTGGAAATGGTTTTAAATAGTTTTATCATAATTTTTATTAGTATAAATGGTTTTCTAAATTATTTTGAAGCAATTTATATTACGGTCAAAATAAAGTTTGTCAAAATAAATATCGAAACGTTCTAGGATGACAGAGAGGATAGTGTCTAGGCTTGGGTTTGAAAATTATAGTTTCCTGCTCTCCCTGGCTATGCCAAACCGATCCAACGAACAGGATGGTTAATTCAAAATTTAGTTTAAATTTTTATTGTGTTCAAAATAGAATTTGTCGCATAGAGGCAATTTCTGTGTTTTAGTTTCAAATCTTAAATGGCTATAACTTTCGCAATTTAAATTGGATTTCCATGAAAAGAAAAAAAATTTCTTTCTTTTAATAATATCTTTCAAATAAGAGAATGTAGTTCTTAGGTTCGACTTATAGTTTTCGAGTTATGTTTAAAACAATTTAGAAATGGTCGCTATAAGTTGAGTTAGTTGACTATAATTATAAAAGGTTGTTATTGATTATTTAAAAATATGGAAATATTTTGTAAAATCATAATTAATTATTTTAAAGTGATTTATGGTATAATCATGAAGTTTTGGGTAACAAAAAACTCATTTTACTTAAACTAGCCACTATCAGTAATTTGGAACACTTTTTATAACGCTTTTGTAATGTTGTTTGGTAAATATTCAGTTTTAAAAGGATTTAGCTTTATAAATATTTTACGAACCTTAGTAAATGATTTATATTGAGTAATAAAGTGATTTGGATGATAATTTGAGTTTCCAAACATGAAGTATGGGTTGAGACTTGATTTGGTCTTATATATCCATATGGTTTTAAAGTTGCGCTCATTATTCAGGAAAACCAGGATTAGAACTGGATCTAAAAACCATTCTGAATAATGATACAATGTTATGATGGAATCAAAGACATTGAAGTCGTTATTGAAGACCGGGACCCTTCATATCGTAAGGGCGACTTGCTGAATGTCTCAAATGGGTAACTCCCATTTGCAGATGGATTTTATATCAGCTAAGTGCCAAGATGCTCGAACGTATATGAAGGAATTACGGATTTGTGGTTTCGTTCAAACCCAGAACGGACTTGTATGGATCATGTGTCTGACATTGTAATTGACTGCGTAAAACTGATCTTTATTAATATATATCTGCTTGGTGGCGGTAAATTTATTCTCTTTCTTAACACCCTTCTCTAAGATGTATGGGCTTAAAGTTTATATATTGATAGAAATCAGTGATGCACTGTGAATGGACAATGTGGCGTACTTAAGTTATGTGATGAGATATGGAAGATCAAAGCATGGCTTATTTAAGTGTAGCTTTGTGTATATCGTGACCTCGGCAAGCCTCACACCCCGGTAAATGGCCAAAACATGAAGAAATGCGGCGAGGTTATGGGTGTGTTGTCTCCTTCTAGATAAAAGGTTCACCATGGTATGGAGTCCAAGTACTAACCTATGTGGAAAACATCTAATTTTGTGGTTGTTGTTGGCGAGCGCTCAGAAAGGTCGGTTACGACAGGGCGATAACATACTCAGGCGTACTCTAAGTTACCTAGTTACAGAGGTAAACCGGCCTTGTGTTGGCATGAGTAGCATGAGTTGATCCTCGTACATCCCTTTAGAGGTGTTCAAAATTTGTTTCGGTAAGGAAGTTACTTTGCCTGGTCATTGTTGGAAACCCAATCTTCACTACGAGCCCGTACGGTTTTAATTATATACTATTATGTCAGTATAGTGTATGGTACTTATGCTAGCTAAGATTGATATATTTACATTCGAAATTATTTTTCACACTATGCACTAATAATAAATCAAAATGGTTTTTGTGTATTAAAGCACTTTTGACTATCATAAGGAGAAATCTTGCCCATGTGTGCATTTACATAGTGTATGTGCCGCGAGATAATATGTTAATTTCATTTTTCAAAAAGTCATTGCGAATTTTCTATGCACAAACAAATATGATGAGTTATCACACCTGCCCCATGACTAACCGGAGATGTTTTGGTTTCACACATAATTTAGGTGCCCATAATTTTTACATGGGCAGCCTAGTGTCAGGTTTAGTTAGCGGTATTTGGATCTTGTGTCCTGGAGCCATTTTCTTGGTGGATCCCCTACTCTTGTGGAGTTGCTGTTGCTGTTGAGTATCAATTATTTTCTTCAGGTCTTATTATTTCATGGGCATCTATTATCTGGAGATATTCAAGTGAAGATGACGTTTGTTATGTGATTTACATTGTTAGTCAGTGTCTGCTATTCTTTTGGTTATGGTTATGAAATGTTGTAAATTCTGATGTAATCTCATGATTTATAAATGAGGAGTTTTTTTTATTTTATTGTGTTTGATCTAATGTGCTGTATTCCCAGACAAGAATCCGACACTTGAATCTTCGGCATTTTGAATACGAGAAGGTATTAAAGTGTAGATTTTCAAGGGTCGAAATCCTGGGTCGCTACAGGTTGAGACTCTCAAAGAAACTGGGATAAAAGATATCGACATTTTTTGTGACTCACGGGTTGTTATATTCTAGGTCAGGAAGGAGTTCTAGATTAAAGTGGCACGACTAAACAGTTAATTCAATTTGGTGGAAGAACTATTGGACAACTTTGACTATTACAGCGTCTCTCATATCCCGAGGGAGCAAAATTAGAGATTTGGCTAATTAGCAAAACTAGCTACTTCCGATGATCTAGAACAAACGGAAATGGTCTCGAAAGAAGTCTTGGATGCGCTAAGTATAGATCAGATGAAAGTTGATCAAGTCCTAAATATTAGGCCCGAAAGGGAGTCATAGATGACCACTATCAAAGACTTCTTCTCACATGGAACCCTTCTGGAGCAAAAGAATGAAAGACGCATTCTGGTAAGAAAAGATTCAAGATACATCATTCAGGGAGACACTCTGTATTAGAAGGACTTCCCAGTTCCTTTACTCTGGTGCATTGCCAACGACGACGTCAAATGTGTATCGTAGGAAGTACATGAAGGAAAATGTGACGATCACACCTGGGGCAGACTTTGGAAAAAAGGTACTTAGGTATGACTACTTCTGGCTTATCACAAACCGGGATGCAGCTGATTGTTCACGACACTGCGAAAATGTAACGACCCAGGGAATTTCAACTCCGATAATCGACACAAATACCAATGTCGACTATTCAAGCATCGCAAATACAAGACCATTAATAGAAAGAAGTTAGAGGATGAGAAATAGAAAGAAATAAAATTAAAATAGAAGAAGAATAAGATCACAACTGAATAGTATCAGAGTAAACACGAATCTCACAGCGAAAACAAAATATATTATATAACATAACTTTTGAAATACAAACTTATAACAGTATATGCATACCATTTTAGAGTACAACACATCACAATGGAAATAAACTCTAGGAATAAAAAGTTGAAGCCTCATGCTCCAAGCTCCTCCCAGTATACCCGAAAAATCCCGACTACTTGACTGCCCATACAAATTTGGGCACCAAAGAGTTTAGGGTAATACAAAATAAAATAAACTCTGGGTCAATCATGGGACTGGTGTGAGTAAACTCCAATCACTTGGTTTAACTTTTCAAAATCCTTTTCAAATGAAGGATAATCGTAAGACCGATCCACACATAAAAACGGATGGTTTCTTCTTTAACCCAAAACAGTCTTCTAAAACAATACATTTCTGATATTATAATAGTGTCTAATATAAGTAAATAGTAGTCTAGCAGAACGCTTTCATTTCACGTTCTACATATATAATATACAATCAAAACCACGAGCTCTTATTGGGGAATGGATTTCCAACTATGAAAAGGTATGGAACCACCTTCCGATCAGTGTATTCTAGAGGTGATACATTGGAGTTCAACAAGAACATCTTATAACTCAGCCACACACGACTGGCCATTCATTTCACCTGAATGTCTCGAATATATTGTCAACTTACTATTGGTATACCAACATAACCGTTCCCGAGAGATAAATAAATGAAAGAAGTAACAAGTTTGAATATTCTCTAGATGGTGACAATATACCCTAATTGGGTGCGACCCACTTAGCCATGCTACCTGCCCGATTTTTGTCATTTCCCGGTTTATGAGGCTTGAGGTCATAACATGCCATTACACAGATCGCATCTTTATTTATTTTGAATGCTACATCATCATACACGTCAAATCACAAATTTATTTCTCCAAAAGATACCATAGGTATAAAGCTAGGAGAAGCGAATTCCTTTGCCACCAACGTAAATACGTTTGAAGAGATCAACTTACGCGATCTATTACATATACTCTGTCAAACATTCGTCCATACACGTTGCCCTGGGACTGGACAAACCGAAGGCACTATTCTAAAAATCCATCTTAGGCAGTTTCTTCCTAAGATCTCCAGAGAAACCCCTGCATAAACTCTGTCCTCAATTATCTTCATCATATTTGATTTGCAACGCAAATGTCCATACAGAATGGTTTTCAGATAATAAATCTGATCCCAGTCTCTTTGTATTGACAACTGAAAAATGATCAACAATTAATAGTTGGTTATTTAACTATCAAAGGAAAACGTCCATACACACAACGATCCTATTTTCAAATGGAAATTATATTAATCAACCATTAATCAACCCTGAGACCCTGTAATTAAATTTTCCATAATTTATTCATTTTCTAATCTCCTGTTTACCATATTTCTCAAACCTGGTTTATACTCTTACAACATTTCCATATGTCCAAAATTTCTTATTTTCTGTATTTAGAAAATACACGTTATTAATATTGGAAAACATTTCCATATCTTATTCATGCTTCTCTATCCATCAGTCCCTAAACGTAAACTAGTAAGAGAACAACTCCCTAAGTATCAACCCCGATGGCCGAAACCAACATCAGGTCGATACTCGGAAAGCTATTCAACTTAACAAATTTCCAGTCAGTTTCTAATTTCCTTAATCCCATTTCTTAATTTTCAAAACATTTTCTTTAAAATCATTATTCACTTTAAAATGTGAATATTATTCCTTTACAGAAATCTGGACTCGTTATATCAATCAAATCTTGATTTTTATAATAAATTCCATTACAATTTAAAATTCCATCTATCTAGTTCTTTTATAAATCCATATTCCACTTCGTAAACACCATTTACAGGTTAACTCCTTGTTAATTATGTATTAAGTTTATAAATAATCCTGATTACACATTCGATTATAAATTACCGGTTTTTAAACCAAATCTTAATTATCTTGTCAAACCCCATAGTATATAATATATAATTTCTAAAAATAAATTATTTTAATAACGTTCGACATCGTAGAATTACAAACACTTATGGTTTTATTTAGTTCTATTCACATTCGAACATTGAAATAAATTTCATTGTTTTCTTTTGAAAACAACTTCCATTTCCCTTTCTAATATTCATTCTAGAATTTTCCTTTTTAAATTATTTTAAAATAATTATTTCATCTCATTTCTAAATATTGTTAATAATTCAAATCACTTGTTTTTATATAAACAAACAAGTTATTTTAGTCTAGCCGATCGAAATTCAATTTCTATTAAAAATAGATTTTCCTTTTAAAGCTCGAATTCTTTTCAATTATATTTTTACAGTATTTTAAATACCAATTATTTAGGGTCTATGCTATTTAAACATTCCAATATGCAATAATCAACCACGGATTATTTGTCACATCATATAATTCAATATATGAAAAACAACAATATAATTGTTGTGGAATCCAGTTGGATTCCTCCAACCTGTTTCCCTGCATCCATAGACGTTAATCAACATAGATAACACCAGTTACATATAAATATGAAATATAATCGTAAACATAATTAGTATTCAATCACAGTTTATATATATAACTATATCTATAAATTTAACAAATTTAATAGCAATTCAACCAAACAACCATCACACAACATTAAATCATTTTTTATCGGTATTAAATAATGTTTAAAAAATATAAAACTGGACAGAGTTAGTGAGTTTACTCACCTTGGTCGTTAACCGTTGAATAATGATTAACGTTGGTTAGTCCAAATCAGGTGTTTAATTATGCCATAAATTCAAATGATCTCCTAACTATTCCAAACCCCCTTCATCGTGTAGCCTATGTCAATATGATTCCAGCGGATCAGACCGTCCGTTAATCTGTGTTCGTACGTACGAGATATTATGTTAACAAATTGATACATTTATTTAAGTGAAATAAAACTTAAAGTTATTTAAATTTTGGGCTTCACCTTTTCTTTTCCGGCTCGGCCCAATTTAAAACCCATGTCGCCTATTACCCTCGTCCATTCTCCTCCTCCATATTACATAGGTTCTATCAAATATCTCATGGCCATTCACGGATATCCCCACTCTTTTTTTTACAAAATAAATCAAACGAAAATTTACTATTTAACTTTTCATCATCTTCACCTACGCAAAACTTCGTCAAACTCAAGCAGATTCACGCCATCGGCTGCAAGTCCAAACTCACGAGCTACACCAAAATATCTCACTCCAACGTACTCTTACTCAAACTTACTATATGCAAAAGAACGTTTTTCTGCTCTAGGCTTCCTCGCTCATAAAGTGTTTATGACTGATAAATATCGACCTTCTTGTTGCATTATAGCAAACTAATATAGTTGCTTGGCCTCTGCCTGCTATCGCCCATCACCATGCATCAACTCGCACTACACAGTACATGTCTTCCACACTTCTTCACACTTACAGGTACCAGTGCATCACGACGCACAGTCCATGACCTTCCAGACCATGATATATATATATATATATTCATATATTTTTTCTTCTATTCGCATATCCTTCTAGCTTCAAACAAGCAGCTCGTAATTCAACTATTCTTGACTATTCAAAAAAATATGTTATTATTCCACTATTTATTTTTAAATTAAATATTCCAAAATATTTGAATTGAAACCATTTAAATTGTCCAAAACCAATATTCAAATATTAAATTAATTAATTATTTAATCGCTAAAATTTTAGATGTTACAAAAAATGCCAAAGGTTTGTGAAGAGTCCTGGAGCTCCGCCAACTCAGTTCACCCATATGGTTATTCCTTGGCCATTTGCAATCTAGGGGACAGACATCATCGGTAGTCTCCCGATCTCGAAAGGTGGTGTAATAACCTAGAATTTTGGTAGCATAAATTAATTATTAGAATTTCTACAAACTATGGAATCTGACCATGAAACTTTAACTGATGCGTTCATCTCACTGGTCAACTTTCAAGTTTGGAGTTTCACGAACGGAGCCCGTATGATAAAGTTACGGATGAAATACGAAAATGGACGAAAAATAAATAAAACTGAATAATTTATATATGAAATAAATTTTCCTCATTCACCTCACAATATGGTCAACCAAGCGGTCGACTGAGGCGGTCGACCGCTGGCTGCCACCGCCTGGTCGAGCCAGGCAGTAAAGGTTAGGGTTTGGTTGTATAATATATTATATGGATGAGCAGATGTTTAATAAATCAAATCTAACGATTCACGGCCAATTCCACTCCTTTAAATAAAGAAGTAAGGCCTCATTATTTTCCACGCAAATCTGTGGGAAGCATCAAAGCTCTACCATTTTCCTCCCTCCTCTAACCTAATTTCTTAGTTAAAAAATATACTCGTACACAACAAATCAAATTCAATTCATATAGAATTGATCGGATTATCAAATCCAATGGGAAAGAATGCGAATCGGTACTCCAAATCAGATTCTCTCCTCTCTTCCTATTTTCTTACATCTCTACAGATATGAAATTATCCCCTTTTCAGATAAATTATAGAATTATAAGAATTTGGGAATTGTATGCCTAAAAGGTTAAAACTTTGGATTTGGATGCTTTGAGGTGAGTGCAAAATTTACGAATGCAGTTACAATAGCACATTTATTTCATTTGAATTAGATCTAAATTTTATGCCTATTTCTATCAGATCTGTTCAATAAATTATTGTAATTGGATTGACACCCATCAGATCTGATTGTAAACATTGTTAAAATTTGAATATTGTGAATTGTGGTTAGGCATAATATTAATTGTGGGATTATTAAATTTGTTTATACCTATTTCATACAATTATGTTGTAAAATGTATTGCGAATATTGCAAAACACTATAGATATGGAAATCAGTACCATTATACACCATTTAGATTAGCTATATTCCAGATCTCTAGTTTCAGTGTTAGATAGTAAATTATGTGAATATTGTATAAAATGTTAAGTTGTGTTATTGTAATTTTAAAAGAAATATGCCTTTTTGTATTCAATATTATTGGGTTTTGGAATAGTTGTAAATATGTCATTTTTCCTCTTCTTGAACAAAATATGTTATTTTGAATTCACAAGAGGTATGACAAAAAGATAAAAAAAAGGAAAAGTGATGCAAACATACGTATAAAGATAAATATACGTATTTGTGCGTAGTTTGCATCTACTATCCTAAAAATATATATATTTCTTGTGAATTTGCAATATGTCAAATCATGCATAACTTACAATAATTATGTCTAACGGTCTTTTTGGAAGATTTGGAACCTTTTTGGAAAGATTGAATGCAAGAAGGAATTTTTGGTTATTGACTGAACTGAATCATTAAACTTAATAATAATAATAATAATGATAATGATAATAATAATAATAATAATAATAATAATAATAAAAGATAACTACGTTGACTGCACGAAAACATGGAAATATAAAAATACATATTATTTGTCCAAATCACTACAACAAATATGCCTTTTTATAGCGTTTAAAAACTGCTATAAAAACTTTCTATAGCGATTCTATAAACGCCATAGATCAACATGTTGTAAAAAGTCTGGTAGATACCATAGCGTGTAATACTTGCAATGGAAAACATACTTTTGTTGCCATCTTAAACAAGGCCATATTGATGCAACTGCTTATCTATGGCATTTCGAAACGTGCTTAGAACATTTATAATGTTATTCGATTGCTATTATATATTGACACGCCATATTATAATAACATTTGAACACACTATGGAAACATCATACGAAGCTTTTATGACACATTGAAACACAATAGAAAATTCATGACTTTCTATTATAGCATCATTTTGTTGCTATGAAAACTATTTACTTCTTGCAAATATTTTGTATAGCACTAGCATAATGCTATAGTATAACAAAGCTGTAACAATTTTGCTTTTCATTGCATAGTTAGAACGCTATAAAAAAAAGTTTCTACTGTACATTTCTGCTGCCATAACATTCAAAACTTATAATTTTCAGTTCTACTAATATATTATAATAGTTCAAAAAAACACATTCATCACATTAATGCAAGTACACAAATGGAATCATAAGTCAAATCACTCTATATATATATATATCCATAATATTCCATACATAAAGAATTAAACGTAAGTATCTGTGATAAAAATTAACAATAAATATGATTGCATCAAACCAAAATGAATACATACTAAATATATTTTCATGAACATTGGCAAGCATGACTGATTTGATGGATTTAGAGTGACATCATGTGTCATCCTCAAAAGATCATATACCTATCAAAAAGATGCACAAACATACGTAGTTAGTCAGTTTATAAAAATATGTACAAGTACAAAAAATGCATCAGCCAAAGACAAAAGGAAAGTAGAAATCTTAGCAGAATAAACTCAGTTTTAGACGTACTGGAGGTAATAAACTAACTTTCATGTGTTTCTCTAAATAATGCCAACAACAAATTTCTCTAAATAATAACACCAGCTACATTTTTTCTAAATAATAAAATGTTTCACATTCAACCAAATTATGTTTCTGGATCAACCACTCTGATGCATACAACAGATAATGTATTATACGATCATTAGTAAGTATATCTCAAGGTCCATCACTAAACAACACCACTAATAAAGAACACATCAATAAAATATGTCATAAAGTCTATAGCAATGAACACAGTAGTGAAACATGTCATGAGTGACAATAAGTTGGGAATTTTTATTCAACCAGTGGTAGAAACTGCCTTCATAGATTTTATGTATTTTTATCGGATGTATCTATTTCTCTAAATCACAACTCTCTATTTAGCTGAGAGAATCACATATTTGCATTTCATTTAAAAATGTAATATGAAGGTGTTACCTCAACCACTTATATTCCTCCATTCTGTATGCGATTAGTCAAATAACTAATTTCTTCTGATGTGAAGGAGTAAGGAGGTTTCACCTACACACATAATCATAATTATTATTAGAACATATAGCCATACAATAATAAAACGCAGTATAAAAATTGTAAACTGACGTAATGAAGTAGAAACCCAGGATAACAGAGGTAGTATTGTAACTCCGGCATGTCGATTAACCGACTAAGTCTTTTACAATTTATGACTAAAGTCAAAGGTTGACAATCCATCATTAGCAAAATTATAGAAGTATTCACACCCATATTTAGACTTATAGCCACCAAAACTAAAGCACCCCAAATATTTTAAATTTCCTCTACGGGCCACTGTCTAAATTAACAACCAAAAAATGCAAAGGTCACTGGTTCCTTCCTCTACACGTATGCTTCCTTCCTCCTTTACTTTGTTGGTTGTGAAATTATTTAATTTAATAATCCATTTTCATAACCACATTTTTAATTTTAATTTTGATAAATGAGTACTTACTTCATCGATTGTGAAATGGTTCATCAAATCAACATTTATATCTTCTCAAAATCTTGTATCACTTTATCAGAACAATCAAGTTTATCGTCCAATTTATCATCATTCAAATATTCCAACTATCAAATGACAAAAAAAATATGTATCAATTTGTAAATGAAGATACGTAAGTTATAAGGATAAAAACCCTACAAGTCAAAACTTACATTGTCATTTTCTATTCAAACGTCGTCAAATTTAATGTTGTCCAAGTTTGAAATTTCCAACAGAGCGGAAAAATATCCGAAAACGCAATGAAAACCCTTAACCATTAAAAAAACCTAACAACATATTTTATCATAATAGGAAACAATAAAAATCATGCAATTCTAACCTTTTTTTTAATCTTCATCTTCTATCTCTATTAGGCACAAAAGAATATATGCTTTTGTAAGGGTTTAGGGTTTGAAATTGTAAAGAAGTATGTGTTTTTTAAAAGAAGTACAGTGGTGAATAACTAAGTGAAAGAAAAATATATGGTGACCAGAAGAATATATAAAATAAGGCTAATTCTATTTATACACCAAAAATTGTTAAACATGCACCAAAAATTATAATAAACAACTATACACCATATATTACTTTACATACATCGTTTCTTTTACTAAATTATCCATGTTCTTATCTTCTTTTTCTTTCCGCTTTCAAACTTAAAATACAATTATCTAAAATTAGAAATTCTTTGCATTAAATTTAGTAAAATTTAACAAAATGAAATTTGTTTCTTATACTAATATTGTAGCTTTCATAAACTTTTCAAAAAATAATAATTTCAACAAAATTACTCTAATTTTACAAAATAAATCAATACTTATAAATTGAACCATTATTTCTGAATGTTTTCTTAATTGAAATTTTAGAATTCGCGATTAAATAATTCATCAACATCATCATTAATATATTTAGTTTGCATCGAGTTTCAATACTTAAGAATAATTTGACTATTTATATGCAAAAGTTTTAAAAACACAGCTATGTGAAAAGGGTAGTTTAGTAATAGAATTTTATAGAAAAATAATGGTGTATGTTAAGTAATTTTCGGTGTATAAATAGAATTTTCCGAAAAATAATCATTTGTGTTAAATTTATAAATGTGGCTAGAAGTGTAAACCGGGGTGTGAATAATATCAACCTTCAAATTAATACAACCAATATATATTATAAGCATAATAAAAGTAGTTTATCTATTACTTAACATCAGATAACATTCAAAAAAGAGTGAGCATAAGATGAGAATGTAAATCAACCAAGAGTAGCCATTAGCCATGCTCTGAATAATGCAGCCTGAAGGCAATCTACAGCAGCTTACAGTCACTTTTTTTAGTAGCGAATTCATGAATTCCATATAGAAACCGGAAGTAAAAATAGAAGAAGATTGTGGCAATATGTAACAGCCCGTGTATTCTATAACAGTGAAATTCACAATTTGAAGTATAATTAATTTCAAATCAAAGAATTAAGGGAAACGGGATACGCCATTGCGTTCGTCTCGGAATTCTGCTTGAGATAGAGTCTGAGTTTGCGTAAAACGGACTCCGTATGATGGAGATATGACCTCCGGAAGTTTCAGAATTCAGTTTAAAATTCTAACAGACAGAAACAGTGCAGAAACAAGTTCAAATTTCGAAAATCGGACCCAGATTGGGCTGGGCAGGAATTTTCCCGCCCAAGGCACCCAGGTCGACTGGGTAGTCGACCTGGGGCACCCAGGTCGACTATGTAGTCGACCTGGGGGTCGACCGGGTAGTCGACCTGGCCCCTGAGCCAGGTCGAACCCAGCCCCTCCTGGCTGGCCTGGTCTATGCTTGGCCGAATTTCTGAGCTTTGTCTTGTCACTAGAGCTAGGTGTCAGCTCCTGATTGGTTTATCTTTCAAACGAACGACTAATATTAATCTAAGCTCCATCGACGGCTCTAATCAATTCACAAACTCCATAAAAAGGACCTAAGACTCCACCTAATTCACACAAATAAAAATGAGAATGAGACCGTCATGCTGCTGAAGAAAGACTAGGAATAGCCGTCGAGTCAGGAGTTGATTTAAAAGCTTAAAGCCATGACAACTAAATCAAAACAACGCCTACAATAAAGGATAGCATCTCCAAATTCAGAATTCAGAATCCTTAATTGAAGATTCGTCATACGTTGTAAGTAGAGTGCTATTCCAATGTGAATGAATAATTGAGTTTCTGATTTGTGTAAAATAAGAAATGGAATTGTACTTAATTTGTGGTGATGATAATTCATAATTGTATGTTGCTATGATTCTAATTATGAATAGATTTGGGATGTTGTGGTATAATGATGTTAGACCTATTAGATATTTTCAAGTATATGATTCATGTTGAAAGTTAACGACTATATGTTTGTGGTAGTTTATTACAACACCTATTGGATATTTGCAAGTATATGATTCATGTTGAAAGTTAACGACTATATGTTTGTGGTAGTTTATTACAACACCTATTGGATATTTGCAAGTATATGATTCATGTTGAAAGTTAACGACTATATGTTTGTGGTAGTTTATTACAACAAAGTTGAGATTCATGCAAGTATATGATTCACTATTATGCCAACATGATGTATATTTTTATGATCATTTTAGTGTAGTTGGATCCATTTGGGTATTATGATTCATATGAATTTATGTTGGCATCATGATTCAAGTGTAAAACCATACTTTTGTATTAGTGACAAAAGTAAGCACCTTTGTGAACTTGTGTTGACTTTATGAACATGGCTAGTTTATGTTTAACTTTATGCCCAAACAAAATATGTTTTAGGCCTATGTTGCTATCAAAGTCATATGATAATATATGTAACATATAATTAAGCTAGATTCACATTTTAAATGCAAGTTTACATGACTAGATTAAAACCATGATTCATGTTTAGGTATGTTTTATGTCAAGATTTTATGGTATTACAATGCAAGTTCACAAGTGCCTAATTTATGTTAATTAGATTGTTATGTTGCAAGTTCATGCGTTCACACACCCCTTTTGATGTTACTTAGAATATATAAACACCATGTTCTAAGCCTCCCCTTTTTCATGTGGCTAAGTTGGGTTTAAATGTTAAACCCAACATATGTTATATTATAGCGAACGTATAAAACGGGGGTAATGATGTTGGGTTAAAAATAAAACATATGTGTTGGCATGTTTGACGCATGCCAACGACCTTGAGAACATTTAAGTGGTATAAATTAATTTTACCCAATAAAGATGAATTTGAATAATGGGCTGCAAATATTTACATATAAAAAGAAAAGAGACAAAATATGTAAATCTAGAAAATACGATGTGTTTAACCCGAGGTTGGATTGAGTTCTGATGTAAACCTGCCCGGACCCGCCCGGTTGTCCAGTAGTCACAACAATACCTATCCAATGTGGGTGGTTAAACATTGGGCCCAATAAAGACCCGAGGTTGGACTGAGTTGTGACGTAAGACTGCCCGGAACCAACCGGCAACAGGCAGTCACAACAATACCTGTCTAATGTGAGAGGTCGAGGCTTTAATAAGACAATTAAGGCTGAGTCAGGATTGATAGGATTAAGTAAATTGAATTAATACTTAATCAAATTAAACATGCTAAACTATGCAGACTGATTGGGGGTTAGGTTTATACAGAACACTTAACCAACTTAGCATGTTGGCTAGAAATAGAAAACCTAGTAGCGGGGGACCCTTTTCAGCAGTAACCCTACAAGGTGTATCAGGATACCCTGAACTAGGCAGGGTGGGGCACGATTACTGGGCTGACTGTAAGAGGTCAAATAGACGGCGGTGGTGCAGTAGTGTAGGTTCTAACGGGGTGCGGGCGTGCACACACTCCGGCGTAGAAAAATTAGGCACCGGGCACCAGTAGTATACCTGTGCATTCTAGAATTGTGTCGGGCCGCCACCATGGGACTTGATACACCCCATGGTGGGACCAGCATAGGTAGCTACGTCATCGGGGGCCGTAAGACACATGTAACAATGCGAGTAGGAGCCGATCATTAGAAATGGATCACTTCACCCTGTTTATGGGGTGCCTGTTGGGAACTAGTTTATAGGGGTGCAGAGATTAATATGGGGTACGATAGTACATTCGACTCTAGACAACTTAACTTAGTTTAGGGTGTTTCCCCATTCCCAGTTTGTACTTATCATGCTCATTTCTTTATTCATAGACTGAATAGTCCTAGACTCACTCAGGCTTTATGTCTGACTCTACTTTTCTTTCGTCTTCTTTTCTTTCGTTCCCCCCTAGGTCCACAGGGAGGGAATACAGCAGCTTAACCAGTTTTCACATCCAGCTTGAAGAGAAAGAATGTATTGCTTGGATCTCTTTCATTTTGGACTATGGCTTTGGATAGCGCTTATGGGGACTTATTCAGTTTACTTATGTTTTTATGCTTCTTTAAGTTATGAAAATCAAGACAGTTATGAAAATTTAATGCTTTTGGAAGTATTGTAAGACAATTATGGCATGGTTTGTGTAACACGAATTTTGATGAATTAAAAGTTGCTGTTGTTTTCCGCTGTTCAAAAATATGTGTATTTATATCTGTCTTGTGTATCTGTGACTTATACTTATAAACCTCCACCAAAATTAGGGCATTCCCTTTGAGAGTGACCCTAACGGAGGTTGGGTGTTTCATTTGGTATCAGAGCATAGGTTTGCCAGATAAGATAAAAAGTTTTGAAAATTTATTTTCAAAAGAAAATTTAAAGAAGCAATTTTAAAGAAAAAAATGTTATTTTACTTTAAAGAGGCATAGTCCCCTAAAGCCATAGGTACTATCTTTTATCCTTCGTTTTGAATCTATCCTTTTTGTTTCGGCATGTCCGAAGAACTTAACTTGCCAGAGGGTGTACCAATACCTAGTTGGTTCAGACGATTCTTAGAAGAAAGGGCCAATCTGCCAGGTCCCACTGTTCCTCCTCCCCCAGCTGCAGGAATTCATCCAGCTGCAGCAGCACCTCCTCCTCCACCTCCTCCGCGTGGTAATGCTTTTGCTAAGATATGTAAAGATTTCAAAGCTATGGGAGGAAAGGACTTTCATGGAACCGAGTCCTTCGTTGCAGCCAGGAAATGGCTGAAGGAAACCGAGGACTTATTCGTCATTTTTGAGGTAGAAGATAGGCAAAAGGTACAACTGGCGGTATGGCTACTTAAAGGTGAGGCTTCCTACTGGTGGGAAGTCACCAATGCAGAAAGACCAGTGGAAACATGAGAGGACTTTAGGGCGAGGTTTGAGGCTAAATTTCTCTCAGAAGCTGAAAGGAGTCTCCAATTGGAAAAATTCGTATTTCTTAAGCAAGGGAATATGACAGTCAAAGAATACGTTAATCAGTTCGATCAGCTGGCTAGGTTCGGACTGGACCTAGTCAACACTCTACACAAGAAGGCTCTCCGCTTTGTCAAAGGATTGAATGAGCCATTACATAGTTTGGCCATGACCCATATACCTATGGGAGCTACGTATGAAAGGTTGGTGCAGATGGCATTGGTGAACGAAGAGGATAAGGGCAAGAAGGAGACAAAGGAAGAAAGAGGGTTTACAGCCTAAGAAGACAGACTTTAAGAAGGGCGGGAAAGACAACAAGTCCCAAGAGAAGAGAAAGTGTAATTTCTGTGGCAAAGTGGGGCACTTAGTGAAAGATTGCCAGAAAAAGAAGGCCAAGTTGAATGGTGGGTGCTTTTCTTGCGGTGAGATAGGCCACATGGCTAAGGATTGCCCAAAGAAGCGAGGGCAGGGGCAGAGGGCTGGATCCACCTCAAGGGCACAGGTTCATGTGCTAGAAACGCCACCTCTGCAACAGCGAGGTATAAATACTTCTGTAGAAAGTGTAGTTTATCTTTATGATCACCCAATTCGCACTTTATTTGATTCTGGCGCATCACACTCTTTTATTTCATCTGCTTTAGTAGAATCTCTGCACCTAGAAACTAGTATGGTAGAGGACCCCTTGATTGTTTCAAATCCAGTCGGGGGCCCAGCTCATTTGTCTATAATCTGTGTGGGATTGAAAATTTCTATTCTAAGCGTAGAATTTAGATGTAGTGCCTTTGTTTTGGGCTTCTCGGGATATGGTTTGATTTTGGGCATGGATTGGCTATCCAGTAATGGTGCCATCCTTGATTGTGAGAGAAAGGTGGTTAGGCTTTTGACCCAACTCGGTAACACTCTGGAAATTACTTGTAATCTCTCGTATGCGGTTATGCTTAGTTATCTTGAATCGCTAGATGCTTCTGTTGAAAGTTTGCAATCGGTTAGAGTGGTCCGTGAATATACGGATGTCTTCGAAGAGGTTAAGGGCTTACCTCCGAAGCGGGAGATAGACTTCCACATATATCTTGTAGATAATGCAAAGCCCGTTGCGTTGCCCGTTAGACACATGGCTCCACGGGAGAGGAAAGAGCTCCATAAACAGGTTAAAGAGCTTCTAGAGAAGGGGTTCATTAGAAGGAGCATTTCAGAATGGGGCGCTCCAGTGGTGTTCGCCACAAAGGCGGATGGTTCACTTCGTCTATGTGTTGACTATAGGGAGCTCAACAAGCTGACGAAAAAGAATAGGCACCCTCTCCCCAGAATTGACGATCTGTTTGATCAGCTTGTAGGAGCATCTGTTTTCTCCCAACTCGATTTGGCGACTGGATTTCATCAGCTAAGGGTAGCTGAAGATAGCATCGACAAGACAGCATTCAGAACCCCAGAAGGATTCTTTGAATTACTTGTCATGCCTTTCGGCTTGACAAATGCACCCGCTTACTTCGTGGACCTGATGAGTAGGGTGTTCAGAGAATTCCTTAACAAGTTCGTAGTGGTCTTCGTAGACGATATCTTGATCTTCTCAAAGAGTGAAGAACATACTCAGAACTTAAGGGCAATCATGGAAACTCTGCGAGTCCATCAGCTAAAAGCCAAATTCTCCAAATGCCACTTTTGGAGAGAGGAAGTGAGGTTCCTTGGGCACATAGTATCCAAAGAAGGATTAGCTGTGGACCCTGCTAAGGTAGTAGCGGTACAGGATTGGAAGACACCAAGGAATGCAACTGAGGTCCGAAGTTTTCTAGGACTAGCAGGTTTCTACCGAAAATTCATAAGGGACTTTGTGAAAATCTCAGCTCCACTCACAAGGCTGACAAAGAAGAATCTAGTGTTCAATTGGGACTTGGATTGCGAGTTTGCTTTCCAACGACTAAAAAGGGCTCTTACAACAACCCCAGTTCTGACGTTGCCAGATGGAAGCAAGATGTTCACAGTTTATACAGATGCATGTAGGATAGGGCTAGGCGCTGTCTTGATGCAAGAAGGGAGGGTAGTAGCTTATGGTGGAAGGCAATTGAAGGTTCATGAAAAGAACTACCCGACCCACGATCTTGAGTTAGCCGCCGTCGTCTTTGCACTTAAGTCTTAGCGACACTATCTCCTAGGTGAGAAGTTTGAACTTTGCACTGACCATAAATCTTTGAAGTATCTCTTCTCGTAGAAGGACCTTAACTTGAGGCAACAGAGATGGATGGAGTTTCTCGCCTCGTACGATTTCGAGATCTCCTACACTCCGGGCAAAGGCAACGTAGTGGCAGACGCGTTGAGCCGAAAGAAACTGACCCTAAGCCCGCTGTTTGTTGAAAGGCAAAGCCTAGAGTTTATAGCCAGCTTTGACTTTAGGCCCTCCTCCAATTTTGTACCGGGCTTGCTAGCATCTCTCGAAGTACGCCCGACTTTAGTGGACTCAATAGGGACAGCACAACGCGAAGACCCTCAGCTTGTGGAGACGATTGATAGGCTAATTAGGGGTGAGACTTCAAGTCACCTCAACAGATACTCCATCGACGATAAGGGTTGGTTAAGGCGAGACGGAAGACTATGCGTCCCACGAATAAGGGATTTAGTAAAGATGGTTCTCGAAGAAGCACATCACTCCAAGATGACGATACATCCAGGCGGAGATAAAATGTACAAGGACATAAAGAGAACTTTCTTTTGGAGCGGCATGAAGAAGGACGTGGTAGATTTCATTTCTAAGTGTATGATTTGCCAACAGGTTAAGGCGGAGCAGAAAAAGCATGGAGGTCTGCTCCATCCTCTAGAGGTTCCACAGTGGAAGTGGGATAACATTTCAATGGACTTCATTGATGGGCTACCTAGGTCTAGAAGAAGCAACACTAGCATTTGGGTAATAGTGGATAGGCTTACTAAAAGCGCCCACTTTTTACCTGTCAAGAGTAAAAGGACTGCCTCATCTCTAGCATCCCTTTATCTCAAGGAAATTGTTCGACTCCATGGAATACCCACCAGCATTGTTAGTGACCGAGACCCTATCTTCACAAGTGAGTTTTGGCGGAGTCTGCAAGAAGCGGTAGGCACACAGTTATGCTTGAGTACAGCCTACCACCCCCAAACCAACGCCCAGATAGAAAGAGTGAACAGGGTTTTGGAGGACCTCTTAAGACTGTGCGTCCTTGACTTCGGAGGGACGTGGGAATACCATCTTTCTTTGGTGGAATTTTCCTACAACAGCTACCACGCCACCATCGGAATGACGCCCTTCGAAGCTTTATATGGAAGACCGTGCCGATCGCCCACTTGTTAGTGGGAGTCTACTGACAAGCTCATACTTGGACCAGATATGATCCGAGAGACTTCGGAGAAAATAGACTTGATACGAAGAAGGATGAAGACGGCCCAAGATAGACAGAAATCCTACGCCGACAAGAGAAGGACCGACCTTGAGTTTGAGGTTGGGGATAGAGTTTTTCTTAAGGTATCTCCTCTAAGGAACGTTGTTCGTTTTGGATCCACTGGAAAGATGGCACTGAGATTTGTAGGACCATTTCCTATCATCGAGAAGGTTGGGAAGATGGCCTATAGATTAGAGATACCCGAGAGACTAGCTGGAGTTCACAACGTCTTTCACGTTTCGCACCTCCGAAAATGTCTACATGAATCTGCTGAAGTGGTAGAGACAAACATTCTAGAAGAAGCTGAAGTGGAACGCGAAGCAACCGTGAGGAAAGTTCCAACACACATCTTAGGAACTGAAGGGAAAAAGTTACGCAACCGCGAAGTCAAGCTCGTCAAAGTTCAGTGGAGCGACGCTGAGGAAGACGCGACTTGGGAAACTGAGGCTAGAATACGCGCAGCCTACCCTTTTCTTTTCGAGGGTACATCTTTGATCTTTCTTTTGCCTTAAGTTGCGCTTTTATCTATCTTTTTAGGTATATTTCCTCGACCTTATCTTTTAGATAGAAACCCTTTGGATGAAAACATGTAATTGAAACATGTTATGGATGATGGTTGCAATTGGTTGCAAGTGATTGCTAGTGGTTGCTCGTGGTTGCATATACATACACAATCTAGGTTTTAGATCGTCTCAGTCACCTCATATTGCATATGCATATATGTATGTATATTCGGATATGGTTGAATTTTAATGTGTTGTCATATGGATGTTGCATTTATATGAATGATTGTGCACTCATGTAGAATCATGAATAGGAAAACATAATGGATTCATGACACTTACATAATTTGCATTAAGGAGGTCAACTTAATCAGTAGACCGACTGATTTTGCATTAGATAAGTACATATACACACACTTCGCATATGATCATGAAGCATTAGAAGTCTTTTAAGGACAATGGATGCTCGTGTTTGATTGATGAGTAGATGGACGTTTGGATGTTAGGATATACATTCTTCCTAAACTTGAATATTTCGGGGACGAAATCCTTTTAAGTGGGGGAGAATGTAACACCCCATGTATTCTATAACAGTGAAATTCACAAATTGAAGTATAATTAATTTCAAATCAAAGAATTAAGGGAAATGGGATACGCCATTGCGTTCGTCTCGGAATACTGCTTGAGATAGAGTCCGAGTTTGCGTAAAACGGACTCCGTATGAGGGAGATATGACCTCCGGAAGTTTCAGAATTCAGTTTAAAATTCAAACAGACAGAAACAATGCAGAAACAAGTTCAAATTTCGAAAATCGGACCCAGATTGGGCTGGGCGGGAATTTTCCCGCCCAAGGGACCCAGGTCGACTGGGTAGTCGACCTGGGGCATCCAGGTCGACTGGGTAGTTGACATGGGGGTCGACTGGGTAGTCGACCTGGCCCATGAGCCAGGTCGAACCCAGCCCCTCCTGGCTGGCCTGGTCTATGCTTGGCCGAATTTCTGAGCTTTGTCTTGTCACTAGGGCTAGGTGTCAGCTCCTGATTGGTTCCTCTTTCAAACGAACGGCTAATATTAATCTAAGCTCCATCGACGGCTCTAATCAATTCACAAACTCTATAAAAAGGACCTAAGACTCCACCTAGTTCACACAAATAAAAATGAGAATGAGACCATCATGCGGTTGAAGAAAGACTAGGAATAGCCGTCGAGTCAGGAGTTGATTTAAAAGCTTAAAGTCACGACAACTAAATCAAAACAACGCCTACAACAAAGGATAGCATCTCCAAATTCAGAATTCAGAATCCTGAATTGAAGATTCGTCATACGTTGTAAGTAGACTGCTATTCCGATGTGAATAAATAATTGAGTTTCTGATTTGTGTAAAATAAGAAATGGAATTGTACTTAATTTGTGGTGATGATAATTCATAATTGTATGTTGCTATGATTCTAATTATGAATAGATTTGGGATGTTGTGGTATAATGATGTTTGACCTATTGGATATTTGCAAGTATATGATTCATGTTGAAAGTTAATGACTATATGTTTGTGGTAGTTTATTACAGCACCTATTGGATATTTGCAAGTATATGATTCATGTTGAAAGTTAACGACTATATGTTTGTGGTAGTTTATTATAACACCTATTGGATATTTGCAAGTATATGATTCATGTTGAAAGTTAACGACTATATGTTTGTGGTAGTTTATTACAACAAAGTTGAGATTCATACAAGTATATGATTCACTGTTATGCCAACATGATGTATATTTTTATGATCATTTTAGTGTAGTTGGATCCATTTGGGTATTATGATTCATATGAATTTATGTTGGCATCATGATTCAAGTGTAAAACCATACTTTTGTATTAGTGACAAAAGTAAGCACCTTTGTGAACTTGTGTTGACTTTATGAACATGGCTAGTTTATGTTTAACTTTATGCCCAAACAAAATATGTTTTAGGCCTATGTTGTTATCAAAGTCATATGATAATATATGTAGCATATAATTAAGTTAGATTCACATTTTAAATGCAAGTTTACATGACTAGATTAAAACCATGATTCATGTTTAGGTATGTTTTATGTCAAGATTTTATGGTATTACAATGCAAGTTCACAAGTGCCTAATTTATGTTAATTAGATCGTTATGTTGCAAGTTCATGCGTTCACACACCCCTTTTGATGTTACTTAGAATATATAAAGACCAAGTTCTAAGCCTCCCATTTTTCATGTGGCTAAGTTGGGTTTAAATGTTAAACCCAACATATGTTATATTATAGCGAACGTATAAAACGGGGGTAATGACGTTGGGTTAAAAATAAAACATATGTGTTGGCATGTTTGATGCATGCCAACGACCTTGAGAACATTTAAGTGGTATAAATTAATTTTACCCAATAAAGATGAATTTGAATAATGGGCTGAAAATATTTACATATAAAAAGAAAAGAGACAAAATATGTAAATCTAGAAAATACGATGTGTTTAACCCGAGGTTGGATTGAGTTGTGACGAAAACCTGCCCGGACCCGCCCGGCTGTCCAGTAGTCACAACAATACCTATCCAGTGTGGGTGGTTAAACATTTGGCCCAATAAAAACCCGAGGTTAGACTGAGTTGTGACGTAAGACTGCCCGGAACCAACCGGCAACAGGCAGTCACAACAATACCTGTTTAATGTGAGAGGTCGAGGCTTTAATAAGACAATTAAGGCTGAGTCAGGATTGATAGGATTAAGTAAATTGAATTAATACTTAATCAAATTAAACATGCTAAACTATACAGACCGATTGGGGGTTAGGTTTATACAGAACACTTAACCAACTTAGCATGTTGGCTAGAAATAGAAAACCTAGTAGCGAGGGACCCTTTTCAGCAGTAACCCTACAAGGTGTATCAGGATACCCTGAACTAGGCAGGGTGGGGCACGATTACTGGGCTGACTGTAAGAGGTCAAATAGACGGCGGTGGTGCAGCAGTGTAGGTTCTAACGGGGTGCGGGCGTACACACACTCCAGCGCAGAAAAATTAGGCATTGGGCACCAGTAGTATACCTGTGCATTCTAGAATTGTGTTGGGCCGCAACCATGGGACTTGATACACCCCATGGTGGGACCGACATAGGTAGCTACGTCGTCGGGGGCCGTAAGACACATGTAACTATGCGAGTAGAAGCCGATCATTAGAAATGGATCACTTCACCCTGTTTATGGGGTGCCTGTTGGGAACTAATTTATAGGGGTGCAGAGATTAATATGGGTTACGTTAGTACATTCGACTCTAGACAAGTTAACTTACTTTAGGGTGTTTCCCCATTTCCAGTTTGTACTTATCATGCTCATTTCTTTATTCATAGACTGAATAGTCCTAGACTTACTCGGGCTTTATGTCTGACTATACTTTTCTTTCGTCCCCCCCAGGTCCACAGGGAGGGAATACCGCAGCTTGACCAGTTTTCACATCCAGCTTGAAGAGAAAGAATGTATTGCTTGGATCTCTTTCGTTTTGGACTATGGATTTAGATAGCACTTATGGGGACTTATGCAGTTTACTTATGTTTTTATGCTTCTTTAAGTTATGAAATCAAGACAGTTATGAAAATGTAATGTTTTTGGAAGTATTGTAAGTCAATTATGACATGGTTTGTGTAACACGTATTTTGATGAAATAAAAGTTGCTGTTGTTTTCCGTTGTTCAAAAATATGTGTATTTATATCTGTCTTGTGTATCTGTGACTTATACTTATAAACCTCCACCAAAATTAGGGCATTCCCTTTCAGAGTGACCCTAACGGAGGTGGGGTGTTTCACAATAAGTATTGTGAATATCGAATTTGTATGACAATCCATAATTCATACAAGGAACAGGTTGTTAAACGAAGTTACAGTGGAGATGAATTTTAAATTCAAGCATTGTACGAATACAAGCCAATACCTTGTGATAACTGTAATGTTTTTAGGCATAACACTCTAAACTATTGAGCTAGATCTTTGAAAACTTGGCAATAGAAGCAGACTGCATCCTGCACAAATCAGGTGCAAACAAATGAAGTAGATGTGAATGTTGCACAACAGAGACGCGAAAGTGTGAATACCTTGTTTGGAAGCAGTGAACATAATAAAACATTTGGAGAAGACAATGACAAGGATAGTATAACTGATATATAATAGCCTGGTCCATCACGAACCACTGAAGATGTTGCATGTGCTGCTAATACTGACCCCTCTAAGATGGATTTGCATATTCCCAGAAGTACAAGAATAGAACAGCAAGTCAAACAAGCTAATGTACCAATGTTAATCAGTTTTGACTGTTTGCAGATTGACGACACTGCTCCCCTTAATACAGAGACCAATTAGGATCCAAGAGAAGATCGAGTGTTAATGGAAGATGTAAACACTGATAGTACAAGTTATGAGGAGGCCACAGATGAATTTTTTTCCCAACTCTCAGCAGTTCATACAAAGCATAGCAACAAACATTGAGGAGACTCCGTCGTCACTAGGAAACATTGATATCTCCAAGATAGTTATTTCAAACCCTTCATATGATCGGAGGAAAGGAAAAGTTTCTAATCATCCTGCAACTCTACCTAAACGATGCACCCGAAGCTCAAAGAATATTTCATGATCTTTGTGAATGGATCTTAGGAGATATATGTTGCCTGCAAAGCAGCCTACCTCCTACAAACCCATAATTTACCCTGGATTTCTATAGTATCGGTATGTTTAGTGTTTATGAATTACACCTAATTTTAAGTTTACAAGGAAATCTGCAGAATTGGTGTTCACTTCTAGCCAATAGATATATAACAATATTATGGCTTCAAAAGTTAGTTAGGTTGGAAAATTATACATAGAGAAAGAACTCATAGAACGATAAACTAGATGTTTTGGACATTTAGCAATTAAGTAGTACATAGAGAAAGAACCCAATAATATATGCAAAAATATGCATTCATCCATTAAAATCGTAAGAAATTATTCACTTTCGCCTGGATATTAAATCATTCCATGAATATTCTAAATATTTAAGTTAACAGATGATGTGATTGCTACTAAGGATTCAGTTTGAAACAAATAAAGACAATCAATGTGATTTCCTACAACCGGCTCTCTTTACCAAATATATGTCACCAATAAGTGGTCGGATTTAAAATTTCCTTAGTTATTGTCACTAATAAGTGACAAAATTTAAAATTTGCTTAACTTTCTTTCAATAAACTATTTGCCCAAAATGGAAGGTGATTAATGTGCTTGCCAAAAAATATTGGGTGCTAAGCTCATATGACTACTCTGTTGCATGGAAAATCAAGGACCCATTTGTAGAGCTATTTAACAAAGCTTATACATTCAATTTGTAAACGTTAAATGACATACAACATATTATAATTATAAATTAGGATAAGTTTCATTTATAGTGCAAGTCAAATCTCTGGTACCATTCAACCTACCTTACTGGCCTTTTTTCCTCAAACTAATTAAAGATAAATATAAGAAATACGCAATACTAGGCAATAATTTAGGCTATGAATGCATATAAATCTGGAAACTAAAACAACAGAGCATATAAAAGTAAAGAAATAAAAATAGGAAATAAATTGCGAAATTAAACAAAAGTAGAGAATTCCAATGAGAAACTACTACACACCTTCTTTTGAAGGGCATAAATACTTCCATAATTCCATTGGAATGAATTTTAATAAGTTGTGACATAAAATATGTACTAAATCAATTCCAGGAAGAGCCTATTTTAATTCATTGGTATTCCTTCCAAATATGGAGTAGTGAAGTACATGTTAGAGAAGTAGAATAAAATAATTATGCCGTTAAAATGGTTTAGTGAAAGATAAAATGTAAAGTAGCTGGGGGGAAATGAGGAAACTTGTATTATTATTTTCAATAAATCATGACTGCCAAAATGAACTAAACACATAATATGATTTTATGGAGAAATTTAGCAAACTTTTGTTGTTTACACCAAAAATGGTCTAAACATCCAAGGTACTAAACTGTACTTCACCAATTCGGTAAGAAATAAATGGAACCGTGTTTAATCAGCAATAAAAAGTGAAAAAAATGCAAGAAAAGTAAAGTAGAGACGAGATTTAGAGTGGTTAAGCTGTTAACAAGGGCTATGTCCACTATGAATGTGATTTCCTATCTTATAATGAGAATTACAAAGTACATCAACTCTCTCTTTTCATACATTTCTATACCCGCTCAATATACCCTCATTAATATATTTCAATCTAAGGAATTATACAAGAGAATAGTGGAATTTGAGGAGAAGAAGGATGGATGAATGATTGAGAAGAGGGATGTCTTCGTTTTCCTTCAACGTAAGATTGCGCTTGACGCCATGGCCGAAACTGTGGCTGAGGATGAAGTTCGGCAGCACTTCGTGGTTTTTGAAGCCGGTTCCTTTTACGTTGGTAGCCATGGTGTATTTATAGGTGAACTTCCCTTAGTAAATGACTTGGAATCCGTTTATTCAGGTTGTGGATCGTTCATTTTGTTAATTACAACCATGCCATTGGCTAGCTATAGCTAGCTGTCCATGGTTGTATCCAGTTATCATGTGCGGGCGACTCATTGGAACAAATATCTTGAATAGCTGAGCGGGTCCATGTAAGCGAGCATCCTGTAAGCGCTTTGGGAGATTTTGTAAGAGCGGAACGCGGGTCTGGAGTTGATTCTCCTTTGCTTCTTGCGCGACTGTCCTTCTCGGTCCGAGGGTCCTCGCCTTCTTGTCGCCTTTGTATGGAGCTATTTGGCTTCACAGTTATGTTATGAGGTCGCTCCCGCTTATGTTGAATGGGCGACCGGCTTTATTTCAACGTTTGAGTGGATCTTAGGATATGCGACCTTTATCTTTATCGGGTCGAACTTCTCATAATATGTTATGTTGTTATCTTTGGTCACATTAGTTGACTTGGCTTGCCTTGGGTTTGATATTTGGATCTTGCTTTGCGCGGTTGCATCGTGCACGGCCAACCCTGGTGATACCCATCTTGTACCCTTTACTCAGTGTATGAATTTTTTAGGGACTAACACTTTCCCCTCGAAGTCCTTGATTTCTTTTGTTTGGAATCACCGGCTTCGACATGTTTGAACGAACATTGGTTGGTGGGTTTGTCCTGACTTGTTGAGGAGTAATTCATGCAGGAACTGAGATTGCTTTGCTGTAACTGACTGGCGTCTTTACCTTTTGGTGAGATGTTTGGACTGCTTTGTCTTTATTGTAAATAGCTAAATTATGGGGAAGTGAATACGCCAACTGGTCTTCTGATAGGACACATGTTCAGTACTCAAGTGTTATGCTGGCGTGGCGAGGAGTACTTCTAAGGTGTGCCTTATAATCTCCCCTTCATTGTCTGATTTTTCATTCGATTTTTCTTTCATCTATCTTTCAAGAGGGTCTCTCAAATTTGGACGAAAAACTTCGTATCTTTCTCCACTGCTACTCAGGTTTGTTGATTCTTTCTTGTGTTCATTCTTCCTTTGAGCCTTACGGCCATTCCCCGGTACGTTTGCAGGGTAGTCTTGTCTCTAGAACAACGCCAAAAGAGAATCTTTGTCGATTTGAGCATCTCAAGAGAAGTGATTCAGTCGGTTGGCCAACCGTCCGTAAATTCTCCTTTTGGCCCTTCTTACACGGAACTTCAAGTTATTATCAACAGGCCTCGTCACGCTCCTGGGCCTTGCAGTCCCAGGTTTGTTAAGCAGTTTTGAGGATGGAGTTTATGGGGTCCCTTCGAATGTGAATGTATCTCCGGCTGACTCTCTGAATTTCGCTTGTGATATGATTGCGGCGAAAGATCGAACGTTGGCTCGCCTTGAGACTGCTGTGCAACATTTTGGAGAACTGATGGATTTGCTGAAGAATCATTCCTCGAAGTGGATGATTGGCTGGCATAAGTTGGGCTCTGACCAGAAACTTCACAAGGACAACCTTGAGCGTATTTCTGCTTTGGAAAACGATAAAGAGAAGTTGATCCGGGCCCTCAGGTCCAAAGATAGCATAGCCGCATCCTTCGCCCCTAGGGATGTTGAGTCAGCGATTTCTGCACATGCTGAAGGGCCTTTATCTTGCTCTGTTCTGAAGAGGAAAGTAGGTAGGCCAAGGAAGGTTAGGAATACAGAATCTCCTCTTTATTGATTGTTTTGCTTTTCAAAATTTAGGACCGGTTGTGTAAGCGGGTGCCGGTCCTCGCTCTTGACATTGTGCTGGTTGTTGTTGGCGACTTTGTGTTTTACCTGTGACACTCTCTGTGCTTCGGATGAATGGTTACTTGACTAGTTTTGTGATACTTTCCATGTCTGTGCTACGCGATGTCTCTTTGACCTGCTTTGACAATACACACACATTTTTCTTAAAAGTTTTTCGCAGCGATCGTGCGTTAGCGTCGTATCACGAGGCGTTCGTTCGTACGTTCATATCGTACTGCAAGGCGCTCGTTCGTACATTAATCTCGAGGTGCTCGCTCGTTGACGTCGTATTATGGTTAGTCTTGTATTGTTCTTATTAAGCCGGGATTATCCAGCCCTTACTATTTGATTTCGTTGGTAAGTCTTTAGTTCTTTTACTTTGGCAAGTCAACCATTTAGATTTTTTATTAAATATCCTACTTTATTTGTTTGGGGTATTTTCGTGATGCATTTTTATGCATGCCCCCATGGGAGGACTTAGGCTCCAATGAAGAATCCGAACTTGGCTTCATTTGACTTGGTTAACAACAAAGAACAAGAACGGACACCCCCATACGGCTAGGATTCTGCTTTTTTACTCTTGGCTTTGTTTGACTTGGTTAACAACAAAGAACAAGAGTGGGTACCCCCATACGGCTAGGATTTCTGCTGTTTTAATCCATCCTTGGCTCTGTTTGACTTGTCTAATAATAGAGACAAGGATGGCCACCTCCTTTCGGTTGGGTTTCTATTTGGCACTGGTCTTTCCAGCATGTTTAATCCTTCCCCATTATATGCTTCATCCGAGGGGCGGACACTAATTCATCTCATCGAGCTTTAACTTAGAATGGAAAAACTCGTGTCTTTTACCTACCAAGGTAGGTGCTCCTCGAAATTGGCAATTTTTCTGTTTTGGGACATGTCTGTTTTCCCGACTTTATGCTTTGACCAAGGGCACAGACGTTGGTTCGCCTCATTGAGTTTTTTTTCTTAAGTTGGAAAACCAGTGTCCAACACCTAGGAAGGTCACCTAAGAAGGTGCTTCTTTGGTGGGCTTAGCGATTTTATCCGTGGGACTTTTGAGTTGCTTTCTCTCTCGTATTGACTCTTTTAATATGGCACCAAGCTTTTGTTGGTCCTGTGTTGAGAGGTCCAGTTTTTCCTGATGGAAGTTGGAATTCCTCGAGTTAGTGCTTAATGTTCACTCGTTTGCCTACACAAGGAAATCAACTTTTAGTAGAGGATCGTGAATGAGTTATTCAGTCACTTCATGTACATCATTAAAAATACGAAAATTTCGTGAATCTTCACGGCATTTTCTATTTATTTAAATAACATGCTATAAGAAATAATGACGGATATGTTCGTTGTTCCATGCTCGTGAGATCTGGTTCCCATCTTTGGTGGCCAATTTGAAAGTTCCGTCCTGGAGTTTCTGGATTATAACATAAGGTCCTTCCCAATTGGGCCTGAAGACTCCAATGTAGGTCGTTATTTTTTTCAGAATGAGGTCTCCGATTTCAAAAGTTCTATGTTTGACTTTTGAATTGAAGTGCCCGGCCACCCTCCTTTGGTGTGCGGCCACTCTTAGTTCTGCTTCTTTTCTTCTTTCCTCGAGTTGATCGAGGGCTTCGAGCTGTAGCTTCTCGTTCTCTTTGGGGTCGAAATGTATCCTTCGGTTGGTTGGGACTTCTAACTCAACTGGTATAATAGCTTCGGAGCCATAGGACAAAGAAAAGGGAGTATGCCCTGTTGCCGTTTTGTTCATAGTGCGATACGCCCATAATGCCAACGGGAGTTCATCTACACATCCACCCTTAGCCTTTTTTAGTCGCTTCTTGATGGTAGTCTTGATGATTTTATTTACTGCCTCCCCCTGCCCGTTCGCTTGTGGATGAGCAACCGCTGAAAAGCTCTTTTGGATTTTATACATGGCGCAAAATTTTTGGAACCCTTCACCTTTGAACTGGGTTCCGTTGTCCGTGATTATCTTTTGTGGCACCCCAAACCTGCATATGATATTTTTTAAGACAAAGTTAATAACCTTCTTTGAAGTTATAGTGGCTAATGGTTTTGCATTAGCCCATTTCGTAAAGTAGTCAACGACAACAACTGCATATTTGAAACCGGATTTTGCAGTGGGAAAGGTCCAATGAGGTCGATGCCCCAGATAGCAAACGGCCATGGCTGATCATGTGGATTATGGTTTTGGATGGCATCCTTGGGATCTTGGAGAACCTTTGGCACCTGCCACATTTTTTGGTGTATGCCATAGAATCTTTATTGATATCTGGTCAGAAGTAGCCATATCGCAGAATCTTCTTGGCCAAAGTTTGTCCTCCGGTATGACCTCCACACTCCCCTTCGTGCAGTTCCACCATAATTTCCTTAGACTCTTTCTCTGTAACATAGTGAAGTAAAGGTGTAGAAAATCCCCGTCTATACAATCGTCCATCTTGAATAAGGTATAGAGGAACTTTTCGTAAGATCTTTCTTCGGAGTTTGGTTTCAACCGGGAGTGCCCCAGTTGCGAGGTATTCTTTAATTGGCATCATCCATGAATTTGATTCATCAGTTGTTTCCATGATCCAATCCATTTCGGTCTGCTTTGTACTTGGATTCGAAAGGACTTCTATTGGGACTAACCCCATCAGCTGTGCATCCCCTGTGCTTGCGTATTTGGCTAACGCATCAGCTTTAGTATTTCCTTCCCTGGAAATTTGAGATATGGTGTAATGCTCGAAAGCTTCCAACAATTCCAAAGCTTTTGTGAGATAATCTGGCAAGTTTCCTGTTTTTGCTTGGAATTCCCCCAGAATATGGCATACTACGATCTGGGAGTCACTGTAGATCTGTATAGTTTTTATCTGCAATTCTTTCGCTAGCTTTATTCCATCGATAAGGTCTTCGTACTCGGCCTCGTTGTTGGTTGAGGTGAATTCTAACCTTATTGCAAATCGTAAGGACCTTCCCTCAGGGGTTTCGAGAACTAATTCTTCCCTCGAACAGCGGTCGTTCGACGCCCCATCCACAAATAGCTTCCACTGGACATTAGTTTCGACGTAATCTTGCACCTTTACTTCCCCTCGGTTGGTAAACTCTGCAATGAAGTCGGCAAGCACTTGTCTGTTGATCGCTTTCCGGGGATAATACGTAATGTCGTACTGCCTGAGCTCTATATTCCATATTAATAATCTTCGGGAGGTTTCTGGTCGAGACAAGACTTGCCACAGAGGTTGGTCTGTGAGCACCTTGATGGGATGATCTTGGAAGTAGGGACAAAGCTTCTTTGACGCAATGAGTAAACAATAAGCAAGTTTTTCAAGTTTTGGATAATTAAGCTCCGCTCCGGATAACCTTTTACTGATGTAATAGACCGGTTTTTGTATCTACAAATCCTCTCCGATTAGTGCTTCACTTAGAGAATGGACAGAGACCGCCAGGTATAGAAACAAATCTTCCCCGTCACTAGGCTTTGACTGCATAGGTGGTGTCGCCATATGTTGGATCAGTTCTTCGAAGGCTTTCTGGCACTCAGGGGTCCACTGTATCTCCTCTTTTCCTTTCCTGAGGGCATCGAAGAATGGAAAACATCTATCCATTGCCCTAGATATGAAGCGATTTAAAGCTATGATTTTCCCATTCAAACACTGAAGCTCTTTCTTGGTTTCTGGGACACACATTTCTTTCAGAGCTGATATTTTGGTTGGGTTGCTTCTATACCTCTAGCATTGACCATGTACGCAAGGAACTTGCCTGAGCCAACACCAAAACTACATTTCAAAGGGTTCAACTTCATGCCATATTATCGTAATATGTCGAACATTCGGGCTAGGTCCTCAAAATGGTCTATTGCTTTCTTCGACTTATCCAACATGTCATCAACATAAACTTACATCGTCCTTCCAATCTGTTTTTTGAACATAGCATTTACTAGTCGTTGGTAAGTTGCACGTTCATTTTTTAGACCAAATGGCATCACCTTATAGCAATATAGGCCAGGATCGATAATGAAGCTGGTGTTTTTCTGGTCTGGTCCATACATCATAATTTGATTGTAGCTTGAATATGCATCCATGAAAGATAGCAATTCATAGCCGGCCGTGGAATCCACCAGTTGGTTGATTTTGGGGGGAGGGAAACAATCTTTCAGAGAAGCTTTACTTAGGTCTGAATAATCCACATAGACACACCCTTTGCCGTTTGATTTCTTTACGAGCACCGGGTTGGATACCCATTTCGGATATGTAGACTCTCTAATAAACCATTTTCCATTAATCTGTCGACTTCTTCTTTTAAGGCGCGCGATCTCTCCGGCCCCTGGGTTCTCCTTTTTTGTTTTACAGCTGGAATGCGCAGGTCAATTTTTAGCTTATGAACTGCAACATCCGGAGATATCCCGCACATGTCAGAATGGTTCCATGCGAACACGTCTAAGTTAGCCCTTAAAAAGGAAATCAACTGTTTTTCAATTCAGGGTTCAGTTAGTTTGGGTCCTTTGGATTGACAGTTATAGGAATCGTGTCTTCGGCCGAAGTCGCCCTTTCGTCCTATGCACTGGCTTCCCTAGGATCAATCTCTTTTTGCATTCCGCTATGTTCACCAGTGCACAGACCTTTCTTTAGTTGCTATAAGGGGGTGTTTTGGATGAGAGGGAGAACCTCCATATCCTTTCCTGATTCTTATCTCTTGGCCTCTTTCAGTTTTGTCACATAGCAATCCCTTGCGGCAATTTGATCGCCCTTGATTACCCCGATTCCCTTTTCGGTTGGAAACTTCATAATTAAACACCAAGGAGCTAAAGCAATCTTGAAACCCGAAATAGTCGGTCTTCCAAGGAATGAAATGTAAGACGAGAACTCATCTATTATGACAAAGTTTTGTACCATGGAAACTCGACGCTCCCCGTATGCCAATTCGACAGGTAGGTCTATCATTCCGATGGGCTGCATAGGTTGACTTGTAAAACCGTGGATCTTATGTGGGTATGCGCGCACCTCTACCATGGAGAGATTCATCTTTTGGAAAGTGTTTATAAAGATCACACTGACTGATGCCCCATTGTCGACTAGAACCCTTTTTACCACTACAGGCCCAAGACCAGTCGCGATCACCATGGCATCAATAGTTGGCGTAATTAAGCCTTCTGCGTCCTTATCTATGAATATCACATCCTCGGTCGAATTTTTGTGCATTTTCGTTGGAAGCTCGTTGTCCAAGATCATGCACCTTCCTTTCCCATGTCATGCTTCAATTCGTTAGCGTACCTTTCCATATCTGCCCAAATGCTCCCGGCTGGTTGGGGACCCCCAAATATCATATTGATTACTGGTCTCGAGTCAATAGGCATTTGGTCCTCTTGACTCGAGTTGGGCTAGCTAGCCGCATTGCTACGCCCCTGCACGGCTGGAGTGCTTTGGGGATTTTTCACATACTGTTGGAGTGGGTTATTCCTGATGAGCTCCACAATCGAATTCTTCAGGTGCCTGCATTCGTTAGTGTTGTGCCCTAGCTGGCTATGGAAACGGCAGAATTTCCCGGAATTCGCCTGCTACTCAGTTACCTTTTCGGCTTCATTTGAGGGAAAAGGCCTGTGTCCTGTTGATGCACAAGATTTTGATTAATGACAACATAGAAATAGAGATCATTGACGAGCTGAATTCACATTTATCAAAGTGGAAATCAATAAAGATCATAGTGAAGATCAATGGAAATCCTGACATGGAGCTAAGATTATATATATGTAGGTATGGAGTCGTGTTAGATTTATGTTAAAATCTATCCTCAAAGTATAACACAAATGCACAAAACAATTTAGAAACTGAAATTAGCTGGGGCTGAAATCTGTATATTTGAGGAATTGAAAAGTCACAGAAAAAGCCCAAACGGTCCAGGCTTCGACCGGGAAAGAGTGCAGAGTGATATAGACCGTGGACCGAGGTTCTCCGGTCCACAGCAAGAAAACGGTCGACCGCCCAAAAAAGACCTGTCGACCGGTCCTATTGTCTTTTGTGCATAACGGCTATTTTTTTCAAATTCCTGTCGACCTGTTAATTTCGACCTGTCGACCTTTTTTCTTGCTGTAATTTTTCTGAAAGGATGCTTCTTTTTATGAAGAGATTTCTATTCAATTTCAAGAGAAATGGAAACAAATCTTTATAGAAACTCTTCATGAAGGAATGCAACTATTGTACACTATAAATAGACTTGAAATCATACTTTCAAATCACTGATTCTTGCTCCAATTTTTGTTCTTACTTTCTGAATACTCTTGCATTCTAAAAGCTCCCAAATTCAAGTTACTTATTGAATCCTTGATAATATTTCTCATATCTTGATTCAACAAGCAACTAACTTCCTTCAAATATTCGCATTCAATTCATATACTTGAGGATAAGATTATAGGAAGGGTGTACTCAATTATTGACTAATCAGTGTTGAAACAAGAACACATTCAGAAGTCAAACTCTTGTAATTGTTGAAGTCCTGTGTGGGTAAGCTTGTAGCCCGTGAAATCAAGTGGGTAAGCTTGTAGCCCGTGAAATCAAGTGGGTAAGCTTGTAGGCCGTGAAATCAAGTGGGTAAACTTGTAGCTCGTAAATCAAGTAGTTGTTAACCTGTTCCTCCGGGTGAAGCGAAGGTGTTGTTTAGTGAAAAGCCGAAGAGGAGCTTCGGGACTGGACGTAGGACTGGAGGTCCGAACCAGTATAAAAATCCTGGTGTCGTTACTCTACTTTACTTTACTGCATTTATAGTTATTTGTGATATATATATATTGTTTGCGAATATTTATTCGCATAAATATTGAATAGCTTAAGTTATCACATACATTCCGCATAGCCATATTATAGATCCTGCATAAGTCGTACACACTCGACTTTTCAAGTCCTTCGCGGCTTGGTAAATCCTTTCTGGGGTTTCATTCAGGAGGGTTAGCTCTGATGGTTTGTACATCTGTGTCTTCTTATAAGCTTTGCTATCCCTCTCATTGTTTCCCCTCTTTTGTCCTACATCGCTTTTCTGCTCTACGCTAGGCTCATCGCTCTTTCCTTCTCTGGCTGTGTTATTTTCTATAGTCTTCTGGATGCCTGGAGCTTCATCTTGCACACTCATGTATTCCTCGGCCTTTTGTAAAACTTCTTTAAGTCTTTCGTTTCTTCATCTTAAGCCACTTTCCAAATTCTGACTTCTTTTCGATGGGCCCTCTCAGGGCTGCCAGCAAATACCAAGGTTCCGGTTCTATGACCTTCGCTGTTGCAGCATAGAAACGTGTAAGGAAAGCTCTGATGGTTTCCACATGCTTCTGTTCCATTTCGCTGAGCGACATCACATCCCTTTCCTTGGTGGTCTGTAATCGGAATTGATCTTGGAACCTCCTTGCTAGATCCGCAAACCGATCGATACGTCTAGGTGGAAGTCTGGTGAACCATAGCGAGGCCACACCTTCTAGGCATACGGGAAAGTATAATCACTTGATTTCTTCGGTGGCCCAAGCTCCATTCATGTGTTGGTCATACTTGAACAGGAAAATGGTTGGATCTCCAACTCCGTTATAAGGCGCTATTGCTGGTGGTATAAATTTCTTCGGGAATTTTGCTTGACAGATTTCCTCTGTGAATGGATTTTTGCTGAGAGAAAACTCCATTTCTTTCTCACCATCCTATCGAGTTGCCTTCTCCTTCATTACTCGTTGGATTAGGTCTGTGATGCGCCTTTTGTCGCTTGTTTGTTCATCAGGATCGATGCTGATGCTCTTATCAGCGCGACCATGGTTTAAGCTTTGGCACTTTGCATCCTTCTTAAGGGAGGTTATGTTGGTGTGACCCGTCACATGTTCTTCTTTGCACTATGGAGATCTGACTTTAGGATCCTCAACGCTGGCCTCTCCCCTGTCTCTCACTAGGCTGTGAGGTCGTCCAGGGTCTGAGGCTGATGAGTCCTATTTTTTCGTCAGCATTAGCCACAATATTTGGTGGTAATAAATTGGCTTGACCATTGGTTAGGACATCAAACCTTTCCATTAACAACTTCTCTGTACTTTCCATTTTTCTCATTCAAGCCGGTTACAACCACATTCAATCCATCTCACATTATAGATGGCCCAGGGTTTCCCCAGCCCCATGATTCAAGATTTGAGGTGTAGCTTCGTCAGCATTACCATCCTCATTGAACGCAGCAACTTTAGTAGATTTGCCACTTTTTTCGATCCAACCATGACTTCAAAGGAGAAAACAATTTTGGGATGTTTTTACTACTGAACTTACAAAAGGAATTTATGAACACGGCCCCACGGTGGGCGCTAAAATGTTTACACCAAAAATGGTCTAAACATCCAAGGTACTAAACTCTACTTCACCAATTCGGTAAGAAATAAATGGAACCATGTTTAATCAGCAATAAAAGGTGAATATATGCAAGAAAAGTAAAGTAGTGACGAGATTTAGAGTGGTTCAGCCGTTCACGAGGCCTATGTCCACTATGAAGGTGATTTCCTGTCTTATAACGAGAATTACAAGTACATCAACTCTCTCTTTCCATACATTTCTATACCCGCTCAATATACCCTCATTAATATATTTCGATATAAGGAATTATAAAAGAGAATAGTGGAATTTGAGGAGAAGAAGGGTGGATAAATGATTGATAGGGAGGGAATACAGGAGCCTAGCTTGGATTTTGGATTACTTGCTTGTGGGATTTCAGTACATGTACGCTTTCTAAATGAAGCTAGCTATGGTTCTCACGTATTTTGGGGATAGCACTTATGTATTTCTGTTTTCAGATGATGTTGTTTTATCTAGACTTGTTTATTGGGAAAATTGATATTATGTTGTACCAGACTTGTTTTGAAATGGTTTAAATCTTCCGCTGTTTTATCTATGTTATGTGCTTTGTTTACATATATACATATGTTCTTGTTCTGCTTGATATATCATTTTGCATGTTTACCTGATTCAAACGCCCCTCCAAAGTCAGTGCCCTTGCAAGAGTGGCACTGGCGGAGGTGGGGTGTTACAATATCATAATACATAGTATGGGTGGAAAGAAACTTACTTTAGGGAGCTCATTATAGAAGATACAGTAGCAGAGGTTAGCATTGAGATCAAGAAGGAAGCGTCCGCCGCTTATATGGCTGTGTACAAGTAGGGACGTCTTTCCTTTCAACTTTATACATTCACCCATCCTCGTCCCTCTGCAATTTTCTACTGAAATATATGGCATGTACCATGTTAATTTATGATCCGAAATTCTCATTAGAATTGGTCCAGCTGATGACACCTAAAGGATCTCATCTAGATCCTAGTTTTACTCTCATGTTGAGATATTTTCAGCCACCTAAAGGATCTCATCTAGATCCTAGATTTGCTCTCACGTTGAGATATTTTCAGGCACCTAAAGGATCTCATCTAGATCCTAGTTTTACTCTCACATTCAGATATTTTCAGCCACCTCATCTAAAGGATAATGTAGATCCTTATTTTACCCTTTCTCTCCTTATTTGGCTTCATAAAAGTAGAAGATGCAGGCGATAATGTAGATCCTTATTTATTAACAAGTGGTATCAAAGCGCTGGTTCATTCAACATAGCATCGTTAAAGTATGATCTTCCGCTATTGGATCGGAACACTCGATTCTCATTATGGCAAGTGAAGATGCGGGCGTTGCTTGCACAAGCTGATTATGATGATGCATTAGATGAATTCGGAAACAAGAGATTTGAAATATGGACGGATGATGAGAAGAGAAGGGATCAGAAGGCTTTGTCTCAAAATTCAACTCTGTTTACATAGTAATATGTTGCAAGAAGTTTTGAACGAGAAGACATCTGCTTCTCTTTGGCTGAAATTGGAGTCAATTTGCATGACCAAGGATCTCACAAGTAAGATGCATCTCAAACAAAAGTTGTTCCTGCACTCACATTATAGATGGCCCAGGGTTTCCCCAGCCCCATGATTCCAGATTTGAGGTGTAGCTTCGTCAACATTACCATCCTCATTGACCGTAGCAACTTTAGTAGATTTGCTACTTTTTTCGATCCAACCATGACTTCAAAGGAGAAAACAATTTTGGGATGTTTTTACTACTGAACATACAAAAGGAATTTATGAACACGGCCCCACGGTGGCACCAAAATGTTTACACCAAAAATGGTCTAAACATCCAAGGTACTAAACTCTACTTCACCAATTTGGTAAGAAATAAATGGAACCATGTTTAATCAGCAATAAAAGGTGAATATATGCAAGAAAAGTAAAGTAGTGACGAGATTTAGAGTGGTTCGGCCGTTCACGAGGCCTATGTCCACTATGAAGGTGATTTCCTGTCTTATAACGAGAATTACAAGTACATCAACTCTCTCTTTCCATACATTTCTATACCCGCTCAATATAACCTCATTAATATATTTCAATATAAGGAATTATTAAAGAGAATAGTGGAATTTGAGGAGAAGAAGGGTGGATAAATGATTGAGAAGTGGGATGTCTTCGTTTTCCTTCAACATAAGATTGCACTTGATGCCATGGCCGAATCTGTGGCTGAGGATGAAGTTCGGCAACACTTCATGGTTTTTGAAGCCGATCCCTTTTACGTTGGCAGCCATGGTGTATTTATAGGTGAACTTCCCTTAGTAAATGACCTAGAATCTGTTTATTCAGGCTATGGATCGTTCATTTTGTTAATTACGACCATGTCATTGGCTAGCTGTAACCCGCTGTAGCCAGCTGTCCGTGGCTGTATCCAGTTATCATGTGCGGGCGGCTCGTTGGAATGAGTATCTTGAATAGCTGAACGGATCCATGTAAGCGAGCGTACTGTGAGCGCTTTGGGAGATTTTGTATGAGAGGGACGCAGGTCTGGATTTGATTCTCCTTTGCTTCTTGCATGATCGTCCTTCTCGGTCCGAGGGCGCTCTCCTTCTTGCCGCCTTTGTATGGAGCTGTTCGGCTTCACACTTATGTTATGATGTCGCTTCCGCTTATGTTGAATGGGCGACCGGCTTTATTTCGACGTTTGAGCGGTTCTTAGGATATGCGACCTTTATCTTTATCGGGTCGCACTTCTCATAATATGTTATGCTGTTATATTCGGTCGCATTAGTTGACTTGGCCTGCCTTGGGTTTGATATTTGGATCTTGCTCTGCGCGGTTGCATTGTGCACGGCCGACCCTGGTGATACCCGTCTTGTACCCTTTACTCAATGTCCATATGAATTTTATAGGGATTAACATATGCCAAAATGAACTAAACACATAATATGATTTTATGGAGAAATTTAACAAACTTATGCCAAAATGAACTAAACACAAACAGACAACCTTCAAGATCAAATATTTACGCTGATCAGTCAGATTAGCATAAAGCTATATTTAGCAAGTTAAACAAAAAAATCAAGACAATATTATCAAGCAAGAAAGCAAAAATAAAAAGTTAAAATTATTTGATCCAAAAGTCTAAAATAAACACCTCAAACATTTTAACAGAAGGACTAACAGAGATAGTATATGTATTATTATTGTGTAGGTGGACAATTTAAACCACTTGATGTCTTTTTATAGATTAAATCTCAATCCTTCTTTGTCTCCACCGTTAAAACAAATGTTTTTTATATTATATAGATAATACCACAATGTACATGTATAAATTTTTCTTATAAACCACAAATTAAATGAATAAATCAAGCCAAAATTTATATTGTCAGTAAATGGTTCACCCAGGTTATTTTTATCTTAAGCTCTTTATTATTTAGAAATACCATAACATTGTATTGATTTACTAATTTTGTTAAAAATTGAGAAATAATTAATTCACATATTAAAGGACACAATTAAGGAATTATTCACTTTAATTTGGTACATCCTAGTGATAAGACTCAATATACCACTATAACCATGCACAAAATAGTAGTTTCCTTGTGTACTATTGGTGAATTAAGTAAACATATTGCTGATTGTTAATTTGTAAATGTAAAACTAATCCTAATGATAAGCCCAAATAGATAATAAAGAATTTTCATTATGGTTGATTGTTATCTTTTTATTTTGAGATTATTTTGTAATTGAAATACTGGAAAATAATTCAATGTATTTTATAACATAACATTCAGCAAAGAGAATAAAGTAAACCATTAGGGAATTAAATTCAACTTGATGCAAAGCCTAAATGGTGTAGACATAAAAAGTTATTGATACTAAGTAGTCCTTGCTACATCATCCTAAACAAATCTTCTTATTAATTAATATTTTTTAGTGCAACTAATTATAAACGAATCTCG
Organism: Allium sativum; assembly: GCA_030737875.1. NCBI lineage: Eukaryota > Viridiplantae > Streptophyta > Magnoliopsida > Asparagales > Amaryllidaceae > Allium > Allium sativum. The sequence continues at coordinate 303,114,791 of CM060925.1, read as the reverse complement.
TACATCTTGCAGAAAGAAAATGTTCTCTAAATGAAAGAAGGAACACATTAATGCAATTTTCTGTGCCTGGGATTTACTAAAGGGTTCTCTACTGCTTTTTTAGAAAACATAGAAGTTCATTAACAAAAGAGAGAGAGAGAGAAATAGCACCATAGTTTTCAAAAATCATATTCACGCTAACTTTCACAACGGTCGACACCAGAATCGACTCACTGGTTAAAAGGTAAGTTTATGGTAGTGTATAGTCAAGAACAGTTGATGAAACTAGGTAGCTTTAATATACCATATCTGTAACAACCCGTATTTTCAATAACCTGTTATAACATAAATTGAGGCAGAATTTAATTCTAAAATCTGAATCAAGGGAAACGGGCTATGCCATTGCGTTCGTCTCGGAAAAATACGCGAAATAGAGTCCGAGTTTTCGAAAATCGGAGTCCATATGAAGAAGATATGGACGAACGAAGTTAGGCAGAAAAACCCGGAAACTAGCCAGAATGCACTGGCGCACTTGTGAAGTGCGCCAACACAATTTATGCACTGGCGCACTTGTGAAGTGCGCCAACACATTTTTACACTGGCGCACTTGGGAAGTGCGCCCGTGTCGAGCCAGAAAACCTGCACAGTTTTTAGAGAGTTCTGTGGTTGGGTGCACCAGTTTGGGGTTTGGGCTTGGTCTTAGGGCTGGTTTCTGGAAGGCTCCGAAATCTAAGGGTCCTAATCTAATTTAGGGTTAATCTAAGGGCCTAAAACACTTGCCTAATCTATAAATAAGACCCTAACCTACCCTAAATCATTCATTATTCATTCTAGCAACTAAACTATGTCAAAATCAAACCTCTCATGGCCTCCACTCTCTTCATACAATTCCTAAATCAATTCCTAAGTGATTTTCCATGCATACAAGTGTTTTAGACTTGTATGATCATCATTAGCTTGCATTCAAGTCTTGTTTCTCTATTGGCATCATAAAGGGAGAGTTTTGATCAAGTTTGCTTGCATTTTTAGGGTTTAATTAGTTGCATAAGGGGTTTCTTACATTTGCTAAACTCATTTGAGTCCGCATAAGCATTGTAAGCCCTATTCCTTTCATACTTGAACTTTTAAGTTAAATGTATGGTATGCAAGTTTTCTATGATGTGTTATGCAAGTTTCCTATGATGTGTCATGCAAGTTTTGTATGCAAGTTTGATATGCAAGTTGTCATATGCTATGCAAGTTTTATTATGCAAGTATGATATGCAAGTTGTCATATGCTATGCAAGTTTTGTATGCAAGTTTGATATGCAAGTTGTCATATGTTATGTAAGTTGATATGCAAGTTTATCATGTTGTAATATGCAAGTTGATATGCAAGTTTATCATGTTGTAATATGCAAGTTGATATGCAAGTTTATCATGTTGTAATATGCAAGTTTATAGGCAAGTATGTCATGTTATGGTATGCAAGTATGTTATGCAAGTTTGGGTTGAACATTTTGTTCATGCTATCATGTTATGTATGCATATGAACACTATGCAAGTTAAAATGATGTTATGCATGCATATGAACTTTATGCAAGTTGAAACCATGTTATGTATGCATATGAACACTATGCAAGTTAAAATGATGTTATGCATGCTTATGAATATTTTGCAAGTTGATAACAAGATATGCAAGTTTATGATCACATCTTTGTCCCATATGCCACCATGTTTAACTTGTGGCTCCAACACCTCTATGTCATGATTATGCCAAGTTCCCTCTTTCTATCCTTTATGCGATATTGCGATATGTAAGCGATGAGATTGCGTTTGGGGTTGGGTAAACTTAAAAGACATAAAAACGTAAGCTTGGGAATTTACCTATTAAGTTAGGTCTACCCATTGGGAATTTACCTATTAAGTTAGGTCTACCCAATTGCTTGAAAACTTGTAATGTGATGGACATGATACTTAGAAAACATGAGAATGGCCAACTCGAGGTTGGGTTGAGCTTGTAGCATAAACCTACCCGGAACCGACCGGCTTAACTAGTGGCTACAAGCAATATGACCCAATGTGAGTAGTTGGTCATGTTGCACGTGAGACCCGAGGTTAGACTAAGTTGTGGTGTAAACCTACCCGGACCCGCCCAGCCTAACTAGTAACCACAACAAGGTCTAATGTGAGAGGTTGGGTGCATTAAATTAATTAATGCCACATGGTAGGGTTAAGTCATGGACCGCTTGAATACTTAACCAATTAAACACGATGGGTTGGTAGGGTTAAGTCATGAACCTTGGGTACACTTAACCAACTTGGTACTTGAATGAGTTGGGTTAACCACGTTAACCCATTAAGGAAACCCTAGTTGCGTGGTCCTTTGCACCAGTAACCCTCTTAGTTTTATCATGACACCCTAGGGACTAGGCTAGGGAGGGGCATGATTACTGGGGTGCCATGTAAGCGACCAAACGACGGCTGAGTAGGTGCGCCGGTGTGGGTTCAGGCGGGCCATGATCGTGCACATGGTCCGGAGTTGAAAAAGCAGGCACGAGCACCAGTAGGTTTAAACTGTGCGTGCTTGGTTTGTGTCGGTGGTTGACACCCTAGGACTTGATACACCCTAGGATGGACCTAGCACAGTTTAGCTACACTTCGTAGTTGGGCCGTATGACACAGACACTTGACGAGATAGGCTTATAGGGAGCCGATCGACTAGACCGTGCTAGTTGGACCTTGGTTTGGGTCATTCTTGATGTTGGGCCAAACTTGGGCCTGGGGATCACCTCTTGTTTACACTTTAGACCTCGTATTGGGGTCACTTCATGTTATTGGGCCAAAGCTTGGGCCAAGAGATCAATACTTGTTTATTCAAGTCATGTTAGTTTACTAGTACACCTGTGGTGCAAAACCTTAATCCTGATTATGCGATGACACCTTTATCTACCTTGATAGTTAATCATCATGCTAGTATGTTGTTATCCTTATGTTCATCCCTTGCTGCCCATACCAGTTAACTTTATCAGTTTACATTGATTATAGTAGGGCTTACTCAGTCTTTTTGACTGACCTGTTTTCTTTCGCCTCTTTTCTTCCGTTTCCCCCCCCCCCCCCCAGGTTCTCAGGGAGGGAATACAGGAGCCTAGCTTGGATTTTGGATTACTTGCTTGTGGGATTTCAGTACATGTACGCTTTCTACATGAAGCTAGCTATGGTTCTCACGTATTTTGGGGATAGCACTTATGTATTTCTGTTTTCAGATGATGTTGTTTTATCTAGACTTGTTTATTGGGAAAATTGATATTATGTTGTACCAGACTTGTTTTGAAATGGTTTAAATCTTCCGCTGTTTTATCTATGCTATTTGCTCTGTTTACATATATACATATGTTCTTGTTCTGCCTTGATATATCATTTTGCATGTTTACCTGATTCAAACGCCCCTCCAAAGTCAGTGCCCTTGCAAGAGTGGCACTGGCGGAGGTGGGGTGTTATATTTGGTATCAGAGCATATGGTTTACGAGAAAGAACAAAAAGGTTTTTTAAAACTTTTTGGAAAACTATCTTCAAATCCAAGTATAAAGTATTTTCCAAAGAAAAGTCTAGTTTATTTTAAAGGCTATTCCCCAAAAAGCCATTAGCAAAATTCCTTCGTTTTTCTCCATTCTGAATCTATCTTTTTCTTCGTTTTCAGTATGGCCGATAACTTCGCCATTCCGGAGGGAGTACACGTACCTGTTTGGTATAGGAGACTTTTGGAGGCTAGGGCGACCGAAGCCGGTCCCGCAAATATTACTCCTCCTCCGGTAGTTGATGTTCCTCTTCCTCCTGTCGCTGAGGTTCCTCTTCCTCCTTCCCCTCAGCATCCTCAAACTGACTTCGCAGAGATTTGCCAAGATTTTAAGGCGATGGGTTGCAAGAATTTCTTTGGAACCGAGACTTATGTGGAGGCAAGGAATTGGTTGAAAGAAACCGAAGATCTTTTTTACCTTCTTTAATATAGATGACCGTAGGAAGGTTTTATTAGCAGTGTGGTTGCTAAAGGAAGAAGCTGCACGTTGGTGGGTGGTCACCACCGTTACTAGGCCAATTGAGACTTGGGAAGACTTTCGGGGAAAGTTTGGACTAAGGTTCCTATCACTGAGGCAAGGGGACATGACTATTAGGGAATACATAGATCAGTTTAATCAACTGGCTCAGGTCGGTTTAGACTTAGTTAACACAGCTCAGAAGAAGGCCCTATACTTTGCTCTAGGATTAAACGAGCCATTACATGGTTTGGCCATGACTCATATACCCTTGGGGGCAACTTTTGAGAGTTGGTGAATATGGCCCTACTTAATGAAGAGAGTAGGAGTGACAAGGAGGAGATCAAGATGAATGATACTCAAGCCAAGAAGACTGATTCCCAGTGGAAAGGAAATCAGGGTAATCCAAGCGGTCAGAGCAGTCAAGGCAATAAGAACAAGAACAAGGGCAAGAACAACAAGAGGAAGTGCCATTATTGCGGTTCAGTTGGGCATCTTAGTAAGGATTGTCGGAAGAGAAAAAGGAATAATGGTGAATGCTTTTTCTGCGGTGAGACTGGACATTTCAGTAAGGATTGCCCGAAGAAGCAAGGGCAAGGCCAGGGTCAGACTCAGCGTGCTGGACCTTCGAGAGGGCAAGTTCATGCTCTCAATGCTGCTCCAGTTCCCGATCGAGGTAGTATTTCTGTTGAAAGCCTTGTATACATTTCTGATTTTCCTGTTCGTACCTTGTTTGATTTTGGTGCATCGCATAGCTTATTTCATCTGATCTAGTTGAAAGTTTGCACCTGAGTACTAGTCTAGTTTATGATCCCGTGTGTGGTTCAAATCCAATTGGGGTTTTCGCCCACTTGTCTATTATCTACGTGGATTTGAAAAATTCTATCTCTAGTGTAGAGTTCTCGTGTGATGCTTGTATTCTCGGTTTCATGGGGTATGAGTTGATTTTGACCATGGATTGGTTGTCCAGTTTTGGAGCCATTCTTGATTTTTGAGCATAGGGTTGTGAGGCTCATGACTCGCCTCGGTAATACCCTAGGAATTTCTAGTAATCCTATGAGTCTCGTCATGTTGTGTTATCTTAAATCCCTCGACTCGTCTATCGATAGTTTGCAATCGGTGGGGGTGGTCCGAGAATATCCTGATATCTTGGGTGAAGTGAAGGGGGTTACCCCTAAACGAGAGATAGATTTCCGCATTTATCTGGTTGATAATGCCAAGCCAGTTATGTGGCCGGTAAGGCACATGGTCCCGTGAGACAGGAGTTAAGTAAGCAGGTGAAGGAGTTGCTTGAGAAGAACTCCATTCGATGAAGCATTTCCGAGGAAGGTGCTCTAGTAGTATTCGCTACTAATGTGGACAGTTCGCTTCGCCCGTATGTTGATTATCGTGAGTTGAACAAGAAGAATAGACAACCATTGCCAAGGATCGATGATCTGTTTGATCAGCTTGTAGGAACATCTGTTCTCTCTTGATCTTGCTACTGGATTCCATCAGCTCAGGGTAGCTGAGGATAGTATAGACAAGACTGCGTTCAGAACTCCAGATAGGATTCTTCGAATGGCTTGTCATGCCGTTCGGCTTGACTAATGCACCCGCATACTTCGTGGACTTGGTAAGTAGGGTGTCTAGGGAGTTCCTGAACGAGTTTGTGGTAGTCTTCGTAGATGATATTCTGATCTTCCCAAAGGATGAAGAAGAGCACGCAAGGCATCTCGTGGAGGTGATGGATACGCTTAGAGCGCATCAGTTGAAGGCCAAGTTCTCCAAATGACATTTTGGAAAAAAAGAAGTTAGATTTCTTGGGCACATAGTTTCTAAGCAAGGCTTAGCGGTGGATCCCGCTAAGGTAGTTGCAGTTCAGGATTGGAAGACTCCAAGGAATGCAACTGAAGTAAGAAGTTCTCTCAGTTTAATTAGTTAGCGTCCCTTGAACTTAGACCTACCCTTCTGGATCAAGTAGGGACTTCGCAGAAAGAAGACCCGTAGTTAGTCGAGATCATAGACAAGTTGATTCGAGGCGAGATGTTAAGACACCTCGCTATAGATAACAAGGGATGGCTAAGACGCGATGAGAGAAAGAAGGTTCTTGAAGATGCACATCACCCGAGGAGGTGGCCAAGTTTGTCCCAAGTGCATGTGGTGCCAACAGATTAAGGCCGAGTTATAGAAGACCGGTGGGCTATTACATCCATTGGAGGTCCCCGCAATGGAAGTAGTAAAGCGTCACGAAGGATTTCGTGGATGGATTGCCTAGATCAAGGAAAAGGGAATACGAGCATATGGGTCATAGTAGGTAGACTCACGAAGAGTGCTCATTTCACTCCGGTAAAGAGCGAAAGGATTGCATCATAGCTAACGACAGTTTACTTTCAAGAAATAAAGCGGTTGCACGAGGTTCCGTAAAGTATAGTTGGTAACCACGACTCAATCTTCACCAGTCAAGTTTTGAGATAGTCTACGGGAAGTCATGGGCAAGCAACTGAATCTAAGTACAGCCTACCATTCGCAGGAGGATGACCCATTTCGTTCAAGCATGAGTTATAGAAAATCCTGTTGGTAAGAGCAATTGGCAACATGGATTGGTATTTCCAAGAAAAATTCTGCTGCGTAGAATACTTTATAGTAAGTAGATGAGATCCAGGATTCACTAGTGAATTTTGGAGAGCTTGCACGAATCCATGAGGTCATGGTTATGTTTAATCCAGGAATGATAGAAGAGTAAGAAAAAAAAAACGGTCAAAGCACAGTGGAGTTAAGCTCAAGGAAACGTGACTTAGAAGATTGAAGGCTAGATACGCGCATCATATCTCTTTTTAAGAGCATATCCTTGATCCTTGTTTTCCTGTGGAACTTACTCGCATATTATCTTTTTATGTATATCCTCTCGGTCCCATTTTCGGTCCTACTTCTGTCGGGAGGTATGGCTTATTGGCTAGTAATACATGTCAGGGTTTGAAGGGGTCCGTTAGGTTGACTAAACCTTTTGGGCTTTTATGGAATATGGGTTGGGTTAGGAAAGGATTTCTTGTAATCCAAAAGGAGTATATCTTGCTTATCCTCCCGATCTCTTTAGCACATCTTTTGCTATCCATGTTTGTCTTGTTTATCTAGTTTATCGTGTTAATCTTGTCATGAGAATCTTAGGTAGAAACCCTTTGGTTGAAACATGTGTTTGAAACATGTTATGCTTGATGGTTGCAAGTGGTTGCAAGTGTTTGCAAGTGGTTACTCGTGGATGCATTATACACGATTAGGCACTAGATCGGCTCACACACTCCTCATATTGCATATGCATGAGTGTTTATGCTTATTCATGGATGAAAATTGTGTGTTATCACATGGATGTTGCATATGGGTGTATGTTATGTGCACACATATAGATGATATACATTATGTTAGGAATTGCATACATATGGATTCATTTCACTAACACAATTTGCATTGATGATATTCGCATTAGATAAGTACATATACACACACCTTTGCATATGTTCATCCAGCATTTAGAATCTTGTAAGGACAATGATTGCTCGTGGATGATGTTTTGAGTAGATGGATGTTGGATGGTAGGATACGTTCTTCCTAACTTGAAGATTTCGGGGACGAAATCCCTTAAGGAGGGGAGAATGTAACAACCCGTATTTTCAATAACCTGTTATAACATAAATTGAGGCAGAATTTAATTCTAAAATCTGAATCAAGGGAAACGGGCTATGCCATTGCGTTCGTCTCGGAAAAATACGCGAAATAGAGTCCGAGTTTTCGAAAATCGGAGTCCATATGAAGAAGATATGGACGAACGAAGTTAGGCAGAAAAACCCGGAAACTAGCCAGAATGCACTGGCGCACTTGTGAAGTGCGCCAACACAATTTATGCACTGGCGCACTTGTGAAGTGCGCCAACACATTTTTACACTGGCGCACTTGGGAAGTGCGCCCGTGTCGAGCCAGAAAACCTGCACAGTTTTTAGAGAGTTCTGTGGTTGGGTGCACCAGTTTGGGGTTTGGGCTTGGTCTTAGGGCTGGTTTCTGGAAGGCTCCGAAATCTAAGGGTCCTAATCTAATTTAGGGTTAATCTAAGGGCCTAAAACACTTGCCTAATCTATAAATAAGACCCTAACCTACCCTAAATCATTCATTATTCATTCTAGCAACTAAACTATGTCAAAATCAAACCTCTCATGGCCTCCACTCTCTTCATACAATTCCTAAATCAATTCCTAAGTGATTTTCCATGCATACAAGTGTTTTAGACTTGTATGATCATCATTAGCTTGCATTCAAGTCTTGTTTCTCTATTGGCATCATAAAGGGAGAGTTTTGATCAAGTTTGCTTGCATTTTTAGGGTTTAATTAGTTGCATAAGGGGTTTCTTACATTTGCTAAACTCATTTGAGTCCGCATAAGCATTGTAAGCCCTATTCCTTTCATACTTGAACTTTTAAGTTAAATGTATGGTATGCAAGTTTTCTATGATGTGTTATGCAAGTTTCCTATGATGTGTCATGCAAGTTTTGTATGCAAGTTTGATATGCAAGTTGTCATATGCTATGCAAGTTTTATTATGCAAGTATGATATGCAAGTTGTCATATGCTATGCAAGTTTTGTATGCAAGTTTGATATGCAAGTTGTCATATGTTATGTAAGTTGATATGCAAGTTTATCATGTTGTAATATGCAAGTTGATATGCAAGTTTATCATGTTGTAATATGCAAGTTGATATGCAAGTTTATCATGTTGTAATATGCAAGTTTATAGGCAAGTATGTCATGTTATGGTATGCAAGTATGTTATGCAAGTTTGGGTTGAACATTTTGTTCATGCTATCATGTTATGTATGCATATGAACACTATGCAAGTTAAAATGATGTTATGCATGCATATGAACTTTATGCAAGTTGAAACCATGTTATGTATGCATATGAACACTATGCAAGTTAAAATGATGTTATGCATGCTTATGAATATTTTGCAAGTTGATAACAAGATATGCAAGTTTATGATCACATCTTTGTCCCATATGCCACCATGTTTAACTTGTGGCTCCAACACCTCTATGTCATGATTATGCCAAGTTCCCTCTTTCTATCCTTTATGCGATATTGCGATATGTAAGCGATGGGATTGCGTTTGGGGTTGGGTAAACTTAAAAGACATAAAAACGTAAGCTTGGGAATTTACCTATTAAGTTAGGTCAACCCATTGGGAATTTACCTATTAAGTTAGGTCTACCCAATTGCTTGAAAACTTGTAATGTGATGGACATGATACTTAGAAAACATGAGAATGGCCAACTCGAGGTTGGGTTGAGCTTGTAGCATAAACCTACCTGGAACCGACCGGCTTAACTAGTGGCTACAAGCAATATGACCCAATGTGAGTAGTTAGTCATGTTGCACGTGAGACCCGAGGTTAGACTAAGTTGTGATGTAAACCTACCCGGACCCGCCCGGCCTAACTAGTAACCACAACAAGGTCTAATGTGAGAGGTTGGGTGCATTAAATTAATTAATGCCACATGGTAGGGTTAAGTCATGGACCGCTTGAATACTTAACCTAAACACGATGGGTTGGTAGGGTTAAGTCATGAACCTTGGGTACACTTAACCAACTTGGTACTTGAATGAGTTGGGTTAACCACGTTAACCCATTAAGGAAACCCTAGTTGCGTGGTACTTTGCACCAGTAACCCTCTTAGTTTTATCATGACACCCTAGGGACTAGGCTAGGGAGGGGCACGATTACTGGGGTGCCATGTAAGCGACCAAACGACGGCTGAGTAGGTGCGCCGGTGTAGGTTCAGGCGGGCCATGATCGTGCACATGGTCCGGAGTTGAAAAAGCAGGCACGGGCACCAGTAGGTTTAAACTGTGCGTGTTTGGTTTGTGTCGGTGGTTAACACCCTAGGACTTGATACACCCTAGGGTGGACCTAGCACAGTTTAGCTACACTTCGTAGTTGGGCCGTATGACACAGACACTTGACGAGATAGGCTTATAGGGAGCCGATCGACTAGACCGTGCTAGTTGGACCTTGGTTTGGGTCATTCTTGATGTTGGGCCAAACTTGGGCCTGGGGATCACTTCTTGTTTACACTTTGGACCTCGTATTGGGGTCACTTCATGTTATTGGGCCAAAGCTTGGGCCAAGAGATCAATACTCGTTTATTCAAGTCATGTTAGTTTACTAGTACACCTATGGTGCAAAACCTTAATCCTGATTATGCGATGACACCTTTATCTACCTTAATAGTTAATCATCATGCTAGTATGTTGTTATCCTTATGTTCATCCCTTGCTGCCCATACCAGTTAACTTTATCAGTTTACATTGATTGTAGTAGGGCTTACTCAGTCTTTTTGACTGACCTGTTTTCTTTCGCCTCTTTTCTTCCGTTTCCCCCCCCCCCAGGTTCTCAGGGAGGGAATACAGGAGCCTAGCTTGGATTTTGGATTACTTGCTTGTGGGATTTCAGTACATGTACGCTTTCTAAATGAAGCTAGCTATGGTTCTCACGTATTTTGGGGATAGCACTTATGTATTTCTGTTTTCAGATGATGTTGTTTTATCTAGACTTGTTTATTGGGAAAATTGATATTATGTTGTACCAGACTTATTTTGAAATGGTTTAAATCTTCCGCTGTTTTATCTATGCTATTTGCTCTGTTTACATATATACATATGTTCTTGTTCTGCCTTGATATATCATTTTGCATGTTTACCTGATTCAAACGCCCCTCCAAAGTCAGTGCCCTTGCAAGAGTGGCACTGGCGGAGGTGGGGTGTTACAATATCATAATACATAGTATGGGTGGAAAGAAACTTACTTTAGGGAGCTCATTATAGAAGATACAGTAGCAGAGGTTAGCATTGAGATCAAGAAGGAAGCGTCCGCCGCTTATATGGCTGTGTACAAGTAGGGACGTCTTTCCTTTCAACTTTATACATTCACCCATCCTCGTCCCTCTGCAATTTTCTACTGAAATATATGGCATGTACCATGTTAATTTATGATCCGAAATTCTCATTAGAATTGGTCCAGCTGATGACACCTAAAGGATCTCATCTAGATCCTAGTTTTACTCTCATGTTGAGATATTTTCAGCCACCTAAAGGATCTCATCTAGATCCTAGATTTGCTCTCACGTTGAGATATTTTCAGGCACCTAAAGGATCTCATCTAGATCCTAGTTTTACTCTCACATTCAGATATTTTCAGCCACCTCATCTAAAGGATAATGTAGATCCTTATTTTACCCTTTCTCTCCTTATTTGGCTTCATAAAAGTAGAAGATGCAGGCGATAATGTAGATCCTTATTTATTAACAAGTGGTATCAAAGCGCTGGTTCATTCAACATAGCATCGTTAAAGTATGATCTTCCGCTATTGGATCGGAACACTCGATTCTCATTATGGCAAGTGAAGATGCGGGCGTTGCTTGCACAAGCTGATTATGATGATGCATTAGATGAATTCGGAAACAAGAGATTTGAAATATGGACGGATGATGAGAAGAGAAGGGATCAGAAGGCTTTGTCTCAAAATTCAACTCTGTTTACATAGTAATATTTTGCAAGAAGTTTTGAACGAGAAGACATCTGCTTCTCTTTGGCTGAAATTGGAGTCAATTTGCATGACCAAGGATCTCACAAGTAAGATGCATCTCAAACAAAAGCTGTTCCTGCACTCACATTATAGATGGCCCAGGGTTTCCCCAGCCCCATGATTCCAGATTTGAGGTGTAGCTTCGTCAACATTACCATCCTCATTGACCGTAGCAACTTTAGTAGATTTGCTACTTTTTTCGATCCAACCATGACTTCAAAGGAGAAAACAATTTTGGGATGTTTTTACTACTGAACATACAAAAGGAATTTATGAACACGGCCCCACGGTGGCACCAAAATGTTTACACCAAAAATGGTCTAAACATCCAAGGTACTAAACTCTACTTCACCAATTTAGTAAGAAATAAATGGAACCATGTTTAATCAGCAATAAAAGGTGAATATATGCAAGAAAAGTAAAGTAGTGACGAGATTTAGAGTGGTTCAGCCATTCACGAGGCCTATGTCCACTATGAAGGTGATTTCCTGTCTTATAACGAGAATTACAAGTACATCAACTCTCTCTTTCCATACATTTCTATACCCGCTCAATATAACCTCATTAATATATTTCAATATAAGGAATTATTAAAGAGAATAGTGGAATTTGAGGAGAAGAAGGGTGGATAAATGATTGAGAAGTGGGATGTCTTCGTTTTCCTTCAACATAAGATTGCACTTGATGCCATGGCCGAATCTGTGGCTGAGGATGAAGTTCGGCAACACTTCATGGTTTTTGAAGCCGATCGCTTTTACGTTGGCAGCCATGGTGTATTTATAGGTGAACTTCCCTTAGTAAATGACCTAGAATCTGTTTATTCAGGCTATGGATCGTTCATTTTGTTAATTACGACCATGTCATTGGCTAGCTGTAACCCGCTGTAGCCAGCTGTCCGTGGCTGTATCCAGTTATCATGTGCGGGCGGCTCGTGGGAATGAGTATCTTGAATAGCTAAACGGGTCCATGTAAGCGAGCGTACTGCGAGCGCTTTAGGAGATTTTGTATGAGAGGGATGCAGGTCTGGATTTGATTCTCCTTTGCTTCTTGCGTGATCGTCCTTCTCAGTCCGAGGGCGCTCGCCTTCTTGCCGCCTTTGTATGGAGCTGTTCGGCTTTACACTTATGTTATGAGGTCGCTTCCGCTTATATTGAATGGGCGACCGGCTTTATTTCGACGTTTGAGCGGTTCTTAGGATATGTGACCTTTATCTTTATCCGGTCGCACTTCTCATAATATGTTATGCTATTATCTTCGGTCGCATTAGTTGACTTGGCCTGCCTTGGGTTTGATATTTGGATCTTGCACTGCGCGGTTGCATCATGCACGACCGACCCTGGTGATACCCGTCTTGTACCCTTTACTCAATGTGCATATGAATTTTATAGGGATTAACATATGCCAAAATGAACTAAACACATAATATGATTTTATGGAGAAATTTAACAAACTTATGCCAAAATGAACTAAACACAAATAGACAACCTTCAAGATCAAATATTTACGCTGATCAGTCAGATTAGCATAAAGCTATATTTAGCAAGTTAAACAAAAAAATCAAGACAATAATATCAAGCAAGAAAGCAAAAATAAAAAGTTAAAATTATTTGATCCAAAAGTCTAAAATAAACTCCTCAAACATTTTAACAGAAGGACTAACAGAGATAGTATATGTATTATTATTGTGTAGGTGGACAATTTAAACAACTTGATGTCTTTTTATAGATTAAATCTCAATCTTTCTTTGTCTCCACCGTTAAAACAAATGATTTTTATTATATAGATAATACCACAATGTACATGTATAAATTTTTCTTATAAACCACAAATTAAATGAATAAATCAAGCCAAAATTTATATTGTCAGTAAATAGTTCACCCAGGTTATTTTTATCTTAAGTTCTTTATTATTTAGAAATACCATAACATTGTATTGATTTACTAATTTTGTTAAAAATTGAGAACTAATTAATTCACATATTAAAGGACACAATTAAGGAATTATTCACTTTAATTTGGTACATCCTAGTGATATGACTCAATATACCACTATAACCATGCACAAAATAGTAGTTTCCTTGTGTACTATTGGTGAATTAAGTAAACATATTGCTGATTGTTAATTTGTAAATGTAAAACTAATCCTAATGATAAGCCCAAACAGATAATAAGGAATTTTCATTATGGTTGATTGTTATCTTTTTATTTTGAGATTATTTTGTAATTGAAATACTGGAAAATAATTCAATGTATTTTATAACATAACATTCAGCAAAGAGAATAAAGTAAACCATTAGGGAATTAAATTCAACTTGATGCAAAGCCTAAATGGTGTAGACATAAAAAGTTATTGATACTAAGTAGTCCTTGCTACATCATCCTAAACAAATCTTCTTATTAATTAATATTTTTTAGTGCAACTAATTATAAACGAATCTTGTACATCTTGCAGAAAGAAAATGTTCTCTAGATGAAAGAAGGAACACATTAATGCAATTTTCTGTGCCTGGGATTTACTAAAGGGTTCTCTACTGCTTTTTTAGAAAACATAGAAGTTCATTAACAAAAAAGAGAGAGAGAGAGAAATAGCACCATAGTTTTCAAAAATCATATTCACGCTAACTTTCACAACGGTCGACACCAGAATCGACTCACTGGTTAAAAGGTAAGTTTATGGTAGTGTATAGTCAAGAACAGTTGATGAAACTAGGTAGCTTTAATATACCATATCATAATACATAGTATGGGTGGAAAGAAACTTACTTTAGGGAGCTCATTATAGAAGATACAGTAGCAGAGGTTAGCATTGAGATCAAGAAGGAAGTGTCCGCCGCTTATATGGCTGTGTACAAGAAGGGACGTCTTTCCTTTCAACTTTATACATTCACCCATCCTCGTCCCTCTGCAATTTTCTACTGAAATATATGGCATGTACCATGTTAATTTATGATCCGAAATTCTCATTAGAATTGGTCCAGCTGATGACACCTAAAGGATCTCATCTAGATCCTAGTTTTACTCTCATGTTGAGATATTTTCAGCCACCTAAAGGATCTCATCTAGATCCTAGATTTGCTCTCACGTTGAGATATTTTCAGGCACCTAAAGGATCTCATCTAGATCCTAGTTTTACTCTCACATTCAGATATTTTCAGCCACCTCATCTAAAGGATAATGTAGATCCTTATTTTACCCTTTCTCTCCTTATTTGGCTTCATAAAAGTAGAAGATGCAGGCGATAATGTAGATCCTTATTTATTAACAAGTGGTATCAAAGCGCTGGTTCATTCAACATGGCGTCGTTAAAGTATGATCTTCCGCTATTGGATCGAAACACTCGATTCTCATTATGGCAAGTGAAGATGCGGGCGTTGCTTGCACAAGCTGATTATGATGATGCATTAGATGAATTCGGAAACAAGAGATTTGAAATATGGACGGATGATGAGAAGAGAAGGGATCAGAAGGCTTTGTCTCAAAATTCAACTCCGTTTACATAGTAATATTTTGCAAGAAGTTTTGAACGAGAAGACAGCTGCTTCTCTTTGGCTGAAATTGGAGTCAATTTGAATGACCAAGGATCTCACAAGTAAGATGCATCTCAAACAAAAGCTGTTCCTGCACAAATAGCAAGAGGGAGGTAATTTGCTAGAGCATATTTCTAATTTTAAAGAGATTGTTTCTGACTTGGCTGCAATGGAAGTCAAATATGATGATGAAGATTTGGGTTTAATCCTGTTGTGTTCTCTGCTCAGCTCTTACTCAAATTTCAGAGATTCCATATTATATAGTCATGACACTCTCACTCTAAATGATGTTTATGAAGCCTTGCACGCCAAGGAGAAAATGAAACAACTGGTGTCTTCAAATAGATCAAGCTCTCAAGCCGAAAGCTTGTCCATTCGTGGCAGGACAAAGGAGAAAAATTCAAATAATGGATCTCGAGGTAAAGGTTCAAATGCCTATAAAGGTCGATCTAAATCTGAAGGCAAATACAAGTCTTGCAAATATTGTAAGAGGGATGGACCTGAAATATCCGAATGTTATAAGCTCCAGAATAAGGAAAAGACAAATGGCACATACAAACCAAAGTATAACAAAGAAGATGAAGATAATGCCAATTATGCTTGTAATGATAGTTCTAATAATGAGATGCTTGTTATTACCATGTTTGCTGGATGTGCTGAGATTAAGGATGAATGGATACTTGACACTGCTTGCACTTCCATATGTGTCCTAATAGAGATTGGTTTACAACCTTAGAACCCACAAATGATGCTGGCTCAGTTTTGATGGGTGATGATTCGGCCTGTAAAGGAGCAGGAATTGATTCTATTCATATCAAGATGTTTGATGGTGCAATCAGAACTTTAACAGATGTTCGGTTCATTCCCAACATGAAGAGAAATCGGTTTTCTTTAAGTGCTCTTGATGACAAAGGGTACAAATATTCAGGTGGAGGTGGTATCCTGAAAGTCACAAATGGTTCTCTTATTGTAATGAAGGGTAATCTTAGGCAAACAAATGGCCTTTATTATCTTTAAGGCACTACTGTTCTAGGTGATGCTGCCCCTGTTATCTCAAATAATATTACTGATTGTGATACTGCTAATCTTTGGCATATGCGTCTTGGGCATATGAGTGAATTAGGTCTGTCAGAGTTGAACAAGAGAGGACTTCTTGACGGGTACAGCGCAGGCAAGCTGAAGTTCTGTGAGTATTGCATTTTTGGCAAGCATAAGAGGGTGAAGTTCAACACTTCAGTTCATACAACAGAAAGCATTCTAGATTATGTGCATTCAGATTTATGGGGACCGTCTAGGAAAGCATCCATGGGCGGGGCTTGTTACATGATGACAATTATTGATTATTATTCCAGAAGAGTTTGGCCTTATTTTTTGAAGCATAAATCTGAAGCTTTTTCAGCTTTCAAAGAGTGGAAGGCTATGGTTGAGAGACAAACTGAAAGGAAGGTAAAGAAGCTTCGGACTGATAATGGGATGGAGTTTTGTTCTGATGAATTTAATTCATTTTGCAAGGCTGAGGGCATTGTTAGGCACTACACCATACCTCACACTCCTCAATAAAACGAGATTTCCGAGCATATGAACATGACTACCATTTCTAAGGCTCGTTGCATGTTGTCAAACGCGGGTTGGGATAGACCTTTTTGGGCTGAAGCTGCTTCCACAGCCTATTATCTCATCAACCGCTCTCCCTTTGTTGCTATTGGTAAGAAAACTCCGATTGAGGTATGGTTCTCCAGCAAATTATTCTGAATTGAAAGTTTTTGGATGCATTGCTTATGCTCATGTTGATAATGGAAAGCTAAACCCAAGAGCTGTTAAGTGCAATTTTCTTGGTTATAAATCTGGTGTTAAACGCTATAAATTATGGAATCCTGAAACAAGTAAGGTTGTAATCAGCAGAAATGTTGTGCTTAATGAATCTGCTATGTTACATGATATTCCATCTACTAATGATCTTGTTGAGAGTAAGCAGAAATCAAATGTTCAGGTGGAGCATATTATTGATTCAGATGCTACATCAAATGAAGAAATTAACGGATAAGATAAAGCACCCATTGTTGAGGATCCTCCAGCAGTTATGCAACCACCGCAGCAATCTATTGCAACAAGCAGACCTAGAAGGAATCCAAAACAGTAAGAAGGTTTATTGAAGAAGCAAATGTTGTTGCTTATGCATGTGCTACAGCAGAAGAAATAGAAGGTAATGTCGAGCCTTCTTCATATTCTGAGGCTATTACCTCTAACGATTCTGATAAGTGGATGGCTGCTATGCATGATGAGATGAAGTCACTTAAAAGAAATGACACTTGGGACTTAATCAAGTTTCCTAAAGAGAAGAAACCTATTCATGGAAAATGGGTTTTCAAGAGAAAAGAAGGTGTTTCGCCAAACGATGAAACAAGGTATGAAGCAAGATTAATTGCAAAAGGTTACAGTCAGATTCCAGGTATTGACTATAATGAAGTTTTTCCCCCTGTTGTGAAACATAGCTCATTTCGCATTTTACTCAGTATTGTTGCTATGCATGATTATGAGCTTCAATAGTTAGATGTAAAAACTGCATTTTTTACATGGATAATCAGAAGAGGATATTTATATGCATCAACCTGAGGGTTTTATCATCCCTGGAAAAGAAAATCTTGTCTATAAATTAAAAAAATCTCTTTATGGATTGAAACAGTCACCTAGGCAGTGGTATAAAAGATTTGACACTTTTATGCTATCTCTAGGTTTTAAATGGTCCTATTATGATAGTTGTGTCTATTTGAAAATTACTAGCCATTTATTTGCTACTTTATGTCGATGATATGTTATTGCTCCAAAAGACAAGGAAGAAATTGAAAATTTGAAAAGGCAGTTGAGTAGAGAGTTTGAATTGAAAGATTTTGGGGATGCTAAGAAGATTCTTGGCATGGAGATATCAAGAGATAGAACTTTTGGAAAATTATGCGTAAATTAGAGTGGGTATGTTAGAAAAGTGCTTCGCCGTTTTAATATGCTTGATGTCAAGCATGTAAGTACTTCTCTTTCTACACATTTCAAATAATCATCAGCCATGTGTCCACAATCAGATGAGGATATTGAGTACATGTTTAGAGTTCTGTAACAACCCGAATTTTAACAACGTGTTAAGACAAGAATCAAGGCAGAATTAAATGTTAAAATCTGAATCAGGGAAAACGGGTTGCGCCATTGCGTTTGTCTCGGAAAAATACGCGAAATAGAGTCCGAAATTTCGTAAATCGGAGTCCGTATGACCAAGATATGGCCTCGCAAAGTTTCACGAAAAATTCAAATTCGAAAACAAATTCAAATTTTCATAATTCAGAGTAGGCGGGAAAAATCCCACCCAGGCAGGTCGACAGGGGGGTCGACAATAGGGTCGACCTCCCCCCCCACCCAACCAGGTCGACACTAGAGTCGACCTGGGTGTCGACCTCCCTGGTCGGCCAGGTCGGCCCGGTGCACCTGTTTTGGCTCCTGGGTCTTGTTTTGGAGGCTTGTGACGATTTTTGAGGGTTCAGATCTATCCTAGGGTTTATCCTACGGCCTAAACTACTCCTAATCTCTATAAAAAGACCCCTAGACCTAGCTTAAACCCTCACAAATCACTCATGCCACGAAGTGCTGCCCAAATGCCAAGTGATCATGGCCTCCATCTCCAATTCCTAGAGACTATGCATTCAAATCGGATTCAAATCAAAAGGTGCAAGCTTTCTACACCAAATCGAGGAGAGATCAATGTTGCTACGCAAATCTCATGATGATTCTTCAACAAAGGAGCCACCTTTCTTCGTCAAGACGATTCATGATCTTTCCCTAAGCCTCGCTATGTAAGTTCTAGCTACTTGTAGATTCTAACGGTGGTTCTAATGTGACATGGGATAAAATGTGATGAAACATAAGTATGCTAGCCTATATGAACCTTGTCATGTCTCTTTTGCTTGAACCTATGACTTTGGGCTATGCTTAATGACTAAATCATGCCACTTATGTTATGTTTAACCTAGTATATCTTGCAAGTTTGAATCTTTATCCATGGAATGTTAACATGAACCTTTGGGAACCACTTGACTTGTGAAAAACATTGGCAAAGACTTGACTTTGGGGCTTATGCATGTAAATGAACCCAAACCCCTTGTGTATCATGCATGTTTGTGGCCAAATTCACTTATGATACTATGCATGTTTGTGGCCAAATTCCCTTATGAAACTATGCATGCTTGTGGCCAAATTCCCTTATGAAACTATGCATACTTGTGGCCAAATTCCTTTATGATACTATGCATGTTTGTGGCCAAATTCCCTTATGATACTATGCATGTTTGTGGCCAATATGTTGGCATAATGCCCTACTATGTGACTCGCTTCCACTTGGGTTGGAAATACGTTTGGGTAGCTTAGGAAAAACGTGGGTATGACATGAAAAACTTGACATGGGGTTTACATGAGAACATGACATTCATGATACATTTAAATATGGTCATGACACATGGGAAAACATGGAACTTGAACTAGACATGGGTGGGTTGTAAGTGTAATAAGACACTAGACCAAACATGAAAGTGGCCAGCTCGAGGTTGGGTTGAGTTTGTAGCATAAATCTACCCGGACCCGCCCGGCTTAACTAGTGGCTACAAACAATAGGACCCAATGTGAGTAGTTGGCCACATAGCACTTAAAACCCGAGGTTAGACTAGGTTGTGGTGTAAATCTACCCGGACCCGCCCGGCTTAACTAGTAACCACAACAAAGTCTAATGTGAGAGGTTGGGGTGCATTAATCTAATTAATGCCACATGAAAAGGTTAAGTAATTTTGATTAATGACACTTAACAGATATGACACGAATGGGTAGGTTAAACCGGACTTGGTTCCTTAATGACACTTAACCATATAAGACAATTAGGGGATGGAGTTAAGTAATCCATACTTAACTAATCTAACACGGTAAATTCGATGAGGTTAAGTAATCCATACTTAAATAATCTAAACACGGTAATTCGATGGGGTTAAGTAATTTACACTTAACTAATCCGACTTGGTAATTAGATGGGGTTAAGTAATTTAGACTTAACTAATCTAAACACGGTAATTAGATGGGGTTAAGTAACCTATACTTAACTAATCTAAACACGGTAATTCGATGGGGTTAAGTTAAACACTTAACCAATCTAAACTTGGTAATTCAATGAGGTTAAGCAACCAATACTTAACCAACTTAACATGATAATTTAATGGGGTTGAGTAACTTATAATTAACCAATTATACATGATGATTTGATGAGGTTAAGTAACCTATACTTAACCAATCTAACATGTGGACCTGATAGGGTTAAGTCACAAGACCTTTTAAAATTAGGCTTAACCATTGTAATACGATTAGTGGATGGGGTTAAGCTAACCCATACTTAACCAATCCGACTCGATAATCTGATGGAATTAAGATAATCTATGCTTAATCAATCTAACATGATAATCTGATAGGGTTAAGACAAATAAATACTTAAACCAATTTGACTTGATAGGGTTAAGTCATGAGCTTCTTGGTACACTTAACCAACTTATAGGGCTAAGCCTTGAACTTGAGTACTTAGCCAATCTTGACATGATTCGTAGGCGGGTTAAGTCATGAACTTGGATAACAACACTTAACCCATTTGACAAAACCCTAGCTCAAGGGACTAGGTTGAAAATCGTAGTTAACAAGGATAGCGGAAAGAGGAGCTAAGTGGTAAACCTTAGTTAAGGATAACCAAGTAATAATTCTTAGCCAAGGACATGGGACTAGTTCATAAAGAGATGAGTAACCTGATATAGTAGGTCATCGCATAGTATACGAGGAGGAGCAACTTATCTGACTTGGATAAAAAGCTCCAGCGAACTGGGTGACGAAGCGGTAGCTTCGGGGTACGTGAGGGTACTCTTGGTATCCCTCTGTGAGGTGGCAGGTGGTCCATGAAACCCGGCCTCACAGAGGTTAAAGGTCTGCGGTAAAAGAGCCAAGAGTATGCCATGGTTGCTATGCGAGCGACCTAAAGACTGGGATGGATTAGCGTGGAGTCGACGATACTTGTTTTTGCCCTGGATAGCACGTCGCTGACTACCTACCATCTTTAGTCAATCGTGTACGAACGGAAAGGCAGGGAACCCCCAACAGACCATGTTCTTGCTATCGATTCATGGGTGAGGTTGGCCCATAGGAAAGTGGGGCTATAGTGGGGCCGGGATGTGGTTCTCATACATGATTTTTCTTGGATTGCCTTTCAGTAGATGAGGGAGGGGTCACGTGGGACCATAGCCACGGATACAAAAACAGACCTTGATATCTGCATTAGCAGACGACTTAAAGCTCCCGACCGAGTTCCGTATTTCTTGATTTGCCCTGGCACGGAACTCGGATGGCACATTGAGATACATGTGCGTCTAGACATGGAAAACGATTCACGATACATACGTGGGATAAAGGGCGCGGTTGACGGGTGGCATAATCCCTAGTGGCCCTAGGTGGCCTGAACCCAAACCGAGACACGGGAACGTTCATTAGGTAGCATAATCCCTAGTGGTCCTAGGTGGCATAAATCCTAAGTGAACACGCGATAGTTCATGGTAAGAAAACATAACTAGATCAAGGGTAGCAGTCCAAAATAACCTCAAGGATAAAACGGTACTACGTTGAAGTGGTATAGATTTACATGGGAAAGCCCGTACGGCCTACGGCAAAGGACTGAACTTATACATGGAAAGAAACACACGAGTTAGGAAAACCTACATATGCTATATATTATGTTGACATGGACCATTACATGACATTGGGCAAGGGACATTCATAGTTAACACATGACGCGGGTTGGGGTACTAGTACGAGAGGTGCAGAGCAAATATACATGATAAATACCTTGGGATGGTATACATGATAAATACCTTGGGATGGTATACATGATAGATACCATGGGATGGTATACATGATAGATACCTGGGGACAGTATACTTTATAGAAACCTGACAATGTGATACCTTGATTTATCATGACACCATAGTTTATCTTGCTACAGTAGTTCAGCCTGTTATCCTGGTTTAGTTTATCTATCTTGTAGTCATCCTTATGTTTACTTTCAGTTTATGCATGTCATGTTACCTTTACCTGTTTTTATACTGGAAGTAGATAGGACTTACCAGTCTTTATGACTGACCCCATTTTGTTTCGCCTCTTTGTCTTCCGTTTCCCACCCCCAGGTTTTCAGGGAGGAAACACTGTTATCTAGTTCGGACTTCTTCTGCTTGAAGGTCATCACGCATGGCTTGGACTTTTCTTGGCTATGGCTACTTTACTGTTTTACTTGGGGAATAATTTATGAAATGGTTTTATGCTTCTTTACTATTGCAAGACGGGTTTGATTTATTTTGATGTAAAAGGCTTTAGACCTTATTTTTATAAGGTAATGAAATTTGTTTTACTTCCGCTGTTTTGTATATGTTCTGTCTTGTAATATTTCTATGCATGTTTACCTCGATAACGCTTCACCAAACCTGGTGCACTCCCTTTGTGAGTGACCCTAGCGGAGGTGGGGTGTTACATTTGGTATCAGAGCAGAAGGTTACCAGACTGGGCAAAAGTTTTTAAAACCTTCTGAAAACTATTTGAAAAACCGTTTACAAAGAAGCATTTTTCAAGAAAAGTTTTTAAAGGCTATTCCCCGAAAGCCATTAGCACTATCCTTTGTTTCCTTGATTGAACCTCTTTTCCTTTCTTTCCTCCATCTGTAGTCACAGTAGTTTTAACTGCGACTAATCCTTGTCTAGCTACGTGAGTGTTTTCCCCGTGCGATGGAGGAAGTTCTCGAGAGACCTGTTGCCGCGTTATAAGAAAGGATAGTAAGAACAAGGATAAGGGACACAAGCTTAAGGATAGGCAACTTGTTGTTATGGCTTGATCCACAAAGGAAGATAAGGACAAGATCAGTGAGAGGGCAATTGTATGCTCTCATTTCTAGCGTACCTAAGAGGAATGGTACCGTTTCTGTTAAAGGCTTAGCCTTTCTTTTCTATCGTCCCGTCTAGACTTTGTTTTGATCATCGCATCATTTAAGTCTGCCTCGATAGTTAAGTCTCTGCACCTTAGTACTAGCATGGTAGAAGGTCCCACTTTAGTCCCAAAATCTGGTTGGAGAGTCGGTCCATTTATTCATGACTTGTTGGATTTGAGAACGTCTATGCCAAGTGTTGAGATTAGAAGCAACGCTTCTATTGTTGAGCTATGGATGGATTCTAAGGGTAAAGTTGTTATCCAGTAAGGGATACCATTCTAGGTTTTGAAAAGAGGGTAGTTAAACTCTTAACTTGCCTTGGTAATACCCTCGAAGTCTCGTGTAACCTTTTGGGTTCTGTCATGGTTAGTTACCTAGAACCTCTTGATGCATTTATCGGAAATCTCTGATCCAATCGAGTAACGTTCGCCAATAAGACGGATGGTTCATTCCGCTTGAGCATGGGTTATAGGAATCACCCTAGTAAGTGCACGTGGTAACATGGATTGGCATCGGTAAACGAGATCCAGAATTCACTAGTGAATTTTGGAGAGCTTGCATGAGTACGCAGATATGTTTGAGCCGAGCATACTAGGGAAAGAATAAGTGAAAGTGAAATGAGAGGCGACAGTGAAATCAGTTCCAACTCATACCTTGGAAATAGGAATCAAGGAGCTACGAAATCATGAAGTCAAAGGCGGTCAAGGCACAATGGAATCAAGCTCATGGAAATGCAGCTTAGACGCGCGCATCATGTCTCTTTTTAAGAGTATATCTTTGATCCTTGGTTCACCTGTAGAGCTTACTTGCATGCTATCGCTTGGTGGATATCCTCTCGGTCCTGTTTCTGTTACAAACCCCGTAAGGAGTTTGTCTTGTTTATCTCCTCTATCCTATCTTGGGAACCTTAGATAGAACTCTATGGATGTAAACATGTATTTGAAACATGTTATGATTGATATGGTTGCAAACGGTTGCAAGTGGTTGCTCGTGGATGCGCGAATACACATTAGATACTAGATTGACACGGTCACGATTCATGTTGCATATGCACGAGTATTTATACTTGTTTATGGATGAAATTGAATGTGTTATCATGCGGATGTTGCATATGAATGAATGTTTGTGCACGCATATAGTACTTATATGACTAGGACTATTTGCATACATGTTGGACTCATGGCACTAAACATATTTTGCATTAGAAATATCATTCAAGCCTAATCATTAGCATTAGCTAAGGAGCATATACACACACGTTTTGCATATGTTCATATGGCACTAGAAATCGTCTAAGGACAATGTTTTACTGTGGATGATGTTATGAGTAGATGGATGATGGATGGTAGGATGCGTTCTTCCTAACTTGGAGATTTCGGGGACGAAATCCTTAAAGGAGGGGAGAATGTAACAACCCGAATTTTAACAACGTGTTAAGACAAGAATCAAGGCAGAATTAAATGTTAAAATCTGAATCAGGGAAAACGGGTTGCGCCGTTGCGTTCGTCTCGGAAAAATAAGCGAAATAGAGTCCGAAATTTTGTAAATCGGAGTCCGTATAACCAAGATATGGCCTCGCAAAGTTTCACGAAAAATTCAAATTCGAAAACAGATTCAAATTTTCAGAATTCAGAGTAGGCGGGAAAAATCCCGCCCAGGCAGGTCGACAGGGGGGTCTACACTAGGGTCGACCTCCCCCCCCCCCCCCAACCAGGTCGACACTAGAGTCGACCTGGGGGTCGACCTGGATGTCGACCTCCCTGGTCGGCCAGGTCGGCCTGGTGCACCTGTTTTGGCTCCTGGGTCTTGTTTTGGAGGCTTGTAACGATTTTTGAGGGTTCAGACCTATCCTAGGGTTTATCCTACGGCCTAAACTACTCCTAATCTTTATAAAAAGACCCCTAGACCTAGCTTAAACGCTCACAAATCACTCATGCCATGAAGTGCTGCCCAAATGCCAAGTGATCATGGCCTCCATCTCCAATTCCTAGAGACTATGCATTCAAATCGGATTCAAATCAAAAGGTGCAAGCTTTCTACACCAAATCGAGGAGAGATCAATGTTGCTACGCAAATTTCATGACGATTCTTCAACAAAGGAGCCACCTTTCTTAGTCAAGACGATTCATGATCTTTCCCTAATCCTCGCTATGTAAGTTCTAGCTACTTGTAGATTCTAACGGTGGTTCTAATGTGACATGGGATAAAATGTGATGAAACATAAGTATGCTAGCCTATATGAACCTTGTCATGTCTCTTTTGCTTGAACCTATGACTTTGGGCTATGCTTAGTGAATAAATCATGCCACTTATGTTTTGTTTAACCTAGTATATCTTGCAAGTTTGAATCTTTATCCATGGAATGTTAGCATGAACCTTTGGGAACCACTTGACTTGTGAAAACATTGGCAAAGACTTGACTTTGGGGCTTATGCATGTAAATGAACCCAAACCCCTTATGTATCATGCATGTTTGTGGCCAAATTCACTTATGATACTATGCATGTTTGTGGCCAAATTCCCTTATGAAACTATGCATGCTTGTGGCCAAATTCCCTTATGAAACTATGCATCCTTGTGGCCAAATTCCCTTATGATACTATGCATGTTTATGGCCAAATTCCCTTATGATACTATGCATGTTTGTGGCCAATATGTTGGCATAATGCCCTACTATGTGACTCGCTTCCACTTGGGTTGGAAATACGTTTGGGTAGCTTAGGAAAAACGTGGGTATGACATGAAAAAATTGACATGGGGTTTACATGAGAACATGACATTCATGATACATTTAAATATGGTCATGACACGTGGGAAAACATGGAACTTGAACTAGACATGGGTGGGTTGTAAGTGTAATAAGACACTAGACCAAACATGAAAGTGGCCAACTCGAGGTTGGGTTGAGTTTGTAGCATAAATCTACCCGGACCCGCCCGGCTTAACTAGTGGCTACAAACAATAGGAACCAATGTGAGTAGTTGGCCACATAGCACTTAAAACCCGAGGTTAGACTAGGTTGTGGTGTGAATCTACCCGGACCCGCCCGGCTTAACTAGTAACCACAACAAAGTCTAATGTGAGAGGTTGGGGTGCATTAATCTAATTAATGCCACATGAAAAGGTTAAGTAATTTTGATTAATGACACTTAACCGATATGACACGAATGGGTAGGTTAAACCGGACTTGGTTCCTTAATGACACTTAACCATATAAGACAATTAGGGGATGGAGTTAAGTAATCCATACTTAACTAATCTAACACGGTAAATTCGATGAAGTTAAGTAATCCATACTTAACTAATCTAAACACGGTAATTCGATGGGGTTAAGTAATTTACACTTAACTAATCCGACTTAGTAATTAGATGGGGTTAAGTAATTTAGACTTAACTAATCTAAACACGGTAATTATATGGGGTTAAGTAACCTATACTTAACTAATCTAAACACGGTAATTCGATGGGGTTAAGTTAAACACTTAACCAATCTAAACATGGTAATTCAATGAGGTTAAGCAACCAATACTTAACCAACTTAACATGATAATTTAATGGGGTTGAGTAACTTATAATTAACCAATTATACATGATGATTTGATGAGGTTAAGTAACCTATACTTAACCAATCTAACATGTGGACCTGATAGGGTTAAGTCACAAGACCTTTTAAAATTAGGCTTAACCATTGTAATACGATTAGTGGATGGGGTTAAGCTAACCCATACTTAACCAATCCGACTCGATAATCTGATGGGATTAAGATAATCTATGCTTAATCAATCTAACATGATAATCTGATAGGGTTAAGACAAATAAATACTTAACCAATTTGACTTGATAGGGTTAAGTCATGAGCTTCTTGGTACACTTAACCAACTTGTAGGGCTAAGCCTTGAACTTGAATACTTATCCAATCTTGACATGATTCGTAGGCGGGTTAAGTCATGAACTTGGATAACAACACTTAACCCATTTGACAAAACCCTAGCTCAGGGGACTAGATTGAAAATCGTAGTTAACAAGGATAGCGGAAAGAGGAGCTAAGTGGTAAACCTTAGTTAAGGATAACTAAGTAATAATTCTTAGCCAAGGACATGGGACTAGTTCATAAAGAGATGAGTATACGGTAGGTCATCGCTTAGTATACGAGGAGGAGCAACTTATCTGACTTGGATAAAAAGCTCCAGCGAACTGGGTGACGAAGCGGTAGCTTCGGGGTACGTGAGGGTACTCTTGGTATCCCTCTTTGAGGTGGCAGGTGGTCCATGAAACCCGGCCTCACAGAGGTTAAAGGTCTGCGGTAGAAGAGCCAAGAGTATGCCTTGGTTGCTATGCGAGCGACCTAAAGACTGGGATGGATTAGCGTGGAGTCGACGATACTTGTTTTTGCCTTGGATAGCACGTCGCCGACTACCTACCATCTTTAGTCAATCATGTATGAACGGAAAGGCAGGGAACCCCCAACAGACCATGTTCTTGCTATCGAGTCATGGGTGAGGTTGGCCCATAGGAAAGTGGGGCTATATTGGGGCCGGGATGTGGTTCTCATACATGATTTTTCTTGGATTGCCTTTCAGTAGATGAGGGAGGGGTCACGTGGGACCATAGCCACGGATACAAAAACAGACCTTGATATCTGCATTAGCAGACGACTTAAAGCTCCCGACCGAGTTCCGTATTTCTTGATTTGCCCTGGCACGGAACTCGGATGGCACATTGAGATACATGTGCGTCTAGACATGGAAAACGATTCACGATACATACGTGGGATAAAGGGCGCGGTTGACGGGTGGCATAATCCCTAGTGGCCCTAGGTGGCCTGAACCCAAACCGAGACACGGGAACGTTCATTAGGTAGCATAATCCCTAGTTGTCCTAGGTGGCATAAATCCTAAGTGAACACGCGATAGTTCATGGTAAGAAAACATAACTAGATCAAGGGTAGCAGTCCAAAATAACCTCAAGGATAAAACGGTACTACGTTGAGGTGGTATAGATTTACATGGGAAAGCCCGTACGGCCTACGGCAAAGGACTGAACTTATACATGGAAAGAAACACACGAGTTGGGAAAACCTACATATGCTATATATTAGGTTGACATGGACCATTACATGACATTGGGCAAGGGACATTCATAGTTAACACATGACGCGGGTTGGGGTACTAGTACGAGAGGTGCAGAGCAAATATACATGATAAATACCTTGGGATGGTATACATGATAAATACCTTGGGATGGTATACATGATAGATACCATGGGATGGTATACATGATAGATACCTGGGGACAGTATACTTTATAGAAACCTGACAATGTGATACCTTGATTTATCATGACACCATAGTTTATCTTGCTACAGTAGTTCAGCCTGTTATCCTGGTTTAGTTTATCTATCTTGTAGTCATCCTTATGTTTACTTTCAGTTTATGCATGTCATGTTACCTTTACCTGTTTTTATACTGGAAGTAGATAGGACTTACCAGTCTTTATGACTGACCCCGTTTTGTTTCGCCTCTTTGTCTTCCGTTTCCCACCCCCAGGTTTTCAGGGAGGAAACACTGTTATCTAGTTCGGACTTCTTCTGCTTGAAGGTCATCACGCATGGCTTGGACTTTTCTTGGCTATGGCTACTTTACTGTTTTACTTGGGGAATAATTTATGAAATGGTTTTATGCTTCTTTACTATTGCAAGACGGGTTTGATGTATTTTGATGTAAAAGGCTTTAGACCTTATTTTTATAAGGTAATGAAATTTGTTTTACTTCCGTTGTTTTGTATATGTTCTGTCTTGTAATATTTCTATGCATGTTTACCTCGATAACGCTTCACCAAACCTGGTGCACTCCCTTTGTGAGTGACCCTAGCGGAGGTGGGGTGTTACAAGTTCCCCATTCTAATGCAGTTGGTTCACTTATGTATGCCATGGTTTGTTCGCATCCTGATTTATCACATGCTTTGAGTGTTGTTAGTAGATTCATGGCCAATCCTGGAAGAGAGCATTGGAAAGAAGTTCAATGGATTTTCAGATGTCTTCATGGGACTGCAAATGCTTGTTTGCAGTTTGGTAAATCTAAAGATGAACTTGCTGGTTATGTGGATTCTGACTTTGCCGGTGATTTGGATAAAAGGATATCATTAACATGTTATGTTTTCACCATTGGTGGTTGTGCTATGAGTTGGAAAGCAACCTTGCAAACTACCGCAGCATTATCTACTACTGAGGCGGAGTATATGTCTATTTCTGAAGCATGTAAAGAAGCTACTTGACTGAGAGTACATCTTGCATTATTATATTTTCTGATAGCCAAAGTGCTATATGTCTTACAAAGGATCAAATATTTCATGAGAGAACTAAACATATAGATGTTAGGTATCACTACATCCGAGATGTTATTGCTAAAGGTGGTGTTAAAGTTTGCAAGATAAGTACTAATGACAATCTCGCTGATATGGTGACAAAGCCAGTTCCAATTACTAATTTGAGCTTTGCTCAAGCTTGGTTGGTGTTACAGTATAGTCTTTAGGGACTATTGGAGCAAGGCAGATATTTATTTGTTGAAGGAGTTTGTTTTTAGTAGTTCATCTTTCCACTTCAAGATGAGAATTCATCTCAAGGTGGATATTGTTAACTTGTGATGCGAAATTCTCATTAGAATTGGTCCAACTGATGCCACCTAAAGGACCTCATCTAGATCCTAGTTTTACTCTGTGTTGAGATATTTTTAGCCATCTAAAGGAACTCATCTAGATCCTAGTTTTACTCTAACATTGAGATATTTTTAGCCACCTAAAGGATCTCATCTAGATCGTAGTTTTACTCTCATGTTGAGATATTTTCAGCCACCTAAAGGATCTCATCTGGATCCTAGTTTAGTCTTACATTGAGATATTTTTAGCCACCTCATCTAAAGGATAATGTAGATCCTTATTTTACCCTTTCTCTCCTTCTTTGGCTGCATGAAAGTAGAAGATAATTTCATTGCTATTGTTTCTATGCAAGCAACTTGTAAAACTCCAGCAATTAATTAATAAAGTTTGCCTTTATTCCGTGGTTTTTTCCCGCAAAGGGTTTTTCCACGTTAAATCTTGTGTGTGATTCTATTTTTTGCTTGCTTCTTTGATCATTTATTTATTAATATACCATACCCATAGCTACAGTATTATATTCTAGTGAAGCATATGAAGTACAAACTGATACTTTTGTGAGCCAGTATGTGTTAAAATTTCATGCATGAACCTGAGCTCGATTACACAAGCCCTTACATTCAGATATCTAATTATAATTGATACCATTCAGGATGTTAAAGAATGACCGATGACTCAGATTTCAACACCAAGAATCCTCATCTGATCTTGCGACATTATTGAAATAATGATACTGCAATTATATCAAATTCAAATTGAACAAAATCCGCATGTAAAACATTCCAAGTTACGAAAACAATTGTTAATTTAAGGGCCAAACTGTATTTAATTTCAAAGTCAAAGCATTACATGAAACCACGTTGATCAAATGATACCATGCTGCCCAACTAATAAATAAAAATTGAATAGTAGGTCACAAATCAAAAATCTGTTCTTATATGACATTTGGAAGGGATAATAGTGTGATCAGATCTACAAACTATTAGTATTTGGTAGTATAAAGCAATGCAAAAAACAAAATGAATATGTTTTCATCATGTTTGTTCTATGACGATCTCGAAGGCTCGATGCTACAATTTCCTTACACTTGTACCAACTTGAGTTATGTCCTTTATATTTCATAGCCATTTTTGAGTATACAAATTGGAAATAACTGCAGAATAGCTATAGTATAACACAGAGGTCATAAGCATGCTTTGTCCATGAACCAACGGTTCCATAAACATGAAAGTTTAACGTTAGGCGAGTAACAAGGCTACATCACTTTGAAATAAGCACGGTATGAGGTATTTACCTATCATGTCGTTGAAGAAATTAATCCCCGTATTCATGCAAAACCCCAGTATCTTCAAAGGCATAACTATATAATTTCAAATTATTTAGCATGTTCATATTATATTTGTTTATTTTAAATTATTTAGCATGTTATATTATATAATTTTAAATTATTTAGCATGTTTATAATAATTTTAATTTCTTTCAGCAATAGTCATGTCCCCATGATAGCCTACAAAGGAAACCATCTTTTAACCCAGTTAATAGTGGGCTGCAACCCGATAAAGAAAATTTGCTTAAAAGTTCTATTATAGAATCCAAAAACAACTGATAGAAATTATATAAGTCAATATTTACATGAGTTAAAGTACCTGATATTGGATTCTGCCCTCATTCCAAGTTAAAATGTTGGTTCAATTTGGATTTATAACTTCCTTGTTAGCTTGTTAGAAAATCCTTCATTGCAAAAAAAGGGATGTCTATCCTAGTGTATCGTTTTACACTAGAGCAACTACAATCCATGTAATCACTCTCTACAAAACAACTTCTCAATTTGACAAATTGGGCGTTTGATTCTTTAGCCTGGTTAAATTAAAATTTTGGTTTGTTTTTTTACATATAAAATATCAAATGTTTTATATTTTCCAAGGAGCTAAGGCAGCAATCCAACATTTATTCATAAAACATACGTCATCTCATACTAAACAATGATACCTCAAAACGTTACCCATTCATGAGAGTTGTGATTGAATTATTTTTCTTTCACCGCAATGTGTAAGACGAATAACTATGTATTTCAGAAATAATGTGATCACAATACCCGGAATTGTTTAATTTATGTTCATACATTTCCATAGACTGCCTCAACTCTCATTCACTTTTTCTCAACCTTTGGACCTGGAAAAGAGCACACGTATTTGAAAAAAACAATTCTTAAGCAAAACTGTGTTGAATGTGGCAGAAACATCCATTATAAAGTTAAAAATAAAGTGAAAATATGAACTTTTCCAAAAAAAAATATCTGGAAAAAAATAAGAAAATTGTAAACCTCGTCATTCAAAGAGCAGAAGCTATCTGAGCCCTGCAAGCCGAATATAACCCTAGTTTTCTGGGCCAAGTCAGCCCATAAGTAGGGCTTTCGACAATTTGTTTTAAATATTATTCCATTCTTTAATGCATAAAAATGCTATATAAGAACACCTGCTACAATTTGGAAGCCTAGAAGCTAGATTTTATATGTAAACCGATCCATTATGTTACATGATAAAGAACTTAGACAATAACTTGAACAAGCCTTTAGATGACAAAGCAGACTAGAATAACATGACCAGGTGAAGTTTAGAGTTTGTCAAAATTATGTAAACATGAGCAGAAATTGAACATTTTCTAGAAAAATTATATATGCATGTACACACCCTGTAATTAATAAAAATAATAATTCACAATCCACTGCATAAAGGAATGCTAATACTTGTAGACCCAACATAATATTTTAAAGCAGACAACTGCATTAACTTCCAACTAACCAAAAGTTATCTACCATTAAAGGTGTTGCAATGTTTGTGGAACACATCAAACTAAGAGACCAAGTTTACATTCACCAAGATTTGTATCAGCAAAGTACACGTAAATAGTGTGATCTATTTAAAACTTAACATAGGTGAATAACTATGTCATATATCTACCATATTTATTTATTAGTAGACAATTAAACATTACAAACATGAAACATAGTTAATAACCTTATAGATTGGGTTAATTTTGGCATAACCAACTTAAATGCTTATACTGTCTATAGTAGGTGATGTGTATAGTGCTATGAGAAAATTTGAACTGCAATTTTCAAAGAAATATCTTTTATGTATTATAATTTTATGTTTTTGCTTTTAGCAAGGAATTTGTGGATTCAGTTAATGTAACAATTATTGTAAGTAGTAAAGTCATGAGTTATGAATCTCAAAAGCCAGTAATAAGCATACGTCACTACATTCTCACTCAACTGTAAAATTATAAGATATATAAATTAGAAATGTAATGCATGTAACAAAACTTTAAAGGTATATATATACTAGAAAACTTACCAAACCTCGTATCTTTGAAGTTACCAAAGTTTCTAGAGTAAAATGAATACAACTCCTATATTGAATTAACAACTAACTAAAATTTCTCTTTCCTTACGACATATCCAAAAACAGCATGATAATTTTACGAAACTTATCCTTGATTTATTTCTAATAAAATGACATATCACTAGAAGATTTTTCTAATATAAGAACAATTTCACTTTGAACCATATTTATAGGAATAACACACGATATATTGTTTCTCATAAGAAATTGGTATGAAATAATATTTCTTGTGACATGAATGACATAAACCTAAAGCTAGAAGTTTTTAAAAAAAATATTCCACATCCGTTATTGCAATGGCACACTATAAGATTAATTGCAAATCGAAACCATTGTCATTCCCTATGCCTTATAGAGCGTATGAATATGCAACCAAATTCCCAATTTTACAACCAGCTTGTACTGCAGTCTAACACTATAATTTTGACCATACACCCCTAGGCTGAACTTTATATGAAAACCCATATATCTAAGCTCACTAATCAACTAAATCTCTCAAACCAACTATGTATGCGTAGCCCACTATAATTCAACATGCTCTTTTCTAGTGCAAAAGCAAGCCTTCACACAATGGCACTTTATTTGTAAGATTACTAAGGCAGTTTGATTTTTGCAAATTAGGGCGTAGGGGATGAGAGAAGTTGGAAGAGACGAGTGGAGAAGTTGAATGAAAAACTTTTGGAGTGTCGCTTGATTTCACTGATTCCCCGACACCTCGACTAATTAACTAATAGCTTTGGTTTTTTGTCACCGTACAGCAGTATCAGCCAAAAAACAAAGCAGGTTATGGTTAATTGATGCCCCATTCATAAATCAAATCATTCATTCTTGTACTCCTACTACAGGATAACTGAATCCCTATTCGGAATTCAAGTGAAATTGTAAATCCCTAAAATAGTACCAAAATCTCAATAGTTACGTTAAACAAAAACCAACTAATCGGAATAATAAAATCTACTAAAATAATCGGTCTAATATAGATTAAAGAAATGAAAAGCAGATTGAATTTATTAAATCACTCTCAATCAGGAACATAAGAATAAAATACCTAGGTTATGGTTTTTGAGAAAAATGACTCTTAATCAGGAACAGAAGAACGAAGATGGTGATTAAATTCCAACCCAAGTTCGTTGCGATGATTCGGAGCTTGAATCCCCAAATAAGGAAGAAAGCGGAATATTAGGGTTTTGAAGTCGAAGGAAAAGTGTTTTGGCAAGTAAAGAAAATGAAAGGGAACGAAAAAGTTTCACCGCCTAAGATTTTTGTTTTATGGGTCGTATGGTATGACGTGTGTACACGCCGTGCTTAAAAAATTAGTAATAAAAATAGTGTTTTTTGCAGCAACATGCCTACAACACTGTCATGTCTTGCAATAATTAGGATACTTCCTTGTAGTGAATTAGCGTAACTATAAAATATACATTGTATTGAATGTTTGGATGATGTTCAATTATGGAATTATATGAAAATGTAATTCATATTAAATTAATATATTTGTGGTGACTATTGTAGCAATTAATATAATTTGCTGCTATAAATGGGAGTGCAATTCAACAAATAATAATTGTAACCAATATTGAATGGGGAAAGCAAATATATTAGGATAATGGTTACAATTCCTAAATTAATTAGGATTAATGTTGTGCACCCCAATTAGGAAATTAGACCGCATTAGACACGAGATTAAGCTTAACTTGTGGAAGAAGTCTGCCTAGAACCGACCAGCAAATACAGCATCCACAGGTGGTCATCTTAATGTGAAGGTTCTAATGCATAAATATAAATGTACCAAGGGACGAGGTTAAGTTTAACTTGTGGTAGATGTCTGCTAGGAACCAGCCAGCAAATCCAACATCCACAAATAGTTAACTTAGTGTGAGAGGTCTGGTTCACAAATAATATATATATATATATATAATAAGAAACAAATCAGTAAATAGATAAGAATAGTAATTGTCTGTTAAGGTACAACAAATAGATACCTTGGGATTAATTAATTGTTGCCTTAGGAAAATATGACCGTTATGGTTATAAAGGGGCAATAAACAAAGAAATAAGAAGTAAATGGGTGTAATAATTGGATTAATGAATATTGATTGTTTCTTAAATAATAAGTCCAAATTAGGGAATTAATTAAATAAATATCCTAGAGTAAAGAGTATATAACTTTCCTTATTTATATTACTGAATATAGAACTTATAATTAAAAGTAGAGTTGGACTTACTAGGTTAATGATATATAAATATTATTAACCATAGTTATCCGTAACGATAATAAATCTCATGCATATTATATTTATGTGAAGAGTAACTAAACAGAAAAGACGTAAAGACATGGCCCACTTTATCCCAATAGGGAAAGGTACTAAGGGCTGATGGGGTACGAACCTGATAACCTTCGTGTGTAGTCTGCTTCCTGGGTATTAAGAGGCTAGGGTTGAAGAGTCCACCTGGGAATAGGTCTTTCAGTATAGGGATCTTAAACGGCATGTGTGTTTATTGTCTACCCAAACCTGGAAACTTAAAGTGTTAGATATGGCTACCTATCCTATAGGAAGTACTAAGCGACTAAGGGGGTTATCCAATTTGGTCAGATAGAGGTATAACAAGCAATAAAATACCATCTCCCACCTTATACGGGGTAAGGGTATATGCGTGAATGACAGAAGCCTTAACTAGTAGGGCTCATAGCTAGTGCTCTCTAGTTTATAAGAATGTGGAACAAGTTATCGAGAGGTAATAAGTATGCCGACCAATAAGTCCGCCATGGGTTTTAAGTGATCGGGAGAATCCACCCTATCTATCATTGATAGTGAGGCGGAAAACAATAAAGGGTAAGTGGATGGAAAGGTGTATATATATAATAACTCCGCAGTAAGGGGTCCACTTCTCGGTCTAATAATAAGTTAAATTATGGTTTAAGGGATTTCTAAATATATGCTAAATGTTCTATCTAGGTATTATATCTTGGAACACTACCGTGTGAAGAGTAGTAGGGTCATGCGTAAACATTAACAAGGTTAGTCTACAATCACTAACCATTATATGCATACATATTTGGTTGAACCAAACGTAATATATCTGTGTATAAAAATTTGTTTTGTACATTTCCTCTTTACCAGAATTATGTTGTTCTGCCCCTCTCCTCATTACAACCACACATCTATTCTAGAGAAGGACGGGTTCTCATAGATATTTTAGTTTGGCTTTTGGTTCTTGTTCTCTCTCATGCTCGGTATTGGCAAAGTGACTTACTTTGAAAAAGGTAGTTACTTAAGTTAATACTAGTTATTCAATTTTGTTTCCACGGTGAGTTTTCTTTTAAGGTACTCTGATTATGCTCATTCTCATTTATTGCAGTTACCAGATATACATGCTCCTTGCTTGGATGTGATTAAGTTTATTTCTTGTTGAAATTTGGGCGTAGAAAATTATGGGGTGTTACAGGTGGAGCCATGTATGTGATCATGGCAGTTGACTATTTCACGAAATGAGCCGAAATTGAAACGCTGACCACTATCTTGACAAAACAGGTGATCAACTTCATCGTCAGAACATCACATGTTTGTTTGGACTTCCCAAAATTAACATCATGGATAACAGGACCCAATTTGATAGATCGAAGTTAAGAGATTTCTATCAACGATATCGCATTGAAAAGAAGTATATGGCAGTTGCGTACCCACAATCTAATGTATAGGTCGATGCTGTGAATAAGATCATAAAGTCTGTTTTGAATAAGCGATTGGAGGGTGCCAAAGGCAAGTGGGTCGATGAACTTCCATTAGCCTTTAGGAATATTGTACAACCATAAGTCTGCAACTGGTCACCCTTTATTTGTGTTATCCTACGGCTCCAAGGAGGTGATGCCTGTGGAGCTTGATGTCCCCTCTCATCGAACAATATACTATGATCCTTTAAGTAACAAGGCACTTCTCCTAAAATTACTTGACATGATTGATGAGAAGAGGGAGGAGGCTAACTTGCGTGCTTCAGCACAAAGACAACCGATTTCCCGATACTATAATAAAAATTTTCGGCATAGAATCTTTGAACTCGGCGATCTCGTTTTGAAACTTATCTTCCCAACCCCATTACAATAGACCCAAGATGGGAAGGAACTTAAGTCATTCGATGGAATCTTAATAATGGAGCTTTCAAGCTAATGACTATCAATGGCGAAGATCTTCAAAGAGCATGGAATTCCGAGAGCTTGGGGATATATTTGATTTAGGATTTTTATTCTTTCACTTTTGTAACTATCAATTCATTTTTCGATTATGTAATAAGGCATGATGAGACGACCCGAACTTCCCCATGAAGGAAAGCACAGATTGCGTTGAGGACAAGACAAAATAGAACGCAGACAGAAGAACATTTCATTGTTATTACAACAATTCCCTCAGATACAAGAATATACAGAGCATAAATGAATAAAATACATTCGAATAATATCAGAGATTTAAATTACATTTAAATACATCGCAACGGAAAATAATACAAAAGCACAACTAGAAATAATGCACGGATACAGAGCTTTCCGAGCATCGTTCCAGCTGTAAATCAGGATCCTATGAATATAAATCTGCAAAACCAAAACTACTAGCTGCCCGTGTGGAAAATAGGGGCACCCAGAGTTTAGGTTAAAACAATAAACTCCAGGTCAGTCATGTGACTGGTGTGAGAACTAAAACAGTTATTAATCTTTATTTTTAAAGTTAGGTAAATCAAGGGACCTCGCCGTATAACACGGAACGGGTTTCCTCCCAAGAATACCAGTGCATAAAACAAACAACGCAATGCTAAATAAAGAAAAATGAAGCTGTTATAAGACCCAGGTCCCGTCACACAATGCAACGTAAGCCGGAGGATAGGGTTTTTACCCTATAACAGCCAAAGCATGCTTGATACGTTGAAAACACATTATTTGATACTATTATAGGTGTATAGTGTCAAAACAATTTCAATCATAAATATAAATCATAGACGGCATGGGTACCATATATCATGTCGCCATACTAGCTCTACAATTAAAACCGCAATATCATGTATTGGAAATTGGATTTCCGTCATGAGTCGAGGCAAGGGGCAAGCTCCTCTCCGTTCGAGACACTCTAGCAAATGTCTCAGGACCCCACTTTGATCCTTGGAATCGGCTGGGCCGGTCCTCTCTTACTTTCGAGGATTGGCAATTCCTGAACACACGTTTCCCGGTCCTTACAGACCTATATCCGAGGCGCCTCGCATTCCAACAACCACACAGGTGAAAAGTATATAAATGTCAGGGCTGGTAGGTCACTGACACCACCCTAGCTAGAAAAAAACATCGTGCTCTCCCAGCGGCCCGTCTCCCGTTTTTGACTCATACCGAGGTGTGAGGATCGCGAATTCACGTTATACACAAAGCTACGCCACACAGGTCGTGCTTTGATCATCAACCACAAGACTTTGCTTTTCAACAGAAGCCTTGATCAATTGCCACTTACGCATGCCACATTGGCAATTCACTCCATGCGACTGATGTCCATCGATATACAACCTCTGAGCTCGTACGTCTCAGAGAAGGGCGTTAAGCAAGAGAATAAATTCTCCGCCGCCAAACAGATGTATATTTAATAGAGATCAATCAACACAGAATAAAATCCAATGTCAAACACACAATCCATTTACAAGTTCGTTCTGGGTCTGAACGAAGCCGGAGGCACTTTCCTCGCATATCCATCGATCTCCAAGTACATCTGGACGATCACCAACCGTTTCCCTCATCTTGGGTGTACAGCCCAATCGAGATCATCAGTAATCACCCAAACGATGTGAAGACTTCTGGTCTTCAACCACCGTATTCATCTTCGACATCTCGTCGAATCGGTTATTCAGAATGGATATAAACCCGGCCTTTCTGAATAACCCACGTATATGATAAACAAACGGTATACAAACACAACGAACGCCTCATTCCAATTCAGAATATTCTTTTATTCACAAAATCACATTCTTCGGGAAAGGTTCCCATTAATTTTATCCAAGATAAATTCTTTTAAATTTATTCTTTAATCTTCCTTTAGATACCATTTCAAACTAGTCGGGATTAGCGAACCACACCGAAGTAATTATTTATTTTATTTCCCAATCCCAACCTATTCATCCCATGGAGCAAAACTGGCAGTACTCCATATCTAACACCAAGGTGTTATCGGTAAAATTAATTACCATTTCACGTTCAAATCTAATTAAAGATTTAACTATCGCTTTGGTGCAAAACTGGTGGTACTCCATTCTCGATCACCTTTCAGATTTGATAATTTAAATTATCAATTCACGTTTCATTCTAATTAAAGATTCATTGAAATTCCACTTAGTTTTAATCTTCTCAAAAATCAACATCCTGCCTTTAACTGGGTTAAAGAACCAATGTCATATAAAACACGATTCACGATAAACCCAAATCACATTTGATATTAAATACAAGGCTCTGAACAGAAAATATACCGGCTTATATTCAATATCAAATTCTAAAACCAAAAAATATCGTATTGGAAATAACGATATAAAATATATCTTTCAAATTCCCATAACAATATCTGTATAGTCACGAAATCCAATATCGAAATATTCCAAAGACAATTTCGATTCAGATCCACTTCCCCTTTATATATATTGGAAATTCTGGTTATTTTCAAAACCGATTCAAATTCAATTTAGGGTACTTTTGTCTCACGTCCTTATTTAAGTTTTAAATTAAAGCTACGTCCACCCATACTTTTCCATACGTTTCTGGTCCCTAAAATCACATGCCGCCCAAAAAATTTGGTCCATTCGCCTGCTCCTCAAGTCCCCTTCGCCTTTTTCAATTTGTGGCAAAAAAAAATGCGCTCATGCATAAAAAAAAATTCTAAATTCTGGAAATAATCCCAGGAGCCCATGCAAACAGAAAAAAAAAAGTTGCATACATATATGCAACTATTACTGATAGTTGCATACATGTATGCAACTTTTTAAATACACATGCAAAAAAGATCCGCAAGCCTGCTGAATAACTGCATACAAGTATGCTGTTATTCAAAATAGCTGCATACTTGTATGCAGTAATGTGTTGAAAGCCAAAGGCGTGACAATATGTGCATACTTGAATGCATATTTTCTGCATAACTGCATACTCGTATGCACATATGCAAGCATGCGTGTTTTCCATGCAGAAATCGAATAGATGCATGAAATCAAGCATGTATTTCGGAAAATCTGCATACATGTATGCATATATGCTGCTGTATGATGCGGAATTGAAATAGATGCATACATGTATGCAACTATTTGAAATATGTGCATGTTTTTATGCATTTTACTGCATTTTTCGCTGTTTTGTGTATTTTTTGATTTTGACGTGTTTGTTGATTGATTTTCCACCTGATTTTTTTGGCGTGAACATGTTTTATTTAATTATGAATTTACGTGATTTTTTTATATTTTTTTATATTTTTTTATATGTTTTTGAAAAATAGGGATCTAATTTACAATAAGTTTAGGACCGGATGTGAGCCTAATTAAGTTTCGTTTTAGGGATGTGTGCCTAATATTCACTTCAATTTATTCATTTCAAAAATAAATTGGTTTTAGTTCTAGTTCAAAACCAGTTCATTTCTATAAAAATCTATTTTTATCCTTTCAAATATGGAGTTTTTCATCCTATTTCTTGCCAATTCACATATTATGATTTTACACAAATTATTAATATTTTTAATAATTTTATCAAGGCCCGTACAGTCGATTTCCATCAACGGCCATCGAACTGCACTTACAGCGACCTTTTTCAAATTTTATTTGGACATAATTCCAAATCCAACTGTTGGATTTCAAATTTCTAATATTCATTGGAAAGCTCTTTTCGATACGAACCCAACGGTTCCGGTTTTAGGAGAATCCGACGGTCGGATCTCCCGCAATGTCAATTCGAAGTCAATGGTCGAAATTCACGAACTACCGCAGCGCGGCGCGTTCTATTCAGGCCATTATATATATATATAATATATATATATATATTATGTATATTTCATCGATTTCCTTTTAAAACATAATTTATAAATCTTTTTTAAATTCGTTTTCAAAACCATTTCAACTCTATATTCAATTTCAAATCAAAATTGAATATTTCATATCATTACTATATAAATGATAATATTTTCAAAACGTTATATTTTGAAATCACTACCTTTTCTATATTCATTATAAAAACGAATATAATCGATATAACTATCGTTCATGTCAAAATGGCGCAACTCTAATCAACACGGTTTTTTATATATATTTCAATAAATTCGTTATTCTATTCAACAAATGAATATTTATTCTATTCCACACACGAATCTATATTTCTTTCAACACACGACCAATCTCAACACATGAGTACTGTCAACACACAACTATTTTTGTTAGGTAAAATATTTTATAAAATTTTGGTATCTATCGTTTGATTTTCAATCAGACTCCAACCGTAAAGTAGTGTCTAATCTTAAATATGATAAAGATGTAAATTTTATTATTAAAATATTTTACTCAACACATGAATAGTTCCAACACATGAACATCGTCGACACATGACTATTTTTATATTCAACATATGAATTTTCTTTTGTAATATTCATTATTTTCCCGATTAGAATAAAGCCCAATCAATCACCATATAATGTTAATTATATGGATTCCATACAACACATGTATGTAATAGCAATGATAAACAATCAACCATCATCCAAGGTGCACCACACAACTGCATAAGCATCAAATATAAATAATTAACGCTTACACAGCCTGTCGACCAATCGATCGACATTCAATTAAATAATTGGGATTAGTGTACGCCAAATTTCATCCCAACACCCGTGCGGGGTTTCAAATCAACAAACACAGATTTTTATTTGTGCAGTTGGGCGATGTGTAAAATTTATCGTCCCAATCAATATCAGTCAAATCAGTGTATATAAACAAATCGGCCGATTTGTTTATAATTATTTATTTATTCACATTCACGTTAAAAATTATATTTTTAACGATAAAATATTTTTAACTATATAAATATTTTATTACCTTTCAACACAAGAATATTTTATTATTCAATCATTCCACAACACAATCAATTTTCACAACACATCAATCAAACAAACAAGCCGTCCATGGTCTGTGGACGACGGGTGTCGGGTGCTGCTAAGCACCGTCTGCATCCTAGTATATATATATAACTAGAAAAAGAAATTTAGAGTGAGAAGTTCTCACCGATAGCTAATCCAATACCTCGACACTTTCAATGTAGGGAATCATCACTGTTCTCGCCTTTTGTCACTTTCGTTGCCCATAGCCACTACATATATAAAAATCACATTTTTATATTGTTACTATGTATATAAAAATCATATTTTTATAATCACTCCATATGGATAAAAATTCTATTTTTATATCTCTAATATATAGATAAAAATTCTATTTTTACATCGTTACTATATAGATAAAAATTCTATTTTTACATCGCTGCTATATAGATAAAAATTCTATTTTTACATCGCTACTATATAGATAAAAATTCTATTTTTATATCGCGGCTATATAGATAAAAATTCTATTTTTACATCCCTACTATATGAATAAAAATTCTATTTTTACATCGCTACTATATAGATAAAAATTCTATTTTTACATCGCTACTATATAGATAAAAAATCTATTTTTACATTGCTACTATATAGATAAAAATTCTATTTTTACATCGCTACTATATAGATAAAAATTCTATTTTTACATCGCTACTATATAGATAAAAATTCAATTTTTACATCGCTGTTTATATAATAAAGATTATATTTTTATCACGCTATTCTTCATATAAAGATTTCATCTTTTCAAATATAAAGATTTCGCCTTTTCAAATATAAAGATTTCGCCTTTTCAAATATAAAGATTTCGCCTTTTCAATTTTTTTTTCTCTTTGAAAGATCAAATCTTTTAACTTCTAAAAATCCAATCTTTCAACTTATACAAATCTAATCTTTAAACAACGTATAATTTTTAGTTTATATATTCATAAAAATCAGATTTTAATAACCTAATAGCAAAAATAAAAATATATAAACAAAATTAAGAACTCACAACGAATTTTAGGGTAGGGGGTTTCACGTCGGGTGGCGGTTCGTCAGAGGTGGAGGGGGGTTTGGGGATGTGGCGGGTCCGCCTGAAGGGGTCGGCGATGCAAGGGTTTCGGTTTGGGGGGGGGGCGCGGTCGGTTGCGTTCCAGGTGGAGGAGGGAGCGAAGGGAGGAGAAGAAGGAGAAGGCATGGCGGAGGGGGGGCATGCGCCTCAGGCGGCGGTGGCGCATCGTGATCTTCCGCGATTGAAGAATATTTTTTTCTTTTTTCTTTAATCGTTCTGAGAATGAACGATGGGGGGGGCTGGATGAATAAAGGAGATGGAAGGGGGGTTATTTTATTTAATTATCTCCCAAAAAGCAACTTTTATTTTCGACCTCTAAACGAGGCCCACCGCCTGTCGTCCATAGCTAATTACCCCCATTCTGAACACAATGGGATATGTATCATCGGCTGATTCGATCGTTATG
Source organism: Allium sativum (assembly GCA_030737875.1). Classification (NCBI taxonomy): domain Eukaryota; kingdom Viridiplantae; phylum Streptophyta; class Magnoliopsida; order Asparagales; family Amaryllidaceae; genus Allium; species Allium sativum. The sequence continues at coordinate 303,070,979 of CM060925.1, read as the reverse complement.
ATCAGATTTCCTCAAAATCAAAATATAACTCTATATATTGAATTTGAACGCACATTTCAACTTACCGGGGCCACATACTAACTAGAAAAATTCTAGAAAAATATTTTCTTACTTCGTATTGACGATACGGTCCTAACAAAACTAGTTTCGTCGAATTCTGAGACCGTTGGAAAAATGGACATTTTCCAGTCGATTAAAATCAACTGAAACTGGTCAAACGCATTTTCCTTTGCCACGCTCCCATATTAATTCAAAATATTATAAAATTTGGAACCTAACAATAACTTGACATCACGAATCCAACAAAAGTGGTTTCGTCGAAATCCGAGGTCGTTTGCAAAATTTCCATTTTTAAGGGCCTGAATTCTGTAGCGACTATTCAGAATTTTCAACTGGACGTATCATTTGATTCCCGCTATGAAATTTCAATTTTCCAGATTTATTGGAAAGATATTCTCAATTAGATTCAAATATTTTTGGTTTCTCTAAAATCCAGTTTAGTTTGCACCCGGTATGTTCAATTGAAGTTTGAAATCGAAATATCGAACTACCACGCCATTTCAATTCCTTTTATAATTATAAATAATTATTTATATTCTAACGACGACGTATATAAATATATTCGTTCTTTTTCTATTCAAAATAAATTTCTCGTCGATATTATTTAAATAATTCATTTTAAATGTTCAAAATTCATTAAAATTGCCAAAATAAAAATTTTAAACTGGCTCGCATTTCCGGGTTATTACAATCTCCCCCACTTAAAACTTTTCGTCCCCGAAAAGGAATGAAGCCGAAAGTTGTTTAACAAATCAACTCAACTTCCTTTATTTTGATTACGGCTTAAGTTCTTCAACTTTTCAGTTTCTAAGAACTTTTCAAATTTTTCAAAATTTGGCTAATACCCTAAATTTTCGAAAAATTTCGCCATAACCTCCCCTGCAAAGGGAGCACCGGGAAAATCCTGAAATTGCCATATAGGCCCTCTGATCTCAAAAAGAAAAAGAAAAAGCCAAGAGGCTAGCCAGTCGGCTCATAAAATCATCATCACCCAAACAAAACAGTAAATTATGGTAAACATGTACCTATTTGTCGGGCAAACAAATTTTATTCTTCTGCTCCAGCCTCCTTGCTATGACATTTTCAATGTAAGTACATGTACATGCAAGCAAATGCGACCAATTTTCAATACAATTCAATATTTGGTACAATTAGGCGAAATGGTTCAAAATTTAATTAGACAAACAATAATCAAACAACACAACCATCAATCAATTAGTGGATTAACGTTTTAAATTCATAATTTGATATATATACAGAAAATCATGTTTTTGATGTCAAATCACAACAATGTATTCTAGCTATATTTTGGTTCTCACACCAGTCTAATGGAAATATATAGATATCACACCTTCGAAATACGAACATAAATACTGATGATGTGGCCACATCATCAGAATTATCCCCGGGTGTCTAGAATGTGACTCTATATCTATCCAGTATATTAAAACTTCGACTATACGTTCATGACGCGTATACGCGAAATCTTTATATATTGGATTGTCCAAATTCCAAATAAATATTCAAATACGTATAAAGCGATTTAAATTTTCAAAACAAAATTCGTTTTCATTTGAAAAATGTACTCTTCACACTCGTTCTAGGATACTACTGATCCTATCTCTAACGAGTCATTCTAATTGGGTATTACTAATCCAATATCTGATGAATTCTTTCATAGGGTTCTAATGTGTCTTGTACTCGAGCTTTGTAAAACAAAGCTCTGATACCAAACTGAGACGACCCGAACTTCCCCGTGAAGGAAAGCACAGATTGCGTTGAGGACAAGACAAAATAGAACGCAGACAGAAGAACATTTCATTGTTATTACAACAATTCCCTCAGATACAAGAATATACAGAGCATAAATGAATAAAATACATTCGAATAATATCAGAGATTTAAATTACATTTAAATACATCGCAACGGAACATAATAAAAAAGCACAACTAGAAATAATGCACGGATACAGAGCTTTCCGAGCATCGTTCCAGCTGTAAATCAGGATCCTGTGAATATAAATCCGCAAAACCAAAACTACTAGCTGCCCGTGTGGAAAATAGGGGCACCCAGAGTTTAGGTTAAAACAATAAACTCCAGGTCAGTCATGTGACTGGTGTGAGAACTAAAACAGTTATTAATCTTTATTTTTAAAGTTAGGTAAATCAAGGGACCACGCCGTATAACACGGAACGGGTTTCCTCCCAAGAATACCAGTGCATAAAACAAATAGCGAAATGCTAAATAAAGAAAAATGAAGCTGTTATAAGACCCAGGTCCCATCACACAATGCAACGCAAGCCGGATGATAGGGTTTTTACCTTATAACAGCCAAAGCATGCTTGATACGTTGAAAACACATTATTTGATACTATTATAGGTGTATAGTGTTAGAACAATTTCAATCATAAATATAAATCATAGACGACATGGGTACCATATATCATGTCGCCATACTAGTTCTACAATTAAAACCGCAATATCACGTATAGGAAATTGATTTCCGTCATGAGTCGAGGCAAGGGGCAAGCTCCTCTCCGTTCGAGACACTCTAGCAAATGTCTCAGGACCCCACTTTGATCCTTGGAATCGGCTGGGCCGGTCCTCTCTTACTTTTGAGGATTGGCAATTCCTGAACACACGTTTCCCGGTCCTTACAGACCTATATCCGAGGCGCCTCGCATTCCAACAACCACACAGGTGAAAAGTATATAAATGTCAGGGCTGGTAGGTCACTGACACCACCCTAGCTAGAAAGAAACGTCATGCTCTCCCTGCGGTCCGTCTCCCGTTTTTGTCTCATACCGAGGTGTGAGGTTCGCGAATTCACGTTATACACAAAGCTACACCACATAGGCCGTGCTTTGATCATCAACCACAAGACTTTGCTTTTCAACAGAAGCCTTGATCAATTTCCACTTACGCGTGCCACACTGGCAATTCACTCCATGCGACTAATGTCCATCGATATACAACCTCTAAGCTCGTACGTATCAGAGAAGGGCGTTAAGCAAGAGAATAAATTCTCCACCGCCAAACAGATGTATATTTAATAGAGATCAATCAACACAGAATAAAATCCAATGTCAGACACACAATCCATTTACAAGTTCGTTCTGGGTCTGAACGAAACCGGAGGCACTTTCCTCGCATATCCATCGATCTCCAAGTACGTCTGGACGATCACCAACCGTTTCCCTCATTTTGGGTGTACAGCCCAATCGAGATCATCAGTAATCACCCAACCGATGTGAAGACTTATGGTCTTCAAACACCGTATTCATCTTCGACACCTCGTCGAATCGGTTATTCAGAATGGGTATAAACCCGGCCTTTCTGATAACCCACGTATATGATAAACAAACATTATACAAACACAACGAATGCCTCATTCTAATTCAGAATATTCTTTTATTCACAAAATCACATTCTTCGGGAAAGGTTCCCATTAATTTTATCCAAGATAAATTCTTCTAAATTTATTCTTTAATCTTCCTTTAGATATCATTTCAAACTAGTCGGGATTAGCAAACCACACCGAAGTAATTATTTATTTTATTTCCCAATCCCAACCTATTCATCCCATGGAGCAAAACTGGTAATACTCCATATCTAACACCAAGGTGTTATCGGTAAAATTAATTACCATTTCACGTTCAAATCTAATTAAAGATTTAACTATCGCTTTGGAGCAAAACTGGTGGTACTCCATTCTCGATCACCTTTCAGATTTGATAATTTAAATAATCAATTGACATTTCAATCTAATTAAAGATTCATTGAAATTCCACTTAGTTTTAATCTTCTCAAAAATCAACATCCTACCTTCAACTGGGTTAAAGAACCAATGTCATATAAAACACGATTCACGATAAACCCAAATCACATTTGATATTAAATACAATGCTCTGAACGGAAAATATACCGGCTTATATTCAATATCAAATTCTGAAACCAACAAATATCGTATTGGAAATAACGATATAAAATATATCTTTCAAATTCCCATAACAATATTTGTATAGTCACGAAATCCAATAACGAAATATTCCAAAGATAATTTCGATTCAGATCCACTTCCCCTTTATATATATTGGAAATTCTGGTTATTTTCAAAACCGATTCAAATTCAATTTATTCATTTCAAAAATAAATTGGTTTTAGTTCTAGTTCAAAACCAGTTCATTTCGATAAAAATCTATTTTTATCCTTTCAAATATGGAGTTTTTCATCTCAGTTCTTTCTAATTCACATATTATGATTTTACACAAATTATTAATATTTTTAATAATTTTATCAAGGCCCGTACAGTCGATTTCCATCAACGGCCATTGAACTGAACTTACATCGACCTTTTTCAAATTTGATTTGGACATAATTCCAAATACAAACGTTGGATTTCAAATTTATAATATTCATTGGAAAGCTATTTTCGATACGAACCCAACGGTTCCGGTTTTAGGAGAATCCGACGGTCAGATCTCCCGCAACGTCAATTCGAAGTCAATGGTCGAAATTCACGAACTGCCGCAGCGCGGCGCGTTCTATTCAGGCCATTATATATATAATATATATATTATATATATATTTCGTCGATTTCTTTTTAAAACATATTTTATAAATCTTTTTTAAATTCGTTTTCAAAACCATTTCAACTCTATATTCAATTTCAAATCAAAATTGAATATTTCATATCATTACTATATAAATGATAATATTTTCAAAACGTTATATTTTGAAATCACTACCTTTTCTATATTCATTATAAAAACGAATATAATCGATATAACTATCGTTCACGTCAAAATGGCGCAACTCTAATCAACACGGTTATATATATATATATATATATATATATATATATATATCAATAAATTCGTTATTTTATTCAACAAATGAATATTTATTCTGTTCAACACATGAATCTATATTTCTTTCAACACACGACCAATCTCAACACATGAGTACTGTCAACACACAACTATTTTTGTTATGTAAAATATTTTATAAAATTTTGGTATCTATCGTTTGATTTTCAATCAGACTCCAACCGTAAAGTAGTGTCTAATCTTAAATATGATAAAGATGTAAATTTTATTATTAAAATATTTTACTCAACACATGAATAGTTTCAACACATGAACATCGTCGGCACATGACTATTTTTATATTCAACATATGAATTTTCTTTTATAATACTCATTATTTTCCCGATTGGAATGAGGCCCAATCAATCACCATATAATGTTAATTATATAGATTCCATACAACACATGTATATAATAGCAATGATAAACAATCAACCATCATCCAAGGTGCACCACACAACTACATAAGCATCAAATATAAATAATTAACGCTTACACAGCCTGTCGACCAATCGATCGACATACAATTAAATAATTGGGATTAGTGTACGCCAAATTTCATCCCAACACCCGTGCGGGGTTTCAATTCAACAAACATAGATTTTTATTTGTGCAGTTGGGCGATGTGTAAAATTTATCGTCCCAATCAATATCAGTCAAATCAGTGTATATAAACAAATCGGCCGATTTGTTTATAATTATTTATTTATTCATATTCACGTTAAAAATTATATTTGTAACGATAAAATATTTTTAAATATATAAATATTTTATTTACTTTCAACACAAGAATATTTTATTATTCAATCATTCCACAACACATCAATCAAACAAACAAGCCGTCCATGGTCTGTGGACGACGGGTGTCGGGTGCTGCTAAGCACCGTCTGCATCCTGGTATATATATATAACTAGAAAAAGAAATTTAGAGTGAGAAGTTCTCTCCAATAGCTAATCCAATACCACGACACTTTCAATGTAGGGAATCATCACTGTTCTCGCCTTTTGTCACTTTCGTTGCCCGTAGCCACTACATATATAAAAATCACATTTTTATATTGTTGCTATGTATATAAAAATCATATTTTTATAATCACTCCATATGGATAAAAATTCTATTTTTACATCTCTACTATATAGATAAAAATTCTATTTTTACATCGCTGCTATATAGATAAAAATTCTATTTTTACATCGCTGCTATATAGATAAAAATTCTATTTTTACATCGCTGCTATATAGATAAAAATTCTATTTTTACATCGCTACTATATAGATAAAAATTCTATTTTTACATCGCTACTATATAGATAAAAATTCTATTTTTACATCGCTGTTCATATAATAAAGATTATATTTTTATCACGCTATTCTTCATATAAAGATTTCATCTTTTCAAATATAAAGATTTCGCCTTTTCAAATATAAAGATTTCGCCTTTTCAAATATAAAGATTTCGCCTTTTCAAATATATATTTTTTCTCTTTGAAAGATCAAATCTTTTAACTTCTAAAAATCCAATCTTTCAACTTATACAAATCTAATCTTTAAACAACGTATAATTTTCAGTTTATATATTCATAAAAACTAGATTTTAATAACCTAATAGCAAAAATAAAAATATGTAAACAAAATTAAGAACTCACAGCGAATTTTGGGGAAGGGGAGGGGGTTTCACGTTGGGTGGCGGTTCGTCAGAGGTGGAGGGGGGTTTGGGGATGTGGCGGGTCCACCTGAGGGGGTCGGCGATGCTAGGGTTTTGGTTTGGGGCGGGGCACAGTCGGTTGCGTTCCAGGCGGAGGAGGGAGCGAAGGGAGGAGAAGAAGGAGAAGGCGCAGCGGAGGGGGCGCATGCGCCTCAGGCGGCGGTGGCGCATCGCGGTCTTCCGCGAATGAAGAATTTTTTTTCTTTTTTCTTTAATCGTTCTGAGAATGAATGATGGGGGGGGGCCTGGATGAATAAAGGAGATGAAAGGGGGGTTATTTTAATTATTTTATTTAATTATCTCCCAAAAAGCAACTTTTATTTTCGACCTCTAAACGAGGCCCACCGCCTGTCGTCCATAGCTAATTACCCCCATTCTGAACATAATGGGATATGTATCGTCGGCTGATTCGATCGTTATGATCAGTTTTCGTCAAAATGAAAATATAACTCTATATATTGAATTTGAACGCGCATTTCTATTTACCGGGGCCACATACTAACTAGAAAAATTCCAGAAAAATATTTTCTAACTTCGTATTGACGATACAGTCCTAACAAAACTAGTTTCGTCGAATTCTGAGACCGTTGGAAAAATGGACATTTTCCAGTCGATTAAAATCAACTGAAACTGGTCAAACGTGTTTTCCTTTGCCACGCTCACATATTGATTCGAAAAATTATGAAATTTGGATCCTAGCAATAACTTGACATCACGGATCCAACAAAAGTGGTTTCGTCGAAATCCGAGGTCGTTTGCAAAATTTCCATTTTTAAGGGCCTGAATTCTATAGCGACTATTCAGAATTTTCAACTGGACGTATCTTTTGATTCCCGCTATGAAATTTCAATTTTCCGGATTCGTTGGAAAGATATTCTCAATTAGATTCAAATATTTTTGGTTTCTCTAAAATCCGGTTTATTTTGCACCCGATATGTTCAATTGATGTTTGAAATCGAATTATCGAACTACCGCGCCATTTCAATTCCTTTTATAATTACAAATAATTATTTATATTCTAACGATGACGTATATAAATATATTCGTTCTATTTCTATACAAAATAAATTTCTCGACGATATTATTTAAAATAATTCTTTTAAATGTTCAAAATTCATTAAAATTACCAAAATAAATTTTTTTAACTCGCTCGCATTTCCGGGTTATTACACATGACTTGCCAATTGTTCATGATTAAAGCTATTTTCCATGCTATATGACTTTGTCTATTGCATTGGCTATGTGTTATGATTTAACGGATTTGTGCCTAGGATCGAACAAAGGGGATGGATAACTCCCCAGCGACTTTCATTGCTCAAGTTTCAACGAGCAGACTTAAATCCATGACAAGTCATACTTGGGTTGACTAAATTCGAGCTTGACTTCAACGCTCGACATTGTGATCCCCAATATGTGAACCAAAGTGCTAGAACGACGCTAAGGCGAATGTGATGCGAGCATCTACGTTGCTAACTCTAACTCTCACGACTAGATGGGGTATATAAAATTAGGCTGGAATGAATGGTGCACCATGACTTATGACCGCTAGCCCCCTAACTCTAACCTAGATTGTACCTGGGAGTGCGTAAAGGGTAATTCTACGACGTCCACACTTACTCCATCCCATGTTGATTGGGACAGGAGTATAAAGAATTAAGGACCCGATGTCCGAATTACATAAACTTGTCCCAACAACCAATGCTAGGAGCATGAGTATGGACTTATAAATTCATTTCAAACACGTATTGGATGCGACTCGTGATTCAAAGTTAATTGGGGGGCATATACACTATACCTTCAGACTACGACACTTAGTACTATGACACTTTAAGCTATGGCAATTAGCAATTATAAGCAAGACAGCTTATGATATAAATTACTAAGTAAATTAGCTTAACATTTCTTTAAAACTTGCTTCTCATAATAAATTACTTTTGACTTAGCTTAGAAATATCTGATTTTTTAGCACATTGAATGGAAAGCACTATAGAACTTTCAGACAAACAACATTGTTTTGTATAACAAAAGCAACATTTTGTTTTCAAATGCAGTTCTATACAAGGTTACAAGCTCAAACGTGAGGGTTGCACTCGCAACAACACAAAAGTGCCCAAAAATGAGACATATTGTTGATCAACTAAGCCTACGATGGTTTATCATCATTCTTCTTATTCTTTTTCTCCATCTCCTCAGCTAGCTGCTCCAAAATATGGTTGTTCCTCTTATTATACTTATCGATTAGGGTATCCTTGACTCTGTATGAAGGTGCATCGTGTTTCTTACTATGGCGCTTGGATGTGGTAGGTTGTGGAGTTTCCTTGGGTGGCAAACCCGTGCTAGAGGGAGGAATGGCTGGTAGTGGCTTGGCCATAAGGGGCCCAGAGCTTGACTCATATATGAGGTAGAGAAGTTATCTCTCATCCCGCGCCTTCATCTCCGCAAGGATCAGAGGTTCCGTCTTTCCAAACTCCCCCATTAAAAGCCCCTATCGTCCAACCTCTTCAGTGCATCGATCATTTCTTTATCTTTATCTAGGCCTTTGGCGAGGGGCACTTGTTACTCTTCAATCGCTTACACCTCGGCATTAGAATCTGTCTTCTCTATATGTGTACCTAAAGCAAGAAGAGCAATGATTAGTTCTGGTGGAATAATGAGTCTCCCGATTAGAAGCCTGGCTGCCAGATGATATGGCATGATTACTTCTCGAAATTAGGGAGAGAGAGAAGAGATATACCCCCGGCTGAGGCATCTCTAGGAGTGGAGGGAGACGCGACTTCTTGGATGGGAGTAAGAGGTTTCTTCGGGGCTAGACTTGGCACATTTGGATCATATCATTCCGCTGTTTTCGATGTTTGGGCTAGAGAAGGTAGGAGGATCCACATCCATGACAGAGGTAGCTTGGTTGGTGGATTGCATGGAAGTTGCCTCACGCTTACCGATGCTAGGTTTCCCTTCCATAGTTGTCTTTCCTTTCTGCCCATACCGCTCAGCATCCATGTAACAACCTAGAATTTTGGCAATATAAATTAATTACTAAGAATTTCAAAAATACGAATTTCTTCAAACGATGGAATTTGTCCACAAAACTTTTACCATTGCGTTCGTCTCAGAATTCTGGGCAACTTTCATGTTTGGAGTTTCACGAACGGAGTTGGTATGAAAAGGTTACGGACCAAATACAAAAACGGATGGAAAATAAATAATTTAGAATTTAAATAAATATTATCCCTTATACGAACAGCCGACCTGGGCATCTGATTACCCAAGCGGTCGACAATAGCGGTTGACCGCGATGGTCGACCATAGCGATCGACCGCCACGGTCGACCTACTGGGCGATCAGATGCCTAGTGACGGTTGGGTCATATAGGATTTGGTTTATAATATTATATAAAAGAATGGATGGATACAATTTAAAACTAATCCGATGGTTCTAAGCCATTACCACCCCTATAAATAAAGCGGTAGAGCCACATTCTCTTCCATTCAAATCTATAGAGGCAGTGGAGCTCTACCATTTTTCTTCCTCATCTAACCTAATTTCTAAATAAAATTATTCATACATATACCAAATCAAATAAAATTCATATGGAATCGGGGATATTAATAGATTCAACGGAAGAGGATTCTCAACGATTAATTTCTTCGCTCTCTTCCCTTTTTCTTACATTTCTACAGATCTAGAATTTTCCCCTTTCTAGATAAAATGTAGAGTTATAAGAATTTAGGGATTGTAAGCCTAAAAAGGTTCAAATAGAGAAATTGGAAGCTATAAGGCATTTATGGGAATTTTACTAATAGTATTATAACCATTTTTCTATTTCGTTTGAATCCAATCTATATTTTATGCCTATCATATCTTATTATTTAAATAATTGTAAATTGTGGCAACCATCGGATCCAATTATGAATATGTTTAAAAATTGGTAAATGACAAGTTGTGGTTATGTATAACATGAATTGTATATTTTCCCCACATATTCCTACAGTTATGTCATGAAATACGAAATATGTTGTACATGTTACATAGCACCGTGGATCTGGAAATTAGTCCTATTAGACATAAATTTGTTGTAGTTATGTTTCGGATCTTTAGTTTAGTGTCGAAATATGAAATATTTAAATTTGTGTAAAAACATGAATTTGAGTATTATGTGATTGTGAGAATAAAAGAAATATTTCTTGTTTACATTCGATATTGTTGAGTTTTTGGCTTAAGCATTGTAAATTACGCCGTTTTCCTCACTTTTTGATAAAGGGGCACTATTTTAGAGTCACAAGAAGTATGTTAAAAAGAATTAAAAAGGGAAAAGTGGTGCGAAGGTATATATTAAAATTATACATTTTTTCGTATGTAATTTGCATCGATTGTTCCAAAATAAAAATATATTACATATATTTCTTGTGATTTAGAAATATGTCAATTCCACAAAATAGGCATGATCTACAATGATGACGGCTAATGGTTCTTATGAGACTTGTAACCTTCTTGGCAAGATTGAATATAAAGAGGGAATGTTGGTTAATCGATTAGAACAAATCATTAATTTAAAAATAAGTATTGCAAAATAATAAATAATAAATAAATATTAATAAATACGTTGACCGCATGAAAACATAAAAATGAATATATACATATTATCCATCCAAATCAGTGTAAAACGGTGAAATATAAATTGTATGGAATGTTTGAATTTTGGACAAGGTTCAAATATGGAATTATATATAAATATAATACATTTTGAAATAATATATTTGTGGGAACATTTGTGGCAATAAATATAATTAATTTCCATAAATAAGACCGCAAATAAGAGAATAACCATTGTAACTGATATTAGTTTGAGGAAAATAAAGGGAAAAATGATTACAATTCCTAAAATCAATTAGGATAATTGTTGTAGGCAACAGTTAGGAAATTAAAATTATAACTGCATTTATACACGAGAAAAACTTAACTTGTGGTGTAAGCCTTCTCGTAACAGACCGACCAATCCAGCAACCATAGGTAGTCAGGTTAGTGTGAGGGGTCAAATGCATAAATATAATCATACAAAGGCACGAGTTTAAGTTCACTTGTGGTAGAAGTTTGTGTGGAACTGGCTGGCATATCAAGCATCCACAGGTAGTCAACTTATTATGAGAGGCCTGGTATGTAAAAATACATATATACACATATATAACAGTCAACCAATAAATAAATAAATAAAAATTGAAATTGTCAGTTGGGGTACAATAATAGATAACTTGGGACTGATAAATAGTTGCCTTAGGAAAATATGAGTGCTGGATTCATAAAGGGCAATAAAAATGATATAAAAGGAAAGGGGTATCATAAGGGAATTTATGGTTGTCATTTAAACACTAAGTCCAAATTTGGGAAGGTATTAAATAAATATCTTAGGGAAAAAGAATATTACCTTCCTTATTTATAGTAATGGAAATATAAAAGGTAATGGGATTTAGTAGGTAATAATGTAAGATATTATTAGCCATATAAACCCATGACGCAAATAAATTGTGTATGTATAGTATTTCCGTATAAAGGAACTAAACGGGAATAACTTAATAATGTAGCGTACTTTATCCCAAAAAGGGAAAGGTGTTAAAGGAAAATGGGGGAAGAACTAATAACCTTCGCGTATAGTCCGCTTCCTTGGTCCAAAAAGGCTAAGTGACTAGGGTTAAAGAGTCCACCTGGGAATAGGTTTTTCAGTATAGGGGTCTTAAATGGTAGGTGTGTGGGGGCCTACCCAACCCTGGAAATTAAAAGGGTCTGATATGGCCATTTATCCTACGGAAAGTAGTAAGCAACTAAGAAGGTTATCTAATAAGGTCAGCTAGAAGATAAAGCGAATGATAAAATACCTTCTCACGCCTTATGTGTGGCAAGGGTACATGCATGAATGACGAAGCCTTAACTAATAGGGCCCATAGCTAGTGCCCTCTAGTTTATGCTAACGATGAATATATTATCGAGGGATAATAAGTGACCAGTAGGTCCGCCTAGGGTCTTAAGTAATAGGGGATAATCCACCGTACCTATCATTGATAGTAAGGCGTTAAATAATAAAGAATAGTGAATGAGGATATAGATGGAAACCCCACAATTAGGGGCCCACTCTCAATAGGATTAGCCACTTAAGCTCAGGTATAAAGGCTTCGCAAAAATGTATGTTAAATGTTGTATCTTGGTAATGTAATTCGGGAATACTACTTGGAAAGTGTAGTAGAGTTGTGCGTAATCTTTAACAAGGTTGGTCTAGAATAACTAACCTTGTGAGGCATAGAGCTTCGGTTGAACCAAACGGAATATATCTGTGTTATAGTCTGTGTTGTACATTTCTTAGTCACCAGAACTTGTTGTTCTGACCCCTCCTCATTACAACCTCCAGGTTTCGTAGAGATGGTCGGGTTCTCATAGATGATTAAGTTTGGATTTCGGTTCTTGTTCTCTCTCATGCCCGGTATTGGCAAAGTGACTTACTTTGAAAAAGGTAGTTACTTGAGTTAATACTATTTATCTTATTTTCTTTACGTTGTGAGTTATTTTTATATTACTCTGATTATGATCATGCTCATTTATTGTAGGTACCAGATATACGCTCTATGCTTGGATGTGTTCAAGTTTTGATTTTTGTCAAAATTTGGGTGTAAAAAAGTGTGGGGTGTTACATTTTGTATTAGAGCCTAGGTTAAATGGTCAGTGGAACAAGTTAAATTAGGAATCATGAGAGAATGTAATTCGATCTTTTTCTATTTTCGTCGTCTTTTTAACTCGGCTTTAATTTATTTCGACTATAGAAATTAGTCATGGGCCTAATTATATATAATGGGCTTTAAGCGACTAAGAGTTGAAATATGTTGAGTTTGGGTTTCTAGCTAATTCTCTCTTACCCCCACAGTATGTCGGTAATCTCATCATGAGGAGCATGAGGATAACATATGGTGGATTCCATTGATTCGAGATTTGGAAACTGGAATAAAATTATATTAAGATAAAAATCTACCTACAACTGAGATAGTTATAAATTCCTTGTTTGGTTTCGTTAGTAGTTCTAGTTAAGACGATTACTCGATCCAAAACGGGAAAAAGTCCACGTTAATATGTCGTATCCATTTCAGAATTATAAATTATGAGGTTTATCCGTTTGTTACTTTGTTGAAAATCCGAATCTACCTTTGTTGAAATTTTCAATTGAGTTCTTAGCCTTGTATTCGAGGAAGTTTTATTTTTAAAACTGTTTAGAAAAACAAAATTTGATTTTAACGGTTTTGAAATATGGTTTTGGAAAATAGTTTGTGAAGATATAGTTTTAAATTTTTAATCTATTCATGTTTTAAAAATTTTGGGGCCACTCGGTAATTTTAATAAATATGGTCTGATTAGTAGGAAAGAAGGAATAAAAAATAACAAGGAATATACCACTAAAAATCAAGAATAATAAATATTTATTCCTTGTGATTTTCAGTATCCATCTTCCTATATATTAGATAATTTATTAAAACTAGCAAAATTAATCTAATTTGTTTTAAAGCTCTAATGTTTTCAAACACAAAAAGGTTTTTCCAGTTTAAAATATAAAACCGGAATATAAATAGTAATAACAAAATGGATTTAAAAATACGAAACCGTTAGTTTATAAATATGAAATTGTAGGGCGGGAAATAAAAAGGTTATAAGCGGGAATTTTTTTAAAATTCTTCACTTTGATTTCCTTTTTCCAGTTTAGGAGAAATTAAATAGGAAACAATCAGATTACGTACGTTTTGGATGGTAAGGTTTGGATGAGAAATTGGTTGCTTCGCACTTCTGTTTGTAGTTGTGTGAGGGTTTTAGATGGAAAAGAATTTTCAAAATTTGCATTCATATAGAACTACCGGTATATATAGGATGTTCTTCATCATGTTTTGAAAAATATTTCAAAAGTTTAATGCAAACTTATAGGTGGATCTGATTAGAATCATCTTGCATACATGTTTTTGGTTGAAATTGCATTATGTACACCATGCACATATACACGTGGTTGCAAAGTTTATGTACACAAATTGGTTATGTAGCATAGGATTATAGGCATCAGAATTTTGGGACGAAATTCCTTTTAAGGAGGGAAGAATGAAACAATGCGGAATTTTGGCAATATAAATTAATTATTAAGAATTTTAAAAATAGAAATTTCTGCAAACGATGAAATTTGTCCATGAAACTTTAACCGTTGCGTTCTTCTCAGAATTCTGGTCAATTTTCATGTTTGGGGTTTCGTGAATGGAGTCCATATGAAAAACTTGCAGACGAAATATGAAAACGGATGGAAAATAAATAAATTAGAACTTAAATAAATATTATGCCATATATGAACAGCCGACTTGGGAATCTGATTTCCCAAGCGGTCGAGCATAGCGGTCGACCGGTGGTCGACCATAGAGGTCGACCTACTGGGCGATCAGATGCCCAGCGACGGCTGGGTCATATAGGATTTGGTTTATAATATTATATAAACAAATGGACAGATATAATTTAAAACTAATCCAATGGTTCTAATCCATTTCCACCCATATAAATAAATGGGAAGAGCTCCATTCTCTTCCATTCAAAGCTATAGAAGCAGTGGAGCTCTGTCGTTTTTCTTCCTCATCTAACCTAATTTCTAAATAAAATATATTCATTAATATACCAAATCAAATCAAGTTCATATAGAATTGGGAAGATTAATAAATTCAATGGAAGAGGATGCTCAACGATAGATTTCTTCGCTCTCTTTGGCTTTTTCATACAATTCTACAGATCTAGAGTTTTCCCCTTTCTAGATAAACTGTAGATTTATAAGAATTTGGGGGTTGAGAGACGAAAAAGGTTCAGACGGAGAAATTGGAAGCTTTAAGGTGAGTGCGAAATTTACTAATACAATTATAATGACTTATCTATTTCGTTTGAATCCAATCTATGTTTTATGCCTAACAGATCTGCTTATTTAAATAATTGTAAATTGTGGCAACCATCAGAACTGATTATGAATATGTTTAAAATTTGGTAAATGACAAGTTGTGGTTATGTGTAACATGAATTGTAGGATTTTTATATATTTTTCCCATATATTCCTACACTTATGTCACGAAATACGAAATATGTTGTACATGTTACATAGCACTGTAGATCTGAAAATCAGTCTGACTAAACATAAATTTGTTGTAGTTATGTTCGAGATCTTTAGTTCAGTGCCGAAATATGAAATATTTTGGGTAAAAAGATGAATTTGTGTATTATGTGATTATAAGAATAAAATAAATATTCCTTGTTTACATTCAATATTGTTGGGCTACTGGCTCAAGCATTGTAAATTACGTCGTTTTCCTCATTTTTATAAAGAGATATTATTTTAGAATCACAAGAAGTATGATAAAAAGAACTAAAAAGGGAAAAGTGGTGCAAAAGTATATATAAAAATAAATATTTGTTTTTGTACGTAATTTGCATCAACAGTTCCGAAATAAAAATACATTACATACATTTCTTGTTATTTGGAAATACGTTAATTCCACAAAATAGGCATGATTTACAATGATGACAGCTAACGGTCCTTGTGAGACATGAAACCTCCTTGGCAAGATTGAATATACAAAGGGAATGTTTGTTAATTGATTAGGCCAAATCATTAATTTAAAAATAAGTATTGCGAAATAATAAATAAATATTAATAACTATGTTGACCGCGCGAAAACATAAAAATGAATATATATACACACACACACACACATATTATCCGTCCGAATTAGCATAAACGGTGAAATATAAATTGTATGAAATGTTTGAATGTTGGATAAGGTTCAATTATGGAATTTTATGTAAATATAATCCATTTTAACTTAATATATTTGTGGTGACCATTTGTAGCAACAAATATAATTAATTGCCACAAGTGAGACTGCAAATAAGGGAATAACCATTGTAACCAATTATGATTTGGGGAAATAAACGGGAAAAATGGTTATAATTCATAAAATCAATTAGGGTAATTGTTGTGGAGCCCAGTTAGGAAAATTAAATTATAACCGCATTTAGACACGACGTTAAACTCAACTTTTGGTGTAAGCCTGCCAGGAACCAACCGACATATCCAACAACCACACGTAGTCAGTTTAATGTGAGGCGTCTAATGCATAAATATAATCATACTAAGGCATGAGGTTAAGTTCATTTGTGGTAGAAGTCTGCCCGGAACCGACCGACATATCCAGGATCCACAAGTAGTCAACTTAACGTGAGAGGCCTGGTATGTAAATATATATATACACACATGTATATAATAGTCAACGAATAAATAAATAAATAAATAAATAAATAAATAAAAATAGAAATTGTCCGTTGGGGTACAACAATAGATAACTTGGGACTGATAAATAGTTGCCTTAGGAAAATATGATCGTTAGAGCCATAAAAGGCAATAAAAATGAAATAAAGGAAAGGGTTATCATAAGGGAATTTATGTTTATCGTTTAAACACTAAGTCCAAATTAGTGAAGGTATTAAATAAATATCCTAGGGAAAAAGAAATATAACCTTCCTTATTAACAGTAATGGAAATAGAAAAGATAATGGGACTTAGTAGGTTAATAATGTAAGATATAGTTAAGCATATAAACCTGTGACGCAAATAAATAGTGCACTTAAAATATTTCCGCATAAAGGAACTAAATGGGAATGACTTAATAACGTAGCCTACTTTATCCCAAAAAGGGAAAGGTATTAAGGGAAATGGGGGACAAACTAATAACCTTCGCATATAGTCCGCTTCATGGGTCCTAAAAGGCTAGGTGACTAGAGTTAAAGAGTCCACCTAGTAATAGGTTTTTTAGTATAGGGATCTTAAATGGTAAGTGTGTGTGGACCTACCCAAACCTGGAAATTAAAAGGGTCAGATAATGGCCATCTATCCTATGGGAAGTAGTAAGCAACTAAGGAGGTTATCTAATAAGGTCAGCTAGAAGATATAACAAACGATAAAATACCAACTCTCACCTTATGTGGGGCAATGGTATATGCGAGAATGACAGAAGCCATTACTAGTAGGGCCCGTAGCTAGTGCCCTCTAGTTTATGTTAACGCTGAATATATTATTGCGGGATAATTAGTGACAAATAAGTCTGCCTAGGGTCTTAAGTGATCAAGGAGAATCCAACCTATCTATCATTGACAGTGAGCGTTATGTAATGTCCCATACTTTTACGGTGTTATAATTTATTTATTTAATTATATAAATAGTGACTCGGAGAATAATGGTCATTTAATTAAACAATATTGAATATTTAATTAATATAATAATTAAATAATATATTTAATTCTAAAATAATCAAAATTGGCTGAAATGGCGATATGGTGTGAATTGGGAAATTTAAAATATATAATTCAGTTTAGAATTTGATTTACGATAACGAATATATTATTCAAACGAAGTTTGAATGTAGAATTTAAATTATATTTATAATCGAGCTCGAAATGGCACTGTAGTTCACAATTTGGCGATTCGAACTTCAACCGAATATACAGAAGCCATTTTAAATCGCATTTCTGTGAAACAAGAAACGTTAGGAGCTGGTGAAGTATATTTTTCTAGTGGAAGAGAAAAATCGAGATTTCGTTGTGTAGATTTTGATTTATGTCCAAATCAAATTTTGGAAAAGTCGCTGTGGAATTCCTTTATGATTTATATCGATTTATTTATATTAAAAAGGGATTTAAATATAAATCGAATATCGATATAACTGAGAACTTTGAAATATCGAGTTATAAATCCCAGTGGAGCCGTATGATATTTTATTGTGAATATATACGATAATATAAATTTATTTATATTTAATTTAATTGTTTTTAAATATATTTATATATTTAAAAGGGTTATTTAGAGATTTAAAAATAGCCAGTTGTGCAAACGACCTCAGAATTCGATGAAACTAATTCTGTTAGATCTGCAATATTAAATTATTGCTAGATTTCAATTTCCGTGATTTTTAGAGTCATTGTGGGGCGGATTTTTAAAGTGAAAAACAGTCAGTATTTTGACGGTTAAGCGTACGATATGTGAGCAAACGGAGTCGGAATTCGACGAAACCAGTTTCGTTGGGACCGTAATGTCGAACTCTAGCTGTATGTCCATTTTCGTGATTTCTGGGTATCGTATGTGAGTATAGGAATTTTTAAATAACTAATACAAATAGTAGTTCAATATAACTGAATATAAAAATAGAAATTGTCCCCTTTCCTTGTCTTATATAATACCTGTTCACCATTTCCAAACCAAAATCTCGTCACTTTCTCAGATCAAAATCAGCCACTCTTCATTTTTTCAGCCACCACTGAGAAAAGGATTTCAACAATAAAAATGGATCCTTTGAAAATCATTGTAAATTCAAAGAAAAATCCTTAATTTCTAAAACAAGTTGGTCTGAATAGCCTATGAGGAGAGCTTTCTTCCTATAGCAAATTTGTTGGGTGCGATTTCTGTTGTGGTGCTCCTCAGTTGAACAACGAATCTAGGGTTCGAGTTTTATCTCAAACAAAGGAATGATGTTTCAATTCGAAGTTGTTTTTTGTACTTAGGAAGGGAAGGAGAACTCGAATGCTAAATTTTGGGTTATTCGATGGTCAAAAGGTCGCCGCCTATGCTTGAAGGTTTCGCGGCGCATCCATGCTGAGGGGTTCAAGTTTCACGTTATGGGTATGGGGCTGACGAGAATTTGAAGAGGGAAGGATTTGTAATGTCAGTTTGGATTTCTCTTGAGTATAGAAGGAGGAATGATTAAGTATGGGAGCAGTAATGGCTAAGGGAAATTTGCTGGAGCTGGGTTCGATTTTAATCGGGTAAGAAGAGTTGTGGGTCTGGGCTTCAATAGGTTGGTGGGCCGTTGTGAAGAAAGGGTGAGCCCCAATTATAGAATTAAAAGGAAATCTAGTTTTGTTTTAATTTATATTGTTACAAACTTGTAAATCGTATAACTTGTACATACGTTATCAGAATTCTGAACGGTCAGATCCATTGGGATCGTATGGACGGACACTACACGATAGAACTGACTAGAAGTCCATCGGAGCTCGATACAATTTATGGAAAAATAAATTGTCCTTCTGAATCAAGTGATGGTTATCGTTATTAACGATGATCGTCCAATGTGAGTAAAACTCACCAACTCTGAACAGTTATATTTTTATAATGTATTCTTAAAACTGATAATTATCTGTTGATTGTTGTATGTTAACTGTTTGGTTGAATTGCATGTGTATTTGTTGAAATTATAGATAACGATATATATATATATATATATATATATATTGTTAATCGAATATTGATTCTATTTATCAGAATATTTTATATTCGTGTTGTTTAACATCTGTGATGTAGGGAAACAGGTTGGAGGGACCCGACTAGGTTCCTCAATATTTATAATACTGTTTTGTTCATATATTGTGTTATATGATGTTATGTATAATCTTAGATTGATTATAGTGATAATGGTCTTGTTATCTGGTCCTGTTAAATACCAGAAGAAATATTGAAATAAAATATTATATAAAATCGGAAGATTTTATATAGAAGGAGATTTCAAACTATGCATTTAAATAGAATAAATTTAAAAGGAAATTTTCAATGTTATATTGAAAAATAAATATTTATAAAATCAAAAGATTTAAAAAAAAAGAAATACTTATTTAGAAAATAAAAAGGGTTTTCGAAAAGGGGATATTTGTAAAACACTTGCAAATGGAATCGAAAAGGAAATATTTATTTGTTAAATAAATAGATTATAAAAGGGGTATTTGTTTATAAATGAATTAGAATTTATTAAAGAGAAAATATTTATAAAATCTAGGGATTTTATAAAAGGGAATTTATTTATAAAACCAAAGGATTTTATAAAGAGGAATATTTATTGGGATAATAAATAAAATCATATAAGTAATATTTATTGGAAAATAAATAGAAGTATAAAGGGGTTATTAATTTAGAAAATAAATAAATGAAATCAAAAGAAAAATATTTGTAAAACCTTTACAAATAGAATTGAAAAAGAATTTATTTATTTAGAAAATAAATAAAGATAAAAAGGGAATTATTTAATAAATAAAGGAGTAATAAGAAATATTTATTTAGAAAATAAATAGAGTTATAAAAAGGAAAATTGGCAGGATATCAAGAAAATAGAAAAGATTTATTTAAAGGGAGATTAAATAGAAATCTGTTTTAACAGATAAATTGGAAAGAATAATTTATAAATAATATTTTATAAATTAAGTAAAATATTTATCATTGGATAAATGGAATATATAAGTCAGGACTTATATAGAGAAGTAAGAATCAATTTCAACATTGATATTTGAAACTGAATTTGGACGAAGAGTAAAGTGGATAGTGTTAACCAGTTAGAATTAATCAGTTAGAGTTAACCATATAGAGTTAATTGGACATAGTTACTCAGGAAAAGTTGCCAATTCGTACGACTGCTAGCGTAATTCGCAGGGCTATCTAGAGTCAAGCGAATGGAGTTAAATCGAATATTAGTTATTCGATAGGAGTTAATCAAGTTGAGTTAAATAAGTTGAGTTAATCAAGTTGAGTTAAATAAGTTAAGTTAGTCAAGTTGAGTAAATCGAGTATGGTTAGTTAAACCAAGTTAGTCAAGCCTAGTTAATCGAACCGAGTTGGTCGAACCAAGTTAACCAAGTTAGTCGAATATGGCTAGTCGAGTTAGTCGAGTCGAGTTAGTCAAGTCGAGTTAAGTTAGTCAAGTTAGTCGAGTTAAGTTCGTCGAGTCGAGTTAATCGATGTTAGTTTAATCGAGTGGAGTTAATCGATGTTAGTTTAACCGAAAGGAGTTAATTGATGTTAGTTTAATCAAAAGGAGTTAATGGATGTTAGTTTAATCAAAAGGAGTTAATTGATGTTAATTTAAACGAAAGGAGTTATCAATTTTAATTTAAATCGAAAGGAGTTAATCGAATTCAGTTATTCGAAAGTGAGATTATCGAATATAGTTATTCGAAAGGAGATTATCGAATATAGCGTATTCGAAAGAAAGATATCGAATTTAGTTTATTCGAAAGAGTAAGTTAACTGAATATAAGTTAATCGAAGTGAGTTAATCGAATACAAGTAATTCGAAGTGAGTTAATCGAATAAAAGTTATTCGAAAAGAGATAATCTAGTATAAGTTATTCGAAGAGAGATAATCGAATATAGGTTATTCGAAGAAGAGTTAGCCAAATAGAGATTACTCGAAGAGAGTTAATTGGCGAATTCAAATATATCGAATTTGGGAAAGTACATATACTTTCCGGTGTTTAAATCAAGATTTATTTATAAATTAGGTGTATATTTATTTATTCACATAAAAGACTAAAAGTTACAATTGAAGTTAGATATTTTGAAAGTAGGGATTATAACATTATCGTTATAACAAATGTTTTCAATAAAGAAGTGGATTCGTAAACTGAATCCGAGAGAGACGTATAAAGGTTTAAAAGATAATATTTGACTATTTCAAAGTTAAAACGTTGTTCAATTAAGGTCTAAGAGGTAATTATACCCCAACTTGGTTGACTTCCTTCTTAGATAAGGAACGGTAAGGTTTGATAGTGAATGATGGTTAAGTGAATTTAGTTAATGAGTGAAATGGTTTGAGTTAGCATGGCGATGTTTGATATAATCTAGTGAAGAAGTTTTGGAAATGTTTTCCAAATAAGAATCAGAAATGTTTTCTAATAATAGAAAATAAGAATTTAGAATATATAGAAATAGGAGATAAGTAAATTAATGAACTAATGAGATAAATGTTAAATAATGATTGATCGATGTAATTTCCATCTAAAAATAATATCGTTGTTTGCATACGTGTTTTTCTTTGATAGTTAAATCACAGACTATCAAAGTTTTGACCATTTTTAACGTTGTTAATATGGAGAGACCGGTTGGATTATTATCCGAAGAACCACTCTGTATTGGCATAAGTGTTGCGAATCATATATGCCAAAGATAATTGAAGACGGAGTAAAGTGCAAGGGCTGTTGTATAAATCTTAGGAAAAGATTGCCTAAGATGGATGTACTGAATAGTGCCTTCGGTTTGTCCAATCCCAGGACAACTTGTATGGAAGAAGGTCTAACAGAGTATACCTAATAGATCGCGTAAGTTGATCTCTTCAAACGTAACCACGTTTGGTGGCGGAGGAATTCATTTCTCTTAGCTTATACCCGTGGAATTTTTGGGGAAATCAATTTGTGATTTGACGGGTATGACGATGTGGCATTCAAAGTGAATGAATGAGAAATATGTTGAAAGATATGTTATGACCTCCAGCCTCATCAACTGGGAAATGACAGAAATCAGGCTGGCAACATGGCTATGTAGGTCGCACCTATTAGGGTGTATAATCACCTGGTCTAGAATTTCATTTACTTCGAAAAATCTATTGTCGATGGTGTCCCATTCGGGAAACGGTTGCTGATCCCAACCGTTGGTGATATACATTTGATACACTCAAGTGAAATGAGTGGTCGGTCATGTGTGGCCGGGTTGCAAGATGTTCTTGTTGAACCCAGTGTATTCCTCTCTAGAGGTACACTAGCGAAAGGCGGTTCCATACCTTGTCATAGTTGGTAATCCATTATCCAATAAGTGCCCGCGGTTTTGATTGTATATTATATATGTAGAACGTGAGATGAAAGCGTTTCTGCTAGACGATTTTTATATTGTGGTTGATAGACATTATTATAATATAATGAGTTTTGATATAAAGTTCATGTTGGATTCTCATAACGGAAAAACCCATTCCGTTATACGGCGTGGTCTTATGAGATATCGTTTAATGACTCAAATTGTTTTAAACTGTTTTACTCATACCAGTCCCATGACTGACCCGGAGTTTATTTTGTTTTGTTTTCCCTAAACTCTTGGGTGCCCAATTTTGTACGGGCAGTCAAGTAGTCGGGATTTACAGATACTTGAAGAGCTGGAGTAGGAGGCTATAGGATCATATAGTTGTTGTTTATTTCCACTGTGTTGTAAGTGTTGTACTTTGGAAATGATATGTATATTCAAGTACAGATTTATATTTCAAAGTTATGATATATATTATATGTTATTCGTTCCGCTGTGAGGTTCATGTTACTCTGATGTTGTGCTCTTCTTCTTCTTCTTCTTCTATTCCAAGTTTCTATCTTATCTTTCCTCACTCCCTGTTTTCTTTCTATTAGTTTTCTGATTTCCAGTGTAATGTAGGTTGGACTTGTGTTAGTTAGTCAGCTCAAATTGGACCGAAATCTCGGGACACTACACTTGGTATCAGAGCTTAAGGTTAAGTAATTACCTTAGCTCTATGGCGTGACTCTCTAGAGATAGGGTTAGTAATACCCTAGATTGAGTTGAGTGTATATATACGAGTGAACGTATTTGTTATTTGATATAAAAAATATATTTTATATCGTGGAGATTTATTGGTTGAGTTGTTATTGGTTTTGATCGATCAATTTGATCCACTGTATCGATAAGGGTTACTAAACACTTGAATACGATGGGTCGACACAATATGTTTTGAAAAAGAGGGTAAATGAAAATAAGTTTACCCAAAGTATATTTTGATATAGGGAATATACATATATTGGAATTATAGTATATTGGATATGTTATTTGCTATTATAATCAAGTAAGATTATAAATTAAATGGTTATGTAAATAACCAATCATAATTCATATAAGTGTAATATGAAATCAGATGAGAAAAATCTGAAATTAATATCAGAATTGAAATTAAAACCCTGGAAATTGGAAAGGAGTTTGTAAATGGATTTGAATTGAATATATGAGAATTTTAAAATCCTGGGAGATTTTAAATTGTTTTACAAACATTGGGTATAGTATTTTGAAAATGGATTTCAAAATAGAAGTGTTTAGACATGGTTTTGAAAAGTGATATAGTATTGAACTCACTTCGATTGCTAGAAAATAAATTCTGATGATGACAGCTGCATCATTAGTGTTCATTTTCGAGTTGCTAAGTGATGGATTACTACCAAGGATTTTGTTTTTGAATTGTTCTGTGAAAAGCGAGTATTTTGAATCCTGAAAGGTGATTTCTGGTTTTAGAAAAGTTAAATTTTTAGAAATTCCTAGGGAAGATTGTTCGAATTAAAACTAATTAAATTAGAATTAGTAAAAGTAAATTGGAATTGAATTGAAATCCAATTAAGTGGAAATTGAATTGGGTTAGAATGATATCGAGAAAATTGGATTTGTGGCATAGGAATCCGAAATGGTATTGGATTGATGAGTTAAGAATTTAAAAATCAAGAATGGAACTTTGATTTGGGATTGAATTCGACTTAGGTATAAGCGAATGGTTGGATTTGTGGATAAAAACATATTGGAATTTGATTGGGCTGACATTGGTATCTGCTAAAATTGGTAGCAGATGGAAGTGATAAAGTTGATATGCCCGAAAAAAAGGTACAAGTTTATTTTCATATGAATTTGGTTATTTATGAGCCTGCCTAATAAGCCGCTTGGAGTTTTGATTTTCTTTTGTGTTGGAGATGGCCTAGAGAGGCGAGTTAGGGTTTGAACTATTGACCGGTACAAAGGAGGTGCTGGCGAAATTTTTCAAAAGGTTAAGATGTTAGAAAATTTTCAAGATTTTTGAAAATATTCGTTAATAGAAATGAATTAATATTTTAATGGAAATTTAATTGGTTGAGTTGAAACTGAAATTAAGAAGTGAAAAATAAGTTCTAACTGGTCGATAGGGTTTGTTATCTACCTTAGCAATTTCGAGGACGAAATTATTCTAAGGGGGAAAGAATGGAATGTCCCATACTTTTACGGTGTTATAATTAATTTATTTAATTATTTAAATAGTGATTCCGAGAATTAAACGGTCATTAATTTAAACAATATTGAATATTTAACTAATATACTAATTAAATAATATATTTAATTCTGAAATAATCAGAATTGGCGATATGGTGTGAATTGGGAAATTTAAAATATACAATTCAGTTTAGAATTTGATTTATGATAAAGAATATATTATTTAAATGAAGTTTGAACGTAAAATTTATATTATAATTATAATCGAGTTCAAAATGGCGCTGCAGTTCGCAATTTGGCGATTCGAACTTCAACCGAATATACAGAAGCCGTTTTAAATGGGATTTATGTGAAACAAGAAACGTTAGGAGCTAGTGAAGTATATTTTTCTAGTGGAAGAGAAAAATCGAGATTTCGTTGTTTAGATTTTTATTTATGTCCAAATCAAATTTTAGAAAAGTCTCTGTGGAATTCATTTACAATTTATATCGATTTATTTAAATTATAAAAGGGATATAAATATAAATCGAATATCAATATAACTGAGAACTTTGAAATATCGAGTTATAAATCCCAGTGGAGTCGTATGGTATTCTATTGTGAATATGTACGATAATATAAATTTATTTATATTTAATTTAATTGTTTTTAAATATATTTATATATTTAAAAGGGTTATTTAGAGCTTTAAAAATAGCCAGTTGTGAAAACGACCTCAGAATTCGACGAAACTAATTTTGTTGGATCCGCAATATTAAATTATTGCTAGATTTCAATTTCCGTGATTTTTAGATACACTGTGAGGCCGTACGGATTTTTAAAGTAGAAAACAGTCAGTATTTTGAAGGTTAAAAATACGGTGTGTGAGCAAACGGAGTCGGAATTCGACGAAACTAGTTTCGTTGGGACCGTAATGTCCAACTCTAGCTGTATGTCCATTTTCGTGATTTTTAGGTATCGTTTGTGAGTATAGGAATTTTAGAAGACTAATAAAAACAGTAGTTCAAAATAACTGAATATAAAAATAGAAAATATCACCTTCCCTTATCTTATATAATACCCCTTCACCATTTCCAAACCAAAATCTCGTCACTTTCTCAGATCAAAATCAGCCACGCTTCATTTTTTCAGCCACCACCGAGAAAAGGATTTCAACAGTAAAAATGGATCCTTTGAAAATCATTGTGAATTCAAAGAAAAATCCTTAATTTCTAAAACAAGTTGGTCTGAATAGCCTATGAGGAGAGCTTTCCGCCTATAGCAAATTTGTTGGGTGCGATTTCTATTGTGGTGCTCCTCAGTTAAACAGTGAATCTAGGGTTCGAGTTTTATCTCAAACAAAGGAATGATGTTTCAATTCGAAGTTGTTTTTGGGATTGAGGAAGGGAAGGTGAACTCGTATGCTAAATTTTGGGTTATTCGGTGGCAAAAAGGGTCGCCGCCTATGTTTGAAGGTGTCACGGTGCATCCATGCTGAGGGGTTCGAGTGTCAAGCTATGGGTATGGGGCTGACGAGAATTCGAAGAGGTAAGGAATTGTAATGTCAGTTTGGATTTCTCTTGAGTATAGAAGGAGGAATGATTAAGTATGGGAGCAGTAATGGCTAAGGGAATTTGCTGGAGTCGCATTCAGTTTTAATCGGGGAAGAAGAGTTGTGGGTCTGGGATTCAACAGGTTGGTGGGCCGTTGTGAAGAAAGGGTGAGGCCCAATTATAGAATTAAAAGGAAATCTAGTTTTGTTTTAATTTGTATTGTTACAAACTTGTAAATAGTATAACTTGTACATACGTTATCAGAATTCTGAACGGTCAGATCCGTTGGGATCGTATGGACGGACACTACACGATAGAACTAACTGTAGTCCATCGGAGCTTGTTACAATTTATGGCAAAATAATTTGTCCGTCTGAATCAAGCGATGGTTATCGTTATTAACGATGATCGTCCAATGTGAGTAAAACTCACCAACTCTGAACAGTTATATTTTTATAACGTATTCATAGAACTGATAATTATCTGTTGATTGTTGTGTGTTAACTATTTGGTTGAATTGCTTGTGTATTGGTTGAAATTATAGATAACGATATATATATATATATATGTGTAAATCGTTAATCGAATATTGATTCTGTTTATCAGAATATTTTATATTCGTGTTGTTTAACATCTGTGATGCAGTGAAATGGGTTGGAGGGACCCAACTGGGTTCCTCAATATTTATAATACTATTTTGTTCATATATTTTGTTATATGATGTGATGTTTAATCTTAGATTGATTACAGTGATAATGGTCTTGTTATTTGGTCCTGTTAAATACCAAAAGAAATATTGAAATAAAAAATTATATAAAATCGGAAAATTTTATATAGAAGGACGATTTCAAACTGTGCATTTAAATAGAATAAATATAAAAGGAAATTTTCAATATTATATTTAAAAAGAAATATTTATAAAATCAAAAGAATTTATAAAAAGAAATACTTATTTAGAAAATAAAAAGGGTTTTCGAAAAGGGGATATTTGTAAAACACTTGCAAATGGAATCGAAAAGGAAATATTTATTTTTTAAATAAATAGATTATAAAAGGGGTATTTGTTTATAAATGAATTCTAATTTATTAAAGAGAAAATATTTATAAAATCAAGGGATTTTATAAAAGGGAATTTACTTATAAAATCAAAGGATTTTATAAAGAGGAATATTTATTGGGATAATAAACAAAATCATATAAGGAATATATATTGGAAAATAAATAGAAGTATAAAGGGGCTATTTGTTTAGAAAATAAATAAATGAAATCGAAAGAGAAATATTTGTAAAACATTTACAAATAGAATTGAAAAAGAATTTATTTATTTAGAAAATAAATAAAGGTAAAAAGGGAATTATTTAATAAATAATGGAGTATTAAGAATTATTTATTTATAAAATAAATAGAGTTATAAAAAGGAAAATAGGTAGGATATCAAGAAAATAGAAAAGATTTATTTGAAGGAAGATTAAATAGAAATCTATTTTAACAGATATATTAGAAAGAATAATTTATAAATAATATTTTATAAATTAAATAAAATATTTATCATTGGATAAATGGAATATATAAGTCATGACTTATATATAGAGAAGCAAGAATCAATTTCAACATTGATATTTGAAACTGAATTTGGACGAACAGTAAAGTGGATAGTGTTAACCAGTTAGAGTTAATCAGTTAGAGTTAACCATATAGAGTTAATTGAACATAGTTACTCAGGAAAAGTTTCCATTTCGTACGACTGCTAGCGTAATTCGCAGGGCTATAAATAGCTTACGGTGGTCGGATGTTTCCTGAGGGAATCAAGCGTAACCATTGTGATCGTTGCGATCTAGAGTCAAGCGAATGGAGTTAAATCGAATATTAGTTATTTGATAGGAGTTAATCAATTCGAGTTAAATAAGTCGAGTTAATCAAGTTGAGTTAAATAATTTAAGTTAGTCGAGTTGAGCTAATCGAGTATGGTTAGTCAAACCAAGTTAGTCGAGCCTAGTTAATCGAATCGAGTTGGTCGAACCAAGTTAAACAAGTTAGTAGAATATGGCTAGTCGAGTCAAGTTAGTCGAGTCGAGTTAAGTTAGTCGAGTTAAGTTCGTCAAGTCGAGTTAATTGATGTTAGTTTAATCGAGAGGAGTTAATCGATGTTAGTTTAATCGAAAGGAGTTAATCGATGTTAGTTTAATCGAAATGAGTTAATCGATGTTAATTTAATCGAAAGGAGTTATCGATTTTGGTTGTAATCGAAAGGAGTTAATCGAATTTAGTTATTCGAAAGTGAGATTATCGAATTTAGTTATTCGAAAGTGAGATTATCGAATATAGTTATTCGAAAGGAGATTATCGAATATAGCGTATTCGAAAGAAAGAGATCGAATATAGTTTATTCGAAAGAGTGAGTTAACCGAATATAATTTATTCGAAGTGAGTTAATCGAATATAAGTTATTCGAAGTGAGTTAATCGAATATAAATTATTCAAAGAGAGATAATCGAATATAAGTTATTCGAACATAGATAATCAAATATTGGTTATTCGAAGAAGATTTAATCAAATAGAGATTACTCGAAGAGGGTTAATCGGCGAATTCGATTATATCGAATTCGGGGAAGTAACTTTCCGGTGTTTAAATCAAGATTTATTTATTTATAAATTAGGTGTTTATTTATTTATTCACATTAAAGAATAAAATTTACACTTGAGATATTTTGAAAGTAGGGATTATAACGTTATCGTTATAACCAATGTTTTCAATAAAGAAGTGGATTCGTAAACTGAATCAGAGTGAGACGTAAAGAAGTTTGTTAAAGATTTAAAAGATAAACTTTGACTATTTCGAAGTTAAAATGTTGTTCAGTTAAGGTCTGAGAGGTAATTATACCCCAACTTGATTGACTTCCTTCTTAACTAAGGAATGGTAAGGTTTGATAGTGAATGACGGTTAAGTGAATTTAGTTAATGAGTGAAATGGTTTGAGTTGGCATGGCGATGTTTGATATAAATATCAGTTTAAATCCAGTGAAGGAATTTTGGAAATATTTTCCAAATAAGAATCAGAAATGTTTTCTAATAATAGAAAATAAGAATTTAGAATATATAGAAACATGAGACAAGTAAATTAATGAACTAAAGAGATAAATGTTAAATGATGATTGATTGATATAATCTCCATCTGGAAATAATATCGTTGTTTGCACATGTGTTTTTCTTTGATAGTCAAATCACAGACTATCAAAGTTTTGCCCATTTTTAACGTTGTTAATATGGAGAGACCGATTGGATTATTATCCGAAGAACCAGTCCGTATTGGAATAAGCGTTGCGAATCATATATGCCAAAGATAATTGAAGACAGAGTAAAGTGCAAGGGCTGTTGTATAAATCTTAGGAAAAGATTGCCCAAGATGGATGTACTGAATAGTGCCTTCGGTTTGTCCAGTCCCAGGACAACTAGTATGGAAGAAGGTCTGACAGAGTATATCTAATAGATCGCGTAAGTTGATCTCTTCAAACGTATTCATGTTTGGTAGCGGAGGAATTCGTTTCTCTAAGCTTATACCTATGGTATTTTTGGGGAAATCAATTTGTGATTTGACGGGTATGACGATGTGACATTCAAAGTGAATGAATGAGAAATCTGTTGAAAGATACGTTATGACCTCCAGCCTCATTAACTAGGAAATGACAGAAATCGGGCTGGCAGCATGGCTATGTAGGTCGCACCTATTAGGGTGTATAATCACCTGGTCTAGAGTTTCATTTACTTCTAAAAATCTATTGTCGATGTTGTCCCATTCGGGAAACGGTTGTTGATCCCAACCGTTGGTGATATACATTCGATACACTCAAGCGAAATGAGTGGTCAGTCATGTGTGGCCGGGTTGCAAGATGTTCTTGTTGAACCCAGCGTATTCCGGTCTGGAGGTACACTGGCGAAAGGTGATTCCATACCTTGTCATGGATGTTAATCCATTATCCAATAAGTGCCCGCGGTTTTGATTGTATATTATATATGTAGAACGTGAGATGAAAGCGTTTCTGCTAGATAATTATTATATTGTGGTTGATAGACATTATTATAATATCAATGAATTTTGATATAAAATTATGTTGGATTCTCATAAGGGAAAAACCCGTTCCGTTATAAGGCGTGGTCTTATGAGATATCGTTTAATGACTCAAACTGTTTTAAACTATTTTACTCATACCAGTCCAATGACTGGCCCGGAGTTTATTTTGTTTTGTTTTCCCCAAACTCTTGGGTGCCCAATTTTGTACGGGCAGTCAAGTAGTCGGGATTTACAAATACTTGAAGAGCTGGAGCAGGAGGCTTCAGGATCATATAACTATTTTTTATTTCCGCTATGCTGTAAGTGCTGTACTTTGGAAATGATATGTATATTCAAGTACAGATTTATATTTCAAAGTTATGATATATATTACGTTCCGCTGTGAGGTTCGTGTTACTCTGATGTTGTATTCTTCTTCTTCTATTCTAAGTTTCTATCTTATCTTTCCTCACCCTATGTTTTCTTTCTATTAGTTTTCTGATTTCCAATGTAATGTGGGTTGGACTTGTGTTATTTATTCAGCTCAAATTGGACCGGAATTTCGGGACACCACACGTAAATAATAAAGCATGGTGAATGAGGTTATATATAAAACCCCTGTAATTAGGGACCCACTCTAGATAGGATTAACTAGTTAAGCTCTGGTGTAAAGGCTTCACCAGAATGTATGTAAATGTCTTATCTCGGTAATGTAATTTGGGAATACTACTTGGGGAAGAGTAGTAGAGTCCTGCGTAATCTTTAACAAGGTTGGTCTAGAATCACTAACCTTGTTAGGCATAGAGCTTGGCTTAAACCAAACAGAATATATCTGTGTTTTTGTCCGTGTTGTACATTTCTTAGTCACCAGAACTTGTTGTTCTGACCCTCCTCTCCTCATTACAACCTCCAGCTTTCATAGAAAAGGTCAGGTTCTCATAGATGATTAAGTTTGGCTTTCAGTTCTCGTTCTCTCTCATGCCCGGTATTGGCAAAGCGACTTACTTTGAAAAAGGTAGTTACTTGAGTTAATACTAGTTATCCTATTTTGTTTCTGTTGTGATTTATTTTTATCGTACTCTGATTATGCTCATGCTCATTTATTGCAGGTACCAGATATACGCTCTATGCTTGGATGTGCTCAAGTTTTGTTTTTTCTCAAAATTTAGGTGTAGAAAAGTGTGGGGTGATACAATCTGTAACACCCCTTATTTCTGCAACACTAAAAGAGGATAAATTAAATAATTATTAATTTAATATTCTGAATTAAGGAAAAGTACTGCACCATTGCGTCCGTCTCGAAATTCTGGTCAAGATAGACATTTGGTTTACGTAAAATGGACACTGTATGGAGAAGTTATGAGGGTTTTAAGTTTGTATACATGTAGAAGAAATATATATACATTGAGTCAGATATGATTCAGAACCCTATCCAAAACCGTTCAAAATTGAAAAACATTAAAAGGCGGCACATTTCCCGCTCTAGGGGGTCGACCCCCTAGAGTGGTGTCATCATCGCGGTTGACCCCCCTTAAGGGGTGTCAACACCTGGGTCGACCCACCTACAGGGGTGTCGACACTCCTAAGGCTGACGTGACAGTCGGTATCAGAGGGGTCGGCTGCCATAAATACATCGTCATTTCTATTGTTTTCTTCATTGAGAATCAATGGGGGCCAAACTCTGTCGGTGACTGAACTGAACCGAATTATCTTCTACAACTATCAAATTAAGCAATTCAGTTAGAGATTCAAGATCCATTCTTCTTCTATTTTCTAATCCAAACACTGTGAGTTCCTAGTTGCTTTTAAATTTAAATATTTAAAAGTAAACCTGATATGGCTATAGTTTGGATTTGTTCATGTGATTATGTTATGCTAGATCCATTGTAAATTGTGAACATATGACATTCCAAATTGGTTATACCTTGGTTCTAAATCTACATCCTATAGAATCTATTGTAACTTTTATGACATTCTATGATGTGGATCTCGATCTTATTTGTGCTAGATCTGTTTTTAACTACTGGATCTGAATCATTTGGACATCTAATCAGATCTAGTTTATCACCTTATGCCTATCATATTAGATCTAAACCAATTGGACATCTAAATTGCTGATTTAGATCTTATTATGTTTATTATGACACCGTAGTTATGTTAGAATTAGTAAACTGCTACAAGTTCATCATATTTATGCTTATATGTCCACCTTATCACCGTGGTAGTTTATATTTATGCCAGAACAATAACCTTTGTCATATTCCCATCACTTTTCCTTTTATCGTAATGACTTGGCTATTACCTAGCTTAGGCATGCCACAAATTATGTTAATGCGCTAGTTAGGAAACGGGGGAAAAAAGGTTAGAATTGGCATAATTTAAATGATGTTTATATGAATTGGACATATAAATAAATAATTGGGTAAATCGGCATTAACACCTATAAAGGCATATGTCTAAATAATTGATTAATAATGAATGCCTAATATTATAATTAGAAATTGTAATTGCACGTACGACACGAGGTTAGGTTGCATTAGTGGTAGAAGTCTGCCCGAACGCAACCGGCATATCCAGCAACCACTAATGTTGAACCTAAAGTGAGAGGTCTAAGTGCGCAAATACGAATCGGGCTAAGACACGAGGTTAGGCCCAACTTGTGGAAGAAGTCTGCCCGGACCTGACCGACATATCCAGCATCCACAAGTTGTAGGCCTAATGTGGGAGGTCTAGCCCATTATAAACCATAAATGGACATGGTAATGAATTGAACAACTTAACCTAATCTAATCCATAGGGATTGTTTTATTATGACCTAAAGTTAGGGTTAAATAAAATTGGTTGGATAAGGGGTGGGCTAAGCAAATCTGAGGGGGTGGGTAATATTTATATATAGGCCCGCAAACTTAGCCCAATAAGGTTATGTACTTAAACACACCTAGTACTAAGCATAACCGGTAGAAAGATTAGGGTTATATAAAACTAAAGACTCCTTTAGGGTAGATATAACCTGTGGAAAACCTAGTGGGGGATACAGGACAAAGGGGAGAGCTAGTATCATATTGTGTGGGACCCGTTTCAGTCAGTAACCCAGAGTATGTATCACGTAGAGAACTCCGAACTAGATCGGAGAAGGGGCACGCTTATTGGAATCATTGTAAGAGATTCAAACGTGGAGGATGGTGTTGGCAGCGCAAACCGATAGGGCCATGTGCGTGCATGAGCCGGGCCAAAGGGGACAAGACGACCGCGACACCTGTAGATTTTTGGCTATGCATATCAATGAGGGGTTGCCACTTTAGGACATGATACATCGTACTATGGATCCGGCATAGAGTATCTACGGAGTAGAGAGTTGATCGATTAGGGTACTAGTAGGGTACATTAGGACGTATGCCTAAGTCTGCCATCTTGAAGTGTATGGGATCACCTTATTTTGGTTACACTAGTAATAGCGCAAAGTAATCATTAGGGAAGCATATATATCTTATCCTGTCTACCTTGTCACACCTACCTTTTACGTAGTAATCTCTCTTATCCACTTTATATGCCTGTCGTGCTACTTTTATTTATTTACTTGCTAAAAGTAACTAGACTCGCTAGACTTTATGTCTGACCCTTTTTGTTTCCTCTTCTTTCTTCCGTCCCCCCGGTTTCCAGGGCCGGAATACTCAGGCTTAGTCAGGACTCGGTTATCGTCTTGTTGGAGCTGCTTTCGAAGTATTGCTCAAGTTCTTGTCTCTACTACGGCTTAGTTATTTTTTCTTGGGGAATTATGTTATGCTTTTTATATTTATGTACTCTGATGGTACAAGGCATAAGTTATATTATTGTAATGGTTTTTCTGACTTATGGTATTTTGGACCATGATGTTATGATTTATGTTGAAATAAAAATTTGAATTTCTACTGCTATCTTATTTATATCTTCCTTGTAATATTTTGTGTTTGTTTACCTATAACGCTTCACGAAACTTAATGCATTCCCTTTGTGAGTGACATTAACGGATGTGCAGTGTCACACTTGGTATCGGAGCTAAAGGTTACCAGATTGGATAATGTTTTTGAAACTTATTTTCAAAATGGGCTTTAAAAGAACGCTTTTTCAAAAAGAAAAGCCTGTTTTGAAAAACATTCCCCAAAAATCCATATGTAATATCCTTCGGTCCTTTGTCTAAATCTCTTCCTTTTTCTTTTCAGCATATCTGGGGAACTAAACATCCCAGAGGGCGTTACAATACCCGGATGGTTCCGTAGGTATCTGGAGGCCACGGCGCCTGCCGAAGGCCAAGGAAACGTCCCTCCCCCACGTGCACCAGTCATTCCTCCTCCTCCTCCTCCAAGAGAAGATAATTTAGCAAAGATCTGCAAAGACTTCCGTGCTATGGGAGGAAAGCCATTCCATGGGAACGAGGCATTCATAGAAGCGCGGAATTGACTCAAGGAGACCGACGGCATACTCGTAATCTTTGAAGTGGAGGATAGAAGGAAGGTTCAGTTAGTCGCCTGGCTACTAAAAGACGAAGCCTCACTCTGGTGGGAAGTCACCCAAGTTGGACGTCCGATGGAAACATGGGATGATTTTAGACAAAGATTTGAAATAAAATTCCTTTCCCAAGCCAAGAAAAGCATGCAGATGGAGAGGTTCTTGGCACCCAAACAAGGGAACTTGACGGTGAAAGAGTACGTGAACAAATTCAACCAGCTAGCAAGTTTCGGGTTGGAACTGGTGGATATCATGCATAAGAAGGTGTTGAGGTTTGCTAAAGGGCTAAATGAACCCTTTCATGGGTAAGCCATGTCTTACATTCCAATGGGACACTTTTGAAAAACTTGTTGATATGGCCCTAATGCATGAGGAAGACAAGAGAGAAAAGAAGGAAGTAAAGGCTGAGGAAATAACGCAAAATAATAAGGTGTGGCCCAAGAAAGGGAAACAACAACAACAACAAAATAATGGTGGAAAGAATGACAGTTCAAGGACAAGAGAAAATGTCATGGTCGTAGGAAAGAGGGTCACTTGGTCAAAGACTATAAAAGAAGAAAGAACACTTGCTACAATTGTGGAGAGGTCGGATACTTTGCTA
Source organism: Allium sativum (assembly GCA_030737875.1). NCBI lineage: Eukaryota > Viridiplantae > Streptophyta > Magnoliopsida > Asparagales > Amaryllidaceae > Allium > Allium sativum. Next base: position 303,034,829 of record CM060925.1, on the reverse strand, counting down.
GGGATTGCCCGAAGAAATAGGGATCGCGGGGATAAGGTCAAAGAGCAAGAACTTCTGGAGGGAAGGTGCATGCTCTCGCGATCATTACTCTTGATAGAGGTAGAAAAATTTCTATGGAAGGTTTAATTTCTCTTTCAAACCATCCTATTAGAACACTTTTTGATTCTAGCGCTTCACATTCATTTATATCTACTTCTGTGGTTGAATCTCTGCACTTAATTACAAGTATGGTAGTGGATCCCATAGTTGTAACAAACCACATTGGTTGTTCGGCTCATTTATCTATGATTTGTTGAGATTTGATGATATCTGTGTTAGGCATCGAGTTTGAGTGCAACGTATATGTGCTTGAATTTATGGGCTATGGATTGATTCTAGGAATGGACTGACTTACTACGTACGGTGCCATTTTGGATTGTGAGAGGAGGATCGTTAGGCTTCTAACTTGTCATGGGAGGACCCTCGAGATTTCTTGTGATGCACAAGGGTCAGTTATTCTTAGTTTCCTAGAGTCTCATGATGCATCTATCGATGACTTGCAATCTTTTCTTGTAGTCCGTGATTATTCTGATGTTTTTGATGAGGTACGGAGCTTACCTCCAAGGCGCAAGATTGATTTTCGTATATATCTGATGGACAATGCAAAGCCAGTTGCATTGCCGGTGCGCCATATGGCTCCAAGAGAAAGAAGGGAGCTGAGTAAGCAAGTAGGGGAGCTACTTGAGGAAGGATTTATCAGATGAAGCATATCTGAATGGGTTGCTCTAGTTGTATTTGCAACTAAGGTGGATGGTTCGCTTCGTTTGTGTGTTGACTATAGGGAGTTGAATAAACTCACCAAGAAGAATAGACACTCGCTCCCAAGGAATGATGATTTATTTGATCAGCTTGTTGATGCCTCGGTATTTTATTAGTTGGACTTAGCCACGTGATTTCATCAATTGAGGGTGGCTGAGGATAGTATAGATAAGACCGCTTTTCGAACTCCGGATGGTTTCTTTGAATAGCTAGTTATGCCTTTTGGGTTGAAGAATGCACCCGCCTATTTTGTTGATTTGATGAGTAGGGTTTTTCGAGAGTTTCTAAAAAAATTGTCATGGTTTTTGTAGATGATATCTTGATCTTCTCAAAAAGCGAAGAAGAGCATGCCCAACATTTAAGAGAAGTTTTGAAAACCTTCCATGCGCATCAGCTTAAGGAGAAGTTCTCCAAATGCCATTTTTGGAGAAAAGAGGTGAATTCTCAGGGCATGTGGTCCCCAAATAAGGGATAGCTGTAGATCCCACAAAGCTGGTGGAAGTGCATGATTGGTAGATTCCTAAAAATGCAACCGAGGTGAGAAGCTTTCTTGGGTTGGCAGGTTATTATATGAAGTTCATTAAGGACTTCGCAAAGATATCAGCCCCACTCACCAGGCTGACAAAGAAGAATTTGGCATTTTTGTGGGATATAGATTGTGATGTTGCTTTCCAACGAATGAAGAGGGCTTTGACAACAGCCCTAGTCTTGACCATGCCTAATGGGAGTAAAGTGTTTACCGTTTACACTGATGCATGTGGTACACGGCTTGGTGCGGTTCTGATGCAAGAAGTGAAAGTAGTGCGTTATGGAGGTAGACAGTTGAGAGTTCATGAGAAGAACTACCCCACTCATGATCTAGAGCTAGCTGCCATAGTATTCGCGTTTAAGACACGACGTCATTATTTACTTTGAGAGAAGATCGAGTTATACACCGATCATAAATATCTCAAGTATATGTTCTCGCAGGAGGATCTCAATTAAAGGAAACAACGGTGGATGGAGTTCCTAGCTTCTTATGATTTTGATATTGCTTATACCCCTGGCAAGGGTAATGTGCTTGCAGACGCACTAAGTAGGCAGAGAATGGCCTTAAGTCCTCTGTTTATGGAGAGGAAGAGCTTGGAGTTCATTTCAGCTTTGGATTTTAGACACTCCATCAAGATTTTACCTGATTTGTTTGCATCATTAGAGATACGACCAAATCTTATGGATCAGAAAGGAGCTTCACAGCAAGGTGACCCGCAGATTTTAGACATCATGGAAAAGCTCAGAAAAGGGGGCACTTCTAGTCACCTCAGTAGATATGTGATAGATGAAAAGGGGTAGTTGCGACGAGATGGAAGGCTTTGTGTTCCTCAAATTGGAAGCTTGATAAAGGCAGTCCTAGAAGAAGCCTACCATTCTAAGATGACCATTCATCCAGGCGGGGATAAGATGTACAAAGACTTGAAAAGGGTTTTCTTTTGGGCTGGGATAAAGAAAGATGTGGTAGAGTTCGTTTCTCAATGTTTTGTTTTCCTACAAGTTAAGGCTGAGCAAAAGAAGCTGGTGGCTTACTTCATCCTTTGGAGGTTCCCCAGTGGAAATGGGAGAGCATCTCTATGGATTTCATAGATGGTTTTCCTAGATCGAAAAAGGGCAACACCAGTATCTGGCTTGTGATGGATAGACTCACTAAGAGCGCTCACTTTGTTGCAGTTAAGAGTAAGAGGAGGACATCATGTTTGACAACAATTTATGTTGGTGAGATTGTTCGTCTTTATGGAGTACCTTCTAGCATCGTAAGCGATCGTGACCCTATCTTCACCTATGGGTTTGGAGAAGCTTGCAAGAAGCATTAGATATGCAGTTGTGTTTGAGCACTGCTTATCATCCTCAGACTGATGGACAGACAGAGAGGGTGAATAGAATTCTGGAGGATCTTTTGAGGGTATATATCGTAGACTTCGGAGGGACTTGGGAAGAGCACCTTCCTTTAGTAGAGTATTCCAATAACAACGCCTTTCAAACCAGCATCGGCATGGCACCCTTCGAAGCATTGTACAGAAGACCCTGTAGATCACCAACTTGTTGGTGGGAGTCTACAGAAAGATTATTACTTGGACCAGATATGGTTAGAGAAACGTCCAAAAAGATTGACCTTATTCGACGGAGGATGAAGACAGCTCAAGATAGGTAGAAATCCTATGCAGACGAGAGAAGGATTGACATCGAATTTGATGTGGGAGACATTGTTTTCATCAAAGTGTCACCTCTGAGGAACGTGGTTAGCTTCGAATCTGTAGGGAAGTTGGCACCGAGGTTTGTGGGACCATTTCCCCATAACCAAGAGGATTGGCCAAATAGCCTATCGAGTAAAGCTCCCAGATAATCTATCTGATGTTCATGATGTTTTCAATGTTTCTCATCCGTGGAAGTGTTTGCATGACAACGCAGAAGTAGTTGCCTGGTGTATTGAAAGAGGTAGAAGTGGAACGGGAGGGCGACAGTCAGACAAGTTCCTTACCGTATCCTTGGATCAGAAGTTAAGAAGCTACGCAATAAAGAGATCATGTTGATAAAGGTTCAATGGGGAGACAACCCAGAAGATGCGTCATGGGAGACCGAAGACAAGATTCGTGCTTCGTACCCTTTCCATTTCGAGGGTATGTTCTTAACTCCTTTTTCCAAAGTTTTATCAGTGCTTGTTTCTATCATTTGAATATATCCTATCCATCGTATTTTCGACTTTTAGATAGGAATCCTATGGATGTAAACATGTGTTTGAGACATATTATGTTTGATGGATGCAAGTGGATGCAAGCGTTTGCTAGTGGTTTCCTGTGGATGCATAAACACACACATTTGGCGCTAGATCGGCACAATCACTCTCATACTGCATATGGATGTGTGTGAATTTTCTTTCCTTTTATGGATCGAATTGGATGTATTAGCATATGGATGTTGCATTTGGACGAATGAGTGTGCACACATATAGAACTCACATGTTATAATAGGCTTATTTGCATACATATTGGATTCATGGCGCTAACATACATTGCATTAACGAGGTCAACTGAATCAGCAGACCTCCTGATTTTCGCATTAGTATTAGGAAATATACACACACCTTTTCGTATGTTCATATAAGCATTAGAAGTCTTTAAGGACAATAGATGCCATTGATTGATGGATGATGGATGGTAGGATATGCATTCTTCTCAACTTAGAGATTTCGGGGACGAAGTCCTTTGAGTATGGGAGAATGTAACACCCTGTATTTTTACAACACTAAAAGAGGATAAATTAAATAATAATTAATTTAATATTCAGAATTAAGGAAAACGAACTGCGGAATTGCGTCCGTCTCGAAATTCTGGTCAAGATAGACATCTGATTTGCATAAAACGGACACCGTATGAAGAAGTTATGAGGGTTTTAAGTTTGTATACGCGCAGATAAAATACACACACACACACACATATGAGTAAGATATGAGTCAGAACCCTATCCAAAACGGTTTAAATTTGAAAAAAATCGGAACACGGCAAATTTCCCGCTCTAGGGTGCTGACCCTCCTAGAGGGATGTCGACACCGCGGTAGACCTCCCTTAAGGGGTGTCGACACCAGGGACGACCCACCTACAGGGGTGTCGACATCCCAAGGGATGACGTGGTAGTTGGTTTCAGAGGGGCTGGCAGCTACAAACACATGGTTATTTCTCTTGTTTTCTTCATTGAGAATCCACTGGGGCTAAACTCTGCCGGTGACTGAACTGAACCGAATTACCTTCTACAACTATCAACTTAAGCAATTCAGTTAGATATTCAAGATCCATTCTTCTTATATTTTCTAATCCAAACATTGTGAGTTCCTTATTGCTTTTAGATTTAAATATTTAAAAGTATACCTGATATGGCTATAGTTTGGATTTGTTCGTGTGCCTATGTTATGTTGGATCCATTGTAAATTGTGAATTGGTTATACCTTGGATCTACATCTCTATCTTATAGAATCTATTGTAACTTTTATGACATTCTATGATGTGGATCTCGATCTTATTTGTGTTTGATCTATTTTTAACTATTGGATCTGAATTATGTGGATATCTAATCAGATCTAGTTTATCACCTTGTTCCTATCATATTAGATCTAGACCAATTGGACATTTAAACTGTTAGTTTAGATCTTACTATGTTTATTATGACATCATAGTTATGTTAGAATTTGTAAACTGCCACAAGTTCATCATATTTATGCTTATATGTCCACCTTATCACCATGCTAGTTTATGTTTATGCCAGAACAATCACCTTTGTCATATTTCCATCACTTTTCCTTTTATCATTATGACTAGGCTATTACCTAGCCTAGGCATGCCGCAAATTACGTTAATGCACTAGTTACGGAACGGGGGAAAAAGTTTAGAATTGGCATAATTTAAATGATGTTTATATGAATTGGTCATATAAATCAATAATTGGGTAAATGAGCATTAACACCTATAAAGGCATAGGCTTAAATAATTGATTAATAATGAATGTTTAGGATTACAATTAGAAATTGTAATTGCACTTACGACATGAGGTTAAGTTGCATTAGTGGTGGAAGTCTGCTCGGACCCGACCGGCATATCCAGCAACCACTAATGTTGAATCTAATGTGAGAGATCTAAGTGCACAAATACGAATCGGGCTAAGACACGAGGTTAGGCCCAACTTGTGGAAGAAGTCTGTCTGGACCCGACCGACATATCCAGCATCCACAAGTTGTAGGCCTAATGTGGAAGGTCTAGCCTATTATAAACCATAAATGGACATGGTAATGAATTGGACTACTTAACCTAATCTAATCCATAGGGATTATATGATTATGAACTAAAGTTAGGGTTAAGTAAAATTGGTTGGTCAGTGGGTATGATAAGCAAATCTGAGGGGGTAGGTAATATTTACATATAGGCCCGTAAACTTAGCCCTATAGTAATTAAAGATACCTAGCGGTAACATTAACCGGTAGAAAGATCGGGGTTATATATAATTAAAGACACCTTTAGGGTAAATATAACCTATGAAAAACCTAGTGGAGGATAAAAGACAAAAGGAAGAGCTTGTATTATATTATGTGCGACCCATTTCAATCAGTAACCCGGAGTATGTAACGAGTAGAGAACTCCGAACTAGTTCGAAGAAGGAGCACGCTTACTGGACTGATTGTAAGAGATCTTAACTTGGAGGATGGTGTTGGCGTCGCAAACCGACCGGGCCATGTGCGTGCATGAGCCAGGCCGAAGGGGATAAGACGACCGTGACACCTGTAGATATGGGGCTATGCATATCAGCGAGGGGTTCCCACTTTAGGACGTGATACATCCTATTATGGGGCTGGCAAAGAGTATCTACGGAGTAGGATCCGATTGATTAGGGTAGTAGTAGGGTACATTTGGACGTATGCCTAAGTCTACCACCTTGAAGTGTAAGGGATCACCTTATTCTGGTTATACTAGTAATAGTGCAGAGTAATCATTAGGGAAGGGTATACACCTTATCATGTCTACCTTGTCACATTTGCCTTTTATGTAGTAATCTCTCTTATCCACTTTATATGCATGTCATGCTACTTTTATTTACTTGCTAAACGTAACTATAATTGCCAGACTTTATATCTGACCCTTTTTATTTCCTCTTCTTTCCTCCGGTCCCCCCTCCCAAGGTTCTCAGGGCGGGAATACTTAGGCTTAGTCAGTACTCGGTTATCATCTTGTTGGAGCTGCTTCCGAAGTTTGGCTCAAGTTCTTGTCTCTACTATGGCTTAGCTCTTTTTCTTAGGGAATTATGTTATTCTTTTTATATTTATGTACTCTGATAGCACAAGACAGAAGTTATACTATTGTAATGGTTTTTGTGACTTATGGTATTTTGGACCATGATGTTACGATTTATGTTTGAAAAAAAAATTGAATTTCCGCTACTATCTTATTTATATCTGTCTTGTAATATCCTGTGTCTGTTTACCTATAATGCTTCACGAAAATTAATTTATTTCCTTTGTGAGTGACATTAACGGACGTGGGATGTCACACAATCCTCCTCTTTCAACAACTGCCTTCCCTCGGAAAAAACCCCCGGCTCATCGCCCCTAAAAAATTAGGTCATCAATGTCACTTCATTTACGGTGCCCTAGTGAAAAACCATTTTGTCCTCATCCACAAGCACCTTTAAGGTTTCAAAAAGTGTTTGTGGGTAATCGATAACCCACAATATGTCTCAACTACGAAGGACTTAGGCATAAAACATAAGCATGTTGTTGCGGAAAACCACCAGCATCTTTTTTGTCTCGGCCGCATGACCTGCCTTGAGGCCTTGGATTTCAATGTCATGTTAAATAAAAAAGTTAGAAGCATTTTCTAGTGAAGCATGAGAATTTTCCACCACTTTCTTTCTAGATTCCTTGGAGGCAGCAAGTTGGGCTTTAAGATTTGTGACCTCCGTCTCCAGCCGCCCCTTCTCACTCCTCAGCCATTCATTCTCCACATTTAATGACTTAACTGCTCCCCCGCCAACTTCACATCATCTTAAGCTACCTTGTTAGGAGCGACCAATGGTCAAGCTCATTTTTGAGGGGGTCATGCACATCATCGAGTTCTTTTTCGGTCCTGATAAATTGCTCCATGAGGGTGGCCAATTCAGCCTCGCATTCAGCTAGTTCTTTCTTCATCTGCTCAAGAAAGCTTTTCTCAAATCCCAATTCCAACTTCAATCCCTCAATTTCAACCTCCGCACATTTAATGACGTCAGATGGTCACCTTGCAAAAGTGGACATTTCATTTGACTGAGACAGGATAAAATTGACGTATACCTTGTCCCGATCGCTTAAAGACTCTTGAATTGGCTGCAAGTTGGGAATGAACATTGTTCGAGAGAAATGATATAAAGGAAATGTCTTCTCTGATTCTTTGATCCTCTCCGCAAGGGTCTTCTCCTACTTAGAAGAAATTGCAGCCAAGGACATTTTTCTCTGTGCTTAGTAAAGGCAACAGGTCCTCAACCTCGAGAAGCAACCAATTATGATAGTTGAGGAGGATTGATAAGGAGCCCATAGTGAGAGTTCTTTGTTTGGGAATGTTCATTGGTAGTATTATCATCACACCGGGAGGACTTATCGTGAGAACAGGAGGGAAAAAGGCATTTTCATCGCATTCTTTCTCTTTTTCCTAAGCGCGCTCCTCTTCCTTATCTTTCTTCTCTCGGTTTTCTCGTTCTTGTTTTTTCTGCTCACCCACTTTTTTGTCCCTTTCACGAGCATGCCTCTCATTATATTCCCGATCTCATTTTTCCTAAGAAGGAGTTGGACCACCGAGACTACCTCTGTGTAGACTGGCGACGAATCGATCATAGTGCTTATCTCCTCTCGTCATGGGACCTGTAATTAAACAAAGAGCTAAAGTTAGCACTCGGCATACATAGATGGAAAAAGTGCCGTAGTGTGTAGTGCTTGTATGTGTGTGTGTGTGTGTCGTAGTTCCCCCCAAGGGACTCGAGCCCGAAGTTAGGCTTGTCCATTATTGTTTCGTTGGCATTCATAGGAGTTGTCTCTTCCTCAGACTTTGGGAAGAAAGAAGCAAATACAAATTTTGAGAAGAATATAAAGTGTTCAACAAGTCCAAATCTTCTAGGCCTTGGTATGGCGACTCAATCTCCTCTGACTACGTACCCTGGACGATAGACTTCTCCTTCTCAAATTTATATCCTTCGATTAAGGGTTTTTTGATTTTTCCTTGACCACCATCTTAGGAGATGGCACTTTCTCCCCTTCTATGGGTCCTGGACTAGACCCGGGGGAATCTGTACCTTTCATGCTCTTCCTTTTTTTTATGGCCTTCTCAACTTGCACTTCAAGTCAAGCTACGGTGACCGTAGACCCTCCAACTGAGGGCACGACCACTTGCCCCCTTACCGAGGGCAAGATGACATTTGGAGTAACTACTGAAGGAGCGCCCGCCAGAGTTTGGGCCTCGACAGAAAATTTGGCATCGATAAGATGATATCGATGTAAGAGCTCATCAGAAATGCATCTCTTGATGCTACGACTGCCTACCAGAGTGCTTAGTGAAATGTCCACAGGATCGTGGAATTCTTGACCAACAGGCCTAGCCAAAGTGTATCCTAGAAAGGGTTATAAGTGTTAGAAACTTTCGTAAATCTGCGGAAAGTGTGTCAAATCTCGGCAGTTACTGCATTTGATCCATCTCCCAGCATAGCCTTCTTGTAAAGGAACATAAAACCATTCACGTCTTATGTCCCCTATCTTGTTGAATCCCGGTGGGATGACTTTCTTGCTTGTAGCCGTTTCAAAATAAAGAAATGAAGGGGTCCTTGTCTGACGATGGTTGAAACTTGTAAAGATAGACAATGTCATCGAATGTTTGCTCTTGTCCCAGATGATCCTTAAATGCAACATAAAGCAAGTAAAGGGTTGCATAGGTGCAAGTTGAATGTGTTGAAGGAAACTAATGATAAATTGGTTGAAGGGAGGGATAGCTATGATTGTGCACATTTGACAAATAATCGCCATGAAGCCTAAAAGAGGGTTGTGGGTAGTCTCGCCCAAAGCTTGAACCTGAATGTTCTCCCAAGAAATTATCTTTGATCCGTAGCTATCCTTAATCCAAAGTGGATGGCCAAGAATCCTTGGGGGCCACTAGAAGAACAATTCTAGGAAGTTGATTAGGAGCTCCTCCTACTTCTCCTTCCCCTTTGTCCCATGACGATGACTCTTCTCTAGGAGAGGAAACCAGGGCCTCGGCTTCATGGGGTTGAAATCTGAATTGAGTACCCTCTTCCAATTCAATCCCAGAGCTAGACTGTGTATCCTGATTTGTCAGGAGTACCTTACCCCTTCCAGCTCCATAGGTCCTTGTGTCGTATCTGTTAGTCATCTTTTGACTATATTATTCAAGAAACGTTGATTGGTTAAAGAGAAAAACCTATACCCCTGTAACATCCCGTATTTTTAATGATATAATAATTAATTAATTTAATTATTTAAATAGTTGTATGGTAATTTAAATTGTCTTAAATTAAATAAAATTCTGATTTATATTTATTAATATAAATATTGGAATAATATATTTATTTTCGAAACATTCGGAAATGGCTGAATTGACAATATTGTGAAAATTGGATAATATAAGAGATTTAATTCAGTTTAAAATTGAATTATAATAACGAATATATTATTTAAACGACAGTTGAACGTATTAATTATAATATAAATTATTATCGAGCTCGTAATGTCGTGGCAGTTTGAAATATTACGTTTTGAATTTCAAACGACTATGCAGGATTCATTATTAGTCGGATTTCTTTGAAACAAGGAACATGGGAATCTAATTAACTGTATTTTTCTAATGGAAGAGAAAATGGAGATTTCACTTTATAGATTGTTAGTTATGTCAAAAATCAAACATTCAAATAGTCGCTACTGATTCGTTTATAAACCATAACGATTATTTAATTATAATGAAATATTGGTTTCTTACTTGGATAAGATTTTAAGACGTATTCTTAATTTAATTTTTAGAATTTTTCAGTAATTTTTATTTTTGGAAAATAAACAACTTTTTAGTTTGAAGTATTTTACACCCTATATCAACATTTTTGGACTTTACATGATAAGCTAACTTGTCTATTTTATTACAGTTTTGGGATCGTGGCACAGTGCTCGTCATAACGGTATTTTTATTTTTTTGGCAGCAGTCCATATGTTAACAAGTTTTAAGTAATGAGTGCTGCAATCATTTAAACGTATAAACAAAGAATAATAATTCTACAAGTTGAGGGAAACATGTACTAGTGATGGACAATTCTGATAACTTTTTTTCTACACTACCAACACTATATAGCCATTATATAAAAGGTAGTTTTTATTCTAATCCACGGCTTTAATAAGTTAATCCACCATTTTATTTTAATAAGTTAATCCACAACTATTTTGTAAGTTAATCCACGAGTGGATTAACTTAAAGATTTCTCCACATCACATAGTTTACAATTGATTTTTGTGCTTCTTGTTTTACCATGACTTTCCAATTTATACTACAAGGAATTAAACCACTGAATTGAAAAACCACTATTGTTTAATGATTAAAATTTGGTTCATTATTTCATATGAAATTTTTTGAACTAGCTTCTAACTTCTTTATAGGTTTCATCATTTTAACATAGTTTTTATTGTATTTATTCATAATATGGCAGTTTGCAAAGCACCGCGAACCATAATCATTTAAATGCATATAAAACAAACTCTAGTTTAATATCCACACTAATCCTAATTCATCCAAAATTAGATAGAGGCGTAACAATGTATTGGAAAATTTGCTAGTATGATTTGTTATGGAAGCCGTAATCGTGTATGTAAAACAAAATTGTGATAGTACATTAAGGTATCTAGTAACAGAAAAAGATTAAAATCGGTTTATTAAAAATTTGGCATTACAAAGTGGAAACTTGGTTAAGTCTGTACGTTGATGAGTTTTTTTGCAGACAGTAGATGCAGCAACACAAAACAGCTTCTCTTCTCAGACATATTTCTATCAATTTTTAAAGATTTCAAAAAATGACTAACAACAATTATATGTGATATTAATAAAAAATCATTTTTGTATACAAATAATCAACTTCAAACGAAAATTAAACAAACTACTTATTGTTATTACGTTGAATTACCTCACTTAAACTTGGATTTAGATGGTAGGATTTCAGAAATAAGAATATGAGGAAAAATGCAAAGAAGAAGACTAAGATGAAAATAAAATATGGTGGATACACTAACTAAAATTTGAGTTTAAGTGAAAGTCAATGATACTATAATATATGGTGGATTAACTTACTAAAATTGTGGATTAGAATAAAAATTACCTATATAAAACTAGTCAAAACCAACCCGACATGAAACTACCCACATTTGTACTAACCAAAGCGTTACAATGCCTATCGATTCCTGAATGCGGCGAATGGAACTCGCATGAACCAAATGCCAAGATCGCAACTGTAGAACTCTGTTGCAATGTCAAATGCATTATATACTCCAAATGATGTACCAGGGCTTCAGACCACCCTATGTATTGGCTAATCAAAATTTATAACTTGCGACAGATCTATGTCCTTTCGTGAGCAGCTACCTTATGCTATACTTGAGACTTAAGGGTTAAGCGTTTTTAGGATATAAATACATATTGCGCAGATCTCATTTCTGTTTTCCTCTTCTCAATTCAAAGACAAACTGTTATGTTCTAACGGCTTTAAAGTAACAAGATAAATGGGGCGGCACATTTCCTCCTGTGCACGAGCTCCAGCTCGACGTAAATGGGATGGGAAGGTTGCGCATGGGTGCGGCTTTGGAGTGCATACGTGAGCAAAATGGAAAACAAAGGGGTTGAGGTCCAAAGGAGTGTGGACGTGTAAAGGGTGATGGGAACATATCTGTGTGTGATAGGTCTTGGCGTGGAGAACGGAAGTTGCTGTGGTAAAGTTTACTATGGTGTCAGATTTCATTTTCGTGAAGTATGGGGATCATTGAGGAGATAAGACACGAAGGACTGGACGGCTTCGGTGTTAGCACAAATGGTGAAGTTGAAGCTGACTCCGGCGACGAAGGATGGCGGGTTGAAGGAGGAGCAACAGGCTGCTTTGTATATTCGAATTAGAGGTTGTTCGTGACAAGAAAATAGCACGTGGGTTGCTGTTGTACCTGAAGACAAGCTGTGCAACGCAATGGAGTTTGGCACCATTATCAGTTGAGTTTTGGACGAAAATAGGATGCGTGAATTACTGTAACTCGCATTACTGCAAGTTGTACATGCAATGAACAGGAGGTTAACGGGTTGAACGTGGTGAAAGTGGAGAGGGAGATGAGAAGCTTGAAGATTATCGATGGAATTTGCTATAGTTTACAGAAAAAGAAGAAAAAGAAACTAGTGGGTTCCTTGTAAACGAATATGGGAGGGGAGTAAGAGCGACTCCAACAGTGGAGGAAATTCATGTTAAGGGGTGTAATTTCGCTTATTTTTGCACCCAACAGTTGTTACGGGGTGTAATATGAAGGGAAATGTTACGGGCTCAATTCAGAGTCCTGAATGGGACGCGCGAGCCGATTTTATCGGCTCGTGATGTCGCGAGCCGATTATATCGGCTCGCGACTTCAGGAGCCGATAAAATCGGCTCCTGGTTATTTTTTTTTCCCCAACTATTTTTACCATATTTTACCATATACAAAACCAAACCCATTAATTTTTTTATAAAATAAACTCCGAAACGTAATAATAATACATGATTACTAAGAGAAAAACCATTTTTTTTTTTTTTACGTTTTACCCTAGTTTGTCATATACAAAAACATAACCGATATTTATTTCGTACCATAAACTTAGAAACATAATAATATATGATTAATAACTCTTACGAATACAAGAGAACGAGTTGGTACAATAGAAAATGACAACATCTTTACTGCATACATGATTGATAAGTTCGGACAAACATAAAATAAAACACAAATTCAGATAATGGTTCTTCATAACTAGGTATCGCCGTAGTGGTTCCATAAATGATTCATAAGATCCTTCTGCAGCCGGTTATGAAGTTCTGCATCTCTGTAGATAACTTGACGGCTCAAATGAATGTTGAAATCCTCCTCTGTTATTTGTTGGTTTTGTCGGAATACTGGAGGTGGTTGCGAAGCACCCTCGTAATCGCAGTGGCGTTGCTCTTTATTCATATCTCTTTCATCTTCTATAATCATGTTGTGAAGAACGATGCAAGCAAACATGATTGTAGACATCTTTCTCCTAGACCACAACTTACATGGATTACTTATCATTGCAAATCTCGATTGTAAAACACCGAAAGCACGTTCCACGTCTTTCCTTTGTCCCTCTTGCATCGCCGCGAATATGACTTGTTTAGGAGTTAATGGATTTGGACATGTTTTAACTATGGTGCTCCATTTCGGGTAAATGCCGTCACCTAGGTAATAGCCATGGTTGTAAGTATTTTGGCCTAAGGTAAATGTTAAAGGAGGTACCTGGCCTTGAGCAAGATCATTGAACAGATGAGATCTTTCTACAACATTTAAGTCGTTATTAGACCCAGGCATTCCGAAGAAAGCGTGCCATATCCACAGATCGTACGATGCCACAGCTTCCAAAATGATGGTTGGTCTGAGTGTCTCTTTATTGGTTTGAGTGTCTCTTTATTGGTCTGAGTGTCTCTTTATTGGAATCGTTTATTGGTCTGAGTGTCTCTTTATTGGTTTGTGTGTCTCTTTATTGGTTTGAGTGTATGTTTATCGGAATCCTTTATTGGTCTGAGTGTCTCTTTATTGGTTTGAGTGTCTCTTTATTGGAATCGTTTATTGGTCTGAGTGTCTCTTTATTGGTTTGAGTGTCTCTTTACACGTATGTAAGAAGGAGTTAAAAAGGATTTTAAAAGGAGGGTCGTCCACTTATCTGCATAATGTAAACATTTAAGCACGCGAAGGAGTTAAAAAGGAGTTAAAAAGGAGTTTAAAACTAGGGTAGTCCACTAACCCGTGATATTTACACGTATATAAAAAGGAGTTCAAAAGGAGTTTAAAAGGAGGGTCGTCCACTTATCCTCATAATGTAAACATTTAAGCACCCGAAGGAGTTTAAAACTAGGGTCGTCCACTAACCCGTGATATTTACATGTATATAAAAAGGAGTTCAAAAGGAGTTTAAAAGGAGGGTCGTCCACTTATCCTCATAATGTAAACATTTAAGCACCCGAAGGAGTTATAAAGGAGTTTAAAACTAGGGTCGTCCACTAACCCGTGTTATTTAAACGTATATACAAAGGAGTTAAAAAGAAATTAAGGAGGAAATTAAAATTAAACTAATATAACAAACCCCACCCCCTCCCTCCCGAGCCATATATAGGCTCGGGACAGGCGCGAGCCGATTTTATCGGCTCGCAGACTGCGAGCCGATAAAATCGGCTCGCGCCCGTTGGGAGATATCAAAGATATCTCCCGTAATGTTACGGGCCGTAACGTTACGGCCCGTAACACTGTTGGAGATGCTCTAAGCACAGGAGTTCATGCGTTATATTTTGGCGAAGAAGAGGGAGCGAATATGGGTGTGTCAAAAGGGCATTGGGCCGATGTGTATTGGTTAAGCCTAAAAAGAAAGAAAAGAATAAAGACGTGAATACTAATAAGGAATAGAAGCATGCGACGGTGAAGGGTTTTCTGAAGCATGCGCGTTTTAAATACTGGGACGTAATGGTTCGAAAATGAAGAAGTTGATTCCAATTGAGGCGGGTTTATTTCTGATGGGCCGAGAGCAAAATTAACAAGGTAAAGGCCCAGCAAAAATAAAATAAAATAATAAAATAAAATAAAGTGGGTACGAATTGTCAGAAGAAAAGCAAACTAAAGGTTGGGAAAAAAAGGCAACAGTAGGGATGGGTTTGGGGTATGCTGTGCCAGGAGCAAGTAAGGTAAGAGACCCAATACATATTTAATAAGCTTTAAGTTAAATTTAAATCACATATTTACTTCTCAATATAATAATTCGTTCATATGATATCAAAATTTTGAACAGTCTCGTCTGTTAGGATCGTATGAACGCAGGCTACACAGTCAAACCAGTTGGGAGAGATTTGGAGATCGTTTTCATTTACGGTGGATTAAAATGTCTAATGTAATCAATCGACCGTAAATCGTTATTTAACGATTAACGAAAAGGTGAGTAAAATCACTAACTCTGTCTAGTTTTTATAATTTTATAAACGTTATTTAATATTGATAAAAAAGATTGAATGTTGTGTGTGATGGTTGTTTGAATGATTTGCTAATTTATTTGGTTGAAAATATAGATACCGTTATATATATATATATATATATATATATATATATATATATATATATATATAAGTCGTTAGTTGAATACTGATTCTATTTATTATTATATTTCATATTGATCGGAAACAGGTATTATTCATGTGATTAACATCCGTAGATGCAGGGAAATAGGATGGAGGGATCCAATTAGATTTCTCGCCAATTATATTGTTGTTTTTCATATATTGTATTATATGATGTGAAAAACAATCTGGTGTTAATTATTGTGTGTATGAAATGTTTGGGTAACATTGGCCTGAATAAAAGGGTATTTAAAACACCGTAAAATATATTGAAAAATGGTTCGAGTTTTAAAAGGGGACAATTCTATTTTTGAATAGAAATCGAATTTTAAACGTACTAGAATATAACAACTTGTTTTAATTATATTAAAACAAGTGGTTTGATTTATAAATGATATTTAGAAATAAAGTGGGATAATTATTATAAATAAATTTGGAAATGTAAATTCAAGAAGGAATATTAGAAAGGGAAATGGGAGCTGTTTTCAAAAGTAAACAATGAAATTTATTTTGATATTCGAAATGTGGATTTGTAATTATAATTCGACTTTGTCGAATGTTACTAAAATAATTTATTTATAGAAATTATATATTTTATAATTCAGAATTTGACAAGAGGAACAATATTTGGTTTCAAAACCAATAATTTATAATCAAAGATGTAATCGAGATTTAGTTATAAACCTGATATATAATTAACGTAGTGTTGACTGAGAATGGAGTTATAGAGTGGAATACGAATACGAGTTTATTGAAAGAACTAGATAGATGGGATTTTAAACTGTAAATGAAAATATTTATTTAAATCAAGATTTGATTTAATAAGCTGAGTCCAGATTTCTATAGAAGAAAAATATTCATGTTATAAAGTGAATTTTTAAAGCAAACACTTTGCAGATTAAATAGGTTATAAATGGAAATTGATGAATATTTTAAGTGATAAATTCAAACATGAATTTAGAAGTCAAGTTAACCAGAAACGGTGAGTTTATTCTGACGTTCGGAGCATTGTTTGAATAAAGAGTATTCATAAGTGAGTTATATGTTGGAATTCGAATATATCGAATTTAGGAAAGCACCATTTACTTTCCGTTTATAATCAAGATTTATTTATCTAATTAATTAATTATTTGTTTATTTATTAAAAGAAAAGTTATATTTTGAAATTATATATTTCAAAAGCAGAGATTATAACGTTACCGTTATCATTAAAGATTTCCATAAAGAAGTGAATTCGTAAACTAAATAGAGAGTTGTGTAGATAGTTTTGTAAATAACAAATTAAGAAATGAAGCTAGAGAAATTAGAAACCGACTGGAGGTTAGTTAAGTTGAATAGCTTTCTGAATATCGATCTGATGTTAGTTTCGACCTTCGGGGTTAATACTTAGGGAGTTGTTCTCTTACTAGTTTATAGTTGGATACTAATAGATGTAGAAGAGTTAAGATACGTGAACCAGAAATGGAAAGGTTTTCCCGATGTTAATGAGAAATATTTTATGAAATATAGAAAATAAATTGTTTAAAATAGATGGAGACGTTTTCCAAGATACCGTGAGAGGCTACGCGAGTTGGAAACATATTCGGTAAAGATATTAAATGGAAATTGGGAAATTAAATAATTATTGATAAATCTAAGTAAAGGGGCTCAATGTTGATTGATGATTGATCAATAAGATTTTCATTTGGAAATACGACCATTGTTTGTATTTATGTTTTCCTTTGATAGTTAAATAATAAACTATCAAAGTTTTTGACATTTTTCCGTTGCTAATACGGAGAGGCCGATATTAGATTTATTATCTGAAAACCACTTGGTATGACATTAGCATTGCGAATCAAATATGAATGAAGACGGAGAGTAAGCAAGGGCTATTATGGGAATCCTAGGTATAAATTTCCTAAGTGGATTCACGGAATACTGCCTTCGGTTTGTCCAGCCCCAGGACAACGTGTATGGACGAATGTCTGATAGAGTATATCGAATAAATGCGTAAGTTGACCGCTTAAAACGTATTTACGTTGGTGGCGGAGGATTTCGTTCTTCTTAGCTTTATACTCGTGATATTTTTTGGGAAACCAATTTGTAATTTGGCGGGTATTACGATGTGGCATTCATAGTATATGAAGGTATGATCTGTCAAGATACGTTACGACTTCAAGCCTCATCAACAGGGAAATGATAAAAAAATCATGTACGCAACATGGCTATGTTTGTCGCACGCAATTAGGGTATATTGTCACCATCTAGAGAATATTCATATTTGTTACTTCTTTCATTTCTAAACCTCTAGGGAACGGATATGTTGGTATACCAACCGTAAGGTGACAATATATTCGGAACATTTAAGCAAAATGAATGGATGATCATGTGTGGATGAGTAGCAAGATGTTCTTGTTGAACTCCAGTGTATCTGTGATGGCCCGCCCCGCGCTAGCCGACATTTCCCCTGAAATGCGTTGTGCCAATGTCCAACTGGCACGAGGCGTTCATCAAAAGAAAGGGATTGAAACGATGAATCACCAAGAACCTGTAGTATATCTCATAGCGCATGGAATAAAATGTAATAATGACATACTTGACATAAAACAAGCGAGACATGCATAAGCTAAAACTAAACAATAAACATCAGAGTAGCGGAAAACCAATATACAGCTTATGATCCAAACCATTATTAAAACTTCAAAATACTGTCTCTTAAAAGGAAATAAAGAGAGATGCACTACTAATGCCCAAAGTTGTAACCAACAACAATGCAGGAAGAATATACGTATATAATACGTGGAAGCCACCTGCTCATCTCCGGATAGCTACTCGATCATAGCCACCTAACCTGTTTCTAGTTTGCTCGTCTAGGAGCACCCAGAGTAATAAGAAGAGACATAAAACTCTGGGTCAGACAAAAGACCGGTATGAGATATAGAAACTATATAACTTAATAAAATAGTAACAGGTGTAAATAATCAAACCTGAACCTGGACCTACAACCAAAGAGTTAGCACAACAAGATGTACATTACTCTAAGGTAACACTAACATACAGTGTAAAATGGGAGTGTGACTGTCATGGTGATAGCAAACATCAAACATGGAAATCATTATCACATATCTCACTACATGCGTGAAGCATACGATATCCACCGCTTTAATCACCAAATCCATTAGGGCCAAGATGGGTCCATGCCCTTCTGGACTCCGTACAACTATTGTATGACCATACCCTTCTCGTCTATAGTCAATAACCCTCCCCAGTCCAAAATTCCCTGGCTCTGTGGTATGGCTAACCAGTCCATACATCCTCTGGCTCTGGTTCGTCTACATGCCCCCACTCTCAACGGTGAACCAAAGTTATAGATATCGATAACTCTTTTGCCCACGTCCCACAACAAAGCCCAACTCTAGAAGTTAACTCGTTGGTTCCCATCTGGATCCTGAGTGATAACTTCGCACTTAGACTTCCTATGCATCTTGGGTTTGGGTTGAATTGGTGTTCGGTTCAGGTCTCCTCCTTTTATCTGGTTCAGTTCGGGTCTCCTCCTCCTTTCCGGTTCCGTTTGGGTCTCCTTCTCTTATTCGG
Source organism: Allium sativum (assembly GCA_030737875.1). Lineage (NCBI taxonomy): Eukaryota > Viridiplantae > Streptophyta > Magnoliopsida > Asparagales > Amaryllidaceae > Allium > Allium sativum. The sequence continues at coordinate 303,015,530 of CM060925.1, read as the reverse complement.
TTCGGTTCAGTTCTCCTTCTCCTATCTGGTTCGGTTCGAGTCTCCTCATATCCTTCTTCTATCCGGTTCGGGTCGGGCCTCCTTATCCTATCCAGTTCGGTTTGGGTCTCCTTATCCTATCTGGTTCGGTTTGGGTCTCATCCTCTACTTCTACTATCTGGTTCGGTTCGGGTCTCCTTCTCCTATCCGGATCGGTTCGGGTCTCCTTCTTCTATCCGGCTTGGTTCAGGTCTCCCTCCTATCCGGTTCTATTTGGGTCTCCCTCTTAACCGGTTCGGATCGGGTCCCCCCCTAACCGGTTCAGATCGGGTCTTCCTCCAAGTGAGACCTGAAAATCTGTATTTTTTCAGCAAGCTATTTTTGCCAAACAACAACGTTTTCAACCATTCTAACTTTCCTCTGCAATCATAAAACATCCAAAACAACAATAACAACATATAGGTTCAACCATAAAGGTCAAAGCATCAAACATATAGGTTATTTTAGATCAAGCATACCCAAAGCCCATGACTTTCCCCTTAACCATGTTTAACCATATCTAACAATAGATTTAGCAAACTTAATTCAAATTAACCCAAATTTTCACCAGTGACATAAAATATGATTTTAGAATTTATGCATATTTTTCTGAGACATAATTTTGCCAATTATCACTAATCACACTTAGTTAGTCATAGTTAGTGAATAAACATGCTAATCACTCAACTTAGCCACAAATAAATTATAGATCTAGAACCTCCTATGATTTGGCATGGATTCCTATGGGTAGCAGCAGCTCTATCTATGATTTGATACTAATTTGACTTGATCTGATGTAGTTTTGCTTAATTAGTGATTAGAGGAAAATTTAGAGGATAGAGGCCATTTCTAGGATTCAAGGAATGTTTGTGGCAGCTGGAAAAATGAAAGGGAATGTTTCTCCAAAGCCTTTCAGCCCTCCCATAACCCTAATCCCGAAATGGGTTATGGGCCTAGCTGCTAATCACCCTTTTAATCCCGATTAAGTTGTTTTCCATCTTCCAAACCTTATTTTAGCATACCTTCCAAACAGTAAGTTCGTTTGATTAATGTGACCACTCTACGGAAAGGTAAATCATCATTTGAATCCGAAGGAAGTGGTTACAGGTCCAAACTCCGTACCAGTCAAAGGTTATAGGTGAAACAAGATTCGCCAGGAGCAAAATGGTCGGTTAAAATTTGGTAAAAATCGTTACTGTGGGAAATGACACCAATATCCTTTCCCAAAGTTACACAACTATACGACTTCATATGAAGATAAAATAAATAATCTATGATCCTCCGATATGTAGATTGTGGGTCGTTACACTCTCCCCCATAAGAAATTTCGCCCCCGAAATTCCTTAACCAAAACATACAATGGTGTCCCGAATGCCTACCAGCCATTTACAAACAATCAAACATACATACCATCACAATAAGCCTATCCTAGCATGCAGTTTACAAACAATGGAATAACTATATCGTGATCAAAATCTTACTAGGCAAAGAGTTCTAGATATGATTTCCTTATACTCTCTTAGGTTTCCCAAGTACAGTCATTCTCATTATCACCGCACTAGACCTTAACCAATTTCACCTTCTTCCTTCGGAGTTTCTTTGTGTCGTGTCTGACAACACGAATCGTTATGCGGCTTCCAACTGCTTCGGATTCTACCTCAATATCGTCCATTTGATTTGGTGAAATAGTCATATCAGAATCATGCATGAACTTCCTTAACTGAGAAACATGAAATATGTTGTGCACTCCCGCCATCTTGTGAGGTAATCCAACTTTATAAGCTAAATTTCCTATTTGCTCGAGGACTAGGAATGGACCAACAAACCATGGTGCCAACTTACCTCTCTTGCCAAATCAAATCACACTTTAATGGAGAAATCTTAACGAAGACTAAGTCGCCAACAGTGACCTTCAAATCTCTTCGCCTTTTATCAGCATAACACTTCTGCCTATCTTGGGCAGCCTTCATTCGCTGTTGAATAACCTTGATTTATCTGAAGTTTCTCTTATTACATCTTTCCTAAGCATAAATATATCATCGGTTTTCATCTAATATGATGATTAGTTGCACGGCCTTCCGTACAAAGCTTCAAATGGAGTCATACCAATACTGGATTGATAATTATTATCGTATGCGTACTCAACTAAATGGAAATGGTCATCCCAAGAACCCCCAAAATCCAATATACAAGCTCCCAAGAGGTCCTCCAATACATGATTCACCATTTCTATTTGACGGTCAGTTTGAGTATGGTACGCGGTACTAAGATGTAATTCTGACCCTAAAGCCTCTTGTAAGTTCTTCAAAACCCACTAGTAAATAAGGGATCTTGGTCACTCACAATACCTTTAGGTACTCCATGAAATCTCACTACACACTTCATATACAGTTCCGCTAACTTAGTTGTCATTCTATTCGACTTGATCGATATAAACCTTGCACTCTTGGTCAATCGATCCACAATCACCCAAATACTATCATGGCCCAATTTAGTCCTTGGTAAACCATCGGTTGAATCCATTGAGACCTGTTCCTATTTCCATTCCGGTATTTCTAACGGTTGTAACAACCCACTAGGCTTCCTTTGCTCGGCTTTAACTAGATGGTAGTTCATACACATGGATATAAACTTTTCAATGCCTCTCTTCATCCATTCTCAGTAGTAGGTCTGCTTCATGTCTCAGTACATTATGTTACCACTGGGATGTATAGTCAGTTTTGAGTGATGAAATTCTCTAAACACTTCATCTCTCAATCTATTAACATTAGGTACAACTAGTCTTCCATTCATTTAAAGCCATCCATCTCGATCAAGCCCATTCTTGTTTATCTCCTCACTGTCGATGACCATCTTTACTTTGGAGACGATTCCCAGTTGGTTAGGATCGTCCCTCTATTTAGAACCGATCCGCTCAATCAAAGTCGGTATGATCGTCAAACTTGCTAACATCTCTGGATCTAATTCACACTTAGGTCTGAAATCATATCCCGCGATATACTCCAGTTGCTTCCATTCCAGAAACATAGCCCCCAAATTGTCATGTCTCCTACTCAATGCATCAGCTACCGCATTTCCCTTCCTAGGTATGTATGCGATACTGAAATCATACGAAACCAAGAACTATAACCATCTCTGCTGACAAAGATTTAAATCCTTTTGAGAGAAAAGATACTTTAATGACTTATGATCAGTAAACAACTCAAATCTTTCTCCCAAGAGATAATGCCTCCACATCTTTAACGCGAACACGGTCGCTGCTAATTCCATATCATGGATAGGATATCTTTTCTCATGCGGTTTCAGTTGCCGACTAGCATAAGCTACAACCCTACCTCCTTTCATCAGTACAACACCTAGCCTTGTACCACATGCATCTGTGTATACTGTCATCTCTTCATTCCCATTAGGAATAACTTACACGGGTGCACAAGTTAACTTCTCTTTTAGGGTTTTAAATGCATTCTCACATCTTTTGTCCCAAACAAGAGATTTATTCTTTTTGGTCAACTGAGTTAACGATGTCACTATTTTGGTGAAGTCTTGGTGATAATATCCAGCTAACCCCAAGAAGCTTCTCACGTCCGTTGCATTCTTGGCGTTGACCTATCTTACAACGTAGCCACCTTCGTTGGGTCTACAGCAATATCATTCTCTGAAACAACATGGCCCAAGAATATCACTTCCCTCCTCAAGAAGTGACACTTAGGAAATTTTGCTTTCAATTGGTGTCTCCTCAACACATCCATCACTGTCCACGGATGTTCCTTGTGTTCTTCCTCTGTCCTCAAGTAAACCAAGATTACATCCACGAACACAATGACAAACTTATTTAGTTGATCCCTGAAAACCCTATTCATAAGATCCAAAAATTATGTTGGTGCATTGGTCAACCTGAATGGCATGACTAATCACTTATAAAATCCATAAGGCGTCCGAAATGTCATTTTAGGAATACTCTCAATTGTTATTCGAAGCTGATGAAATCCTATCGCGAGATCTAACTGGGAGAACACTTTTGATCCATTTAATTGATCAAACAAATCATCTATCCTTGGAAGATGATACTTATTCTTCCTTGTCACCTTGTTGAACTTGCGGTAGTCCACACATAAGCGAAGGGAACCATCGGCCATAGTATCAAATACAACTGGTGCTCCCCACTCGGAAACACTTCTTCGGATAAATCCCTTCTTCAAAAGATTGCCTACTTGCACTTCGAGCTCTCTCTTATCCCTTGGCACCATACAACGAATAAGCATCACTATAGGTCTGGCATCTTTCACTAAATCAATTCTGAAACTCGATTTCTCGATGTGGTGGAAGTCCGGTCACTTCCCCGAAGATGTCCGGATACTCGCCAGCAATAGGCACATCCGATAACTCATCATGAGGGATGTCGAGGGAATTTAGAAAACTATCCATCACTCCATCACTAGGTAGGCAACCCAATACCACCCTCCGCCCATCATCCGCTCTAATGGTCACCGAAGACCCCTCACAGTCTACCACCACCCCATATCTTTGGAGCCAATCGAGTCCCGAATAATGCCAAACCCAATGAAGCACAAAAAAAAGCAATCACAAGCAAACATACATCCATGACTCAAAAAGCCCAAATTATGAGAAATCATACAAAGTCTAGTTGAACCACCGATCGGTTCGCCACAACTAAAGGTCTATCGACTATTTCCGGTCCTAATCCTAACCTATCTACAAGGTCACTAGATATGAAGGAATGGGAAGCCCTAGTACCAAACAATACTCAAATAGGAACATCATAAATGGAAAGCATACCATGAATAATGACACCCTTTTCTTTCTCTGCTGCAGTTGGGGCATTCGACGAAGAAGGAACAGCGTTGATAGCATATGCTTTCATGGTCTACTTCTCTTAAGGAGGTTGCGTACATTCATTCTTGAAATGACCCACTTGGTCACAGTTGAAGCACTTCCTCTCCCCCTTCTTCGCTCGATAATCTTTGATATAGTGTCCCTTCTTGCTGCAGCCAAAGCATTGGGCATCTTTATTATTCTTCTTTTTCTGATCATCCTTGGTTTGGTTCTGTTTCCTCTTATTCCAGGAATTATTCTTCCCTCCACCGCTTGCCTACGGCTTTGGCCCCTCTGCAGATGTAATAACAACCTCGGTCTTCGACTTAGGGTAAAGGCTCTTGCACCTCAATGCCTTACCCATAATAGATTCATAGGTCCCATCGATATGGTTTATAAGCCTTTCTCCCAAGTACCCATCTAATCCAGTTATGAACTTCTCGTTCTTCTTCTCGGCGGTATCGATAAGAGATAATCCATATTTCGATAAGGTATCGAACTCAGCAATATATTCCGAGACTTCCCTACCATTCTTCTTAAGCTTAAAAAATTTCCTAAACAATTCTGATTTCTTAGCAGCTGGAATAAACTTGTCACTGAAACGAGTCTTAAACTGATTCCAAGTAACTTGATCCTCTGGAGTAGCCGCTTTAATAGCATTCCACCAATTCATTGCCTGTCCTTGAAGCTGACGCAATGCTAACTTTCTCTTCGTTGCATCATCGATCCCCAAATCTTCGAAGATGCGCTCACAACTATCAAGCCAATCTTGAACCACTATTGCCGATTCTATTCCATGGAATGACTTTTCACAAAGACTAGTATAATCCTTGTTAAGCTTGTCGGAATTGGTTCTAGGCGCCTACACTACTGCACCACTACCATTAGCAGCATTAGAAACTGCCCCCCGAGCATCCCTAAGCATCTCCAGCACGAAGGCAGTAAACATCGTCCTTATATAAGGTACATTCCCATTGTTGGTCCCTGAACCTGCTCCTTCTTCAACTCTCGATGCAGGGTTCCTCATCGTACTCCTCGTATTTCGGTTCATCGTTCAACCTGTAAAGAGAAAACGATTAACCATCTCTTTAGTGGTGCCAGTGCAGTGTGACTTCATCCATAGATATACTAATAGTATATATATATATTTTTTGCTTTTGAAAACCTAAATATTACAAATACGCGCTCTCATACATATATTATCTCTCACTGACGCCTTCCCCTAAGTTAAACTACGCAACCTAGGCTCTGATACCAAGTGTGATGGCCCTCTCCGCACTAGCTGACATTTCCCCTGAAATCGTTGTGCCAACGTCCAACTTGCACGAGACGGTCGTCACAAGAAAGGGATTGAAATGATGAATCACCAAGAACCTATAGTATATCTCACAGCGCATGAAATAAAATATAATAATGACATAACTTGGCATAAAACAGGCGAGAAGGTGCATAAGCTGAAAACTAAACCATAACCATCAAAGTAGTGCAAAACCAAAATACAGCTTATGATCTAAACCATTATTACAACTTCAAAATATTGTCTCTAAAAGGAAATAAAGAGAGGTACACTACTAATTCCCAAAGTAGTAACCAGTAACAACACAGTGAGAATATATGTATATAATACGAGGAAGTCTCTTGCTCGTCTCTGGACACCTACTCGATCATAACCACCTAACCTATCTTTAGTCTGCTCGTTTAGGAGCACCTACAGTAATAAGAAGAGACATAAAACTCTGGGTCAAACAAAAGTCTGGGATGAGCAATAGCAACTCTATAACTGAATAAAGTAGTAATAGGTATAAATAATCTTACCTAATCCTGGACCTGCAACCAAAGAGTTAGCACAATAAGAAGTGCAATACCCTAAGGTAACACTAACATATAGTGTAAATTGGGAGTGTGCGTGTCATAGTGATAGCAAACATGAAACATAGCAATCATCCTCACATCTCCCACTTAGTCCATAAAGCATACAATATCCATCGCTTTAATCACCAAATCCATTGGGGTTATGACGGGCCCATGCCCTTATGGACTCCATACAACTATTAAAATGACCATGCCCTTCTGGTCTATAGTCAATAACCCTCCCCAGTGCAAATTTTCCTAGCTCTGGGGTATGGCTAACCAGTCCATACATCCTCTGGCTCTGGTTTGTCCACATGCCCCGATCTAACCGGTGAACCAAAGTTATAGATATCGATAACTCCTTTGCACACGTCTTGCAGCAAAGCCCAACTCTAGAAGTTAACTCCTTGGTTCCCATCTGGATCCTGAGTGATAACTTCCTACTTAGACTTCCTTTGCAACTCGGGTTTTGTTTGAATTGGTGTTCGGTTCGGGTCTCCTCCTTCTATCCGGTTCAGTTTGGGTCTCCTCCTCCTTTCCAGTTCGATTTGGGTCTCATTCTCCTATCCGGTTAGGTTCGTGTCTCCCTCTCCTATCCGGTTCGGTTCGGATCTCCTCCTCTCCTTCTTATATCTGGTTCAGTTCGGGTCTCCTACTCCTATCTGGTTCGGTTCAGGTCTCCTTCTCCAATCTTGTTCGGGTCTCCTCCTCTCCTTCTCCTATTCGGTTCGGTTCGGGTCTCCTTCTCCTATCCGGGTTGGTTCAGATCTCTTTCTCCTATTTGGTTCGGTTAGGGTCTCCCTCCTAACCGGTTCGGATCGGGTTTCCCTTCTAACCGGTTCGGATCGGGTCTTCCTCCTAACAGGACTTGAAAATCTGCAATTTTTTCTAGCATGTCATTTTCGTCAAACGACGGCGTTTTCAACCATTCTAACTTTTCTATGCAATCATAAAACATCCCAAACAATAGTAACAACATATAGGTTCAATCAAAAAGAAACAAACATCAAACATATAGGTTATTTTAGATTAAACATACCCAAAACCCGTGATTTTCCCCTTAACCATGTTTAACCATACATAACAATAGGATTAGCAAAATTAATCCAAATTAACCCAAATTTTTACCAGTGACATAAAATATGATTTTAGAATTTATGCATATTTTTCCATATTTTCTTGAATCATAATTTCACTAATTATCACTAATCACCCTTAATTAGCCACAATTAGTGAATAAACATGTTAATTATAGATCTGAAACCTTCTCTGATTTGGCACAAATTCCTATGGATAGCAGTAGCTTTATCTCTGATTTGATGCTAATTTGACTTGATTTGATGTAGTTTTGCTTAATTAGTGATTAGAAAGCGATTAGAGGAAGATTTAGAGGATGGAGGTCATTTCTAGGGTTCAAGGAATGTTTGTGGCTGCTGGAAAAATGAAAGGGAATGTTTCTCCAAACTCTTTTAGCCCTTGTATAACCCTAATCCCAAAATGGGTTACGGGCCTAGCTGCTAATCACCCTATTAAGCTGTTTTCCGTCTTCCAAACCTTATTTCAGCCATATCTCCCAAAAGGTAAGTCCGATTGATTAATGTGACCACTCTACGGAAAGGTAAATCATCATCTAATTCCAGTGGATGTGGTTTTAGGTCAAACTCCTTACCAATAAAAAGTTATAGGAAAAACAAGATTCTCTAGGGGCAAAATGGTCATTTAAAATTCAGCAAAAATAATGAACTAAGGAAATGTCCCCAATAGTCGTTTTCCAAAGTTACACGACTATACGACTTCGATTGAAGATAAAATAAATATTATACGATCCTCTAACACGTAGAATGCGGGTCATTACAGTATCGCTTTTAGAGTACATTAATCGAAAGGTGGTTCCATACCTTGTCATAGTTGGAATCCATTACCCAATAAGAGCCGGCGGTTTTTTATTGTATATTATATACGTAGAACGTGAGATGAAAGTGTTTTGCTAGATTGTTATTTATTTGATTTAGACATTATTATAATATCAAAAAATATTGATCTTAAGAAATATTTTGGGTTATCGTATGGTAAAAAACGTCGGTGTTTATGTGTGGATCGGTCTTATGATTATCAATTCTTTTAAAAAGATTTTAAAAGTTAAACCAAGTGTTTAGAGCTTACTCACACCAGTCACATGACTGACCCAGAGTTTATTTTGTTTTCTTTCCCTAACTCTTGGGTGCCCAAATTTGTACGGGCAGTCAAGTAGTCGGAATTCTTCAGATATACTTGGAGGAGCTTGAAGCAGGAGGCTTCAACATTAGTTATATATATAGAGTATATTTGCGCTGTGATGTTATGAGTTATACTAGTATGTATATACAGTTATATTTTCGTATTTCAAAAGTTGTTATATTATATATTTATTTGTTCCGCTGTGATATTCATGTTACTCGGATTATGTTCTGTTGTGATCTACTTTTTCTTCTATTCTAATTTTCTTTCTATTTCTCACCCTCTAACTTCTTTCTATTAATGGTCCGGTATTTCCCATGCTTGAATAGTCAATATGGCGTGTTGTGTCGATTTTCGAGGTCGAAAATTCGTGTTCGTTACAACCTCCGTGTGCATGTGTATAAGTGCAGTTCATGTAGAGCAAGTACATTGGGATAACAATATGGGTAAAACGGTGAAAGTATATGCTAGTTCGGCTATGGAAACCGTTGTTCCCAACCATCTCATTAATCTCAGTAGTCAGAATTTCCATGGTGGAAAGGTATATTCTAAAGTCCAGACAATCCGTAGTCGTATGCTATGCAATATCGGGTTAAGTCCATGTATGCTCTATTCTAACTGTCCAAATGTCTTAGGTTCATTCAATATTGTTCAAAGCTATTGGTTTTATCGAACAAGGGTGAAGCTTTAAGGTTAGTTGTTCAGTTGGAGTCGACAAGTCTCGGACCGTAGGGGCCCTAGGTCGATATTCCTAGGTCGACCTCCTTGGATCAGAAAGGAGCTTATCAGATCCAGGTCACATAGAAAAGGCATTATTCATCAATCATCTCCTTTGATCCGATAAATCCTTGAATCTGTAAACACCTTCACCGACCCAATCCATTCTGATCCGGGATTCCACACCTCTCCTTCCAGCTATGAGAGCCACTCTTCTAGTCTTGTGCCTCCTCGGATCGATATATCCCTATTTCAAGACGAAGCTACAATCTTTCTACTCCAGACACCTCACCTTCTTTTCCACTGACTCCGTGGGACCCTTATCATAATGCATAAGCTCTGAACATACCACATCGTCTTCTCCAATATGACAAACCCATTGAAGCCACTCCATGCTTGATTTCAAAATCGAATTGTTGTAAGAAGCTTCCTCTTCCTACTAAGCGATGTCACGATAATATTAGAACATCCAACTAAAGCAATTCTTACATCTCCAGCGATGGTGATGAGCTGAAAGGTTCGAGATCCCATGGAGGACGAGCATCCATAACTACCAATGATAAGCCTACGCATCTGAATCTGAAACACGAATCACGAAATTAAACTCAATTTGAGTCAAGAACTCCAGACCTAAATTGTGAATTAGGTCTATGCGAAATTGTGAGTGAAAAATGATGTAGATGATCAAAATTAACCTAGGGTTTGAGAATCAAAGATGCGATGTTGGATCGAAAGTGCGATTTCTAATTTTTTTAAGGATATCTCATTCGAATACTGTAAAAGGTGAGAGTTAAATAATGAGAAAATTAGACTACCTATTTATAATAAACGAAGAGTGACTCTCATGTTCTCTATGAAGTGATGACACAGGGACAAAAAAGAGCTCAGATCGAAAAAATCAATCGGAGATGAATCGAACTAAATATATCAAACCATTTTTTGGTTCGATGTTAGTCTGACATGGACAAGGCATAAATGATTCCTTTGCTATTCCATGACTCTAGCAATTATTCTCAACATGGAATCAGGTGTGTTTGACAACCTTTTGCACTGACTTGTACGTGATCTTTCGGTCCAACACGACCATACGCTCAACTTGCATAAAGAGACAACATCGTTTGGTAACGGCCTGTATGTCAACAATCACATGCAGGAGCCAACGATCTAATATGATTTTTTCATTACCTTTTCATCAAAACATCATTAGAAAGTACAACTCTACATATTCAAAGCACATTCTGTCTACAACGCAACATGCTTTGGAGGGCAGAAGTATTAACCTACCTTTTGGAAGGGTCATCCAAGTCTCAAGCATCTATGACTAAGAGGTGAAGGGCTCGGGTAGAGTATGACCATCCACTAGCAAAATCAAGAAAATGCTAGAGCCATGAATCGGCATACCCCGGATTAGTGAAGCTGGACATGTTAAATCACCAAAACGAAAAGGCTTCCAATCGGTGTGACCCGAATAGGTAAAGGTACACTACCCATAGATTAAATCCTTGATTGAAGAACTCCTGGAAAAACAATGCCAACTGGAGGCATGTCGACCCGGAGTAATATCTTCCCTAAAGCCATGTTCCTACTCCGAGGATACACTGGCCGAGATTTAGCAAAAGACCTATTCTAAAGCTACCACGTACTCAATCCATTATCGTCCGGACATGGATTTTGTGCCATGTATCCAGCATCGGGTCCAACCACGCTGACTCGGCCTAGTATACTCCCGAAGACAGGCTCCAACGGTCATAAGAACCCTTCCACTCAGCCTCTACATTCTCTGATTGGTCGCCACATGCATGGGCTGACCCAACCTATATACCAGCCTATAAATAGACCACCTAGAGTAGAAAAAAGAAGACTTTTCCATTTCATCACTCTCGTGCAATTTGCAGCAGCATTACGTCCAATTCTTCTTCAATTCCATAGTTGTTTTCAAGAATATCTTAGTTTTATTTCAAGAGTTTGACAATTGTAAGCATTGTATTCCAAATTTCATACATAATCGAGAGATAATAAAGTGGTTATAGGCTCGCTAACACCGAATCACTATAAACGTGTGTGTACATTATTTTTTCCTCGTTTTAATTTATTTTTCTTCATTTTATTCTCTACATATTCCCTAGTTTGGGTGTTGTGCCACTTTTTGGTGTCAACATGTGTGTTATTATCTAAAGTTTTGAATTATGATAAAATAAAGTCTGGTGGGTCTGTAGAGAAAATGAAAACTAAGCAGGTGTTGAGTGGAAGCAGTTAGGCTTGTGGAGACATTTGTGCTCAGGCTAATTCTTTATTCAACCTGAAATTCTTTTAAGTTGAAACCAGGTTTTCTAAATAAGATAAGCGCTACAACCAAAGTTGCTATGATGGAAAGCGCCACCTCTCCTGTTAGCCAGACCCCAGATATGACCTTGAATGTTATTAGCTCCAACATTGATAAAGATATTTCCTCATCCAAGAAGAAGATGAGCAGCAACCAAACAAATCCTTACGATGCCTCTAGCGACCTACATAGCTCCACCCTCTTTATCTTCTATCAACGTAGCCTCTATAAGCTCTTCTTTTTCAGCTTCATTGCGCAGGGATGCACGTGTCACCTGAAGTAATAAGAATGAGCTTTTGAAGGGGATGTAGTTCTCCAATGGCGAATGTTTGTTTGGTGTGTTGTGCCTTTTGTAGGCACTAGGTATTTGAATGTGTCATATACTATGTGAGTTTGTTCTAGTATGTTATGTTTCTTTGTAACGTTGGATGTAATTTGGACTGTTAGTTGAGTCCCTCTTTTCCCTGCATGGAAGCTTCATTTTTATGTTTTGTTGTAGCAGATACACACAGTGTATATCTCCTGTACTTCCAATTCTATTATCTTGTCATAATAAATAGTGTTACAGACCACTTTGAAAACCAGTCGGCCCTACCGATAAAACAGTATAGTATGAGAGGTAAACAAATCTCAAAATACTATAAATGCGCAATATATATGATAGATGGTATGGAGAATTATACATGTCCTAACCTAGTATCCATGGTGTTTGTACATATAAATATATGCACTGCTGTATGAAAAATTATCATTGGTGTTCCCTACATAAGAATACTAGGTCTGATCTGATATCTACATCGATGATATCCACATCACATGACATCATTATGGTGGGAAATGATGAAGCAAACATAACATTCATCATCCATCCTCACATTTAGTAACTCAGTGCATTAGATGCAGGATAACGCCTGGTTTCCATCACACTTGAATCCATGTCACTCGATAGGAAAATAACTAAGTTGAACCGACATGCACAACCTAAAGTACAGACCTGATGTGGTCTGAGAAGATGTCATATATCTTCTGACGTGAATACAAGGACCCAACATCGCCTTGAATGATATGACACCCGCTACATCCTCTTTACAAATAACCACTAAAAGCCCAAGTTTCCATGCTCCCTTCACTTAAGTAGTCCCCAGCAGAGCCCATCGATGGAACAATGCCAATAATTTTTTATGTGAATTCCTCATTAGGACCAACTACAACCAAGCAATGTGTTGTAAGGCTCAAATTTATGATCCTAACCCTCTCCAACAACTTCCTATCGACGCACTGTCATCTACTTTGCATCTAGGAAAACAACTATCCATCGTAGAAGCCTCGCTTCCCATCATGGAATCATTATCGTCAAATGAAAAAATTGTTGCATCGAAGCATCACATCCTTGCCCCATGTTAAAACCAACGGTTGAAGAGGCTTCTCCTCAAAATCACTTTCAAATGAACCATCATGTCCTTCTCCTCGAAACTGCACCATCGTCAATGCCAAATTATCCTAAAATTGTCATTTTTAATATTAGACGATATTGATCACTCCATGATAATTAGTAAAAATCATATATTTAATAAAAATGGTTAAGTACACATTAAGTGATAACATTTGCATTCGTCTTGAAATCCAAGCTGATTTCTAAGCCCATCCTCCATTTTTGAACTTTTGCTGAGCTTCAATGCTTCTGCGACATCAAATCTGTTGGTATGCTTTGATGTACCTCTATATTAAAATCAGCTTGCACACTCCAAAGATACTTCGTTAATTTTCTCATACGTTCGAGTCTATCATCTTTGTGTCCTGAATCAATATACATGATGCATACATTTGATTGATGTACACAAAAATCTAGTAAATGTGATTTTCTCTAATTTTGCATCGCCTACGAACCATATTTTTAGCTAATCTAAGGAATAAGCAACCAATCACGTAATAGTCACACAATTCCTAAACATTCATAATACTATCAATAAAACAAGTAGAGCCTATATAAATCAATCACGGTAGGATAAGTTTCAAAATAGCCTAAATATAAGGGTACCATCAAAATAAAGCATAATAGCATGTAGATGGGTAAAATGTGATAGTTTTTTTTAGCATAATAATATAAATATAATAGTCTGGTTGATAGGCATAACCAGTGGCATAAAGTTTAGGACATAGTACGTCCCTTAAGCAATTCATAGGATGTACATATTACATAGTGCATACATACATTACAAGCCAAAATTCCAGTAGCATATGATAACTAATAAACATCATATATCAGAAGCACTGTCAAGCGAGAACAGCGAAGCACCATAAGCCTTCATCCACGATAGGCCGAACTGCTACCTTATGTGCTAGGCGAGGGAGGCGCCGGGAGAGTGTGCCTGAACTGAGCATGTCTAGAAGTTCCTGTATACATTTCAAACTGGTGAACGATGAAACTACAAGTACCAAAGTAGTGCTTTTTTTGCTTGTTAAAAGTGTGTGCATTACGCCCGATCCAAATGGCCCATCTATAGATCGACACAAAGGAGTCAATCAACTGATCTGATGGGTTATGTTGCCAATACTCAAAGAAAGAAGTGATGTTGGGTATGAAGCCTAGAAGAAAGGAGCTGGTTGCGGCCCAGATCTTAAAGGAAAAGTCGTAGTCAAAGAAGAGGTGTTCAATTGTTTCTTCATGTATGTTACAAAACATACACCTGGAATTGGTTACGATGTGCAGTTTACAGAGTCTTCTTTTGGTGTTGATTTGATTGTGGGCTAGGCACCATTGGAAGAAGGTTGGGCGAGGTGGCAGTCAACATTTCCAGAGGCATGGAAAGGTGAAGCAACGCCATAGGTGAGATAGAAAGTTGTAACAAAAGGAGACAGAAAATCCTTTATTTTGGCTTAATGCCCATAAGTATTCATCTGGCCCAGTAGAGGCATTAATTGAGGTAGCAACATTATAGATTTGGTGGATATCAGTTAGGTTGTTAAGACCGAAAAGGCCCAAAGGGTACAGGCTTAATGGGCTGGAACCGAGAACACTCGAGACAGAGGAGAACGACCCATTGAATGTGGAGAATAAATTTGGGTATAACTGAGAGAGAGGAAAAAGGCTACACCAAATGTCAAACCAAAAAAAGGAAACAATCGCCATTACCCAATTTAACGTGAAACAGGGAATTGATTCTAGGAATTGTGGATATGACCCCGACCCAAAAATGGGAAAGTCTGGATACTAGTGGGCAATGGAGGACAAAATTCATGTTCGAGGCCTAGAGCCGAGCTAATATCCAATCTTTCCATATGTATGAGCCAAGGGTATGGAGACGCCATAACCATTTGGCTAAAAATGCCTGATTGAAGAGGGCAAGTTCTGGGATGCCTAGCCCTCCGTGTTCTCGAGGCAGGCAGACTGTTTGCCAATTAATTAGGCGCTTAATTTTGCCTCCATTCCAAAGAAATGAGCTATGAATGGCATAAATCTTCGTGATAACCCAAGCAGGTAGATTATGGAAGGACATCCAGTAAAAGGGAATTATAGAATGAACAGATTGAACTAGGATAAGACGACCGACCGATGATAGTGAGTTGGCTTTCCATGATGCTAGTCTATGTTCAATTTTGGATATAAGGGGGTACCATTCTGATCTTAAGAGTTTGGTTGGGCGAAGCGGGACTCCAAGGTAGGTTATTGGGAAAAATTCAAGTTCGCAATTAAGACAACTGGATATAGGAGGGCCTAGGCCAACTTAGTTTCAGAGCATGATGATTAAACTCTTGCCATAATTAACTAATAGACCAGATATGAGTTCAATGGTGTAAAGAAGCACTTTAAGGAATTGGATGTGGGAAGGGGAATGAGAGAAAAAGAGGATGGTGTCGTCGGCAAATTGAAGGTTGGAGATGGTGGAATTATGGTTCAAAAGTTTGAGTCTAGAGAGTAGGTTTTTGGATGTGGCTAATTTAACCATTCGGTTGAAGACATCGACAATTAGGACAAATATGATGGATTAGATGGGATCTCCTTTCCTGAGTCCACGTTTGGATTTAATGAGACCACCTGTTTGACCGTTAATGCATATAGTGGAGAAGCTTGTGTTCAGCAGGTGTTGCATCCAGTTGCCCCACTTGGGTGGAAAATCACGATGGGACATTAGGTCAATAATAAAATTCCAGTTCACAGAATCAAAGGCATTAGAGAAATCTAGTTTAAGTAGTACACCGGGTGTGGAAGTGAAGTGAAAAAATGAAATGGCTTCTTGAGTGGCAGCTACGCAGTCCATGATGTTGCGACCAAGGAGATGGTCGATTGTTCAGGACCTACAAGGGAGACAATGAAGGTCTGGAGCATGTTTGCGAGAACTTTGGTAATGATTTTGAATATTGTGTTAAGGAGGCTATGTGATAGTTAATCTAAAACAATTTAAAGTGTTGCTTTATTCTTCTTACAATTTAAAGTGTCGACTTGACTATTCTAAAAATCCCATTTTAAAATAATAAATTGCCAGAAAATAAAAGTTTTATACTAAATTGACAATTATAATTTACTGAGAGACAATATCAATTGCTTTAGAAAATAAGTTCAAAGTTTCTTTAAAGCGTAGAACTCACCATAACGAGTTCGGCACTAGTAAATAATGTCCAAATCGAATCTCGTATGCAAAAGATATCAATGATATAAGTTTATGGATTATATTAATTATTTGGATAACTTAATTAAAATTTTAAAATAAACTAATTACCTATTTTATTCCCAAATCCATCTTCCGCAAAATGGTCAGACCGTGGATACATGCCACCTTCCAAAACTGCAGTGCACGACTTGTGATGACACCGAGCTACACCTTGTGAGACTAAAATCCGACTACACCATCGTGCTGCTCATTCAAAGACCTTTTTGCCTATACCCAAAACCCGCATGCCTGAACTTCTCTACCAAAAAGCGATGACAGATCCATCATCAACTGCCCCAATCGTGCAGTTACCTATAAGTGACCAGACCTTTCCAAGACCGTGAGGCCAACATGCCCCAGCTGCCTCTAGCCAATGCCAACCATTGCCTAGCCTATCACCTCCCATTTCTTATGAAAATCAAAACCTAATTCGGTGAAAAGTGTACTGACTTTTCCTAGAAGCCATCTCATCATCCATCCAGTATATGTGCGTGAAGAGAATTTGAAAAAGAATCTAATATGTCTTGGTCTCGTGATTTTTACGTTGAGAGCTGTTCAAATTTTGATATTTGAATTTATAACATGAATGTGGATTTCATTTAATGGAACATTAGAAATGATTTTAGGGAGGAGGTTGAATAATGGACGTCCAATCAGAAGTTAGGGTTTAGATAATTATTTAATAATGTTTTATTCATTTATTTTAAATTTCAATTGGAATCAAACCCGTTTTTGAACATCATGTGACTAAACAATGCATTTGATCTCTATGAAACTCGATGGCATGCATTACCTCAATATATGGTGTATGTTTTTATCATGATATGTGGATGCATCATGAAATGATAGTTTACGCATATATCGGGTCGATTTTTATAGTTTGGTAGTCCAATCTCAAGATAAAGAGATCTATATACTTTTGCTTGATGTAATGAACCATCTGAACTTAAATGGAAGTAGTTTTGTATCTTGATTCGGCAATATGTGAAATATCACTTTCTAGATCTGTGAACTAATTAAAAATTAATATTTAAATATTCAACCGTTAAAATACGGTCATAACAGTGCCCAAATTTCGAAGTCTTTGAAGATTGACGCGTTGTCTCTTGTCCTCACAATATGGGAATACCACCGTCTATACCAAATGAAGCATAATCATATAGTTGTTAGAGTGTGTTTGGCGCAAGCGGAAGCAGAGCATTTCAGTGGAGTATTATAGCGGAGAATTGGAGTTAGTGGATAATGCGTTTGGCGTGTTAAGCGGAGAAAATTAATGGGGTGTTTAGTAGAATAGAAAAATTATAAATTCCTCCAATTTAGTTCAAAACAACTCCATTACGTATAGCACTTCGACATGATCGCAACGCAAAAAACCGCGTCTAAAGAGGACCTCCTTAGCCGAAGTTATTAATTTTTAAAATTGACTAAAACCTAAATTTAGTAATTAAAGTTAATTAAATACCCTAATTAGTCAAACATTAGGCCGTTTGGAGCTAATAGCTCGATTCTAGTACGTTTGTAAAGCGATGCATTTTACCTCGTTTAGAAATGGACGCGTCCAACGCATCCATTTCAAAACGGGGTAATATTTTACCCCGAACATGCCCTTAGTGAACCTTGAATACAGTTCAAATGCATAAACAGCCCCATGGCATTGTGGTAATTAATATAGTGAAGAAGCCGAAAAGCTGAGACGAGTCATATCAAAGTTTTATTACATCCGATAGAGGACTCTCACGCTTTTGCAACTAAAATAGAGTCAAATATCAAAATATTGCAACTAAAACAGAGTCAAATATCAAAATATTCTTAGTAGTTGGATTATATATATATATATATATATATATATATATATATATACACACACACACACACACACACACTAGTAAAGAAAATATTTTGAGTGTGGTGAAGCTTTAATGTACTTCCAAAAAAATCCATTTTCTCCCTAACAAATTAACATGGCCGAAATTTAGGTTTGAGGATAAAGAGGTCTTTCCCTGTACCACTTTCTAGCTCCACTCCGTACCACTTCTACCCGCCACTTCTACATATGCGGTTAGTCAATTCATTTCTAACGTCTTCTTTATTTCCATCGTTTACTAACCGCATTCTCCTCCTTTCCTTTCTGTTCCACGTCTATTCTTCCCCACTCGCAACCCTAAAGCGACTCAATCTTCCACCTTTATTCAAGCTTCAGCATACCCGATCTTCCAATCCTTCATATCTTCACGTCCTTCTACCTTCTCCTCTCCGGATCTTCAGGCTTCCTTCCTAATTTTATAACCGACCGATCGGTGGATAAACTTGCTTTAAACTTCAGCTTTTTCTCGAATCTGTTGCTGAACTTCAGATCTGCCACTGGACAAACCCGTATTCCTCCTTGACTACATCCACGGTAAATTTATTAACTTCACCCCTCTTTCTTCCTATATTTTGTGTTTATTTGTTGTAATACTATTGTCTTCATGACGCAAACAAGGCTTATTTGCATAATCAGAGATCTCGATTTTAGGTTATTTTTTTTGCCCGTTTACATCCAATTTTCAGTTATTTGTGGATTTCTCCGTTTCATGCCTTAGAATGTATTTTCAATAGTTATTTTGTATTTATTTTTTTACTCTTTGACTCCATAGAAGAAATACTGAACAGGATTAAGGGAAAGACTTGTTAAAGATATGGATCAAAGAGAGGTTGGTGACACTAAAGTTTAAAGAAAGGTACATTTTTTGGTGTATTGTATTCCATTGTTTGCGTGAATTTACTTCAGATTTTTAAACAATGTCTAAATTTTTACTTAATTCTAAACAAGAGGAAAATACATTTGGCCAAAATCGTACAACAAAGATACTAGTAATTAGTTAGAAAGCTTTTGCAATTACTATAATACCTTATTTAGATCACTGGAAAATTAAGAAAAGTTGCATGGAACTGTTATATATCCCACAAGGCACTGACAATGTTATATCAGGATTTTTTTCTTCTTTGTAGATTTGGTGAAACAAAATCTTAATATGGTTTGTTTTTAATTAATTAAGTAATTTTATAATCAAAATATCATATGAATGTGCTACACATTTTTTCTTTGTTCATACGTTATCCTAACAACTTCTTATAATAGCTTTAACATTAACTGATAATCATATGCTTTGTCATGCACATGGTCCAGCAAGGGACAAACACTCTTATTTTCATGTTTTGCTATTACCTTACTTTATCATATTACAAGTTTAAAGGATTGTATTTTCCTTGATTATTCAGTAAATTAAAACTATTTCTAATGATTTTAGGTTGCTCGCTTTTGTATAGTACCGTGTTCAAATTATTATTTAGTTGCCATGACATAGAAATTGTGATTCTGATTTCTAAGTTATTTTTCCTTATAATTTGTCATTGGTTGTTGTCATTCCTAACCCAATTTGTGTCCTTTTCTGTTTTCACGACTTTGAAGATATTTTCAGTGCAATTTTATTATATTTTGAAGATCGATAATACTTCATTTTCTACAAATCGCACAAGTTGGTTAACTAATTATGTAACTCATATCCTATGTTTTTTGCTTTTTTGCATTAGCTCTTAATTCGTCATTCATGTTATCCTTTAAATTTATAGAAGAAATACTAAATAGGGTAATATATTTAAAGACGTGGATGAAAAGTGGTTGATGCAACCGAAGTTTGAAGAAAGATATTCCATTTTTTGTTTTAATGTCATCCAACTGATATAATTTGCATGAATTTTGGATTTGAAGCTAACTTTACCATTTTAGATGATGTTCAAATATTTATTGAATGCTAAGCATAAAGTAGATGGTTTGCGGCACTGCAATTACTATAATACATGCATCTTGAAACACATTATTTATCTGTTCAAATTTACCTATGTTGAAACTGTCCACTCATTTGTTGCCATGTTTTTAACTACTAATATTTGCATACATAAATAGTTAAATACTAACAAAGTTCCAATATCATTTCCATTGATCAAGCACCCATAGTAAGTGTTTATTATTCTTGAATTCTTCCCATATATTAGTATCAAATATTAAAAAAGTTGGCAAGTCATTTATTTCAAATTCTACTACAATACATGCCTCAAATATTTTTAAGGTGTCCCTTTATGATAGACTAATTCTGTGTTTTATATGCAACTGCACAACTGCACCATTTTATAACTTCTAGAAAAGACAAATCAACTTAATTATACTATTAAAAAACACAGACTGTGGGAGTAATTTTTTTTTAAAATTTGAAATTTAAGAGTGAAAATGACAAGTGAATTTTTTTTCAAGTACAATGTGAATTTCTTTGTAATACTGCGAGTAACCTATGTATATAATATATTTAGTATACCCAAATTTGAAAATGAAAAATTCACAATGCACAGGTAAAAACAATTGTTTGTTGCATGTATGGTGTTTATGTTGGTTTATACATATATGATTTTTGCCAGGGTTTGTTATTTTTCCCCATTAATGGCTTATGTTATGTGGCATATGTTGCGTATATGTTTGACTTTCTAGGGATTTGCCAATGATCGATGACAAACTGAAAGGAATCCAAATGATAAGATAACCACTAATGGATGATCTACCTTTTAGTTGACATAATTGAACGTATTCAATTGTTAGTCGATTAAATAGTTTGAATAATTGTTTATCCAGTTCATCCAAAATATATTATGGAATTATAAATTATTTGTACATAAACATTAGGCATAACATCATCTAGGACAGTTACCCGTCAGGAACTGTTTACTAGTTTGCTATGTGTTGTCATCATAAGATAATTTTTTTTAAATTATCATTTGGTTAGGCCATGCAATCTATATCTTATTTGTGATGTATGGTCAACTAAATGTAATATATAAATGCATCATTAATTTGTGGTACAACGTTAAAAGTTTGTATTCACACGTGTAAAATAATACTTTTCATTTTGCAGGTCTAAAGTTTTTGCCAACCTTACACAGAGTTCATCTTTTGTTACCACTAATATTTTACATTACCTAAATTGCCTACATAGATCTATGTTGGAGGAAGCTGCCAAAGGAGATGCTGCCACAATTGGTTTCTAGGAAAAACCCAGCACCGTGTGCATGACTCTCTACGTTATTAGCAACTAGCATCCAGGCTGTTGCAATAATGTCAGCATTTCCACCTTCAATGGTTCAGTTTTTCAATATTACGTCTATGTTCAAACTCATTTTTATGGGAAATGGACAAACAGTTGTTGTGGTTATGGAGCTTATGAGAGATTTTAGCCATGTTTCCAAAATTATAGAAGCTTATATTTTTTTTTATAGAAGATGCAAGTGAAAGTCTGAAATCAATATTCTAGAAATATGTTGTTGTGAGAGAGTTTGAGTTTTGTAAAAATATATGTAATGTCTGCCATTTGATCACGTCGAATAAGACATCCTTTTGATATTATTGTCTCCCTTGATATCTAATAACAAAATAAATTAAATATTTGATAATTAAATAAACAAATAAATTGTTAGCCCATCTAACTTGGTTTGCAGTAATCATGGGACTTGGAACTGATTTGTTTACATAACTTCTAGGTTGTTGTTGTTCTTACACCACATGCTTTGCACAATACAAAGCTTCTATACAAAAACAAGCTTTGCTTTAATTGTTTACGCACACGTCCAGTGGACGTGCCTAAGTACTGGTGTGTGTGTGTGTATATATATAATCATGGCTCGGAAACATTATGCATAATTTTACCGTAAAGAAGCACATAACACGGAATTAACTATACATAGTCCAGTTACATATGAAAATTAGGCGCAGTAGGAGAAATATAAAATATACATAGTGAAAACTAAAATAGAAGCATTGATATTTCATTTCAACATAAGTCACGCAGATATTGGCTTAACCGAAAGGGATGGAATCAATACAATCTCGGCTGGGCTGATTCAAAGAAGTAAGAAACGTAGACTTTATAAAGAAAAAGAGAAGCAAGAAGATCATGAGGGCGTTCCCAACCCTGGATTGGGTTGGGAACTAACCGACCCCAAACAGGGGTCAGTTGAAGTCCCGGGGTTGCTTTGGTAACCCCCAAGGTTGGCAGAGCAACCATTCGGTTGTCTAACAACCTTCATCTTAGCCGGCTTTATAAAAGCCGGCTAAGGAAAAAACAAAACAAAATCGGGTCCCATCATCTTAGTCGGCTTTTATAAAGCTGGCTAAGGTCACAGGACCCGGTTTTATTTTTTTTGTTTTCCTTAGCTGGCTTTTATGAATCCGGCTAAGGCACACTACAATCACCACTGAGGTTGTTGTGCTTTTCATCAATGGGATGGGTTGGGTGTCTTCCCAACCCGATGGGACACCCTACCCAACTTGGGGTTGGAAATGATCTGACATTTGCCTCTAATACTCCCTTTGGCTCTTTTCTCAAGCTTGACTATAGCTTTCCAGGTATTCAGGATTACTGTCAAATGTAGTCATTCTTATTGGAATAGTAATGATGGGCTTTGCTATGACAAAGGTGAAACACCCCACCTTCGTTAAGGTCACTCATAAAGGGAATACATTAACTTTGGTGAAGCATTTTAGGTAAAAGACACAGATAACTTACAAGACAGATATATAAATAGCGGAAAATTGAATTTTTTTATTAAATAGCGTGGTTCAGTCAAAACATTACAAGCATATTCTCAAAACCCAACTTCTAAATTATTACAACAAAACATCTATCTTGATTTAAATCTCCAAGTACAAAAAGAAGCATAAAACAGAAGTAATGCAGCATAAATCCCCAATAAAAGTGTAACCACAACCACAGCCCAAGAAAAGAGAATCCAAGCATTACATCTACTCTCTTCAAGCTTGAAAAGGTCTGCGCTAAGCTGAAGTATTCCCTCCCTACGGACCTGGGGTGGGGGGACGAAAGAAAAGAAGGCAAAAGAAAAGGGGTCAGACATAAGTCTGGTAAGTCCAGTGATTATTCAACATGTAAATAGGTAAAATGACCATGACATGAATAAACTGAAAAAAGGACAATATTATAGAAATAAGATAACATAAGATAAGATAAACTGAATATACTATCGCACCCATTTCTATTTCTCTGCATCTACTTACGAGGGTTTCAACCACCATCATGTGTTCATAACAAAGTGATCCCTTTCTCGATCGGCTTCTACTCGCATGCATTTATTACTTGTGTTATTCGACCCCACTATATTGTAGATACCTGTGTTGGTCCCACCATAGGGTGTATCAATTCCTATGGTGGCAACCCGACACAAATTCTAGATGCACAGTGCATACTACTAATGCCCAGTGCCTGCTTTATCCACTCCGGAGTACGTGCATGCCCATACTCCACCGGAACCTACACTGTTGCGCCACATGCCGCTATTTTGACTGCTTATAATTAGCCCAATAATCGTGCCCCACCCTGCCTAGTTCAAGGTACCGGGATACAACTATGTGGTTTACTGCTGAAATGGGTCCCTGTTATTAGGGTTTCCTAATCAACATGTTATAACGGTTAAGTGTTCTCAAATTTACCTAACCCCACCCATCTGTTTAATTAACATGTTGTATTGGTTAAATGTTACCTTAATTAACTTAACCCTATCATTCTTAGCCTGCCTGTTCCTTAGCTTTAATTCATTCATTAAAGCACCAACCTCTCACATTAGATATGTATTGTTGCGGTCGCTGGATGTGCCAGGCGGTTCCTGGCAGTCTTACACCGCAACTCAATCTAACCTCGGGTTTTTCGGGCTTAATGCGCTAAACACTCACATTAGATTTGTATTGTTGCAGTCGTTGGATACGCCGGGCGGTTCTGGACAGTCTTACACCGCAACTCAATCTAACCTCGGGTTAGGCATGTTTATCTTTAGCTAATTTACATATTTGTCATATATGTCCAAATCTATGTGTCATATTTTCCACAAGTCCATTCAATACAAGTTTTATGCCACGTTTACTAGTTATGCCTAAAATTCACTTAATTAAATTATACCAAAATTTCCCCCCGTTATAATCGCACGTACAATGAGATTCAATCTAAGTTCCGAATGAACTTAGTATTCACAAAACAAGTAAAAGGGGAAAATAGAATAGGAGCATAAGAATTGACATAAGGAAAAATAGGCATGTAAAGATGTACCCAATTCAAGAATCATGTTTCAATGTTGTACATTAACAATATATGTGAACAAGCTAAGCAACTTATACCATAGGTATAAAGATTAGATAGAATAGGACTTAAGAGAATCACTAATTTTTATGTACAACATGATAAGTCCCTTTGTTTTAATCGCAGTAGTCTCGTAGGCATCGGATGTACAACATGATAAGTTCCATCATATCAATCACAATAGTCTCATAGGCATAGAATGTACCACATGATAAATCAATCACAACAGTCCCATAGGCATGATAAGTTCTGTTTTGTCAATCCAACATTCTCATAGGCATGTTAGGTTTCATTATGTCAATCACAATAGTCTCATTGGCATGATAGGTGTCATTACATCAATCATAATAGTCTCATAGGCATAGGCAGTTCAGAATTGACAATAGGATAGGCATGAATAGAATTAGGCATAGTTCTAGATTCAGTTATTATAGTCATGATTTCTTATTAGGTGTTCACATCTAAACAATAACTGTACTTACAGAAAAGGGACGGATCTTGATTTCTAGGATCTGATTTCTGAATTTGAAAAGCTAATCCTTTGATGTAGAAGTTTGATTCTCTAGTTCTTCTAATTGATTTCTAGTTTGAATTTGATCCTCTAGTTTGTGGCAGATGAATGGAGGCTAGGTCAGCTTGTAGACGAACAACATGACGGCTTCATAGAATGAGTTTTAGTGTTGAGGTTTGGGGTGATTATATATAAGTCTACGTTTAATTCTAGCTTTTAGATTAGTCTAGGAGAAATCAGAGCCATCAGACCAAAGAGATGTGTCATCCAACCAACCATAGCATGACACATATGCCCTAATACCTCAGAAATCACTCATTGGCCAATCAGAAAAGGCCACATCAGCACAGGGTTGTAAAAATTCGTCATAGGAGCTGGATCTAAAAGGGGTCAACTCCCTACAGAGGGGGTCGACACTTTTGTTGACTCCCTTATAGGGTGGTCAACACCTATGTCGACTCCCCTTGGGGGTTTGACACCTTGAGCGGGAAATTTCCGCTCAGCCTATTCTGCTTGAATTTTGAATTTTGAACTGGTTTTTTTATTTTAATCATTATTTATATTTATTTTCTTCTTAAACTTGATATCTTCTGAACTCCATAACTTCTTCATACAGAGTCCGATTCACGCAAACTCAGACTCTATCTCAAGCAGAATTCCTAGATGAACGCAGTGGCATAACCCGTTTCCCTTAATTCTTCTTCTAAAAATTAAGTGTTCTTAGATTTGTAAATTTTTATATTCACAAAAAATACGGGGTGCTACATTCTCCCCTCCTTAAAGGATTTCGTCCCTGAAATCTCTAAGTTAAGAAGAATGTGTCCTAACATCCAACATCCATCTACTTAACCATCAATCACAGGCAACCATTGTACTTAAAAAGATTTCTAATGCTTTCATGATCATATGCATAGTGTGTATATATGTCCTTATCTAATGCAAAATCAGGTGGTCCACTGATTCAGTTGACCTCCTTGATGTGAATCATGTCGGTGCTATGAGTCCATTATGTATGTAATTATTCCTAACCGTAGATTGTATCTTCTACATGAGTGCACAATCATTCATACAAATGCAACGTCCACGTGATAACACATCAAGTTTCAATCCATATATAAATACATATATGCATATGCAATATAAAAGTGACAGAGCCGATCTAGTACCTAGTGTGTGTGTGTGTATATGCATCCACAAGCAACCACTAGGAACCACTTGCAACCATCAACCATAACATGTTTTCAAATACATGTTTACATCCATTTGTTTCTACTTAATTAAGAGTAGGATCGAGAAGATATACTTAAGAGATAGATACAAGCATTCATAAACTTATGGAAAAAGAGATCAAAGATGTACCCTAAAAAAGATAAGGGTAGGCTGCGCGTATCTTATCCTCAGTTTCCCAAGTCACGTCTTGCTCAGCATCACTCCATTGTATTTTAACTAGCTTGACCTGACAATTGCATAGTTTTTTAACTTCCGTTCCCAAGATACGAGTTGGAACTCTTCTCACCGTTGCTTCTCGCTCAACTTCTATCTCCTTTAGTATGCTTGGCTCCACAAATTCCATAGACTCATGTATGCACTTTCGTAGATGAGAGACATGAAAAACATTACGTACTCCAGCCAATTTTCGGGCAGCTCTACTTTATAAGCCATCTTCCCCATCCTTTCAATGATTTGAAATGGCCCTACAAATCTTGGTGTCAATTTTCCTACAGACCCAAAGCGAACGACATTCCTCAAAGGAGATACTTTAAGGAAAACTCTGTCTCCAACCTCAAACTCAAGGTCGGTCCTTCTTTTATCAGCCTAGGACTTCTATCTATCTTGTGCGGTCTTCATTCGTCTTATTATCAAGTCCACTTTCTCTGAAGTTTCTCTGATCATGTCAGGCCCAAGTACGAGCTTTTCTGTAGACTCCCACCAACAAATTGGTGATCAGCATGGTCTTCCATATAAAGCCTCAAAGGGTGCCATGCCTATGGTGGCTTAGTAGCTATTGTTATAGGCGAACTCTACCAAAGGAAGGTGATTCTCCCATGTTCCCCCAAATCAAGAATGCACAATCTCAAGAGATCTTCTAATACTCTATTCACCCTTTCCGTCTGACCATCGGTTTGAGGGTGATAGGCAGTGCTTAAGCATAGTTGTGTGCCTATAGCCTCTTGCAAACTCTTCCAAAACTCGCTCGTAAAGATAGGATCTCGATCACTTACTATGCTGAAGGGTATTCCACGCTGTCGAACTACCTCTTTAAGATAAATGGATGCTAACGATGAGGCAGTCCTTCTAATCTTAACAGGTATAAAGTGAGCGCTTTTAGTGAGCCTATCCACTATTACCCAAATGCTGGTATTGCCCCTTCTTGACTTAAGCAACCCATCAATAAAGTCCACCGGAATGATATCCCATTTTAACTGTGGGACCTCTAGAGGATGAAGTAGACCACCAGGCTTCTTCTGTTCCGCCTTGACTTGCTGGCATATTAAGCATTTAGAGACAAACTTAGCTACATCCTTCTTCATGCCATTCCAGAAGAAAACCCTTTTTACGTCTTTATACATCTTGTCCCCACCTGGATGTATGGTCAACTTAGAATGGTGTGCTTCTTCGAGAATGGTTTTCACCAAATCCCTTATTTGTGGCACACATAGTCTTCCACCCCGTCTCAACCAACCCTTGCCATCGATGGACTATCTATTGAGGTGACTAGAAATCTCACCTCTAATTAGCTTATCCATCACATCAATTAGCTGAGGGTCTTCACATTGCGTGGTTCCCATTGAGTCCAGAAGAGTAGGTCGCACTTCTAGCGATGCTAACAAGCCAGGTACAAATTCAAAGGACGGTTTAAAATCGAAGTTTGCTATGTACTCCAAGCTTTGCCTTTCTACAAAGAGAGGACTTAAGGTCAGCTTTTTCCTAATCAAGGCGTCTGCCACCACATTGCCCTTGCTAGGGGTATAAGCAATCTCAAAGTCATATGAGGCCAGAAATTCCATCCACCTTTGTTGTCTTAAGTTAAGATCTTTCTGTAAGAAAAGGTACTTTAACGATTTATGGTTAGTAAACAATTCAAACCTTTCTCCTAGCAGGTAATACGCCATGACTTAAGCGCAAAAACAATGGCAACTAATTCTAAATCATGAGTTGGGTAGTTTTTCTCATGTACCTTCAACTGCCTTCCTTCCTCCATAACAAACTACTCTGCCCTCTTGCATTAAGACAACGCCCAATCCTGTACTGCATGCGTCAGTGTATACAGTAAACATCTTACTCCCATCAGGTAATGTCAGAACCGGGGCTGTTGTTAGAGCCCTTTTCAACCGTTGGTAAGCAACATCGCAATCCAAATTCCAGGCAAAAGTTAAGTTCTTCAATGTCAACCTAGTAAGTGGGGCTGAGATCTTCGCGAAGTCCTTGAGGTACTTTCTGTAGAAGCCCGCTAGTCTTAGAAAACTTCGTACTTCGGTTGCATTCCTTGGAATCTTCCAGTCTTGCACTACAACTACTTTTGCGGGATCCACAGCTATCCCCTCTTTGGACACCACATGTCCAAGAAACCTTACTTCTTCTCTCTAAAAAAGGCATTTGGAGAATTTTGCTTTCAGCTGGTGTGCACGAAGAGTATCCACAACTTTCCTTAAATGCAGAGCATGTTCTTCCTCACTTTTTGAGAAAATAAAAATGTCGTCCACGAAGACCACTACAAATTTATTAAGGAACTCTTTGAACACCCTACTCATCAGGTCTACGAAATAGGCCGGTGCGTTTGTCAAGCCGAAAGGCATGACAAGCCATTCGAAGAATCCATCCGGGGTCCTGAACGCGGTCTTATCTATGCTGTCTTCAGCCACTCTTAGCTGATGAAATCAGGTGGCCAGATCTAGTTGGGAGAAAATCAAGGCACCTACGAGTTGGTCAAACAAGTCGTTTATTCTAGGAAGTGGGTGCTTACTCCTCTTGGTCAGCTTGTTTAGCTCCCTATAGTCCTCGCACAGGTGAGGTGAACCATCTGCTTTTGTTGCAAACACCATTAGGGCACCTCATTCAGAAATATTCCACCTTATGAACCCCTTTTCCAGCAACTCTTCAACTTGCTTGCTGAGCTCTTTCCTTTCCCTTGGAGCCATGTGTCTAACGGGTAAAACAACAAGTTTTGCAGTATCAACAAGGTATATGCAGAAGTCTATCTCTCACTTTGGAGGCAAACCTTTCACCTCTTCAAAGACATCCGAGTATTCACAGACTACTCTAACAGATTGCAAGTTTTCAACAGACGCATCAAGAGATTCTAGATAGCTAAGCATAACAGAATTCATGGGATTACAAGAGATTTCGAGAGTGTTACCGAGGCGAGTCATAAGTCTAACCACTCTCTTTTCACAATCGAGGATGACACCATTACTGTATAACTAATCCATACCTAGAATCAACCCATAGACGTGAAGCCCAAAACATAAGCATTACATCTAACCCAACACTTAGTACAGAAATTTACAAATCCAAATAAATCATTGACAAGTAAGCCAAACCCCCAATTGGATTTGAAACAACCATGGGATCCTCTACTATACGGGTATCTAGGTTTAGAGATTCAACTAAAACAGTAGATATAAAAGAGTGTGATGTGCCAGAATCAAAAAGAGTATGAACTGGATGATCATAAAGATAAACTAAACTCTCAACATAAATATTTCTACATGTTTCTTGTGGAGGTGCAATGAAAGGGTGAATCTACCCTCCAGAAGTGGATCCAGTCCCCTGCCCTTGCCCTTGCCTTTTTGGACAATCCTTAGCCATATGTCATGTCTTGCCGCATTGAAAGCAGCCACCCATCTTCCTCTTCTTCTTCTTCCTGCAGTCTTTAATTAGATGTCCAGGTATGCCACAAAATTTTCACTTCCTCTTTTCACGGGGTTTGTTATTCTTCCCACCTTTCTTGGAATCCGTCTTCTTATTTTGCGATCCCTCCCCTTTTTTGTCCAGAGGTTCTTCCACCTTTGCCTCTTTCTTGCCATCCTTGTCTTCCTCCTGTAACAGTGCCATGTCCACCAGTCTCTCAAAAGTCGCACCCATAGGTATGTGGGTCATAGTTAGGCTGTGCAGTGGCACATTTAACCTTGTAATGAATCAGAGAGCATTTTTATGTGGAGTGTTTACTAACTCCAGTCCGAATCTAGCCAGCTGGTTGAACTAGTTGACGTATTCCCTAATCGATAGGCTTCCCTTTTTGAGTGCTAAGAATTTCCCTATCTGTAGGCTTCGTTCAGCTTGCGAGAGGAACTTCATTCCAAATTTCATTATGAAATCCTCCCAAGTATCAACTGGTCTCTCAGCATTAGTAACTTCCCACCAGTAAGAGCTCTCGTCCTTAAGTAACCATACAACCAATTGTATCTTCTGCCTATCGTCCACTTCAAAGATAACAAACAAATCTTCTGCTTCCTTGAGCCAGTTTCTTGTTTCCACAAATGACTCAGTCCTATTAAAGTTCTTTCCACCCATGGCTCGAAAGTCTCTACATATCTTCGAGAAAGCATTCACACGAAGAGGAGGAGGAGGAGGAACAGCTGCAACTGGGGGAGGAGGAACGTCCACTGGGCCTGCGTCATTAGCCCTAGCCTCTAGGTACCTTTTGAACCAACCAGGTACCGGTACACCCTCAGGAAGATTAAGATCCCAAAATATGCTGAAACAAAAAGAAAAGGTTCAAAACAAAGGGTAGAAAGATAGTGCATATGGCTTTAGGGATTATGCCTTTATAATAAAACAACACTTTTTTTGAAAATGCTTCTTTAAACTTCTTTTTGAAAAATAGTTTTCAAAACTTTTATTTGATCTGGTAAACCATTGCTCTGATACCAAGTGAAACACCCCACCTACGTTAAGGTCACTCACAAAGGGAATGAAATAACTTTGGTGAAGCATTTTAGGTAAAAGACACAAATAATTTACAAGACAGACATATAAATAGCGAAAAACTGAAATTATTTATTAAATAGCGTGGTTCGGTCAAAACATTATAAGCATTGTCTCAAAACCCAACTTCTAAATTATTACAACAAAACATCTATCTTGATTTAAATCTCCAAGTACATAAAGAAGCATAAAACAGAAGTAAAGCACCATAAATCCCCAATAAAAGTGTAACCACAGCCATAGCCCAAGAAAAGAGAATCCAAGCAATACATCTACTCTCTTCAAGCTTGAAAAGGTCTGCACTAAGATGAAGTATTCCCTCCCTGCAGACCTAGGGGGAACGGAAGAAAAGAAGGCAAAAGAAAACGGGTCAGACATAAGTTTGGTAAGTCCAGTGATTATTCAACATGTAAACAGGTAAAAGGACCATGACATGAATAACTGGACATAGGACAATACCATAGAAATAAGATAACATAAGATAAGATAAACTGAATATACTATCACACTCATTTCTATTTCTCTGCACTAACTTACGAAGGTTTCAATCACCATCATGTGTTCATTACAAAGTGATTCCTTTCCCGATCGGCTTCTACTCGCACGCATTTATTACTTGTGTCATTCGGGCCTGCTAGATTGTAGATAACTGTGCTGATCCCACCATAGGGTGTATTAATTCCTATGGTGGCAACCCGACACAAATTCTAGATGTACAATGTATACTACTAATGCCTAGTGCCTACTTTATCCACTTCGGAGTACGTGCACGCCCATACTCCGCCGGAACCTACAATGCTACACAACCTGCCGCTATTTTGACCGCTTATAATCAGCCCAGTAATCGTGCCCCACACTGCCTAGTTCAGGGTACCATGATACATCTATGTGGGTTACTGCTGAAATGGGTCCCCGTTACTAGGGTTACCTAATCAACATGTTATAACGATTAAGTGTTCTCAAATTTACCTAACCCCACCCATCTGTTTAATTAACATGTTGTATACCTTAATTAACTTAACCCTATCATTCTTAGCCTGCCTGTTCCTTATCTTTAATTCATTCATTAAAGCACCAACCTCTCATATTAGATATGTATTGTTGCGGTCGTGGTTCTGAGCAGTCTTATACCACAACTCAATCTAACCTCCGGTTTTTCGGGCTTAAAGCGCTAACCTCTCACATTAGATCTATATTGTTGTGGTCGCTGGATATGTCGGGCAGTGCCGGGCAGTCTAACACCGCAACTCAATCTAACCTCGGGTTAGACGTGTTTATCTTTAGCCAATTTACATATTTGTCATATGTGTCCAAATCTATGTGTCAAATTTTCCACAAGTTTAGTCAATACAAGTTTTATGCCACATTGACTAGTTATGCCCAAAATTCACTTAATTTAATTATGCCTAATTTCCCCCATTATAATCGCATGTATAGCGAGATTCAATCTAAGTTCCCAATGAACTTAGTATTCACAAAAGCTAGTAAAAGGGGAAAATAGAAAAGGGGCATACAAATTGACATAAGAAAAAATAGGCATGTAAAGATGTACCCAATTCAAGAATCATGTTTCAATGTTGTACATTAACAATATATGTGAACAAGCTAAGCAACTTATACCATAGGTATAAAGACTAGATAGAATAGGACTTAAGAGAATCACTAATTTTTATGTACAACATGATAAGTCCCTTTGTTTTAATCGCAGTAGTCTCATAGGCATCGAATGTACAACATGATAAGTTCCGTCATATCAATCACAATAGTCTCATAGACATAGGATGTACAACATGATAAATCAATCACAACAGTCCCATAGGCATGATAGGTTCCATTTTGTCAACCCAACAGTCTCATAGGCATGTTAGGTTTCATTATGTCAATCACAATAGTCTCATAGGCATGATAGGAGTCATTACATCAATCACAATAGTCTCATAGGCATAGGTAGTTCAGAATTGACAAAAGGATAGGCATGAACAGAATTAGGCATAGTTCTAGATTCAGTTATTACAGTCATGATTTCTTATTAGGTGTTCACATCTAAACAATAACTGTACTTATAGAAAAAGGACGGATCTTGATTTCTTAGATCTGATTTTTGAATTTGAAAAGCTAATCCTTTGATGTAGACGTTTGATTCTCTAGTTCTTCTAATTGATTTCTAGTTTGAATTTGATTCTCTAGTTTAGGATAGATGAATGGAGGCTAGGACAGCTTGTAGACGAACAGCACGACGGCTTCATAGAATGAGTTCCAGGGTTGAGGTTTGCAGTGATTATATAGAAGTCTAGGTTTAATTCTAGCCTTTAGATTAGTCTAGGAGAAATCAGAGCCATCAACCCAAAGAGATATGTCATACAGCCAACCATAGCATGACATATATGCCCTGATACCTCATAAATTGGTCATTGGCTAATCAGAGAAGGCCACATCAGCACAGGATTG
Organism: Allium sativum; assembly: GCA_030737875.1. Lineage (NCBI taxonomy): Eukaryota > Viridiplantae > Streptophyta > Magnoliopsida > Asparagales > Amaryllidaceae > Allium > Allium sativum. Next base: position 302,981,867 of record CM060925.1, on the reverse strand, counting down.
TAAAAATTCGTCATAGGAGCTGGATCTAAAAGGGGTTGACTCCCTACAGGGGGTCGACACTTATGTCGACTCCCCTATAAGGGGGTCGACACCTATGTCGATTCCCCCCTGTGGGGGGTGGGGGGGTCAACACCCGAAGCGGGAAATTTCCGGCTCAGCCTATTCTGCTTGAATTTTGAATTTTGAACTGGTTTTTGATTTTAATTATTATTTATATTTATTTTTTGCTTAAACTTGAAATCTTCTGAACTCTATAACTTCTTCATACAGAGTCCGATTCACGCAAACTCGTACTCTATCTCAAGCAGAATTCCGAGACAAACACAATGGCGTAAACCGTTTCCCTTAGTTCTTCTTCTAAAAATAAAGTGTTCTTAGATTTGTAAATTTTTATATTCACAGAAAATACGTGGTGTTACAAAAGGTTTCTAAGGTTCTAGTCTCTTTGGTAGACTTTCTTATTTCTTAAGATTTTAAGATTACGAGGGTTTTTGGAAGGCACTGGCTCTTTTTCCTCTCTTTCCCCTTCCTCACCTCCTCTTTAGCGGTTTAATCCTTACCATCTAGTACTTTTCACATATCATCCTAAAGACATTAACTGGTCATCAAAGCCCTAAAGCACCGCAACCTACTTGGGCTATGGCCTAGGCTAAGAATTAGAGACTAGAATATGATTTGAAACTACAGTGAAAATGATGGTTGATATGTGAAGATAACACCAAGCCTATTGCCTACAAAAGGCGTAGATGTTGGAGCTTGAGGGCTTATAGCATTAGTAAAGAAAACAATCAATTTATTGATTTCTTCCAGTGCAAACTGAAAGTACTCAAGCTTAAGAAAAGAAAGTAAATTATTTTCCATTGGAGTTTAAACGTGGGATTCAGTTTTGAAATCCTCTCCATTACCCTCTTCAGTAGATTGTACCATAAAGGAATAAATAGAGATTTAATGAGGTTACCGGAATGACGATTGTGTCGTTGTGGTGGCAACAACAGAAGTAATACCTTACGATGTGAGATAGGTTTCTTACTGGCCTTCATGTGAGGAAGATCACTCTCTGAGGCCTTAAGGACGAATATGAGTAGTGGGATTCTGTGAAGTAACCTCTTTTTTTGCTAAAGCTATAAATTTAGTATGCTAAAAAATGCCTTTCTCCCTTTTGAGCCAAATTTCCTCCTTCTTGGTCACAAGTGTTGTAATGTCCCGTCTTTTTGACCGCTTCAAATGACAATTAAACCAACTCAAAATTTTCAAACCGACGAATCGTTATTTAGCTTACAGAGTTTAAAAAAGAATCAACACAGAAAACACATAATAAATAAATAACACAGTATTGAAAAGGGAAATAAACTTTTATATATTAATCAGAATCCTTGACACAAAATTTTCTATATAGCGTAATAAAAATACAGTTTGAAATACAAAAGAAATATTTACTGTTTAAATCTTAAGAGTGCGTCGCCTTTGAAATCCCCAGCTTCACCAATCTTTGATTCCTAAGCTGTAATATTTAAATTTGTAACACTCGTGTCTGACCTCGACCCGATCAAAACAAAAACTTGGATCAGGTTGTATTCAAGTAAATTAATTTCAATAAAATAATGAATAAAATAGTTAATCCAAACAATTAATAAATTCCGAGTATACAAACCATGACAAACTGCCAATCGAAATTTGAAAGAACCAAAATGAACTAGAGGGTTACAAGTATTTCAATTCAAAGTTCAGATTAAGTAACATAACTAACATATTTATTTACAAGTGTGAGGGCGGGTCTCTTTTCCCACATTTGCATACATGAAGTATGTAAATTTAATTGAAAAATACAAGCATGCAAAACATAACCAGCCAAGTGCATGTGCAAAGACAGTATAACAATGCAAAACCTAACCAGCCAAGTGCAAGAACAATGACAGTATAACAATGTAGAACATAACCAGCCAAGTGCCAAATATTCCAAATATGTTTGGGTGTGCTGATCATACCTAAAAACAAATGGCATGCCTCATTTTTTTTCAAACCAAGCGTATAATTATCAAGAGTTGGGCATGCAAAAGACTGGACATGCAAATATCATAAGCTGGACATATAAATCTCTAACTGGACATAAATGTCAAACTGGCCATATAAATCTCACGATTGTTATGCAAAAAGCAAATATCAGACAGGCTGCGCCAATGGCATGTAAAAGCAAAAATCAGACTGGCCATATAAAATTAAGGCTGCAATCATATGCTATGTAAGATAACATCACATGATCTAAACACTCAAAAAAAAAAACAAGATAGGAACAGCCTCAAGGAACCCAGCCATATATGGCAATTATATATGTACAGTTCAAATGAGTGGAATAGCAAACTGAAGTATCACTACACCAAAAATGCCAATTTGGCAGTGTTAATGGCCGTATTAAAAGCGATTTGATACGGTTTTAAGCCGTATCAAAAAATGGCGTCTCTGTTCAATTGATACGGTTCAAAACCGTATCAATTGAGATATTTGATACGGTTTTAAACCGTATCAAAATCCATAATTGATATGGTTTAGAACCTTATCAAATTTGTCAATTGGTACGGCTTAAAACCGTATTAAATTACTAAATTGGTACGGTTTAAAGCCGTAGTAATTGTTCAGTTTGATACGATTTAAAACCGTATCAAATTAGCAAGCGGGCACTCTCCAACTTCTAATTTGATATGGTTTTAAGACGTATCAAACTGAACAATTGCTACGGCTTTAAACCGCCTCAAATTGTTATGCTTGCACTACTAATTTCATATATTGATACGGTTTTTAGCCGTACCAGTATACCAGTTTGATACGGCTTAAAACCGTATTAAACTGGTATACTGATACGGCTAAAAACCGTGTTTAATGCCTCACTCCTACAATGATAACAATGAATTAGATACGGCTTTTAACCGTATCAAAATTGGTATATCATATATGCAATATACAAAATCACTGCACCCATTGATATATATATATATATATATATATATATATATATATATATATATATGCACAATAAAGAAGATACGCTACACTCATATAGCAGTATATAAAGAAGACACGCTAACAATAATTCGATTAATACATAAATCATAACTTCAGTTAATACATAATGTTCACAGTTCTTTCTCTAAAAAAAAAATCAACAAAACTGCAGTTGTCGGGCCCATACAACTCATGCTTGTTCCAACGCCTGAAAAGAAAATAAAATAACAAACATCAGTTTAGTTTCGCCTCCACAACAACAAGACCTGGTTCAAATAGTAACTAAAAAAATCAATGCAGCGAAACTGAGCCGTAAGGCTCAGTTTCAGCTGAGCATTACGGCTCAGTTTCAGCTGAGCCAAAGGCTCAGCGAAACTGAGTCATAGCTCAGTTTAAGCTAAGCATGAATTTAAAGATTTCTATAGCTTCAAATACATGCTTAATTCGCCTGTCCAATTATTGTTTGTACTTCAATCCCTGCCGTATAAATCTTTTGTATATGAAAGTGAAATAGCTGGGGCTTGCACTCTAAATGTTTGTTACTGAAAAGTGCAATGTTGATACTGGTTCGAAAACGCTTGCTTGTCGGGGATTTCACCTCAAACCTAAAACTACTGCAGCATTACCCATCTACAAACATTAGTCATCTTCTTTACGTTGCTAACAAATTACAAAATTTGAAATGAATTGATTCATGGTATTAGTCTTTGTAACTTTTGTCTGTTTTCTTGGTTCTTCATGTGTAAATATGTATGTCTTTATTGTGCTGTTGCTTTCTGCAAGAAATTAGTGGCAGTCTGGGTGATGTTGTATTCTCTAATATTTCTCAAAAACTGAACTTGTAAATTACCAAATCAATGTACTGTCTATCTGGCAGCATTTCCTTCTCTAAGATTTCAATTTTGAAACACACAAACCAACCAATAGATCAATACAAATAAGAGTTTTCCAGCAAATTACCCTTTTTCACTATCATTTTCCCTGACAGAACCAAAATTAAGATGATAATCTCAGATTTTTCAGCACCAAAAAAATTTGTTGCTATGAAATACTTCATGTCTTAATTTGTGTCGGCTACGGGTATTTTATGTGACACCGGTTCGTCGATCATGTTGCAAATCAACTTATCGGAAGACTTAACGGGCTTAGAGGTTGTTTGGCCAGTAAAATAGATTATAAGTTATTTATGTAATTTTAAGTGTCTGCGAGCAAATTAACATTTGACTTGGAAGCAACGAAAAGTTAATTTGTTCTCAAGTGCATTTACTTTCTAGTATTCGCTCAAAAATTAATATTAATATGATTCACATGGTAATCTTGACATTTTTATAGTTAAAATGAAAATATTTTTGATTTGTTATATTAGTCATGGTTATTTACGTATCTATTGGAAAACCCTGCAAATATCCTCTTTACCACTCAATGGAAGATTCTAGTTTCCGGCCTCTACTAAATCCAACTCAATGAAGTTAATCCAAAGATTCTTTTATTATGTTGTGAATTGATTAATCTAGTTTTATTGTCTTTTCCACTTGTTTCCAGGTGCTCTGCTTTCCCTTTGTTTACAATGGTGCCATTTGTCAACGCCATGTTTGTGTTTCTTGGTTTAGAAATTATTGTGGTGTATATCTGGTTGTTTTTTTGCATTGATTGAAATATCAATTTTGTATATTCCATTGGCCCATATTTTGAATATATGACTATTTATTTTGAACATATAATTTGTATTTAGATTTGAAATCAAATAAGAAACTAATGATATGACCATGTATAGTTTTGTCTATAGAAATGCATTTTTTTATTGAATGTGAGAAGTAAACGGTTATTTGTATAGTTTAATAAATTACAGAACATTGGTTACAAATTTGAAAGCAATATATCATTTGAGTATACAAACAGACATTGGAACCCAATAAAGAGGTAAAACACAACAATTATTTGCATCCATCTGTTCTATGCAAAGTATACGAAAATGTAGACATTGGACTTCATTTCTGATTTCTGAGGTATAATAAAATATGCAATTGATTTCTGAGGTATCATACGTGTTTAAAGGCAAATAAAATATGCAATTGATTTCTGAGGTATAATTTCAAAATCTTGAACTTCATTTCCATTGCTTGCACTTAAATTTCAGTTTACCAAATAATATGAAGCTATAGATGTTATTAATATAAAAGCTCATGAAGCTTGAGATAAAATAAATATTTTGGTGAGCTTTTATGAAATACACAGTGGAAATAATTTAAAAATTAGATTTTATTTGCATTTGAAATCGAAAAAGGTGGATATTTCTTGACGTATATGAATTGGTTTACATGAATTCGAAAACTATTTGGTATTTGTGTATTCTCCATTTATGTTCGTAAATAATAACTTCTAGTAAGCAGTGTTGCTAGACTGTACACCCACGGAATAACATCCGGTAATTTTATTAAATGGTCCGCTTTCGCATTAATTAAATATTATGACAAAGAAATGAGAATACATATAAATCAAGTTAAAATAGAAAACATACCTACAACTTAGAAGAAAAATTAACATTGAATGTTATGCATTGCTAATATTTGTACATGATAATTTCCATTAAATGAACCCGTTAAATATCATACCCTAAAATAATCTGCTGTCAGGTCATAAAAAGGACCAAAACCAGAAACTTGAGACATTAACAACTAAAACTATACAACCAATAACACCTTAACTGAACATGTGAAATCTCATATGCCAAATTGATATGCTGTCAATTTGTAAAACATACCAAAAAAGAACCAATAACACCTTAACTGTACTCATGGTAACATCGCATGTTTCATCCTACATGTAGATTTTTGCTTATATAATATAATAAAGGAATGGTAACATGGAATGTAGCTACATTTTGAAGCTGTTGTTAGTAAGTTATATAAACAATTAGAAACACCAATACTTTTACTCATATGTAAGAGAACGAAGGGATGCGCTAGAGAACCCATGATATATCAGAGAAACTGTGTCGTAAGGCTCAGTTGAAATTGAGCGTATGGCTCAGTTTTGCTGAGCCGTAATAGCTCAGTTTCAGCTGAGCCTTACGGCTCAGTTTCTCTGAGCCGAAAGGCTCGATTTCGCTGATTCTTTGAAAGGATAGTGGAACTTAGTATAATTATGCAAACCACAACTCAATCATAAAGAAAAGTGATATGGTAAAAAAAAAACAAAATAAGCAACTAAATTTAAAAGGAGAGTGATAGCGCCGCATTTGTAGATATATTTGCAAAAGGAGGGTGAAGCAAACAAAGGGAAGTGCAATTATTCATCACCAAACACAAATATATGATTAGTTAAACATGCCAACATCATAACCCAAAAAGTGAAATGGTCTACTAACCTTCTCTGGCATGATCTCTCTGTTCAAATCTTTTGGAGCATATGTAGCTGTAGAACCAACACCAGAAGCGCCTATACCTCCTAAGCCACCAACATTCTTCTGGAGTTATGCTGCACCCATAACCCTGAAAAGGAGGAAGCGAAAATAAATAAAACATGGTAGATAACATGAGCAGAAAATTGGTAAAATTTTAAGAACTCGATTTGAATTCATGTTTATCATTATGCTTAAGCAGATTACGTTGGTCTGTAAATGCAAATGTGATTTGATCCTGGTCACTATAAATGTAACAGATACGCCATTTTAATTAAGATAAATGAAAGTACATATAATTTTAATCAATAAAGTGATGCTTAGGTACTTATACCAGCCGCGTAACAAGATATAACCAATAGGACACCTAAATATTAACCTGTCCGGGAAAAAAGGGGGGGTAGGGGCAAAACTACAAGCTAATATTCCATACTCAAGCTTAACATATCAGCCATTAGAGAAATTCAACTCAGCGATATGTTGTCAAATCTTGTTTAGTAGTAAGACTAAAATTGAGTCAGAGTTCAAATGATTAAAATCTCAATCCAAAAATACGCGATATGTTGGTCATGGTTATTTATGTAACACGAGCAAATACGCCTATATGTACCCTTCAATCTATAGTCTAGAACAATGGTTGTAGAATACTGCAATTCATTATTAACATCAAGTGATGTTTATCGTAAAATGTGGAAAACAATAGCGTAATTTATAACAATATCGTAAAAAGTGGTTATTTATGTAACACGAGCAAATACGCATATACAAAAATGAAAAGTTCAAAATCACATAGTACTTATTCGTGCCTTTGATTGAACATGCATGGCTACCCTAGAATATATGCACACATAAACTAAGATATTTCTTATTTATCCTTGGGAAAGACATAGTTTTACTTTTCTTTTGAAAATCACAGTTTGGGTTAAGGAATTCGCAAACAGTTTTTGGCGAGAATTACTTTAACATTCCTAAAATGAAACAAGAGGTTCACGGCAACAAGTATATTCCAGTTTACAAAAGACATAGCAAGTCCAGTTTTTTTTCTCTTTTTCCAAAGTATGCAAACATGTTTGGGAAAAAAATCGATTCCATAAATCACGTGAGTACATGGTAATAATCACATAATATTGTCGAGAAAATCATCCATTCGTGGCCGACTAAATCAAGGCCAATAAAGGGAAATTTTCACAACCATTCAATCAAGGTCAACAAAGAAAAACTGAGCCTTATGGCTCAGTTTCGCTGAGCCGAAAGTCTCAGTTTCAACTGAGAGTTACGGCTCAGCGAAACTGAGCATTACGCTCAGATAAAACTGAGCTGTAAAGCTCAGTTTCAACTGAGCCTTACCGCTCAGTTTCGCTGAGCCGAAAGGCTCAGTTTCAACTGAGCATTACGGGTCAGCGAAACTAAGCCTTACGCTCGGTTTCAACTGAACCGTTAAACCCAGTTTCAACTGAGCCTTACGCTCAGTTTAAATAGAGAAAACTATACCACTAAATAGATAAGGATGGCTACATTCTTTTCGAAGACGTATTACCTGGATATCAATAGAGAAAACTATAAATCAATAATCAAAATAATGGAACACAACCAGTTAACATAATCCAGTTTATCATACCAAAAATTGAGCAATTTTATACACCATTCTCCCCCTCAGTGCAAGAAAGTGATTGTGGAATGTAATTTGTAGTAGATTGTTAGTTATGAAATGATGTAAAATTTCGTGAATATGATCTATATACCACATGAAAAATCATATCTGCAAAAATTAGCTTAGTGCAAAAAAAATTATATGGAAAACTTGATAAGGGGACAAGGGAATTGAAGGGTACAATGTCGTTTAGTGACCGATGACAGGATGTTGTACATGCAAGGAGAAAAAAATAAATGTACATTGAACACATAAATGTAAGGGGAGGCAATATTAAGCATCCACTCGCTACAAGAAAAGCTTTGGTTCTTCGAAGCATAAATGGTTTTAAAACATGTTTCAGAATTTGAAATTGGCGCTTAACTTTATCGGCATTGTGACGTATATCAAGTATGAAAGTACATATAAGTGTCTTGATTTGGCAATAAAACAAAATGAAATCGGACATGGTTTAACAAATATATGAAACGAACTAATCATATTGCAACCGTAAAACTCTTAGTTCAGCAAGATACATACGAGTGCACGTTTGATGAACTACCAGCTTCTTTGAATGTTGCTATAAATTGCTCAATAATTCCAAAGGTTAAGGACATGCAGAAATGCATCAAAGCCCCAAGCTCATATAGATTGTTCTAGATAGGAGTTCCTGTCATCAACAAATGCCTTGGCATCACAAACTGTTCTTCAAGTTGCTTTGTCCAGTTCAAACTAATAAAGAAGCTACTTTGTCGGGTTACTCTTTATGATGTGTAGTACTCTACAACTCTTATTTCCAAGTCGGTTGTTTGTACGCAATAATGATTAAATATTATTAATCGACTGCTTTTTAATTAATTATATATTTGTGCAATAACCATATCATGTTGTAACACATTGATACAAAAAATTACAAAATCAATTTGTATGCATGAAGCTAGCTACCGACTGACAAATCATTTACTGGGGACTTCCAATCTTTAAGTAGTTTCCACATTGTTCATCATCATTTATAGTTTTACCTGTACCTTGGACTTCGCAGTAACTGCCATGCAAGCTTATAAATCGATCGATTAAAACACATCTTATAAATCGATTTTTTATGTTCAAAATTTGGATAGAACGGTAAAGTGCTTTAATTAGCCTGATGATTTCGAAAAGGCTAAAGCACCAATAAAGTGAGTCATGGACCACCATGACATAAGATTGACACAAGTTCAGTAAATTCATAGGATTGAGACACGCGTTCATGGGGTCTTCGATAATGATGGCTTAATTCATTAATTAACAGGAAACATAAAAGAATAATCATACCCAATGTGGCAACATGTCATAATTTATAAAATCATACATAATGCCAAAGCAATTCAATCATAGAAAGGACCAATATTATTATATCTTCGAATCATACATAATACCTTAGATCTGAGCAGAAATGATAGGCCAAAGGTGCTAATTGACACCGCCACCAGTAGAAGACTGAAGATGATTTGAATGGCAAAATTGGAAAGGTGTGAGATACAAATGTTGTGGTTAGCTGGATATAGTTTCAATAAGATTAACAAAGGAGCAATAAAAATATGATTTTTTTTTTTTTACGATCAGTAAACGACTATATGGGTACCTGGCCTAAACTATAAGATAAAATCATCAAATCAAATAAAAACGTAACCCTAAAATCATCGATTCATGGAATCAAACAAAGACATAACCCTAAAATAATCATCGAATCAAAAATTAGGATATTTAGGTTCGAGACGTAACCCTAAAACATGGTATGAAAAGAAATAATCATAGAATCAAATAAAGATTTACCAGATTTACAAATCTGAGCGCGTTCGAATTTGATTAGAGCAGAATTTTTTTGATTACCAAGTTTTTCAATCGCATATTGGACAGAGGGCACGGGTAAGGTGGGAAATTAGAAAAAAAGGGGGAAATAGATCGCGTGGAGGGAAATGAAAAAAAAGGTGGGAGCACGTCTAGGTGGGAAATTTTTACATGTATAAGCGAAGGAATTTGATACGGTCAAATATTGAGCCAAATTCTAATTAGGCTACAAGCCTTTTCTAACTAAATAGGCACGGCTCAGAGCCCTCTCTAAATTAATACGGCTATAGACCGTATCAAATTTAAAGGAGAGGGGAGTGACAAAATAAGCTTTATGGTGTAGTTTATGCTCAAAGCTCAAGAAGGGAGCTGGCCAACTCAATTGTTAATTTATCTTATTTAAATATTTGTTCAAGTATGAGTTCAAGTATTACACTACTAGAAAAGATGCTGATTTCTGACGCCATTTAGCGACGCTATAATGACTTTGCGATGGCACGATGTTGCTAAATTTATGGTCATCAATAATTGTTATAAATATGTCACAATCACGTTTGTAATTAACTACACCTTAGCGATGCCACAAATGTTTCTATATTTTAAAGAAGACGCCGTAAATGTGTAGAGAAATCTTTACTCTTTTGTGACAACATCAACATTTAACAACGTGTTAATGCATATGCATGAGAACGATTTATAGTACTGTTGAATTGTTACCACAAATATTCATGTTCCAGAATTTTATTATGTGAAAATTTGGCTCGGTCTAAACGTTCTTTCTCCCTATTTCTTTTTTTCCGTTCGACAAAACCTTTTTTTGTTGGAAAATATTAATGCGTTCAGACGAAAGAAAAATTCTGCTCGCTATAACAAAAAGATAAGCTTAAGACCAAGATTTGAAACCCCATTCTTTTTTGTCTCTATACAAGTACTAATTAAGAACATAATAATTGTGTCCTAGATAATTTTGCATTTAAGAAAGTTAATGTGACAAGCTGGTCTTAAATGAGGAAGTCCCACCATGTACACACCCGTTTTTCTCATGCACCTTTTATCCTAAGTACATTAATATCCACCGCTCCGTTCCAGTATAAACACGGTACTTCTCTTCTCGAATTTGATAAACCCTAAATCCCTTTCTTTTTGTTACGACTCTCTTTAGTATTGACCATAACAAGGTGTTCGATGAAATTATAAAAGTGTTCGAGGGAATGACTGAAAGTTGTAGGCGAGTTTGAGTGGAAAAGAGAAAGAATTAAGGTAGGAAATTGGAGTAAGAAATGAGGTAAGAGGATTAGATATGAATAAAGATAGGGAATTCAGGAAAGAAAAGAGAATTAAAAGAGAAATAGAATTGGGAATTAGGGTCAGAGATAAAGAAATTAAGAAAGAGATGGTAGCAGGAATTTGCAGGGAATAAGTGAGGTAATTTTTATTTCATTCGATGCATTACTCATGTACATGCTAGCACTTATATATTGGTGCTTACAAAGGCTATATTAATAGCCAACTGATTCCAACTAAGATTAAAAAATTCATGCCTAATTCTAACTTGCAAAATGTATGCTTAATACATGAATAGCCTTAATTACTAGTTTCAGTCCACGTGCCCAATCATATACCCTTTAATAGCACATGAACCATGATAACTTAGAAGCTACACCATGAACGATGATAATCTTCTATGAACTGATGGTAGGCATTTGTTGTGTTTAGCCAGAATCTGAATTTTCATGTATCACCTCATTTAAAATTATGGCTGCGATCATTATTGGGGATGTAACACTCTCCACCACTTCAAAAATGACCTTGTCCTCAAGGTCGGGTGATCGACCTATTCTCCTCAAAAGCTATTTGGAAGAACTGTAGCATCATACTCATTTGACTATATCCCCACAGTCGATTGCAATAAAGAGATTCTATTAACGAGCTGTTTAAGTCCTGGAGTTGCAGTTATAAAACTCTGTTGTTATGTAACTTTGAGGAATGATGAAAATTATCTTGCATGTAATATTTATGTGTAGGTTTTGGTGTTGACAAGCCATAGATTAAGAACATGCTTTGCACTAAAGTCTTGGAATGAGCTGCTCGTCATCGTTTGTTCTTTTAGCAAGAAAAGATGGTTCAGTGCTAACAATCGGCTGTATAACAAATCATCTCTTATACTAAATTTGCATGCATCATTTAACTTTTTAATTAATCTTCATATTCTTCACAAAAGTCAATGAATCCCACCTGGATCAAATATAAAAATAGCCGCTTCATTATAATACTTGCTATGAAAGGCATGCAAGCCAAATGCATTGTGATTATTGATCATCACGCCTGAAATGAAGGCAGTATGCTTGGCAGCAGATTCAGTGCAATGCTTACCTCTCTCAACATAAAAAATAATAGTTGCTTCTTTATTCTTTATAATTTCCACTTCTAGTAATTCAGATGTACCAACTTTAGCGTTGATTTCTACAATATGATCCGGTTCCTACCCTGATTCATTATTCAAGAAATCATCCTCTTTAGATAATTCGCTTGGCAAATAAGATCTGTTAGACAAGACATCAACTTCACTATCTTTTGAACATTTTATGTCTACTTTAGAGGGAACTTCACCTTTGTTCTTTACTGTTTCAATTTCAGATAACACTAAACAATCTTGGGTTGTTTGACTAATACCGATATTCTCACCTATAAAACAAACATCGGATGACATTTTATCCTTAGAGGCCAGATCATCTGGGATTGGAGGCTTGAAAAATAATTTCTATATAAATAGGAATCATCCCCTACACATTCGGTTACATCAATACAAGGTCATTTTTGAGGTGGTGGAGAGTGTTACATCCCCAATAATGATCGTAGCCATGATTTTAAATGAGGTGATACATGAAAATCCAGATTCTGGTTAAGCACAGCAAATGCTGACCACCAGTTCATAGAAGATGATCATTGTTTATGGTGTAGCTTCTAAGTTCTCATGGGTCATGGGCTACGAAAGGGTATATGACTGGGCATGTGGATTGAAACTAGTAATTAAGGCTATTCATGTATTAAGCATATATTTTGCAAGTAAGAATTAGGCGTGAATTGTTGTAATTACTAGTTTCAGTCCACGTGCCCAATCAAATACCCTTTAACAGCCAATGACCCATGATAACTTAGAAGCTACACAATGAACAGTGATCATCTTCAGTGGCTGATGGTTGGCATTTGCTGTGTTTAGCCAAAATCTGAATTTTCATGTATCACCTCATTTAAAATCATGGCTGTGATCATTATTGGGGATGTAACACTCTCCACCACTTCAAAAATGACCTTGTCCTCAAGGTCAAGTGATCGACCATTTCTCCTCAAAAGCTATTTGGAAGAACTGCAGCATCATAGTCATTTGACAATATCCCCACAGTCGATTGCAATAAAGAGATTCTATTAACGAGCTGTTTAAGTCCTGGAGTTGTAGTTATAAAACTGTGTTGTTATGTAACTTTGAGGAATGATGAAAATTATCTTGCATATAATATCTATGTGTAGGTTTTGATGTTGACAAGCCACAGATTAAGAACATGCTTTGCATCAAAGTCTTGGAATGATCTGCTCGTCATCGTTTCCATTTATGCGCACAAGATCAACATAGTGTAGTTGTTACACTTTTTCTTGTCAAAATCTGTCGGCCGTTTGTTTAATTTTCTGATTTCCATATAGCCGATCTCTTGTACCGTCCCAAGAAGAAGATTATTCAAAGACAGAAATGGTTAGTTTTCTCCAACCTTGCTTTCTCCAATCTTGTTTTCTCCGATCAAATTATACATCGGTGTAAATTTTCTGTACAATTAGTTCTTTTGATACAGAATTAACATTAATTTAATTGGGACTTCTGTTGACAGATACGTGGTTTTTCGTAGTAAAAAAAAGGAAAATATGAGCTATGGATAATCAACAGCGAAGTGCCGAAGAACGAGGTATGTGCGATTTCGAAATTTAATTTGATATTATCTGATCTACAATTCATAGTTCTCTATGTTACAGTTCGTTGTCATTACTCAGTACGCAAGGGATTTTAGTGAATTGTCTTACTCTTAGATTAGGAGATGTTTTTTAATTGAAGATGATCATTGCTAATATTATTCTAGAAAAAATTGAATTTTTCTTTTAAAACATAAATGGCTTATATTGAACACAACATAAATTTAGGTGATTACAGGAAATTTATGTCATGATATTACTACTATACAAATTAAGCATCTCTTTCTTAACAAATTGTGTTTTCAATTGTGACTTCTACAAGATCAACTTTAGCGGGAAATTATATAAAATTGCTAATTAACTTTTCAAAGGGATAAGCTTGTTATCGCGAGTTATCGGATTTTAATTATGAATATAAGAGTCAACAAGAAAATAAAAATAAAGAAGTACCTGAATTAATGCCAGGTTCAAGAAAATGTAAATCCTACATTAAGAGTCTTACTAAATCTCTCTAATCAACAACTTCGTTAGTTCTTTTTAACTTGCATTTAGACAAAATTAAAAAATTTGTGAAAAGAACAGTAAAAGATTAGGATATTTGCTACAAGCAAAGTTCATGAAAAGAGTGATAATTGAGTGGAAGTAACATACCTTATAATGTCAAATGCATGTCGGGCATAGACAATTTCTATAGAACTATAGTTGTGGGCGGTACCAAACTTAAAACAACTGAGAAAATACCGGTGATCAAATGTATTGTACTACATGGTTCCCTTTCGCATTACTACTACTATTTGTATGAGGTAGGTCTTTAGCTTGTTCTTTTCATTATTAATGAATTAATGCACTGAAACTAACCATCCAACCTTTCTTTGCCTCCAGGCTATATTTCCATTCCAAGATTGGTGGGTGGTTCCTACCAAAGTTATGTTTGATCAACCTATATGGGCTGCTATTTGGAACAACTTTTATTTTATGGTCTTAGGTATCCTACGTTTTGAATCTCCGGTCACCATTTTCACTGAGTTGAGAGCTACTTTTGGCCTATGCTTACCGTAAGCACTTCTTTCCTTAGCGAGTGCAGCATCTCTCTGCTATTAATAACATGCAATTTCAACTTTTGCCCCATTAAATGATGTTAATAACCTACTCATCCTTATTCATTGTTTGTTGTCTGAACCATCATCATAATTATACTAGTTTTTTTCTTCAACCATGAATGAGTGAAGGAAGTATTCGGTAACTCAATGATACTTATTAATAATAAGAACACAACTGTTTAATTTCAAACAGAGTTTACTTTTTAAAATTCCGACTTTACACTTGCATTCTGCTTTATAATTTGATCCGCCACAGGCAATACAAAACGCTTCATGTTTAGAATTGATTTTTTTGGGTTCTTATGGCATATCAATCAATCCTGACACGTAATTACTGGTAGAAAAATGTTATTTGTTCTGTATATGACTAATTGTAAAATATCAAATGATTAATACAAGTGAATGTTTAGAAATTAAATTATATCCAGTTTGCCAAAATTAACAAACTCATGATAATAAATGCTTTTCGACCATACATGTATCATCTAAACAAATTAATTTGGGTTGTCAGGCTAGATGGAAGCTCTGGCCATTTGCACACATAATAACATATGGTTTAAGACCAATTGAACAAAGACTTCTTTGGGTGGATTGTGCGGAACTTGTGTGGGTCACCATCCTATCAACGTAAGTTTTCACCATGTAAACCGAGTTCTTAACTTTATACTTCACTTTGGGAGAAAAAAATCCATTCAGTTTATATGGAGGATATTACTATCTTTATATTTTCCAGATTATTAAATGAGAATTCGGAAGCAAGGCATACAGAAGAATCAGCAACTGAGTTGAACTAACAAACTCTTGAGGTGAGGCAGTAATTTCCTCATTCCAAAAGTAATATTTGTTTTTTTCTTCATATTATAAAAAGGAGAACTAATATTTATTTGCCTTCTAAAAGGATGCTTCATCTCTTGTTTATGTACTCAGTTATGTATGAAAAGATAAGAAGAAAGAAAAGTAAATTTTTATTTCTCTCAGACCCGACTGAACCAATACAAGAGTATACTTATACACATACCGTAGAAACCAACACAACAAACACTAAAAAGAGTACAAAACATCATACAACGGACAAAGAAAAACAATACGAAACAACAAAGTACACAATACACTAGACGATACTCTACATCCCCCCTCAAGCTTGACTTGGTGGTGTGGCAACAAGACCAAGCTTGGACAAGAGAAAAGCATGTTGATCAGCACCCAATGGTTTAGTCAATAGATCTGCCAGTTGAAGAGTAGATTTAACATGAAATGTGTGAATGAACTTAGCATCAACATAATCTCTGATGAAATGACAATCAACTCTCAAATGCTTCGTTCCCTCCTGAAAAACCTTATTTTCAGCAATGTACTTCGCTGCTAAATTGTCACAAAAGAGACTAACAGGTAGAGGTACTACAACTTGCAGATCTTCAAGTAAACCTTGCAGCCATAGAAGTTCACTTGTGGTATAACTCATGCTCCTATACTCAGCTTCACATGTGCTTTTAGATGTAGTTTTTTGCTTCTTAGTCTTCCAAGAAATCAACGAACTTCCTAAGAACACTGCATAAACAGAAAGAGATTTAGCACTGAAAGGACAGTTTCCCCAATCAGCATCACAATATGCTGTTAAACTTAAATCAGATTTAGCTGAATAGAACAAACCAACATCAATAGTGCCATTAAGATATTTGATCACATGTAAAGCTGCATCAAAATGAGATTGAGCTGGATTACTTAAAAACTAACTGAGTTGTTGCACAACAAAGGATATGCTTGGACGAGTCATATTAAGATAAAGTAATTTTGCAATAAGTCTTCTATATGATTCAGGATCAGCAACCAAAGGAGAATCAGTCACACTTAACTTCAATTACATTGGAAAAGCTACAAACTTACATTGCTCCATATTTGTGTCTCTTAAAAGATCCAAAATATACTTCCTCTGATTTAATAGTATACCTTCTTGTGTTCTAAAAACTTCAATTCCTAAGAAGTACTTCAAATGACCCAAATCTTTGATAGTAAAAACTGAATGAAGTGTATTTTTGACACTATGAATTTCAGTTGGGGAATTTCCAGTGATTAACAAGTCATATACATAGGCAACAATAATAGTAAAAGTACCATTACCAGATTTAATGAAGAGAGAATAATCCTGTTTTGATTGTCTATATCTCAAACTTTCTAATTGCTTGCTCAATTCAAAGTTCCATTGCCTTGCAGCTTGCTTCAATCCATACAAAGACTTCTTTAATCTACATACTTGACCTGGTTCTGCCTTAGAATATCCGGGTAGAGCTTACATGTAAATTTCCTCTTCAACATATCCATGCAAGAAAGCATTGTTAATATATATCAAGTTGATGAATATCCCAAGCTCTTGCAACAGCTAAGGCAATGACAACACTGACAGTAATAAACTTGGAAACTAGACTGAATGTGTACTTGAAATCTTTACCTTTTATTTGCTTATCACCTCTATCAACCACTCGCGCTTTACACTTGTTTAAAGTGCCATCTGGATTGAATTTAGCTTTACACACCCACCTACTCCCAATAGCTTTTCTGTTTAAAGGAAGTGTAGTAATTTCCCATGTTTCATTATCTTCTAGAGCCTGTAATTCTTTCTGCATAGCTTCTTGCCAAGTAGGATCATTTTTAGCTTGGTTATAAGAACTTGGCTCACGAACAGAAAACACATTTACCAGGCTAGCAACATATTCATAACTCAGATGTGACAGTGTAGAATTAGAAAGAATTTGTTGAACAAAAGAGCAATTTGTTTAAGGTTTATGATGTTTGTCATGAATGTACTGGTCAAATTTTCCAGGAAGTTGAGTAACTCTTGATGATTTTCTGATAGGAATAGGAAATTTTTTAGGAGGAGACTATTATGGAGAATCAAGAGACAAATCATTTGTTTGTACATCAGTGGACAATACATTTTCAGAAGAAGTTGAAAGTGGAGATGTTTCGTTTGAATTCTGAGTAGTGTTTTGTGGTGAAGATGAAAAAATTTCTATTGGAAATGATAGAGGAAAATTAGAAGATAATGCTGGGTTAACTAGAGGAAAATAAGGAATTTCAACATGATCAGAAGGAATGGAACTAATAGATTGATAAGGAAAAATATCTTCCTTAAAAATCACATCTCTACTAATTAAGATCTTTTAATTATCCAAATCATAAAGCTTGTACCCTTTTTAAGTGTAAGGATATCCAATAAATATACATCTCCTTGTTCTGGAAGTCATCTTATCTTTTGTTTTGATTGCAGGATAGCACAAACACCCTATGACTTTATATGAGAATAATCTGGTACTTTACTCATTAAAACTTCATATGGTGTTTTCCAATCAGTAACTGAGCTAGGCATTAAATTTATAAGATATGTTGCAGTAAGAAAACATTCACCCCTAAATCTGTTAGGCAAATTTGCATGAATACTAATTGCCCAAGTAGTTTTAGCTAAATGTTTATGTTTACGCTCTACTCTACCATTTTGCTGTGGAATTCCTACAACACTTCTTTGATGAATTATTCCTTTTGATGCAAACAAATTTGTGCAACATTCTTGAACTATCTCTGTGCCTTTATCAAATCTAACAATTTTCACTGAGCTTTGAAACTGATTTTGAACATATGCTAAAAAATCAGATATGATTTTAAAAACTTGATCCTTTTGATGAAGCAAATATGTCCATGTAGTTCTAGAACGATCATCTAGAATTGTTAGAAAGTATCTAGCACCAGTCACAGAAGGTATTTTGTATGGACCCCATAAGTCAATATGAATTAATTCAAAACAAACATTTGCAATGGAATTTGATACAGGAAATGGTAGCCTATGATGTTTGGTAGAAATACAAGATTCACAATGAAATTTACTATCAGTTTTAATTGAAGAAGAAAAAAAGAGGTACATAGTTCAATTTTCTTAAAGAAACATTCCCAAGTCTAGCACGAAACAGATCGATAGAATTTTTAGAACTGGAAAGAATAGCAGAAACACACTGATCATGAGAAATATTATTGGAAGAAACAATATTATTTGGAAAGTCCATAAGATACTTATACAAACCTCCTTGTCTCAATCCAATGCCCTTCACTTGTTTAGTTGAAAGGTCCTGAAAAAAGCAAGAATGTCGTTCAAATTTAGCAACAAAATTATTATGATCTAATAACCTTCCAACAGATAAAAGAATGTGTTTGAATTCAGGTACATAAAAGACATTTTTGAGGACAATATGAGGATTGATAGTAACATTCCCAATGATAGAAATAGATTTGCAATTAGCATCGGGCAATGCTATTTGAATTGGATGTTCTAGGGAATGTGTTTTATCAAAAATATTCAAATCGAATGTCATATGATCACTAGCTCCTGTATCAATTATCCATGTAGTTTCATGCTAAATTGAATAAAACACATTGAATGTAGAAACAATACCTGCAAAATTCACAGCTGCATTGTAAGAATCAGAAGAAGAAGAACTTTGATTAGCTTGAGCTATCTTGACAAATTCTTTATACAATGCAGAGACCATCTGAGGATCAAAAGAGGAGGAAGAATTTCTAGTTAAAACCTTCTCTGTAGAAGCAGAATTTGGAGCGGAACCAAGAATACCATTTCCACTTGTGTTTTCTTGAATATCTGGAACCAATTTTTGAGGAGCCTGATTATTTCTTGCTTTCCACCATTCTGGATACCCAACAATTTTAAAGCACTGCTCCTTAACATGTCCCTTCATCTTACAATGTTCATAGAATTTCTCATATTTAACTCTCTTAGCTTCCCTTTTTTGCATTGATGACTTAAAATGTTGAGATAATTGATCATTCTTTGCTGAAAAAGAGCACTCACTGACTCCCTAAATTCAGATTATTTTGTTTCTCAATTTGCTGAATCATGTGATAAGCTCGATTGACATTTGGTAGGGGATCTATACTGAGAAAATTTATTTTAGCTTGATCATAGGATTTGTTCAATCCATATAAAAACTGTATAAGTTTCCTAAGTTGATCTCCTTCAACCATTTTTTTAAGAAACCACAAGAACTATTATCCATTGCTTGGCAAGTACAGAAAGGAAATGGATCTATGACTTGCAACTGGTCCCAGATTTGTTTCAAATTAGCGTAATAAGTAGCTACGCTATCATCATTTTGTCGAACATTCATTAAATTCTTATGTAAATCATAGATCTGAGGAGCATTCGACTGGTCATACCTTTCTTGAATTTCATTCCAAAGCTGTCTCGTAGATGAATTGAAAATAAAGCTTTCAGAAAACTTCTTATCCACCGAACAGAGGATCCATGCTGTAACCATGTAATCGTTTCAAATCCACTTCTGCAAATCTGGAGAATCATTAGATGGACGAAGAAGAGATCCATCGATAAACGAAATTTCGTTCTTTGCTCCGAGCGCAAGACGAACACTCCTACTCTAGTTTACATAATTGTCGCCATCGAAAAGAATTTGACGTAATTGAGAGTTTGGATTATCTCCATGAGATAAGAAGTATGGATCGTTGCATTGCTGAATTTGCAAGATTCTCTTGATTAGAAGTAGAAATTTCACTTGAATCAGGCATTAGGGTTAGAGATGTGTTTCCCTACGCTCTGATACCATGAAAAGATAAGAAGAAAGAAAAGTAATTTTTTATTTCTCTCAGACCCGACTGAACCAATACAAAAGTATACTTATACACATAACATACAAACCAGCACAACAAAAACCAAAAAGAGTACAAAACATCATACAACAGACAAAGAAAAACAATACGAAAAAACAAAGTACACAATACATTAGACAATACTCTACAATGTGAATTGTGGATTTGTTTGAAACATTATGTTATGCTTCTGTTATAATGAGAAACGTATACAAATCTTCACATTTTCATTATATATTTATACTTAGTATTTGTGGCGGCTTGAAAAAAAATACACAATTAAGAAGAATTACGATTTCCCCTGTACCATGTAATATACTTATTTAGCATTTGACATTTACTGTTTACTGTATGGTTGTTTTGTTTTGCTTGTGTTTAACCAAAAACTTTTTTTTCTTTTATTTAACCTGAGCAAATTTGCTTGACCTATTTATTTATTTTTATTTTTATATGTACTCATCATAGTTTTAATTATGCTTGAGTAGGTAACATTCAGGAATTGGTGACAAAAATGGGGATGACCAATGAGGATGAAGCCATTACAATCACCATCAATTCATTTGCTTCGACTATAAGTGAAACGACCCAAACTTCCCAGTAAAGGAAAGCCTGGATTGCTTTGAGAACAACACACATCAGAACAAAACTGAAGAACGTTGTATTGATGATTACAATAATTACATCAGAGTACAAGAAAATCACAGAGTATGAATATATATTACACAATGGGAATACAATAATATCAGAGATTTAAATTACGTTTAAATAGCAGCGGAAAAATATTACAAATATACAACTGAAAGGAATACACGGATACAGAGCTTTCCGAATACCGCTTCAGCTGTAAACCAGGATCCTGTAAATATATCTGCAAAAAGCTACTCGACTGCCCGTGTGGAAAATATGGGCACCCGAGTTTGCCAGTGAAACAAAATACAGGTCAGTCATGGGACTGGTATGAGAAATCTTAACTAAACTTATCTAATAATAAGGCTAATCACAGGACCACACCGCTAACGCGGAACGGGTTTACTCCATTGGATTGCTAGTGCATAAATAAAGTAAATCGTTAAACAACGCAATGCTTTTTTTTTTTAGAAAAATGAAACCATTATAAGACCCAAGTCCCATCACACAATGCGACGCAAACCGGAGGATAGGGTTTTACCTTATAATGGTCAAAAAATGCTTGATACGTAAAAACGATATTGTTATTAGTGTGTATATATATATATTTAAAACATTTAATCATAATGTATCAATCATAGACGGCATGGGTACCATATATCATGTCGTCATACTAGTTCTACAATCAAAACCACAAGGTCGTATTGGAAATTGGATTTTCCATCATGAGTCGAGGCTAGGGGCAAGCTCCTCTCCGATTCGAGACACTCTAGCAAATGCCTCAGGATCCCCCGCAGTGAACCCTTGGATGCGGTAGGGCCGGTCCCCGCCTATCGGCAGTGGATTGGTTATGCCTGAACATACGTTTCCCGGTTACTTTGAACCTATAATATGACCACTATCGGCCTATAAAAATCCGAGGCACCTTAAAATCCATCATCCACATAAGTAAAATGCCAGGCCGCGTTAAAGCATTGACACTACCACTAGCTAGAAAGAAACGTGTGCACTCCCTACGGTCCATATCCCGTTTTTGACTCATACCGGGGGTGTGAGGCTCGCGAAATCACGATATACACAAAGCTATGCCGTAATAGGCTATGCTTTGATCATCCCATAAGGCCCTGCTTTTCAACAAAAGCCTTGATCAGTTGCATCTTGGCGTACCACATTGACAATTCACGTCATGCGATCAATCACTGTTAATATATACCAGGGTGTTAAGTAGAGAATAAATCCTCCACCACCAAACAGACATACATTAACAGAAATTGATGTAATTCACATGGAACGAAATCCAATGTCAGACACGCATCCATTTACTAGTTATGCTCTAGGTCAGAGCGAAAACCAAATCCGAACAATCAAGAATAGTCCGGACGACCACCACGGAAGCCCCCTTCAAGGTAGCTACTCTCATCAGGGTCTCTGTAGCAACACATCCATTCGATGTGAAGATCGTCGGTCTTCAACCACCGTCTTCATTTTCGACTCTTCATCGTCGTAGAAATTATCCGGAATGGGTTGAACCCGGTCTTCCCGAATAAATCACGTATTTTATAATAAAAAATCAATTACTATAAAAACACATCCAACGCCACATTCCAATTCAGAATTATTCTTCTAAATCAAATCCACATATTCTTATCAAAGATAAATCCTTTACAATTATTCTTAAATCTTTCTTTTAAAGATTTATTAAGACCCAAATTTGGTTTTTTAATATCACAAATCATTATTCAGTGATTAATTAAATTTAGGAAATTAATCTTATCTTTAACTGGGTTAAAGAACTAATGTCATTTAAATCATAGTTCACGGTAAACCCAAAATCATCTTCCATAAAATATGGAACTTTCATAGAAATCAAATCAATATATAATCGTTATAAATCCTTGTATCCGACCAATAATATAAATGGAATAACGGCAAGGCCTCTTCAATTCCATATATAGTATCAGTTTTCTTTTACAGAAGCTTATCTCGGTTATTATTAATTCGAATTCCATTCAATTCCAATTTAATATATTAAATTTGAAAACTTTACTTTTGGAAAATTTCCATTTAAATCTTAATAAAAGATTTATAATTTCAAAATCATATTTTCACTGTCAGTTGGATTAAAGAACACATGTCACTTAAAAACATGGTTCACAATAAACCCAACTCAGGTTTCATCTTATTTCAATTACTAAATAAAATTGAAAACTTTAATAATCTAAATTAAAAGATTATTCTCTTCATATGGGGTTTAAGAACAGTGTTATTTAAGACACTATTCACGACAAACCCAAAATCCAATTTATTTAATTTAACTTCAATTAAATATTAACAAATTGGAAAACTTCATTAAATCTAAATTTAATGATCTATTCTAGTTAATAACTAGTTCATTTCAATAAAAATATATTTTTCCAAAATATATATTCTTTTTTTCTAAAATATTTTCTAAGACATTTTCTAAAATATTCCTTTTCTAGAATATCCTTTATTGGAATGTGACTCAATCAACCACCATATATTGCATGAGATCAACAATTATGATAAATAATTACCAAACATCCAAATGACGACCAAAGTGGAATTTATAACTGTGCGAGCATTAAAGTAAATAGCTAACGCTCATCACAGCCTGTCAATCCATCGATTGACAGATAACTAAATATTGGGATTAGTGTGTATCCAATATCATCCCAATATCCGTGTGGGGTTTCATCCAACAATCATGGAATAAATTATTTATGCACTTGGGCGATGTGTGAAAATTATCAACCCAATCACAAAGACAAGTCGGATGACTTGTAAATGGAAGTGTAATATTCAGTTTCGAATACACTAACATTATATTAAATACATCAAACACTTCATCAACACATACATATATTCTAAGCCATCATCAACATCATATTTTTTAACATGTGGTCTTTTTATTGTGACCAATCGACAAATAAAAATAATAACCTTCCTATCTTTTGTGTAATCCTTTATTCTAATTACATTTTTAACAAAAATGTATTCTTTGTTCTAATTATATTTAAAATGACAAAATTATAATTTTGTCTAATTCCTATTTATGTACAAAATATGATAGTTTTGTCTAACTCTTCTTTAATGTACAAAATATGATTATTTTGTTAAACTCTTTTTTTTTCTCATTTCTAACTCATTCTTTTATTTTAATGTATAAAAATATACATTTTCAATTCATAACTTTTTAATGTATAACAATATACATTTTTATTTCATTCATGTCAAAGTGACAAAAATGTCTTTTTGATTTCTTTTATTTCAAAGTGACGAAATTATGTTATTCTTTTCACTAATCATGTTTTGATAAAATATGTTATTCTATTCACTAATCATATTTTGATAAAAATATGTTATTCTATTCACTAATCATATTTTGATAAAATGTACATTTCCGTCTCAACTAATATAATTGACAAAAATGCATATTTGTTTTTAACAAGTGTAGATTGACCAAAGATGAATAATTTGTTTTAACTAGTGAAAATTGACAAAAGTGAATAATTTGTTTTAACTAACGTAAATTGACAAAAGTGTATATTTTGCATTAACTAATGAAAATTGACAAAAGTGTGTATTTTATGTTAACTAATGAAAATTGACAAAAATGTATATTTTACATTAGTGAGTATGAAAAGAAAGAACAAACTTTATTTCCAAAATATGTTTGCACTTGTGAATGCAAATAAAAGATCAAAACTTTATTTTCAATAAGTGTTTGCATTTGTAATAACGAATGTTGTATGTTTTGGTTTAATCCCCTTTTTAAATGACAAAGTGAATGTTTTGAATTCACTCTAATAAAGTGACAAAGGGAATGTTTTTAATTTGTAAACAATTTCTATATATATTTAAAACAAATAAATGAATATTTATTTGTAAACAATATGCTATGGTTTTAATGACAAATAAATGAATGGCATTTATTTGTGTACATGCTCTAATGACAAATAAAAGAGAAATTTTCCTTTTAATTCTACTTAACAAATAAAAGATGATGATTTATTTGTTTACCATTTTTAATTCTATCTTAACAGGTAAAAATGTAAATTTTATTTGTTTACCATTTCTATATACAGAAATGATAATTTTATATGTCCATTCTAAATTGGCCAAAAGTGACAAATTTATATGTTAATACTAAATTTGACCAAAGTGACAAATTTATTCTAATATGACATTTCTAACCAAAGGCCATATTTTATTCTAAATAACCCCTTTGACAAAAGCAATGTTCTTATTCTAATGTGATATTTTATTAACATATAATATTTCTAACAAAAAGTGACAATTTTTATATGTTAATTTTGATTTAACCAAAGTGAAATTTTGGATGTCAACTCTAATTTTAACAAAGGTGACTAATCTGTATGTCAATGCTAATTTTGACAGAAGTGACAAATTTGTATGCCAATACTAATTTCGACAAAAGTGACAAATTTGTAATCATACATGACATTACTAACCAAAATGTGTCTTTTAACCATATACGGCATAACTAACAAAATGTGTATTTTAAATCAAATATGACATAACTAACAAAATGTGTATTTTTATTCCAAATGTACATTTTATACAAACCGGGTGATTTTTATCCTAATGAAACATATGATCGACATATCATTATTTAACATAACATATCTAACCAAGTTGACATTTTTATTTCAACATCACATTTCAATTAAAATGACAATTTTAATTTAATATAACATTATCTTAAAAAATGGAAATTTTATTTTACTAACATTTTACATAACAAAAGAATAATTTGCTATGCTAACTTTTATATAACAAAAATGATAATTTTGTTATGCTAACATTTATATGACAAAATGAAGTTTTGATTTGCTAATCATTTATATGACAAAAATGAAGTTTTGTATGTTACATCTTATACTATGAAAATGAAGTTTTGTTTTGTCAACCAATCTAATTTGACAAAATAATAAAAATAAAAACTTTTGTTTTGTCGACAAATCTAATTCGACAAAATAATGAAAATAATAACTTTTTAATTATAAACATATGTTAACATGATTTTCTTCTAATATATACAATAAAAATGTAATCTTTATTATTGTAATTTTAAACATGATTCCTTTTTTTTTTCTAAATTTACATTCCTAAGAAAAGTAATATTTTTATTCTACACTAACATTTCATAACAAAAATGATGATTTTGTCCTAACATATCATTTGTAGCAAAAATGATGATTTTGTATCAACAAGCACAGATAATTCAATAGATCATCACAATCCACCATCAAACAGCCAATCTAAATTTTATACAGTGCATCAATATTACAATCACAATCAGAATAAATAAATATATATTTTTAATTAATTTAAAATTTAAAACGAGAAATCTCACATTGCTTTTATCTGAATTTGCGTTCAAATTTGACTGAAATCCCAAAGTGCTTTGTTTTGAATCTCATCAGTTCCATCACGTAGATCTCTTCACTGCGATTCTAACGCAACTTGTTTCATGGAATTCTGATTTAAAATGATCGAGTTATGATAATTTAAACTTTAATTACTATCTTGGATAATTAAAAATAATTAATTTAATTTATACACTCATTTCCCCTTAATTACCATCTTCCCTCGTTCCTCTCTTCTGTAATAAACCGAACCCAACTTGAACCATTAGGGTTCACCGCCGCTTCAACCACAGTGCCCCTGGACCCGATCGCACGCCTCCACGCCAAGCGCCAGAGCGCCGCCGCCCTATACCCCCAACGCTGGCCATCTCGGTGGGACCGACGCTCCAGAAAACCGCCGTGAACGCCACGGCTTTGGGTCCTAATTCTGGTCACCAGAGATTGCTACATCCGATCACTACCGTTGATGTTAAAGATCTCGAGATGTTCTTCAATTTGGTATTGGGGTTTTGTTTTAGTTCAAAGTATGTTGGAAGATTTTGAGGGAGGAACATCAGACGAAATTGGCCATTGGTTTCAGAGTACGGCGGCTGGAAGAAAGTGTTTAGGGTTTACCGTATATTCAACAGATAGCGTATTTATCCATGTATTTTATTATTTAATAATTCTTTTAATTTGAAAATTCTCCTTTAATGCCACATACTCCAAATCAAACCCAACGAGCATCGCCCCTAGCCAATAACTCCTACCACGGACACAATGGAATATGTTTCGTAACCCAATTCGGCTGTTACGATATGTTTTTCTTTAAATTTAATTATAAATCATTTAATTATTAAATTCAAACGTACATTTTGAATTACTGGGGCCACATACGGACTCTAAAAATTACAGAAAAATTATTTCTGGTTATATTTTGATGATACGGTCCTAATGAGACTAATTTCGTTGAATTCTGAGACTGTTTGAAAAATGACCATTTTCGAGTCGATTAAATTTGACTGAAACTGACAAAACACGTTTTTCTTTGCCACACTCACATATTAATTCGAAAAATTATGAAAATTGAAACCTACCAATAATTTGACATTCCGGTTCCAACAAAAGTGGTTTCGTCGAAAACCGATGTCGTTTGAAAAATGGCTATTTTCAAGGCCAATATATTATATTAAAAACAATATAAATTCTACAGCGACTTTTCTAAATTTTGAACTGGCCATAAGTTACAACTTTTAAAGTGAAATTTCATTTTTTCAGATTCGTTAAAAAGATATTGATGAACAGATTTAAATATTTTTAGTTTTACTGAAATCCGATTTATTTTGAATCATGTACATTCAGTTAAAGTTTAAAATCAAATTTTCAAACTGCAGCGCGGTTTTAAACTCCTTTTATTATTAAATTGAATTTATTCATTTTAAAATAAAATTTTAGTCGTTATTGTTTAAAATAAATTATTCTAAATATTAAAAGCCCCTTAAAATTTCTAAAATAAAAATTTTAAATTGGCCCCAAAATTCCGGGTCGTTACAGTAAGCAACGTACTGCTCGATACAATGTAATAATTAAAACTAACTTGTAGTTTGAATTTTTCTTCTTCTTCTTAGATTAAACACTTATTTTGCTTTAGCTTATTAGTTTTCATTCATTAAACAATGGTTTTCACCGTATGGAAAATTCTTGAAATTATCCATAAGCAATTATTTACATTAGAAGCTTGTGTCTTACTATTTTTTCTACTGTTATTTGAACCAGAAGCTTCGAAGTGCCATGGATTTTGGTTTTTAAAGTGGCATTTTAGGTCTTCTCCACATAGAAATTGTTCAGGTATTTTACTTATTGACTTTTTTTTTTGTCCTAGAAGGTAGAGAATCAAGTGACTTTTTAAAGCATAGCTTTAGTTTAAAAGTATCTTTATTACCGAATAATTGTTTTAGGGAAATTATAAACTAGTATTAGTTGATAATGATATATTGGACCAATTCCAGTACCCCTCTAATAAAGTATACGACATCACCAGACTTAAACGTGAATGATTCCGAGACAAAATATAATGTTGTTATTCATGAGGCATGGTTGGTAGTGATACAAATAAATAAACATGTTACATCTGATTACAATATACCTGTATACCTGGATTTGTGGAGGACAGTGTTCTCCCTACAGATTGGATAAGAGAGATGACAACAATGGAGATATTGGTAACAAAGGTAATAATAAAGCTTCAACGAGTAAACCAGAGGTGGAAGTGGAGTTATCATACATGTAAGTTTATTAATAGATTACTAATTTTGAAAATTATTGCAATACGTACCCTAGTACTGTTACGTTGCTCATTTATTTGATATTTGTTGTGCCTCCTGCCACTTGCAAAATATATCTTGATATAGTTTACAATTGAGCTACATTTAAAGTAGATCTTACTTTTTTTTTATTAAAGATGCAGAAGAAGTCGCAACAAGCAATGACTTGGAAAACAACAAGCATGATGAAAAACATTACAAGAAGTTGGTACAAAGTGCTAACCTGTTACCGTGTTTAAATGGATATTCCACGCGTCTTCACTGCAACTAATAAATAACTTGGCATCTTTATATATATAAGCGGTTCAACTGGTTTGCTTATGTCAAAGCAATTTTTGTTTCCTTACTGTTTGATGTATTTAGGTCTGAGCGTTTTTACACTTAATGTGTTTCTATTCTACTACTTTCTTCCTTTGTTAATATAATAGTGTGATTTCAGTAAACAAAATTTGCAATTTCGTTCCATACATTCTTCTATTCTATGTACTATAATTTTTGTTAAGAAACCCTTTTTGTATTGAGTATTTTCTATTAAAGGTGCTTATAATAGTAAAAATTTAATGTATACCATTAGATAGAGATTAAAACAAAATGAGGGTTATAATAGCAATATACATGGGTTGTAAAAGGATTTAGCAATAATATAACATATTGATTTAATAGCGTCATATAGCTACTATCGAATAAATATGTTATAGCGGTTATACTGTGTTATAAAAGATTTCACTTTCATTGAGATATAGACGTTTAATAGCGGTGAGAATGAGCTATTGTCTTTAAATAACATACGGGTAAATTTATGCTATAAAACCATGCTCTTTTATAGAAGTGGTTTTTGTGTTGTAAATATTCAGCAGTTTTTTATAAAATGTCGATACATAACTTTTATCAAACCGCAATAGCAGTAATTAATAATGGCTATTTGCTGCTATAAAACATAATTTATGTTGTAGTGTAGCTACCTTTTGATTCAACTTCTTACCTTGTAATACCTAATAGCTTCCGTATTCCTATTGCAACAGTTTATTGAAGAAGCTGAAAGAAGTCTGCATGATGCTATCATGATAGTAAAAAGGGTTGTAAAGAACTCCACTATATTGTTGGTGGTGGTGATATTGATGTAAGTTGTATATACATGAATCCATATACATATGCTTGGTATTGTAATAAAAGAACAAAAATGAAGCGAATCTGTATTACTTTGTATATTCTTTGTATTGTCGATGTATCATGTATCAATAACAAGCATGTTATTGTGGGGATCTGGGTTCATGTAAAAAGGAAAAAAGATGAATCCAAATAAAATTATCTTTGCTTATTCTTGTAAACTACCACTGGTTTAAGTTTCTAGTAGATGATTGATTTGGAAAAACTAGACAAACTATATATCAGTGACAATGTTGCGATTTCAATATTTTGTTATTCTAGTTGCGTCACAAGAGTGGCGGTAATATTTACCAATGTCATTGCGATGCAATATTTTCTAAATCATTTGCGTTGCTATGGAGTCACTAAATTTACTTATGCCATAGCGACCCGCTATCTATTAGAGGTAAGACGTCACAAGCGTGTCACTTATATTAGTGACAATGTTACGACTCCAATATTTTGATATTTTAGTTGTGTCATAAGAGCATCGGCATTATAAACTAATGTCATTGCGACGACCTATTTTTCCAAATCATTTGTGTCGTTATGGCATGGGAAAAATTTAATGACACCGTAGTGACGATATTTCAGTGATACCATAGCGAAACATAGTAATTTAGTGATGCCTGTTTTTCTGACGCGTATTTGACGTCGTTATGGAGTCACTAAAACATTTAGCGATGCCTTAATGATGCCAAAAATGGGTTAGAAAACTAAAGATTTGCAGTAGTGATAGTTCATATATTAGTTCAAGATGAAACATGGCTGACATAGACATGACAACAAGGAGAGCAAATGAAATTATATAGATAACTCGTACTTTGTATTCAGATTTGATTCCCTAAATTTTTAAGCGTAGTGTGACCATGTTTCAACAAAAAAAATCCTGCATTCAATTTGCTCGTGCTAGGGACCATATGTGTTCATCCAACTGATAACTAATACTCATGACAAGGCAGTGAGTTTTTAGGCTACGGAAAAATGGCCCAAGTAGGATTCGAGTTTTACAAACCAAGGCAAGGAGGGATGAATTTATATTTCAGATTTACATCTAAACAAAGTATTTCAAAGTAGTAAGAAAAGTGAAAAGGTACTGGCAACATGGTCAACATAAACAACAATACAATGGGTACAGATGATCAAGCCCACCAAACCGAGCAAGTGCAAGGAAGTATATCCACATATTAATTAAAATTGTCTTAGTATTTAAAACAATGCAAGCTAACATTCACAGTTAGCTTAGTACTGGTCTAGAATACATCTCTTACATAACACACACTATTACGGTTATGGGTATGACGGTAGTATGGTAATAACATAAAACTGTAATTTAGTGTTCAAGTGACCAATCAATGACAGAGGGGTATGACATATAGTCAAGCGAATTCACAAGTTCAGCAGTCATAGTAAAATGCCCCAAAATTTTAAACAATTGAAATACTTGAACTAAGCCAATCGTGAGATACTCACCTCTAACAGTAGAAAGAAATCACAGGAAACAGATTGGGGTGTTGAGCTTGGGCGACGACATGCTTGAGTTGACCGAAAGTGGCTCATCTCGTTAGAGGGGAAACAGGGGCTCGGCTACGGCGACTCCATCGGGGCCTAAAGGTGCAGCGGTGGCTCCTATAGTAAGGAGAGGAAGGTGGCTTCGAATTTCCGATCAATAGAAGGGGGAGGAAACAACCGATTTAGGGAAAGAGGTGAAGATGATTATAATTAATTAAGGAGGCGGTAATTTCATACTTTGATTAAGGGGAAAAGAGTTTCGGCCATTTACAAGAATGAAGAGGGCTTTGATCTGAAGAAATTGGGAAAAATAAACGATTTTTAAGCTGAAAAAAAATCTAGGGAAAATTGTATGACGTATAGAATACGGGAAAATATAAGAATGAAGTAAAGTCATACATTTTGTGTGGTGCTAAGGGCACCCCAATATGTGCTGCCTAATACCGCAATTAAAAAATTAAAACCTATTAAATTTCCTATGCTTCCTAATACCACAATTATCTCAATCTAATCTTTCGCTCAGTCATTCATTACCGAAGTAATCACGTAAAACCCTAGTTCCTGTTCCTTGCCGCCACTTATCTGGTTTGAATTATTTTAATCGTTTTTTTTTTCAATTCTTTTTTCTTCCTTATCTAAATCTTTTTTCCACCTAATACCACAATTCATTTTCTCTGGTTTGAACCCAGATTTGAATTTGGTGAAGAAATAGATGGGTGAACACATTGGTAGCAATAATCATGGCAATGATAATGAAAATACGGTTTGTTTTTTCATTTTTACTGTTGTTGTGTACTTTTTATTATTACAATTCTGAATTTAATGCCATTTTAACAATTTGTTGTAGGAAATGTACAATGCGTGTGGGTTTGAAAACATGGATGCAGATCTGAAAATTGATGATGTGGTTATAGATAATGCAGAGGTAAGCATGATACTATGATTTTCCGAATTGAACATTTTTATTATTTTAATTTTTTTTAATAATATTGTAGTCAATGGTGGATGAGTTAAATATGAAGGAAAGTAGGGATGTTTCGAATTGCGAGGATCAAAAATTTCTTCCGAGTAATGAATCAGCGATTGATGGAAATATAGAAATTGATGTGACAAACAACTTCGTAACGGATGAAGTAAGTGTTGAAAATAAATAAGATGATTGAATTTTTTGTGTAATTAATTGACTTGTTGTTATTTTAATTTCAGATTTTTGATTCTCGTAGCGACTTGATTCATTGGTGCAAAGTGCAAGCTAAAAAACTGAACACTGTTATAACAATTACGAAATCAGATAAATTGGCACCGGGGAGAAAACCTAGATTGCAGTTAGGCTGTGAAAGAGGTGGCATATATCGAACTCACCACTCCAAGCAGGAAGAGAAAAGTAGAAATTTGAAGCGTCCTCGAGATAGTTCTACTAGAAAGTGTAATTGTCCGTTTTTGATCAAAGGAGTTTATATTGCAGAAAACAAATGGAAAATTGTTGTACACAATGGGATACACAATCATGAGCTTCCGCATACTTTGGTTGGGCATCCATTTGCTGCGAGACTATTAGATGAAGAGAAAAAAAATTTAGCCGATATGACACTTGCAGGGGTGCAACCACGAGAGGTACTCACTACTATTAAAAATACATTTCCAGAGAATACTTCTACATTGAAGACCATATATAATACAAAGTATAAGATGCAACTTTCAGCCATGGAATGTAGATCCGCGATGCAACAACTAATGAAGGTTCTAGTAGAAAATCATTATGTATATTTTGATAGAGTGGACCCGTCTAGTGATTATTTGATTGACTTAATGTGGGCTCATCCCGAAAGTGCAAGTCTATGTAAATGTTTTCCATCGGTTTTATTACTCGATTGCACTTACAAAACAAACCGTTATAACATGCTTTTATTAGAAATGGTTGGTATAACATCTACGGGTCTAACGTTTAGTATCGCTCATGCTTTTTTAGCACATGAAAGAGAAGAAAATTATGAATGGGCTCTATCAAAGCTTAAACATTTATACATGCCCGATAAACTACCGGAAGTGATAATCACGGATAGAGAATGGGCTTCAATTAATGGAGTGAAAAAAGTATTTCCCAAATCAAACTTGATGATGTGTTTATGGCATATGGGCAACAATGTTATAACGAATTGCAAACCGAATTTGAAACGAATGACATATTCTACATGTTCTTGCAAAGTTGGAAAAAAGTTGTTCATGCACAAACGGAAGAAGAGTTTTGGATTGGTTGGCGTGATCTCAAACATGATTGGAAAGAATTCCCAAAAAGTTTGAACTATCTTGAAAAGGAATGGATTCCATATAAAGAGTATGTATGTATAGCTTGGACAGACAAGATTAAGCATAGATGCAATAGAACAACTACAAGAGCGGAGTCTTCACATGCTCAGCTTAAAAAGCATCTTGGTACGTCAAAGGCATCCTTTAATGTTGTTTGGTCAAAAATGAATAATATGTTGTGCATACAACATACACAAATTAAAGCATCGTTTGAAAAAAGTTTAGGAGCAACGAAAACCTCGTATCAAATCCCTTTGTTTCGAAATCTCCGTGGTAGAGTATCGTTTTATGCATTGGACTTAATTGTGAAAGAGTTGGCAAATGTAAAAGTTGTGAGTATAGAACCTTCAGCTTGTGATCATCTTAATCGAGTGATGTATGGTCTTCCATGTGCGCATGAAATGTTAGAATTTTACAACGATGGTCGTCCGTTACCGTTGGACATGATAGACGAGCATTGGACGAAATTAAATTATATTCCGAAAGAGGAGGAGTCAACCGAGCTGCTTCATACTCCAGAATTCTTGTATTTCAAGAAGTTGTTTGATTCTTCTACAGAAGAAGAAAAAAAAATATTGTTGTTGAAATTGAAAGAAATTGCTTTACCATCAACAACTTCTACGTTAGAGCCAAAAACCACTCAACACAAAGGAAGACCAGCGGGGAGGAAAAACAAGTTAACTTCGAAGCAAAAGAAAAAAGCTCAATCGACAAAACGAGAACCGTCATCCTTTGAATTAGCGACAACGATGGAAGAAAAACTATCTCAATCGAGTGTCACTAAGAAATTGACACCTAGACGTGGCAAGCCTAAACCTAAGGTAGAGTTTGACGTAAATGTAGCTCCGTCAATGAATGCTGATTTTCAGTTGTTAGTTTTCATTCCGAGCTTCTATCACAGGTACATTGTTGATGTTCAGGACGTTGCTCGAGATGGCAATTGTGGTTTTCGTTGTGTAGCGGAGCAAGTGGAGGAGTTAAATAATGATTGGATTGAAGCTAGAAAAATCATTTTATCAGAACTCAATCAAAATTGGGATTTGTATGCACGACATTTGGATGTTCAAACTTGTCAGACAATAAAAGAAGCCGTGGATTGTTACATTCCTAATTGTTCATCTTCTAATTGGATGATAATGCCCGAGACAGGATATTTGATTGCAAATGCGTTTAATCGTGCAGTCGTTTATATTTCGCATAAGCAATCACTTACTTTTTATCCTCATCGAAAAGGTCCGAAATTTAAAACATCAACTCAGTTTATTGCTTTTGCTTATATACAAAATTGTCATTTTGTAAAGTTAACATTGAGGAATGATGCGCCCATCCCACCAACAGCTAGCTTTTGGAAAAAAATTGCAAACAACGAGGCTAAAGGTTGGAATGAACTATTTGTTGATCGCCAGAAAGAATTTCTGAAAATTAGACCTCCAGAAATGGCAGTCGAAGATGGTTTTTGTGTAGGCTAGTGTCGTTTAAGTGTTACTTGTTTTGGGGTATACGACCACGTAGTGCAGTGTATTGGGGTATGTTATTGAAAGTACAGATTTATGCATTCCGAAAAATTGCTACTGAAATGAATTTCTATTATATTATTTTGTTGTCGTTACTCATGAATTGTGTTTCTGTTTTATACCTGATTTTTCATCTTTTCATCGACTGTGCAATGTAGTGGTGTTTATTACATGATACGATATTTTGATTCTGTTTTCATGATTTAGTGGATGTGTATAATAATGCAACATTGTATCTCATTGTATCTCAGTGTATGTGGTATTTATTATTTTGATTCTTGTATTTGATGAATTTTGTTTCAAGGTGTAGTAATGTAACATTGTATCATGAATCCGAGTTGTTTATTATTTCGATTCTTGTATTTGATGAATTTTGTTTCAAGGTGCAGTAATGTAACATTGTATCATGAATCCGAGGAGTTTATAATAATAGTAAACCGAGAAGAATATGGTTTAATGTCAACTATTTGAAAATTATTGTAAGTGTTTAACTTAAGTTATATTGTCTAATGTCTGTGTGAAGATGTTTCCAGATGCATATGCATGCAAATCTTTTAGCATATACATGTAAAAATTCAAGATAAAAGGATTACATGTTGGTAGCAGTATGGGCGGTTGACAACAGCCGTACGTTTCATATAATATCGGCCACAAACAACTGAAGGAATGAAAAACCCGCGGCGGTGTAAAGCCGTCCAGAAGACTTCCTGAATTTAAAAAAAAAAACAGTTCCTTCGGTTTTTAATAACCGAACACATAGACTGATGGCGGCAAAAAACAACCGAACAGAAGTATATAAACTGTTATCAAGCATACTTTCAAATAGTAGATGCAACTGTTAACAAAAAATGGTACTTAATTGCTTTGTAAATTCGGTGTTAGTTTTTCATGTATTTTTGTCGAAAATTATACAAGACTAAATAGTACATGTAAGGAGTATTAGTGCTTCATACAGATATTTGTTAACAAATATAATCTCAAGCACTTATCATATTGACAGTGTGGTCGGTTATCAATAGCCGAATAAATATAAAGTAGACCAGCAAACAAAAACCGAACAGATACAATATCCACGGCCATATATAGCCGTCCAGAAAAGATCAGAAAAGTTGAAAATTTGACAGTTCGTTTGGTTATTAAAAGTCGACCATATCATTATGGATCGGGAATAAACAACCGTACGATTATGAGTAAAACTTGAAGAACAGCTTTGGAAAAAGTCTCTGTACTTCACAATATGGAGGCCACACGTATGTAGTGCAGTCATCAAATATTTTCTGTCAGAGTTGTGTCAGTATTATGGTTATATGAAATATAGTCATATGGATAATTACAAACATAAATATCATTGACAGTATGTTCGGCAGATAAGAACCGATTATGGCAAACCTTACCGGTTATTAAACACCGACCAGTGCATCCACAGATTTGTCAATTTT
Organism: Allium sativum; assembly: GCA_030737875.1. Taxonomy (NCBI): domain Eukaryota; kingdom Viridiplantae; phylum Streptophyta; class Magnoliopsida; order Asparagales; family Amaryllidaceae; genus Allium; species Allium sativum. Next base: position 302,945,027 of record CM060925.1, on the reverse strand, counting down.
TGTCTCTCAGCCTCGGTGGTGACAAACCGTTAAAACACTCATCTCACGGTGTACAACCACCGTATGGTTTTGTAATTCTCGGTGTAAAACCACCGACAAGTTTGACAAAATATAAACCACCGTATGGTTTTGTACCCCACAGGCAACATCTACTCTATACAATGCATGGACGCATGCAAAAAGAAATAGATTACAATGTTGACAAAATATAAACATGAACTTAAAACAACCTTCACAACTGAATCATACATAATTAAAGATACATTAAGATAAGGTTATGTTTAGTTCTATCTCACAAACTTCACAACTGAAATGTATTAACAATAAACCATAGGAGGAGTGCATGAAGCTAATAACACAAGTAAACCAATGTACGTCTTAACATCATAGCATCAAATCATTAACATGAACTTAAAACATAACAAGACAAGTGCCGACAGACAAAAAAAAAAAAAAAAAAAAAAAAAAAAAAAAAAAAAAAATCATAGAATCATAACATTAAAACTTCCAAAGCTTGTTCATACATTAGAACATGACAACATCAAAACATTAACAAAATATAGTACCTTAAGTTAACATGTCCGTACATCATAACAAGACAAGTTCTAATAGCAAAAGATAATAATAGTTCATAAGTTACACAGTCCTAAACCACGAGCTAATTCCTAGAATCGTGCATGCTTTTCTTTCGTTTTTCACGTTTGTCTGGATCATTCAAAGCTTCCTCCAAAACTTCAACAGCTGCTCGGTCAATTTGCAATAACTTCGCTACTCGTTTAGGCGGCGGAGCATTTAAATTTTGCTTCAGCATTTCTACTGCGGTTCCAGCAGCAATTCTCTGATATAACATGTTATAATAAATTAGCAATGTACAACGGAAATGGTAAAACGAGCTAAAGTGATTATTACCAATCTCTCAGCAACATCAACTTTTCTACTACGACTCTGTCTCAAATCCGGATGTTGGACTATAGGATGTGATTTTTTCATGTACCATTCCATGTATTTAGCAGTACAATCCCAAGAATCGACAGCCAATGGTAGTCTTGATTTAGATGATAACACGTGATCCTCCCAATTTTCGGTGTACCAGAAACAATTATCATACGAAATCTTATATTGGTTAGCATTCAATCCCCTACTACACTTTTTTGGTTCCATCGGTTTGCTTGGAATTCTTTGACAGATACCAAATTGTCTAAGTACCCTTTGCGGATAGTACGGTTCGGCGATATCAAAACATAACAAAACACCGCTGAAAAATGCAACATCGGGCAATGGGTAGTGAGATCTCACATCTCGATAAGGGTCCCAACAAACCTGCAAGGTTAAACAAACTCAACAACAATAAGTAACTAAATAACATTTTACAGGTATTTAGTAATTACGTCTTGTGCATTTAAATCATCCAGTTGTTCGCGTAGACGAATAATGGCTGAAGTGGCATCACCGGATTGTTTAATAGGTTGCCATCTGCACATTCGAGGCAACGAAACGTCATAGTTTCTGTTTGGTACAGCATTCGGAAGCATCGGGAAATGATCATAAATCCATGCCTAAAGTAATATATATGAGTATGTGGATATAAAAATCAAAATTACACGTAAAATAATAAATTTTACTTACAGTCGGTAACGTCAAGTAACCTGACATCTGTCGGACATCGCGTCTAGAAGCCAAACCTAGTTGTCGATATAAGTAAGCTAGTACTCCCATTCCCCATGCATACTCTCCTAGCTGATTCACATTGTCTAGACATTTCAGATAATTAAGAGAAACTTTAGTCCCCGACTTATCACAGAATATAGAGCAACCCAATAAATACAAAATATAAGCTCGTGTAACATTCTCGTAATCATGCTCGTTTGCATCATCTTCGTTTGCCCTTTCACCAAATTTATCCAACAAAAAATGAAGCTTAACTGAAAGCGAGTCATTTGTTTGTTCCCTTGCTTCTGCTGAAGTAATTTCAAGATATTCCATTAATAATTGTTTTCCAGATCGGTCATCCTTCTTGTACACACACGTACCAACAACAGGAATTTTTAAAATTTGGGCAACATCATCTAAGGTGATTGTCATTTCTCCAAATGGCATATGAAAAGAGTTAGTTTCTGGATGCCATCTTTCAACGAAAGCAGATATTGTTATGTAATCAACATGCTTATACGTGTGTTGCACTAAATTAAACAAACCAGAATTTTTAATCTTTTCAACCACAACACTAGGCATGTCCTTTAAACTCCATTCTTGTAGCTTTCTCCAATGCGAAATGCATTTTAATGGCCCTCTCTCCTATGATACAATATAACACAATTTAACAAAGAAAATTATATAAAATAAATAGTGTATCAAAAGAGTAATACCTCGTGCTTATTCCATATGCCATACGCTATGTGTGTGTTAATACTTTTAAGTAGAGAATCATTAATGCTTGAAGAAGGATGGATAACTCTGGCAACTCCAGAAGTCGATGCACCTCTAACTACCAGTACAGAAGAAGGTTCTTTTCCTTTGTCTTCCACATCATTCTCCTCGCTAGAACTATCACCGTCATTTGATTCACCATCGCCTCCTGAATCATCACCAGTGGAAGAATCTGAACCATTACCACTTGAGTCTTTAGAACCATCATCGGCTGATTCTTTAGAACCATCTTCACTTGATGCTTCATTGCTTGATTCATCTTCAGTGCTACTTTTATTTTCTTCAACCTCTTTTTCTGATTCTTTAACATAGGCAATTTGCCGTGCTTTCTCTAGCTCTTTGGCTCGATTACGTCGTAACGACACTGTCATAGGTTGTTTTCGATTTCCTATACAAATTATAAACAACTATGTGGTTACTATATTAAAGACGACTAATTGTTAGTATAACCACTAATGGATAAATATTTACACTACGATATGAATGAATGAAGGAATAAAAAGTTAAACTCATTGTTAGACTTAAGTGTATATTACTTGTTAGCATAACCATTGATGAATGAATAAATTCATAAACAACTATGGTATGATTATGCAATGCTACATTAATCGCTTCTTAGACTATGAGATCAGCAATTTTATCTGGAACTAATTATTTTCATTGGACATTTGTCACGTATAACTTGATCAAAGATATCATAATGGCTGAGTAGATAAATCACAATGACTGTTACTAATTATTAAACTTTTATGCTGTTTCACATTATAAAAAGAAAGTAGTCAACATATTGAACTTTCAGGCTGAGGAACTCATACAATACAATACTTACAAAAGGTATACAAATTGAGGAATTTTGATATCTTGATCAAGTTATACGTGGCAATAATCAAGTTTATGAATGGCATTATTATTTTGTGTGGTGCAATTAGAACACATTTATCCTCTTATTTCTACTAAAAATGTCTATCCATGAATGGTGATACCAAACTGATATCAACCACTGCCACAAACACAAATGATCGGCATTTAACCTCAGTTCAAGCAAATCAACTCCCGGCAACAAAAAGCCAACGATCAATGACAGTAACCCTAAATTTACACGCAAAGAATAAATCAAACCGACATTAGGGTTTAATACTTACTTGATTGGGACTGAGAGGAGGATGCAACTGCAGCTTTTTTCCTCGGCATTGGCAAGAATTTCGGATTAAGAACAACGAGGGGAAGAGGATCTGCTTTCGGTTAGGGTTTTGGAGTGAAAGAGGTATCGACGTGAATTTGAGATGGGAACGATAAAAGGTCGGTGGTAGCCCCTAATTATGAAGTAGAGGTATTTGGAAGAGTGGTGGAATCTTTTTTGCGGTATTTTTTAGTTGTGGTATTAGGCAGCACGTTTTGGGGTGCCCTTAGCATCACACTAGATTTTAGGGTAGGATTGCGCATCAAAAGTAGGTCGGCATGAGATTAACTAAGGTAGGTTATATGTAACATCCCACATTTTTAATGAAATAAAAAGTGTGGAAATATGTATATATACATAGATATATTTAAGAGAAAAATTAAATATTGCAACAAAACATGTAAAAGAGGAATGAGAAAAGAATAATGTTTAGAATTGTTCTACGGTTTGTAAACAAAAGACTTAGTGGCACATTTGATTAGAGCACGTGACTTGTATACAAGAGGTTTTGAGTTCAATCCCCGCCAGCGCCATATTTTTTGTTTTAGGGGAATGACTAAAAGTGGTTAAGTGTGAACGCAGTTCAATAAAAAAATGCGGTTTAGTGTGAAAAGAGTTAAAAAGAAAAATAATTAAATAAATAAACATATATATATATATATATGACATGTGGGTGTCAACACCCCTGCTGCCGCGCATCATGTTGCACACATGGCGCATTTTTATTTGTTGATGACGATTTTTGGAGTTTTAGGGCTTATATGGCTTTATCTGATTGGTCTGGTGACATATCTTTTCATTCTGGGTGGCTTAGATGAATCCTAGTCATATCTAGGGTTCTAATTAATCCTACACATCTATATAAGCACACATAAACCTAATCCCTAATCTAAACTAAATTCATTCATAAGCCATCTATATAAGCATACATAAACCTAATCCCTAATCTAAACTAAATTCATTCATAAGCCACCATGCTGTTGCATCCTAAACTAACCAAGCCTCCACCATAACTAATCAAATTCAAGATGAAAGATAAAGATCAAAGCCTAAGAATTGTAAAAAGGAGAACGATTCTACAAACGCCCAATTCTCTTCTCTGTGAGTATAGTTGCTTTCACAAGATAAATAATTAAAGCAATTATGATAAGTTGTGATCTAGACTATGTGAATATGCCTGTTGAATCATATGTTATTAGCCAGTTCTGTTATCATCTATTTTGTTAATATATGCTAGTTTGTTATCATATGTAAATAGATTCATTTTATGATGTTGATCCCTATGTCTAATTACATATGTTTGGTTAGATCCATTTTATGCAAGTTTATATGCAAGTTATGTTTTATGCAAGTTTATATGCAAGTTATGATCTATGCAAGTTTATATTTAACTTATGCAAGTTTATATGCAAGTTATGTTTTATGCAAGTTTATATGCAAGTTATGATCTATGCAAGTTTATATGCAAGTCATGCAAGTTTATATGCAAGTTATGTTTTATGCAAGTTATGATCTATGCAGGTTTATAAGCAAGTTATGTTCATCTATGCAAGTTATGCAAGTTTATATTCAAGTTATGTTCATCTATGCAAGTTATGCAAGTTTATATTCATATGTTTAGATCCATACCAGTTCATATGTTTAGATCTGTGTAAGTTTATGTTCATAAGTTTAGATCTATGCTAGTTCGCATTCCATATGTTGATTGGATCTATCTTATATGCTAGTTCACGTTTATATGCTTAACTAGGTTTATGCTGTTCTATGCCAAGTTTATGTTACTCATACTTAATTAGATCTATAGTGTTTTATGCCAGTTATGATGTCATGTGTTTCTTCCCTTTTTCCTTTTTATGAGTTGGGCTAATTGCGAGCCTAACGTATTACATGAATTATACGTATGAACGACGTGGCAACGTGGGGGGGAAATTTGGGTAAAAGTTGAATAATATGTAATTGGCAAAAATTGGGTTGTAATCGTATAATTAATTTTGGACATAACAAGTATATGGGACATAACTTGAATTGACTACACCTATGGATAATTGGCACACAAGAATCTAGACTTGGACATGTATGGTAAATATGTAAATTGGCTAAAAGATGAACATGCCTTTCCCGAGGTTAGGTTGAGTTGCGGTGTAAGACTGCCCGGAACCGCCCGGCACATCCAGCAACCGCAATAACAGGTCTAATGTGAGAGGTTAGCGCATCAAGCCCAAAACCAGAGGTTAGAATGAGTTTGCGGTAGAAGTCTGTCCGGAACCGCCCGGCACATTCAGCAAATGCAAAAAACAGTTCTAATGTGAGAGGTTGGTGCATTAATAAATCAATTAATGCCAATGAACAGACATGCTAAGAATGGCAAGATTAAGTAACATATGAATAGGCGACACTTAACTAAATACAACATGTTAATTAAACGAATGAGTGAGGTTACGTTAAATTGAGAACACTTAACCGTTATTACTAGTTGATTAGGAAACCCTAATAACTGGGACCCATTTCAGCAGTAACCCACATAGATGTATCATGGTACCCTAAATTAGACAGGGTGGTGCACGATTACTGGACTGATTATGTCAAAATAGCGGCGGGTGGTGCGTCAATGTAGGTTCCGGTGGAGTACGGGCGTTCACATGCTCCGGAGTGGAAAAATCAAGCACTGGGCATCAGTAGTTATACATTGTGCATCTTGAATTGTGTTGGGTTGCTATCATAGGGATTGATACACCCCATGGTGGGACCAGCATAGGTATCTACAAACAAGCGGGGCCGAATGACACAAGTAATAAATACATGCGAGTTAGGAAGCCGATCGATTAGGGGTAGTGTGGGGACATCTAGTATCTATTATGGGCAAGTAGGCTGTCGAGGATTGTATGGGGTGGATACCTCTTACTAAATGTTACGCTTGAGGGCTACCAAGTGCGGGGCTGGGATCAACTCTCAGTATGGAACTAGTAATGGTACTGTTTATCTAGCATTGGTGCAGTGTAGTAATTATCCTATAGTGATTGGAAGCGCAATCAACATTTATCTTATTCATCTTGCTTACCTTTTCATACATGCTTATGTTACAGTCATTTCTTACTTCCCAGTTTATGTTCTTATCCTATTACTTTAATAATTATATTGTTAAAGTTACTGGGCTCGCCAGACTTTATGTCTGACCTCGTTTGTTTTTCCTCTTTTCTTTCCGTTCCCTCCCCCCCCCCCCCCCCAGGTTCTCAGGTTGGGCCTAGTGGAGCTTGATTTGGGTCTCTTTCTCTCTCTTTTGGAAGTGCTTAGATTGCTGAAAGTAAAAGTTCAGCTTATCTCTTTTTATGGCTATTTATGTTGGGGTTATGCTTTTTGCTTTATGTACTCAGAAAATAATTTTTCAAGGTGGATATTAAGTGTACTTGGTTTTATTGTTGGTTTTGGTGTTGTAACCAAACTATTTTTCCACTGCAATGAAGTTATTTTAAATTTTTAAAGTACTACTTTATGTATCTGTCTTGTGATATTATGTTCTATAGTCTTATAATACTCCGTGAAACTTAATGCATTCCCTTTTTGAGTGACATTAACGGACGTGGGGTGTTACACATGGTATCAGAGCTGAAGTTTACCAGAACAGATAAAAGATTTTGAAAAACCATTTTCAAAAGCATTTTTATAAAGAAGTATTTTCAAAAACATGTTTTAAAGAAGGAGTTTTCAAGAGAAAGGTTTATTATGAAAAACATAATCCCCAAAAGCCATATATCTTTCTTTCGATTCTTTATTATGAATCTCTCCCTTTTCCTTCCTGAGTCTCTTTCCCCGCATGTTGATGCTTTTTCTAGGATATGTAAGGACTTTCGTGCGATGAGTGGAAAACCGTTTCATAGGACTGAGACGTTTGTCGAAGCTAGAATTGGCTCAAGGAAGCGGAGGACTCGTTTGGTATCTTTGAGACAGACGATGGAAGGAAGGTTCAACTAGCTGCTTGGTTAATGAAGGATGAAGCTCCATCTTGGTGGGAGGTCACGAATGGAGAACGTTCAGTGGAGGCATGGATAGCACATAGGATAAGAAAGTGGATCCAAAGAAGGCACAACGACAATAAAATAATGGCGGAAAGGATAAAAAGGGCCAAGAGAAAAGGAAGTACCACAATTGTAAAATACATGGCCACTTAAAGAAAGACGTTAGAAAGAAGAAGAAGACTGGTTGTTACCATTGCGGTGAGGCAGGATATATGATTTAAGATTTCCTGAGGAGGCAAGGGTAAGGACAGAGGGCAGGATCTTCTAGAGGGCAGGTTGTGTTATCGTGGTCAGTATATCGGAAAGAAATAGGAAGTTTCGGCTGAAAATTTGATTTCTTTTTCCTAGGACTCTTTTCGACTCTTGCTTCGCATTCGTTTATATCTGCTTCATTAGTTGAGACACTGCTCCTAAAATACTAGTTTAGTTACGGATCCCATTGTAGTCTCAAGTCCAATTGGTGGTTCGACTCATTTATTTATGCTTTGTCGGGATTTGAGAGTGTCTATCTTGGGCGCCGGGTTTGAATGCAACGCCTACGTTCTTGGTTTCATGGGCTATGGCTTGATTCTAGGGATGGATTGACTAACCAGGTATGGTTCCATCCTACACTATGAAAAGAGTGTAGTTAGACTGTTGACTCATTGGGGAAAGACCCTTGTATTTCTTGTGACCCTAGAGGTTCAGTGATGCTTAGCTACCTACATCCATCGATGATTTGGAATATATTCGTGTAGTCCGATTACGCCTTTGATGAGGTTCGGGGTTTACCACTAAGGCGCGAGACAGACTTCTGTATATACTTAGCAGATAATGCAAAGCCAGTTGCATTTCCTGTGCGCCACATGGCTCCGAGAGAGAGGAGGGAACTCATTAAGCAAGTAGGGGAGCAACTTGAGAAAGGGTTCATAAGAAGAGGTATTTCCGAATGGGGTGCTCCTGTTGTTTTTGCTACAAAGGCAGACGGTTCACTTAGATTATGTGTGTACTATAGGGAGCTAAATAAAATCACAACGAAAAATAGACACCAATTACCGAGGATAGATGATTTGTTCGATCAGTTGGTTGGCGCTTCGGTTTTCTCGCAGTTGGACTTAGCTACAGGATTTCATCAGCTAAGGGTAGCTGAGGAGAGTATAGATAAGACTGCTTTTAGGACTCCCGACGGTTTCATTGAGTGGCTCCTCATGCCTTTTGGTTCGACGAATGCACCCGCGTATTTCGTAGACTTGATGAGTAGGGTGTTTAGGGAGTTTCTAAACAAGTTCATAGTAGTCTTTATGGATGACATTTTGATATTCTCTAGAAGCGATGAAGAACATGCCCTACATCTTAGGGAAGTCTTAGAGACTCTTCGAGCACATCAACTCAAGGCTTAGTTCTCCAAATGCCATTTTTGGAGGAAGGAAGTGAGGTTCTTAGGACACGTGGTCTCTAAGGAAGGGATAGCAGTGGATCCCGCGAAGGTGGTGGCAATCCAAGATTGAAAGGTTCGTATAAATGCAACGAAAGTAAGAAGTTTTCTAGGGTTGGCGGGCTATTATAGGAAGTTCATTAAATACTTTGCGTTTCACGAGACAAGAGCTTGAGAAAGACAATTCTAGAAGATGGCACAGGGCCGATAAAAGTCATATGCTGATAAGAGAAGGACCGATCTTGAGTTCGGTGTTGGAGACATGGTTTTTTATCATCGTTGAGGAATGTAGTTCGTTTTGGGTCTGTAGGGAAGTTGGCACTGAGGTTCATAGGATCACTCCCCATTACAGAGAGGAGTGGGCAGATGGCGTACAGAGTGAAGTTGCCGGAGAAGCTTAGTGGTGTTCATTACGTATTTCACGTGTCACATTTGCGGAAGTGTTTACATGATACCACGGAAGTAGTGGAGCCGAGCATGCTTAGGGAAGTGGAAGTGGAGCGAGATGCCATGATTAGACAAGCTCCTACATGCATCCTTGGATCGGAGGTCAAGAAGTTACGCAACCAAGAGGTCAAGTTGGTTGAAGTACAATGGGGAGATGATCAAGGAGACGCAGCTTAGGAAACGGAAGACAAGATACGTGCATTATACCCTTTTCTTTTTGAGGGTATGATCTTAACTTCTCCTTTTTCTACCTCTTTGTTTCTACTTGTTCTATCGTTTAGTATATCCTCTCAATTACATCTTCGATCTTTAGGTAGGAAAATCCTATGGTTGTAAACATGTGATTGAGACATGTTATGTTTGGTGGATGCAAGTGTTTGCTAGTGGTTGCTCGTGGATGCATTTACACACACATTAGGCACTAGATTGGCTCAATCACTTTCATATTGCATATGAATGAGTGTGCATATTTAAATTAATGGATGTATATTGAATGCGTTATCGTATGGATGTTGCATTTGAATGAATGGTTGTGCACTCATATACAAATGATATGTATCATTAGGATTACTTTGCATACATGTTGGACTCGTGGAACTGACATAATTTGCATTGAGGAGGTCAACTGAATCAGTAGACCGCCTGATCATTGCATTAGATAAGGAACATATACACACACACCTTTGCATATGTTCATATAGCATTAGAAATCTTTTAAGGACAATGGATGCTTGTGGATGATGGATGAGTAGATGGATGATGGATGGTAGGATACATTCTTCTTAACTAGAAGATTTCGGAGACGAAATCCTTTGAGTAGGGGAGAATGTAACATCCCGCATTTTTAATGAAATTAAAAATGTGGAAATATGTATATATACATAGATATATTTAAGAGAAAAATTAAATATTGCAACAAAACATGAAAAAGAGGAATGAGAAAAGAATACTGTTTAGCATTGTTCTAAGGTTTGTAAACAAAAGACTTAGTGGCTCATTTCGTTAGAGCACGTGACTTGTATACAAGAGGTTCTGAGTTCAATCCCTGCCAGCGCCATATTTTTTGTTTTAAGGGAATGGCTAAAAAGTGGCTTAGTGTGAACGCGATTTAGTGTGGAAAGGGATAAAAAGAAATATATATATATATATATATATATATATATATGTATGACATGTGGGTGTCAACACCCCTGCTGTTGCGCATCATGTTGCACACATGGCGCAATTTTATATGTTAATGATGATTTTTGGAGTTTTAGAGCTTACGTGGCTTTATCTGATTGGTCTGGTGACATGTCTTTTCATTCTGGTTGGCTTAGATGAATCCTAGTCAGATATAAGGGTTCAAATTAATCCTACACATCTATATAAGCACACATACACCTAAACCCTAATCTAAACTAAATTCATTTATAAGCTGCAATGTTGCTGCATCCTAAACTAACCTAGCCTTCACCATAACTAATCAAATTCAAGATGAAAGATAAAGATCAAAGCCTAAGAATTGTAAAAAGGAGAACTATTCTACAAACGCCCAATTCTCTTCTCTGTGAGTACAACTTCTTTCACAAGATAATTAATTAAAATAATTATGATAAGTTGTGATCTGGACTGTGTAAATATGCCTGTTGAATCATATGCTATTCGCCAGTTCTGTTATCATCTATTTTGTTAATATATTCCAGTTTTTTATCATATGTAAATAGATTCATTTTATGATGTTGATCCCTATGTCTAATTACATATGTTTGGTTAGATTCGTTTTATGCAAGTTTATATGCAAGTTATGTTTTATGCAAGTTTATATGCAAGTTATGATCTATGCAAGTTTATATGTAACTTATGCAAGTTTATATGCAAGTTATGTTTTATGCAAGTTTATATGCAAGTTATGATCTTTGCAAGTTTATATGCAAGTTATGTTTAAAGCAAGTTTATATGTAAGTTATGATCTATGAAAGTTTTGATCTATGCAAGTTTATATGCAAGTAATGTTCATCTATGCAAGTTATGCAAGTTTATATGCAAGTTATGTTCATCTATGCAAGTTATGCAAGTTTATATTCATATGTTTAGATCCATACCAGTTCATACGTTTAGATCTGTGTAAGTTCATGTTTATAAGTTTAGATCTACGCTAGTTCGCATTCCATATGTTGATTGGATCTATCTTATATGCTAGTTCACGTTTATATGCCTAACTAGATTTATGTTGTTCTATGCCAGGTTTATGTTACCAATACTTAATTAGATTTATATTGTTTTATGCCAGTTATGATGTCATGTGTTTCTTCCCTTTTTCCTTTTTATGAGTTGGGCTAATTGCGAGTCTAACGTATTACATGAGTTATACGTGCGGACGACGTGGGAACGTTGGGAGAAGTTTGGGTAAAAGTTGAATATTATGTAATTAGCAAAAATTTGGATGTAATCATATAATTAATTTGGGACATAACAAGTATATGGGACATAACTTGAATTGACTACACTTATGGATATTTGGCATACAAAAATCTAGACTTGGACATGTATGGTAAATAAATAAATTGGCTAAAATATGAACATCCCTAACCCGAGGTTAGATTGAGTTGCGGTGTAAGACTGCCCGGAACCGCCCGGCACATCCAGCAACCACAACAACAGGTCTAATGTGAGAGGTTAGCGCATCAAGCCCAAAACCCGAGGTTAGAATGAGTTTGCGGTAGAAGTCTGCCTGGAACCGCCCGGCACATCCAGCAACCACCAACAACAGTTCTAATGTGAGAGGTTGGTGCATTAATAAATCAATTAATGCCAATGAACATACATGCTAACAATGGCAAGGTTAAGTAACATATGAATAGGTGACACTTAACCAAATACAACATGTTAATTAAACAATGAGTGGGGTTAGGTTAAATTGAGAACACTTAATCGTTATAACATGTTGATTAGGAAACCCTAGTAACAGAGACCCATTTCAGCAGTAACCCACATAGATCTATGATGGTACCCTGAACTAGGCAGGGTGCAGCACGATTACTGGGCTGATTATAAGCGGTCAAAATAGCGGTGGGTGGTGCGTCAGTGTAGGTTCCGATGGAGTATGGGTGTGCACGTGCTCCGGAGTGGAAAAATTAGGCACTGGGCATCAGTAGTTATACACTGTGCATCTTGAATTGTGTCGGGTTGACATAAATGGGATTGATACACCCCATGGTGGGACCAACACACGTATCTACAAACAAGCGGGGCCGAATGACACAAGCAATAAATACATGCGAGTTAGGGAGCCGATCGATTAGGGGTAGTGTGGGGACATCTAGTATCTATTATGGGCAAGTAGGCTGTCGATGATTGTATGGGGTGGATACCTCTTACTAGATGTTACGCCTGAGGGCTACAAAGTGCAGGGCTGGGATCAACTCTTAGTATGGAACTAGTAATGGTACATGTAACTAGCATTGGTGCAGTGTGTTAATTATCCTATAGTGATTGGAAGCGCAATCAACATTTATCTTATTCATCTTGCTTACCTTGTCATACATGCTTATGTTACAGCCATTTCTTACTTTCCAGTTTATGTTCTTATCCTATTACTTTAATAATTATATTTTCAAAGTTACTGGGCTTGCCAGACTTTGTGTATGACCTCGTTTGTTTTTTCCCTCTTTTCTTTCCGTCCCCCCCCCCCCCCCCCAAGGTTCTCAGGGTGGGCCTAGTGGAGCTTGATTTGGATCTCTTTTTCTCTCTTTTGGAAGTGCTTGGATTGGTGAAAGGAAAAGTTCAGCTTATCTTTTTTATGCCTATTTATGTTGGGGTTATGCTTTTTGGTTTATGTACTCAGAAAGTAATTTGTCAAGATGGATATTAAGTGTAATTGGTTTTATTGTTGGTTTGGTGTTGTAACCAAACTATTTTTCCGCTGCAATGAAGTTGTTTTAAAATTTTAAAGTACTACTTTATGTATCTGTCTTGTGAAATTCTGTTCTATACTCTTATAATACTCCGCGAAACTTAATGCATTCCCTTTGTGAGTGACATTAACGGACGTGGGGTGTTACATTATATTTGTTTAAATTAACTATTAAGTCATACCGTTAATTACCGTGCAACGCTCTGAATTCGAACCGCCAATGCAATCTCCAAATGCGACAAAAATTATATGTACCTCTTCGTCTTTGCATTCTGAATCCAATAAAATTAATTTGGTCCGAATCCAACTCTTTTTGTATATGATGTTGTTTTATTTTTAATTTATTTATCAGTTCATTGATTTTGTTTAATACAACGACTCCGTTTGATTCCAAATTTGAAACGTTAAATTTCAATTTCTATATACACACACACACACACACATATCTAAGCCAATTTCCCATATATTTCAACAAATAAAATTTCCAATTTGTTTAACGTTAATAATGTTTATTTTTAAATCTATTCATTTATATTTTTTAGTCCAATTTCAAATCCAAATCAAATATCAAATCAAATTAAATTCAAATATTCAACAATAAATATTTGATTCCTAATCAACCCATCATTCTGAATTAAATATTGAATTCATACTCAAAATCATATATTCGATTTTAACTCAAGTATCAATATAAAATTTATTATTAATAAGTTAATCTTTTATTAGTACCATATCTCAGTTGTCGAAATTTCCGAGATGATACAATCTCCCCCATTAAAACTTTTCGTCCTCGAAAACAAGAGATCGGTAGAGATATACCAAATTATACTTTAAATTTTCATATTTAATTATTGATATTTAAGTCATCGATCCTCTTCATTTATTCATCATATTCAGTTAACTCGGAAAATCAAATTTCTTTTCAAAACCAGTCTCTTCTTAAATTTCAAAGCATGCATAAGCTGGATTTATACATCTCAAATTATTCCAAATTTCTTTATAAACCTCATCTGACAACGTTCTTATCCATTTTCACACTTTAACCCAATCTCCACACATTCATTCCACTTAATTTGCCCAACACTCATTGAAGAGTGTAAATAACATTTCCTCTTCAAGTTACAAATTGTCGACTTCAAAATTCCCTAATCCGAAATCTTTTATAATTTTTATACAGAAAATTTTGTATTATTACAAAGCTATGGGTTGAAAATACTTTGAAATTCTCTTACTTAAGTTATTAAATCAGGTATATTTTAGTTTCAAATAATTTATTTGAAAATACTTGATAACTCGAATCTTTACAAGTCTATTGTCGTTCTCATAGATGTTAGGCATACGTTGGCTAGCGCACAACTAAAATCTCCAAGTACTAAATATACATGCTTCAACTCCTAGCGAAAATATTTAAAAATTTAAAAACAAATACGGAAAGTACCAATGTGATATTAATATGTTGATTGTTCATGAATTGCAGATACACAATGGTTTCTCCTAGATCCCCAAGAAAACATCTGTATCCATAGGAAATCACTTCCCTACGAATTTCGTCATAGACAGATCGCCGGAAGATATTTAAGAATCAAAAGAAAAACCGATGTCACTGAGCGTTGACTGTTTTATCTCAGGTTCATGAAAATAAATCATGGAATTATGAATTTACTTCAAGTCATGAGGACAAAACAAGTCACAAAGGCAATCAGGTCACGAAGACATAGCGCTGCATCAAATAGGTGGCTCAACATCACTAAGATATCTCAAACATCGCATGGCTCCATTTTACCTTTAGTAACTCTAGTGTTTACATTTCTTTCACTTGTAGATATGTCATGTGGACCGCAGGTACACAATGGTTAAGTCTGGTACCTCCAGGAAACTTCCATAACCTTAAGCTTTCACAGCTCTGCAGATTACTCCCTTATCACGACTATAGATCGCAGCAGACACAATGGTTATGCTTGGTACCCCCAAGAAACATCTGTCCGCCGTAGGCTATCTACAACCCTGCGAATTTCGCTACACATTCGTGTTCTTCCAGGAACAATGACAACTCGAGTTTTATGTCCGCACAAGCTACAACCACCAGCAACACAGCATAACTAAGCTCGAAATTTAAAGGAAAAGGAAGGTACTTTCCTTATCTTGACTTGAAAACGTATGATACTTGGTAAATATAGTACTTCATTTCATATTTTACATAAATCATACATATGATTTTCTTTCTAGATCATATTTCCAAACATCTCATTCTTATATAAATTCCATTGTATAAAATTTCATTTCAAATTGGTTACCTTCCAATCCAGTAGTTTTCAAATTCACTATGTCCTTATATATCTCTCATAAAAGTTTTGAAACTTCTATACCCAATATCCAAAATCAAATATCCTCAAATTTCCGTTCAAATTTCAAAATTTTAGTCTTCATCTCTTAATCAATTCAAATATTTAATACCTCTTTAAACTCAGCTTTTCGAATCCATTGGTTATAACCCAATTTTTCTGCTAGTTTTTCAATTATTAAGTTCCTCACTTTATTCAAATCTTTATGCTCTCAAAATTTCCGAATTTTTCGTTCTTATAACAAGTTTTTCATTTATACACTATTACTCTTCTATATTCACATCCATCGACCGTAAATTAGCAAGTGAACAACTCCCTAAGTATCAACCCTGAATGTCGAAACCAACATCACATCAACACTCTGGAAATTATACAACTTAACTAATCTCCAGTCAGTTTCTAAATCCCTTAACTCCATTTCTTATCAAAACATTTCTTACGCAACTCTCGGATTCAATTTACTTCTTTTACGAAAATTGTTTACAACAATAATTCACGCCTTCAAAATATTTAACTTTAATATATACTTTATTCATTAATCTAAAGACATAAACAGCTAATATATTAAACTTTGATTAAAAATGGAAAGTAAATTGTACTTTCCTGAAATTCGACATAGTTAACTCTCATGAACAACTTTCTTTCGATTATTCTCTTATTCGACAATATATTCCAAATGTTAGGAAATATTTCATTTGATTTATAATCCGAACTTCAGAATAATCTCACCGTACTAGTCAACTCCATTTTCTTTATCCCCACTTTCATTTGCAACATTATTTTCTATCAAACTTTATTTACTTCTAAAAAGTAAATATTATTCCCTTTATCAAAATCTGAGCTCGTCACATCAAACTAGTTTTGATTTTATTTCAAATATAGGTTCAAATCTCTCTAAAATCTTCCTTCATATTTTTCTTCATTTATAACTTCATATTAATCAATTAACAAGTTTATAACTTACTATCAAATTCATATACTTGATCACATACATTACTGGTTCGAAACCACTCATATTTTATCTTGCAAAATTCTGAATAATTCGAATAAATTAGTAATACAATTTGACACAATAAAATTCCAATTATACTTTTTTTTTTTAATTTCCGTTAATTTATATTCTGAATATCAAAATAAAATTCATCGTTTCATTTTTCTGAAATGATTTCAAATTTCCCTTTTCATTCAAATTTCCATCTGAGTTCTTTTTCTAATCCATTTCAGTTATCTCTGATTACTAAAATACACAATTGATTCGTTGCTTCACTTACACTTATCTGCCTTTGATACCATCCAATGATGGATTCAAAATTCAAACAAAAGGGAACCAATTGAATAATTGGCTCTTGCAAATCCAGATTCGAAGACTGGGGATTCCGGAAGAAAAATTAAATCTCAAAATAAATTTTTATTTCCGCTTTACTAGTTTCAAAATACATAACCTTCTCAAAATAATTTACCCTTTCAAAAATTATTTATACTTTCAAATTTTATTTTTCGAAAACTATTTATTTTCAAAATCTGCTTTTTCTTGTGTCAATCTTACTCATTTCAATCCCGATAAGCTAAGCTTTGTAAAAACCAAAGCTCTGATACCATGTGTAACATTCTGCCTTTTTGACCGCTTCAAATTGGCAATTAAACCAACCCAAAAAGTTCAAACCAATGGATCATTATTTAGTTTACAAAATTTAAAATATAATCAACACATAAAACACATAAAAAATAAATAACACAGTATTGAACAATGAAATAAACTTTAATATATTAATCAGAATCTTTGATAGAAAATTTTCTATACAGCGGAATAAAAATACAGTTTGAATATAAAAGAAATATTTACTGTATACATCTTCATAGTGCTCATAGTGAGCCATCTTTGGAATCCCTAGTTTTCCAATTATCGAATCCTAAGCTGTAATATTTAAATCTGTAACACTCCGGTCTGACCCCGACCCAAGAAAAAAAAAACTCGGGTCAAGTTGAATCAAAGTAAATTAATTTCAATAAAATACTGAATAAAATAGTTAATCCAAACAATTAATAAATTCCGAGTATACAAACCATGAGAAACTGCAAATCGAAATTTGATAGAACCGAAATGAACAGAGGGTTACAGGTATTTCAATGGAAAGTGCTATAAAGCTAACATAACTAACATATTTATTTACAAGTGTGAGGGCGGGTCTCTTTTCCCACATCAGCATACATGCAATACGTAAATTGAATGGAAATATACAAGCATGCAAAACATAACTAGCCAAGTGCATGTACAAAGACAACATATCAATGCAAAACATAACCATGCAAGTGCCAAATATTCCAAATATGTTTGGGTGTGATGATGATTCCTAAAAACAAATGCCATGCCTCATTTATTTTTTCTGAACTGGTGTATAAATATCAAGAGTTGGGCATGCAAAAGACTGGACATGCAAATATCATAAACTGGACATATAAATCTCGGACTGGACATATGAATCTCAAGATTGGTATGCAAAATGCAAATATCAAACAAGTCACGTCAATGGCATGTAAAATAAAAAATCATATTGGCCATATAAAATTAATGCTGCGGGCGTATGCTATGTATGACAACATCACATGATCTGAACACTCAAAAGAACAACAAGACAGGAACAACCTCAAGGAACCCATCCATAGATGGAAATTATATATGGATAGTTCAAATGAATGGAATAGTAAACTGAATTATACACAAAGCTCAAGAAGAGAGCTGGCCAACTCAAGTGTTAATTTAACTTATTTAAGTATTTGTTCATGTAATAGTTCATATATTAGTTCAAGATGAAACATGGCTAACATATACATGACAACAAGGAGAGCAAATGAAATTATACAGCTAACTCACAGTTTGTATTCAGGTTTGATTCTCTAAATTTCTAAGCGTAGTGACCAGGTTTCAACAAAAACATCATGCGTTCGATTTGCTCGCGCTAGGGACCATATGTGTTCATCCAACTGCTAATTAATACTCATGACAAGGCAGAGGGTTTTCAGGCTGCAGAAAATGGCCCATTCGAGGTTTACAAACCAAGATAAAGAGGCATGAATTTATATTTCAGATTTACACCTGAACAAAGTATTTCGAAGTAATAAGAAAAGCGAAAAGGTACCGGAAACATTGTCTACATAAACAACAATACAATGGGTACACATGATCAAGCCCACTAAGCCGAGCCAGTGCAAGGAAATATACCCACATATTAATTAAAATTGTCTTAGTATTTAAAACAAAGCAGTTAAGCATTCATAGTTAGCTTAGTCCTTGTTTAGAATACATCTCTTACATAATACACACACTATTACGGGTATGGGTATGACGATAGTATGGTAATAACATAATATTGTAATTTAGTGTTCAATTGCTCCCATCAAATGCAGAGGGGTATGACATATATTCAAGCGAATTCACAAGTTCAGCAGTCAAAGTAAAATTCCCCAAAATTTTAAACAATTGAAATACATGAACTAAGCTAATCATGAGATAACCCACCTCTAACAGTAAAATGAAAGCACAGTTAATAGAATGGTTTGCTGGTCTTGGGCGACGACATGCCTGAGTTGACCGGAAGTGGCTCAGCTCATTGGAGGGCGAACTAGCGCTCAGCTACGGCGACTCCATCAGAGCCTGAAGGTGCAGCAGTGGCACCAATTTTCAAGGAGAGGAAGGTGATTTCGTTTTTTAAGGAGAGGAAGGTGGCTTTGAATTTCCGACCAATAGAAGGGGAGGAAACAACTGATTAGGGGAAAGAGGAGAAGACGATTTTAATTAATTAAGGAGGAAGTAATTTCATATTTTCATTAAGGCAAAAAGAGTTTCGTCCATTTACAAGAATGAAGAGGGCTTTGATCAGAAGAAATTATGAAAAAGAAACGATTTTTAAGATGAAGAAAAATCTAGGGAAAATTGCGTGATGTATAGAATAAGGGAAAATATAAGAATGAAGTAAATTCATAGATTTTTGGTTAGGATTACGCATCAGAAGTAGGTCGGCGGCGGCGTGAGATTAACTAAGGCAAGTTATATTTGTTTAAATTAAATATTAAATCCTACGGTGAATCTTCGTGTAACGCTCTGAATTCGTACCGCCAAAGCAATCTCCAAATGCGACAAAAATTATATGTACTCTTCGTCTTTGCGTTCTGAATTCAATAAAATTAATTTGGTCGGAATTCGACTCTTTTTGTATATGATGTTATTTTACTTTTAATTTATTTATCGGTTCACCGATTTTGTTTCATACAACGTCTCTGTTTGATTCCAAATTTGAAACATTAAATTTCAATTTCTCTCTCTCTATATATACACACACACACACACACACACATATATCTAAGACAATTTCCCATATATTTCAACGAATAAAATTTCCAATTTGTTTAATGTTAATAACGTTTATTTTTAAATCTAACCATTTATAATTTTCAGTCAAATTTCAAATCCAAATCACATATCAAATCAAATTAAATTCAAATATTCAACAATAAATATTTGATTCCTAATCAACCAATCATTCTGAATTTAATATTGAATTCATACTCAAAATCATATATTCGATTTTAACTCAAGTATCAATATAAAATTGATTATTAATAATTAAATCTTTTATTAATCTCATATCGTAGTTGTTGAAATTTCTAGGATGTTACAAGTGCAATATTGAGATCCTCATGTAAATATTGGCGTAATAGGTTTTCTTCCGTTTGCGTAAGATTTTTTCATGTAGATAGCTTAGACTTCCCTTGTTATTGTTAAATAAACATTAAATGTTTGTGGGAAATGATAAAAAAAATGAAAGGTCAAGAGTCTTTGTAGGTGAAAAGCCAAGCGATGCATGGTTATTTATGTACCTTTTGGTTTATTGATTGTAATGCCTATTTAAAGATGCTAGTGACATTGTTTGGAATGACTAAACAATAAGAAAAAATGAGATAAGAGAAAGTTTGTCAAATTCTCCTGTTCCACAAAAAGTTTGCCAAATTGGTATAAGAGCTGATGAAGAACATGATGAGCCAAATGTCGCTACCATGACTGACGAAGGCGAATAATGAGAACTGGGGCATTCAAATGAAATCTCTTTTCAGATCTCAAGATGCATGGGAAGTGGTTAAAGAAGGTTTCGAAGAACCAACAAATACCATGAGATATTCATCGGCTCAAAATATGGTGCTGAAATAGTTACGATCGAGGGATAAGTGAGCACTATACATGTTGTTTTGAGTCGTTGATGAGTCGGGTCTTAAGAAGATTGCCAATGCAACTACTTCAATAGAAGCATGAGACATTTTAGAAAAAGTGTATAAAGGAGTCGACCGAGTCAAGCAAGTGCATCTCCAAACTCTTCGTGGTGAGTTTGAGAGCATTAAGATGAAGGTGTCTGACTACATCACAAGTGTACAAGCTGCGATGAACCAACTTAATCATAATGGCGAAGAGTTAACTGACGCACGTGTTGTGGATAAGATTTTGAGATCATTAATCGACAACTATGAGAATGTTGTGTGCGCGATAGAAGAATCAAAGGACCTTGGGACGCTCACAGTCGACGAACTTGATGGATCTCTTGAGGCACACGAACAACGTAAAAAGAAAATGGAGGAGACACTTAAGCAGGCACTTCAAACCTAGTTGTCAATCAAAGATGAAAAGTCACTCCATTCTCAAAACTTTCGTGGTAAAGGGCGTGGTCGTGGAGGTCGCAACAATGGTCGCAGTGGTGTAGGTGGATAAGATTTTGAGATCATTAATCGACAACTATGAGAATGTTGTGTGCGCTATAGAAGAATCAAAGGACCTTGCGACGCTCATAGTTGACGATCTTGTCGGATCTCTTGAGGCACAGAACAACGTAAAAAGAAAATGACGGAGGGGACACTAGAGCAGGCACTTCAAACCAAGGTGTCAATCAAAGATGAAAAGTCACTGCATTCTTCGTGGTAGAGTGCGTGGTCGTGGAGGTCGCAACAATGGTCCCGGTGGTGTAGGTCGCGGTCAAGGTGAATATTATGAGAAAAAGGGACAGTCAAGCCAAAAAAAATAGTCGAGGTAGAGGACTTAGTCATGGAAGAGGCGGCTGGTCAAATTATTCAAATGACGAATGTTATAATTGCAGCAAGCATGGACATTATGCAAAAGAATGCAAATCAAACATCAAGTGCTATAATTGTGGAAAGTATGGACACTATTCAAAGGGGTGATGTTCAGAGAAAAAGGTAGAAGAAAACGCAAATCTAGTTGCGAAAGAGGAGGCAAAAGAAGATGGTGTTCTCATGATGGCTTACAAAAACATCGTCTCCGACAATGACATGGAGTGGTATGTCGACACCTGTGCAAGTAACCGTATGTGTGGGACTACCTATTCAGGGGGATGCAAGAGGTTGAGGATGGGCATGTTTCATTTGGAGACGCGTCAAAGATCCAAGTAAACGGCCAAGATACAGTTCATTATTTACAAAAAGATGGTACAAAAGGATCAATTGAGAATGTTTATTACCTACCTGATCTTAAGAGCAATATTTTGTGCATGGGACAACTTATTGAGAAGGGATACTCGGTATTCATGAAAAAATGAGTATTACAAGTGAAAGACAATGAAGGGCGTCTACTTGCTCGAGTCGAGATGGGAAGAAATCGGATGTACAAATTGAAATTGAGAAGCGTTAAGGAAAAATGTTTGCGATTCAACGTAGAAGACAAGGCGTCGTTGTGGCATCTCCGCTTTGGTCATCTATATCATGGTGGTCTAAATAAGTTAGCAAGGAAGGACATAGTGCACATACTGCCAGACATTGATTATGAGGGAAAAATTTGTGAAGACTGCGTGCTTGGAAAGCAAACCAGAACCTATTTTCAGAAGAATGCAGAATATCGAGCTAAACATATTCTCGAGTTGATTCATACCGACAATTGTGGACCAATTACCACTTAATCTTTCAGCGGTAAAACGTACTTCATTTCTTTTATCGATGACTTGTCACGAAAAACTTAGGTTTATATTTTGAAAGGAAAATCCGAGGCATTCGAGGAATTCAAAAAAATTCAAAGTGATGGTGGAAAAGGCAACGGTAGACACATCAAAGCCGTACGATCTGATAGAGGTGGCAAGTATACTTTGACGACTTCTATGGAGTATAGCAAGGAGCAAGGTATAAGGAGATTTTTAACCACACCATACTCTTATCAACAAAACAGTGTGGCCGAGAGGAAGAATCGGACTATTCCCGACATGGTTTGATCAATGCTAAAAAGCAAGAAGATGCCGAAGGAATTCTGGGCAGAAGCTGTACAATGTGCCATCTATGTACAAAATCGATGTCCATATGTGAAGTTAAATGATCAAACACAACAAGAGGCCTGGAGCGGACAAAAGCCAACAGTTTCTCATTTCAAGGTGTTCTGTAGTGTGGCTTATGGACACGTACCAGATCAATGAAGAACGAAGCTCGAAGACAAAAGCAAAAGGTATATTTTCATCGGGTATGATGAGAAGACAAAAGGGTATAATCAACTCGACCGATAAGTAAGAAGGTGATGGTGAGTCGTGTTGTGAAAGCAAAACGAAGCAAGCGAGTGGGACTGGGACAATTCGACGGAGGCTATCATAGAAGTTGGAGAATCATCCGTCATTGCACCAGCAAGTATATCAAAAGACCTTGAAATTACAGACAATGAAGAGGAACCACTACAACACAAAATTCTAAGTTTGCAAGATTTGTATGATTCAACAAATGAGGTACACCGTGTATGTCTTTTGTCGGATGCTGAAATATTAGTTTTGAAGAGGAGGTTTGAGACAAAAAGTGCCAAACTACCATGAACGAGGAAATTAAGGCAATTGACCGCAACAACACATGAGAGCTAGTAGAATTGCCGAAATGAAGTCATCCCATTGGTGTGAAATGGGTGTTCAAGGAAAAGATGAAAGCTCAATGCGAGATAGAACGTTACAAGACATGACTTGTTGCGAAGGGATATAAGCAGAAGGCAGGAATCGACTATGACGAGATATTTGCTCCTATTGCAAGAATGGAGACAATCCAATTAATCATTTCACAAGCTGCTCAATTCAAATGGCCAATATTTCAAATGGATATCAAGTCGGCATTTTTGAATGGTGTGGTCGAAGAAGATGTCTACATTGAACAACCACCCGGATACATGAAAGTCGGAGAAGAGAAGAAGGTGCTAAAATTGAAGAAGGCGCTTTACGGGTTGAAGCAAGCACCGCCGGCATGGAATACACATATCGATTCATATTTCAAGGAGAACGGGTTTAAGCAATGCCCCTATGAGCATGCCCTTTATGTAAACAAGAAAGGAGGTAACATATTATTTGTTGCTCTTTATGTCGATGATCTCATCTTTATGGGTTACAATGATGAGATGATAGAAGAGTTTAAGGGCACAATGGCAGGGGAATTTGAGATGACTGATTTGGGCTTGATAAAGTTTTCTTGGGTTTGGAAGTTAGACAAGTAGAGACGGGAATTTTTATATCACATGAGGCATATGCAAAAGAGATTTTGAAAAAGTTCAAAATGGAAAACTGCACCCAAGTATCAACACCAATGGAACCAGGTTCAAAGCTTTCAAAGTTCTATTGAGGAGAACATGTTAATGCGAGTAGATACCGTAGTTTGATAGGAAGCCTTCGCTATCTCACATGCACAAGGCCGGATTTATCATTAAGTGTCGTCATTGTAAGTCGGTTCATGGAGGACCTGGCTCATTCACATTGGAAAGAGCTGAAGCGAATCCTATGGTACAAAAAAGGAATGGTGTCACACGGGTTATTCTACTCAAAAGCATAAAATTAAAAGTTGGTTAGTTATTCCGACAGCGATTGGTGTAGAGACATAGATGATCGGGAAAGTACCTCAGGATTTGTGATCTTCATGGGAGATACCGTGTTTACTTGGCATTCAAAGAAGCAACCGATTGTGACGCTCTTGACGCGTGAAGCTGAATATGTGGCAGCATCTTCGTGTGTATGTCATGCAATATGGCTTAAAAATTTGTTGTGCAAGATGGAGCTAAAGCAACTTGGTGCAACCATGATTCAAGTTGACATAGCAATCGAGTTGGCAAAGAATCCAATGAACCATGAAAGAAGCAAATATATCAATGCTCATTTTCACTTTATCCGAGATCACGTGAAGGAAGGAAGTGTGGAATTGGTGCATGTGACAAGTCAGGATCAAGCTACGGACATCTTTACAAAACTACTTGTTGAAACCAAAATTCGTCCACAACACCAAAGGTGCACTTAGTGCACTTCACCAAATGGTAAGAGTTAAAAAATGGAGCTACGAAAAATGAAAGCAAGTAAAAAAACAGTAATTTTATAGTGGTTCGATCTAGAATAGATCAACATCCACTTTGGAAGCGATTTCATTATCATATGTGGTATTACAAGGTATATTTCTCTTCCATTTTTGCTCATTCTCTCTTTACACGATGATTTCCTTACTTTATTCCCTTTAACGACTTGATTCTCTCTAATCCACTATGGAAATGGTTGGATCCTTATGAATGTGATGAGCGCAGGAGTATATGTTTCACGGTTTGAGCACTTAGAGGATCATTGATGAATCCATGGTGGTTGAGATGCGAATCGAAGCTTAGAGGTGGATTAATGGCAATTGGAGGGAACTTAAATGGACCTCTAATGGAGATTGGAGAAGATTTGATCCATTTGTTATTGAAGGAGAATGGATTGAGTTGGAGAAGACATTAATGGAGATTGGAGTGCTTGAGAGTGGTGGAGAAATGATTTGGACAGCCCTTCGGGGTGGAAAAATCGGTCACTTGAATGGTAGAGAAGTGGACTATTTATAGGTGTAGTTTGGGAGTAGTGGAAATGCTGTAATTATGGTGTGCAGGGTTTGGTTCGACCTTAAACTTATTTACAAAAATGCCTCTAGGCAGCTGGCAACAACTGTCATTTTTTCAACCAACCAGATTTTGATACCGACCAGGAATTTTACTACCAACCCAATCTTTATTAAATGATATCGACCCAAACTTTTGTTACATGTTGCTGCCTCCGCTTTTTTACTTTTAGAGCCGACCCATATTGAACCCTGGTCCACGTGTATTTCACTGAAGCAATTCGGGTATCGTCCAGAATATAGAAAGGCATGCACGACCTGTTTCAGTACCGACCCGTGCTTTTATTAGCATCAGGAATGGCCACTTCTATTTGCTTTAGGACCAACCCACTGGTGCTTTCTGAGATGCTGACCCATATTTGAAAGATATGCCACGTGGTCTTTACACTTGACCAAACCATGAAATTACAAGCAAGCCATCATGTTATTCGAACGCCCCATATATTTTCATCCAACGAACTGATGAACCAACATTTCTTGCCATGTGTGTGTTTGCGTCACATTATGGCGAACCCTTCAACTAACTCATGTGTGAAGCATTAAATCTAATACATGCTTTGCAATTTTTATATTTAGGTGCCATTTTTGTATTTATACTACTCCACACTTGCATGTTTTATACATGCAGCAACTCATTTATGTGAAGCCCGTCCATGCTTGTTCATTTATGTGAACAACATTGACGAGAATGCCATTGTGAGTTTACAAACATTTAGGACCGGCGCATGACATACAAGCTGCTCACATTTAAATGGTACTAGTTCATATTTAATGTTAATATGCCAGTTCATGATGAAACCGATCCATAGTAGTTTTATAACAACACTCCCCTCCACATAGTTTGAAACCGACCTAACTTGTTTGCCTACCATGTGTACTTTTTTCATGCACATATGAAATGGAGTTGACCCGTGTGCTTTAGTAATTTTCACTGCATTTTTGCAAGGCATGCTATTCACGTAGCGTGCTTGAAGCCGTCCATGCAACGTTGCACAATGCTTTGGCGGCTTACCCCATTGGATCCCTTGGTGATCTTCACTTAATAGTTTATGGACCTTTTCTGTTTTTAGAACGTGCCGCCTTCTGTATGAAGTTCCAGTGCAGAGACAAGTTCCAAACCCTTGAGTTGAGGGCCACGTAGTAATACACTGTCATAATTGGACCGACCCATGTAGTGTTATATGTTGGAGCCGATCCATTTCGAGGTACATGGCCGACCCTTTGTATGTATGCAGACCGACTGACCTGTTAATAACAACGTAACCAACCGACCTGTATAACTGAGACTGACCCACTGTATGCTTGCAGACCGACCGACCGACCTGTTGTTTACAACGTGACCGACCGACCCGTATAACTAAGACCGACCGATCCATTCACACTGGGCCCGACAGATCCATATAGCTGGGACTGACCAATCCATTATACAATTTATGCTCGACCCATATTAAAACACTTTACGGTCCATCGCTTTAATATAAATGATCTACCACTCTTGTGTGCAATAAAATATTATTTTTAGACCATGTTTTATAACTGGATTAACATTTGCTCCTCGAAATTTATATTTTTGATTGTGAAAAATATAAACTTCGAAATGACTGCCATGACGAGAGTTAAAACAAATTGATAGATCATCTATACTTATTTTTTATGGACTGGGGTTTTTTTATATATGATTATGGGCCAAGCGCTTACTACATTTTGGATTGTGACATAAACTTTCATGTATGTATCAGACAATTTCTTGTTTATCGAATTGGAAAATTTTCTGATAATGGATCGGATATGGGTTTGTAACACCCTGTATTTCTGTTAACACTAAAGTTGCTAATACAAAAATAAATGTGTAAAGGGGAGATGTATCTAATGTGCATTCAAGAATAATAATAAATGTGTAAAGGGGAGATGTATCTAATGTGCGTACAAGAATAATAATAAATGTGTAAAGGGGAGATGTATCTAATGCGTACGTATTTATATGGATTGACAAATAATAGTAAATGTACATTAAGAAAGAAATGGCGAATATAATTGGCTTCTCTTTACAACGGACGGCTCTGGTTAACCCTAGCTTCATCGACGGCTCAAATTAACTAGCAACTCTATAAAAAGACACTAGATCTCAAACTAAAAATTCACAAAAAAAAAAAGAATAAGAATTGGAGCCACCATGCTGTCTGCTGAGAACTAGAGGGAGCCTCCACTTGAAAGAGACGAACAACATAGCGAATACAAACTAAAAGATTAAAAAGCAACAACAAATTAGAATCAAAGCAACGTCTTCCCAAAGGAAAGCTTTGCAAATTCAGAATTTCAGAACTCAGAAAACAAGACCGTCTACGATTGTAAGTTTAGCTACATTTTTAGAATGCGAATTAATATGAATATCATGTGTTGCGATGAAATGATAATAGTACGATACTCTTTATGTTATTAATATACGTTTGTGATTTGAATTTATTATCATGTTGAATTGAGAATTATTAAGTATGATGTTTATTATGTTTTATAATATTAATCTATGCTAGTGACTTGATTCTATAATCATGTTAAATTTGGGATTATTGGATTAGATTATTTGTATAAGCATGGACTTGGATTGTAACATCTTATGAGAATTGTGTAGTTTATTATGCAAGTTTATGTAGTGAAATTATGCGACCAATTGTCAAATCTATATGTTCATGTTTATGCGAAACTTATGCCATGTTCACACTTATCATATGTTGAGATTAATTTGCAAGTATGTATAAATCTATGTTACTAATTAACACATGTGTGTGTTGATTAGCCTATGTTGCTAACTCACATATACGTATGTTGATTTGCCTATGTTGTAAATTAACATATGTATATTGATTAGTTCATATTGCTAATTCTCGTGTATGTTGTTAATATGGCCTATGTTAAAAACACATATATGTTTAGTTAGCCTATAAGTGCAAGTTCATACCTATGACATTATAATGTATACGTTATTCTTTTTGCAAGTTTGTACCTATGACATTATAATGTTCATGTTAGTTATTTTGCAAGTTCACCCCTAAAATGTTCATGTTAGTTATTTTGCAAGTACACCCTATTATGTTCATATTGATTATGCCATCAATACCAAAGTTATACCCTTGTCATGTTTATGCTAATTTATGCCAATTTGCGTATATTAAATTCGGCTAAGTTTTTAGCATAATACTTTACACCAAAAATCATGCGAACGTAAATTAGGCTGAGATGGTTAGCCTAATATAGGACGGGGTAACGTTGGGTTAAAATGATAATTTTAGGAAAACTTGCCATAAATTGGTCATTAATCACATAAGTGATTTATGGCATAAAAAGGCATTAATTACCTTAACTAATGAGATTAATTGGAAATGAATGTGACAGTAATTTGAATTTGAATAATTTACATAATTAAAATGTAAATCAGAAAATACGAACGCGCTTAACCCGAGGTTGGATTGAGTTGTGATGTAAACCTGCCCGGACCCGCCCGGTTGTCCAGTTGTCACAACAATAGCTATCCAATGTGAGAGGTTAAGGCATGGGGCCCAATAAAGACCCGAGGTTAAACTGAGTTGTGGCGTAAGACTGCCCGGACCTAACCGGCATACAGGCAGCCACAACAATATCTGTCTAATCTGAGAGGTTGGTGCTCTAATAAGACAATTAGAGCTGAGTTAGGACTGATAGGGTTAAGTCAATTTAATAAATACTCAACCAAATTCAACATGTTAAATCTTTTGAATGGGTGAGGGTTAGGTTCATTCAGACACTTAACCACTTAACATGTTTGACTAGAAAACCTAGTAACGGGGACCCATTTCAGCAGTAACCCAATTCGGTATCATGGTACCCTGAACTAGGCAGGGTGGGGCATGATTACTGGGCTGATTGTAAGCGGTCAAAAGCGACGGCGGTTGGTGCACAGTGTGGGTTCTAACAGAGTGCGGGCGTGCACACACTCTGGAGCAGACAAGTCAGGGCACTGGAGCATCAGTAGTATACCCTGTGCATGCTAGAATTGTGTCGGGGCCACCACCATGGGACTTGATACAACCCATGGTGGGACCAGCATAGGTATCTACCATATAGGGCCGTAGGACACATGTGAATATACGAGTAGGAGCCGATCTTTTAAAGAAAGAGAAAGGGATCACTTCACCCCAATCACGGGGTGCCTGTTGGTATAAGAATTAGTAAATGCAGAGATAGAGATTCAAAATAGGGTGCGAAGGGATGTTCGTTTTAGGACACCTTATCTAGTTCTAGGATAGTCTTTTATCCTGATATCATCCTGTTCTCACTTTATGCAAGTCATGATCTTTTTATAATTAACATTCTAGGAATATAGCTAGACATACCAGACTTATGTCTGACCCATTTTCCTTTCGTCTTCTTTTCTTCCGTCCCTCCCCCCCCCCCTAGGTCCACAGGGAGGAAACACCACAGCTTAGTCAGTTTTTCATCCAGCTTGAAGAGAGAGAATGTATTGCTTGGATTTCTTTCAATTGGACCATGGCTTTGGATATCATCTATGGGGATTATGCAGCTTTATTTATGTTTCATGCTTTTTTAACTTTTAAAATCAAGACAGTATTATGGTTTTAATAATTGGAAGTTTGTTTTGAGACAATGTTGGAAATGTTCTGTATGAACACGTATTTATGATAATAAAAGTCTGTTGGTTTTTCCGCTGCTTATTTATATGTGTTTATATCTGTCTTGTGTTTTATCTGTGTCTTTTACTTATAAACCTCCACCAAAATTAAGGCATTCCCTTTGCAAGTGAACTTAACGGAGGTGGGGTGTTTCACTTGGTATCAGAGCATAGGTTTACTAGACCAGATAAAAAGTTTTTGAAACTATATTAAAATTAAATTTTAAAGAATCATTTTTCAAGAAAAAGAATTGTTTTATAGTTTTAGAAAGGCATAATCCCCCCAAAGCCATGTGAATTATCTATCCTTCGTTTTGAATCATTCCTTTTTCGTTTCAGCATGTCGGGAGAATTTAACCTTCCAGAAGGTGTGACCGTACCTGGTTGGTTTAGAAGATACTTGGAAGCTAGGGCCAATGAGGCAAGCCCAGCAAATCTTCCTCCCCCAGCTGCAACAATTCCTCCTCCTCCTCCTCCCCCAGTTGCTGAAATTCCCCCTCCTGCTCCAAGAGGAAATGCTTTTGCCAAGACTTGTAGAGATTTTAAAGCTATGGGTGGGCAAGACTTTCATGGAATCCAGTCCTTTGTAGCAGCCAGGAACTGGCTGAAAGAGACCGAAGATCTTTTCGTTATCTTCGAGGTAGAAGACAGGCAGAAGGTAAGACTGGCAGTGTGGTTGCTCAAAGGAGATGCTTCCTACTGGTGGGAAGTCACCAATGCAGAAAGACCAGTAGAAACGTGGGAAGATTTCAGATTTAGATTTGAGCTGAAGTTCCTTTCAGAAGCTGAGAGAAGTCTTCAAATGGAGAGGTTCATATCCCTTAAGCAAGGAAGTATAACCGTCAAAGAGTACGTCAACCAGTTTGATCAGCTGGCTAGGTTCGAACTGGACCTAGTCAACACCCAACACAAGGAGGCTCTCCGCTTTGTCAAGGGACTGAATGAGCCGCTTCATAGCCTGGACATGACCCATATACCTATGGGAGCTACATATGAAAGGCTGGTACAGATGGCGTTACTACATGAGGAGGATAAAGGCAAGAAGGGGACAAAGGCGGAAGGGTCTTAGGGAAAGAAAGAAGCTTTACAGCCTAAGAAAACAGACTTTAAGAAGGGTGGGAAAAACAACAAAGCTCGCAAAACAAGAAAGTGTAATTTATGTTGTGTGATTGGACATGTGGTGAAAGACTGCAGGAAGAAGAAGGCAAAGATGAATGGTGGTTGCTTTCATTGTGGAGAAACAGGACACATAGCTAAGGACTGCCCTAAGAGGCGAGGGCAGGCGCAGAAAGCTGTATCCACTTCGGGTGGACAAGTTCATGCACTGGAGGCACCTCCTCTGCAATAGCGAGGTAGAAATACTTCTGTAGAAAGTGTAGTTTATCTTTATGATCACCCAGTTCGCACTTTATTTGATTCTGGTGCATCACACTCCTTTATTTCATCTGCTTTAGTAGAATCTCTGCACCTAGAAACTAGTATGGTAGAGGATCCCTTGGTTGTCTCCAATCCAATTGGAGGCCCAGCTTATTTGTCATTGATCTGTATCAATTTGAAAATCTCTATTCTAAGTGTAGAATTTAGATGTAGTACCATTGTTTTGGGCTTCTCGGGGTATGGATTGATTTTGGGCATGGACTGGCTATCCAGTAATGGTGCCATCCTTGATTTTGAGAAAAGAGTGGTTAGGCTTTTAACCCAACTCGGTAACACTCTGGAAATTACTTGTAATCTCTCGAATGTGGTTATGCTTAGTTATCTAAAATCGCTTGATGCTTCTGCTGAGAATTTGCAGTCAGTTTAGGTGGTCCAAGAATATTCGGATGTCTTTGATGAGGTGAAGGGCTTACCTCCGAAACGGGAAATACACTTCCGCATCTATCTTGTTGACAATGTGAAGCCCGTTTCTTTGCATGTTAGGCACATGGCTCCTAGGGAAAGGAAAGAGCTCAGTAAGCAGATTAAAGAGCTTTTAGAAAAGGGGTTCATTAGGCGGAGCATTTCAGAATGGGGCGCTCCAGTGGTGGTTGCTACAAAGGCGGATGGCTCACTCCGTCTATGTGTTGACTATAGGTAGCTAAACAAGCTAACTAAAAAGAATAGGCACCCTCTCCCCAGAATTGACGATTTGTTTGACCAGCTTGTAGGAGCGTTGGTTTTCTCCCAACTTGATTTGGCGACCGGATTTCATCATCTAAGGGTAGCTGATGATAGCATCGATAAGACAGCTTTTAGAACCCCAGACGGATTCTTTGAGTGGCTTGTCATGCCTTTTGGCTTGACAAATGCACCCGCTTACTTCGTGGACCTAATGAGTAGGGTGTTCAGAGATTTCCTCAATAAATTCGTGGTGGTCTTCATAGACGATATTTTGATCTTCTCAAAAAATGAGGAAGAGCATGCTCAGCACCTAAAGGCAATCATGGAGACTCTTAGAACACATCAGTTAAAAGCTAGATTCTCCAAGTGCCACTTTTGGAGAGAAGAAGTGAGATTTCTTGGGCATATAGTGTCCAAAGAGGGGTTAGCTGTAGACCCCACAAAAGTAGTAGCGGTGCAAGATTGGAAGGCACCAAGGAATGCAACCGAGGTCCGAAGCTTCCACGGGCTTGCAGGCTTTTATCAGAAGTTCATCATAGATTTTGCAAAAATCTCAGCTCCTCTTACAAGTCTAACAAAGAAGAATCTTGTTTTCTCTTGGGATTTGGATTGCGAGTTTGCTTTCCAACGCTTAAAAAGGGCTCTTACAACAGCCCCAGTTCTGACCTTGCCGGATGGAAGCAAAATGTTTACAGTATACACGGATGCATGCGGGACAAAACTAGGCGCTGTCCTAATGGAAGAAGGAAGGGTAGTAGCTTATGGCAGAAGACAGTTGAAAGTTCATGAAAGGAACTACCCAACCCACGACCATGAGTTGGCCGCCATCGTCTTTGCGCTTAAGTGTTGGCGCCACTATCTCCTAGGTGAGAAATTTGAACTGTATACTGACCATAAATCTTTGAAGTATCTCTTCTCGCAGAAGGACCTTAACTTAAGGCAACAAAGGTGGATGGAGTTTCTTGCCTCATATGATTTCGAGATTTCCTACACTCCTGGCAAGGGAAACGTAGTCGCAGAAGCCTTGAGTAGAAAGAAGCTAACGTTGAGCCCGCTATTTGTTGAAAGGCGAAGCCTAGAGTTTATAGCCAGTTTTGACTTTAGGCCCTCCTCTGATTTTGTACCCGGTCTGTTAGCATCGCTAGAAGTGTGGCCCACTCTCTTAGACTCAATAGGGACCGCACAACGAGAAGACCCTCAGCTTGTAGAAGTGGTTGATAGCTCGTTAGGGGTGAGACTTCTAGTCACCTCGATAGATACATCGACGACAAAGGGTGGTTAAGACGGGATGGAAGACTATGCGTCCCACAGGCAAATGAGTTGGTGAAGAAAGTTCTTGAGGAGGCACATCATTCCAAGATGACAATACATCCAGGCGTGGAAAAAATGTACAAGGACTTAAAGATAGTTTTCTTTTGGAGTGGAATGAAGAAGGACGTGGCAGATTTTGTTTCAAAGTGCATGATTTGCCAACAAGTCAAGGCGGAGCAGAAGAAGCCTGGCGGTTTGCTCCATCCTCTAGAAGTCCCACAGTGGAAGTGGGATAGCATTTCAATGGACTTCATTGATGGGCTGCCTAGGTCTAGAAGAGGCAACACTAGCATTTGGGTAATAGTGGATAGGATTACTAAAAGCGTCCACTTTTTACCTGTCAAGAGTAGAAGGACTGCCTCGTCTCTAGCATCTCTTTATCTTAAGGAGATAGTTCGACTCCATGGAATACCTTCCAGCATTATTAGCGACAGAGATCCTATCTTCACAAGCGAGTTTTGGCGGAGTCTACAAGAAGCTGTAGGCACACAGTTATGTTTGAGCACGGCCTATCACCCCCAAACCGATGGTCAGACGGAAAGGGTGAACAGGATTTTGGAAGACCTTTTGAGACTTTACATCCTTGACTTTGGAGGGACTTGGGAAGACCATCTTCCTTTGGTGGAATTTGCCTACAACAATAGCTACCAAGCCACCATCGGAATGGCGCCCTTCGAAGCTTTATATGGAAGACCGTGCCGATCGCCCACTTGTTGGTGGGAGTCTACTGACAAGCTCATACTTGGACCAGATATGATCCAAGAGATTTCAGAGAAAGTAGACTTAATACGGAGAAGAATAAAGACAGCCCAAGATGGACAAAAATCCTACGCAGACGAGAGAAGGACCGACCTTGAATTTGAGGTTAGGGACAGGGTTTTCCTTAAGGTATCTCCTTTAAGGAACGTCGTTCACTTTGGATCCACAGGGAAGCTAGCACCAAGATTTGTAGGGCCGTTTCTTATCATCTAGAAGATTGGGAAGATGGCCTACAGGTTAGAGTTACCCGAGAGACTGGCTGGAGTTCACAACGTCTTTCATGTTTCTCACCTCCAGAAGTATCTACATGAATCAGCGGAAGTGGTAGAGCCAAACATTCTAGAAGAAGCTGAAGTAGAACGCGAAGCAACTGTGAGGAAAGTTCCAACTCGCATCTTAGGAACTGAAGTGAAAAAGCTACGCAACCGCGAAGTCAAACTCGTCAAAGTTCAGTGGAGCGACGCCGAGGAAGACGCGACTTGGGAAACTAAGGATAGAATACGCGCAGCCTACCCTTTTCTTTTTTAGGGTACTTTTTTGATCTCTCTTTTTCCTTAAAGTCATGTTAGTATCTATCTTTTTAGGTATATCTCCCCGACCTTACCCTTTTATCCTTAGGTGGAAACCCCTTTGGATGTAAACATGTAATTGAAACATGTTATGGATGATCGTTGCAAGTGGTTGCAATTGTTTGCTAGTGGTTGCTCGTGGATGCATATACACACACAATCTAGGGTTTTAGATCGGCTCAGTCACTTCATATTGCATATGCATATATGAGTTTATGTTTGTATACGGTTGAAGCTTAATATGTTGTCATATAGATGTCGCATTTGTTTGAATGATTGCGCACTCATGTAGAATTATGAATAGGAAAAAGTTTGCATACATAATGGATTCATGACACTTACATAATTTGCATTAAGGAGGTCAACTGAATCAGTAGACCGCCTGATTTTTGCATTAGATAAGGACATGTACACAAACGATGCATATGATCATGAAGCATTAGAAGTCTTTTAAGGACAATGGACACTCGTGTTTGATGATTGAGTAGATGGACATTTGGATGGTAGGATATATGTTCTCCTAGACTTGGAGATTTCGGGAACGAAATCCTTTAAGGAGGGGAGAATGTAACACCCCGTATTTCTGTTAACACTAAAATTGATAATACAAAAATAAATGTTTAAAGGGGAGATGTGTCTAATGTGCATACAAGAATAATAATAAATGTGTAAAGGGGAGATGTATCTAATGTGCATACAAGAATAATAATAAATGTGTAAAGGGGAGATGAATCTAATGCGTTCGTATTTATATGGATTGACAAATAATAGTAAATGTACATTAAGAAAGAAATGGTGAACATAATTGGCTTCTCTTTACAACGGACGGCTCTGGTTAACCCTAGCTTCATCGACGGCTCAAATTAACTTGCAACTCTATAAAAAGACCCTAGGTCTCAAACTAAAAATTCACAAAAAAAAGAAGAAAAAGAATTAGAGCCACCATGCTGTCTGTTGGGAACTAGAGGGAGCCTCCACTTGAAAGAAACGAACAACATAGTGAATACAAACTAAAAGATTAAAAAGAAACAACAAATTAGAATCAAAGCAACGTCTTCCCAAAGGAAATATTTGCAAATTCAGAATTTTAGAACTCAGAAAACAAGACCGTCTACGATTGTAAGTTTAGCTACATTTTTAGAATGCGAATTAATATGAATATCATGTGTTGCGATGAAATGATAATAGTAATATACTCGTTATGTTATTAATATACGTTTGTGATTTGATTCTATTATCATGTTGAATTGAGAATTATTAAGTATGATGTTTATTATGTTTTATAATATTAATCTATGCCAGTGACTTGATTCTATTATCATGTTAAATTTGGTATTATTGGAGTAGATTATTTGTATAAGCATGGACTTGGATTGTAACATCTTATGAGAATTGTGTAGTTTATTATGCAAGTTTATGTAGTGAAGTTATGCGACCAATTGTCAAATCTATATGTTCATGTTTATGCGAAACTTATGCCATGTTCACACTTATCATATGTTGGGATTAATTTGCAAGTATGTTTAAATCTATGTTACTAATTAACACATGTGAATGTTGATTAGCCTATGTTGCTAACTCACATATACGTATGTTGATTTGCCTATATTGCAAATTAACATATGTATATTGATTAGTTCATATTGCTAATTCTCATGTATGTTGTTAATATGGCCTATGTTAAAACACATATATGTTGTGTTAGCCTATAAGTGCAAGTTCATACCTATGACATTATAATGTTTATGTTAGTCTTTTTGCAAGTTTGTACCTATGACATTATAATGTTCATCTTAGTTGTTTTGCAAGTTCACCCCTAAAATGTTCATGTTAGTTATTTTGCAAGTACACCCTATTATGTTCATATTGATTATGCCATCAATACCAAAGTTATACCCTTGTCATGTTTTTGCTAATTTATGCCAATTTGCGTATATTAAATTAGGCTAAGTTTTTAGCCTAATACTTTACACCAAAAATCATGCAAACGTAAATTAGGCTGAGATGGTTAGCCTAATATTGGACGGGGTAACGTTGGGTTAAAATGATAATTTTAGGAAAACTTCCCATAAATTGGTCATTAATCACATAAGTGATTTATGGCATAAAAAGGTATTAATTACCTTAATTAATGAGAATAATTGGAAATGAATGTGACAGTAATTTGAATTTGAATAATTTACATAATTAAAATGTAAATTAGAAAATACGAACGTGCTTAACCCGAGGTTGGATTCAGTTGCGACGTAAACCTGCCCGGACCCGCCCGGCTGTCCAGTTGTCACAACAATAGCTATTCAATGTGAGAGGTAAAGGCATGGGGCCCAATAAAGACCCGAGGTTAAACTGAGTTGTGGCGTAAGACTGCCCGGACCCAACCGGCATACAGGCAGCCACAACAATATCTGTCTAATCTGAGAGGTTGTTGCTCTAATAAGACAATTAGAGCTGAGTTAGGACTGATAGGGTTAAGTCAATTTAATAAATACTTAACCAAATTCAACATGTTAAATAATTTGGATGGGTGGGGGTTAGGTTCATTCAGATACTTAACCACTTAACATGTTTGACTAGAAAACCTACTAACGGGGACCCGTTTCAGCAGTAACCCAATTAGGTATCATGGTACCCTGAACTAGGCAGGATGGGACACGATTACTGGGCTGATTGTAAGCGGTCAAAAGCGACGACGGTTGGTGCACAGTGTGGGTTCTAACAGAGTGCGAGCGTGCACACACTCTGGAGCAGACAAGTCAGGGCACTGGATCATCAGTAGTATACCCTATGCATGGTAGAATTGTGTCGGGGCCGCCACCATGGGACTTGATACAACCCATGGTGGGACTAGCATAGGTATCTACCATATAGGGTCGTAGGACACATGTGAATATACGAGTAGGAGCCGATCTTTTAAAGAAAGAGAAAGGGATCACTTCACCCCAATCATGGGGTGCCTGTTGGTATAAGAATTAGTAGGTGTAGAGATAGAGATTTAAAATAGGGTGCGAAGGGATTTTCGTTTTAGGACACCTTATCTAGTTCTAGGATAGTCTATTATCCTGATATCGTCCTGTTCTCACTTTATGCAAGTCATGATCTTTTTATTATTAAAATTCTAGGAATATAGCTAGACTTACCAAACTTATGTCTGACCCATTTTCCTTTCGTCTTCTTTTCTTCCGTCCCCCCCCCCCCCGGTCCACAGGGAGGAAACACCGCAGCTTAGTCAGTTTTTCATCCAGCTTGAAGAGAGAGAATGTATTGCTTGGATTTCTTTCATTTGGACCATGGCTTTGGATATCATTTATGGGGATTATGCAGCTTTATCTATGTTTCATGCTTCTTTAACTTTTAAAATCAAGACAGTATCATGGTTGTAATAATTGGAAGTTTGTTTTGAGATAATGTTGGAAATGTTCTGTATGAACACGTATTTATGATAATAAAAGTCTGTTGGTTTTTCCGCTGCTTATTTATATGTGTTTATATCTGTCTTGTGTTTTATCTGTGTCTTTTACTTATAAACCTCCACCAAAATTAAGGCATTCCCTTTGTGAGTGAACTTAACGGAGGTGGGGTGTTTCAGGGTTGGTTTTGGAGGATCAGTTTCTAGGTCACTGGTGTCTCTGCTATTTAATCGGAGTTTAGACTTTTAGAGTCTGAGTTGGATCTCTTGGGCTTAGACTAGATGGTTGATCTCAAAGTTTTGCAATTGTAACCAGATCTCGACTTTGTTGGTTCAGAGTTTGAACGCATGGGTCTTGAAGTTATCTTCGACATCGGTTCATGCCATAGCATTGGTTGGCTACTCATTTTTCAACATTTGTTTGGTCATTGAACCTTTTTTGAAGCAAAACACGTCTTTCGAAGGCAATCCATAGTGATTTTTCTCCATAACAGATAACCCAAGCATGTTTTTTCGGTGCTACACCCTGTTCTGTAATGACAGAAAACATTGCATGCTTTTGGTCGAATATTTTGCTATTGACTGCCCAAATTGATAACAGGTTAGTTAATCAATAAAAGTCTAACTATGGCAAATTCGTTGCTCTTAATTGAATGAGACAATTTTATATAAACTATTTGTTCAATTGTTCTATAACTTGTCAAACTTCATCTGTATGAATGCAACATTCTCATTGAGATTGACAGCGACACTTGAATTCTGGTAATCGATATATATACCGACCATGAATTCCAAGCTTTGCTCTTTTAATGACTTGTGTGCTTTCGTATAATGGTTTAGATTTTGGAATGTGTACCTATTCAGATTGGAACTTTGACTTATGTTTCTGAGGCTAAGGCAATATCAACTTTTAGATTGTAAATGAATCCGTCTTTGGTTTGTTGATTGTCTATTTTTAGGCTTCGTTCCAATGGCCTAGTTGGATTTCAAATTTTGAATTCAGTGCCCCGCTTGGGGAGGTGTTCAGATTTGATGCCCCCGCTAGGGGAGGTCTTATATTTTTGCACCCCGGGACTTTGGATTTAGTGCCCCCGCTTGGGGAGGTCTTTGGATTTAGTGCCCATGCTCGGCGAGGTATTTGGATTTAGTGCTCCCTCTCGGCGGGGTCCTTGGGTATAGTGCCCCTACTCAGGGAGGTCTTTGGATTTAGTGCCTCCGCTCGAGGAGGTCTTTGTGTTTAGTGCCCCCTCTGTAGGAGGTCTTTGGATTTAGTGCCCCCGCTCGGGGAGGTTTTTTTTGTTTAGTGCCCCTGCTCGTGGAGGTCTGTGGGTTTAGTGCTCCCGCTCGGGGAGGTCTTTGGGTTTAGTGCCCCCGCTCGGGGAGGTCTTTGGCTTTAGTGCATCCTCTCGGGGAAGTCTTTGGGTTTAGTGCCCCCGCATGGGGAGGTCTTTGGATTTAGTGACCCTGCCCGGGAAGGTCTTTGGGTTTAGTGCCCCCGCTCAGGGAGGATTTAGCTTTCACTTGGGAAAGCTGCTTCGCTTGGGAAGACTTTTGCCCCGCTCGGGAGGACTAGGTAAAGGTGCTTCGCTTGGGAAGACTTTTGCCTCGCTCGGGAGGACTTTAGCTTTCACTAGGGAAAGCTGCTTCGCTTTGGATGACTTTTTCTTCGCACCGGAGGAATTTAGATTTCACTAGGGAAAGCTGCTTTGCTTGGGAAGACTTTAGCCTCGCTCGGGAGGACTTTAGCTTTAACTAGGGAAAGCTGCTTCACTTGGGAAGACTTTTACCTCGCTCGGGAGGACTTTAGCTTTCACTAAGGAAAGCTGCATTGCTCGGGAAGAATTTTGTCTCGCTCAGGAGGACATTAGCTTTCACTAGGGAAAGCTGCTTCGCTCGGGAAGGCTTTTGCCTCGCTCTGGAGGACTTTAGCTTTCACTATGGAAAGCTGCTTCGCTTGGGAAGACTTTTGCCTCACTCGGGAGGACTTTAATTGGCGTTTCATTTCATGAGTCATACATCGGTTCCTTTATTGGATGCTTGATTGGCCAGCGATCTTAGTTAAAGTACTAGGGCCTTTGACCTTTTCTTAGGGAGATGCCCCTTCAGTGAAACTTATAACTCCCGAGCTTGTTTGTCGTGGTACTTGATCATTGTTTGACCCTTCGTGATTCTCTCCATTCACTTTTTCAGGGCAGTGCTCTTTGTTTCTACATTTCTGTACATTGAGGTTTATAGCACTTGACGCTTGGACTAGTGTTGTTGGGGGCGTGAAGTATTGTCGATTTTCAATGGAACAAGTGCTCGTCGGATGTCCTGTAATACAAAACCACTTTTAAGCACATTTTGATTTGTCAAATTTTATGCAAGTGAGAGATTTATTCAAGCAGTTATGTTGTAAAGCTAATGTTCAGAACAATGTTAGTAAAATATTACAGACTTGTTTACAAGAATTCTGAATATAGCATTAAGTGACGCATGAAGTAAAATAATGGCGATAGTGATATCTTATTTTGATCCATTGAAATTAGAGCACCACTGGTTGTTAGTAGATTATTGTAACACCCCGCATTTTTAATGAGATTAAAAATGTGGAAATATTTATATATATTATATACATAGATGTATTTAAGAGAAAAATTAAATATTACAAAAAAACATGAAAAAAGAGGAATGAGAAAAGAATAACATTTAGCATTGTTCCAAGGTTTGTAAACAAAAGACTTAGTGGCTCATTTGGTTAGTGTAGATGACTTGTATACAAGATGTTCTGAGTTTAATTCCCGCCAGCGCCATATTTTTTGTTTTAGGGGAATGGCTAAAATGTGGCTTAGTGTGAACACAGTTCAATAAAAAAAAGTGATTTAGTGTGAAAAGGGTTAATTGGAAAGATAGTTAAAAATAAATAAATATATATATATGACATGTGCGTGACAACACACCCCTGCTACTGCTCATCATGTTTCACACACGATGCATTTTTATTTGTTGATGACAATTTTTGGAGTTTTTAGGGCGTATGTGGCTTTATCTGATTGGTCTGGCGACATGTCTTTTCATTTCGGATGGCCTAGATGAATCCTACTCAGATCTAAGGGTTCTAATTAATCGTACACATCTATATAAGCACACATAAACCTAAACCCTAATCTAAACTAAATTCATTCATAAGCCGCCATGCTGCTGCATCCTAAACTAACCTAGCCTCCACCATAACTAATCAAACTCAAGATGAAAGATAAAGATCAAATCCTAGGGATTGTAAAAAGGAGAATGATTCTATAAACGCTCAATTCTCTTCTTTAATCCGTTCTCTGTGAGTGCAGTTACATTCACAAAGATAATTATTTAAATGTAATTATGATAAGTTGTGATTTGGACTGTATGAATATGCCTATTGAATCATATGCTATTAGCCAGTTATGTTATCACCTATTTTGTTAATATATGCCAGTTTGTTATCATATGTAATTAGATTCATTTTATGATGTTAATTCCTATGTCTAAATGCATATGCTTGATTAGATTCATTCTATACAAGTTATGATTTATGCAATTTAATATGAAAGTTATGATCTATGCAAATTTATATGCAAGTTGTGTTCTATGCAAGTTATGATCTACGCAAGTTTATATGCAAGTTAAATTTACGCAATTTTATATGCAATTTATGTTCTATGCAAGTTTGTATGCAAGTTATGATCTATCCAATTTTATATGCAAGTTATGATTTATGCAAGTTTATATGCAAGTTATGCTCTATGTAAATTTGTATGCAAGTTAATATGCAAGTTATGATCTATGCAAGTTTATATGCAAGCTATGATTTATGCAAATTTATATGCAAGTTATGTTCTATGCAAGTTTATATGCAAGTTATGATCTACGCAAGTTTATATGCAAGTTATGTTCATCTATGCAAGTTATGCAAGTTTATATGCAAGTTATGTTCATCTACGCAAGTTATGCAAGTTTATATTCATATGTTTAGATCCATACCAGTTCATATGTTCAGATCTATATGTTTATATGTTTGGATCCATGCCAGTTCATATGTTTAAATCTATATGTTTATATGTTTAGATATATGCAGGTTCGCATCCCATATTTTGATTGGATCTATCTTATAGGCTAGTTCACATTTATATCTTAACTAGAATTATGTTGTTCTATGCCAAGTTATGTTACCCGTACTTAATTAGATCTATATTGTTTTATGCCAGTTATGATGTCATGTGTTTCTTCCCTTTTTCCTTTTTATGAGTTAGGCTAGTTGCGAGACTAGCGTATTACATGAATTATATGTACGAACAACGTGGGAACATTAGGGAAAAGCTTGGGTAAACGTTGAATATTATGTAATTGGCATAAATTGGGTTGTAATCATATAATTAATTTGAATTGACTACACTTGTGGATAATTGACATATAAACTTGGACATGAATGGTAAATATGTAAATTGGTTAAAAGATGAACATGCCTAACCCGAGGTTAGATTGAGTTGCGGTGTAAGACTGCCCGGAACCACCCGACACATTTAGCAACCGCAACAACAGGTCTAATATGAGAGGTAAGTGCATCAAACCCAAAACCCGAGGTTAGAATGAGTTTGCAGTAGAAGTCTGCCCGAAATCGCCCGACACATCTAGCAACCGGAAACAACAGTTCTAATGTGTGATGTTGGTGCGTTAATAAATCAATTAATGCCACTGACCAGACATGCTAAGAAAGGTAAGGTTAAGTAACATATGAATAGGAGACACTTAACCAATACAACTTGTTAATTAGACAAATGGGTGGGGTTAGGTTAAATTGAGAACACTTAACCATTATAACATGTTGATTAGGAAACCCTAGTAACGGGGACCCA
The DNA here is from genome assembly GCA_030737875.1 of Allium sativum. Taxonomy (NCBI): domain Eukaryota; kingdom Viridiplantae; phylum Streptophyta; class Magnoliopsida; order Asparagales; family Amaryllidaceae; genus Allium; species Allium sativum. The sequence continues at coordinate 302,901,718 of CM060925.1, read as the reverse complement.
TTTCAGTAGTAACCCACATAGATGTATCATGGTACCCTTAACTAGGCAGGGTAGGGCACGATTACTGGGATGATTATAAGCGGTCAAAATTGCGGTGGGTGGTGCATCAGTGTAGGTTCCGATGGAGTACGGGCGTGCACATGCTTCGGAGTGGAAAAATCAGGCGTTGGGCATCAGTAGTTATACACTATGCATCTTGAATTGTGTCGGGTCGCCATCATAGGGTTTAATACACCCCATGGTGGGACCAACACATGTATCTAGCAATAAGGTGGGCCGAATGACACAAGTAATAAATACACACGAGTTAAGGAGCCGATCGAATGGGGAGGGTAGTGGGTACAACTAGTTGAGATAGGGGCAGGCGTCACCTATGATAGCAGCTAAGGATACACGAAACTACCATTATTATTATCATTATGGTTAGTAAGATGGATCAACTTTCAGAGTAAATAGGGTTGGTGCAGTGCAGTAATTATCCTATAGTGATTAGAAGTGCAATCAACGTTTACCTTATTCATCTTGCTTACCTTATCATATATGCTTATGTTACAATCGTTTCTTACTTTCCAGTTTATGTTCCTATCTTGTTACTTTAATGATTATATTGTTAAAGTCACTGGACTCGCCAGACTTTATGTTTGACCTCGTTTGTTTCGCCTCTTTTCTTTCCTTTTCCCCCCAGGTTCCCAGGGTGGGACTAGTGGAGCTTGACTTGGATCTTTTTCTCTCTCTCTTTGAAAGTGTTGAAAGTAATGTTCAGCTTATCTCTTTTCATGGCTATTTGTATTGGGGTTATGCTTTTGTTTTATGTACTCAGAAAATAATTTGTCCAAGATGATTATTAGTGTACTCAGTGGTTTTGATGATATAACCAAACTATGTTTTGCTTTTCCGCTATAATGAAGTTGCTTTAAATTTTGAAGTACCATTTTATATATATATCTTTCTTGTGATTTCTATTCTGTACACTTATAATGCACCATGAAAGTAAATGCATTCCCATTGTGAGTGACATTAATGGACGTGGGGTGTTACACGTGGTATCAGAGCTGAAGGTAACCAGAGCAGATAAAAGATTTTGAAAGCCGTTTTCAAAAGCATTTTTTAAGAAGTATTTTCAAAAACATGTTTTAAAGAAGGTGTTTTCAAGAGAAAAGTTTATTATGAAAAACATAATCCCCAAGAGCCATATGTCTTTCTTCCGATTCTCCATTTTAAATCTCTCCCTTATTCCTTTCTAAATCTCTTCCTCCGCGTTTAGATGCTTTCCCTAAGATATGTAAGGACTTTCGTGCGATGGGCGGAAAAACGCTTCATGTGACGGCCGGGAATTTTGCTCGATCCGAATCAGCCGTTAAACCGATCTAGACCGTTCGAAACCCCTGATCGTTTGAGAACAGGACAAAATAGAACACCACGGAAGAACATTTCATTGTTATTACAACAATTCCATCAGAATACAAGAATATACAGAGTATGAATGAATAAATTACATTCGATAAATATCAGAGATTACAGTAAATTACATAGCAGCGGAAAATAATACAAAGCACAACTGAAGGTGATATACAGATATAGAGCTTTCCGGATATCATTCCAGCTGTAAACCAGGATCCTGTGAATATAAATCTGCAAAACCAAAACTACTTGCTGCCCGTGCGGAAAATAGGGGCACCCAGAGTTTAGGTTAAAACAATAAACTCCAGGTCAGTCATGTGACTGGTGTGAGAACTAAAACAGTTATTTAAAACTTTACTTTAAAAGAGAGTAATTCAAGGGACCACGCCGTATAACACGGAGCGGGTTTCCTCCCAAGAATACCAGTGCATAGAAAAGACAACGCAATGCTTTTTCGAAAAATGAAGCTATTATAAGACCCAGGTCCCATCACACAATGCAATGCAAGCCGGAGGATAGGGTTTTCCCTTATAATAGCCAAACATGCTTGGTACGTTTAAAACAAATCATTTGATACTATAATAAGTGTATAGTGTCAAAACAATTTCAATCATAAATATAAATCATAGACGGCATGGGTACCATATATCATGTCGCCATACTAGTTCTACAATTAAAACCGCAATACACGTATTGGAAATTGGATTTTCGTCATGAGTCGAGGCAAGGGGCAAGCTCCTCTCCGCTTCGAGACACTCTAGCAAATGCCTCGGGACTACACACTCTGGGCAACCCCGGATGCGGCTGGGCCGGTCCTCACTTACATTAGAGGATTGGCAATTCCTGAACACACGTTTCCCGGTCCTTACAGACCTATAATCGAGGCACCTCATTCCAACAACCACAAAGGTGAAAAGTATATAAATGTCAGGGCTGGTAAGTCACTGACACCACCATAGCTAGAAAGAAACGTCGTGCTCTCCCAGCGGTCCGTATCCCATTTTTGACTCATACCGAGGTGTGAGGCTCGCGAATCCACGCTATACACAAAGCTGCCACGTAGGCCGTGCTTTGATCATCAACCACAAGACTTTGCTTTTCAACAGAAGCCTTGATCTATGCAACTCAGCATGCCACACAGGCAACTCATGATATGCGATTGATATCTAGCAATATATAACCTCTAAGCTCGTACGTCTCAGAGAAGGGCGTTAAGCAAAAGAATAAATTCTCCAACGCCAAACAGATGTATATTTAATAAAAATCAATCAACACAAAATAAAATCCAATGTCAGACACACAATCCATTTACAAGTCCGTTCTGGGTCTGAACGAAACCGGAGGCACTTTCCTCGCATATCCATCCATCTCCAAGTACGTCTGGACGACCACCAACTATTTCCATCCTCTTGGGTGTACAGCCCAATCAGGATCGTCAGTAATTATCCAAACGATGTGAAGACTTCCGGTCTTCGACCACCGTCTTCATCTTCGACATATCGTCGAATCGGTTATTCAGAATGGGTATAAACCCGGCCTTTCCGAACAACCCGCGTATATTAAAAACAAATGTTACACAAACACAACATACGCCTCATTCCAATTCAGAATATATTTTTATTCACAAAATCACATTTTTAGGGAAAGGTTCCCATTAATTTTATCCAAGATAAATTCTTTCAAATTTATCCTTTAATCTTCCTTTGGATGTCATTTCAAACCAGATTATGGTTTTCTAAACTAGTCGAGATTAGCGAACCACACCGAAGTAATTATTTATTTTATTTCCCAATCCCAACCTATTCATCCCATGAAGCAAAACTGGTAATACTCCATATCTAATATTATGGTGTTATCGGTAAGATTAATTACCATTTCACGTTCAAATCTAATTAAAGATTTAACTATCGCTTTGGAGCAAAACTGGTGATACTCCATTCTCGCTCATTTTCTAAATTTGATAATTTAGATTATCTATTCACATTTCAATCTAATTGCAGATTCATTAAAACTCCTTCTACTGGGTTAAAGAACTAGTGTTATTTGAAACACAGTTCACGACAAACCCAAATCACATTCTAATCATTATCGGGTTAAAGAACTAGTGTTATTTGAAACACCATTCACGATAAACCCATTTCAAACCCAATCAAATATATTAGAAATTTCGATTATTTAAAACCCCATTTTAAATCTAATTTATTTATTTAAAAATAATCGGGTTTTAAATTTAGTTCAAAACTAGTTTATTTCGATAAAAATCCATTTTTATCTTTTCAAATATGGAGTTTTTCACCCCAATTCTTCTCAAATCATTTCTTATGATTTTACACAAATTATTACTATTTTTAATAATTTTATCAAGGCCCGTACAGTCGATTTTCAACAACGGTCATCGAACTGCACTTATAGCGACCTTTTTCAAATTTGATTTGGACGTATCTCCAAATCCAAACGTTAGATTTTGAATTTCTAATATTCGTTAGAAAGCTCTTTTCGATACGAACCCAACGGTTCCGGTTTTAGGAGGATCCGACGGTCGGATCTCCCGTAATGTCCGTTTGAAATAAATGGTCGAAATTCACGAACTGCCGCGGCGCAGCGCGTTCTATTCAGGCCATTATATTATATATATAATATATATAATATATATTTCGTCGATTTCTATTTAAAATGAATTTTATAAATAGTTTTGAATTCGTTTCAAAAACAATTTCAACTTTCATTTCAAATTCAAATCAAAATTGAATTTTCTATTATAAATCCTTTTTACTTTCATTTTTATTTGATTTCAATTCAAATCGATTTTAATTCGATTCGAATTTATTCATTTTCTATTCAATTTGAATTCAATTCGTTTTCTATTCAATTTGAATTCGTTTTCTATTCGATTCATTTCAAAATCGTTTTCTATTCAATTCATTTCGAAATCGTTTTCTATTCAATTCATTTCGAAATCGTTTTCTATTCAATTCATTTCGAAATCGTTTTATATTCAATTCATTTCGAAATCGTTTTATATTCAATTCATTTCGAAATCGTTTTATATTCATTTCATTTCGAAATCGTTTTATATTCAATTCATTTCGAAATCGTTTTATATTCAATTCATTTCGAAATCGTTTTATATTCAATTCATTTCAAAATGAATAAAATCAATATAAATATCGTTCACGTCAAAATGGCGTCAATCTAATCAACACGGCTTCATATATTCCTTTATTCTATTCAACAAATGAATATTTATTTTTGTCAACACACGACTAATCTCAACGAATGAGTACTGTCCATGTGTGACTATTTTGTTAAATTATTTCGTTCAACACATGACTAATCTCAACGGATGAGTACAGTCAACACATGAACCTTTATTTTATATTGATAAAGATGTAAATTTTATTATTAAAATATTCGTTCAACACATGACTAATCTCAACGAATGAGTACAGTCAACACATGAACCTTTATTTTATATTGATAAAGATGTAAATTTTATTATTAAAATATTCGTTCAACACATGACTAATCTCAACGAATGAGTACAGTCAACACATGAACCTTTATTTTATAATATTCTTTATTTTCCTGATTGGAATGAGGCCCAATCAATTACCATAAAAGGTTAATTATATGGATTTTCATACATCACACGTATATAATAGCATTGAAAAATAATCAACCATCAACCAAAGTGCACTACACTGTATAAGCATCAAATATAGATATCTAACGCTTATAACAGCCTGTCAATCAATCGATCGACATATTTAATCAATCAGGATGAGTGAACTTCAAATTTCATCCCAACACCCGTGTGGGGTTTCAAACAATCAAACACAGATTTTATTTGTACAGTTGGGCGATGTGTAAAATTTATCGACCCAATCAATATCAGTCAAATCAGTGTATATAAACAAATCGGCCGATTTGTTTATAGATATTTATTTATTCACTTTCACGTTAAAAAATGTATTTTTAATGATAAAACATTTTATTTTAACACATGAATTTCTATTCAGTTCATTTACACAATAAAAATGATATTTTTATTTTTCTAACATATTTTAGAAAATTTCGGCGGCATAACGGCACGATACTAGAAACGGGACGAGGCCTAGCCTTATCCCCGGTCTAGTGAAGGCCCACGCCATTCACACATCAATCAAATTCACCAAACAACCAAATTCAAATCAAATCATCTAACTAATTTATGCAACAAACAATTAAACAAACAAGCCATCCATGGTCTGTGGATGACGGGTGTCGGGTGCTACTAAACACCGTCTGCATCCTAGTATATATATATATCTAGAAAAAAAGGAAATTGAAGAGTGAGAAGTTCTCACCGATAGCTATCCAATCATCTTGACTCTTCTTTGATAGAAATCTTCATCGTTATCGCATCTTCGTCATCTTCGTTGCCCGTAGCCACTACATATGTAAAAATCGAATTTTTACTTCGTTATTCAATATATAAAAATCGAATTTTTACTATGCTATTCAATATATAAAAATCGAATTTTTATTATGCTATTCAATATATAAAAATCGAAGTTTTACTATGTTATATAGATTAAAATTCCATTACAAAAATATAGATTTCGCCTTTACAAAAATAAAGATTTCGCCTTTATAAAAATAAAGATTTCGCCTTTATAAAAATAAAGATTTCGCCTTTATAAAAATAAAGATTTCGCCTTTATAAAAATAACATTATAAAAATCACATGTTTTCAAAGTTTAAAAATCGAATCTTTTCACTTTCAAATATCTAATTTTTCTATATTACAAATCATTTCTTTTCTATTTTAAAAATCATTTCTTTTCTATTTTAAACTAAAAATATGGACTTTCCTTTAAAAATTATAATTTCAAGCCAATGTGAACTTATACTTTGTTTTCAAAACGATAAAAATCTAATCTTTACTTTGTATTTATAAACTGATTTTAAAAAAAATCTGAAAATCACCTGTAAATAAAATACACAACTAAAAATAAATAAAACAAAAATAATTAAAAGTAAAAGCTTACTTTTCAATTCGGTTTACTGTGGAGGAGGGGGCTTGGCGGTTGTCTTCGTCGAAGGGAGGAGGGAGGAAATGTGGAGGGGAGGCGGGGGGGGGGGGGGGGGTCGGGTCGGGGTCCTCTGGCGGGGCGATGGAGTGGCGGAGGGCGGTCAGCAGGAGGAGGGGGTCGCGGTTTTCAAGAGGGGGAGGAGGCAGGCGTGGGGAGAAGGGGATGGAGGGCGGTGGCCCTAGGCGGTGGCGAACACCAGGGGGGCGCGCGCGATGGAGGCGGCGGCGGTTCCCCCCCTGTCGGCGCGTCGATCGATTAGGTTTTAATCTTTTTTTTTTCTTTTTTTTCTTCTGTTGGAATGATTTTGAACGGGGGGGCCAGAGGGTAATAGGAAAGGAGACAGAAAGGTTAATTTTTTTTTAATTTAAAATTCAAAAAGTTGACTTTTACATACGACCTCTAAACGAGGCCCACCGTCTGTCGTCCATAGCTAATTACCCCCATTCCGAACACAATGGGATATGTATCGCAGGCTGATTCGGCTGTTTCGATCAGTTTCCGTTAAAATCAATATATAACTCTATATATTGAATTTGAACGCGCATTTCAATTTACCGGGGTCACATACTAACTAGAAAAATTCCCGAATAATATTTTCTGGCTTCGTATTGACGATACGGTCCTAACAAAACTAGTTTCGCCGAATTCTGAGACCGTTGGAAAAATGGTCATTTTCCAGTCGATTAAAATCAACTAAAACTGGTCAAACGCGTTCTCCTTCGCCACACTCACATATTGATTTGAAAAATTACGAAATTTGGAATCTAGCAATAATTTGACACTGCGGATCCAACAAAAGTGGTTTCGTCGAAATCCGAGGTCGTTTGCAAAATGTCTATTTTTAAGGGCCTGAATTCCATAACGACTATTCAGAATTTTCAACTGGACATATCCTTTTATCCCCGCTATGAAATCTTGATTTTTCGGATTCGTTGGAAAGATATTATCAATTAGATCCCATTATTTTTGGTTTCACTAAAATCCGGATTGTTTTGCACCCGGTACATTCAATTGAAGTTTGAAATCGAATTATCGAATTACCGCGCCATTTTCAATTCCTTTTATAATTATATAAAAATATCTATATTCTAACGACGGCGTATATAATATATACGTTCGAATTATATTCAAAATAAATTTCTCGTCGATATTTATTTAAAATAATCTATTTTAAATATTCAAAATTCGCTAAAATTGCCAAAATAAAATTTTTAAACTGGCTTAGATTTTCGGGTTGTTACAATCTCCCCCACTTAAAACTTTTCGTCCCCGAAAAGGAACAAAGTCGAAAGTGGTTTGATTAATCAGCTCTACGTTCGATCTGGCTTCCATTCTCCAACTTTTCAGTTTCTGAGAATTTCCAAAAATTTCAAAAATTTGGCTAACACCCTAAATTTTCGAAAAATTTCGCCATCACCTCCCCTGCACCGGGAGCCACGGGAAAATCCCGAAATTGCCATATAGGCCTTCTGATCTCAAAAAGAAAAAGAAAAAGCCAAGCGGCTAGCCAATAGGCTCATAAAATCATCATCACCCAAACAAAACAGTAAATTATAGTAAACATGTACCTGTTTGTCGGGCAAACAAATTTTATTCTCTGCTCTAGCCTCCTTGCTATGACCTGTTCAATGTAAGTATATGTATATGCAAGCAAATGCGACTAATTTTCAATACAATTCAAAATTTGGTTCAATTAGGCGTAATGGTTCAAAATTGTCAAACTAATAAACAAACAACACAAACATCAATCAATTAGTGAATTTAACGTTTCAAATTCATAATTTTGATATGTATACAGAAAGTCATGCTTTTGATGCCAATTCACAACAATGTGTTCTAGCTATATTGGTTTTGGTTCTCACACCAGTCTAATGGAAATATATAGAAAATCACACCTTCGTCACTCGAAAATAAATGCTGATGATGTTTCGAACCACCATCAAGACATTGTCGGGCTACTAGAGTGCGGTTCTATATCTACTCGGTATATTAAAACTTCGAATATACGTTCATGACGCGTATATGCAAAATCTTTATATATTGGATTGTCCATATTCAAAATAAATAAATAAATATTCAAATACGCATAAAATGATTTAAATTTTAAAATAAAACTGTTTTCATTTGAAAAATATACTCTTTACTCTCGTTCTAGGACACTACTGATCCTATCTCTAATGAGTCATTCTAATTGGATATTGCTAATCCAATATCTGATGAATTCTTTCGTATGGTTCTAATGTGTCTTGTTCTCGAGCTCTATAAACCAAAGCTCTGATACCAAATGTGACGGCCGGTGAAATCCGGTAGGCTTTGCAACCATCCCTTCATCCCCTAAGCAGCAGGTAATACCCACCGCGGCTCACACTGGTCCCCCAATTCCTTGTTTTACGGCGACCCTCTCGAGTCTCGCGCCTACTGGAGAACTAACGCTCTACCCAGCGACATGTAGGGGTAAGAGTCTCCCGTTCGCCACCAAACCGCGAAGCGAGAACCCCCTATCATGCGTACCCGGCCTACTCAGGGCTAGCAACAAGAACTGGTGATACTCCATTCTCGCTCATTTTCTAAATTTGATAATTTAGATTATCTATTCACATTTCAATCTAATTGCAGATTCATTAAAACTCCTTCTACTGGGTTAAAGAACTAGTGTTATTTGAAACACAGTTCACGACAAACCCAAATCACATTCTAATCATTATCGGGTTAAAGAACTAGTGTTATTTGAAACACCGTTCACGATAAACCCATTTCAAATCCAATCAAATATATTAGAAATTTCGATTATTTAAAACCCCATTTTAAATCTAATTTATTTATTTAAAAATAATCGGGTTTTAAATTTAGTTCAAAACTAGTTTATTTCGATAAAAATCCATTTTTATCTTTTCAAATATGGAGTTTTTCACCCCAATTTTTCTCAAATCATTTCTTATGATTTTACACAAATTATTACTATTTTTAATAATTTTATCAAGGCCCGTACAGTCGATTTTCAACAACGGCCATCGAACTGCACTTATAGCGACCTTTTTCAAATTTGATTTGGACGTATCTCCAAATCCAACCGTTAGATTTTGAATTTCTAATATTCGTTAGAAAGCTCTTTTCGATACGAACCCAACGGTTCTGGTTTTAGGAGGATCCGACGGTCGGATCTCCCGTAATGTCCGTTTGAAATAAATGGTCGAAATTCACGAACTGCGCGGCGCGGCGCGTTTTTTTCAGGCCATTATATTATATATATAATATATATTTCGTCGATTTCTATTTAAAACGAATTTTATAAATAGTTTTGAATTCGTTTCAAAAACAATTTCAGCTTTCATTTCAAATTCAAATCAAAATTGAATTTTCTATTATAAATCCTTTTTACTTTCATTTTTATTTGATTTCAATTCAAATCAATTTTAATTCGATTCGAATTTATTCGTTTTCTATTCAATTTGAATTCAATTTGTTTTCTATTCAATTTGAATTCGTTTTCTATTCAATTCATTTCAAATCGTTTTCTATTCAATTCATTTTGAAATCGATTTCTATTCAATTCATTTCGAAATCGTTTTCTATTCAATTCATTTCGAAATCGTTTTATATTCAATTCATTTCGAAATCGTTTTATATTCAATTCATTCGAAATCGTTTTATATTCAATTCATTTCGAAATCGTTTTATATTCAATTCATTTCAAAATGAATAAAATCGATATAAATATCGTTCACGTCAAAATGGCGTCAATCTAATCAACACGGCTTCATATATTCCTTTATTCTTTTCAACAAATGAATGTTTATTTTTGTCAACACACGACTAATCTCAACGAATGAGTACTGTCCATGTGTGACTATTTTTGTTAAATTATTTCGTTCAACACATGACTAATCTCAACGGATGAGTACAGTCAACACATGAACCTTTATTTTATATTGATAAAGATGTAAATTTTATTATTAAAATATTCGTTCAACACATGACTAATCTCAACGAATGAGTACAGTCAACACATGAACCTTTATTTTATATTGATAAAGATGTAAATTTTATTATTAAAATATTCGTTCAATACATGACTAATCTCAACGAATGAGTACAGTCAACACATGAACCTTTATTTTATAATATTCTTTATTTTCCTGATTGGAATGAGGCCCAATCAATTACCATATAAGGTTAATTATATGGATTTTCATACATCACACGTATATAATAGCGTTGAAAAATAATCAACCATCAACCAAAGTGCACTACACTGTATAAGCATCAAATATAGATATCTAACGCTTATAACAGCCTGTCAATCAATCGATCGACATATTTAATCAATCAGGATGAGTGAACTTCAAATTTCATCCCAACACCCGTGTGGGGTTTCAAACAATCAAACACAGATTTTATTTGTGCAGTTGGGCGATGTGTAAAATTTATCGACCCAATCAATATCAGTCAAATCAGTGTATATAAACAAATCGGCCGATTTGTTTATAGATATTTATTTATTCACTTTCACGTTAAAAAATATATTTTTAACGATAAAACATTTTATTTTAACACATGAATTTCTATTCGGTTCATTTACACAATAAAAATGATATTTTTATTTTTCTAACATATTTTAGAAAATTTCGGCGGCATAACGGCGCGATACTAGAAACGGGACGAGGCCTAGCCTTATCCCCGGTCTAGTGAAGGCCCACGCCATTCACACATCAATCAAATTCACCAAACAACCAAATTCAAATCAAATCATCTAACTAATTTATGCAACCAAACAATTAAACAAACAAGCCATCTATGGTCTGTGGATGACGGGTGTCGAGTGCTACTAAACACCGTCTGCATCCTAGTATATATATATATCTAGAAAAAAAGGAAATTGAAGAGTGAGAAGTTCTCACCGATAGCTATCCAATCATCTTGACTCTTCTTTGATAGAAATCTTCATCGTTATCGCATCTTCGTCATCTTCGTTGCCCGTAGCCACTACATATGTAAAAATCGAATTTTTACTTCGTTATTCAATATATAAAAATCGAATTTTTACTATGCTATTCAATATATAAAAATCGAATTTTTATTATGCTATTCAATATATAAAAATCAAATTTTTACTATGTTATATAGATAAAAATTCCATTTCAAAAATATAGATTTCGCCTTTACAAAAATATAGATTTCGCCTTTATAAAAATAAAGATTTCGCCTTTATAAAAATAAAGATTTCGCCTTTATAAAAATAACATTATAAAAATCACATCTTTTCAAAGTTTAAAAATCGAATCTTTTCACTTTCAAATATCTAATTTTTCTATATTACAAATCATTTCTTTTCTATTTTAAAAATCATTTCTTTTCTATTTTAAACTAAAAATCTGGACTTTCCTTTAAAAATTATAATTTCAAGCCAATGTGAACTTATACTTTGTTTTCAAAACGATAAAAATCTAATCTTTACTTTGTATTTATAAACTGATTTTAAAAAAAATCTGAAAATCACCTGTAAATAAAATACACAACTAAAACTAAATAAAACAAAAATAATTAAAAGTAAAAGCTTACTTTTCAATTCGGTTTACTGTGGAGGAGGGGGCTTGGCGGTTGTCTTCGTCGAAGGGAGGAGGGAGGAAATGTGGAGGGGACGCGGGGGGGGGGGGGGTCGGGTCGGGGTCCTCTGGCGGGGCGATGGAGTGGCGGAGGGCGGTCAGCAGGAGGAGGGGGTCGCGGTTTTCAAGAGGGGGAGGAGGCAGGCGTGGGGAGAAGGGGATGGAGGGCGGTGGCCCTAGGCGGCAGCGAAAACCAGGGGGCGCGCGCGATGGAGGCGGCGGCGGTTCCCCCCCTGTCGGCGCGTCGATCGATTAGGTTTTAATCTTTTTTTTCTTTTTTTTTCTTCTGTTGGAATGATTTTGAACGGGGGAGCCAGAGGGTAATAGGAAAGGAGAGAGAAAGGTTATTTTTTTTTTAATTTAAAATTCAAAAAGTTGACTTTTACATACGACCTCTAAACGAGGCCCACCGCCTGTCGTCCATAGCTAATTACCCCCATTCCGAACACAATGGGATATGTATCGCAGGCTGATTCGGCTGTTTCAATCAGTTTCCGTTAAAATCAACATATAATTCTATATATTGAATTTGAACGCGCATTTCAATTTACCGGGGTCACATACTAACTAGAAAAATTCCCAAATAATATTTTCTGGCTTCGTATTGACGATACGGTCCTAACAAAACTAGTTTCGCCGAATTCTGAGACCGTTGGAAAAATGGCCATTTTCCAGTCGATTAAAATCAACTGAAACTGGTCAAACGCGTTCTCCTTCGCCACGCTCACATATTGATTCGAAAAATTACAAAATTTGGAATCTGGCAATAATTTGACACTGCGGATCCAACAAAAGTGGTTTCGTCGAAATCCGAGGTCGTTTGCAAAATGTCTATTTTTAAGGGCTTGAATTCCATAGCGACTATTCAGAATTTTCAACTGGACATATCTTTTTATCCCCGCTATGAAATCTTGATTTTTCGGATTCGTTGGAAAGATATTATCAATTAGATCCCATTATTTTTTGTTTCACTAAAATCCGGATTGTTTTGCACCCGGTACATTCAATTGAAGTTTGAAATCGAATTATCGAATTACCGCGCCATTTTCAATTCCTTTTATAATTATATAAAAATATTTATATTCTAACGACGGCGTATATAATATATACGTTCGAATTATATTCAAAATAAATTTCTCGTCGATATTTATTTAAAATAATCTCTGTTAAATATTCCAAATTCGCTAAAATTGCCAAAATAAAAATTTTAAACTGGCTTAGATTTTCGGGTTGTTACACTTCATGGGGCTGAGACGTTTGTTGAAGCTAGAAATTGGCTTAAGGAAGTGGAGGACTTGTTTGGTATCTTTGAGATCGGCGATGGAAGGAAGGTTCAACTAGCTGATTGGTTAATGATGGATGAAGCTCCATCTTGGTGGGAGGTCACTAATGGAGAACGTGCAGTGGAGGCATGGATAGGACATAGGATAAGAAAGTGGATCCAAAGAAGGCACAACAACAACAAAAGAAAGGCGAAAAGGATAAAAAGGGCCAAGAGTAGAGGAAGTACCACAGTTGTGAAGCACCTGGCCACCTAAAGAAGACGTTAGAAAGAAGACTGGCTGCTACCATTGTAGTGAGGCAGGACATATGATTTAAGATTGCCCGAGGAAGCAAGGAAAAGGACAGAGAGAAAGATCTTCTAGAAAGCAGGTTGTGTTCTCGTGCTCAGTATATCGGAAAGAGTTAGGATGTTTCGGTTGAAGATTTGATTTCTTTTTCCTAGGACTCTTTTAGACTCTTGTGTTTCGCATTCGTTTATATCTGCTTCGTTAGTTGAAACACTGCACCTAAAATACTAGTCTAGTTACGGATCCCATTGTAGTCACAAATCCAATTGGTGGTTCGTCTCATTTATCTATGCTTTGTCGGGATTTGAGAGTGTCTATCTTGGGCGTTGGGTTTGAATGCAACTCCTATGTTCTTGGTTTCGTGGGCTATGGCTTGATTCTAGGGATGGATTGGCTAACCAGGTATGGTGCCATCTTAGACTGTGAAAAGAGGGTAATTAGACTGTTGACTCGTTGGGGGAAAGACCCTTGATATTTCTAGTGACCCTAGAGGTTCGGTGATGCTTAGCTACCTAGAATCACTTAATGCATCCATCAATGATTTGAATTCTGTTCGTGTAGTCCGATGACGCCTTTGATGAGGTTCGGGGTTTACCCCGAGGCGCGAGATAGACTTTCGTATATACTTAGTAGATAATGCAAAGCCAGTTGCATTGTTAGTGCGCCACATAGATCCGAGAGAGAGAGGGGGGAACTCATTAAGCAAGTAGGGAAGCTACTTGAGAAAGGGTTCATAAGAAGAGATATTGCAGAATGGGGTGCTCAGTTGTTTTTGCTGCAAAGCCGGACGGTTCACTTAGATTATGTGTGGACTTTAGGGAGCTAAATAAATGCACAAAGAAAAATAGACAACCATTATCGATGATACATGATTTGTTCGATCAGTTAGTTGGCGCTTCGGTTTTCTCGCAGTTGGACTTAGCTACAGGACCTCATCAGCTGTGAGTAGCTGAGGAGAGTATAGAAAAGACTGCTTTTAGGACTCCCGATGGTTTCTTCGAGTGGCTCATCATGCCTTTTGGTTTGACGAATGCACCTGCATATTTCGTAGACTTGATGAGTAGGGTGTTTATGGAGTTTCTAAACAAGTTCATAGTAGTCTTTGTGGATGACATTTTGATATTATCTAAAAGCGAGGAAGAGCATGCCCTACATCTTAGGGAAGTCTTAGATACTCTTCGAGCACATCAACTCAAGTCTAAGTTCTCCAAATGCCATTTTTGGAGGAAGAAAGTGTAGTTCTTAGGACACGTGGTCTCTAAGGAAGGAATAACAGTGGGTCCCGCGAAGGCGGTGGTAATCTAAGATTGGAAGGTTCCTAGAAACGCAACGGAAGTAAGGAGTTTTCTAGGGTTGGCGGGCTATTATAGGAAGCTCATTAAAGACTTTGCGTTTCACAAGACGAGAGCTTGAGAAAGACAATTCTTGAAAATGGCACAGGGCCGGCAAAAGTCATATGCTGATACGAGAAGGACCGATCTTGAGTTCGGTGTTGGGGACATGGTTTTTATTATCATCGTTGGGGAAAGTAGTTCGTTTTGGATCTATAGGGAAGTTGGCACCGAGGTTCGTAGGGCCATTCCCCATTACAGAGAGGATTGGACAGATGGCATACAGAGTGAAGTTGCCAGAGAAGCTTAGTGGTGTTCATGACGTATTTCATGTGTTTCATTTGCGGAAGTGCTTACATGATACCACGGAAAAAGTAGAGCCGAGCATGCTTAGGGAAGTGGAAGTGGAGCGAGATGCCACGATTAGACGAGCTCGTACATGCATCCTTGGATCGAAGGTCAAGAAGTTACGCAATCGAGAGGTCAAGTTGGTTGAAGTCCAATATGGAGATGATCAAGGAGACGCGACTTGGGAAACGGAAGACAAGATACGTGCGTTATGCCCTTTCCTTTTTGAGGGTATGATCTTAACCTCTCCTTTTTTCTACCGCTTTGTTTCTACTTGTTCTATCGTTTAGTATATCCTCTCGATTACATCTTCGATCTTTAGGTAGGAAAATCCTATGGTTGTAAACATGTGTTTGAGACATGTTATGTTTGGTGGATGCAACTGTTTGCTAGTGGTTGCTCGTGGATGCATTTACACACACATTAGGCACTAGATCGGCTCAATCACTTTCATATTGCATATGAATGAGTGTACATATTTAAATTAATGGATGTATATTTAATGTGTTATCATATGGATATTGAATTTGAATGAATTGTTGTGCACTCATATAAAAAAGATATATATCATTAGGATTCCTTTGCATACATGTTGGACTCATGGCACTGACATAATTTTCATTGAGGAGGTCAACTGAATCAGTAGACCGCCTGATCTTTGCATTAGATAAAGAACATATACACACACATTTACATATGTTCATATAGCATTAGAAATCATTTAAGGACAATGGATGCTTGTGGATGATGGATGAATAGATGGATTGTAACAACCCGGGATTTTGGAGATTACCGTAATATTAATTAATTATCATAGAATTTATAATTTAATATGAAGTTTGCAAATAATTAATGGAATAAATCAATGACCAATATTGTTATTTAAGATAAAGAATGCTTGTTGAATAAGTAATTGGGGTTGGTGTAAAATATGTATAGATATGAATAAAGTTTAAAACACTTTATTTGTGGATTGGATGAAAATTATATGTATGATGAAAATCAGTTATTGGGTTAAGCTGGATAGTATTTGAAATGTATTATAATATTAGTCTTTTATTGTAAAATAAAAGGACAATTATGAAGAAAATAAATTTTTGATGAAATAATGCTTAAAAATGACGTTTTAATATTTTTTTAAAAGTACTAAAACACTTTTGTACATATTTGGGAATGATAATATAATTTTTATATGGTTGAAATTTGTCAAATTAGAAATATTCGCCGCTGAACAAAAATATTGTTAACTATTGTTGAATAAAAGATTTAAAATGCAAAATATGTTTTTTTATGTCAAAAATAAAATTTTGGTTATTTTCAAAATGTTCATTTTGTTAAAACGAGTAAAACACAATTCGTTGGGTTGAAATATGTTGAGAATTGAGCAAAATATATGCATATTTGCTTTGAATTGGGTTTTTAAAATTCTAAGTGGTGTAATTGGGTTTTAATGAAATTTACCATATCCACTAGCCCATTAGTGTAAATCTGGAAGCTTCAGAAAGAAAAGAACGACATTTTTTTTTTCATCTTCCTCAAACCATCAGTAAGTTAAGAAGAAGAATAATGGCTACTTAATGAATTCAAACTCCAACCAAACTGCAATTTTAGAAGAAAATTCTTGTTGAAATCATAAGAGAGAGGTAATCTCCATCATCCCAAGCTTTATCTCCATCTAATTTAGAGAATCATTCACTGTAAATTTCTTTTGTTGACTATTTCTTGTTGCATGTCTATGAATCTTCCATTTTAGGTTTTGGAAGCTCTAATCTTCGCTAAAGCTTCGAATTTGCGGCCTAAATCCTTGATAGACCTTGCTTCAATCAATTGGTAAGCAAAGACGCTTACAGTGAGCTGAAACTTGTTAATTTGATGCATTTTGGTGAAATCCCGTAGTGCTTTTTCTGAGTTTTTTTGACAGCTCGTATGTCTGAAAATGCACTGTTGTAAAATCATCATATCTTCCTCGTTTCTTATCGGAATCAGGTCAAATTTTTTTTTGTTAGAAAATAGATTCGATAAGCTACATTTTTCGTTCATATTGTGTTTCGAAATTTTATCGTTTACTGGTTCTGAATCAAGTTTCAAACTGATGCATAAATTTGTGTTTTTTTTCAATATATCTCGTTTTCTGAAAATGCATTATAGTAAAACCATCATATCTTTTGCGTCTTTTATCCGATTCAGGTCAAAAAAATTTGTTAGAAACTAGATTCGATAAGCTACAATTTTTGTTCATATTATTTCTTGAAATTTCATCATTTGATAGACCTGAAACAGATTTCAAAATGATGTTATAATTCTGTCTTTTGCCTAATTTTCTGAGTTGAAACTTGAAATTGTTTTAGTCATAACTTTTTCGTTTTTAATCGAAATTTGATAATTCTTGATGATTCGAAAAGCTAAAAACATTTTCTACAAGTTCAGGTATTAAGTTTTCTGTAAGTATGATGTTTTGTTGTACAAAAATTGGGTTTTCACTGTTATTTTGAGTGTAATACAACGTAGCTCAATGGTTGAAACAGAAATTTGTTTTCACCATAACTTCTTCATTATTAATCCGAATTGGATGATTTTTGATGATTCAAGAAGCTTAGACATAGAGCTACAATTTGCTATATTTAGTTTATTATGATTCAGATGTTTACTAGATGAAAGTTATGCTAGCTTGTTGTTGTCCCGAAAGCAAATGGACAACACCAATCACAAATCATATTTTATGATGTTTTAAAACGGTTTGATGTTTATGATGAATTTTAACTTGCCAATGAGACGAGGCAAGCCATTTTATGATGTATTTATGATGTTTCGATATTATGATGGATTTTAACTTGTCGATGAGATGAGACAAGTGATGATGCCTTCTACTTCTCATCGGATAGAGAGAGAGAAAGAAAGATGAGATAAGTTGATATCTTTATATACTTGCCGATGAGAAGGGGGAAATTTATATATATATAATGCTTTCTAGTGTGGTATCAACTAACGGTTAGTAAACCATTAGGTGTGAACGTATGGTATGGGACATACGTTGACACCTTATGGGTTCTTATCCGAGAGGTTGAGACACACTCAAGATGATTACTAGTACTACGACCGAGTACTCGATTGGAGTCATCACAATGTTTTTGACTATAGCCATCACGATGATCATGATGTTTAAGACTCCAATCATCACGATGTTATCACTCGGACTTTGTGATTAAGGGCATAATGGTTTGGCTATAGTCATCAAGATGATTTTGATGTAGTGGCCCTAGTCATCACGATGGATGGTACCAATATGTAGTACTGGTCAAGATGGTGCTCGAGCAGAAATGTTTTTATTTATTGACGAATTTGATTTGATGTTTGAATAAGGCCTTGAGATGAAATAAGGCTACATTATATTGTTGTTTTATGATGATATATAGTTTATGATGGTCTAACTCTTAATGAGTTCCTTATGATGGTTTATGAAGTTTTTAAGACGATTTTAATGGTTTTATTGTGGTTCATCTTTACTTATTCCCTTAAGTTGATGTAAAGTAGAACCATATAACAATCACATATTCGTATGATTCCGTGAATAAGTAAATGAACTCATGACTCATATATCCTTCCGTTGGTGACAATGGAATGAATTTTTCCCTTTTCACTTATTTCTGAGACATATACTAATGATAAGTTTGAGCCTACCTGACCCGTGTGTTTTCCACTCGGGTCAGACCGAGTTGCAGGTTAGGATAGTATAGCTCGCACCTTCTTGGATCTTTTTGCACTTGTTATGATGGAATTCACTTTTGGAACATGGACACATCACCATCTATTAAGTTATCCCTTTTTGGCTTGTACTCGTGATGTATCTGCTATTTTGGGGGATGGTTATGTATGTGTGTATATTGTGGCGTTATACCACATTGTATGGGATGTATTACATATGATGTATGGATGGGCACTTGTATGTATATCTATGTGTGCTAATCTATGATGATGTTCTGTGATTGAGGTGTGTTTGCATCTACATTTATTCTGAGACGGTCCCAACCCAATAGGGTATCGTATTTGTTATGGACTGAGTGTGTCGACTACGATGAAAAAAAAAATCGACATACTTAGTGCATTACTGGTACATTACCATGTTGGTTGCCCCTATTATACCCTGTTCTCTACATTAGTAGACAGGATTACCAAGTAATTCTCTTTATTAATGTGGGTCTCAGGGTGGGGCTTTACAGCTTGGTATCAGAGCTGGGGGTTTAAGAATAAATGTATTATAAGAAGAACATCATTCATAGTAACCATACAACAAATATAATGCACTTGTACATGACATCCCTTAATCATGTTTTCTTTCCACATATCCTTGTTTTTCTCTTGTCTTGTGTCCTTTTTGATTCCCTTGGGGTAGATAGAATGGAATATGTCTAGGAATGATAAATTAATTCCGTAGTATTCCTTAGTTATTACATGTGTTTTTTTCTAATATATCTATCTACTCTGTGAGTGATCCTATCTTAATTATTTTTTCCCAGCTATGTCTGGTAGACGAAGAGGGCGCTCCTCGGCGGCGCGACCGTCTAGTGGTTCTCGTCCCGAAGGAGTGTATATGTCTACTGATCAGATCCTTGAGTTAATTAGGAGCACTCAACCTCCTGCTCCACCTCGCTCTTCTCCTCCGCACAAATCCCCGTTTGCGCGCATGACTAGTGATTTTACTCACCTCGGTGGCAAGGTTTTTAAAGGCACGGAGTCGGTTTTAGAGGTTCAGGCTTGGCTTGGCTCCGCACAAGTGAGCGCATATTTACTCGCATGAATATCTCCAGCCACCATCGTGTTCTTGTTGCATCTAGTATGTTAGAAGGACGTGCATTGAATTGGTATGATTTGCTTATTGCGGAGGTTGACGAGGAGACTTTGGAGTGGGACCAGTTTAAAGAAAGATTTGAACCCAAGTTTATTCCAGAGTCTGAGAATGCTAATCTTGCTAGACGCTTCCTTGAACTCAAACAAGGGAAGTCGTCCGTTGCTGAGTATGTTGCATCTTTTGAGGCCCTTTCTAAATATGGGCTCGAGCTTATTTCCACTCCATATAAGAAGAATCTTAAGTTCGTTTCTGGACTTAAGAAGTATTTGAAGAAACCCCTCACCCTTCAGCTTAAGCTTACTTTTGAGGAGCTGGTGGATGCAGCCCTTCATCTTGAAGCGGTCGAGAAGGAGAAGGAAAGTGATGGTGAGGGAGAGAGGAATAGTAATCCTAAAAAGAAGAAGTTCTTTCCTAAGTCCAAGTATCCTAACAAGAAGAAAAAGCAAGGTGGATCATCTTCTCAGTCTCAGCCCACTTCATCAGCCAAGTCTTTTGCCTGCTTTAATTGTGGTTCACCTGATCATCGTGTTAGAGACTGTCCCAAACCTAAGAGGTGCTTGTATTGTAAGAAGGAGGGACATTTGGTTGCAGCTTGTCCCAAGAGGAATGGAAGTTCTAGTCAGGGTCAACTTAATGTTGCTACATCTTCTGGAGGTGCCTCTCAACCTCGAGGTATTATTTCCTCTGTCCTTGAAGGTTCTATTATGTTTCATGATCGTTCTATTAGAGTGCTTTTTGATACGGGTGCTTCTCATTCATTCGTATCGAGGGAGCTTGTAGATGCTTTACAAATGGATGTTTCTTGTATGCTTACTTCATTACGGATTGCAAATCCTATTGAGGGATCCGCAACCCTTAGTCTTCTTTGTGAGGATGTTGAGATATCGATTTGTGGTTATTCATTCCGTGCGAATCTGCACGTGATTCCTTTCCTTGGGTTTGATTTGATTTTGGGTATGGATTGGCTAGTTCGATATGATGCCAGAATTTTTTGCTCGGAGCGAGTATTATATCTTCGACATTCTGATTCTTCTGATTATTTGTCTCTTTCACTTCATGATTCCGATTGTGATTCGATAGCTTCTTTATTTGTGTTGGATTCTCACGAAGGTGATGATATATCTCTTATTCCCATTGTTTGTGACTTCCCAGATTTATTCGAGCCTGTTTCTGGTTTGCCTCCTAAGCGTGCTATTGAGTTCCGCATCGACCTTATTCCGGGTGCGCAACCAGTTAGTCGTCCTCCCACGAGGATGTCTACACGAGAGAATGAGGAACTCAAGAAACAACCAGTTGAGCTTGAAGCTAAGCACTTTATTCGCTCAAGTTCATCACCATGGGGAGCTGCGGTTGTTTTTGTAAGGAAGTCTGATGGGACTCTTAGGCTATGCGTCGACTATCGCAAGCTTAATCAGTTAACCATCAAGAATCTTTATCCTTTGCCTAGGATCGATGATATGTTCGATCAGTTGAGTGGTGCAAAGGTATTTTCTCAACTAGACCTTGCTACTGGTTTTCATCAGCTTCGAGTCGCAGAAGATAGTATTCCTCTCACCGCTTTCCGCACTCGTTACAGTTCTTATGAATGGCTCGTTATGCCATTTGGGTTGACGAACGCCCCTGCTTACTTTGTTGATCTTATGAATCGAGTATTCCGGGAATTTCTCGATAAGTTTGTGCTTGTTTTCATTGATGACATCCTTATTTATTCGAAGTCTGAAGAGGATCATGCACGGCATCTTAGAATTGTTTTGAGTACTCTACGTCAACATCAACTCAAAGCAAAACTTTCTAAGTGTCATTTTTGGAAAAAACAAGTGAAGTTCTTAGGCCATGTGGTATCTTCAGAGGGTATTTCCGTTGACCCCTCCAAGATTGAGGCCATTCAGAGTTGGAAGAGGCCTAAGAATGTTCATGAGATTCGTTCCTTTTTAGGTTTGGATGGTTATTATCGTCGTTTCATTAAAGATTTTTCCCGCATTGTTCTTCCTTTGACTAGCCTTACGAGGAAAGGTGTTCGTTTCATATGGTCCGATAAATGTGAAGTTTCTTTTCAAAAATTGAAAGAACTTCTCACTCATGCTCCCGTGCTTGTTGTTCCCGAAGGGAATCAAGATCTTGTTGTGTACACTGATGCCAGTCATAGTGGACTCGGTGCAGTTCTGATGCAAAGAGATAGGGTAGTAGCCTATGCTTCTAGGCAATTACGTCCGAACGAGGTTCGGTACACTACCCATGACTTGGAGCTTGCAGCCATTGTCTTCGCTTTGAAGATATGGCGTCATTATCTTTTGGGAGAGCATTTTGTCCTTTATTCGGATCATAAGTCATTGAAATATTTATTTACGCAAAAGGAGCTTAATATGAGGCAGCAGAGGTGGCTTGAGTTTCTAGCCTCATATGATTTTGATATTCAGTATACCCCTGGGAAGGGTAATCGTGTGGCAGATGCGCTTAGTCGCAAGCATTCTGCAGTAGTATCCATGATGATAGCCGAATGGGATGTCCTTGAGACTCTTTCTCTTTGCGATATTCATGATCGAGCTTCTTCTTCCAATTCTCCAGCCTTATTATTCAGCATGGAAGCCCGCCCTTCTTTAATAGATCGTATCTCTGAGGCTCAACGGCGTGATTCTGAGTGTATGCGTCTTATTCGTCTATGTGAGTCCGAACCCCATGATGGTGAGATAAGGGATTTCAATGTTGATTCTCACGGTTGTCTTCGCATGAAGAACCGTATAATTGACCCTTCAGATGTATCTCTTAGGAATGATCTTCTAGATGAGTGTCATCGTTCTAAGTATACTAGCCATCCAGGCAGCAGTAAAATGTATGCCGATATGCATCGCATCTATTATTGGGAAGGTATGAAGCGTGATATTGCGAGATATGTAAGCAAATGCACGACTTGTCAGCTTGTTAAGGCCGAGCATCAGCGGCCATCTGGTCTTCTTCAGCCTCTTGAGATTCCATTATGGAAATGGGATCAGATTTCGATGGATTTTATTGACGGTCTACCTCATTCGAGGTCAGGTCATTCGAGTATTTGGGTTGTTGTTGATCGTCTTACGAAGTCTGCTCACTTTATTCCTATTAAGTCCAATAGAGATGCTCCTTTTCTTGCCAAGTTATATATCAAAGAGATTGTCCGACTCCATGGTATTCCTACTTCGATCGTTTGCGATCGTGATCCTTTATTCACTAGTCATTTTTGGAGCAGCCTTCAGCAAGCTTTGGGCACAAAGCTAATCTTAGCACAGCATATCACCCGCAGTCTGATGGACAGACTGAACGGGTAAATCGCATTTTAGAGGACTTACTTCGATCTTGTATACTTGATTTTGGTGGTAGTTGGGAAGATCATATTCCACTTCTCGAGTTCACATATAATAACAGCTACCAATCTTCTATCGGCATGGCTCCATTCGAGGCTTTATATGGGAGACCGTGTCATTCTCCATCTTGTTGGCTAGAATCTGGAGAAAAAATGATTCTAGGTCCAGATTCGATTCGTGATTCTTCTGAGAAAATTGAACTTATTAGACAACGAATGAAAGAGGCACAGAGTCGTCAGAAATCCTACGCGGACAACCGTAGGAAGCCTATAGAATTTTCTATTGGTGATCTTGTTTACATTCGGACTTCTCCTTTGAAGGGAGTGGTACGCTTTAGCCAAACCGGGAAATTGGCACCTCGGTTTATTGGCCCATTTCCTATTACAGAGCGTATTGGTCCTGTAGCTTACAAAGTAGCACTTCCCGAGCGATTCTCTAGTATCCATGATGTGTTTCACTTCTCTCAACTGAGGAAGTGTTTACGTGATTTTGATTATGTGCTTGATACCCATGCTATGGAGGAAATTGAGATCTCTCCTGACTTATCCTTCAAGCAATATCCTGTGCGGGTTTTAGCTATGGAGGTAAAGCGCCTTCGTAATAAATCTGTTCCGCTTGTGAAAATTCAATGGTCAAGCAATCCTAATGATTGCACATGGGAGACTAGAGAGTTCATCGAGCGAACATATCCTCATTTCCTTGCATCGCACGGTATGGGTAACAAAACATATCTCTTGTCTTCTCTTTGTTTAACTTTTGAAGTTGGTTATGATTCTTCCTTAGAAATTGCGAGGACGCAATTTTGTTAAGGGGAGGAGTTTGTAACAACCCGGGATTTTGGAGATTACCGTAATATTAATTAATTATCATAGAATTTATAATTTAATATGAAGTTTGCAAATAATTAATGGAATAAATCAATGACCAATATTGTTATTTAAGATAAAGAATGCTTGTTGAATAAGTAATTGGGGTTGGTGTAAAATATGTATAGATATGAATAAAGTTTAAAACACTTTATTTGTGGATTGGATGAAAATTATATGTATGATGAAAATCAGTTATTGGGTTAAGCTGGATAGTATTTGAAATGTATTATAATATTAGTCTTTTATTGTAAAATAAAAGGACAATTATGAAGAAAATAAATTTTTGATGAAATAATGCTTAAAAATGACGTTTTAATATTTTTTTAAAAGTACTAAAACACTTTTGTACATATTTGGGAATGATAATATAATTTTTATATGGTTGAAATTTGTCAAATTAGAAATATTCGCCGCTGAACAAAAATATTGTTAACTATTGTTGAATAAAAGATATAAAATGCAAAATATGTTTTTTTATGTCAAAAATAAAATTTTGGTTATTTTCAAAATGTTCATTTTGTTAAAACGAGTAAAACACAATTCGTTGGGTTGAAATATGTTGAGAATTGAGCAAAATATATGCATATTGGCTTTGAATTGGGTTTTTAAAATTCTAAGTGGTGTAATTGGGTTTTAATGAAATTTACCATATCTATTAGCCCATTAGTGTAAATCTGGAAGCTTCAGAAAGAAAAGAACGACATTTTTTTTTCATCTTCCTCAAACCATCAGTAAGTTAAGAAGAAGAATAATGGCAACTTAATGAATTCAAACTCCAACCAAACTGCAATTTTAGAAGAAAATTCTTGTTGAAATCATAAGAGAGAGGTAATCTCCATCATCCCAAGCTTTATCTCCATCTAATTTAGAGAATCATTCACTGTAAATTTCTTTTGTTGACTATTTCTTGTTGCATGTCTATGAATCTTTCATTTTAGGTTTTGGAAGCTCTAATCTTCGCTAAAGCTTCGAATTTGCTGCCTAAATCCTTGCTAGACCTTGCTTCAATCAATTGGTAAGCAAAGACGCTTACAGTAAGCTGAAACTTGTTAATTTGATGCATTTTGGTGAAATCCCGTAGTGCTTTTTCTGAGTTTTTTTGACAGCTCGTATGTCTGAAAATGCACTGTAGTAAAATCATCATATCTTCCTCGTTTCTTGTCGGAATCAGGTCAAATTTTTTTTTGTTAGAAAATAGATTCGATAAGCTACATTTTTCGTTCATATTGTTTTTCGAAATTTTATCGTTTACTGGGTCTGAATCAAGTTTCAAACTGATGCATAAATTTGTGTTTTTTTTCAATATATCTCGTTTTCTGAAAATGCATTATAGTAAAACCATCATATCTTTTGCGTCTTTTATCCGATTCAGGTCAAAAAATTTTTGTTAGAAACTAGATTCGATAAGCTACAATTTTTGTTCATATTATTTCTTGAAATTTCATCATTTGATAGACCTGAAACAGATTTCAAAATGATGTTATAATTCTGTCTTTTGCCTAATTTTCTGAGTTGAAACTTGAAATTGTTTTAGTCATAACTTTTTCGTTTTTAATCGGAATTTGATAATTCTTGATGATTCGGAAAGATAAAAACATTTTCTACAAGTTCAGGTATTAATTTTTCTGTAAGTATGATGTTTTGTTGTACAAAAATTGGGTTTTCACTGTTATTTTGAGTGTAATACAACGTAGCTCAATGGTTGAAACAGAAATTTGTTTTCACCATAACTTCTTCATTATTAATCCGAATTGGATGATTTTTGATGATTCAAGAAGCTTGGACATAGAGCTACAATTTTCTATATTTTGTTTATTATGATTTAGATGTTTACTAGATGAAAGTTATGCTAGCTTGTTGTTGTCCCGAAAGCAAATGGACAACAACAATCACAAATCATATTTTATGATGTTTTAAAAAGGTTTGATGTTTATGATGAATTTTAACTTGCCAATGAGACGAGGCAAGCCATTTTATGATGTATTTATGATGTTTCGATATTATGATGGATTTTAACTTGTCGATGAGATGAGACAAGTGATGATGCCTTCTACTTCTCATCGGATAGAGAGAGAGAGAAAGAAAGATGAGATAAGTTGATATCTTTATATACTTGCCGATGAGAAGGGGGAAATTTATATATATATATATATATATATATATATATATATATATATAATGCTTTCTAGTGTGGTATCAACTAACGGTTTGTAAACCATTAGGTGTGAACGTATGGTATGGGACATACGTTGACACCTTATGGGTTCTTATCCGAGAGGTTGAGACACACTCAAGATGATTACTAGTACTACGACCGAGTACTCGATTGGAGTCATCACAATGTTTTTGACTATAGCCATCACGATGATCATGATGTTTAAGACTCCAATCATCACGATGTTAACACTCGGACTTTGTGATTAAGGGAATAATGGTTTGGCTATAGTCATCAAGATGATTTTGATGTAGTGGCCCTAGTCATCACGATGGATGGTACCAATATGTAGTACTGGTCAAGATGGTGCTCGAGCAGAAATGTTTTTATTTATTGACGAATTTGATTTGATGTTTGAATAAGGCCTTGAGATGAAATAAGGCTACATTATATTATTGTTTTATGATGATATTTAGTTTATGATGGTCTAACTCTTAATGAGTTCCTTATGATGGTTCATGAAGTTTTTAAGACGATTTTAATGGTTTTATTGTGGTTCATCTTTACTTATTCCCTTAAGTTGATGTAAAGTAGAACCATATAACAATCACATATTCGTATGATTCCGTGAATAAGTAAATGAACTCATGACTCATATATCCTTCCGTTGGTGACAATGGAATGAATTTTTCCCTTTTCACTTATTTCTGAGACAAGTACTAATGATAAGTTTGAGCCTACCTGACCCGTGTGTTTTCCACTCGGGTCAGACCAAGTTGCAGGTTAGGATAGTATAGCTCGCACCTTCTTGGATCTTTTTGCACTTGTTATGATGGAATTCACTTTTGGAACATGGACACATCACCATCTATTAAGTTATCCCTTTTTGGCTTGTACTCGTGATGTATCTGCTATTTTGGGGGATGGTTATGTATGTGTGTATATTGTGGCGTTATACCACATTGTATGGGATGTATTATATATGATGTATGGATGGGCACTTGTATGTATATCTATGTGTGCTAATCTATGATGATGTTCTATGATTGAGGTGTGTTTGCATCTACATTTATTCTGAGACGGTCCCAACCCAATATGGTATCGTATTTGTTATGGGCTGAGTGTGTCGACTACGATGAAAAAAAAATCGACATACTTAGTGCATTACTGGTACATTACCATGTTGGTTGCCCCTATTATACCCTGTTCTCTACATTAGTAGACAGGATTACCAAGTAATTCTCTTTATTAATGTGGGTCTCAGGGTGGGGCTTTACATGGATGGTAGGATATATTCTTCTTAACTTGAAGATTTCGGGGATGAAATCATTTGAGTAGGGGAGAATGTAACACCCCGCATTTTTAATGAAATTAAAAATGTGGAAATATGTATATATATTATATTCATAGATATATTTAAGAGATAAATTTAGTATTGCAATAAAACGTGAAAAAAGAGGAATGAGAAAAGAATAATGTTTAGCATTGTTCTAAGGTTTGTAAATAAAAGACCTAGTGGCTCATTTGGTTAGAGCACGTGACTTGTATACAAGAGGTTTTGAGTTCAATCCCCGCCAGCGTCAAATTTTTTGTTTTAGGGGAATGGCTAAAAAGCCGCTAGTGTGAATGCAGTTTAATAAAAAAAAAGTGGTTTAGTGTGAGATGGTTAATTGGAAAGATAGTTAGAAAGAATATATATATATATGACATGTGGGTGTCAACACCCCTGCTGCTGCACATCATGTTGCACACATGGCGCATTTTTATTTGTTGATGACGATTTTTGGAGTTTTTAGGGCTTATGTGGCTTTATCTGATTGGTCTGGTGGCACGTCTTTTCATTCTGGATGACTTAGATGAATCCTGGTCAAATCTAAGGGTTCTAATTAATCCTACACATCTATATAAGCACACATAAACCTAAACCCTAATCTAAACTAAATTCATTCATATGCTATCATGCTGCTGCATCCTAAACTAACCTATCCTCCGCCATAACTAATCAAATTCAAGATGAAAGAAAAAGATCGAAGCTTAAGAAATGTAAAAAGGAGAATGATTCTACAAAAGCCCAAATCTCTTCTTTAATCCGTTCTTTGTGAGTGCAGTTACTTTCACAAGATATTTATTTAAACATAATTATGATAAGTTATGATCTGGACTGTATGAATATGCCTGTTGAATCATATACTATCAGCCAGTTCTGTTATCATCTATTTTGTTAATATATGCCAGTTTGTAATCATATATAATTAGATTCATTTAATTATGTTAATTCCTAAGTCTAATTACATATGCTTGATTAAATTCATTCTATGCAAGTTATGATTTATGCAAGTTCATATGCAAGTTAAGTTCTATGCAAGTTATGATTTATGCAAGTTTATATGCAAGTTATGTTCTATGCAAGTTCATATGCAAGTTATGATCTACGCAAGTTTATATGCAAGTTATGATTTATGCAAGTTTATTTGCAAGTTATGTTCTATGCAAGTTATGATGTATGCAAGCTTACGTGCAAGTTATGATTTATGCAAGTTTATATGCAAGTTATGTTCTATGCAAGTTTATATGCAAACTATGATCTATGCAAGTTTATACGCAAGTTATGATCTATGCAAGTTTATATGCAAGTTATGTTTTATGCAAGTTTATATGCAAGTTATGCTCTATGCAAGTTTATAAGAAAGTTATGATCTACGAAAGTTTATATGCATGTTATCTTTATCTATGCAAGTTATGCAAGCTTATATGCAAGTTATGTGCATCTATGCAAGTTATGCAAGTTTATATTCATATGTTTAGATCCATACCAGTTCATATGTTCAGATCTATATGTTTATATGTTTAGATCCATGCCAGTTCATATGTTTAAATCTGTATGTTTATATATTTAGATCTATGCTAGTTCGCATTCCATATGTTGACTAGATCTATCTTATATGCTAGTTCACGTTTATATGCTTAACTAGATTTATGTTGTTCTATGCCAAGTTTATGTTACACATACTTAATTAGATCTATATTGTTTAATGCCAGTTATGATGTCATGTGTTTCTTCCCTTTTTTCTTTTTTATGAGTTAGGCTAGTTGCGAGCCTAATGTACTACATGAATTATACGTACGAACGATGTGGGAACGTTGGGGTAAGTTTGGGTAAAAGTTGAATATTATGTAATTGGCTTAATTTGGGTTGTAATCATATAATTAACTTGAATTGACTACACATGTAGATAATTGACATATAAACTTGGACATGAATGGTAAATATGTAAATTGGTTAAAAGATGAACATGCCTAACCCGAGGTTAGATAGAGTTGCGGTGTAAGAGTGCCTGGAACCACCTGGCACATCCAGCAACCACAAAAACAGGTCTAATGTGAAAGGTTAGTGCGTCAAACCCAAAACCCAATGTTAGAATGAGTTTGTGGTAGAATTCTACCCGGAACCGCCTGGCACATCTAGCGACCGCAAACAACTTTTCTAATGCGAGAGGTTGGTGCGTTAATAAATCAATTAATGCCAATGAATAGTCATGCTAAAAATGGTAAGGTTAAGTAACATATGAATAGGCGACACTTAAGTAATACAACATGTTAATTAAACAAATGGGTAGGGTTAGGTCAAATTGATAACACTTAACCGTTATAACATGTTGATTAGGAAACCCTAGTAACAAGGACCCATTTCAGCAGTAACTCACATAGATGTATCATGGTACCCTGAGCTAGGCAGGGTGGGGCACAATTACTGAGCTGATTATAAGCGGTCAAAATAAAGGAGGGTGGTGCGTCAGTTAGGTTCCGACGGAGTACGGGCGCGCACGTGCTCTGGAGTGGAAAAATCAGGCATTGGGCATTAGTAGTTGTACACTGTGCATCTTAAATTATGTCGGGTTGCCATCATAGGGATTGATACACCCCATGGTGGGACCAGCACAGGTATCTACAAACAAGCGGGGACGAATGAAACAAGTAATAAATACACAAAAGTTAGGGAGTCAATCGAATGGGGAGGGTAGTGGGTACAACTAGTGGAGATATGGGCAGGTGGCACATATGATAGCGGCTAGGGGTACATGAAACTACCATTATTATTATCTTTATGGTTAGTAAGAGGGATCAACTTTTAGAGTAAATAGGGTTGGTGCAGTGTAGAATTATCCTATAGTGATTAGAAGCGCAATCAACGTTTGACTTATTCATCTTGCTTACCTTGTCATATATGCTTATGTTACTGTCGTTTCTTACTTTCCAGTTTATGTTCTTATCTTTTTGCTTTAATGATTATATTCTTAAAGTCACTGGACTCGCCAGACTTTGTGTCTGACCTCGTTTGTTTCACCTCTTTTCTTTCTTATTCCCCCAGGTTCTCAGGGTGGTTCTCAGGGTGGGACTAGTGGAGCTTGACTTGGATCTTTCTCTCTCTCTCTCTTTGGAAGTGCTTGGAAGTGCTGAAAGTAATGTTCAGCTTATCTCTTTGCATGGCTATTTGTATTGGGGTTATGCTTTTGTTTTATGTGCTTAGAAAATAATTTGTCCAAGATGGATATTAGTGTACTCAGTGGTTTTGATGATATAACCAAACTATGTTTTGCTTTTCCGATGTAATGAAGTTGTTTTAAATTTTGAAGTACCACTTTATATATATCTATCTTGTGATTTCTATTCTATACACTTATAATGCTCCATGAAAGTTAATGCATTTCCTTTGTGAGTGATATTAATGGACGTGGGGGTGTTACAATGATTAGCTTCTGTTTGGTTTCAGCAAGAGCTTCATTGCTTGGAACGAACTAGTTGCTTGATGCCGCTTGCCCCTGGGGAGTTTGAGCAATGTTTGAGGATTGTTGATTTTTCACATACTATTGTAGTATGTTTTTCTAGAACCAACTCCTCAATCAAACTTTTGAGATGCCTACATTCATTTGTATCATGACCGAGCTGATTGTGGAATCGGTAGAACTTTCCAAAGTATGCAGCCATCTTTGAAATCTTCAACGTCGGTGGTTCCATATAGTGTTCTGTATCTATCATGGCATAGAAAATGTTCTCCGGGGTGTCATTCAGAGGGGCGAGCTCTGATGGGTTGTGAAAGCGAAACTTCTTGTCAGCCTTGTTGTATTTCCCGTCATTGGCTCTCTTCTGCCCCTGGTTACTCTTTAGATTATATTGGGTAGCAGCATTTTTGGGAGCTTTAAGAAGCGGGTTAGCATTAGTAATCCGAAGAGGCACAGGATTATTGTCCACTCTCATGTACTCCTCATCCTTTTTATAGAATTTCTCAAGTGTGCTTGGTTTTTTCATTTTAATCCATCTACCAAATTCACTCTTCTCATCTATGGTGCCGATTAGAGACATCAAGTGTTGACACGCTTTTTGGTTGAAGCGGTCACACGTCAAGTATTGGATTAGCGATGCACTCAAACATAAAGAACATTGTCGGGAACGCCTTCTCCAAGGCTTTGCGGTATAGCCCTTGGGCGAATCATCAGTCGAGCCGAAGGCAAGCCGTCAAGAGGGTCCGAGGGCAGCGCCTGTAACATCCCGCATTTTACATATCAGAAGATCGTAAAATATTTTTATTTTATTCCCTAAGGGTTGGATCATTCACATATTTTAATATGCTGCTTATGGGGATGTGAGACATGTCCATAATTTTTACCAATTTTATTTGTGACCATGTTGCCCCTGTCAGTCTTGTATAGGGCATAATTTTTGACCTAGGTTGAATCAGAGGATGAGACCAGTGTCATTGGAAAGAAATTGATGTTTGCCTTTCCATAGAGTGGTTACATTAAGGATTTGGCTATGCGGTTTGGGAGAAATCGCTGTTTTAAGGTTTTTTAGTTGGCTGTTCAGGTTTGGAGAGCATAATGGGTTGAATTGGGGAGGCCCATTAGTGGGTTGGTGAAAGCTATAAATAGGGGGTGAGGCGTATGGAGAATAGGTTACTTCCCCTATTTCCTCATTTGGTGGCCTTGTGCTCCTTCTTCCTTTAGCACCTTTCCACTATTAAAAATCCAAATCCAAGGAGCGAAATCAAAGATCTACACCATTGGAGGCAAGATCTACATCATTTCAAGGATGAATTCATCAGGTAGAGGATTTTTTTTAGGATTGTTCCCTGTCCGGATTCATAATTATATCATTTTAGCTTGTTTCAGAGAATTGGTGAGTGGATTACATCTCTCATATGGATTCAATAAAGTGTATGGGTAGTAGGTCATGTTTTTCATCAAATTCAAGTAATTTTCCTTAGATCCATGTATTGGTAAGTTCATTTTCATATAGATTACCCGAGGATCTGATTTAGCAAGTTTAGATTGGTAACTTCTTTGATATTTCATACAAATATGCAAGTTAGATCCATGGTTTTTGTTAATATGCATATTTGTGGTGATTTTGGTGAATTTGACATTATCCTTGATAGAATTGTCATATTGATTATATTGTTGATTTCCTGACATGTTTGTAATCCTTTTTGATGAATTGGATGAGATAGTTTCGTCGGATTTATCATTTGGCAAAATTTTGGTCGAAATCGGAGTTGAATTGCAATATGTAGGTTTTGGATCGGACCGACGTTGGATCGGATCGAAGTTGGATCGGACCGAAGTTAGGTCGGACCGAAGTTGGATCGGACAGAAGTTGGATTAGACAGAAGTTGGATCGGACTGAAGTTCGATCGGACCGAAGTTGGGTCGGACCGAAGTTGGATCGGACAGAAGTTGGATTAGACAGAAGTTGGATCGGACTGAAGTTCGATCGGACCAAAGATTGATCGGACCATTTTGGACAGCCATTTCTGGTCAGCTATTTTTGCCATTTCTGGTCGGACATTTCCGGTGATTATGTGACTTCAAAGTGAATTCAATTGGGAAGTTTGGAAGTGTTCAAAAGTGTCCTAAATGGGGTGATAATGCTATAGACTATATTGAACCTTATATAGAAGTTGTTTGGTTTAATGGTGAAGGTGGCTTCGACGAGAGTCTAGATGAGGACGTTCGAAGTGATGTGATATATTCGTTGATCGGTGTGGAGTAATGAATGTTGAAATAACTCAAGGATGCAATGAGTTTTTGTGATGTGATTTCTCTAAAGTTCTTTGAGCTTATGAATAGTCGTAATCGATAACGATTAGAGAGAAGTGAAGGACGAGAGTAATGATTACTTCAAAGAGAATTCAATGGGGAATGTCGAAGTGATGTGGCGTGATCGTTGTCAAGTGTTTTACAACGAGGATGATTACAACTCAAAAGTGTCCTGAGTTGGTGAACAGTTGTAATTGATAACGACTGGAGATGCTAAGGCCGAGAGATTATCGTTATCGTAGGTTCTAGCGGGCTCAAACAAAGGTACAACTGAAGACCAATTGTAGGTCGAGTGCCTTAGGCGTCGTGTATGGCCTAGACACGTGTTGAGTATAGCGTGCAGAGTTTTGCTAGAACCGGGGTTTTGTTGTATGGCCCTTGACAATTGATGGCAAATTGTTTAGCCAGTCATACAATTAATGGTGGTTCCAAAGCAAGGTTGGCGGTGATAGCCAGAGTCATCCATGGATATCTGGGTGCATGTTGTGACTATGATTGATTTGTTGTTTCTATGTATGAATGGTTGATTTGATTACCATAGCTGATGTCAATCCCGAAAAATCCATTCACTAGCATAGGGATCAACGAATCTGGTAAGAACGGGCGTCCAAATGCAGAAAAACGAACTTATCCTCAGATCTGGAAATAAGGGGGAGGTCGACCCCAGGTCGATCCCCTAGTCGACCTACGTGACCTACGTCGACCCCCAGGTCGACCCTGATCGACCTGGGTCCTGGGCGGGAAATTTCCCGCCCAGCCCGGGTGTGTGATTTGAATTTCGAATTTGAATTTGAGCTGTTTTAATTTATTTAATTTCCTGAAACTTTTGAGTACCATAACTTCTTCATAAGAAGTCCAATTTACGAAAACTTGGACTCTATTCCAAGAAGAATTTTGAGACGAACGCAATGGCATAATCCATCTCACTTAATTCTTCTCTTAAAAATTAAGTACACTTTAAATTGTTACTTTGATGCTCACAGAAATTACGAATTGTTACAAGATTACAGTAGCAATGATCAATACCAAATTAACTAAACAAGGTTTTTTTCTTCTAAAAACAAAATAAAACAAAATCGAGGGAAAAAAATTAAACTAACATGAATCAAAAATTAAATAAATAATAAAATTCAGTGTTTACCTCCCAGGCAACGGCGCCAAAAACTTGATCGTCGCTTTCTATTGAATTAGAAAAGCGCGAATTATGTAATAATATTGCAAGCGCACAGATCGTGTAATATGCAGGTCGAATCACAGGGAGGTAAATTAAATTAAATTATTTATTTAATTTCTTGGGCGAGCTAAATGAAATTTGGAGGTTGGGTTGAAAAAAAAACAATAAAACTATTATTGAATTGAATCTGATCTAAATCTAATCAAACCTATATACAATTCAATATGACCTAAGAAAGAAATAAGAAGAACAGAAATTAAAATTTCAAAAATTTAAAATAACAATTAGGAAATAAAATTAGGATTAGTGTTGAATCTAATCAGACGGTTAATCATTATTGAAAATAAGTGCAAAATACAAATAGTGTTCTACCAAATCTAATTGTGTAGACAACACTAATTGCTAAGAAAAATAGAAAACATGCAGAAAAGAGAAAAAGAAGAAAGCTTTATTAGTTCCAAGATGATCTTTACAATGAGATTAAGGGTATTTGTAGGATAGATAGCCAACCCTAACCCTAATACAATGACAAATGGGCCTTAGTGAAATCTAGTAAATTTTGGCCTTTCTCTTTTCCTCTTGCTTCCTTGACAATTCTTCATTGATTTGTGATATACATAGCCTTTCTATCATTTATTTTCTTGTCCAAATAGCAACTGGATGTGAGATCTTCATCAGCAAGTCTTCATATGTAAATATACAGTAATTTGATCTCTATTTTTATATTTTCTGACTGCATGTGGCTAAGTCGGCATATCTGTAAAAGTGACAAAATAATACCCAAGTAATATTTATTTATATACAAAAGATAAGATATAAGAGCATAAAATAAACACATTTTTATGTTTATTGGCTAGCTTTTTGACCAAGCCATCAAGGTTCACACACAAGAAGAAAATATGAAGTCTCATTCCTCTAGTTCACGAGAAGTCAGATCGCAGTCGCTCAACCATCCTCAGGTCGAATCGCCCCTTTTTGGATCGCCCTACCGGGTCGCTAAACCCATATGCGGATCGATCCGCCTATACCACCTCGACCCGATCCAAGCCCAGAAGATGCAGCGAAGACCATGACCCGTTCTATCACGATCCGAGATGTATGGATCTCGCGACACCTGTCACCAACTGTCATATTGACCAATTCTTGATCAATCTACGATCCGATCCGATATTCTCGGGATTTGCGCCATGTATGACCGCGATCCGCCTAAAGATATCAGCTATAAATAGCCCAGAACTTGGCATTTTTTAGGATCTTTTAGCAGTTTTAAGGATTGATTCCACCATTACTGTCATACCACTATTTCATACCAGATTTACTTCGAGATAACTGAAAGGAATCGTAGTTGTAAGAGTGAGTTTGAGAGAAATCATTGGTTGTACTAGCATCCAAAGTATAATCAATAGCATATAAAGTGCACGTAGGCTCGTTAACGCCGAACCACTATAAACCGTGTGTGATTTCTGCTTTTTCCTCATTTTTCAGTTATAATTCCCTACGAATCAGAACAATTTCGGTGTTAGAGCCAAATTTTGATCTAACATTTTGGTGCTTTCACTGAGAGCTGATTTCTCGTCATATTGGATTGTTACTCCATTGCTTGGAAATTCGAGTCCAAAGGGAACAGTCCCGAAACTTCACTGTTCAGATTTTTGAAGATTCCAGCGGCATCTGATATCATGGCCGGAAAGAAGTCTGAGGAAGTACGAGCTTCGCAGACGATTGAAGTCGCGAATGAAGCAGTTGAAGAAAGTGTACATGAGCAAGTTGAGGAGGGCCTCGCGGATCACGGTGACATAGGAGCGGACCGATCCGAACGTGGCGTCACGAACCAGTCTGAAGGGGGCGCCACGATCCGAACTGAAGGGGTCGTCACTCGATCCCACAACAACGTCGCGAACCCTCCACCTAATGTTACCACGATCCGACCCCAAAGGGGCGCTACGAGCCACAGACACAGGTCCACAGCGATCCGAAGTGATGACCAGACTACAACTCGACCTGGAAAGGAGGTTATGGCTCCTTCTTCCCGTCCCGGTACCTCTGTTCGACCTGGCTCAAGTTCCCTGCGCATAAGAGAAAATGTTGAGGACCAATATGACCCCTCTGCTCCTGTCACTGAAGGAGATCTCTCTCGCTTCTCTGAAATATGGGATAAGCTGTTTGATGAATTAGCTGCTCAAAGGCAGCAAAGCTCTGTGTTGCGACAGAACTTAACTGCTATGGATAGAAGGCTCGATAATCTCGCAAGACAAAGAACACTCCCAGTTCGCCCACTCACCCTAGAGTACTCTTCTTCGTCAGAGGAATCGCCAAGACCTCCGCGACGACCGTATGAGAGGGCTGAAAACGTAGAGCAGCTCCGATTTGGAACCTTGCTATCACGAGAGGAAGAGACACTTGGTGTAGGACCCTCAAACCGCAACTTGAATAATCGTGCCGCAACTCCTAGAGCTCGAGTTGTGGACAATCTTGTTGAGTATAGACCACCTCAGCCCCTTCGCCGTACAAATACTCATGGTAACAGGGGGCAACGAAGCCCAATCTGAGCTCCGGACTTCGTGGTTGTTCCTAGAAGAGAGATCGGAGAATTCCACCGAGCGAGAAGCGCTGATCCCGAGCCTCCGATGACCAATGAAAATGTTGCAGCTATGGTCCATCAAATCCTGGCAGATAGCCGTGGATAAAGGAATGAAGATTGGGGAATTGACCGCAGTCACACCCTTTTTACTGATGACGTTCTAGACGTAACATTCCTGAGGCGCTTCAACATGCCTCAGATGAACCGTTACGCGGGTAGATCTGATCCAATCCAACATCTAATGAGATATTCTTGGTCAATGACCACTGCCGCAGCCTCTGACGCTGTAAAGTGCAAAGCATTCCCTATATTCCTGGAGGATGTAGCGTTATTATGGTTTACTCGCTTACCAGGAAGATCAATTTCCAGTTTCAGGGAGTTGAGTGAAAGGTTCGTGGTACAGTTCCGCATTTATGCACAGAGGACAAAGAGTGTGATTGATCTGTTCCTTGTCAAACAACGACCAGGCTAGAGCTTGAGGGTATATCTGTATCGTTTCAACCTATCCGCCACTGAAGTCAAGGATCCCCATGAGCCAACTGTTGTGGCAGCCCTGATTGATGGGGTAGATAAAGATACTGAATTTGGGAGATACCTGGCCGGCAAGCCACCTCATACTAGAGAATTGTTCTACGAGAAAGCAAACGTACGCTTACGTCAGGAGGAGGTATATGCTAACCGGAAGATGAAAATGGCAAATAAGGAGGAAATCCAAAGTAATGTGGCCATCAAGCAAACCGGAGACAACTCGGGGAAGGTTGAAGTCAATGTTGG
Organism: Allium sativum; assembly: GCA_030737875.1. Taxonomy (NCBI): domain Eukaryota; kingdom Viridiplantae; phylum Streptophyta; class Magnoliopsida; order Asparagales; family Amaryllidaceae; genus Allium; species Allium sativum. Next base: position 302,863,561 of record CM060925.1, on the reverse strand, counting down.
AAACCGAAGCCAGGGCGGCGACCACCAGTCAGGAAACAATGGTAACAACAGTAATGGCAGTAATCGGAAGATAAATCGGGGGAACGACTCCCAGAGAAGGACCCATCCCAGGTCTTTCGAAAATTATACGCCAATAAATGATACTTTGGATAATATATTCGTAGACTCGTACAACGTTCTCCAACATAAAAGGCCTCCTCCAAGCGATTCGACGGAGAAAGAACGTGAGACGGGGAAGTTTTGCCTCTTCCATCAAACTCACGGCCACTCTACAAATGAATGTCGTCATCTGGGAGACGTAGTTGAGAGGCTGCTCCGGGAAGGGAAGTTGGATGAGTACAGGGTGACTCCTAGAGACAGGGGGCAAGCTATTCAGACCCCGAACCAAAACCAGAATCAACCTACTGCCAGGCCAACCGTCCAGCAAAAAGGAAAGGATCTTGTTATCAATACCATAATTGGAGGGCTTCACCTAGTAGGGCATAGTTTCAAGGCGATGGATCAGTACGTAAACGCAGCAAAGCAGCATCTTGAGGCAGGAGAGTGTATCAACCCTGAGGACAATGTCCCGGTAAAACAGCAAAAGATGATGTCAGATGACGTCATTTTCCGCAACCGAGAGAGATTGGAGTCCATGCTCCGACCGAAGTTCCATTTGTAATCACAGTTCCTATTGGCCCGGCCACTGTCCATAAAGTTTTAGTGGATAACGGGAGTTCAGTCAACATTCTATTCAAAAAGACGTTCGATCAAATGAACCTTGAATTGAAAGATTTAAAGCCGTGTGAAGGATGGATCCGCGAATTTAACGGAGCTTCGACTGCTCCAATGGGATATGTAGTGCTGCCGGTAACACTCGGGGAAGGAGAACGCCAGAGAGTGAGAATTATTCCCTTCGTGGTTTTGGGTATTGAATCGCCTTATAATGCCTTCTTCGGCCGACTGGCCCTAGCAAAGTTTAGAGCTTGTATAGCCCCCTGGTGCTTGTTATTGAAGTTTCCTACAGAAACTGGTGTTGGCATAGTCAGAGGAGATCAGGTTGCCGCACGAACATGTTACATTGCAAAGCTGAAGCTACTCCGTAAAGGAAGAGATATAGAAACTAAAGATGCTTCTTCCCCACAAGGGTGGAGACGTCATAGCAATTAAAGAGAATGACTATGGGTGAGTCGCCCAGAGAACTGCCCGATGATATAGATCCCAGAGAGGACGAAGAGACTGGGGGGCAGAATAGCGGCTCCCAACGAAACGACTGTGGATGTACCGATCGATGATAGTGACCCAGAGAAGGTCCTGAAGATTGGATCCCAGTTGGATCCAGTTCGAGGTAAAGAACTGACGGATTTCCTGAAAAATAACTTGGATGTATTTGCTTGGACCCACGCGGACATGTGTGGGATATCTCCATCAATCATGAGCCACTCATTGAGCATTAACCCAAAGCATCCCCTGTAAAACAAAAAAGGCGAATGCTGGGCCTAGAGAGGTCCGCAACCTTGAAAGAAGAAGTTGTAAAGTTAAGAAGTAACGGATTCATCAGACACTCAACCTACCCAGATTGGATTTCAAATCCAGTTTTGGTAAAGAAGGCCAATGGGAAGTGGCGTACGTGTATTGATTTTTCGGATTTGAATAAAGCCTGCCCAAAAGATAGCTTTCCGTTACACAGAATTGATCAGTTGGTAGATTCAATGGCAGGTCATGAGCTTCTCTCTTTCATGGATGCTTATTCAGGATATAACCAGATCCCTATGCATGTTCCAGATCAAAAACACACTAGCTTCATTATGGATCTGGGATTATACTGCTACATGGTAATGCCTTTTGGTTTGAAGAACGCAGGCGCTACATATCAACGTTTGGTGAACAAAATGTTCTACAACCAGATTGGGAAAACGATGGAGGTATACGTTGACGACATGTTGGTTAAGTCCAGACAATCATCCAATCACACTACAGACTTGGCAGAGATGTTTGGTATCCTTCGAAAGTATGGGATGAAACTCAACCCAACGAAATGCTCATTTGGGGTTGCCTCCGGGAAATTCTTGGGATTCATTGTCAGCTCGCGCGGGATTGAGATTAATCCAGACCAGATCGCAACAATCAGAGGCATTCAGGAGCCTAGACAAATCAAAGATGTGCAAAGCCTTGCAGGGAAAGTGGCAACATTAAGAAGATTCATCTCTAGAGCGACAGACAAATGCATTCCATTCTTTGAATTGATAAAGCGAGGAAAACGCAATTTTAAATGGACTCCTGATTGCATAGAAGCATTTCAGAACCTGTTGAATCATCTGGAGAGGCCTCCGATACTGTCTAAGCTAGTGGACCACGAGGATTTATTCGTGTACTTAGCAGTGTCGTCCCACGCGATCAGCTCAGCATTAGTGAGAGAAGAAGACAAGGTTCAAAGTCCAGTGTACTACGTGAGTAAAAAATTGGCGGCGGCTGAGCGCAATTATCCGAGGATAGAAAAGCTGGCGTATAGTTTATTGATTGCATCTAGGAAGCTTCGACATTATTTCCAAGCTCATCCTATCACCGTGTACACTGATCATCCGCTCAAGCAAGCTCTACAGAGACCAGAAGCTTCTGGGAGACTGCTCAAATGGAATATTGAATTGAGTCAATTTGATCTGAATTTTCAGCCCCGACGATCGATACGGGGGCAAGTGCTGGCAGATTTCATAGCATAATTCACTGTCCCGGAGGATGACATAGTAAACGAAGAGGCTGACCCACCAAAACTACTTCTCGATCCTAGTGCATGGAAATTGTATACTGATGGTGCTAGGAATGATAAACGATCCGGTGCCGGAGTGGTGCTTGAAACTCTTGAGAAACGACTGATATCCTATGCTATCCGGTTGGAATTTCACGCCACTAACAACAACTCCGAATATGAAGCCCTGATAGCCGGGCTGAGGATCGCAAAGGAATTAGAGATCGCGAAGCTGGACATATTTTGTGATTCCAAGATTGGTTGTAAATTAGGTCACTGGAAAATTCCGAGCTAAGAGCCCAAGATTGATTTCATATTTGGAGAAACTGAAGGAGTTGCTGACTGGCTTTGATCACTACAGTATATCTCATATTCCGCGGTTAGAGAACCAACAGGCGGATAAGTTAGCGAAGATGGCTAGTTCCGATGATCCTGAAGAAGCCGAGCTAGCCCCAGTTGAAGTACTTCAGTTCCCTAGCATAGGTCAGATGGTAATTGATCCAATACTAGAAACTGAGCCAGAAAGGGAGTCATGGATGACCCCTCTAAATAATTTCTTGATGAATGGAACGCTTCCGACCAAGAAGAGCGAGAGGCGTAAAATAATCCGTAAAGCTTCCCGATACGTTCTGCAAGGCGGAGTCCTGTACAGACAGGGATTTTCGATGCCTCTTCTCCGGTGTATATAGCCCATGACGACATCAAGCGTGTACTGCAGGAAGTACATGAGGGTGAATGTGGTGACCATACTGGAGAACAAACATTGGCAAAAAAGGTGTTGCGGTATGGTTACTTCTGGCCTACCATAAACAAAGATGCGGCAAAATACGCATGACGTTGTGATGCATGCCAAAGATTTTAAAAAATTCCCAGGGCACCTCCTGGCCAGTTAAAGACAATGGCGAGTCCATGGCATTTCGCTATGTGAGGAATTGATATCATCGGAAGCCTCCCTATAGCGAAGGGCGGAGCAAAGTTCGTTATTGTAGCTATAGACTACTTCACCAAATGGGTCGAGGATGAGCCGTTAACTACGATCACCACCAAGCGAGTGATTAATTTTGTTGTTAGGAACATTATTTGCCAGTTTGGGATCCCGAAGATCGTCATAACTGACAATGGAACCCAGTTTGATTGCAACGAGTTCAGGGACTTCTGCCAGAAGTACCACATCGAGAAGCGGTACACCTCTGTGGCACATCCGCAGTCGAACGGACAGGTCGAAGCAGCAAATAAAGTGATTAAGTCCATTATCATAAGAAGATTGAAGCGGGCCAAAGCCATGTGGGTCGATAAAATACCCTTGGCATTATGGGCCTATAGGACGACGTATAAATTGGCGACAGGCCATACTCCCTTCTCTCTTGCTTTTGGAGCAGAGGCAGTCATCCCGGTTGAGCTAAAAGTACCATCTCACCGAGTCACTTACTATGATCCGATGACTAATAATGAGTTGCTCCTTGAATCCCTAGATACAATAGAGGAGAAGAGGGATGAAGCAGACCTGCGTGCCTTGAGACACAAGCAATAGGTCGCTAGATACTACAACAAAAGAGTTCGATCCCGAACCTTTGAACCCGGAGACTTGGTTCTGAAGCGTGTCTTTCCACCCCCAACTCATATGGGTGCAAAGTGGGAAGGACCATACTCCGTTCTACGAAGGCTTGATAATGGAACCTTCAAGCTAGCAACCGTAGATGGAGAAGAAATCCCCAGAGTGTGGAATGCCCAACATTTGCGGCCCTATCTGACGTAAAGTTGTCAGATTTGTCCTTTTGTTTCATAAGACCATGTAAAAGGCATGACTTGCCTAGAATAGTCCAATGTTTTGAGCAAAGGATTATAAAGTGGACGTAGGTCACGATTCGACCGAACCACTATAAAAATATTGTGTGTCGTTTACCTTTATTGGCACTATTATTTATCTGCTCTTCTATCTTTATAAAGTTTGCTGTAAAACCATATAGCGATCACAGAAACGTGTAATTCTAAGTGCCTTCCATCAGAATGGAGAGTAATCTGCAACCAGAACGCTGAAGGTGCAATAAAGTGAGTCACACCATTGATTGCACTCTAACTCTCCAGAGCCGAGAGAGAACGTAAAGGACGCGAAAACAACGTCCACATGGCAAGGCGACGCACCATGATAAGAACCACCTTGACAGGACTCTAACCTTGGCGACCGCCAGGAGAGTATAAAAGCGTCTATGATTAAGCGCTGAGAAAGAGCTCTTACCCCGCTGAAGGATCGGGGGGCGACTGAACAGCTGAGCTTTAACTCTAACCTTGGCGACCGCCAAGAGAGTATAAAAGCGTCTATGATTAAGCGCTGAGAAAGAGCTCTTACCCCGCTGAAGGATCGGGGGGCGACTGAACAGCTGAGCTCGAACTCTAACCTTGGCGACTGCCAGGAGAGTATAAAGGCGTCTATAATTAAGCGCTGAGAAAGAGCTCTTACCCCGCTGAAGGATCAGGGGGCGACTGAACAGCTGAGCTCGAACTCTAACCTGGCGACCGCCAGGAGAGTATAAAGGCGTCTATGATTAAGCGCTGAGAAGGATGCTGGAGACTCAACACCCCCATAATTTCTGCCCCGCTGAAGGATCGGAGAGCAGATCATGGTACGAGTTCGAACTTTAACCCGCTGATGGATCGGGAAAGTACAGAGGTACCGGAGATTTGGCGCCTCAAGGACTATAATCCTACTAAAAATTCCAAGTCCCCCGTATTCAGAGATAGGGGGCAACGTGCATAGAAATTTTTGAATTTTTCCTGTCGCTTGAAGGATTTGTAATATAATTTCAACTTGATTATAGTCAAATGACTTGTGACTAAGTGTGAAGAGTTTATTGAATGCAGGTACACGATGATGCAAAAGAAATAAACTTTCATTCATAAACTGCAAGCTTACAAGATAAAGAGGAACCTAAACAAAAGTGAGGGTCGTTCTCACAGTTACATTTCATGGCCAGTGGAAAGCCTAAAAATCCTAAGGACAAAATACAAACTAATATCTGCATCCTACTCATGCTGGTGGGGGGGCTATGTTGGCTTCTTGCTCTTCTTCTGCTCCCCGACTCCTCCTTATCAACATCCGAACGATCACCTTTTTTCCTCTTCCTCTTATCAACAAGAGGCTCTGGCGAAGAACTAGAGGATTGAGAGGCTAGTTGTGAAGTTATTGATCGGGAGGAAAATCTTACGACCAACCCAGTTTTGGGATCGATCTCGAAAATAGGGGGCATATATACTAGATCCTGTTCCCCTTTCATAAGGAGCAACTGCCTCTCCTCTTCAGCCTGTTGATCAGCCAAGGTTTCACCACCACCCTTGATTTCATCTGTAATAACAACATCATCCTCTTCGTCCCCGTGACCACCTTCCATGTCCTTCAAAGCAGCAATGACCTCGGCATCTGCAGGAACATCAGTGCTGGGTACCACAGATACCATAGTTACTTTTTCATCACCTTCAGTTCGCTCTGAAGTCTCAGAAATTTCAGCATCAGCGCCTAAGGGGATATCAACTTTCTCTGCCTCTGCTTTCTTTTCTCCCCTTTTGTCGGTCAATGTATCACCTGTATTGCGAAAGGCACATGTTAGTAACTCAATGGGTTGCTCCGCAGTATGGCAAAAAGTCATAACTGCTTTGGCAATTTGCGGGGAAAATATGGATATACCTTCAGTTGATATTTCATCTAAACCTGCAGTAGAAACCCCGATAGCCGTAGGAGTTGGGCGTAAGGGAATTAACGTATCGTCAGGATTATATTCCTCGACTTCGGGGGCCTTGAGTTCCGCCGCTGAGCTTGAACCTTCATCAAGTTTGCTCTTACCTTTAGCCTCAGTCTTCTCCCTTTCCACCTCTTCTCGGATTAGGCGTCTCCTCTCCTCCAAATCCTCAGGTTCGTTATCCTTAAGAATGGTCCGCATCAACTCATTCTCATTAATCTCATCGACTCCTAATCGCCGTTTCTCACCCTGGACGATAGCATCCCATATGTTGGCTAAAGTGACATGGTAGTCCGGGATCCAGGAGATGTTACGGGTCTTGATGACCTGGCCAAGGAAGTCAAACAACATTTCTTCAAATCCTTTAATATCTTTCTCTCTCTCGAGGAGCTTTTCATTAGAAGCAGTAGCCATTTCAATGGCACTTTCCACATTATTTTTAGCAAGAACCGCGCGCTTCTCTGCTTGCGCGAGTTGATCATTCAGAATCTCCCTCTCTTTTTCGGCCAGAGCTAAACTATCTTTCAAGCTTGCCTTTTCTTTCTCCCAAGCAGCTTTTTCAGCTTCGAAATGATCCTGTGTTGTTTTCAGTTCGGTGTTGGGCATCTTGAGATCTTCCACCTCCTTCTTCAATGACGCACGCTCTTTGCTGTTAGAATCGAGCTCATTATGAAAACGTTGCCTGGCCTCCTCCAGCTCTGTCTTATAATTTTTAGCATCTCGTTGAGCTAAGGCCAGCAAAGATTGTGCATCTTCCCAGTCCTTTTCCATTTTCACCCTGGCCCTGTCATTGTTATCTATCCTCACTTTGGACCTGTGCGCTTCCCTTTCTAGCGTTCGGATAACGTCTGAAAGGTTGGCAGTGTGTTTCTTCATCGCCTCATATTGCTTGGCTACATGGCGAACATGTCCGATGACTTCAGTATCCCAATTCCCAGGAACTGGTTCCAGAGCTGGAACGAACATCATCCTCTCGAAGAAGATATTGGGGAATTGTTCTCGTAATTTCCCCAGCTTAGCTTGAGCCTCAGGACCATGGACATAGCCCGCGCCCTGGGGGCACTTAAACTTTGTTGACTAGAGGGGACGATGTCAGTTTTCTCCTTCTCAGAATCCTTGTTTGGATCTTTGTTTTTATCCTTAGGCTCGTGGTGTTTTTTGGATGATCTGCTGTGAGACGGCGTGCTCTTCGGAGTAGTTAAGTCTTTGGGAAGTTATTTTCCCCCTGTAGGTGGCACTGGATGACTATGAGGCTTTCCAGAGGTTTGTTTTGACGGAGATCTGGACTGTGAAGAATGAGACTTGTGAGAATCCCGGGACCAATGGCTGTCTTCCCCTCGGCTGCAGCTACGAGCACCCTCAGGATTTGGATGAAGACTAGGTGTGCCTTCACGAAGAGAGCGATAAGAATAAGATCGTTTGCGAGACATCTTTCCTGCAAAAGAAACAAATACATATTAAAACCTTGAATACTGTTGGTATAAAAGTGTGGGATCAGACAGTGCATGTGATTTGTGCATCCCATATAATTCCCCCTAACAGACCAGGGCCCGAAGTTAGGCTCGTCTGGGTAGTCTCTCGTTCTTCAACTGGAACAGTTGTTTCCTCAGAGATAGGAAAAAATTGCTCCCCTTCGAAGTCTTCCTGTGTATATACATCGTCGGGTATAGGAATCTTGCTCAATTCTTTAAATAACTGCTCCTCTGTTAAATCATCGGGAGCGGCAGATTCAACCGGTAGAAAGGCCCTTGAGGGGGAACCCCTCGGAGAGGCTGGGATTTCCTTAGACTCGTTAACACGGGCCTCATCTCCTCTATATACATTTAAATCTTCGTCGTCCTGGTTAATTATCGGCGAAGGACTCTTATGAAGTTTAGTTGTCTCTGCTGCCTGTGACGTTCCTTCTACCTTGGCCGGGGGCACATATTTGTAAGGTTTGCCACCCGCGCCAAGTCCAAACCTTATATCCATAAGGCCGTGCTTGTGAAGATTCTCTTCAGTAATACATTTCTTGATCTTTAGAAAGTCGGATTTGCTTTTCAGAAGAAGGGATAGTCAATTACTGTACACCGAGCCTTCCGTCTTTGGAAAGGTGTGATTTGCATAGAGAAAAGAAGCATGTTAGCGCTTCGATTTCTTAAACAGGTTATTCATTCAAAGGTTTAAAATTTACTTGATTTAAGTCATCTTCTTGCACAACCAGCCTGTCTCTTTGTATAGAACCAATCGGCCTTGGGATCCCCTATGTTGCTGTAACCGTCAGATAGGACCTTCCTATTTGCTACCGATTCGAAGAAAGAAACATTTGGGGTTGCCGTAGAGTGATGCTTAAAAAGGTAATAGAATTTCAAATCTTTAAACGTAAGCTCAGTTTGCAGGATTTCCGCATATGCGATGTATGGAGTGTATAGGGCTGCGTAGGCATTGGGATGAAGCTGCATCGGAGCAATACCCAATCGTTTTAAGGTTTCAATGACGATTGGAGGAAACGGAGGAATAGCGCCTACCCAGCACATGAGTCGGCTAACTATCATATACCCCTCCGGAGCCAGATGAGGTCTATCTTCGCTACCAGGTGTTCTCACATCATCCCAGGGGATCCCGTGTTTCAAGCAAATTTTCTTAAGCTTTATGCCATCAAGTTTGGAAGCTAAAGAGTTAGTGAATTTCTCTATTTCTAGTGCACCAGGAATCTCGTCGGGAGCTCAGTCGAGTTTTCTCTACACAACTTCATTACGCCTATACTCTACCCTAATTCATATCAAAATAAATCAAAGATGGGGTTATGCTGCTTAAGCTCTTCGTGAAATCAAGTTAGAATTCAAGTAAAGATTCAAAGGCTAATTCAGCGACTTCAATAACTATTTTCTAAGAATCAAATCTAAATTAGAGAATCGATAGTCTACATCAAGGGATAGCTTTTTAGTTTCATAAATTAGATCACATAATTCGAGACCGTTCTGCAATTTGTAAGTTCATGTTACTTTCAGAAATACAAGTTAATTGTGATTATGACATTGTAATAAATCTGAATCTGAGATTATGCCTATTTCTATCTATCTTTATATATCCATTAGATCTATCTCATTTATAATATTATGTTCATTCTTTGTCTCTTCTTTCCTTCTTCCCTTTTTCGTATTATAGCTGAGCTACTGCGAGCCTGAGCCAAATCTCATAAGAGATGAATGTACGTTGGAAATAAAATTAGGCATAATACATGATTTGAATATGAGCAGCACTAAAATTGGGCATAATATATGATTTGAACATGGCCAGCGCTAAAATTGGGCATAATATATGATTTGGACATGACTAGCGCTAAAATTGGGAAATGTATTAAATTATGTATAATTGGGCATAACTGATTTGTAATGGATTTGAGGACATAACACATGTTGTGTTTAAAACATAAAGTGTATCGAACATATGACTTGAGATTTGAGGCATAAAGTATATTGGACATATGACTTGGGATTTGGGGTGTAAAATTGAACTGTTAACATGTAAGGCATAGTGCATGATGTGGTTTAAGACGTAAAATTGGGGCGTATTATATAAGAAAGTTCATGACTTGGAAGAAGGAGATTACTGGGTATAGTGATTTATGGCTTAGGCATGAAAACCTATAGTAAGATAGGGATAGCTGTTAAATGTGAACGCACCTAAAAGTGGGATTTTGGGGTAATTGGCATGCACTATAATTATAGGCTATAATTTGGCATAATTTATGCTGTGAATCATGACTTGGATTTTTGGGAGAATATTTTGTATGGAGCAATATGTCTAAACCTTAGGGCGTGTGCTATATTGTGATTTCTTTTGGAGGCATGACTATTATTGCAAATTTGGGAAAATTGGGTGTAACCTATTTTGAGTAATAACTTGAATTTGAATTTGTGGGGATTAACTTGAAATTAGCTTTGTTGAGGTATAACCTGAGAATTGGAACATGACTTGTTTTGTGAATTTGGGATAATTAGCATATAAAATCTAGACATGGAAATGTAAGGTAAATATGCTAAAAGATAAACATGCCTAACCCGAGGTTAGATTGAGTTGCGGTGTAAAACTGCCCAGAACCGCCCGGCACATCTAGTAACCGCAACAACACCTATCTAATTTAAGAGGTTAGTGCATCATGCCTAAGAAAAACTCGAGGTTAGATTGAGTTGTGGTGTAAAACTGCCCGGAACCGCCCGGCACATCCAGTAACCGCAACAACACATATCTAATGTGAGAGTTTGGTGCACTAATAAATCAATTAATGCTAATGAACAAGATGAATGACTTGGGTTAAGTCCATAGGAATACTTAACCAATATAACATGAAAGACTAGGGTTAAGTTCATAGGAACACTTTACCAATATAACATGAATGACTAGGGTTAAGTTAATGAGAAACACTTAACCAATATAATAAGATGAACGGGTAGGGTTAAGTAATAAGAAACACTTAACCAATATAACTTGATTTGTGGTAAGGTTAAGTTAAAACATAAGGGAAACACTTAACCAATATAACTTGACTTGTGGTAAGGCTAAGTTACAACAAGAGGGCAACACTTAACCAATATAACATGATTTGTGAAGGCAACACTTAACCATAGTAATATGACAAGTAGGTGGGTTAAGTTAACTTGAATTGATTGATGACACTTAACCAAAACAACATGATGAACACGTGGGGTTAAGTTAACAAAAACACTTGACCAATATAACTTGATGAAAGAACGGGGTTAAGTTAATAGGAAACACCTAACCAATCCAACATGATAAGTGAGGAGGGTTAAGTTAATAGGAAACACTTAACCAACATGACATGATGAATGGGTGGGTCAAGTTAACATGAATGGACAAAACTTAACCGTTAAATAAACATGCTTGAATCGATGGGAGGGTTAAGTACATCTCGTGTTGGTGGGTAATATTAGTACATATAGGCCCACAAACTTAACTGTTAAGTAAACATGATAGAATAGGTGGGAGGGTTATGTACATCTTGAGTAGGTGGGTAATATTTGTATATATATAGGCCCACAAACTTAACTAGTAGGAAACCCTAGTAACGGGGACTCATTTCAGCAGTAACCCACATAGATGTATCATGGTACCCTGAACTAGGCAGGGTGAGGCACGATTACTGGGTTGATTATAAGCGATCAAAACAGTGGCAAGGGGTACGTCAGTGTGTGTTCCGACGGTTTACGGGCATGCACGTACTCCGGAGTGGGAAAAAATAGGCACTAGGTACTAGTAGTTATACACTGTGCATCTTGAATCGTGTCGAGTCGCTATCATAAGGATTGATACACCTTATGGTGGGACCAGCACAGGGTATCTACATGCAAGAGAGGGCCGATTGACACAAACACATGGAACATTAATGCAAGTAAAGAGTCGATCGATAAGGTAGTAAGGGTACATCTAACATGTTCATGGCAATTAGGCAGATTGAGGTGGAATCCTCACGATAGATGTACATCTGAAGGCTACCAAAATTACGGGGATTGGGATCACATTACAATATGATCATTTTATATGGATTACTTGTTTGGACACTAGTTAGATGGTGCAGAGATATAGAAATCAGAATTACAAGGTAGTAGCGAAGAAGAGAAAGAGTAGAGCGCATTCAGTTTATCTTGCCTTATCATATCTATACTGATCATATGTTATCTTGCTATCCTTGTTCTCACGGTATTGTCTTATATTCAGTTTATTCATGTCATGATGCTTTTGCTTGTTTATATGCTGAAAGTCACTGGACTTACCAGACTTATGTCTGACCAAGTTTTTTCCCGCCTCTTTTCTTCCGTTCCTCACCTCCCCTCCCCCCCCCCCAAGGTTCACAGGGAGGAAATGTTACCACTTAGCTCAGTTTTCTTTCCAAGCTCGAAGATATTCGATGTATTGCTTTGGACTCTCCCTTCCACTGCTATGGCTGGTTCATGCTTTATTGGGGAATATCATTGTTATTTTTATGCTTCTTTTATACTTGGAAGTTTTTAAATCAAGACAGAAGTTCTATGTATTACTTTTAAGTATGATTGAGACAATTGTTGTAAAAGCTTGACTGAACCACATTGTTAATAAAATGACTTTATTTTCGCTGCTTTATTTGTCTGTCTTGTAATTTATATGCATCTTTTACCTATAATGCTCCACCGAAGTTAAGGCATTCCCTTTGCGAGTGACCATAACGGAGGTGGGGTGTTTCACTTGGTATCAGAGCAAAAGGTTACCGGATCAGATAAAAGATTTGAAAATTTATTTTCAAAACAGTTTTAAAAGAAGCATTTTCAAAAGAAAAGTTTTGTTTTAAAAGCATATTCCACAAAGCCATGTGCACTATCTTTTGATCCTCTGTTTGAATCCTTGTTTCCTTCTTTCCTGAGTCTCCAGGGCTCCTGGCTTTCTAGGAGGTAACCTCATCACGGCATGGTTCCGTAGGCTCGTTGAGACTACGACTCCTGTCAAAGGGCGAAGAAGCGCCCAACCTCCATCCTTAGTCACAGTAGTTTCACCTGCAGCTAATTCTTTTCCAAGCTTTATAGGATTTTCTGTGTGATGGAGACAGCTTTCGAGAGACTTTTCAACGTGTTACAGAAGGATAGTAAAGATGAGACTGAGGGAGTTTTGCTAAGGAGCACAACCCAAGGATGAGGAACTCATGGATATGGACTTGGTTCACAAAGAAGGTAAAAGGAAAGAGGTGTAAGTGGAAGAATCACAGGACAAGAGGGGAGGAAAGAATAGTAAAACCTAAGACAAGAGGAAGTATCTTTATTATGGTATAATAGGTCATATAATTAAGGACAAGGGCAAGAACAAATTATAGGATTTTCAGGAGGGCAAATGCATGCTCTCACCGCCAGCGTACCTGAGAGAGAGGTAGTAAGGTTTCTGTTGAAAGAGTTTAGTTTTTCCTTTTTGATCATCCTGTTAGTACTCTTTTGATTTTAGTGCTTCACATTCGTTTATATCTGCTTCCATAATTGAGTCTCTGCACCTTAGTACTTGTACAGTAGAAGATCCCATTATTGTCTCAAATCCAATTTGTGGTTCGGCTCATTTATCTTTGGTTTGTAAGGATTTGAGAATAGCTATATTAAGTATTGAGTCTAAGTGTAATACTTATGTTTTTGGTTTCATGGGCTATGGGTTGATTCTAGGCATGGATTGGCTAGCTAGTGATTGTGTAAGGAGGGTAGTTAGACTTTCGACCTACCTCGGGAATACCCTCGAGATTTCGTGCGATCCTAAGGGATCAGTTAGCTTAGCTACCAAGAATCACTTGATGCATTTATCGAAGATTTGCGATCCGTTAGAATAATCCATGAGTACGCGGATGTTTTGATTAGGTTAGGGGTTTTCCCCCTAAAACTCGAGATAGACTTCTGCATATATCTAGTTGACAATGCAAAGCCAGTTATGCGATCAACGATAGTTTTGGAGCAATATTGGCAAGGGTAGCCAGAGTCGGTTAAGTGCTCAATTGTTTGGTTGTTTTGCTAGTATCATCTCATATAGATCGTCCAAATTCGAAGGAGGTATTCCTTGGGTGCTTGTCTGATATTGGTTTAGGCCTTCGGGGCTTGTACCCGAGGGATGTCGAGTTCGACTAGGATGGTTTGTGTGAGAGATAAATAGTTGTGGCAGGCAGGGAAAGACTGGCCTTAAGAGAGGTAAAAAGTACATAGCAACCTTTAGCTTTAGACCCTCAGAGTTGTGACATGATGGATAAGCAAACTAGAAGAGATAACTCTAGTCATCTTAGTATATACACTTGGTATTATGGTTAACATCTATTTATCTTGGAAAGATAGTTCGACTACATTGGATACCCTCTAACATAGTAAGTGATCCAGGTCCTATCTTTACTAGTGGGTTTTGGAAATGGAGGTCAAGAAGCTTCGCAATCGTGAAGTTGAATTAGTTAAGGTATAGTGGAGTGAAGCTCAAGAAGATGCGACTTAGAAGACCAAAGACTAGATACGCGCATCATACCCTTTTTGAGGGTATATCCTTGATTCCACTTTTTCTGTAAAGTTTATTTGCATGCTAGTCTTTATCTTTTAAGTATATCCTCTCGGTCCTATCTTCGATCCTTCGGTAGAAGCCAATGGATGTAAACATGTGTTTGAGACATGTTATGTTTGGTGCATGCAAGTGGTTGCAAGTGTTTGCTAGTGGTTGCTCATGGATGCATATACACACATTAGGCAATAGATTGGCTCAGTCACTTTCATATTGCATATGCATATGAATGTATGTATTTGTATATGGATTGAAACTTGATGGGTTATCATATGGATGTTGCATATGGATGAATGAATATGCGCACATATAGTATTTACATGACTAGGGATGCTTGCATACATATTGGACGCATGACACTCTCATGATCCGCATTAAGGAGGTCAACTGAATTAGTGGACCGCCTGATCTTTTGCATTAGTATTGGGACATATACACACACTTTTGCATATTTTCATTTTGCATTAGAAGTATTTTTAAGGACAATGGACGCCTGTGTTTTATGGTTGAGTAGATGGATAGTTGGATGGTAGGATATACGTTCTTCCTAACTTGAAGATTTCGGGGACAAAATCCTTTAAGGAGGGGAGAATGTAACACCCCGTAATTTCTGTGAGCATTAAAGTAACAAATTAAAGCATGCTTAACTTTTAGGAGAAGAATTAAGGGCAATGGGTTATGCCATTGCGTTCGTCTCGAAATTCTGCTTGGAATAGAGTTCAGGTTTTCGTAAATCGGACTTCGTATGAAGAAGTTATGTCATTCGGAAGTTTCAGGAAATTAAATAAATTAAAACAGCTCGAATTCAAATTCGAAATTCAAATCACACACCCGGGCTGGGTGGGAAATTTCCCACCCAGGACCCAAGTCGACCAGGGGGTCGACCTAGGTCACATAGGTCGACCAGGGGGTTGACCTCCCCCCTATTTCCAGATCCGAGGACAGGTTCGTTTTTCTGCGTTTGGACGCCCGTTCCGACCAGATTCGTTGATCCCTATGCTAAATAAACGCCCCTAAGGCTACAGTTTTCTCTACACAACTTCATTACGCCTATGCTCTACCCTAATTCATATCAAAATAAATCAAAGACAGGGTTATGCTGCTCAAGTTCTTCGTGAAATCAAGTTAGAATTCAAGTAAAGATTCAACGACTTCAACAACTATTTTCTAAGAGTCAAATCTAAATTAGAGAATCGATAGTCTACGTCAAGGGATAGCTTTTCAGTTTCAGAAATCAAATCCCAGAATTCAAGACTATTCTGTAATTTGTAAGTTCATGTTACTTTCAGTAATAAAAGTTAATTCTGATTCTGACATTGTAATAAATCTGAATCTGAGATTATGCCTATTTCTATCTGTCTTTCTATATCCATTGGATCTATCTCATTGATAATATTATGTTCATTCTTTGTCTCTTCTTTCCTTCTTCCCTTTTTTGTTTTATTGCCAGGCAACTGCGAGCCTGAGCAAGATCTCATCAGAGATGAACGTGCGTTGGAAATAAAATTGGGCATAATATATGATTTGAACATGGCCAGCGCTAAAATTGGGCATAATATATGATTTGAACATGGCCAGCGCTAAAATTGGGCACAATATATGATTTGGACATGACTAACGCTAGAATTGGGAAATGTATTAAATTATGTATAATTGGGCATAACTGATTTATAATGGATTTGAGGACATAACACATGTTGTGTTTAAAACATAAAGTGTATCGAACATATGACTTGAAATTTGAGGCATAAAGTATATTGGACATATGACTTGGGATTTGGGGTGTAAAATTGAACTGTTAACATGTAAGGCATAGTGCATGATGTGGTTTAAGACCTAAAATTGGGGCATATTATATAAGACAGTTCATGACTTGAAAGAAGGAGATTATTGTGTATAGTGATTTATGGCTTAGGCATGAAAACCTATAGTAAGATAGGGATAGTTGTTAAATGTGAACGCACCTAAAAGTGGGATTTTGGGGTAATTGGCATGCACTATAATTATAGGCTATAATTTGACATAATTTATGTTGTGAATCATGACTTGGGTTTTTGGGAGAATATTTTGTACGGAGCAATATGTCTAAACCTTAGGGCGTGTGCTATATTGTGATTTCTTTTGGAGGCATGACTATTATTGCAAATTTGGGAAAATTGGGTGTAACCTATTTTGAGTAATAACTTGATTTTGTGGGGCTTAACTTGAAATTAGCTTTATTGAGGTATAACTTGAGAATTGGAACATGACTAGATTTGTGAATTTGGGATAATTAGCATATAAAATTTAGACATGGAAATGTAAGGTAAATATGCTAAAAGATAAACATGCCTAACCCGAGGTTAGATTGAGTTGCGGTGTAAAACTGCCCGGAACCGCCCGGCACATCCACTAACTGCAACAACACCTATCTAATGTGAGATGTTAGTGAATCATGCCCAAGAAAACCCGAGGTTAGATTGAGTTGTGGTGTAAAACTGCCCGGAACCGCCCGGCACATCCAGTAACCGCAACAACACATATCTAATGTGAGAGGTTGGTGCATTAATAAATCAATTAATGCTAATGAATAAGATGAATAACTAGGGTTAAGTCCATAGGAACACTTAACCAATATAACATGAATGACTAGGGTTAAGTTCATAGGAACACTTAACCAATATAACATGAATAACTAAAGTTAAGTTAATGAGAAACACTTAATATATAACAAGATGAATGGGTAGGGTTAAGTAATAAGAAACACTTAACCAGTATAACTTGATTTGTGGTAAGGTTAGGTTAAAACAAGAGGGCAACACTTAACCAATATAAATTGATTTGTGGTAAGATTAAGTTAAAACAAGAGGGCAACACTTAACTAATATAACTTGATTTGTGAAGGCAACACTTAACCAAAGTAATAAGACAAGTAGGTGGGTTAAGTTAACTTGAATTGATTGATGACACTTAACCAATACAACATGATGAACACGTGGGGTTAAGCTGACAAGAAACACTTGACCAGTAAACATGGTTAAGTTAATAGCAAACACTTAACCAATCCAACATGATAAGTGAGGAGGGTTAAGTTAATAGGAAACACTTAACCAACATGACATGATGAATGGGTAGGTCAAGTTAACATGAATGGACAAAACTTAACCGTTAAATAAACATGCTTGAATCGATGGAAGGATTAAGTACATCTCGTGTAGGTGGATAATATTAGTACATATAGGCCCACAAACTTAACCGTTAATTAAACATGCTGGAATCGGTGGAAGGGTTAAGTACATCTCGTGTAGGTGGGTAATATTTGTATATATAGGCCCACAAACTTAACCAGTAGGAAACCCTAGTAATGGGGACCCATTTCAGCAGTAGCCCACATAGATGTATCATCGTACCCTGAACTACGCAGGGTGGGGCACAATTACTAGGCTGATTATAAGCGGTCAAAACAGCGGCAGGGGGTACGTCAGTGTAGGTTCCGATGGTTAAGGGGTGTGCACAAACTCCGGAGTGGGAAAAAGCAGGCACTGGGTACCAGTAGTTATACACTGTGCATCTTGAATCGTGTCGGGTCGCTATCATAGGATTGATACACCTTATGGTGGGACCAGCACAGGGTATCTACACGCAAGAGAGGGTCGATTGACACGGACACATGGAACATTAATGCAAGTAAAGAGCCGATCGATATGGTAGTAAGGGTACATCTAACATTTTCATGGCAATTAGGCAGATTGAGGTGGAATCCTCACGATAGATGTACATTTGAAGGCTACCACAATTACGGGGATTGGGATCACATTACAATATGATCATTTTATATGGATTACTAGTTGGGACACTAGCTAGGTGGTGCAGAGATATAGAAATTAGAATAACAAGGTAGTAGTGAAGTAGATAAAGAGTAGAAGCGCATTCAGATTATCTTGCCTTACCATATCTATACTAATCGTATGTTATCTTGTTATCATTATTCTCATGGTATTGTCTTATATTCAGTTTATATATGTCATGATGCTTTTGCCTGTTTATATGCTGAAAGTCACTGGACTTACCAGACTTATGTCTAACCTAGTTTTGTTTCGCCTCTTTTCTTCCGTTCCCCTCCCCCCCTCCAGGTTCACAGGGAGGAAATGTTACCACTTAGCTCAGTTTTCTTTCCAAGCTCGAAGATAGTCGATGTATTGCTTTGGACTCTCTCTTCCACTGCTATGGATGGTTCATGCTTTATTGAGGAATACAATTGTTATTTTTATGCTTCTTTTATACTTGGAAGTTTTTAAATCAAGACCGAAGTTCTATGTATTACTTTTAAGTATGATTGAGACAACTGTTGTAAAAGCTTGACTGAAACACATTGCTAATAAAATGACTTTATTTTCCGCTGCTTTATTTGTCTATCTTGTAATTTATCTGCATCTTTTACCTATAATGCTCCGCCGAAGTTAAGGCATTTCCTTTGTGAGTGACCATAACGGAGGTGGGGTGTTTCAATTATTTTGCACAATAGAAAAAAAGTGTTGCCAAATTTTCTTTGACTTCTTTCCTTTTAACCTTGTTTCCTCTTTTCAGTACATAATCTTTCCTTTCTTCTTTTTTCAAATTTCAAAAAAAATATCCTCTTTTGCAAAAAAAATCCCCTTTTTCCTTCCTGTCGACTTCTTCAACATCTTGAATTAAATTCATTTCAACCTTCTTTCCAATTTTTTTACATCTGCTTTCCTTTCTCTAATTTTTTTTAATTTAAAAAAATCCTTCCTATTCTTTCCAATTTTTTTTCCTTACTCCTTTTGTCTTTCCTCTTTTCAATACATTTGATTTCTTTCCTTCTATTACAATTTTCCCTTCTTTTCTGAAAAAAAATTTCCACAAATTTCCATCTGTTTTCTTTCCTTGTGCTCTTCTGCCGCTTGCTCACTAATTCTTCCACAATTCCACCATCCACAAACCTCCACCCCATCAAATTATCATAGCCCTCACCATCATCTTCACGTTACATACCAAACTTAAACCAAACCCGTTTAATACTCCAACACCAATCCACCTCATACATCATCCACGCAAACTGTATTGCATCTCTCACCACATAAACATCTTCTACCCTTTGTTTACACAATACTCTAGCATCCATCGCACTGCAATATACCCAAATCCATTAACTTTCATCACGCCAAACCTTCTTTCAGCATCAACCCACTTCCTCTTCACATAGCTCCATCGCAGCTCCCTTCTCTTCAATACCCACGTTAAAAAACATCACGGAAATTTTCACAACCAATCACCATCCAAAGATCCGTCACCAATTTTCCGGCACCACTACGATACCCCCGATCAACATCATCAACCGTTGAAGATTACCAGCTCACACAAACATCATGCACCTTGCCATTTCCACAACACATTCAACCACTTCCGATCCATAACCGACTGCAGACACATAAACAATTACCACAATCCACAAACTTGTTGTTTTCTCAATCCAAAAACATCTCTGCTTGAAACCACTCGTAGTTCGGTTATACCTAAAGCAAAACCAAAATCCAAATTCGCTGCCCATACCATACCATCATCCTTAATCCACCATTCACTACTCCGATTCCAAGATCATCTCAAAAATTGCTGAACCGACAAACCATCACCATCGCAATCCGAAATGCAATTGTCTCAAACTCCAAAAATTATCCCACCACCGAACCCAAAACATCGTCTCCATGATTCTCCTACAGCAAACTTCTGATCATTCTTCACAAACCCCTACCATAGTCCCCCTTCTCATGCAACTTTACAAACAGACGTACCCATCGATCACCAATTCTATGAACACCCTCGCTGAACCCTAAATCCAATTCAAATCAACCTTAGACCAAATCTCCCCCAAAACCAAAAAGAAACCGTCCTCCTCACATCAACTTTCACTACTTACAAACAGTAATCCTAAACTCCTTCTGTGATAAAACCGAAATCCAGTAACACAGCGACCACCTTCCTCAACATCTGAATCACGCAATCGAAACCCAGGATCACCTTTACCAATTCGCTCTGAAATTCTTGATTAGCGATCACCAATCAGTTCCGATTCACCAACGTACACCCGATCACCAACAGACCATCCAACAGCCGTGACCTTCAACAACGCAACAACCAAAATCGCAACCTAATTCTAAAACCCTTATTCCCAAATCAAACCCAATTTGCAACCTAAATGCTTTACTGGTACACAAATCACGATCGAATACCCCAATTTTTAGAATTCGATTTGAGAGAAATTCGAACCATACCCGATTCTCCTTTGAATCCCAGTCGAAACGGAATACATATAATTTTTTTTTGATTTTCTTCTATTTCTCATAAAAAAAGAAGGGTTCGATTTGTTTCCATATTTTCTTTCTCGGGCACGATTTGTTTTGTGTAAAAAAAGGGGGCATGTTGAATTTTCTCTGTTTTCTTTGGCTATTGTGGTATAGTGTTTATACTTACATGGCTGCTGAGGAATGTATGTTTAGTTGGGTCTTCTATTCTTATGGCTTCAAAGGGACATGCTGCTACCTTCATTTTAAAGGGGGTGAAGTTTGTTTCTTAATTCTTTTTAGCTAGTTTAATCTTTTGTTTTAGGTTTAGTTCAATTTAGTTTAGTTTTTTTTATTTAGTTGAGTAAGTTTTTTTAATTCCAAGTTAGTTTCTATGTTCTCATTTTTGTTTATTTTATTTGCTTTTCTTTTACAAAAAAAAAAAGAAAACAAAACAAAAAGCCATTCAAATTCAAAGACCTAAGTGGAAAGAGCTCAAACAAGCGATAAGAAATTCAAGGATCAGTCGATTTTCAAATAGTGAAGGGAAGAGTTCAACCAATTCAATTGCTCTGGATGGACCGCCATACCCCACTGTAAAATTTTCTAAACTCTACAGGTGCTCTGCTGCTTTGAAAATTATAGAAATTGCTTGTAAAAATCTTCTGCATGGGCAGCGACTATCTTGTACAATATTTTAATTTTCTGTTATTATTCTGTGACTGTTCTGTGACTAATATTTCTGAATATGTTTGTCAGAAATGAATTTCTATAACTAAAATCATCACTCTCGTCGTTTTTCAATTCTGAAGCTTGATTTGATTTGCAAAATAATATAATTGAATTATGGTGTTTTGTGAAGTTGACTGTCTCGTATAATTGGGTTGCGGATATATAATAGTTCAATTTATTGAACTATTAGCAAAAGAGGTTGCATACTACCTGTAAAACATTGGTCGTATCCCTTAGTATTTATACTATACGTGAACGGCCATAAGACCCACTTCCCCCTTTTAATTGAGTCAGTTAATTAATAGAGTACAACTCAGTATTTTATAGTATTTTGAACTAAGAGTAATTTCTGTCTTGCCTTGACTTCATTCAAATGTCTGATTCAAAAAAATCCTTGAGAGAATCGTGGGATAATAACCTGAGAAGACATTCCGTGGAAGAGTATGAGTTGCAACTCATGAGGCAAGATTTTCCAAAATTTCGTGAGCCCAATGCCAACAATTTTCAAAATTTTCCAACTGACCAACATTTTCAAAATCATAGAAATTATCGAAACGGCGATTTCAATTCAAATGTCAATAATTTCGATTACGGGCCACATCCACATCAAAATAGCTTTGAATCCCAATATATCTTTGATCCACATCAATATGGGGTTGTGAACCAAAATTTCCAAAATTATAGCCCGTATCAACATCTTGAAAATAACCAAAATTGCAATTTTCACTTGAATTTTAACAGTTTTGGTTACGGACATAATTTCTATGATCAAAATTATTTCCAATATCATTGTCATTTTTTTGAAAATTCAAACAACCACCTCACTGGAAATAATATTGATCATGAAATTGATGTGGACTATAATTTTGAGAATCAAGAAATCCAAAACGAAAGCTCTCAAATCAACGATTCTGAAGAATATCATATTAACATTCTTAGAGAGAGGGTAGAAAGGAAAGATAGACAGCTTGATGAAAAAGATAGACAGCCTGATGAAAAGGATAGACAGCTTGATGAACTTCTTTGTTCAATGACGTCTTTTAAAGAACAACTCGAGCAACAAAATCAAATTCAACCATGCGATGGATCAGGAAATAATCCGTTCTTAATTGATAGTGAAAATTTTAAAATAACAACTTTGGAAATTGAGAATAAAGATCTAAATGAAGTTGTTCAAAATTCAATAAGTGATTTGGATTTCAACCCTTTTCAGGAAAAAGATTTAAGCTTAGATTTTGATCTTTCTCTTTCAGGCTGCGAAAAACTTGAAATTCTAGAAAATTGAACAGAATAAAAATGTTGAATTTTTCAATTCAAATTTGGAGAAGGATTTTAATGAACATGAATTTTTTGGATTGTATGAGGATGAGTTGCCAAATGAGGATGAAATAGAATCAAGCCACCAATCCAAGTTCAAAAATTTTGATTTTGAGGTTTCAAACGAACAAGAATTTGTCAATGTCGAAAATATGTTAATTGATAAAATTGAGAAATATGATCACATAGTCTTGAACAACGCTCAGAATTTAAAATTCATGATTGCAACTGTATTTATATACAATCACAAATTTTTGGACAATTACACTGATAAATTTGTTGAGCACATGAATTATTTGTGGAATGTTAGCTTGATTGAAAAACTTCATGTTAGGACGACCCTGGATATTTATCTACTGGACTATAAATCTAGGTATAAAGATGAGATGGTTTTCAAAAACCTTTGCTTATTAAAAAACATGCCTAGACATAGTGGAAATGAGATTCATCGGGCTAGAACCAAGTGTGGGGGGAAAAGTTGGTGGCATTCTTTGCATCGCATGCATCGCAAACACATATATCATTGTACATATGATCCATTCTTACATATAGTTAGACTGCATTTCATATTACGAATCATTTTGTATTTAATCCATCTTTAGGTTCTATCCTTCACATTTAGGAAACGTGTTTACAGTGTGGACACTATTTAGTTCTAGTATGGGGGGAGTCTGCATTGCATCCTTTTTATTCTTTGTTAAAAAAAATTCTTTTTTTTTCATTTTTTAGATAGGACCATCATGCATTTAGATCGTAGTAACACTCCAATTTTTTTTTTTTTTTTGAAACATGACTCATTTTAGATTGATACAATAAAATAAATTAACAATTATCAGTCAGTTGATAGTATTTTTTTTCTCTCGACTAAGATCGAATAAGAAATTTAATGAAAAGTTGAATTTTGAGGGATAATAGTGTAATCGGTACATAGTGAGATTCTTAGGTGATGGCCATGAAGTTTATTCTAAACTTTAGTCTTTGTTTAATAAGTGGAGGACTTAAAATTACTTTTATTGGCTTTTCGAATCTTTAAAACTAAGTTGTGTTAAGCTGAATTCGCGTAATCTCTCTTGTTCTTATATTTTCAATAATAATAATAATAATAATCCAAGGTATCCAACATTGCTTGTATATCTGGCGTTGGTGTGCAAAGCCACCAAGCTCTATCCGACATGTTGTTGAAAAAGTTAGCGTTGGTATATCTTGGTCTCATTTTATGAGATTGGACACCTAAGGATTACCGACATGTTGACAAAGTTAGCGTCGGTCTGCACAATCCGCCAAGATCTTTCCCAAATCTCCGTCAATCCGCAAGGCAGAGCATGAGTGGTATACCTTGGTCTTTAAGTTTGGTGTATGTAATTAATTATAAAGCTTCATTTTATAGAGATAGAGAATAAGAGATGGTGCCCAAACACTTCTTGACCTTATTGATTTGACTAGCCATACACGAGAAAATGATAATACCACTCTACAAGCTGTGACAAGCAAACTAAGAATTTATTTCATGGCTGCACTATGTTATCGACCAAACCAACTGGCCAAACTAGAGTTTAACATTAAAAACTTGAATTATGTTGAAAATGTGTCACAAGTTGAGGTATCTAAAATAAAATCAACTGATTAGAAATCGTTAACTTAATTTGTTGTAACACTTTCTGAAACAAGTCGTGTTTTCATTTTTTTGTTTTCAATTGCATAAGTCCTCTTCATTCATGTAGTTACATTAGAGCCATAGCATACTGTATTTGGATTTTGTGGGTAGTATTAGCTGAAAACCGTCACAAGACATCACTCGTCCTACTAGGGACACCTAGAGGTTTAATGGCTTGTTGCATACGCTCAATGCAATCGTGTTTCCTATGAAAGTGTGACCTATCTAGTTAGTTTTTAATTTTTGTTTACTCGAGGACGAGCAAAAGATAAGTGTGGGGGTATTTGATTAACATAGAAATGTGTTTATTCTATGCTCATACATCTTATCTTTTTTATATAAACTAAATATTACTTGGGTATTATTTTGTCACTTTTACAAATATGCTGACTTAGCCACATGCAGTCAGAAAATATAAAAATAAAGATCAAATTGTGGTATATTTACATATAAAGACTTAATGATGATGATCTCACATCCAGTTGCTATTTGGACAAGAAAATAACTGGTAGAAAGGCTATGTATATCACAAATCAAAGAAGAATTGTCAAGGAAGCAAGAGGAAAAGAGGAAAGGCCCAAATTTACTAGATTTCACTAAGGCCCATTTGTCATTATATTAAGGTTAGGGTTGGCCATCTATCTATAGATACCCTTGTGATCTCATTGTAAAGATCATCCTGGAACTAACAAAGTTTTCTTCTTTTTCTCTTTTCAACATTTTTTTTATTTTCTTAGCAATTACAGTTGTCTACACAATTAGATTTGGTATAACACTATTTGTATTTTGCACTTATTTTCATTAATGATTAACCGTCTGATTAGATTCAGCGGTAATCCTAATTTTATTTCCTGTTTGTTATTTTAAATTTCTGCGATTTTAATTTCATTTCTTTTTATTGCTTTCCTAGGTCATATTGAATTAAATATAGGTTTTATTAGATTCAGATCTGATTCAATTCAATAATAGTTTTATTTTATTTTTTTCAACCCAACCTCCAAATTTCATCTAGCTCGCCCAAGAAATTATATAGATAATTTAATTTAATTTACCTCCCTATGATTCGACCTGCATATTACACGATCTGTGCGCTTGTGATATTATTACATAATTCGCGCTTTTCTAATTCAATAGAAAGCGATGATCATGACGAGTGAAAACCATTTGTGTAGCATCTAAAAAATTTGATACGAAGAATGAAATCCATTTGTGTAGCATCTGAAATCTCAAATGTGAAGAAATTCAATTATATGAGACAAGTGTTGGACCTTAACCAATTAACTTGCATAGTGTTTGGAAATCTCAGACACGACAAGTGTTGGATTTTTTAGCCTAAGCAAGGGCAAGAAATTCAAAGTCCTTCCCACAGTGGAAGATATCGACCTCCTAAGCGGGGGCATGACTATCAAAGCTTCTCAAAAAGAAAGCAAAAAATAAATCACAAGAGTGCACTTCCTAAGGCATGAAATGTTATACACAATCATACATGTCAATAAAATAGCAATGCTTAAAATCCACAGTCGGCTTTAGTTGATTAGTCGATATTTAGCGTTAATGCGAATTCAAATTAAAATATCGTATTTGTGTAGATAATATTCGATAAGATATAAACCATTGAGTAAAATAGTCCTGTACAAACACTTTATTCAAGTCAAGGTAAAAATTCACTATAAGTCATTTTTAATGATTAACTAATCCACTATCGACATGGACAGTCGATGGTGAGTATAAGTCCAAAATCGTGTAATTTCTTGTTTTAGTTACAGAACAGGTAGCATAAAGCATATGAATTCAAAATATGATTCACCATAGCAAAAAAAGAGCTGCAACCGGTCCTCAACGCAAAAGTATATCAACAACAATGTTCATTTCGAAGCCAACATTTTTTACAAGCAAAAAAATGCAAGCTTCAAGGGGCAAATATTAACTCCTTTATAAATACGGTTCACAACAGATGGCATCGACTGTATAACAGAAAGCTCATTCAGGCATTATGTCGAACATATCAAGTGCAAACAATCATATTACATATGTTGGACCATTCACCCATACTTCTCGTTCATCCATTATGATCGGTCACCGCCTGAGCTGATCGGTCGGTCATTAAGTTTAACATCCCAGAATTTTAACTAATTTTGATTTGTAGTTTTATTTATATAATTTTAGATTTTCTGAATATAAATTGATTTTTATTAGGTTTGAATATGAATTTTTAACTTTGTATAAGTATTTTGTTTTATATAATATGATGTTTATAAGAAAAACTTATTTTAAAAATTATATTTATAAGGTTTATGTTAAGTAATAATATTTTCTAATTTTGATAATATTGATTTATATGAATTTGGTAAAGGATACTTTATTTTAAAAAGATTTCGCAAGAATGATTTTTATTTTCTTCAATAATGTTTATAAAATATATTAAGCATTTATTTTAAACCATTTTTGTATAAATTTTGGTGAAGTATATATATAAATATATTTGCTGAATAATATAGATAATTCTTTTTTAAAAAAGGTTATGTTTTGATTTATCTTAAGTAATATGATGGTTATGTTTTGGCTACATTTATAAGTGTTACAAAGATGTTACCAATTTAAATAAATTAATTAAGGCTTTGATAATTAGGTGTCCACTTACGTGTCTTCATGCATCATATGAGTTCCATGAAAAATCCAAGTGTCCATTTAGTTGTCATCATGCATGGAATTAGCCTCATGAAGGATACATGTGTCCTTTGCTAGATTTACCATAATACCCATATAAATCCCTATATAAGGAGAGCCTAACCTCCACAATTCTTCACTTCAGTTATACAACTTCTTCATCATGTACTGTTCTTCTTTCTGTCTCTTTGTTATTCACTTCTATTCAAGATTTTCAGTTCCAGTAAAGATAAAATATACTTTTCCTCTCAATCAAAAATCCAAAACTCTCAATCCTTTCATTTTCAGCTAAAATGATCTGCATGAATATTGTTCAGACCATCATCTTCGATTTTTAGAAATTAACAGATCATATTTTCCTTGAGTGTTGAGAGAGAGATCCCTGTTTTACTGTAAACGTGAAGAGTGGGTTCCGGAACTTTGAAAAATCGTATCGCATAATCCGCTCCGAATTAATCAACGCCGTCAGCATCATTACAATCAGCAAGAAGTGTAGTATTTTTGGTGCGAGTTTCGAGTGATTCCGTGATGATGATTCAAAAAGCTGAAAGTTAGGGTTAGAGTTTGTCGAAGATTCAAGCAGTGATAGGAGAATCGGAGGATGTCGTTGTGATGAGGACGGAGCTGGCTTCGATGTGGTGTAATTTTGGTGAAGATCGGCGCATGTTATGGAGGTGCAACATTTTGGGTTCATGGGATTTTTCCCCGTTCCAGGTTTCGGTGATGGTTCGCATTTTGATGGAAGGGACCTTGGACGTGGTGGTGCGGTGCAATTGAATGAGGAGACTAAGAGAAAGTTGTTGGTGGTCTCGGATCAAAGAACGATGGGGTGTTTGGACGGTGTATGCGCACCACCGTGCACGTTTCAATTGGGTTCGGCTACAGGAGCTTCACGCAAGAAATTTTGGAGGAGAGGAAGAAGAAGCACGCGGGCCGGGTCATGAATTCAAGGAGCAATTGGGCTTTTGGGCCAAAGGATTTTGGGTATGGTTATTTTAATTTCTAAGTTATAATAGTGTAAACTTTAAACACTCGTATTTCACTCGTTTTAAATCCGATTCGGTCGCCATCAAAGGCGTTAGAATCATATCGAAAAATAGAATCTGTTAACATATAATATTGGTAAAATTTGTTAAGTATAAAGTTATATAAAAATAAAACGAATGTCCATATATATATAACAAAATATAACGAGCATCGTTATAAATTCGATTTCGATATAAAAATTAGCAGAAAATTCCAGCTGCAAATGGAAGTGGATTAAGAGCAGTACTAGTAGCGGTGGTAGGGTTCGTTGGTTTGTTCGTCTTGGTAATGAAGATGTTAGAGCTCGAGTGGTAAGAACTTCTAATTTAAACTATTTATTTAAATTAGTTAATTATAATTAGATGAGATTAATTATAATTAGTTGATGATGATTATATGATGGATATTGATGTTTGAATGGTTGTTCATGAATTAGATAATACACTGAACACTAGTAAGCGTTATTGTCTGTAATGCTTGTGCACAGCTAAATGTTTGTTGTGATGAATGAATTCATATCCATCTGATCGTATGGTTCATTTGGACAAATATGATTGCATTGCATGATATTATACACACATACACACCGTGGTTGTGGAAATATATAAGTGATCGATTTAAAATATCCTTCCTATATATGATTTTATTTAATTATTAAATAATATTTAAAATGTAGTTATGAATTAAATTTCAACTTTTAAATATTGAATTGAATCGAAAATGATTTGAATTTTGTATTGATTTGTATAACTATCTTTATATCTATCTGGAACTAGTCTTGGTAAAAATATTATTTTCAATTTAAATTTGAAATGAGATTTTTAAATTTGAATATGGTTTTATATATATATATATATATATGTATGCACCCATAACAATTCGTCTTTATGAACGGCTTGAGTCGGTTTAATTACCGGCGAGAATCGGGTAAAAGGCGGATCGTTATAAGCGGTATCGGAGCTTTGGTTATACAAAGCTATAGGTACGATGTATTTTGAACAAAGGATAGGACTCATCAGAGCTATAGTATCTCATTAGAGATAGGGTTAGAAATATCCTAGAATGAGATTTTGGAATATAATGACGAGTGAGCGTATTTTTGAAATCTATATAAGGTATTTTTGAATAAGTAAATCATTTTGAAAATGATGATTATTTAAAATATATTTTGAAATATAATTGGAAATAAGGATTTCGAGTTTTTTACTCGACGTCATGATTGGACTATCGAGTATGTAACAGTTTTGAATATACGTCTGATCAACGTATATACAAAATCCAATATATACTAGGTAGATGTAGGGTTACACTCTAGTCGCTCGAGGATGATTTTACTGATGACCATGGCACCATCAGTGGTTATTTCTGAGTTTCGAAAGTGGGATGACTATATGGTTCCAATTAAAACGTCGAGGAATACTTGAACCATTTCGATATGTTAGAATTATAAAAAGGGAATGGTTAATCCCTAAAAAACCATACGCACATTGGGTAAAGGGGTACAAGGCGGGTCTTATCAGCGTCGGTCATACGTAACACAACCACACTAAGCAGGATCCAAATATCAGACCCAAGGCTAGACAAGTCTGCCAGTGCGACCGAGCCATAAGAAGCGCGACTCAACAAAGATGAAGGCTGCACATCCAGAGAACCGCTCGGGCACTAAAATAAGATAGATCACCTGTTTGGCATGAGCAAGAGCAGCCTCATAGTATAGCCATAAAGCCAAGTGGCCCCATGAAAAGGCAGCAAGTGGACGAGCGCCCTTGGTTCAAGAAGAGCGGTCGCGCAAGGATCAAAGGAGGGTCGATATCGGCTCCGCACTCCGCTCTTACGAAATCTCCCAAAGCATCCGCGCCCGTACTTAAGGACCCGCTTAGCTATTTAAGACACTCGGCAAGTCGTCCGCACATAATACCGAATGCGACCATAGACAACTGACTACAGCTGCCGGTGGCGTGGTCGTAATTAACAGAATGAACGACCCACGACCTGGATAAACAGATTCCAGATCATTCACCAAGAGGAGTCCACCCATAAAAACACCATGACTATCCACATTTAATGGGGCTTTTTGGGAAAAACTACGAAGTGCTGCTAAACTTCAGACTCAACCATAGATCTGGCCATGGCGTCGAGTACCATTTCAGAGTGAAGGCATCTTCTCTCTCAGTCATTCATCCATCCTTCTTCTCCTCAAACTCTATTATTCTCCTGTATAATTCTCTGGATCAAAACATATAAACGAGGGTATATTGAGTAGACATAGAGATGTATGAGGTCAGAGAATTGATGTACTTTGTAATTCTCATTATAAGACAGGAAATAGCCTTAAAATGGACGTAGGCCTCGTTAAAGGCTGAACCACTCTAAATCTCGTCTCTACTTTACTTTTTCTCGCATTTTTTTACTGTTTATTGCAAACCAGACATGGTCCCATTTATTTCTTACCAAATTGGTGAAGTACAGTTTAGTACCTTGGGTGTTTAGACCATTTTTGGTGTAAACATTTTGGCGCCCACCGTGAGGCCGTGTTCATAATTTCCTTTTGTAATTCAGCAATCAAAACATCTCAAAATTGTTTTCTCCTTTGAAATCATGGTTGGATTGAAGAAAAGTGGTAAATCCGCTAAAGTCGCTGCGATCATCGAGGATGATAATGCTAATGAAGCTGCTTCTCCAATCTTGAACCAAGGGGCTGGGAAAATTCCCGAGCCATCTGTCACGCGAGATGATTTGAATGTGGTTGTAACCGGCTTGAACGAGAAAATGGATAATACAGCGAAGATGGTAATGGAAAGGTTTGATGTCCTGACCAATGGTCAACCAATCTATTACCGTCAAACGATGTGGGTAATGTTGACGAAAAAGAGAACTCATCAGCCCCAGATCCTGGACGACCTCACAGCTCAGTGAGAGACAGGAAAGAGGCCGGAGTTGGGGATTCTAAGTTCATATCTCCACAACGCAAAGAAGAACGTGCGACGAATCGCTCCGACATAGCCTTCCTCAAGAAAGATGCGAGGTGCCGAAGCTTAAACCGTGGCCATGCTAACGTCGGCATCGATTCTAATGGACAAGCGGGTAATGAAAGGTGCATCACAGACTTAATCCAGCGAGTAATGGAGGAGAAGGTGGCTCAAGAGGATGCAGAAGGCTTAATTACGCCAACTATGCTCTCGAAACAACATCGAACAAGCAAGCATGCGCTTGCTGGTTCGAAATAACAAGCACGCACTTGTTGCTTTAGTTTTGTTGACTTCATACATTCTGTGTACCTCCTCTCCTTGCTTCCTTTTTTGAATATTCTACAATTCAGGCGCTTAGATTTTTTTTCTTTGATCCAGGAATGGGATCATCTTTATCAGACAGCTTCTCCCGGCAAGTCGCTTTTGTCAGTCCACAGATTACCTTACAGTCCAGCCTTTGTCGTTGTCTCAAGCGTCCCGGAACATCTTCAGATCCTCTAACTCAACATGCTCTCGAAGCACCATTGGAGATTTTACGAAAGAAGAAGAAGCATGATCCTTCTCAAGTATCTGGAAGAGAAAACAGGGATGTTGAGGGGAGAGAAGGCAATAATAAACAAGATAAAGATATGCTCGGTGGATCCTTTGAATTGGTCGAACTTTTATTCCTCGGTTCTTCAGTCCCTCTGGAACCCTTGCTCACATCTCTTACGCCTAATGTACCCGCTCTTTGTCAGATTCAAGTGATTCTTGATAGGCCTTCCTACGAGGTTGCCCCTGGTAATCCTAAATTGAAGGATCGGTTTGGAGATTGGGACTTAAGGGGTATGGATCTCGACTTATATTTGTTTTTGTATGATGACCAAAGTACCGTCAGGGAGCTGAGAGCCATAAAATATTATGTGATCTCCCAACTCACTAATATCAAGGATCAGCTTGAAGTTCAGCTAGAGGGGGCCAAAAATACTTCCAAAGATCGATTCGAGTCTTGGAACAGATTCTGCTCCGAATTTCAGAGGCTGAATACTCAACATCTTGAGCACATTGAGCTTCTAGAGAATGATAAGGCTGAATTGATCCATGTAACTGAAAGTCAAGCGACCGAAATTGCATCCCTCAAGGATGGGACCAGTAGGATGAGCAGCTTGGAGACTGATAACGGAAAACTCCAGGCAGAGATTGAAGCTGTTAAAAAACAACTTAATGAGGCTCAAACCATCCGCGAGCTTGCTGGATATCAATTGACTTCTGTACAGCAGGCTGTGGTTTCTTGTCGGCAGGAGAAGGCAGTACTCGAAGGTAAGCTTACTTCCCAAAGTAAGGCTCTCGAAACTTTGGAAGAAGATAAAGCAAGGTTAACCGATGATCTTGAGCAAGCCAAAATTAAGACCGATGAGACCCTGTTTCGATTTTACACCCTCGGTGTTATAACCTGCGGAAGCTTAAGTTATCTGAACAAGGATTTCCCTCGCACATTAGCTCTTGTCTAGGAGCAAGTGCTTAAATATTACAAAGATAAGGAAAATAGTGTTCTTCAAGAGGCCCTCCTTGAGGCAAGCGATTGTGATGCTTTGGAAAAAGGTAGGAGAATGTTGGCTGAAGAACGAGCTCGATCCCTTGGAAAAGAGGTCCAGAACGTTGCTCCTGCTCATGCCCCTGATCCTATGGGAGATAGATTTTCAGGATCCCAAGTTTTCCTGACGGAATCTTCAGTTGTTAATGAAGGTACTTCTGAGGTTCACTTTGCTGATGACCACGCCGCTCCTGAAGACATCGCCAATTGATGTGCTGGATGGTGAAGGAAAATGGTGATTCACAGATTGACTGTATATGCGAATGTCAGATCGTGCCTGCTGTTTTGTGTTTGTGGCACCAATTTTATGACCATGTATTTTGGTGACAAATTTGCGTTTTGTTCTTACTCGTTGGCGCTAATACGTCGTATTTTATCGCAGTTTTTATTTGCATTGTATTACGCTTTATTGGTTGTGCGACGGTTACATTTTTACATCGTGCAACGTCAGTATCGCTGGTTTGCTTTAATTTTGAGATATCATATCCCCTCTTTTGCCCCTTCTTTGAGGGGCTTAGTACTTATTATGCATTTGTTCGTACTCTTTGATAGTCTGGTAATTCAAACCTTTAAAGCTTATATTTGGATGTGCATTTTTGTAAGGTGCAGGCCTTATTGACTTGGCGTACCAAGTCCTTCGGAGACTCGATTAAATGCATTTTCATATGTACAATTTATGGTTTTTTGTTGTTGTACTCAATCCCATATCTCACTAACTCAGTGACCCGAGCCCTTCGGAGACTGGTTTTGAGCACGCGCCCCGATGGGAGGACTTGGGTTATAAGTTTTCGACCCAATTTCGATCTTATTTGATCCATCTATTATGATCAAATAGAGACCTAAATTGGATACCCCCTTTCGGGTAGGATTTCTAGTACCCCCTTTCGGCTAGGATTTCTGTTACCCCCTTTCGGTTAGGATTTCTGTTACCCCCTTTCGGTTAGGATTTCTGTTACCCCCTTTCGGCTAGGATTTCTGAATTGGACATTTTTTTTTTTGCAACAGAGAGTGCAGCCCCCTGATTTTGGTGTGCTCTCCATGACTTGCTTTGGGATGATTCCTTCCCTTTGAGTTTTGCAAGATGACGGGTTTGATTATCCTTCCTTGTTTGACCATTGCTCTTGGTGCTTGTTGCCTGATTTCCCCTATACTAGAGACCAATTTTTAGATTTAGTTTGCAAACAACTTTTGTTTTTCATGAGATTATGATTTGTGAGAAAATATCTTTTAACTTGTAGAGTTTTTGCTTTACACAGTAAGGGTGAATCACAGATCATTTCATGGAAATACAGCTAGGGGAAAAACAGAATATGGAAATAGTGAAATTAAGATGATGGGAGTTGCGCATCTCTAGTTCTGGATATTGGATTGCACCCAGTGGTCATCAGTCGATGATCGGCCGTAGGTCTTCGAGTGCTTGGGTTATCTCGTGTGACCCAAGCTGATTGGCAACCTTACCTTGCCCTTGACTTTCTGATGCATTTTGAGGATTCTTAACATATTGCTGTAGTTGATTTTTTCGGATGAGCTCCTTGATTAAATTTCTCAAGTGCCTACATTCATTCGTGTTGTGACCAAGATGATTATGAAACCGACAGAACTTCCCAGAACTGGCTTTTTGCTCCGTAATTCTTTGTGGTTTTACCTGAGGGAACATGCCTAAGTCCTTCATCGCAGAGTAGATTTTATCTGGGGTTTCATTTAAGGGAGTCAATTCTGTTTGCTTAAAGAATCTTGACTTCTTGTTTATTTTACTGTCTTTCCCATCAAACCCTGTCTTATTCCCAGAGTCATCCTTTTGAATTATTTGGGATTCGTTACTCTTCCCTTCCTTAATAGTGCTACTCTTCGCGTCCTTCTGGATATCTAGAGTATCGGTTTCTGCACTCATGTATTCTTCGGCTTTCTTGTAAAATTTCTTTGGGGTCTTTGGTTTCTTCATCTTGAGCCACTTCCCGAAATATGACTTCTTATCGATAGCCCTTTTCAGGACTGCCAATAAGTACCAAGGCTCTGGTTCTATAAACTCTACCGCCGCAGTATGGATGCGTGTAAGGAAAACCTTGATGGTTTCACCAGGCGTTTGTTCCATCTCGCTGAGTGACATCACGTCCCTTGCCTTGGTGGTCTGTAGTCGAAATTGATCTTGAAATCCACTTGCCAAATCGGCGAACTGGTCAATACATTTAGGTGGAAGTCTGGTGAACCATAGCGAGGCCACACCTTCTAGGCACACAAGAAAATATAAGCACTTGATTTCGTCAGTGGCCCTAGCTTCGTTCATGTGCTGGTTATATTTGAACAGAAAAATGGACGGATCTCCTACTCCGCTATAAGGCGCTATTGTTGGCGGCATGAACTTCTTTGGGAATTTTGCCCAACGGATTTCCTCTGTGAACGGATTTTTTGCTGGGGGAAAAATCCCATTCTTTCTTTTCATCTTCCCGGGTCGCTTTTTCCTTATTATCCGCTGGATCATGTCTGTGATGCACCTTTCGTTACCTGCTTGTTCATCGGGATTGGCATCAATGTTCTTATCAGTGCGACCATAATTTGAGCTCCGACGCCTTGCTCCTTTTTGGGGGGACGTTATGTTTGTAGGAGTTGCGATAGCCTGAGTCGCATGTTCCTTTACGCCGTGGAGATTTGGCCTTAGAGTCCTCAACGTCGGCCTCTCCCTTCTCTCCCTCCAAGTAGTGATATTGACCAGGGTCTGAAGCTGATGAGTCTTCTTCTTCACCGACATTATTTACAGCATTGGGTGGCGGTAAATTGGTTTGAGCGTTAGTCAGGACATCAAACCTTTCCATCATCATCTTTGTCGTAGCATCCATTTTTTCATTCACGCCAGTCACGACCACGTTTAACTCATCTCGCGTTACCAATGGCCTAAGAGTTTCCCCGGTCCCTTGATTCGGAGTTTGTGGCGTAGTTTCATTAACATTATTATCCTCACTGATCGTAGTAACTTTAGTAGATTTGCTGCTTTTCTTTGATCCGGCCATGGTTTCAAACGAGAAAGCGTTTCCGGGTTTTTTTTAGATTGCTGAATTCTGAAACAAGGAATTATGAAGACGGCCCCACGATGGGTGCCAAAATGTTTACACCAAAATTGGTCTAAACACCCAAGGTACTAAAGCGGTACTTCACCAATGTGGTAAGGAAATAAATGGAGCCATGTTTAACAACAATTGAGAATGAAAATGCAAGGAAGTTAAAACAGAGACGAGATTTAGAGTGGTTCAGCCGTAAACTTGGCCTACGTCCACTATGAAGATAGTTTACATTCTTATAATGAGGATTACAAAATATGTCGACTCTCTCTTTTCATACATCTTTATGTCCAACCAACGTATTCTCATTCACACATTTCAATCCTAGAGTTTTGCAAGAGAATGGTAGGATCTGTAGAGGAGAAGGATGGGTGAGTGATTGAGAATGTAGATGTTTTCATTTCCCTTGATCATAAGATTGTGCTTGACGCCATGGCCAGATGAGTGATGGAACTTCAAGGCATGGAAATGATGATTTCTTTTAAGAATGTTTAAGGAGTGATTGAGGATAGAATTTAGCAGCACTTTGTGGTTTCCAAGATTCGATCTACTCTATGTTGGCAGCTATGACGTATTTATAGGTGAGCTCCCCTCAGGAAATGATCTGAAATCTATATATGCAGGCTGCGGGTTGCTCATCCGATTAATTGCAATCATACCCCTGCCTATTTGTAGCCAGATGTCTGTAGCTGTATCCAGTTGTCGTGTGCGAGCGGTTCCATAGGAGCTAGAGCTTCGGGTAGCTGAGTGGACGACTTTATAGGAGAGAACGCTTTGGGTTGCTTTAGAAGAGCAAAATGCGGGACTGGAATCAATTCTCCTTTGTACCCTGCGCAACCAACCTTCTTGGCTCGAGAGCATTCATACTTTTGCCGCCTTTGTGTGGCATCGTTCACCCTTATGGCTATGTTGTGAGGTCGTTCCGCCTATGTTGAAGGTCAACTTGCTTTATTTTGGTATTTGGTCGATTGTCAAATATGTCGTGTGACCTCGACATCTTTGTTGAGTCGCACTACTCATAATGTATTGTACCGCCACTCTCGATCGCATTGGGCAATTGACTTGCCTTGAACTTGGTATTTGGACCTTGCCCTGTGCGGTTGTTTCTTATCCCTCGTGAGTCGCTTAAGTGCCTTGGATAAAGTTATGCATGATCGACCCTGAAGGTGTTCGTTCTGTAGCTCCTACTCAAGTTTTATAACTCAATGTGCGTATGGATTTTTGGGGGATTAACAAAAATTAATATTGAAGACTGTACAGTTTAAGAGCTTCTAGAGATTCAGAATTCGGAGATAATTCAAGACTCATGAGTAATCAAGATTTCAAGAGTTCAAGATAAATATAGTAATAGAGTCTAGTTTATGTAAGACTCTGAATAGCACTCCAGGTTCAAACTCTATTTCAAATTCTGTTTTTCAACTTTTCAAATTTCAAAATTCTAATTTTCAAATTTCAAAATTCTAACTTTCAAATTTCAAATTCCAAATTATTTTACTTATGATTTCGAACATATAAGTTTAAAGTTTTAATTATGTCATATATGTTTATATAAGTTTATATAGTTATGTAGTTTTAAACCTTATAACTTTATAAGTATGTATATGATTTCATATGACTTTACACTTTAGAATATTTATTTATATTATTAAGTTCTGATTAAAGAATTTAAAACTTATGATGTCAAATATATTTCCTAATTTATGAGTATTCTTATTTTTTATTAAATATATTTTACTAAGTTTATAGTTGATTCTTCATATAACCTTTTGTTTATATATAGTTTATAAATATTTCTTTATAAATTCCTATATATATGTTTATAATTATATTTTATATTGTTTTCATATCACATATATGTTAAGTACTTAATCATATGTTTAAATAATATTTTTCTTATGTTTTTATACTTGAAAAATAATGTTTTAGCAACTAGTTTTGTTTCAGGAATTTCCAGAATTTAAATATTGATTTAAATACTTTAAAAATAAGTTAAAAATAAAAAATATGATAGATATGTCGACATATATTTATTTCTATGTCGACATATAACTGTTAGAAATTTAATTTTGAAAGTAAGTGTCTTTTCACTATTTGTGATGGTTCTAAAGCGTTGCAACCTTTCACACACAATAAAAAGGGATTGAATTCGAATTTTTAATAATCTCTTCTTCTCCACTATCACTCTCTTTCATTACACCATTTTTCTTTATCATTTTTATGATTTCTACGCCTATACTCTGCCAAATTCAATTCTGTTTTCACCAATCTCCTTCTCCCTACACTCTCTAATCGTTACTCTCTGAATCAAGTGCTATTGAAGAGTTATAGGGCTGGTTGTAATTGTTTGGGTTGAGTAAAGTAATCGGTGGTATCCCTTGTAGTCGTGAAATCAAGGATGGGTAATTGGTGGCATTCCTTGCAGCCATGAAATCAAGGACGGGTAATCAGTGGTATGCCTTATAGCTGTGAAATCAAGGATGGGTAATCAGTAGTATCCCTTGTAGCCGTGAAATCTAGGACGGGTAATCGGTGGTATCCCTTGTAGCCTTGAAATCAAGGAGGTTGTAATTGACTATTGTTATAATAATAAAACTCTGCGCAATCCAGCGTTGCATGAGACTGGACATAGGAGCAATCCGAACCAGTCTAAAATCCGTTGTGTTCTTTCCTTTTCTGCATTTTTATTTCTGTTTATTTTGCATCTGTGTTTGATTCTGCATCTGTGGTTGTTTCTATGGTGTTTGATTCATATAATTTATCACAAATATTTTATAATTTGTTAAAATTCTCAAAAAACACTATTCATCCCCTCTAGTGTTTGTTTTGGCTTAACAATCCATTCCGCAATCCCTAACAATTGGTATCGGAGCAAGGTTTTTCAAAAAGTTCATAATCTGATTTTTAAAAATTTTAAATGGCAAATTTTGAACACAAGTTTAAATTCGTGTCTTGCATCTGTATTGCATGAGTCTGCATTCAATTTGACTGAAAATTCATGTTATCATGACATGATTTCTTGAAAAGTTTAAATAGATATATCACATGATCATCATAATGTAATCATTTCAATTACAATTATTGATTCTTTGAAAAGGTATGTTGTTTTGTAGGAAAAAAGTTATTACTGATGACTGATTAGCCAAAAGGCGCCAAGATGATTATTCATCAATAAAAAAAAGAAGAGTTTATGAAGAGAAATGACTTTTGGGGTTATAGTAGTTGAAGTGTCTGTTCATTCAATATTCAAAATTTCGGAGTCCAGTTGGTTAAACTACTAAATCATCAATCTCATCGTCAAATTCTATAAGATGTAAATATGATTCAGAATCATCATCAAGCGATGGAGATCCAAAAACCGGAGATTCAAATATGTGTTTCACAACAATTCATAATTCAGAGAATATCGAAGAAATGGATTTAAAACCGGGTACGCCCTAATTAATTTTTAATTTTTTGGTTGAATGGATATTTTGTTTGCTTTGTTTTGAATTTGAGAATTAAAATTCAAACTTGGAATTTAAAATTCAAATTTGAAATTCAAAATATCAATATAATAATAATAAATTTTGAATGTATGTTAGGATTAATTTTATTTCAGTAAATAGTTAAACCTGAAATATAAATTGATAATTTAAAACCAAGAGTCACAAAACCATATGTCCTTTGAAATTATACATGTATGCCGAATACATAAATGAGCATGTTGAAATATGTTCGAATAAATTCAAATTTTTAATTTTCAAACTTCCCTCCATACTTTTAATAAGAAAATGCCAATTCAAATTCTGGTTATTAACTCTATCTGTTTACTTATTTTCTTATACCTTGTTACTAAATATATATATATATATATATATATATATATATATATATATATATATATATATATATATATATATATATATTAAAAGTATATAAATTAATAAAATTGTATAAACATGTTAATATGATATACAAATTTAATATAACTTTTTGATATTGTTATAAAATATAAATTTATTCATCTTTTATATAGTTTAAACAAGTTTAACTTATATATTATTCAAACGATTTCATAACAATTTTGGGTTACATTATCACAAATATTTTTTGTCACTTAAATACTTATTTTGATTTCTTATTAAGATTTATAAAAGCTTAAATATTTAACCTAATATTTTGGTATAATAATATATATATATAAATGATTTTATGTCTTAAATATAAGAAATTATACTTTTAGAGTTTAATTCATGTCCAGATTTCATAATTTTGTTATGACTAACTTTTTTTTAGTTTTAACAGATAAACGGTTCTTTAACAAATTAATATATTTAGATTTCTAAAAGATTAAATTTAAAATTGATTTGTATTAAAAGATTGATTTATATTTCATAATAAATTAAAATTTAAATCCTCTTTTAAAAATAGTTTTTATATATACAAATATGTTTACTTTATATGATACAATTTTATATTCTCTTTAAAAAGATCTTCAATTTTTACTATATTAAATAAGCACCCTATTGAAACTATATTCATATTTCTTAGAAAATTATTTTGAATTCTTATATTATTACTAACTATATATATATATATATAAACTTTTATAATTACTATCCTTTTATTTCTTTCATAAGTATCATTAACCTAAGTCTAGAAATTAGTATATATTACCCTTGTTTAATTCAAATAATGTATGCATAATGGTTAGATAGTACTCTGAATATATTTTACCTAAATAGATATAATCACCAAATCATTCTGCATACTATCATTACACAGTACATCTCAAATTAAAATCATTCACAACACAAGTTGCATTTCATATATGACTTCATATAGTTTTGCATATGACATATTGCATTATCACCAACACACTACACGTCGACTCTAATTTAACACATAACATGTATACAATATGAGAAATGTTAAATTTAGGTGATACAAAATCACAATTAGATGGAACAAATATGCAAAATGGGAAGGTAAGTATATTCAATATGGAATGCATAAATGCATTGATTGCATTTGAATGAGATGGATGCATGGATTATTTTCTTCCATATTTGCTATTGAGTCATTTGTTGCCATTGTAATTTTCCTCCATAATTTATTACCATATGTTGGTAA
This sequence comes from Allium sativum, assembly GCA_030737875.1. Classification (NCBI taxonomy): domain Eukaryota; kingdom Viridiplantae; phylum Streptophyta; class Magnoliopsida; order Asparagales; family Amaryllidaceae; genus Allium; species Allium sativum. The sequence continues at coordinate 302,822,681 of CM060925.1, read as the reverse complement.
TTTGATTGATGACTCACATAGATTTGCACTGCCTATATATTGAGGGGTAGACTTCTTTGTAAACTCATCCTGGCTTAGAGCCAGTGATCCCCAATGGTGTCTCTTCTTGTTAAACCTGATTGAGGTTTGGATATGTAAACTCTTATTTTGTAATCTCTTGTAATTCTCTCATATGGAATAAAATCTCTCTCTGTTGGACTGGACGTACACTATCTCGAGGATAGTGGAACCAGTATAAATATTGTGTCTCGTTGTTTCTTTGTTGTAGTTATTTACTATTTTGTTGATGTAATAAAATAATTGCTATCATATTGGATTGATGTTCAATTGGCAAATCTAGATCCTGGTTATTGTTCTTCCGCAAAGGCGCAATTTTGCATAACAGATTGGTATTAGAGCTTGGGTAGGTTATTTATCACACTATGGAGTCGAGCAGTCATAGCTCAATGATTAAGTTGACATCAACCAACTATTCTATTTGGAGACCTATGATGGAAGACTTGTTATATTGCAAGGATTTACATGACCCAATTGAAATCGTCACTAGTTCGAGTGGTATTATCTCTAAACCTTCTAAACCCGATAAAATGGAAGAGAATGAATGGATAAAGTTGAAAAGGAAAACTTTGGGAACCATTAGACAATGGGTTGACATTAGCATTTTTAACCATGTGTCACAAGAGACCGATCCATATGATTTGTGGAAGAAATTAAAAGGTTTGTATGAGAGGAAAACCGCCCATAACAAAGCTTCATTGATTAAAAGGCTTGTTAATCTAAAGTTGAAAGGTGGAAAGTCAGTTTCTGAGCATCTTAGTGATTTCCAAGATATTATTAACAAGTTGACAACTATGAAGATCATTTTTGGTGATGAATTGCAAGCTTTGTTCTTACTGAGTTCTTTGCCAGATAGTTGGGAAACTTTAGTTGTGACCATTAGTAATTCAGCTCCAGATGGTGTGCTATCTTTGGATGTGATCAAAGAAAGCATGTTTAATGAAGAAATTAGAAGAAAGGAGATTGGAGTTGACAATTCACAATCTCTTGTTGTGGAGAATAGAGGAAGAAGCAAGAGCAAAGGACCCAAAGGCCGTGATAACTCAAGAGGAAGATCCAAGTCTAGTGATGGAAAGAATCACTTCATATGCAACTATTGCAAGAAGCCTGGCCATATTAAAAAGTATTGCTTTCGTTGGTAAAGAGAACATGGGAAGAAGAAGGATTTCCAGAAAGAAGGCGATGATAAAAATGTTGCAGCAGTAGCATCTAAAAGTGATGATGATGTCACTTTAATTTGCGCAACTAGTGAATGTCATCATGTTAGCAGTACAGATTCTGAGTGACTGGTTGATACAGGTGCTTCATATCATTGTGTTCCTAAGAGAGAGTATTTTTTGAATTATCAAGTAGGTGATTTTGGCAGTGTCAAAATGGGTAACCAGAGTTTAGCAAGCATAGTTGGGATTGGCGATATTCGTGTGAAGACTAATGTTGGATGCATGCTTACATTGAAAGGTGTACGTCATATTCCGGATTTGCATCTTAATTTGCTTTTAGCTCATATTCTTGATCAAGAAGGCTTTCGTCACACATTTGAGAGTGGCAAGTGGAAATTATCCAAGGGTTCCATGACAATTGCAAGAGGCGAGTTGTGTTGTTCTTTGTACAAGACATATTTGACTGTATGTTTTGGTGAGCTCAATGCAGTGGAAGAAAAAGATTCTCCTAATTTGTGGCATTGAAGATTGGGACACATGAGTGAAAAGGGTTTGAAATATTTAGCAGGTAAATCTCTTATTCCTGCCAATACTACAATTTCTCTTAACCCTTGTGATCATTGCTTAACAGGAAAACAACATAGAGCTTCTTTTGCTAGAAAGTCTACAAGAAAGCAGGATAAGTTGGAGCTTGTACATTCGGATGTATGTGGTCCTATTGAGGTTGAATCCAATGGTGGCAACAAATATTTTGTCACTTTTATTGACGATGCTACTAGAAAGACATGGATTTACATTTTGAAGTCCAAAAGCCAAGTGTTTGAAACTTTTTAGAAGTTTCATGTTATGGTGGAAAGAGAGACAGAAAGCAAGTTGAAGTGCCTTCGTACAGACAATGGTGGAGAGTATACCTCACATGAGTTCAAGAATTATTGTGCGCAATATGGTATTCAACATGTGAAGACAGTTCCAGGCACTCCCCAACACAATGGTGTAGCTGAGAGGATGAATAGAACCATTGTGGAGAAGGTGCGATGCATGTTGAAGATTTCCGATCTACCAAAGTCATTTTGGGCTGAAGCAGTGAATACAACAGTTTATCTGATCAACCGTTCACCATCTATTCCATTGGGGCTTGACATTCCAGAGAGAGCATGGATGGGATGTGATCCTGTATATACACATCTTAGAGTATTTGGATGCAAGGCATACATGCATGTGCCAAAAGACCAAAGGTCAAAGCTGGATTCCAAGACTAATCCATGTGTTTTTGTTGGCTATGGTGATGAAGAGTACGGGTTCAGACTATATGATCCAGAAAAAGGAAAGGTAGTAAGAAGCAGAGATGTAGTGTTCTTTGAGCATGAAAAAGGTGCAGAACTTTTGAGTGCAAGGTATCATACTAGCTCAGATTTTTTTATTGATACTACTGATGTTTCTTTGTCCCCTACTCGTGGTTTTGTTGAACAGCCAATACATGCTGATCTTGATGCAACACATGAAGGTGTTGATGATGCACAGCTTGATGGTGCACATTTTGATGATGTTCATGATGAAGCTCAACCAAATGGAGAAGTGGCTTATAAGCAGGGGGAGCAAATTGCCCCACAAGTGGATGATGCTCAAGTTAGAAGGTCAACCAGAGAACATAAACCATCTACAAGATATCCAAGCACGGATTATATTTTAGTTACAGCTGATGGTGAGCCCGAGAGCTTCCAAGAAGTGTTGTCTAGTCGAGACAAAAATCTTTGGCTTGAGGCTATGAAAGAGGAGATGGATTCTTTGATGAAGAATCAGACTTTTGAGCTAGTGAAACTTCCAAAAGGCAAGAAAGTTTTAAAAAACAAATGGGTTTTCAAGAACAAGAAAGATGGTGAGAAGATAGTAAAGCGCAAAGCTAGATTGGTAGTCAAAGGATGCAATCAGAAGAAAGGCATTGATTTGGTGAGATTTTTTCACTAGTTGTCAAGATGACTTCTATCAAAACCATTTTGGGTTTAGCAGCAAGTTGTGACCTTGAATTGGAACAACTTGATGTAAAAACCGCATTTTTACATGGTGATTTGCAGGAAGATATCTACATGGAACAACCTGAAGGATTTGAAGAAAAGGGAAAAGAAAAACTTGTTTGCAAGTTGAAGAAGAGTCTTTATGGACTTAAGCAAGCACCAAGGCAGTGGTATCACAAATTTGATTCATTTATGACAAGCAATGGTTACAAGAGGATTGTTGCAGATCCTTGTGTGTATTTTAGAAAGTTTCCTGGCGATATCTTCATTATTCTTCTTTTATATGTGGATGACATGTTGGTAGTTGTACAAAACTTAGAATTGATTAGCAACTTGAAGAAAGATTTGTCCAAGTCATTTGACATGAAGGACATGGGTCCTGCAAAGCAAATCTTAGGCATGGAGATTGTTCGTGACAGAAAAGCTAGGAAGTTGTGGCTATCTCAAGAAAAATATATTGAACGTGTGCTTGAAAGGTTCAATATGAAGCATGCTAAGCCGGTTTGTACACCACTCGCATCTCATTTTAAGCTAAGTAAGAGGGATTGTCCAACAACGGAGAAGGAAAAAGCAAGTATGTCTTCTATTCCTTATTCATCTGCAGTTGGTTCATTGATGTATGCTATGGTGTGCACTAGGCCAGATATTGCACATTCTGTTGGTTTGGTGAGTAGATACTTATCCAATCCTGGTAAAGTTCACTGGGATGCAATAAAGTGGATTTTCAGATATTTGCGTGGTACTTCTAGATTTTGCTTATGTTTTGGAGGTAGCAAACATGTTCTTGAGGGGTATACAGATGCAGACATGGCTAGTGATATTGATAGTAGAAAATCTACCTCAGGTTATGTGTTCACATTTTCAGAGGGAGCCATTTTTTGCCAATCCAAGTTACAAAAGGGTTTGGCTTTATCTACAACCGAGGCAGGTTATATAGCAGCTGTGGAAGCAAGTAAAGAGATGCTTTGGTTGAAGAGGTTCCTTCAAGAGTTGGGTTTGCAATAAGAAGAGTATATAATATTCTGTGATAGTCAGAGTGTTATGGATTTGAGCAAGAATTCCATGTATCATGCACGCACTAAGCATATTGATGTTTGGTATCATTGGTTAAGAAATGTGATTGAAGAAAATATGCTCAAGTTAAAGAAAATTCATACAAACAAGAATGGTGCAGATATGTTGACTAAAGTGGTTCTAGGAAACAAGCTTGATGTTTGTTGCAAGCTTGTGGGAATGAGTTTCAAATGATGATTGAAGCATGCACATCTTCCCCAAGTTGGGCTGGAGGGGGAGATTGTTGGGTATTCCAGCCCATATTTGGCATAATTTTATGCAGGCATATTTGACATAATTTTATGTAGACATATTTGGCATAATTTTATGCAGGCATATTTGGCATAATTTTATGCAGGCATATTTGGTATATCTTTTCATGCAGGCCATGCTTAATTTGTGGGAGAGATTTATTGGTTTTGTCTTTTTCCCAGATTTGTTGTGCAAGCATGCCTTTTGTGCAACAATATCTTTTCTTTTCAGGAAAGACATTTGGCAGATTACTCACATTTTTGGTATGCACATTAAAAGAAAAAGGGTTAATATAACCAGATCTGGTCACATAAGGCAGTTGCAGTTTTTGGTCATTTATCATCTTCTTCAAGGTGTTTTGGTCTTCAAGATTGAGCTTTATTCTTGCTCGATACACCGCTGGCCTGAAGTGCACACATAGGGTGTTCTCTTACACCTTTTTCATCTCTTATTGTCTTTGGATTCCGGTGATTAGAAGAGAATCTTTTGTAAACATTTTGGGGCTGTTTTCCCCTTTTGGTTTATCAATAAGAGAAGAGGGTAGACTCCTTAAGAGGTCTCGTGGTTTTTACTCTTCACATCGAAGAGGTTTTCCACGTATAAAATCTTGTGTCTTGCTATTTTACTTTCATCGTATATTTTTTATTTTTGAATGGTGTGTTGATTGATTGTCTTGTGTGTGATATTGTGGGTGTAGTTTGAAGTAACCCCTAATCGATCCTATCAAGAAATTTTTATCTAATTAGAAAAATAGGATTATTAAACACATAACATATTTACTCTGGCTTGATTAATTTGTTTAACTTGTTTGGCTTGATTTATTTGCTTGATTTGATTGACTTGTTTGAATTATTTGACATGGTTGAATTTCATTAGTGGTTGATAGGTCTGTTAGAAATATACTTATGCATTTGTAGTTGGTAGGAGCTTTATAGATTTTAGCTTAAATAGAAGTTATAAGAAATGTTTGGCTTAATATTTGAATTGATGTTTTGTGATAACGAATCTTAAAATTGATTGATTGTTTGGACCAAATTGCTTTACTTAATTTATATCATAATTTTAAGGAAATCTTATTAGAGTTATTTCTTAGTCTAGATTAAAGTCTTATTATAGTTTTAAGGGAATTAGATTTTAGGATAGGTTTAGTCTTGTATTAGATTAAAGAGTTTCTAAGGATTAGTTGAAGGTTCTAGAATACTTTAGTTGATTTAATTATTTAGATTGCCTGTTTGAATTGCTTGTTTGGATTGATTTACTTATTTGAATTGATATTGAGTTGTTTGCTTAGTTTATTATCCTTTTATTTCGTTTATTAGACTAGCATAATCATACTTTTAGGGGGGAGTTATAATATTTTAGGTTTAGATCATGGATTTAGAAGGAGATATAAGGATATTATAGAATCAGGGATAGTTATATTGGAAACATTTATAGCATAAATTTTGGGGGAGTTATTCATACTAGTACTTTAGAATAGAATCAAATATTATAGGGTAAATATAGATAGATATAGGATTTAGGGAGAACATGTTTAGAATTTATTTTTGATAATGACAAAGGGGGAGAAATTATAAAATATAGGATTCATATGGATAAGGGGAGTATTTGAAGGATCATCATCAACAGGTATGTACAGGTATGATATTTTATAAACTAAGGTTGTCATCATTAAAAAGAAGGAGATTGTTGGAGAATTGAATTTTTATTACAACAACCTTATTTCAATTATCATCGATTATAAAATATATACTAACATCTCTATCTAGAATATACAGACATATATATGCAGGATTTGTATACAGGAATTAACATCGAAGACTGTACAGTTTAAAAGCTTCTAGGGATTCAGAATTCAGAGATGATTTAAGACTCATGAGTAATCAAGATTTCAAGAGTTCAAGATTTCAAGATAAATATAGTAATAGAGTCTAGTTTATGTAAGACTTTAAATAGCACTCCAGGTTCAAACTTTATTTCATATTCTGTTTTTCAAATTTCATAATTCTAATTTTCAAATTTCAAATTCTAAATTATTTTACTTATGATTTCAAACATATAAGTTTAAATTTATAATTATATCATATTTGTTTATATAAGTTTATATAGTTATATAGTTTTAAACCGTATAATTATGTATATGATTTCATATGACTTTACACTTTAGAATATTTATTTATATTATTAAATTTGATTAAAGAATTTCAAACTTATGATTTCAAACATATTTCCTAATTTATAAGAATTCTTATTTTTATAGTTTTATTAAATATATTTTACTAACTTCATATTTGATCCTTTATATAACCTTTTGTTTATATATAGTTTATAAATATTTCTTTATAAATTCCTATATATATGTTTATAGTTATATTTTATATTGTTTTCATATCACATATATATTAAATATTTAATCATATGTTTAAATAATATTTTCTTATGTTTTCATACTTTAAAAATAAGTTAAAATAAAAAATATGATAGATATGTCGACATATATTTATTTCTATGTCGACATATGACTGTCAGAAATTTAAATTTGAAAGGAAGTGTCTTTTCACTATTTATGAATCTTCTGAAATGTTGAAACCTTTTGCACACTATAAAAATGGCTTGAATTCGAATTTTTAATCATCTCTTTTTCTCCAATATCACTCTTTTCCATTACACCATTTTTCTTTATTGTTTTTATGATCCCTGCACATATACTCTGCCGAATTCAATTCTGTTTTCACCAATCTTCTTCTCTCTACACTCTCTAATCATTCCTTTCTGAATCAAGTGCTATTGAAGAGTTATAGAGCTGTTTGTAATTGTTTGGGTTAAGTAAAGTAATCAGTGGTATCCTTTTTAGCCGTGAAATCAAGGACGGGTAATCAGTGGTATCCGTTGTAGCCGTGAAATGAAGGACGGGTAATGGGCGGTATCCCTTATAACCTTGAAATCAAGGAGGTTGTAATTGACTATTGATATAGTAATAAAACTCTGCGCAATACAGCGTTGCGTGGGACTAGACGTAGGAGCAATTCTAACTAGTATAAAATCCGGTGTGTTCTTTCCTTTTATGCATTTTTATTTCTGTTTATTTTGCATATGTGTTTGATTCTTTGGTGTTTGATTCATATAGTTTATCATATATATTTTAGATTTTGTTTAAATTCTCAAAAAACACTATTCACCCCCCTCTAGTGTTTGTTTTGCCTTAACGATCCATTTTCCGCAATCTCTAACAAGGCCCATTAAGGCTAGGGGCCTTTGGCTATAAATAGAGGGATAGAGGTAAGGAGAATAGTTTAGTTTCTTCATTTCTCACATTTGGTTGAGCTCGTGATCCTTCTTGCTCAATCAAATACATATTTGCTCCATTAAATTCTTAAATCTACATAAGAAGATTAAAGATCAACATCAAGAGAGAGTAGATCATATCAAATTGGGTGATTTGAAGATCGTTCTTCACTGTCTGAATTAGGGATTAGTTGATTTCAAGATATTTTGAAGATTTGGTAAGTGATAAGCATCTCTCACACGGATTCAATCAAAAATATGGGTTGTTTGATCTTAATTTTCATCGTCTCAAATTGTTTTCACCTGGATCTAATGGAGGTAAGTATATATTTAATTTGAATCACCATAGGACCTGATCTAATAAGATTATAATGGTAAATTCACATGTTAATCTTATGTTAATGAAAGTTCATATGTTAATCTCATGATTTGGTGAATTTTTTATAATTGTATGATGATTATGTGGTGTGCTAATGTTTGTTGATGATTATTTGTTGTGTTATTGATCATCACTATAAAAGAAAAATCACATCTAACCGCAAGCATTATCAGCGTTCCTCCAGGTTATGCGGTTAAAAATTTAGTTTACGTGAACTAATTTTCGTCAAAACGTTGACATAAAGTTTGGCTTAAAACACTGCCTCCTTGCATCCAACCCTTTAGCCAAAAAGATTGGTTTCCCTCCTCTTCCTTCTCACTTAGTTTCATTTCCCTCGTTTTCTATATTTCATTTTGCCCTAAAACCATATCTTTCCAATTTAACGTTCTTATTGTCCTCGTTTCCTAATTTTATGGTGCCCTACTTTGTCTCTTTCAGGTACTTTAACCGATTCTGTTCTAATTCATCATTCTCACGTTTGGATTCAGTCAGTGTATACTAATTTAGTCTTCAACAGGAGGTTGGTTCCAGAAGTCTCCAGTTTTTATTCAGAAATTGATTCTTGTTTTGATTCTGATGTGGATTTTTAGGTTTTGTTTCAGACTTCGATCTCACTCTGGTAAGGTAAGTTGAAATTTTTCTTCATACGCATTTTTGTTAAGTGCTATGCTAATTGCTAAATGAAATTTAGTATTAAAATTCATACTTCTAGAAGCTTTTAAGTAGGATGGTACTTAAAATTTAGAAAACTAAAAAGTGCTAGAAAAAAAAATCCAGAATCCTATGCTAATGTGAAAGGCTATTGCATCGTATAGTAAACAGATTTAGGGATAACATGAAGACCAAAGTCATGTTGAGTACCTTTTTGTTTGAAACAATGGTATGGTTAATCAGTGTTACATAATGACTTTAAAATTGTAAATGAATGATGTGGAAGAGAAAACGAAGAACATGCTACTAAAGGGTAAAAGACTTAAAGACTACAGAGAGGCAAATTTAACAAATAACAAACATGGTAAAGAGCACAGTTAAAGATGTTAGGAGACGAAATATTTGTAAAGTGGTCTGAAATCATTAAAAATTAAATTAAAGGGAAAAATACATGCACGAGAATGTTGAAAGATTAAATAGACACTGTGTATGGTGGAACTGGAGTAGTTGGGAAAAGGAGGATATGTATTACCTCTAGCAGCCTAGTAGAAATGAACCCCGATTTCAAGGACATATTGTTATTTTTTTTGACTGGTCTGAACTTGACCTTGGGAATATTTTACACAGTTAGTTAATTTTTGTAATACAAAGTTAACAATATGGATTTAGTTACTTTGTATACTTTGAGGTTAACTCAAGAAACTAATGTTGTGTAGAGTCCTTGATACAAGAAGAACAAGCCCAAACGAAAAGATTAAGCAACAAATGTTGTGTAATGTTGGAAGTGAAATAAAACAAGTCTTTTGAAAACAACTTAGTTTTTCGCTGGAGAACTAGCATGCACACGCAGATGGATATTTTGATTGGCTTTTTTAGAAGACAGTAAAGAGGATTTGGAGTATAATTAATTGTATTACATTTGCAGCATCTGTGTAGGGTGATTGGTTTTTCATGCAACACATTTAATTTAGATGCGTTAAGATGTTCTGTATAAGCATCCTTACAATTGCTTGTTTTTATATCATTCTTCCTATCCTATTTCTTTTTCCTTCCCGAAACAAGTGGTTCTACGTTGTGATAGGAATATTTTCGTTATTTAATACGACCTCTAAAAGATTTTGACTCTTCACTTTATGGCTATCCATGTTTACCATTAGTAATATGGCCAGAGACCTTGTAGTTAGTACAAATAAAGGATTCTAAGAGCATTCAACGTCAACTCACAGAAATAAATTTCTTTACAGAAATTAGATTGACTCATAAGAATTAATCAAGTGTACAAAAATTAATTTCGTAGTTAAGCTATAGAATAATTGATTAGTTAAAAAAAAAAACTAAATTCATAAAATTAGACTTAATATTATGAAAGTTAACTATGTATTCTATATATTTAACTGAGTTAACCAGGTTTACAAAATTTAAATTCTTATCATTAAAATTAACTAAGTTTTATAATTACTGTTACTTGACCGTGCTTTTTTACTTTGTATGAAATGCTTGGACTTGGAGATGAATTATTGTTGGTTGCTAAAAGAAATAGCATGAAAATTCTACATTGTTTTGGATTTATTTCACTAGCATGTACTTTTTCTGCAGCTCTATGCATTTCAGTGTTCACTGCAGCATTATACAGAGATTTTATTATCAATACCAAGAGATGCTGATATGAACATTTCGGATGGATTCTGAACCTAATGATTAGCACTATATTCATGGAAAATTCAGTACACGTACATTGGTAGCCATTACACATTGGCTTTTCATAATTTAAGTAGAATACCAAAATACTTTTAGTGGCTCTGACTAAAGTGTCCAATTTATCTAAGATTTTATGATCTGATGCATTTAAGTTTAATATGCTGGATCCAAATTGTACATTTGGAATGTTATCATCCTCATATTATTATTAAAAAAAATTGTCCTTGTTTCTATATAAAATTTCCAACTTACTTATTATTATAATGGTGTATTTGTTCTTAGTCAGATAGTGTGGGTGACATAGTATATTATAAGTTAATGTTGTTTGGCAACTGATATTGTCTTTAATATGTCACATTCTTTCTTAAGTTATAATTAGTCATGTCATCTTCTGCAGTATGCTTTATGTATAGTGATAAATTATCAAGTTTTTTTTAAGCACTTAGGCCAGAAGGCCATGATGCCTGTTGTTTAATTATTAGCAGTACTTCGAAATGGGTGGAACACTCAGAGCATCCTCATCATAGACTAGAGCCGGTAGCCGAGACCATTACCTTCTGGTGCAACCTTTGCAAAGAACAGGTTCTGTACTCGCATTACAAGTGTACTGATCCAACATCAGGATGCAGCTTTCGCCTTTACACTGCTTGCGCAGAAGTTGCTAATTCAAATATCCACAAGATTACACCAGCAATTTATAGTGGGCGATATACGTTTGATGTTCTCATGCAGCCGGTAAATGATTGATGGTGTTGTGTTGCATGTGGTCGGCACATAAAAGCCTACAACTATCACTGCGAACTGAAGAATTTATATTTGCATCCAGCTTATAGTAGGGATTTCTCTGCAGTACTCATCGTGTGCAATGTTTGAGTACAGCTGAAAAAGAGATTGTATGGAAGATGTCAGCACTGTAGGAGAAGTTCTTATGAATGCGGTAGCAAGTATCTGATCCATGGGATTATGTCTCTGATTGTGGAACCTATCCGTATTTTGCTGGTTAAGCTAGAGCTGACTGAGGTCAGGATATTTACACAACCCAAGGTTAGTTACACCATTACTTTATTTACATTGTATATGAAATAAATTTATTGAAAATTGACCAGAAATCAAATTTATGTGATACATTTATGTATATGGTATAAAATTACTTTATTACAAATCACATCAATTAACCAGGAATTTATGTACAAACTCTTAGATTTATGTACAAATGCTTGAGATTCTCATCTGTAAACTCTTAGATTTATGCAATAAATTTAGTTGCATAAGTAATTTAGTTAAATCTTGAAAATTTGTTGCATAAATTTGCATCAATTAACCAGAAAAGAAACTCATCTCCTATTATAGGAGGAGATTCACCAACCACCTATGTCCAGTTTAAAAATTTGTAATTAGTTTTTATCATCTTGAGAATTGACAGTTCAACTTTTAAGTGACATTTTGGTACTTCCCAAAATAAGCTTATGTGTTTTTGGCAATAGATTTTATCATTTACTAATCTCAATAGTTTGAAATTTTGTAGTTCATATTTTTTTTTAAGCATCATGGACAATTTAAAAATATCCTTACGTGCATGTTTCTTACCTTGGCATTTGCAAATTTAGTTTCCATATGTCTTTGGTTTCCATGATGGTTAATTGATTTGCCAATTTTGTTCCATAATTTAAGGATAAATTTTATCAATTTGATTGTAAAAATTCAAAGTGGTTTCCATTTGACTTCAGTTTGCATGATTGTCAACTGATTTGCAGTTTTCTTCCAAAATTGAAAGATAAATTTAATCAATTTGATTATAAAAATTCATTTTAGAAAAAAAAAATACTCTATCTTCATAAAACTCAGTTGTACTAAAAAAGGTAATCAATACTGGAAAACAATTGTACATCTACTTACAACGTGTGCTTTGTTTATATTTGCATTAGTACCTGAAAACAAATGTATTCTATCTTCGTAAAACTGAAATTCAGCTGCATTCTAAATGGTAATCAATAATTGAAAATTGTACTCTTTCTCCATGATTGTTAACTTATTTGCGAAAAATTTCCATACTTGAAAATCAATTTGATTCTAAAAATCCTTTTTTTGGAAAAAAAAGAAAGAAAAAAAATGTACCCTATGTTCGTAAAACTGAAATCTATTATTTAAACAGGAACTAATCCCTGCCTACGTGTTCTCTCTGTTTTATCTCGGATCTACTCGTCGGTGCATTCTGCATCTTTTTTTATTTGCATTCCAAAACAAAGCAAACTGGTTTGTTTTAAGTGTGTTGCTATTGGTACCCCATTTTCCTCTTCTGGCCACCAAAACTAAAGGCTACCATAAAGAATATCATTTTCTTCTTTCAGCTACCATACGTTAAAAATATTAATATGAACATGCACCCCACTACGGAACGAAAGCTTCGGTTTCTTCCTGCCGAATTTACAATCATATTTCGGTTCGTAGTAGCCGTACGGTTTCTTCCTGCCGAATTTATATTGTTAATTCAGTTGATTATGGCAGTTCAGTTGATTATGACTGTTTTTACTTAACGATATCTGATACATCGATTTTAGTATTAATCACTTATGTTGTGCAATTGGTAATTTTAATCACACTTTTTCGGTTTCAACTTCGCTGATTTGGATTTTTCTTTCTTCACCCGAATCAAACATTCCATTGCTTTAATTTTTGGAAAAATTGTAGAGTTTTTGTTCCATAATTACATTGCATGACATTAGGATAAGTGCTGAATCATCTTAATGATTAAGCACAATCTTCTTTAACTTGAATTATCATTCTCAGTTTGTTAGCATATAAAGATTACCTAATTTGACGAATTACCTTCATTCTTAAATTAAGACTCCTTTTTATATGTGCTGCTGATATTCTTATATTGTTTCCACCCATTTTTGGATAATTGCAACCTTTAAACTCTGTAAATTTATAACCAAATTATCAAAATAGGAATTTCAACCAAACGATAACAGAGTTTGTGCATTGCTTAGGTTGCGTAACATACATCCTTAAAGGATTGTTATAGAGTTGTAACTTAACTGACACATATGTTAGGTGTCAGGTTTTGTCTATTTTCCACAACAGACCATTCATTTGTGTCATTCCTTTGATTGGTTACGCAACAAATCCTTCCATGGTTTACATTTTTCATTTGCAGTTAGTAGTATTGGTTTTTGACAACAATACTTAGATTCTACACATGTCACGTATGCTTCTTTCTGTTTCTTTGTGGTGTGGACTAAAGTTACTCCAGCCGATATTCTGAACATGCTCTCACTTTGCCGGGATTGATTCCATTACTAAATCACTTATTGAATTACACATACGATGTACATTAAACTATTCATTAGCTGTTTGGAAAAGGACCCTTTTTTAGTTAATTTATCGGTCTTGACTTTAATTAAAATTATACCGCAATTTGATCTGCTGGAACACATACTATTAAGTATGCTGCACAATTGCGCATGTATTGACTCTATGTAGTGATTATTTCACCATATATAGTGATTATTTCCTGAACTTCACCTAAAGTACTCCCTATTTTTTCCATTTTTGGATTCAAAGGAAATTCAATGTATAACTGTGATTTTTTTGAAATGTGATTCAACCTAGAACTGCCAATCCTATTTTATGAATTACTTGATGTTTCAGTGCAACTAACATATAAGTCTATAATCCTTTTTCTTAATATACCATTAATCTAGTTAAACCCACGATTTTACTTGATAGAGAGAATGTTTGATATTGGAAGGACCAACCAATTTTACCCTCATGATTGTAATGTACCTAAACAAGGTTGTTAATATTAATTAACATCTTTACTTTGACACTACTTTTTGCAGTACTATTGATCAATCTTCACTGCATTTCTTCGCAGCAATTACAAATATGCTGCTTTCACCATGCTAACATTCTTTTAATACATTATACTAATACTATTTTTATCCCTAGAACAATCTATGTAATACGCTGAAAAACTGTATAGGATTTAATCCAGATTTAACATTACAATATTTTGTTCACATTACTCATGTTGACATATCAATAGGGATATATACAACAAAACACATTATCATGTTTATTACCGTAGGTCATCTATTATGCATGATTATGAACAACTCCAAAAAAAGTTGCTTTAAGGCTCCATTCGAACATTGTCGTCCATAAATGTCATGTGGCACAAAATAATTATTTGTTTACTTATTGTCACAAAAGGAATTTTTTTCTTGGCATTATAGCTACCCAACTTAAGCTGCATAGGGGTTCTTGAATGTACGGAAAAGGAGACACAAGAGTGAATAAAGATTTGGGTTCTTATGGGCGAACAAGATGGAAGCTAACATCAATATTAGGTATGTGTGTAACAACATTTATTTATAATTTGTTTCCTTCAATTTCAACCATGAGGTAAACCGATATGACTATGAAAATACCAAGTTAATGCAAAAATAACAAACTCATGTAACCCTTTTGTATATTAGCCATATCTCTTTGATTTCCAAATTTGAATGCAGCTGCTCCTAAGGCTGCTGAAGCAAATTGTAGTCACCTTGGAAACATCAGAAATTTAGACAGAGAAATGAGAAAGCTATTTCTATCGTATGATAATGCTAACTCTCGTGTCATTTCATGCAGCTCAGTACCGTGAATCTATGATGGTTATATAGCAACACTATTTTTTACGCTAATTATAGATGGAATGCACTAATTTGTGCTTCTAGGATGATGTTAAGAACATATTTTTGCGGCTTACAGTCGGATGTGCTTCAAATCATATGTTGTCCCCTCCCTCCCCCCAAAATAAGGCAACCCAGTTCTTTTCCATGTGATTTTTTTTACTTCCCCTTTCTTCCTTTATTATTTTCCCTTTTTTTTACAGTTATCATTTTCCTTTGTTTTACGGTGGTCAGGTCACAAAATCAGCCAAGGAGAAGTAACACGACACTAACAATTACTGATGACGCAATTGACGATGTATGCTTCAAGATGATATAGGCACTGGGGTAACCGACATTACAGGAATGTTGGCAACAGCTATTTGCTTTTATCCGTATTTCTATTACATGTCCCCACAAGCCTCAACTTAAATGCATTTTTTCATAAATAGAAAAAAAAAATGTGTGAATGTACAAATTCAACTTATAATTGTTCATCTTCACATGAACCTTCATTGGAACTTTATTGAAAAATTCTCTCTTTAATCCATCAGTTCATGGTACTTCTAATGTTGAACTTTTATGTTAGTTCTTAGCTAATGTCACCAAAACTGTACTATATTGTACTCGTGTTTTATGTGGTCTGTGTAAAGTTTTTCTACTTCGTTTTTGTTAATGACGTGCTACAAAAAAGTTTCAACTATTTATCCTCCTGCGTAAACTGGAATTGGTTACCTGTATACAGCCTTTGCTTTTGTTGTTTTCTTTGTCTTTGCTTTTGCTGTCTTCTTTGTCTTTACTTTTGTTTCTTTCTCCTGGTTTTTTTTTCTACTGTTCTGGGCCTTCTGGTCTATTCGGCCATAGTTTATCTTTAATATATTTGGGCTGGGCTCCCTAAGCACATTTGCTTTTCAAATAATAGTTTTAATAATTTGAATAGTCACTTATGAAATTGGGCTGTACATTGAAAACCGTTGATTTTATTCTCACACATGGTCTTCATTATCTGACTTCCTAGGTAATGAGGCTCTGAATCCTTTGTACTCCAGTATTTTTCTGAACTTAAATCATTCCACTTTTTGAGCTGAGTATTATAAAGTTAGAGATACCAAATCTGCTTTTTCACCTATAATTCTGCGATTGGTAACTTACTATAAACTTAAAAGTATGCAACAAATATATCTACAGGCAAATATTGCATTCCAATTACACGTTATTAAAAAACACTTTTATTCCACTGTAGATTGTTCTTTTTATACTTAACTACCAATTTCTGACATAAAAGGTTTGCCATAATTTCTACTCACAAGATTTGGACTAGCCGGTGGTTAGCTTGATAGCTTGATGAGTTGGTACTGTTCTATTGTCAACAATTCAAGAAATATACCTTCGTATCACTGCTACTTATTTTTAGCATGTATATGGGCTACTTTCATATACAGTTTGTTATTTGTTTAGTTTCATGTAAATCATATGCTTAGTTCCCAACTAAGTCGTCTAATTAATATGCCTAACATAAGTATCCATTGCTATTAAAGTAAAACTACTATTGATCTTACAAAATCCACCCAAGCAATGATCTAACAAAAAAAATAAACTACAAAGTAAAACTAACTCCTCATAGCCCGTGTGCGAAGCACGGGCTTCATTCTAGTATAGGTTGTATTCTAGATCAGCTCATGCATATTTTTATATGCATATTTTTATATATGTATTTGACCAATTTTCAGTTGATTTCCATCTGTTTTTAGTTTCTGTCATACAAGTTGAGAGTTATGTCTCACACCTTGTTTTTGTTTGACTTCGCTTGATTAATGCTTTTTTTTCCTAATCCTTTATTCTTTATTTTGTTCTTATTACTGATACCTTGCTCTTTTGCTATGGAGATTTACATGTTTCTCTTTGAATATTATGTGTGCATTATGATTATGTATCCTTCTAACTATTAAAATCTCTTAAAATTTACTGAACATGTACATCCATACTATAACTAGACTGACATATGCATGGGATCTTTTTAATCCAATTTGTTATCTGGTGTGGTGAAACTGATCCAAGCTCACGGGTGATAAATGAATTATCCTATTGACTAGAATTATTTGTTTCATTTAGCACCTGTGAGTTCCCGGGAGATAATTTATGACTAATAATACATTTTTTTTTTACTAACAATTACATGTGGTATCCAAATTATCTAACTCTAATATATAATTTTTGGTTATTAGTTGGCTGAAATGATGTTTATATGTGCATCGATGTATTAATGACTGGAATTAACATACATACATACATATGTATGTATGTATGCATGCATGCATGTATGTATGTGGTATGTATGTATGTACGTACGTACGTTTTTTTTTTTTGAAACTGCAGTTGCTTCTTTCTAACTATAATTTGACAATGTGTGTTTTTTTTTGGGAAATCACGACGCAATAATATGCATGGTCCCTGAGCTTGCTGGTTCGAAACAGCAAGCTCAGGCTTGCTGTTTCGAAACAGCATCGAACAAGCAAGCCTGCGCTTGTTGGTTCGAAACAACAAGCACACGCTTGTTGTTTTTACCGGAAAGCGCATGCTTACTTGTTCAAAACAACAAGCCTGAGCTTGCGGTTTCGAAATAGCAAGCGTGAGCTTGCTGGTTCGAAACAGCAAGCTCAGGTTTGCTGTTTTGAAACAACATCGAACAAGCAAGCATGCACTTGTTGGTTCGAAACAACAAGCACGCGTTTGTTGTTTGTACTGGAAAGCGCAGGCTTACTTGTTCAAAACAACAAGCCTGAGCTTGTTGTTTCGAAATAGCAAGCGCGCGCTTGCTATTTCGAAACAGTAACCTTAGGCTTGCAGTTTTGAAAAAGCAAGCCTGCGCTTGCTAGTTCGAAACGCAAGCCAGCGCTTGTTGTTCGAAACAACAAGCTATGATACAGCATGCTTGCTGTTTCGAAACAACAAGCTCGGGCTTGTTGTCTTGAACAAGCAATCCTGCACTTGCTGATTCGAACAACAAGCCAACGTTTGCTTCTTCGAAACAACAAGCTTAGGCTTGCGGTCTTGAAAGTACAATATTAAGTTCATTTGTCTAAATTTTTGATTGGGTAACACATTACGAAGTCATTGTTCCTTTAGCAGATATGAGATAAAAACTTTTTTCTGTAAACCATCACGTCCCTATAAATTTAGGTTGGGGGACTCTATTTTCTATTGGTTGTATATGTAGTTCGTGTAAGATTGAAAGTTAACTTTTCATTTTAAATCATCTCAACCTATAGCCAAGCGCTGTGATGTATTCTTCCCCATGGAATTGAATTTGTACTTACCATTCCTTATTGTCCTTGTTCCTTTGAGTACCAATTGTACACATGTCCCATTTATTTCCAACAAAAATTACTTTGAATATTATTGTGCAAACTATTTTGTTGCTTGTCTACATTACTTGTGTTCTATATTCGAAACTTATTGTTTGAAAATTTATTTGTTGTTTTGTATTTCATTTATTCTGTGATGAATAAACTAGTTTACTAATTCTTTGCAGTCCTAGACTCATTCCTAATAAATATGTGCAAAATTGATGTCGCTGAAACTTTAGTGAAACTCTTGTTATGAATTTGTTGTTGAGACCTTGTTTGTTGCCATTGATATTGCTGAAACATCCATTCTAAATTTTGCGAAGACATTCCCTGTTGCTGAAATGAAAATTCGCCTGTTACCATTAGTATAACAGCCTATATTTACATCTCAAAAATCATGACACATGCAAATATTGTTGCTATATTTACCACGTCAGGCACTAGTATGATTCATAATATGTGTTAGACCGAAAAGTGGTTCTAACACCCAAATTGACTAAAAACAGAATGAAATAAGATCAAAAGTAAAATAGAGACACAGAATTTATAGTGGTTCGGCAAAGAAAAGCCTACGTCCACTTGTTAATCACTATTCTCAATGATATTGTTGCAGTTACAATGAGATATTCACTCAATTTCTCTCACAACTCACGTACATTCACTCAATTGCCTAGAAACAAATGTTGAAAGACGATTTGGATTATCCGGGAGTGCTGGAATTCGAGTTATGAAAGTGGTTGAACTCTCAAAGTGCCAAAAAAAAGGATCTTTTTCATTGTCTCCAGACAGGGTATTTATAGATGAAAATTTGCTCAGAACCCGATCCGGATCGGAGCCACGTGTCATCCATCCCATTAGCCTCGGGTTCGGATGGATTTCTGTGTTGACAACGCATCAGAGCAGTGGACGTTGTGGGTAGGAACTGGTCATAGCTGCTCCGAATAACCAGGCGATCATGCAGGAGAATGACGTGGAAGATGGGTTCGGATCGGAAGAGTGTACAGGAGGGGTTCGGATCGGGGTACCCGATCCGATCCGGTTTTGTCCCAAGGCTAAGTCTTCGTTCTCTTCCACTCCGTTCCGATCTGTCTTTGTAGCAAGTAGCTCTCCGCTCCAACTGGCAGTAGGTTGCTCTCTGATCCGAACAGCTGTACCTCTCTGATTCCAAAAGTAATAATTCACCGATCCGAACAGCAAAATTTATCCGATCCGACCCGCTTCAGTGCTTTCCAAGTTCTTCAATGTTTCACATCTTGACTTTGTGTTGCCCAGTTCACAAAGTGGGCTAACATTTTGCCCCCTCAAAGGATGCTTCTGTTGGAGACGGAGCATGCTTTGACTATCATTGCACAGCGTTCTTCGAGGTAATTTTTCTTTTGATTTTCCTTGTGTTTTCATCTTCTTCTTCAAATTTCAATTTAATTCGCTGCTGAGCTAAAGAATTCGGTTCGGTTCGGATTCCGATCCGAACAGACCCCTTCTTCTTTCTATTTTTCATTGGACTATTGGGTCAAGCTTTGCTTCTGGACTGTTGATCCGATCCGAATAGGGAGACGAATAGACACTCTACTTCTCTATATAAACCAAGTCTTCTTCCTTCTCTCAGTTCCCTTTATCATTTTATTCTTGCTGTTTCAGAACTCCAGAATCTCGAGAAAGAGAAATAATAACTCTTCATCATTCTCGCGTAAACTTCCAATTTACATACTCTGGTAGGTTTCAATCCTTGATTTATTTAGCAATAACAAGTTTTAACTGTACTGATGGTCAATTCGACCGACCTGAACACGATTTCCACGCCGCGGTCTCCTCTTCTTTCGTTATCGTCGTTGGTGGCCTCACTGCTACTTTGAGACGTTGGAAGAGGGAGTTACGGTTTGAGGCAAAAAGAAAAGGAGTTTACGGTTCGAGGCAAAAAGAAAAGGAGGAAGAAGAAGATAGCAGGGAGTCGGTTCGGGCGGTGGAACATGGAAGGTGACAAAAGGGGAAAAGAAAAGAAGTTCAGGAAGTCGGATCGGGTCGGGGCAAGTAAAGGAAAGGAAAAAGAAAGGAAAGAAGTTCAGAAGATCGGATCGGATCAGGGCAAGTAATCAAAGAAAGGGGGGAAGGGAGCTCATCTAACCGGATCGGATCGGACTATAAGATAAAGGAGGGGAAGCATGACTACGTGATCCGATCCGAACCGTTAGGGGACTTTACCTCCGAGCCGATCCGATTTTGATTTCTGAGTTTCAAAATTTATCCGAGCCCAAGATGAGGCCACGCCCCCGATCCGACCCCAATGAATGCACCCGAACCGAACCGAAGGGCAGTTCATCTTAATGCATAAAAACTCGTTTAACTGGCCCAATCAACTTTTGGCATAATCTTCAACTTAATGGACAGTTAGGATAGTGCCCTGCGAACGTAACTGGACATCAGGATCTACTTCAATCCTTCATACTTTGCCAAAATATTGCGTCGCACTTTTAAACATTTACTTTACACTTTCCGCATACACTGTTTACACTTTAGTTTGCACACATGCACGGGAGGATATGGGCTAATTTACTCTAATTTGTGCTATTGCTTCTTCAATAGTTTTATGATCATGAGACCCAGACGCTCTTCTAGACTAGCCGAGAAGAAAGAGGCCCCGGAAACCTCCAACAAAATTACTCTCGAGGACATATCTTCTCCGTCGGATCCAGAATGGAATAATGAGGGTTCAGACTACGAGGCTGGAAATCGTGAGAGTGACGAGGTGTCTTCGGAGAATGAAGTTTCTCTAGGTTTTGAAGAGGAAGGAGGGATAGGTGACGACCGGGATCCTGATGAGTTTGAATCGGCTGTCATATTGGAATCACCCCAAGATTCTATTGAATCAACAATTGACAACGACCGGCTTACCCGAATTTGTTTAAAATACGGGATAATGAAAAAGGACACTCTAGTGCCTTCGAGATCTGACCGTCCCCACAACCCTCCAGAAGGATACATGGCAATCACTCGGTTGATGTGCATGGTCGGTGCTATCCCTCCATTTTCTTCCTTCATCATAGATTTTCTAAGACAAATGCGGATTGCCCCCATGCAGCTGCATCCCAATTCTTATGCCTACTTACATACTTTATATATAGCATTCCGTGAGATCTTAGGCATAGAGCTCACTTTCGATGACGTTCATTTCTTCTACAACTTCAAGCATCGGACTCGAGAAACTCCTTCTTTCTGCTATTTTGAGTCTGTCCCTAAGAGGAAGATAATTTCAACGCCATTCAGTAGTAAAGCTGGAGATTCCAGACTGGAATGGTTTTACGTGAAGCGACAACCTGGGTGTGCCAGGAGATGGACGAAATCAAGTAAAGCACTGATTTTCTAAATCTTGGCTCTATACATTCAAGTCATCGCCTTAACTCGTTTTTCTTTTTGTTTGCAGTCGACAATCCAAAACAAATATCAGACCAGGTGTTCTTTGACCGGATGCACCAGCTCCTCAATGGCGATCAAAAGTTCCTGACTATTGATGAAGTCCTTAAGGACGAATATCTTCATTTTCATGGGCTGCTATCCGTTTTTCGTAGTATCGGTCATGGGACGACTCCATACGTATATATTCCTCCAGTGGATGTAGTCCCGGAAACAGGAGAAGGTTCGGGAGCTCCTACAGTGCCTCTTCAAACGTCACCTTCTCCATCTTCTACTCAAGACGACGAATTGGCTAACTTGGCCGAAAAGCATGGTGAAGGGTATATTGCTCCTGAGGATACCATTTCTCCTAAAAAGTCAACGTCTTCTAAAGAGTCGCCAATTGATGCTTCCGAGGGAGACGTCCCTAGTACTGATGACCCATTATTTCAGGGTTTGGGGGATCTCCCTTTACCTGAAACTATATACACCTCAGAGGATTTTAGGAAGGATCCTTTAGTTTTCACCTCTTCTGAAGAGACCACTCCTGCTAAGGCCAAAGAGCCTGCCCGTACTAGTCTAGCTTCGGACTCGGGTTGGTTGGGGGGAAACACACCACATAGGACACACTTTATACAATAGCATTAGCATTCATTGCACCTCTTTCTCATTGAAACTATTGATTCTGAATTTCATTTGTCTTATTGTGCAGGCACGATGCCCCGATCTTACTATGATATCAGGAAGCTCCGCCGCAACATGTCTAATCCACCTCAGGATATCGAGTATGATCGCCGCGATGATCGCGGTAGGGAGGAGAGAAGGCCTTATGAACCCTATCGCTCTCGAACCTCACGTTCTCGCTCTCCCGTTCGATCGGACCAAGAGAAATATAAAGGTTATCAAAGTCGCAGGGAAGAGGATAGGCCACAATCGAAAGACTCCACCTCTTCCCACGAAAAGCGCAGCAGAGAGAGAAGTCCTCCAAAAGATAATGAGTCTCGAAGTAAACGCAAGGTCCCTGCTACTAAACGGCCTAGGACAGATAAAGAAACTATTGAATCCTCCACACATAGGGACACTGAATTGACGATCCCCGCTCCTCCACCACTAGATGCGGAAACTGCAATCAAGCGGGCGTATTTGGAGGAGCAATTTCCCGAACATTACTTCGAGACTTTGACTTTTTTACCTGCCCTCGAACCTATTTCTTCCAGGTGGGAAGACGAGGCCAAAGCAAAGATAGATGCGGTTGAAAAACAATATTCTGAAATGTTCAAATATTCACGCAACCTTTCCAGAATTATCCGTACTCTAATCACGAATGCTGATTCAATGCAAAAAACCGCGGAAGAAGATGCAAAGGCCTTAAAGAATCTAGGAAAAGATTTAGAGGACACACAGGCCCAACTCGCTGTTGCCCAAAGGGACGCTTCTACTTTCAAACAACAATTTGAAGATATGCAAAAACGTTATCATGATTTGCTTGAATCTCACACTCAAGAGCGTTCTGAGTTAAAAAAGCAAGCTGAAGATGCTAAGTCAGATGCCGCTAAAACGCGCCTTGCTTACACTGACCTTGGACGGAAATATGCCGAGTTGGCAAGGAGGAATGCTGAGCTAGAAAAGAAAAATGCTGACTTGGCTTCAAAGCTATTGGAAGCGGAGAACAGAGCTGCCCTGGCGGAGAGCAATGTTGAGTGTGCTATCAAATCTGCGGAGGAGGCCCACAATCAATTGTCAGAGGCGGAGGCTGAAATTCAGGGTTTCGGCGAATTAATGATAGAATTCTTTGCACATATCATCCGTCGCCGGAACATTTCTTGGATTGAGGATTATCCATCTACTCTAGTCCAAGTATGGAGTCAGATCGTTGAGTGGGAAAAAGAGGAGCTCAAGGTCGATTCCATCGATGAGGACAAGCTGATGGAGAAATACTTAAGGGATGATGAGCCAGAACGCCTAGCTGAAGGGCGTCGCCTCATTGCTGAGGCTATGGAAGAAGAAAGGCGGAGGACTAAACAGAAGAACATTCCCAAGGCTGGTTCCTCTTCTACTGCCCCCGCAACTCCTGAAGTAGAGGGGTATGATCCTGAACACCCGGGAATCCCTCGAACAACTCTGCTATCCCCTATCCCCGAAATGGCATCAGAGACAGCAGTTACCCCCGCTGAGAAGTCTTCGGAAGGTATCACTACCTTTTCTCCTCAATTTGTCAAGGCTATTTCTACCTTTCGCCACGTGATTGAGCAATCGATGAAAAACCCATTATTTTCTCCTGAGTTGATAACTGTTGCTTCTCACTCGGTAGGTATTGAGCCATCTGGAAAGACAGATGTGACTCAGGGAGCCGCCTCTGGGGCAGAGCCTACGGAAAAGGCAAAAGGAGGGAAGGACAAGGCTGCTCCTATAGACTTGGGAGAAGGAAGCGAGCCGTCTAACGCTGACACTCCCCATGATGAAGAAATGATAGCAGCCTTAAAGGATGATGGCGGTGACGGAGGACATGAGGGAGATCCAGAGGTGGCAATAGTCGGGGAGTCGAAAAGTGCAGATGATGTTACTCTGGCTGCAATGAAAACTGATCAAGATAAACGCTTGCAGTTAAAAGCTGAAGACTTAGACCCTGAAGTCCTCAAGCCTCTCGCAGTTGTGGATGCGGGATCAAGGTTAGTTGTTAAGCTCTCAACTAGATCTATTACAGAGGAACTCGCTAAAAAAATTTCTCTTGATTCCAGCGCTCCGCCCTCTGGGAAGAAGCCAACCGATTCCAGCGCCGCATCTTCGGGAAAGAAAAAATCAAAGCGCATCTTGACGGAGGCCGAGAAAGAGGAAAAGGATGCGGAGAAAGCCGCCAAGAAGTCCAAGCCTCACTCGAAATCTAAATAGTGGGTTGCCTTGCGTTGTTTTATTATTTGGTAGATCAATAATTGATGCTGTAAGGGTGGCTCTTGCACTTTCTTTTTGGCTGTTTCCTGAGGCGGTCTCTTGTCTGGGTGCACCTTCACACCTCAGAGGACGTCGTCTTCCCGTCTTTTTATACTCTCTCTCTCTCTGGAGAGTTAGAGTTCGAGCTCAGCAATCTATTCACTCCCCGATCCTTCAGCGGGGAGGGATCTCTTTCTCAGCGCTCAGTTGGAGACGCTTTTATACTCTCTCTCTCTCACTGGAGAGTTAGAGTTAAGAATGTCATTTTCTCATTCTTTTATGTCTTGTCGCACAAATTGTCGTTGTGCTTTTTCTTACGTTTAAACTGTCTTCAACCTTTCAGGTTTTGAATCATCTTATATTCCATAATCACAACAGAATAGTCAATGAATGTATATATATATAATGCATAGAAGTAAATAACACACGATATTTTTATAGTGGTTCGGCTAAGTCGTAGCCTACATCCACTTTATAGTCCTTTATTCATATCATCAGATTTTCCTAAGGCAAGTCGTGCCTTATTACAGAGTTCATAAGAGAAATAACAAAGAATACAACGTTTCTAATCCAAATATCGCATCAAGTGTTGGGCATTCCATGCCCTAAGGACTTCTTCGCCATCTACGGTCGTTAACTTGAAGGTTCCTTTTTCAAGTTTCCGTTGGATGACAAAGGGTCCTTCCCACTTTGGGCCGAGGTGAGGAAGGGATGGAAAGACTCTCTTTAGCACCAAGTCTCCTGGTTCAAAAGTCTTAAGGCGAACTTTTTTGTCGTAATAGCGTGCCATCTGACGTCGATGTCTTGCCGCACGCAAATCCGCTTCGTCCCTTTTTTCTTCGATTTCATCAAGAGACTCGAGTAAGAGTGCCCGATTCGTCATCGGGTCATAATACGTCACCCGGTGGGAAGGGACTTCAAGCTCTACTGGGATTACTGCTTTTGAGCCAAAAGAGAGAGAGAAAGGGGTATGACCAGTAGCCGTCTTAAATGTTGTCCGATATGCCCACAAAGCTAAGGGCAATTCGTCAACCCATTTTTCCTTTGCGCGCTCTAACCATTTCTTGAGGATGGATTTTATTACTTTGTTTATTGCTTCAACTTGCCTGTTCGACTGCGGATAAGCAACTGCAGTGTATCGCTTGTCGATTTTATACTTTTGGCAGAAATCTCTGAATTCAGTACCATCGAACTAGGTTCCGTTGTCAGTTATAATGGTCCTTGGGATCCCGATTCGGCATATAATATTTCTAACCACGAAACTTATCACCTTTCTCGCCGTGATTTTGGTTAGGGGCTCAGCTTCCACCCACTTCGTAAAATAGTCCACAGCGACTATTGCATATTTCGCTCCTCCTTTAGCAATCGGTAGAACTCCGATGATATCAATTCCCCATGTGGCAAATGGCCAAGGACTCACCATTGATTTGAGTTGGGTCGACGGTGCTCTGGGGATTTTGGCGAATCTCTGGCACTTATCGCAGCGTCGTGAATAATCAGCTGCATCTTTATTAATTGTGGGCCAGAAGTATCCATATCGCAATATCTTTTTCGCTAAAGTCTGACCTCCTGTATGATCTCCACACTCACCTTCGTGCACTTCTCTTAGTACACGTTTGATGTCGTCGTGTGCTATACATCGTAACAGGGGCATAGAAAATCCTTGCCTATAAAGAGTATCATCTTGCATGACATATCTGGTAGCCTTGCGAACTATAGCCCTTTTCTCACTCTTCTTTGATGGGTGTGTCCCATTCTTAAGGAAGTTCTTAATTGGGGTCATCCACGACTCCTTCTCCGGTTCCGCTTCGAAAGCGAACTCAATTTCCATCGACTCAAAGCTTGGCGATTCCAACGTTTCAATTGGAATTATTTCAGTCTCTTCTGGATTGCCGGAACTAGCTAGCTTTGCCAGCCTGTCCGCCTTCTGGTTTTCGGCTCTTGGGATATGTGTTATACTATACCGCTCTAGGTTGCTCAATAGCTCTCTCACTTTCCCGAGGTAGGCGATAAGTCGAGGTCCCCGAGCCACAAATTCCTCTCGCACTTGGCAAACAACGATTTTGGAGTCACAGAATATGTCCAACATTTTTATTCCGAGGTCTTTAGCAAGCTTCAGCCCGACAATCAAGGTAATGGAACTGGAATTGGAGGAGGAATATTATTGGATAATGGAACTGGTTTAGTCATTGGGTAAACTGTTATTACAGGAAACATGGTTTCATCAATGTAGGTAATGCTTCTTTATTTTGATGCACATTGAAGTATGATTAGTCACCGTGAGCTTTTTACCATTTTTTAAAAAGTTTTAACTTCGTTTGCTATAACATTTTAATTCTCCTCCTATATATGTTTTATAAATATTATGCATTTGTAACTGGAACTTGGTCTTTAATACGTGTTGAGTAGTACACAATTTACTTAGCTTTTCTTACCCTGTTTTAATTTTGTATAAAAGTTGCTTAAGTGTGAAAAATGGTCTTTCGTTTGTGGCTTCCAATTTCTGTACTTTGTATTTTGGCTTGATTAAAAAAAAGGCTGACAAAATTCACTTAATGAAACCAGGTTACCAACACATCACATGCATGCATAGATATGCATCGCTTGATTTTTCCAGTTAAATTAGTAATATAACTTGATGAGAAATGTGAGTATGGATTAATCATATACAAACCATTTCCTATTTCAACTAATAATTTAAATAGATATAACTATACATTTTATTTTAGTTATGATGAATGTTTGAATGCAGGGTATAACATCTGATGGTACTGGAAAAGAAATTGGATACATGCATCCTAAAATAGATCATGCCGCTCTTATTAGGTCAGGTGTCACTCCTCTTGGCAACATCAAAATTGGGGAGGAAGCCATGGTTGCTTCTAGTTCCCTTGTTTTAAAAGACATACCATCACAGGTCAGTAACACTTATCCAACCCTACATTTAAAAAAACCTCATTAAGTGCTCAGTCATCCACCATGCAATATTAAAATTTGTAACTCCGAAGCATATAAATATTTGTTGATTTAAAAATGCAGCATTAATCACATCTGTAATTTGCAAAACAATTCAATTGATTCCTAAAAATATGAAGCATTAGGATCAACTTCTATTTCAATCATAATGATATTTTTATTTCTTCGGCTAACCAATTTTTCTTTAATGATCTTAACATTGCCTATATTTCGATCGAAATAGAAGGCTGGACCTCTATGATTTTCATTTGCATACGTGGGCTAGTTGGTCTGTATGTGCTTATATGAGCGATTGTAGCACTGTGTATGCACTCACATATGTCATGAATTAATACTAATAATAATAATAATGTAATTAACTAAGTTTTATAAGAATTAAATAAGTTTATAAAATTTGACTAAGTATATAAAAAGTTAACTAAGTTACTAAGTTTTATTAAAATTAACAAGTTTAATTTGCAAAAATTAACTAAATGTATAAAATACAAATATAACTAACTTTTCTATGAAAAGAATTATCGTTATAATCATAACTATATTTATAATAATTAACTAAAATTTATAATAATATTAAGTTAATTAAGATTTATAAATATTAAATAAGTTTATGAAATTGACTAAGTATTATAAAAATTAAATAAGTTAACTATGTTTTATAAAAACTAATATTAGTTTATAATAATTGACTAAACGTATAAACTATAAAATGTGTAATCTTCTATAATAGTAATATAATAATAACTTAACTAAGATTTATATAAATTAAGTGTTTAAAAATTAGCCACTGTCACATGCTCGTTTCTCTTCATCATAGCCTCACTTGTCACATTTTGAAACTTAATAATGTATCAAAAAAGCAATGGCATGTTCCATAATGTAATAAATTGAAACGTAAAATAGTTTTAGATCAAATGTTGAGTTAGCTTTGATGCAACAATTTATTTATTTTGCACATGGTATTATTTTATGGTAGTTAATAAATATGTTATTTTAAATTTATATTTGATCGCTAACCGTTAAATTTCATCCTTGTAAGTAGGTGCAGAATGTTGATGCAAAAAAGGCACAAGATCACGTGTTCAAGTTTTTGAAGTTTATTTTGGCATCGTGTAGTAAGCACATTTTGTTTAATACTTAGTGCAAACTTGTTTTTAGGTACTATGGCTTTGTTTAATGTTCAATTTAACTAATAAGAGTGATTACTAGTTGTGTTTTTATATGATAATATTTCGTTTGATTTGTATTTGTGATGTGGTTGAAATATGATAAAATTGCAGTTTAGGATATTGATATATGTGCAAATGTAACAATGGCACAACACTATATATATGCTGTAAAATTAATACCAACAAACGACAGCGTTTAAAACGTGTTGTAAATTCTTTATAAAGCATGTGCATGTATCAGTCATAGCGTTTCAGAATTGCTGTTAAAATCAACATTACCTTTTTTACAGCTTGTAATAAACGCAGTTACAACAGTAATAACAACGTTTCTTCTTGGCTATTGAAAGGTCAGGTGTGAATCTATGTACATAGTATTAACAACATTGATAAAACGCTGTAAATCAAAAGTTTTAACAGCGTTTATTTTCTGCTGTTGAATATTTCACACCTACGACCACATGTCGTTATACAGCGTTTATAACACTGCTGTAATATCCTATAACAGTGTTTTTCAAACGCTGTTAAAAGTGTTTTCTGGTGTAGTGCATTTGGATGAAATTGGTCAATTTGGATGAATTGTATGCATAGAAGTTCATCGTAGAGTGCTTAGATTACGTGCAAGGGTGGTTAGGTTATTTGGAAAAGCTCGGGTCGTCTGGAAAGTCGGGTCATCTAGAATGTCGGGTCATCTAGAAAAGTCGGGTCATTTGGAAAGTCGGGTCATCTGGAAAGTCGGGTCACCGGAAAAGTCAGGTCCTCATGAAAAGTGAACTAAATGATGCTTATTTCGGTTCGATGATGGATGTAGCTTCAACTTGAGTTCGAGATAGAATGTTCAAAGCAAAGTAAAGTCTTCGTTGATCGATGAAATTCAATGAAGATGACTCAAGATGATTGGAGCTCGTGGATAATGGTTGTTCAAGATGATGTGAGCTTATGGATAGTCGCTGATGATGACGATTAGATATATTGAAGGCTGAGAGATTATCGTTAGCCGGAGGTTCTAGCAGACTAAAAGCAGGGATATAATAGGGACGCCTAAAAGACTAGTTGATTAGTCGAGTACCCTGGGTATCGTTGAAAGGCCTAGTTGTCTTCGTTGAGTAAGGCAAATATACAAATAGATAACGTATGGAGTTTTGATAGAACAGGGGTTACCATTATCCATTGATAGATGGCATGTCGTGGCTAGTCATATGATTAACAGTGGTTCCAAGGCAGGAAAGGCGGTGATAGACAGAGTCATGGATGTTGTTTGTTTTGCTTGTACTGTCTTGCGTAGATTGTTCGACGTCGAAGGAGACATCTCTTGGGTGCTTATCTGATGTTGGTTTAGGCCTTCGGGGCTTGGGATTGGTGGATGTTGATCTCGATTAGGATGGTTTACACTGGATAACTAGTTGCTTTGCATGTTCGTTTATTTCTGATTGTTTGTAAAGGTTATCACGGTCAGATGTAGAGGAGGCGGGTTTGGGTTTCTTCTCTGTTGATGTTGGTATATTAGATGGTTGATCTACCTATTCTCATATGCTTCACTGATGATGTTAGATAACTGTTGTATCTCTCATTAAGACTATTGTCTAACTCAAGGTTTTATGTCTTCCTCTTATTACTTTGGGTTTTGTTATCCATGTATTGGATAGGAAGACCGAATAACAAGTAACGGGTAATAGATCTTGATGGGGACGATGCTGCTGAGCGACGACAAGCAGGAGGCCGACGTATTATTTCTTACTATCTACTATTAGTTGTATCCGCTATTATGATTGCTGATACTCTGAATGACTTTGTTGTGAGGCTGATTGTACATATCTTGTGGATGCATACCAGTTAATGTATGGATATTTTGTGGTGATATGGAATTTTGAGATTATGTTATATGATGCTTCACTATTAATGTCTTTTGTATATGTTCTATTATATTTTATCCATGCGCTGTGAGTTATACGACAGGTTCCGCTTGTGTTTTTCTTCTTTGACGATCGTCTTGTATCAACCTGGCATGTCAAACAGCGCACTTCATCCTCGGTTTGTGCGGGAGGTACGGGGAGGTCGTCACAAGGGGCCTTGAAATCCATTATAAAAGCTCGGCTAAGATATCATCAGGATACGCCGAAATACAAAGATAGATAGCCAGCATCGAGACAGGCTTAAGGACATGACTTGCCTACGGTAACTCTAGGTTCTAACAATTTAATTTTTTAGCAGCCGCCACCATTTACCTTTCTGGCGGTTTCTTCTCTTTTCTTTCTGTTTGTTTGCTTCTTTTGTTTTTCAGATCTGGTCTTGTTTTCATTTTGTATTATCTTGTTTGGGTATAGATATTTAGTTGAGATCAGGTGTTTGAAAATCATAATAGCCTGTGCTTATTAACCAATCTACTACTAGGTATGCCATTCCATATTATGCAAGTAATTCTATCTCTTTTGATGAAACTTATATTCTACTAACATTCATAGTAATATTTTCAAATGTATCTTTACTTCAGGGAAAACCCTCTTTAATAATTATGTGCCTGCAAAGAAAATCTTAATGTAAAACAAACAATTTTAATGGATAACGATGTTGATTCCGTTGATGACAAGGAATTTATAAACTAAAAAGATGAACGGGAAATCTATCATTTTGTTGAGTATAATCTAAATTATAATGGTGAAACTAATAAGGAAAAGGAAAAAACTAGCAAGAATGTAAAATATGTTTCTTTTGGTAACTACAAGAGCAAAATTAAAGGTCAATAGCTTTACTTCATAAGAACTTAAGGGTTATGGTTACTGAAATTAGAACAAGAAATGTATTTAGACTCCGTAATAAACATAAACTCTATATGGTTTACTAAAAGCTTTCTTTTTAAAGGGAGAATATGGTCAAATATCACTTCATATTCCACTACTATTGACAAAATTTGATTAAATTAGAATCCTGACAAGCTAGATGGATTAAGCTAAGAAGAATAGTCGAATCTAGTAACTCACATTAAATTATTTCTTCTTGTTCCTCTTTTTATCATTTATAAAATGTAAAAATTATTTTAGTGATTTAATTTGGGATAATCGTTTTAGCTTTGTATAAGGGCCTTGGTTTACGATTGGCTTTAGTACCAAAATATCTAGGATCAGCCCTGAATCAATACTATTATCGCATTTAGGTCATTTGCACCGAAATAGTCATCTTCTGTTACCTAGGAAGCTTTAGTACTATGATTCTGCAAGTTAAGCAAATTGGTATGTCATAGTCAATTGAAGTATAAGATTAAAGATTCAATTCTTGATTCAGACCAAGTACTTGTACATTAGTTGTTGAATATTTTTTACCAGTGTTGGATTGTCTCCCTACATCTGACCAGATGTTTCAAAACACCTGAGATGTCTTCTTTGGCTAAATGCTTAAAATATCCATCCTTTATGTTGTTATTTCAATACCAACTATTTGTCGAGGTTGAAACATAAATTAGTTTTATGTTTGCTTGGTTATGTGAAGATTACTTTGGACATCATGCATACATTGATTTTTTTTCCTTCTTTGTTCAGTTTTGGAATTTTTGATGATGCATAGTTCAAGAAAATCAAGAATAACTGAAAGAAGATGAAAGATGATGAATAATCTATTGAATTCGGTTTTGTGCAAAAGAAGCATGAAAATGAAGTGTTGATTGATGGTGTTGAATTGTATATTTCCGTATGTTGTATGTAGGGTTGTATATTGGACATGACAGTTCGTTATTCGGCTCGGTCCGAAACTATAATGTGTCTGGTCCGTGTCCGTCCGATTCTCTTAAAGGACAGAGCTTAGACACACAAGGATCCGGTCCGATCCAAAATGTTCGATGATTTTCTATTGTCCGAACGTTGTCCGTCCATTGTCCTACTCGTACGAACAATGTTCGAACTTAATGCTGGTCCGGTCCGTGTCCGTCCGAATCTCTTATAGGACAAAGCTTGGACACACCTCCGTCCGGTCCGGTCTGACCCGTTTACACCTCTAGCTATATGTATAATCAGATTTTTGAATTGTATATTTCTGAATTTTGTATGTAATATGTATAGTCAGATTTTCTAATTGTATATTTTGTTAAGCTTTCTGTATAATTAGATTTGCTAATTTGTTAGTTTTTGTTCTTTCATTTTTGAAACGTTGTGAGAAACAGTAGTGTTATTTGTATTTACATTGTATTGCAAATGATAATGTTATTGAAATTTTTATTTTATACATGTCACAAAAAGGACATAATTAAAATGTTGTTTTAACAACTTTGTGAGAAAGTATTTGCAATGGTTTTTTATTTATCATCTAAAAAAAACGTTGTTTGAGGTTTAAAAATACATTAGTAAAAAATGGTTGTAAACGTATCATTAACGTTGTTTATTACAATGGCACATGCATGTGGTGGACGTTGCTGTGTGTTCGCAACTCCTGAATAGATGACATTAACAAAAACATCGTTAGTGGCTATAGACAACGCTTTATGAATATTGTAAAAGAACATTTTTCTAGTAGTGAACCTCCACGATTCCATAGCCAACCACTTCTACTATCCCCTTACCAGATAGAAACCACGCACCAATCTCTTTTGTTCACCGTTTAGTCATATACAATCGGATGTTAGCCTACGATCCCTTATTTTACAAAGGTATGAATCATTTACGTTTACATTTGAAAAATTATCATTTCACTATCTTTTGCATTCGAGTATGCAAATTACTCATAGTTCATATGATTGGGAAAATTTGTTAATTTTAGGAAAGAAATAGGTTTTCCTATAAAGATATGCAAAATATTAAGGTACCCCATAAATAAAATGCTTTAAAGTTAACGTAGTTCAAAATTTGTATTTGGTGTAACAACCTAGAAAAATTGACGTTTAAAATAAATAAATTAAATTAATATTCAATGTAAAATAAATATTTATATTTGAGATTTTGTCAATTCTTGAACAATAGGTGCGAACCATTTCATAAATTTATAAATAAATGTGATTTACATTAATAACCGGTTGAATATTTAGCGTTGTCTTATAATAAATAGAAAACAAAACTTATTATTGTTATTAATTATTTTGATCTTGTAATTTGATTTATAGAGAAAAATATATGCTTATATTCAACATTCTAATTATAACATGTACATTTATTTATTTTGAACAAAGAATCCACTTTTAACGGCAATTGAAAACATAAGCTCAGCTTAAATATTTTGACAGAATTAACGTTATTAACTTGAGTTGATTATGAAAGTAAAAACTACAAATTTAGAACTGTTGAATATTAAATTTAACAATATACTAGAGGTACAATTTAAAACTTGGACTTTCTGTTTAATTTGAATGTAGTGTTCATTCTAGAATTTAAAAGCACATTGTGAATATAACATCAATATTTACGATGCTAACAAATGGTAAGCCATTTGGAATATTTGACATTAGAACAAGGAAAAAGAGAAAAGAATCAATTTTTAAATAAATTTTGTTTAACGATTTATTGAACAAAGAATCTATTCGCATAGTAATATATGGTTAAAATTAATTTATTACAAATCAAGCCATTGCGTACAAATGGTAATTAAACATTGAATTAACATAAATATTGGTGATTAATTTTGCAAGCCGTTTACCATGTTATTTATGGTGCAATTAATATAACAGAAACAAATCATTAATTTCGAAATTGAGAACTTTGGCGCAAAATAAAATATCATCAAGATAAATTCATTTCAAACTGTTAAGTAAAAAGTATAATAAAATGCTTAAATCAATTCCAAATTCTAAGTTGAAATTTTACATAGACAGTAATAAATTTTGTTGAGTCTAAATTTACGATGGTACAAATTGTGACATAGTTAATGTAATGAAAGCGAAGGATGAATTTTTGAAGTGCAGACGGTGAAATTGAACTAATATATATATATATATATATAATATATATATATAATGCACATTTATGAAAGGAATGCGTAATAAAAGGAAATAAAATAAAATCGCGCAATCAATTCTACATTTTTCATTACTATTTAATTTACGGTGCATGACGGGAAAGTTTATAATGTTCAGATAATACCATAAACAACGTTGTTAGTTCATGTGTTATCCTAACATATTGTCCATAGAAAACGAATCCATTTTTTCTTTTTTATTAAGGAGATATGGTGGACAGCCAAATATGAGAAAATCTAATTTTAAATCTTTCCATATCAGTGCAATTTTTTTGAAACAGTGGCCTAAGATTATGAACAGTTCGTATTCACAAAACCCAATACCACGCGATATTTTCTGCCTCCTCTTCTCTACATTATAAATGCGTGCCTCCTGCTTCAAACCAAACTTCTTTTCTTCTCAGACAAAATACTATTTCTTCTTTCTTCTTGCGAATAGTACTTCCCAACAAGCTCCAATCCAACAGTCCACCGTCCAGTATAGAAGTCACGGCCTTTTCTTGTGCCAAAAGGTTAACATAAACATAGATTAGTGTAGAGAGTGTATATATCTATATACGCGTTAGTAGCTGAGGAGCAGTGCGCGACGCATGTGTAAGAGATAATAGATCATCTAAGGCTGACGGTGTTGATTTGGAACTTGACGGTGAAAGTTTGGAAAGCAAATATAGGTGAGAACAATTTAAATTTATTAATACGATTTAATCTTTTTTATACATGATTAATGAATTTGATAATGTGTGGTTGCATGAATGATTAATTATTTATTGATAGTTCGTGATGGTTGCCAAAATAAACGTATATCAACGCGCGTTAATTCTTTAACGCGCATTTGGAAATTTATTTGTTGATTGCATATAGGAAATGAATGCATAAAACGGTGGTTAAATGTGTGAATATATATATATATATATATATATATATATAAAATCATTGCGACCTTATATGAATTGTCAGCGAAAAATTAGGAAATTTTATAAATTTAATTAAGAAACGATTTATTGGCTAAATGACAATTTAGTGATTATGTAGTGTTTTATTAACTTAATAATATTGACTCAATAATGTTTACTAATACCAATATTCTTTGGTTCGATAACATTTGTTAATTAAAGTAATATTTGATTCCTTGAATAATTTTCCTAATTAACATTTTATGATATTGAATAAATTTGTTAATGTTGATTTAATTATACAGTGTTATTAAAATAGTTTATTCACTAAGTTACGTTAATAACATTTTAAACATGGAATGAAATAATGTTTTGGTTAATACCTTGAAAATTGTTAATTTGATTTAATAGTATAAATAAGTTGATGTTGGAAACTAATCAACATGTTATTATCAATGTCAATTGATATTAATATTTATTTTAAAAGTTCCTTGAATTAAAATTGTTGATTTTAAAATTAATAACTGTTTTATTGATAAATTGTTGTAAAATTTGGCAAACTCGAACTATTGGACTTGTGAAATCTAATATGACTTTATATAATAATTTGAAATGATATTTTAAAAATAAAAATTGATTGAAAAGATATTTAAACTTGCATTATTTAATATGAAATTTGATATACGTTTAGATAAATTTTATAATGATATATTGTAAATTGCTTTAGATAATAATTTGAATTTAAAGTTAAATAATGAATGTAACTTATGTTTCGGGTTCACAAATAGGTTTGTTCCGTTATTAATTCTGGAACGGTAAATGAGGTGTGTAACTAAGGCAAGGGATGCAGCAACCAGTGCGCTGAACTTACCTGGCCAACGTTTACTTATCTAGACTGGTAAAAGAGCAAATTGAAAGTGAATCTCGAATATTGTGAAACAAAAACTATAATAAATAGTTTTCCAATATAAAATTAGGTTAAATTGGTTGGAAGTGATCTTCAGATATTTAATATAAATTCTGTAGATGATGACTAGTACTATTTGAGGAATTAAACGGTGGAAATACCGTAATTTCTCTTATAGTATCAGTTTAATATGGAAACATATATTGGATATTAGAAGTTTCGATTTCTAACCAATTGTATATTAATATAAATCGTTTAGATTAAACTTGAATGCTATGATGATAATATTGTTTACCCGAATAAGGTTTAGGTCAATTATGGAAGTTAATATGGAACTAAGTGAACGAAAGTAAACAAGTTGAATGTCTTTGAGATCGATTGGATGAACTCAAGATTATCAAAACCAGTTATACTTTTCGAATATGAATATAAATTCAAGTCATCGGCATGGAAAGGAAACAATTCCAATTTGAAGTATTTGTATATTTATATAGGTTTTCAACTATATAAAACATGGTATGTTAATTTCAAATATTTTAATAAGACTTATTTGATTTAAAGGATATGTATAAATCATTCTATTTATTTCTTCAAACTTTAATATATAGTAGGTAATTGTTTTAATCATTTTTATTTAAAGATTTTCTAAATATATATAAATTAGTTTATAATAAATTTATTATTTCAAATATTTTATATAATTAAATTGGGAATTGTTCCAGTCCTGCAACCTTTGATTCGAATATAACCAATCCTTGATTGAATAAACTCAACGAGTTCGAATTAAGGAAATAATGTAAATCTTGAACCTTGATTTATAAATGATTTTTGACGATCATTCTAAATTTAGAATGAATTAAGTTATGCATAAATATGATGGAAAGAAATTAATTTGAAATTTTATATTCTATAGAATGTGTTAGTTATTTGGAAAGACCGGGATCGGATGTAAGTCCGAAAACCATTCCAAGTAATAATACGACGCTATGAAGGAAATTGAAGAATTGGAAGTGGCAAATAAAGACCGGGAATCTTTGGACATATTTGGATTGATTGCTGATGTCTCAAATTGGGCCGTACACCCGATACGAGGTTATAAGTGGCATGAGGTCTGAATATATTTGAGGATTCTCGGATTTTGTTCTGTTCAGACCCAGATTGGACTTGTATGGATTGTGTGCCTGACATTGTAATTGACTGCATAGAACTGATTTCTGTTGGTATATATATATCGGACTGTGACAATTATTTATTTCCATCTCTAAGTTTTACGTGCTTTGAGGTTATGTATTGATAGAAATCAGTGACATGTTGTAATTGACAATGTGGCATGCTCAAGTTATGGAATGATCTAATGATGATCAAAGCATGGCTTATTGAAGCGTAGCTTTGTGTATATCGCGACATCGACGAACCTCACACCCCGGATTGATGGTAACCGAGCGGTTATGTTGTATACATTTTATTGAAACTTGAAAGCTTCGGCGGTAGATCTATTTTGAAACTTACGGCAAAAAGGGTATGTTCGGTGTCCGTGTCTGGATGTTAACCGGAGATTTACCTGGTGTTTGGTGTCCGAGCCTGGATGAAAACCATGAACCGTGAGGTTGCACCTAGTTCCGGATTGATCTTTCGTGTCAGGAACCATCATATTGGAACTCAACAACCAATACGAGCCTTTCGTTTTGTTTGTAAACTATGTATGTGGGCATAGTCACTATGCTTACTAATATTAATATATTTATTTGCGAAATGGTTTTCAATACTATGCACTAATAATAGTATTAAAAGAAGATTTTCACGTATGAAAGCATGTTTGGTTATCATAAGACAAAAGTCACCAGATTGCCCATCTGGTGTGCGCTTGCATTGTGTGATGTGGGACGAGCTTATGATAGCTTCATCTTCCAAAAGTCATTGCGAATTTATATGCACGGGCATTCACATGGAGTAAACCCGTTCCGCATTAGTGGCGTAGTCCGGTGAATCTCCCAACTTTAAATTAAATCGTAAAATAATTGTTTTATGTTCTCACACCAGTCCCATGACTGGCCTGGAGTTTATTGTTCTTTCCTAAACTCTGAGTGCCCACTAATTTCCAAACGGGAAGCTAGAGGTTTAGTTTTACATTTATAGACCCTTGGAGCAAAAGTTGGAGCGCTTTCTGAATTGGAGCTTCGAGCTAAAGTTAGAGTTTCCGCTATATCACATCGCTTCTTCCGCTGAGAGTATATTTATGTTTCCGCTACTATATGTATGTAACTCTGATATTCTATGTAACTCTGATGAAATATTGTATCATGATATAAAAAGTTTTGTTGTTTTGTTTAGTATATGTTAGTACCCATAACAATCTACCTTTATGAACAGTTTAAGTTGGTTTAATTATCGGCGGAAACCGGGAAGAAAGACGGTATGTTAAAGTTGGTATCAGAGCTTTGGTTATACAAAGCTAAGGGTACGACATATGTTGAACAAAAATATAGAACTCATCAGAGTTATAATATCTCATTTGAGATAGGGTTAGGAATGCCCTAGAACGAGATTCTGGAATATTTCATTGAGTGGGCGTATTTTGAAACCCCAAAATTTTATTTTTGAAGCTAAGTAAATTGTTTTGGTAAACATAGCTATTTTGAAATACAACTTTTAATAAGAATTTTCGAGTATTTTACTCGTTATTGCGATAGGACTATTGGTATATATGATGATTTCGAATATATGCATGGACGGCTTATATACGAAGTCTTATATGTACTAGATAAATATAGAATCACACTCTAGTCGCTTGGGGATGATTCTGTTGATGACTGCAGCATCATCAGTATTTGTTTTCGAGTTTCGAAAGTGGGATGACTATATAATTCTGGTCGAAACGTCGAAGAATACTTAAAATCATCTAGCTCAGTATTTTAATAAATAAATCCTAATAAAATGATTTGATATTTTAAGTGAGTAACATTTTGTTATAAGAAAAAGGAATTTAAAACAAGGCCAAGAGAAAATTTTACACGTCTCCTTTTCGAGGACGAAAAATTTAAGTGGGGGAGATTGTAACAACCTAGAAAAATTGATGTTTAAAATAAATAAATTAAATTAAGATTCAATGTAAAATACATATTTATATTTGAGATTTTGTCAATTCTGGAACAATAGGTGCGAACCATTTCATAAATTTATAAATAAATGTGATTTACATTAATAACCGGTTGAATATTTAGCGTTGTCTTATAATAAATAGAAAACAAAACTTATTACTATTATTAATTATTTTGATCTTGTAATTTGATTTATAGAAGAAAAATATATGTTTATATTCGACATTCCAATTATAGCATGTACATTTATTTATTTTGAACAAAGTATCCACTTTTAACTGTAATTGTAAACATAAGCTCAGCTTAAATATTTTGCCGGAATTAACGTTATTAACTTGAGTTGATTATGAAAGTAAAAACTACAAATTTAGAATTATTGAACATTAAATTTAACAATATACTAGAGGTACAATTTAAAACTTGGACTTTCTATTTAATTTGAATGTAATGTTCATTCTAGAATTTAAAAGCACATTGTGAATATAACATAAATATTTACGATGCTAACAAATGGTAAGCCATTTGGAATATTTGACATTAGAACAAGGAAAAAGAGAAAAGAATCAATTTTTAAATAAGTTCTGTTAAACGATCTATGGAACAAAGAATCTATTCGCATAGTAATATATGGTTAAGATTAATTTATTACAAATCAAACCATTGAGTACAAATGGTGATTAAACAATGAATTAACATAAATAATGGTGATTAATTTTGCAAGCCGTTTACCATGTTATTTATGGTACAATTAATATAACAGGAACAAATCATTAACTTCGAAATTGAGAACTTTGGCGCAAAATAAAATATCATCAAGATAAATTCATTTCAAACCTTAAGTAAAAAAGCATAATAAAACGCTTAAATCAATTCCAAATTCTAAGTTGATATTTTATATAGATAGTAATAAATTTTGTTGAGTCTAAATTTATGATGGTACAAATTGTGATATAGTTAATGTAATGAAAGAGAAGGATGAATTTTTGAAGTGCAGACGGTGAAATTGAACTAATATATATATATATATATATATATATATATAGATATATATATATATATACATACATACATAAATATGTATATATATACATAAAGAATATATAATGCACATTTATGAAAGGAATGCATAATGAAAGGAAATAAAATAAAATCGCGCAATCAATTCTATATTTTTCGTTACTATTTAATTTATGGTGTATGACGGGTAAGTTTATAATGTTAAGATAATACCATAAACAACGTTGTTATTTCATGTGTTAGCCTAACATATTGTCCGTAGAAAACAAATCCATTTTTTCTTTTTTTTTAAAGGAGATATGGTGGACAACCAAATCTGAGAAAATCTAATTATAAATCTTGCCATATCAGTGCAATTTTTTTGAAATAGTGGCCTAAGATTATGAATAGTTCGTATTCACAGAACCCAATACCATGCGATATTCTCTGTCCCCTCTTCTCTACATTATAAATGTGTGTCTCCTGCTTCTATGCACAAACCAAACATCTTTTCTTCTCAGAAAAAAAACCATATTTCTTCTTTCTTCTTGCGAATAGTCCTCCCCAACAAGCTCCAATCCAACAGTCCACCGTCCAGTATAGAAGTCGCGGCCTTTTCTGGTGCTAAGAGGTTAACACAAACATTGAGTAGTGTAGAGAGGATATATATATATATATCGATATACGTGTTAGTAGCCGAGGAGCAGTGCGCGACGCATGTGTAAGAGATAATAGGTCATCCAAGGCTGACGAAGTTGATTTGGAACTTGACTATGAAAGTTTGGAAAGCAAATATAGATGAGAACACTTTAAATTTATTAATACGATTTAATCTTTTTTATACATGGTTAATGAATTTGATAATGTGTGGTTGCATGAATGATTAATTAATTATTTATAGTTCGTGATGGTTGCCAAAATAAACGCATATCAACGCGCGTTAATTCATTAACGCGCATTTGGAAATTTATTTGTTGATTGCATATAGGAAATGAATGCATAAAATGGTGGTTAAATGTGTGAATATATATATATATATATATATATATATATATATATATACACACACACACACACACACGCATTGCGACCTTATATGAATTACTAGCGGAAAATTAGGAAATTTCCTAAATTTAATTAAGTAACGATTTATTGGCTAAATGACAATTTAGTGATTATGTAGTGTTTTATTAACTTAATAATATCGACTCAATAATGTTTACTAATGCCAATATTCTTTGGTTCGATAACATTTGTTAATTAAAGTAATATTTGATTCCTTGAATAATTTTCTTAATTAACATTTTATGATATTGAATAAATTTGTTAATGTTGATTTAATTATATGGTGTTATTAAAACGGTTTATTAACTAAGTTACGTTAATAACATTTTAAACATGGAATGAAATAATGTTTTGGTTAATACCTTGAAAATTGTTAATTTGATTTAATAGTATAAATAAGTTGATGTTGGAAACTAATCAACATGTTATTACCAATGTCATTTGATATTAAAATTTATTTTAAAAGTGCCTTGAATTAAAATTGTTGATTTTAAACTTAATTACTGTTTTATTGATAATTTTTTGTAAAATTTGGCAAACTCGAACTATTGGACTTGTGAAATCTAATATGACTTTAGATAATAATTAAAATGATATTATAAAAATAAAAATTGGTTGAAAAGATATTTAAACTTGCATTATTTAATATGAAATTTGATATACGTTTAGATAAATTTTATAATGATATATTGTAAATTGCTTTGGATAATAATTTGAATTTAAAGTTAAATAATGAATGTAACTTAAGTTTCGGGTTCACAAATAGGTTTGTTCCGTTATCAATTCTGGAACGGTAAACGAGGTGTGTAACTAAGGCAAGGGATGCAGTAACCAGTGCGCTGAACTTACCTGGCCAATGTTTACTTATCTAGACTGGTAAAAGAGCAAATTGAAAGTGAATCTCGAATATTGTGAAACAAAAACTATAATAAACAGTTTTCCAATATAAAATTAGGTTAAATTGGTTGGAAGTGATCTTCAGATATTTAATATAAGTTCTATAGATGATGACTAATACTATTTGAGGAATTAAATGGTAAAAATATCGTAATTTCGCTTATAGTATCAGTTTAATATGGAAACATATATTGTATATAAGAAGTTTCGATTTCTAACCAACTATATATTAATATAACTCGTTTGGATTTAACTTGAATGCTATGATGATAATATTGTTTACCCGAATAAGGTTTAGGTTAATTATGGAAGTTAATATGGAA
Source organism: Allium sativum (assembly GCA_030737875.1). Lineage (NCBI taxonomy): Eukaryota > Viridiplantae > Streptophyta > Magnoliopsida > Asparagales > Amaryllidaceae > Allium > Allium sativum. The sequence goes on along the minus strand of CM060925.1, from coordinate 302,779,568 downwards.
CTAAGTGAACGAAAGTAAATAAGTTGAATGTCTTTGAGATCAATTGGATGAACTCAAGATTATCAAAACCAGTTATACTATTCGAATATGAATATAAATTCAAGTCATCGGCATGAAAAGGAAACAATTCCAATTTAAAGTATTTGTATATTTATATAGGTTTTCAACTATATAAAACATGGTATGTTAATTTCAAATATTTTTATAAGACTTATTTGATTTAAAGGATATGTATAAATCATTCTATTTATTTCTTCAAACTTTAATATATAGTAGGTAATTGTTTTAATCATTTTTATTTAAAGATTTTCTAAATATATATAAATTAGTTTATAATAAATTTATTATTTCAAATATTTCATTTAATTAAATTGGGAATTATTCCAGTCCTGCAACCTTTGATTTGAATATAACCAATCCTTGATTGAACAAACTCAGCGAGTTCGAATTAAGGAAATAACGTAAATCTTGAACCTTGATTTATAAATGATTTTTGATGATCATTCTAAATTTAGAATGAATTAAGTTATGCATATATATGATGGAAAGAACTTAATTTGAAATTTTATATTCTATAGAACGCGTTAGTTATTTGGAAAGACCGGGATCAGATGTAAGTTTGAAAACCATTCCAAGTAATAATACGACGCTATGAAGGAAATTGAAGAATTGGAAATGGCAAATGAAGACCAGGAATCTTTGGACATATTTGGATTGTTTGCTGATGTCCCAAATCGGGCCGTACACCCGATACGAGGTTATAAGTGGCATGAGGTCTGAATGTATTTGAGGATTCTCGGATTTTGTTCCGTTCAGACCCAGAATGGACTTGTATGGATTGTGTGTTGACTGCATAGCACTGATTTCTGTTGGTATATATATCGAACTGTGGCAATTATTTATTTCCGTCTTTAAGTTTTACGTGCTTAGAGGTTATGTATTGACAGAAATCAGTGACATGTTGTAAATTGACAATGTGACATACTCAAGTTATGGAATGAGCTAATGATGATCAAAGCATGACTTATTGAAGCGTAGCTTTGTGTATATCGCGACATCGACGAATCTTACACCTCGGATTCTCGTATTTTGTTCCATTCAGACCCAGAATGGACTTGTATGGATTGTGTGTTGACTCCATAGCACTGATTTCTGTTGATATATATATATATATATATATATATATATATATATATATATATATATCGGACCGTGGCAAATATTTATTTCCCTCTCTAAGTTTTACGTGCTTAGAGGTTATGTATTGATAGAAATCAGTGACATGTTGTAAATTGACAATGTGGCATACTTAAGTTATGGAATGAGCTAATGATGAACAAAGCATGACTTATTGAAGCGTAGCTTTGCGTATATCGCGACATCGACGAACCTTACACCTCGGATTGATGGTAAACTGGCGGTTAGGTTGTATACATTTTATTGAAACTTGAAAGCTTCGGTGGTAGATCTACTTTGAAATTTGTGGAGAAAAGTTTATTTTCGGTGTCCATGTCTGAATGTTAACCGGTGATTTACCTGGTGTTTGGTGTCCGAGCCCGAATGGAAACCATGAACCATGAGGTTGCACCTGGATCCGGATTGATCTTTCGTGTCAGGAACTATCATATTGGTACTCAACAACCAATACGAGCCTTTCGTTTTGTTTGTAAACTATGTATGTGGGCATAGTCACTATGCTAGCTAAGATTAATATATTTATTTGCGAAATGGTTTTCAACACTATGCACTAATAATAGTATTAAAAGAAGATTTTCATGTATGAAAGCATGTTTGGTTATCATAAGACAAAACTCGCCCATCTGGTGTGCACTTGCATTGTGTGATGTGGGACGAGCTTATGATAGCTTCATCTTCCAAAATTCATTACGAATTTATATGCACGAGCATTCACATAGAGTAAACCCGTTTCGCATTAGCGGCGTAGTCCGGTGAATCTCCCAACTTTAAATTTAATCGTAAAAATAACTGTTTTTATGTTCTCACATCAGTCCCATTACTGACCTGGAGTTTATTGTTCTTTCCTAAACTTTGGTTGCCCACTAATTTCCACATGGGCAGTTAGAGGTTTAGTTTTACAGTTATAGACCCTTGGAGCAAGAGTTGGAGCGCTTTCTGAATCGGAGCTTCGAGCTAAAGTTAAAGTTTCCGCTATATCACATCGCTTCTTCCGCTGAGAGTATATTTATGTTTCCGCTGCTATATGTATGTAACTCTGATGAAATATTGTATCATGATATAAAAAATTCTGTTGTTTTGTTCAATATATGTTAGTATCCATAACAATCCGCCTTTATGAACGGTTTAAGTTGGTTTAATTACCGGTGAAAACTGGGAAGAAAGACGGTATGTTACATTTGGTTTCTACATATGGGGTACTAAACAATACAATGTCTATGAACACTGTCCATATTGGATTTGAGAAGGAAAAAAACATTTGTCGTTCGTGTATTTATAGCATAATCATTTTTCTACACTACAAATTTGGTTATTTGCATATGCTTGTTTTTATCCTTTCTCAGTTGACAAAAGGTTTTATAGTAGAATTTTGAATTATTAATGAGTACTTTAACTTTTCCTTTATGTGCAAAGTTAATTAACCTGCTCGCAAAGTTTATAGTTTTCATAAATATATACATATCTTTATGAAGGATGTATGCATCTTTTGCATCTATTTGTCAGTACATTATTCTAATGCTAGCTAACATCTTCGTGTTGATATTTCCTTTTAAAAACATTCTTCTGATGTTTGTATGTGTTCTTCTCTAGTTTTCCTACTATATTTCGGTATTGCAACCAAATTTACTTCCAGTTTTTCAAATGTTGTATACCTTTTATTCAAAGATTGAATATCAACATAGTATAATGTTCTTATAATAGCTTTTTCCTGCAAATAGTCTTTAGCTATATTTTTCTTATTTTAGGACTTCTTTTATATTTCTATTTTACTATTAGTATTATTGTACCAAGTATCATGTTAATAGGAAAAAGATACAAAAACCTCACTAAGAAATAAAAATGTAGAATGTAAGAGAACTTTGTATGGTTTGTTGTTTCATTTTTGGCTTCCTATTTCATGTACAAATATTGTTAACACAAAACTATAATTTTGGGCATATAAAATATAGTTCCAAAATTTGATGAAACGATTTATAGAATTCAAGTAGACACACTTTTTTAAAGGCTTATGCTGTTATTTGCTACTTAGTTTCCATATTTTTAAAACATTACATGAAACCATCTACACTTGATTTCAACATCCTACATTTAGTATAATCATTAAATCAGTACATAGACAACAACCTTTGCATTAAACAAACTCATCGATTGTCATCAATTCAATTCCTCAAGTATGATTACAATAAGCTAGATGGATGTAGCATGGACTCTTTCAATCACTTTGACCGATTGAAATTGTAATTTCTTTTGTTCCATGAGGATGTGCAGGATGTGAATTCACCCAAGGTTTGAACATAATTAATAGTTCAGGGAATCAAGCTGGTATTGGGCTCTTAAACATTTCCTCTTAAAAATTAAAGTGGTGATGAAAACAATTAACGTATTGGTGTTTATTTGATACATGGTGAGTGGGTATAATTACACAGTGTAACCATTCAATTATGTTTCAAGGACCATTCAATTATGTTTCTCAAATTTTGTTTCTTAGAATTAAATGGCATCTATGCTGACTTAACAGCTATTCTTATATCTTTAAGTTATTTCTAGGCAAGATTTTCTGTTAGTTACTTGTTTCAAAAATAATACACTACAAGAAAAACAACCTTTTATAGCATTGGACAATACTAACTGAAAGTGTTTATAGATTGAACAACGCTAATTTAAATAAGTGGAAAAAAAGAAAATTAACGTGTAAACGCTATATCATATTAAAGTACGTGGGACGGTCAACTATTGATGAAATAAGGGCGGGTTACATCTCAATTTTCTTTTCGTTCCTTCCCTCTTTTCCCTCAACCGTGCTCTTATTTTGCCCTAAAACTTCAGAAACAAAACTAATGTATGAATCAAGTCACTGATTGATCTCAAGTTTACCTTCTCTTTTGCAATCTAGGCTTTTTGTGACCCTTTCTCTTTCTTACTCATGTTTGCAGGAACATGAGCGGAAATTTCTCTCGCTCTTCTCTTCTTAAATACGGTTACTAACAAATTGAAATTTTCATTTCTAATTGTTTGTGTTTTATTTTCTCAATCTAGCTTGTTTTGTGCTATCGACATCTATTTAGTTTCCGATACTATTGATTTGTCCTTGCTAGCTGGTACTCCCGAATTTCACTTGAATCTTTTCCTGTAATTATTTCATCGTGTTATTCTTTCGGAAAAGCATATGAATAATGCGTACAAAAATTTGAGATCGCCTAAGCAAGTGACAGTAACCCCTTTTGATAAAAGTCACCCTAGTTTCTGTCTATATGTTGTTGGGTATTAAACATGTAAATGAGAAAATCATAACTCATGGTCTTTGTTATTATATATGTGGCTGTTAATTAAATTTGACACAGCAAACATTACTTTCAAAAATTTCGATCATAAATCCTTTGAAACAATGCACTTATTGTACTTAAAAGTGAAACCACTTGCTGCAGCGATGTACAGCTTAATTGTTGACACATAAAAGTAAGCATAAAAAAGTTGTTTATATATCTAGCATAGGATCTGAACGATAATGAATAATATGTACCAAACTTGTGAACTCATGCCATGGAAAGAAGGATATTTTTTGTTAAGCATTTTATACGCCACTGTAAGAAATTTGAGAATGTGAAAATTGTATATTGAAAACTGATAGATCATTGAAGTACACGGTAGCTATAGTTTATATAGCATCAGTAACAAACACTTAGTACAAGCCCATTAAGCCCAATATGATGTGGGCCGTTCATTTTGTATAAAAAGGAATTAGCGAAAGGTTATTTGCTCTAATACGCCGCCTCAAAATGAACTAGGGTTTCTTCCCTCTTGAGATATCTGCGCCGCCATTGAAAACTTTAAGCTCTCCGCGTAGTCTCTCAAAATTATGTCTGGATAAAGCCTTGGTTAGTATGTCTGCCTTTTGGTAGAACGCTGGTATGTGTCTAATTTCGAGTCTTCCAGCCTCAGTCTTCTCTCTGACGAAATGAAGATCGATCTCGATGTGCTTTGTCCTCGAATGCTGTATGGGGTTCATTGAGAGAGAAACGGTGCTCTTATTATCACACCAGAGTCTTGGTTTCTTCGAAAATTGAAACCCTAATTCCTTAATTAGGGCTTCCACCCAGATAATTTCTGCTGTAGTCGAGGCTATGGCCCTGTACTCCGCTTCAGTGCTGGATCGAGATACGGTGGCTTGCTTCTTTGTACACCAAGAGATGGGATTGGGTCCCATGAACAGACAGTAGCCCGAAGTTGATCGTCGGTCATCTGGGTCATTGGCCCAGTCTGCATCACTGTAAGCGTTCAGGTTGATGTCTTTTCCTTTTTGTATGACTAAGCCATAGTCTAGAGTACCCTGTAAGTATCGTAGAATTCGTTTGACTGCAATCCAATGTTTGTTAAGTGGGTTAGCCATGAATTGACATACTTTATTAACACTGTAGCTAATCTCTGGTCTGGTTATGGTTAAATACTGAAGTGCACCCACTATGCTACGATATTGTTTACAATCTTCCATGGTTTCACCTTCATGTTTAGATAGACGAAAGTTGCTTATCATAGGTGTGGTAATAGACTTGGCTTTGTCCATGTTTGCTCTTATAAGAATGTCTGTAGCATATTTCTTTTGTGAAAGTAATATTTCTGAATTGGATTTTCTTTGCACGTGTATCCCTAGGAAGTAGGTTACCTCTCCCATGTCTTTGATGGCAAAATGTTTATTTAGTTGATCCACAACTTTGTTGATTTCAGTCTGATCACTTCCTGTCACCAAGATGTCATCTACATATACCAGAATGTATGTAGTGCTTTGCTTGGTGATTCTTGTATATAGAGAGCTATCTGATATTGTTGCTTTGTATCCCAGACTTGTAAGTGTACCTTTGAGTCTCATATACCATGCTCTAGAAGCTTGCTTTAACCCATAGATTGCCTTATGCAGCTTGCAAACATGATTCTCCTTGCCTACGCATGTGTAACCCATTGGTTGTCTCATGTATACATCTTCATTTAACTCACCATTTAGGAATGCATTGCACACATCCAACTGTCTAATATTCCAATCATTATTGAGTGCTACATTTAGAATTATTCTGATTGTAGTAGGCTTGACCACTGGTGAAAATGTCTCATTGAAGTCAAACCCATATTGCTGAGAAAATCCCTTTGCTACTAACCTTGCCTTATGTTTGCATACATTACCATCAGCATCCTTTTTCAATTTGTAAGTCCATTTACACCCAACAATATTTTTGTTTTTGGGTGGCTCGACTAAACTCCATGTCTCATTTTTGACTAAGGCTTTGTATTCTTCATCCATAGCATCACACCATTCCTTGTGTTTTGTTGCTTGCTCATAAGTAACTGGCTCAGTTATCTGCTTAGTGTCTTTTCTGTTCTTGCTGGTAGCATTGTAGATTTTTGGCTTGAAAATACCACTTTTGGCTCTAGTGATCATGTGGTGTCTAGGCTGTTGTTGTGGCTCTTCAGTGTCACTGCTGCTGACTTCTGATGTAGTGGTGTCATTTCCATGACTTTCTTGGCTGTTCATCTCATGGCTCTGAGGTAGATCATCATCAGTCATGTGGTCACTTGAGCTGTATTCTGATCTAGTGCTAGAACCAGTTAAGGTAGCTGATGTAGGTTTAGCTTCTTCATTTCTGTCCGTATGCGTTGTCCATTCATGCAAGGTTGGTATAGTCTCTATTACAACTCTTTGTTGATCATTAACTTGTTTGTTTGTGTCTCTCTTTTCTGAAAAAGGAAACACATGCTCATTAAACACGACATGTCGAGAAATTATAATTTTTCCCTGATCATTCATGCATTTGTATCCTTTCTGATTGTTGCCGTAGCCCACAAAGGTACATTTGCTTGATCTGAGAGATAATTTGTGATTGTTATATGGTCTGAGGCATGGGAAACATAAGCATCCAAATGTTCTCATGATACTATAGTCTGGTTTCTTATTATATAACATCTCATGAGGACATTTGAATTGCAAGATCTTTGTAGGCATTTTGTTTATCAAGTATACAGCAGTTTCAAAAGCCTCATTCCAGTATTTCATTGGCATAGAAGCCTTAGATAGTAAAGTCAGTCCAGTTTCAGTTATATGTCTATGTTTTCTTTCTACAATGCCATTTTGTTCAGATGTGTAGGGGCAAGTGGTTCTGTGAATGATCCCTTTGCTGTTAAAATGGCCTTTTAAAGGGAAAAACTCACTTCCTCCATCTGTTTGTATTGCCTTTATGTTACAGCTCATTTGTTTTTCTATGAAATTGATGAACTGTAGCATAACATTATGTGTCTCAGACTTGGCTTTTAGAAAGAAAATCCATGTATATCTAGTGCATGCATCAACAATAGATAAATAATACCTGTGGCCTTGTCTTGAGGATACTGGTGCAGGACCCCATAGGTCTGCTGTTATCAATTCAAGTGGGTTGCTGTAAACGGTTTTAGATCTGCTGAAAGGTAATTTATGGCTTTTGCCAAGTTGACAATGTGTGCAAGGACCAGAAATAGGTATGTGATTGTAAGCAATTTTGTTATCGTTTAAAATTCTTGTCACAATGTCATAACTAGGATGACCAAGCTTACAATGCCAAATGTCAAGATCACTGCTAATATCATTGCTTTTAGAATTATCATAATTAATCATGTCATTTTCATTACAGGAGATATTACAATTAGAATTTATAGAATCATCAACATTACTAATACCAGAAAATTGAATGCTAGCATTACAACACCAATTACTATTGTCATGATCTGGTTTTGATTGCATACTGCAGAACCTGTATAAGCCATTTTCCAATTTACCCTGTAGTAAAATGTTTTTGTTTAGAGAATCTCTAACAAGACAGTAGGTAGGGTGAAACTCAAAATATACATTATTGTCATTTGTGAATTGAGACACACTGATCAGGTTTTTCTTGACATTAGGTACCCTAAGTAAATTATTAAGAAACAGTTTTCTTCTTCCTTTAACAAAACCTGTTCCAGTGTGTGATATATTCATGGTTTCACCATTACATGTGTAAATGACTTGCGTACCTGAGTAATTTTTATTTCCAAGATTCAGGTTTTGCAGGTTATTTGTAATATGATTGGTTGCTCCAGAGTCTGGAAACCAGTCCTCACTGTTAATATCCTCATTTTTGCTTGTATCATCAGTATTGCTTGACATGGCTGAAGTTTCTGTATTGGATCTAATCTGATTTGCCTGTGCCAGGTTAACATTGGCATTTCTTTGGTTGAAATATGTCTGCTGAGGATTATTTATATCAGTATTGAATCTAAAATAACATCTATTTGCCCCATGCCCAGGTTTGTCACAAATTTGGCATTTGATTCTTGGTGCATTGTTGGATCTGCCTCGTCCTCTCCCTCTCTGGTTTGCATTTCCTCTCTGTCCCTGGTTATTGCCTCTGCCAAAACCAGGTAAGCCCTTTGATTGATTGGGGTTCTTTGATGTCGAGGCAAGATTTATGCTAAAATCATTTTGGGTAGTTTTTCTTTGTTCTACCCTACCTTCATGTGCCAGTAATGCTGAGTAAACAGACTGCAAGTCTGGTAGGACAGATTGTGTAGCGATATATGTGACAAGTGATTCATATTCCTCATCTAACCCATTAGTCAATGTCAGAATCTGCTCACTGTCTGAGATTTGATGCCCCACGGCCTTGAGTTTGTCACATAGGGTTTTGACCTTAGAAATGTACTCCCTCATGGACATGTCACCTTTTCTTGAATTCTGAAATTCCCTTCTATAATGCATGATTCTTGCAGCTGACTGGGAATTGAAAATTTGTTGTATTGTACTCCATATTTCATGTGAAGTAGTGCAGCCTATCACCTGAGACAGCAAGTTTGCGTTGATGGATGAAACCAGCCAAGATGATAAAAGGCTGTCTTGTTTTTGGTGATGTGTATATGCAGGATTGCTAACCATTTGACCATCTTTGTTGATTATCATGGCAGGTGGCACAGATTTAGTTCCATCGACATAATCTTGAAGGTCATACCCCTTCAAGGCTGTTTCGATTTGGAATTTCCATAGAAGAAAATTCTCTTCATCAAGAGGGATCGTAATGAGTTGACTCTTTGGTTTAATGAGGGTCAGAGGGGCCGCAGGCGGTTCAGCACTGCCTATTCCAGAATTTGCCGTCGATTGATCAATGCTTGATCCAGTCATGGTGAACAAATGGCAGGTAAAGTGTGTGGCGAGGTCAGTTAATCAATGGCAGCCAACACAAACGAAAACGATTGGAAAACAGGTGGTGCTGAGGTGATTCTTGCTTTCCTTTGAATGCAAGAATTAGCACTCTTTGCATCAAGAAGTCAAATGATGAGATGCGGAAAATCTCTGATGACCAGAAAGATTGTAGTAGCCGCTGAGAACAAGATTCCAGCCTGGCACGCACAATCTTGATAAGAACAGGCGCTGTGCGATGATCAGAGATGGGTAGCTCTCCGATGATGAATGCAAAATTGCATAAACTGAGGAGACTAAATGCTACTGCTTCCTTTTTTTTTTTTGTTTGAATTAGCGGAGATGTATTTTGGTAAATGCCGTTGGGCAATGTGGCTCTGATACCATGTAAGAAATTTGAGAATGTGAAAATTGTATATTGAAAACTGATAGATCATTGAAGTACACGGTAGCTATAGTTTATATAGCATCAGTAACAAACACTTAGTACAAGCCCATTAAGCCCAATATGATGTGGGCCGTTCATTTTGTATAAAAAGGAATTAGCGAAAGGTTATTTGCTCTAATAGCCACCCATTTTCCAACTTTTTGTCTTAACATCAGGATAAGACTTAACATATTTTTACGTGGTCTAGTATATGTTATTAATGATTTACCATGCTTTCTTAATGGTTAGCCAATCACCTTCACCATTCGATCGCAACAATACACTAAAACGCACAACTACACTAATGCCACAAAATAATGGCTCGCTTCTCCGCTTTCATCCTTGATGCGCTCCTCGTTGCGTTCCTACTAGTCGGAGTGCCTCAGGTCGAGGGTGTTGTCAGCTGTAGGACGACGGTGTCTTCCATATCGTCGTGCATCAATTATCTGACCCAGAATGGCCCCCTCGATGACTGCAGCGCCGACGTCAAGAAACTGGCAGGCTCTGCTGCTACCCCTGCCAGTTGGACAACTATGCAGTTTCCACCCACGTTTCTTGTTTAGGATCTATTCCACTCATTTTCATGTTAATTACTTACAGAGCACTTTTTCCTCTAACCAACATCTTTTAATGAAACATGTTTTGTTTCAGGCTTTCATACATTTGTATAACTTCCAAATGAAAGGACTGAGAAGGTCCGAAGGGTCTTTTTGTAGAGAATGCAGAATCTAACTATTTTACAGGAGCATCTTCAGAGTTTAATACTTTATCAGTTGAATCTGCCAAACAAATTCAAGTTTTAGACATGGTGCTGGCACCTCTGTCCGATGGTTCTATAACTTTGTATTCAAGCACTCGAGCTTGGATTTATCAAAGGTAATTAAAATTTGACTTTGGAGTATTATCTAAAAACAACATCTATAAATTTATTCTATACTGATTGGTTAATATTCAATTTTAGATCTGTGAATCCATTGATTTTTTTTGGTTAAACTATAATCTGTTCTTTTTACTGATATATTTAATGTGCGTGGAAATTATAGATGTCTGTTTTCACTGCCAATTTGATGAAAGTTGGTATAAGTTAGCCATTAAGAAGCAGGATGCATCTACTTATGCCAAACTTAGTTTCCATTTATTATTAATCATTTGATTCCTTAACATTTACTTCTATGCTCATAAGCATCTCATCCATGCGGCTGAAAATAGTCATAATGTTTACAGATAGATAACTGCACAAATCAACATGTTTGGATCACTGTTATCACATCGACGACAAGTCGTCGACTAGTCGACATGTTGCTCTATGAATTTCGACGATGATCGACTTATTCATTTCAACGGTAAACCCTAATTGGCCCAAAAACCCTAATTTTGGATCGACAGCAGTAAAAATGGATCGATGTTTTACTAATCGATATTTTACCTGGACATCGATATTTTGCCTGGAGAGAAACCCTAATTTCTTGGATCGAGAGCTGCTCCACCTCGCGACGTCTGCTTGCGGCTCCTCCTCGCTGCTCCTCCTCGCGGTTCAATACTTGATGAAGCATGTAGACTTCTTTTAATTTTTATTCGATACCAATATAGATAAGCTTCTTTCAAATAATTAGAGTGGGGACGGTCACTTGGTAAGTTGAGTCAGCGAGCTGAAAAATGGGATCGTTATTACTGTTTATCACTGTTACCTATTAATTCGACACTGCTACCGCTAATGCCTGTTAATTGGATGTCATTAATGCTATACAAGATAATGATAATATTTTTTTGTTGTTGTCTATCTATAAATTTGTTCAATTTCTTATTTTAAATTTATGCTTCCTTTATTCCCCTTTAAATCATACAGATTAGGCTCACAATTAATCTTGAAAAATGTCAAACAAGTAAAAGGAAGAAAAACCGATATTTCTATAATTTCAACAATTTTAAGAATATAATTAATATTTTATCGTTTTGTGATTATTTGAACTTATTATAAATTTATAATTATATCTAATTATATTATATATCTAAGTCTAATAAATATATGTATATAAAAGACTTGTCGACTAGTCACGACTAGTCAGACGACTTGTCGACTAGTCTTCTAGACGGTAGTGGCTCGACTTGGCTCGACTTGGCGTCGTGATAACCTTGGTTTGGATATATGTAATTAGCCACTGCATTTTTAGCTCTGATCATTTGATTCTTTAACTATTACTTCTCTGCTCATGGAAATTAAGGCAATTTGCCTTCGACATGAATAATCTCTGTTGTACAAGACCTGTATTCCAATTATGTTACAATTGAAAAAACATCAGGTATGACAATTGAAAAAACATCAGGTACTTGATTTTTTAGAATTTTAGCAATATAAAAATTTGAAACTAAGCTTACTTGAAATTTAATGCACTCGACTTTCAAATGAAAAGAGTGCTAGCATCTGCATTGGATAATCCAGTCAGTGGTCATAAATTACCATCTACCCAATTCCCCTTTGTCCACAAACGGATTCGTCCAAAATGTTTTGGACTGATTAGCACATAGCATCCGAAGGTATATACTATTTTCTTTGACGTTTATGTGTACGTGCGTTTTTTTAGGCCCTAATTAATCACCTTTTTGTAATGGGTCTGTATACGAATATCAGTTACCATTGTTTTACAGCATATAACGATGGATTTAGGCTTTTTTCCACTGTAATTTATCTTAATTCCACTGTAATATTGTTCATTGTACTTATGTTTGCTGGTTATATTCGTTCTTGCAATGAACTTCCTTTCCACTTACAAAGTCTGATATGATATTTGTTTGTGGCTACACATGTATATCATATTTGTTTGTGTATTTTAGATATGTTTCGCGAGTTGATACATAAGTGAAATTATTTTCAAAGAAATCTCAATAATTTGCCGAGCATAATGAGTTATATAGTTAATTTACAATGTAAGCAATTTTCAAAATAATATTGGTCTTGACATTTTCCAACTTTTATATGCTCTATTACTCTGTGGTACCTACCCTGTTTACTTATCTACACCAAACCAAGATGGTAAATGGATGTTAATTTATCTAATCATGCAATTTTCAAGTCATGAATATTACAAGTAAACATCAAGTTATTTTCTATATATCTAACATTTGCCAGCAGTGATAATGCACCTATTTCATTCTATGATGCTTGTCTCTAAACATAAGTTGTCGCCACTTATAGGGTAATATTTTATGTAACTTTGGGGTTAAGATTTTATTATTTTCCTATTATTGTATTATTATGAAGTGCATCAGTGTCATATGCAAATATGAAAATAAAACGATTAACGTATCTTGCTTTGGTATCTATTCAATAAATATGCTTGTAATTTTGGATTCACATGAATCTGGATCTATTACAAATATACACAAATTATGATATGTGCATTGTTCTTGTTTTCTATTTTTTTCTTGCTTAGTACTCTTTTTGTTGGTTTTAGAAATGCTTGGCTGTTACAACCATTCCTTGAAATTAGGGGGAAAATGAGACGGAAAAGGATATATCATATGAAGGAGCATAATGAACCTAAAGTTAAAAGCTGGAAAAGTTACATCGCCTTGTGTAGAGATGGAAATAGTTGGAAAAATCATACACAATTGATCTTCTTTGGGTGTGGACTATCCCATTTCATTATACTATGCAAATTTTAGAAAATTAATATCTTTTTTACAAAAAAATGCATATTTTTTTAGTTTGCTGATAAGTAAAATGATATATGGAGAGTAGTCTAATTGCATTGTATTGGACTTAGAGAATTTGGTTGGTTATAGTTACTGTCAAAACCATTGTTCTAGGTTCCATCAAATAAACACTTAATTATTCCCATTGTTCTAGGTTGAGCACTTGAACATAGGACAAGTGCACTAGGTTTTGAGCTGAGCACTTGATAAAACTACAAATAGTACAATTAGTTCTAAACTGAGCCTTAGTTCTTGGAAAATTTGGTATATATGATGACATTAGAAGTAGTTTTAATGACTAGTTCAATTTCTTTTTTTTTATTAGCAATACTACAAGAATGAAATATAGTTTTATTTTCTAGATTGGTTTCTTGTGGTTTATGTTAAAAGCAATCTTATGTGTATTCCTCTGTCTATGAATGTATTTTTCGTGAAAATGACTCTTATGTAACCTTTGACATCTATCCTTATTCATATGAAATGGGGATGTTATTCTTCTGTCATATGAGAAATCAAGTATTTATCCAATGATTCAACCTACTTCTAAATTATGGATTAAAATAAGTCTGTAGTAATTTGTCCGTATAAAGTGTTAATTTTATTGAACATAAAATGAGATTCATGCAATAGATTTGTGATGATGGAATGGTTTCCAATCAGTAAATGCTACTTGAAGTAGATGAATTTCCATGACTTCTGCAAAGAAATAAACCTCATCATTATGGGTTCTCCTTATGTTAGTTTAGAAAAAAGTTATGTGCCATATTATAATTATTTTCACTAAAGACATTGACTATATTTAATTTCATAGATGTTCAAAATAGCATCATTGGCTGATATTTATATTGTATATTAGTGGGTTTGCTAATTAATCAAATATTTTCAAGTAAATTTCATAAAATTTCACTATATGCTATTAGCTGTCCTCTTTCACCTGGCACCATTGAGGATAAGTGTTATGCTCTTGAAATTCAATAACATAAATACAAATACAAATGGAATACTTGAAACCAAAAATGCTAAAACGGCAAGGATAGTTCATGTGTTTTTTTTCTTATATCCAATTGCTTATCCTGCTAGCAAGGTGAATGCAATATGATGATCGACGTCAAGTAGTTTGTAGCTTGAAATCTTCAAGAAAAAAAAATTTAATCATGGAATTAAATCTAACCTTAAGATAGTTCAAATAGCTAAACTTCATAAAAAGGTAGCTGGCATCATAAGCTCATCCTTTTGTGGCTATACCTCAAATGATCACAAGTTGCAATTCTACCATAGTGCCATTATGATGTCAGTACTTTCATTTTTAACTGAATTAATTGGCATGCATGTTCCATTCACATTAAGTCTTTTTTAACAAGCAATCGTCAGTTCCATTAATATCATTCCCTGTAATGCCTTACATTGGCATTTACGTGTAAAGTTAAAATACAAGTATCTCAATCATTAGTTCTTTTTTCCCCGGAGTTACAACTGGGCTTTTGAATTTTAATGGTTTGGACTCATTTAGTACACTGGAACAGAAAATTAATGCACAAGATGATTTTCGTTTTAGTAAAACTAAAATTAAGCACTGTAAATATTCACCGATAAAATTCAAGGAAGTAGCAAAAATTCTGGAAAAAAAGCTGCAGCACGTCATGGTATTCATGCTAAATCTTTCAGGTTATACTGCAGTTACAAAGATGAACCTTTTGCCTCAAAGACTCAACCTGCATCTGCAGACTTACCTTTTCCTTTCGTAGCTTCTCTGTCTCCTTTGTGGTACCAACCGGTTCATCTTTTACTTTGTTCAGTTGTTCTTGGAGTTGTTTGTTTCTCTCTACTTCTTCATCGTACTACACCGTACCCTACATTCAGCAGATTCGTCCATTGCCTCCAAATTAGCTCTTTCAAACTATCTCCTGAGATTTTCTCAGTCATCTGAGGTAAACGAAGTATCCTTTCAAACTGTCCATAGGCGGATATATAGTGCACCTCGAAAATATATCGCGATCGAGAATCCAAGAACTAGAGGTTTGTTTCTGATTTTCATTTTCTTCTGGTGTCTCATAAATTCCTATCTCCATTCACTTTAAGTTGTTCACTGATGCATATCTTTCAATATATATTAGAAAGAAGCATTGGTTACAGAGGATTGTTTAATATTTTAAGGTGTGCATGTATCTGTTTAGTTTTTCTTGTGCGTCGATTATTGCTTGTATATTTTTTCTTGTGGTTCCTACTGAAATAGCTTGGAGGAGCATCAAATTTATCTTCGTAGCGAGAATTAGATATGATTTTATGAAACCTGTGGATCAGCATAAATAACTAGGATCCTCATCCAATTGCAGATGGGGATGTTGATTTATTTGGTGAAAGGTTTAGCATTGCTTATGAGCTTCATTGTGAATTTGGGTATACGTTGAGTTTTAGCTGAACTATTTTCTTAATTTGAAAACATTCCGTTTTAGTTTCTTCTTAAATTTTTGTTTCGTTTGCATCAATCCGGTGTTAAAGATGCATATGGAGTGCTGCATTGGTCAACCTGAAGAAATGGACAAATTGTCTAAAATGAAAGATCAAATCATAGAGGTTAAAGGAATAACGATGGACAATATAGAAAAGGGAAAGTTTATATATTTTTTTGCAGCAAAGATGTTATAATTGTTCATAATCATTCATTGTTATAATCATTAAATGAAGAAAATGTCAAGAAAGGGGAGGATGAAAAATTCTCTTGGCATTTGCTAGGATTGAAAATCCATATTTTTTTAACAACGGATTTTTTCCTTCTGACTTGCACCTATTGGAGAATGTGGATAAGATGCCATATTAAGACTGTTATTATACAGGAGAGGTATGAGGTTTGTTGTCCTATGATGTCTGCACGGGATCTCCACAGGGTGCGGCCAGAGGCAGAATTAAAGGTTTGCTCTAACTGTTTCATGAACCAGGCAAAGTTCATGAAACTTAGTATGTAATTTGAATTCAGATCAGTTTTATAGTTTTATGCAGCTAACGTGAGATGTATCAAGTAGCATTCTATACTTAAAATGTTAAACCTTTTGAAGTCTAAAAGCGTATCAAACCCACAACCTCATACTTGGTCTTTGAAATACCCAAATTTAATTGCAATATAATATGCTAAGAGTTCAATTCTTTTTGCAGAAGGGTATGTGTGGTAATAGAATTAAAGATTTGCTATATTTTTGTCTGAGTATTAAGAGGAAACTCAGTGTCGTCACAAACTTCATTTCAAAACTATATAGCTAATGAAACACGTTCTTATTAAGATTATATATGCCAATGTGAAGTATGAATAAATGTGAATTTTACGTTTTATAATATAGGTAATGCCAGATGCAGGTCGTTTGACTAATGAGGTCTTGACTGCTGCTGAGCTTGTTGCTGCAAATGAAAAATTCAAAATGATTATGAAGATGGGCCAATCTTGACCCTTATTCAGATGCTCAATGTTATTTATGTAGTAAGATTGTAGTGAGTGAACTTGTCAAATCTTTTATGCATAATACATCATTTACTTTGTATGGGAATGTACAAAAAATAGAATAGTATATGTTTGGGATTTTCATTAAAAAAGAAAAAGAAAAAAAGAATATGTGGATTTATTTGAATGATGTGCATGTAATACCGAGTATGGATATATGAAAAAAAAATTGAATTATATATATGAACTGTCATGTAGTATTTGATATACTTCTTGTTTGTAAAAAATTGTTATATTTATATGCATATAAGAAACGTTTAAATATGTGTTTATACATGAAAAAAGCTGAAACTACGATAAATAAAATCTATAAATTAATAATACAAACAATAGCGTTTTAAAAACACTATTGAAGAAAAACGCTATAAAAGCATACATACAAACGCTATAGAAAGTATGTATCAGATAGTATATTGTATAGCGTTTTTGTTTGATAGCGAACAAAAATGCTATGCAAAATTCATTTTTTTATAGCATTTTTATTTATGTTATGTAAAGTAGAAGGCCTA
This sequence comes from Allium sativum, assembly GCA_030737875.1. NCBI lineage: Eukaryota > Viridiplantae > Streptophyta > Magnoliopsida > Asparagales > Amaryllidaceae > Allium > Allium sativum. The sequence continues at coordinate 302,762,064 of CM060925.1, read as the reverse complement.
ACATAGCATGTCGTTACATGTCGTTCTCTGAAACGCTATGTTAGGATATACTAGCGTTTTTCAAACGCTATGAAAGCCCTAGTTTGTTGTAGTGATAAAACTCAATTAGAGTTAACTGCATAGAGATTTCATATGTAAACTTCTTTACTGTCACCCGAGTACTATTAACTCAGAGGAAACTTGATTAGCTTTGTCGCTGGTCTAATAGGAGTACCAAGTATAAATTTGTAAGCATTGTTGCTAATTTTAAATGGGTAGAATTTTGGTTAGTTTTGACACACTCACTCCCTCCTTCTCAGGGCCATGTATAACAAAGTTTTCTGCGTCTGATGTATAGTGGAGTCATACCACTGTTGACAACATGGTCTTGAGGATGAGGACAATACTATTCTATGTGAAGAGGGAAATTGGGAGGATGGAAGAATACGTTGAAGAAAGCAAATGATGACAGGTAGGGATTCAAGCTAAACATAAAGGTAACATGTGGTAAGCCAGTGCGATTGTGATTGCAATTGTTAGGAAAAGAGAGTGAATTAGAAGTATGCTATGTCCTGTTCTAGAACAGTCATATTTTCAACTCTATAAATACCAAGTGGTTGTTGAATTGTTTTGTAGACAAGATACTGCAAGTCATAAGTGTTGGATCTAGATTAACCCTAGAGGGGGGGGGGGGTGAATAGGGTTTATCACAGTTTTTAACTGAATTAAAAAATCTAACGAGATATATAATAATAAACAGATCACAGAATATAGCAGAAACAGAAATACAGAAAATAAATCACACACAGATCTACCCAGCTTCGGCAAAACCCTGCCTACTACTGCATTTCTAAGGTTTCTACTAGGTGATAGAATAAATCCCGCATACAAGACCATGTACACTCGCAAACCCTGCTCCTATTCTAACCCTACGCTCAAGACCCTAGACTGACCAATATCCCCTCAATCAGATTTTCCCTAGTTACGACCTTGTAACTAGTAACCCATATTTTACAGACTCTGTCAACTGTCAGTCAACACCCTGACTGAATCCCCTAGTATTTTACAGTCACTAGAAACTGTTTGATTCGTTTCATAACTCGAAATAAAAAAAACAATAAAATAAAAAGAAACTAAAAACCCTTGGGAGTTAAATTAAAAAGGGTCATCCCCTTTATTCTCTTGGCTCAAAAAACTGGCCGGTCCACTTTCATTTGAGTGCACCTATCCCATTTGTTTAGCCCGATCTCCTTTGTCTTAGAAATGGCGGATCTGGAAGAATGAAATCAAAACTAGGGTTTTGGAAATATGCCCCAAATCAAATCGATGCTTGATCTCGTTCTTTGTTGAACTTCAATGCGTCGATGGCTTCTGATGTTTGTCGATCAATTTGAGAATTTGCGCTCGATTGAAACTGATAAAAAGGTGAGCTTTCTGATTTGCAATTCTTTGCTTAAGTTTTTTGTTTTTGGTTTCGATCCCCGTTTTTCCTGTGATGTAGATGGTGTATAATATAGGATTATAAAATCCTATTAATGCTCTCTAATTTCCTGTATGTGACTTGGCCGATTTGTGAACTTCCTCTTTTGATTTCCTCGAATGAATTTGAAAAATTGTTGCCTTGAATAATTTGCATGATTGTTGGCTATGAATTCTGACATGTTTTTGACCCTCAAATAATCTGCTGAATTTACAGTTTTCCAAAAAGAAAACTTTCGAACTAGCTGCTGATTTCTGGAAATGTTACGAATCAAAAAAAATAATTGCCAAATATGGACTCCTTAATTTCATGCTTGCCAATTCATGCCATTTAAAAAAAATGTTGTCCATTTCTTAAAGATTCAAAAAACTGGAAAGATTTGATTTGCTACCTTGTGTGATTGAGAAGCTGCCTTGAATAAAAATGAATTTCTCTGCTTTGAAAAAACATGTGTGAATTTCTGGTCTTTGAAAAAAAAAACATTTGCATTCCTGGAAAAACTAATCTCGAAACTGATTTTGATGCATATTTGGAAAGATTTAAAAATGATTTCTTGCCCCAAGTTAATTTGCTCAAATGAATGAAATTCTAGAAACGAATTATCATTGCCAATTTTGCTCATCTGATTTGTTACATCATCCATTTATGGAAGTGTGCAAATATATATTCTTGGATACAAGCTGTTTGCACACATCCATGCTTGATTTTCACTTGCCTGAAATAGTTGTACTCGAGAATGACATATACGCATCCACTGGTGCACCTGAACACATCTGATTTTCAGTTGCTTGCACAAGTGTGATTAAGAACCTGATTCACCATGCTGTGAACATGAACACTTCTTTGTTTTCTCCATAATCATTTTCCTTTGGCTTGCCATAATTGATGTTGTTGTCTATATTCAAGCTGTGTTTCCAGAATCTTTAGAAAAGATCCTGTCATCCATAATTATGTACATGCTGACCTGTGTTGACTTTGTTGCTTTGCACCAATTTTCTTGCTGGACCATGCACACTGTTTTCTTTATCTGCTGAATTACCATTGTTTGCTCGATCACATTGATTAAGCTGTTGACTTTATGTGTGTAGACCCTGACATGAAACATGCTTGAGTTTTGCCATTCCAGTAAACTCAACATTTGCAAATGCATAAATCGTGTATACAATACTGCATTGACTTAAATAGCTTATGTTGCTTAGTTATGCTATGTTCTTTGGACTTGTCGAGCCATGACTTTAATGCATTTGAGCTTGTGCATCCTTGTAACTGAAACTTGTATTGGTCACATTGTAATTTTTTCTTGAGTCTATGTTCTTAGTCTTGAACAATTCAGCAATGAGCTGTACCCTGAACCTGAAACTGATCATACATATGAACCATGCTTCACCTTAACTTCATACTCATTCACACTGTATTGACCCTTGAATGATTTGTCATATTCATGAATGCTGAATCCATTTGCTGACTTGTCATTATCACACTGATTTGTTGTTTCATGTTTGCTCTGCCTTGTGCCATTTTGCACTTGAACTGTCTTGACACTTGCTTGTCATTTCTGAGACTATACTTGTATTTGTTGCTTGGCATTTGAATATTTACTTTATACTTTGAGATGTGTTGACTTTGTTTCCATGTGCACCGAGTTGAGAAGGTCCACGTGGCTACTCCTCAGTTGCACACTGAATTGGCGTGGCAGTGCACACGTGTATATATATACACGTGTGTATATGCATCCATTCAGAAAATTTCCTGTCCCTGTACATATACAAACTGTCTGCCTAGACATAGATAAATCAGATCAAGTCATGGAAAATGATGAGAAACACACCAGAAAACTGAGGCAAATAAAATTTTAAAATTAAAGTAATATTTGCTAGAGTATGAAATTATTTCTGTTCAAGATTACTGTGTGTGTGTGTTTCTGTACATGACAGGTATGAAGACTGGACTGATAATGAAGTGCTGTGAAGACTGAAGACAAAAAACAAAAAACAGTGTGTAAAAGTATATACGAGTGAATGTATAAAAGGAATTGTAAATGAGTGAATGTGAAATGTATATCAGTGATGTATTCAAGTAGTGGAGTTAAAAAAATTGTACTGTTTGAATGTTTGAAATGAAATATTAAATCTAAATAAAATACTGTGAATATTTGAATTTCTGTACAGTCGTATTTTATTTAAATATAAATATTATCTTCCTGTCTATTGTAATATAACAGTACAATAACAAACACATTAATAATAGAATATATTTGGTTGTTATCATCAAACAAAAAATCATATAATTGTGTATACAACACCGTTATATACAACAATCTCCTCCTTTTGATGATGACAAACAAATATAAGATTTTGAATACAATAAATGTATTTTGCAGTGAATATTGAACTCCCCCTATTTATTAGCTCCCCCTACAACAGAAAACTCCCCCTATAACTGTGCATGAGTGAAATAAATGAATTTAATGAATTTTCAAAATTAAAAATATTTATACAATATTCACTCATAAAACAAAATCTCAATCCATTCTCCCCCTTTTGTTATCATCAAAAGGATACAAAATTTAAAATATAGATGAGGAATGACTAAAAAATATAATTTCATCTTAAGAAAAAGAATGGTTATCATAATTCTCAATCAGCCAAACAAAAATCATAATAAACTGAGAACTGGTGACATATTTCACATTGTAGGAAATGACGGATTTACGATGAATTCTATAAAAATGGAGAGAGTAAAAAAAACGAGTTCAATTATTTTCCAAAAGAATTTTATAAAAATGAGCACAAAACTGTGATGGATTTGGACTATAATTAAAATTTCAATTTAAGTGACAAAATCGAATAATCCCAATACCCATCAATCAACAAATCATAATACGTCATAAGATTTCAACACTTTTCACAGATTAGAAGATGGATTGATAGGGTGGTTTTTATACCCCGAGGAGAGTTTTAGATTAATTTTAATTTATAGAACAATATTTCCTTTTTCTTTTTCTTTTATTTAAGAGCACACTGACCACGCATATCCAGAGCTTGGATTTTTAAATGAGGTCAGTCGCAACTTAACTTATAAGTTGTCTCTTAACCATGCATGACCAGAGCTTGGATTTTTAAATAAGGTTAGAGACACACTTATATATTAATTATATATATTTATCATTTCAGCTTTAAAAAGGAAAAAAAACTCCTCGGTATATAAAACCAATATATGGATGATAGAAAATGGGGTAGGTACAGAAATGGACTGTGAAATACATTTCTAAATTAATTATATTATGAAATATGCTCGACTGTACCGGGATTATTGAAAATTTTCAATTATCACTAATTCTGAATAATAATATAGTCCAATTTCTATCATAAATATTTTCAATGTTTATTCAAAAAGATTTTAAAAAAAAATATTAAACTCTCCACAATAATGTATAAAAAATCATGGATGGCAGAATGATGATAGATAAAGGAGATGGTCGTGAAATAGTTGCCAATTCAAAGATATTATAATAGATGTTCAACCATCATGAAAATCTGAATAAAATCTCCTCTTGTTGTGAAATATACTGTAGTCACAATTCATCACAATTTAAAAATCTGATAAATTTTTTGATGAATTATAAATACAGTTCAATTTGGATATTGATTTCAATTTCTGAATGAATAATCAATAAATAATTTTAAATTTTAAAATCAATTACAAGAGGAACTTGAAGATCTATACATGCCAGGAGGGATAAATTGTACAAGGCAAAAAAAATGTATAGATCTATACAAGGTGAAGATTAGAATCTAAGTACAGATGAGTGAGACAAATATAAGGCACTTCTGATATCACATGGTGTCTCTATTAATGAAAATGTAACAAGATACTGGAGACAAACCATGATATCGCAGACAATAGAAATTTAAAGACCAAGCAGACAAATTTATCACAGAGCAGTAGACAGATCAAAAATAAGCAGTTATCTAAGAACAGTATCAGAGCAGCACTGAAATCAATATCACAGCAGACTTGTCAGAAAATGTTTCACAGAAGTTTCAGATGGTCATAAAAGATGATTCATGATCACAGATTTAAAAATATTGTTTATTTTAAATCATTTGAAGGAATATGAAAATATCAGAATTTAATGAATCAATCACACCAGATTAAAAATTTTGATTCTAGATATGTGTGTGATTCAGTAAATCAATAATTTCAAATGATTTTAAACAAACAAATATTTAAATCAAATAACCATGAAACAATAAAGAGATTTAAGACCATTTTCTCAAAGAGTTTTTCCAAATTATTTCTGACATGCATAAGGAATTTTTTAGAATATTTACATGAAGTTTGAAGACATATTCATGATCCAAAAAATAAAAATTATTTATTTGAAATCACTTGAATGGATGTTGATCATGAGATACAATGAATCAATCACAGAGAACTAATAATTTCAGATCTGAGAGGTGTGTGAGATTCAATATATCAGAAATTTCAAATGATCTCAAACAAACAAAGATCTAAACCAGACGATCATGAATAACAGTGAATATCTGGGTATAAGCAATGATTCAAGACAGATCAAAAATGTCCAAGCCAATCTGAAAATTTCTGAAATTATCATAACTGATAAGTAACAGAGTGTACTGTAATGAGTATAATATTTTAAGCGTTCCCAAAATGAATTGGAAGAAACTCAAAACAGCATAAGTGTGTGAAATTTCATTAATTATTCAGATCTTCAAAAATTTAGAATTCAAAATAACAATGTTCAAGATATGATATTAATGCTTCAGCACTGTTAAGAATTCCAAAAGAAATAAACTTCAAAACAATTGCAGATAATTACAAATTTAAATTCAATATCTGGAAATGATTAAAACAAGAGAGTTTTATCCACAGAAAGCAAATTTCCAGAAAAAACATAATTTCTGCAATTTGAAGTTAATGAAGCCCAAAAAAAATATGGAAGTGATAAATCAAAAAAAAAAAAGGAGATAGAAAGAGAAATAGACAAGAAAAAATATTTACAGAAGTGAGTTTAGAGATCATACCAGAATCCAATGTAACTCAAAATCTCTAACTCAACATACTTGGCTAAGGAACTGTAAAGAATACAGAAATATAGAACAACTTGAAATCAATCTCTTTTCAGCAGAGCAGTTCCTCGATCTTCTTCGGTACCTAACAGTTGAAAGAGTTGAGTGGTTTAACAAAATTATAAAAACCACTCGCTGTTTTGTTAACATCTTTCGGTATCCAAACTTGTTTATATAACAAACCATTAGAATTAACTTTCGTACCCTTAGGAACCCAAATCTGTTTGAACTTGATGAAGCCCGTTTTATTTTTTGGGATCCAAGAATGTTTAAAAGGTTTATTATAAAACAATTTCTCATCACAATTTTGATTCATTAAACCATTGAAATTTTTAGAGTTGAAATTTTCAAAGCAGTTCTTTCCAAAACAGTTTGAGGGATTTTTCAAATCATTTGAATTTTGTTTTCCAAAAACATCATTTTTCCCGAAGCCAAGACCAAATTTATTTCCAATAGAAACTTGGTTTTGTAACAGCATATTCAACGATTTTTCCCCATTAGAAAATTTATCCAAAGTTGATTCTAATCGTTGAATTTTGGATTTTAGATCGCTATTTTCTTTTAGTAAATTTGAGCAATTATTTATAGCGATCGTATGTTCAACACTGGACAGTTTCAAAACCAAATTCTCATTTTCAAGCAATTTAATTTTGGCTTGGGATTCGGAAATTTCAAGTTCAAATTATTTTTGTTTTTCAGACACAAAATTCTTGGATTTTTCAATCTCATTTTCAAGTTCTTTCAAAATCAAACCACTTTTCACCAAATCTTCATTTTCAGCAATTTCAAATTTGGAATATATATTATTAGTCTTAAAAATTTCAAATTCTTTTTGTAAAAAGTTATTCAAACTTGATAACTCAATCTTGTTTTCTTTTAAGACCAGAATTTCCTTTTCAAACTTTTGAATATTTTTATTGAGATGAACAAGATTGGTTTTCAATTTCAAACAATTTTTGCTATCTGAATTTGAAGAATTTTTAAAATGTTCAAGTTGTGATTCCAAATCATCAATTTTGCTGGTCAACTCAAAATTCTTAGATTTCAGAGACTTATTTTTCAGTTGGAGTTTATCAATAGATTTCGTTAAATCAAGACACATGTAAACTAGATCTTCATATGACAAATTTTCCGTTGCAGCATTTGTTGATTCTCCATCATCTGATCCATCTAAAGTTTCATCTACATGACCTGTTAAGCATAGATTTGAAGCTGAGTTGACTTTCTGGGATTTTGAGAAGCTTTTGTCAATTTGTCCATACTTTGTATTGAGAGTATTCCTAATTTCCTGTGCAGATAAACAATGACAGATAAGATTAAACTGTTCAGTACTAAGATAATCAAATATAATTTTCATTGCACGAGCATTGAACGTAATATCTACACTATTAAACCCATCGATAACAACATCCCAACATTTAATATTAACAGATTTTAAATAAAATTCCATTTTGGATTTCCAGTTTAAAAAATCTGTTCCATCGAAAATAGTTGGAAATGAACTGGACCGACTCTCTATCGGCTGACAACTAGGATCCAAGATTCTAGGGTTAATGAGATAACCAGGCTCTAATACCACTTGTTGGATCTAGATTAACCCTAGAGGAGGTGAATAGGGTTTATCACAGTTTTTAACTGAATTAAAAAATCTAACGAGATATATAATAATAAACAGATCACAGAATATAACAGAAACAGAAATGCAGAAAATAAATCACACACAGATGTACCCAGCTTCGGCAAAACCCTGCTTACTGATGTATTTCTAAGGTTTCTACTAGGTGATAGAACAGATCCCGCATACAAGACCATGTACACTTGCAAACCCTGCTCCTATTCTAACCCTACGCTCAAGACCCTAGACCGACCAATATCCCCTCGATCAAATTTTCCCTAGTTACGACCGCGTAACTAGTAACCCAGATTTTACAGACTCTATCAACTGTCAGTCAACACCCTGACTAAATCCCCTAGTATTTTACAGTCACTAGAAACTATTTGATTCGTTTCATAACTCGAAATAAAAAAAACAATAAAATAAAAAGAAACTAAAAACCCTTGGGAGTTAAATTAAAAAGGGTCATCCCCTTTATTCTCTTGACTCAAAAAACTGGCCGGTCGACTTTCATTTGAGTGCACCTATCCCATTTGTTTAGCCCGATCTCCTTTGTCTTAGAAATGGCGGCTCTGGAAGAATGAAATCTAGGGTTTTGGAAATTTTCCCCAAATCAAATCGATGCTTGATCTCGTTCTCTATGGAACTTCAATGCGTCGATGGCTTCTGATGTTTGTTGATCAATTTGAGAATTTGCGCTCGATTGAAACTGATAAAAAGGTGAGCTTTCTTATTTGCAATTCTTTGCTTAAGTTTGTTTTTTTTGGTTTCGATCCCCGTTTTGCCTGTGATGTAATGGCGTATAATATAGGATTATAAAATCCTATTAATGCTCTCTAATTTCCTGTATGTGACTTGGCCGATTTTTGAACTTCCTCTTTTGATTTCCTCGAATGAATTAGAAAAATTGTTGCCTTGAATAATTTGCGTGGTTGTTGGCTATGAATTCTGACATGTTTTTGACCCTCAAATAATCTGCTGAATTTACAGTTTTCCAAAAAGAAAACTTTCGAACTAGCTCTGATTTCTGGAAATGTTATGAAACAAAAAAATAATTGCCAAATATGGACTCCTTAATTTCATCCTTGCCAATTCACGCCATTTAAAAAAAATGTTGTCCATTTCTTAATGATTCAAAAAACTGGAAAGATTTGATTTGATGCCTTGTGTGATTGAGAAGCTGCCTTGAATAAAAATGAATTTCTCTGCTTTGAAAAAACATGTGTGAATTTCTGGTCTTTGAAAAAAAAACATTTGCATTCCTGGAAAAACTAATCTCGAAATTGATTTTGATGCATATTTGGAAAGATTTAAAAATGCTTTCTTGCCCCAAGTTAATTTGCTAAAATGAATGAAATTCTGGAAACGAATTATCATTGCCAATTTTGCTCATCTGATTTGTTACATCATCCATTTATGGAAGTGTGCAAATATATATTCTTGGATACAAGCTGTTTGCACACATCCATGCTTGATTTTCACTTGCCTGAAATAGTTGCACTTGAGAATGACATATACGCATCCACTGGTGCACCTGAACACATCTGATTTTCAGTTGCTTGCACAAGTGTGATTAAGAACCTGATTCACCATGCTGTGAACATGAACACTTCTTTGTTTTCTCCATAATCATTTGCCTTCGGCTTGCCATAATTGTTGTTGTTGTCTATATTCAAGCCGTGTTTCCAGAATCTTTAGAAAAGATCCTGTCATCCATAATTATGTACATGCTGACCTGTGTTGACTTTGTTGCTTTACACCAATTTTCTTGCTGGACCATGCACACTGTTTTTTTTATCTGTTGCATTACCATTGTTTGCTCGATCACATTGATTAAGCTGTTGACTTGTTGTGTGTAGACCCTGACATGAACCATGCTTGAGTTTTGCTATTCCAGTAAACTCGGCATTTGCAAATGCATAAATCGTGTATACAATACTACATTGACTTAAATAGCCTATGTTTCTTAGTTATGCTATGTTCTTTGGACTTGTCGAGCCATGAATTTAATGTATTTGAGCTTGTGCATCCTTGTAACTGAAACTTGTATTGGTTACATTGTAATTTTGTCTTGAGTCTATGTTCTCAGTCTTGAACAATTCAACAATGAGTTGTACCCTGAACCTGAAACTGATCATATACATGAACCATGCTTCACCTTAACTTCATACTTGTTCACACTGTATTGACCCTTGAATGATTTGTCATATTCATGAATGTTGAATCCATTTGTTGACTTGTCTTTATCACACCGATTTTTTGTTTCATGTTTGCTCTGCCTTGTGCCATTTTGCACTTGAACTATCTGGACACTTGCTTGTCATTTCTGAGACTATACTTGTATTTATTGCTTGGCATTTGAATATTTACTTTGTACTTTGAGATGTGTTGACTTTGTTTTCATGTGCACCGAGTTGAGAAGGTCCACGTGGCTACTCCTCAGTTGCACACTGAATCGGCGTGGCAGTGCACACGTGTATATATATATATATATATATATATACACACGTGTGTATATGCAGCCATTCAGAAAATTTCCTGTCCCTGTACATGTACAAACTGTCTTCCTAGACATAGATAAATCAGATTAAATCATGGAAAATGATGAGAAACACACCAGAAAACTGAGGCAAATAAAATTTTAAAATTAAAATAATATTTTCTAGAGTATGAAATTATTTCTGTTCAAGATTACTGTGTGTGTGTTTCTGTACATGACAGGTATGAAGACTGGACTGATAATGAAGTGCTGTGAAGACTGAAGACAAAAAACAGTGTGTAAAAGTGTATATGAGTGAATGTATAAAAGTAATTGTAAATGAGTGAATGTGAAATGTATTTCAGTGATGTATTCAAATAGTGGAGTTAAAAAATATTGTACTGTTTGAATGTTTGAAATTAAATATTATATCTAATTAAAATACTGTGAATATTTGAATTTCTGTACGGTCGTATTTTATTTAAATATAAATATTATCTTCCTGTCTATTGTAATATAACAGTACAATAACAAACACATTAATAATAAAATATATTTGGTTGTTATCATCAAACAAAAAATCATATAATTGTGTATACAACACCGTAATATACAACAATAAGTACAAAATATATTCAATATAATCTTTATCTATCATGGTTTATTGAATCCGATTAACTAATGTTTGACTATATGCAATCTGCAAATAGTGACTATTAGATGCTCATTGGATTAAATGGTTAGGTTTGAATTTTGTAATATGTTCCTTGGTTTGTTGTGATTATTTGTTGAATTTATTAATTAAATATTTGAACATTACATATTGCTCTCAATTCATTAAAAAAAATATGTTGTGTGTACAAATCAATGAAGTGTTTCAGTACCTTTTTTACTTTTCAGTATCTAGAAGCATTAAAGTTTGGATATAATTTGAAGATGACAAATTTTTCGTGATGTACCTCAGTGAAAAAGCATTATCTCATCGCATGTATGCTCAAAAAAATTTGCAACTGGGTCACTCATACCTACTCAAGGAAACTCTTGATATAATCAATTGTGCCAATGGAAATATATGTAAGGAAGTAAATGGGATAACTTAAATGTTTCTTAGTCCTGCATTGTAAATAACATAATATATATCTCCTCATCCTTATTGAGTTGGGTTAACTGCTTTCAGGAAAAAAAATACACATATAACTTATCTTGATAATTTCTAGAGCCCTTTGAGATGTGTCTACAGGTAGCAGAGCATTGGCTACACTTTAAATGACTTAGAAATTGCATCTGAACCAAATTTTTCTTATTAAACAAGCTACATGATGTAAATGGATTTGCATCAAAAGAAAGCCTAAACTAATACTACTGCAACGGGGGGCAATCGACCATAATCTTCTTTACTGCTTAGTTTAACACTATAGCCTTTACTGCTTAGTTTAACAATATAGCTGAAGTCCATTAAAGAGCACAGTTGCACTCATCTAGATGGAACATACATTAAAATAAAAACAGAGAAAGACATTTCAAGGGTGAAGAAGTTTCATAATTTTTCATATCATTCTCGGTTACAACCTCTCTTATTATAGATGTTGCCACTCATATCATCCATACGTTCTTAACTACTAAAGGAGAAAGTTCCATAATACTTTAATTCAGGTGCATAGCTTTAAGCTAAATACAAAAAAGAAAAAAGAAAAGAAAAAATTCTGGAATTCGTAGACTGCTGCTACTGTGGAATTGCTGAGATGGTGGTCCTGTGCTTTCATTCAGTTGTGGCTTGCCGGCCAAGAAAACGTGTTGGTCTTTGGATGATACGTTTAGGCCTGGTGTTTTCATGTGTGACATTGGGGTGGTTAACAGCAGTTGTATCAATACTCTCCCCTGCAAGAGCAACCTTATCCTCAAGGTTGAGGAGAGGAAAACTACTAGCCATTTGTGTGTAATCTTCCCAAGTTGCTTCAGTAGGGTCGAGGTCTTGCCATTGAATTTAGACTTGATGCGTGGAGGTGTTTGGTGGCGATGAGCGAGGATTTTGGCTGGCTGATATATGGGGTGTCCATTGTTGGCTAGTGGGGGTAGGTTAGTTGGTGTGGTGGAATGTGGGTTAGGGCAACATTTAAGGAGGAAATGTGGAATACGGGGTGGATTTTGGACTCGTCTGGTAGACGAAGTTTACAAGTGACTGCGCCGATTTTTTTTATTTTCTCATACGGACCAAAGTATTTGCAGACGAGCTTATGGTGTGTTGTGCCTAGGGATGTTTGGCAATAGGGTTGGAGGCGAACGAAGACCCAAGTGTCGATGTCAAACTCTTTATCTGTACGGTGTTGATTGGCGTGGTTGGTCATTCTTGTTTGAGATTTAAGTAAATTTGCTTTTATTTGTTTAAGGAGAGAATCTAGGTCGGTGAGCCATTCATCAAGATCGTTTAAATTGGTGCTACTATCGCAGTAATCTTTAAGGGCCGGCGGGGGTCTACCATATACCACTTGGAATGGAGAGGTGTTTAAGGAAGAGTGGTGATTATTGTTGTACCACCATTTGGCCCATGTAAAAATTGTACCCATCGATTGGGCGTATCACCAACAACTGCGTGCAAATAAGTCTCCAAGCATCTATTCACAACTTCGGTTTAGCCGTCGGTTTGTGGGTGATAGGTGCTGCTCATTTTTAGTTGGGTGTCGTGAAGGCGACAAAGTTCTTTCCAAAAGTTGCTAATGAATAGTCTATCTCGATCGAAAATGACTGAGCAGGGAAACCCATGCAAGCGTACATATTCCTGGATAAAGTAGTGGGCTAACTGGGCTGTGGAAATGGAGGTTTACAAGGCATTGAAATGGCTATATTTGGACAAACGATCAACAATGACCCATATGGAAGTTTTACCGGAGGATGGTGGTAAGTGTGTGACAAAATCCATTGAGATATCTTCCCAAATGCGGGAGGGGATAGGCAGTGGTTGTAAAAGTCCTTTGGGTGGCTTGTTTTTGGGTTTGGATTTTAAACAGTTGGACAATGGGTGATAAATTCTTTTACAGTGGAAGACAAACCCAACCAATAAAATTTGGAAGAAATGCGAGCAGTCGTAGCGTGTATACCTGAATGTCCGCCGAGTTTTGAGTCATGAAGAGCAACAATAATTTGTTGGCGGAGATCTTGAACTGCTGGAACAAAAATTTTGCCATTGTACATAAGAAGACCATTCCGAATTTGCAGATGTGGTGATCCAGTCGAAGCCTCGCCTATTAATTGTTGAGCCTAAGGGTTTGATGCTAGGGCTTCCTTTATTTGTCCGGTGAGGCGGAAAGAGTATGGAGATGAGGTGTGGTAGGTGATGTGGCAGAATCAGGTAGGGTTTGTTGTGGATGTTGGAGGTTGGTAATCGGACGGGATGGAGTTCGAGTGGAAGTGGGAGGTGAGGCACGGAATAGTGGTTGGGTATGCGCGTGGTTGCGGGGAGATGGAGGGACCGGTGGTTGTGGAGGCAGTTGTTGAAGGACCGGTGAAGTTGGGGATATGGGTTTCTGCGTTATGGAGGAAGCACTGGAATTGGGTAAAGTGATGGATGGGGAAGGATAACGAGTAATGTGCTGGATCGGTATGGTTGTGGGCTGCGATGTGGTGGGCCTTCGTGATAATGCATCTGCCACTAGGTTTGAACGACCCGGTTGATAAAAAATTGTAAAATCATAGCCGGGAAGTTTAGTTAGCCAATGTTGTTGTTCCGGGGTCTGTATGGTTTGGGTTAGGAGCTGGCGTAGGCTTTGGTGGTCGGTGAAGATGATGAAGTAGCGGCCGAGGAGGTAATGTCGCCAACGTTTGATGGATGACGTTATAGCATACATTTCGCGACTATATGTGGATGCTCGTTGGAGGAGAGGGGGAAGTGTTTTTCTAAAATAGGAGATTGGGTGTTTGTTTTGAGAGAGAACGGCGCCAATGGAGGTAATGGAGGCGTCGGTGTGGATGGTGAAGGTTTGGGTGAAGTTGGGTAATGCTAATATGGGTGTGGTGGTAACGACATGTTTTAGATTGTTGAAGGCATGGGTTGCGGAGTCGGTCCAAAAGAAGGCATCCTTTTTAATGAGGTTGGTGAGTGGATTGGCAATTTTGGCGTAGTTGTGGATGAACTTGCTGTAATACCCTGTAAGACCAAGAAATCCGCGGAGCGACCTTGTCATTTGGGGAATGGGCCAATCGACCATAGCTTGGATTTTCTTTTGATCGACTTGGACTGCTTGGCCCGAAATTATGTGGCCCAAATAATCGGTTTCAGTGAGAGCAAAGGCACATCTGGAAAGATTGATGAAGGATTTGTGATCGGTTTGGATTGAAGTGTGGTTTTTAAGTGGGATATGTGGGTGGTAAGGGTAGGGCTATATATGAGGATTTCGTCAAAAAATACCAAAATGAATTTGCGGAGGTAGGGCTTAAATATGTTATTCATGGTTGCTTGAAAGGTTGATGGGGTGTTGGTGAGTCCAAAGGGCATGACGACAAATTCGTAATGTCCTTCGTGGGTGCGGAAGGTGGTTTTGGGGATATCGAGGGGGGAGGTGTACACGAACTTTAAAATATCCGTTTTGTAAATCCAATTTAGTAAAGTATGTCGCTCCATGAAGTTCGTCCAAGAGCTCATCGATGATTGGAATGGGAAATCGATCTTTGATTGTGATAGCGTTTAGGGTCGTATAATCTACACAAAAAGCCAAGTGCCATCTTTTTTTTGACGAGAAGTACGGGTGAGGAAAATGGGCTAGTGGACGGTTGAATAAGTTTGGTGTGGAGCATTTCACGAATTTGTTTTTCAATTTCGTTTTTTTGAAAATGGGGACATCGATATGGGCAGACATTTATCGGTAGGTTATTTGGTTTGTGATTGATATGGTGATCGAGGAAGCGGTGAGGAGGAAGCTCGGTTGGTTTTTGAAAAATAGAAATGTGTTATTCTATTATTTTTTGTATAGGAGGCGGGATGTTTACAGTTGATATCAGAGTAGTAAGGGTTATTGGATTTATGTGTAAGTGAAAATAAGAGGCAATGCCGTTTGTGGAGTCGAGACGTTTAAGTTGGTGCACTGAAATTTCTTGGGGGTTGGAAAAATTAGCGAGGCTGGAAAGTGTAATGAACTTTTGATTGTGAACGAAGCTCATGGTGAGTGATTTGTGATCGGTAGTAATTGGGCCTAACGTCTCAAGCCATTGGATACCCAAAACGATGTCCACTCCTGTAAATTCTAATAAATGCAAATCTGCCTCAAAAATGGTTTGCTGAATAATAAATTGGACAGCTGTACATTTTCCTTTACTTAGGCTACGTTTGTTTGAAATTGCTGAATGCTTAAAGCTGAATGCTGAATGCTGAATGCTAAACGCTGAATACTGAACACTGAATGATAAGAGCTGGATACTAAAAGCTGAATAAATTAAAACTGTTTGATTCTTTGCTGAATAGAAAATTAGTTTGTTAAAATAAATATTACTTTGACAATATTACCCTTAGCTTTGTTTACCATGTATATGTTCGAAATACTTCTCATTTGTACGTATAGACTGTCTGGAAAAAATATTAGAAACATACATTTATCTATCCTAAATTTGTTTATACTTCAGGTGTTTAAAGTACACTTCATGTATACATGTAAAATGTGCACTAAAAAATAGTTAAAAACATACTTCTTTTTTACTGTCACTATTAAAATACTTGCATATTTCTATCAATATTCCAAAGTCAAAACAACAACACACATAATTATATGGGAGAGGATCACCTGAACCCAATACACCATGTTCCCATAGATCCAACCAATCACAACCCCCTGATTTTCTCCATTTTGCAGTTAAACCCCTGAAATAATGTGGGTTTAATTGCAAAATGGACAAATCAGAAGGCTGTGGTTGGTTGGATCCATGAAAACAGGATATATTTGGTCCAGACGATTCTAATTATATAGCCAATAGAGAAGGCCGTGCATAAAAAAACATAACATAATCAATATATTCACCTAAAAAGTAGCCTATATCTTACTATTTAGCTGTCATTTCTCGCAGCAGTACTATAGATAAAACATAAACAATTCACTTCATTGATTAAATTTTATTGTTGCTTAGCGCTTTTTTATCCATGAGCTTTTTTCTATACAGGGTTGTTATGTATGAAAGCTATTTATATATAAAGGAAATGACAAGGGTATAATTGGTATGCATAGTTGAATCAGATCCAGCGAAGTGATTAAGCGATATTTATGTGCTGAATAAAAAAACGCTGAATTGGCTGAATATCACTGAATGAAATTGAAATACAAACAACTTCCCAAGTTCTGAATATCACTGAATGAAATTGAAATACAAACAACTTCCTTAGTAGCTTTGCTCCATTTCCCACTGTAACGTAAAATTGCGTGTCCTCTTCAATTTGTAATTTGAGAAAGGCGGCTACACAAGGATGGATATAATTATAGGTGGATTGGTATCGATTAAAGCTAGAGCGGGGCGGTCTGCGATGGTGGCGTAGGGCGCGAGGGCTGGCTGCTCCGATCATGGAGTGGAGGCTGACGTCGGCTAAGGTATTGGAGCGGTCAATTAGGGTTTCTGCTATCTGTGATTCGATTTGGGGTTCAGGAATTTCGTCTTCTGTTTCAGGGGGTTGGTTGGTTGGTGGGTTTGCCGACTCTGATGGGTCTGGGTCGGTGTCGGGGAGTAGTAGGAGGGCGCATGGTGATTGACAGCGGTGACCTGGTGTGTAGTGGTTGTCACAGTGAAAGAAAAGTCCTTGGGGTTTGCGCTGGGCCATTTCCGAGGAGGTCAGGCGTCGTATTGGGTGGCTTGTTGTGTGTGATTGAGTATGGTGAGGGGTAGTGGAGGAATTTGGGGTGTTGTTTGACTGGGTGGTTGAAATTAATAAGGGCAGAGGTGGGTTTTATGTAATAGAAGGCCGTGACTAGGATTTGTATAGATGGACGTTGGTCCATAACTTTTGTTTCAATAAGTTTGGCGAGATCGATAGCTTGGGGGAGGGATGTTGGTTGGAGGATATGTAGCTCGTTTTTGATTGGTGGTTTTAGTCTGGAGAGAAAACGGTGGAGGAATGAGTCGGGGGAGAGGGAAGGTATACGGTTGCTTAATGTTTCAAAGTTGGCTTGGAATTCGTTGACCGTATCAGTTTGTCAATGTTTAAAAAGAGAAGATTCAGGGTTAATGAAGGTAGAAGGTCCATACCTTTGTTCGATTGCCTTAGTTAGAGTTGACCATGAAGAGAGTTGGTTATTCCGGTACATCCGTTGATACCACGTCAGCGCTTGTCCTTCCATGTAAAAGCTTGAGAGTTCGATCCGTTGCTCCTCCGGTGTGGAATGATAGATGAAGAATCGTTCCACTTGGAAGATCCAATCTAAGGGGTTGGATCCATTGAAGCGGGATAGTTTGCATTTTGGGTATCAAACGGCTACTGGGTTTGGGGGAAGGGTTGTGTGGAGTGGCGTTGTAAGAAGTGGTGGAGGTCCGCCATTGCTTGGTGAAGGTTGCGGGTTTGTTTGTGATGAAATTGGCGGGAAGGGAAATTTGGCGGCAAGTTCTTGCTTCATTTTTGTGAGATGGGTCATGGAAGTTTGGAGGGTGGCGATGTTTGAACGCATAGAATCCATTGAGGCTGTGTGGGTTGTGGCGTCGTCTCGGAGTTGGGAGATGGCTTCGTCATTGGCTCGGTTGCAGTCATGTGTTATGTTAACCATGGTAGTTGAGAGGGGATGGGAGTTGAGGAAAGTGAAAGCACCAAATTGATGCACTCAGCTAGATGGAACAGACATTAAAATAAAAATAGAGAAAGAAATTTTAAGGGAGAAGAAGTTTCAAAAATTTTCAAATCATTCTCGGTTACAACCTCTCCTATTATAGATGTTGCCACTCATATCATCCATACATTCTTAACTACTAAAGGAGAAAGTTCCAAAATACTTTAATTCAGGTGCACAGCTTTAAACTAAATAGAAAAAAGAAAAAAAGAAAAAAGAAAAGAGAAACTTCTGGAATTCGTGGACTGCTGCTACTGTGGAATTGCTGAGATGGTGGTCCTGTGCTTTCATTCAGTTGTGGCTTGCTGGCCAAGAAAACGTGTGGGTCTTTGGATCATATGTTTAGGCCTGGTGTTTGCATGTGTGACGTTGGGGTGGTTAACTGCAGTTGTGTCAGTATGCTCAAAAAACTTTGCAATTAGGTCACTCATATCTACTCAAGTAAACTCTTGATATAATCAATTGTGCCAATGGAAATATATGTAAGGAAGTAGATGGGATAACTTAAATGTTTCTTAGTCCTGCATTGTAAATAACATAATATATATCTCCTCGTCCTTATTTAGTATGGTTAACTGTTTTCAAGATTATATATATATATATATATATAACTTATCCTGATATATGGATAATTTCTAGAACCCTCTCAGATGTGTCAACAAGTAGCAGAGCATTGGCTACACTGTAAAAGACTTAGAAATCGCATCTGAAGCAAATTTTGCTTATTAAACAAGCTACATGATGTAAATGGATTTGCATCAAAGGAAATCCTAAACTAATACTACTGCAACGGGGGGCAATCGACCATAAGCTTCTTTATTGCTTAGTTTAACACTATAGCCTTTACTGCTTAGTTTAACACTATAGATGAAGTCCATTAAAGAGCATAATTACACTCAGCTAGATGGAACAGACATTAAAACAAAAATAGAGAAAGATATTTCAAGGGAGAAGAAGTTTCATAATTTTTCATATCATTCTCGGTTACAACCTCTCTTATTATAGATGCTACCACTCATATCATCCATATATTCTTAACTACTAAAGGAGAAAGTTTCAAAATACTTTAATTCAGGTGCAAAGCTTTAAGCTAAATACAAACAGAAAAAGGAAATGAAAAACTTATGGAATTCATGGACTGCTGCTACTGTGGAATTGCTGAGATGGTGGTCCTGTGCTTTCATTCAGTTGTGGCTTGCTGGCCAAGAAAACGTGCTAGTCTTTGGATGATACGTTTAGGCCTGGTGTTTTCATGTGTGACATTGGGGTGGTTAACTGCAGTTGTGTCAATACTCTCCCCTGCAAGAGCAACCTTATCCTCTAGGTTGAGGTGTGGAAAATTGTAGCCATTTGTGTGTAATCTTGCCAAGTTGCTTCCGTGGGGTCCAGGTCTTGCCATTGAATTAAGACTTGATGCGTGGAGGTGTTTGGGTGGCGATGAGCGAGGATTTTGGCTAGCTGATATATAGGGTGTCCGTTGTTGGCTAGTGGGGGTAGGTTAGTTGGTGTGGTGGAATGTGGGTTGGGGAAATATTTGAGGAGGGAAATGTGGAATACGTGGTGGATTTTGGACTCGTTTGGTAGACGGAGTTTGTAAGCGACTGCGCCATTTTTTTCTATTATCTCGTACGAACCAAAGTATTTGCGGGCCAGCTTATGGTGTGTTGTACCTAGGGATGTTTGGCAATAGGGTTGGAGGCGAACGATGACCCAAGTGCTGATGTGAAACTCTTTATCCGTACGGTGTTGATTGGCGTGGTTGGTTATTCGTGTTTCAGCTTTAAGAAAATTTGCTTTGATTTGTTTAAGGAGAGAATCTCGGACGGTGAGCCATTCATCAAGGTCGTTTAAATTGGTGCTACTGTCGCAGTAATCTTTAAGGGCCGGCGGGGGTCTACCATATACCACTTGGAATGGAGAGGTGTTTAAGGAAGAGTGGTGATTAGTGTTGTTCCACTATTCGGCCCATGGTAAAAATTGTACCCATCGATTGGGCATATCACCAACAACTGCGCGCAAACAAGTCTCCAAGCATCTATTCACAACTTCGGTTTGGCCATCGGTTTATGGATGATAGGCGCTGCTCATTTTTAGTTGGGTGTCGTGAAGGCGACAAAGTTCTTTTCGAACGTTGCTAATGAATAGTCTATCTCGATCGAAAATGATTGAGAAGGGAAACCCATGCAAGCGTACATATTCCTGGATAAAGTAGTGGGCTAACTGGGCTGTGGAAATGGAGGTTTGCAACGCAATGAAATGGCTATATTTGGACAAACGATCAACAATGACCCATATGGAAGTTTTGCAGGAGGATGGTGGTAAGTGTGTGATAAAATCCATTGAGATATCTTTCCAAATGGGGGGGGGGGATAGGCAGTGGTTGTAAAAGTCCTTTGGGTGGCTTGTTTTCGGGTTCGGATTTTAAACATGTTGGACAATGGGTGACAAATTCTTTTACAGTGGAAGACAAACCCGGCCAATAAAATTTAGAAGAAATGCGAGCGGTCGTAGTGTGTATACCTGAATGTGTGTCGAGTTTTGAGTCATGAAGAGCAACAATAATTTGTTAGCGGAGATCTTGAACCGCTGGAACAAATTTTTTTCCATTGTACATAAGAAGACCATTCCGAATTTGCAGCTGTAGTGATCCGGTCGAAGCCTCGCGTATTAAT
Organism: Allium sativum; assembly: GCA_030737875.1. Classification (NCBI taxonomy): domain Eukaryota; kingdom Viridiplantae; phylum Streptophyta; class Magnoliopsida; order Asparagales; family Amaryllidaceae; genus Allium; species Allium sativum. The sequence continues at coordinate 302,740,959 of CM060925.1, read as the reverse complement.
TGTTGAACCTGAGGGTCTGATGCTTGGGCTTCCTTTATTTGTCCGGTGAGGCAGAATCTAGTGGTCAGAAGAGTATGGAGATGAGGTATGGTAGGTGATATGGCAGAATCGGGTAGGGTTTATTGTGGTTGTTGGAGGTTGGTAATCAGACAGGATGGAGTTCGAGTGGAAGTGGGAGGTGAGGCGTGAAATAGTGGTTGGATATGCGGGTGGTTGCGGGGAGATGGAGGGATCAGCGATTGTAGCGGCGGTTGTTGAAGGACCGGTGAAGTTAGGGATATGGGTTTCTACGTTGGGGAGGAAGCACTGGAATTGGGTAAAGTGAGGGATGGAGAAGGATAAAGAGTATTGTGTTGGATTCGTATGGTTGTGGGCTGTGATGTGGTGGGCCTTCATGATAATGCATCCGCCACTAGGTTTGAACGACCCGGTTGATAAAAAATTGTAAAATCCTAGCCGATAAGTTTAGTTAGGCAATGTTGCTGTTCCGGGGTCTGTATGGTTTGGGTTAGGAGCTGGCGTAGGCTTTGGTGGTCGGTGATGATGATGAAGTGGTGGCCGAGGAGGTAATGTCGCAAACGCTTGACGGACGACGTTATAACATACATTTCGCGACTATATGTGGACACTCGTTGGAGGAGATGGGGAAATGTTTTTCTAAAATAGGAAATTAGGTGTTTGTTTTGAGAGAGAACGGCGCCAATGGCGGTAATGGAAGCGTCGGTGTAGATGGTGAAAGTTTGGGTGAAGTCGGATAATGCTAATATGGGTGTGGTGGTAACGACATGTTTTAGATTGTTGAAGGCATGGGTTGCGGAGTCGGTCCAAAAGAAGGCGTCCTTTTTAAGGAGGTTGGTGAGTGGATTGGCAATTTTGGCGTAGTTGTGGATGAACTTGCGGTAATACCCTATAAGACAAAGAAATCCGCGGAGCACCGTTATCGTTTAGGGAATGGGACAATCGACCACAGCTTGGATTTTCTTTGGATCGACTTGGACTCCTTTGCCTGAAATTATGTGGCCCAAATAATCGGTTTCAGTGAGAGCAAAGGCGCCTTTGGAAAGATTGATGAAGAATTTGTGATCGGTTAGGAGTTGAAGTGTGGTTTTGAAGTGGGATGTGTAGGTAGTAAGGGTAGGGCTATATATGAGGATATCATCAAAAAATACCAAAATGAATTTGCGGAGGTAGGGCTTAAATATGTTGTTCATGGTTGCTTGAAAGATTGATGGGGTGTTGGTGAGTCCAAAGGGCATGACGACAAATTCGTAATGTCCTTCGTGGGTGCGTAAGGTGGTTTTGGGGATATCGAGGGGGGAGGTGTACACGAACTTGAAAATATCCGCTTTGTAAATCCAATTTAGTGAAGTATGTCGCTCCATGAAGTTCGTCCAAGAGCTCATCGATGATTGGAATGGGAAATCGATATTTGATAGTGATAGCGTTTAGGGCCATATAATCTACACAAAAACGCCAAGTGCCATCTTTTTTTCTTTTCTTTTTTTGACGAGAAGTACGGGTGAGGAAAATGGGCTAGTGGACGGTTGAATAAGTTTGGTGTGGATCATTTCACGAATTTGTTTTTCAATTTCATTTTTTTGAAAATGGGAATATCAATATGGGAAGACATTTATCGATGGGTTATTCGGTTTGTGATTGATATGGTGATCGAGGAAGCAGTGAGAAGGATGCTCGGTTGGTTTTTGAACAATAGAAGTGTGTTGTTCTACTATTGTTTATATAGGAGGCGGGATGTTTACGGTTGATATCAGAGTAGTAAGGGTTATTGGATTTATGTGTAAGTGAAAATAAGAGGCAATGTCGTTTGTGGAGTCGAGACGTTTAAGTTGGTGCACTGAAATTTCTTGGGGGTTGGAAAAATTAGTGAGGCCGGAAAGGATAATGAATTTTTGATTGTGAACGAAGCTCATGGTGAGTGATTTGTGATCGGTAGTAATTGGGCCAAACGTCTCAAGCCATTGGATACCCAAAACGATGTCCGCTCCTGTAAATTCTAATAAATGCAAATTTGCCTCGAAAATGGTTTGCTGAATACTTAATAAATTGGACAGCTATACATTTCCCTTTACTTAGTAGCTTTGCTCCGTTTCCCACTATAACGTAAAATTGTGTGTCCTCTTCAATTGGTAATTTGAGAAAGGCAGCTACACGAGGATGGATATAACTATGGGTGGAGCCGGTATCAATTAAAGCAAGAACGGGGCGGTCTGCGATGGTGCGGAGAGGCGTAGGGCGCGAGGGCTGGCTGCTCCGATCATGGAGTGGAGGCTGACGTCGGTTGAGGTATTAGAGCGGTCAATTAGGGTTTCGGCTAACTGTGGTTCGATTTGGGGTTCAGGAATTTCGTCTTCTGTTTCAGGGGGTTGGTTGGTTAGTGGGTTTGTCGATTCTGATGGGCCTGGGTCGGTGTCGGGGAGTAGTAGGAGGGCGCATGATGATTGACAGACCTGGTGTGTAGCAGTTGTCACAGTGAAAGAAAAGTCCTTGGGGTTTGCGCTGGGCCATTTCTGAGGAGGTGAGACGTCGGATTGGGTGGTTTGTTGTGTGTGATTGGGTATGGTGAGGGGTAGTAGAGGAATTTAGGGTGTTGTTTAACTGGGTGGTTGAAGTTAATAAGGGCAGAGGTGGGTTTTGTGTAATAAAAGGCCGTGACTGGGATTTGTATAGGAGGAGCGTTGGTCCATAACTTTTGTTTCAATAAGTTTGGCGAGATCGATAGCTTGGGAGAGGGATGTTGGTTGGAGGATATGTAGCTCGTTTTTGATTGGTGGTTTTAGTTTGGAGAGAAAACAGTGGAGGAATGAGTCGGGGGAGAGGGAAGTTATACAGTTGCTTAATGTTTCAAAGGTGGCTTGGTATTCGTTGACTGTACCGGTTTGTCAAAGTTTAAAAAGAGAGGATTCAGTCTTAATGAAGGTAGAAGGTCCAAACCTTTGTTCGATTGCCTTAGTTAGAGCTGACCATGAAGAAAGTTGATTCCGGTACATCCGTTGATGCCACGTCAGCGCTTGTCCTTCCATGTAGAACTTGAGAGTTCGATCCGTTGCTCCTCCAATGTGGAATGACAGATGAAGAATCGTTCCGCTTGGAAGATCCAATCTAAGGAGTTGGATCCATTGAAGCGGGATAGTTCGCATTTTGGGTATCGAACGGCTATTGGGTTTGGGGGAAGGGTTGTGTGGAGCGGCGTTTTAAGAAGTGGTGGAGGTCGGCCATTGCTTGGTGAAGGTTACAGGTTTGTTTGTGATGAAATTGGCGGGAAGGGAAATTTGGCAGTAAGTTCTTGCATCATGTTTATGAGATGGGTCATGGAAGTTTGGTGGGTGGCGATGTCTGAACGCATGGAATCTATTGAGGCTGTGTGGGTTGTGGCGTCGTCTCGGAGTTTGGAGATGGCTTCGTCAATACGTTCTTAACTACTAGATGGAAAGTGAAAGCACCAAATTGATGCACTCAACTAGATGGAACATACATTAAAATAAAAACAGAGAAAGAAATTTTAAGGGAGAAGAAGTTTCATAATTTTTCATATCATTCTTGGTTACAACCTCTCTTATTATAGATGCTGCCACTCATATCATCCATACGTTCTTAACTACTAAAGGAGAAAGTTCCAAAATACTTTAATTCAGGTGCACAGCTTTAAGCGAAATACAAAAAAGAAAAAAGAAAAAAGAAAAGAGAAACTTCTGGAATTCGTGGACTGCAGCTACTGTGGAATTGCTGAGATTAGGGCTGCACAAAGTATGGGTTGGGTCGGGTTAGACCAAATACTTTATCCGACCCGCATAGGTATGGGTTTAAGATAGCTCAACCCGTACCCGACCCTATATGAGGTTGGATATGGGTTGGGTTGAAGTATGGGTTGGGTCGGGTTAAGTAAGTTTGGGTTGGGTCACTTGAATACAATAAAAAATGAGAATATGATGGATTTTTTCTAAAAATTATATCAAAATATTCAGCATAATATATCAGATTTTAGCTAGCATAATGCATTTAAAATAACCGATTCATTACAAGACATATAATTAAAATTTCATTGTAAAACACATCATATGAAATTAATTTACTACATAGTTGAGCAAGTGTTTCATTTTAAAATACATTAAAATGCTCTTTAAGATATATTTATCAAATTTTATCTAGTTTGGATTGACATGAAATATTTTTTTGTACATTTATTTATAGAATACATAAACATTATTCTAGGATTATACTATTCTAATTTTAATTGGATGGATATTAAATTAGTTTTTTTTTAAAATAGGTTTGGGTTGGGTTAAAATGAGGTTGGGTTGAACAAAATGTCAAATTCGACCCGCATATAGTATGGGTTACAAATTGTAACCCATATCCGACCCGAACTAGGATGGGTTGGGTTGGGTTTATGTGGGTTGGGTCGGGTTGGTGGGTTGGGTCGGGTTGGGTATGGGTTGTGTGCAGCCCTAGCTGAGATGGTGGTCCTGTGCTTTCATTCAGTTGTGGCTTGCTGGCCAAGAAAACGTGTGGGTCTTTGGATCATACGTTTAGGCCTGGTGTTTGCATGTGTGACGTTGGGGTGGTTAACTGCAGTTGTGTCAGTATGCTCAAAAAACTTTGCAATTAGGTCACTCATATCTACTCAAGTAAACTCTTGATATAATCAATTGTGCCAATGGAAATATATGTAAGGAAGTAGATGGGATAACTTAAATGTTTCTTAGTCCTGCATTGTAAATAACATAATATATATCTTCTCGTCCTTATTTAGTATAGTAAACTGTTTTCACGATAAAAAATACATATATAACTTATCCGGATATCTGGATAATTTCTAGAACCCTCCCAGATGTGTCAACAGGTTGCAGAGCATTGGCTACACTGCAAAAGACTTAGAAATTGCATCTGAAGCAAATTTTGCTTATTAAACAAGCTACATGATGTTAATGGATTTGCATCAAAGGAAAGCCTAAACTAATACTACTGCAACGGGGGGCAATCGACCATAAGCTTCTTTACTGCTTAGTTTAACACTATAGCCTTTACTGCTTAGTTTAGCACTATAACTGAAGTCCATTAAAGAGCACAGTTGCATATTGTTTTGAAAAAAAAAAGTTCAATGTTATTTAAATAGCAAATTCTATCTGCTAAAAACCAACATAATCACCACAAGATGCAGGCCAAAACGCAACGACCCGAGTCAACGGCTTGCGACGGCTAAAAAATATGACCGTTACAAGCCGTGCAACAATGAATATTTGACAACTATAATTTATCACAAATACAAAAGCTTAAAAGACTAATTAAGAACGGATAACGTAACTGGAATTAAATGATGTTTTTAGGCACAAGGACAATCAACAATAATTTTAGCCTTATGGATAATTTTTAATGTAAAATGAGGAATTTATGAGCCTACTATCATTTCATACTTTACACTAAGCTTTTTTCTTTTAGCTAATTTTTTTGCTTCTTGTCCTTTTGGCATAATTTTTTGTTCTTTTTGCACTTCACACTATTTTCCTGTAATTATATTTCCATAAATTATCACTATATGTTAAATCTTTTCTTCCTAGATGATAATATATTAAGGATTCACCGATGTTTATTTATAAGTGATAATTTCTAAAAAAACACATATCCATCACTAAAATATCGGTAAATAAATTCAAAATTAAAATTTTATATTAAGTGAAATGACAGAAAACGATCGGAGAACTCACAGTAAAATCCTCGCAACAGTTGCACACAAATAGCGGTATTGAAATTTATCGTCCATTCGTATCCATCGGTAATCCGTCGCTAAACACTATATAGCAATGGATTATCAACGGAATCTACCGTTGCAAAATCAGTTTTTTCTTATAGTGAATCAATTTTGAACCAAACTATTTCGTTTCAAATAACACATAAAGTTTGGTATCTTAAAGCTTTATTAGCAATTTTGATATTTGATTTGGCTGGGTATTTTAATGAATGTTTGAATGAAAATAACATTGAAATGTACTAAATTAGATATTTGAAGCATTGGTTGGGCTTCCTAAAATTATAGATACAAACTTTTGTCCTTAATCCTGTGTTAATTGTATATAGTTTTTTGGTTTATAGTAGCATATAAAGCTCCAATTTGTCCCGAGAATAAAAACAAAACACAAAAAAAAAAAAATCAACTAGTAGCTACGAATAATCAATAGGAAACAATATTTCAAGATGGACCTTAGTTTTAAGTTCTGCTGTTTTTCAGCGCTTCCTTAGCATGCAATAATTTACTAAAATCGATAAAAAAAATAATGTTTAGTTAAAAAAAATTATGGCCAAAACATATTAAAACGACAAAATTCTCAAATATTAATTTTACTAAAATACACAAAATGCACGTTTAGAAATAGCGACGTTCCTAAATACCCTATTGTTCCGCTCCATCCACAAAAGATAAAAAGTCTTCTTCAATACTTTCAATAGTAAGCATCCACTTAAGTTTTTCCATCTTGTGTATTTGAAAATCAAGAACTATTCTTCCACCGAGGCATTTGCAGGAGCGTGCAGTCCAAAATGTAAAAGTACATGCTGCCATAAATTGTACATAAAGTGTGAATAGTTATTTTTCCTTTTTTTTCATAAAAAAAAATTGATACTATTATACAAAAATTTGTATTATATAACATTCTACATTTGCTTGTGAACCATGTTCAGATGTCTTAATTAGTTTAATTTACAAATAAGCTCATGGATACTGATAAATAATGGTTTCCAAATTTAATCTACAAATTTAAGTTAGATGACATCTAATCTTTGAGCTCTTCCTAATTGTTAACCCCGTTGTTAAAACGCGGTTCAGAACTAAGAAGTGTTTACAAACGCTTACACGCGACTACGAAAATAAATACAAAGAAGCCTCTGCAAATGTATGAAATGAATCAATTTTGTCTTGTATAAGCTAAGATTAAAGCCAAATAGCTGTTGTTGGAAATGTTTTACAAACATTAAGTGAATTATTAAAAAATCTTGAATAATTGTAAGAATGGCTCCTATATGGGAATAGTCCCATATCATGGAATTATATAGAAGAGGCAAGCTTTTATACTTGTTTCTAAGAAATCATGTTGGCGCCTTGGGCTCCCAATACATGCATTGTTGTGAGGAGGGAGACCATGCATCATATGACCACCACACATGCACGCGCGACCGACAGACTCGACTCAGCCCGGTCTGGTCCGGTCTGGTCCGGCTCGGGCTCGGGCTTGGGCTTGGGCTTTGTGGTGTAGACACTTATATTTTTTGGACCATAAAACTTAGCCTTTTTCGAACCCTTTTTTTATGAAAAAAGATTTCTGCAACGGTAAAAATTATATCCCCTAAATTTTAGCGGCCCACTAATCTGTAAACCCAAACCCTAATTTTCGTTCTATATATTGTCTTTAGCCTCAGACGAGAAGACCTACCGAATTGAAAATTCTCTCTTCTCTCAGCCGCCATTAAAATTCTCGTCTCAGAAATTTTCGAGCAATTTTTCTTTCAGAAAGTGCAAATCTGCACCGATTTGTTGTGCAAGCAAATCAGTTATTGTTTTTGAGGCTGTTTTATCCTAGAGGCGGCGGTGAAGGAACGAACTGGTTTGCACCTCCGACCAGATCGCCGAATCGTCTTCAAGAAAGCGACCTAGTCCGCGACTCAGCCATTGTTTCCCAACAATTTGAAGACGAACTAAAACAATGGCTTCCAATTCAACCCTAGACGATTCTGCTCCACCCTCTGCTTTCCAGAACCCTCTTGTGACGGCTGCTCCTTTCAGATTTGAAGGCTTGCATTTCAAACGATGGCGTCAGAAGATGGAGTTCTTCCTCACCATCAGAAAGGTTGTGGCTGCGCTGACTACTGACAAACCGCAGCTTCCAGATAAACCTGCTGAGACTGATGCAGCGAACATGGCATCATGGAATGAACAGTTAAAGCAACTGCAAACCTGGACTGAACAAGATTATCTATGCAAGAACTTTATTCTGAACGGACTGAGCGATGATCTGTATGATTATTATAACTCAGATGAAAAGACAGCAAAGGAGATCTGGGAAGCACTGAAGAAGAAATATGATACAGAGGAAGCAGGGGCAAAGAAATATGTTGTGAGCCGCTATCTAAAGTACCAGATGACTGATGATAGATCGGTAGAGATGCAGTCTCATGAGCTGCAGAAAATAGCTCATGAGATCATCTCCGAAGGTATGGTCTTGGACGAACAATTTCAAATTGCTGTTATCATTGACAAATTACCCCCAGGCTGGAAAGATTTTAAGAATGTCTTGCGACATAAGACTAAGGAATTTTCCTTAGAAAGCTTGATTACACGCCTCTGTATTGAGGAGGAGGCACGCAAGCAGGACCAGAAAGAAGAGGTGCTGATTGTGAATAACAACAGTACTAAGAAGACCACTCCCGCTGTTCTGAAACCAAATCAGAAATCTTTTAAGAATCAGAACAGGCGTAACAAACAGAATGGGAATCCGCATGGAAACCAAAAAGGACAGCAGAAACCAGCCCAAAAGAATGACTATGGACAGTTGTTTCTTTGTTACAACTGTGGAAAACCAGGGCATATGGCACGAAAGTGCCGGAACAGGCCAAGCTCTGCACCGCAGGCTAACCTGACTGAGGAGCCTCTTACGGCTATGGTTACTGAGATTCACCTTGTTGGTGGATCAGAGGGTTGGTGGGTAGACACTGGTGCTTCACGCCATGTCTGCTATGATCGTGGCATGTTCTCTACATACACGGCTGCTGAAAATCAGAAAGTGCTGTTGGGAGACTCTCACACCACTACAGTTGCGGGGATTGGAAATGTGGAACTCAAGTTTACCTTTGGAAAAACTGTAATTCTGAAAGATGTTATGCACACTCCAGAGATAAGAAAGAATCTGGTCTCTGGCTTCCTCCTTAATAAGGCTGGTTTCACTCAAGTTATTGGGGCTGATTTGTACACTCTTACTTATAAGGGAACTTTTGTGGGAAAGGGTTATGCTTGTGAGGGTATGTTTAAACTGAATGTTGAATCTAATAAAGTGACTACTTCTGCTTACATGTTGTGTGATTTTAATATCTGGCATTCTAGATTATGTCATGTTAATAATCGAATTATTCGTAACATGAGCACCCTAGATATGATATCTAAAATGACAGAATCTGAATCTGATAAATGTGAATTCTGTACACAAGCTAAAATCACAAAGAAACCTCACAAATCTGTTGATAGAGTTTCTGAACCCTTAGACTTGATTCATTTTGACATATGTGAACTTGATGGCACTTTAACTAGACAGGGACATCGTTATTTTATCACTTTTATTGATGACTGCTCTGATTTCACATATGTATATCTTATGAAAAATAAAAGTGATGCTTTTGGCATGTTTAAAACATTCAAAACTGAGATTGAGAATCAAGCAAATAGAAAAATTAAGAGACTTCGTAGTGATAGAGGAACAGAATATGAATCTAATTCTGTTCTGGATTTCTATAAACAACATGGTATAGTACATGAGAGAACTGCACCCTACTCACCTGAAATGAACGGTAAAGCAGAAAGGAAAAATAGGACCTTTACCGAACTAGTAGTTGCCATATTATTAAATTCTGGTGCAGCAAAACATTGGTGGGGGGATATTTTATTGACTGTATGCTATGTTCTGAATAGAATCCCTAAATCTAAGAATAAAATTTCACCTTATGAAATTTTAAAGAATCATAAACCCAATGTCTCATACTTTAGAACTTGGGGTTGTTTAGCATATGTTCGCATTCCAGACCCTAAGAGAATAAAATTGGCAAGTAGAGCATATGAATGTGCATTTATAGGCTATGTTATTAATAGCAAATCATATAGATTTTATGACCTTAATGCACATAATATAATTGAATCAAATGATGTCGATTTTTATGAAACTAAATTTCCTTTCAAATTAAGGAATAGTGGGGACACTTCAAATATGCCTATTAGAACAGAACTTAATGAAAATTCTGAAGCTGAACCTAGAAGAAGTAAAAGAGCAAGAACCATAAAAGACTTTGGTTCAGATTTTTGTGTTTTTACTATTGAGGAGGATCATATAAACCTCCAAGAAGCCTTATCTTCTTTAGATGCCGATTTCTGGCAAGAGGCTATAAACGATGAGATCGATTCTTTAGAATCCAATAAGACTTGGCACTTGGTAGATTTACCCCCTGGGTGTAAGTCTATAGGCTGTAAATGGGTACTTAAAAAGAAATTAAAACCTGATGGCACTATAGATAAATATAAAGCACGACTAGTAGCTAAAGGTTTTAAACAAAAGGAAAATATAGACTTCTTTGACACTTTTTCACCTGTAACTAGAATAACATCCATTCGGGTATTAATCTCACTTGCTTCCATTCATAATTTACTTATACACCAAATGGATGTTAAAACTGCTTTTTTGAACGATGAATTAGACGAAGAAATTTATATGGACCAGCCTGAAGGATTTGTAGTACATGGTCAAGAACATAAAGTATGTAAATTGGATAAATCATTATATGGTTTAAAACAAGCACCTAAACAATGGCATGAAAAATTTGATAACTTAATCATTTCAAATGGTTTTAAAGTTAATGAAAGTGACAAATGCATTTATTACAAATCTGAGAATGACATTTGCACTATTATATGCCTTTATGTAGATGACCTACTCATTTTTGGGTCAAATATTCGTGCCATAAACTCAGTCAAATCCTTATTAAGTGTCAATTTTGATATGAAAGATCTAGGTGAAGCGAGTGTAATCCTTGGTATTAAGATTACTAGGTCAGAGAAGGGAATTTCTTTGGATCAATCGCATTACATTGAGAAGATACTAAAGAAATATAATTACTTTAACTGTAAACCTGCAAGTACACCATATGATCACAGTGTAAAGTTATTTAAGAACACTGGTGAGGGTGTAAGACAGTCTGATTATGCGAGCATCATTGACAGCCTTCGGTATGCCACTGATTGTACTAGACCCGACATTGCCTATGTCGTGGGATTATTGTGCAGGTTTACCAGTAGACCTAGTATAGAGCACTGGCAAGATATTGAAAGGGTAATGAGATACCTTAAATGAACCATGAACCTTGGATTACATTATGAAAGGTTTCCAGCTGTACTTGAAGGATATTCCGATGTAGACTGGAATACCTTATCTGATGATTCTAAAGCGACCAGTGGCTATATATTTAGCATCGCTGGAGGAGCTGTTTCTTGGAAATCCAAGAAACAGACTATTTTGGCTCAGTCTACTATGGAGTCTGAGATGATAGCACTAGCTACAGCTAGTGAAGAGGCAGAGTACTTGAGAAATCTGCTAGCTGAGATTCCCTTATGGGAAAAACCGATACCGGTTGTGTTGATACATTGCGATAGTACCGCGGCTATTGCAAAAGTTCAGAACCGATATTATAACGGTAAGAGACGACAAATACGTCGTAAGCACAGTACGGTTAGAGAACTAATTTCCACAGGTACCGTTAGAGTGGATTACGTATGTAGTGAGGAAAATTTGGCAGATCCTTTGACGAAAGGACTGTCCAGATAGAAAGTCCATAACTCTTCTAAAAGAATGGGACTATTGCCCTTAGATTGTTGAGTCACGCACAATGGTAACCCGACCTAAATGACTGGAGATCCCAAGAACTAGGTTCAATGGGTAATAACAAGTTGTGTAGTGATATGAGTTGAACATGCTATTTAATAAACCAAGAAGCATGTATTCCTGAAGTGATTAGAGGATGAGTTAATAGAAACTCTTAATGAGATCTATACTCTATGTGGAGTGGAGTACCTACCTTCAGGAGTGCTCTTGATAGACTCACCTGTGTGAATGTGGAAATGTGGCCGTTTCCTATGGAGTTTCGGGCAAAACTTCTAGAGCATTCACTAAACTAGGATAGACGTGCATGGCCATAAATGCACGGGCTTATTTGATTGCACTATAGAAAAGGTTGTGTGTGGTTTGATGTCAGGAATAGAGTTCAAGACTACGTGTCACTCTAGTAAAAACTGAATCTTATTCACTATGCAAAGGTTCAAGTTGAAAGACACCTTTGTTTATGCACAATCTTATGTTTTTAAGAAACTGCTCGAAAATATTTTTTAAAAATTCAAGTGGGGGATTGTTGGAAATGTTTTACAAACATTAAGTGAATTATTAAAAAATCTTGAATAAGTGTAAGAATGGCTCCTATATGGGAATAGTCCCATATCATGGGATTATATAGAAGAGGCAAGCTTTTATACTTGTTTCTAAGAAATCATGTTGGGGCCTTGGGCTCCCAATACATGCATTGTTGTGAGGAGGGAGACCATGCATCATATGACCACCACACACGCGCGCGCGACCGACCGACTCGACCCGACCCGGCCCGGTCCGGCTTGGCTCGGGCTTGGGCTTGGGCTTTGTGGTGTAGACACTTATATTTTTTGGACCATAAAACTTAGCCTTTTTCGAACCGTTTTTTTTATGAAAAAAGATTTCTGCAACGGTAAAAATTATATCCCCTAAATTTTAGTGGCCCACTAATCTGTAAACCCAAACCCTAATTTTCGTTCTATATATTGTCATTAGCCTCAGACGAGAAGACCTACCGAATTGAAAATTCTCTCTTCTCTCAGCCGCCATTAAAATTCTCGTCTCAGAAATTTTCGAGCAATTTTTCTTTCAGAAAGTGCAAATCTGCACCGATTTGTTGTGCAAGCAAATCGGTTATTGTTTTTGAGGCTGTTTTATCCTAGAGGCGGCGGCGAAGGAACGAACTGGTTTGCACCTCCGACCAGATCGCCGAATCGTCTTCAAGAAAACGACCTAGTCCGCGACTCAGCCATTGTTTCCCAACAGCTGTGCCAGAAGCCAAGGTGCAGGATGAATATTGTTCCCAATGTTTTAGCATAGATGCCAAAATAAGTGATTCATTTTTAGCCCTTATAAAAAAAAACTTATTTTTGAACCTCTTTCACACCAATGTTTGCGTTACTCAAGCCGACATTCTCGAAAATAGACCGATTTGATATCACCCTTCAATTCGAATTAGCAAAAGCAATGAGTGGCTTCACATATATGGTTTACACGTACCGATCGATCAGGAAAATAATATAACCGACCGGCTTCAAACAAAAGGTGACCAGTCATCGTCAAACATACCATACGGTTGATTTCAAGACTATCGATCGATCGGTCGAAAGCGCGACCATGACACAAAAGAAAATAAGGAGCTCCTAGATGTGACACGTCACCATGTGATGAGTAATATATAGCTACATACTCATGAAACCTGAGGTGTAAACGGGTCTATGTACAAAAGCTTCGAAACACATGGGCATTCTCCACCATTGTGCTACGGCTGTAACTGATAAATATGGAGCAATCATGTTATGGTAATAGGGCATTAACGTAACATGGCACTAATCAGTTCATGCGTGGAATGGCACAAATTGTAATTACCAATCTCTTATCTTGGATACAACATAAAGTGAGTCACGTGATAAAGCAAAATATATGAGAAGGCACTGACAAAGTGGCTTGGATGTAATTAAATCGAAAATGGAAAGGTGGTAGGTATCAGACAAAAATAGTGGAGCTGAGAACGGTATGGCGGAGCAAATAAAAGGCGGATGGCTTTGTTGAAGCTGACCAACCGGTGGTTTTCCTAGACCGACCAGTGTCTAAAAAGCATGATTGGCCGGAGTCCAAAAAGCATGACCGATCGGTACCTCTTTCCAGTTGTTGTCAGTTGTACCCAGTGACATTTTTGTAAATAAAATCAGAACTGATCGGTTTCTTTCACCATATATTTTGGTCATTCTCCTCATTTGCTCCACACCTATAAATAGAGGTCCAACCCCACTTTAATGGGGACCGAATTTTATGACCTCGAAGGGCTGTCCAACCTTATTCTCAATCATTTCTAAGTGATTTGATCATCTTCAACCATCTCTAATCAAGATCAAACTTCGAATTCATCATGGAATTATGGAAATACGATCAAGTGTTCAAGGAACTCTAGATCTATTTTACCGTTTGCCAAACTTGAAGCATCTCGCCAATTTCTCCAACCATTTCTATTAGATCAAAGAGAGGAGATTGAGAGATTAATGATGATTGTAAAGAGAGAATGTTCATGCATTGTAAATGTAAATGTGATAATGTAATCATTCTCAAAGTGGACTTAGATCCATTTTGAATCGAACAACTATAAAAATCCGTTTACCTTCATTTTATGCTTTTCGTTTTATGATTACGCGGTTCCATGCTCTAACCTTACCGAATTGGTGAAGTGCACATTTGCACCTTTGGTGTTGAAATCGATTTTCGGTTTTAGGACTAGCTTAGTAAAATAACAAAAGCTACACTACCATGTTGACTATTTTGCAAATATAATCCTTCTGCATAATTTGATACATATGAATGATTAAATGTTTGCATGCTCGTAGATGTTGCATTTAGTTTATGCATGTATATTCAAATAAAAGGATAGGGAGGTCTGATTGTCATTGGTCACAACAAATTAGTGTAAAGCCTAATATATTTCTTCTCATTTCTCTCTCGTGTTCCACAATTATCCCTCATTTCCTCGTACTACTGAATGTGTCATAACTAAAATGTTCCTAAATTACTTTTGATGGTCATTTCTTCCCTTAAAATCTTTAATTACTCTGCGATATTTACTTCCCAATTCAAATCCATTGGCTCTTTCCATGTCTACAAGAAGGTGCATTTTTATTCACTGCCATATTTCTTTTAGATGGATTTTAAGTAATGTGTACAGTTTCAACGTGTGGATAACTGAACAATTTTGGATTATTAAGAAAGTGAGCTACATGCTTCTTTCAAATGCATGCAAGGTAGATATATATTGTACGCACTGCACGCTCAGTGGCGGACCCAGCCATTAACTTTAGGTGGGGCCAAAATCTAGGCTTTAGGTTGATTTATAATCTTATAACATTAGCTTTAGATAGAACAGCCTTTAACAGACAGGAAAAGAAAGCAGATAGGGCAGGAGGTTACTTCGAGATGGGGCAATACCTTATATCATTGATTATTTTTACTAAATTTTGAAAATTCAGCTGGGCCTCTGCCTAGCTGACCTCCACTTGGGTCCGCCCCTGTGCCTGCTATTGTATTCAAATAAAAGAATGAAACATTAGATGCAAAAACTTAATAGTATAATAATAGAAGTGATAAAATTACTCATCATAAATGCTTTAACCAGTTTGAACAAGTACATGTCATTAAGAATGTAATCTTAATTTTTGTTTGCTATTCTTTCCAGTAAATACGTTACTTAAATTACATAAACTTGAGCATGTCCTAAATGAATATTTGGCAACTATAAATCATCACAAATACAAAAGCTTAAATGACTAAGAACCAAGGTTCAAGAACTCGATTTCGGTTTCGGTCATTTGAAATTTTGTTAGTTTCGGATGATTTCGTAAATTTCGGAAGTTTCGGTCTAAATTTCGGTTTTAATAGTTTGACAACAAAAACTTATGTTCAACTTGTACTAATATGGACTAAAATACTTTCAGCACAGTCCAAAATAACAAAATTCAGCCCAAGAACAACCAGTCCTAACAAAAAACCAAAATATGAACCAACATAAAAACAGCCCAGCCCAAGAATTCCTCCTACAAGCCCTAAATAACCTTCCAAGCCGTTGCTTTTCTTCCTAATTGCAACATCGACATAAAAAATAAATAAAGGAAAAGCAACAGTTTCTGTGGCGAGAGGAAATCGACTATTTCTGTGGCAGTATTACAACGATGGCTGGGATCGATCTGAAGACGAGAGGAAATCGAAAATTAAGATCGATCTGAAGAATGAAGACGAGATCGTCGATTTGAAGTTGAAAAGGAAAGTGATGTTGTGTTTTTGTTTTGAGATCTGTAAAGTACCAGCTTTCTACAACATGAAGAATAGTTTTTTTTTATATGTAGTCCGAGACCGATTTTTTAGGTCGATTTTGGATCGTCCATGAACGAAATCGGTCCGGTACCACCAGAATCTCGGGTACCGGCCGAATTCTCGAACCATGCTAAGAACGAAAACCTAGTCAGAATGTAACGATAGACAATGTATTTCCATAAATTATTATTATATGTTAAATCTTTTCTTTCCTAGCTGATAATATTTTTCCATCTACAGCTCTTTTTTTTTCTTATGTGGATATAAATAAATGATAATTTGGCTCGGGTTCGTTTAAGTTTCAAAATACAAAAAAGAACTTAATATGTTAAAACTTTAAAAATTAGGTTCTTGGTTTTTAAAAATCATCAAAAAAAAAAACAGTAAAAAAAAGGAAGAATTTGTCAAACTTTGAAATTTAATTCAATATATAATCAATCTCAAATTCATGCAAGAAAACTACAAAAAATGATTTAAAAACAAAAAAGTAAAAAATATTCACTTTACAACGAATTTCAGCAATTTTTCATAAAATTGTTGATATCGCAACAATTATTTCAAAAACTTGCATGTTTTCACATAATCTTTTCTAATTTGGTTCAAAATTTTAAATTAAAAGCCTACACTTGTTTAAACATCGAAGTATTTTAAACATCGAAGTATTACAGAAAAATTATTAAAATCGCATACAAATGAAATATTATTTATCTTCAGTTATTTGCTGAAAAAAATGCAACACTTCGCAAAATTTGCAGAAGCGTCTGCAATATTCCCAAATAGTACACTATATTATAAAAGAGTTGCAGATATGTCTACAATTATTTGTAATTAGGGCTGTTACGGTAACAGTTACCGTTACCATTATGCAAACACCGTTACCGTTACGTTTTTTCTGGTAAATCAAAAATGCTTACCGTTACCGATACGTTGGTAACCGTTCTACCGGTATACCAATACAACGGTAACCGTTTTGTCGGTAACGGTAAATTACCATTTTCTAAAATAGTATAAATAACCACTTTGCCTATGTAAGATGAACATGCTATATGTTTCTAGATGTGCATAAAATGACTGCAGCATCAACAATTCAACATGCAGGTCTGAGTTTGTATATATTAACTAAGTAAATTAATAAAGACATAAAATTACAAACCTAAAATAACATACAACAAATGAGAGCAGCAGAACATACATGGTTACATAAAATAAATTATAAAGTGTAAATGAAAGGAAAAACAGCGGCAGACTATAGGAAGCTAATTAGAGAAAGCAAAAACTAATATTGTAAAGGACGCGCAGCGTTAGATTCAAATCAAACGGACCAATATATAAAAACATATTGGTTTGACGGTAATTTACCATTACCGTTGGACTAAAAATAATTTTATCGATACTTTACCGCTCTTAGTGGTAAAATTACCGTTACCGTACCAAATGCATCGGTATACCGTTTAATTTTGTAACAGGTTACCGATTTATCGATAACGGTACGGTAATGGTAAATTTACCATTACCTTAACAACCCTATTTATAATAATTGCAGATATGTCTACAATTATTTATAATAATTGCAGACATTACTGCAACTATTCTTCCTCCTTTTAATGCATCCAGTTCACTATGTGAATAATTGCAGAAATCTCTTCAATATATCACAAAAAATTGCTGATATTTTAGTATTTTTTTGTACAATCATTTCATAAATTTTTTCAATTTTTTTTGTGCAACAACGCGAAAAACACGAAAGTATGATGCTACAAAAAAATAAGGACTTTATTTACACAAAACTTTACATAGGGAGCCGCTTACAATTAAGTTTCAAAATAAGGATGATTCCCTAGTTTCCACTATAAATAAGCAGTCTTTTACAGTTAATTCTATTTATATACGGTTACCTGGTATCCTATGTTATACGTGTAGTATACCAAAACAAAGACCAATAACTTATAAATTTGTCTCACAAGTTTATAAATCAAAATCCACTACTGTGAAGTTTTGTATTAGCTAATTTTAGCAATAAGTATGTAGTAATTAAATTTACAAAATAACGTTATACTACTTGAAGAAACATAGCACAATGTAGAAATACAGAAAGATTATAAAATGTTGTATAAATATGCAAATAAACCAAAAATTTAATGAGGTAACGAAGAAAATTTTATTAAAGCTTGTCGTAACAATTTACTTAAGAACTTTTTTCAAAATTCTTCCAATATACAACAGACGTAATCTGCATGAGATTATAATTAGTATGTCACTCTATGATTTATATTAGAGGTAGCAGAGAAGAGAGAAGGAAGGAATTAGAAAAATTCGGATGGAGAATGTGATCAGTATTTTTCTATATTTATATTTTCTTCCGTACCCCTTCGAGCAATCGCATCCGTACCTCTTCGTACAGTCGCATCTGTGCATGTTCAGACGGTCACTTTCGTTTGTATTTAAAAACCGTGCCTGCTTTAGTTGTCACATCTCTTCGTAGACGGACCTGTTAGAGATGCGGATTAAGGATCTTAAGGCAAGTTAAACACTAAAAGGGATGAATAGTGTTTTATAGATTTTATTAATTTTCTTGAAATCCTTTTGGATTGAACGAACAGTATACAGATCATAGATATTAACAAACACAGAATCAATCACATAATGCATAAAATAAAAGTAAAAGCAGTTAATGAAAAGTACACACTTGGATTTTATACTAGTTCGTGACTCCCCTACATCCAGTCCCACACAACGATGGGTTGATGCGGATGTTTATTCAACAATATCCAATTACAATCCTTGATTTCTAGGCAACAAGACCACACCCCAACTGATTCCAAGTACAGTGAGATTTAGTTGATTTTTGGACCACAACTTTGCATCCAACTGATTTCCGGGGACACAATCGCGCTTGGTCAATTTAAATGGGACAGGACCACACCCTATTCTTATCAGTTTTTGTACTATTGATGCGGTAGGACTTGATCTTGTGATCTTTGAGTACAAATAGCCAACTCTTGAGTAGCACTTGAATTCAGAGAGAATTCGATTTAGAATTAAAAGAGAAGAAGAATGATATGTTTTTTTATTGAAAATAGCAGAGTACAAGGGTAGAAAATCAAGAAATAAAGTTTTATAATGATAGGATTTAAGAGAGGAGAAGAAAATGATTAGATGTTAAAAATGCGAATTCTAAAAGTTATTTATAGGTTCCAATAGTCACAAAATTTCTGAAGAAAATTGAATTCAAAAGACACCTCTTTTCAAAATTTAAAAAATCACTTAATGGCTAGTATGTCGACATACTAAATACCCTATGTCGACATATGCTAGTGCAATTTCAAAATTTGAGTTTTAAAACAAAGTAATTAAGGTTTAAATAAATTATGGTGAATCTAGTGTTAAAACAAACTAAATTCATTTATATTTAAAACATTCTTTTCATTGTAAAATATATTTTAAAAACTTATAAGTTATAATAAAAATATTTAAGAAGCTATACATAAAATGGTATAAAAATATAAATATAGATTTATGAATATATTAAAACTTAAAATAAACAAGAAGATTGAAAATATTAGTAATTATAATAAAACTAGTAATAAATTTGTAAATGAAATTTAAGTTAAAAATCTATTGAACATAAATTTGAAAATAAATTTCAGGAGTTAAAATATTTCTAAAAATAAAGAACTATATATTTATAAATAAGGAAGTAATTTTGAAATCATTTGAGAACAAGATTTAATCAAGTAAATGATTTTGAAATTATCTTGAAAGGAATTTTGAAATTGAGATTAAATTTAAAACCAGAATTTAAATTTGAAATTAGAATCAAGTGCTAATCGGAGTTTTAACATAATTTCTAAACAAGTTTACTTTATAATTCTTGAACTCTTGATTTCTTGATTCTCATGAGTCTTGAAACTTGAACTCTTCTATTTGAAATCTAGATTCTTGTGAACTTTACAGTCTTCAGTAATAAATACCTGCAGAGATTTCATGTACACACACACACACACACACAGATATATATATATATATATCCTAGAAAGTAGTGTTAGTATATATTTTATAACAATAATAATTGAATCAAAGTAAAACAAGGTTGTTGTCATCAAAACCATCATTACCAACATCTTAGTCCTTAACAATCTCCCCCTTTTTGATGATGACAACTTTGGTTATAAAATATTCAGACCTGAAGTCTTGATTCTTCGGTTACTCCTTCTTGCTTCATTAACTCCCCCTGAACCTCCTAACCCCCCTTAATCTAAACCATATTTTATAATTCTCCCCCTTTATCATCAACAAAAATTATATTTCTTGACTAAACAACAATACTCCCCCTAAAACTAAGGCATAATTCTAATATCTAAATATTATTCTAATCAAAATAACTAAACTAAATAACTATAATATTCTAACTATTATAACTTTAATAATCATAAAGTATAAACTTTATTTTAAGTCATACGACTCACACCAAACCAATCCAATACATGTATTTGTCCAATATGTGTCAATTCATTTAAACAATCCAATCAAACCACAACATAATTATAGTAGTTTATTTACAAGTTTAATTTTTTTTAAATAAATCAAACAATCCACACAAATAAAAAAAAATCATATAGTTCGAGGAACTTCAACCTAACTATCTCCACCGAAGATTGGATCGGCCTTTATAGCATCCTAGTCTTCGTTGTCTTTAGTGAGAGGCGCTCCATGATGTTGTTATCTTCGTCTTTTGAAAGAGAGGCAATCATCTACCAAATTGCATCAAAATGTTTCTTTTGTTGTTTGATCATCTGTATTTGACTCAATTCTAGATGACGCTGATTACGGAGAATAATTAAGAGGATATTCCTGAAAGAGTTAAGAATTTCTTCAAGATTTTCACTAAGATTATGGATTTGAGTAGCCACAGTTTTTAATATATTGAGAATTGGTGGAAGGAAGTATAGGAGAAATAAATGAATAAGTTTTCCTAGAAGAGAAGGGTACAAATAGGCTTTAAAATTGGTTTAAATTGAATAGATATGAGTTGGTTATAAGAGTAGTTTCAAATTCAAATAATTCTGGAAATTGTACTGTTATATGTCGACATAGGAAAATGTATATGTCGACATATGCATGTGTAACTTCAAGTTCAGAAGAATTTTGTAGTTATGTGATCCGTTTAAACTTATATAAATTTATCTTTATTGTTTTAATATTAATTCTAGAGATGTTTAAACAAGTATTGTATGGACGACCTTGTTGATCACTAACTTGTTGGTGGGAGTCTACATATAGGCTTCTACTTGGACCTGAGATGATTAGAGAAACTTTATAGAAAATTGATCTTGTCCGCAGACGCATGAAGACAGCTCAGGACAGACATAAGTCCTACGCAGACAAGAGGAGGACTGATATTGAATTAGGTGGGAGACATGGTTTTCATCAAGGTATCAACTTTGATGAATGTGGTTCGCTTTGTATTTGTAGGGAAATTAGCACTAAGGTTTGTAGGGCCATTTCCCAAAGCAGAAAGGATTGGCCAAATAGCTTATAGATTGAAGTTACCAGAAAGATTAGCGGGCATTCATGATGTTTTCCATGTTTCTCATTTGCGGAAATGTCTGCACGATACAACAGAGGTAGTGGAGCCGAGTATGCTTGAGGAAGTAGAGGTGGAACGAGAGGCGACTGTTAGACGAGTTCCTACCCTTATTCTTGGATCAGAGGTTAAGAAGCTACGCAACCGAGAAGTCAAGTTGATGAAAGTTCAGTGGGGAGATGACCACGAGGATGCAACTTGGGAGACTGAAGACAAGATTCGTGCTTCGTACCCTTTTCTTTTCAAGGGTACATTCTTAACTTCTTTTCCAAAGCTTTTATTCGTACTTGCTTCTGTCATTTAAGTATATCTTATTGATCGAATCTTCGACCTTTAGGTAGGGAGCCAATGGATGTAAAGATGTGTTTGAGACATATTATGTTTAATATATGTAAGTGTTTGATAGTGGTTGCTCATGGATGCATATTCACACTCACTAGGCACTAGATCGGCTTAATCACTCTCATACGGCATATGGATGCGTGTGCATTTTTCTTCTTTTATGGATGGAAATGGATGTATCATCATATGGATGTTTCATTTGGATGGATGATTGTGCACACATATAGAGTTCACATGATATATAAGGATTTTTGCATACATGTTGGATTCATGGCCCTAGCATTCATTGCATTAAGGAGGTCAACTGAATCAGTAGACCGCCTGATCTTTCGCATTAGTATAGGGACATATACACACACCTTTGTATATGCTTATATAAGCATTTGAAATATTTTAAGGACAATGGATGCCTGTGCTGGGTGGATGAATAGATGGATGATGGATGTTAGGATATACATTCTTCTTAACTTGGAGATTTTGGGGACGAAATCCTTTAGGTAGGAGAGATGTAACACCCCGTAATTTTAAAGAACACTATAATGATAAACTAAATAATATTAATTAAATATTGGGAATTAAGTAAAACAGACTACTCCATTACATTCGTCTCGGAATTCTGGTTAAGATAGACTCTGAATTTGCGTAAAACAGACATCGTATGAAGAAGTTATTAAGGTTTGAAGTTTGTGTACACATAAGTAATATATATATAATCAAGTCCAGAAAATCAAAAATCGAAGAGCGGGAAAGGGAGGGAAATCGGCCCGTTAGGGGTCGACCCCTACAAGGAGATGGCGACCCTAGGGTCGACCCCAGGGTCTACCCCACCTAGATTTGGGGCAGATCCATTATGTGAACCGGGACTTGTTTCTTGACCAGATTCGCTGACAGTAGGCTATAAAAAGGACCTCATTTCTATTGTTTTATTCATCCAAAACAACGAAGACAACGAGGTGCTGCCCCAACTCAGATTTAATTAGCCTATTCTTCTGCAACAACAACTTATACGTGTACAAGAATCTCTGCTACAACGTCAACAGTCATCTCTCTGTCCTTTAGATCCAGTCATAGTGAGTTTATGTTGCTTTTAAATATAAACATTTAGTAAGAAATCCTGACTATTTATAAGTTTGGATCTAAACCTATGCCTGTTAACAACCTGAATCATAACTAAACAGATCTGCCATTAGTTGTACACCTGATCCTCTGTTTAGTTCTTACATGCCTATCTTTATTATGCCTATTTCTGTTATCATATGCCTATCCTATCATTATGCCTATTTCTATCACCATATGCTTATTCTGTCAGTATGCCTATTTCTGTCACCATATGCCTGTTATGTAGGGGTGGGCGTGGTCGGTTAACCAAGCCGAGCGGTTAAAATTTTCAAACAAACAAGTCCATGGTCTGTGGACGATTGTGTCGGGTGCTACTAAGCACCGTCTGCATCCTAGTATATATATATATAACTAGAAAAATAAATTGAAAGGTGAGAAATTCTCACCGAAAGCTATCCAAGCTCCACGGCACTTCATTTGATAGAAATCTTCATCTTCATCGTCTTCGTTGCCCGTAGTCACTATATATATAAAAATCACATTTTTATATTTCGATGTCTTTAAAATAAAAATCACATTTTTATTTATTCACTTTCAATTTAAAAATCATACTTTTATAATCACTTCATATATTTAAAAATCGAATTTTTACTATGCTATTCAATATATAAAAATCGAAATTTTACTTTGCTATTCATTATAAAAATCGAATTTTTACTTTGCTATTCAATATAAAAATCGAGTTTTTACTTTGCTATTCAATATAAAAATCGAATTTTTACTTCTATGTTATATAGATAAAAAATTATATTTTTATCCCGCTATTTTCCATATAAAGATTTCGCCTTTTTGAATTTAAAGATTTCACCTTTTTAAATTTAAAGATCTCACCTTTTTAAATTTAAAGATTTCACCTTTTTAAATTTAAAGATTTCACCTTTTTAAATTTAAAGATTTCACCTTTTTAAATTTAAAGACATCACTTGATTTCAACGTATATAAAATAAAAATCAGATTTTTATTTTGCTACATATACAAAGATGATATTTTAATATTCTCTATCCTATAAAGATTATATTTTTAATTCTTTAAAAATATAAAAACTATATTTTTATCACTTTAAAAATATAAAGATCGTATTATATTACTTTTAAAAATCAAATCTTTTCTGTTTTAAAAGTCACGTCTTAAAATAAATAAATAAAATCTGTTTTAAAATAAATAAAATCAGTTTTAAAATAAATAAAATCAGTTTTTAAAATTTAAAAATTCAGATTAATAAGCAAATAAAATTCAGTTAATAAAACAAATAAAATCAGTAAATAAAATAAATAAAATCAGAAAATACTTACAGGGGGGGGGTTCATCATCGGTTTTGGGTCCAGGGGGGGCTGTGGCTTCCGTCGCTTTGGGGGTTCGCGAGTAGGAGGGAGCAGCGGAGCTGCGAGGCGAGGTGGAGGGGGTCTGGTTGCGGCGGCTAGGGTTCAGGTGAGCAAGGGGGTGCGGAATTAGGGTTCTTCACGTTGGAGGAGGAGAGTGGAGAGGGAAGAGGAGGGGCGCTGCGCGACGGCTCTGGGGGGGGGCGCGCGAGGTGGTGGTGGCTCTGCCACCGGCGGCGGCGTGGGGGGGGGCTTCGACGCGATTTCGATCTCCCTTTTTTTTTCTTTTTTTTTTTTTCTTTTTCGATTCTGAATTATCGGGGGGGGGGGCCTGGAGGTATAGGGAGGGAAGAGGGATTATATATTTTTTTTTATTAATTTAATTATTTTATTTTAATTCAAAAAGTCAACTTTTTCAAACGACCTCTAAACGAGGTCCACCGCCTGTCGTCCATAGCGTTTCACCCCCATTCCGAACACAATGGGATATGTATCGTATGTTGATTCGACTGTTTGAATCAGTCTCCGTTAATATTTACATTTAAATTACTATATTGAATTTTAAACGCACATTTCAAATTACCGGGGTCACATACTAACTAGAAAAATTCCAGAAAAATATTTTCTAGCTTCGTATTGACGATACGGTCCTAACAAAACTAGTTTCGTCAAATTCTGAGACCGTTTGAAAAATGGCCAATTTTCAGTCGATTAAAATCAACTGAAACTGGTCAAACACGTTTTCCTTTGCCACGCTCACATATTGATTCGAAAAATTATGAAATTTGAAACCTAGCAATAACTTGACACTGCGGACCCAACAAAACTGATTTCGTCGAAATCCGAGGTCATTTGCAAAATGTCCATTTTTAAGGGCCTTATATATATAAAAATATATATAAATTCCACAGCGACTATTTCTAATTTTCAACTGGACATATCTTATCATTTCTAAGATGAAATCTCAGTTTGTTAACTTCGTTACAAAGATATAGTTATACAGATTCAAATATTCCTTGTTTCGTTCAATTCTGACTTATATTGAATTCTGTATATTCATTTGAAATTAGAAATCGAATTTTCGAACTACCGCGCCATTTTCAATTCCTTTTATAATTATATATAATTATTATATATTCTAACGACGACGTATATAATATATACGTTCGAACTATATTCAAAATAAATTTTCTCGTCGATATTATTTAAAATAATTCATTTTAAATAATCAAAATTCGCTAAAATTGCCAAAATAAAAATTTTAAACTGGCCCAGATTTTCCGGGTTGTTACAATCTCCCCCACTTAAAACTTTTCGTCCCCGAAAAGGAACAAAGTCGAAAGTGGTTTGACTATTCAACTCTACGCTCGACCTGGCTTCCATTCTCCAACTCTTTAGTTTTTGAGAATTTTCAAAAATTCAAAAATTTGGCTAACACCCTAAATTTTCGAAAAATTTCGCCATAACCTCCCCTGCACCGGGAGCATCGGGGAATTTCAAATAGCTTCCCCGGTCCTTCAGATCTCAAAAAGAAAAAGAAAAAGCCAAGCGGCTAGCCAATAGGCTCACAAAATCATCATCACCCAAACAAAACAGGAAATTATGTAGTAAACATGTACCTATTTGTCGGGCAAACAAATTTTATTCTCTGGCTCTAGCCTCCTTGCTATGACCTGTTCAATGATATATATGTATATGCAAGCAAATGCGACCAAATTTCAATACAATTCAATATTTGATTCAGTTAGGCTAAATGGTTCAAAATTAGCAAACAAATAAACAAACAACACAAACATCAATCAATTAGTGAATTAGAGTTTCAAATTCATAATTTTGATACATATACAAGAATCAGATTTTTAATGCCAAATCACAACAATAGGCCCTATCTAATTTTGGTTCTCACACCAGTCAATAGGAAATATATAGAAATCTCACTTTCGTCGCTCGAAAATAAATACTGGCGACAGTGCCCCATCACCAGAATCATTCCCGGGCACTAGAGGGATTCTATATCTACCCAATATATTAAAACTTCGAATACACGTTTGCAAGACATATATACAAAATCTTTATATATCGGATTGTCCTAATCAATATAAAATAAATAATCAAATACGAATAATTGATTTAAATTTTCAAAACGAAATTTGTTTTCATTTTCAAAAACATACTCTTCACACTCGTTCTAGGATACTACTGATCCTATCTCTAACGAGTCATTCTAATTGGATATTACTAATCCAATATCTGATGAATTCTTTCGTATGGTTCTAATGTGTCTTGTTCTCTAGCTTTGTAAACCAAAGCTCTGATACCACGTGTGAAGACCCGCAACCTCCCCGTAAAGGAAAGCGTCGGATAGTTCGAGAACAAACCACAGCAGAACACATATAAAAGAACGTTTCACTGTATATTACAACAATGCATCAGATTACAAGAATATACAGAGTATAAACGAATATTACACAGAAATATCAGAGATTTAAATTACATTTAAATACATAGCAGCGGAAAATAATAGAATACACAACTAGAAGAGATATACGGATACAAAGCTTTCCGGATATCGTTCCAGCTGTAAACCAGGATCCTGTGAATATAAATCTGCAAAACCAAAACTACTAGCTGCCCGTGTCAAAATAAGGGCACCCAGAGTTTAGGTTAAAACAATAAACTCCAGGTCAGTCATGGGACTGGTGTGAGAACTAAAACAGTTAATCTTTATTTTAAATCATTAGGTAAATCAAGGGACCACGCCGTATAACACGGAACGGGTTTCCTCCCAAGAATACCAGTGCATAAAACAAACAGCGCAATGCTAAATAAAGAAAGATGAAGCTGTTATAAGACCCAGGTCCCATCACACAATGCAACGCAGTCGAGGATAGGGTTTTCCCTTATAACAGCCAAAGAATGCTTGATACGTTTTAAAACAAATCATTTGATACTATTATAAGTGTATAGTGTATAAAACACTTCAAATCATAAGTATCAATCATAGGCGGCATGGGTACCATATATCATGTCGCCATATATAGGTTTACAAATAAAACCGCAAATGTCACGTATTTGGAAATTGGATTTCCGTCTATGAACCGAGGCAAAAGATAGTCCTCAACCGATTCGTGACTCTCTAGCCCGAGCCACAGGAACAGCCGCAACTGCCCCATGGAGCGACAGGGCCGGTCCACACGGAGTGGATTATAGTGCCTGAACAATACGTCTCCCCACCCTATGGGGTGTAAGTCTGGTCCGTCAGCCGACCAGAATGCATTCGGCCGAAACCGATATAACCGAGGCGCCTCGCAACCGCAACAACCACATAAGTCAAACTCGTCAGGGCGTGTAAAACCACTGACGCCACTTCTAACTAGAAAGAAACGCAAGTCCTCCCTGAGGTCCGTCTCCCGTTTTTGGTTCATACCTGGTGTGAAACACGCGAGGTAAACGTTACACAAAGCTACGCCACAAAGGCCGTGCTTTGATCATCAACCACAAGACTTTGCTTTCCAACAGAAGCCTTGATCATTTGCATCTTAGCATGCCACACAGGCAAACCATCCTATGCAACCGATATCAGTCACACAGAATGAAATCCGATGTCAGACACACAGTCCATTTACAAGTCCGTTCTGGGTCTGAACGAAACCGGAGGCACCTAGTACCCCGCATATCCATCGATCTCCAAGTACGTCTGGACGATCACTAACTGTTTCCATCTTCTTGGGTGTACAGCCCAATCAAGATCATCAGTTATCACCCAAACGACGTGAAGACCTCCGGTCTTCGACCATCGTCTTCTTCTTCGACTTATCGTCGTATCAGTTACTCAGAATGGGATAAACCCGGCCTTTCCGAATAACTCGCGTATATATTATAAAAGTGTTACACAAACACAACATACGCCTCATTCCAACTCATTAGTCATTAACCGTAAATTAATCAAGAGAATAATTCCCCAAATATTAACCCCGAAGGCCGAAACCAACATCAGATCAATATCCAGAAAACCATTCTACTTAGCTAACCGACAGTTAGTTTCTAAATTTCACGTTCAAATCTAATTAAAGATTTAACTATCGCCTGGAGCAAAACTGGTGATACTCCATTCTCGATCTTTTCAATCTAATTAAAGATTCATTAAAACTCCACTTAGTTTTAATCTGTGACTGGGTTAAAGAATCAGTGTCATTTAAAACACGGTCCACGATAAACCCAAAGTCATATCCCATTAATTATCGGGTTAAAGAACAAGTGTTATTTAAAACACTGCTCACGATAAACCCAAAAATCAATATCAATTCAATTCCAATTAAATATTATTTAATTGGTACACTTCATTAAATCTAAATAAAAAGATTTAATCTTTTCTCAACTGGGTTCAAGAACAGTGTTAGTGAAGACACCATTCACGACAAACCCAAATCACATTCATTAATTATCGGGTTAAAGAACAAGTGTTATTTAAAACACTGTTCACGATAAACCCAAAAATCAATATCAATTCAATTCCAATTAAATATTATTTAATTGGTACACTTCATTAAATCTAAATAAAAAGATTTAATCTTTTCTCAACTGGGTTCAAGAACAGTGTTAGTGAAGACACCATTCACGACAAACCCAAATCACATTCATTAATTATCGGGTTAAAGAACAAGTGTTATTTAAAACACTGTTCACGATAAACCCAAAAATCAATATCAATTCCAATTAAATATCATTTAATTGGTACACTTCATTAAATCTAAATAAAAAGATTTAATCTTTTCTCAACAGGGCTCAAGAACAGTGTTAGTGAAGACACCATTCACGACAAACCCAAATCACATTCGATATTCAATACAAGGCTCTGAATAGAAAATATATCGGCTTATATTCAATATCGAATTCTACGACTAACAAATGTCGTATTGGAAATAGCGATATAAATATATATCTTTCAAATTTCCATAACAACACCTGTATAATCACGAATTCCAACATCGAAATATTCCGAAGACAATTTCGATTCAAATCCACTCCAATGCATTCATTGGAAATTTTGGTTATTTTCAAACCCATTTCGAATTCAATTTATTTATTAAAAAAAATAAAATAAATAGAATTATAATTCTAGTTCAAAACTAGTTTATTTCGATAAAAATCTATTTTTATCTTTTCAAATATGGAGTTTTTCATCCCAATTCTTTCTAAATCATTTCTTATGATTTTACACAAATTATTACTATTTTTAATAATTTTATCAAGGCCCGTTCAGTCGATTTCCAACAATGGCCATCGAACTGCACTTACAGCGACCTTTTTCGAATTTGATTTGGACATAATTCCAAATCCAACCGTTAGATTTCTAATTTCTAATATTCTTTAGAAAGCTCTTTTCGATACGAACCCAATGGTTCCGGTTTTAGGAGAATCCGACGGTCGGATCTCCCGTAATGTCCGTTTGAAACAAATGGTCGAAATTCGCGAACTGCCGCGGCGCGGCGCGTTCTATTCAGGCCATTATATTATATATATAATATATATAATATATATTTCGTCGATTTCTATTTATAACGAATTATATAAATAGTTTTAAATTCGTTTCAAATTCTATTTCAACTTCTATTTCAATTCAAAGCAAAATTGAATTCTTCTTTATAAATTCGTTTTAAAATTCATTTCTATTCAATTCAAATTTCAATTCAATTTTGAATTCATTTCAATTCGTTTTCAATTCAATTCATTTCGAAATCGTTTTCAATTCAATTCATTTCGAAATCGTTTTCAATTCAATTCATTTCGAAATCGTTTTCAATTCAATTCGAAGTCGTTTTCAATTCAATTCATTTCGAAATCGTTTTCAATTCAATTCATTTCGAAATCGTTTTCAATTCAATTCATTTCGAAATCGTTTTCAATTCAATTCAAAATATTCGATTTCGAAATCACTTTTCAATATTCATTTTTAAGATGAATAAAATCGATATAAATATCGATTCACGTCAAAATGGCGTCAATCTAATCAACACGGCTTCATAAATTTCTATTTTCAAATATTCTATTTCAAATATTTCTTTTTCAAAATAGTTGTTATTATCAAAATATTTCGTTCAACACATGACCAATCTCAATGAATGAGTACTGTCAACACATGAACTTTTATTTTATAATATTCTTTATTTTTCAAATTGGAATGAGGCCCAATCAATCACCATATAAAGTTAATTATATGGATTTTCATACAACACATGTATATACTAACATTGAAAATAATCAACCATCAACCAAAGTGCACTACACTGTAAAAGCATCAAATATAGATATTCAACGCTTATAACAGCCTGTCAATCAATCGATCGACATATTCAATCAATCAGGATGAGTGAACTTCAAATTTCATCCCAACACCCGTGTGGGGTTTCAAACAATCAAACACATATTTTATTTGTGTTGTTGGGCGATGTGTAAAATTTATCGTCCCAATCAATGTCATTCAAATAGGTGTACATAAACAAACCATCTGGTTTGTAAATGAATATTCTATTTTATTCACTTCACGTTAAAAATTATATTTTTAACGATAAAACATTTTATTTCAACTTATGAATTTCTATTCAATTCATTTATTCAATAAAATGATATTTTTATTTTTCTAACATATTTTAGAAAATTTCGGCGGCATAACGGCACGATACTAAAAACGGGATAAGGCCTAGCCTTGTCCCCGGTCTAGTGAAGGCCCACGCCATTCACATATCAATCAAATTCACTTTCGTTATGCAAACCACAAAATTTGGAGTAAGGGTCTAACCTAGCCTTACTCCTTCGCCTTATAACGGCGCACGTCTAATCCTAACCAATTTATCGATTCGATTTTTCATACCACAAATCACATTCAAACCAATATCGCAATCAATCACCAATCAATCAAACAAACAAGTCCATGGTCTGTGGACGATTGTGTCGGGTGCTACTAAGCACCGTCTGCATCCTAGTATATATATATATAACTAGAAAAATAAATTGAAAGGTGAGAAATTCTCACCGAAAGCTATCCAAGCTCCACGGCACTTCATTTGATAGAAATCTTCATCTTCATCGTCTTCGTTGCCCGTAGTCACTATATATATAAAAATCACATTTTTATATTTCGATGTCTTTAAAATAAAAATCACATTTTTATTTATTCACTTTCAATTTAAAAATCATACTTTTATAATCACTTCATATATTTAAAAATCGAATTTTTACTATGCTATTCAATATATAAAAATCGAAATTTTACTTTGCTATTCATTATAAAAATCGAATTTTTACTTTGCTATTCAATATAAAAATCGAGTTTTTACTTTGCTATTCAATATAAAAATCGAATTTTTACTTCTATGTTATATAGATAAAAAATTATATTTTTATCCCGCTATTTTCCATATAAAGATTTCGCCTTTTTGAATTTAAAGATTTCACCTTTTTAAATTTAAAGATCTCACCTTTTTAAATTTAAAGATTTCACCTTTTTAAATTTAAAGATTTCACCTTTTTAAATTTAAAGATTTCACCTTTTTAAATTTAAAGACATCACTTGATTTCAACGTATATAAAATAAAAATCAGATTTTTATTTTGCTACATATACAAAGATGATATTTTAATATTCTCTATCCTATAAAGATTATATTTTTAATTCTTTAAAAATATAAAAACTATATTTTTATCACTTTAAA
Source organism: Allium sativum (assembly GCA_030737875.1). Lineage (NCBI taxonomy): Eukaryota > Viridiplantae > Streptophyta > Magnoliopsida > Asparagales > Amaryllidaceae > Allium > Allium sativum. The sequence continues at coordinate 302,708,928 of CM060925.1, read as the reverse complement.
AATATAAAGATCGTATTATATTACTTTTAAAAATCAAATCTTTTCTGTTTTAAAAGTCACGTCTTAAAATAAATAAATAAAATCTGTTTTAAAATAAATAAAATCAGTTTTAAAATAAATAAAATCAGTTTTTAAAATTTAAAAATTCAGATTAATAAGCAAATAAAATTCAGTTAATAAAACAAATAAAATCAGTAAATAAAATAAATAAAATCAGAAAATACTTACAGGGGGGGGGTTCATCATCGGTTTTGGGTCCAGGGGGGGCTGTGGCTTCCGTCGCTTTGGGGGTTCGCGAGTAGGAGGGAGCAGCGGAGCTGCGAGGCGAGGTGGAGGGGGTCTGGTTGCGGCGGCTAGGGTTCAGGTGAGCAAGGGGGTGCGGAATTAGGGTTCTTCACGTTGGAGGAGGAGAGTGGAGAGGGAAGAGGAGGGGCGCTGCGCGACGGCTCTGGGGGGGGCGCGCGAGGTGGTGGTGGCTCTGCCACCGGCGGCGGCGTGGGGGGGGGCTTCGACGCGATTTCGATCTCCCTTTTTTTTTTCTTTTTTTTTTTTTCTTTTTCGATTCTGAATTATCGGGGGGGGGGGCCTGGAGGTATAGGGAGGGAAGAGGGATTATATATTTTTTTTTATTAATTTAATTATTTTATTTTAATTCAAAAAGTCAACTTTTTCAAACGACCTCTAAACGAGGTCCACCGCCTGTCGTCCATAGCGTTTCACCCCCATTCCGAACACAATGGGATATGTATCGTATGTTGATTCGACTGTTTGAATCAGTCTCCGTTAATATTTACATTTAAATTACTATATTGAATTTTAAACGCACATTTCAAATTACCGGGGTCACATACTAACTAGAAAAATTCCAGAAAAATATTTTCTAGCTTCGTATTGACGATACGGTCCTAACAAAACTAGTTTCGTCAAATTCTGAGACCGTTTGAAAAATGGCCAATTTTCAGTCGATTAAAATCAACTGAAACTGGTCAAACACGTTTTCCTTTGCCACGCTCACATATTGATTCGAAAAATTATGAAATTTGAAACCTAGCAATAACTTGACACTGCGGACCCAACAAAACTGATTTCGTCGAAATCCGAGGTCATTTGCAAAATGTCCATTTTTAAGGGCCTTATATATATAAAAATATATATAAATTCCACAGCGACTATTTCTAATTTTCAACTGGACATATCTTATCATTTCTAAGATGAAATCTCAGTTTGTTAACTTCGTTACAAAGATATAGTTATACAGATTCAAATATTCCTTGTTTCGTTCAATTCTGACTTATATTGAATTCTGTATATTCATTTGAAATTAGAAATCGAATTTTCGAACTACCGCGCCATTTTCAATTCCTTTTATAATTATATATAATTATTATATATTCTAACGACGACGTATATAATATATACGTTCGAACTATATTCAAAATAAATTTTCTCGTCGATATTATTTAAAATAATTCATTTTAAATAATCAAAATTCGCTAAAATTGCCAAAATAAAAATTTTAAACTGGCCCAGATTTTCCGGGTTGTTACAAAATTTTCGGTTAACCGCTTGGTGCAGTCGGTTCGGTTAACCGCTCGTCGGTTAATCGACAATGTAATGTACCGACCGAGCCGCTTAAAATTACCCATGGTTAACCGTTTAATTTAAACGGTTAACCACCCAATTTAATCAGTAAACTGTTGATCAGTTATCCGATTAAATCAAGCGGTTAACGATTTAAATCAACCGGTTAACCATTTGTAAAGTTAGATAACAGTTCCATAACTTCCATTGTTGCTCCAAACCATCAGGCAGATACAACTCATACAAGTAGCTCAGTAAGAACACATATTACTTGCATACATTAAGTAAAACAAACTTAACATAACTCATCATCATCTCTAAATATTACAAAACAGTTCGATTCCAACCAACCAACTTCCAAGCAACCAACTTCCAACTAAACAAACATAAGCAATCATACATCAAGCATAATATATATGTCGAATTGCAGATAACAGTTCGGTTCCAACCAACTTCCATGTTCCAACTTCCAAGTAGCATTCCGAATTACTTACAAGTTACAATACTGCTAGATATTACATAACATAACTCAACATCATCTTTGAATACTAATTCTAATACATCTCTCGACAATGAAGGTACACAAATAGAGTTACAATTTGCATTGAAATTTTGATACTCAAATTGAATGTACACAGATGAAAGCAATCTCCATTCCGACTCTCCAAGCATGTCCAAACTCCAAAGCTAATTTGCTAACTGAAAGTAAAAATAAATAAACATAAGCACTGAGACAACAAGATTCTGCAAATACTTAATGCAGTTCTGTAAATAAACATAAGCTCTCAACCAACAATCACTGAACAATGAAAAAAATTGTTTACTGAAACGCTCTAAACACTTAATGTTGTTCTATAAATATCATGGCTTTGTTTACTTTTAGTGTGATCCTCCTCAATAATAGTTTACCGAACAGTGAACAATAAAGAGCCTTGAAAAACAAAATTTCTTTGCATTTGAAATTCCAAAAATCAAAAGAAACTTGACTTCCTTCACATATAAAAGCAAGCAGCAAAAGACAAAGTAACCTACCATAGCAATTAGCAATTATCAGTGATCCACTGAGCTATATACATGGCTGAATACATGGACTAAAAATGATAGTGTGCTATATACATTATACATGGACTGAATACAGTGAGCTATCATAGATTCATAGCAGTAACCTATCGAGTTTGACAGAAAAATATTTGAACTAAATATGAACTATATACATGGACTGGAAAAAAAACTATATACATGCCTGGACTTAAAAAATGAACTATTAGTTTTCCATATTTGGACTGAAAATGAACTATGTAAATGGAGTAAAAAATGACAAGATAGTGCCAAAATATGCAATGGCAATTTTTTTTCCATATATATGGACTGGAAATGAAACTATACACAAGACAACAGTTTATATGTCTAGTGATAAATCAGAAACTTAAAAGTCATTTACCTCGCTGTAGGCCTACGGAAACGGTGATGTTGCATTGTCCGTTGACAAATCCGCGGATAAAGAAGTTGCCTAATCACGCCCACGTACAAACTCTATAGCCAAACAAATCAATGATATGATAATGTATATTTTATGTAATAATCAAATAATAATAACTTATACTACAAATAAATAGGAATGTTACCTGGGAAAGCTACATCATAATAACTCACATCATCTAAAGGAACCTCAATTCGATAGTCTACAAAAATAAGGTTAGACCTTAGCCAATTTTGAGTAGTAACCAATGCCTCAACCATCCTCGGACTTAAACTACTACGGAATGGATCTATAACACGCCCTCCGGTGCTAAAAGCAGATTCTGAAGCGATCGTAGATATCGGGATTGCAAGAAGGTCTCATGCAACTAGAGATAAAACTCGATACTTTGAACCATTTACCTTCCACCATAATAAAATATCAAAGTTGCTCTTTGGCTTTTCAACCGGCTCATTTAAATACCTTTCAATTTCATTAGCTTCATTATCTTCTTGTTCTACTTGTTTTAGGAAAGTATTAATTCTTCTAGATTAAACACTACTAACATTATCAACATTTACTACACTAGAAAAGGATGAACTAGGATCCGTAGGTTATGGTTCATCGCAACTTTGCATTCCAAATGTAGAATCGGAAGTGTAAAAATCAAAAAACCTTACTAGAATACATTCCACATCCGCTAATATATCTTGTGCCACTTCTTTATCATACATGTCTTCAAGACATAACTTCAAAAATTGTAATTTATATTTGTGATCAAGCACACAAGTAATAAATAAAACATTTTTCATGCTATCAATATTCCCCCAATATTTATCAAATTTCCGTTTCATACTTCCTACCATTCGAGATAGATTATGATCCAATTTACCAATCATTTCTTGCAATTCTTCATGAAATCCACTTAACTCCGTAAAACATACATTTGAGGTAATAGATAAAGAGCTGCTGAACTTTAAAGTAATATCATAAAAGAACTTTAAAAATTTTACAAAAAATTCAGCATTTCTCCAATCTTGCAAATTCGGGGGTTGGATTTCATTACTAAAATAGGCAACATAAATACCTTCGCTTTCTTTCATCTCATTAAAAACATTTCTATATTTTAAAGCGATTTCCAACATTAATTACGTAAAATTTCACCTAGTAGGAACATCTAATGCAAGCACGGACTTGTCGTCAATTCCCAAATTAAGACAAACCTCTTTGAACTTAGTCAATCTAGATGGAGAAGTTCTTACAAATCTAATGGCGGTACGAATCCCGGCGATTGTGCTACCAATTTCTTTCAAACCATCATTAGCAATTAAATTAACAATGTGAGCACAACAACGTACATGAAGGAGTTCACCATTCAAAACACAACCACTGGCATTATCGACTATGATAGATACGATTCGCTTAATCTCCCATTATTTGATGCAAGAAACCAGAAGTTTTCCGATTTTTTTCCCCTTTATGACTTGTGATCACACAAAAACTTAAAATTCTTTTATGCAACTTCTAATCGTTGTCAATGTAGTGTGCGGTTAAAACCATGTAATTTACGTTCTGACAAGAAGTCCACATATCCGTAGTAAGACATACACCATGCAAACAATTAAAAAACATGGTTTTAATATAATCTTTGTTGTCTCCATATAAGTTAAGCACATCCCTACATATTGTCCTACGTGATGGCACTTCAAACCTAGGGCACATATTTCGACAAAAATCAAGAAACCCTTCACCCTCAACAAAACTAAAAGGAAACTCATTGATAATTAACATTCGACCTAGAGACTTTCTACACTCATCTTTGTTAAATTTCCATGCAATAAGGGCATTGCTTCCTTCACTTTCATTAAGTTTTGTAAAAGCTAAACTTTTTTGTTTCTTATCGCTTTCTCGAGGAATTGATCTATAAGATGTTTTTATGTGGTATATAAAGTGTGAAGTTCCATTCGCTTTACCAGAACAAGCAAATTCTTGATGATAATAATTGCAATAACACTTAGGATTTACCGTATTAGAAGGATCATCCTTAGTAAAATGTTCCCATACCATGGACGGTTTTCTTATAGATGCTTTGCGCTTAGCAGCCAGCAGTGGCTTTCTTGCATTAGCAGGCTCTGCACTCGGTTCTTCGTCGCTATCCTCTTCTTCTTCCAACCAGACTTCGTCTAATGAAGCATCCGAAATGCCAACTTCCACCTAAAAAATAAAAAATTATTGGAATTTATTTGGTTAAGGCAATGATTCTAGAGAATCAAAATGTGAACGAGTGAGTGGTAAAACTGCAGATTACAATAATGGTAAAACTACAGATTATCCCATATCCATCAGAAATCAGAATTGTATATCAAACTTTAGAGTTTAGACAGAATAAAATATCAGACTTTAGAACGAAAAATTATACAAGGATGCTACTGTGATGATGCTACTGTGTGAGAAGAGAAGAAGAAAAAAAACCGTCTGCTCTTATTAAAGTTACATGCTGAGAACAACCTACTGTATGGTCGGTTACCATTGGAAAAAAAATCTGCACTTATTAAAGTTAAATTTTTGAGAAAGCGTGTGCTTTATCCAATATGAAGATTGGCGATTACAGCAAAGGATTAAATCACAAATACAGCAAAGGATTAAATAAAAAGCTACAATAACCGATTACTAAGTTCATACAAATATGAATTTCATACAAATAATTCTTTTCCTTGTTAGCCTTGTAGTCAAAGCCATGTTCATTGTTCACCCCTCTCGAACTCAAATAGATGCACGAGCAATCGTTGATGCCTTGACCACTTGACGGAAATCGAATTTAAATAAAACAATAGAAGTAGGTTTTTTTTTTGGGTTTGGACTTTGGATTTCGTTCGACTTTTGTTATTGAAGAAGACTAAGGCGTCGCTACTTTTTCTTGACAAATTAGGGCACGAAAGCAGGTAGGGTACCGGTAATAGGTATAAGATATGGGTTGGGCTTGCGTTGCGTGGTGTTATTTTTCAAATTTGGGCAGGACATAATATTTGATCGGTTAACGGCTAACCGATCGACCAAATTTGGTTAACCGTTAACCGAACCGAAAAAAATCGGTTAAGGTGGTCTGTTAACCGATTATGGCGGTTAACCACTTACTGCAGTTAAGTCAGTTCGGTGTAGGTTGGTTAAGGAGGTTAAGTCGGTATGGTCGGTTAAATGCCCAGCCCTACTTTCATGTTAGTATGCCTATTTCTGTCATTATATGTCTGTTTTGTCATTATGTCTGTTTCTGTTCTCTTGTCTCCCTCCTTTGAGCCTATGCCTATCGCTGAAATATGCGAACGAACGAAATTGGGAATGGTTGGAAATGATAAATTGGGGCGTAACTTGTATTGTAAAACATGACAGGGATTTGGGCATAACCTATACCTAGATCGAAAACATTAATTTAGGGCATAACTTGTATGTTGAATCAGACTAGGATTTGAGGCATAACCTTTAACGAACATGAAAAATTGTTTAAAAATGAACATGTCTAAATTTACAGTAAATAGAACTGTAACTGCACTTAGACACGAGGTTAGATTACACTTGTGGTAGAAGTCTGCCTGGAACCGCCTGACAAATCCAGCATCCAAAAGTGGTTAATCTAATGTGTCTGGTGCGTAAATGTACATGTAACGGTGCTAAGACACGAGGTTAAGTCCGATTTGTGGTAGAAGTTTGGCTGGAACCGCCCGACATATCCATCATCTACCAGTGGCTGAGTTAATGTGAGAGGTCTAATGCGTTAACGACATGAATGGAAAAATGATAACTTGTTAACCTTTAATACTTAACATGTTTAAATCTGTGGGGGTTATATGAACCTGTCCAAATTGTGTAAGGGTAAACTTGCTTGAATCAATGAGGGGTTAAGTAAATCTGTTTAATCTATGGGTGTGAGTTATATAAACCTGACAAACTTAACCTGTTTTATATGGTGGGGTTATGCGGGCTTGTTAATATGTTAGGGATAACCTATCAAAATTCTAGTGGTGGGAATGCAAGCCTAGGGATGGCTTTCATCATCTGTTGTGTGAGACCTGCATCAATCAGTAACCCATCTTGGTAACAAAAGGAGGACCCCGAACTAGGTAGGGGTCAGGGCACGCTTACTGAGCTGATCATAAGAGGTTCTTCAAAGTGGGGGTGTTTACGGTGCATTCCAATGGAGTCATGTGCGTTCGTGGGTCCGAATTGCTCACGAAATTAAGAGGTTGTGACATCAGTATATATGGTTGTGCCTCTCGAAAAAAGGGGGTTTCCACTTTAGGAAGTAATACATCCTACTGTGGGGCCAGCATAGGGTATCTACAGGATAAAGAGCTGATCGATTGAGGTAGTAATTAGGGTACATCTAGTCCTACTTGTTTAGGAGCCTGTTGTTATCGTTGGGGGTAACACTTGTCATTTCTATTGGGCTACCTGTTATTATTGTTGGGGGTAAAACCCAACACTAGAAGTACACCTAAGTCTACCATCTATTTACATTGGGATCATTCTGTTTTCAGTATACTAGTATTGGTGTAGAGAAAAGTACTTGGGAAGCACAATATATTCTGTTCTTTTTATCCTGATCAGTCTGTTATTCCTATTTTATGAAACAGTTATCTCTCTCATATAGTTTGTATGCCTGTCATGATGCTTTTACTTATTTATATGCTAAAAGTAACTAGACTCGCCAGACTTTATGTCTGAACCGTTTTGTTTCCTTTTCTCTCTCTTCACCCCAGGTTCTCAGGGTGGGAACACTCAGCCTTGATTAGGATTCTCTCTTTCGTTCTACATGGAGCTGCTTAGATGTACCTCTTTGATTACCTATCTACTCTGATATGGCTCTTTCTGGGGACTGTGCTTTTATATTACAGTTTTCTGATGATTTTAGTACAAGGCAGATATTTTAATTTGATGTAATGGGTTTTCTGTACTTCAGACTTTTGTTGTAATTGGGTTTCAGACCACGACGTTTTCTATTTGAAAAATAAAGTTTTAAATTCTGCTGTTATTTTATATCTGTCTTGTGATGTTTTGTTTCTATTTACCTATAACGCTTCACGAAACTTAATGCATTCTGTTAAAGAGTGACATTAACGAACGTGGGGTGTCACATTAATTATCTTTGACATCTCATTTTCAATACTTTCATTAACACAGTATAAAATCTATACTTCAAAAATTCAATTGTCAATTGTTGTCATAATTCAAATTTCAATTTTTTTTCAAATCGAAAGCTATGTCATTAACAACTTTATCTTAGACTTTTTCCGATGCACGGTAAACGATAGGGTACAAGGATATGAATTGAGAAGTTACGAAAGCTCAAGCATGAATAAAACAAAGGCGAGCAGGTCAAACAACATAATGTAAAGCTAAGTGAACGAATCAAAATGAACAAAGGAACTATCTATTCTTAATGCCAAGGGGGTAAACGTTACAGTTATGAATTCCCTTTTTTCCTATTATAAATTGGGTTTGCTTTTGTTCATATTCATTGTAAATTCTACTTATATTTCACAACAACGTAACTTCATTTAAATTTTGATTATTTACCTAAGTTCATGTTAATTTTAACAAAGCATTTTCATTAAAATTTATCCAAATCATTCGAATAATTATCAAAATAATTAGTCTAAGTATTTCTCGGCGTTTCAATCGAATCATATGGTCATCTCACTTTCAAAACTTGAAAATAAATACTGGTGATGTCGCGACAATCACCGGATTCATCTCCAAGCGACTAGAGGGTGATTCCATATCTATCTAGTACAAATAAGACTTTATATATATATATATATATATATATATATATATATATATATTTGTGTGTGTGTGTTAGCTAGGCGTATATTGAAAATCTTACATGGTCAATAGTCCAACCTTGATGTCGAATAAAATACTCAACATTCCTTTTTATAAGATACACCATCTCCAAATATATGAGACAAAACGAGATATCAAAATAATTTATCAATTTCAAAATATATTTTTTCAAAATTTATTAATTTCAAAATGCTTCCGCTACGCTACTCTTTCAATATATTAGTTTCAAAATAGTTAATGTTTCAAAATACGCTCTCTGTAGTGTAATTTATCTTGATTGATTCTTATTAAACTCCATAAGCTAAGATTTGTGTAAACCAAAACTTCAATACCAACAGTAACAACCTGCCTTTTTGACCGCTTCAAGTCGGTGATCAAACCAACTCGAACCACTCAAAACGACAGATTGTTATTTAGCTTAAGGGTTCAACAGAATCAAACATAGAAATCACATAATAAATAAACTACAATATCTCGTAGCGAAAGCATATTTATGCCAAATGTCAGAGTTTTACAATAAATTTTACATTGTGGAAATTTAAATACATACATTTTAATTAAATAAAATTACAGGGTTTCGATGCAGAGCGCGCACATCTTCACGGGTCTCTAACTAATAGTTGAAATCTTTAAATCTGCAACACTCGGGTCTGACCCGAGCGTTTCATGCAAATCACGAAACGCTTGAGTCAGGATTAACTTTATTCAAGTAAAACAACTTTAATAAAACACTAAAATATAATAGTTAATCCTAACATGAGTTATTAAATGATATTAAGCCACATATATTTCAGTCAAATAAAATGTGTTGCATGAGGTTTGAAGTTTCAAACAAACAAGGCGTAAAATTCAGTCTAGCATAATAGTCAATGGTAAAGTAAATGAAAAGAATGGCTAGCAAGTACTTAAGACCACTACTAGAAAACCCGTCATTGGTTACTATAAGTGGCAGCGTTTATCCCTAGCAGCAGCTAATAATATTTTATCCGTGTTATTAACGAAACCAATTATTTCCCACCTATACTGCCTTGTAAAATTTTGACATCATTAAAGGAAATTGTTTGTTTTTGTTTTGACACGTTTTTCTCCATCGATCTAGAAAAAAATTAGCCCTTCCTTTGTTCCTCTTCGATACTCTTTTCCTTTTCGCTTCGGAAAATTTCACCTTGACTTTTGATTCCTCCATCATTATTGTTGCGATAGCGATTTCCACCGTTATCGTCGCTCTAGCCCTCTCGTCCTCATCAACTATTTCAATCGGATACTATGCGCTCAGGTTTTCTACACAAACCCTAAATATGTATGAATTCTATATTTCAATTTGATTGACTATTTCGATATGATTTTGTGATTTTCCTACTTGGATAATGCTGATTTTGCATAAATGTATATGCAGTGTAACATTTCAAAGGTCTGGGTCAAAATTTGATTTGAATTAGAGTTAGGATAGAGGTCACACTGGTCAGCAAGAATGGTGTGAGAAGGCTATACGCCTATCAATGTTTGGTTGGACAAAAGTTGAGTGGGTTGAAAGTTCATAACAAGAAGGAGTAGTAGAAGTCTAAATCATTATTTGTTAGGAGGCAAAGTTGATCTACTCAGCTTATGCTTGATCGCATGTATTAACTTTTGAGCTTACATGATTTTGTAATGTAAAAAATACAAATTTCAGAATTCACTTGCAAATTCAAATGAGCTAAAATAATTTCATATTACTTAAACCCGATCTATTTCGCTATTAAGTTTTTAATGATCTGTTATTTTAATTAGTTTTCTATGTCAAATTAATTCTTACAAAAATAAGATAAAAGAACTAATACTGGTATGATAACATTAATTTTATATTGACTATGTAGCACTGATACACACCTAAAATATAACATAATAAGTCCGCTACACCCTAGCAAGCCAATCTTATGCTGATCTGCAGCCTTATGTTTACATTTCGTTAAACCTTATGTTGATCCGGTTCTATGCCCAAGTAATTATATTGGTTAAAAAATTACTTTAATGAAACTACTTAATGGAGAAAACCTGAATTTATCCTAAAGCTTGACCAATGAGGGAATATTGAGTTGTAGGGGTAGCCGTGAGATTCAAAATTCATGCCTTTATCGTAACTTGTACCTATATCTTATGACTTGATTAGAGGTCCATCCTTGTACATCAGGCATCACATATCCTGGTTCATTTCAATGTGTACATTACAGAATCTGAATTGTTGCTTGTAGAAAGCTGCTGGAGTTCGCAAAATAGTGCTTCTTTGTCATGTTTATTAGGTGTCATTCACATGTATCATTTTATTCGAATAAGGGTTGTCGTGTAAATGATAGACTAAACCTTTTTCTAGGATTCATCGTATCAATTGATATGTTGGACATACAATTTTTGATTAATTTGATCAAGTGAGCTCTTATTCTCCCCTCGTATCTTCAGTTTCTGTATTGTTTTTTGTTGAAGTATACATATGATTACCTTTTATGTTAAGAAAATTTGGATATAGTTTGTACACAGGAATTGTTTATGTTTTTTTGCAAGACCATTAGTAAAAAATAGTAAGAGTCGCATAACATATGTTTATAGCATAAGATAGAGTATTGCTTATAAATACATTAACTTAAATTATTTACATAGTTTGCATGGATAAATATAGTATGTTATACTTTGTGAAATTCTCTGTTTGCTAGCTAAAGTCGCATAACATATGTTTTTAGCACAGGATAGAGTACTGCTTATAAATACAGTAACATAAATTATTTACATAGTTTGCATGAATAAATGTCGCAAGCTCAAGATTATCATTATCATTATTATTAATTTTTGTAAGACAACTTAAGGTTATAAGTTCATGCATAGTATTGAGATAAGCATAGTATGACCAAGCTTCTATTCATATTAATTTATGGAAGGTTGATTGTGTTAAAAATGCAATTTCTATTCTAGATAGCACGTGAAAGTAACTAAGGGTTGAAATATCAATTTTGGTTTGATTAACATTGCTTATGCGATTAGACTATATGATAGAACCTATATTTATCGCACAATAAATTTTTTGAATTTCATTTAAGCCATAGAGTTATGGTTAATCTTCCCCATATTTGGAGCAGTGATAAGTTTTTCTTTACGTGGTTAATTAGTTTTAGCAGAAACAACTTTGATAGTCACAGGAAATTATTTTTTACTTATATTTTTATATGTCTATATACAAATTTTATTTTCTAAGTTAAATGCATTTTTGGGTTAAAATTTCAGTACAGAGTGCAAGTTAATTCTAGTTTCTTAAACATATCACGGCATGGTTGCAAGCAATTAAAAAGGTTAATTTGGAAAGTGAAAAATGAAACAAGTAGAATATTCAATATGTAGGCTCCAGTGAAAACAAATGAAAAAACATAATCTCATTTAACAAACATCTCATGAATTCTCTTATAACAGTAAATCTAAATTATAATACTGAAGTATTATATGCTATTTTAGTCGTTCTATGCAGTCAAAAGAAGAAAGATACAAGTGAAAAAGTTGATGGTAATATTGAAGGATAAGATACCTACAGTTATAAGCTAATGATGTAACCGAGAGAACATCGAGCAGAATCAATCAGTGGTAGAGGTGAGGTGCCGTGGACGCTAAAGCAGCTACTGATCAACTAGATCAATTTCCTACATTGAATATCAATCCCTCTTTAAATTTTCAAGAAAATTTTCATGCAAGTCACGAACCATGAACGCAAGTTCAAATGTAGATGCTTCTTTCCCTAGTGGCAGTCATAATGAAGATTTACAGCTCTCTCTTCTAAGCCTACGAAAAGTGTCAGATAACAATATGTTTAGTCAACAATGGATGGTCAAACCAGTGCTGAAATCAACATGCTTAAAGGTGAGCGAGAATTCGTAAGAGATAACTGATCTATTGGTAGTTTCAGACTTGATGGTGTCCCTCCTTCACCAAGAGGTGTGCCTCATATTGAAGTCAAGTTTGATATTGATGCCAATGGCATTTTGTCTGTCACTACTACGGATAAGGGCACTGGAAAGAAGAAAGACATTACTATCACTAATGCTAGCCAAGTGACGAGGTATGTTAAATTCACTAATAATTCTAGGTATTATTATCAATATTTTGGGTGCATATACTTCTATTGGGATTGGTAATATTTGAATTAGACACTTGATACTGAAACGTTGTGTAATGACCCGCATTGGCATAGGTATTATAATTGATTTATTTAATTACATAAATGGTGAATTAAAGGATTTAATGGTCGTGGAATTAAATAACTGGGAATATTTAATTAAAATAATAAATTAAACAATATTTTTAATTCAGAAATAATCAAAAATATTGGAAATCACAATATTCTGTGAACGGGGTCGTCCCTTAGATTTAATTCAGCTTAGAGTTGAATTATATTGACGAATATATTCAATCGACGTCAGTTTGAACGTATAATTATAATATAATTAAAATCGAGCTTGAAATGGCGCGGCAGTTCGTAAATTGGCGATTTGAACTTCAACTGAATGTACAGGATTCGTTTTAAGCTGGATTTCTGTGAAACAAGAAATGCGTGGGGCTGGTGGAGTATATCTTTCTAGTGGAAGATAAAAATTTGGATTTCGTTGGGTAGATTTTGATTTACGTCCAAATCAAATTTCAGAAAAGCCGCCGTGGAATTCCATTATAATTTGCGACACTTTATTTACGTTATAAAAGGATTTTCAATATAAACTGAATATCGATAAATCTAAAATCTGAAAATATCAAGCTGTAAATTTTGATATGATATTCTGGAGCTGTACGATATCATATGTGAAGATATACGATAATATAAATTTATTTATATTCAATTTAATAATATTTAAATATTTTTATATTTAAATGGGTCATCCAGAGCTTTAAAAATAGCCGGTTTTGCAAACGAAGTCGGAATTCGACGAAACTAATTTTGTTGGATCCGCAATGTCGAATAGTTGTTAGGTTTCCAGTTTCGTGATTTTTAGAGTCAGTGTGTGGCCGTACGGATTTTTAGAGTGAAAAAAAGTCAGTATTTTGACAGTTAAAAATAAGTTGTGTGAGCATACGAAGTCGGAATTCGACGAAACCAGTTTCGTTGGGACCGTAATGTCAAACTCTAGCTACATGTCTAGTTTCATGATTTTTGGGTATCGTGTGTGATCACACGAATTTTTAGAAGACGATAACGAATATAAAATGAATATTAAGCTAAAATATCTCAACACAAATAAATATCTGGATATTTTTACAACATTATAAATACCCCCTTACCAACCTAAAACCTAATTTCCAACTGAGAAACTTTGCACCGCCACTCATTCTTCAGGAAAGCAAAAGCATGAAGAAAATCCTCAAAGTAAAATAAAAAAGAAATACAAGAAAAATCTATAAATCCAAAAGAAAAGATGATTGAGCTACTGGAGTGATCTGCTTTAATTTGGCATAACATTCATTGTCTTCGATGTCCATTTCCGTTCACTGGAAAATCAACAGTGAACTAGGGAAAATTGAATTGGAGATTTGGAGCAATGATGATTGAATCGGAGTACGTTTTTGGATTCAGCGTATCGAGTGGCACATCAGGGAATTTTCCGACGCATTTTGGTGAAGTGGGAGTTCGCTGCTTCCTCTGGTGCAGCGAACGGAAGTCGAGGACGCATTTGCCAGGGTAGGTGCGAGTTGCATATGCTTGGTAGGAGGAGATAAATCTGGAGTTGAGGAATCTGTTGGTATTTTTAGTTTGATTTATAAGTGGGTAAGGAGAGAGCTTGGATTTTGCCAAAGTTCGGCCATTTAGATGTTGAACGAGCGGATTGGGATTTTGCGATGGGAGGAAGAAGAGATATTGGGGCGGGTCGGGCAATTCTCCTTAATGGGCCAAGAAATGAATGGATTGACGAACCGCAAGTTGCGTTGGGATCGTATGGACGGGAGCAACACAATGAGACTGACCGAGAGTGAATCCGAGCTCGCTACAATTTATTTTAAAATAAATTGTCTGTCTGAATCAAATCAAAGACAGTTAATCGTTTTAACGATAACAGTCCAATATGAGTAAAACTCACCAACTCTGAACAGTTATATTTTTATAATGTATTCTTAGAACTGTTAATCATCTGTTGATTGCTGTGTGTTGGTTGATTGATTGAACTGCTAGTCAGTTAGTGGAAATTATATATATAAATATATATATATATATAAACCTTTAAATATTTATATATTGATGCTGTTATCAGAATAATCAGTACTGAACTAAAAGTGATGTTGATTTTACTGTGTAACATCTGTGGATGCAGGAAAACAGGTTGGAGGGACCCGACTGGGTTCCTCAATATTTATAATACTGTTTTGATTCATATATTGTGATATAGAATCCGTGGTCGATTATATGTGCTTAGACGATATTGAACATGGTGATTTGATCTGATTGAATACCATAACATACGGGATGTTGATAAGGGGATTTTCAAAGTGATATTGAAAACAGAATATTTATAAACTGGAATATTTACAAATAAGAGATATTTATAAATTCGAATATTTATAACACTCAACAAAATGACCCTATTACAACGGTGGAACACCGTTGTAATATACATTTTACAACGGTGGGCAAACCGTCGTGTATTAAGAAGTTGTAATAGACTAATATCTTTTACAACTTTTTTGCACTGTTGCAACACCGTTGTAATATGTATATTTTACAACTTTTTTCCACTGTTGTAATAAACTTTATTACAACAGTTATGCACCGTTGTAATAAAATCTACTACAACCGTTATGCACCGTTGTGATTGACGTTTGGATTTTAAAAAAAAAATATCTTTTGCAACTGAAAAGAACAATATGCTAACTATAGCAATACTCCATAAGCAAATCCGATATTACAGTTATTTGCAAACTAATTTATTAAAATACTCAAATATTCAGTATTACAAACAATAAGTTTTTGACAACATCGTTGTATTACAAACAATAATTCAAAATCTTCAACAAGTGCTACGATTTTTATAAAAACCGGAAATTTACATGATCCTTTGGCTTGTGAGACCTTCATACTCAACTTGTAATGCTTGTGGAAGATCAAAGTGATACAATGTAACATGAGGCTCAATACCTGCAAGTATTGAAATCTCTTATGTGGTGTGTGGCCTTGAGAGGAATCTGCGTTGACAAGAAAATTATGTGTGCACCAAAATTAAATAACATAAATAACCAAAATTAAATAACATAAATTATGTCAGCAGCAATAAATTCAATGTACAAACAAGACAATTGAACCCACCCTTAAAAACACACTAGCCAACTGGTTATTTTTTTTGCTGTTGTAGACATTTGAGTCTTGCCAGGTTACTTGAGTTTATAAATCGAGATTCAAAGAAAATACTTATGGTATCTTGACTAATCACAGCATGCAAGTAGTTTCCAGGTACACCTGCTCTAATGTTCAATTATATATGGCTACACCTGTATTGTATAGATAAATGCAAGAACTGGTTCTCAGTATTAAATGTATATGGCTGCACATGCATTTTACATTTACATATATAATGTTTATGTAAATACATGTTTCAAAATAAAAAAATAGTACCTTTTTTAAAGTATCAGCATAGTATATGAAGCTTGACCTGGATATAAACAATAATGATCGGAAATATACAATTATATGATTAATAATGAAAAAAAGATACAGTCTTGTCTTTACCTTTTTTAAACTCAAACGTTCACTGCCACAACTCCAAATCATCAAACTAATTTGGTTTACAGTCTCTCATTTGTGCTATCACCTTCTTAAGAGGAGAATCAACATCTATGTTGACCATACTAACATTAGTACAAAAGCATAAAAAAAGGAAATGAGATCAAAAATCACAAAAGCATAGCATAAGTACAAATAAAGAAATAAACTGATTAGATATAATATGTGCTACTTATTCCAATTGAACAAGCAAATATACTGATATGTTGGTATGTAAGAACAAATGATTACCATCAAATAATCCATTGTTATACCTAAGTAAACATCATTATAACTAGCAACAAGAATAGCAGCAACAAGCAAAATCGGATATGCTGTATGCTACTGTCTGTTGCTAATGTTTTGGTAAAACACATCAAAATTCGTTAAAACAAATGACAGGGACATTATAAAAATAATGAACTAGCAGGGCGATAATCAAACTAGAAAAGCAAAAAAAAAAAAATACTTACATTACACGATGCCGAGGTAGTCACACATGATATCCTAACGTATACAATTACACCACTAAAAACTAGTAGATATAACTACAGACATTCTCAAGATTAAACTACACAGGTTGTAAAAAAGACAGATCCTAAACACAAGAACTCTAGAAAGCTACCACTACAACAATTACCATAAAAGCTTCATAAACAAATCAACAAATTGAAGCAAGACCAGAGTGGTGACCAGAAACACTTACCAGCAAACGATTACTAAATCCATCATTACACGCTTCCATACAGCAATGGACTCCCCAAACAAAAGCAACCTCAACCAAGAAACTTATACCTCGTTGCAAGTAATTGCAGGGTGCAGAGAATAAAAGGGTAGCAACCACAAGATGGAGCCAAGATGGTGAAGATGCAATCCACCATGCTACAGCCAATAAGCAGTAGCAGAAAAGAAAAAAAACAAGATAAACACTAAAAAACATAAAATGCTACCTGCAGCATCAATACCTCCCAACCAAGAAAAACATCCACTCCTAAGAACAAATCACTTCCAAAAAGCCAAGAACTACCTAAACGCCACAATTGTCACCAAGCTGTCGAGCAAAGCTCGAACCACAAACTGACCGGAGGGTTTGGAAGCACTAATGTGCGCAAGTGACAGGGAAAAGAACTGGTTGAAAGGGAAGGCAAGGGTAAAAGGAGCGGAGTCAAATGAAAAAAAAAGCAGAGGTCAGCTGCACACAGATCTACTTCAGAGCCCATCTTATTAAAGACAGTTACGAAACGATTGCCAAAGCTCACAATCCCTACTGCCAAAGGCGATGTACACAAATAGATCTGGAATGGAAAACTTGAGGAAGAGGGCTATGGGTTGTTGTGGTGATAAGTACAGCACTAGAAAAAGCTAGGGTAGGTAAGGAAAGTAGAAGAAAAGGGGAGGGAGGAGCAGAACGTGAACGGAAAAGGGAAAAAGAGCGGCGGCAGAGAGAAACCCTAGTTTCCAGCGATGCCCATTAACTGCTATGAGTCATGAAATCCTGAAGCACAGAGGTCGGAGAAAGAGTTAAACTCAGAACTCCATCAATCATCAAAAAAATCAAATCCCCAAATCCTACCGAAACCAAATCCTCAAATCCATTTTACAGAGGATAACCATTTTTACCAATACCCGAAATCGAAATCGATACCCCAAATCGCAATAGTTGAAGTCATGAAACCCGCACCAGAGTTACGATGTGAGGTGATTTCGGGAATGAATCGAAATAATAGTGAAGGGATTTAGCGTGTTGTAGTAGGGATTTGGGGGAGCGTAAATATCTTTGTTTCCGAAGGAAGAGGAAAGTTTGATTTTGAAGCCAAAATTTTCGTTTTCGAGGGAAATTTTAGCGTTTGGAGCCAAAAATTCCATTGTAGAGCCAAACGTATCGGTATTCACGGTCAAAGAAAAATTTAAATAAGTGAGACATACAGATTATCAAGAACTGATGCCAAAAAAAAGAAATTATTATGATAACCATTCAAAAATACCATATAACTGAAGCAGTTGTGATATTTTAAAGCATTGAGTAAGAAAAAACAAATCTGAACTTTAACAGTGAAAATCAAGGTGGTTTGCAGTACAATCGATAATTTAAATGGCACTCGACGGTTTACGGCACAACCACAGTAAATGAAAAAGCAACTTTCGAGCAGGGTAATATTTTCGACCGTATAATAGATGATACTTATTAATTAGTATTTATTATTATTAATCATTTCCTGTTACTTTCTAATTATAATTTAATTTCTTGTAGTGATCGGTTAACCTCTCTCCACAATTAAATCAATTCTCTAAAAGAGAGAACTTACATATTTTTCAGAATTTTCAGTGTTTTATAAAGTTTCAAAATTAATTTAAATCTTTATTTCTTATTTCTTGAATTTATGAAAATATGAAAATTTTACGAATATATTGAATTTTAACTAAAAAATATTCAAAATTTTGATCTTTTTTGAAATTTTAGGTTCAAATTTACAAGTTAGAAATAACAAGTACCCTAAATATTATAAGTTATAGTTAATAATCATTAATTTATATTAAAAGTAGCCATTTATTACAACTGGCATAAAATAAAGGTTTTAATAGGCATTTATTAAAATAAAGGTTGTAACTGGCATATATGTATTAAATATTAATTATTAGTTATTAATTATATTAAAATATAGTCATATATTACAACAGTCAAAAGATAAAAGTTGTGATAGGCTTTTATTACAACTGTGAAAATAACGCAGTTGTTAAAAATAAGTTTATTACAACTTTTCTGGAAAAAAGTTGTAAAAAACATTTATTACAATGGTGCTTTTACCACCGTTGTAAAATTAGAGTTGTAATATGTTGTTTTTGTTGTAGTGTAAATAAGAAATATTTATAAATTGGAATATTTATAAATAGGAGATACATAGAAAAAGAAAATAATTTCAAAACATTTTCTTTTGAGTAGAAAGGCCTGTGTGACGGGTTTGGGGATTTTCCCGATGCTCCCGATACAAAGGAGGTTATGGCGAATTTTCCCGGAAATTTAAGGAGTTAGAATATATAAAAGGAATATTTGTGAAAAACAAATATAAGGGAAATATTTGTGAAAACCAAATATAATGGAAATACTTTTGAAAATAAATAAAGAGTTAAGAGGAAATATTTATGTAGGAAATAAATAAAGTTATAAAGGAAATATTTATATGAAATAAATATAGGCAAATTGAAAAGGAAAAATCATTTTTAAAGTGAAGAACCGTTACCAAAAGTAAATCTTTAACAATGAATAAACGTTGTTAAAAGGAACGTAATGAATAACCAGTTAGAGTTAACCAGTCCAGTAGAGTTAACCAGTTCAGTAGAGTTAACCAGTTGGGTTAAGTAAGTCGAGTTAACCAGTTGGGTTAAGTCAGTCAAGTAAATCAGTAAGAGTTAACCAGTTAGAGTTAACTAGTTAGAGTTAATCAGTTAGAGTTAATCAGGTAGGTAAATCAGTTAGAGTAAATCGATTAGAGTTAAAATGAACTAGAGTTAATCAAATATAGTTATTTGAGACATAGTTAGTCAAACATAGTATTCAGGGTAAGTTGTCATCTCGTACGACTGCTAGCGAAATTCGCAGGGCTACAGATAACCTAAGGCGGTCGGATGTTTCTTGAGGGAATCAGGTGTAACCATTTGTGATCGCTGCGATCTAGAGTCAAACGAATGAAGTTAAATTGAATATTAGTTATTCGATAGGAGTTAATCAAGTTGAGTTAAATAAAACCAAGTTAGTCGAGCCTAGGTTAATCGAATCGAATTGGTCGAACCAAGTAAGTCGGGTTAGTCTAGTCAAGTTAAGTTAGTCGAGTTAGTCGAGTTAAGTTCGTCTAGTTAAATTAATCGATGTTAGTTTCATCGAAAGGAGTTATCGATGTTAGTTTCATCGAAAGGAGTTATCGATGTTAGTTTCATCGAAAGGAGTTATCGATTATAGTTTGATCGAAGTGAGATTTATCGAATAAGAGTTATTCGAAAAGAGATTTATCGAATATAGTTTATTCGAAAGTGAGATTTTCATATATGAGATATTTGAAAAGAAAGAGTTATCGAATATTAGTTATTCGAGGACAGATTATCGAATATCGTTTATTCGAGAAGGAGTAATCAAATATAGTATATTCGAAAGGAAGGGGTTAATCGAATATAGGTTATTCGAAGAAGAGTTAATCAAATAGAGACTTCTCGAAGAGAGTAAATCGGCGAATTCGATCATATCGAATTCGGGAAAGTACTTATACTTTCCAGTGTTTAAATAGAGATTTATTTATTTATAAGTAAATAAGTGTTACGTTAATTATTCACTAATAAGAATAGAAGTTATAATTAAAGTTAGATAATTCAAAAGTAGGGATTATAACGTTATCGTTATAACCAATGTTTTAAATATAGAAGTGGATTAGTAAAATTGAATCCGAGAAGGCGTAAAGAAGTTGTTAAAGATTAAAAGATAAGCTTTGACCATTTCGAAGTTATAACGTTATTCAGTTAAGGTCTGAGAGGTAATTATACCCCAATTTGAGTGACTTCCTTCTTGACTAAGAAATGGTAAGGTTTATCGTAAAGGAGTTTTGGAAATGTTTTCCAAACGAGTATCAGAAATGTTTTCTGATAAAAGAAAATAAGAATTTAGAATATAGGGAAACATGAGATAAGTAAATAAATGAACTAAAGAGATTAATGTTAAATGATGTTCGTTCGATATAATTTCCATCTGGAAATAATATCGTTGTTTGCAAACTTGTTTTTCTTTGATAGTTAACTCACAGACTATCGAAGTTTTGACCATTTTAACGTTGTTAATATGGAGAGACCGGTTGGATTATTATCCAAAGAATCACTCTGTATTGGCAAAAGCGTTGCGAATCATATATGCCAAAGTTAATTGAAGACGGAGTAAAATGCAAGGGCTATTGTATAAGTCTTAGATAACAGTGACTAAGATGGATATACGGAATAGTGCCTTCGGTTTGTCCAGTCCCAGGACAACTTGTATGGACAAAGGTCTGACAGAGTATATCCAACGGATCGCGTAAGTTGATCTGTTCAAACGTATTCACGTTTGGTGGCGGAGGAATTTGTTTTTCTAAGCTGTATACCCATGTTATTTTTGGATAAATCAATTTGTGATTTGGCGAGTATGACGATGTGACATTCTAAGTGAATGAGGATGACTTGTGTTGATGAATGTCTAACAGAGTATTTTCAAAGAGGTCACGTACATCGATTTCTTCAACCGTACCAAGAGTGGAAGCGGAGAAGGAAACTTCTTTTAGCTGACACGTAATGTATGGTTGTAGACGTCAATTAGTGATTTTTGATGGATTCGACAATGTGGCATTTGAAGTGAATCTGATGTGATGATAAAGCGTAGCTTCTAGCCTCATCAACCGGTAAATGGCAGAAATCGGGCAGGCATCATGGCTAAGTCGGTCGCACCGAAGTAGGGTGTATAATCACCTATCTAGAGAATATTCATTTGTTTCTTAAATCTATCAATGTTGTCCCGTATATATACGGGAACGGTTGCTGATCCCAACCGTTGGTGATATACATTCGATACACTCAAGCGAAATGAGTGGTCGGTCATGTGTGGCTGAGTTGCAAGATGTTCTTGTTGAACTCCAGTGTATCGTTCCTAGAGTACACTGATCGGAAGGTGGTTCCATACCTTGTCATAGTTGGAAATCCATTACCCAATATGTGCTTGCGGTTTTGATTGTATACTATATTTGTAGAACGTGAGATGAAAGCGTTTCTGCTAGATTGTTATCTAATTGTATTTAGACATTATTATAATATCACAATGATATTGTTTACAAAGTTGTTGGATTCTCATAAGGGAAAAACCCGTTTCGTTATGCGGCGTGGTCTTATGAGATATCGTTTACTTGTTCAAACTGTTTTAAACTGTTTTACTCATACCAGTCCCATGACTGACCCGGAGTTTACTTTGTTGTTTTCCCTAAACTCTTGGGTGCCTAATTTTGTACGGGTAGTCAAGTAGTCGGGATTTTATAGATACACTTGGAGAGCTTGGAGCAGGAGGCTTCGGGATTCTATAGCTATTATTATTTACGCTGTTGTTGTAAGTGTTGTACTCTGATCAGTGCTATTGTATATATAACTGTTTGTATTTCAAAAGTTATGTTATATTTTATTCGTTCCGCTGTGAGATTCGTGTTTACTCTTATGATGATGTTCTTCTTCTTCTTCTATTCTATTAGTTCTATCTTATCTTTCCTCACCCTTTTAATTCTTTCATTAATTACCGGGATTTTTCGATGTTTTGGTTATCGACATCGAGCTTATGTCGATAACCAAAGTCGCTCAAAATCCGGGTCATTACAGTTGGTATCAGTGCTTAAGTTAAGAATTACCTTGGCTCTGTGGCGTGACTCGGTAGAGATAGGGTTAGTAATACCCTAGATTGAGTTTGAGGGTATATATACGAGTGTGTATTTGTATATGATATAAAAATAATTTTATATTATGGAGATTCATTGGCTGAGTTGTTTATGAGTTCCGGTCGATCAGTTTGATCCACTGTGTCGGTAAGAGTTGATAAACACTTGAATACGATGGGTCGACACGGTATGTTTTGAAAAGAGGGTAAATAGAATAAATTTACCCAAAAATTATATCCTGATATTGAGAATATATATATATTAGTTATATTGGTTGTATTATAATCGAGTAAGATTATAAAAGTGAAATGGCTATAAATAACTAATCAGAATTCATATAAGTAAAGTATATGAAATAAGATGAATTGAATATGAATTTAAATCAGATTTGGAATTAAAATAAGGAAAATTTAAGTTCCTGGGAGATTTTGAGATGTTTTCAAAATGGATGTATTTAGTAAGGGTTTTGAAATGATATAGTATTGAAATCACTTGGGTCACTGGAAAATAATTCCGATGATGACTGCGCAGTATCATCGGTGTGATTTTCGAGTTCTAAGTGGTGGATTACTACCAAAGATTTTGATTAGAATTGTTTTGAGAAAACAAGTTGTTTAGAAAATTCAAAGGTTTTGAATTGGCAGTATGATTTCAAATTGATTTGAAATTTACCCAGGAATTTAAGTTCTGGAATTTAAATTTAACTTATGAAGTTAAATAAAATGAGATGGTAAAAATAAATTGAAATTTAACTTGAACTAAGTTAAATAGAATTGAATGGATAAGTCAAGAATTTGAAATTTAGATGGACTTAGAATTTGGAAATCAAGAATGAAACTTGAGAATGAAAATGGAATTCGGCTTGAATAAGAGAATGGTTGTGTTAAGAATAACTTGGTTGGAGTTGATTGGGATGGCATTTGTATATGCCAAGTTGATAACAGATGGTAGGGATATAATGATATGCCCAACAAAAAGGTACAAGTTTATATTTTATATGAGTTTCGAATTTATGAGCCGAATTGGCAAGCCGTTTGGCGTTTTGATTTTCTTTTGGGTTGAAGAAGGCCCAGAGAGGCGAGTTGGAGTTTGAGCTATTGACCAGTACAAAGGAGGTGCTGGCGAAATTTTTCAAAAATTTAAAGTGTTAGAAAATTTTCAGATTTTTTGGAAATTTTAGTTAGTCGGAATAAATTAATATTTTAGTCAATATTAATTGGTGTAGTTGAAACTGAAATTGAGAGGTAAACAAATCTTAGGAATTCCAATAGATAGGGTCGTCCTCTAACTTAGCAATTTCGAGGACGAAATTATTTTAAGTGGGGAAGAATGTAATGACCCGCATTGGCAGAGGTAGTATAATTGATTTATTTAATTATATAAATGTTGAATTAAAGGATTTAATGGTCGTGGAATTAAATAACTAGGAATATTAAATTAAAATAATAAATTAAATAATATTTTTAATTCAGAAATAATCAAAAATATTGGAAATCATAATATTCTGTGAACGGGGTCGTCCCTTAGATTTAATTCAGCTTAGAGTAGAATTATATTGACGAATATATTCAATCGACGTTAGTTTGAACGTATAATTATAATATAATTAAAATCGAGCTTGAAACGGCGCTATAGTTCATAAATTGGCGATTTGAACTTCAACTGAATGTACATGATTCGTTTTAAGCCGGATTTCTGTGAAACAAGAAATGCGTGGGGCTGGTGGAGTATATCTTTCTAGTGGAAGAGAAAAATCGGGATTTCGTTGGGTAGATCTTGATTTACATCCAAATCAAATTTCAGAAAAGTCGCCGTGGAATTCCTTTATAATTTGTGACGCTTTATTTACGTTATAAAAGGATTTTCGATATAAACTGAATATCGATAAATCTAAAATCTGAAAATATCAAGCTGTAAATTCTGATATGATATTCTGGAGCTGTACGATATCATATGTGAAGATATACGATAATATAAATTTATTTATATTTAATTTAATAATATTTAAATATATTTATATATTTAAATGGGTCATCCAGAGCTTTAAAAATAGCCGGTTTTGCAAACGAAGTCGAAATTCGACAAAACTAATTTTGTTGGATCCGCAATGTCGAATAGTTGTTAGGTTTTCTGTTTCGTGATTTTTAGAGTCAATGTGTGGCCGTATGGATTTTTAGAGTGAAAAACAGTCAGTATTTTGACAGTTAAAAATACGCTGTGTGAGCATACGAAGTCGGAATTCGACGAAACCAATTTCGTTGGGACCGTAATGTCAAACTCTAGCTACATGTCCAGTTTCGTGATTTTTGGGTATCGTGTGTGATCACACGAATTTTTAGATGACGATAACAAATATAAAATGAATATTAAACTAAAATATCTCAACACAAATAAATATCTGGATATTTTTACAACATTATAAATACCCCCTTACCAACCTAAAACCTAATTTCCAACTGAGAAACTTTGCGCCGCCACTCATTCTTCAGGAAAGCAAAAGCATGAAGAAAATCCTCAAAGTAAAATAAAAAAGAAATACAAGAAAAATCTATAAATCCAAATGAAAAGATGATTGAGCTACTGGAGTGATCTGCTTCAATTTGGCATAACATTCATTGTCTTCGATGTCCATTTCCGTTCACTGGAAAATCAACAGTGAACTAGGGCAAATTGAATTGGAGATTTGGAGCAATGATGATTGAATCGGAGTACGTTTTTGGATTTAGCGTATCGAGTGGCACATCAGGGAATTTTCCGATGCATTTTGGTGAAGTGGAAAGTCGCTGCTTCCTCTGGTGCAGCGAACGGAAGTCGAGGATGCATTTGCCAGGGTAGGTGCGAGTTGCATATGCTTGGTAGGAGGAGATAGATCTGGAGTTAAGGAATCTGTTGGTATTTTTAGTTTGATTTATAAGTGGGTAGGGAGAGAGCTTGGATTTTGCCAAAGTTCGACCATTTAGATGTTGAACGAGCGGATTGGGATTTTGCGATGGGAGGAAGAAGAGATATTGGGGCGGGTCGGGCTATTCTCCTTAGTGGGCCAAGAAATGAATGGATTGATGAACCGCAAGTTGCGTTGGGATCGTATGGACGGGAGCAACACAATAAG
Source organism: Allium sativum (assembly GCA_030737875.1). Classification (NCBI taxonomy): domain Eukaryota; kingdom Viridiplantae; phylum Streptophyta; class Magnoliopsida; order Asparagales; family Amaryllidaceae; genus Allium; species Allium sativum. Next base: position 302,682,760 of record CM060925.1, on the reverse strand, counting down.
ACTGACCGGGAGTGAATCCGAGCTCACTACAATTTATTGTAAAATAATTTGTCCGTCTGAATCAAATCAAAGACAGTTAATCATTTTAACGATAACAGTCCAATGTGGGTAAAACTCACCAATCTGAACAGTTATATTTTTATAATGTATTCTTAGAACTGTTAATCATCTGTTGATTGCTGTGTGTTGGTTGATTGATTGAACTGCTAGTCAGTTAGTGGAAATTATATATATATACATAAATATATATATATATAAACCTTTCAATATTTATATATTGATGCTGTTATCAGAATAATCAGTACTGAACTGAAAGTGATGTTGATTTTACTGTGTAACATCTGTGGATGCAGGAAAACAGGTTGGAGGGACCCAACTGGGTTCCTCAATATTTATAATACTGTTTTGATTCATATATTGTGATATAGAATCCGTGGTCGATTATGTGTGCTTGGACGATATTGAACATCGTGATTTGATCTGATTGAATACCATAACATACAGGATATTGATTAGGGGATTTTCAAAGTGATATTGAAAACAGAATATTTATAAACTGGAATATTTATAAATAAGAGATATTTATAAATTCGAATATTTATAAATAAGAAATATTTATAAATTGGAATATTTATAAATAGGAGATACATAGAAAAAGAAAATAATTTCAAAACATTTTCTTTTGAGTAGAAAGGCCTGTGTGGCAGGTTTGGGGATTTTCCCGATGCTCCCGATACAAAGGAGGTTATGGCGAATTTTCCCGGAAATTTAAGGAGTTAGAATATATAAAAGGAATATTTGTGAAAACCAAATATAAAGGAAATATTTGTGGAAACCAAATATAAAGGAAATACTTGTGAAAATAAATAAAGAGTTAAGAGGAAATATTTATGTAGGAAATAAATAAAGTTATAAAGGAAATATTTATATGAAATAAATATAGGCAAATTGAAAAGGAAAAATCATTTTTAAAGTGAAGAACCGTTACCAAAAGTAAATCTTTAAAAATGAATAAACGTTGTTAAAAGGAACGTAATGAATAACCAGTTAGAGTTAACCAGTCCAGTAGAGTTAACCAGTCCAGTAGAGTTAACCAGTTCAGTAGAGTTAACCAGTTGGGTTAAGTAAGTCGAGTTAACCAGTTGGGTTAAGTCAGTCAAGTAAATCAGTAAGAGTTAACCAGTTAGAGTTAATCAGTTAGAGTTAATCAGGTAGGTAAATCAGTTAGAGTAAATCGATTAGAGTTAAAATGAACTAGAGTTAATCAAATATAGTTATTTGAGACAGAGTTAGTCAAACATAGTATTCAGGGTAAGTTGTCATCTCGTACGACTACTAGCGAAATTCGCAGGGCTACAGATAGCCTAAGGCGGTCGGATGTTTCCTGAGGGAATCAGGTGTGACCATTTGTGATCACTGCGATCTAGAGTCAAACGAATGGAGTTAAATCGAATATTATTTATTCGATAGGAGTTAATCAAGTTGAGCTAAATAAAACCAAGTTAGTCGAGCCTAGGTTAATCGAATCGAATTGGTCGAACCAAGTAAGTCGGGTTAGTCGAGTCAAGTTAAGTTAGTCGAGTTAAGTTCGTCTAGTTAAATTAATCGATGTTAGTTTCATCGAAAGGAGTTATCGATGTTAGTTTCATCGAAAGGAGTTATCGATTATAGTTTGATCGAAGTGAGATTTATCGAATAAGAGTTATTCGAAAAGAGATTTATCTAATATAGTTTATTCGAAAGTGAGATTTTCAGATATGAGATATTTGAAAAGAAAGAGTTATCGAATATTAGTTATTCGAGGAGAGATTATCGAATATCGTTTATTCTAGAAGGAGTAATCAAATATAGTATATTCGAAAGGAAGGGGTTAATCGAATATAGGTTATTCGAAGAAGAGTTAATCAAATAGAGACTTCTCGAAGAGAGTAAATCGGCGAATTCGATCATATCGACTTCGGGAAAGTACTTATACTTTCCAGTGTTTAAATAGAGATTTATTTATTTATAAATAAATAAGTGTTACGTTAATTATTCACTAATAAGAATAGAAGTTATAATTAAAGTTAGATAATTCGAAAGTAGGGATTATAACGTTATCGTTATAACCAATGTTTTAAATATAGAAGTGGATTAGTAAAATTGAATCCGAGAAAGGCGTAAAGAAGTTGTTAAAGATTAAAAGATAAGCTTTGACCATTTCAAAGTTATAACGTTGTTCAGTTAAGGTCTGAGAGGTAATTATACCCCAACTTGAGTGACTTCCTTCTTGACTAAGAAATGGTAAGGTTTGATCGTAAAGGAGTTTTGGAAATGTTTTCCAAATGAGAATCAGAAATGTTTTCTGATAAAAGAAAATAAGAATTTAGAATATAGGGAAACAGGAGATAAGTAAATAAATGAACTAAAGAGATTAATGTTAAATGATGTTCGTTCGATATAATTTCCATCTGGAAATAATATCGTTGTTTGCAAACTTGTTTTTCTTTGATAGTTAACTCACAGACTATCGAAGTTTTGACCATTTTAACGTTGTTAATATGGAGAGACCGGTTGGATTATTATCCAAAGAATCACTCTGTATTGGCAAAAGCGTTGCGAATCATATATGCCAAAGTTAATTGAAGACGGAGTAAAATGCAAGGGCTGTTGTATAAGTCTTAGATAACAGTGACTAAGATGGATATACGGAATAGTGCCTTCGGTTTGTCCAGTCCCAGGACAACTTGTATGGATGAAGGTCTGACAGAGTATATCCAATAGATCGCGTAAGTTGATCTGTTCAAACGTATTCACGTTTGGTGGTGGAGGAATTCGTTTCTCTAAGCTGTATACCCGTGTTATTTTTGGATAAATCAATTTGTGATTTGGCGGGTATGACGATGTGACATTCTAAGTGAATGAGGATGACTTGTGTTGATGAATGTCTGACAGAGTATTTCCAGAGAGGTCACGTACATCGATTTCTTCAACCGTACCAAGAGTGGAAGCGGAGAAGGAAATTTCTTTTAGCTGACACGTAATGTATGGTTGTAGACGTCAATTTGTGATTTTCGATGGATCTGACAATGTGGCATTCGAAGTGAATCTGATGTGATGATAAAGAGTAGCTTCTAGCCTCATCAACCGGTAAATGACAGAAATCGGGCAGGCAACATTGCTACGTCGGTCACACCGAAGTAGGGTGTATAATCACCTATCTAGAGAATATTCATTTGTTTCTTAAATGTATCAATGTTGTCCCATATATATACGGGAACGGTTGCTGATCCCAACCGTTGGTGATGTACATTCGATACACTCAAGCGCAATGAGTGGTCGGTCATGTGTGGCTGAGTTGCAAGATGTTCTTGTTGAACTCCAGTGTATCGTTCCTAGAGTACACTGATCGGAAGGTGGTTCCATACCTTGTCATAGTTGGAAATCCATTACCCAATACGTGCTTGCGGTTTTGATTGTATACTATATTTGTAGAACGTCAGATGAAAACGTTTCTGCTAGATTGTTATCTAATTGTATTTAGACATTATTATAATATCAGAATGATATTGTTTACAAAGTTGTTGGATTCTCATAAGGGAAAAACCCGTTTCGTTATGCGGTGTGGTCTTATGTGATATCGTTTACTTGTTCAAACTGTTTTAAACTATTTTACTCATACCAGTCTCATGACTGACCCGGAGTTTACTTTGTTGTTTTCCCTAAACTCTTGGGTGCCTAAATTTGTACGGGCAGTCAAGTAGTCGGGATTTTATAGATACACTTGGAGAGCTTGGAGCAGGAGGCTTCAGGATTCTATATCTACTATTATTTTCGCTGTAGTTGTAAGTGCTGTACTCTGATCAGTGCTATTGTATATATAACTGTTTGTATTTCAAAAGTTATGTTATATTTTATTCGTTCCGCTGTGAGATTCGTGTTTACTCTGATGATGATGTTCTTCTTCTTCTTCTATTCTATTAGTTCTATCTTATCTTTCCTCACTCTCTTAATTCTTTCATTAATTACCGGGATTTTTCGATGTTTTGGTTATCGACATCGAGCTTATGTCGATAACCAAAGTCGCTCAAAATCCGGGTCATTACACGTTGAAAACACAATGCACTGCAGTCAGTTTCAGCTATAAGTTTTAAGCAGTGTGCATAAAACTGTTTCCCTTTTTGTTTCTATTATTGATGAAGTTCTTAAGGTTATTCCTCCTTCATCCTCCATCGTTGTTTTTCTTGTTTTCTTTTGTGTCTTGAGTTCTATACAAAATCCTTATATTGCCTAGGCCCTGCCTAGACGCTAGGCAAGGCTTATCGTTTCATACAAGCATATAAATGGGTATTTAGGCGCTATTTTGGCACCATGATGTTTGATGGAGCAGTTAACATCTATATGCTAGTTTCAAGAAGTTTTGTCACCTTGATTGCTTCCTTCTTAGCTAACCCTAAACTCCAGTTATCAATTTATTTCAATTTTGATTAACTGATACTAAAGTAGGAAGTAGGTAGTTAAATTTTGACCAAAATAAATGAATTACCAAAAAGTGCATAGCTTTTTTTTAACAATAACCGAACTTGTGCTATAGGAAGCTACAAATGCGACTAGTTTTCATTACAGAGGGAGGAGGAAGCATGCTGCTGTTGTCTCTCTATTATAAATTAATAATTCAAAAGTTATGTAATACACTTATCATCGTCTATATCAAAACTCGCTTTACAACGAAAGCAGCGGAAACAATAACACATATTAAAACATTACCTTCGATTGTCTATCACGTATGCCCCAACTAGTATCTAATGTAAGTTCAATCGTTTAAATTATAACAAAGACTGAAGGAACAACATCAAAATAAAAAAGAGACTACAGACCTGCACATTCCTCCTCCTCTCAACAAAACCTTGTCAACAATTATCGCTCACATCCTTTCGAGAGAAAAAAACCATCTTCTGGCCACCCCTTTGAATATATACACACCGTAATCACACCGATATATCCAGACCTTCGTTGCAGAGTCGAGCGTATGTCTAGTAATTGTTGACCAAGTTCATTTGGGATGCTGAGGTTGCAGGTAAACTGCAGAGGGAGGACCTACCATTTCGACAGGGCCTCCTGACATGGTTTGAGATTGTTGCAGCATTGGGTGCATCGTGCCTGGAGGAGGAGGAGGAGCAGCAGCAACCTGGGTGGCATGATGGTAAATACCAGGGAATGTCATGGGCTGTCCTTGAGATGAGGGTAAATGGGGTAGACTGCGTGATGTCTCTGCCTGGTATCGGGATCCACCCTGATACTTCACTCTGTTGCCCAGCAGTATAAACATTATTCTCCTTGTACCGAAATGAAGCAAGATCCTCACTGCCTGTGGGTATTACAAACTAACTGGGATTGCCAACATTACTTGCAGACTTGTACTGAGCAACGTATTTCATAGGAGCAGCACCCGCTGGTCCCATGCCAGGATACAGGCTACCTGGTTGAGGTTGCTGAGGAAAAGCTGCATTACTTAGGAAAGGGTGCATAGGTGTAGGTGGAAGGTAAAATTGTGGTAGTGAGTATTGATTGTAAGGTAGGTAGTTTGTAGGATAACGTGAAAGATGAACGCTAGGAGGTTGCCTGAATATGGGAACCGACTGCTGACTAACAGCGGCTTGAGTTACCACAGGAGCAGACCCGCCTGAAGACACCCCGCTCTCTTGTTGTGTCGGACCAGTCTGGACAGGTACGTACTTAGTAGTGGCCGCAACTGGTGCAAATATGGGAGAGAAGTGAACATCGCCATCAGCAACAGCAAGTCGACACACTGAAGCATAGTAGCCTGTAGCCGGATCAAACTGCTGTTGAACTTGAAAGCTAGAGTTACGGGTAGAATCATGTCTTAGGGACTCGACAGCTTCAACGTTTACAAATTGATTCCCAATCATTTGTTGAGCCAAACCAAAATTTGAGTATGTTGGTGCAGTTTGAGCAAGGGGATTTTGAGAGAGTTCAGCTGCTTCAGCTTTCGACTGATCATGTTCCAGAGCTGATTGATTATTTGATGGAATTTCTGACTCGGCTGATTCGATATTCTCTTGTATCTCAACGGAAGCTAATGAATGATCAGCCAGCTCTACTTCTTGATCAGATACTGATGCAGTTTGAGGGCTTTAAGCAGCCTCTTGAATGTTTTCCATAACATGCCCAGCAGGCTCAGTAAATTCAGTACTGCCATCCAAGCTTTCTGGATATTTTACCATACTGGTTAGCAGACAAAAATTTGCATCAAAACTTCCAAAGCTTAGTCCAGTTCTTTCAGTTTCTGACACTTGTAGGTGATCGGGAATAATAACATACGTGGTGTCTGAAACTTGCAATGCCTCTAGTCGAGTCCGTAACTTCGATGAATTTTCATCGGAAGATGGATAACAAATAGAAGACTCTAGGGTTTTCTGTTCTCCATCAACATTTTCAACCTTTTCAGACAGTGGAGCTTTTTTAATCCTTAACCAAGTCAAGGCTTTTTTAATCCAAAACATTTTGAGTCAGAGTCCAGTATGATACTTCTAACACCGTTATATATACCATTATACACATGAAGTACAATGACATTTAGTTCTATTTCTCAAGATATGGTCACTGTTTCTTTCATACAGAAATCATTGTTTCTGTTTCAATGTGTAGTATTTAAATGACCAGTTAAATGATTATGAGCACTTCTAACATAAAGTAATGATTGTTGTGAAACATGTAGGTTGATAGAATGGTGAAGGAAGTAGAATTTTTTTCAAAGGAAGATAAAGAGAGAAGAGAAGCAATAAACACAGAACCAAGAGGTTCGGTAATATACCAAACGAAGAAACAACTGAAAGAGTTAGGTGGCGCATTATATTAGTGTTATAAGCAATTTGAGCTAGATGGTAGTTGCCTTGTGTAGATACAAAGGTATAATGATAATGTTGTAAGCAATTTGAGTTCGGGTATGAGTTTTTTTAATCTTTTCTGTTTTTCTTGTCCATTATGTTAAAGATTGATTGAAGAAGTAAAAATGATGCATCTTTCAAATGAACAGTGGATGGCATCTTTTCGTCAATGACTAAACCGGAAGTCTTGGATCAATCAAGTGACGATAATAATGGTAGAGATGAAGAGGAGCAAAAACAGTTTCTTAAAATGGAGCCTGTCGCTGAAGAAGAAATATCCAAGGAGAATGGAAGTAAAATGCATTGATTTGGTAGTGTGCAGTCCTATAGATGGGGAAGAGTTACCCTAACGGTATTTTTTTTTACCTTATTTCTTTTTCTTTTTTTTGCTGTATTTCATTTTAAGGAAGAAAATATATGGAACTTTCCCTCCTGCAAATGAGTCGGTTCTCAGTTAGTTGAGGAGGTAATATTATATTTGCTATTGTTCAACAATCAACAATTTAGTGGTGGGCTAAGCTAGTTTGAATATTATTAAAGCTTTATGATTCATTTATTTTTTGGATAAGTAAATGACAGTACTACTCAAGTTATGTGTGATATTGGCACTCTTCTATTTTCAACAAGATGTTTTGTATTTATAAGAACGTTGAGATAACAGTTAACATTTTATTTAAACTTGCTTTTTATTCTCAAATCTTCTGCACTTCTTTTGGAAAACTTGTCTGCTTCATGCCTTTGTAAAAATATCAGTCATCTGATAACTTGTTCGCAATATCTTGATTTTGATTCCTTTATACCTTACGTGCTTTGGCAAGAAAAAAAATGATATTATATAGACTTTCTTAATTGTGGTCTTCTTTTGTGCCTTCACCTCATTCACATTACCCTCTTTACGTTCCACGTACACCTTCGCGTTAGGCCCTGAATTTTCAGTATTTTCGTTCACAAAACTTTTCGGTTCTTCAAAGCTTCTAGTAGGACTTTTAGGAGGAATATTACCATTGCCTCTTTTTGCAGCATTGCTAGCTCTTCTCTTTCTTAAATCTTGTTCTGCCTCTAACTTCCCTTCTTGAGATTTTCCAGATTTCTCCATTGTTATTCTCAAAGCTTCTCTCTTCTCATCCAACTCTTTATGAGCATCTTCCAATTTTTCTAAAGTTTTCAGCTCGGATTCTTTTGCTACCTCGATTTGAGCAATGGTAGCAGCGACCAATTCATTTGACAGTTCCTCGGCTTCATGAACCTTGCTCGCAAACCCAATATCTTGTTTTGGTTTCAATTTTACGTCTTCTTTTACCTTGGTTAAACTCTGTGTCTTTTCAACTCCAGGCTCTCCGATCAACACTGGGTTGTTCTTTTGCACTATTTTTTCTTTGTTGTCCATTTCTTCATTAGTAACGTTAGTCATAGCCTCTTCTTCTTTTTCAATCTCTTCAAATTTGTCTTCTTCATGTTCTTTTTCATCAGGTTTGTTATTAAAATCTGCAGTAACTTCTTGATTTTCCTCATCTTCGTATTCAATTTCTTCATTCTTTGTATTTTCACTTTCACTGTCTTCATCCTCAATTTCTTCACTCCTAATATCTTCATTTTCAACTCCTTTGTTTTCATCCTCTTCTTCGTCCTCTTCTTCGACCTCTTCGACCATCTCTTCATCATCATCTTCTTCTTCTGCTTTTGTGTTATCCATTGCATACACCTCTTTCAATAAATTCCACGAATCTTTTGCGGATGTTTCTCCAATAATATGGTTGAAAGCTTCTTCATCAATGTTCTCACACATAGCAACACGGGCTTGATGGTATTTCCATCTCGACCTTGTAAATGCTTCACTCTCTTTCTTCGTCATATTTTTAACATCTTTTGGCCACTCGTAGCCACACTCAACATTCTCCCATAATTCTTTGGAGATCAATTCTTCTTTCTTTTCATTACTCCACTCTTCGAAGTTTTCTTTTGTGAGAACAAACGAAGAAAGAAATAAAATTGTCATAGTTTCAACCTGACGATCTGATACCAATTTGTAGAAAATATTATATAACTCTGATACCATTTTGTAGAAAATTAATTGTAGCTCTGATACCAATTTGTAGAAGATTAATTGGAGAGAAATTGTAGAAAATTAATTGGAAAGGAAGAGATAAAGAAGTCTTGGGGAAGACAAATTTTTTTGTTTTTTTCTTAATTGCTTGATTGATTGATTACAGAAGATGCTTCTACATGCTAATGCAAATTTTTCAATCCTATTTATTACAAATAACATCATCCAATCAATAGATAAGATTTTGCCAACACCGCAATAATCTAAGATGAATATTATCTTCTAGAAATTTCTCTAATTATCCATCCTTATCCTTATCTTTTTCACAAGAATAATCCAGATAAGGATAATTGTATACCAAATAAAAACATAAAATTAAGGGAACATCAATTGCAATTTAATTTATTTCCAACAACCTACGCCTACGTGAAGTACGATTTTCCTAATAAATAAATATAACGACAAAAAACCAGTATCCGATGAAACTGGATTTTTGTTTACACTTTGCGAAAAGAAAAATCTGCCTATTTGTATAAGAGGTTATAAGCTGGTGAGTCGTGTGTTCGTTGAAGGTCTTCCAAAGACAGTTCCCTCTCCAATTGTTTTCTTGTTGCTTGTAAGGTCTCCTACGTTGAGCAAGCCAATTATTTACTTATATTCACAAACATTTCAGAAGGGTCTTAAATATGATTCCAATAACCAAAAGCTCCTTGATGGCATTCGAAGATAAAGCAATATGTACATTCATGAGTAAATCATTCCTTGCTCAGTTAGCGAAGATGATCAAACTCTTAAACTATTGTAAGAAATTCAACACATGGCTTCTGTATGAAATGCAGGACACAGCTAACATGTGGACAGTGAAATATTTAAGCCTATAAATTAAGGATGGATCATATGTCCTTTATATTCACCAAGTTATGACATAAATAATCGGATTTGATGTACTGTTTAGGATGCTTTCGATAAGTGGGGATACGCGATGTATAAATAACTAATACATGGTCTTTTCAGTTATTTTTTCTCCCAGCAAGTCAGAACCATTTTTATTTTTGTTCTCTTTTTTTTATGGATGGCTCAGTTATTCCCAGTGCATGATGTATATAAATAACTAATATGTCTATGTTTATGTTGCTGATCCTTTTTAGTGTACTTCTTTACACAGTTAGTTTAATGGTCGCTTCTCCACAACAAAACAAGAAGAGGTTGGTGTAGTATAGTAGATCTGGGACTGTAACGGGAACATGCAAACGTCTCTAAACTAACAAGGACAGAACAAACTACTTACTGTAATACAAACAAAAATACGTACGCCCCATGGATCCGCTGCTAATTCTTCTATTCACCTATTGTGCTGCTAACAATTATTTAAATGTTTCTTTTAGCAGTACCTAACAAATGGACCCCAGAATATTATCCCATCCACAACCATATTTGTATCCATCGTAAAATCCCACTGGTCACTAATATTGCATTGAACGTAGAATATAGAAGGGGAATAGATAAGTGTTTTGAAGGAGAAGTAAACTAGTGAAATTTCATAACTAAACATTTGTTTTGCTTCACAATAAAGAGAGGAAGCTTGTTAGAACAATTTTGATCAGTAGGAGATTTTTTAGAGATGGTTAGGAGCTCAGTAGTTAAAAAGGGTGGTAGAAATACTAGTTATTTTCATAGAATTGCTAATGGTAAGAGCAGTTCTAATATGATTGTAGTGTTTTATGTGGGTATATTGAAATGACTAAGCATGGTGATTTAAATTGAGAATTTATAGATTATAACTATAGGATTTTTGGGAGTTGTAGTGATAATCAAACTAATGTTGATTAGAGATTTTCTTTATCCATAAGTGCCGAGTCAAGTAGTCTTGATGATAATTTCTCAAAAGCTGAAGTATATAATTCTTTGTGTGAAATGCCTAATGATAAGTTTCCAGGTGCTAATGGTTTCCCAAATTTCTTCTTCAAAAAATTAGAATTGGTTAAAAGGAGATTATGAATTTTTTTGAAGGGTTAGAGAATGCAGATTTAAATTTGAAGAAGTTGAGTTATGCTAATGTGTTCTTTGATTTTAGAGCTACTAGTCTATTGGATAGTGCTTCTGAGATGGTCATTAAAGCACTGGCCAGTAGACTAAAGGATAAAATGGTCATCGTTTAGTGCAAAATTGAAATACGTACATTAATGTGCATAGTTCAAATTTTTTAATAGAGATATATTTTGAGCGGATCCATTGTTCGTAAAATCGAAAAATGATCAATTAATGGGAGCTAAACGCTTAAGGAGTACATTAGCCAGCCTTTAGTGTAGTTGGTTATTCCTTCTGCAAAAAAAGTTACCAAATCATCTGTCAAACTTATAGCATTACATTTCCACATTTTATTTTCGCTTAGTGTCGACATTTTAAAGTGAAATTTGTCGTGATTATACTTGGATATAAGATGGAGTAAGCTTTCTTAGGCCATAACATTCTTGAACCAATTGTTAAAAAGAACATCTTGCATGAACACCGAACAAAATCAAGTAACAATCTGAAAATCAACATCGTTTAGTAAAACATTATAATAGATCAATAACATAAGAGGCATACGTGAAATGCCTCTATTTCTTTTATCTTTGTTCGTATGTGAGTTATAATCAATCTATTTCGAGTGTGGTGCTGGGTCCATTATATGCTGTCTAAGTAAGCTGTGCTCTTTTTTGTTTTCATAGTTGATGTTTCTGTATGGTTTGGTAACGAAGATATTGTTAATTTGAATTCCCACCTTAGTTTCACAAAAATGTTGATAGTTAATTATATTGATTTACAATGTCAATGTGCAGGTTGAAGTTACGGCTTTGCCTAATTATTAGGAAAAGGAAGAACAATTTAAAAAACAGTTATTATACAGCTATTACAGATTCGTAGTATGTAAAAATACCTAATGTTCTGATAGTGTAACTTATGTTATGCAGGTCGAGCTTCTACAACGGTTTATTCAGTCTATAGCCCCAGGAGGTTTAGCCGAGGGTAGAAGAGGAGTGGTTTCTGCTTCAGGGTTTTCTTTAGTGCACAGGAGATTCGGAGGGTTATTCGAGAAAAAAAAAGATCTTGACCTTATAGCTCATAAGAGATATACATACACAAGTAATTCACTATTGTTTTGTTTTTTTTCTATCTCGCCATTGACTAATGCAATTTATTTTAGGTTATGGTTGTTACTGTGAGGTGTGAAGAAATTGCCAATGAGAAGCTCAATCTTTTAACCTCAGATGAGGTACTTTTAAATTGTTTTAATTACTGTAGATTTTATGATACATTTCATTGTTAAAAGAATATAGATGGTCAATTATTTTGACGTTGAATTTGAGATAGAGGTAGCTTAAGTTGGAGGCAGCAGTTTAGTCTGGTCTAGCGTTTGAGTTTGGTGAAAGACTTGGTTCCATCCTTGGTACTTATTTGTCTCAGTGTACATATCGTACTGACTTTTTTTTTAAAATCAAGATTGGACATATGCGTACTGACTTTGTGCTATAATACAACATTACATAAACTTCCAAAAACTATGCTTCAACTATATATGAACTGGTAAATTTCTATGTTACAACTCTTAATGTTCAAATGCAAAATTTTCATTTTCAGAGTCATGGTTATGTTTATAAAAAAAGAACCAGCTTGAATAATATTGCATCTCTTACAGGTATGCTGAAGCAGCGTACTTCGATGAAACTGGTTGAGCTACAAAAAGACAGCAGTTAGAAACAAGAGCACTGCAAGTAACTCTTCTAACAATATGCATACAGTTATTCATTGCTCGTAATTAAGAAGCTTGATTTCTTGTTTGCTTTCGTAACTTTTTCAGCTTGTGCATCCTGCATTCCAAGCAATGTTTGGACATATTCGCACAAGATCATTAGACAAATTCAAAACTAATTTAGAAACTTCTTTAAAATGTGGGAAAGGTTTCATAGAAGATATTAATGCAAACATGTAGCCTGTAATGGTTGATTTTGATGAGCAATACACGGGTTAATTTTCAAGAAATCATTGGTGAAACTTTTATGTGTTTTTTTTTCAAAATAAAATTTCTTGTTTTTACTTTGAAGTCTGAATTTATTTGTTTATTTGCATACTTATGTAGATATTGTAATCAAGCGAATAAACTGGGACAGTTCCAATGGGATAAGCTTCTTTGTGATATTGAATAATACTCCGTGTCTATTCGCACTGAGAAATTATCTGAGCTTACAGTTGCTTATGAGGTTCAATATTTTTAATTTTTTTAATCTTTATTCAATTTATTTAGTTAATGTTATTCGACCTAAAAAAATGGTGTTGTTAAAAAAAACAACTAACAAAATCATTATCTGACCATGTGGAGTCGACACATGGGCATATGTAAATAAAATTTACAGGCAAGATCAAGTTGCAAATGCAATTTCTGCATTTACCAGTGCATTTTCTGGATTTAAACTTGTTGATGCACAATCTAAAACAATGATTTCGAATTTGAAAGAACAGGCAAGGAATATAACTGAAAAGAAATATAGAGAAGAAGCCGGCAATGTTGTGATACATATGAAAGATAAGTACTACTTTATTCATCTCCAAACTTCATTTCTTTACATCTTTTACATACTAACAGTCAGCCTAATTTTATTTACAGGTTTAGCTATAGTTTTTAATTATGATAAAGATTCAACGCCAAGAGTTTGGACAAGAATGGAGAATGTACGAATAATCACAAAGGAAGCTCGTACTTTGATAAACCTCAAAATTTCAGATTAAAATTGCTTAATTTATGTACAAATATAATTTTGAAATTCAAATAGCTTTTCTGACAATATTTCTATAGGCACATGATTTTTTTTTGTATTGGTTGCAATTCGATTAGAAGAAAAACCAGATAGAACCGAAAATATTCTCAGTTCAGCGCTTGTCGATGCTGCCACTGCTAAAGGACGAGAAATCACAGCTAACACAGATCCTCTTTGTAACACCCCATATTTTTCTATGAATATTAATAAACAAATTAAAAGAATACTTAATTTTAAAAGTGAGAATTAAATAAAATGGACTATACCACTGCGTTCGTCTCAAAATTCTGGTCAAGATGGACTCAAAGTTTGCATTAAACGGATAATGTATGAGAAAGTTATGGACCTTGGAATTTTGTATACATATAAGGGAAATATATGTATATATATAAATTAATAAAATAAAAATCAACCTAAAATTCAAGAAAACAATTCAAAACAGCGGAAGCGGGAAGGCAAAATGCCAAACCGACCTATTTTATGGGTTGACCCGAGACCCGCTGGGTCGACCCCAGGGTCAACTTAGGGTGTTTGGAATCGACCCCGTCGGCATAGAATGGTCTGTGACGAAATTTTGTGTTTTAGGGCTTATGTGTCACACTGTGGTTGGCTGGGTGACATGTCTCTTTGGTTTAGATGGCTTTGATGACTCCTATGCTAATCTAAAGGCTATGGTTTGCCTAACACACCTATAAATACATATCCAAACCTAAACCCTAATTCTATTATTCACTCTCATGGAGACTCCATGTCGCCAAAATCTCATCTAAACCTAGATGCTACCAAAACCTAAATCAAATCAAAAAGTTCTTCATCAACCTAGATGATTAATCAATATCAAGTTAGAGTTCTTCAACAACAACAAACGATTCAATAATCTTTTCTAATCCAAATGCTGTAAGTTCAGTTATTTTTAGATTTGAACACCTGAATCTAGTCTTGACATGTAATAAGATGAAAATGAGACAATGCATGATTCTAAGTTGTTCTTTTGCTTCTATTCTTATTCTGATGATGTTATTATCATCAGTTTATCTTGTTGTACATCAATTTTTCATGTTCATGACGATGTTCTTATCAAGTCTTAGCCTTCATGCCTGTGATGATATTTTCATGCCTATTTTCTCTCTGTTCATATTTTATGCAACTTCAATCTCCCCCTATTTATTTTCTTTTATTGAACCTGGGTTAATTTCGAACCTAGGCTGAAATTGCGAAATACGAACGTTTGGAATACGGGGAATATTGGGTATTGCCTATTTGGGAGAATTTATGGACGTAACATGTCTGGTGGAATTAATGGGCATAATTTGTGATGGATATAGGTTATTATTATTATTATTATTATAATTGCAAGTTTGGGTAAATTGGCAAGTAAATCAATATTTGGGCATATGTAAATTGGCATGTAAATCAATAATAGGGCATATGTAAATTGGCATGTAAAATTTGGAATTTGGACATAATTGGCAAGTATATAATTTAATTTAATCTAATGACCGCCTAACACATGAGGTTAGATTTGAGTTATGGTGTAAGGCTGCCCAGAACCGCCCGGCACATCCAGCAAACGCAACGACAACAATCTAATGTGAGTGGTCAAAGGCAAAGATTAGATGGGTAATAATGCCTAACACGAGGTTAGAATGAGTTTATGGTGTAAGACTGCCTGGAACCGCTCGACACATCCAGCAACCGCAAACAACAAGTCTGATGTCAGAGGTTAGCGCATTAACTGCTTGAACCCGAGGTTGGAATGGGTTTGCGGTGTAAGACTGCCCGGAACCACCCGGCACAATCTAGCTACCGCAAATAAGTCCAATGTAAGAGGTTGATGCATTAATAAGTAATTAATGCTAAACAAACATGTTAAGTATAGTAGGGTTAAGTCAACATGTAACACTTAACCAATATGACATGACAAGTGGGTGGGTTAAGTAACTCGACTGGATTAATGACACTAAACCAATATAACATGATGAATGGGTGGGTTAAGTAAACTT
This sequence comes from Allium sativum, assembly GCA_030737875.1. Taxonomy (NCBI): domain Eukaryota; kingdom Viridiplantae; phylum Streptophyta; class Magnoliopsida; order Asparagales; family Amaryllidaceae; genus Allium; species Allium sativum. The sequence goes on along the minus strand of CM060925.1, from coordinate 302,667,030 downwards.
GAATTGATTGATTACTGGCATTTAACCAATATGGAGGGTATACGAATAGACCCTAGGAAAACCCTAGTAGCGGGACCCTTTTCAGCAGTAACCCGCATTAGGTATCGACGGGACCCTGAGCTAGGCAGGGTGGGGCACGATTACTGGGCTGAATATAAGCGGTCAAAATAGCGGCATGTGTTACGACAGTGCAGGTTCCGACGGATTACCGGCGTGCACGTAATTCCGGCATGGGAAAATTTAGACACTGAGTACCAAGAAGGCTTAAAGCTGTGCACTCTAAAACTGTATCGGGTTGTCACCCTAGGAAATTATACACCCTATGGTGGGACCAGCACAGTAAGGGCCGGGTTGATACAAACACATGCGGAACGTTATGAGTAGGAGCCGATTAATTAAGATAGGTACGGTGGGGATATGTAAACTGTCAATATGAGGTGGGATCCTCATCATAAGATATGTACCTATAAAACTATCATGTGGGAAATGGGGATCACTTATCTTGTTTTGTAACAAATGGCATTAGTTGAACACTAGTTAGATGGTGTAGAGAAATTAGGAATCAGTACGATACCTTATCATGTTCTAGTCTTATCTTATGCTTATCTCATTATCTTGTGATGATTATTATCATGGTTATGTCTTGTATCCAGTTTATTCATGTCATGATACCTTTACCTGTTTACATGCTGAAAGTCACTGGACTTACCAGGCTTTATGTCGGACTCTGTTTTTGTTTCGCCTTCTTTCTTTCGTCCCCCCCAAGGTCCATAGGGAGGGAATACCACCGCTTAGTTCAGATTCTTTTCAAGCTCGAAGATTGTGATGTACTTCTTTGGACTCTTTACTTTACTGCTACGGCTGGCTACTGCATAATTGGGGAATTATGTTATGTTATTTTGTATTATGCTTCTTTTGAGAAACAAGACATATATTTGATGTAATGAGTTTTGATGTTTTGGTGTTGATGTTTGAAACAACCCTTATGAAAGTTTATCCTATTATGCTACTATGGAATAAAAGTTCTAATTGTTTTCCGCTGCTTAAATTTGTTTGTTTCCTTATTTTATCTGTTCTATACTCTTATGACCCTCACTAAACTTAATGCATTCCCTTTGTGAGTGACCTTAATGGAGGTGTTGTATTACACCTGGTATCAAAGCTGAAGGTTACCAGAATGGATAAAAGGTTTTGAAAACTATATTCAAATGCATATTTTAAAGAAAATATTTTCAAAACCATGATTTGAAGAAGCATTTTCAAGGAGAAGTATTGTTATTTTAAAAAGGCATATTCCCCAAAGCCATATGCCCTATCCTTCTTTTCTTTGTTTTGGATCCTTTCCTTTTTATTTTCAGCATCTCCGGGGAACCCGAGATACCTGAGGGTGTTCCGATACTCGCTTGGTTCAGATGATACCTATAGGCTAGGGCCACTGCCACAGGCCCAGCCAACGTTCCTCCTCCTCCTCCCCCAGCTGCTGTCGCTCCTCGCATAGATGCTTTTGCTAAGATTTGTAAGGACTTCCGTGCTATGGGCGGAAAGACCTTTAAATGGACTGAGACGTTTGTTGAGGCATGGAACTAGCTCAAGGAAACAGAAGAGTTGTTTGCTATCTTTGAAGTGGATGATAGGAGGAAGATATAATTGGCCGCTTGGCTAATGAAGGAAGAAGCCTCTTACTGGTGGGAAGTTACTAGTGCTGAGCAACCAGTTGAGACTTGGGTGGACTTTAGGCGGAGTTTTGAGATGAAGTTCCTCTCGCCAGCTGAACAAAGCCTACAGATGGAGAAGTTTCTAGCACTCAAATAAGGGAGTATGTCAGTCAAGGAATACGTCAACAAATTCAATTTGCTTGCAAGATTTGGGTTGGAGTTGGTAGATACACCTCACAAGAAAGCTTTACATTTTGCTAGAGGCTTGAATGAACCGTTGCATGGTCTAACTATGTCCCGTATTCCAATGGGTGCAACTTTTGAGACATTGGTCGACATGGCGCAATTACATGAAGAAGACAAGGGTGGGAAGAAAGAAGTGAAGAAGGACGAACCTCAAAATAAGAAGGTGGACAATAAGAAGGGTGGAAAGAACAACAAGCCACACAACAAGAGGAAGTGTAACTATTGTGGTATCATTGGCCACATAGCTAAAGACTGTAGAAAGAAGAAGAGGAAGACGGTGGTTGTTACCATTGTGGCGAGACAGGACATGTGGTTAAGGATTGCCCAAAAAAGCAAAGGCAAAGGGCAGGACCTTCTGGAGAGCAAGTTCATGCTCTCATGGCAACCACTCAAGAGAGAGGTAGAAATATTTCCACTAAAAGTTTAGTTTTTCTTGCTGATCATCCTGTATGCACCCTTTTTTATTCTGGCGCATCACATTCTTTTATATCCGCTTCTATAATAGAGTCTCTGCACCTTAGTACATGTATGGTAGAGGATCCCATTGTTGTCTCAAATCCGATTTGGGGTTCGGCTCATTTATCTATGATTTGCTTGGATTTGGGATTATCTATATGATGTGCATGTAAAAATGCACATTTATATTCACATATTGATTCTTGTTTAGTGCTAATAAATGTCATATATGGGTATTTTATCATGTTTAAACAATAATTGAATTGTTTTCATAACATCATGCATTTATCATCATATAGGAGGAAAATGGTCATTTTTGTGCTTATATTATTTTGAGAATGTTTACTTGGACATTTTTCATATTTTTGCAGAAATTGGATGCATGTAGAAGAGAACTTCATAAAAACATATATGCGTACAAAAAAAGGAAATCAATCAATGGAAAGGGAATCAATTCAAAAGGAGGAAATCAATGCCTTGCCAAAAAAAGATGAAAGAGGGAATCAATTCAAATAGAGAATTAATAGTGGACCCTACTTACTTTCCTTCCTTCTTTAATGGAGACACAAAATTAGGGCTTCATGAATCATTATTGCTAAAAGACAAAAGGAAGCTTAAAGAGGGGGGGGGGGCATTCTTGGTAGCACGCAAAAAGTTAATTATGTTTTTCTCTCATGTATAAATAACCCATGTATGATAATGTAAAGGGGATCATCTTGGATTTTTAGTTTAGAGTGAGGCTGAAATCAAAACCTCTCTTTTTCTGCCATGGCTTCTTAACCATTTCTTTTTTGTAATCTGTCGCTTTAATGCAATATTAATTTGTTGTTTTTCATTTACATGTTCTTTTCTCTTCTACAAATAGATGAGATTTTTATCTTTATTTGCTCTTTATTTTGCTCACTTTTATAATGAAATATCTTTATGTTATCATTGAATCCATTATGAGTAGCTAAACCCCTTCAATTTAGGGGTAGTGAAGCTCTCATGATTCATGAATAATTAACATAAGAATTTCTTGTTTCTAACTATCTTATTTGAGCTTAATCTATAATTGGATATTGATAAAGTAAAGATTTTATATGGTGAAAATTGATAGCACATGCTAGTTGATTATTCCCAATTGTGTTATACTCATATCATTAATAGAATCATACTTTATCACAATCTAATTCATATTAGAACTATAATTTTTTATGTGATAATTAGGGCTTTAAGTTTGTAATGAAAATTGATGATTTATGTAGCTTGAATTATCTAGCATATAAATCATGCTTGTATGAATACAACACTTAATGTGCTAGTTATTAAAGAGAGTTAGAACCATTTTTTATGTTAATTAGATTGATGTTGATAGCTCCTAAATTGTCTCCCAGTCTCATATTTGTATTCATTTTAACATTGTTAGTTTTCTTTTAGTTTATAGTTAACAAGTTCACTCGCTTTCGGTTTAATTTGATTGAGTAAGATTAGAATAAATTCTTTCCCTGTGGATCGACCCGTATTCGCCACGTACTACGATTGTACGCCGTGCGCTTGCGGTTATTATTACGATATTTTGTCAACGGTTTTCTAATTCCATAGAAATGTCGGTTGTCGAACAAGTTTTTGGCGCCATTGTCGGGGAATAGAATTTAATTTTAGTTTTATTCTTTGAATTAATTTTCTTGTTCTTGTTTTTTAAAAAAAGGTTGTGTGTTTTGTTTTGTTTTGTTCTCTTTTGATCTTGTGTGTGATTGTGTTTCTTTGTTTTCATTTATAGTGTTATTAAAAAAAAATAAAAAAAATTGTGTGTTTTGTTTGATCTTTATTTTTAGTGCATTTGTGTGTGTTTTGTTATGCTTAGTTGTGCATTTTCATTTTGTGTTAGTTTTTAGTCTCATTTTAAAAAAAAATTAAAACAGAAAAAAAACACCTGCCTTTTGTTTAGTCTCTTTCGCCTTTTTTTGCGTTTTCAATTTCCTTTATTTCTTTCCCTTTATCTCTCTCTCTCATTTATTTCTCCCCTTTTACAATTCTTACAAATAATTTAAAAAAAAAACAATTTATTGCTTTTCTCTTTCTTATCCTCCCTCTTTAATTTACTTTCCTTTCTCTACCTCTGCCTTATTTATACATCACAATTTCCATCACTTAGATTCCATATCATGCACTTCCACACCTTCTTCTCTACCAATCTTCCAAAATCCTTTTCCATCTTCTTTTTACACTCACCGTTTACACCAAAGCTTCTACACACAACCAAACTACTCCTTTCATCATCAATAACTCAACATTCCCACTTCTTCACCACATCAACTGTCACGGTCATAAACAAGCATCAACGTCCACCTTCAGATCTGAAACTACCCTTCAATCCATACCAAAAAAAACCTGTTCATAAAAAAGCGGTGTTCATTGTTTTCAATTGCAAATTTTGGTTCTCTTCTCATATTTCCTATGCATTTTTCTTTTCTCTTTAGTTTCTGATTTCACAAAAAAAGGAAGTTTGCCTTTTTTGTTTGATCTTGCTTCTTTTGCATTTGTGTGTTTTGTCAAATTTAATTGTCCCTTTTTGTTTGTTGTTTCTTAAAAAAGAAAAAAAAACTTGCCATTTTGTTTATAATTTCTTTCCTATTTTCCATTCCTTCCATTTATTTCTTTTCTGAATTATTTCTACAATCTCTTTTTCCTTCCTTGTGTCTATAATTTATTTCCAATAAAAAGAAAAATCTTGCAAAATTCTCCTGATTTTATTTTCCTTTTCCTAACTATTTCTTTCAATTCTTTATTCCCCTGAATTCAATACAATTAATTCCTTTCTTATTTTTACAAAAAAAATAAAACATTTGTCTTTCTCTTGTATATACTCATTCTTATTTTTTAGGTTGGAAAAGAAGAAAGGAATTGCTTGCCTTTGTATCGCCTAACTTGCTTGCTTAGAATTGTTTTGCGTTATGCTCTACTTTGCTTGCTTGCTTAAAAAAAACTTGCCGCTAAACAAAATTGCTAAAAATTCGGCATGCACTGGTATATGTTTTCTTTCCTTGTATTTATTTTATTCGCATTGTTGTCTGCTCGCATTTGCATCAAAAATTCAAAAACAAAATAAAAATTCACTCGTAGTTTCATCGTTAATTCACGTTTAATTTCTGTTTTGCATTCATCTTATTTTTGTTTTTATTTTTTCAAAGGACATCGTTATATTTTGACAAATTGGTTTATTTCTAACGAGTTATTTCTCAGTGTCTAGACTACAGCAGAGTAATAATCGTTTATAAATATTACGGTGATTCGTAAATATTATAGTGGTTGTTCCTCTGAGGGTAATTAAACCTTCGGCTGCATTGCTAGGGTGATTCCTGGTGCATCGATAACACCTGTCCGTTAACTAGCTGAGAAATCTTTTGTTGAAATTAATCTAACCGTCATTATATAAATTTAGAAAAACTGTAAATACGTAATTTGCATTCATATAGTTACATTTGGTTCATGCATATATATATATATATATATATATATATAATTCTTGAAAATGTCTCAATTCTCTTATTCTTACGGATTTTACGATAGTTGTGAAAATCAATATAATCCATATAATTTTACATCAAATTCATTTGGATATTTTAACAACAATTATTGTACAAACAATTTGGATTTTATGCCACCAACTTTTCAAAATTTTCAAAATAATCCTGATTGTACACCACCAAATTTTCAAAATGATGATCAACCCTCAAGTCTTGAAAAAATTGTTCAAGCTCTACTTGAAGAAAGTCAAAGATTTAATGAATCAAGCCAATGATAAATTGAATTGATGTGCAACAATTCAAGTCAAAGTTTTCAAAATAATCAAAATTCAAATTCAACTTCAAATTCAAATGATTTTGATGATAACCCTGGCCAATTATATTTCGAACTCCAAAATGAATTTCAAATTCAAAATGGGAATGTGAATAACTTTTCAAACGGTTTTGGCAATGGGAATAATTTCAATGATGGTGCGATCAACAATTCTGGTTCTCAACAATTTCAAATTGAAACTTCTCAAGTTAATAATTATAAATTTGATTTTGTTGAGCAAATGAATGAAATTCATGATAATCACACGAATTTGTTGTTACAAGATTACTTGAATTTTCATGAAAAACAAAATAATCAAAACCGAACGTGCGACGATTCAGATGATTATCCATCTTTTACCACGATCAACGATCTTCAACCAACAACTTTTGAAGTTGCCGAAAATCTTAATGAAGTTGCTGAAAACCCTGTGCTTGATTTGAATTTAAATTCTCTTGAAAACAAAGACGTCAATCTTCAATTTGATCTTCCTCTCTCTGATTTTAAATTTTTTGAAAATTTAGCAGCTTTAGATTGTCAACCTAACAAAAATGATGAAGTTATTAACTACTGTTTAAGTGAAGACGACTTTGATGAGCGAAAACTTTTTATACTGATTGACGATGATGTTGTTGGATCTGAAGCTAAAAATAAAATATTTGAAAACTTTGAAATTCTTGAGGTTGAAAACAATGAAACTACTGAATGTGATCTTAAGCACAATAACAATTTTTCTGAAACTGTTGAAACTCCTTGCAACGTGATCGTTTCAACTGAACCTCACTGTGATCACTTGTTTTTCAATTATAAATCTCTGCAGTATATGAATTCTTTTTGGAATGACACAATCTTTGGGAAAACACAATTTCAAAATTTACTGAAAATTCATTTATTTGATTTTAACTTTAGGTTTACGAATAAACCTTTAGTCAACAAAATTTCAAACATTAAAGCAAAACTGAACAATATTTCAGAAAAAAGTGTAGGGGGTGAGAGCGTTGCACACGTCTCTCAATTTATACATCGTCTGAATAAATCAAACTTTGTTTTTGAACGTTTTACTGAACCCTGACCCACTGATCTCTCTTTAATTTATATAGAAATTCAATTTGATTTTAGGATCAATTGTAAGCTCAAAATTTTAAAGTTAGCAACTCAAACTTTTGAAAAAACAAAATTTGTTTTCCAAATCTGAACCGTGATTTAATTTTTTTTATGATTTGGTTTTCTGTGCTTAAGCTGTGTCTCTCGTACTTAAAGAGACATGTGAATCGGTCTTTAGAAGACCGTTTCATTTACTTGTCAATATATTTTCTGATATTTTGTAAATATTTTGTTTTTCCTTTTTTGTAAATATAGGGCATATTTTCAAAATTTTCTTTTCTTTTTCTCCTTTCACTTGACTGTAGGGACATAGTCGAAATCAAGTGCGGGGGTGTTTCATTTTCATTCTGTTTTGCATAGTTTAAGTTAGCATTTTTTTTCTTTTTCTTAATAAATTTTTTTTTGCACTTCTATTTACTTTTAAATAAGACATGATGGAGTTAGCGTATAATTTTGGTCGTTCGATTTAAATATTTGGAAATTTACTTCTCTTAGCAGATAATGAAAGGAAAGTTTGAATTTTGAGCAAATTTGGTATAACTGGTACATTGGGAAATTCGTAGGTGGTGAGTATGAATTGTTTTCTGAATTGTAATCCGATTAAATGAATGGTTGATTTTGACTGCTTGCGATAACATTTTAGATCTTTTAAGTTAAGTTGTGCTAAGATATTCTTGCTTAATTTTCTCTCTCATGTAAAAAAAAAAGAAGGAAAAGAAGAAGAAGAATGTGTGTATATATATATAATTATCCAAGGGTATCCAACATTGCTGGTACATCTGGCGTTGGTGTGCAAACCCGCCAAGCTCTTTCCGACACCTTGTTGACAAAGTCGCGTCGGTATATATTGGTCTCATTTTATGAGTTGGACACCTAAGGATTACCAACATCTTGTTGACAAAGTCAGCGTTGGTCTAAACAATCCACCAAGCTCTGTCCCAAACTCTCACGTCAGTCCGCGAGGCAGTGCATGTGTGGTATACCTTGGTCTTTTTGGTTAGGTGATTGTAAATAGTAAATATTTTGTAATAAAGAGATTAAAGCACTTGAAATCCAAGCACACTATTCACTTCGACCTAACTTGTTAACAAAAAGGAAGTTGAGATGTCGTTTTACGACTGTTGATATCGATTACAGAATTCATTTCATATTTGCACTATGTTTCTACGAAAACAACTGGCTAAGCTGGAGGAGTTTGTGACGATGTCATGACTTTTGTTTGAAGTTTTGATTAGTAACGGACTTAAATTTCATAGTTACGACCCAAATTTATGTTAGCTCATTCGTGTAGTATTTAAAAGTAAATTATCCATTTGTAAATATTTCTTTAGAAACTTGTATTCATATTGTAAATATTTTCACATCTTGCATTTTGTAAATATTTTTTGCATTTACCTTTTGGATTTTGTGGGTAGTATCAGCTGAATACCCTCACGAGACAACACTCGTCCTACTGGGGACCCCCAGAGTTTTAACGGCTTGTTGCATACGCTCAATGCAACCGTGTTCCCTACGAAAACGGATTTAGCTTAGTTTTTCAGTTTATTCAAGGACGAATAAGAAGATAAGTATAGGGTTATTTGATGTGCATGTAAAAATGCACATTTATATTCACATATTTATTCTTGTTTAGTGCTAATAAATGTCATATATGGATATTTTATCATGTTTAAACAATAATTGAATTGATTTCAGAACATCATGCATTTATCATCATATAAGAGGAAAATGGCCATTTTTGTGCTTATATTATTTTGAGAATGTTTACTTGGACATTTTTCATATTTTTGCAGAAATTGGATGCATGTAGAAGACGACTTCATAAAGACATATATGCATATAAAAAAGGAAATCAATAAATGGAAAGGGAATCAATTCAAAAGGAGGAAAATCAATGCCTTGCCAAAAAAGATGAAAGAGGGAATCAATTCAAATAGAGAATTAATAGTGGACCCTATTCACTTTCCTTCCTTCTTTAATAGAGACACAAAATTAGGGCTTCATGAATCATTATTGTTAAAAAAAAAAACTTAAAGAGGGGGCATTCTTGGTAGCACGCAAAAAGTTAATTTAGGGTTTTCTCTCATGTATAAATAACCCATGTATGATAATGTAAAGGGGATCATCTTGGATTTTTAGTTTAGAGTGAGGCTGAAATCAAAACCTCTCTTTTTCTGCCATGGCTTCTTAACCATTTCTTTTTTGTAATATGTCGCTTTAATGCAATATTAATTTGTTGTTTTTCATTTACATGTTCTTTTCTCTTCTACAAATAGAATAGATTTTTATCTTTATTTTCTCTTTATTTTGTTCTCTTTTATAATGAAATATCTTTATGTTATCATTGAATCCATTATGAGTAGCTAAACCCCTTCAATTTAGAGGTAGTGAAGCTCTCATGATTCATGAATAATTAACATAAGAATTTCTTGTTTCTAACTCTTTTATTTGAGCTTAATATATAATTGGATATTGATAATGTAAAGATTTTATATGGTGAAAGTTGATAGCACATGCTGGTTGATTATTTCCAAATGTGTTATACTCATATCATTAATAGAATCATACTTTATCACAATCTAATTCATATTAGAACTGTTATTTTCTATGTGATAATTAGGGCTTTAAGTTTGTTATGAAAATTGATGATTTATGTAGCTTGAATTTTCAAGCAAATAAATCATGCTTGTATGAATACAACACTTAATGTGCTAGTTATTAAAGAGAGTTAGGACCATTTTTTATGTTAATTAGATTGATGTTGAATCTACTCCTAAATCGTCTCCTAGTCTCATATTTGTATTCATTTTAACATTGTTAGTTTTCATTTAGTTTATAGTTAACAAGTTCACTCGCTTTCGGTTTAATTTGATTGAGTAAGATTTGAATAAATTCTTTCCTTGTGGATCGACCAGTATTCGCCACGTACTACGATTGTACGCCGTACGCTTGCGGTTATAATTACGATATTTTGTCAACGATTTTCTAGTTCCATAGAAACGCCGTTTGTCGAACACTATACTTAGTGTTGAGTTTCGATGTAATGCATATGTTCTTGGTTTCATAGGCTATGGGTTGATTCTAGGGATGGATTAGTTATCCAGAAATGGTGCCATTCTCGATTGTGAAAGGTGGGTAGTTAGACTTTTGACTCATCTCGGTAATACCCTCGAAATCTCGTGTAACCCCAAGGGTTCTGTCATGCTTAGTTACCTAGAATCTCTTGATGCATCTGTTGATAATTTGCAATCTGTTCTAGTAGTCCATGAGTATCCTGATGTCTTTGATGAGGTGAAGGGTTTACCCCCAAAACGTGAAATAGATTTCTGCATACACTTGGTTGATAATGCCAAACCAGTTGCTTTACCCGTACGACACATGGCTCCTAGAGAATGGAAGGAGCTTAGTAAACAAGTTAAAGAGTTGCTTGAGAAGGGGTTTATTAGGATAATTATTTTTGAATGGGGTGCTCCAGTAGTATTCACTACTAAGGCGGATGGTTCACTTCGCTTATGTGTGGATTATAGAGAGTTAAACAAGCTAACTAAGAAAAATAGGAACCCACTTCCACGAATAGATGATTTGTTTGACCAGCTTGTAGGTGCGTATGTTTTATCACACTAGATTTGGCTACGGGTTTTCATCGGCTAAGAGTAGCTGAGGACAGTATAGACAAGACTGCTTTTAGGACCCCTGACGGTTTCTTTGAATGACTCGTCATGCCTTTCGGTTTGATGAATTCACCCGCCTAATTTGTTAACTTGATGAGTAGGGTGTTTAGGGAGTTCCTTAATAAGTTTGTGGTAGTCTTCGTGGACGAAATCTTGATTTTCTCAAAGAACGAGGAAGAACATACTTGGAATTTGAGGGCAGTCATGGATACCCTTCGAGCATATCAACTTAAAGAGAAGTTCTCTGAATATGTCACTTCTGGAGAGAAGAAGTAAGGTTTCTAGGACATGTGGTGTCCAAAGACGGGAGAGCTGTAGACCCCGCAAAAGTAGATGCGGTGCAAGTCTGGAAGATCCCAAAGAATGCAATAGAGGTGCGAAGCTTTCTTGGATTAGCGGGCTATTATAGGAAGTTCATTAAGGACTTTGCGAAGATATCAGCCCCACTTACTAGACTGATGAAGAAGAATCTAGCCTTTTCTTGGGACATTGATTGTGATATTGATTTCCAACGATTGAAAAGGGCTCTTACAACAGCCCCAGTGTTGACATTGCCAGACGGGAGTAAAATGTTTACAGTATACACGGATGCATGCGGTACGGGACTAGGCGCTGTCTTGATGCAAGAAGGGAAGGTAGTAGCTTACGGTGGAAGACAGTTGAAAGTACATGTGAAAAACAATCCAACCCATGATCTAGAGTTAGCTGCCATCGTTTTTGCGCTTAAGTCTTGGCGCCATTATCTCCTAGGTGAGAAGTTTGAACTGTATACTGACCATAAATCGTTGAAGCACCTTTTCTCGCATAAAGATCTTAACTTGAGGCAACAAAGGTGGATGGAGTTCTTAGCATCCTATGATTTTGAGATCGCATAAACCCCTGGCAAGGGTAACGTTATAGCTGACGCCTTGAGTAGGAAGAAGTTGACTTTGAGTCCTATGTTTGTGGAGAGGCAGAGCTTAGAGTACATAGCGGCCTTTGGCTTTAGACCGTCTGTCGATTATGTGACCGGTTTGTTAGCATCCTTAGATGTCATACCTACGCTTTTTGGATGGATTAGAGAGGCCCAGCGAGATGACCCACAGTTGCTTGAGCTAGTAGAAAAGCTCATAGGAGGGGAGTCTTCAAGCCATCTTGATAGGTAAACCCTAGATGACAAGGGTTGGTTACATAGGGATGAGAGATTTTGTGTACCACAAGACGAGAACTTGAGGAAGACAGTTCTTGAGGAAGCCCATCATTCTAAGATGACCATACATCCCGGTGGTAACAAGATGTACAAACACATGAAGCGAGTTTTCTTTTGGACCGGAATGAAGAAGGACGTGACTGAGTTTGTTTCTAAATGCTTGGTATGTCAGCAAGTCAAGGCTGAGCAGAAAAGGCCCGGTGGACTGCTTCATCCTCTAGAGGTTCCGCAATGGAAATGGGAGAGTATCTCGATGGACTTTATAGATGGGTTGCCTAGGTCTAGAAGAGGCAATACCAGTATTTGGGTGATAGTGGACAGACTTATGAAGAGTGCTCACTTCATTCCTGTCAAGAGAATGAGGACTGCATCATCGTTAGCACCTATTTATGTTAGGGAGATATCGTTTGCATGGGGTACCTTCTAGCATAGTAAGCAATCGTGATCCTATCTTTACTAGTGATTTTTGGAAAAGTTTGCATGAAGCCATAGGGACTCAGTTATGCTTGAGCACGACATATCATCCTCAGACGGACGGCCAAACCGAGAGGGTGAATCAGATTCTAGAAGACCTTTTGAGGCTTTATATCTTGGACTTTGGCGAGACATGGGAGGTCCACCTTCCACTTGTAGAGTTTGCATATAATAACATCTATCAGTCTAGCATTGGCATGACACCTTTTAAAGCTTTGTATGGATGACCTTGTAGATCACCAACTTGTTGGTGGGAATCCACAGATACGCTAGTACTTGGGACAGATATGATTAGAGAGACTTCGGAGAAATTGGATCTAATTCAAAGACAAGACCACACAAGATAGGTAAAAGTCGTATGCTGGAAGGAGAAGGACCGACCTTGAGTTCAGTGTTGGAGACATGGTCTTTGTCAAAGTATCACCGTTAAGGAATGTTGTTCACTTTGGGTCGGTAGGGAAGCTAGCACCGAGATTCATATGACCGTTTCCTATTACAGAGAGAGTTAGACAGATGACCTACAGAGTAGAATTGCCCGAGAAGCTTAGTGGTGTGCATAATATGTTTCACGTATCACATTTGAGGAAGTGCTTACATGACACCGGAAAAGTGGTGGAGCCGAGCATACTTGAGGAAGTTGAAGTGGAGCGAGATGCTACGATCAGACGAGCCCCTACGTGCATCCTTGGATCGGAGGTCAAGAGGTTACGCAACAAAGAAGTCAAGCTAGTAAAACTACAATGGGGAAGTGATGAAGGAGACTCTACTTGGGAGACGGAAGCTAAGATGCATACGTTGTATCCTTTTCTCATTAAGGGTATGTTCTTAATTTCCCCTTTTTCTACCGCTTTGTTTATACTTGTTCTATCGTTTAGGATGTCCTCTTGATTATATCATCGACCTTTAGCTAGGAATATCCTATGATTGTAAACAAGTGTTTGACACATGTTATGTTTTGTGGATGCAAGTGGTTGCTAGTGGTTGCATTCACATAGACACCTTAGGCACTAGATCGGCTCAAGTCACTTTCACATTGCATGTGCATATATATGTTTGGTTGTGGAAGAGACCGAAATTGGATGTGTTATCATATGAATATTGCATATGGATGAATGATTGTGCACTCATGTAGAGGTTATGAAGTACATTAGGAATAATTGCATACATAATTGGACTCATGGAACTAACATAATTCGCATTAAGGAGGTCAACTGAATCAGTAGACCGCCTGATTTTGCATTAGATAAGGAAAATATACACGCACACTTTTGCATATGTTCATATAGCATTAGAAATCTTTTTTAAGGACAATGGATGCTTGTGAATGATGGTTGAGTAGATGGATGTTGGATGGTAGGATGCATTCTTCATAACTTAGAGATTTCAGGGACGAAATCCTTTAAAGAGGGGAGAATGTAACACCACATATTTTTCTATGAATATTAATAGACGAATTAAAAGAATACTTAATTTTAAAAGTGAGAATTAAGTAAAATAGACTATACCACTGCGTTCGTCTAATAATTCTGGTTAAGATGGACCCAAAGTTTGCATTAAAAATATAATGTATGAGAAAGTTATGGACCTTGGAAGTTTGTATACATATAAGGGAAATATATGTATATATATAAATTAATAAAATAAAAATTAACCTAAAATTCAAGAAAAAAAATTCAAAACAGTGGAAGTGAGAAGGCAAAACGCCAAACCGGCCTATTTTATGGGTCGACCCAGACCCAAGACCCGATGGGTCGACCCCAGGGTCAACTCAGGGTGTTTGGAATCGACACCTTCGGCCTAGAATGGTCTGTGACGAAATTTTGTGTTTTAGGGCTTATGTGTCACACTGTGGTTGGTTGGGTGACATGTCTTTTTGGTTTAGATGGCTCTAATGACTCCTATGCTAATTTAAAGGCCATGGTTTGCCTAACACACCTATAAATACATATCCAGACCTAAACCCTAATTCTATTATTCAATCTCATGGCGCCTCCATGCCCAAACTCTCGTCTACACCTAACCGCCACTAAAACCTAAATCAAATCAAAAAGTTCTACATCAACCTAGAGGATTAATCAATATCAAGTTAGAGTTCTTCAACAACAACAAGCGATTCAATTATCTTTTCTAATCCAAACGCTGTAAGTTCAGTTATTTTTAGATTTGAACACCTAAATCTAGTCTTGACATGTAATAAGACAAAATTGAGACTATGCCTGAATCTAAGTTGTTCTTTTTCTTTTATTCATATTCTCATGATGCTATTATCATCAGTTTATTTTGTTGTACATCAGTTTTTCATGTTCATGATGATGTTCTTATCAAGTCTTAGCCTTCATGCCTGTGATGATATTTTCATGCCTATTTTCTCTCTGATCTTATTTTATGCAACTTCTATCTCCCCCTATTTATTTTCTTTTATTGAATCTAGGTTAACTTTGAACCTAGGCTGAAATCGCGAAATACGAACGTTTAGAATACGGGGAATATTGGGTATTGCCTATTTGGGTGAATTTATGGGCATAACATGTTTGATGGAATTATTGAGCATAATTTGTTATGGATATGGGGTATTATTATTATTATTGCAAGTTTGGGTAAATTGGCATGTAAATCAATATTTGGGCATATGTAAATTGGCATGTAAATCAATATTTGAGCATATGTAAATTGCCATGTAAATCAATATTTGGGCATACACAAATTGGCATGTAAATCAATAATTGGGCATATGTAAATTGGCATGTAAATCAATAATTGGGCATATGATAATTGGGATGTAAAAATTGGAATTTGGACATGATTGGCAAGTATATAATTTAATTAAATCAAATGGCCGCCTAAGACAAGAGGTTAGATGTGAGTCATGGTGTAAGGCTGCCTAGAACCGCCCGGCATATCCAACAACTGCCACGACAACAATCTAATGTGAGAGGTCAAAGGCGAAGATTAGATGGGTAATAATGCCTAACGCGAGGTTAGAATGAGTTTGTGATGTAAGACTGCCCGGAACCACCAGGCACATCCAGCAACCGCAAACAACAAGTCTAATGTGAGAGGTTAGCGCATTTAATGCTTGAACCCGAGGTTGGAATGGGTTTGCGTGTAAGACTACCTGGAACCGCCCGGCACAATCCAGCTACCGCAAATAAGTCCAATGTGAGAGGTTGATGCATTAATAAATAATTAATGCTAAATGAACATGTTAAGTATGGTAGGGTTAAGTCAACATGCAACACTTGACCAATATGACATGATAAGTGGGTGGGTTAAGTAACTCGACTGGATTAATGACACTTAACCAATATAACATGACGAATGGGTGGGTTAAGTAAACTTGAATTGCTTGATTGATGACACTTGGCCAATATAGGGGATATACGAATAGACCCTAGGAAAACCATAGTAGAGGGACCCTTTTCAGCAGTAACCCACATTAGGTATCAACGGGATCCGGAGCTAGGCAGGGTGGGGCACGATTACTGGGATGATTATAAGCAGTCAAAATAGCGGCAGGTGGTACGGCAGTGCAGGTTCCGACGGATTACGGGCGTGCAGGTAATTCCGGCATGGGAAAATTTAGACACTGAGTACCAAGTAGGTATAAAGCTGTGCACTCTAGAACTGTATCGGGTTGCCACCCAAGGAAATGATATAGGGGCCGGGTTGATACAAACACATGAGGAACGTTATGAGTAGGAGCCGATCAATTAAGAGAGATACGGTGGGGACAATTAAACTGTAAATATGAGGTGGGACCCTCATCATGAGATATGTACCTTTAAAACTATCATGTGGGATATGGGGATCACTTATCTTGTTTTGTAACAAATGGCATTAATTGAACACTAGTTAGGTGGTGTAGAGAAATTAGGAATCAGTACGATACCTTATCATGTTTTAGTCTTATCTTATGCTTATCTCATTATCTTGTGATGCTTTTTATCATGGTTTTGTCTTGTATCCAGTTTATTCATGTCATGGTACCTTTACCTGTTTAAATGATGAAAGTCACTGGATTACCAGGCTTTATGTCTGACTTTGTTTTTGTTTTGCCTTCTTTCTTTCGTTCCCCCCTCTAGGTCCACAGGGAGGGAATACCACTGCTTAGTTCAGATTCTTTACAAGCTGAAAGATTGTGATGTATTGCTTTGGACTCTTTGCTTTACTGCTATGGCTGGCTATTGCTTAATTGAGGAATTATGTTATGTTATTTTGTATTATGCTTCTTTTGAAAAACAAGACAGATATTTGATGTAATGGGTTTTGATGTTTTGGTGTTGATGTTTGAAACAACCCTTATGAAAGTTTATCCTATTATGCTACTATGGAATAAAAGTTCTAATTGTTTTCCGCTGCTTAAATTTTTCTGTTTTGTAATTTTATCTGTTCTATACTCTTATGACCCCCACTAAAGTTAATGCACTCCCTTTGTGAGTGAACTTAATGGAGGTGGGGTATCACGCTCTTGCTTCAAATTCTTGGGAAGAGGTACATTTTGCAAAGCATATGGCCTACAAATCAAACTATAAATTCATAAGTTATGTCCTCTTCTTCAGATATCTCTAAAAGATACACTGATAAATCCAGTACAATGCAAGTCGATATGGGGACGGTTTAAAATAGAAACTAAATATACAGTTTCTCAAGCAATATCTGCACAGGTACATGTACATTTCTCCTATTCCTATCTATACTGAAATTAACCTTATCACTTATGTTCCACCGCATTATGTTATGTTTTGTAGGAAGCTTATAAGCATGGTAACAGTAGTTACCTCCACCATGGGCAATCACGATGATTGCAATCTATGGGTTAAATATAACTGGCCAAGACATTTAAACATAGAAATTCAATTATCAATTCTAGGTTTTCGATTAAATGTAACTGTGAATGATGGCATGTATCAGGTACAATCGGATATACCTTTCCTCCTATGTGTTGTTTGGCGGTCAAAAGCCTCTAAATTCAGAGAGACAAACTAGTAACCATGATGATGAATATTTATTGTATTTTATTACATTTTCAATGTATCTTTTTGCTAAATATCAAGTAATAATTAATATGTATATGCAATCAATAATTATTGCTTCACTATTTCATGCCTAGATTAGCTATGATGAATGTTGTTGTTAATCTTTAGAGTTGTAAAATGATTGTCACTGGATTTGGAGTCGTTGTTATACAAAGCATATTGCAGATGTAAAAGAAATGATAAAAGAAAGAGCAAATATGAAGGAAGGCTTCGAGACAATGAAATATATACCAATTAAGGATAGATCACTAAGAAAGATCTATGCATTGTACTATGAACATAGTTTTCTTGTTGAACTAAGTGCAAATTAATATGCTTGTGAACTATGTATTATATTATGTAATATTTTTATTGCTATTACTGCCGAACTTTCAAGTGTAACATACCGTTGTAATTTCGAAACATGTTTTGTCCTTGTGTTGAATCTATATAAAATATTTGGTTTAATGATTTTCTTTTTTGATATTATGTTAAATTTATAAATGTTTGTATCTATTATATTATATGTAAGCACAATCCTTCTCCGAAGACCTTTCAGATCCAATTTGTCCAAAAAAAACCAGACGCTGCCATCTGTCCACATCTAAAATCCAACGGCTTCCCTCTTATTTACCGTGTCGATCCAATCTTCTCCCCACTGTAACGATAATTCAGTTTCACCCAAATTAGGGTTCGTTCGCGGTCCATTTTTGGCACGCTGGGTATTGCGTTGGCGTCCGACGCGTCCGATGACACCAACGAGTTTTACTCTGCTTAAAAGGAGCACTTGCCGGATGTTGGAAATCAAGCCGTTGGATCTCTCTGTACAGCACTGGATCTCTCTGTGTAATAAACACACTGAACTATATATTTTCCATCTTCTTTTGCTTTCTTTACAGCAATGGATCTCTCTGAGTAATAAACATATTGAACTTCGCCATCACTTTGCACATGCATAGATGGTGAGAGAAAAACTTTTTTGGTTACTTCCCCGCTAGGTGGAGCTTCAGTCACATTTTTGTGGTCAGTCTGCTAGGCAATCCCTCTACAACCAGTCAAATAATGTTTGAATGGTTGGCTTCAATTTTCTCACCATTTTCTCGGTATAGTGATACAATTTCTTTTTGTTTGCTCTTCTAGAATTTTAACTTTGTTCTTTATTTTGTATATATCAAACAGAAAACTATTGGTTTACACTACACACACATTATCATTTTTATATCCACCTATTTCTATTATATCCCATATTGGTACATACATAAGATACAAAATTAATTTAAAAGTATCAAACGCACACCACTATAGTGCTCGGGTATTTCGCTTTGCTTCTTTCATCTTTGCGTTGCACTATCTTTATTATATTGATTGTGTTGTCTTTTAACATTGGATTACTTACATGCACAAATCATGATACTTCTGTGCATAAGCTATTTCTTTTATGTTAAATAAACAGAAGGTTTTATAAATATAATATATCCAACTTCTTATAAAAGCTTCAATGCAATTTGAATATAGTGACATTCATGTTTTTGCAAATAAACTTTAACATGTATTAGCTGAAATATACTATCGGTTTGATTTGAATACATTCATTTCTTTTATGAAACACTCCAAATTGAACCATATATGTATAGAAGATTGACACAATTAATTACATGTAGGTACTCCTTACCAAATATGCTTATGCGACAGGTTAAGTTTATTTATTTCTCATTTTTGCACTCATGTCCAACTCAAACTAAATTAATATTTGACTGGAAAAAGAAGATAAAAATATAACACACTATTTTTAAGCTACTTAGTACTAGATGGGAATGATAATGCACTAAGAAGATAATAGATTAAAACTGTCAGATTGCTCGAATTTGAGCACATGTGAAGTTTTACTACTCTCAATTGCGTTTTTTTTTCATTATTTATTTTACTAAACTAATATTGCGTATACATGTTGCAAAATTGTGCTTTTGCGGTGTTCTTTGGTTGCAGACAACTTAATCACTTTAGGATATTTCATATCATCGACGTTACTTTTGATGGTTAGTAAACTAATTTCATTAAGTTTTGCGTTATATAATAATATGTTCTTATTCCAATCAATATTTCAATGATGTGTTTCTTTACAAATAAATTCTGTTATGATTTCCCACAGTAACCTTGGCATCAAAAGAAGCAAATGATATTCTGATGCATTTATTTGATAATTTATAATTACCTTGCAACAATCCCAATTACCAGTAGTCTAATCATATTGATGCTACATAAAGAAAGCGTGATACAAAACGTTAAATCCAGATCCAGACACCTTCAAGCAATCACTCACAAGTCCAGCCAAAAGCATATATAACATGCCTATACTTAGTATGATATGCATTTTTAGTTGCACCAGCTATTAAGCATGAAGATGCAATTAAGAAAGTAAGCCAGGACGACGCAAAATAAATGACGTACCATGCTTTATTTTTACCAGGATTTAAAGGCAGCCCAAAACACATGCACTTGGTGATAGTCATAAGTAAAGATAGACTGGATAACAAAAACAGTAAAGCTCCAGCACCATAACCGGTGGACACGCCCAAATTGTAGACACAGTATGTAATATTTTGATTAATTGGATCATGCTATCTCCCCTGTGCTTCTTATGCATTCAGCAACAATAGCAAAGCCAAAAGCAGTGAGATTGAGAGCTATGACAAGTATATGAACTAGAGTAGAGCTCTTGCCTTCTTCCATTTTGAAGATTGTACCAAAATTTAGATACTTTGCTTAATAATTTAAAGATTTAGAATTTAAGATGGTTATTTGGTGGTATTCATCTACGTGAATTGCCAATTCCTTATTTTCTAAAAGACAATATCTTTTTTTTTTTTGGTCATGCAGGAGTCCTGTTCGGATGTTTCATTTACAGGTTCCTTTTCGGTTCTGTCCTCCTCGGTTGTTGTTTAGGTAAGAGGTCTCTGTAAAGCCAAAACCTTGATTCTATGATTTTTCCAGTTTTTTCTTCCTTTGAAATAAAAATTCCACTTTGAGGCTTCTTATTTTTTGATTTCGTCGATATCTATATATTGTCTATGCTTGATTTAATGGTTGACTAACTTGAAAGATTTATGCATTTGTCGATCTTTAGTAATAAATTTTATTTTCATGTTAAGGCTTCCCTACTGCCTCACTTTTTGGATTTTATTCGTGTTAGGCTGAATGAAGAGAAAAATGTTTGCTATCTTCTTAATATATCCTCGACATCTTCCATTCTTTCAGAATTATGTTTTTATGGGTATTTTTCATAAATATAATTTAAAGGGATATGTCACGTTCCACTTAATGAGTATTTAATATGCTTATATTAGCAAAAGTATAAATTGTGATTAATGAATAGGAATAACTAAACAATTTTTTTTTGGGTATTTTCAATAGTATATTTTCCGTAGAAATTTGGGTTCTGGTGAATTTGAACTATCAGGTTGTGAAATAATAATTTGACTTTGCATGAAAATTTGAGATTAGCAAAAATCTTTACAAATAAACAATTACAACCTCGATTTGCATGTTTACCTTAGATTTCAACTTAGTATTTTACTTTTCACTTTTTTCCTTATAGGAAAATGCTTCTTCTTGCACTGTTTAATACTTAATACTGAAGATTTGATCAGGAATTGCAAGAAATGAAGATCAACTGAACTATAGGTACTTCATAACTATCCAAAATGGTAAAGAGCAAAGTCAGATCCAAACCAACGCTTCTATCTGTATAGTTTCCGACCAAAGAGGAGGAAGTAAGGGTTATGTAATGTAGCCAAGCCGTAAGAGATATAAAGTTAGTGGTGATTATTATAAAAGAACTTAAGAAGTACAATCAATTTGACTTGAACCGAAGGTTGAAACTTAATAAGCGGGCAAAATAATAGGTAATCACGATGCTTAACAACCATGGGAAAAAATGAGAAATAAATAAACTTAACCTAGTCACATAAGCATATTTGGTAAGGAGTACCTACATGTAATTAATTGTGTCTATCTTCTAGACATATATTGTTTAGTTTGGAGTGTTTCGTAAAGAAATGTATGTATTCAAATTAAACTAATAGTATATTTCAGCTAATACATGTTAAACTTTATTTGCAAAAACATTAATGTCACTATATTCAAATTGCATTGAAGCTTTTATAAAAAGTTGGATATATTGTATTTATAAAAACTTCTATAAGTAAACTGATTTCATTAAGTTTTGTATTATTATTCCAATTAACATTTCAATGATATGTTTCATTGCAAATAAATTCAGTTATGATTTCCAGTAGTAACCTTAACATCAAAAGAAGTATACGATATTCTAATGCATTTATTTAATAATTTATAATTACCTTGCAATAATCTCAATTACCAACAGTCTAATCATATTGATGCTACATAAAGAAAGCGTGATACAAAACATTAACTCTAGATCCAGACACCTTGGTGAAGAAAATTATACATGATGCAAAATAGACAATAAAGCTACTTTATTATTACTATCCATTTAAATTAATTTTCATATGTCCGAGTCAAAAGTTGAATTTTGTTTTGATTGTTATTTTTAACCCACAACTTATTTGATAAGGGATGACATATTATATGTATTTAGTATATTCCTTTTCTAAATATTATTTACTCTAAATATCGAGGTCCATGTTATTGTTCATGTATTAAGTTCTGCCTCTTATTTTTTATCATTACTCATTACCTGATATATGTGGGCAATCGATGTGCATATAGTAACTATGACAAAATTGATGTGTCAATTTGAACAATTTGTTATTCATACTTTATAAGAACATGGGCTAAATTATATAATGTGGTGATCCAAATAAAATATTATCAGCTAAAAATAAAGCATATGCTAAATTCAGACTAAAATTCTTGGCTACTATCTGTTCCTCCTTCCATGTCATGACTCCTAGAAGACGTGTCTTCCCCTCCCACTTTAAGTCATCCAGTCTTTCTAATGTACAACTTAAGTCACAATGACCACCTGATGTTAAAAAGATGCCAGCGTTCACATACTTTCCATTGACTAGCTGTTTTGATTGCTATTTGTCACAGTTGAAAGTTTGTTATCGATAGTTTTTTCCCTTGCTAAGGATTTTAGGATTGAAACTGAATCTTTTTCTTGAAAATTTAAGATGAATTGTTGAATTAAATTAATTATAAAAAATAGACTAAGGTTTATAGGGAGCATTATGCCAAATTAGACGAAAATATTTTATACTTGACAAGCTAATTCTGCTATAGAATGAAATTGAAACTCTTTGTTAAAAATACATATTTATAGTGTATTCAAGTTTTACTTTGGTCGAAAGAATGTAAAGTGATAATCTTCCTGCCTAATTTATTTATAAAAAGTCTAAGTTCTACATTATGGTAGGTATGTGTTATTACTCATTCAATGTGTATATAATTACTATAATAAATTGATGTGTCAATTTGAATAATTTGTTATCCATACTTTGTAAGAACATGGGATAAATTATATAATGTGATGGTCTAAATTAAAAACAATTGGCTAAAAATAAATCATGCAACTACAAGAAAACAGGCTATTTGCGATGGCTTCAGATGGGCCGTCGGAAGCCGTCGAAAATTTTCGTGATAAACTGACTACCGAACTCTTTCTTCCTCATTTCTTTTGCTCATCCATTTTTTCCAGCTACGGTTTTTAAAACCCTACCACCCAAAATCCGATTTTTTTGCCTCACAATCCCGATTTCTTCGCGTAAGAACCTCCTTGGCCTTCATTCAGATCCCTAGAGTAATCAATTTAAGGTATAATATCTTTTTTCCATAAAAATCCAATTTTTACCTAAATCTATATTTGCTTAGATTAGAAAATTAGGGTTATCTATTGATTGCAATTGGTTTAAATAGCGTTTTAGTGGGGTTATAACATCCTATTATGTGTGTATTTCATGTGATATAATGAAATTGAAAATTTTATGTGTAGTGTTTGGTTATTTATGCATATATCTCCCTTAACTTGATTTTGACCATTGTATAATTGTGGTTATTTGTGTATATGTGCACCATTGTATATTTATTACTCTTGTATTTATTGCAAAAGTGGAAAAACTTACAAAAATTGTTTGAGTACATCTAACAAAACAAAAACCCTTTTGTTATTTAAGTTATTTATGAATCAACAAAGCAGATTTAAGAGAACACATCAAAATAGGATAATATGCATGAAATCGATGCATTATATCTATGAATATTACATGTATGAATAAACTTGTGAAGTAACATACAAAGCTAACTATTTTCAGTGTTGGAACAACCGTATGGGAAGTATTTATCAAGTATTGGAATACTGATGAGGCCCAGGTAAGTGCACCAAATTATTTGTAAATATCAAAAATATTTGATTGATAATGTCACTCTTTGCAGGCCCGGCCCAGCAACCTCCATACTTGCGCACATATTGTCTGTGATGCTGGTGATAATATCATCATGACATATTAACTACTTTACTTTATATCTAGCTTAAAATAAACGAGCAATTAAATCATGTTCTACTAAATTTGATGATATGAGCTTGTCCAATTTTGTTTTTGCCAACTTCTTCGTGTAATCAACTAATGAACTCTTGGCAATAATTGCAGGGAGACAAATTGGACGAATTTGAACCTCTCTTCGATTACAGTGCAGTCACCCCCCTTTATGTAGTCATTGAAGGTAAACTCCCTTACTTATATCTTGGTGTTTTTGTTGGAATCTCAAATCCTTTTTCTTTTTTGTTAGTATTAATGCATATATATTATAGATGACGACGATGACACGGTTCCTTTTACTATTTTGGGTAGGCCTATGGGAAAGAGATGCTTAAATTCTGATTTTAAGGTATATTTTTCTATTTTTTTGTTAAATATATTTTTAAGGTATGTTAATTCTGATTTTAAGGTATGCTTAAATTCTGGTTTCGGATGCGCGTATGCGAAAGCGACGTGAAACAGGCGGTGTGAATTTGGAAATCAAGTGGTAAACGATTTTTTTCTTAATATAATTTTTAGTTTAGAAATAAAATCATGTACCCTTACACAGTTACTACAAATATGAGTTAGGATTCAAACTGTCCACTTCATCATAATTTGTACAAAGTATGAGTTAGGATTTGGAAATCAAGCTGATTTTTTTGGGGCAGTGTATTTATTACTGGTATATATATTGGTGGACTACGCGGTATGCAAAAATTTATGTATTATGTATTTAGTGGTTTAGTTTATGGTGATATTTTTGTGTTTTTGTTAATTGGTTGAGAGCTGATATGTTGGGCTATCTATTGATTGATTAGATAGTGTTTTTAGTTAAGAAGTATAGTTGGAAGGCTAAATAGCGGCTGAAATTTAAAAAAAAAATGCAGGTTTTCCGACGGCTTCCGACGGCCGTCGGAAGCCGTCGGAAACCGTTACAAACCGCCAAAAACCATCGAAAACAAAAACTACGGGCTGTGTCGAAAACCGTCGGAAAATCAGATTTTCGATGCCTCTAAAAGCGATGGCTATTTCCGACGGCTTCCGACGGCCGCAGACAGTTTTCAGCCCTCGAAAATAGTATTTTTTCTTGTAGCATGGGCTAAATTCAATTTGAAAGCTGCTATGATGTTTAGATTGACCGCCCTCTTCAAACATTATTCTTTCCATACTAATATATTTTATGTCGAATCACATGCATATATACTATAATTTGTCGCTACATCTACTTCGCCTTCTACCTCATGACTCCTTGCAGATGAATCTTCTCCTCTTACTTTGAGTGATCCAATCTTCCTAATGTACAACCTAAATCAGGATGACCACATGATGTTAATAACATATTTTTGTTCACATTATTAACAAATAGACTAAGATCTGTAGGGAGCATCAGCACTATGAATAAATTAGAAGGAATTTTTATATGCCTGACAAGCTAATTCTGCTATAGAATGAAATTGAAACTCTTACTTAAAAATAGATAATTATAGTGTTGTGAAGTTTTACTTTGGTCAATAAAATGTAAAGTGATGAGCTTCCTGCCTAACTTATAAATAAAAGCTCCAAATTCTACCATATGGTAGGTATATGTAGTTGAGGAATAGCAAAATTAACTTTTACCACCCATGATGTTCTATCAGTATTTGCATGACGTTATTCATTTACATGTTTTCTATGAATACCGATGAGATGTAATATTATATTTTTTAGTACTAGAATATTATTATTTTATGTAAATCAAGTGCTAAACTTAAATATTATAACATTAACGGATTGATAAATTATTTTGATGATGCCCTTAGTACATCATACATGATAAGGATATGTTAACATCTTTTTTATATCACAAGGTTAACTATGATGCCATTTTTTGTATCATAAATATTTGGTAGAATCACCGACTACTGTGAAGTTTAACACTATATTTTTTTTGTGAACATGGCTAATTTCCTTCACTATTTGCATCCGTTATATAGAATTCGAACACATTAGACAATCTTTACATATGAAAAAAATTGCTTTTGATTTTTTTTTGTGAAGCTCCCAGTATACTGGAAGCAATGCACATTTTGATTCAACCAAATTTCCTCAGAATTAACCATTTTAGATTAAAACCTTGATGTTTGACTATATTATGTTTTTATTTCATGTACCAGTTCAAGGCATTAGTAGTTTCCTTCTAAAACGGATTGATTTATTATCAAAAATACTAAATTCTGTGTCATAATTTGCTATAGCGTTGGAATTAGACAATTGAACTGGATATATAAGCAATATTGCTAATTTTTTTTATAGCAAATTCAGGAGTGGACTTGAAAATACAAAGCATGAATATATTGTTTACAAGCACATGAGCTAAACTGGACCACAGGTATACCATCACAATTAGTATGGTAACCAGGCCCGGCCCAAGGGGTAGGCGGGCTAGGCCATCGCCTAGGGCAGCACGCCGGAGGCGGTGGAGGAGGGGCAACAAGTTGGTCAGTATGCTTTCAGATATATCGATGTATAAAGAATATAGGGCAACAAATCTTTGAAGATGTGGTGGGTGGGGTGGTATTGCAGCTGGTTAACAATCCAGCAACCTGGGGTCGATCCATGTCATGTACATTGGTGGTTAACTAGGTTATTTTTCCAAACAATTTTTTTTCTTTTGCCTAGGGCAACAGATTGTATTGGGCCGGCCCTGATGGTAACTGTTAGTTCAACACATTTAAGGCTATATCGTATATAATATATTTTTACCAAAAATTGCTAACGTTGATTTACCAGTTGATAAACAATATGAGAGTGCGGGTACTGTGATCAAAATTTTGCTCAAATCACAGGAAGATACATAGGAGAAGTGATTAATATGTTGAGTATGAATAAAAAAAAGCGATTGATATGACGAGTATGGGAATATATATATATATATATATATATATATATATATATATATATATATATATATATATATATATATATTTCATTACTCTTTATATGCACAATTCGTTTTGAAATTGATTGCAATTGTTACAAATATGTGTATTGTCCAACTAGCAGTTATTATAATGTCTTTACTTTCTGTTAATTTTCTACAAGACCTCTATAATTGAAAATTATTGAATTTATAAATTGTACTTCAGTCTATGAAATGTTTTTACGTATGATCTATCTTTTTCCATGCAACATTTGGACTATAGTTGAACGTATTTTAACAACCTGGGACTATAGTCCCACATTTTTAGGATGACATCATTATGACAGTCAAGAATCTTTATTTATAATAATCTACACTATATAGTAAAAAAGTGAAAATATTTTAACGTAATTAGTTCCTAGAATATGTTTTTTTTTTAATATTTACTAACAGCGGGTAGAAACTTTTGAACAGTATTAAAATTTAATATTTATTTGACTAAATTTTCAATGTATTTTTTCATCTAAAACAACATCTGTATTTCCTAAATCACTATATGTTTTCACATCTGTAGCCTTTGCGAAAATTTGATTGACACCACTAAAATTTAATTACCAACTATCAAATCTACCTCATTGCACATTAAAGCTACATATTTGTAAAATATTCAATCTCATCTTCTCACTTTTTTTATTTGATTTCCCCAAAGTTTAACCCTTCCTATGCTAAATAGAAATCACACCTCTTAGTTCATCAGTATATTAAATTAATATACATGTTTTGCACGATGCTCTTTCTTCTCATTTACGGCCTTATTATGTTCAAACAATAAATTATGCTATACTGTTTTATTCCCTGGATGTATACCATATGTTTTGAGTTATTAGATGTTTCAACGTCTATAATTTACAACTCGTCCTTACATTAAATACCTTTAACCTCACGACAATTAAGAATAAATTATTTGAATTCTTCTTCAAGAACCTTGAACTATAGTAATCTACACTATATAGTAAAAAGTGAAAACTACATTGATGTAGTTAGTTCTTACAATATGTTCAAATTTTTAAATATTTACTGATAGCAGGTCGAATTTTTTGAACAATTTTACAATTAAATATTTAGTTGACTAAAATTTCAATGTATTTTTTCATCTAAAATAGTATATGTGGTTCCTAAATTAATATATGTTTCCATGTCTGTGGGTTTGAGAAAATTTGACTAATATCACTAAAAATTTACAAACAATTGTCGAATTTACCTCGTTGCACATTAAAGCTTCATATTTGTCAAATTTTCAGTCTCATCTTTTATCTTTTTTTTTTTAATTTGACAACTTCGCCAAAGTTTAACCCTTACTATGCTAAATAGAAATCACACCTCCAAGTTCATTATTATATTAACTGTGTAGTTGACTGGTTACAGCCTATGTTTATTTTTCCCACATAGTTAACATGATCCATTCACTTTGCTCTCTATTAGTGGATATATATAGATATTTCGTTACATCAACTTCAGATCCACTTCATCTGTAAAGTTTTTCCCCTTAAACATAGTGCCACAATGTTTATCTTCTCTTATTTCTACCTGATGTATTCGAATGTGTTAATTATAACAAAATAATTTTTCCCCTTCGCTCTGTTTATTTTATACAATTTCCACCTTCTATGTTGCTAACATGATTGTTTCTTTTGTTCGACATATGGTGCCAAAATTTATAGTTTTTTCCGAAAAATTTAAAAAATTGTTGCTTGGACCTGCACTTATTTATGATAAATAGATAAAAACTCATTTTAGAAATTATAAATTTACAACATTATTATCTTATATATTTTGTATAGGTATAGACTTGGAAAAAAATACTGCTCTTGAGTCAAAAATTGGGCCTTTTTGTAACGGCCCGCTAATCTTTACTATCTGAGTTGACTAATAACACCACACGTCCAACCCAAATTGCACAGAAATACGAATCATTATTAGAAAGAAGTTAGAGGATGAGAAATAGAAAGAAAGAAATATTAGAATAGAAGAAAACGAAGAAGACAAATCTTACAGTGGAATGAATAAAATATATTATATAACATAACTTTTTGAAATACAAAAATTTCAATGAATAACATATAGTTATCAGAGTATAACACTTACAACACAGCAGAAATAAAAATACTATATATCTAACACTGAAGCCTCCTGCTCCAAGCTCCTCCAAGTGAATCTGTAAAATCCCGACTACTTGACTGCCCATACAAATTTGGGCACCCAAGAGTTTAGTGAAAAACAAACAAAATAAACTCTAGGTCAGTTATTGGACTGGTGTGAGTAAACTCCAACCATTTGTTTAACTTTCAAAATCCTTTCGAAAGAAAAGCTAATAGTAACACCAGCCCACACATAAACATGGATGGTTTTTACCTTACTATAACCCAAAACACTTTGATAAAAAAAATCCAGTGATATTATAATAATGTCTAATCAAATAAATAACAATCTCGCAGAACGCTTGCATCTCACGCTCCCCACATATAGTATACTAATCAAAACCGTGGGCGCTTATTGGATATTGCATTCCAACCTTGACAAGGTATGGGACCACCTTCCGTTAGTGTATCTCTAGAGGCGAATGCACAGGGTTCCACAATAACGTCTTGCAATCCGGCCCTCACATGACCGACCACTCATTTCGCTTGAGTGTATCGAATATATATCACCAACGGTTGGGATCAGCAACCGTTTCCCGAATGGTACAGCATCGAATAGAACAAGAAATTAAATGAATCTCTAGATAGGTGATTATACATCCTAATTGGAGCGACCCACATAGCCATGTTGCCTGCCCGATTTTTGTCAATTCCCGGTTGTTGAGGCCTGAGGCTTCGATTATTTCCATTCATTGATAGCACAATTACTTTGAATGCCACATTGTCAGATCCGTTAATCACTAATTGATTTGCACAAATATTCTGGATGTTATGCTGAGGGAATAAATCCGTTGCCACCATATATATTTGTACAGATCAACATATTCGATCAATGGAAATACTCTTTCAGACATTCGTCCATTTACGTTCGTTCTGGGATTGAACGAAACCGAAGGCACAATTTCTGTTAATAGAAAAAGCCCTTGCATTTTACTCCGTCTTTGATTATCTTCATATAATCTGATTCGCAACGCTACTGCCAATACAAAGTGGTTCCCAGATAATAATCCAACTGGTTTCTCCATATTGACAACGATATTGGCAAATACTTCGATAGTCGTTTATTTAACTATCAAAGAAAAACAAACAAACATTCCCCCATAAAGTCCATCAATCATTGGGCCTGTTAATTAATATTTCATTAATTAATTCAATCCTCTATTTCTCTATCAATATTTGTTAACCAAATAATTTCAATAATCATCTTGGCCTCTTACGCTATTCGGAAAACATTTCCATATATCGCCTTCTATTATTTTCTATAGTTAGAAAATATATTCTATTTGTATTTGAAAAACAATTTCAATCACTTATCTCTTTCCCGGCTACTTTAATTATACTCGGGAAATATTTACTGTTATATTTCCAAAATTCCATCACTTGGGTTAAAATGAATGTTGTGTAAATCATCGTTACAACAACCCAAAATATTTTATTCAACTAACTGTTATTCAACACTTCTCTACGAGATTGGATCTTACTATTTATCAACTAAAAATGAAATCAATCAAGTTGGGGTAAAATTACCTCTCAGACCTTGACTGAAAACATCATTAACTTCAAAACAGACAAAACCACTTACCTCGAATAAACAGACCATAAAACCCAATTATTCATTTTTAAAACATATAAATGGTTCGCTTTCTATTTCTAATTTATAGATTTCCCTTTTTTTTACAATATTCTATTTTTTATTTCGTTTCCTAATAGAATGCAATATATTTTGATATATTGATTTCTAACTATCAAAATTTCTTAAAAATATTCTAACTCCTTAAATTTCCGGAAAATTTCGCCATAACCTCCTTTGTACCGGGAGCATCGGGATATTTCAAATAGTCCCCCATGGCCCTCACCAATCCAAAAGAAAAAGAAAAAGCCAAGCGACTAGCCGATACGGCACATAAAATCTCATATATGAATTTAAACATGTACCTTTTTGTCGAGCACAAATTAAAATCTTCATATACTTCATACCACACCGGTCTAACACATGTTCACTTGTTTTCAATTCAACTCAATCCATTCGTTTGAATTCAGTTTCGCTCATTTATTCTTTAATTAGCTATTTTGCCTATTTCACTTGTTATTCGAACATATCATGTTTAAATAAAATATTTAACTTGCTTATAACTAAATTAAATTCTCATTTTCATTTCAAGTTTCCTTTTCGATTTCGAATATGAATTTCCAAATATAATTCACTTATTCAAAGCCCATTATTAATTCAAAATCTCATTAACTAATTACTATTCGAATTAGTTAATTCTATTCAATAATCAAAAATCTGATTTCTATTTCAAAATAATCAACTCATTACTCCACTTGAGTTCGCATATAATTTACAACTCAAAATCTGAAATTTTCTAAATAGAAATTCGGATTTTATTTGCTTAAAATCCTTTTATAAAATTAAATAAACCGTTATGGTTTTTAAATGGTTATGACGCTGTTTTTCTGAAAATTTGATTTGATATAACTCAAAATTTATTCGACGAAATCCAGATTTTTCTTCTCCATTAGAAAACTATTATCAAATCGGTCCTGACGTTTCTCGTTTCAAAGAATTACGACTTCAATTGAGTTTTGTATATTCAATTGAAGTTCGAAACGACAATTTACGAACTTCGTTTATAATAACTTCAACTCCATTCTGATATATTTTTTATTATATATCAAATCCAATTTTCCAATTCAACATAATATTTTCGATCTTTTAAAATTGTCGATTTTCCCTAACTCGGAAATAAATTTATTTATACTTCGATCTTCTATATTCAAATTCTATTTCAATTCAAATTGAATTTCCCATATTCAAATTCCATTTCAATCTCCATTTGAATTTCAATATATTTTCAAACTTCATTTGGATTTCTATATTTAAATCTATTTTCAAACTCCATTTGAATTTCTATATTCAAATCTATTTCAAATTCTATTTTGAAATTCTATTTCAAGTTCTATTTAAATTTCTATATTAAATTTCCATTTCCTTTCTATTTGAATTCCTATATTTAAACTCCATTTCACTTCTATAGTTAAACCCCATTTGAATTCTATTTTCAAATCTCTATATTTTAAATTTCATTTGAACTTTCTTCATTCAAATCCATTTGAATTCTTTTGAATTCAAATTCTATTTGAATTCCTTTAAATTCAAATTCTATTTTAATTCCTCTGAATTCAAATTCTATATTTGAATTTCCTTTATATTTTCTACATTCAAATTCTATATTTGAATTCCATTTGAATTTCTATATTCAATTTCTTAAACAAGTCTCGATTTCAATTTCTTTTGAAATCGATATTTCTACCTTTGGAAAATAGATTTCCCTTTTCAATTTCTCACTTGTATTTTTATTTCTGAATTATCCAATGATAATTCTTTTTACTTCATTTATAAACTTCGTTTATAAAAGAACTATTTATAAACTACGTTTATAAAGGAACTACTTGTTTTATTTTTTAAAACACGTTTATATTTCAAATCTATTTAAAAATTAAAATTCTATTTTTCTAAAATAGAATTTCCCTTTTAAATCTCAAATACCCCTTTCAGGGTATTTTAATAAATTAACACTTAGGCCCAGTGATATTTAAACACCAAACAACCAATTATTTATTTCAGGTTTTTTAACACATCATATATAACAGTATATATGCAAACAAATAAACTAATAGATAATATATTTTTGAGGAATCCAGTTGGATCCCTCCAACCTGTTTTTCTTGCATCCACAGACGTTAGTCAACAAAAATAATACCCATCCTGCTTAGAGGCATGATATCGTGGTATAGAAGGTCATCCACTATCATAGCGTGGACGTATAGGGTAATCATCTGCTAATGGTACCGCGGGCATCCGCTAATGATACTGCGGGAAATCCAACCACCAATATATATATATATATATATATATATATATATATATATATAATAACAACCACCAAGCCTAAATAACTAATATATTTTAAAATGCACAAAGATATTTAATGCAACCTAACAAGCAACAAACAATTATTTTTAACTGATAAAAAGAAATATAAATAAAAGGTGAGTGAGATTTACTCACTGTGGTTTTATTTGCAATGAATATCAGATTAGATGTTGCATCGTTGCAACTACAAATCAACTCGAATCTTCTCGAATAAATTTATCTTGCACCTACGATTTCATTAAATTTTACTTATTGATTATATGATTATTTATTTAACTAAACTACTAACATAAATTAATGAATTATTTTATGCATTTTATTTTTTGGAAAAACATATACCTTATACTCTTGCCAATCTCGACAAATTCAAGAAGCATAACCTTAACCGTTATTGATCAACTCTCCACTGAAACAGCCCCAAAATATAGCTCCATCGGACTTCGGCAATTCACCAACTACTTCACAAACAATCATCATGACCTTGTTATTACTGATGGTTTACTGTCTACAATGGCTACCGCCCCATTACACTATCATATCTACCTTAATTACTGTTGTAAACTCAGCTGTCATCAAACCCCCCTTTTTTTCCAGGCAAATAAAACACGGTTTCCCTTTACAGGTTAGAAAAACGAACCTTCTTTCCCCTCATATACCATATTGGAATCATACTGGCCATTGCTGATGCTTCCCTTCCACCTTCATTCCTCCGTACATAGTTCATCGGCTCAGCACCCCCTAGTCTGCGCTCACAGCAGTAACGCCACCGAACCCTACTACTGGCGTTGACTTCAGATTGCCCTAGCAATTCTGACCATCGCGAGTTCGAATGCCATCATCGTTCCAAATCTCGAGCTCCACAAACTGTGGTTCGCACTCCTCACTGGTTCGATGTCGCACTCCCAAATCGGTATCCCAGAAACCCCGATGAACCCTAGCTCGAACGTCCTTTTGCTCGATATCGAGCTTCCTCTCTAATCGCGTTACTGGAAATCACGACATCCATTAACCCTAATCATCATCGCAATCCCTAAATCGAACGCACCCATTTTCTCGGATTCACTAGCGCCTCTTCGTTGATGTCGAACTCGCGGTCTTCACTGCGATTCCCCTTTTAATTTCCTAGTGGATTCGAACTTTGATTTTTAAGAGAAGGGAATGATTTATTTCGTTTTTTTACTGAAGCTTTCATTTCGATTTTTATTTTAGAAGACGAGGCTCGCGATTGATATAGAGGTGGAGAGGGAACCGAACGTACACCCAAATCTTTGTAGTTATTTAAAAAGATTTTCTAATTAATTTGATTTGATTTTCATTCGATACAAAGAGATCTTTTATTTCTTTTAAACATATATCAATTTGATTTCGATCTTATCCATTATAAATATCTCGGGATTCACAGTTAAAAATCGTGAACCGCTATTTTAGCGTACCGACCGTCATTCCAATGTTATAGCTTTATACCGAACTCAACAGAATATTTTCTAAATTTTATTTCGAGTGTGTATATATAAAATAACCATATTAAATCGATATAATATACTTTAAATTCAAAAACAAATAAATTCTCTGATAATAAAATATTTTTATTACCATCTGTATTCAAATACAATTAATACTGATCATCTGAATAGTTTTGATTCAGTTCTAGATTTTGAATTCCATTATTATCGTTTCGTATTACAATACCCGCTATGTTCGATATTAATTCCTATATTGATTATTAAATCGATAAATTCATATTAAAATTCATTTATTACTTCAATTTAACATTTCAAATAAATTTAAATCTTCAAAATAAATTGACTAAAAATCTGGGGCGTTACATTCCTTCCCTCTTAAAAGAATTTCGTCCCTGAAATTACTAAGGAAGAAGAAATACTACATACCTGTTAACTTTTCAAAAGTCCGTTTTATTATAACTCAGTATTTCATGTTATATAACTCAAGTCCCATTCAGCTTTAGGTTCTCATGGAAATATTTAATTTCCTATTCATTCAAGTTGATTTCAATCAATTTATTTCTTTTAATCCATTTAACTTGTTTAAGTTAAAATTGGATTCCAGAATTCAAATGCCTGGTCTTTGTTTTCAAATCCCTTTGAATCATATAAATATATATATCTATTTATAACCACCTCAAATTCAAAACATTTGAATTTTCCAAAGCAACAGGTTTCTAAAATAAATTTCCATTGGAAATCTTACTAAGGTAGCAATCATCACTTAGAAACTCGAAAATGAACACTGATGATGTCACGATCATCATCAGAATTATTTCCTAGCCACTGAAGTGAGTTCAGTTTTTTATCACTTTCAAAATCCACTCAAATATGATTTTGATTCAAAACCCTTGCAAAACAAAGCTATATTATTTTAATATACTTTAGAAAATATTTTCAAACTTCCCAGGATTTAAATTCCAAATTCTAGTTTGAATTAAATTTTTTATTCATCTCATTTGTATATTTCATTCATATACAAATCATATTTGGTTATAGATAACCATTTAAATTTTTGTAATCTCATTTGATTATAAAAATAACAAATCAACACATCCACGTAATATAATAATTTCAGAAAATTATTCATTCTATATCAAAAATAAAATTTTGAGTAAAATTATTTCATTTACTCACTTCAAAACATTATTATGTTGAATTTCTCTGTTCAAGTGTTTAGAAATTCCTATCGACTTCGTGGCGCCCCATGGTTCGATCAGAATTCATAAACCACTAACCAGACTAGCCAACACAATATAAAACAACTTTTGTATAAATTAACAAATACGCACTCTCGTATATATACACTCGACTCATTCTAGGGTACTACTGATCCTATCTCTAATGAGCACATGCCACACAAGCCTAGGTGTTCGCTCAACCTAAGCTCTGATACCAACTGTAATGGCCCGCAAATCTGTACTATCTGAGTTGACTAATAACACCACACGTCCAACCCAAATTGCACAGAAATACGAATCATTATTAGAAATAAGTTAGAGGATGAGAAATAGAAAGAAAGAAATATTAGAATAGAAGAAAACGAAGAAGACAAATCTCACAGCGGAACGAATAAAATATATTATATAACATAACTTTTTGAAATACAAAATTTTCAATGTATGACATACAGTTATCAGAGAACAACACTTACAACACAGCGGAAATAAAAATACTATATATCTAACCCTGAAGCCTCCTGCTCCAAGCTCCTACAAGTGAATCTGTAAAATTCCGACTACTTGACTGCCCATACAAATTTGGGCACCCAAGAGTTTAGCGAAAAACAAACAAAATAAACTCTGGGTCAGTCATGGGACTAGTGTGAGTAAACTCCAACCATTTGTTTAACTTTCAAAATCCATTCGAAAGAAAAGCTAATAGTAAGACCAGCCCACACATAAACATGGATGGTTTTTACCTTACTATAACCCAAAACACTTTGATACAAAAATC
Organism: Allium sativum; assembly: GCA_030737875.1. Taxonomy (NCBI): domain Eukaryota; kingdom Viridiplantae; phylum Streptophyta; class Magnoliopsida; order Asparagales; family Amaryllidaceae; genus Allium; species Allium sativum. The sequence goes on along the minus strand of CM060925.1, from coordinate 302,630,406 downwards.
CAGTGATATTATAATAATGTCTAATCAAATAAATAACAATCTAGCGGAACGCTTGCATCTCACGCTCCCCACATATAGTATACAAATCAAAACCACGGGCGCTTATTGGATATTGGATTCCAACCTTGACAAGGTATGGGACCACCTGCCGTTAGTGTATCTCTAGAGGCGAATGCACAGGGTTCAACAGGAACATCTTGCAATCCGGCCCTCACATGACCGACCACTCATTTCGCTTGAGAGTATCGAATGTATATCACCAACGGTTGGGATCAGCAACCGTTTCCCGAATGGTACAACATCAAATAGAACAAGAAATTAAATGAATATCTAGATAGGTGATTATACATCCTAATTGGAGTGACCCACATAGCCATGTTGCCTGCCCGATTTTTGTCAATTCCCGGTTGTTGAGGCCTGAGGCTACGATTACTTTCCATTCATTGATAGCAAAATTAATTTGAATGTCACATTGTCAGATCCGTTAATCACTAATTGATTTGCACAAATATTTTGGATGTTATGCTAAGGGAATAAATCCGTTACCACCATATATATTTGTACAGATCAGCATATTCGTTCGTTGGAAATACTCTGTCAGACGTTCGTCCATTTACGTTCGTTCTGGGATTGAACGAAACCGAAGGCACAATTTCTGTTAATAGAAAAAGCCCTTGCATTTTACTTCGTCTTTGATTATCTTCGTATAATCTGATTCGCAACGCTACTGCCAATACAGAGTAGTTCCCAGATAATAATCCAACCGATCTCTCCATATTGACAACGACATTGGCAAATACTTCGATAGTCGGTTATTTAACTATCGAAGAAAAACAAACAAACATTCCTCCATAACATCCATTAATCACTGGGCCTGTTAATTAATATTTCATTAATTAATTCACTCCTCTATTTTTCTATCAATATTTGTTAACCAAATAATTTCGATAATCATCTTGGCCTCTTACGTTATTTGGAAAACATTTCCATATATCGCCTTCTATTATTTTCTATAGTTAGAAAATATATTCTATTTGTATTTGAAAAACAATTTCAATCACTTATCTCTTTCCCGACTACTTTAATTATACTCAGGAAATATTTACTATTATATTTCCAAAATTCAATCACTTGGGTTAAAATGAATGCTGTGTAAAACATCGTTACAACAACCCAAAATATTTTATTCAACTAACTATTATTCAACACTTCTCTTTGAGATTGGATCTTGCTATTTATCAATTAAAAATGAAATCAATCAAGTTGGGTTAAAATTACCTCTCAGACCTTGACTGAAAACATCATTAACTTCAAAACAGACAAAACCACTTACCTCGAATAAACACACCATAAAACATAATTATTCATTTTTAAAACGTGTAAATGGTTCGCTTTCTATTTCTAATTTATGGATTCCCCTTTTTGTTTACAATATTCTATTTTTTTATTTCGTTTCCTTATAGAATTTAATATATTTTGATATATTGATTTCTAACTATCAAAATTTCTTAAAAATATTCTAACTCCTAAATTTTCCAGAAAATTTAGCCATAACCTCCTTTATACCGGGAGCATCGGGATATTTCAAATAGCCTCCCATGGCCCTCACCAATACAAAAGAAAAAGAAAAAGCCAAGAATCTCATATATGAATTTAAACATGTACCTTTTTGTCGAGCACAAATTAAAATCTTCATATACTTCATCCCATACCTGTCTAACACATGTTAGCCTGTTTTCAATTCAATTCAACTCAATCCATTCGTTTGAATTCAGTTTCGCTCATTTATTCTTTTATTAGCTATTTTGCTTGTTTCACTTGTTATTTGAACTTATCATGTTTAAATAAAATATTTAACTTGCTTATAACTAAAATAATTCTCATTTTCATTTCAAGTTTCCTTTTCGATTTCGAATATGATTTTTCAAATCTAATTCACTTATTGAAAGCCCATTATTAATTCAAAATCTCATTAACTAATTACTATTCGAATTAGTTAATTCTATTCAATAATCAAAAATCTGATTTCTGTTTCAAGAAAATCAATTCATTACTCCAATTGAGTTCGCATATAATTTACAACTCAAAATCTGAAATTTTCTAAATAGAAATTCGGATTTTATTTGCTTAAAATCCTTTTATAAAATTAAATAAACCGTTATTGTTTTTAAATGGTTATGGCGCTATTTTTCTAAAAATCTTAGACGACGAAATCCAGATTTTTCTCCTCCATCAGAAAACTATTATCAAATTGGTCCTGACGTTTCTTGTTTCAAAGAATTCCGGCTTCAATTGAGTTCTGTATATTCAGTTGAAGTTCGAAACGACAATTTACGAACTGCCGCGCTACGGTGAGCTCGTTTTAATTATATTTATATATATAAACATTTGAACTTCGTTTATAATAACTTCAACTCCATTCTGATATATTTTTAATATATATCAAATCCAATTTTCTAATTCAACATAATATTTCCGATCTTCTAAAATTGTCGATTTTCCCTAACTCGGAAATAAATTTATTTATACTTCGATCTTCTATATTCAAATTATATTTCAATTCAAATTGAATTTCCCATATTCAAATTCCATTTCAATCTTCATTTTAATTTCAATATATTTTCAAACTTCATTTGGATTTCTATATTTAAATCTATTTTCAAACTCCAATTGAATTTCTATATTCAAATCTATTTCAAACTCTATTTTAAAATTCTATTTCAAGTTGTATTTAAATTTCTATATTAAATTTCCATTTCCTTTCTATTTGAATTCCTATATTTAAACTCAATTTCACTTCTATAGTCAAACTCCATTTGAATTCTATTTTCAAATCTCTATATTTTAAATTTCATTTGAACTTTCTTCATTCAAATCCATTTGAATTCCTTTGAATTCAAATTCTATTTAAATTCCTTTAAATTCAAATTCTATTTTAATTCCTTTGAATTCAAATTCTATATTTGAATTTCCTTTATATTTTCTACATTCAAATTCTATATTTGAATTCCATTTGAATTTCTATATTCAATTTCTTAAACAAGTCTCGATTTCAATTTCTTTTGAAATCGATATTTCTACCTTTGGAAAACTAGATTTCCCTTTTCAATTTCACACTTGTATTTTTTATTTCTGAATTATCCAATGATAATTCTTTTTTACTTCATTTATAAACTTCGTTTATAAAAGAACTATTTATAAACTTCGTTTATAAAGGAACTACTTGTTTTATTTTTCAGAACAAGTTTATATTTCAAATCTATTTAAAAATTCAAATTCTATTTTTCTAAAATGGAATTTCCCTTTTAAATCTAAAATACCCCTTTTAGGGTATTTTTATAAATTAACACTTAGGCCCAGTGATATTTAAACACCAAACAACCAATTATTTATTTCAAGTTTTTCTAACACATCATATATAACAGTATATATGCAAACAAATAAACAAATAGATAATGTATTTTTGAGAAATCCAGTTGGATCCCTCCAACCTGTTTTTCCTGCATCCACAGACGTTAGTCAATAAAAATAATACCCATCCTGCTTTGAGGCAGGATATCGCGGTATCGAAGGTCATCCACTATCATAGCGTGGACGTATAGGGTAATCATCCGCTAATGATACCGCGGACATCCACTAATGATACTGCGGGAAATCCAACCACTAATATATATATAATAGCAACCACCAAGCCTAAATAACTAAAATATTTTAAAATGCACAAAGATATTGAATGCAACCAAACAAGCAACAAACAATTATTTTTAACTGATAAAAATAATTATAAATAAAAGGTGAGTGAGATTTACTCACCATGGTTTTATTTGCGCTGAATATCAGATTAGATGCTGCATCGCTGCAACTACGAATCAACTCGAATCTTCTCGAATAAATTTATCTTGCACCTACGATTTCATTAAACTTTACTTATTGATTATATGATTATTTATTTAACTAAACTACTAACATAAACCAATGAATTATTTTATGCATTTTATTTTTTGTAAAAACATATACCTTATAATTTTGCCAATCTCGACAAATTCAGAAGCATAACCTTAACCGTTACTGATCAACTCTCCACTGAAACAGCCCCAAAATATAGCTCCATCCGACTTCGGCAATTCACCAAATGCTTCACAAACAATCATCATGACCTGGTTATTACTGATGGTTTACTGTCTACAATGGCTACCGCCCCATTACACTATCATATCTACCTTAATTACTGTTGTAAACTCAGCTGTCATCAAAGCCCCCTTTTTTTCAAGTAAATAAAACACGGCTTACGAACCTTCTTCCCCCTCATACACCATATTGAAATCATACTGGACATTGCTAATGCTTCCCTTCCACCTTCATTCCTCTGTACATAGTTCATCGGCTCAGCACCCCCTAGTCTGTGCTCGCAGCAGTAACGCCACTGAACCCTTTTACTGGCGTTGACATCAGATTGCCCTAGCAGTTCTGACCATCACGAGTTTGATTGCCATCATCACTCCAAATCTCGAGCTCCACAAACTGTGGTTCACACTCCTCACTTGTTCGATGTCGCACCCCAAAATCGGTATCCCAGAACCCCCGATGAACCCTAGCTCGAACATCGTTTTGCTCGAGATCGAGCTTCCTCTCTAATCGCGTTACTGGAAATCATGACATCCATTAACCCTAATCATCATCGCAATCCCTAAATCGAACACACCCATTTTCTCGGATTCACGAGCGCCTCTTCGTTGATGTCGAACTCGCGGTCTTCACTGCGATTCCCCTTTTAATTTTCTAGTGGATTCGAACTTTGATTTTTAAGAGAAGGGAACGATTTATTTCATTTTTTAACTGAAGCTTTCATTTTGATTTTGGTTTTAGAAGAGGAGGCTCGCGATTTATATAGAGGTGGAGAGGGAACCGGACGTATACCCAAATATTTGTAGTTATTTAAAAAGATTTTCTAATTAATTTGATTTTGATTCGATACAAAGTGATCTTCTATTTATTTTAAACAGATATCGATTTGATTCCCGATTTGATTTCGATCTTATCCATTATAAATATCTCGGGATTCACAGTTAAAAATCGTGAACCGCTATTTTAGCGTACCGACCGTCATTCCAATGTTATAGCATTATACCGAACTCAACAGAATATTTTCTGAATATTATTTCGAGTGTGTACATATAAAATAACCCTATAAAATCAATATAATATACTTTAAATTCAAAAACAAATAAATTCTCTGATAATAAAATATTTTTATTATCATCTATATTCAAATACAATTAATACTGATCATCTGAATTGTTTTGATTCAGTTCTAGATTCTGAATTCCATTATTATCGTTTTGTATTACAGTACCCGCTATATTCGATATTAATTCCTATATTGATTATTAAATAGATAAATTCCATATTAAAATTCATTTATTACTTCAATTTAACATTTCAAATAAATTTAAATCTTCAAAATAAATTGACTAAAAATCTGGGACGTTACATTTTCACCATTTCAATTTTATCTAAAAGGCTTTCTTGGAGAGTATGACCCATCTTATGTTTATAATTTTATCCATATTTCATTTTTTCCATTTATGTTACTGTGGCATTTTGTTTGTTTTTCTTTTCATATTTTCCTAAACATCAACAAAAAATTGAATCATTCCAACTTTTTATTGTTTGAATTGCCACTTTCATGCTTATGGATTTATTCGGTTATTATATAATATTTCATAACGACTATATTTTTGTTCTACTTCAATGTTCATTCTGGTTGCTATCACATTTGTGATAATAATCATTTTTCTAACTATCTATTTTCTGATAGAGTGTATATCATACGTAATTAAACTAATTTTTTTAATTAAAAGTTGAAGATAAAAAATATCATTGATTTTATAATTGTTCAGTCGTCATTGGTACTAATTATAAGGTCCCTAATGTATTGGGCCAAATGTAGTTTTGTCCCTATAGTTCCTAAAATCAGATCTTACATAAAATAGTGAATAACATTTCAACATAGCTAACATCAGCAGTAGATTAAACACATTTTAAGAAAAAAATCCAATGTATGTTTTACATTTGCCTTTCTTTCAAAGATCTATTCTTTGTATTTCATTGCCTTGTTTTATGGAGTGGCTAAATACGACAATGTTTGCTTTAGATGCAATCGAATTTTATATATAATTTCATGGTTATACTTAAGACTGTTTTTTTACATGTTTCTTTATTTAGAACTCACCCTCCCATCCATTTAACTTCAGCTCGTGGAATCTTCTATAGCAATGGTGTTAAGAATTTCATCTATATACCATGTTCTGTGCTTGATTAAATTGCACCTTCAATTTATGCTTGATAGCATATGTTGTCCACTTATTTTGGAACCATATTCAAGATAAGCCTTTTCATAAACAGATATGTTCATTTTTGCTATATTAACTGAAGTATATAAGCATGAAATTAAAATTATTCATGGAAATTTCAATTTTGTTGTTGTTGTAGTAGTGGAAAAGCATTACCTGGATGTATCATATAAAGCTAATGGCTGGACTTATGCATGATTTTTTGCAGCTGCATCACAGTGATATATGAACATATAAGTACTTCTGGTATTTCAAAAATTAGAAAAACCGATGTAACAATTTCCGTATGCATAATATGTTGTTGCTTGAGGTTTTTTGTTTTCATTCACTGCTATTTTGCCTCCTTTTAATATGTTGAAATTACTTCTAATAAGATTTTACTGTACATTAACTGATCTCTTGCTTCCTAATGTTGTCCTCCAACAGGTTCCTTTTAACAATAAAGAATTGCATCTTTTGGTTTGTTTCTTATGAGATATATAAATCTATATGATACAATGGAGCCCCAGTTTTTACTAATCTGCGAGAAGGGTATAAGTTCAAAATACAATATTTCTCCAACCATTGGCTCATGGCTAAGTCAAACCTTAGACTACTTTCCCATGTTTTGTTTTTTTATGTTGCCTTATGTAGTTTTCATTATCTAGGACAAAATATTATAAATGTAGAGAACTATAAATTGTTAAATCTTATATCTCACAAGTACCAAAACCAATCTAAAATGGATTGTCCAATCTGTATGTACACTACTATCATGCAATTTACTCTATTTCTATTTACAATTTCCGTTGAACTAGTCTTTTCGTGTATATAAGGGTTATGTTGTCGTATGGAGAAGAAGAAAATAAGGTTAAAAGTAACTCACTTGAATAATATTCTTTTAGAAAGTGAATGCAACATGAATTTTTACCGAACAGAGAAAGAGAATTCAGTCCAAAATTGTACTTATAATGATAATAAGCTATAATTACATTATTTAAATATGTATTTTATTATCATTCCATGTGCAAAGCACGAGTTTGCACTAGTTGAATATGAAAGTTAAATAAATTTGTTATTCTAAAAGAGCCAAAAAAGCACAAAATTTTATTAAAAGAGAAGCACGAATTCACAATGGCCATAAACCGTTGCTAAAACAAAAATAGCAACGGCTTTAAGCCGTTGCAAAAACGAATTAGCTACGGCTTTATTTCATTGCAAAATATAATTTAGCAACGGCACAAAGACGTTGCTAATTTTTTGTAACCCCATAATTTGAAACGGCTCATAAGCATTGCTAAATAATTTTGCAATGGCTCAAAGCCATTGCGAAATAGCATTTGGAGGGTTATTATAAAAAAAATCATGACCTTATAGCTCACAAGAGATATACATACACAAGTAATTCGTTATTATTTTGTTTTCTTTCCTAACTCGCCATTGACTAATGCAATTTATTTTTGGTTATGGTTGCTACTATGAGGTGTGAAGAAATTGCCAATGAGAAGCTCAATCTTTTAACCTCAGATGAGGTACTTTTTAATTATTTTAACTACATTAGATTTTAAGATACATTTCATTGTTAAAAATATATAGATGATCAATTATGTTGACGTTGAATTTGTGATAGAGGTAGCTTAAGTTGGAGGCAGCATTTCAGTCTGGTCTAGTGTTTGAGTTTGGTAAAAGACTTGGTTCCATCCTTGGTACTTATTGTCTCAGTGTACATATCGTACCGACTTTAAAAAAAAACAATCAAGATTTCAAATATGCGTACTGGCTTTGTGTTATAATACAACATTACATAAACTTCCAAAAACTCTGCTTGAACTATATATGAACTGGTAAATTTCTGTGTTACAACTCTTAATGTTCAAATGCAAATCTTTCACTTTTATAGTCATATTATGTTTATAAAAAAAAAGAACCAGCTTGAATAATATTGCATCTCTTACAGGTATGCTAAAGCAGCGTACTTCGATGAAACTGTTTAGGGCTGCAAAAAGACAGCAGTTAGAAACACGAGCATTGCAAGTAGCTCTTCTAACAATATGCATTCAGTTATTCAACGCTCATAATTAAGAAGCTTGATTTCTTATTTGCTTTCGTACTTTTTCCAGCTTATGCATCTAGCATTCCGAGCAATATTTGGACATATTCGCACAACATCATTAGAAAAATTCAATACTAATTTAGAATTTTTTTAAAATGTGGGAAAGGTTCCACAGAAGATGTTATTACAAGCATGTAGTCTGCAATGATTGATTTTAATGAGAAATGTACGGGTAAATTTTCAAGAAATCATTCGTGAAACTTTTATATTTTTTTTTTCAAAATAAAATTTCTTGTTTTTACTTTGAAGTCTGAATTTATTTGTTTATTTGTATACTTATGTCGATATTGTAATCAAGCAAATAAACTGGGACAGTTCCAAAGTTAGGGATAAGCTGATTCGTGATATTAAGGAATACTCCGTGTCTATTCGTACTAAGAAATTATCAGAGCTTACAGCTGCTTATGAGGTTTAATATTTTAATTTTTTTAATATTTATTCAGTTTATTTAGTTAATGTTATTCAACCTTAAAAAAATGGTGTCGTTAAAAACAACAACTAACAGAATCATTATCCGACCCTGTGGAGTCGATACATGGGCATCCGTAAAAAAAATTTACAGACAAGATCAGGTTGCAAATGCAATTTCTACATTTACTACTGAAGTTTCTCGATTTGAACTTGTTGATGCACAATCTGAAACAATGATTTCGATTTTGAAAGAACAGGCAAGGAATATAATTGAAAAGAAATCCAGAGAAGAAGCCGATAAAGTTGTGATGCATATGAAAGATAGGTACTACTTTATTCGTCTCCAAACTTCATTTCTTTACATCTTTTACATACTAATAGTCAGCCTAATTTTATCTACAGGTTTTGCTACAGTTTTTAATTATGATAAAGATTCAACGCCAAAAGTTTGGATAGTAAAGGAGAATGTCTGAATAATCACAAAGGAAGCTCGTGCTTTGGTAAACCTCAAAATTTTATATTAATATTGTTTAATTTATGTACAAATATAATTTTGAAATTTAAATAGCTTTTCTAACAATATTTCTACAGGCACTTAAAACATAGTTGTATTGGTTGCAATTCGATTAGAAGAAAAATCAGATAGAACCGAAAATATTCTTGGTTCAGCGCTTGTTGATGCTCCCACTGCTAAAGGAAGAGAAATCACAGCTAACACTGATCCTCTTGCTTCAAGTTCTTGGGAAGAGATATGTTTTGCAAAGCATATGGTCTGCAAATCAAATTATAAATTCATAAGTTATGCCCTCTTCTACAGATCTCTCCAAAAGATACACTGATAACTCCAGTACAATGCAAGTTGATATGAAGATAGTTTAAAACAGGAATTGAATATACAGTTTCTTGAGCAAATATCTGCACAGGTACATGTACATTTCCTCTGTTCCTATCAAAACTGAAATTAACCTTATCACTTATTCCACTGCATTGTGTTATATTTTGTAGGAAGCTCATAAGTGTGGTAACAGTTGGTTACCGCCACCATAGACAGTCACGATGATTGCAATCCATGGGTTAAATATAACAGGCCATGGCGTTTAAACATAGAAATTCAATTATCAATTTTAGATTTTCGATTAAATATAACTGTGAATGATGGTATGTACGGGGTACAACCAGATATACCTTTCGTCTTATGTGTTGTTTGGTGGTCAAAAGCCTCTAAATTCAGAGAGTCATACTAGTAACCATGATGACAAATATTTATTGTATTTTATTACATTTTCAATGTATCTTTTTGCTAAATATCAAGTAACAATTAATACGTATATGCAATCAATAATTATTACTTCGCTATTTCATGCCTAGATTAGCTAAAATGGTTGTTGCTGTTAATATTTAGAGTTGTAAAATGATAGTCACGGGATTTGGAGCCGTTGCTTATACAAAACATACTGCTGATGCCAAATAAACGATAAAAGCAAGAGAAAATACGAAGGAAGGCTTTGAGACAATGAACTATTTACCGATTAAGGATATATCACTAAGGATGTTCTCTGTATCGTACTATATGCTTAGTTTTCTTGCTGAATTATGTGCAAATTAATATGCTTGTGAACTGTGTATTTTATTATGTAATATTTTTATTGATATTGCTGCCAAACTTTCAAGTGTAACATACCGTTGCAATGTCAAGTGTAACATACCGTTGTAATTTCGAAACATGTTTAGTCCTTGTGTTGAATCTGTATAAAATATTTGGTTTAATAATCTTTCTTTTATGATATTATGTTAAAGTTATAAATGTTTGTATTGAATATGAAAATTAAACAAATTTGCTATTGTAGAAGAGCCAAAAAAGATTTTATAAAAAGAGATGCGTGAATACGCAACAGCCATAAACTGTTGCTAAATCAAAAATAGCAAAGGCTTTACGCCGTTGCAAAAAAAAAATCGCAATGGCTTATTCCGTTGCAAAAAGTAACTTAGCAACGGCACAAAGGCGTTGCTATTTTTTGCAACCCCATATTCTGAAACGGCTGATAGCAGTTGCTAAATAATTTTGCAACGGCTCAAAGTCGTTGCAAAATAGGATTTGGAGGGTTATTCGAGAAAAAAAAAAGATCTTGACCTTATAGCTCACAGGAGATATACATACACAAGTAATTCACCATTATTTTATTTTCTTTTCTAACTCGCCATTGACTAATGCAATTTATTTTAGGTTGTGGTTGCTACTGTATGGTGTGAAGAAAAGGCCAATGAGAAACTCAATCTTTTAACCTCAGATGAGGTACTTTTAAATTACTTTAACTACTGTAGATTTTATTATACATTTCATTGTTAAAAGTATATAGATGATCAATTATTTTGACGTTGAATTTGAGATAGAGATAGCTTAAGTTGGAGGCAGCACTTCAGTCTGGTCTAGTGTTTGAGTTTGGTTAAAGACCTGGTTCCATTCTTGGTACTTATTTGTCTCAGTGTACATATCGTATTGACTTTTTTTTAAAAAAAAATCAAGATTGGACATATGCGTACTGACTTTGTGCTATAATAAAACATTACATAAACTACCAAAAACTATGCTTGAACTATATATGAACTGGTAAATTTCTATGTTACAACTCTTAATGTTCAAATGCAAATCTTTCATTTTTATAGTAATAGTTATGTTACAAAAAATGAACCAGCTTTAATAAAATTGCATCTAGTACAGGTATGCTGAAGCAGCGTACTCCGATGAAACTGTTTGGGCTACAAAAAGATAGCAGTTAGAAACACGAGCATTGCAAGTAACTCTTCTAACAATATGCATTCAGCTATTCATTGCGCGTAATTAAGAAGCTTGAGTTCTTGTTTGCTTTTGTACTTTATCAGCTTGTGCATCCTGCATTCCAAGCAATGTTTGGATGTACTCACACAAGATCATTAGGAAAATTTATAACTAGTTTAGAAACTCCATTAAAATGTGGGAAAGGTTTCGCAAAAGACGTTAATACAAGCATGTAGTCTGTAATGGTTGATTTTGATGAGCAATGCACGGGTAAATTTTCAAGAAATCATAAGTAAAACTTTTATGTGTTATTTTTCAAAATAAAATTTTCTGTTTTTACTTTGAAGTGTTAATTTATTTGTATATTCATGTAGATATTGTAATCAAGCAAAGAAATTGGGACAGTTCCAAAGTTAGGGACAAGCTTCGTCGTGATATTGAAGAATACTCCGTGTCTATTCGTATTGAGAAATTATCTCGGCTTACAGCTGCTTATGAGATTCAATATTTTTAACCTTTTTAATATTTATTCAATTTATTTAGTTAATGTTATTCGACCTAAAAAAATGGTGTTGATAAACAAAAACAACTAACATAATCATTATCTGACCCTGTGGAGTCGATACATGGGCATCTGTAAGAAAATTTACAGACGGATCAAGTTGCAAATGCAATTACTGCATTTACAACCGTAGTTTCTGGATTTGAACTTATTGATGCGCAGTCTGAAACAATGATTTCAAATTTGAAAGAACAGGCAAGGAATATAATTGAAAAGAAATCCAGAGAAGAAGCCGGCAGAGTTCTGATGCACATGAAAGATTGGTACTACTTTATTCATCTCCAAAATTCATTTCTTTACATCTTTTACATACTAACAGTCAGCCTAATTTTATTTGTAGGTTTTGCAACAGTATTTAATTATGACAAAGATTCAACACTAAGAGTTTAGGCAGGAAAGGAGAACGTCCGGAAAATCACAGAGGAAGCTCGTGCTTTGGTAATCTTCAAAATTTCGGATTAAAATTGCTTAATTTATGTACATATATTATTTTGAAATTTAATAGCTTTTCTGACAATATTTCTACAGGCACATAATATTTAGTTGTATTGGTTGAAATCGATTATAAGAAAAATTAGATAGAACCGAAAATATTCTCATTTTATTGCTTATCGGTGCTCCCATTGCTAAAGGACGAGAAATCACAGCTAACAATGATCCGATTGCTTCAAGTTCTTAGGAAGAGGTATATTTTGCAAAGCATATAGCCTGCAAATCAAATTATAAATTCATAAGTTATGTCCTATTCTTCAGATATCTCCAAAAGATACACTGATAACTCCTGTACAATGCAAGTCGATATAGGGACAATTTAAAAAAGATAGTGAGTATACAGTTTCTCAAGCAATATCAACACAGGTACATTTACATTTCCCCTTTTCCTATCAATACTGAAATTAACCTTATCACTTATGTTCTACCACATTGTGTTATGTATTGTAGGAAGCTCATAAGCGTGGTGACAGTTGGTTATCTCCACCATGGGCAATCACGATGATTGCAATCCATGGGTTAAATATAACCGGCCATGGCGTTTAAACATTGAAATTCAATTATCAATTCTAGGTTTTCAATTAAATATAATTGTGAATGTTGGTATGTATGGGGTACAACCGGATATACCTTTTATCTTATGCGTTGTTTGGTGGTCAAAAGCCTCTAAATTCAAAGAGTCAAACAAGTAACCATGATGCTGAATATTTATTGTATTTTATTACTTTTTCAATGTATCTTTTTAGCTAAATATTAAGTAACAATTAATTTGTATATGCAATCAATAATTATTGCTTCACTATTTCATGCCTAGGTTTAGCTAGGATGACTGTTGTTGTTAATATTTAGAGTTGTAAAATGGTTGTCACTGGATTTGGAGTCGTTGCTTATACAAAGCATATTGCTGATGCAAAAGAAATGATAAAAGCAAGAGCAAATACGAAGGAAGGCTTCAAGACAATGAACTATATACTGATTAAGGACAGATCACTAAGGAAGATCTCCGCATTGTACTATGTACTTAGTTTTCTTGCTGAACTAAGTGCAAATTAATATGCTTGTGAACTATGTAATGTATTATGTAATATTTTGTTTAATGATCTTTATTTTTTGATATTATGTTAAATTTATAAATGTTTGTATTGAATATGAACATTAAATAAATTTGGTACTGTAGAAGAGCCAAAAAAGCACAAATTTTTTTGAAAAGAGATGCACGAATTCGCAACGGCCATAAACCGTTGCTAAATCAAAAATAGCAACGGCTTTAAGCAGTTGCAAAAACAAATTTCGCAACGGCTTTATTCCGTTGCAAAATATAATTTGGCAACGGTTCAAAGTCGTTGCTAATTTCTTACAACCCTAAATAATTATGCAACGACTCAAAGTCGTTGCGAAATAGCATTTGTAGGGTTATTCGAGAAAAAAAAGACCTTGACCTTATAGCCCACAAGAGATATACGTACACAAGTAATTCAGTATTATTTTGTTTTCTTTTCTAACTTGCCATTGACTAACGCAATTTATTTTTGGTTATAGTTGCTACTATGAGGAGTGAAGAAATTGGCAATGAGAAGCTCAATCTTTTTACCTCAGATGAGGTAATTTTAAATTGTTTTAACCACAGTAGATTTTATGCTATATTTCATTGTTAAAATTTTATAGATGGTCAATTATTTTGACATTGGACTTGTGATAGAGGTAGCTTAAATTGGAGCAAGCAGTTCAATCTGGTCAAGTGTTTGAGTTTGGTAAAAGACTTGGTTCCATCCTTGGTACTTATTTGTCTCAGTGTGCATATCGTACTGACTTTTAAAAAAAAATAAAGATTGGACATATGCGTACTGACTTTTCGCTATAATACAACATTACATAAACTTCCAAAAACTATGCTTCAACTATATATGAACTAGTAAATTTCTATGTTACAACTCTTAATGTTCAAATGCAAATCTTTTATATTTATAGTCATAGTTATGTCTATAAAAAAACGAACCCGCTTGAATAATGTTGCATCTCTTACAGGTATGCTGAAGCAGCATACTTCGATGAAACTGTTTGGGCTACAAAAAGACAGTAGTTAGAAACACGAGAATTTCAAGTAACTCTTCTAACAATATGCATTCAGTTATTCATTGCTCGTAATTAAGAAGCTTGATTTCTTGTTTGCTTTCGTACTTTTTTCAGCTTGTACATCCTGCATTCCAAGCAATGTTTGGACATATTCGCACAAGATCATTAGACAAATTCAAAACTAATTTAGAAACTTCTTTAAAATGTGGGAAAGGTTACGTAGAAGATGTTAATACAAGTATGTAGTCTACAATGGTTGATTTTGATGAGCAATGCACTGGTAAATTTTCAAGAAATCATTGGTGAAACTTTTATGTGCTTTTTTTTTCAAAATAAAATTTCTTGTTTTTACTTTGAAGTCTGATTTATTTGTTTATTTGTATATTTATGTACATATTGTAATCAAGCAAATAAATTAGGACAGTTCCAAAGTTAGGGACAAGCTTCGTCGTGATATTGAAGAATACATCATGTCTATTCGTACTGTGAAATTATCTGAGCTTACAACAATATTTTTAACTTTTTAAATCTTTATTCAGTTTATTTAGTTAATTTTATTCAACCTAAAAAATGGTGTTGTTAAACAAAAACAACCAACAGAATCATTATCTGATCCTTGTGAGTTGATACATGGGCATCTGTAAGAAAAATTTGCAAACAAGATCAAGTTGCTAATGCAATTTCGGCATTTACGCTGGAATTGAACTTGTTGATGCACAATCCAAAACATTGATTTCAAATTTGAAAGAACAGGTAAAGAATATAATTGAAAAGAAATCCAGAGAAGAAGCCGACAATGTTTTGATGCACATGAAAGATAGGCACTACTTTATTCATCTCCAAACTTCATTTATTTACATCTTTTACATAATAACTGTCAGCCTAAATTTATTTACAAGTTTGGCTATAGTTTTTAATTATGATAAAGCTTCAACGCTAAGAGTTTGGACAGGAAAGGAGAATGTCCGAATAATCACAATGGAAGGTCGTGCTTTGGTAAACCTCAAAATTTCAGATTAAAATTGCTTAATTTATTTATAAATATAATTTTGAAATTTAAATAGTTTTTCTGAAAATATTTCTACGGCACTTAAAACTTAGTCGTATTGGTTGCAATTCGATTAGAAGAAATATTAGGTAGAACTGAAGATATTCTCAGTTCAGTGCTTATCGATGCTCCCACTGCTAAAGGAACAGAAATCACAGCTAACACTGATCCTCCTGCTTTAAGTTCTTGGGAAGAGGTATATTTTGCAAAGCATATAGTCTGCAAATCAAATTATAAATTCATAAGTTATGTCCTCCTCTTCAGATATCTCCAAAGATACACTAATAACTCCAAAACAATGCAAGTCGATATGGGGACATTTTAAAAAAGTAATTGAATATACAGTTTCTCATGTAATATCTACACAGGTACATGAACATTTCGCCTATTCCTATCAATACTAAAATTAACCTTATCACTTATGTTCCACCGCATTGTGTTATGTTTTGTAGGAAGCTCAAAAGCGTGGTAACAGTTGGTTACCTTCACTATGGGCAATCCCGATGATTGCAATCCATGGGTTAAATATAACTGGCTATGGCGTTAAAACATAGAAATTCAATTATCAATTCTAGAATTTCGATTAAATATAACTGTGAATGATGGCATGTATGGGGTACAACCGGATATACCTTTTGTCTTATGTGTGTTTGGCGGTCAAAAGCCTCTAAATTCAGAAAGTCAAACTAGTAAACATGATGAATATTTATTATATTTTATCACATTTTCAATGTATCCTTTTGCTGAATATCAAGTAACAATTAATATGTATATGCAATCAATTATTATTGCTACACTATTTCATGCCTGGGTTAGCTATGATGACTGTTGCTGTTAAAGTTTAGAGTTGTAAAGTGATTGTCACTAGATTTGGAGCCGTTGCTTATACAATACATATTGCTGATGCAAAAGAAATGATAAAAGCACGAGCAAATATGAAGGAAGGCTTCGAGATAATGAACTATATACTGATTAAGGATAGATCATTAAGGAAGATCTTTGCATTGTACTATGTACTTAGTTTTCTTGCTGAGCCATGAGCAAATTAATATGCTTGTGAACTTTGTATTATATTCTGTAATATTTTTATTGCTATTGCTGCTGAACTTTCAAGTATAACATACCATTGTAATATCAAAACACGTTTAGTCCTTATGTTGAATCTATATAAAATATTTGGTTTAATGATCTTTCTTTTTTGATATAATGTTAAATTATAAATGTTTGTATTGAACATGAAAAATAAATAAATTTTGTATTGTAGAAGAGCCAAAAAAGCATAAAATTTTAGAAGAAGAGATGCACGAATTCGCAACGGCCATAAACGTTGCCAAATCAAAAATAGCAATATCTTTAAGCCGTTGTAAAAACAAATAAGCAACGGCTTTAATCCGTTGCAAAATATAATTTAGCAATGGTACAAAGCCATTGCTAATTTTTTGCAGCCCCATATTTTGAAACGGCTCACAGCCGTTGCTAAATAATTTTGCAATGGCTCAACGCCGTTGCGAAATAGCATTTGGAGGGTTAATTGAGAAAAAAAAAAGATCATGACCTTATAGCTCACAAGAGATATGCATACACAAGTAATTCGCTATTATTTTGTTTTCTTTTCTATCTCGACATTGACTAATGCAATTTATTTTTGGTTATGGTTGCAATTGTGCGGTGTGCAGAAATTGCCAATTAGAAGCTCAATCTTTTAGCCTCAGATGAGGTACTTTTAAATTGTTTTAATGGCTGTAGTTTTTATGTAACACCCCACTTCCTTTAGTGTCAATCACAAAGGGAATGCACTAAGTTCTGTGGAGCATTTAGGGTAAAAGATGCAGATAAATTACAAGACAGACAAAATTAAAACAGCGGAAAATAAAATTTTAATTTATTGATAAAATAGTTTGTACAACAATTGTTTTCCAATATCAGAGTATCATCTGCATAATAAAGAAGCATAAAATAACATTTATATTCCCCAATGTAGCATAAGCCAGCCATAGCAGTAGAAAAAGAGAGTCCAAAGCACTTTGTCAAAGAATCTTCGAGCTTGGGAAGAGTGATGGTCCAATCTAACCTGAGCTATACTATTCCTTCCTTAACTACCTGGGGGGGAACAGAAGAAAAGAAGACGAAAGAAAACTGGGTCAGACATAAAGTCTGGTAAGTTCAGTTACTTCTAGCATGTGAACAAGGAAAAACAAAACGACATGAATTAACTGAATACAAGACAATACCATGATGATAGGTCCAACAAGATAGGATAAGATTAACACAAGATATGCTAAGACAAGATAAACTGGATATGCTTTAATACTTTCTCCGCTTCGCTATTAACCTGTTATTATGGTTTCTATGTCTCTGCACCACCTGTCTAGTGTCCCAACTATTAATCTGTCTAAAATGATAACGCGATCCCAGTCCCAGTAATTGTGGTTGCCTTTAGGCATACATTTATTATTTATTAGCTAGATCTAATCTAAGGTTTTATATCAAAGTGCTTCCTAGATTCCACTCGGGTTTACGCGGCTTATCTAATGCTTCACAGATTCAGGGTTTATGCCACCTAGGTCTAACTAGGGATTACGCTACCTGTTGAACGATGCCCCTAGTCTAGGATGCACTACCTAGAGTGGTATATGTTCCTAGACTTTCCCCACGTATGTGTCGCGAATCGTTTATCGCTATCTAGATGCACATGTCCTTAAATGTGTGACCCGAGTCTCGTGGCAGGGCTATTCTAGAAACACAGAACTCAGTCGTGTGCTTTTAGATATCTGCCGATGCAGATGCTAAGGTCTGTTTTTCCAGTGGCTATGGTCCCACCTGACCCCTCCCTCAACTAATGAAAGGCCACCCTTGAAAAATTGAGAACTATACGCATGCTCCCTATGCCCCACTGTCTTATGGCCATCCTCACCCATAACTAGATAGCAAGTATATGGTCTTTTGGAGTTCTCCGCCTTTCCGCTTTACGTATCTCGACTGACTCAAGATGGTAGGTAGACGACGAGTTGCTATCACAGGGCTAATGGTCTCGCCGAATCACGCTGGTCCACCCTAGTCTTTAGGTTGCCTTAAATTGCAACCAAGGCATACCCTTGGTTCTCCTAACGCAGACCTTAACCTCTGTGAGCCCAGGAGGATCTTCTGCAGCCTCACAGAGGGATACCAAGAGTACCCTCACGTCCCCTCGAAGCCTCGGGCTTCGTAACCCATTTCGTTGGAGCCTTCTTTAAGATCAGATGGACGTTCGCTCCTCCTCGTGCTATACTAAGAATTACTACTTAGTTTTCCTAACTAAGGTTTACCACTTAGTTTCCTGAATCATCGTTTTCTTAACTAAGGTTTACCACTCAGTCCTTTTAACTAAGGTTTACTACTTAGTTCTCTTTCTCGTCAAGTTGGATTGGTTAAGTGTCATTAGTCAATACAAGTTTACTTAACCTATTCATTTGTAATGTTAAACTGGTTAAGTGTTACTAGTAATTCACGTTGACTTAACCCTACCAGCATCAAGTTATATTGGTTAAGTATTTAGTTAACCCTACCCATTCATCTTGTATTGGTTAAGTGTTCCTTTTTATCTTAACCTTGCCTATCTGTTTTAACTAACATGTTATAACGGTTAAGTGTTCCCTTAGTTAACTTACCCTAACATTGGTTTGATTAACATGTTCTAATGGTTAAGTATTGTCCCTTCATGTTTTTAACCTAACCCTATTCATTTATCACACTCTGATGGGTAAGTGTTCAAGCTTACTTAACCCTACGGTCTAGTCCAGCTAACATATTAAATTGGCTAAGTGTATTAAATTTACTTAACCCCAACCTCTAGTCCAGTTAGCATGTTAAATTGGCTAAGTGTACTAACTTTACTTATCCCCAACCTCTAATCTAGTTAACATGTTAAATTGGCTAAGTGTATTGAATTTACTTAACCCCCACTTTCTAGTCTGGTTAACAAATTAAATTGGCAAGTATTTTTCTTAGTTACTTAACCCCTACAAATCTTGTCATGTTACCATGTTAAGTTGGTTAAGTGTTCTAGTTAACTTAACCCTATCGTTCTAACTTAACTTTGTTAAGTTGGTTAAGTGTTCCTATGGACTTAACCCTCCCATTCTAGCTTAACTGTGTTAAGTTGGTTAAGTGTTCTTATGGACTTTACCCTCCCATTCTAGCTTAACTTTAATTGTCTTATTAAAGCACCAGCCACTCACATTAGACAGGTATTGTTGTGGCTGCCGGTATGCCGGTTGGTTCCGGGCAGTCTTACGCCACAACTCAGTCTAACCTCAGGCCTTTATCGGGCTCAATGCCTTAACCTCCTGCATTGGATAGGTATTGTTGTGATCACTGGACAGCCGGGCGGGTCCGGGCAGGTATACATCACAACTCAATCCAACCTCGGGTTAAGCATGTTCGTATTGTCTAAATTTACTTTTCTCATTTAGGATAAATTCTATAAGTAAAATTTCTCTAATTTACTTATTCCATTATTACTCTTTTAATGTACATTGTCAACATTTATTATTATGGCCCATTTTCCCTATATATCATATTTATAGTTTTTGGTATGTAAATTATACCAAATTAAGTGTCACTAACCATGATTATTCTAAACATGACAATTACTCACAATTATGACTAAATTCAAAATTTGTGCTAATATACTTATTATGCCAAATTAACTTTAATTGACCCAATTCTGATTTAACATCCAAATTTACAGTTTATGGCAAGACTAGAATTATTATTCTAGTTTACCGTTTACGCCTAAAACTTAGCTTACTTGCCAATACTAAATTTAGTATGTCAAATTACATATTTCATAATTCATGTCAAATTTTCAAATTTGCGTTCTAATAAACATGCCATAATACGTATTCTAAATTATGTCAATCATAATTATGTTAATGTTCCACAATATGCCAATTTCCAAGTTTACAACCATGTTTAAGTCAAATTTAAGATTTGCCCAAATCGTATTCCCATCGTTCGTGTAATCGTGATTTCATCCTAGATTATAGATAAAACTAGATTCGTGGATAAAAGGGGAATAAACCAAAATGCCATGAAAAGATAGACATAATGACTGGCAGAAGATGATAATTCACTAATCACAGATCTAACAAATTACACTGAATAAATTGATTAAAGCATCGAAGGCCTATAGATCTGATATTATTATGACATAAAAAGGGTTGAACAAATAACATAGGTTCAAGTATATGGGTAGATCTAACTTAATAGATAAATTCTCATAATCAAGATCCAAGGATAATTAAGAATAAACTGAATTGATAATCAAGTTTAGATCCAATCTCACAGTCATAATCCTAGGCAATAATATCATGTTCATGAATCATAGGTAATTATCCACTATTGTCCTTGTCATAGTCATAGGCATTGGTTTATGCTCCTAGTCAAAGGCTTATGTTCATAGTCAAAGGCTTATGTTCATAGTCAAAGGCTTATGGTTCCAAAGGCCACAGTTCCATAGTCATAATCTTAAGCATTGGCAATTTAATCACAATGTGTTCTAGGCCATAATCAAGAATCAGATCCAAAGTCATAAACAAGCACAGATTCAATGAAATGATAAGGCATATTTCTTATATTCTTTTAATTTCATGTCACAAATAGAAAAGGCGTTCAAATCTAAAAAGTAACCGACTTACATTGATTGGATCTAGAAATGAATAGAAAGATAGCGTTGCTTGAAGCCGTTGAATCTTTACTTGAATCCTAACTTGTTTTGAATCTTCTCTTGAAAGACTTGAGCAGGATATCCTCGTCTTGATTTATATTTTATTTTAATATATTTATTTAGATTTAGAGGAAGAAGAACAAGCCATGTCCATCAAGAATTTGTGCAGCATAAGGTTAGAGAAGAATGGTGCAAAGAGAAGGAGACTAGGGGGCTGTTTATATAGGATTGTAAGTTAATTTGAGCCGTCGATGAAGCCAAGGTTAATCAAAGCCATCCGTTCTAAAGAGAAGCCAATTATGTTCACAATTACTTTCTTAATGTACATTATTAACATTTATTATTAAATTTGTATGCACATTAGATACATCCCCCCCTTTACACATTTATTATTAAATTTGTATGCACATTAGATACATCTCCCCTTTACACATTTATTATTAAATTTGTATGCACATTAGATA
The DNA here is from genome assembly GCA_030737875.1 of Allium sativum. Classification (NCBI taxonomy): domain Eukaryota; kingdom Viridiplantae; phylum Streptophyta; class Magnoliopsida; order Asparagales; family Amaryllidaceae; genus Allium; species Allium sativum. Next base: position 302,608,428 of record CM060925.1, on the reverse strand, counting down.
CATCTCCCCTTTACACATTTATTATTAAATTAGTAACTTTAATGTTAACAGAAATACGGGGTGTTACATTCTCCCCTCCTTAAAGAATTTCGACCCCGAAATCTTCAAGTCAAGAAGAATGTAAATCCTACTATCCAATCATCCATCTACTCAACCATCAAACACAGGCATCCATTGTCCTTAAAGACTTCTAATGCTTGTATGTTCATATGCATAGTGTGTGTACATATATTTATCTAATGCAAAATCAGGCGGTCTACTGATTCAGTTGACCTCCTGAATGCTAATCATGTCAGTGCCATGCGTCCAATATGTATGCAAATCCTAATGATACATATTATTTTTATATGAGTGCACAATCATTCACTCAAATGCGACATCCATATGATAACACATTAAGTTCAATTCATAAACAAATACATATATGTAAATGAAATTTGAAGGTGTCTGAGCTGATCTAGTGCCTAATACACGTGTATATGCATTCACGAGCAACCACTAGCAACCATTCGCAACCATCAACCATAACATGTTTCAAATACATGTTTACATCCAAAAGGGTTTCTACCTAAGGATCGATGATACGTCCTAGAGGATATACCTTAAAAGATAGAAATTAGTATGCATAGAATTCCTAAAAAAGGAATCAAGGATGTACCCTTAAGAAAAAGGGTATGAGGCGCGTATGCCTTTTCTTCAATCTCCCGTATCATGTCTTCTTGAGCCTTACTCAACTGTACCTTAACAGATTCAACTTCACGATTGCGAAGTTTCTTGACCTCCATTTCCAAATTAAACAAATGTCAACCATGATACTGAGTGTATATACTAGGATGATCAGAGGTCTCTCCTCTTAGCTTATCCATCATTCCATAACTATGAGGGTCAAAAGGTCACTACGTACTTTTTACCTCTCTTAAGGTTAGTCCTTCTCTATATAGAGCGCCTGCCACAACTATTCATCTCTCAAGCAAACCATCCTATTCGAACTAGACATCCCTCAAGTACAAGCCCCAAAGGCCTAAACCAATATCAGACAAGCACCCGAGGAATGTCTCCTCCGGATTTGGACGATCTACGTGAGATGATTTAAGCAAAAACAACCAAACACTTGAGCACTTGTTGGGATCTTTTACTATATAAGTACTAAGGTGTAGAGACTCAACTATGGAAGCAAATATGGACCAATGCGAAGTGCTAAAACCAAAAGAAAGAGTACAAATAGAAAAGCTAGACTCTTCTAATAGAACTTTACTACCTTTCTCCTAGGTACGCTTAGTGGTGAAAGCATGTACTTGCCCTTCTGAAAATCTTGTCCTTTGTTCTTAATTATATGCCCTATTCTGCTATAGTAAAGATACTTCCTCTTGTCTTAGGTTTTATAATCCCTTCCTCCTTCGTGCGCCAAGTCTACATCCATGAATTCCTCATCCTTGGGTTGTGCTCCTTAGCCAAACTCCTCATCCTCTTTCATGTGTAATCATGTTGACAAATCTATCGAAAGCTGCCTCCATCGTACAGAAAACCCTACTGTAACGATTCAGATTTTAAGCGACTTTGGTTATCGACATAAACTCGATGTCGATAACCAAAACATCGAAAAATCCCGGTAATTAATGAAAGAAATTAGAGGGTGAGGAAAGATAAGATAGAACTTATAGAATAGAAGAAGAAGAAGAAGAAGAAGAAGAACATCATCATCAGAGTAACACGAATCTCACAGCGGAATGAATAAAATATAACATAACTTTTGAAATACAAACAGTTGTATATACAATAGCACTTATCAGAGTACAACACTTACAACAACAGCGGAAATAATAATAGCTAAAGAATCCTGAAGCCTCCTGCTCCAAGCTCTCCAGGTGTATCTGTAAAATCCCAAGAGTTTAGGGAAAACAACAAAGTAAACTCTGGGTCAGTCATGAGACTGGTGTGAGTAAAATAGTTTAACGCAGTTTAACATATATATGATATCTCATAAGACCACGCCGTGAATACGGAACGGGTTTTTCCCTTATGAGAATCCAATATCTTTGACAAGCAATATCATTCTGATATTATAATAATGTCTAAGTACAAATCTATATCAATCTAGCAGAAACGCTTTCATCTCACGTTCTACATATATAGTATACAATCAAAATCGCAAGCACGTATTGGATAATGGATTTCCAACTATGACAAGGTATGGAACCACCTTCTGCTAGTGTACCTCTAGAGAGGAATACACTGGATTCAACAAGAACATCTTGCAACCCGGCTACACATGACCGACCACTCATTTCGCTTGAGTGTATCGAATGTATATCACCAACGGTTGGGATCAGCAACCGTTTCCCGAATGGGACAGCATCAACAATAGATTTTATAGAAGTAAATGAAACTCTAGATCAGGTGATTATACACCCTAATAGGTGCGACCTACATAGCCATGCTACCTGCCCGATTTTTGTCATTTACCGGATGTGAGGCTAGAAGCTACGCTTATCTTCACATCAGATTCACTTTAAATGCCACATCATCAAATCCACCCAATCACCGATTGACGTCCTCAACAATACATTATGTGTTAGCTAAAAGAAGTTTCCTTCTCCGCTTCCACTCTTGGTACGGTTGGAGAAATCAATGTACGTGCTTGTATGGAAATACTCTGTCAGACATCCATCTTCATTCACTTAGAATGTCACATCCTCATACCCGCCAAATCACAAATTGATTTCCTCAAAAATACAACGGGTATACAGCTAAGAGAAACGAATTCCTCCGCCACCAACGTATATACGTTTGAAGGGATCAACTTACGCAATCCATTGGATATACTCTGTCATACCTTCATCCGTACAAGTTGTCCTGGGACTGGACAAACCGAAGGCACTATTCAGTATATCCATCTTAGTCACTGTTATCTAAGACTTATACAACAGCCCTTGCACTTTACTTCGTCTTCAATTATCTTTGGCGTATATGATTCGCAACACTTATGCCAATACAGAGTGGTTCTTTGGATAATAATCCAACCGGTCTCTCCATATTAACAACGTTAAAATGGTCAAAAACTTCGATAGTCGATGAGTTAACTATCAAAGAAAAACAAGTGTGCAAACAACGATATTATTTCCAAATGGAAATTATATCGATCAATCATCATTTAACATTTATCTCTTTAGTTCATTGATTTACTTATCTTCTGTTTCTATATATTCTAGATTCGTATTTTTAATTATCAGAAAACATTTCTGATTCTTACTTGGAAAACATTTCCAAAACTCCTTTTCGATCAAACCTTACCATTTCTTAGTTAAGAAGGAAGCCAATCAAGTTGGGGTATAATTACCTCTCAGACCTTAACTAAACAACGTTATAACTTCGAAATGGTCAAGTTTATCTTTTAAATCTTTTAACAACTTCTTTACATAACCCTTGTATTCTATTTACGTATCTACTTCTTTATTAAAACATTTATTTCAGCGATAACGTTATAATCCCTACCTTTGAATTATCTAACTTACATTCTTTAAATTCGAATAATTTACTTAACAACTGATTTATTTATAAATAAATAAATCTTGCTTTAAAGACTGGAAAGTAAAGGATACTTTCCCGAATTCGATATAACCGAGTTCGACGTATAACTCTCTTTCGATGAAACTAACACTAATAACTCCTTTCGATGAAACTAACATCGATTAACTCCTTTCGATGAAACTAACATCGATTAACTCCTTTCGATGAAACTAACAACGATAACTTTTTTCTTGACGAACTTAACTCGATTAACTTAACTAACTTAACTCGATTAACTTGACTAACTTAACTCGATTAACTTAACTAACATAACTCGATTAACTTGACTAACTTAACTCGACTTACTTGGTTCGACCAATTTGATTCGATTAACTAGGCTCGACTAACTTGGTCGACCAATCCGATTAACTCAACTTATTTTACTTATTTCTCAGCTCGATCAACTCGATTAACTCCTATCGAATAACTAATATTCGATTAAACTCCATTCGCTTGACTCTAGATCGCAGCGATCACAATGGTTACGCCTGACTCCCTCAGGAAACATCCGACCACCGTAGGCTATTTACAACCCTGCGAATTACGCTAGCAGTCGTACGAGATGGCAAATTATCCTGAATAACTCTGTTTGATTAACTCTATCTTAAATAACTATATTTGATAACTTCTACTTCGAATAAGTGGTATTTGGTAACTTAACTCGATTATCAACTCGAAAATCTTAACTCAAATCGATTAACTCCAACTGATTAACTCTGCCTGGTCAACCCTAACTGGTTAACTCTATTGGTTAACTCTAACTTGTTTTACTTGGTTTGACTAACTCAATTGATTAACTCGACTGACTAACTCAACTCGATTAACTTAGCTTGATTTTTCTTATCTTGATTAACTGAACTAATCACTTTGATTAACTCGACTAATTCACTTTAATTACCTTAACCAATTTACTTTGATTAACTTAACCACTTCACTTAGTTTAACTTAACTAATTCACTTTGATTAACTAATCAATTTACTTTGATTAACTAACCTGATAACTCAATTTGATTAACTTACTCGCTAATAACGTTTATTTCTTTTTAAAGATTTTCTTTTATAATCTATTTATTTCCTAAATAAATATTTACTTATAATCCTCTTTATTTAACAAATAAATATCTCCTTTATTATATTTATTCTAACAAATAAATATTCCTTTATTTTATTTATTCCCTAAATAAATAAATCATTTAACTTTATTTATACCCTAAAAAATAAATTCTTTTACCTTTATTTATTTCCTAAATAAATAAATCATTTTTATCTATTTGTAAATGGTTTACAAATATCCCTCTTTCTATTTGTCTTGACAATATTTTCCTTTATATATATAGTTTTATAAATATTTTCCTTTATATTTGATTTCACAAATATATCTCCTCTATATTTGTTTAACAAATAAAATCCCTTTATATTTGATTAACAAATATAAATTCCTTTATATTTGATTTACAAATATAATTCTTTTATATTTGATTTACAAATATAATTCTTTTATTCACAATCCTTTTTCTTTTATAATATAAAATCCATTGATTTTATATAAATACATTATTTTCAAAATATACTTTGAAAATTCCTTTTCCACATTCTGGTATTTCTTATGGTATTTAACACACCATATAACAATGATAAATATCGTCCAACATACATAATCAACGTCAGATTATATATCACATTATATATCACAATATATATATATATATATCACAGTAAAATAAATGTTGAGGAATCCAGTTGGTTTCCTCCAACCTGTTTCCCTGCATCACAGATGTTAGACAATATAATTAACATCGATTTCACTTTGATATGAAATTTTCTGATAGCAGAATCAACATATAAATATTTAACGGTATATATATATATACATATACATATACATATATATATATATATATATATAATTTCCACTAACTGACTAGCAGTTCAATCAACCAAATCAACACACATCAATCAACAGATGATTAATAGTTCTAAAAATACGTTATAGAAATATAACTGTTCAGAGTTGGTGAGTTTTACTCACTTTGGCAGTTCATCGTTAAAGAATGATAAACTGTTATTTGATTTGAATCAAACAGTTTATTTCGCCATAAATTGTAACGAGCTCGGATTCACTCCCAGTCAGCTCCATGATGTAGCCACCGTCCATACGATCCCAACGCAACTTACGGTTCATGATTCTGATATCGTATGGATTAGATATTTTAATTACAAGTTATACGAATAATTTAAATTAAAATAAACTTTAACTATTTATTTTACCGGGCCTTGCTAAATCGAATTCAACCCAATACCCTTCCCTTTAACTAACCCGCTTTACTCTCCTTCTCCATCGAGGATAACAGATCTCGATCCTCACAAAAACCCACAGTCAAATCCGCGCCTTTGACCACCAGCTGCTCCTCCACTCCTCCACGGTCTTCGACGAGACCATCACCATTTAATCCCTCTCCCCGACCTCGACACCTCCATCCCTCTTCCGTTCAGCTCGCCCGCTAGTGTACGGGTCCGACTTCAGCTCCAGAATACTCGCCTAGCTACAGGCGCGACACTTCCAGTCCCCAATCTCCCTCGAAAATCCACAACATGTCCTAATCACTGCCCCAAATCTCACGGTAACCTCCTTGTATCGAATCGATGCTCGTGATTCGAGCATTGGCTAAACCTAGCTTTGCTGTGCAATTTTGAACGCACGAAAAATCCCATCGAGCTCCATGCAAATACCACTGTGTTGAAGAACTCCTCATGTCGAATCCAACAGTATATGTATATTGATTTTAGAGATTTGTTTTGAGTTGCTTTGGATTTTTCTTTTGATTTCTTTACTACGTTTGTTTTCTGTGTGAAGAACAAACCGACGGTGGAAATTCTGATTGAGGAATTAGGTTATTAAGGATTGTTAGGGGGTATTTATAAGGGAAATAAATATCTAGATATTTTATAGAGGGAATATTACCGGTATATTCCTTTTTTTATAATTTGTTTTGCCTTCTAAAAATTCGTGTGATCACACACGATATTCAAAAATCACGAAACTGGACACGTAGCTAGAGTTTGACATTACTGTCCCAACGAAACTGGTTTCGTCGAATTCCGACTTCGTATGCTCACACAACGTATTATTAACCGTCAATTTACTGACTGTTTTTCACTCTAAAAATCCGTACGGCCACACAGTGACTCTAAAAATCACGAAACTTGACATCTAACAATAATTTGATGTTGCCGATCCAACAAAACTAGTTTCGTCGAATTCCGACTTCGTTTGCAAAAGTGGCTATTTTTAAAGCTTTGGATGACCCATATAAATATATTTAAATATAATTAAATTAAATATAAATAAATTTATATTATCGTATACCTTTACATGTGATATCGTACAGCTCCAGAATATCATATCAGAATTTACAGCTTGATATTTCAAATTCCAGATTATCTCGATATTCAATTTATATCGAAAATCCTTTTATAACGTAAATAAAGCATTGCAAAATATTAAGGAATTCCACAGCGACTTTTCTGAAATTTGATTTGGACATAAATCAAAATCTACACGACGAAATCCCGATTTTTCTCTTCCACTAGAAAGATATACTCCACCAACTCCACACGTTTCTTGTTTCATAGAAATCTGGCTTAAAACGAATCCTGTACATTCAGTTGAAGTTCAAATCGCCAATTTACGAACTACAGCGCCATTTCAAGCTCGATTTTAATTATAATATAATTATACGTTCAAACGGTCGTTATTTAAATATATTCGTTATTATAATTCAATTCTAAACTGAATTAAATCTAAGGGATGACCTAGTTCACAGAATATTGTGATTTCCAATATTTTTGATTATTTCTGAATTAAATATATTATTTAATTATTTAATTATTTAATTAAATTAATTATTCCATATTATTTAATTAAACCTCTATTTAATTCACTATATCACTATTTATATAATTAAATAAATTAATTATAATACCTCTGACAATGCGGGTCATTACATTCTTCCCCACTTAAAATAATTTCGTCCTCAAAATTGCTAAGTTAGAGGACGACCCTGTCTATTTAGTAAAAGCTTATCGGTTTACCCCTTATCTCTTGTTTCTCTAAACCAATTAATATCTACTAAAATATTAATTCCTTCTGACTAACTAAAATTTTAAAAAAAATTCTGAAAATTTTCTAACCCTTTAAATTTTCTGAAAATTTCGCCATAACCTCCTTTGTACAGCCCTATCGTAAAACCACCACTCGCCTCTCTAGGCCTTCTTCAACCCAAAAGAAAATCAAACAGCCAAGCGACTTGCCAATTCTGCTCATAAATCCCAAACTCATATAAAATATAAACTTGTACCTTTTTGTCGGGCATATCATTATATCTCTACCATCTGTTATCAACTCGGCATATACAAATGCCATCCCAATCAACTCCAACCAAGTTATTCTAAACACAACCATTCGCTTATTCAAGCCGAATTAAATTTCAAATTCGAGTTTCAAATTCTAAACTCTCAACTTATCATTTCAAATCCAAATCCAGATTATTCTCTAATCACTTCCAGTTTTTCTTAACCTATCATCTCAAGTTAAATTCTGGTTTATTATTTACTTTTACCATCCCATTCGAATTAACTTCACAAGTTAAATTTTAATTTTTAGAACTTAAATTCCAGGTTTTATTTCAAATCAAATTTGAAATCATAATACCAATTCAAAACCTTTGAATTTCTAAACAACTTGTTTTCCTCAAAACAATTTCTTTGGTAGTAATCCACCACTTAGAAACTCGAAAATCACACCGATGATGCTGCGCAGTCAACATCGGAGTTACTTTCCAGCGACCGTAGTGAGTTTAATACTATACCACTTCAAAACCATTTCTTAAACATTTCCACTTTGAAATATATTTCAAATACCATTCACAAGGCTTTAAACCAATTTAAAATCTCCTAGGATTTTAAAAATTCTCTTATACTTAATCCAACTCTGTTAACAAACACCTTTCCAAATCTCCAAGGTTTTAATTTCAATTCTGATTTAAATTCTGATTTAATTCATCTGATTTCACGTATTTCACTTATATGAATTCTGATTGGTTATATATAACCATTTCACATGTTATAATCTTACTCGATTATAATCACAACCTATATATGATAATATATCACATATCCATACTGTGTCGGTCCATCGTATTCAAGTGTTTATAAACCCCTACCGATACAGTGGATCAAACTGATCAACCAGAATTCATAAACAACTCAGCCAATGAATCTCCACAATATAAAACCATTTTATACCAAATTACAAATACGCACTCGTATATATACACTCAAACTCAATCTAGGGTATTACTAACCCTATCTCTACCGAGTCACGCCACAGAGCCAAGGTAATTCTTAACTTAAGCTCTGATACCAACTGAAACGACCCTGATTTTAAGCGACTTTGGTTGCCGACATAAACTCGATGTCGATAACCAAAACATCGAAAAATCCTGGTAATTAATGAAAGAAATTAGAGGGTGAGGAAAGATAAGATAGAACTTATAGAATAGAAGAAGAAGAACATCATCATCAGAGTAACGCGAATCTCACAGCGGAACTAATAAAATATAACATAATTTTTGAAATACAAACAGTTATATATACAATAGCACTTATCATAGTACAACACTTACAACAACAACGGAAATAATAATAGCTATAGAATCTTGAAGCCTCCTGCTCCAAGCTCTCCAAGTGTATCTGTAAAATCCCGACTACTTGACTGCCCGTACAAATTTAGGCACCCAAGAGTTTAGGGAAAACAACAAAGTAAACTCCGGGTCAGTCATGGGACTGGTGTGAGTAAAATAGTTTAACACAGTTTAACATATATATGATATCTCATAAGACCACGCCGTGAATACGGAACGGGTTTTTCCCTTATGAGAATCCAATATCTTTGACAAGCAATATCATTCTGACATTATAATAATGTCTAAGTACAAATCTATATCAATCTAGCAGAAACGCTTTCATCTCACGTTCTACATATATAGTATACAATCAAAATCGCAAGCACGTATTGGATAATGGATTTCCAACTATGACAAGGTATGGAACCACCTTCTGCTAGTGTACCTCTAGAGAGGAATACACTGGGTTCAACAAGAACATCTTGCAACCCGGCCACACATGACCAACCACTCATTTCGCTTGAGTGTATCAAATATATATCACCAACGGTTGGGATCAGCAACCGTTTCCCGAATGAGACAGCATCAACAATAGATTTTATAGAAGTAAATGAAACTCTAGATCAGGTGATTATACACACTAATAGGTGCGACCTACATAGCCATGCTACCTGCCCGATTTTTGTCATTTACCGGATGTGAGGCTAGAAGCTACGCTTATCTTCACATCAGATTCACTTTAAATGCCACATCATCAAATCCATCCAATCACCGATTGACGTCCTCAACAATACATTATGTGTTAGCTAAAAGAAGTTTCCTTCCCCGCTTCCACTCTAGGTACGGTTGGAGAAATCAATGTGCGTGCTCATCTAGAAATACTTTGTCAGACATCCATCTTCATTCACTTAGAATGTCACATCGTCATACCCGCCAAATCACAAATTGATTTCCTCAAAAATACAACGGGTATACAGCTAAGAGAAACGAATTCCTCCGCCACCAACGTATATACGTTTGAAGGGATCAACTTACGCGATCCATTGGATATACTCTATCAGACCTTCATCCATACAAGTTGTTCTGGGACTGGACAAACCGAAGGCACTATTCAGTATATCCATCTTAGTCACTGTTATCTAAGACTTATACAACAGCCATTGCACTTTACTCCGTCTTCAATTATCTTTGGCGTATAAGATTCGCAACACTTATGCCAATACAGAGTGGTTCTTTGGATAATAATCCAACCGGTCTCTCCATATTAACAACGTTAAAATGGTCAAAAACTTCGATAGTCGATGAGTTAACTATCAAAGAAAAACAAGTGTGCAAACAACGATGTTATTTCCAAATGGAAATTAAATCGATCAATCATCATTTAACATTTATCTCTTTAGTTCATTGATTTACTTATCTTCTATTTCTATATATTCTAGATTCGTATTTTTAATTATCAGAAAACATTTCTGATTCTTACTTGGAAAACATTTCCAAAACTCCTTTTCGATCAAACCTTACCATTTCTTAGTTAAGAAGGAAACCAATCAAGTTGGGGTATAATTACCTCTCAGACCTTAACTAAACAACGTTATAACTTTGAAATGGTCAAGTTTATCTTTTAAATCTTTTAACAACTTCTTAACATAACCCTCGTATTCTATTTATGTATCTACTTCTTTATTAAAACATTTATTTCAGCGATAACGTTATAATCCCTACTAACTTACATTCTTTAAATTCGAATAATTTACTTAACAACTGATTTATTTATAAATAAATAAATCTTGCTTTAAAGACTGGAAAGCAAAGGATACTTTCCCGAATTCGATATAACCGAGTTCGACGTATAACTCTCTTTCGATGAAACTAACATTGATAACTCCTTTCGATGAAACTAACATCGATTAACTCCTTTCGATGAAACTAACATCAATTAACTCCTTTCGATGAAACTAACATCGATAACTTTTTTCTTGACGAACTTAACTCGATTAACTTAACTAACTTAACTCGATTAACTTGACTAACTTAACTCGATTAACTTGACTAACTTAACTCGATTAACTTGACTAACTTAACTCGACTTACTTGGTTCGACCAATTTGATTCGATTAACTAGGCTCGACTAACTTGGTCGACCAACCCGATCAACTCAACTTGTATAACTTATTTCTCAGCTCGATCAACTCGATTAACTCCTATCGAATAACTAATATTCGATTAAACTTCATTCGCTTGACTCTAGATCGCAGCGATCACCATGGTTACGCCTGACTCCCTCGGGAAACATCCGACCGCCGTAGGCTATATACAAACCTGCGAATTACGCTAGCAGTCGTACGAGATGGCAACTTATCCTGAATAACTCTGTTTGGTTAACTCTATCTTAAATATCTATATTTGATTACTTCTACTTCGAATAAGTGGTATTCGATAACTTAACTCGATTATCAACTCGAAAATCTTAACTCAAATCGATTAACTCCAACTGATTAACTCTGCCTGGTCAACCCTAACTGATTAACTCTACTGGTTAACTATAACTGGTTTTACTTGGTTTGACTAACTCAATTGATTAACTCGACTGACTAATTCAACTCGATTAACCTAGCTTGATTTTTCTTATCTCGATTAACTGAACTAATCACTTTGATTAACTCGACTAATTCACTTTGATTACCTTAACCAATTTACTTTGATTAACTTAACCATTTCACTTAGTTTAACTTAACTAATTCACTTTGATTAACTAATCGATTTACTTTGATTAACTAACCTGATAACTCAATTTGATTAACTTACTCGCTAATAACGTTTATTCCTTTTTAAAGATTTTCTTTTATAATCTATTTATTTCCTAAATAAATATTTACTTATAATCCTATTTATTTAACAAATAAATATCTCCTTTATTCTATTTATTCTAACAAATAAATATTCGCTTATTTTATTTATTCCCTAAATAAATAAATCATTTAACTTTATTTATACCCTAAATAATAAATTCTTTTACCTTTATTTATTTCCTAAATAAATAAATCATTTTTATCTATTTGTAAATGGTTTACAAATATCCCTCTTTCTATTTGTCTTGACAATATTTTCCTTTATATATATTGTTTTACAATATTTTCCTTTATATTTGATTTCACAAATATATCTCCTCTATATTTGTTTAACAAATAAAATCCCTTCATATTTGATTAACAAATATAAATTCCTTTATATTTGATTTACAAATATAATTCTTTTATATTTGATTAACAAATATAATTCTTTTATTCACAATCCTTTTCCTTTAAAAATATAAAATCCATTGATTTTATATAAATACATTATTTTCAAAATATACTTTGAAAATCCCTTTTCCACATTCTGGTATTTCTCATGGTATTTAACACACCATATAACAACGATAAATATCGTCCAACACACATAATCAACGTCAGATTATATATCACATTATATATCACAATATATATAAATCACAGTAAAATAAATGTTGAGGAATCCAGTTGGATTCCTCCAACCTGTTTCCCTGCATCACAGATGTTAGACAATATAATTAACATCGATTTCACTTTGATATGAAATTTTCTGATAGCAGAATCAACATATAAATATTTAACGGTATATATATATATATACATATATATATAATTCCCACTAACTGACTAGCAGTTCAATCAACCAAATCAACACACATCAATCAACAGATGATTAACAGTTCTAAAAATACGTTATAGAAATATAACTGTTCAGAGTTGGTGAGTTTTACTCACTTTGGCAGTTCATCGTTAAAGAACAATAAACTGTTATTTGATTTGAATCAAACAGTTTATTTCACCATAAATTGTAACGAGCTCGGATTCACTCCCAGTCAGCTCCATGTTGTAGCCACCGTCCATACGATCCCAACGCAACTTACGGTTCATGATTCTGATATCGTATGGATTAGATATTTTAATTACAAGTTATACGAATAATTTAAATTAAAATAAACTTTAACTATTTATTTTGCCGGGCCTTGCTTAATCGAATTCGGCCCAACACCCTTCCCTTTAATTGACCCGCTTTACTCTCCTTCTCCCTCGAGGATAACATATCCCGATCCTCACAAAAACCCACAGTCAAATACGTGCCTTTGACCACCAGCTGCTCCTCCACTCCTCCACGGTCTTCGATGAGACCATCACCATTTAATCCCTCTCCCCGTACTCGACACCTCCATCCCTCTTTCGTTCAGCTCGCCCACTAGTGTATGGGTCCGACTTCAGCTCCAGAATACTCGCCTAGCTACAGGCGCGACACTTCCAGTCCCCAATCTCCCTCAAAAATCCACAACATGTCCTAATCGCTGCCCCAAATCTCACGGTAACCCCCTTGTATCGAATCGATGCTCGGGATTCGAGCATTGGCTAAACCTAGCTTTTCTGTGCAATTTTGAACGCACGAAAAATCCCAGCGAATACCACTGTGTTGAAGAACTCCTCATGCCGAATCCAACAGTATATGTATATTGATTTTAGAGATTTGTTTTGAGTTGCTTTGGATTTTTCTTTTGATTTCTTTACTGCGTTTGTTTTCTGTGTGAAGAACAAACCGACGGCGGAAATTCTGATTGAGGAATTAGGTTATTAAGGATTGTTAGGGGGTATTTATAAGGGAAATAAATATCTAGATATTTTATAGAGGGAATATTACCGGTATATTCCTTTTTTATAATTCCTTTTGCCTTCTAAAAATTCGTGTGATCATATACGATATTCAAAAATCACGAAACTGGACACGTAGCTAGAGTTTTACATTACGGTCCCAATGAAACTGGTTTCGTCGAATTCCGACCTCGTATGCTCACACAACGTATTTTTAACCATCAATTTACTGATTGTTTTTCACTCTAAAAATCCGTACGGCCACATAGTGACTCTAAAAATCACGAAACTTGACATCTAACAATAATTTGATGTTGCAGATCCAACAAAACTAGTTTCGTCGAATTCCGACTTCGTTTGCAAAAGTGGCTATTTTTAAAGCTTTGGATGACCCATTTAAATTTATAAATATATTTAAATATAATTAAATTAAATATAAATAAATTTATATTATCGTATACCTTTACATATGATATCATACAGCTCCAGAATATCATATCAGAATTTACAGCTTGATATTTCAGATTCCAGATTATCCCGATATTCAATTTATATCGAAAATCCTTTTATAACGTAAATAAAGCATTGCAAAATATAAAGGAATTCCACAGCGACTTTTCTGAAATTTATTTGGACATAAATCAAAATCAACGCGACGAAATCCCGATTTTTCTCTTCCACTAGAAAGATATACTACACTAGCTCCACACGTTTCTTGTTTCATAGAAATCCGGCTTAAAACGAATCCTGTACATTCAGTTGAAGTTCAAATCGCCAATTTACGAACTACAGCGCCATTTCAAGCTCGATTTTAATTATAATATAATTATACGTTCAAACGGTCGTTATTTAAATATATTCGTTTTTCTAATTCAATTCTAAACTGAATTAGATCTAAGGGACGACCCAATTCACAGAATATTGTGATTTCCAATATTTTTGATTACTTCTGAATTAAATATATTATTTAATTATTTAATTAAATTAATTATTCCATATTATTTAATTAAACCTCTATTTAATTCACTATATCACTATTTATATAATTAAATAAATTAATTATAATACCTCTGACATTGCGGGTCATTACACCTACTAAGCTTGAAAGAAAACTAGCCGCAGGTGAAACAACTACGGTTATAGATGGAAGTCGGGCACTACTTCGCCCTTCGGTGAGGTTACCCCCAGAAAGCCAGGAGCCCCAGAGACTCAAGAAAGAAGGGGACAAGAATCCAAACAGAGAATCTGAAGATAGTGCATATGGTTTTTGGGGAATATGCCTTTAAAACAAAACTTTTCTTTTGAAAATGCTTCTTTTAAAACTGTTTGAAAATGATAATTTTTTTCAAATCTTTTATCTGATCCGATAACCTTCAGCTCTGATACCACGTGTAACACCCCACATCCTTTAGTGTTACTCACAAAGGGAATGCACTAAGTTCTGTGGAGCATTTAGGGTAAAAGATGCAGATAAATTACAAGACAGACAAAATTAAAACAGCGGAAAATAAAACTTTACTTTATTGATAAAATAGTTTGTACAACAATTGTTTTCCAATATCAGAGTATCATCTGTCTTACAAAATAAAGAAGCATAAAATAACATTTATATTCCCCAATGTAGCATAAGCCAGCCATAGCAGCAGAAAAAGAGAGTCCAAAGCACTTTGTCAAAGAATCTTCGAGCTTGGGAAGAGTGACGGTCCAATCTAACCTGAGCTATACTATTCCTTCCTTAACTAGTTAGGGGGGGAACGGAAGAAAAGAAGACGAAAGAAAACTGGGTCAGACATAAAGTCTGGTAAGTTCAGTTACTTCTAGCATGTGAACAAGGAAAAACAAAAAGTCATGAATTAACTGAATACAAGACAATACCATGATGAGAGGGCCAACAAGATAGGATAAGATTAACACAAGATATGCTAAGACAAGATAAACTGGATATGCTTTAATACTTTCTCCGCTTCGCTATTAACCTGTTATTATGGTTTCTATGTCTCCGCACCACCTATCTTGTGTCCCAACTAGTAATCTGTCTAAAATGATAATGCGATCCCAATCCCAGTAATTGTGGTTGCCTTTAGGCGTACATTTATTATTTATTACCTAGATCTAATCTAGGGTTTTATATCAAAGTGCTTCCTAGATTCCACTCGGGTTTACGCGGCTTATCTGATGCTTCACAGATTCAGGGTTTATGGCACCTAGGTCTAACTAGGGATTACGCTACCTGTCGAACGATGCCCCTAGTCTAGGAAGCACTACCTAGAGTGGTACATGTTCCTAGACTTTCCCCACGTATGTGTCACGAATCGTTTATCGCTGTCTAAATGCACATGTCCTGAAATGTGCGACCCGAGTCCCGTGGCAGGGCTATTTTAGAAACACGGAACTCGGTCGGGAGCTTTCTGATATCTGCCGATGCAGATGCTAAGATCTGTTTTTCCAGTGGCTATCGTCCCACCTGACCCCTCCCTCAACTAATGAAAGGCCACCCTTGAAAAATTGAGAACTATGTGCAGGCCCCCTATGCCCCACTGTCTTATGGCCATCCTCACCCATAACTAGATAGCAAGTATATGGTCTTTTGGAGTTCTCCGCCTTTCCGCTTTACGTATCTCGACTGACTCAAGATGGTAGGTAGAAGACGAGTTGCTATCACAGGGCTACTAGTCTCGCCGAATCACGCTGGTCCACCCTAGTCTTTAGGTTGCCTTAAATTGCAACCAAGGCATACCCTTGGTTCTCCTAACGCAGACCTTAACTTCTGTGAGCCCAGGAGGATCATCTGCAGCCTCACAGAGGGATACCAAGAGTACCCTCACGTCCCCTCGAAGCCTCGGGCTTCGTAACCCAATTCGTTGGAGCCTTCTTTAAGATCAGATGGACGTTCGCTCCTCCTTGTGTTATACTAAGAATTACTACTTTGTTTTCCTAACTAAGGTTTACCACTTAGTTTCCTGAATCATCGTTTTCTTAACTAAGGTTTACCACTTAGTCCTTTTAACTAAGGTTTACTACTTAGTTCTCTTTCTCGTCAAGTTGGATTGGTTAAGTGTCATTAGTCGATACAAGTTAACTTAACCTATTCATTTGTCATGTTAAACTGGTTAAGTGTTACTAGTAATTCACGTTGACTTAACCCTACCATCATCAAGTTATATTGGTTAAGTATTTACTTAACCCTACCTATTCATCTTGTATTGGTTAAGTGTTCCTTTTTATCTTAACCTTGCCTATCTGTTTTAACTAGCATGTTATAACGGTTAAGTGTTCTCTTAGTTAACTTAACCCTAACATTGGTTTGATTAACATGTTCTAATGGTTATGTATTGTCCCTTCATGTTTTTAACTTAACCCTATTCATTTATCACACTCTAATGGTTAAGTGTTCAAGCTTACTTAACCCTACGGTCTAGTCCAGCTAACATATTAAATTGGCTAAGTGTATTAAATTTACTTAACCCCAACCTCTAGTCTAGTTAGCATGTTAAATTGGCTAAGTGTATTAACTTTACTTATCCCCAACCTCTAGTCTAGTTAACATGTTAAATTGGCTAAGTGTATTGAATTTACTTAACCCCCACTTTCTAGTCTGGTTAACATATTAAATTGGCTAAGTGTTTTTCTTAGTTACTTAACCCCTACAAATCTTGTCTTGTTACCATGTTAAGTTGGTTAAGTGTTCTAGTTAACTTAACACTATCGTTCTAACTTAACTGTGTTAAGTTGGTTAAGTGTTCCTATGGACTTAACCCTCCCATTCTAGCTTATTTGTGTTAAGTTGGTTAGGTGTTCTTATGGACTTAACCCTCCCATTCTAGCTTAACTTTAATTGCCTTATTAAAGCACCAGCCACTCACATTAGACAGGTATTGTTGTGGCTGCCGGTATGCCGGTTGGTTCCGAGCAGTCTTACGCCACAACTCAGTCTAACCTCGGCCTTTATCGGGCTCAATGCCTTAACCTCCCACATTGGATAGGTATTGTTGTGATCACTAGACAGCCGGGCGGGTCCGGAAAGGTTTACATCACAACTCAATCCAACCTCGGGTTAAGCATGTTCGTATTGTCTAAATTTACTTTTCTCATTTAGGATAAATTCTATAAGTAAATTTTTCCTAATTTACTTATTCTATTATTACTCTTTCAATGTACATTGTCAACATTTATTATTATGGCCCATTTTCCCTATATATCATATTTATAGTTTTTGGTATGTAAATTATACCAAATTAAGTGTCACTAACCATGATTATTCTAAACATGACAATTACTCACAATTATGACTAAATTCAAAATTTGTGCTAATATACTAATTATGGCAAAATAACTTTAATTGACCCAATTCTGATTTAACATCCAAATTTACAGTCTATGGCAAGACTAGAATTATTATTCTAGTTTACCGTTTACGCCTAAAACTTAGCTTACTTGCCAATACTAAATTTAATATGTCAAATTACATATTCCATAATTCATGCCAAATTTTGAAATTTGCATTCTAATAAACATGCCATAATACATATTCTAAATTATGTCAATCATAATTATGTTAATGTTCCACATTATGCCAAATTCCAAGTTTACAACCATGTTTAAGTCAAATTTATGATTTTCCCAAATCATATTCCCATCGTTCGTGTAATCGTGATTTCATCCTAGATTCTAGATAAATCTAGATTCATGGATAAAAAGGGAATGAACCAAAATGCCATGAAAAGATAGACATAATGACTGGCAGAAGATGATAATTCACTAATCACAGATCTAACAAATTACACTGAATAAATTGATTAAAGCATCGAAGGCCTATAGATCTGATAATATTATGACATAAAAAGGGTTGAATAAATAACATAGGTTCAAGTATAAAGGTAGATCTAACTTAATAGATAAATTCTCATAATCAAGATCCAAGGATAATTAAGAATAAACTGAATTGATAATCAAGTTTAGATCCAATCTCACAGTCATAATCCTAGGCAATAATATCATGTTCATGAATCATAGGTAATTATCCACTATTGTCCTTGTCATAGTCATAGTCATTGGTTTATGCTCATAGTCAAAGGCTTATGATCATAGTCAAAGGCTTATGTTCATAGTCAAAGTCTTATGGTTTCAAAGGCCACAGTTCCATAGTCATAATTTTAAGCATTGGCAATTTAGTCACAATGTGTTCTAGAACATAATCAAGAATCAGATCCAAAGTCATAAACAAGCACAGATTCAATGAAATGATAAGGCATATTTCTTATATTCTTTTAATCTCATGTCACAAATAGAAAAGGCGTTCAAATCTAAAAAGTAACTGACTTACATTGATTGGATCTAGAAAAGAATAGAAAGATAGCGTTGCTTGAAGCCGTTGAATCTTTACTTGAATCCTAACTTATTTTGAATCTTCTCTTGAAAGACTTGAGCAGGATATCCTCGTCTTGATTTATATTTTATTTTAATCTATTTATTTAGATTTAGAGGAAGAAGAAGAAGCCATGTCCATCAAGAATTTGTGCAACATAAGGTTAGAGAAGAATGGTGCAAAGAGAAGGAGACTAGGGGGCTGTTTAAATAGGATTGCAAGTTAATTTGAGCCGTCGATGAAGCCAAGGTTAATCAAAGCCATCCGTTCTAAAGAGAAGCCAATTATGTTCACAATTACTTTCTTAATGTACATTATTAACATTTATTATTAAATTTGTATGCACATTAGATACATCCCCCCTTTACACATTTATTATTAAATTTGTATGCACATTAGATACATCTCCCCTTTACACATTTATTATTAAATTTGTATGCACATTAGATACATCTCCCCTTTACACATTTATTATTAAAGTAGTAACTTTAGTGTTTACAGAAATACAGGGTGTTACATTTTATGATACATTTCACTGTTAAAATTATATAGACGATCAATTATTTTGACGTTGAATTCGTGATAGAGGTAGCTTAAGTTGGAGGCAGTAGTTCAGTCTTGTCTGGTATTTGAGTTTGGTAAAAGACTTGGTTCCATCCTTGGTACTTATTTCTCTCGATGTACATATCGTACAGACTTTTAAAAAAAAAATCAAGATTGGACATATGCGTACTAGCTTAGTGCTAAAATACAACATTACATAAACTATGCTTGAACTATATATGAACTAGTAAATTTCTATGTTACAACTTCTAATGTTCAAATGAAAATCTTTCATTTTTTTAGTCATAGTTATGTTTATAAAAAAGAAGCAGCTTGAATAATATTGCATCTCTTACAGGTATGCTGAGGTAGCGTACTTCGATGAAACTGTTTGGGCTGCAAAAAGACAGCAGTTAGAAATAATATCATTACAAGCAACTCTTCTAACAATATGCATTCAGTTATTCATTATTCGTAATTAAGAAGCTTGATTTCTTGATTGCTTTCGTACTCTTTTTAGCTTATGCATCCTGCATTCCAAGCAATGTTTGGACATATTCGCACAAGATCATTAGACAAATTCAAAACTAATTTAGAAACTTTTTTAAAATATGGGAAAGTTTCCGCAGAAGATGTTAATACAAGCATGTAGTCTGCAATGGTTGATTTTGATGAGCAATGCGCGGGTAAATTTTCAAGAAACCATTCGTGAAACTTTTATATGTTTTTTTTCCAAAATAAAATTTCTTGTTTTTACTTTGAAGTCTGAATTTATTTGTTTATTTGTATACTTCTGTAGATATTGTAATCAAGAAAATAAACCGGGACAGTTCGAAAATTATGGACAAGCTTCTTCGTGATATTGAAGAATACTCCGTATCTATTCGTACTGAGAAATTATCTGAGCTTAAAGCTGCTTATGGGGTTCAATATTTTTAATTTTTTTTAATCTTTATTCAATTTATTTAATTAATGTTATCCAACCTAAAAAAATGGTGTTGTTAAAAAAAACTAACAGAATCATTATCTGACCCTGCGGGGTCAATACATGGGCATCTATCAATAAAATTTACAGGCAAGATCAAGTTGCAAATGCAATTTCTGCATTTACCAGTGCATTTTCTGGATTTGAACTTGTTGATGCACAATCTGAAACAATGATTTCGAATTTGAAAGAACATGCAAGGAATATAACTAAAAAGTAACCCAGAGAAGAAGCCGGCAATGTTGTGATGCATATGAAAGATAGGTACTACCTTGATTCGTCTCCAAACTTCATTTCTTTACATCTTTTACATACTAACAGTCAGCCTAATTTTATTTACAGGTTTTGCAACAGTTTTTAATTATGATAAAGATTCAACGCCAAGAGTTTGATTCGTAAAGGAGAATGTCCGAATAATCAAAAAGGGAGCTCGTGCTTTGGTAAACCTCAAAATTTTAGATTAACATTGTTTAATTTATGTGCAAATATAATTTTGAAATTTAAATTATGACAATATTTCTACAGGCACTTAAAATTTAGTTGTATTGGTTGTAATTCGATTAGAAGAAAAACAGATAGAACCGAAAATATTCTCAGTTCAGCGCTTGTCGATGCTCCCACTGCTAAAGGAAGAGAAATCACAACTAACACTGATCCCCTTGCTGCAAGTTCTTGGGAGGTATATTTTGCAAAGCATATAGTCTGCAAGTCAAATTAATTCATAAGTTATGCCCTCTTCTTCAGATATCTTTAAAAGATACATTGATAACTTCAGTACAATGCAAGTCGATATGGGGATAGTTTAAAACAGAAACTTAATATACAGTTTCTAAAGCAATATCTGCACAGATGCATGTATATTTCTCCTATTCCTATCAAAATTGAAATTAACTTATCACTTATGTTCGATCGCATTGTGTTATGTTTTATAGGAAGCTCATAAGCGTGGTAACAATTGGTTACCGCCAGCATGGGCAATCACGATGATTGCAATCCATGGTTTAAATATAACTGGCCATGGCATTCAAACATAGAAATTCAATTATCAATTCTAGGTTTTCTATTAAATATAACTGTGAATGATGGCATGTATGGGGTACAACCGAATATACCTTTCATCTTATGTGTTGTTTGGCAGTCAAAAGCCTCTAAATTCAGAGAGTCAAACTAGTAACCATGATGATGAATATTTATTGTATTTTATAACATTTTCAATGTATCTTTTTGCTAAATATCAAGTAACAATTAATATGTATATGCAATCAATAATTATTGCTTCACTATTTCATGCCTAGGTTAGCTATGATGACTATTGCTATTAATATTTAGAGTTGTAAAATGATTGTCACTTGATTTGGAGCCTTTTCTTACACAAAACATATTGCTGGTGCCAAATAAATGATAAAAGCAAGAGAAAATATTAACGAATGCTTCGAAACAATGAACTATATACTGATTAAGGATAGATCACTAAGGGAGATCTCTGCATCGTACTATATGCTTACTTTTCTTGCTAAATTATGTGCAAATTAATATGCTTGTGAAGTATGTATTATATTCTGTAATATTTTTATTGCTATCGTTGCCGAAATTTCAAGTGTAACATATCGTTGTAATTTCAAAACATGTTTAGTCCTTACGTTGGATCTGTATAAAATATTTACTTTAATGATCTTTCTTTTTTGATATTATGTTAAATTTATAAATGTTTGTATTGAATGTGAAAAATAAATAAATTTGGTATTGTAGAAGAGCCAGAAAAGCACAAAATTTTACAAAAAGAGATGCGTGAATTCGCAACAGCCATAAACCATTGCTAAATCAAAAATAGCAACGGCCTTAAGCCATTGGAAAAAAAATTCGCAACGGCTTTATTCCGTTGCAAAATATAATTTAGCAATGGCTCAAAGCCTTTGCTAATTTATTGCAACCCCAGATTTTGAAACGGCTCATAACTGTTGCTAAATAATTTTGTAGTGTCTCAAAGCCGTTGCGAAATAGCATTTAGATGGTTATTCGAGAAAAAAAAGATCTTGACCTTACAGCTCACAAGAGATATAAATACACAAGTAATTCACTATTATTTTGTTTTTTTTTCTAACTCGCCATTGACTAATGCAATTTATTTTAGATTATGGTTGCTACTGTGTGAGGTGTGAAGAAATTGCTAATGAGAAGCTCAATCTTTTAACCTCAGATGAGGTACTTTTAAATTGTTTATACTACAGTAGATTTTATGATACATTTCATTGTTAAAGGTATATAGATGATCAATTATTTTGATGTTGAATTTGTGATAGAGGCAGCTTAAGTTGGATGCAGCAGTTCAGTCTGGTCCAGTTTGTGAGTTTGGTAAAAGACTTGGTTCCACCCTTGGTACTTATTTGTCTCAGTGTACATATCGTTGACTATTTTTTTTAAATCAATATTGGACATATGCATATTGACTTTGCGCTATAATACAACATTACATAAACTTCCAAAAACTATGCTTGAACTATATATGAACTAGTAAATTTCTATGTTACAACTCTTAATGTTCAAATGCAAACCTTTCATTTTTATAGTCGTAGTTATGTTTATAAAAAAAGAACCAGCTTTAATAATATTGCATGTCTTACAGGTATGCTGAAGCAGCGTACTTCGATGAAACTATTTGGGCTGCAAAAAGATAGCAGTTAGAAACACGAGCACTGCAAGTAACACTTCTAACAATATGCATTCAGTTATTCATTGCTCATAATTAAGAAGCTTGATTTCTTGTTTTCTTTCGTACTTTTTTCTGCTTGTGCATTCTGCATTCCAAGTAATGTTTGGACATATTCGCACAAGTTCGTTAGACAAATTCAAAACTAGCTTAGAAACTTCTTTAAAATGTGGGAAAGGTTTCGCAGAAGATTTTAATACAAGCATGTATTCTGCAATGGTTGATTTTGATGAGCAATGCACGGGTAAATTTTCAAGAAATCGTTGGTGAAACTTTTATTGTTTTTCTCTCAAAATAAAAGTTCTTGTTTTTTACTTTGAAGTCTGAAATTTATTTTTTTATTTGTATATTTATCTAGATATTGTTATCAAGTAAATAAACTGGGACAGTTCCAAAGTTAGGGACAAGCTTCATCGTGAGATTGAAGAATACTCCGTGTGAGAAATTATCTGAGCTTGTAGCTGCTTATGAGGTTCAATATTTTTAACGTTTTTAATCTTTATTCAATTTATTTAGTTAATTTTATTCAACCTAAAAAATTGGTGTTGTTAAACAAAAACAACTAACATAACCATTATCTGACCTGGTGGAGTCGATACATGGGCATCTGTAAGAAAAATTTACAGACAAGATCAAGTGCCAAATGCAGTTTCTGGATTTACAACTGCACTTTCTGGATTTGAGCTTGTTGATGCACAATCTAAAACAATGATTTCAAATTTGAAAGAACAGTCAAGTAATATAATTGGAAAGAAATGCAGAGAAGATGTCGGCAAAATTGTGATGCACATGAAAGATAGGTACTACTTTATTCATCTCCAAACTTCATTTCTTTGCATCTTTTACATACTAACAGTCAGCCTAATTTTATTTACAGGTTTTGCTATAGGTTTTAATTATGATAAAGATTCAACGCCAAGAGTTTAGACAGAAAAGCAGAATGTCAAAATAATCACAAAGGAAGCTCGTGCTTTGGTGTAACAACCTCAATTTTTAGAGTATTTTAATTAGTGATTTGTTTTAAATCTTGGTTTATTTATTTATTTTGTTTTGATTTTTATGGAAATAATTTTTATTTTGATTATTTAAATCTAAATTTGTTTGGATTTTATAAAATAAATGAATTTTATTTTTGATATGAATACAATTTAATATTTGCTATTTTAGAATCTTATTTATGGTAAATTTTAATCGACTTATTTATTTGGATTCATTCTTGAATTTTTGTATAAATATTTAATTAGTACAAATGATATAATCTGATTTAGTTGCTTTCCTCTTCTGACATTCTCGGTTGAAATGATATTGAGGAATTCTGGGAAACATGTAGCAGGAAATTGATCATCCACACGTGGGGACATACCCTCTCAGTTTTCGCAAATAAAACACTACAGCAACCCGGTTTCATTTAATTGTTCAAAACATTTCCCTGCGGCTCACTACTTCTCCCCAACCGTAAAAAAAATAAAATAAAAAATCCGCAGTCTCCTTATGCCCACCCACTCCCTCCCTTCTTCAATGGATTATCTCAACTACTATTACGCTCACTCGACCAAACCCTGTACGTCCACTGCTTTCCCTACCGATTTCCGCTCATTTGTCTACGTGGTGTCCTTCCTTCACTGGCTAATAGAAATCGTTAAATCAGATGCCCGACCGTTGGTCGAAAGTCCTACCTGCTAACCATTCTACCACTTCCGGATATTCATACTCTACCTCAATCTTTACAACAGCCGCCTCCATTCCCGTCTCCAAACATCCATTCATCCATGTTTTAACCCAGCATTCATCGACTGACTACCGTCAATTCCAACTTTTTATCTGCTGCAAAATTTCGTGTCATCCACTTGAGTAATCCTCAGGTTTGTTTTACCCCAATTACAATCTCCACAACCTATTTTGCACCATTTTCTGCTGTTCAAATTGGTTTGCATGGTCATAAGCTTTGTTCAACGGTAATGTGCTCTAATGTTCATATCCAATTTCGCCGTCGGCTTACACTCTGTTATTAAACAACATTGCACGCACTGGAGTCTGTTTCAATATCCACAATTGCACTGGTACAAGTTATGCCTCAAATGTGATAATGCTATCGGTTGAATTATACAGTTACACGCCCACAATCAAGTTGACAATCAAAGGTTTTCTATACTTTTGTAATGGTAGACCCATACGAACCGACCCACGGATTGCACCCGACATTTTTTCCTTTTAATTCTAATTTAGGGATATCTACTGTCAACCAATTTATGCATTTAAAATTGGTTAGTGAAGTCAGAGTCTCAGACAATATGTGACGGTCACATGTTCATTTTCAATTTTGGCGTTTGCTTCCCCTTTCTTCCTTAAAACAATGCATGCACAAGTCCGCAGTTCAAAAATCACAAGTAAACTGGTACAAGTAGTTACATGTGTGTAACTAAACCTCTTTAAGTAAACTGTTACACGTTTTTGACTAAACATGTTCCCGCTGTACACTAGAAAATAAGGATAGACACACAGTTGTTAGTCGTATACTGACAATTGCTTTTGCCCACCATGTTCACAGTTGTTAGTTGTTTACTGACAGTTGCTTTATCATTTCCAAATATTTGGTTCATGGACCATTTATTTAAGTATAAACTTTGTCCAAATTAAAAGGGTAAGCTTATTAATTAAATTGTTACCAATACATTCAAGGAAAGTAGTACGCTAATTATTATGGACATGAATTAAGCCATTGGATCATTTAACCCCCCCTGAATTTCATTCGCCCAAACTCATTTTTGTGCGTTTTGACTGCTTAATTTTGTTTGTTATAGTTATGTCCACTAAACTTCACTACCTACTGCTCCTGCTTAACTATTCGTTCTATATACTATATTGAAAGCTTGATGACACTTCATAGTTTTCCAACCTCTACCATATCCCACCCACACGATCAATGTGAGATTTGTGTGTGTCTTATTTGTGCATGCGGTCCTATTTGTTTGCTTTTGGTGATTGTACATTGATGTTTACAAGCTATTCAGACTAAAAATAACCACTACAAGATAGTCTGCTATGAGATTTTGCAATATGCTGTAAGCAGTAAAATGATGGTTGGGGTATGATTACTTATGTGGAGTTGTCACAGCATAAGACTTAGTATAACAAACAATATCAGTACAACTATTGCGGCATAAATGTTTCATTCATTTTCAAGTTTAAATCAAGTGTTGTTAATTTCTTCTCCATGATACAGTTATGAATTGTTGAAGTTATTTCAAAATTTCACTCCAATTTCTATTTAATAGAAAATGATTCTGTAAATTAATTCTATTAGTTATTTACATCTTATTTTTAAGCATTATTAAGATCTAACCTTTTTAAATTGTTAATTCCAGTATATTACTCAAATACTATTTTGAGTACAATTGGGACTACCTAATACTATCAATAAGGGTGTAGGGGTATTTTACTATTCGCGCTGACATAAATCCCAGGACATATTACACCTATTGCTAATGCTGGCTTAATCACGTAAATAGGGACGAAATAAAAGGAAATATCATTACTTGTGTGTATTCATATTTAATCATGTAATATATTTTACATAGTCAAATTGGATATGCCATGCATTGTTAATGGTTTTCCACTCTGCAGTCGCGTGTACTATGTTATTGTTGTCCACGAGTTTACTATATTATATGTTTACAGTATCATGAGATAACCTTTATGTATATGTTTACAGATAATCAAAGGTCAATCAATTAATTTACAGTTAGACTACTGTTATTAAATAAGACCACTCGCCATATATACAGCAGGTTCAATGTTCTTCACCACTGCAAATAGCAAACGGGTGCACATGATCCTTTGAATCATATATTTCGGCCACCTGCATATAACTTTTGTACAGTTCTATGATTAACAAGTTATATTTTCCACTAACCATTTTGTTTTTCCATGCATAGGTTAATGGATCAGAATGTGCAACTGCTAAACAATATAATATATGGTCCAAATTGGAAACTATAACAGTAAGAATAGCCAGATTATGGGTACTCATCAACCAACTCTCAAAGGAACCGTACGACATTAACATGCAAACAATAGATAGTGAGGTGAGTGCAAATCTCTGTGTCGTTCTACGGTGTACTCTGTATCACATTGCCTGTAAACATACTGCTACATAATTTGATATGAAAACATATGGTAGATATACTATGCCTGCCAATTGAATTAATTGCCTGCTTCGACATTACTAACTCTTGCAGGGAAATGAGTGCCTCACAGCGGTTCGGAGACACCTCCTCGGCCAATTTGAGAACACATTTACAGAACAATGAATTTCTGACATCAACCGATTCAACGAACAAGCCTCTGATCCTACTTACCGAACTATAGATAAACCTCTAATGATTGTCCTTCGTATTGATACCACAGTTACCAAATTGAAAAAAGAGATGGATGGTACACAAAGGTACAATTTTCATTTTGTACAAGACTCTATTCTGCCATCAAGTGTGCACAAACGTGGGCAACTTACAAGTTTTTGTTTCACTTGAATTACAACAAATACATTGAATTACATTTCATTAACATACATTAATAATGTAGATGTGGGAGGCATACCGAGCGATAACAAATACGATCCAAATAACATACATTAACAGCCGACGTCCAGGTATAATCAACCTAAGTTCCCCTGCCCCATTTAAAAAAAAATTATTTCAAACATTTAGCATGCATTATTAGAATATTTCGACAATTGGGTCACATATGTAAAATAAAATGTGTTTTGCTATTTTGGTGTAAAGCCTAATTAAAGTGATCTAATTTTCGATTAGAATTAATAGGCTTGAAGTTTAAGTTATCATGGGCCTAATGTGTAGATACCGGGGCATTTTATAATTTGTTGAAGGGCCGAATTACAAAATGCCAACTTTATAAATAAAGGGTTATGGTCCCCGAATTACACAAGCCTTAGCAACTCTCTAACCTCTTCTACGGAGAGCTGATTTCAGATCTAGGGTTTGTGTCAATTTGGAAGACCAAACCTAATTCATCTTCTCGTTTAACAGCCGACTACGGATTCAGGTATTGCACTGATTAAATACAGATTCAGGTACGCTTCCGCTAATCAAGTTATTTATTTTCTGATTAGTTCTCAATTAAATCAATATGGTTACATATTTGGATCTAGGGTTTCACGATTGGATATTGTTAAAGTATATTGAAATCCTAACAAGTGGTATCAGAGCCATCCATATTTGGTTTTATTGAGAAAATTTTGGTTTTAAATTTTGAATTAATGAAACTAGGTTTGAGGTTTCCAGTTGATATTTATTATATGTTGCCGTAAATTGATTTATTCAGATCAGTAATCATAAAAACCCATTTTTTTATTTATTTGAAAAAAAAAAACAACAACAACAACCCATCCAGCGGTTGTAGGCTATCAATCGTAAGAACTAAATTATAAGATAGATTAATCAAAAATTTGTGAACCGAGACTGTTCAGATCCCCATTTGCTATCAAAGATAAAAAATGAAAGACTGATGATTGCTCTCCATTTATTCGGTTTTAAGTATGGGAGTTTAAGGAAGGTTGGCTTCTGCCTGTTTTATGGGACATCAAACTTGTTATAAATTATACTATTTTAACATATGAATGGTTGATATGTTCAACGCAAGGACCCAGTCATTTTTTTTTTTTTGTTAAACTGGGCACAATCGTTATTACGTGGTACAAGTCATGGCTCATATAACTTCAAATTATTATTATACCAGTTCATGTAATCATGTCTTCACATTAGAAATTGCATAAACATATATTTTGGTGCCGTGTGAACTGTTATGAAATAGCAACAGTATTATGTTTTTGCGGAGTCTCGGTTGGCCGGCGCTGACCATGTCCGTTCAAATAGGTTTCAGTACATGCAAAACATACCTTCCAGTTAAGTGAAGACTGCGCATACATCATGTCATTATGTCCCATAGAATATACATTTAGAAATGCCTTAATTTAATTAAGGCGAATTAGCTAAGGATTCAGTGCTGTAAGATATATATATTTCCAAAGTTGATGAGGAGGAACAAGTTTAACTTGTATGAGTTAAGATGCAAACAATGGTGTAACATAGTTACAATTTTTGAGATTTGCAAATGTTATATAGACATAAAGCATTTTTTTTGAAGTGTTTATAACACTCAAAATTTATTAATACATATATTAAGGATAAATTCAAATATAATTTTGGTGTCTCTTTACAGTTGTAAATATTTTACATTAGTAGTGAATTAACTTTAAAATAATATGTCACCAAAGTGACCTCTATATTTTGGTGGTTCATGAAAATGTTTAATATTTGTGTGTAGTTATTCATGCGAATATTAGTCGGCCCAAAGGAAGGCTAATGTTTGGCCGAATCACTTACACATGTGTGATGATAAATACGTGACAATTATAAGGTTTTTCGAGTGAATAATTAATCGGCCCAAACGAAGGTTGTTATTTGACTTGAATTTATTGTCAGTGTTTGATCATTACAACAAGAGTATCACTTACAATTAATATTACTGTCCAAAGACTTGATATTAATGTGTACTAGGTATCTTGAGAAGAGACTTACCAATTATTTGAATTTACTATGGTTGATATTTGGCTATGAGCATATACGGTCAATCTTCATTTTATTTTTTGTTCATTTTCAGCTAATTTAACTGAATTATCTGTCAATTTAAAGAATATTTCCATCTTGTTTTGGGATAAATATAAGGATTTGTATGAGAGCATGTTATTTGTTCTTGACTTTATAGATTTAACTCTTGTAACTAAGAGGGTTACAGCCAACCCTACTACGGTTAAATATTCTTATAATGTTATGAAGAATATTGAAAGGTGATAGAATTCAAAGGCAAGAGTTAAATGATCATTAAGTAAATACTTAAGAAGTTTTTCAAGGATGTGCTATAGGTAACGATAACTAATTTTGTATAAGTTATCTACTGAGAATGGAAACGGTTTTTTTGAAAACAATAAGGAAAATCAAGCACTCTTTGTGGTGCTTGATTACATAAAGTCAAAGTAAAAGAAATATAAATGAGTATTATACGGAAAAAGATACTGCTTCAAAAGCTAAAGACACTCAAGTTATTGTTATGTTTTGGTGCTATCTCTAATATGATCATTTTATGATTAATATTATTTTAAGAATAAGATGTCATCTTATTGGGCTAATTTAGCGTTTTGGTAAATAAAGCAGAGAAATTGAAGCTTATAAGATTGAAAGTACTCATTTTCTATACATTGTAAATAAATGTATGAATAAGGATTAAGAAGTCGCTAAGGATCTCGAAGAAAAGAAATAACATACAGATATTTTTATAGTTGTTTCTTTAATGAGATATACAGACATATATAGTAAAATATACTTGATATTTTAAAGTTATTATTGAGATTGAAGTCAAACTATTTTGGATTTACTTGATTTTTTTTTTATGTTGTCATTTGGACACATTATGGTTTTCTATTTCTAATATGAACAAATTTGGTTATTATTGTTCGTTTAGAAATAATAAGGTTGATTTATGAATTTAAAAAAAAAAAGATCAATTTTTTTTTCTTCGCTGGAATTAAAGTTGCATACATTTAAATTAAAGCTTATATCTAGTTGTGTTGAATACCGTTAATACTATAGTTTCAAATTTTGGATTTGGTGATTCATATAATTATATGTTTCAACTTACTAGACAATTCTAGATTGAGATACTGAAGATAACATATATCTTACTGACATTCTAAGCGATTTAAGGTTCACAGTTTTTATGAACCCACACTAAGGAAAAAGTATTAAAGCGGGAAATGCAATATTTTTTTGAGGATGTTGAGTTTGTGGGGAGAAATAAAGTAATATCATCGTCTTTAAAGAGGATCATTATCTTTGATTCAACTACGGTTATTTCTTCGGCTAAAGTTTAAGATTTGTTTTCTTCCATTAGGAAGTAAATTAAGAACTATAATAAGACGATGTTAAAAAAAATTCGCCTTTAAGCTAAGGTTACTGATTTAAGAAAACAAACTCAACAACCTCAAAATGCAAGATCACTAAGGAAATCCACCTAAATGGGAAGAAATGCTATTTCAGATGATTGTGCAGTATTTCTTCATAATGATAAATAATGGATTGATAAAGATGATACTATAGACTTACATCAATCCATGTAAGGTACTAATTTAAAATGTGGATTTAAGAAATGAACATATAGTATAAATCTATATGGATAATAAAGCTTGAAATTTCCCTCTAACTTAAGTGATAAGATCATTGGTTATGAATAACTATTCAAAGCCAAAAGGGATCAAGTGGGTAATATTGAATTTTATAAGGCACTTTTATTGTAATCACTATTATCAAAAGGAAATTTTATTTTCTTTAAAGAATGTTTCATTTTGGACTTAGTAAATGATTCTTTAGAATCGATCGCTTTGGAGCTTACTACATTTTGTACTTTTGAGCATTATCTGATGAAGATTAAAGTTATGTTTCTCAATGGAGACGTTGGTGAAACCACTTAAGAAACTCATTTATGGATTAATCTTTTGTATTTGGGATTCAAATACACCATTATTATTCATGGAGTGATATTTGGATTATTACAAAAGAATTAGGAAGATAAATGCTTAAAAGATTTGGTATGTAAACTGCGATTCAGTTGTTTTTCTTTTACCAAACAGATAAATGCTACCATCCTTGAAATTAAAGAAATGCAAAAGATTTCTCATACATTTGCAGTGTGAATTCTAATGCATACTAATGTATATACACATATGGATATGCGTGTATTATTTGGCAGATACTTTACTGATATTAAAAGTGGATCATTGATTTAGTAGCCAAAATGGTTATGATATATCTTTAAAAGACAAAATAAAAGATTATATGCTCATAGATAAAAGATCGGATCGGGTGGAGATCATAAAGAATTATGATCCAGATATTTTGGATGTCATTACTGTAAAAGATCCACTTCTAGCAATGATAATATATTTTATGGGTGAAACTATATAAGGGAAAAGTGTCATTTAGGCACTTATAGTTTTCGCCATTTTGAAAATATCGTCTTTGGTTAATTATAAGACATCCAAATATGGAAAATAATAATGAAATTTTGTCACAATACTCCAGTTATAGATAAAGAATTGAAAGACCAAGTAATATTATGACAGTAAAGAATATATTATTTTCCAATAAGGGAAGAGTGCAAAATGTATTGTAATTCATAGAGCACACTTAGACAAACTCCATTATGGCGGATCCGCTTACCAAAAGGTTATCACCTAAGGTCTTTCATGAGCATGTAGCTCAGTTGGTGTAACTTTTATGTAAGGATATTTTGGTTCAGGGGGAGTTTGTATTTGGTATTGTCATATGACTCATTGCTCTATACTTCAGTTACAGATATATGCATATAAAGTTCTTTTTTCTGATCAGAAATAAAGTAATGAAGTTTTCTTTGCACTCAGGTTGTTTAAATATTAAACGTTTTGATCTCACTAAAGAAGGACCAGTTGGAAATAAACATGTATAGATCACATTTCATGTAATTTCCATGCTACGCATCCATGATTGATCTATGTCATTTGACTGTATTGATATATGTGACCATTGATGGGTATAGTTACGATAAATGTAACGAATGCCGCTTTGATCCTTTGTCAACCCAATTAATGGACGAGATTGTTTCAGATACACCATATGTTATAAATAGCAAATTTTGGAGCTCATAAAGTCAAACACATTTTAAGGTTATTTCATATGTGGCCCAGGGGGAGATTATTAGAATATTTCGACAATTGGGTCACATATGTAAAATAAAATGTGTTTTGCTATTTTGGTGTAAAGCCTAATTAAAGTGATCTAATTTTCGATTAGAATTAATAGGCTTAAAGTTTAAGTTATCATGGGCCTAATGTGTAGATACCGGGGCATTTTATAATTTGTTGAAGGGCCGAATTACAAAATGCCAACTTTATAAATAAAGGGTTATGGTCCCCGAATTACACAAGCCTTAGCAACTCTCTAACCTCTTCTACGGAGAGCTGATTTCAGATCTGGGGTTTGTATCAATTTGGAAGACCAAACCTAATTCATCTTCTCGTTTAACAGCCGACTACGGATTCAGGTATTGCACTGATTAAATACAGATTCAGGTACGCTTCCGCTAATCAAGTTATTTATTTTCTGATTAGTTCTCAATTAAATCAATATGGTTACATATTTGGATCTAGGGTTTCACGATTGGATATTGTTAAAGTATATTGAAATCCTAACATGCATAGTTTATGTTACCTTTTGGAATTGTAACTATATTGCTGACCACTAACAGGATGGGGAGACTGCACCATTGGCTGCTAGAACAAACAGCGGCAAACAAGCAGCCAAGAGGCCGAAGAAAGGTGTACGCAGTGCAGAATTTGATGATGTCTAAATGTATAAACACCTTCAGGTAAATAGCTGTGTGAATTAACGATTATTAATATATGTGTTGTACATATTTATAACCATTTTCCCACTGTGTGTATAGACAACTTCATGTAAATAGCTGTGCGATGAGTGCAGGATAGAGTTCAGGTAGGCAGTAAAAGAAGATGTCAAACGTCAACAAAACTTGACTTCAGCATGGTGAACCCAATGGTATGACTTGGTATAAAATAAAACATGTTGGCTGATGAAGGAAAGTAACTCAATGATGTGTGAATCTGTGCTGTTGTTGCACAAAATACATATTACTGTCGAGGAGTATAATTTGGTCGTGAAAATGACAAGGGCTACTAAGTAATATGGAGTTCATTAACAATTTCATGCAAACTGAGTAAAAGTGAAAGGTGTTAAGTTCGACTGGAGTTGCTTAATGTCTATTACATTCAATAATACTCCTAATCAAACTTACAGTGGGGACTAAAATATCAAACTGAGAATAGTTATATTTCCTATGATAAAAATTGACTGAGAACACTTTCATTCTCCTTTGTTTGAATTGTACTGCAGCCTTGATATTAACAGCAAACGTAGAACCCACACTTACTTCCAACCAAGCTTGAACCACTTACATTTATCACATCTAGGGATGACAAAAAAATCCGTACCCGCGGTTATCCGTGGGTAAAAACCGTCATGGATATGAAACGGATAGTTAAATGGGTATCCGTAGTTAAAATAAATGGGTATTTTTAATATCTGTTAATTAATGGGGCGGGTACGGATAGTAAGATATCCATATCCGTAGGTACCCGTGCCCGTATTGGATGTGTTTTATTATCAATAGTCAATTAACAAACACATTATTGTTGGTTGTTTGGTATTTGTTTGCATGCTTTTACTCAACAATTTATAAATTGTTGTTGATACTTTGATGGATACTTCTGCTGTTTACGCTTCTTTTCTGGATGTTGGTTTAAATATGTATTGATATTTTGATGTTAGCATTTGAGCATTGGTCTAATTTGTTTTTTTAACCAAATGTACTTTTGAATAATTTCAATAAACGACTAAAAAATAATTTGAATAAATATAATGGATACCCACGAATACCCGTCATTACCAACAACCTGTTTAAAACCCGTTTAACGGGTACCCACGTGGGTAAAGGGCAGACACGGGGCAAAAAATAACCCAACGGGACGGGTGATGGGGTGGTACTATCTGCGCCCGCCCCGCCCGCCCCGTTGCCATCCCTAATCACATCTACCTTCACTGATAGAAACAATGGCCCGTATGCGAAGCACAGGCCTCATTCTAGTTGCACATGTATTTCTGGAATAAAAGAAAAGATTTTTTTTTTTAGAAAAATTTTTTTTACCAAATTTTTCCTTACCTTGAATACACAGTGGACATGACAACATGATTTCACTTGCCAAAAATGGTTGAGTGATTCCAGGAAATGAAATGAACTCTTGCCAAAATTACACCAGAGAATTGATTTCTGAAATATCATTCTTGGCAACTCAAATTGATTTATTGTTGTAAACATGCTCTGTCCCATTTGTTTATATCAACTTCTCAGTTTCTTCACCAAAATTAATACACAGTAGCTTTCTTTCAAAAATGGTCCATCCCATTCCTTTACACATGACGAGCCTCCTCACCGAGCCAGCCACCAAGCACCTACCAAGCCTCCCCTGCTGAAGTTCCGCCTCCACCCACCCCTACTCCAATCGTGCCCCACCCGAAGGCGCTATACTCCCCATGACAGCCAAGCTCTTCCTGGTTCGCCTTCCTACGCCTACTCCACTCAATAGCTCTCCAACCGATCCCAAAAAAAAATGCTCGCTGCTCCATCAGAAACCGCCACCTGAAGCCAACGCCTTCCATCCCTCCACCTTGTCGACCCAGTTGCCGAACCCACCTGTTCCTGATCAGCACCTGCGCGACCTTGTTCCCCTTCAGTCCGATTTATATGCGAGTTTTCTATTTTGGCATGACCTTGTGTGCTATGCTTGGCGTGCATATGTATAGGTCTGCCGCAGTACCGGCCCTGGGCATAGGCCACCTAGGCGGTGGCCTAGGGCCCCGGGTCCGGCGGCGGGGAGGAGGAGGAAGCCGGGGGCCTCAAAGTTTTGATTTTTTTTACATAAAACGAATTCAATTATTATGTGTTGTGTAAAATTGCATTGTCTGGGTGGTAAAATATGCAGCTCTCATGCGTGCATCCTGAGTTCAAGTCCTAGCATCTTCATTTTGCAGTTTTCTTTTTCTTACCTTTGGGACAAGCTATGTTCATTTTGCAGTTTTCTCTTCTTCCTTCTGTCACTTTGTTTCAAACTATGGGCCTAAAAAAAATTTTTGCTTAGGGCCTAGCTTTTGCCAGGGCCGGCACTGGTCTGTCGGTGCGTGTGTCGAGGGAATAATACTGTATGTATTTGCTGGAGTGTGTGAGTAAGGGAATGGGAATTTGTGTAAGGTTGGTATGAATCTGTGTTGCCTGTGTGGGTGCTTTGTCGATATGCGTGAGTTTTTGTTTTTCTGTATTATTTTGCGTTTCTAATATCGTGGGTGAGTTAGTCTATGGGTGTGTTCTTTGCAAGTTTAAGCGGAGTATTTAAGCGGAGAATTTGAGCGGAGTATTATAGCGGAGAATAGTAGTTAGCGGACGATGTGTTCTTCGGTTTAAGCGGAGTATTTAAGCGGAGAATTTAAGCGGAGTATTTTATTTATATTTGTAATTTAACTAATTACAGATTGAAACATAACATTATAATTATTGCAGAAATACACAGTTAACAAAACAAAACAGTTTGTTACATAAAAACAGTACAGAAAGTGATACATTGCAGCAATACAAATAAAAGAGCTAAAGGGATACATTGCAGAAATAAGAAAACAGTAGATAAAGTGATACATTGCAGAACAAATAAAACAGTAGATAAAGTGATACATTGCAGAAATCTATTAGTGCAATCCTACTGCAACAAGCTCGTCTCTTATCTGATCGCGACGCACTGCCATATCAGCGCTGCCTTGATAGCGTTGAGCCGGTGCTAGGTCATTATTGCATATGTTTCGCACATCGTTGTATTCTTATTCGTACTCATCTGGAATTTTATTTGGATCATCGTCATACGCCATAAAATCAGGATCTCCCATATTGTATTTGCGTATATATTTGTGTATAGCCAACGTAGCAACAACAATTTTTGTTTGAGCTGGGAACTTGTAGGTTGACATATTTCGGAGTATAACAAATTTCTTTTTCCATATTCCGAATGTCCTCTCAATTGCCATGCGTAAACTTGAATGGTAGAAATTAAAATTTTCATTATGGGATTTCGGTTGATTTGTGGTCATACGAAACTGGGGGATGTGATATCTAACATTTCGATATGGTGGTATATACCCAGTTGTAAGTGGAAAACCAGAATCCACAACATAATACTGGCCAGGAGGAGGATGAGGAAATCCGGAACTTCTGTCATTCACGACGGAATTAAAAATTCGACTGTCGTGTGCAGTACCTTCCCATCCAGATACAACATACGTAAATAGTAAATCGAACGAGCATACAGCCAAAATATTCTGTGTAGCGTATCCTTTTCGTCCGATATACGGAACAATACGATCTGGAGGTAAGTGCGCCATAACATGTGTGCCGTCTATTGCACCAATACAATTTTTAAAGTACGGATAGTAACGGTTATCATTGCTAATTTCAGCAGGAATTGAGTTAAATTGAGAATCAACCGGTTTTATAATAGCAGTAGATAATACTAGAACGACATTCAAAACAGCATGAAAATAATGAAATATTGTGCACCCTGACCTTTGAAATCTTTCAGCCACTTGTCTGTTCGAATTAGCGGTGGCAATAGTCCATAAAAATATCCCAACCGCTTCTCGAACAGTAACATTTTCTGAGGTGGTCAATCCGCAACGTTCCAGCCTATCGCATAACGAAAGAAAACATAACCGTTTCATACGAAACTGCCTTTGACATCTTGCCTGATGACCGTTAAGTATGTCGTCTATCCACATCAATCCGGTAAACGTCGACGTATGAATCCGGCGTCCTACTTCGTTTCGGCGACCATGTAAGTACGCTCCAATTAGGACGATATCCTCTAAAGCGTCTGAATCGGAATCACCATCACTTGGAAATGGATTCTCCATTGTAAGAAAAAGTGGAAGAAGGGGAGTTGGAAGAAGGTGTGTGGGAAGTAGAAGAGCGGGGAGATCATATATAAGGGTTGGGGATTGGGGAGGGGCTCAAATTGGAGCCGTTGGGCAAACGGTCCTTAATGGACCATTACTCAACGGACGCGTCCGACGCCTTGGACGCGTCGGACGCGTCCGCTGAGAGTATGGTCCGTTAAGGACCAAAGAACAGCCCCTATGTGTATGCACAATGTATGTGGTGTTGAATGTTACAATATGATTTTGGGTTGGGTTTGGGTGTGTGTACAAATATATATATATATATATATATATATATATATATATATATATATAACATATTTTGGGTTTTATATTACTTGTTTTGAAAATTTTACCTATACATATAATATATTGTATGTAATTGTATGTGGGTGTTTTTATATAGAAATGTATATATATTTATTGGTTTTATTGTATTTATATATTTTATAATATATTTAATGGTTTTGGTATATGTTATGTACTTTATAATATATACAGTGTTGGTGTGTAAGATTTCCAATATATATATGTGTATATTATAAATTATTGTGTGTTTACGTGTGTGTATATATATACACACACAATATTTTATAAAATTTTGGTGTTTACTTTTATTTGCCAAATTTAATTTGGGGTTGAGTTCCAAAATCGTTCCAAAACCCATTACCGTACCGTCCAAAACCATATGTTGTACCAATCCATTGAAAACTCCTTAGCCTCCTCTTATATATATATATATATATATATATATATATATATATATATATCATCGAATCGAAATCCATTCTGAATCTTCCTGGAAGTCATCGTTTTATTCTACGTCAATCCATTCATCGCCTCCTTCTTTATTCCTCGAAAGGTGAGTTTATCTCACACCCGACTCACATTATTTCATAGATGTTTGATTATCTAAATGAACTGTTATGAAATGTATAGGATTGCTAGTAGAAATTGTTTTTTTAAAATATACACTTTCATATGTGACACGATATTAATATGGAAAGTATGTGCATTGATTATATATGAATATGATGTGATTGATGATATGTGATGATTTGTTATGTTGTAGATACCCCTAATTTAGGAAAAATCACTATGGGTTGAAATGATACGTACCCGAATGGATATTAGATTAGGGAAAAATCGTTATCGGTTGAAATGATAACCTAAACGATTTTTACTGAAGTTGGGATTGCGGGCTGAAATGAGAAACCCGTAGAAATTTTATAAATTGCAAGTTGAAACGATAATATCTGTATCACTTGACCATAGGGTAGAAAACTATATACGGACACCGTTGTTCATGTTTTCGAGTTAAAATTATTTGGAAAATTTGATTGTAATAATATTAATTCAAGATCTTATATTTATATTCTAAAGATTTATACTTAAATTTATAAATTTTAAATTACATGTTTTAAAATGATTTTATGTGTAAAAATGTATTTAAATGCTTATTCATGATTTTACTTATAATTTATTTATTTGAAACCATATAATTTAATCATATACGTATTTTTTTAACTTTAAATTAATATATTTTAATAAATTATTCTTTTTAAACCTATTTCTAAATTATTTTAAACCTATATATGTTAATAAAGCTATTTTCTATATAAATTTATAACTTATAAATATATTTTCAATGTTTATTTTATATATATATATTATAAACTTTAATAATAAACTCAATAGGTGGATATGTTTTGATTTTGCGATTTAAATTCGAGGTTTAAAGATTGAAATTTATATAACGATACTTGATTCAATGAATGTGATATTAAATCAACTGAATGCGAATTTGAATTAATTTAAATTATGAACTTTTATAAGAATGAACGTTAGTTGTGTAAATTGATTTTTTATTTGAAATTATATTTGATATGAAATGAATTCAATTTTAAGTAACTGAATATGAATCGGAATATATATTTGGAATTTATTTCATAAACTATTTTGTTTGAATTAAAGAAATTTCTTATATCAATTTATAAGGATGTTTTAATCGTATAAATTGAATTGAATATAAGGCTTTGATTTGAAATCTTTAATAATGAGTTGGAATTACACAACTTGACTTATGGAATATGATGTGGTTTAATTGAATTGGATTATAAAGATGTTGATTTGAATTTTGTATATATTGAAATCGAACTTATATAATAGACTTAATGGAAATCGAAGTTAAATATTTAATCATGAATTCAAATTTGAACCTAAGATTCATATAAATGATTTTATAAAGCAATTTATAAAATAATGATCACGATGTGAAAAATGTAAACGGTTGGTTGTTAAAGAGACCGGGTTCGGATATTGTCATACTCTCTGCCAATACCGAAAACCACTTTAACAACTGTGTACGCTGTGGAGTTCCAGAGTGAAGTAGGATGATTTGGAGGCGATTACTGGATTTGAAGAAAGAGAACGATGATGGATAGCCTTGACCTTCGGGTCATAGTTAAAATGACTAAAACAAGAGCCATACCCAGGTTAGTGTGAGCTAGCTCCTCTTAGCAGACATGCATCTTCAATACCACATATATTACTTTGTGATTGATTATCACCTTTTATTTTGGGGAGTATTGTCTGGGGTGGGCGGTAGTCGCGGCTATGCGTTACAACCAGCCTGGGTCCGCAATCCGGTAGAATCACTTCTGATGGGTATTGCCTTAATGCCTTGTCATATTTATCCTGATCGAACACCCTACGATTTTGATCTGATGTTGTTGTATAGCGGCGCATGTCTATCCAACGGCCGTTACTAGTATTTGATATGTAATGTTTATGAAATGTTTATAAACAATGTAAGGGTAAAAATGTAATCCTGTTTACACTATTTTAATATGTTATATTTAACCACAGACACTATTATAATAGCGTTTGATCTGACGTTGTCGTATAGCAGTGCATCCCTATCCATCGACCGTTACTGATACTTTATATGCAATGTTTACGACAATGTTTATAAACAGTGTAAGGGTAAAAATGTATTACCGCTTACGCTATTTTAATATGTTATATTTAACCATAGACACTAGTATAATAGCGTACTATATTATATGATATTAGTATAACAAATTCTTAGAGGATGGTGATCCCAAACATCCAATAAGTTATTGATGCATTTTATTGAACATTTCATTTGAGTTGATTTACTTCCATGAGAATGTTAGTCTTAATCAGTGTTGTTTTGTTATGCATTACTGCTCGGGTCAGATCGAGTATTGCAGTGTTGAGATTTCACCTTTCGAAGCTAGAGATTGTTGAAGACATCACCTCTATCTATTGATTCTAGTTAATTTTCCTTTGTATTAGATTCTTATATTTAGACTTCCGCTGTATTTAAATTTGCAATTCTGATATTATGTATAAATTTTGATTTTTATTTAATAGCTTCATGAACTACTATTGTGTGATTATTTATACCGCTGCGAGATATTCTATTTTTTTATGTCTGTGATTCTATGATTTATTATATTTACCTCAGAAGCAAATAACATTCTATCATTTCGAATGGTTTGAGTTGGTTTAATTACCAACTTGAAGCGGATGAAAGACGATATGTTACATTGCTAAACGAAGAGAAATCGCAGCTAACACTGATCCTCTTGCTACAAGTTCTTGGGAAGAGGTATATTTTGCAAAGCATATAGCTTGAATTATAAATTCATAAGTTATGTCCTCTTCTTCAGATATCTCCAAAAGATACACTGATAACTCCAGTACAATGCAAGTCGATATGGGAACGCTTTAAAAAAGAAACCGAATATATAGTTTCTCAAGCAATATCTGCACAGGTACATGTACATTTCTCCTGTTCCTATCAATACTAAAATTAACCTTATCACTTATGTTCCACCACATTGTGTTATGTTTGTAGGAAGCTCATAAGCGTGGTAACAGTTGGTTACCTCCACCATGGGAATAACGATGATTGCAATCCATGGGTTAAATATAACTAGTCATGGCGTTTAAACATAGAAATTCAATTATCAATTCTAGGTTTTCGATTAAATATAACTGTGAATGATGGCATGTATAGGGTACAACCGGATATACCTTTCGTCTTATGTGTTGTTTAGCGATCAAAAGCCTCTAAATTCAGAGAGTCAAACTAGTAACCATGATGATGAATATTTATTGTATTTTATTACATTTTCAATGTATCTTTTTGCTAAATATCAAGTAACAATTAGTACGTATATGCAATCAATAATTATTGCTTCACTATTTCATGCCTAGGTTAGCTATGATCACTGTTGGTGTTAATATTTAGAGAAAAATGATTGTCACTGGATTTGGAACCGTTGCTTATACAAAACATATTACTGATGCAAAAGAAATGATAAAGCAAGAGCAAATATGAAGGAAGGCTTCGAGACAATGAACTATATACCGATTAAGGATAGATCACTAAGGCTGATCTCCGCATTGTACTATGTACTTAGTTTCTTGCCGAACTATGTGCAAATTAATATGCTTGTGAAGCATGTATTATATTCTGTAATATTTTTTATTATTATTTCCACCGAACTTTCAAGTGTAACATACTGTTGTAATTTCAAAACATGTTTAGTCGTTGTGTTGAATCTATATTAAATATTTGGTTTAATGATATTTCTTCTTTGATATTATGTTATATTTACAAATGTTTGTATTGAATATGAAAATTAAATAAGTTTGGTATTGTAGAAGAGCCAAAAAAGCACAAAATTTTATAAAAAGAGATGCGCGAATTTGCAACAGCTTTAAGCTGTTGCAAAAATAAATCTCGTAACGGCTTTAATTCGTTGTAAAATATAATTTTGCAACGGCTCAAGTCGTTGCTAATTTTTTGGAACCCCATATTTTGAAACGATCTATAGCCGTTGCTAAATAATTTTGCAACTAATCAAATCCGTTGCGAAATAGCATTTGGAGTGTTATTCGAGAAAAAAAGAAGATCTTAACCTTATAGCTCACATTAGATATACATACACAAGTAATTCGCTATTATTTTGTTTTGTTTTCTAACTCGCCATTGACTAATGCAATTTATTCAAGTTTATGGTTGCTACTGTGAGGTGTGCAGAAATTGCCAATGAGAAGCCCAATCTTATAACCTCGGATGAGGTATTTTTAATTGTTTTAACTGCTGTAGATTTTGTGACACATTTCATTGTTAGAAGTATATAGATGATCAATTATTTTGACGTTGAATTTGTGATAGAGGTAGCTTAAGTTGGAGGCAGCAGTTCAGTCTGGTCTAGTGTTTGAGTTTGGTAAAAGACTTGGTTCCATCCTTGATATTTATTTGTCTCAGTATACATATCGTACTGACTTTTTTTTTAAATCAAGATAGGATATATGTGTACTAAATTTGTGCTATAATACAACATTACATAAACTATGCTTAAACTATATATGAACTGGTAAATTTCTATGTTACAACTCTTAATGTTCAAATGCAAATCTTTCATTTTTCATAGTCATAGTTGTGCTTATATAAAAAGAACCAGCTTGAATAATATTGCGTCCCTTACAAGTATGCTGAAGCAACGTACTTCAGTGAAACTGTTTGGGCTGCAAAAAGGCAGCCGTTAGAAACACGAGCATTGTAACTAACTCTTATAACAATATGCATTCAGTTATTAATTGCTCATAATTAAGAAGCTTGATTTCTTGTTTGCTTTCATACTTTTTTCAGCTTGTGCATCCTGCATTCCAAGCAATGTTTGGACATATTCGCACAAAATCATTAGACAAATTCAAAACTAGTTAAGAAAGTTCTTTAAAATGTGGGAAAGGTTTCGCAGAAGATGTTAATACAAGTATGTAGTCTGCAATGGTTGATTTTGATGAGCAATTCACGGGTAAATTTTGAAGAAATCATTGGTGAAACTTTTATGTGTTTTTTTTTTCAGAATAAAATTTCTTCTTTTCACTTTGAAGTCTGAATTTATTTGTTTACTTGTATATTTATGTAGATATTGTAATCAACCAAATAAACTCGGACAGTTCCGAAGTTAGGGACAAGCTTCGTCGTGATATTGAAGAATACTCAATGACTATTCGTGTTGAGAAATTATCCGAGCTTACAACTTCTTATGAGGTTCAATATTTTTAACTTTTTTAATATTTATTCAATTTATTTATTTAATGTTATTCAACCTTAAAAAATGGTGTTGTTAAACCAAAAAAACTAATAGAATCGTTATCTGACCCTGTGGAGTCGATTCATGGGCATCTGTAAGAAATATTTACTGACAAGATCAAGTTGCAAATGAAATTTCTACA
This sequence comes from Allium sativum, assembly GCA_030737875.1. NCBI lineage: Eukaryota > Viridiplantae > Streptophyta > Magnoliopsida > Asparagales > Amaryllidaceae > Allium > Allium sativum. The sequence continues at coordinate 302,563,983 of CM060925.1, read as the reverse complement.
TTTACAACCGCAATTTTTGGATTTGAACTTGTTGATGCATAATCTGAAACAATGACTTAAAATTTGAAAAAAAGGCAAGGGATATAATTGAAAAGAAATCCAAAAAAGAAGACTGCAAAGTTGTGATGAACATGAAAGATAGGTACTACTTTATTCATCTCCAAACTTCATTTCTTTACATCTTTTACATACTAACAGTCAGCCTAACTTTATTTACAGGTTTTGTTACAATTTTTAGTTATGATAAAGATTCAACGCCAGGAGTTTGGACAGGAAAAGAGAATGTCCGAATAATCACAAAGGAAGCTCGTGCTTTGGTAAACCTCAAAATTTTAGATTAAATTTGCTTAATTTATGTACAAATATAATTTTGAAATTTAAATATATTTTCTGATAATATTTTGCAGGCACTTAAAATTTAGGTGTATTTTTGCAATTCGATTAGAAGAAAAATCAGATAGAACCAAAAATATTCTTTATTCAGCGCTTGTTGATGCTTCCGCTACTAAAGGAAGAGAAATCACAGATAACACTGATGCTCTTGCTTCAAGTTCTTGGGAAGAGGTTTATTTTGCAAAGCATATAACCTGCAAATTTAATTATAAATTCATAGGTTATGTCCTCTTCTTCAGATACCTCCAAAAGATACATTGATAACTCCAATACAATGCAAGTCGATATGGGGACAGTTTAAAATAGAAACTGAATATACAGTTTCTCAAGCAATATCTGCATAGGTACATGTACATTTCTCCTATTCCTATCAATACTGAAATTAACCTTATCACTTATGTTCCACCGTATTGTGTTATGTTTTATAGGAAGCTCGTAAGCGTGGTAACAGTTGTTTACCTCCATCATAGGCAATCACGATGATTGCATTCCATGGGTTAAATCTAATTGGCCATGGCGTTTAGACATAGAAATTCATTTACCAATTCTAGGTTTTCGATTAAATATAACAGTGAATGATGGCATGTATGGGGTACAACCAGATAACCTTTGTCTTATGAGTTGTTTGGGAAGCCTCTAAATTCATAGAGTCGAACTAGCAACCATGATGATGAATATTTATTGTATTTTATTACATTTTCAATGTATCTGTTTGCTAAATATCAAGTAACAATTGATATGTATATGCAATAAATAGTTACTGCTTCACTATTCAATGCATAGGTTAGCAATGATGACTGCTGTTATTAATATTTAGAGTTGTAAAATGCTTGTCACTGGATTTGGATTCGTTGCTTACACAAAACATATTGCTGATGCAAAAGAAATGATAAAAGAAAGAGCAAATATGAAGGAAGGCTTCGAGACAATGAACTATATACCAATTAAGGATATATCACTAAGGAAGATCTCTGTATTGTATTATGTACTTAGTTTTCTTGCTGAACTATGCGCAAATTAACATGCTTGTGAACTATGTATTATATTCTGTAATAATTTTATTGTTATTGCTGCCAAACTTTCAAGTGTAACATACCGTTGTAATTTCAAAATAAAATATTTTGTTTAATAATCTTTCTTTTTTGATATTATGTTAAATTGATAAATGTTTGTATTGAATATGAAAATTTAAAAAAAAATTGGTATTGTAGAAGAGCCAAAAAGCACCATTTTTTATAAAAAACGATGCGTGAATTCGCAACATCCATATACTGTTACTAAATCAAAAATAGCAACGTCCTTAAGCCATTGCAAAAACAAATTTCGTAACGACTTTAATCCGTTGCAAAATATAATTTAGCAATGGCCCAATGCCATTGCTAATTTTTTGCGACCCCAGATTTTGCAACGGCTTATAGCCGTTGCTAAGTAATTTGGCAACGGCTCAAAGCCATTGCGAAGTAGCATTTATGGTGTAGTGTATGCAACAGGGTGTAGAACTGCACCAGTAAAGCAATGGTAACTTGTCGGTAAAGCAAGGAAGTAAGCCTAATAACAACAGGGATTTTCAGGTTTTAACAATACATAAATGTATTTTTCCATGTAAACTACCGACAAATATAACTTCACTTCAAATAAATTTATATCGGCCTTAAATCCGGCGTCCAAAACACAATCAAATTATTAATATTCTCAGCAAAGCAATATGATCATGATATGCACAATAAAGTGCATAAATAGTGTTAGGTTACACAACATCAGGTGGCATACAACAAATATTTTTAAATCACAACTGAATAGTGTGGAAGGGAAAAGGCCAAGCAATAACTAGTAATTAACATGTAACAAAATCAACATCATGCAACAACCATAACGAAACAAGATTAATATGATTCAATATCAAAATCATCCATCATTATAAATTCAGTTTTAAATTTAGTTTGACACTTAAACAAAGAAACCGTGAGATTAACTCACCATAGACAACGGATAAAAGAGATGCGGATAGCTGAATCGGTGCTTGAACAGCGACACAAGCGGCAGATCTCAACGAAGTCCGTGACCGACTTGATTTGGGCATTTGGATTTTGGCACAGGCGAACAGTGATGGCGGCATTAAGTTGAATTTAGAAGAAAGAGGCGGTGCTTCAATCTAGAAAGGAGGAAATTTTTATGAGTGGTGGCTGTGAAGTTGAGGGGGTTCAGTTCCTTTTTTCTCTATATAGGCTACAAGTTTTTGAAAAAGAAGAAGAATAATATGCCAGGAGAGAGAGAGAGAGATCGCGAAGGTGTAGGTAGCAATAGAAAAGGACGTGTCCTTCTTGGTTCCATTTTATATGTATAAAATTCAAAATGTGAACCGATGTTTTCTAAAACTTCCGGAAAAGAGTTAAAGCCAAGAATACAATTCAATGCATTTATTTGAATTCTAGCTGTATTTAGTATGCTAATAGCAACAGACAAGGAAAAACACAAAAGAGATATCAAGGTTTTTTCAGTTTGCGCTTTATTTATTTTTTTCTTAGGAGAAAAGAGAACACGTACCCATACGCATATGCAAAAACAACATTGAATTGACACTGCTCTTTCTGCGCGCTACAGACTCCTAATCATTTATTCGAGAAAATAACGTTTGAATTTTACAAAATGAAAAATAGAGTTATTCATAGAATTCAATCTAGTATTTTTAATTCAATTTCGCTAAAATTCTGACAACGTTTTATTCGTAGTGATTTATTAAATGTTTAATTAAATTAACGCAAATGGAGCGAACTTGCTTACTTTTACAGAAAATTCATTTCTATGCTTTGTCTAGTTAGGCGTTTCTCAAATAATTAATTTCGAATTTTTATTTTTAATTTACATTTTTATTATTATTTATGATGTATCGGTTGCCGCTACCGCTATCGCAAATCAATAGCCAAAAATCAATTCAAACGGAATGGACGAACTTTGACATTTTCAATATAAAATTGTTTAAATCACTTCTATATGAAAATAGTAAATTTTAAAGATAAATGTTCCATTATAAATTGATTTCATAATTTAGTTTATAAATAAATACATTCTAAGTTACGTTTACCATTTAATTCTTATTTCAAAACCATTTTAAATTCAATAATTTAAGTTAATTCAATAACTTAAATGATTGAAATTTATGGGTTGTTACAGTTATGTAATGTACATATACATATTGTACGCCATCTACCCTAGGAAATAATTTATGAATTTTATCAACTTCATTGATGGTAATTCTGGAATACAATTTACAATGAAAGAGTATAAAGATGGATACATTAAATAGTTTCTAAACAATAAAAAGTATATATCACCATATGGAAGAAATACATAACAAAATAGATCTACGTCACTGGATTATCATTGATTTTTACCTCTTGTATAAGAATAAAAAATCCAATGGTTCAATTCTTTTATACCATTTTTATATTCAAATATTTGATCATACACACACGCACACACAAAAAAACATACATAATTAGCTATTGAGACATAAAACAAAAAAATCTAACATAAGATATTTTTGCTGTTTGGTCATATTTTGTATGCCTAAACCATGAAAAATATGCATAAAACATTGAATTTAGAAAAGATACATCATTTTGTACTTCCTTGTCATAATTTATATCCCAATTGAATTTCCCATATTAAAATGTTGACTTAGACACCGTGTCTCACCTCAAACTGTCTTCCATCTATACATAATTTGGAATAACCCGTCAAGCGTATAAATTTCTCTTAAAAAGTTATAACTAATAATATGCTTATTTTATTGTGTAGAAAAGAGATCAGTACTAAATTCTTAATCTAGGGTGACGTAAGTTTTGAACCAATATGCGATGTTATCATCACATGCTTTCTTATGTTTTCTTTTGATTGAAGTTAAATGGTGTATCAACTTATTGTTATCTTATGAAAACCTATTTTAATCTTTATAAAGGACAGCTGTCACTGGTTATCCTCGTTCGTACAACACCCTTGAATTTGAGTATTAACCGAGAAGAAATGGTATATCTGATCAAATAAATTTGCAAAAAATCTATATATTTAGATCTACTTAATATTTTTGCTGCAAGAATTTTTTGCACCAAAACTTTATACAACTCCTTTTCAATTTGAGAATGGCATATTCATCAATTCAAACAAGATACAAATGACAGTCTATCAATCAAACCAAATATGATATAGGCATATGAAATCTTCGTCAACCCTTCACCCCTAATCAACTGAATAATTTTAAATTCCTCCAAATGTCGATGTTCTCCCCGTAAAAAGAAATCATTCATCAATTAAAATAGTGTGGTACTAAAGACACTTCCATTTACTTTTCCTGTTACCATAATTAAAAAATACCAAAAAAATTACCCTTCTACTCTTTCTAATACCTCACATTAAAAATAGGGGATACCGCTTTTTTCACTTATTTCTCCTTCTTGGCTTCAACTCCTCCGTTCTTTCTCTTTCGAAAACCCTAGACTGCCATGATTTTTGTTTCTGACGTGCCCATCCATCTTTTTCTTCACTGAATTCTATGCTACTACAAGAATGAGTGGATCCGAATAAAATGTTATGAACACAGATCGAAATTTGCAAAATGAAAGAATAAGCAAAGACGAATTTTGATGCCGTGAAAATGAGCTGTGGTGAAGGAACGAAGGATTAAGGTTTTAGATTATGGTTGAATACGTGATTATTTCGGTAATTAATGGTTGAATGAGATATTAAAAAGAGATCAATGTGGTATTATGAAGCATACAAAATTTAATGTCTTTTAATTATTTAGTTGTGGAAACATAAAAAGGAAATTGTGAAGCTTTAACATATACATCAATTAAAAATATCTAATCAAAATTTTAAATATTTTATTCATTAACATATACATCATGAAGCTTTAATTTCTTGTAACAAAATTGAATGAAATTTCTGAAAACACACTTTTGTGTACAGTAGATAAATCAAATTATTAAATGCAACTTTTATCCACAGCTAAAAAAGGACTTAGTAGATTCATCAGCAGCTGCTCTCATTTGGTAATGGCATCAAGTACCTTCAGGATTTTTCACGATGATATTTTCACCTTTGTTACCATCTAGACCTCTCAATTGATCTCTTCAGCCCTTACACTAGACTGCATGTTCAATTGCCGAGGGTTTTGGGGATGGGTTTTCATTGGATCGACTGTGTTGACTGTAAGTTTCTCTATCTTGTACGCATGCGACTTGGTTTAGCTTGGGATTTCATGTGATGAATGTTCAATGTTTATGCTATTTCTTGATTTGTATGGTGCTTTTTTTTGGGATGGATGTCTATCAGTTTCTTGTTCGTTTCACTGACTCATTCTCCTCAGCAACACTATTAAAGCCTAGCTTTGTTCATTGCTGATTTTGTGGTGATGCTTCCCAATTTTTTTGCGTGCATCCCCTACCCAAGTCTCTAATTTTTGCTTGGGGATGGGCTGTTTTATCACTCGTTTTGATAGGCGCCTTCATGGTTTATAAGCTATTTTGGTATCGTGTCATTTGTTTTATACAAAGTCATTTTGCTATGTAATACTATGCCCTATGCTTTGCTGCTGTTGTGTTTTGGCAAAGTCATCATGTCAATTTGTTATGTGTTCTGCAATTGTCAAAGTGGTTATCGTTGGTACTGCCTCTTGCTAAGTCATATTGTTTTATGTCATCTCCTCCTCTTGTTGTGATCTGGGCAAGTGCTATTATTGTTACTTGAAGTTTTCTGTTCCAATTCATTTTGTAGTAAATGTATTACAATTTCCAATATGAGTGATAAATCAGTTTGCTTCGTATGTTGTTGCCATCTAACATTTTATATTGCAAGTGATTCCTATCAACCTATTCATTATCTAGATAACCAATCACTTTATCCAAAAATTCTTGTTTCATTTGAGCGATATATTTGCACTGTGGTTTGTTCACCTCACTTATGGTGAGGTGAACATAACTCCCTCTTTCAACTGGATGGAATAAGTGGGGCCTATACAGATCCCTTTGAATTCAGCCAATGGGAAGATGGAGTTTTTTCACCTCATCGAAAGTGAGGTGAATAAACTCGAACTCGACATGTTTGTGATATATTTCTCTATGTACATTGGTTTTCATTCAATCACATTCAGGATCTACAATTTCGAACATTAGGCATCTTATTTTAATCCTACTATCTCTGTCTAAATGTTGTATGATAGTGGATGTCAATTCTTTACTTTTGCTAATAATACCATATTTCTTAACTACATGACAATATTGATAAATATTACATTTTAAAATGTAGATCTACAATAGTTTTATCCCGAGGTATAATTTTTACTATTGTCACCTAGAACTATGTGGGATCAGGGGATCAAAAAATATACCTTTTGCAATAATGAAAAATGGTTAGAATCTCATTTAGTAGTCGTGTACTCATTTATAGATAGGGTCGTTATGGTAACGATAAATTTACTGTCATCATACCATTACCAAGCCAAAAGTTACCAATAATTTGTAAAATTTGCATATCAAATATATTGGTATGCACTACTACAAAAGTGGACATATTCGACACTAATATGTGTGTGTTGCATGAAAACGTGGCGAAAACCATGCTTTCTTTGATCTTCTGCAACAATATTCATATGTAGTTGCGTTAGACGTGAATGCCCTGTCGCGGTGGGAATTCTAGTGTTTTAACGTGCAACACCAATTAAAAGCATTGCTTTACATATATATAATTCATCTCATCAATCCACGTTATCAACATAAACAAACCGACAACCATATATGCATGATTAATCCAACGGTTCAAATCAATCCATCTCGCCTATCCACGTTTTTTCACATAAGATGTGTTATTACCTTTAAGAAAAAGAATTAAAACTTGTAAATACAGATTAGTTAGTAGACATGTATAATGATTCATAAGTAATATTATTTAGAAGCATGTATGCGTTAACCCCATCATATTTTTCGGTAATTCTCGCTTAGTTTTCATCCATTACCGCTTTCTCGTTTTATTTTACCTAAATCACCGCCACCTTCCCTCTCATTATTCCCATTGCTTTCAAAAAAAACCTAAATCGATATTCTTCAACCCGATATCCTTTTTTTTAGCCGACTGACTAGCAACCCCTAAATCGCATCAATGGAGGCAACCATATCAGCCAGGCCAACGCTATCAACAGAGCATCGCCAAGTAGGTCTGTAACAACCCACCTCCGCTAGGATCACTCACAAAGGGAATGCACTAGTTTTGGAGGAGTGTTATCGAGGTAAACAAACACGGAAATATTACAAGACAGAACATAGATAAAACAGTGGAAGAATCAAAAGATAAATTTCATTACTTTCAAAAAGAGTCAAAACCTTTTACATCAAATAGCCAAGGTCATTATTTTCCATTACAACAAATTCTGTCTTGCATAAATAAAGAAGCATAATATCAAAACAACAAAAGTAGCTTAATTCCCCAAAGGTAGCAGAAAATGCAGCCACAGCATAGCTCAAGATCAAACTATACATGAGCTGAACCGTAAGCAAGCGAAATCCAAGCTAAGTGCTAGAGTTTTCTGCTTGAGAACCTTGGGGGGGAACGGAAGAAAAAGAGGCGAAAGAAAAGTGTCAGTCATTAAGACTGGTAAGTCCTAGTGACTTTCAGCATAAAAACAGGTAAAGATAACATGACATGTATAAACTGAAAGTAAACATAAGGATGTTGTCAAGATTGGCAAGATAGACTAAGATAGCATGATAATTCAAGTGTAATCAAGTATAGTATCACATATTCAAGGTTCGTTGCATCAACTGTACAAGAATCCAAACCCATGTCTTATATTAATCATGAAATAATACCTTGGCCCAATATCATGAAATGACCTATTTCTAGGTCCAACGAAACGATCCACTAGTCGATCGGCTCCCGACAAGTTCTAGCTCATAATGTGACTATGTCATACGGCCCTATCACGAATGTAGTCACCTGTGCTAGGTCCACCATAGGGTGTATCAAGCCCTAGGGTGCCAACCACCGATATGAATCAAGCATGCACAGATAAACCTACGGATGCCCAATGCCTGCTTTTTCAACTCTAGACCATGTGCACGACCATAGCCCGCCTGAACCTACACTGGCGCACCAACACAGTCGTCGTTCTGGTCGCCTACAATCAGCCCAGTAGTCGTGCCCCACCCTGACTAGTTCCAGGGTACCATGGTACATCTAGTGGGTTACTGCTGAAATGGACCGCGTAACTAGGGTTTTCGTCCAATAGGTTAAGTGTTGTCATTTAAATTCATGATTTAACCCTTATCAGTCTAGCATTCAAGTTGGTTAAGTGTTATCATTCAATTTCGGGACTTAACTCGCCTACGAATCATGTCAAATTGGCTAAGTGTTGTCGTTCAAGTTCATGACTTAGCCCTACGAATCATGTATCAAGTTGGTTAAGTGTTGTCTTTCATGTTCACGACTTAACACTATCATGTGGCATTAATTCATTAATGCACCCCCAACCTTTCACATCAGAACTGTTGTTGTGGTCATTAGATATGCCGGGCGGTTCCGAGCAGAATTACACCACAACTCAGTCTGACCTCGGGTTTTCAAGTGCGATATGACCAACTACCCACATTGGATACTATTGTTTGCAGTAACTGGATTTGCCGGGCGATTCCGGGCAGAATTACACTGCAAACTCAACCCAACCCCGAGTTGGCCATTTTCATGTTCATTCTAGTGTCATGTCCATGTTCAAGATTCATGTCAAGTTTGTGTCAAGTTTCATGGCGAGTTTCATGCTAAGTTTCCTATAATTACCAATTTTTTCATAACATTACCCCGTCTAAACATTAGGCTAACAATGTTAGCCTAATTTTCTTCCGCATGATTTTTGACATATAATATTAGGTTAACAACTTAGCCTAATTTAACGTACGCAAAATTTGCATAAAGAAACTCATGAACATGAACATGACATAGGTGTAAACTTGGCATTCTCGGCAAAGACAATATGAACACCATAGGTGTGTACTTGCAAAATAATCAACATGAATATCATAGGTGTGATCTTGCAACGTAGACTAAATCAACATACATATATGTGAATTTGCAACATAGACTAAATCAACTTACATATATGTGAACTTGCAAATCAATCACAAGCATATGAATAAATGTGATCTTGAAATATGACATAGGTTTAACATATACATATAAACATGTTGATCTAACATGTGGTCACATATGTGATATGTTTCACAACCAAAAACTTGCATAACATGATAAACTACACAACTTGTCATAACAGGTTATACTCCAGTATACATATGAATAGACTTATTCATTAATTCCCAATTCATCATGATAATAAAATAGAATATCATTCAATTTCACATATAACATAATAAACATTGTTATATTATCAATTTATCTCCAAGGCATAATATAACTAAATAAATTGAGTAAAACATCGCAGGCATATAGATCGAATAACATTATGAACATGAAAAGGCTTGAATAATAATCTAGGTTCAAGAACATGGATAGATCTAGCTTAAATAGAAAAATCCCAAAATCAAGATCCAAGGATAAATACAGAAAATAGGTCGGAATAGAAAGTCAAGCTTAGATCCAATTTCATAGTCACAATCCTAGGCAATAACCTCATGGTCATGAATCATAGGTGATTAGCCACAATTGTCCTTGTCATAGTTATAGGCAATAGTCTTACATTCACAGTCATAGGGATAGGCATAGTCTTATGTTCACAGTCATAGGAATAGTTTTGTGTTCACAGTCATAGGCATAGTCTTATGTTCACAGTTATAGGCATAGTCTTATGTTCACAGTCATAGGCATAGTCATATGCCATTAACAATAGTTTCAACGTCATAGGCAATATTCCCAATAGTCAATATCCTAGAAGAAAACAAGAATAGATATGAACCATACATAAATCAATTCCAATTTATAACATGCCCATAATAAGTTTATAGTTTTTATCTAAAAGTGATTAGAACTTACATATCGTGGTTTAAGAAATTTAGATGTAGAATTCAAGTCTAGAAATTTGTCGTTGAATTGTTGAATCGTTGAATCTTGCTTTGATTGTAGAAGCGAATCCCCAATATTAAATTCCTAGCCGTAGTCTTCAAGAAATAATCTTCGCATTTTAATTTAATTTAATTTTGAGGAAGAAGATGAAGCCATGATCATCAAGAGTTTGTGCAGCATAAGGTTAGAGAAGAATGGTGTAAAGAGAATGAGGCTAGGGGGCTGTTTATATAGGGTTAGGCAGATGAATCTGGACAGAAAACGTGGTCAGATACATCAGAATGTATCAGGTTCAGAAAATGGGTTCGGGAGGCAGGTCGACCCCTAGGTCGACTTGGTCCCTGGGAGGTCGACATTATGGTCGACCGCCAGGTCGACCTGGTCCCTGGGCGGGAAATTTCCCACCCTGCCTGTTTTGGGTTTTGAATTCGAATTTGAATTAGAATTTTTGAGCTGTTTTCGATTATGAAAATTTCTGAAACTTTAGAGGGTCATATCTCCCTTATACGGACTCCGATTTTTGAAAACCCGGACTTGTTTTCAAGCAGAATTTTGAAACGACCGCAATGGCCCAGCCCGTTTCCCTTTATTCTTATTTTAAAATTTAGTTCTGCCTAGATTTATGGTTTTAACACGTTATTAAAATTCGGGTTGTTACATTCTCCCCTCCTTAAAGGATTTCTTCCCCGAAATCTTCAAGTTAGGAAGAATGCATCCTATCATCCAATCAACCATCTACTCAACCATCGTCCACAAGCAACCATTGTCCTTAAAAGATTTCTATTGCTATATGAACCTATGCAAAAAGTGTGTGTATATGTTCCTTATCTGGTGCAAATAATCAGGCTTGACTGATCTTCTTGATGCAAAATATGTTTAGTGCCATGAATCCAACATGTATGCAAATAATCCTAGTCACATAAACACTATATGTTGCAAAAACATCCATCCATATGCAACATCCACATGATAACACATTCAATTTCATCCATAAACAAGTATAAACACTCATGCATATGCAATATGAAAATGTGTCTGAGCCAATCTAGTGCCTAATGTGTGTTATGCAACCACGAGCAACCACTTGCGACCACTTGCAACCATTTGCAAACATAAACCTTAACATGTTTCAATCACATGTTTACATCCAAAAGGGTTCTACCTAAGGTTCTCAAGATAGGATTGAGAAGATAAGCAAGATAAAATAAAGCATCAAGGAGAAGAAGTTAAATATGTACCCCCAGAAGATCCTACTTGCGGGGCTTGCCCTTGCTTCTTAGGGAAGTTCTTGCTGATATGTCCAATATCACCACACTGAAAGCATGCTCCCATCTTCATCTTCTTCTTTCTACAATCCTGGACTATATGCCCCTCAATACCACAGATATGTCATTTTATTTTCTCACGTGTCTTGTTATCATTATTGTTGTTGTTGTTCTTGCTTCCTTTCTTGGAGTCTACCTTCTTGTTTGGAGAATCATTCGCCTTGACTTCCTTCTTGCCATTCTTGTCTTCTTCATTTAAGAGCGCCATATCTATTAGCTTTTCGTAAGTAGCCCCCATAGGTACGTGGGTCATAGCCAAGCTGTGAAGTGGCTCATTTAATCCTTTGACAAAACAGAGAGCCTTCTTATGAGGGGTATTCACTAAGTCTAGTCCAAACTGAGCCAGCTGATTGAACTGATTGACGTACCCCTTGACCGTCCTACTTCCTTGCTTAAGAGATAAGAACCTTTCTAGCTGTAAATTTCGTTCAGCTTGCGAGACGAATTTCATCTCAAACCTTATTCTGAAATCCATCCATGTTTCAACCGGTCTCTTGGCGTTAGTGACTTTTCACCAATAGGAAGCTTCGTCTTTGAGCAACCATACCGCCAACTGTACCTTCTACCTATCGTCCACCTCAAAGATAACGAACAGATCTTCAGTTTCTTTGAGCCAGTTCCTCGCTTCTATGAGTGATTCAGTTCCCTTGAAATCCTTTCCACCCATGGCCCTAAAATCTTTACAGATCTTTGAGAAAGCAATTGCACGAGGAGGGAGCGGAGGAGGAGGAATCGCTGCTGCTGGATGAGGTATATCTGCTGGGCCTGCATCGTTGGCCCTAGCCTCTAAGTACCTCCTGAAACAGCCAGGTATTGGCACGCCCTCTGGAAAGTTAAGATTCTCAGACATGCTGAAATGAAAAGGAAGAAATTCAAAATGAGGAAACAAAGGATAGAGCTAATGGCTTTTGGGGAATAGCCTTTCAATAAAACAAGACTTTTCTTGAAAAAAGCTCCTTTGTAAATGGTTTTGAAAATAATTTTAGAAGGTTTTCTAAAAACTTTTGCCCAGTTTGGTAACCTTCTTCTCTTATACCAAATGTAACACCCACCTCCGCTAGGGTCACTCACAAAGGAAATGCACTAGTTTTAGAGGAGTGTTATCAAGGTAAACAAACACAGAAATATTACACGACAGAACATAGATAAAACAGCAGAAGAATCAAAAGATTTATTTCATTACTTTCAAAAAGAGTCAAAACCTTTTACATCAAATAGCCAAGGTCATTATTTTCCATTACAACAAATTCTGTCTTGCATAAATAAAGAAGCATAATCTCAAAACAACAAAAGTAGCTTAATTCCCCAAAGGTAGCAGAAAATGCAGTCATAGCATAGCTCAAGATCAAACCGTACATGAGCTGAACTGAAAGCAAGAGAAATCCAAGCTAAGTGCTAGAGTTTCCACCCTGAGAACCTGGGGGGAAATAGAAGAAAAAGAGGCGAAAGAAAAAGTGTCAGTCATAAAGACTGGTAAGTCCTAGTGACTTTCAGCATAAAAACAGGTAAAGATAACATGACATGTATAAACTGAAAGTAAACATAAGGATGTTGTCAAGAATGGCAAGATAGACTAAGATAGCATGATAATTCAAGTGTAATCAAGTATAGTATCACATATTCAAGGTTCGCTGCATCAACTGTACAAGAATCCAAACCCATGTCTTATATTAATCATGAAATAATACCTTGGCCCAATATCATGAAATGACCTATTTCTAGGTCCAACGAAACGATCCACTAGTCGATCGGCTCCCTACAAGTTCTAGATCGTCATGTGTCTGTGTCATACGGCCCTATCACGAATGTAGTCACCTGTTCTAGGTCTACCATAGGGTGTATCAAGCCATAAGGTACCAACCACTGACACGATTCAAGCATGCACAGATAAACCTACTGATTCCCAATGCCTGCTTTTTCAACTCTGGACCACGTGCACGACCATAGCCCGCCTGAACCTACACTGGCGCATCAACACAGCCGTCGTTCTGGTTGCGGTCTAGCATGTCAAGTTGGTTAAGTGTTGTCATTCAAGTTCGGGACTTAACCCGCCTACGAATCATGTCAAATTGGCTAAGTGTTGTCGTTCAAGTTCATGACTTAGCCCTACGAATCATATATAAAGTTGGTTAAGTATTGTCTTTCATGTTCATGACTTAACCCTATCATGTAGCATTAATTCATTAATGCACCCCAACCTCTCACATCAGACCTGTTGTATTGGTCACTGGATATGTTGGGCGATTCCGGGCAGAATTACACCACAACTCTGTCTGACCTCGGGTTTTCAACTGCGATATGACCAACTACCCACATTGGATCATATTGTTTGCAGTAACTGAATTTGTCGGGCGGATCCGGGCAGAATAACACTGCAAACTCAACCGAACCTCGAGTTGGCCATTTTCCAGTTCATTCTAGTGTCATGTCCATGTTCAAGATTCATAACAAGTTCGTGTCAAATTTCTTGGCGAGTTTCATGCTAAGTTTCTTATAATTATCAATTTTTCCCAACGTTACCCAGTCTAAACATTAGGCTAACAATCTTAGCCTAATTTTCCGTTCGCATGATTTTTGACATATAATATTAGGCTAACAACTTAGCCTAATTTAACGTACACAAAATTTGCATAAAGAAACTCATTAACATAAACATGACATAGGTGTAAACTTGGCATTCTCGACATAGTCAATATGAACACCATAGGTGTGTACTTGCAAAATAATCAACATGAATATCATATGTGTGATCTTGCAACTTAGACTAAATCAACACACATATATGTGAATTTGCAACATAGACTAAATCAACTTACATATATGTGAACTTGCAAATCAATCACGAGCATAGGAATAAGTGTGATCTTGAAATATGACATGGGTTTAACATATACACATAAACAAGTAGACCTAACATGTGGTCACATAAAAGATATGATTTTACAACCTAAAACTTGCATAACATGATAAACTACACAACTTGTCACAACAGGTTATACTCCAATATACATATGAATAGACTTATTCATTAATTCCCAATTCATCATGATAATAAAATAGATTATCATTCAATTTCACATATAACATAATAAACATTATTCTATTATCAATTTATCTCCAAGGCATAACATAACTGAATAAATTGAGTAAAACATCGCAGGCATATAGATCGGATAACATTATGAACATGAAAAGGTTTGAATAATAATCTAGGTTCAAGAACATGGATAGATCTGACTTAAATAGAAAAATCCCAAAATAAAGATCCAAGGATAAATAAAGAGAATAGGTCGGAATAGAAAGTAAAGCTTAAATCCAATTTCATAGTCACAATCCTAGGCAATAACCTCATGGTCATGAATTATAGGTGATTAGCCACAATTGTCCTTGTCATAGTTATAGGCAATAGTTTTATGTTCACAGTCATAGGCATAGGCATAGTCTTATGTTCACAGTCATATGCATAGGCATAGTCTTATGTTCACAGTCATAGGCATAGTCTTATGTTCACAGTCATAGGCATAGTCTTAAGTTCACAGTCATAGGCATAGTCTTAAGTTCACAGTCATAGGCATAGTCTTAAGTTCACAGTCATAGACATAGTCTTATGCCATTAATAATAGTTTCAACGTCATAGGCAATATTCCCAATAGTCAAGATCCAAGAAGAAAACAAGAATAGATATAAATCATACATAAATCAATTCCAATTTATAACATGCCCATATTAAGTTTATGGTTTTTATCTAAAAGTAATTGGAACTTACAGATCATGGTCTAAGTAATTTAGATGCAGAATTCAAGTCTAGAAATTTGTCTTTGAATTGTTGAATCGTTGAATCTTTCTTTAATTGTAGAAGCGAATCCCCAATATGAAATTCCTAGCTGTAGTCTTCAAGAAATAATCTTCGCGTTTTAATTTAATTTAATTTAGAGGAAGAAGAAGAAGCCATGATAATCAAGAGTTTGTGCAGCATAAGGTTAGAGAAGAATGGTGTAAAGAGAATGAGGCTAGAGGGCTGTTTATATAGGGTTAGCCAGAAGAATCTGGACAGAAAACGAGGTCAGATACATCAGAATGTTTTAGGTTCAGAAAATGGGTTCCGGAGGCAGGTCGACCCCCAGGTCGACACTATGGTCGACCTGGTCCCTGGGAGGTCGAGACTATGGTCGACCCCCAGGTCGACCTGGTCCCTGGGCGGGAAATTTCCCGCCTAGCCGGTTTTGGGTTTTGAATTCGAATTTGAGAGCTGTTTTCGATTCCGAAAATTTCTGAAACTTTGGAGGGTCATATCTCCGTCATACGTACTCCGATTTTCGAAAACTCGAACCTTTTTTCAAGCAGAATTCCGAGACGAACGCAATGGCGCAGCCCGTTTCCATTGATTCTTACTTTAAAATTTAGTCCTGCCTTGATTTATGGTTTTAACATGTTATTAAAATTCGGGTTGTTACAAGGTCGCTTTTTACCATCATAATTTCGTGGTTCTACATTTCCTAAAGCGCATCTTTGATTGTCGAAATTGACGATTTTAGGTATATTTTTTTATTTTTCATTTTTTTGGAGCATTGTGAACTGATTCCCCAAATTTGAAATCATGGAGGAATAGGTCATGTGCTACTTCCTTGCATTAGCGTGTCTTCGCTAGAAGCTAGATGTAATCCGACTCACTTTGAATCACGTTCGAATTGATTACTGCCAAAAGAGGTTGCATTAAATCTTGAATGTAATTCAACATCCGACTTCAAATTATTTCTAGTAGTTTGGAATCTTGCTAGAGTTAGTGAATGTTTGATTATCTTTCTGAATTTTACTTTTAAATGCAAAGTCAATATAATGTTTTATTTAAGCTATGTACTAACATCACTTCTTTCTGTTTGCAAATATATAATTTTTAGCATAACCAGCTTTTAGTTTATGTAGGAAAAAATGAAAGGCATAATAAACTTCAACCCAAATGCTTAAACTAGCGTGTGTTCCTGATGTCAGCATGTAATATTTTATTCTCTAAAGTGTTTTAAACACAAATTTAAAATTTCACATTACTGATATATACGAACAAATCCCAAATCCATTCCTTCCTGTCTAGTTCATTGAAAATGTTATAGCTAAGCTATCATTATAATACAACAGAAAAGAAAGCAGAACTCCATAACAACGGAATGAATATGGGGGACAAGTTAATGATGTAAGTGGGAGGGTGTAGCAGGGGTAAGCCGTGCTTAAGTTCATAGTGTATTTGCACTTCAGAATCCTAATATATCACAGGCTTTTTGATATCTTAGACAATTTTTTTAATGTTTAATGATGCCCAAAAATTTAGTTTTCAAGACATCAAAGAGTCCACAGGCATTGAAGATAAAGAACTCAAAAGGAATTTGTAGGCATTAGCTTGCGCAAAAGTCCGTGTCGTTCAGATGGTTTGTTTACTATTATAAATCATCTTTTCTTTTAATTCTATGCATATAAAATGAAAATGATATATTTTCTTGTAGTTTGCAAACATAAGAGATGTAGAGGATATTTATGCATTTCTGTTCAATGAAGAGCCTAATGCTCTTCTCTACTTCATTAAGGTAAATACTAGGTACTGTTACCATCAGTGTGCAGTCAGCAAAATCATAGTTTTCTGAAAGACATAATTTATTTGAAGTAAACTGCTGACATTTTATGGTGCAAATGTCCTGATAAGCTGGCATAATTTATTTTTGAAAGATTTGTATTACACAGTTTGTAAAGAAGGATAATAAGTTGACAGATACAATTATTAAGGGTTGCTTAAGCAATGGGTAGTTCAAAATTGTCAGGAGGTGTTGTTTTTGGGTGAGCTGGAGGAGGTATTGGAGGCAACATAATCGGATAAGTTTCAGGAGTAAAGTTTCCTTTTTTAAGCAAATTGGATGGCATCTTAATAGCTTGCATTTTCAGGTATTGTGTTTCAATTATCCTTTAGATATCATGATCTTGTTTTGAAAGGACTGGTTTTTTTCTTATGTTGTGCTTTATTGCTTTAGGCATGGTTGCATACAGTAAACAATGCTAAGTATTAAATTGGTGGATTCTCATTGTCATGTTATAGGATGTGGTTGAGAAGAGGTTAGGATACGTATAGGCATTAATAAGTAGTACAACCGCACAATGGTGGAGAAAACCGACAGTTAAAAGTATTCAATGTAAAACTAATTATTTGTTAATATGTTAAAGGCAATTTGGGATCCTATAAAAACATTAACGGAGAAGATGATGTTTTTAGTATAATACTCACTGATGAAGTTATAAGTTCTTAAATTCTAATGTTTTCAATTATATTTTCATTGCTAGTGATATGATTGGCCATTTTTATCACAAGCATATACTGATTTGAATAGTCAGCTACTAAAGGAGCCAATATATATATGCATGAGATACACACAGTTAGTAGGTGCAAATGTATACTTTTCAAGCGCGAGCTTAAACAGTTCATGCCCTTAGCCGAGAATAAATTAAGATAACAACATTAACTGAAATAATCTCTTCAAATTTATTACACCAGTGTATCATCATTGTCAAACATGAAGAAGATAGTGGGATGTGTTTGCTCTAATGCAACAAAATAGATAATCTAACTCTATTTATTATTTAAACAGGAATTTCAACCAAGCAAACATATACTTAGACCTTTTATTAGATATTAAGTTGCAGTTCAAAAGAAGAATTGGCTGCGTTGTAATGTACTTATCAACTTCTTGGGCTGTTCAATTCAATGGGGAAAATGTTGTATTAAAAGCCTCTAAAGCTTTAACAAAGATTAAACTAGAGAAATAAAGAATGCCTCCAATACCATAGACAACTACAAACTAGATTATAATACATGCGCACCAATTGTTGTTAAACAACGTGAGCTATGTTAGAGATAATCATCAAATATGTTTCCTTTTATTTATGAGTTATATTAGGATTGTATTATTTATGAGTTATATTAGGATTGTATTAATTAGGAGTTATATTAGGATTGTATTAATTTGGTCTATATTTGGTATAGATTCAAAGATGCTCTAGAATATTCTATTCTAGAATGCTCTCTCCCATCTATAAATACGTAATTATGTAATTATGTAATCAAGAAATACAATTCTATTTTCTATTTTCACATGGTTTCAGAGCACCATTAAATAAAATTACAGTCTTGTCTTTCTCAATCTCTTATCATGGCTAATGATAACAGTCCTCCTACTGTTTCTATCAGAGCTGATTCTTATGCTATCCATCACTCTGATAGTCCCTCTGATGTTCTTGTCACGCCTCTCTTAACTGGTGATAATTATGGCTCTTGGAGTCGTGCCATTACAATGGCGCTACGAGCCAAGAGCAAATTTGGTTCATCGACGGTTCCTTACCGATCCCAACGGTGGAAACCGACATTGTCAATTGGCGCCGTTGCAACGATCTTGTTGGCAGCTGGATGCTCAATTCCGTATCTCCAGAAATCAGGCCAAGTATTCTCTATGCCGACAGTGCTGCACAGATATGGATGGATCTCAAAGAGCGTTTTTCTCAGTATAATGCGCCGAAGGTATATCAGTTAAAACTCACCATCTCCTCACTCAAACAAGAAGGTATGAGTGTTTCATTGTACTTCACCCAACTTAAATCTTTGTGGGATGAGTTGAGTAGCATTATTTCAATTGATCCGTGTACTTGCGGAAATGGAACGTGTATTATTGAACAGCATAATTAGGATCGAGCCAAGGAATTCCTTCAAGGACTGCATGATAGTTTCTCTACTGTGCGTAGTCAGATTCTCCTTTTGGAGCCATTTCCGTCCATTCAGCGGATTTACAATCTTGTCCGTCAAGAAGAGAAGCAACAAGAGTTGAATGTTCGATCAACCCCAGCTGTTGAGTCTTCTGCCTTCCAAGTTTCAAAGCCACCATATCATGGGTTGTCAAAGAGGCAACGTCCATTATGTGATCACTGCAACCGATATGGACATAATCGAGATAAATGCTATCAACTGCATGGCTTCCCAAGCAAGCAAGAAAAGCGCGCAGCTGAACATGGATCAACCTCTCATGCTGTGCCAAATAATCATCTGACAACTCAACAGTACAACAAGTTGCTTGCTCTCTTGGCCAAAGACGAAGTTGGTGAACTCTCGGCTAACTTAGAAGGTACAATTATGTCTTATATGTCTTCTTGTTTGATTATAGATTCAGGTGCATCAAATCATATATGCACATCACTATCAATTTTTTCTTCATATGTTCCATTGAAAAAACATAAGTCTGTTCAATTACCTGATGGCACTTTTGCATCAGTGACTCATATAGGGATTGTTAAACATTCAAAATCCCTTATTCTCAAAGATGTATTTTTTATCCCATCATTCAAACTCAATTTATTATCTGTCTCGCAATTAGCAAAACAACTTAATTGTGAAGTAATTTTTTCTAAATTTCAATGTCATTTTCAGGACCTGTTGACGAACAGGCCGATTGACTGGGGTAGAGTTCATTATGGCCTTTACTACTTGGAGGATGTTTCCCATTTGAATTCAGTTTTATCATTTCAGCATTCAAATAATTTTGATCTTTGACACTCTCGCCTTGGTCATCCTAGTAGTTCTCGTTTTAAATTTCTTGTTAATAATTTTCCGGATATATCCACAAGTAATAAATTTATTTGTGATGTTTGCCCACAAGCTAAGCAATGTCGTGGTTCATTTCCGCAAAGTGTATCTTGTTCTTCTGTATGTTTTGAATTATTACATGTTGATGTTTGGGGACCATTTAATGTTCCATCTAAAAATGGTTCATGTTTTTTCTTACCATTGTTGATGATTATTCAAGATGCACTTGGGTTTATTTAATGAAATTCAAGCCTCAAACCTTTTATATGATAAAACATTTTTTTAATCAAGTTAATAGACAATTTGGACTGTCAATCTCCACTATACAATCTGGAGATGGTGGTATTTTTATTCCACAACTTCAAGCTCTTCGATCTGACAATGGAACTGAGTTTCTTTCGTTAGAGTTTCTTGGTTTCATTCTCATGGTATAATCCATCAACGAAGTTGTGTAGCCACTCCTCAACAAAACGGGATTGTGGAACGCAAACATCGACACTTGCTTGATGTTGCTCGTTCACTACGATTTCAAGCCAATCTTCCCCTCTCATTTTGGGGGCAAATGTGTTCTCACCGCTGCATTTCTCATAAATAAATTACCTACACGTACTCTTAATTTCAAATCTCCTCATGAAGTTTTATTTGGAAAGGTTCCGTCTTATTCATCTTTAGGTGTGTTTGGCTGCCTGTGTTTTGCGAAAAATATGCATATTAAAAACAAATTTGATGCACGAGGTAAGCCACACATTTTTGTTGGTTACCCTTATGGTCAAAAAGGATATCGACTTTATGATCCTTATTCTCATCGCATAATAGTCTCGCGTGACGTTATTTTTCATGAATCAGTTTTTCCGTATAAAAACATTTCAGATCATAGATCTAATGACATTTCCATCACTCCACTAGATGATGATTTACCTACAAATTTCACACCATTTCAAAATGATTCATCAGTACCAACTAATATTTCTTCATCTAATACAACTAAAAATGGTGAAAATTCACTTCAAAATCATTCTCCAAATCCGATTCCAATAGAAATTGCTGATTCAAATCAGTCTCAGCAAACTAATAATAATTCTTCAATTATAATTCCCACGAATACTGCTGATTTACATCATCCTCAGCGAATTCGACGAAGGCCATTACATCTCAATAATTATGCATGCAACGTTTCTCCTTCATCTACTTCTTTTCCTTTATCCAAATACTTCTCGTTGGAAAAGTTTAGTCATTCTCATCATGTTTTTTGTCCAAAATTATTAATCATGATGAACCTCAAACTTATTCTCAAGCAGTTCAATCTTCTGCTTGGCGTGATGCAATGTCTGTTGAAATTCGTGCTCTCGAAGCAAACAAAACATGGTCTGTTTGCTCATTACCACCAAATAAAGCACCAATTGGTTGCAAATGGGTATATAAAATTAAATATTGCTCTAATGGTTCTATTTAACGATATAAAGCACGTTTAGTAGCCAAAGGTTACACCCAAGTTGAAGGAATTGATTACCATGATACTTTTGCTCCGGTAGCAAAATTGGTCACCGCTCGTCTACTTATTTCTATCGCTACAATTAAAAATTAGTCTCTTCATCAATTAGACGTAAATAATGCTTTCCTCCAAGGTGATCTAAATGAGGAAGTTTATATGAAACTTCCTCCTGGTTTTCCTCGTCATGGTGACAATCAAGTTTGTAAGCTCCATAAATCTATTTATGGACTTAAACAAGCTTCGCGTCAATGGTTCTCTAAGTTTTCTTCTACTTTAATTCAACGTGGTTTTCGTCAATCTAATTCCGATTACAGTCTCTTTAAGTATATTCGAGATTATATTTCAGTATTTGTTCTTGTTTACGTAGATGATACTATCATTACAGGAAACAATGAATCTTTTATTTCCATGATAAAACAATTTCTCGCCAAATCTTTGTCCATTAAAGATCTTGGTCGTCTAAGTTATTTTCTTGGTATTGAAGTTTCTCGTTCCAAAAAAGGATTATTTTTGTGTCAACGTAAGTACACACTTGACATATTAAAGGATTCAGGTATGCTTGGTTCTCGTACAACTCCAATTCCTATGGAACAACATTGTCGACTTCTTCCAGATGACGGCAATCCCTTGCCTGATCCGTCTCTTTATCGATGACTCATCGGTCGTCTCTTATATCTTACAGTTACCCGTCCTGACATTCAATATGTTGTCAACAAACTTAGCCAATTTATGCAAGGCCCTCGTTCCACACATCTTGATGCTGCAATTAAAATCCTTCGATATCTCAAAGGTTCTATTGGTAAAGTTTTATTCCTATCGGCAACGAGTTCTTTTTCTCTGGTCGGTTTTGCTGATTCTGACTGGGCAGGTTGCCCCATAACTCGCCGTTCTACTACCGGTTATTTTACAATGCTTGGTTCTAGTCCCATCTCCTGGAAATCAAAGAAACAACCGACTGTTTCTCGATCATCTGCTGAAGCTGAGTATTGGTCTCTTGATGCTATTACCGCTGAAGTCCAATGGTTACATTCAATCTTATCCGTACTTGGTTTTCCACCATCTGTTCCTATATCAATACATTGCAATAGCCAAGCTGCAATTCATATTGCATCAAATCCCGTCTTCCATGAACGAATTAAGTACATCGAAATAGATTGTCATTTCGTTCGTGAAAAGATTCTCTCCGGTATTATTACTCCTTCATATGTTTGTTCTTGCAACCAACTAGCAGATATTTTCACAAAATCACTAGGTGCTGATAATTTCAAACAATTGCTTAGCAAGTTGGGCGTGCTCGACATTTCTCTCCCGGCTCCAACTTGACGGAGGGTGTTAAACAACGTGAGCTATGTTAGAGATAATCATCAAATATGTTTCCTTTTATTTATGAGTTATATTAGGATTGTATTATTTATGAGTTATATTAGGATTGTATTAATTATGAGTTATATTAGGATTGTATTAATTTGGTCTATATTTGGTATAGATTCAAATATGCTCTAGAATATTCTATTCTAGAATGCTCTCTCCCATCTATAAGTATGTAATTATGTAATCAACAAATACAATTCTATGTTTTGTTTTCACATTTGTGCTTCTAATGATGTAATTGCAATAAATAAAATATTAAAAAGAAGACAAATATTACATACAATCATAAATAAACATAAAAAATAAATGCAACAGAACATAATGAGTATAAGTTTCATTTCAACATAACTTACGAACATTAAACACATTCCCATAACAAAGAAGACAATAGACACTTAAAATAATTCACATAAGATACTATGATTACATAGCCGTTCATCAAAAGACATAAAGCTCAGCTGCATATGTGCAAATTGCACTCATAAGTAACAAAGATACTACATTTATACAAAAGTTCAAAATGTTTTTTTTTTGAAGAACAATGCACACAAATATAAGGAATTGCACTCGATAAAGTTTCCTCTACTTCGCATAATTTCAGTTCAACATCTTCATAACATAGATAAATGATGCTCGGTTGATTCAAGAAAACATAACTGTTGATGAAACGTGCAAGTTATATGAAACATCGATTGCTAAAATGCATCATTGATATAGGTAATTTATACACAAAACAAATGATCTCCAAACATGTAAAAAAATACCAAAAAAAAATTTGAATGCCTTAGTTAAAAGAATTTTGTTTAACTGTGTGCATTGATCTTTGGAAATAATTGAAATATATAAAACAACACATAGTTTTATATTTATCCTATATCATTGGAAAAAAAACCATGGAACAAGAAAGAATACATTGTTTATTTAAAGATGTTTTGAAACATGTACAGACACAACATATAGTGAACTTGAAGTATTAAGCTAGACCATGCAATGTACATATATAACTGAACAGGTTGGAAGATGCAGAAGTCATGTCGCTGAAAAAGTGTGTAAATTTTTTTTTTGGAAGGCAACATATGAATAGATTGGGGTCACTTTAAAGTAGGGGAAAATTAGATTTTTTTTTTAAATTGCTATAATGTGTGTTCGTAATTGTATGGGTGCTTGGAGATGGACAGAAATCTATCACTCCAGCACCAGTTAATCTTAAACTAAAGAGAAGATTTTTGGCTTGAAAACAAGCTTTCATTCTCAGTATGTGGTAGAATTTCAAAAATTGGTAGAATTTGTGGTAGAATTTCAAAAAAAAAATGGTGCAAGCCACATACCAACAATAACAAAATTTAGCTAAGTAATGGAAATTGGTGAAATTATCCAGGAGAATAAGAGCACAAGATAATAAATGACAGTTTCCACTTAGAAAATTGGTAAAATCGAAATTTTTGCGACCAAAAAGGAATTAACATCCTACAAAATCATTCAAATTGAAGAAATAAGAAATAAGATTAAAAATTCAAATCAGCAGTACCTTCAAGTTTTATTTTTGAATTGTCGCCAGTTGCAGTAGCCGTCATGGTTGATTGTCGCGGTCGGCGGTTGTTGTGCGCTAGCCTATTCGCTCTGGTGTTAAAAGAATTTTAGAGTCGTGGTATGTTTGAAGAATTGGTAAACGAAGGGGATATGAATTTTTGAGTTTTGTAGGATCTGAAGAATCGGAGGAGGCACGAGAGAAAATAAGAACGTAGAAAGAGGAAAGCGAGTTGAAATAAAAGGGAAACACGCGTAATTGAGGCCGAAAATAATTGGCACAAACAATTTGTTTTTGGCTCTTGCAGTAGGGAAACATCCCAAACAGTCGGTTTGATAATATGGCAGTTTTGTGTTAGTGGTACACCAATTCCGCCTACACTAAATGCCATTTTAAGTTATCAAACAAACAATGTTCCGGTTTTAGTTGATATCAATTTGCCAACCACTGCCAAATCGAAGAATAGAACTAGTTCATTAGCAAATTCAGTTTAGTTGAAAAATCAATCACTAACAAAATACATTTAATAAGCTGGGTATTGAATTATCATTATGTGTGCATTATGACCCTCATTTGGATCCTCAAGCCCAGCGTCTTGGGCTTTTGTCAATTTATCGATCAGAAACACCTCTTTCTATTTTGCGCAGCGGCACTACTGGTTTTGGTCGTAATGTCACTTCTTTGATTACCCAAATATGTCACCTTTTTTTCACTTCATGTGTGAAACTGCTTTTCTACATTTTGTAGATTTTAGCAATACTTTTTATGCTTTGTGGTTTGTTTGCAATGTTGGCTTTGGGAAGCATGTTAAAAAAATATTTAGTCTGATGTTTGTTTACCCATACATGTTTTACATATCCAAATGAACTATTAGTAAGTAGTGATTTAACATTAGAATAATATTCACAAGTAAACATGATCCCATGTTTGTCTCATATGTTCAAAAATTGCTAATTGTGGAAGCTACCTATATAACAAGTGACATAAAACCAATATATAACTTAATTGACTTATTATATGAAAATAAGTTTGCATTCCTGGATACAACTAACATATGGAATTCATTCATCCTAGGCTCAGATGATGCAAAAAATGCAGATTCCACTATCATATGCGGAGGATGTAATTGGTGTTGGTGGGGCAAAGATAGCTTACATTCATAGAACTAGTGAAGCAATTCTTACTGTTCAGTAAAGTGGCAGCTCGCGCGATTAAATCACAGTTGATATCAAAGGCACTTTTGCTCAAGTTCAGACTGCTCAACAGCTAATCCAGGAATTCATGGAAGGGCATAAAGAACAAGAGGCGATGAGCAGTAGTTATGCGGGTATGGATAGGACTACAGGTTTGAGGTCATCATATGGAAACAAGTCGCCGCCAAATTCATTGCACCCTTCATCTTTGCTTGCTCAACAGACCTTTGGAAGCGGTCATTACAGAATGTAAAATCATGTTTTACTATTGTTGCTGCTACTATTATTAGTACCACTAGCTATTTTATTTTATGTTCTTAATGGTTTAAATGTGATGTAGAATATTTTGAATGTTAAATGTGATGGTGAATGTTTTGAATGAGTTTCATTTATGTACAAAATTGGTATTGCAAAATATTTAATTAAAGTGTTGTATTTGCTTTCTTCTATTGCAGCATCTGTCTTTTTTTACTGTTGCAATTCCTTTTCTATGTTGCATTTCAAGGTAATGGTGTTGCATCTATACAATCTATGCTATTACTGAGTATGGAATGCTTTGCTCTAAGCAATCCTCACATCTTACACTACACCATACAGGCCATTTCGCAACACCCAAAAGCGGACAATTTGCAACGGCCTTAGCCCGTTGCTATTTAGCAACGGCTTTGACCCGTTGTGAACATTTGTACGACGGTCAATGACCGTTCTACATTTTAGCACGGGTGCAGCCCGTTCTTTAATTCTGAACGCCTTACAAACCCATATCCGTTCCCAATACGTACGCCTTCATTTCTCAAACGTACGTTCTTCCATCAAAAAATAAACTTTCCCATCTCAGAAAACAGATCTCGATTAGATCTCGTTCAAATCGAAGAAATCTCAATCAAATCTCGATCGACAACAATCAAAGAGTTTCTGCTAAGATCTCGTTCGGTTCTCAGGTGCCCTTTTCCAGAACGTATAACTCAGAGTTCTCCATTCGAAGTCAATCTATTTTCGGTATGTAAAAACTGATTTTAGTTGTTTTATTGTTGATTTAACGTGATAGGAATATAAATCGCTGATTAGATTTTTACGTTGAATGATTGTTTGTTCAATCTTGTATGAATCCAAAATACAATAGTCGATGATGCCTCATATTGGAAATACAATAGTTGATGATGGATTTAAATGTTTAATTATAGAATCTGTTGTGATTTAATGAGTTTGGAGGCTGCAAGGATATTTATTTAGGTATCCTATCTTCTGTGTTTCTTTAGGGTCAACCATCTCTTTGCGTTGATCTTATTTCTCCTTACATATTGGTTATGGTACATCAACTTTGGCTTGGTTTGTTGTTTCTGTTAGAGGTTCAGGTAGGCGAAGTATTTTCTTATAATCCACTCCCTTTGTATGACTACATAACATAGCTAAATGTTTAAAATAAGCAACTTCATTGAAAACAAATCATAATTTAACTGTATTACATTTGGTAGCTACAATAATGTAATGCTTATATATTCGATTTTGAAAATTTTGGTACCAAACTAAACGGCCTAGTTTAGATTTAAGAGTTCTCATTTTCTATTTTTTTCGTTATAATTTCATTCTACATAATTTACATATCATGACATGTTAGTCTTGTATGACCTATTTTTATCTCTTGCCCTTTCCTGTAATTAACAATTTGTTTATTAAAGTGCATTAATGTTAATTCTACGTTGTCGTACTAAGCTATTCGATTCAGTGGTGAAATTCAGCTAATAGGATTTGTAGTCCCTGTCTTTAAAAGCATTTACCAATTTACTATCGTGGATATAAAACATAGGAACATTAGTCTATTTTTGCATATCCATCTTCTGCAACATGGTAACATTTTATTTATTTGCATAAAAACTCCTAGCAATTCCATCACACTCAAACCGCTTTGGCATGGAGATTATGTAGTGGAACTAATGTATCCCATAACTGATCAATACAAAATGATTCGTAGGTTATTTTTGCATATCTACCCTAGACCCTCGTTATAAAATGATTCGTAGGTTCCTCTGCAGCTTCCATACAGCTGCCTTTCTTCTTCAGATCTCAAACCCCAGCTCTACCATGTTAATTAGCTTTGGTTATGGAAGTCGTAATCTAGGGTATCAGGCCACTCTTTATGCTGGTTGTTTTAATTATTCTCCTTTTTAGTTCGTCTACATTTCGTTGTTCCTCCCTTAACGTTGATAGTAAAATATGATGCGGAAATTTAATTGCCTGTGAACTCGTTCCCTTGAAGCCACATCAATTTGTTGTATGTCTCCATTGTTTATTTTGAAGGAAGAAATGAGAGGTTTTCCTTACAGTCTACGTTTATCTTTTTTTTAATCTTGTGAGTGCCTTCATCAGCTATTTCACATGTTTATTTTGTGAGTGCTATTGAAGGTATTTGCAAAATAAAAAATAATGAAACTTATTTAATTAATTGTTCAACAGTTTGTTGACTGTATTCATACAGCTGCTTTTCTTTCTTCAGATCTATTCCCCAGCCCTAACCATGGTTATTAGCTTTAGGCATGGAATCATAGTCTTTTCTCTTTTAGTTTTTCTGAGACTAATTTGCTTCGTTATCTGGTCATTGTGGAAATTTAATTCCCTGTGAACTCGTTCCCTTGAAGCCACATCAATTTGTTGTATGTCTAATTTTCTTTATTCTTCCATTGTTTATTTTTGGATGAAAAAATTGGTGTTACATATAGATTCTCTTTTAACTTGATATCACTATACAGTGGCGACAGTGATGAACAATGTTTACAGACCTGTAATGATTTGCGGAAATGATCACATTTATTGAACATCTAAGGGGCTGAGTTGCCTTTTCAAAGTTTAATCTTACTTTTTAGTTGTTAGCTTTGCACTTAAAACTAGCAGGCCAATCAATTAATTTGATCAAGTCTGGTCAAGTGTGAAGCAATAGAAAATGCTTCCCTCGCTATCCATTGTGATTTCTATTGCATATGGACGTTGGGTAGTTACATTTTTTTTTTTAGTTTGCTTTTATATTTATATATTTGCTTATGGTTTTCTTACATTGTTCTTAATTTTTAAAGCTGCCATATATCTTTAAATTCTACTCATGAAATCGTTTGTCATATATAGTCATCATAGAGAAATTGTGGTAATTTGTGAATTGAGTTCAATGTTGGTATTTGGTAATGAGAGATGTCACGAGTACCGTTTATCATTGCTGTTTTCACAAATTATTAATTTTAGGTATGTCCAAGTAGAAACGTCTCAGGAAAAACAGTCCAAGTAGACCTGTAGTATTTTCCAACAACACGTCTTTAACCGTCTATAAATCAAAAATGCAATATAAAAGCTTGACTTCCACTGGTATGCACAACGTATTATTGATCAGTTATGGGATACATTAGTTCCAGACAATGCAAAATCGCTGTAAGCATGGTAACATTAGTTCCAGACAATACAAAAAAATGTATACACTATTTTGCTGCCTTCTTTTTATAGTGGAGTATCTATTTTGGAACACAACCTTAACCAGTTAGCTGTGCTTCCTGAAATAGTTTGAAGTAAGCGACGAAATTAGTTCAGATTTGTATATTAGTTCAAGTTTCATGTATACTAAATGGTATTCATATTTTCTTTTGTGTTTTTTATATTGACAATCATTTTTTTTGTATAATTAGGTTTATTCTGTAATTTTGTCAATTTTATGACAGTTCTACGCTGTTGAGACAAATTATGGTGTTCTTTTAATTTTTGTCAACCATTAGGACCGAGAAAATATTTCATTCACTTTCGTTTTTTCTATTTGTATGGTTGGATAAATCTGAACTTATTGGGATATTCTGGGATTGAATTTAGTCACATGGTTTAATAAGGTATGATTTATGTTTATGGTAGTTTTCACCAATGGTCGGAGCTTTATAAGAAATTTCTAAAATATATTTGTTGTAAGTTCTTAATAGCAGTGAAAATTTTATTTTCATATTTTCGTTTAATTCAAGCACCATGTTTTGAATTATTCATATAATTGTTTAGTGATCTATTATGAACATGCATTATCTGATATTTCATGTGTAGCAAAAATAATAACATGAACACATGATGTCACTTATTTGCTTTAATTCCAATTGATATGCATGAAGCTTTATTATGTAGTAAGCTATTGTGTGGTAAGCTTATTGATAAACTTGATGTATTCCTGTACGATTTTATACATCTCTATCTTCTAACTGTCCGAAAAACTGTGGCTCGTCTAAATATATAAGTAGTATGAATGCATTTGGTCATTATAGATTATGATCATAATAATCAATTGGATGTTAGCCAAAAGAAAGTGGGCCGACATTACCATGGCAGTTAATCACAAAGAAAAAAAATCATGAAAAGCACGCCTATGTATACAAGCATCATTTTCTCTTTGCAAAAATTTGTTTGGTATAAAGCTATAATTTGACCTTATCGATATCATCATTATTAGGAATTAAAAGGATTCTAATTATAAATAAATGATGATTTGTGGAAAATGGAATTCTCATGTCAAAACTAAATACAATTATTTTCAAAACTAATTGCCTTCTCTTTGCACCAACACCGATTTAGGATTTTAACCTATTATTCTTCAAATCAAATTACGGTATTCATTGTGTATTGTAGTTTCTTGCGGATATAGTTTTGTATGATTCTTATCACCGGTAGCAACTTAGCAAATTTAGATAATCATGGTGTCAAACTGAATAAGTTATCAATTCTTGACATGTTTATGGTATATAAATGCATTTCTATAATAATGCATTTGAGTAATTTATAGTATAGAAATCAATGAAATAACGCATTGATGTTTTAATCTAAAATCTATGATATATTTTCAGACTGAGCTAATCTATTTAGGTTTGAATCATTATTAACTTTGGTACTCGCTTGTACTATGTTGACAAAATGACTGTTTCAGCATCTAAGATCTATGATATATTTTCAGACTTGCTTGCATTTGCTTCTATGAAGTTAAAATCTGGTTAGATATGAATATATGTTATATGCATGTACAGACATACATGTATTTTAATTGAGTTGTGCTAGATTACATTTTTAGTAATTACTAGTAGTAAAAATGTATTTTGCACGGTTATTAAACTAAGAATTACCATAAGTACTCGAATATGATAATCATAATGTAGAGCAAGATATTGGGTTCGCAATAACGCATCTGCAAATTTAGTAAGATGGTATAAAAATATAAAACTAAACATCCCATGAATTAGCATTGAGTAGACAATATATTGTTTGCACAGTCAAAGGGATTCTACGCTTATCCTAACCTAACAGCAATAACACTAACTTGAGTTTATTATCGAAAAATTTAAACTAACAATGAATCATGCTATAAATTAGATTGAATATCGAACTAAATAATATAATTATGAAATACCTTGAATTTCCAGGTAATCTTTTCTTCCATTTGTTCGACATAAGGAAAACGGTTTGTTCTAGTTTACATGCTTTCATGAAGATTATGTGTGGAGAGTCGAGACATTTCTGCATCAACAAATGTTGATCTGTAATAGAAAAAGAGGAATCAAGAATACCAAAATACCGAGTAATAAACTATCAAAATCCAACCAGTGCATGTTAAATTGTAAGATAAAAAATTATCAATTTGTTTATTTACTTAAGTTTAGTACTTAATGCCGATCTAAATTAATATTACTTCCTCTAATATACTGATGATGAATAAATTTAATTTTATGCTATTTATTATGTACTTACTGTTAGCAAATGACCAAGAACTTGTTCCCAATTATTATAAACTGCGAAATCACCAAAAACACAACAACCAAACGCCAAAGACATTGCCAGTTATAAAAATCAATACTCACATTATACTGATCAACAAATTCATTGTGTCTAGCAGTTTTACAGAACAGTTAGATGAGTCTAAATTAAAGCTTAAGTTTGCACCTTATTTTACATCAAAACTACCACTTATATGATGATATTAAGAGAATTCTATGGATGTTTAATTCGGCTTGTCTCTGATCAGTATCATATATGATCGTTATGTAGATACAAGAATAATGCATAATATTAGGATAACACGTAGAAGGGACACTTGCATGTTTGTGATGAGGTAATATATTAAGCCAATAGAAAAATAATGAAGACATATCGTATATATAGCAGGTCAATATGTCTTCCAGTATGGACAAAGAGTGGATGAAAGAATCCAATCGAAGAACCGCACGATATGTGGAAGGAGTGCAGAAGTTTATTGATTTTGTTAAGGAGAATGGTGGTAATAAGGAAATCTATTCTTGTCCTTGTACACAGTGCAACAATGAAAAAACGAAGATGAAATTAGATGAAATTCATTATCATCTGCTTAGACATGGAATTGTCCAATCATATACTGTTTGGCATTTTCATGGGGAAGAGTCGGCGAGGAGGCAAAAACAACCTGTTATTGAAGTCGTAAGTACCAATGAGTCTGAACTTCCTAAGATGGAGGATCTGGTTAATGATGCTGATAGATTTCATCATTTTCAACCAACAAGTTTGTTGCCAGATAATAGTGGAGAATTACCTACGGTTGATGTTGACTGGCAGACCAATCAAAATAAGGAGTATAAATCACTTTTTGATAATGCAAAAGAGCCGTTGTATCCTTCATGTCCAAAAGGGATAACAACATTATATTTCATCGTCAAGCTGAATAGCTTGAAAACCCAGTACAGCTTTTCTGACAACGGCGTGACTGCACTCCTTGAATTTTTAAAGGAATTACTCCCTGAAGGTAATACAATACCAACAAAGTATCTCGACATGAAGAAGATGATTAAACAAGTTGGGATGGATTATAAAACTTATGATGCATGCATTAATGACTGCATTTTATATTGGAAAGATGACGCAAATAGAGTTTTTTGTCCAATTTGCAAAGATCCAAGATATAAAACAACATTCAACGAAGAGAAAAGAGCTACCAAAATACCTCAAAAGACGTTGAGACATTTCCCTCTAATTCCTAGGTTGAGGAGATTGTATACTATACCATGGATAGTAGATGCTATGACTTGGCATGCTCGTGCCAAGTCTAATTCAGATGTAATGCGTCACCCACATGACACTTCTCAATGGCGAGCTGCAGATTCTTTTGATAAAACGTTTTCCGTGGAATCACGAAATGTCACGCTTGGATTAGCAACGGATGGTTTCAATCCACATGCATCTCTGGGTAGCCGTTATACCTGTTGGCCAGTAATTGTAGTACCGTATAATCTTCCTCCATCCATGTGCATGAAAAGAGAGTTTTCAATGTTGACATTGTTGATTTCTGGGCCAAAACAACCGGGAAAAGATATTGATGTCTATTTGCAACCATTGGTAGACGAGTTACAACAGTTATGGGAAGGGATCATTGCATTTGACTCATTTAATAAATCTGAGTTCACAATGAGAGCTAGGTTGTTGTGGGCGATTCACGATCATCCTGCACTTGGGACTTTATCGGGATGCACAACTCATGGCTATTTTGCGTGTCCTACATGTGGGGAGGACACTTGTTCTTACTATCTTCTGAAAGTAAGAAGATATGTTACATGGGACATCGAAGATTTCTTCCTTTCAAACACAAGTTTCGAGACGATAAAACAAACTTTGATAACAAACAAGAATATCGTCGTCCTCCACGGCCATTGACTGGTTATCAAGTTGAAGAGAAGGTAGCTAATATCAAAATGAAAGTTGGTAAAAATAAATCGGAAATCGGTCGAAAACGGAAAAAGAAAACCGATGAAGAAGAAGCTGACAATGTTCCCGCATGGTATAGGAGATCCATTTTCTTTGATTTACCATATTGGAAAGCAAATGTGATCCGACATAATATTGATGTTATGCATACGGAGAAGAATGCCACTGAGCATCTCATTAACACAATATTGGGTCATAAAGACAAGTCAAAAGATGGCATCAGTGCACGTAAGGATTTGAAAATCATGGGCATAAAACAAAAATTGTGGATGATGGAAGATCCTGAAACAAATAAAGTAATCATACCAGAGGCAGCTTTCGCCTTGAGCAAAGACGAAAGATTACGATTTTGCACCATTTTGAAAAACCTGAAAGTGCCTAGTAAATTCTCTTCCAATTTCAATAACAATGTGAGCATCAATCCTCCTGAATTAACAAATATGAAGTTGCATGATTATCACGTCATAATGCAACAATTACTTCCGGTATTGATTCAGCATTCTTATCCACAACATAAGGATTTGCATAATGCTATACATCGTGTAAGTATATTCTTTAACATTTTATGCTCCAAGGTGATCAACAGAGAACATCTTTTAAAAGCAAAGGCTAGTTTGGTAGAAGCAATTTGTGTGTTTGAAAAATATTTTCCACCTGCATTTTTTGTCATTAGCATCCACCTTATGATTCATTTAGCCGATGAAGCATTGATTTGCGGTCCTGTTAGATATAGGTGGATGTATCCTTTTGAAAGGTAAATTACTAAATTTAGTTTTGTTCATCATTCGATTTAAATAGGTACTAGTTATCTATAATTGATTTACGTTCATAGGTTAATGAAAACATATAAAGGATATGTGCGCAACAAAAGGTATATTGAAGGATGTATTGCAGAACGATATATCACACAGGAAGCTAGTCTTTATTGCATGGAGTATATGCCAAAAGGAGGCGATGGCACGCATAAACATACACGTGAGGCTTTTTTAGATGAGGATGATGAGTTTGCTGGTGAGATGCCTCTAGATAATGGTAAAGACATAACCTTAACCACAATGCAATTTGAACAAGTTCGTAAATGGGTCCTCAATAAGTATGATGGATTGGATGAATGGGAGAAGTACGTTCATGAATAACTCCTGAATCTTCACTACTTTAAATCAACTCATATAAATATTTTGAAATGTGTTTCTTAAAGGAGGTATAACATTTATGTCAAAAGTACTAAATCTCAATCTCGAAGTGGGGTTTCGTCCATGGAAGCATGTCTAAGTTTTACTCTATGGTTACGTGGCGAGGTATATTAAAGTTTATATAATATATTTCACACATACTTAGATGAGTCATACACCTTATTAATAATATTTTCACATATTTTATTTTTTTAGTTGGTGAAAACAAAAGATGATGATTCAACTCTTTGGCGGCTTGTGAATGGGCCGAAGTTCAAGGCACATAGTTATATGAAGTACCAAGTAAATGGGTTTACATTTTCCCCAAAGCGTTATGAAGAGCGGATGGTAACACAAGACAGCGGTGTATGCATGAGAGCAATTAAAAATTTTAGGGCCAGTGGAAAAGATAAAAATTATAAAGAAGCGGAAGCAATGTATTATGGAGTTATTCAGGAGATAATTGAGTTGGATTACATAGATTTCAAACAAACGGTTTTTTATTGTGATTGGGTGAAGATCGAAGATAAGGTCAATGGTTGCAAGTTTGATTCTGTTTCAAACTTGATTACGGTAAACTTAGGAAAATTAAAGACCAAAGATAGGATTAATGATGAGCCATTTATTCTAGCGTCGGAAGCAAGTCAAGTGTTCTATTCAAAAGATCTTAAAAATAGTGGATGGTTTGTGGTTTTACACACACCTAAGCGGTTGACTACAACTGTGGATGACGTTGAGTTTCCTACTGCTTATCAACCAGTCTTTGAAGATAACAAAAAATTAGAAGATCTTACCAAATGCATTTGTTAATATAAGATGTATTTCTTAATTGAATTGAGTCGAATTTCAAATGTGGCTAACTTTTTTTTTTACTATGACTATTATCAGCGTTTGTAATGTTTGCTATGTATGGAATCGTTTGTGATGTTTGTTGTGTGTGAACTCGTTTGTGATGTTTGTTGTGTATGTTTCTTAATTGAATTGAGTTTCCTCCTTGAATTTAAAATTCTTAATGTAATTTGTTTTGTTTGTTTCTTAATTAAGTTGAGTTTCCTTGTTTGTAATGTTTACATCATAGTCAGATATGCACACGGTGCAAGGCTGGTAAGTAAGATCTTTTTCCA
Organism: Allium sativum; assembly: GCA_030737875.1. Lineage (NCBI taxonomy): Eukaryota > Viridiplantae > Streptophyta > Magnoliopsida > Asparagales > Amaryllidaceae > Allium > Allium sativum. Next base: position 302,527,990 of record CM060925.1, on the reverse strand, counting down.
CTTATACATCATTTGGCTATAACTTTTATACTTCTTTTCAGTTTGCCAGTTGGGGATAATGTATAGATGATATTTATAGACAATGCTTGACTGACTATATATGATTTACTAGTTTGCCTGACTGACTATTAATGAACATTGTAGGCAGGTTGTCACCGAGCCAACGACAACAAGAGATTGCAGTTGAGATTTCTTGATTCCAGCAGGTAATATGTTTATTTAATGATACCTAACTTTCTCAGCCGAGCAATTAGGTCACTATCATTTTTGGCTACCTTTTCTACAAATAATTATCGTCATTTTACTTAAATTATGAAGCACCAACATCATTATAGAATGCAACATATTCATATGTGTAAAGTATATTCATTAAAGTATATTCATATGTGTAAAGTATATTCATTAAAGTATATTCATATGTGCACATATGTGTAAAGTATATGCAACATAAGCTTTTGTGTTTTAAACAAAGCCTGTGTTTAAACATAAGCTATTGTGTTCAAACAGTAACTTTATTTTTTTGGACTCCCTTATACATTGATCCATTGTATTCTTTCTAATATATCATTATACTGATTATTCAGTTATCTACAGTCATTAATTTTGCACATTGTACCCATTAATTTACACATTGTATCTATTATGACTAGTATATATGTTTGGATTACATTTCAGTTGGTCAAAGCCCAAGAAGAATCCAACTTTTCGAGTCTTAGGATAGTGCAACTCTGAACCATTTTCTCCAACCTAGACAAAATCTACCACATGTACAATTAGGCCTTAAGCAATCAATTTTTTTGCTACACATGTACAATGTGCGATTCCAAATACCAAGTAGCATATTCTTTTGCATTAGGACACCTATAAAATAATTTATAGAATCTGCTGATTAGCTCTCTTTTATTAAAATTTCATACAGCATTAATGTCAGCAGCCGCAGAAGCGTCGATCCATTCATTCGGTCATTCGTCATCTTCACAACCCCATAAAGTTGAGGCAAACGCTTATGGTGCTCCAATTTCAGATAATGCTGGAAAAATAGGCAGTAAAATTGGTAAACTGGTACGAATTCACGTGCCAATATCATATGAAAGTTGGGATAAAGTACCCAAGAAATGTAAAGATGACGTTTGGAATGAATTGCGGGCAAGCCATGACAACTATGTTCATTTTGCTTTTTGTTTGGTTTATAAGAAAATATACATTAACAGTTACTTAACACATTAACAGTTTTTATAATGAAGTTAAACAAATGAATTTGATGTTTTGCATAACATTAATGTTTTTTTTATCTTCATCTTATACAGACATTTTTTGAGCTAGAGTCAGATGCAAAAGAGCTTTATTTAAAAAAAATGTGTGAGTCATTTAGAAGATACAAAAGCGAATTGAGGACAGGGTACTACGACAAATTTGATAATGATGAAGAAAGGAGGAAAAACTGTCCTCCAAAAGTTAGCCAAGAAGATTGGGATGTATTCTTGAATAACGAAGCAAAACCCGGTGCACGCGAAAGAAGAGAGCTAGGCAAAAAAAACAGATCACAATACAATTATAGTCATCACAGTGGTCGTACAAGTCATGCCGTGGTAGAACATAAGATGGTACATTCAAATTAAATTACCTACATTACAGCCTGATTTTTTTTTTCAACTTAAAAGAATAGTTATTTTCAAATATTTGGTTGCAGGTAAGTGAAAATCCAGAAAAAGAAATCACACGTCGTCAGGTTTGGGAGAAAACTCATACAAAAAAAGATGGCACCATATCGGATTCAAATTCTTCGTACTTTGTAAGTTAAATAATACATTGATGGCTAGGCATCAAAAGATTTGTGTACTGCTTTTTTTTTTGGTTAAATCCATAGAATACATTGATGATGATTCTTCGTACTTTGAAACGTTAAGCTCTCTTTTTTCTTCTTCAAGAATGTGCTAAAATAAACCAAAGAAACAGATCCGGTTTCTTGGTTAAATCCATAGACATGCCTTAAGACTTAAGAGTCAATAAAATGAAAAAAAAAACCAAACAAAATTTGATTTGATACTAGTCAGCAGTGCACATCTCATGCAGTAATTCCCTAATCTCATGCAGTAATTCCCTAAGGGGCATGAACTATTTGTTGTTATTATTATGACATATATTTACATGGTTTATCTGCCTATTGTTTTGAGTTTATTAATTTATCAATGCATGTAATATCTCAAGTATTGTCATATTTTAGGTTAAAATTGCAAAAGCGAAAGAAACAATCAATGATGACGAAGAACAAGATTTGACAGTGGATGAAGACATTTTATCGCAAGTGTTCGGCAAGGATAAAAAGGGCCGAACTCGAAGCGTTGGAACTATGATATCAAAATCACAAGTTAAAGCTTCTTCTATTCCACGTAAACAACTCAAAAGGAGTAAAGCAGGCTCAGAGAATTTGACAACAAGGATTGATAAGGTTGAGGGGAAATTGGAGAATATGGATCGGACATTGAACTCAATTGTTGGCATTTTAAAAGGATATGAGAGTCGAGAAAACCAGACACCAGACATTACTTCCAACGAAGGAGGAAGTAGCGGGACACATCAGGAAAATGTTGGAAGAACGTTGAACAACGACAATGTTGCTAATCCGCGGAATTTGCATGTTTCGGCAAATCAAAAATGTGAAGTGTTAAGCTTTAATCTAGAGGTTGTTGCAACTGGTTTAGTGTGCAGAGATTCCACGACATCCATCATACATGGGAAACCCGTTCCTCCAACACATGAGAAGGTGATTCTGGACAACATACTATTACCGGATGAGATCACAGCCAAACAAAACCATCCTCTTGCTACGACCTTTGGTGATATTGGAGTCGGTGGTTATGTGTGTCATCCAAAGAGTTCAATTCGATATGTTTAGATGAAGGAGCAGGTATGAACTATTACAGTCTTTTCGATTTATTTTCAAATTTTTAGAGTTATGCAGTTATGATAATGATGATGTGTTTCATTTGAATTTTTGCTTATTAAAAATAAATTTGAGTTTAGGTTACATCTACAATGGTAATAATAATACAGTCGTGAATCTAATTTAACAAGATTGGGTGGAATATAAAATGAATAAGTAGGTAATGAATATTGATATACAAAGGGAAATAATAAGAATGAATTGAATTAAATTTATTAGGATTGAACTAAAAACATACATAATGTATATTATGCTGTTAATAAGATTTGAAGACTCATTAAAATAAATAAGAGTTTAAATTTACCTCAAGATATGGATTGAAAACTTAAGAAACTGTAATATACAAATAGATATATATTTTTTCTATAAAATGGTGACCATGGAGGCTTTTGTAGATAATTGTCGACGAGTATATGTTTTTAACCTGAAATCACGTCTAAAATTGTATGTTTGTAGGTTTCAAATCCTTTGAATGATCATAAGAAAAAAAGAATGATAAAATAAAATAAATGATTGAGTAGAGCGGTAGTGAAAGGTAAAGATTAGATTGCAATATTAATTTATCAATCGATCTTACTTGCATAACCTACAATCTCAAAATAGATTGATACCTAACATATTTGAATTCCGGAATAAGCTTTGTTTACCACAAAATGAAAAGAAAACATATGTGAACCATGTACATATGTTTGGCCATCGGACAATTCAGATTTATTTTTCATTGGAGGAGACCAAACTTTTGGTATAATTCTATTTAAACACTTGAATGTTAAATATGCTAAGCAATCCGGTGAGATTTATAGAAAAAAACGAGGATAAAATAACATGCGATTGACAACTTGGTGTTGATCAAGTTTTTATTACCTTAGATAAAATCCAGCTTACCTTCAACTTTGTTATTCTACAATAAAACCAACTCAACAACACAAATTTCCATCCCAAACTCACAATAAATATCTAAAAATGATGGAAAGAACAACATAGAACTGAAGAGGCGAAAAGTATCTTAAAAAGTGCAAATACTATAACTATGACACATCATTGCACCCAAAAGAAATTAGAAATATATGAATTGTCGAAAGAAATAAAAGAACGAGTTTTTAAAATCTTTGGTAAATGTTAAAAAGGAATTTTGAAATCGTTTACGCATCACAGTATCGCTTCACTGATTCAGGATGAGAGTTTGATGATTAAAAATTCACTCAGTCGTGCTCTGTTGGGATTCAGAACTGCTAGTGAGCAAGTTATTTCTCACTCATTTGACATCCCTTTTGGCAAATGTTCTTAGCGATGTAAGCAAAGTAGAATATGGGCAAATAAAAACATATGTTTAATTATAATACATTAAGTTTTGTTCAGTATATCTCCTTGTCATGTTGAAATCTCCACCATTTGAAACATAAGCATTTCAGGTTTCTCCTTGAGTTTTTTATACCAAAAGGTTCCCATTGTATATCCTGTTTTAGTCAAATAATTAGATTTACTTGAACCATAAATTCCAAGGTGAATCGCCAACCGACTATGATATAGACGGTTATATACATACCAGTGGTCCTTTAAACTTTCTAATTAGTTCCAGAACAGCAGCAGTAACATAAACACCTAAAGAGTTTCTTTTAGCCTTTATGGTTTTCTTAGATTTCCTAATTGCTTCTAAAGCATTAGGTTCAGATGGATTTTTGACTGTGGGTAGAGATACATGCAAGAAAGTGAAATGGTTGCCCCATGGTGCCTTTGAATCACGTCTTCTCATATCTTTAAGTGCCTGATATGCACTGATTGCTCTTGTGTTAAGTAACACAAGTGCTGTCGTGTTTTTAGGTTTTGCTGTTTCTTCACTGGTGGTAGAATGCAGATACAGCTGAAGTCCACTGAATATTATCCCTGTTATCACATCATTTACCGTCTATGCATACATTTGAAAAAAGGAAAAAAATGAAAAAGGTTATGTTCATATAATTAATGATAACTTATAAGAATTTTATACGTATGAGTAAGAATGTTTCTGCAAGAAGCCTCAGCATAAAAATCAAGTCAGATAATTAATGTTTGTTCATATAATAACCAGGTAATATATTACAAGGGCAGGCTTTCTACATTCATACAATAGTAGTAGTGTATGGGAATATGTTCAATCTCTGAGAATATGATGCAGAATAGTGCATTGAATTTCTGATACATAGCCTTTACTGTCATGAATTGAATGTGCATTTCAAATCATAAGAAGTCTCTGGTCAGCTGCAGTAGATGACCAATAGTATTTTGTTCACACTAATTTTTTACAGTGTGAACAAAAACTATTTTTTGTTGCTTGAAATCAATTAGTTCATACATGACTCTCTGATTTTCGTCAATTAGGTCTATGAGTTATGTTCACACTATTAAAAATAGTGTGCACAAACTCGGATTCGTGGTTGAGCAAATGAGCAGTTGGCAGACAACGTTAAGGGCAAATTTGTTGAGTAGCTAATGATAGTTGTTACATTAAATATAATGTTTGATGGATCATAATGTTCTACAATATTCAAAACTTCTCTGCATTAACTGTCAATCTCAATCTCATCCTTTTGCTAAGCCACGCAACCATATGTTTGTCATGGATGCAATAATTGCATCATTTTAAAATGTGTGTACTACTTTGTTAGGAATAGCTCTCGTTTGGTCAGGTGTCCTATTATTTGTTGATCATGGTAAACAAAATTTGACCCAAGGCCTTTTACCCAAAGACACGACATCCTTTTAAACTTCAAAGTTTAATGATAAACAGGTAAGGTTAGGCGCAACTGAAGAGTACACTATGACTAAACCATGTAGCAGATAAGAAAACCATGTTCTTAGAATAAAAACGCAATAATTTATTCTATTTGAAAAGAGTTTTCTTAACACTTTTTCATTTTCTTGGGGTGTAACTCTTTGTAAGAAAAGGCTAAAAGAAACTCTTTAGGTGTTTATGTTACTGCTGCTATTCTGGAACTAATTAGAAAGTTTAAAGGACCACTGGTATGTATATAACCGTCTATATCATAGTCGGTTGGCGATTCACCTTGGAATTTATGGTTCCCATCGTATATCCAGTTTTAGTCAAATAATTCTTTTTTGTTCCTCCCTCCCCCAACCCCTCCCCTCAAGTTTGGATTTTTAATTCAAGGATAGTATTTGGTAAAAATAGCTGTTTATGGTTATATTTTTCTCAATTCTCTTTTCAGTTCGCTTAACATTTTCATTATCAGGACAAGGGAAAATAAAATCGATCATATAAATTACAGTTGTCATTTATTTGTCGTGAGCGTTAGAAAAAAAGTTTATGGTAGGCAAAATAAAATGTTTACAGTAAACAGACAAGCAGTGACATAGTAAATAATTGTAGTAAATCATAAACAGATGCTTTCAAGGACAAATAAATGACATAAGTATTAAAAGTTTGTGGTGATATGAAACATGATTTCAAAACCAGAGAAAGTATACAAATAGCTTAAGCGAGCAGTAGTATAACCAAAAACATTAACATAAAAATTTAAACACGTTGAACCGAATAAAATATGACCTTGAAAGTAGTGAGAATATTTGTATAATCCGACTTTAATTCAACTAATTAATTATTTGATCGCCATTATTATAATATTTTATTGTTTGGTGATGAGCCCCCAAACAATGACGTTTGCTAATTATTAGCATTCCATAATTGAAATCATGTTCTCGTTGTTTGACCAAGTGAATGTAATTAAGATGACCAAATTGGGAGCCTAGTATCAATTAGTTTTGTATCCGCCTCTTACAAAAACTATATAGTAGTTTCCTAATTTTGGGCTCTGCAGTGATCCAATAAAAAAAATCATAACATGCACTTCTTAAAAGTAAGCTCAAGATAAAAGTAAGCTCAGGATAAATACTCAAAACGTAAGACCGAAGTTGTGTGGGCTGAAACATTCAAGCAATACTCAAAAGCCTAATTTTAAGAAAATGGTCAAAAAACACATTTTATACCTTGGCATCCATGTTTTCTTCTTGGATTGGCCAACGGAAACCTTCAATCTACTTGTTAAAACTCAATATTATGCTTCATAAGGAGCTGTTTTAATTACTCCACCAACCTTAACAGATGTTGAGCTAATTTCACTATCATTTCCTATTCTTTTGATCTAGCATCAAGATTAAAAGGGATATTATGAACTAAATATCGAATGTTGTGTGATATCAGAAACTTCAGTTAATGAATAGACTGCAAACACCTGGAAATAAGTATATTTCGAAAATTTTGAACATCAATGCAATATTTTAGATTTCATCGCGTCATCATCATGTCCTAACAAATTGCCAATTTAAAGCATAGTCAGTAATGATGCTTGCATAAGACAGTTGCTGTTATGGCAGTCATTGATGTAATCACTAAAGACAACACAATACATCCTATTTTCCAAACATACAACTGTTCACTAATGGGTAATTTGTATTTTGCACAGAAGGATTACACAGCGGCACGGCAAAGCTGAATCATTTTCTTCACAGTAGAAGTAAAATCAAAAATTATTTAGCTCACACATCTTCAACTTTTTTTTTCGTATATAGGATCTTGAGTTACATGGGTGTAATTTATAACTAACTTAGAAACAGTACAGTACTTGAAGTTGAAATATATGAAAATCACTTCACGTCGAGTTTGATTTTTACAAGAGAAACGGTCGTGTTTCGATCGATAATTAGTCATTATTAATGTACCAATGAACTGTGTATTATTGAAAGCTACCTTCTCTTAATTAACATCTCATATGGTTTAGATTTTATGCAGGTAGGTGATGATAACGCCATAGACAGGCTAGCTCAAGAAGAAAAGCAACATTATTAATGTATGATATATGAACAATTAATATAGTATTATTGTGGTGAAGTTGAAATATGTAATATCATGTGGTTACTGCTATTGAACTCTAGAATGCACTGTAATATTAATTTTGTTATTGCAAACTATTAGATGTTTTAAGTATGTAATGTATTGTTGAACTTTAAAATTATGTTACATTTGGTCTTCATGTGTTGAATTTATTGGAAATTGTCAGTTTATTGATATTTCTTTGTGGTATTATGTTAAATCTGTAAACATTTGTACTGCGTAGTATGAAAATTTCAATTTATTGGAAGTAATGAGGAGGACAGAAGCTATTTTTTTTTATATTGTAGGATTTAGCAATGGTTAAAAGCCGTGGCTAAATACAAAACAGCAACGGCTTTTAGCCGTGGCTAAATACCAAACAGCAATGGACTATGGCCGTTGCTAAATACAAATTCTGCAACGGACATCAGCCGTTGCAAAATAATAGCAACCCCTTAAACAGCAACGGCTTAGAGCCGTTGCAAAATCAATTTGCAACGGCTGAAAGCCGTTGCGAAACAGCGTTTTTGGTGTAGTGTTAAAGCTTAAGAGTCACAAAAGCAAAAAGTCTCCGGTCCAAAAATTAAGAGCATCTCCAACAGAGGTGCTAATTCATGTTACGGACATGAATATATCTTATTATTGCACCCAACAGTTATCTTGAAGTGTAATATTCAACAAGATATTACGGGGTCAATTCCCGCGAGCCGATTTTATCGGCTAGCGAGGTCACGAGCGTATTTTATCGGCTCGCGACCTCGCGAGCCTATAAAATCAGCTCGTGAACTCACAAAATGCCAAATTAATTTCTGGGGACCACGTTATGTTTGTGGGGACATTTTATTTGTCACGAGCCGATTATAGGCTCGTGACAAATGAAATTAATTTTTTAAGTCACGAGCCGATAAAATAGGCTCGTGACGGAAATCTTTTTTTTTTCCTGTTGGAAACAACACGTAATATTCAGTTGAATATTACGTGTTGTAATGTTACGGGTCTGAATATTGTTGGACCCTCTGTTTTCTAGCTGTTCCCTTCCGAAACAAAAATTGTATTAGAGCATCTCCAACAGCGTTACGGGTCGCAACGCTATGACCCGTAACATGTTGGGAGATATCTTTGACATCTCCCAACAGGCGCGAGCCGATTTTATCGGCTCGTGGCCTGCGAGCCGATTTTATCGGCGCGCAAGCTAGCGAGCCGATAAAATCAGCTCGCGCCTCTCCCGCGCCTATATATGGCGCGGGGGGGGGGGGGGGGGGGGGAGGGGTGTGTTGGTTTTAAATTTTCCTCTCCTCTCCATTTCCTCCTTTTTAATTTTTTTTTATTCGTTCCGACGCCGGGTTGCCGCCACCCGTTACGAAGATGGGGATACGCACATATCCAGTTATGCCAGAGAATCTTTCCGGTCTAGCTCACCTTCCACTACCAGAGGGTACGACGACTGAGGACTTACGTATCCTCCACAAGCTACCACAGGGATTCACACAACGATCTTTTACCGCGTTGGAGATTGTTCAGATATTAATTTTAATTATTTTAAAATTTGTAGTTACTGAACTGTTAAAAAGTATCCCCTGTAGGTTTTACGTTATAGTTTAGTGCATGTATATCATATGTTTTAATCGTATGAACTTGTGGTTTTATAGTTAATTAACTAGTATAATTTTAATAGACTGGGTACGTCAACCTTTGCGGGAGTTGGGCGAAGTTTGTTTCACATGCCCTTGACTTATTACCACTGCATATTCAAGAGAGGTTACTTGGTAGTCCATTCGGACATGTTTTACGTATTGTACCTCCCCAGTCCTTCGATCGACCTATGGTCGATGCCTTAGCAGAGAGATGGTGGCCTACGACACACCTTTCACTTTCCGGATTTTGAGCTAGGTATCACCCCAACCGATTTTTACATGCTTATGGGGATTGAGATAGGTCGTCCAGATAGAGACCCACCTCCCTTTGATTCCTCTTATGAGTTACCCGATTCTTACCTACAGTATTTGCCAGATTTTTCGGTGGCTCATATAGCTAATGGTGCCGTTTCAGTCACATATCTACTTCAGTATATTACAGCGCATGCCGGTGAGGTAGCTTTCCACGACGTAGTATACAGGGCTACCATTTTATATCTCCTTGGTTCGACGTTCATCACGAACCAACGGAGTACGATTAGGCTCGGCTACCTAGCAGCACTAGTCGATTTAGAGCAGCTGCATATGTTTGATTGGGGCTTTGCCATATTAGGATATCTATACACCGCTCTTGACTCCTATGCTTTTGGAGAGGTTTAGAAGATGTTTGGTTTTTAGTACATGTTGTCGTGCTGGTACTACGAGTACATGGCCAATATGCACCCACGCATACTGCCCACCGCCAGTCATGCTGCTGATACCTTTTTCCCACGCATGCGTAGATGGGAGAGTATTCATGTAGTTCGGCGTGCTCCTGCTGGTGTGAGACATGACCTGATGGAGGCTCGTACCCAGTTAGAAATGAGGGAGAGGGGGAACATGCTACGAGCACCTTGGGCTTCTTATTGGTTGTTACTTGCAGCGGATGGCCCAGTACCTGATGCCCATCCATTTGCCATTGCATGTCGCATATCTACTCGATGTGTCCTCTTCTTCCCATTGGCCCACCTTCCTGTTTGGTACTTGGGAGACCAATGTTATTACCAGGGTACCGGTCAGTTGCCCATACCCGTAGATCCACCTCTGCCACTTGAGATGTTTGGCCCGCAGCGTGTTATAGGGAGACAGTATGTTGCTGGTTTGAGACAACCAGGATGGGTTGATACGATCGATTTTCACATACCCGACGCAGAGTTTGATCCTTATTGGGTTCGGGTAGCTCCTAGACGGTACTTGCTGCCGTATTATATGCGGGGTGTGAACTCCGATCACATTAGTCCACGATTGGTTAGTGGTAGAGTTCACCCTCCGCCGTTCACATTTGACCCGACCCCTTCACAGATCGCCGACCCTCCTAAGGATTTCGCTCTGGCCGATACATTTCAGACATTTGATCTTAGCGGAGCACAGACACTCCTGCCTATTGTTCACCCTCCTGCACACATGGTGCACGGTGTCCCTACTGTTGGATTATATCCATCACATGAGGTAAAGCTTGTACTTCAATTGTTCTTTAGCACGTATTCAAGTTGTAATTGTCATTGTTGTAAGCTTGTAAGTTATGTAATGCAAAAAATTTATGTATTGCAAAGTCCAACGGTCTAAACGCATGTGATGCAAAGAGCAATAAACCTCTTACTAATAAAGGACACTCTGTCCAATAAAGGGCACTCTGTCCAATAAAAGAAACTATGACCAATAAAGACACACTCTTACCAATAAAGGAGCACTCTTTCCAATAAAGAGAAGAACACTCTATCCAACATAAAGTAGCACTTGGTACAATAAAGAGACACTCTTACCAGCAAAGGAGAAATCTGTCAAATAAAGAAAGGAACACTCTACCCAATAAAGGAGGACTTTGTCCAATAAAGAACACTCTGTCCAATAAAGAGGAACTCAAACCAATAAAGGAGCACCGTAAATGATAAAGGAACCCTCTTTCCAATAAAGGAGCACATCATCCAATAAAGGAGAACACTCCACCCAATAAAGCTACCCACTTACCAATACGAAATACCTTATATGTAACAGCCACATTCCACTTCATATCTCAAATCAAAACTTATTCACAAAAATAAATGGATTCCAGCTTTACAAAATGCTTGTTGGCTTTTGCTAGCGATTCGGAGGAAGATGAAATCCTTTAAGAGGAAGCAGATGAAATACAAGAAATACGTGACCTATACCGTGAAGCGTATGGTTCATCTTCCACAACTAGAGGGGGATCGGTTCCTGGAAGGAGGTTTATACACCAAAATCATGCTAAATACCACAAGTCTTTGATGCAAGATTACTTTGATGACGATTGCACTTACGGGCTTGATATGTTTCACAGAAGATTCAGGATGCAGAGAAACCTATTTCTTCGGATATTGGCTGGTATTCAAGGTAACAATGATTACTTTCAGTACAAACAAAATGCATCGAAGACAAAGGGGTTGTCCGGTGAACAAAAAATGGCGGCCGCTATGAGAATGTTAGCTTATGCCACTCCAGCCGATGCTTTAGACGATGCATACCGCATAGCAGAGAGCACGGCACTAGAAACACTTGAAACTTTCTGTCAAGCAGTTGTGGACATCTATGGAGCAGAATACTTTCGATCACCGAACGAAGCAGATGTAGTGCGAATCAGAGAGATGCACGAAAGCAGGGGTTGGCCAGGAATGTTAGGAAGTCTGGACTGTATGCACTGGAAATGAAAGAACTGTCCTAAGGGATTACAAGGTGCATACAACGGCAAGGAAAGACGACCAACCATCATTTTGGAAGCTGTGGCATCGTACGATCTGTGGATATGGCATGCTTTCTTCGGAATACCCGGTTCTAATAACGACTTAAATGTTATAGAAAGATCAAATCTGTTCAATGATCTTGCTCAAGGCCAGGTACCTCCTTTAACATTTACCCTAGGCAAAATACTTACAACCATGGCTATTACCTAGGTGATGGCATTTACCCGAAATGGAGCACCATTGTTAAAACATGTCCAAATCCTTTAACTCCTAAACAAGTCCTTTTTGCGGCGATGCAAGAGGGACAAAGGAAAGATGTGGAACGTGCTTTCGGTGTTTTACAATTTAGATTTGCAATGATAAGTAATCCATGTCGGCTGTGGTCCAGGAGTAAGATGTCTACAATCATGTTTGCTTGCATCGTTCTTCACAACATGATTATAGAAGATGAAAGAGACATGGATGAAGAACAACATCACTGCGATTACGAGGGTGCTTCGCTACCACCGCAAGTGTTCCGACAAAACCAACCACTAACACAAGAGGACTTCAACAGTCATTTGATTCGTCAGGTTTTGTATAGAGATGCAGAACTCCATAACCGGCTGCAGACGGATCTTATGAATCATTTATGGAACCACTACGACGATACCTAGTTATGAAGAACCATTATCTATTTTCGTGTTTTATTTTGTGCTTATCCGAACTTATCGATCATGTATGCAGTGATGATGTTGTCCTTTTCTATTGTACCAACTCGTTCTATTGTTTTTTTAAGGGTTATTAATCATCTATTTTTACGTTTCAAAGTTTATTTTATAAAATAATTAAGGGTTTTGTTGTTGTATATATGACAAAATATGGTATTATAGATGAGGAAAAAAAATTGGCCATGAGCCGATTTTATCGGCTCCTGAAGTCGCGCGCCGATAAAATCGGCTCACGCCTTCACGAGCCGATAAAATCGGCTCGTGCGTCCCATTCAGAACTCTGAATTCAATCCGTAACATTTTGCTTAATGTTACGCAACGTAACATCTGTTGGGTGCAAAAACATGCATTATTCAACCCCATAACATAAATTGAACCATCTATTTCACGTTTTGCCCATCCCCAATTCGTCTTAAATGCCGACTCCATCGTGATTTTATTCTCTTCTTTTGCGTCTTCTTCACACCTAGGTCTTCCTACATCTTGCCTTCCGTCTTTATTCTGCACTGGATCCGAGATGGCCTACGATCGTAAGCCCTAATCGAGGTTTGTTTTATCCATGATAATCTTGCTTGGGCTACAAACGCCAAACGTTTCCTTCGATCTACGTAAAATTTCTTTGCCGAAGCTGAATAGGTTTTTTTTTTTTTTTAACTTCGATTGTTTGTTACCTCACTTTGTATGTTTAGTAAATAAGTATATTATGATTTCTTGTGTTGTCCGCCAAACTATAAACAATTTCTAGGCAAAATTGACTTGCATGTACGTTAAATAATGGATTATTTTCTTTTTTTCAAATTATAATGGTGCAGTTATTTAGGTTAAATTTTAATCTGGATTGTTATATGATTAAATTATAAATCATGGGCCACAGTTTATTATATTTATTTGAACTACATTTTGAAGAATGTTTTAATGAATGTCGGATGAAAGCCCAGAATCAGTGCAAATAAAGGAATTGTCCTTTTGTTGTTGTTGTTGATCGAATTAAGTTCTCTTTCATTCCTTTTAATTACTGTACGTAAATTAGATATGAAGAGCTATTTGGTTGGGTTAAATTTTAATCCAACCCAACTCATTTGACGCTTCTAGATTGCAGTTTATGGCCCTTTAGTTTATACTGCGTAAATTCTATCTTTTTATATAGATGTTTGTGTAGAGAAAATGTGTTGCCAAGCCCTATGGAATGTATTTCAGATGTCTCTATGTGTGTATAAATGCTAAAAATACAAATATAGACAATAAAGTAAGATGAGTGTTCCGTTGCACCTTAAACAGTACATCATCCTATAGTGTCCCCTGATTTCAATCACAAGCTCCGTTTCTTTCTACACTCATTCATTCTCTCTCCCCCTTGAACCATAATTTAATTAAAAACTTGTGATTGAGATAGAGGTGATTTAGGGTTGCTACAAAAATAAGAGTACTGTGGAGTCGCCTTTATATGAGGAGAGCTTCGTCGCACCCCAAATAGTGCATCACCCCAAAAATGCCCCATGATTTCCACCATATGGTCCCCTTTCACTCATTTTCCGCTAACACTCTCATTCACTCATTATTTAAATATATGAGTGGTTGTAGTTTGGGTGGTGCAAAATAGATGTCATGAAATAGGTGTGCCATATAACCCTTCTCTATATGAGGAGCGTTCCTGTATACATAAACTGAAAATCAGAAAATGAGATGCACTCCTTTGTTATTTGCCACATTTGGGCATTAGTGTATGCAGCATAAATTAGCTTAAAATGCAAGATCAGAATTCAAGACTTTGAAAATAAGATACCAAGAATGGGGAGTTATTTTAATCATATAGAGCTATAATATAATCATTATGTGCCAAACAACAACTTTGTTTTATGTATTCCATTCTTTAGATTTTTCATTAATGGTTAAAAGTTACAATTTATATCTTTTTATTTATTGTATTTGGTGTACTAGAGTAAATTTGACAATGGAAACAGTTTTTGCAAAACACAAAATTAACAAAAACGTATGAAGAAATTACAGTATGTGGACGTGTCATAGGGATATCCATATATCTGAAGGGATAGGCATGGAAAAATAAATAAACCTATAGTGGTATATGTCTTTGCCAATGTACATGTAAGGATTAGCATAAAGTTAATTCTTTGCTGGGTAAGTTGGACTGTGACATTTGAATATACACATCTAAGATAAAATTAAGATTAAACAATTTCTGTTTTAATCTCACACACACACACACACACACACACACACACTTATATATATATATATATATATATATATATATATATATATATATATATATATATATATATGTGTGTGTGTGTGTGTGTGTATATATATATATATATAATGCACAATGTGTGTACTGCTGTTTTTCCCTATCGTATTGAATCTCTAAATCTATTCAACTATGCTGATATTCCTTTTACATTCCTGTTCATCTTTTCAGACTTTATTGAGACCGAAGGCCCTATTCTACACTTCAGTAGCTCTAACATATCAGGTAATTCAAAACTAAGTGAGAAGTTATAAAATTGTTTATTTTGTGTTAAGAAGTTTCTTTGATCTTACCAGTAGAATCATAAAACACGACGTGTCATTTTGATAATGTCCACATTATGCATTTTGCAAACATGTGCATAAAGTATCGATATAATGGATCACAACCACTGTACTTTCTAATTATTTCATCCCATATGCGTTATTATGGGATTCAATGGTCTTGATTAATTATGTCATATTTCATGCCTTTTCGTATTTACATAGTTGTCCCTATATATGCATACATAGATGTTTGTGTAACTTTTGAAGCGTATTCATGCTTTTTACACTTCTCAGGTAGCATTTATGCATTTTCATGGACGACTAAATAGTTGTCATTTTCTGAATTACCTCTGTAGTACCCGTGTACCTATCAAACTAACACTTGGGTATTGTGTTCTGGTAATTATCCGCTTGACTAAATTTAGACTATGGAGATATTATGGTGTAAATAGTGAAATATCTAGCGTAACTCAAAGTTTCAAAGTCACATTTTAAGAATGATTGTTTCACAAACTATCGTTACTGAGCATTTGCATAAAGCTAGAAATCATGTACCTAGCATGATTATTGTTATGATGACAATTTTTTTTGCAAATATAACATGTTACAATCTCAACGAGCTGTTGTTTTGCAGTTTGCACAAGAGCAAGAGTTACTTGGCAGATAACACTTATGTCTAATAAAGAAAAGGAGAAGGCACATGTGTGTGTGTGTGGTTTTTGTTTTTTTTTTTTTTTTTCTTTTTTTTTTTTTTTTTTTTTTTTTTTTTTTTTTACTGTGTTGCATTTTTTTACTATGGCATTATGTTGGTTCCTGCTCTTAGTGGTGATATGCGATGTATCACTAGACCACTTGAATTATGTGGTGGAAAAATATAACTTCTGTGTTGCATAGATTATTGTCTCGTGCATACCCCTAAATCCAAAACCAATAAGGAGACGACATATAAAGAACAACCTGATCTGTGTCTTCCCTTTATAAAGAACAACTTGATGTTCTTGACCTTCTTCCTGTCTCTCTCGGGCTCTTTCAAAGCCTTGATGACCAAAGCCGACGCAGAAGGAACTGCGGAAACCTTAGCCTGACGATTCTGTACCGTGAGTTTTACGGTGACACGGAGGCCCTTCCAGTCTTTAGCAGTCTCCTTTGTGATGTCCTATCCGTTTTTCTTAGAGGACAGACCTAGGGGACCGATTTTAGGGGCAAGAGAACTAGCATCTCCAAACTCACCGCCAGTTACCCTGACGTGAACTTCGACCACCTGAGAAGGATCGAACTTTGGTGGCATTTTTTGTAGTCAGGGTTTCGAATTGGACAAGGAAGATGGAGGCGGCTATCTATTGGAATTTCTCTCTTTAACGATTGAAATGAACAACTTTTAAGATAAAGGTTATTCACTTTTAATAAAGTATATCTAAACCCGATTGTATGATGGACTATAGTAAACATATATAAAACTAACTACTGCTTCCATTGAATTTGTGCAGCATTGAAATGTTACCCACTTAGCATAATGGCATGATACTTAAAACAGGCTCATGTCTTCATTATTTCCAATGTGAGCCTTAATATTTAGGCTCAAAGTAGAGAAAAATATTTTGATTTTACAATTTGTTTTGAGCTCTTATATGAAAATACTTAAGCTGAAATGGATATGTGAAGCCAAGGTTTCTTAAGCCAACACAATAGCATGGATAATGCATACTATAAACGCAATGAAAAAACAATCTTCTATTAGTGTCTGTATTGAGGTCCCGGTGACTTTTTATCCCTTTTAGGGGGAAAATGCTAACAACTAATTAGGTGTCAATGTCTTGGTTTATTAGACGCATCGGAATGTATTTTGATAGTCAACAAGGATAATTTTGTTGGTTGGTATGTACTTACGCTGTACACTCATTGCTTTAATATATATATATATATATATATATATATATATATATATATATATATATATATATATATATATATATATATATATATATATTACATAAAATGTTCCCAGTGAGTATGTGTATTCTGTATGGCCATTGTTTCTATTTTATTTTTTTAGCTATATTAACATAGTGTGCAAGCAAGAAATTTAAAAAATTGTTTTGAATTAATTAAATGTATATGAATACTAACTTGTGTCATATTTGAAAATATTAATAAAACTATTACTGCAGTAATTTATTTCTGTATTTTAGACAAAGTATTTTAAATTCATGTGATAACAGTATGCATAAACCAAACCATCTGGTGATCACAGTTCATAGAATTATATAGCTCTTAAGATATTTTTGTATGACCAAACCTATGTTTGTATAATCAACAAGATACCAAAACATTGTAACTTGACAACGATTTTCACTTTTGACTAGATTCTACCATTCGTATTGTTTGAAACAACGTCGATATTTTGTGTGCAAGCTTTGCTGAATGCCCGAGTCTATATTAAATTTTACTGAACCAATTATTACATCTACTATCGACATTTCAGTTTCTGCCTCCTGTGAAGTCGTTATGAAATTGAATGCTCTCCCGTTTATATCTTCATTTTCAAGATGCATGCAATCTTGGATTTAAACTTTCAACAAATCAACCGATTCTTCAATAATTCTTAACTTACATTATGATTTATTATCAATTTTAATTGTTTTGCACTTATACTAGCGTATTTTATTGTCTCAAACATTATAATTTCGTCCTTTTAATTTAGGAAAACGTTCAGTTTAGGTTGCTTAAACTAAGGATTTAGGAAAATGGTCCTTTTATTAAATTAAAATATTTTGGTATCCAATTTTTTTATTCTAATATTTGAATTATGAAAGTTATCAGTTTAGTACGTGGACCTTATTCAATCTTTACCACATTAAAATGTATTAGAACACTTTATATTATTGACCATTTCAAAATCTTCATATTCATCATATAAACAAGTTGCACTCTTTTAATTGCAGGAAGTTTCTCCTTATAGATTCCATGAAGCTGCAATATTCACTGCTCAATTCACAAAAGATTGAAGAAGATTTATGGTAATAATAATTAAGCATTTAACTATACGTGACTTTCCTGTTTATATACAAAAAAATTAGTGCATCTCAAGATTACATTTATTAACTTTCGGCCACATTATTGTAAATTGACATGGATGACAACTATAGCCCACGTTTTATTGTGATATAAAAATGCGTGATGTGGCATTAATTTAATATTGGGATGCCTTAACATTAAGCTACCTACTACTGCATATCGATGTTGCTGCCATCAAGGCATTTTAATGATTCATATGGAGTACCAAATAACACTATTCACTCAGCTTGGGTTCAATTATGTCGTATGTATTTTTGGTTAATTACGCTGTATGTAATTTTGTAGTCTTTTTATGCCCATGTGAATCATAACTATAATATTTCGATGAAATGAAATAATCAATAGGAAATAAAACAACATTGTATGGCTGAGGTCTTTTGTGAAGATGAGGAGCATTTTGATTAAATTATATAAAGCATTCGAAAACAATAAACTTATGGTTGAAATCTTTTGAGAAGACGAGGACATCTTAATTTTGTGATGTAAGATCCAATTTGGTATTTGCAGTACGCAGTGGAGAAAGGCCGCTTAAGAATTGAAGTAACAATCTTTATACTTTGTAAAAAGAGAACCAAACTACATAAATCTAATAACCAAATTAAATTAATTTTTTCCTTAAATAGCAGTATATTATGATGTCCAAATCAAATTGTTTTGGACTGTCTATTATAATGCAGGTAAATATGAGTTTAGTACTATTTTAAAAAAATTAAAAACTTAAAGACGATTATTATTACAAAGCCAGAAGAATTATAATAATTCCTAGCTATACACGATGAAATATTGGCATGCATCAGTTACCACTTCTATCCAATTTTTGGTTAATTGTAAACTTCATTGTTGAAGCAATAAGAAAACTTCTGCAACTTTTTGGAGTCACATGACTAAACCAACTGAGAAGTAAGTTGAATGTAAAAGATTGGTTTGCCTTTGACAAAAATGTATGTTCGTTTGAGGAGTTGAATATTATTGTTAAAACATGTAATGTAAGATTTGAAATTGGCCCTGTTCATGTTATATGCATTGGTTCTCTTGCCACTATGTAAAAGATAACGTGGCCGGTATATTATTTTCGAACTAATCATCGTAGCAGTAAATTTTGTACTGCAACTTATACATCTTATGGAAGTGAATAGTAAGTAACGAATTTAGGTGAATTGTTAAAGAAGTAAATTTTCCCATTTCAGCCAGCTCAAACCATAGGTTATCAGCCAAACCATCATTTTGTGTTAATATCAAATGAATGTTTTGACTTTTGATACATAATTGACTAGGTGCAAGTTGTTTCCTAAAAATGTTTGGAATAGTAACGTAGTTTTAAAGTGAGCTAATTTATTAGAAATATTTCAGATTATCCACTTATTAATGGGTAAACAGTGGTTTATTTATATATTTTTATTACTGATGCACAAATAAGAAGTTCATGTTTTAAACACATAAATATCAACAAATCAAAAATGTCAGTCAATATTTTATGAACAAAATTTTGTGCGTATTTTAACTTGAAAGGCAACCATGCATGTGATAGTAAATATATACTAATTTTAACATGGTTTCCAATTTTATGTTGATTAGTACTAGAATTTTTATACATAATTTATTTCATAATATAATATTCATTTATAATGTTTCTAAGATTATAATAACTTTAGTGTTGTTGTTTTGTAAAGTCAATACATCTAAAAAATATATTATATATACTTTGTATGCATGGAAACCATGAGCATGTTATTTACAGTTCAATTGGTAATGTCTAACGAATTCAAAAAATTACAGCCTAAACAAATATGTCCCACTTTTCATATAGATAGAAAAATATTATGAACCCGGTCATATCAGTTATTTTTAAAACTGACTGCAACTATGTTTTCTTACAAATAATATGAGATATTTTTTTTACGACCTTCTACACGTATTATTTGTTTATAAGAATACATATCAAAAGAGCTGAAATTTTTCATTCTATCTTTTTTGATTGAATATTCATCAGCTTATTTGGGTTAAAGGATGAATACTTTCATTTTAATACCAATATTTTTAATGAATACAAGCTCAGTTAAACAAAAATATAAAATTTGGTCTATATCGATGCCACTAGATTTTTATGACCAAACATATTAAAGTAATATGGATTACAACTGAAACACATCTCAGACTATTTCTGGACATCTTTTCATGGTTGGCTTTTTAGATTTTTTTTCTATACAGGGCACAAAGAAGAGGGAATCAATAATTTATACATGTTCTTCACATTTCGAAGCAGCGCGTTATCGAGGATCTTCAACTTATAGATAGTAGGCAAAAGTACACATACTTACTGCTTTCTTATTTGATGAGTTCAACACAAATTTGCATAAACATTTTGAAGGTTTTCTTGCTAGCGCAGCTATTATCAAGAATCATGAAGAAATGGAACAAGGTGACAACCAAGCATGGATGCAAAAGCTTTACCATAGTTAATTTTGTAGACCTGAATTTATTTTGTTCCAATTCTTTTGATGTCTACTAAGTTTTAAATGCCTTTTGGGTTGAACTGAATTGTAACAACCCGTATTTTTAATAGCATGTTATAATGTAAATCAAGGCAGAACTAAATTCTAAAATCTGAATCAAGGGAAACGGGCTGTGCCATTGCGTTCATCTCGGAAAAATACGCGAAATAGAGTCCGAGTTTTCGAAAAACGGAGTCCGTATGACCAAGTTATGGCCCAATGAAGTTTTCAAAAAATTCCTAGCCCGAAAACAGTTCAAATTCGAATTCAGATTCGAATTACAACCAAGGCAGAATGGGCGGGAATTTTCCCGCCCCAGGCAGGGTCGACATAGGTGTCGACACCAGTGTCGACCCCCCCCAATGGGTCGACACCCATGTCGACCCAGGGGTCGACACCCATGTCGACCCAGGGGTCGACACCCATGTCGACCCAGGGGTCGACCCCCCGGTCAGACCAATTTTTTTGATGCACCATTTTGGCATGTTGGGTCCTCTTTTGTTGGTTTCTGGCGGGAGTTAATGGTTCAGATTCGTTTTAGGGTTAATCCTATGGTCTAAACTACCCCTAATCTCTATAAAAAGACCCCTAGACCTAGCCTAAACCTTCATTAATCATTCCTACAACTAAATGCTGCCCAAATGTTTCTTGATCATAGCCTCCATCTTCATATCATGGACTCCATCCTCTTCATGAAAGTTTGAGTG
Source organism: Allium sativum (assembly GCA_030737875.1). NCBI lineage: Eukaryota > Viridiplantae > Streptophyta > Magnoliopsida > Asparagales > Amaryllidaceae > Allium > Allium sativum. Next base: position 302,506,291 of record CM060925.1, on the reverse strand, counting down.
TCCTAAGCTAGTAAAAGAGTCACCTTTCTTCATCAAAACAAGGATCTTTCTTCATACAAATCAAAGGAGCTTCTTGTTTCTCAAGACAACTTGGAGCTTGTATTCATTTGGGGTTTTTAGAGTTGCTAGTGGCTTCGTCTCAATCTTATTTTATTTCATAGGTCTTCATAGCATTGTAAGCCCTATACTACTCTTAGATTCTAACTATGAAGTTAAATGTGACATGTTGCAAGTTTGAGTTTGGGCCTAAGTATGATTTGTGCTTTGATTCTATCATGTTATGCATAGATTTATTCTATGCATGTTTGTAAAGCTATCACCTTGACTTTGTGCATAGAAAACTATGAGCTTTGATCCTATCATGTTATGCATAGATTTATTCTATGCATGTTTGTAAAGCTATCACCTTGATTTTGTGCATAGAAAACTATGAGCTTTGATCCTATCATGTTATGCATAGATGCATTTTTGTAAAGCTATCACCTTGACTTTGTGCATAGAAAACTATGAGCTTTGATCCTATCATGTTATGCATAGATTTATCCTATGCATGTTTGTAAAGCTATCACCTTGACTTTGTGCATAGAAAGCTATGACCTTTGATTTGAAATGTTGCATAAAGCAACATAGAAACTCTCATAACCCTTATGATTATCTTGCATATGATGTTATATGCGAATCACTAGCTATCATCCTATGCCATTTATGGCCATGTTTCACCTATTATGCTAAGGTTGATATCATGCATGTTTTGAGGCTTATAATGTAATATGCAAGTTTATGAACACATTTGCCTCATATGCCACCATGTTTAACTTGTGGCCAAACCTTAACCCCTTATGCTATTATGCATGCTTGTGGCCAAATCACCCTTATGCTATTGTGCATGCTTATGGCCAAATCACCCTTATGCTATTGTGCATGCTTGTGGCCAAATCACCCTTATGCTATTATGCATGCTAGTGGCCAAATCACCCTTATGCTATTTGATATGTTTGAGGCCAAGACACCTTTTATGCTATCATACATGTTGAGGCCATATGCTAGTATGTTGAACCCCTTTTGGCCTCAAATATCACCATGTTTGACTTGTGATAGACTTTACCACCTTATGTCCACCTTGTCATATTGTTATGTTCCCTTTTTGATCTATTTGTGTTGATGCGAATCTACGTGCGATGGGAATACGTTATGGGTAATGGGGCAAACTTAAGTAACATGAAAGCATGACTTGAAAATATGACATGAAAGTTTGACATGTGTTTATGCTTGAAAACACAAACGTGGACTTGACATGTAGAAAACATGAAAGTGGCCAACTCGAGGTTGGGTTGAGTTTGTAGCATAAATCTACCCGGAACCGATCGGCTTAACTAGTGGCTACAAACAATAGGACCCAATGTGAGTAGTTGGTCATGTCGCACTTGAACCCGAGGTTAGACTAAGTTGTGGTGTAAAGCTACCCGGACCCGCCCGGCTTAACTAGTAACCACTACAAAGTCTAATGTGAGAGGTTGGGGTGCATTAAGTTAATTAATGCCACATGGTAGGGTTAAATCATGGACTACTTGAATATACTTAACCAATTAAACACGATGGATTGGTAGGGTTAAGTCATGGACTACATGAATATACTTAACCAGTTAAACCTGATGTATTGATAGGGTTAAGTCATGATCTGCTTGAATACACTTAACCAACTCAATACATGGTTAGGATAGGGTTAACCACACTTAACCCACTTGAAATCCTAGTTATGTGGTCCTTTTCAGCAGTAACCAACTTGGAAGTATAATGGGTACCCTGGACTAGGCTGGGGTGGGGCACGATTACTGGACTGATTGTAAGAGACCAAAAGAGACAGCTGAAGGGTGCACCGGTTGTTCAGGCGGACCATGGTCGTGCACATTAAGTCCGGAGTTGAACATGGGCACCAGTAGGTTTAGACTGTGCGTGCTTGAATTGTGTCTGTGGTTTACACCTTAGGGCTGGATACACCCTGTGGTGGACCTAGCACAGTTAACTACATTTCACGATTAAGCCGTATGACACCGATACACGACGAGTTAGGCTTATAGGGAGCCGATCGACTAGACCGAGTAGTTGGACCTCGATTTAGGTCATCTCATGATGTGGGCCAGCTTTGGGCCAAGGGATCATTTCTTGATTATACTTGACATGGATTGGAATACTAGTACACACCTGGTGCAACTTAACCTTGTATATGCGATGCCACACTTGATCTATCTTGTTAACTTTTCACCACGCCAGTTATCACCCTACATCTCATCTCTGTTTTACATGTTCAGTTAACTTTATTAGTTTTTATACTAATAGTAGATAAGACTTACCAGTCTTTTTGACCGACCCGTTTTCTTTCGCCTCTTTTCTTCTGTTCCCCCCCCCCCCCAGGTTTACAGGGTGGGAACACTGGTACCTAACTTGGATCTTTAGCTGCTTTTCTGGATAGCTCATGTACGGTTTGGACTTGAGCATGCTATGGCCTTATTCTACTTTGGGGATAGTTTACTTTATGTTGTTTCCAGTTTTCAGTTTATGTTTTTCTAGACTTTGTTTTGTGGAAAATAATGACTCAGTACTTTGATGTAACTTGACTATGGTTTTGAAATGCTAGTTTTATCCGCTGCTTTACTACTCTGTTTTACTTATATGTTCTGTCTTGTGATATCTGCATGCATGTTTACCTCGTTTAACGACCCTCCAAAGCTAGTGTCCTTGCAAGAGTGACATTGGCGGAGGTGGGGTGTTACATTTGGTATCAGAGCATAAGGTTTACAAGATCTGAGCAAAAGGTTTTTAAAACTTACCTTTTGAAAAACTATTTTCAAAACTAATTAAGTATTTTCCAAGAAAAGTCTAGTTTATTTTAAAAGGCTGTTCCCCAAAAGCCATTAGCACTATCCTTTGCTTCCTCATTCTCAATCTATCTTTTTCTTCGTTTCAGTATGGCCGATAATTTTTCCATTCTGGAGGGCGTAACAGTACCTATTTGGTTTAGAAGGTACATGGAGGCAAGGGCGAATGAAGCCGGCCCCACGAACATTCCTCCTCCTTCCCCCGTCACTAACATTTCTCCTCCTCCCGTAGCTGAGGTTCCTCCTCCTCCTCAGCATCCGCAAGGGAATTTCGCAAAGGTTTGCAAGGACTTTAAGGCGATGGGTGGCAAGAATTTTATTGGGATGGAGACTTTTGTTGAGGCAAGAAACTGGTTAAAGGAAACTGAAGACCTCTTGGCTATCTTTTATATAGAAGACAGTAGGAAAGTTCTGTTAGCGGTATGGTTATTGAAAGAGGAAGCTGCATATTGGTGGGTAGTCACCACCACTATTAGACCAATTCAGACTTGGGATGACTTTAGGAGAAGGTTCAGATTGAGATTTCTATCATCAACAGAAGAGAACCTTCGGATGGAGAGGTTCCTATCTCTAAAGCAAGGGGACATGACAGTTAGGGAATACGTGGATACGTTTAATCAACTTGTTCGGTTCGGTCTAGACTTGGTTAACACAGCTCAGAAGAAGGCCCTACGCTTTGCTCTAGGATTGAATGAGCCATTGCGCGGTTTGGCCATGTCTCATATACCCATGGGGGCGACCTTCGAGAGTTTGGTGAATATGGCCCTGCTTCAAGAAGAAGATAAGAGTGGCAAGAAGAAGGTCAAGGCAAATGAGTCTCAAGGCGAGAAGGTAGATTCCGGAAAAGGAGGCAAGAACAACAATAGCAAGGACAACAAGTCAAGAGAAAGGAGGAAGTGTAACTTCTGTGGGATTACTGGGCACATAGCCAAAGACTGTAGGAAGAAGAAAAGGAAGTTGGGAGAATGCTTTCATTGTGGAGAGTTTGGACACTATAGCAAGGATTGCTCAAAAAAGCGGGGACAAGGGAAAAGTCAAACTCAGCGAGCAGGACCTTCTGGAGGGCTAGTGCATACTCTCAACATCGCTCCAGTTCTTAATCGAGGTAGTATTTCTGTAGAAAACCTTGTTTACATTTCTGATTATCCTGTTCACACCTTCTTTGATTCTGGCACATCGCATAGTTTTATTTTTGATCTTGTTGAAAGTTTGCACCTAAGTACTAGTCTAGTTGAAAATCCCGTTAGTATTTCAAATCCGACTGGGGGTTCCGCCCATCTATCTGCGATTTGTATGGATTTGAAAATCTCTATCTTGAGCGTAGAATTCATGCGTAATGCTTATGTTCTCGGGTTTATGGGATACGGGTTGATGTTGGGCATGGGTTGGTTGTCCGGTTATGGAGCCATTCTTGACTTCGAACATAGGGTTGCGAGGCTCATGACTCACCTCGGTAATACCCTCGAAATCTCGTGTGACCTTTAGGGCTCCGTCATGATTAGTTATCTAGAATCCTTTGGCACTTTTTGGAAATTTGTAATCCAATCGAGTAGTGTTCGCCACTAAGGCGGATAGTCCATTCCGCTTAAGCATGGGTTATAGAAATCACCCTAGTAAGAACATTGGGCAACATATAGTGGCATTTGTTTTCAAGAGATAGTTCTTCTGCGTGGAATACCGTATGGTATGTAAACGTGATCCAGGATTCACTAACAAATTTTGGAAATCTTGCATGAAGCCATGAGCACGCAGTTATGTTTAAGCCAAGTATTTTAGGCAAAGAATAAGTGGAAGTGGAACGAGAGGCAACGGTGAAATGAGTTCTAACTCATATTTTGGAAATAAGAATTAAGAACTACGGAATTGTGAAGTTAAAAGACAGTCAAGGCACGATGGGATTAAGCACAAGAAAATGCGGCTTAGAAGATTGAAGACTAGATACGCGCATTATATCTCTTTCTAAGAGTATATCCTTGATCCCTATTATTCTGTAGAGCTTACTCACATGCTATCTTTTAAGTATATCCTCTCGGTCCTATCCTCAATCTTAGTTCTATTGCAAACCCCATAAGGAGTATGACTCGCCTGTTTGTGATATATAGCTGGGGTGAAGATGTTCGTCACCAAACTATTTGGGCTTTATGGGATATGGGTCATAGTTAATGGACTTACGAAGAGCACCCATTTCATTCCAGTAAAGAACAAGAGGACCGTATCATGGCTAGCATCTATTTATCTTCGAGAGATAGTGCGGTTGCATGGAGTTCCTTCTAGCATAGTTAGCGATCGTGACCCAATTTTCACCACCCAGTTCTAGAATAGTTTGCAAGAAGCGATGGGTACGCGGTTGAATCTAAGTACAGCCTATCACCCCCAGACGGATGGCCAAACCGAGAGGGTGAATAGAGTACTAGAAGATCTGTTGAGGCTATGCATTTTTGACTTTGGTGGTACTTGGGAAGACCACCTTCCTCTTTTAGAGTTTTCTTATAATAACAGCTACCAAGCAAGCATAGGAATGACACCATTCGAAGCTTCGTATGGGAGGCCGAGCAAGTCACCAACATGTTGGTGGGAGACGATGGAAAAGCTTATACTTGGGCCCGACATGATAAGGGACACATCCGAGAAGGTTGAGTTGATCTGAAGGCGGATGAAGACGGCCCAAGACAGACAGAAATCCTATGCAGACAAGCGAAGGACAGACTTAGAATTTAAAGTTGGAGATATGGTCTTTGTGAAGGATTATCCTTTGCAAAATGAGATTCATTCTGGAGTGGTTGGGAAGATAGCACCAAGGTTCGTAGGACCCTTCCCTATTATAGAGAGAATTGGAAAGATGACCTATAAGGTGGAATTGCCCGAGAAGCTAGCCGGAGTGCATAATGTCTTTCATGTCTCGCATCTCCGAAAATGCATACATGAGTCCGCTGGGGTGGTTGAACCAAGCATTCTTGAAGACGTGGAGGTAGAGAAAGAGGCAACCTTGAGGAGAGCTCCGATTCGTATCTTGGGAACATAGATCAAGAAGCGAAGGAATCGAGAAGTCAAATTGGTGAAAGTTCAGTGGAGTGAAGCCGATGAAGATGCAACTTGGGAAACCGAGGAGAAGATGCGTGGGCTTTGTCCATTTCTTTTTGAGGATACATTTTCAATCTCTTTTCCTAGTTGGTATATCTTTCCTTTGCTATCCATGTTTATCTAGCTTATCTTGTTTCGTAAATCTTGTCATGAGAACCTTAGGTAGAAACCCTTGGTTGAAACATGTATTTGAAACATGTTATGCTTGATGTTTGCCAGTGGTTGCAAGTGTTTGCAAGTGGATACTCGTGGATGCATGGTACACGTTAGGCACTAAGATCGGCTCACACACTTTCATATTACATATGCATGAGTGCTTATACTTATTCATGGATGAAACTTGTTATGCTATCACGTGGATGTTGCATATGGATGAATGTTATGTGCACTCATATAGAGATTATGAATTATGTTAGGAATTTGCATACATATGGACTCATTTCACTAACATGTTTTGCATTAAGGAGGTTTACTGAATCAGTAACCGCCTGATTTTTGCATTAGATAAGTACATCTACACACACCTTTTGCATATGTTCATACAGCATATAGAATCTTTTTAAGGAAAATGGTTACTTGTGGATGATGTTTTGAGTAGATGGATGATGGATGGTAGGATACGTTCTTCCTAGCTTGGAGATTTCGGGGACGAAATCCTTTAAGGAGGGGAGAATATAACAACCCGTATTTTTAATAACATGTTATAATGTAAATCAAGGCAGAACTAAATTCTAAAATCTGAATCAAGGGAAATGGGCTGTGCCATTGCGTTCGTCTCGGAAAAATACGCAAAATAGAGTCCGAGTTTTTGAAAAACGGAGTCCGTATGACCAAGTTATGGCCCAATGAAGTTTTCAGAAAATTCCAAGCCCGAAAAAAGTTCAAATTCGAATTCAGATTCGAATTACAACCAAGGCAGAATGGGCGGGAATTTTCCCGCCCCAGGCAGGGTCGACATAGGTGTCGACACCAGTGTCGACCCCCCCCCAATGGGTCGACACCCATGTCGACCCAGTGGTCGACTCCCCGGTCGGATCAATTTTTCTGGTGCACCATTTTGGCATGTTGGGTCCTCTTTTGTTGGTTTCTGACGGGGGTTAATGGTTCAGATTCGTTTTAGGGTTAATCCTATGGTCTAAACTACCCCTAATCTCTATAAAAAGACCCCTAGACCTAGCCTAAACCTTCATTAATCATTCCTACAACTAAATGCTGCCCAAATGTTTCTTGATCGTGGCCTCCATCTTCATATCATGGCCTCCATCCTCTTCATGAAAGTTTGAGTGTCCTAAGCTAGTAAAAGAGCCACCTTTCTTCATCAAAACAAGGATCTTTCTTCATACAAATCAAAGGAGCTTCTTGTTTCTCAAGACAACTTGGAGCTTGTATTTATTTGGTGTTTTTAGAGTTGCTAGTGGCTTCGTCTCAATCTTATTTTATTTCATAGGTCTTCATAGCATTGTAAGCCCTATACTACTCTTAGATTCTAACTATGAAGTTAAATGTGACATGTTGCAAGTTTGAGTTTGGGCCTAAGTATGATTTGTGCTTTGATTCTATCATGTTATGCATAGATTTATTCTATGCATGTTTGTAAAGCTATCACCTTGACTTTGTGCATAGAAAACTATGAGCTTTGATCCTATCATGTTATGCATAGATTTATTCTATGCATGTTTGTAAAGCTATCACCTTGACTTTGTGCATAGAAAACTATGAGCTTTGATCCTATCATGTTATGCATAGATGCATGTTTGTAAAGCTACCACCTTGACTTTGTGCATAGAAAACTATGAGTTTTGATCCTATCATGTTATGCATAGATTTATCCTATGCATGTTTGTAAAGCTATCACCTTGACTTTGTGCATAGAAAGCTATGACCTTTGATTTGAAATGTTGCATAAAGCAACATAGAAACTCTCATAACCCTTATGATTATCTTGCATATGATGTTATATACGAATAACTAGCTATCATCCTATGCCATTTATGGCCATGTTTCACCTATTATGCTAAAGTTGATATCATGCATGTTTTGAGGCTTATAATGTAATATACAAGTTTATGAACACATTTGCCACATATGCCACCGTGTTTAACTTGTGGCCAAACCTTAACCCCTTATGCTATTATGCATGCTTGTGGTCAAATCACCCTTATGCTATTGTGCATGCTTATGGCCAAATCACCCATATGCTATTGTGCATGCTTATGGCCAAATCACCCTTATGCTATTATGCATGCTAGTGGCCAAACCACCCTTATGCTATTTGATATGTTTGAGGCCAAGACACCTTTTATGCTATCATACATGTTGAGGCCATATGCTAGTATGTTGAACCCCTTTTGGCCTCAAATATCACCATGTTTGACTTGTGATAGACTTTGCCACCTTATGTCCACCTTGTCATATTGTTATGTTCCCTTTTTGATCTATTTGTGTTGATGCGAATTTACGTGCGATGGGATACGTTATGGGTAATGGGGAAAACTTAAGTAACATGAAAGCATGACTTGAAAATATGACATGAAAGTTTGACATGTGTTTATGCTTGAAAACACAAACGTGGACTTGACACGTAGAAAACATGAAAGTGGCCAACTTGAGGTTGGGTTGAGTTTGTAGCATAAATCTACCCGGAACCGACCGGCTTAACTAGTGGCTACGAACAATAGGACCCAATGTGAGTAGTTGGTCATGTCGCACTTGAAACCCGAGGTTAGACTAAGTTGTGGTGTAAAGCTACCCGGACCCGCCCGGCTTAACTAGTAACCACAACAAAGTCTAATGTGAGAGGTTGGGGTGCATTAAGTTAATTAATTCCACATGGTAGGGTTAGGCCATGGACTACTTGAATATACTTAACCAATTAAACATGATGGATTGGTAGGGTTAAGTCATGGACTACTTGAATATACTTAACCAGTTAAACCCGATGTATTGATAGGGTTAAGTCATGAACTGCTTGAATACACTTAACCAACTCAATACATGGTTAGGATAGGGTTAACCACACTTAACGCACTTGAAATCCTAGTTACGTGGTCCTTTTCAGCAGTAACCAACTTGGAAGTATCATGGGTACCCTGGACTAGGATGGGGTGGGGCACGATTATTGGACTGATTGTAAGAGACCAAAAGAGACGGCTGAAGGGTGCACCGGTTGTTCAGGCGGACCATGGTCGTGCACATTAAGTCCGGAGTTGAACATGGGCACCAGTAGGTTTAGACTGTGCGTGCTTGAATTGTGTCTGTGGTTTACACGTTAGGGCTGGATACACCCTGTGGTGGACCTAGCACAGTTAACTACATTCCACGATTAAGCCGTATGACACCGATACACGACGAGTTAGGCTTATAGGGAGCCGATCTACTAGACCGAGTAGTTGGACCTCGATTTAGCTCATCTCATGATGTGGGCCAGCTTTGGGCCAAGGGATCATTTCTTGATTATACTTGACATGGATTGGAATACTAGTACACACCTGGTGCAACTTAACCTTGTATATGCGATGCCACACTTGATCTATCTTGTTAACTTTTCACCATGCCAGTTATCACCCTACATCTCATCTCTGTTTTACATGTTTAGTTAACTTTATTAGTTTTTATACTAATAGTAGATAGGACTTACCAGTCTTTTTGACTGACCTGTTTTCTTCCGCCTCTTTTCTTCCGTTTCCCCCCCAGGTTTACAGGGTGGGAACACTGGTACCTAGCTTGGATCTTTAGCTGCTTTTCTGGATAGCTCATGTACGGTTTGGACTTGAGCATGCTATGGCCTTATTCTACTTTGGGGAAAGTTTACTTTATGTTGTTTCTAGTTTTCAGTTTACGTTTTTCTAGACTTTGTTTGTGGAAAATAATGACTCAGTACTTTGATGTAACTTGACTATGGTTTTGAAATGCTAGTTTTATCCGTTGCTTTACTACTCTGTTTTACTTATATGTTCTGTCTTGTGATATCTGCATGCATGTTTACCTCGTTTAACGCCCCTCCAAAGCTAGTGTCCTTGCAAGAGTGGCATTGGCGGAGGTGGGGTGTTACATGAATATGAACATAAAGGCTAACCTAGAGATGGTGTTTTTTTTATATAAAAAAATTATTTGTAAAACTGGAAGAACAGTCCATTATTAACTATCATCCACTGCGCAAAATTTCCAGCTGTTCATGGTAACAGTTTGTGCCAGTGTACCAAAGTTTGAATGCTACGAGTTGGCATTTCTTATTGAAGGGGCATTTTTATGTTGTATACCCACATTCAAAACATGTTATCTTTTATACCTTTCAAGTTGATATGACTTTCAAAGTGATGAAGCAGGATGTTTTCTCCCTGTGATTGGAACTATCAATGATTTTTTTATGCTGGGTTATGGCCTTTTTACCATTTGTATTAAATATTTTCTGGTTTTCTTTTAAAGGACGTCAGGTTGTCGATTATTTAAAGCAATTTTAGAACATTGGCTGAGATTTCATTGTAAGTAGCTTACTTCTAAAACCTAAAGGAACAAAATAATTGTGGGCTTAGTTTTCCCTTCTATGGGCACAAGATCCTATATATTGCATGGTATCAATTAAATTGCCTATTTGGTTTATTTCCATTTCTTGAGCTACAGGTTTTAAAATATGTGTACGGTATGTCTATTTGTTATCATTCTTAATCAGTTGTCTATTAATAATTATGATTTTAACTATAATCTATTTATTTTCAAAAGGACAAATTTTCAAAATAAGCTAATTTTTTAAACAAATAGCAAAAATAGGTCAGTTTTATAACTATTAGCAGAAATAGGCCAGTTTTTGCCATCTCAGCAATGAGGTGGCAAATGTATAAAAAAATTCAACGAGGGCGCACTAGACAAGTGCGCCCCTTATAAATAACACGGGCGCACTTGTCAAGTGCGTCCATTATAAATAAAACGGGCGCACTTGTCAAATGCGCCCGTTATATTTTCCACCTGCTATACAACAACAGCATCTCTTTTTCGACCCAATTACTTCACAGCTGCTATACAATTGTTTCATAGCAGTTTTTCACTATAAATTGAATCAATTTCAAACATACGCTAGCCCAAATAAAGCATAACACATATATGAATCTACTTCAAACATAAATATGAAAAAACAAAGTCAATATTCGATTACAAACATAAGTCTAGATAAACTTCAAACATAAACATAAGTCTAAAACACAAACATACGCTAATACAACACTTATAAATACGTTCATGGCGATGTTTAATCTTGAGTAGGGGGAGGTTGAGAAGGTCCTGCCGCATGCGATTGAGCTGGGTCTTGTTAAGGTGGAGCTGGAGAAGGATCATGTCTTCTTTTAGTTCTTCGCTCTCCCGGACGTTCCAGTCTACGTTTAAAGAGTAATGTGTCAATGAGTTTTTTCAAGCTAATACATCGTGGTTGGACGTCGTGCTCCGGTACTCGACCATGTCCAATATCCTCCAATACTCTACCAACCGTCTCTAGCACATCGACCTACAAATTGTGTTATTTATAATCATATATTAGAAGATTTAAGTCAGCAAATTAAAACAGTAAAGTAAAGTAAAAGACATACGACATCTCGCTCAAGCGGTGCATGAGCGGTGTATGCTCGTTCCTGAGGAGCCCGTCCGCAAGAATGAATCTTCGAGTGATCGACCAATACCAAGTCAAGTATGCTGAAATATGAGTGGTAGGAATTTCTTGACGAACGATACGGTTATGTCTATCGTTCCACTGAATGATAGCAAAATGCAAATTCGGCTTTGCTTCACAAGGCTCAGGGATGTGTTGCTGAAGATCAAATTGTCGCATCACTCGATCAGGATTATACATCTCAATAGTTCGCATGCATATGATCGGTGTTTTGCAAAGCCAACTAGGCATGCCGCTTATACATATTTGAGGAAGAACAACTAGCACATCTTGTGTGTAGGGATTCCATACAATAGCCTCATCTGTCAGCATGTCAAGCTGGTCACGGTAGTAAGTGGTAACTTGCTTTGGAGACTCAATCCAACTTCTATTTCCAAACCACCTGCGATATAAAGTAATGCATATAAAATATGTAAATGTAAGTAATATAGCATAAGCATAAACATCATTATTGAATATCATGCAAATGTACATAAACTACCTTGCACTATAAGGTAATGATCTGTCGATCTGCGCAGATAAAGTTACGTTTGGACGACCAATAGGAAGATGTGTCCATGACCAAAGCTGTAAAATATTAAAAAAATGTTGGGATTTCATATTACAAGTGGCCATAAAAAATTATGCATACTAATGTTTACCTGTAGAAGAGAAAGACAACCAGCTATGGATTTGGATTTACCGAGCGCAACATTTGTTAATTCAATGTATAATGTTGTCAATACCGCACTACCCCAAGAATATCATCCACATTCTTCCAAATTTCTCACAAATAATAGCTAAAAAATATTTAGTCGTCCTTTAGAATGATCGGGACATAGACGACAAGATATCAAGTGCAGAATGACGGCTCTCGCATGACGTTCAACTTGCTCATCTGATGCATCCTCTGCTGGCTCATTGTGAAACATATTTCGAAGCCAAGTCAACTTAATTGTTGCGCCTCTTATCCCATTTCGATTTGGGACAACGCCTAAACACTCATAACAAATATCTTCATAATTACTGAGATGTGTAGCAGTAACAAGATTTCCTTCCACTCTAACACCCAAAAGACAACTAACATCTTGCAACATGATAGTAATTTCACCAGTGGGAAGATGGAAGGTGGAAGTCTCCGGTCTCCATCGATCTACCAATGCAGTAATAAGTGCATGTTCAATCTTAAAAACCCCAATCTGGATATTTCTCTAAATCCAGCTCTTTCTAGCGCAAGTTGAACTCTAGGTGTGTTTGAAGTAATCAACGCTAACTTGCTAGAATGATCTTGACAATCAATTGGCTCGTCGCTCTACAAAATTCAAAACGAAAAGAAAGTAATTAGCTATTGCATGAGAAATGAAAAAAGTATTGAATTCTTCCATTTGGATTTTTTTAAATACCTTCATCAAGTCCAGATTATTGCTTCTATGCTCATTTTGAAGATACAAGACACTTTCATCCACTGGACCGGGTGCTAACTCTACGAGAAAAAGTTTGAAATGAAATGAACAAGCAATGAACTAAGTTTTGAAATGATTATGTAAATCACCATATACATGAACTAAGAATTGGTATGAGTCATCCATTGTAATGAACAAGTAAGTCATCATATACAAGTAAACTACCAAGTAAATGAACAAGCAAATCACCAAATACAAGTAAATGAACATGTAAAATCACCATTGAAATGCGCCTTCCATTGTAATGAACAAGTAAATCACCATATACAAGTAATGAACTAGAGTAAATCACCATACACATGTAATGAATTAGGGTTAATCAAGCATGAATTAGGGTAAATCAAGCAATGAATAAGTAATGAACTAAAGTAAATCACCATATACACGTAATGAATTAGGGTTAATCAAGTAATGAGCAAGTAATTAGCTAGGGTTAGTCAAATAAATGAATAAGTAATGTTGTTTAAGAATTTACCTCTAACTTCATAAGAGGAGGATGAGCCTTCCATTGTAGAATTAATTTAGTGTATAGAAATAATGAAAAATTGAAGTATTAGAAAGTTTAGAAGAATAGGATTTTGGGTTTTTAGTTTTAGGGATTTTGAAGAGGAAAGGGTGCTTGGAGGAAGTGAGGAAACAGGAGAGAAACTGGGTTGGTATAACCCCGGTTTAGGCGCACCTGCAAGGTGCGCCCTTGTATATTTACAAGGGCGCACTTGACAAGTGCGCCCATGTAAATTTACAAGGGCGCACTTGTCAAGTGCGCCCATGTAAATTTGTCAAGTGCGCCCTTGTAAATATACAAGGGCGCACCTTGCAGGTGCGCCCTACCCGAGAGCTACAGCTTCAAACTGCTGCCTCACCTACACCTAACACGTTACAAACCGCATCATAATACCAAATCAAATACAACTCTTATGCTTATAAAATGCAAACGTGCACTAATGAAATGCAAATCATTCATTCATTCATTCATCAAACTGAAAGTACAAGTCGTTCATTACATTACAAATCATTTGAACAAAATCTCAAAATACATTTTCAAACTTTTTTGACCACATTTGCTTACATCAATCATATAGAACTCATTTTGACGGACATGTCTATCTTTTGTGCCCTTTTTGACCACATTTGCTGCAAGTATTTTGCTTACTTCCTCCAATTTTATCCATCATACCTTTAATTCTTGTCAAACGCGGACGCCCCGTCTTTCTTTTTGTATGCGGAGGCAATATGGTCGGACCGTGATAGGCATCCCAATATCTACTATCGGGAATTGGATGAAAACTTGGATCGTAAGTTGCTTTATATTTTTCCACGGAAAATCACGATGAACAAAATTCATAGTATGATATATTCGCTCCGCCAACGGTTTGAGCACAAGCGGCCATCACATGCAAGCATGGCAATTTTTGTAATAGCGGAATGTTGCAAGTGCAAGTACACACATTATCATGTAAAGTCACGGTAAATGCTTTTCCAAATTGATCATTCACTTGCCATTCGGTTTGATTGAATCTAACAATTCCACAATGTCGTGCTTGTTTTTCTCTTTTGGCTAAAAGAGTTTCAACTTTTGGAGTCGTTTGCATTTCAAATCCTTCGGCATCGGAACGACGTTTCATGAAATAGTCATTTAAACGGTAAAATGTTCGTGATACTAAAGACTTGGCTGGCAAAGCACGAGCACCTCGTAGAACTCCATTAAAACTTTCGGATACATTTGTTGTCATCATCATAAATCGTCCACCGTTATCCTTGCATAGAGCCCAATTTTCCTCCGCACCACGTAGGCTCTTTTCAACCCAAGCATGCGCATCCGGCGAAATGGTTCTCAAGTGACCTCCTAACTCTTTGTATTGCAACTCATCGGTAGCACTAGCACATGAATAGAATAAATCTACCAAGTTTTTTTGAGTAAATCCGGCAACTTGGAAGTTTGCTTTGAGATGCCTAGCACAAAAGCGGTGATAGTGCTCTTGAGGCCAATTTTCTAATGCTCCTGGAATGCCTTTCATTCGATCGGATATAAAAGTCAAACATCTATTGCGAACACTATGTATGAGATAGTACATGCATCTAAGAAACCATTCCCAATTGTCTTTTGATTCGGAGTCTACAATTGCATATGCTAATGGAAATATACCATCATTTGCATCAACTCCAGTCGCGACTAGCAACGTACCTTGGTATTTGCCGTATAGGTGTGTGCCATCAATGCAAATTAACGGTCGACAATGCGCAAAGCCATCAATAGAAGCACCGAATGCCCAAAATGCACTTTTGAAACGAACTTTGTCATTCGTGATTCTTTCATTTTCAATCTTAAAAATGGTTCCAGGATTATGTTATTTAATAGTAGCCAAATATTGTGGCAGCTCAGCATAAGATGCTTCCCAATCTCCAAAAACTGTCTCAAGTGCTTCCTGCAATGCTCTATACGCCTTGAAGTAGCTTATTTTGATGAAAAAAGTTTCATACATCAAAACTTGAATCTCAACGGGAGTGGTATTAAAATCCGATTTCACTAAAGGAAGAATTTTGTTAGCAACAAATCTACTTGTCGCTTGCTTGTGATTAGAATTAATGATCGGATTAACACAAGAATGATTGCCTTCATATTTTCTAACTTCCCACCTTCCTGTCAGTGATTTTTTTGAGACAATAGCATGTATTCTCCACTTGCAATTGTTATCGGCATTACAAATTGCAGTGTATTGTTTTTTGCGGGATTTTACAGGTTTAAAAGAGACAGAATTTTTTATAGACCACTCACTAAGCTGTTGAATAAGCACTTCCTTGGTTTGAAACTGCATTCCCACATGAAAGCTCGAATCAACACAATTTGCAGTAAATGCTTCTCTAATAGGAGCCACATTTTGAATCAGTGCCATAATTTGTGCACTACATAAATCGTCTGTTAGAGGCATCTCAAATTCCATTTCTTCATTGTTATCATCTTCCTCTTCTTGCACCAACGATGCTTCATTATTTTCGTTTTCATTCGCATTACCAATTCCAAACTCAAGTGGATCATTTTTTGCTTCCATATTTTCCATCCATGTCATATCATTATCCATTGATGCAATTTGCATGCTATCAATATGTGGTGAGCTATAGCCTACATCATCATTTGCCGGTCTAGAGCTTGAACCACCCGCATGCACCATATAACTGTTTAAAAAAAGTATGAGATCATAACACTATGAATTTTAACTACTCAAATGCAAAATTTACAAACTTACTTTGTGTTCATGAATGGAGGAAATATTGGAGTTGGATTGCTTTGATGAGCACAACTCGGAATAGTTCCGATAATTTGAGTAGAATGTTGGTTTAAATTAGTATCCATTGCCTCTTCATGTCTCAGCTCCTCTTTTATTACGAATAACTCAATAACTTTCATACTAACCGAAAACATCGCATCGACATCATCATCATCATTTACATCAATAGCAGAAGATCCAGAATCCGTCACCCACTTGTTTACCAATCGTATATCGTACTTTTGTGAATCAATTTTTGTAACTCTATACACTGTTTCCTTTAATTCATGGTAGGAGCCAAATTTTTTGACCTTTGAGCCTTTTTGTTTGCCGCCAACATACACCGGCATATTATTTTCTTTTAAGTTCAACTTTCCATCAAAATAGCAAATAATAGGGATGAAATCGGACATAGTCTAAATGAAAAATTTATAAGGTATAAGGATAATTAATTGTTAAACAAATATTAGTACCATAAGAAAGCAAGAAAAACTAAATCTAGGTTATGAATGAACTTGACAAATATAAGAATTTGAGATAGGGTTTGAGTTTAATCTAAATCAATACCTTCAAATTGATGTGCAATAGATGATAGAAGTAACCTAATCAATAAACCTTGTTTATTTGGATAATTTTTGAAGATTTTTGGGTTTTTTGGAGCCAGTTGGAAGAATGGTACGAATTGGTACTTTTTTACCCGGAATAGGTAAAAGCAGGATGGCAGAGAGTAACAGGGAGCAGTAGGAAGCGTTAAGGGTTTTAGTTTAAATTTTAACTGGCGCACTTGTGAAGTGCGCCAGTTAAAATTTTAAAGGGCGCACTTGGCAAGTGCGTCCCTTAAAATTTTTACAGGCGCACTTCACAAGTGCGCCAGTTATAATTTTAGGGGGCGCAGCACTTGCCAAGTGCGCCCCCGATGAATTTTTTTTATTCAGTTGCCACCTCATTGCTGAGGTGGCAAAAACTGGCCTATTTCTGCTAATAGTTTTAAGACTAGCCTATTTCTGCTATTTGTTTAAAAATTTAGCTTATTTTGAAAATTTGTCCTTTTCAAAATTAGTTTTGTTTCTTTTGAGTTTTTCAAATTTTCTTTACTACAACAACATGCGCGCTGATAATTACTAATTAATATTGGATCTTCTACTATAATGTTCATTACAAATTAAGACCACAAAACCATATGGGAAGCACGGGTTCACACTTATTACATAATATATGGTGTTACATTAAATAAAATATTATTAATTTCACATGGCACGTGGGTCCCACAGCTGACGTGGCGTATGACATGAATGCATTTGACATGGAGAGCGGACGTTTTGTGTGACACGTAAGCAGCTTACGTGGAAAAGCTGATGTGGACCTTCTATTGTGACCTGGCAGCCAGGCTGTAACTAATGCTTAAGGCAATGATGTATATTGTTGCATTACGTGCAAATAGTATTGCATTATTTCTTTCCATGGAAGTAGATGGGTAAAAGCAGTGTCTTAGAGGGCTAAGGCAACGACCACGAATGCCACGCCCCTCTGGTGTTTCCCATTTGAAAAAACAGGCAAATGCGACGCTTTTTCGATTAAGGCCACATAAAACTAGTATCGAATTTGTCCACTTTTGTAGCAATGACAGTAACGGTAAAAATACATTTGTTATGGTAAGTATGTCGTAAGCAAATGTGAAAACCATTGATAATGGTAAATTTATGGACAAGTTACAAAAAATTGAATATGCACATAATCTGGTGATTTACTGTTTAATAGTAGCGACTTAATCCGCTAGTTTTTGCTTAAATCAATGGTTATTACACTTAATAAATGATAGATTTACATCTTCAAACAGCAGCCAGTGGATTTTATTTATATTAAACCTTAATCTTCTATCATTAGGTTTTCTCTTTTGTTTGCCCATCAAAACCAACCACAATTTAAAGCCTACCTCATTTACTTCTTCACTTCACTTTTCTACACTTTTACAGTTTCACTTATCCTAAGAAAAAAATCAAACTTATCCACTTCGTTGCCTGTTTTATATTATTGTTTACAACAAAGATGGAATCGATTCACTCAAATGTTCTAAATCAATTTGAAGGTGATGGAATTACTACTCAGTCTGTTCCTACAACAGAGAGTGAAGCTCCCCAATCCATCGTTATTTCTTTAACAGGTATTGTTGAGTCAAAAATGGACAACAACACCTAAGGTGTAATTCTACGCTTCACAAACAAATAAAATCTAGAAAAAGTGGTAGCCACAAACACAAAAGAAAGTAAAAACATAGGATTTTATAGTGGTTCGGCCTAGAATTGACCTACATCCACTTTAAAGAGAATTCTCATTATCATCATCAAGGTTACAAGGTACATGATTTCTCTAGCTTCACTCATTTTCTCTCTTTTTAATAATCTTCTCTATGTCTTCTCTTTTTACTTTTGATACACTCGAATTCACCAAGAAAGTGATGAGATCTCTTAGATTGCGATGGTTGTTGGAGTAGATCTTCGACAACTTGAGCACTTAGATGGTTTTAGCAAATCCATGGTGGCGGAGATGTTGAATCTAAGCTTGGAAGATGATTAATGGAGGTTTGAATGAGTTAGAGAAGTTCAGAATTGAATTGGGAAGCACGTCATGGAGAGAAAATTCGATCCCTTAAATGGAGGAAGTGTAGGGATATTTATATGAGTGGAAATGAGGTGGTATGGTTCATAAATCACGAGTGCAGGTTGCAAGGTCGTTCGGACGACCCAGGACTTTATGTCGTAACCAACCCAGCTATTTGCATCGTAGACGACCTGGTTGTCTTGGGCTCTAAGACACCAACTAGCATCTCATGATCTGCCTACTCCTTTAGGTTGTGGAACGTCCTGATTGGTTGAATAAGAGAAAATGGCCTAGTTGGTTTTCGAGAGCGCGAACTAAGGCCTCAGTGGTCTATCTTAGTGTATACATCATTGATGGCGACGACTTGGAAATAAGATTCTATCATCATTCATCACAGCAATTCATTTCGAAAAGGTCTCATATATATCGTATTAGGATCATTTACAGGCTAGGGCTTGACTATTGTTATAATCAACAAGTATTAGCCGTTACATTGTTATATACAACAAGTATTATACTAGCCGTTACAATGTTATAATCGGGAAGTATCAGCCATTATAATGTTATATACGGCAAGTATTATACTAGCCGTTACAATGTTATAAGCAACAAGTATTAGCCGTTACAATGTTATATACGACAAGCATTATACTAGTCGTTACATCTTTAGGCATAAATACATGGTCTTTGTATCAATCTTATCAATCAATAAAATTACAATAAAATTCTCTGTTTAATTTTCTCTAATCCTCTTTATGGTATCAGAGCTCTAATTTGCCGAAAGGCATTATTCTTCCTGTGCCAACTAGATATTGCCACACCATGGCCAATGATAATGAAGCTACTTCTGCTCTGTCAGGCAGCAATGCCAATGGCTCATCTTCAAGGCTCAAAAACCTGATTAAGACAAAAATCAAGTTATTACAACTTCATTGGATGAAGATAACTATATTCTATAGAAACATCAAATAGAAATTGCTCTCAAAGGCTATGGTCTACAAGATTACATAAAATGAACATTAGTTACTCCAAGAGTAATGATTACTGATGAAGAAGGAAAAACAATATCAAATCCTGAATACATCAAATTTCAGAAGCAGAATAGCTTACTATCATCATGGCTCTTATCTTCTATCGGTTCTAATCTATTATCACAAATTGTTGGATGCAACTCATCATATGAAATATGGACTGCTATAGAGCAAATTTTCAGCTCTCAATCTGCAGCAAGGATCATGCAATACAGAAGGGAACTTCAAAATTGCAGAAAGGAAGATACAAGCATGAAAGATTACTTGGGAAAAATTAAAAACATATGCGATAAATTAAATGCTGCTGGACATAAAATCAATGATAATGAGCAAATACTTTTTATTACCGGAGGACTTGATGAAGAATATGAGTCTTTAGTAACTGTTGTTGCTACTCAACAAACGTTACCTGATCTATAGTTCGTTCGATCTGCACTCCTCGCTCATGAAGGAAGGATCGATCAAAGGAAAACAACATAGGTTTAATTTTTTGCTAGTTATGTTGTAACTAAAAACAGGCAATCATAGGCAAGCAACAATAATATCAATGCAAACAGACAAGGCAATCAGTATTCAAGGGGATTCCAGCCACAAAGAAGACGAGGACGAGGCAGATGTAACAACAACAACCGGGTAAAGTGCCAAATATGTCAAAAGTTTGGTCATATGCAAACAAATGCTATTTCAGGTATAATACCGACAATGGGCAGTAGTATAGTCAAATCAATTCAAGTCAGAAGGCACTCCATGCCAACATGGCTATGATGAACTCAAACAGAAGCAATAATGATGCAAATAATAGTCAGAATACATGTAATGATGATGAAGTAAGAATGAAGATAGCGGTTTTGAAGAATGGTACCCAGATTCAGGTGCCACTCATCACATAACAAATAATCTCTAAAATCTTAACATTGGGAGCAGAAACTACTCAGGTATGAAAAATTTACATATGGGTGATGGTAAAAATGCATGTATGACACACATTGGCAAGGGTTCCATCTTAGGAAAAATGCAACTTAAATTAAACACAATGCTTAGAGTACCTTCTATTAATTAAAATTTGTTAAGTGTGTCAAAATTTGCCAATGATAATCGTTTATTTTTTGAATTTCACCCTAAATTCTGTGTAGTTAAGGATTTACTAAATCACGAAATATTACTACAGAGTAATCTACATGATGGGCTTTACAAGTTTGACACCTTAAAGACTGAAAACTCTACACGCAAACTCTGGTGTAATAATGTAGAAACTTGTAGTATTGATTGTAATAGGGAAACTAACGTTAGCGGTAACAATAGATATGATGGAAATATTGAATCATGGCATATGAGACTAGGGCATCCTAGCATTGAAACTATTAAAACTTGTTTAAGAAATAATAATATTTCTTTTAATAAAAGCATATCGATTAATCACACATGCACACACTGCCAACTTGACAAAAGTCATAAACTTCCTTTTAGAGATTCTGAAACAAAGTACAGTAAACATCTCGAGTTGATAGCTGCTGATTTGTGGGGACCAGCACCACTAAACTCGTATTAAGGATACTTGTACTATCTTTCCTTTGTGGATTCATATTCGAGATATACTTGGATATACATGCTAAATAATAAACCAGGGACATGTAATACTATAATACAATTCATAACTCATGTTGAAAAACAAATCAATTGTAGTGTCGAAACTATCCAAACAGATGGTGGGGGAGAGTTTAAGCCATTAACTAATTATTTTATTAAAAGAGGAATCAAACATAGGTTGACTTGTCCTCACACTTCTAAACAAAATGGTTTGGTTGAAAGAAAACATAGGTACATTGTAGGGACTAGTCTAACACTAATGTCTCAAGGCTCAGTACCAATGAAATATTGGAATGAAGCTTTCTACACTTCAGTTTTTCTTATCAATAAATTACCAAATAAGGTTGTATAGAATAAAACTCCACATAAAATGATATATAATGTTAGACCAAACTACAGGTTTTTTTAAAAAATTGGTTGTTTGTGTTTTCCATGCTTAAGAGACTACAATAGGCATAAACTAAGTATGAGATCAAGCACATGCACTTTCATTGGGTATGCTCAGAATCAAAAAGGATATAAATGCTTAGACAAAAATGGAAGAATTTATATTTCTAGACATGTAGTTTTTGATGAAAACACCTTTCCCTTTGCAGGAAAACAAGAAACTAAAAATTATGAAGAGCATTCTATCAAGGGATATCAATTCAAACAGTTACTTAATGAACCACCTAATGATGGCATTAGTGAAGACCAGCTAGACATCAGCATGCAGAATGACTCCACAGAAGTAACAAATGCAAATACAAATGAATCACCGAATAGTTCAGAAAATATGCACGTATGTCAAATCAACGAAGATATCCAAAGTAATGATGCTACAAGAACCAACAGTAATGGAGACATAGGAACAAGCAGCAATACTGACAGATACCAACAAGCACGCAATACTGACAAGCACCAACAAACACAACAAGGACATCATATGACAACAAGGTTGAAGAGTGGCATATACAAACCTAAAGTGTATAACATCTCAGTTATTGAAGCTGAACCAATGAACTTTGAGCAAACAATAAAATCAGAGAAATGGAAAGAGGCTATAAATGTTGAATATCAGGCTCTCATGAAAAATAATACATGGAGTTTGGTGACACAACCTAAACATACTAACATTATTGGATGTAGATGGGTATTCAAAATAAAGAGAAAGGAGGATGGAATTATTGACAAATACAAAGCTAGACTGGTCGCTAAGGGTTATACACAACAATTTGGATTCGATTTCAATGAGACTTTTTCTCCAGTCATAAAACCCACAACAATTAGAATCATATTAACCATTGCTATGAGCAAAGGATGGAACATAAGGTAGCTGGATGTCAACAACGCTTTCTTGAATGGGGAGTTGACTAATGAAGTTTATATGTATCAACCCAAAGGTTACAACTATGGAAACAAAGTTTGCAAGTTACATAAGGCTATATATGGTATGAAACAAGCTTCGAGGGCTTGGTATGGGGAACTCAAGTTAACATTATCCAACATGAGTTTCATACAAGTTAAATCAGATAATTCTTTTTATATGAAGAGAAGTACACATGGAATTATCTATATTTTGATATACGTAGACGACATGTTGATAACAGGAGATAAAGCCAAGAAATAGACATAATCATACAAAGACTGGATCAATACATTGCTATAAAAGAAATGGGGGAATTAATTTTTTTTCATGGAATACAAGTTATCAAGAAAAATGACAGAGAATTATTTTTATCTCAACAAAATTACATTTCAGAAATCTTGCAAAGGGATAAAATGCATCAAACAGATTCTTTACCTACGCCAATGATAAGCAATCTAAATCTTTTTAAGTACAAAGGTGAAGCCATTGACAACAACAAGGAATATATAAGCATAATAGGAACACTTCAATATGCAACTGTCACTCGTCCAGATATATGTTATAATGTTAACAGATTAAGTCAATACATGCATAATCCTCTATCAGAACATTGGATATCTCTTAAAAGAGTACTACGATACTTGCAAGGCACAAAATATCATGGAATAATAATAAAATCTGAGAAAGAACTTAGCTTACAGTACATTAGCATTGGTGATTTGGAAAAAGATAGTGATGACCGAAAGTCAGTCTCAGGGTACTGTGTTTCTCATGGCTCCAACATAGTATCTTTGTGCACAAAGAAGCAACAAACAACTTCCAGGTCCAGTACGGAGGCAGAGTATCGAGCTTTGGCAAGTGCAACGACGGAAGTTACTTAGATACAGTCAATATTGGAGGAGCTAGTGTTTACCCTAAACCGAAAACCTGTTATTTGGTACGATAACAAGAGTACGGTGTCTCTATCACTCAATCCGATTCAACATTAAAGGACGAAGCATCCTGAAATTGATCTTTATTTTGTTAGAGACAAAACTCAAACAGGAAAACTGGCGGTTTTTCATGTCTCCGCGTATTATCAGTGAGCTGATGTGCTTACGAAAGCTTTGTCTACCAAAAATTTTATAAGATTGAGGGAGGATCTAAAAGTCGCTTATGGAGACAGAGATAGAAATGGGAAAGTAGTTGATGGAGGTGGAGATAGAAATGGGAACCCTAGCTTGGTTTGAGGGAGAGCAACGAAATAATAATGATGCTGTCATCATTCATCATAGCTGTTCATTTTGAATAAGGTCTCATATACATCATATTGGGCTCATTTACAGGCTGGGGCTTGACTATTGTTATAATCAACAACTATTATTCGTTACAATGTTATATACGGCAAGTATTATACTATCCGTTACAATGTTATAATCAGCAAGTATTAGCCGTTATAATGTTATATACGACAAGTATTATACTAGTTGTTACATCTTTATGTATAAACACATGGTCTTATATCAATCTTATCAATCAATAATATTACTGAACAAATAAATTGGAAAGAAGAAAATAATGTTTCTCTCACTTTGAAAATACTCAGTCAACAAGTATATGTACAGACGTTGAACAAAATTACTGTATTACCCTAAACCAACGTTACACACAGCGGAAACAAGGAAAACAAACATAACTACTAAACTACATTATTAACAACAGAAAAATACTCTACTCTTCATATTCTACATTCCCCCTTCAAGATGGACATGGTGGTTCGGAAACAAGTCCCAGCTTGGCAGATAGAAAACAATGCTGATCTGCTCCCAATGGTTTCGTTAGCAAGTCTGCAAGCTGAAGTGTTGAACGAACATGCAGAATATTGATCAATTTGGCATCTACATAGTCTTTAATAAAATGACAATCAACTCTCATGTGCTTCGTTCTCACTTGAAAAACTTTATTTTCTGCAATGTACTTAGTTGAAATATTATCACAGAAGAGATTAATTGGAAGAGAGACATTCACCTGCAAATCAGATAACAAACCCTCAAGCCAAATCAATTCAGTTGTAACATAACTCATGCTTCGATATTCAGCTTCACATGTACTCTTAGATGTTGTGTTCTGCTTCTTCGTTTTCCATGATATTAAGGAGTCACCCAGAAAAACAGTGTAACCAGACAATGACTTGGTAGAGAATGGACAACTTCCCCAATTAGCATCACAATATGCTATGAGATAAAAGTCAGACTGTGCAGAATAGAACAAACCCAGATCCAAAGTACCTTTTAAATACTTAAGAACATGCAATGCATCATTGAAATGTGACTGTGCAGATGCATTCAACAATTGACTAAGCTATTGAACAACGTAAGAAATATCAAGTCTGGTCATGTTTAAATATAATAGTTTGCCAACAAGTCTTCTGTAAACTTCAAGATCTTCAACTAAGGTGTTTCTTCACTGCTAAGTTTTAAATTTCTCTGTAGAGGAGCAGGAATAAAATTACATTTTAGCATGTTTGTGTCCTTCAGCAAATCTAGAGTATATTTTCTTTGATTAAGAAGTATGCCTAATTCTGTTCTAAAAACCTCTACGCCCAAGAAATATCTTAGCTGACCCAAACCCTTAATTGTAAACATTGAATGTAGAGAATGTTTAACAGCTTGAATTTCAGGTAAAGCATTACCAGTAATCAATAGATCATCCACATAAGAAACAACAGCAGTAAATTAATCATCATCAGACTTAATGAAAAGGGAATAATCTTGTTTTGATTGTTTGTACCCTAAATTAAGTAGATATCTGCCCTGCTCTGCATTCCATTGCCTTGCAACTTGCCTCAAACCATATAATGACTTCTTTAATTTGCATACTTCCCCATCTTTAGCCTTTGGATAACCAGGTGGAGGCTGCATATATAACTCTTCTTCAACATATCCATGCAAAAATGCATTGTTTATGTCTAATTGATGAAGCTCCCAATTTTTCGCAGTAGCCAAGGCTATAAGAATACGAACAGTAATAAACTTTACTACTGGACTGATTGTATACTTAAATCTTTACCTTTAACATGTTTATCACATCTTGCCACAACTCTTTCTTTGCATTTGTTAAGACTTCCATCAGGATTGAATTTGGCTTTGAATACCCACTTGCTTCCAAATGCAATTTTATTTGAAGGAAGAGTAGTGATCTCCCAAGTATTATTATTTTCAATCGTCTGCAATTCTTTCTCCATAGCTTCAACCCATTTAGGATCATTTTTAGCTTGTGCATATGAACTTGGCTCATGAACAAATAAAGCATTTGCCAAACTAATAATATATTCTGAACTAGATGATTCAGATTTGAATTGGAAAGAAATTGTTGAACAAATGAACAAGTAGTAGGAGGTTTAATATGCTTGTCAAGGTTGAATTGATCAAAAAATTTAGGTAATTGAGTAACATGAGTAGATTTTCTAATTGGTAGGCATGTAGTTGGAGATGAGGACTATTGTGGAGAGGAATTGAATGAAGAGGAAATAAGTTGATTATGAGAGGAAGGAGACATTTCGGGAAAAGGAGGAATGTTTTGAAAATCATCTACTGATGGCTGAGTAATAATTGGGCTTGAAATGTTATGAATAGAATCAGGAGAAATAGCAGGATTAACAAGAGGTAAACCAGGATTTTTATTTGAATTTGAGGAAACAGGTAATAAAGAATGGAAAGCAAAAATATTTTCCTTAAAAATAACATCTCTGCTCAATAAAACTTTGTGATTTTTCAAATTATAGAGTTTATAATCTTTTTGTGCATAAGGATATCCAATAAATATGCACCTTTTTGATCTGGAAGCCATTTTGTCTAAAGTCATAACATCTGGATAAGCTAAACATCCCATAACACGCAAATGTGAATAGTCTGGAACCTTGTTCATCAAGACCTCATATGGAGTTTTCCAATTAAGAACAGAAGAAGGCAAAAGATTTATCAAATAAGTTGATGTAAGAAAACAATCTCCCAAAACTTACTAGGTAAATTAGCATGTAATTTTAAAACCCTAGCAGTTTCAGCCAAATGCTTGTGTTTACGTTCTGCCCTCCCATTTAGTTGTGGTGTTCCTACAATACTTTTCTAATGAATAATTCCCTTTGATGCAAACAATAGTGTGCAGAACTGTTGAACAATTTCAGTCCTATTAATTGATCTAATGATTTTAACATATTTCTGAAACTGAGTTTCTACATATGCTAAGAATTCAGTTATAACTTGAGGAACTTGATCTTTATGGTGAAGTAAACAAATCCATGCAGCTCTTGTATGATTATCTAAAATAGTTAAAAAAATATCTTGCACCAGTTGTAGAAGGAATTTGATATGGCCCCCATAAATCAACGTGAATTAATTCAAAACATGCATTTGCAATGGAACTTGATACAGGAAAAGGTAATCTATGATGTTTTGCACAAATACATGCTTCATAATGGAAATTATTATTAATCTGAAATGAAGATGGAAAGGTACATGTTTCAGTTTGCCTACAAAGGCATGACCAAGTCTAGCATGAAACAGGTCAAATGAATTTGTTGTATTAGAAGCAAGAAAAGCTGAAAAATGATCAGAAACAACATTATTTTACAGAATAGAAACAGAAGGTAAGTATTTAACAAATCTATGCAAACCCCCTTGTCTCAAACCAACAACCTTCACTTGATTATTTGTAAGGTCCTGGAAAGAACAAGAGTTTTGTTCAAATATGGCAACTAAATTGTTTTGATCTAATAACCTTCCAACAGATAAAAGGTTATGTTTAAAATCTGGTACATAGAAAACATTCTTAAGAATGATACGAGGATTGATAGGAATGATGCCAAATAGTAGAAACAGTTTTTAGAGAACCATTAGGAAGAACAATTTGTATAGGCTGTTTAAGATTGTGAGTTTTGTCAAACATATTTATGTCAAATGACATATAATCACTAGCTCTTGTATCAATTATCCATGTATAAACACTAGCATGTTCAACTGAAAAATTCACACTAAATGCAGAAACAATACCTGCAAACTTTACTGCAGCATTATAACCATCAGATGAGGAAGACCCTTGATTTGTTTGCACCATCTTGACAAATTCCTTGAACAGATTAGAGAACATTTGAGAATTGGCTGAAGTTGAGCTATTAGAAGGATCAGTATTGCTTTCTAAAGGAGAAATGGGAGGTGCACATCCAAGAATTCCAGAGGCAGCAGAATTTTCTTGCACATTCCAAGCAAATCTTTGATGTTTCTGATCTGTTTTACGCTTCCACCAATCAGGATAACCAACAATTTTGAAGCATTGATCCTTGGAATTCCCTTTAGTTTTGCAATGATCACAGAACTTATCGAGCTTAGCCTTCTTATAATCTTTCTTTTGGAATGATGAATTGAAATTGTGGGAATCTTGACCCTTTTTTGCAGAGAATAGTGCACTTACTTCAGTTGACTGAATAGCAATGTTAAGAGAATTTTGCCTTTCAATTTGCTGCAACATATGATAAGCCCTATTTACATTTGGTAAAGGATCCATACCGAGGAGGTTAATCTTGGCTTGATCATAAGATTTGTTTAGTCCAGATATAAATTGAATAAGTTTTCTTAATTGATCAGCTTCAAAAAATTTCTTGAGTAAACCACAAGAACATTGAATAATCGCTCCATAAGTATAATCAGGATAAGGTTCAGTAATTTGTAGTTGATCCCAAACTTGCTTAAGATTCGAATAGTAAGAAGCAATACTATCGTCATTTTGCTGGATATTCATCAATTTCTTATGAATTTCGTAGATCTGAGGAGCATTAGAATGTCCATACCTCTCTTGAATCTCGATCCAAAGTTTTCTGGCAGAAGAATTGAAGATGAATGTCTCTGAGATTTTCTTCTCCATTGAACAAAGAATCCAATTTGTCACCATATAGTCATTTCGAATCCACTTCTGCAAATTTGGAGATTCATCAGCAGGTCGAAGAATAGATCCATCAACGAATCCAAACTTAATATTTGCTCCAAGAGCCAATCGAACACTATGGCTCCAATTCAGATAATTGTCCCTATCGAAGATGATTTGACCTAGTTGAGAATTAGGGTTATCACCGTGAGATCGGAAATATGGATCATTGTAATTAACAGCAGAATTCAAAAGATTTTCTTCACTCAATTGAGGCATGATGAATTAGGGTTTAGATCCGAAGAAATTTTCGCATAGCACTGATACCATGAACAAAGAAATTGGAAAGAAGAAAATAATGTTTCTATCACTTCGAAAATACTCAGTAGACAAGTATATGTACAGACATTGAACAAAATTACTGTATTACACTAAACCAACATTACAAACAGTGGAAACAAGGTAAACAAACATAACTACTTAAACTACATTATTAACAACAGAAAAATACTCTACTCTTCATACTCTACAATTACAATAAAATTTTCAGTTTAATTTTCTCTAATTCTCTTTAGTAACGATCTGATCCATATACTCAAGACCGATCCGCCTGCAAGGTTATGTGGATGATCTGACATTGTGGCGACCTGGAGGTGACAACCTGAGGCTTGAAGCTCTGCAAAAGTCCAACGAACCAACGAAGCGATGACCTGAGCATGTAGTACGACCCATCATTCACCTTATCAATGTATCATACATGAGCCATATTTTATGGGTTAACAGGTATAATTGCAAACTAATTAATCCTACTATATCCATGCATTCGAGTTAAAAGATTATTAAGATGTATGTTGTAGCTGCCATAACTAGTACGTTTAATTGGCTTGATTGATTACAAATTATTATTTTGTAGCACCTGAGGTAGTAAAATTTTACTGGAATGCTTTCTTTTAATATTGACAAAATAGTATTCAAGTTCTTGGATGGTTTTTAGTCTTGACTTGCCTTTATCTTCATTTTCCTTTTTTTAATTCTTGATAAGTGCCATTGTCTTTTTATTGTTGAACTGGACAATTGAATTAGGGTGCGTTTTTTATAGGTCCCTATTAAGTTTCAAAATTAAAAAAAAACCGCTTATAAAAAGAATATAGAATACATCCCTATTTTCAAAACGCCGCACATCAAATTCCGATTTTGTCCTTTAAACCCTAAAAAATACTCGTTCCAAAAATATGTATCATTTCCTTAACCGCATCCCTCATTCGCAGACGATTGTTGGAGAAAATCTAAAATTCAAAGCCGACTTTCAGCGTTTTACTCTTGATCGAAGAAAAATAGGCAAAGTCGTGGCGATTTCAACGTAAGATTTGCAAAAAAATGCGAGAATGAAGGTATAAATTTTATTTTCTAATTACAATTTCAACAACCGATAATCTACGTATATCATATAATAAACTATGGATGAATAGGGAATAGTTGAATGATTATATGATTTTATGATTTGGTGCGTGATTGTATAATTTTCTTCAGAATTGTTACATGATTCTGAAAGTTTAATTAAAATTGTTGTGTGATTATATGAAGTTAACACCTAATTTTTTTAGTCTTGTATTTAGAATATTTTTTTGCATTGTTCACCGGAATTAATTCGTTGATCATCTGAATAAATGAATTAAAAAAAAAGTTGCTTGCAATTATGCATGTATTAAGAATAATTTCATAATTATATACATATATTAAGTACGTTTGTACAAATGTATGCATATAATCAAATCATTTGCGTATAGGGATTCATATGGTAGAAAAAGTTGCATGTATCCAACTATTTATACAGAATAATTGAATACAGTAATGAATGTTACCAGAATTTTTGCATTCTCGTAGGCTTTTTATCGAAATCGTTAATTGAATGTATGCATTCATCACATTATTGTTGCATGATTCCATGCAATTAATTTGAACTGTTGAATACTAATGTGAATTTATTACCTGTTTTTTACATTATTATTTGCATTTATTTAGAGTTGTTGCATGCGTTTGTGCAACTATCAGCAGATTCATTCATAAATGTATGCATTTAATCACAATTGTTGCATGTAATTGTGCAACTATTAAGTGATTACTGAATAATTGTATGCATTTATCCAAAATTGTTGAATGATTCTTGCAGTATACGTAAATATTATGCCAAATTAGTTATTAAATTGTGTAGATTTCCCAATAACACGATAGTATGAGTTTTATTAGACTTGTCGCAGCCTTGAAAAAAATATAATATGAACTTTTTCTGAACAGTAACATGATTGTACCCGTTTAGTTAGAATTTTTGCATGAGTCATTGATTTTCTTCCAAATTTTTGAATGTTTAGATGATTTTAATTTGAAATTTTACATTAGCATGTGCACTTAACAATTGTTTTTAAAATCATGTAATTATAACACCCATTTATTATCACCTTTGTAAATTCGTTTAATATATGAGAGTAAATGACTGTACGTAGAAAAAATTCATGGAAGTATACATGTATGTAGAACAAATTCGTAATTATATGCATATAAGAGGTACATATACAAACATGCATGCATGTATTCAAATCAGTTGCATACCTGTATGAAACTTTTCAAAAAAATTGCATATGCTCATGAATTTAAATAAAATAGTTCAGCAGATTAATTATTTTAATTATTAATTAACAAATTTTTGCATTATTAGATGAAATTAGGTAAAAATGTTGCATGAAAGTGTGCAACTATCAACAGAAAGTTCAAGTAATGTATACACTTAAAAAGAAATGTTTCATTCAAGTTTGCAATTATCAGCAAGTTGTTGCATTACTGTATGCAGTTAATTGTAAATATTGCATGCTTATATGCAGATAATACAAATATTTCATACAAAAACTGTTATAGAATATTTATTGACATATCAAATTTTCGCAGAGTGGACTGTGCCATGTTTTTTTATGAATATTATGAAGCAGCGAAATGAGAACATAGAACCCGACAAAAAAGATGAAATTTGCACTTTTGAAGCTGTATATCTACAACGAGCTGCTCTTGCTTATGAAATACTTAACTGCAAACCATTCAGTTGGAATCCAACGGATAATTTGACATAGAACTACCATTAGAAATGCCAAATTAGTCATAAAAATTTCATACTTTTATGAAAGTATTATTGTTATTTGCGTGCGTGTATGTAAATAGTTCAAATATGTTCTGTGCGAATGTACTATGAAAACTTGCATACTTTTAGCATATTCTTCCAGTTATATGCATACCTAACTGCTAATGTTTGCAATCTGAACACTTGCATACTATCATGCTATTTTTTCAGTTAAATGCATACTTAACTGCTAATATTTGCAGTATTAATCTGACAAGCAATGTCACCGTTTATTATTTAAAATATAGACTGGACTAAAAGAATTGCATAATATTTAACAAGTAGATTACAAAAATTAAATTAGAGAATAGGAAAATTAACTAAAATAATTCAAGATTTAAAACATGAACGAATAATCATAGTTAAAAGAGAGTATTTGTATAGGTCGAAGATTTGCATATATTTATGCAACTAATATAAATAGTTGCATATATCTGTGCGAAAATTAAGAATAGCATTACGGTAATATCCATATTTCCAACGGACTTGTGTACGTGTATGCAGTTACAACGATATTTTCAAACATGTATACAAGTATGAAATTAACAATAATAACTGCAAACGTATAAGATGGAAAAAATCACTACAGCCACATAGAAATGGACATTTAAATACTGAACTTAATTTATTGCATAGCAGAAATGTTAACAACATTTACGAACAATAAGAAGGATAAAAAAAAACTACATAAACCCATTTAAAATTGTTTTGAAGAACACATTGTTTTGTTATGAACGAACTTTTTGCACAAACCACATCTAGTAGTCTTTGTAAGTTCTCCTATAGATTTCAACCTTTTAGAAGATGGAGGACGACCATTATCAGCAGAAACACTGTTATACGAAGAAGAGAATAAACATTAATAGATCTAATCTGCAGTAATCAAATAACATTACACAAAAATTAGAAATATGCACAATATATGCATATGTTAAACATTTTAATATGCATATATTAAGAAAATATGCATATTTGTATACATTTAATCACCAACACACACAAACAGATATTAAATAGCTTAATACTACAATGCATTTATACAGAATACATGCATACATAAATGCAAATTTCTTGAATATACGCAAATCCCTATACATGTGTTCTAACAATAGTTGCATATTTGTATACACCAATACAGAATATAAGAACAAATGTATTGAAAATTTAGTAAATAAAACTGTACGATCTATAATAGCATTAAAACTATATACAAATTCTAAAATGTCCATCGACAAGTCTATACAATTAAAGAAGATCAGATTAATCAATTAAGAAATATCGAGCAAAAATGATATTCATATAATTTTTTTTAATAAAAAGTACAAATTACCTTGAAGAAGAAACACTCATTATAAAAATCAGGGATGGATCTAATTACCTAGACGAGGACGGATCCATTTTACAAATAAAAGCTCGATCAAAATAAATCTCTGGAAAAATTGCCGATGAAATTGAATTTCATATCGCACGAATTCAAAGTTGAGAAATTCAGAAAGAAAATGTCGCCGCCATTAACACGGAATAAGAAATAAATCACTAAACTAAAAATGAGAATGATGACGGCGCCGCCATGACAAAGAATTATATGATTCTGTAAAAAGTAAAACCCTAATACGTGTTTCGTATTATAATAATTACACTGTTAACAAAAAAGGGCAGTTCTGGAATAAAAAGAGCTGCTATTTGAAAATAGGGATGGAATTTGTATGTTTCAAAAGGGGAGGATGTGAGCCTAATTAAGTTTAGTTTTAAGGATATGAGCCTAATTTTCACATTGAATTATTGATGTAACATCAACTTTCTTAAAAAAAACTTCATACAAATGTTAATCTCATAGTAAAGAAAATTGTTGTTTATCATTTTGTTTTGCTTTTTCCTCAATGAAACCATAAATAGTTAAATACTGCTGATAGTTTTTGTAAAGAAAATTGCGGCCACTATAACAAAAAGACCCTATTACAACGGTGGAAAACCGTTGTAAAATACATTTTACAACTGTGGAGAAACCGTCGTGTATTAAGAAGTTGTAATAGACTAAAATCTTTTACACCTTTTTTGCCCTGTTGCAACACCGTTGTAATATGCATATTTAACAACTTTTTTCCACCATTGTAATAACCTTTATTACAACTTTTATGCATCATTGTTGTTATAATTTTTACAACTTTTACATATCTTTTTATTAGTCGTAGTACATTTTACCACAAACATAATTGAATTTATATTGTAAGTGAAACAAGAGCAGGATAAACAGAAAAAAAATTGACATAATTTGAAAACAACGAATCCATTCATGCAAAAAACATTACAATTTTATATTCAAAATACAAAAGTAACGAATCATACATCCAACTCTCTCTCTCTCTCACTCACTCGATTAATTGGTTAACGAACACCAATGAATTAAATCAAAATTACATGGTGGGTAAGAATACTGAGCTCCAGCTAGAAATCATTCACAGTACTGAGATGGAACAGTCAAAAAGATGCAGAATTAAACAACTAGCTACCAGCTCCTCAAATCGCAACACAAGACAAACTCGAGCAGAAGATACCTCATTTGAATTCAATGCCAATATTTCAAAAGAAGTTGTTGACAACCCTGCAACACAGTTGAAATCAAAGGGAAGGAAATGTAAAATTAAGGAATAAAATAAGCAGGTCTACCAGCAGCTCGGAATCAAATCAACAACAACTACAGGAAAAAAATGGAACCTGTCATCAGAATCTACATGGACTCCCTGTTTGTAGCATAAGTAGATAAAACAAAAAATGTTCATTTTGTGGACTGCGGTTGGAGCAACTTGTCTATTCTTCGCTCTAATTCAACTTTTCTTGGCACCTGAAATATAAATGAAACACACAGGTGCCTAATAAATATGATGGCTGTCACATATGTAGAGTGCAATGGTTACCAAAAATGTAAGTATTATGAACATTACATGGGTAATAAACGTATGCATCAAGATTATGCTGCAAAACAGAGACCAAATCGAAAAGCTCGCTTCCTACATGGTTCTCAACAACAAAAAAACACATATTTTGATCAACAACATAAAAAGAACATCTATCTTCACGATTGCAACTAAGAATAACTACGCATGATTAGAAATAATAATAGTAAACATTGCAATTACAGGAGGACTTCCCAACAACCAATTCAGCATCAAAACTGGAAAAATATATGCTCCCACCTTCTAATTTGTCCCTGACAAAATGAAATTATTTACTACAGGTTTCCCCCAAATTTTAACCAACACAATTTTAGGATAAACATCTTATTAATCTCCAAATTCAAACAAATATAGCTACTGAACTTTAAAGTTTAGTAACAATCCTTATTATACTATCATTGCTAGACCAAGGCTTAAAACAAATATCTTAAGCACTTAAAGTAATCTAAAACTTAATCAAATCTCAAAGCAACAACACTACCATTCATGAATTTTCACAATAATCGATCAAATCGATATTTTTCACGTCCATTTTCTGGAAAAAAACATACAGAGGGTTAGGATACTTACGATTTGATGAATAACAAAATCCTTAAAAGCCAGGTGGGACTAATTCCTTAAAAAAAACAGAGGACGTACGAAATAAAAACAGCATACAACGAGATGCAAGCGTGACATAGATGGAGATCTGCTCACTCGTCCCCAACTGGAATCTGAGAATCACGATGCTTTTTTTCCCGAGATTCGCTCGTCGCTCACTGGATCGTCGCCTTCACTGATGAGAATCTGACTGCTGCCGCCATTGAGGGAAAATAAAACCCTAATTTTGATTATTATTTTTTAGATGCGGAAATGGACAGGAGGTCACCTCCGAACCTATAAAGGAAGAAGTGTCTTCTCTTCGAAAAAATCATGATGAGGCTAGATTTCTGCTATCAGATTTGGATTTGGATAATTTAGCATTTCTCGGTTTTACATAATTTTACAGGGTTATGGTCTAGGATTAGGGCTTGGATGAATAAAGCGTGGAAGGTGGAGATTCTGGTTTGGAGCAAAATTTTAGTTTGGGCGGTGATGCGAAATTTTAGTTTGGAGCCAGAAATTTTTGGCTTGGAGCCAAACAATTTTTTGCATTGGAGCGGACAAACTTATGTATTTTCACGAAATGTCGAAAGCCACGTTCAGGATATGGCGCATTAATGTAGTTTTAACATGCAACTACTTTCATAAAAATTTATTTTTAAATGTTAATCACTAGTATTTAATAGTGAATTATTTGCTAATTGTCAATTAAATTATTTATTTACTATTCGTTTATAGATCATTAATCAAATGATTATTAACTAATTATCATTAGTTATCAATTATTAACTACTGCAATTGCTAATCACTAGTATTTAATAGTGAATTATTTGCTAATTATCAATTAAATTATATATTTATTATTCATTTATAGATTATTAATCTAATAATTATTAATTAATTATTATTAAATAATAATTATTAACTAGTACAATTGCTAATTACTAGTTGTTAATAGGAATTATTTCATTTTTCAAATTGACTATTAATTATTTAATAATAATTGATAAATATTATTGATTCCTAAGTTTATTATTAATTATTATTATTAAATATTAATATAATTAGTTATTAAATATAGATATTATAAACATGAAGTTTGTAATATTCATCTATTATAACTAACAAAATGAAAAGTTGTTAAAAATATGTTCATTACAACTTTAGAGAGCTGACAGTTGTAGAAAACATTTATTACAACTGTGCTTTTCCCACAGTTGTAAAATTAAAGTTGTAATATGGTTTTTTTGTTGTAGTGGGCTATTGCCTCCATGCGAAGACAGTGAAGAGAAATTATGTCCCTGTTATGTTTTTAGGCTTTGCAAATTTGTAGCTTCAAACAATAAAATGAAAAACAAACGATGCTTGGAAACTTATGCGAGTTCGAAAAAAATGAGCATGAAAGAAAGTAATCATGTCCCCCAATCCATGCATGAAGAGTGATATATAGACAAAATGAATAAAAATGGAAAAGTTGTTGCCATGAAAGAAGAAAAAGATGCAAACGTGGGTTTGTTTCATGCGTGAAGAGTAATGAAAGAAATGAAAGAAGTGTTTTTTAGAGTAATATATAGACTTATAGTTTAACTTAAAATAAATAAACTAATGTACTGAAACTATTATAAAACGTATCCGTATGTCAGATGAAACAAGGTACTGTTTCGACTTCTTATAAGTACTGGCTAAATGTGCTCTTAAACTATGAAGCAGAAATGTAAAGCATGTAGCTTGAAACATATATGATTAGTTTTGTTTACCACGTTGCAATCTGAATGCAAAAAAAAAAAAAAAAAAAAATAATAATAATAATAATAATAATAACATAAGAAAAACCCAGCATTGACTAAACAAATAAAATATTGGATGGTTTGGGAAAATTAAGTTAATTAAGGCTGCAGGCACTAAAAGTTAAAATAGTCTTCCTTAAACTAATCAGGTCTTTTGAGAAGTACCCAACATTGACTAAACAAAATGCAATATGTTAATATGAAGATAAGGTTTCTACGCATGTTTTATCTTTTCAAACGCAATATGTTAATATGTTTTGCCATTAAATGCAAAAGTATGGACAACAAATTGTACGTTATTGAATTAAGAAATATAATTAAACTACCAAAGGTGTATGGAATAATGTTAATATGTTTTAGGGGGTAATTTTAATCACTTGTCTGGTCCTCAAACTACCAAACGTGTATGGAATAATGTTAATATGAAATCTAAGAAGGTTTGGATGAGGAAATTTGATCTTAATAATAAAACAAATTTAGTTGATAAGAATAAGAGGGTGGATATTAGTGGTAATGCATTTGAGGCTTTAGCAACTGAAGACAGTGAAGTTAATGTTACAGTTGATGCTAATACACAAGTTCATGTTCAAACTAATGAGAAGTGTGAGGATCAGAATGTAGCACTGAATGATGTAAATGGTGATGATAATATTGTAGCACAGACTAATGAGGAATTGGCATACTACAAAAGAATTCTGAATTCCAAACGCCAATTTGGCGTAAGGAATCAAATTTCCCTACGCCAAAAATGAAGTCGGAAAACAGCTCGTCGCAAATATTTCCCTACGCCATACCTACGCAAAGTTCCCTACGCCATACCTACGCCAAGTTCCCTACGTCATCCCTATGCTAAATTCCCTACACTGTCCCTACGCCAAGTTCTCTACATCATCCCTACGCCAAATACACTATACCGTCCCTACGCCAAATTCCCTACGTCGTCCCTATGCCAAGTTCCTACGCATTCCCTACGCCAAGTTTCATATGCATCCTTACCCCTTCCCTACGCATTTGTACAACAAAAATCAATATGGTTGTTTTATATTTATCTTCGTTTGTCACAAATCATAATAAAACCGAAAATATGCAAAATAAAAACAATATATATATCAATAAAAACATTGATGTAAAATGAATATCATGGTCGAATTACCATAAACTTGCTACAAATATATTTAAAACAAATCACGTCCAACAAACAATAAAATAAAGTTGCTACATAACTCAAACATGATTGTTTCATCTAATTCAAACATAGTGTAATGTACCTTACACAAATACATCAAACCCACTACCAAAATTAGATTAATTCATAAAGTACGTCATATCTGTAGTTCTTGGTCTCGCCGCAACCCTTGTATAAACTCTTGCACAAAGCTCATTTATTCTTGTAGTTTGTAATGTCTTTGTATATCTACACATAATTTTTTCAATCCAATTAGTACAATGAATACATTTCATATCACAACTAAGTAAAATGGTCAGTTTTGCAACCCAAATAGTACAATGAAACGGCTCAGAGGCTCAGCGAAACTGATCTTAAGGCCCAATTTCAGGTGAGCCTTATGGCTCAGCGGAACTGAGCCGAAATGGATCAGTTTCCATTGAGCCTTAAGGCTCAGCCGAATGGAGCTTAAGGCTCAGCGGAAACTGAGCCATTTGCTGAAACTGAGCTTAAGGCTCAGTTTCGGCCGAGCCTTAAGGCTTAGCGACAACAACTTCAAGTTGCTGTGCAACTTCAAGTGCAACAAACAACAACTTAAAGTTGTTGTGCAAGCAACTTCAAGTTGTTGTATGTTGCCAGCAACTTCAAGTTGCTGTTGCACAGCAAAATGCAAAGTTAAGCTTCTCATAAATACAAAGTGTGGTTCTTGTCTAAATACAAAGTTAAGCAAATATAAAGAACAAGACATACATGTTTTTTACTGAATAGAGCACCTGCAGTCAAAAAAACATGTAGGATATGCAATTAAGAATTGCATATAACACATGTAGTTTTTAACTGCATTTAGCAAAGTAAATAAAAACTGCACATCAACTACATGAGGCACATACAGTTAAAAACTGCAAGTACACCGAGCAATTTTTAGCTGCTTATACATGCAGTTAAAAACTTTACTTTAATTGCATATATGACAAATAATCCTGTATTATAATTCATAAAATTTTGCTTTTATACATTAACAAACAATGAATATCATTGAAAGTTATATTAATTTTGTGATTTAAGGATGAAAATCATTCTATAAATTCAGAAAATCCAAAAAAAAAAAAAAAAAAAAATCTTGTATCAAAGATTGATGTTTATGGATACAGATTTTAAATAAAAGTGTAAAAATAACATAGGCATGTAACAAAATATATTAAGTTGATGTTAATATTTATGTAATAAAAGTCGGAAATGCTAAAATACCCGACTATTTTTTTGTAAGATTATGCGACACAAACTTCAAAAGTGGAGGGCCAACCTTGAGTTACTGTTTTACCCCTGCTGATCCACTAGGAATTACCGTTTTACCCCTGCTAAATTCAAAATTTTAACAACGCCGCATTTTTTGACAAAAAATTACGCCGGGTATTGTAGCATTACTTAATAAAAGTATATTAAGTTGCACAGCAGCTTGAAGTTGTTGTGCGCGCAGCGCTCGAAGCTGCTGTGCAACAGCAGCTTCAAGCTGCTGTGTAGAAGCTGCTGGGTGCGCAGCAGCTTGAAGCTGCTGGGCGCGTTGCAGCTTGAAGCTGCTGTGCACACAACAACTTTTGAAGATGTTGTGCAATAGCAGCTTCAAGCTGCTGTGCGGGCAGCAGCTCCAAGCTGCTGTGTAGAAGCTGCTGCGCGCGCAGCAGCTTGAAGCTGCAGTGCGCACAGCAACTTCAAGCTGCTGCGCGCGCAGCAGCTTCTACACTGCAGCTTGAAGCTGTTGTGCGCGCAGCAGCTTCAAGCTGTTGTGTAGAAGCTGCTGCGCGTGCAGCAGCTTGATGCTGATGCGCGTGCAGCAGCTTGATGCTGATGCGCGTGCAGCAGCTTGAAGCTGCTGTGCGCACAACAACTTCAAGCTGATGCGCGTGCAGCAGCTTGAACTGCTGTAGTGCTTGAAGCTTTAGCACTACAGCAGCTTGAAGCTGCTGCACACAGCAAGTTCAAGCTGTTGTGTGCACAGCAGCTTCAAGCCGCTGCACACAGCAACTTCAAGCTGTTGTGTGCACAGCAGCTTCAAGCCGCTGTGTGCACAACAACTTGAAGTTGTTGTGCAAGCAACTTGCTGTCGGCTGAGCCTTAAGGCTCAGCCGAAACTGAGCCTGGCTCAGCGTTTCGGCTCAGTTTCGGCTGAGCCTTAAATTCAGTTTCGCTGAGCCTTAACGCTCAGCCGAAACTGAGGCTTATGCTTGGTTTCGCTGAGCCTTTCGGCTCAGCCGAAACTGAGCTTAGCTGAGCCTTAAGGTACTTGAAGTCTAGATTTATATTACCTACTTAAATGTATCTTATATGTCTTATGGTTAGATTAAGCTTTCTTGTGTGGAGCGTGCCAAAAGAAGATACATGATTTGTTAATCATTGATGACTTGTAAAGTTAATAGTTTATTTACTCCAAGTGTTGGTGGGTATTATCTAATTCCTTATCGTGGAGGCACAACTCAATGCATGTCGCATACACGTTTGAGCATTGCATATTTTTAAAATGCCTTTCAGAAATAGTATCGCACTATTGCTTCTTGTGCACCAACCCTATAAATTTATGTCTACATCAATAAACAGTATGAAAAGAATTATTAACCAGAAAATCCAATATATTTGCTGAATCTTCTAGTTCATCTGGAAGTTGCATCTTCCTGAGCATACTTTCCTGCTAAGTTGCAAAATGGGTAACACCATGATTTATTATCTGTTAATGATGTACTACGAAGAAGACATACATCAATTTAGTTAAATTTAGAAAATATTATAACATGAGATATTCGTGTACATACACTGATTGAAAGGGCACCTTGAACTAGCTCGGTTAAATTATGCATGTGTGGAGATCTAAACCCAGCATGATGCATTTCCATTAGGGGTGTAAACGGGTCGGACCGGACCGGACGGAGGTGTGTCCAAGCTCTGTCCTATAAGAATTCGGACGGACACGGACCGGACATCATATAGTCTCGGACCGAGCCGGACAACGGATTGTCCTGTCCGATATAATAGAAAAACATCATCGGACATAAAACTAGTGTGTCCAAACTCTGTCCTATAAGAGAATCGGACGAACACGGACCGGACACCTTATAGCTTCGGACCGAGCCGGACAACGGACTGTCCTGTCAGATATACAGCCCTAATTTCCATATTGTCCCGGAAAAGTAGTTGTCGAGTTAAACAAATATTTCAGCATGGATTTCAAACATAGTATTGGAAAAGAAACCAATAGTATAATCTCTTAAATCTATGGAAAAAAAAACAGGTCCTTATGTACTAGCATGAAGCAGAAAGCCAAGGAGAAATGGCTAACTAAAGGGGATGAATGCACACACAAAAATTTACACCAAATTATCTTTAGGAAAATTCCCAACTTACTTAATGCTTTGAATGACAAGGGGAAACTACTACAGATTTGCAACAATTTTAAGTCGATGTTATCTACAACTTTGACAATATATTCAATGGAGACCTCCAGGAAAACTCATATTGACTGCAGACAATTGATTAATGAAGCTTGGATTAACATGCTGCCGGAACTTGTCTTTATAGCTAAGTCAAAAAGCTATCCTCTCGACCCATTAAGACTCGATCCCGGGACCAGATAGGTGGACTCCGAAATTCTTTGTGCTGCATTAGAGCTAACTAAAATCGCAATTTTTTAGAATAAGTTTAAGAATCGTTTACCAATGGCATAATTCTTACCGAAGTCATCACGCTTTCATCACATTAATTCCAAAGACCAACAAACCCACAAGAATGGAGGACTGCTGACCAATAGCATTTTACAAAACCCTAAGAAAATGCATCTGCAATATAATTATTCATATCCTTCCCCAGCTGAACTCTAAATGCCAATCAACTTTCATTAGAGGTAGACATATCTCTAAAACTCTCTCTTAGCTCACGAGCTTTCTGTAATTTCAATAAAAAAAGTTGTTGATAATTCATGCCTCATGGTCGATTAACACAAGGCTTATGATAAAATTAATCATAGATTAACATTACATATGCTTTCCTGTACGGGATTCCCTAATCAAACACTTAAACTATTGAACCTTGCAGTGGCGGCGCAACTAGAGGAAAGGAGACAGAGGCGGTGCAATTAGAGGAGGCAGTGGCGGCACGGTTGAAGGAAGGCTTGGCGCGATGGAGCGATGGCGCGGTTGAAGGTAGGGCGACGAGGCACGGTTAGGTTTAGTTTTTTTTGTTTTTTTTTTAAATCTAAAACACGATGGAATGAGAAAAGAAGGGAACAACGGTTCTT
This sequence comes from Allium sativum, assembly GCA_030737875.1. Classification (NCBI taxonomy): domain Eukaryota; kingdom Viridiplantae; phylum Streptophyta; class Magnoliopsida; order Asparagales; family Amaryllidaceae; genus Allium; species Allium sativum. The sequence continues at coordinate 302,463,575 of CM060925.1, read as the reverse complement.
TTAGATGGAAGAACGGGTCCAGTTTTTTAAAGCTCGTTTATATAAATTCCAACCCAGAATCTCGAATACCACCCCTACACCTTCCACGTATTTTTACAATTTCCCTACGCCGCCTACTACGCGGCGTAGGGATGACCTAGGAAATTCTGAGTTGGAAAATTGCCCATTTTTTGTAGTGGACATGGAAGTGACATAAGAGATTTCTATGCCTTATACAGGCGTAGGCAAGACATAAGAGATGGTTGATGTCTTTCCGACATCGTAAACTCTGCTTATTAATTTCCTACGCTCTACCTCATGGGGTAGGAAAGGCGTAGAAAATTTTGCATATGAAATTAGAATGTTTTCTGTAATGACGTGGAAATAGCGCAGAAGATTTCTACGCCTTCGACCGGTGTAGTTAAGACAGAAGAGATGATTGACGTCTTTTCTACGTCGCGAATTCTACTTTTCAATCTCCTACGTCACGCCTTATGGCGTAGGAAATTTCTACCTATCAATTTCTTACGTCAATCCTACGCCCTGCTTTATGGCGTAGGAAAGACATAGAAAATTTTGCATATGTAATTAGAATGTTTTCTACAATAGCGTAGAATATTTCTACGCCTTCGATCGGTGTAGTTAAGACATAAGAGATGGTTGACGTATTTTCTACGCGACGAATTCTGCCTATCAATTTCCTACGTCATTCCTACGCCACGCCTTTTGGCGTAATAAATTTCGTAAACTCTGCCTATCAAATTCCTACGTCATTCCTTATGACGTAAGAAAATCGTAGAAAATTTCGCATATGAAATTAGAGTGTTTCTACATCGGCGCGAAAATGGCGCAGGAGATTTCTACGTCTTCTACAGGCGTAGTTAAGACATAAGAGATGGTTGACGTCTTTTTTAAGCCGCGAATTCTGCCTATTAATTTCCTACATCACGCCTTATGGCGAATGAAATGTGTAGGAAATTTCACGAATAAAATTAGAATGTTTTCTACAATGGCATGAAAATGAAGTAAGAGATTTTTATGCCTTCTACAGGCCTAGTTAAGACCCAAAAGATGGTTGACATCTTTCCTATACCGTAAACTCTGTCTATCAGTTTCGTATGTCATTCCTAACTCCTATCTTATGGCGTAGGAAAGGTGATTCCTACGCCATACCGACACCACGCCTTATGGCGTAGGAAAGACATCGGAAATTTCGCATCGTGAACTTTGCTCCTAGCTACCCCACGCCTTATGGCGTAGGAAAGACATAGGAAATTTCCTATTAAATTCCTACGCCCCGCCTTATTGCGTAGGAAAAATGTAGGAAATTTCACGTGCGAAATTAGAAGATTTCTACGCATTTTCTAGGCGTAGATAAGACGTAAGAGATTGTTGACGCCTTTCCTACGCCGTGAACTCTGGCTACCAATTTCCTACGCCATTCCTACGCCCCGCCTTATGGCGTAGGAAAAGTGTATGAAATTTTGCGTAGGAAATTAGAATGTTTTCTAGTATTGCAATTAAAACGGCCTATACTGAAATCAAATGATTTATTTCTTACGTGGAATGCATTCAATTGGAGGCAACTTTATTGATTTAAATGCCCCAATTTATTGTTAGAGGCATAACTTTTAGTGTCCTATCTTATTTTGCCTCTCATGATTATAAGGGCAAATTAGTATTAGTTTTGGCTCAATTTAGGCATATTAGAAATGTCTTTGATTCTTTTTTTGTTTAGTAGTGCATGTTCTAACTCAAACACACACCAGGTTTGATAGTATTATACTTTGAGGCTATATGTATTCCTTTGTATATGTTCACATGTGTTACTAACAAAAAAGATAGTGTGAAGCATAAACAGTTTCATTATAAGCTCCGTTTTATGAAATTACATGTGTACAGTTCTCAATATTTTGGATTCTGAAGTTTGACTATTGTGGCGTTGTATCTCCATCAACTAATAGCTATGTAATATGCAATGTCATTGTTATTGATGTGAAAAAATAAAAATAAAACCAATACACTAATATTAAATTCTTAGTTTTAAGGTTGGTTTACATGTAATTTATTTCCTTTTAAACTACATTATGATTTTTTAGTTTAAAATCTAACTTAATATAAAATTTATCTAATATTTTTTTATTTTATTTATGTATTTAATGATCGGTTTTCCCACCGTTATTCGGTAATACTAATATATATCAATATGATCTAAAAGAACAAGTGTAGTTAAGAAATAAACGGAGTGGAAAATAATTGAAGTTAAGATTATTTTCTAAAATTATCGGGTTGGAAGAACAAATTCCCAAGTGAGAATATATGGAGCCAGGGTAATACTCGTTCAAACACAAATTAAGCACCGAATATTCCATCTCCTTCCCCACTAGAATTAAGATACAACTTCTTGAAGACCCAAAAGATTCACGTTTACTGCATGACAAATTAATGCCTTAAAATTTCCGTTTCATGCCCAACAAATTAATCCAAATACAAATTTGAACACTTCCTTCATTTATTAGCATAATTAAGAGAACATATACATTGGAAAACAAAACTGGATTACATTATAGCAATTTAAATACATAGTTACAGTATATCTGTAAAATCATCAGAAATCCTCTGCAAAATAAGTGTGTAGAAATATCTCTTTAGCTTCAGAAGGAATCCGCATGGGACGGTAGTCTGTATCGAGCCATATTGCAGTGGCTTTAGCTTCGACAATAAGCCGATTATCGGGCAATCCGTGTATGAAATCCTCCAGAAGTATTCTTGTATCCGAAATGCTTGTTGCCCTCACTTTCACTACAAATTTGTCCCCACTCTACAGTTACAAGGAAATAACAATAAAAAGCTGAAGTGTGCGTTAAGGTTTTGGAACAAAGTAAGAAACAGAGAGCACTCAGTACGTACTCTTAGAGGTGCGTGAAACTTGAAAGACATGTTAGCAAGCGCCAAAGCCCGGCCATTTTGAGCCACCCTGTCTGCATCGATGCCAAGGCCAAGCCTTCTGAAAAACTCATGGTGACCATGCTGGCAATAACTTGAATAAACCGCATTGTTCACAACGCCATATTGATCAAGTTCATAATCGCGTACTTGCAGTTCACATTCCACGAACTGCTTTGTCCTGAGAAGAACAACGCTAATAATCAGTAAATGACTAAGTTTAAGCTGGAAAAACAATGTTGATATATGAATATGTGCAACTAACCTTAAGCCATCTTCACTTTCAGACGTAGCTGCTCTGAATGCACTTGTCATATCTGGAGACGATACATTGACATGAGGTCCTCGTCTGTTTATAGCTGATGAACTTAGTTTGGATACAAATGGAAGGGCAATACCACTGGCTGTTTTAGAAGGTGGTGGAGACAACTTTGAAATGCTGTGCAATATGTTTTGATTTTTGAAGGGTGATCGAGAGGGGGCAGTAAGCGCTAATTGAGAAGATGTAATCGGAGAACTCATCATCTTGATAGAAGATATGGGAAGTGAATAATAATTAAGATTATATGGTTGTTGTTTGTGAAAATTCACGCCTTCTGAGTAGACTGTACCGCTGAAATTGCTGTACTTAAAATGGAGCTGATCACAGTGGGCCACTGGTTGTAATCAACAAACTATAAACGTTTAACAAAGAAATTTCACTAGTGGGCCAGTGTTTGTCAACAGTTAGACGGTCCGCGGACGTTAATTACGATGAGTGCTTAAACACGAAGCATGGAGTTTGAGGTTGTTCACACCAATCAGACAGTCCGCCGACGTTAATTCCATATTTTATGTTAGGATTCATGTTTATCTCGACTAAGGCTGTTATAGTAATAGTAACCGTTGTCGTTTAACAAATATCGTTGCCGTACCGTACCTTTTTTTACCAGTAAGTCGGAATTGCTTACCATTATTATTACCGATCGACTAGTATACCGAAAACTGATATATCGATAATATGATAACTGTTACATAAGTAATGACAAATTACCTTTTGTTTGTCAAAGTTTATATTTTGACATATATTTTGTACACAGTATATCTTTGTTATACTATATGTAGTATTAATTTATAATAAAAACATAAACTAGAAAAAAAAAATGTATCTGGATTATTTTACATGATTATTGAACCAAATATAATCATTTATTTGGTTCTAAATGCATGTAATAAAGCATATGATACGAGTATATGTTTTAAATTAACTGGTAAAATCACGGTGACCACTGATATTGAAGAAATGTTACCAATGGTAAATTTACCGTTATCATACTGTTTTAACTAGTATACCGATTTTAATAAAAAAAAATGTTTACCGATCGACTGGTGATATTGTGGTAATAGTAAAATTATCGTTATCATATCAGCTCTAATCTCGAATAGAAATTTCCTAGCATTCCATATAATAAATGTAATGATCCGGATTTTACGAACATACTAGTTTTTCGAACATTTGTTGATTAAATCATTGATGTCAATCATAAGAAGGTATTAAATATATTATTTTCTTGAACATGAAAATTTTGAACAAAATATGAATTTCGAATACGTACTTATGAATTTTCGAATATTTACAAAATACCTGTAGATTTTAAAATAAGAATGTTTTAATGAATAGTCGATGTACGATATAATGTGAAAGGTTTCAATGGACATTGTTTCATGTGTTGACTTTAGGTGCATTGAGCTTCAGTAAGGGTGCGTTCGCAGTCAATTGTAGGCACGTTGGGAATTTTTGTCGCGTCCGACGCATCGGACGCAAGCACTAATTTCCACTGCCACATGGAACGCTGAGTGGAAGATGGAAATCAAGCCGTTGGCGTCCGACGCCAACGGCTTGATTTTCAACTCCCCTTCCTCTTTATAAATCACCTCCTCTACCCTTAACACCTTTCACAATACTCCTTCAACAACTTCTTCAACTCTTTCTACTTTTTCGATTAATGTCTAACTCCGATTCATCCTTCGATTACGACGATATGATTGATCTCTACGGGGTATATCTGATTCGGGCTGAAACAAGAAATCATATGACGCGGATTAATACTTCGGAGTTCAATGGCTTATCTTGGATATCGCACGAGCATTAGGAAACGATAGCCCATCTCGGGGGCAAAGACTCCAGTCCCCTCTTCCCGAGATCGACCGGGAACGCAGGGAAAGGAATCGAGCAGAGGCAGCTCGAAGAAGAAGGGCGTCTCCTGAGCAAGAGCCCCGGAGGAACTCAGACACTAGGGCCAGGGAACCTGAGCAGCCCCTAACTAGTGCCGATGTGCAGGCGATGGTTCGTCGAATTATGTCCGAAAGCCGGAATTATACAAATGAAGACTACGGTATAGAGCGAAGCCATACTCCGTTCACTGACGACATCCTAGACTTCCAGTTCCCCCGACGCTTTAATTTGCCACAGATGGATAAATATAATGGAAGGACTGATCCAGGACAGCACTTGATGCGGTATTCGTGGCTTATGAATGCAGCTGCTGCCCCCGATGAAGTAAAATGCAAAGCGTTCCCAATCTACCTAGAAGATGTGGCTTTATTTTGGTTTACCCGACTTCCTCCTCGTTCAATTTCTAATTACAAAGAACTAAGCGAGCGTTTCATGAACCAGTTCCGATTACATGCTCGAAAGTCCAAGAGCGTTATTGAATTGTCAAGGATCAAACAGGCACCAGGAGAATCTTTAAGGGCATATTTAGATCGATTTAACCAAGCTGTAACTGAGGTCAGTGACCCGCATGAGCCCACTATTCTGATGGCATTGAAGGAAGGAGTCGATCCCGAATCTGAGTTTGGAGACTATCTTTCTGGGAAGACACCCCCCACAAGGGCGATATTCTACGAAAAAGCCGATATTTATCTAAGACGAGAGGAGGCCCGGGCAAACCGGAAGAGAAAGTCTGATACAGCTTCAAAGGAGAATGTGCAGAGTAATGTTGCAGTGAAGCAGTCTGGGGAAAGTTCTGGCAAGGTTGAAGTAAATGTAGGAAACAAGGGTGGAAACAGCAATACTGGAAGCGGGGGAAACAACAACAACCGTAATTCGAACGGTAACAGGAGAAACAGAAATAGGGGAAGCGACCCAAACAAAAGGCCCCGATTCCAGAATTACGAGAACTACACACCACTGAATGACACATTGGAAAATATTTACCTGGACACGTATAATGTGTTGCAATACAAAAGACCGCCACCTCGTGATTCGACCGAGAAAGAAATGGCGACAGGGAAATTTTGCTTGTTTCACGGAACGCATGGACATTCGACCAATGAGTGTCGACATTTGAGGGATGTAATTGAAAAGCTGCTGCGTGAAGGAAAGTTGGATGAGTACAAGGTTGCCCCGAGGGACAGGGGGCAAGGAGAGCAGGCTCCAAAGCAAATCCTACCTGCTCCTAAGCCTACCGCGCAGCAGAAAGGTAAAGGGATTGTCATCAACTCCATAGTAGGCGGACCTCACCCGGCAATCCGAAGCTTTAGGTCAATGGACCAATATGTGAATGCGGCCAAGCATCTAGATATGAATGAAGGTGACGATTTGGAAGATGTTACCCCCATCAAACAACAAAAAACCATGTTCGATGACGTGGTGTTTCGCAGCCGAGACAACACGGGAATACAATCTCCCACCAATGATCCGTTGGTTATTACTACCGCAATTGGGCCAGCGTTGGTCCATAAGGTATTAGTAGACAACGGAAGTTCCGTTAATATTTTGTTCAAGAAGTCATTTGATCAGATGAAGCTTGAGCCTGAAGATCTGAAACCTTGTGAAGGATGGATTAGAGGTTTCAACGGAGCGACGACAGCTCCTATGGGATATATAGAGTTGCCTGTGACCCTAGGGCAAGGAGAACGTAGAAGAGTGCGAATGCTTCAGTTTGTAGTACTGGACGTAGATTCGCCATATAACGCATTTTTAGGGAGGCCTGCCCTCGCCGAGTTTAGAATTTGTATCGCCCCTTGGTGCTTGTTACTAAAGTTCCCAACCGAAGCCGGGACTGGAGTAATAAGAGGGGATCAGGTTTCTGGACGGGCCTGCTATGTGGCCGAACTGAAGATGTTGATGAAAGGAGTTGATGCTGAAAATAAGGATGCCTCATCTCCCTCAAAGGGGGACTCGGCATAGCAATTAGAGAGGTTGAACCCAAGGGAGTTGCGAAAAGGAACGCCTGAAGACCTGGATCCTAGAAAAGACGAGGAACCGGAGGCTAGGAATGCAACTCCTAATGAAGCAACAGTGGAAATTCCTGTTGATAAAGCAGATCCGACGAAAGTTTTGAAGATTGGTTCCCAATTGGATCCACGTCGTGCTGAAGAGCTGACGAACTTCTTAAAAGCGAACTTAGATGTGTTCGCCTGGACCCATGCTGACATGTGTGGGATATCGCCTTCCGTTATCAGTCACAAATTGAATGTAAATCCGAAGCATCCACCTGTAAAGCAAAAGAGACGCATGCTGGGCCCAGAGAGGTCGGCTGCCCTCAAAGAGGAAGTAGAGAAATTGAAGCAAAATGGATTTATTCGAGATTCGACCTATCCCGACTGGATATCGAATCCCGTTCTGGTAAAGAAGCCAAACGGAAAGTGGCGAACTTGTATTGACTTTTCAGATTTAAATAAGGCTTGCCCAAAAGATAGTTTCCCACTTCCCAGGATTGACCAGCTTGTAGACTCGACAGCAGGTCATGAACTTCTCTCTTTCATGGATGCATATTCTGGATACATGGTGACCATGCTGGCAATAACTTGAATAAACCGCATTGTTCACAACGCCATATTGATCAAGTTCATAATCGCGTACTTGCAGTTCACATTCCACGAACTGCTTTGTCCTGAGAAGAACAACGCTAATAATCAGTAAATGACTAAGTTTAAGCTGGAAAAACAATGTTGATATATGAATATGTGCAACTAACCTTAAGCCATCTTCACTTTCAGACGTAGCTGCTCTGAATGCACTTGTCATATCTGGAGACGATACATTGACATGAGGTCCTCGTCTGTTTATAGCTGATGAACTTAGTTTGGATACAAATGGAAGGGCAATACCACTGGCTGTTTTAGAAGGTGGTGGAGACAACTTTGAAATGCTGTGCAATATGTTTTGATTTTTGAAGGGTGATCGAGAGGGGGCAGTAAGCGCTAATTGAGAAGATGTAATCGGAGAACTCATCATCTTGATAGAAGATATGGGAAGTGAATAATAATTAAGATTATATGGTTGTTGTTTGTGAAAATTCACGCCTTCTGAGTAGACTGTACCGCTGAAATTGCTGTACTTAAAATGGAGCTGATCACAGTGGGCCACTGGTTGTAATCAACAAACTATAAACGTTTAACAAAGAAATTTCACTAGTGGGCCAGTGTTTGTCAACAGTTAGACGGTCCGCGGACGTTAATTACGATGAGTGCTTAAACACGAAGCATGGAGTTTGAGGTTGTTCACACCAATCAGACAGTCCGCCGACGTTAATTCCATATTTTATGTTAGGATTCATGTTTATCTCGACTAAGGCTGTTATAGTAATAGTAACCGTTGTCGTTTAACAAATATCGTTGCCGTACCGTACCTTTTTTTACCAGTAAGTCGGAATTGCTTACCATTATTATTACCGATCGACTAGTATACCGAAAACTGATATATCGATAATATGATAACTGTTACATAAGTAATGACAAATTACCTTTTGTTTGTCAAAGTTTATATTTTGACATATATTTTGTACACAGTATATCTTTGTTATACTATATGTAGTATTAATTTATAATAAAAACATAAACTAGAAAAAAAAAATGTATCTGGATTATTTTACATGATTATTGAACCAAATATAATCATTTATTTGGTTCTAAATGCATGTAATAAAGCATATGATACGAGTATATGTTTTAAATTAACTGGTAAAATCACGGTGACCACTGATATTGAAGAAATGTTACCAATGGTAAATTTACCGTTATCATACTGTTTTAACTAGTATACCGATTTTAATAAAAAAAAATGTTTACCGATCGACTGGTGATATTGTGGTAATAGTAAAATTATCGTTATCATATCAGCTCTAATCTCGAATAGAAATTTCCTAGCATTCCATATAATAAATGTAATGATCCGGATTTTACGAACATACTAGTTTTTCGAACATTTGTTGATTAAATCATTGATGTCAATCATAAGAAGGTATTAAATATATTATTTTCTTGAACATGAAAATTTTGAACAAAATATGAATTTCGAATACGTACTTATGAATTTTCGAATATTTACAAAATACCTGTAGATTTTAAAATAAGAATGTTTTAATGAATAGTCGATGTACGATATAATGTGAAAGGTTTCAATGGACATTGTTTCATGTGTTGACTTTAGGTGCATTGAGCTTCAGTAAGGGTGCGTTCGCAGTCAATTGTAGGCACGTTGGGAATTTTTGTCGCGTCCGACGCATCGGACGCAAGCACTAATTTCCACTGCCACATGGAACGCTGAGTGGAAGATGGAAATCAAGCCGTTGGCGTCCGACGCCAACGGCTTGATTTTCAACTCCCCTTCCTCTTTATAAATCACCTCCTCTACCCTTAACACCTTTCACAATACTCCTTCAACAACTTCTTCAACTCTTTCTACTTTTTCGATTAATGTCTAACTCCGATTCATCCTTCGATTACGACGATATGATTGATCTCTACGGGGTATATCTGATTCGGGCTGAAACAAGAAATCATATGACGCGGATTAATACTTCGGAGTTCAATGGCTTATCTTGGATCAACGAAATTTTGAATGGTCATCAGAACCGATGTCAAAATAATTTCCGGATGAAAAGACTTTGCTTTCACGCATTATGTGAAAAACTGCAACATCATGGTCTCGCTTCCAGACCAGAAATTTGTGTCGTCGAAATGGTTGGAATTTTCATTTATACAATGGCTACTGGGCTTTCAAATAGACAACTTCAAGAAAGATTTCAACGATCAGGTAGCACAATTTCCATTTGTTTTCATGATGTCCTAAACGCTTTTCAAATACTCGCTGCGGATGTAATAAAGCCAAGAGAACAACAATTTACTACTGTTCCACTTCACATCAGAAATTCAACCCAGTATTATCCGTATTTCAGAAACTGTATTGGCGCTATAGATGGTACATACATATCTGCACATTTACCCGCTGATCAAATTATCTCTTATATCGGAAGAAAGGGTTTTGCAACTCAAAATATATAAGCGGTTTGTGATTTCGATTTACAGTTTACGTATGTTATGGCGGGTTGGGAAGGGACTGCACATGATAGTAGAATTTTTAATGCGGTTACAAACGATAGAAGCTCTAACTTTCCTAGCCCTCCAACTGGACAGTATTATTTGGTTGATTCGGGCTATCCACTTCAGACTGAATATTTACCGCCATACCAAAATATGCGGTACCATATTCCGCATTTCTGTGATACCACGAATCAACCAAAGTCAGCCAATGAAGTGTTTAATTACTACCATTCGAGTCTACGGATGGCCGTCGAAAGAACATTTGGCATTTGGAAAAAGAAATTTACCATTCTCAACAAGATGCCTACATTTCGGTTCAACACTCAAGTGAAAGTTGTCGTATCTACAATGGCCTTACACAATTTCATACGCAAATATAATAGCGGTGACCCTGATTTTATGGCATTTGATGATAATCCTGAACTAATCCCCGATCACTACATGGCGGAATATTACAGTATGAGAAATACGACGAATAGAGGCACTGAACGAGTTCACCCAGATGGAAACCAAGAAATGGCACTAGTTCAAGATAACATTAGAGATCGGTTGGTTTCTGCTGGTCTGCGCTAATTTGTCTTTGTATCTGTAACTGTACTTGTACTTGTATTTGTATTAGAAACTGTATCTGTATTTGTAGTCGTATTTGTCTAATCAAATCTATTTATATCTTATTTTAAAAATACCACGCTCAAATACCCCGTTCGCCGCTAAAAACACATTCCCCGTTCGCTAGAGTACCACGCTCAAATACCCCGCTCGCGTTGGTTAAGAACGCACCCTAAGCTTCGGTTTGTATTTTCGTTCCCAATATTTTGTTCCACGCAGCTTTTAGGATTTGACAAAACGTAAAGAAAAAAAATAAAAAAAATAGCTGTCAATTTTTTGAATGCACGGACATATGTTAGTCTTAAATGCATCAATGTGTAATGTGTAAAATTTTGAGTAAATATAAGCTCCAAGTATATTAGGTACACAAGTACGCCCTTCGTTTTAGAAAAGTGAAAACTTTTTTTCCACTGGATGTGGGCTCTATACATATCTTAGTTCATGTACACCTATTTTACACCAAATTTATTTCCATATGCACACATGATACCCAGATTAGTTGGTTCCAAATGCATTCAGCTTCAAATATACACATATTCCCAAGTTTTGATATAACAACTTTGATATGAACTATGCCAACAAAGAAATGCAAACTTTGGGTGTTGTCTTTGTTTTTTTTAATTATTATTATTATTATTATTATTATTATTATTATGTTCTGCGTATAAATGGACTATTGCATATGCATTTCGTACATGATACCTTATTTCAAAAGTAATTTTTATTCTAATCCACCATATTAGTAAGTTAATCCACCCAATTTAATAGGATCTTTGACTTTTACTAAAATTTTAATTTTAATTAGTACATCCACCAAAAAAAGAAAACCGTACGTATTTCCCCTCTTCTCAATCTTCTGCGTTTTCTTCTTTTGTGCGTTTACTTCTTCCATGCGTTTTCTTCTTCCTTGCTTTTTACGTCGTCTTCTTGGTTCTGGAATCCTAGCATCTAAATCCTAGCTTGAGCGATAAGCGGAGTAATTCAACATAATAATAAGTAGTTTGTTTTTTTTTTTTTTTTTGAAATTGATTAATTGTATACAAAATTGTATTTTTTTTAAAAAAAATCACCATTACCAAATATAATTGTAGTTAGTCATTTACTGAATCTTGAAAAATTGATAGAAATATGTCTGAGAAGAGAAGCCGTTTACATCTTGATGAGGGAGGCGGTAGTTACAATACTAAGGAAATTGCAGGAAATCAAGGGTTTTATTCAAAATTGATAAATTTATATATGAAACATGTTGCATACAGTAGATTTATAATGTGTATTCTTTCCATATAATTATCTGGTATAAGATCTAGATTTTAGGCTAGTTGGATTAGTATTATTAATCTGATATGAGAAATGTGAAATATCGCAGAATTGTGAAACAAGAAGCACAAAATCGATTGTTAGATATATAATAGGGTGAAAACTGTAAGTTAATCCACTTGTGGATTAACTTACAAAAATAGTTACGTATTAACTTATTAAAGTAAAATGGTGGATTAACTTATTAAAACCATGGATTAGAATAAAAATTACCTATTTCATACCGACTTCAATTAATTTGGATTGTAGATTATATTTCAATTGGATTTTAAAAAGAAATAATTAAGTTTACATGTGCAAGACTAAAGGAGAATGTTGTTGGTAGCTATTTGGAATTTTTTTTTAATGACGAAGGTTGTTGGAATCTGTTTAGTAATCTTGGTTTATTTAGCAATGAGAATTGCTAAGGGAAGTCGCGTTAAAGCGACTGCAGCCATATTCGCTGACACGTGCAAATACATAATGTTACTGAATTAACTAGGAAGAGAATAAATTTCTTTTCAGCAATTCAAAAGCATAATGTATATAATAACTATTATTTAGATTAGACGTGCAACTTAAATAATAGTACATCAGATAACACAGGCGTTCGATACATATAGCCAAAAAAAAGATACAAAATAATTATATATATATATATATATATATATATATTATGCTATTGATTTGTTGAAATGAAAGATACAAAATAGTCACCGTCACATTCTGTACTTACACGTGTAATTACGCTTGTATATGTCCAAAAATGTCCAACTCAGTCCAAAATCAATGTAATTATGCTTGTAGATGTCCAAAAGTTGGTGGAAAAATTTTGAACAACGTTTTAGTGGTCCAAGCCATGTCTAATAACCATGAAGAAGAAGGTGGTTATCATTAATGATGCTTGAAAGCTCCAAGAAGGCCAAAATTCTAAGGGAAAAAAATCCATATGAAGGTCAAGCATGGGGGTATTTATAGTTGAGTGGGTTATGTATGAGTAGGTAGATTTTGTGACCTATTGTCAGAAAATCGCATCATGTAGAGCCCATATATACAAAATTGCATCACAATGTGTTCAACACAAAAAATGTATCACAAGCCCTTTCGCATTAAAAAAATCGCATCCTATCATATCCGAGGTGAAAAAATCGTATCATGGCCATTTACAAGGTCGCATCACCAAAAACGATAAAAAAAAAAGTGTATCGACGCAGTGGTTATAGCTGATCTGCCGATATCTGGAGCTTACCAAGTGATCTAACGCAGTGCCAAGCCATAATCGCGTCGTGGGAAATCACATCGTATCCACCATGTTGCACTCGTGCCAAATCCACTTTTCGACGATGCGCACCTTATCCAGAAAATTGCCAGATCGCATCGCCTCCTGCCCAAGGCTAAATATCACATCAGAGTTGATGTGGTGCGCACTCGGTATTTTTGTTGTTGGGGCTGGATGCAACAATAGGATATCGCATCTAGATCTTGCCTGATGCGATGCGAAATGGAAAATGCCAAGCCACCTTGTCAGATAGGAATCCATGGCATGCGCACGGTGAAAATGATGATTTGCCCGAGTTCTTAGGGGATTTTCAACGTGCCAAATCTGATGATCAGCCAAGTTTTCCAGCGTGATCAGCCAAGGTGCAACATGCATTTTCTCGTGATCCGACCATGTTTTTTTCCAGTTTTTCATCGCGCCAAACCTGAGTTTGCCAGATTAACTAGATTGATCAACCAAGGTAAAACATGTAAATTTTCATGACTTTCACACATCGACCAGCTGTTTTCGACGTGTCGAATCAACTTTTGTCAGTTTACTATATTTTGACGTAGGGAGTCGTACGAGAAATTTTTTGTCATCGACGCGTGTCGGTGGTGTTTTGAGTGCGCGACACTGTTTTTTTACCAATTCCATATATTTTTGCGCGACTTATTCTTCCACTTGGTCGGACTAACACACTCAACCATTTTGAGCTGATCGGGCACTCTTGATCACGTATTTTCACTACGCCAGCTTTTTCTAGTCTATCGATGACAATTTTACGAATCAACGCCATTTCCAATCCTTTTTCCGAACACACCACTTCGATCGAATCGCTTTGTGTTTTCTGACGATGTTCTTAGCATGTCACAACTTCGACTAAAAAGCATGTCAACGGTATCTAAATCCACAATTTTCAATTAAAGATTTAGGCGAATTGAGTTATTTTCTAGGCATATAAGTAAATAGATCAGATACTAAAATAACTTTATGCCAAAGAAAATATATAACTAAGCCTCTTGTTAAAATAAAAATGATAAATGTTAATCCCCAGCCAACTCCCAAGATTAGTAATCAACACTACTCTAAATACATGGGAGAAGCAATATAAAATATTACATAATAAAGAAGTGTTGTAGGAGCAATATAATATGTAACTATAACACGACCAGATATTGCTTCCAGTGTTAATACACTTTCTTAATTTATACAGAAACCCCTGGGCTTACATTGGAAAGCAGTAAAGGGAATTCTGCGCTATTGTTTAAACCAAAAATGGTTCAACACCAAAGGTACATAACTGTTCTTCACCAACATGGTTAGAAATTAAAAGGAGCCACAATCGCAAAATAAGATGGAAAAAGTAAGTAAATGCATAAGGATTTTTATAGTGGTTCGATCTGGAGTAGATCTACGTCCACTTTGGAAGCAATTTCATTATCATGCGGGATATTTACAAAGTTCACCATCTCATGCATCTCATTTTCGCTCATTCTCTATTTATATGGTAATTTTCCTCACTTTGCTCTCCTTTAGCTTTTGATCTCACTTGGATTCGGGAAGAAATGGATTAGAACTCGTGATTAGATGATCTTCCTTGACTTCATGTGGAATTGGCGTTATATTCGAGCTTTAAAGAGGAGTGATGGTGGTTGGAGAGAACCTGAATGGAGCTTGAGTGGGTGGAGACGATGGATTTCAATTTGGAGATGATAGATCTCGGTTTGGAGAAAGATGGGGAAAGGTTGAGTTGATCTCTAATGGAGGAAGAAGGTGACTTGGTCCATTTGGTGATGGAGGAAGATAAAATGAACTTTAGCGGCCATTAATGGATCTTGGAGAAAGCTTAGAGTGCTTGAGAATGGTGGAGAAGTGATTTGGGAAGCCCTTCGAGGTGAAGGAATTGGTCGCTCAAATGGTTGTGAAAGGGGGTATTTATAGGTGGATTTGATGTGGAGTTAATGGAGTGGCAATTCATAAATAAGGAGTCTCGGGCCATGTGAGGACAACTGTCATGATACACTTTACAGATGTACGCTAGCCGTCCGCATCCAACAGGTAGCGTGTGATCCCCAACATATTGTGCGACCGTCCTCTTATGAACATGTGTGAGCGACTACTCTTGAATATGTATGAGCGACTTCTGCATAATCATTGGAGCGAGCAGTTTCTCTTATTTTCCCAACCGTATCGTATTAATGCCTTGTTCATCTAGGAAGCCACGTGGAAGGCTACAACATAAGTACATGCAGCTTTCTGCTATTCAGAAATACGCACATAAATTACATGATTGCCATTTATTTCTTATAAATCCTATCACTCCAGATCTTTACGCAAGAAACGCTGCCCGACCACTCTTGCATGGAAGCTGCTCGCCCCCTCCTTTAAAACGCTGCTCGACCTCTCCTTTGCAAGGATGCTCGACCGGGAGCTAAGTGGAGATGAATGAACGGGCTGCCTGGAAGTGCAAACAAGCTAGTGCGAGCGAGATGGTGCGAGCGAGCTGAAAGAGAATGCGTGACCTCCTGGGAATGTTTAAATGACCAGAAATTTGTTCATACTCGACCAGAGATGCTCCATATTTGTGAACATCCTTGGTGACATAATGGTGCTCGGGTCATGTTCTTGAGCATGTTGCTCAATCATGAAGCTTTGTGCTCAACCAGTGCCGGTGTGCGACTGTCATTACTCTGCATGTACGTAGTATTACATATATGCACTTGTGTTGTTTGATGGATTGGCCCTGTATGAGTTTCCTTGCTTTCTCCTAACCATGTTTTTATGACAGGGTTAACATTTACCCCTCGAAGTTTGTATTTTTCGCTCGTAAGAAATGAAGACTTCGAAAAGAACGTTGTTGCTGATATAGTTTATATTGAGATCTAGTTACAGCGTTTTGTTTACTATGACAGGTCAAGTTTTGGACCTATATGTTCCATGCTACATGTTTTGTAATTGAAGCAAGTACCTGCACGATTTTGGACTTATACTTTGTTATTGATCGTCCACATCAATAATAGATTAGTTTAAAATTTAGAAAATGAATTAAATGAATTTTATCTTGAATTGAGTATAGTGTTTGTGTAACGACCCAAATTTTTGACCATTTAGTTTAATAATTTGAAAATGTTTTTTTTATATTGTTTTGGAATTTTAATGGTTTAATTTCAATAATTTGGAATATTTTATTAATATACTAATATTTTATTCCGAAATGGTAGAAATTTAGTGGATCTGTAATATAATGTGAACTGGCAGTATAAAAGGATAAATTTTGAATTAAAAACAGTACGTTTACAAAGGAAGTAGCAGCTAACGAAGTCGGATTTCGATGAAATCAGTTTCATTAAATCCGAAATGATGAAATTAGGTAACCAACAAAGTTACGTCAAAATGGCATCCGTATGTGAAAAAGAAAAAAAAATAAAAGGCCAAAATTTGAACTAAATTTTGACGGTAATTGGAATTTGCTAATGCTAACGGCAAAACTGGAACCTGAGACTTATCCAGGAAAATTCTAAATATAGGATATTAGCTATATATGAAGTCTAGGAAAATCTTATAACGGATATAGAAAGTTATTAAGGAAACAAAATTTAAATAAATTATTTGAAAATCTAAACGAACTCCGATTTTTGATTTGAATACATAGGATTGAAGTACGTTAAAAACAGGACCAGATGGTGGAAGAATTTCTGAAAACCGTTATCGTTTGATACTCCAACATGAGACCGGAAGGTGTTGAAACTAACACAAAACACTATTTTGAATTTGAATTTAAATTATTTGAAAGTTCAAACGAATTCGAATTTGAAATATTTTTATATATTATTGAAGAGCAAGAAAAATTGAACAATATGGTTCAAAAAGATAATGGATAAGGTATCAATAAGTAAGTCAAATTAATGTCCGAATAGGGATAAGAAAACACACTTTACTATTCATAAATTATTAAATTTATTAATAATTTAATTAATTTAAGGATTAATCCTAGCCTTCCATTTTCGACCGTTGGATTCGCGCCACCTTAGCAATCCATGTGACTCCTTCGGCTATAAATACCCCCCCCCCCCTTTATTTTAAACTCACCCCTCCTCTTCCTCTTTCAAGCTTTGGCAATGGCAGAAATAATAATAAAATAATAGAAAAATAGGGAAAAGGAAGAAAGGGGGAAAGGAGGGCAAGACGGGGAGCTAGGGACTCTTAGGCAGAGGCTGGGGCTTCACGGGGTAAGTTTTTAAATAATATTTATTTATTTATTTATTTATTTTGGTAATATATATATATATTATAATTAAAATAGAATTTGTAAAAATAAATATCAGAACATTTTAAGGGTGACAGAGAGGATAGTATCTAAGGCTTGAGTTTGGAAAATATAGTTTCCTACTCTCCCTGGCTATCCCTAACTGATCCGACGGATAGGATGGTTAATTTAAATTTAAAATTTAATTTGAATTTAAAATAGACCAGGGGCATTTTCGTAATTTTTAACTATAAACTTTAAAAGCTTATAACTTTTCCAGAACAAGTCGGATTTCCACGAAACAAGGACCGTTGGATTCTTATCGAAAAATACTTTAAAATGAGTTACAGTAGATTTTTGATCCGGGTTATAATTTTTAAGTTATAATTAATTGAATATTTTTAAATATTTTGTTTGGAAATTAAATTTAATTAATATTTAAATGGTTTTTCATTTTTAAAAATCGGATATGGCTAGAGATGGGAAAGTAGGATTTTTAGAAGGGCAGGGAAGGTAATTTGGCTAATAACGCAATTAGGAATTAATTAAGATAAAAATAATTTAATTAATTAAATTAAATATATATTCATTTAAATTAGCTAAATATTGTAAATAGCATAACTTTTGCATACGTTAACGAAATTTAACGAAACAAGATCTGTTGGGATCGTAGGGTCGAGACCTACCCGATAGCACTGACTAGGAGTCAATCCGATGCAGTGGAAAATTCAGCTAATTTTGGACGGTCGTCCCAAATTAAAAGCGACAAACGCGTCAACCGTCGACCAGAACAAACTCTGGTGAGTTAATTCTCACACCTTCTGAAATTCTGTGATGTGTTAAATTCATGCTAAAATATAATTTATCATTAAAAATATAAATTGATTGACTGGTTGCTATTGGATGATTATTGGTTGCTGTTATCTATAGATGGTTTAATTTATTTCATATATTATTATGAAATGTTTAACGAGCTGTGATGCAGGGCAGAACAGGTTGGAGGGATCCGACCGGATTCCTCAAATATTATATGTGTTGTTTGTTTGTTTCTATTGTTGATATTTGAACTGTTTAAACCCCTATGGTTGAAAAACCTGTTTGAACATGATGGTTGAACAAATAATCACCCGTGTTGTGTTTAAAATCAACCGATAGTGTTGATTTGGTAATTGGCAGTGAATGGCCTAAAATGTGTTTTAAACGTCGTTCGACCGTTCGGTGAAACGACGCAGTTTAAAGTTATAAATTATTTTATAATTAAAATGAAGTTTTTCACTCATTTTAGACAAGTAATTAAATGGGAAATTTATAAATAAATATTTTAATCGAATTTATAAAAGAAATTATCAATTGGTTAGTGATAATAAGGGAATCATTATTTAATCAGCTTTAAAGGTAATGATTATTCTAATTTTAGTTAATGGCAAGGTTAACTATTTTTCATATAGTAAATGTTAAAGCTAATCATTATTTTTATTAAAAATGATTTGATGTAGTGATTTTTAATTGGAATTCAAGTTAGATATTATTGAGTGGCAACAAGTTCGATTGAAGTCAAATAAGGGCGTTATAAGAGATTTATAACCCAAGTGTGTAAACGAGCTTTGTAAATGAAATTGGAAAGTAAATATTGAGATTTCACTTAATTGAATAAAGGGAATTCAATTGAAAGTAAATGTTTAAGAGAGATGATAATATATTGGAATATGATAATGGCAAGAGCTTTTTTTAAAATGAAATATAAGTAGTTATTTAATTTTGTATAAGGGAATCCAAGCGGGGTTTTTGAAAAGGGTTTTAAAACCAAAATGATAAGTTAAAAGGTTTATTGAAAGAGTGTATTTCAAATGTAAGAAACGGTTTATAAACCATATTTGAAATCGAGATGGTAAATAAGATTTTGGTGAAATGGTTAAGTGACAAACTGGTATTATTCTGAGATGAGAACGTTGTCGATCAAGGTCTGAGAGGTAACTAAAATACCCTAACTTGGTTGGCTTCACTATTATCGAGTAATAGTATTAGTTTGGAACAAGTGGAGGGGTTAAGATTAGTTTTACCCTCTAAAAGGGTTATCGAACTCTACTGTAAGATTTTGGGAAATAAATAATATTGAAATATCAGTTCAAAGGAAATAAGAATATTGTTTTCAAATTATATTGAATATTTGTTTATTCAATTAGAGTTGGTCGAATACAGTATTTGAGGTAGGATTAGTCAAACATAGTTTTTCAAGAAGAGTTGCCATTGCATACGACTACTAGCGTAATTCGCAGGGTTGCAGATAGCCTATGACGGTCGGATGTTTCCTGAGGGAATCAGGTGTAACTATTGTGATCGTTGCGATCTAGAGTCAAGCGAATGGGGTTAAGTCGAGTATTAGTTAATCGATAGGAGTAATCAAGTCGAGTTAGTCAAGTTAGAGTTAAGTCAAATATTAGAGTTGATTAACGATTTTGTCAAATATATTTAAACAGGCCAAGTCATGCCAAATACTGAATCATAAAACTCATTGTGTCCACACTATTGATATTGATAGTTAAAACACCGACTATGAAACCTGACCAAATACGATTGTTGGTATGGAAAGACCGGGATCGAATTTATATTCAAAAACCATTCCGACCAACAAATACGTGAAGACGTCGATTGTAGACGGAGCAAGTGAAGACCGTGAATCTTCATAAGCGGAAGGACTACTGGTCCAATCTCGCTGGCTTGCAACCAGAGTTATTCGATTTGTGATTCTGTCGTGGTTGAATCCACGGGTTACAAGGACTACTCGCTACTGATCCATGGGGTGATTCCTATATGAGATACAGTAGGAGGGTGCCTTTGGTTCATCCTGTTCCTGGATGACTTGTATGGACGAGTGTCTGACAGAGTATTTCCAAAAGAGTCACGTACGTTGATTTCTCCAAACGTACCATAGTTGATGGCGGAGAAATGGTTGTTCTCTACCCAAATGACTAGAGTATTTTTGTGGATGTCAATTAGTGATATCCGACGGATATAATGATGTGGCATTCAAAGTGAATGATGGCCAGATGTTCGAAGAGATGAATTCTAGCCTCAAGCCTCATCAACCGGGAAATGATAAAAATCGGGCAGGCAGCATGGCTATGTGGGTCGCTCCCATTAGGGTGTATGATCACCTATCTAGAGAAATTCCTTTTGCTTATTTACTCTATATTCGATGTTGTCCCTTTACGGGAGACAGTGGTTTGAGCCCAACCGTTGGTGATATACATTCGATACACTCAAGCGAAATGAGTGGTCGGTCATGTGAGGGCCGGGTTGCAAGACGTTCTTGTTGAACGCAGTGTATTCGCCTCTAGAGATACACGTGCGGAAGGTGGTCCCATACCTTGTCCAGTTGGAAACCAATATCCAATAAGCGCCCGCGGTTTTGATTGTATACTATATATGGGGAGCGTGAGATGCAAGCGTTCCTCTAGATTGTAATTTATTTGTATTAAACATTATGATAATATCAGATCAAGTTATGATTTTCAAAAATGGTTTGGGTTATAGTAAGGTAAAAACCGTCCGTGTTTATGTGTGGACTGGTCTTACTATTATCGTTTTGTTTCATAAAGGATTTTCAAATTTAAACAAGTGTGTGTTATGTGAATTTATCACTGATAGTATTCCAGACTGACCCGGTGTATTTTGTTTTAAATCAAATGTGCTCGGGTCAAACCGAGTATGTTCCAGGTTAGGTTTCGCTTGGAGTTTCAGGTGCTAGAAGCAGGTGGCTTCACCGCTAGTATATAAAGCTATTATTCCGCTATGATTGATATATGTTGTACTCTGATGATTGGTATGTATATACAGCTTTTGTATAAAAGATTTGTGATATTGTATTTTATTCGTTCCACTGTGAGATTCTGGCGTGTTCTTCTTCTTTCTTCTATTCTATTACTTCTTTCTTTCTATTCTCACCCTCTAAATTCTTTCTCATGACAATCTGGGGGTTCGATACTTGGCTTTTGGACAAGCGATACGGGTTTATGTATTGTTGTCGAGAATTCGAGCGTCGACTTTTTCCCCGGGTCGTTACAGTGGTATCAGAGCTATTGGTTTAGATATAACCTTGGCTCTGTGGTGCGACTCAATAGAGATGGGGTTAGTAACGCCCTAGATTGAGTCTGAGTGTATATACGAGAGTGCGTATTTGTATTTTGATATAAAATTATTTTTGAAACTATTTTTGGCCCAATTTATTTTATATATAAAAAAAGTAAAGTTTGTTATAGTATGCGAAAATTGTTTGGATTTGTTGATTATGTGATATGCTGAATTGTGTTGATGGATGCTCGAATATAAATCTGAACCTGAATAGGGTAGGTTGAAACAAATCTGGATATAATTAAGTTGACCAATCAATCCAGATTCAAATAATTTTGAATGGGTAATTAAATAAGTCAATTCAGGGAAATAAATCTGAATGGATAATTATAGTAATAAAGGAAGTAATTATGAATAATAAATCCCGTGCGGATTGAACTGTGTGTGGAATGAGTCGATAGGAAATTATATGGATGTTTTAAACATAACTGACCTTGTGTGATAGCTAATGAATTTGTTTGAGTTGAGAACAGGTGCAAGTGCCAGTTCAGCTTTAAAATCCATCCAAAGGAGAAATTTTGGAGTTAATTAAATCCTGTTGGAGTAGAGCTGCATAAAAATTAAGCAGGCTCGAATATAAAATTATAGCTTATCGCATAATAACGCTCGCCAAAAGGTACGCCTACGCCAATATTAAATTTTTGGTTTTGTTTGGGTTTTGAGTTTGATTTTTGATTTTTTCGACTATGAGAGTCGAGGAATATCTATTTCTTGATCCTGCGATATTGCAGATGGTCCTCCGTACATGGGAGACTCTGCCAAAATTTTTCCAAAATTTAAGGTGTTGGAATACTTTTGAAGATTTTTGAAAATTTGATTAGTTGAAATAAATTGCTTTTAGAACTGATTGGATTAATTTTGAAAATAAAATCGATTTTTAATTAAATATATTTGTAAAGATAGTGGACTTGCAACATTCTTTCTGCCTTGGCAATTTCGAGGACGAAATTATTTTAAGGGGGAAGGAATGTAACGGCCCAGATTTTTGACCATTTAGTTTAATAATTTGAAAATGTTTTTTTTATATTGTTTTGGAATTTTAATGGTTTATTTTCAATAATTTGGAATATTTTATTAATATACTAATATTTTATTCCGAAATGGTAGAAATTTAGTGGATCTGTAATATAATGTGAACTGGCAGTATAAAAGGATAAATTTTGAATTAAAAATAGTACGTTTACAAAGGAAGTAGTAGCTAACGAACTCGGATTTCGATGAAATCAGTTTCATTAAATCCGAAATGATGAAATTAGGTAACCAACAAAGTTACGTCAAAAATGGCATTTGTATGTGAAAAAGAAAAAAATAAAAGGCCAAAATTTGAACTAAATTTTGACGGTAATTGGAATTTGCTAATGCTAACGGCAAAACTGGAACCTGAGACCTATCCAGGAAAATTCTAAATATAGGATATTAGCTATATATGAAGTCTAGGAAAATCTTATAATGGATATAGAAAGTTATTAAGGAAATAAAATTTAAATAAATTATTTGAAAATCTAAACGAACTCCGATTTTTGATTTGAATACATAGGATTGAAGTACGTTAAAAACAGGACCCGATGGTGGAAGAATTTCTGAAAACCGTTATCGTTTGATACTCCAACGTGAGACTGGAAGGTGTTGAAACTAACACAAAACACTATTTTGAATTTGAATTTAAATTATTTGAAAGTTCAAACGAATTCGAATTTGAAATATTTTTATATATTATTGAAGAGCAAGAAAAATTGAACAACATGGTTGAAAAAGATTTTGGATAAGGTATAAATAAGTAAGTCAAATTAATGTCCGAATAGGGTTGAGAAAACACACTTTACTATTCATAAATTATTAAATTTATTAATAATTTAATTAATTTAAGGATTAATCCTAGCCATTCATTTTCGACCGTTGGATTCGTGCCACCTTAGCAATCCATGTGACTCCTTCGGCTATAAATACCCCCCTTCCATTTTAAACTCACCCCTCCTCTTCCTCTTTCAAGCTTTGGCAATGGCAGAAATAATAATAAAATAATAGAAAAATAGGGAAAAGGAAGAAAGGGGGAAAGGAGGGCAAGACAGGGAGCTAGGGAGTCTTAGGCAGAGGCTAGGGCTTCACGGGGTAAGTTTTTAAATAATATTTATTTATTTAGTTATTTTGGTAATATATATATATATATATATTATAATTAAAATAGAATTTGTAAAAATAAATATCAGAACATTTTAAGCGTGACAGAGAGGATAGTGTCTAAGGCTTGAGTTTGGAAAATATAGTTTCCTACTCTCCCTGGCTATCGCTAACTGATCCGACGGATGGGATGGTTAATTTAAATTTAAAATTTAATTTGAATTTAAAATAGACCAGGGGCATTTTCGTAATTTTTAACTATAAACTTTAAAAGCTTATAACTTTTCCAGAACAAGTCGGATTTCCACGAAACAAGGACCGTTGGATTCTTATCGAAAAATACTTTAAAATGAGTTACAGCAGATTTTTGATCCGGTTTATAATTTTTAAGTTATAATTAAATGAATATTTTTAAATATTTTGTTTGGAAATTAAATTTAATTAATATTTAAATGGTTTTTCATTTTTAAAAATTGGATATGGCTAGAGATGGGAAAGTAGGATTTTTTAGAAGGGCAGGGAAGGTAATTTGGCTAATAACGCAATTAGGAATTAATTAAGATAAAAATAATTTAATTAATTAAATTAAATATATATTCATTTAAATTAGCTAAATATTGTAAATAGCATAACTTTTGCATACGTTAACGAAATTTAACGAAACAAGATCTGTTGGGATCGTAGGGTCGAGACCTACCCGATGGCACTGACTAGGAGTCAATCCGATGCAGTGGAAAATTCAGCTAATTTTGGACGGTCGTCCCAAATTAAAAGTGACAAACGCGTCAACCGTCGACCAGAACAAACTCTGGTGAGTTAATTTTCACACCTTCTGAAATTCTGTGATGTGGTAAATTCATGTTAAAATATAATTTATCTTTAAAAATATAAATTGATTGACTGGTTGCTATTGGCTGATTATTGGTTGCTGTTATCTATAGATGGTTTAATTTATTTCATATATTATTATGAAATGTTTAACGAGCTGTGATGCAGGGCAGAACAGGTTGGAGGGATCCGACCGGATTCCTCAAATATTATATGTGTTGTTTGTTTGTTTCTATTGTTGATATTTGAACTGTTTAAACCCCTATGGTTGAAAAACCTGTTTGAACATGATGGTTGAACAAATAATCACCCGTGTTGTGTTTAAAATCAACCGATAGTGTTGATTTGGTAATTGGCAGTGAATGGCCTAAAATGTGTTTTAAACGTCGCTCGACCGTTCGGTGAAACGATGCAGTTTAAAGTTATAAATTATTTTATAATTAAATTGAAGTTTTTCACTCATTTTAGACAAGTAATTAAATGGGAAATTTATAAATAAATATTTTAATTGAATTTATAAAAGAAATTATCAATTGGTTAGTGATAATAAGGAAATCATTATTTAATCAGCTTTAAAGGTAATGATTATTCTAATTTTAGTTAATGGCAAGGTTAACTATTTTTCATATAGTAAATGTTAAAGCTAATCATTATTTTTATTAAAAATGATTTGATGTAGTGAATTTTAATTGGAATTCAAGTTAGATATTGTTGAGTGGCAACAAGTTCAATTGAAGTCAAATAAGGGCGTTATAAGAGATTTATAACCCAAGTGTGTGAACGAGCTTTGTAAATGAAATTGGAAAGTAAATATTGAGATTTCACTTAATTGAATAAAGTGAATTCAACTGAAAGTAAATGTTTAAGAGAGATGATAATATATTGGAATATGGTAATGGCAAGAGCTTTTTTTAAAATGAAATATAAGTAATTATTTAATTTTGTATAAGGGAATCCAAGCGGGGTTTTTGAAAAGGGTTTTAAAGCCAAAATGATAAGTTAAAAGGTTTATTGAAAGAGTGAATTTCAAATGTAAGAAACGGTTTATAAACCATATTTGAAATCGAGATGGTAAATAAGATTTTGGTGAAATGGTTAAGTGACAAACTGGTATTATTCTGAGATGAGAACGTTGTCGATCAAGGTCTGAGAGGTAACTAAAATACCCCAACTTGGTTGGCTTCACTATTATCGAGTAATAGTATTAGTTTGGAACAAGTGGAGGGGTTAAGATTAGTTTTACCCTATACAAGGGATATCGAACTCTACTGTAAGATTTTGGGAAATAAATAATATTGAAATATTAGTTCAAAGGAAATAAGAATATTGTTTTCAAATTATATTGAATATTTGTTTATTCAATTAGAGTTGGTCGAATACAGTATTTGAGGTAGGGTTAGTCAAACATAGTTTTTCAAGAAGAGTTGCCATTGCATACGACTACTAGCGTAATTCGTAGGGTTGCAGATAGCCTACGGCGGTCGGATGTTTCCTGAGGGAATCAGGTGTAACTATTGTGATCGCTGCGATCTAGAGTCAAGCGAATGGGGTTAAGTCGAGTATTAGTTAATCGATAGGAGTAATCAAGTCGAGTTAGTCAAGTTAGAGTTAAGTAAAATATTAGAATTGATTAACGATTTTGTCAAATATATTTAAACAGGCCAAGTCATGCCAAATACTGAATCATAAAACTCATTGTGTCCACACTATTGATATTGATAGTTAAAATACCGACTATCAAACCTGACCAAATACGATTGTTGGTATGGAAAGACCGGGATCGAATTTATATTCAAAAACCATTCCGACCAACAAATACGTGAAGACGTCGATTGAAGACGGAGCAAGTGAAGACCGTGGATCTTCATAAGCGGAAGGACTACTGGTCCAATCTCGCTGGCTTGCAACCAGAGTTATTCGATTTGTGATTCTGTCATGGTTGAATCCACGGGTTGCAAGGACTACTCGCTACTGATCCATGGGGTGATTCCTATATGAGATGCAGTAGGAGGGTGCCTTCGGTTCATCCTGTTCCTGGATGACTTGTATGGACGAGTGTCTGACAGAGTATTTCCAAAGGAGTCACGTACGTTGATTTCTCCAAACGTACCATAGTTGATGGCGGAGAAATGGTTATTCTCTAGCCAAACGACTAGAGTATTTTTGTGGACGTCAATTAGTGATATCCGATGGATCTGACGATGTGGCATTCAAAGTGAATGATGGGCAGATGTTTGAAGAGATGAATTCTAGCTTCAAGCCTCATCAACCGGGAAATGATAAAAATCGGGCAGGCAGCATGGCTATGTGGGTCGCTCCCATTAGGGTGTATGATCACCTATCTAGAGAAATTCCTTTTGCTTCTTTAATCTATATTCGATGTTGTCCCTTTACGGGAGACGGTGGTTTGAGCCCAACCGTTGGTGATATACATTCGATACACTCAAGCGAAATGAGTGGTCGGTCATGTGAGGGCCGGGTTGCAAGACGTTCTTGTTGAACGCAGTGTATTCGCCTCTAGAGATACATGTGCGGAAGGTGGTCCCATACCTTGTCAAGTTGGAAACCAATATCCAATAAGCGCCCGCGGTTTTGATTGTATACTATATATGGGGAGCGTGAGATGCAAGCGTTCCTCTAGATTGTAATTTATTTGTATTAAACATTATGATAATATCAGATCAAGTTATGATTTTCAAAAATGGTTTGGGTTATAGTAAGGTAAAAACCGTCCGTGTTTATGTGTGGACTGGTCTTACTATTATCGTTTTGTTTCATAAAGGATTTTCAAAGTTAAACAAGTGTGTGTTATGTGAATTTATCACTGATAGTATTCCAGACTGACCCGGTGTATTTTGTTTTAAATCAAATGTGCTCGGGTCAAACCGAGTATGTTCCAGGTTAGGTTTCGCTTGGAGTTTCAGGTGCTAGAAGCAGGTGGCTTCACCGCTAGTATATAAAGCTATTATTCCGCTGTGATTGATATATGTTGTACTCTGATGATTGGTATGTATATGCAGTTTTTGTATAAAGGATTTGTGATATTATATTTTATTCGTTCCGCTGTGAGATTCTGACGTGTTCTTCTTCTTTCTTCTATTCTAATACTTCTTTCTTTCTATTCTCACCCTCTAAATTCTTTCTCATGACAATCTGGGGGTTCGATACTTGGGTTTTTGACAAGCGATACGGGTTTATGTATTGTTGTCGAGAATTCGAGCGTCGACTTTTTCCCCGGGTCGTTACAGTTTGCACAGAAGCGGTTTATTCAATAGTTCATAACTCATCGAATATTATTTGTACAAACACGATATTCTAATTCGAATTCGCTTTACCGCTAAAGATCAACTAATCGGCTAAAGCCAAATATGGATTTCAAATGTTATCGTTTCAATAACTTATATGATGATGTACAATATTTCATATTTTTGAAATATGTATCTGTGATTTGTTTTTTGCCTCCTTTTTGACAAGCTTTGATATTCATGCCCCTGCCTGGGAGGTCTTTATCCTTCACTGTGGAAAGTATTTTGGATTTCGTGCCCCAACTTGGGCTAAAATCTAACACTTGTTGCATCTGATATATTCAAACTCTGCGCAAGTTAATTGGTTAAGATCCGAAAACTACAACAGAAGTTGTCTTTTATAGCGGTTTATAGCCGCTATTAATAACAGTTATAGCGGTTTGACAAATGTTGTATATTGACATGTTATAAAAAAAGTACTGAATATTTATAACACCAAAAAAACGGCTATAAAAAAGCTTGGTTTTGTAACGCAAATTTTCCGCTATGTTATTTAAAGACAATAGCTCATCCACACTACTATTAAACATCTAAATCTCAAAGAAAGAGAATATTCATAACTCATTTTAGCCGCTATAACATGCTTATTCGATAGCGGCTATATGACGCTATTAAATCAACATATTATATTAATCAAAATGAATCTTCATAACAATTTAAAAAGCAATGTATGAAAGGAGAAAATATGATAATCAGCAAATATAACACATATTTATGATAACAAAATAAAGTATCAACCAACAAAAAATAATTTATATCCATGAACAACCAAATTCAATACATAGGTTTTCAATTCCACATTAATGTCAATTTAAGTACACAAACATAATTCATGTTTAATGTATACAAATACTAAATGCATCACTAAAAATTTCAATTGCTCAAAGTCATTATTTCTCCATCAAATAGTTCAAAAAGATCTTATCCACTTGCGTATAAAGGACCTTCCTTTCAGGTAAGCTTGTCTGTCTAAATAAAAATTTCATAAGATGATATCCATTATAAAGCTATTAAACTAAAAATTGATTTTACCATTTTGTTTGTTAGCAAAGTTGTGTACATATGCAAAATCATTCATCCGTGGTGTCATCAAAAACTGCATGTTTCTGTCTATGTTCTGCATTCTATCTTCACAGGGGTACCTATAACAATATCAGTCATTATGAATAATTATTGATAGGCCATTTTTGTAACTATAAAAAGACTAAATATTAGAATGGAGAAGTATAAATCAATCGAATATTTTATTTGCCAAAAAAAAGGTGTATTTGTATGTCATGTAATTTCTGATGGTCTAGTTTCAGTTGCCACCAAGGTCTTACACCTATCATTCCTTTTTTTAGTGCTGCCAAGGCCTTGCTGCTTTATCTTGTTTTCCTGACTGCCAATGCAGGTTTTTCATCATCCATCGTACATCACTTACCTACATAATCAATCGTACATAAGGCTTTTCGCTTAGCTATTCGTCAAGCTACATTATTATCAGTCTTCTAAGTATTTGTTTTGTCTAACTTAAGTATTAGCATAAATTCACTTTGGAATGCTAATTAGCATCGGTTTTAACATTTTGTAAAAAGCGAAAGTGCCTTCCTCAAGTACCACCCTTGGTCTCATTTGGGAAAATTGTCTTAGTGTGGTTTTGTATGCAACACACACAAGAACTCTCATATTTCTATTTATTTCCTATACCATTCAGAGTCATATCAAAATTTCTTTTTTCTTTTTTTCAAACAAAGAACTGAAAATAAGATTGCAGGTATCATTTCTATATTAGTGCTACTTTTGAGTGTAAAGTTTTACCTGGTCACTTGAGCCACTACAGCCCTGATATGCCTATAGTTTCAAATCATCGCTCATAATCTCCAAAACAGAGCCCTGCACCTTCAACAGTCAACTCAACTGCGCCTTCGACCCAACAGAGATTCCAAAACAAGTCGTCAGTCCCATAGATCGGACTCTACACAGGTACGTACCACTACTAAGCCACCTCATAGAACTCCTCTTTCACCATCCACTAGTTGAATATCAGTCCAACATCATCCCCTCCTCTATAAACAACAAATCCACAAACCCCTCAACAAACACGTACTCCACTAACCCAACTACTTTCACTGCCATAAACTATCCACTTCAACTAATCCAACTACTTCCACTTCCATAAACTTTCCACTTCAACTGCCTTCATCCTCATTATTGTTGTAAACAATCAACGCACCAACCTTAACATGTTCCACTCAAACTGCCTCATCAGCCATAATGACTACTGCATATGCCCATTCACACGAACATCGGTGCACGTGAACGTGGCCTCTACTTGTTGGAGAACTTCGCGTCTGCTGCCGCTCATCCGCCGTGTATTGGTAGGTGAGCTCTCGATTATTTCCTCCTCAAAACAATGGTCTACTTGAATGAAATCTGAATATCAAAAAAAATCTGGGTCGAAGAAAAACACTCTTGCCACCTCCACTGAACAAGTTCCGATCTGAATACCAAATATGGACACCATTAATAGTTCTAAAAGTAAAAAACGGTTTTACTAAAAATTAAGGCTAGATTCATGAATAGAGTGTGTCTACAAGTAATCAATACAATATCATGGTGACATTAATAACTAAGGCTATGTTGTTCACAATGCGATTACTTTGGCCATTTACAAAAATTTGTAATTTTTATAACGTGTAGGAGCAAAAAAAATATCAATAACACTTAACAGTTGTACTATGAATAACTTTAATAAATATAATTTCAGAAGTAAACAAGTGCATGGCAAACATATGGATTTAGACAAAGGTTTCACTAAAAATTTAAGGCTGCATTGATGTATAGTCCATGTCTACAAGTAATCAATACAACACCATGGTGACATTAATATGAATTAAGGCTATGTTTTTCACAGTGCAATTATCTTGGCCATTTACAAAAATTATGTAATGTTTAAAAGGTTTAGGATCTCAACAAACACCTGACAATTGCACTGTGAACATTTTTAATAGACATATTGACAAAATTAAACAAGTACATGGCCATTGCAATAACCCTATTTCAAGCAATGCTGTCCACGGATAATTATCAGAAAACAACCAAATGTAATTATTCCTATGTTAAATAATAAGAGCGGCCGAATTAAAAATCCTAGCTTACAGATACCTCCATATGTACACAATTCTTGATACAATGTGCAAGTTCAATTTAGCTCCGATCCTGTTGAAGTTTAGTATGTGATAACATTCAAAATTCCATTGATGTGGAAGAGTACACAATTAACCTGACCTGACCCTTGATGATACTCAGAAATCTGTGTTGAACGTCAATATGCCACTAGAATCT
Source organism: Allium sativum (assembly GCA_030737875.1). Taxonomy (NCBI): domain Eukaryota; kingdom Viridiplantae; phylum Streptophyta; class Magnoliopsida; order Asparagales; family Amaryllidaceae; genus Allium; species Allium sativum. The sequence goes on along the minus strand of CM060925.1, from coordinate 302,432,218 downwards.
CATGCCTCTCGGGTGCTCAAGAGCTTTTCCAGTCATCCATCGAACTCCAGCAAAGTAATATTCCTTCCATTGCCGGTTAACCTTCTCCTTCAGTATGTTCCACCCATGCTGAGACCACTGCAACAATGTTACCATAATTCACCTAGTCTCAATGTTGTGCTTTCTGAAAAACCTGAAACTCTGGTGAATCTACTACTATCAGAACTAGACATGCACAAAAATTAAGAGTAAACATAATAATATATAGAGTAAAGCTACAGGTGATATATATGTGATCACTAAACCAATGTGGGACCACAATACAATGCACCTAAAAGCAAAGGCTAAGAAGCTCAAAATGTCTAAATCAAGCACTACCTCCCTACGCAGATCCAATTCTAGGGGAGACACTGATAGCTAATGTCATTCATATACCGAAATTTAAGGGGGTCAAACTTTCTCATAATAAAATTACCCCAGATAGAGTATTCTAATTATGACAGACTACTGCAATATACAAGTCAGAACAGAGGATTGATGGAATTACTATAACATGATTTATTAACTAAGGAGAGCTAAACTCGTTTGTACTACTACAAACAATTATCAGGCACTAAAGATGTGATATCCAATACCCCAGTAGAAGATAAAACAGATTAACAAATTGACGTAATCAGACTGTACTGATCAGAAAAATTTAAAAGTTAACATGACCGATTCTGGCAATCCGGACGATGATGTGCCCAAAAACATTCAAGAAGGGATGCATAAAAACGAATAATAATTTGGTTAAATGTGTAGTAGTACGAAAATGAAGCATGTAATCAATTAACATGTAAGAAGGGGAACAAATTGGGGTAGCAAAAGGGCTAATAATATTCAAAACAAACAACATGAACTATTAGTAAGTAAAGAATTACCGAATTACCAGTTTAACATAACTTTGCAAGAGCATTGCACATGGTTGGGAACAATATTACGAAAAATAACGAAATGTAGTGTGCAAAGTAGGCTTCAAACAGTGCAGAATAATTCCGATGTTTCCCTCATTGATGTTTAATTTCTGAAACATGATGTGAATATGTGCAGTGGGACAAACAGTTGAATTTCCAACTTGTAGTAAATGGCATAATAAGTGCAAACATTTGCTTGTAACAAACTGATTAGTTTCCAGTTAAAAAGTCTATAAGTGTACACATATGATTTCTCTCTTTTGAGTTGTACAGTTCTCTGTCCGACAAATGAGATGATGATAGAATCATAGTTTAGATACAAGAATTTAGAAAATAATATAAACGTGTAAAATACGTATTAACCTATTTACTATGAGGTCAGTGAGAAAACTAACTCAACCAAATTTAGCAGTACACCTGCCATTCCGCAGCCATGCTACCCATCCGATCTCTACTCTACACATTTACTGGCCAAACGCACAAGCCGAAGACCATCACCATTGCACCATTGCATTATCAGTGCATGAACATCCGTATATGATCGGAAAAATGAAAAAGCTTACATATTTTATATATTATAAGTAAATTTATTTCCCTTGTATGTTCCTTCTTTATGAAAGACAAAATAAAATAAGAAGTCCTACTAGAAAATAGAAGTAAACAAGCAAACGATTATATAGGTAGATTCTTAAAATGATATATTATATTATATATTATAAGTAAATAAGACAGCAAGGTATATCAAGGTCTATTTGAAATTAAATATGAGCAGAACTTACAGTGACCTAGAAAGAAACCCCCGAAGATAATTGATGATTTAACCAAAGGTTCATTTAATAGGTTGCTAAGTCTTTGGAAATGGTTCTTTTCAATGATCCTTGCTGTCTCTTCTGGTCTAGGGTATATTCTCTTGATCGTTTCCTTTATGTGTTCAATCTGCATATTGAAGCGCAAGTTTATTTGTAAATTCATTAAACCGACAATATGGTATGAATAGAAAAACTTTCCATTCATTTTTTCTCGGGTACCAGTTTAGGTGCAAAGTTATCCTCAATGAGTATATAGACGATGACGATGCCCTGACCGTAGCATGGTGCCCACTTTCAAAACACATAATTAGTTGATAAGTTGGAAACTAAACCGAATAGCTTAACCTTATTCAAAAATGATTTAAAAAATGATATTTGGATTGATAAATACAGTACACAAAATTGTCATGATAGTAGTACAGGGAGACGTGCAACTAAATAAACACATATAAGTATACAAGTGTCATCAGCTACCTCGCACTTGTGAATCTTCTCTTACCCTAAGGCTCTACCCAACCGGATCAAGTAAATCATTGATAACCTGAGAAATGAAAGAAGCGTGCATCAAAAATAGTATTAAATCTTGCAATTTTTTTTCTGACAGAACACGACACAATTGTTGCAAATCTGACTAGAAAATGATCGTCATGGAGCTGAATAAGTGAAAATCTTGTTTGTAAACAAAAGAGCGGTATTAATACATCTCCATATAAGTTGAAGCACATAGATAGTAGTAGTAGAAACATTCTATACCCATTTTAATCTCCAATCGGATTCCTGTGAACTGTTAGTAAAATGATACCGAGTATCAAGTTTAGCTTAACCCACTCCTTGCTTGCATTCAATATTACTGTAGTAATAATCAAGGTATTCATAAGGTGATTCAAATTGAAAATCACGAAATATCAATTTTAGCATAGCTTTGAAAGATGTGAAATGCGCTAAGCATTAAAAAAATATATTAACAAATTAAATTTTCGAAATTAAACTCGGATGATTAATTTTAAAATAAAACTTAGCTATATAAAAGGAACATTTGAATTAAAAACTCATGTGGTTTATTTTGCTAGCAGACTTAGCTATACAAAGGGAATGTTTGAATTAAAAACTCTTGTGGTTTATTCCGCTACTGGTAACACCATAAACAAACACGGTTCCTGCATAAAACTTAGCACAGTAATCATGCTAGCCTACCACAAAAAATATTCGTGAAAAAAAAATAGAAACGAAATGACTCTATGTTTTCTATCAGTTGCTCTAAATATTGTTATAGGAGTTCATTATCATGTCTGATGATTATATACCACCGTAAAGATTGATCACGCAAGGATTTCGAGAGTCATGATATTCGTTTTTGCATTACACCTTTATTCCTCTTCTTCTTTTGGTATTTTCCTTCCATTTTTTGAAGCTTATGAATGTTTTGGATTCCCAATAACATAACAGAAATTGCATTCGTACCTTACTCTTATTTTTCTTCATTAAAGCCTTTAACAAAAGCACTCATTTGTTACCTTGTTAATGAAGATGTTTTATTAGTTGGAAAGAAAATATATTTTTTAATGTACGGAGATTGAGTACTTTGGAGAATGAAGTGTGGTCAAGTACTGGAAAATCATTTATTTCTAGTTAAATAAGTGTTCTCTAATAATTTAAAAGTTTTGTAGGTAAGAAAGGACATTACTGGATTTGAATCTTGATAAATCGATGTTTCCTCGATAATGAATTGCCGTTTTCTTGATCTTTAATTATTCATCAAAGAGTTTTAATTCGCACATGCCATATCCTTATGTGAAGTCTCAAACATGATTGTATTGTTTCAAAGTCATTATTTCAAAATGTGAACAATTAAATATAAAGTGTGGAATGATGAATATCTTACCCTATGGTGGTTTGGTACATATAATTTTATATGTTGGACATGTTGGCTAGAATTTAATATATCTTCCCAAATTTTAAGCACATAAGTCTGCATGATATCACTGAACGCTAGAGTGTCGATGTAACCATAGGCTCCAGTTCATTAAAATATTAACATCCCTATAGTATGACAAAAATTAACGATATCACTATGACATCATTAAATTGGTATCAAAATGACATCATTAACATTTTAATGACAATCTTTTTTCCTATATGAGCAGTGGACGTCTCTAGTTAGATCAGCATCACCGTAACGACATCAAAACCCAATGCAAAATTGCAGGTTTGTAGTAGTATTATGTCCAAAATCGCATTAAGCTTTTGATTCTAGTGTACAACAATAAAATAAGTAAAACCCCTAACTGTGATGGTGATGATAATATTCATTTATGAACTCATACAGAATATTCAGTGAATAGCAGTGGGAATTGCAAAGGGATAATGTTCATAAATGTAAAAATGTATAATTAACTTAATGTATAATGTTAATTAATTAGTTAATTAGTTCAAAACTAAGCTGAATAGCAGTGGTGGTGAAGTTAATATTCAGGAGATGATAGGGTTCAGGTGGTATGTAGAAGGAAGAGGGGCAGTGAAGAAGTGACGCAGATTGTGGGTTGGCTGATGGTGATGTAGTGAAGAAGTGACATGCAGAAAGATTGAACATAGAAAAGATCAACAGGACTGGGATACACAAACAAAACAGAGGTGGTGCACGAAGAACAACAAAAGAAAGGATAAAAAACGTAGGGTATACGTGAAAAAAAAAAATTCTTTCTTTTACGCAGTGTATATAAAAGCAAGTTATCAAATTTTTCGAATGGAATGAAACAGAAATTGAAAAGAAAGATATGCAAAATAGATTCTAAATTATAAATGTCAATGCACAAATGTACATAGAATTTCAGTTTTGAACAAAAACTGTATGATTAAAACAAAAACTGAGATCAAATAAAAGACTGGACTAAGAACAAAAACAAACTGTGAGAAAACAGAATTTTTTAAATATAGATATATGCAATCGTACTAAAAAGAGAACACAACAAAACAAAAACAAACAACAACTATTCTTATCAGATTTTAAGCACAATACCTTTATATTTCTCTCCTCTCAAATGAATTAAAAGTGCAATAGCACCACCCACCAAGGGACTCGCATACAATAATGCAGGAACAAGTGGATTGTATCTGCACACATTTAAGTCAATAGCAATCAAACAACAAAAACACAATAATCAAGCCCATATTATAACCAATGACTCATCAAACAACAAACTCCCTTCTCTTCATGTAACATTTTGTTAATAGAGTTAACATAACTTTTAGTATTAATACTTTCACATATGGTTGCTGCCATCACTCCATCTTAAGAGATGTATCTGCACCCTACCCATAACTTATATCTCTTAAATCTTATAAATCTCGTCGTATTTAGATTATTATTATTGTTTAGAAAAAAGATGACCATCTAGTATGTGTTGAAAAGTAAACTTGGTTTTAAATGGAAACAAATAAATTTGGTTCTATAAGTAAATGACAATTATGTAATAAATTGTATTCTTGTTTTAGGAAAGGCCAAAATCAAATAAATGATAATAAATTTTGGTCTATCAAAATAAGCAATAGAATTATCTAGAGAGAGAAGAGTGTAGAACACTGTCATGTTATATATAGATACTCTCTCATATGTTGTATCAATCAATGATCAATCAAGAAAAAAGAATCAAGCAATAAAATATTTTTTCTCCTCCCTTAAAATATTATACTTTCCTCTAATTTGTTTCTCTTCCTCCACATAAATTTTCTTAACAAAGTGGTATCAGAGCCTGAAGATCCTAAGAAATGGCGAATAACAACGTTCCCGTTCCAGTTCCAATGCTTACCAAGACCAACTATGATAATTGGAGCTTAAGAATGAAGGCCCTCCTTGGAGCAAATCGTGTATGGCAGATAGTTGAGAAAGGCTATACTGAACCAGAAGACGAAGATAGCTTATCCCAAACCCAAAAGGATGAATTGGAAAACTTGAGGACAAGAGACAAGAAGGCTCTTAGTCTAATTTATCAAGCATTGGATGATGACAATTTTGAAAAGATTTCGGAAGCAAAATCAGCAAAAGAAGCATGGGAAAGGCTTCAGGTATCGTACAAGGGGGCAGATCAAGTCAAAAAGGTGCGTCTTCAAACATTAAGAGGAGAATTTGAATCTCTACATATGAAAGAAGGTGAACTTGTTTCTGATTATTTTTCAAGAGTTTTAGTTGTTACTAATAACTTGAAAAGAAATGGTGAAAAATTAGATGATGTCAGAATCATGGAGAAGATTCTTAGATCATTAGATTCAAAGTTTGAACATATTGTCGCCATCATTGAAGAAACAAAAAACCTGGAGGCCATGGCTATAGAGGAGCTTTTAGGCTCATTGCAGGCTTATGAAGAAAAGAAAAAGAAGAAGGAAGAGACCGTAGAGCATGTTCTTAAGACACGAATTGATTCAAAAAAGGAAGAAAGTAATCAAAGCCAACAAAGATGGGGCCGTGGTCAAGAACGAGGAAGAGGACGTGGCTATGGATATGGACGAGGTTGGAGGCCCAACCATGACAATAACCATAGCTTCAATAATCAAAGAGGAGAAAGCACAACTAGAGGTCGTGGGAGAGGCAACTCAAATTCAAGGAGTGACAAGTCACGGATCAAATGCTATAATTGCAACAAATTTGGACACTATGCTTCTGAATGTAGAGCTCCAAGAAACAATAAAGTTGAAGAGAAGACCAATTATGCTGAAGAAAGAATTGTAGAAGATGGCACATTATTATTGGCCCATAAAGAAAATGAAAAGGGGGAGGACAATCAATGGTATCTAGATAGCGGCGCAAGCAACCATATGTGCGGAAGAAAAGATATGTTTGTGGAGCTTGATGAAACAATAAAGGGCAATGTGGCGTTTGGAGATGAATCAAAGGTAGCAGTGAAAGGCAAAGGTAATGTTCTTATTAAATTGAAGAATGGAGAGCATCAATTTATTTCTAATGTTTACTATGTGCCAAACATGAAAAGTAACATCTTGAGCTTAGGACAACTCTTAGAGAAAGGTTATGATATTCAATTAAAGGATAAAAGCCTTTCCATAAGAGACAGTGCAAGCAATCTCATTACTAAAGTACCAATGTCAAAAAATAGAATGTTTGTGCTCAACATTCAACATGGTGTCGCTCAATGTCTTAAGGCGTGCTACCAAGATGTCTCATGGCTTTGGCATCTTCGTTTTGGACATCTTAACTTCAAAGGATTAGAATTGCTCTTTAAGAAAGAAATGGTGAGAGGATTGCCTTGCATAAATCATCCCAATCAACTGTGCGAAGGATGTTTACTTGGGAAGCAAGTCAAAATGGGCTTTCCAAAGGAGTCATACTCAAGGGCCAAGAAACCATTAGAACTCATACATACAGATGTGTGTGGACCAATCAAGCCAAGCTCGTTAGGTAAAAGTAATTATTTCCTTCTTTTTATTGATGATTTTTCAAGAAAAACGTGGGTGTATTTTTTGAAGGAGAAATCAGAAGTATTTGAGAACTTCAAGAAGTTCAAAGCTCATGTTGAGAAGGAAAGTGGCCTTATGATAAAAGCCATGAGATCTGACCGTGGAGGAGAATTCACATCAAGAGAATTTCTGAAGTTTTGTGAAGATAATGGAATTCGACGCCAACTAACAGTGCCTAGATCTCCTCAGCAAAACGGAGTAGCAGAAAGGAAGAACAGGACAATTGTTGAAATGGCAAGGAGCATGCTCAAAAGTAAGAGACTACCAAAGGAATTTTGGGCGGAAGCTGTGGCATGCGCTGTTTATCTATCAAACCGATCTCCAACAAGAAGTGTGTGGGGGAAGACACCACAAGAAGCATGGAGCGGAAGGAAGCCTGGCATTTCTCATCTAAGAGTTTTTGGAAGCATAGCTCATGTACATGTACCGAATGAAAAGCGAAGCAAATTGGATGATAAAAGTGAAAAATATATTTTTATTGGTTATGACACAAATTCAAAAGGCTATAAACTTTATAATCCTGATACGAAGAAAATAATAATTAGTCGAGATGTTGTATTCGATGAAGAAGGAGAATGGGATTGGAGATCGTATGATGAGAATTACAACTTCTTTCCATATTTTGAAGAAGATGAGATGCAACAACCAAGGATCGAGCAATCAAGTGAAGAGCCTACTTCCCCACTAGCCTCACCAGCAACAAATTGTCAAGAAGATGGGAGCTCAAGTGAAAGGGTTCCTCGTTTTAGAAGCCTTCAAGAAATTTATGATGTAACAGAAAACCAAGACAATATTACTCTTTTTTGTCTTTTTGCAGATTGTGAGCCCATAAATTTTCAAGAAGCTTTGCAAAAGAAGAGTTGGAGAGATGCTATGGACGAAGAAATTAAGGCGATCAAGAAAAATGACACATGGGAGCTAGCTTCACTTCCAAAAGGACACAAGGCGATTGGTGTCAAGTGGGTGTACAAGGTAAAGAAAAATGCCAAAGGAGAAGTTGAGAGATACAAAGCAAGATTGGTAGCAAAAGGCTATATTCAAAGAGCTGGCATTGACTATGAAGAGGTATTTGCTCCAGTTGCTCGATTAGAAACTGTAAGATTGATAATTTCTTTAGCAGCTCAAAACAATTGGAAGATTCATCAAATGGATGTGAAGTCTGCCTTCCTAAATGGAGTCCTTGAAGAAGAAGTTTATATCGAGCAGCCACAAGGCTACGAAGTCAAGGGAGAAGAAGACAAAGTTTTGAAACTAAAGAAGGCACTTTATGGATTGAAACAAGCTCCAAGAGCTTGGAATGCTCGAATTGATAAGTATTTGAAAGAGAGAAACTTCATTAAATGTCCATATGAGCATGCACTCTATATTAAAATCCAAAATGGTGATACATTGATTGTATGTTTGTATGTAGATGACTTGATTTTCACAGGTAGCAATGCAAGCATGTTTAAAGAGTTTAAGAAAGAGATGACGAAGGAGTTTGAGATGACTGATATTGGGCTCATGTCTTATTATCTTGGCATTGAAGTAAAACAAGAAGATGAAGGCATTCTAATCACTCAAGAAGGCTATGCTAAGGAAATATTGAGAAAGTTCAAGATGGAAGACTCTAATCCGGTTTGCACGCCAATTGAAAGTGGAATCAAATTATCAAGACACGAAGAAGGAGAAAAGGTAGACTCTACACTTTTCAAGAGCTTGGTTGGCAGCTTAAGATATTTAACGTGCACAAGGCCCGACATTCTCTATGCAGTTGGAGTTGTAAGCCGATACATGGAGAATCCAACTACAACACATTTGAAAGCAGCAAAGAGGATTCTTCGCTATGTTAAAGGGACAACAAACTTTGGTTTGTACTACTCTGTTTCTGATAATTATGATCTTGTTGGATATAGTGATAGCGATTGGAGTGGAGATATAGACGACCGGAAAAGCACAAGTGGTTTTGTGTTCTACATGGGAGACACAGCTTTCACATGGATATCGAAAAAACAACCAATTGTCACGCTCTCTACATGCGAAGCGGAGTATGTAGCGGCTACTTCATGTGTTTGCCATGCAATTTGGCTAAGGAACTTGCTAAAAGAATTAGATTTGCAACAAAAGGAGCCAACCAAGATTTTCGTGGATAACAAATCAGCAATTGCTTTGGCCAAAAATCCAGTTTTTCATGATCGAAGCAAGCATATTAACACACGCTATCACTACATTAGAGAGTGCATCACTAGAAAGGAAGTGCAGCTAGAGTACGTGAAGTCCAATGATCAAATTGCTGATATTTTCACCAAGCCGCTAAAGTATGAAGATTTTATCAGGTTGAGAGATTTGCTTGGAGTAATAAAACCAAGTTTACGGGGGGATGTTGAAAAGTAAACTTGGTTTTAAATGGAAACAAATAAATTTGGTTCTATAAGTAAATGACAATTATGTAATAAATTGTATTCTTGTTTTAGGAAAGGCCAAAATCAAATAAATGATAATAAATTTTGGTCTATCAAAATAAGCAATAGAATTATCTAGAGAGAGAAGAGTGTAGAACACTGTCATGTTATATATAGATACTCTCTCATATGTTGTATCAATCAATGATCAATCAAGAAAAAAGAATCAAGCAATAAAATATTTTTTCTCCTCCCTTAAAATATTATACTTTCCTCTAATTTGTTTCTCTTCCTCCACATAAATTTTCTTAACAGTATGCTCATACACATTCGATGCACATGCCTAGATGTTCATGTATCAATGATGTACAATCTACTGGGCTCGTGCATTTCAATAAAGACAGATGTATAATAAACATTGGATGGTTGGAGTACTCTTCAGCATGTATAATATAAATTACCACAAATAGTTTTGTAGATATAATTCGTACTAAAAAACACATGATTAGTTAATAAGTTCAAAACTAAACTGAATAGCTTTCAGGAAATATAAGGTGATTGAACATATCTTTAAGAAAAATTTGTCAAAAAATAGGAAAAGAATAAGGCAACTATTCTTATTGGATTTTACTATGGAAAAAAATAGGAAAAAAATAAGCAATGCTTATGCATGTTTTTTAGCTACAAATCAAATCTCAAATTTCAGTCAAAGGATATTTGCCTTTTATAAGGAAAAATAGTATTTATTTATTTATTTTAAAAAAAAACTCGTCGTACGAATATTATTGGATGTTAACAAATTTCAGATGGAAGTACTAAAATTGGGGCACATAAAAGAAAAGCATGTGTTCTTTGCTTTGAGAACACAAGTTAGTAGATATTGTTTATCATCAGACATAATAGTTGTAAAATAGTTCTTTATATGTATTAAGTTGAAAGTAAAATATCAAATATGCAAGGTATGGCTTTTTTTAATGCTAATTCAACATAAACATGTGCACCTACATATAGTGTTGAAGTTAAGAAAACTTTCTTGATTAATGGTTGATAAAACAATATGGTAAGTTTAGAACACCATGTCCTTATTTAACATTGCAAATTGGGAATTTGGTACTTGGTTAAAATGACAATTATAATCAAGGTGTTTCAATTCTATGGTTAAAGTAAGGAGCTGGTTGTTAAAACCCCGATAACGTAATATAGCTAGAAAGATGAGCGATCTCATGAAAGGAACATGAAAATTGGTGGCCAGCCAGATCAATGGATAATACATACTCAAGGCCAGTTCCATTTTAGGCCCTTAATAGCTGCTGGTAGAAGTCAAGATTAACAAGAAAAGAAGCATAATTGCCATCAATTGATTATCACTTGTATAAAAAAAAGGGAAAAAAAGAAGAAAAAAAAGAAGAAAAGCTTCAAATTTCAAAACATTAAAGACACAAAAATGAGACTTCATATTCATACTCACTTAGAAATTCTTTCTTAATAGTGTAAATACACAAATGCACTAATTGTGCCTAGGTTACACAACGGTACAATAACCAAAGTAGAGTTCAAATGAAATTTGCAATATATTGCTAAGTGTTTGTACAAACAAAACATCAATCAATTTTACCACTTTGTTGTAACTATTAAGTAACAGTCAATGAGTCGTTATTTATATACTCCTACGATTCAAGAAGCTTTTTAAAAGTCTCCAGTACCTCAAATATGATGCATTTAGAATATAAGCCATAAAACCAACTATATGGGATTCAAGGCAATTTCGTGTCTACTTACTTAATAAACTTGTGGTTTGGCATTAGATTTTTTTAGCGAGCATGCATATGACATTACATGTGACGACAAGGAATTTCGCTCGGTCCGAACCAGTCGCTAAACCGACCCAGACCGTTCGAAACGCCCTATCGTTTGAGAACAGGACAAAACAGAACGCAGACGGAAGAACATTTCATTGTATATTACAACAATGCATCAGATTACAAGAATATACAGAGTATAAATGAATAAATATTACACAGAAATATCAGAGATTTAAATTACATTTAAATACATCGCAGCGGAAAATAATACAATACACAACTAGAAGGAGATATACGGATACAAAGCTTTCCGGATATCGTTCCAGCTGTAAACCAGGATCCTGTGAATATAAATCTGCAAAACCAAAACTACTAGCTGCCCGTGCCAAAATAGGGGCACCCAGAGTTTAGGTTAAAACAATAAACTCCAGGTCAGTCATGTGACTGGTGTGAGAACTAAAACAGTTATTAATCTTTATTTTAAATCATTAGGTAAATCAAGGGACCACGCTGTATAACACGGAACGGGTTTCCTCCCAAGAATACCAGTGCATAAAACAAACAGCGCAATGCTAAATAAAGAAAAATGAAGCTGTTATAAGACCCAGGTCCCATCACACAATGCAACGCAGCCGAGGATAGGGTTTTCCCTTATAACAGCCAAAGAATGCTTGATACGGTTAAAACAAATCATTTGATACTATAATAAGTGCATAGTGTGTAAAACAACTTCAAATCATAAGTATCAATCATAGGCGACATGAGCGTCCCATGCCACTATGTCGCCACATATAGGTTTACAAATAAAACCGCAAAGTTACGTATTTGGAAATTGGATTTCCATCTATGAACCGAGGCAAAAGATAGTCCTCAACCGATTCGTGACTCTCTAGCCCGAGCCACAGGCAAGCGCGCAGGCAAGCCTTTAGATCGTCAGGGCCGGTCCACCGATGTGGATTATTATGCCTGAACACTACGTTTCCCCACCCTATGGGGTGTAAGTGAGCCAACTAAATGACTCCATCGGTTCGAGAACGACCGATCAATCCGAGGCGCCTCGCAACAGCAACAACCACATAAGTCAAACTCGTCAGGGCGTGTAAAACCACTGACGCCACTTCTAACTAGAAAGAAACGCAAGTCCTCCCTGAGGTCCGTCTCCCGTTTTTGGTTCATACCGGGTGTGAAACTCGCGAAGTAAACGTTACACAAAGCTACGCCACAAAGGTCGTGCTTCGATCATCACCACAAGACTTTGCTTTTCAACAGAAGCCTTGATCATTTGCCACTTAGGCATGCCACACAGGCAATTCACTCCATGCGTTTGATATCCATCAATATATAACCCCTGAGCTCGTACGTCTCAGAGAGGGGCGTTAAGCAAGAGAATAAATTCTCCGTCGCCAAACAGATATATATTTAATAGAGATCAATCACACGGACTAAAATCCAATGTCAGACACACAGTCCATTTACAAGTCCGTTCTGGGTCTGAACGAAACCGGAGGCACTTTCCTCGCATATCCATCCATCTCCAAGTACGTCTGGACGATCACCAACTGTTTCCATCTTCTTGGGTGTACAGCCCAATCAAGATCATCAGTAATCACCCAAACAACGTGAAGACTTCCGGTCTTCGACCACCGTCTTCATCTTCGACTTATCGTCGTATCAGTTATTCAGAATGGGATAAACCCGGTCTTTCCGAATAACTCGCGTATATTTTAAATAAGTGTTACACAAACACAACATACGCCTCATTCCAATTCATCAGTCACTGACCGTAAATTAATCAAGAGAATAATTTCCCAAATATTAACCCCGAAGGCCGAAACCAACATCAGATCAATATCCAGAAAACCATTCTGCTTGGCCAACCGACAGTTAGTTTCTAAATTTCACATTCATAGGGAAATGTTCCCATTAATTTTATCCAAGATAAATTCTTTGAATTTATTCTTTATTCTATTTTTGAATCTCAATTCAAACTAGTCGGGATTAGCGAACCTTACCGAAGTAATCATTTATTTTAATTTTCCCATCCCAACCTATTTATCCCATGAAGTAAAACTGGTAACACTTCATATCTAACACCACAGTGTTATCGGTAAATTCAATTACCATTTCACGTTCAAATCTAATTAAAGATTTAACTATCGCCTGGAGCAAAATTGGTGATACTCCATTTTCGATCATTTCAATCTAATTAAAGATTCATTAAAACTCCACTTAGTTTTAATCGTTAACTGGGTTAAAGAATCAGTGTCATTTAAAACACGGTTCACGATAAACCCAAAATCACATTCCATTAATTATCGGGTTAAAGAACAAGTGTTATTTAAAACACTGTCCACGATAAACCCAAAAATCAATATAAATTCAATTCCAATTAAATATTATTTAACTGGTACACTTCATTAAATCTAAATAAAAAGATTTAATCTTTTCTCAACTGGGTTCAAGAACAGTGTTAGTGAAGACACCATTCACGACAAACCCAAATCACATTTGATATTCAATATAAGGCTCTGAATAGAAAATATATCGGCTTATATTCAATATCAAATTCTACGATTAACAAATGTCGTATTGGAAATAACGATATACATATATATCTTTCAAATTTCCATAACAACATCTGTATAATCACGAATTCCAACATCGAAATATTCCGAAGACAATTTCGATTCAAATCCACCCCAATGCAATCATTGGAAATTCTGGTTATTTCTAAAACCCTTTTCAAATTCAATTTATTTATTTAAAAATAAATAGAATTATATTTCTAGTTCAAAACTAGTTCATTTCGATAAAAATCTATTTTTATCTTTTCAAATATGGAGTTTTTCATCCCAATTCTTTCTAAATCATTTCTTATGATTTTACATAAGTTATTACTATTTTTAATAATTTTATCAAGGCCCGTACAGTCGATTTCCATCAACGGCCATCGAACTGCAGTTACAGCGACCTTTTTCAAATTTGATTTGGACATAATTCCAAATCCAACCATTAGATTTCTAATTTCTAATATTCGTTAGAAAGCTCTTTTCGATACGAACCCAACGGTTCCGGTTTTAGGAGAATCCGACGGTCGGATCTCCCGCAATGTCCGTTTGAAATAAATGGTCGAAATTCACGAACTACCGCGGCGCGGCGCGTTCTATTCAGGCCATTATATTATATATATAATATATATTTCGTCGATTTTTATTTAAAACGAATTATATAAATAGTTTTAAATTCGTTTCAAAAGCAATTTCAACTTCCATTTCAATTCTAATCAAAATTGAATTCTTCTTTATAAATTCGTTTTAAAATTCATTTCTATTCAATTCAAATTTCAATTCAATTTGAATTCATTTCCATTCGTTATCAATTCAATTTGAATTCGTTTTCAATTCCTTTCGAAATCGTTTTCAATTCAATTCATTTCGAAATCGTTTTCAATTCAATTCATTTCGAAATCGTTTTCAATTCAATTCATTTCGAAATCGTTTTCAATTCATTTCATTTCGAAATCGTTTTCAATTCATTTCATTTCGAAATGAATAAAATCGATATAAATATCGTTCACGTCAAAATGGCGTCAATCTAATCAACACGGCTTCATAAATTTCCATTTTCAAATATTCTATTTCAAATATTTCTTTTTCAAAATAGTTGTTATTATCAAAATATTTCGTTCAACACATGACCAATCTCAATGGATGAGTACTGTCAACACATGAACCTTTATTTTATAATATTCTTTATTTTTCAAATTGGAATGAGGCCCAATCAATTACCATATAAAGTTAATTATATGGATTTTCATACGTTACACACATATAATAGCATTGAAAAATAATCAACCATCAACCAAAGTGCACTACACTGTATAAGCATCAAATATAGGTATCTAACGCTTATAACAGCCTGTCAATCGATCGATCGACATATTTAATCAATCAGGATGAGTGAACTTCAAATTTCATCCTAACACCCGTGTGGGGTTTCAAACAATCCAACACAGATTTTATTTGTGCAGTTGGGCGATGTGTGAAAGTTATCGTCCCAATCAATGTCTTTCAAATTGGTGTACATAAACAAACCGTCCGGTCTGTAAATGAATATTTATTTATTCACATTCATGTTAAAAATTATATTTTTAACGACAAAACATTTTATTCCAACATATGAATTTCTATTTAGTTCATTCTTTAAATAAAATGATATTTTTATTTTTCTAACTTATTTTAGAAAATTTCGGCGGCATAACGGCACGATACTAGAAACGGGACGAGGTCTAGCCTTATCCCCGGTCTAGTGAAGGCCCACGCCATTCACACATCAATCAAATCAATTCATTTCACCAAACAATTCAATTTCAAATCAAATCATCTAACTAATCTATGCAACCAAACAAACAAGTCCATGGTCTGTGGACGATTGTGTCGGGTGCTACTAAGCACCGTCTGCATCCTAGTATATATATATAACTAGAAAATTTAAATTGAAAGGTGAGAAATTCTCACCGATAGCTATCCTAACTCCACGGCACTTCATTTGCAGAAACCTTCGTCGCTCTCGCCTTTTTGTCATCTTCGTTGCCCGTATTCACTACCTATATAAAAATCGAATTTTTACTTCGCTATTCAATATATAAAAATCGAATTTTTACTTCGCTATTCAATATATAAAAATCGAATTTTTACTTCGCTATTCAATATATAAAAATCGAATTTTTACTTCGCTATTCAATATATAAAAATCGAATTTTTACTTCGCTATTCAATATATAAAAATCGAATTTTTACTTCACTATTCAATATATAAAAATCGAATTTTTATGTCGCTATTCAATATATAAAAATCGAATTTTTATGTTGCTATTCAATATATAAAAATCGAATTTTTATGTTGTTAAAAACCACATCTTTTTATTTAGGAAAATCTCGTCTTTCTACATTTGACCCTCCTATAAAGATTATATTTTTATACTTCTACTTGATTAAAAATCATATTTTTAATCTTCACATCTAATAAAAATTATATTTTAATTTCAAAGCAAAGTATACTTTTATTTTAAAGCAATAAAAATCACATCTTTATCTTCGCTACTTTATATAAATAAAAACCATATTTTTATATGCTATTCGTAAAAATAAAAATCCTACTTTTATGATGCTCATTCATATATCAAAATCACATTTTTAATTGTAAAAATTATAACTTTATATATATAAAGATTATACCTTTTTACTTTGAAAAATCCTTTCTTTTTTCCTTTGGAAAAACAAGTTAAACAAAATCAGCATTTTAGTCTAAACAAAATCAGTTCAGTTTTTTTTTTATTAACAAAAATCATTTTTTTATCTAATCAGAAAGTAAATAAAATAAATAAAAAAACTTACTGTGAAACGAAGGGGGGAGGAAGCCGGGGTGTGAGGCTCGCAGGGGGGGGGGTGCTGTCGACGCCGGGGTCTGGCGGTCTGGACGAGGCGGCGGTGGCTAGGATGGTCGGAGGCGGTTCGATTTGAGGCTAGGGCGTGCGGTTTTGAATGGAGGAAGGAGAGAGAGAGGACAGCATGGTCAGGGGGTTGCGGCGAGGCGAAGGCGATGGGAGAGCACCTCCCCTGGTGGCTCGACCGCGACGATGAACGGGCGGGGGGAGGGGGAGGGGGGGCTGGCGGCTCGAACGAGATCCGTGGTTTTTTTTTTTAAAAGTGATGACGGGGAGAGAGAAGAATGGGGTAGGGGAGTTATTTAAATATTTATATATTTTTATTATTTTTAACTTTAAAAAGTTGACTTTTACATACGACCTTTAAACGAGGCCCACTGCCTGTCGTCCATAGCGTTTCATCCCCATTCCGAACACAATGGGATATGTATCGTAGGCTGATTTGATCGTTTGAATCAGTTTCCGTTAAATTTACATTTAAATCGCTATATTGAATTTTAAACGTACATTTCAAATTACCGGGGTCACATGCTAACTAGAAAAATTCCTGAAAAATATTTTCTAGCTTAGTATTGATGATACGGTCCTAACAAAACTAGTTTCGTCGAGTTCTGAGACCGTTTGAAAAATGGCCATTTTCCAGTCGATTAAAATCAACTGAAACTGGTCAAACGCGTTTTCCTTTGCCACGCTCACATACTGATTCGAAAAATTATGAAATTTGGAATCTAGCAATAATTTGACACTGCGGATCCAACAAAAGTGGTTTCATCGAAATCCGAGGTCGTTTGCAAAATTCCCATTTTCAAGGGCCTGAATTCCATAGCGACTATTCAGAATTTTCAACTGGACATATCTTTTGATTCCCGTTATGAAATTTCGATTCTTTAGATTCTTTGGAAAGATATTCACGAATAGATCCTAACATTTTAGATTTCACTAAAATCCGGATTGTTTTGCACCCGGTATGTTCAATTGAAGTTTGAAATCGAATTATCGAACTACCGCGCCATTTTCAATTCTATTTATAATTATATATAAATATTTATATTCTAACGACGACGTATATAATATATACGTTCGAATTATATTCAAAATAAATTTCTCGTCGATATTATTTAAAATAATTCATTTTAAATAATTAAAATTCGCTAAAATTGCCAAAATAAAAATTTTAAACTGGCCCAGATTTTCGGGTTGTTACAATCTCCCCCACTTAAAACTTTTCGTCCCCGAAAAGGAACAAAGTCGAAAGTGGTTTGATTAATCAACTGTACATTCGATCTGGCTTCCATTCTCCAACTTTTCATTTTCTGAGAATTTCCAAAAATTTCAAAAATTTGGCTAACACCCTAAATTTTCGAAAAATTTCGCCATAACCTCCCCTGCACCGGGAGCATCGGGGAATTTCAAATAGCTTCCCCGGTCCTTCAGAACTCAAAAAGAAAAAGAAAAAGAAAAAGCCAATAGGCTCATAAAATCATTATCACCCAAACAAAACAGTAAATTATGTAGTAAACATGTACCTATTTGTCGGGCAAACAAATTTTATTCTCTGCTCTAGCCTCCTTGCTATGACCTGTTCAATGTAAGCACATGTATATGCAAGCAAATGCGACCAATTTTCAATATAACCCACTATTTGATACAATTAGGTATAATGGTTCAAAATTATCAAACAAATAAACAAGAAACACAAACATCAATCAATTAGTTGATTTGCTTTTGAAATTGATAACTTTGATACATAGTCAAAATCAGATTTTTGATGCAAAATCACAACAATAGGCCTTATCTAATTTTGGTTCTCACACCAGTCAATAGGAAATATATAGATATCACACCTTCGAGACACGAATACCAATTCTGATGATGTTCGAACTATCATCAGAATCATCTCCGGGCGACTAGAGTGTGATTCTATATCTATCCAGTATATTAAAACTTCAAATACACGTTTGCAAGGCGTATATGCAAAATCTTTATATACTGGACTGTCCTAATCAATATGAAATAAATAATCAAATACGAATAGTTGATTTAGATTTTCAAAACAAAATTTGTTTTCACTTTAAAAATATACTCTTCACACTCGTTCTAGGATACTACTAATCCTATCTCTAATGAGTCATTCCCATTGGATATTACTAATCCAATATCTGATGAATTCTTTCGTATGGTTATAATGTGTCTCGTTCTCTGAGCTTTGTAAACCAAAGCTCTGATACCAAATGTGACGACAAGGAATTTCGCTCGGTCCGAACCAGTCGCTAAACCGACCCAGACCGTTCGAAACGCCCTATCGTTTGAGAACAGGACAAAACAGAACGCAGACGGAAGAACATTTCATTGTATATTACAACAATGCATCAGATTACAAGAATATACAGAGTATAAATGAATAAATATTACACAGAAATATCAGAGATTTAAATTACATTTAAATACATCGCAGCGGAAAATAATACAATACACAACTAGAAGGAGATATACGGATACAAAGCTTTCCGGATATCGTTCCAGCTGTAAACCAGGATCCTGTGAATATAAATCTGCAAAACCAAAACTACTAGCTGCCCATGCCAAAATAGGGGCACCCAGAGTTTAGGTTAAAACAATAAACTCCAGGTCAGTCATGTGACTGGTGTGAGAACTAAAACAGTTATTAATCTTTATTTTAAATCATTAGGTAAATCAAGGGACCACGCCGTATGTAACACCCCACCTCCGCTAGGGTCACTCTTTCGGGGGCACTAGCTTCTGGGGGGCGTTAGAACTGGGTAAGCATGCATAATGATATATCAAGGCAGAACAAGAACATAAATATATATGTAAACCAGAGTAAGTGAGAATAAAACAGCGGAATATCTCAAACCATCTCAAAACAAGTCTAGTACATCATAAAGTCAACTGCCAAAATAAACATGTCTAGTACATCATAAACAGAAATACTGAAATACATAGTGCTATCCCCAAAATAAAGATGATAAACCATAGCGAGCTCAATGTCCAGACATACATGAGCTATCCAGCAAACAAGCAAGCGATCCAAGCTAAGCACCACTATTCCCTCCCTGAGAACCTGGGGGGGGGGAACGGAAGAAAAGAAGCGAAAGAAAATAGGTCAGTCAAAAAAAGACTGGTAAGCCCTACTACGATCAGTCTATAAACTAATAAAGTTAACATCATGATGGAAACTGAGATGAACATACTGGCAATAGATAAAGGTGTCATCACATAAAGAAGACTAAGCTTTGCACCACAGTGTACTAGCAAACTAACATAACAGGTATTTATCCCTCAGCCCAAACTTTGGCCCAATAACATGAGGTGACCTTAATACAAGGCCCAACCCAACGGTCTAGTCGATCGGCTCCCTATAAACCTAACACGTCAAGTGTGGGTGTCCATACGGCCCACATATGGTTGTAGTCAGACTGTGCTGGGTCCACCTTCGGGTGTATCAAGCCCTCGGGTGTCAACCCCAGACACCTAAGCAATAATGCACAGTCTAAACCTACTGGTACCCGTGCCTCGAGTTTGTCCAACACCGGACTACGTGCACGTCCGTAGCCCGCCTGGACCCGCACCGCTGTACCACTCAGCCGTCGCTTTGGTCGCTTACATCAGTCCAGTAATCGTGCCCCGCCCTAGCCTAGCCTCTAGGGTTGTGAATGATACCAAACTGGGATTACTGCTGGAACAGACCACGTTGCTAGGGTTTTCTAAGAGGGTTAAGTGTGGTTTAACCCCTCACTAATCATGGATTAAATTAGTTAAGTGTAACCAACAGTTCACCACTTAACCCCATTTAATCCCTCGTATCCCCAAAATTGGTTAAGTATTAGTAGGCCATGACTTAACCCTAATCATGAGGCATTAATTAATTTAATTGTGCCTTAACCTCTCACATTAGACTTTGTTGCGGTTACCTAGTTAAGCCGGTGGGTTCCGGGTAGATTTACACCACAACTTGGTCTAACCTCGGGTCTTGGCACCACATGACCAACTTCTCACATTGGATCCTATTGTTTGTAGCCACTAGTTAAGCCGGTAGGTTCCGGGTAGAATTACGCTACAAACTCAACCCAACCTCGAGTTGGCCACACTTATGTTTTCTAAGTGTCATGTCCACTTTATTTTCAAAACATAATTACAAGTTTAACAAATACTTGGGTAGACCTAACTTAATAGGTAAATTCCCAATCTTATATTTTCATGTATTTTAAGTTTTACCCAAACCCCCCCCCCCCCAACGTCATTCTATCGCTTACATATTCGTCATAACGCATAAAGGATAGAAAGAGGGAACTTGGCACAACATACATGATGAATCTTACATATCATAATAAACATGAATAACATGTTGGACTTGCATAACTTAGCATAGTGAACTTGCATAAACATGCATAACTTGTTAAACTTGCAAATCATGGCATAGTGAACTTGCATAAACATGCATAACTTGTTAAACTTGCAAATCATGGCATAGTGAACTTGCATAAACATGCATAACTTGTTAAACATGTGTAACATGGCATAGTGAGCTCGCATAAGCATGCATAACTTATTAAACATGCATAAATCCCAACTTTCATCACATCTTAACTTTAGAGTTTCTAAAATGAAGGTAAGAGGGCTTACAAATATTATGAAGACACAAATCTACAAGTAAAGATTGAGAATCCCTTTTATGCAAGCATAAAAACCCAAAACAAAGCTCCAATAAGAAACACCCTTAACAAAAATCCCAAAAACTCTAGCTTAGCAAATAAAACTTGCAACTTGATGATGTATGCAAGCTAATGATCATTCATACAACTTAGAAATGCTTGTATGAACATCATAATCTTCATAGGAATGATTTATGAAGAGGGTGGAGGCTAGGGTTTTTAAGTGGAGGCCATTTGAGAAATCAATTTGACATAGTTTGGTTGCTAGAATGAATAATGGGGTTTTAGGGTAGGATTAGGGTCTTATTTATAGAAGATTAAAGTGTTTTTAGCCCTAGGATTAACCCTAGGTTGAATTAGGTCCATCAGATTTCGGAATTCTCCAGAACCAAGCCACACAACCAAGCCTAGATCAGAAATGGTGCGCCAGGCAAAACTGCCCGGCCACCCTGTGTCGACAGGGCTGTCGACAGGGCAGTCGACACCCTTAGACCCCTGTCGACATGCCTGTCGACTTGGGGGTCTTGGCGGGACTTTTCCCGCCTGACGCCAGTTGTGCCCTAACCCTTGTTTTTAACTTAAAATTTAAATCTGTTTTTAATATGGAAATTTCTGAAAACTTCAATGGGCCTTAACTGGGTCATACGGACTCCGATTTTCGAAAACTCGGACTTTATTTCGCGTATTTTTCCGAGACGAACGCAATGGCATAGCCCGTTTCCCTTGATTCAGATTTTAGAATTAAATTCTGCCTCAATTTATATCTTAACAGGTTATTGAAAATACGGATTGTTACATTCTCCCCTCCTTAAAGGATTTCGTCCCCGAAATCTTCAAGTTAGGAAGAACATATCCTACCATCCAACATCCATCTACTCAAAACATCATCCACGAGCAACCATTGTCCTTAAAAGATTCTAAATGCTGTATGAACATATGCAAAAGTGTGTGTATATGTACTTATCTAATGCAAAGATCAATGCAAAACATGTTAGTGAAATGTATCCATATGTATGCAAATCCCTAACATAATGTATAATATCTACATGCGTGCTCAATCATACATCCATATGCAACATCCATCTGATAGCATACAAATTTCATCCAAGAATAAGCATAAACACTCATGCACATGCAATATGAGGAGTGTGTGAGCCGATCTAGTGCCTAATGTGTATCATGCATCCACGAGTAACCACTTGCAAACACTTGCAACCACTTGCAACCATCAAACATAACATGTCTCAAACACATGTTTCATCCAAAGGATTCTACACAAGGTTCTCATGATAAGATAGACACGATGAACTAGATAAACTAGATAGACATGGAAAGATAAAGAGATTGAGAGTGTACCCTCAAAAAGGAATGGATAAAGCCTACGCATCTTCTCTTCAGTTTCCCAAGTTGCGTCTTCCTCGGCTTCACCCCATTGAACCTTCACCAACTTGACCTCACGATTCCTTAGCTTCTTGATCTCTGTCCCCAAGATACGAATCAGAGCTCTCCTCAAGGTAGCTTCTTTCTCTACTTCCACATCTTCTAGAACACTTGGCTCAACCACCTCTGCTGACTTATGCAAACACTTCCGGAGATGCGAAACATGAAAAACATTATGCACTCCAGCTAGCTTCTCGGGCAATTCCACTCTATAGGCCATCTGCCCGATCCTCTCTACAACTGGAAATGGTCCAACAAACCTTGGTGCTAACTTTCCTACTGCTCCAAACCGAACCACATTCCGCAAAGGAGAAACCTTCACGAAAACCATATCCCCAACATCAAACTCCAAATCAGTCCTTCGCCTATCAGCATAAGATTTCTGTCTGTCTTGGGCCGCCTTCATCCGTCTTCTAATCAACTCGACCTTCTCGGATGTATCTCTAATCATGTCAGGTCCAAGTATAAGCTTATCTGTAGTCTCCCACCAACATGTAGGTGACTTACACGGTCTCCCATATAAAGCCTCAAATGGTGCCATCCCAATGCTCGCCTGATAACTGTTATTATAAGCAAATTCCACAAGAGGAAGATGGTCTTCCCAAGTACCACCAAAATCCAGAATGCAAAGCCTCAACAAGTCCTCAAGTACCTTATTCACCCTTTCTGTCTGACCGTCCGTTTGTGGGTGATAAGCCGTACTCAGGTTCAACCTCGTGCCCATAGCTTCCTGCAAACTGTTCCAGAACTGACTAGTAAAGATGGGGTCTCGGTCACTGACTATGCTAGAAGGGACTCCATGTAGTCGTACTATCTCACGAAGATATACTGATGCTAGTCCAAATGCGGTTCTTTTGCTCTTCACCGGAATGAAATGAGCACTCTTCGTAAGCCTATCCACAATGACCCATATGCTTGTATTCCCTTTTCTTGACCTTGGCAATCCGTCAACAAAGTCCATAGAAATACTCTCCCACTTCCATAGCGGGACCTCTAGAGGATGCAATAGCCCACCGGGCTTCTTCGACTCGGCTTTTACTCTCTGACAAACAACACATCTAGAGACAAACTCTGCCACATCCTTCTTCATTCCAGGCCAGGAGAAAATGCGCTTCATATCCTTATACATCTTATCTCCACCCGGATGTTTAGTCAACTTGGAGTGATGTGCTTCCTCAAGAACTTTCCTCACCAAGTCTTCCACCATCGGAACACAAAGCCTTCCGTCTCTCCTCAGCCAACCCTTATCATCTATAGAATATCGAGCAAGGTGACTAGATGTCTCCCCTCGAATCAGCTTATCCATAACCTCAACTATGTGAGGGTCTTCTCTCTGTGAAGCCCCAACTTGATCAAGAAGGGTAGGCCTGAGTTCCAGAGATGCTAAAGAACCGGTCATCGACTCAACCGCCAAAGAGAAATCAAAGGTTGCCACATACTCTAAATTCTTCATCTCAACGAATAGAGGACTTAGGGTCAACCTTCTTCTACTCAATGCATCAGCTACCACATTCCCCTTGCCAGGGGTATAAGCTATCTCAAAATCATAGGATGCCAAGAATTCCATCCATCTTTGCTGCCTCAGATTCAGATCCTTCTGAGAAAAGAGATACTTCAATGACTTGTGATCGGTATAAAGCTCAAATCTTTCTCCCAGAAGATAATGGCGCCAAGCCTTGAGTGCATATACTATTGCTGCCAACTCTAAGTCATGAGTGGGATAATTCTTCTCATGCACTTTGAGTTGCCTACCGCCGAAGCATATCACCCTTCCTTCTTGCATCAGAACAGCTCCCAACCCCGTGCCACACGCATCGGTGTATACCGTAAATAATTTCCCTCGATCGGGCAAAGCTAGAACGGGTGCTGATGTGAGAGCTCTCTTGAGCTTCTGAAAAGCAAGCTCGCATTCTAAGCTCCAAGCAAAAACTAAATTCTTCTTCGTCAATTTAGTGAGAGGAGCAGAAATCTTCGCGAAGTCCTTGATGAACTTCCGATAAAAACCCGCAAGACCTAGAAAACTTCTCACCTCGGTTGCATACCTTGGAGTCTTCCAATCCTGAACTGCAACCACCTTAGCGGGATCCACCGCTAAGCCTTGCTTAGACACTATATGCCCAAGAAATCTAACTTCCCTTCTCCAAAAGTGAAACTTGGAGAACTTGGCCTTCAATTGATGCGCTCTAAGCGTATCCATCACCTCCCCGAGGTGCCTTGCATGTTCTTCCTCATCCTTAGAGAAGACCAAAATATCATCTACGAAGACCACGACAAACTTGTTCAAGAACTCCCTGAACACCCTACTCATCAAGTCCACGAAATATGCGGGTGCATTAGTCAAGCCGAACGGCATGACAAGCCATTCGAAGAATCCATCTGGAGTTCTGAACGCAGTCTTGTCTATACTATCTTCAGCCACTCTGAGCTGATGAAATCCAGTAGCAAGATCAAGCTGAGAGAAAACAGAAGCACCAACAAGCTGGTCAAAAAGATCATCAATCCTCGGTAATGGGTGTCTGTTCTTCTTAGTCAGCTTATTCAACTCTCTATAGTCCACACAAAGTCGAAGAGAACCATCTGCCTTAGTAGCAAACACCACAGGCTCTCCCCATTCGGATATACTTCGTCTGATGAAGTTCTTCTCAAGCAACTCCTTTATTTGCTTGCTGAGCTCCCGTCTCTCACGCGGAGCCATGTGCCGAACGGGCAAAGAAACAGGCTTAGCATTATCCACCAGATAAATGCGAAAATCAATCTCTCGTTTAGGGGGCAACCCCTGAATTTCTTCAAAAACATCTGGATAATCTCGGACCACCCTTACAGACTGAAGGGTTTCCTCTGACGAGTCGAGAGATTCAAGATAGCACAACATGACGGGATCCTTCGGATTGCATGAAATCTCTAAGGTGTTGCCAAGGCGAGTCACAAGCCTCACAACCCTATGCTCACAATCAAGAATGGCTCCATGTCTAGATAGCCAGTCCATGCCCAAAATCAATTCGTATCCCCTGAAACCAAGAACATACGCACTACACGAGAACTCTACACTGAGTATAGAGATCCTCAGATCCTCACATATCATAGATAGATGAGCAGAACCCCCAATGGGATTCGAAACACAAACGGGATCATCCACTAAGCTAGTACTAAGGTGCAAACTATCAACAAGATCAGATGAAACAAAGCTATGTGATGCACCAGAATCAAACAAGGTACGAACTGGAAGATCAGAAACATAAACAAGGTTCTCAACAGAAACACTACCTCGATCGGGAACTGGAGTGGTATTGAGAGCATGAACTTGCCCTCCTGAAGGTCCAGCACGCTGAGTCTGACCCTGCCCTTTCTTCTTCGGGCATTCCTTGCTGAAGTGTCCAGTCTCACCACAGGAAAACATCCACCACTAAGCTTCCTTTTTTTCTTCCTATAATCCTTAGCAAAGTGTCCAGGCACCCCACAGTAATTGCACTTTCCCTTGCCTTTGTTGTTGTTCCCCTTCTTGTTCTTGCTCTGATTCCCCTGACTGCTTTGACCACCTTGATTGCCTTTACCCTGAGAATCAGTCTTCTTTGCTTGAGTATCACTCGACTTGACCTCTTTCTTTCCATCTCCTTGAAGAAGAGCCATATCGACCAAACTCTCAAAATTAGCCCCATGCGGAATATGTGACATCGCCAAACCCTGCAGCGGCTCATTCAACCCCCTAGCAAATCGAAGAGCCTTCTTCTCAGGAGTGTTCACCATATCCAAACCAAAACGGGCCAGCTGATTAAACTTGTTCACATACTCCTTGACAGACATATCACCTTGCTTTAATGCAATGAACTTCTCCATCTGTAAATTCGCCTCAGCAGAAGATAGAGACTTGGCCACAAATCTAGCCCTCAAATCAGCCCAAGTCTCGACAGGCCTCGTCCCATTGGTGACCTCCCACCAATAGGCTGCTTCGTCCTTCAAAAGCCACACTGTCAATAAGATCTTCCTCTCATCATCAATCCTAAAGATAGCAAACAAGTCCTCAGTGTCCTTCAGCCAATTCCTAGCTTCAACAAAAGATTCTGTGCCTAGGAAATTCTTGCCTCCCATCGCCTTGAAGTCTTTACAAACCTTCGTGAACTCAACCTGAGGATGCTGAGGGCGAGGATGAGGAAGAGGAGCCTCAGCAACTGGAGGAGGAGGAACAGGAACCACCGAAGGAGGGATATTAGGGGGAGGATTCTCAACTACAGGAGGAGGAGTGGGAGTAGGGTTTGCGGGGCCAGCTGCCGCCCTAGCTTCTAGAAGTCTCCTATACCAGAATGGTACGTTTACTCCATCTGGGATGGCAAGATTCTCAGCCATACTGAAACGAAAGATAAAATAAGATTAGGTCAAGGGAACGAAGGATAACGCTAATGGCTTTTTTTTTGGGGAATAGCCTTTTAAAATACTAGACTTTTCTTTGGAAAATACTTTATACTTGTTTTGAAAATAGTTTTTCAAAAGTCTTTTAAAAACTTTTTGTTCTTTCTTGTAAACCATATGCTCTGATACCAAATTTGTAACAACCCACCTCCGCTAGGGTCACTCTTTCGGGGGCACTAGCTTCTGGGGGGCGTTAGAACTGGGTAAGCATGCATAATGATATATCAAGGCAGAACAAGAACATAAATATATATGTAAACCAGAGTAAGTGAGAATAAAACAGCGGAATATCTCAAACTATCTCAAAACAAGTCTAGTACATCATAAAGTCAACTGCCAAAATAAACATGTCTAGTACATCATAAACAGAAATACTGAAATACATAGTGCTATCCCCAAAATAAAGATGATAAACCATAGCGAGCTCAATGTCCAGACATACATGAGCTATCCAGCAAACAAGCAAGCGATCCAAGCTAAGCACCACTATTCCCTCCCTGAGAACCTGGGGGGGGGGGAACGGAAGAAAAGAAGCGAAAGAAAACAGGTCAGTCAAAAAAGACTGGTAAGCCCTACTACGATTAGTCTATAAACTAATAAAGTTAACATCATGATGGAAACTGAGATGAACATACTGGCAATAGATAAAGGTGTCATCACATAAAGAAGATTAAGCTTTGCACCACAGTGTACTAGCAAACTAACATAACAGGTATTGATCCCTCAGCCCAAACTTTGGCCCAATAACATGAGGTGACCTTAATACATGGCCCAGCCCAACGGTCTAGTCGATCGGCTCCCTATAAACCTAACACGTCAAGTGTGGGTGTCCATACGGCCCACATATGGTTGTAGTCAGACTGTGCTGGGTCCACCTTCGGGTGTATCAAGCCCTCGGGTGTCAACCCCAGACACCTAAGCAATAATGCACAGTCTAAACCTACTGGTACCCGTGCCTCGAGTTTGTCCAACACCGGACTACGTGCACGTCCGTAGCCCGCCTGGACCCGCATCGCTGTACCACTCAGCCGTCGCTTTGGTCGCTTACATCAGTCCAGTAATCGTGCCCCGCCCTAGCCTAGCCTCTAGGGTTGTGAATGATACCAAACTGGGATTACTGCTGGAACAGACCATGTTGCTAGGGTTTTCTAAGAGGGTTAAGTGTGGTTTAACCCCTCACTAATCATGGATTAAATTAGTTAAGTGTAACCAACAGTTCACCACTTAACCCCATTTAATCCCTCGTATCCCCAAAATTGGTTAAGTATTAGTGGGCCATGACTTAACCCTAATCATGAGGCATTAATTAATTTAATTGTGCCTTAACCTCTCACATTAGACTTTGTTGCGGTTACCTAGTTAAGCCGGTGGGTTCCGGGTAGATTTACACCACAACTTGGTCTAACCTCGGGTCTTGGCACCACATGACCAACTTCTCACATTGGATCCTATTGTTTGTAGCCACTAGTTAAGCCGGTAGGTTCCGGGTAGAATTATGCTACAAACTCAACCCAACCTCGAGTTGGCCACACTTATGTTTTCTAAGTGTCATGTCCACTTTATTTTCAAAACATAATTACAAGTTTAACAAATACTTGGGTAGACCTAACTTAATAGGTAAATTCCCAAGGGGTAGACCTAACTTAATAGGTAAATTCCCAATCTTATATTTTCATGTATTTTAAGTTTTACCCAAACCCCCCCCCCCCCCAACGTCATTCTATCGCTTACATATTCGTCATAACGCATAAAGGATAGAAAGAGGGAACTTGGCACAACATACATGATGAATCTTACATATCATAATAAACATGAATAACATGTTGGACTTGCATAACTTAGCATAGTGAACTTGCATAAACATGCATAACTTGTTAAACTTGCAAATCATGGCATAGTGAACTTGCATAAACATGCATAACTTGTTAAACTTGCAAATCATGGCATAGTGAACTTGCATAAACATGCATAACTTGTTAAACATGTGTAACATGGCATAGTGAACTCGCATAAGCATGCATAACTTATTAAACATGCATAAATCCCAATTTTCATCACATCTTAACTTTAGAGTTTCTAAAATGAAGGTAAGAGGGCTTACAAATATTATGAAGACACAAATCTACAAGTAAAGATTGAGAAGCCCTTTTATGCAAGCATAAAAACCCAAAACAAAGCTCCAATAAGAAACACCCTTAACAAAAATCCCAAAAACTCTAGCTTAGCAAATAAAACTTGCAACTTGATGATGTATGCAAGCTAATGATCATTCATACAAC
This sequence comes from Allium sativum, assembly GCA_030737875.1. Classification (NCBI taxonomy): domain Eukaryota; kingdom Viridiplantae; phylum Streptophyta; class Magnoliopsida; order Asparagales; family Amaryllidaceae; genus Allium; species Allium sativum. Next base: position 302,402,586 of record CM060925.1, on the reverse strand, counting down.
TTAGAAATGCTTGTATGAACATCATAATCTTCATAGGAATGATTTATGAAGAGGGTGGAGGCTAGGGTTTTTAAGTGGAGGCCATTTGAGAAATCAATTTGACATAGTTTGGTTGCTAGAATGAATAATGGGGTTTTAGGGTAGGATTAGGGTCTTATTTATAGAAGATTAAAGTGTTTTTAGCCCTAGGATTAACCCTAGGTTGAATTAGGTCCATCAGATTTCGGAATTGTCCAGAACCAAGCCACACAACCAAGCCTAGATCAGAAATGGTGCGCCAGGCAAAACTGCCCGGCCACCCTGTGTCGACAGGGCTGTCGACAGGGCAGTCGACACCCTTAGACCCCTGTCGACATGCCTGTCGACTTGGGGGTCTTGGCGGGACTTTTCCCGCCTGACGCCAGTTGTGCCCTAACCCTTGTTTTTAACTTAAAATTTAAATCTGTTTTTAATATGGAAATTTCTGTAAACTTCAATGGGCCTTAACTGGGTCATACGGACTCCGATTTTCGAAAACTCGGACTCTATTTCGCGTATTTTTCCGAGACGAACGCAATGGCATAGCCTGTTTCCCTTGATTTAGATTTTAGAATTAAATTCTGCCTCAATTTATATCTTAACAGGTTATTGAAAATACGGGTTGTTACACCGTATAACACGGAACGGGTTTCCTCCAAAGAATACCAGTGCATAAAACAAACAGCGCAATGCTAAATAAAGAAAAATGAAGCTGTTATAAGACCCAGGTCCCATCACACAATGCAACGCAGCCGAGGATAGGGTTTTCCCTTATAACAGCCAAAGAATGCTTGATACGGTTAAAACAAATCATTTGATACTATAATAAGTGCATAGTGTGTAAAACAACTTCAAATCATAAGTATCAATCATAGGCGACATGAGCGTCCCATGCCACTATGTCGCCACATATAGGTTTACAAATAAAACCGCAAAGTTACGTATTTGGAAATTGGATTTCCATCTATGAACCGAGGCAAAAGATAGTCCTCAACCGATTCGTGACTCTCTAGCCCGAGCCACAGGCAAGCGCGCAGGCAAGCCTTTAGATCGTCAGGGCCGGTCCACCGATGTGGATTATTATGCCTGAACACTACGTTTCCCCACCCTATGGGGTGTAAGTGAGCCAACTAAATGACTCCATCGGTTCGAGAACGACCGATCAATCCGAGGCGCCTCGCAACAGCAACAACCACATAAGTCAAACTCGTCAGGGCGTGTAAAACCACTGACGCCACTTCTAACTAGAAAGAAACGCAAGTCCTCCCTGAGGTCCGTCTCCCGTTTTTGGTTCATACCGGGTGTGAAACTCGCGAAGTAAACGTTACACAAAGCTACGCCACAAAGGTCGTGCTTCGATCATCACCACAAGACTTTGCTTTTCAACAGAAGCCTTGATCATTTGCCACTTAGGCATGCCACACAGGCAATTCACTCCATGCGTTTGATATCCATCAATATATAACCCCTGAGCTCGTACGTCTCAGAGAGGGGCGTTAAGCAAGAGAATAAATTATCCGCCGCCAAACAGATATATATTTAATAGAGATCAATCACACGGACTAAAATCCAATGTCAGACACACAGTCCATTTACAAGTCCGTTCTGGGTCTGAACGAAACCGGAGGCACTTTCCTCGCATATCCATCCATCTCCAAGTACGTCTGGACGATCACCAACTGTTTCCATCTTCTTGGGTGTACAGCCCAATCAAGATCATCAGTAATCACCCAAACAACGTGAAGACTTCCGGTCTTCGACCACCGTCTTCATCTTCGACTTATCGTCGTATCAGTTATTCAGAATGGGATAAACCCGGTCTTTCCGAATAACTCGCGTATATTTTAAATAAGTGTTACACAAACACAACATACGCCTCATTCCAATTCATCAGTCACTGACTGTAAATTAATCAAGAGAATAATTTCCCAAATATTAACCCCGAAGGCCGAAACCAACATCAGATCAATATCCAGAAAACCATTCTGCTTGGCCAACCGACAGTTAGTTTCTAAATTTCACATTCATAGGGAAATGTTCCCATTAATTTTATCCAAGATAAATTCTTTGAATTTATTCTTTATTCTATTTTTGAATCTCAATTCAAATTAGTCGGGATTAGCGAACCTTACCGAAGTAATCATTTATTTTAATTTTCCCATCCCAACTTATTTATCCCATGAAGTAAAACTGGTAATACTTCATATCTAACACCACAGTGTTATCGGTAAATTCAATTACCATTTCACGTTCAAATCTAATTAAAGATTTAACTATCGCCCGGAGCAAAATTGGTGATACTCCATTTTCGATCATTTCAATCTAATTAAAGATTCATTAAAACTCCACTTAGTTTTAATCGTTAACTGGGTTAAAGAATCAGTGTCATTTAAAACACGGTTCACGATAAACCCAAAATCACATTCCATTAATTATCGGGTTAAAGAACAAGTGTTATTTAAAACACTGTCCACGATAAACCCAAAAATCAATATAAATTCAATTCCAATTAAATATTATTTAACTGGTACACTTCATTAAATCTAAATAAAAAGATTTAATCTTTTCTCAACTGGGTTCAAGAACAGTGTTAGTGAAGACACCATTCACGACAAACCCAAATCACATTTGATATTCAATATAAGGCTCTGAATAGAAAATATATCGGCTTATATTCAATATCAAATTCTACGATTAACAAATGTCGTATTGGAAATAACGATATACATATATATCTTTCAAATTTCCATAACAACATCTGTATAATCACGAATTCCAACATCGAAATATTCCGAAGACAATTTCGATTCAAATCCACCCCAATGCAATCATTGGAAATTCTGGTTATTTCTAAAACCCTTTTCAAATTCAATTTATTTATTTAAAAATAAATAGAATTATATTTCTAGTTCAAAACTGGTTCATTTCGATAAAAATCTATTTTTATCTTTTCAAATATGGAGTTTTTCATCCCAATTCTTTCTAAATCATTTCTTATGATTTTACATAAGTTATTACTATTTTTAATAATTTTATCAAGGCCCGTACAGTCGATTTCCATCAACGGCCATCGAACTGCACTTACAGCGACCTTTTTCAAATTTGATTTGGACATAATTCCAAATCCAACCGTTAGATTTCTAATTTCTAATATTCTTTAGAAAGCTCTTTTTGATACGAACCCAACGGTTCCGGTTTTAGGAGAATCCGACGGTCGGATCTCCCGCAATGTCCGTTTGAAATAAATGGTCGAAATTCACGAACTGCCGCGGCGCGGCGCGTTCTATTCAGGCCATTATATTATATATATAATATATATAATATATATTTCGTCGATTTTTATTTAAAACGAATTATATAAATAGTTTTAAATTCGTTTCAAAAGCAATTTCAACTTCCATTTCAATTCTAATCAAAATTGAATTCTTCTTTATAAATTCGTTTTAAAATTCATTTCTATTCAATTCAAATTTCAATTCAATTTGAATTCATTTCCATTCGTTATCAATTCAATTTGAATTCGTTTTCAATTCCTTTCGAAATCGTTTTCAATTCAATTCATTTCGAAATCGTTTTCAATTCAATTCATTTCGAAATCGTTTTCAATTCATTTCATTTCGAAATCGTTTTCAATTCATTTCATTTCGAAATGAATAAAATCGATATAAATATCGTTCACGTCAAAATGGCGTCAATCTAATCAACACGGCTTCATAAATTTCCATTTTCAAATATTCTATTTCAAATATTTCTTTTTCAAAATAGTTGTTATTATCAAAATATTTCGTTCAACACATGACCAATCTCAATGGATGAGTACTGTCAACACATGAACCTTTATTTTATAATATTCTTTATTTTTCAAATTGGAATGAGGCCCAATCAATTACCATATAAAGTTAATTATATGGATTTTCATACGTTACACACATATAATAGCATTGAAAAATAATCAACCATCAACCAAAGTGCACTACACTGTATAAGCATCAAATATAGGTATCTAACGCTTATAACAGCCTGTCAATCGATCGATCGACATATTTAATCAATCAGGATGAGTGAACTTCAAATTTCATCCTAACACCCGTGTGGGGTTTCAAACAATCCAACACAGATTTTATTTGTGCAGTTGGGCGATGTGTGAAAGTTATCGTCCCAATCAATGTCTTTCAAATTGGTGTACATAAACAAACCGTCCGGTCTGTAAATGAATATTTATTTATTCACATTCATGTTAAAAATTATATTTTTAACGACAAAACATTTTATTCCAACATATGAATTTCTATTTAGTTCATTCTTTAAATAAAATGATATTTTTATTTTTCTAACTTATTTTAGAAAATTTCGGCGGCATAACGGCACGATACTAGAAACGGGACGAGGTCTAGTCTTATCCCCGGTCTAGTGAAGGCCCACGCCATTCACACATCAATCAAATCAATTCATTTCACCAAACAATTCAATTTCAAATCAAATCATCTAACTAATCTATGCAACCAAACAAACAAGTCCATGGTCTGTGGACGATTGTGTCGGGTGCTACTAAGCACCGTCTGCATCCTAGTATATATATATATATATATAACTAGAAAATTTAAATTGAAAGGTGAGAAATTCTCACCGATAGCTATCCTAACTCCACGGCACTTCATTTGCAGAAACCTTCGTCGCTCTCGCCTTTTTGTCATCTTCGTTGCCCGTATTCACTACCTATATAAAAATCGAATTTTTACTTCGCTATTCAATATATAAAAATCGAATTTTTACTTCGCTATTCAATATATAAAAATCGAATTTTTACTTCGCTATTCAATATATAAAAATCGAATTTTTACTTCGCTATTCAATATATAAAAATCGAATTTTTACTTCGCTATTCAATATATAAAAATCGAATTTTTACTTCGCTATTCAATATATAAAAATCGAATTTTTATGTCGCTATTCAATATATAAAAATCGAATTTTTATGTTGCTATTCAATATATAAAAATCGAATTTTTATGTTGTTAAAAACCACATCTTTTTATTTAGGAAAATCTCGTCTTTCTACATTTGACCCTCCTATAAAGATTATATTTTTATACTTCTACTTGATTAAAAATCATATTTTTAATCTTCACATCTAATAAAAATTATATTTTAATTTCAAAGCAAAGTATACTTTTATTTTAAAGCAATAAAAATCACATCTTTATCTTCGCTACTTTATATAAATAAAAACCATATTTTTATATGCTATTCGTAAAAATAAAAATCCTACTTTTATGATGCTCATTCATATATCAAAATCACATTTTTAATTGTAAAAATTATAACTTTATATATATAAAGATTATACCTTTTTACTTTGAAAAATCCTTTCTTTTTTCCTTTGGAAAAACAAGTTAAACAAAATCAGCATTTTAGTCTAAACAAAATCAGTTCAGTTTTTTTTTTATTAACAAAAATCATTTTTTTTATCTAATCAGAAAGTAAATAAAATAAATAAAAAAACTTACTGTGAAACGAAGGGGGGAGGAAGCCGGGGTGTGAGGCTCGCAGGGGGGGGTGCTGTCGACGCCGGGGTCTGGCGGTCTGGACGAGGCGGCGGTGGCTAGGATGGTCGGAGGCGGTTCGATTTGAGGCTAGGGCGTGCGGTTTTGAATGGAGGAAGGAGAGAGAGAGGACAGCAGGGTCAGGGGGTTGCGGCGAGGCGAAGGCGATGGGAGAGCACCTCCCCTGGTGGCTCGACCGCGACGATGAACGGGGGGGGGGGGGGGGCTGGCGGCTCGAACGAGATCCGTGGGTTTTTTTAAAAAAAAAAAGTGATGACGGGGAGAGAGAAGAATGGGGTAGGGGAGTTATTTAAATATTTATATATTTTTATTCTTTTTAACTTTAAAAAGTTGACTTTTACATACGACCTTTAAACGAGGCCCACTGCCTGTCGTCCATAGCGTTTCACCCCCATTCCGAACACATTGGGATATGTATCGTAGGCTGATTTGATCGTTTGAATCAGTTTCCGTTAAATTTACATTTAAATCGCTATATTGAATTTTAAACGTACATTTCAAATTACCGGGGTCACATGCTAACTAGAAAAATTCCTGAAAAATATTTTCTAGCTTAGTATTGACGATACGGTCCTAACAAAACTAGTTTCGTCGAGTTCTGAGACCGTTTGAAAAATGGCCATTTTCCAGTCGATTAAAATCAACTAAAACTGGTCAAACGCGTTTTCCTTTGCCACGCTCACATACTGATTCGAAAAATTATGAAATTTGGAATCTAACAATAATTTGACACTGCGGATCCAACAAAAGTGGTTTCGTCGAAATCCGAGGTCGTTTGCAAAATTCCCATTTTCAAGGGCCTGAATTCCATAGCGACTATTCAGAATTTTCAACTGGACATATCTTTTGATTCCCGTTATGAAATTTCGATTCTTTAGATTCTTTGGAAAGATATTCACGAATAGATCCTAACATTTTTGGTTTCACTAAAATCCGGATTGTTTTGCACCCGGTATGTTCAATTGAAGTTTGAAATCGAATTATCGAACTACCGCGCCATTTTCAATTCTATTTATAATTATATATAAATATTTATATTCTAACGACGACGTATATAATATATACGTTCGAATTATATTCAAAATAAATTTCTCGTCGATATTATTTAAAATAATTCATTTTAAATAATTAAAATTCGCTAAAATTGCCAAAATAAAAATTTTAAACTGGCCCAGATTTTCGGGTTGTTACATTACATGCCTTACCTTGCAGTTTTAAAATGTTAATACTAAACTTGGACCGTACCAAATTTCATTGGGAAAACTGTACCAAATTGATATTTAGGTGACTATACGGATAGACAATTTGTAAATAAAATTAAACATATAGTTAATCAAGTACCAAATTCCCAATTCCCAATGTTAATCAAGTACCTGGTGTTTACTTTAAACGTATATGCAGGTTAACCTACATATAGCGTACCAAATTCCCAATGTTAAACACCAGGTCTTTATTTTAAACACCTACTTGATTAATGGTTGATAAAACAAAATTAAAATCATTTTCTTTTCGAATTTGTTTAAAACCTATGCTTGTGTGAATCTTTAGTAACCAGTTCAATGTTGAAACAGAGGTACCGCTGAGAGGAATCAGTAGGACTGAAGCCATTGTGGTTGTATTAGCAGGTGTCATAGTCAAATTGGAAAGACCTGGCATTGTCATCGTTATTCACAGATGTTTATGCTTACAGTTGATGTATTCAGCATATACTTATAGGTTATCATTATATCCTATGATCGAATAGAATATAAATATTTGTTATTTCTCCAAACCTGCTTTATAGTCATTATTCAAGCATAAGTAATCTTGTCTTTTACGTAATTGCTTAAATATGATATGGTTATTTTCTCTTATTGATTCTACCTACTGATTTTTACTTTTATTAGCTCTGAACTTAGGTTTTGACTTTTTCTTCTGTAATTTAAGATGCTTTAGATAGTTGGATTTTTCCTATTGCTAATTTTTCTAATTTCAGACATAGTTTTACTATGTGCACTCAGTTAGATAATTGTATTTTCTGACCTGTTACTTTCATGCCAAGATTATTTCCTAGTAGCTGCAGAACAACCTGTTAGTTACAATCTTAGACAACCAAAATGGAAAGCAAGACAAAATTATTTCCAAACTATGACTAATCTCCAAATCACACAGTTGATTATGCTTCAAATTTTTATAACGAATAAAAATAACCCACAAACAAGCAGAACAAATAAAGAATGGAAAGGATGAATCATCGCTAGCCAAAGAATGCACATGAAATAGACCTCTCTCCCCCTTTTCCTACTGAAAATAATCAACTTATTTATAACTTATTTAGCAACCAATTCAAATCTACAATGTTCTAAATCAGTAACAATTTCACATGAGAATCAGGTTCGCTTACCAGAATCCAAGCCAAGGATTAGATCCAAATCGCATGAACCAGCCCTAGCTTCAACATATTGGTTGAGGAGATTGGAGATGGAAGGAGTTGCTTTCTTCGATCAGGTGCGGAGATTGGATAAAAACGACCTATTTATTTGTGAGGCGAAATGGATTTGGAGGGAGAGGAAATAGTTTTGGAGGGAGATCGAAAATTTGTGAGACCGTGAATGATTTTGTGAGGGGGAGACGTGAAGTTGGAGAGATACGGGAGAATAATTTTAGCGTTACATGTGATTGGGTCACCAAGAAGCAAATAATTAAATGTAAATGATAACATTTCAGAATAACGTGTTATTAAACAGCGTTATTAATATCATATTTTGTTGTAGTGGAACTTTGTCTACAACCTAGCTTGGTAAATTCAGGCATTGGAGACTTTCATCACAATTAATCCGAGCGTCGGTAGGTTCAAAAGGAATGCCCTTAGGGAGGACTTTGGTTGCAACCCAATGTTTATCGTAATCAGATCAAGTACTTCCTGATACTGCAGTCAATTGTGTGCATTCGTAGAGATCTTTAGGATTTTCAATTTTGCCTATACTCTTGGGAGAATGAAATTTTAAACTTGCCCTTACTGTGAAGGGACTTCATTTTTCCTCTGCTATAGGAGGACTTAATTTTAACCTTGCCCTCAATGAGAGGGACTTTTACCCTTGCTATGGAGGGTACCCTTGCTATGGAGGGACTTTTAACCTTGCTATGGAGGGTGCCCTTGCTATAGAGGGACTTTTACCCTTGCTATAAAGGGACTTTTACCCTTGCTATGGAGGATGCCCTTGCTATAGAGGGACTTCTATTTGCGCAGTTCCACAAGGTGACCATCAATCGTCGTGTCGGATACGCTTAACTATGGTAAGCGATCGCAGCCAGACTGAGAGGTTCTCTTGACAGAACTTTGCTGGTTTTGCAAGGGTTTGCGTTATTCCGCGGAGAAAACGTTGACTCCTTGCCGGATGCACTTGACTACGGCAAGTGATTGTAGTTGGGCGCGGGCTGCCCCTTGGAACTTGCAACCCTGGATCCGCTTACCAAACTCTCCACCATTTGACCTTTGGCAACTCCTTTCATTAACTTTCCAACGTGGTGCTTTTAATCATTACATTCATGCATGATGATATTTTTTGCGCTCGCCGCTTGATTTGGTGTTATGGGGTTGCCATATCGCATTGGGTTTCAAGGAAGCAAGCATTTGTCGGATAGCCTGTTAATAAGAAATCGTCGTTTAGCAAATTTTAAATTATCAAGAATATTATAAGTAAGATATTTACTCAGGATAATATGCTGAAACGTGTTATTAGTTACAGAGCAAATGTTCAGTGTATTACTTGTAGATTAATACAGACGGCTTATAAGAAGTTTTGAATATAACATAAAGTAAAATATGAAGTAAAGCATGAAACAAAGCAGGAAATAGGGATGTTGATCGCTTATTCTGAGCTACTGAAATTGGAGCACCAATCATTGATCTTTAGTTAATTACCGGCCTTGGATTGGTTTGAGCAGGAGCATTGTTGTCTGGACCGGACTGGTCATTTGATGCCCCTTGACCTTGGGGAGTTGCAGAAGGATTTGCAGCTTGAGGATTCTTCACATATTGTTGCAATCTGTTTTTCTGAATCAGCTCCTCAATCAAGATTTTAAGGTGCCTACATTCATTAGTAGTATGATCGGTTTGGTTGTGGAACCTACAGAACTTTCCTGAGTTTGTTGGTTTGTTGCTTATCCTTATCGGATTTGGGTCTGCATACTCTTCAGAATTTTTTGTTGCCAAATAGATATTTTCAAGGGTGTCATTCAAAGGCGTTAGATCTGATGGGTTGAAAATGTGAGTTTTCTTGTAGTCTTTGTTTTCCTTTCCATTGCCGGCGCACTTTTGCCCCTTAGTATTCTTCTAATTATACTAAGTAGCAGCATCTTTGGGAGCTTCAAGAGGTTGTTAACATCAATAATTTGAAGAGGCACATGATTATTGTCCAATCTCATGCATTCCTCGGCCTTTTTATAGAATTTCTCAAGCATGCTTGGCTCTTTCATTTTGATCCATTTACCAAGTTTTCTCTTCTCATCTATGGCGCCGACTAGAGACATTGAAGTCGTGCGAGGTTTGGGATTCCCTACTTCGAACACAACAACATTGAATCTTCCGATGAAGGCTTTGACAGATTCTCCTGGATTCTACTTCATTGATGTAAGAGAAATAACGTCCTTAGCCTTCGCAGCGTGCAACCTGAACTGCTCTTTGAAATTCAGAATCAAATCATCAAATCGGTCGATGGATTAGGGTGGCAGCCTTGTGAAACATAACGATGCGACACCTTCTAAATAGAGAGGGAAGCATAGGCATTTGATCTCGTCTGTTGCTTTGGCTGCATTCATATACCATTTGTATCTATATAGGAAGTGATTTAGATCAGAAGTCCCATTGTACGGAGGTAGAGTAGTATGAGTGAACTTCTTAGGGAACTCAGCTTTGAGGATCCTGTTTTTGAACATATTTTTGTTGGGAGAGAAGTCCCATTCCGTTTCACTATCCTTGAGGCATGTTATCTTTCATGATTAGCTTTACCATATTCGCAATATATTCCTTCGAGTTGTGTCGTTCCAAAGAGAGGACTTCGATCTCTTTTTCGGATGCTTGTCATGCCGAGAAATCGCGATTAGAGGATTTAGGTCTTTTACTTCCACTATGGGAAGATGCCCCCTTGACGGGACTTGCAACTTGTCGGTTATTTCGATCGGAATGGTTTTTAGCTTTCAACCTTGAATCTTCGATATTAGCGTCGTCCCTGTCAACAAATCCTTCCAAGTTGTCCTTACGATGATCGAAGGCTGATGAATTTTCGTTCTCTTTAAGGTTGATATGGATTTTTGGAGGAGGAGCGGGATTTGCTTGAACATTTAGGAGAGCACTCATTTTATTCATTAAAGCTTGATTAGCATCCAACAGAGTTTTATTATCATCGATTAAGGCTTTGTTGGAAGCTTCCATGCACTCACTCAAGTTAGAGACAACGACATCTAATTCAGCTCTAGTCACTCTAGCTCCAGCCATTAAATTTTCTCCAACTTCAAAGCGGTGGGTGAGCGGAGTCGTTTCGTTGTTTACAATGTTATCATTCTCTTCGCCGGCTTACTTGCGGTCATCATAGATTTAGCCATTATTTCGGATAAGGTTTTAAATTTGAAAGAGAGTTCCTCATTTGGCCTAGATCTTAGACTTGGGGAATCTATGGTAGAAGTAGGCTTAGAACTTCAGTTGTAGGATCTTAAGATTGAGAGAAGTGCGAACATGACCCCACGGTGGGCGCCAAATGTTTAAACCAAAAATGGTTCAACACCAAAGGTACGTAAGCTGCACTTCACCAATATGGTTAGAAATTAAAAGGAGCCACAATCGCAAAAAAAGCGGGAAAAAGTAAGTAAATGCACAAGTATTTTTATAGTGGTTCGATCTAGAGTAGATCTATGTCCATTTTGGAAGCCGTTTCATTATCATGCGGGAGATTTACAAAGTTTACCGTCTCATGCAACTCATTTTCGCTCATTCTCTCTTTATATGGTAATTTTCCTCACTTCGCTCTCCTTTAGCTTTTGATCTCACTTGGATTCAGGAAGAAATGGAAGGGGAGGCAAAATAGGAGTTGCCTCTAAAAGTCACGCCCCTAATGATATTTAAGGGCGGACTGTACCATTCAATTGCCCCTGTTATACCTAATGCCACCTAAACTAATATGACATAATGACTACACTAGTGGCTGTTTTTGTTGTCCTTCTAGCCAAAATATTGCGGCAAATCCATATGCCCCTAAGCAAAGTTTTTCCCAATGCCACCTAAGCAAAGTTTTTCCAGCTAAGCAAAGTTTCCTAATGATATTTAAGGGCGGACTGTACCATTCAATTGCCCCTGTTATACCCAATGCCACCTAAACAAAGTTTTTCCAGCTATATTTTCAAACATTAACAAGCATGACATAAAAACTGGTGTATTAAGAAGAATAAAATCATGAATATAACAGAATTTTCATTTATTGTAAGCATGCAACATTTCAGATAAACATAAGTTAAATTACTAAAAACAAATTACCACATCTATTTTAACATTTAAAATACAACTCCACAAAACCATATTATGACCTAAACATCAAAAAACTAAACTAAACCAGAATTACATATCAAATATCCATTATACAACACCATGGAATTTTCATTAAAATTTTCTACCAGCCAAAGTAAATCAAATCCTTCTAGGAAACACATATCTCTTATATTAGAGAAAGGCATGTGCAATGTGCATCACTTATTTAACTCAATACTTCTTTTATTTGCATCAGTTCCCAACTGCAAAGAGAAACAAAGAGAGAAATTGTTAGTTATTGCTATAAGTTATAAGTTATAAATAATATTTATCCATGACAAGCTTAACTTACATATATTATGTGAAGTTCACCATAAACTCACACACTAAAACAATGACTCCTTTTACACCCAAATCAGTACTTTTTTCATTTATGATTAAGCTTCTTTATGTTTTTTTTTTTCAAAATTATTATTACAATCCATCGGGGCGCCTGTTACTATCATTTTCCTATAGCATATCCATGGATGTCCAATAAAGTACATTTAAATTTTTGTTTATTTTGGCTTTTCCGAACATCAGATTTTTCCATTTTATTCATCTATTATAACTCTGACACAACAATCTTCATTGGTAATCTTAACCCATGTCAGAATTACAAAAAACACACAATTTTTAGATTAATATTAGCCATAATGATCAAAAAAGGAAGGAGAAACAAATCAACACAATTCAAATAATTTTATGTAGATGTCTTTAACATCGATGAAGAAACCATATCCACTTAAAATAGATGCTTTAAGAAACCATGTCCACTTAAAATATTGTAAAATGAGACTTTCTTTTTAGTACTTATACGTATGTGCGCACATATATATATATATATATATATATATATATATATATGTATGTATATATATATATGTATATATATTTGTGTGTGTGTGTGTATCTTATTTTACATTATTTTTTAAATAGTTTCTTAGTGGTTAAATGGGTGCAAGAAAACCACGGTAGAATAATAAACAATAGTCAATTGAATTTATCAAAATAGTAACATGTTCATCCTTGCAAGTTTTAAAGCGAAGGTATCAGTTAAAGAAGTCGGTAATAATAAGAACTTGGTATATATCCAGAAGTGTTAAATAAAATATAAATGCAATAACATATAAAAAGAAAAAGACATAGAATGCAAAACTATCACATTAAATAGAATTCGAGCTTTCCTTTCTCTTTAACAATTTTTCCCTTTAAGTAGTTTACATCTCTTTGCTATCATTTTTATATCATCTCAAATTTAGACTTTAGGGTGTGTTAGAATTGTCTTTCTTGTTAAATATGTTCGCTGACATGATACAATTTCAATTTTTCCATATCTACGATAAACTTCACATATACTAACAATTATATATGTTTCAGAAATCTCTCACAATAGCCAATAACCTATTACGTAGCTTATGCAATACCGTGTAACATATAAGTTCAACAATAATGGGAGATGCTGCAACACCCAAAAATAGAGCTCCTAGATAAATGGAAATGAAAATTTACAGTGGATTTCAGGAGGTTGCAGACCGATTCAATTGCCTGATGCTATTTAGATATTTTTTCTTCATTTGTATTTTCTAGGTGAAGTAGTGGTTAACTGGTTACTGAGTAAAAATACAACTTATATGAAGAATTTAACTTACCATGGCCTAGGTTCTTCAATGAAATGAGTCTGCCAACTTTGCAGTACCTTCCTTAAAAAATCCAATATCAAAACCCTTCCCAAGTTTTTCACAATTATGCACAACATGATTGTGCAAGTTGTCTGATGTTTCCCAATTTATTAGCAAATAAGTTTGTTGCATTAAGTACAAACTATAACTAAATAATGCATAACAAGAAATTATGAAATTATATGTAATTGATATCTATTAACGAAGCAAATTTGAAGAAACGAATTGGTAAAGGTCAATACTTATACATTCAAAATAGAAAAACAAATCAAGATTGTTGTCTTCACTACAGATAAATCAGAAAATTTACTTAACTTTCAAACAGAGTGAACATTCATACGAACAATCTAGTGATAACATAAATACTATCTAATAGTCGAACAACAAAATTCTATTCATAGATGCCTCTTGAGCTGTCAAAAGAGAAGTTTGGAATATCAAAAATAATACTTTTGTCATCTCAAATTGCTGATTCAAAATCTTACTTCAAAAAGCGTTGGTGACATAATAAGAAAATAGTTGAACTACAAAATTCAAAGTGGTTATTGAATAAACGTGAATAAGAAAAGAACATGGATTGCATATTTAATGTTAGCTAAATTCTCTAGAACCATACTGCAGTGAAACACATTAAAAATAATAATCCAATATTGCAAATCTCATTATAAAGTAACTAGAAGAAAAGAAAGTGCTGAATTTTACTAACCTGTGAAAGGAGCACTGTTCACCTTAGCAAGATCAGTCAAATTAGTCGAGAGATGAAAATCCGATCAGCAAATGCAAGTGGGTGACTGCAGTTTGTAAGTGGAAGAGGTAAAAGGGAATGAAAAAGTCCATGGTGGATTGTTGTACAATGAAATTTATTGTATATTACAAATACAGTTTGTTGAATGGATATTAGATACATACTATCATGTTATGAGTAGACAGTGTGTAAGTTTTAAGTTTTTCTATTCCAAATTCTTTCGTATTATCATTGTCCTTCTTGTCGGTTGCATCTCCTCATCTCATGCAAGATTGGTAGTATGTTTGTTATTTATTTCCCAAGTTATTATTATATGTTTGTTATTGGTATCTGTAACAAAAATCTTTGTGATATAAGATTCATTACCACAAGTTTTACTTCATTGCTAATTTGAGCTAACACGGACGGAAAATAGAGATTATTAGTGCATTTTATTAATATTTTGTTGCTTGATTGGACGAAGGTGATAAACTTAGATGATTCATGTCTTTAGTTTCCACAATATCGAATCAAGTGGTGGACACGTTTATATATATATAACAAAAAAAGGAATAAGTTCTCACCATCTTTTCAATTATTGATGATATGTTAGCATTCACACTCTTCGACTAACATTTGTTGCATTTCGCCATGCACAATTCATCTATCATTTTACAAGATCTTGTTTAGCCGTGGAAAGTATAAAAAAACATTAAAAAAGTAAGAGAAATATGAAAAGTATGCATTCTAACTCTATAAATGATTGCAACATTCATGATTCTAATGTAATATAATTTACTATTTATTACTGAATTTCAAAATGAAAGTACGAACTTGTAAGCGATTTTTTTTTGTTAATGATTTTACACACTAAATACAGTCTAATAATTTGAATTCATCTAAATACATAGAAAGGTTAAAAAAGGGATGCAAATTATAAATAAGTCGTACATGATCTTTGTATGCACCTTAAATGAAATTAACTTGCACATTGTGAGCAGTGAGCTTATACAAAAAGACAGCTTCTTATATTTGTCGTCGTAGATAATTAAAATAAACTACTACATCTTGAAGTAATCCTTATTTAATATGCAAATAATATGAACTTCTAAGATTATTGTATTGGAGATTTCAAATTAAATATTATCTAATAAATCAAAGTAACATGATACACAACAATGAAACGTAAACCAGATCACGTAAGTAATCCAGATTGTAATATACACAATAAATAGATGATGATATATTTATAATTGTACCCATTGATGTATGGAAGCACATACACGATCCTATAACTAATAGCATAACCACTGTGGTCACTACAATTGGTGTTAACCTTAAGTTCAGAAAGTGAAAAACTAACATAAATTGTAATACAAATAGCATGTATGCATACAACTTGTGTGCACATATAAGAATCTAGTTGTAAACATTTAGAAAACTATGGAAAACTGCGATGTTGGCATTTATACATACGACTCACGTGCACATATCAAAATACATCTACCAACATAAAGGAAAAAATAAATTAGCCATCCACAAGTGAAACTGGACATCACGAGTGGAGGATGCAGCAAATATGTACTTTTTATAGAAACAGGATCATCATTGAGGCCCTTTGATTAGACATTTACATTGAAAACAACAAATTAGAACTATTCAAATCAATGAATCACGTTATAAACAATCTTAACCATTATCCACTTTTGTAATACTAGTTATCATCAAACGTAGTCTTATTGTGACTTCATTACTAAAAAAGGTGAGAATAGCTAAGATAGAAAATTAGAATAGAGGAAGAAGAAGAACATATAATATCAGAGTAAACACGAATCTCACCGTGGAACGAAATAAATATACCATATAACATAACTTTGAAATAAAAATCTGTACTTAAATATACATATCATTATCAAATTAAATCACTTACAACACAGTGGAAATAAATAATTTCAATACAATCCTGAAGCCTCCTGCTCTAAGCTCTCTGTATATCTGTAAAATACCGACTACTTGGCTGCCCGTACAAAATTGGGCACCCAAGAATTTAGAGAAAATAAAACAAAATAAACTCTGGGTCAGTCATGAGACTGGTATGAGTAAAAACTTTAAAACAGTTTGAGAAAATAAACGATATCTCATGAGACCACGTCGTATAACACGGAATGAGTTTTACCCTTATGAGAATTCAAAAAACTTGATTCGACATTCAAAAATCCTTTTGAAAGAATGACAATCTTTATATCAAAACTCTTTTAATATTATAATAATGTCTATCGACCACAATATAATAATCATCTTGTAGAACGCTTTCATCTTATGTTCCACATACATACTATATAATAAAAAACCTTGGGCGCTTATTGGTTAATGAATTCCAACTGGCAAGGTATGGGACCACCTTCCGATAGTGTATCTCTAAAGAGAAATACACCGGGTTTAACAAGAACATCTTGTAACCCGGCCATATATGACCGACCACTCATTTCGCTTGAGTATATCGAATGTAAATCACCAACGGTTAGGATCAGTAACCATTTTCCCGAATGGGACAGCATCGAATAGATTAACGAATGAAATGAATTTCTCTAGATAGGTGATAATACACCCTAATTGGGAGCTACCAACTTAGCCATGCTGCCTACCGGATTTTTGTTATTTTCCGGTTGTTGAGGCTAGAGGCCATAACATACAGATCACACATTTATTCACTTTGAATGCCACGTCGTCATACCCGCCAAATCATAAATTGATTTCTCCAAAAGTGCCACAAATATATAGCAAAGAGAAACAAATTTCTCTGCCACCAGACATAAATACGTCTGAAGAGATCAACTTACACGATCTGTTAAATATACTCTATTAGACATTCTTCCATACAGGTTGTCCTAGGGCTGGACAGGCCGAATGCACTATTATGTAAACCCATCTTAGGCGATTTCTACCTAGGATTTGCCAGAATAGCCCTTGCATAAACTCCGTCTTCAATATCTTCATCATATTTGATTCGCAACTCTAATGCCCATACGGAGTGGTTTTCAGACAATAAACCTATTCTGGTCTCTCCGTACTGACGATATAAAAATGGTTAAAACTTTGATAGTCCGTGATTTAACTATCAAAGGAAAACATGTGTACAAACAACGATCTTATTTTCAAATGGAAATTTTATCGATCAATCATCAATCAACATTTATCCCTTTTAAATTGATTTATCATTAATTTATTCATTTCACTATTTTTCGTTTTACATATATTTCTTAAATCCCGTTTAGTCACACATCTTCTATATTTAGAAACTATACGTTACTAACATTAAAAAAACATTTCCATATTTACTCCCATTTCTTATTTCCTATATTAGTAAACATTACTGATTCTTATTTGGAAAACATTTCCAAAACTCGTTCATTGGATTTAAACGGATGTCTAAATAAAACATCGTTATACCAACTCAAACTATTGCACTCATTAACTAAATTCACTTAACCAGCCTTCACTATCGAACCTTAAACATTCCTTAGTTAAAAATGAAGTCAATCAAGTTGGGGTATGACTACCTCTCAGACTTTATTTCAACAACATTTGTAACCTCGAAATATAAAAAGTTCACCTTTTAAATCTTTAACAAACTTCTTTACGTAACTCTCGGATTCTATTTAGGAATCCACTTCTTTTACAAAAATCATTTGATTGTAACAATAG
Organism: Allium sativum; assembly: GCA_030737875.1. Taxonomy (NCBI): domain Eukaryota; kingdom Viridiplantae; phylum Streptophyta; class Magnoliopsida; order Asparagales; family Amaryllidaceae; genus Allium; species Allium sativum. The sequence continues at coordinate 302,384,355 of CM060925.1, read as the reverse complement.
TGTTATAATCCCATGCTTCCGAAATATAATAACTTAAATATAACTTTATTTCTTAATTTGAATAAATAAACAAACAACTAATTTATCAATAAATAAATAAATCTTGATTAAAAACGGAAAGTAAATAGTACTTTCCTGAATTCGATATAATCGAACTTCAATGTATAATTCTCTCTCGAATAATCTCTATTCGATAACTCTCTTTCGAGTCACTATATTCGATTTCCCTTTTCGAATAAACTATATTTGACAATCTCTCTTTCGAATAAATTATATTCGCTAATCTCTTCTCGAATAAACTATATTCGGTTATCTCTTTTCGAATAACTACTATTCGATTAACTCTATTCGAATAAATAATATTCGATTAACTTTATTTGAATAACTAATATTTGATTTGCTCTATTCGAATAACTAATATTCGATTAACTTCAATTTAAATTCATATTTCAAAACCCAGTTTCCTTTAAAATATTTTCATTTCGCTAAATATTTACTTAAATCCCTTATTCACATCAAATGCGCAAAATATTCCTTTTATCAAATCAAACAGTTTGATTTCGTAATTAAAAACAATATCCAAATACGAAATTTTATTTATACTTATATTTATGGACTATACGTAAATAATCTTATTTATAACCACTTTGCACTGCTAAGTTCACATTCAATTTCAAATATATGTGTCGAAACCGATTTTACTTCTCTATATACTTTCAAACTTATATATCCCATTTATCAAATGGTAAATATTTTATTTAATTTATAAAACATTATTTATAAATTAATCTTCTCAATTTATCTTTTAAAACAGATTCTATTTAAAATCTACCTTAAATTAATCTTCCCATAATTATTTTATATCTCGCCAATTTCCCTTAATCAATATCATGTTAAACCAGTGTGCGATGCACAGGTCTAAATCTTCGTAATGTAAAATTCTCTTTTTATAATCCTATAAAATTCCCGAAATATTATATTTACTTCATATACTCACTTATTTACCTCTTATTACCTTCAGTCGGTATTTATACCAAAAATGGCCTTTTTAAAACATTCATATAACTGTTAAAATTTTATACATAAGTTCTTATTTAATTTTTCCAAATAATTCATTTTTATATAAAATCCATTAATTTTATGTTAATATTTTATTTCAATATACATTGAAAATTCCCTTTTTACATTCCAGTATTTCTCATGGTATTTAAAAATACAAAATAGCAGGACCAGTGTCATCATAATCAATCACAAATTATATATCACATCATATATCACAATATATAAAAACAAATAGTATTATAAATACTAAGGAATCCTATTGGATCCCTCCAACCTGTTTCCCCGCATCACAGATGTTAAACAATATTAATAACATCAATTCATTTCAATATGAAATATTCTAATAAACAGAATCAGTATTCTATTAACGATTATATATGTATATAAAATTATATCTATATTTTCAACCAACTAACTAGCAGTTCATCCAAACAGTCAACACACAGCAATCAACCAATATTTATCTATTCTAAAAATATGTTATAAAAAAATATAAACTGTGCAGAGTTAGTGAGATTTACTCACATTGGACGTTCATCGTTAAATAACAATAACTATCGGTTGATTCAGACTGACAATTTATTTCGCTATAAATTGTAACGAGCTCCAGTTTACTCCTAGTCGGTTCCATTGTGTAGCCACCGTCCATACGATCCCAATGGATCTGACCGTTCGAAAACTGATAATGTATGACCAAGATGTACATTAAGGAGTTAATATACATTTCAATCTAATTTAAACTAAACTTTTACTTTAAACGGGCCTCAACCACTTTAAGATTTGGCCTATCCCTTCAAACCCGTGACTACAATACCCCTTCTTCCCGGTCCTAAAACTCACGCATCTGCTCTAAGTATCCATCGCGACATTGCCGCAACCTCAATGTAGCAATGCTACTTCCATACTCTCTCATAAATCGAAATAAACCCATATAAATTCATCTCGTCTCGAGCTCTATCTCTTCGTATCAGTTTTCTCCAGTTTGCATGTTCCTCCTGTAATGCGACTTCGACATCGTGCAACCCTGTACTGTGACCACCGTGTCACTTTAAACCTCCGGACTCCACCAGAGTTTCACATAAGTTGCTAAACTCCTTCCAGATCACCATTACACAACTTGTTTCATGAATCCATGTCCATCTTTGGAGAATCCCTCAGGTCTAGGTTTACTGTTGATATTCGAGTATTCCAAAACCGCATAGCACCGAATAATACGCACTTGGATTTGAAGAGAATACTTTAGAGATCGGAACGATGTTTGAGTTGTGATTTTTAAAATTTTTATGAATTGATTTGATATTTTCCAAGTGGATGTTTTTACTGGAAAAAAAAGAGAACAAGGGAGGAAATTCATTTGACCAAAGGAATGAAGTAAATTAGGTTTAGGAAAATGTACTGTACTTATAGGATATTTTTAAAACTTTTATATTCGAATTCTTTATTAATTTATATTCAACCGCTATTTGTATTCGTCAATTAAAATCTGTGTAGTCACATATGAAACCCAATTCCGATGAAAATGGACATACAACTACAATTTGATATTACTGACCCAACGAAACTTGTTTCATCGAATTCCGAGACCGTTTGCTCACACATCGTATTTTTAAAGTCAGATTATCGACTGTTTTTCACATTAAAATCCAGTACGGTCACATATTGACTCTACGAATCATAGAAATTGAAATCTAACAAAATTTTATTATTCCGGATCCAACAAATTTAATTTCATCGAAAACGGAGGTCGTTTGCAAAAAAGGCTATTTTTAAAGCTCTAGATAGACCCATTTAAATATTAATATAAAACAATTTAATTAAATATTAATAAATTAATATTATTGTATATATTCACATAGAATATAATACAGCTCATAATATTCCTATCTGAATTTTTAACTTGACATTTCAAATTCAGATTAAATCAGTATTCAATTTATATTGAAAATCCATTTATAATATAAATAAATCGTTATAAATTATAAAGGAATTCCATAGGGACTTTTCGAAAATTAGATTTGGACACAACTCACAATCTACACGATGAAATCTCAATTTTTCTCTTTCATTAGAAAAATATAGTTCACCAGATCCGAACATTTCTTGTTTCACAGAATTCCGGCTTAAAACGGATTCTGTATATTCGTTTAAAGTTTGAACTGCCAAATTATGAACTGTCGTGCCATTTCGAGCTCGATTATAATTATACGTTCAAACTTCGTTTATATAATATATCTGTTAACATAATTCAACTCTAAACTGAATTATACATTACAAATGATCCAATTCACATAATATTGTGAACTCCACTATTTCCGACTATTTTGGAAATAAAATATATTATTCTATTATTTATATTAATTAAATATTCAATATTATTTAATTCTGGTCATTTTAAATTAACAAACCATTATTTAAATAAATTATTTATTATCCGTTAAAAATACGGGTCGTTACTTTCTTCCCTCCTTAAAATAATTTCGTCCTCCAAATTGCTAAAGGTAAAAAAAAAAAAACCCTATTGACTGGGTTCAAATTTATTTGGCTTACTTATTAACTTAAGGTTTAACTGAACCAATTAATTTTAATTAAATTGTTAATTTATTCCTACTAACTAAAATTTCCAGAAATCCTGAAAATTTTCTAGCACCTAAAATTTTCGAAATTTTTTGCCGGCATCCCCTTTGTACGGTCAATCTGTACAACTATAACCCACCTCTCTAGGCCTTCTCAACCTAAAAGAAAATCAAACAGCCAAGCGGCTTGCCAAACAGGCTCATAAATCACCAAACTCATATGAAAATAAACTTGTACATTTTTGTTGGGCATATCATTATATCCTCTCCATCAGCTATCAATCCAGCATAAAATATTGTTATTCCAATCAAACTGCAATCATTTTTTATCCTCAAACCCAATCATTTACTTATATCCAAGTCAGATTCTATTTCAAACTCGAGTTCTATTCTCGATTCCAAACTCTTAACATATCAATCCAATACCATTTTGGATTCCTATCTCACCATCCAACTTTTATTTGATATTTTCTATTTCAATTCAATTTCGATTTGCTTTCCCACATCTCTATTTAATTTGTTTTTAATTAAAAAAATCTCTCCTTGGGAGTTCTAAATAGTTTTTCTTTTCAAAAATCAAATATTCCCTATCGAAATTCAAAACAATTTGTTTTTCAAAGTAATTCGGAAACAATCGCTTTGGCAGTAATCCTTCACTTACAACTCGAAAATAAACACTGATGATGTGGCCAAAATCATCAGAGTTAATTCGCAGTGATACAAGTGAGTTCAATACTATATCATTTCAAAATTCAATTTTAAAAACTTCCATTTTGAAATCTATTTTAAAATACCATTCACAATGCTTGAAAATATTTCAAAATCTCCCAGGAACTCGAAATTTCCATATACTTAATTGGACACCATTTTCAAACACTTTTCTGACTTTTAGGAATTATAATTCCAATTTTGATCTTAATTTCAGATTTAACTCATCTGATTTCACATACTACACTTATATGAATTTTGATTGGTTATTTACATAACCATTTAATTTATAATCTTACTCGATTATAATAATGACTAATATATCCAATATATTATAATAATTCCAATATAAATCGTTTATATCAAAATATAATTTGGGTAAAATTATTTCGTTTACATTCTTCTCAAACATACCATATTGGTTCATTGTATTCAACTGTTTAGGAACTCCGGCCGATATAGTGGATCAAACTGATCGACCAGAACTCATAAACAACTCAACCAATAAATTTCCACAATACAAAACAATTTTTATATCAAATAACAAATACGCGCTCATATATATACACTCAAACTCAATCTAGGGTATTACTAACCCCATCTCTACTGAATCACTCCATATAGCCAAGGTAATTACTTAACCTTCAGCCCTGATACCACTAAAATGACCCGTGGAATTTTCAACCTTGGTAATCGACATAAACTCAATGCCGACTATTCAAGAATCGCAAATACCGGAACGTCAATAGAAAGAAGTTAAAGGGTGAGAATAGATAAGATAGAAAATTAGAATAGAAGAAGAAGAAGAACATACAATATCAGAGTAAACACGAATCTCACAGCGGAACGAAATAAATATACTATATAACATAACTTTAAAATACAAATCTGTACTTGAATATACATATCATTATCAAAGTACAACACTTACAACAGAGCAGAAATAAATAATTTCTATATAATCCTGAAGCCTCCTACTCCAAGATCTCGGTATATCTATAAAATCCTGACTACTTGACTGCCCGTACAAAATTGGGCACCTAAGAGTTTAGGGAAAACAAAATGAAATAAACTCCGGGTCAGTCATGGGACTGGTATGAGTAAACACTTTAAAACAGTTTGAGAAAATGAATGATATCTCATAAGACAACGCCATATAACACGGAACATGTTTCCCCTTATGAGAACACTTGATTCAACATTCAAAAATCCTTTTGAAAGAACGATAATCTTTATATTAAAACTCTTTTAATATTATAATAATTTCTATCAACCACAATATAATAACCATCTAGTAGAATGCTTTCGACTCATGTTCAACATACATAATATATAATCAAAAACCACAGGCGCTTATTGGTTAATGAATTCCAACTGGCAAGGTATGCGACCACCTTCCGACAGCGTATCATTAGAGGGGAATACACCGGGTTCAACAAGAACATCTTGTAACCCGGCCACACATGACTGACCACTCATTTTGCTTGAGTGTATCGAATGTATATCACCAACGGTTAGGATCAACAACCGTTTTCTTGAATGGGACAGCATCAAATAGATTAAAGAATGAAATGAATTTCTCTAGATAGGTGTTAATACACCCTACTTGGGAGCTACCCACTTAGCCATGTTGCCTGCCCGATTTTTCTCATTTTCTGGTTGTTGAGGCTAAAGGCCATAACATACATATCACATATTTATTCACTTAGAAGGCCACATCATCATACCCGCCAAATAACAAATTGATTTCTCCAAAAGTACCACGAGTATATAGCTAAGAGAAACAAATTTCTCCTCCACCAAACGTAAATACGTTTGAAGAGATCAACTTACGCGATCTGTTAAATATACTCTGTCAGACATTCTTCCATACAGGTTGTCCTGGGACTAGACAGGCTGAAGGCACTATTCTGCAAACCATCTTAGGCGATTTCTACCTAGGATTTGCCAGAATAGACCTTGCATAAACTTCGTCTTCAATATCTTCATCATATTTGATTCGCAACTCTAATGCCCATACAGAGTGGTTTTTAGATAATAAATTTGTCCTGGTCTCTCCATACTGACGTTGGAAAAATGGTCAAAACTTTGATAGTCCGTGATTTAACTATCAAAGGAAAACATGTGTACAAACAACGATCTTATTTCCAAATGGAAATTTTATCGATCAATCATCAATCAACATTTATCCCTTTTAAATTGATTTATCATTAATTTAATCATTTCCCTATTTTTCGTTTTCCATATATTTCTTAAAACCCGTTTAGTCACACAGCTTCTATATTTAGAAACTATACGTTACTAACATTAAAAAAATATTTCCATATTTACTCCCATTTCTTATTTCCTATATTAGAAAACATTTCTGATTCTTATCTGGAAAACATTTCCAAAACTCCTTCATTGAATTTAAACGAATGTTTAAATAAAATATCGCTATGCCAACTCAAACTATTACACTCACTAACTAAATTCACTTAACCAACCTTCACTATTGAACCTTAAATATTCCTTAGTTAAAAATGAAGTCAATCAAGTTGGGGTATGACTACCTCTCAGACCTTAACTGAACAACATTTGTAACCTCGAAATAGACAAAGTTCACCTTTTAAATCTTTAACAAACTTCCTTACATAACTCTCAGATTCTATTTACGAACCCACTTCTTTTACAAAAATCATTTGATTCTAACAATAATGTTGTAATCCCATGCTTCCGAAATATAATAACTTAAATATAATTTTTATTTATTAATTTGAATAAATAAACAAACAACTAATTTATTAATAAATAAATAAATCTTGATTAAATACGGAAAGTAAATAGTACTTTCCTAAATTCGATATAATCGAACTTCAACGTTTATTCTCTCTCGGATAATCTCTATTCGATAACTCTCTTTCGAATAACTATATTCAATTTCTCTTTTTGAATAAATTATATTCGATAATCTCTCTTTCGAATAAACTATATTCGCTAATCTCTTCTCAAATAAGCTATAATCGATTATCTCTTTTCAAATAAACTGTATTCGATTATCTCTTTTCGAATAACTACTATTCGATTAACTCTATTCGAATAACTAATATTCAATTAACTTTACTCGAATAACTGTATTTGAGTTACTTTATTCGAATAACTTATATTCGATTAACTTCAATTTAAATTCCTATTTCAAAACCCAGTTTCCTTTTAAATATTTTCATTTCGCAAAATATTACCTAAATCCCTTATTCACGTCAAATGTGCAAAATATTTCTTTTACCAAATCAAACAGTTTGATTTCGTATTTAAAAACAATATCCAAATTCCAAATTCTATTTATACTTCTATTTATGGACTATTCGTAAAAAATATATTATTTATAACTCCCGTTACATTACTAAGTTCACATTCGATTTCAAATATCGGTGTTGAAACCGATTTTACTTCTCTATATAATTTCAGACTTATATAGCCTATTTATCAAATGGTAAATATTTTATTTAATTTATAAAACATTATATATAAATTATCTTCTCGATTTATCTATTAAAATAGATTCTATTTAAAATCTACCTTAAATTAATCTTCTCATAATTCTTTTATATCTCGCCAATTTCCCTTAATCAATATCATGTTACACCCGTGTACGAAGCACATGTCTAAATCTCCCTAATGTAAAATTCTCTTTTTATAATCATATAAATTTCCCAAAATAATATATTTACTTCATATACTCACTTATTTACCTCTTATTACCTTCATTCAGAATTTATACCAAAAACGGCCTTTTTAAAACATTCATATAATTGTTAAAAATCCTATACAAAAGTTCTTATTTAATTTTTCCAAATAAATCCTTTTTATATAAAATCCATTGATTTTAAATTAATATTTTATTTTCAATATACTTTGAAAATTCCCTTTTTATATTATAGTAATTCTTATGTTATTTAAAAATACCAAATAACAGGACTAGTGTCATCATAATCAATCACAGATTTTTTATCACATCATATATCACAATATATGAAAACAAACAGTATTATAAATATTGAGGAATCCTGTTGGATCCCTCTAACCTGTTTCCCTGCATCACAGATGTTAAACAATATAAATAACATCAACTCATTTCAATATGAAATATTCTGATAAACAGAATCAATATTCGATTAACGATTTTTATATATATATAACTATATCTATATTTTCAACCAATTAACTAGCAGTTCATCCAAACAGTCAACAGACAACAATCAACCAACATTTATCAATTTAAAAATACGTTCCAAAAAAATATAAACTGTGCAGAGTTAGTGAGATTTACTCACATTGGACGTTCATCGTTAAATAATGATAACTATCGGTTGATTCAGATAGACAATTTATTTTGCTATAAATTGTAACGAGCTCCAATTCACTCCCTTTCAGTTCCATTGTGTAGCCACCATCCATACGATCCCAACAGATCTGACCGTTCGAAAAACTGATAACGTTTGGCCAAGATATAACATTAAGAAGTTAATATACATTAAAATCTAATTTAAACTAAACATTTACTTTAAACGGGCCTCACCTACTTTAAGCTTTGGCCCATCCCTTAAATTCGTGACTGCAGTACCCCTTCTTCCCGGTCCTAAAGCTCACGCATCTGCTCCAAGTATCCATCACGACATTGCGCAACCTCAATGTACCAATGCTACTCCCATACTCTCTCATAAATCAAAATAAACCTATATAAATTCATCTCGTCTCGAGCTCTATCTCTTCGTATCAGTTTTCCCCAGTCTGCATGTTCCTCCTACAATGCGACTTCGACATCGCACAACCCTGTACGGTGACCACCGCGTCACTCTAAACCACCGAACTCCACCAAAGTTTCACATAAGTTGCTAAACTCCTTCCCGATCACTAATACACAACTCGTTTCATGAATCCATATCCAGATTTGGAAAATCCCTCAGCCCCGGGTTTACTATTGATATTCGAGTATTCCGAAACCGCATCGCACCGAATAATACACTCCTGGATTTGAAGAGAATCCTTCAGAGATCGCAACAATGTTTGAGTTGTGATTTTTAGAAATTTCTATGAATTGATTTGATTTTTTCCAAGTGGATGTTTTTACCTAAAATAAAATATAACGACGGAGGAAATTCATTTGACCAAAGGAATAAAGTAAATTAGGTTTAGGAAAATGTACTGTATTTATAGGTTATTTTTAATACTTTTATATTTGAATTCTTAATTAATTTATATTCAACCGCTATTTGTATCCGTCAATTAAAATCCGTGTAGTCACATATGATACCCAATTCCGATGAAAATGGACATACCCAAACCCGTATAGTCTCATGAGCCGATTTTTTATTTCGAAAAAATCCGACTTAAATTGGATCATGTACAACCAATTAAAATTCAAAACGTTATATTACGAACTACTGCGCCGTTGCAGTTCGTTTTATAATTAAATTATAAATAAAACGATTCAAACATCGTTTTATAATTAAACGTTTCAAATATCGTTTAACATTACACATATATACGGCCAATGTTATGCACATCGTGTCGTGCGCTGCTTCATTGGTTGAATTCCAAGCCAAAACGATTTTACTTTAAATAAGAATCGTTTATTTTATTTAAATAAGCGTTATAATTTATAAAGGAATTCCACAACGACTATTTAAAATTTTAGTTTGGATATAAAACAAAATCTACAACATGAAAGCTCTATTTTTCGCTACCACTAGAAAAATATTATCGACTCGATTCGAAAGTTGTTTGTTCGGAGAAATCTGACTTAAATTGGATCATGTACAACCAATTAAAGTTCAAACCGTTATATTACAAACTACTGCACCACTGCAGATCGTTTTATAATTAAATTGTAAATAAAATTATTCAAACATCGTTTTATTATTAGACGTTTCAAACATCGTTTAACATTATACAGAGCATCACAGAATATAGATAATAAAGGGTCCAGTACACGTCATCAAATATAGGTATTGACAGTAACGTACATAAAATGTAGATAATATAGTACAACATGCATCAACGTGCCATACACATATATACGTCAAGAAAGAATAACGTAAAGTCCACTACATCGGGCCGTACACATATATACATCATGATAACAAATAACAAAATATCATCAGCACTATCCTCATGAAAGTCAATCTAAATCGGTAGCATCATCGTCATGATCTTGCTCGGAATGCTCATCATCCTCCTCCATGTCATATGCGCTACCCTCACCGTCATAATAAGGAAAATCCTCCTCATCACTACCTAATCGTCCACCTTCACGGACACCTATATTACCACCTAATCCTCCACCACCTCCCTGTCCTCCACCACCACTGAATCCTCCATCACCACCTAATCCTCCAGCAGTAGTCGAACCTCCACCAGCACACGACTCTACAACCGTACTTGAAACTGCTGTATCACCACCTCCTACTGCCGCTAGTCTGGCCTATAACTCCTAGATCTGCTAATGCAATCCCTGCGCTATCACCTGGTGCTCCTGGTATAAGGAATGAGCATGTAGCAGGGCCATCTCCTGAATAGCGGCAATAGTATCCTGCGCTTTTCTAGCCGGGGTGCATACTGCAAATATAGAACATATAAAACCAGTTTCTACAACTTAGAACGTACAAGGTAATAAATCCACAAGTAAGTAGAATACCTCATGTGCCAGATATAATCCAGCAGTAGGGATGCCTACTACCATGTGAGAATATGGGTAGATAATAGGAAGGGACACCCGTGTACCGCTAAGATTTAATGTCTGAAATTTATCAGCCAGAGCGAACTCCATAGGCTGTTCGGAGATCTGTGTAGGGGTCGGGTCAAAAGTAAATGGTGGAGGATGAACTCTACCAGTAGCCAGTTGGGGACCAATGTGATCGGAGTTCACACCCCATACGTAATCCGGTAACAAGTACCGCTTAGGAGCTACCTGAACCAAATAAGTGTCAAAATTTGTGTCAGGTATGTAAAACTCGGTCGCATCAACTCATCCTCCCAGTCTTAGATCCTGTATGTACTATCTCCCTATAGAACGACGAGACCCGAACATATCATCGGGAAGAGGTGGATCTCCGGGCATGCGCGTCTGGCCAGGGCCCTGATAATAACAGTGATCGCCCAAGTATCAAATAGGAAGGTGGGTCGGTGGAAGCAAGAGGACACGACGAATAGATAAACGACTTGCAATGACGAGCGGGTGGTCATCAGGAAGCGGGTCACCTGCTGAAAGTAACATATAATAAGTGTTCCAAGGTGCTCGTAATATGTTGCCCCTCTCCCTCATATCTAACTGAGAACGGGCCTCCATCAAATCATGTCTCACACCAGTAGGAGCATGCCGGACTAGGCGACTACTTTCCCATCTACGCATATGTGGGAAAAAAGACTCGGCGGTATGACCGGCGATGGGCATCATGCGTGGATGCAAGTTGGCCGTGTGCTCGTAGTACCAACATGGCAACATGTACCAAAAGCCAAATATCTGCTGAACCGCTCCAAAAGCATAAGAGTCAAGAGCGGAATACAGATAACCCAAAATAGCACTGCCCCAATCAATCATATGCTGCTGATCTAAATCAACTAATGCTGCTAGATAATCCAATCTAATTGAACTCCGTTGTTTTGAAAAGAATTTCGAACCAAGGAGATATAAAATGGTGGCCTGATATACTACGTCATGGAAATCTGCTGCATCGAGATGCACTCTAATGTACTCAAGTAAATATGTGACTAAAACGACACCCTGGGAGATATGAGTCACAACCAAATATGGCAAATACTGCAGGTACAACTCGGGTGACTCAAGTGAGGTATCAAATGGGCGGGGGACTCTGTCGGTCCCAAAAAGCATGTAAAAATCTACTGGAGTGATACCTGACTCAAAATCAGGAAAGTGAAATGTGTGTGACGTCGGCCACCATCTCTCTAACAATGCCTCTGTTAAAGGTCGATCGAAGGACTGCGGAGGTACAATCTGTACAAATAGTCCGAACGGACTAGCCACTAGCCTTTCTCGAATATGTAATGGTAAAATGTCAAGGGCCTGTATGATAAACTTCGCCCAACTACCGCGAATGCAGATGTAAGTGTCCTAAATGTTAAAATTATTACAGTTCAATATCTATATAATCGACAGTTTACACTATTAAAAATTATAATGTAAATGAGCTAAAATATAACTATAAAGCCAACAGGTCAAGATCACTACGTAAATGAACTAAATTATAATAGTCCATACATAATCTAGTAAACTATTCACCCGTACAGTAAATGTAAATGTTAAAATCATAACAATTCAATATCTATTTATTAAACTATAACTATAAAACCAACAGATCAAGCTCTATACGTATTATAGTAAACTATTCAATATTTTAATAATTATAAATGATAAAATTAGAATTTATACTGGAACGGCGTCGAGCGCGGTAAACGAGCGGTGCGTGTACCCCTATGCAAATTCATGAAGCATCCACAAGTCCTCAGTAGTCGTCCCAACTAGTGGAGGCAGGTGTGCTGGACCAGATGCGTAGTCCGGCTGAGTTGGAACTGTACGTCTACCCAACTTCGTTACGCGTGGTGGCATACTGGCGTCCAGATCAATAAAAGAAATTAAAAAATGAGGAAATAGGGAAAATGTATACAAACCAAGCCCCATCCCCCCCCCCCCCACCCCCAGCGCCATGCTTATAGGCGTGGGGCCACGTGCGCCATTTTTATCGGCTCGCAAGTGGTGCGCCGATAAAACCGGCGCGCGACTGTTGGGAGATATCAAAGATATCTCTAAACATGTTACGGATCGTAACGTTACGTCCCGTAAGCCTGTTGGAGTTGCTCTAACACTTCATTCTTCTTACTTTATGTCAACTCCATATTTCAAACTTTCATCAATATGATGCAAATGCAATCGCTTGCCGCCTCAGCCACCCCTTACTCGCTTTCTCCATTCACCCCAAAACATATTCATTGATTAACCAAACGAAACATTGAGCTATTGATAATGCGAACCGACAACAAAACTGGCCATATACTTAATAATGTACTAAATTGCAATTATAAGGTAACTAATACTGATCTGACTTCATCATTGCTAGCTTACCAAGAAAATTTAAGGTTTGTTTTATTGTATTTGTGCACATTGCCTTATTTTAGTTTACTAGTTATTCTATTTATTGAATCTTATGTATTGATTTGAATATTTCTATATGTAGGATGAGCAAGTATTATGAAGTTGAGCTTCAAGTGCAGGAAGAAGGTGTTAATGCAAATGGCATTGTGGATTCTACTTTCTATTCTAATTACTTCCAACAAGGTCTAAAAAAAGTGGTTTTATCCTTTTTCATCCGTAAACGATTCTCAATTATTTGAATTTCAACAGGACATAACGAAATGCTGAAGAATGTTAAGCTGGCTCTATGTGGAAATGTTAAAGTAGCCACTTTGTCCATCTTTTCTTCCAAGTTATTTGCTCCCTTAAAGGTAAGCCAATTAACATTTGCACTTCCAGTGCATGTACCATGCTACTAATCAAAATGAAGTTTCATTAATATGGATATATTTTTGTAGTTTCGGCTTGGTGAAAATTTTAGTGTGACAGTGAATGTATCATGCATCTCAACGACAAGCATCTATGTTGAAACATCCATTTTAAAAATGCCTGATAATGAGATAATTAGCAACATAAAATTTTCACAATTTATTTTTTGTTCTTTCTAATCCTGCGTGGATCATATCGGTTTTTATTTGGATTTTTCAACGGATGTAGCTAATATTGGAGGCCGAAGCTGAAGTTGTATTGCTTGGCAAAAACGGCTGTCCTGTTCGTATTTCACCTAGAGTGAGAGCTAAACTATTGCTACTTGAGTCCACTGATATTTTTGAGTAGTTATTCACTACCCACACGTTCCACTACTTTTATTCCATGTACATGATGTTTGTTTTATATTTGTTTTTCTATTTTTATAGAAACGTGCTCGATGTAAATGTATGTGATAAGTTTATGAAAACAAAAACATGACTACCTAATAATTCTTTGTATTTTACGAATTGTTTTATTCGCTTAATTTATACCGACTAGAGCGAACCCGTGCTTCGCACATGGTTAGAAAAAATAACCGTTTAAATTTAATAACCAAAAAAGATTGGAAAATAAACTTTTCGACTGAATTATTAATTCTTGATAATATTAAGCATTGAGCACTAAGTATGATCGGCATTTTTGGTTTGAAAGCTTGTAAGTTGTTATTTCTATTTCACGGGTAACCTTTGTCTTAATAATTGTTTTGGAAAGAGCCACTACAACAAAACAGATCTATTACAATGGGCAATGCCCATTGTAATAGGAGTTTTACAGCGGCCAGCCCGCCTGCTGTATTAGGTCATGTTGTAATATGTCCTCTTTTGAAACGGGCAATGAACGTGGTAACAGGGGGTTGTAATAGACTTTTTTACAATGGTCTTATATGTTGTTGTTGTATGTTTTTTCAACGGAATAGCAGCCCGTTGTAATATTTTTTTTGCAACAGGTATTAACCATTGTAAAATATCTTCTATAAAAACAATTAATACCCGTTGTAAAATACTGAAAGTTTCAATGGATTTGAATACTACACATAATATTAATAATATTTACAAGAACTGAATATTTAATTCAAAATTTATTTTTAAACAAATATTTATTCAAATAAATATTTACTACACTTTCAAATAGTACACATAGTGTTTCACCTCTATTTACACAATCACTTGTGCAGACACATCCTCACTACATTTCACTCGTATACATTGACTCCTCACTACACACTTATTCACTCACATACACCCAGTTACACTCACTCACGCCCTCTCACACTCAATGTATTCATCTTCGGTGATTGATCCAAAATGTGCATTAAAAGAACTGGGTAAAGAGAACAAACAGGTTAAAAAAGTGTGCATTAAGCAGGACTACGTACATTTAAAACTTAGAATAAAGTTTGTGTAAGTCATTGTTGTGAAGAATAAAAACTTGCGATACAGTGAATTTGAACGTTGTCAAACTTAAATTCCCTACCTACAGCCAACTTGAGAAATAAAGACCGAAATTTTTGTCCTAAGTCGGTTTTTAAATATTAATTTATATAAAACCTAGGATAACTGGATTGATTACAAAAAATAAACTTAGAAAGGAGAGTATTTTAACTAAGAAATGAGAGTTGGAAATAAATATAGGTCTTTTGAATTAAATATACAAATGAAATTAGAAATACAAAGAGAAAACATTATGAAAAATGGAAGACGTAAAAATAATGATAGAAAATATAGTAGAGGAATGATAAATTTGTAATGAAATGACAGAAAAATGAGATAATTAGAGTAGCAAAAGAAATGATATTTAGATGGGATAAGCCTTTCGTATTTTGTTGGCTACATAATGAGATACCATTAATTGCTAAGTCAATGGTGGTAAAATATTGAAATTTTATTTAGAAGCAAATAATGTACTAAAATCATATAGAATACAATATTCAGCTTGAGTATGAATTAGAGAGAATACTAAAAGTGCTATATTCATTTTTTTTATAGAATAGTATATTAATGGATTTGTGAAAACAGAAGGATTTGAATACAAAATGAATGTTTGGAACGGAACAATTATAAGGTGTCATTAATTACAATTACAATTTATTATGTAGGGAATGGTTGAGATTTTTTTTGGTGGGTTGATTGTAAACTTCTATCCAAATGATTGAGAGTGGAGGATTTGAGCTAAGAACAAATGTGGTGCAAGAAATGTCTACATCATATTTACTTTCTTATATAATAATATAATAAATGTTATATATATATAGATATAGTAGCAAGATAATCAACAAAAAATTCGCGAGTCCATTAGAATTCTTTTTAAGAAATACATGCGATATAAAAAAATAATGACAAATTTAAGATGATTATACTTTATGTTTATAATAGATATAATAAATATATAATATGAAGATAATCAACAAAATATTCTTGAGTCCATTCGATTCTTTTACGAAATACCTGCAATAAGTAAAGTTAATTGAAATTTTTTAGGTAATTAAACTTCTATAACACATGGCACCATGTAAGGTTTTGAGAAAATAGGAACTGAAAAGCCTCCAGGTGAATATTATGCTTTCATACAATATAACAGATATATTGGGGAGTTTTTTAAATTGTGATCGATATATTGGGGAATTTTCAAATTGCAACCATCAAAAAGTGGTTGGAACACAAGTCGCTTCAAAAACCAAATGACACATGGGTTTGAAATAAAATAAATAAATGATGTAAACTTTAGTTCAACTTATATATTATCACTAATATTAAAATTTTGCATACTAATAAATGTAAAAATTGATCACCTTGAGAATGAATATTTTTTGTGTACATAATAGTCTGTAAAAGTGAGGTAAGATATTTATAATTATAATTACCAATTCAAACTAAGTAATTTTTAAAAATAATTATAAAATTAGTTAACATTAATATAATAATTTAAGGCAAACATAATCACCACCACCATTACCAATAATATGATAATGAAAGGCTAAAGTGATTGTCATTAATTACGGTTAATATGCTAATTAAAAGGAAAGCCATGTGTGTTTATATATAATTTTTTTGTAACAATTATACTTGTGGTTCAATTATCAAATTTGTAATAATTGAATAACTTAATTCAAATCTATGTTGAACATCGCTTTAAAACCACTTTAATATGCTCAATCTAACAAACTGTATATACCGCTTTAATACCGAACCTCGCTAACGGACGGAAATAAAAAAATCGATTACATATAATGAAAAATGAAAATCAAGAAAGGTGTTAATAGAGATATTTATAAAAAAATATAAGAAAACTCAGTGCATCGAAAAATTGATAACTAAAACTTAAGTTAAGGTGCGATCTTTGGTTATCTCAAATAGATAGAGAGTTTAAAAATATATTTATTTTAAAACCAAATGAGATAACGATTTTTCTAAAATTAGTTAAATGTGCCTACATGATATGAGATTCAATGAGAGGCGGAAAATACTAATAGCCTTATATATGTGTGGTAGAATAGGGACATGTGACTAAAAACAATCTGATGTGTAGATGTTAAAAATATTAGTGTGAAAATATTTGAATATTAATTGTTGAATTTACATTAGAATGAAGCAATGCTGGGAGGGAAAAAAAAGAGGAGCCAAAATATGAACACAAAGTGTATAGATTTGAATACTAATCTAGTTAAAAATATAGAAGTGAAAATCTTGAATATTAATTGCTTAATTTATATTTGAATGGAGCAAGGAGACAAATTATGAAGGAATAATGCTTAGATTTGGAAGAATTACAATCAATTCTATTGAACTTTATTACTACAATAAAATTAATAATAAGAATGATAAAGAAACATTTAATTGACAATAATTGTAGCAAGTATGTGAAAAGAAATTGGGATTGTGAGTTTTTAACACTAGTAGGGGAAGTTACAAATTGTGAATGTCTAACAGTGAAAGAAAGGAACGTTACTGTAAAAAACCAAGAGACATATATATTTATCAGGAAAATAGCAGGAAGGACAAAATTAGCAAAAAATTTATCCATATCTGTTATGCAAAAATTGCGCTGATACCAATCTGTTATGCAAAAATTGCGCGAATGCGGAAGCGCTATAAGCAAGATCTAGATTTGCCAATTGAACATATATCTAATTTGATAGCAATTACTCTATTACATCAACAAAATAGTAAATAACTATAACAGAGAAACAAAGTGACGCACAATATTTATACTGGCTCCACTATCATCGAGATAGTGTATGTCCAGTCCAAAAGAGAGAGATTTTATTCCACATGAGAGAATAACAAGAGATTACAAAATAAGAATTTACATATCCAAACCTCAAACAGGCTTAATAAGAAGAGAAACCATTGGGGATCACTGGCTCCATGCCAGGATGACTTTACGCTAAAGTCTACCCTCAATATATAGCCAGTGCAAATCCATGTGAGTCATCAATTACATTACCAATCAACATACGGTAATAATATAATGGAGGAAAATTTACCATAGCAAAAAATGTGCAAAGATAGAAAGTAAATCGATTCTTTTCTTTTGCATAGATGGAAGAAATTAATCCCTTCATTTATTTCTTTACCATCTCATCAAATACAATCAATGCATTCCTATTAAAAAAAATTACTTTCCATTTTTTGCAAATTTGTTCTAACCAATTTGTGATTTTGTATCACCTAAATTTAACACTCCACCTTGATACAAAATCACATATTTGCAACACCACATCTCGAATCAAATTCTCTTCACATCATAAAACTCTTCAACAGAACTCCACCTTCAATCAAAATCCCACCATGAGATAGAAACCAAAAAATGAATATTTGCCTAATGGGTTCCAACAAAGCTACCCCCCATCACACCATGTTAACGAGCTCAGACTACGTCCCCGGCCGCCAACAAAATATTGTAAATATTAAAAATAAAAAGAAGGCAGGCACTAAAGTAATCTCAACACCGCCAAGGCCAAAAATAATTCTCTTAATCACCAATTCAAATATAGAGCCAAAATCCAAATCTCTGTACGCACAAAAAATCTCTCTTCTGCCACTTAGTTATTACAAACTTCACCCACCGCCTGCAAAAGATGCATCTACCACCATGAGCTACATCGCGCATAAATCAACGGTCTAAAATGCATGCAATAACATCGACACCCGTCTAACACTTGACCTGAGCTCCTTCCTCGATCACCCTGGATCCCTCGAGCATCATCAACGTGAAGAACCCTGTCTAAACGACAATGATCTTTATCTCGACATCCGTCTATCACTTGACTTGGGCTCCTTTCCTGATCATCTTGGATCCCTCGAGTATCATCAACATGAAGACCCTTGTCTAAAATATAATCAAAAGTTCACAGATCCAATGGTTCCTTCAACGCAGTAAACTCCATATAACGTCAAAGTTTCCAGATTGGAACATTCTTCCCTCTCAACATAATCTCCTCCATCAAAGTCTTCCTTTCCTCCTAAAATAATAATAGCATAATCACCACTGAATCTACTTACCTTTGTGGAAATAATTGGTGCTTTAAAACTAATCGCCTTGATCCAATACCAATCTGTTATGCAAAAATTGCTCCGATACTAACCTATTATGCAAAAATTGCGCGAATGCGGAAGCACAATACGCAGGATCTAGATTTTCCAATTGAACATATATCTAATTTGATATCAATTATTCTATTACATCAACAAAATAGCAAATAACTATAATAGAGAAACAAAGAGACACACAATATTTATACTGGTTCCACTATCATCGAGATAGTGTACGTCCAGTCCAAAAGAGAGAAATTTTATTCCACATGAGAGAATTACAAGAGATTATAAAATAAGAGTTTACATATCCAAACCTCAAATCGGCTTAATAAGAAGAGACACCATTGGGGATTACTTGCTCTAAGACAGGATGAGTTTACACTAAAGTCTACCCCTCACTATATAGCCAGTGCAAATCCATGTGAGTCATCAATTACATTACCAACCAACATATGGTAATAATATAATGGAGGAAAATTTACCATAGCAAAAAATGTGCAAAGATAAAAAGTAACTTAATCCGTTTCTTTTGTATAGATGGAAGAAATTAATCCCTTCATTTATTTCTCTACAATCTCATCAAATGCAATCAATGCAATCCTATTATAAAAATATTTACTTTCCATTTTTTGGAAATTTGTTCTAATCAATTTATGATTTTGTATCACCTAAATTTAACAAAGGACAAGGGGCAAAAAATTTAACCACAAAGACAAACTTCGGTGTAAAGTATGAAATCATAGTGGTCTCCTGAATTTCTCCCATTACACTAAAAAGTTTCATTGTGGTTAAAATCTTAGCATCTTGTCCTTATGGATAAATATTTTGTTAAGTTTGTCCTTATGCCTAAAAACACTCATTTTCCACCGTTGATTAATTTATGTAGACACATGTCAGCATATTGATTTTTTTGGCAGAAATGGAACCGAAAAATCTTCGGAGGAATATTGTGCTTTCATATAATATAATTAAAAAAATGAAATGATCAAAGAGAATTACATAACGAGAAGTAGGAAAAAACAAAAAACTGTGGTTTAATCCTGCAAAATTAAAGGTTGGACCGCTGGTTTGAAGGCCCGACCAGGGTTCATGCATGAATGATGTCAGATTGAGTTTTGTGCCGTGATGGTCTAAGATTTAGGGTTATTCGAATTCAGACCGCGGTAGAGCCGAGTCATGAAATAACTGAGGGCAACGGTGAAGCATTATTACAAAATATGGCAATAGTAAGGCATTAATACACAATATGACAATAGTAAGGCATTTTCACTAGTGCAAGGCATTCATGCAAAAAGCGGTAACAATCTGTACTATATAGTATATTTAATAGCCAAAATAGATAACGAAATATGAATGCATCTATTTCCAGCTATGGTCATGTTAGAGAACCATATTCAATGTTTTCCATATATTCATCTAGACTGTACAAAATATGGCAACTGTCCAAGTGTCCAAGCACCATCCTAAAAAGAAACCATGTATTAATTTAACATTATGGGTGAATAGGTGGGCGTGATGAAGATGAATCTTGCGAGTTTGACATACCTGCACAAAAAAGATGAACTCCATTTAACGATATGCATCAAATAATGTACAATCAACATATATTAATTGTTAACAACATTTGGTAAAAGTAAATGGCACAGGCGTTAAGGAATGAAATCCCCTGTACCTAATATGTCTTGCCTCCTTGAATCCAACCAATCAAGACCCTCTGAATTTCAATTTTTTGCAATTAAGCCCTCGGGCTTAATTGCAAAAAGGTGAAAATCGGGGATCTTGATTGGTTGGGTACAGAGGGGATAGAATATGATTTGGGTATAATTGATTTGCTCTCGGATGTTAAAATGAGAATCACAAAATTTGTTAACAGTATTTGTTAATAGTAAATGTGAAACTTTCCTCTTACCAGCAAATTAAATATGAAATCAACATTCAATGTGAAAAAAAATTACATATGTAATTTATGAGGAGAATATATGCTATAATAATTTGCAATTTGTTGTAGGAACACATTAAATAAATTTAGGATGTGTTTGGCGCAAGCAGAAGCGAAGAATTTGAACAAATAATTTGAGTGACGTATTATAGCGGAGAATGGAAGTTAGCGGACAATGTGTTTGGCATTGTAAGCGGAGTTTTTAAGCGGAGAATTTAAGCGGAACATTTTATTTATATTTTGTAATTTAAGTAATTACTGATTAAAACATAACAATATAATTATTGCTGAATAACATAGTTAACAAAATATAACAGTCCATTACATAAAAACAGTACAAAAAAAAATGATACATTGCAGAAATAAAAAGAAGTACAAATCTATCAGTGCAACCCTGCTGCAATAAGCTCATCTCTGATTCTATCTCTATGTACTGCCATATCAGCGCTGCCTTGATAGCGTTGAGCTGGTGCAAGGTCATTTGTGCCTAAGTTTCTCCAGTCGACATATTCTTCAGCGTACTCATCTAGAATAAGATCTGGATCATCGTCGTACGCCATAAAATTAGGATCACCCATATTGTGTTCGCGTATATAATTGTGTATAGCCATCGTAGCAACAACAATTTTTTTTGAGCTTTGAACTTGAAGGTTGCCATATTTCTAAGTATAACAAATTTCTTTTTCCATATTCCAAAAGTCATATCAATTGCCATACGTAAACTAGAATGATAGAAATTAAAAATTTTGTTATTCGATTTCAGTTGATTTGTGGTTATACGAAACTGAGGGATATGATATCTAACATTTCGATATGGTGGTATATACCCAGTTGTTAGTGGAAAACCAGAATTCACAACAAAATACGCGTTGATGTTCAATGACTCCAATGTAAGCCGTTGAGCAATTGGTCCAAAATGGACCGATGACAAAAGGACGCGTCCGCTTGTCAGTTGGTCCGTTTTAGACCAACGAACACACCCTTATAGCAGTGATTTTATTATCACAAATAGATTCACGTATGCCAAATGAAGCGTTATATTAATCGCTCACTCAAACAATCAGTTAACAACAAAATTTTAATTATATTCCTTAACCTTATTTTCATTTAAGGGCCGCATGCATAGATAAACATGCGTAGAGTTAGTATGCACACCAAATTTGGGAATATCTTCATTAATTACACACTTTGCATGTTTCTGAAAACAGTTCATTAATTACACACTTTGCATGTTTCTGAAAACGGTTGTACACTAGCAGCAGGAGTGTACGACGATTGACCAGTTGCATTCGTCCCACGAAATAATTGATGCATCAGCTCTAAGTTTTCTATTGGTCGTTTCTTATATTTCAAGACACTCGTTCCAAATTCCTAAATGTAAGAAATAAATTGTAAGAAACTGTCTATAAAGGAATGATAACAAAATAAATTTACAGACCTTAACACGTTCTTCCCACCATTCATCGCTTTCAGAGACCGTTCCTTTGTATGCATCACAACCCGCGCCAGTCTTGTTCATCTGTGCATCCCATTTCATCCAATCCCGTCGAAGACTGTCATATTTGTTTCGGATCTTGGTTTCGTCAATCGGTACGATGTCTGGAATGGTTTCTATTGCATCGTTGAAATTTTCTGCAATTGCTTTATATACAACTTTTTTGTTGATGCCACAAGCACCATATGCATCAACCGAACATTGCAGCATAATCTGAGTTGCAGTAAACGACCAGTGATGCGCAACATTTCGATTGGTCATACTAAAAAATGGAAAATTTGATAATGTGGAAGAAAATTTTAGAAGAGGAATGGAGGAGTGTAGTGTGGATGAAGAGGAAGGTGTAGTTGAGAGGGTTTTATAGGTGTGTGGGAGGAACGTCGAAAATCAAGCCGTTGGCGTCCGACGCGTCGGACGCCAACGGCTTAATTTTCAACGTTCAGCAATTGTTTCATTAGAACGTGAAAAATGATATTCGCGTCCGACGCGTCGGACACGAACAAAATCTTCAACGTGTCATTTATTTGCTGCGAACACACTCTAAGTTGAACAGGAGACCACGTTCCTTTCTTTGCACTGCAGTTCGGCACAATAAATAAGCGCACATGCGTGCAGTGAGATACATCAAAAATACACACTAACACTTCAGTCTTCTTTACCTAATGTCAACACCATATTTCAAACTTTCGTCAAAATGACGTACGCTTTGATGTTCATACTTTTGCATTTAATGGTCGCATGCATATAAACTTTCATCAAAAAGATAAACATGCGTTTGTATAGCCGATGCTGGGTACTGCTCTAAAGAGCTGACTAGTCTAAAGAAGACTATTTTAACAATTAGTGCTGCAGCCTTAATTAACTTAATTTCCCCAAAACATCCAATATTCAAAAGGACAGGAAAGTGATTATATTTATGGAGTATTTAATTTCCACTGGTTAACATGACAGTCTTTGGGTTTTCTAGTTTAAGAGCACGTACTTTACATTTCGGCTTCATAGTTTAACAGCACATTTAGCTAGTACTTGTAAGAAGTCGAAACAGTAGCTTGTTTCGTCTGACTTATGGATGCATTTTATAGCTAGTTTCAGTACATTGGTTTGGTTATGTTGAGTAAAACTATAAGTTTATATATTACTCTTAAGAAACACTTCTTCCATTTCTTTCATTGCTCTTCACGCATGAAACAAAGCAACATTTGCATCTTTTTCTTCTTTCATGGCAACAACTTTCCCATTCTTATTCATTTTGTCCATATATTACTCTTCAAGCATGGATTGAGGGACATTTGATTACTTTCTTTCATGTCCATTTTTCTCAAACTCACATAAGTTTCCTAGCATCGTTGTTTCTCATTTTATTGTTTGAAGCTACAAATTTGCAAAGCCTAAAAACATAAGACGGACATAATTTCTTTGGACTGTTCCGCATGAAGGCAATAGCCGGAATATTCTATACAAAAACTATCAACAGTATTTAACTATTCATGGATTCATTGAGGAAAAAGCAAAACAAAATGATAAACAGCATTTTTCTTTATGATGAGATTAACATTTGTAAGATGTTCTTTTAAGAAAGTTGATGTTACAACAAGAATTCAATTGTCCAGTTCAACAACAAAAAGGCAAAGGTAATGACGCTTTTCAAGAATGAACGTGAGGAAAATGAAGATAAAAGACAAGTAAAGACTAATCACCATCCAAGAACTTGAATACTATTTTGTGAAAATAAAAAGAAAGCATTCCAGTAAAATCAGCGTGATCCCCCATGGCACACCTTGCGCAATCTTCAATTTTTGCGTGTTTGACACTTGGTATTCAAGCACTTGGTACTCTAGCACTTGGCACTGGAGAATGGCGTAATCCATCAATGTGCACTCGTGCAAATCTGTGTTTTTACTGTGTTCAGCGCGTCTTGGTATTTGACGCTTGGTACTGGCCATTTAGCCCGATCCATGGGAATGTGGTACTACCAGATTCTTGAAACCACATTGCGCATTCAAGGAAACCATCCTTTTCACCGCGTCTAGCACTTTGGCACTGGTACTTTGGTGCTAGTTGTTTTGCCCGATCCATGGCAAAGTGGTATTTGCCAAATTTATCTGGCACTTAGGTTCTCCGATGCGCGCACGTGCAATTCCCTCTTTTTCATGTTGTGCAGCTTGCATGGCAAACTGGTACTTGGCACTACCTTTTAACCCGATCCATGGCAAAGATGTTTTGCCCGATCCATGTCTGGTACTGTGCCAAACAAATGCGCACTTGGGTCAATCCCCTGTTTTCACGTGTTTGGTACTTAGGTACTGGCACTTTTGGCACTTAACGATTAGCCCAATCCATGACATTTGGTACTACCAAACCGGACATTTTACCAAGTTGATGCGCACACGTGCAAATCCCAATTTTCACCGTGTTGCGCAGCCTTGCCTTGGCACAACCGTTTTGCCCGAATCATGACAAAGTGTTTTTTCCCGATCCAAAAGAATGAATGAAAACATCATGCAGCGCCTTGCCAAATCCATTATTTCGTCATGCGCAACACACACTATTCTGGAACACAAATTTTACCCGATCTACGTACAAGAATTTTGCCAGATCCATCAACCATATTTCCATCCGATCCATACGTTAAATTTCTGTTCGATCCATACGCTAAAAAATGACCAATCCATAATTATATGCACCCAAATCAAGGCACATTTTTTGGTCCGATCCTTCATATCAAAATGAGCTCGATCCAACAAGTTTTCAATATTGTATTTTTTTTTTTTTAATTTTTTTTTTTTTTTCTTTTTTGAATTGCGTTTTCACAAAGTAGTTAACATATGTATGAGTTAATGTAACTGGATTTTATTTTGGTTTGTACACTGCTTGACTTTGGCAGAAACATGAAAGGGAAACATGATTTTAATTTTATTATATTTTGAATTGTATACATAGAGGACAAAAAGTCATATGACCCAGATGTTTCAAAAGAAATGTTATCTTCTAAAACGAAATATGTGCATGATTTTCGCGTGGAAGTACGTACATTCCAGTCCATTCCACCACCTGTGCCCGCCGTTGTCTTGGGGCCAGCGTTTTGCAAATTCAAAGGTGACGGCAGCATACATTGACTGTAGTTCAGTAGACTTCGTACACACACCATATTTGGGGATATCCTCATTAATTACACACTTTGCATGTTTCTGGAAAATGTTCAATGCAATTGTGTTGAACAGGACCACGTTCCTTTCTTTGCACTGCAGTTCGGCACTATAAATAATTAAGCGCGCGTGCCTCCAGTGAGATACATCAAAAACACATACTAACATCTCATTTTTCCCACTTCATTTCAGCTCCATACTTCAATTTTTCCTACTTCATTTCAACTGCATACTTCAAAGTTTCATCAATATGATGCAATCGCTTGTCTCCCCAGCCACCTCTTACTCGCTTTCTCCTTTCACTCCAAAACATATTCCTCGATTAACCAGACCGAACATTGAGCTACTGCCGATGCGAAACTACAACAAAACTGGCCATAAACTTAATAACGTACTAAACTGCAATTATACGGTAACTAACACTGATCTGACTTCGTCGCTGCAAGCTTTCCAAGAAAATTTAAGGTTTGTTTTATTGTGTGTGTGCACATTGCCATCTTTTAGTTTACAAGTTATTCTGTTTATTAAATCTTATGTATTAATTTGAATATTTCTATATATGTAGGATGAACAAGTATTATGAAGTTGAGCTTCAAGTGCAGGAGGAAGATATCAATGCAAATGGCATTGTGCATTCTACTTTCTATTCTAATTACTGCCAACAAGGTCTGTAAAAAAAACGGTGGTTTTATCCTTTTTCATCCTTAAACGATTCTCAATTATTTGAATTTCAATAGGACATAACGAAATGCTAAAGAATGTTGGGCTGGGTCTGGGCGGAAATTGTAAAGCAACCACTTTGTCCAACTTTTCCTCCAAGTTGTTTACTCCATTGAAAGTAAGCCGATTAACATTTGCACTTCCTGGGCATGTACCATTGCTACTAATCGAAATGAAGTTTCATTAACATGGATATATTTTTGTGATTTCAGCTTGGTGAAAATTTTAGTGTGAAAGTGAGCGTATCATGCATCTCAACCACAAGCATCTATGTTGAAACATTCATTTTCAAAATGCCTGATAATGAGGTAATTAGTAACATGAAATTTTCATGATATAATTTTTGTTTTTTCTAATCCTGCGTGGATCATATCGGTTTTTATTTGGATTTTTCAATCGATGTAGCTAATATTGGAGGCAGAAGCTGAAATAGTATTGCATGGCGAAGACCGCCGACCTGTTCGTATTTCCCCTGGAGTGAGAGCTAAACTACTATTTCATGAGTCCATTGACATTTTTGAGTAGCGATCCACTACTTTTATTCCATACATATGACGTTTGTTCTATGTTTATTTTCTTTTTTTCCAGAAAAGTGTGTTTCCTGTAAATGTATCTGATGAGTTTATGAAAACAAAAGCAAGACTGCCTAATAATTCTTTATATTTTCAAAAAGGTTTTATTCACTTAGTTATCAGAATTGCTACTTTGCCCGTTTTTCATTTTGTCAAAAACTATGGTAGAGACAAGAAAGTAGGAGACCCACCCCTTGAATTACACAAATACCCCCCTGAATTCAATGCTTGTCACCTCAAACAGAAATGCTACTTTGCCCGCTTTTCATTTTGTCAAAAACTGCGGTAGAGACAAGAAAATAGGAGGTCCACCCCTTGAATTACACAAATACCCCACTGATTCAATGCTTGTCACCTCTGAATTCCGTATTTACCCATATTTCTTGCTTTTTGACAAAAACTTTTTCGGGTATCGTAGCATTTACAAAAATGCTATTATGACAAAAACAGTTTTTGTCAAAAAATACACCAAAGACAAGAAAATAGGAGGCCCACCCCATCAATTACACAAATACCCCTCTGAATTCAATGCATACCACCCTTGAATTCCGGATTTACCCCTATTTCTTACTTTTTGACAAAAACTTTTTCGGGTATTGTAGCATAACTCATATATAGACTAGAGCGAAACCATGCTTCACACAACGATTGGAAAAATAATCGTTTAAATTTAACAACCAAAAAATGATTGGATAATAAGCTTTACAACTGAATTATTGATTCTTGATAATATTAAACATTGAGCACTGGGTATGGTCAGCGTTTTTGGTTTGAAAGCTTGTAAGTTGTTACTTCAATTTGGCTCGTAACATTTGTCTTAATAATTGTTTTGGAAAGAGCAACACATCGAACATAAATGTACCTATTATATATCTATAAATAAGGCTGTAACGGTTACCGTTATGAATACAATATTTTTTTTACCTTACCAATACTATCCGCAAATCTAAAATTAGAACCGTCACCGTTAACAAAATCATCGATATACTAATATAGCGGTATACCGATCTTAGGTAACAGTAAACTTACCATTGAAAAAAAAAAACTTGACCAAAAAAAACTTGACCAAAAATAAATTTTGGGTTTTTTTTTCCCGTATTGACTATGATTATGCATATAAACATCATTTCACACCATCAAACAAACACAACTAAATATAATTATATCATTATATTTGATTACAAAAACGATCATTCATTTTAAACCAAACAAAATATGCATACATAATACTACTTTAAAGTTGCCCACGTCGAGTTCTCATGTCTGCAAATGGAGGCATCTTTAAAGTTGTCCTTCGACACAACAGACCATCACCAGTGAGAATCAGCAGCAAACGATGACTACCATATTTGCAAATGGAGGCATCTTTAAACATCTTACTAGACAATTTTTAAAACCGTGCAAAAATGCTAACCAATCATCTAGAAACGACTAAAAACACAAACAGCATTAGAAATGAAATATTTTATTTTATTATTCCATTTGTTAAAGTCATCCTAATGCCATTCACATATCAAATAGGCAAACGACTACTTAGACAAAAGGGAGAGTGCTTCACCTGCTTGTTGAGAGGCGAAGCTTTCTGTAGTCATCCTAACCCATTTTCGGAGGCTGGAACGGAGGGCAAGTGGGCAACGATGTTTCGCGGGAAGTGGAGCTTGGAGGTGGCAGGCCGGAATCAGAGCTTGAAGGTGGCTCGTCGAAGCTGGAGGCGGCAGGCTGGAATTGGCGCTATTTCGCTCGATTTTGGAAGCGCTCGTTTAGATTTAGGGATTTCTGTTTTTTTTCGAGAGGCAAGACATATGTTCTACTTGTTTTTTTTTCGTTGTTTCTCTTTTTTCTGGTGGGGCACGTGCCCAGGTCAGCGAATACGTGCCTCCGCCCCTGACGGTATGCACATATGAATAATTTTCTGAAACCGAGTCTCAAGATTCTAAAAAAAAAAAGTGCCTATATATTTTCAAAACAGCAACATGGAAGCATTCCATTCCATATTTCCATGCATGACAACAGTAAAATATTAATACAAAATATGGCAATAGCAAGACATTAATACACTATATGGCAACAGGAAGGCATTTTCACTCGACAAGCAATTAATACAAAATGTGGTAACAATTTATAATATATAGCAATGTTATCATGACCTAACCGTCAATCGAACCGTGATGTCCTAAGGTTTAAGGTTTTCATGGTTCGACCGGTCGGACCGTCAGAACCGTGCATGTTATTTTTTGATAAAATTTTAAATATAAAGAATCGGTACATACACAAAAATGTTACAAAATCATAAGATCACTTATACGACAGTAGGCATGTTACTTATTCTATAGAATAAACAGAATCTTTTACATGCTAGATCAAAACCAGAGAACTACTAAAGCTGATTACTCTCTCAAATATGAAAAATCATTTACGAGGTTTTGATAAAACCAGAGGTACAAGCCCATATGAAACGGCTAATACAAGTAGAAGACAATGCAGATTAGCCATGAATTTTAGTGACTTTGGTTGAATTAAACATGAACGGTCCTGAGCATATAGCGGTATTGTTGGGAAAAAAAGAAGGAACAAAAAATAAAAATAAAATGTATAATAAAATTGTGTCCGTAAGCAATATTATGTTTCTGTGTCTACCTCACAAATAAACAAATGATTTGTAAGGAAACGTTCGTTGGGTTTACATTGAAAAAAAAACCCAAATATTCACTTCTATCAATTCCCAAAATCAGTAGGCCCTTTTACAAAACCAAAGCAAACTAAAAGCCATCAATTACCTAATCTTGTCACCAAAGCAGATTATGACACCGGCTAATGGAGTCGATTCCGGCTGAAGTGAAGGCAGCAGATTACGGCTGAAGTGAAGGCAGCAGGTTGCGACAGTGGAGAATTTCATATTCGGACTGATTTAGGGTTCCGCCCGGTTCAACCTCGTTTTCACGGTTCCACCAGCGGCTTTTGCAGATGAGCGGTCCAATTGTGCTCCGGACCGGCTGCCTCCACGGCCGACGGTTTTTCACGGTCCGACCGCGGCACGGTACGGTCTTGATAACACTGAATTAAACATGAACGGTCCTGAGCATATAGCGGTATTGTTGGGAAAAAAAGAAGGAACAAAAAATAAAATTAAAATGTATAATAAAATTGTGTCTGTAAGCAATATTATGTTTCTGTGCCTACCTCACAAATAAACACAAATGATTTTCCATTGCAAAAATAAAGTAAGGAAACGTTCGCTGGGTTTACATTGAAAAAAAAAACCCAAATATTCACTTCTATCAATTCCCAAAATCAGTAGGCCCTTTTTCAAAATCAAAGCAAACTAAAAGCCATCAATTACCTAATCTTGTCACCAAAGCAGATTATAACACCAGCTAATGGAGTGGATTCTGGCTGAAGTGAAGGCAGCAGATTACAGCTGAAGTGAAGGCAGCAGGTTGCGACAGTGGAGAATTTCATATTCGGACTGATTTTGGGTTCCGCTCGGTTCAACCTCGTTTTCACGGTTTAACCTCGTTCTCACGGTTCCACCAGTGGCTTTAGCAGATGAGCGGTCCAATTGTGCTCCGGACCGGCTGCCTCCACGGCCGACGGTTTTTCACGGTCCGACCGCGGCATGGTACGGTCTTGATAACATTGAATTAAACATGAACGGTCCTGAGCATATAGCGGTATTGTTGGAAAAAAAAAGAAGAAACAAAAATTAAAATTAAAATGTATAATAAAATTGTGTCCGTAAGCAATATTATGTTTCTGTGCCTACCTCACAAATAAACAAATGATTTTCCACTGCAAAAATAAAGTAAGGAAACGTTCGCTGGGTTTACATTGAAAAAAAAAACCCAAATATTCACTTCTATCAATTCCCAAAATCAGTGGACCCTTTTTCAAAATCAAAGCAAACTAAAAGCCATCAATTACCTAATCTTGTCACCAAAGCAGATTATGACACCGGCTAATGGAGTGGATTCCGGCTGAAGTGAAGGCAGCAGATTACGGCTGAAGTGAAGGCAACAGGTTGCGACAGTGGAGAATTTCATATTCAGACTGATTTAGGGTTCCGCCCGGTTCAACCTCGTTTTCACGGTTTAACCTCGTTTTCACGGTTCCAGCAGCGGCTTTTGCAGATGAGTGGTCCAATTGTGCTCCGGATCGGCTGCCTCCGCGGCCGACGGTTTTTCACGGTCCGACCGCGGCACGGTACGGTCTTGATAACACTGCTATATGGTATATTCAATAGTCCAATAATCATATTCAATGCTTTCCACATATTCATCTAGACTACAAAATATGGCAACAGTCCAAGCATCCAAGCACCATCAAAAAGAGAAACCATGTATTAATTTAACATTATGGATGAACAGGTGGGCCTAATGAAGATGGTATAGCTCTAGAGATGAATCTTGTGAGTTTGGCATACCTGCACAAAAAGATAAATTCCATTAAACGGTATGCCACAAATAATGTGCAATCAACAAATAATATTTGTTAACAACATTCTGTAAAAGTAACTGGAATGGGTGTTAAAACTAGAAACATAAAATTTGTTAACAGTATTTGTTTATAGTAAATGTGAAACTTTCCTCTTACCTGCGCAAATTAAATATGAAATCAACATCCAATGTGAAAAACAATTACATATGTAATTTGTGAGCAGAATATATATATATATATATATATATGCATATATATATATATATATATATATACATATATATATATATAGACTAGAGCGAAACCATGCTTCACACAACGATTGGAAAAATAATCGTTTAAATTTAACAACCAAAAAATGATTGGATAATAAGCTTTACAACTGAATTATTGATTCTTGATAATATTAAACATTGAGCACTGGGTATGGTCAGCGTTTTTGGTTTGAAAGCTTGTAAGTTGTTACTTCAATTTGGCTCGTAACATTTGTCTTAATAATTGTTTTGGAAAGAGCAACACATCGAACATAAATGTACCTATTATATATCTATAAATAAGGCTGTAACGGTTACCGTTATGAATACAATATTTTTTTTACCTTACCAATACTATCCGCAAATCTAAAATTAGAACCGTCACCGTTAACAAAATCATCGATATACTAATATAGCGGTATACCGATCTTAGGTAACAGTAAACTTACCATTGAAAAAAAAAACTTGACCAAAAATAAATTTTGGGTTTTTTTTTCCCGTATTGACTATGATTATGCATATAAACATCATTTCACACCATCAAACAAACACAACTAAATATAATTATATCATTATATTTGATTACAAAAACGATCATTCATTTTAAACCAAACAAAATATGCATACATAATACTACTTTAAAGTTGCCCACGTCGAGTTCTCATGTCTGCAAATGGAGGCATCTTTAAAGTTGTCCTTCGACACAACAGACCATCACCAGTGAGAATCAGCAGCAAACGATGACTACCATATTTGCAAATGGAGGCATCTTTAAACATCTTACTAGACAATTTTTAAAACCGTGCAAAAATGCTAACCAATCATCTAGAAACGACTAAAAACACAAACAGCATTAGAAATGAAATATTTTATTTTATTATTCCATTTGTTAAAGTCATCCTAATGCCATTCACATATCAAATAGGCAAACGACTACTTAGACAAAAGGGAGAGTGCTTCACCTGCTTGTTGAGAGGCGAAGCTTTCTGTAGTCATCCTAACCCATTTTCGGAGGCTGGAACGGAGGGCAAGTGGGCAACGATGTTTCGCGGGAAGTGGAGCTTGGAGGTGGCAGGCCGGAATCAGAGCTTGAAGGTGGCTCGTCGAAGCTGGAGGCGGCAGGCTGGAATTGGCGCTATTTCACTCGATTTTGGAAGCGCTCGTTTAGATTTAGGGATTTCTGTTTTTTTTTCGAGAGGCAAGACATATGTTCTACTTGTTTTTTTTTCGTTGTTTCTCTTTTTTCTGGTGGGGCACGTGCCCAGGTCAGCGAATACGTGCCTCCGCCCCTGACGGTATGCACATATGAATAATTTTCTGAAACCGAGTCTCAAGATTCTAAAAAAAAAAAGTGCCTATATATTTTCAAAACAGCAACATGGAAGCATTCCATTCCATATTTCCATGCATGACAACAGTAAAATATTAATACAAAATATGGCAATAGCAAGACATTAATACACTATATGGCAACATGAAGGCATTTTCACTCGACAAGCAATTAATACAAAATGTGGTAACAATTTATAATATATAGCAATGTTATCATGACCTAACCGTCAATCGAACCGTGATGTCCTAAGGTTTAAGGTTTTCATGGTTCGACCGGTCGGACCGTCAGAACCGTGCATGTTATTTTTTGATAAAATTTTAAATATAAAGAATCGGTACATACACAAAAATGTTACAAAATCATAAGATCACTTATACGACAGTAGGCATGTTACTTATTCTATAGAATAAACAGAATCTTTTACATGCTAGATCAAAACCAGAGAACTACTAAAGCTGATTACTCTCTCAAATATGAAAAATCATTTACGAGGTTTTGATAAAACCAGAGGTACAAGCCCATATGAAACGGCTAATACAAGTAGAAGACAATGCAGATTAGCCATGAATTTTAGTGACTTTGGTTGAATTAAACATGAACGGTCCTGAGCATATAGCGGTATTGTTGGGAAAAAAAGAAGGAACAAAAAATAAAATTAAAATGTATAATAAAATTGTGTCCGTAAGCAATATTATGTTTCTGTGTCTACCTCACAAATAAACAAATGATTTGTAAGGAAACGTTCGTTGGGTTTACATTGAAAAAAAAACCCAAATATTCACTTCTATCAATTCCCAAAATCAGTAGGCCCTTTTACAAAACCAAAGCAAACTAAAAGCCATCAATTACCTAATCTTGTCACCAAAGCAGATTATGACACCGGCTAATGGAGTCGATTCCGGCTGAAGTGAAGGCAGCAGATTACGGCTGAAGTGAAGGCAGCAGGTTGCGACAGTGGAGAATTTCATATTCGGACTGATTTAGGGTTCTGCCCGGTTCAACCTCGTTTTCACGGTTCCACCAGCGGCTTTTGCAGATGAGCGGTCCAATTGTGCTCCGGACCGGCTGCCTCCACGGCCGACGGTTTTTCACGGTCCGACCGCGGCACGGTACGGTCTTGATAACACTGAATTAAACATGAACGGTCCTGAGCATATAGCGGTATTGTTGGGAAAAAAAGAAGGAACAAAAAATAAAATTAAAATGTATAATAAAATTGTGTCTGTAAGCAATATTATGTTTCTGTGCCTACCTCACAAATAAACACAAATGATTTTCCACTGCAAAAATAAAGTAAGGAAACGTTCGCTGGGTTTACATTGAAAAAAAAAAACCCAAATATTCACTTCTATCAATTCCCAAAATCAGTAGGCCCTTTTTCAAAATCAAAGCAAACTAAAAGCCATCAATTACCTAATCTTGTCACCAAAGCAGATTATAACACCAGCTAATGGAGTGGATTCTGGCTGAAGTGAAGGCAGCAGATTACAGCTGAAGTGAAGGCAGCAGGTTGCGACAGTGGAGAATTTCATATTCGGACTGATTTTGGGTTCCGCTCGGTTCAACCTCGTTTTCACGGTTTAACCTCGTTCTCACGGTTCCACCAGTGGCTTTAGCAGATGAGCGGTCCAATTGTGCTCCGGACCGGCTGCCTCCACGGCCGACGGTTTTTCACGGTCCGACCGCGGCATGGTACGGTCTTGATAACATTGAATTAAACATGAACGGTCCTGAGCATATAGCGGTATTGTTGGAAAAAAAAGAAGAAACAAAAATTAAAATTAAAATGTATAATAAAATTGTGTCCGTAAGCAATATTATGTTTCTGTGCCTACCTCACAAATAAACAAATGATTTTCCACTGCAAAAATAAAGTAAGGAAACGTTCGCTGGGTTTACATTGAAAAAAAAAACCCAAATATTCACTTCTATCAATTCCCAAAATCAGTGGACCCTTTTTCAAAATCAAAGCAAACTAAAAGCCATCAATTACCTAATCTTGTCACCAAAGCAGATTATGACACCGGCTAATGGAGTGGATTCCGGCTGAAGTTAAGGCAGCAGATTACGGCTGAAGTGAAGGCAACAGGTTGCGACAGTGGAGAATTTCATATTCAGACTGATTTAGGGTTCCGCCCGGTTCAACCTCGTTTTCACGGTTTAACCTCGTTTTCACGGTTCCAGCAGCGGCTTTTGCAGATGAGTGGTCCAATTGTGCTCCGGATCGGCTGCCTCCGCGGCCGACGGTTTTTCACGGTCCGACCGCGGCACGGTACGGTCTTGATAACACTGCTATATGGTATATTCAATAGTCCAATAATCATATTCAATGCTTTCCACATATTCATCTAGACTACAAAATATGGCAACAATCCAAGCATCCAAGCACCATCAAAAAGAGAAACCATGTATTAATTTAACATTATGGATGAACAGGTGGGCCTAATGAAGATGGTATAGCTCTAGAGATGAATCTTGTGAGTTTGGCATACCTGCACAAAAAGATAAATTCCATTAAACGGTATGCCACAAATAATGTGCAATCAACAAATAATATTTGTTAACAACATTCTGTAAAAGTAACTGGAATGGGTGTTAAAACTAGAAACATAAAATTTGTTAACAGTATTTGTTTATAGTAAATGTGAAACTTTCCTCTTACCTGCGCAAATTAAATATGAAATCAACATCCAATGTGAAAAACAATTACATATGTAATTTGTGAGCAGAACATATATATATATATATATATATATATACATATATATATATATATATAGACTAGAGCGAAACCATGCTTCACACAACAATTGGAAAAATAATCGTTTAAATTTAACAACCAAAAAATGATTGGATAATAAGCTTTACAACTGAATTATTGATTCTTGATAATATTAAACATTGAGCACTGGGTATGGTCAGCGTTTTTGGTTTGAAAGCTTGTAAGTTGTTACTTCAATTTGGCTCGTAACATTTGTCTTAATAATTGTTTTGGAAAGAGCAACACATCGAACATAAATGTACCTATTATATATCTATAAATAAGGCTGTAACGGTTACCGTTATGAATACAATATTTTTTTTACCTTACCAATACTATCCGCAAATCTAAAATTAGAACCGTCACCGTTAACAAAATCATCGATATACTAATATAGCGGTATACCGATCTTAGGTAACAGTAAACTTACCATTGAAAAAAAAAACTTGACCAAAAAAAACTTGACCAAAAATAAATTTTGGGTTTTTTTTTCCCGTATTGACTATGATTATGCATATAAACATCATTTCACACCATCAAACAAACACAACTAAATATAATTATATCATTATATTTGATTACAAAAACGATCATTCATTTTAAACCAAACAAAATATGCATACATAATACTACTTTAAAGTTGCCCACGTCGAGTTCTCATGTCTGCAAATGGAGGCATCTTTAAAGTTGTCCTTCGACACAACAGACCATCACCAGTGAGAATCAGCAGCAAACGATGACTACCATATTTGCAAATGGAGGCATCTTTAAACATCTTACTAGACAATTTTTAAAACCGTGCAAAAATGCTAACCAATCATCTAGAAACGACTAAAAACACAAACAGCATTAGAAATGAAATATTTTATTTTATTATTCCATTTGTTAAAGTCATCCTAATGCCATTCACATATCAAATAGGCAAACGACTACTTAGACAAAAGGGAGAGTGCTTCACCTGCTTGTTGAGAGGCGAAGCTTTCTGTAGTCATCCTAACCCATTTTCGGAGGCTGGAACGGAGGGCAAGTGGGCAACGATGTTTCGCGGGAAGTGGAGCTTAGAGGTGGCAGGCCGGAATCAGAGCTTGAAGGTGGCTCGTCGAAGCTGGAGGCGGCAGGCTGGAATTGGCGCTATTTCGCTCGATTTTGGAAGCGCTCGTTTAGATTTAGGGATTTCTGTTTTTTTTCGAGAGGCAAGACATATGTTCTACTTGTTTTTTTTTCGTTGTTTCTCTTTTTTCTGGTGGGGCACGTGCCCAGGTCAGCGAATACGTGCCTCCGCCCCTGACGGTATGCACATATGAATAATTTTCTGAAACCGAGTCTCAAGATTCTAAAAAAAAAAGTGCCTATATATTTTCAAAACAGCAACATGGAAGCATTCCATTCCATATTTCCATGCATGACAACAGTAAAATATTAATACAAAATATGGCAATAGCAAGACATTAATACACTATATGGCAACAGGAAGGCATTTTCACTCGACAAGCAATTAATACAAAATGTGGTAACAATTTATAATATATAGCAATGTTATCATGACCTAACCGTCAATCGAACCGTGATGTCCTAAGGTTTAAGGTTTTCATGGTTCGACCGGTCGGACCGTCAGAACCGTGCATGTTATTTTTTGATAAAATTTTAAATATAAAGAATCGGTACATACACAAAAATGTTACAAAATCATAAGATCACTTATACGACAGTAGGCATGTTACTTATTCTATAGAATAAACAGAATCTTTTACATGCTAGATCAAAACCAGAGAACTACTAAAGCTGATTACTCTCTCAAATATGAAAAATCATTTACGAGGTTTTGATAAAACCAGAGGTACAAGCCCATATGAAACGGCTAATACAAGTAGAAGACAATGCAGATTAGCCATGAATTTTAGTGACTTTGGTTGAATTAAACATGAACGGTCCTGAGCATATAGCGGTATTGTTGGGAAAAAAAGAAGGAACAAAAAATAAAATTAAAATGTATAATAAAATTGTGTCCGTAAGCAATATTATGTTTCTGTGTCTACCTCACAAATAAACAAATGATTTGTAAGGAAACGTTCGTTGGGTTTACATTGAAAAAAAAAACCCAAATATTCACTTCTATCAATTCCCAAAATCAGTAGGCCCTTTTACAAAACCAAAGCAAACTAAAAGCCATCAATTACCTAATCTTGTCACCAAAGCAGATTATGACACCGGCTAATGGAGTCGATTCCGGCTGAAGTGAAGGCAGCAGATTACGGCTGAAGTGAAGGCAGCAGGTTGCGACAGTGGAGAATTTCATATTCGGACTGATTTAGGGTTCCGCCCGGTTCAACCTCGTTTTCACGGTTCCACCAGCGGCTTTTGCAGATGAGCGGTCCAATTGTGCTCCGGACCGGCTGCCTCCACGGCCGACGGTTTTTCACGGTCCGACCGCGGCACGGTACGGTCTTGATAACACTGAATTAAACATGAACGGTCCTGAGCATATAGCAGTATTGTTGGGAAAAAAAGAAGGAACAAAAAATAAAATTAAAATGTATAATAAAATTGTGTCTGTAAGCAATATTATGTTTCTGTGCCTACCTCACAAATAAACACAAATGATTTTCCACTGCAAAAATAAAGTAAGGAAACGTTCGCTGGGTTTACATTGAAAAAAAAAAAAACCAAATATTCACTTCTATCAATTCCCAAAATCAGTAGGCCCTTTTTCAAAATCAAAGCAAACTAAAAGCCATCAATTACCTAATCTTGTCACCAAAGCAGATTATAACACCAGCTAATGGAGTGGATTCTGGCTGAAGTGAAGGCAGCAGATTACAGCTGAAGTGAAGGCAGCAGGTTGCGACAGTGGAGAATTTCATATTCGGACTGATTTTGGGTTCCGCTCGGTTCAACCTCGTTTTCACGGTTTAACCTCGTTCTCACGGTTCCACCAGTGGCTTTAGCAGATGAGCGGTCCAATTGTGCTTCGGACCGGCTGCCTCCACGGCCGACGGTTTTTCACGGTCCGACCGCGGCATGGTACGGTCTTGATAACATTGAATTAAACATGAACGGTCCTGAGCATATAGCGGTATTGTTGGAAAAAAAAGAAGAAACAAAAATTAAAATTAAAATGTATAATAAAATTGTGTCCGTAAGCAATATTATGTTTCTGTGCCTACCTCACAAATAAACAAATGATTTTCCACTGCAAAAATAAAGTAAGGAAACGTTCGCTGGGTTTACATTGAAAAAAAAAACCCAAATATTCACTTCTATCAATTCCCAAAATCAGTGGACCCTTTTTCAAAATCAAAGCAAACTAAAAGCCATCAATTACCTAATCTTGTCACCAAAGCAGATTATGACACCGGCTAATGGAGTGGATTCCGGCTGAAGTGAAGGCAGCAGATTACGGCTGAAGTGAAGGCAACAGGTTGCGACAGTGGAGAATTTCATATTCAGACTGATTTAGGGTTCCGCCCGGTTCAACCTCGTTTTCACGGTTTAACCTCGTTTTTCACGGTTCCAGCAGCGGCTTTTGCAGATGAGTGGTCCAATTGTGCTCCGGATCGGCTGCCTCCGCGGCCGACGGTTTTTCACGGTCCGACCGCGGCACGGTACGGTCTTGATAACACTGCTATATGGTATATTCAATAGTCCAATAATCATATTCAATGCTTTCCACATATTCATCTAGACTACAAAATATGGCAACAATCCAAGCATCCAAGCACCATCAAAAAGAGAAACCATGTATTAATTTAACATTATGGATGAACAGGTGGGCCTAATGAAGATGGTATAGCTCTAGAGATGAATCTTGTGAGTTTGGCATACCTGCACAAAAAGATAAATTCCATTAAACGGTATGCCACAAATAATGTGCAATCAACAAATAATATTTGTTAACAACATTCTGTAAAAGTAACTGGAATGGGTGTTAAAACTAGAAACATAAAATTTGTTAACAGTATTTGTTTATAGTAAATGTGAAACTTTCCTCTTACCTGCGCAAATTAAATATGAAATCAACATCCAATGTGAAAAACAATTACATATGTAATTTGTGAGCAGAATATATATATATATATATATATATATATATATATATATATATATATATATATACATATATATACATATATATATATATATGTCATTATAATTTGCAATTTGCTGGAGAAACACATTAAATAAAGTAAATTTATAGCTGTGATGTTATTGCCACAAATAGAATACATTTATAAGAAATAAATATTCGCGTTTTACTATTTCTTTCTCAGTTCAGGTATGCCAAATAAAACGATATACTAATCAATTAATGCTCACTCAATCAATGAATCAATCA
Organism: Allium sativum; assembly: GCA_030737875.1. Lineage (NCBI taxonomy): Eukaryota > Viridiplantae > Streptophyta > Magnoliopsida > Asparagales > Amaryllidaceae > Allium > Allium sativum. The sequence continues at coordinate 302,343,893 of CM060925.1, read as the reverse complement.
GTTAACAACAAAGTTTTAATTATATTTCTTAATTCAATAACGTACACTTTGTTGTCCATGCTTTTGCATTTAATGGCAAAACATGTAAACGTATTGCGTTTGAAAAGATAAAACATGCGTAGAAACCTTATCTTCATATTAACATATTGCATTTGTTTAGTCAATGCTGGGTATTTATTTAGTTAATGCTGGGTTTTGCTTATGTGAATTTTTTATTTGCATTCAGATTGCAACGTTGTAAACAAAACTAATCAAATATGTTTCAAGCAACATGCTTTACATTTCTGCTTCATAGTTTGAGAGCACATTTAGTCAGTACTTATAAGAAGTCTAAACAGTACCTTGTTTCTTCTGACATATGGATGCATTTTATAATAGTTTCAGTACATTAGTTTAGTTATTTTAAGTAAAACTATAAGTTTATATATTACCCTAAAAAAAACACCTCGTTTCTTTCATTATTACACTTCACGCATGAAACAAACCCACATTTGCATCTTTTTCTTCTTTCATGGCAACAACTTTTCCATTTTTATTCATTTTGTCCATATATCACTCTTCATGCATGGATTGAGGGACATGATTACTTTCTTTCATGCCCATTTTTCTCGAACTAGCATAAGTTTCCAAGCATCGTTTGTTTTACATTTTATTGTTTGAAGCTACAAATTTGTAAAGCCTAAAAACATAACAGGGACATAATTTCTCTGGACCGTCTTCGCATGAAGGCAATAGCCGCAATTTTCTTTACAAAAACTATCAGCAGTATTTAACTATTTATGGTTTCATTGAGGAAAACGCAAAGCAAAATGATAAACAGCAAATTTCTATATGATGAGAATAACATTTGTAAGAAGTTTTTTTTAAGAAAGTTGATGTTACAGCAGTAATTCAATTGTCCAGTTCAACAACAAAAAAATATTGGAAATAATCTTGGTTTTCATAAAACAATTAATGTCTTCCTTGAATACTCACTGCATTATAAAAGTAAGGTAATCAAGCTGATGGATGTAAGCAATCAAAGTTTGTAATCAAAAAGCAAACAATAAAACTTTCCTACTCACTAAAATAAATTCTCTCAAAAATTTCTTTTTCTTAAAAAATTCCTAACAGTGTGGTATCAGATCTCTAGATCCTTGCAACTAGAAAAAAACAAAAAAACAAAGTACAAAGTAATTGTAGCGACCCGAGAATTTCGACACACGAATCTCGACACTAATACAACTCGTGTCCAAAACTCAAGTATCGAAAACCCAGAAAGCTAGAAGAAAGAAGTTAGAGGGTGAAATAAGAAAGAAAGAAAGTTAGAATACAAAAAATAAGAATAACCATCACAACAAAGAGTCTCACATCGCAGCGGAACAAAATATAATATAAAAATAACTTTTATTGTGAGCTTGAAATAACACTTACAACATCAGAGTACATCAATACACCTGGACAATTATAATAGCATGTCCTCATATATATAACATACAGCGGAATAATGTTGGTATAACATCATACGTCCGAACTCCTTCAGCTCATCTTTGGACTTCACGTTATCCGATAACCTGGACCTGTACAACCCGGTCTAACTCGAGCATTTACAAAACACCGGGTCAGTATGGTGAACCAAAGTGAGAAAAACTCATTTAAGTTTAAGTGTATCATCCAACTTGATTTTAAAGTTAAAAACCCTTTCGAAGAAAATAATAGTCGTAAGACCAAATCCACACATAAATACAGACGATTTTTACCTTACAATAACTCAAAACAATTTTGAAAATCAATACTAGTCTGATATTATAATAGTGTCTAAATACAAATAAATAAAAACTAGCATAACGCTTGCATCTCACGCTCCAGATATATAGTATACAAACAAAACTGCATGCGCTTATTGAAGATTGGATTCCGACTATGACAAGGTATGGAACCACCTGCCGATAGTGTATCTCTAGAGGGGAATACACTGGGTTCAACAAGAACGTCTTACAACCCGGCCCACACATGACCGACCACTCATTTCGCTTGAGTGTATCGAATGTACATCACCAACGGTTGGGCTTAAACCATCATTTCTCAAAAGGGACAGCATCGAAATAGATTAAAGAATGAAATGGATTTTCTCTAGAAATGTGATTATACACCCTAATGGGAGCGACCCATATAGCCATGTTGCCTGCCCGATTTTTGTCATTTCCCGGTTGATGAGGCTTGAGATTATAATCGGCTTTTAGAACATCTGGCCACCATTCACTTTAAATGTCACATCGTCAGATCCGCCAGATATCACTAATTGACGTCCACAAAAACACACTAGTCGTTAAGCTAAGAGAAGGTGTCTTCTCTGCCTCCAACAGAAATACGTTTGAGGAAATCAACGTACGTGATTCTTTTGGAAATACTCTGTCAAACATTTGTCCATATAAGTTGTCATGGGACTGGACAAACCGAAGGCACCATCCTACTGCATCCTTGAATTACTCTATGGATCAGTAGTGAATAGTCATTGCAATCCGTAGATTTCAATCACGATAAAATCACTGTCAAGTACCTCTAGGGATCAGCTAGAGAAACCCAACAATAGTCCTTTCATTCATGAAGATATACGGTCTTCAGTAGATCCATTTTGACCAACATCAGATATCTTCTCCATTTACATATTTGTTGGTTTGGAATGGTTTTCGAATATAAATTCGATCCCGGTCTTTCCATACCAACACGTTGGGTAAGATTTTGATAGTCGGTTGTTTAACTATTAAAATAAACAATCAATAAAATAAATCAATCGGTTCAGTATACAGCGTCACTTGGCCATTAAAAATAATATATCAGTTGTACTACCAAAATAATGTATCAGCTTTAATGTATCAATATTCTCAAATCATTTATTTATATACTTAGAAAAATGTCTTAAATTCCTATCAAATGTTTCTTGTTAACTATCCTTTCAAACATTTGTTACAACAATATTTATTATCTATAATTAGAAGTCTGATTCAACTTATCCTTCTTAAACAACTGTTACGATATCTCCTTTGTTTCGTTATTTGAACGCCATAATCGTCACTTCCCTTTTTAGAATAAACTCGTTCCAAATTCCATCTCCTTACTTTTTGAACACATCGTTATATTTTTACAAATCCCCATTCATTATGGAAATATCACTTCATATTCTCAAGCCTCTTTTTTTTCTCCTTTTATTTCCGCATCCCATAATATATATATATATATATATATATATATATATATATATATCCAAATTCTTCCAATAACATTACCCTATCATTTCTCATAATAAATCACTTTTAACACCTTCACCACTACAACTAATATCATCTTCCAACAATCCTGCAGTTGTTCAAGTTGGGGTATTTTAATTACCTCTCAGACCTCAATCAACAACATTTTTATCTTAAGATAGATGTCAGTTGCAATACCCAAACGCGGTATTTATTCCCAATATCAAACAAATCCCATTTTAATTCTATCTTGATGACACATCATCTTTTATTTAAAATCACGGATCTATATTTCATCTTTATAACTCCACTCGTTTAAACTACCCTAATTCAAACTTGGGAATTCGTTTGATTTCCATTTCATATCTTCATCAGTTCTTAACCGTGAATCAGTAAGAAAACAATCCCCTAAATATCAACCTCGAAGGCCAAAATCAACATCAGATCAGTATTTAGAACACCATTTATCTCAACCGATCTCCAGTTACATTCTGATTCTTTAATTTCATATCACCGCTTTTATTTCCATTTCAAAAACCCATTTCTAATAACTCTTTACAATAATATTCACTAAATTCGGGTCTATAACTTCGACAAAATCTTGGATTTCATAAATCCAGTTAAATAGAATCTCAAATAAGAATTCTCTTTAAATTGCAATTTAAACATAACTTACGTTATCATTTATATGATTTTCTTTAAAATATAACTTTATTTTAAATAAGCCTTCTCGTTTCAATACCTAAATTAATACCTTTTAAATCCCATGATTAACCCCTTCGATTATTCTTAAATAAATATCAACATTTATAACAATGGTTTACTTAACTATTAAATTAATTAATTTAATAAATCCATTTCAGTTACTACAGTTGAGTTAGTCAACTCATGATTAACTCGTTAATTAGATCTTAATTCATCTTTCCATTTAAATTAATTTAAATAATCCCATATGATTATTATAATAATCAAATCAATATAATCTCATTTTAAATTGTTTCTTAAAAACAATTAATTGGTTATTAAACATCACATTAATATCTGCTCACTTGCTTACCAGTCTTGTAAATATAAGGAACATCTTTATAAGATCAATTAATAAGTGAGATGAGGCACGTGCTTCGCACACGGACAGATTTTGGTATCAAAAATGGTGATTGATGGTTAAAATAATCAACGTATATATGGTTGGTTTATTTTCTATTTATAAACCCAATTGAACTAATATATTAAAAAAAAATCTATATTCAGTTATAAATAAATTACATAACTTCATTTTTATTGGTTTACCTAACGGTAAATCTTTCTTTATAAAAAGAGTTTGTATTTTGGCCATCTGCTATAAATTCCTTAACCAATATTACCCATTGGTTAATATCAAAACAAATGTTGAATTTGGATTCAACAATTGGTAATCAAATCAATAATCCAATCACATGGGTTAAACAGTTCATATAATGATCATATACAGATAAATAATCAATTCAACTTATAGCGGTCAACCAATAATTCAAGCATCCAGTTTAATTTAAATACGTTTAAATTATTATAAACGTAACCAAAAAGGTAAGTTACTTTTATTGGAAATCATCGTTAAAAATAACGATGTCGTTTTATTTAAATTAAACAACGTTTAATTTTAAATCATAGATATATATTCAACCAACTACCAAACAATTGTCAATCAGTCAATAAATAGCAACCATAACAGATAAATATTAAAACCCGATTTATATAAAATATAAATAGGATAACTGAGTGAGTTTAACTCACCTTGAATTGTTGTTCGTCGAGATGGCTACTGATTTTAGTGAAATTAAACTTGTGTTTAATTTAACTATAATTTCAGGTGCTTCCATCTCCATCCGTTCCAGCTCCATAACGTTACACTCATCGACCCGATTCCAACGCTCCTTGTTTTATTTAGTTCTGGTAACATTAAAGCCAGTTATAAACAATATAAGTAACATGACTTTGATAAATAATTAAGCCTCTTAATTATAAATTAATTTCGTTATAAGAATTATATGGGCCGATGTATTTATTCTTCATCGTTCGAAATAGCACTTCACTACGTCTTATTCCCTACCACATTCCTTCGTTACCAGACACCGCTACTAGACGCGAGCATCCCTTACCCCATTCTTCTGATTCTAATTTGCTTGTCGTGAACGAATCTTCTGCAAACAAAAGTCAGTCCGACCAGTGCTCCATTTGTTACAACATCTTTGTTCCAAACTATTCATTCATCTCTCTCCTTCTTATATATATATATATATATATATATATATATATATTAATCTATTTTTTTTCTCTTGAAAGCCCGAATGGCCCGTCACGCCTTATACACATCCGGCTTGCTTCAATACCCAAACCTACGAGTACCCCTTGATTTGCCTGCCACGTAATTTCTCCCATCCTTTGTTCTTTCTCCACCCGTGCTTCTTACTTCCCTGCTCAAGCAACTTGTTCTTCTCTTTTTTTTTCATTTTTTTTAAAATAAAGCCGACCCATCCCTTAAGCCTACGTCTCCCTGTAAGGACCCAGACCGCAACTATTCCCATAGCTCTTCTTCCCCGAAATATGTTCTTCCTCCAGTACTCTTTTTCGTGTACCCATTTCATTGCTTGGAGCAGTTGTAAGTTCTTGGATGATACACTTGCCTATATATATATATATATATATATATATATATATATATATATATATATATGCTATTATAATTTGCAATTTGCTGGAGAAACACATTAAATAAAGTAAATTTATAGCTGTGATTTTATTGCCACAAATAGAACACATTTATAAGAAATAAATATTTGCGTTTTACTATTTCTTTTTCAGTTCAGCTATGCCAAATAAAACGTTATATTAATCAACAGTTAATGCTCACTCAATCAATCAGTTAACAACGAAGTTTTAATTATATATATATATATATATATATATATGTATATATATGTGTGTGTGTGTGTGTGTGTGTGTGTATAAATATATATATTTTTTGAAAGGAAAGTATTATTAATTTTCACAAGAATCAGATACAACAATTTACAAGAATATCCAACAGAATGCCTAAACTATACAATCACACAAAACACCTTATGCAGCAGTATTGAGAAAAAATTATGTACAGTATATAATAAGCGCAAAAAAAAGTCAATACTGCTAAATAGCTAACCTATACTCAAATACAAGACCAGTTAACCAAGAATCAACAAACCATCTTAATCCTCAATTGGGTTCAAATGAATTAAACACCATGAGCTTATTAAGGCATCCGCCAAAAACTGAAACTTACCATGCACTCTTTCCCTTTAAACCAAATTGCAATTTAACAAAATCTCCACTAGCCAATCACTTCAAACAAACTGCAGATGACAAGTTTCCACACTGCATAGCAGGACCAAATCCATCATGCAAAAAGCACCTGGAAAAACAACTTGCATATATCACAAAGCATCAATACTGCGGATTTTCTTGGTGCGTCTCTTGTTCGATTTTGAATGACTGCTAGAAGGAATTACATCCTCAAGATCATATTCTATTCCCTCATCTAAATCATCAACATTCACATTAGCCTTCTTAGCCTTCTTTTTCTTACCCTCTACCCTTATTCTTCAAAGAAGTGTTAATTGGAGGTTCAATATCATCTGCATCTTCCCAAAACTTACCAGTAAGCTTAGATGCAGATGCCAAACCACTCTGAGATGAAAAGCAAGGCGGAGGAGGTGGAGGCAGAACAATATGAGCAGGAAGACGTAAGTGAGAATATGGAGAAGCAGAATTAATATCAGGAAATGTCAATCCTGCACCCGAAACAGGCTTCAATTTAGTACGATCAAAAGTCCGAGAAGAATGTGAAACATTCATGGATGACATGGCAGGTAACTGATAGTAGACGAACAAGACATACACTACAAAAAATTCTGAATTCCCTATGCCAATTTGGCGTAGGGAATCAAATTTCTCAACGTCATCCCTACGCCAAAAAGGAAGTTGGAAAACAGTCGACGCAAATATTTCCCTACGAGTTCTCTACGCCAAGTTCCATACGTCATCCCTACGCCGTATTCCTTATGCACTTCCTACGCCCACATGCCAACACGTTCCCTGCGCCAAGTTCTCTACGTCATCCCTACGTCGTATTCCCTACGCCTGCATGCCTACGCGTTCCCTACGCCAAGTTTCATATTATCCTTACGCATTCCCTACGCCGCCGTAAACCAAAATTCAATATGACCCTCTTATATTTATCTTCGTCTACCACATATCATAATAAAACCGAACACATGCAAAATCGTAACAACATATACCAATAAAAATATTGATGTAGAATAAATATCATGGTCAAATTACCATAAACTTGTTACAAATGTATTTAAAACAAATCATGTCCAACAAACAATAAATTATAGTTGCTACATAACACAAACATGATCATTTCATCTAATTCAAACATTGTGTAATGTACCTTACACAAATAGAACATCAAACCCACTGAAAAAATAAAAATAACTCATAAAGTACGTCATATCTGCGATTCTTGCTCCCGCCTCAACCCTCATGTAAACTCCTGCACAGAACTCATCTCTTCCTGCATGGAACCTAAATCCCCTTGTAGTTTGTTAATCGTGACATTCATTTTTTGATTTTTACTCCTTAGCTCTTTTACTTCCTTCATAAACTTCTCTCTATCATCTGAAATTCTAAACCTAGCAGTGTATATTGTCTTTGTATATCTACACATATTTTTTTAATCCAATTAGAGCAACGAATAAATTTTATAATACAATTAGCATAATACAATTAGTAAAACGAGCCTTTCAGCTCAGTTTTACAGAGCCCAAAAATAAAGTCACATAATCCTTTCCAATAGTTGCACTCATGATTCTTAAGCCGTTACAAAATACAAAAACTTGATACATAAAGACAGAAATAATATTATGCAGTGTATTATGAAGGAAAAATTGAAAACATTGAATAGTATAACATAGTTCAGTACTTGAACTTCTTTCCATTTGTTTCCTTTAGGGACTGCTACTGAATCTTTAACCATCTTAGTCTCTGTTATTATTATAGTGTAGATGATTGGCTTACCTGTGTACCAACATCATTTATATTAATCTGGTAGAAAAACTAAGGTACAAAAAAGTCCAATAATTAATATATGTCAGTTTATGTCAATACATGTACTAAGAATACTTTTGATGGTCGGAAGACTTCAAAATATGACATAGATTTCATACAAATTCAAATTTAATTTGCAACTATATAATACATCCAACATGTATGATCTAAACATTTATTACTAAGTAAATAGGCAAATGAAAGAATGCCACGTGTGTAGTGATTAAACATGCAATAGCACTTTCTTATAAATTGGATAAACTGCAATCTTATACATGTAACAAACTTCATCTCATAAACTAGCAGTAACATTGAATTCTTATAATTTAGAAAGATTAATGGCAATTAAAATTTTTTTATTCTATATAAGCCCAAAGGCTCAGCGAAACTGCGCCGAAAGGCTCAGTTTCACCGAGCCCAAAGGCTCAGTTAAAACTATGCCGTTTCGGCTCAGTTTCGCTGAGTCCAAAGGCTCACCGAAACTGAGCACAAAGGCTCAGTTTTAACTGCGTCGAAAGGCTCAGTTTTAACCGAACCTTACGGCTCAGTGAAGCCATATGGCTCAGTTTCAATATATGCTTTTTAGCTATTTTCCATTCATATGGGTACAGAGTGAAGATTATGTAGTGTTATAATATGTGAAATATTAACTTAATTGTAGTCATACTTTATATTTCATTTGTAAATAGATCTTTGGAAGTAATGTAACATTCAACATCAATTATGGTTGAACTGAACATCAAATTTATACAATCTTTTTTATGGATTACATTATACTACATCATCATCACCACTGTCAGTGTTCATAATATCTTTTATATATTTCATTGGGTCTGAATATGATTTCCAACCATGAGTTTTTTCGATGATGATTCTATATAGGATTTGAGCTTTGATTCTCTGCATTTTTCATACAAATCAAGCTTCCCTTCAGTTTGTATTTCATTTGACAAGTTTTGCATATATTGCATAACAAATATTACATAGTCAATTTTGCATTAGTCAAGAAAAATTTATTTAATAATATTAAATTTACTAGTTTAGATAAAGTTTTGTGCTTAGCTATAGTATTTTTTACTGCGGATAATTCACAAAAGCACTGGTTTGTTTTGAATTTATTATGATTGCTTCCCTTATTTTGCAAAAACTGATTTCAGAATATCGAATGTACTATTTCTCTATAAAAACTAATAAAGTGAATTAAGTTTTAAAATATTTATCACCTAGTAAATATTTGAAAGTTAACATTCGCCTGCCAAGTTATTAATAAGGCTAACATTTAACATAAGTGACGCGCATGTGCATGCAAATGGACTAAATAGGGCACAAATGAACAAAAACATAAGCTAGCATATTCAGAAACAACAAAAAGCAAGACATGTATGTGCCTGGAAGCAAATTTAGGATAGGTCAATTCTGAAACAAAGATAACACCTACTCAATTATAAGAATGTTCAGCGAAGTCCTATTCTCAGGTTTTGACTTAGTGGATATTCGATTGTTCAATCATACTTATCCTTCAAAATAAAATTAAACAGCTCTCATGTGAAATATTACAATTGTATTACTCAGTATTGTCACAATTTTTTGGTGTTTGAACTGTTAAAAGGGCATTTATTTATATTATTACTAACATAACATAACCACATATTAATAGAAAATCCGATCGTTCAATCATATAATTAGCAGTAGTAAATTTGAAAAAAAAAAATCATGCATAGGCATAAAATATGTGCATGTGCTGAATAGGAAAGAAGACAACGATAATAGGGTTAGGCTAATTCTATTTGCATGGACGAAAGAAAACAATGATATAGTGCAACCATTTACTTCCTATTTGCGAATTATTATCATGAATTATCCTCAAATCTGGAGACAGGGACGGCACAATCACATGAGGCAGTGGCGATGCGCGGCGACGCGGTTAAAGGTAGGGGCGACCAGGCGCGGTTAGATTTAGTTTTTTTTTTAAATCTGAAACGATGAATGCGATGGAATGGGGAATTTTTTTGAACAATGGTCCAAAAGAAAAAGTATGAACATCTATAAATTAATGTTTCTAAAAAGGCCTTCTACAATTTAAGATAATAGACCGATTTAGATAATTCTAATATTAAAAAAATAAAAATAAAATATTTCCATTAGCTGAATAGGAAACGTATGCCACGACCGATATCTGAAATGGTCACACTAAATTGTAGTAACAAATCTTAATCATTTTTTGTTGAATTTAAGTGGACTGGGAGAGAATCAAGTATAGTGGTTTCGAGATTTGGGAGTTTTTTTGAGATAATAACAGCGTATGGTTTTCATTTATGTATTGTGTCATGAAGGACAGTGGGATAACTTTGTGTTCATTTATCTTCTAAACTTATTATATCCTAGCACAGTCCTGGAAACTAACCGAGAAGAGATAGTAAGCCTTTTACTCAGATTCCCCTTTTATATCTAGACTAGATAGGGGAACAGATTCTGGTATCAATAAACTGCAGCAGATCTAACAAGGCTGCAAATCTAGTAAAGGATGTCAGTACAGGGTAAATAATATTGCAACCAACTTCACTATGCCTGCCATAACATTTTCTGAAAATGTGTATCTATAAAAACAACCAAGTTACACATCGAATAAACAAGACCTTCACAGTCAGTCACCATCTATGTTTTCATTCTAGACCACTATGTAAAAGTAAAACAGTACGTAACATACCTTCAGTACAAATCTGCAGTTAACAAAATTGGGACAGCAAGAGGCAGAAACGAATAAAGCAAATCAAGCTCTTCTTTCACTGAGCCACATCTCACAATGTCTAGTTTGTACCTTGAAATCAAAAGAAATAGGGTGAGTATTATTATTCTTCTCGTACCATAAAAATTACATGCATTTTCTATTGTCCAAAACTTTAACTCGTACCATAAAATGAAAGGAGGAATAACTTGAAGAAGGGGAAAACATGACTGGAAGGAGAAATCCGCAATATGAAGAAAGTGAGCTATTTGTACTCTTAAACGACAGAAAAAACATTTAATTAAGCTCCTACGTTAACTTACAAAATTATGATTTCCAGATTTTATTTTCTCAACTTATCATGACATCAAAGGCAGCTCAGGCACAATTCAAAATAAAAACAACAAACAGTTTGATCTCCCCATAGTTAATCATTGAATCCAATTCATATATTATGTGAAATGCTGAATCTTAATGATAAAAAGACAATCATTTTTAACATTAATAGGTTTGATGTGAAATCAAATTTGTAAATTCTCAAATAAATTTTGATCGTATTATAGTTGTTCATAGAATACAATTTAATTAAATGAAATGTTGAAATTTCAACTGCGAAATCGAACCTTATAAACTCGAATACATACAGTAACCTAAATAATTTTAGCAAGTTTGGCAATGTAAACTAAATAATTTTTAATACAAACCCATAAAAAATGCGAAAACATCCCAAATGGTACTTACTTGATTTGAGGGCGATACGGTGCGAGGAGAGGAGGTAGGGCCGACAGCGCGAGTAGAGGAGGCAGGGAGGCGGGGTGGCGGTGTGATGGAAGGTAGGAGCGGCGCGGTAGATACAGATTTAGGGTTTTTCTATTTTCTTTTTTATTTGAAACGATGGAATGGAAAATAAGGTAAAAGCAGTTGTTACAATGCATTGAACGGGTGTTATTGATTCAGTGGACCGTAATTTGTGAGCCCGTTCACAGTAATTCCAACTTGGGTAAAAAGCGTAGGAGCTGAGTAGGGAATCCCCTACGCCATACCCTCACCTTCTACATATTTTCACGTCTTCTCTACGCCGCGCCTACGCGGCGTAGGGATGGTGTAGCGAATTTTAGGTTGGAAAATTGCCCTCTTTTTTGTAGTGGTCATTGTAGAAAACATTCTAATTTCATTCGCGAAATTTCCTACGCCTTTCCTATGCCATAAGGCATGGCGTAGGAAATTGATAGGCAGAATTCGCGGCGTAGAAAAGGCGTCAACCATCTCTTATGTCTTAAGTACACCTGTCGAATGCGTAAAAATCTTCTGCACTATTTCCACACTATTGTAGAAAACATTCAAATTTCAGATACGAAATTTTCTACGCCTTTCCTACGTCATAAGGCAGGGCGTAGGATCGACGTAGGAAATTGGTGAAATTCCCTACGGCTTTCTTACGCCATAAGGCATGGCGTAAGATTGGAGTAGGAAATTGATAGGCAAAGTTCACGGCGAAGGAAATTGATAGACAAACCTCACGGCATAGGAAATTGATTACAGTTATTTTTTCTTTTTGACTTATGAAGGAAATTTATTATATTTTTTTCACTTTTTTCAACGTAAAGGGCATTTTCGTAATTTTGACATATTTAGCTTTAAAAATCGTAATTTTCGAATAATTCTTTTTTTACTTTTCGTTTCGTAATTTTTTGGATTTTTTAAAATTTATTTATTTTCACTTTTTTTAACATGAAAGGCATTTTCGTAATTTTGGCCTTTTAACTTTAAAATTATTATTTTTGAATAATTCTTTTAACACTTTTAATTTCATAATTTTTTGAATTTTTTTCCACTTTTCCAATTTGAAGTGTATTTTCGTAATCTTTAACTTTTAGTTTTAGAACTCGTAATTTTCGAATAATTCTTTTTTTACTTTTCATTTCATAATTTTCTGGATTTTTTGAAATTTATTTATTTTTTCACTTTTTTCAAAATGAAGGGTATTTTCTTAAATTTAGCCTTTTTAACTTTAAAATTTTAGCATTTGTTTTTATTAGCTAAATCAAATTTAGATACCTAAGCGGATTAAATGGGTAATGTAACACCCCGAATTTTAGTTAATACTAATATTCACTAATTACAGAATAAATAATCTCAGATGTGAGAATTGGGGGAAACGGGTTGCGTCATTGCGTTCGTCTCGGAAAAATACGCGAAATAGAGTCCGAGTTTTCGAGAATCGGAGTCTGTATGGCCCAGTTATGGCCTAATGAAGTTTTCAGAAAATTCAAAGTTCAAAACAGATTTAAAATTCAGGTTCAAATTTCGAAATTAGGGCCATTGGGCGCAGGTGGAAAAATTCCCGCCTAGCTAACCAAGTCGACAGCCCTGTCGACAGGGCAGTCGACTTGGCTAGGACTAAGTCGACAGCCCTGTCGACTTGTGTGTCGACAGGGGGTGCTCGGCCAGTTTGGCCTGGTGCACCATTTTAGGGTTTGGCTGTGTTTTGGGGCTGTTTTCTGGAAGCTTCCGAGATCTGATGGTCCTAATCTAATTTAGGGTTAATCTAATGGCCTAAAACACTTGCCTAATCTATAAATAAGACCCTAAGCTAGCCCTAAATGATCATAATCCTATCCTCTAACTAAACTATGCCAAAATTTTCTATGATCATGGCCTCCACTCAAAACCCTAGCCTCCATCCTCTTTCTAAACTATTTCTATGAAGGCTTTCATGTTCATACAAGCATTTTTAAGTTGTATGAGTGATCATTAGCTTGCATTCATCATCAAGTTGCAAGCTTTATTTTCAAGGCTAGAGTTTTTGGGTGATTTTTGGCAAGGGTTTGCTTATTGGAGTTTAGTGGTGAGTTCTATAGCCTTAATAATCAATTGTTAAATTGATTATGATAGGATATGATAAGATATGGCTATGTTTGTGGATCAATGTGTTTATGCAAGTTTAGTATAGTGTATGTTGTGTGTTTTGCAAGTTTTATGCTATATGTTATGCAAATTTAATGCTATGTTTTATGATGCTCATTATGCAAAACACTATGTTGAACATTGATTCATATGTAACATGTTATGCAAACTATATGTGAGGTTATATGCAAGTTCATATGTAACATGTAATGCAAGTTATGTGCATGATTATATGCAAGTTCATATGTAACATGTTATGCAAGTTATGTGTTTGGTTATATGCAAGTTATGTGCATGATTATATGCAAGTTCATATGTGACATGTTATGCAAGTTATGTGTTTGGTTATATGCAAGTTATGTGCATGATTATATGCAAGTTCATATGTAACATGTTATGCAAGTTATGTATTTGGTTATATGCAAGTTATGTGCATGATTATATGCAAGTTCATATGTAACATGTTATGCAAGTTATGTGTTTGGTTATATGCAAGTTAACATGTGACATGCTATGCAAGTTCGCACCTTTGTATGACATAAGAATCATATGCAAGTTACCCCTTTGTGACATATGTGCTTCATGCAAGTTTGGGTTAAATGCTAGTTGGGTTTAATGTATGCTCATATATGCAAGTTGACACCTTTTAAACCCATGATAAAGTTATATGCTATGTTGGTTAAACCCATGGCATTTGTGATGAATCTTCCCTTTATTATGTCATGTTATGAGAACGAATTACGTGGGGAACGATGGGGTTAATATGCATGTTAATAAAATGGTGTGAAATGGGTATGCTTAAGCATAACATAAAGTGAATGGACATAATTGGGAATTTACCTATTAAGTTAGGTCTACCCATATTATGGAATTGGGAATTTACCTATTAAGTTAGGTCTACCCATATTATGGAATTGGGAATTTACCTATTGAGTTAGGTTTACCCATATTCTTGAAATTGGTAATTAATTAGGGATAATTAATACAAATTATGGGGGTGATTAATTAGGTGTAATTAATCGACTAAGACACGAGGTTGGACCCTTTTTGTAGCATAAGACTGCCCGGAACCGACCGGCAAATCCAGCGGCTACAAATGATTGGCCCAATGTGAGAGGTCTTAGTCATAAACTAAATACGTGACAAGTGTAAAGACACGAGGTTAGACTCTGTTATGGTGTAAGGCTGCCCGGAACCAACCGGCATATCCAGCTGCCATAAAAGACAGTCTAATGTGAGAGGTCTTTACAAAGGTTACGATCTTAATTAATTAAGAAACACTTAACCAAATTAGCATGTAGTGGGGCATGAGGGGTTAAGTGGGTGCCTTGGGTGGCATGTAGTAACTAGTGGGGGTGCCTTGGGTGGCATGAGGAAACTAGTGGGTTGCCTTGGGTGGCAATAGAAAATACGATTAGAATACTTAACCAAAGTGGAACATGTAATTAAACATGATTAAAGGGTTAAGTAAGTGCCTTGGGTGGCATGTGGGAATCAAGTAAGTTCCTTGGATGGCATGTGGAAATCTAGTGGGTGCCTTGAGTGGCAATTAAAATATGATTAAAAGACTTAACCAAAATTTATAACATGTAAGTGGACATGGTTAAAGGGTTAAGTGGGATTCACTAGAAATGACAAGCTTAGGTGGGTAGCTTGTGGGGGCCCATTTCAACCAATATCCCAAACGTATCTTTGTGGGCTCGACCCAAGTCGAGGACGGGACACGCATATTGGGCTTGACTGTAAGAGGCCAAAACGGGTTAGCGGTGGCAACGCAAGTCCAACGGGTTTCATATGCGTGGGTGGACCCAGGCTGGTAAGTAAGACATTGTTGCATCGTGTAGGTATAAGCCGTGCACCGTTGATATTATCAGGTTGCCACTTTGGGGAATGATACGCCCCACTGTGGGGCCAGCACGGGTATCTACGTTAGGGAGCCGATCGCTTGGGGAGTAGTGGGTACACCTAGTGGAGATTGGGGCAGACGACACCTATGTAGTCAGCTAGGGGTACACGAAACTACTACTAAAAATTACTAAGTACACTTAGTGGGATCAACCTTTAAGTAGGAATTACCCTTGGGTGGGTAGAACTGGTGTGGTGCAGTGTAGGAATTACCCTTGGGTGGGTAGATCTGGGGTGGTGCAGTGTAGTGATTATCCTTGGGTGGGTAAATGCGTCTTTTCGGTTATCTTAGTACATCCTGTGTTTAGTTGGCTACTTAGTGTAGTCATTATCCCCAGAGGTACCGTACCTTGTTTATATCATACCCTAATTACTTTAATGATTGTATTGTTAAGGTTATAGGACTCGCTCAGACTTATGTCTGACCCCGTTGTTTTTTTATCTTTTTCCCAACCCTCAGGTTTTCAGAGTGGGCCTGGCACTAGTGGGCTTTGATCAGACTGCTTTATCTATCTTTTGGAGCTTGGACCGTGGATGTAAAGCTCAGTTTATCTTTTCTATTTTGGCTTTTAAGTTATGTAGTGGGATTATGTACTTTTGTTTTATCAGGATGGATATTATGTACTTGACTCTTGTTTATGGTTTTGGTGTAACCAAACATGTTTTACTTTCTGCTGCAATGAAATGATGTTTTAAATTCTCAAGTATTACTTATATCTGTCTTGTTGTAATTTTTTTGTTCTATATTCACTTAAAATACTCCACCAATGTTATGGCATTCCCATAGTGAGTGACCGTAGCGGGTGTGGGGTGTTACACGTGGTATCAGAGCTTAAGGTTACCAGAACAGATAATTTTTTTAGAAAAACTATTTTCTAAGAATATTTTTGAAAGGAGTATTTTCAAAAACATGTCTTTTAAGAGAAAAGTTTTTGAAAGAAAAGCATAATCCCCGATAGCCATATCTTTATCATTCGAATTCTCCATTTTGAATCTCTCCTCTCTCGTTTTGAGTTTCCCCTCCGTGTATAGATGATCTTTCTAAGATAGATAAGAATGGAAAACCACTTCAAGGGACTTAGACGTTAGTCGGATTAGAAGTTGGTTCAAGAAGGAGGAGGACTGGTAGGTACCTATTGGATAGACGATGGGAGGAAGGCTCAAATAGTTGTTTGGTTAATGAAGGATGAAACCTCATTGGTGGGAGGTTACGAGTGGAGAATGGGAAGAAGAAGGCGAGTAGTTATCCTTTTGGGAGGAATAGGACACCTTATTAGGGTTGTCCAAAGGGGCAAGGGCAAGGTATGGAATCTTCTGGAGGGTAGTTGTATTCCCTCACGGCTAGTGTACCAGATGGGGATAAGACCGTCTAGGTTGGAATTTGGATTTCTTTATTATCCGGTTCGAACTTTATTTGATTCTGACGCATCGAGTACGTTTATCTCATCGTTGTTAGTTGAGTCACTGCACTTAGACACCAGTTTAGTAGATGATCCCTTAGTTGTTTCAAACCCAATTGGGGGCTCCATGATGTGTTTGGGTTTGAAAGTTTCTATACTTAGCGTTGAGTTTAGATGTGATGCTTTTTGGGCTTCACGGGCTATGGGTTAGTTTTGGGCATGGACTGGTTATCCAGTAGGGGTGCCGTTCTTGATTTTGTGGAAGGAGAGTTGTTAGGCTTACGACCCGCTTGGGTAACACTCTCGAGATCTCTTGTAATCCCATGGAATCTGTTATGCTAAGTTATCTAGAATCGCTTGACACGTCGGTCTAGAGTTTGCGATCTGTTAGAGTGGTCCGGGAATACTCGGATGTGTTTGAGGAGGTGAAGGGCTTACCTCCGGAGCGGGAGATTGACTTCCGAATATATCTGGTAGACAATGCCAAACCAGTATCTTGGCCAGTGTGCCACATGACCCCTCGTGAGAGGAGGGAACTCCATAAGCAAGTAGGCGATTTGCTTGAGAAGGGGTTCATAAGACGAAGTATATCGGAGTGGGGTGCTCCAGTAGTTTTTGCCACGAAGGCGGATGGGTCCCTCAGACTTTGTGTAGGCTAAAGAGAACTAAATAAACTCACAAAGAAGAATAGACACCCATTGTCGAGGATTGATGATCTCTTTGATCAGTTGGTTGGCGCCTCAGTGTTTTCATAGTTGGACTTAGCCACGGGGTTTCATCAGTTGAGAGTGGCTGAGGATAGTATAGAGAAGACTACATTTAGGACTCCGGATGGTTTTTTTGAGTGGCTGGTGATGCCATTTGGTTTGACGAACGTCCCCGCATACTTTGTTGATTTGATGAGAAGGGTGTTCAGGGAGTACCTAAATAAGTTTGTGATGGTCTTTGTAAATGACATCTTGGTCTTTTCTAAGAGCGAAATGAGTTTTCGTGTGTGCTTAATAGGTTGAGCAAAGCCAGTTATGGGAAAAACGGTGGTTTTGGAGCGAGACTGGCGAGGACATCCAAAGTTGGTCAAAGGCTTAATTGTTTAGCCATTTTTACTAGTATCATCTCACGTAGGTCGTCTGAACTCGAAGGAGATATCCCTTGGGTGTTTGTCTGATATTGGTTTAGGCCTTTGGGGCTTGCACTTGGGGGATGTCAAGTTCGACTAGGATGGTCTGCGTGAGAGATGGACAGTTGTAATGATTTTGGATGGGGTAATATCCTGGTTTTCTCTAAAAGTGGAGAAGAGCATGCCCTACATCTTAGGGAAGTGTTGGAGACTCTTCGAGCGCATAGTCTTAGGACAGCAAAAGTGGATGGCATTCTTAGCATCCTATGAGTTTGAGATAGCGTATACCCATGGCAAGGGTAACGTGGTAGCGGACGCCTTAAGTAGAAAAAGGTTGTCCTTGAGTTCATTGTTCGTTGAACGACGGAGCTTAGAGTTTATTTCTATGTTTGACTTTAGACCTTCCGTTGACTTTGTACCCAGTTTGCTAGCCTCCTTGGAGGTTAGGCCTACTCTTTTGGGGCGGATTGGCGGAGCACAGCGAGACGACCCACAGTTGGTTGAGTTCGTAGAGAAGCTCATGAGGAGGGGGAGTCGTCCAGCCATTTGAGTAGGTACACCCTAGATGGTAAGGGGTGGTTGCGTAGAGACAGCAGACTTTGTGTACCGCAAGACGAGGGTTTGAGGAAGACTGTACTTGATGATGCACATCGTTCGAAGATGACCATTCATCCCGGTAGGGACAAGATGTACCAAGACATGAAGCGAGTTTTCTTTTGGGCCGGTATGAAGAAAGACGCGGCCTAGTATGTCACTAGATGCTTGGTGTGCCAATAAGTAATAGCGGAGCAAAAGAAACCCGGTTGGTTGCTTCACCCATTGGAAGTCCCGCTATGGAAGTGGGATAGTGTCTCGATGGATTTTGTCGATGGATTATCGAGATCGAGGAAGGGTAATACGGGAATTTGGGGTGTGGTAGACAGACTTACTAAGAGTGCCCATTTTATACCCGTGAAGAGTAAGAGGACTGCTGGAGAGCTAGCTTCAGTTTACATTCGAGAGATTGTTAGATTACATGGTGTATCTTCCAGGATAGTGAGCGATCGAGATCCTATCTTCACTAGCGAGTTTTGGAAGAGTTTGCAAGAGGCGGTAGAGACTCAGTTATGTTTGAGTATCGCATATCATCCTCAGACGGACGGCCAGACCGAGAGGGTGAATCGTATTTCAGAAGACCTTTGAGGCTATGTATCTTGAATTTTGGAGGTACATGGGAAGAGTATCTTCCATTGGTGGAGTTCGCGTATAATAACAGCTTTCAGTCTAGTATTGGCATGGCTCCTTTCGAAGCTCTTTATGGAAGGCCTTGTCGATCACCTACATGTTGGTAGGAATCTACGGATGAGATCTTGCTTGGGCCCGATATGGTTAGAAAGACTTCGGAAAAGATTGATTTGATTCGAAGAAGGATGAAAGTGGCGCAAGACAGACAGAAATCTTATGCGGACAAGAGGAAAGCAGAGCTTAAGTTTGATGTTGGGGACATGGTTTTATCAAGGTATCTCCGTTACGGAATGTGGTTCGCCTTGGATCTGTTGGAAAGATTAGCACCAAGGGTTGTTGGGCCGTTTCCTATTAAGGAAAGGATTGGACAGATGGCATATAGAGTGGAGTTGCCCGACAGGCTTAGTGGTGTACATGATGTATTCTATGTGTCACATTTGAGGAAGTGCCGACATGAGACCGCTGAGGTGGTAGAGCCGGGCTTGCTTGAAGAAGTAGAGATAGAGCGTGATGAGACGATTCGACGAGCTCCTACTCGCATCCTTGGGTCAGAGACTAGGAAGTTGAGGAATTGAGAGGTTCAACTAGTCAAAGTGCTATGGGGAGAAGATGAGAGCAACACTACTTTAGAGACGGAAGAGAAGATGCGTTCATTATACCCATTCCTTTTTAGGATATGCCTTTTAATTTCTCCTTTATCGTTTGACTAGTACTTATCTTATCTGTAGTATGTCCTCTCGTTAGTACTTTTGACATTTAGATAGGGTAAACCTATGGTTGAAACATGTGTTTGAGACATGTTATGATTGATGGATGCATGTGGATGCAAGTGTTTGCTAGTGGTTGCTCGTGGATGCATATACACACACTCTAGACACTAGATCGGCTCAATCACTTCATATTGCATATAATTGGGTGTGTAGGTAGCTATATTTATGGATGTATAATGGTTGTGTTATCATATGGATGATGCATTTTGGTGAATGATTGTGCACTCATGTAGATATAGTATGTGTCGATAGGGTTCTCTCGCATACATATTAGATGCATGGCACTATCATGGTTTGCATATGTTCATACATTAGATAGGGAACATATACGCACACTTTTTGCATATGCTCATACATCATTAGAAATTGTTTTAAGGACAATGGATGCCCGTGTTTGATGGATTGAGTAGATGGTTGTTTGGATGGTAGGATATGCATTCTCCTTAGCTTAGAGATTTCGGGGACGAAATCCTTTAAGGAGGGGAGAATGTAACACCCCGAATTTTAGTTAATACTAATATTCACTAATTACAGAATAAATAATCTCAGATGTGAGAATTGGGGGAAACGGGCTGCATCATTGCGTTCGTCTCGGAAAAATACGCGAAATAGAGTCCGAGTTTTCGAGAATCGGAGTCCGTATGACCCAGTTATGGCCTAATGAAGTTTTCTGAAAATTCAAAGTTCAAAACAGATTTAAAATTCAGGTTCAAATTTCGAAATTAGGGCCATTTGGCGCAGGCGGAAAAATTCCCGCCTAGCTAACCAAGTCGACAGCCCTGTCGACTGGGCAGTCGACTTGGCTAGGACCAAGTCGACAGCCCTGTCGACTTGTGTGTCGACAGGGGGTGCTCGGCCAGTTTGGCCTGGTGCACCATTTTAGGGTTTGGCTGTGTTTTGGGGCTGTTTTCTGGAAGCTTCCGAGATCTGATGGTTCTAATCTAATTTAGGGTTAATCTAATGGCCTAAAACACTTGCCTAATCTATAAATAAGACCCTAAGCTAGCCCTAAATGATCATAATCCTATCCTCTAACTAAACTATGCCAAAATTTTCTATGATCATGGCCTCCACTCAAAACTCTAGCCTCCATCCTCTTTCTAAACTATTTCTATGAAGGCTTTCATGTTCATACAAGCATTTTTAAGTTGTATGAGTGATCATTAGCTTGCATTCATCATCAAGTTGCAAGCTTTATTTTCAAGGCTAGAGTTTTTGGGTGATTTTTGGCAAGGGTTTGCTTATTGGAGTTTAGTGGTGAGTTCTATAGCCTTAATAATCAATTGTTAAATTGATTATGACGGGATATGATAAGATATGGCTATGTTTGTGGATCAATGTGTTTATTCAAGTTTAGTATAGTGTATGTTGTGTGTTTTGCAAGTTTTATGCTATATGTTATGCAAATTTAATGCTATGTTTTATGATGCTCATTATGCAAAACACTATGTTGAACATTGTTTCATATGTAACATGTTATGCAAGCTATATGTGAGATTATATGCAAGTTCATATGTAACATGTAATGCAAGTTATGTGCATGATTATATGCAAGTTCATATGTAACATGTTATGCAAGTTATGTGTTTGGTTATATGCAAGTTATGTGCATGATTATATGCAAGTTCATATGTAACATGTTATGCAAGTTATGTGTTTGGTTATATGCAAGTTATGTGCATGATTATATGCAAGTTCATATGTAACATGTTATGCAAGTTATGTGTTTGGTTATATGCAAGTTAACATGTGACATGGTATGCAAGTTCGCACCTTTGTATGACATAAGAATCATATGCAAGTTACCCCTTTGTGACATATGTGCTTCATGCAAGTTTGGGTTAAATGCTAGTTGGGTTTAATGTATGCTCATATATGCAAGTTGACACCTTTTAAACCCACGATAAAGTTATATGCTATGTTGGTTAAACCCATGGCATTTGTGATGAATCTTCCCTTTATTATGTCATGTTATGAGAACGAATTACGTGGGGAACGATGGGGTTAATATGCATGTTAATAAAATGGTGTGAAATGGGTATGCTTAAGCATAACATAAAGTGAATGGACATAATTGGGAATTTACCTATTAAGTTAGGTCTACCCATATTATGGAATTGGGAATTTACCTATTAAGTTAGGTATACCCATATTATGGAATTGGGAATTTACCCATTGAGTTAGGTCTACCCATATTCTTGAAATTGGTAATTAATTAGGGATAATTAATACAAATTATGGGGGTGATTAATTAGGTGTAATTAATCGACTAAGACACGAGGTTGGACCCTTTTTGTAGCATAAGACTGCCCGGAACCGACCTGCAAATCCAGCGGCTACAAATGATTGGCCCAATGTGAGAGGTCTTAGTCATAAACTAAATACGTGACAAGTGTAAAGACACGAGGTTAGACTCTGTTATGGTGTAAGGCTGCCCGGAACCAACCGGCATATCCAGCTGCCATAAAAGACAGTCTAATGTGAGAGGTCTTTACAAAGGTTACGATCTTAATTAATTAAGAAACACTTAACCAAATTAGCATGTAGTGGGGCATGAGGGGTTAAGTGGGTGCCTTGGGTGGCATGTAGTAACTAGTGGGGGTGCCTTGGGTGGCATGAGGAAACTAGTGGGTTGCCTTGGGTGGCAATAGAAAATACGATTAGAATACTTAACCAAAGTGGAACATGTAATTAAACATGATTAAAGGGTTAAGTAAGTGCCTTGGGTGGCATGTGGGAATCAAGTAAGTGCCTTGGATGGCATGTGGAAATCTAGTGGGTGCCTTGAGTGGCAATTAAAATATGATTAAAAGACTTAACCAAAATTTATAACATGTAAGTGGACATGGTTAAAGGGTTAAGTGGGATTCACTAGAAATGACAAGCTTAGGTGGGTAGCTTGTGGGGGCCCATTGAAACCAATATCCCAAACGTATCTTTGTGGGCTCGACCCAAGTCGAGGACGGGACACGCATATTGGGCTTGACTGTAAGAGGCCAAAACGGGTTAGCGGTGGCAACGCAAGTCCAACGGGTTTCATATGCGTGGGTGGACCCAGGCTGGTAAGTAAGACGTTGTTGCATCGTGTAGGAATAAGCCGTGCACCGTTGATATTATCAGGTTGCCACTTTGGGGAATGATACGCCCCACTGTGGGGCCAGCACGGGTATCTACGTTAGGGAGCCGATCGCTTGGGGAGTAGTGGGTACACCTAGTGGAGATAGGGGCAGACGGCACCTATGTAGTCAGCTAGGGGTACACGAAACTACTATTAAAAATTACTAAGTACACTTAGTGGGATCAACCTTTAAGTAGGAATTACCCTTGGGTGGGTAGAACTGGTGTGGTGCAGTGTAGGAATTACCCTTGGGTGGGTAGATCTGGGGTGGTGCAGTGTAGTGATTATCCTTGGGTGGGTAAATGCGTCTTTTCGGTTATCTTAGTACATCCTGTGTTTAGTTGGCTACTTAGTGTAGTCATTATCCCCAGAGGTACCGTACCTTGTTTATATCATACCCTAATTACTTTAATGATTGTATTGTTAAGGTTATAGGACTCGCTCAGACTTATGTCTGACCCCGTTGTTTTTTTATCTTTTTCCCAACCCTCAGGTTTTCAGAGTGGGCCTGGCACTAGTGGGCTTTGATCAGACTGCTTTATCTATCTTTTGGAGCTTGGACCGTGGATGTAAAGCTCAGTTTATCTTTTCTATTATGGCTATTAAGTTATGTAGTGGGATTATGTACTTTTGTTTTATCAGGATGGATATTATGTACTTGACTCTTGTTTATGGTTTTGGTGTAACCAAACATGTTTTACTTTCCGCTGCAATGAAATGATGTTTTAAATTCTCAAGTATTACTTATATCTGTCTTGTTGTAATTTTTCTGTTCTATATTCACTTAAAATACTCCACCGATGTTATGGCATTCCCATAGTGAGTGACCGTAGCGGGTGTGGGGTGTTACAGGTAACCCACTTATTAGAGGGTTGGGTTATAAGCGGGTTAACTAATAAATGGGTCATAAATGGGTTGGATCAAAACTCGACCCTACACATTTAGACCCAACTCAACCCATTTGACACTCCTATGTGTAACTACCCAGATTTTTGGTCGGTTTATTTTAAATATTTATTATGATTTTAAATATTGAGTTGATAGTATAAATCGATTTTTATATTGAGTTATCGATTTAATAATCGAGATACAATTTTATTCTGGTTTAACTGAATATTTAAAATGAAATATAATTGTATCAAAGTTAAAACTGAACCAAAATATTTCAGATAGTCAAAATATTTTTTTATTTAAAAATAAATGATTATAAGTATAATTTATTATCGAGGAGTTGACTGTCTTGAATTTAAATTATACTATCGATTTAATATGGTACTCAAGAATAATTAATTTTCAAACAACCTCGGTTTTCGACAAAACTAATTTTATTTGGTCCAGAACGTCAAACCATAGCAGTGTCAAGTTTCATTGAAATCGGAGATCATCTATGGCAGTTTTAGTGTGTTGCTTCATACTTAAGTTATGTAAATTAATAAAATAATAAATTGTTAGCTTCTTGGATACAGGGGATCATGTTGAGACTTAGAAAAAGGGGGAAATGAGGATTAGCGCAGGGTGGAATGGATAGGAAAGATGGTGCATGTTAAGCAAAAAGCTACAGGCTTCAATTTTTACAGAGGAGAAAAGTAAACATGAATTAAGGTATAATTAAGCAACTAATCTAATTAATTAGTTTAATTATTAATTTGTTTACATTTTAATTTAATTCAATCTTGTAAAAAAATATGTTGTTTAGACAAAACTAGGTTCGAACGCCATCAGATTTATTGGACTTGTATCCTCAATAGATTCGCAATGGAACTGGATTGAGTTTGTCTGCAGCCAGTTGGAGTTTTCGATTAAATAAAACGCTAGTTTAATTTAATAAGAAAACAAATCGCTATTTCATCAAAATAAAAATCAAGGTGAGTAAAGTCACTCTCTGGATAATCGAGAATATTAATTTGGATTTGGTAAATGGGCTGAATTTATATTAAAATATATAAGGATAAAGTTGGAATTTATTTATAAACGTAGTTTAAACATTTATATTTAAATATAATTAAAACGCGCTCGCCGCAACGCGGTATTTCGTAATTTTGCATTTCGAACTTCAATTGAGTATATAAGACTCAATTTAAGTCAGAATTATTTGAAATAAGAATCATCAGGACCGATTGAATAATAATTTTCTAATGGAAGAGAAAAATCTAGATTTCGCCTTATAGATTTTGAGTTATATCAAAATCTAATTTCCAGAAAAACAGCATCATAACCATTATACAACCGTAATGGTTTATTTAAATAAATATAAGGATTTTAAGCAAATAAAAGCTTATATTTACCTTATAAAAATCCAGTTTTGAGTTATAAAATATATTCAAACTCAAGTGGAGTAATGAATTGATTTTTGAAACTAGAACCAGGTTTTTAAATTATGGAATGAAATTAACTGATTTGAAGAATAATTAGTTAATTGAATTTTGAATCTAAATTGAACTTTGAAAGTTAAAAAATCGAATATGAAACTTAAGTTGAAAATGGAATTTGACTGGTTTATAAGCAAGTTAAAAATTTATTTGAACATGTTATGTTCAAATAAAAAAGTGAAATAGGCAAAAGAGCTAATTAAAGAATAAATTAGCGAACTGAGTTAAAAATGATCGGATTGAATTGGAATAATTAGAAATGGACGCATATGGGTTAGACATAGTTTAGTAACAACTTAAGGATTTGTTGTTAAGGATACATTTACAGTTTAATCAACGTTACAGTTTACGACATCATATTCATGTATTATAATTATTTGGGTAACACATTGAAGAATATTTTATTACTCTATTACATCAGTTCATGTTGTTAATACTTAGTTCATTTTTTAATGTAATCTGCGGGCAATGAAGCATTTCAAGCATCTAGACATTTAGAGGCGGTCACTGGTTGGTCAATCACATTTACATACATTACATAGTAAAGAGTTCAATGCAGGTTGGTCGGTCAATGTTTAGGAATGAGAACGTTGATGATGAATCATGCAGAGAAGTTGTAGCTGAAGTCCATGCAGATGCAGACCACTTCTTCAAAATGATAGGAGAAGCATATGCCACATTGTCTGACCCCTCAAAGGTATAAGCTATTTTTTATATTTATTTGATTGTATACTATGTACGTGGAACGTGAGATGTGAACGTTCTGCTAGATTACTATTTATTTAATTTAGATACTATTATAATATCAGAATAATTTTGATATCGGGAAATGTTTTGAACGTTAAATCATGTTGTTTTTAAATTGTTTACTCACACCAGTCCCATGACTGACCCGTAGTTTATTTATGTTTCTCTTAACTCCTGGGTGTACGGGCAATCAAGTAGTTCAGAATTTTCCTGATATTCTTGGAGGAGCTCGGAGCAGGAGGCTTCAGTGTTAGATATATAAGAATTTATTTCCATTGTATTGCAAATGTATTGTACTCTGATGATATATGTAAGTACAAATACCCGTTGTATTTCAAGTACTGTTATATAATATATTTTGTCCAGTTCCGCTGTAAGATTCGTGATAATCTGATTCCGTTGTGTTATGTTCTTTTTTTTTCTATTCTAACCTTCTTTCTTTCTGTTTCTCTCCCTATAAATTCTTTCTATTAACGATCTATTAATTTGTGGTGTTTAATTGGTCGATATGTGATACGGGATATGTGTTAGTATCGATGATCAGGATCGGGAATTTTCGGGCTGCTACAACTAAAGACACATACGATTATTCAAACGCAAGTGGCAGGTTTACCCAAGTACCCAAGCAAACCAAATCTTAACTAGCGTAACAACAAATACATGTGCTAAAGTAAGTAGAATATCTTAAAATTTGGTAATTGTTGTATTTTATTCTTATAATCCTAGAAGTTGTCTTTGTTTATTTTTGAAGCCCTTGGATTCCAAATACTCATATTCGGACTTTGAATTCCACTAAAAACCCTAACTCAAATGCTTTTTATCTGATGATCAAAAATGACCATTCATATTATGCTCTTTCATTGATCAAGAATCAATATTGATATTTCCCTTGTATTTATTTATAAACTTTGAAGTGTACTGGCAAGAGTAGTAGGTTTTGGTGGAACAATTATCAACGACCGGATATGCACAGAGGAAATATCGCACCAGAGAAGTAACTTCTTATTATGGACTTGCATTTATAAACGAGGTAATAGGTGAGGTATCTTGCATTTTGGTTTGGTTATTTGGATGAATTCACGTAGTCTAATTATTTTTTAAATTTATTTCTGAGGTGGTCAAAAATTACACGGTAGCTACCAAGGAGAACTGAAAATGAGTGATTCATCATGTGTTAGATTCTTTGCGTTCAATCTCTGAGTTCTGGATACTTTGGAAAATCAGCACGGTCTAACATAAATATATTGATATTTAAAGTTAGTTATTAATGTAGTTAATTCATTGTTTGTTTATTTCACATGGAACAACTAATGCTTTTAAAGTGATTGAAATTTCTGAAATGGTCGTATTATTTTCTATGGAAACGATATTCGTTGTGTTCACTACAATATTATTTAACGTAAATCAAGTTATTATCCAAAGGGTATCTATAGAAAGATGGTCGTCAATTCAAGTTAGGCCTTGACATCCTATTTTAGAGAAATCTCTTTTCCAGAGTAATTAATAAGTCTATCATAAGTAATTAATATGTTTATTGTGCAAAAATTGATAATTTGATTAAGGGAGCGTTAGGACAAGCCCTTCAAAAACTAGATCTAATGCTTGGATACAAGAAGAATTTATGCTTCGGTTTTAGCACTTTCAGATTTTCAAATGATAATTGTATATTTTTAAGTGATTTATTTAAATTGATTACTTCAATAATTTGTGATTGACTTATTACATTTAACCTTACATTTTTTTTATCAAACCAACTTTGTCGGTTTTTCTTAATTCAGCTGCACATATGAAAACTTCCGTCCGTCTGAAGCCAAACATCTTCGTTGTTATCTCCATGGAATGCGCCGGTGTTTTCTGCGATCCCCTTTCCTCTCCTTCGGGTATATCTAAATTGCTTTAAATGTGCTTTTTCCTACAATCCTTCTTCAGTTCCCAATTCTTGTATTTCAAAATACCCAAATCTCAAACTCCATCACAAATGGCAAACACCAAATCTCAGCACCATACGTTAGATAATCATTCACCGTAGTCTTTGTAATTTATCATAAATTCTGAGAATTCGATTTCAAGACTGATTTTTAGATTTCATTGCTTATTTCCCATATAATTGCATGTGTATTTGTTTAAGTACTTGAAATTAATCTGTGATTTACGTTTAATCAAGATATCATAATTACAAATTTGGTAAGTTTTTTAGATTTCATGCTTCTTCCTTTTTTCTTCATCGCGTTTTAATGAGAGACATGATAGAGATTAGAGAGTGAATTGGTTCACAACAAATTTTTGTTTAATCCTTTTTGAAGTGATCTGGGTAAAATGCATACGCTATTTCCTTTGATTTTGAATGTTTGCTTTTGAGCATCATAATTCACTTTACTTTGAAGTAGTTCTTGACTATTGTACTTTGAGGTGGATTGATTTTAGAAATAAAAGGCGTAGTGTCTGCTTCATTTTTTCTCACCATTTAATACATTGAACATGTATTCCAACAATACAATGTATGATGGCCTTTAGTAGTTTTACATTTTTTTTAATATGTACCTATAATGAATGCTTAATAAGAGCATTTTTGTTGTTTTATCTTCAAAATGCTTGAGATTAATTATCCAATCTAGTAGTTTGTCATAAGAGTCTGTTTGCTTTAGAACCATCTATTACTATTTTATTATTCTTTAGGAGAACTATCTACAATTGCCTGTGAAGTATATAAATTTAAAATGTATTTTTTCTCAATATTGTGGTTGTGAAAAAGATGTGGTGCGCTTGACGCGCTTCATATACTGACTCAAATGGATGATAAGCAGATGATATCAATCACCATGATGCATGTGAAAGCATCATCTGTATTTTTGGCAGAGTCTACCTAGACTGCTGAGGAAGTATATCAAGGTGGTGCTACACACATGGGGTACTGGAAAGGATGCGCTTCCAGTGATTTCCTTCCTATTCTTGCGGGATTTGAGCGTTAAGCTAGGTCCTGACTATCTTGATTCATGCCTTAAAGATGTGTACAAGGCTTATGTGATGAATTGCAGACTATCTAAGAACGTTAGTGTATCAAAACAACAGCACATACAGTTTCTTGCCAATTATGTAACTGAATTATAGGGCGGGGACACTTCAAGTGCATTTCAGTGTGTGTTTATATCTATCCGTCAGTTGGGAATAATTTTACGGGATGCATTTACCGAAAAGGGGAATGCAAAATATGAATGTTGGTTCTGCCTTGGAAGATAAAAGGCTAAAAAAAGTCCAAATTTAAATAGCTAATAAGAAACAAAAGTTTGGTGGACATAAGCAGAAGAATAATTATGAGAGTTCAGCAGCGAAAAATTCCAATATCCAATTATGAGCTAACCAGTAAGAAGATAAAGAATTAAGGCTCTTAGAAAAATAATGAGCTATGCAATTTTAACTATCTTGAATTATTTTTATACTATACTTTTAGGCTAGACTACTATTTTATAAAGTGCTGAAGCTGCCCTTTTGAATGCTATAATATTTTTGATGAATTTTTTTATAATGATGTATTCTTTTTATGTAAAAAAATTGTGTAAGTACATAACCAACATCCAATCATAGAAGCTCTCAAAATAATGGTGAGAGTGCGAACCCCAAGCCTTAGTTTTTATCTTAGGCAAAATTTTGTACCAAGTCTGCAATTGTGTATTAATATGTGGCGTTACTTTTAGTTATAAAATCCATAAATTGTGATGGTTTTAATCATCGTATTTTTATCAGTAATTTATAACAAAGTCGGTTTTCCCACCGTTCTGCGATTATACTAGTTTTAGTTAAATATTCACTAATATAATAATATATTTTGAACAATATTAGTTTCGTTTCTCCTTTTGCTATTTTAATCCATTAGTGATTTAGAGCTATATATAAAAAAACTAATCATTAAGAGGGGCTAAATAACCATGGTATATATGATAAAAAATATGTTGTGAATGATTAATATGAATACATTTTGTTAGCATATATCTAGTCTTAGATTGACTTACATGTACAATTCATGGTGTAATTTTTTTTTCCATTACTTCTATTTTTTCTAAAATTATACTATAATTTTTTCATTAAAATCCGATTTAAAATAAATTACAATAAATAAATTTATATTTTATATTAAATATTTTAAGGTCGGTTTTCCCATTATTATACGATTATACTAGTATGTTTTTAAAAATCATTTTTAATAATAAGAATAATTTTTTCTTTAAAATCTAACGTTTATTTAATTGAAAATTATAATTTTTTATTTTTTATTTTAAATGAATTATAATGGAAACCACCGTACATATTTTTTTCCTTGAAAATATCTATCCCCAATGTAGACCGTTCATTCAAAACACCGGTTGAAGTGGTGAGATACGTCCGTTCATTCAAAACACTGCGTTCATCCCTATCCCTAATGCAGACCCCCATTCAACCCTAGCTGTGAAACCGCATTCCCAATCCAAACCCTAATCAAAACCGCTTCTCCAGTTCATACGCACGAATCTCACCACTCGCCCTGAATTCAACTATTTTGTATCACGTTCTGATTTGCATCCGCTGTTTGTTCCTGTCGCCGGTTGAAGAAGCGAAGTCTGTTAACAAGAACAACAATCTCTTCGATCTTTACCTCGGAGTAGGGTCTCGATTCGTCGATCTTTTTGCCTGAGATCCGTAGCCTATTTGCTAAATTTTACGGTAAGGATATGTTGATTATACGGTGATAAATTTTACTTCCGGTAAGAATTTTACGGTGATAATTTTTTGTTAAATTCTATTTGTTGATTTAGGTGTCAATCTCTCGATCTGCAGATTTCTTGACGTAAGGAACTAAATTCACGTAGTTAGGAATCAAATTCATGCGGTATGGAGTTAAATTCGAAGAACTTTTTATTTGTTTTATGCTTAATTCTTGATCTGTTGATTTATTGTTTAATATATGCAATGTTCATACCATGTTTGATCATTTTCACAAATATTGAAAACTTCTACCTCCTCCTCTACCAAAACATAATGGTCATTATGACTGCTGATTTTTAATATATACTTATGAAAGGAGTACTGATGTTTTACATAAACACACTGCTGATTTAAGGGTGCGCTTAAGGGTGACTGCTGATATGCGCAGTGGCAGATATACACGTGTGCATGGTGTGTTAAGTGACACACCATTATTCTCAAAAAGTAAAAACAAAAAACAAGATGAACTAATTTTGTAGTTCTAGTCAAGGTTTATAACTGCTTCATATATCCGTTTTGTAGGACCTGAATGAATTAATTTAAGTAGTTCTAGTCAAGATTTCTTTTATTGCCTCGTTTTGTAAGACCTGAATAGCTTATGTTGGTAAATAGAATTCAATCTTTAAAGTTAAAGAATGTTTAGATTAGGTGGATAAAGTTTTAACATGATGGGATCAGAAAATGGATAATGAAATTAATATTTTATGACTATTTATGCGAATGCATTTAGTCCTTTGAAATCCTATTATTAACTTTTCTCCTTTTTGCGGTGATCTGAGATTAAAGTTATATAATTCTTTTCGAATGCTCCATAAGTGCCATAATATGCAGCTGCTTGGTCAAGGATAAAATTAATCAGTTTTAGCCCTAAAAAATGTTGGTCAAAATATATATCACATCCAATGCATTTCTAGTCATTGCTAAATATGAACTGTACATTACAAGTGCTAAATATGAACCGTACATTACAGGGAAAGTATGAAGCTGGACTAGATGAGTTGCATGATCAAGGAATTGAAATAACATATGATATTGAAGAAGAAGTTTTTAGCGCTCTTAGCGTTGGCACACGAAGGGATCGTAGGTCTAACTACGGGAATGCTCCCAAGGTGATTTTTTTTAACTTCATTAACTATCAAAATTTCTCAGATCTTGTTTGTAAGGATCCTCGATCCTCATTCTCATCCTCTGTGCCTGTTTGCTATCTACCTTACCGCGATTAGTCAGTCTTTGAATTACTGCAATCTGCAGTCAATAACAGTCAAAAACGAGATTGTATTGGAATTTGACAATTTAATTATTGTGACTTGGCTGCGTGATATAGGATTTGATTTTAAATTTTGGGTAGGGTTTGCACAATTTTCTAGATTTCTTTGGTTGAAATCGTGTTAATTTAGGGTAGGATGGCTGCTGAGGGAACATGTTTAGCAAGTTAAAAAGTGAATCGCGAAGAGAAAGAATAATAGTACCACCTCAGCAGGTTCACGTTCCTGTTTATGTTTAAGTAATAGATTTATGGAGAACCTGACTGTGTAATATCTTCACGTTCCTGTTTATGTTTAAGTAATAGATTTATGGAGAACCTGGCTGTGTAATATCTAGTAGTTTAGAGACAATGACTAATATCTGGTAACATTTTTTTCCAATCAAATGCATCATTAAATTAACCAAAAAATAAACAATGCATGATGGTGGATAATATAAAAGTGATAACGATGTACAAAATTGGCAGTTTATTTGGTTTATCTAAAATTAATTTGACCTTCTGGTTTGATATGATACAAGGTTGAAAAGGTTTGATGCTGGGTGTGGATAGTTGCAATATTAATTTTACTGTTATCATTTCATTTTTACACATAATCTTGGGTCCATATAAGTTTTTTAGTCTAGGGCCCCATCTAACACGGTGGACACTGCGTATGTAGACATATTTTCATTTCAAATTTCACTTTAGGGACAAGTGAGCAACTGGTAAAGCCATTAGTTTAAGAGATCAAGCATGTCTTATTGCAATTTAAGTGCTAAAATTCCAGTGTAGGTAGTTCCGAATGCACCATAATTAGAAATCTAATTTACCCATAAACTGATAATATACATAATCGGTACATTTTGATTTCAAATCATTGTTGGATGTTAAATCGACTTCAAAGATTACCCTATTTTTTCACAATTCAAATAACTTATTTTTGTAGTGCAAAATTAAAAATCAGCTAATGATGTTAGATTTTAAGATGTACCGATTATGCTTTTAGATTTCAAAAGATAAAACATTATTTAGTAATTTATAAATTTTTAGTAAATATTTAATGTTATTTTGGTAATATAAGTTAGTGTCCACGTTAAAGAGAAGAAAGAGTCACAACACATCTTCATCTATATTGTGGTTTTTATTTCCATCAGTACAAAAAGTACACAAACATATTTGATGAGGAAATATTGATATTTATTGGATTAAAAAAGAATATTAATTATCATATGTAAAACATAGCAATTTTTTTGGTTAAATTCTGCTGAAAATACTGGTAAATAACACTGAATGGTAAACCAGTGGGGATTAAATCAATGATTGACATAAGAATTTAAATTTGAAATATTCTTAATCGAATCTGACCTGTTCTTACCTACGAGTGCAACATGAAATCTTAAATCCAACTTGTGCTTAACATGAAATTCGAAGAAGTAGAGGTGAATTCAAACTCCACAATAATGCTTTTTTCTTCCTAGGAGAATGATTCATAAACTTATGCATGTATGTAACGATGTTAATTTATTAGCCATATCGTCTACTATTTGGTTATATGGTATCAGATATACTGGGCGATGATATGCATTCTGCAGAAACCTAGAAAAATATATTCTTAATTACTCCATGGTGCCTTAACATGAAATCTGATTTGTTCTTAACATGAAAATTATACGAGTCAAACTCCAGAACTACGAGGGCATATGTTACATCTGTTTTTGTTCTTAACTTAAAAATTACACGAGTAAAACTCCACAACTGCAAGTGAATATATTGAATTTAACCTTTCTTAACATGAAATCCGAAGCAGCCGAGGCGGGCTCAAACTCCGCAATAGTGCCTTTTATTCCTAGGTAAACGATTTATAAACTTTAGTACGTACATAATGATGCTAATGTACTGGCCGTATCATCTAATATTCTGTTATATGGTACTACCGGATAATTTGGGTGATGATTTGCATTTTGCAGAAATCTTGGAAAAATGACCTCTATATAATATTATTTTGAGTTTTTTTTTTTTTTTTGTTTTGTCTAGCTTATTTTGATATCCACAACATTTGTACACCCAAGATATGAACATTGCATTTCATTCCAACATCAGATGTTGGCATATCTGTAAGTATAATGAGAAATTTAAACATAATTCCTCTTATTGCACACCGATGAGAAATTTAAACATAATTCCAGTTAGAGTTAACAAAGATATATGATCTTAGATCTTAGTTTTTAATTTCATAATAATTCTTACCTGCATAGTCCTTAGGATCAGTTTTAAATTTTAAACCACACTTCTTTTGGCCATTACTGCGTTTTCCTCAAGCGTATTGAAGTGGTATTTCTACGACCTGAAAGCAGCATGAACCATGACAGTTGTAAGCATATTGATTGAATTGCCATATGTGAAGCATTTGTTCCTTTCTTAACCTGATATATTTTTCTAATTTTTTTCTGCAGGTCTGTTGAGTTATATTTATTTGGAGGGTTAGTAATGCAGTTCTTGACAGGCGCACTCAAATTATTGTCATGTAATGGAGAATCGGGTACATAATTATAAATGGTGCTTTTCTGCATTAATTAAAAATTTAACTGAATCTAATTTTTGTTTGAGTAGTTAGTGAAATTAGATGTCATGTCAAAAGCATTAATGACCACAAATCTAGTAAGGGATTACATGATTTAACGCAAATGACATTTGATTTCGAAATGAGGTCGGATCCGATCTCTTATTTGCCTACTTTAAATAAAAAATACTATTGGATTTCACACTTGCTGTTTTCTTCCTTTTGATTTTTCTCTGCTTGTTTAGGGAACAGTGGCTTAGATAAGATAGCAGTACTTTTTTCAGCTTTCATGTACTGAGGTTATTTAGGATTTGCTTAAACCTTGCAATATGAGTAAACAAAGCTTGTACTGTAAAGAAAAGTATTATTTGTTCTACTTGTGAAACCAAGATCAACCGCATACTCTTTACCATCAAATTTTGGTTAGGAAATGTATGCTATCCTATTTTATATTGATTGGTTACCATTATTTTTTTATGCTCGGATATTGTTTCTCCTATCAAGAGCACCAAAGCGTTTTCCTAATCCTCCCTAGTCACTCAGTCATATATAGAGAAGGATGTACCAAATAGTATTTGGTTGTTTTTCTTGTAAATGTTTGTCTTCTAACGTAAATTTTCTAAGATAAGACTGCATTTGTATTGGATCACATCCAGGTTTTACTCTCAACACTGCATTTGTATTGGATCATCACTTGCCAGAACTAATAGCTACTTGAGATTTCATTATATTGTAATTTAAGGTGTTAGCAACTTAAGATTCACTATTATTTATATCGTTTAAAACTAAAACCGAACTCTTATTATAATTTATTTTTAATCCAGATAGAAGCTTAAAGTTGTATAAAATAAATTTAAATGCAGTAATATGCTTCGGCAAATGAAAAGAGAAAATTACAGTATCATCAACAAATTGACATTCACTAATGTGCTGAGCAATTTGGAGTGCAAATTCATTAATCTTTTCAAAAGAAATTCGACTATGTTTGATGTTTATCATCAAGTTTATCCTTTTACGAACGTTATGGCATCGCGCATGATCATAGCACATGTTTTATGCATGAGTTATGTTTTTGAAAACAATATATGTTTAAAACATTCAAAATAAAACGATTTGCACAAATTTGTGATTACGTTTTTTTGTTGAAATCATGTGCATTTATTAAATCTTAATTTTAAATGATCTAAGAATTATTAATATTTGTAGAAATGCAAATTAAATCTGTTAAAATGGTCTAATTGTTATAACCTATTTTTCAGTGATGTGCAGGAATAAAGATATTTAAGTGCAGTTTTAGTAGTCTGTGGTCAGATCAGAAGTTAGCGCTTTCAACTCATAAGAGTTTCTATCGATGATAACAAAAAAAAAATTCTACTTGCAGTAAATTAATGCTGAAATGATTAATGCATCTGCATTCGAAATTACTCAGTACATTAATGAATGTTCCAAAACGAGATCAATGAATCTGATTTTGAAATTAATCAGCACATTATAATCAGTACATCATTGACTCCAATTGGCTAGGTCGACAGGAGCAAACGTAGGAGCTAGACAAGATCCTCAAGCATGCGGTGAGGAAATTTGTCATGGCCTATACATCATACTAAGCTAAGTTATCTTCTGATTGCAATGCTTTGTTTCGAAATACCAGATTGCATCTCTCTAGCCATATATGCCAAACTATAGCTTTTAAGCATGTATCTATTATTTTAGTCATCTGTTTGTTGTATCGATGTGTAGTAGATATCGTAGAAATAATCTCTGTTGGCTAGCAGTAGTGAAGATTTTGGATATTGAAACTTTGAGTAGTAATATAACATGTTTTTTTTTTTTTTTTCTTTTTTTTGCGTACTCGCATTCAAAAAACAGATGGTTCCTACATTCAGCAGCTTTGTTGCACAACATACAAATAATGCAAATATTAGTGTTCCACTGTTTAATCTTATCAAAAGTATTTAGTCTGTCTAGCCTCAAAAGCAAGTGCAAGTGAACATCTTTGGTTGTTTTTCTTGCAAATATTTGTCTTCTAACGTAAATTTTCTATATAAGATAAGACTTTTCTCTATATCCTTTTATGAAATGGAAGAGTGGATCACATCCAGGTTTTAGTCTCAAAACTGCATTTGTATTGGATCATCACTTGCCAGAACCAATAGCAATTATATTCTATTTTGGATCATTTAACCAAGAAAAGGTTAAAAAAAATACATCAAAACTTAATTATGTATGAAACAAATTAAAGTGCCAAATTAACATTACATATGAAAAGATTAAAATGTTTGCTTTCAAAACAAAGACATTTTGGTACAAGAAAAGATAAAGAAAAGAAACACATTGGTTGGCAGTACAATACTAGACTGAAAATCAGAAAGCTTAAAATGTATGGGTTGATGGCTCCTATTTTTATAGCGTGCTTTAGGTAATTGCTTTGTGTGCAATGTCATTGTGGTTTTATTCAGTTTCGTAATTCACAGCTGTGGATGCATATATAAGTAGAAACTACGTGGGAATTTTGTATGAACATATATAAGTATGTGGGATTGGTGGTCTCCCATATATATGTGCCTACGTTACCCAGATGTGGATGCATCAACTACCCCCATTCACTCAATGATATGTGCACTATTAGATGTCGAAATGATCAAACTATTATCCCAGTTGCACTATAGTTTCATATTTTAATTTCCACTGGAAGCATGCCCAATTATTAGTCCATTTTCCAACCGTTTTCCATTATTCAGTTCGGTTTTAAGAAATTATTCTTAACATGCATGGACAAAGAAATGTTTAATTTGGCTATTAAAAATCATTTAAGCAGCCATCATAAATTGATCCTTTGACTCCTTTTGTGAATAGACATGGCATCTCAATATTTTGGGTATTATAATCAATTTCTTTAAAAAATGAGAATATAAAAAGAAATTAACTTAGCCTATTCAGTGAGGCCCAGCGAATCACTATCTAACTAAAACTATAGCTCAGTAAACCTTAACTGTGTTGTAGACCTGAGTAAGTGTGCGTTTTTAGTTCCTTTGTTACGAATAAGTTGATTGTACCTTGGTGGCTGTAGGCTTTACTCTATGAATAAGATAAGCTTACATCCAACTTATTGCTTGCTTGTTTGGTCAGTGGCTTATAATTGTACGATTATTATGATTAAAATACTGGTTTATGTTAATATTTAATGAAATGCAGAGATATAAAGATGCTACCTACAGCATAAGCGAGACTGATGCACAAGAGAGAACTCAGTTGAAGGAAGAACTGAAGCACACTAAAAATGAGTTGCAAGAACTTAAAAAAAATCTTTTTTGGAGTTCAAAGATCTAGTGTGTCAGCGTTTGGCCAAAATCAACCAGAGGAATCTTAACGTTATTCATTTTATGGTATGCATGTGTTTATCATTTAAGCATGTTATGTATCGTTATTGATGTTAGTTAAAATCACGGATGTAGCAACTTATTTACTTAAATAGATATTATTGAGCATTGTTTATCATATTTAATGGTTATTAAATTGTGTTTTATTGGTGTAATTTAGTATTATTGTTGATTATGCTACATATAAGTTTATTATATTGATTTATGCTGGATTAAAATATGAGCTGCAGTAATATAGCAGAAAATATTTAATATGGCGTAGGAAAGACATAGAACTAAGGCATAAGAAAATTTTTAATTGTATTTATTAAAGTTGAGTATGTATGGCGTAACTAATGAATAAGAATTATTTGTCGTAACACCGGCGTATGATAGTTTTCGGGTGCAGCAATGACGTAGAAAATGGGTGACCTCTGAAGGAAATACGGCATGGGTAAGGCATAAGAAATATGATATAGGTAAGGCGTGGGAAAAATTTTGGCGTAGGAAAGACGTAGGAAATATTTTAATTGTATTTATTGAAATTGAGTATGTATGACGTGACTAACGAGTAGGAAATATTTGCCGTAATAGTGGCATAAGTACTTTTCTGGTGTAGCAATGGCGTAGGGAAATAGTTGGCCGCGGAATGAAATCTGGCGTAGGTGAGGCGTAGGAGAAAATATGGCGTAGGGAAGACGTGGACAACCGCACTACGCATGGAGTCGGAACGACGTGAGAAATATTTTTTCCACGCTTTGATTTTTGACACTATACTCGGCGTAAGGAAGACGTAGAAAATTGTGCTTTCCTTTGCCATTCCTGTGCCAATTAAGCGTAGGAAAATTAGAAAATTCTTGTAGTGTTGTCTCTAAAAGCTTGAGCAACAAAGGCCTTTATTATTACTAGTATTACCGTACAACGGTGGAAAAACCGACCGTTAAGGTCTTCAATGTGAAATATAAAATTATTTGTAAAAACATATTAAGTCATATTTTGTTAAAAAATTATATGATATTTTAAAAGAAAATTAAAGTAATTAAAAAAGTGGAAATTCAATTAAATTGAATTTTACATGTAAACCAACTTAAAACTAAGAATGTACTATCAATGTATTAATTCGAATTAGTCACAAACACATACATATATTTTATTATATAAAAAGCGGGATCAATGTAATCAAACTGGCCGTTTAGTACATAATTTTGAGAAAACAAATATCAAGCATCAAGGATATAGCAACAAAACTCTATTATTAATGCATACTCTAATGTTTTAGTAACCACACATTTTTCTAAATCCAGATGCTACAATCAAATGTATAATTTTAGAATTCATATTAGTGCTAAAATTATAACCGCTATCAACATGCTCATGGGACAATCGAAAATAAAATAACTAAACAAACAAAAGACTCAAAATAAAAATCTAAGATAGTGAAAATTAGAAAGTACAAAATGTAACTTAAAGTCACTTCGGGACGTTCAATAAAATTGGAATGATACAGAGAAGATTAGCATGACCCCAACGCAAGAACGACACGCACAAATCAAGAAATGTAACTTAAAATAAATTTTATATGGAGTAAATCTTTTTAGAATATGTTATCCGAATTCCAATGTTTAAAACGATTTTTCCTATAATTGTTCAAAAAATAATGATAAGAAAATCAAAATGACGAACAATTTTACATCTAAACTTACAACTCAAGCCACAATGATGCATGCAAGTTTAAAGTATAAGAAATGAAAATTTCAACCGACCTTGTTTATATATCATTTTCCACTTTAACTTAATAAAAGCAAAATCTAAACTTAAGAGGCTTCTTCCAACCGACCTTGTTTATATATCATTTTCCATTTTAACTTAATAAAAACAAAATCTAAACTTACTTAAGAGGCTTCTTCCAACCGACCTTGTTTACATATCATTTTCCATTTTAACTTAATAGAAACAAAATCTAAACTTACGAAGAGACTGCTTCCAACTGATAAAGTAACATTAAAGCGACAAAACAACTTGTTGTATAAGTTATTTACAACGAGACCTTCACAAAAGCAAACTCTAAAGGAAAATGATTTGATAAGCATAGACGTACGCGTACCTAATTCAATCCTACTATACTACATCACAAACAACCAACATGTCAATTTGAAGTGCAACAAAATCTTGTATAATAGTACAAGTAGAAGAGTTGAACATAAATTTAGCATCATAACGGTAACAACACGTGGTTACCAACATCGGTACATTATACACTAAAAATAATCAGTACTATAGCAATTAAATATGATATTACAAATGAATTATAACCATCTCGAATATTTGAGAAAAACTCATAAACGTGTTTTCCACAAAATAAACCAAATAATTAAAAATAATAATTGTATCACAACTTCATTGCGTGAAACAAAACATTATACAATAACAAAATGAAGAACAAACATCAACCAAGATTATATCTCCTTTTTTTTTTTTTTTTTTACTACATTAAATTAGGCATGGACGCTTGTCATTTCAATTTGAAAATACATTCTACAGTCATATAAGTGAGATGGGCAGGCAACCGTAGCTGGCCTCATTATTGCAGATCCTTTATCAAGGAAAACCATAATCAAGCATACAAACACTTCTCAGCCTTTTATAAAGAAACATTGATCCAGTGAAACGCATTATAACTTCGATTCGTCTTCCTGAAACTGGAGCTTTTTTTGCAAATTGATGCGACTGATTCTTGCATTGTTTTTGGACCGCACACAAAAACCGCAGTTTTTGATTCTTCTTCCTTGCTCTGAAAGAGTATATCTTGGAAGTTAGGTCTCCGCCCGTATCAAATTTCATGCAGCTCAACTACATCCTGCGACTTTTCAGAGCTAAAATTGGAATAGCCAATTTTCTTTAAAGAAGCTTCTACCATCGACTTACTACACATGTGATACACCATCATACTTGCTATACTGCAACACACAGAGACAATTAAGGAACACACTACTAATGGATTACTTGTCCAGTTTGGTGTAAGATGAAAATTTAAGGAATACTGATAAAATATCATACAGTTGATTCAAATCGAATGCGATGAAACTTAATCATTAATTTTTCATGACCTTCCTGAAAATAAAAAGGTCGCATCTTATGTTAGTCAACTAGTTCCAAAAGACACAACAAAAGGTCTTAAATTGTCTTCTAAGAGTTAAAAAGGAAAATTACAATTGAAGATGCAAGAGGCTTCTTTTTTGCTAGTATGATGCAACAACAATGGCCTCCTTTAATGTTAGTATAGTTTTTGAGCTGCAAAAGTGCCAACTATAACCAAGCCTGTTTTTAAACAACAAAATAGCCATGTAAAACTCCAAGCTGTAATAGTAAACAGTATAGGGACGCATAGATCTTAAGCAATTACTTTGACCTCAAATCTTAAACGTCTCTTACCCTTTAAACTTCATTCATTTTTGAAATGAATTATTGTAATTACATTGATGCACTTAGACATGTACCGGGAGAAACAGTAATAGCCTAATTGATCATTTTTTACTAAGTTTCTTAACTTGCCTTATATAAAGGATTCACTTGCAGAACTAAGAATGAAAAATAAGGCTATAACTATGGCTTCAAGATATCAAAATATGATGCATAATATCCAATATTTACTTCCAAAGTAAATAGGTTTGCCATGCTATAGCCGAACAATACGCTGACATTCACAGTAAAAATATTTTTGTTACTTCCTGAACACTATACCATCAGTTATTATTGTACAATAATGCCCCAGTTTGTCTATTATCTACGTTTTTCCAGTTTAATATGTATTGTATGCTAGAGGAAGATTTTGTTTAGCTTTGTGACTATTTTTTCCTCCTTTATTGTAATTTTTTTTAAATAAGAAGAAACAGATGTGGATTTTTGTGAGTAGCCTAAATTTTAAACTTGTTTTATAAAGTTGATATAATTATATGAAGGTATTTAATCTGTTACATATTCGCAGAGAATTTTAATATGGGGTTTGATGTCTAGTCCGCATTAATTACTTGGACATCTCAATTTATGGAGACAGTAAAAGTCATGATATGTGGATGCAATTTACTTGAAAAATATAAATCTACGGTGAGCTTTTATTTACGAGTCGTTGGATTCAGGCGTTCAGTTCAATGGTCAAGTTTTGGAAACCAACTCTCTAGTAATGGTGATATGATTGCATACATCTTACCGACTTCGGATTACGCTCAGACGAGATAAATATTCGTTGTATAGAGAATAATGATGATCATGATGATCCATAAAGGAATTTCTATAGTTTACTTAATACCAAATCAATTAGTTTATTGTTTATTATTTAATGAATTAAATTTTCGGATTTTAAGACTTTTGACAATAATGACCAAAGTCACTAGACAAAAAAAAGCATTAAATACTCGGGTAAAAGTATAATAGGATGATATGCTAATTTGGTTTGAATATCCAATAAGCTAACTGAAGTTCTCATATGTGCAGATAAGAAAATTTTATTGCCCTTTGTTTATTTTACCAATAAACATGGATATATTCTTCCATTTGCATGGTTTTGTGTAATCAACTTCTTTGACCTACACCACTAACCAAACCAACTACCAATTGACTTCTTTTAATTAAAAAAGGTAAAAGAAAAACCGCAGTGTATCATTTACTGGACTCTTATTAATTTTGGTCGAAGTATGGATATTTTCAAAATGAGAAAAAGAAAGAAAGAACAAGCCCATTACCTGACATTTGTATGCGACGCAATAATATAAAATAAAAAAAATTTAAACTATATATATCTCAAATTTTGTGCTTTGTTGGTTGAGATGCATGGGTTAGTTCATACGATAGTTCTTCTCACCATTCAGTCATTATAATTACTATTTAACTTTTATCATAGTACAGTCATGACAAAAAGAAAAAAGCAGCATATGCTATAGAAGTCAAATATCATTACTCATGATGAAAGTTGATTTTCTGCTTTATGAAATTGAATATACGAAACGGTCTTCTACGCTGTGTTTTCTTTTATCATTGCAAGTTTCATATAATTGGAATGAAATCTGCATCCGAACCTGCTATTTTGTGGTCTGTGTATTATTAAAATGTGATTTTCATGAACTACAAGTTTAGTCAGAATTGCAATTTCTGACAATAAAGTTAGACTCAGCTCCAAAATATCTTAGCTTAGATTAATCTAATAATTATATTATGATTATTATATAAAGTAATAGGGTTAGAATTCTCACATTCAGGCTCTGTCCTTTTGCAAGCTCATCGCGAACCTCAGGCTTTCTGCTAAATTTACAACCAAAGTGGAAAACAAAATGAAATGGTAATTGGTCCAATTGAGAAAACAAAAAACCACAGTAATCATATTGTACCATTGAAAATAAAAGACAACACATGTAATTGCAGAAGCAAAAAAACTCACTTGTAGATCTTTGTTTTGAAATACTCGAATACAGTCTTCAACCTTTCTACAACATCCATTTCCTACAATAATCAATCCGATATCAATTAATTATCCTTCATAACTAAAAAAACTGTAATTGAGCTTGTATGATGAGAATTATTAAGGAAAGAACCTAAATTG
The DNA here is from genome assembly GCA_030737875.1 of Allium sativum. Lineage (NCBI taxonomy): Eukaryota > Viridiplantae > Streptophyta > Magnoliopsida > Asparagales > Amaryllidaceae > Allium > Allium sativum. The sequence continues at coordinate 302,299,762 of CM060925.1, read as the reverse complement.
TTTCAGAATTGCAAAAGTTGTGAAAGGAGATAACAGATTTACAGTACAAGGATCATAACACTTCATTTATGTAGAGAAGAATGAATGAATGACCGCCCCCTTGTGCGAAAAAATTACAATGGTTCGCGACGATCTTTGTGTCGTAGATTTAGTTCCACGCCGACGATGACAAGTTGATTTTCAACAATGACGAGCTGTACCCATCTGTAGTCGCCGATCAAAATGGAAAGTCGATCCATTTTATGTGAGCTTTAATTTGATTTTCAACTGAGTGTGTTTCGATTTTTCCTCTAACAAATTTGGGCAAATCGGAGAAGAATGAGGTTAGAGGAGGAAGATACGACGAGATTTAGGGATATAGGAGACGAGAAAATTTCGCGTGAAACAGGAAGCAAAATAAAATTCGGGAAACTGGAGAAGAACGAGATTAGAGGAGGAGAAAATGGCGAGATGTACGGATATAGGAGACGAGAAATGTTCCCGAAAATTGATTACACGCACGGTAGGCAAACCTCCCTGACGGTTTGATAAACAAGTGCGAACCTGTGCTACGCACACAGATTGCAAGTTTGTTTCACTACAAGAAAAATACCTTATTGCAACTAGCTATTTGCATAAATGACAGTTGCAGTAAATGATATTTAGCAACAGACCTTTTATTGCAGTTGCAATAGATAAGATTTAGCAACAGGCCTTTTTTTCCTGTTGCGAAAAGCATATTTTTAGCAACTGCACTTCCCTTCTTGTTGCAAAAACATATCTTTAGCAACTGTGCTTCCAGAACTGTTGCAATAAACATATCATTTGCAACTACGTTTCCAAGCCAGTTGCGAATAAATGTCTTTAGCAACTGTTTTCACCAGTTGCAATAACTGTATTTTTATACAATTGGTAAAGCCAGTTGCGAAAAACATACTAAAAATAAGTATCAATTTTTAATGATTAACTTTTAATAATTAATTTTAAATAGTTACTATTAAATGATTAACTATTAGTAATTATATAATAATTAAGATTAATATTTAATAATTATTAATTAATAATAAAATTTAAGTATTATAAAGTGATATTTATAACTGATAATTAAATAATAATAATTAATAGTTAACAAATAAAAATAAAGTAATAACAAATAATAATAATTAAATAACAATTAATTAATAATAAAAAACTAATGGATAATAATTAATTTGAAATATGAATATGTTTAAATATTAAATAAATAATTAAATAATTAATAAATTCATAACAAATAAATAAACAGTAATTAATTAATATTACTGTTAAGGAGTAATTAATAGTTAATAATATTTCTTATATGAATTAATTTATAATTTGTGATGGATAGAGGTATTTTTATGAGTTAATTAATAGTTTATGGTTATCATTAATAATTATTTTTATATTTCTAATATTATATTTAATTATTAGTGATCAATAAATTGTGTTATTTTACAACTGGACAGGGCAGTTGCGAAAAATAGACTTCTAAATTTTTTTCCATCTTTGATAAGCGTAAGTACTAATAAATACAAAAGTATGAAGTAGTAGGTAATATTTAATTATAATTTGATATGTATTAAGTAATAACAATTGATTGAAATGAATTAATACTTTAATATTTTATTATGATTAGTTAGTAATAGTGTGTAAATTATATTTAACAACTATTAATTACATTTAATAATTAATAATTCTAATTAACAATAAATATTAAATAATTAGTAAATATTCATCATATATTGTATTTAACAAGTAATATTCAATTATAATTAAGAAGTAAAACTAATAATAATTAAATGTTATTAAATTTGATAAATAATATTAGCATGTATTTTTATTACTTAGTATTTAATAATTATAATTTATTCTTCATGTTTCTTATTTAAAGTTAGAAAGCATCAAAACATCTGTTTCAAAGTTAGGAAAACATTGAACATGTTATTAAATAAGGAATCATTTATGTTACCTAGCGGTTAAACGCAGGTTAACTGGTTCCAAGTAAAAAAAAAAAAAAGGCGGCATCCTAAAAATTTCAGATCCCGCTCTCGTTTCATTTTCACCGCCTACCTCTTGGATACTAATCCTAAATCTGAAACCTAACTCCCAAATCCCTGTCATACCCACTCCTCAACGTCCGATCCAACTCAATTCCCACCAATTTTAAACGTAAGTATTTTACCGTATTTCACTCCTGTCCAAGCTCGGTCTGAATTCTATGCTGTCTCTATGGCAAGTTCCACTGACAAGAAGGGGTTGCCTTTGTTTGAAAGCGAAGAAGAATTGGCGATCTATCTAGCAAAGTTTACCTTTGAACTTTCCAGTAAGTTTCACTAGTGAAAGGGGAGTTTTTACTATCGTTATCTCCGGCGGATCTGTAGCTAAAGCGCTCAGGAAGTTGACAGTTAACTCTAACGAATGGAGTAAATGGCATGTGCTTTGGGTTGATGAGAGAGTCATTCCAGAAGATCATGATGATAGCAATTAGAAACTGGCATATGACGGGTTCCTATCCAAGGTATGAAAATATTACGCCTTAACTACATTATTTTGGCTGGGATCCACAAATTGGTGACCATTTTATTGTTTACGATTCCTTTTTTATTGATTAGTTTTAGCAAAATAACCGATAATAGATATGCTTACTTACGTATGCTTTAACTTGTTAATGAATGCTTAATACAGTCAGTTGTATACTTCCTCTGCATAAATAGAGTTTCTGAATATTATTAATTACTACTTGGCTATTCTTCTTAGACATATTAGCTTTCTTCTTTTAATATTAGTGTTTACCTTTACCTGTCACATTAGCTTGTGTAGTACAAAGGATCATCAAAGGTTAATTGTTTTGTGGCATCAATTTCATTTTTCTCCTTTGGATCCCTTTTGATCTGAGCTTCAACCTTTTCCTTGAATTGCTTATTTAAAATTGAGGAAACAGTGGGAAATTCTAAGTTTGAAACCTGCTATTACAAATGGGGTTGGTTCAGAGAAATTTAGAAGAGTAGGATCTGAGTTTGCTTCAATATTGAATTTTTCTATTGATCCAGAAGCTTGGTAGAACGACCTGCTAGTACAAATGGGGTTGGTTCAGAGAAATTTAGAAGAGTAGGATCCGAGTTTGCGTGTAAAGGTTCATATTCTGGCTTTATTTTTTATGATTGAAAAACAGCCAATCATTGTATAAATTTTGATTTGTCTATTTAATTAGTCAACAATGTTCATGCAGCAACCGACTAAATGAGTTACGGATAAAAACGAGAAATGCAGAGGAAAAATCAGAATTTGGAAGAGTGGAGACTCCACTATTTTCTCTTTTAACCGGTTAGAAAATCAACCATTTCGCCTGACAACCATTGTAGCATTTTTCATTAATCAACATAAATACATTAACTTCTACACGCTTATATGCAAATACAATTATCCTCTCATTTAATTTCATTTTGATTTTTGGGATAGTGTGAAAAGTAAACTAATAGAAGCATTAAAACTTATCTTAAGGATGTGAAATGCAGGGCTTTTGAACTATGGGTTATAGCTTAGCTTCGTAGTGTCTGGCTAATCTGAAACTTGACTTGTAAAGTCCTGGATGAAAGAATTCGAAAGGGGATTAAACGACAAGCTGTTGCAGTCAAGATTTTGGATTTAGAAGGAATGCAAGGTCACAAGGAATGGCTTGTAAGTGCAACAGTTATCATAAGTTAGCTCTTGAATTTGAATATTTAGTTCCAAATGTTCAGTTAATTTATTTTCAATATATTGCTGAGGTGACAACTTTCACATCCAATCTTAGTAAAACTTGTTGGCTATTGCTATGAGAAAGAACATAGGGTTCTTGTACATGAATTCATGGAGAACGGAAGCATGGAAAATCATTTATATAACAGTGAGTTTTGGCTATCAGTTGGAGAATATATCATCCTTTTATTGGTTAAGGAATTATAGCATTTAAAATTGCTAACTGTATTATTGATTTAGGTATACTTGGTCCCTTGCCATGGTTGGTAAGAATAAAGATAGCACTGGGAGCTGCCAAAGGCCTTGCTTTCCTACATGAGCAAGATAAGCCTGTTATTTACCGCGATTTCAAAGCATCAAACATTCTCTTAGACAAGGTAACTATAATCTCCCATATGTTTGATAATAATTGTAAGAAATTGACATATGCCAGTTTTTTACTTATAAGTAAAGATTAATTAAGCACCTTTCACTTGTTGGAAGATAACATGTTAACATAATAACGGTGAAACAAGCGGACTCAATGAGTAACTTATTTATGCTGCTATTTAGATGCACAACATGAACATACAGGTGCTTGTGATGAGTGGCACAAATAAGACATATTTGAAAGAAAACAGATCTTAAAAAGGATGTACAATAGCCAATCCTGACCATTCTTTTGGTATTTAACTTCATGTCCTATATTTAAAAGTATGTTTCTTCATTTCTGAAATTTTCCTTTGATCAAGGTGATTGAATCTAGTAAAGGTTAACCTTAATATTTTACACACAGCCTTCATAATGCCATGATATCACCTGTTTGTTCATGTTTGAAGAACAATTCTATGTGTGAAAATGTATTTATGCTAATGAAAGAAGGGCTGTAATGAAAAGAACATGTTTAATAAATAGAAACTTAAAAAGAGATGTACTAGGAATCAATGGAATAACCATGCATTCTGATATGTATAGATATGTGTTAACTCAAAACGTGTGATAGTGGCACCTAAAACAGATTGACTTAAAGAAACTTATTTTTATGAAAGAATAAGCTGGTAAAGAATGTTGTCCTGCACACACACACACACACACACACACACACACACACACATATATATATATATATATATATATATATATATGCAAACGAGTTTGGATTAAAATTTAACATGTGAAAAGCTGGTGTACTGAATGTATTGATTGGTAAATATACACGTATGAAATGAGCAATGAAGTTGACTTGGATGGGAATTATGTCCTAACATTTATATATGTATATATGTGAATGTTTATAAAAATTATATATATTTTGTATAAAATTTCGGGAGGTTTACATGATAAATTTATGGTAATAAATATTATGGTATTATGGTTTTGAGCGCATATACGTATGCATTGCTGGAAGTAGTTAAGCATGAAGCATGCATTGTCTCTAATGTGAATTAACACTACTGTGACACATTCATAAGAAATTTGTCAAAAAGTAAAGAATATATGGAATGTTTTAATTACTTACAATCCTATAATTAAGCCATGATTTGATTTATGAGGAAATATTCTTGAATCCCGGACCACAGTTTTCTCTGGGAATACAGATTGGTATTAATAGTTATTTGCATTAGAGAGTCAAGTCTATTTATGTATTGAAACATTTATTTCAATAGGTTTAAATGTTGCACATGAATGCCGTGAGTCATGGGAACGTTACCTGTGTATATCGATGTAAATAACTAAATGACATGTTTATTATTATGGAAAGAGATTAAAAAATCATTTATTTAGGCAATCTAAAATAAGATGAATACCAGAAGATTTCATGAAGATTTTAAATAAAAAGGAAATATCAGTTTTGTTTGCTGTGTAGTTTATGGTTGTATTTTATCAACCAAATTAATTTTGCTTCTATTTAAACTCTGATTGCAAGCGAAAGGGGCTTGTATATCTCTATATATAAGCTTTGAAATAGATTAAATCAACTTGTACAAATGTCTGGGATGAAAAGCGTTAGGTGCACACATATGACATAATACATGCATTAGATATTATGGTTATCATGTGAATCCGAGCTTAATTACTTTCCTTTTGCAGCCCTTAAATTATACAAGTTGCTAATATCATATAGTGAAAAACAAACATAATGGCAGATTTCAGCACGTAGTATGCTCTGCTTATGTGAATATACACCAATGTATATTTTAATAATGACAGTGACAATTTATATACTACATAAAGTTTTATTTATTTCAAATACAAGGGAAAAAACATTCAACCATACATATAAACTAGCAAAAGAAAAAGCTACAGAATCCTATCAGACAAAAAACAGGCTTCATTGGCTATAACAACTTAGATATACAAGATTTTTGCATAAATGATAACTTTACTTGCAGCAAAAACATGCTTCATTGGCTTAAACATATGTTTGAAATGAAACCGAACTATGATGAAACTCATTCATGATGTAAAATATAACATAAATCGTCATCTACTACCTTTACATGAGCAGCGCCCAGTTTTTATTGTTCATGTCCATTTGTATGCGTGTTTGTCCATATGTATGCGTGTGTGTGTCCATATATACATGCAGGAAAAAGACAAACTGGTCACAGTATTAGCATTAAAACTTATCTTAAGGATGTGAAATGCAGGGCTTTTGAACTATGGGTTATAGCTTAGCTTCGTAGTGTCTGGCTAATCTGAAACTTGACTTGTAAAGTCCTGGATGAAAGAATTCGAAAGGGGATTAAACGGCAAGCTGTTGCAGTCAAGATTTTGGATTTAGAAGGAATGCAAGGTCACAAGGAATGGCTTGTAAGTGCAACAGTTATCATAAGTTAGCTCTTGAATTTGAATATTTAGTTCCAAATGTTCAGTTAATTTATTTTCAATATATTGCTGAGGTGACAACTTTCACATCCAATCTTAGTAAAACTTGTTGGCTATTGCTATGAGAAAGAACATAGGGTTCTTGTACATGAATTCATGGAGAACGGAAGCATGGAAAATCATTTATATAACAGTGAGTTTTGGCTATCAGTTGGAGAATATATCATCCTTTTATTGGTTAAGGAATTATAGCATTTAAAATTGCTAACTGTATTATTGATTTAGGTATACTTGGTCCCTTGCCATGGTTGGTAAGAATAAAGATAGCACTGGGAGCTGCCAAAGGCCTTGCTTTCCTACATGAGCAAGATAAGCCTGTTATTTACCGCGATTTCAAAGCATCAAACATTCTCTTAGACAAGGTAACTATAATCTCCCATATGTTTGATAATAATTGTAAGAAATTGACATATGCCAGTTTTTTACTTATAAGTAAAGATTAATTAAGCACCTTTCACTTGTTGGAAGATAACATGTTAACATAATAACGGTGAAACAAGCGGACTCAATGAGTAACTTATTTATGCTGCTATTTAGCTGCACAACATGAACATACAGGTGCTTGTGATGAGTGGCACAAATAAGACATATTTGAAAGAAAACAGATCTTAAAAAGGATGTACAATAGCCAATCCTGACCATTCTTTTGGTATTTAACTTCATGTCCTATATTTAAAAGTATGTTTCTTCATTTCTGAAATTTTCCTTTGATCAAGGTGATTGAATCTAGTAAAGGTTAACCTTAATATTTTACACACAGCCTTCATAATGCCATGATATCACCTGTTTGTTCATGTTTGAAGAACAATTCTATGTGTGAAAATGTATTTATGCTAATGAAAGAAGGGCTGTAATGAAAAGAACATGTTTAATAAATAGAAACTTAAAAAGAGATGTACAAGGAATCAATGGAATAACCATGCATTCTGATATGTATAGATATGTGTTAACTCAAAACGTGTGATAGTGGCACCTAAAACAGATTGACTTAAAGAAACTTATTTTTATGAAAGAATAAGCTGGTAAAGAATGTTGTCCTGCACACACACACACACACACACACACACACACTCACACACACACATATATATATATATATATATATATATATATATATATATATATGCAAACGAGTTTGGATTAAAATTTAACATGTGAAAAGCTGGTGTACTGAATGTATTGATTGGTAAATATACACGTATGAAATGAGCAATGAAGTTGACTTGGATGGGAATTATGTCCTAACATTTATATATGTATATATGTGAATGTTTATAAAAATTATATATATTTTGTATAAAATTTCGGGAGGTTTACATGATAAATTTATGGTAATAAATATTATGGTATTATGGTTTTGAGCGCATATACGTATGCATTGCTGGAAGTAGCTAAGCATGAAGCATGCATTGTCTCTAATGTGAATTAACACTACTGTGACACATTCATAAGAAATTTGTCAAAAAGTAAAGAATATATGGAATGTTTTAATTACTTACAATCCTATAATTAAGCCATGATTTGATTTATGAGGAAATATTCTTGAATCCCGGACCACAGTTTTCTCTGGGAATACAGATTGGTATTAATAGTTATTTGCATTAGAGAGTCAAGTCTATTTATGTATTGAAACATTTATTTCAATAGGTTTAAATGTTGCACATGAATGCCGTGAGTCATGGGAACGTTACCTGTGTATATCGATGTAAATAACTAAATGACATGTTTATTATTATGGAAAGAGATTAAAAAATCATTTATTTAGGCAATCTAAAATAAGATGAATACCAGAAGATTTCATGAAGATTTTAAATAAAAAGGAAATATCAGTTTTGTTTGCTGTGTAGTTTATGGTTGTATTTTATCAACCAAATTAATTTTGCTTCTATTTAAACTCTGATTGCAAGCAAAAGGGGCTTGTATATCTCTATATATATAAGCTTTGAAATAGATTAAATCAACTTGTACAAATGTCTGGGATGAAAAGCGTTAGGTGCACACATATGACATAATACATGCATTAGATATTATGGTTATCATGTGAATCCGAGCTTAATTACTTTCCTTTTGCAGCCCTTAAATTATACAAGTTGCTAATATCATATAGTGAAAAACAAACATAATGGCAGATTTCAGCACGTAGTATGCTCTGCTTATGTGAATATACACCAATGTATATTTTAATAATGACAGTGACAATTTATATACTACATAAAGTTTTATTTATTTCAAATACAAGGGGAAAAACATTCAACCATACATATAAACTAGCAAAAGAAAAAGCTACAGAATCCTATCAGACAAAAAACAGGCTTCATTGGCTATAACAACTTAGATATACAAGATTTTTGCATAAATGATAACTTTACTTGCAGCAAAAACATGCTTCATTGGCTTAAACATATGTTTGAAATGAAACCGAACTATGATGAAACTCATTCATGATGTAAAATATAACATAAATTGTCATCTACTACCTTTACATGAGCAGCGCCCAGTTTTTATTGTTCATGTCCATTTGTATGCGTGTTTGTCCATATGTATGCGTGTGTGTGTCCATATATACATGCAGGAAAAAGACAAACTGGTCACAGTATTAGCACCCCAAATAAAGGCACAACTCCTACAAGCAGTTATACTTTGGAAGCTGCAAAAGAAAAAAATAATGGCATTAGCGGAGTCACGGTGTTGACGCAACTCTGCAATTCCTACCTTTGTCTGTATGAACTCATTTCTAGTTACCATTTATTGGTGTTTATTTGATGTTGACTTATTTTTATGTGACATTCATTGAATATCAAACAAGATGTGTTTCAGTGGAGGAGAAGAGGATGTGTTGCGGTTAATATTCCTGGCACTTGAAGTGTTATTCATGGTTCATTTGTAATAGTACTATTATTTTATTTTGATAGAATTTCATCTTTATATAATCCTTTATTGTATTTTATTAAACCAAGAGAAATGCATGAAGATTTCTATGAAAGAACAAGCATGTATTGGTTTGGAAAATGGATGCAAATGAGCACACTCAACATACTGGAAGGTAAGTGAAATTCCTTTCAATTGATCATTTAACTTTTATCAGCATGAAATATTTGAACTTGTTGGACTTCCTTTGGTGGAAAACTGTTTGGCTGGTTTTAATAGTTCGATTTTTGCCTATGGACAAGTATTTTTATTTGCATAGAGTAAATGTATATATATTTTTGTTTTTGTTTAACTATATATGTTTAATAAAGATGTGTTCATATTCAGAAGCATTGCTTGGAGGTTTGTTGGTGTTTCTGCGAAGTGCGCATTCTTTATGAAAATGATGAACGTTTTTGTTTAGCAGTAGTTTTCTTCTGTAAAATAATGATGATCGTTATATATGAATGGTGTATGAAAATTGTAGAAATTTTTGTTGTAATTGTTTGTACTATTAAAACTTTGTTGAAATAAATTTTTTATTTGTTATTTCATTCTGTGACATACACTATTACTAAAATGAATACATTTATGTAGCATCTATAAGCTGAATTTTTTTTATAGATTATAAATCTATTGCAACGGGCATATACTGTTGCAAAAGGATCTGTTGCAACAGCAAAAGCCTGTTGCAAAAAAGTCTACTGCAACATCTTATTGCAACAGACGGAAAATGTTGCGAACTTTTTGCAACTTCGGCTATACCAACAGGCGCAGGTCTGTTGCAATTGGTCTACTGCAACAGATATTGCCTGTTGCGAAAAGTGTTTTTTGTTGTAGTGTTTTCTTTGCAATTATGAGTGAACTTCTATTCAACCTACTTTGAATTTTATGAAATGAGTGAATCATAATTTTTTTATCCAATCCATTATTTAAAAATGTTGACTTTCATTATGATTTGTTTTAAAAGAAAAAAATGTATCAAAGGTTTAGTCTTCCATTGTCATTTATTTTAAAAGAAAAAATGTATCAACGTGCTTAGTCACTTGTACATAACGGGTAGAAAAATATTATGAAATCTGTGAGTTCGTAGTAACACTATCCTTTAAAATTATTCCGTCCGAGTTTGCAACGCGCTTTCCACTAAACAATCCAAACCACGAAAATGAGTTTTGGTCGGAGCTATTGTAGCAGCTTGACAAACTTAAAAGAGTTCTAGTTACATTATTCATAGTACTCACTTTTATTTTTACATATTGGCCATCGTTTGAACATGATTCAGAAAAATTATTCATTTTACGCTAAAAAAGAAAAATTCAGATATTTTCAAGATTTAGATTTTGAACTTTCTATGAAATAGAAAACTAGTGGCAAACAAATTTTCTGAACTGGATTAAGAATAAAGGTGTGTTTGATTTTGAACGGGAAGGTTTATTCGGAAGGGTTATTTGGAAGGGGTATTTGAAGGGGAATTGTTGCGAACGGGGAATGAGTTTTTTTACGAAAATGGCAAATTGGAAGGGGCAAATTTACTATTTTATTGTTTTTGTGTTTATTTTTTTATTGTTTGTATTTTTGTTTGTGTTTATTGTCGAACAAAATAAATAGAATGCAGAATATAAATTGCAGAATTGAAATTACATGATTGCAGAACTGAAATTGCAAAATTGAAAGTGCAGAATTGAAAAACACAATAAAGTGAACATTTTTAATGCATTCCCGCGGCAACTAGTTCGTTTCGTATATTGTCTCGAACAACTGCCATAGTGGATAATGTTCCGGTTCTTTGAACGGGTTCCCGGTCTCTGTTTCCGCGGTTTTTTATACTGTAATACTTCTCGAGATATTCATTTGGCTCTTAATTAGAATTGTCATCATTCGACATAAAACCTTCATCGCCAGCGTTGTATTTTCTGATGTAGTTGTGAATAGTCATTGTAGCAACAACAATTTGTACTTGAGCACTATATGGATACATTTGCATGTTTTGTAAGATGGCAATTTTTTTTTCAAATACCAAATGTTCTTTCAATTGTCATACGCAAACTCGAATGATAATAGTTGATGACTTCATTGTCTGACTTTGGTTCATTCTGTGTGTCATTGAAGTCTGGTATATGATTTCTCACGGATTATTTATAGCTTTCCGATAGTGTCGTGTGCAGTTCCTTCCTATCTCGCTCTTACAATTGTAAGAGTTAAATCAAATGCACAAACAACCATAATATTTTGTGTAGCAGATCCTTTCCGTCCTACAAAACGTTGCATGTCTGACTGAGACACAAGAGCCATTGCATGCGTCCCATCAATAGCCCCAATACAGTTTTTGAAGAAAGGATATTAGCGTGGTGAAGAACGAATTTGTTCTGGAATTCGATTAAATTGGGTATCTATCGGCCTAATAATATCCACTGCCAGTAAGAGAACTGAATCCAAAACTTTATGAAAACAACAAAAATCATACCATTTTATCGTTGAAACCGCTCAACAATCTGCCTTGTAGGAAGAGCCAACGCAATAGTATATAGGAATATAACCACCATTTCTCTGACCGTTGTGTGCATCGAAGCTTCCAATCCATAATTTCTCAATAGTTCACGCAAAGATGTAAAACACAATCGCTTCATTCGAAAATTTCATCGACAACGGTCGGCGTGGCCTGATAGTATTTCATGAATCTAAACAAGACCGGAACTTACAGAATCATGTATTCTGCTTCTTTCTTGTGTTTGATTTTCCATAATTTCTTGAATAGCGAGAATATCTTGCATGTCTTCCAAATCAGAGAGATCTGAATCATCACTATTCGCCATTACGTTAAATTTGAAATTATGCAGGAGTGAAGGAGAAGTGGAGTAGAAAGAGGAATGAGGATGGTGAAGGAGTGGTGGAATGGGATGGGGATATATAGGAAAGGAGACCAAAGACAGGTTATCTAGAAAGTTCTGTCGCGTTTGACGCGTCGGACGTGTCAAACGCGTCTGACGCAAAAGTTACCCTTTTGACCGTTCGTCCTGAAGGGGCATTCGAGTGGACCCCACGGTTGACGCATCAGACGCAGACATGAACTTAGACTGTCCAGTTAGAAAATCAAATGCTACCTAAATTGCAAACCATGCTTGACAATATAGTTCTTCAAAGACATACACTCAAACCATGTCCAATCGTGGTGGCATGGTAAAAGAAAAATAGTTATGTAATTTCCCCGCACATATTATATATTTAGTCGGTCATGAAGATGCAACTATAAACAACTCAAGGTCTTATATATTGAGTCTCAGTGCAACCTGAACAATAACGACATTCTCCATGATGCATGCTTCTGCTACTTTAACACAGTCCAATGACACTCACCAACATGCACGCTTCAGATGCTATTGCAAATTTTGTACTTTAGTTCTGCTCTAGCGACAGCAATGTCCACCATGCATGCTTTAACTAGCGATGACTCTAGTTTGACCAACTTGCTACATGGATCAGTGCCTACATCAAGCAAGTAGCAGGGCCGGCCCTGGGCCCGGGCTAACTGGGCGACGACCCAGGGCCCAGTTTATAAAGGAGCCCCAAATTTTTTAACATTTCGAATATATAAGTTTATTTCATCAACTTTGCCAATATGTTACTGTAGGGAACAGAATTTGTTGAATGCGTTAACGATTATGGGTTCAAAAATCCTGTCATTGGCATTTTAGGTGCGTTCTTAACCAACGCGAGCGGGGTATTTGAGCGTGGTACTGTAGCGAATGGGGAATGTGTTTTTAGCTGCGAACGGGGTATTTGAGCGGGGTATTTAATTATTAAATTATTTGTTTTGATTTAATTAAATATTAATTTCGTAAAACAAAACGACTACATTTCATTACACAGAAAATACAAACATAAATACGACAGAAATACAATAACACGATGACATGAACCTCCTACTAGTTGGTATTTATCAGATAAGTTTGGTTTTTTTTTTCCGTGGCGTTTGTCTGCAAGCTGTCTTATCAACCAGCTTTTCGCTATCTCATCTGCAAGAGCAGTGAACATATCATTTATTTTGGGATCCAAAACAAATAATAGTGCGTCTGCAACATCAAACTCACCCGTTGCTCCAAGACATTGCATGCGAGCTACCGTATTTGCATAATTTGTTGAACTTCCCATTGATTCCACGCTAGTACCCGTATTAGGACTATCTGAATGCATGCGAGACTTTTTCATATGTCTCTCGTGCATTAGGTCAATGAGCATAGCCATCTTATTGTCACTTTCACCATGTCGTCTTCTTAAATTTTGACGTGCAGTTGGTTAAGTAGGCGGATTCATTGGATTTTGGGTTGACGGAGGGATTATTGGAGCTTCATAAATTGGTGGATTCATTGAAGTTTGTTGCACTAGAGGATTTGATGGCGAATTCAAACTTGGAATATGATTATTTTGCGTTTCATCCAATGGATTAAAAAATCCATTAAAAGCCCATGTTCTGTCAAACGTGCTTTATGTTGATGGCGGCGTGTCAATCTGCGACGGTTGTACGGTAGCAGCAGGAGTGTATGACGATTGACCGGTTTCATTCGTCCCACGAAATAATTGTTGCGTCATCTCTAAGTTTTCTATTGGACGTTTTTTATATTTCAAGACACCCGTTCCAAATTCCTAAATGTAAGAAATAAATTGTAAGAAACTGTCTGTAAATGAATGATAACAAAATAAATTTACAGACCTTAACACGATCTTCTCATCATTCATCGCTTCCGGAGACCGTTCCTTTATAAGCATCCCAACCCGCGCCAGTCTTGTTCATCAGTGCATTCCATTTCATCCAATCTCGTCGAAGACTATCATATTTGTTTCGGATCTTGCTTTCGTCAATCGGTTCGATATCCGGAATGGTTTGTATGGCATCGTTGAACTTTTCAGCAATTACTTTATGAACACCTTTTTTGTTGCTGCCACAAGCACCATATGCATCAACAGAACATTGCAGCATAATCTGAGTTGCAGTAAACGACCAGTGATGTGCAGCTTTTTGATTGGCCATACTGAAAAATGAAAAACAATATATATTAGAAATAAGTTTAAAAAACAAGGGAAAAACTAGGTTGAATAACGGAAAATAATATGAACACCGAACTGAAAAAACCTGATTGCTGCTCGAATTCGGTTGAAAATAAATAGAAAAGGATTGGGTTGTTGTAGTGTGAATGAAGAGGTAGGTGAAGGTGATGGTTTTGTAGGGGGAAAAGAAGAACGTTGGAAATCAAGCCATTGACGTCCGATGCCAACGGCTTGATTTCCAACGTTCGACTGTCGTTCCATTTGAAAGGAAAAAGAGGTGTTCGCGTCCGACCCGTCGGACGCCAACAAAAACCTGAGCGTGCCAATTTAATGCTGCGAACGCACCCTTAGCACTTTCCTTTTTTACCTATCAAAGTCTGCTCCAGCATTACTTTCTTCCCTGTTTGTACATGGCCCAATTTCAACTTTAATGCGCTGCAATAAGGCCCAAGGCCCAAAGTCTGCTTGGCCATTCCAACACATATAACAAACTACAATAATCAGCACACATAACGAACTGCAATCAACGTGTCCCCATCATGAAATCACTTTGTAATCAGCCCCAGATGTTCAGGTAGCATTGTCAAGCATCCCACGCCTTTGCTTTACATGCTTCATCGTGCTGAAGAGTTGCCTATCTCAATTCTTTGCCCGTTAAGTTCATTGCTTTGCTGCTGGGACTTATAATTTAGCTCATTAGAGTGTGCATGCTGATTGACATAGAAATGTGTTTATTTTATGCTCTTATATCTTATCTTTTGTATATAAATAAATATTACTTGGGTATTGTTTTGTTACTTTTACAGATATTCCAACCCAGCCCGCATGCAACCAGAAATGTAGAGAAATAGAGTTCAATTTGCTATGTATTAGCATTTTGAAGAATTGTAGATGAAGATATCACATCTAGTTGCTGTTGGACAAGAAAAGGATTGATAACAAGGCTTTGCACATCACAAATCAATGAAGAAGTGTCAAGGAAGCAAGAGGAAAAGAGAAAAGACCCAAATTTGCTTTATTTATCTAAGGCCCATTTCTGTTTCTCATTGTAACTTAATTAGTGATGTAATGACCAGGCCCAGTTATCATTAGGGTTAGGGTTAGGGTTAGGGTTTGGCTATCTACCCTATATATACCCTTGTAATGGCATTGTAGCCACCATCCGATATATCTCATTCTATTCTCTTCATTAATAAAACTCAATTTTCTTTTAAAAAAAATGGCATGTTATTATAGTCTAAAATGCATGATGGTCCTATTTAAATGGCTGAAAATAAAAAGAAATAAGAACAAAGAAAAATGAAAATGGATGAAATGCAGACTCCCCCCCCCCCACACTAGAACTATACAGTGTCCACACTGTAATTTTTTTTCTAGATTTGAAAGATCGTACCCAAAGGTGGATTAAATGCAAAATTATTTGCAGAATGAAATGCAATCTAACGATATGTAAGAATGGATCATATATACAATGATATATGTGTTTGCGGTGCACGCGATGCAAAGAATACCACCATCTTTTCCCCCCACACTTGGTTCTAGGCCTATGAGTCCCATTCCCACTATGTCTAGGCATGTTTTCTAATAAGCAAAGGTTTTTGAAAACCATCTCATGTTTAAACCTAGATTTGTAGTCCAGTAAATGAATGTTTAGGGTCGTCCTAACATGAAGTTTTTCAACCAAGCTAGTATTCCAAAAATACTTCATGTGTTCAACGAATTTATCAGTGTAATTGCTCAAAAATTTGTGATCGTACATAAATTCAGTGAAATTTAAAATCTGAGTGTTGTTCAAGACTATGTGATCACATTTCTCATCATTAACTGACAATGTATTTTCGACATTGACAATTTCAAGTTCATTTGAAATCTCAAAATTTTCAAACTTGGATTCGTGGCCTAATTCTGTTTCATCCTCATTCCGCAACTCATTCTCGTACAATCCAAGGAATTCATGTTCGTCCAAATCCATTTCCACGTTTGAGTTTTCGAAAAATTCAACATTTTCAGTTTGTTCAATTTCAAGGAATTCAAGTTTCTCGCAGCCTGAAAGAGGAAGATCAAAATCTAAGCTTACATCTTTTTCCAAATCGAAGTCCAGATCATTCGTTGAATTTTGAAAACTTCATTTAGATCGTTATTTTCAATTTCGAAAGCTGTTATTTGAAAATTTTCACCATCAGTAGAGAATGGACTATTTTCTGATTCATCGCTTTTTTGAATTTGATTCTGTTGCTCTCGTTGTTTTTTCAAAGATGTCAATAAACAAAGAAGTTCATCGGCCTTTTTATTTAATCTTTCTTCCCTCTCTCTAAGAATGTTAAGACGATCGTTGATTTGAGAGCTCTCGTTTTGGATTTCTTGATTCTCAAAATTATAGTCCATATTAATTTCACAATCAATATTATTTCCAATGTGGTAGTTGTTTGAATTTTCAGGAAACTGACAATGATATTGGAAATTATTTTGATCATAGAAATTTTGATCATAACCAAAACTGTTAAAATTCGAGTGAAAATTGCAATTTTGGTCATTTTCAAGATGTTGATATGGGCTATAATTTTGAAAATTTTGGTTTACAACCCCATATTGATGTGGATCAAAGTTATATTGGGATTCAAAACTATTTTCATGTGGATGTGGCCCATAATCGAAATTGTTGAAATTTGAATTGAAATCGTCATTTCGATCATAACTTTGAAAATGTTGGTCATTTTGAAAATATTGAAAATCGTTGGCATTTGGGTCGCGAAATTTTGGAAAATCTTGTTTCATGAGTTGTAATTCAAAATCATACTCTTCAAGAGGACGCCTACTCCGATTATTATCCCACATATCTCTCAATGATTTTTTTGAATCAGACATTTTAAAGAAATCACGGCAAAACAGAAATTATTCTCACTTCAAAATAGTATAAAGTACTCAGTTGCGCTCTATTAATTAACTAACTCAATTGGAAGGGGGAGGAGGGTCTTATGGCCGTTCACGTATAGTATAAATACTAAGGGATACGACCAATGTTTTACGGGTAGTATGCAACCTCTTTTGCTAATAGTCCAATAAATTGAACTAATATATATCCGCGATCCAATTATACGCGACAGTCAACTTCACAAAGCACCACTTTTCAATTATATTATTTTGAAATATCTAATCGGATTATATTGTTAAGAAACGATGAGAATATTGACAGTTATGAAAATATCAGTCCGTACCCAACTAATTCAGAAATTTCAGTCACAGAACAGTCACAGAAATATAAATTGCATAATTAAATTTTTTTTACATTCAAGCTGCTGCCCCTGCAGAAGATTTTTACAACAATTTCTATATTTTTATTTTGCAGCAGAGCACCTGTAAAGCTAAGAGAATTTTACAGCGGGGTATGGCAGTCCGTCCAGTGCAATTGAGTAGCGTTGGCGATTTGCAAATTTGCTTGGCTTCCGAGTTTTCTTGTTTTTTTGCTCGAATTCTTTGCTTTTTGCCTTTGATTTGAATGAGGTTTCCTCTTTTTTTTTTTTTTAATAAAGAGACGCAAATAAAACAAAATAAAAATATAAACAATTGAAAGGGTGAAAACCTAAAAAGAAAAAGAAAAAAAAACTAACAAAGGAAAAAAAAGAAAAAAAAATATAAACAAACAAACAAGCGAACCTACTCGATTAAGCCTAAAAAAAACGTACTCTTTTTTTTTTTTTTTTTTAAGAAAAAGAAAAGAAGTAAAATCAAAAGAAAACTGCAAACTGATAAAAACCTAGAATAAAAATAAAACCAAACAAAATAAATAAACTAAACTTAAAATAAAAGCTAAGCCTAACAAAAGAAATAAAAAAAAATAAAAGCGCGACATTTGAAATACGACTCATTTTCAATTGATACAGCAAAATAAGTTTACAATTTTTAGCCAGTTGATAGTATTTTTCTCTCTCAACTTAGATCGAATAGGAAATATAATGAAAAGTTTAATTTTGAGGGGTAATAGTGTAACCGGTACATAGGGAGATTCTTAGGTGATGGCCATGAAATCTATTCTATATTGTAGACTTTGTTTAAATAAGTGGAGGACTTAAAATACTTATATTGGCTTTTCAAATCTTTAAAACTAAGTTGTGTTAAGTTGAATTCGCGTAACTCTCTTTTGTGCTTATAATTTCAATAATAATAATAGTAATCCAAGGGTATCCAACATTGCTTGTATATCAAGCGTTGGTGTGCAAACCCGCCAAGCTCTATCCGACACGTTGTTGACAAAGTCAGCGTCGGAATATCTTGGTCTCATTTTATGAGATTGGACACCTAAGGATTACCGACACGTTGTTGACAAAGTCAAAGTCGGCCTGCACAATCCACCAAGCTCTTTACCTACTCTCCGTTAGTTCACGAGGCAGTGCATGGGTGGTAAACCTTGGTCATTTTAGTTAGGTGTATGTACTTAATCATGAATCTTAAAATTTTATAGAATAAAGAATAAGCGATGATACCCAAACACTTCTTGACCTTATTGATTTGACTAGCCATACATGAGAAAATTAGAATACCACTTTGCAAACTGTGCCAAGCAAACTAAGAATTTATTTCATGGCTGCACTATGTTATCGACCGAACTAACTGGCCAAACTGGAATTTAACATTTGAAAACTTGATTTATATTGAAAATTTGTGACAAGTCAAGGTATCTAAAATAAAATCAACTGGTTAGAAATTATTAGCTTAATTTGTTGTACCACTTTCGTGAAACAAGTCGTGTTTTCATTTTTCATTTTTATTTGCATATGTCCATTGCATTCATATAGTTTCATTAGAATCATATTACATTTGGATTTTGTGGGTAGTATCCGCTGAAAACCCTCACGAGATACCACTCGTCCTACTAGGGACACCTAGAGGTTTAACGGCTTGTTGCATGTGCTCAATGCAATCGTGTTTCCTACGAAAGTGTGACCTATCTAGTTAGTTTTTCATTTCTTGTTTTACTCGAGGACGAGTAAAAGATAAGTGTGGGGGTATTTGATTGACATAGAAATGTGTTTATTTTATGCTCTTATATCTTATCTTTTGTATATAAATAAATATTACTTGGGTATTGTTTTGTTACTTTTACAGATATTCCAACCCAGCCCGCATGCAACCAGAAATGTAGAGAAATAGAGTTCGATTTGCTATGTATTAGCATTTTGAAGAATTGTAGATGAAGATATCACATCTAGTTGTTGTTGGACAAGAAAAGGATTGATAACAAGGCTTTGCACATCACAAATCAATGAAGAAGTGTCAAGGAAGCAAGAGGAAAAAAGAAAAGGCCCAAATTTGCTTTATTTATCTAAGGCCCATTTATGTTTCTCATTGTAACCTAATTAGTGATGTAATGACCAGGCCCAGTTATCATTAGGGTTAGGGTTAGGGTTTGGCTATCTACCCTATATATACCCTTGTAATGGCATTGTAGCCACCATCCGATATATCTCATTCTATTCTCTTCATTAATAAAACTCAATTTTCTTTTTATGCAATTTTCTATTTCTTAGCAATTAGTGTTGTCTACACGATTAGATTCAGTAGAACACTATTTGTATTTTGCAATTCTTTTCATTAGTGATTGACCGTCTGATTAGATTCAGCGGTAATCCTAATTGTTATTTTCTGTTCGTTTAATTCTGTTCTGCAATTTTATTTCCATTGTTCTATTTTATCTTTAATCGTTGAATTTATTACAGATCTGATTAGATTCGAATCTGCAGTAAATTTAATTGCATCTTTTAATTGTAGTTTCACTTTTTATTTTGTTTTGCAAAATCAACCTCCAGCTTCGTCTAACACGCGCAAGAGATTAGATAAATAATTTGATTTAATTCACCTCCCTGTGTTCGACCTGTATGCTACACACCTGTATGCTTGCAGAATTTATTACAAATGTCGCGCTTTTCTAATTCATAGACTAGCGTCGATCACATGCGTTGTATTAAAATTTTATGTTCATGACATATATAACATGCAGTTATAAATCTTATCGTCTGATCATCACATTTATGATGCAGTTCTCCAGGGATGTTAGTAGTGTTTGTCCCATTAGTGAGGATTGTGAAGCCGTAAAAAAAAAAAAAAAAAAAAAAAAAAAAAAAAAAGCCTTCCAAACAGCATGCTGTGAAAACAAAATCACAGTAAATTAATCATTCATATCTAACTGATAAGTAAACAGAGGTTGTCCTATTTATATTATTGATTATTTTATTTTACTGAATTGGTCTATAGTAATGAATTGTTTGCAAAACAGTTTAAGCTACTTTTTTGTGTTTGTGTGGTGGTAAGAGAACCCCAATATACTCTTTCTAATAGCGCAATTAAAAAAATAAAACTCATTACCTCTCCATTTTATTCTCTCACTAAACTAGTATTTGTTGAGTTAATCATGTAGCCAGCCCTAATTCGAAAGCTTTAATCAACAACAATCGCTGTCTACTTCATCTTTTCCACAGAAAAATTCAGATTTTTAGCATTTGAAGCCCTAAATTTACTTGATTGAACTGATTGGGGTTGAAACAACGATATATCTGCAAGTTTCTTTTTTCTCGACGTTGCTGCAGCATCGAACAATTTATCGTTGATCGATGGATTGAAAAACTAGGATTTCATAATGGAACGAAAGAGGAACGAATAAGAGACGAAAAAGAAATAAGATAACGGTGGTGTGGTAGACTTAAATTACTACACTGCACCTTTCGACCCACAAGTTACCCAATTCTGCTTCTCCTCCCCCTTGCCTAAAATAAATGAAACGTCCGAGAAATAAAAGAGATACAACAATAAAAAGAGAAGACTGATCAGTTCAACACCCATACTACAGTCACCAACATTAGTCGCCATTTCAGCAACAAAAATAACCAACATCAAAAACAATTTCAAGTATCGACCTGATTTGGCAAAACAGTATGCAGTGTGACTCCTCATCAACCACTGATGATGATGGTGATGATGCTGCACGTGGAACATGTAAAAAAGTGATGCAGCGCCCAAAGGGTGGTGCTATCTGAAATTTTACAGAAAACACCATGTATAGTGAACTTCTTCTGAGATGCTGATTATGTGCCTTTTTCCCCCTTGAATGAGAGTGGCCTTACCAGAAAATGTTGCCACCTATTATTAATAAATGGCCAAGGCTCTTTTTGGGAAGGTTTAAAAAAAAAAAATCAACAGACTGTAATTCATAAATAATATATCAAAATGATTAAAAAAATAGAGTAAGCATGCTTACCCTTGAGCAAAAAGACACATCTGATGTGTGCATGTCATGTAATAATAATGTGAGCATTGGAAAAGCCCTCACATGTACATTAAAATAAACATGCCTCTAAAATATCTAAGTACACACATTCTAACAAGATCCCAGGGATTGTAAACCATGACCCAGGGTTAGCTTGATTACGCCCGATCCATATGCCAATTATTAGGTATATGATATTATAGAAAAGAGAACAAATGACTACGTCCTAACTCCTAAGTAAATAAAGATAATAATGCCCAATGTTCAATATTTGCTAACTATGCCCAGGTAATAAAAATATTTTATTCATCTACACAATAGGCGAGCTATATTATAAGTACGTATATTGTTTTGTAGTTTCATCTTTTGTATTCCAATTAATAATATAAGCTCAATATATCTGCTACAATAAGGAATTTGACAGGAATTTTTACATTTGAGCTATGGATGTAGGTATGCAGTAATTGTGCAGTTCTCACTGAAAGCAATAATTGACATAGAATAATTTTGAACTTAGGTTATAAGATTTATAATGAAATACATGGTAGCCAATCAAATATGTTTGCAAAACCGATTCATAACCCGGAATTTCTCTTATAGTTTTAAGCTCAGGTTAAAATTTAGTTTTCAATTGAATTTAAAATTCAGTTATTAAACCGAGTTCTAAACTCAGTTTGATGTTTTAACTCAATCACAAACTGAGTTATTAACTCTTCGAACTAAATTTTAAGCTCAGTCTAAAACTTGGATTTAAAACTCAATAACTTATCAAATTCAGCTTCCATTGTGTTTTAATGTAAATTTGTCGATTTAATTTCTGCGAACACCAATTAAGTTTCTACTTATGCTACTCTACAAATTGTCATGTGTATTTAAGAATAAAAATATATTATATCTGCCATCTAGTATAGTTTAATACTTTAATCCATGTTGTAAACATCAACCATTTTTCAATTTCATTTTAATCAATTTCGTGTATTTTAAACCTGACCATATATAATCCATTAGTTCACATATACTTTAATTCATATTAGTTGTAACATATTACTTGTAGATATGAGCTACCTAATGCCGATGATATAATTATGCTTACTATATGACATTCACAGTGTTGAGACAAGTCCCACATTAGGGAATTTGTGAAATGAATCCTGTATAACTATAATGAGTTCACCCTTCACATTGCTAATTGGTTTTGTGATAATTCGGGGTTCTCTAACATGGTATCATAGCAGGTTTAATTCGTGCGCACAATGCCACACTTATCCACGTCACCCAATAAAGGTCCATGTGTTAGGCCCATGATATGCCACACGTGCGGGGGCGTGTTGAGACAAGTCCCACATCGGGGAATTTGTAAAATAATCCCTGTATAAACATTAAGTGTCCACCCTTCACATTGCCAATTGGTTTTGTGCTAATATGGGGGCTCCATCTAACATGGTATCAGAGCAGATTTAATTCATGCTCACAATGCCACACTTATCCACGTCACCCAATAAAGGTACACGTGTTAGGCCCATGATATGCTATGCGTGCGGGACGTGTTGAGACAAGTCCCACATCAGGGAATTTGTGAAATGAATCCTGTATAACTATAATGAGTTCACCCATCACATTGCCAATTGGTTTTGTGATAATATGGGGGCTCCATCATTTCTTCTTCATGGTATCAGAGCAGGTTTAATTCGTGCGCATGGTAAAAATTGAAGTAGAAAAACATAATTTTAAGATAAATTACAAAAGAAAAAACAATGTATAAATAAAACAAAGAAACATCATATTGAATTAAGCCAATTGAAGTTCTCGCATGGTACTGGGATTCTCATCCAGACGGGTTGTAATAATTAATAAGTGCATTTTGCTTCACAATGCAAATAGCTACTAATAAGTCAACTTGTACATTTGCTATAATCTAAGAAATACATGATATGACATTATATGCCCATATTAATAGAAGAATATATTGTACACGTTTAGAGCAACATGAGAAGCATACTGATACAAATAGATTTCTAAACAATGTTATCATTGTAAATGACTGTAAATTATAATTTATCAAAACCGATATCCATATTTAAACTTATACCCATCACAAGAACACTATTTTATCTACCAGTTAAAATAATATTATCTTTTCCGTGTCATAATTTCTTTTTATCTCATACATAAATTTACTTACAAGTACTGAACAATGTTTAAAGCATGAAATAGAAACAAAAATACCACATTAACAAATTTCTAATGCATGTATGCAGACAGTAAATATATAGCAACATAGTCAATAACAGATGTTTTAGAATTCAATATTCAGTACCAACAGATTATTTGTAGTAACTAATATTTCAATTTTAGCAGATTAAACGCATTCACATTAGCATATAACATGTTAGTAAGTGAATCTTTTTTAGGTGATGGGACAAGTATATACGCAGTTTATTGATAAAATTTCAGTATATAACAACTCAACTGTAAATGACAACATCATGTTTAAGCAGGAAATGTCATAAAATGCATCATGCAAGTAGGTGTAACTGTTCCTTCATACATGGGTTCTAAGTGTCAAGAGCCTTGAAAACCATTTACAATTAAGCAAATAACATATGTGCTTCTATACTGGATTTTGTTTGCATGACGCCTATGTTGTATAGTTGGTTTCATCAACCTACTTTGGATTTTTCACTGTACATTTTGTGCAGTATTCTTTCTGTAATCTTCATGCGAACTGATTTCCCTGACCCACAATCAAGTCTACTATCCCAAGTTTTAATACTCTGCCTTGATACTATCCGGTTTTTTCTCATTTGTTATTGGCATTATTAGCATTAAACCTTAATCGAAAATTTCAACAATTAGGAAAGAGTTGTTTAATTTATCAAATGAGGGAATAAGAGATATCCTAAAATTACAAAATTAAAAGTCGAATCAGTCTTTCACTTGAAAATAGAATTTATATTTCGATTTAAAAAATATCATCTAATGCAACTGCCATTCAATTTTTTTTAAAAAGAAAATCAACAAGAAAATTAAAATGACCAGAACATTGACGTCTAAATAAGAAAAAAAAATTAAGGCTGTGTTTGTTTTGAGGAAAACGTGCTTTTTAGGTGCTGAATCAAAATGCTGAATACATTCAGCGGTATTAAGAATGTTTGGTTCCAACCCTTAATCAGCAAAACTCGGTCAAATAAGCAAAATATCATTAAGCTCAAATCTGAGTTTTTTTAGCTGCTGAATCGACGATAATTTTACAGCGGATAGCTTCAGCTCTTTCATATGCTGGACTGCTGAAGGAAGTCACACAGGAAAACAGCTTTATCTCTGCACTGCTTCATCACACTGCTTTATCTTTCTTCCATACTAGGTATCATCACTTTTCTTCTTTGATTTCGGTATATTTTTTATTTGAATTGGCCAAATCAATAATCATAGAGCTGTTAACAAACGAAACAAGAGTCTGTCATTTTGGCTGATTTGCATCATTCTCTATTGTTGCCCGTTTCAAATTTGATGAAATAATTTGGTATTTCAAGTAGTTGGTTTATGGTTTTTGACTTATCCCTACCCCTAAGCCTGTTTATATGTAATAGAAATGAACGTTGATAATTAGGCACGTGCTTATATAGATAATGATGTCATTTATTGTGCTTATGAGAACGGTCGGAATATTCATCAGAAGTTGACGTTGGAGCCATGAATCAGTGATCAATGGGAATATGAATTTGGCTTACCGCCTGTGTAATTTTCTGGCTGCTTGTGATTAGTAATGCAATTAATTTTATGAATGTAATCAATTGTCAACAAACGACTGCTAGGAGAAAAGTTGGGGAGGGCCTTTTTCTTGATTTGACGGGAAATAATGAACCCAAATTATGATTAAATTAGTTTATCGTGAAACATTTTTTTAACGTGTGGATATATGGTGATTCTGAATTGAAATTACAAAGAAAATTTTGTCAGAGCATAAGTTGGTGACATTACAGTGGATATTGTTGGAAACAATGGTTCGGCCGAGTCGTGGACTATGTCACTTTCTTGAATACGTTTCAGCGATCTACTCAAGGTGCAAAGTAGTTCGTACTGTTCGCCGCCGTCTCAAGAATAAAACAGCCTCATCCTTGTTTTTCTTTCCTTATCGAATCATTTGCACATATGAATCCGATTCAGTTTGCACTCTAAAATAATACTACTCAAGTTTATTTTCTTTCTATTTTTTTTCAAATAAAATGGTTGAGAAGAGGATAGAAAAATACATATGATTTTTCTTTCTGTGGAAGAGGAAGGGAGAATTTTTCCATAAAAAGAGCAAGAAAAAAAAATGTTCTGTATTCTATCTCCTTTCTGGTCTATGACCAAGTTCTTATACAGAAAAAACAGTGGCTATTCCAGTGGGAGGAAAATTGGACTGAAATTAATGCCATATTAAATGAAAAAACCATTCAAAGAAATTTGCAATGTGTAAATTGCATTCGTTTCATAAAGAGAAGATGAATGTTAATAAATATTTATTTATTACCATTCATTGCAATTTGTTAATGCTATTTTTATTTTGTAACAGTTCAATCAAATGCATGTATACATACATACATACATACATACATACATACATATATATATATAGACACACACACACTCTCGACTGTTATGCACATACCTATCAATTATTGTACAATACGCTAATAATATATTATACTAGTAATATATTAAATTTTTCAGTAATTGATAATAATAATTTTTATTATATAACACACTTACATAATTCAAAAAACAATCAAAAATTTCTTGCTGAGCTCGAGAGTTGATTGCTCGTCTTCAAAAATTCTGTTTGGTCACATATCAATGTAAGCAAAAACTTAATTTAAGTATCTAGATAAGTCATTCGATATATAATAGAAAAACTAACCTAATAAAAGGGGCTACTTCGGCACAATTGAGGAGTACGTAAGTTCTGATAGTATGAAGATCTTTATCACTCAACCAGCCTTCTTTACATTTACCAGCTGATATTCCATGTTTTCTAAACACGGATATAAGATTCTCAAATGAATCGTCCATGGTACCTTCAGCGTTACGAGGAACGCTATTAAGCATTGATTTAACGTGCTCCTCGAAATAATGGTTAAAAAAATGTGGATGCTTCGTCCATAATATATGCCCTGCAAATTGACCCCTCCGCACGTGCTTTTTATTTTATTTTTTTCTTCAAATGACTCAAGTACATATACATAAGTACTTTATGTTATACATGATATAACATATTTAATAACAAAAGTTATAATTTTTTTGAATACCTCTCAAAAGGATACATCCATCCATACTGAATCGGTCCTCGCATCAACGCTTCACTAAGAAGATGTATGGGAAGATGCTCCATAACATTAAATAAACCTGGGGGAAATATTTGTTCCATCTTGCAAAGTAATATTGGTATGTCTTCTTTAAGTTTTTTCAAGTGTTCTATTTTCAATGAAGTTTCACACAAATCTTTGTAAACATGCAAAGTTCAGTGACGACTTTCCAAACTTTAGCTGGTAATAACTCTTTAAAATCTATTGGAAAAAGTGTCTCAATAAAAACATGGCAATCATGACTCTTCATTCTTGACATTTTCCTAGATTTTAAATCAACACATCGTCTTATATTTGAAGCAAAACCATCTGGAAATTTTAAAGTACTAATCCATTCCAATAATTTCTTACACCGATCATGATTGTGATGACCCCAAACCCCGTACTGACGGTGGCAAGGGTAATCTTTGAAATATAACACATAAACAGAAAATAGTAGGACAGAATTAAATAAATACACCAGATAATGAACAAATAATATAATAAATAAACATAATCATCAGAGTTACGCAGTACACAGGATCATACTTAGTACAAATACAGTTCAGCTATACATAAATGTCTACAACGGAAAACAAACATAATATGTACAATAGGAGCTGAACAACATAAAAAGAGATAAATGATAGAATCCATCTTCAGCTCCAGCTATCCAGAAAGAGCCTGCTAAAACCTGAATACAAGGCTGCCCGTGTAGAAAAAGGGGCACCCGAGTTTGCAAGTGAAACAAACTACGAGTCAGTCATGGGATTGGTATGAGAAATCTAGTTAACACATTTTATAATATGGCTAATCACAGGACCACGCCACTTTCCGGAACGAGTTTACTCCATTGGATTGCCAGTGCTTTAAAACTAATAAATCTTTTAAACATCGCAATGCTTTTTATAAAAATGAAGCCATTATAAGACTCAGTTCCCATCACATAATGCAACGCAAACTAGAGGATAGAGTTTTACCTTATAATGGCCAAAATATGCTTGATACGAATAAAACAAAAGAATTTGATATTATTGCTAGTGTTTATATGTTTCAAAAACAATTTCAATCACAACTATCAATCATAGACGGCATGGGTACCATATATCATGTCGCCACATATATATACAATCAAAACCGCACGGTGCCGTATTTGGAAATTGGATTTCCATCATGAACCAAGGCAAAAGATAGTCCTTATCGACTTCGAGACTGTCTGGCCTGAGTCCGAGGCAAGCGCGCAGGCAAGCCTTGGATCGTTAGGGCCGGTCCACCAAAGTGGATTATTATTCCTGAACACTACGTTTCCCCGCCCTTTGGGGGCATAAATGAGCCAACGAATGACTCCATCGGTCCTGGATCGACAGATATAACCGAGGCGCCTCGCAACAGCAACAACCACATAGGTGAAAAAGAGTACAAATGTCAGCCAGTTTTAAGCACCGACACCACTTCTAGCTAGAAGGAAACGCATGCCCTCCCTGAGGTACTCTCTCGTTTTTGGTCCATACCAGGGTGTGAGGCTCGCGAATTCACGTTATACACAAAGCTACGCCACACAGGCAGTGCTTTGATCATCAACCACAAGACTTTGCTTTTCAACAGAAGCCTTGATCATTGCATCTTAGCATGCCATGCAGGCAATTCGCACCATGCAACTGATGGCTATCAATCACATAGAATGAATTCCAAAGTCAGGCACAACGTCCATTTACAAGTCCGTTCTGGGTAAGAACGAAACCGGAGGCACTATATACCTCGCATACCCATCGATCTCCACGTACGTCTGGACGATCACCACTCATTATCCATATTTCGAGATGCCTCCCAATCAGGACATCGGTTACCATCTAACCGAGGTGAAGATCTCCGGTCTTCAACCACCTCTTCATCTTCGACTTCTTATCGTCGATTCAGTTTTTCAGAATGGGTTAAACCCGGTCTTTCTGGGCAACTCGCGTATATAATAAAAAATGCTACACAAACACAACATACGCCTCATTTCAATTCATCAGTCACTAACCGTAAATCAGTAAGAGAACGATTTCCCAAATTTTAACCCCGAAGGCCGAAACCAACATCGGATCAAAACTCAGGAAACCATTCGACTTTGCTAACTTTCAGTTAGTTTCTAAATTTCACATTCCATATCATTTATAATAATTTATAACGATTTATCGCTATTTTTATTTATTTATTTATAGCCAATTCATTCAAATGACGCTTCGGGCCAAAACGCGGCAGTGGCGGTGTTTTTCTTCAGATTTGATTTACACATATCTGAAAATCTAACCGTCGGATCTTCACAAATTTTATATCATTAGAAAGATCTTTTCAAAATGAATCCAACGGTTCCAGTTTTGGGAAAATCCGACGGCCGAATCTCCCGGTATACTCGTTTGATGTTTCGATTTCAAAATACGAAATGCAGCGTCGTTATTCGATTTAATTTAATTATATATATATATATATATAATCGATTCTGCCGCTGTTTTTCTTTAGATTTGAATTAAAAATTCCAGACAATCCAAACGTTGGATTTTCACAAAGTGGGTATCGTTGGGAAGATATTTCCAAGACGAACCCAACGGTAATGGTTTCGGGAAAATCTGACGGTCGGATCTCCCGCACTAATCGTTCGAAATCACAGTTTCAAAACACGAACTGCAGCTTCGTTATTCGATATATCTTAATTATATATATATATATATATATAATCGATTCTTCGATTTCAAAACTATATTCTTTTCATACATTTGATAAAAATGTTATTTTTATCCAACAGACATTCATTTCGACACCTCACTATTTTTAACAATTCATGTATATAATAAAAATGTGATTTTTATTGCAAAACAATTTATTTCAAAACACAACTATTTTATATAGTTCATATAAATGATAAAAATATGATTTTTATTATAAAACAATTTATTTCAAAACACGACTATTTTATATAGCTCATATAGATGATAAAAATATGATTTTTATTATAAAAAATTATTTCAAAACACGACTATTTTATATAGTTCATATAGATGATGAAAATATGATTTTTATTATAAAATAATTTATTTCAAAACACGACTATTTTATATAGTTCATATAGTTGATAAAAATATGATTTTTATTATAAAATAATTTATTTCAAAACACGACTATTTTATATGGTTTCATATAGATGATAAAAATACGATTTTTATTTTAAAACAATTTATTTCAAAACACGACTATTTTATATAGTTCATATAGATGATAAAAATATGGTTTTTATTATAAGACATTTTATTTAAAACACGAATACCACTCAACACATGAATTTCTATTCAACGAATGAATTTCTATTCAACACATGAATGTTTTCTATAGTTCATACATATAAAATAAAAATGTAATTTTTATTGTTAAAACAATTTATTTCAAAACATGACTATTTTTTATATAGTTCATATAGATGATAAAAATATGATTTTTATTATTAAACAATTTCTTTCAAAACATGACTATTTTATGTAGTTCATATAGATGATAAAAATAGGATTTTTATCATAAAACAATTTATTTCGAACACTGAAACACCCCACCTCCGTTAGGGTCACTCTTAAAGGGAATGCCCTAATTTTGGTGGAGGTTTATAAGTATAAGTCACAGATGCACAAGACAGATATAAGTACACATTTTTTTGGAACAGCGGAAAACAACAACAACTTTTTATTTCATCAGAATACGTATTACACAAACCATGCCATAATTGTCTTACAATACTCCCAAAAACATTACATTTTCATAACTGTCTTGATTTCATTATTTAAAGAAGCATAAAAACATAAGTAAACTGCATAAGTCCCATAATTGTTGTCCAAAGCCATAGTCCAAAACGAAAGAGATCCAAGCAATACATTCTTTCTCTTCAAGCTGGATGTAAAAACTGGTCAAGCTGCGGTATTCCCTCCCTGTGGGGACCCGGGGGGGGGGGGGACGAAAGAAAAGAAGACGAAAGAAAAGTTGAGTCAGACATAAAGCTTGAGTAAGTCTAGGACTATTTAGTCTATGAATAAAGAATTGGGCATGATAAGTATAAACTGGAAATGGGAAAGCACCATAAACTAAGTTAAGTTGTCAAGAGTCGAATATACTACCGTACCCCATATTAATCTTTGCGCCCTTATAAACTAGTTCCCAACAGGCACCCCATAATCAGGGTGAAGTGATCCATTTCTAATGATCGGCTCCTACTCGCATAGTCACATGTGTCTTACGACCCCCAATGTTGTAGTTACCTATGCTGGTCCCACCATGGGGTGTATCAAGTCCCATGATGGCGACCCGACACAATTCTAGAATGCACAGGTATACTACTATTGCCCAGTGCCTTATTTTTCTGTGCTGGAGTGTGTGCACGACCGCACCCCGTTAGAACCTACACTGCTGCACCACCGCCGTCGATTTGACCTCTTACAGTCAGCCCAGTAATCGTGCCCCACCCTGCCTAGTTCAGGGTATCCTGATACACCTTGTAGGGTTACTGCTGAAAAGGGTCCCCCGCTACTAGGTTTTCTATTTCTAGCCAACATGCTAAGTTGGTTAAGTGTTTTGTAAACCTAACCCCCAATCATTCCGTATAGTTTAGCATGTTCCATTTTGATTAAGTATTAATTCAATTTACTTAATCCTATCAATCCTGACTCAGCCTTAATTGTCTTGTTAAAGCCTCGACCTCTCACATTAGACAGGTATTGTTGTGACTGCCTGTTGCCGGTTGGTTCCGGGCAGTCTTACAT
The DNA here is from genome assembly GCA_030737875.1 of Allium sativum. Classification (NCBI taxonomy): domain Eukaryota; kingdom Viridiplantae; phylum Streptophyta; class Magnoliopsida; order Asparagales; family Amaryllidaceae; genus Allium; species Allium sativum. The sequence goes on along the minus strand of CM060925.1, from coordinate 302,267,840 downwards.
CACAACTCAGTCTAACCTCGGGTATTTATTGGGCAAAATGTTTAACCACCCACATTGGATAGGTATTGTTGCGACTACTGGACAGCCGGGCGGTTCCGGGCAGGTTTACATCACAACTCAATCCAACCTCGGGTTAAACACATCGTATTTTCAAAATTTACATATTTTGTCTCTTTTCTTTTTATATGTAAATATTTGCGGCCCATTATTCAAATTCATCTTTATTGGGTAAAATTAATTTATACCACTTAATTGTTTTCAAGGTCGTTGGCATGCGTCAAACACGCCAACACATATGTTTATATTTTAACCCAAACGTCATTACCCCCATTTTATACGTTCGCTACAATATAACATATGTTGGGTTTAACATTTAAACCCAACTTAGCCACATGAAAAAGGGGAGGCTTAGAACATGGTGTTTATATATTCTAAGTAACATCAAAAGGGGAGTGTGAACGCATGAACTTGCAACATAACGATCTAATTAACATAAATTAGGCACTTGTGAACTTGCATTGTAATAGCATATAATCATGACATAAAACATACCTAAACATGAATCATGGTTTTTAATATATTCATGTGAACTTGCAATTTAAATGTAAAACTAACTTAATTATGTGTCGCATATATTATCATATGATTTTGATAACAACATAGGCCTAAAACATATTTTGTTTGGGCATAAAGTCAAACATAAACTAGCCATGTTCATAAAGTCAACATAAGTTCACAAGGGTGCTTACTTTTGTCACTAACACAAAAGTATGGTTTTACACTTGAATCATGATGCCAATTCCAACATAAATTCATATGAATCATAATACTCACATGGATCCAATTACACTAAAAATGATCATAAAAATATACATCATGTTGGCATAATAATGAGTCATATACTTGCATGAATCTCAACTTTGTTGTACAAACATATAGTCGTTAACTTTCAAAATATATCACATACTTGCAAATATCCAATAGGTGTTGTAATAAACTACCACAAACATATAGTCGTTAACTTTCAACATGAGTCATTATACTTGCAAATATCCAATAGGTCTAACATCATTATACCACAACATCCCAAATCTATTCATAATTAGAATCATAGCAACATACAATTATGAATTATCATCACCACAAACTAAGTACAATTCCATTTCTCATTTACACAAATCAAAACACAATTATTCATTCATATCGGAATAGCACTCTACTTACAACGTAATACGAATCTTCAATTCAAGAATCTGAATTCTGAATTTGGAGATGCTATCCTTTGTTGTAGGCGTTGTTTTGATTTAGTTGTTATTGCTTTAAGCTTTCGAATTGCCTCCTAATCGTCTCTCAATTTTGACGGCTACTTCTAGTCTTTCCTCAGCAGCATGACGGTCTCATTCTAATTTTTATTTGTATGAATTAGGTGGAGTCTAAGGTCCTTTTTATAGAGTTTGTGAATTGATTAGAACCGTCGATGGAGCTTGGATTAATATTAGCCGTTCGTGTGAAGGAGAGACCAATCAGGAGCTGACACCTAGCCCTAGTGACAAGGCAAGGCTCAGAAATTCGGCCAAGCACAGACCAGGCCAGCCAGGGGGGGCTGGGTTCGACCTGGCTCAGGGGCCAGGTCGACTCCCCAGTCGACCCCCATGTCGACTTGGTAGTCGACCTGGGTGTCCCAGGTCGACTACCCAGTCGACCTGGGTAGCCCAGGTCGACTACCAGTCGACCTGGGTGCTTTGGACGGGAAAATTCCCGCCCTGGCCAATCTGGCCCGATTTTTGAAATTTGAACTGGTTTTCTGAGCTGTTTGAATTTTAAACTGAATTCTGAAACTTTCGGAGGCCATATCTTCTTCATACGGAGTCCGTTTTACGCAAGCTCGGACTCTATCCCAAGCAGAATTCTGAGACGAACGCAATGACATATCCCGTTTCCCCTAATTCTTTGATTTGAAATTAATTATACTTTAATTTGTGAATTTCACTGTTATAGAATACACGGGGTGTTACATTCTCCCCCACTTAAAAGGATTTCGTCCCCGAAATCTTCAAGTTTAGGAAGAATGTATATCCTAACATCCAAACATCCATCTACTCATCCATCAAACACGAGCATCATTTTTCCTTAAAAGACTTCTAATGCTTCATGATCATATGCGAAGTGTGTGTACATGTACTTATCTAATACAAAATCAGGCGGCCTACTAATTCAGTTGACCTCCTTAATGCAAATTATGTAAATGTCATGAATCCATTATGTATGCAAATTTTCCTATTCATGATTCTACATGAGTGCACAATCATTCATATATAAATGCAACATCCATATGATAACACATTAAACTTCAACCATATACGAATATAAATACATATATGCATATGCAATATGAAGTGACTGAGCCGATCTAAACCTAAATTGTGTGTGTATATGCAACCACGAGCAACCACTTGCAAGCACTTGCAACCATCATCCATAACATGTTTCAATTACATGTTTTCATCCGAACGGTTTCAACCTAAAAGATAAGGTCAAGGAGATATACCTAAAAAGATAGATAAAAGCATAACTTAGGGAAAAAGAGAGATCAAAGATGTACCCTCGAAAAGAAAAGGGTATGTTACGCGTATTCTAGCTTCAGTTTCCCAAGTTGCGTCTTCCTCGGCGTCGCTCCACTGAACTTTGACGAGCTTGACTTCGCGGTTGCGTAGCTTTTTCACTTCCGTTCCTAATATGCGGGTTGGAACTTTCCTCACGGTTGCTTCGCGTTCCACTTCAGCTTCCTCAAGGATGTTTGGCTCTACCACTTCAGCAGATACATGTAGACATTTTCGGAGGTGCGAAACATGGAAAATGTTGTGAACTCCGGCCAGCTTTTCGGGTAGCTCTAATCTATAGGCCATTTTCCCAATTTTCTCGATGATAGGAAATGGCCCTACGAACCTTGGTGCTAGCTTTCCTGTGGTTCCTAAACGAACAACGTTCCTTAGCGGAGATACCTTAAGAAAAACTCTGTCCCCAACCTCAAATTCAAGGTCGGTCCTCCTCTTGTCGGCGTAGGATTTCTGTCTGTCTTGGGCTGTCTTCATCCTTCTTCGTATTAAGTCTACTTTTCTGAAGTCACTCGGATCATATCTGGCCCAAGTATGAGTTTATCAGTTGAATCCCACCAACAAGTGGGTGATCGGCACGGTCTTCCATATAAAGCTTCGAAGGGTGCCATTCCGATGGTGGCTTGGTAGCTGTTATTATAGGCAAATTCAACCAAAGAAAGATGGTCTTCCCACGTCCCTTCGAAGTCAAGGACGCACAGTCTTAAAAGGTCCTCCAAAACTCTGTTCACTCTTTCCGTCTGGCCGTCGGTTTGGGGGTGATAGGCTGTACTCAAGCATAACTGTGTACCTACCGCTTCTTGCAGACTCCGCCAAAACTCACTTGTGAAGATATGGTCTCGGTCACTAACAATGCTGGATGGTATTCCATGGAGTCGAACAATTTCCTTGAGGTAAAGAGATGCTAGGGATGAGGCAGTTCTTTTACTCTTTACAGGTAAAAAGTGGGCGCTTTTAGTAAGCCTATCCACTATTACCCAAATGCTAGTGTTGCCTCTTCTAGACCTGGGCAGCCCATCAATGAAGTCCATTGAGATGCTATCCCACTTCCACTGTGGGACCTCTAGAGGATGGAGCAGACCGCCAGGCTTTTTCTGTTCCGCCTTAACCTGTTGGCATACCATACACTTAGAAATGAAATCTGCCATGTCCTTCTTCATGCCGTTCCAAAAGAAAGTTCTCTTTATGTCCTTGAACATTTTATCTCCGCCTGGGTGTATCATCATCTTGGAGTGATGTGCTTCCTCGAGAACCTTCTTTACTAAATCCCTTGTCTGTGGGACGCATCGTCTTCCGTCTCGCCTTAGCCAACCCTTATCGTCGATGGAGTATCTGCTGAGGTGACTTGAAGTCTCACCCCTAATTAGCCTATCAATCGTTTCCACAAGCTGAGGGTCTTCGCGTTGTGTTTTCCCTATCGAGTCCACTAAAGTCAGGCGTACTTCGAGAGATGCTAGCAAGCCCGGTACAAAATCGGAGGAGGGCCTAAAGTCAAAGCTAGCTATAAACTCTAGGCTTTGCCTTTCAACAAACAGCAGGCTTAGGATCAGTTTCTTTCGGCTCAACGTGTCTACCACTACGTTGCCTTTGCCCGGAGTGTAGGAGATCTCGAAATCGTACGAGGCAAGAAACTCCATCCATCTCTGTTGCCTCAAGTTAAGATCTTTCTACGAGAAAAGATATTTCAATGAGTTATGGTCAGTGTAAAGTTCGAACTTCTCACCTAGGAGACAGTGTCGCCAAGACTTGAGTGCAAAGACAATGGCGGCTAACTCAAGATCGTTGGTCGGGTAGTTCTTTTCATGCACTTTCAACTGCCTTCCACCATAAGCTACTACCCTCCCTTCTTGCATTAAGACAACGCCTAGCCCTGTCCCACATGCATCTGTATAAACTGTGAACATCTTGCTTCCATCTGGCAACGTCAAAACTGGGGCTGTTGTAAGAGCCCTTTTTAGTCGTTGGAAAGCAAACTCGCAATCCAAGTCCCAATTGAACACTAGATTCTTCTTGTTCAGCCTTGTGAGTGGAGTTGATATTTTTGGAAAGTCTCAGATGAATTTCCAATAGAAGCCTGCTAGCCCGAGGAAGCTTCGGACTTCTGTTGCATTCCTTGGTGTCTTCCAATCCTGTACCAGGGTCCACAGCTAACCCTTCTTTGGATACTATGTGCCCAAGGAACCTCACTTCCTCTCTCCAAAAGTGGCATTTGGAGAATTTTGCTTTTAGCTGATGGATTCGCAGAGTTTCCATGATTGCCCTTAAGTGCTGAGCATGTTCTTCTTCACTCTTTGAGAAGATCAAGATATCGTCTACGAATACCACTACGAACTTGTTGAGGAATTTTCTGAACACCCTACTCATTAGGTCCACGAAGTAAGCGGGTGCGTTTGTTAAGCCAAAAGGCATGACAAGCCATTCAAAGAAGCCGTCTAGGGTTCTGAATGTTGTCTTATCGATGCAATCATCAGCTACCCTTAGCTGATGAAATCCGGTCGCCAAATCGAGTTGGGAGAAAACAGATGCTCCTACAAGCTGATCAAACAGATCGTCAATTCTGGGGAGAGGGTGCCTATTCTTTTTCGTTAGCTTGTTGAGCTCCCTATAGTCAACACATAGACGGAGTGAACCATCCGCCTTTGTAGCGAACACCACTGGAGCGCCCCATTCTGAAATACTCCTCCTAATGAACCCCTTCTCTAGAAGCTCTTTAATCTGTTTACTGAGCTCTTTCCTTTCCCGTGGAGCCATGTGTCTAACGGGCAACGCAACGGGCTTTGCATTATCTACAAGGTATAAGAGGAAGTTTATCTCCCGCTTCGGATGTAAGCCCTTCACCTCTTCGAAGACATCAGGATATTCCCGGACCACTCTAACCGATTGCAAACTTTCAACAGAAGCATCTAGCGATTCAAGATAACTAAGCATAACCGCATACAAGAGATTACAAGTAATTTCCAGAGTGTTACCGAGTTGGGTCAGAAGCCTAACCACCCTTTTCTCACAATCAAGGATGGCACCATTACTGGATAGCCAATCCATGCCCAAAATCAAACCATATCCCGAGAAGCTCAAAACAAAGGCACTACATCTAAATTCTACGCTTAGAATAGAAATTTTCGATCCCACATAGATCATAGACAAATGAGTCGGGCCCCCGATTGGATTTGAAACAATAAAGGGGTTCTCTACCATACTAGTTTCTAGGTGCAGAGATTCTACTAAAGAAGATGAGATAAAGGAGTGTGATGCATCAGAATCAAATAAAGTGCGAACTGGGTGATCATAAAGATAAACTACACTTTCTACAAAAGTATTTGTACCTCGCTGTTGCAGAGGTGGCGCTTCTAGCACATGAATCTGTGCCCCTGAGGTGGATCCAGCCCTCTGCCCCTGCCCTCGTTTCTTTGGGCAATCCTTAGCCATGTGGCCTGTTTCACCGCAAGAAAAACACCCACCATTTAACTTGGCCTTTTTTTTCCGGCAATCTTTCACTAAGTGTCCCACTTTGCCACAGAAATTACACTTCCTCTTCTCTTTGTTGTCTTTCCCACCCTTCTTAAAGTCAGTCTTCTTAGGATGTAAACCCTCTTTCTTCCCTTGAGAGCTTTCTGCCTTTGTCTCCTTCTTGCCCTTATCCTCTTCGTTCAGCAATGCCATCTGCACCAACCTTTCATTCTTAGCTCCCATGGGTATATGGGTCATGGCCAAACTGTGTAATGGCTCATTCAATCCTTTGACAAAGCGGAGAGCCTTCTTGTGCGGAGTGTTGACTAGGTCCAGTCCGAACCTAGCCAGCTGATCGAACTGATTAACATACTCTTTGACTGTCATACTTCCTTGCTTAAGAAATAAGAATTTTTCCAACTGAAGACTCCTTTCAGCTTCTGAGAGAAATTTAGCCTCAAACCTTGCCCTAAAGTCCTCCCATGTTTCCACTGGACTTTCTGCATTGGTGACTTCCCGCCAGTAGGAAACCTCGCCATTAAGTAGCCATACTGCCAGTTGTACCTTCTGCCTATCTTCTACCTCAAAGATGACGAATAAGTCCTCGGTTTCCTTCAGCCAATTCCTGGCTGCCACGAAGGAATCAGTTCCATGAAAGTCCTTTCCTCCTATAACTTTAAAATCTTTACATATCTTAGCAAAAGTATTACCACGCGGAGGAGGTGGAGGAAGAGGTGCTGCTGCAGCTGGATGATTTCCTGCAGCTGGGGGAGGAGGAACAGTGGGACCTGGCTGATTGGCCCTTGCTTCTAAGAATCGTCTGAACCAACCAGGTATTGGCATACCCTCTGGCAAGTTAAGTTATTCAGACATGCTGAAACAAAAAGGATAGATTCAAAACGAAGGATAAAGGATAGCACCTATGGCTTTGGGGGGGACTATGCCTTTTAAAAATAAAATAACATTTTATCTTTAAAAATGCTTCTTTAAATTTTCTTTTGAAAATAAATTTTCAAAACTTTTTATCTTATCTAGTAAACCTATGCTCTGATACCAAGTGAAACACCCCACCTCCGTTAGGGTCACTCTCAAAGGAAATGCCCTAATTTTGGTGGAGGTTTATAAGTATAAGTCACAGATGCACAAGACAGATATAAGTACACATATTTTTGGAACAGTGGAAAACAACAACTTTTTATTTCATCAGAATACGTGTTACACAAACCATGCCATAATTGTCTTACAATACTCCCAAAAACATTACATTTTCATAACTGTCTTGATTTCATTATTTAAAGAAGCATAAAAACAAAAGTAAACTGCGTAAGTCCCATAATTGCTGTCCAAAGCCATAGTCCAAAACGAAAGAGATCCAAGCAATACATCGGTATTCCCTCCCTATGGAGGGGGGGGGGGGAACGAAAGAAAAGTAGAGTCATACATAGAGCCTGAGTAAGTCTTGGACTATCCAGTCTATGAATAAAGAATTGGGCATGACAAGTATAAACTGGAAATGGGAAAGCACCATAAACTAGGTTAAGTTGTCTAGAGTCGAATATACTATCGTACCCCATATTAATCTCTACACCCCTATAAACTAGTTCCCAACAGGCACCCCATAATCAAGGTGAAGTGATCCATTTCTAGTGATCGGCTCCTACTCGCATATCCACATGTGTCTTACGGCCCCCGATGTTGTAGTTACCTATGCTGGTCCCACCATGGGGCGTATCAAGTCCCATGGTGGCGGCCCGACACAATTCTAGAATGCACAGGTATACTACTGGTGCCCAGTGCCTTATTTTTCTGTGCCGGAGTGTGTGCACGCCCGCACCCCGTTAGAACCTGCACTGCTGCACCACCGCCGTCGATTTGACCTCTTACAGTCAGCCCAGTAATTGTGCCCCACCCTGCCTAGTTCAGGGTATCCTGATACACCTTGTAGGGTTACTGCTGAAAAGGATCCCCCGCTACTAGGTTTTCTATTTCTAGCCAACATGCTAAGTTGTTTAAGTGTTTTGTAAGCCTAACCCCCAATCAGTCTGTATAGTTTAGCATGTTCCATTTTGATTAAGTATTAATTCAATTTATTTAATCCTATCAATCCTGACTCAGCCTTAATTGTCTTATTAAAGCCTCGACCTCTCACATTAGACAGGTATTGTTGTGACTGCCTGTTGCCGGTTGGTTCCGGGCAGTCTTACGTCACAACTCAGTCTAACCTCGGGTCTTTATTGGGCTCAATGTTTAACCACCCACATTGGATATGTATTGTTGTGACTACTGGACAGCCGGGCGGTTCCGGGCAGGTTTACATCACAACTCAATCCAACCTCGGGTTAAACACATCGTATTTTCTAAATTTACATATTTTGTTTCTTTTCTTTTTATATGTAAATATTTGCGGCCCATTATTCAAATTCATCTTTATTGGGTAAAATTAATTTATACCACTTAACTGTTTTCAAGGTCGTTGGCATGCATCAAACATGCCAACACATATGTTTATATTTTAACCCAAACGTCATTACCCCCGTTTTATACGTTCGCTACAATATAACATATGTTGGGTTTAACATTTAAACCCAACTTAGCCACATGAAAAAGGGGAGGCTTAGAACATGGTGTTTATATATTCTAAGTAACATCAAAAGGGGAGTGTGAATGCATGAACTTGCAACATAACGATCTAATTAACATAAATTAGGCACTTGTGAACTTGCATTTTAATAGCATATAAACATGACATAAAACATACCTAAACATGAATCATGGTTTTTAATCTATTCATGTGAACTTGCAATTGAAATGTAAATATAACATGATTATGTGTCGCATATATTGTCATATGATTTTGATAACAGCATAGGCCTAAAACATATTTTGTTTGGGCATAAAGTCAAACATAAACTAGCCATGTTCATAAAGTCAACACAAGTTCACAAGGGTGCTTACTTTGTCACTAACACAAAAGTACGGTTTTACACTTGAATCATGATGCCAATTCCAACATAAATTCATATGAATCATAATACTCACATGGATCCAATTACACTAAAAATGATCATAAAAATATACATCATGTTTGGCATAATAATGAGTCATATACTTGCATGAATCTCAACTTTGTTGTACAAACATATAATCGTTAACTTTCAACATGAATCACATACTTGCAAATATCCAATAGGTGTTGTAATAAACTACCACAAACATATAGTCGATAACTTTCAACATGAGTCATTATACTTGCAAATATCCAATAGGTCTAACATCATTATACCACAACATCCCAAATCTATTCATAATTAGAATCATAGCAACATACAATTATGAATTATCATCACCACAAACTAAGTACAATTCCATTTCTCATTTACACAAATCAAAACACAATTATTCATTCATATCGGAATAGCACTCTACTTACAACGTAATACGAATCTTCAACTCAGGAATTTGAATTCTGAATTTTGATATGCTATCCTTTGTTGTAGGCGTTGTTTTGATTTAGTTGTCGTTGCTTTAAGCTTTCGAATTGCCTCCTAATTGTCTCTCAATTTTGACGGCTACTTCTAGTCTTTCCTCAGCAGCATGACGGTCTCATTCTAATTTTTATTTGTATGAATTAGGTGGAGTCTTAGGTCCTTTTTATAGAGTTTGTGAATTGATTAGAACCGTCGATGGAGCTTGGATTAATATTAGCCGTTCGTTTGAAGGAGAGACCAATCGGGAGCTGACACCTAGCCCTAGTGACAAGGCAAGGCTCAAAATTCGACCAAGCACAGACCAGGCCAGCCAGGGGGAGCTGGGTTCGACCTGGCTCAGGGGCCAGGTCGACTCCCCAGTCGACCCCCATGTCGACTTGGTAGTCGACCTGGGTGCCCCAGGTCAACTACCCAGTCCACCTGGGTAGCCCAGGTCGACTACCCAGTCGACCTGGGTGCTTTGGGCGGGAAAATTCCCGCTCTGGCCAATCTGGCCCGATTTTTGAAATTTGAATTGGTTTTCTGAGCTGTTTGAATTTTAAACTGAATTCTGAAACTTCCGGAGGCCACTCAAAACATGAATTTCTATTCAACGAATGAATTTCTATTCAATGCACGAATGTTTTCTATAGTTCGTATATATAAAATAAAAATGTGATTTTTATTGTTAAAACAATTTATTTAAAACACGAATACCATTCAACACATGAATTTCTATTCAACGAATGAATTTCTATTCAACACATGAATGTTTTCTATAGTTCGTATATATAATAAAAATGTGATTTTTATTGTTAAAGCAATTTATTTAAAACACGAAAACCATTCAACACATGAATTTCTATTCAACGAATGAATTTCTGTTCAACACATGAAGGTTTCAACATATGAAAAATAATTTCAACAAATGAAAATAATTCTAACATATGAATATTTCAGAAAATTTCGGCAGCATAACGGCAGGGTAGTTAAAACCGGGGCCGTCCCTAGTACGGCTCCTCGCTTTACCTTAAAGCCTCGCAGCATTTGACAATGGGGATTTTATGCATCTAGTTCGCACGCAGGCGGTATGTATATCTTTTTTCATTTCCACAAACTAATCCTATGTGGTTTCACCCAAATAATTCTCAACCACAAACGGGTATTTTTCAACCACAATCAATCAATTTCAACCACAAACAATTCCAATCAACCATTCGCTATCAACCAATTTTCACAACAATTACAACCAATAAATATCGTCCATGGTTTGTGGACGAGGGGCGTATATATATATAAGCATTTCACTTCTATTTCAACACATATATAATTTTTACAATGCATATATAACTTATACATCGAACATACAACTTATACAGTGCTTATACATGAGGTTTACAACGCTTATATAACTCATACATCGACTATATAATTTATACATCGTCGTTTTCCATATCGTTTATAATTCAGAAATCTCACATTGGGTTCCACTCCACCAAAAATAGCAGAAGGCTTAGGAAAATATCCGGTCTCTTCTAGAATGTAGAAGACGTCTACATGAGTCCACTGCCTCTTGTTTCACTGAATTTCGTCAACAAACGAAAAAGATATGATTTTTACAGTGAAATAAAAAACTGTAGCGCTTTAAAGTGCTATAATATAGTTCATATAATTTTCAGCCGTTACCTCACCGAAGGGTTCGAAACTAGGTTTCGATTTTTCTTTGAATCCATGTAGCTATTCGTCGATCGGCCTTTGCAGCGTCGGAGGGGGAGGATCAGCGCACCTGCGCCTGGAGGGGGGAGGCGTTCGATCGCCTAAGGCAGGCGGGGCGGCGGTGAAAACGGTCGGACTTCGTGAGCTCGATTCGAGCTCTACAGGTCAGGAAAAAAATCCAAACTTCATACAGATTTAAAGATCTTGCCGAGCTCTTCGAAATCTTCAACTGTGTCGAGGTCTGAAACGAAGCGGTTTGGAAGAGATCGGCTTGGGAAGTTTTGAGGCTATTTCCGTCGTTCGTCGATAATATATCGGGAGAGAGAACGATGAAATGGCGAGATGTGATTGGCCCAGGAAAATTTTTTATATTTATAAATTTTAAAAATCCAAAAATACCCTCTTTCATACACGAACCCCAATCCTGACCCAGCGACTGTCGTCCCTAGCTAGATACCCCCATTCCGAAAACAAAGGGATATGGTCCGTAGGCCAATTCGACTGTTTGAGTCAGTTTCTCTTCAAATTAAAATATAAAACATTGAATATTTAATTTGAACGTACATTTCAATTTGTCGGGGCCACATACTGATTCTAAAAATTCCCAAAAAATTAACTAGCTATGTTTTGACGATACAGTCCCAACAAAACTAGTTTCGTCTAATTCTGAGACCATTTGAAAAATGGCCCTTTTTTGGTCAATCCAATTTAATAGAAATCGACCAAACGCAATTTCCTTTGCCACGCTCACATACTAGTTTCAAAAATTATGAAATTTGAAACCTAGCAATAATTTGACATCCCGGATCCAACAAAAGTGGTTTCGTCGAATTCTGAGGTCGTTCGCAAAATGGTCATTTTCACGGGATATATAAACTCTATAGCGATCTTTCTGAAAATTCATTTGGCCATAACTTTTACTTCCCACTACGAAACTTAGATTTTTCAGATTTGTTAGAAAGATATTCACCAATAGATTTAAATATTTTTGGTTTCACAAAAATCCGTTTTGTTTTGCACCCAGAACAGTCAGTCAAAGTTTGAATTCAAATTTTGAAACTACCGCGCCATTTCAGGCCTTGTTTATAATTAGAATTAATTATATTCATTTTCAAAAGTCGATTCAAACTTACTCTTCGTCGTTATTTTTTAAAATATTTATTTTAAATATTTAAAATCCACTAAAATAGTCAATTTAAAATTTTCAAATTGGTTCAGATTTTCCGGGTTGTTACAATCTCCCCCACTTAAAACTTTTCGTCCCCGAAAAGAAACAAGGCCGGAAGTGGTTTGATTAATCAACTCTACTTTCAATCTGGCTTACATTCTCCAACTTTTTAGTTTCTGAGAATTTCCAAATTCTTCAAAAATTTGGCTAACACCCTAAAATTTCGAAAAATTTCGCCATAACCTCCTTTGAACGGGTAGGGGTTTGGAAATTTATTGGGCCGTCTTAGGTACCCAGTAAATCCTAATAAGCATGCACATGTTTATAGTGATATATTCCGGTGTTCACAGGGGAGTGTGTATAGATCATAACTCCAGAGAATAAATTCTCGTCACCCTATAAATGGTTTTTGTGCCTTAATGACCAGAGAGACGTGTTTATTGTCATCTCCAGACCCGTGTGGGGTTTTAATTAATCTGGCAATTTATCGTTACATTTTATATGTTCCATATCAATCATCAGTTCAACCTGTAATATATAGTCATCGCCATACAAGCCTCACACTTGTATGGTAAAACTTCAACCTCGTCACATAAGACCCAAATGCTTATGTGGTATATGATGAAGTATGCCTATCTTCAAGAAGTATGCCATGTAGCGTAGTTCAAAATTAATTGTTACTATCTTATGGCGACGTTTATTATTACGCACAAAACAACCTGCCCTCCGCATCCAATGGCATTCACAGGAGATGATATAATAATATTTTGCATCCAACTCATTAAGGTTTACCAATTTGTCGGGCACGCAAATAAATTCTTTACTCAATAGCTAATCCATTTACCTGTTGAAACATATATAATGCACATGTATATATTTCTATCTATTTTTAACTCAGTTCAATGTGTGATTTAATCGAATAAATTCTACCATTCATCCTCTTATTGATTAAATTAACTATCGTTCTAATAATTTTAATTAATCTTATCCACTATCACACAACCTAAACAACAATCAATTTGTTTTTGACTTTACAAAAATATACTAATCGATTCCTATACTTTTTTACTTTTCAAGTATAGATCTTCTATATATTCAAAAATCATATTTTTAAAACTAGACTATATATATAATCACAAATACGTTATTTATAAACATATAACTCTCAACTCGTTCTGGGGCATTTCTGACCCCATCTCTAACGAGTTATTCCGGTTCTGCTATACTCATACTAGGATATTACTGATCCCATCTATGATGAGTTATTCGTCCTAGAACACTACTAGTTCTATCTCTGACGAGTTCGTTAATGTGTTATATACCTGAGCTAAGCTTAACCAAAGCTCTGATACCAGCTGTGACGACCCCAAACCCCGTACTGACGGTGGCAAGGCTAATCTTTGGAATATAACACATAAACAGAAAATAGCAGGACAGAATTAAATAAATACACCAGATAATGATCAAATAATATACTGAATAAATATAATCATCAGAGTTACGCAGTATACAGAATCATACTTAGTACAAATACATTTCAGCTATACATAAATGACTACAGCGGAAAACAAACATAATATGTACAATTGGAGTTGAACAACATAAATAGAGATAAATGATAGAATCCATCTTCAGCTCTAGTTATCAAGAAAGAGCCTGCTAAAACCTGAATACAAGGCTGCACATGTAGAAAAAGGGGCACCCGAGTTTGCAAGTGAAACAAACTACGAGTCAGTCATGGGACTGGTATGAGAAATCTAGTTAACACATTTTATAATATGGCTAATCACAGGACCACGCCACTTTCGCGGAATAGGTTTACTCCATTGGATTGCCAGTGCTCTAAAACAAGTAAATCTTTTAAACATCGCAATGCTTTTTATAAAAATGAAGCCATTATAAGACTCAGTTCCCATCACACAATGCAACGGAAACCGGAGGATAGAGTTTTACCTTATAATGGCCAAAATATGCTTGATACGAATAAAACAAAAGAATTTTATATTATTGCTAGTGTTTATATGTTTCAAAAACAATTTCAATCATAACTATCAATCATAGACAGCATGGGTACCATTTATCATGTCGCCATATATATATATATATATACAATCAAAACCGCACGGTGTCGTATTTGGAAATTGGATTTCCATCATTAACCAAGGCAAAAGATAGTCCTTACGGACTTCGAGACTGTCTAGCCCGAGTCTCAGGCAAGCGCGCAGGCAAGCCTTGGATCATTAGGGCCGGTACACCGATGTGGATTATTATGCCTGAACACTACGTTTCCCCACCCTTTGGGGCGTAAATGAGCCAACGAATGACTCCATCGGTCCCGGATTGACCGATATAAACGAGGCGCCTCACAACATCAACAACCACATAGGTGAAAAATAGTGTAAATGTCTGCCAATTTTAAGCACTGACACCACCTCTAGCTAGAAGGAAACGCATGCCCTCCCTGAGGTCCTCTCCCGTTTCTGGTCCACACCAGGGTGTGAGGCTCGCGAATTCACGTTATACACAAAGCTACGCCACACAGGCCGTGCTTTGATCAACAACCACAAGACTTTGCTTTTCAACAGAAGCCTTGATCATTGCATCTTAGCATGCTATACAGGCAATTCGCACCATGCAACTGATGGCTATCAATCACATATAATGAATTCCAATGTCAGGCACAACGTCCATTTACAAGTCCGTTCTGGGTCTGAATGAAACCGGAGGCACTATATACCTCGCATACCCATCGATCTCCACATACGTCTGGATGATCACCACTCATTATCCATATTTCGGGATGCCTCCCAATCAGGACATCAGTTACCATCCAACCGAGGTGAAGATCTCCGGTCTTCAACCACCGTCTTCATCTTCGACTTCTTATCGTCGATTCAGTTATTCAGAATGGGTTAAACCCGGTCTTTCTGAGCAACTTGCGTATATAATACAAAATGCTACACAAACACAACATACGCCTTATTTCAATTCATCAGTCACTAACCGTAAATCAGTAAGAGAACGATTTCCAAATCTTAACCCGGAGGCCGAAACCAACATCAGATCAAAACCCAGGAAACCATTCGACTTAGCTAACCTTCAGTTTGTTTCTAAATTTCACATTCCATATCGTTTATAATATTTTATAACGATTTATCGCTATTTTTATTTATTCATTTATAGCGAATTCATTCAAACGACGCTTCGGGCCATAACGCGGCCGTGGCGCTGTTTTTCTTCGGATTTGATTTACACATATCTGAAAATCTAACCGTTGGATCTTCACAAATTTTTTATCATTAGAAAGATATTTTAAAAACGAATCCAACGGTTCCAGTTTTGGAAAATCCGACGGTCAGATCTCCCAGTATACTCGTTTGAAGTTTCGATTTCAAAATACGAACTGCAGCGTCGTTATTCAATTTAATTTAATTATATTTATATATATAAATATAATCGATTCTACCGCTGTTTTTCTTCAGATTTGAATTAAACATTCCAGACAATCCAACCGTTGGATTTTCACAAAGTGGGTATCGTTGGGAAGATATTTCCAAGACGAACCCAACGGTTATGGTTTCGGGAAAATCCAACGGTCGGATCTCCCACACTAATCATTTGAAATCACGGTTTCAAAACACGATTTGCAGCTTCGTTATTCGATATATCTTAATTTTAATTATAATTATATATATATATTTATAAATATACTCGATTCTTCGATTTCAAAACTATATTCTTTACATACATTTGATAAAAATGATATTTTTATCCAATAGACATTCATTTCGACACCTCACTATTTTTACAATTCATGTATATAATAATAATGTGATTTTTACTGCAAAACAATTTATTTCAAAACACGACTATTTTATATAGTCCATATAAATGATAAAAATATAATTTTTATTATAAATAAATTTATTTCGAAACATGACTATTTTATATAGCTCATATAGATGATAAAAATATGATTTTTATTATAAAACAATTTATTTCAAAACACGACTATTTTATATAGTTCATATAGATGATAAAAATATGATTTTTATTATAAATAAATTTATTTCGAAACATGACTATTTTATATAGCTCATATAGATGATAAAAATATGATTTTTATTATAAAACAATTTATTTCAAAACACGACTATTTTATATAGTTCATATAGATGATAAAAATATGATTTTTATTATAAAACAATTTATTTCAAAACACGACTATTTTATATAGTTCATATAGATGATAAAAATATGATTTTTATTATAAAACAATTTATTTCAAAACACGACTATTTTATATAGTTTCATATAGATGATAAAAATATGATTTTTATAATAAAACAATTTATTTCAAAACACGACTATTTTATATAGTTCATATAGATGATAAAAATATGGTTTTATAATAAAACAATTTATTTAAAACATGAATACCACTCAACACATGAATTTATATTCAACGAATGAATTTCTATTCAACACATGAATGTTTTCTATAGTTTGTATATATAAATAAAAATGAAATTTTTATTGTTAAAACAATTTATTTCAAAACATGACTATTTTATATAGTTCATGTAGATGATAAAAATATGATTTTTATTATAAAACGATTTCTTTCAAAACACGTCTATTTTATATAGTTCATATAGATGATAAAAATAGGATTTTTATTATTTCGAACACGAATACCATTCAACACATGAATTTCTATTCAACGAATGAATTTCTATTCAACACATGAATGTTTTCTATAGTTCGTATATATAAAATAAAAATGTGTTTTTTATTGTTAAAACAATTTATTTAAAACACGAATACCATTCAACACATGAATTTCTATTCAACGAATGAATTTCTATTCAACACATGAATGTTTTTTATAGTTCGTATATATAATAAAAATGTGATTTTTATTGTTAAAGCAATTTATTTAAAACACGAATACCATTCAACACATGAATTAATATTCAACGAATGAATTTCTATTCAACACATAAAGGTTTAAACATATGAAAAATAATTTCAACAAATTAAAATAATTCTAACACATGAATATTTCAAAAAAATTCGATAGCATAACGGCAGAGTAGTTAAAACCGGGGCAGTCCCTAGTACGGCTCCTCGCTCTACCTTAAAGCCTCGCAGCATTTGACAATGGGGATTTTATGCATCTAGTTCGCACGCAGGAGGCATGTATATCTTTTTTCATTTCCACAAACTAATCCTATGTGGTTTCACCCAAATAATTCTCAACCACAAACGGGTATTTTTCAACCACAATCAATCAATTTCAACCACAAACAATTCCAATCAACCATTCGCTATCAACCAATTTTCACAACAATTACAACCAATAAATATCGTCCATGGTTTGTGGACGAGGGGCGTATATATATATATATATATATATATATATATATATATATATATATATATAAGCATTTCACTTCTATTTCAACACATATATAATTTTTACAATGCATATATAACTTATACATCGAACGTACAACTTATACAGCGCTTATACATGAGGTTTACAACGCTTATATAACTCATACATCGACTATATAATTTATACATCGTCGTTTTCCATATCGTTTATAATTCAGAAATCTCACATTGGGTTCCACTCCACCAAAAATAGCAGAAGGCTTAGAAAAATATCCGGTCTCTTCTAGAATGTAGAAGACGTCTACATGAGTCCACTGTCTCTTGTTTCACTGAATTTCGTCAACAAACGAAAAAGATATGATTTTTACAGTGAAATCAAAAACCGTAGCGCTTTAAAGTGCTATAATATAGTTCATATAATTTTCAGCTGTTACCTCACTGAAGGGTTCGAAACTAGGTTTCGATTTTTCTTTGAATCCATGTAGCTATTCGTCGATCGGCCTTTGCAGCGTCGGAGGGGGAGGATCGGCGCACCTGCGCCTGGAGGGGGGAGGCGTTCGATCGCCTGAGGCAGGCGGGGCGGCGGTGAAAACGGTCGGACTTCGTGAGCTCGATTCGAGCTCTACAGGTCAGGAAAAAATCAAAACTTCATACAGATTTAAAGATCTCGCCGAGCTCTTCAAAATCTTCAACTGTGTCGAGGTCTGAAACGAAGTAGTTTGGAAGAGATCGGCCTGGGAAGTTTTGAGGCTATTTCCGTCGTTCATCGATAATATATCGGGAAAGAGAACGATGAAATGGCGAGATGTGATTGGCCCAGGAATTTTTTTTATATTTATAAATTTTAAAAATCCAAAAATACCCTCTTTCACATACGAACCCCAATCCAGACCCAACGACTGTCGTCCCTAGCTAAATACCCCCATTCCGAACACAAAGGGATATGTTTCGTCGGTCAATTCGACTGTTTGAGTCAGTTTCTCTTCAAATTAAAATATAAAACATTGAATATTTAATTTGAACGTACATTTCAATTTGTCGGGGCCACATACTGATTCTAAAAATTCCCAAAAAATTAACTAGCTATGTTTTGACGATACGGTCCCAACAAAACTAGTTTCGTCTAATTCTGAGACCGTTTGAAAAATGGCCCTTTTCTGGTCGATCCAATTTAATAGAAATCGACCAAACACAATTTCCTTTGCCACGCTCACATACTAGCTTCAAAAATTAGGAAATTTGAAACCTAGCAATAATTTGACATCACGGATCCAACAAAAGTGGTTTCGTCGAATTCTGAGGTCGTTTGCAAAATGGCCATTTTCACTTGATATATAAACTCTATAGCGACCTTTCTGAAAATTCATTTGGCCATAACTTTTGCTTCCCGCTACGAAATTTAGATTTTTCAGATTTGTTAGAAAGATATTCACCAACAGATTTAAATATTTTTGGTTTCACAAAAATCCGTTTTGTTTTGCACCCGGTACAGTCAGTCAAAGTTTGAATTCAAATTTTGAAACTACCGCGCCATTTCAGGCCTTGTTTATAATTAGAATTAATTATATTCATTTTCAAAAGTCGATTCAAACTTACTCTTCGTCGTTATTTTTTAAAATATTTATTTTAAATATTTAAAATCCACTAAAATAGTCAATTTAAAATTTTAAAATTGGTTCAGATTTTCCGGGTTGTTACAATCTCTCCCACTTAAAACTTTTCGTCCCCGAAAAGAAACAAAGTCGAAAGTGGTTTGATTAATCAACTCTACTTTCAATCTGGCTTACACTCTCCAACTTTTTAGTTTCTGAGAATTTCCAAATTCTTCAAAAATTTGGCTAACACCCTAAAATTTCGAAAAATTTCTCCGTAACCTCCTTTGCACGGGTAGGGGTTTGGAAATTTATTGGGCCATCCTGGGTACCCAATAAATCCTAATAAGCATGCACATATTTATAGTGATATATTCCGGTGTCCACAGGGGAGTGTGTATAGATCATAACTCCAGAGAATAAATTCTCGTCACCCTATAAATGGTTTTTGTGCCTTAATGACCAGAGAGACGTGTTTATTGTCATCTCCAGACCCGTATGGGGTTTTTATTAATCTGGCAATTTACCGTTACATTTTATATGGTCCATATCAATCATCAGTTCAACCTGTAATATATAGTCATCGCCATACAAGCCTCACACTTGTATGGTAAATCTTCAACCTCGTCACACAAGCTCCAAATGCTTATGTGGTATATGATGAAGTATGCCTATCTTTAAGAAGTATGCCATGTAGCGTAGTTCAAAATTAATTGTTACTATCTTATGGCGACGTTTATTATTACGCACAAAACAACCTGCACTCCGCATCCAATGGCATTCACAGGAGTTGATATAATAATATTTCGCATCCAACTCATTAAGGTTTATCAATTTGTCGGGCACGCAAATAAATTCTTTACTCAACAGCTAATCCATTTACCTGTTGAAACATATATAATGCACATGTATATATTTCTATCTATTTTTAACTCAGTTCAATGTGTGATTTAATCGAATAAATTCTACCATTCATCCTCTTATTGATAAAATTAACTATCGTTCTAATAATTTTAATTAATCTTATCCATTATCACACAACATAAACAACAATCAATTTGTTTTTGACTTTACAAAAATATACTAATCGATTCCTATACTCTTTTACTTTTCAAGTATAGATATTCTATATATTCAAAAATCATATTTTTAAAACCAGACTATATATATAATCACAAATAGGTTATTTATAAACATATAACTCTCAACTCGTTCTGGGGCATTTCTGACCCCATCTCTAACGAGTTATTCCGGTTCTGCTATACTCATACTAGGATATTACTGATCCCATATGTGATGAGTTATTCGTCCTAGAACACTACTAGTTCTATTTCTGACGAGTTCGTTAATGTGTTATATACCTGAGCTAAGCTTAACCAAAGCTCTGATACCAGTTGTGACGACCCCAAACCCCGTACTGACGGTGGCAAGGCTAATATTTGGAATATAACACATAAACAGAAAATAGCAGGACAGAATTGAATAAATACACCAGATAATGATCAAATAATATACTGAATAAACATAATCATCAGAGTTACGCAGTATACAGAATCATACTTAGTACAAATACATTTCAGCTATACATAAATGACTACAGCGGAAAACAAACATAATATGTACAATAAGAGTTGAATAGCATAAATAGAGATAAATGATAGAATCCATCTTCAGCTCTAGCTATCCAGAAAGAGCCTGCTAAAACCTGAATACAAGGCTGCCCGTGTAGAAAAAGGGGCACCCGAGTTTTCAAGTGAAACAAGCTACGAGTCAGTCATGGGACTGGTATGAGAAATCTAGTTAATACATTTTATAATATGGCTAATCACAGGACCACGCCACTTTCGCGGAACAGGTTTACTCCATTGGATTGCCAGTGCTCTAAAACAAGTAAATCTTGTAAACATCGCAATGCTTTTTATAAAAATGAAGCCATTATAAGACTCAGTTCCCATCACACAATGCAACGCAAACCGGAGGATAGAGTTTTACCTTATAATGGCCAAAATATGCTTGATACGAATAAAACAAAAGAATTTGATATTATTGCTAGTGTTTATACGTTTCAAAAACAATTTCAATCATAACTATAAATCATAGACGGCATGGGTACCATATATCATGTCGCCATATATATATATATACAATCAAAACTGCACGGTGTTGTATTTGGAAATTGGATTTCCATCATTAACCAAGACAAAAGAGAGTCCTTACCGACTTCGAGACTGTCTAGCCCGAGTCTCAGGCAAGCGCGCAGGCAAGCCTTGGATCATCAGGGCCGGTACACCGATGTGGATTATTATGCCTGAACACTACGTTTTCCCGCCCTTTGGGGCATAAATGAGCCAACGAATGACTCCATCGGTCCCGGATTGACCGATATAACCGAGGCGCCTCAAACATCAACAACCACATAGGTGAAAAATAGTGTAAATGTCTGCCAATTTTAAGCACTGACACCACCTCTAGCTAGAAGGAAACGCACGCCCTCCCTGAGGTCCTCCCCCGTTTCTGGTCCATACCAGGGTGTGAGGCTCACGAATTCACGTTATACACAAAGCTACGCCACACAGGCCGTGCTTTGATCAACAACAACAAGACTTTGCTTTTCAACAGAAGCCTTGATCATTGCATCTTAGCATGCTATACAGGAAATTCGCACCATGCAACTGATGGCTATCAATCACATATAATGAATTCCAATGTCAGGCACAACGTCCATTTACAAGTCCGTTCTGGGTCTGAACGAAACCGGAGGCACTATATACCTCGCATACCCATCGATCTCCACATACGTCTGGATGATCACCACTCATTATCCATATTTCGGGATGCCTCCTAATCAGGACATCAGTTACCATCCAACCGAGGTGAAGATCTCCGGTCTTCAACCACCGTATTCATCTTCGACTTCTTATCGTCGATTCAGTTATTCAAAATGGGTTAAACCTGGTCTTTCTGAGCAACTCGCGTATATAATAAAAAATGCTACACAAACACAACATACGCCTTATTTCAATTCATCAGTCACTAACCGTAAATCAGTAAGAGAACGATTTCCAAATCTTAACCCGGAGGCCGAAACCAACATCAGATCAAAACCCAGGAAACCATTCGACATAGCTAACCTTCAGTTAGTTTCTAAATTTCACATTCCATATCGTTTATAATATTTTATAACGATTTATCGCTATTTTTATTAATTCATTAATAGCGAATTCATTCAAACGACGCTTCGGGCCATAACGCGGCCGTGGCGCTGTTTTTCTTCGAATTTGATTTACACATATCAGAAAATCTAACCGTTGGATCTTCACAAATTTTATATCATTAGAAAGATATTTTAAAAACGAATCCAACGGTTCCAGTTTTGGAAAATCCGACGGTCAGATCTCCCAGTATACTCGTTTGAAGTTTCGATTTCAAAATACGAACTGCAGCGTCGTTATTCGATTTAATTTAGTTATATATATATATAAATATAATCGATTCTGCCGCTGTTTTTCTTCAGATTTGAATTAAACATTCCAGACAATCCAACCGTTGGATTTTCACAAAGTGGGTATCGTTGGGAAGATATTTCCAAGACGAACCCAACGGTTATGGTTTCGGGAAAATCCGACGGTCGGATCTCCCGCACTAATCATTCGAAATCACGGTTTCAAAACACGATTTGCAGCTTCGTTATTCGATATATCTTAATTATACTTATATATATATATATTTATAAATATACTCGATTCTTCGATTTCAAAACTATATTCTTTACATACATTTGATAAAAATGATATTTTTATCCAACAGACATTCATTTCGACACCTCACTATTTTTAACAATTCATGTATATAATAAAAATGTGATTTTTATTGCAAAAAAATTTATTTCAAAACACGACTATTTTATATGGTCCATATAAATGATAAAAATATGATTTTTATTATAAATAAGTTTATTTCGAAACACGACTATTTTATATAGCTCATATAGATGATAAAAATATGATTTTTATTATAAAACAATTTATTTCAAAACACGACTATTTTATATAGTTCATATAGATGATAAAAATATGATTTTTATTATAAAACAATTTATTTCAAAACACGACTATTTTATATAGTTCATATAGATGATAAAAATATGATTTTTATTATAAAACAATTTATTTCAAAACACGACTATTTTATATAGTTTCATAAAGATGATAAAAATATGATTTTTATAATAAAACAATTTATTTCAAAACACGACTATTTTATATAGTTCATATAGATGATAAAAATATGGTTTTATAATAAAATTTTTTATTTAAAACACGAATACCACTCAACACATGAATTTCTATTCAACGAATGAATTTCTATTCAACACATGAATGTTTTCTATAGTTTCTATATATAAAATAAAAATGCAATTTTTATTGTTAAAACAATTTATTTCAAAACATGACTATTTTATATAGTTCATGTAGATGATAAAAATATGATTTTTATTATCAAACGATTTCTTTCAAAGCACGACTATTTTATATAGTTCATATAGATGATAAAAATAGGATTTTTATTATTTCGAACACGAATACCATTCAATACATGAATTTCTATTCAACGAATGAATTTCTATTCAACACATGAATGTTTTCTATAGTTCGTATATATAAAACAAAAATGTGATTTTTATTGTTAAAACAATTTATTTAAAACACGAATACCATTCAACACATGAATTTCTATTCAACGAATGAATTTCTATTCAACACATGAATGTTTTTTATAGTTCGTATATATAATAAAAATGTAATTTTTATTGTTAAAGCAATTTATTTAAAACACGGATACCATTCAACACATGAATTTCTATTCAACGAATGAATTTCTATTCAACACATAAAGGTTTCAACATATGAAAAATAATTTCAACAAATGAAAATAATTCTAACACATTAATATTTCAGAAAATTTCGACAGCATAACGGCAGGGTAGTTAAAACCGGGGCAGTCCCTAGTACGGCTCCTCGCTCTACCTTAAAGCCTCGCAGCTTTTGACAATGGGGATTTCATGCATCTAGTTCGCATGCAGGCTGTATGTATATCTTTTTTCATTTTCACAAACTAACCCTATGTGGTTTCACCCAAATAATTCTCAACCACAAACGGGTATTTTTCAACCTCAATCAATCAATTTCAACCACAAACAATTCCAATCAACCATTTGCTATCAACCAATTTTCACAACAATTACAACCAATAAATATCGTCCATGGTTTGTGGACGAGGGGCGTGTGTGTATATATATATATTTATATAAGATTTTCACTTCTATTTCAACACATATATAATTTTTACAACGCATATATAACTTTGTCATCGAACGTACAACTTATACAACGCTTATACATGATGTGTACAATGCTTATATAACTCATACATCGACTATATAATTTATACATCGTCGTTTTCCATATCATTTATAATTCAGAAATCTCACATTGGGTTCCACTCCACGAAAAATAGCAGAAGGCTTAGAAAAATATCCGGTCTCTTCTAGAATGTAGAAGACGTCCACACGAGTCCACTGTCTCTTCTTTCACTAAATTTCATCAAGAAACGAAAAAGATATGATTTTTACAGTGAAATCAAAAACCGTAGCGCTTTAAAGTGCTATAATATAGTTTATATAATTTTCAGCCGTTACCTCACTGAAGGGTTCGAAACTAGGTTTCGATTTTTCTTCGAATTCCTGTAGCTATTCGTCGATCGGCTTTTGCAGCGTCGGAGGGGGAGGAGCGGCGCACCTACGCCTAGAGGGGGGAGGCGTTCGATCGCCTGAGGCAAGCGGGACGGCGGCGAAAACGGCCAGACTTCGTGAGCTCGATTCGAGCTCTACAGGTCACGAAAAAAATCCAAACTTCATATGGATTTAAAGATCTCGCCGAGCTCTTCAAAATCTTCAACAGTGTCGAAGTCTGAAACGAAGCGGTTTGGAAGAGATCGGCCTGGCAAGTTTTGAAGCTATTTCCGTCGTTCGTCGATAATATATCGGGAGGGAGAACGATGAAATGGCGAGATGTGATTGGCCCAGGAATTTTTTTTATATTTATAAATTTTAAAAATCCAAAAAAAACCTCTTTCACACACAATCCCCAATCCAGACCCAACGACTGTCGTCCCCAGCTAAATAGCCCCATTCCGAACACAATGGGATACGTTTCGTAGGCCCATTCAACTATTTGAGTCAGTTTCTCTTCAAATTAAAATATAAAACATTCAATATTTAATTTAAACGTACATTTAAATTAGCCGGGGCCGCTTACTGATTCTAAAAATTCCCGAAAAATTAATCTAGCTATGTTTTGATGATACGGTCCCAACAAAACTAGTTTCTTCGAATTCTGAGACCATTTGAAAAATGGCCCTTTTCTGGTCGATCCAATTTAATAGAAATCAACCAAACACATTTTCCTTTGCCACGCTCACATACTAGCTTCAAAAATTATGAAATTTGAAACCTAGCAATAATTTGACATCCCGGATCCAACAAAAGTGGTTTCGTCGAATTCTGAGGTCGTTTGCAAAATGGTCATTTTCACGGGCTATATAAACTCTCTAGCGACCTTTCTGAAAATTCATTTCGCCATAACTTTTGCTTCCCGCTACGAAACATCGATTTTGCAGATTCGTTAGAAAGATACTCACCAACAGATTTAAATGTTTTTGGTTTCACTAAAATCCGTTTTGTTTTGCACCCGGTACAGTCAGTCAAAGTTTGAATTCAAATTTTCAAACTACCGCGTCATTTCAGGCCTTGTTTATAATTAGAATTAATTATATTCATTTTCCAATGTCGATTCAAACTTACTCTTCGTCTTTATTATTTAAAATTTTTATTTAAAATATTTAAAATCCACTAAAATAGCCAATTAAAATTTTTTAAATTGGTTCAGATTTTTCCGGGTTGTTACAATGATCTAACTCATAACAGGCTAAAGGTTTAATATTCTCATGAGTTGGATAAATTTCGAGTTCAGTTTGCTTACAGTACAATGGTATATCTCGTCTTGATTTCAAGTCATCTTTTGTCTTTCCACTCACATTCAACGTTTGTCAAACATATTTTTCTCATTGTGCATTACATCGATATTGTGTCGAAGCAACAAATGTTTCCAATATGGCAATTACCAAAATATGCTTTGCTTGCACCAATTATGAGTTTTCCTTTATCCAAAATTTTTTCTTCTTTACCAACTTCATGGATCTTTGGATAATCTTTAACGATTTCATAAATTTCTACGCTAGATAAACTTGGTGGTGGTGATCTTCTTTCAACTTTATTCGCTTTAAATTTTTTCTTATTATATTTATAGCGATGATTAATATCCAAAAAACAACAATGACAATCAAACCATGATTGTTTTCCACCATTTTGTAGTCCTAATGCTTGAGTATGTTCCATACAATAATATGGGCAAGATAGTCAGCCACTTGTTCTCCAATCAGAAAGCATTCCATAAGCAGGAAAATCGCTTATAGTCCATAATAAAGAAGCATACATTCTGAAAATTTTCTTTTTATATATATCATACGTATTGATTCCATCATCCCGTAATTTCCTCAATTCTTTGATTAAAGGCTGCAAATATACGTCAATTCCATTTTTTGGATTTCGTGGCCCGGTAACAATAAGAGTCAGAAACATATAAGGGTTTTTCATACACATCCAAGGTGGTAAATTATACGGTGTCAAAATAACAGGCCAAAATGAATATTTACTTCCAAACTGACTAAATGGTGCAAACCCATCTGTACATAAGCCAAGCCTAACATTACGTGATTCATTTGCAAAATTTGGATAAGTATTGTCAGAATGCTTCCAAGCTTCACCATCTGATGGAGGATATAAAACTCCTACCTCGTGAGTTCTTTCTCTATGTCATCTCATATGACATGCAGTTGTTGGAGATGCATACAACCTCTGTAGTCTAGGTGTAATGGGAAGATAATGCATTCGAGTATGAGGAACATCTTTGCCTTTACTTTTCTTCAATAAGTATCATGAACAATTACAAAATTTGCAATTAGTTAGATTTATGTCATCTTTCCAATATAATATGCTTCCATTTTTACATGTATCTATCTTTTGATATGGCAAACCAAATGCAGAAATTTGTTTTTTCATCTTATAAAAGTTTTCTGCTAACACATTATCAGGTGGTAACATTTCTTTTTCCGCTTGGAGAAATGCATCAAATTCACTTTCTTTAGTATTTATTGTATTTAGCTTTTATTGCTATAAACCTACCCGTCGCTGATAACACCGTGTGTATTTTATAACCATTCCATAATGGTCGATTTGCAGCTTGTAACAAATCATAATTTTTTTTGCTTCTGGGTTAGGATCTTCCTCCACATTATGCTCGTCCACATTATAATCATGTAGCATTGGACCAACAACATCGCAAACCATTTCCAACATTCTATTTTCTGAGCTGGTTGCTTCAGAATAATTTATGGTTTCATTTTCACACTACAAGAAAATTATGTATTGCTTACGCTATATAGCAGCGTTCATTATCAAAATGCATCTGTATAGGCATCCCTGCTCCTCCATCCACGAAGAAACGCAACCAGAATTGAACTTAAGTCCAATTTTAGGCTCTTGGTCTGTAATAGATCCCACGCTTATTTCATTTTCTCACGTTTCCATTACCCTCTTCTCACTTTTTTTCTTAAGCCTAACTTTAATTTGCCGCCACTTCTTCCATTTCCCTCTTCTCGCTTTTAGTTCCTGCTCTTTTTTCATTTTCGCACTTCCTCAATAGACATTTCCCACCATTTTCTAGGAACAAGTTCTCCTTCATTTTCCACTCCTCGTCTTCATCTTGTTTGCTCAATATCATCGATCTTAACCGAATTTTGCCCCAAACCAAATTTGTGGAGAATGAATCAGAAATGAACCTGGTGGCCACACCGCCGACATGGGTGAAATTTGTGGAGCAGGTGACGATTTCATTATAGGAAACTAAATTGAAGGCATGTTTGCTTGGTACGGATGTAATATTGTCAGGATTCGTAGTATATAAATTTTGATTTATAAAGTGAAAAAGTCCACGTTCTAATCAATTGTACTTGGGCCGAAACTAATGAAAAATAAAGTTGTGCACCAATTTTTTTTGTTTTTGCAAGTCCATCTGTATCTCATATGTGTTTTCTACTCTACTAGATGTATTATTTTAGAGTTCAGTATATTTGGTTATTTTTGTTTAATATACTAGATGTTGTATTATTTTGGAGTTCAGTACATTTGGTTCTTTTTGTTTTTACCTTGTTTTCCCCCTTTAATAGTACTAACCAGCATAACTATTGGTTTCTATTCTGACTATTCAATCCAAATGGAAAATTATAGAATATAATATATTAACATAATATGAGATAAAAGTATATGTTAGCTACCAATAATTTAACACTTTCCAATGAGGAAGAACAAAATAAAAAAATGCGCTTGTGAATTTATTGTGTTCACTGTAAAGTGTTTTCTTTTACCCTGTTGATAACTATTATTTTTTGCCACTTTTCTTGAAGACCTCGGCAAAACATCAACTAGCTGTGGATATTTGTATTACGTATTCTAAAACAGTTATAGGAACAAGTTTTCGCTACCAATTTAGAAACCAAGTTTGGTTATAGGAGCTCTAGGGATGCTGGAGTTTAGAAAAGCTTTTTAGATCTTAGGTAATGTAGGAAGGTAAATTTTAGTAATTTATTGATTAATGTTTCAGTAATTAGTTGTGATTTTCATGGCAGTTTGTTTGCAAAACATTTGTATTTTGATGCTTTTTAGACCTGTAAATTAAAACTTTTCAAACTATCAAAGATGCTATATGCAGTCGAAGACATGCATCACTGATTGCTTTTCTTTGTCATTCCTTTCCAGGAGGGCTAGCTTGATAAATCCAAGATATGTCATATGCATTTATGAAGGAGGAGTAAAAAAATTCAGTGCTAACCGTACAGTCTTACTTGCACTAGAGTTCCGATCATTATTATTAAATTCAAAATGTATTTTATTCCCACACCATAATATTTTAGTTGATGATAATTCTAATTTTGCATGTTACAATAAGAAGAATTCTTAAAATATATTATATTTTTCTTTACTTTTAATTATATCTACTGCATTTTTAATACTTGGCATAAATTCAATTTTCTAAAATGTACAATCTAGAATTATTAGAGACATAAATAAGGGGAAGGATATTGTGAAGAAAGAAAATGAGATTAGAGTAGCTGCTTCTTCAATTCACTCAATAGGCAACATAATTACAGACAAAGAAAAGAGGTTTCCTTATTTTTGAACTGGTATAAGTTTCTATTTTAAATTATATGAAAACTAACACTGTCCTAATGTTTGGTTTGCAACTTTGAGAGTTCCCTATACTGATTACAACTAGACAAGTTTTAAGTTGTTCCCTTTGTTGTAATACCCACATGTCACTTTGTATTTTACTAGAAGTTAAGCTTCTGTTATTCAGGTATAGCTAGTTAAGTCATTTTGTTTTCTTTTTTTTTGTTTTTTTTAAATATTTTAGATAATATGAGAAAAGTTTAAGACAAACATATAACCAAACCAAATTTACCCCTTATTATGTAGTGCTTTTCTGGCTACCGTAAGAAAGGAAACACCATCCCATCTTGCATTGTCAATACAAAGAGCTACATCTGCAAATGTTGGAGTAATACTATTATTTGGCACCATAGGGTCTCTGCATATGAACGGTATGATGTTCCTCCCTTTTTATGGCCTTTATATTGCCCTATTCATCTCAGTTGTATTTATTTTCTACTGATTTTTGATTAGAAACCATAACATTAAAATGCAGGAGTTCAAAATTATGAAAATAAATATATTTTGTAATTTATTTAACAATTTATTCATTTATTATTTGTTGTATTGCCTATATGATTACGAGTTTTATAAAGTTCTTACATTCATTTGATACCATTATTATCAATGGTTGAAGAAGAAACATGTCGATTTAAGTACGTTATTAGCAAGGTTCCCACATTTTTTCTAATCCAAAACCTAAGTTTGGTTTGTATTGTTTTGGAATATCATCTCAGAATCTCAGTTGAACCATATTGCATAATAATTTATTTCATGATTTGTAGTATCATCCGGTTACAACTACTAATTTAGCACTATAATCTTACACCAAATTAGCCTTTTTGATATCATATATTTAGGGGAAATTTTACCAATCAAGTTGAACTTCTAGGAGATAAAATTTCCACTTTATCTTCTTTAAATAACTCATCAGAGTTCAATTCGATGTGAACGATAAGTGCACTTGCCGTAGTTTGTTGCACGGATGAAATTTCCTCCTTGCCTATATTCATATCATTTTCTTTCATTCTTATAGAGTTTTATATCAACCCTTTATGTGGCTTCTATTACGAGTTTTATATCATTTTCTTTTATTCTTATACAGGTCAAAAAAGCTGCATTTAATGGTTACTAGGCCTAGCATGATGAACGGAGTTTACAAAAATATGCATATATCGCTATTAGGCGCAAAGCGGAAGATGCATATGGACATGATCAATTATCATGCTAGTAAAATTTAACGAGTTCTATGTCTTACAATCTAGCAAGGGCTAAATTTAGAGATGGCTTCCACATACAAGGTTGAATTTTATTGAACATTTGGGAAGAGCACAGGTCTCAAAAGCATGAACATTTGGGGAGAGCACAAGTCTCAAACATTGAGTTTCATTACTGTGTGCCTAACAGGTTACATGAAATCTGCTATACTAATAGTATTTTTATCTTTCATCATGTTATACTTTTAACTGCTTATACAGAATCTGCTGATAAGGGATAATTGCCAGCATGTACTTTCCAAGAAAATTTTGTTTACACTACAGCACTCATCTGACTTGGATGGACATAATGTGTAATCACCATTCACACAATTATGCTGGTAACCACAGTATCACTCTTATTAATTCACTTAATAAGCATCATAACTTCCGGTGGCCACATGATCGTTCTTACCACTCATCAATTTTGACCTTAATACGATGCACATAATGTGTTTGCTCTTTCCTTCATCTTATATGGTTTCACTATTTGATTCCTTAGTGTATTGTAAAATTGGATATATTTGCCATAAGCATACATTGTTGGATGTTAGAGGTACTAACGAAGCTATATTGTAGGACAAATGGGCAGTTGTCCAACCCAAGAAAGTGAAAAGAAACAAAGAAAACATGGACTGATTTGACCTTGAACTGCCTAACCCTATCCAAATGTGCCATTTTAAAAGAATGATCATGTCCCTTCTTAGAAACACATCCACAATTATTTATTATTTCAAGTCTACAAGTCAAATAAATTGCATTTTGAACCATAGCTCGGATTTTGATCCTTGTCTTGTAAGCATCAAGCATGGATCACAACATCCATCAGATTGAATTTGGAAGTACGAACCATCACAATTCGAATCTTAGTGTTATATGCTTATCATTTTTTTATTTTAATTTGAATGAATTAATTTTGAATGAAACAAATATATTGAATGGGTAAAGTATCATTGAAAAAGTATGGGTAGTTAGAGCAAATTTATGTGATAACCTATCAATATTAGCATTGCTGGTCATACCTCATGTCTAATCAATAGTTTCTGCCATTTAATCTGCAATTTGAATTGAATTAGACAACATTTTGACCACTGTTTATACTCAAATATGAATTGATTGTTTGATCAGTATTTTGGTTTTTAAATAGGTACGTTGATTGTTTAATTAGTACATTAAGTGCTTGGTATGTTGATTGTTTAGTTAGTATATTAAGATCTTTGGTATATTGATTGTTTATTAGTTATAATAAATGTTCAAGTATTACAATTAGGATCTGTGTTTAACTAGTTATAAGTTACGAAAAGTTTATTTTAGTTTGAAGCTATGTCAGACAAACAGCCAAAATTCTACTATACATATACGTCAGTGCAACTTTCTTGGACTTTGTTATTCTAGAGCATACACAACATTATCAAGATTATGTATGCAGTTAAAAAAAAATCATATTCATATATTCGACCGTTTATACATTCCATTGCAAAGCAAAAGTCTGCTTTCATCGTTGGTTAGAAACTCCATTTATCTTCTTTCAACTTATTAGGCTTGTAAAGCCAACAGATTCTGTTGTGCAAGCTGATTTATAAAGGTTTGCTGAGTTGTGATCTTCATGTAACTAGGAAGTGGATTCTTGTTTCCTCCTTACATGTATGAATAAATAGTCATGAATATAATGTTATACTGTGTGTTTCTTCTTATATTCTGGCGCAAGGGTGGTTGTTGGCAGTTATAATTTATAAATTCGTAATAACTTCTAATCATGACAGGGGTGTAGATAATAGCTGTAAAAAGAAGCTAAACAAACATGAATCCGATTATGCCAGGCGATTGAAGGCAAAATACTTCTCTGTGAAAACATTGACTGAAGGTACTAGCTAGCGATAGAAGTTTACTTCCGCTGCGGATCATTTTCACGCGTATCATAAAAATTTGTTTTAGCTTTATAACTTACTTTTAGTTTGTTAGGTTCACAATTCCAGCACCTATAGTGGATTTTTGAAACTGTCGGATTGTTATAATAAAAGAAATATATATAAAAACGGGTTTCGGAAACCTGTATTTAGCACTAAATGGGAAAAGAAAGCATGTTTAAGGATATAAAGGGAGTTTTTAAAAACGTTTTGGTCTTAAAAAAACCGTTTATAGATTCACGCTTAAAAAATAAAATGGGGGCAAATTACCATTTCTTCTTCCTCCTTGCGCTCAAATCAATACTGTTGCAGCGCGAGGAGCAAAAAATAAACGAAAATTCAGCTCATTTCTCTTGGTTTCAATACTGCTCGAGATGCACTGAAGTTGTGGGAATTCATGATGAAAATAAATATTCATTTTTACAAATGAGCCTTGTTTTATGTGATTGATGCCTTTGCAACTGTAAACAGGAGGGGACATCTTCGATTTTAAAACGACCATTGGTAGTGATATTATAAAGGCAAGCAGGCATGAGGTAGTTGTAGATCTTCCTTTCATTTTTATACATACAGTGCTAAAAAAATGTGTGCATGTGAATTTTTGGTGGGTGACCTTGTACAAGAACATTTCAAGAGTCGGTTATAGCCAGAGCCTTGCAGAAGCTATGCTCTTGATTTAGTCCTACATAACAGATATGTAGTTTACATTCATGTCACCACTTTTGAAATATTCCTCCAAAAGATTATGGAAATCAAGTTGTCAATGAACTGTTATCCAAGTATTCAAACAAACACATGTATATTTTGAAATATCACACATTTAAATAATTTGTCATCACATATGAAATGTTGACAGTTCTAAATTGTCTCTGAAATAGATAAATAGCTAGTTGCTCAACAACTCTTCACCCTAAACCCTAAAAATGAAAATAGAAAAAGAGGTAAAACCGACATTTTTAGATTTTGCAACATTAACAGGTAAATTCATCAATGTTCACGCTCTAGTATTTTGCAGGGATCAATGGCACAGTAGGGAAAAAAATCAGTTCACGAATGCAAAGACAGTAGCACAAAAACTGCATTTGATGGAAGAAGCATTCTAAGGTCGCTTTCTTGTTTGCCTTTTGAAACTGATAAAGGTAGCTTTCTTTTGAAATGGCATTTCATTCTTAACCTTGATTTTGTTAATTAGGTACTTTCTTCTACAATGTTTAACTGAGTGTCATTCGCTCACACTGTATGCTGGATAGTTTAATAAAACTCGAAATAACTTGGAAAATAACTGGTGTTATTTTAGTTTCCATATTGTACAGAAACATGACATACATTAACATTTGATTAATGCCCACTTGCCTTAAGAATTTCTATTAGTATACGATAATATTAAGTATTATAGCAAACAAGTACTGTAATTGTTTTTTGTTGTGGTTGCCTATATTGAGTTCTAAATATTAAACAAAAAATATACCATGAGGTGTATCGGATAAATTATAAGTTTACATTGTAACATGTATTAAATTTTCTTAGAAAAAAATTTCACCATGTCCGAAAAAAAAATTAATTTAAAATATATCAGAATTTGTATTTATTTCACTATGTCTGCTATTTTTTTTCACAATGTCTGCTATTTTTTTAAAAAATAATAATTTATTTTGCAGTCTTGACTGTTTTTTGTCCTGTTGCAATTTTTTTTGTCATACTAAATTTCGCATAAACCTCGGTTCCGTTCATTGTCACAGCAAGTAGCTATAGGAACTTCTGCAAGAGTTATCTACCTATTACCTTCCATATTATATTCTTCCTTTTTTTACATCCATTAAGTGATTTTTTCAAGTATTAAAAAATTAAAATACCTACTATGATTTAGTATGATAATTAGATACCTGTTATCATAAATCTACTAATGTCATCGTTTTTTGCTCTTAGGGTCTGAAAGACGCACCAAAAAGACATTTACAAAGAATCATTGGTAATCAAGCAATGAACAAGGCTTTAATTGTTATATCTATTTTGTCATATTTTGTTAGTGCTATTTGTATAAACTTGTTTGTGAATGCTTGTTGTATATGACATATTTTTAAAAACTGCAATTGAAGTGATAATCGATATTAAATTTTATTATGTGATTAGTGCGTTTTTTAAATTATTTGAGTATGATAATGGTATGATTGATTGTTTGTTTGTACATGTTAATCATATGGTTTAATTATTAGTTTGACTATGAAAATCATGTGATTAATCACTTATTTTAATATGGATATTATGTAAGTGGTTATTGAAAATGGTAGAAGTCATTAATCGTAAATACTAGCATTAAAATATGTTAAACAACCAATAACTTTTAGTAGCGTTTTAAAAATGCTACAAAAATGAATTTAAATTAATATAAAAAATAATATAGCTGCTTGTGAAAAACGTTACAGAAAACACTTTAGTTGCATGTTAAAAACGCTACAATATGGTGATTTTTGGTAGCGTTTGCTGCAATGCAACGAAAAAAAATTAGACTTTTAGTTGCGTGTCGTATCGTAGTGCTCTCTAAAACGTTGCTACAAGTTATAGTAGTGTTTTTTCCAATGCTACCAAAAGTATTTTGTGGTGTAGTGTCACTGACATTCATTCTTTCAGCTGTTCTATCCATTTCTCCGTGATATTTCCATACATAGTAATCAAGTGCGAAACCTTTACACAATAAATGCTCTCTTACAATATCATTCTTTTGCAATTCCCTATTATCACACTTAATGCAAGGGCAACGGATTACATCTTCCGTGCCCTTGTTAGTTGCAAAGTTCATGAATATGTCCAAAC
The DNA here is from genome assembly GCA_030737875.1 of Allium sativum. Taxonomy (NCBI): domain Eukaryota; kingdom Viridiplantae; phylum Streptophyta; class Magnoliopsida; order Asparagales; family Amaryllidaceae; genus Allium; species Allium sativum. Next base: position 302,232,077 of record CM060925.1, on the reverse strand, counting down.
CATCCAAAAAAGATTTCTTTATCCATCCTTTCTCCCCTTTCCTTTTATACATCCATCCACGTTCACTTGAGTAGTTCATTGAAACTGCAAATTTACCATGGCATGATTAAAATATCATACAAGAAAGGATCATATGTTTAATTATGATTGTTCGATTAAATTGCTAATATAATTTACAATTATAGTACTACATTACCTATTTAGAAAAAAGCAAACGTATAAAAGATTGATAAAACGGACAATAAAAAGTGCATGCCCCTCTTAGGTTATATCATTCTAATTCAGTGTAAATGTGTTTATACATCTTTATACTTGGGAGTAAGTCCAGCTCGAACCACATTATCTAAGGTTGCCATGCACTCAATGCATTCTCCCGAAATATTGGCATGAAGCTCGTTAACGTCGATATATAAAGCTTCACCGAGCATAAATTTCACATAATTAAAGAACGAATATAATACTCCAATATCGCTTGGGAATTGTGATTCTAACAACAAAGCTAATTCTTCTTCCTCATTTAGCATCCTGCTCTTACTGTCCTCTTTCAAGCGGTTTATTAGGTTCGGTACTAGCTGAGAGACTGTTTCATTATCAACGAACATGACCTTGGTAAAGATAATTTTCAAAATATCTCTAACATCAACAGGTTCATTTCGTTCTTTAGCGATAAACAAATTTGTATTTTCAAGACAGATGAGCTCTATAATCTTAGGCACATTACTAAAGGCATCCTTAAGTTCCTCGTTGCTAAGAAAACCACATAAAGCCATAAACTATGTGATAGAAATTGCCATTTCAGGCTTACGATTCGAATCCCTATAAATTCTCGGGTTCTTGTTTAGTGATTTGTCTGGATGCACTTGTATAGACAATACCTTCCCCACTAAAGAATCATTAGTTATAACTCTTCTCTTATAGAAAGAGGGTTTAACTATAGGCGCATAAAGGGGAACAAGACTGTTTCATTATCAGCGGACATGACCTCGGTAAAGATAATTTTCAGAATATCTCTAACTTCAACAGATTCATTTCGTTCTTTAGCGATAAACAAATTTGCATTTTCAAGACCGATGAGCTCTATAATCTTAGGCACATTACTAAAGGCATCCTTAAGTTCCTCGTTGCTAACAAAACCACACAAAGCCTTAGACTCTGTGATAGCAATTGCCATTTCAGGCTTACTGTTCGGATCCCTATAAATTCCCGGGTTCTTCTTGTTTAATGATTTGTCTAGATGCACTTGTATAGACAATACCTTCCCCACTGAAGAATCATTAGTTATAAATTCTCGGGTTCTCCTCGCACCTCCTCGTTGCTCCTTGTCGACTCCTCACACCTCATCATTGCCAGGTATGTATATTTAAAACTTATATATACTATTATAATAATTAACTGTTGTATATATATATATATACTTTTAATAATTAACGGTATATACAATTAATAATCCTTGCCGCTGTCAGGTTACTATTAGTAATTAACTCATTTTCTTTATTTAACTTATACCCTAATTAATAATACTATTAAATGTAAATAATTGTATTATATATATTTAACTTAAACCCTAATGAACTTATTTGTTTTTAATTATATATGCAGCAGCTAAAATGGAAATTTGTTGAATCTGAACCTACTATTATGTTCTTTGTTGAATTTGAACTTATTATAAATTTATAATTATATCTAATTATATTATATATTTATAAATTTATAATTATATCTAATTATATTATATATCTAAGTCTTATAAATATATGTATATAAAAGACTTGTCGACTAGTCACGACTAGTCGGCGACTTGTCGACTAGTCTTCTAGACGGTAGTGGCTCGACATGGCGTCGTGATAACCATGGATGATTCGGCTCCCCCTTTTTTCTACCAGCCCTGCTCGTTAGCTGGGCCACATCACTGCACCTTCTATTTGGCTTGATTGCCTCTGTTCATGATGAATAACTGAAATTTATTTGTCCCTCTCTCAAACTATATGCCATAGAAATTTGAGTCTTTCATTAGTCAATTTATTAAATTCGTTACAATGGATAATTAAGATTTATTGGCACACATAGGAACATGAAAAAGGGAATGTAGGGTTTGATCCGGTTTCAATTGGTTTGTAAACCAAAAGAAAAAGAAAAGTTGATGAGTGAAAGAAATATCCGAAAAGACACTATCGTGGAACGAAATCTTAATAATTTCCCAATCAAACTAAGTAGTTAAATTGCAATGAACAGTTGTATATAACGAACGCATCTCCCTACTATAGAAAGACAGATGTTATGTAATAAATTATAAAATGCAGTAAATATGAATTTCAATTACATATCCATCTCAAAATAATAGCAAACCTCGAGCAATGGTAGCGGTGAGACCAAGCAAGATGACGATGAGCAAATAGCAATTATCAACATGTATTGTAAATGAGAGGAAACTATAAGTACAAAATTGATTTTATCGTACATATATTATGCCACAATTAATGCTTACAAATACACACAGATATACAAATGTGTATGAAAGCATATTCATGTGGTTCCAAAAAAGTCGAATATGGCGACAATGTAAGCAGATATGTAACATTAGAAATAATTTTTTAATGATGGGTTTTCTTAATGTGTACCCTAAGTGCACACGTTAAGAATTGTAGTTATTAGCAAAGAACATAAATAATAATTTGTCATAAAACTATGTTCATATTCATGATTTTAAATATCAATACAAAATATTTAAAACATACATACAAGAGGGGAAGGTTCTATAATTTATGAAAAATGGTATACGGACCGAAATAATTTACGTCAGAATATGCGAATAGTGCAATTCTGTAGCTGATTTATTGGTTGAAATTTAGGAGGCTCCCGCAGCTTCTTTTTTATTCGCATTTTTTGACGTAAAAGTACAGCATTTTTGATATTTTATATACTACCTATTATTATTTTAATTAGCAGCATATACTATTTCATCATTAAAAATATAATTGTGTATTTCATTACATAATTATATTATCGTTATATCGATTTAAGAAATGCCCAAGTCTACCTTGAAGTTACTGGTCTTTGAAAATTCATTTTATTCCAATCTTTCTTGGGTGAACATGTATCTTTATTCATTATTGTGAAATAATGTCCATTATGTTTGGCATCTTTCCTCCGTTATATAAAGCATTTGGCCTAAACTTTCAGTAATACATAATTAAGTATTAAATGCATTAGTAGCAGGTAATAAATAATTCTTTTATCTAAAAGAAACTAAATGCATTAACAACTGGCAGTAAACTAGAAAAACAGATAAGCTAACATTTTATTTGTATTCGTTTAATTCGATGGAGGACAACAAAACATGTTTGTAGGGATATCCCGATCAAGTTACTGATATCGCATCGGAAAGCATATCCTCAACGTTAAAAGGCTATCTATACCATAATCAAATGCTGATACTACGGATTTTGAGGGAGGTGAACTCTGGAATCCGTTAAGATACGCTCCTTCACTTTGATTTCTTATTATGTTATGTTATTCAGTCTTATAAGCTCTGAGCATTACTGTACTATAAGTCTGAATCTTGTGTTGCTTGGCATTTGAATACTGCTAAAAACTCGGGGATTGCGCTTACAGTACAAAGAGAAGCAGTGATTATTATGCTATATGAATTTAAAAGCTTTTAGATCCCTGAATGTTTGATATTATTTAATTAAGTCATTTATATCATTTTAAATAGCATGATGATCAAAGATCACCACCATATTCTCACTGACTCTTCGCCATTATATATAAAAATGACTACAGTATTCAAGACTATCGCTACAAATTTTAGCACATCGCATCAAGAATTCACCCAACAAAATAACATAAACTATAAATGGGTGAACCAACAGGCAAGAACGCAAAAATCAAGCAATGAAAAGAGTAGATTTAGTTGTAACAGGGGAAAGAAGGTTAACTCCTGAAAGTTACAGCAACACAGAAAGTATCCTATTTATCTTTGATTTAACATCGATCATAACAATAAGGAAACCTAAATCAAGAAATCAACAATAAGAAAGATAAAAATTAACGACGTACCTCAAATTGGAGAGAAATTATCCTAGATCTGGAACAAATAAAAGAAAATCAAAACATGGATATAGGAAAAACAAATCAATCGACAAAAAATTAGTGCCTAAGACTCACAGAGAGAGAAGTTCGCCGCGTATAGGATAGCGAAAATCCAGGCTAGGATGTTGCTGACTCTTGAATTAGAGAATTGAACAAATCGATTTTGGCAGCTCTCGAAAGAGAGAATCGAATAAGATCGTGAAATAAATAAGGGAAGAAAGACGTTGCCTGTGAAAACCGATGTTATATACTTCGACCGACTCCCAAGAGGCTAGCTACAGCCGAATAAATGGAGACCGTTAAACATATTTAGCCTTCTAATATCAGCCGTTGTTTATTGGTCTTTACAAACCCGCATTTACAACTTCTTTCAGTTAAGGCTATGTTTGTTTCTGTTCAGAACTTCTGAACTCACCTTCTGAATTATAAATCAGAAGTTTTTATGTTGTTAATTTCTTTTTCCATCAGTGTTCTAAATAAGTAATTTATTCAGACATAATCATTCAGAATTTGTTTTCCTACTTATTTCTTGTTCTAAATGCTGAATGAATTGTTTTTTTTTTGAACGCTTAATGTAATCAAACGTACAAATGATTATTCAGAACTCAAACAGTAGAATTCAACAATCAAAATTCAGAATTTAGCACTTTAAATAAACAAATCATAAGTTTAATTTTAGTTTATATAAGTTTAATTTACTATACATATAATCGGTTGGAAAATATGTCACGATAGCAATAGTTTTCACGATGTTTTTTTCTCAGTTTAGTTGGGTGGTATGAATCATCGCTAATGCATCAGTGTTACGTTGCGATTTTCGATGTATTTTTCGTCGACGTTTAGGCGTCGCTATTAACAATGTTGTCAGTCGGGAAAAATGTCACGATACCAACAGTTTTCGCGATGATTCTTCTCAATTTATTTGGATGGAATTAACCATCGCTATTGCGTCGGGATTGCGTTGCGACTTTCGATGTTTTTTTTTTCGTCGGCATTTAGGTGTCGCTATTGACAATCTTTCTTGTAGTGATATAACATGCAATTATAAATCTTATCGTCTGATCATCACATTTACGATGTAGTTCTCTAGATATGTTAGTAGTGTTTGTTTTATATTTTAATAATATAGATATGATGACTCTCCTATTAGTGAGGATTACTCTTTTAGGTAAAAAATCTAGTACTGAAGCCGTAAAAAAAAAAAAAAAAAAAACTTCGAAACAGCGTGCTGCGAAAACAAAATCACAGAAAATTAATCATTTGTATCTAACTGATAAGTAAACAGAGGTTGTCCTATTTATATTATTGATTATTTTATTGTACTGAATTGGTCTATAGTAATGAATTGTTTGCAAAACAGTTTAACCTACTTTTTTGTGTGGTGCTAAGGGAATCCCAATGTACTCTTCCTAATACCGCAATTATAAAAATAAAACTCATTACCTCTTCATCTTATTCTCTCACTAAACTAGTATTTGTTGAGCTAATCACGTAGCCAGCCCTAATTCAAAAGCCCTAATCAACAACAATCGTTGTCTGCTTCTTCTGTTCCGTGGAAAAATTCAAATTTTTACCGTTTAAAGTCCTAAATTTACTTGATTGAGTTGACGGGGGTTGAGACAACGATATATCTGCAGGTTTCTTCTTTCTCGACGTTGCTGTAGCATCGAACGATTTATCGTTGGTCGATCGATTGAAAAACTAGGTTTTCATAATGGAACGAAAGAGGAACGAATAAGAGACGAGAGAGAAATAAGGTAACGGTGTTGTGGTAGCTCTAAATTGGGGTGTCCTTAACACCACATTTTTTTTAATACAATCAAACCATTTTAAATTACTACACCTTTCGACCCTTAGTTACCCAATTCTGCTTCTCCTCCCCCTTGCCTAAAATAAATGAAACGTCCGAGAAATAAAAGAGATTGTGTGCTGCTATTGACACCCCAGTTTCCTCTCCTGGCCACCAAAACTGAAAGCACCCTATTTAATAACATTCTACCCTTCTGGCCACTGCAATACTAAAAACTTAAAATGGAGAGGCCACCGCAGTAAATAAAATAAAATAAAATAAAAATAAATTCCCCCTTCTCTCGTGTCACATTGTTGATACTAATTTGAATGCAATATATGTGCAATATTTTCTTAAACATTAAAGTTGATTTTGTTTGTTGATTGTTGGCCTATAGTACGTGGTTTGACACAAAATTTCGATTATTTTCATTTGTGAAGATCAATGTAGAACGACATTAAAATGGAAATCTTTTGTTCAGTTACAAATAGTCAAAATCACCTTCGTCATGCGGTTGTTGACCACTGATGAAACATCTTGCATATATACAGATTTTTTTTCCACGGTGCATAACCACCGTTTACTAACTCCATTTTTGATGAATAACCACCGAAGCCTTTTTTTCGGTCTCTTACAAACGAATTTGTGAAACATTCAAATATAAAAGTTAATAATTCATTTCGATTGTTTACAACTGTTATTTCAATTTATATTCGGTAGTTGGTAACCGTATAGTGGGTTTGCACTTTTAGGTGATTTGGTCGGTTGTGTACCACCATGAATGTGATTGCTTTTCGATTCCTTACCACCGAATGCTGATGAAAATGTTGAGAAATTTGTATATTTCTATTCGGTTTGTGCATTCAGAATTTTGAATTACTCTCGGTGATTGACGGCTGAGTGAATGAATAGATTGTGGTAGCCAGAAGTACCTAAAAAATAATCATGTCTATTAATTTTTTTAAGGTGGCCGGGAGAGGAAACTAGGGTGTGAACAGCAGCACCCAAGAGATACAACAATAAAAAGAGAAGACTGATCAGTACAACACCCATACTACAGTCACCAACATCAGTCGCCATTTCAGCAACAAAAATAACCAACATCAAAAACAATTTCAAGTATCGACCTGATTTGGCAAAACAGTATGTAGTGTGACTCCTCATCAACCACTGATGATGACGGTGATGATGCTGCACGTGGAACATGTAAAAAAGTGATGCAGCGCCCAAAGGGTGGTGCTATCTGCAATTTTACAGAAAACACCATGTACAGTGAACTTCTTCTGAGATGCTGATTATGTGCCATTTTCCCCCTTGAATGAGAGTGGCCTTACCAGCAAATGTTGCCACCTATTATTAATAAATGGCCAAGGCTCTTTTTGGGAAGGTTTAAAAAAAAAAAAAATCAAAAAATCAACAGACTGTAATTCATAAATAATATATCAAAATGATTAAAAAAATAGAGTAAGCATGCTTACTCTTGAGCAAAAAGACACATCTGATGTGTGCATGTCATGTAATGATAATGTGAGCATTGGAAAAGCCCTCACATGTACATTAAAATAAACATGCCTCTAAAATATTTAAGTACACACATTCTAACAAGATCCCAGGGATTGTTAACCATGACCCAGGGTTAGCTTGATTACGCCCGATCCATATGCCAATTATTAGGTATATGATATTATATAAAAGAAAACAAATGACTACGTCCTAACTCCTAAGTAAATAAAGATAATAATGCCCAATGTTCAATATTTGCTAACTATGTCCAGGTAATAAAAATATTTTATTCATCTACACAATAGGCGAGCTACATTATAAGTACGTATATAAATATATTGTTTTGTAGTTTCATCTTTTGTATTCCAATTAATAATATAAGCTCAATATATCTGCTACAATAAGGAATTTGACAGGAATTTTTACATTTGAGCTATGGATGTAGGTATGCAGTAATTGTGCAGTTCTCACTGAAAGCAAAAATTGACATAGAATAATTTTGAACTTAGGTTATAAGATTTATAATGAAATACATGGTAGCCAATCAAATATGTTTGCAAAACCGATTCACAACCCGGAATTTCTCTTATAGTTTTAAGCTCAGGTTAAAATTTAGTTTTCAATTGAATTTAAAATTCAGTTATTAAACTGAGTTCTAAACTCAGTTTGGTGTTTTAACTCAATCACAAACTTGAGTTATTAACTCTTCGAACTAAGTTTTAAGCTCAGTCTAAAACTTAGATTTAAAACTCAATAACTTATCAAATTCAACTTCCATTGTGTTTTAATGTGAATTTGTCGATTTAATTTCTGCGAACACCAATTAAGTTTCTACTTATGCTACTCTACAAATTGTCATGTGTTTTTAAGAATAAAAATATATTATATCTGCCATCTAGTATAGTTTAATACTTTAATCCATGTTGTAAACATCAACCATTTTTCAATTTCATTTTAATCAATTTCGTGTATTTTAAACCTGACCATATATAATCCATTAGTTCGCATATACTTTAATTCATATTAGTTGTAACATATTACTAGTAGATATGAGCTACCTAATGCCGATGATATAATTATGCTTACTATATAACATTCACAGTGTTGAGACAAGTCCCACATTAGGGAATTTGTGAAATGAATCCTGTATAACTATAATGAGTTCACCCTTCACATTGCTAATTGGTTTTGTGATAATTCGGGGTTATCTAACATGGTATCATAGCAGGTTTAATTCGTGCGCACAATGCCACACTTATCCACGTCACCCAATAAAGGTCCACGTGTTAGGCCCATGATATGCCACACGTGCGGGGGCGTGTTGAGACAAGTCCCACATTGGGGAAATTTGTAAAATAATCCCTGTATAAACATTAAGAGTCCACCCTTCACACTGCCAATTGGTTTTGTGATAATATGGGGGCTCCATCTAACATGGTATCAGAGCAGGTTTAATTCGTGCACACAATGTCACACTTATCCACGTCACCCAATAAAGGTCCACGTGTTAGGCCCATGATATGCCACACGTGCGGGGGCGTGTTGAGACAAGTCCCACATTAGGGAATTTGTGAAATGAATCCTGTATAACTATAATGAGTTCACCCTTCACATTGCCAATTGGTTTTGTGATAATATGGGGGCTCCATCATTTCTTCTTCATGGTATCAGAGCAGGTTTAATTCGTGCGCATGGTAAAAATTGAAGTAGAAAAACATAATTTTAAGATAAATTACAAAAGAAAAAACAATGTATAAATAAAACAAAGAAACATCATATTGAATTAAGCCAAAATTTGTTGAAGTTCTCGCATGGTACTGGGATTCTCATCCGGACGGGCTGTAATGATTAATAAGTGCATTTTGCTTCACAACACAAATAGCTACTAATAAGTCAACTTATACATTTGCTATAATCTAAGAAATACATGATATGACATTATATGCCCATATTAATAGAAGAATATATTGTACACGTTTAGAGCAACATGAGAAGCATACTGATACAAATAGATTTCTAAACAATGTTATCATTGTAAATGACTGTAAATTATAATTTATCAAAACCGATATCCATATTTAAACTTATACCCATCACAAGAACACTATTTTATCTACCAGTTAAAATAATATTAGCTTTTCCATGTCATAATTTCTTTTTATCTCATACATAAATTTACTTACAAGTACTGAACAATGTTTAAAGCATGAAATAGAAACAAAAATACCACATTAACAAATTTCTAATGCATGTATGTAGACAGTAAATATATAGCAACATAGTCAATAACAGATGTTTTAGAATTCAATATTCAGTACCAACAGATTATTTGTACTAACTAATATTGCAATTTTAGCAGATTAAACGCATTCACATTAGCATATTACATGTTAGTAAGTGAATCTTTTTTAGGTGATGGGACAAGTATATACTCAGTTTATTGATAAAATTTCAGTATATAACAACTCAACTGTAAATAACAACATCATGTTTAAGCAGGAAATGTCATAAAATGCATCATGCAAGTAGGTGTAAATGTTCCTTCATACATGGGTTCTAAGTGTCATGAGCCTTGAAAACCATTTACAATTAAGCAAATAACATATGTGCTTCTATACTGGATTTTGTCTGCATGACGCCTATGTTGTATAGTTGGTTTCATCAACAAGATTCCTACTTTGGATTTTTCATTGTACATTTTGTGCAGTATTCTTTCTGTAATCTTCATGCGAACTGATTTCCCTGACCCTTAATCAAGTCTACTATCCCAAGTTTTAATACTCTGCCTTGATACTATGCGGTTTTTTCTCAGTTGTTATTGGCATTATTAGCATTAAACCTTAATCGAAAATTTCAACAATTAGGAAAGAGTTGTTAAATTTATCAAATGGGGGAATAAGAGATATCCTAAAATTACAAAATTACAAGTCGAATCAGTCTTTCACTTGAAAATAGAATTTATATTTCGATTTAAAAAATATCATTTATGCAACTGCCATTCAATTTTTTTTAAAAAGAAAATCAACAAGAAAATTAAAATGACCAGAACATTGACGTCTAAATAAGAAAAAAAAATTAAGGCTGTGTTTGTTTTGAGGAAAACGTGCTTTTTAGGTGCTGAATCAAAATGCTAAATACATTCAGCGGTATTAAGAATGTTTGGTTCCAACCCTTAATCAGCAAAACTCGGACAAATAAGCAAAATATCATTAAGCTCAAATCTGAGTTTTTTTAGCTGCTGAATCGACGATAATTTTACAACGGATAGCTTCAGTTCTTTTATATGCTGGATTGCTGAAGGAAGTCACACAGGAAAACAACTTTATCTCTGCATTGCTTCATCACACTGCTTTATCTTTCTGCCATACCAGGTAACAGCACTTTTCTTCTTTGATTTCGGTATATTTTTTGTTTGAATTGGCCAAATCAACAATCATAGAGCTGTTAACAAACGAAACAAGAGACTGCCATTTTGGCTGATTTGCATCATTCTCTATTGTTGCCCGTTTCTAATTTGATGAAATAATTGGGTATTTCAAGTAGTTGGTTTATGGTTTTTGACTTATCCCTACACCTAAGCTGCAAGAACCAACTTGCATGTGAGGCCATAGATCAGAATTTTGTTGAGTGCTTACAGACAAGAAAATGAATTAAGCAGAAAATTGATATCAAGAATTTAATGGTGAAGATGATTAGACAATACTTTCAAGAAAAAAAGGTTGATATCAAGAAGATTTGGAGTTGGCTTATGGCACAGGAAAAAGGGTTTGAATCAAGATTTGCTATACAAATGAAAGACCGAATTCAATTAACAAACAGAATCAAAGAATTGGCAGAGAATTATCACATGAATTATAATAGAAATGAATAAATTGCTGAAAGGAAGAATAACATACAAACTGATATGAAAAGCTGAAAGAACAGTGATGAAATACTGCAAGAATTAACAAGAAATTAGGAAGAATTGTAGCAAGTATATTGAATTAAAGAACAAACTGGAAAGGAATTTGCAAAATATAAAATGATCTAAGCTACAAACTGGAAGGTAACTTGCAGGAAGGAAAAACTACAATTAACCAAGAACTGGAATTAAATTTGCTGAAAGAAAAAGGTAATTACAAGCTAACCGATGATAGAAAATATTTTGCTTCAGATTTCTTCACACACCCTACTGGCAACACACTGCCCTTATTTATACACAAAGACACAGCCACACAATGCCTTCCAACAGGCCCTAAACACATGATCTAACGCAGCTTTCAGGCCCAATAGAACTTAACCAACTTAGGATCGTTACATAAGCCTGTTTATATTTAATAGAAATGAACGTTGATAATTAGGCGCGTGCTTACATAGATAATGATGTCATTCATTGTGCTTATGAGAATGGACAGAATATTCATCAGAAGTTGACGTCGGAGTCATGAATCGGTGATCAATGGGAATATGAATTTGGCTTACCATCTGTGTAATTTTCTGGCTGCTTGTGATTAGTAATGCAATTAATTTTATGAATGTAATCAATTGTCAACAAACGACTGCTAGGAGAAAAGTTGGGGAGGGCCTTTTTCTTCATTTGACGGTAAATAATGAACCCAAATTATGATTAAATTAGTTTATCGTGAAACATTTTTTTAACGAGTGGATATACGGTGATTCTGAATTGAAATTATAAAGAAAATTTTGTCAGAGCATAAGTTGGTGACATTACAATGGATATTGACTATTAAATTTTCCCCATAATTCAATCTAACTAGCAAACAAGATGAAGTCCAATGTTTAAACTTTATTATCGATCTTATGATTCCTCACTAAGAACAAATTTCCTATAAGATTGATTTTTCATTAACAATGTATGATGCACGAAGAACATATTTTCAGATTAATATGCATTAGCTTTTTTTTTTTTTCTCGTATTTGTTGACAACAGTGTGTTTAAACATTTACTTCAAGTGTCCATGTGTAACTTCTGCATAAATGATCTGTTTTAATTTTTAAATGTCCATGTGCAATTCGTAGGATGACATCACGTAGGAACTCTGAAAGTAAATATACGGGCAACGAAGCAAACAAAGCTTCTAAGAGCGGGGCCACATTTGCATTAAATCCTGATTCAAGGGTGCTCAATGAAACAATTTATAATCTTGCTAATAACTTTCTTATACCTCCATTATGTAAGTAAATTACACAAGTTTACGTTTAAAATGAACTGATGTTGTATTATGCTTATTTTTTCCTCTTCTGTTGCAGATAAGTATTATCTTTGTGACGCTGCTTACGCAAATACCAGAGGATTTCTATCGCCTTATCGGAACACACGTTATTGGTTGAATAGTTACAGAAACGACTCTACGACAAATAAAAAAGAAAAATTTAATCATGCACACGCGCGATTAAGAAACGTCATCGAACGAAGTTTTGGTGTTTTAAAGAAAAGATTTCCCATTTTAAGTAAAATGCCTCCATACAAATTTTCCGACCAAAGAGATATTGTTATCTCATGCATGACAATACACAACTTTCTATGTCGTGTCTCGCTTGATGATGAATATTTTTGGAAGCTGAGCAAGAAGAAGATGCCACAAATGTGGAAACAAACAATGGAATTGATAATCAAGAACCACCACAGGCTCCACCAACTTACAATGAAGTGTTTTCATCCGACTCACAATCTTTTATGTCAAATTTGTGTGATCAAATTGCAGATCTTCTCTAGTTTTTTTTCTCTAGTCGTACTGTTAAAAAGTTGCTTTGATTTTTATTTCGTGAAGGCATTCAATGAAAAATATTTCCATTTGTAGTTTGTAATAACTCAAGACAGGTAATTTCATTGGTCATGCCGAATAATAGACGAATAACCATACATGGCAAATTTGTCAGCTAACAAGTTATTAAAAAAAAAACAAATTTACAATTAGCACGTAATCAAACAACATTTTCACAATCAGCATTCAGCAATCAGCATTCAGCAATTTTAACAAACGATACCTTACATTTTTTGCACCAGAAGCTTGTGCTGGCTTAAGTGGAGCTGAAAGTAGTAACCTTAATTGTTTATTTGAATCAACATGAAAGTTGGAAGGTAATATATTGTGTTGCACATTAACTGTTTTTGCTGCTGCTGCTATTGTTGCTATCATTCTTTCCCTAATGCAAAATATTAGTGTGCTCTTTTGTCCGTAATAAATCTTGATGAATTAATCAAGTGTAAATGAACCTAAATATTGTTTGTCCTCTCATTTTGTTTATAAATCTACATAAAAGGAAAAATGAATATTTAATATTTAGGAATCTTTTTGGGCTGCCTAATTTAATTAGAAACATTTATTTTAATTGACTATCACCCTCATTTTTGAATCCTAATTGTAAAAAACACTACAGTACCTCTTTTGATTGAGCATGAATCCAAGTGTGATCCGTACTGGAGTTCGATTTTCCACCATTAATTTTTCGCTGGAATAGCAAGGATCATAAAACCGGGTTCCGTATATGTGAAGGCCAGGAATTGCTAGCGTTGAAATAAGAAGCGCTGAAGTGTACCTTATTTATCTTCAACCAGTCTGTAATATTTCCACGTTTTCTGAGTTTATTTAAATTTAAATGTTATTTTTATATTTACAAATTAGTTACTTCATGTTGTTGTACTCGATTACTATTTGTTGAATAATTCATCAGTTATGATGATCTCAGGTAAATTTATTTTTAATTAGTTTAGATTCAACTATTCCCCATTTAATTGAGATATTACATACAAATTACAGGTATTAGTTCACGTTGTTGGATTCATTAAAAGAAGACTCAACTCTTATACAGAAGAACTGTCATTTTATTCACCCAGTGAGGAATGAGCACGGACTCATTCTGCTCAGGGATGGATCAAGGAGCTCGCCCATGGATGCTTATACAATGGAATTTTTTTTAAATAATTTTTCCTAGAAATTGAACATTGCAGATGCCTTTTCTGAAACTGTAAGTTGTCAGAAATTATGTATGCATTATGGTTTACTCCTGTACATTGACTACTCCGCTCTTCGGAGGTATAAATTATGTATATGTCTTTTCTTTCTAAAAAAGTATTGGTAGTGATCATAGTAGTTCCATAATTAAATTAAAGAGTTTGCTAGCTATAATCAAAGAGGTAGTAGTCAGGAACTCTTTAATCATTTTGGATAAGGGACAAAAATGATAAAGGACTTAATAATATTATAAGATGCATACGAGCATCTAAAAAGATTAAAATGAAACAGTGGACCCCAATGGAGAAATGGGAATGATGCACAGGAAACATAAACTTTCATGTTATGCAAAGGCCATTTACTTCTTTTTTTTGCGTGAAATGTAACATGTAATACTTAAGTTAGAATATAGATGTATGAAAGAGTGATTCACATATTCATAAACATATATACTTAAGTTAGAATATAGATGTATGAAAGAGTGATTCACATATTCAGAAACATATGATATTACAGGGTTTTCAAAATTTTATTATTTTAATAGGACGCCTCGCATCATTAGGATGCAGGATTTCTCCAGATAATGATACTAATGGGTTTCAAATGTATAAACCTTCTTGATCAATATATGATTATTCAATATTCATATAAGCTGAAGGAAACAACTATCGAGAATGTAATTAGCATTGATGTTGAAGCTTCACTTGGTATTGATTCTGCTTATGTATTCTAATTGTGATCATGTATAGAAAAAAATCATTATGTTTTAAAGAAGTGAACATTGATGTTTAACAAGTTGTATTTTTGAAAAGGATAAAAAAGTGCTAAAGAAGTAAAATGTTTGATAAACAAAAAATGACGTGAAATGTATATATTATTACATCTAGATAGATTTGACCCTTTTTTTGTCCCTAACTTATAAATCTTTGTATGGATGATGAGGTTACTAAAAAGCAGGTGTTGTTTGTGTTGATAATGATCAAAGCTACAAAAAGTTATTTTTTAATTTTTGTGAAGTTGGATAGGTAAAGATTCTCAAAAATGGGTACAAATGAAATGATAACCCTATTTCAGCATAAACGTCGAATTAAAAGAGGAGGGAATGCATTCGTGGATAGGTAAATTATAAGTCAATGAGTCCTATCTGATGTTCCTTTTGTGAAAATGAAATGCATCAGATTGCTAGAGGCATTAAAATCCAATTTCACTAGCATCAACTAATTATTTTAAAAAAATAACAATTATGAAACAAAACTAACCATTACAAAACAAAATTAAATGAAATAACGTTCATGTAACATGAACGAGGTTGATAACATATTGTACCTGTTTGTTCTATTTGAATATCCACTTATCAACGTTGCACCTAGATGTAATATACTAATGAACAAGATAAAACAACAAAGCATTTTAGACATTTATGTTTTATAAGTGGGACCTACAATTTTTTTTAAAAAAACTTAATATGTCACATGTGATAACTTTCATCCATCATCAGTTATAAATCATAACCTTTTTTATCTTTCAATAAAGGTAAAAAGGAAACATTTTTTCAATATTTACCTTATTGTTAAAAGTTTTGAAACATATATTGAATTATACATAAATATAGGAATAAACTGAAATCCTATTTATCCTAACATAATAGTAATAAAAATACATCTTCCTAACAAAAAAAACTCAACACAACCCTATAATTAAACATGCTGAATGTATAATATTATAAGAACATTGGTTGTTGTACTCCTTACAAACAATTAATATAAGGATATAAAGAAAGTAAAGAAAATCAACAGGCCACAAACTACACTTAACATTTATCATGCTTACTTATTCCAATATAAAATTATGTTATTAACATATATTTGCAATACACTTCCGAGTCTTTCTGCCCTCTGAAAATGTACACTTAACGTGTTTGTGAACAATGTCTGCCTTCTTACACTTGATAGTAGTATACGACAATGTCTCTCTAATTTAATATTGCTTGTTTTTTCACTTACTTTATCTGAAATGCTCAAATGATTTGGTGTTGTTAACCATGTACAAATTCCCTAACTTATGAAGCGCTATGTACATGCTCTCCCATGTCCGTGATTTACTTCGATCAATATGTTGAAAATATTTTTTGTTGGTAGAATTTTTTTTTTATACCATTTGAAACAAGCTTCATATTTTTATACCATTGGAAGTGCTGACTGTGCATACGTATAGACTATATCAAGGCCGCATGAACAATTTATCGAGTGCTAGAGACATATACCAACACAACAATTTGTGTTTTGACCTCAAAATGTTCGACTTATACTAAATTTTATGCATGACTTTAGCCTAACCAGTGATCAAAGATGAAGCGTATAATCATTGGGAAATTTGTGCATAATATATTATTAGGGGGTGCATACTTTTGTTTTTAATTGCATCAGCCAGTGGAGCTTCAACCACAGAATAAGGGGAAACCATGGGATAAAGGGGATAAGCCTTGCTTGCTGTATCTGTCATTTGAATACAAAAATATTTAAATACATGATATGTATTAGTTTGTTTGCATATATATTTCTGTATTCTTACAGTATAGTAGTATGTCATGCTTGAGCAGGACATCGTTTTGTCACAAATAGCCATATAATTGCTTGCAATCAAATAACATGTAACAACTTATAAACAACTTAGTAACATATGGAAAATTTCACTGGACAGAGGCATTACTGTTCTGACACATGACTTTTTAATTGCAGTGAAGTGTAGGCTGCTATAATATGTGCAAGGTAGTATTACAAATTGATGACATTCAATATTTGTAGACACATTATTTCAGACCCGATAATTTAAGCATCCAGAACTACTCAATACTCCAAATCGTAGTTTTGAAAATAACCGACTAATTATACTCATTTTACTAGTTATAGTTAACTTATATAGCTTTTTAACATAAAAAATAAATTCTTCCCCGTTGAAGATGTCGTGTTCCCTTCAACTGAATCAGCTTAGAATAAGTATGGCGCTTGCACATTAATGAAAGGAAACATTATTACGTTTAAATATTGTGCGAGTAACCAGCATTAACATTATGATATATATATATATATATATATATATATATATATATATATATATATATATATATATACAAGTTTGATATACATGCATATAATAACCTATAGTCACTAAACATATAAGACAATACATGTACGTTAAGTTACATAATACTTTTTGTGCAATACGTAGATGTTACATAATACTTTTGTGCAATACGTGTATGTCATGTTACATAATACTTTTGTGCAATACATGTATGTTAAGTTCATAACACAATCAACTGATTAAAAAAACATAGACGGTTCATAGTTAAGTTAAAATAATACTTTTGTGCAATACGTGCATGTTTAACAATATTGATTTTGCATTTTTATGGAAGTGAAATCATAGTTATATTTATATAATTTACTTTAATTCTAATATTAATTGGGATTTCTACAACTACAGTGACAAAGACGAATTTGAACAACTTTTACATCTTTTCATCGTATGTTGTCACAAATTTAACAAATCATTCAGCGATTAACTATATATTAATTTGTTTTGTTCTGTTTGACAAATTACACGAAATCATTTTTGGGGTACATGTAAAATATAAGCATAAGAAAATATGAATGTGATTTGGATAATTGAATATTAAGGTGTTATTTCATTAGTGTTCACCATCTGAAAGATTGAAGGCCACCTCCGGTTCATATCTTAATTCATACTTAACATATTGAAAATACACGCAATAACGATCACTTAAAATGGGTTCTATTTTCATTTGGATCTTCGAGTAGATTATAAAATTACTCATATAATAGTAGTCTTCTTCCTGTATTACGACACCCGCATTAGCGCTCAATATAGACACCAATGTAACCATAAATTAATGACACACTAATGTAAATAGAACTCACCGACATATTACAGTATTAAAATGATTATCCCATGTTACCCATGTGCTTAGCACCAGCCACCATGTGTGCCAATCTTACAAAGACATCAATTTCAACTTCTCCCAATACTCTCCGTGTGCGAAGCACGAGTTCCAATCTAGTGTGTGCGTGTGTGTGTGTGTGTGTGTATATATATATATATACACACACACATTAGTAAGAAATTCAAAAAGTAACTTGCAACCAATCAAATTGAGTAAGAAATAAATGAAGGCATAACATCGTTTGAAATTTAAAAAAAAATGAAGATTATGTGTAAATTAAAATGTAATTTAAGGACAAAAAGTAATAAATGTATAATGAATGAAAAATGGATAAGAAGATAACTGCATTTGAAATCAGAATACATATTAAAAGGAAGAAATCAATGAATCGATGGCTCTAATAATGACATTAATTCAGTAGCTATTAACAGACAAAGAGTTAAAGAGTTATATGATACATATATGGGCATAAGTTTGAAATTTAAATATTTAGTATGTATTATAAATGGGAGAATGTAAATTACATTGCAATATTTAGTAAGAAAAGAAACGATACAAGCAACGTTGATCAAGAAATTAATATAGGCAAAAATTAATGTTAATAACCTAGGTCATTTAATGTTATATTTATTCACTCGTACGTTTTGGATTATATTTTATTTAATCTGACATATTAGAATCTTCTGTACACGTATAAATAGACTAGCAGAGCCTAGCCTCCAACTCATATTTTCTGAGACGACTCCAAGGCTCTGCAATTTTCTTTCTTCTCCATATCTTTTAGAAAATAGATTATTAGTTTTCAGGAATTCTAATTCAAGATTTGAATACAAAGACTACAGATCTACAATATAGAAGTTCAGATTTCTTGTCAACTTGAGGTACATCATATGAATCTGAATTATTTAGGTTTCTTTCTTTGCTTCTTCTATTAGCATCAAATCTGTAAATCTATGGTCATCTTAATATTAGATTCAATTAGAAAGACCACATGGATTGGAAAGTTGTCAGGTGAGTAGATTTATAATTATACCTTTTGGTAGCGGTATATTTATCATTTAAATTCCCTGTCATTCTTAACGTGATAAATAATTGGAATTTGTGGTAAATGCGATATAATCTATTTCTAAGTATGTTAAGAATATTGTTGTTGTAAAAATCTGTTTCGTTAATCTTCTGTTTGGATTGAGAATTATTGTAATACTGAAATTGTGGAATTTACAATAAACATAAATATGTTCTTAATATTGTTATTTAACGACAAATTGATATGTTGTAAACAGAATTACAGTGAAACTGGGAATAATGGAAAATGAATTGGTATGCCTAATTTTGAAGGGAAAATTTACAGTAATTGAAACGATAAATGAAAAACAAAAATTAACGTCTAACTAAGAAAATAAAAAAGGGAAAATTAGAAATGGGCTGAGTTAGCTGGTTTTGGCGGAAAATGGATACATTTCCATAATAGTAAAATTACAAAGAACGTAGTTGCAAGAAAAAAAAAATTAATGTGAATTAGGGATTCTTTTACTGTATTGCACACTAATCAAATAAAATATACATGTATGTCCACAATGAAAATAAATGAAATAGGTTGCAATTATGGATCTTAATTGATGTACGTTATGATAATAGATCTTTACATCTTCTCGTTAATTGAACTAATGAGGTGTGTGAGATATTTTCCCTGAAATAATAAGAATGTACATGACGGTAATCAAAAAGAGGTTACAATAGTAAAAATTTGGTTAATGTTAAGGAAACTAAGAAAAATTGTGTTGAAAGGGGAATTTAACCTATTATGATTAGTTATGTGAATGAGAATGAAATATGTTTTGTCTTAGGGATGAGAGAAATTATAACATAGGTTGTAATTTAGAAAAGAGAACTTATTAAAAAACCTTAGTTAAGAGAACTAAGTTAATAAGTAAACAACAACGACAAGTTGTGCTAACAGTGTAAGACAATGTTATGATTAAGTAAGAGAATAAAGTAGGCTTATTATTATTAGACTTATAATTGTGAGCAGCAAGTCTTATAGATGTACTAAATAATAAGCGGAAGACCGCTCAGGCGGCATAGGGCTGAATCAAGAAAGTAAGTAGCCAATTATGATCTAATGAATCAATTAACTTGAATAAAAATTAAATATATGGGTAATCAAGTTAATAAGAATTGTGATAAGGTAAAGCAAGCACAAAATTAGAGATTAGACGTAGGATATAATAACGTCTAATAGTCCGCTTTAGACCAAAATATGGTTCTAACACCCAAATTATCTTGACTCGCATAGGATTAAAACTAGAAATGAAAGAAAAAGCGAAAAACACACCAAATTTATAGTGGTTTGGCGTCAAAGAGCGTGTGTCCACTTTATATGACTTTGATTATACGTTTGAATGCAAGTACAATCAAAATATTCTCACAATCTCACTTTTACAACAGTGATTCACTCAACAATTTCGAAATATCTCTGATTGGAAATAATGGAGGTTTGATAACGGTGGAATCAGAGCTCTGAATTGCCAAAAGATCCTGAAAAATGCCAAGTATTGGGCTATTTATAGGTGATTTCTGCAGGCGGTTCGTGAAGACACGTGGCACCAATCCAGAGAATCTCGGGCCCGTTCGTGGGTGAGTGGAGAAGTGATCAAAATGGTCGTTATGGACAGGTGTCATCAGATCCTGGATACGCGGCTCGTGGGAGACCATGTAGTGGCCGTTACCTCTTCGAATATAGGGTTGACTCGTGACCCCATGACATATGCGGGTTGTGATGTCTCCACTGCGAACGGGTCACGATGCCTCCATCGCAAGAGGGCTTAAGGTTGGGGTCCCGAACGGGTTTATGCGGCTGGAGCATGAGCCATGCAACTACGAATATGCAAGCCTCCTCTTCTTTGTCAATTTCTTGTATGTTCAAATCTTTATGGCTTAGTCTAAAAGTTAGCCAACATTTTACCCCCTCGAATACGTTTTATCAAGGATGGAACGTGGTTCGAAATTTCCAAACCATCTTTTCTTGAAGCGGTAAGAGTCGACAGTCGCATTCGTTCGTACCGTCGTGCTGGTTCACAAAGTCATGTCTCTTTGTGAACCCGCGTTCTCTGCTATCTCTAGACGAGTATAAATACCTGATTAAGCTTCCAAATATTTTTCTGTTTATTGGTTATTCCAATCTTTTAAATTCCAGAGTATATCGCGAGTAATTCTTCAGGTAAGTCCCAAGTTCCAGTAAATAGTTTTTAAGAAAACTTATTACACCTACGGATGAAAAACCTTAACTTTTTCGATTTAGTTGTTATCCCAAAGTCTTTAGCATCAGGTCGTGCCCTCGACCGTATCTCCTGGGGCGATGTGAGTCACGAACAGACGCCGATGCATGTTTCTTCGTGAGAAGCTGTAGGCCCAACCGAATTTTCATGGCCCACTGGGCTGAGCCGGCTCACAAGGACAAAAAAGGGGAGACTGAGAGCCTTTACGGTGGTTATAAAAAATGTTTTACTCTCCACTCTCCGTCTTTTACTTTGACTGCAACTAAACTAACTTTTCTTTTAAGATCTGAAACCCTAATTTCAAAGTTCCCCCAATTCAATCGAACTCATTTCTCAGTATTTATAGGTAATGGAAATCATACTCAAGAAGCTTCTCTCTCTTTTTCCTTTAATTTTCGTAGGCAAACGGTCCGGCCCTGTTCTTGACGCCGCCGCCAGTATTGGTGGTGGTGATGATAGGTGTTATTCATTAATCGAGCCGCTATGTAGGAGGATGGTGAGGAGTACGAGAAGTGAGGGATTAAGAGGGGTAATGCGCTGAGCGATGGAGGATTGAGGAGGAAGTATCGAGGAGCTTTAAGAAGGTGTTTCTGTTGGGTATCAGTTCATGGTGGTAAACAAAGAAAGTCTCAGATGGGAGATGATTCTCTTTACATCGGGCCGTGGAGGGCGGAAATAAGGCGGTTCGTGGAGAAGGGTGGAGTATCGGTTCGTAGCTAGGAGAAGTGAAGCGGGTCGTGGAGGTACTATACGACCCGTATACGGCGAGCGGATATAATGTTTAAATAAGGGCCTGACCACGAGCACTATTGTAATCACGAACCGGACTTTTCTCCATGAATTAACCCCTTGCCACGTATCGGTATTTGGGCGAGTCGATGCTTGTGTGCCAATTAAGCTCCCATCACGAGCCGACCTTTTCTCGCGAGCTGGTTCCATTTCACGATCCACTACGGAAATCTTCATGGATAGATTTACCCTCGAGCCAACCCTCATCATACGATTACATGTGGCTTTACGCCATCAACTAATTGAACATGTTAATTTATACTTCATCTAAAAATTAACTATAACCCAAATGAGCCAACAAACAGTTAGGTTAGAACCTTTGTGACGAACTTTCTTGAATTGGATTGAGCGGGGACTTAACTTTAAGACATGTGATGACCAATAATTCCTCTATTTGTTTTGCTTCATGTTTTTCTTTTCAGCAATGCATACATTGGCACGTACTAGCACTTGCACACACGGGGTTTATGTGCATGTACTCTTTGATTCTCTCCTGTATTTGTTTATCGATAAAACAACCATGTCTGATAGATTCTTAGCGAAGATACCATAGAAGAATGCAGATCTAGAGTCGTAAAATTATTATAATCCTGATGCACTTCCATTAGACCCGGAATTGGATAACCATAGATTTGATTAGGAAATAGATATAGATACGGAATCAACATCTTCTGAAAGCACATCACTAGAGGACGAGGAGGATGATCGGGCTCCCGATGAAATTGAGGGAGTTAAGATATTGGACGAGCCGAGTGATTCCATTGCTTCCAAACTGGATGATCTAAAGTTAAAGAAAATCTGTTTAAGGCATAGGATCCCCTGGGACGATGTGAAAACTCCGGAGAAAGAGGACGTACCCCACTTTGCCCCAGAAGGGAACATGGCTAATAGCAAGGTCATGTGTACAGTATGTGCTATTCCTCCTTTTCCTCCGATCATTGTTGATCTCCTGAGGCGGCCACAGATTGCTCCCGTGCAACTCCATCCCAATGCTTGCACTCCTCTGTACACTTTGTATGTTGCATATGCAGAAATCCTGGGGACCGAGCTCGTTTTCAAAGATTTGAACTTCTATTACTATTTCAAGCATCGCTCCACAAAGACCACGAACTTTATTTTCTTTGAGTCGATCCCCTCCAAAAAGGTATTATCGGACGGGCACAGTAACTTATGCGATGCCAAATCCGAATGGTTTTGCATAAAAAATCAAGTTGGATGTGCGAGGAGGTGGTTACAGTCAAGTAGGTTCTGAATCTTTCAATGTATGTCCCAACTACATGATTAATGTGCTAATATCTACTTTTTCTGTACAGCTCATAATTTCCAGAAATAGGAAGATGAAATATACGAAGATTGTCTTTCCCGCCTTGTAAAAAGCAGCTCTGAATTTTGCAGAATCAAGAAGTGTATAACCTATGAAAATCTTCACAAACATCAACTTCTCGATATAACATTTAGGTTTGGATAGGGTGGCAGGACCTACAGATATGTGCCCCCAACTTTAACTCCTGGGGAGTCGAATAGCATGCCCCCAGCTGAGAGCAGGTGACAATGGAATTCAGGGCATTACCTGGTCTACCCAAAAGTCCTTCGCCGATGATTGACCAGGATGACGAAGATTTGAATGTGTATACTGGAGGTGAAGCTCGAACTGACGAACCTAAGGATGCCCCATCCCTGAAGGGAGACTCCTTCCAAGATACTACCTCCATTTAAACCCTCAACTCATGATTCTTTAATGGAGGAGGAAATATATGGGGATTTAGAAAACTTCCCCTACTGGATAATATTTACACATCTAAGGACTTTGGAGCAGAACCGTTCTTTCCTATCTCCGAGGAAGAATCCACTCCTGTCAAGGAAAAGGAAGTAGCACAGACAAGCCTAGCTCCAGGACCTAGTCTGTTAGGGGGATTATGCGGGACACACACATCACATGCAAAACACATCATAACAATCATACACTGTATGTATTCATGAGCCTTATTCTTGCTTATAATTTTTGTAGGAAATATGCCTCATCGCTGCTCCTACTCATATCATGAACTTCGTGAGTGCATGCCCAGACTCAATCCCGTACTTAAGCATGGTCGTAGTGATAATCGGGGAAGAGACAAGAAGAAACACTATGATTCCCATCAGCCTCATCTTATACACTCTCGCTCTCCTTCAAGACAAGATCCCGAGAAGCACCATAGTCGTCAAGTGCCACATGCGGGGGGCAAACAACTTCCCAAAGCCCGGACTACCCCAAAAGTTATCCCTCTTCAGGAAAAATCCTCCATAAAGCACCGTGAACCCAAGGACAAGCACACGAATCTGAGCAAAAGTTTGGAAAAAGAGAAGACAACTTTTGTCCCTTATGGTCAGCACATCTTGGACACTACTACCGCATGGGAGTTCGGCCTTACTTCTAAAAATAAGGAAAAAGTGGAGCGTTTATGAAAGCAGTTCCACGACATTTATTTTGAAAGGATGCTTTTCGTTGCAAATCTTGAACCTGTTTCTGATGAATGGGATACAGGAGTCATGGACCGAGTTAGTCATGTGGCTAAACAATATAGGACAATGAAAAAGCATGCCAAGAATCTTTCAAAGGTTATCTGCCGTTTGGAAGTAGATGCGGCCAAAGCTAGAGTGGAGATCGAACACGACATTAAGGCCGGAAACAAGGCTAAAAAAAACTTGAAGATACTCAAGCTCTTCTTGCCTGAACTCAAAGGGATGCTGAAAATTACAAGACAGAGTTAGAAAGTGCAAAGAAATTCTTCCACTTTGAACTTGATTCGAACAACTAAGAGCGTGTGGCCCTGAAAAAGGAGATAGAGGATCTCAAGTCGATTAATAATGGATTGAAGAGGTCACAGGACCACTTTGCTATGGAAAAAGCTGCTTGGGAGAAATAAATGACAAGCTTAAGAGCTAGACTTGCCCATGATGAGGAGGGAGAATCTTTTACTGAAGGACATGCCAACAAAGCCCTCGAGTCTGCCTCGAATGCTACCGCTAAACTTGTCGCTGCTGAACAAGAAATAGAAGGGCTTGACGATTTATTAATAGACTTTTTTGCTTAGGTCATTCGAACCCGAGACATATCCTGGATCAAGAACCATCCCATTACCTTGGTTGATGTGCGGGACCAGATTGTTGAGAGACAAATACAATGGTTAAAGATTGAGGAGGTCAATGAGAACTAGCTTATGCAGACCATTCTCAGAGGTAGAGAGCCTGAGGTTTTAGCAGAGGGCAGGCACCGAATTAAAGAGTTTATGGAGGAAGTGAGGCTTAAGGTCAAGGCCAAAAACAAAGTTGATGAGGGTTCAAGCTGAACGACGGAGCTTAAGACTTCTGGGGTCGAAGAGTACAACCTTGATGACCCAATAATCTCTGAAGTTCCTGTTTCCCAAACAGCTGGGGCTTCTGTTGCAGCTATAGACGAGCTGTCAATGGAAGGTATATCCATATTCTTTCCACAATTTTTCAAAGCTATCATAACTTATCATCGCATTGGGGGAGCAAACAGTTAAGGAGACCGCATTCTCTCCTAAATTAATAGCTATTCCTTCTCATCATGAAGGTGTCAAGCCGCCGAAGGAACTGGAGAAAAGCAAGTGGAGTCTGGGGTGGCGGAGAAAGCCATAATCCCATCAAGTGCTGACATCCCTAAGGATGCAGAGATCATCGAAGCCTTACAGGACACTTAGGGTGACAATGGAGATGAAGAGGGAGATGTCACTATTATTAGGGAAATAAAGGAGGGTGATGACATGACATTAGCTGAGATGAAGGCTAAGCAGGACGAGTTCTTAAAGATTAAGGTTAAGGAAGAGCCTTATATGTACCACCTATCCCTGTAGCTGCTCCTGGATCCGAAATGATTATAAAGCTCTCCTCCAAGTCCATAACAACACAACTCGCGTCCTAATCTACTGGTGTTCCATAGGATCCTTCCTCAGGGAAGAAGAAAAGGAAGAAGCATGATTCTCCTAATGCTAGTAAGGAGGTTCTAAAAATAAATAAGAAGAAGAAGAAGTCAAAGGCATCCCTGAAGTTAAAATAGGGCTCGTTTGTTTGTGTTTTATTTTCAGATTTCCCACTAGCCCTTTGTAGTTGTTGCGAGTGCAACCCTCGCATTTTGTCCAGCTTTGTTCCTGCATCTAGTAAATGAAAATCTGTTTCCTTTTTATTGTTGTGTACCTGCGAATATCTCATATTTATTCATGTATTTAAATATTTGAATCGTAAATGAGACATGAATGAATCAACATCATAAGCTGTCACTACAAGCATAACATAAAAAATTCATAGCATGTTATTCTGTTGATATCATAAAATGTGCCATGTATACGCCCCCAATCAATCATCGACATGATGCCTGGTCAGGGCTTGTTGAGGATTGATTAGGATCGACATCGCATTGCCCCCCATCTCCGGACATGAAGGGTTCGGCCTCATCTTTCACCCTTGCCCCCGATACTACAGTGGGGTAGGAGCCGTTTTATGGCATTACTCAATATGCCTTTATACTCTCCCGTCGTATGCCCAGGATAGAGTTCGAACTCAGCTTTCAGTCTGCTCCCCGATCCTTCAATAGGTTAGGAGTTCTTGTGGCACTAGTTTCTGGTGCCTTTATACTCTCCCGTCAAATACCAAGGGTAGAGTGGAGTGAGGCGGTCTTTGTTAGGGACTGCGGAATGGATCATCTAGGCAAAGCAAACACTAGAGGGTGAATAGTGTCTGTAAGACTTTAAACAAAACTAAAAATTAGATCAAACTATGGGATGTATTAAACACCACAAACACAACCACAAACATAGATTCAAACAAAGATGCAAAATAAACGAAAATAAAAGTGCAGAAAAGGAAAGAACACACCAGATTTTATACTGGTTCAGATCACTTCTACGTCCAGTCCTGCACAACGCTGGATTGTTCATAGTTTTATTACTGTTTTCAAATAGCTAAATACAACCACCTTGATTTCCTGACTCAACAAGGAGACGTTGACTCCTATCCCTTGATTTCATGGCTCAACAAGGGCACACCGACTCCTATTCCTTGATTTCACGGCTACAAGGATAAACTGATTACTCTTTAACTTACAAGCAGGGTTTTCAACCCAAGAAATTAAAAAATAGCCCTATAACCCTTTAATAGCACTTGATTTAGAGAGTAGAGAGTGTAGAGAGAAGAATTTTGATCAATTCAGAAGTGAATTCGATAGAGTATAAGTGTAAAAACCATAAAAATGAAGAAGAACAATGATAGGAGGAAAGAGGATGAAGATGGTTAAGAATAGATGCTAGAAAATTCGGTTTTAACCTCTTTATAGAGAATGAAGGGTTGCAACGGTTTTGAAGCGTTTCAAATAATAAAACGACACTTCCCTTCAAATTTAGAAAAGTAGCGTTTATATGTCGACGTACATATTTTGCTTTGTCGACATACTCATGTGTAAATTTTGTTTTCAAAGCATTTTTCAATAATTTTGATATAAAATTAATTCTGAAAATTCTTGATTAAAATTCTAATGTTGTAAATCAATATTACATGATAGAGTAACATATGAAAACATATTTTTAAACTATATAAATATATTTATAAAATTATAAGGTGTTAAACTATATAAAATATAATTAAAGTAAATATAAAAACTTAAGTTTGAAAAAAAAATAGAGACAAGTATAAAAACAAAATAGAGAGGATTGAGGATAAAATAGAAAAACAAAATAGAAGGGATTGAGGAAAGAATTGAAAAATCAGAATTTGAATTTGAATTTGGATTTGAACCTTGAATGCTATTTAGAGTCTTACAAAATCTACACTCTATAAATATATTTTTCTTGACCTCTTGAACTATTGAAATCTTGATTACTCATGAGTCTTGAATCTACTCTGAATTACGCATCTCTAAAAGCTCTTAAACTTTACAGTCTTTAGTATTAATTCCTGTATACAAATCCTGCATATGTGTGTATGTATATATATATATATATATATATTCTAGATAAAGATGTTAGTATATATTTTATAATCAATGATAATTGAAATAAGGTTGTTCTCATCAAAACTCCATTCTCCAACAATTTCCCGCTTTTTGACGATGACGACCTTAGTTTATAAAATATCATACCTGTATATACCAGTTTGATGATGATCCTCTTATACTCCCCATGTTTATAAGAATTCTATAAAACTATGCCTATATTTTACAATTTCTCCCCCTTTGGCATTATCAAAAAGAAAGATTAAATATACTCCCCCTAAGTTAAACATATGTAGAATCTAAATATTATTCCTTGAAATACTACCCCTAAATTATATAATTCTCTGAATAGAACATACATAATTTCCTAAAACTAAAGAATAATAATTAATATAATGATTAAATACACACCAATCCAAGTATTATTATATACGTTTGTTTAATATATACAAACCAATCCAAGCAGAGTCATACCATATGTCTTAATATGTACAAGTTTCAAACAATATAATCTAATTCACATCACACCATATTTAAACAAATCAATCAAATAGTACCAAATAACTAAACATTTCTTGGAACTTCAACCCATTCATCTTGCCCAGTAATTGGATTCTTCTAGATATCATTCCACTCTTCTTTAATGTTATGTGATGTTTGGATGTTCTCATTTCTGAAATGAGAAGAAATCTCCCAACGAATTACATCAAAATGTTTTTCTTGATGTTTAACAATCCTCATTTGGATTAACTCTAGTTTGCGCTGATTACGTAGTACTATGGAGAGAGCTTTCTTGAAAGAATTTAAAGAATCATCAAGGCTTTCACTTATATTATGAATAGGATTCGCCACGGATTTATGAGAAATGATTAAAGAAGGAGTAATGAAATAATGAAGTTTTCTGGAGGAAATGGACTTAAACAGTGTATGGAATTCATTAGATTTTGAATGCACATGAGTAGTTATTTAATTTTAAAATTTGGAAAAGTTTGAAAAATATTTCTGTTATATGTCGACATACAGGTTTGGTCATGTCGACATAATATTGTGTGTCTTTTGAAAATTTGAAATTTTGAAATCTTTTGAACTCTTGTAATATAACAATATTTTTTATGGTTTTTCCAGAAACATAAAGATGATCAAAACCTGAATAAAACTCCATCCATTACTTACTAAAAAGCAAATACATCCAACTAAACAAGACATACTTAAATACGAGATTCGAAAGCAAATACAAGGAAATATATAAAGATAGATTAAACTAGATGGCCTAATTTTCGGATGATGGTGAGGAAGATGAAATTCCAAGCTTTCTTCCTATCTTGACCATGAATTTGGATAATTTGGAAAGCTTCTTGTTAAAACTTTTGTTAAGCTTCTTTTGATTTTTAAACTTGATTTAAATATTCGTGTCTTTGAGAATACGAGTTGAGGTTGGATACTCAATGCTTTCCATAGAAGTCTCTTCTTCTTCGACTTCCATTGGATCTTGTTGTTGTTGCAATCGGGCTTGCTTGGCCTCATATGTCTCATAAGGTTTGTAAGTAAGGAATTTGCATGAGATGAATGTTTGATGCGTCAAACACTTTTCTAGGGACAAATTCTTCTCCATGAAGACCAACTCCACAATATTTGAAAATGCGAGCGAGATAAACACCATAGTAGAGAGTGATTTCTCTCATAGATACATTTATGGGCTTAATTTCATTAAGGATCATTTCGGCCCAATTGATTTTGTATCCACCAATTATGGCAAAGAGAGCTTTTTGGACTCTTAAAGTTGGATTGTTGAAATTTCCGGAACAGGGAGTGATGGTGTGTTGAAAGAGAAGGTTGAAGATTCTTATTTTTGGACAAAGGAAATGATTTTTGAATTCCATTGGAGCACCATCTTCAAAGATATCGTGATAGGTTTCCAGATCGGTTTCATCGACAACGAAAGTTGAGAAATCTGTGCCCTCACTTCTACAATTTAGAATTTCTCCTAAAAGATCGGAGTCGAGAACAATTTTAGTTCCCTTGACACTACTCCAAATTTGATTTTCATTGCCTTGATAAAATCCGTGGTCGAGATTTGTGTAGAACATCTT
Source organism: Allium sativum (assembly GCA_030737875.1). Lineage (NCBI taxonomy): Eukaryota > Viridiplantae > Streptophyta > Magnoliopsida > Asparagales > Amaryllidaceae > Allium > Allium sativum. The sequence continues at coordinate 302,201,630 of CM060925.1, read as the reverse complement.
CACGAGTTTGGGATAACACACTACGTTGTTATCACGAGAGTCAATTAGACTCAACATTTCGTTGTGTTGAAAAAGAGAAACGAGATCATAACATGGAAAGTCGCTAAAGACAGTGAAAGCACCCGTGTTAACTTTAGCATTTGGTAAATAGTCACCATAGGTTTTAATGGCCTCTTTGTCATTGTAAAGATAACCTGTTATGGCTTTGGTTATCTTCAGTTTTTGAGATGAACTTGAGGAAGCCATTGGTATGATAGTTTTGAGGAGCATAGACATGAAGAAAGTTGTTTTGAGTTGTGAATGAGATGTAGAAAGGATGGATATATATATATATATATATATATATAGAAAATGAACAAACATGAATTGAATAGGCATAACTTTTCAAATTGAAAGAACACCTTTTCTGAACTTGGGAGTTGGTGAAAAGATTGGAGGCAAGTTTGAAAGTCTAAACTTTTAAAATTCAAAATTTTAAATTTCAAAACTGTTGTATATATCGACATGTATATTTCTGGACATACAGTGCTTATTTCAAAAAGAGTTTTGGATTTTCAAGCTTTGAATTGAATTACCGATTTATATTTCAGGTTTAACAATTTCCTAAAGTACTTCTAATCCTTTTGAACATACAAACAATTTTATTTTAATAATTTATTGGTTATTTAATATTATACTATTATTTTGAATTTCAAATTTCAAAGAATTTATTTAATTTTTTATTCAAACCAAAGAAAACAAACAAAGCAATCATTCAACCAAATAAAATTAAAATGTAATTAATGCGTACCCTGTTTTTTGATCCTTTTCTTCACGATTTTCTGAACTCTGAATTGCTGTAAAGCATTTATTTGTATTTCTGGTTTTTGGTTCTTCATCATTTGATGATGAATTTGAATCATCTAACGTTGCTGCATATGCTTTCTTTTTTTTCCTTGATGAATTTGAGTTGTCCAGTTGTTGAGTAGATTTGTCTAGATAAGGACACATCTTCTTTACATGCCCTGGTTTGTTACAGTTAAAGCATCGTCCATCATTTAAATTTTAATTTGCTTTATTATAACTCTTCCTTCTATATTTTAGAAATCTTCTAAACTAATTTGTCATGAGTTCTGTTTCTTCATCTTCTTCACTACTCGAGTCAGAATCTTTTATTGTGGCTTTCAGTGCAATAAACTTCTTTTCACTTGATCCATTTTCTTTTCTTTTCTGTAATTGAACTTCATATGACACCATATTTCCAATTAACTCTTCAATCTTCATTTCATCGACATCATTGGCTTATTCTAGAGCCAAAGTCTTTTGATCCCATTCTTGAGTTAATGAATTTAATATTTTTCCAACTTGATCTGCTTCAGAATAAGTTTTTCCGAGTGTTGTTAGTGAATGCACTATCTCTTGAAATCTGCAATACATATCTAAAATAGACTCATTCTGATTCATTTTAAATAATTCAAATTGATTGACTAGCAAGCCTATCTTAGTCTGTTTAACTTTACTAGTTCCTTCATGAGTAACTTCTAAGGTTCTCCAGATTTCATAAGCAGTTTTACATACTGATACTCTATAAAACTCATTTTTATCTAATGAACAAAATAACATATTCATGGATTTAGAATTGCTTTGTGCAGTCGCCTTTTGTTCATTTGTCCATTGTGCAAATGCAGTTGTGGGTTCAACAAAATTATTTTTTGTACTATTCCATGTGTCTAATCCTACAAACTGTAAATAAATTTTCATCCTACATGCCTAATATGAGTAATTACTACCATTAAATAGTGGTGGTCTAACAATGGATTGACCCTCAACAAAAGAACTATTATTGCTACCAATGTTGGTTGCCATTTTACCAAATTTTCAAAAATCAAATTATGAACTTTTCGAAAGACCTTGCTCTGATACCAATTATTAGGGACTGCAGAATGGATCGTTCAGGCAAAGCAAACACTAGAAGGGGGTGAATATTTTTTGTAAGACTTTAAACAAAACTAAAAATTAGAGAGAACTATAGGATGTATTAAACACCACAAACACAACCACAGACACAGATTCAAACAAAGATGCAAAATAATCAAAAATAAAAGTGCAAAAAATGAAAGAACACATCAGATTTTATACTGGTTCGGATCACTTCTACGTCTAGTCCCGCACAATCCTGGATTGTGCCGAGTTTTATTACTATTTTCAAATAGCCAAATACAACCTCCTTGATTTCACTGCTCAACAAGAAGACAACGACCCATATTCCTTGATTTCATGGCTCAACAAGGGCACTTCGGCTCCTATTCCTTGATTTCAGGGCTATAAGGATAAACCGATTAATCTTTGACTTATAAATAGGGTCTTTCAACCTAAGTAATTACAAAACAGCCCTATAACTCTTCAATAGCACTTGATTCAGAGAGTAGAGATTAAAGAGTGTAGAGAGAAGAAGTTCGATAATTCAAAATTGAATTCAGCAGAGTATAAGTGTAAGAACCATAAAACCGAAGAATAATAATGATAGGATGAAAGAGGATGAAAATGGAGAAGAAGAGATGTTAGAAAATTCGGTTTTAACATCTTTTTATAGAGAATGAAGGGTTGCAACGGTTCTGAAGTGATTCAAATAATGAAAAGACACTTCCCTTCAAATTTAGAAAAATAGCTGTTATATGTCGACATACATATTTTGCTATGTCGACATACTCATGTGTAAATTTCATTTTCAAAGAATTTTTCAAGAATTTTGATATAAAATTAATTCTGGAAAGTCTTTAGTAAATTTCTAATGTTGTAAAGAAATATTATATGATAGAAAAACATATGAAAACATATTTTTAAACTATATAAATATATTTATAAAATTATAGGGTTTTAAACTATATAAAATATAAATAAAGTATATATATAAACTTAAGTTTGAAAAACAAAGAAGAATAAAAATAGAAACAAGTATAAAAACAAAATAGAGAGGACTGAGAATAAAATAGAAAAAAAAATAGAAGGGATTGAGGAATGAATTGAAAAATGAGAATTTAAATTTGAATTTGAATTTGGATTTGAACCTGGTGTGCTATTTAGAGTCTTACAAAATCTAGACTCCATAAATATATTATTCTTGAGCTCTTGAACTCTTGAAATCTTGATTACTCATTAGTCTTGAATCTACTCTGAAATCTGAATCTCTAAAAGATCTTAAACTGTACAACCTTCAGTGTTAATTCCTGTATACAAATCCTGCATATATGTATGTGTGTGTGTATATATATATTCTAGATAATGATGTAAGTATATATTTTGTAATCAATGACAATTGAAATAAGGTTGTTGTCATCAAAACTCCATTCTCCAACAGTCTTTTATTCATGATGCACCTTCACGCCTTGTGGACAATTCGTTTTCTGGTCCTATGTACTCTTTGTCAAGTCGTGAGAGTTAGAGTATTCGAGGTTGTGTGATGTGCGGCATTACGTCATCGCTGATCCGCACCTGGTTGTTTTTCAAATTCGAAAGACCTTTTGAATTAGGTGTTTTTGGGGGGTCATCAAGAGATTTATGTTAAATTTCATAATCGCGATAGCTTATATGAATAAAACCGAAAGAATAATCACAAAATGGTACGGTAAAGTAAATGACACACTATATTTTATAGTGGTTCGGATGAATCATGACCTACGTCCATTTTATAATCTTTTTCTTATGTAACTAGACTGTTCTAGGAAAGTCGTGCCTTTTTACATGGTCCAAAAAACAAAAGAGTAAAAAATGACAACTTCATGTCAAGTAATGCCGCAAATGCTGGGCATTCCACACTCTAGGGATTTTATCTCCATCCATGGTCGCTAGATTGAAGGATCCATTATCAAGCCTCTGTAGGATGGTATAGGGTCCTTCCCATTTTGGACCCAAATAGACTGGGGGTGGAAAGACATGCATTAGAACCAAGTCTCCGGGTTGGAAGGTTCAAGCTCTGACCTTCTTTTTGTATTTCCGGACGATCTGCTGCTTGTGCCTCAAGGTATGCAGGTCCGCCTCGTTCCTTTTTCCTTCAATCATATATAGGGATTCGAGGAGTAGTTCATTATTACTCATCTGGTTGTAGTATGTAGTTCTATGGGATGGTACTTTTAATTCGACCTAGATGACTGCTTCTGACCCAAAAGCAAGGGAGAAGGAAGTGTGCCCCGTGGCTAATTTGTAAGTTGTTCTATAAGCCCATAAAGTTAAGGGTAATTCGTAAACCCATATGGCTCTGACACACTTCAATCGCTTCTTTAGAATGGACTTAATCACTTTGTTTGCTGCTTCTACCTATCCATTTGATTGCGCTTGTGCCACGACGGTGTATCTTCTCTCGATGTGATATTTCTGGTAGAAGTCTCGAAATTCGGTGTTGTCAAACTGGGTTCCATTATCTATTATAATGGTTTTTGGGATCCCATATCGACATATAATGTTGATGATGACAAAGTTTATTACTCGTTCGTTATGATCGTGATTTTGCGATTTAGCTTCGACCTACTTTGTAAAGTAATCCACGACGATGATGGAAAATTTAGCTCCGCTCTTTGCAATGGGGAGGCTTCCGAAAATATCAATTCACCAGGTAGCAAAGGGCCACGGGCTCATCATTGTCTTTAATTGGCTAGGAGGTGCCCGGGGGATCATAGAAAATCTCTGGCATCTATCGCAATGCCGTGTATATTTAGCCGCATCTTTATTCATGATAGGCCAGAGGTAACCATATCACAATATCTTCGTAGCCAATGTTTGGCCTCCGGTGTGGTCTCCACATTCACCTTCGTGTACTTCACTCAGTACCCGCTCGATGTCGTCATGGGCTATACACCAGAGGAGTGGCATTGAGAATCCTTGTGTGTAGAGGACTTTGCCTTGTATGACATATCTAGAAGCTTTTTGAATAACAACGCGCCTTTCACTTTTCTTGGTTGGAAGCGTTCCACACATTAGGAAGTTCTTTAGGGGAGTCATCCACGACTCCCTTTTCGGTTTAGTTTCCAGTACCAGATCAATTTCAGCATGTTCGATACTTGGAGACTACAATATTTCAATGGGGACCATCTGTGTATCGTTAGGACCGTCAGAACTAGCCAACTTTGCCAATTTATCTGTCTTCTGATTCTCTGAACGAGGGATATGGGTTATGCTGTAGTGTTCAAATCCTTCGAGCAATTTTCACACTTCTTTCAAATAAGATACAAGTCTTGGCCCCATGGCCTGAAACTCCTCATTGACGTGGTTTATGACTATCACCTTATGTCAATTGTTACCATGACTATACTATCACCTTATGCCAATCTTTACGATGACTATATTATCACCTTATGACAACTGTTATCTAGACTAGTACATTATTTGGCTAGATTTGGAATCTTTATGTTTGAGGCCAATATTCCATATGCCAGTAATGTTATAATCATTTATCTCAAGACATGCTATGCTAGTAATCAATTTTGCCACCTTATTCCCGTCCCTTTTTATGTTATTCCCTAACTAGATTTATTTGTATCAATTCGAGTTTATGTGCGATGGGAATACGATTTGGGTAGACTGGGTAAAACATGAATTGGATTTGAACTTGAGCATGAACGTAGTTATAACTTGAACCTGGATATGGACATGAACTTGACACGATTTGACATGAAACATGACCTGAAAACTTGATATGAATTTAGACTTGAAAATTTGAATCTGGACATGACATTTAGATAAACTTGAAAATGGCCAACTCGAGGTTGGGTTGAGTTTTGCAGTATAAATTTGCTCGGAGCCGCCCGGCAAATCCAGTGGCTGCAAACAATAGGATCCAATATGGATAGTTGGTTATATCGCACGTAAAACCCGAGGTTAGACTATGTTGTGGTGTAAATCTGCCCGGAACCGCCCGGCAAATCCAGTGATCACAACAGTTAGTCTAATGTGAGAGGTTGGGTGCATTAATGAATTAATGCCACATGATAGGGTTAAGTCATGGACCACTTGAATATACTTAACCAACTTGACACGATGATTTGATAGGGTTATGTCATGAACCTCTTGAACACACTTAACCAACTTGATACATGATTTGGATAGGTTTAAGTCGGGAATTTGAATGACAACACTTAACCCATTAGAAACCCTAGTTACGCGGTCCTTTTCAGCAGTAACCCACTTAGATGTATCACGATACCCTAGGACTAGGCAGGGTGGGGCACGATTACTGGGTTGATTGTAAGCGACCAGAACGACAACCGAGTAGAGGCACCATTGAAGGTTCAGGCGGACTATGGTCGTGCACGTAGTCCGGAGTTGAAAAAGCAGGCATTGGGCACCCGTACATTTACACTGTGCCTGCTTGATTCGTGTGGGTGGTTGGCACCATAAGACTTGATACACCCTATGGTGGACCTGGCACAGGTAACTACATTTCAGGATAGGGCCGTATGACACAGACACATGACGAGCTAGAACTTGTAGGGAGCCGATCGATTAGTAGAACGTACCGTAGGACACCCTAATGGGTCACTTCATGATACTGGGCCAAGGGATTACTTCATGATTAATACTTGACATGGGTTAGAACACTAGTACAGATGGTGCAGCGAACCTTTAATATGCGATGCTAGACTTGACTTAACTTGTTTATCATATCAGTCCTGTTATCATCCTTATGTTTAATTCCAATTTTCGCATGTCATGTTACCTTTACTAGTTTTTATACTGAAAGTCACTAGGGCTTACCAGTCTTATGACTAACCCTTTTACTTTTGGCTCTTTTTCTTTCGTTTCCCCCAGGTCCTCAGGGAGGAAACACTAGATCTTAGCTTGGATTTAGCTTGCTTTCTGACAGCTCATGTACGGTTTGGTCTTGAGCTATGCTATGGCTGCTTCTGCTATTTATGGGGAATAATTTACTTTTGTTATCTTAAGTTTATGCTTCTTTATTTGAAACTTGATGTAGTGGAATAATTTGTACCTAGGATATATGGGGTTTTGACTCTTTTCTTGAAAGTAATAAAAATTTGGTTTTTAATTTCTACCGCTGCTTTATTTATGTTTTGCCTTGTGATATCTCTGTGTATGTTTACCTAGATAATACTCCACCAAAACTAGTGCATTCCCATTGTGAGTGACCCTAGCAGAGGTGGGGTGTTACATTTGGTATTAGAGCCAGGTTACCAGGTTGGGCAAAAAGTTTTTAAAACCTTCTGAAACTATTTTCAACATCATTTATAAAGAAGCATTTTTCAAGAAAAGTTTTATGTTTAAAAAGGCTATTCCCCAAAAAGCCATTAGCACTTTCTTTCGTTTCCTCGTTTGAATCTTTTTCTTTTCATTTTTCAGCATGGTTGATCTTAACCTGCCTGAGGGAATACCCGTGCCTGGATGGTTCCGAAGGTACTTAGAAGCCAGGGCCAACGGCGCGGGCCCGGCAGACATCCCTCCTCCTCCTCCCCCAGTGGCCGCGGTTCCTCCTCCTCCTGGTACCGCCTTTGCCAAAATATGCAAGGACTTGAAAGCAATGGGCGGCAAGAACTTCGTTGGAACTGAAACCTTTGTTGAGGCACGAAACTGGCTAAAGGGGATGGAAGAATTGTTTATTATCTTTGATATAGAGGACCATAGGAAAGTTCAGTTGGCGACATGGTTGTTGAAAGAGGTAGCTGCATTTTGGTGGGAAGTCACCAACGCTACCAGGCCAGTTGAGACTTGGGCAGACTTTAGAGAGAGGCTTGGGCTTAAATTCTTATCGTCAGCAGAAGAGAACCTTCAGATGGAGAGGTTCCTAGCACTCAAGCAAGGGGACATGTCTGTTATGGAGTACGTGAATAAGTTTAATCAGCTTGCTCGGTTCGGTTTGGATTTGGTCAACACGGCCCAGAAAAAGGCTGCATGCTTTGCTCGAGGATTGAACGAGCCACTACACAGTTTGGCCATAACTCATATACCCATGGGGGTGACCTTTGAAAGCTTGGTGGATATGGCTCTACTTCATGAGGAAGGCAAGAATAGAAAGAAGGAGGTTAAGCCTAATGAGACTCAGAATAAGAAAGCTAACTTCAAGAAGGGGGGCAACAAGAATAACAAGAGCAACAACAAACCACGTGAGACGAGGAAGTGCAGCTTTTGTGGTATTACGGGACATCTAGCTAAAGACTATAGAAAGAAGAAGAGGAAGTTGGGTGAATGCTTTCATTGTGGAGATACTGGACACATCAACAAGGATTGCCCTAAGAAGCAAGGACAGGGGCAAGGGCAGACCCAGCGAGTAGGACCTTCTGGAGGGCAGTTGCATGCTCTCAACACCACTCCAGCTCTTGATCGAGGTAGTAATATTTCCATAGAAAGGCTTGTTTATATTTCTGACTTTCCTGTTCCAACCTTATTTGACTCTGGCGCATCGCATACTTCTATTTCTTCTGATATTGTTGAAAATCTGCACCTAAGTACTAGTCTGGTTGAGGATCCCGTTATAGTTTCAAATCCAATTGGGGGCTCCGCCCATTTATCTATGACGTGTATGGATTTGAGGATCTCTATCTTAAGCGTAGAATTCACATGTAATGCTTATGTTCTCGGATTTATGGGATACGGTTTGATCCTAGGTATGGATTGGCTGTCCGATTATGGAGCCATTCTTGATTGAGAACAAAGGGTAGTGAGGCTCATGACTCGCCTTGGTAATACCCTTGAAATTTCTTGTAACCCTAAGGGTCCGGACATGCTGTGCTATCTTGAATCTCTTGACTCGTCCGTCGATAATTTGCAATGTGTAAGAGTGGTCCGAGAATATCCAGATGTCTTTGATGAAGTGAGGGGGTTACCTCCTAAACGCGAGATAGACTTCCGAATTTATCTTGTTGATAATGCCAAGCCAGTTTCATTGCCCGTTAGGCACATGGCCCCACGAGAAAGAAGAGAGCTCAGTAAACAAATTAACGAGTTGCTTGAGAAATATTTCATAAGACGAAGCATTTCTGAATGGGGTGCTCCAGTGGTATTCGCTACTAAGGCGGATGGATCGCTTCTTCTGTGCGTAGATTATCGTGAATTAAACAAGATAACAAAGAAGAATAGGCACCCACTACCAAGAATCGACGATTTGTTTGACCAGCTTGTAGGAGCATCTGTTTTCTCTCAACCCGATCTAGCCACTGGATTCCATCAGCTTAGAGTGGCTGAGGATAGCATTGACAAAACTGTGTTTAGGACTCCAGATGGGTTCATCAAATAGCTCGTCATGCCGTTTGGGTTAACGAATGCACCCGCATACTTTGTAGATTTGATGAGTAGGGTATTTCGGGAGTTCCTTAACAAGTTTGTGGTAGTTTTTGTGGATGATATTTTGATCTTCTCAAAAGATGAAGAAGAGCATGCTAGACATCTCAAGAAAGTCATGGAAACGCGTAGAGCACACCAGTTAAAGGCTAAGTTCTCCAAATTCCATTTTTGGAGGAAAGAAGTTCGGTTCCTTGGACATGTAGTTTCTAAGCAAGGCATAGCCGTGGACCCCGCAAGGGTAGTTGCGGTACAGGACTGGAAAATTCCTAAGAATGCAATGGAGGTGAGGAGCTTTCTCGGTTTGGCGGGCTACTATAGGAAGTTCATTAAGGACTTCGCTAAGATTTCGGCTCCTCTTACTAAGTTAACAAAGAAGAACCTAGCTTTTGCATGGGACATAGAGTGTGACACTGCTTTTCAGAGACTTAAGAGAGCCCTCACCACAGCTCCAGTTTTGGCATTACCCGATGGAGGTAAGATGTTTACCGTGTACACAGATGTGTGCGGCACAGGATTAGGCGCTGTCCTAATGCAAGAAGGAAGAGTAATATGCTATGGGGGCAGACAACTTAAAGTTCATGAGAAAAACTATCCCACGCATGACTTGGAGTTGGCCGCAATTGTTTTTGCACTTAAAGCTTGGCGCCATTACCTTCTAAGGGAGAGGTTCGAGCTGTATACTAACCACAAATCTCTTGTACCTCTTCTCACAGAAAGATTTGAATCTGAAGCAACAACGGTGGATGGAGTTTTTGGCATCATATGACTTCGATATAGCTTATACCCCTGGCAAGGGTAACACGGTGGCGGACGCGCTAAGTAGAAAAAGGTTGACTTTGAGCCCCTTGTTTGTTGAAAGGAAAAGCCTTGAGTTTATAGTAACCTTTGATTTTACACCTGCTGTTGAGTCATTGACTGCTACGCTAGCATCTCTTGAGTTAAGACCTACACTTCTAGATCAAGTAGGGACTTCACAGAAGGAAGACCCACAGATAGTCGAAATCATGGACAAGCTGATTAGTGGTGAGACGTCAAGTCACCTCAGTAGGTATGCCATAGATGACAAGGGATGGCTAAGGCGCGATGGAAGGCTATGTGTCCCACAAGTGGGAGACCTAGTAAGGAAAGTTCTCGAAGAGGCGCACCACTCGAAGATGACTATACATCCCGGAGGGGATAAGATGTACAGGGATATGAAACGCATTTTCTTTTGGGATGGAATGAAAAAGGACGTGGCAGAGTTCGTTTCGAAGTGCATGGTGTGCCAACAAGTAAAGGCCGAGTCGAAGAAGCCTGGTGGGCTATTACGTCCTTTAGAGGTTCCGCAATGGAAATGGGAGAGTATCTCGATGGATTTCGTGGATGGACTGCCTAGGTCAAGGAAGGGAAATACTAGCATATGGGTCATAGTTGATAGACTCACGAAAAGTGCTCACTTCATTCCGTTGAAAAGCAAGAGGACCACATCATGGCTAGCGTCTATTTACCTTCGAGAGATAGTACGGTTGCATGGGGTTCCTTCTAGTATAGTTAGTGATCGTGACCCGATTTTCACTAGCCAGTTTTGGAATAGTCTGCAAGAAGCAATGGGTACACGACTGAGTTTAAGCACGGCCTATCACCCACTGACGGATGGACAAACTGAAAGGGTAAATAGGGTACTAGAAGATCACCTGAGGCTATGCATTCTTGACTTTGGTGGTACTTGGGAATACCATCATCCTCTCGTGGAGTTTGCATATAATAACAGTTACCAAGCTAGCATCGGAATGGCACCGTTCGAAGCCCTTTATGGAAGACCGTGCAAGTCGCCAACTTGTTGGTGGGAGACAACATACGGGCTTATACTTGGGCCCGACATGATAAGGGACACTTCTGAGAAGGTTTATTTGATACGAAGACGGATGAAAACGGCCCAAGATAGACAGAAATCTTAGGCGGACTAGAGAAGGATAGACCTAGAATTCGATGTCGGGGATATGGTCTTTATAAAACTTTCTCTGTTACGTAATGTAGTTCGTTTTGGAACAGTTGGAAAGTTAGCACCAAGGTTTGTAGGACCGTTCCCCATCACTGAGAGGATTGGACAGATGGCCTATAAGGTAGACTTACCCGAGAAGTTATCTCGAGTACATAATGTCTTTCACGTCTCGCATCTCCGAAAGTGCTTGCATTAGTCGGTCGAAGTGATTGAGCCAAGCATCCTTGAAGACGTAGAAGTGGAAAAAGAGGCAACATTGAGGCGAGTTCCGATTCGTGTATTGGGGATGGAGATTAAAAAGCTAAGGAATCGAGAAGTCAAGCTAGTTAAAATGCAGTGGAGTGAAGCCCAAGAAGACGCAACTTGGGAAACCGAAGAGAAGATATGCACGCTTTACCCATTTCTTTTTGATGGTACATTCTCGATCTCTTTTTCCTATAAACCTGAAAACCTTTTTCGTATCATGCTTCTACTACCTACGTTTGTCTTGTTATCTTCTTGATCTTATCTTGAAACCTTAGGTAGAACCATATGGATGTAAACATGTGATTGAAACATGTTATGGTTGATGTTTGAAAATTATTGCAAGTGGTTGACAGTGGATGCATGACACACATTAGGCACTAGATCGGCTCAGTCACATTTTCATGTTGCATATGCATGATTGCTTATACTTGTACATGGATGGAACTTGTTATGCTATCACTTGGATGTTGCATATGAATGAATGTTTGTGCACTCATGTAGAGATTATAAACTATGTTAGAAATTTGCATACATGTTGGATTCATGACACTAACATATTTTTCATTAAGGAGGTTTACTGAATCACTAACCGCCTGATCTTTTGCATTAGATAAGTACATATACACACACTTTCTACATATGTTCATACAGCACTAGAAATCTTTTAAGGACAATGGTTGCATGTGGATGATGCTTTGAGAAGATGGATGATGGATGGTAGGACACATCCTCCCTAACTTAGGGATTTCGGGGACGAAATCCTTTAAGGGGGGAGAATGTAACTACCCATATTTTTATAACGTGTAATAATCATAAATCAAGGCAGAATTAATTTTATAATAAGAATCAAGGGAAACGGGTTATGCCATTGCGTTCGTCTCGAAATTCTGCTTGGAAACGAGTCCGAGTTTTCGAAAATCAGAGTCTGTATGACAAAGTCATGACCTTTCGAAGTTTTCAGAAGTTTTCAAATTCAAAACAGCAGAACTCGAATTCAAATTTCGAAATTCAAACCTCAGAATGTACTGGGCGGGAAATTTCTGCCCAGGACCAGGTCGACCTGGGGGTCGACTATGTACTCGACCTGCCCAGGACCAGGTTGACCATAGTGTCGACCTGGGGGTCGACCATAGTGTCGACTTGGGGTTCGAACTGGTGGCAGAGCGCACTTTCGAAGCTGGATTCACTTTGATGTTCCTGTCCTCGTTTCTGTCTACATTCGTTGACCTGACCCTTTATATACAGCCCCTAATACTAGTCTCTCTACACAAAATTCTTTCTGACCTTATGCTGCTCTAATTCTGGTTGAAAAGTTAGAGAAAGGGACTACTTCTTCTACGTCGAAACTACGTTGCTGATTTGGGGGATTTCTGTTAGGACTTGACTAAGCATATAAAGATTTGACATCGACTCTATTTTTCTAATTCTCGAACCACGATCTGTAAGCCCCAGTTATTTTTAGATTTAAACTGTAAATGCAATATGGATATGTTGTAAATTGAAATTGGACCTGTGTATGATGACTGTTTTACACCCATTCTTGTTCATCTTTGATCCTGACTTTTGGTATATTACTATGACATTGATTTGGGGCCTATTCATGTTGTAAATCAAAAAGAAAAACCCCTCATATTATCATGTCGAATCTGCTATTAGTCACAAGTTTATGACTATCACCTTATCCCATTCGTTACCGTGACTATACTATCACCTTATGCCAGTTGTTACCATGACTATACTATCACCTTATGACAACTGTTATCTTGACTAGTACCTTATTTGGTTAGATTTGGAATCTTTATGTTTGAGGCCAATATTCCATATGCCAGTAATGTTATAATCATTTATCTCAAGTCATGCTATGCTAGTAATCACTTTTGTCACCTTATACCCGTCTCTTTTTATGTTATTCCCTAATTAGATTTATTTGTATCGATTCGAGCTTACGTGCGATGGGAATACGATTTGGGTAGACTAGGTAAAACATGAATTGGCTTTGAACTTGAACATGAACATTGTTATAACTTGAACCTGGATATGGACATGAACTTGACACGATTTGACTTGAAACATGACCTAAAAACTTGACATGAATTCAAACTCGAAAACATGAATCTGGACATGACACTTAGATAAACTTGAAAATGGCCAACTCGAGGTTGGGTTGAGTTTGCAGTGTAAATCTGCCCGGAACCGCCCGGCAAATCCAGTGGCTGCAAACAATAGGATGTAATGTGGGTAGTTGGTCGTATCGTACATAAAACCCGAGGTTAGACTATGTTGTGGTGTAAATCTGTCCGGAACCGCCCGGCAAATCCAGTAACCACGACATTTAGTCCAATGTGAGAGGTTGGGTGCATTAATGAGTTAATGCCAAATGATAGGGTTAAGTCATGGACCACTTGAATATACTTAATCAACTTGACATGATGATTTGATAGGGTTAAGTCATGAACAGCTTGAACACACTTAACCAACTTGATACATGATTTGGATAGGGTTAAGTCACGAATTTGAATGACAACACTTAACCCATTAGAAACCCTAGTTACGCGGTCCTTTTCAGCAGTAACCCACTTAGATGTATCACGATACCCTGGGACTAGGCAGGATGGGGTACGATTACTGGGCTGATTGTAAGTGACCAGAACGACGGCTGAGTAGGTGCGCCATTGTAGGTTCAGGTGGACTATGGTCGTGCACGTAGTTCAGGGTGGAAAAAGCAGGCATTGGGCACCCGTAGGTTTACACTGTGCGTGCTTGATTCGTGTCGGTGGTTGGCACCATAGGACTTGATACACCCTATGGTGGACCTAGCACAGGTAACTACATTTCAGGATAGGGCCGTATGACACAGACACATGACGAGCTAGAACTTGTGTGGAGCCGATCGATTATTAGATCGTACCACAGGACCCCGTAATGGGTCACTTCATGATACTGGGCCAAGGGATTATTTCATGATTAATACTTGACATGGGTTGGAACACTAGTACAGATGGTGCTGCGAACCTTGAATATGCGATGCTAGACTTGACTTAACTTGTTTATCATATCAGTCCTGTTATCATCCTTATGTTTAATTCCAATTTTCGCATGTCATGTTATCTTTACTAGTTTTTATACAGAAAGTCACTAGGGCTTACCAGTCTTATGACTGACCCTTTTTCTTTCGCCTCTTTTTATTTCGTTTTTCCCCCAGGTCCTCAGGGAGGAAACACTAGCTCTTAGCTTGGCTTTAGCTTGCTTTCTGATAGCTCATGTACCGTTTGGTCTTGAGCTATGCTATGGCTGCTTCTGCTATTTATGGGGAATAATTTACTTTTGTTATCTTAAATTTATGCTTCTTTATTTGGAACTTGATGTAATGGAATAATTTGTACCTTGGATACATGGGGTTTTGACTCTTTTCTTGAAAGTAATACAAATTTGGTTTTTAATTTCTACCGCTGCTTTATTTATGTTCTGCCTTGTGATATCTGTGTATGTTTACCTAGATAATACTCCACTAAAACAAGTGCATTCCCTTTGTGAGTGGCCCTAGCGGAGGTGGGGTATTACACCTTTGGATTCTATATTTAGTCCTTTCATCAACATATTTAATTCCACTATGTAACAGGCTCGTCCAATGGCCTAGTCACAGCTAATCACTCCCACTGCCGCGTCTGTTGGGAATTTCAGCAGTAAGCACCAGGGGGCGATGCATGCCCTGAATTCTGCAAGGGTGGTCGGCCCAAATATGCATTATAGGGCGAGTCAATGTCCAGAACTATCAGTGTCACTGACAATTCTACATATCCCATTGGAGCCTTCGAGACCCCATTGAAGCCGCATATCCATCCATCACAAAGCTTCAAATCCTCGGCTTCGAGCTTCATCTGATCAAATGCTTTCTTAAATAGAATGTTAACTGAGCTTCCATTATCCACTAAGTCCTTGTGGACTAAAGCAGGACCAATGGTGACTGTGATCACTAAGGGGCTTCGATAAGGGAATGAACTCCAATACTATCTCTATCGTGGAATATGGCATCGTCAGACATTATTTTCTGCTACTTTATTAGGGCGGCATCTTCAGGATTACTGCACTCCCCTGCTCCAACGTGCTTGGCGCATTCACATATTGATCCATCGCCCTGGAGCTGTGTCCAGCTGGGTGAGGCCCTCCTACTATAGTGTTAATAACATTATTCTTCCCCTTCTGCTGAGCAGTGGGTCTAGAAGCAGGTTGGTTTTGATTCGGGGCATGTCCGGCCTGCCCCCTATCTCTTGGAGCAACCTTGTATTCGTCCAACTCCCCTTCTCGAAGCAATTTTTCAACCACGTCTCTCAAATGGCGGCACTCATTAGTGGAGTGACCATGGGTTTGATGGAAAAGGAAGAATTTTCCTGTTTCACGCTCTTTCTCCGTAGAGTCTCGTGGTGGTGGCCTCTTATATTGAAGAACATTATAGGTGTCCAAGAAAATATTCACTAAAGTATCATTTAGTGGTGTAAAGTTTTCAAATGCTTTGAACTGAGGTCTCTTCTGTGAATCATTTCCCCGATTCTTCTTCCGATTGTTGTTCCCGTTCTGATGGCCATTGCTTTGGCTCTTATTTCCAACATTGACCTCTACCTTTCTGGAGCTGTCTTCGGATTGTTTGATGGCCACATTACTCTGTATATGTTCCTTATCAATAGCTTTCCTTTTTCTATTAGCATATAATTCCTCATAGCATAGACAGATATTGGCTTTCTCGTAGAATATTTCCCTGGTAAGTTGCAGTTTTCTAGCTACAATATCTGCCAAACTCCGTATCTTTATCTAATCCGTTAATTAAGGCCATCAAGACTAATTGTTCGTGATGGTCTCTAACCTCCGTAGCTGCTAAGTTGAAGCGGTCTAGGTACGATCTCAGAGTTTCATTAGGGTGCTGCTTGATGCATGATAGCACAACGACATTTAGGACCTTTGAGTATGGAGCCGGTATTGATTTATGAATTTTTCGCTCAATTCCTTGAAGATGGAGATCGATCGAGCATGTAAGCAGGTAAACCACATTAATGCCACATCCTCTCAAAAGATCGGGAATGCTTTGCACTTCACTGCATCGGGAGCGGTAGCAAGGTTCATATACCACGAATATCTCATTAATTGCTAAACCGGGTCTGCCCTTCCCGAATAACGGTTCATCGTCGGCATGTTGAATCGCCTCGGGAATCAGACATCCAATATGTCATCTGTGAAGGGTGTATGACTGCGTTCAATACCCCAATCATCATTTCTTTGTCCGCAGCTATCTGCCATGATCTGCCTCACCATTGCCTCAACGTCAGCATTGGTCAGTGTGGATTTTGGATCAGCACTTCTTGCCCTGTGGGGCCCCCGACATCTCTTCGATGTACTGCCCCTAAGTCGGGGATCTGATCAGATCTTCCTTGCCCCCCATGGCCATGGTCAATCCCACGGCGACGGGGTAGTACTGGTTGATTCTGAGCAAGGTCATCAGCATCCTTATCCCTAGGTAGCATGGTAGGTCCTCATACAGGCAGAAAAGCAGGATTATCCGAGTAACGATTGTCAGGTCTCAGATTGAGTGCCATTTCTTCTCGAGAAGGAATGGATCCAAATCCAAGCTGCGCTACGTTTTTGGGTCTTTCATATTGTCGTTGTGGGGGTCTGAGGTTCTTCTGACAAAGAGGTATAGTCGGGAGTCAAACGATGAGTCGGTAATGGTGTTCTTCGTCTTTGGAATTGTCGACTTGCCTGCTCATCGCCGTCATATTCTGCTGCAGTAGTGAACTCTCGCGCCTTTGAGTTGCTAACTCGTCATTCTTCCTTTCCAGCATATCGAGTACACGAGAGAGATATCCTTTTGTTACTAGAGCAGTGGCAAGTAGACGGTCATCAATATTCCCCATTGGACGTAGAGCACTTGAGCTAGGTCGAACTAAAGCACCTGCAGGGGTGGATTGAGTCATAATCTCCTTTCCGGGACGAGTGATGGTTCCTTGCTGAGGGAAGTTCGTGGCACCCTCTGGTTCATGGCTCGTGACCCCCCTGCAACCGACTCGTAGTTCCCCCTGAATAAGGCTTGTGACTTGATCTTGAGGGTGGCTCGTGATCCTTTCCTGGGACAGGGTCGTGACCCTTTCATGGGCTCAGTTCGCCCACTACGAGCCGTGAGCCAGAGAGTCCACTTCTGCCTTCTTCTGAACACTTTCTTCATTAGCATTGTTTGCTTGCGAAGCTCGTGAATACTTGGATTTCTTTGCGGCCATAATGTCTTGTCTTTACTGAAGTCTTCAAAAACCAAAACAATGGAAATACGGACTATTTTTTTGGACTTGAAAATCCAAATAGTAGAGCAATAATCCGATAGGCTGAGAATTCAATTCTTAGTGAAAGAACCAAAATGTTAGACCAAAATATGGTTCTAACACTCAAATTATCTTGATTCGCAGAGGAATAAAACTAGAAATGAAAGAAAAAGCAAAAAGCACACCAAGTTTATAGTGGTTCGGTGACAAAGAGCCTACGTCCACTTTATATGACTTTGATTATACGTTTGAATGCAAGTACAATCACAATATTCTCACAGTCTCACTTTACAGTAGTGATTCACTCAAAAAATTTGAAATATCTCTGACTGGGAATAATGGTGGTTTCATAATGGTGGAGTAAGAGTTCTGAATTGCCAAAATATCCTGAAATATGCCAAGTATTGTGCAATTTATAGGTGATTTCTACAGGCGGTTCGTGAAGACACGTGACACCAATCCCGAGAATCTTGGATCCGTTCGTGGGTGAGTGGAGAAGTGGTCAAAATGGTCGTTATGGATAGGTGTCATCAGATCCTGGATACGCGGCTCATGGGAGACCAAATTGTGGCAGTTACCTCTTCGAATATAGGGTCGACTCATAACCCCTTGGCATATGTGGGTCATGATGTCACCATTGCAAATGGGTCGCGATGCCTCCATCGTGAGTGGGCTTAAGGTAGGGGTCACAAATGGGTTTATGCGGCTGGAGCATGAGCTGCGCAACTATGAATATGCTAGCCTCCTCTTCTTTGTCAACTTCTTGTATGTTCTAATCTTTTTGGCTTGGTCTAAAAGCTAGCCAACATCCGCATTTTATGTACTGAGGATCGTAAAATATTTTTATTTTGTTCCTTGAGGGTTGGATCATTCTCAAGTTTTGATATGATGTTTATGAGAATGTGAGACATGTCCATAATTTTTACCAATTTTGTTTGTGACCATTTTTGTCCTATTAGTCTTGTACATGGCATAACATTTGATTGAATCGAATTAGGTGCTGCAATCAATTTCATTGGAAAGAAAATGGTGTTTTCAATTTCGTAGAGTGGTCACATTAAAGATTTGGTTCAGTGGTTTGGGAGGAATCGCTATTTTTGTGTTCTGCTGTTGGCTATCTAGGTTTTGTAAGCCATAATGGGCTATTTTGGAGAGGCTCGTTAGTGGGCTGGTAGGAGGCTATAAATAAGGGGTAAGAGGTATGGAGAATGGCTTACTTTCTTCATTATCTCAATTTGTTGAGCTTGTGATCCTCCTTACTCGAACAAATACACCTTTCCACCATTAAAATCTAGATCTAAGTAATAGAATTGAAGATCTACATTATTTGAAGCTAGATCTACATCAATTGAAGAGAGAGTTCATCAAATCGAAGAGTTTGAGAGCAAATTCTTCGCTGTCCCGATTTAGATCCAAATGTTTTTGTGTTGTTTTGAAGAATTGGTGAGTGACAAGCATCTCTCACGCGGATTCAATCAAGTATACGAGTTGTATGATCATATGTTCATCATTTCAAGTTGTTTTCATATAGATCTAATCGATGTAAGTATGTTTTTGACTCAAATCACCGTAGTATCTAATTTAGCAACTTATAAAAGGTAAATTCATGTGTTAATTCTATGTTTAGATCCATTTAATGATTTGATTAATTTTTAAATTGTCGTTTTAATGCTCGTTGATGATTGCATGATTTGTTTTAGTTAAATTGATTTTGTTGAAAAAGTTGGAGTTTGATTAGTTTTTGAGCATGAAATCGAGTTGTCCGCAAGCGTGAGGATTAGTCGAAGTTTGGCAATTCCGGCGGATGGATCAGACATGTTTCTGTGGATGAATCAGACATGTTTCTTTGGATGGATCGGACATGTTCTCCGGATGGGTCGGACTTGTTTCCCTGGATGGATCAGGCATGTTCTCTGGGTGGATCGACATATTTCTCTGGATGGATCAGACATGTTTCTCTGGATGG
The DNA here is from genome assembly GCA_030737875.1 of Allium sativum. Lineage (NCBI taxonomy): Eukaryota > Viridiplantae > Streptophyta > Magnoliopsida > Asparagales > Amaryllidaceae > Allium > Allium sativum. The sequence continues at coordinate 302,181,868 of CM060925.1, read as the reverse complement.
ATCAAACATGTTTGTATGGATGGATCAGACATGTTCTCTGGATGGATCCGACATGTTCTCTGGATGGATCAAACATGTTTCTCTGGATGGATCGGACATGTTCTCTGAATGGATTGGACATGTTCTTTGGATGGATCAGACATGTTTCTTTGGATGGATCAAGCATGTTTCTCTGGATGGATCAAACATGTTTCTCTAGATTGACCAGTAATGTTTCTCCAAAGTCGACCGGACATGTTTTCTAGAATGGATAAGTCATGTCTTTCTCAAGTGGATCGGTCATGTTTTTCTCAAGTGGATTGGTCATGTTTTTCTCAAGTGGAATGCAAAAAGGAAATGTTACGGAATGTTTAATAGCGAAAAGGCTGAAATGCTATGGATTGAATATTGACCAAATGAATTGTGTTTTTGGCTCGATGATGGTGGTGGCTTAGAAGTGAGTTCAAGAAGGAATATTCAAAGTGTTGTGAAGTGTTCGTTAATCATCATAATGCAACGAATGTGAAGATGGATCAAGGTAGTGAGTTTGTGGATGTCGAGAAGATTGCTTGAGCTATGACTCAAAGTAGCGAGTTGATGGATAATGGTTGCTCGAGATGGTTGCTTGAGCTACGAATAGTCATCGGGTTAGATGACTAGGGATAGTGAAGGCTAAGAGATTATTGTTGTCGTAGGTTCTAGCTAGATCAAAGCAAGGGTATAACAGGGGCACCTAAAAGACCGGAAGGTTATTGGTCGAATACCTTGGGTATCGCTGAAAGGCCTAGGTATGTGTCGTTGAAAGGCATGTTGAGTTTATGCTAGAACCGAGGTTACCATTAACCCTTGACATATGACAAGGTGGACCATCGTACGATTTACAATGGTTTTGAAGCAGGAAAGGCAGTGATAGCCAAGGTTATGAGTGATTGGTAGTTTGTTTGTACCACCTCACGTTAGTTATCTAACGTCGAAGGAGATATTTCCTGGATGTCTGTCTGATATTGGTTTAGTCCTCTGGGGCTTGTACTTGAGTAATGTTGATCTCGGTAAAGATGGTTTATGTGAGATATAACTAGTTGCCATGATTGCTCTTGAGTGATGGTGGTGTTGCCATTGTCTGGTTACTTCTGGTTGCCATGGTGAAATGTTATTTGTTGATTGATTGGAATGTAAAGGCTATCACTGTCACATGTGGGGAAGGCTGGTTTGGGTTCTTCTCTAGTGTTTGGTTTGTTAATATACCTATTCTCATATACTTTGTCGATGATGTTAAATAGTTGTTTTATCGCTCACATAGACTGTTGTCTGACCCAAGGTTTTATGTTTCCCTCTTACTACCTTGGGCATTCATCCGGTTGTGGATGGTCAGACTAGGTGGTAGGTGATTAGTGAGAACGATGCTACTGTGCGGTGGCGAGCAGGAGGCTGGCATACTAATTTGCTATTATATAGTCCTTTGTTTTTCGCTGTTTGAGAGGGTTTGTAGTGAGGCTTCATGTACATTATTTTATGTTTCCAATGATGTATGGATAATCTTTTAGGATGTTGTTATAGTTTAAAAGTTTGTTATATGATGCTCCACTATTTCTACCTGTGACACCCCACGTCCATTAATGGCACTCTTTATCAGAATGCATTATGTTTCTTGGAGAGTTATAAGTAAACAGAAATAGAAACCTTACAAGATAGATATAAAATGACAGCGGAATTAAAAACTTTATTAAATAGAAAAACCTTGTGTTTCCAACCCGATTACATATTAGGTCTGGAATACTGAAAACATAAACTTCTGCCTCATACAAAATCATCGTCAGAGTACAATAATATATAAAAGAGCATAATCCCGAAAACATATCCATAATAGAGGAAGAGCGAAAATGAGCAATACATCAAAGCAGCTCCAAGCAAAAAAGAATAATCCTGGTCGAGCTTGAGTATTCCCACCTTGAGAAACTGGGGGGAGGGAGAAACGGAAGAGAAAGAAGAAAAACCAAAATAGGTCAGACATAAAGTATGGAGAGTCTAGTTACTTTTAGCATATAAATAAGTAAAAGCATCGTGACAGGCATATAAGTAGGAAAGAGAAAGATAACAATGTCATAGGGCATGTATAGCAAGATAAACAAAATAAACATGATAGAATTTATTGGGCGTCTTTAATACTTTCCTCTGCACCGATACTAATATAACTGTGTAACATGATGATCCCAACAAGTATAGGATGGTAGACTTAGGTGTACTTCTAGTGGGAGGATTTTAACCCTATATAATAACAGATAGCTCAACAGAACTAATGGGTGTTACCCCCAAACGGTAATAATGGGCCCCTAAACTAGCGTGACTAGATGTACCCTAATTACTACCCCCAATCGATTAGCTCCCTATCCCTCGTAGATACCCTGTGTTGGCCCCACACATAGCGTGTATCACTCCCTAAGGTGGCAACCCCGATACAAACAAGATGCACAACCATATCTACATAGTTTCATGGCTTCTTAGCCTCCCTTGTCCGGATCTATGCACGCACATGACCCTGTTGGAATGTGCTGCCCACACCGTCCCTCAAGTGACCTCTTATAATCAACTCAGTATGCGTGCCCCGACTCCGACCTAGTTCATAGTACTTGTGTGATATCTTTATGGGTTACTAACTGAAATGGATCCCATACACAAGATGATATAAGCTCCTCCTAGGCTTGCATCCCACTACTAGGTTTTCCACAGGTTATGCCCCCTAGTCTAACAGGATTGCATAACCCTAATAGGTTAAGTTTGTGGGCCTATATTTACAAATATTACCCACCACCCCAAGATTTACATAACCCTCCCACTGATTTAAACAAGTTTACTTAACCCTTACTCAAGTTAAACAGGTTCATGTAATCCCTCTGGATTCAAACAAGTTAAGTATTACAAGTTCATTGCCATATATTCATTTATGGTTATAATGCGCCAGACCTCCCACATTAAGCCTACCACTTGTGGATGTTAGATATGCTGGTTGGCTCCGAGCAGACTTCTTCCACAAGTCGGACTTAACCTCGTATCTTAGCACCATCTCGTGTTTATGCACTTAGATACCTCACATTAGATTTACCACTTGTGGACGTTGGATGTGCCGAGCGGTTCCAGGCAGACTTTTACCACAAGTGCAATCTAACCTCGTGTCTAAACTTGGCTATAGTTTCTAATTACTGTAAATCTTAGCATATTCTTTCTTTAACAATTATTCTTATTTCATCATAGATTTTCAAGCCCTTTTTTCCCAAGTCATATTCATCATGTGCCATATGCCCCAAATTAAGGTCTTTAATCGTAGTTTGGTTCATGCCCCAAATCCATATTCAGGTTTTCAATTCAAGTTATGCCCCAATTTTCTAATTCAAGTTATGCTCCAATTTTAACGTTTCCCCTCATTCTCAATTTCGTTTGTTCGCAAATTTCAGCAGTATGCCTAGGCTCGAAAGTAGCCTGGCTATAAAAATAATAAGGGAAATAAGAAGGGAAGAGAACTGAAATAAACATAATAACAAGATATGCATACGATGGTAGAAATAGGCCTAGCAACTAAATAAGCATACAGTGACAGAATTGTGCATAATGACATAATTAGGCATACTAGGATAATAGGGATAAGGTGACATGATTAAGCAAACTAGCATGATAGGGATATCATAAACAGGCATGATGAGATCTAAACAGTGGATTAGACATACAAGTAATGCCAGATCTGATGTGATTCAAATAGTCATAGGCTTAGATCTAATTCATAAACATGTCAGGATTTTTTAGGTGTTTATGTCTAAAAATAATGTAGACTCACTGTGATTGGATCTTACAGAACAGGGAATTAATTGCCGATGTTGTAGCACAAATCTCTGAATATGAATAATTTGATTGTTGAAGACAAAATCAGTTCGATCAGATTATGATGGGGTAGCATCTCATTGTCGCTATTGATTTAGATGAATAAAACAATGGGTACAGGGTCCTATTTATAGCATAGGGTCAACGAATCTAGCCAAGAATTCAGTCTACATATGCAGGAATTAATCTGGTTTGGATCTGGGGGTGTCGACCTGAGTGTCGACATGGGTTTCAATACCCCTCTTATTGTGTCGTCCCATAGGTCGACCCCCCTAGGGCATGGGTCGACCCCCAACGGGTCTGCTTCCCGCATTGTCCCGCCTTCGATTTATGATTTTCTGGAGTGTTTATTTATATATATTTAGGTTATATATTTATAAACTTCAAACCTTAATATCTTCTTCATACGATTTTCGTTTTGCGCAAACTCGGAGTCTATTTTAAGTAGAATTCCGAGACGAACGCAATGGCGCAGGCCTTTTTTTTTAATTCCCAATATTTAATTAAGTATTCCTTAATTTGTTGTTAATAGTGTATTTTAAATTTTGGGTTGTTACATTCTCCCCTACTTAAAGGATTACGTCCCCGAAATCTCCAAGTTAAGAAGAATGTGTATCCAAACATCTATCATCCATCTACTCATCCACCAATTACTAGCATCCATTATCGTTAAAAGATTTCTAATGCTTATGAACATATGGAAAAGTGTGTGTATATGTCCTTATGCTAATGTGAATGATCAGGCGGCTTACTGATTCAGGCGACCTCTTTAATGCAATGTATGTTTGCGCCATGAATCCAATATGTATGCAAATAATCCTAACATATCATGTAAAATCTATATGTGTGCACAATCATCCATCCAAATGCAACATCCATGTGATGATGTACCCATTTTCATCCATAAAAGAAGAAAAATGCACACACATCCATATGCAGTATGAGAGTTAGTGACCCGATCCAGTGCCTAATGTGTGTGTATGCATCCACAAGCAACCACTAGCAAACACTTGCATCCATCAAACATAAAATGTCTCAAACACATGTTTACATCCATGGGTTTCCTACCTAAGGTTCGAAGATTCGATCGATAGGATATACTCATACGATGGAAAAAAACATGAATAAAAGCTTTGGAAAAAGAAGTTAAGAATGTAATCTCAAAAAGGAAAGGATATAAAGCATGAATCTTGTCTTCAGTTTCCCAAGTTGCATCCTCTTAGTCATCTCCCTACTGTACTTTCACCAACTTGACCTCTCAGTTTTGTAGCTTCTTAACCTCTGATCCTAGAATATGGGCAGGAACTTGTCTAACTGTCACCTTCCGTTCCACTTCTATTTGCTTAAGCATACTTGGCTCAACTACTTCCGTGGTATCATGCAAGCACTTCCGTAAATGAGAGACATGTTAAACATAATGAATGCTGGACAGTCTCTCTGGTAGCTTAACTCTATACGCCGTTTGTCCAATCCTTTTTGTTATGGGAAATGGCCCTACGAACATTGGTGCCAATTTCCCTATAGATCCAAAACGAACTACATTCCTCAAAGGCGATACCTTGATGAAAACCATATATCCCACTTCAAACTCAATATCTGTCCTTCTCCTATCTGCATAGGACTTCTTCTTGTCCTGAGCTATCTTCATGCGCCTGCGGATGAGACCAAACTTTTCTGAAGTTTCTTTAACCATCTCAGGTCCAATTAGAAGCCTTTTTGTAGATTCCCACCTACAAGTCAGTGATCTACAAGGTCATACGTACACTGCTTCGAAGGGTGCCGTGCCAATACTAGCTTGGAAACTATTGTTGTAGGCGAACTCTACTGAAGGATGATGCTCTTCCCAAGTTCCTACGAAGTCCAGAATACATAGTCTTAAAAGATGTTCATGGACTCTATTCACCCTCTCTCTGTCCATCGGTCTGAGGATGATAAACGGTGCTCAAACATAACTGTGTACCAAGTGCCTCTTGCAAGCTCTTCCAAAACTCACTGGCGAAAATGGGGTCACGATCACTTAAAATACTGGAAGGTACTCTATGTAGACGGACTATCTCGCGAAGATAAACTACTGCCAACCATGATGTCGTCCACTTACTCATAACGGGGATGAAATGAGTGCTCTTAGTAAGCCTTCCACTATAACCAAAGTACTAGTGTTGCCTTTCCTCAATCTAGGCAAATAATCAACGAAATCCATCAAGACCCTCTCCCACTTCCACTGAGGGATCTCCAAAGGATGAAGTAAACCACCGGGCTTCTTTTGCTTAGCTTTGACTTGCTGGCAAATCAAACATTGAGGAACAAACTCTGCCACATCCTTCTTCATCCCAGCCTAAAAGAAAACCCTCTTCATATCTCTATACATCTTATCACCGCCTAGATGAATAGTCATCCAAAAGTGATGGGCTTTCTCAAGGATTGTCTTCAACAAACTCCCAACTCGAGGAACACAAAGCCTTCCATCTCATTGCAACCACCCTTTGTCGTCCATGGAATATCTACTGAGGTGACTAGAAGTCTCCCCTTTACTGAGCCTATCTAGAACGTCTGCAATATGTGGATCCTATCTCTGTGAAGTCCCTATCTGATCCAACAGAGTAGGTCGCACCTCTAATGATGCCAATAAACAAGGTGTAAACTTGGAGGAGGGTCTGAAATCAAAAGTCGATATGAACACCAAGCTTTTCCTCTCCACAAATAGAGGACTAAGTGTCATCAATTGCCTACTCAATACGTATGCGACCACATTACCCTTGCCAGGGGTATAAGCAATTTCAATGTAATAGGATGCTAGGAACTCCATCCACATTTGCTACCTTAAATTGAGATCTTTTTGCGAGAACAAATACTTGAGAGATTTATGATTAATGTACAACTCAAACCTCTCTCGTAGTAGATAATGGCGCCAAGTCTTAAGCGCGAATACTATGGCAGCTAACTCCAATTCATGGGTGGGGTAGTTCTTCTCATGAACCCTTAGTTGTCTACCTCCATAACATACTACCCTTCCTTCTTGCATTAGAACCGCACCAAGCCCCGTACCACATGCATCGGTGTACACTGTAAACACATTGTTTCCATCGGGCAAGGTCAAGACTGAGGCTGTTGTTAGAGCCCTCTTTAGTCGCTGAAAAGCATCGTCACAATCCACATTCCAAGAGAATGTAAAATTCTTCCTTATCAGCCTGGTGAGTGGGGATGACACTTTACGAAGTCCTTAATGACTTCTCATAATAGACTGCTAATCCAAGAAAACTCCTCGCCTCTGTTGCATTCTTTGGGATCGACCAATTTTGAACTGCAACTACCTTCGCGAGATCTACTGCTATCCCTTCTTTAGAGACCACATTCCTTAAAAGTCTCAATTCCTTTCTCCAGAAATGTCATTTGGAGAATTTCGCCTTAAGCTGGTGGGCACGAAGAGTTTTCATAACCTCTCTCAAATGTAGGGTATGCTCTTTGTAACACCCCGAATTTTAGTCAATACTAAAATTCACTAATTACAGGATAAATAATCTCAGATGTGGGAATTGGGGGTAACGGGCTGCGTTATTGCGTTCGTCTCGGAAAAATACGCGAAATAGAGTCCGAGTTTTCGAGAATCGGAGTCCGTATGGCCCGGTTATGGCCCAAAGAAGTTTGCAGAAAAATTAGAGCTAAAAACAGATTTAGGAATTTAAATTTAGATTTTAAATTAGAACCAGCGGGGCCAGGCGGGAAGATTCCCGCCCTAAGCATGTCGACAGGGCTGTCGACAGGCCTGTCGACAGGGGTGTCGACTTGCCTGTCGACACGGCGACTCGAGCCAGAAGTTTGGGTGCACCAGATCTGGTTTTCTGGCTAGGGCTGGGCTGGGTTCTAGAGATTTCCTAAATCTAACGGACCTAAATTAATCTAGGGTTAATCTAAGGGCCTAAAACACTCTCTTAATCTATAAATACACCCTAAACCTACCTTAATCCATACTAAAAATAGAAATGAAGGCCTCATGCCGCCATATTAAATCCTAGAAGGAGTCTCCATTAATCTAAGAAGGAAGTTTCAAGCTAATACCTCTCAAATCATTCTCTAATCATCACCATCTTCATAATTAGCAACTAATTCCTCTTCATAAGTTGGTTAATTTTGGGTTTGGTGAGTTTCTATCACTTTAACATCAATTGTTAAAGTAAGTAGATTGGGTGTAATGAGACTTATGGTCTTAAATGCGGATTAGTGAGTTTGAGTCATTTATAATGATATGTTACTCTATGTTGTTCTATGTTTATGCATGTTTGACAAGTTGGTTTATGCATGCTTAATAAGTTGATTTATGCATGTTTAACAAGTTGGTTTATGCATGCTTAATAAGTTGATTTATGCATGTTTAACAAGTTGGTTTATGCATGTTTAACAAGTGGGTTTATGCATATTTAATGAGTGGAATTATGCATGTTTAACAAAGTGAGTTATGCAAGTTAAGTATATGTTTAAATGCAAGTTTAATGTGATATGCAAGTTATGCATGCTTATGCAAGTGTATGGATGCTTATGCAAGTCATGTATATGTTTAAATGCAAGATTTATGTGATATGCAAGTTATGCATGCTTATGCGAGTATATGAATGCTTATGCAAGATATGTATATGCTTAAATGACATGATATGCAAGTTATGCATGTTTATGCAAGTTATGTATGCTTATGCAAGTATGTGAATGCTTATGCAAGTATGTGAATGCTTATGCAAGTTATGTGTATGCCTAAATGCATGTTTAACATGTTATGCAAGTTATGAGAATGCTTATATGCAAGTTCAACATGTTATGCAAGATATGTGTATGATAATATGCAAGCTCATATGCAACATGTTATGCAAATCATGTGTATGATAATATGCAAGTTTGGGTTAAATGTGGTTGGGTTAATATGTGTTCATATATGCAAGTTGACATCCTCTTAACCCATGACAAAGTTATATGCTAAACCCATGATATTTGTGATGGATCTTCCCCTTTATTATGTCATGTAATGAGAACGATTTACGTGGGGAACGATGGGGTTGGTAAATATGTTAATAAATGAATGATTGGGTATGATTAAGCATACCATAAAAATAAATTACCATAAGTGGGAATTTACCTATTGAGTTAGGTCTACCCCATGGGAATTTACCTATTGAGTTAGGTCTACCCATGTTATGGAAAACTTGATATTAATTAGGGATAATTAATATGGGGGTGATTAATTAGGTGTAATTAATCGACTAAGACACGAGGTTGGACTCATTTGTAGTGTAAAACTGCCCGGACCCGACCGGCTTAACCAGTTGCTACAAATGTCAGCCCAATGTGAGAGGTCTTAGCCATGAATTAAATACGTAATTAAAGTAAAGACACGAGGTTAGGCTCTATTATGACGTAAGACTGCCCGGACTCTACCGGCTTAACCAGGCGGTCATAACAGCCAGTCTAATGTGGGAGGTTTTATGGGGGATCACGGTCTTAATTAATTAAGAAACACTTAACCATATTAGCATGTGGTGGGACATGAGGGGTTAAGTGCGTGTCTTGGGTGGCATGTGGAAATTTAATGGTTGCCTTGGGTGGCATGTGGAATCTAGTGGGTTGCCTTGGGTGGCAATGGAAAATACGATTAGAATACTTAACCAAGTGGAAACATGTAATTAAACATGATTAAAGGGTTAAGTGGGATACACTAGATATATGACAAGCTTAGGTGGGTAGCTTGTTGGGGGCCCATTTCAACCAATATCCCAAACGTATCTTTGTGGGCTCGACCCATGTCGAGTGACGGGACACGCATATTGGGCTTGATTATAAGAGGCCAAAACGGGTTAGCGGTGGCAACGCAAGTCCAACGGGTTTCATATGCGTGTGTGGGCCCGGGCTGGTAGATAAGCCGTTGTTGCATCGTGTAGATATAAAGCCGTGCACCGTTGATAGTGTTGGGTAGCCACTTTAGGGGAGTGATACACCCCACTGTGGGACCAGCACGGGTATCTACGGTAGGGAGCCGATCGATGGGGAGTAGTGGGTACACCTAATAAAGATAGGGGCAGACGGCACCTATGTAGGGGTACACGAAACTACTGGGTAAGAATTACTGAGTACACCTAGTGGAGATAGGGGCAGACGGCACCTATGTAGTGGGCTAGGGGTACACGAGACTACTGGGGAAATTTTCTAAGTCCTTGGAAGGGATCAACCTTTAAGTAAGAATGACTGGTGTGGTGCAGTTAGTAATTATCCTTGGGTGGGTAGATGCGTCCTTACGGTTATCTTAGTTTATCCTAAGTCTACCAAGCTGCTTAGTGTAGCCATTCATCCCCAGATATTACCGTAGGTCAAGTTTACGTCTTCTCTGGTTACTTTAATGATTGTATTGTTAAAGTTATAGGACTCACTCAGACTTATGTCTGACCCCGTTGTTTTTATCTTTTTCCCAACTCTCAGGTCCTACGGTGGATCCTAGCGGTAGTAGAGCTTGATCGGATTGTTGTTCCAGTCTTTAGGAGCTTGGGTAGATGTAAAGCTCCAGTTATCTTTTCTTTTGTTCTGGCTATTGTATGAGAGAGTGGGATTATGTCCTTCTTTATTTTGATGGATATTGTACTTGACTTTTATCATGGTTTTATGATGTAACCAGACATGTTTATTTCCGCTGTTGTGAGATGATATTTTTAAATTTCAAGTACTAATTATATCTGTCTTGTTGTAATTTTTCTGTTCTATATTCACTAAAATACTCCACCGATGCTATGGCATTCCCATAGTGAGTGATCATAGCGGGCGTGGGGTGTTACACGTGGTATCAGAGCAAAGGTTACCGGAACAGATAAAAATTTTAGAAAACTATTTTTCTAAAACATTTTTGGAAAAGATATTTTCAAAAACATGTCTTTTAAGAGAAAAGTTTTTGAAAGAAAAGCATAATCCCCAATAGCCATATCTATATCCTTCGAATTCTCCGTTTTGAATCTTTCCTTTTTCGTTTCAGCATGGCCGAGAATCTTAATCTTCCGGAGGGTGTGACGGTACCAGTATGGTATAGGAGATTGATGGAGGCTAGGGCCACCACTACGGGTCCAGCAAATGTTCCTCCACCAACCGTAGCACCCGATCTTCCTCCTCCCCCTCCTCCTCGCACGGATACTTTTGCTAAGACTTGCAAGGAATTTAAAGCTATGGGAGGGAAACCTTTTCAAGGATCTGAAACTTTTGTGGAGGCTAGAGATTGGCTTAAGGAGGTGGAAGAGTTGATAGATATCTTTGAGATGGAAGAAGGGAAGAAAGTCAAGTTGGCTGCTTGGTTAATGAAGGGAGAGGCCTCATTCTGGTGGGAGGTCACTAATGGAGAACGCCCCGTTGACTCTTGGGCGGATTTTAGGCAAAGATTTGTGGCAAAGTTTCTCTCAAGGGCGGAGGAAAATTTGTATATGGAAAGATTCTTGACTCTAAAGCAAGGAAATCTTTCGGTGAAGGAATATGTTAACAAGTTTAATCAATTGGCAAGGTTTGGCCTAGACATGGTGAATACACCGGAGAAGAAGGCTTTGAGGTTCGTGAAAGGCTTGAATGAACCGATGCATGGGTTGGCTATTACTCATATCCCTATGGGGGCCACCTTTGAGAAGCTAGTTGACATGGCACTCATGTATGAGGAAGAGAAGGGTCCTAATGCTAATAAGGCACCCGAGAAGAAGGGAGATCAAAAGAGACCTCAGCAACAACAACAAAGCAAAAGTGGGAAAGGCAACGGTGGCAAGGGCAAGAAGAAGAAGTGTTTCAATTGTGGGACACCTGGCCACCTAAGCAAGGATTGTCGCAAGAAGAAGAAGACTGGCTGCTTCCACTGTGGCGAAGCAGGGCATTTAGTGAAGGATTGCCCTAAGAAGGGGCAAAGGACGGGATCTACCTCAGGAGGACAGGTGCAAGCTCTTATGGCACCGAGTCAGGCTAGGGGGCAAGTACAGGCTCTCGCGGTTCCACCGATTCAGGAGAGAGGTAGAACTATCTCCGTTGAAAGTCTGGTTTTTCTATTTGACCATCCTGTCCGTACATTGTTTGATTCAGGCGCATCGCATTCGTTTATCTCATCATCATTAGTTGAGTCACTGCACTTAGACACCAGTCTGGTAGATGATCCCTTGGTTGTTTCAAACCCAATTGGGGGCTCCACTTATTTGTCCATGATATGTTTGGGTTTGAAGATTTCTATACTTAGCATTGAGTTTAGATGTGATGCTTTTGTATTGGGCTTCACGGGCTATGGGTTGATTTTGGGCATGGACTGGTTATCCAGTAATGGTGCCGTTCTTGATTGCGAAAGGAGAGTTGTTAGGCTCATGACCCGCTTGGGTAACACTCTCGAGATTTCTTGTAATCCCAGGGACTCTGTTATGCTAAGTTATCTTGAAGCGCTTGACGCTTCGGTCGAGAGTTTGCAATCTGTTAGAGTGGTCCGGGAATATCCGGATGTGTTTGAGGAGGTGAAGGGCTTACCTCCGAAGCGGGAGATTGACTTCCGAATATATTTGGTGGATAATGCTAAACCGGTATCTTTACCAGTGCGCCACATGGCTCCTCGTGAGAGGAGGGAACTCCATAAGCAAGTAGGGGAGTTGCTCGAGAAGGGGTTCATAAGACGGAGTATATCGGAGTGGGGTGCTCCAGTAGTATTTGCTACGAAGGCAGATGGGTCCCTCAGACTTTGTGTAGACTATAGAGAACTCAACAAGCTCACAAAGAAGAATAGACACCCATTGCCAAGGATTGATGATCTTTTCGATCAGTTGGTTGGCGCTTCAGTATTTTCTCAGTTGGACTTAGCCACGGGGTTTCATCAGTTGAGGGTGGCTGAGGATAGCATAGACAAGACTGCCTTTAGAACTCCGGATGGTTTCTATGAGTGGCTGGTGATGCCATTTGGGTTGACGAACACCCCTGCATACTTTGTTGACTTGATGAGTAGGGTGTTCAGGGAGTTCCTTAATAAATTTGTGGTGGTCTTTGTGGATGATATCTTAGTATTTTCTAAGAGTGAAGAAGAGCATGCCCTACATCTTGGGGAAGTGTTGAAGACTCTTCGAGCACATAGCCTTAAGGCTAAATTCTCTAAATGTCACTTCTGGAGGAAGGAAGTACGGTTCTTGGGGCACGTGGTCTCCAAGGAAGGGATAGCTGTGGATCCCGCGAAGGTAGTATCAATTCAGGATTGGAAGGTTCCGAAGAATGCTACCGAAGTAAGAAGTTTCTTGGGGTTGGCGCGTTATTATAGGAAGTTTATTAAAGACTTCGCGAAGATATCAGCCCCATTAACCCGCTTAACAAAGAAGAATCTTGTTTTTGCATGGGACGTAGATTGTGATGATGCGTTCCGACGGTTAAAGAGAGCTTTAACCACGGCTCCAGTTTTAGTGTTGCCAGATGGGAGCAAGCCGTTTGTTGTCTATACCGATGCCTGTGGGACAGGACTTGGCGCAGTCTTAATGCAAGAGGGAAGGGTAATAGCCTATGGTGGATGGCAGTTGAGGGCACATGAGAAAAATTACCCTACCCATAATCTAGAGCTGGCCGCTATTGTTTTTGCGCTTAAGATTTGGCGCCATTATCTTCTTGGTGAGAGATTCGAGTTGTTCACTGACCATAAATCTTTGAAGTACTAGTTCTCTCAGAAGGATCTAAACTTAAGACAGCAAAGGTGGATGGAGTTCTTAGCATCTTATGATTTCGAGATAGCGTATACCCCTGGCAAGGGTAACGTGGTGGCGGACGCCTTGAGTAGGAAGAGGTTGTCCTTGAGTCCATTGTTCGTGGAACGACGAAACTTGGAGTTTATCTCGATGTTTGATTTCAGACCTTCCATTGATTATGTACCCGGTTTGCTAGCTTCCTTGGAAGTTAGGCCTACTCTTTTGGGGCGGATTGGAGAAGCACAGAGGGGCGACCCACAGTTGGTTGAGTTAGTAGAGAAGCTCATGAGGGGGGAGTCGTCCAGCCATTTGAGTAGGTACACCCTAGACGATAGGGGGTGCTTGCATAGAGACGGTAGACTTTGTGTACCGCAAGACGAGGGTTTGAGAAAGGCTATTCTTGATGACGCACACCGTTCTAGAATGACCATTCATCCCGGTGGGGATAAGATGTACCAAGACATGAAGAGGGTTTTCTTCTGGGCCGGTATGAAGAAAAATGTGGCCGAATATGTCGCTCGATGTTTGGTGTGCCAGCAAGTGAAGGCGGAGCAAAGGAAACCAGGTGGGTTGCTTCACCCATTGGAGGTTCCGCAATGGAAGTGGGATAGCGTCTCGATGGATTTTATTGACGGGTTACCCAGATCGAGGAAGGGTAATACAGGAATTTGGGTGGTGGTAGACAGACTTACTAAGAGCGCCCATTTCATACCTGTGAAGAGTAAGAGGACTGCTCCATGGCTAGCTTCAGTATATCTTCGAGAGATAGTTCGATTACATGGGGTACCCTCTAGCATAGTAAGTGATCGAGATCCTATCTTCACTAGCGAGTTCTGGAGAAGTTTGCAAGAAGCAGTGGGGACTCAATTATGTCTGAGCACCGCATATCATCCTCAGACGGACGGCCAGACTGAGAGGGTGAATCGTGTTCTAGAAGACCTTTTGAGGCTTTGTATCTTAGATTTTGGAGGTACATGGGAAGAGCATCTTCCATTGGTGGAGTTCGCATATAATAACAGCTTTCAGTCCAGTATTGGTATGGCTCCTTTCGAAGCTCTCTATGGAAGGCCTTGTCGATCACCTACATGTTGGTGGGAATCTATGGATAAGATCTTGCTTGGGCCCGATATGGTTAGGGAGACTTCTGAGAAGATTGACTTGATTCGAAGAAGGATGAAAGCAGCGCAGGATAGGCAAAAATCTTATGCGGACAAGAGAAGGACGGATCTTGAGTTTGAGGTTGGGGATATGGTTTTTGTTAAGGTATCTCCGTTGAGAAATGTTGTTCGCTTCGGATCCGTTGGGAAGTTAGCACCGAGGTTTGTTGGGCCGTTTCCTATCAAGGAAAGGATTGGACGGATGGCATATAGGGTGGAGTTGCCCGACAGACTTAGTGGTGTTCATGATGTATTCCATGTATCACATCTGAGGAAGTGCTTACATGAGACGGCAGAGGTGGTAGAGCCGAGCTTCCTTAGAGATGTAGAGGTAGAGCGTGATGCGACTATTCGACGAGCTCCTACTCGCATCCTTGGGTCAGAGACTAGGAAGTTGAGAAACAGAGAGGTTCAGCTAGTCAAAGTGCAATGGGGAGAAGATGAGAGCAACGCAACTTGGGAAACGGAAGCGAAGATGCGTTCATTGTACCCATTTCTTTTTGAGGGTATGTCTTTACTTTCTCCTTTATCGCTTGTCTAGTACTTATCTTATCTTTGGTATGTCCTCTCGTTAGTACCTTTGACCTTTAGATAGGGTAAACCTATGGTTGAAACATGTGTTTGAGACATGTTATGGTTGATGGATGCAAGTGGATGCAAGTGTTTGCTAGTGGTTGCTCGTGGATGCATATACACACACTCTAGGCACTAGATCGGCTCAGTCACTTCATATTGCATATTGCATAAAATTGTGTGTAGGAAAATATATTTATGGATGTATAATGGTTGTGTTATCACATGGATGATGCATTTTGGTGAATGATTGTGCACTCATGTAGATATTGTATGTGTCGATAGGGTTTTCTCGCATACATAATGGATGCATGGCACTATCATGGTTTGCATATGTTCATACATTAGATAGGGAACATATACACACACTGTTTGCATATGCTCATACATAATTAGAAACTGTTTAAGGACAATGGATGCCCGTGGTTGATGATTTGAGTAGATGGTTGTTTGGATGATAGGATATGCATTCTCCTTAGCTTAGAGATTTCGGGGACGAAATCCTTTAAGGAGGGGAGAATGTAACACCCCGAATTTTAGTCAATACTAAAATTCACTAATTACAGGATAAATAATCTCAGATTTGGGAATTGGGGGTAACGGGCTGCGTTATTGCGTTCGTCTCGGAAAAATACGCGAAATAGAGTCCGAGTTTTCGAGAATTGGAGTCCGTATGGCCCGGTTATGGCCCAAAGAAGTTTGCAGAAAAATTAGGGCTAAAAACAGATTTAGGAATTTAAATTTAGATTTTAAATTAGAACCAGCGGGGCCAGGCGGGAAGATTCCCGCCCTAAGCATGTCGACAGGGCTGTCGACAGGCCTGTCGACAGGGGTGTCGACTTGCCTGTCGACACGGCGACTCGAGCCAGAAGTTTGGGTGCACCAGATCTGGTTTTCTGGCTAGGGCTGGGCTGGGTTCTAGAGATTTCCTAAATCTAACGGACCTAAATTAATCTAGGGTTAATCTAAGGGCCTAAAACACTCTCTTAATCTATAAATACACCCTAAACCTACCTTAATCCATACTAAAAATAGAAATGAAGGCCTCATGCCGCCAAACTAAATCCTAGAAGGAGTCTCCATTAATCTAAGAAGGAAGTTTCAAGCTAATACCTCTGAAATCATTCTCTAATCATCACCATCTTCATAATTAGCAACAAATTCCTCTTCATAAGTTGGTTAATTTTGGGTTTGGTGAGTTTCTATCACTTTAACATCAATTGTTAAAGTAAGTAGATTGGGTGTAATGAGACTTATGGTCTTAAATGCGGATTAGTGAGTTTGAATCATTTATAATGATATGTCACTCTATGTTGTTCTATGTTTATGCATGTTTGACAAGTTGGTTTATGCATGCTTAATAAGTTGATTTATGCATGTTTAACAAGTTGGTTTATGCATGCTTAATAAGTTGATTTATGCATGTTTAACAAGTTGGTTTATGCATGTTTAACAAGTGGGTTTATGCATATTTAATGAGTGGAATTATGCATGTTTAACAAAGTGAGTTATGCAAGTTAAGTATATGTTTAAATGCAAGTTTAATGTGATATGCAAGTTATGCATGCTTATGCAAGTGTATGGATGCTTATGCAAGTCATGTATATGTTTAAATGCAAGATTTATGTGATATGCAAGTTATGCATGCTTATGCGAGTATATGAATGCTTATGAAAGATATGTATATGCTTAAATGACATGATATGCAAGTTATGCATGTTTATGCAAGTTATGTATGCTTATGCAAGTATGTGAATGCTTATGCAAGTATGTGAATGCTTATGCAAGTTATGTGTATGCCTAAATGCATGTTTAACATGTTATGCAAGTTATGAGAATGCTTATATGCAAGTTCAACATGTTATGCAAGATATGTGTATGATAATATGCAAGCTCATATGCAACATGTTATGCAAATCATGTGTATGATAATATGCAAGTTTGGGTTAAATGTGGTTGGGTTAATATGTGTTCATATATGCAAGTTGACATCCTCTTAACCCATGACAAAGTTATATGCTAAACCCATGATATTTGTGATGGATCTTCCCCTTTATTATGTCATGTAATGAGAACGATTTACGTGGGGAACGATGGGGTTGGTGAATATGTTAATAAATGAATGATTGGGTATGATTAAGCATACCATAAAAATAAATTACCATAAGTGGGAATTTACCTATTGAGTTAGGTCTACCCCATGGGAATTTACCTATTGAGTTAGGTCTACCCATGTTATGGAAAACTTGATATTAATTAGGGATAATTAATATGGGGGTGATTAATTAGGTGTAATTAATCGACTAAGACACGAGGTTGGACTCATTTGTAGTGTAAAACTGCCCGGACCCGACCGGCTTAACCAGTTGCTACAAATGTCAGCCCAATGTGAGAGGTCTTAGCCATGAATTAAATACGTAATTAAAGTAAAGACACGAGGTTAGGCTCTGTTATGACGTAAGACTGCCCGGACTCTACCGGCTTAACCAGGCGGTCATAACAGCCAGTCTAATGTGGGAGGTCTTTATGGGGGATCACGGTCTTAATTAATTAAGAAACACTTAACCATATTAGCATGTGGTGGGACATGAGGGGTTAAGTGGGTGCCTTGGGTGGCATGTTGAAATTTAATGGTTGCCTTGGGTGGCATGTGGAATCTAGTGGGTTGCCTTGGGTGGCAATGGAAAATACGATTAGAATACTTAACCAAGTGGAAACATGTAATTAAACATGATTAAAGGGTTAAGTGGGATACACTAGATATATGACAAGCTTAGGTGGGTAGCTTGTTGGGGGCCCATTTCAACCAATATCCCAAACGTATCTTTGTGGGCTCGATCCATGTCGAGTGACGGGACACGCATATTGGGCTTGATTATAAGAGGCCAAAACGGGTTAGCGGTGGCAACGCAAGTCCAACGGGTTTCATATGCGTGTGTGGGCCCGGGCTGGTAGATAAGCCGTTGTTGCATCGTGTAGATGTAAAGCCGTGCACCGTTGATAGTATTGGGTAGCCACTTTAGGGGAGTGATACACCCCACTGTGGGACCAGCACGGGTATCTACGGTAGGGAGCCGATCGATGGGGAGTAGTGGGTACACCTAATAAAGATAGGGGCAGACGGCACCTATGTAGGGGTACACGAAACTACTGGGTAAGAATTACTGAGTACACCTAGTGGAGATAGGGGCAGACGGCACCTATGTAGTGGGCTAGGGGTACACGAGACTACTGGGGAAATTTTCTAAGTCCTTGGCAGGGATCAACCTTTAAGTAGGAATGACTGGTGTGGTGCAGTTAGTAATTATCCTTGGGTGGGTAGATGCGTCCTTACGGTTATCTTAGTTTATCCTAAGTCTACCAAGCTGCTTAGTGTAGCCATTCATCCCCAGATATTACCGTAGGTCAAGTTTACGTCTTCTCTGGTTACTTTAATGATTGTATTGTTAAAGTTATAGGACTCACTCAGACTTATGTCTGACCCCGTTGTTTTTATCTTTTTCCCAACCCTCAGGTCCTACGGTGGATCCTAGCGGTAGTAGAGCTTGATCGGATTGCTGTTCCAGTCTTTAGGAGCTTGGGTAGATGTAAAGCTCCAGTTATCTTTTCTTTTGTTCTGGCTATTGTATGAGAGAGTGGGATTATGTACTTCTTTATTTTGATGGATATTGTACTTGACTTTTATCATGGTTTTATGATGTAACCAGACATGTTTATTTCCGCTGTTGTGAGATGATATTTTTAAATTTCAAGTACTAATTATATCTGTCTTGTTGTAATTTTTCTGTTCTATATTCACTAAAATACTCCACCGATGCTATGGCATTCCCATAGTGAGTGATCATAGCGGGCGTGGGGTGTTACACTCTTCCTCGCTCTTCGGAAAAATTAAGATATCATCAACAAAGACCATAACGAAATTATTTAAGAACTCCCAAAACACCCTACTCATTAGATCAACAAAATAGGCGGGTGCCTTCGTCGACCCAGAAGGCATGACGAGCCGCTCGAAGAAACCATCTGGAGTTCTAAAAGTGGTATTGTCTATACTTCCCTCGGACACCCTCAACTGATGAAACCCTGTGGCCAAGACTAACTGGGAGAAAATAGATGCACCATCAAGTTGGTCAGATAGATCATCTATCCTCGAAAGTGGGTGCCTATCCTTCTTAGTGAGCTTTTTCAACTCTCTATAATCTGCACATAAGCGAAGCGAACCATCCACCTTAGTAGCGAATACTACCGGAGCACCCCATTTAATTATGCTTTGTCTAATAAACCCTTTCTCAAGTAGCTCCCTTACTGGCTTACTAAGCTCGCTCCTTTTTCTAGGAGCCATGTGGCGCACAGGCAATGCAACTGGCTATCCATTGTCCACCATGTAGGTATGCCCCCAAACAACCTCAAAAACATCAGGATACTCATAGACTTCTAGTACAGATCGTAGATCATCGATAGATGCATCAAGTGACTCTAGGAAACTAAGCATGGCATACCCTTTAGGATCACAAGAAATCTCGAGGGTCCTCCTATGGCAAGTCAAAAGTCTAAAGACCCTCTTCTCACAATCCAGAATGGCACTACACATGGCTGGCCAATCCATCCCTAGAATCAAGCCATAGCCCATGAAACCAAGCACACATGCATCGCACTCAAACTCGATGCCCAACACAGATATTCTCAAACCCCAACAAATCATAGATCAATGAATCGTACCACCATTGGGGTTTGAAACAGCTACGGGATCCAAAACCATACTAGTACTAAGATGCAGAGACTCAAACACAGGATCAGATATAAAAGAATGCGAAGCGCTCGAATCAAAAAGAGTTCTAAGTAGATTATTGGAAAGAGAAATCTAAACTTCAACAGAAACTTTCCTACCTCTTTCCGGCAAACTAGCCACAAGAGCCTGCACCTGCCCTCCAGAAGGTCCTGCCCTTTGACCTTGTCCTTGCTTTTTCGGGCACTCCTTAGAAAAGTGTCTGACCTCTCCACAAAGGAAACTAGCATTCTTCCTTTGCTTGAAATCCTTCTTATTGCTATTGTTCTTTCTTGGGCCACACTTTCTTATTTTGTGTTTCCTCAACTTTAGCTTCTTTCTTTTCGCCTTTACCTTCCTCATGCATTAACGCCACATTAATGGGTTTCTCAAAAGTTGCTCCCATCGGAATATGAGACATAGCTAACCCATGTAGGGATTCATTCAAACCTCCAGCGGGTCTCAAAGCTTTCTTTTGTGGGGTTTCCTCTAGTTCCAAACCAAACCTCGCCAATTGATTAAACTTATTAACATACTCTCTAACAATCATGCTCCTATGCATAAGCGCCAAAAAACTTTCCATTTACATACTTTACTCAGCTTGAGAAAGAAACTTCTTTTCGAATCACTGTAGGAAATCATCCCAAGTCTCCACTGGATGCCCTACTTGCGTCACTTCCCACCAAAATGAAGCTTCATCTTTCAACTGCCAAGCGGACGATTGAATCTTCATACATTCATCAACTTCAAAAATTCCAAACAAGTCCTCCTTCTCTTTAAGCCAATTCCTTGCTTCTACAAAATTCTCAGTTCTTTTGAATGGCTCCCCACCCATAGCACAGAAATCATTGCATATCTTAGAGAGATCATCAACACATGAAGGAGGATGAGGAGGAACTGCCGGTGCAGCTGGGGGTAGGCGTCTTGGCCTCAATATTCCTATAGAACCATCCTGGTGTCATAAAGCCATCAGGAATATTAGGTTCCCCAGACATGCTGAAAAGAAAAAGGAAAGGGATCCAAACAGAGAATCAAAAGATAATGCATATGGATTTGGGGAATATGTTTTTCAAAAGAGACTTTTCTTTTGACAATGCTTTCTTTTCAAACCTTTTTGAAGACGATTTTTGAAATCCGATCTGGTAACCTTCTGCTCGTATACCAAATGTGACACCCCACGCCCATTAATATCACTTTTTATCAGAATGCAATAAGTTTCATGGAGCGTTTATAGGTAAATAGAAACATTAAAAGATAGATATAAAATAATAGTGGAGTTAAAAACTTTATTAAATAGAAAAACTTTGTGGTTCAAACCCAATTACATAATAGTTCCGGAATACTGAAAACATAAACTTCTGCCGTGTACAAAATCATCATTAGAGTACAATAATATATAAAAGAGCATAATCCCCAAAACATAGCCATTAGAGAAAATGAGAAATACATCTAAGCAGCTCCAAGAAGAAAAGAAGGATTATAGTCAAGCTTGAGTATTCCCACCGAGAGAACATATGTGGGGAGGGGGCGGAGAATGGAAGAGAAAGAAGAGAAAACAAAATGGGACACAAATATAGTCTGGCTAGTCCAATTACTTTTAGAATATAGATAAGAAAAAGAATCATGACAGGCATATAAGTCGGAGAGAGAAAGATAACAATGTCATAAGGCAGGTATAACAAGATAAACAGAATAAACGTGATAAAATTTATTGCGCTTCTTTAATACTTTCCTCTACACTAATACTAGTATAACTGTGTAACATGATGATCCCAACAAGTACAAGATGGTAGACTTAAGTGTACTTCTAGTGAGAGGTTTTTAACCCCATATAATAACAGGTAGCCCAACAGAACCGATGGGTGTTACCCCTAAACGGTAATAAGGGCTTCTAAACAAGCGTGACTAGATGTATCCTAATTACTACCCCCAATCGATCGGCTCCCTATCCCATGTAGATGCTCTGTGCTGGCCCGCACTTAGGGAGAATCACTACCTTAGGTGGCAACCCCGATACAAACAAGATGCACAACCATATCTACACAGTGTTATGGCGTCTTAGCCTCCCTTGTCCGGACCTATGCACACACAAGACCCCGTCGGAATGCGCTGCCCACACCGTCCCACGAGTTACCTCTTATAATCAGATCAGTAAGCGTGCCCCGACTCCGACCTAGTTCGGAGTACTCATGTGATACCTATATGGGTTACTGACCGAAATGGATCCTACACGCAAGATGATACAAGCTCCTCCTAGATTCCAACCCACTACTAGGTTTTCTATAGGTTATGCCCCCTAGTTTAACAAGATTGCATAACCCTAACTGGTTAAGTTTGTGGGCCTATGTATAAAAATATTACCCACCACCCGAGGATTTACTTAACCCTCCCGCTGATTCAAACAAGTTTACTTAACCCCTTCACTGGTTAAACAGGTTCATGTAATCCCTATGGATTCAAACAGGTTAAGTATTAAAAGTTCATTACCATTTATTAATTTATGGTTATAATGCGCTACACCTCCCACATTAAGCCTACCCCACTTGTGGATGCTGGATATGTCGGTTGGTTTCGGGAAGACTTCTTCCACAAGTCAGACTTAACCTCGTGTCTTAGCACCATCTCGTGTTTATGCACTTAGACCGCCCACATTATATTTACCACTTGTGGACGCTGGATGTGCCGGGCGGTTACAGGCAGACTTCGACCACAAGTGCAATCTAACCTCGTGCCTAAGCACGGCTATAATTTCTGATTACTGTACATCTTGGCATATTCATTCTTTACCAATTATTCCTATTTCATTACAGGTTTTCATGCCCCTTTTCCCTAAGTCATATTCATCATGTACCATATGCCCCAAAATAAGGTCTTTAATCTCAGTTTGGTTCATGCCCCAAATCCATATTCATGTTTTCAATTCAAGTTATGCCATAATTTTCCAATTCAAATGCCCCAATTTTAACGTTTCCCCTTGTTCCTAATTTTGCATGTTCGCATATTTCAGCGGTATGCCTAGGCTCGAAGGTAGCCTGGCTATAAAAATAAAAAGAGAAATAAGAAGGGAAGAGAACAGAAATAAACATAATAACAAGATATCCATATGATGGCAGAAATAGGCCTAGCAACTGAATAAGCATATAGTGACAGAATTGGGAATAATGACATAATTAGGCAAATTAGCACAATAGGGATAAGGTGACATGATTAGGCAAACTAGCATGATAGGGATATCATAAACAGGCATGATGAGATATAAACAGTGGATTGGACATACAAGTAATGGCAGATCTGATGTGATTCAAACAGTCATAGGCCTAGATCCAATTCATAAACATGTCAGGATTACATTTTAGGTGTTTATATCTAAAAATAATGTAGACTCACTGTGATTGGATCTTAAAGAATAGAGAATTAATTGCAGATGTTGTGGCGCAGATCTTTGAATATGAATAACTTGATTATTGAAGAAGAAATAGGCTAGAGTAGATTATGTTGGGGCAGCATCTCGTTGTCGCCATTGGTTTAGATGAATAAAACAATCGGTATTTGGTTCTATTTATAGCATAGGGCCAACAAATCTAGCCAAGAATTCAGTCCACGTACGCAGGAATTAATTGGTTCGTATCTCGGAGTGTCGACCTAGTTGTCGATACCCCTTATGGTGTCGACCCATGGGTCGACACCCCTAGGGCTGGGGTCGACCCCCAACGGGTCCGCTTCCCGCGTTGTCCCGCCATCGATTTCTGATTTTCTGGAATGTTTATTTGTATATATTTAGCTTATATATTTATAAATTTCAAACCTAAATATCTTCTTTATACGATGTTTGTTTTACGTAACTCATAGTGTATCTTATGTAGAATTCTAAGACGAATGCAATGACGCAGTCCATTTCACTTAATTCCCAATATTTAATTAAGTATTCCTTACTTTATTGTCAACATCGTATTTTAGATTATGGGGGTATTACACTGCCTGTTGTATATATTATTATATTTTTTTATCCTGGCCTTGTGAGTTATACGACAAGTTCCGCTTATTTTGCTTACTCTGATGATCGTCCATATCAGCCTAGCATACCTTTTAGTGCATTATTCCTGTTATTAAATGCAGGGATTATGGGAAGTCATCACATTTGGTATCAGAGCTCTGGTTATAGATTTTAGGCAAAGTTCGAAGATGTAATAACATTTGAGAGACGTGCTTGTAGATTTCTGATGGATGAATACTATATATATTAGTATATAGTGGTTGCGTTTGTACTCCATTTAGCCGTTTTCTTGGAAGTGGCTAATTATTCTAAGTTGCATATTTAGAATGAGTCGACGACCATTAAGACATTTTGCTCAAGAGGAAGCCGATTCTCGAGGGCGGTATGGCGGTACACCAGATTATCCAGCCATGTTCGAGACCATGGTGGAAGCGATCATGAGAAGGGGTCCTGCTCTAGATACGGCTGTAGTTGATGTAGGGATTCAAGTGCAGGTACCCAGAGCTGTGAATTTTGTGAAGCTGTGTAAAGACTTCACATCTCTAGAGGAAAGCAATTTAAGGGGACAAAACTGACTAAGGAGGTTCAGAGATAGATGGATACTTGTGTTCGTATATTTGGAGACTTGGGTGTAGATGATGCAATTAAGAGGAAGCTTGCTTCAAGGAAGCAACATGATAGGGACATGGATTGGTGGAAATCAGTTGCGCTTGAGACTCTAGAATATGAGATAACTTGGGAGCAATTCCAAGTGAAGTTTGAGATGAAATTTATCTCTACAGCTCAGAAGTCTGATCTGTTCAAAAAGTTTATGGAGTTGAAACAGAATTGTAGACCAGTGCTTTAGTATATTTCTGATTTTGAGGCCTTGTCCAAGTATGCTCGTTCGTACAATGATTCTCCTTATCAGAAGAATGAAAAGATTGTTATGGGTTTGGATACGTACATAGGAAGGCTGTTAATGGATCATCTTGACGATCCTTATGAGAAGATAGCGGAAAAAGCTATGAGATATGAAAGCTTGCTTCTAAAAGAAGGAACTGTTGTTGCTACTAAGGAAACAAAAAAAACCCAACAAGATGGTCATAATGAGAAAAGGAAGTAGCAACAATAGAAAGGGAAGAATGTCCAAAAGAAGCCTAAGAGTGAGGTGGATTTCTTTAACTGCCAAAAGAAAGGTCGTTTTGCAAATGAGTGCAAGAATTCTAGAGCTAAGAAGAAGTGCTTCAAGTGTGGGAAGCAAGGGCATGATAAGAAGGATTGTCCAGAATCAGTAAGGGAAAGCATATAGTGAAGGCTTATGCTTTGGAAGCTGTACCGTCTTCTTCAAGAGCTCCTATTGCAGAGGAGAAGGGAAAGGGCGTCGTCATCCAAGGTACTCTTTCAGTTAAATGTGTTTCTGTTCGTTTGTGTTTAATACTGGAGCATCGCGTTCTGTCATCAGTAATGAGCTTATGTGCCGCTTGTGTTTGCAACCTGAGATTTATGATAGACCTTAGGTTCATCCTGTGTTTTTTTGCTTTGTCGTGGTCTAGTGTTATCGATTCACAGTGGCTCTTTTATGTGTGATTGTTTTGTGTTGAACTTCGCTGGGTTTGGGATCATCTTAGGAATGGATTGGCTCAAGAGTTATGCGGCAAGAGTGAATTGCAAAAAGCTTGAGGTCAGATTCAGGGATGTGGAAGGGCAAAAAGTGTTGATTCGATGTAAGCCCGAAGATGGAGTCTTCGTAAGCTTTTTATATTCGCTTGAGATTCCACAGGAAGACTTGTCTTATGTGCTGATCCCATATAAGTTTGAGGATCTCATTGACGAGGTCAAAGGTCTGCCACCACATCGTGAGATCGAGTTTAAAATTGATTTGGTCAACGGAGCTAGACCAATCGTTATGCCTCTTAGGCGAATGGCGCCTAAGTAACAGGAAGAGTTAGAGGTGCAGCTTCGTGACCTTTTGGGAAAAGTATTCACTTGGAGGAGTGTATCCGAATGGGGTGCATCATTTGTCCTTGCAACTAAGGCAAATGGCTTGTTGAGATTGTGTGTGGATTATCGTGAGTTAAACAAGGTGACTAAGAAGAACAAGTATCTGTTGCAAAGGATATATGATTTTTTCGATTATCTTCACCAAGATAAAGTGTTTTCTCAGATGGATTTGGCGACGGGATTCCACCAGTTGAGGGTGGCAATGGATAGTGTGCCGAAGACTGCTTTTAGGGCACCATCCAGTTTCTTTGAATGGTTGGTGATGTCATTCGGGTTGACCAATGCACCGACGTATTTTATGGATCTTATGAATAGGGTGTTCAGGGATCAGCTGAACAAGTTTATGCGTTCATGGATGATATTCTGGTTTACACCTAGAACGAAGAAGAATATAAGACGCATTTGAGATTTTTTCTTGAAATCTTGCAAAAGCATCAGCTGAAGGCTGAGTTTTTGAGGTCACTTCTGGAAGTGTGAAGTAATGTTCTTATGCCATATTGTTTTCGATAATGGAATAGCGGTTAACCCCGCTAATGTGGAAGTAATCCAGGACTGGGATAAACCTAAGAATGCCACTTATGTAAGAAGTTTCCTTGGGTTGGCAGTTTATTACCGACGGTTATCAAGGATTTCTCTAAGATGGATGCACCTTTGACAAGATTGACGAAGAAGAACCAAGTGTTCACATAGGATGCAATGTGTGAGCAAGCTTTTAGGATCCTGAAGGAGAGACCGACGATTGCTCCTTTGTTGATCATTCTAAGTGGGAATCAAGAAATGGTGGTATACACTGATGCATGCGGTACTATGCTTGGAGCAGTGCAGATGTAGAAAGATAAGGTTGTGGCCTTCGCAAGTCAATAGCTGGAGCCGCTCTAAAGGAATCACCCAACTCTCGATTTGAAGTTGGTAGCGATCATGTTTGGTTTGAAGATGTGGAGACACTACGTGTTAGGAGTTCGATTTGACCTGTATACGGATCATAAGTCGTTGAAGTATCTTTTCTCCCAAAATGATTTTAATCTTTGATAGCAGCTTTGGTTGGAGTTTTTGGCATCGTATGATTTTGGTATAGCCTATACTCCTGGAAAATGTAACGTAGTTGTAGATGCATTGACTCGAAGACATGCAAGTTTGGGAGCGATGTTTTCGGAATGGAAAAGCCTTGAATTTTTGGTAGGGTTTGATTTCAGGCCGTGGTGTGAGTTGGAATCTGAAATGTTGCCAAGCTTATTGGTAAGACCTAATCTCATCGAAAGGATCGGTGAGAGCCAAAATCGAGATGCAAAGCTTTTCGAGATCATCTAGAAGTTGGAATCAGAAATTAAAGAGTTCGAGGTCGATCGTGAAGGTTGGCTTCGAAAGCAAGGTCGATTGGTTGTTCCTGATATCGACGGATCAAAGATGAGGTTCGGTGGGAATGTCATCACTCGAAGTTGATGATTCATCCTTGTGATTATAAGATGTATCATGACAGAAGCCAATTTTACTACTGGGAAGGGATGAAGAGGGATATTGGAAAGTTTATTTCCAGGTGTACGAACTGTTAGTTTGTGAAAGATGAATAGAAAAAGCTGAGTTGATTGCTTCAGCCATTGGAAGTTCCTACGTGGAAATAGGAGTAGGTAACAACGGATTTTATTGATGGAGCACTTATAACAAGGGCAGAAAAAGAAGGAATTTGGGTCATTGTGGATTGCTTGATCAAAAGTGCAAGATTTATTCATGTCAGATCGACTAGGACAACATCGAAGTTGGCTGAGCTTTACATTAAATGGAAAGTTCGATTCAGCGGTACCCCAAAGAGAACAGTGAGTGATCGAGATCCATTGTTCATGAGCGGAGTTTGGAAGAATTTGTAAGAAACTTTGGGAACCGAGCTGTGTTTGAGTATGACTTATCATCCATAAACTGATGGTCAGACCGAAATAGTCGACCAAGTTTTGGAAGATCTTCTAAGGGCTTGTGTGTTGGACTTTGAGCATCATGTGAAGACCATCTGCATCTAGTTGAATTTTCGTATAATAGTAGCTACCAGTCGAGCATTGGGATGGTACCATACTGTTAGGGAATGTGGAATGGATCGTTAAGGTAAAACTAACACTAGAGGGGGAGTGAATAGTGTTTTTAAGGAATTTAAGAAAATCTAAAACTAATATGAATAAAATATGACAGAGATGATCATAGAAACATAGTCAAACACAAACACAGAAATAAACAAAAATAAAATGCAGAAAACAAAGAACACACCGGATTTTATACTGGTTTGGATTACTCAGACGTCCAGTCCCACGCAATGCTGGATTGCACAGAGTTTTATTACTATATCAATATCTACGTATAATCCCCTTGATTTCACGGCTATAAGGTTACCACCGATTCCAAACTACCTTGATCATGTGCAGTTCCCTTAACTTCACAAATACAAGGTTAACATCGCTCCCTTTCCTTGATTTCAAGGCTACAAGGAACACGTCTTATCCCAAAAACTTCCCAAATGATTACAACAACCCTATAAATCCTCAATAGCACTTAAATTCAGAGAGTAATGAGTAGAGAGTGAGAAGAGAAGAAGTTTTATATATTTAGAATAGAAATTGATAGAGTATAAGTGTAGAAATCATAAAAATATGAAATAATAATAGAGGAACGAAAAGGGATAAAGATGGAAAATAAGAATGGTTAAAAAATTCGAAATCAACCCTTATTCATAATATTTGAAAGGTTGCAACGCTTTTGGAATGTTACAAATTGTGAAAACACACTTCCTTTTAAATTTAAATTTCTGATAGTTAGATGTCGACATACCCATGTATGTATGTCGACATATCCATTATTTTTATGATTTGTAAACCATTTTTCAAGTATTAAAACCAATATTTAAATTCAGAAAATTTCTAAAATAAAACTAGTTGCTAAAACACTATTTTTAATATAAAAACATAAGAAAAAATTATTTAAACATATGATTAAAAATTTATGTATATGCGATATAAAAATATATATAATATAATTATAAACGTATATATAGGATTTCATAAAGAGATAATTATAAACTATATATAACCAAAAAAGGTTTTGAAACTTAGAGTTTAAATAAGAATATTATAATCAAATATAAACTTAGTAAAATATATTTAAAAAACTATAAAAATATGAATGCTTATGAATTAGAAAATATATTTGAAATTATAAGATTGTAATTCTTCGAAGATTAAAAATTATTTTGAGAGAAGTTTGAAATCTATTTGAAAATAGTTTTGAAAATAAATTTGAGAAGAGATAATTTGAAAAATAGGGTTTGAACCTGGAGTGCTATTCGGAGTCTTACATATAAACTAGACTCTATTACTATATTTTTCTTGTACTCTTGATAGATTTATAACTCATGAGTCTTGAATCTATCTTGAATGTTGAATCTCTTGAAACTGTAAAACTGTACAATCTTCAGTACTTAAGTCCTATATACAAATCCTGCATATATATGTCTGTATATTTTAGGTAGAGATGTTGGTATATATATATATTATAATCAATGATAATTGATACAAGGTTGGTGTCATCAAAACTCCATTCTCCAACAATCTCCCCCTTTTTGATGATGACACCTTAGTTTATAAAATATTCATACCCGTTTATACCTGGTGATTCTGATCCTTCTAATACTACCCTTCCCCCCGTCAATATGAATCATATATACTCTCCCTTAAACTAATTCTATATTTAATAATTTCTCCTCCTTTGGCATTATCAAAACGAATTTCTAAAAATACCCCCCCAAATCCTGTATCTATCTATATCATATGATTATTCTATGCTAAGGTACTAGTATAAATAACTCCACCTAAATTTATCTTATAAATGTTTGTAGTATAACTATCCCTGATTCTATAATATCCTTTTATCCTTATATCTACCTCTAAATCTATGATTCTTAGCCTAAATGATTATAACTTCCCCTAAAATTATGACTATAGTAGTATAATAAATTAAACAAAGGATAATAAACTAAACAAAAACCAATCAAATTTTATAATCAATTCAAACAAGCAAATCAAACAAACAAGCAATTCAAATAAACAATCTAAACAACCAAAGCAAAAGTATATGTTGATTCAAAAACACTTTGAAACTTCAACTATTCCTTAGAAACAATAAAACTCCCCCTTAATCTAATACAAGACTAAACCTATCCTAAACTCTAATTTCCTTAAAACTATAATAAGACTTTAGTCTAGACTAAGAATTAACTTTGATAAGATATCATTAAAATTATGATATAAGTTTAGTAAAGCAATTTAATCCAAAAAATCGATCAATTTAAGTTTTGTTATCACAAAACATCAACTCAAATAAATTCAAACATAAAGCCAAACATTTCTTGTGACTTCTATTTATCCTAAAACCTATAAAGCTCCTATCAACTACAAATGCATAAGTATTTTTCTAACAAACCTATCAACCACTAATGAAATTTAACCATGCCAAGTAATTCAATCATGTTATTCAAGTCAAACAAACCAAACAAGTCAATTAATCCAATCAATTATTCAATCAAGCCGATCAGTTCAATCAATTCAATCAAGCCAATCAATTCCATCAATTTGATTAAGCCAATTAATTCAATTAATTCAATCAACCCAAATAAGTCAATCAAGTTAATCAAGAAAAATAAATATGTTATGTATTTGATTAATAATCCTATATTTATAATTAGATAAAAACTTCTTGTTAGTACAAAAAACGGTACTAACACCTTGAAATGCTTATCAACACTTCAAAATATAATCAAGCACAAAGCTAAGAGTGAATAAGGCAGGGAAAAGTAAAGTGCAAGTGATTTTAGGGTGGTTCGGTCCTAACTCTGACCTACTTCCACTATAGAAACACATTTCATTATGATTACGGGGATTACAAAATACATATTTCCCTCAACTTTATACATTTCACTCCAATCTCTTTAATCTCTCGAACAGGATATGAAAAACCCTCTTAGATCTCTGGATCTATGGAGATTAATGGGATGAATATTCACAACTTTGCATTGGAATGATCCTTGTTAATTTCATGTTGGAGGAGATAGGAGCTTCAGTGATCTTTATTAGTGGTTATAATGACTTAGAACATTTGAGAAAAAAAATATGATGCACTTCGTGGAACTAGGAATCGATCCCCTAAAATATGGAGGCCATGGTGTATTTTTAAGTGGAGTTTGAATGAAGTGGCGAGCTGAAACCCATATATGCAGGCAATAGGTTGTTCATGTTATAGTTATTAAAATGCCATTGCCAGTTATTGGTAGATGTTTAACCAAAAATGCTCGACCGACCCCTATAATGCTCAAACCATCTTAAGGTACGACCGAGTAGAACAATGTACGATCCTGCTTATGACTGAACCTATAGTGCTCGACCGACCCCTAGAATGCTCGAGCTATCTTAATGTGCGACAGACCAGAACAATGTACGATCCCGTTTGTGACCGACCCTATAGTGCTCGACCGACTCTATAGTGCTCGAATGAACCTATAGTGTTTGATTGAACCTGTAATGCTTGACCGACCTTTAGTGCTTGTCCGACCCCATGCTATTGCACAAATCTAGCTGGTGCTCGACCCATGCTATATGATCAACTTATGTTATACACAACTGACCAACCAGATTAAATGACGGCCGAGCCATTAAATGATGATATGTTCGACATATTGTTTTAGCATAGATTTAATCTATCAATTATGTGTGTAATTTTTAATGGATAAACATTCTCTCCTCGAAGTTTGAATTTTTTATTTATAAAAAATTACATGCTTCGAAATGAATGAATACGTCCCTGTTTTATAAATTGTAATCTATCTTAAATAGATTGACAATATCAATTACATTATGGGTCAAAATAATTTTCCAGTTATCATGTTCGTATATTTTATATGTATTATGTTCACGGGTCGACCAGTTGTGTCAACATGGGCTGTGTGCAACGGAGTGCGACCAGTCAGGTCTTACACGTTTCTCTGGGTCAGTCAAGCCCATTCACCTTCCTTCCTTTTATATTGTCTCTGGCCTTTATTTCTGCGCTTCAACTCTTTGATTGAAGAAAACTTTCTAATGGCGATGCTCTCGCTCCTCTGAAGAAGTCCGCATCAAATCTGCTTGAACTCTCCTCTCTTTTGATCGTATTTGTGCCATCGACTTCCTAGAGGCTCAAACTTGCCAGCGATTCTCATCTCTGCTATGAATTCCACCAATTTCCAGTCAAATCAAAGCCCTTCTCTTTGGTTTGGAATCGTACCAACTGCAGGTGATTTTTTTTCGTTCAATTCCGTATCAAATTATTCTGTAAATGATTAGGGTTTCGGATTGAGTTGGATTTTAGATGATTTTGGGGATTATAATGGTTTGAATTTGGAGTGGATTTAATTGGATTGGGTTTAGAGTTGTGTATGTAAGTGATTAAGGAACTCGAAATATACGAGATCCCATAAATTCTGATTTGAATCAAATGCACATAACGTGTTCGATGAAATGCCCGAGACTTGAATCCTTGTATGCTTTGTTGAACGTTATTTAAGCTTGTATCTATCTCGTATGTTGTAATAGTATGTTTTGACTTGTTAATTGCGCCAATAGGGGCACTTCAATTTTGCGAATAAAATTTGCATGTTGAACATCGCTAGAATCTGCATCTACTATATTTGTTATTTAAAGCAATCTTCGTAGAATTTGGATTTTGATTGCCAATACGATAACTTTTGTCTTGAATGATATTTGAGTTGCTTTTTGCCATGTGAAAACTTCAATTTTCACTCAATAACATTGTGCACAATTAGATAGTTCTAGTGCTTCTTATTTGTAACACAATTATGCAATTTTTCCTTAACATGCCTTCTTGGACCGTTGTGGTCGATCACGCTAGACCTACGCATGGTGTTCATGCTTGACCCACACCTGGGTCGGTCATGTATGACTCAGGCTTTGGTCGGTCACGTATGAACCTCTGGGTTTGAACATGCTCAACCCAATATGGGGGTTTGATCATATTCGACTAATATGGGGTTGATCATGCTTAACCCCTTTTTTTCGGTTTGAGCAAGCTCGACCCATATTGGTCAGTCATGCTCGACCCATCAAGGTTCGAGTATGCTCGACCCATACTGGGTCAGTCATGCTCGACCCACATTGGGCCGGTTATACTTTCCCCCTTTTTTGGGTTCGAGCATGCTCGACCCATATTGAATCGTTCATTCTCGACCCATCTAGGTTCGTGTATGCTCGACCCATACTGGGTCGGTCATGCTCGACCCATCTTGGTTCAAGCATGCTCGACCCATACTGGGTCGGTCATGCTTGGCATGTTCACATTATTTCATGATTTTCGTGTTAGGGCCTTTACTGATCGCCGAATCTTCTTGCAATGCTGAACCTGTAATAGCTAAAGTATGTGCATGTTTGCGAGCTGTTATTTTACTGTTGACCGCTCACATCAACAACAAGTTAGCTTAACTGTCAAGAATAAGCATGCAACGTAACTTATTATTAAGATTGAATAATATATGTGCACATGACTATTTTTATTTGATCATTTATAGTTGGGTTGAACATTTCCTGCATAGATATGACCATTCTAAAATCAACTTTCAACAACACTTGGAATCGGCCAATCAGTACACGCTGATTGTAAATCCCAAGCCTTGTTTTTATAATAACACGCGTAATCACGTACAATATTCTACTTAATTATGCACAATATTCCCCTTGAACTAGGAAGCACATATCTGTGATTCATTTCAAACACAACTACTTGTGTAGAAATGGTTACTAGATAATAGTTATGCCAAAATCCTCAGGAAGCAACTATGTTGGGCGAAGTTGGAACTTCCGTTCATATTTCTGAGACTACGTCGGCTATTGTCCCTGCAGTGAATGTTAGTCAAGATTTTCCTCAGCCCCTACCTCTTGCCAGTGCACCTTCCGAGAGACATGAAATGACATTTTCTTTTCGTTCATATTATCATATGTTTGCTCAATTTGGAATCTCAGAAGATGAGGCTAAATTCCCGGGGGAGGACAATTTTGTGGACATTCCACCCACTGGGTATGTTTTAGTTAATCATCTTGTGCTTTTGAGCGGAGCAATTCCTCCTTTTAATCCCTTCTTAGAATCAATCCTTCAACGTTTAGCTATCACACCATATCATTTGCACCCAAATGGTTATTTCATTTTAATGGGGCTTTATTTAATTTTTATGAGGATCAAATAGAGCGCGCCTACTTTTCAGGAGATTTTCTCTTTATATGCTTTCAAGATTAGGAAAGATTGTCCTTCGAATATCTATGTCAAAGGCAGACACTCCAAGATTATCACTAACATGGTTGATAGTGTTCGAGGGTTCCCGAATCAATATTTCTATGTCGGGTGCCTTGGAAACTTTTACGGCCGATGGATGGAAGGAGGTGAACATATTACTTCAAGACTTTTGTTTCTTTTTCCTTCTTAGCCTTGGTTCTCAAATCTTTCTTTATTTTACAGAAATTCCTTCTGATCAGGATGCCGCCCCCGATCAAACTCTTCTTGATTCTTTAAAAGCTATCAATGAGAATGGAAGAAGCAAAATGTTCTTTCTTACATAAGGATTCCTTCGCCAGTACCACTTGTTTCATCCTCCATAATCTTGTGTTAGACCTAGCTAATAAGAAAGATACTGTTGGTAAATCCTCTGCTAAGAAAGCCTCTCTAAAGAAGTGCTCAGACCCAGCGGGTAGTACTAAGTCACCTTATAAGTCTAAACTGACTCTATTGAGGAAGGGCAGTTCGAACAACGCGAGGGTAAGTCTTATAATTTCCACCGAACAAGTTGAGAAGGAAGACACTAGGGAGGATGAAACCACTTCAGACCCAACAAAAGAGACTGAGCAGTCTGGAGAAGCTAGAGCGACTTCTAAGGATAATTTGGATTTTGAGAAGGTTGACGAGAACAACCCTATTCAGGATACTCAAGGAGAGAGTTCTACAGACAATTATAAGGGTTTGAGTGACCTTAGCTCAGCTAGGGATATTATCTATGGCGACATTATGACTTCAGATCCGGCAACTTTGGTTATGAAAATCGTGACTGAAATAACTGCAGCTCAAACCCATCCACCAGGAAAAATAATTCTAGACATAGGAATTGATTTAGACTCACCACTCCGGAGCGGTTCGTTATTAAATGCGCATTAGAAACTATTTTATATGTGCTACAAGCTTTGATGCATTGTATAATCTTTGCAATTTGCTTTAGTACTTCCCTATCTAAGTATTGAAATCCTATTTTACCTTTTTCCTGATTCAAAAATGAGTCATTCACTTATGAAGAGCTCCAAGCAGAAAACAAGTCAACATAATCCAAAGCATCTTTTATAGCCTCATCATTCTCCATATTCTTAGCAACGTTCCCAACAATCCCAACATTCTCAATGTCCGCAGCCTTTCCATCAATCTTATCCAATTATTGAGCTTCCGAAATCTGGCGAGCAAAGGCGGTGGAGACTCGAGCACCAAGATATGTTGGAGGCGAAGGAGAACGAGGAAGAGAAAAACCGGAAAAAGAAGAGAGATAGGGACAATAATGGCAGGGATGACTCTCAGAAGCGTCCTATGTTAGATAGACTTCAGAATCTGATATTCAGACTACTTCTAATCAAGTGTCCTTAGCTTCTCCATCCACTACCCCATCCCCTGCTGAAATTCAGGCAATTATAAATAGGCCTCGTTATGCTCCTAGACCATCCAACCTTGTACTTGCTAAGCAATTCAAGGGTTGGTGCTTAAGGGGATGTACTTTGATGTAGACATATACCCATCGGATAAACGGATACTTCTTAGAGAAATGGACACCATGAAAATCCACATGCTTTCACAGTTCGATGTTGCTAGGAGTCAGCTTGAGACACAATTAAATGCAGTCAGACGTCATGCTCAGAAACTGCTAGGTTCATGGTATACCTTTGCTCACGATCTCTAACGACTTAACAGAGAAAACCTTGATTGAATAGTTGTCTCAACCTAATAAATGCAAACATTTCATCGACAAATTCAAATTTCAATTAATTCACTTAAACAAATAATGTTAGTCATGAGCGTGAGATTCTCAACTTTCGTGGCAAGGAAGAGATAGCAATGCCAATACATAAAACATAAAACTATCTCAAGCAATTTACAAGAAGAAAGCATTATGCCTTTGGCTAGGGAAGATGAGTAGAATTTACAAAAATAGAACAAAACTTTTCATCATTTTAAACTTATTTTCAAACATGTTAGCCATTGAATTTTAAAAAGTGATTAGTAGATAAACTCTTTCAAATTATTTTATCTATATTTAAAGAAAAAACTATATTACGATAGATTTTAGGGGATAAGACTAAAACAGGAGTTGACATTTTCTGATCAGAAAGTCTAGATACGAAAATCTATCTGAAGATTTTCAGTTTTGACACAATAAAACACAAAATCTGAAGAAGTAGTAAACATGAAAATTGTAGCTAACTTGATTTCAATAAATTATAAAAACGAAAAAGGGAATTTGGGATAACAAAGAAGAAGTTATGTTTGTGGGAAGACAAGGAATTTTTTTTAGAAAACATTGAAAATTTAAAAGAGGAGAAAAGGAATTAGGGTTTTGGTGCATCCAACATTCGTCCATTGACTAGATAGTGCCCAAGAGTTGTTTAGGCATGGGTAGCCAGTGCGGGAGGATGTTGGTGGTGGTATGATCTCGGATATGGCGGTGGCCAAGGCTAGAAAGGGAAGAGGAGGTAGGTTTCTAAAGGTGAAATGGTGCGAGGGTTTGTGAAATGAAGAGGAAGGCTAGAGATTTAGGCGGGGTAGGCTTTTGATGGGGCTAGAGCAGGTGGCTGAAGGATAGGTGGGTTGATGGCTGGTTAGTGGATTGCCGAGTAGGCCGCAACATTGGAGGAAGAGGAAGAAGTTGCTAGGTAGAGATAGATAGGTTTCTATATTCTATTTGAATTTAGAAAATTTAGATCTTGGAGGAGAATGAAGCCATGGATTTCGAAGAAAAATTCTATAGAGAATATAGGTAAATGGAAAGGAAAAATGAATACATGATTTTATCTGAGAGTTTCTTAACCGAGAAGTCGCTTCAGAAATTTAATGTAAGAAGGTCAAGGAACATATGTTTATTGGACTCATAAGGCCCAAAGCACATATTTGCCTAGTCCAAAAAAAACACAGACCACAAAAAATAAGTGAAAAGAGAGGAGGGATACATAAGTGATAAAGGTTTATTTTGCACAATTTACATTGTAAATGGAAAATTTGAAGCAAACAGAAGTAGATTTTAAAGAAATCAAAAGTTTTAGACAACTTAGAATTCAGTCCAAAATCATTGAAAAAAACTCAAATTTCAACGTTTGTAAATTTCAGTAGAAATTCTTAGAGCTGTAGAGACTGGAATATTTTCTTCAACTATAACTCCCTTTCTTTCCCCATGATGAATATTTAAAGGAAATTTGTTGTTTTACGTGTGCATCATTTGGATCTGCCAACATTTCTCCTATAGAGCTTTGAGGCTGTTTCGGGTTAAAAAGTTGAAAATCTGTGATATTTGCATAAAAATTTAGGGTTTTTGGAGGAAAATTTGAAAGCCTATTGTGACGCTAACACATAGTGTGAAAACAAGGGGGAGGGGATGTGCATGTCATAGTGATAGCAAACATCAAACATAGCAATCATCCTCACGTCTCTCACTCAGTGTGTAAACTATACGATATCTACCACTTTGGTCACCCAATTCCTTGCTACGATCACTCCGCACCATGGAGTCATAACGGCTGCATTGCACTGATCCATAGCCACTAATCCTTTGCTATATCCACTCTGCCCCATGGAGTCATGACAACCCCACTGCACTGGCTCATAGCCCTTGCTACGATCACTTGCTCTTGAGGGTCTTAACGGTCCCATTGTGCTGATCCATAGCCAATATCCATCTCTTAGTTGTGAGTCAAATCTGCAGACATTGATAACCCCTTTGCACACGTCCCGCAGCAAAGTCCAACTTATGAAGTTAACTCGTTGGTTCTCATCTGGATCCTGAGTGATAACTTCTCATTTGGACTTCCTTTGCATCTCGAGTTTTGGCCTCCTTTAGTCCGGTTTGTCACATTCAGTTTGTTAGTCTTCGTTCGTGATGTGCAATCGATTCTTGGTGTAAATTCGTGGTCAAGCTCTCTAGTTCATGACCTTACTTT
Organism: Allium sativum; assembly: GCA_030737875.1. Classification (NCBI taxonomy): domain Eukaryota; kingdom Viridiplantae; phylum Streptophyta; class Magnoliopsida; order Asparagales; family Amaryllidaceae; genus Allium; species Allium sativum. The sequence continues at coordinate 302,143,607 of CM060925.1, read as the reverse complement.
CCACTTACGACCTTCCATAGGGGCCAGGTCGTGATCATCCATAAGGGTTGGGTCGTGATCCTCCATAGAGGTCGGGTCGTGATCCTCCATAGGGGTCGGGTCGTGATCCTTCATAAGGGTCGGGCCGTGATCCCTACAACCTTCAGGAACCGAATTCTATAATTTTCCATGTGAGCTAATTTCGCCTAATAACGGCGTTTTCGACCATTCTAACTTTTCTATGAAATCACGAAACACTCCAAACAGTCATGACAACATATGGAATCGACCATAAACACCAAAACAACAATTTAACATGTTTATGTGGATCAAACATACCCAAAACCCATGTTTCCCCCTTAATCTCCTTAATCATGAATTAACCATACAATTAGCAAAACATATCCAAATTAGCCAAAAAAATTATTAGAGCCATAAAATAATATTTTTGAATTTTTACATATTTTTCCAGAATTTTAGCATGCATAATGTCGTTAATTAACACTAATCACCCCTAATTAGTGAAAAAAAATGCAAATCACTCACTTTAGCCACAAATAAAACTTTAGATCTGAAATTCTACTGTTTTGGGTTGAATTCCTATGCAATACAGTAGCTCCAACTTTGATTTGGTGTTGATTTGCCTTGATTTGATGTAGCCTAGCTTAATCTTCAATTGGGAAGCGACATGGGATGATTTTAGAAGGTGGAGGCCATGGCTAGGGTTAGAGAAATGTTTTAGGCGGCTGAGAAAATGAAATAAAATCATTTCCTAACCGATTTTAGCCTCCCTATAACCCCAGTCCCGAAATGGGTTATGGGCCTAGCTGCTAATCACCCTAATTAGGCCTGGTTAAGTTGTTTTTCACCTTCCAGACTTTGTTTCAGCCATATCCCCCAAACGGTAATTTGTTTGGATAATATGACCGCTCTACGGAAAGGTAAACCATCATCTGGATCTAATGAAGTGGTTTCAGGTCCATTTGCAATAAAAAATTATGGGCAAACCAAGATTCCCTAGGGGCAAAACTCATTAAAAAAATCGGCAAAAATCGTGAACATGGGAAATGACCCCAATAGTCATTCCCCAAAGTAACACGACTATACGACCTCGTATGAAAATGAAATAAATATTCTACAATCCTCCGATGCATAGTATACGGTTCGTTACATTCTCCCCCGCTTAAGAAATTTCGCCCCCGAAATTCCTTAACCAAAACATACAATGGGTCCTGCATGCCTAACAGACATTTACAAACAATAAAACACACATAATAACACAACAAGTCTATCCTAGCATGTGGTTTACTAATAAGGGAATAACTATCGCTATTAACATCTTACCAGGCAAAGAGTTCTGGATGCGAGTTCCGTATGCTCTCCTCTATTTCTCAAGTACAGTCATTCTTATTCTCGTCCCACTGAACCTTGACCAGTTTAACCGCCTTTCTTCGAAATTGCTTCATATCGTACTCGACAATACGGATCGGCTTGCGGTTCCCAACCGCCTTGGGTCCTAACTCGATGTCATCCAACTGATCCAGTGAAATAGTCATATCGGGTCGTATACGAACTTACTTAACTGGGAAACATGAAATACATTATGAACTCCCACTATCTTATTAGGTAATTCAACCTTACATGCTAGATTCCCAACTTGCTCGAGAATAGGGAATGGACCAACAAATCTTGGTGCTAATTTGCCTCTCCTACCAAATCGAATCACGCTCTTTAATGGAGAAATCTTGGCAAACACCAAGTCGCCAATGGAGAACATTAAATCTCTTCTCCTCTTATCGGCATAACTCTTCTGCCTATCTTGAGCAGCCTTCATTCGCTGTTAGATAACCTTGATCTTGTCTGAAGTTTGTCCTATCACATCTGGCCCAAGCACAAACTTCTCGTCAGTTTCCAGCCAACATGATGGTGAGTTGCACGGTCTTCCATACAAAGCTTTAAGTGGAGCCATACCAATACCGGATTGATAACTATTATTATATGCGAACTCCAGTAGATGCAAATGGTCATCCCATGATCCACCAAAATCCAACGTACAAGCCCTCAAGAGATCCTCTAACACATGATTCACCCTCTTCGTTTGTCCGTCAATTTGAGGATGGTACGCTGTACTGAGATGTAATTCTGATCCTAAAGCCTCTTATAAGCTCTTCCAAAATCCACTAGTAAACAACAGATCTCGGTCACACACAATGCCTTTGGGTACTCCATGAAATCTCACTACGCATTTCATATACAGTTCCGCTAACTTAGCTGCGGTACTATTTGACTTGACGGGTATGAACTTCGCACTCTTGCTCAATTGTCCACAATCACCCAAATGAAATCATGGCCCGATCTGGTCCTTGGTAACTCGTCAATGAAATCCTTTGAGACTTGTTCCCACTTCCATTTGGGAATTTCTAATGGTTGTAACGAACCACTAGGCTTCTTTTGCTCAGCTTTTACTTGCTAGCAGTTCATGCATTTGGATATAAACTTCCCAACGTCTCTTTTCATCCCTTCCCAGTAGTGGATCTGCTTCATATCTCAATACATTTTGTTACCACCGAGATGTATAGTAAGTTTTGAATGATGACATTCTCTAAGCACTTCATCGCTCAATCCATTGACATTGGACACAGCTAGTATCCCTTTCTTTCTAAGCCATCCATCTCGATCAAGCCTATACTTGTTCAACTCCTCGTAGACTCCCATTTCGAACTTGGAGATGATTTCTAAAAGATTAGGATCGTCCCTCTGACTGGAACCAATCTGCTCAATCAAAGTGGGTTTGATCGCCAAATTTGCCAACATTATTGGATCCAATTTGCACTTTCATCTAAAATCATATCCTGCGATATACTCCAGTTGCTTCCATTCAAGAAACATAGCCCCTAAACTGGCATGTCTTCAACTCAATGCATCAGCTACTGCATTTCCCTTTCCAGATGTATATGCAATATCGAAATCATAAGAAGCCAAGAATTCTAACGATCTTTGCAGATGAAGGTTTTGATCCTTCTAAGAGAAAAGATACTTTAACGATTTATGATCGGTAAACAACTCGAATATTTCTCCCAAAAGATAATGTCTCCACATCTTCAACGCGAATACGATCACTGCCAATTCCAAATCATGGGTAGGTTATCTTTTCTCATGCCGTTTTAGTTGCCGACTAACATAAGCTACAACCCTACCTCCTTGCATAAGTACAACACCTAGTCCTGTACCACAAGCATCTGTGTTTACCATCATCTCTTCATTCCCTTTAGGAATAACTAACACTAGCGCATACATAAACTTTTCCTTTCGACTCTTGAATGCATTTTCACACCTTCTGTCCCAGATGAAAGCATGATTCTTCCTAGTCAACTGAGTTAACGATGCCGCTACCTTGGAGAAGTCCTGGATAAACTTACGATAATATCCAGCCAATCCCAAGAAACTTCTTAGGTCGGTTGCATTCTTGGGCGTAGACCAATTCTGTACCGTAGCCACCATTGCAGGGTCCACGGCAATAACATTATCTGAAACAACATGGCCCAAGAATCTCACTTCCCTCTTCTAGAAGTGAAACTTAGAAAATTTCTCTGTCGATTGGTGTTTTCACAATACCTCCATCACTATCCTCAAATGTTCCTCGTGTTCTTCCTTTGTCCTCATGTAAACCAAGATATCAACCACGAACATAAGAACAAACTTATTCAGCTGATCTCTGAAAACTCTATTCATAAGATCCACAAAATATGCTGGTGCATTGGTCAACCTGAATGGCTTGACCAACCGCTCATAGAATCTAGACGGCATCTGAAATGTCGTTGTTGGAACACTCTCAGCTGCTACTAGGAGCTGATGAAATCTTGTCGCAATGTCCAACTGGGAGAACACTCTTGCTCCTTCTAGCTGATCAAGCAAAATCGTCTATCCAAGGAAGAGGATACTTATTCTTCCTAGTCACTTTATTCAACTCGCGGTAGTCTACACATAAACGAAGGGAACCATCTTCCTTAATGGCGAATACAACTGGTGCTCCCCACTCGGAGACACTTCTTCTGATAAATCCCTTCTTCAAAAGATCGCTTACTTGAACCTTGAGATCTTGCTGCTCCCTCGGTGCCACACGACGAAGTGGCATCACTATAGACCTGGCATCTTTCACTAAATCAATACGGAACTCAATCTCTCAGTGTGGTGGAAGTCCGGTCACTTCCTCAAAGATATCCAGATATTGGCCAACAATGGGAACCCCTGATAACTCGTCCTGCGGAATGTCAAGGGAATTTAGAAAACTAGCTATCACCTCATCACTATGTAGGCCACCAAACACTACCCTTCGCCCATCATCCGCCCTAATAATCATCGTAAATCCCACACAGTCATCCATCGCCCCGTACCTTTGGAGCCAATCGGCTCCCAAAATAATGCCATACCCAGTAAAGCGCAAAACAAAGCACTCACAAGAAAACATACATCCATGACTCGATAAGACCAAATTACGTCAAATCATATTAAGGATATTCGAACCACCGATCGGGTTCGTCACAACTAACGGCCTATCGACTATATCGGGTTCCAATCCCAACCTATCTACCAGGTCAGTAGATATGAAGGAATGGGAAGCTCCAGTATACTCGAACAGGAACATCATAAATAGAAAACATACCTTGAATGATGACATTCTTTCCTTTCTCCGCAACAATAGGGGAATTCGACGAAGAAGGAACAGCACTGATAGCATATGCTTTCACAGTTTGCTTCTCTTTAAGAGGTTGTCGACATTTATCCTTATGGTGTCCAACTTGGCCGTAGTTGAAGCACTTTTTGTCCGCTGTCTTGGCCCTACAGTCTTTGGCATAGTGGCCCTTCTTGCCACAGCTAAAGCGCTCAACATCTTTCTTGTCTTTCTTTTTCTGACCATCCTAGGTCTGGTTCCGCTTCCTCTTATTCTGAGAGTTATTCTTTTCTCCACTGCTTGCCTGCGGCTTTGGCCCCTCTGCAGATGCAATAGCGACTCCAGCCTTGGGCATAGGAAAAAGGCTCTCTGATCTCAATGATTACCCAACAATCGATTCAAAAGCCTCATCAATATGGTTTATAAGCCTTTTCCCAAGTACCCATCTAAGCCAGTTATGAACTTCTCATTCTTCTTCTCGGCAGTGTCGATAAGACAAAATCCATTCTTTGATAAAGTATCGAACTCAGCAATGTATTCCGAGACTGCTCTACCATTCTATTTAAGCTCCAAGAATTTCCTAAACAACTTTGACTTCTGGACAGCTGCGACAAACTTATCACTGAACCGGGTCTTAAACTGATCCCAAGTAACTTGATCCTCGGGAGTAGCTGCTTTAATAGCATTCCACCAATATGTAGCCCGTCCATGTAGCTGACGGGATGCTAGCTTCCTCTTTATTGCATCTTCGATTCCCAAATCTTCAAAGATGTGCTCACTACTATCTAGCCAAACTAGAACTTCCATGGTCGATTCCGTTCCGTGGAACGACTTCCCACCAAGACTAGTGCAGTCCTTATAGAGCTTGGCCAAATCGGCCCCAAGCGCCTGCACTGTTGCACCACCACCATTTACAGCACTAGGAATTGCCCTATGAACATCCGTAAGCATATCCCTCATGAAGTCAGTGAACATTATCCTCATATCAGGATCATTCCTATTATTGGCTCCTGAACCAGTATTTCTCGTATATCGGCTCATCGTTCAATCTGTAAAGAGAAAAAGATTAACCATCTTTTTCAGTGGTGCCAATGCAGTGCGACTTCATCCTTAAATACACTAATAGTATACATATAGCTTTTGAAAACCAAAATATAACAAATACGCGCGCTCATATATGTGTTATCTCTCCCTGACGTCTTTCCCCATGTTAACTACGCAACCTAGAGATCTGATACCAAGTGTGATGCCCCTCCCCGCACCAGCCAACATTTCCAATGAAATGCGCTGTTCCGATGTCCAACCAACATGCGACGGTCATCAAAAGAAAAGAAAGAAGGTGAATTAACCAACAAAGAACATATAGTACATCTCACAGCGCATGGAACAAAATATAATAATAACATACTTGACATAAAAAAGGCGAGACAGTGCATAAGCTGAAAACTAAATCATCGTAGCAGTGGAAAATTCAAAATACAGCTTATGATACAGACCATCGTCATTACAACTTTTAAAACAGTATCTAAAGAAAAATAGGAAGGTACATTACTAATGCCCAAAGTAGTGACCAACAACAACACAAGGAGAATATTTAGGGTAATACGCGTAAGCCTCCTGCTCGTCTCCGGACCGCTACTCATGCGTAACCCGCTAACCTGTCTTTAGTCTGCTCGTTAAGGAGCACCCAGAGTATTAAAAAGAGACATAAAACTCTGGGTCAGACAAAAGTATGCTATGAGCGATAAACACAAAAAACAGAACAATAACAGGTATACATAACCATACCAGAACTTGGACCTGCAACCAAAGATTTAGCACAACAGGATGTACAATACTCTTAGGTGACACTAACACACAGTGTGACAACAAGGGGGAGGGGGTGTGCATGTCATGGTGGTAGTAAACATCAAACATAGCAATCATCCTCACATCTCTCACTCAGTGCGTAAAGTATACGACATCTACCACTTTGGTCACCAAATTCCTTGTTATGATGACTCTGCCCCATGGAGTCATAACGGCTCCACTGCACTGATCCATAGCCACTAATCCTTTGCTATGTCCACTTTGCCCTATGGAGTCATGACAACCCCACTGCACTGGCTCATAGCCCTTGCTACGATTACTTGCCCTTTGGAGTCTTGACGGTCCCATTGTGCTGCTCCATAGCCAATATCCGTGTCTCAGTGGTGAGTCAAAGCTATAGACATCGATAACCCCTTTGCACGCGTCCCACAGCAAAGTCCAGCTTATGAAGTTAACTCATTGGTTCCCATCTGGATCCTGACTGATAACTTCCCATTTGGACTTCCTTTGCATCTCGGTTTTGGTCTCCTTCAGTCTGGTTCGTCACATTCAGTTCGTTAGGCTCCATTCGTGATGTGCAACAATTTTTGGTGCAAAATTCGTGGTCAAGGCCTCCAGGGTGACCTTGCTTTCCACTCGTGACCTTTCATAGGGGTCGGGTCGTGATCCTCCATAGGGGTCGGGTCATGATCTTTCATAGGGCTCGGGTCGTGATCCTCCATAGGGGTTGGGTCGTGATCCTCCACAGGGGTCGGGTCATGAACCTCCATAGGGGTTGGGTTGTGATCCTCCATAAGGGTTGGGTCATGATCCTCCATAGGGGTCTGGTCGTGATGCTCCATAGGGGTCGGATCAGGATCCTCCATAAGGGTCGTGTACTGATCCCTACCCCCTTCAGGAACCGAATTTCTGTAGTTTTTCCTATGAGCTAATTTCGCCAAACGATGGCGTTTTCGACCATTCTAACTTTTCTATAAAATTACAAAACACTCCAAACAGTCATAGCAACATATGGAATCAACCATAAACACCAAAACAACAATTTAACAGGTTTATATGGATCAAACATACCCAAAACCCATGTTTTCCCCTTAATCATGAATTAACCATACGATTAGCAAAACATATCCAAATTAGCCCAAATTTTTATCAGAGCCCTAAAATAATGTTTATGAATTTTTACATATTTTTCCAGAATTTTAGCATGCATAATTTCATTAGTTAACACTAATCACCTCTAATTGGTCGTAATTAGTGAAAAACAATGCAAATCACTCACCTTAGCCACAAATAAAACTTTAGATATGAAACTCTATTTTTTTGTGTCAAATTCGTATGCAACACAGCAACTCCAACTCTTATTTGGTGTTGATTTGCCTTGATTTGATGCAGCTTAGCTTAATCTTCGATTAGGAAGCGATTTAGGATGATTTTAGAAGGTGGAGGCCGTGGCTAGGGTTAGAGAAAAGTTTTAGGCATCTGAGAAAATGAAATAAAATCATTTCCTAACCGATTTCAGCCTTCCATAACCGTAATTTCGAAATGGGTTATAGGCCTAGCTAGTAATCACCCTAATTAGGCCTAGTTAAGCTGTTTTTCACCTTCCAAACTTTATTTCAGCCATATCTCCCAAACGGTAAGTCCATTTGGCTAATGTGACCACTCTACGGAAAGGTAAACCATCATCCATGTTTATTGGAAGTGGTTTTAGGTCAAAACACATTTCGAATCAAAAGTTATGTGAAAAACAAGATTTGCCAGGGGTAAAACGGTCATAAAAAAATCAGCAAAAATCATGAACATAGGAAATGTTCCCAATAGTCGTTCCCCAAAGTTACGACCTCATTTGAAAATGAAATAAATATTCTACAATCCCCCGATGCATAGAATACGGGTCGTTACACCTGTTTACTACAATTTTAAATCAAAAAAAATTAGTAGAGATCGTAAATTGTGTTGTGAAATTCTTCTGATTTCTTCTAGATATCATTTGTGTTATTCCATCACTACTTGCATCACTTTGGGGAGGAATTATTTTTTTTAAGGCTATTTATATGAATTCTTCAAATTTCATCTAGAAAAGACTGGTATAAAAACTAAAATGTCAAAAAACAGTTGTTTTTGGCAAGGAGAGATTGATCGGGGAGGGGGGTGGTGGAATGGTTGACGGAGGCTGAAATGGTGGAGAATTTATTTTTTCAAAGTTTGCCATTGGAGGCTTTAACCCTAGTTCTAAGATCCTAGAATTTATTCTCATATTATATAATTACTCGTGAGAACTTTTTTTCCAATTATCTTATCAATATTAGCAATAAAACAATGTTTTATTCACTTTCAATAATATTGGAGTAAGAAATGTATCTTGGTTACTTTCATTTAATATTTTGTGTTCCTATTTAGCAAGCTAGAATTATATTAAAAAGAATTATATAACTTAAAAATAATTAATAAATTCCCTTTCTATATCCGTTACATTACTTGAAATAGAACATTAGAATAGTTCGATTTCCCAATAACAACGCTACGTTTTCTAACAGGCGTTTTAGCATTAAAAAATTACTAGCTTTATCCCCATTGTCAGCCAGACAATTTCTGCTTTCTACCTTAGATCAATAGATTTTACACAAAGAAAATCGACAAGTTTATTCGATGCCAAATAGAAACTGCTGATAATATAATTATTTGAGCAATAATTGGCAAGATCATTTTGAAGTTTTACATGCTCTTCTCTATTTGTTTTGTACCATTCTTATAACTTATTTTGTTCTATTTTTTTAGATTATTTTTCATATATTGCAAAAATTTATGGAACTTATATTTAGCACTTCCTTTAATGTTTAATTTTTAACTATTTTTCATAATATTCGGTACTTGTATTTATAAATCCATCCATTTATAAATCTAAAATTAGAGTTCTTTTAGAACATCATTTTTCTGAGTTAAATCTAAATTCGTGTACAATCACTAGTGGCCTGAATTAATGAATAATATTTATATTTAGGAAATAAGATTAACAAGAGTTCTATCTAATTTACAATAAATGATGTTATATTTTTATGATTCCAAGTAAGCTTACTTCCAGTTAGTACTGTTTCAACTAACCTAATTCTAAGAAAAAAGTTATTTGTGAATTCCAATTTTGAAGAGGATGGGGTTACCCCCTTAATTTTCCAAATGCTTGCTTAATAGTACTAAAATCACCTAAAATGATTCAAGGATGCTTAATTTTTTTATTTAGATATTTAAGCTGGTTCTAATGGTTTAATCTCTCGTTTTCAAAAGTTTTGCATAATTAAATGAGATTTCAAGCTGAAGCCCACGCTTATTTATACTTATAAAATGAAAAAATTAGATGTTAAATGTACGATTACTAATGCACCATACCTTGCATTCCAAAGAATTATTATCCTATCATTGCCTCCAATTTGAATATTATTAATATTATTCCAATTAGAAAGGTATTTATTATGATAACCATTATTTTTGATATCATACAATTAATGTTCTAATGCTGAGGATACTAGTTTTTCCAGTATTTAGCAAATTTTCTAAATTCAATTTTCATTCTAAGGAATTCAAACTCCTTATATTCTCGTGCAATGTTCAACATATTAGTAAAATTTTAGTAGTATTAATGGGTACTCAAAGAATATGGCAGCTATAGTAAGGCACTGTGCCTAACAAAGGTATCCTTTCCAATCAACATTTTCAAGTTTACTTTTTTAAGATGTGTTGCTTTCGATTTTTAAAGTTGAATAGATTTCCATGCTATTTCTGAAAAACATTCGAGTTTTTCTTAAATCTCTGAGTAAAATAAAGCAGTAAAACTTAACAATTATGAAAACATTTTTTGCAAAAGTCGGTCCAAGGAAGACTAACCTTATGGTCGTGGGTTCGAGCCCCACTGTGGGCACCCAAATGTTAACACAAAAAAATTGATACCAACATCCAAAAAAAATGCATATTCAAAGTGGATGTATGCCTAATATGTGGCTAAACCACTATGATTGTTGTTTCTTTTGTACTTATTGCTTTTGGATGTTAATATCATTTTTTGGTGTTAACATTTTGGATTATACAATGTTTTCAAGTTATTTGGTTTATTTTCTCCAATACATCACTATCTTCATGAATAAAAGCATCATAATCATGGTCATGTCACATTGCTTCATTATGTATGTTATCAAATCGCTTATGTGGAAGAACGCCTATATATTTCATTTGATTTTGCCCAAGTGCATGACAAGTAAAAAAGAAAAGTGTGGTAATCTTAGATATCATGAAATAAAGCTGAATTTAAAACAATAGACCAATTGGTGGACAAGTAAGAAGCCAGGAATATCAAATCAAGTGAATATTAAAGCAATAGTTTCACCGTATGCACCAAAAGCTGGAAAGCACCGTGAGCCAAACTGTGGCAAGTGGAATTGTTGGACTTCTAAAAACTAAAAAACCATTTAAATTTATTTAAACAAATATAAATGAATTAACCATTTTACCATTTGTACATGAGTTTGCTGAGAATAAAAAATAGTATCGATAAGATCAAGATCAAGTTTTAGTTACCAGTAAAGTTCTTGTAATACACAGCACAACCAGTTACATAATCTACTTCCGAAAATCAAACTAAATGTTTACCAAGGTACAAAGAAAAATTAGTACAAATCAATGTACATGCAGTTAAAAACATAAAAATCTACAAATAATTGCTTGAGAATGCAAAATATACGTGCACCATATTCGAAAACATATGAATGCGAACATTAAGACATCCGCGTTAAAAATGCTATCTCTATGATTTTTTTTTCAAAATTGCAATTTATATTATATATATATTGGTATATTGAATAAGGACTTTGCTTTGAATCCCGAAATTCAAGGGGTACGAATATGTGTGATTTAGGGGAATTCATGAGGGAGTTCGCGATCTTCTTCCTAACTGTGAGAGTAGCCGCACGATTTATTTTTGAGCGAAATGACGCAAAAGATTTCGGACCTCATAAAATTATCGAACGAATAATTTGCAATTGTAGCTTTATTAAGTTAATAATTGCCTTGAGTAAACACCTTGCCCAAATTGACTGGGACATTTAGATATGATGCTAGATGTAATGGTTTCAACTTCCGTTTTGCGGGGCTGAATCTACTTGCCATGAAGTATGTTTTATATACTACCTAAACTTGTATATAAAGTTCTCAACTTTAGAAAAAATCTAACAATTATATTACACGCGTTTAATTTATATGTACAACTCAAAACTATTAGTTTTCCGCATATTTGTTTATATTCCGCAATTTCATAATTAATGTAATTGGAAAATTTATCCTAAATGAAAAATTTATACTTATGTTTAAAAGATATTCAGTCTTCAGCAAAAAAGATGAAACTACAAATATTATAGAAAGAAGTAATGATAGTAGCGATCATAGATTCTCTTACCTACATAGCCTAACCAAATATTACTAATCATGCTTCGTTCCTCCACGCTAAATACCATAGGTGTAACACCCCACCTCCGCTAGGGTCACTCACAAAGGGAATGCACTAGTTTTGGAGGAGCGTTATCGAGGTAAACAATCACAGAAATATTACAAGACAGACATAAATAAAACAGCGGAAGAGTCAAAAGATAAATTTCATTACTTTCAAAATAGTCAAAGCCTTTTTCATCCAAAGTACCAAATAGCCAAAGTCATCATTTTCTATTACAACAAATTCTGTCTTGCATAAATAAAGAAGCATAAAAGCTTAAACAGCAAAAATAGCATAACTCCCCAAGATAGCATAAATGCCGCCATAGTAGAGCTCAAGATCAAACCGTACATGAGCTGAACCGAAAGCAAGAGAAATCCAAGCTAAGTGCTAAAGTTTCCTCCCTGATAACCTAGGGGGGAACGAAAGAAAAAGAGGCGAAAGAAAATGGGTCAGTCATAAAGACTGATAAGTCCTAGTGTCTCTCAGCATAAAAACAGGTAAAGGTAACATGACATTTATAAACTGAAAGTAAACATAAGGATGCTGTCAAGATGGGCAAGATAGACTAAGATAATATGATAAATCAAGTATAAATCAAGTATAGCATTGCATTTTCAAGATTCGCTGCACCAACTGTACTAGTATCTCAAACCCATGTCGTATATTAACCATGAAATGATCCCTTGGCCCAGTATCATGAAATGACCCATTTCGGGGTCCTATGGAACGATCCATTAATCGATCGGCTCACTACAAGTTCTAACTCGTCTGTGTCTGTGTCATATGGGCCAATCACGAATGTAGTCACCTGTGCTAGGTCCACCATAAGGTGTATCAAGCCCTAGGGTGCCGACCACCGAAACAAATCAAGCACGCACAGTGTAAACCTACTGATGCCCAATGCCTGCTTTTTCAACTTCGGACTACGTACACGACCGTAGTCCGCCTGAACCTACATTGGCGCACTAACTCAGCCGTCGTTCTAGTCGCTTACAATCAGCCCAGTAATCGTGCCCCACCCTGCCTAGTTCCAGGGTACCATGGTACATCTAAGTGGGTTACTGCTGAAATGGACCGCGTAACTAGGGTTTTCATCCAACAAGTTAAGTGTTGTTGTTTAAATTTGTGACTTAACCCTTATCAGTCTAGCATGTCAAATTGGTTAAGTGTTGTCTTTCAATTTCATGACTTAACCCCACCAATCATGTGTCAAGTTGGTTTAGTGTTGTCTTTCATGTTCATGACTTAACCCCATCATGTGGCATTAGTTCATTAATGCACCCCAACCTCTCACATCAGACCTGTTGTTGTGGTCACTGGATATGCCGGGAGGTTCCCGGCAGATTTACACCACAACTCAGTATGACCTCCGGTTTCAAGCGCGATATGACCAGCTACCCACATTGGATCCTATTGTTTGTAGTCACTGGATTTGCCGGGCGGTTTCGGGCAGAGTTACACTGCAAACTCAACCCAACCTCGAGTTAGCCATTTTTAAGTTCATTCTAGTGTCATGTCCATGTTCAAGTTTCATGTCAAGTTTGTGTCAAGTTTCATGTCAAGTTTCATGATTCATGTTCATAACCAATTCATGTTTTGCCTAATCTACCCAAATCGTATTCCCATCGCACATAAACGTGAATCGATCTAGATTACAAGTAATTCCAAATTCAAAATAAAAGGGAATAACATCAAAACTATGCTAGGAAAAAGAACGAGCACAAGGTGATAAATCTAGCATGATATAGCTTGAGATAATTGGTTATTACATCACTGGCATATAGAATAATAGTCCCAAAACATTAGGATTACAGATCTAGCATAATAAGGTGATAGTCATGATAAAGGTGATAATCCAAACTTTTGAAAAGTAGATTGATTTAACATCACAGGAATGATAATACTATGGACATGAAGGAGTTTGATTTACAACATGAATAGGTCCAAACTGATTTCATAGCAATATTCCCAAATGTCAAGATCCAAGATGGAAACTAGAATAGATGTGAATTGATTATCATGCTTAAGTCCAATTTCACTTTATCTCATGTACAAATTACAATTAACAAGTTTAAATCTCAAAGTAACTAGAACTTACAGATCGTGGACTAAGAAATTGAGATGTAGAAGTCAAATCTAGATACTAGTCGTCGAATTGTTTAATCATTGAGTCTCGATTTGATTGTAGAAGAAAATCCCCAATATGAAATTTCTAGCCGTAGTCTTCAAGAAATAGTCTTCGTGTTTTATTTTAATTTATTTATTTCAATTATTTCAGAGGCAGCATAAGGAGAGAATAAAATGGTGTAAAGAAAATGGGGTTAGGTGGCTATTTATATAGGATTAGGCGAATGAATCTAGACTGAAAACAAGACTAAAAACATCAGAATGAACCCAGGCTCAAAACTTGGTTTCAACACCAGGTCGATCCCCAGGTTGACCTGGCCCCTGGAAGGTCAACCATAGTGTCGGCCCCCAGGTCGACCTGGTCCCGGGCGGGAAAATTTCCGCCCAGTCTGGGCTGGGATTTGAATTCGAATTTCGAATTCGAGCTGTTTTTCAGTTCTGAAAATCCTTGAAACTTCGGAGGGTCGTATCTCCCTCATACGGAATCCGTTTTTCGAAAACTCGGACTCGTTTCCAAGCAAAATTTCGAGACGAATGCAATAGCGCAACCCGTTTCCCTTGATTCTTATTTTAAAAATTAATTCTACCTTGATTTATGGTTTTAACATGTTATTAAAATGCCGAGTATTACATTCTCCCCTCCTTAAAGGATCTCGTCCCCAAAATCTTCAAGTTAAGAAGAATGTGTCCTACCATCCAACATCCATCTACTCAACCATCATCCACATGCAACCATTGTCCTTAAAAGATTTCTAATGTTGTATTAACTTATGCAAGAGTGTGTGTATATGTACTTATCTAATGCAAAAGATCAGGCGGCTACTGATTCAGTAAACCTCCTTAATGCAAAATATGCTAGTGCAATGAATCCAATATGTATGCCATTTCCTAATATAATATTTACATGAGTGCACAACCATTCATCCATACATAACATCCATATGATAACATATCAAATTTCCATCCATATACAAGTATAAGCACCCATGCATATGCAATATGAAATATGTGATTGAGCCGATCTAGTGCCTAATGTGTGTTATGCAACCACGAGCAACCACTTGCAACAACTTGCAACCACTTGCAATCATCAACCAAAATATGTTTCAATCACATGTTTACATCCAAAAGGGCTCTACCTATGGTTCTCAAGATAGGATTGAGAAGATAACAAGACAAACATGGATAGCCACAGCATGTACATGATACAAAAGGTATGCAAACTTATAGGAAAAAGAGACCGAGAATGTACCCTAAAAAAGAATTGGGTATAGCGCGCGTATCTTCTCTTCGGTTTCCCAAGTTGCATCTTCTTGGGCTTCACTCCACTGTACTTTAACTAGCTTGCCTTCTCGATTCCTTAGCTTCTTGATCTCTGTTCCTAAGATACGAATCGGAACTCGCCTCAATGTTGCTTCCCTTTCCACTTCTACGCCTTCAAGGATGCTTGGCTCAACCACTTCAGCAGACTCATGTAAGTACTTTCGGAGATGCGAAACGTGAAAGACATTTTGTACTCCGACCAACCACTCGGGTAACTCTACCTTATAGGCCATCTGTCCAATCCTCTCGATGATAGGGAATGGTCCTACAAACCTCGGTGCAAACTTTCCAACCGCTCCAAAGCGAACCACATTGCGTAAAGGAGAAACTTTTATAAAGACCATATCTCCGACTTCGAACTTTAGGTCTGTCCTTCTCTTGTCCGCGTAGAATTTCTGTCTATCTTGGGCCGTTTTCATCCGTCTTCGTATCAACTCAACCTTCTCGAAAGTGTCCCTTATCATGTCGGGTCCAAGTATGAGCTTGTCTGTCGACTCCCACCAATAAGTTGGTGACTTGCACGGTCTTCCGTATAAAGCTTCAACGAGCGGTAGGTGATCTTCCCAAGTACCACCAAAGTCAAGAATGCATAGTCTCAAAAGATCCTCTAGTACCCTATTTACCCTTTCGGTTTGTCCATCCGTCTGTGGGTGATAGGCCGTGCTTAAACTTAGTCATGTGTCCATTGCTTCTTGTAAACTATTCCAAAATTCACTAGTGAAAATCAGGTCATGATCGCTAACTATACTAGAAGGAACTCCGTGCAACCGTACTATTTTTTGAAGGTATATAGACGCTAGCCGTGATGCGGTCCTCTTGCTCTTCACAGGAATGAAGTGAGCGCTCTTCGTGAGTCTATCTACTATAACCCATATGCTAGTATTGCCCTTCCTTGACCTAGGCAATCCATCCACGAAATCCATCGAGACACTCTCCCATTTCCACAGCAGAACCTCCAAAGGATGCAATAACCCACCGGGCTTTTTCGACTCGGCCTTTACTTGTTGGCAGGCCATGCACCTAGAAATGAATTCCGAAATGTACTTTTTCATCCCGTTCCAAAAGAAAATGCGCTTCATATCCTTGTACATTTTATCCCCTCTAGAATGTATAGTCATCTTCGAGTGATGCGCCTCTTCGAGAACTCTCTTTACTAAGTCTCCCACTTGTGGGACACATAGTCTACCATCACGCCTTAGCCATCCCTTGTCATATATGGCATACCTACTGAGTTGACTTGACATCTCACCTCTATTCAACTTGTCCATGATCTCGACTATCTGTGGGTCTTCCTTCTGTGAAGTCCCTACTTGGTCTAGAAGCGTAGGCCTTAACTCAAGAGATGCTAACGTGCTAGCCAATGACTCAACAACAGGAGTGAAATCAAAGGTTGCTATAAACTCTAGACTTTTCCTTTCGACAAACAAAGGACTCAAAGTCAACCTTTTCCTACTTAGCGCATATGCCACTACGTTACCCTTGCCAGGGGTATAAGCTATATCGAAGTCATACGATGCCAAGAATTCCATCCACCTCTGTTGCCTTAGATTCAAATCTTTTTGCGAAAAAGGTACTTAGGCGATTTATGATCGGTATACAACTCGAAGTTCTCACCTAGAAGATAGTGGCGCCAAGACTTAAGCGCAAAAACAATCGCGGCCAATTCCAAGTCATGTGTGGGATAGTTTTTCTCATGAAATTTAAGTTGTCTACCCCCGTAGCATATCACTTTCCCTTCTTGCATTAGGACAGCGCCTAATCCCGTGCCGCACGCATCTGTGTACACCGTAAACATCTTACCTCCGTTGGGTAATGCCAAAACTGGAGCTATGGTAAGGGCTCTTTTAAGCCTTTGAAAAGCAACATCACACTCTATGTTCTATGCAAAAGCTAGGTTCTTCTTCGTTAACCTTGTAAGAGGGGCTGAAATCTTAGCGAAGTCCTTAATGAACTTCCTATATTAGCCCGCCAAACCGAGAAAGCTTCTCACTTCCGTTGCGTTCTTAGGAACTTTCCAGTCTTGCACCGCAACTACCTTTGCTGGGTCCACAACTATACCTTGCTTAGAAACTGCATGTCTAAGAAATCGAACTTCTTTTCTCCAAAAATGACACTTGGAGTACTTAGCCTTTAACTCGTGTGCTCTAAGCGTATCCATGACTTCCTTGAGATGTCTAGCATGTTCTTCTTCATCCTTTGAGAAGATAAAAATATCGTCCACGAAGACCACAAACTTGTTAAGGAACTCCCTAACACCCTACTCATCAAGTCTACGAAGTACGTGGGTGTATTTGTCAGACTAAATGGCATGACGAGCCATTCGAAGAAACCATCCGGAGTCCTAAACGCAGTCTTGTCAATGCTATCCTCAGCCACTCTAAGTTGATGGAATCCTGTAGCTAGATCGAGTTGAGAGAAAATAGATGCTCCTACAAGCTGGTCGAACAAGTCGTCGATTCTCGGTAGTGGGTGCCTATTCTTCTTAGTCAGCTTGTTTAACCCACGATAATCTACGCATAGACAAAGAGAACCATCCGCCTTAGTAGCGAATACCACCAGAGCACCCCATTCAGAAATGCTTCGCCTAATTAAATTTTTCTCAAGCAGCTCCTTAACTTGCTTACTAAGCTCTTTTCTCTCTCGCGGGGTCATGTGTCTACGGGGCAATGCAACTGGTTAGCATTATTAACAAGATTTATATGGAAATCTATCTTGCGTTTAGGGGGTAAACCCTTAACCTCATCAAAGACATCGGGATATTCTCGGACTACCCTTACTGATTGCAAATCATCGATAGACGAGTCAAGAGATTCTAGATAACATAACATGACATGACCCATAGGGTTACAAGAAATTTCAAGGGTATTACCACTGCGAGTCATGAGTCTAACTACCCTTCATTCACAATCGAGAATGGCTCCATTATTGGACAGCCAGTCCATGCCTAGAATCAAACCGTATCCCATAAATCCGAGAACATAAGCATTACATGTGAATTCTACGCTTAAGATAGAAATCCTCAAATCCACACAAATCATAGATAAAAAATCGGAGCCACCAATTGGATTTGAAACAATAACGGGGTCCTTAACTAGACTAGTACTTAGGTGCAGAGTTTCAACAATATCAGAAGAAATAAAAGTATGCGATGTGCTAGAATCAAACAAGGTTCGAACTGGATGATCAAAAAGATAGACTAAACTTTCGACAGAAATATTTCTACCTTATTCTTGCGGAGGTGTCGTGAGAGCGTGGACTTGTCCTCCAGAAGAAGGTCCAGCTCCCTGCCCTTGCTTCCTTGGGCAGGCCCTAGCCATGTGTCCTATCTCACCACAGTGGAAACAAACACCCATCTTCCTTTTCTTCTTCCTGCAGTCTTTAACCATATGTCCAGGAATGCCACAGAAATTACACTTTCTCTTTTCACGGGGTTTGTTGTTCTTCCCGCCTTTCTTTGGATCAGCCTTCTTGTTCTGTGACCCTTTCCCCTTCTTATCTTGAGGCACTTCTGCTTTTGCCTCATTCTTGCCCTTGTCTTCCTCATTTAAGAGTGCCATGTGTACTAACCTTTCATAAGTAGCCCCCATAGGTATGTGGGTCATAACCAAGCTGTGAAGTGGCTCATTTAATCCCTTGACAAAACTGAGAGCCTTCTTATGAGAAGTATTCACTAAGTCTAGTCCAAACCGGGCCAGTTGATTGAACTGATTGATGTACTCCTTGACAGTCATACGTCCTTGCTTAAGAGATAAGAACTTTTCCAGCTGTAGACTTCATTCAGCTTGTGAGAGGAATTTCATCTCAAACCTTATCCTGAATCCATCCATGTGTCAACAGGTCTTTCAGTGTTTGTGACTTCCCACCAATAGGAAGCTCGTCTTTGAGCAGCCATACTGCCAACTGTACCTTCTGTCTATCGTCCACCTCGAAAATAACGAACAGATCCTCTGTTCCTTTGAGTCAGTTCCTCGCTTCTATGAATGATTCAGTTCCCTTGAAATCCTTTCCGCCCATGGCCCTAAAATATCTACAGATCTTTGAGAAAGCATTTGCACGAGGAGGAGGAGGAGGAACCGCTGCAGCTGGAGGAGGAATATCTGTTGGGCCTGCATCGTTTGCCCTAGCCTCTAAGTACCTCCTTAACCAGCCACGTATTGGCACACCCTCTGGAAGGTTAAGATTCCCAGACATGCTGAAATGAAAAAGAAAAAGATTCAAATGATGAAACAAAGGATAGTGCTAATGGCTTTTGGGGAATAGCCTTAAAATAAAACAAGACTTTTCTTGAAAAATGCTTCTTTGCAAACGGCTTTGAAAATAGTTTTAGAAGGTTTTTAAAAACTTTTGCCCAGTGTGGTAACCTTCTGCTCTGATACCAATTGTAACACCCCACCTTCGCTATGGTCACTCACAAAGGGAATTCACTAGTTTTGGAGGAGTGTTATCGAGGTAAACAATCACAGAAATATTACAAGACATACATAAATAAAGCATCGGTAGAGTCAAAAGATAAATTTCATTACTTTCAAAATAGTTGAAGCCTTTTTCATCCAAAGTACCAAATAGCCAAAGTCATCATTTTCCATTACAACAAATTCTGTCTTGCATAAATAAAGAAGCATAAAAGCTTGAACAACAAAAATAGCATAATTCCCCAAGATAGCAGAAATGCAGCCATAGTAGAGCTCAAGATCAAACCATACATGAGCTGAACTGAAAGCAAGAGAAATCCAAGCTAAGTGCTAGAGTTTCCTTCCTGAGAACCTATGGGGAGGGGAAACGAAAGAAAAAGAGGCGAAAGAAAACAGGTCAGTCATAAAGACTGGTAATTCCTAGTGACTTTCAACATAAAAACAGGTAAAGGTAACATGACATGTATAAACTGAAAGTAAACATAAGGACACTGTCAACATGGGAAAGATAGACTAAGATAACATGATAAATCAAGTATAACATCGCATGCTCAAGATTCGCTGCACCAACTGTACTAGTATCCCAAACCCATGTCATGTATTAACCATGAAATGATCCCTTGGCCCAATATCATGAAATGACCTATTTCGGGGTCCTACGGAATGATCCATTAATCGATCGGCTTCCAACAAGTTCTAGCTCATCATGTGTTTGTGTCATACGACCCTATCACGAATGTAGTCACCTGTGCTAGGTCCACCATAGGGTGTATCAAGCCCTAGGGTGCCAACCACCGACACGAATCAAGCACGCACAGTGTAAACCTACTGATGCCCAATGCCTGCTTTTTCAACTCCGGACTACGTGCACGAGCATAGTCCGCCTGAACCTACATTGGCGCACCAACTCAGCCGTCGTTCTGGTCGCTTACAATCAGCCAAGTAATCGTGCCCCACACTTTCATGGTACCATGATACATCTAAGTGGGTTACTACTGAAATTGACCACGTAACTAGGGTTTCTGTCCAACATGTTAAGTGTTGTCATTTAAATTCGTGACTTAACCCTTATCAGTCTAGCATGTCAAGTTGGTTAAGTGTTGTCTTTCAATTTCATGACTTAACCCCACTAATCACGTGTCAAGTTGGTCAAGTGTTGTCTTTCATGTTCATGACTTAACCCTATCATGTGGCATTAGTTCATTAATGCACCCCAACCTCTCACATCAGACCCGGTGTTGTGGTCACTTGATATGTCGGGCGGCTCTGGGAAGATTTACACCACAACTCAGTCTGACCTCAGGTTTCAGGCGCGATATGACCAATTACCCACATCGGATCCTATTGTTTGCAGTCACTGGATTTGCCGGGCGGTTCCGTTCAGAATTACACTGCAAACTCAACCCAACCTCGAGTTGGCCATTTTCAAGTTTATTCTAGTGTCTTGTCCATGTTCATGTTTAATGTCAAGTTCTTGTCAAGTTTCATGTCAAGTTTCATGATTCATGTTCATAACCAATTCATGTTTTGAACTAATCTACGCAAATCGTATTCCCATCGCACGTAAATGTGAATCGATTTAGATTACAAGTAAATCCAAATTCAAAATAAAAGGGAATAACATCAAAACTATGATAGGCAAAAGAACGAGAACAATGTGATAAATCTAGCATGATATAGATTTAGATAATTGGTTATAACATCACTGGCATATAGAATAATAGTCCCAAAACTTTAGGATTACAGATCTAGCATAATAATGTGATAGTCATGATAAAGGTGATAATCCAAACTTGTGAAAAGTAGATTGATTCAACATCACAGGCATGATAATACCATGGACATGAAGGAGTTTGATTTACAACATGAATAGGTCCAAACTGATTTCATAGCAATATTCCCAAATGTCAAGATCCAAGATGGAAACCAGAATAGATGTGAATCGATTATCATACTTAAGTCCAATTTCACTTTATCTCATGTCCAAATTACAACTAACAAGTTTAAATCTCAAAGTAACTAGAACTTACAGATCGTGGAATAAGAAATTGAGATGCAGAAGTCGAATCTAGAAGCTAGTCGTCGAATTGTTGAATCGTTGAATCTCGATTTGATTGTAGAAGAAGATCCCAATATGCAATTCCTAGCCGTAGTCTTCAAGAAACAGTCTTCGTGTTTTATTTTAATTTATTTATTTCAATTATTTCATAGGTAGCATAAGGAGAGAATATAATGGTGTAAAGAGAATAGGGTTAGGGGGTTGTTTATATAGGATTAGGCGAACGAATCTAGACTGAAAACGAGACCAAAAACATCAGAATGAACCCAAGCTCAAAACTGGGTTTCAGCACCAGGTCGACCATAGGGTTGACCTGGCCCCTGGAAGGTCAACCATGGTGTCGACCTGGTCCTGGGCAGGAAAATTCCCGCCCAGTCTGCGTTGGGGTTTGAATGAATTTCGAATTTGAATTCGAGCTGTTTTTAAGTTCTGAAAATCCTTGAAACTTCGGAGGGTCATATATCCCTCATACGGAATCCTTTTTCGAAAACTCGGACTCGTCTCCAAGTAGAATTTCGAGACGAATGCAATGGCACAACCCGTTTCCCCTGATTCTTATTTTAAAAATTAATTCTACCTTGATTTATGGATTTAACATGTTATTAAAATACCGGGTATTACAACAGGCTTATGGGCGCGAATTATACCGGAGTCGCGTCTTACTTTAATGAGATGTGGAAACATATGCAATCCATAAAGGCCTTTTCGGACTCATAGGGTGGTGGATCCGGATGGGATGGCAGTCTGTTCTCTATCAAGGAAGCATGGAGTTTGGCGAGGAACCCGACACCATGTCTCCATATTTTCTCTTTCTTCTGGGACGTCCACATTCCTCCAAAAGTGTCTCTGTTTATGTGGAGAACCCTACATGATGGGTTACCGCTGGACGAGAACCTTCGGAGAATTGGCATTCCTTTAGTGTTTCGTTGCAGGAATTTTGGCTCTGGAGATTTGGAAACAACAACTCACTTATTTTTCCAAGGCTATTCCGCTAGTGCAGTCTAGAATTACTTCGGAAATTTAGTTTGTCTCCGAGGTAATGCCACCTCTCTTTCTGATTGACTAAGGTACTGGTGGATCGATATCTCCGGAAAATCTATTCTCTTTCATTTGATTCCTTGTCTTATCTGCTAGCTTGTCTAGTGCTCGTGGAATAAAGCGATATATGGCGAAATCCCTATGGACCCCCTACCATTATAGGATGGGTAAGGAACGATGTTTTCCTTGCGTTTCGAGGTAGGCCATTTTAGGGAACGTTTGGCTCTTGTTTGAAGAGGCTGATGGGCTTTTAGCTGCTACCACAGTATCGCCTGCTCCTGGGGCGGAAATCAGTTTACATCTTCTCGTTTGTTGGGAGAGCGGGAATTTTTTCCACTCTCTGGTTCACTCCATCACTCCCCCTTTTTTTCTTTCTTTTCACACCCACACCCCTCCTTTAATTCTTATGCTATTTGCTACTGCTTCAAGTCCTGGAATTATAGGTTTTCTCTAGATTGTGGCTTCTTATCTCTTTTGCCTTATCAGATGATGAAGGAGCAGGAGGGGCTTGCTAGGATCTGGTGTTGAACCAACTAAAAAAGAATAACGTTATCTAATGAACTAATAAAATGTTGTCATGTGTGTTATTACAATAATGCCATGTGGTACAATAACGTTATGTAATATGGACCAATGACACAATGCCACATGACAAAGCATATAATGCCACATGGACTAATCAAATAATGCCACGTGGCCTAAAAAATTATGTCATATGCACTAATCAAATGATGACACAAAAACAAATTATTTTTTGATACATGAACCTACAATTGAATGCCAAGTTTCAGCATTAATATATGTCATGTGTATACTACTACGACAACCATGTCAGCAGTCATGTAGGATGACACATCATCAAGCATGTCAGCAACCATGTAGGATGGCACATTAACAAGCACATCAACTATTTACTTATCATTTGAGTTATAACGTAGTGGCGTCCATTGATTCTTTGTCTTACCAATATCAATAAGTGTAGGTAAAGCTTTTTCTCTACTAACCTTTACCTACCAATTTCTATCAATTCAATATTGGTTGCTAAAATATATTATCCACGATTATGTTAGTTTTATCTACGCTTACAATTGATAGGTAAAGACCCTATTTTCTTGTAGTGGAATCTCATCTATGGATCTATGCTTGTTTTCAAGTCTCGGTGTATCTTATGGCTTTGTATGCTCTTTCTCGTCTCTAGATGCCGAGGTATCCTCCGCAAGTCTTTTCTTGTTATAATGGATTTTTTTAGAAAACTGAAAGCGTAAGGGCAAATTAATTCAAACTCGACACTCTTCTAATATAATAGACAGATCAACATTTAAAAGCAAATATAAACTGCCAAAACTTGAAATATTACAAACAAATAAACTTGCCTTTACTAATCTAAGTATTGGCACAAAACTATGTTAATCTGCCTTAAAATAACGGAGAGGCAGATTAACAAATGCCTCAACTAATGGCAACCTTAAAAGTTGATAGTGGCATGTAAACCACTAAATCTGCCCCATTGGTTCAATTTGCCACGTAAGAAAAATAACAAAACAAATAATTGAGGCACTTATATGTGCCTCTATTTTCAACAATGTATAGTAGCTTTTATCAACTACAGGTATTTGTGCACGCCCTTATTCTAAATTAAATTTATTGTCTTCAGCATTGCTCAAGAAGTACCAATATGTTATAGAAATAAAGAGAAAATCATGCATTTATGGCACTACAATTCACCATTCTTCCGAATATTTATAGTGAAATAAAAATAAGAAAACATTAACAGCCAAAGAAAACTATTATTAGGAAATCAGTATCAATAAATATTTGCTACAAAGTTACAAGTCGGACAGACATCTTCAGTAGAGGCTACATATATAATAAAATATAATAATAGCAAACACTTTAACTGTTACCTACTTATTTATTTTATCCAAAAAAAGGTTTATAACAGTTAATCCTTGATAACAAGTGTGAACTACATCTACAAAATCTCTATTATAGCAACATGCTCCTGATTCAATCTCAAATTCCCATGCATTTTATTCGCAGATGATACAAACCTGAAAAAGAAGGACATTCTATTGAGAATGATGGGCTGGTATTTGAAGATAGGTTTATATGGATGCCAAGTGGGTCAAAAACATTATTTAGCAATGTTTGATTTTATCCGGAAATTAAAATGGAAATGAGACTTAAGTTTAGCTGGACTAATTATTTGTGTCCATCTACTAACTAAGAGGCTATTTCATTAGCACCACAATGAATGCATATTTAGCTATGTCTGAAGAACAACGTATTATTGGGAAGGTTTTCAACCAAAAAACGGTTTGAAGAAATGGTGAAACATGTATCGCTAAAAGTTCCTACTTTATATTTGCTTACGTTTACTGGGTGTCTGCACAAAAAAATAAATTGGTTTGTTGTTTAACTCCTTAGACAGGAATCAATTGCACCATTATAATTAAGACTATAGAACTAATATTTTTTTAAAGGTAAACTTTATGCAAATCAACAAAGCTTATAGTTATTCAAAGACAGTACACTTCAAATATCTGTCTATCTCATCCAACTTCAATGTTAATGTAAATACATTTCGAAATGCAAAAATGGACACCAATTTTAATGATACATAAGAGAAAACAGTAGCAAGAATGATTTGATAAAAGCATAGTAGTGCGAGCACACATATTTAACTGAACTCACACACACATGCTCGCACACATACACACGCACACACATACACACACACATATATATACGCACACACATACAGAAAAAATACAAATGTAATATCCATCAATGCAAACAAGAAAGAACATCAAGTCATTCAAGCAAAATTATCTGGTGTAAAAACTATCCTGACATTTTGACCTTGTTAAATAATTACTAAAAATTAAGTGGATTAATTCCTTAAGATAGGCATGAATAGTCCAATCTCCTAATGTACCATATAGTTACTTATAAATGGTCAAACAAAAAAAAAGATGTCAGTTTCTCATGTGACAGAGCTTCACAAAAAAACTAGTTAGAATCGCCAAACTCTATCTATGAAGAAAAATTAATATTATTAAATTTTGAGTCGCATATTATAAAGAGTGTATCTGATAGGCCAATATAAGTAATGTAATGCATATATTAACAAAAACGATAATTAGGAATAGATTCTTAACTTAAATGAGGTATACTATTGCTACATTATTTATGCTTGTATGTATATTGCAATATCTTGATTAGTTCGACCATGAAGAGTGTAGTGTCCCGAAATTCCGGAACCATTTGAGCGGACCCAATAACACAAGTCCAACCCAAATTGCGCCATAAACCAGAAAACTAATAGAAAGAAAACAGAGGGTGAGAATAGATAAGATAGAAACTTAGAATAGAAGAAGTAGAACATACAACATCAGAGTAACACGAATCTCACAGCGGAACGAACAACATAAAATAGATAACATATCTCTGAAAATAAATTAATATATGTATACAGTAACATTATCAGATTACAACACTTACAACACAGCGGAACGAACAATAGCTATATAATCCTTAAGCCTCCTGCTCCAAGCTCTCAGTATATCTGTAAAATCCCGGCTACTTGACTACCCGCACAAAATTGGGCACCCAAGAATTTAGGGAAAACAACACAAAATAAACTCCGGGTCAGTCATGGGACTGGTGTGAGTAAAACAATTTAAAACAATTTGAGCAATTAACCGATATCTCATAAGACCACGTCGTATAACGGAACTGGTTTTTCCCTTATGAGAATCCAAATAAATTTGGTTTAACTTTCAAATCATTTTGAAAGAAACGATAATCTTTATATCAAACTCAATGATATTATAATAGAGTCTATCAACCACAATATAATAATCATCTAGCAGAAACGCTTTCATCTCACGTTCTACATACATAATATACAATCAAATCGTGAGCACCTATTGGATAATGGATTTCCAACTATGACAAGGTATGGAACCACCTTCCGATTGTGTACCTCTAGAGGGGAATACACTGGGTTCAACAAGAACATCTTGCAACCCGGCCACATATGACCGACTACTCATTTTGCTTAAGTGTATCGAATGTATATCACCAACGGTTGGGATCACCAACCGTTTCCCGAAAGAGCACCATCGAATAGATTAAAGAAGTAAATTAAACTCTAGATCAGGTGATAATACACCCTAATAGGAAGCAACCCACTTAGCTATGCTGCCTGCTTGATTTTTGTCATTTCCCGGTTGTTACGCTAGAGGCCACGCTTATCTCTGACAGATCACACAATTATTCACTTTGAATGTCACATCATCATACCCACCAAATCACAAATTGATTTTCCAAAAAAATACAATGGGTATACAGCAAAGAGTAATGAATTCCTCCACCACCAAACGTACATACGTTTGAAGAGATCAACTTATGCGATCTATTAAATATACTCTATCAGACATTCTTCCATACAGGTCGTCCTGGGACTGGACAAACCGAAGGCACTATTTTGTAAACAGGTAGCCCTTACATAACTCTGTCTTCAATTATCTTCGTCATATTTGATCGCAACGCTAATGCCATGCGGAGTGGATTTTCAGATAACATATCTGATCCCAGTCTCTCCGTGTTGACAACAGAAAAATGGTCAAAAACATCAATGGTTGGTGAGTTAACTATCAAAGAAAAACACGTGTGCAAACAACGATATTAAATCCGGACGGAAAATTATATCAATCAATCATCATTTAATAGTATCTCTTTAATTCTTGTTTCAATATATTCAACATTCCTTATTTTCTAAATTTAGAAAATATACGTTATTAATCATTGGAAAACATTTCCATCTCTTTTTCACATATCACTGTCATTTCAGTATTCTTTATCATCAAACTCATTTTCTATGATTAGAAAATATCTCTGATTATGTTTGGGAGACATTTCTAGAACTCATTCATTGGATTTAAACAGGTGTTTAAATAAAACATCGCTATGCCACTCAAACCATTACCTTCATCAACTAAACTCACTTAACCAACCTTCACTATCGAACCTTAATCATTCCTTAGTTAAAATCGAAGCCAATCAAGTTGGGGTATAACCACCTATCAAACCTTAATTGAACAACATTCTGACCTCAAAATAGACAAAGTTCACCTTTAATTCTTTAACAAACTTCCTTACGTAACTCTCGGATTCTATTTACGAATCCATTTCTTTTTTACAGAAATCATTTGATTTTAACAATATTGTTAAAATCCCATGTTCTGAAATATAATAACTTCAATATAACTTTAATTTATTAATTTGGATAAATAAACAAATAACTAATTCATTAATAAATAAATAAATCTTGATTAAAAGTGGAAAGTGAATAGTACTTTCCTAAATTCGATATAATCGAATTCAACATATAATTCTCTTTCGAACAATCTCTATTCGATACTCCCTTTTGTATAAACTATATTCGACTAACTCCTTTTCAAATAACTAATATTTGATAATCTCTCTTTCAAATAAACTATATTCGATTAATTCCTTTTCGAATAACCCCATATTCGATTAACTCCTTTTCGAATAAACTATATTTGATTAACTCTAATCTATTAGCTCTAATTCGATTAACTCTAATCGACTAACTCTAACTCGATTAACTCCAATCGATTAACTCTAATTCGATTAAATCTGATCGATTAACTCTAACTCGATTAACTCTAATTGATTAACTCTAACTCGATTAACTCTAATCGATTAATTCTAACTCGATTAACTCTAATCGATTAACTCTAGTTCGATTAACTCTAACTCTATTAACTCTAATCGATTAACTCTAACTCGATTAACTCTTATCGATTAACTCTAACTCTGTTAACTCTATTCAATTGACTCTTACTCGATTAACTCTAATCGATTAACTGTAACTCGATTAACTCTAATTGATTAACTGTAACTCGATTAACTCTAAATCGATTAACTCCAAGCGATTAACTCTAACTCAATTAACTTTAATCGACTAACTCTAGCTCGATTGAATTTGTATTTCAAAATTGTATCTCATTTCCAAATTCTATTTATACTTTTATTTATAGAATTTTCACTCGAAACCTCCTTTTTATTTCTAACATTTCAATCTCATTTAAAATTCCCTTTTTATAACTCTATTTATTTTCTAAATAAATATTTCCTTTTAACTCCATTTATTTTTTAAATAAATATTTCCTTTTAACTACATTTATTTTCTAAATAATTATTTTCTTTTATCTTTCTATTTGTTCTACACATATTTCCTTTTCAATTCTATTTATTTAACAAATAAATATTCCCTTTTCAATTCTATTTGTAAATGTTTTACAAGTATTCCCTTTTCAATTCTATTTGTAAATGTTTTACAAATATTCCCTTTTCAATTCTATTTCTAAATGTTTTACAAATATTCCCTTTTATAACCTCTATATTTATTTTCCAACTAATTATTTCTTTTATAGTTTATTTATTTTAAAAATGATTCTTTTTATAAAATCTTTTGATTTTATAAATATTTCTTTTTCAATATAACATTGAAAATTTCCTTTTTAACATTACAATATTCCTTATGGTATTTAACGTACCATATAACAATGATTGGTATCATTCAAACATAAAAAATCAACAACATATTTCATATAACATCATATAACACAATATATGAAAAACAGTAAAATATATGTTGAGGAATCCAGTTGGATTCCTCCGACCTGTTTCCCTGCATCCACAGATATTAAACAATATAATTAACATCGATTTCATTTCAATATGAAATATTCTGATAAGCAGAATCAATGTTTGATTAACGATTTATATATATCGTTATCTATAATTTCAACCAATACATAAGCAATTTAACCAGACAATCATCACATAGTAGTAAATCAGCATTTATCATTACTAGATTATCTTTATAAAAATATAAACTGATAGAGCTAGTGAGTTTTACTCACATTGGACGATCATCGTTAAATAACGATAACATTCGCTTGATTCAGACGGACAATTTATGTCGCTATAAATTGTAACGAGCTCTAATTCAATCACAGTCAGTTCCATGGTGTAGCCGTCGACCATACAATCCCATCGGATCCTGTTTCGCCCAATTCCGATATTGTATGATAAATTTATAACCTTTACAAATTAGTATACTATTTAAATTTAAAATAAATTGATTAATTTTCAATTGGGCTATAACCTATTCAACCCGGCCTATTTGCATTCACAAACACCCAGACCCGTACCCTCACTTCTTCTTCCTCAGGCAAGCTCAAACCCGTAACCTCCTATGGCCACTGCGGCTCGTTTCCCCATCCCAAAACTCCTTCATCACCACACATAAATTCATGGGAAAATTACCATAATTCACCCCTTCGAACTCTCTTCCCCCTTGTATAAATATCACCAAGCTCGCAACCATCACGTGAAATGCGTTCTCGAGCTAATGTCGACCTGTACATAGTAGGTCCGAACCTTTTAAATGTCGAAATCCCCCAAAAATTCACAACAACCTCAACTCTTCTTCAAAAACTTGGCTACAGCCTTTAATTCGTATATCGACTCTTCAATCTCCCAAAAATTAGAACCCTAATATTTGTTGTAAAACACCATCGCAATTCCTTGCATCGAACTCGATTAAACGAGTTCAAAGATGAAGCTTTAGCTTTAAGGAACTCAGAGGAGGTTGCTTTGACATTTTAGAAATTTTCTGTGATCTGTTTTGATTTTTAAGCTCTCAGATTTTCCTTATTTGACCTTTCCTGAAGAAAGAAATGATGCGGCGCAAAATGTAGTTGACTACGGGGTATTGAAATAAGTGTTTAAGTATCCTTATTTTTAGGGTATGGTTTTGGCTTGCTTAAGAAGCTTTCTATGTTTTTATATTAATTTATTTTTTCATCACTATTTGAATTCATCTTTTAAAAATCCCTAGGATCACATACGATACCCAAATCTGATGAAAATGGACATACACCTACAGTTCGACATTACAAACCCAATGAAACTGGTTTCATCGAATTCCGACTCTGTTTGCTCACACAGCGCATTTTTAACCGTCAAACTATCGACTGTTTTTCACATTAAAAATCGATACGACCATGTACTAACTTCAAAAATCACGGAACTTGAAATCTAACAAAAATTTAACACTGCGGTTCCAACAAAATTAGTTTCGTCGAAAACGCAGTTCGCTTGCAAGACTGGCTAATTTAAATCTCTAAATAAACCCTTTTAGATATTTATATATTTAAAAATAATTAAACTAAATATGAATAAATTTATATTATCGTATATATTCACAATAGAATATCATACAGCTCTAATTGGGTTTATAACTCGATATTCAAATCCCTGTTGAATCAATATTCAATTTATATTGAAAAATTCATTTATAATATAAATAAATCGTTATAAATTATAAAGGAATTCCATATTGACTATTTCAAATTTTGATTTGGACATAAATCAAAATCTACACAATGAAATCCCGATTTTTCTCTTCCATTAGAAAAATATACTTCACCAGCTCCGAACGTTTCTTATTTAACAGAAATCCGATTTAAAAAGGATTATATATATTCATTTAAAGTTCGAATCGCCAAATAGCTAACTGTCGCGCCATTTCGAGCTCGATTATAATTATAATATAAATTATATGTTCAACTGTCGTTCAAATAATATCTTCGTTATTCTAATTCAAATTCTAAGATGAATTAAATATTTTAAATTGTCCAGTTCACATTATATTATCAATTCACTATTTCCGACTATCTCAGAATTAAATATATCGTTCTATTATTTAAATTAATTAAATATTCAATATTATTTAATTGAACAACCCTTTAGTTGTTTAAATCACTAATTAAATAATTAGATAATTAAATAAATTAATTATTATATCGTAGAAATACAAGAGGTTACATTCTTTCCCCCTTTAAAATAATTTCGTCCTCGAAATTGCTAAGGTAGAAAACCAACCTCACCAACTAGTTAAAAATTATTTGTTTACTTCTTTTTCAATCTCAACAGAACAAATAAATTTCAATTAAAATATTAATTCATTTTGACTAACGAGAATTTTCAAAAATTCTGAAAATTTTCTAACATTCGAAATTTTCGAAAAAATTCGCCAGCAACTCCTTTGTACTGGTCAATCGGTACAACTACAGCTCGCCTCTCTAGGCCTTCTCCAACCCAAAAGAAAATCAAATAGCCAAGCGGCTTGCTAAACAGGCTCATAAATCACCAAACTCATATAAAATAAACTTGTACCGTTTTGTCGGGTATATCATCATATCATTTCCATCTGCTATCAATTCAGCATATACCGATGTCATTTCAATCAAACTCCAATCAATTTATCTTCAAATCTGACCATTGTCTTATAACTAAGCCAATTTCCATTCTGGACTCAAAGTCCATTATCCATTCCAAATTCAATCTAACTTACTCGATATCACTATATTCTAATTCAATTTCCACTTATTTGACTTCAATTTAATTCCAATTTGCTTTCACAAATTCTACTTTAATTTGTTTTAATTCAAAAAATCTTCCCCACGAAATTTAAAGCAGTTTAGCTTTTCTAAAACCAGATATCCCTTTTCAGGATTCAAAACAACTTGCTTTCCACAAAACAATTCAAAAGCAAAATCCTTGGTTGTAATCCGTCACTTAGCAACTCAAAAATGAACGCCAATGATGCAGTTGTCATCATCAGAATCTATTTTCTAGTAATCGAAGTGAATTCAATACTATAACACTTTCGAAACCTTTTCTAACCACTTTCATTTGAAATACATTTCAAAATACCATTTACAATACTTTGTAAACAATTTAATATCTCCCAGGATTTTAAAATTCCCATATATTTAATTCTATTCCATTTACAAACACCTTTCCAAATTTCAAGGGTTTTAATTCAAATTCTGATTTAAATTCAGATTTAATTCATCTGATTTCATATACCACTTATATGAATTCCAATTGGTTATATACATAACCGTTTTCAATTATAATCTTATCTTATTATAATAACAACCAATATATCCAATATATTATAATAATTCCGATATAAATCCTTTATATCAAAATATAATTTGGGTAAAATTATTTCACTTACCCTCTTTTCAAAACATACAATGTCGGTTCATCGTATTCAAGTGTTTATAAACCCCTACCGATACAGTGGATCAAATTGATCGACCAGAACTCATAAACAACTCAATCAATAAATCTCCATAATATAAAATCATTTTATATTTAACAACAAATACGCGCTCATATATATACACTCAAACTCAATTTAGGGTATTACTAACCCCATCTCTACTGAGTCACGCAATAGAGCCAAGGTAATAACTTAACCTTCAACTCTGATACCAACTGTGGTGTCCCGAAATTTCGGTACCATTTGAGCTAACCCAATAACACAAGTCCAACCCAAATTGCACTAGAAACCAGAAAACTTATAGAAAGAAAACAGAGGGTGAGAATAGATAAGATAGAAACTTAGAATAGAAGAAGAACATACAACATCAGAGTAACACGAATCTCACAACGGAACTAACAACATATAATAAATAACATATCTTTAAAAATAAATCAGTATATGTATACAGTAACATTATCAGAGTACAACACTTACAACATAGCGGAATAAACAATAGCTATATAATCATGAAGCCTCTTGCTCAGTATATGTGTAAAATCATGACTACTTGATTGCCCACACAAAATTGGGCACCCAAGAGTTTAGGGAAAACAACACAAAATAAACTCCGGGTCAGTCATGGGAATGGAGTGAGTGAAACAATTTAAAACAGTTTGAGTAATTAACCGATATCTCATAAGACCACGCCGTATAACGGAACGGGGTTTTCCCTTATGAGAATCCAAATCAATTTGATTTAACATTCAAATCATTTTCAAAGAAACGATAATCTTTATATTAGAACTAATTAATATTATAATAGTGTCTATCAACCACAATATTATAATCATCTAGTAGAAATGCTTTCATCTCACGTTCTACACACATAGTATACAATCAAAATCGCGAGCACTTATTGGATAATGGATTTCCAGCTATGACAATGTATCGAACCACCTTCCGATAGTGTACCTCTAGAGAGGAATACACTGAGTTCAACAAGAACATCTTGCAACCCGACCATACATGACCGACCACTCATTTCACTTGATTATATCGAATGTATATCACCAACGGTTGGGTTCACCAACTATTTCCCGAAAGGGACAACATCGAACAGATTAAAGAAGTAAATGAAACTCTAGATCAGGTGACAATACACCCTAGTTGGAAGCAACCCACTTAGCCATGCCGCCTGCCCGATTTTGTCATTTCCTAGATGTGAGGTTAGAGGCCATGCTTATCTCTGACAGATCACACAATTATTCACTTTGAATGTCACATCGTCATACACGCCAAATCACAAATTGATTACCCCAAAATACAACAGGTATACAACTAAAAGAAACAAATTCCTCCGCCACCAAATGTATATACGTTTGAAGAAATCAACTTTTGCGATCTATTAAATATACTCTGTTAGACATTATTCCATACAGGTCATCCTGGGACTGGACAAACCGAAGGCACTATTCTGCAAATTGGATAGCCCTTGCATAACTCCGTCTTCAATTATCTTCAACATATTTGATCGCAACGTTAATGCCATACGGAGTGGTTTTTCAGATAGCATATCTGATCCTGTTCTCTCCGTATTGTCAACGAAAAAATGGTCAAAAACTTCAATAGTCGGTGAGTTAACTATCAAAGAAAAACACGTGTGCAAACTACGATATTATTTCCAGATGGAAAATTATATTGATCAATCATCATTTAACAACATCTCTTTAGTTCATAAATTTATTCATTTCATGTTTCCATATATTCAACATTCCTTATTTTCTAAATTTAGAAAATATACGTTATTAATCGTTGGAAAACATTTCCATATCTTTTTCACGTATCACCGTCATGTTTGTATTCTTTATCATCAAACATTCCATTTTCTACGATTAGAAAATATCTCTGATTATATTTGGGAACTTTTTCCAAAACTCGTTCATCGGATTTAAACAGATGTTTAAATAAAACATTGCTATGCCACTCAAACCATTACCTTCATCAACTAAACTAACTTAACCAACCTTCACTATCGAACCTTAACCATTCCTTAGTGAAAATCGAAGCCAATCAAGTTGGGATATAACTACCTCTCAGACCTTAACTGAACAACATTTCTAACCTCAAAATAGACAAAGTTCACCTTTAAATCTTCAACAAACTTCCTTACGTAACTCTTGGATTCTATTTACGAATCCATTTCTTTTGCAGAAATCATTTGATTTTAACAATAGTGTTAAAATCCCATGCTTCTGAAATATAATAACTTCAATATAACTTTTATTTATCAATTGGATAAATAAATAAATAACTAATTTATTAATAAGTAAATAAATCTTGATTAAAAATGGAAAGTGAATAGTACTTTCCCAAATTTGATATAATTGAATTCAACATATAATCTCTTTCGAATAATCTCTATTCGATACTCCTTTTCGAATAAACTATATTTGATTAACTCCTTTTTGAATAACTAATATTCGATAATCTCTCCTTCAAATAAACTATATTCGATTAATTCCTTTTCGAATAACTCTATATTCAATTAACTCCTTTTCGAATAAACTATATTCGATTAACTCTAATCAATTAACTCTAACCCGATTAACTCTTATCAATTAATTCTAACTCGATTAACTCAAATCGATTAACTCTAACTCGATTAACTCTAATTGTTTAACTCTAACTCGATTAACTCAAATTGATTAACTCTAACTCGATTAACTCTAATCGATTAACTCCAACTTGCTTAACTCTATTCAATTAACTCTAACTCGATTACTCCAATCAATTAACTCTAACTCGATTAACTCCAATCGATTAACTCTAACTCGATTAACTCCAATCGATTAATTCTAACTCGATTAACTCTAATAGATTAACTCTAACTTGATTAACTTTGTATTTCAAAACAGTATCCCATTTCCAAATTCTGTTTATACTTCTATTTATAGAATTTTCATACGAAACCTCCTTTTAATTTCTAACACTTAAATCTCATTTAAAATTCCCTTTTTATAAATCTATTTATTTTCTAAATAAATATTTCCTTTTAACTTCATTTATTTTCTAAATAAATATTTCCTTTTAACTACATTTATATTCTAAATAAATATTACCTTTTATCTTTCTATTTGTTCAACACATATTTCCTTTTCAATTCTATTTATTTAACAAATAAATATTCCCTTTTCAATTATATTTGTAAATGTTTTACAAATATTCCCTTTTCAATTCTATTTGTAAATGTTTTACAAATATTCCCTTTTATAATCTCCATATTTATTTTCCAAATAATTATTTCTTTTATAGTCTATTTATTTTAAAAATGTTTCTTTTTATAAAACCTTTTGATTTTATAAATATTTCTTTTTCAACATAAGATTGAAAATTTCCATTTTAACATTCCAATATTCATTATGGTATTTAATGTACCATATTACAATGATAGGTATCATTCAAACATACAAATTCAACAACATATTTCATATCACATCATATAACACAATATATGAAAAATAGTAAAATAAATGTTGATGAATCCAGTTGGATTCCTCCGACCTATTTCCCTACATCTACAGATGTTAAGCAATATAATTAACATCGATTTCATTTCAATATGAAATATTCTAATAAACAGAATCAATGTTTGTTTAACGATTTATATATATATCGTTATCTATAACTTCAACCAGTACATTAGCAATTCAACTAGACAATCATCACACAGTAGAAATCAACATTTATCATTACTAGATTATCTTTATAAAAATATAAACTGGGAGAGTTGGTGAGTTTTACTCACATTGGATGATCAACATTAAATAACGATAACTATCGCTTGATTCTGATGGACAATTTATCTCGCTATAAATTGTAACGAGCTCTAATTCAATCGCAGTCAGTTCCATGGTGTAGCCGTCATCCATACGATCCCATCGGATCCTGTTTCGCCCAATTTCGATATCGTACGATAAAGTTATAACCTTTACAAATTAGTATTCTATTTAAAATTAAAATAACTTGATTAATTTTCAATTGGGCTTTAACCTTTTCAACCTGGCCCATCTGCATTCACAAACACCTAGACCCGCACCCTCACTTATTCTTCATTAGGAAAGCTCAAACCCATAACCTCCTATGGCCACTACGGCTTGTTCCCCATCCCAAAACTCCTTCATCATCACACTTAAATTCATGGAAAAATTACCGTAATTCACCCCTTCGAACTCTCTTCCACCTTGTCAAAGTATCACCAAGCTCGCACCCATCACGTGAAATGCGTTCTCGAGCTAATGTCGACCTGTACATAGTAGGTCCGAACCTTTTAAATGACGATCCCCTAAAAATTCACAACAACCTCAACTCTTCTTCACAAACTCAGCTACAACCTTTAATTCGTACATCGACTCTTCAATCTTCCAAAAATTAGAACCCTAATGTTTGCTGTAAAACAACATCGCAATTCCTTGCATCGAACTAGATCAAACGATTACAAAGATGAAGCTTTAGCTTCATGGAAATCAAAGGAGTTTGCTTTGAGATTTTAGAAAAAAAATTTGATTTGTTTTGACTTTTGAACTCTCGTATTTTCCTTATTTGGTTTTTCCTGAAGAAAGAAATGATGCGGCGCAAAATGTAGTTGACTACGGGGTATTGAAATTAGGGTTTAAGGTATCCGTATTTATAGGGTATGGTTTTGGCTTGCTTAAGAATCTTTCAATGTTTTTATATTAATTTATATTTTCATCGCTATTTGAATTCATCTTTTAAAAATCCCTAGGATCACATACGATACCCAAATCTAATGAAAATGGACATACACCTACAGTTCGACATTACGAATTCAACGAAATTGGTTTCATCGAATTCCGACTCTGTTTGCTCACACAGCGTGTTTTTAACCGTCAAACTATCGACTGTTTTTAACATTAAAAATCGGTACGACCACATAGTGACTTCAAAAATCACGAAATTTGAAATCAAACAAAAA
The DNA here is from genome assembly GCA_030737875.1 of Allium sativum. Classification (NCBI taxonomy): domain Eukaryota; kingdom Viridiplantae; phylum Streptophyta; class Magnoliopsida; order Asparagales; family Amaryllidaceae; genus Allium; species Allium sativum. The sequence goes on along the minus strand of CM060925.1, from coordinate 302,105,560 downwards.
TTTGACATTACGGATCCAGCAAAATTAGTTACGTCGAAAACGGAGTTCGTTTGTAAAACTGGGTATTTTAAAGCTCTAAATAAACCCTTTTAAATATTTATATATTAAAAAGAGTTAAATTAAATATAAATAAATTTATATTATCGTATATATTCACAATTAAATATCATACAGCTCCAATTGGGTATATAACTCGGTATTCAAATCCCGGTTGAATCGATATTCAATTTATATTGAAAAATTCATTTATAATATAAATAAATCATTATAAATTATAAAGGAATTCCATAGCGACTATTTTAAAATTTGATTTGTACATAAATCAAAATCTGCACAATGAAATCCCGATTCACTACAAGAAAAATACCCTATTGCAACTAGCTATTTGCAACAGGCCTCAAATGTCAGTTGCAGTAAATGATATTTAGCAATAGACCTTTCGTAGCTGTTGCAATAGATAAGATTTAACAATAGGCTTTTCCTTCCTGTCGCAAAAAGCTTATTTTTCGCAACAGCGCTTTCGTGCCTGTTGCGAAAACATACTTTTAGCAACAACACTTTCATTCATGTTGCGAAAATATATTATTTACAACTACACTTTCAAACCATTTGCAAAAATTATATATTTAGTAATTGTTTTCACCAGTTGCGATAACTGTAATTTTTTTTTTTGCAACAGGTAAAGCCACTTGCGAAAAACGTACTTTTGAATATTATTCTTCCCCAAGTAATACACGGTTATAATATAAGAAGTATAAGCATAATAGTTATAATATATATATATATACACACACACATACACAAACGCACTCACATATATATATGATTAACATTCGGTTATAGTCATGAAATAACAAGCAATCAATAATAATTAGTAAATAATGAGTTATATTTTAATAAGTAATTAGTATAATATAATAAATAATTATTATTTGATACATAACTATAATTATTACTGATTAATATAACTATTGATTACATTTAATACTTAAAAATTTAATTAACAACAAATATTAAATAATTAATAAAATATTCATAATATATTGTATATAACAATTAATATTCAATTATAATTAAGGTGTAAAACTACTAATGATTAAGCATTATTAAAATATATTTTTAATAACTAACTTTTTAATAATTATTACTAAATAATTAACTATTAGTAATTACATAACAATTAAGGTTACAATTTAATATAATTATTAATTGATAATAAAATTTAATTATTGTAAAGTGATATTTGTAGTTAATAATTTTAGCAACTATGCTTTTAGACCTGTTGCAATAAACTTATATTTAGCAAATACTTTTTCTTGCCATTTGTAATATGCATATTTTTAACAACCTATAATCTATATTTATAATTTATACTTCAAATTAATAAATAGTTTAGTATAATTATTAAATTATAATAAAAAAGTAAAATTATAGCATATATTTATAAATTATACTTTAAATTAACAAATATTACAATACAAATTTATTTAGCTCTAAGTAACTTTGAATGTTAACTTCTCTTTAACAACCGACTTTTCCTAAAACGCAAACCTTTCATATTAAATTATAAATTCAGATCTTATATTATTTAATAATTTTTTATAACTTATTTAATAAATTTTTATAACTTATTTAATAAATATGAACTGTTCAATTTTCCTTTTGCAACCTCGGGAAGCATCAAACGATTCAAATCTACCTTTTACCAGCGGAAAAAAGAAGGCGGGCGGCATGTAAAATTCTAGAACCCGCTCTAATTTTAATTTCGCCACCTACCCCTTCACTTTGCCATTAAAAAAATTCCAAATCGATCGCCTAAATCATATTCTCACGGCGTTTTCTCTCTGCCTACATTGATTTTAAATCCTAATCCCAATCTATCACCAATTTCTTCGCGCTTCACAGCAATCGCTCAACCCGTGCGCCTGCTTACCTATAATGTCTCAACGTGTATCTCATGGGCGATTGCTTTATGGGTTGCAGGAGATGTTGGTTGTGGAAATCTTCGTGATTTCCGTCACCTACGGTATGTAATTTCACCGCAACTGTAACCTATTTTTGTTGATATCACAATTTTTGATGTGGATCTACGTCATTTCTTGTTTGAATCTATTTCCACGGCGTAGCATGGAAATGAGCGAAATTTAGGTTAATTCATGTATTTTCTATTATATTTATCCTTTGTGGCAAGCATACAGGGATTTTTTTGGATATTTGTGTATTTTCCCAGTTCATCAATATGCTGACCAATTTCAGTAATAAATTGTTGCTCATTCTCCAAAATCGCTTATACTAAAGTGAATTCCTCATTTTCAATGTCATTTGCTGTTGTTTTTTCTTATAATAGTTGCATAGGCATAAGAGCACTTGCTGATGTTGAAGGATCTATAAAAAAATTGGTTGGATACACGGATGTAGAAGTAGTATAAAAATTAGTAAAGAACTCTTCAGAAAGACTGTCAAATCTATTTTCTGCTTTCAAATTAGCTAGACTGAAACTTCTCTATTCTGGTCTGCTCAGCCAGTAGAAATGCACAATTTTGTGAGCTCCTACGGACCACACACAACGGAACATAGAAACTTAGATTATTATTTTTATTATTGTTATTTTTTGGGAACGATGACATTTACGATGAATTTTTCTTGGATTGCTGGAACAATGCGATGTATCTTTTTGGGTACACAATGCTTGCCAATTCTGTTGTGGTAAGGCTATGCTATACTAGGATGTGATGTTTCCTTTTGTGTAAGATTTGTTGTATTTGTGCGGCATGTGAATTTGTTTATGCTCAATTTATGTTGGTGTTTACTTTATGCTAAAAAAAAAAAAGAGTATGGAGCTGTTGTAGTTGAGAGCTAGTACAATATGTAGTCAGCATCCAAATTGTGTCCCCATAATTATATGTATTTTAAAGGGGCTTTTTTTAGATGTCCAAAAAAGTTATGGAATTCACATTTCAAACAAATATTTGCAGTTTTAGGTGTATTTATATGCAGTTTAAAAAGTTATTTTAACCGGGTATGTGTGTATTCATGTTCCTCGGCTGTTCTTTTGCTCAATGGTATGTGCATTGCAAATATCCTCAAAGAGTAGCCAAATTGAACTGTTTTTGCATCTGTAAGAAATATGCGCTACACACTATTCACCTATGGTTCAGTTGTTCATGGTTAAATTTATTGAACTGGTGCAGCTGGCAGCTTTTACCCTAAGCATTACAATGGAGGCGGCTCTTCCAAGTTTAAGCAACTGCATTCATTATGGGCGAGAACAGGTATAAAAGTTTTAATTCACTTGTATTTCCTCGCTTTATGTACACATATAACTAGGAGGAAAAGTGTAGCATCAACGTTTAAATATACGCTACACACTGTCATTTCTCTGTTCCAGCTAGCATGTATGCTTTAGATTAATCTATTGCTTAATTTTACTTTGTTTTTGTATAAAAGAGCCCAATAGCATTTTCTAACTCTTCATAATATATATTTAAGATTTAAACGTGCAAATTTGACATTGTTTCATGTATCATTAATAATATGAATTAGTTAAATATATATTATATCATTTGGTGTTATACAAATTTATTGATATTTGGATATGATTAGGGTAACCGGTTTTCGGGAATGGATTTCATTGTTCGATGGTTTGCAAACCAGACTCGAGAGTGTCTAGAGCACTTGCTGCAAGTTTCTGGAAATTGTTTTGTGGCATGTGCTTAGATGGGGTGATTGTAATGGCTTTTGGAGGAGGTGATGGTGTAGCTGGGAGCTGTAAGGGCGGCTTTATATTGTTCACTACTCTTAAAGGTTTTCTTTGAGGGCATGTTAGTAATTTACAAGTACATGGGGTAAACATCAATGTCATGTTTCTTTTTCTGCCCAGAAAGCACACTTTTCTTTGATCCACTTTACTACTTTAGGTTAAGAGAGTGAATGGGGTATATAAAGAGGAGAGGTAGGCGGGGGATACGTGGACTAAAGAAGTATGAAACCGTACGTTTCATGCTGTCAAGTGAGGAGAGAAAAGATAAATGACTGCTACCAAGCTATATCCAAATTTAGTATATCCTATGTTGAAAATGCTCTATTTGAGAAAAAGTGTTGTCTGAGGGTAGAAATTGTATATGAATAAACTATGAGAACTATTGTTGTAATTGTTTATACTATTAAAAATTTATTATAATAAAATTGTTGAAATGATTTTTTTACTTATTTATTTTATTAGAATAAAATTCTGTGATATACGCTATTAAATACATTTAATATGTAGCATCTATAAGCTGTATTTTTTTTTTACAGATTTATAAATCTATTGCAACAGGCATATACTGTTGCAAAAGGATCTGCTGCAACAGCAAAAGCCTGTTGCAAAAAAGTATACCGCAACATCTTATTGCAATAGGCGGAAAATGTTGCGAACTTTTTGCAACTTCGGCTATACCAATAGGCCCAGGTCTGTTGCAATTGGTCTACTGCAACAGATATTGCCTGTTGCGAAAAGTGTTTTTTGTTGTAGTGATTTTTCTCTTCCATTAGAAAAATATACTTGACCAACTCCGAACGTTTCTTGTTTCAGAGAAATCCGATTTAAAATGGATTATGTATATTCATTTAAAGTTCGAATCGCCAAATAGCGAACTGCTGCACCATTTCGAGCTCGATTATAATTATAATATAAATTATACGTTCAACTGTCGTTCAAATAATATATTCGTTATTCTAATTCAAATTCTATGCTGAATTAAATCAGTTCACATTATATTGTCAACTCACTATTTCCGACTATCTCGGAATTAAATATATTATTCTGTTATTTAAATTAATTAAATATTCAATATTATTTAATTAAACAACCCTTTAATTCACTAAATCACTAATTAAATAATTAAAAAATTAAATAAATTAATTATTATATTGTAGAAATACGGGATGTTACACAGAGTTCTAAAAGTTGTGTGCTTTATGGCTAATAATATATATTAAGCATATATAGTAACTTATTTTTAAAACTTGTAGGTGTTATTAATATAGGTGTATATGCGACACTAATATTACTTCATCGACAAGAAAGCATGTTGTTGAAGTTAAGTTGTTTAAAGAATCTTAAACTAACTAGCTTTTGCTCATGGGGTCACAATATTTCAATGTCATGGCTAACAGTTCAAACACCTAGTAAAGTTCACGATTATTTGTAAATGATTATTGTACAAATACTTGCTAACATACGACATTCAACAATCAACATGCCACAAAAGGATCATTTATAATATAAACAACAAAAATCTAATATCTTTGAAGGTCTAATGCGTTGACAAATAGTTGGAAGGAAATGACAAATTTTGAAGGGAGAAACAAATGATTTCACTCCTCATCAAAAATTTAGTTAACTAAGAAATCACATCTTTTAACAATATCTATATAATGTAAAAAATATAAAAACAACGAATTCAAAGATATGCCATTACCATATGGTTCAAGTTAATAAATTATTTCTAAAAACTGGTTTAACATACCCTTCGAATATGTAGAGATTCAAAATAACATGTTTTATTTTTTGCTAAGTTAACTAAATAGAACATCATAGAGACAACATGTACTTGGAAGATAAAATGAAATACCTTTTATATGTCTTCACGATGTTTCGGTTTATGACCACAATATTACAAAAAAGATGAGGAATCATCCGCTCGATTTAGCAATGTTCATTATTTTCTTTTATGTATCCTTTCCTTCAGTGTTTGCACCCAACCGGCTCATTATCCAACTCTACTGCAAAATAATAAACAAACACAATTCATATAAATTGTACTGCGATAAAGTAATATAAAGTCAAATTTAGATAGGATGCTCATATAACACTTTGATATTAAATTCAACTAACTGCATGATGCACGGCTGATACTAAAATTTATAACATTGGAGGAGAATAATCAGACAAAATAACTTAAATCTATAGAAGGGAGATTTAAAAAAAAAAAATCTAACAAGCCATTATAAAATAGGGAATGCTTAATGTGAAAATTTTGTACGTACTGAATATTTAAAATGGTTGCAACGAGCAAAGTACAATGGTCCAAATATTTGTGATAATTGGATTTCATACATAATGTGAACAGTGGCTTGTAGTATATAAGATCTAAGCACCATCCGTTCCATGGAAAATTAATTTAATCTCTATCAATAATATTCACTCTTCATTTTATCACTAGAATCTTAGAGTGCAATGGAAAAAAAATCACTTCCAATATAGTTTTACGTCACAGAAGTCACATTAACTACATCATAGTCATTTCTAATTTTCTTCTCAATGGACATTGTAACTTTTTTTGAATACAAGTGTAATTTTACATTATCGGGTAGTCATTTAAAATTGGATAGATTTATATATTATTTTAAAAAACAGTTGACTTTTCCTTCAATTGTATAAGTAAAATACAGCAGTCAATCTTTACGTCTATGAATTTTTTTTTTGTAAAATTTATTCTACGGAAGATTAGTGTTTTAAGGTTGTTTGGTTAATTTTATCCAATACATTACTATCTTCAAGAATAAAAGCATCATAATCATGGTTGTGTCACAATGCATCATTATGTATGGCATTTCATATTTCTTTAATATATGGTATGATTTCTTTAACGGTGTGGTTAGAACCAAATGTAATCAATGTTTTACGGAAGAACGCCTATATATTTCATTTGATTTAGCCCAAGTGCATGACAAAAAACAAGAAAAGTGTGATAATCGTGAACTAAAGATGAATTTAACACAATACACAATAGACCAATTGGTGGACAAGTAAGAAGCTAGGAATATCGGAACAATAGTTTGACTATATGCACGGAAAGCTGGGAAGCACCGTGAGCCCAATGTGGCCAAATGGAATTGTTAGGACTTTCAAAAAGGAAAAGAAAACCATTTAAAATAATTTAAACAATATAAATGAATTAACCATTTTACCATTTGTTCATGAGTTCGTTGAGAATAAAAAATAGTTTCTCTAAGATCAAAATAAAGTTTCAGTTACAAGTGAAGTTCTTATAATACACAGCATAGCCAATTACTTAAATCTGTTTCCAAAAATCAAATTAAATATGCTTACCAAGGTACAAAGAAATATTAATACAAATCATCGTAAACGCAATTAAAAACATGAAAATCGGCTAATAATTGCTTGACAATACAAAATATACATGCACCGTATTGGAAAACATATGAATGCGAACATTAATAGGGCCAACCCTGGGCTACCTAGGCGATGGCCCAGGGCCCAATATGCTGGAAGGGCCCGAATTTATTTTATATTATGTATCAATAAGCAATGAAAAAAGTAACCATCATACTATGTTACAAATGGTGGTGTGATTAATTGGTAAGATATATAATTCCCTTATAAAGTGGCAAGAGTTCAAATCTTGGAAACAACAAGTTTTTTTTTGTTTACACCATGTTTGCCTAGGGCCCAATTTTTTTCTTCCTTTACACCATGTTTACCAAGGGCCCAAAATTATGTTGGACCTGGCCTGAAAATTAAGATATCAACATTAAAAATGTTGTCTTTGATTTTTTTTAATTGTAGTTCATATTATATATATTTTGGTATAATGAATAATGTATTACTATAGTTTTATTAATTTAATAATTATATTGAACAAGCACCATATACAAATTGGTTAGGACATTTGGACATGATGCTAGGGGAAATGGACTTAACTTCCGTCCCGCGGGACTGAATCTAGTTGTCATGCAGTATGTTTTATAAACTACCTAAACTTGTATATAAACTATCTAACTTTAGAAAAAAACTAATAATTATATTACACATGCTTAACGTATATGTATTGCTCAAAATTATTCGTTTTCGACATATTTGTTTATATTCCATGTTTTCATAATTAATGTAACTAGAAAATTTATTCCAAATAAAAAATTTATATTTATGTTTAAATGGTTTTCAATCTTCAGCAAAAAAGATGAGACTACAAATATTATAGCAAGATATAATGATCGCAACGATCATGGATTCTCTAACCTATATAGCCTAACCTAATATTACTTGGTATACGTTCAAATAAATAGTTTTTGAGAAGTGGAAATTCGGCTAAGGTCTTTATTTTGAAATTTAGTTAGGCTCACATCCCCCCTATGTTTCAAATACAAACCCACCCCATATTTTTGTTTTCCATCTTTTTTTGTTTTTCTGAAGAAAAAAAAAGAAAAGAAAAAGCGTTGGCTCATGAAAAATAAAAAAATTGTAGGTTCTGGTAATATTCATAGAATTTTACAGAAATTTAAAAAAAAAAAGTTGCATACATGTATGCAATTTTTGGTAATAGCTGCATACATGTATAAAACTATTGCATACGTTGTTTCTTCTGAAAATCTGGACTGAAATTTGCATACATGTGTGCCTCTTTTTGAAATACTTGCACACATGTATGCAATTATTGCATGCAGAAATCTTAACTGATTTTTTGACTGTATATTGTTGCACACTTATGTGCACCTATAATGTTTTACTGCATGTTTGGATGCAAATAAATGTGAACTGATTTGTATGCGAGTGAATTTTGCACATTTGTATGCAAGAAATATGCAATATTTGCACAGATGTATGCATTTTCGCTGATTTTTGGTATTTTCTTGATTTTCATGCTTTGTTTAATGGATTTTAATCTGTTTTTTTTTACGTAGACATGTTTTATTTAAATACGAATTTACAATATACATACATACATACATACATATATATATATATATATATTTACTGAATTTTCAAAAAGTAGGGAATAAATTTACATTAAGTTTATTACCGGATGAGAGCCTAATTTTGAAACTTAATAGGCATACGTTCAAGTAAATAGTTTTTGAGAATTTGCATATGAAGGAAAAAAGAAGTCTTCCGGAAGAAACAGCAAACTGAAAAGGCCTACTTTTTACTATATATTTCACATGTATGATTTCCAACAGAAATGCTTACTTCCAAATTTTTTAAGTTTAAGAAGAAAATAAAAACTTCGTTCGCGCGATAGTTAAGTGATTAATCAGTCAATGATCACGGCATAACTACATGCAAACCACCATAATATATATTAATATTCAATTTGATAGTATATACTTCCCTCGTGTTAATAATGGAAATTCATTTCATATTGCGCAGCTGTGCTATTTTCCGAATAAACAAGATATCACATCTTATAAATTTCAATTAGACATACTATGATAATAGTATATACTTTTGGTGTAGTAAGATTTCAGAAAAAATTGTCATACTCTTAAAAATTTCAGCTAGATCGATTAAATATTTATAAAAAAAATTATTATTGGAAATAAAAAATAATTAAAATATTATAAAGTATATATACTATATAGTAAGTATTACAAATGACACACACATGTAGACATTTATATTTATGATACTAGAAAAAAGATCATGCTTTGCACACAGGCTTTATGCGTCAAAATGGCACGAACAAATTACGACTTTAATCAAATGAACAAAGTTCATATACCATGAAAATTATTATAGTTTCTTACAATGAATGTTATCTATGTATTAGAAATATTTGTATTATATTATCAGTTAAAACCTTAAGTTGTTTTGCAATAGTATTCGAGTGCCTAAGATAAGGCAACCAACAAGCATTTATTTTATTATTTCTTTGTATTGGGTTGTTCTACTGAAGCCCATTTAGTCTATTCGCTGATGCTATAACGTGTAAATATCATAGTTTTCATAACCGTCTCGCGGATCGAACCACAATGATGAAAGGTCGAAGGCTTTAATGGTTTAATTGGTTGGACCATAACAACCGTGCGAGGCAACAAATTGTTAAAATATAAAAAATAAGCTGCATATAAGGCATAAAACTTAATAATATCAAGGAGAAATGTCCCATATCACCAAACAATCAAGGCTAAAGTCAATTTGCGTCTATAAAGTAAAGGTACCTTGCTACCTTTTCAAGCATTGAATGCCTGGGAGCTATTCCAAGCAGTCCATATGCGTTTTGCACGTTGAAAAGTGGATTAATAATTTGGTTTTTAAGTTGGTCTATTTTAATTATTACACATTAAATCGGGTTCGAACTTAAAAATCGCGGTTTTGTGTTGAATGCGGCTTTTCTTTATTCCAGGCCGGGCTGCCTTACGGTTCTCGGTTATGGTGGTTGAACCGAGCGGTTCGGTCCGGTTTTTAAAACACTGGCAAATATACTATATGGTCTGTTTCATTGTTACAAAATGATGAGAAATAATACATCATTTTCTACTTTCTATTACGACTTTCTCTTCTTCAAATTCACAATACTACAAAACTTGATTTGGTCTCAAAGCATTTCTTCAAGCCTAAGGACATTATACTTCTGTCTCGATCTTGATAATGATCTTCCTAAACCCGATTTTCTCTATGGCGCATTTGATTTCTGGTCCTCAATTAAATTTCATCATCGGAGAAGAAAGCAACATTGTTCATCAGTGTCAAGCCATAACTTTTGCACACAGCTATAACTTTTGTGCCTCGCTCATGTGCAAAGCGACTCCCTCTGTCAAACTAGGCACTGATTTCCTTTGTTATTGAAAGAAATCTCAAGATAATCAAATCGATAAATTTAAGAAAATTAACAGAAATCATTCTGTACCGTCCAGTGATCCGATCAGATCTTCTACTATTCTACATCATCTTGGATCCCCTAGTTGCATCAGCCTACTCCTGAAAGTCTTGTTGGTTCAACTGATTCTTCTTCTTGGTTTCTTTTCCCACTGTTTCGTGTTTGCTTACATCTGTTCAGTCACCATGGCCAACAACAGTTCATCGGCATCCTCTATTAATGTGATCGGTGTTATCAACGAAATGACTGCTATAGATTCATTGATAAAAACGGTAGTTAGACCCTAAGCTCAACTTACCACAGTGCAATCAGATGAAAACAACTACCTACTGTGGAAACTTCAAATTGAACCAGCCATAAAAGAATATGGCCTTGAAGGATTTGTAATGGGTTCAATTGTTACACCACCAAAGTTTGTAATTGACTAAGAATACATGGTGATCAACAACGAAGTATACTTGAAGTTTCACAGGCAAGATTGACTCATTCGCTAATGGTAACTGTCATCCATTAGCCAGAATTTTCTACCGCAAGTCATTGGATGCAAGACAATCAATGAGATATGGCAAAAAACAAAAAAAGCTTCAAATAATCAATCCGCTGCAAAGATGATGTAGTATAAAAGGAAACTTCATAAAGTAAGGAATGATAACATAACTACGAGGGACTACTTAAGTAAGATCAAATCCTACTATGACTTATTTGAAGCAGCAGGACACAAATTACCTGATTTTAAATAAATACTTGTTATCTTGAATGGTTTAAATGAAGAATATGAAGCTTTCGAAGCAATCATAGCATCCCAAAAATAATTCTCATCAATGGATGATGTACGCTTTATCCTATTAACTCATGAAGCAAGAATTGAGATCAGACGAACTCTGGAAAATGATCTCATCATCAGTTATGCAGCCAGCAACAGCAAGAACAATGTAACAACCCATATTTCAATAACATGTTAAAACGAGAATCAAGGCAGAATCTAATCTTAAATTCTGAATCAAGTAAATCGGGCTATGCCATTGCGTTCGTCTCGGAAAAATGCGCGAAATAGAGTCCGAGTTTTCGAAAATCGGAGTCCGTATGATCCGGTTAAGGCCCAAAGAAGATTTCTGGAAATTTGAATTTCGGGAACAGGTTTTAGAAATCAGATCTGGGGCTAGGCGGGAAGTTTCCCGCCTGGGCCATGTCGACAGGGCTGTCGACAGGCCTGTCGACTTGGGCCCAGACCAAGTCGACAGCCCTGTCGACTTGCCTGTCGACAGGGGGTGGTCGGGGCATATGGCCTGGCGCACCTGTTTGTCTCACCTAGTCTTGTGCTTGGGCTGGGTCTGGAAGCTTCCGAGATCTGATGGTCCTAATCTATCCTAGGGTTAATCTAAGGGCCTAAAACTATCCTAATCTCTATAAAAAGACCCTAAACCTAACCTAAATCCCTAAAAATCAAACCTAGTAACTAAATGCTGCCAAAATCAATTTTGGTCATGGCCTCCATCTCAAATCCCTAGAGCCTATGCATCCAAATCAAGTTCAAATCAAAAGGTGCAAGTTTGCTACACCAAATCAAGGCCAAATCAACGTTGCTATGCGAGCTTCATGACGGATCTTCATCAAAGGAGCCACCTTTCTTCGTCAAAATGATGCATGATCCCTTTCCTAAGCCTTGCCTATGTAAGTTCTAGCTACTTTTGGGTCAAAACGGTATTTTTAGTGTTGACATGGGATAAAATGAGGCTAAACATGATTATGCGAATCCATATGAACCTTACCATGCCTCTTGTGTTCATATTTATGATCTTAGGCCATGTGAGTGACTTAATCATGCCTCTCATGCTATGCATAACCTAGTTTAACTTGCAAGTTTGGATCTTTATGCATGAAATGCTAGCATGAACCTTTAGGAACCATTTTACTTGTGAAACATTGGCCAAGACGAGATTTTGGGGCTTATGCATGTTTATGAACCCAAACCCTTTCATGCTATCATGCAAGTTTGTGGCCAAGTCCTTTATGAGACTATGCATGTTTATGGCCAAACCCTTTGTGATAATATGCGTGTTTGTGGCCAAAATTACCTTATGACACTATGCATGTTTAGGGCCAATCCCTTTACGATGTTATGCATGTGGAAGCCAAGACCTTTTTGGCATCATGCATGGTTTGAGACCAATTTGTGGCATAGTATCCTTACTATGTTGACTCGATTTGCTTGCGTTGGGAAAACACGATTTTGGGTATTTAGATAAACATGAACTTGTCGCAAGGTCTTAACTTGAATAGGACATGCGTTTATACTTGAAAATATGACTTGAAAGATAACATGGAAGACGACATGTAAGTATGCATAAAAACATGAGCTTGGGAATTTACCTATTAAGTTAGGTCTACCCTTTGGGAATTTACCTATTAAGTTAGGTCTACCCAAATGCTCGGAAACTTGTAACATGTTTTGGAAGCATGATGAACTTAGATAATATGAGTGTGGCCAACTCGAGGTTGGGTTGAGTTTGCAACGTAAAACTACCCGGAACCGACCGGCCTAACTAGTAGTTGCAAACAATAAGACCCAATGTGAGAAGTTGGTCATGTCGCGCTTAAGACCCGAGGTTAGACTAGGTTGTGGTGTAAATCTACCCGGACCCGCCCGGCTTAACTAGTAACCACAACAAGGTCTAATGTGAGAGGTTGAGGGTGCATTAATTAAATTAATGCCACATAATAGGGTTAAGTTAATTTGATTAATAAGGCTTGACCAAATATGATATGGACAAATGGGTTAAGTAATTTGATTAGGCTAATGATACTTAAAAAATCATGATAAGCTTGGGTAGGTTAAGTAACTTGATTTGCCTAATGACACTTGACCATTTTTATACGACTAGTGGACGGGATTAAGTTAACCAACACTTAATCAATCCAACACGATAACGTGATAAGGTTAAGTAAATTTTCTTAATGACACTTAACCGTACAATACAGTTAATGGACGGGGTTAAGATTAAGCTTAACTAATCTAAACATGGTAATCGGATGGGGTTAAGTTAGCCTAGACTTAATTAATCCCACTTGGTAATTTAATGGGGTTAAGTTAAACACTTAACTAATTTAACACGAGGATTTGATGAGGTTAAGTGACCTATACTTAACCAATCTAACTCGTTAATTTGATGAGGTTAAGTTAACCTATACTTAACCAATCTAACGTGAAAACATGATAAGGCTAAGTCACGAATCGTTTTGAATACGCTTGACCGATTTGACTCGGTAATTTGATAGGGTCAAATTAATAAATACTTAACCAATCTAAATTGATAATTAGATGAGGTTAAGTCATGGATTGCTTGATATACTTGACCAACTTGACACATGGTCTGTAGGGTTAAGTCTTGGACTTGGATACGTAGCCAATTTTGACATAATTTGTGGACGGGCTAAGTTATGAACTTAAGTGACATTTAACCCATTAGATAAACCCTAATTCGGAGGATTAGGTAAATAACCATAGTTAACAAGGGCAATGGAAATAAGGCTAAGTGGTAAACCTTAGTTAAGGGAAACTAAGTAATAATTCTTAGTCGAGGAAATCTGGACCACTTCTTAGATAGGTGAGTAACCCGATATGGTAGGTCAACGTTTAAGTATGCGTGAAGGAGCAGGCTATCTGATTTAGATAAAGGCTCCAACGAACTGGGTAACGAAGCAGCGGCTTCGGGGAACGTGAGGATATTCTTGGGATCCCTCTGTGAGCTGCCAGGTCATTATACTAGGCTCACGAGAGGTTGAGGTCTGCGGTAGAAGAACCAAGAATATGCCTTGGTTGCTATGCGAGCGACCTAAAGACTGGGGTGGATAGCAGTGAGTCGACGAATACATAAGGTGCCCGAGATAGCAAGTTCGTCGATCATCTACCATCTTGAGTCAAGCGTGTACGTACGGAAAGGCAGGGAACACCCAACAGACCATAATTGCTATCTAATTATGGGTGAGGTAGGCCGTAGGATGTGGGCTGGCCGGAGTGTAGTTCTCATGCGAGATTTTCTCTTGTGTTGCCTTTCACTAGTTGAGGGAGGGGTCTCGTGGGACCATAGCCACGTGTAGAAAAGCAGACCTTAGTATCTGCATCGGCAGATAAATCTAAAGCTCCCGACCGAGTCCTGTATTTCTTGGTTTGCCCTGTGACAGGACTCGGGTGGCACGATGTGATACATGTGCATACAGTTATAGAAAAACAATTCACGATGAATGCGTGGCAAAAAGGGCGCGGTTGAGGGTTAGCGTAATCCCTAGTGGCCTAGGTGGTTTAACCCAAACCGAAATACGAAAACGTGCAATAGGTAAAGCGTAATCCCTAGGGGTGCTAGGTGGCGTAAGTCCTAGTAGTTCAAACGATGATTCATATGGAAGAGCCTAGCTAGAACAAGGGTGACAGCCCAAACGATTTCAAGGATAATACGACATGAGGAAGCCCGTACGAGGTACGGCAAAGGACTGAACTTATATATATGGAAAGATGCATGTGATTTGAGTAACCCATATATGCGATATTAGGTCGACATGGACCATTACACGACTTTGAGCACGGGACATTCATGGTTAACACATGACGCTGGTAGGGATACTAGTACGAGAGGTGCAGAGCAAATATACATGTTAGAACTAGGAAGAATATACATAATAGATACCGTGGGATGTTAGACAGGGTAGATACCTTGGGATAATGTACTCGATAGAAATCTGACGATGTGATACCTTGACTTATCGTAACACCGTAATATATCATGATACCTTAGTTTACCTTGCCGCAGTAGTTCAACCGGCTACCCTGGTTTATCTATCTGGTAGTTATCCTTATGTTTACTTTCAGTTTATGCATGTCATGTTACCTTTACCTGTTTTTATACTGGAAGTAGATAGGACTTACTCAGTCTTTTTGACTGACCCGTTTTGTTTCGCCTCTTTTTCTTCCGTTCCCCCCCCCCAGGTTACAGGGAGGAAACAATGTTGTTTAGTTCGGACTTCTTTTGCCTGAAGGTCATCATGGATGGCTTGGACTTCTCTTGGCTATGGCTACTTTACTGTTTTTACTTGGGGAATAATTTATGAAAAGGTTTTTCTGCTTCTTTATTATTGCAAGACAGGTTTTGATGTACTCTGATGTAAAAGGCTTTAGACCTTATTTATTCATGTTATGAAGTTTGATTTTACTTCCGCTATTTATATGTGTTCTGTCTTGTGATATCTCTGTGCATGTTTACCAATAATGCCCCTCTAAAGCTAGTGCATTCCTTTGTGAGTGACCCTAGCGGAGGCGGGGTGTTACATTTGGTATCAGAGCAGAAGGTTACCAGACTGGGCAAAAGTTTTTAAAGACCTTCTGAAAACTATTTGAAAATCGTTTATAAAGAAGCATTTTTCAAGAAAGTTTTCTTTTAAAAAGAAAAGGCTATTCCCCAAAGGCCATTAGCATTATCCTTGTTTCCTTGATTTAATCTCTTTTCCTTTCTTTCCTCCATCTGTAGTCCCAGTGGTTTTAACTGCGACTAGTCTTTTCTATCTACGGAAGTGTTTTCCATGCGATGGAGGTGGTTCTCGAGAGGCCAGTGGCCGCGTTATAAGAAAGGATAGTGAGAAAGAGGATAAAGGGTGCGAGTTTAAGGATGAACAACTAGTTGGTATGGCTCAACCCAGAATGAGAGAGAAAGATGAACAATGAAACCCATGACGAGAGAGTACCTTTGGCATGGTGAAACAGGGTGGATAGTTAAGTATCATGGGACAAGGACAAGATCATCGGGAGGGCAATAGTGTGCTCTCATTTCTAGGGTACCTCGGAAGGAGGGTAATGATCTTGTTAAAGGTTTAGTTTTTCTTCTCCATCATCCCGTCGGGACTTTGTTTTGATCACCGCATCTTTTTTCGCTTCGATAGTTGAGTCTCTGCACCTTAGTACTAGTATAATAGAGGATCCCATTTTTGTCTCAAGTCCTATGGGAAGATCGGTCCATTTACTCATGGCTTGTTTGGATTTGAGAATGTCTATGTCAAGTGTTGAGCTTGGAAACAATGCTTATATTCATAAGCTATGGATGGATTCTAAGGATGAAGTGGTTATCCAGTAAGGGGTGCCACTCTCGGTTTTGATAGGAGGGTAGTTAGATTCTTGACTAGCCTTGGTAATACCCTCGAAGTATCGTGTAACCTTTTTGAGGTTCTGTCATGACTAGTTACTTAGAATCCCTTGATGCCTTTATTGGAAATTTGAAGCCCGATCGAGCGGTGTTCGCCGATAAGACGGATGGTTTACTTCACTTATGCGTGGGTTATAGAAATCACCCTAGTAAGTGCGCATGATAACCTGATTGACATCTGTTTACTTTCAAGAGAAAGTTCTTCTACATGGAATGCCTTATAGTATATAAACGAGATCCAAGATTCACTAGTGAATTTTGGGAAGCTTGCATGAGATCATGAGTACGCAGTCATGTTTGCGTCAAGTATTCGAGGAAAAGGATAAGTGCAAGTGGAACGAGAGGCGACGAAGAAATGAGTTCCAGCTCATGTTATGGAAACAGGAATAAGAAGCTACAAAATCGCGAAGTTAAAAGACGACTTTGATGGTCAAAGACTAGATACGCGCATGATATCTCTTTTTGGGAGTATATCCTTGATCCCTGTTTTCTGTAGAGCTTACTTGTAGGCTATCTTTTGTGGACATCCTCTCGGCCCTATTCTCCGTTACAAACCCTGTAAGGAGTTTGTCTTGTTTATCTTCTCGACCCTGTTTCAGGGAATTCTAGGTAGAACCCTATGGATGTAAACATGTATTTGAAACATGTTATGATTGATATGGTTGCAAGTGGTTGCTCGTGGATGCGCGAATTTACATTAGATATTAGCTCGACTCGGTCACATTTCATATTGCATATGCACGAGTATTTATACTTGTTTATGGATGAAATTGAATGTGTTACCATGTGGACGTTGCATATGGATGAATGTTTGTGCACGCATATAGTATCTATATGACTAGGACTATTTGCATACATGTTGGATTCATGGCACTAAACATATTTTTGCATTCAAAAGATTTTTCAGGCCTGATCATTAGCACTAGCTAAAGAACATGTACACACACATTTTGCATATATCCATACAGCATTAGAAATCATCTAAGGACAATGGTTGCTTGTGGATGATGTTTTGAGTAGATGGATGATGGATGGTAGGATATGTTCTTCCTAACGTAGAGATTTCGGGGACGAAATCCTAAAAGGTGGGGAGAATGTAACAACCCGTATTTCAATAACATGTTAAAACGAGAATCAAGGCAGAATCTAATCTTAAATTCTGAATCAAGTAAATTCGGGCTATGCCATTGCGTTTGTCTCGGAAAAATGCGCGAAATAGAGTCCGAGTTTTCGAAAATCGGAGTCCGTATGACCCGGTTAAGGCCCAAAGAAGATTTCTGGAAATTTGAATTTCGGGAACAGGTTTTAGAAATCAGATCTGGGGCTAGGCGGGAAGTTTCCCGCCTGGGCCATGTCGACAGGGCTGTCGACAGGCCTGTCGACTTGGGCCCAGACCAAGTCGACAGCCCTGTCGACAGGGGGTGGTCGGGGCATATGGCCTGGCGCACCTGTTTGTCTCACCTAGTCTTGTGCTTGGGCTGGGTCTGGAAGCTTCCGAGATCTGATGGTCCTAATCTATCCTAGGGTTAATCTAAGGGCCTAAAACTATCCTAATCTCTATAAAAAGACTCTAAACCTAACCTAAATCCCTAAAAATCAAACATAGTAACTAAATGCTGCCAAAATCAATTTTGGTCATGGCCTCCATCTCAAATCCCTAGAGCCTATGCATCCAAATCAAGTTCAAATCAAAAGGTGCAAGTTTGCTACACCAAATCAAGGCCAAATCAACGTTGCTATGCGAGCTTCATGACGGATCTTCATCAAAGGAGCCACCTTTCTTCGTCAAAATGATGCATGATCCCTTTCCTAAGCCTTGCCTATGTAAGTTCTAGCTACTTTTGGGTCAAAACGGTATTTTTAATGTTGACATGGGATAAAATGAGGCTAAACATGATTATACGAATCCATATGAACCTTACCATGCCTCTTGTGTTCATATTTATGATCTTAGGCCATGTGAGTGACTTAATCATGCCTCTCATGCTATGCATAACCTAGTTTAACTTGCAAGTTTGGATCTTTATGCATGAAATGCTAGCATGAACCTTTAGGAACCATTTTACTTGTGAAACATTGGCCAAGACGAGATTTTGGGGCTTACGCATGTTTATGAACCCAAACCCTTTCATGTTATCATGCAAGTTTGTGGCCAAGTCCTTTATGAGACTATGCATGTTTATGGCCAAACCCTTTGTGATAATATGCGTGTTTGTGGCCAAAATTACCTTATGACACTATGCATGTTTAGGGCCAATCCCTTTACGATGTTATGCATGTGGAAGCCAAGCCCTTTTTGGCATCATGCATGGTTTGAGACCAATTTGTGGCATAGTATCCTTACTATGTTGACTCGATTTGCTTGCGTTGGGAAAACACGATTTTGGGTATTTAGATAAACATGAACTTGTCGCAAGGTCTTAACTTGAATAGGACATGCGTTTATACTTGAAAATATGACTTGAAAGATAACATGGAAGACGACATGTAAGTATGCATAAAAACATGAGCTTGGGAATTTACCTATTAAGTTAGGTCTACCCTTTGGGAATTTACCTATTAAGTTAGGTCTACCCAAATGCTCGGAAACTTGTAACATGTTTTGGAAGCATGAAGAACTTAGATAATATGAGTGTGGCCAACTCGAGGTTGGGTTGAGTTTGCAACGTAAAACTACCCAGAACCGACCGGCCTAACTAGTAGTTGCAAACAATAAGACCCAATGTGAGAAGTTGGTCATGTCGCGCTTAAGACCCGAGGTTAGACTAGGTTGTGGTGTAAATCTACCCGGACCCGCCCGGCTTAACTAGTAACCACAACAAGGTCTAATGTGAGAGGTTGAGGGTGCATTAATTAAATTAATGCCACATAATAGGGTTAAGTTAATTTGATTAATGAGGCTTAACCAAATATGATATGGACAAATGGGTTAAGTAATTTGATTAGGCTAATGATACTTAACAAAACATGATAAGCTTGGGTAGGTTAAGTAACTTGATTTGCCTAATGACACTTGACCATTTTTATACGACTAGTGGACGGGATTAAGTTAACCAACACTTAATCAATCCAACACGATAACGTGATAAGGTTAAGTAAATTTTCTTAATGACACTTAACCGTACAATACAGTTAATGGACGGGGTTAAGATTAAGCTTAACTAATCTAAACATGGTAATCGGATGGGGTTAAGTTAGCCTAGACTTAATTAATCCCACTTGGTAATTTAATGGGGTTAAGTTAAACACTTAACTAATTTAACACGAGGATTTGATGAGGTTAAGTGACCTATACTTAACCAATCTAACTCGTTAATTTGATGAGGTTAAGTTAACCTATACTTAACCAATCTAACGTGAAAACATGATAAGGCTAAGTCACGAATCGTTTTGAATACGCTTGACCGATTTGACTCGGTAATTTGATAGGGTCAAATTAATAAACACTTAACCAATCTAAATTGATAATTAGATGAGGTTAAGTCATGGATTGCTTGATATACTTGACCAACTTGACACATGGTCTGTAGGGTTAAGTCTTGGACTTGGATACGTAGCCAATTTTGACATAATTTGTGGACGGGCTAAGTTATGAACTTAAGTGACATTTAACCCATTAGATAAACCCTAATTCGGAGGATTAGATAAATAACCATAGTTAACAAGGGCAATGGAAATAAGGCTAAGTGGTAAACCTTAGTTAAGGGAAACTAAGTAATAATTCTTAGTCGAGGAAATCTGGACCACTTCTTAGATAGGTGAGTAACCCGATATGGTAGGTCAACGTTTAAGTATGCGTGAAGGAGCAGGCTATCTGATTTAGATAAAGGCTCCAACGAACTGGGTAATGAAGCAGCGGCTTCGGGGAACGTGAGGATATTCTTGGGATCCCTCTGTGAGCTGCCAGGTCATTATACTAGGCTCACGAGAGGTTGAGGTCTGCGGTAGAAGAACCAAGAATATGCCTTGGTTGCTATGCGAGCGACCTAAAGACTGGGGTGGATAGCAGTGAGTCGACGAATACATAAGGTGCCCGAGATAGCAAGTTCGTCGATCATCTACCATCTTGAGTCAAGCGTGTACGTACGGAAAGGCAGGGAACACCCAACAGACCATAATTGCTATCTAATTATGGGTGAGGTAGGCCGTAGGATGTGGGCTGGCCGGAGTGTAGTTCTCATGCGAGATTTTCTCTTGTGTTGCCTTTCACTAGTTGAGGGAGGGGTCTCGTGGGACCATAGCCACGTGTAGAAAAGCAGACCTTAGTATCTGCATCGGCAGATAAATCTAAAGCTCCCGACCGAGTCCTGTATTTCTTGGTTTGCCCTTTGACAGGACTCGGGTGGCACTATGTGATACATGTGCATACAGTTATAGAAAAATGATTCACGATGAATGCGTGGGAAAAAGGGCGCGGTTGAGGGTTAGCGTAATCCCTAGTGGCCTAGGTGGTTTAACCCAAACCGAAATACGAAAACGTGCAATAGGTAAAGCGTAATCCCTAGGGGTGCTAGGTGGCGTAAGTCCTAGTAGTTCAAACGATGATTCATATGGAAGAGCCTAGCTAGAACAACGGTCACAGCCCAAACGATTTCAAGGATAATACGACATGAGGAAGCCCGTACGAGGTACGGCAAAGGACTGAACTTATATACATGGAAAGATGCATGTGATTTGAGTAACCCATATATGCGATATTAGGTCGACATGGACCATTACACGACTTTGAGCACGGGACATTCATGGTTAACACATGACGCGGGTAGGGATACTAGTACGAGAGGTGCAGAGCAAATATACATGTTAGAACTAGGAAGAATATACATAATAGATACCGTGGGATGTTAGACGGGGTAGATACCTTGGGATAATGTACTCGATAGAAATCTGACGATGTGATACCTTGACTTATCGTAACACCGTAATATATCATGATACCTTAGTTTACCTTGCCGCAGTAGTTCAACCGGCTACCCTGGTTTATCTATCTGGTAGTTATCCTTATGTTTACTTTCAGTTTATGCATGTCATGTTACCTTTACCTATTTTTATACTGGAAGTAGATAGGACTTACTCAGTCTTTTTGACTGACCCGTTTTGTTTCGCCTCTTTTTCTTCCGTTCCCCCCCCAGGTTACAGGGAGGAAACAATGCTGTTTAGTTCGGACTTCTTTTGCCTGAAGGTCATCATGGATGGCTTGGACTTCTCTTGGCTATGGCTACTTTACTGTTTTTACTTGGGGAATAATTTATGAAAAGGTTTTTCTGCTTCTTTATTATTGCAAGACAGGTTTTGATGTACTCTGATGCAAAAGGCTTTAGACCTTATTTATTCATGTTATGAAGTTTGATTTTACTTCCGCTATTTATATATGTTCTGTCTTGTGATATCTCTGTGCATGTTTACCAATAATGCCCCTCTAAAGCTAGTGCATTCCTTTGCGAGTGACCCTAGCGGAGGCGGGGTGTTACAAACAAGAATCAAAATAATAATAAGAAGTTAGATCAAACCTTCAGCAAGGTGCTCCCTCAAAATTGTGGCGGAAAAACAGGCAGGTGGAGAAAAAGCAACAAACCAGTGTCAAATTTGTGAGAAAATAGGCCATACAACACCAAAGTGTTTTTTCCGATTTAATCCAAACTATGTTACAAACCAAGACAGCAACAGTCAAAGAGGACCTAACCTAAGTGTTAACATAGCACAAGTTCAAATAAACGGTGTTGGAAATTTTATGAATTGTTTAAAATATGAAATAAGTTTATGATGTCTCCTATTTGTGAATAGTCCCACATCATGGGATTATACGAAAGATGCAAGTATTTATACTTGTTTCTAAGAAGTCATATTGCGGCCTTGGGCTCCCAATGCATGCTTTGTTGTGCGGAGGGAGACCATGCATCATGACCACCACACACACGCGCGCGACCGACCGACTCGACTCGTCCCGGCTCGGTTCGGGATTGGGCTTGGGCCTTGGCTATATGGTGCAAACACTTATATTTTTAGTCCAGAAAACACTGCATTTTTCGAAATAGTTTTTCAATATGGAAAATATTTTTGAGCCGGCTTTTATATATGAAGCGGTAAACTTTTGACCAAGTATTTCGCAGATCTTATTTTCCTCTATTGACCAATATTTCCGTTCAGCTCTAATCCTGTCTATATATTATCTTCGGTTGTAGACGAGATTGGCATAGAAAAAAAAAAATTCTCTTCCTTCGCCATTAAAAAAAAAAAACTTTCAGAAATTTTCGAGCAGTAAAATTCGAAAGTGCAAATCTGCACTGATTTGTTGTGCAAAACAAATCAGTTATTCATTTTAGAGAGGCTGTTTTATCCTAGAGGCGGCGACAGAAGTACGAATTGGTTTTGCACCACCGACCAGATCACCGAATCGTCTTCAAGAAAGCGACAAAGTACGTGACTCAGCCATTGTTTCCCAACAATTTGAAGACCGTCAGAAACAATGGCTTCTACAACAACCATTGATGATGATGCTCCTTCCTCTGCATTCCAGATCCCGTTGGTGACTGCTGCCCCATTTCATTTCGAAGGTCTGCACTTCAAACGATGGCGTCAGAAAATGGAGTTCTACTTGACGATGAGGAAGGTGGATGCTGCTCTGACCACCGACAAACCGCAGCTGCCAGACAAGCCTAACAGAACTGATGAAGCGCAGATGACATCCTGGACTGAACAATCAAAGCAGTTGCAGACCTGGAATGAGCAGGATTATCTGTGCAAGAATTTTATTCTGAGCGGATTGAGCGATGATCTGTATGATTACTGTAACTCATAGGACAAGACAACAAAGCAGATCTGGGAAGCACTGCAGAAGAAATACGATACAGAGGAGGCAGGGGAAAAGAAGTATGCTGTAAGCCGCTATCTCAAGTACCAGATGACAGACGATAGGTCAGTAGAGATGCAGTCTCATGAGCTGCAGAAAATAGCTCATGAGATCATCTCCAAAGGTATGGTTTTGGATGAACAGTTTCAAATTGCTGTTATTATTGACAAACTGCCCTCAGGTTGGAAAGACTTTAAAAATTTCTTACGGAATAAGACTAAGGAATTTTCCTTAGAGAGTTTGATCACTCGCCTTCACATTGAGGAGGCAGCACGCAAACAGGACCAGAAAGAGGAAGTGTTGTTTGTTTCAAACAACAACACTAAAAAGACCAAACCTGCAGTTCTGAAACCAAACTAGAAGTCTTTTAAGAATCAGAACAGACGCAACAAATAGAATGGGAATCCGCAAGGAAACCCAAAAGGACAGCAAAAAGCAGCCCAAAAGAATGAATTTGGACAGTTGTTTCTACGTTACAACTGTGGAAAACCAGGTCATATGGCACAAAAGTGTCGGAACAAGCCTAGCTCTGTACCACAGGCTAACTTGACTGAGGAGGAGCCTCTTATGACTATGATTACTGATATTCACCTTGTTGGTGGATCAGAGTGTTGGTGGGTAGACACTGGTGCTTATCGCCTTGTCTGCTATGATCGTGCTATGTTTTCCACATACACGGCTGCTGATGATCAGAAAGTGTTGCTGGGAGATTCTCACACCACTAAAGTTGTAGGGATTGGAAACGTGGAGATCAAGTTTGCCTCTGGAAAGACTATGATCCTCAAAGATGTTTTGCATACTCCAGAGATGAGGAAGAATCTGATGTCTGGCTATTTGCTTAATAAGGCAGGGTTTACTCAATTTAATAGGGCTGATTTGTATACCGTAGTGTATAAGGGAAACTTTGTAGGAAAGGGTTATGCTTGTGAGGGAATGTTCAAATTAAATGTTGAATCTAATAAAGTGAATAATTCTGCTTATATGTTGTGTGATTTTAATATTTGGCACTCTATATTATGTCATGTTAATAAATGGATAATTCATAACATGAGCACTCTAGATATGATACCTAAGATAGCAGAATCTGAATCTGATAAATGTGAATTCTGTACACAAACAAAAATCACAAAGAAACCTCATAAATCCGTTGATAGAGAATCTGAACCCGTAGACTTGATTCATTCTGACATATGTGAACTTGATGGCACATTGACTACACATGGACATCGTTATTTTATCACTTTTATCGATGATTGTTCTGATTTCACATATGTTTGTCTTATGAAAGATAAAAGTGATGCTTTTGACATGTTTAAAACATTCAAAACTGAGATTGAGAATCAAACAAATAGGAAAATCAAGAGATTTCGTAGTGATAGAGGAACAAAATATGAATCTAATTCAATTTTGGACTTCTATAAATTACATGGTATTGTACATGAGAGAATTCACCCTATTCACCTGAAATGAACGGTAAAGCTGAAAGAAAAAAATAGGACTTTTACCAAATTAGTAGTTGCCATCCTACTAAATTCTGGTGTAGCAAAACATTGGTGGGAGGATATTTTATTGACTATATGTTATGTTCTAAATAGAATCCCTAAATCTAAGAATAAAATTTCACCTTATGAAATTTTAAAGAATCTTAAACCCAATGTCTCATACTTTAGAACTTCGGGTTGTCTAGCATATGTTCGCATTCCAGACCCTAAGAGAATAAAATTGGCAAGTTGAGCATATGAATGTTGATTTGTAGGCTATGTTATTAATAGCAAAGCATATCGATTTTATGATATAAATGCACATAACATAATTGAATCAAATGATGAAGATTTTTATGAAACTAAATTTCCTTTTAAATTAAGGAATAGTGGGGGCACATTAAGTACGCCTATTAGAACAGAACTTAATAAATGTTCTGAAGCTGAACTTAGAAGAAGTAAAAGAGCAAGAACCGTAAAAGATTTTGGTTCGGATTTTAGCGCTTTTACTATAGAGGAGGATCCCTTAAACCTCCAAGAGGCCTTGTCTTCATTAGATGCCAATTTCTGGCGAGAGGCTATAAATGATGAGATGGATTCTCTTGAATCCAATAAGACTTGGCATTTGGCAGATTTACCCCTGGTTGTAAATCTGTACGCTGTAAATGGGTACTTAAAAAGAAACTAAAACCTGATGGTACTATAGATAAATACAAAGCACGACTAGTAGCTAAAGGTTTTAGACAAAAAGAAAATGTAGATTTCTTCGATACTTTTTCACCTGTAACTAGAATAACATCCATTCGGGTATTAATCTCACTTGCTTCCATTCATAATTTACTAATAAACCAAGTGGATGTTAAAAACGCTTTTTTGAACAATGAATTAGACGAAGAAATTTATATGGACCAGCCTGAAGGATTTGTAGTACATGGTTAAGAACATAAAGTATGCAAATTAGATAAATCATTATATGGTTTAAAATAAGCAACTAAACAATGGCATGAAAAATTTGATAACTTAATCATTTCAAATGATTTTAAAGTTAATGAAAGTGACAAATGCATTTATTACAAATTTGAGAATGACATTTGCACTATTATATGCCTTTATGTAGATGACCTACTCATCTTTGGGTCAAACATTCATGCCATAAATTCAGTTAAATCCTTATTATGTGCCAATTTTGACTTGAAAGATCTTGGTGAGGCGAGTGTAATCCTTGGTATTAAAATTACTGGGTCAGAAAAGGGAATTTCTTTGGATCAGTCTCATTACATTGAGAAGATACTAAAGAAATATAATTACTTTGTCTGTAAACCTGCATGTACACCATATGATCCAAGTGTAAAGTTATTTAAGAACACTGGTGAAGGTGTAAGACTGTCTGATTATGCAAGCATTATTGGCAGCCTTCGGTATGCCACTGATTGTACTAGACCCGACATTGCCTATGTCGTGGGATTATTGTGCAGGTTTACCAGTAGATCTAGTATAGAGCATTGGCATGCTATTGAAAGGGTCATGAGATACCTTAAACGAACTATGAACCTTGGATTACATTATAAAAAGTTTCCAGCTGTACTTGAAGGATTCTCAGATGCAGACTGGAATACTTTATCAGATGATTCTAAAGCGACCAGTGGCTATATATTTAGCATCGCTGGAGGAGCTGTTTCTTGGAAATCCAAGAAACAGACTATTTTGGCTCAATCTACTATGGAGTCTGAGATGATAGCACTAGCTAGGCTAGTGAAGAAGCAGAGTATTTGAGAAATCTGCTAGCAGAGATTCCCTTGTGGGAAAAAACCGATACCGGCTGTGTTGATAAATTGCGATAGTACGGCGGCTATTGCAAAAGTGCAAAACCATTATTATAACGGTAAGAGACGACAAATACGTCGTAAGCACAGCACGGTTAGAGAGCTAATCTCTACAGGTACCGTTAGAATAGACTACGTATGTAGTGAAGAAAATTTGGCAGATCCTTTGACGAAAGGACTGTCCAGAGAGAAAGTCCATAATTCTTCTAAAAGAATGGGACTATTGCCCTTAGATTGTTGAGTCACGCACAATGGTAACCTGACCTAAATGACTGGAGATCCCAAGAAATAGGTTCAATAGGTAAAAACAAGTTGTGTAGTGATAGAAGTTGAACATGCTATATGAAAAACTAAGAAGCATGTATTCCTGAAGTGATAGAGGATGAGTTAATAAAAACTCTTAATGAGATCTATACTCTATTTGGAGTGGAGTACCTACCTTCAGGAGTACTCTTGGTAGACTCACCTATGTGAATGTGGAAATGTGGCCGTTTCCTATGGAGTTTTAGGCAAAACTTCTAGAGCGTTCACTAAACTGGAATAGACGTGCATGGCCATAAACGCATGGGCTTATTTGATTGCACTATAGAAAAGATTGTGTGTGGTTTGATGTTAGGAATATAGTTCAAGATTACGTGTCACTCTAGTAAAAACTGAATCTTATTCACTACGCAAAGGTTCAGGTCGGATGACACCTTTGTTTATGCACAGTCTTACGTTTTTAGAAACTGCTCGATGATATTTTAAAAATTCAATTGGGGGATTGTTGGAAATTTTATGAATTATTTAAAATATGATGTAAGTTTATGATGCCTCCTATTTGTGAATAGTCTCACATCATGGGATTATAAGAAAGATGCAAGTATTTATACTTGTTTCTAAGAAGTCATGTTGGGGCCTTGGGCTCCCAATGCATGCTTTGTTGTGAGGAGAGAGACCATGCATGATGACCACCATAGACGCGCGCACGACCGACCGACCGACTCGACCCGGCTCGGTTCGGTTCGGTTCGGGACTGGGCTTGGGTCTTAGCTATGTAGTGTAGACACTTATATTTTTAGTCCTGAAAACACTGCATTTTTTGAAACAGTTTTTCAATACGGAAAATATTTCTGAGCCGACTTTTATATATGAAGTGGTAAACTTTTGACCAAGTATTTCGCAGATTCTATTTTCCTCCACTGACCAATATTTTCGTTCAGCTCTAATCCCGTCTATATATTATCTTCAGTTGTAGACGAGATTGGCATAGAAAAAAAAATTCTCTTCCTTCGCCATTAAAAAAAATTTATTCTTCCAGAAATTTCCGAGCAGTTAAATTCGAAAGTGCAAATCTGCACTGATTTATTGTGCAAAGCAAATCAGTTATTCATTTTAGAGAGGCTGTTTTATCCTAGAGGCGGCGGCGGAAGTACGAACTGGTTTTGCACCACCGACCAGATCGCCGAATCGTCTTCAAGAAAGGGACAAAGTATGTGACTCAGCCATTATTTCCTAACAAACAGTGTTCAACAAACTGATGCGTCAAGAAATTAGAGTGAGACTGCAAGAATTAATCATGTTAATGATGACTTTTGGTACCCAGATTCAAGGGCAACCAACCATATAACAAATAACCTTGATAATCTAAATCTTGGAAATAGGGAGTGCAAAGGTAATTAAAATATTCGTACAAGCAATGGTAAGTGCATTAATATCTCTCATATGAGTTATGTTAGTATTTAAGGTAAAAGGCAATTATTTCTCCACAACCTTCTAAGAGTAACCAAAATTAAGAAAAATTAAATTTGTGTGCCTCAATTTGTTATAAGCAATAATGTATACTTCGAATTTTATCTTAAGAATTGAATTGTTAAAGAGATATACTAACAAAAAGCATTCTTTCGTAGGGTGATGTAGAGAAGGGATTATACAAATTTAGCTTTGATGAATGCATCAATCCTGTTAATGATCAAACATGCTGCAACATATCTGAGATAAATCAAGGTTGCGATAAGAAATCTATGTTTGATGTTTGGCATTACAAACTGGATCGTCCAAGTCCTAGTATTGTGAAGAGAATATTGATAGAAAATAAAATATCGTTTGATAATATCAGTTTTTCTTGTATTTGTACTTACAATCAAATGGTTAAAGTATAAATTAGCTTTTCCAAACTCTCTGACTGTTTAGTCAAAATCTTTTGATTTTATTGCTACTGGTTTATGGAGACCAACCCTTATATGTTATGATTTTGGGTATAAGTACTACATTTCATTTGTTGATGCTTGCACTAGGTACACATGGATTTATATGCTGAAAACCAAATCTAAGACATATACTGTTGTTGTGAACTTTGTTAATATGGAAGGAAATTAATTCAACACAACTATCTAGACAATTTAGTCAAATGGTGGTGCTGAGTTTAAGCCACTTAATAGTTTATTTTAGAAAAGGGGCATAATACACAAAATTACATGCCCTTATTCTTCAGAGAAAAATGGGTTAGTTGAAAGAAAGCATTGGCATATTGTAGAATCTGGTTTAACGTTGCTTACTCAGGCTATTTTACTCCCAAAATTTTGGCTTGAGTCATTTAATTCATCTATTTACTTGATAAACAGGATGACAACCAAAGTTTAGAGGAAATTAGCCCGTTGTAAAAATTACACAATATTAAGCTAGATTATAATAGCCTGAAAATGTTTGGTTGTTTATGCTTTCCTTACTAAAGGCCATACAATTCAAACAACCTTGATTATAGGTTTGGGCCATGTACCTTTATTGGGCACTATACTCATCTAAAGGGATATAGATGCCTTGATGCAAATGGCAAAATTTATATAAGCATACATGTCATATTTGATGACAGTGTGTTTCCATTCAAAAGCACAGGTGTAAAGACTTCAAGGAACACATATAACTCTAAAGCCAGTATACCTGATCCACCAATTGACAATGGTGTGTGGCAACAACTTGAAGATACTAATGTTGCCAATGCTTAGTATGGCAATCCAATATTATCCGATCAATCAATGCAAGAGCCAAATGAGCCTCCCAACCACACCTTACATCAATCTGCAACAAATGAAAGTAAAAATACAAAATTAGTTGGAAATAATTATCATCAAGAAAGAAATGAAAATCAAGGAGGAAACGCAAATAATGATGCTACTCAAACTTCACAAAGAGATTTACCATCCAATGCCCCCACACAATCAGGGTGGACATCCAATGATGAGAAGAGTCAAAAGAGGCATATTCAAACCAAAACCATACATTGTCACTGCCACCATGGATAAACCATAATATTACATTCAAGCAGCGAAAGATGAAAACTAGAGAGTAGCCAGGAAAGATGAATTACAAAGCTCTTATTAACAAAATACATGAGAACTAGTTCATCCACCAAGAAAGAAAAATATAATTGGGTGTAAATGGACCTACATGCTAAAGAATATGGATTTGATTTCAACCAAACATATTCACCTATTGTAAAATTGTCAACCATTAGGCTTATCCTTACAATTACTTTAAGAAATAACTGGAAGATCATGCGTCTAGATGTAAATGACAAGAAGATCATGCATCAAGCGTTTGTTCATAATAGTGATCCTGTCTACAAGCTAAAGAAAGCCATATATGCATCAAAGCAAGAACAAAGAGTTTGGTTTGAGAGACTGAAACCACTTTAGGCACTATGGGTTTCCAATCAACAAAATCTGAAAATTCTCTCTTCATTGAAGTTAGTAAATCATCCAAATTATATATATACTAATATATGCATATATACTAATATACATGGATGATTTAATTATTGCAGGTAACAATGAAGGAGAAATCAGAAAACTAAATGAATTTGTACTCTAGAAATATTTTTCTGTCAAAGATTTAGGTGAACTTTTATATTTCCTTAGAATCGAAGTAAAGAGACGATCAAATTCAGAAATACACCTCTGTCGAAAGAAATATATTCTAGAATTACTGATCAAATCAAAGATGAGTGAAGCTAAGCCTCAGCCAATACCAATGATATCTAGCCAGCATTACTATAAAAACAGGGGAGAAGCCATAGATAATATAAAAAATATATAGAAGTATTATAGGAGCATTATAATATCCAACTATACGATGACCTGTATTGCTTTCAATGTTAACAAAGTTTCTCAAATTTTTCAGAATCCACTTGACGTGCATTAGAAAGCAGTAAAGAGGATTCTCAGATATCTAAAGGGGACAAACAGCTATTGCTTATCCCTAAGAGCAAGCAAGAATCTAAACATCACAATATACACTGAATCAGACTGGGCCTCACATATAGATGACAGAAAATCAGTGACTTGCTACTGCATTTATATAAGAGATAAATTAATCTCCTGTTGTTCAACGAAGCAAAAAACTATTTTTACATCCAGCACAGAGGCTGAGTATCGTAGCATAGCTAGTGCTACTGCTGAAATTCTAGGTATTACAATCAATTCTAAAAGAATTAAATTTATCTTCAGAAAGAGTATCGATAATATGATGTGATAATCAAAGTACCATTTATGTGTCTTTTGACCCTATACAGCATGTCAGGACTAAACATATTGAGATTGATATAAATTTTGTTTGAAAGCAAGTGCAGAAAAGAAATTTATATATTAACTATGTACCATCCTATCATCAAAGAAATGATATATTTACCAAAGCCTTATGAGCTTGAAACTTCATTCGACATAGGGAAAAACTGAAGGGAAAAGGAATAACATCACCTGAATTTTCACTTCTATAGAGATATCTTCCTAATGATGAACAAATCTGAAGCAAAACACATCATATTTGAGCATTACTGGCGAACCTTGTTATTGTTGCTAGCTTCCAGTGTTTCCACTTGTCTACGTAGCCTTAATCTTCAACCTACTTCAAGGATTCATCTTATCATCACCATAAATCTCCTGTTAAATTGAGCTTTTCCAGGTACCCAGCAGTTATTGATATCTTTTGCTTCTACCATTGACCTACTAGTTTTGGGGTACCTGTTAGCTATTTTGTGTAGATATTCGTCTATGATCAATGTACCTTTATGTTGTATTATATTCTTTTCAATACTTATTTTGTGACACTACATGTTGTATGTTATATGTATACATAATTATGTTGGGTGAACTGTTATATGATGTATATTTATCACTTAATCGTGTTTGTTCGAAATTACCTTCTAGCCACCATAGTATTGTATTAAATAAAGATTAAGAGGGTCAATCCATGAGAGAAAAAATGCAATGCATTTTATCGATACTCTTGATGTTTATCTAATATGAGAATCATGGATGGTCGCTCCTAACAACCTGCAACGACCTGGGTTTTCAAATCAGAAAAAATTTATTATTTAACAATAAATTCCTAGAAATAAACAAACAAATAAAATAAAACGATTAAATTTAGTTATTAGAATGAGTATATTCAAAGTTTATTGAATTTAACATAAAAATAAATATTTGTATGCAAAGAATTTGAAAACAAATTTGTAATCAAACGTTATAAGTTCATTCCGTATAATTCTGGTTATTTAAACTAAATAAATTTAAATGACCGTTAGTTAAACTCAGCGCAATTAAATATAAAAATAGAATTTTTATAAAACGTTCAAATCACTGATAACTGTGTGCCACTGTGTTCGTATAGACGTCATGATTCCAATGGTATATTTTTACTGGTATTATGGTGCCTATAAAGACAAATGGGTAGACAGTTATTTCCATACAGGTGACCCTGTAAAGAATTGCAACCTAAACAATTGGACTGAAATATATTGTTGAACCTAAAAACATCCTTTTTTGGAAACAAGTTGCAAAGTAAAAACATACTACTTTCTCTTCTTTAGTTTTCACGGATGTATATTCCCAGACAACTTTATTTTTCTGTGCCAATGCATTTACACGCAAACATTAAATGAGGAGTGTGCAACCCACCTTTCTCTCCATTTACACGCAAGCCTAAGGGACACCACAATAATTCACCTACCCCATCTTTTATACATAAGCTCCCAAAGCTTGCTGTGCTCTCGCTCCATCTTCATTTTCTCTTTTCCTTTGCTATTTTTCTTGCTTCTGGAATTTTTTGTCTGGTACAAAAGAAAGGGAAAAAAAGAAATAAACAAAGAAAAACAACATGACAGAAGACGCCGCATGAAGTAGCAGCTCCAATCTCAAACTCCCATCTTGCTCCGCAAGCTCTGACGGCACACACACCTCACCAAACTCCGACGGCCTCGACAACAACCGCTAGCTCGTCATTTAGCTTTCGGAACCCAAATGTGAGTTGTTACTCAGTCTAAACTTCTCTAATATGTTTGTTAATAATTAAATATTTAAGTAGTTGTGTGTATACCATCCCACCTCTCTGGATTCATGCCATGTAACTTATTTTCAAAGAACATATATTTTCTTCTTTTCGATGATGTTACTACTCCTGTGCAAATGATAATGATGTTACTAGTCCTCCGCAAATGATAATGATGTTGCTCACGGAAAGAAAAAACGCATGGAAGGGGAGAGTACACATTTCATATTCACTTCTAACAAAAGCTACTGGAAAGGGAGATATCTCCTTATGTGCTTTCATGGAAGTTACAATTAATGAATGAAAACATATCTCACAGAAGCCACATATCCCCTTAAGTCCAAAACTAATATGTTTGCAAATGAACTCACACTCGAACAACATGCATAAGTGAGATATATTTTTCATTCATTATTTTTTTCCTGAGTTTCCTCACTGCAAATGCAAAGTAGCATGAAATAATGAACAAGAAAACAATATAAAACACATGAAATGTTTTGAAACATTAACCACAACATGTCTCATTTTACAAATCAAGAATGTAAGGAAAACAATATTATTACTTTTCATGCAAATAGCAACAGGGGACAAGGATCCCTCTTTTCATTTTGAGACATATTTTTATTCACCATGGTTTCATTTCCTGGCAACACACTTTGTTGCTACCCATTATTCCACTTGCAAAAAAAAAAAAAAAAGGTCGCCCACTTCTTTTGTTTTTTCTTATCTTTCTCTGCATATACGTGCTTGTGTGTAGTATGTGTACGTGCATATGTGTGACGTGTTTGTGTGTGTTTGTGTATGGATATGGGGCAGTGCGTGTGCGTGTACATGTTGGTGCTCTCTCAGCTTTCTCCATGTAATCTTCATGAGAATGCTGCTTTGATCCTATGCAATATTCACAGTGGACATTAGTTGTTGATATAGTCTAATAACACTTTATAAACTTTGATGTCCTGTCCTCCACTCATACCAAAACCGAACAGTCCTCATTTTCTCAAATAAAAAATGCTGCGCATGTTCACTAGTCAACCAAATCTCCTACTTACATCATTATGTCAGTGACGCATTTTGTGTTTTGAAATGATGTGAATATATGTCAAAAAGAAAGGAAAAAAAAGGACAAAACGCATGGAAGAAAAGGGGGTGAGGACACATGCAGGCATGCGTGAAAGTGTATGCAACATGGAGGATTCATACATTTATAACATTCACTTATTTTGTTTTTGGAAGCAACTTAAGTACAGGATTTCTTCTTTGGGAAACAATACACAAAGCATTCAGTCATGTTTGTTTGCGTGTGCATATTTATGGAACTTTCAATTATTGTGTGCGTGTGCATATTCATTTATATGTGTTTGTTTTGGGTTTATGCATGAGTGCTGTGCAGTGTGTGACCGTAAGTGTTGTGTACATAGCACGCCTGTGTATGTAAAAGATATATGTGCGTGTGTCATGTATTGTGTGAGTTTAAATGTGTGTTATTCACCATATTTTGGAAAATAAAAACATTTAGGTAGTTTAGTAAAATAAAAAGACAACTTTGCAGATCAAAAATATTAAGAAGGATATGTAAGATAGTAAAAGGGACACATCGAACTCAAATGACTGTTTCAAAAATGAACTGTGCAAGCTTTTTCACAGTTTCGGTGCAAACCGAACACCAAAACTGATAAATGAATATATTTCGGTAATCAGCGTGACAAGACGGACACAACGGTATATAATTTGCAGTTTCTGCACGCTCCGTTCAAAAACGCGTTACAGACCCCTTTAATGTAAAAATGCGGATGTGAAACGGAGGTAAAACCTTCTGATTTTCGCGAAAATAATTCCGCCTTGGATTACTATCAACGAATAGAACATTTTTCATGTTTTTCCGAACTTGTTTTGAAGAGATTTTAAAATCGCTTAAATTTGAACTGTTATGCGCAGCTTCGCACTGATAATTGCGCGATCGACGACATTCAAATTTTTCGACGAAATTTTCACAACTGCTATATTTCACTGTACGTATTTCAAATTTCAAATTCCCATTTTGAAAAAAATAGAATTGTTTCAAATTTTAAAGATTAAACATTGGTTTAAATTATATACATGAAAATTTGATTTAAATTGATGAATGAAATATTAAGTGATTTAAATTTTATTTAAACTTATTGAAATAACCATTGTTGAACCTCTTATTAAAAAAATGTTAGCCAAAATATTTGAGGAAATAAATTTCAAAATTGTAAATTTTGGATACAAATTTAGTTGACAAAAACAATTTTGTTAAATGAAGTAAAATTATGAAATTTGAAAGTGAAATATTAAACATTTGGAAAATGTAAATTTTATAAAAGAAAAATACAATATTTTATTGATTTGGGACTTTGGAATTAGACACAAAGTTAATTAAACGACAAAATATTGTTAATATTTCAAAGTGGAATATTTGATCGTTCACGTTTGAATAAGGAAGCTGAAATACAATTATGGTTTGATCTATTCGAAATTAATCAATGAAAAATAAAACTGAATAACGTTAGTTGTCAAAGAGACCGGAGCCAGTTATGGACACATTCTCTGTCGATACTGGAACCACTTTGATAACTATGTTCGTGAAGTGATGATACAAAATGAAGTGGTTGTTTTGGTGTACGTTTGCTGGATTGAAGAAAGTGAACGATTATGGATGACCGACACTTGTGTCAAATTTGAAATGACTAAAACAGGAGCCGTGCCGGACCATTGGGGCTAGCCACCTCTAGCAGACACACTTCTTCATATATTCTATATTTTGTTATTTGGTGATCACCCTTGATTTTGGAAGTGTTGTGTTGCGATGGGCCGTTAAGGGTTACCACCAGTCCGGATTAGGCAAACTGGTAGTATCCTACCTTAGGCATTGCCTCATGTGCCTTGTCATACGTTTTATCCTTATGCGTGACCATTACGTATTTCTATTTAACATGTGCCTATTGGGGACTCACTGGCTACCGACGTTCTACTGGTTGTGTTACAGGACCTGTTTAGACCACATTGTTTAAAAATGTATTAGGGGGGATCAATGTAAAGCCTTAACGCTATTTTAATATTTTATATTACTGATAGGCATTACATATAATAGCGCATTTATATTATATATAGATAGTTTAACGGATCCTTAAGAGATGGAAAATATCGTAACATCTCTTGAGTTATTTGCATTTGAGTTTAGATCTAATCACATTAGAATGTTTAGACCTGACTCGAGTGTTCTGTGTTTTTCTCATTTTGCTCGGGTCAGACTGAGTATTGTAGTGTTCTTGAGGAGCACTTTATCTGGAGCCAAAGACCTAGTCGAAGACTCCATCCTATCTGGTACTAGTTTCCTATTTCCATTTGGCTTGTATTTGCGAACTTTATGAGTCGCTATATTGTATAATTAAATTGTAACTGTTTAAGTAGCTTCATGAACTACTTATGTATATTATTTCATTTCCGCTGCGAGATTCTGTGTTATTCTGTATATGTGATTCTATGTTCTGATTCTACTATACACCCTAAATTGATTATCTGTCAATTTTGAATCATTCGAGTTGGACATGTGTGGTTTATTGTCAACTTGGATTATTCAGAAAAGGCTAGTTGTCACAGTTGGTATCAGAGCTGAGGTTTAGAAACACCTTAGCCTGGGGGTAGAACTCATTATAGATAGGGTTAGAAGTACCCTAGAATGTGTAGAATCATATCCGAGAGAGCGTATTTTGAAAGTATAAAATGTTTTAATTAAAACCTATTTTCAAAATCTCTTTTTAAACTTTAGCCTATTTTCTTTAATTAGGATTCTCTTCAGTTTAAATTTCTCAAAATTTTGTTCTTATCTTATCCTGGACTTTTCAGGATGAATCGAGGAAGAGGTAGAAATGCTAGAGGTAGGGAAGGGGATTTGGTCCCATACCTGAAGCACCAGTTGTTCCAGTTCCTCCAGTTTGATTCACTATTTTGTGCAAAGAATTTTCTCAGCTAGGTGGCACAAAATTTATTGGATCAGAAGGAATTATTGAAGCCCAACAATGGCTTAAGAGTATTGAAATGATCTTTACTGGCTTGAAGATTACTAAAGCCCAGAAGCGCCAATTAGCTATCTGGCAATTAGATGAATCAGCTCATGATTGGTGGGAAACTGTCACAGCTCATACTACTGATGAAGACATCACTTGGGAGTTGTTTAGGTAAAATCTATTAGAATTCATATTCGAAATGTTTATCTTTTGAATATGTCCAATCATGCCTAGAAATCTTTAGGGAGGCATTCACGACTAAGTGGATGCCAGAAGCTGGAAAGTCTCAGTTGTACCGTAGTTTCATGGACCTTAAGAAGGGAACCATGACATTCTCTGATTATGAAAGGAATTTCAATGAACTGTCCAAGTTCGGCCCTGGTCTGATAGACTCTCCTTTGAAGAAAAACGAGAAATTCGTAGCAGGAGCCCGTCCAGAGTATTACAATCTCCTCACTGCTCACATTCATGGCACCTTCACAGCTCTCATTGACATGACTCTTCGTTATGAGAACCTTGATCCTAAGGAAGCGGTTGTTCATTCTCAGACTACTCAGGAGGAGTCTAGCAATGCAAAGAAGAGGAAACCAAACTTTCAGCAACAGAAAAAGAATTGGCAGAATAGAGGTGGAGTGGGACATCCACAAAGACAGCCCGTTGACTTGTCCAAGTGCAAGCAGCTGGGACACTATGCCAACAGTTTCCCAGTTTCAGTAGGTGCTATTGTTCCCCCAGTTCAGATGACAAGGCGAGACCTTTGCTTTATTTTTCTACAGCCTGGCCACCATAAGAAGGATTACCCAACCCAGGGGAAAGGTACACCATCAGGAGTCTTTGTCGTTACCACTCCTAAGGTTAAGGATAACAAAGGTACAATCCAAGGCACCTTTTCATTACATAATTTACTGTTCGCGTCTTAATTGATACTGCTGCATCCCATAGCTTTATATCTGTTGATTTATGTGATAAACTTAATCAAGTCCTAAACCCCGAGCATGCGTCTAAATTCCTATGTGTATCTAACCCCATTGGTGGGCCTGCAAATCTTGAGATGATTTGTAAAGGGGTTAAACTTCTTAAAGGCATGCACCGTTTTACTTGGTATTTTTATGCTCTTGGCTTCAAGGCATTTGATATATTATTGGGAGGAGACTGGTTAAGGATGTTCGACGCCATTATTTCTTGCAAAGCTTGAACTGTCTCTTTATGTTTTGATAAAGATATACCCTTGAAGATCAAATGTCAATTGCCTCAAGATATTGCAGCAAGTTTCATTTTCTCTCTCGATTCACATCTTAGCGATCTTAGTAGTACTCCTGTTGTTCAGTATTTTTCTGATGTTTTTGGAGAAGTAACTTCCTTACCACCTCATCGCAAAATCGAATTCCGTATTGATCTCATTCAAGGAGCTAGACCCATTGTACTTGCTCCAAGAAGAATGGCACCTAGGGAGAAGATGGAATTAAAGGTGCAAATCGAAGATCTATTCTCTAAAGATCTAATTTGCCGACGTCATTCAGAATGGGGAGCTGCAGATGTATTTGTTACTAAGTCAGACGGTTCTCTGAGAATGTGCGTAGACTATCGAGAACTGAATAATCTTACTCACAAGATCCTAATTCCAATGCCTCGCATTAATGACTATTTGATCAACTGCACGAAGCCAAGATATGTTCTCAACTCGACCTTGCCAAGGTTTTCACCAACTTCGAATTTCTGAAGACAGTATTCCCAAAACAGCTTTTCGAACAGAAGACAGTTTCTATGAATGGTTAGTTATGCCATTTGGTTTATCTAATGCACCAGCTTACTTTGTTGACCTCATGAACAGAGTATTTAGGGATGTTCTAAATAGGTTTGTCCTTGTCTTTATTGATGATATTCTAGTCTTTTCTAAGACTAAAGAAGAACATGAGAAGCATCTCAAGTTTGTTCTTAAAACTTTGAGAGATCATCAGCTGAAGGCCAAGTTTTCTAAATGTCATTTCTGGAGAGACGAATTTAGATTTCTTGGACATATTGTTTTGGAGAATGGGATTTCGGTCGATCCAGCTAAGATCGCCGTAATCGAAGTAAGCCCTTTATTTAAAACATCCATTCATTCTTATTCGATTTATCTTAACTCTCTTATATATGTATTCATAATTCTTTAAATTTTAGGATTGGAAAACTCCGGAAACTCCAACCGATATTCTTAGTTTCCTCGGCTTAGCTGGTTATTATAGGAGATTCATCGAAAATTTTGCTCGAATTTCTTTACCACTCACAGCTTTGACCGGAAAGAATGTTAAGTTCGATTGGAACGGTAAGTGTATAAAAGCATTTAATGAACTTAAACGCAAGTTAACTTCTGCTCCCGTTCTTACTATTTTGAATGGAAGTGAAGGTTTGACAGTTTATACCGATGCTTGCGGAGAAGGTTTGGCAGCTGTTCTTATGCAGCATGGTAAAGTTATTGCTTATGCTGGTAGACAACTCAGAGTTCATGAGGTTAATTATGCAGTGCATGACTTAGAACTACTTGCTGTAGTTTTTGCTCTTAAGTTGTGGAGGCACCATCTTTCGGGAATTAAATTTGAACTCTTCACTGA
Source organism: Allium sativum (assembly GCA_030737875.1). Classification (NCBI taxonomy): domain Eukaryota; kingdom Viridiplantae; phylum Streptophyta; class Magnoliopsida; order Asparagales; family Amaryllidaceae; genus Allium; species Allium sativum. The sequence goes on along the minus strand of CM060925.1, from coordinate 302,065,692 downwards.
CCACAAATCATTGAAGTATATCTTTTCTCAGAAGGATCTGAATCAGAGGCAAGTCAGATGGCTCGAGTTCTTAGCATCCTATGATCTCGACATCAACTATACCCCCGGAAAGGCCAATGTGGGAGCTGACGCTTTAAGTAGAAACAAAGCATTGTTGTTCCAAATTACTGTTTCTCCAGCTCTTATGGATCGCATTATTGCTAAGCAAGAAGAAGATGAAATGCTTAGGCAAATAAAGGAAAGCGTTCTCAATAGAGAAGTTGTAAATATGCAGAAGGGATGGGGTGCTGAAATCGGTACCAATGGAATTTTGAGGATCAACAATCGTATTTGCGTTCCGAATGTGGATGGGTTAAGACAAGAGGTTCTTAGGGAGAATCATCAGTCCAAACTTTCTATTCATCCTGGGGTCACCAAGATGTATCAGAATATGAAGAAGCTTTATTGGTGGAGTGGAATGAAGAGAGACATTTCTATCCATATCAGTAGATGCGCCACTTGCCAGCAAGTAAAAGCCGACCATCAGAAGACTGCAGGGTTGTTACAGCATTTAGAGATTCCTAACTGGAAATGGGATCAAATTTCTATGGATTTCATAGATGGATTACCAAGGAGCAGGAGAGGAAATGAAAGCATCTGGGTTATTGTTGATAGACTAACCAAATCAGCCCACTTTATTCCTGTGAAGACAACTCGAACTGCTTCAAGTTTAGCTGAGCTCTATATGAAGGATATAGTCTGACTTCATGGTGTTCCGTCTAGCATAGTATGTGATAGAGATCCCATTTTTACTAGCAAGTTCTGGAATGCTTTCTAGATAACTTTGGGAACTCAACTGAACCTGAGCACTGCCTATCATCCTCAGACAGACGGTCAGACTGAAAGAGTAAATCAGATTCGGGAGGATTTGCTTCGTGCTTGTGCTTTAGATTTTGGAGAATCTTGGGAGGATCATCTCTGTCTTGTTGAATTCACCGATAATAATAGCTATCAGGTAATTTGATTCAAATTAAAAGTCATATTTAAATAAATGTAAATCTTGAGTAAATCTTTGAAATTCAGGCGAGTATTAAAATGGCACCGTTCGACGCTCTGTATGGACGGCCATGTAAATCTCCATCTTATTGGATTGAATCAGGAAATCGACTTGTTTTGGGCCCCGAAATGATTTTGGAAGCTTCTGAAAAAGTTGAAGAAATCAGAAGGAGGATGAAGATTGCCCAGGATAGGCAAAAGAAGTATGATGATGGAAAGAGGAGACATTTGGAATTTGTTGTTGGTGATCTTGTATTTCTGAAAATTTCACCTTTGAAGAACATGATTCGTTTTGGAAAGAAAGGGAAGCTTGCTCCGAGATTTGTTGGTTCTTTTCCTATCTTAGAAAAGATTGGCGGTTTGGCTTACAGGGTTGATTTATCGGAGAAAATATCAGGTGTGCATAATGTATTCCATGTTTCACATATTCGTAGATATGTACATGACCCGTTAGCTATGGTCCAGCCTGCTTTATTTGAAGATATGGATGTTGAGCCAAATCTTATTATCGAAAGAAGACCACTTTGTATAGTCGATAAAGATACGAAGCAGCTTAGAAGAAAGATAGTTAGTCTCATCAAAGTACAATGGAGTAGAGATGACCGAGATTGCACTTGGGAAACACAGGAGAGTATCCGTGCCTCAAATCCTGAATTGTTTGCATAAGGTACCCAATTCATCTTTAATCATTCTTATGTTCCTGCTTATTTCTTTATTTTTCCTTGTTCCGTTCTTTTCGAGGACGAAAAGATTTGACTAGGGGAGAATGTAACTACCTGGGTTTTCGAATCGGAAAAAAATTATTATTTAACGATAAATTCCTAGAAACAAACAAATAAATAAAATAAAATGATTAAATTTAGTTATTAGAATGAGTATATTCAAAGTTTATTGAATTTCACATAAAAATAAATATTTGTATGCAAAGAATTTGAAAACAAATTTGTAATCAAACGTTATAAGTTCATTCCGTATAATTCTGGTTATTTAAACTAAATAAATTTAAATGATCATTAGTTAAACTCAGTGCAATTAAATATAAAAATAAAATTTTTATAAAACGTTCAAATCACTGATAACTGTGTGCCATTATGTTCGTATAGACGTCATAATTCTAATAGTATATTTTTACTGATATTATGTTGTCTGTAAAGACAAATGGGTAGACAATTATTTCCATACAGGTGACCCTGTAAAGAATTGCAACCTAAACAATTGGACTAAAATATATTGTTGAACCTAAAAACATATTTTTTGGAAACAAGTTGCAAAGTAAAAACATACTACCTTCTCTTCTCTAATTTTCACGGATGTATATTCCCACACAACTTTATTTTTCTGTGTCAATGCATTTATACGCAAGCATTAAATGAGGAGTGTGCAACCCACCTATCTCCCCATTTACATGCAAGCCTAAGGGACACCACAATAATTCACCTACCCTATGAAGTAGCAGCTCCATTCTCAAACTCCCATCTTGCTCCGCAAGCTTCGACAGCACACACACCTCACCAAACTCCGGTGACCTCGACAACAACCGCTAACTCGTCATTTAGCTTTCGGAACCTGAATGTGAGTTGTTACTCACATCTAAACTTCTCTAATATGTTTGTTAATAATTAAATATTTAAGTAGTTGTATGTATACCATTCCTCCCCTCTGGATTCATGCCATGCAACTCATTTTCGAAGAACATATATTTTCTTCTCTTCAATGATGTTACTACTCCTGTCCAAATGATAATGATGTTACTAGTCCTCCGCAAATGATAATGATGTTACTAGTCCTCCGCAAATGATAATGATGTTGTTCACGAAAAAAAAAACGCATGGAAGCGGAGAGTACACATTTCATTTTCACTTCTAACAAAACCTACTGGAAAGGGAGATATCTCCTTATGTGCTTTCATGGAAGTTACAATTAGTGAATGAAAACATATCTCACAGAAGCCACATATCCCCTTACGTCCAAAACTAATATGGTTGCAAATGAACTCACACTCGAACAACATGCATAAGTGAGATATATTTTTCATTCATTATTTTTTCTTGAGTTTCCTCACTGCAAATGCAAAGTAGCATGAAATAATGCAACAAGAAAGCAATATAAAACGCATGAAATATTTTGAAACATTAACCAAAACATGTCTCATTTTACAAGCCAAGAATGTAAGGAAAACAATATTATTACTTTTCATGCAAATAGAAAGAGGGGATAAGGATCCCTCTTTTCATTATGAGACATATTTTTATTCACCATGGTTTCATTTCCTGGCAACACACTTTGTCGCTACCCATTATTACACTTGCAAAAAAAAAAAAAAAGTTGCCCACTTATTTTGTTTTTTTTCCTTATCTTTCTCTGCATATACGTGCTTGTGTGTAGTATGTGTATGTGCGTATGTGTGATGTGTTTGTGTGTGTCCAGAGCCAGCTCACTCATTTGGTTGCCCTAATCAACCCAGCATGCCAGAGGAAAAAATTTCAGAGTAAACGGAAAATTGCAAAACAGGAGGGGATATTTTTTCAGGATAAGGTGGGAAATTGCAAAATTTGCGAACACTGGGAATCGATCTGCAGATCTAAGCATTGGGATTCTCAGGAACAGCCACCCTTCTAAGCATTCCTTTGCAAATGAAGCTTCGAGCAGAAAATTTCTAAGCTTACAACAAATGACCACTGCCACCACCAGCGGTGGTTGCTCCTCTAAGGGGGGTTGCCGTTGGCAGCCGCCTACTCAGCCTACCCCTAGTCGGCTCTGTGTGTGTCTATGTATGGATATGGGGCAGTGCGTGTTCGTGTACAAGTTGGTGCTCTCTCAGCTTTCTCCATGTAATCTTCATGAGACGGCTGCTTTGATCCTATGCAATATTCACAGTGGACATTAGTTGTTGATATAGTCTCATAACACTTTATAAACTGAGATGTCCTGTCCTCCACTCACACCAAAACCGAACTGAACAGTCCTCATTTTCTCAAATAAAAAATGCTGCGCATGTTCACTAGTCAACCAAAATTCCCACTTACATCATTATGCCAGTGACGCATTTTGTGTTTTGCAATGATGTGAATATATGTCCAAAAGAAAGGGAAAAAGGGAAAAAAAGGGCAAAACGCATGGAAGAAACGGGGGTGAGGACACATGCAGGCATGCGTGAAAGTGTATGCAACATGTAGGATTCATACATTTATAACATTCACTTATTTAGTTTTTGTAAGAAACTTAAGTACAGGATTTCTTCTTTGGGAAACAATACACAAAGCATTCAGTCATATTTGTTTGCGTGTGCATATTTATGGAACTTTCACTTATTGTGTGCATGTGCATATTCATTTATATGTGTTTGTTCTGGGTTTATGCATGAGTGCTGTGCAGTGTGAGTCCGTGAGTGTTGTGTACATATGCACGCTTGTGTATGTAAAATATACATGTGCGTGTGTCATGTATTGTGTGAGTTTAAATGTGTGCTATTCACCATATTTTGAAAAAAAAAACCATTTATGTAGTTTAGTAAAATAAAAAGACAACTTTGCAAACCCAAAATATTAAGAAGAATATGTAAGATAGTAAAAGGGACACATCGAACTCAAACGGCTCTGTTTCAAAATGAAATGTGCAAGCTTTTTCATGATTTCGGCGCAAACCGAACACCGAAACTGACAAATGAATATATTTCGGTAATCAGCGCGACGAGACGGACACAACGGTATATAATTTGCAGCGTCTGCATGCTCCGTCCAAAAATGCGTTACGGACCCCTTTAATGTAAAAATGCGGATGTTAAACGAAGGTAAAAACTTCTGATTTTCGCGAAACTAATTCCGCCGTTGGATTACTGTCAACAAATAGAATATTTTTCATGTTTTTCCGAACTTGTTTTGAAGAGATTTTAAAATCGCTAAAATTTGAACTGTTATGCGCAGCTTCCCCACTGAAAATTGCAGGTCAAATTTTTCGACAAAATTTTCACAATTGCTATATTTCACTGTACGTATTTCAAATTTCAAATTCCCATTTTGATAAAATAGAATTGTTTCAAATTTCAAAGATTAAACTTTGGTTTAAATTATATACATGAAAATTTGATTTAAATTGATGAATGAAATATTAAGTGATTTAAATTTTATTTACACGTATTGAAATAACAATTGTTGAACCTCTTATTAAAAAAAATGTTAGCCTAAATATTTAAGGAAATAAATTTCAAAATTGTAAATTTTGGATACAAATTTAGTTGAAAAAACAATTTTGTTAAATGATGTAAAATTATGAAATTTGAAAGTGAAATATAAAACATTTGGAAATTGTAAATTTTATAAAATAAAAATACAATATTTTATTGATTTGGGACTTTGGAATTAGACACAAAGTTAAGTAAATGACAAAATATTGTTAATATTTCAAAGTGGAATATTTTATAGTTCAAGTTTGAATAAGGAAGTTGAAATACAATTATGGTTTGATCTATTCGAAATTAATCAATGAAAAATAAAACTGAATGACGTTTGTTGTCAAAGAGACCGGAGCCAGTTATGGACACATTCTCTGTCGATACTGGTACCACTTTGATAACTATGTTCGTGATGTGATGATACAAAATGAAGTGGTTGTTTTGGTGTACGTTTGCAGGATTATAGAAAGTGAACGATAATGGATGACCGACACTTGTGTCAAATTTGAAATGACTAAAACAGGAGTCATGCCGGACCATTGGGGCTTGCTACCTCTAGCAGACACACTTCTTCGTATATTCTATCTTTTGTTATTTGGTGATCACCCTTGATTTTGGAAGTGTTGTGTTGCGGTGGGCCGTTAGGGGTTACCATCAGTCCGGATCAAGCAAAGTGGTAGTATCCTACCTTGGGCATTGCCTCATGTGCCTTGTCATATGTTTTATCCTTATGCGCGACCACTACGAGTTTCTATTTAACATGTGCCTATAGGGGACTCACTGGCTACCGGCGTTCTACTGGCTGTGTTATAGGACCTGTATAGACCACATTGTTTAAAAATTTGTTAAGGGGGATCAATGTAAAGCCTAAACGCTATTTTAATAATTTATATTACTGATAGGCATTACATATAATAGCGCATTTATATTATATATATATAGTTTAACGGATCCTTAAGATATGGAAAATACCATAACATCTCTTGAGTTATTTGCATTTGAGCTTAGACCTGACTCGAGTGTTCTGTGTATTTCTCATTTCGCTCGGGTTAGACTGAGTATTGCAGTGTTCTTGAGGAGCACATTATCTGGAGCCGAAGACCTAGTCGAAGACTCCATCTTATCCAATACTAGTTTCCTATTTCCATTTGGCTTGTATTTGCGAAATTTATGAGTCGCTATATTGTATAATTAAATTGTAACTGTTTAAGTAGCTATATGAACTGCTTATGTATATTATTTCTTTTCCGCTGCGAGATTCTGTGTTATTCTATATATGTGATTCTATGTTCTGATTCTATTATGCACCCTAAATTGATTATCTGTCAATTTTGAATCGTTCGAGTTGGACATGTGTTGTTTTATTGTCAACTTGGATTATTCAGAAAAGGCTGGTTTTCACACAACCCCTATTCTATGCATTAGTAAACGGCAATCGTTGTAATGCTTTTTACTAATGTGGATCTCTAGGTGGGGCGTCAAAGCTTAGCTATTCACACAGGAAACCTAATTTGAGGGAGGGCAGTTAAAACCATAAGTTGCTTTGTAATAGTATTCAAGCGGTTAAGATAAGGCAAACAACATTCATTTTATTATTTCTTTGTATGGGGTCGCTCTATTGAAGCCCATTTATTCTACTGGTTGTAACATGTATATGCACATTTGATTCATTGAGAAATAGTACATCATTTTCTACTTTCTCTTACAACTTTCTCTTCGTTAATTCATAATATTACAAAACTTGAATCTTACTACCAATTAGGAACACTTGAAACAACTCTTCCTTAAAGATATCAATTACTATCAATTGTGGGAATGTTCAAAAGTTGGAACCTGTGATAATGATAGAAAAGCATATGAAACACTATTGTTACTTTTTATCTGTTTAAAAAAATGGCTACTATTAACACTATAAAACTAACTTGATCTATTCAAAAAATAGTGGAACATGTTTAATTTTTTTATACAGATGATATATTTTTTGACTGATATATGGAAAGAGAGTTGGATTAACTATTTATATAAAGGCTATTATAACATTGAGCTATCTAGCATTTTGTGCCACTACGGTTGAAAAATGATACAAAATTCTTAGCAACTCATACGTTGGTTGTCGATAAAATAACGTTCGCTTTGCTTATAGTATATTTCCTTATAAGCTTAGTCAGCAACTCCTACTTTTTGGGAGCTTGTTATATATATTAATTTTTGACACTTTCTTGTATCCATTACGTCATAAAGAATAAATTGTAGTTATAGTTTCTACTACTTTACATTTGTAAAGGCTTTATAAAATCAAAGTTATTTCAGTTTAGTAAATATTGGGTTATCCACTAAATCTTGAGATAATTTCAATTTTTAATGGATGTAGTGATTGGTTATTTCCAACCATTTAAGTCTATAATAAAACCAACTCGAATCATTCGACATAGCAGATTATAAATTAAACCGAGATAAATAGAATCAAATCATAGGATCACAAACATAGAGTAAAAGAATATACCGCAATAGAATAAATAAATACAATAGTAGTTCATGAAGTTACTAAATAAAATACATCAAAGTTTCTAAAGTAGATATAGTGGAAGTATAAGTACATAGGATTTCATTGCTAATACATGCTATCTGAAATAGAGAAATATGCAGTCTTCAATAGTCTTCAGATCCAAAAGGTGAGTCTCGAATTGTGTAATACTCGCTCTGATCCTAACATAAAGTTAAAAAACATCGAGTTAGAACTAACATTCTTATGCAAGTAATTAAACTTAAGTGAAATGTTCAAGTGAAATGCGTAAGAAACCTAAAGGATATTTAGGATCACCATCCTTTAAGGATCTACTAAATTATATACATATAATACAATACACTAGTATAATAATGTCTAAATATAATATTGAAAATAGTGTTAGGGCACTGCCCATAACCCCTTAACACATTTTGTAAGCATCTTATTCTCGACATGATTAGGATAAATATGACAAAGCACACTAGGCAATACACAGGGTAGGATTCTACTGTTTAGCTGAGTCGAGCTAGTGGTAATGCATAAAAGTTACTATCGCCAACCTCGGGTAATACTCCCATAATCATGAATGCTTTCAATCAAAGTAAATAAAGGAACCGAGATAAACAAAGAAGTGTGCCCGAATAAGGAGAGTGACCTTACTTGGCCTTGGCTTGGCTCCTGTTAGTTATTTTAATAATTAATCAAAGGTCAGTACTGTTCATCATCATTCTCTTACTTCATTTCAGTAGAGTTCACTAATCCATCCTATTCCGTTTTGGATTCTCCACCATGTACAAAGTAATTGATGTGGATCCCGGTATTGGCAAAGAGTATGGCAGTATTCAGTCCCTGACTCTTAAACAATTTGTAGGACCTAAATTAATCCTAGAGGGGGGTGAATAGGGTCTTTTCAAGAGTATTTAAATAATAACAATATAGATAATAATCAGAATAAATGCGGAAAATAAATAGCACACAGATATACCCAGCTTCGGCAAAACCCTGCCTACTGCTGCATTCCCTAAGGTTTCTACAAGGAGTTAAAACAATCTCTATGCTAACAATCCCTTGTAAACTCGCGACACTCGCCCCCAGCTGTTCTTAACCCAACGCTCAAAACCCTACACTGGTTTCTATCCCCAAAACCAGATTTCCCCGAATTACAAATCCCGTAATTCGTCTCTCTAGTTTTATAGATAAACTAGAAAAACGATAAACTCGATTACAAATGGAAAAGAAAGACAAATAAAATAATAATTAAAAACACATGGAAATTAAAAACCCTAGTTTATAATAAACTCCTTAAATCCCTTAGCCTTTTAAAACAAACTTGGTTGGCCCTTCATGCTTCATTCAATTGTTAGATCCGATCCCTTTATCTCTGGAAAAATGGCGGCTTTAAAAAAAACTAGGGTTTTTCATCAACCCTAAATCGAGATGCTTGGTTGATGAAAATTAGTTCTCTGCTGCTCGATTCTTCTTGGCTTCAATCTATGGCTGCTTATATCTTCTTTGATTGAATTTATGGACTCTGATTTGATTCTAAGTTTTCTCTTTTTCTGGTATGATTTTGCTATTCGATTTTATGCTTTAATTGTGCTTGAACTTGGATGATTAATGGCCTGTGATGATTAGTGTTTATATTGGATTTTAATCTGATATATATATATATATATGCACTAATTTCTTATTAGACTTGGTCATGAAATATACAAAATTTTGGGCTTGAATTCTTCTTGATATTCTGAATATTTCTTTGAATAAAAAAACCGCCGTGTATATTCATACTTTTGAAGAAATATCTCAAGTTTTCTGAATTTGTCCTCTTTCAAAAAGTAAATATATTGATCCTTGGATTTCTAGAACTTTATGTTAATACCTTCCATACCATTAAAAAAAGATTTCTTTTTTATAAAAATCTGCCTCGTACTTGACTTTAATTTGCTGCTCCAATGATACTGCTTATGAACTGATTGTACTTTTGGATTGCCTCGACCTTGGATTAATGCTTTGACTTGATAAGAACTGATATAATACTTGATCATGCCTTTAGATTCTGATACTTCATTTATTTGTCTCGACAAATTTGTGCCTTAAAATTTAACAGCTGCTATATACTTTCCCAAGTCATTGTTGCAGTGATTTCTCTATCCTTGTTACTGCTTCATGCACTTAGCTATTTTATTGTTGCACTGATTTCTCCATCCTTGTTATTGCTTCATGCACTTTCCTATTTCATTGTTGCACTGATTTCTCCATCCTTGTTACTACTTCATGCACTTTGTTATTTCATTGTTATTTGCGAAAATTACGTATGAATTCAAAAAAGATTCTTTACTGTTTATTTCTAGAAACATGCGTTTGTGATTTATTCCTCAAAAAGATTTATTCCATTTAAACAGTTGAATTTCTGAACATTTTGCCAATTCTGGAAATGGTAGGTATGTTCATACTTTAGCATCTTCCCTAAATTTCTGGAAATCATTTAGACCCAGATTTGCATTGTGATTTATTGTTTGCCAAAAACAAAAGTTTTATCCGAAACTAGAAACATTTAAATTGATTTCTTGCTCCTTTAACTCATGTCAAGTTTTGTCATGCACCCAAAACTGCCAAAATCTGAAATTGCATTTGTATTTCAATCAAACCATTTGTAGCCTCGGCCAACCATGCATTTGAATCACTTTTGAACCTGCCTTGAGTTGCACCATACGTCTGAGTGTGCACATGCAGTTCTGGGCTGAACAATAAACTCCAATTTACTTGTATTTGATGCATTGGCCATCATTATATTTGAGCATGTGTTGATCCACCATATTGTGTACATATGCAATTGATGCGTAAACAATTTTTGCTTTGCCATCTCGACTAATTATGTAGTTTACCAATTAACTCACTTGAACACCTGTAGTTGTTATGAACCATGTAGTTGATGTAAAAATGTTGTGTACACATTCATACTGATCATATACATAAATTAGCGCCATCATTTGACACTTAATTTGTGCACATATGTGTTGAACCATATTCATACTTGTACACATCCAGATATGTTGTACTCGACCACTCTGTTTCATTTGTGCCTTATTATGCCTGCTTGTATTTGAAGTTGCATACTTGCATATTTTCTGAATTATGATCATTTCTCGTGACATTGTTTTTTTGACTTGCACTTTCATCTCTGTACTGACTTGAGCTTAGTTCCATGCACAACCATATACACTTGCTTTGATCTAAAACTTTTTGTTGGTTATATTTATTCATGAATTCACTTGCTGCTTTGAATCATGTGAACTGTTTCAACCATTTTTAGTTTTTTTTTTTTAATTTTTACATGCACTTTTGGCTCGATCATTTGCACACTGATTTGCACCGTGTCGAGAAGGTCCACGTGGCTACTCCTCAGTTGGACACTGCTGTATTTTGATTGGCGAGGCAGTGCACACATGTATATTTATACACGTGTGTATATGCAACCATCAGAATGATCTTCCTGTCTTTGTATATCAGACCGAATCAGAAAAATGATGAGAAACACACTGTAATTCTGAGGCAAATAAAATTTAAAAATAAATTTTTATTTGCTTTTATTTAATTTTATTTTTGTTCTAGTTTACTTCATGTGTGTTTTTGTGGCAGATATGGAGATGACTGGACTGGAGAGCAGTGAAGACAGAAGACTGAAGATGATGATGTTCATATGTGGTAGCGTATATGAGTGAACTGTATACTGAGTGTAGTGTATATGAAAATTACTGAGTGATGAATGAACTGTAGTGAGGAGCTGTGAGAGAATTTTACTGATATAAATAAATTTGATTGAAATAAAATATTATTTTATTGTTGTCAAACAAACTTGTCTATCGTATTTAGTTTATTTACAAGTACAGCCTTATGTGAATTGGATAAATAGTGGAGTTATAAATAGTTGTACTGTTTGAATATTTGAAATATAGTATTTAATTTAAATAAAATACTGTATGAATATATGAATGTCTATACAGCCGTATTCTATTTAAATATAAATATTATATTCCTGTCTGTGATGTATATATAGAACAGTACAGTAGCAAACACATTTTGAAATAATATTTATTTGGTTGTTATCATCAAACAAAAATCATATAATTGTGTATACAACTACGTCATTTACAACAATCTCCCCTTTTTGATGATGACAAACAAATAAAAGATTTTGGACACAATACATGTGTTTGACAGTGAATATTGAACTCCCCCTATTTATTAGCTCCCCCTACAACTGAACTCCCCCTATATATGTGAAAAATATTAATGATAAAATCCAATTGACCATTCTCCCTCTAGATATTTAATTTCCAGTCTTAAAATATTTTGGAATTAAATACTCATCAATCAAAATCTTGACTATTATCCCCCTTTTTTATCATCAAAAGGATATAGAGATCGAAATAGTGACAAATTCTGACTATAATTGTAAATTCAAATTCAGAGAGAGAATATATATCGCAAATCCCATTTAATCAAACAAAAATCATAATAATTTTTGGATCAGAAGCAAATTTCACTTTCAGAATGAATTGATTTACGATGGATTTTATAGAATGAGGAAAGTTCAATAAAAATTGAATATTTGAATATGAATTTTAAAGATTTTAAATATGCTGAAAATGTGTTAAGCTCTTTCTAACCACGCATAGCCCAAAGGTTTTTTAAATGGGGTTAGTAGTGACTTAACTTTATCCTCTCTAATGAGTTCCATCCGTGCAAAACCCAAAGGTCTTTTAAGTAAGAATGGAAGCACATAGAGATTAAGGCAATTCATCCATGCATAACCGCGAGGACTTTTAAATGTGAGTGAATACCAAGGATAAATTATTTATTTATGTTTCTTTTTTTTTTCCAAGAATAATTAGAACTCCCCAAATTAAATAAAACCATGATGAATGACATAAATATGGTAAATATAGAAGATGGTCAAGAAATAAGCTCTAATTCAAAGATATTATAAAATCTGTCCAATCATCAGGAGATTAAAATAACATCTCCTTTAGTTATGAATTATACCATAGTCACAACTCATCACAATTTCATAAATCTATTAATAATTTTGATGGATCACAAAATGGTTCAAATCAATCAATAATTTAAATTTTTGAATAAACAATCAAAAATATTTTTAAAATTGAAAATATCAATTTCAAGAAGAGTTTTTGAAAAAATCAATGCAAGTTGAAAATCAATTTCAAAAATCATTCAGTAGAATATGGAATTTTCTAATGTTTTTAACACTGATTGCTCCTAGACAATTTAAAAAAATACATGTATATGAAATTCAAATTTTAAGGAAATCTAATCATTGATTTTTTAACTCATCATCTAATCATTAAGGTATTCAAACAAATGAAATCAATTTCCTTATCAGAGCAGCACAAGGTCATTTTCAAGGCAATAATCATAAGTGACATTCTCAGAGAATTTTTAGGCAAGCACAAGAAACATTCAACGATCAAATATGAAGATAATTATTTGAAATCACTTGAAACAAAAAATTATAATCCAAGAATTTCAACAATCAATAACGAATGATTTCAAAATCAAGCCAAGTTGAAAAAAAATGAAATTTTCACAACTAATCAATCATGACATTCAAGTAGTCCGCTGTATTGAGTTCAGTTTTTCAATATTTCCCAAAAATGAATAAGAAACTCAGAATAGCAAAAAAGATTGTGTGAAATTTCAAGAACATCATAAATTTTAAAATTCCTATTTACAGATTTGAAGATATGATAAAAAATTGTGTCCTTATCAACAAAAATCAGCATAAAAAATAACTAGAAAGGAAATAAACTAAAAAGGAAATAAAATAAAAATACGAGTTTTGAGATCATACCTGTCTTACCATAATCAAAAAGAACCAATGAATCTCAACTCAGAATCTATGGCTAAGGAACTTCAACCAATTCAATAAAATGGAACTATTTGATTTTTTTATCTCTTAAACACAGTTGTTCCCTAGCCTATCCTTGGTACATAAATGTTTATAACATTGAGTGGTCTAACACCGACTGTTTTACCACTCTTATCTTCGTTTACATGTTTTGGTACCCAAACTTGTTTATATAACAATCCATTATTGACCACGAACGTACCCTTTGGAACCCAAATTTGTTTAAACTTATTCAAATTCATTTTGTTATTTTTCAGAATCCAATTTCGTTTAATTGAATTGTTTCCATATGATTTTTCATATTGTTTATGATTTGAAAACCATTTGAAATTATTAGAGTTCGAAATTTCAAATCGACCTTTTTCAAAGCCATTTAAGGGATTTTTAAAATTATTGGATTTACGTTTTTCAACTTGATTGATTTTCCCAAAGCGGTTTGAAGGATTTTTAAAATCACACTTTTCAATTTGATCGAATTTATCAAAACTAAGTCCTTTCTTATTCTTAACAAAAAATTGGTTTTTTAACAACATATACAACGATTTTTCTCCTTCAGAAAATTTAGCCAATATTGATTCAAGTCGTTGAATTTTAGATTTTAGTTCGTTATTTTCTTTTATTGTATTCGAACTACGATTTTATAGTGATATTTATCTTTTCAGTATCATTTTGTTTCAATACCATATTTTCATTTTCAAGAATTTTAATTTTCGCATTAGACACAAAAATCTCACTTTCAAATTGTTTACGCTTTTCAATTTCAAGTTTTCCAAAATCCTTGAATTTTTCAATTTCTTTTTCTAGATCGTGATTTATACGAGTAATTTCCGATTCGTTATTTTTCAGAATCACGTTTTCATTTCCAAGGGTTTTGAAAATTTCTTTTATTTCAATTAATTCTTTTTGAAAAGTCATGCATTTATTGCACTTGAGATTTTTGATTTTCTCATTTTCTATTTCAAGCTCATTCAAGATCAATTTAGTTTTCAATAAACTCTCTTTCTCTAAGATTTCAAGTTTGGAATTTTTTAACCTTCTTAAACTTATCCAACTCTTTTTGCAAAAGATCATTTTTTGTTTTTAGTTCAATCTCGTTTATTTTTAGTAACACAATTCCTTTTTCAAGCTTTTGAAATTTTTCATTAAGATGAACTAAATCATTTTCCAAATCCAAACATTTTTTGCAATTCAAATTTTCTATCTTTTTAATATTTTCAAGTTTTAATTCCAAATCATGTTTTTTATTGCTCAACTCAATATTTTCAGATTTTAAATTTTTATTTTTCATTTTAAGATTCTTAATAGTTTTAGTTAATTTATCACAAACAAAAATTAACTTTTTAAAAGGAAATTCACCGTGGTCGTCATCGGTTGAGTCTCCATCACTGTCATCACCTGATCCACCTTCTGTAAATCCTGTTAAGCATAATTCTTATACTTTGTTGGCAATCGGGGGTTTTGAGCTATTGTCGTCTTTTCTACCATACAACGCATCGAGGGTTTTCTAGATTTCCTATGCAGTTAAACAATGAGAGATATGGTTATACTGATCATCGTTAATATAAGATAGCACGAGAGTTAATGATAATGTCATTCTTATCTACCATATCAAACACATTTTTAATAATATCCCAACATCTAGTATTAACAGATTTTAAATAAAATTCCATTTTTAATTTCCAATTTAAAAAATCTGTTCCATCAAAAATAGTTGGGGTTATACTGGAATAATTCTCACTAGATTGATAGCTAGAAAACTCACCGTTAGGGAAATCCATGACTCTAGAGTTATTTAAAAATAAAAAAACCTGCTCTGATACCACTTGTAGGATCTAAATTAACCCTAGAGGGGGGTGAATAGGGTTTATTGCAGATTTTCACAAAGTAATTAAATAATAACAGCACAGATAATAATTAGAATAAATGCGGAAAATAAATAACACACAGATATACCCAGCTTCGGCAAAACCCTGCCTACTGCTGCATTCCCCAAGATTTCTACTAGGAGTTTAAACAATCTCTACGCTTACAATCCCCTGTAAACTCGCGACACTCGCTCCCAACTGTTCTTAACCCTACGCTCAAAACCATGGACTGGCTTTTGTTCCCAAAACCCAATTTCCCCAAATTACAAATCCCGTAATTCATCTCTCTATTTTTATAGGCAAACTAGAAAAACTATAAACCCGATTACAAATTGAAAAGAAAGACAAATAAAAAAAACACTTGGAAATTCAAACCCTAGTTTACAATAAACTCCTTAAATCTCTTAGCCTTTTAAAACAAACTTGGTCGGCCCTTCATGCTTCATTCATTTGTTAGATCCGATCCCTTTGTCTCTGGAAAAATGGCGGCTTTAAAAAAACTAGGGTTTTTCTTCAATACCTAAATCAAGATGCTTGGTTGATTAAAATCAGTTCTCTGCTGCTCGATTCTTCTTGGCTTCAATCTCTGGCGGCTTGTATCTTCTTCGATTGAATTTATGGACTCGGATTTGGATCCAAGTTTTCTCTTTTTCTGGTATGATTTTGCTACTCGATTTTTTGCTTTAATTGTGCTTGATCTTGAACGATTAATGGCCTGTGATGATTGGTGTTTATATAGGATTTTAATCCTATATATATATATATATATATGCTCTGATTTCTTAATAGACTTGATCATGATATATACAAAATTTTGGGCTTGAATTCTTCATGATATTATGGATGTTTCTTCGAATAAAAAAAACAACCGTTATATTCATACTTCTGAAAAATATCTCGAGATTTCTGAACTTGTCCTCTTTTGAGAAGTAAATATATTGATCCTTGGATTTCTGGAACTTTATGTTAATACCTTCGACACCATTAAAAAATGATTTCTTTTTAAAAAAAAATATGTCTTATACTTGACTTTAATCTGCTGCTCCAATGATATTGCTTATAAACTGATAGTACTCTTGGATTGCCTCGACCTTGGGTTGATGCTTTTACTTATATGAACTGATATAATGCATGATCATGCCTTTAGATTCCAATACTTCATTTATTTGTCTCGAAAAATTTGTGCCTTAAAATTTAACAGCTACTATACACTCTGCTAAGTCATTGTTGCACTGATTTCTCCATCCTTGTTACTACTTCATGCACTTTGCTATTTCATTGTTTCACTGATTTCTCCATCCTTGTTACTACCTCATGCACTTTGCTATTTCATTGTTATTTGCCAAAATTATGTTTGAATTCCAAAAAGATTCTTTACTGTTTATTTCTGGAAACATGCATTTGTGATTTATTCCTCAAAAAGATTTATTCGATTTAAATAGTTGAATTTCTGAACATTTTGACAATTCTGGAAATGGTCGATATGTTTGATATCTAGCTCGCATGTGTTCATACTTTATCATCTTCACTAAATTTCTGGAAATCATTTAGATCCGGATTTGCATTGTGATTTATTATTTGCCAATAACAAAAGTTTTATCCAAAACTGGAAACATATTTTGAAAGTAATTTCTTGCTCCTTTTACTCATGCGCCCAAAACTGGCAAAATCTGAAATTGCGTTTGTATTTAAATCAAACCATTTGTAGCCTTGACCAACCATGCAATTGAAACACTTTTTATCCTGCCTTGAATTGCACCATACATTTGAGTGTGCATATGTTGTTTAGGGCTGAACCATAAACTCCAATTTACTTGTATTTAATGCATTGGCCATCATTTGAGCGTGTGTTGTTCTGCCATATTGTGTATGTTATCCTACTATGTGAACTAGGCTACCCAAAAAGAAAACAGTGAGAAAGCAACCAATCGGTTCGAATCGGATCGGAAGGAGATAGCGCAAGAAAAAAGTAGAGATCAAACACGCAGAAATCATATCGGTTCGGATCGGTGATACGTCAGCAACATTAGATAGCAAGTAGCCTCATCGGTTCGGATTGGAGAGATATGTCAACAACATCATAAAACAACAAATGGCCTCGTCGGTTCTGATCGGAGGAGTATGACAGCAACATCATAAAGCAGGTAGCTTCATCGGATCGGATCAGAGGCAGCAGATCCGAACCCTTTTCTCTGAGCTTGTGACCGTTGTTACACACACTTCCTGAAGACTCGGACAAAGCATGACCATTTCTCCCATGATCTCCTGTCAAATCAATGCTCTGTCACTAACTAGAAGCCTCCGAACCCGACTCTTATGGGATGGGTGCCATGCAATTCTGAACCGGAGCCACTTCGAAGAGATTTTTCACCTATAAGTATACCATCTAGAGGCTTTTGAAGGGATCTTTTGGAAAATTCTCAGTTATAACTTCCTCCATAGCCGAATTTCATAGCTACATTCAGATCAAAATCATCTCTTAAAGTCTATTTTTGAGAGATTTGAGTGAGTTTATGCATTGTAATTGTGAAGTTGAGTGAGAATCATTGCTATATTTGTATTCAAATCATCAATCAAAAGAAAACAAAGTGGACGTAGGCTCGTTAACGCCGAACCACTATAAATCGCGTGTTCATTGTTGCTTTTTGATTCGATTTCATTGAAATCATTATTAATTTGGGTGTTAGAACCAATTTTTGGTCTAACATTTTGGTGCTTTCAGTGAGAACCTTCGAATTCTCAGCCTTTTCGGGATTATCATTCTACTATTTGGACCTTCAAGCTCAAAGAAGTTAATCCCTTCCCTCTGACATCTTTCAGTACATGTTGACTAACCGTTGAAGAATCAAGTATTATGGCTAAGACCAAAGGAAAAGAAGTGCAAGGCGCTAGGGGAAATGATTCTAGAGTAGATCAGCAAGCTATTATGTTAACAAGGTCACGCGCTCAAAGCTCTGGAGCAGATCGCTCGATCAGGGGGATCCGAACCAGATCGGAGGTGTCGATCCTAACCGAGTGGAAGGCACCGACCCGATCTGATGAGGTAGGGGGTACCCACTCTCTCTATCCGAACTGCCCTACCAGGCTGCTGTGAACCGATCCAATCCGAACCAGAATGAAGATGGAACTTCTATTCGAGCTCCCTCTAATGCTTCGATTCCAGCCACGATGATTAATTTTCAGCCTGATCCATCTGCACCCATTACTCAGGGAGACTTTTCATGTTTTCTTTGACATGCTTAAGAGCACCAAAGAAGCATTGGAAGCCCAAAGACGTGACAACCTTCGCATGCAGGAAAACATGATCACTATGGGTAGAGAACTACAGGAGCTTCGGAGGCAGAATTCTCCTTCCCCAACACAACGTAGACAGATGATTCGTCTTCTTCGGAGGAGGAACGTCATCGCGAGAGGAGGCCGCTTGAACGACCTCAGAACCTTGATCAATTGACTTTAGGATCTTTGGGATCCCGAGAAGACGCTGCTCGTGCATTGGGCCCTGACGACCCGAGCCTACAACAGCCTATGTTGCTACCCATGCGTGGATCCCACATCTTACCCAGAGATCCTAATATTACCAACCCCACGCAGCAACAGCTTCTCCAACCTCTACCTCCTGAGATCGACCGGGAGGATAGAGAGCAGAGTAGAGAAGCTGCCGCCAGAAACAGGAGGTTGTCCCCTGACCAAGAACCCAAAGGTAATCCGAACATCAGATCAAGAGAGCCTGTGCAGACGTTAACAAATGCCGATGTATGGGCAATGGTGCGCAAGATAATGTCCAAAGGCCGGTACTATACTAATGAAGATTGGGGCATTGAACGAAGTCATACCCCCTTCACGGACGACATACTGAATTTCCAGTTCCCCCGGTGATTCAACTTGCCACAGATGGATCGATATTCAGGAAGAACAGACCTAGGGCAGCATCTGTTGAGATATGCATGGTTCATGAATGCGGCAGCAGCTCCGGAAGCCGTAAAATGCAAAGCTTTTCCAATCTATCTTGAAGATGTAGCGTTGATGTGGTTCGCCCGACTTCCTCCTCGGTCGGTATCATATTTCACAGAATTGAGTGAGTGTTTCATGAATCAGTTTCGACTCCATGCCCAAAAATCCAAGACCGTCATAGAATTGTCACGAATTAAAAAGGCCCCCAGAGAATCTTTGAAGTCATATCTGGATCGCTTCAACCTGGCCGTCACCGAAGTTAGTGATCCCCATGAGCCCACTATCCTGATGGCCCTGATAGAAGGGGTAGATCCTGATACAGAGTTCGGGGATTACTTGGCTGGAAAACCACCTCCTACTAGAGAACTGTTCTATGAAAAGGCTAATGTCCGCTTAAGGCGAGAAGAAGCTAAGGAGAATCGAAAGAAAAAGTCTAAAGGGGCCTCAAAGGAGGGTGTCCAGAGTAACATTGCTGTGAAACAATCTGGTGACAGTTCAGTGAAGGTGGAAGTAAATGTTGGCAACCAGAGTGGTGGCAATAGCAACAGAAATGGGGACGACAATAGAAGGAACAAAAACCGAGGGAATAACTCTAATAAAGGACCCAGATTCCAGACTTTTGAAAATTACATGCCGTTAAATGATACATTGGAGAATATTTATTTAGATACATACAACATATTGTTGTACAAAAAAACCCCACCTAGAGATTCTACAGAGAAAGAGATTGAAACAGGAAAGTTTTTCTTGTTTCATGGTACACACGGTCATTCCACCAATGAGTGCAGTCATTTAAGGGATATCGTGGAAAAATTGCTGTGAGAAGGGAAGTTGGATGAGTACAAGGCTGCCCTAAGGGACATGGGGCAAGGGGGACAAGCCTGAACCAAGACCATCCTGCTTCAAAACCCACAGCTCAGCAATAAGGTAAGAGGATCGTCATTAACTCTATTTTAGGCGGACCTCACCTAGTTGGTCGTAGTTTTAAAGCAATGGACCAGTACGTCAACGCCGCCAAGCATTTTGAAATAGGAGAATGAAGTAGCCTTGAAGACGTCACTCCTACAAAACAGAAAAAAACATTGTCAGATGATGTCATATTCCGCAATAGAGATGATTTGGGGGTTCAATCTCCAACCGACGATCCATTAGTGATTACCACGACAATTGGCCCTGCCTTAGTCCATAAAGTGTTAGTGGACAACGGAAGCTCGGTTAATATCCTCTTCAAGAAAGATTTCGAACAAATGAGGCTCGATGCAAAAGACTTAAAGCCATGTCAAGGATGGGTACGTGGCTTTAACGTTACAGCTCCGATGGGTTTTGTGGGATTACCAGTCACTCTAGGACAGGGAGATCGCCAGAGAGTAAGGATCCTACCATTTGTAGTTTTGGATTTGGAGTCCCCTTACAATGCCATCCTAGGCCAACCGGCCCTTGCCGAATTTAGGGCATGTATTGCACCTTGGTGCTTGCTTCTTAAATTCCCAACTGACTCGGGAGTTGGGACGATGAGGGGCGACCAATCTACAGGACGAGCTTGTTACGTGGCAGAGTTAAAGATGTTAATGAAGGGGTTGAACATAGATGCTAAAGATGATTCCGCCCCTCCAAAGGAGGCGTCAGCATAGCAACTAAGGGGTCCTGCACCAACAGAGTCGCCCTAGACGTGCTCGAGGATACAGATCCCAGAGAGGATAGAGAATACAGGGACAAAAAGGCAACTTCCAACCAAATAACAGTTGATATACCTATTGATGAAGCGGATCCAACAAAAGCACTAAAGATCGGCTCGCAACTAGATCCAGTTAGAGCGAGGGAATTGGCTGATATTTTAAAGGCAAATCTAGACGTGTTTGCCTGGACTCACGTTGACATGTGTGGAATTTCGCCTACCGTCATGAGCCACTCTTTGTGTATTAATCCAAAGCACCCACCAGTCAAGCAGAAGAGAAGGATGTTGGGCCCAGAGCGGTCAACAGCTTTGAAAGAAGAAGTAGAGAAGTTAAAAGGTAATGGATTCATTAGGCATTCGAATTATCCTGATTGGATATCGAATCCTATCCTGGTTAAAAAGTCAAACGGGAAGTGGAGAACGTGCAACAACTTTTCTGATTTAAACAAGGCTTGTCCGAATGATAGCTTGCCTCTCCCCAGAAATGACCAACTAGCAGATTCAACTACCGGGCACGAACTTTTATCCTTTATGGACGCTTATTCCGGGTACAATCAAATTCCCATGCACATACCAGATCAAAAGCATACAAGCTTTATCATAGACTTGGGATTGTACTGTCACGTCGTAATGCCGTTTGGATTAAAAAATGCGGGAGCCACGTATCAACGCCCAGTCAATTGCATGTTTTACAATCAAATCGGGAAAACCATGGAAGTTTACGAGGATGATATGCTCGTGAAATCCAAGCAATCTTCCGATCATACGAAGGACTTAGCAGAAATGTTCGGCATACTACGAAGGTATGGGATGAAGTTGAATCCCTTGAAGTGTTCTTTTGTCGTAGCATCGGGCAAGTTCCTTGGCTTCATCGTGAGCTCCATAAGAATTGAAATCAATCCAGACCAAATAGCAGCAATCCGGAATATAGAGGAGCCGTGAAAGATTAGGGATGTTCAGAGCTTAGCTGGGAAGGTTCATCTCCAAAGCAACAGACAGGTGTGTACCTTTCTTCGATCCCATAAAACGGGGAAAGCGAAATTTTGAGTGGACTCCCGACTGTGTGGAGGCCTTCCAGAACCTATTGAATTTCTTAGAAAAGCCTCCTATATTATCAAAGCCTATGGAACACGAGGATTTGTTCGTCTACTTGGCGGTATCATCTCACGCCGTCAGTGCAGCATTAATACGTGAAGAGGATAAAGTCCAGAAACCTGTGTATTACGTAAGCAAAAAACTAGCTGCTGTAGAATGTAACTACCCAAAGATAGAGAAGCTTGCTTATAGCCTCTTGATTGCTTCCCGCAAACTCCGCCATTATTTTCATGCATACCCAATAGTTGTGTATGCCGACCAACCTTTGAGACAAGTGCTGCATAAACCCGAGGCATCGGGGCGATTACTTAAATGGAATATCGAGCTGAGTCAATTTGATGTGAACTTTCAGCCACGAAGATCAATAAGGGGACAGGCCTTGGCTTACTTTATAGTCGAATTTACAATTCCTGAAGAGGAAGCAGTGGGTGACAAGGTAGTTGCTTTGGATCGAGAATTAGAGCTTAGTCCGTGGAAATTATATACGGACGGAGCCAAGAAAGATAGGAAGTCTGGCGCCGGAGTTGTTTTGATAACTCCTGAAGGGCGATCTATCTACTATGCATTACGGTTAGAGTTTGTTGCTACTAACAAAGATTCCGAGTATGAAGCCCTGATTGCTGGGCTGAAACTTGCTAAAGATTTGGGAGTGAAGAAACTAGATATATATTGCGATTCCAAGATAGTTGTATGTCAAGTTCGGGAAGAATTTGCTGCTAAAGGACCTCGACTTATCACTAATCTCAAAAAGGTAAAGGAGTTATTGGAAGGTTTGGATCACTATAGCATAACACACATTCCGAGAGCGGAAAATCAGAAAGCAGATCGACTGGCGAAGCTGGCAAGTTCTGATAATCTTAAAGAAACCGAAATGGTTCCGATAGAGGTGTTGGATTCACCAAGTTTCGACCTAATGGAAACAGAGCTAGCCTTGGAAGTCGAACCAGAAAGAGAATCCTGGATGACATCAATTAAGAATTTTCTCAAAAATGGAACCCTCCCGTTCAAAAAGAGCGAAAGACGTGTTGTAAGACGTAAGGCCACAAGATACCTTTTACAGGACGACGTCCTTTATCGTCAAGGGTTTTCAATGCCCCTGCTATGGTGTATCGCACACGACGACATCAAACGTGTACTGCAAGAGGTGCATGAAGGTGAGTGTGGAGATCACACTGAGGGCCAAACCCTAGCAAAGAAAGTGTTACGGTATGGATATTTCTGGCCTACCGTGAACAAAGACGCGGCTGATTATTCACGACGCTGCGATAGATGTCAAAGATATGCCAAATTTCCCATAGCGCCTCCGACTCAGCTCAACTCAATGGTAAGTCCGTGGTCGTTTGCCATGTGGGGAACTGACATTATTGGAGTGCTACCTATTACCAAAGGAGGAGCTAAGTATGCGATCGTTGCCATGGACTACTTCATAAAATGGGTGGAAGCTGAACCTCTAACAACCATCACGGCAAGGAAGGTGATCAGTTTTGTGGTCAGAAACATTATTTATCGATTTGGGATTCCAAAGACCATCATAACCGATAACGGGATGCAATTTGACAACATCGAGTTCAAAAACTTCTGCCAGAAATATAAGATTGATAAATGATACACTGCAGTGGTTCACACGTAGTCGAATGGCCAAGTCGAAGCCGTAAATAAAGTCATTAAATACATTCTAAAGAAGCGGTTGGAGCAGGCCAAAGCTAGATGGGTAGATGAGTTTCCATTAGCTTTATGGGCCTACAGGACGACCATTAAGACGGCTACCGGCCATACTCCCTATTCACTTTCCTTTGGATCAGAAGCAGTGATCCTGGTAGAATTGGAAGTCCCTTCTCATCGAGTTGTGTACTATGACCCGATGACGAATAAAGCACTCCTCCTAGAATCTCTTGATATGATTGAAGAAAAAAGAGATGAAGCCGACTTGCGTGCCTCAAGACATCGACATCAAGTAGCACGTTATTATGACCGGAAGGTTCGCCTCAAAACCTTTGAACTAGGGGACCAATTACTGAAGCGAGCCTTCCTGCCTTCAACCCAATTGGGTCCAAAATGGGAAGGACCATACACCATCCAACGGAAGCTTGATACAGTAGCGTTCAAGCAAACGACCGTGGACGGTGAGGAGATTCCCAGAACCTAGAACGCTAAATACCGACGACGATATCTGAGCTAAATATGAAATGTCATTTCTTTTATTTTCATAAGCTATGTAAAAAGGCACGACTTTCCTTAAAAATTCTGTTTATGTGAACAAAAGATTATAAAGTGGATGTAGGCTATGACTTAGCCGAGCCACTATAAAAATATCATGTGTCATTTACTTTCCTGCATTATTTATATCTTCAACCAGTATTCTATTATGACTGTGAAACACGAAACGTTAAATTAAAATTTGGAAAGTTGGAGATGAGCTATAGGCAAGAACAAACAAAACGACTGTTTGTACGATAAGACATAGAAGAATGGGAAGACGACATTCTTGACTCTAACTCTCTAGAATCGAGAGAGAGTATAAAGGACAGGAAGACGACGTCCACTGAGGCGTGAAGGTGCACCTAGATGAGAGACCGCCTCAACAAAAACTCTAATCTGGATATGAGACAGGAGAGTATAAAGATGCCAGAAAGAAGAAGCATCAATGACGAAAGGAATATGGCCCCGTCAGAGAATCGGGGACATTTGGATTTTTTAATTTAATTTAATCTTGAATAGTTCTTGCTCAATTATCCAAGATTGACTGGGGGCATATATGTGCACTCATATTCCCCTCCACCATGATTTCATTACATAACTTTAGTATGACATACTTTTGTATTTTCACTTAAGTGTTGAACTAACGACTATCAGGCATTGCAGGAAATAAACTATTTTTATTTACAAATGTGTGAGTTTGCACAAGGAAAACAAGCAAAAAAGAAGATGCGAGGGCCGCAATCGCTGCAACAATTACGAACCAATTAAATGCCAAAATTAAACAAAGCACTTCATCATTTGGGCTTTGGATCGGACTTGGATTTTTTGGCAGCTTTCTGAGCAGCCTTAGCTTCCTTTTCAGCTTCGGTCATAACGCATTTCAACTTTTTCTTCCCTGTAACCGAAGTGCTAGAATCAGTTGATTTTTCCCAGGAGTCAGAACGCTGGAATCAAGAGAAGACTTTTTAGCAAGCTCCTCTGTAATAGATCTAGTTGAAAGCTTGACGACTAACCTTGATCCAGGATCCATCACTGCAAGAGGCTTAAGGCTTTCGAGGTCCAGGTCTTTAGGCTTTCGAGGTCCAGGTCTTCAGCTTTTAGCTTCATATGTTTATCTTGTTCGGCTTTCATTTCAGCCAAAGTGATGTCATCAGCGCTTTTTGAATCCACGACTATAGCCACATCAGGGTCTTCCTCATGTCCCTCGCTACCGCCATCGTCCTTTAAGGCGTCTATCATCTCGTCATCATGAGGAGCATCGGCCTTGGACAATTCAGCTCCCCCTCCTGACTCTGTTGAGGCTGCCTTATCCTTTTCTCCTTGAGCCTTCTCCGCGGATTTTGCTCCGGTGGTGGTTCCCTGAGGCACGTCTGTCTTCTCGGTCGGTTCAACACCTACAGAACGAGAAGCAATAGTTATCAACTCACGAGAAAATAAAGGATCCTTCATCGATTGCCCGATTATGTGATTAAAAGTGGAGACAGCTTTGATGAATTGGGGTGAAAAGGTAGAAATACCTTCCGATGATTTCTCAACTGGAGTGACTACCGTCTCTTACGCCGTCTCGGGTATGGGGGATAAAAGAGATGTCTGAAGATCCCTGGGTTTTCGGGGTCATATCCCTCAACTTCAGAGGTTTCGATGGCAGTAGAAGAAGAACCAGCCTCGGAGATATTCTTTTTTTTTTTGGCCATCCGCTTCTCCTCCTCCACAGCAGCAACGATGAGGCGATGCCCCTCGGACAGACGTGCCGGCTCATCATCTCTTACATATTTTTCCATAAGCTTGTCTTCATCGAAAGAATCTACCATAAGTTCCTCATTCTTCCACTCGATAATTTGGCTCCATACATGAACCAAGGTAGTCGGATAATCTTCAATCCAAGAGATGTTTCAGCGATGAATTATATGCGTGAAGAATTCGATTAGTAATTCGCCGAAACCATGCACTTCCTCCTGGGCCTCTGAGAGCTGCTTGCGGGTCTCTTCGGCGGAATTAATAACACTTTCCACATTACCCTCCGCTAGGGCAGCCCTATTCTCGGCCTCCATCAACTTGGAATCCAAGTCAGCGTTTCTCTTCTCCAATTCAGCGTTTTTTCTCGCTAACTCGCCTTTTTCTCGCTCAAGAGCATTGTAAGCAAGCTGCATTTTGGCGTTATCTGACTTAGCATCTTCTGCTTGCTTTTTCAACTCTAAGCGCCATTGGCTATGAGATTCTAGCAAGTCATGATAACACTTCTGTAACTCTTCAAATTGCTATTTAAAGTCGGTAGCATCTTGTTGAGCGATTACATGTTGGGCCCGCGTGTCCTCGAGGTCCTTCTCCAAATTTTTCAAGGCCTTTGCATCGGCACCTGCAGTCTTTTTCATTGATTCAATATCCGTAATTAAAGTTCGATTGATTCTGGAGAGGTTACGTGAATACTTGAACATCTCCGAATATTGTTTTTCGACTAAGTCAATCTTTGCTTTGGCCTCGCCTGCCCACCTCGAGGAAATAGGCTCGAGAGTAGTTAAGAAAGTCAAATTTTCAAAATAGTGGTCAGGGAATTGCTTCTCCAGATATGCCCGCTTAACTTTAGCTTCAGCATCCAATGGTGGAGGTGCGCTGCATGTTAGCTCAGTATCCTTATGTTTAGTGGGCACGATGGTCGCATCACCCTTCCTAGGCCGCTTATCAGAAACCTTATGTTTGCCTCGTGAGTCGGTATCTTTCGGCGGGCTCCTTTCCCTACTGCGTTTGTCTTGAGGAGAAGTTTGGTCTTTTGGCTGCGATGTATCTTCTCCTCGATGACCCTGGTAGCTTTTGTATCATTCTGGATCCGATCGAACGGGGGAGCGGGAGTGCGAGATGAGCGTCTGATAAGAATCATGAGGCCTTCTGTCCTCTCTACCCCGGCTTTTGTGGCGATCATGCTCGACAACGGAAGGGGGTCTAGTCATGCTGCGACGTATTTTCCTGACGTCATAGTAAGGACGAGACATTGTACCTACGCAACAATGTAAGTGGAATTCGGAGTCAGTATTCTCATGAGAAGTAAGTGCTGTGAAGTGTGGTGCTATTGTGTTAAGTGCATCCTAAGTGGTGTCCCCCCCCCCCCCGACAAACCCGAGTCTGAAGCCAAGCCAGTGCGAGTGGTCTCTTTGGCCTTAACAGGAGTAGTCTCCTCTGAAGAAGTAAAAAATGTAGGATTTGATCCAAAATCCTCTAAAGCATAGATAGTTTAAGGTGGGGGAGATCTCCTAAGCCCTGAAATGTAGGATCATCGGTAGTAGGGGCATCTCCTTGGGAAGCGTCTGTTGGTAGTTCTTTAGGAGATAGTGATTTCTCAAGAGAAATGGCATCCCCAGGGACGATGTACCCTTCTCGGTGCTTTTCGGCTATGTTGGCTAGCTTATCGTCTTGAGTTGAAGATGGAGAAGTTGAAGTCCGAAGTGGTATTCTTGGACTTTTTGATCCCTCGCCTGTTTCATGAATTATGTCCATTGGGGGGATGTATACATATGGACCCGACCCGTGACCTATGCTACGGGTAATGGACAATAGCCCATGATGATGGAAGTATTCATCCTTAAGGGCTTTACCGATGGTAAGAAATTTTTGATCACCATTAAGGAGCTGATACATCTGATCAAAGTACACTTGACCCGATATTTGTTTTGGGTTATCAACTGCAAACAAAACAGAAAGCAAGTTAGTGTATTAGCATGAGCGTAAAAAATTGAGATCTAGAAAATCAATGATTTACTTGATTTTGTCCATCTCCTGGTGCACCCCGACTGTTGCCTTATATAAAACCATTCTAACTTGGAATTGCCAGCCATGATGTTGAATGGTGCTGAAATGATTTTCCTTTTTAGGACTGATTCGAATTAAGAGAAGGAAGGTGTTTCTCGAGTCTGATGCTTGAAATTATAAAAAAAAGTGAATGTCATCGAAAGTGAGCTCTGTACCTAAAATATCTCGGTATGCTATATAAGGTATATAAATAAGCATAAGAGTTGGGATGTAGCTGCATGGGGGCAATCTGCATCTGTCTTAGAAAGTCGACAACAAAATGCGGAAATGGTGGAATAGCCCCAACCATACACATCAATCGGGTAATTGCCATAAATCCTTCCGGGGGATTATGAGGACAATCAGTTTTCGATGGCACCAGGGTATCCCTTCTTAGTATCCCGTGCTTTAAACATATGCGGACAAGTCTATCATAATTGATCGTTGATTCAACGGAGTCTACGTGTGATTCCAAGATAATGGCAGACTCAAATTCGTCAGGAGCTCGATTATCACCAATCCCTCCTTCCTCCTCATAGACCAGAGAAACTTCGCTATCGGAAGGCGTTTTGTTGTTATGCCTTCCTACTTCATAATCTGGGCCCTCTTTGTCGTATTCAGGGTCTGAAGAAGAAGATATGCCATCAATGGTAACTTTTTCAGAAGTTCCAACCACTTCCATCTTCTTTGCCAATCTAGATGAACGTCTTTCGTTCATGATGACTAAACTATCGAAGAAACAATAGCAAGAAAAGTTGCCCTTGTCCCCCGTGTGTGTATGTGAACTAAAGTGTGTGCTACGTGTAACAAAAATGCAGAGCAAACATATGAAAGCGTGATATGAAGATTCAAAGAAGTAATAATGTTTCAGAATGGTTCTTGATGTTTGTTATGTTCGAAAGGCGCTATCCTAACTGTTCGTCAAATTGAAGGTTATGCCAAGCATTGATTAAGATAATTGAAAAAAAATTTGCACATTAAGTTAGGCTGTTTCGGTTCGGTTCGAATATCTGTATTGGGATCGGATCGGAGGGCAAAGTCATGTTTCGATCGGAAGCGGACGTTCGCACCCAGTGAGTAAACCCGGATCGGCTCGGGTGAAGACATTCGGAGCGGATTGGATCAACTTGAGTAATCCTTCTTCTCCTTGTCCCTTATTCCCATCCGATCCGACCAGGTAGGTTTTGTTTTCCCTTTATTTTTGCCTTTTTTCTACTCCGACCCGATCCGGCCTTGTAAGCACCACCCGATCCGACCAGGTGAGTTTTGTTTTCTCTCTTTTGCTTTTTTCTGCTTTGACCCGATTCGGTCTTATAGGCACCTTTCCCTTTCCTTCACTCCAACGTTTCTCTACCCAAACCGATCCTAGTTCCTCTTCTTCATCCTCCACCTTTCACCTCGCTTAACCGATACTGAACCCAATTCTATTTCACAAATCCCTATTAAGTCCAAGCACTTACATGCTCAAATATACTGTAGAACCTAAATTCTTCCTCTCAACACCTCGAAGTGGTGACAAGAGCCACCAACGGCGACAGCGAAGAGAGAGAGAGAGGGCGGCGGCGTTGGAATTAAACGCGCACCATGACCGGATCGCCCAATACGACCACAAATTTCGACTGAAATCAGTTATTACAAGGATAATCGAAGCTTTTGACCTACCGAGTTTTAGAATTTAAGGAAGAACGAGGCAATTTCAGAGTTTTTGAAGTTCTAGGGTTTTGATGCTAAGTTTGCTTGGACGAGAGCAATAAAGAAAGAGAGGAGGAAGAAGGTGGGAGGCGGATTTATATAAAACTGAGGTGACCACTCGTATTCCTAGGCTACTTCACTCCGTTCGGACCGGGAGTCGAGCCCATGAAGGAACTCTGGCATGTTAGTCCATGGTGTGCAATATTGGAAGGCCTATCCGAATGTGCTACTGAAGGAAACCCATTCTGATCGGGATCCGAACCGAAGGGGATCATATACACCGATTTTCCACACAAGGAGAATTTAAAAAAAAAAGGGGGGGGGAAAGAAAAAACTCACCTGGAAGAATCACTAGACATCAAAAAGAGCTCTCAAAGTCGTTTGAAAATGAAGAAAGTGATTCATATGGATTGTGGATATATATAAGAAGCAAAAGCCACGACTTTATGAAGTGACACAACACTACAAGTAAATGGAGGCGATCATTCAATGGTTCTAATCCAAAGGATGTTTTGTAAATTGCTTCGAAGCACACTTCATTTTAAATAATATTGTACTTCGAGGGAGCAAAACGTTAGCCTACTTTGTGAACTAGGCTACATAAAAAGCTAACAGTGAGAATGCAACCAATCGGTTCAGATCGAAAGGAGATAACACAAGAAAAAAGTAGAGATCAAAGACGCAGAAATCATATCGGTTCGCATCAGTGAAATGTCAGCAACATTAGATAGCGAGTGGCCTCATCGGTTCAGATCGGAGAGATACGTCAGCAACATCAGAAAACAACAAATGGCCTCGTCGGTTCGGATCAGAAGAGTATGACAGCAACATCATAAAGCAGATGGCTTCATCGGAACGGATCGGAGGCACTCGATCCGAACCCTTTTCTCCGAGCTTGTGACCGTTGTTGCACACACTTCCTGAAGATTCGTACCAAGCATGACCATTTCTCCCACGATCTCCTGCCAAATCAATGCGCTGTCACCATCTGGAAGCCTCCGAACCCGACTCTTATTGGATGGGTGCCACGCAATTCCGAACCGAAGCCACTTCGAAGAGATTTTTCACCTATAAATACACCATCTAGAGGCATTTGAAGGGATCTTTTGGCAAATTCTCAGTTCTAACTTCCTCCATAGCCGAATTTCATAGCTACATTCAGATCAAAATCATCTCTTAAAGTCTATTTTTGAGAGATTTGAGTGAGTTTATTCATTGTAATTGTGAAGTTGAGTGAGAATCATTGCTGTATTTGTATTCAAATCATCAATTAAAAGAAAACAAAGTGGACGTAGGCTCATTAACGCCGAACCACTATAAATCGCGTTTCTTTGTTGCTTTTTGATTCTATTTCATTGAAATCATAATTAATTTGGGTGTTAGAACCAATTTTTGGTCTAATAGTGTACATATGCAATTGCTGTGTAAACAGTTTTTGCTTTGCCATCTCGACTAATTATGTAGTTTATTATTTAACTCACTTGATCACTTGTAGCTGTTATGATCCATGTAGTTGATGTAAAGATGTTGTGTACACATTCATACTGATCCTATACATAAATTAGTGCCATCATTTGACACTTGACTTGTGCACCTTTGAGATGAACCATATTCATGCTTGTACACATCCACAGATATGTAGTACTCGACCACTCTGTTTCACTTGTGCCTTATTATTGCTGCTTGTATTTGATGTTGCATACTTATATATTTGTTGAATTATGTTCATTTCTCATGACATTGTTTTTCCGACTTGCAGTTTCATCTCTGTACTGACTTGAGCTTAGCTCCATGCACAACCATATACATTTGTTTTGATATGAAACTTATTGTTGGTTATATTTATTCATGAATTCACTTGCTTCTTTAAATCATGTGAACTATTTTGGACCATTTTTGGTTTTTTTTTATTTGCACTTTTAGCTCGACCATTTGCACACTGATTTGCACTGAGTCGAGAATGTCCACGTGGCTACTCCCCAGTTGGGCACTGCTGTATTTTGATTTGCGAGGCAGTGTACACATGTATATTTATACACGTGTGTATATGCAGCCATCAGAATGATCTTCCTGTCTTTGTAGATCAGATTGAATCGAAAAAATAATGATAAACACACCGTAATTCTAAGGCAAATAAAATTTAAAAATAAATTTTTATTTGCTTGTATTTAATTTTATTTTTGTTCCAGTTTACTCTATGTGTTTTTGTGTTAGGTACGAAGATGACTGGACTGGATTTGAGAGCAGCGAAGATAGAACACTGAAGATGATGATGTTTATATGTGTCAGTGTATATGAGTGAAATGTATACTGAGTGTAGTGTATATGAAAATGTACTGAGTGATGAATGAACTGTAGTGAGGAGCTGTGAGAGAATTGTACTGATATAAACAAATTTGATTGAAATAAAATATCTTTTTATTGTTGTCAGACAAACTTGTCTAACGTATTTAGTTTATTTACAAGTACACTCTCATGTGAATTGAATAAATAGTGGAGTTATAAATAGTTATACTGCTTGGGTGTTTGAAATATAATATTTAATTTAAACAAAATACTGTATGAATATATGAATGTCTGTACAGTCGTATTCTAATTAAATATAAATATTATATTGCTATCTGTGATGTATAAATAGAACAGTACAATACCAAACACATTTTAAAATAATATTTATTTGTTTCTTATCATCAATCAAAAATCATATAATTGTGTATACAACTACTTCATATACAACACAATTAAGTGCTTATTTCATACTGTGGTCATTTATATTTGAAATCATATTAGATGTCATAGATTAGTTAACTTAACTTATCGGTTATTGTTATCATTTACTCAAAAAAACAAATTATTGGACTGATTTTCGAATTTCAAATCACATATTATCCAATCGTTGATTATTAAATTCAGTTTCTAATTAAGGGTTCATATATAACAAATAACGTTTTTACTCGAAATCTTTATCTTAAACCAAATCGGATTTAATTGTTCAAACTGGGAATATGCTTTAATTTAGAATTGGTAAATTAGTTTAAAAATAATTACATAATTGTAAAATATTTATGTAAATAGTTTACTAAAAATACTTGTAAAAAAATAATAGTTAAATTAAATGTAGAAGATAGTTATATAAAATTTGCTGTAAAATATATGATAATTATATTAAGCATAAAAAAGTTATGAGATATATAATAGATATGAAAATGAATAGTAAAATAAACTTTGTACAAATAAAATAGTTTAAAATTTTACTAATAGTAAAACAAATAAAATAAAATAATCCAATCTGAATGAAATATATGTATTCCCAAAATTTGACTTATAATTTATTTCATATTTTAAATTCCTATTCAAGTAAACTTAAACTTTAACGATTTAAATTATTACTTAAATAGAGTTTTAACATTAGTTACATCTTTAATTAAATTCTAAATCATTTACTTCAAGTGGGTTTTGAAAAGTAAATTCTCAATTCATTCAAAGTTTAATTATCTTGTTTACCACTTAAACCCAGTTCTTCCACTTCAAAATTTATTAATTTAACAAGTCAATTAATTTTTAATTTAAATCAAATGTTTCCTTTCACTTACTTTAAGAATTATATCCTTTCTTTAAAATAGTTTTAACTCAATTTCATAATTTCAAGTTAAATATTTCAAAAATTAACTAAAACCAAAATATTTAAATTAATTTTCAAAATCAACATATAATTCTAAAATTTTCAAAAAATAGTTTTATTAACCAACGGTGTTCATATATGATTTTTTATCCTATGGTCAAGTGAACCGTGCATATATCATTCCAGCCTATTTAATTAAATATCCAAGTATATATCATTTCAAACTATATTATAGTTTAGTATAAAAAAGATATAGTGATTCAAGTACATATCATTTCCACCTGCAATGATTTTTTCCTGTCAACAAGGAACTGGCAATGTGAGAACAATATATAAGTAGCATAACACATCAAGTAACAACATTCAATAGGCACATGTCACATAACATACAATAAGCACATGTCACAAACGAAATTTACACCTTAACATAGAAAAATATTATATCATGTGCTACTCATAAAAAATCTAAATCTATAGAAAATATTTCAATGATATTTCAGGTAAATAAATTCACTTAACAAAACAATTAAAATCGTGAGTGAGCGGTTCTGACCTTTCGTGGATCAAAAGATAGAAATGCAAATAAAGACCCATAATATTGTCTCAACCAATTTAGAAGAAGAAAGAAGTAAGGTTTTGGCTAGCGGGGCTTAGATTTTCCTAGAATTTAAAAATATTGAACTAAAATTTAGTCACTTTAAAAGAGATTTTTGAATCTGTTAACCAACGAATTTGAAAAAGTGATCAACAACAAAATTATTACAAATTCTTTTTTCTACAGTTTAATAAAAAGCATGATTTTGATTATTCTGAGGGAAATACAAATGAAATGGTAAAATACATTTTCATATTAGAAAATCATGATCTGAAAATTAGACTGAATGATTCTTGTTTTTGACATAGTAAAACCCAAAATTTGAAAAAAGTGGTAAAAAGTAACATTGTAGCTAACATGATGTAATAACCCAGAATTTCAGAACCAATTTTTTTTTTTTTAATTTAAGCTATTTTAAGGAATATAGGAATATAAATTGGTTATTTTTGCTAAATAAAATTTAAGAATAATTTTAAAATTAGTTTTTATATTTTATTAGACGTAAAACAAACTCAGTAAAATTATTAAATTGATTTACAAGCCTTGTATTTGAAAATTTTGAAAATTCAATTTTTAAAATCATCGCCTCGCCCTAAAAAGTGAAATTTTGCTAATGAACGCAGAATTCAACGAGACCAGTTTTGTTGGATTTGGAATAATAAGTCATGGCTAGATTTCAAATTTCGCAGGATACGGAGTTAGTATGTAGTTGTTAGAGGCAAGCCTGTATGGAGTAAAACCGACAGTCAGTTTACAAAGGAAGTTATTGAGATGATCTCAGAATTTGATTTCACTTTTTTCTGCATTAGTATCATCAAATAATGGTAGAATCCAAAATTTTATAATTTTTGGAGTTAGTGTGTGGGCATACAAGAAGAAAATGTACGCTAAAATTGCATTTTTGAAGCTAATTGAGAAATTAAACGGAAGGTCAAACGATTCAGAATTCGACGAAACTTGGTTCATTGGATTCATAATTCCGTATATTATCTTGTGCCAAAATTTCATAGCAAACGGAGATCATTTGCAGTCGGGCAATCAGAGAGAGGGAGAGATAAATTTCTTACTTATTTTTTTTCTTCCATTCCTCCTTCACTTTTCCTCCATCTCCACTTCCTCCACATTTCTTCAAAAATGGCCTCCTCCCCCGAAGAGCTGCGGCCACACCCTCCTCCGTGCTGACCACCGCCTTCACTAGCACCTCCTTCTCTCCGACGCCACCCTCCTTCTCTCTTCCTTCCTCCTCTCTCTCTTCCTTCGCAACCCTTAGAAGCCTCTCCACCACCAAAGCTCCTCCCCCGGGTCCCACCACCACCACAGCCACCTCCACGCCATGCCATACCGCCTGCGGCCACCCTCCTTTGGTCACGGACCCCACCTTAGCCAAAAGCCCCTCTTTTATCGTTTGCAAATACAATCCACTACTTCTTTTCTCAATAACCGTTGATCAGTGCATTCATGGCCAATCCTTTTAAACGAAAGTTATAGATCACATTTTTCTCTACGAAATTCACATATCAAAATCGAATTTTGGAGTTCGGAGCTGCTCTAAAAGCGTGGCTGAAGTTCGCTGGCCTAGAGCTGTTTTTTTTATTTCTCCTGAATCCGAGCGTTTTCGGAAGAAAGTGCACAAGGGAAAAGTTGTCTGAAATGGCGTTTCTGTAGTGGTTTACCAAGTCTGGTGAAGATTGGAGGTCGTATGCAAACTATAGAGCCATAATGGTGAATTCTAGTTATAAAGAGCGATAACAGCGAGTGCGCGACGAGAAATTCTACATAAGAAGAGTCGCGGTGTTTGGTTTGGCTACTAGGTGAGAACTCTCTCGCTCGAACATTTTGTCATGTTATTATATCATACTTTGTTATATGGTGCCTGGTACCTCACGTCACAGTTGTTTGCAAACCCATGGATGATTTGTTGATTTCTTGTATTATGTAGTGATGTGATTTTAAAGTGTTTAACATGTCAGAATAATGTTAATATAAATGTGGTAGTTGAAATTGGATAGAAATACCCATTTATGAATTGAACAGTGAAAATTAGCTAGTTAGAAAAATAGTTCGAATTGAATTGGAATTGATTATATTTATTAATCGGTGATGGATTTAAATTTATTGTTGTTGGTTGAAAAAACCACACGGGTCATGGATGATATTTGACTTACACATCTCCCTTGTGTTATATTGCGGTTAATCAGTTGATTGACTGAGTTATATAAGCGTTAATGATTTGATTGAAGCTTATATGAAAATAAATGCACACTGGATGCCATTTTGGATGTTGATAGTTAGTTACAACTATTGTTGGATGTATATGATGAATGGAATCCATATGAATTGATTTATATGGATATTGGTTGAAATTTTATTCTAATTCGGAATAAAACACAAATGGTTACATAATATAATATTCAATGAAATTTGAAATTAGGTTCCGATGTCCGATTTTGGATGGACACAAGAATAGAAAAATATGAAGCCGAGTAAAGTATAAACGCTATTTTAACTCAAATGAATTTTTATAACTATTTTATTAATTTTTAAAATGAATATCGACAAGACTGAATTTCAAAATTTGACATTTTGAAAATATTATCATTTGAGATCATAGTGAAATAAAGGATGTTCAAATTTTATTTAAAATTGAAATGGAAGTTGGAATCGTTTTTGAATGAATTTATAAACATTTCATAAAATATGTTTTGAATGGAAATCGACGAAATATATTATATATATTTAAATGTCCTAAATAGAACGCATCGCGTAGCAACCATTTGCGAATTTTAACTATAAACTTTGAATGGACGTAACAGGAGATCTGACCGTCAGATTCTCCTTAAACCAGAACCGTTGGGTTCGAATCGAAAAGATCTTTCCGATGAATATAAGGGATTTTAATTTGAATGGTTGGATTTTAAAATATATCAAAATCAGTTTCAGAAAAGGCGCTATGGATGCAGCTCGGTGGCCAATATTGGAAACTAACAGTAAGGGCCTTGATAAAATTATTAAAAATGTAAATAAATTATGTAAATTCATAATAAATGATTTGGAAAGATTTTGGATGAAGTATTTCAAAGTTTGAAAAGATAAATGATATTTTTATCTGAATGAATTAGTTAATAACTAGAATAATAATCCAATGATTTTTAGAAATAATAAATTGGATAGTAAATGGTTTTTAATGTAACCAAAAGTTTCCAATATATATATATATTGGAATTGATTTGAATGGAAATTATCTTCGGATATTTTCGATATTGGGTTCCATGATCAACGGATATCGTTAAGGAATTTGGGAGATATTTATATCTTTATTCCAATATGATATTTGTTAGTTTCAGAATTTAGTACTGAATGTAAGTCGGCATGATTTTAATTTAATATCTTATGTTTAATATCAAATTGGATTTGGATTTGTTGTGAATGGTATCTTAAATAATATTGTTCTTAAACCCATTTATGAATGGAATACATCTTTAAATTAAGGTTTAGAGAAAATTTCCAAACTATTTAAGTAAAGTCGGATTGAATGGAATTCAATTAATAATAAACGAGATGAGTTTCTAAAAGAAAAGCGTTTACTATTTATGGAATTTAAAAGGCTTCGCCGCTATTCCACTTATAGTATTAGTCTAATACAGAAATTTATATCGATTATGATTTATTTAGATTTTGGTGAAGATTCCCTATTTAATGAAAGATAATTTTGGGTTTATTGTGAACGGTGTTTTTATGTGACATTTGCTCTTTAACCCAAGTAAAGACAAGATTAATTTCCAAAGGTAGAATAACTATTAAGTAATGAATTTTAGATTAAAACTAAGTTGGAGTTTTGATGAATCTTTAATTAGATTGAAATGTTAAAATAGGTGATTAAATGTACCAAATTCGAAAACTGTCCGAAATGGAGTACCCCCAGATTTACTCCATGCGATAGTTAAATCTTTAATTAGATTTGAATGTTAAATGGTAATTAAATTTACGAATAACATGATGGATGTTAAATATGAAGTACCACCAGTTTTGCTCCATGGGATGAATAGGTTGGGATTGAGATAATAAAATGAATAATTACTTTGATAAGGCTCGTTAATCCCGACTAGTTGATAAACCTTAATTTGGTTTAAGTTGTGAAAAGATATTATAAATTCTTTTGAAATGATTTCCTAGAATATATGTATAAAAGAATATTCTAGATTGGAATAATATGTCTGTCATCTTTGTGTACTTATCGCATGATTATAAAGACGCGCCGATTATTTGGAAAGACTGGGCTTAACCCATTCTGAATAACTGTTACGACGATTAAAAGTCAACGATGAAGACGGTGGTTGAAGATCGGAGATCTTCACATCGAATGGATGATTACCGATGTCTTGCTTGTGTAGGCTACCCAAGACAAGGTAATAAGTGGTAATTTTCCAAACGTACTTGGAAATCGACCGAACCGGTTATGCGACGACCCCTCTCCTATGTTGCACATATGGGATGAGGAATAAGGTGCCTCCGATTTCTTTTAGGCCCAGAACAGACTAATGAATAGATGCGTGTCTGACATTATATTATGTGTTAAATTCATTGATCTCTGCTAAATATATTTTTGTTTGGTGGTAGAGAATTTATTATCTTTCTTAACACACTTCTCTGACACGTACGAGCTCAGAGGTTGTATATCGGTAGACATTAATGGTATGGTATGGAATGATAGTATAGTATGCGGAGATGCAATGATCAAGGCTTTTGTTGAAAAGCAGGGCCTTGTGGATGATGATCAAAGCACTAATTAATTAGCATAGTTTTGTGTATAGCGTTAATTTGCGAGCCTTACACCTCGGTATGAGTCAAAAACGGGATAAGAGATGCAGGAAGTGCATGTGTTTCTTTCAAGATAGAAGCTATGTCATGGTACGGAGCCCAGAAATTTTTACTTATGTGGATGATGGATTGTGAGTCGCCTCGAATGTAGAGCCAACTAAAGGGCTCAAGCGATAGGTCTGATAGGACTGGGAAATGTATTGTTCAAGAATAACTAATCTACAAATGTTAGGTGTGGACCGGCTCTACAAAATCCAAGGGTTGCCCATAGGTGTGATCCTGGGTCATCTTGCTAGACGTGATATGAATTACGTAAAGAGACCATCCGTTGCCTTGACTCATGATGGAAATCTAATTTCCAATATGCAACTTTTCATTTTTAGTTGTAAACATATATGGCGACATAGTAAGATGGGGTACTATGCCATCTATAATTGATACATTTATATTTGAAGTTGTTTTCTGCGCTATGGACTTATAGTTATATCAAAAGTATTTATTTTAAAGTGTATCAAGCATGTTTGGCTATTATAATATAAAACTCTATCCTCCGGCTTGCGTTGCATTGCGTGATAGGAACTGAGTGTTATAATAGCTTCATTTTCCAAATAGCATTGCGTTGTTTATAAATTGTTTTGTTTTAGAGTATTCAAGGAAGTGAACCCATTCCATGACAGACGACATGGTCTCGTGATTTACCCTATTGTAAAGTAAAAGTTTAACAACTGTTTTAAGTTTCCACAACAGTTCCATGACTGACTTGGAGTTTATTGTTTTCACCTAAACTCTGGGTGCCCATATTTTCCACACCGGCAGCTAGTAGTTTTGGTTTTGCAAATTTCTATTTAATAGGATTCTGGTTTACAGTTGGAGCTATATTCGTAAAGCTTTGTATCCGTGTATTTCTTTCAGTTGTGTTTTTGATGTATTTTCGCTACACAATGTATTTTATTTACATATTTTATTTCCGTTGTTATGTAATCTTTTCTCTGATATGTGTATTTCCGCTATGTATTATTTATTTGCACTATGATATTTGTACTCTGATGAAAATTGTTGTAATAGCAATGAAATATTCTATTGTTATGTGTGTCGGTACGTAGTGTCCTCATACAATCCAGTCTTTTTCGTCTCTATGGAAATTGATGGATTTCGGAGTGTAACAAGATGGTATCAAAGCTTTGGTTTACAAAGCTCAAGAACAAGACACATTACAACTGAACAAAATAATTCATCAGAGATAGAATTAGTAACATTCTATTTAAGAATACTCATTAAAAATAAGATCAATAGCATTTTAGAATGAGAAACTCGTTAGAGATGGGGTTAGTAATGCCCCAGAACGAGTTGAGAGTGGCACATTTATAAGTAACGTATTTGTGATTATATATATAATCCAATCTTAGAATATATTTTTAAGTGTATAAAAGTTATATGTTTAGAAAGATAATAAACCAATGGATTATTTGCGTGATTGTTTGGTTTCCTGTTTGATTACATATGACGTGTATTTAAATAAATCAGACAAAATCTTCGGCGATTTTGGACAGTGAATATATGAAACAATTGTTATTTAATTTAATTGAGTTAAGTTAAACTGAATTTCAAATTTATTTAGAATTGGATATATATATATATATACACATATATATATGTTGAGCAGGTTAATTGCTTATAGTTGTGTGGAGAATAAATTGCGTTCCTGACGAATAGGTGCACCTTATTTAGTTGGTTGCGCAATTTTATTATTTATTACAACAACTGTGAATGATTTGGATGCGCTATGAGGTTGCTCAGTGTGAAATTAAACATGCTCCATAGGATAGTAGCAATAGTTATGAACTACGCCGCATAACATACTACTGAAGATAGCATAGCATATCATATTCCATATAAGCATTTGGTGCTTATATGACGAGGTTTGGATTACCATATTAGCAAGATGCTTGTATGGCGATGACTGAATTATAGGTTGAACCGAGGACTGATTATGGACTTAATAACCTATAAAGGTAAATTGTAGGATTTAATAACAAATCCTATACAGGTCTTGAGATAACAAAAATACACTCTCTTGTTTTAGTTGCAGCACGTGGGAATGGTGGGAGAAGGGTATGTAAATCATAATGGGTGTGCACTTGTATGCGATATACTGATTATTGGGTGCCTAATACAGCCCAATAAATTTGTTCAGATTGACCCGTATAAAGGAGATTATGGAAAAAAAATCAGAAATTTAAGGTGTTAGCCAAATTTCAGAGAAATTTAAAAAGTTCCTAGAAACTAAAAAGTTGAAGAATTCAAGCCAGAATGAAAGTTGAGTGGGTTAGTTAAACATCTTCCAGCTCCGTTCTTTTTCGAAGACGAAAATGTTTTAAGTAGGCGAGATTGTAACTACCTAGAATTTCAGAACCAAATTCAATTTTTTTTAATTTAAGCTACTTTTAGGAACATGGCAGTATAAATAGATTATTTTTGCTAAACAAAATTTGAGAATAATTTAAAAATTAATATTTATAGTTTGTTTAACTTTAAACAAATTCTATAAAATTATTAAATTGATTTATGAGCCTTGTATTTGAAATTTTTTAAAATTATGTTTTTTAAAATCATCACCTCACCATTAAAAAGTGAAATTTTGCTAGCGAGCTCATAATTCAACGAGACAAATTTTGCTGGATTTGGAATAACAAGTCATGGCTGAATTTCAAATTTCGCGCGAAACGGAGTTAGTATGTGGTTGTGAGAAGTAAACATGTCTGGGGTAAAACTAAGAATTAGTTTACAAAGGAAAGTTATTGAGACGATCTCAAAATTCGATTTCACTTTTTTTTGGATTTGTATCGTCAAATAAAGGTAGAATCCAAAGTTCCATAATTTTTGGAGTTAGCGTGTGGGCGTACAACAAGAAAATGTACGTTAAAATCACGATACATATCCCATTGTGTACGGATTGGGGGTAATTAGCTATGGACGACAGTCGGTGGGTTCGATTTTGAGTTAGAAATTAAAAGTTGCTTTTAGTAATTAAATAAATAAAGAAATAAAAATAAAAACCCTCACCCCTCCTCTCTATTATCTCACAGCTCTCCTCCCCCGTTCAGATTCATTCAAGAAAAAAAAAACCCGACGCCCCAGATCTAAACCCCCCCTGGTCGAAGTTCGCCCTCGCGCCCCCTGGTGGCGCCGCCGTCGACAGAACCCTCCTCCTCTTTCTCGACCGCCGAGCCCCCCTCCAATCCCCAAACCCGCACCCCTCCTTCTCTTTCCTCCGATAGGCCCACCACCGCAAGCCGCCGCCTCTCCTCCACCCTCAGCCACCAATTCCGACCCTCCTCCCCTCCGATTGATGAATGCGGTGAGTTTTTTTTAGGTTAATTATTTAAAAATCTGATTTTTATTAACATATATATAACATTATTTTATATATATATATATATATATATAGCATGGTTTTATATTTAAAGATATGGTTTTTAATTTAAATAGTTTTAATTTTGATTTATAAAAAGCGTATATTTTTCAATGTGTAAAGGCGAGATGTTTAACATTGTAAAGGTGAGATTTTTAACGTATAAAAAAAATGATCTTTAACATATAGAAGGTTCGATTTTTAACTTCAAAAAGGTTAAATTTTTCTATGTGAAAAGATTAGATCTTTCTACATGAAAAGATAGAATTTTGTATTTGGTTGAAAAGTGAATAAAAATATGATTTTTGTATTATATAGATAATAAAAATTCGATCTTTATATCATTGGAAGAATAAAAATGTGATTTTTATTCATGTAGAGTAATAAAAATATATTTTTTATTATATTACTAGCGATATAAAATAGAATTTTTATCTATATAATAGCGATGTAAAAATAGAATTTTTATCTATATAATAGCGATGTAAAAATAGAATTTTTATCTATATAATAGAGATATAAAAATAGAATTTTATCTATATAGTAGCGGTATAAAAATAGATTTTTTATATACATAGCAACAATATAAAAATATGATTTTTTATATATGTTGTGGCTACAGGCAACGAAAGTGACAGAAGGCGAGCACGACGAAGATTTCTACATTAGAAGAGTTGTGGCATTGGTTTAGCTTGAGTGAGAACTTCTCACTTTAAATCTTGTTTTTCTAGTTAAAATATATACTAGGATGCAGACGGTGCTTAGCAGCACCCGACACTCGTCGTCCACAGGCCATGGACGACTTGTATGCTTGTTTGATGTATTGAGAAGTTTGTTTGTGATGTTGATGTGAAATGGATGATAAAACCTTCATGTGTTGAAATAAATTAATATCGTTAAAAATATATTTTTTAACGTGAATATGAATATAGTGAATGTGAATAAATAAATATTCATTTACAAACCGGATGGTTTGTTTATGTACACGTATTTGAAGGATATGGATTGGGACGATAAAATTTATACATCGCCCAACTGCACAAATAATATTCAGTGTTTGTGGATTGAAACCCCACACGGGTGTTGGGATGATATTTGACGTACACAAATCCCAATTAGTGGTATGTCGATCGTTTGACTGACAGACTGTATGAGCGTTAATTATTTATATTTAATGTTTATGCAGTTGTGTGGTGCACTTCGGATGATGGTTTTGTCTACACCAAAATTTGGCAAAACAACCGAAATATTGCTTAACACGTCACCTAATCGAAGGCGAGATGCTTAGAAAGCACGTCACCTTTTCAGAGGCAAGATGTAAGTAGGTTTTTACAATTGTGTGAGGCCATATCCAAA
Source organism: Allium sativum (assembly GCA_030737875.1). Lineage (NCBI taxonomy): Eukaryota > Viridiplantae > Streptophyta > Magnoliopsida > Asparagales > Amaryllidaceae > Allium > Allium sativum. The sequence goes on along the minus strand of CM060925.1, from coordinate 302,021,991 downwards.
ATCTAAGAACATCAAAATACAAAAAGAACACAAGAGTTTATAGTGGTTCGACTCTTATGCGAGTCTACGTCCACTTAGAAGATAGAATCTCATTAATCACCAAGAGTTTTACAAAATTCTTGCACTTATGCATTCATAAAGTCTCTTTTGACAAGCACTAATCCTTTTCACTCCTTTGAGAACGGTAGGAAGCTTGAAGAATTTATGCTATCTCCTCCATAGAAGCCATGATCATGAGCTTGGTAGATCTTCGATGAATTGTGAAGAAGAGATGTTGAAAATGCTTCAAGAGGCCCAAAGAGCAATTTGACAGCACCTCCTCGTGGTTCCCCGGGAAAGTCCACTTGAAATGGTGGAGGTAGGGTGCTATTTATAGGTGATGGAGTGGCTGAAATCTTCAGTTCAGGATTCTAGTCGACATTTTAGGTATTTACGAAAGTGCCACTGCTAGTTGTCACCAGCTGTCGTGCTTCTTTATGTGTTTTAACCGACCAGGGATCTTTGCTAGAAGAAAGACGACCAGGGGCTCACACACGACCAGGGAGCTCAAGTTATGAGGCGGACCGACCAGGTGATGAGGGAGCCAGATGGCGCTGCATTCTTGGCAGGCGGGCCAACCAGGGATCTGATGCTTTAAAGAGGATCGACCCTAACCCCTCGAAGCTGGTTGGAGCAATCAGAAGCTAGCGAGTGACCAAGTCAACATGGAGACGAGAGCGACCAGATACGATAGGCTGGAGCGACCAGCTATTTTACATCTCTCGAGCGACCAGATATCTTCCCGTATTTGGTGCGATCCAAGGGCTTGTGCTCAAAGCAGAACGACCATTCGTCTTCCATATCTGGAACGACCAGTGGTGTTTAAGGAAAGAAACGACCAGAGGTTTCACCCATGACGACCGACCCTTCCTTCTTTGTCTAAGAACCGACCCCTTCTTCAAGTGTCCAGAACCGACCCGCACAAATTTGTTGATAACCTATTAATCGATTCAGGTGGATAACATTTTGCCCCTCGGAGATTCATAGTTTTTACAGAAAACTATGGACTTCGAAATATTACACGATATATTAGTGGATCAATCAGGTTTAACTAGGGGTCAGTTTTAGACTTCATTTGTATGGGTCGGTTTTAGACTTCCTCTGATCCGGTCCAGATAATGACGAGGCAGCTGGTCATCCTGGCTATATAACTTCTTCTTAACCCTTAGTATTCCTCACTTTTCTAACACCGAATTTTTTCATTTTAATGGCGACATTTCTCTAAGAAAAATTCTTCAATCTTCATTTTCGTTCTACTGATTTAATTCGGGAATTCAATCCATCCTCGATCACCCACCTTTATTCTCTGTCAAGCTTTCTGAATCTTAGTCGCTCGAGCCCAATTTTTCACCGAAGCCTGGAAGTCCGATCCAAACTTCTTCATCTAGTTGATCTTATTGCAGGTATATGTCTTTATTTTACCGATAATTCAAGAATGATTAGTGTTGGTTTTGGAATCTGACTGAATTCTTTGGGGTTAGGATGTAATCGGATTGACTTTGATGTATAATTTCAATTTGTGGCAGAATTCTTAAATCCGAATCCCCTTATGTATTGACATGCTTGACAGTAATGTGGTATTCGGCTTGAGTTTGTGGATGATGATTTTTGAAATGAGAATTCTTGTGGTTTTTTCTTTACTGCGATAATGATTACAATGTGTTTGTGAGAAAATTCGAATGACTGATGCGTGTATGATTTTCTGCTTTGTTCATCATCCCATAATGTTTCTGTTATGCATTCGTATCATATCCAATTTCTTATGTACGATCAGCCTGGTCGGTCTTGCGTTGTGTCAGTCTTGGGTGATTTTCCATGGTTCTATTGGCTAATTTTTTGTTTAACCAACCATTTTAAAGGGATAGAACAGCGTGTGAACCGACCAGCTTTATTTTCGTCTGATTGACCGACCAGAAATGTATCCAGGAAAAAGCTCGTTCGAGTTTGAACAACTTTACCCGATAGGACCGACCCATGCGGATTTGAATTTTGACCGACCAGGTTGTGATTGCTTCCAGATTAATCGTAGAACGACCAGCCCAAGGATGTTTATACCGACCAAATAGGGGTTAGTTTTGCGCGACCACTAGATCCTGACTGGTTTAGAGCGACCATGTCTTGACTGGTTTAAAGCGACTAGGTCTTGACTGGTTTTGAGCGACCGGGTTTTTAACTGGCCAAGGCCGACCCTGTTTGAGCTTAATTAATATTCTTGTGGTTTGTTTTTCCAACATGCCTGTTTGTGTAGAAATGACAACCAAATGAAGGACTCGCAAAATTGTTGAGGGAACCTCACCAACTAGAGAAGCTGGGACCTCTGATCGAAATATTGAAACATCTTCGACTGCTACCACTAAGATGAATGTTACTCAAAACTTTCTGAGCCCTCGATTTCTTACTCATACACCAGTTGATAGCTACTTGACGACGCTTGAAGTTGACTCGTATCTTAAGTTGTGCAAGCAATATGGCCTATCTGACGATGAAGTCAAGTTCCCTGGAAAAGATGGTTTGCCTGACCACCCTCCCCCTGGATATGTTGCAGTTAATCGGGGGATGCTCCAGAGTGGAGCGATTCCTCCTTTCACCCCTTTCATAGAAATGATCCTAAAGAATTTGGCCATTGCTCCTTATCAGTTACACCCTAATGGCTATTTTATCCTTATGAGTTTATATGTGTTGTTCATGAGAATCATAAAACACGAACCAACTTTCAAAGATATATGCTCCTTATACTCTTTTAAGAAACGGAAAAAGAATCGTCCTTCCTTTTTCTTCATGGAAAGCAGGCAATCTAGGGTTATAACTGGCTTGTTCGAGAGTATCAAAGGATTTCCCGATCAATTTTTCTACGTGCGATGTCCTGACAACTTTTTCGGCCGATGGACCGAAGGAGGTAAATATCCACAAAGATTTCATTTTACCTTTTACCATCATTTACTGACTTTTCTTCATTTTACAGAAGCGCCTTCTGACCAAGAAACAAATATTAACCAATCTCTTCTGGAATTATTATTATCTGTTAGCGAAACTAAAAGGAGTAGACAGTTTTTGCTTTCCGAAGAATTCCTTCGACAATACAACCTGCTTCCCCCATCCCGTACTTTGACGGTGAAGAAGACATCCAAGAAATACATGAAGAAGTGTACACAATCTGGTAGTGGAAGCCAAAAACCTGTGAGCACCCCTGAAAAACATGAACACACCTCTGAAAAATAGGTTGACACTTTGGCAATCCCGGAGAAAATTGCAGAAAACCCGCCTCCTTTAAACACCGGAGAGGAAATTGTACAGCGGGAGGGTAAACAGCTTGGGGTAGAGGAAACGGCTTTAGATAACGAACAGATCATTGAAGATCTTCTTATGGATTCATCTATTCCCAATGCCCAAGATGGAGATTCCGCGGGTACATTTGGTGAACTTCCTGACTTAGATACCGTGCAATATCTCAATAAGGACAAAACTCCTACCTCAGGTTCCACAGCCCCCAACATTCAGACTGATTCCAATCCTCAAGAAATTCCCGAGCCAGTGCCGGATGCAAGGGTAGACTTAGTATCAAATCCCGACACACGCTTGCTAGGCATGTTTTTTAGGATTAAGCTTGTTTTCATAGTCGTAATCTCATCCACTTACTTCGCATGTTGTTTTACTCACATACTTTTCAAATGCTGAAGGAGTCTGTTACTTTTGCAGGAATGAGGCCGCCCTCACTTATCGACAATTTTCGGAAGAACAGACAGTCTTCCTCCAACCATCCCCATCCCTTGAAGAAACGCTTTAAGCCAGCTCCTCCTTTAACCAAGACATCTCAACCTCAGAGATTGCATGATCATCACCCAATTCCTTCTTATGCTTCTTATGAGCGAACTGCAGAGCAAAGAGCATGGTTTTACGATCATCTCAGGACAACGGATGATGAGGCAAGGCGAGAAAAAGAGAGCTCTCTTGAAGAGAAAAAGTGGAGATGATCTGAGCATGGAGATCCCTCAGAAGCGTGCAGGAGGATATGTCCCTCCCTTTCCAACCCCGGCCGAGCTTCAAGCCATTATTTCAAGGCCGCGCGAAGTACTTCATGTTGAGAAGGAACTTGGAGGTTCCAGTTCTACTTTTTCTCACAGATTCGGAGATTGGGATATGAGAGGGATAAAATTTGATGTAGATCTTTGCCCCAAAGACAAACGGGACATGATTGAGGATGTGGCAAAAGCAAGGGATCTTCTAGATGGTATCGGCAAAACCATCGACAAGCGTTTTTCAGCGTGGCATCGACTTGGCTATGAGTTTTAGAATCTCAACACCCACCGAATAGAAAGCATCAAAAACTTGTAGGATGAAAAGTCCCAGCTTATTCAAGTCATCAAAGCCCAGGAAACCCAGATCTCTTCATTAGAAGGGGGTTCTAAATTGAACGATTTGGAATCCGAGATTGAAAGGCTTCATAAGGAAATCGAAGTTGCTAAACATAAGGAAGCCGTATTGAAGAAACAAACTGAAGATGCCTTAAAAGCACAAGAAGATGCTGAAGCTCAGCTAGCCCTGGAAAGAAGGACTTCATCTGCTCGTGAGTCGGAAATCATATCTCTTCGTGACAAATTTGCCGTTGAAACCGTCAAAACTTCTACTTTGGAGAAAGAAAGGCAAGAAGCTTTGGACAATGCCCGAAAGATTAAGGAAGAGGACGAGGCAACCTTCATGGAATTTTATGTTTGTAGCGTTATGTATGGGGGGAGCCTTCGTTTCTTAGGAGAGGGTTATGGGAACATTCTTGCTCATGTTTTGGAAGAGGTATTAAAACGATCTGACGGGGCTGAGGACAGCCAACTCTAGCTTGATCTACTGGATGAAGAGGATCAAGAGGCCTTAGCTGAAGGCAGAAACTTCCTCAAGAGCCAACATGGTGAATCATCCAGAGCTAAGACTTCAGGTACTATTTTTGATAATACTTTTACCGGGTTGACTGATGACGTTAACATCTCAAGCTTTTCGACTTGTGTAGATATCGCGATTCCTTCCCCTGCTGCTGGAAATTCTGCTGAAGACAAACAGCAGGATTCAGATGGAGAAATAAACATTGATGATTATGAAATCAGTGCGAACCCTCCCGCCTTAGGTAAAGATGACATGTGCCAAGTTATGCTTGACTTAGATTGTCTCTTTCCCCCTCTAGGACATTTTAAGCTCGTGGACCATTATAATTATGCAATGAATTCACTTTCACCATTGCCGGCCTGTCGGTGGATACACAGCCATGGTGATGAACGCCATTGAAACTGACTTGCCTTTTTTTAATATAGGCCCACTTGTTGATGCTTCCACGGACATAATGCTTTCTCAACCAGGCTCTCAGGAAGAAAGGATTGACGTGATTGCCAACCTTGATCGAGACCTCCACAACCTCCAAGAAGACGACCATGATTCTGAAGAAACAATCGATGATGTAATCGACAATCAAGGGGAAAAGGTCAGTTCTTCCACTGGTCGGAAAAACCGAAAGCGTTCTATCAAAAAGAAGACCACCAGCTTGTCAAACCCTGAGAGTTCTACTTCCAAACCTGCATTGAGATCTGGCGATTTGAAGAAGTAGTGGCTTAGACTTGCCTGTTTTGCATTTACCAGACTTTATCTAGTTCGGATGTATATGCGAGTGCCGGCCCTCGCTTACTGCTTTGTAATGTTTTGAATTTCGAATAATTTGTACTTGACAATGCTGTGACTTGATCCTGTGCTTGAACGTGATGTGAAAATATTCTGTGTTTTTGTACTTTTAACTTTGTTATCATGTTTCTTTTGTATATTCCGGTCTGTACACCACACTTGCACATCTTTCTTTACACATTCTGATTGTCCATGGATTTTTCAATTATATATGGTTGTAAAGATCCTTTGGCATGTGAAGAATCAAACAGTTACCTTCGGCTTTCCGATATGATATGCCCCCGTACCAATGGATCGTTTCAACCCTAATATAATGTAGAGATTGGGTTCCTTATATTGTAATAAGAATTTAAAAAGCGTCTATCATCGAATTGTGACATTCGGAGCTTTTTATTCTTCATACGAACTTCACATGTATTATTTGGAATTCCCTTTTTTTTGCATTTGGTCAGACATTCACTGACTTTTGCAATCGATCGGGTGCCCCCGGAGAGGTCTTGGGTTAAAGACTCAGTTTTGACAATAACGTGGTCAGATTTGTACTGACTTTAAGTTATTTGACTGAGCAACCCTGGAGAGGTTTTGGGTTAAAGACTCAGTTTGGTAATAACATGGTCAGATTTGTACTGACTTTAAGTTATTTGACTGAGCACTCCCGGAGAGGTTTTGGGTTCAAGACTGTGTCTGCCTAGTTCCACGGAGTGGGTATTGATTTTGTTGGACCTTTGAGTTGATCGAGATGCCTCGGTTATAAATCCGTAACCCTAGGTCGATCCTCTCGAATGATACTCCTTTGGTGGAATTTTAGCGAGTCTTCTTTGATTTTACTCCATTGGTTTCTCCAGCTGATTGGCCTTGGTGTTTTGTTCTTATTTTTTTATCTTATGGAGACATTCCTCACTTAGAGTATTTCGACGGGAGTGCTTTATGGATCCATGTGCTTAATTTGTCCTTTTGGACTATGTTATGAACTAACACCAGGCTTTCATCAAGGAATGAACCAACGAATTTTTTCTTTAATTATGTCATGTAATCAGAAATCATAACTGAACATCTTTGAGTATATAATCAAAGGTATGCGATGTATAATTTAGACAGGAGTCAAAAGAGTTGTTTTACTATATTCATGTAATTTCATACAAAGTATCCGTTATATTCATAGAAAAACACAAAGGAATATGAGCCAAAATAGTTATTTGAAATAACGCCGGAGGTGATCACTGTTCCAGGCCCTTGGGACTTCTATTCCGTCTATAGTCCTGAGCTTAAAGGTGCCGTCGAGGAGCTTTTGATCGATGACAAATGGATCTTCCCAGTTGGGGCCAAAAACTCCTGTTGCGGTCATGGTATTCTTTAACACTAAGTCTCCCACTTCGAATATTCTATGCCTGACCTTTTGATTGAAGTGTCGGGCAATTCTCCTTTGATGGGCGACTATCCTAAGCTCTGATTCAGTCCTTTTTTCTTCGAGTAAATCGAGGGCTTCAAGCTGCAACTTTTCATTCTCTTTCTAGTTAAAGTGAATTCTGCGGTGAGTAGGAACCTCTAACTCCACAGGTATCATTGCTTCCGATCCAAATGCCAGAGAGAATGGAGTATGCCCCATCGCAGTTTATGAGTCGTACGGTAAGCCCATAGTGCAAGCGGCAGTTCGTCAATCTAGTTACCCTTAGCTTTCTTGAGATGCTTCTTAATGGTGGATTTCAGGATTTTGTTGATTGCTTCAACTTGCCCGTTGGCCTGCGGGAGGGCAACTGCTGCGAAGCTTTTCTGAATGTGATATTTTTCGCAAAAGTCTTTGAACTCATCGCTTTCAAATTGCGTGCCATTGTCGGTGATGATCTTCTGCGGAATTCCAAATCTGCATATGATGTTTTTCAAAACAAAATTGATAACTTTTCTTGATGTGATGATTGCCAGTGGCTCAGCTTCCGCCCATTTAGTGAAATAGTCCACAACAACTATGGCGTACTTGAAACCGGATTTTGCAGTAGGTAATACTCCAATCAAATCTATGCCCCAGACAGCGAATGGCCAAGGACTCAACATTTGTGTCAACTCAGTCGATGGAGCTCTCGGAATCTTTGCAAATTTCTGGCATTGGTCACATTTTTTAGCAAAGATCATAGAGTCGAGATTTACCTCTTGCCAGAAGTAGCCATATCAAAGAACTTTTTTGGCTAGATTTTGTCCACCTACATGTCCGCCACAATCTCCTCCATGTAATTCTACCAGGATTGCTTTGGATTCCTCCTTTGTTACACATCGTAGCAAAGGTGTTGAATATCCTCTCCTGTATAAGTGACCATCCAGAACGAGATACAAACGGGACTTTCGGAGCAACTTCTTGCGATCCTTCGGGTTTTCAGGAAGTGTCCCATGGAGTATATAATTCTTGATGGGGGTCATCCACGAGTATGGCTCGTCAGCTGTCTCCATAACCCAATCTATATCAGATTCTTCAACACTGGAACTAGATAAAACTTCAACTGGAACTAGGCTGAAGATTTGAGGATCTCCGGTACTAGCCAGCTTTGATAAAGAATCGGCTTTCCAATTTTTTCCTCTAGGGATATGAGAGATAGAATAATACTCTAGTTTGTCAAGAAACTCTTTGACTTTGCGTGGATATGTTGGAAGATTTCCGCTCTTGGTCTCAAATTCACCTTTGATTTGAGAAACCATCAACTGTGAATCGCTAAAGATCAACAAACTCCTCAGGCTTAACTCTTTCGCAACTCTCAATCCTCCGAGCAAAGCTTCATACTCGGCCTTGTTGTTTGTGACTGGGAATTCGAATCGTAGAGCACAGCATATCTGTCGTCCTTCTGGAGTTTCAAACACGATTCCTGCCCCAGTACAATATTCATTCCTAGCACCATCAACGAAAAGCTTCCATCTGGCGACCAACTCATTGGTTTCTTCCATTTCCTCTCCTCTATCAGTGAACTCGGCAATAAAATCAGCTAGGGCTTGCCCATTTATTGCTTTCCTGGGGTGATAAGTGACATCGTACTGACTGAGCTCAATATTCCATTTTAGTAATCTCCCTGAGGTTTCTTGACGGAACAACACTTGTTTCAAATGTTGATCTGTAAGGACCTTGATAGAGTGAGATTGGAAATAAGGCCTGAGCTTCTGTGATGCAAAAAGCAAAGCATATGCAAGCTTTTCGATCTTCGGATAATTCATCTCTGCTCCGGTAAACCTTTTGCTGACGTAGTATACCGGCCACTGAATTTTATTTTCTTACCTGACGAGGGCTGCGCTTAGAGCATGGGATGATACTGCAAGATATAGGAGCAGGCTTTCTCCATCTTTTGGTTTTGACAGCATCGGAGGTGATTCCATGTGCTTGATAAGATCCTCAAATGCTTGCTGGCATTCAGGAGTCCACTGGAAAATCTTCCTTTCCTTTTTCAATGCATCAAAGAGGGGAATGCACCTGTCCGTTACCTTTGAAATGAAGCGGCTTAAAGCTGCCACCTTGCCATTCAAACTTTGGAGTTCCTTTTTAGTCCGTGGAGCTCACATTTCTCGCAAGGCAACCACTTGTGCTGGGTTTGCTTCAATGCCCCGGGCGTTGACCATGAAGCCAAGAAACTTTCCTGAAGCTACACCAAATAAACATTTGAATGGATTTAGCTTCATGCGGTATCGCCTTAGGATTTGAATCATTTCGTCAAGGCTTCCATATGACTTTTTGCTTCCTTGGATTTTACTAACATGTCATCAACATAGACCTCCATGTTTTTTCCAATTTGCCCTTTGAACATCGAATTCACCAGACGTTGATACGTGGCACCTGCATTTTTAAAACCAAATGGCATTACCTTATAACAATACAAATCGCGATCAGTTATTAAACTAGTACTATCCTGGTCTGGCTCATGCATCATGATCTGATTGTAGCCTGAATATGCGTCCATGAAAGACAACAGTTCATGCCTCGCCATTGCATCGACAAGCTGATCAATTCGAGGTAAGGGGAAACTGTCTTTTGGGCACGCTTTGTTTAGATCAGAATAATCAACACACACCCGCCATTTGCTGTTTGACTTTTTTACAAGAACTAGGTTGGACACCCATTTAGGACAGGTGGACTCGCGAATGAAGCTGTTCTTTAATAGCCTATCCACTTCATCCTCCAAAGCGTTAGACCTCTCAGAGCCTTGCATCCGTCTTTTCTGTTTCACAGGATGTATGCTAGGATCAATGTTCAGCTTATGCACAATCACTTCCAGAGATATTCCACACATATCTGAATGGTTCCAAGAAAAGACATCCAAATTTGTCTTTAGAAAAACAATCAATTCTTTTCGCAGGAAAGGATCCAACTGAGAGCCTATCTTTACCACCTTATCTGGATCGTTATCATGGACCTGTATAGAAATGGTAGCTTCAGCCGGTGCTGCCCTTTCCTCCCCTGCACTGGTTTTTCGTGGATCCATATCTTCTTGCATGTCGTTGTATTCTCCAGCACAGGGGGAGGTCATTAATTGCTATAAGGGGGGTTCATGGATGCAGAGAGGAGTCTCCACATCCTTCTTGATGTCATACTTGTGAGCTTCAATCAACTCTGCCATATAGCAGTCTCTCGACTCTTGAGGATCTCCTTTGATTGCTCCCACTCCGTTTGTAGTTGGGAACTTCATCGTCAAAGACCATGGAGCAAGAGCTATATTGAAAGCAGCCAGTGCTGGTCTTCCCAAAAATGCATTATACCCTGACAGCGAGTCTATTATCACAAAAGACTACATCATAGAAACTTGCTTCTTCCCCTTACCAAGCTCTACGAGGAGATCGATTACACCAATAGGCTGAGTTGGTACACCAGTGAAACCGTGTAATTTTTTTTAGTTGCTCGCACATTATCCATGGACAACCCCATTTTAGAGAAAGTATTGTAAAACAGGACATTTATAGATGCCCCATTATCAATCAGTACCTTCTTCACTATTGCTAGACCCAAGCCAATAGTGATCACCATTGGGTCAATGGTTGGAGTCAATATTCAACTGGAATCCCGATCTCGGAATACCACATCTTCCCATGATGTTTTTGGAATTTTCCAATGAAGTGAGTTACTGCAAACTTCAAATCCATTTTCTTTTGAAGCACTGCCTAGTTCATTTGTATACCTAACAATATCCTCCCAGGTATCTCCTACAGGATGAGGTCCACCACTGATTGTGTTGATAACAGGTCGAGAACCATTTGCAGGTGTTCTTCCGTCTTGACTTGGATGAATCTGCTGCCCTTGAGTAGGATCAGTATCCGGCGAACGTTTCACGTACTCCTGAAGACGGTTCTTTCTTATCAACTCTTCAATTAGATTCCTCAAGTGCCGACACTCATTTGTGTCATGACCTGGTCGATTATGAAATCGGCAAAACCTCCCTAAATCTGCAGCTTCTTCGGACACCTTTATTGGTTTCGAGCTCGGATAATCCTCCGTAGCTTTAGTTGCCATGTATATGTGCTCAAGCGTATCATTCAACGGAGTAAGGTCCGTAGGCTTGAAGAAGCGTCGCTTTTTAAAATCCTTATCGTTCTTGGCATCATTACCGTTTCCTCTTTTTTGCCCCACCCCACCTGAATTTATCTGATCGGTTTTTGTAGAAGCTTCTTTTTTCTCCAGAACCACATTAGTTTTGGTCTTGCCAACAGAGTAAATGGGATCATCTTCAAGACTCATGTATTCCTCGGCTTTGTCATAGAATTTCTCTAATGTGTTGGGCTTCTTTCTCTTTAACCACCTTCCAAATTCAGAATGTTTATCTATGCCCCCCTTCAAGGCCATTAGAATTAGCCTTGGCTCGTGGGTCCCTACTTCAGCAGCGGCAGCATTAAAAAGACTTAGAAAAGATCTAATCGTTTCATCCGGGGCTTGTTCCAACTCGATGAGGGACATAATATCTCTAACCTTCGTTGTTTGGAGGCGGAATTGGTCTTGAAAACATCTTGCTAGTGTGAAAAAATTATCAATAGATCTGGGAGGCAATTTAGTAAACCATAATGATGCTACTCCTTCCAAGTACACTGGAAAGTACAAACACTTAAGCTCGTCGGTTGCTTGGGCCCCATCCATGTGTTGGTCGTATCGAAACAAAAATACATTGGGGTCGCCTGTCCCATTGTAGGCTTGGATTGTAGGTGGCTTGAATTTCCGTGGGAAGGTTGCCTTTTTGATTCTCTCAGTGACAGGGGTTTTTGATGGCGCGAACTCCCATTCAGCCTCATTATCATTTCGAGATTTGCTTTCTTTCATAAGCTGTTGGACCATTTTCAGGAGGCGTTCCATCTCGTGGAGGCTATCTGCGGGTCGGACGCTTTTGTCTTGACCGGCAGCTTGCCTAAGCAAGCCATCACGGTTGTGACTCCGGGGTCCTGTTCTTTCATCATTAGAAAGTGCCCCTTTGGCAGAATTGGCCGCTTGACGAGAAGTAATCCTCGCGTTATGGTTCCGATCAACATGCTTTGAATTCTCATGCTTTCCTTTATTAGGATCAGAGATCTGTTGGATAGATTTTTCTTGGTTCAGACTAGAGGAAGAAGATCTGGTACCCTCTGCATGAGCAGTCCTTGTGGCTACCTTTGCTGTAGCGGTTTGAAGAGCAAAGAGTAAATCTAGCCTTGCCATTATGGCTTTGTTAGCTATTTCCAGTTGTTGTGTCAGACCCGCGACGGCTTGATCAAGCTCGCCTCTTGTGACATTCACGCCTCCATTCGATGTTTCGCCTACTTCAAACCGGTTAATGGATGGGGTTTCCTCTTGATTTCCCTCGTTAGATGCTCTAGCCCTTACTTCCTTATTTGCTTTTGGCGCCATTATTTCAGAAAGCAGCTTGAACTTTGAGGATAGTTCGTCAGGAGTCCCAACCTGTAGATTCGAGTGGCCTATTTTGAGACTAGGCTTAAAAGCTCCACTAGGCTTAAAAGCTCCAAGATCTTCACAATATACTTGATGTCAGAAAGTAGATCGGCCCCACGGTGGGCGCCTTATTGTTTACACCAAAATTTGGCAAAACAACCGAAATATTGCTTAACACGTCACCTAATCGAAGGCGAGATGCTTAGAAAGCACGTCATCTTTTCAGAGGCAAGATGTAAGTAGGTTTTTACAATTGTATGAGGCCATATCCAAAATCTAAGAACATCAAAATACAAAAAGAACACAAGAGTTTATAGTGGTTCGACTCTTATGCGAGTCTACGTCCACTTAGAAGATAGAATCTCATTAATCACCAAGAGTTTTACAAAATTCTTTCACTTATGCATTCATAAAGTCTCTTTTGACAAGCACTAATCCTTTTCACTCCTTTGAGAATGGTAGGAAGCTTGAAGAATTTATGCTATCTCCTTCATAGAAGCCATAATCATGAGCTTGGTAGATCTTCGATGAATTGTGAAGACGAGATGTTGAAAATGCTTGAAGAGGCCCAAAGAGCAATTTGACATCACCTCCTCGTGGTTCCCCGGGAAAGTCCACTTGAAATGGAGGAGGTAGGGTGCTATTTATAGGTGATGAAGTGGCTGAAATCTTCAATTCACGATTCTGGTCGGTATTTTGGGTATTTACGAGAGTGCCACTGCAAGTTGTCACCAGCTGTCGTGCTTCTTTATGTGTTTTAACCGACCAGGGATCTTTGCTAGAAGAAAGACGACCAGGGGCTCACACACGACCAGGGAGCTCAAGTTATGAGGCGGACCGACCAGGTGATGAGGGAGCCAGATGGCGTTGTATTCTTGACAGGCGGGCCAACCAGGGAGTTGAAGCTTTGAAGCGGACTGACCCTAACCCCTCGAAGCTGGTTGGAGCGATCAGAAGCTAGTGAGCGACCAAGTCAGCATGGAGACGAGAGCGACCAGATACGATAGGTTGGAGCGACCAGCTATTTTACATCTCTCGAGCGACCAGATATCTTCCCGTATTTTGTGCGATCCAAGGGCTTGTGCTCAAAGCAGAACGACCATTCGTCTTCCATATCTGGAACGACCAGTGGTGTTTAAGGAAAGAAACGACCAGAGGTTTCACCCATGATGACCGACCCTTCCTTCTTTGTCTAAGAACCGACCCCTTCTTCAAGTGTCCAAAACCGACCTGCACAAATTTGTTGATAACCTATTGATCGATTCAGGTGGATAACAAACATATACACAAACTTTTGCATATGTTCATACGGCATTAGAAATCTTGTAAGGACAATGGATGCCTGTGTTTGATGGTCGAGTATATGGATGATTGGATGATAGGATATACATTCTCCTTAACTTGGAGATTTCGGGGGCGAAATCCTTAAAGGAGGGGAGAATGTAACACCCCGTAATTTTAAATATTAAAATTAAAAACTTTAAGAATACTTAATTGTTAAAGTGAGAATTAAGGGAAACGGGTTGCGCCATTGCGTTCATCTAGAAATTCTTCTTGGAATAGAGTCCAAGTTTTCGTAAATCGGACTTCGTATGAGGAAGTTATGGCCCTCAGAAGTTTTAGTAATTTTAATAAATTAAAACAGCTCAGATTAAAATTCAAAATTCGAATTCAAACAGAGAAGCAGGCTGGGCGGGATTTTTCCTGCCCCAGGCCAGGTCGACCAGGGGGTCGACCTCCCCTATACAGGTTGACCTGGGGATCGACCTAACCCCTCGGGCAGATCTGAACTGTGATGATTCTGACGTGTTGATAAGTCTATTCTGACCTGTTGCTAAGTCACTAGGGCATAGGTGGCAGTTCTTGATAACTCTATCTAGTCTTGACAGTTGTGATTGCTCCTGTGATAATCTAACGGCTTATATTGATCTGAACTTCTATATAAGCACGCATAGACTCAAGCTCAAAACCTAAAGTAAGTTAATATCTTGGCCTCCATGCTGCTGATAGAATAGTTCTTCTTCTTAAAGCTTAGGAATTGCAAGTCAGGATTCTAATACAAACGACGAACGAATTATTCTCTTCTCTAATCCGTCTTTGTGAGTATAATTTCTTTCGCAAAATAATTAATAAATTAATTATGATGAGTTATAATTAGGATTATGAGAACATATTTGTTTAATCTTGTGATGTTACTTAACTTTGTTATCGTCTGTTGGTGAACATATGACAGTTTTTTAACTTATGTTAGTAGATCTATTTCATATGTCCAATCACATATGTTTAACTTGATTCATTTTATGACATCAGTTTATATGCAAGTTTGGGATGTAAATCATATGCTAATTTGTATGTGAATCTTATGTAAGTCTGTATGCGAATTGTACACAAGTATATGTGAATCAAGTATATGTATACATATGCAAGTTTAGGTGAAAACCATATTCACATATGCAAGTTTAGGTGAAAACCATATTCATATATGCAAGTTTACAATTTCATGTTTATATCTATATTTAGATCTATGCAAGTACATAGTTTATGCAAATTTATGTTCTATATGTCCACTGCCTATGCAAGTTATTGGTTATGCAAACTTATGTTATAATTCTTATTCGCAAGTTAGATCTATTTTATGTGTTATGCAAGTTGCGATGTTTCTTTTCTTTTTATGAGTTAGACTATTTGCGAGTCTAATATATTTCATATTAAATGTACGAACAGCGTGGGGACAATGGGAAAATATTAAATATACATATTGTGAATTGGCATAAAATGGCTTTAAAGGCATTTAATTAATTTGAGACACTAATTGGTATATTTATATACTTGAAAAATATGGACATAATCTAGGTGACAATTATGGACATAGACAAATTTAGAAATTATTGACAATTTGAATACGGATAATAAATTCTTATTGGGGTGAAATAATTATGTGTAATAATAAATGCCTAAGACATGAGGTTAGACTAATTTGTTGTATAAGACTGCCCGGACCTGCCCAGCAAATCCAGCAACCACAAATGGTAGTCTAATGTGAGAGGTCGAAGGCATAAATTAAATGCGCAACAATTGTAAAGACACGAGGTTAGACTCGTTTGTGGTGTAAGACTGCCCGGACCCGCCCGGTAAATCCAGCAACCGCAAAAGGTAGTCTAATGTGGTAGGTCTTACAGGGTTATGGTTATAATGAACTAAATAACACTTAACCAAGATAAACATGTAGTGGCACATGGGGTTAAGTCAGTGACATGGGTGGCATGTGAAATATGATTAGAAACACTTAACCAAATTGAAACATGTAAGAAGACATGAATAAGAAGGGGTTAAGTGGGAAATCCTAGTGGGAACCAAGCATAGGTGGAAAGCTTGCGTCAAGCATGGGGGACCCTTTTCAAACCAGTAACCCATTAAGTATCTTTGTGAGCTCGAGCTAGGTCGAGGACGGGAAATGCTTACTGGGTTTGATTGTAAGAGGTCAAAACGGGTTAGCGGTGGCAACGCAAGTCCAACGGGGTCATGTGCGGGCGTGGGCCTGTGCTGGTAGGTAAGACGTTGTTGCATCGTGTAGATATAAGTCATGCATCTTTAGTGGTATCGGGTTGCCACTTTGGGGAGTGATATGCCCCATTGTGGGACCAGCACGGGTATCTACGAGTTAGGGAGCCGATCGCACGGGGGTAGTGGGTACAACTAGTGGAGATAGGTGCAGGTGGCACCTATGAAGGTAGCTAGGGGTAACGGAACTACCATTATCATTATTATGTCCCGTAGGCGGGATCGACTTTTAGGGTGACTAGTAATTGTACAGTATTGTAACACCCCACCTCCACTAGGGTCACTCACAAAGGGAATGCACTAGCTTTGGTGGAGCATTTTCTAGGTAAACATATACAGAAATATTACAAGACAGAATATATAAAACAGCGCAAGAAGAACCAAATTTCATTGCTTTAAAATCTACAAAGGTCTAAAGCCTTTTACATCAAAATGCTATTAAATCCATTACATCGAAATCTGTCTTGCAAAAGTAAAGAAGCATAAAACCATAGTCATAAATCATTCCCCAAGTAAAACAGCAAAGCAATCCATAGCCAAGAGAAATCCAAGCAGTACATGAAAGAGCCTTGGAGCTTGGTAAGATCCGAACTAAGCTGTATTCCCACCCTGTTAACCGGGGGGGGGGGGAGGGGGGGAACGAAAGAAAAAGAGGCGAAACAAACTGGGTCAGTCATAAAGACTTAGTAAGTCCTAGTGGCTTCCAGCATAAAAACAGGTGAAGATAATATGGCATGAATAAACTGAAAGTAAACATAAGTATGATGACAAGGTAAGCTATAGGCACGATGAATCAAGTATAACATTGCAAGGTTTCTATTAAGTATAATATCGCAAGATTTCTAAGCTTCAACATTCCACTATTTTCTTTGATTTCGTATATTCTCTGCACCAACTGTACTAGTACCCCAACCCGTATCATCCTTTCCATATATATGTACAGTCCCTTGCCGTATATCGTACGGGTTTCATTACGTATTTCTATACTACTTCAACGTAGTGCCACAATTCTTGAAATCGTTTGGACTGCCACCCTTGTTCTGGCTAGGTTTCCTTATCATGAACTATCGCGTGTTCAACTAGGATTTATGCCACCTAGGACCACTAGGGATTATGCTACCTATTGAACGTTTTCTAGATTCGATTAGGGTTTATGCCACCTAGGACCACTAGGGATTATGCTACACCCTTTTTGCATGTAACGATCTATTAATCGATCGGCTCCTACAAGTCCTAGCTCGTTCACGTGTCTGTGTCATTCGGCCCTATCACGAATGTAGTTACATGTGCTAGATCCACCATAGGGTGTATCAAGCCCTAGGGTGCCAACCACCGACACAAATCAAGCACGCACAGTGTAAACCTACAGGTGCCCAATGCCTGCTTTTTCAACTTCGGACTACGTGCACGACCATAGTCCGCTTGAACCTATAATGGTGCACCAACTCAGTTGTCGTTCTGGTCGCTTCCAATTAGCCCAGTAATCGTGCCCCACCCTGCCTAGTTCCAGGGTACCATGATACATCTAGTGGGTTACTGCTGAAAAGTACCGCGTAACTAGGCTTTCCGTCCAGTAGGTTAAATGTTGTCATTTAAATTCGAGACTTAACCCCATCAGTCTAGCATGTCAAGTTGGTTAAGGGTTGTCATTCAAGTTCGTGACTTAACCCTCCTACGTGTCATGTCAAATTGGCTAAATGTTGTCGTTCAAGTTCATGACTTAGCCCTACGAATCACGTGTCAAGTTCATTAAGTATATTCAAGCGGTTCATGACTTAACCTCATCAAATCATCATGTCAAATTGGTTAAGTATATTCAAGCGGTTCATGACTTAACCCTATCAAATCATCGTGTCAAATTGGTTAAGTATATTCAAGTGGTTCATGACTTAACCCTATCAAATCATTGTGTCAAATTGGTTAAGTATATTCATGTGGTTCATGACTTAACCCTATCAAATCATCGTGTCAAATTGGTTAAGTATATTCAAGCGGTTCATGATTTAACCCTATCAAATCATCGTGTAAAATTGGTTAAGTATATTCAAGTGGTTCATGACTTAACCCTTTCAAATCATCGTGTCAAATTGGTTAAATATATTCGAGCGATTCATGACTTAACCTTATCACACATTAGGTTATATTGGTTGGGTGTTATCAACCCATTCAAGTTAAACCAACCCATTTAACTTAACCCTCCCATTCGTCAGATTACATTGGTTAAGTATTTCAAGTATTTCATGGCTTAACCTACCCATTCATATCATATCGGTTAAGTGTCATTAGTCTAGTCATATTACTTAACCCACCCATTGTTCTAATTAATAGTAATGTTGGTTAAGCCCACATTTATAAGTTTTACATGTTCTTAACTCATGCCGGTTAGGTCCACATTTACATGTCAAATTTCCATGTCATCCCACCTAACCCTCTAACCATAACCACGTCTTATTATGGTTAGTATTCCTTAGTTCATTCATTATGACGAATGAATCATGACCTCTCACATTAGACCGTGCATTTTGTGGCCACTGGATTTGGCGGGCGGTTCCGGGCAGATTTACACCACAAACTGGGTCTAACCTCATGTCATAAATCGTTACGCCTACAATTCGACCTTCGACCTCTCACATTAGACTGACACTTTGTGGCTACTGGATTTGCCGGGCGGTTCCGGGTAGATTTACACCACAAACTGAGTCTAACCTCGTGTCAAAGGTTCATTAATGGTCGTATTACACCCAAAAACCCAATATCAGTTCATGTGTTTAACATATAGAAATGTTCACGTTCGTGTTCAAGTCAATATTCCAATACACAGTCATTTTCATGTTTCAAATTCCTAACTTTACATATTAATAAACATATGCCCAAGTTCCAAAATTACATGCCAATATATATATGTATATATATATATATATATATATATATATATATATAGACACACACACACACAAACCCAATCCTAGTCAGTTTACATACACCCAATTCTTGCCTATTACATGTACGCCAGGTTTATGCCATTTTACCCGTATCAAGTTCTAGCCAAGATTACATGTTTTAAGTTTTATACCTAATAAACCCAAATCATGATTCATGATGCAGTTATCCCAAACTATAATCTTTTTATTTTAATACATGCCAGTTGCCTAAGTTCATAAAACATGTTTATGCCAATTATCAAGTTTACAATCGCTTTCACGTTCAAATTCTCAATTCTACATATGCCTAATTAACATAAGCCCAATCTTTTGATTTAAGCTTACATAGTCCCAAACTCGTGATTTAATTTACATACTAATTCATGTATGCCCAGTTCATGCCAAATTATTTACATGTTATATATACCAAATCTCATGTTACAATACATAGATCCTGTTTGTGCCAAATTCCATGTATATAAAATTTATGCAATTTTTTTTCATAACAAGATTACACCAAAATTTACAGATCACGCCCAAACTTGCAAATATAATGATAATATCCAGTTTCATGTTGCCAATTATTACATCATATTCATATAGGCAATAATCCCATAATTCCCCTGTATAGGTATCGTACGCAAATCGTGATTTTAGGCCAAGGTCCGATATTGACCAAGGTTCATGAAAGAAAATAAATTGGGGAAGATAGAAATTGAATAAAAATGAGATCAGAGGAAAACATCGTCATAGGCATAAATATTACAACTTGATGATAACGTCATTATGAATCAAGAAAACTGCTGAATAGATCATAAACTTGTCAAGAGCATAAAGATAGACAAGTCCCAAAACACAAGATTCAAGGAGCAACAGAAATAGATCAGAATTGATAAACATACTTAAATCCAATTCCACTTTATTCCATGACCATATTATAATTAAATGTTTAAATCTAAAAACAATTAGAAGTTACAGAGCATGGCTAGTGAATTAGGACCTGAAATTGTCATAGAACGTTGTAGTAGTGTTGATTTATTGTTTGAACCATTGTTGAAGCTTTGTTCTTCGAATTGATTTGAGTTTGAAGGCTTAAGCTTTAATTTGGGGGCGGCGGCCATGGTTCAAGAGGGAGTTCAGCAGCATAATAGTGTAAGAATGATTTGATACGAATTAGGTTATGTCTAAGGGTCTTTTTATAAGTGTAGCAACTAGTTTAGGCCCTTAGATTAACCCTAGAATCTATCCGGACCATCAAAACACGTCTCAGGCTTCAAAAATGTGTTCCGGGTCAAACCAGGCTGACCAAGTCGACCTGTAAGGGGGGGAGGTCGACACTATGGTCGACCTGGGGGGTGGGTCGACCCTATGGTCAACCTGGGGGGGTGGGGGGGGGGTAGGTCGACCCCTTGGTCCAGTGCTGCCTGCTGAAACTTGTACAGGCCATTACTTCTTCATCTGGACTCCGATTTTCGAAAACTCGGACTCTATTTCATGTAAAATATAGAGGCGAACGGAATGGCGTAAACTGTTTCCCCTGATTCTGATTTTAAAATTTAATTCTGCCTTGATTTCTTGTTTTAATATGTTATAAAAATACGGGTTGTTACATTCTCCCCTCCTTAAAGGATTTCGTCCCCGAAATTTTCAAGTTAAGAAGAATGTGTCCTACCATCCAATCAACCATCTACTCAACCATCATTCACAAGCAACCACTTGCGACCACTTGCAACCATCAATCATAACATGTCTCAAACACATGTTTCACCCAATTGTTCCTACCTAAAGATATAGCCGAATGATAGAAGCAAGTAAAAACTTCGTGCCCATCAGGCAATGTCAAAGCTGGAAATCTATGTCACATATATACTGAATAGGAGAAGAACTCCCTAAGCACCAGCCCATATCCTATAAAATCCAAAAAAGTTTATTCAACCCAACGGACACCCTCAAGCCCCAACATGTATTACTAACAGATAAGTCATACTCCCTATGGGGTTTGCAATAGAAATAGGATTGAGAATAGGACCGAGAGGATATACTTAAAAGATAGCATGCAAGTAAGCCATACAGGAAAAGTAGGATCTTATAAAGAGATATAATGTGTGTATCTGGCCTTCAATCTTCTAAGTCGCATTTCCTTGATCTTAACTCCATTGTGCTTTGGCCGCTTTTAACTTCACAATTTCGTAGCTTCTTAATTCTTTTTTCCAAAATATGAGTTGGAACTCATTTCACTGTCGCCTCTCGTTCCACTTTCGCTTATTCTCTTTCTAGTATACCCGATTCAAACATAACAGCGTACTCATGGTTTCGTTCAAGCTCTCCAAAATTCACTAGTGAATCCTGGATCTCGTTTACTTATTATAAGGTATTCCACGCAGAAGAACTATCTCTTGAAAACAAACAAATGCCAACCATGTTGCCAAATGTACTTACTAAAGTGATTTTCTAGACTCATGCATAACCGAAATGAACCATTCGCCTTAGTGGTGAAAACTACTCGAGCGGATCAATAATGTATCAAGAGATTCTAGGTAACTAAGCATGGAAGAACCCTAAGGGTTACCCTAGACTTCGAGGACATTACCAAGGCAAGTCAAGAGTCTGACTACCCTCTTTTCATACTCGAGAATGGAATCGTTTTTGGAAAACCACTCCATCCCTAGAATCAACCCATTGCCCAAAAACATAAGCATTACTTCTAAACTCAACACTTAGCATAGACATTCTCAAATCCAAACAAGTCATGAATAAATGAGTCGATTCCCCACAGGATTTGAGACAAAAACGGGATCCTCTACTACGCTAGTACTAAGGTGCAGAGACTCAACTATCGAAGTAGAAATAAAAAAGGATACGATGTACCATAATCAAAAAGGGTACGAACAAGATAGAAAGATAAACTAGACTTTCCTACAGAAATATTTCTACCTTCTTATTTAGAGCCTCATTCGCCTTAAGCACTCTTATCCCCTCTTATATAACGTGTTAACAGGTCTCTCGAGAACTACCTCCATCGCATGGCAACCCTGCAAAGCTCGAAATAAGATTAGTCGCAGATGGAACTAATGTGAACACGGATGGAGGAAAGAAAGGAAAAGGGATTCAAACGAGGAAACAAAGGATAATGCCAATGGCCTTTGGGGAATAGCCTTTAAAAATAAAACTCTTCTTGAAAAATGCTTCTTTGTAAATGGTTTTGAAAATAATTTCAAAAGGTTTTAAAAACTTTTGTCCAGTCTGGTAACCTTCTGCTCTGATACCAAATGTAACACCCCACCTCCGCTAGGGTCACTCACAAAGGGAATGCACTAGCTTTGGTGGAGCATTATCTAGGTAAACATAGACAGAAATATTACAAGACAGAATATATAAAACAGCTGAAGAAGAACCAAATTTCATTGCTTTAAAATCTAGAAAGGTCTAATGCCTTTAACATCAAAATGCTATTAAATCCATTACATCGAAATCTGCCATGCAATAGTAAAGAAGCATAAAACCATAGTCATAAATCATTCCCCAAGTAAAACAAAAAAGCAAGCCATAGCCAAGAGAAATCCAAGCAGTACATGAAAGAGCCTTGGAGCTTGGTAAGATCCGAACTTAGCTGTATTCCCACCCTGCGAACCTAGGGGGAAAACGAAAGAAAAAGAGGCGAAACAAACTGGGTCAGTCATAAAGACTGAGTAACACCTAGTGGCTTCCAGCATAAAAACAGGTGAAGATAATATGGCATGAATAAACTGAAAGTAAACATAAGGATGATGACAAGGTAAGCTACAGGCACGATGAATCAAGTATAACATTGCAAGGTTTCTATTATGTATAACATCGCGAGATTTCTAAGCTTCACCATTCCACTATTTTCTTTGATTTCCTATATTCTCTGCACCAACTATACTAGTACCCCAACCCGTATCATCCTTTCCATGTATATGTACAGTCCCTTGCCATATATCGTACAGGTTTCATTACGTATTTCTATACTACATCAACGTAGTGCCACCATTCTTGAAATCGTTTGGACTGCCACCCTTGTTCTGGCTAGGTTTCCTTATCATGAACTATCGCGTGTTCAACTAGGATTTATGCCACCTAGGACCACTAGGGATTATGCTACCTATTGAACGTTATCTAGATTCGATTAGGGTTTATGCCACCTAGGACAACTAGGGATTATGCTACACCCTTTTTCCACATAACGATCTATTAATTGATCGACCCCCTACAAGTCCTAGCTCGCTCATGTGTCTGTGTCATACGGCCCTATCACGAATGTAGTTACATGTGCTAGGTCCACCAAAGGGTGTATCAAGCCCTAGGGTGCCAACCACCGACCTGAATAAAGCACGCACAGTGTAAACCTACTGGTGCCCAATGCCTGCTTTTTCAACTTCGGACTATGTACACGACCATAGTCCGCCTGAACCTACAATGACGCTCGAACTCAGCCGTCGTTCTGGTCGCTTAAAATCAGCCCAGTAATCATGCCCCACCCTGCCTAGTTCCAGGGTACCATGATACACGTAGTGGGTTACTGCTGAAAAGGACCGCGTAACTAGGGTTTCCGTCCATTAGGTTAAGTGTCGTCATTTAAATTCGAGACTTAATCCCATCAGTCTAGCATGTCAAGTTGGTTAAGTGTTATCATTCAAGCTCGTGACTTAACCCGCCTACGTGTCATGTCAAATTGGCTAAATGTTGTCGTTCAAGCTCATGACTTAGCTGTAACACCCCACCTCCGCCAATGACACTCTTGCAAGCGCACTAGCTTCGGAGGGGCGTTAAACGAGGTAAACATGCACGCAGATATCATAAGACAGAACATATAAGTAAAAGCAGAGTAAATAAAGCAACGGGTAAAAACTAACATTTCAAAACCATAGTCAAGTTACATCAAAGTACTTGGTTATTATTTTCCCACAAAACAAAGTCTAGAAACATAAACTGAAAACTCGAAAGAAAATCATAAAGTAACTATCCCCAAGGTAGAACAAAGCCATAGCATGCTCAAGTCCAAACCGTACATGAGCTATCCAGAAAAGCAGCTAAAGATCCCAGCTAGGTGCTAGTGTTCCCACCCTGTAAACTAGGGGGGGGGGAACGAAAGAAAAGAGGCGAAAGAAAATGGGTCAGTCAAAAGACTGGTAAGTCCTACCTACTATTAGTATAAAAACTTATAAAGTTAACTGGACATGTAAAACAGAGATGAAACATAGGATGATAACTGGCATAGTGAAAAGTTAACAAGATAGATCTAGTGTGGCATCGCATGTACAAGGTTAAGTTTTGCACCAAGTGTACTAGTATTCCAACCCAAGTCAAGTATAAACAAGAAGTGACCCCTTGGCCCAATCTTGTCCCAATATCACGAGATGACCTAAATCAAGGTCCAACAACACGGTCTAGTCGATCGGCTCCCTAAAAGCCTAACTCGTCAAGTGTCGGTGTCATACGGCCCAATCACGAAGTGTAGTCAAACTGTGCAAGGTCCACCCTAGGGTGTATCAAGCCCTAGGGTGCCAACCACGGAAACAAATCAAGAACACACAGTCTAAACCTACTGGTGCCCGTGTCTGCTTTTTCAACTCCGGTCTATGTGCACGACCATAGTCCGCCTGAACCTACACCGGCGCACCTACTCAGCCGTCGTTTTGGTCGCTTACATGTCAGCCCAGTAATCGTGCCCCACCCTAGCCTAGTCCCTAGGGTACCATGATACAACCAAGAGGGTTACTGGTGAAAAGGACCACGTAACCAGGGTTTCTAACGGGTTAAGCATGGTTAACCCAATCCAATCAAGTACCAAGTCGGTTAAGTGTACCCAAGGTTCATGACTTAACCCTACTAACCCATCGTGTTTAATTGGTTAAGTATTCAAGCGGTCCATGACTTAACCCTATCATGTGGCATTAATTAATTTAATGCACCCAACCTCTCACATTAGACCTTGTTGTGGTAACTAGTTAAGCCGGGAGGGTCCGGGTAGCTTTACACCACAACTTAGTCTAACCTCGGGTTTCAAGTGCGACATGACCAACTACTCACATTGGGTCCTATTGCTTGTAGCCACTAGTTAAGCCGGTCGGTTCCAGGTAGATTTATGCTACAAACTCAACCCAACCTTGAGTTGGCCATTCTCATGTTTTCTAGAAGTCATGTACAGGTTCATGTTCATGTTTCAAGCATAATCACATGTCATATTTCATGTCATCTTTTCAAGTCATGTTTTTATGTCATTTTAGTTTACCCATAACGTAACCCCATCGCATATAAGTTCGCATAAACGCAAATAGATCTCAAAGAGGGAACATAGAAGCATGACATAATTAATAAGGTTTGGGCCACAAGTTAAACATGGTGGCATATGAGGCAAATGTGTTCATAAACTTGCATATTACATTATAGGCCTCAAAACATGCATGATATCAACTTTAGCAAAATAGATGAAACATGGTCATAAATGACATAGGATGATAGCAAGTGATTCGCATATAACATCATATGCAAGATAACATAAGGTTTATGAGAGTTTCTATGTTGCTTTATGCAACATTTCAAATCAAAGCTCATAGCTTTTTATGCACAAAGTCAAGGTGATAGCTTTACAAACAAGCATAGAATAAATCTATGCATAACATGATAGAATCAAAGCACAAGTCATAGGCCCAAACTCAAACTTGCAACATGTCACATTTAACTTCACAGTTAGAATCTAAGAGTAGTATAGGGCTTACTATGCTATGAACACTTATAAAATAAAAATAAGATTGAGACGAAGCCACTAGCAACTCTAAATACCCCCAAATAGCAAGCTCCAATGAAAACCCTTGAGAAATAAGAAGAAGATCCTTGCTTTGATGAAGAAAGATTGAACTTTGGCCTTGAATCAAACTTAGAAACTCTCAAACAAGCTTAGGAACTCTCATATGAATGAAGATGGAGACTATGACAAGAGGGTGGAGGCCATGATTAAACATTTTGGCATAATCTAGTTGTAGGTTTGATTTATGATGGTTTAGGCTAGGTATTAGGGTCCTTTTATAGAAGTTTAGGTTAGTTTAGGCCATAGGATTAACCCTAATTCAGATCTGAGCCATTAACATCCGTCACCAGCCCTAAAGCATGTCTTGAGAAACAAGTCTGGTGCACCCAGGCCAAACTGGCCGACCACCCAAGTCGACGGGGGTGTCGACTGGGCAGTCGACACAACCTGGGGTGTGTCGACTCCCAAGTCGACTCCCCAGTCGACTTGGGGGTGGCGGGAACTTTTCCCGCCTATCCTGCCCAGCTGAATTTTGAATTCAAATTTGAACTTTGAAATTTTCTGAAAACTTTGACGGGCCATAACTCGGTCATACGGACTCCGATTTTCGAAAACTCAGAGTCTATTTCGCGTATTTTTCCGAGATGAACGCAATGGCACAGTCCGTTTCCCTTGATTCAGATTTTATCATTTAATTCTGCCTTGATTTATGTTATAACATGTTATTTAAAAATATGGGTTATTACATCCTCCCCACCTTAAAGGATTTCATCCCCGAAATCTTCAAGTTAGGAAGAACATGTCCTACCATCCATCATCCATCTACTCAAAACATCATCCACGAGCAGTCATTGTCCTTAAAAGATTCTAAATTCTGTATGATCATATGCAAAGGTGTGTGTATATGTATTTATCTAATGCGAAAATCAGGCGGTTACTGATTCAGTAAACCTCCTTAATGCAAAGTATGTTAGTGAAATGAGTCCATATGTATGCAAATTCCTAACATAATTTATAATCTCTACATGAGTGCACAGAACATCCATCCATATGCAACATCCACGTGATAGCGTAACAAGTTTCAGCCATGAATAAGTATAAGCACTCATGCATATGCAATATGAAAGTGTGTGAGCCGATCTTAGTGCCTAATGTGTATCATGCATCCACGAGTATCCACTTGTAAACACTTGCAACCACTTGCAAACATCAAGCATAACATGTTTCAAATACATGTTTCATCCAAAGGGTTTCTACCTAAGGTTCTCATGACAAGGTTAACGAAGTTACAAGATAAACAGGATAAACATGGATAGCAAAAAGGAAGACATGCTAAAAAGGAAAAGAGATCGAGAAAGTACCCTCAAAAAGAAATGGATAAAGCCCCCGCATCTTCTCCTCGGTTTCCCAAGTTGCATCCTCTTCGGCTTCACTCCACTGAACTTTCACCAATTTGACTTCTCGATTTCTTAGCTTCTTGGTCTCCGTTCCCAAGATACGAATCGGAGCTCTCCTCAAGTTTGCCTCTTTCTCTACCTCCATGTCTTCAAGAATGCTAGGTTCAACCACCTCAGCGGACTCATGTAGGCACTTTCGGAGATGCGAGACATGAAAGACATTATGCACTCTGGCCAGCTTCTCGGGCAATTCCTCCTTATAAGCCATCTTCCCAATTCATTCTATGATAGGGAAGGGTCCTACGAACCTTGGTGCCAGCTTCCCAACTGCTCCAAAACGAACCACATTACGCAAAGGAGAAACCTTCACGAAAACCATATCTCCAACTTCGAATTCCAAATCTGTCCTTCGCTTGTCAGAATAGGATTTCTGTCTGTCTTGGGCCGCTTTCATCCGTCTTCTCACCAATTCAACTTTCTCGGATGTGTCCCGTATCATATCGGGCCCAAGTATAAGCCTATCCGTTGTCTCCCACCAACAAGATGGTGACCTATACGGCCTCCCATACAGAGCTTCAAATGGTGCCATCCTTATGCTAGCTTGATAGCTATTATTATAAGCAAACTATACAAGAGGGAGGTGGTCTTCCCAAGTACCACCAAAGTCAAGAACACAAAGCCTCAAGAGATCTTCTATCACTTTATTCACACTTTCGGTTTGGCCATCCGTTTGGGGGTGATAGGCTGTACTTAGATTCAATCGCGTACCCATCGCTTCTTGCAAACTATTCCAGAACTGGCTAGTGAGGATTGGG
Source organism: Allium sativum (assembly GCA_030737875.1). Taxonomy (NCBI): domain Eukaryota; kingdom Viridiplantae; phylum Streptophyta; class Magnoliopsida; order Asparagales; family Amaryllidaceae; genus Allium; species Allium sativum. The sequence continues at coordinate 301,993,957 of CM060925.1, read as the reverse complement.
TCACGATCGCTAACTATGCTAGAAGGAACTCCATGCAATCTCACTATCTCTCGAAGATAAACAGATGCTAGCCATAATGCGGTCCTCTTGCTCTTCACTGGAATGAAATGAGCACTCTTCGTAAGTCTATCAACTATGACCCATATGCTCGTATTCCCTTTCCTTGACCTAGGCAATCCATCCACAAAATCCATAGATATACTTTCCCACTTCCATTGCGGGACCTCCAATGAATGTAATAGCCCACCGGGTTTCTTCGACTCGGCTTTCACTTGTTGGCACACCATGCACTTTGAAACATACTCTGCCACATCCTTCTTCATTCCAGCCCAAAATAAAATACGCTTCATGTCCCTATACATCTTATCTCCTCCAGGATGTATAGTCATCTTCGAGTGATGCGCTTCTTCGAGAACTTTATGCACCAAGTATCCTACTTGTGGAACGCATAGCCTTCCATCACACCTTAGCCAACCCTTGTCATCAATAGTATGTCTAGCAAGGTGACTAGACGTCTCACCACGTATCAACTTGTCCATGATTTCGACTATCTGCGGATCTTCCTTCTGCGAAGTCCCTATTTGATCAAGAAGTATAGGTCTAAGCTCAAAAGATGCTAACGAACCCGTCATCGACTCAACAACTGTTGTGAAATCAAAGGTTGCCAAGAACTCTAGGCTCCTCATCTCAACAAACAAGGGACTCAAAGTCAACCTACTTCTGCTTAATGCATCTGCCACAACATTACCCTTGCCAGGGGTATAAGCTATCTCGAAGTCATAAGATGCCAAGAATTCCATCCACCTTTGCTGCCTTAGATTTAGATCTTTCTACGAGAAGAGGTACTTAAGCGACTTGTGATCAGTATATAACTCAAACCTTTCGCCTAGAAGATAGTGGCGCCAGGATTTGAGTGCAAAGACGTTCGCTGCCAACTCCAAATCATGAGTTGGATAGTTCTTCTCATGAACTTTAAGTTGCCTACCCCCATAACATATCACTCTTCCTTCCTGCATCAGAACAGCACCTAACCCCGTGCCACATGCATCGGTGTACACGGTAAGCATCTTGCCGCCATCGGGTAAGGCCAAAACTGGAGCCATCGTAAGGGCCCTCTTGAGCCTTTGAAAAGCAAGCTCACACTCTAAGTCCCATGCAAAGACTAAGTTCTTCTTTGTCAACTTAGTAAGAGGGGCTGAAATCTTAGCAAAGTCCCTGATGAACTTCCTATAGTAGCCCGCCAGACCGAGAAAACTTCTTACTTCGGTTGCATTCCTAGGAGTCTTCCAGTCTTGAACCGCAACCACTTTCGCGGGACCCACAACTATGCCCTGCTTAGAAACTATATGTCCAAGAAACATAACTTCCCTTCTCCAAAAATGGCATTTGGAGAACTTGGCTTTCAACTGATGAGCTCTAATCGTATCCATCACTTCCTTGAGATGTCTAGCATGTTCTTCCTCATCTTTTGAGAAGATCAGAATATCATCCATGAAGACATCTACAAACTTGTTAAGGAACTCCCTGAACACCCTACTCATCAAATCTACGAAGTAGGCAGGTGCGTTAGTCAAACCGAATGGCATGACAAGCCATTCAAAGAATCCATCTGGAGTCATAAACGCAGTCTTGTCAATACTATCCTCAGCCACTCTGAGCTGATGGAATCCGGTGGCTAGATCGAGCTGAGAGAAAACAGAAGCACCAACAAGCTGGTCAAAGAGGTCATCAATCCTCGATAACGGGTGCCTATTCTTCTTTGTCAGCTTGTTCAACTCCCGATAATCAACACATAGACGAAGCGAACCATCCGCCTTAGTAGCGAACACCACAGGAGCACCCCATTCAGAAAGGCTTCGCCTAATAAAAATTTTCTCAAGCAGCTCCTTGATTTGCTTACTGAGCTCTCTTCTTTCTCGCGGGGCCATGTGCCTAACGGGCAATGAATCTGGCTTGGCATTATCAACAACATAAATGCGGAAATCTATCTCTCGTTTAGGGGGTAACCCCTTAAGCTCTTCAAAGACATCAGGATATTCTCGAACCACACTTACAGATTGCAGATCATCGATGGACGAGTCAAGAGATTCAAGATAACATAACATGATGGGATCCAGCGGGTTGCAAGAAATCTCTAGGGTATTACCGAGGCGAGTCATGAGCCTCACCACCCTATGCTCACAATCGAGGATGGCTCCATAACTGGACAACCAATCCATGCCCAAAATCTACCTGTATCCCGTGAATCCGAGAACATAAGCATTACACGTGAATTCTACGGTCAAGATAGAAATCTTCAGATCCACACAAATCGTAGATAGATGGACGGAACCCCCAATTGGATTTGAAACACTAACGGGATCCTCAACTAGACTAGTACTTAGGTGCAAACTTTCAGCAATGTCAGAAGAAATAAAAGTATGCGATGCGCCAGAATCAAATAAGGTGCGAACAGGAAAATCAGAAATATAAACAAGGCTTTCTACAGAAATACTACCTCGGTCCTGAACTAGAGCAGTGTTGAGAGCATGCACTTGCCCTCCAGAAGGTCCTGTACGCTGAGTCTGCCCTTTCCCTTGTCCTTGCTTCTTGGGGCAATCCTTGCTAAGGTGTCCAGGCTCCCCACAGTGAAAGCATTCTCCCAACTTCCTCTTCTTCTTTCTGCAATCTTTGGCTATGTGCCCAACAATCCCACAGAAGTTGCATTTTCTTGGGTCCTTTGCCTTGTTGTTGTTGGCCTTATTGCCATTGTTGTTCTTGTTGTTCTGATTGCTCTGATTCCCTCCCCACTTAGAGTCCGCCTTCTTGGTTTGAGTCTCATTAGGCTTGACTTCTTTCTTGCCATTCTTATCGTCTCCTTGAAGCAATGCCATGTCCACTAGGCTTTCAAAAGTGGCCCCCATGGGTATATGAGACAGGGCTAAACCTTGTAATGGCTCATTCAACCCTCGTGCAAAGCGTAGAGCCTTCTTCGGGAGAGTATTAACCATGTCCAAACCGAATCGAGCAAGCTGGTTAAACTTATTCACATACTCCCTCACTGTCATGTCCCCTTGCTTCAAAGATATAAACTTCTCCAATTGCAGATTTGCCTCAGCAAATGATAGAAACTTAAGCCCAAACCTCGTCCTAAAGTCGGCCCAAGTCTCTATAGGCCTAGTAGCATTGGTGACTTCCTACCAATAAGCAGCTTCCTCTTTTAATAGCCATGCTGCCAACAGAACTTTTCTACGGTCTTCCACATCAAAGATGGCGAAGAGATCTTCAGTTTCTTTCAACCAATTTCTCGCCTCCACAAAAGTCTCCGTCCCAACAAAATTCTTGCCCCCCATCGCCTTAAAGTCTTTGCAAACCTTTGCGAAATCTGCTTGTGGATGCTGAGGAGGAGGAGGAGGAGGAACCTCAGTTACAGTGGGAGTGTTTTCTGGGCCCACATCGTTGGTCCTAGCTTCCAAGTACCTCCGGAACCATCCGGGAATGGTTACTCCCTCAGGAAGGTTAAGATCGGCCATGCTGAAAAAGGAAAAGATAGATTAAAAACGAGGAAACAAAGGATAGTGCTAATGGCTTTTGGGGAATAGCCTTTTAAAATAAACTAGATTTTCTTGGAAAATATTTAATTAGTTTTGAAAATAGTTTTTAAAAGGGTTTTAAAACTTTTGTCCGATCTAGTAAAACCTTTTGCTCTGATACCAAATGTAACACCCCACCTCCGCCAATGACACTCTTGCAAGCGCACTAGCTTCGGAGGGGCGTTAAACGAGGTAAACATGCAAGCGGATATCACAAGACAGATATAAGTAAAAGCAGAGTAAATAAAGCAGCGGGTAAAAACTAACATTTCAAAACCATAGTCAAGTTACATCAAAGTACTTGGTTATTATTTTCCCACAAAACAAAGTCTAGAAACATAAACTGAAAACTGGAAAGAAAATCATAAAGTAACTATCCCCAAGGTAGAACAAAGCCATAGCATGCTCTAGTCCAAACCGTACATGAGCTATCCAGAAAAGCAGCAAAAGATCCCAGCTAGGTGCTAGTGTTCCCACCCTGTAAACCTGGGGGGGTCGGGAAACGAAAGAAAAGAGGCGAAAGAAAATGGGTCAGTCAAAAGACTAGTAAGTCCTACCTACTATTAGTATAAAAACTTATAAAGTTAACTGGACATGTAAAACTGAGATGAAACATAGGATGATAACTGGCATGGTGAAAAGTTAACAAGATAGATCAAGTGTGGCATCGCATGCACAAGGTTAAGTTTTGCACCAAGTGTACTAGTATTCCAACCCAAGTCAAGTATAAACAAGAAGTGACCCCTTGGCCCAATCTTGGCCCAATATCACGAGATGACCTAAATCAAGGTCCAACAACACGGTCTAGTCAATCGACTCCCTAAAAGCCTAACTCGTCAAGTGTCGGTGTCATACGACCCAATCACAAAGTGTAGTCAAACTGTGCTAGGTCCATCCTAGGGTGCATCAAGCCCTAGGGTGCCAATCACGGACTCAAATCAAGCACGCACAGTCTAAACCTACTGGTTCATGTGTCTGCTTTTTCAACTCCGGACTATGTGCACGACCGTAGTCCGCCTGAACCTACACCGGCGCACCTACTCAGCCGTCGTTTTGGTCGCTTACATGTCAGCCCGGTAATCGTGCCTCACCCTAGCCTAGTCCCTAGGGTACCATGATACAACCAAGAGGGTTACTGGTGAAAAGGACCATGTAACTAGGGTTTCTAACGGGTTAAGCATGGTTAACCCTATCCAATCAAGTACCAAGTCGGTTAAGTGTACCCAAGGTTCGTGACTTAACCCTACTAACCCATCGTGTTTAATTGGTTAAGTATTCAAGCGGTCCATGACTTAACCCTATCATGTGGCATTAATTAATTTAATGCACCCAACCTCTCACATTAGACCTTGTTGTGGTTACTAGTTAAGCCGGGCGGGTCCGGGTAGCTTTACACCACAACTTAGTCTAACCTCAGGTTTCAAGTGCGACATGACCAACTACCCACATTGGGTCCTATTGCTTGTAGCCACTGGTTAAGCTGGTCGGTTCCGGGTAGATTTATGCTACAAACTCAACCCAACCTCGAGTTGGCCATTCTCATGTTTTCTAGAAGTCATGTCCAAGTTCATGTTCATGTTTCAAGCATAATCACATGTCATATTTCATGTCATCTTTTCAAGTCATGTTTTTATGTCATTTTAGTTTACCCATAACGTAACCCCATCGCATGTAAGTTCGCATAAACGCAAATAGATCTCAAAGAGGGAACTTAGAAGCATGACATAATTAATAAGGTTTGGGCCACAAGTTAAACATGGTGGCATATGAGGCAAATGTTTTCATAAACTTGCATATTACATTATAGGCCTCAAAACATGCATGATATCAATTTTAGCAAAATAGATGAAACATGGTCATAAATGGCATAGGATGATAGCAAGTGATTCGCATATAACATCATATGCAAGATAACATAAGGTTTATGAGAGTTTCTATGTTGCTTTATACAACATTTCAAATCAAAGCTCATAGCTTTTTATGCACAAAGTCAAGGTGATAGCTTTACAAACATGCATAGAATAAATCTATGCATAACATGGTAGAATCAAAGCACAAGTCATAATTAGGCCCAAACTCAAACTTGCAACATGCCACATTTAACTTTATAGTTAGAATCTAAGAGTAGTATAGGGCTTACTATGCTATGAAGACTTACAAAATAAAAATAAGATTGAGACGAAGCCACTAGCAACTCTAAAAACCCCCAAATAGCAAGCTCCAATGAAAACCCTTGAGAAATAAGAAGAAGATCCTTGCTTTGATGAAGAAAGATTGAACTTTGGCCTTGAATCAAACTTAGAAACTCTCAAACAAGCTTAGGAACTCTCATATGAATGAAGATGGAGACTATGACAAGAGGGTGGAGGCCATGATTAAACATTTTGGCATAATCTAATTGTAGGTTTGATTTATGATGGTTTAGGCTAGGTATTAGGGTCCTTTTATAGAAGTTTAGGTTAGTTTAGGCCATAGGATTAACCCTAATTCAGATCTAAGCCATTAAAATCTGTCACCATCCCTAAAGCATGTCTTGAAAACAAGTCAGGTGCACCAGGCCAAACTGGCCGACCACCCAAGTCGACAGGGGTGTCGACTGGGTAGTCGACACAGCCTGGGGTGTGTCGACTCCCAAGTGGACTCCCGAGTCGACTTGGGGGTGGCGGGAACTTTTCCCGCCTATCCTGCCCAGCTGAATTTTGAATTCTGAATTCAAATTTGAACTTTGAAATTTTCTGAAAACTTTGACGGGCCATAACTTTGTCATACGGACTCCGATTTTCGAAAACTCGGACTCTATTTCGCGTATTTTTCCGAGACAAACGCAATGGCACAGCCTGTTTCCCTTGATTCAGAATTTATCATCTAATTCTGCCTTGATTTATGTTATAACATGTTATTTAAAAATACGGGTTGTAACATTAGCCCTATGAATCATGTGTCTAGTTCGTTAAGTATATTCAAGCGGTTCATGACTTAACCCTATCAAATCATCGTGTCAAATTGGTTAAGTATATTCAAGCGGTTCATGACTTAACCCTATCAAATCATCGTGTCAAATTGGTTAAGTGTATTCAAGTGGTTCATGACTTAACCCTATCAAATCATTGTGTCAAATTGGTTAAGTATATTCAAACGGTTCATGACTTAACCCTATCAAATCATCATGTCAAATTGGTTAAGTATATTCAAGTGGTTCATGACTTAACCCTATCAAATCATCGTGTCAAATTGGTTATGTATATTCAAGCAGTTCATGACTTAACCCTATCACACATCAGGTTATATTGGTTGGGTGTTATCAACCCATTCAAGTTAAACTAACCCATTTAACTTAACCCTCCCATTCGTCAGATTACATTGGTTAAGTATTTCAAGTAATTCATGGCTTAATCTGCCCATTCATATCATATCGGTTAAGTGTCATTAGTCTAGTCATATTACTTAACCCACCCATTGGTCTGATTAACAGTAATGTTGGTTAAGCCCACATTTATAAGTTTTACACATTCTTAACTCATACCGGTTAGGTCCACATTTACATGTCAAATTTCCATGTCATCCCACCTAACCCTCTAACCATACCCACGTCTTATTATGGTTAGTATTCCTTAATTCATTCATTATGACGAACGAATCATGACCTCTCACATTAGACCGTGCATTTTGTGGCCACTGGATTTGCCGGGCGGTTCCGGGCAGATTTACACCACAAACTGGGTCTAACCTCGTGTCATAAATCGTTACGCCTACAATTCAACCTTCGACCTCTCACATTAGACCGACACTTTGTGGCTACTGGATTTGCCGGGCGGTTCCGGGCAGATTTACACCACAAACTGAGTCTAACCTCGTGTCAAAGGTTCATTAATGGTCGTATTCCACCCAAAAACCCAATATCAGTTCATGTGTTTAATATATAGAAATGGTCATGTTCGTGTTCAAGTCAATTATCCAATACACAGTCATTTTCATGTTTCAAATTCCCAACTTTACATATTAATAAACATATGCCCAAGTTCCAAAATTACATGCCAATATATACATACATACATATATATATATATATATATATATATATATAGATACACACACACACACACACCCAATCCTAGTCAGTTTACATACGCCAAATTCTTGCCTATTACATGTATGCCAGGTTTATGCCATTTTACCCATATCAAGTTCTAGCCAAGATTACATGTATTAAGTTTTATACCCAATAAACCCAAATAATGATTTATGATGCAGTTATCCCAAACTATAATCTTTTTATTTCAATACATGTCAGTTGCCCAAGTTCATAATACATGTTTATGCCAATTATCAAGTTTACAATTGCTTTCATGTTCAAATTCTCAATTCTACATATGCCTAATTAACATAAGCCCAATCTTTTGATTTAAGCTTACATAGTCCCAAACTCGTGATTTAATTTACATGCTAATTCATGTATGCCCACTTCATGCCAAATTATTTACATGTTATATATATACCAAATCTCTTGTTACAATATATAGATCTTGTTTGTGCGAAATTCCATGTATATAATATTTATGCAATTTTTATCATAATAAGATTATACCAAAATTTATAGATCACGCCCAAACTTGCAAATACAATGATAATATCCAATTTCATGTTGCCAATTATTACATCAAATTCATATAGGCAATAATCCCATAATTCCCCCGTATACATATCGTACGCAAATCGCGATTTTATGCCAAGGTCCAAAATTGACCAAGGTTCATGAAAGAAAATAAATTGGGGAAGATAGAAATTGAATAAAAATGAGATCAGAGGAAAACATCATCATAGGCATAAATATTACAACTTGATGACAACGTCATTATGAATCAAGAAAACTGCTGAATAGATCATAAACTTGTCATAAGCATAAAGATAAACAAGTCCCAAAACACAAGACTCAAGGAGCAACAGAAATAGACCAGAATCGATAAACATACTTAAGTCCAATTCCACTTTATTCCGTGACCATATTATAATTAAATGTTTAAATCTAAAAACAACTAGAACTTGCAGAGCATGGCTAGTGAATTAGGAGCTGAAATTGTCATAGAACGTTGTAGTAGTGTTGATTTATTGTTTGAACCATTGTTGAAGCTTTGTTCTTCGAATTGATTTGAGTTTGAAGGCTTAAGCTATAATTTGGGGGCGGCGGCTATGGTTCAAGAGGGAGTTCAACAGCATAATAGTGTAAGAATGATTTGATATGAATTAGGTTAGGTCTAAGGGTGTTTTTATCGATGTAGCAACTAGTTTAGGCCCTTAGATTAACCCTAGAATCAATCCGGACCATCAAAACACGTCTCAGGCTTCGAAAATGAGTTATGGGTCAAACCTGTATAGGGGGGAGGTCGACACTATGGTCGACCTGGGGGGTAGGTTGACCCTATGGTCAACTGGGGGGGGGGGGGGTGGGGGTAGGTCGAACCTATGGTCGACCCCCTAGTCCAGTGCTGCTGAAAACTGCTGAAACTTGTACAGGCCATAACTTCTTCATCCGGACTCCGATTTTCGAAAACTCGGACTCTATTTCATGTAAAATTTCGAGACGAACGCAATGGAGTAAGTTGTTTCCCCTGATTCTGATTTTAAAATTTAATTTTGCCTTGATTTCTTGTTTTAATATGTTATTAAAATACGGGTTGTTACAAGTATAGTAATTGTCCTATAGTAATAAGAGGCGCGATTAACGCCAGCATATTCCTCTTGTTTGTTTTGTCATGCCCATTTGCTTTAAAGTCATTCCTTGTTTTACCAGTTTATGCCTTATTCTAATTACTTTAATAATTATATTGTTAAAGTTATCGGACTCGTAAACTTTATGTCTGGCCGCCTTTGTTTTCAACTCTTTTCTTCCTTTTCCCCTCCAGGTTCTCAGGGTGGGACTAGTGCTGGTGGAGCTTGACTTGGATCTCTTTCTCTTTTGGAAGTTCTTGGATTGCTGAAAGTAAAGTCCAGCTCATCCCTTTTATGGATACTTATGTTGGGGTTATGCTTTTTTACTTTATGTACTCAGAAAACAATTTGTCAAGATGGATATTAAGTGTACTTAGTTTTATTTTTGGTTTTTGATGTTGTTGTAACCGAACTATTTCTCCGCTGCAACAAAAGATATTTTAAAATTTTCAAGTACAATATATGTATCTATCTTGTTATATTCCGTTCTATACACCAATAATACTCCATGAAAGTTAATGCATTCCCTTAGTGAGTGACATTAATGGACGGGGGGTGTTACATCTAGTCATATAAGCATATATGAACATGACTTAGCTTATGAACTTGCATATAACATATCATAAAAGAATCACCAAATTTATATACAACATTATAGGTTCATCACCAAATTATTATTCAACATGATAGGTTCATCACCAAATTAATATACAACACGATAGGTCCATCCCCAAATTAATATACAACATGATAGGTTCATCACCAAATTAATATACAACATGATAGGTTGTATCAATCACAATAGTCACGTAGGCATAGGTAATTTCAGAATGAATCTGAATATGATTACCTTACAACTAGGCACAGTTCTAGTTTCGCTTCATTACAAGTCATGACTTTTATTTGTTCAAATCTAAAGAATAACTGAACTTACAAACAAAAGAACAAATCTTGTTTTCTGGGATCCGATTTCTGAAACTGAAAAGCTATCCTTTGATGTAGACTATTGATTCTTTAGTTTGGACTTGATTATGGACTTTCTAACTTGATTTCTAGAAAAATGGAGGCTATGCTAGTTTGGCCATGGACAACATGACGACTTCAGAGTGCAAGATTATGTGGTTTTAGGGTTGAGGGATTGGGGTTGTTTATATAGAAGTTTAGAATAATGAGAGCCGTTTGATCAACCTTGGAGCAATCAGAGCCATCCAGACAAAACAGAGCCAACCGGAAGTCGCCACATATGCCCTAATGACTCAGAAAAACGTCATTGGACAGAACAGCCTGGATCTGGCCGAGGGGGTTGACCCCTATGGGGGGGTCGACACCCCTCTTGGGAGGCCAACACCTATGTTGACCCCTAATGGAGGGAGCCGACCCCTATGGGCGGGAATTTTCCCGCCCAGCTGATTCTCAGAGTTTTGAATTTCGAACTGCCTTTTTGATTTAATTATTATTTATATTTCATTTCCGTTTAAACTTGAAATCTTCTAAACTCCATAACTTCTTCATACGGGGTCCGATTCATGCAAACTCAGACTCTACCACAAGCAGAATTCCAAGACGAACGCAATGGAGAAACCCGTTTCCCCTAATTTTCACTTTTAAAATTAATTATCCTTTAAATTCGTTACTTTAATGTTCAAAGAAAATACGTGGTGTTACATTCTCCCCTCCTTAAAGGATTTCGTCCCTGAAATCTTCAAGTCAAGAATAATGTATATCCTACCATCCAACATCCATCTACTCAACCATTCAATCACAAGCATCTGTTGTCCTTAAAAGGTATCTAATGCTTTTCATGAACATATGCATAATGTATGTATATGTCCTTATCTAATGCAAAATCAGGCGTTCTACTGATTCAATTTACCACCTTAATGCAAATCATGATAGTGCCATGAATCCATTGTGTATGCAATTATTCCTAATCGTACATTATAACTTCAACATGAGTGCACCTTCTCTGAAGTTTCTCTAATCATGTACTGCCCAAGTACGAGCTTGTCTGTAGACTCCCACCAACAAGTTGGTGATCGGCATGGTCTTCCATATAAAGCCTCGAAGGGTGCCATGCCTATGGTGGCTTGGTAGCTATTGTTGTAGGCGAATTCCACTAAAGGAAGATGTTCCTCCCATGTCCCTCCAAAATCAAGAATGCACAATCTCAAAAGATCTTCTAATAATCTGTTCATCCTTTCCGTCTGACCATCAGTTTGAGGGTGATAGGCCGTGCTTAAACATAGTTGTGTGCCTACGGCCTCTTGCAAACTCTTCCAATACTCGCTTGTAAAAATAGGATCTCGATCACTTACTTGCTAGAGGGTATTCCATCCAATTGAACCACCTCTTTAAGTTAAATGGATGGTAATGATGAGGCAGTCTTCCTGCTCTTAACAGGTATAAAGTGAGCGCTTTTAGTGAGCATGTCCACTATTACCCAAATATTGGTATTGCCCCTTCTTGACCTAGGTAACCCATCAATAAAGTCCATTGAAATGCTATCCCATTTCCACTGTGGGACTTATAGAGGATGAAGCAGAAGACCAGGCTTCTTCTACTCCGCTTTGACTTGCCGGCATATCAAGCATTTAGAGACAAACACAGCTACATCCTTCTTCAAGCCATTCTAGATGAAAACCCTTTTTATGTATTTATACATCTTGTCCCCACCTGGATGTATATTCAACTTAGAATGTGTGCTTCTTCGAGAACGGTTTTCACCAAATCCTTTGCTTGTGGGATACATAGTCTTCCATCCCGTCTTGACCAACCCGTGTCATCGATGGAGTATTTATTGAGGTGATAGAAGTCTCACCTCTATTTAGCTTATCTATCACATCAACAAGCTGAGGGTATTCTCGTTGCGCGGTTCCTATTGAGTCCAAAAGAGTAGGCCGCACCTCTAGCGATTCTAACAAACTAGGTACAAATTTAAAGGAGGGTCTAAAGCCAAAGTTTTCTATGTACTCCAAGCTTTGATTTTCTACGAAGAGAGGACTTAAGGTCAGCTTTTTCATACTTAAAGCGCCCGCCACCACATTGCCCTTTCCAGGGGTATAAGCAATTTCAAAATCGTATGAGGCAAGAAACTCGATCCACCTTTGTTGTCTCAAGTTAAGATTTTTCTATGAGAAAAGGTACTTTAACTATTTATGGTCAGTAAACAATTCAAACCTTTCTCCTAGTAGGTAATGACGCCATGACTTATGAGCGAGAACAATGGCAGCTAACTCTAAATCATGAGTTGGGTAGTTTTTCTCATGTACCTTCAACTGCCTTCCTCCATAACAAACTACTTTCCCTCTTGCATCAAGACAGGGCCCAATCCTGTCCTACATACGTTTGTATATACAGTAAACATCTTACTACCATCAGGCAATGTCAGAACCGGGGTTGTTCTTAGAGCTCTTTTCAGTCGTTGGAAAGCAACATCGCAATCCAAATCCCAAGCAAAAGTTAGGTTCTTCTTCGTCAATCTTGTAAGGGGTGCTGAGATCTTCGCAAAGCCTTTAATGAACTTTCTATAAAAGCCTGATAGCCGGAGAAAACTTCATACTTCGGTTGCATTCCGAGGGACCTTCCAATCTTGCACAACAACTACTTTTGCGGGATCCACGGCTATTCCCTCTTCGGACACCATATGTCCAAGAAACCTTACTTCTCTCCAAATATGGCATTTGGAGAATTTTGCTTTCAGCTGGTGTGCACGAAGGGTATCCATGACTTCCCTTAAATGCAAAGCATGCTCTTCCTCGCTTTTCGAGAAGATCAAAATATCGTCCACGAAGACCACTACAAATTTATTAAGGAACTCTCTGAACACCCGAATCATTGAGTCAACGAAATAAGCAGGTGCGTTTGTCAAGCCGAAAGGCATGACAAACCATTCAAAGAAACCATCCGGGGTCCTGAATGCAGTCTTATAAATGCTGTCCTCAGCCACTCTTAGGTGATGAAACCCGGTTGCCAGATCTAGTTGGGAGAAAACTGATGCACCTACAAGCTGATCGAACTAGTCATCTATTCTTGGAAGTGGGTGCCTATTCTTCTTGGTCAGCTTGTTTAGCTCCCTATAGTAAATGCATAGAAAAAGTGAACCATCTGCTTTGGTTGTAAACACCATTGGAGCACCCCATTCAGAAATACTCCGCTTTATAAACCCCTTTTCAAGAAACTCTTTAACTTGCTTGCTGAGCTCCTTCCTTTCCCTTGGAGCCATGTGTATAACGGGTAGAGCAACGGGTTTCGCATTATTAACAAGGTATATGCGAAAGTCTATCTCCCACTTCGGAGGTAAGCCCTTCACCTCTTCAAAGACATCCGAGTATTCACAGACCACTCTAACAGATTTCAGGTTTTCAACAGACGCATCAAGAGATTCTAGGTTGCTAAGCATAACAAAGTTCATGGGATTACAAGAGATTTCGAGAGTGTTACCGAGGCAAGTCATAAGTCTAACTACTCTCTTTTCACAATCGAAGATGGAACCACTACTGGATAGCCTGTCCATGCCTAGAATCAACCCATAGCCCATGAAGCCCAAAACGTAGGCATTACATCTAAACCCAATGCTTAGTATAGAATTTTCCAAATCCAAACAAATCATTGATAAATAAGCCGAACTGCCAATTGGATTTGAAACAACCAAGGCATCCTCTAATATACTGGTGTCTAGGTGTAGAGATTCAACTGAAGCAGTAGATATAAAAGAGTGTAATGCGCAAAAATCAAAGAGAGTATGAACAGGGTGATCAAAAAGATAAACTAAACTCTCAATAGAAATATTTCTACCTCATTCTTGCGGAGGTGCTATGAGAGCGTGAACCTACCCTCCAGAAGTAGATCCAGTCCTTTACCCTTTCCCATGCTTTCTTGGAAAGTCCTTAGCTATGTGCCCTGTCTCGCTGCACCGAAAACAACCACCAATCTTCCACTTCTTCTTTCTGCAGTCCTTAATCAAATGTCCAGGTATGCCACAAAAGTTACACTTCCTCTTGTCACGTTTGTTATCATTCCCACCCTTCTTGGAATACGACTTCTTGTTCTCTGATCCCTCCACTTTCTTGTCTTAAGGTACTTCCACCTTTGTCTCTTTCTTGCCAATCTTGTCTTCCTCATGTAACAATGCCATGTCCACTAGTCTCTCATAAGTTGCACCTGTAGGTATATGGGACATAGTTAGGCTGTGAAGTGGCTCGTTCAACCCTTTAACGAAACGGAGAGCCTTCTTATGTGGAGTGTTCACTAATTCCAATCCAAATCTATCCAGCTGGTTGAATTGGTTGAGGTATTCCTTGACCGATAGGCTTCCCTGTTTGAGAGCTAAGAACTTTTCCACCTCTAGGCTTCGTTCAGCTTGCAAGAGGAACTTCATTTCAAACCACATTCTGAAATCCTCCCAAGTTTCAAATGGTCTCTCAGCATTAGTAACTTCCCACAAATAAGAGGCTTCGTCCTTAAGTAACCACACAGCCAACTGTATCTTCTACCTATCGTCAACTTCGAAGATAACAAACAAATTTTCTGTTTCCTTGAGCCAATTTCTTGCTTCCACAAATGATTCAGTCCTATTAAAGTTCTTTCCATCCATGGCTCGAAAGTCTCTACATATCTTCGAGAAAGCAATCACATAAGGAGGAGTAGGAGGAGGAATAACAACAACTGGGGGAGGAGGAACGTCTGTTGGACCTGCGTCATTATCCCTAGCCTCTAAGTACCTTCTGAACCAACCGGGTACCGATACGCCATCAGGAAGATTAAGATTCCCAAACATGCTGAAATGAAAAGAAAAGGTTCAACACAAAGGATAGAAAGATAGTGCATATGGCTTTGGGGATTATGCTTTTGAAAATAAAACAACATTTTTCTTAAAAATACTTCTTTAAACTTCTTTTTGAAAAATTTCTTTCAAAAACTTTTATCTTATTTGGTAAACCTTTGCTCTGATACCAAGTGTAAACACCCACCTCCGTTAAGGTCACTCACAAAGGGAACGCATTAACTTTGGTGAAGCATTTTAGGTAAAAGCCACAGATAATTTACAAGACAGACATATAAACAGTGGAAAACAGAAATTATATATTAAATAGCGTGGTTCAATCAAAACATTACAAGCATTGTATCAAAACCCAACTTCTAAATTATTACAACAAAACATCTGTCTTGATTTAATTCTCCAAGTACATAAAGAAGCATAAAACAGAAGTAAAGCAGCATAAATCCCCAATAAAAGTGTAACCACAGCCATAGCCAAGAAAAGAGAATCCAAGCAATACATCTACTCTCTTCAAGCTTGAAAAGGTCAAGCTGAAGTATTCCCTCCCTACGGACCTGGGGGGGAAGGAAGAAAAGAAGGCGAAAGAAAATGGGTCAGACATAAGTCTTGTAAGTCCTGTGATTATTTAGCATGTAAACAGAAAAATGGATCATGACATGAATAAACTGAACCTGGGACAATACCCTAGAAATAAGATAACAATAAATAAGGAAAGATAAATTGAATATGCTATCGCACTCATTTCTATTTCTCTGCACCTACTAACAAGTGTTTTCAACCAACACTGTAACAATCCGGAAAATGCGAGCCAGTTTAAAATTTTATTTAATAAATGAACCGAATAGAATATTCATAGGTTGGATAAAATAACTTGGTCGTTAAAAATATAATTTTTAACGTGAACGTGAATAAATAAATATTCATTTACAAACCGGACGGTTTGTTTATGTACACCTATTTGAAGGACATTGATTGGGACGATAAATTTTACACATCGCCCAACTGCATAAATAAAAATCCGTGTTTGTTGATTTGAAACCCCACACGGGTATTGGGATAATATATGACATACACTAATCCCAATAATTAGTTGTATGTCGATTGATTGATTAACAGGCTGTTATAAGCGTTAGATATCTATATTTGATGCTTATACAGTGTAGTGCACTTTGGATTATGGTTGATTATTTATCGTTGTTATTATATACATGTGTTGTATTGAATCCATATAATTAACTTTATATGGTGATTGATTGGGCCTCATTCCAATTGGAAAAATAAAGAATATTACAAAATAAAGGTTCATGTGTTGACAGTACTCATCCGTTGAGATTAGTCATGTGTTGAACGTAATATTTCAACAATAAAATTTACATCTTTATCATATATAAAATTAGAAACTAACTGGAAAATAGATAAGATGAGTGGTCTCCTCGATATTGATTTGATGTTGGTTTCGGCCTTCGGGGTTAATATTTAGGGAATCGTTCTCTTACTAATTTACGGTTGGAGTTTGATTTGAAATCAAACGATAGATACCATAATTTTTATAAAATATATTAAATAACAAAAATAGTCACACGTGGACAGTACTCATTCGTTGAAATTAGTCATGTGTTGACAAAAATATAGATTCATGTATTGAATAGGATAAATATTCATTTGTTGAATAGAATAACCGAATTATTGAAATATATAAAGCCGTGTTGATTAGTGATGCGCTCTTTTGACGTGAATGATATTTATATCGATTATATTCATTTTTATAATTGAATTGAATATAAAAGAAATTCGAATTTAATTGAATATATAACGAATTCGAATTGAATTGAATATATAACGAATTCGAATTGAATTGAATATATAACGAATTCGAATTGAATTGAATATATAACGAATTCGAATTGAATTGAATATATAACGAATTCGAATTGAATTGAATATAAAATGAATTCGAATTGAATTGAATGTAAAATGAATTCGAACTGAATTGAAAACGAATTGAAATAGAATAAAAATCGATTTGAAATGAATTCAAATTGAATTGAAATTTGAATTAAATTGAATTAAATATAAAACGAATTCGAACTGAATTGAAAACGAATTGAAATGGAATAAAAATCGATTTGAAATGAATTCAAATTGAATCGAAATTTAAATTAAATTGAAATGAATTTAAAACGAATTTATGATGAAAAATTTAATTTTGATTTGAATTGGAAATGGAAGTTGAAATGTTTTTGAAACAAATTTAAAACTATTTATAAAATTCGTTTTAAATAGAAATCGACGAAATATATATTATATTATATATATATATATAATATAATGGCCTGAATAGAACGCGCCGCTCCGCGGTAGTTCATGAATTTCGACCATTGATTTCGAACGGACATTACGGGAGATCCGACCGTCGGATTCTCCTAAAACCGGAATTGTTGGGTTCGTATCAAAAAGAACTTTCTAACGAATATTAGGAATTTGAAATCCAACGGTTGGATTTGGAGATACATCCAAATCAAATTTGGAAAAATTCGATGTAAGTGCAGTTCGATGGCCGTTTTTGGAAATCGACTGTACGGGCCTCGATAAAATTATTTAAAATAGTAATAATTTGTGTAAAATCATAAGAAATGATTTGTGAAGAATTGGGATGAAAAATCCCACATTTGTAAAGATAAAAATAGTTTTTTATCGAAATGAACTAGTTTTGAACTAGAATTAAAATGCTATTATTTTTAAATAAATAAATTGAATTAGAATTGATTTGTGGGTTTATCGTGAATGGTGTTTTAAATAACACTTTTTCTTTAACCCGACAATAAATAGGATGTGATTTGGGTTTATCGTGAACTGTGTTTTAAATGACTTTAGTTCTTTAACCCAGTAAAAGGAGTTTAATGAATCCGTAATTATATTGAAATGTGAATTGATAATTAAACTATCAAATTTGGAAAGTGAGCGAGATTGGAGTATCTCCAGTTTTGCTCCAAAGCGATAGCTAAATCTTTAATTAGATTTGAACGTGAAATGGTAATTAATTTTACCGATAACACCATGGGGCTAGATATAGAGTATTACCAGTTTTGCTCCATGGGATAAACAGGTTGGGATTGGGAAATAAATCAAATAATTACTTCGGTGTGGTTCGCTAATCCCGACTAGTTTGGAAAACCGTAATTTGGTTTAATATGACATCCAATGGAGGATTAAAGGATAATTCTTAAAGAATTTATCTTTGATAAAATTAATGGGAACCTTTCCCTAAGAATATGAAATTTAGAAACTAGCTGTAGGTTAGTTAAGAAGAATGGCTTCCTGGGTACTGATCTGATGTTGGTTTCGGCCTTCGGGGTTAATATTTAGGGAATTGTTCTCTTGCTAATTTACGGTTAGTGACTGCTGAATTGGAATGAGGCGTATGTTGTGTTTGTGTAACATTTGTTTACTATATACGCGGGTTATTCAGAAAGGCCGGGTTTATACCCATTCTAAATAACCGATTCGACGGTAAGTCGAAGATGAAGACGGTGGTTGAAGACCGGAAGTCTTCACATCGTTTGGGTGATTACTGATGATCTTGATTGGGCTGTACACCCAAGATGAGGGAATCAGTTGGTGATCGTCCAGACGTACTTGGAGATCGATGGATATGCGAGGAAAGTGCCTCCTGTTTCGTTCAGACCCAGAACGAACTTGTAAATGGACTGTGTGTTTGACATTGGATTTTATTCTGTGTTGATTGATCTCTATTAAATATACGTCTATTTGTCGGTGGAGAATGTATTCTTTTGCTTAACGCCCTTCTCTAAGACGTACGAGCTCAGAGGTTGTATATTGATGGACATCAGTCGCATGGCATGAATTGCCAGTGTGGCATGCCTAAGTGGCAATTGATCAAGGCTTCTGTTGAAAAGCAAAGTCTTGTGGTTGATGATCAAAGCACGGTCTTTGTGGCGCAGCTTTGTGTATAACGTGAATTCGCGAGCCTTACACCTCGGTATGAGTCAAAAACGGGATATGGACCGTTGGGAGAACACGACGTTTCTTTCTAGCTTTGGCGGTGTCAGTGACTTACCAGCCCTGACATTTATATACTTTTCACCTTTGTGGTTGTTGGAATGAGGCGCCTCGATATTAGGTCTGATAGGACCGGGAAACGTGAGTTCAGGAATTGCCAATCCTCAAACGTAAGAGAGGACCGGCCCAACCGATCCAAGTGGCTGCCCAGAGTGTGTAGTCCTGGGACATTTGCTAGAGTGTCTCAAATCGGAGAGGAGCTTGCCCCTTGCCTCCACTCATGACGGAAATCCAATTTCCTATACGTGTATTTCGGTTTTATTTGTAAAGCCTAGTATGGCGACATAGTGGGATGGGGCACTTATGCTGCCTATGATTGATATTTATGATTGAAATTGTTTTGACACTATACACTTATAATAGTATCAAATGATTTTTTTAAACGTACCAAGCATGTTTGGCTATTATAAGGGAAAACCCTATCCTTTGGCTTGCGTTGCATTGTGTGATGGGACCTGGGTCTTATAATAGCTTCATTTTTCGAAAAAGCATTGCGTTGTTTATTTTATGCACTGGTATTCTTGGAAGGAAACCCGTTCCGTGTTCTGCGGCGTGGTCCCTTGAATTACTCTCTTTTAAAGTAATGTTTTAAATAACTGTTTTAGTTCTCACACCAGTTACATGACTGACCTGGAGTTTATTGTTTTAACCTAAACTCTAGGTGCCCCTATTTTCGACACGGGCAGCTAGTAGTTTTGGTTTTGCAGATTTATATTCAAAGGATCCGGGTTTACAGTTGGAATGATATCCAGAAAGCTCTGTATCCGTATATCACCTTCAGTTGTGCTTTGTATTATTTTCTGCTGCTATGTAATTTATTGTAATCTTTGATATTTATCGAATGTAATTTATTCAATTATACTCTGTATATTCTTGTATCTGATGGAATTGTTGTAATAGCAATGAAATGTTCTTCTGTTTGCGTTATATTTTGTCGTGTTCTCAAGGTAATCCGGGCTTTCCTTACCGGGGAAGTTACGGGTTCTCACAGTTGGTATCAGAGCTTTGGTTTACAGAGCTCGAGAACAAGACACATTAGAACCATACGAATGAATTCATCAGATATTGGATTAGTAATATCCAATTAAAATGACTCGTTAGAGATAGGATCAGTAGTATCCTAGAACGAGTGTGAAGAGTATATTTTTCTAATGAAAACCATATTGTTTTGAAAATTTAAACCAGTTTATACATATTTGAATATTTATTTATTTTGAATTTGGACAATCGAGTATACAAAGATTTTGCATATACTCGTCATGAACGTATATTCGAAGTTTTAATATACTGGATAAATATGGAATCACATTCTAGACACCCGGAGATGATTCTGATGATTGATATATCATCATCAGAATTTGTGTTCATGTTTCGAAAGTGTGATATCTATATATTTCCATAGACTGGTGTGAGAACCAAAACTTATATAGGTAAATTTATTGTGTGATTTGGCATCAAAAACATGATTTTTTGTAAATATATAAAAGTTATGAATTTGAAACGTTAATTCACTAATTGATTGATGTTTGAGTTGTTTGTTTATTTGTTTGATAATTTTGAACCATTTAGCCTAATCGAACCGAATATTGAATTGTTTGAAATTAGTTGCATTTGCATGCATATACATATATAATGTGTGAACAGGTCATAGCAAAAAGGCTAGAGCAGAGAAATAAAATTGTTTGCCCAACAAATAGGTACATGTTTACTACAATTTACTGTTTTGTTTGGGTGATGATGATTTTATGAGCCGATTGGCTAGCCGCTTGGCTTTTTCTTTTTCTTTTTGAGATCAGAGGGCCTATATGGCAATTTCGGGATTTTCCCGGTGCTCCCGGTGCTGGGGAGGTTATGGTGAAATTTTTCGAAAATTTAGGGTGTTAGCCAATTTTTTGAAAAATATGAAAAGTTCTTAGAAACTGAAAAGTTGAAGAACTTAAGCCATAACGAAAATTAAGGAAGTTGAGTTGATTAGTTAAACAACTTTCGGCTTCGTTCCTTTTCGGGGACAAAAAGTTTTAAGTGGGGGAGATTGTAACAACCCGAAAAATGCGAGCCAGTTTAAAAATTTTATTTTGGCAATTTTAGCGAATTTTGAATATTTAAAATGAATTATTTTAAATAATTCGACGAGAAATTTATTTTGAATAGAATTCGAACATATATATACGTGGTCGTTAGAATATAAATATTTTATTTTAATTATAAAAGGAATTGAAAATGGCGCGGTAGTTCGATAATTCGATTTCAAAATTCAAGTGAATGTACCGGGTGCAAAATGAACTGGATATTAGCGAAACCAAAAATAATAGGATCTAATTGATAATATCTTCCCAATGAATCCGAAAAATTGAGATTTCATAGCGGGAATCAAAAGATATGCCCGGTTGAAAATCCTAAATAGTCGCTATGGAATTCAGGCCCTTAAAAATGGAAATTTTGCAAATGACCTCGGATTTTGACGAAACCACTTTTGTTGGATCCGTGACGTCAAATTATTACTAGGTTTCAAATTTCGCAATTTTTTGAATTAATATGTTAGCGTGGGAAAGGAAAACACGTTTGACCAGTTTTAGTTGATTTTAATCGACTGGAAAATGGTCATTTTTCCAACGGTCTCAGAATTCGACGAAATTAGTTTTTTTTAGGACCGTATCATTGAATCGAAATTAGAAATAACTTTTCTATAATTTTTGGAATCCGTATGGGGCCATAGTAAATTGAAATGCGCGTTCAAATTCAATATACAGAGTTATATGTTGATTTTGACGAAAACTGATCGTAACGATTGAATCAGCCTACGATACATATCCCATCGTGTTCGGAATGGGGGTAATTAGCTATGGGCGATAGGCGGTGGGTCCCGTTTGAAGTTCGAAAATAAAAGCACCTTTTTGAAATTAAATTAATTAAATAAATAAAAAATATCTCCCTTCTCCTATATGCCTTCAGCCCCCCTTTAAAATTCATTTTAAAAACGAAGAAAAAAAATCGCGATTCAGGAAACCGCGTGGCCCCTCCACCCACCCTTCGACGTCGACCCCCCACCAGACCCCCATCGCCCTCGCGCTCCTCCTTCTCCAACCTCTCTTCCTCCCCCCTCCCCCCACCACTTCCTGCCGCGAACCCCCCCCCCCCCCCAAACGATCCTCTGACCACGCCAGCGCCGCCATAGGCCCTTCTCCGATGGGAAAAATCCGATTTTTAATATGGTGAGCTTTTAAATTTTATTTAATTTAATTTTATTTATGAAAATAGAAATTTAGGTTTAGGAAAAATATGGTTTTGGTATTTCTAGAATTATAAAAATAAGATTTTTATTGAGTTAAAAAATGAATTTTTTTTATAAATTAAAAAGATTTAATTTTTATATTTGAAAGGTTTGATGTATGTAGGAAGTTATAAATTTTAACATAGGAAAGTTTGAATTTTTATATAAGTAAAGAACGAATTTTTATAATACAGAAAGGTTAAAAAAATATAATTTTATATTATAGAAAGGTTAAAAATATAATTTTTTATACTAGTGGCACATTAAAAATAGGATCTTTATATAATAGAAGATATAAAAATACTATTTTTATATAAGCAGTGTATTGAAAATAGGATTTCTATATAATAGAGAATATAAAAATATTATCCTTATATATGTAGCGAAATAAAAACCTGATTTTTATTATATATATAGTGATGTAAGGAAAAGGCGAAATCTTTACTTTTGAAAATATGAAATCTTTATTTTGAAAAGGCGAAATCTTTATTTTAAAAAGGCGAAACCTTTAAATAGAGAATAGCGTGAAAAAAATATAATCCTTATTATATGAACATCGTTGTAAAAATAGAATTTTTATCTATATAGTAACGATGTAAAAATAGAATTTTTATCCATATAGCGTAGTTATAAAAATATGATTTTTAAATAATAGAGAATATATAAATGTGATTTTTATATATGTAGTGAACACGGACAGTGAAAGTGACAAAGGGCGAGAACGGCGAAGACTTCTACATTTGAAGTGTCATGGAGTTGGGATAGCTTTGGTGAGAACTTCTCACTTTAACTTTTCTTTTCTAGTTATATAAATATATACTAGGATGGAGACGGTGTTTAGTAGTACCCGACACCATCGTCCATAGACCATGGACTTGTTTGTTTGGTTGTGTAGTTGGTTAGATTATTTGATTTGAATTTGATTGTTTGGTGAAATGGAATGGATTTGATTGATACGTGTATGGCGTGGGCCATTATTAGACCGGGGATAAGGCTAGGCCTTGTCCCATTTCTA
The DNA here is from genome assembly GCA_030737875.1 of Allium sativum. Taxonomy (NCBI): domain Eukaryota; kingdom Viridiplantae; phylum Streptophyta; class Magnoliopsida; order Asparagales; family Amaryllidaceae; genus Allium; species Allium sativum. The sequence continues at coordinate 301,970,534 of CM060925.1, read as the reverse complement.
GTATCGTGCCGTTATGCCGCCGAAATTTTCTAAAATAAGTTAGAAAAATAAAGATATCATTTTATTTAATAAATGAACCGAATAGAATATTCATAGGTTGGATAAAATAATTTTGTCGTTAAAAATATAATTTTTAACGTGAACGTGAATAAATAAATATTCATTTACAAACCGGACGGTTTGTTTATGTACACCTATTTGAAGGACATTGATTGGGACGATAAATTTTACACTTCGCCCAACTGCACAAATAAAAATTTTTGTTTGTTGATTTGAAATCCCACACGGGTATTGGGATAATATATGACATACTAATCCCAATAATTAGTTGTATGTCGATCGATTGATTGACAGGCTGTTATAAGCGTTAGATATCTATATTTGATGCTTATACAGTGTAGTGCACTTTGGATGATGGCTGATTATTTATCGTTACTCTTATATACATGTGTTGTATAGAATCCATATAATTAACTTTATATGGTAATTGATTGGGCCTCATTCCAATTGGAAAAATAAAGAATATTACAAAATAAAGGTTCATGTGTTGATAGTACTCATCCGTTGAGATTAGTCATGTGTTGAATGAAATATTTCAACAATAAAATTTACATCTTTATCATATATAAAATTAGAAACTAACTGGCAAATAGATAAGATGAGTGGTCTCCTGGATATTGATTTGATGTTGGTTTCGGCCTTCGGGGTTAATATTTAGGGAATCGTTCTCTTACTAATTTACGGTTGGAGTCTGATTTGAAATCAAACGATAGATACCATAATTTTTATAAAATATATTAAATAACAAAAATAGTCACACGTGGATAGTACTCATTCGTTGAGATTAGTCATGTGTTGACAAAAATATAGATTCACGTATTGAATAGGACAAATATTCATTTGTTGAATGGAATAACGGAATTATTGAAATATATAAAGCCGTGTTGATTAGAGATGCGCTATTTTGACGTGAACAATATTTATATCGATTATATTTGTTTTTATAATTGAATTGAATATAAAAGAAATTCGAATTTAATTGAATATATAACGAATTCGAATTGAATTGAATATATAACGAATTCGAATTTAATTGAATATATAACGAATTCGAATTGAATTAAATATGAAACGAATTCGAATTGAATTAAATGTAAAATGAATTCGAACTGAATTGAAAACGAATTGAAATAGAATAAAAATCGATTTGAAATGAATTCAAATTGAATCGAAATTTGAATTAAATTGAATTTAATATAAAATGAATTCGAACTGAATTGAAAACGAATTGAAATGGAATAAAAATCGATTTGAAATGAATTCAAATTGAATCGAAATTTAAATTAAATTGAAATGAATTTAAAACGAATTTATAAGGAAAAATTTAATTTTGATTTGAATTGGAAATGGAAGTTGAAATGTTTTTTAAACGAAATTAAAACTATTTATAAAATTCGTTTTAAATAGAAATCGATGAAATATATATTATATATATTATATATATAATATAATGGCCTGAATAGAACGCGCCGTGCCGCGGTAGTTCATGAATTTCGACCATTGATTCGAACGGACATTACAGGAGATCCGACCATCGGATTCTCCTAATACCGGAACCGTTTGGCTCGTATCGAAAAGAGCTTTCTAACGAATATTAGAAATTTGAAATCCAATGGTTCGATTTGGAGATACATCCAAGTCAAATTTGAAAAAAGTCGCTGTAAGTGCAGTTCGATGGCCGTTGTTGGAAATCGACTGTACGGGCCTCGATAAAATTATTAAAAATAGTAATAATTTGTGTAAAACCATAAGAATTGATTTGTGAAGAACTGGGATGAAAAATCCCACATTTGTAAAGATAAAAGTAGATTTTTATCGAAATGAACTAGTTTTGAACTAGAATTAAAATGCTATTATTTTTAAATAAATAAATTGAATTAGAATTGATTTGTGGGTTTATCATGAACGGTGTTTTTAATAACACTTGTTCTTTAACCCGACAATAAATAGGATGTGATTTGGGTTTATCGTGAACTGTGTTTTAAAGGACATTAGTTCTTTAACCCAGTAAAAGGAGTTTAATGAATCCGTAATTATATTGAAATGTGAATTGATAATTTAAACTATCAAATTTGGAAAGTGAGCGAGATTGGAGTATCATCAGTTTTGCTCCAAAGCGATAGCTAAATCTTTAATTAGATTTTAACGTGAAATGGTAATTAATTTTACTGATAACACCATGGGGTTAGATATGGAGTATTACCAGTTTAGCTCCATGGGATAAACAGGTTGGGATTGGGAAATAAATCAAATAATTACTTCGGTGTGGTTCGCTAATCCCGACTAGTTTGAAAAACCGTAATTTGGTTCGATATGACATCCAATGGAAGATTAAAGGATAATTCTAAAAGAATTTATCTTTGATAAAATTAATGGGAACCTTTCCCTAAGAATATGAAATTTAGAAACTAGCTGTAGGTTAGTTAAGAAGAATGGTTTCCTGGGTATTGATCTGATGTTGGTTTCGGCCTTCGGGGTTAATATTTAGGGAATTGTTCTCTTGCTAATTTACGGTTAGTGACTGCTGAATTGGAATGAGGCGTATGTTGTGTTTGTGTAACATTTGTTTACTATATACGCGGGTTATTCAGAAAGGCCGGGTTTATACCGATTCTGAATAAACGATTCGACGGTAAGTCGAAGATGAAGACGGTGGTTGAAGACCGGAAGTCTTCACATCGTTTGGGTGATTACTGATGATCTTGATTGGGCTGTACACCCAAGATGAGGGAATCAGTTGGTGATCATCCAGACGTACTTGGAGATCGATGGATATGCGAGGAAAGTGCCTCCTGTTTCGTTCATACCCAGAATGAACTTGTAAATGGACTGTGTGTCTGACATTGGATTTTATTCTGTGTTGGTTGATCTCTATTAAATATACATCTGTTTAGCGGTGGAGAATTTATTCTTTTGCTTAATGCCCTTCTCTGACACGTATGAGCTCAGAGGTTGTATATTGATGGACATCAGTCGCATGGCATGAATTGCCAGTGTGGCATGCCTAAGTGGCAATTGATCAAGGCTTCTTTTGAAAAGCAAAGTCTTGTAGTTGATGATCAAAGCACGGCATTTGTGGCGCAGCTTTGTGTATAACGTGAATTCGCGAGCCTCTCACCTCGGTATGAGTCAAAAATGGGATACGGACCGTTGGGAGAACACGACGTTTCATTCTAGCTTTGGTGGTGTCAGTGACTTACTAGCCCTGACATTTATATACTTTTCACCTTTGTGGTTGTTGGAATGAGGCGCCTCGATATTAGGTCTGATAGGACCGGGAAACGTGTGTTCAGGAATTGCCAATCCTCAAACGTAAGAGAGGACCGGCCGAACCGATCCAAGTGGTTGCCCAGAGTGTGTAGTCCTGAGACATTTGCTAGAGTGTCTCGTATCGGAGAGGAGCTTGCCCCTTGCCTCCACTCATGACGGAAATACAATTTCCAATACGTGTATTTCAGTTTTATTTGTAGAGCCTAGTATGGCGACATAGTGGGATGGGGCACTTATGCCGCCTATGATTGATATTTATGATTGAAATTGTTTTGACACTATACACTTATAATAGTATCAAATGATTTTTTTAAATGTACCGAGCATGTTTGGCTATTATAAGGGAAAACCCTATCCTCCGGCTTGCATTGCATTGTGTGATGGGACCTGGGTCTTATAATAGCTTCATTTTTCGAAAAAGCATTGCGTTGTTTATTCTATGCACTGGTATTCTTGGGAGGAAACTTGTTCCGTGTTATACGGCTTGGTCCCTTGAATTACTCTCTTTTAAAGTAAAGTTTTAAATAACTGTTTTAGTTCTCACACCAGTCACATGACTGACCTGGAGTTTATTGTTTTAACCTAAACTCTGGGTGCCCCTATTTTCGACACGAGCAGCTAGTAGTTTTGGTTTTGCAGATTTATATTCACAGGATCCTGGTTTACAGCTGGAATGATATCCGGAAAGCTCGGTATCCGTATATCACCTTCTGTTGTGCTTTGTATTATTTTCCGCTGCTATGTAATTTATTATAATCTCTGATATTTATCGAATGTAATTTATTCAATTATAATCTGTATATTCTTGTATCTGATGGAATTGTTGTAACAGCAATGAAATGTTCTTCTGTTTGCGTTCTATTTTGTCGTGTTCTCAAGGTAATCCGGGCTTTCCTTACCGGGGAAGTTACGGGTTCTCACAAGCACCATGTGTTCATGATAAAATGATCCCCTTTATCGATCGGCTTCTACTCGCATGCATTTATGACTTGTGTCATTCGGCACCGCTTGATTGTAGATACCTGTGCTAGTCCCACCATGGGGTGTATCAATTACTATGGTTGCAACCCAACACAAATTCAAGATGCACAGTGGATACTAATGATGCACAGTGCCTGATTTGTCCATGCCAGAGTACGTGCACGCCGATACTCTGTCAGAACCTATACTGCTACACCACCCTCCGTTATTTTGACCGCTTATAATCAGCCCAGTAATCGTGCCCCACCCTGCCTAGTTCTGAGTACCATGATACATCTATGTGGGTTACTGTTGAAATGGGTCCCCGTTACTAGTGTTTCCTAATCAACATGTTAAAATGGTTAAGTGTTCTCAAATCAACCTAACCCCCACCCACCATTTTAGTTAACATCTTGTATTGGTCAAGTGTTACCTTAATTTAAGTCACCCTACCATTCTTTGCCAGCTTGTTTCTTAGCTTTAATTCATTCATTAAAGCACCAACCTATCACATTAGATCTATATTGTTGCGGTCGCCGGATGTGCGGGGCGGTTCTGGACAGTCTTACATCGCAACTCAATCTTACCTCGGGTTTTTGGGCTTAATGTGCTAACCTCTCACATTAGATCTGTACTGTTGCAGTTGCTGGATATGCCGGGCGGTTCCGGGCAGTCTTAACTCAATTTAACCTCGGGTTATGAATATTCATCTTTTAATAAATTTACATAGTTACCATTTATGTTTATATGTAAATTATCCACCAATGTTGTCAACTCAAGTCACATCCCATTTACCCTCTAAATTATGTCCATAATTCTTAGGTATACAAATTATACCATTTCATGCCATTAATCATTTACATGATTAGGAGTTAACTTATGCCAATAGCATGTAATTTAATATTTTTTCCAACGTATCCCCGTTATTCGTTCGCATATGTTACATATAACGTTAGGCTCGCAAATTAGCCTAACTCATACACAAAAGGGAAAAGCAAAAGGGATATAACGTTCCAATGGCATAAAACAGTATAGATCAAGCACATGTGATATAAATTTGGCATAGTACTACACAAATTTAATTAAGCATGTAAATGTGAACTGCATTTGAATTGGATCAAATTAACATAGATCTAAACATAGAAGCATGTTGATCAAGTCATATAAGCATATATGAACATGACTTAGCATATGAACTTGCATATGACATATCATAAAATAATCACCAAATTTATATACAACATGATAGGTTCATCACCAAATTAATATACAACATGATAGGTTCATCACCAAATTAGTATACAACATGATAGGTTCATCACCAAATTAATATACAACATGATATGTTGTATCAATCACAATAGTCACTTGGGCATAGGTAATTTCAGGATGAATCAGAATACGATTATTTTACAACTAGGCGCAGTTCTAGTTTTGCTTCATTACAAGTCATGGCTTTTATTTGTTCAAATCTAAAGAATAACTGAACTTACAAACAAAAGAACAAATCTTGTTTTTTGGGATCTGATTTCTGAAACTAAAAAGTTATCCTTTAATGTAGACTATTGATTCTCTAGTTTGGACTTGATTAGGGACTTTCTAGCTTGATTTCTAGAAAAATGGAGGCTACGCTGGTTTGGCCATGGACAGCATGACGGCTTCAGAGAGAAAGGTCATGTGGTTTTCGGGTTAAGGGTTGGGGTTGTTTATATAGAAGTTTAGATTAATGAGAGTTGTTAGATCAACCTAGGAGTAATCAGAGCCATTCAGACCAAACAGAGCTAACCGGAAGTCGCCACATATGCCTTAATGACTCAGAAAATTGTCACTGGACAAACAGCTCAGATCTGGCCGTACCCCTCTTTGGGGGTCGACATCTATGTCGACCCCCCATGGGGGGAGTCGACCCCTATATGCGGGAATTTTCACGCCCAGTTGTTTCTCCGAATTTTGAATTTTGAACTGCCTTTTTGATTTAATTATTATTTATATTTAATTTCCGTTTAAACTTGAAATCTTCTGAACTCAATAACTTCTTCATACGGAGTCCGCTCTATCTCAAACAGAATTCCGAGACGAACGCAATGGAGAAACACGTTTCCCCTAATTTCCACTTTTAAAATTAAGTATTCTTCAAATTCATTACTTTAATGTTCAAAGAAAAATACGGGGTGTTACATATATAATACCCGAACACCATATGTATTCTGAGATGTGGACCTTTTATTATTTTCAGCAAGCTTATTTTAATCATATAGCACAATAGCAAGCTCCAAAAGTGAAGCACACGTCACCGGTACCTACTAAAAACTTTACAACAAGTCAGAGCAATTAAATGGGAGAAATGAACACACATAGCATTAGAAATACACATCCATAAAAAAACATGGAAAAATCATAAGCAATACAATCATCTAATGTTAATACTCGATTTATATACAGATTCATTTTATTATCATTCAATTCATAATATCATTTCATTGGTTTATTTCTAATTTTTTAATACTGACTTATTAACATTCATTTTATTTGTCATTCAATGGATTTACATTTTATTTGCTTTTTATTTATTAATAAATTTCACATTCATTTTATTGAATTTCTTTCGAGTTAACTTGGAATTCATTATTCATTTCATGAGCTTATTTCATTTGTAGACATTTTAATTAGACTCGTATTCCTTTGAAAAATATCATTTCAATTTTTCTATTACCTCTAAAGTAACAATTAAATCTTGAATGTTCCTTGTCGTATTTTGTGACGGCCCGCCCCGCACCAGCCTGCATTTCCTCCGAAAGTGCGCTGTACACATGCCCAGCTAGCACAGGACGGTCGTCAAAAGAAAGGAAAGAAGGGAATGAACTAATCAAAGAACCTGTAGAATGTCTCACAGCGCATGGAATAAAATATAATAATAACATACTTGACATAAAACAGGCGAGACAGTGCATAAGCTGATAACTAAAATCAACATCAATCATCAGAGCAGCGGAAATCCATATACAGCTTATTACAATTTTCCAAATTTACTGTCTCTAAACAAAAGAAAGCTAAAGTAGAAGATACACCAACAATGCCCAAGCAGTGATCTTCAACAACACAGGGAGAATACTATATATATTACGTGGAAGCCTCCTGCTCGTCTCCGGATCATTTACCCGTGCATCACCAGCTAACCTGTCTCTAGTCTGCTCGTGTGAGCACCCAGAGTAATAAGAAGAGACATAAAACTCTGGGTCAGACATAAAGCCTGGTATGAGCGATAAGCATCTAAACAGGGAAATAACAGGTATACTAAACCATACCTGAACCTGGACCTGCAACCAAAGAGTTAGTACCACATACCGTACAATACTCCAAGGTGCCATAATAAATGGTGTAAGAATACGGGGGTGGGGTGTGCATGTCAAAATGATAGCAACAAATCATCCATAGCAACCATCCTCACACCTCTCACTCAGTGCCTAAAGCGTACGACGTCTACCACTTTGGAACACTAGACAAACTGAGGCAACGACGAATCCCGACTTGTAGAAACCCTGCTGTGACCAAGCCAAACACTTGGAGTCATGACCAAACATTTCAATGACCCACTTCATTGGTCATAGCCCTTGGTTCTACCAATGCCATAATGGCCCTGAATCCGCCTTCGTACCTCCTACCATAGTGGTCCAAAGCTATAGGTGTCGATAACTCCTTAGCACGCGTCCCGCAGCAAAGCCCAACCATGAAGCGAACTCATTGATTCCCATCTAAATCTTGAGCTCTAACTTCTCATCTGGGCTTCCTTTGCATCTCGGGTTTTGATCGAATTGGAGTGGGTCTTCAGAAGAGTTGTCGCGCATTAACAGTCCTGGGATTCGGTTCGGTTCGGTAATCATTGCCCTCGTCTGTTCGGTTCGGGTTTCTTCACTCCGGGTCGGGTCGGTGTCCTCCTCCGGGTCGGGTCGGTGTCTTCCTCCGGGTCGGGTTGCTATCCTCCTTCCAGCTCAAGCTCCTTCTTCGATCAGCTCCCTCGTTTCTTCTACTCCGATCCGATCACTTTACTTCAGTCCGATCCGCTCCGCTCCCTAGCCTACTCCGATCCGATCCCCTGTCCACTCCAACTCCAAGCAATAGCCTTCCTTCCAGTGACAAGTCCCAATCCAGTTCGGATTCCCTTGGTCAGTTCCCTAGTCCGATCCGACCCCTTTCTCCGATCCGAACCGGTTCGGAACCTGCACACTTCTGCAACTTTCCAGCAAGTTTTCTACGCCATTCGACGACGTTTTCGAGCAATTTAACTATTCTAATCAATCATGAATCATACCATAGAGTCATAGCAACATATAATAGCAACCACAAACAGCAAACAACAATTCAAATGAACCAAAATGGATCAAAAGTGGCTAAAACCTCACATTTGCCTATAATCCCTCTTAATCATGTTTAGGCATACGATTAGCAAAACACATCGAAATTAACCCAAATTTCTAACAGAGCCTTAAAACATTATTTTAGAATTTTAAGAATTTTTCCAGAATTTATTTACGTATAAATTCGCTAATCTTCACTAATTACCCTTAATTAACTGTAATTAGTGTCAAAATGATACTATCACTCACCTTGGCCACAAATGAAATTCTCAGAACTGAAACTCCTCTGATTTGGGGCGAATACTGATGTCTAACAGCAGCTCCAACCTTGCTTTGGTGCTTTTTCTCCTTAATTTGGTGTTGCTAAGCCTAATCTTCAATTAGAGAGTGATTTTGGGTGTTTTAGGTGTAGGAAGCCATTACTAAGGTCTCAAGGGGGTTTGTGGCGGCTCAAAACTGAAATGAAAGTGATAACCTAACCCTAATCAGACCTCCTAAACCTCTAAACCCGAAATTCCCCTTGGGCCTAGCTGCTAATCACCCGGTTAAGCCCAATTAAGCTGTTTTTCACCATCTGAAACTTGTTTCAGCCATATCTCCCAAACGGTGAGTCCGTTTGGCTAATGTGACCACTCTACGGAAAGAGAAACCATCATCCGAAGCCAATGGAAGTGGTTTCAGGTCAAAACTCCTATCCAGTCAAAAGTTATGGCCAAAACAGTGCCAACTAGGGGTAAAATGGTCATTTAAAAATCGGGAAAAATCATGAACATGGGAAATGACCCCAATAGTCGTCTCCCAAAGTTATATGACCATACGACTTTGTATGTGAAAGAAATAAATATTCTACGATCCTATGATGCGTAGAATGCGGGTCGTTACACTCTCCCCTCCTTAAGAAATTTCGCCCCCGAAATTCCTTAACCCAAAACATACAAAGGATCCCGCATGCCTACCAACCACATACAACAATCAAACATGCAAAACAAGCAAGCAAGCCTATCCTAGCATGCAGAAAACTAAATCGAAATCAAAATCTTACCAGACAAAGAGTTCTGGATACTTCTTCCTTATGTCCTCCTCTGTTTCCCAAGTACAATCACTCTCGTCCTCGCTCCACTGTACCTTGACTAGCTTCACCACCTTCCTTCGAAGTTGCTTCATGTCGTACTCGACAATACGGGCCGGCTTGCGGTTCCCAACCGCCTCGGGTTCTACTTCGAAGTCCTCTAACTGATCAGGTGAAATAGTCATATCTGAGTCGTGAACGAACTTCCTTAGTTGGGAAACATGAAATACGTTATGAACTCCTGCCATCTTCTCTGGTAAGTCAATTCTATATGCCAAATTCCCGACTAGTTCAAGAACAGGGAATGGGCCAACAAATCTTGGTGCCAACTTGCCTTTCCTGCCGAATCGTATTACGCTCTTCAATGGAGAAATCCTGACAAACACCAAGTCGCCAACGGAGAATTTCAAGTCTCTTCTCCTCTTATCAGCATAGCTCTTCTGCCTATCTTGGGCAGCTTTCATTCGTTGCTGAATGATCTTGATTTTATCTGAAGTTTCCCTCACCACATCTGGTCCAAGCATAAACTTCTCGCCAGTCTCTATCCAACATGATGGTGAGTTGCACGGTCTTCCATACAAAACTTCAAATGGAGCCATACCGATACTGGATTGGTAGCTATTATTATATGCAAACTCTACTAGATGCAAATGGTCATCCCATGATCCACCAAAATCCAATATACATGCTCTCAAGAGATCTTCCAAAATACGGTTCACCCTCTCCGTCTGACCGTCTGTCTGAGGATGATATGCGGTACTGAGATGTAACTCTGACCCTAGAGCCTCTTGTAAGCTCTTCCAAAACCCACTAGTGAACAACGGGTCTCGGTCACTCACAATGCTTTTAGGTACTCCATAAAATCTCACTACCCACTTCATATACAATTCTGCTAACTTAGCTGCCGTTCTGGTCGATTTGACTGGTATAAACCTTGCACTTTTAGTCAGTCGATCTACGATTACCCAAATGCTGTCATATCCCGATCTAGTCCTTGGTAAACCATCGATGAAATCCATCGAGACTTGCTCCCATTTCCACTCGGGAATCTCTAAGGGCTGTAACAAACCACTAGGCTTCTTTTGCTCGGCTTTAACTAGCTGGCAATTCATGCATTTGGATATAAACTTCCCAACGTCTCTTTTCATTCCTTCCCAGTAGTAAGTCTGCTTCATATCTCGATACATCTTGTTACCACCGGGATGTATAGTCAGTCTCGAGTGATGACATTCTCTAAGCACTTCATCTCTCAATCCATTGACATTGGGTACAACGAGCTTTCCATTCTTTCTAAGCCATCTATCTTGATCAAGCCCATACTTGTTCACCTCCTCATCGATACCCATCTCTAACTTGGAGATGATTTCCAATAGGTTAGGATCGTCCCTCTGACTAGAGCCGATCCGCTCAATCAAAGTGGGTCTGATCGTCAAACTTGCTAACATTTCTGGATCCAATTCGCACTTTGGTCTGAAATCAAACCCCGCGATAAACTCCAGTTGCTTCCATTCAAGGAACATAGCCCCTAAGCTGGCATGTCTCCTACTCAATGCATCAGCCACCGCATTGCCCTTTCCTGGTGTGTATGCGATGTCAAAGTCATAGGAAGCTAAGAACTCTAACCATCTCTGCTGACGGAGGTTTAAATCCTTCTGGGAGAATAGATACTTCAACGACTTATGATCTGTAAACAGCTCAAATCTTTCTCCCAAGAGATAGTGTCTCCACATCTTTAACGCGAACACGATCGCTGCCAATTCTAAATCATGGGTAGGGTATCTTCTCTCGTGCGGTTTCAATTGCCGACTTGCGTAAGCTACAACCCTACCGCCTTGCATCAATACAGCACCCAGTCCGGTACCGCAGGCATCCGTGTATACCGTCATCTCTTCATCCCCCTTAGGAATAACTAATACTGGTGCGCTTGTCAAATTGTACTTTAGACTCTTGAATGCATTCTCGCACCTTTCATCCCAGACAAAAGCTTGATTCTTCTTTGTCAACTGAGTCAACGGTGCCGCTATCTTGGAGAAGCCTTGGATAAACTTACGATAATATCCCGCTAATCCCAAGAAACTTCTTACATCTGTTGCGTTCTTGGGCGTAGGCCAATCCTGTACCGTAGCCACCTTTGCCGGGTCTACGGCAATACCATTCTCTGATACAACATGGCCCAAGAACCTCACTTCCCTCTTCCAGAAGTGACACTTAGAAAACTTTGCTTTCAATTGGTGTTTTCTTAACACCTCCATCGCTACTCTTAAATGTTCCTTGTGTTCTTCCTCTGTCCTCGAATAGACCAAAATATCATCAACGAACACAAGGACAAACTTATTCAACTGATCTCTGAATACCCTATTCATAAGATCCACAAAATATGCTGGGGCATTGGTCAGCCCGAATGGCATGACCAACCACTCATAAAACCCAGACGGCGTCCGAAATGCCGTTTTAGCTATACTCTCAGCTTCCACTCTAAGCTGATGAAAACCTGTCGCGAGATCCAACTGAGAAAATACTCTCGCGCCACTCAACTGATCGAACAAATCATCTATCCGCGGTAGAGGATACTTGTTCTTCCTCGTCACTTTATTCAATTCGCGGTAGTCTACACACAAACGAAGGGAACCATCCGCCTTGGTAGCAAACACAACTGGTGCTCCCCATTCAGAAACACTCCTTCTGATAAATCCCTTCTTCAAAAGATCGCTGACTTGCACCTCGAGTTCCCTCTGCTCTCTTGGTGCCATACGACGAAGTGGCATCACTATAGGCCTGGCATCTTTTACCAAATCAATACGGAACTCAATCTCTCGGTGTGGTGGAAGCCCGGTCACTTCTTCGAAAACATCCGGATACTGGCCAACTACGGGCAAACCTGACAACTCACTATGCGGAATGTCGAGGGAGTTTAGAAAACTAGCCAATACCCCCTCACTGGGTAGACCACCAAACACTATCCTCCGCCCATCATCCGCTCTAGCTGTCACCAAAAAGCCCTCACAGTCTACCACCACCCCGTATCTTCGGAGCCAATCTACTCCCAAAATAATGCCAAACCCAGTAAAGCCCAAAACAAAGCAATCACAAACAAACATGCATCCATGACTCGATAAGACCACATTACGACAAATCATGCTAAGGCTAGTCGAACCACCAATCGGGTTCGTCACTACTAAAGGTCTATCGACAATCTCGGGCTCCAATCCCAACCTATCTACCAGGTCACTAGATATGAAAGAACTGGAAGCTCCGGTATCAAACAAAACTCTAACAGGAACATCATAAACAGAAAGCATACCTTGAATGACGACATTCTTTCCCTTCTCTGCCGCTGTTGGGGCATTCGACGAAGAAGGAATAGCATTAAGAGCGTATGCTTTCACCATTTGCTTTTCCTTTGGGGGCTGTGGACACTTGTCCTTGTGATGTCCCACTTGGCCGCAATTGAAGCACTTCCTATCCACTGGCTTGGCCCGACAATTACTAGCATAATGGCCCTTCTTACCACAGCTGAAGCACTCCACATCTTGCTTATTCTTTTTCTTCTGGCCATCCTTAGCCTGATTCTGCTTTCTCTTATTCTGGGAGCCACCTTTTCCTCCACCACTAGCTTGTGGCTTTGGCTCGTCTGCGGGTGCAACCTCAGTCTTCGACTTAGGGTAGAGGCTTTCTGATCTTAATGCTTTCCCCACAATCGACTCAAACGTCTCATCGATGTGGTTAATAAGCCTTTCCCCTAAGTACTGATCTAACCCAGTTATGAATTTCTCATTCTTCTTCTCGGCAGTATCAATAAGAGATAACCCATACTTTGACAGAGTGTCGAATTCAGCAATATAATCAGAAACTGCCCTTCCATTCTGCTTGAGTTCCAAGAACCTCTTGAACAACGCTGACTTCTGGGCCGCTGGAATGAACTTCTCGCTAAAGCGAGCCTTGAACTGAACCCAAGTAATCTGGTCTTCGGGAGTAGCTGCTTTTATGGCATTCCACCAATTCATTGCCCGCCCTTGCAGCTGACGGGACGCTAGCTTTCTCTTCATCGCATCCTCGATACCCAAATCCTCGAAGATACGTTCGCAACTATCCAACCAATCTTGAACATCCGTGGCCGACTCCGTTCCGTGGAACGGCTTCCCACCAAGGCTAGTATAGTCCTTATTCAGCTTGGCGAAGTCGACCCTCGGCGCCTGCACTATTGGGCCACCACCATTTCCGCCATTGGGAGCTGCCCTCTGAACATCCCTAAGCATCTCTCTCATGAGGTCTGTAAACATCGCCCTCATGTCAGCAGCATTCCCATTATTGGCTCCCCTACCAGCACCTCTAGTATCTCGGCTCATCGTCAATCTGAAAAAGGAAACGATTAACGATTCCATAGTGGTGCTAGTGCAGTACGACTTCATCCTTATACCACTAATAGTATATATATATAGCTTTTAAAAACCAAAGTAATCACAAATACGCTCTCTCGTATACGTATATTATCTCTCCCTGATAACTCCCCTAGGCTAACTACGCAACCTAGAGCTCTGATACCAAGTGTGACGGCCCGCCCCGCACCAGCCTGCATTTCCTCCGAAAGTGCGCTGTACACATGCCCAGCTAGCACAGGACGGTCGTCAAAAGAAAGGAAAGAAGGGAATGAACTAATCAAAGAACCTGTAGAATGTCTCACAGCGCATGGAATAAAATATAATAATAACATACTTGACATAAAACAGGCGAGACAGTGCATAAGCTGATAACTAAAATCAACATCAATCATCAGAGCAGCGGAAATCCATATACAGCTTATTACAATTTTCCAAATTTACTGTCTCTAAACAAAAGAAAGCTAAAGTAGAAGATACACCAACAATGCCCAAGCAGTGATCTTCAACAACACAGGGAGAATACTATATATATTACGTGGAAGCCTCCTGCTCGTCTCCGGATCATTTACCCGTGCATCACCAGCTAACCTGTCTCTAGTCTGCTCGTGTGAGCACCCAGAGTAATAAGAAGAGACATAAAACTCTGGGTCAGACATAAAGCCTGGTATGAGCGATAAGCATCTAAACAGGGAAATAACAGGTATACTAAACCATACCTGAACCTGGACCTGCAACCAAAGAGTTAGTACCACATACCGTACAATACTCCAAGGTGCCATAATAAATGGTGTAAGAATACGGGGGTGGGGTGTGCATGTCAAAATGATAGCAACAAATCATCCATAGCAACCATCCTCACACCTCTCACTCAGTGCCTAAAGCGTACGACGTCTACCACTTTGGAACACTAGACAAACTGAGGCAACGACGAATCCCGACTTGTAGAAACCCTGCTGTGACCAAGCCAAACACTTGGAGTCATGACCAAACATTTCAATGACCCACTTCATTGGTCATAGCCCTTGGTTCTACCAATGCCATAATGGCCCTGAATCCGCCTTCGTACCTCCTACCATAGTGGTCCAAAGCTATAGGTGTCGATAACTCCTTAGCACGCGTCCCGCAGCAAAGCCCAACCATGAAGCGAACTCATTGATTCCCATCTAAATCTTGAGCTCTAACTTCTCATCTGGGCTTCCTTTGCATCTCGGGTTTTGATCGAATTGGAGTGGGTCTTCAGAAGAGTTGTCGCGCATTAACAGTCCTGGGATTCGGTTCGGTTCGGTAATCATTGCCCTCGTCTGTTCGGTTCGGGTTTCTTCACTCCGGGTCGGGTCGGTGTCCTCCTCCGGGTCGGGTCGGTGTCTTCCTCCGGGTCGGGTTGCTATCCTCCTTCCAGCTCAAGCTCCTTCTTCGATCAGCTCCCTCGTTTCTTCTACTCCGATCCGATCACTTTACTTCAGTCCGATCCGCTCCGCTCCCTAGCCTACTCCGATCCGATCCCCTGTCCACTCCAACTCCAAGCAATAGCCTTCCTTCCAGTGACAAGTCCCAATCCAGTTCGGATTCCCTTGGTCAGTTCCCTAGTCCGATCCGACCCCTTTCTCCGATCCGAACCGGTTCGGAACCTGCACACTTCTGCAACTTTCCAGCAAGTTTTCTACGCCATTCGACGACGTTTTCGAGCAATTTAACTATTCTAATCAATCATGAATCATACCATAGAGTCATAGCAACATATAATAGCAACCACAAACAGCAAACAACAATTCAAATGAACCAAAATGGATCAAAAGTGGCTAAAACCTCACATTTGCCTATAATCCCTCTTAATCATGTTTAGGCATACGATTAGCAAAACACATCGAAATTAACCCAAATTTCTAACAGAGCCTTAAAACATTATTTTAGAATTTTAAGAATTTTTCCAGAATTTATTTACGTATAAATTCGCTAATCTTCACTAATTACCCTTAATTAACTGTAATTAGTGTCAAAATGATACTATCACTCACCTTGGCCACAAATGAAATTCTCAGAACTGAAACTCCTCTGATTTGGGGCGAATACTGATGTCTAACAGCAGCTCCAACCTTGCTTTGGTGCTTTTTCTCCTTAATTTGGTGTTGCTAAGCCTAATCTTCAATTAGAGAGTGATTTTGGGTGTTTTAGGTGTAGGAAGCCATTACTAAGGTCTCAAGGGGGTTTGTGGCGGCTCAAAACTGAAATGAAAGTGATAACCTAACCCTAATCAGACCTCCTAAACCTCTAAACCCGAAATTCCCCTTGGGCCTAGCTGCTAATCACCCGGTTAAGCCCAATTAAGCTGTTTTTCACCATCTGAAACTTGTTTCAGCCATATCTCCCAAACGGTGAGTCCGTTTGGCTAATGTGACCACTCTACGGAAAGAGAAACCATCATCCGAAGCCAATGGAAGTGGTTTCAGGTCAAAACTCCTATCCAGTCAAAAGTTATGGCCAAAACAGTGCCAACTAGGGGTAAAATGGTCATTTAAAAATCGGGAAAAATCATGAACATGGGAAATGACCCCAATAGTCGTCTCCCAAAGTTATATGACCATACGACTTTGTATGTGAAAGAAATAAATATTCTACGATCCTATGATGCGTAGAATGCGGGTCGTTACATATTTTGTCTTATCTTTTACCACAATCTTACAAAAATATGATCATTTTATTATTTGTTTGATTTCTTATGTTCATACTTATCTATCAAAGTAGTATTCTCATTTATTATTCAATCTTTATTCTTATTAACCATTTCTCAAATATCTACAAAATAGCTTTAAGTATCAACTCAGTGTCCCAACTAGAACCATGTCTCTATCTAACTTTCGAAACTTAAAAATAAATACCGATGACGCTTTAGTCATCATCTGACACAACCCGAACTTCCCCGTGAAGGAAAGCCCAGATTGCCTTGAGAATACGAAAAATAGAAAGCAAACAGAAGAACATTTCATTATTTATTACAACAATTCCATAAGAATACAAGAATATACAGAGTATGAATAAATATTACACATTTGACAAATATCAGAGATTTAGATTACATTTAAATACATCACAGCGGAAAATAATGCAAAACACAAATGAAAGTAATACACGTATACAGAGCTTTCCGAGCATCGTTCCAGTTGTAAATCAGTATCCTGTGAATATAAATCTGCAAAACCAAAACTACTAGCTGCCCGTGTAGAAAATAAGTGCACCCGGAGTTTAGGTTAAAACAATAAACTCCAGGTCAGTCATGTGACTGGTGTGAGAACTAAAACAGTTACTTAAAATTTTACTTTAAAAGAGAGTAATTCAAGGGACCACGCCGTATAACACGGAACGGGTTTCCTCGCAAGAACACTAGTGCATAGAATAAACAACGCAATGATTTTTCGAAAAATGAAGCCATTATAAGACCCATGTCCCATGTCCCATCACACAATGCAACGCAAGCCGGAGGATAGTGTTTTCCGTTATAATAGCCAAACATGCTTGATACGTTTAAAACAAATCATTTGATACTATTATAGGTGTATAGTGTTAAAACAATTTCAATCATAAATATCAACCCTAGGCGGCATGGGTACCATCTATCATGTCGCCATACTAGGCTCTACAAATAAAACCGCAATATCACGTATTGGAAATTGGATTTCCGTCATGAGTCGAGGCAAGGGGCAAGCTCCTCTCTGTTCGAGACACTCTAGCAAATGTCCCAGGACCGCACACAGCAGTCCTTGGATCTTCAGCGAAGGTCCTCTCTTACTTTTGAGGATTGGCAATTCCTGAGCACACGTTTCCCGGTCCTAACAGACCTATATCCGAGGCGCCTCGCATTCCAACAAACACACAGGTGAAAAGTATATAAATGTCAGCCAGTTTAAGCACTGACGCCACTAGCTAGAAAGAAACGTCGTGCTCTCCCTGCAGTCACTATCCTGTTTTTGACTCATACCGAGGTGTGAAGCTCGCGAATTCACGCTATACACAAAGCTGCGCCACACAGGCCGTGCTTTGATCATCAACCACAAGACTTTGCTTTTCAACAGAAGCCTTGATCATTTGCCACTTAGGCGTGCTACACAGGCAATTCACTCCATGCGACTGATGTCCATCAATATACAACCTCTGAGCTCGTACGTCTCAGAGAAGGGCGTTAAGCAAGAGAATAAATTCTCCGCCGCCAAACAGATGTATATTTAATAGAGATCAATCAACACAGAATAAAATCCAATGTCAGACACACAATCCATTTACAAGTTCGTTCTGGGTCTGAACGTAACCAGAGGCACTTTCCTCGCATATCCATCGATCTCCAAGTACGCCTGGACGATCACCAACTTATTCTCTCCTCTTGGGTGTACAGCCCAATCCAGATCATCAGTAATCACCCAAACGATGTGGAGACTTCCAGTCTTCAACCACCGTCTTCGTCTTCGACATATCGTCGAATCGGTAATTCAGAATGGGTATAAACCCAGCCTTTCCAAATAACCCGCGCATATAATAAACACGTGTTACACAAACACAACATACGCCTCATTCCAATTCACAATATTCTTTTTTATTCAAATTTTCACATTCTTAGGGAAAGGTTCCCATTAGTTTTATCAAAGATAAATTCTTCTAAATTTATTCTTTAATCTTCCTTTGGATATCTTTTCGAACCATATTTTGGTTTTCCAAACTAGTCGGGCTTAGCGAACCACACTGAAGTAATTATTTATTTTATTTCCCAATCCCAAACTATTCATCCCATGGAGCAAAACTGGTAATACTCCATATCTAACACCACGGTGTTATCGGTAAATATTATTCACCATTTCACATTCAAATCTAATTAAAGGTTTAACTATCGCTTTGGAGCAAAACTAGTGATACTCCATCCTCGATCACTTTTATCCAATTAAAGATTCATTAAAACTCCGCTTAGTTTTAATCTTCTCAAAAATCAATATCCTGTTTTTAACTGGGTTAAAGAACCAATGTCACCTAAAACACAATAAACCCGAAATCACTTTCTATTGTTAATTGGGTTAAAGAACATGTGTTATTCAAAACACCGCTCACGATAAACCCAAAAACCAATTTAAATTCAATTCCCATTAATATTATTTAATTGGTACACTTCGTCAAATCTAAATAGAAAGATTTAATCTTTTTCTCAACTGGGCTAAAGAACAGTGTTAATGAAGACACTGTTCACGACAAATCCAAATCACATTTGACATTAAATACAAGGCTCTGAATGAAAAATATATTGGCTTATATTCAATATCCATTTCTACGACCAACAAATATCGTATTGGAGATAATGACATAAATATATCTTTCAAATTCCCATAACAATATCCGTATAATCACGAAATCCAACATCGAAATATTCCCAAGATAATTTCGATTCAAATCCATTACAATTCAATTACAGGAAATTCTGGTTACTTTTAAAACCCCTTTCAAATTCAATTTATTTATTTCAAAAATAAATTGATTTTAATTCTAGTTCAAAATTAGTTCATTTCGATAAAAATATATTTTCATCCTTTCGAATGTAGAATTTTCCATCCCGATTCTTTCCAATTCACATATTATGATTTTACACAAATTATTAATATTTTTAATTATTTTATCAAGGCCCGTAAAGTCGATTTCCATCAATGGCCATCGAACTGCACTTACAGCGACCTTTTCCAAATTTGATTTGGACATAATTCCAAATCCAACCGTTAGATTTCAAATTTCTAATACTCGTTAGAAAGCTCTTTTCGATATGAACCCAACGGTTCTGGTTTTAGGAGAATCCGACGGTCGGATCTCCCGCAACGTCAATTCGAAGTCAATGGTCGAAATTCACGAACTACCACAGCGCGGCGCATTCTATTCAGGCCATTATAATATATATATATATATATATATATATATATTATATTTCATCGATTTCCTTTTAAAACGTATTTTATAAGTCGTTTTAAATTCGTTTCAAAAACAATTTCAACTTTATATTCAATTTCAAATCAAAATTGAATATTTCGTATCATTACCACATAAATGATAATATTTTCAAAACGTTATATTTTGAAATCACTACCTTTTCTATATTCATTATAAAAATGAATATAATCGATATAAATATCATTCACGTCAAAATAACGCAACTCTAATCAACACGGCTTTATATATTTCAATAAATTCGTTATTCTATTGAACAAATAAATATTTATTCTATTCAACACATGAGTCTATATTTCTTTCAACACGTGAGTACTGTCAACACATGACTATTTTTGTTATGTAATATATTTTATAAAATTATGGTATCTATCGTTTGATTTTTAATCAGACTCCAACTGTAAAGTAGTTTCAAATTTTAAATATGATAAAGATGTAAATTTTATTATTAAAATATTTTACTCAACACATGAATACTCTCAACACATGAGCATCGTCAACGCATGACTATTTTTCTATTCAACACATGAATCTTTATTTTATAATATTCTTTATTTTTCCAATTGGAATGAGGCCCAATCAATTACCATATAATGTTAATTATATGGATTCCATACAACACATGTATATAGTAGCACTGACAAATAATCAACCATCATCCAAAGTGCACTATTCCGTATAAGCATTAAATATAAATAATTAATGCTTACACAGTCTGTCGACCAATCGTTCGACGTACAACTAAATAATTCGGATTAGTGTACGCCAAATATTATCCCAACACCCATGTGGGGTTTCAAATCAATAAACAGTGAATATTATTTGTGCAGTTGGGCGATGTGTAAAATTTATCGTCAAAATCAATATCCTTCAAGTAAGTGTACATAAACAAACCGTCCGGTTTGTAAACTAATGTTATTTATTCACATTCACTATATTCATATTCACGTTAAAAATTATATTTTTAACGATAATTAATTTATTTCAACACATGAATATTTATTTTTCATTCATTCCACAACACAATCAATTTTCACAACACGTCTATCAAACAAACAAGCCGTCCATGGTCTGTGGACGACGAGTGTCGGGTGCTGCTAAGCACCGTCTGCATCCTAGTATATGTTTATAACTAGAAAACGAAATTTAAAGTGAGAAATCTCACCTTCTAGCTGAACCAAATGCCACGACTCTTTTTATGTAGAAATCTTCGTCGTGCTCGCCTTTTTTCAAATTCGTCGCATGTAGCCACTACATATATAAAAATCACAATTTTATATTGTGCTATGTATATAAAAATCACATTTTTACAATGCTACTTTATAGATAAAAATTCTATTTTTACGACACTACTATATAGATAAAAATTCTATTTTTACAACGCTACTATATAGATAAAAATTCTATTTCTACAATGCTACTATATAGATAAAAATTCTATTTTTACAACGCTATTCTCTATATAAAAATTTCACCTTTTTAAATATAAAGATTTTTATTTTTACAATGCTATTCTACATAAAAAGATTATATTTTTACTATGAAAAATCACAGCTTCTCTTTTTTTTTTCCTAAATTAAAGACCACATCTTTACTCTATGTTATCATACATGAAAATCAGATTTTTATTCTATGTAATCTATAAAACTAGAAACTGAATTTAAAAGCATGATTTAAACATATAAAATGAAGTTAAAATAAATTAAATAAAAAGGGGGGCTTACCGATTTCGTCGCTCGGAGGAGGAGAGGGGAGAGGACTGGTGGAGGTGGGAATCAGTGGCACGTTGTGGTGAAGGGGGGAAGCAGAAGGGGGTCAGCGCTGGGGGTTTCATGGGAAAAGGGGGGCGAATCGAAAGAAGAAAGGAGGAAAGATGGAGGAAGGAGAGGTGGAGGCTGGAGGAGTGGTGGCGGGCTTCGGGCGGCGGCGACAACGATCGCGGGTTGGGGGGCAACGCGATTGATCCATTCGATTTTTTTTCTTCTTTCGATCTCCAAATGAAAAGGAGGGGGGCTAAGAGAAAGTAAGGGGTAGAGGAAATAGGTTTTATTTTAAATTATTTTAATTTCAAAAAGTTGACTTTTTTATTCGACCTCTAAACGAGGCCCACCACCTGTCGTCCATAGCTAATCACCCCCATTCCGAACACAATGGGATATGTATCATAGGCTGATTCGATCGTTTCGATCAATTTTCATCAAAATCAATATAACTCTATATATTGAATTTGAACGCGCATTTCAATTTGCTAGGGTCACATACAAACTCGAAAAATTCCAAAAAAATATTTTCTAGCTTCGTATTGACGATACGGTCCTAACAAAACTAGTTTCATCGAATTCTGAGGCCGTTGGAAAAATGGACATTTTCCAGTCGATTAAAATCAACTAAAATTGGTCAAACGCGTTTTCCTTTGCCACGCCCACATATTGATTCGAAAAATTATGAAATTTGAAACCTAGCAATAACTTTACATTCCGGATCCAACAAAAGTATTTTCGTCGAAATCCGAGGTCGTTTGCAAAATTTCCATTTTTAAGGGCCTTAATTCTATAGCGACTATTCAGAATTTTCAACTAGACATATATTTTGATTCCCGCTATGAAATTTTAATTTTTCAGATTCGTTGGAAAGATATTCTCAATTAGATTCTATATTTTTGGTTTCACTAAAATCCGGTTTATTTTGCACCCGGTATGTTCAATTGAAATTTGAAATCGAATTATCGAACTACCACGCCATTTTCAATTCCTTTAATAATTATAAATAAAATATTTATATTCTAACGACGACGTATATAAATATATATGTTCTATTTCTATTCAAAATAAATTTCTCGTCAAATTATTTAAAATAATCAAAATTCATTAAAATTGCCAAAATAAAAAAATTTAAATTGGCTCAGATTTTCCGGGTTATTACAATCTCCCCCGCTTAAAACTTTTCGTCCCCGAAAAGGAGCGAAGCCGAAAGTTGTTTAACTAATCAACTCAACTTCCTTTGTTTTCTTTACGGCTTAAGTTCTTCAACTTTTCAGTTTCTAAGAACTTCTCAAATTTTTCAAAAATTTGGCTAACACCCTAAATTTCCAAAAAAAAATTGCCATAACCTCCCCTGCACCGGGGACTTCGGGATATTTCATATAGCCTCCCATGGCCTTCTTCAATAAAAAAGAAAAAGAAAAAGCCAAGCGGCTAGCCAATCGACTCATAAAATCATCCAAACCCAAACAAAACAGTAAATTATGGTAAACATGTACCTATTTGTCGGGCAAACAATTTTATTCTTCTGCTCTAGCCTCTTTGGTATGACCTGTTCAATGGATATACATGTATATGCATGCAACTGTAATCATTTTTCAATACAGTTCAATATTTGATTCAATTTGGCATAATGGTTCAAAATATCAAACAAATAAACAAACAATACAACCATCAGTCAATTAGTGGATTAACGTTTCAAATTCATAAATTTGATATATATACAGAAAATCATGTTTTTGATGCCAAATCACAACAATAAATCTATATAGTTTAGGTTCTCACACCATTCTAATGGAAATATATAGATATCACACCTTCGAAACACGAACATAAATATTGATGATGTCCGGACATCACCAGAATTATCCCCGAGCGACTAGAGTGCGAATCTATATCTATCCAGTATATTAAAACTTCGAATATATGTCCATGACGCGTATATGCACAATCTTTATATATTAGATTGTCCAAATTCAATACAAATAAAATAATCAAATACGTGTAAAACGATTTAAATTTTCAAAACAATATTGTTTTCACTTTAAAAATATACTCATCACACTCGTTCTAGGACACTACTGATCCCATCTCTAACGAGTCATTCCAATTGGATATTACTAATCCAATATCTGATGAATTCTTTCGTATGGTTCTAATGTGTCTTGTTCTCGTGCTCTGTAAACCAAAGCTCTGATACCAAACTGACACGACACGAACTTCCCCGTGAAGGAAAGCCCAGATTGCCTTGAGAACACGACAAAATAGAACGCAAAAGGAAGAACATTTCATTATTTATTACAACAATTCCATCAGAATATAAGAATATACAGAGTATGAATAAGTATTACACATTTGACAAATATCAGAGATTTAGATTACATTTAAATACATCGCAGCGGAAAATAATACAAAACACAACTGAAAGTAATACACGTATACAGAGCTTTCCGAGCATCGTCCCAGTTGTAAATCAGGATCCTGTGAATATAAATCTGCAAAACCAAAATTACTAGCTGTCCGTGTAGAAAATAAGTGCACCCAGAGTTTAGGTTAAAACAATAAGCTCCAGGTCAGTCATGTGACTAATGTGAGAACTAAAACAGTTACTTAAAATTTTACTCTAAAAGAGAGTAATTCAAGGGACCATTCCGTATAACATGGAACGGGTTTCCTCCCAAGAACACCAGTGCATAGAATAAAAAACGCAATGCTTTTTCGAAAAATGAAGCCATTATAAGACCCAGGTCCCATCACACAGTGCAACGCAAGCCGGAGGATAGGGTTTTCCCTTATAATAGCCAAACATGCTTGATACGTTTAAAACATATCATTTGATACTATTATAGGAGTATTGTGTCAAAAAAATTTCAATCATAAATATCAATCCTAGGCGGCATGGGTACCATCTATCATGTCGCCATACTAGGTTCTCCAAATAAAACCGCAATATCACGTATTGGAAATTGGATTTCCGTCATGAGTCGAGATAAGGGCAAGCGCCTGTCCATTCGAGACACTCTAGCAAATGTCCCAGGACCGCACACAACAATCCTTGGATCTTCAGGGCTGGTCCTCTCTTACTTTTGAGGATTGGCAATTTCTGAGCACACGTTTCCCGGTCCTAACAGACCTATATCCGAGGCGCCTCGCATTCCAATAACCACACAGGTGAAAAGTATATAAATGTCATCCAGTTTAAGCACTGACACCACCACTAGCTAGAAATAAACGTCGTGCTCTCCCTGTAGTCACTATCCTGTTTTTGACTCATACCGAAGTGTGAGGCTCGCGAATTCACGCTATACACAAAGCTGCACCACACATGCAGTGCTTTGATCATCAACCACATGACTTTGCTTTTCAACAGAAGCCCTGATCATTTGCCACTAAGGCGTGCCACATAGGCAATTCACTCCATGCAACTGATGTCCATCGATATACAACCTCTGAGCTCGTACGTCTCAGATAAGGGCGTTAAGCAAGAGAATAAATTCTCCGCCGCCAAGCAGATGTATATTTAATAGAGATCAATCACCACAGAATAAAATCCATTGTCAGACACATAATCCATTTACAAGTTCGTTCTGGGTCTGAACGAAACCGGAGGCGCTTTCCTCGCATATCCATCGATCTCCAAGTACGCCCGGACGATCACCAACTGATTCTCTCCTCTTGGGTGTACAACCCAATCCAGATCATTAGTAATCACCTAAACGATGTGGAGACTTCCGGTCTTCAACCAACGTCTTCAACTTCGACATATCGTCGAATCGGTTATTCAGAATGGGCATAAACCAGGCCTTTCCGAATAACCCGAGCATATAATAAACACGTGTTACACAAACACAACATATGCCTCATTCCAATTCAGAATATTCTTTTTTATTCAAATTTTCACATTCTTAGGGAAAGGCTTCCATTAATTTTATCAAAGATAAATTCTTCTAAATTTATTCTTTAATCTTCCTTTGGATATCATTTCAAACCATATTATGGTTTTCCAAACTAGTCGGGATTAGCGAACCACACCGAAGTAATTATTTATTTTATTTCCCAATCCCAACCTATTCATCCCATGGAGAAAAACTGGTAATACTCCATATCTAACACCACGGTGTTATCAGTAAATATTATTCACCATTTCACGTTCAAATCGAATTAAAGGTTTAACTAACGCTTTGGAGCAAAACTGGTGATACACCATCCTCGATCACTTTTCTCTATTTAAAGATTCATTAAAACTCCACTTTGTTTTTATCTTCTCAAAAATCAATATCCTGTTTTTAACTGGGTTAAAGAACCAATGTCACCAAAAACACAATTCACGATAAACCCAAAATTACTTTCTATTATTAATTGGGTTAAAGAACAGGTGTTATTCAAAACTCCGCCCACGATAAACCCAAAAACCAATTTAAATTCAATTCCAATTAATATTATTTAATTGGTACACTTCATTAAATCTAAATAGAAATATTTAATCTTTTTCTCAACTGGGCTAAAGAACAGTGTTAACGAAGACACCGTTCACGGTAGACCCAAATCACATTTGACATTAAATATAAGGCTCTGAATAGAAAATATATCGTCTTATATTCAATATCCAATTCTACGACCAACAAATATCATATTGGAGATAACGATATAAATATATCTTTCAAATTCCCATAACAATATCTGTATAATCATGAAATCCAACATCGAAATATTCCAAAGATAATTTCGATTCAAATCCATTCCAATTCAATTACTGGAAATTCTGGTTACTTTTAAAACCCCTTTCAAATCCAATTTATTTATTTCAAAAATAAATTGATTTTAATTCTAGTTCAAAATTAGTTCATTTCAATAAAAATATATTTTCATCCTTTCAAATGTGGAATTTTCCATCCCAGACCTTTCCAATTCACATATTTTGATTTTACACAAATTATTAATATTTTTAAGAATTTTATCAAGGCCCGTGCAGTCGATTTCCATCAACGGCCATCGAACTGCACTTACAGCGACCTTTTCCAAATTTGATTTGGTCATAATTCCAAAACCAACTGTTAGATTTCAAATTTCTAATATACGTTAGAAAGATCTTTTCGATACGAACCCAACGGTTACGGTTTTAGGAGAATCCGACTGTCGGATCTCCCGCAACGTCAATTCGAAGTCAATGGTCGAAATTCACGAACTACCGCAGCGCGGCGCGTTCTATTCAGGCCATTATATAATATATATATATATATATATATTATATATTTCATCGATTTCCTTTTAAAACTTATTTTATAAATCGTTTTAAATTCATTTCAAAAACAATTTCAACTACATATTCAATTTCAAATCAAAATTGAAGATTTCATATCATTACCATATAAATGATAATATTTTCAAAATGTTATATTTTGAAATCACTACCTTTTCTATATTCATTATAAAAATGAATATAATCGATATAAATATCGTTCACGTCAAAATAGCGCAACTCTAATCAACTCGGCTTTATATATTTCAATAAATTCTTTATTCTATTCAACAAATAAATATTTTTTCTATTCAACACATGAATCTATACTTCTTTCAACACATGACTAATCTCAACACATGAGTACTGTCAACACATGACTATTTTTGTTATGTAATATATTTTATAAAATTATGGTATCTATCGTTTGACTTTTAATCAGACTCCAACTGTAAAGTAGTTTCTAATCTTAAATATGATAAAGATGTAAATTTTGTTATTAAAATATTTTACTCAACACATGAATACTCTCAACACATGAGCATCGTCAACACATGACTATTTTTCTATTCAACACATAAATCTTTATTTTATAATATTCTTTATTTTTCCAATTGGAATGAGGCCCAATCAATTACCATATAATGTTAATTACATGGATTCCATCATCCAAAGTGCACTTGAAACACCCCACCTCTGTTAATGTCACTCACAAGGGAATGCCTTAATTTTGGTGGAGGTTTATAAGTAAAAGCCACAGATAAACTCAAGACAGATATAATTATACATATTTTAAACAGCGGAAACCAACAGACTTTTATTCATCAATACGTGTTCCAAAACAAAACATTCCATAATTGTCTCAAAATACTTCCATCATTACAACATCATAACTGTCTTGATTATTAAAGAAGCATAAAACATAAATAACGTGATAAAAATCTCCATAGTGATATCCAAAGCCATAGTCCGAGCAAAAGAGACCCAAATCATACATCTACGTTCTTGGAGCTTGAACAGAGCCTGACTGAGCTGAACTGTTTCCTCCTTGTGGACCTAGGGGGAAACGAAAGAGAAGAAGACGAAAAGAAAATAGGGTCAGACATAAAGCCTGAGTAAATCTAGTAACTCTTCAGTATGTGAATAAGAAAAGGGCATGATAGATATATACTGAAAATAGGATAGTGTCACGAGCTAAGGGAGTGTCGAATGTACTATCGCACCCATATTATATCTCTGCATCTATTTGAGTTTACTCTAACTGACACCCAATGGTGAGGGTGAAGTGATCCCCAACTTTATTTAAAGATCGGCTCCAACTCGCGTTAACATGTGTCATACGGCCCCCAAGAATTGTAGATACCTATGCTGCTCCCACTATGGGGTGTATCAAGACCCATGGTGGCGGCCCCGACACAAATTCTAGAAGGCATAGGTTATACTACTAGTGTCCCCAGTGCCCTGGTTGTCTGCTCTGAAGTGTGTGCACGCCCGCACTCCGTTAGACCTGCACTGTGCACCCACCGTCGTCGTTTGACCGCTTACAATCAGATCATTAATCGTGCCCCACCCTGCCTAGTTTTAGTGTACCGTTGATACCTAAATTGGGTTACTGCTGAAACGGGTCCCTCGTTACCAGGATTTTCTAGTCAAACATGTTAAGTGGTTAAGTGTCTGTATTTTCCTAACCCCCACCCATCAATTCTTGTTAACATGTTGAATTTGGTTAAGTGTTATAGTTGACTTAACCCTACCACCTGTCCTTAGCCTCTTAGGAGCACCAGACCACTCACATTAGACAGGTATTGCTACGGTTACTGGATATACCGGTCGGTTCCGGGCAGGTTTACACTGTAGCTCAGTCTAACCTCGGGTCATTATTGGGCTCAATGCTTAACCTCCCACATTGGATAGGTATTGTTGTGACTACTGGACAGCCGGGCGGTTCCGTGCAGGTTTACATCACAACTCAATCCAACCTCGGGTTAAGCATATCGTGTTTTCTAAATTTACATATTTTATTATTATATATGTAAATGCCACATCTTTTATTTTTGGGTATAACAATTCAAACCGCTTTAAATGTCATTGTCATTGGCATGTGCCAATCATGCCAACATATGCTTTCATGTTTTACACCCAACGTTATTACCCCCTTTTATACGTTCGCAACGTTATAACAAATGTTGGGCTCAACACAATTCAGCCCAACTTTAAAAGCGTAAGAAAAGGGGAAATTAAGAACATGTAATATTTTGCAACATACAAGGGTGTGTAGCGCATGAACTTGTAGTTTTGCGATACTAACATAAATGATGGGTCATGTGAACTTGCATTCAAATCAAAGTACAACTAAGTAGGTGACATATGAAATGACATAGTTTACAACTTGTGTTTAAATAGGTTTAACTTGGCATATTGTCAAATACATAACTAGCATGACGTTTATTCACCAAAAGGTCCAATTATAACATTTAATCACATAGCCTATTTCAACATGAACTTGCATAGTTTTTGAAACACAAACGATACTTAACATAGATCCAATTACACTTGCAAATAAACATGAATTTGCATAGTCCATGAAACACAAACGATACTTAACATAGATCCAATTATTCTTGCAAATAGACATGAACTTGCATAATTTATGAAACCCAAACGATGCTTAACATAGGTCAATTATACATACAAATAGACATGAAAATGATATCATAGGTTTTGGGTCATGTAGGCATAAAAGGTTTCAAGTCTAAATCATGTTTACATAAATTATAATTTAGACTAAGGGAATATACATAGTCCATGCCATCGACATATACATAAAAGGATCAATTTCTAATTTTTGCTACAACCTGCAAGTGTCATTGTTTTCATATACAAATGTTTAATAGGCTTGCATCAATCAATTTATGCAACAAACGTCAATACACAATTCATGACAGAATCATCACAATACATAGAATTTTATACAATATAATAACACAATTCTATTTTCATTCACATCGAGTCACATCGCAATACTTATTCATAATCTGAAAGGTCACTATACTTACAACGATCGCAGAATCTTGAATTCTGGATTCTGAATTCTGAAATTGAAATGCGCTACTTTGGGTAGACTAACGTTGCGTTGAAAACTTTTGATTTAAACTTTAAATCTTCTTCTTAATTTGAATCCTCTCTAGGCTTTTCTCTTAACGGCTATGTTCAATTCCTCCCTAGCAGCATGACGACTCCTTTCTCATATTTTTGTGTGAATTTTCAGTTGAGAGTTAGGGTGTATTTATAGATTTTTAAGTTGTTTTGAGCCGTCAGATGAAGATAGGAGGAATCTAGGCCATTTAAAATTCAGAGAGCCAATCAAGACGTGACAAGTCAGCCCTAGTGACACACAGGGCCTCAGAAATTCGAGCTGGAGTCAGACTTGGCCAGCCAGGTCGACCAACCAGGTCGACACTATGGTTGACCTGGGGAGGACCAGGTCGACACTGTGGTCGACCTGGGGTGACCAGGTCGACACCATGGTCGACCCTATGGTCGACCTGGTCTCTGGGCAGGAATTTTCTAGCCCAACCCAGTTTGAGTCTGAAATTCAAAATTTTGAAATTAAACTGAGCTGTTTGAACTTAAATTTGATTTTGAAACTTCCGAAGGCCATAACTCCTTCATACGGAGTCCAATTCGCACAAACTCGGACTCTATCTCAAGCAGAATTCCGAGACGAACGCAATGGCGTAACCCAATTCCCTTAATTCTTTCATTTAGAATTAATTATACTTTAATCTGTGAAGGTTAGTGTTATAGAATTCACAGGGTGTTACATTCTCCCCCCTTAAAAATGATTTCGTCCCCGAAATCTTCAAGTTAGGAAGAACGTATATCCTACCATCCAACAGTCTGTCTACTCAACCAACAAACACAGGCATCTACTGTCCTTAAAAGGCTTCTAATGCTTCATGTTCATATGCATAGTGTGTGTACATGTCCTTATCTAATGCAGAAATCAGGCTGTCTACTGCTTAAGTTGACCTCCTTAATGCGAATCATGTAAGTGTCATGAATCCATAATGTATGCAAATTTTTCCTACTCATAATTCTATATGAGTGCACAACCATTCATACAAATGCAACGACCGTACGATAGCATATCAAGTTTCAACCATATACCAATGAGAATACATATATGCATATGCAATATGAAGTGACTGAGCAGATCTATAACTTAGGGTGTGTGTGTATATGCATCCACGAGCAATCACTAGCAACCACTAGCAACCATTTGCTGCCATCATCCATAACATGTTTTCAAATACATGTTTGCATCCATTTGTTTTCTACCTAAAGAGTTAGGAAAAGGATCGAGGAGATATACCTAAAAGATAGATAAAGCATAACTTAAGGAAAAAGAGAAATAAAAGATGTACCCTAAAAAAGAAGAGGGTAGGCAGCGCGTATTCTGTCCTCAGTTTCCCAAGTCGCGTCTTCCTCGGCGTCGCTTCACTGAACTTTAACGAGTTTGACCTCGCGGTTGCGTAGCCTTTTCACTTCCGTTCCTAAGACGCGGGTTGGAACTCTCCTCACAGTTTCTTCATGTTCCACTTCGGCTTCTTCTAGAATGTTAGGTTCCACCACTTCCGCTGACTCATGCAAACACTTCCGGAGGTGAGAAACATGAAAGACGTTGTGAACTCCGGCCAGTCTCTCGGGTAGCTCTAATCTATAGGCCATCTTTCCAACCTTCTCGATGATAGGAAACGGTCCTACAAATCTTGGTGCTAGCTTTCCTACGGATCCAAAACGAACGACGTTCCTTAAAGGTGATACCTTAAGGAAAACCCTGTCCCCAACCTCAAACTCAAGGTCGGTCCTTCTTTTGTCGGCGTAGGATTTCTATCTGTCTTGGGCAGTCTTCATTCTCCTACGTATCAAGTCCACTTTCACCGAAGTCTCTTGAATCATATCTGGTCCAAGTATAAGCTTATCTGTAGACTCGTACCAACAAGTTGGTGATTTGCACGGTCTTCCATACAAGGCTTCGAAGGGCGCCATACCGATGGTAGCTTGGTAGCTGTTGTTATAGGCAAATTCCACTAAAGGAAGGTGATCCTCCCACGTCCCTCCAAAGTCAAAAACGCAAAGTCTTAAAAGATCCTCTAAAACTCTATTCACCCTTTCCGTCTGGCCATCGGTTTGGGGGTGATAGGCCGTGCTCGAACATAACTGTGTGCCTACAGCTTCTTGCAGACTCCGCCAAAACTCGCTTGTGAAGATAGGGTCTCGGTCACTAACAACGCTGGAGGGTATCCCATGGAGTCGAACTATTTCCTTGAGATAAAGGGATGCTAGAGATGCGGCAGTCCTTCTACTCTTGATAGGTATGAAGTGGGCGCTCTTAGTAAGCCTATACACTATTACCCAAATGCTAGTGTTGCCTTTTCTCGACCTAGGTAGTCCATCAATGAAGTCCATTGAAATGCTATCCCACTTCCACGGTGGGACCTCTAAAGGATGAAGTAGTCCTCCAGGCTTCTTTTGTTCCGCCTTGACACGTTGGCAGGTCATGCTTTTAGAAACGAAATCTGCCACGTCTTGTTTCATGCCGTTCCAAAAGAAAGTCCTTTTTATATCCTTGTACTTCTTATCGCCGCAAGGGTGTATGGTCATCTTGGAATGATGTGCTTCTTAGAGAACCTTCTTTGTCAACTCCCCTGCTTGTGGGACGCACAATCTCCCATCTCGCCTCAGCCAACCCTTATTATTGGTGGCGTACCTACTGAGGTGACTAGAAGTCTCA
This sequence comes from Allium sativum, assembly GCA_030737875.1. Classification (NCBI taxonomy): domain Eukaryota; kingdom Viridiplantae; phylum Streptophyta; class Magnoliopsida; order Asparagales; family Amaryllidaceae; genus Allium; species Allium sativum. The sequence continues at coordinate 301,937,678 of CM060925.1, read as the reverse complement.
CCACTAATAAGTTTACCAATCACATCTACAAGTTGAGGGTGTTCACGTTGTGCAGGCCCTATTGAGTCGAAGAGAGTAGGGCGTACTTCGAGAGATGCTAGCAAACCCAGTACAAAATCTGAGGAGGGCCTAAAGTTAAAACTGGCTATATACTCCAAGCTTTGCCTTTCCAAAAAGAGAGGGCTTAAGGTCAGTTTCTTACAGCTCAACACGTCTGCTACTACGTTGCCTTTGCCGGGAGTATAGGAAAATTCAAAGTTATACGAGGCAAGAAACTACATCCATCTTTGTTGCCTTAAGTTAAGATCCTTCTGCGAGAAGAGATATTTCAACGATTTATGGTCTGTGTATAATTCGAACTTCTCACCTAGGAGATAATGGCGCCAAGACTTAAGCGCAAAGACGATGGCGGCTAACTCATGATCATGGGTTGGGTAGTTCTTTTCATGAACTTTTAACTGTCTTCCACCATAAGCTACTACCCTCCCTTCTTGCATTAGAATAGCGCCTAGTCTCGTTCCACAAGCATCCGTGTATACGAACATTTTGCTTCCATCTGGCAAAGTCAGAACTGGGGCTGTTGTGAGAGCCCTTTTTAATCATTGGAAAGCAAACTCGCAATCCAAATCCCAAGTGAATGCCAGATTCTTCTTTGTTAGCCTTGTGAGTGGGGCTAAGACTTTCGCGAAATCCCTGATAGACTTTCGGTAAAAACCAGCTAGCTCAAGAAAGCTTCGAACTTCGGTTGCATTTCTTGGTGTCTTCCAATCTTGCACTGCCACCACTTTTGCGGGGTCTACGGCCAACCCTTCTTTCGACACTATATGCTCCAGAAATCTTACTTCTTTTCTCCAGAAGTGACACTTGGAGAATTTGGCTTTTAGCTGATGTGAACGGAGAGTTTCCATGATTTCTTTCAGATGCTGGGCATGCTCTTCCTCATTCTTTGAGAAGATTAAGATATCATCTACGAAGACAACCACAAATTTGTTGAGGAATTCTCTGAACACCCTGCTCATCAGGTCTACGAAATAAGAGGGTGCATTCGTCAAGCCGAAAGGCATGACAAGCCACTCGAAGAAATCGTTTGGGGTTCTGAACGCCGTTTTATCAATACTATCTTCAGCTACTCTTAGCTGATGGAACCAAGTTGCCATATCAAGTTGGGAGAAGACCGTTCCACCTACAAGCTGATCAAACAAATTGTCGATTCGGGGAAGAGGGTGCCTATTTTTCTTGGTCAATTTGTTTAACTCCCTATAGTCGAAGCAAAGGCGAAGTGAACCGTCCGCTTTAGTTGCGAACACCACTGGAGCACCCCATTTCGAAATGCTCTGTCTAATGAACCCCTTTTTGAGATGTTCTTTAACCTGTTTATTGAGTTCCTTTCTCTCCTTTGGAGCCATGATTCTGACAGGTAAAGCTACAGGCTTTGCGTTATCCACAAGATATATGCGGAAGTCTGTTTCCCGCCTCGGAGGTAAGCCTTTCACCTCCTCAAAGACATCTGGATATTCCCGGACTACTCTAACCGATTGCAAATTTTCATCAGAAGCATCAAGCGACTCTATATAACTTAGCATAATAGCATTCAAGGGATTACAAGAAATTTCTAGAGTGTTACCAAGCCGAGTCAAGAGACTAACTACTCTTTTCTCACAATCAAGAATGGCACTATTACTGGATAACCAGTCCATGTCTAATATCAAACCATACCCTGAGAAGCCTAAGACAAAGGCATCACAACTAAACTCAATGCTGAGAATAAAGATTTTCAAACCCAAACAAACCATTGACAAGTAAGCGGAGCCCCCAATTGGATTTGAAACTACTAAGGGATCTTCTACCATACTAGTGTCTAGATGGAGAGATTCTACTAAGGCAGAGGAAATAAAAGAGTGTGATGCGCCAGAGTCAAAAAGTGTGCGAACTGGATGATCATACAGATAGACTACACTTTCTATAGAAATATTACTACCTCATTCTTGCTGAGGTGCCACTAGCGCATGAACCTGACCCCCTGAAGTGGATCCAGCTTTCTGTCCTTGCCGTTTCTTCTTTGGGCAGTCCTTAGCTTGGTGCCCAGTCTCTCCACAATGGAAGCAACCACCCATCTTCGCCTTTCTTTTCCGGCAGTCTTTTGATATATGGCCCACAATGCCACAGTAATTGCACCTTCTCTTCTCACGGGGCTTATTGTTCTTTCCTCCTTTCTTGAAATCTGTTTTCTTTGCTTGTAGACCCTCTTTCTTCTCTTCCACCTTAACTTCTTTCTTGTCGTGGTCTTCCTCATGTAACAACGCCATGTCCACCAAGCTTTCATAAGTCGCTCCCGTGGATACATGGGTCATGGCAAGGTTGTGTAGACGCTCGTTCAAACCCTTGACGAAGCGAAGTGCCTTCTTGTGTTGGGTGTTTACTAAGTCTAACCCAAATCTGGCCAGCTGGTTAAACTGATTAACATATTCTCTGATCGTCATGCTTCCCTGTTTCGGAGTTAGGAACTTTTCCATTTGCAGGCTGCTTTTAGCTTAGGAAAGGAATTTCATCTCAAACCTCGTCCTGAAATCCTCCCATGTTTCCACCGCCCACTGAGCATTGGTAACTTCCCACTAATAGGAAGCCACATCCTTAAGCAACCATACCGCTAGTTGTATCTTTTGCCTGTCATCCACTCCAAAGATGACAAACAGGTCCTCAGTCCTCTTTAGCCAGTTTCTTGCCCCTACAAAAGATTATGTCCCATAAAAGTCTTTTCCACCCATTGCCTTGAAGTCTCTACATGTTTTTGCGAAGGCATTTCCACGAGGAGGTGGAGGAGGAGGAGGAGGAACCGTGGCCACTGGAGGAGGCATGTCTGTTGGGCCCACGCCATTGGCCCTTGCTACCAAGTACCACCTAAACCAGCCGGGAATCGGCACTCCTTCCGGGAGGTTAAGGTCTCCAGACATGCTGAAACAGAAAGGGAAAAATTCAAAACAAAGGATAGAGAGAGGTAGATGGGGCACATGGCTTTGGGGGATTTTGTCTTTTCATAAATATAACACTTTTTCTTAAAAAACGCTTCTTTAAATTTTCCTTTTTGAAAACAATTTCAAAAACTTTTATCTTGTCTGGCAAACCTATGCTTTGATACCAAGTGAAACACCCCACCTCTGTTAAGGTCACTCACAAGAGAATGCCTTAATTTTGGTGGAGGTTTATAAGTAAAAGCCACAGATAAACTCAAGACAGATATAATTACACATATTTTAAACAGCGGAAACCAACAGACTTTTATTCATCAATACGTGTTCCAAAACAAAACATTCCATAATTGTCTCAAAATAATTCCATCATTACAACATCATAACTGTCCTGATTATTAAAGAAGCATAAAACATAAATAAAGTGACAGAAATCCCCATAGTAATATCCAAAGCCATAGTCCGAGCAAAAGAGACCCAAATCAAACATCTACGTTCTTGGAGCTTCAACAGAGCCTGACTGAGCTGAACTATTTCCTCCAGTGGACCTGGGGGGGGAACGAAAGAAAAGAATATGAAAATAAAATAGGGTCAGACATAAAGCCTGAGTAATTCTAGTAACTCTTCAGTATGTGAATAAGAAAAGGGCATGACAGATATATACTGAAAATAGGATGGTGTCACAAGCTAAGGGAGTGTCGAATGTACTATCGCACCCATACTATATCTCTGCATCTATTTGAGTTTACTCTAACTGACACCCCATGGTGAGGGTGAAGTGATCCCCAACTTTATTTAAAGATCGGCTCCAACTCGCGTTAACATGTGTCATACGGCCCCCAAGAATTGTAGATACCTATGCTGGTCCCATCATGGGGTGTATCAAGACCCATGGTGGCGGCCCCGACACAAATTCTAGAAGGCATAGGTTATACTACTGGTGTCCCCAGTGCCCTGGTTGTCTGCTCCGAAGTGTGTGCACGCCCGTACTCCGTTAGACCTACACTGTGCACCCACCGCCGTCGTTTGACCGCTTACAATCAGCCCAGTAATCGTGCCCTACCCTGCCAAGTTTCAGGGTACCGTTGATACCTAAATTGAGTTACTGCTGAAACGGGTCCCTCGTTACCAGGATTTTCTAGTCAAACATGTTAAGTGATTAAGTGTCTGTATTTACCTAACCCCCACCTATCAATTCTTGTTAACATGTTGAATTTGGTTAAGTGTTATAGTTGTATTAACCCTACCACCTGTCCTTAGCCTCTTAGGAGCACCAGACCACTCACATTAGATAGGTATTGCTACGGTTACTGGATATGCCGGTCGGTTCCGGGCAGGTTTACACCGTAGCTCAGTCTAACCTCGGGTCTTTATTGGGCTCAATGCTTAACCACCCACATTGGATGGGTATTGTTGTGACTACTGGACAGCCGGGCGGTTCCGGGCAGGTTTACATCACAACTCAATCCAACCTCGGGTTAAGCATATCGTTTTTTCTAAATTTACATATTTTATTATTATATATGTAAATGTCACATCTTTTATTTTTGGGTATAACAATTCATATCGCTTTAAATGTCATTGTCATTGGCCTATGCCAAACATGCCAATATATGCTTTCATGTTTTGCACCCAACGTTATTAACCCCGTTTATAAGTTCGCAACATTATAACAAATGTTGGGCTCGACACAATCCAGCCCAACTTTATAAGCGTAAGAAAAGGGAAAATTAAGAACATGTAATATTTTGCAATATATAAGGGTGTGTAGCGCATGAACTTGCAGTTTAGCGATACTAACATAAATGATGGGTCATGTGAACTTGCATTCAAATCAAAGTACAACTAAGTAGGTGACATATGAAATGGCATAGTTTACAACTTGTGTTTAAATATGTTTAACTTGGCATAATGTCAAATACATAACTAGCATGATGTATGTTAACTAAAAGGTCCAATTATAACATTTAATCACATAGCCTATTTCAACATGAACTTGCATAGTTTTTGAAACACAAACGATACTTAACATAGATCCACCAACACTTGCAAATAAACATGAATTTGCATAGTTTATGAAACACAAACGATACTTAACATAGATCCAATTATTCTTGCAAATAGACATGAACTTGCATAATTTATGAAACCCAAACGATGCTTTACATAGGTCAATTATACTTGCAAATAGACATGAAAATGATATCATAGGTTTTGGGTCATGTAGGCATAAAAGGTTTCAAGTCTAAATCATGTTTACATAAATTCTAATTTAGACTAAGGGAATATACATAGTCCATGCCATCGACATATACATAAAAGGATCAATTTCTAATTTTTGCTACAACTTGCAAGTGTCATTGTTTTCAGATACAAATGTTTAATAGGCTTGCATCAATCAATTTATGCCACAAACGTCAATACACAAGTCATGACAGAATCATCGCAATACATTGAATTTTATAAAATATAATAACACAATTCTATTTTCATTCACATCGAGTCATATCGTAATTCTTATTCATATTATGAAAGGTCACTATACTTACAACGATTGCAGAATCTTAAATTCTGGATTTTGAATTCTGAAATTGAAATGCGCTCCTTTGGGTAGACTAACATTGCGTTGAAAACTTTTGGTTTAAACTTTAAATCTTCTTCTTAGTTTGAATCGTCTCTGGGCTTTTCTATTGATGGCTATGTTCAATTCCTCCCTAGCAGCATGACGACTCCTTTCTCATATTTTTGTGTGAATTTTCAGTTGAGAGTTAGGGTGTATTTATAGATTTTTAAGTTGTTTTGAGCCGTCAGATGAAGATAGGAGGAATCTAGGCCATTCAAAATTCAGAGAGCCAATCAAGAGGTGACACGTCATCCCTAGTGACACACAGGGCCTTAGAAATTCGTGCTAGAGTTAGACCTGGCCAGCCAGGTCGACCAACCAGGTCGACACCCAGGTCGACACGATGGTCGACCTGTGGGGGACCAGGTCGACACTGTGGTCGACCTGGGGTGACCAGGTCGACACCATGGTCGACCTGGTCTCTGGGCGGGAATTTTTCCGCCCAGCCTAGTTTGAACCTGAAATTCGAAATTTTGAAATTAAACTGAGCTGTTTGATTTTGAAAGTTCCGAAGGCCATAACTCCTTCATACGGAGTCCGAAACTCGGACTCTATCTCAAGCAGAATTCCGAGACGAACGCAATGGCGTTACCCATTTCCCTTAATTATTTCATTTAGAATTAATTATACTTTAATTTGTGAAGCTTAGCGTTATAGAATTCACGGGGTGTTACAGCACTACTCCGTATAAGCATTAAATATAAATAATTAACGCTCACACAGTTTGTCGACCAATCGATCGACATACAACTAAATAATTAGGATTAGTGTACGCAAAATATCATCCCAACACCCGTGTGGGGTTTCAAATCAACAAACACTGAATATTATTTGTGCAGTTGGGCGATGTGTAAAATTTATCGTCCCAATCAATATCCTTCAAATAAGTGTACATAAACAAACCTTCCGGTTTGTAAATGAATATTTATTTATTCACATTCACTATATTCATATTCACGTTAAAAATTATATTTTTAACAATAATTATTTTATTTCAACACATGAATATTTATTTTTCATTCATTCCACAACACAATCAATTTTCACAATACATCTATCAAACAAACAAGCCGTCCATGGTCAGTGGACGACGGGTATCGGGTGCTGCTAAGCACCGTCTACATCCTAGTATATATTTATAACTAGAAAATGAAATTTAAAGTGAGAAGTTCTCACCTTCTAGCTGAACCAAACGCCATGACTCTTCTTATGTAGAAATCTTTGTCGTGCTCGCCTTCTGTCAAATTCGTCGCCCGTACCCTAAAAATCACATTTTTATATTGTTGCTATGTATATAAAAATCACATTTTTACAATGCTACTATATAGGTAAAAATTCTATTTTTACAACGCTACTATATAGATAAAAATTCTATTTTTACAACGCTACTATATAGATAAAAATTCTATTTTTACAACGCAACTATATAGATAAAAATTCTATTTTTACAACGCTACTATATAGACAAAAATTCTATTTTTACAACGCTATTCTCTATATAAAAATTTCGCCTTTTTAAATATAAAGATTTATATTTTTACAATGCTATTCTATATAAAATGATTATATTTTTACTGTGAACAGCTTCTCTTTTTTTTCCCTAAATTAAATACCACATCTTTACTCTATGTTATCATGCATGAAAATCAGATTTTTATTCTATGTAATTTTAAAACTAGAAACTGAATTTAAAAGCATGATTTAAACATATAAACTGAAGTTAAAATAAAAAATTAAATTAAATAAAAAGGGGGCTTACTGATTTCGTCGCTCGGAGGAGGAGAGGGGAGTGGACTGGGGGAGGTGGGAATCGGCGGCACGTTGTGGTGAAGAGGGGAAGCAGAAGGGGGTCGGCGCTGGGGGTTTCATGGGAAAAGGGGGGGAAAATCGGGAGGAGAAAGGAGGGAAGATGGAGGAAGGAGAGGCGGAGGCTGGAGGAGCGGTGGCGGGCTTCGGGCGGTGGCGTCGATCGCGAGTTGGGGGGCAACGCGATTGATCCATTCGTTTTCTATTATTATTATTTTCTTCTTTCGATTTACAAATGAAAAGGAGGGGGCCTGAGAAAAAGTAAGGGGTAGAGGAGAGAGGTTTTATTTTTAATTATTTTAATTTCAAAAAGTTGACTTTTTTATTTGACCTCTAAACGAGGCCCACCGCCTTTCGTCCATAGCTAATTACCACCATTCCGAACACAATGGGATATGTATCATAGGCTAATTCGATCATTTCGATCAGTTTTCATCAAAATCAAAATATAATTGTATATATTTAATTTAAACGAGCATTTCAATTTGTTAAGGTCACATACGAACTCGAAAAATTCCAGAAAAATATTTTCTAGCTTCGTATTGACGATACGGTCCTAACAAAACTAGTTTCGTCGAATTCTGAGGCCGTTGGAAAAATGGCCATTTTCCAGTCGATTAAAATCAACTAAAATTGGTCAAACGCGTTTTCCTTTGCCAAGCCAACATATTGATTCGAAAAATTATGAAATATAAAACCTAGCAATAATTTTACATTTCGGATCCAACAAAAGTGGTTTCGTCGAAATCCGAGGTCGTTTGCAAAATTTCCATTTTTAAGGGCCTGAATTCCATAGCGACTATTCAGAATTTTCAATTGGACATATATTTTGATTCCCGCTTTGAAATTTCGATTTTTCGGATTCGTTGGAAATATATTCTCAATTAGATTTTATATTTTTGGTTTCACTAAAATCCGGTTTATTTTGCACTAGGTATGTTCAATTTAAATTTGAAATCGAATTATCGAACTACCGCGCCATTTTCAATTCCTTTTATAATTATAAATAAAATATTTATATTCTAACGACGACGTATATAAATATATACGTTCTATTTCTATTCAAAATAAATTTCTCGTCAAATTATTTAAAATAATCAAAATTCATTAAAATTGCCAAAATAAAAATTTTAAATTGGCTCAGATTTTCTGGGTTATTACAATACCATAATCATTTTTAGGTAACTATAGTGTGATTCTATATCTATCTAATACATACGGATGACGCTTTAGTCATCACTAGAATCATTTTCAGGTAACTTGAGTATGATTCTATATATATCTAATACATACAGGTTTTAGTACATATGTATGCAAGGCATATACCAAAAATCACTAAGTACTTGTAACGAACCACTTTTTCCGTACAGTTTAAGATGACATTTAACTACACATGTCAACTCAAAATGCAAAAGTAGATATTTGTAAGAAAGAAATTCGGGGGTGAGGAAAAGGAAGAAAATTTAGAATAGAAGAAGAAGAATATGACACAACAAAATCAAAGTAAACATGAACATCATAGCAGAGTTAATAAAATATAATATATCAATGCTCTTTACACAAAGAGAAAACTAGTGTACATATATGAATACAACATCAGAGTACATCACCAAAGCATCCTATAAAATGAAGATAAATACAACACACACAACGGACATAAATTAATACAAGAAAATATGTGAATACGTCTCGACTTCGGCTCCTCTTTTGAAACTTCAAGCAAATCCAGTGCTGCCTGGAAAGAAACTTGGTCTAACCCGACTATTATATACAAGGATTAGTTTGAGATACTATTAATGTGAAATATCATGTAACGACCCAAATTTAATTAAGGAATATTTGAGAGATCTTTTCGATATGATACCAACAGTTCCGGTTTTAGGAGAATCCTATGGCGGATCTCCCGTTATGCCAATTCGAAGTTAATGGTTGAAATTCGCGAACGGTCACCGTGCGGCGCATTCTATTCAAGCCTTTTAAATATATATAATATATATTTCATCTATTTCAATTCAAAACATATTTTATAAATCGTTTATAAATTTATATAAAAACGATTTCAACTACATTTTCAATTTTTAAATTGTTAGACCAAAAACTGGCTCTAACTCCCAAATTATCTTGATTTGTAGAGTACTAAAGCTAGAAATGAAATAAAATGTAGAAAACGCACCGAATTAATAGTGGTTCGACATTAACAAGCTTACCTCCACTTTATATGATTTTGATTATACGTTTGAATGCAAGTACAATTAATATTTTCTCTCACTCTCTTACAGTGATAATTCACTCAGTAAATTCGAGATAACTCTGAACAGAAAATGATGGAGGCGTGATAGTGGTGGAATAAGAGCTTTGAATTGCCAAAAGCTCCTAAAAAATGCCAAGTATTGGGCTATTTATAGGTGATTTGTATATGCGGTTCATGAAGACACGTGGCACAAATCCCTATGATTTCGGATCCATTCGTGGCTTGATGGAGAAATGGTCAATATGGCGGCTATGGACTTGTGTCTTCAGATCCTGGACTTGCAACTCATGGATGGCTAAGTCGTGGTTGTGCTTTCAAGGATATAGGGTCGGCTCGCGACACCCTGATGCGAACGGGTCGCGCTTCCTCCTTCACGATCGGGTCATGCAGTACCCATCACGAGTGGGTCGAGGAGCAGTCGTCACGAATGATTTAAAGGGATGGATCACGAGCAGGTTCCTGGTCTTCATGAGCCATGGTGCATATGGATATGTGAGCCTCCTCTTTCTTGTCTATTTCCTGTGTGTCTAAATCATTATGGCTTGGTCCAAAAGCTAGCCAACATTTTTCCCCCTCGAAATATATTTAATCAAGGATGGAACATGCTTCGAAAAAGCCAAATCATCTTTTCCCGAAACGACGCGAATCCGACAGTCGTATTTGTTTGTATAATCGCACTTCTTCACGAAACCGCGTTATCTGACCTCTTGGATGAGTATAAATATCAGGATGTGTTTCCAATTACTTTCCCGTTCAGTTGTTAACTACAATCTTTGAGTCTCAAAGTACGTCGTGAGTGATTCCCCAAGTAAATTTCAGAATTTCCAGATTTTCATAATCAGTTTTAAAGAAATTCATTACAACGTTGTCCACTTCACTAGGTACATAACATGATCCAACGATAGATCAGGCCCGTACGTGAGTAATGGTGGGCTCACTTGAGCGTTCGTGGTCCATTGGGCTAGGCCAATCCCAATAAGACAAAAGAGAGGAGGCCAAAAGTCCTTTTGAGAGCTATATAAGCCGATCCCCCTTTCCTTTTTACCCTTCCTTTTCTCATTTTTACTACCGCCCCTCCCCCTCTTCTAATTTCAAACCCTAAATCGCGTTTCCCCCCAAATTCACATAACTTTGAAATCATTTGCTCGATCTAAAAAGGTAACGAAAATGAATAGGTTTATTTAATTTCAATTGTTGTTCCATTGTGGGGGGACAGCGTGTTAACTTGGATAAATCGCTTAACTCATCCATGACTCCGCCGCCAGCTAGTAATGGCGATAGGTGGTATTTCTCGATTGAGCGGCTATGTGAGTGGACGGTTAGGATTTCGAGGAGCTTGAAGACAAAGCTTCTATCAGGGATGGTTCGTTATGGATTTTTTGGCTCATGGAAACAGGCGGAGTTTAGAGTTGATAGGAGCAGCATATAGAATGATGGCGGACCGAGGAAGAAAGGTTGTGGAGCTTATCGGGTCGTGGAGAAAAGCTAGAGGTCGGGTTGGTTCGTGGATCCTGGCAATAGTTGGGGAGAGGGAGTGAGTTACAGCTGTCCGGGTCGTGACGAGGGAACATGAGTTGGATCGAGTCGTGGATGGGGGCGAACTATCGGCTCTTATGGTGTGGTGGGTCACGATAGTAACTCGCAAACCGTCGTGGTATATAGATGAGTACTTTATCACAAGCCCTGTGCCTTCACGAGCCCGACTCCTCTCCACGAGTCAATCCCTGTCATAAGCCACTGCATGTTTGTTGGTCAAGCCATCATCACGAGCCTACCCTTCTTTGCGAGCTAATTCCAGCCACGAGCCGCCTTGAAAACCTTTATGAATCAGTTTATCTCTAAACCAACTCTTGTTATATGACCATACTCGACTTCGCAGCGTCAACTAATCGAATATGCACTTTACACTTCAGCTAAAAATTAGCTATAACCCGAACGAACTGATGAACAGTTACGTTAGAGCCTTCGGGACGAACTTCTTGAACTGGATTGAACGGGAACTTAACTTAAAGACATGCTATAACCAATAATTCTGCTATTTGTTTTACTATATGTGTTTCTTTTCAGTACTGCACACACCGGCACTTGCACATACACGGGATTCACTGGTAATTATGCGCTAATTGCTCATGTTTTTTCACCAGCATAACAGAAATGTCTGATTGAAGCTCTGCAAGGATATCAAAGAAGAGTGTAGATCCAAAGTCATCAAGTTACTATAATCCCGATGTACTACCGTCTGACCAGGACTTGGATAATTCTGGATCTGAGTACGAGACAGATCTTGATACAGAATCAACACCTTCTGAGAGCACATCAATTGAGGACGAAGAGGAAGATTGGGCTCCCGCTGAGATTCAAGGTGTTAAAATATTGGACAAGCCGAGTGGCTTCGTAGCTTCCAAATTGGATTATGTAAAGTTCAATAGAATTTTTTTTAAGACACGGGATTCCCTGGGCTGGCGTTAAAACTACGGAGAAAGAGGACATGCCCCATTCTGCTCCAGAAGGGTACATGGCTATAAGTAAGGTCATATGCTTGGTAGGTGCTATTCCTCCATTTCTTCCAATTGTCATTGATCTTCTGAGACGACTACGTATTGCTCCCATGCAACTCCATCCCAATTCTTACCCTGCTCTGTACACCCTGTATATTGCATATGCAGAAATTCTAAAGACTAAGCTTGTTTTCAAAGATCTGAATTTGTACTATTATTTCAAGCATCATTCCACAGGGACCCCAAAATTTATTTTCTTTAAGTCGATCCCCTCCATGAAAGTCTTTTCATTTGGAGACAGTAACTTAGGGGATGCTAAATCTGAATGGTTCTACATAAAACATCAAGCTGGATTTGCAAGGAGGTGGCTACAGTCAAGTAGGTTTTGAATCTTCCAGTTTGTGTTGCTATTTCATGATTAAAGTGCTAACGTTTTCTTTTTCTGTACAGCTCATTATTTCCAAAAGACAAAGGGTCCGGTATATAAAGATCGATTGTCCCTCCTTCTAAAAGGCAAGTCAAACTTCTGTAGAATCAATAAGTGTATAACCGATGAGGACCTTTACAAACACACACTTCTAGATGCAAGATTCGCGCTCGGTCCGGGTGGCAAGCCCTATAAATACGTGCCCCTACTCAGACGATTGGGGAACTAGCGGTATGACCCCAGTCGAGGGGCAAGTGACCATGAAAGTTACAAAGGCGACTGATTTTGCTAAAAGTCCTTCGCCTATGGTCGTTCAGGATGATGAAGAGTTGAACATATAGAAAGGGGTTGAAAGTAGAGTTGACGAATCAAAGGATACCTCAGATTACAAGGAGCAGTCTCCTCCAAGGACTCCACCACCAGTGGGGCCCACAGCTCATGACTCGTTAATAGAGGAACAAATATTTAAGGATTTGGACAAGATCCCCCTACCAGATAACATTTGCACATATGAGGATTTTGGAGCAGTACCATTCTTCCCTATCTTTGAGGAAGAAACCACTCCCGTCGAAAAAATTGATACTATACAGACGAGCCTGGCTCTGGGCCCTGGTCTGTGTGGGGGGATTACACGGGATACACAAATCACATGCACCACTTGTCACAACATCCATACATTGTTTGTATTCATGGCTCTTATAGTCGCTTGTTATTCTTTACAGGAAAAATGCCTCGTTGCCGCTTATATTCCCATCGTGAACTTTGCGACTGCACACTCAGACTCAATCCCGTGACTGAGCACGATCATAGTGATGGTCAGTGAAGAGATAGTCAAAGACACCATGATTCCTATCAGTCCCACTCTATGCGCTCTCGATTTCCTTGGAGGAAAGATCCCCGGAAGTACCCTAGTCATAAAATGCAACACGTGGGAGGCAAACTACTTCCTAAGGTTCTAACTCCCCCAAAGCATTTACCTCCCCAGGGCAAATCATCTAAGAAGCATCATGAATCCAAGGACAAGCACAAAGACCCAAGCAAAGGTTTGGAAAAAGAGAAAGCAACTCTTGTGCCTTCTAATCAGCATCACTTGGACACGTCCACCGCACAGGAGGTGGCCCTGACTTTTGATAATAAGGCAAAGCTAGACCATTTGCGAAAGCAGTTCCCCGACATCTATTTTGAAAGGATGTTTTTCGTTCTAGATCCCAAACCAGTTCCTGATGAATGGGATATAGAAGTCGTGGACCGAGTCAGCCATATGGCTAAACAATACATGGAAATGAAAAAGCATGCCAAGAATCTTTCGAAAATTACCCGTCGTTTGGAAGTAGATGCGGCCATGGATAGAGTGAAGATTGAACATGACATTAAGGCCATAAACAAGGCTCAGAAAGAACATGAAGATACTCAATCTCCTTTTGCCCTAGCTCGGAGAGATGCCGAAAACTATAAGACAGAGTTAGAGAGCACAAAAAAACATTTTCACCTTGAACTTGACAAAGAGCCAAGAGCGGTTGGCTCTAAAAAAGGAGATAGAGGATCTCAAGTCAATTAATACCGAGTTGAAAACATCACATGATCGCTTCACCATGGAAAAGGCTGCTTGGGAGAGAAAAATGGCTAGCTTAAAAGATAAATAAACTTGCTCATGCTGAGGAAAGAGCATCTCTCGCTAAAAGTAATGCTAACGAAGCCCTTGAGTCCGCCTCTACTGGTACTGCTAAGCTTACCACGGTTGAACAGGGGATAGAGGGGTCTGACGAACTATTAATGGAATTTTTTGCTCAAGTCATCTGAACAAGAGATATTTCTTGGATCAGCAACTATCCCCCTACCTTAGTTGATGTATGGGAATAGATTGTCGAGAGTGAAAGGCAACGCTTAAAGTTTGAGGATATCGATGGGAACCAGCTTATACAGACCTTTCTCATCGGTGGAGAGCCTGAGGCTTTAGAGGGGCAGACGTCAAATTAAGGAATTCATGGAGGCAGAGAGGCTTAAGCTCAAAGGCAAGAACAAGATTGACGAACGTTCTAGCTCTGTAACGGAGCCCAAGACTTCTGAGGTTGAGGAGTATAATCCAGAAGATCGGTTGATCTCTGAAGTCCCAATTCCTCCAGCTGTAGGGGTTTCTACTATAGCTCCAGGCAAGGAGTCAAGAGAAGGTATCTTCGTATTCTCTTCACAATTTGTCAAAGCTATTGTAATTTGTTGTCGCATTATGGATTAAATAATTGAGAAGACCACACTTTCTCTGAAATTAATAACAGTTGCTTCTCATGATATAGGTGCCAAACCTGCCGAAGGGATTGTAGAAAAGAAAGCATAGATCGAGAAGTTCAATGTACCATCAAGTACTGAGGTCCCTGACGTTCCAAAGCAAACCAAGGTCGAAGAAACCAAGAAGGCCATTGTGGCATCAAGTACTGATGTTCCTAAGGATGCTAAAATCATCGGAGCCTTAAAGGATACCAACGATGACAACATGGATGAAGAGGAGGAGGTTGCCATCGCGGGAGAGACAACGGATGATGACAACATGACCGTAGCCGACATGAAGGCCAAATAGGATGAACAACAAAAAATAAAAATTGAGGAAGTGCCTTTAAATGTCTCACCTATCTCTGTAGCTGATCCCAGATCTGGGTTAATTATAAAGCTCTCCACCAAGTCAATAACTACACAACTTGCGTCCCAGTCCCCTGACATTCCACAGGATCCTCCTTCGAATAAGAAGAAGAGGAAGAAGCATGAAAAATCTAACGCAAATAAGGAGGAGCCAAAGAAGCAAAAGAAAGAAAAAATGTTGAAATCATCCCCAAAGCCCAAAAAGAGCTTGTTTTGTTCACATTTTGTTTTTAGACCATCCACTAATCTTATAATGTAATTGTGAGAGTGGCCCTCACTTTTTGTCTATCTTTGTCTTGTAAACCTGCACTAGTAAATGAAGTTATGTTTCTTTTACTTTGTTGTGTACCTGCAAGTTTATCGTACTTAGTCATACATAAATATTTGGATCATAATTAAGTCAGAATCATGTGCAACGAAAATTTAAAATCCTACGCTACGCGTATATGTGTACGAGTATGCCCCCAATTAATCGTCAATGTGATGCCAGGCCAGGGCTTGTTGAGGATTGATTAGAGTCGAGCATATGTTGCCCCTCATGTCCGAGAATGAGGGGTTTAGGCTCAGCTTTCATTCTAGTCCCCAGTCTTGTAAAGGGATAGGAGCCTTTTCGTGGCATTTAATCAGGGCGCTTTTATGCTGTCCCGTCGTATGGCCAGGATAAAGTTCGAACTCGGCTTTTCAGTTTGCCCCCAATCCTTCATTGGGTAGGAGTTGTAACACCCCACCTCCGCTAGGGTCACTCGCAAAGGAATGCACTAGCTTTAGAGGGATATTATTGGTAAACATGTACAGAAATATTACAAGAAAGAACATATAAAAATAGCGGAAGTAAAACCAACTTTCATATCATTAATAAATAAGGTCTAAAGCCTTTTACATCAGAGAATTTCTTACATGAAAACCTGTCTTGCAATAGTAAAGAAGCATAAAAACCTTTTCGTAAATTATTCCCCAAGTGAACAGTAAAGTAGCCATAGCCAAGAAAAGTCCAAGCCATACATGATGACCTTCAAACAGAAGAAGTCCGAACTAATAATAGCATTTCCACCCTGTAACCTGGGGGGAGGGGAAACGGAAGACAAAGAGGCGAAACAAAATGGGGTCAGTCATAAAGACTGGTAAGCCCTATCTACTATCAGTATATAAACTAGTAAAGTTAACTGGCATGAGGAACTGAGATGAACATAAGTATGACGACAAGATAGATAAGATAAACCAAAATAACAGGATGAACTACTGTACCAAGATAAACAAGTGTGTCATGATAAACTACGGTGTCAAGATAAGTCAAGGTATCACATCGTCATGTTTCTATCAAGTACAATATCGCAAGGTATCTATCATGTATATTCGCTCTGCATCTCTCGTACTAGTATCCCAACCCGCGTCATGTATTAACTATGAATGTCCCTTGCCCAATGTCATGTAATGGTCCATGTCAACCTAATATATAGCATATGTAGGTTTTCCCAACTCGTATGTTTCTTTCCATGTATAAGTTCAGTCCTTTGTCGTAGGCCGTACGGGCTTTCCCATGTAAATCTATACCACCTCAACATAGTACCATTTTATCCTTGGAGTTGTTTTGGACTGCTACCCTTGGTCTGGTCATGTTTTCTTACCATGAACTATCGCGTGTCCACTTAGGATTTATGCCACCTAGGACCACTAGGGATTATGCTACCTATTGAACGTTTCCGTGTCTCGGTTTGGGTTCACACCACCTAAGGCCACTAGGAATTATGCCACCCGTCAACCACACCCTTTATCCCACGTATGTATCGTGAATCTTTTTCCATGTCTAGACGCACATGTATCCCAATGTGCCATCCGAGTTCCGTGCCAGGGCAAATCGAGAAATACGGAACTCGGTCAGGAGCTTTAAGTCGTTTGCTGATGCAGATATCAAGGTCTGTTTTAATATATGTGGCTATGGTCCCACGTGACCCCTCTCTCAACTACTGAAAGGCAATCCAAGAAAAATCATGTATGAGAACCACATCCCGGCCCCACTATAGCCCCACTTCCCTATGGGCCAACCTCACCCATGACTCGATAGCAAGAACATGGTCTGTTGGGGGTTCTCTGCCTTTCCGTACGTACATGATTGACTAAAGATGGTAGGAAGTCGGCGACGTGCTATCCAGGGAAAAAACAAGTATCGTCGACTCCACGCTAATCCATCCCAGTCTTTAGGTCGCTCGCATAGCAACCAAGGCATACTCTTGGCTCTTCTACCGCAGACCTTAACCTCTGTGAGGTCGGGTTTCATGGACCACCTTCCACCTCACAGAGGGATACCAAGAGTACCCTCACGTCCCCCGAAGCTACCGCTTCGTCACCCAGTTCGCTGGATCTTTTTATCCAAGTTAGATAAGTTTCTCCTCCTCGTATACTAAGCGATGACTTACCGTATCTATTTATGAACTAGTCCCATGTCCTTGGCTAAGAATTATTACTTAGTTATCCTTAACTAAGGTTTACCACTTAGCTTCTCTTCCCACTATCCTTGTTAACTACGATTTTCAACCTAGTCCCCTGAGCTAGGGTTTTGTCTAATGGGTTAAGTGTTGTCATTCAAGTTCGTGACCTAACCCGCCCACGAATCATGTCAAGATTGGCTAAGTACTCAAGTTCAAGGCTTAGCCCTACAAGTTGGTTAAGTGTACCAAGAAGCTCATGCTTATCCCTATCAAGTCAAATTGGTTAAGTATTTATTTGTCTTAACCCTATCAGATTATCATGTTAGATTGATTAAGCATAGATTATCTTAATCCCATCAGATTATCGAGTCGGATTGGTTAAGTATGGGTTAGCTTAACCCCATCCACTAATCGTATTACAATGGTTAAGCCTAAGTTAAAAGGACTTGTGACTTAACCCTATCAGGTCCGCACATTAGATTGGTTAAGTATAGGTTACTTAACCTCATCAAATCATCATGTATAATTGGTTAAGTATAAGTTACTTAACCCCATTAAATTATCATGTTAAGTTGGTTAAGTATTGGCTACTTAACCTCATTAAATTACCAAGTTTAGATTGGTTAAGTGTTTAACTTAACCCCATCGAATTATCATGCTTAGATTAGTTAAGTGAAGGTTACTTAGCCCCATCTAATTAACGTGTTTAGATTAGTTAAGTCTAAGTTACTTAACCCCATCTAATTACTAAGTCGGATTAGTTAAGTGTAAATTACTTAACCCCATCGAATTTACCGTGTTAGATTAGTTAAGTATGGATTACTTAACCCCGTCTAATTACCGTGTTTAGATTAGTTAAGTGTAGGTTACTTAACCCCATCTAATTACTAAGTCGGATTAGTTAAGTGTAAATTACTTAACCCCATCGAATTTACCGTGTTAGATTAGTTAAGTATGGATTACTTAACCCCATCTGATTACCGTGTTTAGATTAGTTAAGTGTAGGTTACTTAACCTCATCCCCTAATTGTCTTATATGGTTAAGTGTCATTAAGGAACCAAGTCCGGTTTAACTTAACCTACCCATTCATGTCATATCGGTTAAGTGTCATTAATCAAAATTACTTAACCTTTTCATGTGGCATTAATTAGATTATTGCACCCCCAACCTCTCACATTAGACTTTGTTGTGGTAACTAGTTAAGTCGGGCGGGTCCGGGTAGATTTACACCACAACCTAGTCTAACCTCGAGTTTTAAGTGCTATATGACCAACTACCCACATTGGTTCCTATTGTGTGTAGCCACTAGTTAAGCCGGGTGGGTCCGGGTAGATTTATGCTACAAACTCAACCCAACCTCGAGTTGGCCACTTTCATGTTTGGTCTAGCGTCTTATTACACTTACAGCCCATACGTGTCAAGTTTTCAAGTCCCATGTTCATAGCCAAAATTTCATGTTGTCATGTTTATCCCAATTTACCCAAATAATGTTTCATGTCATTAAAGTTTACCCATAATGTAACCCCAACGCTTTTAATCTCGCATATACATTCGCAACAACGCATAATGGATCAAAAGAAGGAACTTGGCAAAGGTATGACAAAAGGGGTATAAGGCCGCAAGTTAAACATGGTGGCATATGAGACATAATGTGTTCACAAACTTGCATGTTACATTATTAAGCCCCAAAAACATGCATAACCCCAAAACTTAGCATATAGGTGAATCATGGTGATAGATGACATAGAAAAATGGCTAGAAGTTCGCATCTAGCATTCTATGCAAGTTAACTTAAGGGATAAGAGAGTTCTTATGTTGCATAATGCAACATTTCAACATAAAGCTTACAGCTTTTAGCCCACAAAATCAAGGTGATGACTTTACGAATATGCATAGGATAAATCTACACATAACATGATAGTTTCTAAGCATGTAACCTACTCAATTTCAAACCCAAAACTTGCAACATGAAAATTTAACTTCATAGTTAATATCTAAGAGTAGGAGGGGTCTTACAATGCTATGAAGTCACAAATCAATATATAAAAAGATTGAGACGAAGCCGCACTAGTAAAAACCCCAAATCAATAAGCTCCAATAAAACCCTTGAGAAAATAATAAGAAAGATCCTTCCTTTGATGAAGATTTGCCTTGAAATCAAGTTTAGAAGCTCTCATATGAACATAGAAACTCGCATACACTCATATGATCATGTAATCTCTCATGTGAATGAAGATAGAATTTATGACAAGAGGATGGAGGCTAGGGTTTTGAGTGGAGGCCATGATCATTAGAAATTTTGGCATAGTTTAGTTGTAGGATCAAATAATGAGGGTTCAAAGGTTAGGTTATGGGTCTTCTTTTAGAGATTAGGACTAGTTTTAGCCATAGGATTAACCCCAATTCAGATCCTAGCCATCAAAATCCGTCACATGCCAACAAATCAGACCCAAAACATGTCTTGGGGAAAAAGTCAGGTGCACCAGGCCAAAACTGGTCTGGCCACCTGTGTCGACTCCCAAGTCGACTCTAGAGTCGACTTAGGGGGGTGGTGTCGACTCTAGAGTCGACACCCCTTTGACCAGGGTTGACTTTTGGAATTTGAACCTGTTTTATACTCTGAAAATTCTGAAAACTTCGACGGACCATATCTTGGTCATACGGACTCCGATTCTTGAAAACTCGGACTCTATTTCGCGTATTTTTCCGAGACGAACGCAATGGCGCAGCCCGTTTCCCTTGATTCAGAATTTAAAATTAAATTCTGCGTTGATTCTTGTCTTAACACGTTATTAAAATTCGGGTTGTAACATTCTCCCCTCCTTTAAGGATTTCGTCCCCGAAATCTCCAAGTTAGGAAGAACATATCCTACCATCCATCATCCATCTACACAAAACATCATCCACAGGCAACCATTGTCCTTAGACGATTTCTAATGCCATATGAATATATGCAAAACGTGTGTGTACATGGTCCTTAGCTAATGCTAATGATCAGGCATGAATGATCTTTCTAATGCAAAATACGTTTAGTGCCATGAGTCCAACATGTATGCAAATAGTCCTTGTCATATAAGTACTATATGCGTGCACAAACATTCATCCACATGCAACATCCACATGACAACACACTCGATTTCATCCATAAACAAGTATAAATACTTGTGCATATGCAACATGAAACGTGACCGCGTCAATCTAGTATCTAATGTGTATCCGCGCATCCACAAGCAACCATTTGCAACCATATCAATCATAACATATTTCAAATACATGTTTACATCCATAGAGTTCTATCTCAGGTTCCCAAGATAAGATCGAGGAGATAAACAAGACAAACTCCTTACGGGGTTTGTAACAGAAACAGGACCAAGAGGATATCCACCAAGCGATAGCGTGCAAGCAAGCTCTACAGGTGGACCAAGGATCAAAGATATACTCTTAAAAAAGAGACATGATGCGCGCGTCTAAGCCGCATTTTCATGAGCTTAATTCCATTGTGCCTTGACCGCCTTTGACTTCATGATTTCGTAGCTCTTTGATTCCTATTTCCAAGGTATGAGTTAAACTCATTTCACTGTCGCCTCTCGTTCCATTTTCATTTATTCTTTCCCTAGTATACTTGGCTCAACCATATCTACGTACTCATGCAAGATCTCCAAAATTCACTAGTGAATTCTGGATCTCGTTTACCAATGCCAATCCATGTTACCACGTGCACTTACTAGGGTGATTCCTATAACCCATGCTTAAGTGGAATGGACCATCCGCCTTAGTGGCGAACGTTACTCGATCGGATCCGAGATTTCCGATAAATGCATCAAGAGATTCTAGGTAACTAACCATGACAGAACCCAAAAGGTTACACGAGACTTCGAGGGTATTACCAAGGCAAGCTAAGAGTTTAATTACCCTCCTTTCAAAACGGAGAATGGCATCCCTTACTGGATAACCACTTCATCCCTAGAATCCATCCATAGCTCAACAATAGAAGTATTGCTTCTGATCTCAACACTTGACATTTACACTCTCAATTCCAAACAAGTCATGAATAAATGGACCGACTCTCCAACCAGATTTTTGGGCCAAAAGTGGCATCTTCTACCATGCTAGTACTAAGGTGCAGAGACTTAACTATCGAGGCAGACTTAAATGATGCGATGATCAATACAAAGTCTGGACGAGATGATAGAAAAGAAAGGCTAAGCCTTTAACTGAAACGGTACCATTTCTCTTAGGTACGCTAGAAAGGAGAGCATACAATTGCCCTCTCGCTGATCTTGTCCTTATCTTCCTTTGTGGATCAAGCCATACCAACAAGTTGCTTATTCTTAAGCTTGTGTCCTTTATCCTTGCTCTTATTATCCCTTCTTATAACTTCGGTAACAGGTCTCTCGAGAACTTCCTCCATCGCACGGGAAAACACTTACGTAGCTAGACAGGGATTAGTCGCAGTTAAAACTACTGTGACTATAGATGGAGGAAAGAAAGGAAAAGAGATTCGATCAAGGAAACAAAGGATAGTTCTAATGGCTTTTGGGGAATAGCCTTTAAAAAAATTTCTTGAAAAATGCTTCTTTGTAAACGGTTTCTCAAATAGTTTTCAGAAGGTTTTAAAAAAAAACTTTTGCCCCGTCTGGTAACCTTCTACTCTGATACCAAATGTAACACCCCACCTCCGCTAGGGTCACTCGCAAAGGAATGCACTAGCTTTAGAGGGGTATTATTGGTAACAATGTACAGAAATATTACAAGACAGAACATATAAAAATAGCGGAAGTAAAACCAACTTTCATATCATTAATAAATAAGGTCTAAAGCCTTTTACATCAGAGAATTTCTTACATGAAAACCTGTCTTGCAATAGTAAAGAAGCATAAAAACCTTTTCGTAAATTATTCCCCAAGTGAACAGTAAAGTAGCCATAGCCAAGAAAAGTCCAAGCCATACATGATGGCCTTCAAACAGAAGAAGTCCGAACTAACAATAGCATTTCCTCCCTGTAACCTGGGGGGAGGGGAAACGGAAGACAAAGAGGCGAAACAAAACGGGGTCAGTCATAAAGACTGGTAAGCCCTATCTACTATCAGTATATAAACTACTAAAGTTAAATGGCATGAGGAACTGAGATGAACATAAGTATGATGACAAGATAGATAAGCTAAACCAAAATAACAGGATGAACTACTGTACCAAGATAAACAAGTGTGTCATGATAAACTACGGTGTCAAGATAAGTCAAGGTATCACATCGTCAGGTTTCTATCAAGTATAATATCGCAAGGTATCTATCATGTATATTCGCTCTGCATCTCTCGTACTAGTATCCCAACCCGCGTCATGTATTAACTATGAATGTCCCTTGCCCAATGTCATGTAATGGTCCATGTCAACCTAATATATAGCATATGTAGGTTTTCCCAACTCGTATGTTTCTTTCCATGTATAAGTTCAGTCCTTTGCCGTATGTCGTACGGGCTTTCCCATGTAAATCTATACCAACTCAACGTAGTACTATTTTATCCTTGGAGTTGTTTTGGACTGCTACCCTTGGTCTGGTCATGTTTTCTTACCATGAACTATCGCGTGTCCACTTAGGATTTATGCCACCTAGGACCACTAGGGATTATGCTACCTATTGAACGTTTCCGTGTCTCGGTTTGGGTTCACGCCACCTAAGGCCACTAGGAATTATGCCACCCGTCAACCACGCCCTTTATCCCACGTATGTATCGTGAATCTTTTTCCATGTCTAGACGCACATGTATCCCAATGTGCCATCCGAGTTCCGTGCCAGGGCAAATCGAGAAATACGGAACTCGGTCAGGAGCTTTAAGTCGTTTGCTGATGCAGATATCAAGGTCTGTTTTAATATATGTGGCTATGGTCCCACGTGACCCCTCTCTCAACTACTGAAAGGCAATCCAAGAAAAATCATGTATGAGAACCACATCCCGGCCCCACTATAGCCCCACTTCCTTATGGGCCAACCTCACCCATGACTCGATAGCAAGAACATGGTCTGTTGGGGGTTCTCTGCCTTTCCGTACGTACATGATTGACTAAAGATGGTAGGAAGTCGGCGACGTGCTATCCAGGGAAAAAACAAGTATCGTCGACTCCACGCTAATCCATCCCAGTCTTTAGGTCGCTCACATAGCAACCAAGGCATACTCTTGGCTCTTCTACCGCAGACCTTGACCTCTGTGAGGTCGGGTTTCATGGACCACCTGCCACCTCACAGAGGGATACCAAGAGTACCCTCACGTCCCCTGAAGCTACCGCTTCGTCACCCAGTTCGCTGGAGCTTTTTATCCAAGTCAGGTAAGTTGCTCCTCCTCGTATACTAAGCGATGACTTACCGTATCTATTTATGAACTAGTCCCATGTCCTTGGCTAAGAATTATTACTTAGTTATCCTTAACTAAGGTTTACCACTTAGCTTCTCTTCCCACTATCCTTGTTAACTACGGTTTTCAACCTAGTCCCCTGAGCTATGGTTTTGTCTAATGGGTTAAGTGTTGTCATTCAAGTTCATGACCTAACCCGCCCACGAATCATGTCAAGATTGGCTAAGTACTCAAGTTCAAGGCTTAGCCCTACAAGTTGGTTAAGTGTACCAAGAAGCTCACGGCTTATCCCTATCAAGTCAAATTGGTTAAGTATTTATTTGTCTTAACCCTATCATATTATCATGTTAGATTGATTAAGCATAGATTATCTTAATCCCATCAGATTATCGAGTCGGATTGGCTAAGTATGGGTTAGCTTAACCCCATCCACTAATCGTATTACAATGGTTAAGCCTAAGTTAAAAGGTCTTGTGACATAACCCTATCAGGTCCGCATATTAGATTGGTTAAGTATAGGCTACTTAACCTCATCAAATCATCATGTATAATTGGTTAAGTATAAGTTACTTAACCCCATTAAATTATCATGTTAAGTTGGTTAAGTATTGGCTACTTAACCTCATTAAATTACCAAGTTTAGATTGGTTAAGTGTTTAACTTAACCACATCGAATTATCGTGCTTAGATTAGTTAAGTGAAGGTTACTTAGCCCCATCTAATTACCGTGTTTAGATTAGTTAAGTCTAAGTTACTTAACCCCATCTAATTACTAAGTCGGATTAGTTAAGTGTAAATTACTTAACCCCATCGAATTTACCGTGTTAGATTAGTAAAGTATGGATTACTTAACCCCATCTAATTACCGTGTTTAGATTAGTTAAGTGTAGGTTACTTAACCCCATCTAATTACTAAGTCGGATTAGTTAAGTGTAAATTACTTAACCCCATCGAATTTACCATGTTAGATTAGTTAAGTATGGATTACTTAAACCCATCTAATTACCGTGTTTCGATTAGTTAAGTGTAGGTTACTTAACCTCATCCCCTAATTGTCTTATATGGTTAAGTGTCATTAAGGAACCAAGTCCGGTTTAACTTAACCTACCCATTCGTGTCATATCGGTTAAGTGTTATTAATCAAAATTACTTAACCTTTTCATGTGGCATTAATTAGATTAATGCACCCCAACCTCTCACATTAGACTTTGTTGTGGTTACTAGTTAAGCCGGGCGGGTCCGGGTAGATTTACACCACAACCTAGTCTAACCTCGGGTTTTAAGTGCCATATGACCAACTACCCACATTTGGTCCTATTGTGTGTAGCCACTAGTTAAGCCGGGTGGGTCCGGGTAGATTTATGCTACAAACTCAACCCAACCTCGAGTTGGCCACTTCCATGTTTGGTCTAGTGTCTTATTACACTTACAACCCATACGTGTCAAGTTTTCAAGTCCCATGTTCATAGCCAAAATTTCATGTTGTCATGTTTATCCCAATTTACCCAAATCATGTTTCATGTCATTAAAGTTTACCCATAACGTAACCCCAACGCTTTTAAACTCGCATATACATTCACAACAACGCATAATGGATTAAAAGAAGGAACTCGGCAAAGGTATGACAAAAGGGGTATAAGGCCGCACGTTAAACATGGTGGCATATGAGACATAATGTGTTCACAAACTTGCATGTTACATTATTAAGCCCCAAAAACATGCATAACCCCAAAACTTAGCGTATAGGTGAATCATGGTGATAGATGACATAAAAAAATGGCTAGAAGTTCGCATCTAGCATTCTATGCAAGTTAACTTAAGGGATAAGAGAGTTCTTTTGTTGCATAATGCAGCATTTCAACATAAAGCTTATAGCTTTTAGCCCACAAAATCAAGGTGATGACTTTACGAATATGCATAGGATAAATCTACACATAACATGATTGTTTCTAAGCATGTAACCTACTCATGTTCAAACCCAAAACTTGCAACATGAACATTTAACTTCATAGTTAATATCTAAGAGTAGGAGGGGGCTTACAATGCTATGAAGGCACAAATCAATATATAAAAAGATTGAGACGAAGCCGCACTAGTAAAAACCCCAAATCAATAAGCTCCAATAAAACCCTTGAGAAAATAATAAGAAAGATCCTTGCTTTGATGAAGATTTGCCTTGAAATCATGTTTAGAAGCTCTCATATGAACATAGAAACTCTCATACACTCATATGATCATGTAATCTCTCATGTGACTGAAGATAGAATTTACGACAAGAGGATGTAGGCTAGGATTTTGAGTGGAGGCCATGATCATTGGCAATTTTGGCATAGTTTAGTTGTAGGATCAAATAATGAGGGTTTAAAGGTTAGGTTAGGGGTCTTTTTATAGAGATTAGGACTAGTTTTAGCCATAGGATTAACCCCAATTCAGATCCTAGCCATCAAAATCCGTCACATGCTAACAAATCAGACCCAAAACATGTCTTGGGGAAGAAGTCAGGTGCACCAGGCAAAAACTGGTCTGGCCACCTGTGTCGACTCCCAAGTCGATTCTAGATTCGACTTGGGGGGGTGTCGACTCTAGAGTCGACACCCCTTTGACCATGGTTGACTTTTTGAATTTGAACCTGTTTTATACTCTGAAAATTCTGAAAACTTCGACGGACCATATCTTGGTCATACGGACTCCGATTCTCGAAAACTCGGACTCTATTTCGCGTATTTTTCCGAGACGAATGCAATGGCACAACCCGTTTCCCTTCATTCAGATTATAAAATTAAATTCTGCCTTGATTCTTGTCTTAACACGTTATTAAAATTCGGGTTGTTACATGAGTTCTTTTCCAGTGCTCAGTCCTTGGCGCCTTTATACCCTCCCGTCGGATGCCAAGGGTAGAATTTAGTCGAGACGGTCTTTTTAATCATGGTACAACTTCACGCCTCATGGACAATTCATTTCCTTTTCCTTTATATTCTTTCTCAAGTTATGAGAGCTAGATTGTCTATAGTTGTGTTGTTTACTTCATTGCACCCTCGATGCTCTACATACTTTTGACCTCCTGATCTGATAGAAGGCACTTTGAGTTAAGTGCTTCAAGACTGCCGTGAGGTTTATAGAAAATTTCATAATTATAACATCTCATATAAGTAAAGAATGAAAGGGCAAATAAGAGATATTGTAGAAAAATTAAATGACACATAGTATTTTATAGTGGTTCGGTCGAATCATGACCTACGTCCACTTTATAATCTTTTGTTTATGTAACCAGACTATTCTAGGCAAGTCGTGCCTTTTTACATGGTCCAAAAACCAAAAGAGTACAGATGACAATTTCATGTCAAGTGATGCATCAAATGGTGGGCGTTCCACACTCTAGGGATTTCATCTTTGTCCACAGTTGCTAGCTTGAAGGATCCATTATAAAGCCTCCGTAGGATGGTGTATGGTCCTTCCCATTTCGGACCAAAATGGACCGGGGGTGGAAATACACTCTTTATAACCAAGTCTTTGGATTCGAAGGTTTGAGCTTGAACTATTTTATTGTAATACCGAGTGAACTGCTGCTTGTGCCTCATGGCACGTAGGTCAACTTCGTCCCTTTCTTCTTCAACCATATCCAAGGATTTGAGGAGCAACTTATTGTTAGTCATTAGGTCGTCATAAGTTGTTTTGTGAGATGGTACTTCTAATTCGACCAGGATGACCGCCTCAGATCCAAAATCAAGGGTGAAGGGCGTGTTCCCAGTAGTCGATTTATAGGTTGTTCTATAGGCCCACAATGCCAAAGGTAGCTCGTCGACCCACACGGCTCTGGCCCGCTTCGATCGCTTCTTCAGAATGGACTTGATTACTTTTTTCGCCGGTTCTACCTGTGCATTTGATTGTGGATGCGCTATGGCGGTGTATCTTTTCTCAATATGATATTTCTGGCAGAAGTCCCGGAACTCGGCACTATCAAATTGGGTCATGTTATCTGTTATGATGATTTTCGGGATTCCAAATCGGCATATGATGTTTCTAAATACAAAGTTTATCACTCATTTGGTTGTGATCGTGGTTTGCGGCTCAGCTTTGACCCACTTGGTGAAGTAAACCACCGCCACAATAGTGAACTTTGCTCCGCCCTTTGCAATGGGGCGGCTTCCGATAATGTCTATTCCCCAGACAGTAATGGGCCACGAGCTCATTATCGTCTTCAATTGGCTTGGAGGTGCCCTAGGAATCTTAGAAAATTTCTGGCATTTGTCACAACACCGTGTGCATTTAGCTGCATTTTTTGTTTATGGTAGGCCATAAATAATCATACCGTAATATCTTCTTCACCAATGTTTGGCCCCCCGGTGTGGTCACCACATTCACCTTCATGTACTTCTCTCAATACTCATTCGATGTCGTCATGGGCTATACACCGAAGGAGTGGCACCAAGAACCCTTATCGATATAGGACTTGGCCTTGCATGACATATCTGGAGGCTTTATGAATGATGGCGTGTCTTTCGCTCTTTTTGGCGTGAAGTATTCCATTTATCAAGAAGTTCTTTAAGGGTGTCATCCATGACTCCCTTTCTGGCTCAGTGTCCAGCACAAGATCAATTTCCATCTGATCGATGCTCGGGGATTGCAATATCTCAATTGGGACCATCTCTATGTCCTCAGGGTAACCAGAGCTAGCTATCTTGGCCAACTTATCTGCCTTTTGATTCCCTGATCGGGGGATATGAGTTATGCTGTAGTGTTCAAGTCCGTTCAGAAATTTCCTCACCCCCTTTAAATATGATACCAGCCTGGGCCCCATGGCATGGAACTTCTTATTGTCCTCGTATACAAATGCCTTGGAGTCGCAAAAGATATCCAGCTTCGCTATCCCCAACTCCTTTGCAAGTTTTAGCCCGGCAATCAGGGCTTCGTACTCCGAGTCATTATTTGTGGCATGGAATTCTAATCTCAAAGCATAGTAAATTGATCGCCTCTCGGGAGTAACCAGTACAACTCTGGCACATGACTTCCGATCGTTCTTGGCACCATCTGCATATAGCTTCTAGGTATTGGGGTCAAACAGTTATTTTGAGGGACCGACTTCTTCAATCATTACGTCTTCCTCAAGGATAGTGAACTCTGCTATGAAATCAGCCAACACTTCCCCCTTATCGATCTTCAGGGCTGAAAGTTCAGATCAAACTAACTCAACTCTATATTCCATTTGAGCAGCCTCCCGGATGCCTTCGGTCTCTGCAAGACTAGTCGGAGCGGATCGTCTGTGTATATGGCGATGGGATGAGCTTGAAAGCAGTGACAGAGCTTTCTAGATGCGAGTAGTAAGCTATACGCAAGCTTTTCTATCCTTGGGTAGTTCTGTTCTACTTCTGCTAGCTTCATACTCACATAGTATACAAGTCTCTGGACTTTATCCTCCTCTCTTACCAAGGCTGAACTTATTGCATGGGATGACACTGCCAAGTATACGAACAAATCCTCATGGTCTACTGGCTTGGACAGTTTCGGGGGTCTTTCTAGATGATTCAATAAGTTCTAGAAAGCTTCCACATAATCAGAAGTCCATTTAAAAGTGCGTTTTCCTCACTTTATCAAGTCGAAGAATGGAATGCACTTATCTATAGCTTTAGAAATGAATTTACTTAATGCGGCTACTTTTCCAATGAGGCTATGCACATCTTTAATATGTCTTGGTATTTGGATATCCCTGATTGTTGCGATTTGATCTGGATTGATTTCAATTCCACATGAGCTAACAATAAAGGCCAGGAATTTTTCGGAGGCAACTCCGAATGAACACTTCAGAGGGTTGAGCTTCATCCCATATCATCAAAGAATGTCAAAAATTTCTGCTAGGTCACCGGTATGGTCGGACGATTGCCTGGATTTTACTACCATGTCATCAACATACACTTCCATCATCTTTCTGATCTGATTGTATAGCATTTGATTCATTATCCGTTGATAGGTTGCTCTGGCGTTCTTCAAATCGAAGGGCATCACCACATAGCAGTATTGTCCCAAATCCATGATGAAGCTGGTGTGCTCTTGATCCGGAACATGCATGGGAATCTGGTTATATCCGGAGTATGCATCCGTAAAGGATAGGAGTTCGTGACCTGCTGTTGAATCCACTAGCTGGACGATCCTACGAAGAGGAAAACTATCCTTCAAGCAAGCTTTATTCAAGTCCGAAAAATCAACGCAATTACGCCACATTCCATTGGCCTTCTTCACCAAAACGGGATTTGAGATCCATTCCAGATGAACCGAATCTCTAATGAATTCATTGCTTCTCAACTTCTTCCTTTAAGGCAGCTGACCTCTCTGGGTCGAGCATTCGCCTCTTCTGCTTAACGGGCGGATGTTTTTGGCTGAGACTCTATGAGCGGCTCCACACATATTGGTGTGTGTCCAAGCAAATACATCCAAGTTTTCCTTTAAAAAATAAATTTATTCCTTTGCTCGAGGAGGGTCTGACTGGGATCTGATTTTTAAAACCTTCGCTGGGTCATCATTGTCAATTGGGACATCCACAGTTGTTTCATTGGGCATTGCCATTCTGCCCCCAGTCTCTTCATCATCTCTAGGATCTATGTCCTCGGGCAATTCTTAGGGCGACTTCCTCAGGTTGTCTCCCTTAGTTGCTATGATGACCCCTCCTTCACGGCAGGAGAAGCACCTTTGGTTTCCATATTCAGTCCTTTTATCAACATCTTCAATTCCGCAATATAACAGGTCCGTCCAGTGGCCTGTTCACTTCTAATCACTCCCATTCCCGCATCAATAGGGAATTTCAGCAACAGGCACCAGGGCGCGATGCAGGCCCTGAATTCTGCAATGGCTGGTGGGCCCAAAAAGGCATTATAGGGCAAGTTAATGTCCAAAACTACAAATGGAAGAATCCCCACTCTCCAGTGATCTCCTTCCCCCGGTGTCACCGATAATTCTACATATCCCATCAGAGTTGTTGAGGCCCTATTAAAGTCAAATATCCATCCGTCGCATGGCTTCAAATCCCCGACTTCGAGCTTCATCTGATCAAATGCTTTCTTAAACAGAATATTAACATAGCTTCCATTATCCACTAAGACCTTATGGACCAAAGCAGGACCAATGGTGGCTGTGATCACTAAGGGGTCCTCGGTAGGGGATGAACTCCAATATTGTCTCTATCATGGAATATGACAACGTTAGACATTATATTTTTGATGTTTTATTGGGGCTCCATCTTCGAGATTACTGCATTTTCCAACATTAATGTGCTTGGCTGCATTCACATATTGGTCCACTGCCCTGCAGCTGTATCTAGCCGGATGAGGTCCTCCAACTATAGCGTTAATAAGAATATTATTTCCCTTCTATTGAGCAGTTGGCCTTGAAGCAGGTTGGTTTTGATTCAAGGCCTGTCCTGCTTGCCCCCTGTCTCTTGGAGTGACCTGGCATTTGTCCAACTTCCCTTCTTTAAGGAGTTTTTCAATGACATCACTCAAATGACGGCACTCGTTAGTGGAGTGACCGTGAGTTTGATGGAAAAGGCAGAATTTTCCTGTTTGACGCATTTTCTCTGTTGAATCTTTTGGTGGAGGCCTCTTATATTGGAGAACATTATTAGTGACAAGGAAAATATTTTCTAACGTATCATTCAGCGGTGTAAGGTTATCAAATGCTTCGAACCGAGGTCTCTTTTGTGAATCATTTCCCCGATTCTTCTTCTGACTACTGTTCCCATTTTGGCGGCCACTACCTTGGTTCTTATTTCCAACATTCACCTCTAATCTTTCGGGGTTAACTCCAGACTGTTTGTGATGACCCAAACTTCCCCATAAGGGAAAGTCCGGATTGCTTTGAGAACAACACACATAAGAACACAAAACAAAATATATTTCATTGCTGTTACAACAATTATATCAGAGTACGAGAATATTCCAAAGTACAATAATTATACAACAAAAAATAATATTAGAGATTTAAGTTACATTTAGTAGCAGCAGAAAAATAATACAAAATACAAATGAAAGAAATACACGGACACAGAGCTTTCCAAATATCGCTTCAGCTATAGACCTGGATCCTGTGAACAGAATATCTGCAAAACCAAAACTACTAGCTACCCGTGTTGAAATTTTGGACACCCAGAGTTTAGGTTAAAACAATAAACTCCAGTTCGGTCATGGCACTGGTATGAAAACTCAAAACACTTATTCATTTGATTTTAAAGTTAGGTAAATCAAAGGACCACGCCGTATTACACGGAACGAGTTTCCTCCCAAGAATACCAGTACATAAAATAAACAGCGCAATGCTCTTTAGAAAAAATGAAACCATTATAAGACTCAAGTCCCATGCAACGCAAGCCGAACGATAGAGTTTGTAACACCCCGTAATTCTGTAACACTAGGATTCACAAATCAAGGTAGAATTAAATTTTAAAATCAAAATCAAGGGAAACGGGTTGCACCATTGCATTCATCTTGAAATTCTGCTTGGAAACGAGTCCGATTTTGCGAGAATCGGAGTCCGTATAAGGGAGATATGACCCTGCGAAGTTTCAGGAATTTTCAGAATCGAAAACAGCTCGAAATTTGAATTCGAAATTCGAATTCAAACCCAGAATCGGGTTGGGCGAAAAAATTTCCGCCCAGAACACAGGTTGACTGGGGTGTCGACTGGGTATCGACCCCCTGACCAGGTCGACTGCCCAGTCGACATGGGTGTTGATCTGGGTGCAAAAACCCACTTTTGGGCCTGGGTGCATTCGATGTACCTGGTCTCATTTTCTACCTAGATTCGTCCGCCTAATCCTATATAAACAACCTCCTGGCCTCCTTCTCTCTACACCATTTCATTCTATCCTTGCGCTGCCTCTGAGAAAATGTATAAATAAATAAAATAATATATAAAATAAATCAAGATGAGGAAATGCTGCTCAAGACATTCAAGAGGAGATTCAAAACAAGCTAGGATTCAAGTGAAGATTCAAACGACTTCAACGACTGTTTTTCTACGAATCTAATCTAATCTCTGTAAGTCGGTTACTTTTTAGATTTGAACGTTTTTCTCTATTCGTGACATGAAATTAAAGGAATAAAAGAATATGCCAAATCTTTCGGTTTGAGTCAGTGATTATATCCTTGGACCTAATTAAGAACTGTTATGGTTCGATGACCAATAAGACTGTGACAATGAAACTACAGACCTTAAAGCCATATGCCTCTTTGACTATGAACATTGCCTATGACTGTGACTCATGACTATGAGAATTATTTCCTTTGACTACGAACACAAGCCTATGCCTTTGATTAGGAAACATAAACTATTGCCTATGACATAACAAGGACAACTGTGACTAAACACCTATGATTCATGACTAGGAAAGTGTTGCTTAAGTTTTGTGACTGTGAAATTGGGTCTAAACCTGATTATCTATTCTGTCTATTCTTTATTTTCTTTGGTTTTTGATCTTGGGAATTTACCTATTAAGTTAGGTCTACCCATGTTCTTGAACCTACGTCGTTATTCAACCCTTTTTATGTCATAACATTTTCAGATCTATAGGCCTTCGATGTTTTAGATCAATTTATTTCAGTGTAATTCGTTAGGTCTATAATTAGTAAATTATCATTTTATGCCAGTTATTATGTCTATCTTTTTCATAGCATCTTTGGTTCTTTCCCTATTTTCTACGAATCTAGATTTATCTATAATCTAGATTGAATCACGATTATACGAACGATGGGAATACGATTTGGGCAAAATATGAAATTTACTAAAACGTAGTTATAAACTTGGAAATTGGCATAAATTGGGAATATGTATTATGGCATGTTTATAAAAATGCAAATTGGATAAATTTGACATGAATTATAGGATGTGTAATTTGAATCTAGTATTGACTTGTAAATCTAGCATTTACATGAATTGTGAATTAGAATAATAAGTCTAGTTTGACATGAACTGTAATTAGAATGTTAAATCAGAATTGGATTAGCTAATTTGGCATAATAAGTATATTGGTATAAATTTAAAATTGGCCATAATTGTGAGTAATTGTCATGTTTAGCAAAATCATGGCTAGTGACACTTAATTTGGTATAGTTTACATACCAAAAAGCATAAATATGATATAGAGGGGAAAATGGGCCATAATAATAAATGTTGACAATTTACATTAAGAGAGTAATTATGAAATAAGTAAATTAGGAATAATTTACTTATAGAATTTGTCCTAAATGAGAAAATGTAAATTTAGACAAATTAAAGGTTTATTAACGACATCTCTTAATAACACACCAGAAAGTCCTAGGGTGACAAAGAGGATAGTGTCTAGGCTTGGGTTTGGAAAATACAAGTTTCCAGCTCTCCCTGGCTATCCCTAACTGTTCCGACGGACAGGATGGTTACTTTCAAAACCTGATTTGAAAATTAATCAAAACCCTTTGAACTTAGAAAACACGAATATGCCTAACCCGAGGTTAGACTGAGTTGCGATGTAAACCTGCCCGGAACCAACCGGCACATCCAGTAATCGCAACAATATCTGTCTAATGTGAGTGGTCGCGGCCTTAATTTATTTAGTTAAGCTAGAATGGGAGGGTTAAGTCCATAGGAACACTTAACCAACTTAACACAGTTAAGCTAGAATGGGAGGGTTAAGTCCATAGGAACACTTATCCAAACTAAACATCGTGACAAGACAAGGTTTGTAGGGGTGAACTAACTAAGAGAACCCTTATCTAAATTAACATGTTAACTAGACTAGAAGGTGGGGTTAAGTAAAGTTAATACACTTAGCAAATTAACATGTTAACTAGACTAGAGTTTGGGGTTAAGTAAAATTTAATACAGTTAGCCAATTTGATATGTTAGCTAAACTAGACCGTAGAGTTAAGTAAACTTGAACACTTAACCATCAGATTTTGATAAATGAATAGGGTTAAGTCAACATGAATTACTGATAACACTTAACCAGTCCAACAGGATAAATGAAGAGGGTTAAGTTAGCTTGAATGGACTAATGACACTTAACCAATCCAAACTGACGAGAAAGAGAACTAGGTAGTAAACCTTAGTTAAGAAAACAAAAATTCTGGAAACTAAGTGATAAACCTTAGTTAGCAAAACTAACTAGAAATTCTTAGTATAACACGGGAAGGAGCGGACGTCCGTCTGATTAAAAAGAAGGCTCAAACGAATTGGGTTACAAAGCCCGAGGCTTCGAGGGGACATGAGGGTACTCTTGGCATCCCTCTGTGAGGCTGCAGATGATCCTCCTGGGCTCACAGAGGTTAAGGTTTGCGGTAGAAGAACCAAGGGTATGCCTTGGTTGCAAAATATGGCAACCTAAAGACTAGGATTGACCAGCGTGATTCGGCAAGAAACCGGTAGCCCTGTGATAGCAACTCGTCGTCTACCATCCATCTTGAGTCAATCGAGATACTTGAAGCGGAAAGGAAGAGAACTCCAAAAGACCATATACTTGCTATCTAGTTATGGGTGAGGATGGCCATAGGTTAGTGGGGCATAGGGGGCCTGCGTATAGTTCTCATTTTTCAAGGTGTGCCTTTCATTAGTTGAGGGAGGGGTCACGTGGGACCATAACCACTGGTAGAAAAACAGACCTTAGCATTTGCACCGGCAGATATCTGAAATGCTCCCGACCGAGTTATGTGCTTCTTGATTTGCCCTGCCACAGGACTCGGGCCACACATTACAGGACATGTGCATCTAGACAAGCGATAACGATTCGCAATACATGCGTGGGGAAGTCTAGAAACATATACCACTCTAGGTAGTGTGTCCTAGACTAGGGGGCATCGTTCGCCAGGTAGCATAATCCCTAGTCGGACTAGGTGGCATAAACCCTGAATCCGAGAACCGTTCAGCAGATAGCGTATACTCTAGTTGAATCTAGGAGACACTTGATAGAAAACTCTAGATTAGATCTAGGTAATAAATAATAAATGTATGCCTGAAGGCAACCGAAATTACCGGGATTGAGATCACGTTATCATTACTAGTTGGGACACTAGCTAGGTGGTGCAGAGATATAGAAACCAGTATAACAAGGAAATAGCGAAGCGGCGAAATTATTATAGCATATCCAGTTTATCTTGTCTTAGCATATCTTGTGTTAATCTTGTCTAATCTTGCTGATCCTATCATCATGGTGTTATCTTGTATTCAGTTAATTCATGTCGTTTTGTTTTTCCATGTTCACATGCTAGAAGCAACTGAACTTACTCAGCCTTTATTTCTGACTCTGTTTTTCTTTCGTCTTCTTTTATTCCGTCCCCCCCCCCCCCAGGTAGTAAAGAAGGGAATAGTATAGCTCAGGTTAAGTTGGACTGTCACTCTTTCCCAGCTAGAAGATTTGTCGAAGTTTTGCTTGGATTCTCTTTTCAGATGTTATGGCTGGCTCTTGCTAGAATTGGGGAACATAAATGTTGTTTTATGCTTCTTTATTCTGTAGGAAAGATGATACTATGATATTGTAAAGAAATCGTTGTACAAACTATTTTATCAATAAAGCAAAGTTTTATTTTCCGCTATTTTAATTTTTGTCTGTCTTGTAATTCATCTGCATCTTTTACCTTAAAATGCTCCATAGAACTTAGTGCATTCCCTTTGTGAGTGACACTAACGGATGTGGGGTGTTACACGTGGTATCAGAGCTGAAGGTTACCGGATCAGATAAAGGATTTGAAAAAAATTATTTTCAAAACGGTTTTAAAAGAAGCATTTTCAATAGAAAAGATTTGTTTAAAAGGCATATTCCCGAAAGTCATACGCACTATCTTCTCTTCCTCTATTTGAATTCTTGTCTCCTTCTTTCTTGAGTCTCTGGGGCTCCTGGCTTTCTGGGAGGTAACCTCTTCGATGGGCGACGTAGTTCCTGTCTTCTATCCATAGCCGTAGTTGTTTCACCTACGGCCAGTTTTCTTTCAAGCTTATAGGGTTTTCTGTACGATGGAAGCAGCTTTCGAGAGATTTGTCAACATGACTACACACGGAAGAGGATTAGGAATTCATGGATGTAGATTTAGCTCACAAAGGAGGAAGGAATTATAAAACCTAAGACAAGAGGAAGTACTTTTACTAGGATATAATTAAGGACAAAGGACAAGGTTTTTAAGGGCAAGTACATGCTTTCACCACTAAGCGTACCTAGGAGAAAGGTAGTAAAGTTCTGTTGGAAGAGTCTAATTTCGCTTTTCGTACTCTTTCCTTTGGTTTTAGCGCTTCGCATTTGTTCATATCCACTTCCATAGTTGAGTCTCTGCACCATAGTACTTGTATAGTAGAAAGATCCCACTAGAGTCTCAAATCCAATTGGTGGTCCGACCAGTTTATTTTTGGTTAGTAGGGATTTGAGAATAGCTATCGAGTTTGCTTATATCATCTCACGTAGATCGTCAAAATTCGGAGGAGGTATTCTTTGGGTACTTGTCTGATATTGGTTTAGGCCTTTGGGGCTTGTACTTGAGGAATGTCGAGTTCGACTAGGATGGTTTGCGTGAGAGATGAATAGTTGTGGCAGGCACTCTAAAAAGCACGTAGTGACCTTTCAACCCTTATAGTTATGGCATGGTGGAAAAGAGGGAGGCCTCTAATCATCTTAGTACATACACTTGGTACCGTGATCGACATCTGTTTATTTTGGAAATGGAGGTCAGAAACTTCACAATCGTGAAGTGAAATTAGTTAAGATATAGTGGAGTAAAGCTCAAGAAGGCTAGATACTAGCATCATACCCTTTTCCTTAAGGGTGCATCCTTGATTTCTTTTTTTTTAGGAGCTTTATGCATAATTGTTTCTCTCTTTCCAAAGTATATCCTCTAGGTCGTATCTTCGATCCTTAGGTAAAAACTCTTTTGGATGTAAACATGTATTTGAAACATTTTATGGTTGTTGGTTGCGAGTGGTTGCTAATGGTTGCTAATGGTTGCTCGTGAATGCATATACATACGTATTAGGCCCTAGATCAGTTCGGACGCTTTCATATTGCGTTTACAGATATGTATTTGTTTGTAAGTTGAACTTGATATGTTATCATATAGATGTTGCATATGGATGAATGGCTATACACACATGTAGTATTTACGTAACTAGGGATGCTTGCATACATGATTGGATGCATGGCACTGACATGATTCGCATTAAGGAGGTCGAATGAATCAGTAGACCGCCTGATTTTGCACTAGATAAAGACATATACACACACTATGCATATAAACATGAAAGCATTAGAAATCTTTTAAGGACAAACAATGTCTGTGATTGAATGGTTGAGTAGATGGGTGATTGGATGGTAGGACACATTCTTCCTAACTTGAAGATTTCGGGGACGAAATCCTTTTAAGTGGAGGAGAATGTAACATCCCGTAATTCTGTAACACTAGGATTCACAAATCAAGGCAGAATTCAATTTTAAACTCAAAATCAAGGGAAACCGGTTGCGCCATTGCGTTCGTCTCGAAATTCTTCTTGGAAACGAGTCGGAGTTTGCGAGAATCGGAGTCCGTATGAGGGAGATACGACCCTCCGAAGTATCAGGAATTTTCAGAATCGAAAACAGCTCGAAATTTGAATTCGAAATTCGAATTCAAACCCCGAAGCGGGCTGGGTGGGAAAATTCCCGCCCAAAACCCAGGTCGACTGGGGAGTCGACTGGGTAGTCGACCCCCCTGACCAGGTCGACTGCCCAATCGACATGGGTGTCGACCTGGGTGCAAAAACACACTTTTGGGCCTGGGTGCATTCTGATGTACCTGGTCTCGTTTTCTGCCTAGATTCGTCCGCCTAATCCTATATAAACAGCCTCCTTCTCTCTACACCATTTCATTCTATCATTACGCTGCCTCTGAGAAAATGTATACATAAATAAAATAATATATAAAATAAATCAAGACGAGGAAATGCTGCTCAAGACTTTCAAGAGGAGATTCAAAACAAGCTAGGATTCAAGTGAAGATTCAAACGACTTCAACGACTGTTTTTCTACGAATCTAATCTAATCTCTGTAAGTCGGTTACTTTTTAGATTTGAACGTTTTTCTCTATTCGTGACATGAAATTGAAGGAATAAAAGAATATGCCAAATCTTTCGGTTTGAATCAGTGCTTATATCCTTGGACCTAATTAAGAACTGTTATGGTTCGATGACCAATAAGACTGTAACTATGAAACTACGGACCTTAAAACCATATGCCTCTTTGACTATGAACATTGCCTATGACTATGAACATTGCCTATGACTGTGACTCATGACTATGAGAACTATTTCCTTTGACTATGAACAAAAGCCTATGCCTTTGATTAGGAAACATAAACTATT
Organism: Allium sativum; assembly: GCA_030737875.1. Lineage (NCBI taxonomy): Eukaryota > Viridiplantae > Streptophyta > Magnoliopsida > Asparagales > Amaryllidaceae > Allium > Allium sativum. Next base: position 301,898,366 of record CM060925.1, on the reverse strand, counting down.
GCCTATGACATAACAAGGACAACTGTGACTAAACACCTATAATTCATGACTAGGAAAGTGTTGCTTAAGTTTTGTGACTGTGAAATTGGGTCTAAACCTGATTATCTATTCTGTCTATTCTTGATTTTCTTTGGTTTTTGATCTTGGGAATTTACCTATTAAGTTAGGTCTACCCATGTTCTTGAACCTACATCGTTATTCAACCCTTTTTATGTCATAACATTTTCAGATCTATAGGCCTTCGATGTTTTAGATCAATTTATTTCAGTGTAATTCGTTAGGTCTGTAATTAGTAAATTATCATTTTATGCCAGTTATTATGTCTATCTTTTTCATAGCATCTTTGGTTCTTTCCCTATTTTCTACGAATCTAGATTTATCTATAATCTAGATTGAATCACGATTATACGAACGATGGGAATACGATTTGGGCAAAATATGAAATTTACTAAAACGTAGTTATAAACTTGGAAATTGGCATAAAATGGGAATATATATTATGGCATGTTTATAAAAATGCAAATTGGATAAATTTGACATGAATTATAGGATGTGTAATTTGAATCTAGTATTGACTTAAAAATCTAGCATTTACATGAATTGTGAACTAGAATAATAAGTCTAGTTTGACATGAACTGTAATTAGAATGTTAAATCAGAATTGGATTAGCTAATTTGGCATAATAAGTATATTGGTATAAATTTGAAATTGGCCATAATTGTGAGTAATTGTCATGTTTAGCAAAATCATGGTTAGTGACACTTAATTTGGTATAGTTTACATACCAAAAAGCATAAATATGATATAGAGGGGAAAATGGGCCATAATAATAAATGTTGACAATTTACATTAAGAGAGTAATTATGAAATAAGTAAATTAGGAATAATTTACTTATAGAATTTGTCCTAAATGAGAAAATGTAAATTTAGACAAATTAAAGGTTTATTAACGACATCTCTTAATAACACTCCAGAAAGTCCTAGGGTGACAGAGAGGATAGTGTCTAGACTTGGGTTTGGAAAATACAACTTTTCTACTCTCCCTGGCTATCCCTAACTGATCCGATGGACGGGATGGTTACTTTCAAAAACCTGATTTGAAAATTAATCAAAACCCTTTGAACTTAGAAAACACGAATATGCCTAACCCTAGGTTAGACCGAGTTGCGATGTAAACCTGCCCGGAACCAACCAGCACATCCAGTAATCACAATAATATCTGTCTAATGTGAGTGGTCACGACTTTAATTTATTTAGTTAAGCTAGAATGGGAGGGTTAAGTCCATAGGAACACTTAACCAACTTAACACAGTTAAGCTAGAATGGGATGGTTAAGTCCATAGGAGCACTTAACCAAACTTAACATCGTGACAAGACAAGATTTGTAGGGGTTAAGTAACTAAGAGAACCCTTATCTAAATTAACATGTTAACTAGACTAGAAGGTGGGGTTCAGTAAAGTTAATACACTTAGCCAAATTAACATGTTAACTAGACTAGAGGTTAGGGTCAAGTAAAATTTAATACACTTAGCCAATTTGATATGTTAGCTGGACTTGACCGTAGAGTTAAGTAAACTTGAACACTTAACCATCAGATTTTGATAAATGAATAGGGTTAAGTCAACATGAATTACTGATAACACTTAACCAGTTCAACAGGATAAATGAAGAGGGTTAAGTTAGCTTGAATGGACTAATGACACTTAACCAATCCAAATTGACGAGAAAGAGAACTAAGTAGTAAACCTTAGTTAAGAAAACAACGATTCTGGAAACTAAGTGGTAAACCTTAGTTAGTAAAACTAAGTAGAAATTCTTAGTATAACACGGGAAGGAGCAGACGTCCGTCTGATTAAAAAGAAGGCTCCAACGAATTGGGTTACGAAGCCCGAGGCTTCGAGGGGACGTGAGGGTACTCTTGGTATCCCTCTGTGAGGCTTCAGATGATCCTCCTGGGCTCACAGAGGTTAAGGTCTACGGTAGAAGAACCAAGGGTATGCCTTGGTTGCAAAATATGGCAACCTAAAGACTAGGATGGACCAACGTGATTCGGCGAGAAACCGGTAGCCCTGTGATAGCAACTCGTCGTCTACCATCCATCTTGAGTCAATCGAGATACGTGAAGAGGAAAGGCGGAGAACTCCAAAAGGTCATATACTTGCTATCTAGTTATGGGTGAGGATGGCCATAGGTTAGTGGGGCATAGGGGGCCTGCGTATAGTTCTCATTTTTCAAGGTGTGCCTTTCATTAGTTGAGGGAGGGGTCACGTGGGACCATAACCACTGGTAGAAAAACAGACGTTAGCATCTGCACCGGCAGATATCTGAAAAGCTCCCGACCGAGTTCTGTGTTTCTTGATTTGCCCTGCCACAGGACTCGGGCCGCACATTACAGGACATGTGCATCTAGACAAGCGATAACGATTCGCGATACATGCGTGGGGAAGTATAGGAACATATACCACTCTAGGTAGTTTGTCCTAGACTAGGGGGCATCGTTCGACAGGTAGCATAATCCCTAGTTGGACTAGGTGGCACAAACCCTGAATCCGAGAAGCGTTCAGCAGATAGCGTAAACTCTAGTTGAATCTAGAAAACACTTGATAGAAAACCCTAGATTAGATCTTGGTAATAAATAATAAATGTATGCCTGAAGGCAACCGAAATTACCGGGATTGGGATCACGTTATCACTACTAGTTGGGACACGAGCTAGGTGGTGCAGAGATATAGAAACCAGTATAACAATGAAATAGCGAAGCGGCGAAAGTATTAGAGCATATCTAGTTTATCTTGTCTTAGCATATCTTGTGTTAATCTTGTCTAATCTTGCTGATCCTATCATCATGGTGTTATCTTGTATTCAGTTAATTCATGTCGTTTTGTTTTTCCATGTTCACATGCTAGAAGTAACTGAACTTACTCAGGCTTTATGTCTGACTTTGTTTTTCTTTCGTCTTCTTTTCTTCCGTCCCCTCCCCCCCCCCCCCCCAAGGTAGTAAAGGAGGGAATAGTATAGCTCAGGTTAAGTTGGACTGTCACTCTTTCCCAACTTGAAGATTTGTCGAAGTTTTGCTTAGATTCTCTTTTCAGATGCTATGGCTGGCTCTTGCTACAATTGGGGAATATAAATGTTGTTTTATGCTTCTTTATTTTGTAGGACAGATGATACTCTGATATTGTAAAGAAATCGTTGTACAAACTATTTTATCAGTAAAGCAAAGTTTTATTTTCCGCTGTTTTAATTTTTGTCTGTCTTGTAATTCATCTGCATCTTTTACCTTAAAATGCTCCACAGAACTTAGTGCATTCCCTTTGTGAGTGACACTAACGGATGTGGGGTGTTACAGAGTTTTACCTTTTAATAGCCAAACATGCTTGACACGCAAAATTTCTCTTTTATTATTACTAGCGCATAGTGTAGAAATCAATTTCGAAAGTAAATGTATCAATCATAGGTGGCATAATATATAATTTTAGTGGCATAATGTGTTATGTCACCATATAGGTATACAACTAAAACCATAAAGCTCGTATTGGAAAATTGGGTTTCCATCATGATGGCTGCAGATTCGAAAGATCTTTCGCAAATGTATCTCCACGGCTTACGTCTCGACAAGAGAAAACACCGTAATACATATACTACGCACTTTGGATGAGCATCAATATGTTCTATCCACATGGGATTCAGTCAGCTAAAATGACCTATCCCAATATCTAGGTGTGGAGCGACATCACCCAGCACAACTCGGCCAGCCAAATCCATATATATATAAAGTATATTGGTCAAACCTACTAATCAAACAAATCATTCACCATCATACCGGGGTGTGAGGCTCGCGACGTAACATTGCATATCATTGATGATCTACCAATATATGTAACCTCTATGCTCGTACATCTCAGAGAAGGGTGTTAAGCAGACAGAAAATTCTCCACCACCAAACAGATATATATATTTAGCAGGGATCAACGAATACAATATAAAAGAATACAATGTCAGACACACAATCCCTTTACAAGTCCATTCTGGCTCTGAACGAAACCATATCCGGTAGATCTCCAAATATGTCTGGATGATCACCAATTATTCCCTCATCTTGGGTGTACGGTCCAATCAAGATATCAAAAATCATAAGTACGATGTGAAAATCACCGTTCTTCGACCACTGTCTTCGTCGCCGATCTTCAATCGCCGTATGAATTATTCAGAATGGGTTGAACACGGTCTTTCTGGATAATTCGCGCATCTTAAAATCATGTGCTATAAAAACACAACCTACATCTCATTCCAATCCAGAATATTCTTTAATTTATCTATAAACCAAATTGAGGTTCATTCAACTAGTCGGGAATAACGCCTTACCGAAGTAATCATTTATTATATTATCCCAGTCCCAACCTATTCATCCCGTGGAGTAAAACTGGTGGTACCCCATATATAACACCCAGTGTGTTCCGATAAATTTAATTATCATTTATCGTTCAAATCTAATTAAAGATTCAACTATCGCCTGGAGTAAAACTGGGGGTACTCCATCCTCGACTATTTCTAGAATTCAGTAAACTTAATTACTTTATTTCTATTCAATCTAATTAAAGATTCATTAAAGCTCCATTTAGTTTTAATCTTCTAAAATCGTTATTTAATAATTATTCAACTTTAAGAAATTAATCTTGCCTTTAACTGGGTTAAAGAACAAATGTCGCTTAAAAACATAGTTCACGATAAACCCAAAATCCTATTCCATTTAATTCCAATTTAATATATATTAAATTGGAAAATTCCTCTTTTGAAAATTCTATTAAATCTTAATTTAAAGATTAATAAATTACAAATCATAATTTCACCATTAATCAGGCTTTAAGAACTGATGTCATTTAAAACATTGTTCACCATCAACCCAAAATCAATTTCCACTTTATTTCAATATTGGAAAATCTCATTTAAATCTTAATTAAAAGATTTATTCTTTTCTCAAATAGGTTCAAGAATAGTGTTATTTAAAACACCATTCGCGACAAACCCAAAATCTTATTTGATATTAAACATAAGGCTCTGAATAGGAATTATCTTAATTTATATTCAATATCCAATTCTGAAACTAACAGATATCATATCGGGAATAGCGATATTATATATCTCCCAAATTACCAAAACAATATCCGCGTACTCACGGAATCCAGTATTGAAATAATCCGAAGATTATTTCCATTCAAACCCATTCCAATTCATATATTGGAAACCTTTGGTTATACTAAAATCATTTTAAATCCTTTTATTTATTTGAGAATAAATAAATCAATCGTTTTGATAAAATATCTTTTATCTTTTTAGCTTGGAATTCTTCATCCAAAACCCCTTTTAAATCATTTATTATGATTTTACATAATTTTCCCTATTTTTTATTTATTTAAAAATAGGCCTATTCAATTAAAGGATTTTACAGGTCATTTAATTGTACTGGCGTTGTTTTTATTCCTACTTGATTTAAACATTTTTGAAAATCTAACCGTTGGTTTTAAATATATTATTACCATATGAAAGCTCTTTTCGATACAAAGCCGTAGGTTCGGTTTCAGAAGAATCCGACGGTCGGATCTTCCGCTACGTCCAATTAAAGTTGATGGTCGAAATTCGCGAATAGTCGCTGTGCTAAACGTTCTATTCAGGCCATTATATATATCATCAATTTCCTTTCTAAACGTATTTTAAAAGTTTATATATTCATTTTAAAATAACTCCAACTTGCATTTCAATTTTAAATCAAAATTGAATATTCTATATCTTTATCATATTAAAGTGATGATATTTTCAAAATATTATATTTTGAAATTACATCTTTATATTATATTCATTATTGAATGTATAAAATCGATCGATACACCCGTTTGGGAAAAAAATGGCGTTTCTACTTAACCGGCTTCATATTTTTATATCTAATTCTTTTTTTTGGTCATAAAAATATAATGAAAATATAATTTTCGTTGTTAAATATTTTTAATGAAACAAAGTTACAATAAAAATGTAATCTTTAATTTCTAATCTTTCTATTTTAACAAAATGACGATAAAAATATGAACTTTTAATTTTACCCTTATTATTGTAACAAAATGACAATAAAATATGTTCTTTTAATTCCAATCTTTTCATTGTAACAAAATGACCATAAAAATGTGTTCTTTTAATCCAAATCTTTTATTGTAACACATTGACAATAGAAATACAATCTTTTTATCCATTTTATTGTAACAAATTGACAATAAAAAATATAATCTTCTTAATTTAAAACATCAAAACCATCATTTGATTCCTTTAATTGAATGTTATATTAAAAACATTCATTTATTCCTAAATTGGAATGAGACCCAAACAATTACCATATAATTTGATTATATGGATTTTTATACATCGCATGAATTCTATACTAATGATCAATAGTCATTAAAACAGCCAAAATCATCCGGAGTGCATCCTATAACTAAATAAGCATTAATTAAATAAATAATGTTTAACACAGTCTAACTAATCACAAGAGAGATGTGTGATCAGAATATCATCCCCAGACCCGTGTGGGATTTCATCCAACAAACAATCAAATAATATATTATTATTTGTGCACTTGGGCGATGTGTGAAAATTATCGTCCCAGTCAACATGAACAAGTCAAGTAACTTGTTAATAGGAGTGTAAAATTGCTTAAATTATCATAATTATAATAACATTATTTTAACATGTTAAATATCGCAAATCTCAATCACATCATATCACAACATACATTTTAATAAGTCATTCATGCAATATATATGATCAAACAAATATTTCATCATAGACATTTAATTACATTTAGAAAAAATAAATAACTATACAAAGGTTGAGTGAGAAAAAGTTCTCACCTTTGGTTTTCACTCCGTTGGTCTTTAGCGGACAATTTGGATTCCATTCTACTTCCATTCAGTTCCATCGCAGTCTGTATCACACAGTTTGTATTAAAAACCACATTTGTGATGTTGTTCTATATATATATATATATACGATAAAAATCATATTTTTATTCCAGATCTAAATTATAAAAATCATATTTTTATTTACGTTATGCATATATGAAAATCATATTTTTATATTGCTATTTCTATTTTAAAAACAATGCAAAGTTTCATTATTAAAAATAATGCAATTTTATATTTTATAAATAATGTCATTATTAATTTTATAAACAATGTCTTTACAAAACAATGTTTTCCTTTGATTTACAAAACAATGTTGATTTTCATTACAAAACGATGTTGAGAAACAATGTTAATTTTACTTTTTGAAACAATGTATATTTCATTTTCCAAAACAATGTTTATTTTTCAATTCAAAGCAATGTATGTTTTTAATTTCAAAACAATGTTCGTTTTTCAAAACAACGCTCTTTTTATTTTCAAACAACGATCTTTTTATTTGTAAAACAATGATCTTTTTATTTGCCAAACAATGTTCTTCTCTATTTAAAAACAATGTTCTTCTTTTATTTTTTTACAACATTGACATTTCAACTTACAAAACAGTGACATTTTTATTTACAAAACAGTGTTCTTTTTATTTAAAAAATGGTGTTCTTTTTATTTACAAAACATTGTTCTTATTAATTCAAATCTATTTTTAAAACAAATCTATATTTAAAGCAAATCTGTTTTTACAAAACAATGTATGTGTTTATTTTCAAAACAAGGATATGTTTATTTTTTTTAAACAATGATATGTTTAATTTCAAAACAATTATAATGTTTCATTCAAAACAATTATAATGTATAATATTCAAAACAATTCTATTTATAAAACAATTCTATGTTTATTCTAAAACAATTCTATGTTTATTCATTTAATTACCATTTCACCTTAATCACGTTTTACAACAAACGTTGTTAGTGTTCCTTCATTACGGTGATAAACTCCTGAACATCGTCTTTTACTTGAACCCATCAGCACCCAATCAGGATTCACCTGCACGCGCATCTACAGGGGGTCGGGCCCACATCCCCTACCACCATGTGAATCGCCGTTGCGGTGCCTTCCTCCGCCCCAAGCACCACCGACTTCGGTGGTCCCCACGCCTCGCAATCCTTCCCGAATGTCGGCGGCTATAGGCCCAGAATTCGAGCGAAACAGGAAATGGGAATTCATCATATCCGTATAACATTGAGGAGGAGAAATTTCTAGCAGTTTCACTTTGAAAATCTCTGAAATCATGGCTTGAATCGTGTTTGGATGAGGGAATAGTTTCATTGTTTATCGACCATTAAATGAAGTGGCGGCTCAGAAAGTGTACGCTAGGGTTTAGGAAAAAATACAGTGTGTTGGTATCAAGCGTGGACATTCAAGTAATAAAAGGTATATAAATTTGTTAAAAAGGAAATTCAATAAATGAATTTATTTAATGGGCATGTTCATATATGAGACTAAATTGATATTGTTTGAATACAATTATAATGGATGTAATGGTCTATACAATAAATTGAAAAAATTATAAGGTAATAAATATTTTGAATTGGAAATGGTGGTATTAGCTATGGTAACTGAAAATTAATTCCTAAACGAGTTGCAGGCATCACGCTTACTATTAAAAAAATAAAAAAATTAGTAAATTGAAGGAAAGAAATAAATGATGCATTCAAGGACAACGAAGAGGGAATGATATTTGTTTTATATAGCGTTCATACTTGAAACAAATTCATGGAAAGCATACAACATATTCAAATTATCTAATACCACAAATCACATTTAGTAAACAATAAAAGAATTCCAATATTGAATATTCAAATTTGTTAATGGTGTAAATTACGCTAAAACGTTACATTAGAAAAATAAATTTACAAAAGTATTTTCAATTCCAAAGTGAATACTATGTTCAAAATAAATATTTCTAATATAAAATCGGTAAATACAATGGTTTACAACACAAATAGATTTGAGTTGAAACAGATAAATATGTTAAGTAGGATAGAAAAATTAAAAGGCTAAAATTTGTCAAATACAAGTAATGTAATCGAAAAGAAGAATGTTAGGAAAAATACAAAGGAGCACGAACAGAAAAAGACTAAAATTATATAAAGCTAAACACACTAATTCCATACTAATTTATTATCATATTTACTTCTTTCAAAACTACATGGTTATAATTGTTAATATTCCATTTATTGTAGGTAACAGTAACATATAACCATAATAAATGGAGAACATTTCAAATTTCAACATAACCTAAAGCTCTACCTATTTAGTAACGATAACTAGCATTTATTACACATGTTTTGGACGAATAAATTATGTGTCTTTGTGAATTAATGCACTATTACCGATATTTATCTCCTATCATTCTATATATATTAATTTATTAATTTTAACTATTTTGTATTCTAGTGCAAATAGATGACTAGAACCGTCTCTTTGTGTTCTGCGTTACCTAATAATTCAATACACATTTAGATTAAAAAGGACAATATACATGAGTTTTACAATTACACCCATTTTACAAATTTGGGATATAACAACCATATAACAATCTTAATATCTGAGGGACTGATTTTCAAATCAAGAAGAAAATAGAAACGAGGGATATAGATAAGATAAAAGCTTTAAATATTATAAACAAAATAAAATGGTTACATATAAGAAAATTTATAAACCTTAGTTAAAGTAAAACCTTAAAATTAATTTGGATAAAATATATGCTTTTAGTATAAAATAGGCAAGTCAATATATGTTAGCATAATTGAAATAAAAAGACAAGTTTGATAAAATGGGTTAACATAGACAGTTAAGATACTGTAAACTGGTAAACACAAATAATTAAATCAAAAATAGATTAAATTCCAAAATTTTGGTTAAACCCAATAGAAATACCCATTTCAACATTGAGTCTTAATTAGATTTATAATTAAATTGCCAAACATTTCTGGGTCATTACAATAACTAAGTTTTGGTTCTCACACCAGCCAATTGGAAATATATAGATATCCCACTTTCGTGACTCGAACATAAATACTGGTGATGTTGCAGCAATCATCAGAACCATCTCCGGGCGACTAGAGTGTGATTCTAATTCTACCCAATATATTTGAGACTTCGTATACACGTTGATCAGACGTATATGCAAAATCTACTAATACTCGATAGTCCAAATTAAAATAAAATAATATACTCAAATACGTATTTTAAGATAAAATATTCAAAACTAAATTTGTTTTCATTTTAATTTTAAAGAAAATAATACTCTTCGGACTCATCCTAGGATACTACGATCCCATCCCTAACGAGTCATTCTTATTGGATATTACTAATCCAATCTCTGATGAATTATTTCGTTCGACTCTAATGTGTCTTGTTCTCGAGCTCTGTAAACCAAAGCTCTGATACCAAATGTGACGAACCAAACTTCCCCGTAAAGGAAAGCCCAGATTGCTTTGAGAACAACACACATCAGAACATAAAACCGAAGAATATTTCATTGTTGTTACAACAATTACATCAGAGTACAAGAATATTCCAAGTATGAATAATTATACAATAGAAAATAATATCAGAGATTTAAATTACATTTAGTAGCAGTGGAAAAATAATACAAAATACAACTGGAAGAAATACAAGACACAGCGCTTCCCAAATATCGCTTCAGCTGTAGACCAAGATCCTGTGAACATAATATCTGCAAAACCAAAACTACTAGCGTCCATGTGGAAATTTTGGGCACCCAGAGTTTAGGTTAAAAAAAACTCCAGGTCAGTCATGGAACTGGTATGAGAAATCAAAACAGTTATTAATTTGATTTTAAAGTTAGGTAAATCAAGGGAACACACCATATTACATGGAATGGGTTTCCTCTCAGTGCATAAAATAAACAACGCAATGCACTTTAGAAAAAAATGAAACCATTATAAGACTCAAGTCCCATGCAACGCAAGCCGAAGGATAGAGTTTTACCTTATAATAGCCAAACATGCTTGATACGCGAAATTTCTCTTTTAATATTACTAGTGCATAGTGTAGAAATCAATTTCGAAAGCAAATATATCAATCATAGGAGGCATAATATATCATGTAAGCGGCATAATATGTTATGTCACCATATAGGTATACAACTAAAACCGTAAAGCTCGTATTGGAAAATTGGGTTTCCATCATGATGGCTGCAGATTCGAAAGATCTATCGCGAATGTATCTCCATGGCTTACATCTCGGCAAGAGAAAACACCATAATACATATACTACGCACTTTGGATGATCATCAATATGTTCTATCCTCATGGGATTCGGTCAGCCGAAATGACCTATCCCAATCTCTAGGTGTGGAGCGACCATCACCGAGCACAACTCGGCCGACAAAATCCATATATATATATATATATATATATAAAGTATATTGGTCAAACCTACTAATCAAACAAATCTTTCACCATCATACTGGGGTGTGAGGCTCGCGAAGTAACGTAGCATATCATTGATCATCTACCAATATATATAACCTCTGAGCTCGTACATCTCAGAGAAGTGTGTTAAGCAGAGAATAAATTCTCCACCACCAAACAGATATATATATTTAGCAGGGATCAACGAATACAACATAAAAGAATGCAATGTCAGACACACAATCCCTTTACAAGTCCTTCCGGGTCTGAATGAAACCATATCTTGTAGATCTCCAAATACGTCTGGATGATCACCAATTATTCCCTCATCTTAGGTGCACGGTCCAATCAAGATATCAGAAATCATCCATACGATGTGAAAACCCCCGGTCTTCAACCACCGTTTTCGTCGCCGATCTTCAATCGTCGTATGAATTATTCAGAATGGGTTGAACCTGGTCTTTCCAAATAATTCACGCATCTTAAAATCATGTGCTATAAAAACATAACCTACATCTCATTCCAATCAAGAATATTCTTTGATTTATCTATAAGCCAAATTAAGGGAATAACGCCTTACCAAAGTAATCATTTATTATATTATCCCAGTCCCAATCCTATTCAACCCATGGAGTTAAACTGGTGGTACCCCATATCTAGCACCTGGTGTTTCCGATAAATTAAATTACCGCTTATCATTCAAATATAATTAAAGATTCAACTATCGCATAGAGTAAAACTGGTGGTACTCCATCCTTGGTTATTTCTAGAATTCAGTAAACTTAATTACTTTATTTCTATTCAATCTAATTAAAGATTCATTAAAGCGCCATTTAGTTTTAATCTTCTAAAATCATTATTTAATGATTATTCAAATTTAAGAAATTAATCTTGTCTTCAACTGGGTTATAGAACAAATGTCGCTTAAAAACATAGTTCACGATAAACCCAAAATCCTATTCCATTTAATTCCAATTTAATATATATTAAATTGGAAAATTTCTCTTTAGAAAATTCTATTAAATCTTAATTTAAAGATTAATAAATTATAAATCATATTTTCACCGTTAATCGGGTTTTAAGAACTAATGTCATTTAAAATATTGTTCACAATCAACCCAAAATCAATTTCCACTTATTTCAATATTAGAAAATCTCATTTAAATCTTAATTAAAAGATTTATTCTTTTCTCAAATAGGTTCAAGAATAGTGCTATTTAAGGCACCATTCGCGATAAACCCAAAATCTTATTTGATATTAAATATAAGGCTCTGAATATGAATTATCTCGACTTATATTCAATATCCAATTATGAAACTAACGGATATCATATCGGGAATAACGATATTATATATCTCCCAAATTCTCAAAACAATATCCACGTAATCATGGAATCCAATATCGAAATAATCCGAAGATTATTTCCATTCAAACCCATTCCAATTCATATATTGGAAAACTCTGGTTATACTAAAATCATTTTAAATCCTTTTATTTATTTGAGAATAAATAAATCAATCATTTTGATAAAATATATTTTATCTTTATAGCTTGGAATTTTTCATCCAAAACCCCTTTTAAATCATTTATTATGATTTTACATAATTTTTCCCTATTCTTAGTTATTTAAAAATAGGTCTATTTAATTAAATGACGTTTCAGGTCGTTTAATTGCACTGACACTATTTTTATTCCAAATTGATTTAAATATTTCTGAAAATCTAATCGTTGGATTTTAAATATCTTATTATTATATGAAAGCTCTTTTCGCTACGAACCCGTAGGTTCCAGTTTTAGAAGAATCCGACGGTCGGATCTTCCGCTAGGTCCAATCTAAGTTAATGATCGAAATTCGCGAATGGTCGCTGCGCGAAATGTTCTATTCAGGCTATTTTATATATATATATATATATATATATATATATATATATATATATATCATCGATTTCCTTTCTAAACGTATTTTAAAACATTTATAAATTCATTTTAAAATGACTCCAACTTGCATTTCAATTTTAAATCAAAATTGAATATTCTATGACTTTATCATATTAAAATGATAATATTTTCAAAATATTATATTATGAAATTACATCTTTATATTATATTCATTATTAAATGTATAAAATTGATCGATACACCCATTTAGGAAAAAATGGCATTGCTACTGAACCGCTTTATATTTTTATATCTAATTCTTTTTTTTGGTCATATTCATACAATGAAAATATAATTTTCATTGTTAAATCTTTTTAATGAAACAAAGTTACAATAAAAATGTAATCTTTATTTTCTAATCTTTCTATTTAAACAAAATGACGATAAAAATATGAACTTTTAATTTTACTCTTTTCATTGTAACAAAATGGCAATAAAATATGTTCTTTTAATTCCAATCTTTTCATTGTAACAAAATGACCATAAAAATATGTTCTTTTTAATCTAAATCTTTTATTGTAACGCATTGACAATAGAAATATAATCTTTTTGTCCAAATCTTTTTATTATATCAAATTGACCATAAAAAAAATAAAATCTTCTTAATTTAAAACTTCAAAATAATCATTTGATTCCTTTAACTGAATATATATTAAAAACATTCATTTATTCTTAAATTGGAATGAGACCCAAACAATTACCATATAATTTGATTATATGGAATTTCATGCATCACATGAATTCTATATTAATGATCAATAGTCATTAAAACAGCCAAAAGCATCTTGAGTGCATCCTATAACTATATAAGCATTAAATAAATAAATAATGTTTAACATAGTCTAACTAATCACAAGGAGATGTGTGATCAGAATATCATCCCCAGACCCGTGTGGGGTTTCATCCAACACATAATCAAATAATATATTATTATTTGTGCACTTGGGCGATGTGTGAAAATTATCGTCCCAATCAACATGAACAAGTCAGGTAACTTGTTAATGGGAGTATAAAATTATTTAAATTATCATTAGTATAATAACATTATTTTAACATATTAAATATTGCAAATCTCAATCACATCATATCATAACATACATTTCAACAAGTCATTCATGTAATAGATATGATCAAACAAATATTTCATCACAGACATTTAATAACATTTAGTTATAAAAATAAACAACTGTATAAAAGGTAGAGTGAGAAAGAGTTCTCATCTTTGGTGTTCACTCCGTTAGTCTTTAACGGACAATTTGGATTCCATTCTACTTCCATTAAGTTCCATCACAGTCTATGTCACACGGTTTGTATTAAAAATTATATTTTTAATGTTGTTCTATATATATATATATATATATATATATATATATATACACGGTAAAAATCATATTTTTATTCTAGATCTAAATTATAAAAATCATATTTTTATTTAAATTATGCATATATGAAAATCATATTTTTATATTGCTATTTCTATTTTAAAAATAATGCAAATATTATTATTAAAAATAATGCAATTTTATATTTTATAAACAATGTCATTATATATTTTATAAATAATGTCTTTACAAAACAATGTTTTCCTTTGTTTTACAAAACAATGTTGATTTTCATTACAAAACGATGTTGACAAACAATGTTAATTTTACTTTTTGAAACATTGTATATTTCATTTTCCATAACAATGTTTATTTTTCAATTCGGAGCAATGTTCGTTTTTAATTTCAAAACAATGTTCGCTTTCCAAACAATGCTCTTTTTATTTTCAAACAAAGATCTTTTTATTTGTAAAACAACGATCTTTTTATTTGCAAAACAATGTTCTTCTCTATTTAAAAATAATGTTCTTCTTTTATTTTTTACAACATTGACATTTTAACTTACAAAACAGTGACATATTTATTTACAAAACAGTGCTCATTTTGTTTACAAAACGGTGTTCTTTTTATTTACAAACTACTCTTCTTTTTAATTCAAATCTATTTTTAAAACAAATCTATATTTAAAGCAAATTTGTTTTTACAAAATAATGTATGTGTTTATTTTCAAAACAATGATATGTTTATTTTTTTCAAAACAACGATATGTTTAATTTCAAAACATTGATAATGTTTAATTCAAAACAATGATAATGTTTAATATTCAAAACGATTCTATTTATAAAACAATTCTATGTTTATTCTAAAACAGTTCTATGTTTATTCCTTTAATTATCATTTCAACTAAATCACGTTTAACAAAAAACGTTGTTAGTGTTCCTTCATCATGGCGATAAACTCTTGAACATAGGCTTTTACTTGAACCCATCAGCACACAATTAGGGTTTACCTGTGCGTGCATCGACAAGTGGTCAGACCCGCATCCCCTTCCACCACGTTAACCGTTGTTACAGTTCCTTCTTCCGCCCCAAGCAACACTGACTTCCATGGTCCTACGCCTCGCAATCCTCCCCCAACGTCGGCAGCTATAGGCCTGGAATCTGAGCGAAACAGGAAATGGGAATTCATCATATCCATATAACATTGAGGAGGAGAAAATCTTTGGCAGTTTCGCTTTGAAAATTTCTGAAATCATGGCTTGAATCGTGTTTGGATGAGGGATTAGTTTCGTTGTTTATCGGCCATTAAAAATTTGAAGTGGCGGCTCAAAAAGTATACGCTAGGGTTTAGGGAAAAATACAGTGTGTTGGTATCAAGCATGGACATTCAAGTAATAAAAGGTATATAAATCTGTTAAAAAGGAAACACAGTAAATGAATTTATTTAATGGGAATGTTCATATATGAGCCTAAATTGGTATTGTTTGAATACAATTACAATGGATGTAATGGTCTATACAATAAATTGAAAAAATTATAAGGTAATAAATGTTTTGAATTGGAAATGGTGGTAATTGCTATGATAACTAAAAATTTATTCCTAAACGAGTTGCAGGCATCACACTTATTATAAAAAAAAAGAAAAGAAATTGGTAAATTGAAGGAAATAAATAAATGATGCATTCAAGGACAACGAAGAGGGAATGATATTTGTTTTATATAGCGTTCATACTTGAAACAAATTCATGGAAAGCATACAACATATCCAAATTATCTAATACCACAAATCACATTTATTAAACAATAAAAGAATTCCAATATTGAATATTCAAATTTGTTAATGGTGTAAATTACGCTAAAATGTTAGATTTGAAAAATAAATTTACAAAAGTATTTTCAATTACAAAGTGAATACTACATTCAAAATCGATATTTCTAATATAAAATTGGTAAATACAATGGTTTACAACACAAATAGATTTGAGTTGAAAATGATAAATATGTTAAGTAGGACAGCAAAATTAAAAGGCTAAAATTTGTCAAATATAAGTAATGTAATCAAAAAGAAGAATTTTACGAAAAAATACAAAGGAGCACTCATAGACAAAGAATAAAATTATATAAAGCTAAACACACTAATTCCATACTAATTTATTATCACATTTACTTCTCTCAAAACTACTTGGTTATAATTGTTAATATTCCATTTATCATAGGCAATAGAAACATATAACCATAATAAATGGAGAACATTTCAGATTCCAACCTAACCTAAACTTTTACCTATTTAGTAATGATAACTAGCATTTGTTACACATGTTTTGGATGAATAAAGTATGTGTTTTTGTGAATTGGTGCACTTATTACATATATTTATCTCCTATCATTATATATATATATATATATATATAAATTTATTAATTTTAACTATTTTATATTCTAGTGCAAATAAATTACTAGAACCATCTCTTTGTGTTCTGCGTTGCCTAAAAATTCAATATACATTTAGATTAAAAAGGCCAATATACATGAGTTTTACAATTACACCCATTTTACAAATTTGGGATATAACAATCATATAACAATCTTAATATCTAAGGGACTGATTGTCAGATTTAGGAGCAAATACAAACAAAAGATATAGATAAGATAAAAGATTTAAATATTATGAACAATATAAAATGATTATGTATAAGAAAATTTAGAAACCTTAGTTAAAGTAAAACCGTAAAATTAATTTGGATAAAATAAATGCTTTTAGTATAAAATAGGCAAGTCAATATATGTTAGCATAATTGAAATAAGAAGACAAGTTTGATAAAATGGGTCAACATAGATAGTTGAGATACTAAAAACTAGTAAACAAAAATAATTAAATCAAAAATAGATTAAATTCCAAAATTTTGGTAAAACCCAATATAAATACTCATTTCAACATTGAGTCTTAATTAAATTTATTATTAAATTGCCAAACTTTTCTAGGACGTTACACTGTTTGATGGCCACATTGCTCTATATATCTTCCTTATCCGCGGCTTTCCTCTTCCGGTTAGCATACAACTCCTTTTGGCGCAGCCAGAAATTGGCTTTCTCATAAAATATTTCCATGGTGAGCGGCGGTTTCCCAGCTAAGTATCTGCTGAACTCCGTATCTTTATCTACTCAATCAATTAAGGCCAACAGGACCAATTGTTCATGAACTGCTAAGTTGAAGTGGTCTAGGTATGATCTCAGAGTTTCACCAGGGCGCTGCTTGATAAGTGATAGCTCAACAATGTTTTTAGACCTTTGAGTATGAAGTTGGAATTGATTAATGAATCTTCCGCTTAGTTCCTTGAAGCAGGAAATCGATCGAGCAGGCAAGCGGGTAAACCACATTAATGCCACGTCCTCTAGAAAGATTGGGAAGGCTTTGCACTTCACTACGTTATGAGCGCCTGCAACATTTATATACCATGAATATCTCATTAAATGTTGAACCTAGTTCTTCCTGCTCGAGTAACGGTTCATTGTTGGCGTGTTGATTCGTCTCGAAAATCGAACATCTAGTATATCATTAGTAAATGGCATGTGATTGCAATCTATACCCCAATCATCATTCCTTTGTCCAAGACTATCTGCCATAATCCGCCTCACCATTGCTTCAACATCGGCATTGGTCAATGTGGATTCAGGATCAGCACTCCTTGCCATGTGGGGCCCTCCTATGTCTCTTTGATGTATTGCTCCAAAGTCTGGTGCTTGAGCAGAACTTCCTTGCCCCCTGTGGCCACGGTCAATCACGTGGCGAGGGGTTTGCAATGGTTGATTCTTAATAGGGTTATCAATAACCTGAGCCCTAGGCAGTGCTGTGGGCATTTCTACAGGTAACGAGGCAGGATTATTCCTATTACGATTGTCCTGTCCCATGTTGAGCGTCATCTCTGCTCTAGAGGGGAGTGATCCAAAACAGAGCTGCTCCACATTTTCAGCCCTCTCTAGCGGAGGCCGTCATTGGTGTCTCAGAGGTTCTTCCAATGAGGAGGAATAGCCAAGGGTGAAGCGATGAGTCGGTGAAGGTGTTCTATGCCTTCGGAATTCGCTGATTTGTCTGCCCATTTTAGTAATATTTTGTCGTAACAAAGAACTCTCTTGCCATTGAGTTGCCAACTCATCATTCGTCCTTTCCAACATATCAAGCACACGAGATAGATCTCCTTCTGTTACTGGAGTAGAGGCAAGTAGTTGGTCCTCAGTATTCACCGTTGGACGTAGAGCACTTGAGCCAGGTCGAGCAGAAACACCATCATGAGAAGGACAAACCATAATTTCCTTTCTATGTCAAGTCGTGGTCCCTGGGTGAGGGCGGTTCCTGACCCCCTCTGGTTGGTGGCTCGTGGTACCCTCCTGAAGATGTTTTGTGGCTTTGTCCCTCTTGCGACTCGTAAGCACATCTGCAAGGCAGCTCGTGGTGACCATTTGTGAGCGGGTCATGACCCCCTCCTGGGGTCGGTTCGCCTCCTGCGAGCCACGAGCCGAGAAGCTTACCTCAACCTGCTCTAGAGTGCTTTCTTCGTTAGCTTCATTTACTTGAGTAGTTCGCGAATCTTTGGATTTCTTTGTGGTCATAATGTCTTGACTTTGCTAAAATCTTCAAAAACCAAAACAGTGGAAGTATAGACTATTTTCTTCGGACTTGAAAATCCAAATAGTAGATCAATAATCCGATAGGCTGAGAATTCAATTCTCTGTGAAAGCACGAAAACGTTAGACAAAAAAATGTCTTTAACACCCAAATTATCTTGATTTGTAGAGAATTAAAGCTAGAAATGAAATAAAATGCTAAAAACACACCAAATTTATAGTGGTTTGGCATTAATGAGCCTATGTCCACTTTGTATGATTTTGATTATACGTTTGAATGCAAGTACTGTAACACCCCACATCCGTTAATGTCACTCACTAAGGGAACACATTAAGTTCTGTGGAGCATTGTAGGTAAACAGACATAGAAATTACAAGACAGATATAAATAAAGATAGCAGCAAAAAATTCATAAATATTATTTCAGACTTAAATCATAATACCGTTGTTTATAATACCATAAGTCATAAAACCATTTCAACAAAATACTTCTATCTTGCATAATCAGAGTACACAGGAATTAAAAGAAAACATTATTTACCAATAAATCAAAGAGTAAGCCACAGCAGAGACAAAGACCCGATCCATACTTCAACAGTAGCTCCTAGCAAGATGATATCCAAATCCTGGCTAAGCCTGGGTGTTTCCTCCCTGAGAACCTTGGGGGAGGGAACGAAAGGGAGAAGGAAAAACAAAAGGGGTCAGACATAAAGTCTGGCGAGTCTAGTAACCTTTAGCCAGTAAATAAATAAAGGTAGACATGACAGGCATAAAGTGGATAAGATATATCACTATACAAATGGCAGGTGTGACAAGGCAGATAAGTAAGGTATTACATGCTTCACTAATGACTACCTTGCACTATTACTAGTATAATCAAGAAGAGATGATCCCTTCCACTACAAGTTGGTAGACTTAAGGCATACGCCCGAGTTTACCCTAACCACTACACTAACTGATCGGCTCCCTACTCTATAGATATCCTGTGCAGGCCCTACTGTAGGGGGTATCACTTCCCTAAAGTGGCAACCCAAGATGTGCACATGCCTATCTACTAGTGCCACGGTCGTCTTGTCCCCCTCTGCCCGGCCCATGTACACACGTGTCATGTGACGGCCCGCCCCGCACCAGTCGACATTTCCTCCGATAATGCGCTGTACACATGCCCGACTAGCACGGAACGGTCGCCAAAGAAAGAAAAGAAGATGAAGGAACTAACAAAGAAACCTGTAGAATGTCTCACAGCGCATGGAATAAAATATAATCACAACATATACTTGACATAAAACAGGTGAGACAATGCATAAGCTGAAAACAAACTATCATAGCAGCGGAAAATCCAAATACAGCTTATGTTCCACATCATCGTTATTACAACTTTTCAAACTGTATCTAAAGGTAAAAGCAAGGTAAGGGAGGTACACTACTAATGCCTAAGTAGTGACCACCAACGACACAGGGAGAATATCTATATATCATACGTGGAAGCCTCCTTCTCGCCTCCGGATCAGATACTCGTGCATCACTTGCTAACCTCTCTCTAGTCTGCTCGTGAGAGCACCAAGAGTAATAAGAAGAGACATAAAACTCTGGGTCAGACAAAAAGTCTGGCATGAGCGATGAGCAGCTAAACAGAACAATAACAGGTATACTAAACCATACCTGAACCTGCAACCAAAGAGTTAGCACTACATACCGTATAATACTCTAAGGTGCCACTGAACAAATGGTGTAAAGATAACGGGGTGGGGGTGTGCATGTCATAATGATGGCAAACAAATCAACCATAACAACCATCCTCACACCTCTCACTCAGTGCGTAAAGCATACGATGTCCACCACTGTCAATCACTAGACCCATCGAAGAAGTGACGGAGTTTGACTTGTACAACTACTGCTACTACCAAGCTTACCACATGGAGTCATGACCAAATCTATACAAATGACCCCACTTCATTGGTCTATAACTCTTTAGTCGTACCTAGGCCACTGTGGCCCTGAATCCGTTCACGTACTACCTACAGATAGTGATTCAAAGTTACAAACATCGACAGCCCCTTAGCACACGTCCCGCAGCAAAGCCCAATCATGAAGCTCACTCATTGGTTCCCAACTGGATCCTGAGTCAAAGCTCCTTATTTGGACTTCCTTTGCATCTCGGGTTTTGATCGAATTGGAGTTGGTCTTCAGAAGAGTCGTCTCGTAGTAGTAATAGCTGATGTACGGTTTGTTTCGGTGTTCCCTTTCTGGCCTGGTTCGGTTCGGTGTACTCTTGCTCCATCGGTTTGGTTCGGATGCCCTGTGTCTGGTTCGGTGGTTGCTCCCTCCTAGATGTCCCGATCCGATCCGGTGCTTAGCTCCAACTCCAGCTCCAACCTAAGTCCTCCGATCTGATCCCTATGCCCTTGCCTCCGATCCCCTTTAGTTTCTCTCCGATCCAATCCCCTGCCCAACTCCAATTCTAAGCAAATGGCATTCCTTCTCGCCAAGCCCCTTATGCTAAGTTCCAATCCGAATCGAGTCCACTTGCCCAGTTCTCCTATCCGATCCAAGCCCATTTATCCGATCTGATCAGGTTCGAAACCCTGCAAATTTCCTGCTACTTTCCTGCGACTGTTTTACGCCATTAGACGGCGTTTTTGACCAATCTAACAGTTCTAATCAATCACAAAACATACCATACAGTTATAGCAACATGTATAATCAACCACAAACACCATAACAACAATCTTAACATGTAAAATGGATCAAACATACCCAAAATCCCATATTTTAACTTAAGCATGTTTAGGCAAAACTAACGATATGATTAGCAAAACTTAATCAAATTAAACTAAATTTCTAAAAGAGGCCTAAAACATCATTTAAGAATTTATAAATATTTTTCCAGAATCTATTAGTGTATAAATTCGCTAATCAACACTAATTACCCTTAATTAACCGTAATTAATGAGGAACTATGCAAATCACTCACCTTGTCCACAAATGAAACCTTTAAAACTGAAACACTACTGTTTGGGCGTGAATACCAATGTAACACAGCAGCTCTGCTACTGATTTGGTGAAGATCTTCCTTGATTTGATGTTGATTAAGCCAAAACTCGATTAGAAAGTGATTCGAAGTTGATTTGAGTGTTGGAGGCCATTGTTAGGGTTTCAAGAATGAAAGTGAGGTGAAAAATGAAAATAAGATCGTTCTCTAACTGATTTCATCTTCCCCATAATCTTAATCCCGAAATTCCTCATTAGGCCTAGCTGTTAATCACCCAGTTAAGCCTAATTAAGCTGTTTTTCACCATCTGAAACTTGTTTCAGCCATATATCCCAAACAGTAAGTCCGTTTGGCTAATGTGACCACTCTACGGAATTGTAAACCATCATCCGAAGCCAATAGAAGTGGTTTTAGGTCAAAACTTCTTTCCAATCAAAAGTTATGCGCAAAACAGTATCGGCCAGGGGCAAAACGATCATTTAAAAATCGGGAAAAATCATGAACATGGGAAATGACCACAGTAGTCGTCTCCCAAAGTTACATGACCATACGACTTCGTATGTGGAAGAAATAAATATTCTGCGATCCTACGATACGTAGAATGCGGGTCGTTACATTCTCTCCCCCCCTCCCCCCCCCCCCCCCCCGCCCCCTCTTAAGAAATTTCGTCCTCGAAATTCCTTAACCCAAAACATACAAAGGATTCCGCATACCTACCAATCATATATATGACAATCAAACATGCAAAAAAATTGAAACAACCTATCCTAGCATGCGGAAAGACTAAATCAAAACTGAAATCTTACCAGGCGAACAGTTCTGGACACGTCTTCCTAATGCTCTCCTCTGTCTCCCAAGTATAGTCATTCTCATTCTCGCCCCACTGAACTTTGACTAATTTCACCGCCTTCCTTTGAAGTTGCTTTGTATTGTTCCCAACAATATGCACAGGCCTGCGGTTCCCAACCACCTTGGGTTCAACTTCGACATCATCCAGCTGATCATGTGAAATAGTCACATCTGGGTCGTGTACGAATTTCCTTGACTGGGAAACATGAAATACGTTGTGAACTCCTGCCATCTTGTCTGGTAACTCAATTTTGTATGCCAAATTCCCAATTTTCTCAAGAACTGGGAATGGACCAAAAATCTTAGTGCTAACTTGCCTCTCCTGCCAAATCGTATCACGCTCTTCAACGGAGAAATCTTGACAAACACCAAGTCGCCAACGGAGAACTTCAACTCTCTTCTCCTTTTATCAACATAACTTTTCTGCCTATCTTGGGCAGCCTTCATCCGCTGTTGAATGACCTTAATCTTGTCTGATGTTTCTCTTATCACATCTGGTCCAAGCACAAACTTCTCACCAGTTTCTAACCAACAAGACGGTGAGTTGCACGGTCTTCCGTACAAAGCTTCAAACTGAGTCATACCGATACTGGATTGATAACTATTATTATATGCAAACTCTACTAGATGCAAATAGTCATCCCACGATCCACCAAAATCCAATACACAGACTCTCAAGAGGTCTTCTAATATACGATTCACTCTCTCTGTTTGACCATCGGTTTGAGGACGATACGCGGTACTGAGATGTAGTTCTGATCCTAACGCCTCTTGTAAGCTCTTCCAAAACCCACTAGTGAACAACGGATGTCAGTCACTCACAATGCCTTTGGGTATTCCATGAAATCTCACTACCCACTTTATATATAGTTCTGCTAACTTAGCTGCCGTGTTGTTCGACTTGACGGGTATAAATCTTGCACTTTTTGTCAATCGGTCCACGATCACCCAAATGTTATCATGGCCCGATCTAGTCTTTGGTAGCCCATCAATGAAATCCATTGACACTTGTTCCCATTTCTATTTTGGAATTTCTAATGGTTGCAACAAACCACTAGGCTTCTTTTGCTCAGATTTAACTAGTTGGCAATTCATGCATCTGAATACAAACTTCCCAATGTCTCTTTTCATCCCTTCCCAGTAGTAGGTCTGCTTCATGTCTCGATACATTTTGTTACCACCGGGATGTATAGTCAATTTTGAGTGATGACATTCTCTAAGCACTTCATCTCTCAATCCATTGACATTGGGTACAACTAGTCTTCCATTCTATCTAAGCCATCCATTTCGATCAAGCCCATACTTATTCACCTCTTCGCCGATTCTCATCTCTAACTTTGAGATGATTTTCAATAGGTTGGGATCGCTCCTCTGACTGGGACCAATCCGCTAAATCAAGGTGGGTCTGATCGTCAAACTTGCTAACATTTCTGGATCCAATTCGCACTTTGGTCTGAAATCATACCCAGCGATGTACTCCAGTTGCTTCCATTCTAGAAACATAGCCTCTAAACTGGCATGTCTTCTACTCAATGCATCAGCCACCGCATTGCCCTTTCCTGGTGTATATGCGATGTCGAAATCATAGGAAGCTAAAAATTCTAACCATCTTTGTTGTCGGAGGTTTAGATCCCTTTGAGAGAAGAGACACTTTAACGATTTATGATTGGTAAACAACTTGAATCTTTCTCCCAAGAGATAATGTCTCCACATCTTCAATGCGAACACGATCGCTTCCAATTCCAAATCATGGATAGGGTATCTTCTCTCGTGTGGTTTCAATTGCCGACTTGCATAAGCTACAACCCTACCTCCTTGCATCAATACAGCACCTAGTCCGGTACCACATGCATCTGTGTATACCGTTATCTCTTCATTTCCCTTAGGAATGACTAACACTGGTGCACATGTCAATTTGTCCTTTAGACTCTTGAATGCATTCTCGCACTTTTCGTCCCAGATAAAAGCTTGATTCTTCTTAGCCAACTGAGTCAATGGTGCTGCTATCTTGGAGAAGTTTTGGATAAACTTATGATAATATCCAACTAATCCCAAGAAACTTCTTATGTCCATTGCATTCTTGGGCATAGACAAATTTTGTACCGTAGCCACCTTCGCAGGATCCACAGCAATACCATTCTCTGAAACAACATGGCCCAAGAATCTCACTTCCCTCCTCCAGAAGTGACACTTAGAAAACTTTGCCCTCAATTGGTGTTTTCTCAACACCTCCATCACTATTCTTAAATGTTCCTTGTGTTCTTCCTCTGTCCTCGAATAGACCAAAATATCATCCATGAACACAAGGACAAACTTATTCAACTGATCTCTGAATACTCTATTCATAAGATCCGCAAAATATGCTGGGGCATTGGTCAGCCCAAATGGCGTGACCAACCACTCATAAAACCCAGACGGCGTCCGGAATGCCGTTTTAGCTATACTCTCAGCTTTCACTCTAAGCTGATGAAAGCCTGTGGCGAGATCCAACTGAGAAAATAATCTCATGCCACTCAACTGATCAAACAAATCATCTATCCGCGGTAGAGGATACTTGTTCTTCCTCGTCACTTTATTCAACTCGCGGTAGTCTACACACAAACGAAGGATACCATCCGCCTTGGTAGCAAACACAACTGGTGCTCCCCATTCAGAAACACTTCTTCTGATAAATCCATTCTTCAAAAGATCGCTGAATTGCACCCCGAGCTATCGCTGCTCCCTTGGCGCCATACGACGAAGTGGCATCACTATAGGTCTGGCATCTTTCACTAAATCAATACGGAACTCAATCTCTCGGTGTGGTGGAAGCCCGGTCACTTCCTCGAAAATGTCTGGATACTGGCCAACCACGGGCAAACCTGACAACTCACTATGCGGGATGTCGAGGGAATTTAGAAAACTAGCCATTACCCCATCACCGGGTAGACCACCAAACACTACCCTCCGCCCATCATCCGCTCTAGCTGTCCCCAAAAAGCCCTCACAGTCTACCACCACCCCATATCTTTGGAGCCAATCGACTCCAAAAATAATGCCAAACCCAGTAAAGCCCAAAACAAAGCAATCACAAACAAACATGCATCCATGAATCGATAAGACCACATTACGACAAATCATGCTAAGGTTAGTTGAACCACCAATCGGGTTCGTCATTACTAAAGGTCTATCGACAATCTCGGGCTCCAATCCCAACCTACCTACCATGTCACTAGATATAAAAGAACTGGAAGCCCCGGTATCAAACAAAACTCTAACAGGAACATCATAAACAGAAAGCATACCTTGAATGACGACATTCTTTCCCTTCTCCGCCGCGGTTGGGGCATTCAACGAAGAAGGTATAGCATTAAGGGAATATGCTTTCACCATTTGCTTTTCTTTAGGGGGTTGTGGACACTTATCCTTGTGATGTCCCACTTGGTCATAGTTGAAGCACTTCCTATCCGCTGGCTTGGCCCGATAATGGTCCTTCTTACCATAGCTGAAGCACTCAACCTCTTTCTTATTCTTTTTCTGGCCATCCTTATTCAGGTTTTGCTTCCTCTTATTCTGAGAACCGCTCTTGCCTCCACCACTTGCTTGTGGTTTCGGCTCCTCTGCAGATGTAACCTCAGTCTTTGACTTAGGGTAAAGACTTTCTAACCTCAATGCTTTCCCCACAATCGATTCAAACGTCTCATCGATGTACTAAATGAGCCTTTCCCCCAAGTACTGATCCAAACCAGTTATGAACTTCTCGTTCTTCTTCTCGGCAGTATCAATAAGAGATAACCCATACTTCGGCAAAGTGTCGAATTCAGCAATATACTCCGAGACAGCCCTGCCATTCTGCATGAGCTCCAAAAATTTCCTAAACAACACTAATTTCTAAGCAGTTGGAATGAACTTCTCACTAAAGCGAGCCTTAAACTGCTCTCAAGTAATCTGATCCTCGGGAGTAGCTGCCTTTATAGCATTCCACCAATTCATTGCCCGCCCTTGCATCTGACGGGATGCTAGCCTTCTCTTCATCGCATCCTCGATACCCAAATCTTCGAAGATACGCTCACAGCAATCCAACCAATCCTGAACATCCGTGGCCGACTCCATTCCGTGGAACGGCTTTGTACCAAGACTAGTATAATCCTTGTTTAGCTTCGCAAAACCGGCCCTAGGCGCCTGCACTATTGGACCACCACCATTACCACCATTGGCAGCTGCCGTCTGCACATCCCTAAGAATTTCCCCCATGAGATTAGTAGACATCGTCCTCATGTCAGCGGC
Organism: Allium sativum; assembly: GCA_030737875.1. Taxonomy (NCBI): domain Eukaryota; kingdom Viridiplantae; phylum Streptophyta; class Magnoliopsida; order Asparagales; family Amaryllidaceae; genus Allium; species Allium sativum. Next base: position 301,870,987 of record CM060925.1, on the reverse strand, counting down.
ATTCCCATTATTGGCTCCTCTACCAGCACATCTTGCGTATCGGCTCATTGTTCAATCTGTAAAGAGAAAACGATTAACCATCTCCATGGTGGAGCTAGTGTAGTGCGACTTCATCCTTAGCTATACTAATAATACATATATATAGCTTTAAAGCCCAAAATAATTACAAATGCGCGCTTTCATATAAGTATACTATCTCTTCCTGATGACTTCCCTAGGTTAACTATGCAACCTAGACCTTTGATACCAAATGTGACGGCCCGCCACGCACCAGTCGACATTTCCTCCGATAGTGCGCTGTACACATGCCCGACTAGCAAGGAACGGTCGCCAAAGAAAGGAAAGAAGATGAAGGAACTAACAAAGAAACCTGTAGAATGTATCACAGTGCATGGAACAAAATATAATCATAACATATACTTGACATAAAACACGTGAGACAGTGCATAAGGCTAAAACAAACTATCATAGTAGCGGAAAATTCAAATACAGCTTACGTTCCACATCATCATTATTACAACTTTTCAAACTGTCTCTAAAGGTAAAAGCAAGGTAAGGGAGGTACACTACTAATGCCCAAACAGTGACCACCAACGACACAGGGAGAATATCTATATATCATACGTGGAAGCCTCCTGCTCGCCTCCGGATCAGCTACTCGTGCATCACCGGCTAACCTGTCTCTAGTCTGATCGTGAGAGCAACCAGAGTAACAAGAAGAGACATGAAACTCTAGGTCAGACAAAAAGTCTGGTATGAGCGATAAGCAGCTAAACAGAACAATAACAGGTAAACTAAACCATACCAGAATCTGGACCTGCAACCAAAGAGTTAGCACTACATACCGTACAATACTCTAAGGTGCCACTGAACAAATGGTGTAAAGATAATGGAGTGGGGGTGTGCATGTCATAATGATGGCAAACAAATCAAGCATAATAACCATCCTAACATCTTTCACTCAGTGCGTAAAGCATACGATGTCCACCACTGTCAATCACTAGACCCATCGAAGAAGTGACGGAGTTCGACTTGTACAACTACTGCTACTACCAAGCTTACCACAAGGAGTCATGACCAAATCTTTACAAATGACCCCACTTCATTGTTTATAGATCTTTAGTCATACCTAGGCCACTGTGGCCCTGAATCCATTCACGTACTCCCTACACATAGTGATTCAAAGTTACAGACATCGACAACCCCTTTGCACACGTCCCGAAGCAAAGCCCAATCATGAAGCTCACTCATTGGTTCCCAATTGGATCCTGAGTCAAAGCTCCTCATTTGGACTTCCTTTGCATCTCGGGTTTTGATCGAATTGGAGTTGGTCTTCAGAAGAGTCGTCGCGTAGTAGTAATAGCATATGTACGGTTCGGTTCGGTGTTCCCCTTCTGTCCTGGTTCGGTTAGGTGTAATCTTGCTCCGTCGGTTCGGTTCGGATGCCCTGTGTCTGGTTCGATGGTTGCTCCCTCCTAGATGTCCCGATCCGATCCGGTGCTTCGCTCCAACTCCAGCTCCAAGCTAGGTCCTCCGATCTGATCCCTATGCCCTTGCCTCCAATCTGATCCCCTTTAGTTTCTCTCCGATCCGATCCCCTTTAGTTTCTCTCCGATCCGATCCCCTGCCCAACTCCAATTCTAAGCAAATGGCTTTCCTTCTTGCCAAGCCCCTTATGCTAAGTTCCAATCCGAATCGAGTCCACTTGCCCAGTTCTCCTATCCGATCCGAGCCCAATTATCCGATCCGATCAAGTTCGAAACCCTGCATATTTCCTGCGACTTTCTAGCGACTGTTTTATGCCATACGACGGCGTTTTCGACCAATCTAACAGTTCTAATCAATCACAAAACATACCATATAGTTAAAGCAACATGTATAATCAACCACAAACACCATAACAACAATCTTAACATGTAAAATGGATCAAACATACCCAAAATCCCATATTTTGCCTTAAGCATGTTTAGGCAAAACTAACGATATGATTAGCAAAACTTAATCAAATTAAACCAAATTTCTAACAGAGGCCTAAAACATCATTTAAGAATTTATAAATATTTTTTCCAGAATTTATTAGTGTATAACTTCGCTAATCAACACTAATTACCCTTAATTAACTGTAATTAGTGAGGAACTATTCAAATCACTCACCTTGGCCACAAATGAAACCTTTAGAACTGAAACTCTACTGTTTGCGTGTGAATATCAATGTAACACAGCAGCTCTACTACTGATTTGGTGAAGATCTTCCTTGATTTGATGTTGATTAAGCCAAAACTCGATTAGAAAGCGATTAGAAGTTTATTTGAGTGTTGGAGGCCATTGTTAGGGTTTCAAGAATGAAAGTGGCGGCTGAAAAATGAAAATAAGATCGTTCTCCAACTAATTTCAGCCTCCTCATAAACCTAATCCCGAAATTCCCCATTGGGCCTAGCTGTTAATCACCCGGTTAAGCCCAATTAAGCTGTTTTTCACCATCTGAAACTTGTTTCAGCCATATCTCCCAGACGGTAAGTCCGCTAGGCTAATGTGACCACTCCACGGAATTGTAAACCATTATCCGGAGCCAATGGAAGTGGTTCAGGTCAAAACTTCTTTCCAATCAAAAGTTATGGCCAAAACAGTATCGGTTAGGGGAAAAATCATGAACATCGTGTCTAAGCATCTTCCAATTATCCCTAATCATCCTCATAAATATTCTACGATCCTACAATGCATAGAATGCAGGTCGTTACATCCCCGGTCGGTTTGCGCCGCTCCCACCATCCATCTCGATTGGATCTCTTACAATCAATCAGTAAGCGTTCCCCTTCTCTGCCTAGTATGGAGTTCTCTACTTTGATACCAACCATGGGTTACTGACTGAAATGGGTTCCACACAATATGATACAAGCCCTCCCCTTTGTCTTGTATGCCCACTAGGTTTCCACTGACTATGTATACCCTAAAAGGGTGATCTTTAATTACATAGCCCTATACTAGTTAAGTGTACCCTAAAGGGTGATCTTTAATTACTAACTCCCACACAATATGATACAAGCTCTCCCCTTTGTCTTGTATCCCCACCAGGCTTTCCACTGACTATGTATACCCTAAAGGGTGATCTTTAATTACATAGCCCTATACTAGTTATGTATACCCTAAAGGGTTATCTTTAATTACATAACTCTATAATGGCTAAGTTCATGAGCCTATATATACTAATATTACCCACCTACCCTTCAGTTACACTTATCCCACCCACTATCCAATCCACTTTACTTAACCCTAACTTATGTTCATAATCATATAGTCCTCATGTATTAGGTTAAGTTGTCTTTTCTTATTACCATGTCCAATTATGGTTGTATTGGGCTAGACCTCCCACATTAGGCCTACAACGTGTGGATGCTGGATATGTCGGTCGGGTCCGGGCAGTCTTATTCCATAGTTGGGGTTAACCTCGTGTCTTAGCCCGATTCGTATTTGCGTACTTAGACCTCCCACATTAGGTTCAACATTAGTGGCTGCTGGATATGCCGGTTGGGTCCGGGCAGACTTCCGCCACTAATGTAATCTAACCTCGTGTCATAAGTACAATTACAATTCCTAATTGTAATTACTAACATTCCATTTTTAATTAATTTACCAATTTATTAATCCTTTCCTTTTATAGGTGTCAATACCTATTTTGCAACAATAATTTGAATTGCTTATCCATAAATGGCCATACTCAAATTATTCCATTATTACCCAAATTTACCAATGTCATTATAGGCAATTATTTCAATGTTTCCCCATTTGAATTATGTGCTCATTTCATATAAATATTATATAAACTATGCCAAATTATGTCTCAAGTTAATTACTTAGTTACTAACCAATTTATGCCAATTACATTATATCCAATATTTAATATTTCCCAAACTATTCCCCAACGTTCCCATGTCGTTCGTACATGTAATTCACATAATACGTTAGGCTCGATGTTAGATTAACTCATAAGAAAAGGAAAAGAAAGAGACATATGCCACCTAAACTCGAATAAAACAATATAGATCTAATTAAGCATATGTAACATAAACTTGGCATAGAACAACATAACTTGCATATAAACTTGCATAACTTGTATAGATCATAACTTGCATAGAATGAATCTAATCAAGCATATAAACGTGAACTAGCATATAAGATGGATCCAATTAACATATGTAAGGCGAACTGACATAAATCTAAACATAAGAACTGGCATGGATCTAAACATATAAGCATAAACTTGCATAGATGAACTTGTGGCAACTACAATATCAAAGTCAACATAACGTGGTATAATTGTCATGTAGACGTCTAACAAAATTAAGGTGACCTAGTAGCATGATTAGATCTAAAAGGGTGGCATCACATGTCAAGTTTACAACGTATCGTGATTATTACAACATAACAGGTGAAAGGTGATTTGCATAAAGGATTAGATCTAATATTAACAAGTTCGCATTTACCACAATGTAGTTGCAAGTCAAAATCTACATAATCGGAATAATAGAATGCCCATAATCATATTGGATCCAGGGATAATGACATAATAAACTTGCATAAATTCATGATTCATAACATATACCCAATTCATACTCTACCAAAATTCACATTTATCTATTTAAACCTAAAAGTGACTAGAACTCATAGAAAAAGAACAGATCTTGAATTCTGGGATCTGATTTCTGAATTTGTTAAGCTTAACCCTCGATGCAGGCTTTGATCTTTAACTTTAATCTTGAATTTAATTTGTTATGGAGGAGGCTAGATTAGTTTAGGATTTAGCAGCATATAGGCTCATGAATGAATTTAGTTTAGCGTAGGGTTTAGGTTAGATGTGATTATATAGGAGTGTTTGATTAATCAGAGCCATTAGATTAGCCTAGGATTCATCTAAACCCTTCAAACCAAAAAGACACATCATCAGGCCAATCAGAGGATGCCACATATGCCCCAATCCATCAAAAATCGTCATTGACCAACAAAAATGCGCCAGGTGTGCAATATGATGTGCAGCAGCAGGGGTGTTGACACCCACATGTCATATATATATATATATATATATATATATATATATATATTTCTTTTTAGTTATCTTTTCCAATTAACCCTTTTCACACTAAATAGCTTTTTGAATTGCGTTCACACTAAGCCACTTTTTAGCCATTCCCCTAAAATAAAAATATGACGCTGGTGGAGATCGAACTCTATACCTCTTGTTTACAAGTCACATGTACTAACCAAATGGACTACTAAGTCTTTTGCTAACAAGACTTAGGACAGTGCAACACATTATTCTTTTCTAATTCCTCTTTTTCATGTTTTGTTGCAACATTTAATTTAAAGATATCTTCTTCATTTTAAATCAGTTTTCAACAAAATATAGGTCTAAATTGATCAAAAAATGGCCACGAATGCAATGACACTAATTTCATAGCCAAATTCTTGAGGCTCTTCAAATTCTCTTTTTTATTTCTTTTTAAATGTTCGCATGCATTCCTTTGCATTTCATGCATTGCACTTAATTTCTTTTATTAATCTTTTTCGTCATTTCACTGCATTAACTTATTACATGCAATTTTGTTGTCATTATTTAATTTCTCTCTAAAATATATCTATGCATATATTATATATACATATTTCCACAATTTTAATTTCATTAAAAATGCGTGGTGTTACAAGTACAAACAATATTTTCTCTTAATGTCTCTTTTACAATGATAATTCACTCAGTAAATTCGAGATAACTCTGAACAAAAATGATGGATGTAGGATAATGGTGGAATCAGAGCTCTGAATTTCCAAAATATCCTGAAAAATGCCAAGTATTGGGCTATTTATAGGTGATTTCTACAGGCGGTTCGTAAAGACATGTGGCACCAAACCCGAGGATCTCGGACCCGTTCGTGGCTTGATAGAGAAATGGTCAATATGGCGGTTATGGACATGTTTCATCAGATCCTGGAATTGTAGCTCGTGGATGACCAAGTCGTGGCTGTGCTTTCAAAGATATAGTGTCAGCTCGTGACACTCTGATGCAAACGGGTCACGCTCCCTTCTTCACGATCGGGTCGTAGAGTACCCATCACGAGCGGGTCGAGGAGCATTAGTCACGAACGGGTTAAGGGGATGGATCACGAGCGGGTTCCTAGTCTTCACGAGCAGTGTTGCATATGGATATGTGAGCCTCCTCTTTCTTGTCTATTTCATGTGTGTCTAAATCCTTGTGGCTTGGTCCAAAAGCTAGCCAACATAAATCAAAATTGAATGTCATATATCATTATAATATTAAAATGATAATATTTACAAAATATAAGATTTTGAAATCAATTCTTTTTTATATTAATTATAAATTAAATAAAATCGATAAAGAAATCCGTTCGAGTTAAAATGGCGCACTTCTACTTAATTCGGCTTTATATATTTCAATATTTTTGTGTCCACCCAAAATCAGACATCAAAATCATATTTTGATTATTCATTGAATATTATTTTAATATATTTGTTATTTCTGAATTGGAGTCGGACTCAATCAATTAATATATAATTTTATTTATGTTGATTCCATACATAATGTATTCGAAAATAGTGATAAACAACTATTAAACATTCAATTCACATCCAGAGTGCAATTTACAACTGTATAAGCATTAAATATTTACATAACACTTATAACAGTCTGTCAATCAACCGTTTGACATTAAGTTAAATCCAAAGAAAATGTGAATTAATTATCATCCACAGACCCGTGTGGGGTTTCAACCAACAACAATGAATTCAAATTAATCAATGGTTAATAAATTTAACCAATTCTAATTTGATTCGAATTATTTTTCTAATTAGCCAATTTTCACTGTTTTAAATATAAATAGTTATTTATAATTTAATTTCAACTACCACATTAATATTAACATTATTTTTAATATGTTAATCATCACAATCACAACATAATACAGCCAATTAAATCATCCATGGTTTTCAAACAATAGTGAATGTGAGCTAACAGGCACCGTATAACATTTTCGTAATAATTAAAACAAATAAAAGTCAACACTGACAATCTATATATTTTCGGTTACAAAATAAATAACTGTACAAATATTTTAGTGAGAGAATTCTCACCTTGATCGGATAGAAATCATTATTAAATGATTGTTCTAACTAAATTAAACGATTGTTTAATTTAATCAGAAATTGCAACCAGCTCTGTTTTCCTTCTAGTCGGTTCCATATCGTTGATCTCACCGTCACGATTTCAATGGATTCGAAATCGTCGAATTTTGTTTTAATTCGAGCAAGATATAAGATTTTAAATACATAAATGAATTAATTAACATATAATTAATTTTAATAACTTTAATTAACATTTCCTTAATCGTTTCTTCATTTTCGTTGATTACTGCTTCAAGCCGACTGAACCTCGCACAAAATCCATCTACGCCGTGCGCGCCTCCATCCATCTACTAACGATCGGGCTTGGCCACACCCTCCAACTTCGCAAGAGCCTCCACCGTTGTTGTAACGCCCCGTGTATTCTATAACAGTGAAATTCACCAATTAAAGTATAACTAATTTCAAATCAAAGAATTAAGGGAAACGGGATACGCCATTGCGTTCGTCTCGGAATTTGCTTGAGATAGAGTCCGAGTTCGCGTAAAACGGACTCCGTATGAAGAAGATATGGCCTCCGGAAGTTTCAGAATTCAATTTAGAATTCAAAACAGCTCAGGAAAACCAATTCAAAATTCAAAATCTGGTCGGATTGGCCAGGGCGGGAATTTTCCCGCCCAAGGCACCCAGGTCGACTGGACAGTCAACCTGGGGCTACCCAGGTCGACTGGTTAGTCGACCTGGGTCACCCGTGTCGACTGCCAAGTCGACACGGTGTCGACTGGCGTGTCGACCTGGCCCCTGAGCCAGGTCGAACCCAGCCCCCCTGGCTGGCCTGGTCTGTGTTTGGTCGATTTTCTGAGCCTTGCCTTGTCACTTGGGCTAGGTGTCAGCTCCTGATTGGTCTCTCCTTCAAACGAACGTTTATTATTAAACCAAGCTCCATCGACTGTCCTAATCAACTCACAAACTCAATAAAAAGGACCTAAGACTCACCCTAATACACACAAACAAAAATGGAGATGAGACCGTCATGCTGCTGAGGTAAGACTAGGAATAACCGTCAGGAATTGAGAAGCAATTAGGAGATAATTCGAAAGCTTAAAGCAAAGTCAATTAAATCAAAACAACGCCTACAACAAAGGATAGCAACTCCAAATTCAGAATTCAGATTCCTGAATTGAAGATTCGTCATATGTTGTAAGTAGAGTGTTATTCCGATGTGAATAAATAATTGTGTTTTGATTTGTGTAAAGTGAGAAATGGAATTGTGGCGATAATAATCTATATTTGTAGGTTGCTTTGATTCTAAACGATTTGGAAATGTTATGGTATATGATTGGATATTTGCAAGTATGTGGTTTATGTTGACAACCATATGTTGTGGTATTTTATTTGGGGTTCATACAAGTATATGATTCATGTTAACAACCGTATGTTGTGGTATTTTATTTGGGATTCATACAAGTATAGGATTCATGTTAACAACCATATGTTATGGTATTTTATTTGGGATTCATGCAAGTATATGATTCACTATTATGCCAATATGATGTACATACTTTTACGATCACTTGTAGTGTGTAATTGGATTCAACTAAGTACTATGGTTTATATGAATTTATGTTGAATTGGCATCGTGATTCAAGTGTAAAACCATGCTTTTGTATTAGAGGCAAAAGTAAGCATCTTTATGAACATGACTAAACTATGTTTGGTGTTATGCCTAGTTGAAAACATGTTTTAGGCCTAAGTTGTTATCAAAATCATATGGTGATATATGTGACACATAATTAAGTTAGATTTACATTCCAATTGCAAGTTTACATGAATAGACTAAAAACCATGATTTCATATTTAGATATGTTATGCCATGATTATATGAATAGAATGGTTCATGTTTAGGTATGTTTATGCCATGATTATATGAATAGAATGATCCATGTTTATGTATGTTTATGCCATGATTATATGTTATTACAATGCAAGTTCACATGTGCCTAATTCATGTTAATTGAATCATTATGTTGCAAGTTCATGCGTTCACACTCCCCTTTTTATGTTACCTTATAAACACCATGTTATAAGCCTCCCCTTTTCATATGGCTAAGTTGGGTTTAAATGTTAAACCCAACATATCTTATATTGTAGCGAATGGGTAAAACGGGGGTAATGACGTTTGGGTTAAAATATAGAACATAAGTGTTGGCATGTTTGACGCATGACAACAACCTTGAAAAATAATTAAGTGGCATAAATAAATTTTAAACCAATAAAGATGAATTTGAATAATGGGCCGCAAATATTTACATATAAAAAGGAAAGAGACAAAATATGTAAATGTAGAAAATACGATGTGTTTAACCCGGGGTTGGATTGAGTTGTGATGTAAATCTGCCCGGAACCGCCCGGCTGTCCAGTAGTCACAACAATACCTATCCAATGTGGGTGGTTAAACACGGAGCCCAATAAGGACCCGAGGTTAGACTGAGTTGTGGCGTAAGACTGCCCGGACCCAACCGGCAACAGGCAGCCACAACAATACCTGTCTAATGTGAGAGGTCAAGACTTTAATAAGACAATTAAGGTTGAGTCGGGATTGATAGGATTAAGTAAATTGAATTAATACTTAATCAAAATGGAACATGCTAAACTATACAGACTGATTTGGGGTTAGGTTTACAAAACACTTAACCAACTTAGCATGTTGGCTAGAAATAGAAAACCTAGTAGCGGGGGACCCTTTTCAGCAGTAACCCTACAAGGTGTATCAGGATACCCTGAACTAGGCAGGGTGGGGCACGATTACTGGGCTGACTGTAAGAGGTCAAATCGACGGCGGTGGTGCAACAGTGTAGGTTCTAATGGGGTGCGGGCGTGCACACACTCCAGCGCAGAAAAATAAGGCACTGGGCACCAGTAGCATACCTGTGGATTCTAAGATTGTGTCGGGCCGCCACCATGGGACTTGATACACCCCATGGTGGGACAAGCATAGGTAACTACAACATCGGGGGCCGTAAGACACATGTAACTATGCGAGTAGGAGACAATCATCAGAAATGGATCACTTCACTCTGATTATGGGGTGCCTGTTGGGAACTAGTTTATATGGGTACAGAGATTAATATGGGGTACGATAGTATATTCAACTCTAGACAACTTAACTTAGTTTATTGTGCCTTCCCGTTTCCAGTTTATACTTATCATACCCAATTCTTTATACTTAGACTGAATAGTCCTAGACTTACTCGGGCTTTATGTCTGACTCTACTTTTCTTTCGTTCCCCCCCCCCCCCCCCAAGGTCCACAGGGAGGAAATACCGCTGCTTGACCAGCTTTCACATCTAGCTTGAAGAGAAAGAATGTATTGCTTGGATCTTTTTCGTTTTGGACTATGGCTTTGGACAGCAATTATGGGACTTATGCATTTTATTTATGTTTTCTTTATGCTTCTTTAAATAATGTAATCAAGACAGTTATGAAGATGTTATGTTTTTTGAAGAATTGTAAGACAATTATGGCATGTTTTGTGTAACACGTATTTTAATGAAATAATAGTTGTTGTTGTTTTCCGCTGTTCAAAAATATGTCTTCTTATATCTGTCTTGTATATCTGTGACTTATACTTATAAACCTCCACCAAAATTATGGCATTCCCTTTGAGAGTGTCCCTAACGGAGGTGGGGTGTTTCACTTGGTATCAGAGCATAGGTTTACTAGATAAGATAAAAGTTTTGAAAATTTATTTTCAAAGGAAAAATTCAAAGAAGCATTTTTAAAGATAAAATATTATATTTTAAAAAGGCAAAGTCCCCCAAAGCCCTAGGTACTATCTTTTATCCTTCGTTTTGAATCTATCCTTTTTGTTTCAGCATGTCCGAAGAACTTAACTTACCAGAGTGTTTACCAATACCTGGTTGGTTTAGACGATTCTTAGAAGCAAGGGCCACTCAGCCAGGTCCTACCGTTCCTCCTCCCCCAGCTGCAGGAAATCATCCAACTGCAGCAACACCTCTTCCTCCACCTCCTCCATGGGGAAATACTTTTGCTAAGATATGTAAAGATTTTAAAGCTATGGGAGGAAAGGACTTTCATGGAACTGAGTCCTTCGTGGCAGCTAGGAATTGGCTGAAAGAAACCGAGGACTTATTCGTCATCTTTGAGGTAGAAGATAGGTAGAAGGTACAATTGGCAGTGTGGCTACTAAAAGGTGAGGCTTCCTACTGGTGGGAAGTCACTAATGCAGAAAGACCAGCGGAAACATGGGAGGACTTTAGGGCAATGTTCGAGGCTAAATTTCTCTCAGAAGCTGAAAGGAGTCTTCAGTTGGAAAAATTCTTATTTCTTAAGCAAGGGAATATAACAGTCAAAGAGTATGTTAACCAATTTGATCAGCTGGCTAGATTCGGACTAGACCTAGTCAACACCCCGCACAAGAAGGCTCTCCGCTTTGTCAAGGTGTTGAATGAGCCATTACACAGTTTGGCCATGACCCATATACCCATGGGAGCTACGTATGAAAGGTTAGTGCAGATGGCATTGCTAAACGAAGAAGATAAGGGCAAGAAGGAGACAAAGGCAGAAAACTCTCAAGGGAAGAAAGAGGGTTTGCAACCTAAGAAGACAGACTTTAAGAAGGGCGGGAAAGACAACAAAGAGAAGAGGAAGTGTAATTTCTGTGGCAAAGTCGAGCACTTAGTGAAAGATTGCCGGAAAAAGAAGGCCAAGATGAATGGCGGGTGCTTTTCTTGCGGTGAGACAGGCCACATGGCTAAGGATTGCCCGAAGAAACGAGGACAGGGGCAGAGGGTTGGATCAACCTCAGGGGCACAGGTTCATGTGCTAGAAGCGCCACCTCTGCAGCAGCGAGGTATAAATACTTCTGTAGAGAGTGTAGTTTATCATTATGATCACCCAGTTCGCACTTTATTTGATTCTGGCGCATCACACTCCTTTATCTCGTCTGCTTTAGTAGAATCTCTGCACCTAGAAACTAGTATGGTAGACGACCCCTTAATTGTTTCAAACCCAGGGCCCGGCTCATTTGTCTATGATCTGTGTGGGATTGAAAATTTCTATTCTAAGCGTAGAATTTAGATGTAGTGCCTTTGTTTTGGGCTTCTCGGGGTATGGTTTGATTTTGGGCATGGATTGGCTATCCAGTAATGGTGTCGTCCTTGATTGTGAGAAAAGGGTGGTTAGGCTCCTGACCCAACTCGGTAACACTCTGGAAATTACTTGTAATCCCTCGTATGCGGTTATGCTTAGTTATCTTGAATCGCTATATGCTTCTGTTGAGAGTTTGCAATCGGTTAGAGTGGTCCGGGAATATCCGGATGTCTTCGAAGAGGTGAAGGGCTTGCCTCCGAAGCGGGAGATAGACTTTCGCATATATCTTGTAGATAATGCAAAGCCCGATGCATTGCCCGTTAGCCACATGGCTCCATGGGAAAGAAAGGAGCTCAGTAAACAGGTTAAAGAGATTTTAGAGAAGGGGTTCATTAGAAGGAGCTTTTCAGAATGGGGCGCTCCAGTGGTGTTCGCTACAAAGGCGGATGGTTCACTCCGTCTATGTGTTGACTATAGGGAGCTCAACAAGCTAACGAAAAAGAATAGGCACCCTCTCCCCAGAATTGACGATCTGTTTGATCTGCTTGTAGGAGCGTCTATTTTCTCCCAACTCGATTTAGCGACCGGTTTTCATCAACTAAGGGTGGCTGAAGATAGCATCGATAAAACGGCATTCAGAACCCCAGACGGCTTCTTTGAATGGCTTGTTATGCCTTTCGGCTTGAAAAACGCACCTGCTTACTTCGTGGACTTGATGAGTAGGGTGTTCAGAGATTTCCTCAACAAGTTCGTAGTGGTCTTCGTAGACGATATCCTTGTCTTCTCAAAGAGTGAAGAGGAACATGCTCAGCACTTAAGGGCAATCATGGAAACTCTGCGAGTCCATCAGCCAAAAGCCAAATTCTCCAAATGCCACTTTTGGAGAGAGGATGTAAGATTTCTTTTGCACATAGTATCCAATGAATGGTTAGCAGTAGACCCGGCTAAGGTAGTAGCGGTGCAGGATTGGAAGACACCAAAGAACGCAATAGAGGTCCGAAGCTTTCTCGTGCTAGCAGGCTTCTATCGGAAATTCATCAGAGACTTTGCAAAGATATCAGCTCCGCTCACAAAGTTGACCAAGAAGAATTTAGTGTTCAATTGGGACTTGGATTGCGAGTTTGCTTCCCAACGACTGAAAAGGGCTCTTACAACAGCCCCAGTTTTAACGTTGCCAGTTGGAAGCAAGATGTTCACAGTTTATACAGATGCATGTGGGACAGGGCTAGGCGCCGTCTTAATGCAAGAAGGAAGGGTAGTAGCTTATGGCGGGAGACAATTGAAAGTGCATGAAAAGAACTACCCGACCCACGATCTTGAGTTAGCCGCCATCGTCTTTGCACTCAAGTCTTGGCGACACTATCTCCTAGGTGAGAAGTTCGAACTTTACACTGACCATAAATCGTTGAAATATCTTTTCTCGCAGAAAGATCTTAACTTGAGGCAACAGAGATGGATGGAGTTTCTTGCCTCGTACGATTTCGAGATCTCCTACACTCTGGCCAAAGGCAACGTAGTGGCAGACGCGTTGAGCCAAAAGAAACTAACCCTAAGCTCGTTGTTTGTTGAAAGACAAAGCCTAGAGTTTATAGCCAGCTTTGACTTTAGGCCCTCCTCCAATTTTGTACCAGGCTTGCTAGCATCTCTCGAAGTACGCCCGACTTTAGTGGACTCAATAGGGACAGCACAACGCGAAGACCCTCAGCTTGTGGAGACGATTGATAGGCTAATTAGGGGTGAGACTTCAAGTCACCTCAACAGATACTCCATCGACGATAAGGGTTGGCTAAGGCGAGACGGAAGACTATGCGTCCCACAGACAAGGGATTTAGTAAAGAAGGTTCTCGAGGAAGCACACCACTCCAAGATGACGATACATCCGTGCGGGGATAAAATGTACAAGGACATAAAGAGAACTTTCTTTTGGAACGGCATGAAGAAGGACGTGGCAGATTTCGTTTCTAAGTGTATGGTGTGCCAACAGGTTAAGGCGGAACAGAAAAAGCCTGGCAGTCTGCTCCATCCTCTAGAGGTCCCGCAGTGAAAGTGGGATAGTATCTCAATGGACTTCATTGATGGACTGCCTAGGTCTAGAAGAGGCAACACTAGCATTTGGGTAATAGTGGATAGGCTTACTAAAAACGCCCAATTTTTACCTGTCAAAAGTAAAAGAACTTCCTCATCCCTAGCATCTCTTTACCTCAAGGAAATTGTTCGACTCCATGGAATACCATCCAGCATTGTTAGTGACCGAGACCCTATCTTCACAAGTGAGTTTTGGCGGAGTCTGCAAGAAGAGGTAGGCACATAGTTATGCTTGAGCACAGCCTATCATCCCCAAACCGACGGCCAAACAGAAAGGGTGAACAGATTTTTGGAGGACCTTTTAAGACTGTGCGTCCTTGACTTCGGAGGGACATGGGAAGACCATCTTCCTTTGGCGGAATTTGCCTACAACAACAGCTACCAAGCAACCATTGGAATGGCGCCCTTCGAAGCTTTATATGGAAGACCGTGCCGATCGCCCACTTATTGGTGGGACTCTACTGATAAGCTCATACTTGGACCAGATATGATCCGAGAGACTTCAGAAAAAGTAGACTTAATACGAAGAAGAATGAAGACAGCCCAAGACAGACAAAAATCCTACATCGACAAGAGGAGGACCGACCTTGAATTTGAGGTTGGGGACAAAGTTTTTCTTAAGGAATCTCCACTAAGGAACATTGTTCGTTTTGGAGCCACAGGAAAGCTAGCACCAAGGTTCGTAGGGCCATTTCCTATCATCGAGAAAATTGGGAAAATGGCCTATAGATTAGAGCTACCCGAAAAATTGGTCGGAGTTCACAACGTCTTTCACGTTTCATATCTCCGAAAATGTCTACATGAATCTGCTGAAGTGGTAGAGCCAAATATCCTAGAAGAAGCTGAAGTGGAACGCGAAGCAACCGTGAGGAAAGTTCCAACCCGCATATTAGGAACGGAAGTGAAGAAGCTACGCAACCGCGAAGTCAGGCTCGTCAAAGTTCAGTGGAGCGACGCCGAGGGAGACGCAACTTGGGAAACTGAAGCTAGAATACGCGCAGCCTACCCTTTCCTTTTCGAGGGTACATCTTTGATCTTTCTTTTTCCTTAAGTTGCGTTTTTATCTATCTTTTTAGGTATATCTCCTCGACCTTATCTTTTAGGTAGAAACTCTTTGGATGAAAACATGTAATTGAAACATGTTATGGATGATTGTTGCAAGTGGTTGCAAGTGATTGCTACTGGTTGCTCATGGTTTCTCGTGGTTGCATATACACACACAATCTAGGTTTTAGATCGGCTCAGTCACTTCATATTGCATATGCATAAATGTATTTATATTCGTATATGGTTGAAGTTTAATGTGTTGTCATATGGATGTTGCATTTGTATGAATGATTGTGCACTCATGAAGAATCATGAATAGGAGAATTTGCATACGTAATGGATTCATGGCACTTACATAATTTGCATTAAGGAGGTCAACTGAATCAGTAGACCGCCTGATTTTGCATTAGATAAGTACATATACACACACACTTCGCATATGATCATGAAGCATTAGAAGTCTTTTAAGGACAATGGATGCTCGTGTTTGATGAATGAGTAGATGGATGTTTTGATGTTAGGATGTACATTCTTCCGGAACTTGAAGATTTCGGGGACGAAATCCTTTTAAGTGGGGAAAATGTAACACCCCGTGTATTCTATAACAGTGAAATTCACAAATTAAAGTATAACTAATTTCAAATCAAAGAATTAAGGGAAACGGGATATGCCATTGCGTTCGTCTCGGAATTCTGCTTGAGATAGAGTCCGAGTTTGCGTAAAACGGACTACGTATGAAGAAGATATGGCTTCCGGAAGTTTCAGAATTCAATTTAAAATTCAAAACAGCTCAGAAAAACCAATTCAAAATTCAAAATCGGGCCGGATTGGCCAGGGCGGGAATTTTCCCGCCCAAGGCACCCAGGTCGACTGGGCAGTCGACCTGGGGCTACCCAGGTCGACTGGGTAGTCGACCTGGGTCACCCGTGTCGACTGCCAAGTCGACACGGTGTCGACTGCCGTGTCGACCTGGCCCCTGAGCCAGGTCGAACCCAGCCCCCCTGGCTGGTCTGGTCTGTGTTTGGTCGATTTTTTGAGCCTTGCCTTGTCACTAGGGCTAGGTGTCAGCTCCTGATTGGTCTCTCCATCAAACGAACGGCTATTATTAAACCAAGCTCCATCGACGCTCCTAATCAACTCACAAACTCTATAAAAAGGACCTAAGACTCACCCTAATACACACAAACAAAAATGGAGATGAGACCGTCATGCTGCTGAGGAAAGACTAGGAATAGTCGTCAGGAATTGAGAAGCAATTAGGAGATAATTCGAAAGCTTAAAGCAACGTCAATTAAATCAAAACAACGCCTACAACAAAGGATAGCATCTCCAAATTCAGTATTCAGATTCCTGAATTGAAGATTCGTCATACGTTGTAAGTAGAGTGCTATTCCGATGTGAATAAATAATTGTGTTTTGATTTGTGTAAAGTGAGAAATGGAATTGTGGCGATAATAATCTATATTTGTATGTTGCTTTGATTCTAAACGATTTGGAAATGTTATGGTATACGATTGGATATTTGCAAGTATGTGGTTTATGTTGACAACCATACGTTGTGGTATTTTATTTGGGGTTCATACAAGTATATGATTCATGTTAACAACCGTAGGTTGTGGTATTTTATTTGGGATTCATACAAGTATAGGATTCATGTTAACAACCATATGTTATGGTGTTTTATTTGGGATTCATGCAAGTATATGATTCACTATTATGCCAATATGATGTACATACTTTTACGATCACTTTTAGTGTGTAATTGGATTCAACTAAGTACTATGGTTTATATGAATTTATGTTGAATTGGCATCGTGATTCAAGTGTAAAACCATGCTTTTGTATTAGAGGCAAAAGTAAGCATCTTTATGAACATGACTAAACTATGTTTGGTGTTATGCCTAGTTGAAAACATGTTTTAGGCCTAAGTTGTTATCAAAATCATATGGTGATATATGTGACACATAATTAAGTTAGATTTACATTCCAATTGCAAGTTTACATGAATAGACTAAAAACCATGATTTCATGTTTAGATATGTTATGCCATGATTATATGAATAGAATGGTTCATGTTTAGGTATGTTTATGCCATGATTATATGAATAGAATGATCCATGTTTATGTATCTTTATGCCATGATTATATGCTATTACAATGCAAGTTCACATGTGCCTAATTCATGTTAATTGAATCGTTATGTTGCAAGTTCATGCGTTCACACTCCCCTTTTTATGTTACCTTATAAACACCATGTTATAAGCCTCCCCTTTTCATATGGCTAAGTTGGGTTTAAATGTTAAACCCAACATATCTTATATTGTAGCGAATGTGTAAAACGGGGGTAATGACGTTTGGGTTAAAATATAGAACATATGTGTTGGCATGTTTGACGCATGCCAACAACCTTGAAAAATAATTAAGTGGCATAAATAAATTTTAAACCAATAAAGATGAATTTGAATAATGGGCCGCAAATATTTACATATAAAAAGGAAAGAGACAAAATATGTAAATGTAGAAACTACGATGTGTTTAACCTGAGGTTGGATTGAGCTGTGATGTAAACCTGCCCGGAACCGCCCGGCTGTCCAGTAGTCACAACAATACCTATCCAATGTGGGTGGTTAAACACGGAGCCCAATAAGGACCCGAGGTTAGACTGAGTTGTGGCGTAAGACTGCCCGGACCCAACCGGCAACAGGCAGCCACAACAATACCTGTATAATGTGAGATGTAAAGGCTTTAATAAGACAATTAAGGCTGAGTCAGGATTGATAGGATTAAGTAAATTGAATTAATACTTAATCAAAATGGAACATGCTAAACTATACAGACTGATTTGGGGTTAGGTTTAAAAAACACTTAACCGACTTAGCATGTTGGCTAGAAATAGAAAACCTTGTAGCGGGGGACCCTTTTCAGCAGTAACCCTACAAGGTGTACCAGGATACCCTGAACTAGGCAGGGTGGGGCACGATTACTGGGCTGACTATAAGAGGTCAAATCGACGGCGGTGGTGCAGTAGTGTAGGTTCTAACGGGGTGCGGGCGTGCACACGCTCCGGCGCAGAAAAATAAGGCACTGGGCACCAGTAGCATACCAGTGCATTCTAGAATTGTGTCGGGCCGCCACCATGGGACTTGATACACCCCATGGTGGGACCAGCATAGGTAACTACAACATCGGGGGCCGTAAGACACATGTAACTATGCGAGTAGGAGCCGATCATCAGAAATGGATCACTTCACCCTGATTATGGGTTGCCTGTTAGGAACTAGTTTATATGGGTACAGAGATTAATATGGGGTACGATAGTATATTCGACTCTAGACAACTTAACTTAGTTTATGGTGCCTTCCTATTTCCAGTTTATACTTATCATACCCAGTTCTTTATACATAGACTGAATAGTCCTAGAATTACTCAGGCTTTATGTCTGACTCTACTTTTCTTTCGTTCCCCCCCCCCCCCCAGGTCCACAGGAAGGGAATACCGCTGCTTGACCAGCTTTCACATCCAGCTTAAAGAGAAAGAATGTATTGCTTGGATCTTTTTCGTTTTGGACTATGGCTTTGGACAGCAATTATGGGACTTATGCAGTTTATTTATGTTTTCTTTATGCTTCTTTAAATAATGTAATCAAGACAGTTATGAAAATGTTATGTTTTTGGAAGAATTGTAAGACAATTATTGCATGTTTTGTGTAACACGTATTTTAATGAAATAAAAGTTGTTGTTTTCCGCTGTTCAAAAATATGTGTTCTTATATCTGTCTTGTATATCTGTGACTTATACTTATAAACCTCCACCAAAATTAGGGCATTCCCTTTTAGAGTGACCCTAACGGAGGTGGGGTGTTTCAGTCGTGCTTCTTGGGCAACTCGTGCCTCCCCTCAGCCTCAAAAACTCATTCTAAAATCACGACTGTAAGCTCGGATTTCGAGCAACAGACAACCCAATACTTGATCTCCACCGGATGGACTAAAAAGTGGTGAGAATTTCAGCAATACTTGTTTTAGATCCATGGCCTAATTTACAACAAAATGGAAATAATTATGGTATGAAAAAATGATGATCGTGTCCATTAATGAAAATGGGAGGTGGCGACTACACCATAGAGTCAAGGTAATTGCTAAACCATTGCTCTGATACCAACTGTAGCAGCCCGGAAAATTCGACATTCGAATCTCGGTACTAATACATCCCGTATCCAAAATCAAGTATCAAAAACCCAGAAAGCTATTAGAAAGAAGTTAGAGGGTGAAAATAGAAAGAAAGAAATATTTGAATAGAAGAATAAGAAGATCAAAGTCTCACAGTGGAACGAATAAAATATAACATATCAACATGCTCTACACAAAATGAACTGTGTATATATGATTGCAACATCAGAGTATATATTTAGATCAACAAAACACACACCAGAAATAAACTTGTACCGGTAAATATATGGAATACGTCACAAATTCAACTCCTCTTCTGCAATTCCAAGTGATATCTAACTGGATAATATACTCGGTCTGACCAAAGTACATTTGAAGCAAAGCGAAATTCACCCGGATCAATTTGGAATACTTTCAATGATAAATTCATATGGCAAACAACTTGTATAACTTTGAAAATCCTTTTGAAAGAAAAGAATAATAGTAAGACCAGCCCACATAAAAACACAGACTGTTTTTACCTTGATATAACTCAAAACATTTTTGACATATCAAAATCCAGTGATATTATAATAGTGTCTATCAAACCCCACTCTCTACATATTTATTATAAAATCAAACACGGCTTGGTGCTTATTGGAGATTGGATTCCAACTATAACAAGGTATGGGACCACCTTCCGATCAGTGTACTCTAAAGGATATACACTGGTGTTCAACAAGAACGTCTTGCAACCCGACCACACATGACTAACCATTCATTTAACTTGAGTGTATTATCACCTTGCAGTTTCAATGGCCCACCGCACATCCACGGAGATACAAAAGCGAAAGAAGAACAAATAAGGAATTTCTCTAGTTTGATGATAATACACCCTGATTATGTATGACCCACCTAGCCATGCGGCCTGCCCGATTTTTATCATTTCCCAGTTGTGAGGCTTGAGGTCACGATTATCTTTTTAGAACGTTTGGCCATCATTCACTCTGAATGCTACGTCGTCAGATCCGTTAAATCACTAATTGATGTCCATAAATATACTCTAGGTGTCAAGCAAGAGAATTTTTCTACCACCAAATTTGGTATATTTGTATAAATCAACATATGGGAGGTTTTCGGGAAATACTCTATCAGACATTCGTCCATACAAGTCATCCAAGAATAGGATGAACTGAAGGCATCCTCCTATCGCATCCTAGGAATCGCCCTATAGATCAGAAGCGAGTAGTCCTTACGATCCGCAGATTTCAAATATGACAAAACTATAGTATATCTCTAGGGATTAGCTAGAGATTTTAAGTAATTCTATCAATTTATGAAGTTCTGTGGTCTTCAATGCTCCATTTAAATACCATTACGAATTAGTTTCAAGCGCTACGTTGAGTCGAAGTGGTTTTGGGTCTAGTTCCCATTCCAGTCTCTTTAAAACAACTTTTCTAGAAGGTCAAATAATATTTCACTGGTAGTCGTTGTTTTAACTATCAATTTAAAAATAGCATTGTCAAGTACGTTGGCAGCTCAGGTCTTATTTTTCAAATCATTGATTAAACTCTTTATCGATCTTTGAAATCATTTTACTGATTTAAAATCAATTTCCTTTATCTCGATAAAACAATATTCTTAACTGTTAATAATGTACATACTTACCAATCTCATTTTTACTTCTCTTTACTTAAAATTATTGCCACATCTCCGTAGACCCTTCCATTTCCTTAATCCTGGAATATTTTGCATTATGAAAACTGCCTTAATATTCCTTAATTTTGAACATCTCGATATATATTATAACTTCATGATATAAAACCAATTATTGATTCTTATATGCGTACTAATATCAAATTATTTACTTTAAAATTAGTGGTCTTATTAACATTTAAAGGTGTTGGCCATATTACTTATATTTCAAAATCACATGAATAACATTGCAATTATATTTCAAAAAATCAATTCTCTTTGCAATGTCCTCGTACGGAAGTTATAACAACTTTCATCAATTCCTTTCCGTCACAAACTATTAGTATTCTTTGATAATAGTGAAGTCGTACAAGTTGGGGTATTTTATTTACCTCTCAAACCTTGATCGACAACGTTCTTATCTCAGAATTAATAGAAGAATGTAACTCAAAAACCGTCTTATTCTTAATATCAATCAAATCTTATTTCTTATTAAAACGTGGTTTTATAAACCATATATTTATCTTTTTGAGAGCCTTGGTGGATTGTGACCATCTATTAAATATTAATTTCCGCTTCATTACATTCAATTTATAATTGGAATTATATTAATCTATTTCCAAAATACGTAACAAAATCATTTTATATCATATTGTATAACATTCTCAGATTTTATCCATCCATCAACTTCTTCGCTTAAAACCAATAATTTTTTTATTTTACACTATTGCAAACTCTTTCCCCTTTGGATTAATTAAAGTGGAAATTAGGCAAACATCCCTATTATGAAACTTAATTAGAACGGCATCCATCCCATGTTTTAAATACAAAGCAGGTGCCTATTTCTGAGGTTACGTGTTTTTGCACAAAAAAAAAAAAAAATCTAAATTCTGGAAATATTCTCAAAAGTCCATGGAAATAAAAAAAATTGTATACATGTATGCAACTTTTGCCAATACTTGCATACATGAATGCAACTATTACATAAGTTGTTTCCATTGAAAATCTGGATCAAAACTTGCATACATGTGTACACAACTATTCTGAAATACTTGCAGACACGTACGCAAGTATTGCATGAAGAAAAACTATACTGAATTTTGCCTGCAGATTGTTGCACACATGCGTGCAACTTTTCTGTTTTTATTGCACGTATGAATGCAAATAACTATGAACTGATTTTCATGCATGTGAATTTTTGCACCTTTCCATGCAAGAATAATGCTTTAGTTGCATACATGTATGCATGAAAACAAACACATACGCATGACTAAACTACTTGCATGGATGTATGCATGAAATTCAAAATACATGCGTAGTAGTATGCAATTAACTGCATTTTCGTTGTTTTTCTATAATTTTGGATTTTAACGTGTTTTCTGGTGGTTTATTGATCTAAATTTTTTTCGTTTATGTGTTTTATTTAAATAAGAATTTACGTGACTTTTTTTTACTGAATTTTCGAAAAATAGGGACCTAATTTATATAAGTGATGTGAGCATAATTTTGAAACTTAATAGGGGCCTATGCCGAATGCACCCATAATTAAATTAATCTAATAATATTACTTAGTTATTTACTTAAGTATAATTATTCAAAATATTAACTCGAAGGTTAATTATAACTCATTTCACTTATAAAACTGAATTGAATGTCATCCCCTTATTATGTAATCAGTTATACTATCTTATAAAACCAATTTATAAACATCGAACTTTTTTTAAATTTCCATTATAATGCATAAAATATAATTAATAATATCTTTCAAATTATAAAATAAATTTTATAACTTAACTTCGTTGACTTTAATTCAACATTCAAACATGTTTCAATGATAATGGGGTTCAATTCATACATAATAATATAAAAACAAGCAACATATACAATATTTGAGGAATCCAATTTGATCCCTCCACCTGTTCTTTTCTGCATCATAGCTCGTTATAGCAATTTATAATATCATATATGATATAGGATTTCAAATCAATATGTTAAACGACGATAACATCAACCAATTAAATCAACAGTAGGCATCAAATGCATTCAAACAAACAATTTTAGACTATCAACGATTAAATTTAATTATATGAATTTAATCACATCATAGAGTTTCATAAATGTGTGAGAATTAACTCACTTTTTATTTGAATCGATGGTTTGCGCATCGTTACATTTTGTTTTTAAACAAGAATTTAAAATTAATTAAATATCTGATTGCTTCCAATCCCTTCCAATCTATTCAATAGCGTAGTGCTCCTCTATGCGATTCCATATTCTCTTGTTTCGTTGAATTCTATGATCAAACGAACAAGATAAGCTATTTGAAATTTTACGATATTAATTAAGTAATATAAACTTATAATTAAACTTAATTAACCCTTATTTACTTATTTACAGTTGACCCATGTGCCACATCACCCGTCACCACCTGTTTCCTTTGCAAAGCGCGAATTACCCAATTAATCGTAATGCACGTTTAACTTCATCCAACCGGTGAAAACAATTGTCGTTACTGTAGGATGTCGAACCCAAGTCAACACGACTCGAACAACCTTCCCTTCTACATACGTATGCGAGCCTTCCAGGTAAATATTCCCTCTCCAAAATATCCCAGTACACTTCTTACCCATCAATTCAATTGTTTTTTTAATAAATAAATCGGGCCCAAGCCCATAACGCCATTCTGAAGAGATCGAAGTCCACCTTTTCCCATTCTTTCTTCTACAATGCAAAGCCACTCCTATTGTAGCCAAACAAACACCTTAACTATTTTTTGCTTCCTTCCAACGCCACGCTACAGTTATTCGTTCCTCCACGTTTTATTTAAAACGAGCTGTTGCCGAATGAAACTTCCCACCATATCTTTCTCCTTCCTTCCAATTATTTTCTTTCTAGTTTTTTTCACGTTGGGTTTTGAATAAGATGGAGTTTGGTTTTGTTTTACTTCAGAAATGAAAATCAACGCAGCAGTTTATAACGATCCTTTCCATTTTCAAGACATTTGTTCCTGCTGAAGAAGGAGAAAGAACAAGTTTAAATAGAAGAGAAAGGAAAGAGATCATTTTCATTTACAGAATAGGGGTGTGAGGCCTCAAGAATAGTGTAGTGGGATCGTAATAGGAGTTAGTATGTAGCCGTGTGAGATATAAACACTCAATGTAAATAAGTGCGTATAATAAATCGATAATTTAAGCTCGAACGAGTACTATTTGAGCAAGTGGGCTCGGATTTCGACGAAACATGTTTTATTAGGACCGTAATACAAACCATAGCTAATATCAATTTTCTCCTTGAATGGAGTTTGTATGTTCCCATGCGAATTTTTAAAAGACAAATGGAGATAGTGACAGGCATGTAGTAATAGAATAATAACATCCAGAGCTTATCCTAGCTACCCTACTCCTATAAGTATGCCCCTAACCTTAACCCTAAATCCCCAATTAATTCCAGCCTTCCATTTTCCGAAGAGGTCCCTCCCTCCATTTTAATTTTTATCTCATAAAACATTAGTAATTAGCCAAAGGTCGTAACATGAAAGTTGTATTGTAAGATGGGTGCAACCTCCTGTAAAAATATGGTAGCGAATGGGTGACGGAGTTCGCCGGACTCTAGGTTCAAAGGCAAAAGTGCTTTCGATTTTGGTGGATTTGTGTGCAAACGATCGACAGTTGGATGAAGTGCCCAGCTATAGAAAGTTGGAGGAGGAGAGAGGACTACAACTTTATAGTTGGAGGTTCAGCCTGAAGGTGGATGTGGTGGTCATAATATGGTGTTGAACGAAGATGTTAATTTTTGATGAGCTGCGAACGGAAAATGGCATGTAGCCGGTGATGCGCATCGATTTAGGTGGAGGTCCTAACATGAAAAAGGAAGGTGAGTGTGAGGGCTGTCGGTCGATGGTGTTGGCGATGGCCGACGTCGCCTATAGTAAGAGAATTTGGGCCAAACGTGGCTTTGGGTCAAGCTGGCGTTTAGGGCGGTCGAGGCGATTTGGGGGTGTCGGCGCTTAGGCCGTGGGGTTGCCTTGGAGGGGAGGAGCTGGCAGTGGGGTCAGGTGGGCCGGGGATGCACCTAGGCGGCAGCGGTGATGATTTGGTAAGCGGGATCTTAGTTTGATTGGTAAGGAGGGAGAAGTTTAAATGGTTAATTAAAAATTAATTTATTCGTTAATGACGCGATTAGTTTATCAGCGTATAAACATGCATTTCTCGCTCGTATGAACTCAGAATTAGACGAAACAAGGAACGCTGGAATCGTGGAGTCAAGAGCTTCACAACAAAACTGATTTGCATGAAATTGGAGCTAGTTGGAATTTTGGATTAAATTAAACTCACGTTTAATTTGACCTAATAGTGATTGTTATTATAATGATCCAAAAATCAATATGAGAACTCCCTGAACTAATTTAAAAGTTATTATAATCTTATCTGATTATATATTAATTACTTATGGTTGCAATGGTTGCTTCGTGATGTACGTTTATTTATAGTTTATTTATATTGGTATGTACATTTAAGCGTTAAAAATTTTAAACTCTTATCTTATGATTGTTGTTTGATGGATGATGGACCGTTATGGATGTTATTGAAATTAGTCAGAAATTAACACCATGAATACAAAATTAGTTGGGAAATTGATTGAGTCAAGTTCCAGTGAAATATTAAATGAATATATTTTCATTTAATCGAAATAAGACGTAAAAATGGAAATTAGATTTTTATATACGAAATGACTTAGAAATGACGTTAATATGATTTCCAACAACTATTGAAAAGTTTGAAAAGGATTTGAAAGAGTTTTTAGTTAAAAATGATTTGTTCTAATTTAATATTGATCTTGAATAGTAAGTTCAAAAGTGAATTCGAGTTAGATATACAAACGACGTTTGTAACTCAAATTTCAAGAAAGTTTAACTTCAAAATATTATATTTTGAAAAATATTATTATTTTAATATTATAATAATATATTATTCAGTTTTGATTATAATTGAATTTGAAGTTTGAATTGTTTTTGATTGAGTTTACAAACGTTTTATAAAATACGTTTGGAACAAGCTGACAAGTTTTATATTAAATTATAGTATGGTTTGTACAGGACCTGTCACGTAGTGACAGTTCACAAATTTCAACCATGAACTTTAAATGTCTACAACCAATGTAATTTAAATAGGATTTCCCCAAAACTGGAAATGTTTACTTTCTACTAATGATAACTTTCAAATGAAAGAAGAATTTTGAAATTTCAATTTATATATTTCAAGTTATGTTTAAATCTATTTTAAAAAAGGTCGTTGTAAACATAGTTCGATGATTGTAATTGAAAATCAATTGAAATGACCATAAAAAAATATTAAAAATTATGATAATTATATTAAGTAATTTTAAATAGATTTAGAAGAGAAATATGAAATTATAAAGTATATTTTTATTTTTGTGTTTTCATCCTAACTCGCTGGATACGACAAACGACGTTATTTTACATTTAAAGTTAAATACCAAATACGTGGTTTTCAAAGGCAATTATATATATGGTTTATATAATTAATAAATTATTTGGGAAAAAATTCCACTTGATTTTTAAATATAAGTCGAGTTTGGCCTAAAAGGACAAATCGCACAACGATAGTTCACGAATGTCGACCGTTAACTTCAAACTGATGTATTAGTAGATTTGACCATCGGATTTCTCCTAAAACGAGAAGCATTTGGTTCGTAATTAAAAGAGTTTTCGGATGCATAAGAAAGTTAAAAGATCCAACTGTTAGATTTTGAAATAAGTCGAAATCACATTTGAATAAATCGGATGCAGTTAGAAATGATCGTCGGATATTCGGTATTGATTACCGTTGTGTAGATGTTTACTATTTAAGGAATTTGAAAGATATTTATATCATTATTCCATTTATAGTGTTCGTTGATTACGAGAATTGGTGTTGAAAATAAGTGGATATAAATTTTGTTTAAATCTTATATTTTATTATCAATTGGTTTGGGGTCTATCATAAATGGTATTAACGAAATTTTTCATCAACACCGGAGGTAAGTCTAAGGAAATGGATCTAAGGGGAAAGTGGGATTATTTTGCTCCCACAAACTTTAGTTAGTTCATCGTTTCCTAGATATCAAGGTCTTAAGCTCAAAGATTAGTTACTTTTCCCTCAAGGGGTGAGTATCACAATTATGAGACTTAACAACCAACGATTAACTTGGGATAAGGTTCCCTAAGCACAACACAAGATAAAAAGCTAAACGGTGTGTAGAAAGGGGTTTCTCAATAGTCTTTAGGATGTGCATAGGCTTGGGTAGGAAAACTTTGCCGTGTAAAAAGCATAAGGTAGAATGTAATGGAAGTAGTTAAATAAATCATAGGAATTATGCTATGTGTCGATTCTTTCTTTATTGCTCATTGATTTGAGTACATAAGTGTTTTCAAAAGAATCCCCAAATTGATTTAGAAATTAGGTTCTACTCTATAAGAAAAGAGGACAAGATTGAGAAATGAGAATCCGGCCTCCAAAATAGGATCCCTGGGATCCTATTTATAGAAAAATCGGGACCCCTTTTGTCATTGAGTCAACAAAAGCCTCCTCCAGGTATAGTAGCTAGGTGTCGGCCGCCACTTACCTTTCGGTTCTGGTTGCTTTGGCTATTGGTCGTCCTTTTGGCCTTTTCGATAGATACATCGGCCTTAGGTGTGTCGGTCCTAGCTCTCTCGGCAAACTGATCTCTGTCTTTGCAGCCTTTCTTTGATGTTATTTCTTCCTCTCGTTTCAATACCAAGCCCGTTGGTATGGTAAGAAATGCTTCTGCTTTCAGTCGTAAGCTTTCGGTCTTGTCTTCAAGTCCTTATAGTGCCTGCTTTGATGCTTCAATTACTAAATTTTAGTGAGTCGTCACCCCTTTCGATATTGACACTAAGCATGTTAGTGTGGATAACTCTTCTTCTCAAAGACGTTGGCTTGCTCTCGATGAGTCACTGGGGTGGATTTTTGGTCTTCCGGAAGGGTGTTTTTGGTGTACTTCCTGCTAAAGTTGCTTCTAAGTAGCCGGCAAGTTTTGGGTCCAATAGTTGGTTTTTGGGACGCTTGTGTTCCAACCTTTTGGGATTTTGGCTCCTTCATCTCCTACTGTATTGTCATTAAGCAAGTTAATGCCGACATCCCCTTTTTCTCCCTTTGCTTTGCATGATGCTTCCGGTTTCAAGTGGTTTTCCTTTGGACTTGCTCGTTCGTTAGTTGCCTTTCGTGATGGAGCTATTTTGTCGGTATTCTTCCTTCACATTGGATTTGAACTTTCTTCTTTAATGATGGTGTTGGTTTTGTGCTTTTGGATTGCTCTTCTATGTAAGTGCCGATTTGATACCCCTTCAACAGTAGCCTGTTTCGGTGTTGAATTTTGGTAGTAACATTTGCTCCTCCCCTTGTGAAGGGGTACATTCGACTTTTTAGGTCAAAACTTTGACTTTTCTCCAGCACTTTGACTTCCCGCCTCTTGGTTCCTTCGATCTGATTCATTGGTTTGCTTTTGCATCAGTAGGATTTGAGAAATAAGCATCTGAATATTTTGACTTTGACCTCACTCATACCGATTTTGAGACCAAATAGGCTTTTGGTGATGACACTGGGTTACTTGGTTTTGGTTGAGCCGTTACCAAGTGTATCGGACAACCTATTTCGCTTGCGTTCTCTTCTCCTTGGTGTCGTGGTAGTTAACTTGATCATCACTGAAAACTTAACCATTTTTAAGTGTATGTGACTTATGCATGAATCCTATCCAGCTTTCTTCTTATGATCAATTCGATGTTCTTTATATTAGCAAATTTTCATGTTGTTTACCCATCTGTAGATGATATATGTGTATTTTCGTAAAAGTAATGTGGTACTAACACATATGTTATAAAATGATATCACCTGGCAGCATTATGTCCAATAAACAGAGCCTTAGCCAACCAAAGTCTGGTGATTCCAACACTTCTAGAAAGAAGTGGCTATTTACTCTGAAGGAGTCTTTCATTTCTTCTCAGGACGAGGTAAACACCATCCTCGGTAGCTTTGAGATGTATGGCGTGGATGCCATTCTGGCCATCGCTCTGGACACTATCAGAAACCCTCCAGAAGGATACTTTGCATATTCTTCTATTCACATTTGGCATAGGGTTTCTTTCCCTTCCCGACTTTCATCTCTCTGTTTTATGTGACTTAAAGGTTACCCCTATTTAACTCTTACCAAATATATACAAACTACTTCTATGCCGGGAAGTTTTGGCACATGAATCAGGCCAGCCTTACCCCCAATCTTAGTCGACATCTGATACGATTCTCTAAAGGTGCTGATTTTGCTATCTTGCGCACTAACCCTTTGAAGAAGATGATTAGTGACAACATTAATAAGACTAAACCCTAAGAGAATCAGATTTTTTTCATCAAGGGCCCTTCTGGCATTTCAGGCAGTTTTGCGGATATTTCTGAGTTTTCACATTTTCATGATTAACCATACTTTTCCTATGCAATATCTGACTCCATTTCTTTCCAGACCCTGCGTCCAAGAAAATAAATTTATTAGAGAACAAATCCCTTGTTGTTGAAGTCACTTCTAAGGCGCTCAAACAACCAGGACGCCGATCAGCTTTGTTATCTTCGGATAAACTCAGTCAATATTACCTTCTTCCTACTGAACAAAAAATCCTCCGGCAACCACTCATTCATTTTTTTGGTTCCAAACAATTAACCTTGGGATTGAGCTCATTCGATGCTTCATCTCCTTTGTTTCCATGTATTTTGATTGAGATTTATTTTTCTTTCTTGGATCAACTTTAGTTTTTAGGTTCTTTTTGTCCTTACCCTTATTTTTTTAACTTTGCTTGATCGGGAACCTCAGTTTCTAAAGCTATATCTCTCATAGATGCCCTAGATCAATCTAATGCTGTTGCTTTAAAAGGGTTGGCTGAATCCACTACTGAGCCGTCGTCCAAGACATTAAAGCATGGTGTCCCCATTTCTCTCTCACTGGATGTTGTTGTCACAACCATTGAACAAAAGGTTCCTGGTCCTACCACTTCTGCCATCCACCTAGCTATTGATATTGACGCTTCTCCTGACAACACTTCTAGTCGTAAGCTTGTGGGTCATACTTCACTACCAACCCCTCCAAGTACGTCATAGTAGGATGAGTATGATATGATCTCTCCTTCCACTTCTCAACACATTAGCCCCCCAAGGTTTCCCTTGCCCTCCTTGGAGTTTAACGATATTGTGAAGCTTGCTCTCTCTTCCCGTAATGCGACCAACATTTCATCACCTTCCACTTCTTTAGACTAGGAGGGTTTTTATCAACATCTCGTTGAACAACAACTCTCAATATAGATTTTCTTAATCCTTCCTTTTTCTTTAATTTTGCATGATGGCTGATCGGATTTCATTTTCTTCTTAGGTAACTGAAAGATGGCTTTTGTCCTAAGTAACTACCCTTCTACCTTCTTCTGAGGCTGCTCAACTTCGAGAAGTAAACAAAGCTTTAAGAAATGAGTGCGAAAGGTTGAAGACTTCTCTTGAGGGGGCCGAAGCCGATCTTGAGAAGGAGAGACAAGCGAAGAGTCTTTTATCTGACCAAGTTTCAACATTTTAGCATCAACTCGCAGACATGATGGTCATTCACACTGATGAGCTTAAGAAAAGTGATGATAAGCTTTCTCATG
Organism: Allium sativum; assembly: GCA_030737875.1. Taxonomy (NCBI): domain Eukaryota; kingdom Viridiplantae; phylum Streptophyta; class Magnoliopsida; order Asparagales; family Amaryllidaceae; genus Allium; species Allium sativum. The sequence continues at coordinate 301,840,084 of CM060925.1, read as the reverse complement.
CGGCGTAGATAATTTACAAGGCCAAGAACTGGATTTTTGATTTCTTGCAGGATCATCTTCTCCAGATTAAAACCTAATACTATGAAGATGTTTTATTTCATGCCTTTTCTGATAATTTTCAAAGATTTTCCGTAATGCAATTTACCTATGTTCCTCCTCTCATTAAAAATAGAGTCATGGAATTGATCTGTTTGGTTAAGAGGAGGGTTAAAATGTCAATGAGGTATAAGCTCTAGGCTAAAGACTTCTTGTTCATTGAGGACTTGTTTGACACATCCGATGAGGAGGGTGAAGACACCGTTATTGTTGACGATAAAGTTGGCGACAATGATGATGGTACTGATGAGGGAATCACTGAGATGATCCCGATAAGGATGGGAGTGACCCTTCTGCCGCCCCTGGGGATTCACATGACTCTGCTGGAGCTAGTCATGATATTATAGGTACCCGTACCACTCGAAACTCCAATGCGCCTTCGGCTAAGAAGGTGTTATTTCCGAGTCATCAAGAAAAGAATGGTTTGTTTAGCCTAATGCTTCAGTTTCCTAGGTATGGCTTTTACTTTTGAACTTCCTTTTCTTTTCTAAAGTATATGGTGGTAACTAGTTTCCAGTCATTACGTTGTATAGACCAAAAGAAACATTGTTTCACAGTTCAGAGCAGAATCAGATAAGAAACAAAGGAAAATAACCCAATCCCACATAGAGCAAGAAAGATAGTTAAAGGATTATAACGCCTTGTCACAAAAATATCTCGATCTTGACAAGAGTGCCTTTAGACTTATGTTTTATAAAGAGCATGAAGCCGCACCTAGGCTAAAGAAAGCCTGAAAGCATAAGGAAACCATTTTGAACGAAAACAAGGAGTTGATGACTCTATTCTGGATGTTGATTGAGGATAGTCTAGTGAATTTCTTGAATGAGGTTTATTAGCAATACACCACAGTAGAATTTTCTTTTCTAGGGGATATTAGTGGGGGTTTGATATGTCGCCTCCAAAGGTGTTATCCAGATGAGTTTGAAACTGACCCACACCCTGGAGCATGTTGGAATCTTTCAAGGGTTCTTTCAATCCCCAGGGATCTCCCCCTAGAAAAGATTAAGTACAACAAGAACAGATTTATCACTGAACTGTTTAAGAGGTCAATTATGTATAAGGAGGAGAATTATTTGTAAACTTGTTGTTATGAATGTGTAAGTGTAATGATAATCCTACTATTTTTCATGATTGCTAATTTTTCAGTTTATATTATGGCCGAACCTTGTTTTTCACGAGGAGGTGCAACGTATCTAAATTGAAAATGGAATTTTCAACAACATCATCGCACATATTTGAAAGAAAACATTTTCTAGGAGAGCTTAAGAGCATTTATACGAAATACCCTCAACTTCTCTTTAACTTTTTGGATGGAGATCAGGAGATGATTTTAAAAAGACTTAGGATTGAACATGCATAGCTGATACATAAACATTAAATGTACTGATAAGTAAGTTTAAATCCCTGTAACTCTTTTTGGTTCATATATCTATCAAAATAATTAAAAGCTGGTTTTGAGTAAAGTTCATGCAAAGCTTTTCCATAGAAATATAATACTATTTTATGTTTTCTTTTATAAGCAAAAAACTTATGCATAATTACTTCTTATTTTTGTAAGTAGGTAGTTCAGCATGAAACTTCCTCAATAGAGAATGAAGTATTAAGGTAGAGGAATGTGTTATTCTTAGTGAGGGACCTTTTGCATCTTGGGAAAGAACAATTCTACTTCAAAACTTGATGACCAACATCTGGCTGAAAAGGTGGGTACTTTGAAAGGTCAACAAAGGCTATGCAGTTAAAGCCCCACCAAGCCCCGCAATATCACCTCTATAGCCCAAAACGCTCTTCCCGCTATAACCATAACGCTCTTCAACCGCTGCGCTATTTCAATTTAGCGCTGATGAACAAAAAATCTGCTTCTAGCCCCGCTGTTTTCCGCTACACTCGCTAAATCGAGGCTTTTAGCATCCGTTTTAGCAATATTGATATATAGAGCTTGATTTGACTAGTTCTCTTTTTAGAAAATTCAGTAAAGTTAGCATTAAGGATTAATTTAAGGCATAAGTGCCTAATATATGGTAACGATCAATTACACCCATCAAATTTAGCATGCAAAAATACAATATCCCATGATGTCCTTATATAAGATTAATTAATATTGGTTTCTTGTACACAAACAATGCGAGAATGAAGATTAATTCATTTTCAAATATTTGGTTTACATTTAATAAAACTTTTTGCGCCTCTGTTGTATCCCCGCTATTTCCCCACTTTATCCCCGCTACACCTTTTTGCACCTTCGCCGCTATAGAGCCGCTAAGCACTTTAACTGCACAGAACTAGAGGAAAAGAGTAGACTTATTCTTGAAAGAAATATATAAAGACCAAACCATATTTATTTTGCAGCTGAGCTAAGAGGCTTGCATCAGCAAGTAGCTTAACTTGGAAATTGAATTAGATAATGCTAATGCAAGTTGTAAGACATGGGAATCTTCTTTCAAAAACATTCCTATCATAACAGTGTCTCAGCCTTCTGAAACTGTGACTGGCCATCAGGTTTCAGCTTCTCAAAAGTATTTTTATTTGAAGTACCCCACCAAGAGTTGGATGCATCTGTCACTTCCGAGTGGTGCAATAGAGTGATAGCTGAGATGAGAAGTATTTATGATACAAAGCTTAAAGAGGATACTTTACGTCGCATCAACCATTATGTTTCTCATATTGGGCATTTACAAGAGGAAATACAAGATTTATGCATGAGAATCTTTTATTTGGAGAAAAATAATAAGTCTCTAAGGTCTATGTGTAAAGCTTGCAATAGGTATTTGAAACTTCAAATCAAACCTTCAGACAATCTTAAAGAAATTAGTAGAAAGGTATGCAAGCTTAACGAGCTTCTAAGCATCGCGATTCATCATGCTATTAACCCCCCTTTACTTAAGGATGAAGAGGAGCAAAATACTTTATCGTATTTGTAATTATAATGCCCATGCTTACGTATTTGGATAATCAATGAAATAATCTTTGTAAATAAATCTGTAAATTTTGTGTGTACCACTTGTTGTATGATTTTTGCTTGTATTTCACATATTTAATAGCAATTTATATCCATTAAGTTTAAATAATCTCCCTAAGCAGGATGAAAGATTACTATCTTTTTTTGAAGGCTTTCAGATAGCTGACTTAGAATTACCAACTAAATCTTATTTTGTAAGACCATTTCCAAGAGTGAACCTGAAGCCTTTGTAACCCAGATTAGGGTATTAATAAAAGATGTCCGTGATAATTCCTTTGGTAAAAATCTGGAGCTTTGAATCCCACTCCTGGTTAGGATATTTAATGGGAGGCCAGAATTTCATTTCTTGGCAACTAATTGAAGTCCTGAACCAACCCAGATTTAAGTATTTAGTCGAAGACCAGAAATCCACTTTTGGTAATTAGTAGAAGTCCTGAACCAACCTAGATTTAGGTACAAAAGATTGAAGACCAGAAGTCCACTTTTGCCCATTAGTATCGTTACACCCTTTGGGGTTTAGTTTACAAATCATAGGATGTACGTGCTTTGTGAGCCACTCTCAGGGCTTTTGATTGTCAAAGAAGGGGATATACGTGCTTCGTTGGCCACTCTCTGGGCATGTGTGTCTGGTGCACTTGGCTAGCTTATCCTCAAGCAGGGCCCAGGGTCTTACCCGACCTCGCGTAAGGAGGCGCCTTACCCTGGCAATCATAGGCGATAATATGGGCTTAGATGCTAAAATCGTGATATCATAGATGCAGAATTAAGGCTTATTCTTTTAATGCTCTACCCTAGCCATCGTAGGCGATGATAGTGGCTTACACTTCACACCCCCTCCATGGGGTGCCTTACCCTGGGCGTTGTAGGCGGTGATAAGGGTTTTCATTCCCTTCTACGGGTAATGAGGATAATAAGTAGAGGTAGGACGTGCTCCTCTGCGAGCAGAGGTAGGACATGCTTAGTTCATAGCAGAGGCAAGGCGTACTCTACTACAAGCAGAGGTAGGATGTGCTAATTAGATGCCCTGTCCCTACCATTTCTAGCATGAATCAAAGGCTTACGCTTTCGATGCTTTAACCTGGCCCATTCTGACGTGGACACGGAGATAAGATTACGCAACACCCTTCCTTCGAGAGGTTCCTTGTCCCAACCAACTTGGCGATGACAAGGGTTTCTTGTCCATTTCTATTTTGACCCTTTTTTTGGATTATTCCAAATTTTGAGATGGTTTCCATACCCATAATTATGTCGTCATTCTTTGCCCAAAGGACTCATTGTTGTAGTTGACCATTTCTTTTTACAAATCTATGTAGTTTTCCATGACTGAAGAAGTTGATTATCATTCCTTCTATGACTCTACAATGATTGGTTTCATGTTTATTCATCATATGTTAATAGCAATAAGGCCCTTTAGGCTTGCACTTGAACTTAGCCTTTTTATTACTTAACTTTGTAGGCTCCCCTTTGTCTCCAAGCTTCCTTTTTGCTATGTTTAGAGGTGGAGGTGCAACACTCTCAAATCCTTTGGTTGTAGTGTAACTAAAATTCTTCTTAATCCTTCGCCTAAATATTGTTCCTTCGGTCTGCACTTGAGTGGAATCCTTTATATAATAAATGAGTTACACTCCTTTGACGTAGGACCGCTTAGGGCAAAGATTATGGTTGGCGCTAAACGGAATGGCTTGATTCTCCAATGGTCAGGATCATAAGGCTCTACTTCTTTTTCCTTATTTTGCATAAGCAAGGCTTCCCGCTTAATTCTTTTTCTTTCGATAGTTCATGGTTCATTTACACTTGATGTTACCATGGGATGCTCAGTAGTTGCTCGTACAGACCTTCTGTTCATGATTTCCACTTCTTCAAAGTTTTGTCTAATCTGGGACGGAACAACAATGTTAGGTATGGCATTAGGTTAACAAAAAGGTTGGAGGTTCAAGCCCTCATTCTAGCGCCAAAATGTTAACGATATTTTTCACCAACACCAGAGGTAGGTCTAAGGAAAAAATGTACCTAAGGAAAAAATGGGATTATTTAGTACCAGAGGTAGGTCAAATATTTGTTACTCTTCCCTCAAGGGGTGAGTATCAAGCTCATGAGACTTAACAACCAACAGTTACCTTGGGATATGTGTTCCCTGAGCATAGCACAAGATAGAAAGCTAAATGGTTTGTTGAAAAGGGCTTCTTAATTGTAACAACCCGTATTTTCAATAACCTGTAATAACATAAATCGAGGCAGAATTTAATTCTAAAATGGGAATCAAGGGAAACGGGCTATGCCATTGTGTTCGTCTCGGAAAAATACGCGAAATAGAGTCCGAGTTTTCGAAAATCGGAGTCCGTATGACCAAGATATGGCCTCGCGAAGTTTCACGAAAATTCCCAAATTAAAGTATACTTAATTAAGTGAAATGGGTTGTGTAGATATATATATATATATATATTGATATATATATATATATATATATAATTGAAAATTTAATAAATAAATATGCAAAAATGCTCAAAACAGCGAATTGGGATAGGGGAATAACCGAACCGGCCGATTTTTGAAGTCGACCCGAGCCCGCTGGGTCGACTAGGGGTTAATCCAGGGTGTTTGGCTGTCAACCCGTGGGCCGATTCGCTCAAGTGCAGATTTTGCATTTGAATGGTTCTCATGGTCCATCTTTAATCTAAAGGCCCTAGATGGTTCCTACACTTGACTTCTTCCCCAAGACATGCTTTGATGGCTTGGATTGAATCTAGGGTTAATCCTATGGCCTAAAACACTTGCCTAATCTATAAATAAGACCCTAACCTACCCTAATTCATTCATAATTAAACCTAGCGACTAAACTATGGCAAAATGCTAGCTCTCATGGCCTCCACTAATTTTATGAAGAGGGTTGCATACTAATCACTCTCTAATCAACTTCTAATCCCTTCTTAGCATCTTAATCTTCTTCATTTGGTGTTCAAAGTTGCTAGTTGTGAGTTTCTATCACTTTGATGATCTTTTGGTAAACTAATTAGATGAGATGTGATGAGATTTATGGTTTTGTATGTGGGTTAATGAGCTTTGAATCATATGATATGATGTTAGCATTAATCTTATGTTTATGCATGTTGAGTATGTAAGCTTATGCAAGTTTAATATGATGTATGTTATGTTTGCATGATGCTAAATATGCAAGTTGTGGGCTATGTAATCATATGCATGTTATGCAAGTTCATGGTAATATGCTATGCAAGTTACATGTTTGTTAATATGCAAGTTACATGTTTGTTAATATGCAAGTTACATGTATGTAAATATGCAAGTTACATGTTTGTTAATATGCAAGTTACATGTTTGTTAATATGCAAGTTACATGTATGTAAATATGCAAGTTACATGTTTCTTTATATGCAAGTTACATGTTTGTTAATATGCGAGTTACATGTATGTAAATATGCAAGTTACATGTTTATTAATATGCAAGTTCATGATGACACATTATGCAAGTCTATAAGCTAATATGCAAGTTTGTTATGCAAAATGAATATGTAAGTTATGTGACATATTATATGCAAGTTATGTGACATGTTATGCAAGTTCATATGCAAGTTATGTGTTTGTTAATATGCAAGATGGCACCTTTGAAACATGTTCATTCATATGCAAGTTGACACCTTTTATATGTGTTATATCATGAACGAAATTACGTGGGAACGATGGGGTAATTAAATGCATAAGTTAATAAGATTGTGTGAAATTAATATAATTATGCATAACACAAAATAAATAAACATAGTATGGGAATTTGCCTATTTGGTTAGGTGTACCCATACTATGTGTTGGGAATTTACCTATTGAGTTAGGTCTACCCCATGGGAATTTACCTATTAAGTTAGGTCTACCCATGTTAAGAAAACTTGATTAATTAGGGATAATTAATATAAAATTATGAGGGTGATTAATTAGGTGTAATTAATTGACTAAGACACGAGGTTGGACTCAGTTGTAGCGTAAAACTGCCCGGACCCAACCGGCTTAACCAGTTGCTACAAATGTTAGCCCAATGTGAGAGGTCTTAGGCACAAACTAAATACGTAATTAATGTAAAGACACGAGGTTAGACTCTGTTATGACATAAGGCTGCCCGGACCCAACCGGCTTAACCAGCGGTCATAAAAGACAGTCTAATGTGAGAGGTCTTTACAAAGGTTACGTTCTTAATTAATTAATTAAGAAACACTTAACCACATTAGCATGTAGAGGGACATGAGGGGTTAAGTGGGTGCCTCGGGTGGCATGAGAAAATCTAGTGGTTGCCTTGGGTGGCAATAGAAAATACGATTAGAATACTTAACCAAAATAGAACATGTAATTAAAACATGATTAAAGGGTTAAGTGGGATATACTAGAAAAAGGGACAAGCTTAGGTGGGTAGCTTGTGGAGGCCCATTTCAACCAGTAACCCATACGTATCTTTGTGGGCTCGACCCATGTCGAGGACGGGACACGCATACTGGGCTTGACTGTAAGAGGCAAACGGGTTAGCGGTGGCAACGCAAGTCCAACGGGCTTCATATGCGTGAGTGGGCCCGGGCTGGTAGGTAAGCCGTTGTTGCATCGAGTAGATATAAGCCGTGCACCTTTAGTTTCATCAGGTTGCCACATTGGGGAATGATACATCCCACGGTGGGGCCAGCACGGGTATCTACGTTAGGGAGCCGATCGAATGGGAAGTAGTGTGTACACCTAGTGGATTGTAGGGCCCCTTGGCGCCTACTTGGTCACCTAGGGGTACGCAGGTACTAATTAGTAAATTTTATAAGTCCTTGGGTGGGATCAACCTTTAAGTTAGGAACGACTGGTGTGGTGCAGTTTAGTAATTTACCTTAGGGAGGGTAGATGCGTCTTTATCCTTTATCTTCGTTTAGTTGACTGCTTAGGGTAGCCATTCATCCCTATATGTTACCGTATATCAGTTTATGTCTTCTCTGGTTACTTTAACGATTGTATTGTTAAAGTTATAGGACTCGCTCAGACTTATGTCTGACCCTGTTGTTTTTATCTTTTTCCCAACCCTCAGGTCCTACGGTGGATCCTAGCAGTAGTGGAGCTTGATCGGATTGCTGTTCCAGTCTTTAGGAGCTTGGATAGATGTAAAGCTCCTGTTATCCAGTTATCTTTTCTTTTGTTTGGCTATTGTATGAGAGTGGGATTATGTACTTCTTTATTTTGATGGATATTGTACTTGACCTTTATTGTGGTTTTATGATGTAACCAGACATGTTTTACTTCCGCTGTTATGAGATGATGTTTTAAAATTTCAAGTACTATTTATATCTGTCTTGTTGTAATTTTTCTGTTCTATATTCACTAAAATACTCCACCGATGCTATGGCATTCCCTTAGTGAGTGATCATAGCGGGAGTGGGGTGTTACACGTGGTATCAGAGCTTAAGGTTACCAGAACAGATAAAATTTTTGAGAAAAACTACTTTCTAAGAGTATTTTCGAAGAAAGTATTTTTAAAAGCATGTCTTCTAAGAGAAAAAGTTTTTGAAAAAGAAAAGCATAATCCCCAATAGCCATATCTTTATCTTTCGGAATCTCCTTTTTGAATCTTTCCTCTTTCGTTTCAGCATGGCTGAAGATCTTAACATCCCGGAGGGTTTAGTTATACCACTATGGTATAGGAGGTTGCAAGAGGCTAGGGCCGCGGCTGCGGGTCCGGCCAATGCTACTACACCAGAGACAACCGCTCCTCCTCCTCAGCCTAGAGTGGATAATTTTGCTAAGGTTTGCAAGGAGTTCAAGGCTATAGGAGGAAAACCTTTTCTTGGTTCAGAGACTTTCGTAGAGGCTAGAGATTGGCTTAAGGAAGTGGAAGAGTTGCTAGATATCTTTGAAGTGGAAGAGGGAAAGAAAGTCAAGTTGGCGGCTTGGTTAATGAAGGGAGAGGCCTCATTCTGGTGGGAGGTCACTAATGGAGAACGCCCTGTTGACTCTTGGGCAGATTTTAAGCAAAGGTTTGGGGCTAAGTTTCTCTCAAGGGCGGAAGAGAATCTGTTTATGGAGAAGTTCTTGAATTTGAAGCAAGGGAATCTCACGGTGAAAGAATATGTCAACAAATTCAATCAATTAGCAAGGTTTGGCATAGAGTTGGTGAATACACCGGAGAAGAAGGCTTTGAGGTTCGTTAGAGGCTTGAACGAACCATTGCAAGGAATAGCTATGACTCACATTCCTATGGGGGCCACTTTTGAGAAGCTTGTCTACATGGCACTTATGCATGAGGATGATAAGAATTCTAAGGCACCAGAGAAAAAGGGGGATCAGAAGAAACCGCAACAGCAACAACAAGGCAAGGGCGGAAAAGGCAATGGTGACAAAAAGAAGACGAAGAAGAAGTGCTTCAATTGTGGAACACCAGGACACCTCAGTAAGGATTGTCGCAAAAAGAAGAAGACCGGTTGCTTTCATTGTGGTGAAGCAGGGCATCTTGTGAAAAACTGCCCAAAGAAGGGGCAGAAGACGGGGTCTACCTCAGGAGGCCAGGTGCAAGCTCTTATAGCACCACCTCAGTCAGGGGGGCAAGTTCAGGTTCTCTCAGTTCCACCGATTCAGCAGAGAGGTAGAACTATTTCCGTTGAAAGTCTGGTTTTTCTGTTTGATCATCCAGTTCGTACTTTGTTTGACTCTGGCGCATCGCATTCTTTTATCTCATCATCGTTAGTTGAGTCACTGCACTTAGACACCAGTCTAGTTGATGATCCCTTGGTTGTCTCAAACCCAATTGGGGGCTCCATATATCTGTCTATGATATGTTTGGGTTTGAAGATTTCTATACTTAGCGTTGAGTTTAGATGTGATGCTTTTGTATTGGGCTTCACGGGCTATGGGTTGATCTTGGGCATGGACTGGTTATCCAGTAATGGTGCCGTTCTTGATTGCGAAAGGAGAGTTGTCAGGCTCATGACCCGCTTGGGTAACACTCTCGAGATCTCTTGCAATCCCATGGAATCTGTTTTGCTAAGTTATCTTGAATCGCTCGATGCTTCGGTCGAAAGTTTGTGTTCTGTCAGAGTAGTCCGGGAATATCCGGATGTGTTTGAAGAAGTAAAGGGTTTGCCTCCGAAGCGGGAGATAGATTTCCGAATTTATTTGGTGGATAATGCCAAACCAGTGTCTTTGCCAGTACGCCACATGGCTCCTCGTGAGAGAAGAGAACTTCATAAGCAAGTAGGGGAGTTGCTTGAGAAGGGGTTCATAAGGCGAAGTATATCGGAGTGGGGAGCTCCAGTAGTGTTTGCCACGAAGGCGGATGGGTCCCTCAGACTTTGTGTGGATTATAGGGAACTTAATAAGCTCACGAAGAAGAATAGACACCCATTACCGAGGATAGATGATCTCTTTGATCAGTTGGTTGGCGCGTCAGTATTTTCGCAGATGGACTTAGCTACAGGGTTTCATCAGTTAAGAGTGGCGGAGGACAGTATAGAGAAGACTGCTTTCCGGACTCCGGATGGTTTTTATGAGTGGCTAGTGATGCCATTTGGGTTGACAAACGCCCCCGCATACTTTGTTGATCTCATGAGTAGAGTGTTCAGAGAGTATCTGAATAAGTTTGTAGTAGTTTTTGTGGATGACATCTTGGTCTTTTCCAAGAATGAAGAAGAGCATGCCTTACATCTCAAGGAAGTGTTGGAGACTCTTCGAGCGCATAGTCTTAAAGCTAAATTCTCTAAATGCCATTTTTGGAGAAGAGAAGTGCGATTCTTAGGGCATGTGGTCTCTAAGGAAGGGATAGCTGTGGATCCCGCAAAGATAGTATCTATCCAGGATTGGAAAGTTCCTAGAAATGCTACCGAGGTAAGAAGTTTCTTGGGGTTGGCAGGATATTATAGGAAGTTCATCAAAGACTTCGCGAAGATATCAGCCCCATTAACCCGCTTGACGAAGAAGAATCTGGTTTTCTCATGGGATGTAGATTGTGATGATGCTTTCCGACGGTTAAAGAGAGCTTTGACCACCGCTCCAGTTTTAGTGCTTCCAGATGGGAGTAAGCCGTTTGTTGTTTATACCGATGCTTGTGGAACAGGATTAGGCGCAGTCTTGATGCAGGAGGGAAGGGTAATAGCCTATGGAGGGAGACAATTGAGAGTGCATGAGAAGAATTACCCTACCCATGATCTAGAGTTGGCCGCGATTGTTTTCGCACTTAAGTCTTGGCGCCATTATCTTCTTGGTGAGAGATTCGAGTTGTTCACCGACCATAAATCATTGAAGTACTTATTCTCTCAGAAGGATTTAAACTTAAGACAGCAAAGGTGGATGGAGTTCTTAGCATCCTATGATTTCGAGATAGCGTATACCCCTGGTAAGGGTAACGTGGTGGCAGACGCCTTAAGTAGAAAAAGGCTATCTTTGAGTCCATTGTTCGTGGAACGACGAAGCTTGGAGTTTCTTTCTTTGTTTGACTTCAGACCTTCTGTTGATTTTGTACCTGGTTTGTTGGCATCCTTGGAGGTTAGACCTACTCTTTTGAGACGGATTGGCGAGGCTCAGCGAGACGACCCACAGTTGGTTGTGTTGGTAGAGAAGCTTATAAGAGGGGAGTCGTCCAGCCATTTGGGTAGATACACCATAGATGATAAGGGATGGTTGCATAGAGACGGTAGACTTTGTGTACCGCAAGATGAGGGTTTGAAGAAGGCTATTTTGGATGATGCACATCGTTCAAGAATGACTATTCATCCCGGTGGAGACAAAATGTACCAAGACATGAAGAGAGTTTTCTTTTGGGCCGGTATGAAGAAAGATGTGGCCGAGTATGTGGCTAGATGCTTAGTGTGCCAACAAGTTAAAGTGGAGCAAAGGAAACCCGGTGGGTTGCTACACCCATTGGAAGTTCCACAGTGGAAGTGGGATAGTGTCTCGATGGATTTCATCGACGGGTTACCGAGATCGAGGAAGGGCAATACGGGAATTTGGGTTGTGGTAGACAGACTTACAAAGAGTGCCCATTTTATACCCGTAAAGAGTAAGAGGACCGCTCCATGGCTTGCTTCAGTCTATGTTAGAGAGATTGTTAGATTGCATGGCGTACCATCCAGCATTGTGAGTGATCGAGATCCTATTTTCACTAGTGAGTTTTGGAGAAGTTTGCAAGAGGCGGTAGGGACTCAGTTGTGTTTGAGCACCGCATATCATCCTCAGACGGACGGTCAGACCGAGAGGGTGAACCGTATCTTAGAAGATCTTTTGAGGCTTTGTATCTTGGATTTTGGAGGTACATGGGAAGAACATCTTCCTTTGGTGGAGTTCGCATATAATAACAGCTTTCAGTCCAGTATTGGTATGGCTCCTTTCGAAGCTCTTTATGGAAGGCCTTGTCGATCTCCTACATGTTGGTGGGAATCTACGGATAAGATCTTGCTTGGGCCGGATATGGTTAGAGAGACTTCAGAGAAGATTGATTTAATTCGAAAAAGGATGAAAGCAGCGCAAGATAGACAGAAATCTTATGCGGATCGGAGAAGGACGGATCTTGAGTTTGAGGTTGGGGACATGGTTTTTGTCAAAGTATCTCCATTGAGAAATGTTGTTCGCTTTGGGTCCGTAGGGAAGTTAGCACCGAGATTTGTTGGGCCGTTTCCTATTAAGGAAAGGATTGGACGGATGGCATATAGGGTGGAGTTGCCCGACAGACTTAGTGGTGTTCATGATGTATTCCATGTATCACATTTGAGGAAGTGCTTACATGAGACCGCGGAGGTGGTAGAGCCGAGCTTGCTTAGAGATGTAGAGGTAGAGCGTGATGCGACGATTCGACGAGCTCCTACTCGCATCCTTGGGTCAGAAACTAGGAAGTTGAGGAACAGAGAAGTTCAGCTAGTTAAAGTGCAATGGGGAGATGACGAAAGCAATGCTACTTGGGAGACGGAAGCAAAGATGCGTTCTTTGTATCCATTTCTTTTTGAGAGTATGTCTTTTAACTTCTCCTTTATTGCTTGTCTAGTACTTATCTTATCTTTAGTATATCCTCTCGCTAATACCTATGACCTTTAGATAGGGTAAAACCTATGGTTGAGACATGTGTTTGAAACATGTTATGGTTGATGGATGCATATGGATGCAATTGTTTGCTAGTGGTTGCTCGTGGATGCATATACACACACATTAGGCACTAGATCGGCTCAGTCACTTCATGTTGCATATTGCATAAATGGATGTGGTAGTTAGATTGATGGATGTATCATGGCTGTGTTATCATATGGATGATGCATTTTTGTGTATGGTTGTGCACGCATGTAGAAATTTGTATGTGTCAATAGGGTTTCGCATACATATTGGATGCATGGCACTATCATGGTTTGCATTAAGGAGGTTTACTGTATCAGTAACCGCCTGATTTTCGCATTAGGTAAGTACATATACACACACTTTTGCATATATCCATCCAGCATTTAGAATCTTGTAAGGACAATGATTGCTCGTGGATGATGCTTTGAGTAGATGGATGATTGGATGGTAGGATACGTTCTTCCTAACTTGAAGATTTCGGGGACGAAATCCTTTAAGGAGGGGAGAATGTAACAACCCGTATTTTCAATAACCTGTAATAACATAAATCGAGGCAGAATTTAATTCTAAAATGGGAATCAAGGGAAACGGGCTATGCCATTGTGTTCGTCTCGGAAAAATACGCGAAATAGAGTCCGAGTTTTCGAAAATCGGAGTCCGTATGACCAAGATATGGCCTCGCGAAGTTTCACGAAAATTCCCAAATTAAAGTATACTTAATTAAGTGAAATGGGTTGTGTAGATATATATATATATATATATTGATATATATATATATATATAATTGAAAATTTAATAAATAAATATGCAAAAATGCTCAAAACAGCGAATTGGGAGAGGGGAATAACCGAACCGGCCGATTTTTGAAGTCGACCCAAGCCCGCTGGGTCGACTAGGGGTTAATCCAGGGTGTTTGGCTGTCAACCCGTGGGCCGATTCGCTCAAGTGCAGATTTTGCATTTGAATGGTTCTCATGGTCCATCTTTAATCTAAAGGCCCTAGATGGTTCCTACACTTGACTTCTTCCCCAAGACATGCTTTGATGGCTTGGATTGAATCTAGGGTTAATCCTATGGCCTAAAACACTTGCCTAATCTATAAATAAGACCCTAACCTACCCTAATTCATTCATAATTAAACCTAGTGACTAAACTATGGCAAAATGCTAGCTCTCATGGCCTCCACTAATTTTATGAAGAGGGTTGCATACTAATCACTCTCTAATCAACTTCTAATCCCTTCTTAGCATCTTAATCTTCTTCATTTGGTGTTCAAAGTTGCTAGTTGTGAGTTTCTATCACTTTGATGATCTTTTGGTAAACTAATTAGATGAGATGTGATGAGATTTATGGTTTTGTATGTGGGTTAATGAGCTTTGAATCATATGATATGATGTTAGCATTAATCTTATGTTTATGCATGTTGAGTATGTAAGCTTATGCAAGTTTAATATGATGTATGTTATGTTTGCATGATGCTAAATATGCAAGTTGTGGGCTATGTAATCATATGCATGTTATGCAAGTTCATGGTAATATGCTATGCAAGTTACATGTTTGTTAATATGCAAGTTACATGTTTGTTAATATGCAAGTTACATGTATGTAAATATGCAAGTTACATGTTTGTTAATATGCAAGTTACATGTTTGTTAATATGCAAGTTACATGTATGTAAATATGCAAGTTACATGTTTCTTTATATGCAAGTTACATGTTTGTTAATATGCGAGTTACATGTATGTAAATATGCAAGTTACATGTTTATTAATATGCAAGTTCATGATGACACATTATGCAAGTCTATAAGCTAATATGCAAGTTTGTTATGCAAAATGAATATGTAAGTTATGTGACATATTATATGCAAGTTATGTGACATGTTATGCAAGTTCATATGCAAGTTATGTGTTTGTTAATATGCAAGATGGCACCTTTGAAACATGTTCATTCATATGCAAGTTGACACCTTTTATATGTGTTATATCATGAACGAAATTACGTGGGAACGATGGGGTAATTAAATGCATAAGTTAATAAGATTGTGTGAAATTAATATAATTATGCATAACACAAAATAAATAAACATAGTATGGGAATTTGCCTATTTGGTTAGGTGTACCCATACTATGTGTTGGGAATTTACCTATTGAGTTAGGTCTACCCCATGGGAATTTACCTATTAAGTTAGGTCTACCCATGTTAAGAAAACTTGATTAATTAGGGATAATTAATATAAAATTATGAGGGTGATTAATTAGGTGTAATTAATTGACTAAGACACGAGGTTGGACTCAGTTGTAGCGTAAAACTGCCCGGACCCAACCGGCTTAACCAGTTGCTACAAATGTTAGCCCAATGTGAGAGGTCTTAGGCACAAACTAAATACGTAATTAATGTAAAGACACGAGGTTAGACTCTGTTATGACATAAGGCTGCCCGGACCCAACCGGCTTAACCAGCGGTCATAAAAGACAGTCTAATGTGAGAGGTCTTTACAAAGGTTACGTTCTTAATTAATTAATTAAGAAACACTTAACCACATTAGCATGTAGAGGGACATGAGGGGTTAAGTGGGTGCCTCGGGTGGCATGAGAAAATCTAGTGGTTGCCTTGGGTGGCAATAGAAAATACGATTAGAATACTTAACCAAAATAGAACATGTAATTAAAACATGATTAAAGGGTTAAGTGGGATATACTAGAAAAAGGGACAAGCTTAGGTGGGTAGCTTGTGGAGGCCCATTTCAACCAGTAACCCATACGTATCTTTGTGGGCTCGACCCATGTCGAGGACGGGACACGCATACTGGGCTTGACTGTAAGAGGCAAACGGGTTAGCGGTGGCAACGCAAGTCCAACGGGCTTCATATGCGTGAGTGGGCCCGGGCTGGTAGGTAAGCCGTTGTTGCATCGAGTAGATATAAGCCGTGCACCTTTAGTTTCATCAGGTTGCCACATTGGGGAATGATACATCCCACGGTGGGGCCAGCACGGGTATCTACGTTAGGGAGCCGATCGAATGGGAAGTAGTGTGTACACCTAGTGGATTGTAGGGCCCCTTGGCGCCTACTTGGTCACCTAGGGGTACGCAGGTACTAATTAGTAAATTTTATAAGTCCTTGGGTGGGATCAACCTTTAAGTTAGGAACGACTGGTGTGGTGCAGTTTAGTAATTTACCTTAGGGAGGGTAGATGCGTCTTTATCCTTTATCTTCGTTTAGTTGACTGCTTAGGGTAGCCATTCATCCCTATATGTTACCGTATATCAGTTTATGTCTTCTCTGGTTACTTTAACGATTGTATTGTTAAAGTTATAGGACTCGCTCAGACTTATGTCTGACCCTGTTGTTTTTATCTTTTTCCCAACCCTCAGGTCCTACGGTGGATCCTAGCAGTAGTGGAGCTTGATCGGATTGCTGTTCCAGTCTTTAGGAGCTTGGATAGATGTAAAGCTCCAGTTATCCAGTTATCTTTTCTTTTGTTTGGCTATTGTATGAGAGTGGGATTATGTACTTCTTTATTTTGATGGATATTGTACTTGACCTTTATTGTGGTTTTATGATGTAACCAGACATGTTTTACTTCCGCTGTTATGAGATGATGTTTTAAAATTTCAAGTACTATTTATATCTGTCTTGTTGTAATTTTTCTGTTCTATATTCACTAAAATACTCCACCGATGCTATGGCATTCCCTTAGTGAGTGATCATAGCGGGAGTGGGGTGTTACATTAATAATCTTGAGGAAGGGTTTTGGCTTAGGTAGGAAACTTTTATTGTGCAAAAAGCATAAAGTAGAATGTAAAGGAAGTAGTTAAACAACTCATAGGAATTATGCTAAGTGTCGATTCTCTCATTATTGCTCATTGAATTGAGTACATAAGTGTTTACAAAGGAAATCCCTGAACTGATTTATTAATTAGGGTTTACTCTATGTGAAAAGAGTAAAAGATTGAGAAATGAGAATTCGTCCTCCAAAGTGTGACCCCTAGGGTCTTATTTATAGAAAAATCGAGACCCTTTTGTCATTGATTCAGAAGGATCATCCTCCGGGTGTAGTAGCTAGGTGTCGGTCACTTCTTACCTTTCGGTTCCGGTGGCTTTAGCTCTCAGCCGACCTTTTGGCCTTGTATATAGATATAGTGGATCCTTTGGAGTGTCGGTCCTAAATCTCTCGGCAAACTGATCTTGGTCTTTAGAGCCTTTCTTTTATGTAACTTTTTCCACTTGTTTCAATACCAAGGCCGTTGACATGGATAGCTTTGAGAAAGGATTTCGGCTTTAGGCCATAAGCTTCTGGTCTTGTCTTCAAGTCCTTATAGAGCCTACCTTGATGCTTCAGTTTCTATTGTTCCAGGAACAGTCATCCCTTTCAGTATTGACACTAGTGTGGATTGCTCTTCTTCTTAGAGACTTTGCCTTTCTCTTAGTGAGTCATTGGGGTGTATTTTTGGTCTTCCGGAAGCGTGCTTTCGGTGTACTTCCTTTTGAAGTTGCTTCTAAGTAGCCTACAAGTTTTGAGTCTGATAGCTAGTTTTCGAGACGCTTGTGTTTCGGCCTTTGGTGCTTTTGACTCCTTCATCTCTTTTTGTATCGACATTAAGCAAGTTAATGCCCATAACCCCTTTGTCTCCCTTTGCTTTGCTTAATGCTACCGGTTTCGGGTGGTTTGCCTATGGACTTGCTCGTTCGTTAGCTACATTTCGTGTCGAAGTTATCTTACCAGTATTCTTCCTTCACATTGGATCTAAACATTCTTCTTTATTGGTGGTGTCAATTTTGTGCTTACGGATTGCCCTTCTGCGCTGGTGGCGGTCTGATACCCCTTCACTGATAGCCTGTTACGGTGTTGAATTTTGGTTATAACAAATGGTTTCTTCAATAACATTGCTCTTTAACCATGTAAAGAAAATGAAAGTTTTCTACAATGAACTGAAATGAAATCTTTAATTATGTTGAATATAAAGATTTAATGAGAGTGTTTTCCCAAACAAACGGTAATGGGAACGAGTCTGAGAATCACTTAAAAGAAGATAAGCGTGTTTCTTGCATAAGAGATAAGATTTAGAAATTGTAAGTATGATTTTGGGTTCGGGATAAATATGTTTTCTCGCAAAAATATTTGAAAAATTAGTTTTTGAATGAATGAAAGTAATAAAACAAACCAAAAAACAAGAGGTATTAGATATGGAGTACCACCAGTTTTACATTGTGGGATGGATAAGATGGGAATTGGATAACGATTTGAGAAATCACCTTTTTCCGTGGGATTTAATAATCCGAATAAAGCGTAGAAAACTATAATTGAGTTAAGTTTGGGAAATGAGATTATATATTCTTTTGATATGATTTTCAGAAAACGATTTAAACAAGAGTTTAGAGAATATAAATCTTTGATAAGATTTAGGGGAGCAACTCTCAATGTAAAGAATGGCCTAAGTAAATGAATATTTCGAAATGGAATGAGACTCGTGATATGTTTAAATATTAATTTATTTAAAATATGTGCTAGCTATTTTAGAAAGATAGGTTTTCAACCCATTCTGAATAAGTATACGATGAGTGTTGAATATACTAAACACGGTGGTTGAAGACTGGGGACTTTCATGTTGTTTGGATTATTGCTGATGTCTAGACTGGTAGGTACACCCAAGACGAGTCTATATGCGGCAGTCATCCAAACGTACTTGTATATTTTCCGTATTTGCAACAGCTCTCTCCTTTATTAGACAAGAAATAAGGTGCATTCGGTCTCGTTCAGACTCAGAATGAACTTGTAAATGGATGTGTGCTTGACGTTGTGTTTTATAACATAACCGATTGGTTTCTTTTGACGTTATACCAGTTGATGGCATAGAATTTATTCACTTAGCTTAACAGCCTCCTTTGAGACTTATGTACCCAAAGGGTTATATATTAATAGACACCGATTATATGTTGGGAATTTACAATGTGGCATGATAAGTATTCAGCTAATCAAAGCTTTTTGTTGGAAAGCCGAGATTTGTGGATGATGATCAAAGAATGGATGATATAGCATAGCTTTGTGTTGAAACATGACTTTAGATCCTCACAACCCGTGAGTGGCCGAAAATAGGATGGTGGAAAGTAGGGATAAGGGAATACGTTTCCTTCTAGCTAAAAAGTGATGCTTTGGTATGGATTGCTAGAAAGTTTACTTATGTGGATGATAGATCGAGGTGCCTCGGAATGGTCATATACGACCAGGATAATGGTTAGTCACGACGGGGATTGTTATGTTCAAGAAAAATTCTAATTAGCCGGTTAGTGCTGGTCGGCTCTGCCGATCCGAAGGATCACATGTGCATGAATCCAAGGACATTCCGGTAGAGGTGTTCCGAATGGTTAATGATGATCTTTTGCCATGGTCATTGTTGGAATCCAAATTCCAATACGATCTTTGCATTTCCAGTTGTAACCTAATAACCAACATAATGGGATGGGGCATTATGCGAGCTAAGATTTATACATTTACTTTCAAAAGTGATTCCGACACTATGCATTAGTAATAATAAAAGAGAAATTTTGTGTATCAAGCATGTTTGGTTATTCTAAGGTAAAACTCAATCCTCTGGTATGCATTGTATTACGTAATAGGACTTGAGTCTTATAATAGCTTCATTTTTTGAAGAACATTATGAGTCATTTATAATTAGTATTCATGTGGAGAAAACCCATTACATGTTATACTGCATGGTCCTAAGAATTATAATTTTAAAATAAAGTTTAACAACTATTTTAGTTCTCACGCCAGTCCTATGGTTGATCCGGAGTTTATTATTTCCAAACTAAACTCTGGGTGCGCATATTTTCCACACAAGTAGTCTAGTAGCTTTGGTTTGAAAATATTTTATAAAGGAGGTGCTGGATTGAAGCTAAAGTTGTGTCCAAATCATTTTGTTTCTTCCATTGTGTTGTGTTTTCCACTGTATATTTGATACACTCTGATGTATTTATTTCCGTTGTTCATCGCAGTTATTATTGTACTCAGATGCAACCTATACTCTGATGTAAAAGTTATTATAAAAATAGTGAAAACATTGCTTTGTTCAATTCTTACTAGTCGTAGTCCTAGGCGATATGCCTTTTTGATTGGTTTAATAATCGGTTCAAATCGGGCGATAAGGAGGGTCGTCATACTTGGTATCAGAGCTTTGGCTAATACAAAGCTTTGGGGTACGACTTGTTTGAACAGAAGGAAGGAACTCATAAGAGGTAGTGTAAAAACCCAAAAATCTCTTCTTTCGAACTAACTATAAGCCATACAGGTTTTATCCACAACGACAATAATCCTCGAACCGTTATGGGATACAACACATTAGAACAAAGAACAAAAGAACATTTCATTGCTATTACAACAATTTTACATCAGAGTATAGTTGATTTAGAATGGAATTTTTTTGGAATAATAAATTACAACACAGCGGAAACATAAACATACACAACAGAAGACTATGAAGTAATCCAGAGTGTATCTCCAATCATAATCCAAGTTTCTGTTTTACAAATATCTACAAAACCAAAACTACTAGCTACACGTGTGGAAAATATGGGCACCTAGAGTTTAGGTGGGAAACAATAAACCCCAGGTCATTCATTGTATGGTATGAGAAACAAAACAAGTATTATACTTTATATTAAAGTTGGGTAAATCATGGGACCACGTCGTATAACACAGAACGAGTTTCCTCCACATGAATAGCAGTCACAAAAATTAGCAATGCTTTTTTTGAAAACTGAAGCTATTATAAGACTCAGGTCCGATCACATAATGCTAGCGCAAACCGGAGGACAGAGTTTTACCTTATAATAAATAAACATGCTTGACGCGCGAAATTTCTCTTTTTATTATTATTATTAATGCATAGTGTGAAAATGAATTTTGAAAATAAATGTATTAATCTTAGATCGCATAATACCTCATCCTATTATATCGCCATATAAGTTTACAACTGAAAATGCAAGGCTCATATTGGAAGTTGGATTTCCATCAATGACCAAGGCAAAGGGTCTTCCCTATCTGATTCGCATCATCTATAGCAAGATGCATAGGACTCACGTGCATATAAACGCTAGAGCAGCCGAGCCGGCCCTCCAGTACTCCATGAGTTGGACAATTACCAGAACTTAATGTTTCCCAGTTGTTGTTGACCGTCATCCTGGTCGTTGAATGACTATCATCTGAGGGGTCTCAATCTGTCATCCACATAAGTAAACTGCCTGGGCTCCATACCATGGTAGCACTCTTTGTTATATGGAAACGTTAGTCCGCTCTGCTGTCTTTCATCCTGTTTTAGGCCATTCACGGGCTGTGAGGCTCGTCAAAGTCACATTTCAACACAAAACTATGCTATATCAGCCATGCTTTGATCATCACCCACAAAGCTCTGCTTTTCAATAACAACTTTGATCAATCAGCAACGTAGCATGCCACATTGTCAATTCACACATATGATCAATTTCTATCAATAATATAACCTTTTAGTTCATACGTTTCAAAGAAGGATGTTAAGCTAAGAGAATAAATTCTTCGCAACCAAAGATATATCATCAATAGAAACTAATCAGTTATGTTATAAAATACAACGTCAAGCACACATCCATTTACAAGTTTGTTCTAGGTCTGAACGAAACCGAAGGCACCTTATTCCTCGTCCCCTAAGGGAGAGTGTCCCTTGCATATCCGGTCAATCTCCAAGTATGTCTGGATGACCGCCACTTTAACCTTATAACGGGAGCTACCCTAGGCATCAATAGTAATCCAAACAATGTGAAGATCTCTGATCTTCAGCCACCGTCTTCAATCTCTTTGACAATAGTCGTATTAGTTATTCAAAATGGGTTAAAACCCGATCTTTCTGAATAACAATTGCATCATTAAAATCAAGTGATATATAAACATATCATAAGACTCATTCCAATTCAGAATATTCTTTTATTCATATATCCTTAACACTGGGAGTTACTCCCATAAATCTTATAAAAGATTTATATCGTTTAAACATCTTGTTTAAATCTTTCCTTGGAAATTATTTCAAAAGTTTATATAATCTCTATTCACAAACTTAACTCAAATTAAGTTTTATAAGCCTTACAGGAATTATCGAGCCTTACATAAAGGTAATCTCTTATTTCGTTATCATATTCCTATCCTATTTATCCCATGAAGAAAAACTGTTAGTAATCTAACACCCCTCGTGTTTTGTAAGTTTAATTACATTCTACCATTTCAAATCTTTGTTGAAAGATTTATTAAAACTCTAACATGGTTTTGATCTCATTTCATTCAACTAAATACTTGTTGAAAGATTTATTACAACTCTAACTTAGTTTTAATGCCCATTTCATTTAACAAAATCTTAATTGATAGACTTATTAAAAAGCAAACTTAGGAAATCATCTTTCCTTTAATTGGGTTAAAGAACAAATGTTATTTAAAACATCATCCACAATAAACCAAAAATCAACTTCCATTAAATTCTAATTAAATGTATTTATTGGAAAACTTTACTTTGAAAAACTTCACTAATCTTAATTAAAAGATATATTCCATAAACTTCATTTTTAATTGGGTTTAAGAACAGTATTATTGAAGACACCATTCACGACAAGCCTAAAATAAAATTTGACATCTAATATAAGGCTTTAAGTAGAAATCATATCAACTTATATTCAATATCAGATTATGAAACCAACAGATACCGTATAGGGAATAAAGATATCTTTATCTTCCAAATTCCTTAAAATAATATTCTTATAACTACGGAACCAAAATTGAAATATCCGAAGGTTATTTCCATTTAAACCCACTGAAATTCATACACTGGAAAACCTTGGTTATCTTTAAAAAATTTCATTCCAATATGTTATTTAAAACACTATACCTTTTATCTATAAAAAAACTTCGTTTGTTCTAAGTCAAATATCTGATTTCCTTTCAATTATTTCCACCCCTCGCCTAACGGACTTGTTTCCAGTTAGATCTTATAGGTGGTACTAGATTGTACTCTTTGGAATCATCACATATTCCTGTTGGTTCTTTACTTTAGTTGTTAAATAACTAATTCAGGTAGATAGTCTTTTATCTTTTTAAATCTTGGAACATTCGATCAAAAACCTTATCAAACCAATTATTATGATTTATCATAATTTATTCCTATTTTTAATAATTCAAAAATAAGGCATTTCAATTAGGCCCCATTTTGGATCCTAAGTTGCACTAGCGTTGCTTTTATTCAAATTTGAATTGAACTTCTTTCAAAATCTAAATTTTGGATTCTAAAACTTCTTATTCCATTTGAAAATTCTTTTTATTTCGAACCCAATATTTTTACTTTTGGGAGATACTGACAGTCGGATCTCCCGGTATGTCCATTTAAAGTTCATGGCCGAACTTCGTGAATTACCGTTGTGTGGTAAGTCTTGTTCAGACCCAATTCGATTTATAATTGAAAATCAAAGAAAATAATAATTTATTAATTATATAAAAGATATATAATTATTTTTGGAAATTATATTTCAATTATATTCCTTTAAAATCAATTACTCCGACATTAAATCATCAAAATAATATTATTTTTCTAACTTATTATTTGAAGTCCAAATTTTCTTGACATCTTATAAAAATAAATAAGATACTTTTATAAAGGAAATCCTTTTAGCTCTCACTGTGTATAACCTAACTGAACTTCACTTTCATCTGTTACTATTCATTTCAAATTTTAAACTTGAACAGGCCATAACATTATGAAAATTAATTCAAATAAAATCATTTCAGTTATGAATATTCATCATAATTTTTTAAACTTGATGTCCATCCAAAATCAGGAATCAAATTAGAAATTTTATTTTTCACTAAATATTTTATTAATAAAATATTCAAATTAGTCCCGAATTGGAAAAAGATTCAACCATTACCACATAATTCCATTTATACGGATTTAACATATCACATACATCCAATAATTGTTGTTAACAACTATTAACACCAAATAATCATATACTGGCATCACTGACCTAAGTGTCAAGGTCATTAACTCAAATCAAACCATTGTTAAATAAGATATTAAATCTTATTAACCAAATCATTGTTATATTAAACAAATCTATTCACATCAACATACATAAAATTCAACTAATCATTTTCAATTAATATCAACCAATTAATGATATCGTATCAATCTATATAACATGTTTACCAAGTTTTCTTGACTTAAACAAGTGATCATCAGTGAATCGTTTTGACTTGTAAATGGGTTTTTAACTCTATAATCACTACCATTAGCAATTTAACATTGTGTTAACTTATTAATTAATAAATTTCAACATTCAAACCACATCACAATTCATCACCAAGTCAATAACACAACAATCAAGCAATAAATAGTATAAGTTACGAATTAACTAAACTAGTTAAACGATTAAAGTGAGGAGGTTCTCACCAAAGCCATCCAAACTCCACATATAGGAGTTTGCTAACCAAGCTCAAATATTATCCACATCAATCAACCGAATACTAATAATATAAATATATTTATACCTATAATTGAAATTTGGGAAGGAAAAACATATTTTTAAGGCTTTTTTAAGGGTTTGGAGGCCTAGTGGGCCCCACGGCCATAGGGAGTGAGGTACGCATGATTTTGGGCTGGAGTGGGTTCGAATGTGGGGCTGTGAGGCCCAGGGCGTGGTTGTGGGTCCAAGGGGCGGATATTTTGGTGATTTTTTGAAGAGCTTGGTGAAATTAGTGTTTAGCAAGTGATTTTAGAATTTAGGAGAGGATGTGGGGCGACGACTTAAGGGGGATGCTGGGGTGGGGTTCCCAGGTCAGAGGGAGGGGTGAAGGTCAGGTGCAGACACATCAAGGGATGGTGGTGGCATGGGGCGGTGGCCATGTCTAGAAGGTGGAAGGAGGAGAAGAGTTTAAGTAGAAAAGTGATAAAAGGAAGTGGAAAAGGGAAGAAAAGAAAATGTTTTATAAAGGAGGAGGTCACATGGATTGATAAGGTGTCAAGGCATGGAAGAAAGGAAGAAAGCACACCATAGTCCTTTAGATGGAAGAGAGGAAGAAAGCACACCATGTCCATTGGAAGGAAGCAGGGATTTTTTTCGTTTAGTACATCTCCCGGATCGACCTCCCAAAGTCGAGACCTTCCCAGCGCCGCCGGGGGTTCCTCAGGCTACCGAAGTGAGCCCCGCTTCAGGCACGAGCACGCCTCTCCTTCCTCTTCATCACTGCGAAGGCCGATCGTCGAATCACTTCACCATTTGCATGAAAAATCCAAACCTAGTTTGGAACCATTTGCTGAAAGTTACGGCTGAAGTTAATTTAAACTGTTTTAACACCATAAAACCGTCGCAAAGTTGAGCGTACTTCTAAAAATCATATCTTTTTTCAACGTTGACGAAATCCAGTGAAATAAGAGACAGTGGACTCATGCGGACGTCTTCTACAATCTAGAAGAGACCGGATATTTTTCTGAGCCTTCTGTAAATTTTGATGGAGTGGAACCCAATGTGAGATTTCTAATTTATAAATAATATGGAAAACAACGATGTATAAATTATATAGTCGATGTATGAGTTATATAAGTGTTGTACACCACATGAATAAGCGTTGTGTAAGTTATATGTTCGATGTATAAGTTATATATGCGTTGTAAAAATAATATATGCATCGAAATAAATTGAAATGATATTGAAATGAAACCGAAATATAGTTATATACGTATATATATATATATATATATATATATATATAGACACACTCCCCTCGTCCACAGACCATGGACAATATATATTGGTTGTGATATTGTTTGGATTATTCGTTGATGTGAAATTTGGTGAATATCATGAATGGTTGATTTGAAATGTTTGATTGTGATTGAAATCCCAATAGGATTAGTATATGGAAAAATTCGTCTACGTACGAACTAGATATTGAAAATCCCCATTGTCAAAAACTGCGAGGCTTTAAGGTAGAGTGAGGAGCCGTACTCGTGATGGTGCCGATTTTAACCACCCTGCCGTTATGCTACCGAAATTTTCAACAATATTCATGTGTTAGAATTATTTTCATGTGTTGAAACTATATTCATGTGTTGAATAGAAATTCATGTGTTGAATGAAGTTCATGTATTAAATAAATTCTTTGTAAAATAACAATTAAATTTTTACCTTATGTATGAACTATATAAAATAATCGTGTTTCGAAATAAATTGTTTTATAATAAAAATCACATTTTTATTATATGTATAAACTATAGAAACCATTCATGTGTTGAATAAAGGACTAGAACGATAAAAATCATATTTTTATCGTGTGTGTGAAGTCGAAAACATTCATGTGTTGAATATATAGATTGAACAATAAAATCTACATTTTTGTTGTGAATATGAAGTGCTAAAAATATTCATGTGTTGAATAAAGATTTTTGAAGATAAAAATATCAATTTTATCAATTATATGAAGTGAAAATGGTTTTGAAATTGAAGAATGAATTATATTTATATATATAAATATAATTAAAATATATCGAATAACGAAGCTGCAGTTCGTGTTTTCAAACTGTGATTTCAAATGATTATTGTGGGAGATCCGACCATCAAATTTTCCCGAAACCGGAACCGTTGGGTTCGCTTTGGAAATATCTTTCCAACGACACCCACTTTGTAAAGATCCAACAGTTGGATTGTCGGGAATGTTTAATTCAAATCTGAAGAAAAACAACGCCAGAATCAATTATATATATATAAATATAATTAAATTAAATAGAATAACGACGCTGCAGTTCGTATTTTGAAATTGTAACTTCAAACGATTGTACCGGGAGATCCGTCCATCAGATTTTCCCAAAACTAAAACCGTTGGATTCATTTTGAAAAGATCTTTCTAATGATATAAAATTTGTGAAGATCCAACGGTTAGACTTTTAGATTTGTGTAAATCAAATCTGAAGAAAAACAGCGCCACGGCCGCGTTATGGCCTGAAGCGTCATTTAGTGAATTGGCTATTTTTAAATAAATAAAAATAGCGATAAATCGTGATAAAATATTATAAACGATATGGAATGGAAATAAACAGAATTTGCTCGGTTTATTTGATATTTGATCGGTTGAATGTGTTTGGCGTAAAATTACATTAAAGAACAGAACTATTGATGTTGAATAATTTAACTATTGAAGTGAATTTATTTGAAATTCTAAATATATGTGAATAATTTGAAAAGGCCGAGTTAGTTCTCATTTCAAATAATTGATCGACAATCAAAAGTCGAAGATATGAAGACGGTGCAAGACCGATGATCTTCACGTCAAAAGAGGGGTGCTACTGATGCTCATGATAGGAGTAGCTACCTTGAAGGGGCTGAAGTATAGCCGTCCGGACGTACTTGTCGATTGTACGGATGTGCAAGGTATTAAGTTCCTCCGGTTTCGTTCAGATCCAGAACGAACTTGTAAATGGACTGTGTGTCTGACATTGGATTTTGTTCTGTGCTGATTGATCTCTATTAAATATATATCTATTTGGCGGTGGAGAATTTATTCTCTTGCTTAACGCCCTTCTCTGAGACGTACGAGCTCAGAGGTTATATATCGATAGAAATCAGTCGCATGGAGTGAATTGCCTGTGTGGCATGCCTAAGTGGCAGATGATCAAGGCTTCTGTTGAAAAGCAAAGTCTTTTGGTTGATGATCAAAGCGCGGCCTGTGTGGCATAGCTTTGTGTATAACGTTAATTCGCGAGCCTCACACCCCGGTATGGACTAGAAACGGGGGAAGGATCCAGGGAGGACATGCGTTTCCTTCTAGCTAGGGTGGTGTCAGTGACCTACCAGCTATGACATTCATATCATTTTCACCTGTTTGGTTATTGGATTGCGAGGCGCCTCGGATATATCGTGACTATGTGGAGCCGATGGAGTCGTAGGACTCATTTACGCCCCCCGAAGGGCGGGGAAACGCAGTGTTTAGGCATTTTAATCCACATCAGTGGACCGGCCCTGCGGCTCTTAGGTGCAGTTGCGGCTATAGCCTAAGGCTCGGGATAGACAGTCTCGAATTCGGTAAGGACTGTCTTTTGCCTTGGTTCATAATGGAAATCCAATTTCCAAACACGATACCATGCGGTTTTGATTGTATACCTATATATGGCGACATGATATATGGTACCCATACCCTCTATGATTGATAGTTATGATTGAAATTGTTTTTGAAACATATAAACACTAGCAATAATATAAAATGATTTGTTTTGCTCGTATGAAGCATATTTTGGCCATTATAAGGAAAAACTCTATCCTCCGGTTTATGTTGCATTGTGTGGTAGGAACTGAGTCTTATAATGGCTTCATTTTTATGAAAAGCATTGCGATGTTTAAAAGATTTATTTGTTTTAAAGCACTGGCAATCCAATGGAGTAAAACCGTTCCACGAAAGTGGCGTGGTCCTGTGATTGGCCATATTATAATGTAAGTTAAGTAGATTTCTCATACCAGTCCCATGACTGACTCGTAGTTTGTTTCACTTGCAAAGTCGGGTGCCCCTTTTTCTATGTGGGCAGCCTTATATTCAAGTTATAGCAGGCTCTTTCTAGATAGCTGGTGCAGAAGATGGATTCTATCATTTATCTCTTTTTATGCTGTTTAGCTCCTATTTTACATATTATGTTTAGATTTCCGTTGTAGACATTTATGTATAGCTGAACTATATTTTGTACTAAGTATGGTCCTGTATACTGTGTAACTCTGATGAATATGTTTATCCGTTGCATTCTATTCCACATTATCTGGTGTATTTATTTATTTCTGTTCTGCTGATTATCTGTTTATGTGTTATATTCCAAAGATTACCCTTGCCACCGTCATACGGGGTTTGGGGTCATCACAAACGTGGTATCAGAGCTTTGGTTAAGCTTAGAGTTGGAATATAACATATTAATGAACTCGTCAGAGATAGAACTAGTAGAGTTCTTGGACGAATAACTCATTATAGATTGGATCATTAATGTCCTAGGATGAGTATAGCAGAATCAGAATAACTCGTTAGAGATGGGGTCAGAAATGCCCCAAAACGAGTTGAGAAGTTATATGTTTATAAATAACGTATTTGTGATTATATATATAGTCTGGTTTTAGAAATATGATTTTTGAATATATAAAAGATATATATTTGAAAAGTTAAAAATAAATTGATTGTTGTTTGTGTTGTGTGATTGAGAATTTGATTAATCAAATTTTTAGAATGATAACTAATTTAATCAACGAACGAATGGTAAATCTATGCAATTAAATCAAGTATTGAACTGATTTAAAAATAGATAGAAATATATACAGGTGCATTATATATGTTTGAACAGGTAAATGGATTAGCTATTGAGTAAAGAATTTATTTGCGTGCCCGACAAATAGGTAAACCTTAATGAGTTGGATGTGCAATTTTATTACTATATCAACTCTTGTGAATGCCATTGGATGCGGAGTGCTGGTTATTCTGCGTGTAATAATAAATGTCGTCATAAGATAGTAACAATTAATTTTGAACTACGCTACATGGCATACTTCTTGAAGATAGGCATACTTCATCATATACCACATAAGCATTTGGAGCTTGTGTGACGAGGTTGAAGATTTACCATACGAGCGAGAGGCTTGTATGGCGATGACTATATTTTACCGGTTGAACTGATGACTGATATGGACAATATAAAATGTAACGGTAAATTGCAAGATTAATAAAAACCCCACACGGGTCTGGAGATGACAATAAACACGTCTCTCTGGTCATTAAGGCACAAAAACCATTTGTAGGGTGATGAGAATTTATTCTTTGGAGTTACGATCTATACACACTCCCCTGTGGACACAGGAATATATCACTATAAATATGTGCATGCTTAATAGGATTTATTAGGTACCTAATACGACCCAATAAATTTCCAAACCCCTCCCCGTACAAAGGAGGTTATGGTGAAATTTTTCGAAAATTTAGGGTTTTATCCAAATTTTTGAAGAATTTAAAGTTCTTAGAAACTAAAAAATTGAAGAATGAAAGTTAGAATGAAAGTTGGGTTGGTTAATTAAACAACTTTCGACTTCGTTCCATTTCAGGGACGAAAAGTTTTAAGTGGGGGAGAATGTAACAACCCGGAAAATCTGAGCCAGTTTAAATTATTTAATTTGGTTGTTTTAGTGGATTTTAAATATTTAAAATAGATTATTTTAAATAATAACGAAGAAAAGTATGTTTGAATCGATGTTTGAAAATAAATATAATTATTTTAAATTATAAACAAGGCCTGAAATGGCGCGGCAGTTTCAAAATTTGAATTCAGACTTTGTCTGACTGTACCGGGTGAAAAATAAAACGGATTTTAGTGAAACCAAAAATATTTAAATCTGTTAGTGGATATCTTTCTAACGAATCTGAAAAATCGAAGTTTCATAGTGGGAATCAAAAGTAATGGCCAAATGAATTTTCAAAAAGGTCGCTATAGAGAATATATAGCCTTTGAAAATAGACATTTTGCAAACGACCCCAGAATTCGACGAAACCACTTTTTTGGATCCAGGATGTCAAATTATTGCTAAATTTCAAATTCCATAATTTTGAAGTTAATGTGTGAGCGTGGTGGAGGAAAATGTGTTTGGTCAATTTCAGTTAAATTGGATCGACCAGAAAATGGCCATTTTTCAAACGGTCTCAGAATTCGACGAAACTAGTTTTGTTGGGACCGTATCGTCAAAACATAGCAAGATTTATTTTTCTGGAATTTTTGGGATCAGTAAGTGGTCCCGGCAAATTGAAATGTACGTTCAAATCAAATATTGAATGTTTTGTATTTAAATTTGAAGATAAACTGACTGAAACAGTCGAATGGGCCTACGAAACATATCCCATTGTGTTCAGAATGGGGTATTTAGCTAGGGAGACAGTCGTTGAGTTTGGATTGGAGCTAGTATGTGAAGAGGGGTATTTTTGAATTTTTAAAAATATATATAAATAAAGGAAAAATCCCATTGGCCAATCACCACTCGTTCAAACCCAACATTCTCACTCCCCGATCCCCCTTCTATCGCGCCCGGCGGAAAACAATTAGGCCCTTCTCTCCTCGTTTTCTCTTCAACCACACAATGAAATCAAGGGTGCCAGTAGAGTTTTTTGTAGACCTCGCTCCAAGCTTCAAATCCATAGCAAGTAGGGATTTTTTCGTTGAGTATATCTCCCGGATCGACCTCCCAAATTCGAGACCTTCCCAGCGCCGCTGAGGGTTCCTCGGGCCACCGAAGTGGGCCCCGCTTCAAGCGCCAGCGTGCCTCTCCTTCCTCTTCGTCGCTGCGAAGGCCGATCGTCGAATCACTTCACCGTTTGCATGAAAAATCCAAACCTAGTTTGGAACCATTTGCTGAAAGGTACGCCTGAAGTTAATTTAAACTGTTTTAACACCATAAAACCGTCACAAAGTTGAGCGTACTTCTAAAAATCATATCTTTTTGCTATGTTGATGAAATCTAGTGAAACAAGAGACAGTGGACTCATGCGGACGTCCTCTATATTCTAGAAGAGACCGGATATTTTTCTGAGCCTTCTGCAATTTTTGGTGGAGTGGAACCCAAGGTGAGATTTCTAATTTATAAACGATATGGAAAACAACGATGTATAAATTATATAGGCGATGTATGAGTTATATAAGCGTTGTACACCACATGTATAAGCGTTGTATAAGTTGTATGTTCGATGTATAAGTTAAATATGCGTTGTAAAAATAATATATGCATCGAAATAATTTGAAATGATATTTAAGTGAAATCGAAATATAGTTATATACGTATATATATATATATATATATATATATATATATACACTCCCCACGTCCACAGACCATGGACGATATATACTGGTTGTGATATTGTTTGGATTATTGGTTGATGTGAAATTTGGTGAATATCATGAATGGTTGATTTGAAATGATTGATTGTGATTGAAATCCCAATAGGATTAGTACATGGAAAAATTCATCTGCGTACGAACTAGATATTGAAAATACCCATTGTCAAAAGCTGCGAGGCTTTAAGGTTGAGCGAGGAGTCGTACTCGGGACGGTGCCGATTTTAACTACCCTGCCATTATGCTGCCGAAATTTTCAATAATATTCATGTGTTAGAATTATTTTCATGTTTTGAAACTATATTCATGTGTTGAATAGAAATTCATTTGTTGAATGAAGTTCATGTATTAAATGAATTCTTCGTAAAATAAAAATTACATTTTTACCTTATGTATGAACTATATAAAATGATTGTGTTTTGAAATAAATTGTTTTAAAATAAAAATTACATTTTTACCTTATATATGAACTATAAAAAATAATCGTGTTTTGAAATAAATTGTTTTACAATAAAAATCACATTTTTATTATATATAAAAACTATAGAAAGAGTTCATGTGTTTAATAAAGGACTAGAACGGTAAAAATCGTATTTTTATCGTGTGTGCGATGTCGAGAACATTCATGTGTTGAATATAAAGATTGAACAATAAAATCTACATTTTTGTTGTGAATATAAAGTGCTAAAAATATTCATGTGTTGAATAAAAATTTTTAATGATAAAAATATCATTTTATCAAATATATGAAGTGAAAATGGTTTTGAAATCAAAGAATGAATTATACTTATATATAAATATATATATATATATATATATATAATTAGAATATATCGAATAACGAAGCTGCAGTTCGTGTTTTGAAACCATGATTTCAAACAATTATTGCGGGAGATCCGACCATCGGATTTTCCCGAAATCGAAACTATTGGGTTCGCTTTGGAAATATCTTTCCAACGATGCCCACTTTCTAAAGATCCAACGGTTGGATTGTCTGGAATGTTTAATTCAAATCTGAAGAAAAATAGCGCCAAAATCGATTATATAAACATATATATAATTAAGTTAAATCGAATAACGATGCTGCAGTTCGTATTTTGAAAACGTAACTTCAAACGATTGTACCGAGAGATCCGACTGTCAGATTTTCCCAAAACTGAAACAGTTGGATTCGTTTTGAAAAGATCTTTCTAGTGATATAAAATTTGTGAAGATCCAACGGTTAGATTTTCTGATATGTGTAAATCAAATCTGAAGAAAAACAACGCCACGGCCGTGTTATGGCCTGAAGTGTCGTTTGAGTGAATTGGCTATTTTTAAATAAATAAAAATAGCGATAAATAATGATAAAATATTATAAACGATATGGAATGGAAATAAACTGAATTTGCTCGGTTTATTTGATATTTGATGGTTGAATGTGTTTGGCGTGAAAATTACATTAAAGAACAGAACTATTGATGTCGAATAATTTAACCATTGAAGTGAATTTATTTGAAATTCTAAATATACGTGAATTATTTGAAAATGCCGAGTTAATTCACATTTCAAATAATTGATCGACGATTAAAAGTCGAAGATATGAAGATGGTGCAAGGCCGATGATCTTCACATTGAAAGGAGTGGTGCTACTGATGCTCATGATAGGAATAGCTACCTTGAAGGGGCTGAAGTAGTAGCCGTCCGTAAGTACTTGTCGATTGTACGGATGTGCGAGGTATTAAGTGCCTCCGGTTTCATTCAGACCTAGAACGAACTTGCAAATGGACTGTGTGTATGCCATTGGATTTTGTTCTGTGCTGATTGATCTCTACTAAATATATATCTGTTTGGCGGAGGAGAATTTATTCTCTTGCTTAACGCCCTTATCTGAGACGTACGAGCTTAGAGGTTCTATATCGATAGAAATCAGCAGTATGGAGTGAATTGCCTGTGTGGCATGCCTAAGTGGCAGATGATCAAGGCTTCTGTTGAAAAGCAAAGTCTTGTGATTGATGATCAAAGTGCGGCCTGTGTGGCATAGTTTTGTGTATAACGTTGATTCGCGAGCCTCACACCCCGGTATGGACCAGAAACGAGGGAAGGATCCAGGGAGGACATGCATTTCCTTCTAGCTAGGGTGGTGTCAATGACCTACCAACCCTGACATTTATATTATTTTCACCTGTGTGGTTGTTGGATTGCGAGGCGCCTCGGATATATCGGTGACTATGTAGAGTCGATGGAGTTATAGGACACATTTACGCCCCAAAGGGCGGGGAAATGCAGTGTTCAGGCATTTTAATCCACATCGGTGGACCGGCCCTATGGCTCTTAGGTGCAGTTGCGGCTGTAGCCTGAGGCTCGCGCTAGACAGTCTCGAATTCGGTAAGGACTATCTTTTTCCTTGGTTCATGATGGAAATCCAATTTCCAAATACGATACCATGCAGTTTTGATTTGATACCTATATATGGCGACATGATATATGGTACCCATGACGTCTATGATTGATTGTTATGATTGAGATTGTTTTTGAAACATATAAACTCTAGCAATAATATCAAATGATTTGTTTTGCTCGTATCAAGCATATTTTGGCCATTATAAGGAAAAACTCTATCCTCTGGTTTGTGTTGCATTGTTTGATGGGAACCGAGTCTTATAATGGCTTCATTTTTATGAAAAGCATTGCGATGTTTAAAAGATTTACTTGTTTTAAAGCACTGGCAATCCAATGGAGTAAACCCGTTCCGCGAAAGTGGCGTGGTCCTGTGATTGGCCATATTATAAAGTAAGTTAAGTTGATTTCTCATACCAGTCCCATGACTGACTCGTAGTTTGTTTCACTTGCAAACTCGGGTGCCTCTTTTCTACATGGGCAGTCTTGTATTCAGGTTTTAGCAGGTTCTTTCCGGATAGCTGGAGCTGAAGATGGAATCTATCATTTATCTCTTTTTATGCTGTTCAGCTCCTATTGTACATATTTTGTTTAGATTTCCGCTGTAGACATTTATGTATAGCTGAACTGTATTTTGCACTAAGTATGATCCTGTATACTGTGTAACTCTGATGATTATGTTTATCCGTTGTATTCTATTGTACATTATCTGGTGTATTTATTTATTTATTTCGGTTCTGCTGATTATCTTTTTATGTGTTATATTCCAACGATTACCCTTGCCACCGTCGTACGGGGTTTGGGGTCGTCACAATATTGGTTACATTTGAAGTGATATATATTTTATTTGGATATATTCGATGAAAATAATTAATTATTTTTAATTTAATTGTTTTGGATTTAATTTATAATTTATCGATATTATATAAGCTGTATGAATATACATAATCCGTTTTAAGTCAGAATTATGTGAAACAATAAGTGTCAAGATCTATTTGATTATAATTTTCTAATGAAAGAAAAAAAATAGAGATTTTAGCTTGTATATTGTTAGTTATGTCCAATTTAAATTTTAAAATAGTTGCTATGGAATTCATTAATAGATTATAACATTTATTTAATTTATTTAAAAAGAATTTCTATATATTCAAATATCGTTTAACCAGAAAATATTAATGTTGAGTTATATTTCTATGTTGGTTACATTTGAAGTGATATATATTTTATTTGGATATATTCGACGAAAATAATTAATTATTTTTAATTTAATTGCTTTGGATTTAATTTATAATTTATCGATATTATATAAGCTATATGAATAGATTTTTTTCAGCTTGTATATTGTTAGTTATGTCCAATTCAAATTTTAAAATATTCGCTATGCAATTCGTTAATAAATTATAATGTTTATTTAATTTATTTAAAAAGAATTTCTATATATTCGAATATCGTTTAACTGGAAAATACTAATATTGAGTTATATTTCTATATTGGTTACATTTGAGGTGATATATATTTTATTTGGATATATTCGATGAAAATAATTAATTATTTTTAATTTAATTGTTTTGGATTTAATTTATAATTTATCAATATTATATAAGCTGCATGAATAGATGTTTTTCAAACGATCTCTATTTTCAACAAAATGATTTTTTTTTTGAATACATATGGCTAGTTATCGCTATATTTCCAGATTGAGGCAAGGCAGAGTTGTTTTGCGAGTATGCGATATTTAAATGTGAACCGTCGAATAAATTGGAATCCAAATAAAGCTAATTTTTCAAACGAAATCGGAATTCGACCAAACTAATTTCATTGGAACATAACATCAATATGTAGTAGCACGTCCTCTTTCACCTCATTTGGGGATCATGTGTAGCGGTGTGAAAATTAAACATTAACGTTATTAATTCAACCCTTATTAAATTAATAGAATAAAAAAATATTAAACAATTCTTACCCTTACCTTGGAGTCTAAACAATCAAATGTCATGCTCTCCACACTTAAAACCATGATAACCAAGTTATTTTTTTGAGATCTGGCCAACGGACAGCTACCTTATAAAAACGTAAGATCACATACAAAATCCTACCCTATTTTTCATAGCTATATTATTAAAAACCACACCTACTTATGCCAAAAATCATGATGCCCACGTATTTCTTCTATACAAATATAGGCGGTTACCTTTGCTTCTCATTTTTTTTCATAGATTTGAAATGCAACTTTCTCCTCAAAAAAAAAAAATACAAAGCTCCTTAGTCATTTCCTACTTGCCGATGGTACGCTCGAGGCCCCGACAAGGTGGGACAGACTCAGAAGCATGTAAGCATATTTCACGGTGGAGAGCTGCAGTTGCTTCTGGCCTTGGAAATGAGTGGTGATGGGTACTGGGGTGACGCTTTTTTCGAGACGGGTGGTGAAGCATGTGTGGCTCTGTAAGGGAGAAGTGGCATGTTTGGTGAAGGAAGAGCTGTACTAATATTCTGAACGGAAAGTAACTATAAAAATAAAAAAGAAGGCACGAGGTGGGAAACCAGACTGGAGAAAGGTGTTCAACGCATGGGTGGGTCTCTAATGAGGGTGGACATTTATCAGGGTATGGTGGTGAGGTTAGCCTTGAGTTTTGGGAAGCGTAAACAAACAGGAAACAAAAAGCATGGGAATGAAATCGGTAGTGTATGCAGAAGGTGGGTTGATATTTGGCAATAGGTATTTTCGAGATATGGGGAAGAAAAGTGGTATACGGAAGAAGAGTGATATGGGAGGAACGAGATGGAGAAGAGAAGCCTTCGGCTTTGGTTATATTTTTGTGAATTTGAATAGTGGAGCATGAAGAAGCTCCTGCAGATGGTGGATAAAATGGACGTGGGCTGAGATAGGGGTTATGGGCCTTGGGCCTTTACGTGTATAAAAAAAATGAAATGCTGCAGCGAAGTAATATCTGTGCAGACATGAATGGGTTAGATTGGTTGAAATATGGAAGAGGAAGAAGTCATAATGGAAACAAGCAGCGATGGTAATCATAGTTTAATCCAATAACAATGTAATTAAAAGGGTATAAGTCTATAATTAATGTAAGTTAATTTTAACATTTGTTAATTATAAAATATATATTATTGTATCTTGTAAAAATGTATAATCTCGTATACATTAACATAATTTGACAAATCCAGAGGTGTCAGAACCGTATCGGCAAGCACGACATTTTAGAGTGGAACGAATGAAGCTGAAAGCAGTTGGAGTTTTAACTAAATTAAATGTGTGTTTAATTTAATTAAGCAAACCATTTAAATCAACAAATTAAACCAAGGTGAGTTAAACTCACTCAGTTGTCCCACTTATATTTTTATATGTTGGGTTTATTGTTTGTGTGCTATGTTTGCTAATTATTGAATGATTGATGATTGATTGGTTGTTTGTTGATTATTTCTATATATTGTTTAAATTAAACATTTGTTTAATTTAAATGAAATGAAATCGTTATTTTTAACGATTATTTCCAATTTAGTTAACTTATCTTGTTGGTTACGTTTATAAAAATGTAAACGTATTTAATTCAATAATTAGATGCTTAAATTGTTGTTGTTAGTTAACCGTTAATTATTCATGATATTATATTGCAATATTAAATGAACGATTTTATTTGATTTAACCTATTTGGATGTAGGAAATAACAGGATGGAGGATTCGAACTAGATTCCTCACTGATATTGATAACGTTTATTAATATGATTTGTTATGTTTGATTGATGTGAAATTGGGTTATATTTCATGGGTTGGGTATTTAAGTAGACATTACTTCTTTAAGTACCGTCGAGTATAATAAAAGATTTTTGCAAATCGATTCTGAATTGTTTCAAAATTTTATTTAAATAAAAATATGATGTTCGGTTTTAAATTAAACAAATATTTATGCAATTTTTTAGTGTTTATAAATGAATTTTCATAAAGAAAATTCTTATGTTTCTAAGCAAATGAGTAGTAATTTACTTAATTGAGATTAATTATTTTAAGAAGCAATTAAAAGGGGATTCTTTAAATTAAATTTTCTAATTAATTAATTTAAAGAAATGACTAATTGAAATTGATTATTATTTATAAGAATAAAAGTAAAAGGGATTATTTAAATTCATTGTATTATTAATTAATTTGAGTATCAAATAATCCATATTTGGGTTGACCAATTTAACAAGTTCAACTAGATTTGGTTATCAGGTTAGTTTGTTATTTTTAATGATGAAGTAAACCATTTTTATTTTAAAAATGTTAAAATTGATTATTATTTGATAATAACAATCAAAGTGATGAATTAGAAGTTAAAATAATTGAGACTTGTAAAACCATAAGGCCCGTTTATTGTTAATGAAATTTTAAGTGAATTGATACTCAAAGTAAGTTATGTTTTAAATGGAATTTTAAATTGAATTCTGATTGGTATTCTATAAAATTAGAGTTATAAAATCAAAATGTGACACCCCACGTCCGTAAATGTCACTCACTAAGGGAATGCATTAAGTTTCGTGAAGCGTTATAAGTAAACAGACACAGAATAATTACAAGACATACATAAATATGATAACATCAGAAATTTAAATCTTTATTTCAACATAAATCATAATATCGTGGTTCACAATACCGTAAGTCACAAAAACCATTACAATAAAGTAACATCCCTCTTGCATCATCAGGGTACACAAGAATTTAAAAACATAATTCCCCTATTGAAAGAGTTAAGCCATAGTAGAGACAAAGACTTGAGCCATACTTCAGAAGTAGCTCCTAGCAAGTTGATATCCGAGTTCAGACTAAGCCTGTGTGTTTCCTCCCTGAGAACCTAGGGGGAGGAAACGGAAGAAAGAAGGAGAAACAAAAAGGGTCAGACATAAAGTCTGGCGAGTCTAGTTACTTTTAGCCAGTAAATAAATAAAAGTAACATGATAGCCATATAAAGTGGATAAGTGAGGTCATTACATAAATGGCAAGTGTAACAAGGTAGACAGGGTAAGGTGTATACACTTCTCTAATGATTACTCTATACTATTACTAGTGTAACCAGAATGAGATGATCCCTCCCACTATAAGGTGGTATACTCAGGGCATATGTCCAAAATATACCCTAACCACTACCCTAGTCGATCGACTCCTAACTCTGTAGATATTCTGTGCTGGCCCTACAGCAGGATGTATCATGTCCTACAGTGGAAACCCTTCACTGATATGCACAGCCCCATATCTACTGGTGTCGCAGTCGTCTTATCCCCCTCTGCTCGGCTCATGTACGCACGTGGCACGGTCGGTTTGCGCCGCCCACACCGTCCTCCATGTTTGTATCTCTTACAATCAGTCAGTAAGTGTGTCTCCTCTCCGCCTAGTACGGAGTATTTTATTTGAAACTTACTGTGGGTTACTGACTGAAATGGGTCCCACACAATATGATACAAGCTCTCCCCTTTGTCTTGTGTCCCCCTACTAGGTTTTTCACTGAATATGTATACCACTAGGTGTCATTAATTTCATAGCCATATTCAGTTATGCTTACCCTAAAAGGTGTCTTTAATTACATAACTTTATTATTTTCTCGGGTTATGTATACCACTAGGTGTCTTCAATTATATAACCTTATCGGGTTAAGTTCGTGGGCCTATATGTAAATATTACCCACCCCTCCATATTTACTTAACCCATCCACTATTCCCATCAATTTGCTTAACCCTAACCTTAGTTCAATATCATACAATCCCTATGGATTAGATTTGGCTAAGTAGTCCAATTCATTGCCATGACCATTTATGGTTCATAATGGGCTAGACCTCCCAAATTAGGCCTACAACGTGTGGATGCTGAATATGTCGGTCGGGTCCAGGCAGTCTTATTCCACAGTTGGGCCAAACCTCGTGTCTTAGCCCGATTCATATTTTCATACTTAGACCTCCCACATTAGGTTCAACATTAGTGGCTGCTGGATATGCCGCTCGGGTCCGGGCAGACTTCTACTACTAATGCAACCTAACCTCGTGTCATAAGTACAATTACAATTCCTAATTGTAATTACTAGACATTCCATTTGTAATTAACCAATTAATTAATCCTTTCCTTTTATAGGTGTTAATACCTATTTTACCCAATATTTTTAATTATATGTCCAAAAATTATCATATTCAAATTATGCAAATATTAACCCTTTTTCCCCCGTTCCTTAACTGTTGCCCTCACAAAATTGGCAACACGCTTAGGCTAGACAATAGCCTAGTCATAAACGATAATAGGGAAAATAATGGGAATATAACCAAAGTGATCATCTTGGCATAAACATAAACTAGCATGATAATAAGGTGAACGTACATACTTGCATGGACATGAAATTGTCATCATAACAAGGTGGACATAAAACTGATGAATGGTTGACAGTTAATTGATTCTAACATAATTATGATGTCACAATAAGCATAGTAAGATCTAAATTTGCAATTATAATGTCCAATTGGTTTAGATCTAACATGATAACACAAGGTGATAAATTAGATCACATAATTTAGATCTAGAGGTTGAAATAGATCTAACATGATGACACAAGGTGATAAATTAGATCACATAATTCAGATCTAGTGGTTAAAATAGATATAACATGATAACACAAGGTGATAATCTAGATCTGACTAACAGTTTCAATGTCCACATAAATTAGATCTACTAGTTTAGAAATAGATCTATACAAATCCACATCATAGCATGTCATAGAAGTTACAATTAAGATAAAGATTTAGCTCCAATCCTAACCAATCCAAGGTGACATATGTTCATGATTTACATAAATGATTAGATCTATCCAATGATGTAACTATCCAAATTAACAGGGTTATATTAACCACAATATACTTACAAACCAAGATCCACCATAATAACATAGCAGAATAATCATAATTGAATTGGATGTAGAGAAATAGATCTATCATGACATAGCATAGGATATGATAATAGCATAGATTCAAGGTTTACAACGTATCCAAATCATAGTCTTTCATAGTTTACTTATATTCATTTAAACCTAAAAATAACTAGAAACTCACTGCGTTAGGTTTAGAAAATAGAGAAAGAAGGGAACTTGGATTTCTGGATTTGATTTACCATAGTTGATAGAAGAAGGTAAGGGATCCAGTTCAATTCACACCCCAGCAGAGTTTAGCTGCTTTTGATTCTTTGTGAAGAAAACGAGAGAATTAAGGTATATTTATAGCTGTAAAACCCTCTAAACTGACTGCCACATAAGCCCTAGGGTGAATCAAGTTGCGGGTTGCCTCAACTTGGAAAAAGGCCCGAATTCCCAAAAACTATTCTGGGTGGACTTTACAGGTGTGCCAGTGTAAAATTGTCTTGGCACACTTGTGAAGTGCGCCAGTTATACCTGGTTTGATTTTTCAACCTTTTATCATCCGTAACTTCTTCATATATTATCCGTTTTACGCAAACTGGGTGTCTATCCAGACCATTATTTCGAGACGGACATAATGACGTAGTCTGTTTCCCTTAATTCTTAATATTGAATTAATTATTATTTAAT
This sequence comes from Allium sativum, assembly GCA_030737875.1. Lineage (NCBI taxonomy): Eukaryota > Viridiplantae > Streptophyta > Magnoliopsida > Asparagales > Amaryllidaceae > Allium > Allium sativum. Next base: position 301,798,121 of record CM060925.1, on the reverse strand, counting down.
TTATCCTCTTAGTGTTAACAAAATTACGAGGTGTTACACTAAGACTAGGCGAGATTAAAGAAACCAAGTTTATTGGCTATTTCATAAGTGGTTTTTATTATTGGAATGAATTGATAAAGTTATAAACTTTAAATAGTTCATGAAATGACTGGAAACTTAGAAGTATGAAATATGAAATGAAAATCCAAATAGAATTCCAAATTTAAGTAAAGTGGTTAGAAAAGCTAAGAAATCGATCAAAAGTCGCATATTTGAAGAAAGATGAGGCTTTAATTAAGATGAAACTAAAAATAGATTTGAAATAAATTTAAAGGATTTTAAAATGCTGAAATGGACTAATGGAGTTAGAAGTGTATGGGAATTGATTTTAAAAGGAATTGAAAAGTGATTTTTCTTGTAATTAATGAATGTATTTTTCAACGTTGTTTATAAGTATAAGAAATGTGATAAAATGGGTTTATGTGAATAAGATTAGCGAATAAATTGAATTGGAAATGGAATATGAATATTTTTGCATAATTGGGGAAATGAGACGATTGTCTAATAAATGGTATTTTACGGTAAGATTGCCACAAAGAGTTAGAAATGATAATTTAAATGAACAAGGTTGTGGAATTGTTTTATATGAATAAATGAATTTGTCAAACTGAGTTAAATATTGATGAAGGATTAAAGATTTTATAAATGGAAGTTAAGGATTTTATAAATGAAATGTTAATGATTTTTATAATTAAAGTATGAATGGTTTTGTAAATGATATCTTTAATGTTTATTTACAGAGGTTGAGTTGAATTATTTTTATTAATTTTATGAAATGATATTTAAATAAAAGTGGAAATGATTTGTGAGATTATAAAGAAGTATAATCAGTTTAAATGGTAAAAAGGAATTATGATGTGTTTTTGTAAGAAATTAGAATCTGTTGTACGTTGTTTGAGTTGAGTAACTTTCGAGATGTCAATCAGATGTTGGTTTTGACATTCAGGGTTGATACTGAGAGATTTATTCACCTACCAATTTACAATGAGGAGCTAATGGGGTAGAAATGAAATGATAGTCGAATATTGTTGTACTAAATAAGAAAAATGAAATGTTTTCCAAATATTGGACTTTATAGAAGTTTAATTAACGACAAATTAATTAAAGAGGCTAAATGATATTGGGTATTGAATCAATGAATTCATTTTATTTTTACGGATGAATGTTTTCTTATTTGATAGTTAAATAACCGACTATCAAATATGGCCTATATGATTATTGGTACACAAAGTCCGGGATTGAATTTATATTCGAAAACCATTATTACCTATAAATAGGAATATGTGGAAAATGATTATAGAGATGGAGCAATTGAAGACCGTAGATCTTCATAAAATGGAAGAATCACGTAAACTCTCTGGCTGGTCTCTAGAGATATAATGTGATTCTGTCATGGTTGGAATCTATGGATTGCAAGTTGTACTCGCTACTAATCCATGAGATGATTCCTATATTATATACAGTAGGAGAGTACATTCAGTTCATCCTGTTCCTAGATGACTTGTATGGACAAATGTCTGACAGATTATTTCCTAAAAACCACGTACGCTGATTTTTACAAATATGCTATAACAACCCGGAAAATACGAGCCAATTTAAAATTTTTAAATTGGTCATTTCAAAGGAATTTGAACAATTGAAATAGAATATTTCAATAAAATAGTGAATTAGAAATAGTGAGTCAGTTTGAAAAATTGAATTCAAACTTTGACTGACTGTGCCGGGTGGAAAATATAACCGATTTTAGTGAAACCAAAAAAATTTAAATCTGTTTATCAATACCTTTCTAATGAATCTGAAAAATCGAAGTTTCATAGCGGGAATCAAAAGTTATGGCCGAATGAATTTTCAGAAAGGTCGCTATATAGAATATATAGCTCTGGAAAATAGATATTTTGCAAACGACCTCGGAATTCGACGAAACCACTTTGTTGGGTACGGGATGTCAAACTATTGCTAGGTTTCAAATTTCATAATTTTTGAAGATAGTATGTGAGCGTGGCAAAAGAAAATGTGTTTGGTCAATTTCTGTTAAATTGGATCGACCAGAAAATGACCATTTTTCAAACGATCTCAGAATTCAATGAAACTAGTTTTGTTGGGACCGTAGTGTCAAAACATAGCTAGATTTATTTTTCTGGAATTTTTCTAATTAGTTTGTGGCCCTGGCAAATTGGAATGTACGTTCAAAGTTAAAAATTAAATGTTTTATACTTAAATTTGAAGAATAACTGACTGTAACAGTCGAATTGGCCAACGAAACATATCTCATTATGTCCGAGATGGGGGTAATTAGCTAGGGAAGACAGTCGTTGGGTTTGAATTGGTGTCCGTGTGGAGAAACACTATTTAAAAATTTAATAAAGTCCTTGGCCAATCAGAATTTTTCTTTCATTATTTTTAAAAATAAAAAAAGCTCAAAACCCTCGTTTTCTCTCTCTCGACCGACGATCCACGTTTTCGCCACTTCCCAGCCGAATCGCCGCCGCCTCTGCCATCTCCAGCCTTCGCCACCAGCAGTAGTCGACGCGCCTCCCTCCCCTCTTCAAATCCGACCCTACCCCGACCCCTATCGTCGCCGCATCGACGAGAATCGTCGACCCAAACCCCGCAACTTCTAAGCGCCGCCCCGATTGCCAGAGACCACCGAACCACCTCCAACCACCACCAGTCGACTGATTTTTCCTCCCTCTTCCACGCTGTACCCTCTGATCAGCCTATCGTGCCTCGGTTCTCGCGAAAACTGCAACCCTAGTATTGAACCATCGTGAAAGGTGAGTCCTTTTTGATGTTTGAACTTTGAAAAATCATATCTTTATGGTGTGTTGACGAAATTCGATGAAACTGGAAACATCGGGACCGCAAGGAGGCTCTTTACCACATAGAAGAGACCGCGGATTTTTCTGAGTCATCTACGATTTTTAGCACTCCAAAAACCAATGTGAGAAATCTAAATTAAATGAATTTGAATGGAAAATGTCGTGTATAAATTATATAAGCGAAATATAAATTACACACGTGTTGTATACCTCATGTACATGCGTTGTGTAAGCTATATAAGCGAAGTATGAATTATACATGCATAGTATAATTGATATATGTGTTGAAATGCAAGTGAAATATAGAATATATATATATATATATATATATATATATATATATATATATATATACTCCCCTCGTCCACAAACCATGGATGATATTTATTGTTGTGTATTGGTGTGAAATATTGGATGAAAAATGCGAATGGTTGAATAATTGTTTGTGGTTGATATTGATTGGTTGTGGTTGAAAAATACCATTGGTGACTGAAATGAATTGGAAATAATTGTGGAAATAAAAATAAAACATGCCGCCTGTGTGCGAATTAGATGCATGAATCCCCACTTTCAAAAACCGCGAGGTTTTAAGGTAGAGCGAGGAGCCGTACTAGGGACGGTGCCGGTTTTAACTACCCTGCCGTTATGCTGCAGATACTTTGAATAATATTCATATGTTAGAATTATTTTCATATGTTGAAATTATCTTCATGCGTTGAAATTAAAGTCATGTGTTGAAACTATATCCATGTGTGGAAATGCTCATGTGTTGAGAAGTGATGTGTGAAAATTAAATTCATGTGGGAATGAATGAAGTGTTTAAACAATAAAAATCACATTTTTATAATATATATGAAATATGTAAAATATTTGCCTTATATATAAATAGTTTCAACAGTAAAAATTTCATCTTTCTTATATGAACAACATATATAAATTATCCATGTGTGGAGATGCTCATGTGTTGAGAAGTGTGTGTATTGGAAAAGTTCATGTGTTGAATAAAAAGATCGAACAATAAAAGTTATATTTTTATTGAAATTATAAAGTGTTAAAAACATTCATTTGTTGAACAAATATTTTAAATGATAAAAATATCATTTTTATCATATACGTGATATGCTAATGATATGCGAGTGTTGAAATAAATATTTGTGAGAGAAATATTATTTTTAACATGCATAGGAACTAAATAAAATAGTCATGTGTTGAAATATATTTTAGTTCGCCAAAATTATCATTTTTGAAATGTGAAGTGTTAAAAATAACCACTTGTTCAAATAAATATGCATGAGTTGAAACATTCATTAATTAGCTAATGATATGATTTTTTGCCTATGCATGCAACATTAGGATGAATGGTGTTTTTAAACCAAAGTGAATTAAAATATAAAATCGAATGGAAAATGAGAAGTGATAAGAATTGTATATATATACATGCATATTTATTGAACAGGTTATAGCAAAGAGGCTAGAGAAGAGGAATAAAATTTTGTGCCCGACAAATAGGTACACGTTTACTGTTTTGTTTGGGTGATGATTTCATGAGCCTGTTGGCTAGCCGCTTGGCTTTTTCTTTTTCTTTTTGAGATGAGACGCCCGTGTGGCTATTTGGGAATTTTCCCAGCCCCTCTCATACAGAGGAGGTTATGGCGAAATTTTCCAAAATTTAAAGGCATTAGTGAAATATTTGAAGTGAAAACGATATAGGAATTTTTGAATGAACTATATTTATATAAATATATAAATTTAAATAAAATTTAAACGAATCGTGGCCGTGTAGTTCGCATTTTGAAACCGTGATTTCAAATGACTAGTGCGGGAAATCCGACTAATGGATTTTCCCGAAACCACAACCGTTGGGTTCGCCTTGGAAATATTCCAACGGCACCAACTTTGTGAAGATCCGACGGTTGGATTGTCTGGAATGTTTAATTCAAATCTGAAGAAAAACAGCGCCAGAAACGATTATATTTATATATATATAAATATAATTAAATTAAATCGAATAATGACGCTGTATTTCGTAATTTGAAATCGTAACTTCAAACGACTAGTGTGGAAGATCCGACCGTCGGATTTTCTCGAAACTAAAACCGTTGTATTCGTTCTGAAATAATCTTTCTAATGATATAAATTTGTGAAGATCCAACGGTTAGATTTTTAGATATGTGTAAAACAAATTTAGTGAAAAACAGCGCCAGTGCATCGGCATGACCTGAAACGTCGTTTAATTAAATATGGCCGTTTTAAATAAATAAAAATGGCGATATATTGTTATAAAATATTATAGACGATATAGAGTGGAAATAAACCAATTTTGTTGTGTTTTCTTGACATGTGATGGTTGAATGTATTTAACACGAAGATTATAACTAAAGAACTGAAATGTGAATGTTGAATAGTCTAACCATGTGATAAATTGATTTGAAAATCTAAATATACGTAGGCTATTTGAAAAGGCCGAGTTCATTATCATTTCAAATAATCGATCGACGTTGAGAAGTCGAAGAGTCGAAGATGGTTGAAGACCGACGATCTTCACATTGGATGGATGGGCGCTACTGATGCTCGTGATCGGAGTAGCTACCTTGAAGGAGCTGAAGTAGTAGCCGTCCAGACATACTGTTGATTGTACGGATATACGAGGAAATTGGTGCCTCCGATTTTGTTCAAACCCAGAACGAACTTGTAAATGGACTGTGTGTCTGACATTAGATTTTGTTCTGTGCTGATTGATCTCTGTGAAATATATATCTGTTTGGTGGCGGAGAATTTATTCTCTTACTTAACGCCCTTCTCTGAGACATACGAGATCAGAGGTTATGTATTTATAGAAATCAGTCGCATGGAGTGGATTTCCTGTGTGGCATGCCTAAGTGGCATATGATCAAGGCTTCTGTTGCAAAGCAAAGTCTTGTGGTTGATGATCAAAGCATGGTCTGTGTGACGTAGCTTTGTATATAACGTGAATTCGTGAGCCTCACACCCCGGTATGAGTCAAAAATGGGAGATGGACCGCTGGGAGAGCACGACGTTTCTTTCTAGCTAAGGTGGCGTCAGTGACCTACCAGCTCTGACATTATATATACTTTTCACCTGTGTGGTAGTTGGAATGCGAGGCGCCTCGATTATAGGTCTGTAAGGACCGGGAAACGTGTGTTCAGGAATTGCCAATCCTCAAAAGTAAGAGAGGATCGGCCAAGCCGATTCCAAGGACCGCTGTGTGCGATCCTGGGGCATTTGCTAGAGTGTCTCGAACGGAGAGGAGCTTGCCCCTTGCCTCAACTCATGATGGAACCCAATTTCCAATATGAAATTTCGGATGTGATTGTATTACTAGTACGACGACAAAGTGGTATGGGTCATTTATGCCGCCTATGATTGATATTTATGATTGAAATCGCTTTTGAAACATGTATGCACTAGTAATAACATCAAACACTTTTGTTTTATACGTATGAAGCATTTTTTGCCATTATAAGGTAAAACTCTATCCTCCGGCTTGCGTTGCATTGTGTGATGGGACCTGAGTCTTATAATGGCTTCATTTTGTAAAAAGCATTGCGATGATTTAATCATTTACTTTATTTCATGCACTAGCACTCATTGGAGTAAACCCATTCCGCGAAAGTGGCGTGGTCCTTTGATTTGCCTTATTATTGTTGTTAATAAGTTAAGTAAATTTCTCATACCAGTCCCATGACTGACTTGTAGTTTGTTTCACCTTGCAAACTCGGGTGCCCTCATTTTCACATGGGTAGCCTAGTTACAGGTATCTGGTGCACTTTTGGCTCATGGCGAGGCTTGACTACACCGTGCTGACTTTGACTCTTTCCGCCATTATAGTATATGTATTATGATTCCGCCATTGGCGATGTAGACTGATATTTATTTTGTGTACTCTTTATGTATGATCCCACCTCTGGCGATGGTGACTGATTATGTCTTATTGTGCACTAATTTGTATCATGCACTGTGCTCTCTGATGTGGTGATATCTATATGATTCCGCTGTCATATGTGTGTAAATTATTCTATTTTATGTTTATGATATTATCTGTGATCTGCTAATGATGATTGATGTGTTATATTCTAATGATTATCCTTAACACCATGACATGGGGTTTTGGGATCGTCACATATGCCGAGTTGGAGGGAAAGAGGGGCAATTCTTTTTCTCCCAGAGCATTTTGTTGGACGTTAATTAGGTATTTGACGGATCTGATATTGTGGCATTCAAATTAAATGGTGGCCAGATGTTCCAAAAAAGTTTATAACCACATGCCTCATCAACCGGGAAATAGCATAAAATCGGGTAGGTCGCATGGCTATGCGGGTTGCGCCCATTAGGGTATATCATTACCAGATCTAGAGAAATCAAATGCCTTCGGTTGTCCCTTTTATTTTTGTATGCTTTCGGCGGTTGGCTGGTTCCCAACCATGGTGATGATATAATCGCAACACTCAAGTGAAGTGTGTGGTCGATTATATTTAGTCAGGTTGCAAGATGCTCTGGTTGAACCCCAATGCATTCCTCTCCAGAGGTACATTATCGGAAGGGGTCCCATACCTTACTAGGAAATCCATTATCCAATAAGTGCCAGTGGTTTTTGGTAGTATACTATGTATGTGTAGCGTAAGATGCAAGCATTCCGCTAGTTGCTATTTATTTGTATTTAGACATTATTATAGTATCAGAAAAGATATGATTTTAAAAAAATGTTTTGGGTTATCATAAGGTAAAAGTCGTCCGTGTTTATGTGCGCATTTGGTTTTACGATTATCCTTTTCTTTCAAAAAATTTCGTAAAGTTAAGCAAGTCGGTCGTTATATGTGTTTTTTCAAGGTAAAAGTCGCCCGTGTTTATATGCGGATTTTGTTTTACGATTATCCTTTTCTTTCAAAGAATTTGGTAAAGTTAAGCAAGTTGGTTGTTGTATGAGTTTTTTCACTGAAAGCCTTCCAGACTGATAATTCATGTGACTTGCGTGTTGCAAATGGGCTCGGTCAGAATGAGTTTACAGGTTCAGGTTAACGGATGCTGTGAAGTCCGAAGATGAGTTGGAGAAGCCCAGACGTATGATTCATATTTTGTATTCCGCTGTGTGGTGTGAATAAGGAAAGATATTTATAACTATCCTGATGTATTGGTGTATTTTGATGTTTGATAGTATTATTTTAAGCTCTCAATAAAAATTATTTATATATTATATTTTGTTCCGCTGCGATGTGAGATTTTGATTCTGTGTTGTTTCTTCTTCTCATTCTTCTATTCTTAACTTTCTTTCTTATCTCACCCTCTAACTTCTTCTTCAAGCTTTCTGGGTTTTGATTCTTGAGTTTGGATATGGGATGTATTAGTGTCTAAGTTCGAGAGTCGAATTTTTCAAGATGATACATCTGGGCTATATACCATGACGTCACTCCTAGCTGAAAGGAAATGCATGTCCTCGCTGTTGTCCTTCATCCCACTTCTGGTTCATACCGGGGTGTGAACCTCATGAATTAACGTTATACAAAAAGTTATGCTATATTAAGGCCACGCTTTGATCATCATCCACAAAGCCCTGCTTTTCAACAAAAGCTTTGATCCATGCATCTCAGCATGCCACATTGTAAGTTCATACCATGCAACTGGTATCCACCAATATATAACCTATGAGCTCGTACGTCTCAAAGGAGGGTGTTAAGCAAAGAGAATAAATTCTCCGCCACCAAACAAATATATATTTAGTAGAGATCGATTAATATAGCACAAACTACGATGTTCGACACACAATCCATTTGCAAATTCGTTCTGGATCTGAACGAAATCAGAGGATACTTATTTCTCGTCCTATATGTTCAATACAGAAGAGAGGCCCTCGCATATCCACTCGATCTCTACATACATTTGGACGACAACCACCTATTACCTCATCTTGGATGTACTTCCCAAGCGAGACATCAACAATAAACCAAACGGTGTGAAGATCTCCAGTCTTCAACTACCATCTTCATATCTTCGACTTTTAATCGTCGTATCAATTATTCAGAATAGGTTAAACCCGGTATTCTCGAATAACTCGTGCATCTTATAATCAAGTGATATAAAAACACATCATACGCCTCATTCCAATCCAGTATATTCTTTTGTTCAAATATTCTTATTACTGGGAATTATCCCATAAATCTTATCAAAGATTTAATTCATTTAAACCTCTTATTTAAATCTTTCCTTACAAACCATTGCAAAAGATTTTATATCTTCTTTTCACGATGTTAAACCAAATAAAGGTTCATAAAACTAGTCGAGATTAACGAGCCATACCTAAGTAATCATTTCTTTTATTATACCAACCCCAATCTATTCGTCCCACGGGGCAAAACTGGTAGTACTCCATATCTAACACCCATTGTGTTGGTAAATTTAATTACCATTTGACGCTCAAAATCTAATTAAAGATTTATCTATCGGATGGAGTAAAATTGGTGGTACTCCATTCTCGAACACTTCTATTATTTGGTAAATTTAATTACCCCATTCACATTTCAATGTAATTTAAGATTCATTAAAACACCAACTTAGTTTTAATCTTCAAAATCATTATTTAATGATTACTCAATTTTGGGAAGTTAATCCTGTCTTTAACAGGGTTAAAGAACTAATGTCATTTAAAAACATCATTCACGATAATACTAAAATCAACTTCCATTAATATAGAATTTTCATAGAAATCAGATCAATCATATAAACTTATGTGTTAGAAAAATACTATAAATGGAATAACGACAAAGCCTTTTAAATTTCACAAATGGCAACGGTTTTCTTTCACAGAAGCTCATCTCGACTATTATTAAATCGAACTCCACTCAACTCCTATTTAGTTTATTAAAGTGCAAAACTTCTCTTTAAAAAAATTTAACTAAATATTTATTAAAAGATTTATAAATTCCAAATCATAACTTCAGTATTAGTTGGGTTTAAGAACTAATATTATTTAAAACATCGTTCACAATGAACCCAAATTCAACATCCATTTAATTCCAATTATATTTATTAAATGGAAAATGTCATTAATCTTAATTAAAAGATATATTCCTTCCCCAATGGGTTTAAGAACTGCGTTATTAAAGACATCATTCACGACAAACCCAAAATCCAATTTGATATTAAATACAATGCTCTGAATAGAAATCGTAACGACTTATATTCAACATCAAATTCTTAAAACAATAGATATCGTTGTGGGAATAATGATACCTATATCCTCCAATTTTCCTAACGATATATGTATAATCACTGAATCCAATACTAAAATATCTGGAGATAATTTCTATTCAAGTCCTATCCAATTTATATATATTGGAAATCTCTGGTTATATTCAAACCATTGCAATTCCTTTTAATTCTTTATTCTAGTTGTTAACTAGTTCATTCAGATAAAAATATCTTTTTTCTTTTCAAACTTGGAGTATTTCATCCAAAATCTTTCCAAATCAGTTATTACAATTTTAAATAATTTATTCATATTTTTAATAATTTTATTAAGGCCCTTACAGTCGGTTTCAAATATCGGTCACTGAACTGCATCGATAGCAACCTTTTCCAATACCGAGTTAGACATATTTTAAAACCAACTGTTGGATTTTAAATCGGTTATATTCATTTGAAAGATCTTTTCGATATGATCCTAACAGTTCTGGTTTTAGGAGAATCTGACGGTCGGATCTCCTGTTACATCAATTATAAGTTACTGGTCGAAATTCGTGAAAGGTTGTTGTGTGAGTTGTTCTATTCGAACCATTTATATATATATATATATATATAATGTAATATATCTCATTGATTTCCATTCAAAGCATATTTTATAAAACGTTTACAAATTCATTTAAAAACGATTTCAACTTCTAATTCAATTTTAAATAAAAATTGAATATCCCATGTTATTATAATTACCAAATAATAATAAATTCAAAATGTCAGATTTTGAAATCAAATATTCTCGATTTCCATTATAATTTTATGATCTTTATGTCCATCCAAAATCGCACATCAAAATCAAACTTCAGTTCTTCAATGAATATTATATTAAAATTTTTGTTTTTACTCCGAATTGAAATGAGATTCAACCAAGTACCAAATAATTTTATTTATATAGATTTCATACATCACATGTATTCAGCAATAATTATAAACAATATTAAACATCCAATTCACATCCAGAATGTACCTACAATCGTATAAGCACTAAATAATTAAATAATGCTTGCAATGGTCTATCAATCAATCGACTGACATACAACTACAAACAAGGGAGATGCGCGAATTTATTATCATCCCTAGACCCGTGTGGGGTTTTCAACCAATAAATAATCAATTAATAAACTATTTATTTATTCCAATTGATATTGCCTAAATGGGTGAACATAAACAAGTCATTCGAATTTTAAAAGGATTTCATCTAATTTCATCTACCACAAATTATTTAACATCGTTTTAACATGTTAATTATTTCAAAATCACATTCAAATGATAACATAAATAATCATCCATTCATCCATTTAGTTTTCAGACAACTGTGATGTGATCCACCATATACCGTATAACAATTTGTAATAATTAACGAAATAAAAATCAGCATAGGCAATCAATATATATTCAGTTATAAAATAAATTATCTGTACAAATTAGTTGAGTGAGAAAGTTATCACATTGGTCGGTTAGAAATCGTTGTAAACGACTGTTTTCCATTAAATTAAACTAGACGTTTAATTTAATCGAAATTGCAACTGCTTCCAATCTCATCCAGATCTATTCCAGAATGTAGTTTTCGCTACCACAATTCCAACGTAGCTAGTTTCTCTTAATTTTGTTAACCAATGTAAAAATTATTCCATTTATAATAACACGATTTAATTAAATATAATTAACTCCTAATTTTTATTTTTATTTTACCCTAATTATAACGTTAATAAAAAAAGGCCGAAGCCTTATCTTATTCGTTCCGTTTCTGGAACCTACGCATTCGACAATCCTTCCATCGCCGTGTGAACCAGACGTCACCGGACCCTCATTTCTAGTCTCCACTTTGTCGCCCATTACCATGCCACCCACTGCCGTGTGCGATGGCGAACTCGCGCCTCCACCTTGGTCAGTAATTGAACCCGAACATCAAGAGTTTGGACATGAATTTTGAGCATACTATTCTACGAAAATTTATCATTACCATACAGATTCGAAGATCGAAAAAAACTCCATAATTTTCATTTTAGAAGTTCGATCTAATATGGAGCAGATTGGAAGTAATAATCGAAAGAAAAGAGAGCTTTCGGCCATCGATTGCAAAAGAGGCGGCAGCCTGATATAATGAATTAGGTTTTACCAATTTTAAGGTAATATATATATATATATATATATATATATATTGCAACGACCCAAACTCGCCCTTACAGGAAAGCCCGGATTGAGTTGAGAACACAACAAATTAGAACAAAAACAGAAGAACATTTCATTGCTATTGCAATAATTTTCATCAAAGTACAAGAATATGCAGAGTATGAACAAATAATATACATTTGATAAATATCAGAGATTTACAAATTACAATACAGCGGAAAAATAATATATAACACAACAGTAAGAAATACACAGATATAGAGCGTTCCAAATATAGCTTCAGCTGTTAACCTAGATCATGTGAATATAATATCTACAAAACTAAATCTCCTAGCTGCCCGTGTGAAAAACTGGGACACCCAGAGTTTAGGTTAAAACAATAAACCCCAGGTCAGTCATGTGACTGGTGTGAGAACTAAAACAGTTATCAAATCTTTACTTTAAAATAAAGTAAATTAAGGGACCACGCCGTATAACATGGAACGGGTTTCCTCCTAAGAATACCAGTTCATAAAACAAACAGCGTAATGCTTTTTGGAAAAATGAAGCTATTATAAGACCTAGGTCCCATCACACAATGCAACGCAAGCCGAAAGACAGGTTTTTCCCTTATAATAGCCAGACATGTTTGGTACTTTTAAAACAAATCATTTTGACATTATTATAAGTGCATAGTGTATAAAACAACTTCAAATATAAATGTATCAATCATAGAAGACATGGGTACCATATATCGTGTCGCCAAAACTAGGCTCTACACTTAAAACTGCAAAGTCATGTATTGGAAGTTGGATTTCCATCTGTGAACCAAGGCAAGGGATCGCCCTTACCGCTTCGAGAATCTCAAGCCCGAGTCTTAGGACCCAGACTCAGGCGGGCCCTTGGATTTTCAAGGCAGGTCCACATGGAGTGGATTAAAATGCCTGAACAATGTGTTTCCCCATCCTATGGGGCGTAAATGAGCCAGATGACTCAATATCCATCGGGTCCGTAGTAATCGATATTTTCGAGGCGCCTCGCTATTCATCAAATAATATGCAGCATCCACATGGGTAAAATGTCTAGGCTCCATACCATGACACCACTCCTAGCTAGAAGGAAACGCATGTCCTCCTCGAAGTCCTCTCTCGTTTCTGGTTCACGCCGAGGTGTGAGGCTCGCGAATTAACGCTACACACAAAGCTATGCTACATTAAACCGCACTTTGATCATCAACCACAAGACTCTACTTTTCAACAGAAGCCTTGATCATTTGCATTTCAACATGCCATACCGGCAATTCACGCCATGCGACTGATGTCTATCGATATATAACCTTTGAGCTCATATGTCTCCAAGAAGGGTGTTAAGCAAGAGAATAAATTCTCTGCCACCAAATAGATATATATTTAATAGAGATCAATCAACACAGAATAAAATCCAATGTTAGACACACATCCATTTACAAGTTCGTTCTGGGACTGAACGAAACCGAAGGCAACTTATTCCTCTTCCCATATGTCCAATACAGGAGAGAGGTCCTCGCATATCCTGTCGATCTCCAAGTACATCTGAACGATCACTACTTATTACCTTGTCTTGGGTGTAAAACCCAACCAAGACATCAGTATCGATCCAAAACACAACATACGCCTCATTCCAATTCTGAATATTCCTTTATTTAAATGTTCAGATCCATTGGGAAAGGTTCCCATTAATTTTATCAAAGATAATTCTTTAAATTTATTCTTTAATGTTCCTTTGGATTTCAATTCTAAACCAAATTAAGGTTTATCAACTAGCCGGGATTAGCGAACCTTATCGAAGTAATCATTTGTTTAATTTCCCAGTCCCAACCTATTTATTCCATGAAGCAAACTGGTAATACTCCATATCTAACACCACGGTGTTATCGGTAAATTTAATTATCATTTCACGTTCAAATCTAATTAAAGATTTAACTATCGCTTGGAGCAAAATTAGTGATACTCCATTCTCGATCATTTATCGAATTTGATAATCATAGTTTATCATATTCTCATTTCAATCTAATTAAAGATTCATTAAAACTCTATTTAGTTTTAATCTTCTCAAAAATCAATATTAATGATCATTTCATATCTAGGAAATAAATCCTGTCTTTAACTGGATTAAAGAACCAATGTCGTTTAAAACACAGTTCACGATAAATCCAAAATCACATTCCATCAATTATGGAATCTTCACGGAAAACAGATCAATATATATAATCTATATAAACTTCCATATCCAACAAATAATATAAATGGAATAACGACAAAGCCTTTTAAATTCCATGTATAGTAACAGTCTTCCTCCACAGAAGCTCACTTCGATTATTATCAAACCAAATTCCATTCCATTCTAATTTATTGTATTAAATTGGAAAACTTTACTTTGGAATCCCTTAAATCTTAGTTAAAAGATTTATATATTCCAAATCACACTTCATTGTAAATCGGGTTAAAGAACGAATGTCGTTAAAAACACAGTTCATGATAAACCTGATTCACATACCATTTCATTCCAATTACCAAATGTAACTGGAAACTCTAATAATCTTAATTAAAAGACTTATTCTTTTCAAACGGGTTTGAAGAACAGTGTTAATGAAGACACCGTTCACGACAACCCAAAATCCCATTTCCTTTATTCAATTCCAATTAAATATTAATTAATTGGAAAATTTCACTAAATCGTAATAAAAAGATTTATTCTTTCCTCAACTCGGTTTAAGAACAGTGTTATTTAAGACACCGTTCACGACAAACCCAAAATCCTATTTGATATTAAACACAAGGCCCTGAATAGATAGTATATCGGCTTATATTCAATATCAAATTCTGCAACCAATAGGTATCGTATTGGAAATAACGATATAAATATATCTTTAAAATTTCCATAACAATATCTGTATAATCACGAAATCCAACATCAAAATACTCCGAAGACGATTTCCATTCAAATCCACTCTAATTCATATATTGGACCTTTTGGTTATATTAAAACACATTCTCAATCCAATTTATTTATTTCAAAAATAATTGGATTAAAATTATAGTTAATAGCTAGTTCATTTCGATAAAAATATATTTCTATCTTTTCGAATATGGAATTTTTCATCCTAATTCTTTCCAAATCATTTATTATGATTTTACACAAATTATTAATATTTTTAAAAATTTTATCAAGGCCCGTACAGTCAATTTCCATAAACGGCCATCGAAGTGCACTTACAACGAACTTTTCCAATTTGATTTGGACATAATTCCAAATCCAACCGTTAGATTTAAAATCTCTTATATTCGTTGGAAAGCTCTTTTCGGTACGAACCCATATGTTCTTGTTTTAGGAGAATCCGACGGTTGGACCTCCCATAATGTTAATTCGAATTCAATGGTCGAAATTCGCGAACTGCCACGGCGCGACGCGTTCTATTCAAGCCATTAAATATATATAATATATATATTATATATATTTCATCGATTTCCATTTAAAACGTATTTTATAAAACGTTTTAAATTTGTTTTCAAAATGATTTCAACTTCGTATTCAATTTTAAATCAAAATTGAATATTCCATATCATTGATATATAAATGATAATATTTTCAAAACATTAGATTTTGAAATCACTTCCTTTTCGATATTCATTATAAAAATGAATAAAATCGATATAAATATCGTTTGCATCAAAATGGCGCATCTTTAATCAACACGACTTCATAAATTTTAATACTTCCGTGTCCATCCCAAATCGGACATCAAAATCATATTTTGATCCATTACTGAATATTATTTTAAGATATTAGTTATTTTAAAATGTTTGTTCTCTCTGAATTGGAATCAGACACAGTCAATTACCATATAATTTTATTTATATGGATTTCATAAACACATGTACACAACAATAATCAAACACAGTCAAACATCAGCCAGAGTGCATTACAAAACTACATAAGCATTAAATACAAATAATTAACGCTTACAACAGTCTGTCAACCAATCGATTGACATACAACTAAATATTGGGATTAGTGTATCTCCAGTATCATCTCAATACCCGTGTGGAGTTTTCAAACAACAAACACTGATTATTATTTGTGCAGTTGGGCGATGTGTAAAATATATCGTCCTAATCAATATCAGTTATTTCAACTCATGAATATTTTATACAGTTCATTTATACAATAAAAGTGATATTTTTATTGTTCTAACATTTTTAGAAAATTTCGGCAGCATAACGACGCGATACTAGAACCGAAATAAGGTCTAGCCTTATCCCTCGCCTTATAATGGCTCGTGCCATATAAAAACCAAATTCTAATCGATTCACTTCACTTCCCAAACCAAATTCGAACCAATAATCCAATCAACGAAACAAACATGGTTTTAAACAACGATGTCGGTTGCTACTAAGCACCGTCAGCATCCTGGTATATATATTTAAGTAGAAAATAAATTAAAGTGAGAAGTTCTCACCTTTGCGTTCCGCTCCGCTATTTCATTTCTGAATTTTTGAATAGCTTTGATTTGCCTGAAATTCAACGCAGTTTTTCCACGCTGTTCATAGTGAAAATCACATTTTATTATGATGATTATATATTTAAAAATTGCATTTTTATATCGCTGTATATATAAAAGATCACATTTTTATAACGTTATATATATAATAAAAAATCATATATTTATATGACTGAAAATCGAATTTTCATATAACTAAAATCGTATTTTTATATAACTAAAAATCGAATTTTTATATTGCTACAACATATATAAAAATCACATCTTTATATTTTTAAAGAATTCCTGCCTCTATATTTTTAAAAATCTTCTCTCTATATTTTTTTAAAAAAATCATATTTTTAAACCATTAGAAATCATATTTTTCTAATCATATAAATTATAATTTTCTAATCGTATAAATTATATTTTTCTACTCAAATTAAAAGAAGTTAAATAAATAAATTAGAGGACTCAAATTTTTCTGTTGGTGGTGGGTGGCTAAGGGGTGGCTTAAGTCGTCGGAGGGCGAGCAGGAGGAGGGAAGAAGGCGGTGCCGGCAATGGCATATGGCAGCTAGGGTCTCGTCAGTGGAGGGCTCGTGGTTGTGGGTTCGAGGGGGGCGATTACGCAAGAGGGAGAAAGTAGTGAAGGGGTGGTGCAGCGAGGTGGGGGTCTGGCGCCTGGAGCGGTGGCGCAAGAGAGGGGGCGCGACGATGAGTGGCAGCGGGCTAGGGCACGATCGATTTGGGTTTATTTTATTTTTAGTTTTCTCTTCGTTGACTGCTTAGGAGAAAGGGAGGGGTGAGGGTATTATATAATAATATATATTTGTATTAATTTAATTCATTTTCAGATAAAGCTTTTTAATTCGAACTCCAAATCAAACCCAACGACTATCGCCTCTAGCTAAATATCCCCATTCCAAACATAATAGGGTATGTTTTGTAACCTATTTCGGCTGTTACGATCAGTTTCCGTTAAAATTAAAATATATATCATTATATTTTAAATTCAAACGCACATTTTAATTTACCGAGGCCACATACGGTCTCCAAAAATTCCAGAAAAATAAGTCTGGCTATGTTTCGACAATACCGTCCTAACAAAACTAATTTAGTCGAATTTGGAGATCATTTGAAAAACAGTCATTTTCCATTCGATTAAATTCAAATTGAAATTACTAAACATGTTTAAATTCACCACGCTCACATATTGATTCCAAAAATTATGAAAATTGGAATCTAGCAATAATTTGACATTCCGAATCCAACCAAAGTGGTTTTGTCGAAAATGGAGGTCGTTTGCAAAATCACTATTTTTAAGGGCTATATATTACATAAAATTCCACAGCGACTATTCTGAATTTTCAACTGGACATAAATTTTTATTCCCGTTATAAAATCTGGATTTTTCACATTTGTTTGAAAGATATTTTCAAACAGATTTAAATATTTCTGGTTTTACCAAAATCCGGTTTATTTTGAATCCTGTACATTCATTTGAAATCGAATTTTCAAACTACCACGCCATTTCAGGCTCGTATATAATTAAAATAAATGTATTCGTTCTAACTTCATTTAAAATAAATAATTTATATGTTCCAATTCTATTCAAAATAAATATCTTGTCATTATTATTTAAAATAAATCATTTAAATGTTCAAAATTCATTAAAATAGCCAAAATAAAAATTTTAAATTGGTTCTAATTTTACGGGTAGTTACAATCTCCCCCACTTAAAATCTTTTCGACCTAAAAAAGGAAAAGAGCTAAAAGTTGTTTAACTAACCAACTCAATTTTCAGTTTGGCTTTCATTCTTCAACTTTTCAGTTTCTAAGAATCTTCAAATTTTTCAAAAATTTGGCTAACACCCTAAAATTTTGATAAAATTCGCCCTAACCTCCTTTGTATGGGGAGACATTTAAAACTGCAACTAGCCACGCAGGGCCATCATCTTCCAAAAAGAGAAAGAAAAAGCCGAGCGGCTAGCCTATCGGCTCATAAAATCATCCAAACCCAATAAGTATAGTAAACATGTACCTATTTGTCGGGCATACAATTTTATTCCTCTTCTTAGCTTCCATGCTATGACCTATTCAATGTATATACATATGTAGGCATGCAATTGCAATCAATTATCCAGTCAGTTCAATATTTGATTCAATTCGGCTCAATTTGCCTTACATTTTCCTTTTGGTTTTATTAGTCCAATATTTTTATTTAGCCGCACCAATTATCATACAACACAACCATCAATCAACAAGTTGGTTATCGTTTCAAACACATAAATTGTTACATATACTAAAAATCCATTTTTGATGCCAAATCACAACAAATAGTTTCTATCTAATTTTGATTCTCACACCAGTCAATTGGAAATATATAGAAAACCCACTTTCGAACCTCAAACAGAAACTCTGATGATGATGCATTAATCATCAGAGTCATCTCCGAGTGACTAGATGTGATTCTATATCTATCCAGTATATTTGAGGCTTTGTATACACGTTTGCAAGGCATATATGCAAAATCTTCATATACTAGATTGTCCAAATTCAATATAAAATACATAATCAAATATGTATTATAAGATTTAAATTTTCAAAACAAAATTTGTTTTCACTTTTATTTTGAAAATAACACTCTTTCGACTCATTCTAGGATACTGCTGATCCTATCTCCAACGAGTCATTCTTATTGGATATTGCTAATCCAATCTTTGATGAATTCTTTCATTCGGTTCTAATGTGTCTTGTTCTTGAGCTTTGTAAGCCAAAACTCCGATACCACGTGTAACGACCCAAACTCGCCCTTACGGGAAAGCCCAGATTGTGTTGAGAATGGACAAATCATAACACAAACAGAAGAACATTTCATTACTATTACAACAATTTACATCAGAGTACAAGAATATATAGAGTATGAACAAATAATATACATTTGATAAGTATCATAGATTTACAAATTACAATTCAACGGAAAAATAATACATAACACAATTGTAAGAAAAATGCAGATATAGAGCGTTCCGAATATCGCTTCAGCTGTAAACCAGGATCCTATGAATATAATATCTTCAAAACCAAAACTCCTAGCTGCCCGTGTGGAAAATAGGGGCACCCAGAGTTTAGGTTAAAATAATAAAGTCCAGGTCAGTAATGTGACTAGTGTGAGAACTAAAACATTTATTAAATTGTTACTTTAAAATAAAATAAATCAAGGGACCACGCCGTATAACACGGAACGGGTTTCCTCCTAAGAATACCAGTGCATAAAGGAAACAATGCAATGCTTTTTGGAAAAATGAAGCTATTATAAGACCCAGGTCCCATCACACAATGCAACACAAGCCGAAGCATAGGGCTTTCCCTTATAATAGCCAAACATGCTTGGTATGTTTAAAACAAATCATTTTGATATTATTATAAGTGCATAGTGTATAAAACAACTTCAAATAAATGTATCAATCATAGACGGCATGGGTACCATATATCATGTTGCCAATACTAAGCGCTACAATTAAAACCGCAAAGTCACGTACTAGAAGTTGGATTTCCATCTGTGAACCAAGGCAAGGGATATTCCTTACCGCTTCGGGACTCTCTAGCCCGAGCCTCAGGACCCAAACTCAGGTGGGCCCTTGGATCGTCATGGCCGATCTACATGGAGTGGATTAAAATGTCTGAACAATGCGTTTTCCCACCCTATGGGGTGTAAACGAGCTAGATGACTCAATATCCATTGGCTCCGTAGTAACCGATATATCCGAGGCGCCTCACTATCCATCAAATATATGCAACATCCACATGAGTAAAATGTCTAGGCTCCATACTATGACACCACACCCAGCTAGAGGAAACGCATGTCCTCCCCGAAGTCCTCTCCCGTTTCCGGTTCACACGGGGTGTGAGGCTCGCGAATTAATGTTATACGTAAGCTATGTTATATTAAAGCCGCGCTTTGATCATCAGTCACAAGACTCTGATTTTCAGCAGAAGCCTTAATCATTTGCATCACAGCAAGCCACACCAGCAATTCACGGCATGCGACTGATGTCTATCGATATAAAAACTCTGAGCTCGTATGTCTTAGAGAAGGGTGTTAAGCAAGTGAATAAATTCTCTGCCACCGAACAGATATATATATTTAATAGAGATCAATCAACATAGAATAAAATCCAATGTCAGACAAACATCCATTTACAAGTTCATTTTGGGTCTGAACGAAACCGGAGGCACCTTATTCCTCGTCCATATGTCCAATACAGGAGAGAGGTCCTCACATATCCGAGCGATCTCCAAGTACTTCTGGGCGATCACCACTTATTACATTGTCTTGGGTATACAGTCCAATCAAGACATCAGTAATTATCCAAGTGATGTGAAGACCTTCGGTCTTCAACCACCATCTTCATCAATGACTTATCGTCGAATCAGTTATCCAGAATGGGTATAAACCCGGTCTTCCCGAATAACTCGCGTATATTATAAACAAGTCCTACAAAACATAACGTACGCCTCACTCCAATTCTGAATATTCCTTTATTTAAATGTTCATTTCCTTCGGGATAGGTTCCCATTAATTTTATCAAATATAAATTATTTAAATTTATTCTTTAATCTTCCTTAATATTTCAATTCTAAGCCAAATTAAGGTTTATCAACTAGTCGAGAATAGCGAACCTTTCCAAAGTAATCATTTGTTTAATTTCCCAATCCCAACCTATGTATCCCATGGAGAAAAACTAGTAATACTCCATATCTAACACCACGGTGTTATCGGTAAATTTAATTACCATTTCACGTTCAAATCTAATTAAAGATTTAACTATTGCTTGAAGCAAAACTGGTGATACTCCATTCTCGATCATTTACCAAATTTGATTATTCTAATTTAACATATTCTCATTTCAATCTAATTAAAGATTCATTAAAACTCTACTTAGTTTTAATCTTCCCAAAAATCGATATTAATGATCATTTTATATCTAGGAAATAAATCCTGTCTTTAACTGGGTTAAAGAACCAATGTCATTCAAAACACAGTACACGATAAACCCAAAATCATAGTCCATCAATTATGGAATCTTCACGGAAAATAGATCAATATATATAATCGATATAGACTTCCGTATCCAACCAATAACATAAATGGAATAATGGCAAAGCCTTTTAAATTCCATGTATAGTAACAATCTTCCTCCACAGAAGCTCACTTCGTTTATTATTAAATCGAATTCCATTCCATTCCAATTTATTGTATTAAATTGGAAAACTTTACTTTGGAAATTTCCATTAAATCTTAGTTAAAAGATTTATAGATTCCATATCATATTTCACTATAAATCGGATTAAAGAACGAATGTTGTTAAAAATACAATTCACGATAAACCCGATTCACATTCCATTTCATTCCAATTACCAAATGTAACTGGAAACTCTAATAATCTTAATTAAAATATTTATTCCTTTCAAACGGGTTTTAAGAACAATGTTACTAAAGACACCGTTCACAACAACCCAAAATCCCATTTCTTTTATTCAATTCCAATTAAATATTAATTAATTGGAAAATTTGACTAAACCTTAATAAAAAGATTTATTCTTTCCTCAACTAGGTTTAAGAACATTGTTATTTAAGACACCGTTCACGACAAACCCAAAGTCCCATTTGATATTAAATACAAGGCTCTGAATAGAAAGTATATCGGCTTATATTCGATATCAAATTCTGCAACCAACACATATCGTATTGGAAATAACGATATAAATATCTTTCAAGTTTCTATAACAATATCTGTATAATCACGAAATCCAACATCGAAATATTCCGAAGATGATTTCCATTCAGATCCACTCCAATTCATATATTGGACCTTCTGGTTATATTAAAACCCATTCTCAATCCAATTTATTTGTTTTAAAAATAATTGGATTATAATTCTAGTTAATAACTAGTTTATTTCGATAAAAATATATTTTAGCTTTTCAAACTCGGAATTTTTCATCCCAATTCTTTTCAAATCATTTATTATGATTTTACACAAATTATTATTATTTTTAATAATTTTATCAAGGCCCGTACAGTAAATTTCCATAAACGGTCATGGAACTGCACTTACAACGACCTTTTCCAATTTTGATTTGGACATAATTCTAAATCCAACTGTTAGATTTCAAATCTTTTATATTCTTTGGAAATCTCTTTTCGATACGGACCCAACGGTTCCGGTTTTAGAGAATCCGACGGTCGGATCTCCCGTAATGTCAGTTCGAAGTCAATGATCGATATTCGCGAACTACCACGGCGCGACGCGTTCTATTCAGGCCATTATGTATATATATATATATATATATATATATATATATTTCATCGATTTCCATTTAAAATGTATTTTACAGATCGTTTTAAATTCGTTTTCAAAGCGATTTCAACTTCATATTCAATTTTAAATCAAAATTGAATATTCCATATCATTAATATATATATGATAATTGTTAACCCCGATTTTAGAATGTTGTTCACAACGAAGAAGCATTCACGAACGACACGCCGCACACCTGACTCAAGTCGTTTCTACGACATGGATCATGCAATCATCCACACGACATGATTTTAAGTCGCTGACGCGAGATGGTTCCAAGTCATTTCTACGACACGGTTATAAGTCTTAAATACAACATGAGTCCAAGATGTTCTAATTCATGGAACAAGCTCCCGTGTCGCCAAGTCCAAGTCGCGGAAAACAAGTCGCAGGAACAAAACAAATAAATCATTCATGCCGTGAACCGTTGAGAACTATGCCGTGTAAATTATATCATTGTGTCGATGCCCAACTTCATCTCATGCAAACTATTGGGCCAAGCATGCCAGTACTGGCATACCAACGCTGTAATATTATATATTGAGCTATGGCATAAAAGCTAAGGGCGGAAGCAATCATTAAGACATTGATAGATCAACATGGCATATGTAAACGATGAATAATGGCATAGACACAATATGGCATGTATATTCTATTTAACTAAGCACACGTGGACCACGATATATATATAAACAAAGAGCTGGATCGATCATCGCGTTCAGCGCGACACAGACATTTGTTATCAAGGCGTTCACATAACCAAGTCAATCCCACGACATATATAAAGTTGTTTATACGTCATTGTTCGTGCCACTGAAACCATGGTGAAGCCACGTCATGAGTCAAGTTCTGGAGCAAGTCGTTCCTGCAATTTTCTAAGGCAAATCTCACAACATGGCACGTGTCATTCAGCATGTCGTTAGTTAAGTCATCTCGCAAGACCTTGTTTCATGCGGTGGCTCGTTAACATCATCCATGCCGCTATGAATTCATGTCACAGCAGTTGAAATCAATACAATCAAGCCGTTGCCACATCATACCGTATGTATTTTGGAGTATATCATTTCAACAGGGAGAAGAATCCATATTGTAATTACGTATTGTAACACCCCGCCTCCGCTAGGGTCACTCGCAAAGGAATGCACTAGCTTTAGAGGGGCATTATTGGTAAACATGCACAGAAATATCACAAGACAGAACATATAAAAATAGCGGAAGTAAAATCAAACTTTCATAACATGAATAAATAAGGTCTAAAGCCTTTTACATCAGAGTACATCAAAACCTGTCTTGCAATAGTAAAGAAGCATAAAGACATTTTCATAAATTATTCCCCAAGTAAAAACAGTAAAGTAGCCATTAGCCAAGAAAAGTCCAAGCCATCCATGATGACCTTCAAGCAGAAGAAGTCCGAACTAAACAACAGTATTTCCTCCCTATAACCTGGGGGGGGAACGGAAGAAAAGAGGCGAAACAAAACGGGTCAGTCAAAAAGACCGAGTAAGCCCTATCTACTATTAGCATAAAAACTAGTAAAGTTAACTGACATGAGAAACTGAGATGAACATAAGCATGATGACAAGATAGATAAGCTAAATCAAAATAACAGGATGAACTACTAAACTTAGATAAACTAAGGTGTCATGATAAATTACGATGTCAAGATAAAACAAGGTATCACATCGTCAGGTTTCTATCAAGTATAATATCCCCAAGATATCTATCACGTGTAACGTCCCATGATATCTATCCTGCATTTTAGCTCTGCACCTACCGTACTAGTATCCCCACCGTATCATGTGTTAACCAAGAATGACCCTCACTCAAAAGTCGTGTAATGGTCCATGTCAACCTAATATATCGCATATATAGGTTACTCAACTTGTATGTTTTATTCCATGTAAATGTTCAGTCCCTTGCCGTAGACCATACGGGCTTTCCCATGAGATTCTACATTACTTTAACATAGTTCCATGATCCTTAAGATCGGTTTGGACTGTTACCCTAAACCTAGCTAGGGTCTTCCAATATGAATTATCGTTTGTACAACTAGGACTTATGCTACCTAGGGCCACTAGGGATTACGCTTACCTATTGCACGTTTTCGTATCTCGGTTTTGGTTCAACCACCCAGGGCCACTGGGATTTACGCTAACCGTCAACCGCGCCCTTTTTCCCACGCATTCATCGTGAATCGTTTTCCATGACTATATGCACATGTATCACATCGTGCCATCCGAGTCCTGTCACAGGGCAGATCGAGAAATACAGGACTTGGTCGGGAGCTTTCAATTTATCTGCCGATGCAGATGCTAAGGTTTGTTTTTCTATATGTGGCTATGGTCCCACGCGACCCCTCCCTCAACTAGTGAATGACAAGACAGGATAAATCCTGTATGAGAACACACTACTGGCCAACCCACAATCCTAGCCTTACCGCAACCATAATTAGATAGCAATTATGGTCTATTGGGTGTTCTCTGCCTTTCCGTACGTACACGCTTGACCAAAGATGGTAGGTAGTCTGACGAAATGCTACCTAGGGTACGACCGTGTATCGTCGACTATCCCCTATCCATCCCCGTCTTTAGGTCGCTCGCAGAGCAACCAAGGCATACTCTTGGTTCTTCTAACGCAGACCTTAACCTCTCATGAGCCTAGTATAATCACCTGGCAGCTCATAGAGGGATACCAAGAATACCCTCACGTTCCCCGAAGTCGCTGCTTCGTTACCCAGTTCGCTGGAGCCTTTATCTTAATCAGATACTTGCTCCTACTCGTATACTTAAACGATGACCTACCGTATCAGGTTACTCATCTATCTATGAACTGGTCTAAATTTCCTTGACTAAGAATCATTACTTAGTTATTCCTCAACTAAGGTTTACCACTTAGCCTTATTCCCGTTATCCTTGTTAACTACGGTTTTCCCCTATCCTCAGAACTAGGGTTTACATAATGGATTAAGTGTCACTTAAGTTCATGACTTAACCCGTCTACCAATCATGTCAAAATTGGCTAAGTATCCAAGTCCAAGACTTAACCCGTCTTCAAATCATGTCAAAATTGGCTAAGTATCCAAGTCCAAGACTTAACCCTACAAACCATGCTCACGTTGGTTAAGTATGTATTAAGCAATTCACGACTTAACCTCGTCCAATTATCATTCTAGATTGGTTAAGTATATATTAACTTGACCCTATCAATTTACTCAGTCAAATCGGTCAAGTGTATTCAAGCGATTCGTGACTTAGCCTTATCATGTTTTCACGTTAGATCGGTTAAGTATAGGTTAACTTAACCTCAATAAATTCACGAGTTAGATTGGTTAAGTATAGGTCACTTAACCACATCAATTCATCATGTTTAGATTAGTTAAGTGTTTAACTTAACCCCATTAAACTACCAAGTGGGATTAATTAAGTCTAGGCTAACTTAAACCCATCTGATTTCCATGTTTAGACTAGTTAAGTCTAATCTTAACCCCATTCGTTAACCGTATTTTTCGGTTAAGCGTCATTAAGAAAACTTACTTAACCTTACCAAGTTATCGCGTTGGATTGATTAAGTGTTGGTTAACTTAACCCCATCCACTAGTCATATAAAAATGGTTAATTGTCATTAGGCAAATCAAGTTACTTAACCTACCCAACCTTGTCATGTTTTGTTAAGTATCATTAGCCTAATCAAATTACTTAACCCATTTGTCCATGTCATATTTGGTTAAGAGTCATTAATCAAATTAACTTAACCCTATCATGTGGCATTAATTACTTAATGCACCTTCACCTCTCACATTAGACTTTGTTGTGGTTACTAGTTAAGCCGGTCGGTTCCGGGTAGCTTTACACCACAACTTGGTCTAACCTCGGGTTCAAGCACAACATGACCAACTTCTCACATTGGGTCCTATTGTTTGCAACTACTAGTTAGGCCGGTCGGTTCCGGGCAGTTTTACGTTGCAAACTCAACCCAACCTCGAGTTGGCCACACTTATATTATCTAAGTGTCATGTCCATCATGTTTCCCAAAACATGTTACAAGTTTTCAAGCATTTGGGTAGACCTAACTTAATAGGTAAATTCCCAAAGGGTAGACCTAACTTAATAGGTAAATTCCCAAGCTTATGTTTTTATGCATACTTACATGTCAACTTCCATGTTATATTTCAAGTCATGTTTTCAAGTTGTATTTTCATGTCATTAGAAATTACCCATAACATAACCCAACGCTTTTAAACTCGCATATACGTTCGCGACAACGTAATGGATTAAAAGAAGAGACTTGGCAAAGGCATGACAAAAATGGATATTAAGCCACAAGTTAATCATGGTGGAAAATGAGGCACAAATGTGTTCATTAACTTGCATGTTACATTCTTAAGCCTCAAAACATGCATAAACCCAAACTTGGCACATAAGCGAATCATGGTGACAAAAGATATGGAATGATGACTAGTAACTCGCATATATCATCATATAAGGGTTATGACTTCATATGCAAGTTGACATAAAGGTTATGAGGGTTCTCATGTTGCCTAATGCAACATTTCAACATAAAGGTTGTAGCTTTTAGCTCACAAGATCAAGATAATGACTTCATAAACTTGCATGACATGATAGCATGTATCATACTCAATGATCAAACCCAAACTTGCAACATGAACATTTAACTTCATAGTTAATATCTAAGAGTAGGGAAAGGGCTTACATTGATATGAAGGCACAAAAGATATGACAAAGCCCTTATGCAATCAAATAGACCCAAAATGCAAGCTCTAACATAAAAACCCTTGAGCCAAAATGATCAAAACCTTTGCTTTATGATGCAAAGATAGAAACTTGACTTGAATGCAAGCTAATGACACTCATACAAGCTTGAAAACACTTGTATGCATGGAAAATCTCTCATAGAAACCATTTAGAAATTTTATGAAGAGAGTGGAGGCCATGAGAGGTAAAATTTTGCCATAGTTTAGTTGCATGAATGAATAATGAGGATTTAGGATAGGTTAGGGTCTTATTTATAGAATAGGCAAGTGTTTTAGGCCATAGGATTAAACCTAGATTCAATCCAAGCCATCAAAGCATGTCTTGGGGAAGAAGTCAAGTGTAGGAACCATCTAGGGCCTTTAGATTAAAGATGAACCATGAGAACCATCCAAATGCAAAATCTGCATTTGAGCGAATCGGCCCACGGGTTGACAGCCAAACACCCTGGAATAACCCCTAGTCGACCCAGCGAGCTCGGGTCGACCTCAAAAATCGGCCGGTTCGGTTATTCCCCTCTCCCAATTCGCTGTTTTGAACATTTTTGCATATTTATTTATTTAATTTTCAATTATATATATATATATCAATATATATATATTTCTCTGCGCAACCCATTTCACTTAATTAAGTATACTTTAATTTGGGAATTTTTCGTGAAACTTCGCGAGGCCATATCTTGGTCATACGGACTCCGATTCTCGAAAACTCAGACTCTATTTCGCGTATTTTTCCGAGACGAACGCAATGGCATAGCCCATTTTACTTGATTCAGAATTTAAAATTAAATTCTGCCTTGATTCTCGTCTTAACACGTTATCGAAAAATACGGGTTGTTACATTCTCCCCACCTTTTAGGATTTCGTCCCCGAAATCCCCAAGTTAGGAAGAACATATCCTACCATCCATCATCCATCTACTCAAAACATCATCCACAAGCAACCATTGTCCTTAGATGATTTCTAATGCTGTATGAATATATGCAAAATGTGTGTGTACATGTTCCTTAGCTAATGCTAATGATCAGGCCTGAATAATCTTTCTAATGCAAAATATGTATAGTGCCATGAATCCAACATGTATGCAAATAGTCCTAGTCATATAGATACTATATGCGTGCACAATCATTCATTCATATGCAACAACCGCATGATAATACATTCGATTTCATCCATAAACAAGTATAAATACTCGTGCATATGCAATATGAAATGTGACCGAGTCGAGCTAGTATCTAATGTGTATTCGCGCATCCACGAGCAACCACTTGCAACCACTTGCAACCATATCAATCATAACATGTTTCAAATACATGTTTACATCCATAGGGTTCTACCTAGAATTCCCTGAAACAGGGCCGAGAAGATAAACAAGACAAACTCCTTACGGGGTTTGTAACAGAAAGTAGGACCGAGAGGATGTCCACAAAAGATAACCTACAAGTAAGCTCTACAGAAACAGGGATCAAGGATATACTCCCAAAAAGAGATATCATGCGCGTATCTAGTCTTTGACCATCAAAGTCGTATTTCCTCGGGCTTACTTCCATTGTGCCTTGACCGCCCTTTAACTTCGCGATTTCATAGCTTCTTATTTCCTGCTTCCATAACATGAGCTGAAACTCATTTCTTTGTCGCCTCTCGTTCCACTTGCACTTATCCTTTTTCTAGAATACTTGGCGCAAACATGACTGCGTACTCATGATCTCATGCAAGCTTTCCAAAATTCACTAGTGAATCTTGGATCTCGTTTATATACTATAAGGCATTCCATGTAGAAGAACTTTCTCTTGAAAGTAAACAGATGTCAATCAGGTTATCATGCGCACTTACTAGGGTGATCTCTATAACCCATGCATAAATGAAGTAAACCATCCGTCTTATTGGCGAACACCACTCGATCGGGCTTCAAATTTCCAATAAAGGCATCAAGGGATTCTAAGTAACTAGTCATGACAGAACCTCAAAAAGGTTACACGATACTTCGAGGGCATTACCAAGGCTAGTCAAAAGGTCTAACTACCCTCCTATCAAAACCGAGAGTGGCACCCCCTACTGGATAACCACTTCATCCCTAGAATCCATCCATAGCTTATAAACATAAGCATTATTTCCAAATTCAACACTTGGCATAAACATTCTCAAATCCAAACAGGTCATGTATAAATGGACTGAATCTCCAATAGGACTTTGAGACAAAAATGGGATCCTCTATTACGCTAGTACTTAAGGTGCAGAGACTCAACTACCGAAGCGGACTTAAATGATGCGGGGATCAAAACAAAGTCTTGGCGGGATGATAGAAAAGAATAACTAGATCTTCAACAAGGATGTTATCCCCCTACTCAGGTACTCTAGTGAGGGTATACAATGATGATCTTGTCCTTGTCCCACAATACTTAACTATCCGTCCCGTTTCACCATACCAAAGATACTTTCTCGTCATGGGTTTCATTTTTCATCTTTCTCCCTCCTTTGAGGACTAAGCTTTACCAACAAGTTGCTCATCCTTAAGCTCGTATCCTTTATCCTCTTTCTCACTATCCTTTCTTATAACGCGGCCACTGGTCTCTCGATAACCACCTCCATCGCATGGAAAGCACTTTCGTAGATAGAAAAGACTAGTCGCAGTTAAAACCACTGTGACTACAGATGGAGGAAAGAAAGGAGAAGAGATTCAATTAAGGAAACAAGGATAGTGCTAATGGCCTTTGGGGAATAGCCTTTTTCTTTTAAAAGAAAATTTTCTTAAAAAATGCTTCCTTGTAAACGGTTTTCAAATAATTTTCAGAAGGTCTTTAAAAACTTTTGCCCAGTCTGGTAACCTTCTGCTCTGATACCAAATGTAACACCCCGCCTCCGCTTGGGTCACTCGCAAAGGAATGCACTAGCTTTAGAGGGGCATTATTGGTAAACATGCACAGAAATATCACAAGACAGAACATATAAAAATAGCGGAAGTAAAATCAAACTTTCATAACATGAATAAATAAGGTCTAAAGCCTTTTACATCAGAGTACATCAAAACCTGTCTTGCAATAGTAAAGAAGCATAAAGACATTTTCATAAATTATTCCCCAAGTAAAAACAGTAAAGTAGCCATTAGCCAAGAAAAGTCCAAGCCATCCATGATGACCTTCAAGCAGAAGAAGTCCGAACTAAACAACAGTATTTCCTCCCTGTAACCTGGGGGGAACGGAAGAAAAGAGGCGAAACAAAACGGGTCAGTCAAAAAGACTGAGTAAGCCCTATCTACTATTAGCATAAAAACTAGTAAAGTTAACTGACATGAGAAACTGAGATGAACATAAGCATGATGACAAGATAGATAAGCTAAATCAAAATAACAGGATGAACTACTGAACTCAGATAAACTAAGGTGTCATGATAAATTACGATGTCAAGATAAAACAAGGTATCACATCGTCAGGTTTCTATCAAGTATAATATCCCCAAGATATCTATCACGTGTAACGTCCCATGATATCTATCCTGCATTTTGGCTCTGCACCTACCGTACTAGTATCCCCACCGTATCATGTGTTAACCAAGAATGACCCTCACTCAAAAGTCGTGTAATTGTCCATGTCAACCTAATATATCGCATATATAGGTTACTCAACTTGTATGTTTTTTTCCATGTAAATGTTCAGTCCCTTGCCGTAGACCATACGGGCTTTCCCATGAGATTCTACATTACTTTAACATAGTTCCATGATCCTTAAGATCGGTTTGGACTGTTACCCTAAACCTATCTAGGGTCTTCCAACATGAATTATCGTTTGTACAACTAGGACTTATGCTACCTAGGGCCACTAGGGATTACGCTTACCTATTGCACGTTTTCGTATATCGGTTTTGGTTCAACCACCCAGGGCCACTGGGATTTACGCTAACCGTCAACCGCGCCCTTTTTCCCACGCATTCATCGTGAATCGTTTTCCATGACTGTATCCACATGTATCACATCGTGCCATCCGAGTCCTGTCACAGGGCAGATCGAGAAATACAGGACTCGGTCGGGAGCTTTCGATTTATCTGCCGATGCAGATGCTAAGGTCTGTTTTTCTATACGTGGATATGGTCCCACGCGACCCCTCCCTCAACTAGTGAAAGACAAGACAGGATAAATCCTGTATGAGAACACACTACTGGGCAACCCACAATCCTAGCCTTACCGCAACCATAATTAGATAGCAATTATGGTCTATTGGGTGTTCTCTGCCTTTCCGTACGTACACGCTTGACCAAAGATGGTAGGTAGTCTGACGAAATGCTATCTAGGGTACGACTGTGTATCGTCGACTTTCCCCTATCCATCCCGGTCTTTAGGTCGCTCGCATAGCAACCAAGGCATACTCTTGGTTCTTCTAACGCAGACCTTAACCTCTCATGAGCCTAGTATAATCACCTGGCAGCTCATAGAGGGATACCAAGAATACCCTCACGTTCCCCGAAGCCACTGCTTCGTTACCCAGTTCGCTGGAGCCTTTATCTAAATCAGATACTTGCTCCTACTCGTATACTTAAACGATGACCTACCGTATCAGGTTACTCATCTATCTATGAACTGGTCTAAATTTCCTTGACTAAGAATCATTACTTAGTTATTCCTCAACTAAGGTTTACCACTTAGCCTTATTCCCGTTATCCTTGTTAACTACGGTTTTCCCCTATCCTCTGAACTAGGGTTTACATAATGGATTAAGTGTCACTTAAGTTCATGACTTAACCCGTCTACCAATCATGTCAAAATTGGCTAAGTATCCAAGTCCAAGACTTAACCTGTCTTCAAATCATGTCAAAATTGGCTAAGTATCCAAGTCCAAGACTTAACCCTACAAACCATGCTCACGTTGGTTAAGTATGTATTAAGCAATCCACGACTTAACCTCGTCCAATTATCATTCTAGATTGGTTAAGTATATATTAACTTGACCCTATCAATTTACTCAGTCAAATCGGTCAAGTGTATTCAAGCGATTCGTGACTTAGCCTTATCATGTTTTCACGTTAGATCGGTTAAGTATAGGTTAACTTAACCTCAATAAATTCACGAGTTAGATTGGTTAAGTATAGGCCACTTAACCACATCAATTCATCATGTTTAGATTAGTTAAGTGTTTAACTTAACCCCATTAAACTACCAAGTGGGATTAATTAAGTCTAGGCTAACTTAACCCCATCTGATTTCCATGTTTAGACTAGTTGAGTCTAATCTTAACCCCATTCGTTAACCGTATTTTTCGGTTAAGCGTCATTAAGAAAACTTACTTAACCTTACCAAGTTATCGCGTTGGATTGATTAAGTGTTGGTTAACTTAACCCCATCCACTAGTCATATAAAAATGGTTAAGTGTCATTAGGCAAATCAAGTTACTTAACCTACCCAACCTTGTCATGTTTTGTTAAGTATCATTAGCCTAATCAAATTACTTAACCCATTTGTCCATGTCATATTTGGTTAAGAGTCATTAATCAAATTAACTTAACCCTATCATGTGGCATTAATTACTTAATGCACCTTCACCTCTCACATTAGACTTTGTTGTGGTTACTAGTTAAGCCGGTCGGTTCCGGGTAGCTTTACACCACAACTTGGTCTAACCTCGGGTTCAAGCACAACATGACCAACTTCTCACATTGGGTCCTATTGTTTGCAACTACTAGTTAGGCCGGTCGGTTCCGGGTAGTTTTACGTTGCAAACTCAACCCAACCTCGAGTTGGCCACACTTATATTATCTAAGTGTCATGTCCATCATGTTTCCCAAAACATGTTACAAGTTTTCAAGTATTTGGGTAGACCTAACTTATTAGGTAAATTCCCAAAGGGTAGACCTAACTTAATAGGTAAATTCCCAAGCTTATGTTTTTATGTATACTTACATGTCAACTTCCATGTTATATTTCAAGTCATGTTTTCAAGTTGTATTTTCATGTCATTAGAAATTACCCATAACATAACCCAACGCTTTTAAACTCGCATATACGTTCGCGACAACGTAATGGATTAAAAGAAGAGACTTGGCAAAGGCATGACAAAAATGGATATTAAGCCACAAGTTAATCATGGTGGCAAATGAGGCACAAATGTGTTCATTAACTTGCATGTTACATTCTTAAGCCTCAAAACATGCATAAACCCAAACTTGGCACATAAGCGAATCATGGTGACAAAAGATATGGAATGATGACTAGTAACTCGCATATATCATCATATAAGGGTTATGACTTCATATGCAAGTTGACATAAAGGTTATGAGGGTTCTCATGTTGCCTAATGCAACATTTCAACATAAAGGTTGTAGCTTTTAGCTCACAAGATCAAGATAATGACTTCATAAACTTGCATGACATGATAGCATGTATCATACTCAATGATCAAACCCAAACTTGCAACATGAACATTTAACTTCATAGTTAATATCTAAGAGTAGGGAAAGGTCTTACATTGCTATGAAGGCACAAAAGATATGACAAAGCCCTTATGCAATCAAATAGACCCAAAATGCAAGCTCTAACATAAAAACCCTTGAGCCAAAATGATCAAAACCCTTGCTTTATGATGCAAAGATAGAAACTTGACTTGAATGCAAGCTAATGACACTCATACAAGCTTGAAAACACATGTATGCATGGAAAATCTCTCATAGAAACCATTTAGAAATTTTATGAAGAGAGTGGAGGCCATGAGAGGTAAAATTTTGCCATAGTTTAGTTGCATGAATGAATAATGAGGATTTAGGATAGGTTAGGGTCTTATTTATAGAATAGGCAAGTGTTTTAGGCCATAGGATTAAACCTAGATTCAATCCAAGCCATCAAAGCATGTCTTGGGGGAAGAAATCAAGTGTAGGAACCATCTAGGGCCTTTAGATTAAAGATGAACCATGAGAACCATCCAAATGCAAAATCTGCATTTGAGCGAATCGGCCCACGGGTTGACAGCCAAACACCCTGGAATAACCCCTAGTCGACCCAGCGAGCTCGGGTCGACCTCAAAAATCGGCCGGTTCGGTTATTCCCCTCTCCCAATTCGCTGTTTTGAACATTTTTGCATATTTATTTATTTAATTTTCAATTATATATATCAATATATATATATATATTTCTCTGCGCAACCCATTTCACTTAATTAAGTATACTTTAATTTGGGAATTTTTCGTGAAACTTCGCGAGGCCATATCTTGGTCATACGGACTCCGATTCTCGAAAAATCAGACTCTATTTCGCGTATTTTTCCGAGACGAACACAATGGCATAGCCCATTTTACTTGATTCAGAATTTAAAATTAAATTCTGCCTTGATTCTCGTCTTAACACGTTATCGAAAAATACGGGTTGTTACACGTATGAATGGCAAGAGCGTGGTGTCCTGAGCATATTCAAGCCGTCCGTATGGCATGGATAAAGAATTTCAGCTTGGCTTCAGCACAACATGGAAATGACGTCTTGGTTTGACTTTCAGCACGTCTTAGTTCTTACAGCATGGTATAAATTAGCCAAAGCGACTTTATCAAAGTCATATGTCTCTCAGGAACTATGAACCTGCGGCATGTGAAATTCCAGCTGTAACCATACTGTAGAGTCCTTTGTGTACAGTGGAAAATTAGTGATTCCTCAATGCATAGAAAGCCATTCATGACCCCATTCGCACGTTATGAATAGAGGACTGGTGTGTTGACAGCAGGGGGTTCACATGGTTAAAAACTGACGGTTCAAGTAGTAAAGGCCACGTACTAGAAAGAAGGAGTCATGTCGAAGATATTCATGATTTTATAATCAAGCCGCATAAGATTTCAATTCGTAGTATCCATGTCGTTTGGGCAATTTATGTCGCATACCGCAAGAATCATCTCACAAACTCCATGTCGCATGCCGTTTAAGACCATGTCGCGGACCACCTGCACTACAGCTGTACCGTACCTTATTTACCACTTTGCCACTACCTCTTAAACACAACTATAAATACCCCCCATAATTCACCTAGAGAGGGGACCGAAAAATTCATGCTAAGGGGGAGACTCTACCAAATTGAAACCTCATTCACAACTTCTCTAATGGCTTCTATGGATTGATCAACACTTTTCTAACTTCATGAAGATCATATCTAAGTCAATGATCATGAGAGCTTTCTACAATCGAATCTAAGAGCCTTGGATCTCATTCAGGCTACATAACAAATCTCTCAAGCGGCAATCAAACGATCTCTAATCCTCTCCAAAGCCAAAAACGAATCTAAATTCATTATGAAATCCTTGAAGATCATGGAGAGGGATCAAAGCACCAAAGTGATCGAATATTCATCACAAAGCTAAAAGATCTCTTCATTTTCTTCACCAAATTCAAGTGAAATCCGATTATAAAGAGAGTTAGAAGAGAGAAATGATTGCAATGAGGGAAATTTCATATGTTGCAAGCTTGAATATCATAATGAGAATATATTAAAAGTGGACGTAGACTCATATTGAGTCGAACCACTATAAAATTGTTTTGTGTTTCTACATTCTTTTTATCCATTTATTTTGTGATTATGCGGTCTCATATTCTTACCGAATCGGTGAATTTGTGAAATTTACATCTTTGGTGTTTGATCCCAAATTTGGAGCAAACATTTGGCGCCCACCGTGGGGCCGCGCTCGCATCTCCTACCTCTTCTCGCGCTCTCCCAAAGTTGATATCTTTGCATTAAAGTTCTAAGTTGCATCCTTCTCCGAAATCATGGAAAAGTCTAAGAAGACCATTAGCAAAACCGTGATAGAAGCTGATGAGGTTGCTAATGAAGAGACACCGCTTACTAACCATTTCGATGTTGGTGAAAACTTGATAAGCGGAGCTGGCGTGACTAGAAATGAACTAAATGCCTCTACTGCCAACGTGAACCGCCGAATTGAAACTTCAAATAAAGCTTTGGTGGATCCTAATGATGCTCTAATGGAAAAAATGAACGCCCTTCTAAATGCTCAACCAATTCAAGCCCCTCCAAAGTGCATGTGGGTCTCGAGGAGAATGATAAATCGCCCGCTCCCGATCATAATCGCAACGACAATATGGAAGACGATTATGATTGGACAAGTGGCAAGGACGAAGTTAACATAGAAGAATTGAGATCCAAAGCTGAGAACCATTCCGAAGCGAATGCTCGAAAAGCCGCCAATCCTATCACGGGGGCACCTCTTCGTCAGGAAGGCAAAGGGCCTAAGCTCTCTAATCGGGATCATATGCCTAGACGAACATTTGGTAAAGAGCTCAGCTTCATAGAGCGCCATATCACCGAAGAATACATTTCGGACATGATAGAATGAGCCATGAAAAAGAATCAAGCTAGCAAAGACAACGAAAGAGAATGGGACTTCTCTCCCGATAGGACTCCATTCACCGAAAGAATCCTTGAAGCAAAATCTCCGAAGAAGTTCAATCCTCCGACTCTGCCTCCGTACAACGGTCTCGTTGATCTGAAATATTTCCTATTCAAATATGAATGGTATATGAGTGCAGCGAAGGCAACCGATAAGATGAGATGCACGTACTTTCCTCTCTACTTAGAAGGTGCCGCATCACTATGGTTCACAAAGTTGTCACCCAAATCTATTGATCGGTTCTCTGACCTGACCAAAAAGTTTAAGGAGCAGTTCCGCTTGTATGCTACCAAAGCCAAGGATGCTATAACACTTTCAGCGATGAAACAGAACCCAGGAGAAACTGTCAAAGCCTTCCTCAGTCGATTCAATGTTGCCTTGTCTGAAGTGAGGAATCCAGAGCCACGCATAATTCTCATTTCTTTACTCGACGCTATAGATAAAACAAGCGAATTCGGAAGGTGGATAAAGATGAAGGAACCGACTACGCTTGACAAATTCTATAAAAAGGCGGAAGAGTACGTGAGAGTGGACGATGATCCTATACCTCTTTAGATCATCGGTGGTAACCAACTTCTTGAGGCTCCCAAAAGTACTGCTACTCAGTGCGATCAAAAGAATACTCAGGGGCAGAAGCGAGCCAACAACGTAAACGACCACAAATTCAATAAAAAATTCTTCCTTCTTGACTCGTCTGAGTTAACTCCTCTGAATAACACTCCCGAGAACATCTACCTTGCCACAAAGGACGCAGAAGATTACCTAGAGCCTCGGCCAATAAAAATGAATGATCATCTGACTAAATCCGGAAAGTTTTGTCGGTATCATAATCAGCCGAGCCACAACACCAACGAATGCAGGCATCTAAAATCATTAATTGAAGAGTTGATTAGGAAGAACCATCTGCAATAATTTGTGAGGAACTCTCAAGATGCAAATCCTTCTGCAGAGCCCCAAGGGCAAGGGGCATCAAATGATCAATCTGGTCCAAGCAACGTAGCTTCTGCTCACACTATGCCAAGACTGATAATCAACTGACAATTTTTGATGATGATCTAATATCTACGGCTCAGAATAAGCGATCATTATCGCCTCTTTGCATTACTTTACTCTTTACTTTGTTTTACTCTCTTGTAAAAATTCTATAATGGTCTACGTGCATTGTACAGAACAAAAGTACTACGAATGAAGTGTTGCCTGCTTGTGTAAAACTCTGACTTGCAAAATATAAATAAAAATTTGCTAAAAGATGATTTTCTCATTACAGGCTACTCTATAGGCATCTGCTTCCCCAAGATCCGACGAAATGAGGCAACTTCGATAATACCAACTCAACGGTTGATCAAGGAAGTCCCAATCGAGCAAACGACGAATAAAGCAACAAGCTGTCACGGATCCAAAACCTCATCCCCCAAAGGTTGCGGGAATCCGTAGGCACGAAACGAAGCGCGGGAGCTTGCTAAAGCAAGACGAAGCGTCGGAGTTCGTAAGCGCAGAGCAATGTAGCCTTAACCCAATGGTTTGCGGGAATCCGTAGGCGCGAAATGAAGCGCGGGAGCTTGCTAAAGCAAAATGAAGTGCAGCCTAAACCCAATGGTTCGCGGGAATCCGTTGGCGCGAAACGAAGCGCGAGAGCTTGCTAAAGCAAGATGAAGCATGGGAGTTCGTAAACGCGGAGCGATGCAGCCTTAACCCAATGGTTTGCGGGAATCCGTAGGCACGAAACGAAGCGCGGGAGCATGCTAAAGCAAGACGAAGCGTGAGAGTTCTTAAGCGCGGAGCGATGCATCCTTAACCCAATGGTTCGCGGGAATCCGTAGGCGCGAAACGAAGCGCGGGAGCTTGCTAAAGCAAGACGAAGCATGGGAGTTCGTAAGCGCAGAGCGATGCAGCCTTAACCCAAACCTCGCGGGAATTCGCACTGCGAAACGATGCAACAACCAAAAATCCCTTTCCATAGAAAAAGCGACTTCTCCATAAGAGATATCAATGACGTTCAATGAAATCCACCATGTTAATCCAATCGCAAGGAAAAGACAAGTCGTTGGATTAAAAGGACCTCACTAAAACAAGGGGCACCCAGCGGAATCTTCAATTCCAAAACTGATCAGCATGACAAACAAAAATTGAGACATGAAAATTCTTTTCATAATAAAGACTATTGATGACCTCCAGAGCCGAGGCACAGAAAATCAAAGATTCTCCAAAGAGAAGCACATAATAAATCACAAATACGAATTTCTCAAATGAGAAATATCATATATTATCATATAAGTCATAAAGCGATAATGTTTGAAATCCACGGTCGGCGTAGTCGATTAGCTTATTTCAAGCGTTAACGCAAACTTGAATTAGAATATCGCATTTGTGCAAACAGTATTCGACGAGTTATAAATCGTTGAATAAAATAATTCTATGCAAATACTTTATTCAATTCAAAATATAATTTGCTATAGGTCATTTCATAATGATTAACTAGTTCACCATCGGTACGGACAGTCGATGGTGAACATAAGCCCAAAGTTATGCAATCACTTGTTTTAATTACAGAGCAGGTGTCACGAAGTTCAAAGCATGACTTTACAAAGCAAACAAAAAGCTACGACAAGATACCAATGCAAATGGTGTTAATTTCAAAGCCCGCACTTCTTGCAAATAAGAAATACAGGCTTCGATGGGCAAATGTTAACCCCGTTTTTAGAACGCTATTCGCAACGAAGAAGCATTCACGAACGAAACGCCGCACACCTGACTCAAGTCGTTTCTACGACATGGATCATGCAGTCATCCACACGATATGATTTTAAATCACTGACGCGAGATGGTTTCAAGTCGTTTCTACGACACGGTTATAAGTCGTTAAATACGACATGAGTCTAAGACGTTCTAATTCATGGCACAAGCTCCCATGTCGCCAAGTCCAAGTCGAGGAAAACAAGTCGCAGGAACAAAACAAATAATTCATTCATGTCGTGAACTGTTGAGAACTATGCCATGTAAATCATATCATTGTGTCGATGCCCATCTTCATCTCATGCAAACTAAAGGGCCAAGCATGCCAGTACTATCATACCAACGCTGTAATATTATATATTGAGCTATGGCATAAAAGCTAAGGGCAGAAGCAATACTTAAGACATGGATAGATCTGCATGGCATATGTAAACGATGAGTAACGGCATAGACACAATATGGCATGTATATTCTATTTAAATAAGCACACGTGGACCACAATATATATATATATATAAAGAGTTGGATCAATCATCGCGATCAGCGCGACACAGACATTTGTTATCAAGGCATTCACATAACCAAAGTCAATCCCGCGACATATATAAAGTTGTTTATACGGCATGGTTCATGCCACTGAAACCATGGTGAAGCCACGTCATGAGTCAAGTTCTGGAGCAAGTCGTTCTGCAATTTGCTAAGGAAAATCTCACAACATGGCACGTGTCATTCAGCATGTCGTTAGTTAAGTCATCTCGCAAGACCTTGTTTCATGCGGTGGCTAGTTAACATCATCCATGCCGCTATGAATTCATGTCACAGCAGTTGAAATCAATACAATCAAGTTGTTGCCACATCATACCATATGTATTATGGAGTATATCATTTCAATAGGGAGAAGAATTCATATTGTAATTACGTATGAATGGCAAGAGCGTGGTGTCCTGAACATATTCAAGCCGTCCTATGGCATGGATAAAGAATTTCAGCTTGGCTTCAACGCGACATGGAAATGATGTCTTGGTTTCACTTTCAACATGTCTTAGTTCTTACGGCATGGTATAAATTAGCCAAAGCGACTTTATCAAAGTCGTATGTCTCTCAGGAACTATGAACTTGCGGCATGTGAAAGTCCAGCTGTTAATACTGTAGAGTCCTTTGGGTACAGTGGAAAATTAGTGATTCTTCAATGCATAGAGAGCCATTCATGACCCCATCCGCACGTGATGAATAGAGGACTGGTGTGCTGACAGCAGGGGGTTCACATGGTAAAAAACTGATGGTTCAAGCAGTAAAGGCCACGTACTAGAAAGAAGGAGTCATGTCGAAGAATATTCATGATTTTATAATCAAGCCGCATAAGATTTCAATCCGCCAGTATCCATGTCGTTTGGGCAATTCATGTCGCATACCGCAAGAATCATCTCGCAAACTCCATGTGTCGCATGCCGTTTAAGACCATGTCGCGGACCAGCTGTACTACAGCTGTACCGTACCTTATTTACCACTTTGCCACTACCTCTTAAACACAACTATAAATACCCCCCATAATTCACCTGGAGAGGGGGCCGAAAAATTCATGCTAAGGGGGAGACTCTACCAAATTGAAACCTCATTCACAACTTCTCTAATGGATTCTATAGATTGATCAGCACTTTTCTAACTTCATGAAGATCATATCTAAGTCAATGATCATAAGAGCTTTCTACAATCGAATCTAAGAGCCTTGGATCTCATTCAATCTACATAACAAATCTCTCAAGCGGCAAGCAAACGATCTCTAATCCTCTCCAAAGCCAAAAACGAATCTAAATTCATTATGAAATCCTTGAAGATCATGGAGAAGGATCAAAGCACCTAAGTGATCGAATATTCATCACAAAGCTAAAAGATCTCTTCATTTTCTTCACCAAATTCAAGTGAAATCCGATTATAAAGAGAGTTAGAAGAGAGAAATGATTGTAATGAGGGAAATTTCATATGTTGCAAGCTTGAATGTCATAACGAGAATAGATTAAAAGTGGACGTAGACTCATATTGAGTCGAACCATTATAAAATTGCTTTGTGTTTCTACTTGCTTTTTATCCGTTTATTATGTGATTACGTGGTCTCATATTCTTACCGAATCGGTGAATTTGTGAAATTTACATCTTCGGTGTTTGATCCCAAACCTGGAGGAAACAATAATATTTTCAAAACATTAGATTTTGAAATCACTTCCTTTTCGATATTCATTATAAAAATGAATAAAATCGATATAAATATCATTCTCTTCAAAATGGCGCATCTCTAATCAACATGGCTTCATAAATTTTAATATTTCCGTGTCCATCCCAAATCGAACATCAAAATCATATTTTAGTCCATTACTGAATATTATTTTAAAATATTAGTTATTTTAAAATATTTTTTCTCTCTGAATTGGAATTTGGCATAGTCATTTACCATATTATTTTATTTATATGGATTTCATACACACATGTACACAGCAATAATCAAACACAGTCAACCATCAGCCAGAGTGCATTACACTACTACATAAGCGTTAGATATAAATAGTTAACGCGTACAATAGCCTGTCAACCAATCGATTGACATACAACTAAATATTGGGATTAGTGCATGTCCAATATCATCCCAATACCCGTGTGGGGTTTTCAAACAATAAACACTGATTATTATTTGTGCAGTTGGGCGATTATCGTCCCAGTCAATATCAGTCAAATGTGTGTACATAAACAAATCATCCAATTTGTAAATGAATATTTATTGTCATTCATATATTCGTTAAAAATTATATTTTTAACTATAAAATATTTATTTCAACTCATGAATAATTTATACAGTTCATTTATACAATAAAAGTGATATTTTTATTGTTCTAACATTTTTAGAAAATTTCGACAGCATAGCGGTGTGATACTAGAACCGGAATAAGGTCTAGCCTTATCCCTCGCCTAATAATGGCTCGCGCCATACAAAAACTAAATTCCAATCAATTCATTTCACTTCCCAAACCAAATTCAAACCCATAATCCAATCAACCAAACAAACATGGTTTCAAACAAAGGTGCCGGGTGTTACTAAGCACCGCCTGCATCCTTGTATATATATTTACCTAGAAAATAAATTAAAGTGATAAGTTCTCACTTTTAGGTTCCACTCGGCCCTTTCATTTCTGAATTTCTGAATAGCTTGGATTTGTCCAAAATTCAACAAAGTCTTTTCCATGTTGTTCATAGTGAAAATCACATTTTTATTATGCTGATTATATATTTAAAAATCGTATTTTAATATCACTATATATATATATATAAAAGATCACATTTTTATATCGTTATATATGTAATAAAAAATCAAATTTTTATATAACTAAAAATAGAATTTCATATAACTAAAAATTGAATTTTTATATAACTAAAAATCGAATTTTTATATCGCTACAACATATATAAAAATAGCATCTTTATATTATTTTTAAAAATCCTGCTTTATATTTTTAAAAATCTTGTCTTTATATTTTTTAAAAAAAAAATCATATTTTTAGACCATTAAAAATCATATTCTTAAACCATTAAATTTCATATTTTAAAACCATTAAAAATCATATTTTTCTAATCATATAAATTATATTTTTCTAATAATATAAATTATATTTTTCTACTCAAATTAAAAGAATTTAAACAATAAATTAGAGGACTCGCATTTTTCCATTGGTGGTGGGTGGCTGAGGGGTGGCTCATGTCGTCGGAGGGCGAGCAGGAGGGGGGAAGAAGGCAGCGCCGACAACGGCATGTGGTGACTAGGGTCTCGTTGGTAGAGGGCTCGCGGTTGTGGGGTTCGAGGGGGGCGACTACGCAAGAGGGAGAAAGAAGAGAAGGGGGTGGTGCGGCGAGGTGGGGGTTTGGCGCTTGGGGCGGCGGCACGAGAGAGGGGGGTGACGATGGGTGGCGGCGGGCCAAAGAATGATCGATTTAGGTTTATTTTATTTTTATTTTTCTCTTCGTTGACTGCTTAGGAGAAAGGGAGGGATAAGGGTATTGTAAATTAATATATATATATATATATTAATTTAATTTATTTTCAAAAAGCAACTTTTTAATTGGAACTCCAAATCAAACCAAACGACTATCGCACCTAGCTAAATACCCCCATTCCGAACACAATGGGGTATGTTTCGTAACCCAATTTGGCTGTTACGATCAGTTTCCGTAAAATTTAAAATATAAATCATTACATTTTAAATTCAAACGCACATTTTAATTTACTGGGGCCACATATGGACTCCAAAAATTCCAGAAAAATAAATCTGGCTATGTTTTGATGATACGGTCCTAATAAAACTAATTTCGTCAAATTTGGAAACAGTTTGAAAACGGTCATTTTTTAGTCAATTAAATACAAACTGAAATTACCAAAGACATTTAAATTTACCACGCTCACATATTGATTCCAAAAATTATAAAAATTGGAATATAACAATAATTTGACATTCTGGATCCAACCAAAGGAGTTTCATCGAAAACGGAGGTCATTTACAAAATCGCTATTTTACGGGCTATATATTTTATAAAATTCCACAGCGACTATTCTGAATTTTCAACTGGACATAACTTTTTATTCCCGTTA
Source organism: Allium sativum (assembly GCA_030737875.1). Lineage (NCBI taxonomy): Eukaryota > Viridiplantae > Streptophyta > Magnoliopsida > Asparagales > Amaryllidaceae > Allium > Allium sativum. The sequence continues at coordinate 301,753,526 of CM060925.1, read as the reverse complement.
TAAAATCTGGATTTTTTACATTCGTTGGAAAGATATTTTCAAACGGAATTAAATATTTCTGGTTTTACCAAAATCCAGTTTAATTTGAATCATATACATTCATTTGAAATTTGAAATCGAATTTTCAAACTACCGCGCCATTTCAGGCTCATTATATAATTAAAATAAATTTATTTATTCTAACTTCATTTAAAATAAATTTATACATTCCAATTCTATTCAAAATAAATTTCTAGTTGTTATTATTGAAAATAAATCATTTTAAATACTTAAGATTCATTAAAATAGCCAAAATAAAAATTTTGAATTGGTTTTGATTTTCCGGGATGTTACATATATATATATATATATATATATATATATATATATATATATTACAATATTTTATTCTAATTTGATTTCACCATGAACTTTTCTCATCCGAACATCAGATAAATCCCAAAGACTTACGTCTCTAGCCTAATATCCCCATTCCGAACACAATGGAATATGTTTCGTAAGCTGATTCAACTGTGTTGATCAGAAAATTAAAATATTAATCTATATAACGTTAAATATTGAATTTTAACACGTGTTTAAATTTACCACACTTACATATGAATTCCAATTGACTTGAAATTTTAAACTTAACAATAATTTGATATTCTGGATCCAACAAAATTAATTCGTCGAAAACGAAGGTCGTTTGCGAAATAGGTTTTTTGTAACAACCCGAAAATCTGGGCCAGTTTAAAATTTTTATTTCGGCAATTTTAGCGAATTTTGATTATTTTAAATGAATTATTTTAAATAATATCGACGAGAAATTTATTTAGAATATAAATCGAACGTATATATTATATACGTCGTCGTTAGAATATAAATATTTATTTATATTTATAAAAGGAATTGAAAATGGCGTGGTAGTTCGATTTCAAACTTCAAATGAATGTACCGGGTGCAAAATAAACCGGATTTTAGTGAAACCAAAAATAATGGAATCTAATAGTGACTATCTTTCCAACGATTCCGAAAAATTGAAATTTCATAGCGGGAATCAAAAGATATGTCCAGTTGAAAATTCTGAATAGTCGCTATGGAATTCAGGCCCTTAAAAATGGAAATTTTGCAAACGACCTCGGATTTCGACGAAACCACTTTTGTTGGGTCTGTGATGTAAAGTTATTGCTAGATTCCAAATTTCATAATTTTTCGAACCAATATGTGAGCGTGGCAAAGGAAAACGTGTTTTGACCATTTCAGTTGATTTTAATCGACTGGAAAATGGCCATTTTTCCAACGGTCTCAGAATCCGATGAAACTAGTTTTGTTAGGACCGTATCGTCAATACGAAGCTAGAAAATATTTTTTGGGGATTTTTCGAGTTAGTATGTGACCCTAGTAAATTGAAATGCGCGTTCAAATTCAATATATAGAGTTATATGTTGATTTTAACGGAAACTGATCGAAACGGTCGAATCAGCTTGTGGTACATATCCCATTTTGTTCGAAATGGGGGTAATTAGCTATGGACAACAGGCGGTGGGTCTCGTTTCGAGGTCGAATGGAAAAGTTACTTTTTAAAATACAATATAGTATATATATATAAATTTTGCATATACCCCCTCCTCATTCTCCTCACCGTTCAGAAAGGAAAAAGAAAAAAAACCTAAAAAAAAACTAATTGAAGGCGATCGACGTCGCCACGGCGCCCAACCGCCCCCGACACCATCGCAGCTCCCTCCGCCTCCGTCCATCGCTCCCCCCCCCCCCTCGACGCTCGCTCTCCTTCCCCTGTCCCCAGCTCGCGAAACCCCCAAGGCAGCCGCCTCAGGCGCCGGACCCCCACCTCGCCGAGCCACCCCACGAACCCCTTCTCTCCTTCCTCCTCCACTAACCCGAACCCTAACCTCCATGCAACCCTCAATCGAACACCGCGACCCTCCCATTCCGCCACCGAAGACCGCACGAGCCAAGAGCAGTCGCGCCACCTCACCCCCGACTGCCGCCGCCTGCAAGGAGCTCCACCACCTCTAAAATGCGCCACGCTTCACCGCCAGAAATCACCAACGACGCCGAACCCTCCTCCATTCGAAAATCGGTGAGTTTTTCTTTGATTTCCAGTTTTAAATATATAAACATTGTTTAGAAAAATCTGAAATTATATATATATTTTAGAAAACAAAAAGGATAGATTTTTAGAAAACAAAATGAATAGATTTTTATAAAAAGGATAGGATTTAGAAAATAGAAAAGATTAGATTTTTTTAAAAATAGAAAAGATTTGATTTTTCTGTATGAAAAGACCATATTTTTATAAGTGAAAGGCGAGATTTTTGTTATAGAAAAGAACGTATTTTTATAAGTAGAAAGATCGGATTTTCACAGTTTGAAAGGAATTATAAAATTATAATCTTTATATAGAGAATAGCAGTGTAAAAATATAATTTTTACCTATATAGTAACGGAGTAAAAATTCGATTTTTATATATTGAATAGTGAAGTAAAAATTCGATTTTTATATATTGAATAGTGAAGTAAAAAATCGATTTTTATATATTGAATAGCGAAGTAAAAATTCGATTTTTATATATTGAATAGAGAAGTAAAAATTCGATTTTTATATATTGAATAGTGAAGTAAAAATTCGATTTTTATATATTGAATAGTGAAGTAAAAATTCGATTTTTATATATTGACTAGCATAGTTAAAATTCGATTTTTATATATTGAATAGCGAAGTAAAAATATTTATATAGTTAAAAATATTTTATAGTTAAAAATAGAATTTTTAACGTGTATATGAAATGAAATAAATTAATATAAACAAATCGAACGATTTGTTTATATACACACATTTGACTGATATTGATTGGGACGATAAATTTTACACATCGCCCAACTATACAAATAAAATCTGTGTTTGATTGTTTGAAACCCCACACGGGTATCGGGATGTTATTTGACGTAGACTAATCCCGATTGTTTAGTTGTATGTCGATCGATTGATTGACAGATTGTTATAAGCGTTGAATATTTATATTTGATGCTTATACAGTGTAGAATGCACTTTGGATGATGGTTGATTATTCATCGTTGTTATTGTATACATGTGTTGTAGAAAACCCATATAATTAAAATTATATGGTAATTGATTGGGCCTCATTCCAGTTTAGAAATAGAAATATTTGAAAAAGAAATATTTGAATAGAAATATTTGAAATAGAAATGTTCGAAATAGAATATTTGAAAATATAAATATATGAAGCCGTATTGATTAGATTTACGCCATTTTGACGTGAACGACATTTATATCGATTTTATTCATTTTATAATGAATATAGAAAGTGATTTCAAAATCTGATTTGTCGAAAAGAATTGAATTTCAAATTGAAATTGAATATAAATGAATTTGAATTGAATTTGAATATAAATGATTTCGAATTGAAATTGAATATAAATGATTTCGAATTGAAATTGAATATAAATGAATTCGAATTGAAATTGAATATAAATGAATTCGAATTGAAATTGAATTGAAATCTATTTGAAATGAATTTAAAACGAATTTATATTGGAAAAATTCAATTTAGATTTGAAATTGAATAAGAAGATGAAACCGTTTTGAAAATGAATTTAAAACGATTTTTAAAGCACGTTTTGAATTGAAATCGACGAAGTATATATTATATATATATAATATAACGGCCTGAATAGAACGCGCCGCGCCGCGGCAGTTCGCGAATTTCGACCATTGACTTCGAATGGCTATTGCGGGAGATCCGACCGTCGGATTCTCCTAAAACCGGAACCGTTGGGTTCATATCGAAAAGAGCTTTCTAACGAATGTGAGAAATTAGAAATCTAATAGTTGGATTGGGAATTATGTCGTATCAGTTCGATGGCCGTTGATGGAAATCGACTGTACGGGCCTTGATAAAATTATTAAAAATAGTAATAATTTGTGTAAAATCATAAGAAATGATTTGTGAAGAATTGGGATGAAAAACTCCATATTTGAAACGATAAAAATAGATTTTTATCGAAATGAACTAGTTTTGAACTAGAATTATAATTCTATTTATTTTTAAATAAATAAATTGGATTTGAAATGGTTTTGAAAATGACCAGAATTTCCAATAATTATATTGGAATGGATTTGAATCGAAATTGTCTTTGAATTATTTCGATGTTGGATTTTGTGATGATACAGATATTGTTATGGGAATTTGAAAGATATATATATCGTTATTTCCAATACGATATTTGTTAGTCGTAGAATTTGATATTGAATATAAGCCGGTATATTTTATATTCAGAGCCTTGTGATTAATATCAAATGTGATTTGGGTTTGTCGTGAATGGTGTCTTCATTAACACTGTTCTTGAACCCAGTTGAGAAAAGATTAAATCTTTTTATTTAGATTTAATGAAGTGTACCAATTAAATAATATTTAATTGGAATTGAATTGATATTGATTTTTGGGTTTATCGTGAACAGTGTTTTAAATAACACTTGTTCTTTAACCCGACAATTAATGGAAATGGGATTTTGGGTTGTCGTGAACGGTATCTTCAACAATACTGTTCTTAGACCCAAAGGAGTTAAAAAAATCAGAAACTAATTGGAGATTGCTTAAGTTGAATGATTTCAGAGGTATTGATCTGATGTTGGTTTCGGCCTTCGGGGTTAATACCTAGGGAATTACTCACTTGCTACTTTACGGTTAGGAACTGACTGAAATGTAATGTGATTTTGGGTTTATCGTGAACCATGTTTTAAATGACACTGATTCTTTAACCCAGTCAAAGATTAAAACTAAGTGGAGTTTTAATGAATCTTTAATTAGATTGAAATGATCGAGAATGAAGTATCACCAGTTTTGCTCCAGGCGATAGTTAAATCTTTAATTAGATTTAAACGTGAAATGGTAATTGAATTTACCGATAACACCGTTGTGTTAGATATGAAGTATAACCAGTTTTACTTCATGGAATGAATAGGTTGGGATTGGGAAATTAAAACAAATGATTACTTCGGTAAGGTTCGTTAATCCCGACTAGTTGAATTGATATTCAAAAGTAGATTAAAGAATAAATTTTAATAATTTATCTTTGATAAAATTAATGGGAACCTTTCCCTATGAACGTGAAATTTAGGAACTAACTGTCGGTTAGCTAAGCAGAATAGTTTTCTGGATATTGATCTGATGTTGGTTTCGACCTTCGGGGTTAATATTTGGGGAATTATTCTCTTGATTAATTTACGGTTAGTGACTGATGAATTGGAATGAGGCGTATGTTGTGTTTGTGTAACACTTATTTAAAATATACGCGAGTTATTTGGAAAGACCAGGTTTATCCCATTCTGAATAACTGATACGACGATAAGTCGAAGGTGAAGACAGTGGTCGAAGACCAGAGGTCTACACGCCGTTTGGATAATTACTGATGATGTTGATTGGGCTGTACACCCAAGAAGATGGAAACAGTTGGTGATCGTCCAGATGTACTTGGAGATCGATGGATATGCGGGGTACTAGGTGCCTCCGGTTTCGTTCAGACCCAGAACGGACTTGTAAATGGACTATGTGTCAGACATTGGATTTTAGTCTGTGTGATTGATTTCTATTAAATATATATCTGTTTGGCGGCGGAGAATTTATTCTCTTCTTAACGCCCTTCTATGAGATGTACGAGCTCAGGGGTTATATACTGATGGATATCAAACGCATAGAGTGAATTGCCTGTGTGGCATGCTTAAGTGGCAAATGATCAAGGCTTCTGTTGAAAAGCAAAGTCCTGTGGTTGATGATCGAAGCACGGCCTTTGTGGTGTAGCTTTGTGTAACGTTTACTTCGCGAGTTTCACACCTCGGTTGTGAACCAAAAAGGGAGACGGACCTCAGGGAGGGCATGCGTTTCTTTCTAGCTAGGGTGGTGTCAGTGACCTACCAGCCCTGACATTTATATACTTTTCACCTGTGTGGTTGTTGCTGTTGCGAGGCGCCTCGGTTAGATCAAACGATCCGGGTCCGATGGAGCCATTCGTTGGCTCATTTACGCCCCAAAGTGCAGGGAAACGCATGTTCAGGCATTTTAATCCACATCGGTGGACCGGCCTTGACGAACCAACGGCCCATCTGAGTCTGGGTCCTGAGGGGTGGGCTAGAGCGTCTCGAATCGGTTGAGGACTATCTTTTGCCTCGGTTCATAGGTGGAAACCCAATTTCCAAATAAGTGACTTTGCGATTTTGATTGTATAACCCATATATGGCGACATAGTGGTATGGGGCATTCATGCCGCCTATGATTGATACTTATGATTTGAAGTTGTTTTATACACTGTACACTTATAATAGTATCAAATGATTTCTTTTAAACGTATCAAGCATTCTTGGCTATTATAAGGTAAAAACCCTATCCCCCGGCTTGCGTTGCATTGTGTGATAGGACCTGGGTCTTATAATAGCTTCATTTTTCTTTATTTAGCATTGCGCTGTTGTTTTATGCACTGGTATTCTTGGGAGGAAACCCGTTCCGTGTTATACGGCGTGGTCCCTTGATTTACCGAACTTTAAAATAAAGATTAACTGTATTAGTTCTCACACCAGTCCCATGACTGACCTGGAGTTTATTGTTTTAACCTAAACTCTGGGTGCCCTTATTTTCGACACGGGCAGCTAGTAATTTTGGTTTTGCAGATTTATATTCACAGGATCCTGGTTTACAGCTGGAACGATATCCGGAAAGCTTTGTATCCGTATATCTCCTTCAGTTGTGTATTGTATTATTTTCCGCTGCTATGTAATTTATTGTAATCTCTGATATTTCTGTGTAATATTCATTTATGCTCTGTATATTCTTGTAATCTGATGCATTGTTGTAATAAACAATGAAATGTCCTTCCGTCTGCGTTCTATTTTGTGGCTTGTTCTCGACTCAATCCGCTCTTTCTCTTTTCTTCGGAGACCGGGGAAGTTCGGGTCGTTTCAGCGTGGTATCAGAGCTTTGGTTTACAAAGCTCAGAGAACAAGGCACATTAGAATCATATGAAAGAATTCATCAGAAATTGGATTAGTAAAATCCAATGAGAATGACTCGTTAGAGATGGGATCAGTAGTATCCTAGAACGAGTGTGAAGAGTATATTTTTAAGATGAAAACCAATTTTGTTTTGAAATTTAAGCCATTTCATACGTATTTGAATATTTATTCTATAATGAATTTGGACAATCCAATATATAGAGATTTTGCATATATGTCTTGCAAACGTGTATTCGAAGTTTTAATGTACTGGATAGTAATAGAATCACACTCTAGTTGCCCGGGATAATTCGGGGGATGGGGCACCGTCGCCAGTATTTATTTTCGAGTAACGAAAGTGAGATTTCTATATTTCCATTAGACTGGTGTGAGAACCAAAACTAGATAGTGCTTATTGTTGTGATTTGGCATCAAAAATCTGAATTTTGACTATGTATCAAAGTTATGAATTTGAAAAGCTAATCAACTAATGGATTGATGGTTGTGTTGTTGATTATTGGTTGATTAATTAAAATTTGTACCATATAGCCCAATTGAGCCAAATAGTGAATTTTATTGAAAATTTATCGCATTTGCTTGCATATACATGTACTTACATTGAACAGGCCATAGCAAGGAGGCTAGAGCAGAAGAATAAAATTTGTTTGCCCGACAAATAGGTACATGTTTACTACTATAATTTACTGTTTTGTTTGGGTGATGATGATTTTATAAGCCGATTGGCTAGCCGCTTGGCGTTTTCTTCTTCTTTTTGAGATCAGAAGGCCTGTATGGCAATTTCGGGATTTTCCCGTGGCTCCCAGTGCAGGGGAGGTTATGGCGAAATTTTTCGAAAATTTAGGGTGTTAGCCAAATTTTTGAAGAATTTGAAAATTCTCAGAAACTGAAAAGTTGGAGAATGGAAGCCAGATCGAACGTAAAGTTGATTAATCAAACCACTTTCGACTTTGTTCCTTTTCGGGGACGAAAAGTTTTAAGTGGGGGAGATTGTAACAACCCGAAAATCTGGGCCAGTTTAAAAAATTTATTTCAGCAATTTTAGCGAATTTTGATTATTTTTAAATGAATTATTTTAAATAATATCGACGAGAAATTCATTTAGAATATAAATCGAACGTATATATTATATACGTCGTCGTTGGAATATAAATATTTATTTATATTTATAAAAGGAATTGAAAATGGCGCGGTAGTTCGATAATTCGATTACAAACTTCAAATGAATGTACCGGGTGCAAATAAACCGGATTTTTGTGAAACCAAAAATAATGGAATCTAATAGTGACTATCTTTCCAACGAATCCGAAAAATTGAAATTTCATAGCGGGAATCAAAAGATATGTCCAGTTGAAAATTCTGAATAGTCGCTATGGAATTCAGGCCCTTAAAAATGGAAATTTTGCTAACGACCTCGGATTTCAACGAAACCACTTTTGTTGGGTCCGTGATGTAAAGTTATTTCTAGATTCCAAATTTCATAATTTTTCGAACCAATATGTGAGCGTGGCAAAGGAAAACGTGTTTGGACCATTTCAGTTGATTTTAATCGACTGGAAAATGGCCATTTTTCCAACGGTCTCAGAATCCGATGAAACTAGTTTTGTTAGGACCGTATCGTCAATACGAAGCTAGAAAATATTTTTTGGGGATTTTTCGAGTTAGTATGTGACCCCAGTAAATTGAAATGCGCATTCGAATTCAATATATAGAGTTATATGTTGATTTTAACGGAAACTGATCGAAACGGTCGAATCAGCTTGTGGTACATATCCCATTGTGTTCGGAATGGGGGTAATTAGCTATGGACGACAGGCAGTGGGTCTCGTTTCGAGGTCGAATGGAAAAGTTTCTTTTTGAAATATAATATAGTATATATATATATATATATATATATAAATTTTGCATATACCCCCCCTCTCCTCATTCTCTTCACCGCTCAGAAAGGAAAAAGAAAAAAAACCTAAAAAAACCTAATCGAAGGCGATCGACGTCGCCACGGCGCCCCACCGCCCCCGACACCATCGCAGCTCCCTCCGCCTCCGTCCATCGCTCCCCCCCCCTCGACGCTCGCTCTCCTTCCCCTGTCCCCAGCTCGTGAAACCCCCAAGGCAGCCGCCTCAGGCGCCGGACCCCCACCTCGCCGAGCCACCCCACGAACCCCTTCTCTCCTTCCTCCTCTACTAACCCGAACCCTAACCTCCACGCAACCCTCAATCGAACACCGCGACCCTCCCATTCCGCCACCGAAGACCGCACGAGCCAAGAGCAGTCGCGCCACCTCACCCCCGACTGCCGCCGCCTGCAAGGAGCTCCACCACCTCTAAAATGCGCTGCGCCATGCTTCACCGCCAGAAATCAGCAACAACGCCGAATCCTCCTCCATTAGAAAATTGGTGAGTTTTTCTTTGATTTCCAGTTTTAAATATATAAACATTGTTTAGAAAAATCTGAAATTATATATATATTTTAGAAAACAAAAAGGATAGATTTTTAGAAAACAAAAGGAATAGATTTTTATAAAAAGGATAGGATTTATAAAATAGAAAAGATTAGATTTTTTTTTAAAAATAGAAAAGATTTGATTTTTCTGTATGAAAAGACCATATTTTTATAAGTGAAAGGCGAGATTTTTGTTATAGAAAAGAACGGATTTTTATAAGTAGAAAGATCGGATTTTCACAGTTTGAAAGGAATTATAAAAATATAATCTTTATATAGAGAATAGCAGTATAAAAATATAATTTTTACCTATATAGTAACGGAGTAAAAATTCGATTTTTATATATTGAATAGTGAAGTAAAAATTCGATTTTTATATATTGAATAGCGAAGTAAAAATTCGATTTTTATATATTGAATAGCGAAGTAAAAATTCGATTTTTATATATTGAATAGTGAAGTAAAAATTCGATTTTTATATATTGAATAGTGAAGTAAAAATTTGATTTTTATATATTGACTAGCTTAGTAAAAATTCGATTTTTATATATTGAATAGCAAAGTAAAAATGTGATTTTTATATATGTAGAGAATACGGGCAGTGAAACGTGACAAGAGGCAAGAACGACGAAGATTTCTACGTAAGAAGAGTCGATGCGTTGGATTAGCAAATCTGTGAGAACTTCTCACCTTTTAATTTAATTTTTCTAGTTATAAATATATACTAGGATGCAGACGGTGTTTAGTAGCACTCGACATCCGTCGTACACAAACCATGGACGGCTTGTATGCTTGTTTGTTTGATTTAGAAGGGTGGTTGATTGTGCGATGTGATGTGAAATGAAATAAAATATTTATATAGTTGAAATAAAATATTTATATAGTTAAAAATATTTTATAGTTAAAAATAGAATTTTTAACGTGTATATGAAATGAAATAAATTAATATAAACAAATCAAACGATTTGTTTATATACACACATGTGACTGATATTGATTGGGACGATAAATTTTACACATCGCCCAACTGCACAAATAAAATCTGTGTTTGATTGCTTGAAACCCCACATGGGTATCGGGATGATATTTGACGTACACTAATCCCGATTGTTTAGTTGTATGTCGATCGATTGATTGACAGACTGTTATAAGCGTTGAATATTTATATTTGATGCTTATACAGTGTAGAATGCACTTTGGATGATGGTTAATTATTCATCGTTGTTATTGTATACATGTGTTGTAGAAAACCCATATAATTAACATTATATGGTAATTGATTGGGCCTCATTCCAGTTTAGAAATAGAAATATTTGTAAAAGAAATATTTGAATAGAAATATTTGAAATAGAAATGTTCGAAATAGAATATTTGAAAATATGAATATATGAAGCCGTTTTGATTAGATTTACGCCATTTTGACGTGAACGACATTTATATCGATTTTATTCATTTTATAATGAATATCTAAAGTGATTTCAAAATCTGATTTTTTGAAAAGAATTGAAATTCAAATTGAAATTGAATATAAATGAATTTGAATTGAAATTGAATATAAATGATTTCGAATTGAAATTGAAATTGAATATAAATGATTTTGAATTGAAATTGAATATAAATGAATTCGAATTGAAATTGAATTGAAATTGAATTGAAATCGATTTGAAATGAATTTAAAACGAATTTATATTGGAAAAATTCAATTTAGATTTGAAATTGAATATGAAGTTGAAACCATTTTGAAAATGAATTTAAAACGATTTATAAAGCACGTTTTGAATTGAAATCGACGAAGTATATATTATATATATTATATATATAATATAACGGCCTGAATAGAACGCGCCGCGCTGCGGCAGTTCGCAAATTTCAACCATTGACTTCGAATGGCTATCGCGGGAGATCCGACCGTCGGATTCTCCTAAAACCAGAACCATTGGGTTCGTATCGAAAAGAGCTTTCTAACAATTGTGAGAAATTAGAAATCTAACAGTTGGATTGGGAATTATGTCCAAATCAAATTTGAAAAAGGTCGCTGTAAGTGCAGTTCGATGGCCGTTGATGGAAATCGACTGTACGGGCCTTGATAAAATTATTAAAAATAGTAATAATTTTTGTAAAATCATAAGAAATGATTTGTGAAGAATTGGGTTGAAAAACTCCATATTTGAAAAGATAAAAATAGATTTTTATCGAAATGAACTAGTTTTGAACTAGAATTACAATTCTATTTATTTTTAAATAAATAAATTGGATTTGAAATGGTTTTCAAAATAACCAGAATTTCCAATAATTATATTGGAATGGATTTAAATCGAAATTGTCTTTGAATTATTTCGATGTTGGATTTTGTGATAATACAGATATTGTTATGGGATTTTGAAAGATATATATATATCGTTATTTTCAATACAATATTTGTTAGTCGTAGAATTTGATATTGAATATAAGCCGGTATATTATCTATTCAGAGCCTTGTATTTAATATCAAATGTGATTTGGGTTTGTCGTGAATGGTGTCTTCATTAACACTGTTCTTGAACCCAGTTGAGAAAAGATTAAATCTTTTTATTTAGATTTAATGAAGTGTACCAATTAAATAATATTTAATTGGAATTGAATTGATATTGATTTTTGGGTTTATCGTGAACAGTGTTTTAAATAACACTTGTTCTTTAACCCGACAATTAATGGAAATGGGATTTTGGGTTGTCGTGAACGGTATCTTCAACAATACTGTTCTTAGACCCAAAGGAGTTAAGAAAATCAGAAACTAATTGGAGATTGCTTAAGTTGAATGATTTCAGAGGTATTGATCTGATGTTGGTTTCGGCCTTCGGGGTTAATACCCAGGGAATTACTCATTTGCTACTTTACGGTTAGGAACTGATTGAAATGTGATGTGATTTTGGATTTATCGTGAACCATGTTTTAAATGACACTGATTCTTTAACCCAGTCAAAGATTAAAACTAAGTGGAGTTTTAATGAATCTTTAATTAGATTGAAATGATCGAGAATGGAGTATCACCAGTTTTGCTCCAGGCGATAGTTAAATCTTTAATTAGATTTAAACGTAAAATGGTAATTGAATTTACCGATAACACCGTGGTGTTAGATATGAACTATAACCAGTTTTACTTCATGGAATGAATAGGTTGAGATTGGGAAATTAAAACAAATGATTACTTCGGTAAGGTTCGTTAATCCCGACTAGTTGAATTGATATTCAAAAGTATATTAAAGAATAAATTTTAATAATTTATCTTTGATAAAATTAATGGGAACCTTTCCCTATGAACGTGAAATTTAGGAACTAACTGTCGGTAAGCTAAGCAGAATGGTTTTCTGGATATTGATCTGATGTTGGTTTCGGCCTTCGGGGTTAATATTTGGGGAATTATTCTCTTGATTAATTTACGGTTAGTGACTGATGAATTGGAATGAGGCGTATGTTGTGTTTGTGTAACACTTATTTAAAATATACGCGAGTTATTTGGAAAGACCGGGTTTATCCCATTCTGAATAACTGATACGACGATAAGTCGAAGGTGAAGACGGTGGTTGAAGACCGGAGGTCTTCACGTCATTTGGATAATTACTAATGATCTTGATTGGGCTGTACACCCAAGAAGATGGAAACAGTTGGTGATCGTCCAGACGTACTTGGAGATCGACGGATATGCGGGGTAATAGGTGCCTCCGGTTTCGTTCAGACCCAGAACGTACTTGTAAATGGACTGTGTGTCTGACATTGGATTTTAGTCTGTGTGATTGATTTCTATTAAATATATATCTGTTTGGCGGCGGAGAATTTATTCTCTTGCTTAACGCCCTTCTCTGAGACGTACGAGCTCAGGGGTTATATACTGATGGATATCAAACGCATAGAGTGAATTGCCTGTGTGGCATGCTTAAGTGGCAAATGATCAAGGCTTCTGTTGAAAAGCAAAGTCTTGTGGTTGATGATCGAAGCACGGCCTTTGTGGTGTAGCTTTGTGTAACGTTTACTTCGCGAGTTCCACACCCCGGTTGTGAACCAAAAAAGGGAGACGGACCTCAGGGAGGGCATGCGTTTCTTTCTAGCTAGGGTGGTGTCAGTGACCTACCAGCCCTGACATTTATATACTTTTCACCTGTGTGGTTGTTGCTGTTGCGAGGCGCCTCGGTTAGATCAGACGATCCGGGTCCGATGGAGCCATTCGTTGGCTCGTTTATGCCCCAAAGGGCGGGGAAACGCATGTTCAGGCATTTTAATCCACATCGGTGGACCGGCCTTGACGATCCAAGGGCCCACCTGAGTCTGGGTCCTGAGGGGCGGGCTAGAGTGTCTCGAATCGGTTGAGGACTATCTTTTGCCTCGGTTCATAGATGGAAACCCAATTTCCAAATACGTGACTTTGTGATTTTGATTGTATAACCTATATATGGTGACATAGTGGTATGGGGCATTCATTCCGCCTATGATTGATACTTATGATTTGAAGTTGTTTTATACACTGTACACTTATAATAGTATCAAATGATTTCTTTTAAACATATCAAGCATTCTTGGCCATTATAAGGTAAAAAGCCTATCCCCCGGCTTGCGTTGCATTGTGTGATAGGACCTGGGTCTTATAATAGCTTCATTTTTCTTTATGTAGCATTGCGCTGTTGTTTTATGCACTGGTATTCTTGGGAGGAAATCCGTTCTGTGTTATACGGCGTGGTCCCTTGATTTACCGAACTTTAAAATAAAGATTAACTGTATTAGTTCTCACACCAGTCCCATGACTGACCTGGAGTTTATTGTTTTAACCTAAACTCTGGGTGCCCTTATTTTCGACACGGGTAGTTAGTAGTTTTGGTTTTGCAGATTTATATTCATAGGATCCTGGTTTACAGCTGGAACGATATCCGGAAAGCTTTGTATCCGTATATCTCCTTCAGTTGTGTATTGTATTATTTTCCGCTGCTATGTAATTTATTGTAATCTCTGATATTTCTGTGTAATATTCATTTATGCTCTGTATATTCTTGTAATCTGATGCATTGTTGTAATAAAAAATGAAATGTCCTTCCGTCTGCGTTCTATTTTGTGGCTTGTTCTCGACTCAATCCGCTCTTTCTCTTCTCTTCGGAGACCGGGGAAGTTCGGGTCGTTTCATTTTTAAGGGCTTATATAATATTAATAAATTCCATAGCGACTATTTTAAATTTTGAATTGGACCAAACTTACAATTTATGATATGAAATCTTAAATTTTCTCATACGTTAGAAATATATTATTGAATTGATCCTAATGTTTCTTGTATTACTGAAATTCGATTTATTTTAAATTCTGTACATTCATTTAAAGATCAAAACTAAATTTTCAAACTAACTCGATGTTACGAGCTCGTTTTAATTAAAATTTAAATTATACATTCAAACTTCATTTTTAAATAATAATTCGTTAATTTTCAAAATAAATCATTTTAAATATTTAAAATCCATTAAAAATAAATTTTAAATTAGTTCCAAAAATCAAGGTTGTTACATCCGTTTAACAAGAAATTTTGAATCCTTACATAATTCCTAATTCCGGATCCAACAGAACGGGTCTCATCGAATTTGGTGTTCGTTTGACCATCCATTTTATATTTTTTATTGCATTTTGTCATAATTTTACTAGTTAACTTAGTATGTAGTTATTTTTCGTAAGCTCACATATTGACTCTAAAAATTATGAAATTTGGAACCTTACCATTTGTTGACATTCCAAATCTGATAAAATTAGTTTAGTCAAATTCTCAGATCGTTTGAAAATGTTGCTTTGTAATCCATTGAAATAGTTATAAATCATCAAATTTTTAAAATTGACCATAAATCCTTGTAAAATATATTAAAAATAAATTTTAAATTGGTTCCAAATTCTCAAATCGTTACAGGTAGCATTATTAATATCGTATAGAGTGACTCATTAGAGATAGGGCTAATAATGTGCTAGAATGAGTTTGAAGGGTATTATATATAGATAAGAACGAATTTGCATATTTATAAAAATGAATTCGATTTTGAAAGGTTGTATCTTATAATAAGAGTTCGGGTATTTCACTTGATGTTGAGGTTGGACTATCTAGAATAAGAGGATTTTGAACATACGTCTGATCAAAGACTATACGAAGTCTTGAACATACATGATAGATATATAATCACATTCTAGTCGCTTGAGGATTATTTTGTTAATGATTGCAACATCATCAATGTTTATTTTCAAGTTTCGAAAGTGAGATGACTATATGATTCCAATTGAAACGTCGAGATATGCTTAGACCGATTAAGATGGTTTGAGCTTTAATGTAACAACACGGAAATTTTGAACCAATTTAAAATTTTATTTTAACAATTTAAATGGATTTTGGATATTTAAAATAATTTATTTTAAATAATAACGATGAAAATTTTATTTAAATCGAAGTTAGAACGAACAAATTTATTTTAATTATAAGACGAGCCTGAAATGGCGCGACAGTTCGAAAATTCGATTTCAAATTTCAAATGATGGTACAGGATTCAAAATAAATCGGATTTCAGTGAAACAAGAAACATTTGAATACGTTTTAAAATATCTTTCCAACAAATGTGAAAAATCCAGATTTCATAATGGGAATCAAAAGTTATGTCCAATTTAAAATTTAGAAAAGTTGCTATAGAATATATATATATATATATATATATTTTAATGTAAAATATAGCCCTTAAAATTAAATATTTTGCAAACGACCTCCGTTTCCGATGAGACCACTTTTGTTGGATCCGGAATGTCAAATTATTGCTAGATTCCAAATTTCATAATTTTTGAAATTAATATGTGAGCGTGGCAAATTAAAACGTGTTTGGTCAATTTCAGTTAAATTGGATCGACCAAAAAATGATCATTTTTCAAAAGGCCTCCAAATTCAATGAAATTAATTTTGTTAGGACCGTATCATCAAAAAACAACTAGATTTATTTTTTGGGAATTTTTGGAATCAGTATGTGGCCCCGGTAAATTAAAATGTACGATCAAATTAAATAACTAAATGTTTAATATTTTAAATTAAAGAAAACAGGTTGAAAACGATCAAATGGGCTGGTGAGACCTAGTCCATTGTGTCCGGAATAGGGTTATTTGGCTAGGGACAACATTCGTTGGGTTTGATTTGGAGTTCTTGACGACAAACTAGTATTTCAAAATAAAATTAAATATTTTGTTTTTAAATGGTATATATACTATGGTATACGATCCAATACAGTAAAACCCTAATCCCCTAACTTAAATCAGCCACCACCCTTCCAAATCAATGGCGATTATCTTCCATTTCAAATCGATCAAATTCTCCAAATCCTTGGAATAAAATCCAGAGCTTTCAAAGACGAAAATGAAGAGCATCTCACACTCTACGATTCCATACGAGAATGATGAATTTTAATCTCCTAAGCAACTCGAATTTCGAGCCTAATCATTCGTCATTTGAATGGAAATCTTGGGGTTGTTGGGTCACCAAGTTGGCCGATGTTGAGGCCAGTGGGAGGCGTCGCAGGCGGCCATTGACTAGTGGGGTCTGATCGGACCATAAGGCAATGACGAGGTGGTGGTTCTAAACCCTAGAAGTTGGAGTAAATGGGTTAGCGGTTCTGGAAATCAACGATAGAAGAAGGAGGCTGCAACAACATTTCCCTAAAACGTGATTAACCAAGTATGGTAATTAGTTTTATTTTATAATTTAAAATATAAATATACATGATTTACAAAATAAATATAATTGTTTTAAAATAAATAAATATAATTGTTTTAAAATAAATAAATATGATTGTTTTGAAGTACATAAATATGGTTGTTTTAAAATATATAAATAACATTGTTTTGTAAAAATAAAAATAACTTTGTTTTGTAAATGTAAATCACTTTGTTTTGTAAATAAAAAGTACATTGTTTTTCAAAAGAGAAAAAAGAACCTTGTTTAAGAAAATAAAAATCGCATTATTTTAGAAAAAAATCGCATTGTTTTAGATAATAAAAATTGGATTGTTTTGATAATAAAACAACATTGTTTTGATAATAAAATACCAATGTTTTGTAAATAGAAATACCATTGGTTTTAGTAATAGAATTAGAACTGTCATCAAAAATAAAAATTTGCATTGTCATTAAAATAAAATTAGCTTTACTTTTTAAAAATAAATAGCATTGAAATTAATATATATATATATATATATAAGGCAATGTTT
This sequence comes from Allium sativum, assembly GCA_030737875.1. NCBI lineage: Eukaryota > Viridiplantae > Streptophyta > Magnoliopsida > Asparagales > Amaryllidaceae > Allium > Allium sativum. Next base: position 301,735,829 of record CM060925.1, on the reverse strand, counting down.
TTGAAAATAACAGATTAACATGTTTTCGAAAATAAAAGATTAACATGTTTTTGTAAATAAAAGATTAACATGTTTTTGTAAACAGAAGAATAACAATGTTTTTGTAAATAAAACTAACATTGTTTTTGTAAATTAAAATATACATTGTTTTAGAAATTAAAATAACATTGTTTTTTAAAAGGAAAACATAACACAGTTTATAAAAAGAAAATAACATGGTTTGAATTATAAATAACTTTAACAGGAATGTGATTTTTACCATAACATAGTTTTAAATAAAAATATGACTTTTAAAAATAAATAACATGGTTTTTATATAAAAATAATACTGAATTAAAATGCGGTTTTTAAATATATAAACATCATACTAAAAATGTGATTTTTGCCATGAACAGCGTGAAAAAGACTTCGTTGGAATTTCGGGCAAATCTAAGCTATTCAGAAATTCAGAAATAAAACTGACGGGGTGGAAACCAAGGTGAGAACTCCTCACTAAAAATTTATACATGGTTATTTATTTATTTTCATAACAGAAAAATGTATAGAATTACCAGTGTAGATTTATATCAGTTTTAATCATTAAAAACTGTATACAGTGCTTGTTAGATCACTTTTCTCGTCCACATACCATGGACGATTTAGATTGACTGTATTGTGTGTTGTTTGTGTTGTTGAAATGTTTGACACGTTAAAAATATTAATATTAATGCGATAATGAAATTAAATTATAAATATTCATTTATAATTTGAACAGTGAAAATTGGTTAAATAGAAAATAATTCAAACTGAATTAGAATTGGTTAAATTTATTAACCAATGATTTATTTAAACAAACTGTTGTTGTTTGAAAACCCCAAATGGGTATTGGGATACACTAGTCCCAATATTTAGTTGTATGTCAGTCGATGGATTGACAGGCTGTGATGAGCGTTATTTATTTATTTTAATGCTCACGCATTTGTAAATTTCACTTCGGATGTGAATGGACTGTTTAATGATTATTTATCAATATTGTTGAATACATTCGGTGTGTGAAATCCATATAACTAAAATTATATGGTAATTAATTGAGTCGCATTCCGATTCAGAAATAAATAATGTTTTACAATAAATAATGTTTTATAATAAATAATGTTTTATCAATAATGTTTTATAAAAAATGTTAAATAAAATATCATTTTAGAATAAAAGAACATTTATGATGTAAAATATCATTGTTGAATAAAAGAACATTTTTGATGTAAAATATAATTTTAGAATAAAAGAACATTTTTTGTGTAAAATATCATTTTAGAATATAAGAATCATTTTTGTATAAAATAATCATTTTCAATGTTATAGAACATTTTATGTAAAAGAATCATTTTTATATAAAAGAATCATTTTCAATGTTAAAGAAACATTTTATGTAAAAGAATCATTTTTTTTTATAAACGAATCATTTTTAATGTAAAGAAACATTTTTAATAATAAAGACATTTTTATGTAAAAGAGCATTTTTAATGTAAAAGAATATTTTAAAATAAAGAATCTTTTAAAATAAAGAATATTTTAAAATAATGAATATTTTAAAATAATATTTAGTGAAGAATAAAATTATATTTTTGATGTCTGATTTTAAGTGGACACAAAATATAAAAATATGAGGCCGGGTTAAGTATAGAAACGCCATTTAAACCAGAACAGGTTTATTGATCGATTTTATTCATTTTAAAATGAATATCGAAAAGAAGAGTTTTCAAGATTTAATATTTTGAAAATATTATCATTTTAATATGATAAAGATACGGGATATTCACTTTTGATTTAAAATGGAAAAAGAAGTTGGAATCGTTTTAAAACGAATTTATAAATGATTTATAAAATGTGTTTTAAATGGAAATCGATGAAATAATATATATATATATATATATATATATATATATATATATTTAATGGCCTGAATAGAACACGTTGCGTAGTGTTCGTTCGCGAATTTCGACCATTAACTTCAAATTGGCGTAACGGGAGATCGCACCGTCGGATTCTCCTAAAATCGAAACCGTTGGGTTGGTATCGAAAAGAGATTTTCAATGAATACAAGAAGTTTGAAATCCATGGGTTGGATTTGGAATTATGTCCAAATCAAATTTGAAAAAGGTCGTTATCGATGTAGTTCGGTGGCCATTACTGGAAACCGACTTTACGGGAAATAATAAAATTATTAAAAATATGGAAAAATTATGTAAAATTATATTAAATGGCTTAGAAAGTTTTTGGATGAAAAAAATCCATATTTGAAAAGATAAAAATATATTTTTATCGAAATGAACTAGTTATTAACTAGAATAAAAATCCAATTAATTAATATTTAATTGGAATTAAAGAGAATAAATTGGATTTTGGGTTGTTGTGAATGGTGCCTTTAACAACATTGTTCTTAAAACCTGATTAGAAAAGAATAAATCTTTTAAATAAGATTTAATGAAGTTTTCCAATTAATATTTAATCGGAATTAAATAGAATATAATTTTGGAATTTATAAATATTTTAATTAAGGTTATTAGAGTTTCCAATTATATTTAGTAATTGGAATAAAATGAAATGTGAATTGGGTTTATTGTGAACTATGTTTTTAACGACATTTGTTCTTTATCCCAATTAATAGTGAAACTATAACTTGGAATTTATAAATCTTTTATTAAGATTTAAATGGAAAATTTTCAAAGTAAAGTTTTCCAATTTAATATATTAAATTGGAATTGAAAAGAATTCAATTTAATAATAATCGAGATGAGCTTCTGTAAATGCAGGCCATTACTATATACGGAATTTAAACGGTTTTGATGTTATTCCATTTATATTCCATTACTATATATGGAATTTAAAAGGCTTTGATGTTATTCCATTTATATTATTAGTCTGGTACATAAATTTATATCGATTATATATTGATCTAATTTCTGTGAAGATTCAATATTTAATAGGAGATGATTTTGGGGTTGTCGCGAACTGTGTTTTTAATGACATTGGTTCTTTAACCCAGTTAAAATAAGATTAATTTCTTAAATTTGAATAATCAATAAGTATGATTTTTGGATATTAAAACCAAATTGATGTTTTAATGTATCTTGTTAATTTCAGGAAGATTAAAGAATAAATTTAAAAGAATTTATCTTTGATAAAATTAATGGGAACCTTTCCCTAAAAATGTGAGTATTTTAATAAAAGAATATTCTGAATTGGAATGAAGCGTATGATGTGATTTTATAGCACTTGATTATAAAATACGTGAATTATTCGGAAAGACCGGGTTTAACCCATTCTGAATAATTACTATGACGATCAAGAGTCGAAGATGAAGACGGTGGTTGAAGATTGGAATTCTTCACATCGTTTGGGTGATTACTGATGTCTTGATTTGGCTATACACCCAAGACAATGTAATAAGTGGTCATCGTCCAAACGTACTTGAAGACTAATGGATATGCGAGGACCTCGCTCTTGTATTGGACATATGGGACGAGGAATACGGTGCCTCCGATTTCGTTCAGACCCAGAACGGACTTGTAAATGGATGGTATGTATGACGTTATATTCCTTTATGTTGTACTCGTTGATCTCTGTTAAATATATATCTGTTTGGTGACGGAGAATTTATTCTCTTTCTTAACACCCTTCTCTGAGACAGACGAGTTTACAGGTTATATATTGGCAGAAATCAATGGTATGGTATGGCTTGACAATGTGACATGCTAAGATACAAATGATCAAGTCTTTTGTTAAAAAGCGGAGCCTTGTGGTTGATGATCAAAGCACAGCTTATTTAGGCGTAGCTTTGTGTATAGCGTTACTTCGCGAGCCTCACACGCCGGTATGAACTAGAAACGGGAGAAGGACCCCAGGGAAATGGACATATGTTAGTTTCTAGCCAGGAGTAACGTCATGGTATGGATCCCAGACTATTTACTCAAGTGGATGTTGCTTATTACTTGATGGATAGAGAGGCGCCTCAGATATATATATATATATATATATATATATATATATATATATATATATATATCGATAGATGTTCTAGTCGACATTACTGACCAGATTATTTTATGCCCCGTAGGGCAGGCTAACGTATATTTTATGGTATTGTCAATCATCGATATATGACCAGCCTAGCGCTCCTAGTTGCGGTTGTATCCTGAGACATGGGCTATGTAACAACCCGTATTTTTAATGGATAATAAAAAATTTATTTAATTATTTAAAGGTTGTTTTGTAATTTAAAGTGACCAGAATTTAATAATATTGAATATTAAATTAAAATAATAATTAAATAATATATTTAAATTCTAGAATAGTCGAAAATAGTAGAATTCACATTATTTTGTGAATTGGATTATTTAGAATATATAATTCAGTTTAGAGTTGAATTATATTAACGAATATATTATATAAAAGACAATTGAACGTATAATTATATTATAATTATAATCGAGCTCGAAATGGCGCGGCAGTTCGTAATTTGGCGATTCGAACTTTAAACGAATATATTGAATCCATTTTAAGTTAGATTTCTGTGAAACAAGAAACGTTCGGAGCTGGTGAAGTATATTTTTTCTAATGGAAGAGAAAATTTGAGATTTCATTATGAAGATTTCGAGTTATGATCAAATCAAATTTTAGAAAAGTCGTTATAGAATTCCTTTATAATGTATAGTGATTTATTTATATTATAAATGAATTTTCATTATAAATTGAATACTGATTTAATTTGAGTTTGAAATGTCGTGTTACAAATTCAGATAGGAATATTTTGGAGCTATATTATATTCTATGTGAACAAATACAATAACATTTATTTATAAATATTTAATTTAATTATTTTTAAATATATTTAATATTTAAATTTATTTATTTAGAGCTTTAAAAATAGCCATTTTTGCAAACGACCTCCGTTTTTGATGAAACTAATTTTGTTGGATCCAGAATATTAAATTATTGTTAGATTTCAGTTTTCGTGATTTTTGGAGTCAGTATGTGACCATACGGAATTTTAATGTGAAAAACAGTCAATAATCTGACTTTCAAAATACGCTGTGTGAGCAAACGAAGTCGGAATTCGACGAAACATTTTTCATTGGGTCTGTAATGTCAAATTGTAGCTGCATGTCCATTTTCGTCAAATTTGGGTATTTTATGTGATCACAAGGATTTTTAATGATACAAATGGCGTTTAATTAAAAATAAATAAAATAATGAATCTCTATTTCCTATAAATAATCGATAATTTCACCCAACCCTAATCTCTTTTCATTCTGGTCAAATATTTTTCTGTTGCAAGTCTTTCTCTTTCAGTAAAAATATTTTTGATATTCAAAAAATTCATATAAAACTTAATAAATTCCCAAAAACCTTGAAAGCTTTATATCTGAGATGTTGAAACCTTGCCCTACATAGTAGTACTGGTTTCATGTTGTTCAAACCCATACTGGTTCGATGTCCTGTACGAGCATGAGGCTAGGGCTTCGGCCGGAGGTTAAGGCGAGGAGAGTTATGGAAAACAGAGGATGGCGCTGCACTCAGGAGTGGTAGCCGAGTGTTCTGGGAGACTTTGGAGGAAAATGGTGATAAAAATTGTCGTATCATTTACTAAAGTGGTGCGGTTTCAATCAGAGAACGGGATTTTTTACGTTCATGCAAGTTGGAAGAGGGGTACACGAAGTTGAAGTGGTAGGTGTGAGATGATCGTTGGTGGTGGTGGTTCGTTGAACGACGGCCTGGAGAGGGAGAACGGGTGGATGTATGAGCGGTAATGGCAATGGTAAGGAGCAAATATCGGGATTTTTAATTTATAAAGAAAGAAAAGAGGTGGCGGGTCAGTTTAGAAGTGGGCCGAAGTTATTATAAGGGTGAGGCCCAAAGGTGTTCAGAAAAAATAAATTAGTTGTTTCAGAATTGGTATAAAATCTTGTAAAAATCCAAACTTATTCGTTCGTTATCGGATTTGGACAAAACAGGATCCGATGGGATCATATGGACGAGGGCTACACAATGGAACTGAGTCGGAGTGAATTGAAGCTCGTTACAATTTATAATGGAATAAATTGTCTATCTGAATCAACCAACAGTTATTGTTATTTAACGATAACTGTCCAATGTGAGTAAAACTCACTAACTGTGCCAGTTTATATTTTTTAAATATAATCTAGTTGATAAATGATGATTGATTGCTGTGTTATGATTGTTTGGTTGAATTGTTGAATTAGTGGCTGAAATTATAGATAACGATATATATATATATATATATATCATTAATCAAATATTGATTTTGTTTATCAGAATATTCCATATTGAAATGAAATCGATGTTATTTATATTGTTTAACATCTATGATGAAGGGAAAACAGGTTGGAGGGATCCAACAACATTCCTCAATATTTTTAATATAGTTTGTTTTCATATATTGTGATATATGATGTGATATATAATCTGTGATTGATTTTGGGTGTATAGACGATGCTGATCATGGTTATTTGGTATTTTAAATACCATAAGAAATACCAGAAGGTGAAAAGGGAATTTTCAAAGGGTATATTGAAATTAATATATTTATAAAATCAAAGAATTTTATAAAAGGAGATATTTATAAAATTAAAGAATTTTATAAAAGGAGATATTTATAAAATCAAACAATTTCATAAAAAGAATATTTATAAAATCAAAGAATTTTATAAAAGGATTATTTATTTAGAAATTAAATAGAAGTATAGAAGGATTTATATAAAATAAATAGAATTATATAAAAGGATTTATATAAAATAAATAGAATTATCTAAAAGGATTTATATAGAATAAATAGAATTGTATAAAGGGAATTATAAATGAGATTTAAGTGTTAGAAATAAAAAGGAGATTTGTATGAATAAAGACACTGAGATGGTTACAAGCTCGACCTACCCACTTATAGGAAGCGGGATAACTGGTTCGTGTACATATAAAATTTTCTACCCTATAGTCGAGTGATACGGATATTTATCATTTCAATCCGTTCTTTAAAATATTTGAATCCTGGGTATATATCATTTCAACCTGCATCCCAAATTGATTCGAATACACAAGGGAACTTGTATGGTGAGGAAAAATAAACATAGCATGTCAAGCATACACCCATAGTGTCATATGGAACAACAGTGTGTGTTACATGTGCACAACCACGAAGCAACCAAATCTAGAGCACCCTAACATCTCATTCAACATTTCAAATCTTTAATTCGCTTAATGAAAGTATTAGTCTATGTATTGGCACTGACAGAGAGTATGGCTTAGAGACGACTACTGGATCGAAGAAGGCGAACGATGACGAAATGGCCTTGACCTTCGGGTCATAATTAAAATGACTAAAACAGGAGCTATATCGTGACTAATTGAGGTCACACCTCATATCGGACATGCTTCTTCGATACCATATCTATTATTGTTGTGATTGAATTGGGTGCACACCCCTTTGATTTGGGAGTGTGTTCCGAGGTGGGCGGTAGTGGCTGCTATGTGTTATCACCGGTCTAGGAGTGCAACTGGTAGAATCCTACCCTAGGCATTGCCTCGTGTGCCTTGTCATATTTATCCTATACGAGCCTCATACGATTTTGATTTAGTGTTGCTTTCTATGGAGTGCCCTCTGATAACACCAGTGCGGTGAATTTACGGTACTGTATAAACTGTGATGCCTATAAACTACGTAAGGGTAATATGGTAATCCCGCTTACGCTGTTTTCAGTATATTTACTTTACCGAATAGACATTACAATAATAGCGTACTATTTTATATTTATTGTTTCCATGGATCCTTAGAGGATGGGAATCCCAAACATCCCTTAAGTTATTGTACATTTCAGTTAACACTTCATTTGGTTTAATTCAGTTATATGAGAATGTTAGTCCTGACTCGAGTACTTTGTTTGTTTTATTCTTGCAATTGCTCGGGTCAAACCGAGCATTTTAGCTTGAAGATATATCTATTAGAGTTTGAGATTCGTTAGAGATCTAGTCGTTCATCTATCATGTCATATGCGGTAACGCTTATACCTGCTCGCTACCGAATACTAATATGATTTTTATTCTTCCGATGTATCGATATATATATATATATATATATATATATATATATTTGTACTTTGATATTATGTAAAATTTAAAAGAATTTGCAATATTGCGTAAAATTTTACTTCCGTTGTGAGATACCCTGTGGTTGTGATTATGTGATGATCTGTATTTCAAACTTATAAGCAATAACGATCTGTCATTTTGAACAGTTCGAGTTGGTTAAATTACTGACTTGGAGCGGTCAAAAAGCTAGTTCGTTACAGCGTGGTTTCACAAATATAAATAGAATTTGGGTTTGAGATATTGTTTTTAAAATACGAAATCAAACTGTTTTGATTATGTAAAGAAATATTATCCACATTCTATGTGAAAGATTAGATTAAAGTAAATATTTTGCAAATAAAATATTATAAAAGAATTTGGGGTTTGAGTTAGGAATTTATATGGAATTACTGAAATTAGAAACTGACTAGGAATTAATTGAGTTGAATGGCTCTCGGGGTATCGATCTGATATTGGTTTCGGCCTTCGGGGTTAATACGTAGGGAGTTGTTCTCTTACTAGTTTACAGTTAGAGACTGATAGAGGTGGGAAGATATTGATGCGTGAACTAGAAATGGAAACATTTTCCAAAGTTAATAACATATATTTTCTAATTATAGAAAATAAGGAATTTATGAACATATGGAAACGATAAATGGGAAATTGGGAAATGAGATGATGATTGATCGGTAAGATTTCTATTTGGGAATAGGACCGTTGTTTGTACACATGTTTTCCTTTCATGGTTAATACACCTACTATCAAAGATTTTGACCATTTTCGTTGTCAATACGGAGAGAGCGGGATCAGATATATTATCTGAAAACCACTCCATATGGCATTAGCATTATGAATCAAATACGATGAAGATAATTGAAGACAGAGTTATGCAAGGACTGTTCAGTAAATCCTAGGTAGAAATTTCCTAAGATGGATTTACAGAATAGTACCTTCGGTTTGTCCAGTCCTAGGAAGTCCAGTATGGAAGAATGTCTGACAGAGTATATTTAATAGATCACATAAGTTGATCTCTCCAAACGTATTTACGTTTGGTTGTGGAGGAATTCGTTTCTCTTAGCTGTATACCCATAGTATTTTTGGGGAAATCAATTTGTGATTTGGCGGGTATGACGATGTGACATTCAAAGTAAATAAAGGTGTGATCTATACGTTATGGCCTCTAGCCTCACAACCAGGAAATGCTATAAAATCGAGTAGGTCGCATGGCTAAGTGGTTAGCTGCCAATTTGGGTGTATTGTCACTTGATCTAGAGAAATTCCATTTGCTTCTTTATTCTGTTTCGATGTTGTCCCTTTCGGTAAACGATAGCTGATCCCAACCGTTGGTGATAATACATTCGGTACATTCAAGCGAAATGAGTGACCGGTCATGTTTAGCTTGGGTTACAAGATGCTCTTGTTGAACCCGGTGTATTTCTCTCTAGAGATACACTGTCAAAAGGTGTTCCCATACCTTGTAAGTTGGAATCCATTACCCAATAAGCGCTCGCGATTTTTGACTATATATTATGTATGTAGAACGTAAGATGAAAGCGTTATGCTAGTTGATTATTTAGTTGTGATTGATAAACACTATTATAATATCGAATGAGTTTGATATAAAGTTTATCATTTCGTTCAAAAAGATTTTGAAATGTTGAATCAAGTGTTTTGGATTCTCATAAGGGAAAAACCCGTTCCATGTTATACAGCATGGTCTTATGAGATATTGTTTATTTTCATAAACTGTTTTAAATTGTTTTACTCATACTAGTCCCATGACTGACCTGAAGTTTATTTTATTTTGTTTTCTCTAAACTCTTGGGTGCCCAAATTTGTACGGGCAGTCAAGTAGTTAGGATTTTACATATATACTGAGAGCTGGAGTAGGAGGCTTCAGGATTACATTAGTTATTGTTATTTCCGCTATGTTGTGAGTGTTGTACTCTGATAATGTTATTGTTTAATTATACTAGTTTAATTTCAAAGTTATGTACCTATTATATATATATATATATATATATATATATATATATATATATTGTTCGTTCCGCTATGAGATTCGTGTTACTCTGATTATGTTTTATGTTCTTCTTCTTCTTCTTCTATTATAACTCTCTTCTTATCTATTCTCACCATCTATTTTCGTTCATTAACTATCCAGTATTTTCGATGCTTGAATAGTCAACATTGAGTTTATGTCGGTTACTCAGGATCATGAAAACCCGGGTCATTACAGTTGGTATCAAATCTAAAGTTTAAGTAATTACCTTGGCTCTATAGCGTAACTCAGTAGAGATAGGGTTTGTAATACCCTAGATGGAGTTGAGTGTATATATACGAGTGAACGTGTTTGTTATTTGATATAAAGTGGTTTTATATTGTGGTGATTTATTGGTTGAGTTGTTTATGGGTTCAGGTCGATCAGTTTGATCCACTGTATCGGTAGGAGTTTATAAATGCTCGAATGCGATAAACTGACACTGTATGTTTCGAAAAGAGGGTAATGAAATAATTTTACTCAAAATATATTTTGATATAAACAAAGTATATATATTGAAATATTGTAGTATATTATATGTGTTGGTTGTAATTACAATCAGATAAGATTAAAATTGAAACAGTTATGTAAATAACTAATCAAAATTCGTATAAGTGTTACGAAATTAATTAAATTTGAATTTAATTAAGAATTGGAATTAAAATTCCTAAAATTTGAAAAGGAGTTTGTAAATGGACTTGGGTTAGATATATGAGAAATTTAAGATCTTAGGAGATTTTAAATTGTTTTACAAACATTGAGAATGATATTTTTAATTGATTTCAAAATGGAGGAGTTTAAGAAATGAGTTTGGAAAGCGTTATAGTATTGAATTCACTTCGATCGCTGGGAAATAATTCTGATGATGCTGGCCACATCATCAGTGACATTTTCGAGTTGCTAAGTGACAAATTACCACCAAAGATTTTGTTTTTGAATTGTTTTGTGGAAAGCAAGTTGTTTTGAATCCTGAAAAGGGATATCTGGTTTTAGAAATGCTAAAATGATTAAAATTCCCTAGGAAAGATTGTTTGAAATAAAACAAATTAAATATGAATTTTTGAAAGCAAACTGGAATTAAAGTAAAGCCAGTTTAGTGGTAATTGAAATTGAATGATACCGAGTAAAATTGGATTGTGAGATGGGAATCTGGAATTATATTGGACTGGTAAGTTAAAAGTTGAAATTGGTAATTGCATTGAGTTGACAATGAAATTTGGCTTGGATATAAGCGAATAATTGTTTTGAGAATGAAGTTATTTGAGTTTGATTGAGATGACATTGGTATATGTAGAATTGGTAACAGATGGAAGTAATATAATGATATGCCCGACAACAAGGTACACGTTTATATTCGAATTGGTTATGAGATTTTTATTAGCCGAATTGGCAAGCCGCTTGGCTATTTGATTTTCTTTTGGATTGGAGTAGGCCTAGAGAGGCGAGTTGTAGTTGTACCGATTGGGCCGTACAAAGGAGGTACTGACGAAATTTTTCTAAAATTTAAGGTGTTAGAAAATTTTCAAGATTTTTTAAATTTTTCGTTAGTCGAAATGAATTAATATTTTAATTGAAATAAACTGGTTAAGTTGAAACTGAAGTTAAAGAAGTAAACAAATAATTTTTAACCCATTTAGGGTTTGTTTTCTACCTTAGCAATTTCGAGGACGAAATTATTTTAAGGGGGAAGAATGTAATGACCTGTATTTTTAACGGATAATAAATAATTTATTTAATTATTTAAAGGATGGTTTGGTAATTTAAAGTGACCAAAATTTAATAATATTGAATATTTAATTAATATAATAATTAAATAATATATTTAAATTCCAGAATAGTCGGAAATAGTAGAATTACAATATTGTGTGAATTGGATTTTTTAGAATATATAATTCTGTTTAGAGTTGAATTATATTAACGAATATATTATATAAGCGACAGTTGAACGTATAATTATATTATAATTATAATCGAGCTTGAAATGGCACAACAGTTCATAATTTGGCGATTGTAACTTTAAACGAATATACAGAATTCGTTTTAAGTCGGATTTCTATGAAACAAGAAACGTTCAGAGCTGGTGAAGTATATTTTTCTAATGGAAGAGAAAAATTGAGATTTCGTTATGTAGATTTTGAGTTGTGATCAAATCAAATTTAGAAAAGTCACTATGGAATTCCTTTATAATTTATAGCGATTTATTTATATTATAAATGGATTTTCAATATAAATTGAATACTGATTTAATCTGGATTTGAAATGTCGAGTTATAAATTCAGATAGGAATATTTTGGAGCTGTATTATATTCTGTGTGAATATATACGATAATATTTATTTTTAAATATTTAATTTAATTATTTTTAAACATATTTAACATTTAAATTGATTTATTTAGAGCTTTAAAAATAGCCATTTTTGCAAACGACCTACGTTTTCGACGAAACTAATTTTGTTGGATCCAGAATGTTAAATTATTGTTAGATTTCAATTTTCGTGATTTTTGGAGTCGGTATGTGGCCGTACGGAATTTTAATGTGAAAAAAGCCAATAATCTGACTTTAAAAATACGAAATGTGAGCAAACGAAGTCGGAATTCGATGAAACAAGTTTCATTGGGTCCGTAATGTTGAATTTTAGCTGCATACCCATTTTCGTTGAATTTGGGTATTATATGTGATCATAGGGATTTTTAATGATAAATACAAATAGCATTTGATTAAAAATAAATAAAATAATGAATATATTTTTCCTATAAATAACCAGTAACTTTACCCAACCCTAGTCTCTTTTCATTCTGGTCAAATATTTTTCCACCGTAAGTATTTCTCTTCGAGTAAAAATATTTTTGATCTACAAAAAATTCATATAAAACTTAATAAATTCCCAAAAATCTTGAAATCTTTATATCTAAGATGCTGAAACCTTTCTCTACATTGTAGTACTGGTTTTGTGGTGTTCGAACCCATACTGGTTCGATGTACTATACGAGCGTGAGGCTAGGGCTTCGACCGGAGATTAAGGCGAGAGAGTCATGGCAAACGGAGGATGGCGCTGCACTCAGGAGTGGTAGCCGAGTGTTCTGGGAGAGTTTGGAGGAAAATGGTGATGAAAACTGTCGCACCATTTATTGAAGCGGTGCGGTTTCAATCAGAGAACGGGAATTTTTCCATTCATGTGAGTTGGAAGAGGGGTACACGAAGTTGAAGAGGTAGGTGAGAGATGATCGTTGGTGGTGGTGGTTCGTTAAAAACGGTCCAGAGAGGGAGAATGGGGAGGATGTATGAGCGCTAATGGCAATGGTATGGATCAGGCATCGGGATTTTTAATTCAGGAAGAAAGAAAAGATGTGGCGAGTTAGTTTAGAAATGGGCTGAAGTTATCATAACGGTGAGGCCCAAAGGTGTTAAGAAAAATTATGCTCGTTGTTTTAGAATTGGTATAAAATCTTGTAAAAATCCTAACTTACTTGTCCGTTATCAGATATGGACAAAACAAGATCCGATGGGATCGAATGGACGAAGGCTACACCATGGAACTGATTCGGAGTGAATTGGAGCTTGTTACAATTTATAGTGAAATAAATTGTCTCAATCAACCAACAATTATCGCTATTTAACATAACCGTCCAATGTGAGTAAAACTCTCTAACTCTGCCAGTTTATATTTTTTAAATATAATCTAGTGTTGATAAATGATGATTGATTGTTGTGTGATGATTGTTTGGTTGAATTACGGATTTAGTGGTTGAAACTATAGATAACGATATACATACATATATATATATATATATATATATCGTTAATCAAGTATTGATTCTGTCTATCAGAATATTTCATATTGAAATGGAATTGATGTTATTTATATTGTTTAACATATGTGATGCAGGGAAAACAGGTTGGAGGGATCCAACAAGAATCCTGAATATTTATAATACTGTTTGTTTTCATATATTGTGATATATAATCTGTGATTGATTATGGGTGTGTAGATGATATTGATCATGGTTATTTGGTATTTTAAATACGATAAGAAATACCAGAATGTGAAAAGGGAATTTTTAAAGGGTATATATTGAAAATAATATATTTATAAAATCAAAGAATTTTGTAAAAGGAGATATTTATAAAATCAAAGAATTTTATAAAAAGAATATTTATAAAATCAAATAATTTTATAAAAGGATTATTTATTTAGAAAATAAATAGAAGTATAAAAGGATTTATATAAAATGTATAGAATTATATAAGAGGATTTACATAAAATAAATAGAATTATAAAAAAATTATATAAAATAAATAGAATTACATAAAAGGATTTATATAGAATAAATAGAATTATATAAAGGGAATTATAAATGAGATTCAAGTGTTAGAAATAAAAAGGAGATTTGTATGAATAATTCTACAAGTAAAAATATAAATAGAATTTAGGTTTGAGATATTGTTTTTAAAATACGAAATCAAACTGTTTTGATTATATAAAGAAATATTATTCACATTCTATGTGAAAGATTAGATTAAAGTAAATATTTTGTAAATAAAATATTATAAAGGAATTTGGGGTTTGAATTTGGAATTTAAATGGAATTACTGAAATTAGAAACTGACTGGAAATTAGTTGAGTTGAATGGCTTTATGGGTATCGATCTGATGTTGGTTCCGGCCTTCGGGGTTAATACGTAGTGCGTTGTTCTCTTACTAGTTTACAGTTAGAGACTGATAGAGGTGGAAAGAAAATGATGCGTGAATTAGAAATGGAAACGTTTTCCAAAGTTAATAATGTATATTTTCTAATTTTATAAAATATGGAATTTATGAATATATGGAAACGATAAATGGGAAATTGGAAAATGAAATGGTGATTGATCGGTAAGATTTCCATTTGGGAATACGGCCGCTGTTTATAGATATGTTTTCCTTTGATAGTTAAATCACCGCTATCAACGATTTTGACCATTTCCATTGTCAATACGGAGAGGCCGGGATCAGATATGTTATCTGAAAACCAGTCCATATGGCATTAGTTTTACGAATCAAATATGACGAAGATAATTGAAGACGGAGTTATGCAAGGACTGTTCAGTAAATCCTAGGTAGAAATTGCCTAAGATGGATTTACAGAATAGTACCTTCGGTTTGTCTAGTCCCAGGACGACCTGTATAGAAGAATGTCTGACAGAGTATATTTAATTGATCACGTAAGTTGATATCTCCAAACGTATTTACGTTTGGTGGCGGTGTTATTCATTTCTCTTAGCTGTATACCCGTAGCATTTTTGGGGAAATCAATTTGTGATTTGGTGGGTATGACGATGTGACATTCAAAGTAAATAAAGGTGTGATCTATACGTCATGGCCTCTAGCCTCATAACTAGGAAATGGTATAAAATCAGGCAGGTCACATGGCTAAGTGGTTAACTGCAAATTAGGGTGTATTATCACCTGATCTAGAGAAATTCTATTTGCTGCTTTATTCTGTTTCGATGATGTCCCTTTCAGGAAACGGTTGTTGATCCCAACCGTTGGTGATAATACATTCGGTACACTCAAGTGAAATGAGTGATCGGTCATGTTTAGCCTAGGTTACAGGATGTTCTTGTAGAACCCGGTGTATTTCTCTCTAGAGATACACTGTCGGAAGGTGGTCTCATACCTTGCGTGTTGGAATCCATTACCCAATAAGAGCCCGCGGTTTTTGATTATATATTATGTATGTAGAACGTAAGATCAAAGTGTTCTGCTAGTTGATTATTTAGTTGTGATTGATAGACACTATTATAATATCAAATGAGTTTGATATAAAGTTTATCATTTCGTTCAAAAAGATTTTGAAATCGTGAATCAAGTGCTTTGGATTCTCATAAGGGAAAAACCCGTTTCGTGCTATACAGCATGGTCCTATGAGATATCGATTATTTTCTCAAAATGCTTTAAATTGTTTTACTCACACCAGTCCATGACTGACCCGGAGTATAATTTGTTTCATTTTCCCTAAACTGTTAGGTACCCAAATTTGTACGGGCAGTCAAGTAGTCAGGATTTTACAGATATTCTGAGATCTGGAGCAGGAGGCTTCAGGGTTATATAGCTATTGTTGTTTCCGCTGTGTTGTAAGTGTTGTATTATGGTAATGTTACTGTATACATATACTAGTTTTATTTCAAAGTTATGCATCTATTATATATATATTGTTCGTTCCGCTGTGGGATTCGTGTTACTCTAATGATGTTGTATGTTCTTCTTCTTCTATTCTAACCCTCTATCTTATCTAGTGTCACCCTCTGTTTTCTTTCATTAACTATCCGGTATTTCCGATGCTTGTATAGTCGACATTGAGCTTATGTCAATTACTCAGGATCGCGAAAACCCGGGTCGTTACAGGCTAGATTGTCTCGAATTCGGTAAGGACGATCCCTTGCTTTGGTTCATAGATGGGAATCCAACTTTCAATACGAAATCATGCGGTTTTGATTGTAGAACTAGTATGGCGACATGATATATGGTACTCATGCCATCTATGATTGATACATTTATATTTGAAGTAGTTTTTGACACCATACACGTATACTAATAATAATAAAAGATGAAATTTCGTGTATCAAGCATATTTGGCTATTATAAGGGAAAATTCTATCCTCCGGCTTGCGTTGCATTGTCTGACGGGACCTGAGTCTTATAATAGCTTCATTTTTCGAAAAAGCATTGTGTTGATTTAATTTAAACTAAAATCCATGCAGAGTAAACACGTTCTGTGTTATACGGCGTGGTCCCATGATTTCCTAACTTTAAAATTTAGATTAATAACTGTTTTAATTCTTACACCGGTCCTATCCTGACCTGGAGTTTTTTGTTTTAACCTAAACTCTGGGTGCCCATATTTCCCACACGGGCAGCTAGTAGTTTTGGTTTTGCAGATATTATATTCACAGGATCCTGGTTTACCGCTGAAGCGATATTTGGAAAGCTCTGTATCTGTGTATTTCTTTCAGTTGTGTTTTGTATTATTTTCCGCTGCTATTTGAATGTAATTTAAATCTATGATATTATTGTATTTCCAATGTGTTATAATTATTCATACTCTGGAATATTCTTGTACTCTGGTGTAATTGTTGTTATCAGCAATGAAATATTCTTCTGTTTGCGTTCTGACGCATCATGTTCTCAAATCAAATCTGGGCTTTCATTTACAAGGAAGTTTAGGTCGTTTCATTTAAATTTAACTAAGACAAGTTAAATAGATTAGAAGGAATGTAATGTTAAATAAAAATTAGAATGACAAAACTAATATAAGAATGGAGAATAAATGTAGATAAGTCAAATTTAATGTCAATATTGAACTAAATCGGAAATTAGTTGGAATTGGACGTTTATATATTGGGCAGGTTATTGAATGGAATCTACGAGGAGGAATAAAACTGTATAACCAATAGAAAGGTACATATTTACTGTATTGATTGGGTTTGATGATTTTGTGAGCCGATTGGTATGCCGCTTAGCTTTTGGATTTTCTTTTTGATTGATGAGGGTCAAGAGAAGAAATTTCTAGCTTTACTGATAGGGTTGCACAAAGGAGGTAATGCCTTAAATTTTCGAAAAATTTAAGGCGTTAGCCAAATTTTGAGAAATGGGAATTTCTTAGAAACTGGAAACCTGAACAACTTGAGTTAGTGGAAAGAAGGCTGAGTTGGTTTAGTAAATGACATTCTGTTCCGTCTTCGATTTGGAGGACAAAATCTTTTTAAGTGGGGAGGATTGTAATGACTTGTATTCTATTAAGTAATAATTAATGAATATTGAGTACTCAAAAATGATTTATTTTGAGAACTAACGATTTGAAATTTATTTAATTTAAGGTTTTAACATATAATTTTCAATATAAATAAAAACGAACTCACTACAGCGCGATAGTTCGTAATATTACATTTTGAACTTTAAATGAATGTATATGATTCAATATAAGTTGGAATTCATTAAAACAAGAAATATACGAACCTATTGAACTATAGTTTTCTAACTAAAGTGAAAAATCGAGATTTCGTCTTGTAGATTGTAAGTTATGTCCAAATCAAATTTTCAAAAAATCGTTACGGAATCATTTATAAACCATAACAGTTTATTAAATAAAATAAAAGTATTTTGTAATATATTGAATATCTATTAGCTTAAAAATAGCGATAAATAAAATATAGTTTATTCTGAAGTTATTTGAAGCTTTATTTGGAAATATATACGATAATTATAATTTGGATTTCAAGGAATTTGAATATTTTGAATTCAAATTATATTTTATCGATTTGACTGAATATGGAAAAATAGTCATTTTTCAAACGACCTCGGATTTCGACAAAACCAATTTTATCGAATCCTTAATGATAAGTTATTATAAGATTTCAAATTTTGGGCCAATCAGAGTTAGTATGCAGCCATGTGAGATACAAATGCTTAATGTAAATATGTATCTATAGTAAATCGATAATTAGATCTCGAACGAATGCTATTTGAGCAAAAACTCAGATTTCGACGAAATAAGTTTCAATAGGACCGTAATGAAAACCATAGCATCATATCAATTTTCACCCCAAATGAAGTTTGTATGTTCCCCTGCAAATTTTTAAATGACGAATGGAGATAGCGATTGTCATGTAGCAATAAAATAATAATATACGTAGCTTGTCCTATAAGCTAACCTAATCCTATAAGCATGCCCCTACCCTTAACCCTAAATCCCCAATTCATTTTAGCCTTCCAGTTGGCAAAGAGGTACCCCCTGCCATCTCATTTTTTATCTCATAAACCATTAGTAATTAGCCAATGGTCCCAACATAAAAGTTGTAGTGTATGTTAAGGGCAACATCCCATAAAAATTTGGTAGCGAATGGATGTGGGAGTTTGTCAGAATTTGAGTTCAAAGGTGTGTTTGTAACTTTCGATTTTGGTGGATTTGTGTGCAAACGGTGGAGAGTTGGATGAAATGGCCAACTAGGAAATTGAAGAAGGGAGAGAGGGAAACAACTTTGTAGTTGGGGGTTCGGCCGGAAGGTGGCAAAAGTGGTCAGAATATGGAGTTGATCGGAGATGTTGATTTTTGACGAGCAGCGAGCAAAAAACTGCTTGCACTCGGCGATTCAGGTAGAGGTGCCAAAATGAAAAAGGAATGTTGTAACAACCCGAATTTTTAGCAACGTGTTAAGACAAGAATCAAGGCAGAATTAAATTATAAAATCTGAAGCAGGATAAACGGCTTGCGCCATTGCGTTCATCTCGGAAAAATACGCGAAATAGAGTCCGAAATTTCGTAAATCGGATTCCGTATGAAGAAGATATGGACGAACGAAGTTAGGCAGAAAAACCGAAAACAAGCCAGAATGCACTGGCGCACTTGTGAAGTGCGCCAGTACAAAAATACACTGGCGCACTTGGGAAGTGCGCCCGTGTCGAGCCAGAAACCTGCACAGCCTTCTGGCTTGACCCTGGCTGGCCTGGTGCACCTGTTTTGGCCCTTGGTCTTGTTTTGGAGGCTTTTGACGATTTTTGAGGGCTGGGATCTATCCTAGGGTTAATCTAACGGCCTAAACTACCCCTAATCTCTATAAAAAGACCCCTAACCTAGCCTAAACCCTCATTAATTGATCCTACAACTAAACTATGCCAAAATTTCTAGTGATCATGGCCTCCACTCAAAACCCTAGCCTCCATCCTCTTGCCAAAATGCTATCTTCATTTCTATGAGAGGTTTCATGATCATGAGAGTATTAGAGAGTCCCTATGTTAGTATGAGAGCTCCTCAAGTTGATTTCAAGGCAAAAGTTTTGGTCTTTGTTCATAAAGATGGTGTATTTATTGATTTGGAGCTTTTATCTTTGGGTTTTTGGATGAAGGCATGCATAAGCTTCATCACAAGCTTTAGTTTAATCGATTTAGGCCTTCATAGCAATGTAAGCCCTTCCCTACTCTTAGATATTAACTATGAAGTTAAATGTTCATGTTGAAAGTTTGGGTTTGATTAATTAGAATGATGCATGCTATCATGTTATGCAAGTTTATGAAGTCATTATCTTGATCTTATGAGCAAAAAGCCACAACCTTTATGTTGAAATGTTGCATTATGCAACATGAGAATCTTCATAATCATTATGTCAACTTGCATATGAAGTCATAATCCTTATATGATGATATATGCGAGTTTCTAGCCATCATTCCATGTCTTTTGTCACCATGATTCGCTTATGTACCAAGTTTGGGTTGATGCATGTTTTTGAGGCTTAAGAATGTAACATGCAAGCTAATGAACACATTTGTGCCTCATTTGCCACCATGATTAACTTGTGGCTTAATACCCATTTTTGTCATTCCTTTGCCAAGTCTTTTCTTTTAATCCATCACGTTGTTGCGAACGTATATGCTAGTTTAAAAAGCGTTGGGGTCACATTATGGGGAAACATAATGACATGAATATGACTTGGGTAAATGGGTATAAACATGACAACATGTAACGTTAAATATGACATGTGTTTATACTTGAAAACATGACTTGAAGTATAACATGGAAGTTGACATGTAAGTATGCATAAAAACATAAGCTTGGGAATTTACCTATTAAGTTAGGTCTACCCATTGGGAATTTACCTATTAAGTTAGGTCTACCCAATTGCTTGAAAACTTGACTATGAACATGACACTAGACTAAACATGAAAGTGGCCAACTCGAGGTTGGGTTGAGTTTGCAACGTAAAACTACCCGGAACCGACCGGCCTAACTAGTAGTTGCAAACAATAGGACCCAATGTGAGAAGTTGGTCATGTTGTGCTTGAACCCGAGGTTAGACCAAGTTGTGGTGTAAAGCTACCCGGAACCGACCGGCTTAACTAGTAACCACAACAAAGTCTAATGTGAGAGGTTGGGGTGCATTAAGTAATTAATGCCACATGATAGGGTTAAGTTAATTTGATTAATGACTCTTAACCAAATATGACATGGGTAAATGGGTTAAGTAATTTGGTTAGGCTAATGATACTTAACAAAACATGACAAGGTTGGGTAGGTTAAGTGATTTGATTTGCCTAATGACGCTTAACCATTTTTATACGACTAGTGGATGGGGATTAAGTTAACCAACACTTAATCAATCCAACAAGATAATTTGGCAAGGTTAAGTAAGTTTTCTTAATGACACTTAACCATACAAGATGATTAGGGGATGGGGTTAAGTAATTTGCACCTAACTAATCCGACACGGTAATTAGATGGGGTTAAGTAATCCACACTTAACTAATCTAAACACGGTAATTCGATGGGGTTAAGTTAAACACTTAACCAATTTATACTCGGTAATTCAATGAGGTTAAGTAACCAATACTTAACCAACTTAACGTGATAATTTAATGGGGTTAAGCAACTTATACTTAACCAATTATACATGATGATTTGATGGGGTTAAGTAACTTACACTTAACCAATCTAATACGCGGACCTGATAAGGTTAAGTCACAAGACCTTTTTAGAATATACTTAACCATTGTAGTACGATTAGAGGATGGGGTTAAGCCAACCTATACTTAACCAATCCGACTCGATAATTTGATGGGATTAAGATAATCTATGCTTAATCGATCTAGCAAGATAATCCAATAGGATTAAGGTAAGCTAGTACTTGACCAATTTGACTTGATAGGGTTAAGTCATGAGCCTCTGGGTACACTTAACCAACTTGTAGGACTAAGTCTTGAACTTAAATACTTAGCCAATCTTTGACGTGATTCGTGGGCGGGTTAAGTCATGGACTTGAATGATAACACTTAACCCAATAGACAAACCCTAGCTAGAAGAACTAGGTAGAAAACCGTGGTTAATCAAGGATAACGGGAAAGGAAGCTAAGTGGTAAACCTTAGTTAAGGGTAACTAAGTAATAATTCTTAGCTAAGGACATAGGACTAATTCTCAAAACGATGAGTAACCTGATACGGTAGGTCATCGCTTAGTATATGAGGGGGAGCAAGTTATCTGACTTGGATAAAAGCTCCAGCGCACTGGATGCCGAAGTGGAAGCTTCGGGGGACGTGAGGGTATTCTTGGGATCCCTCTGTGGGCTGCCAGGTAATTATACTAGGCCCATGAGAGGTTAAGGTCTGCGTTAGAAGGACCAAGAGTATGCCTTGGTTGCTATGCGAGCAACCTAAAGACTGGGATGGATTAGCGTGGAGTCGATGATTCTTGTTTTTGCCCTGGATAGCGCATCGCCGACTACCTACCATCTTTAGTCAATCGTGTACGTGCGGAAAGGCAGGGAACCCCCAACAGACCATGTGCTTGTTATCGAGTCATGGGTGAGGTTGGCCCGTAGGAAAGTGGGCTATAGTGGGGCCGTGGAGTGGTTCTTATACATGATTTTTCTTGGATTGCCTTTCAGTAGTTGAGGGAGGGATCACGTGGGACCATAGCCACGGGTACAAAAACAAACCTTGATATCTGCATCGGCAGACGATTTAAAGCTCCCGACCGAGTTCCGTATTTCTTGATTTGCCCTGGCACGGAACTCGGATGGCACATTGGGGAACATGTGCATCTAGACATGGAAAATGATTCACGATACATACGTGGGATCAAGGGCGCGGTTGACGGGTGGCGTAATCCCTAGTGGTCCTAGGTGGCCAAAACCCAAACCGAGACACGGAAACGTTCATTAGGTAGCATAATCCCTAGCGGTCCTAGGTGGCATAAATCCTAAGTGGACGCGCGATAGTTCATGGTAAGGAAACACAACTAGATCAAGGGTTGCAGTCCAAAACAACTTCAAGGATAAACCGTTTACATGGGAAAGCCCGTACAGCCTACGGCAAAGAACTGAACTTATACATGGAAAGAAACATATGAGTTGAGTAACCTATATATGCGGCATATTAGGTTGACAGGGACCATTACACGACTTCTGAGTAAGGGTCATTCACGGATAACACGTAATACAGTTGGGATACTAGTACGGTAGGTGCAGAGCAGATATACAGGATAGATACCATGGGACGTTATACGTGATAGATATCTTGGAATATTATACTTGATAGGAACCTGACGATGTGATACCTTGTTTTGTCTTGACATCGTAATTTATCATGACATCTTAGTTTATCTGAGTTCAGTAGTTCATCCTGTTATTTTGATTTAGCTTACCTATCTTGTTATCATGCTTATGTTCATCTCAGTTTCTCATGTCAGTTAACTTTACTAGTTTTTATACTAATAGTAGATAGGGCTTACTCAGTCTTTTTGACTGACCCGTTTTGTTTCGCCTCTTTTCTTCCGTTTCCCCGCCCAGGTTACAGGGAGGAAACACTGCTGTTTAGTTCGGACTTCTTCTTCTTGAAGGTCATCATGGATGGCTTGGACTTTTCCTAGCTATGGCTACTTTACTGTTTTTATTTGGGGAATAATTTATGAAAAAGTCTTTATGCTTCTTTACTATTGCAAGACAGGTTTTGATGTACTCTGATGTAAAAGGCTTTAGACCTTATGTATTCATGTTTATGAAAGTTCGATTTTACTTCCGCTATTTTATATGTTCTGTCTTGTGATATTTCTGTGCATGTTTACCAATAATGCCCCTCTAAAGCTAGTGCATTCCTTTGCGAGTGACCCTAGCGAAGGCGGGGTGTTACATTTGGTATCAGAGCAGAAGGTTACCAGACTGGGCAAAAGTTTTTAAAGACCTTCTGAAAACTATTTGAAAATCGTTTATAAAGAAGCATTTTTCAAGAAAATTTTCTTTTAAAAGAAAAAGGCTATTCCCCAAAGGCCATTAGCACAATCCTTGTTTCCTTAATTGAATCTCTTTTCCTTTCTTTCCTCCATCTGTAATCACAGTGGTTTTAACTGCGACTAGTCTTTTCTATCTGCGAAAGTGCTTTCCATGCGATGGAGGTGGTTCTCGAGAGACCAGTGGCCGCGTTATAAGAAAGGATAGTGAGAAAGAGGATAAAGGATACGAGCTTAAGGATGAGCAACTGGTTGGTATGGCTTAGTCCTCAAAGGAGGGAGAAAGATGAACAATGAAACCCATGACGAGAGAGTACCTTTGGCATGGTAAAACGGGGTGGATAGTTAAGTATTATGGGACAAGGACAAGATCATCGGGAGGGTAATAGTATGCTCTTATTTCTAGGGTACCTCAGAAGGAGGGTAACGATCTTGTTAAAGGTTTAGCTTTTCTTCTCTATCATCCCGTTAGGACTTTTTTTGATCATCGTATCATTTAAGTCTGCTTTGATAGTTGAGTCTCTGCACCTTAAGTACTAACGTAATAGAGAATCCCATTTTTGTCTCAAAGTCCTATTGGAGAATCAGTCCATTTATTCATGGCTTGTTTGGATTTGAGAATGTCTATGTCAAGTGTTGAGCTTGGAAATAATGCTTATGTTTATAAGCTATGGATGGATTCTAAGGATGAAGTGGTTATCCAGTAAGGGGTGCCACTCTCGGTTTTGATAGGAGGGTAGTTAGACTCTTGACTAGCCTTGGTAATACCCTCGGAGTCTCGTGTAACCTTTTGGGTTCGGTCATGATTAGTTACTTAGAATCCCGTGATGCCTTTATTGGAAATTTGAAGCCCGATCGAGTGGTGTTCGCCGATAAGATGGATGGTTTATTTCACTTATGCATGGGTTATGGAAATCACCCTAGTAAGTGCGCTTGGTAACCTGGTTGACATCTGTTTACTTTCAAGAAGAAGTTCTTCTACATGGAATACCTTATAGTATATAAACAAGATCCAAGATTCATTAGTGAATTTTGGAAAGCTTGCATAAGATCATGAGTACGCAGTCATGTTTGCGCCAAGTATTCTAGAAAAAGGATAAGTGCAAGTGGAACGAGAGGCGACGAAGAAATGAGTTCTAGCTCATGTTATGCAAACAAGAAATAAGAAGCTACGAAATCACGAAGTTAAAAGACGGTCAAGGCACAATGGGATTAAGCCCAAGGAAATACGACTTTGATGGTCAAAGACTAGATACACGCATGATATCTCTTTTTGGGAGTATATTCTTGATCCCTGTTTTCGGTAGAGCTTACTTGTAGGCTATCTTTTGTGGACATCCTCCCGGTCCTATTTTCTGTTACAAACCCCGTAAGGAGTTTGTCTTGTTTATCTTCTCGACCCTGTTTCAGGGAATCCTAGGTAGAACCCTATGGATGTAAATATGTATTTGAAACATGTTATGATTGATATGGTTGCAAGTGGTTGCTCGTGGATGCGCGAATACACATTAGATTCTAGCTCGACTCGGTCACATTTCATATTGCATATGCACGAGTATTTATACTTGTTTATGGATGAAATCGAATGTATTATCATGCGGTTGTTGCATATGAATGAATGATTGTGCATGCATATAGTATCTATATGACTAGGACTATTTGCATACATGTTGGATTCATGGCACTATACATATTTTGCATTAGATCACTCAGGCCTGATCATTTACATTAGATAAGTGCATATACACACACATTTTGCATATATTCATACAGCATTAGAAATCATCTAAGGACAATGGTTGCTTGTGGATGATGTTTTGAGTAGATGGATGATGGATGGTAGGATATGTTCCTCCTAACTTGGAGATTTCAGGGACCAAATCCTTTAAGTTGGGGAGGATGTAACAACCGAATTTTTAGCAACGTGTTAAGACAAGAATCAAGGCAGAATTAAAATATAAAATCTGAATCAGGATAAACGGCTTGCGCCATTGCGTTCGTCTCGGAAAAATACGCGAAATAGAGTCCGAAATTTCGTAAATCGGAGTCCGTATGAAGAAGATATGGACGAACGAAGTTAGGCAGAAAAACCGAAAACAAGCCAGAATGCACTGGCGCACTTGTGAAGTGCGCCAGCACAAAAATACACTGGCGCACTTGGGAAGTGCGCCCGTGTCGAGCCAGAAACCTGCACAGCCTTCTGGCTTGACCCTGGCTGGCCTGGTGCACCTGTTTTGGCCCTTGGTCTTGTTTTGGAGGCTTGTGACGATTTTTGAGGGCTTGGATCTATCCTAGGGTTAATCTAACGGCCTAAACTACCCCTAATCTCTATAAAAAGACCCCTAACCTAGCCTAAACCCTCATTAATTGATCCTACAACAAAACTATGCCAAAATTTCTAGTGATCATGGCCTCCACTCAAAACCCTAGCCTCCATCCTCTTGCCAAAATGTTATCTTCATTTCTATGAGAGGTTTCATGATCATGAGAGTATTAGAGAGTCCCTATGTTAGTATGAGAGCTCCTCAAGTTGATTTCAAGGCAAAAGTTTTGGTCTTTGTTCATAAAGATGGTGTATTTATTGATTTGGAGCTTTTATCTTTGGGTTTTTGGATGAAGGCATGCATAAGCTTCATCACAAGCTTTAGTTTAATCGATTTAGGCCTTCATAGCAATGTAAGCCCTTCCCTACTCTTAGATATTAACTATGAAGTTAAATGTTCATGTTGAAAGTTTGGGTTTGATTAATTAGAATGATGCATGCTATCATGTTATGCAAGTTTATGAAGTCATTATCTTGATCTTATGAGCTAAAAGCCACAACCTTTATGTTGAAATGTTGCATTATGCAACATGAGAATCTTCATAATCATTATGTCAACTTGCATATGAAGTCATAATCCTTATATGATGATATATGCGAGTTTCTAGCCATCATTCCATGTCTTTTGTCACCATGATTCGCTTATGTACCAAGTTTGGGTTGATGCATGTTTTTGAGGCTTAAGAATGTAACATGCAAGCTAATGAACACATTTGTGCCTCATTTGCCACCATGATTAACTTGTGGCTTAATACTCATTTTTGTCATTCCTTTGCCAAGTCTTTTCTTTTAATCCATCACGTTGTTGCGAACGTATATGCTAGTTTAAAAAGCGTTGGGGTCACATTATGGGGAAACATAATGACATGAATATGACTTGGGTAAATGGGTATAAACATGACAACATGTAACGTTAAATATGACATGTGTTTATACTTGAAAACATGACTTGAAGTATAACATGGAAGTTGACATGTAAGTATGCATAAAAACATAAGCTTGGGAATTTACCTATTAAGTTAGGTCTACCCATTGGGAATTTACCTATTAAGTTAGGTCTACCCAATTGCTTGAAAACTTGACTATGAACATGACACTAGACTAAACATGAAAGTGGCCAACTCGAGGTTGGGTTGAGTTTGCAACGTAAAACTACCCGGAACCGACCGGCCGAACTAGTAGTTGCAAACAATAGGACCCAATATGAGAAGTTGGTCATGTTGTGCTTGAACCCGAGGTTAGACCAAGTTGTGGTGTAAAGCTACCCGGAACCGACCGGCTTAACTAGTAACCACAACAAAGTCTAATGTGAGAGGTTGGGGTGCATTAAGTAATTAATGCCACATGATAGGGTTAAGTTAATTTGATTAATGACTCTTAACCAAATATGACATGGGTAAATGGGTTAAGTAAATTGGTTAGGCTAATGATACTTAACAAAACATGACAAGGTTGGGTAGGTTAAGTGATTTGATTTGCCTAATGACGCTTAACCATTTTTATACGACTAGTGGACGGGGATTAAGTTAACCAACACTTAATCAATCCAACAAGATAATTTGGCAAGGTTAAGTAAGTTTTCTTAATGACACTTAACCTTACAAGATGATTAGGGGATGGGGTTAAGTAATTTGCACCTAACTAATCCGACACGGTAATTAGATGGGGTTAAGTAATCCACACTTAACTAATCTAAACACGGTAATTCGATGGGGTTAAGTTAAACACTTAACCAATTTAAACTCGGTAATTCAATGAGGTTAAGTAACCAATACTTAACCAACTTAACGTGATAATTTAATGGGGTTAAGCAACTTATACTTAACCAATTATACATGATGATTTGATGGGGTTAAGTAACTTACACTTAACCAATCTAATACGCGGACCTGATAAGGTTAAGTCACAAGACCTTTTTAGAATATACTTAACCATTGTAGTACGATTAGAGGATGGGGTTAAGCCAACCTATACTTAACCAATCCGACTCGATAATTTGATGGGATTAAGATAATCTATGCTTAATCGATCTAGCAAGATAATCCAATAGGATTAAGGTAAGCTAGTACTTGACCAATTTGACTTGATAGGGTTAAGTCATGAGCCTCTGGGTACACTTAACCAACTTGTGGGACTAAGTCTTGAACTTAAATACTTAGCCAATCTTTGACGTGATTCGTGGGTGGGTTAAGTCATGGACTTGAATGATAACACTTAACCCAATAGACAAACCCTAGCTAGAAGAACTAGGTAGAAAACCGTGGTTAATCAAGGATAACGGGAAAGGAAGCTAAGTGGTAAACCTTAGTTAAGGGTAACTAAGTAATAATTCTTAGCTAAGGACATAGGACTAATTCTCAAAACGATGAGTAACCTGATACGGTAGGTCATCGCTTAGTATACGAGGGGGAGCAAGTTATCTGACTTGGATAAAAGCTCCAGCGCACTGGGTGCCGAAGTGTAAGCTTCGGGGGACGTGAGGATATTCTTGGGATCCCTCTGTGGGCTGCCAGGTAATTATACTAGGCCCATGAGAGGTTAAGGTCTGCGTTAGAAGGACCAAGAGTATGCCTTGGTTGCTATGCGAGCAACCTAAAGACTGGGATGGATTAGCGTGGAGTCGACGATTCTTGTTTTTGCCCTGGATAGCGCATCGCCGACTACCTACCATCTTTAGTCAATCGTGTACGTGCGGAAAGGCAGGGAACCCCCAACAGACCATGTGCTTGCTATCGAGTCATGGGTGAGGTTGGCCCGTAGGAAAGTGGGCTATAGTGGGGCCGTGGAGTGGTTCTTATACATGATTTTTCTTGGATTGCCTTTCAGTAGTTGAGGGAGGGGTCACGTGGGACCATAGCCACGGGTACAAAAACAGACCTTGATATCTGCATCGGCAGACGATTTAAAGCTCCCGACCGAGTTCCGTATTTCTTGATTTGCCCTGGCACGGAACTCGGATGGCACATTGGGGAACATGTGCATCTAGACATGGAAAACGATTCACGATACATTCGTGGGATCAAGGGCGCGGTTGACGGGTGGTGTAATCCCTAGTGGTCCTAGGTGGCCAAAACCCAAACCGAGACACGGAAACGTTCATTAGGTAGCATAATCCCTAGCGGTCCTAGGTGTAACGGCTGGATTTTCGACCCAGAAAATCAACATAAAAACACACTGTTGACTATTCAAGCATCGAAAACACCAGGACATTAATAGAAGAATTTAGAGGGTGAGAAAGAAAAGATAGAACTAATAGAATAGAAGAAGAAGAAGATCACAACTGAACAGAATCAGAGTAACACGAAACTCGCAGCGGAACCAAATAAGATGTATTATATAACATAACTTTGAATACAAAACTGTATTGTATATACATACCATTATCAGAGTACAATACATCATATCACAGCGGAAATAACTCTACATAACTAATGGTGAAGCTTCCTGCTTTTGAGCTCCTCCAAGTGAATCTGCAAAGCCTGAAACACTTGACTGCCCGTACAAATTTGGGCACCCAAGAGTTTAGGGAAAATAAACAAAATAAACTCTGGGTCAGTCATGGGACTGGTGTGAGTAAATTCCAACCATACTGTTTAACTTTGAAAATCCTTTTCAAAACAAGAAGGTAATAGTAAGACCAACCCACACATAAACATGGACGGTTTTTACCTTACTATAACCCAACATATTTTTATATCAAACTTCAGTGATATTATAATAATGTCTACTCAATTAAATCATCAAGTAGCAGAACGCTTGCGTCTCACGCTCCACATATATATAGCATAAAATCATAAACCGCAGGGCGCTTATCGGAGATTGGATTTCAACAGATAAGGTATGGGAGCACCTTCTGAATAGTGTACTCTAGAGGGAATACACTCAGGGTTCAACAAGAACGTCTTGCAACCCGGCCACACATGACCGCTCACTCATTTAGCTTGAGTGTCGCGAATATATTGCCACCACGGTTGTAGGCCATCCAACCGTCATCCGAAGATACAGAATCAAAAAGAAGTATAAATATGAATTTTCTCTAGATCGATGACAATACACCCTGCTTGGGGATGACCCAACTAGCCATGCTGCCTAGCCCAACTTCTGTCACTTCCTGGTTGTGAGGCTAGAGGCTACGTCTATCTTCAGAACATCTGATCACCATTCACCTTGAATGTCACATCGTCAAATCCGTAATCACACATTGATTACACAAATGCACACTGGGTGTAGAATAAAGAGAAGTCACCTTCTCCCCACCAACTTGGTATATTCATAAAATCAACGGCGTGACCGTTGGAAATACTCTGTCAGACACTCGTCCATACAAGTTGCCCTGGGACTGGACAAACAAATAAACATCATTCTAGAACTGGATGACCCTTGCATTTAACTCCGTCTTCAATTATCTTCAGCATATCTAATTCGCAGCGCTTATGTCTATACAGAGTGGTTTTCAGATAACATATCCAACCGGTCTCTCCGTATTGACAACGATGGTCAAAACACTTCGATAGTCGGTTATTTAACTATCGAAGTAAAAACAACATCCATTCTAATGTATAACTAACATCACACAATCACGGGCGCTTTTTATTTAACATTCGTTATATTTTCAAATTCCCATATCTCACTAGATATTTCTCAAATCACGAGTTAGTCTTTCTTACACTTCTTGGAAAACATTCCAGTTATTATACACTCTTATTATTTCATGTTTCAGAAAACATGCGTTATTACGTTTGAACCATTTCCATAAGCATTATTCACTTTAAAAAGTGAATATCATTTCTATTATCGAAATCTGAGCATCTTTATCAAATAATTTCTATTATCTTGTTTACTGAAATCTCTTTCCTGATTTATATTCCCATTTCGCTTTATAAACTCTGTTTCTATGTCAACTCCTTGTTAGATCAATATCAAGCTTATAACTACATATCGATTACCTATGCTTTTAAAATTTGTTGGTTTAATATTAACTATCCTATCAGAATCATAATTCCTAAAATCATTTTCTTTTAATACATTCGACATCGTAGAATTCTAGTTCCAAATCCTAATGGTTTAACTCTAATCACATTTCGAACATCGAAATGCTGTCATCGTTTTCTAACACGATTCTCCAATTTCTTTTTCTAAAACTGGTTCCTATGTTTTCTTACGACATCGTTATTTATTACTTTCGAATAAGTGGATTTCAACTAAACTGTAGCATTTCCTTGGAGGTGCTGCTATATATAAAAGTCACGCTTAAGTCTAATCAACAGCAATTAATTTGTTGCTATAGTTCTAAACTTGTCATACGCTGTAATATTCCCTTTATAACTAATCTCAACATTACAGTCACCCTTACCTTATCAACAGCGTTATTTTATCGCTATAGTTCAAACTTGTCATACGCTGTAATATTCTATGTTATAACTAGTCTCGACATAACAGTTACGCTTAAGCCCAATCAACAGCGTTTATTTTATCGCTATAGTTCTAAACTTGTCATACGCTGTAATATTCTCCTTATAACTAATTACAGTCACACTTACCTTATCAACAGCGTTATTTTATTGCTATAGTTCAACTTGTCATACGCTGTAATATTCTTTGTTATAACTAATCTTGACATAACAGTCACACTTATCTTATCAACAGCGTTATTTTATCGCTAAAATTCTAAGACTTGCATACGCTGCCATATTCCTTTTATACAAAAATCTTGACATCTCTTTCCGTTACAAAAATCTTGACATCTCTTTCTGTTACAAAAATCTTGACATCTCTTTCTGTTACAAAAATCTTGACATCTCTTTCTGTTACCAAAAATCTTGACATCTCTTTCCGTTACAAAAAATCTTGACATCTCTTTCTGTTACCAAAAATCTTGACATCTCTTTCCGTTACAAACTGATATCGTTCCTCGGTAATAGCGAAGCCGTTCAAGTTGGGGTATTTTATTTACCTCTCAGACCTTGATCGACAACGTTCTTACCTTAGGACCGATACAAGTCTGTATTCACATTCCTTATTACTTAATATATTTATTAAATCGTATTTCCTTGTTGTATTTTGGAATATGGTTTTACAACACCATATCGTTACTTTGAAATCTCTGGTGTTTTGATTATTTATATTAAACATTTACTCTTCGCTTTCTCCATTCCACAGTTCTATTTATAACTTCTTAACCAAAAGGTAATTAAATCTTATTACTTTGGATTAATTTATTTCTAAACTGTTTCATTAGATTAATTGAAGACCAATTAACCTAATAATTATTTTCCCAAATAACAGTTGATTTAATCAACTTCATTCCATCAGTAAATTCGTTAACTGATTTTAATTACTTCTTAACATTAGATTAATATAATTAATCTAATAATATTATTATCCAAATATTTAATCGTCGGATAATTTCTGCTTTATAAACTCATTTTAAATGCCAACAATCGTTTTTATTTATTTTATAAAACGAACTCTAAAATACTGGTTTATAATAAAATTTCTATTATAATTTAAAACTTCACTTTAATTATAAAAATATAATTTCTATGATTAACTTCATTGATTTGCCTGACGGTAAATCAGTTTCTTAACAAAACGATGGTTTTACGGTCGATTGTTAACACTTTCTAAATCGATATCGTTTATTTATTTAATCTAAACAAATGTTGAATTTCCGTTCAACATCAATATTCACACCGGGTTTTAAATATAATTCGGGTTCAAACAGTGCATACAAAACAAACAGTACATATAAATATCGAGGAATCCGGTCGGATTCCTCCAACCGGTTTCCGCATCCACAGATGTCAGTCAACACAATTTACACCAACTCTATACTAGGGGATATTCTAATCGATGGAATCAGTGTCCAACCGGTGATGTGTACATATGTAACGGTATAAAATATTCAACCAAATAAATTGTAATCTACCTAATCGACCATCACACAGCATTCAAACAACATTAAAATATAATTAAAATATTTTAAAATAGATCAGAGTTAGTGATTTTACTCACCTTTGCGCGTTAACCGTTAAATAACGATTTGCGTCAGTTTTCACTAATTTCCGTGAGTTCTTGAAGCCTCGTTCTTCCTCATGTCTTCGCCGTTTCCATTTTCTAACCGCTCGTTCTCCGGTCATCTTTTCCATGGAGCCACTTCTGCGTTTTCTTATATGAACCGTGTTACCGCAAGCAAATACATTCTGCACTGTTCTCCTTCTACTTGTTCTTGCGTCATTTTCTGCTCCGCCCTTTTTGCTCCGTGCTTCACGCCCAAAGGAACCCATTCCCAATTAGTACGTCACCACTTTGTCATCATGGATCTTCAGTCGGGATCCATGAACTCCACCTCTTGTTAGTGTCTAGATTTGATTCCATATGAACTCCACCCCACACATATATAACTCATGCTTCAATCCACTACACAACAACATTTCCGTGCATGTCCCCCTCCGTCTCTTTTGTCAGAACGCTAGCTTCAGCATTTTATCTCCTTCGAACACAAACTCCAGAACACGTCACTTCTTACCCACTGATCTGGCTCGCACACCTGCCTGCACGATGAATGGGCAGCCTTCCCTATACAAATCCTTCACTTGTGCCTGACATATGCTCTTTTGCATGGAGATTTTTTCCCACCTCACATACACAAATAGTGTGACACGCAACTTCCTTCATTTTTAAAACCCATGCAGCACTCTTGAGTACCTATTACAAACATGAACTCCACAATATACCACTCACACTCCGCCATGTGATTGCTCATCAAACAAAAAAACCACCGCCCAATCTTTCCATGCGTCCACTACACAAGAATCTACACTGGCCTTCTCTTATGCTTCTCTCTCCTAAGTACCCTCGTTTCCTTATTACACAATGATGTAAATTTCTTCCTCCGCTCCTTGCTACTGCACCCTCACTTCTCACGCAGTATATATTTTCTACTCCGTTTGGACTTCTTCAGTCTCCACTACTTCACGAACAGTGATGCCTCCTATATGATGACAACGCCCTAAGCAAACTCTCCAAACACACAGGTGCTCATTCTCCACATTACAGCTCACGCACTTCCATGCACACGCCTCCTCTATGCTATACATCCTCCCACACTCCAGTTTCGGTGCTCCTTCACGTGGATCTGCTACTGTGGTAGCCTTTACTACTCCAGAAACCATGTGTACCCACTGCACCTCCGGATTCGCACATCACAAGCCAACCGACTTGCGCCACTGCTCCTTAATGTGCTGCCCTTCCTCCACGGATTCGAACTCCGTTCAATAGCACGTGTATGTTCCATGAACACACCACTCAAGCTCCTTTGAACCTCCTCACGGCTGCAAAACAAGGCACGAGCTCCCTCTTCCGACATCCTCGACCTCAGCAACTTCGGTATATTTTTTTTTTACTGAAGCTACAACAAATGGAGACTTGGATCTTGTGTATATATATAGGAGAGGACGGCTTAAGAGTTACGCGTTAGGGTGTAGAGGCTACAATCGTTTTAGCTTAGGGTAGCCTTACTCCTAGAATTCTTCATTATTAAGTAAATAGGTTTACCTTGGGACTAAGGAAAGTGTATAGGGAGAACGTGTAGTGATGGGAAGCCAAGTGATATAATATCAATTAGTAGCATGTGTTTTGAAATATAGGGTAGCAGTAGCATGTTCTTGTGAAATTTCTTCATAGGTAAGGTAAAAGAATATATATTTTAAATGATCTTTTTCCCCGCACAGTCTTTGAGCCTATGTTTAGTTAAATCCTAGGGTAGCTACTTTGTATGTACAGGAAGGGTATGGTGCTTCACCTCTAAGAAATGAAGATATTATTAATTTCGTTGGTTATGGACAGAGATAAAATTATGGTCATGCCCAGCGAGGTGTCATGATCTCAAAAATATAATAATACCGGTAGATTGACTCATATTTTGAAATCCCGAAATACCGATATAGGGTGCGAAATACTCCAAATAAAAAGTTGCGTATTTAATTTATTAAAAATTTCACAAAAATCTAAAAATTAAATTATCGCTGCGCCTCAAAAGAACTCTGTCCCGATTTGCAACCGATATCAAGTTATATTCAAATAACCATTACGGTCGATATACGATTCTACAGCGACTTTTTGAATATTTGATTTGGACATGTCTTGCAATCGATACGACGAAATCTTGGTTTTTCACTTCTGTTAGAAAGATACAGTTCAAAAGATTCCAACGTTTCTCTTTTCGAAGAAATCCGATTCAAAACGAGTCTGGTACACTCAGTTGAAGTTCAGAATGTTAAATTACGAACTGCATGGTCGTTCTGAGCTCGATTATAATTAATATATATTTATATACGTTCAACTTCGTTTTAATTAAAATATAAATCCACTTATATTCTGAATTCAATATTTAAACTGATTTAAATATTGAAATACAAACCGACAAAAATGCGGGACGTTACACTAGGTGGCATAAATCCTAAGTGGACGCGCGATAGTTCATGGTAAGGAAACACAACTAGATCAAGGGTTGCAGTCCAAAACAACTTCAAGGATAAACCGTTTACATGGGAAATCCCGTACAGCCTACGGCAAAGAACTGAACTTATACATGGAAAGAAACATATGAGTTGAGTAACCTATATATGCGGCATATTAGGTTGACAGGGACCATTACACGACTTCTGAGTAAGGGTCATTCACGGATAACACGTAATACAGTTGGGATACTAGTACGGTAGGTGCAAAGCAGATATACAGGATAGATACCATGGGACGTTATACGTGATAGATATCTTGGAATATTATACTTGATAGGAACCTGACGATGTGATACCTTGTTTTGTCTTGACATCGTAATTTATCATGACATCTTAGTTTATCTGAGTTCAGTAGTTCATCCTGTTATTTTGATTTAGCTTACCTATCTTGTTATCATGCTTATGTTCATCTCAGTTTCTCATGTCAGTTAACTTTACTAGTTTTTATACTAATAGTAGATAGGGCTTACTCAGTCTTTTTGACTGACCCGTTTTGTTTCGCCTCTTTTCTTCCGTTCCCCCCCCCCCCCAGGTTACAGGGAGGAAACACTGCTGTTTAGTTCGGACTTCTTCTGCTTGAAGGTCATCATGGATGGCTTGGACTTTTCCTAGCTATGGCTACTTTACTGTTTTTATTTGGGGAATAATTTATGAAAAAGCCTTTATGCTTCTTTACTATTGCACGACAGGTTTTTATGTACTCTGATGTAAAAGGCTTTAGACCTTATGTATTCATGTTTATGAAAGTTCGATTTTACTTCCGCTATTTTATATGTTCTGTCTTGTGATATTTCTGTGCATGTTTACCAATAATGCCCCTCTAAAGCTAGTGCATTCCTTTGCGAGTGACCCTAGCGGAGGCGGGGTGTTACAAATGTGGCTGTGAGGGCGGTCGTTCGATGATAGTGGCGATAGGCATCACCTGTAGTCGGAGAATTTGGGCCCGACGTGGATTGTTGTCGAGCTGGGTTTCAGGGCGGTCGTGGCTGGGAGGCGGCGCTCAGGTCACGGGGTCGCCGTGAAAGGGCGGAGCTGACGGTGGGCTCTGGTCGGTCAGCAATGCACCCAGGTGGCGACGGTGATGATATAGTGAAGGGGAACCTGGTTTGAATGGTGAAAAAGGAGAAGTTTAAAAGGTTAATTAACAATTAATTAATTCGTTAATGACATGATTAGTTTATTATTGTATAAACATGTATATCTCCATCATATGAACTTAGAATTGAATGAAACAAGAAACGCTGGAATCCTGGAGTCGAGAGCTTCACAACAAAGTTGATTTGAATGATATTGGAGCTAGGTCGAATTTTGGGTTAAATTAAACCTACGTTTAACTTAATTCAAAAAAGATTGTTATTATAACAAACCAAAAATGAACGTGAGAACACCATGAACTCATTTAAAAGTTATTATAATCTTATCTGATTATATATTGATTTCTTGTGATTGCAATGGTTGTTTCATGGATGAAGGATGTTTATTTGCAGTTTTATTTATACTGTTATGTGCATTTAAGCGTTAACGAATTTAAACACTTATCTTATGACTTTTGTTTGATGGATGATGAACTATTATGGGTGCAACTGTAATTGTTCACACAATCTACATCGCGAATATGAAATTATTTAGGAAATTGACTGAGTCAAGTTCCAT
Organism: Allium sativum; assembly: GCA_030737875.1. Taxonomy (NCBI): domain Eukaryota; kingdom Viridiplantae; phylum Streptophyta; class Magnoliopsida; order Asparagales; family Amaryllidaceae; genus Allium; species Allium sativum. Next base: position 301,698,422 of record CM060925.1, on the reverse strand, counting down.
TGGAATATTAAATGAATATATTTTCATTTACCTGAAATAAGACGTAAAATGGAAATTGGATTTTTATATCTGAAACGAATTGGAAATGAAGTTAATATGATTTCAAACAACTATTGAAAAGGTTGAAAAGGATATGAATGAGTTTTGAATTAGAAATGGTTTGTTCAAATTTATTATTGATTTTGAATAGTAAGTTCAAAAGTGAATTTAAGTCAGATATATAAATGATGTTTATAACTTGAATGGATTGTTTCAATGATCTTATTTATTTTTAAAATGAATTTCAGGAAAGTTTGAATTTCAAAATATTATATTTTGAAAAATATTATTATTTTAATATTATAATAATATATAATATTGAATTTTGAGTTATAATAGAATTTAAAGTTTGAATCATTTTTAAACAAGTTTATAAATGTTAATACGTTCGGAAAGAATTGACGAGATTTATACTAAAATATAATATGGTTTGAATAGGATGTGTCGCGTAACGACAGTTCTCAAATTTCAACCATGAACTTCAAACGGCTATAACCAATGTAATTTACATCGGATTTCCCCAAAATTGGAAACATTTGTTTTCTATTAATAATATCTTACAAATGAAAGAAGAATGTTAGAATTTCAACTTATATTTTTTAAAATTATGCTAAATCTATTTTTGGAAAGATCGTTGCAAACGCAGTTCGATGACAGTAATTATAAATCGATCGAAATGGCCATATAAAAATTACTAAAAATATGAAAAAAATTTGATAAATCATAATAAGTGATTTTAAAGAGATTTGGAAAAGAAATATGACATTAAAAACTGTATTTCAATTTTTGTGTTTGGAGCCTAACTCTTTGGAAATGGTAAACGATGTTTTTTGACGTTCAAAGTAAAATACTGAATATATGGTTTTCAAAAGCTATTATATATAGTTTATATAATTGATAAATTATTTGAAAAATAATTAGACTTGATTTTTAAATATAATTTGAGTTTGGTCTGAATAGAACTAGTCGCACGGCTACAGTTCGTGAATATCGACCGTTAACTTCAAATTGACATACCGGGAGATCTGACTATCGGATCGCCCTGAAACGAGAAGCTCTTCATTCGTAATGAAAATAAGGTTTGAATGAATTGGATTTGGATAGAAATGATCTTCAGATATTTGATATTGATTACCGTTGTGTAGACATTTAATATTTGAGGAACCTGAAAGATATTTATATCGTTATTCCATTTGTATTATTCTTGATTACAATAATTGGTGTTGAATATAAGTGGATATAAATTATGTTTAAATCTTATATCTATTATCAATTGGTTTGGGGTTTATCATGAATAGTGTCTTCAATAACGTGATTCTTTAACTGATGTAAAGGAAAAGAATTTTTTTTCAAGATGAGTTGAAATAAAATCTTTATTTAATTCGAATATAAAGATTAATGAAAGACTTTTTCCTAAAAAACACATTGGGAACGAGTTTGAGAATCCCTTAAAAGAAGATAAGCGTTTTTTTCGCATAAGCTATAAGACTAAGAAATCGTAAGTATGATTTTGGGTTTGGAATAAAAATGTTTTCCCGCAAAGTAACAGAAATCTTTAATTATATTCAAAATGAATAAAGGTAATCAAACTTACCAAAATAGGAGGTGTATTAGGTATGGAGTACCGCCAGTTTTGCTCCACGGGATGAATAGGATGGGAAAGGGATAACGATTTGAGAAATCACCTTTTTCGTAGGATTCAATGATCCTGATAATGCGTAGAAAACTTGATTTGAGTTAAGTTTAGTAAATGAGATTATATAATGATTTCCAAGGAAAGATTTCAACAAGAGTTTAAAGAATATAAATCTTTGATAAGATTTAGGAGAGCAATTCCCAATGCAAAGAATGATTTGAGTAAACAAATATTTCAAAATGGAATGAGACTCATGATATTTTTATATATCAATTAATTGAAAAGATGCGCTTGTTATTTCAAAAATATTGAGTTTCAACCCATTCTGAATAACTATATGACAAGCATTAAAAATACTGAAGATGGTGGTTGAAAACTAGGGATCTTCGCATCGTTTGGATTATTGTTGATGTCTCGATTGGGAGGTACACCTAAGAAAAGGTTATAAATAGCACTCGTCCAGACGTACTTGGAGATTGTCCAGATTTGCGAGGGCCTCTCTCCTTTATTAGATGAGGAATAAGGTGCCTTCGATCTCTTTCGGACCAAGAACGAACTTGTAAATGGATGTGTATCTAACGTTGTATTTTACAACATAACCAATTGGTTTCTATTGATGTTATATCAGTTGGTGGCGGAGAATCTATTTTCCTGGCTTTACACCCTCCTCCGAGACTTATGTACTCAGAGGGTGATATACTAATAGACCCCGATTATATGTTGTGACTGGACAATGTAACATGCTAAGAGTTGAGCCAATCAAAGCTTTTAGTTGAAAAGCAGAGCTTCGTGGATGATGACCAAGGCATGGTTGATATAGCAAAGCTTTGTATTGAAACATGACTTTAAAGTCTCACAACCCGTGAATGGCCGAAAACAGGATGATGAACAGCAAAGATAAGGGCATATGTTTCATTCTAGCTAAAAAGTGATGCTATAATATGGAGTCCTGGCAAGTTTACTTATGTGAATGATAGATCGAGGCACCTAGGAATGGTCAAATACAACCGGGATAATGGTCAGTCACGACCGAGGAATGTTATGTTCTGGAAGGATTGTAATTAGCCAGTTAGTGTTGCTCGCTCTATCGATCCGCAGGATTACATGCGTGTAAGTCCTGGGATATCCCTCTAGAGGTGTTTCGAATGGCTAATGAAGATCCTTTGCCTTGGTCATTGATGGAATCCAACTGCCAATATGAGCTTTGAGTTTTCATTTGTAACCTAATAGCCAACATAATGGGATGGAGTGTTATGCGAGCTAAGATTTATACGTTTACTTTCAAAATAGATTTTGATACTAAGCACGCGTAATAATAAAATATAATTTCATGTACCAAACATGTTTGGTTATTATAAGGTAAAACTCTTTCCTCTGGTATGTGTTGCATTATGTGATGAGACATTTGTATTATAATAGCTTCCTTTTTGAAAATGCATTGCGAGTTGTTTATAATTGGTATTCATGTGGAGAAAACCTGATCTGTGTAACACAACATGGTCCTATGAATTACCTAACTTTAAAATAAAGTTTAATAACTAATTTAGTTCTAACACTAGTCCCATAACTGATCCGGAGTTTATTGTTTCCTACCTAAACAATAGTTGCCCATATTTTCAACACGGGAATTCTAGTAGTTTTGGTTTGCAGATACTTGATAGAGCAAGTGCTGGATTAAAGCTAAAGCCGTGTCCATAGCATATTATTCTTCTGCTGAGTTACGCTTTCCGATGCATATTATTCTTCTGCGGATCATCACACTATTTCTCGGCCCTAAAGTAAACTAATATATCACCCATTAATGCAAGCATGAACACATTTGGATGGGTTAGGGCGCTAGTCAATCCAAAAGGCATAACCATCCAATTGTAAAATCTCAATGATGTCGTAAAAGCAATCTTTTTTACAATACCATTTGCCACTATCATTTGGTGAAATTCTGCCACCAAATTCATTTCGGAAAACACCTTGGCTTCATGAAGCTGGTGAAACAAGTCATTGGTCCTTAGTAGTAGATAGTTATTCTTATTCACCATCTTGTTCATCCCATGATAATCCACACACAATCTCAAAGATCTGTCAGCCTTGGTCGCAAACAAAACTGATGCACCTCACTTAGATATGCTTCTACAGATGAATACTTTACTCAAAAACTCATTCACCTACACCTCATACTCTTGTTGTCCTTTAGGCTCCATTCGCCTAAGAGGCATAACTATAGATTTGGCTCCATCCACCAGATCGATGCAAAACTCAATTTGCCTTTGCGGCAGCAGTCCTTTGACCTTGCCAAAGACATCAATAAACACTCAAATGGTTTCTACAAATGACAACTCATCCCGCTGAATTGCAAGAGAATATAAAAGTTGACTACGGTTTCATCCTCTCATAGACAGCGTATCACAACCGTTCATGCTTCCATAATCTCTATTGTCGCCTCGAGCTTCTCACAACCATTACAGCGACATACCTCTTGAGCCAGTCCATACCTAAGATGATCCTAACTGAGTGAAGTTTAAAAATACTTTTTTGTTTAATTCTTTTTATTTCAAACTTGATGACAATCCCACTGTGACACCCCACATCAGTTAATGTAACTCTTTAACATAATGCATTAAGTTTCATGAAGCATTATAGTTAAACGGAAAAAGAAACATCACAAGACAAATATAAAACACAGCCGAATTTAAAACTTTTGTTTAGAAAACATTGTGGTCCAAAATCAAGTTACAACATAAGTCTAAAATACAGAAAACCCATTACATCAAGTTAAAATATCTGCCTTGTACTAAATCATCAGAGTACAGTAATATAAAATCATAGTCCCCAAAAATAGCCGTATTAGAGAAGACAAGAAATTAAAGTGGTACATCTAAGCAGCTCTAAGCAGAAAAAAAAGAGAAAATCCCAATCAAACCTGAGTATTCCCACCCTGAGAACCTAGGGGCAAAGGAAGAGAGAGAAAGGGAAACAAAACAGGTCAAACATAAAGTCTGGTGAGTGTTGTTACTTTTAGCATATAAATAAGTAAAAGCATCATGACGTCCTATAAACTGGATGAGAGAGATAAGAGTATCATAAGGCAGGTATAACAGACCGAACAAGATAAACAGGATAAACAAAAAAGAATACATTGTGCTTCCCAAGTACTTTTCTCTGTACCAATACTATATAAAAGAAACAAGATGATCCCAACAGAAACAGAATGGTAGACCTAGGTGTACTTATAGTGAGGGATTTTAGCCCATACAATAAAAACTGGTAGCCCAATAGAAATGACAGGTGCTACCCCCAACGATAATAACGCACTCCCAAACAAGCAAGACTAGATGTACCCTCATTACTACCCCAATCGATTGGCTCCATATCCTGTATATACCCTGTGGTGGCCCCACAGTAGGATGTATCACTTCCTAAAGTGGAAACCCTTTTTTCGAAAGGCGCAGCAGTATCCACTGATGTCACGGCACCTTATAATCCCCACGGAAGCAGATTCATGCACGCATACGAATCCGACGGAATGTGCCGTCAACACCCCCACTTAAACGAACCTCTTACAATCAACTCAGTAAGCGTGTCCTAACCCCGACCTAGTTCGGCGTTTGCGTTTGATATCAAGATGGGTTACTGACTGATACGGGTCCCGCACAACAGATGATACAAGCCACCCCTAGGCTTGCATCCCCACTGCTAGGATTTTGACAAGTTTTTCCTAACAGTTTAACAAGGTTGCATAACCCCCACATATAAAACAGGTTAAGTTTGTCGTGTTCGTATAACCCCTCCCACACATATACTTAACTCCTCACTGATTCATTTAAGCTTACTTAACCCTTACACAAATTGACATGTTCACATATAACTGCCACATATTTAAAAAGGCTAAGTTTATCGGGTTTATATAAACCCCCCACGGATTTAACAGAATTAACAGATCTAATTAACCCCACAGATTTACTTAACCCCTTACCTTTAGATTGTAATTAACAAATGTAATCTACAATCTTTTTATATAATTCATTGTCTGATTCCTGGGTTATAATAGCATGTTCTACTTAATATGTAATTAAGTATACTTCATCTCAATTCACCTGTTTTCTGTTTAACTTGTCACCACAACTTGTTGTTGTTTACTTATCAACTTAGTTCTCTTAACTAAGTTTTACTAATAAGTTTCTTTTCCATGTATTATAATGTATGTTATAATTTCCATGTGTCCCTAGGACAAGCCTACCTAATATATAACATTCTCATTAATGTTATTACTTATAATAGGTTATTATCATTCCCCGTTCATTCCAGTCCTTTTACAGTTGTAACTTCCATTCATTTCCATTAATCATAATTACTGCCTTTTATTTCTATCTTTATATATATATATATATTCATATATATATATGTGTGTGTGTGTGTATGTATATATATGCACTAGGCCTCTCACATTAAATCGACCACTTGTGGATGCTGGATTTATCGGGCGGTCCCGGGCAGACTTCCACAACAAGCTGGACTTAACCTCGTGGCTTAGCACCGTTACATGTATGTCTACGCACTAGACCCCTCACATTAAATTAACCCCTTGTGGATGCTATATTTGTCAGGCGGTTCCGGGCAGACTTCTACCACAAGTTGAATTTAACCTCGTGTCTAAGTGCGATTACAATTTCTAAGTACTGTAAATCTAGGCACGTTCATTATTAAACAATCTTTCATGTTCATCAAAGCTTATGCCCCAAATCCCAGTCTAATTCACGATACAACTTATGCCTCAAATTAAAATTTTATATCATGGTATAAATTATTACCCCAAATCCCAATCATGTTTTACAACATAAGTTAAGCCCCAATTTATCATTCCTAACCATTCCAAATTTCGTGCGCTCACATATTTCGGCAATAGGCCAAGGCATGAAGGTAGACTATGCTATAAAAATAAAAAAGGAAGGAAGGAGAGAAAAGAACAAAAATAGGCATAATAACAAGACAGGCATATGATGATAGAAACAGGCATACTAACAGAATAGACATATGGAGTCATGATTAGGCAGACTAACAGATAGGCATATCAGGAATTAGCATATGAGAAATAAACGGTAAATTAGGTGTACAAGTAGTGGCAGATCTGTTTAGTTATGATTCAGGTTACTAATAGGCACTGGTTTAGATCCAAACTTATAAACATGTCAAGGTTACTTATTAAATGTTTACATCTAAGAGCAATATAACTCATACGGACTGGATATAAAGAACAGAGATATTACTGTAGATGTTGCAGCTAAGATTCTGGAATACGTATAAGTTGTTGTTGCAGAGGATAGGCTAGTTCAATCTGAGTTGGGGAAGCACCTCGTTGTATCAATTGTTTTTGGTGAATAAAACAATGGAAATGAGGTCCTGTTCATAGGCTACGGTCAACGAATCTTGCTCAGAAACGCGTCCAAGTGCAGGGGAAGAATCTACCCCAGATCTGGCTGGGGTCGACACCCCCATGTATGGGTCAACCAATGGGTCGACACCCATAGGGCATGGGATCGACCCCTAACGAGACGATTTCCCCCTGTTCCTCTCTTTGATTTTTGATTTTATGGACTTGATTTATATATATATATTTCTTATGCGTATACAAACTTCAAACCCTAATATCTTCTTCATATGATGTCCGTTTCATGCAAATCGGAGTCTATGTTAAGCAAAGTTCTGAGACGAACGCAATGGCACAGTCCGTTTTACTTAATTCCAAATATTTAATTAAGTATTCTTTAATTTGTCATGATAGTGTTCTTTAAAAGTACGGGGTGTTACATTCTCCCCTACTTAAAGGATTTCATCCCCGAAATCTCTTAGTTAAGAAGTATGTATATCCTAACATCCATCATCTATCTACTTATCCACCAATCACAGGCATCCTCACAGGCATCCATTGTCCTTAATAAATTTGTAATGCTTATATGAACATATGCAAAGGTGTGTGTATATGTCCTATACTAATGCGAAAGATTAGGCGGTCTGCTGATTCAGTTGACCTCCTTAATGCAATGTATGTCAGTGCCATGAATCCAACATGTATGCAAATAGTCCTGATATATATATGTAAATGCTATATGCATGCACAATCATTCATCCAAATGCAACATTCATGTGATGATATACCCATTTCCATCCATAAAAGAAGAAAAATGCACATGCATCCAAATGTAGTATGAGAGTGATTGAGCTGATCTAGTGCCTAGTGAGTGTATATGCATCCGCGAGCAATCACTAGCAGACACTTGCATCCACTTGCATCCATCAAACATAACACGTCTGAAACACATGTTTACACCCATTTGTTCCCTACCTAAAGGTCTAAGATTCGATTGATAGGATATGATTTACGATAGAAACAAGCACGAATAAAAGCGTTGGAAAGAGAAGTAAAGAACGTACCCTTGAAAAGGAAAGGGTGTGAAGCGTGAATCTTGTCTTCTGTCTCCCAAGTTGCATCCTCGTGGCCATATCCCCAATGTAATTTCATCAACTTGACCTCTCGGTTGCGTAGCTTCTTAACCTCTGATCCAAGAATACGGGTAGGAACTCGTCTAACTGTCGCCTCCCGTTCCACCTTTACTTCGTCAAGCATATTCGGTTGAACTACCTCTGTTGTATCGTGTAGAAATTTCCGCAAATGAGAAACGTGGAAAACATCATGAGCTCCTTCCAATCTCTTTGGTAGCTTTACCCTATAAGCCATTTGACCTATTCTTTCCACTATGGGAAATGGCCCTACAAATCTTGGTGCCTATTTCCTTACAGTTCCAAAGTGAACTGTATTCCTCAAAGGCGATACTTTAATGAAAACCATGTCTCCCACCTCAAACTCAATATCGGTCTTCCCTTATCTGCATATTACTTCTGCCTGTCCTGAGCTATCTTCATGTGCCTATGGATAAAATCAATCTTTTCAGAATTTTCTTTAGTCATCTCAGGTCCAAGTAGAACCCTATCTCTATTGTCTCAATTTGAGATCCTTCTGCGAGAAAAGATACTTGTGCAACTTATGGTCTGTATATAATTCGAATCTCTCTCCAAGCAGATATTGCCGCCAAGTCTTAAACGTGAATACTATAGTAGTTCTTCTTATGAAATCTCAACAGCCAACCACCATAACATACTAGACTTCCTTCTTGTATAAAGAAAGCGCTACGCTTTATATCCCATGCATCAATATATAAGGTATATACTCTTTGTTCCCATTAGGCAAAGTCATAACTGGGGTTGTCTTCATAGCCCCTTTTAATCGCTGAATATCATCCTCATAGTCAATATTCCAAGAAAAGGTCAAATTCTTCTTCATTAGTCTAGTGAGTGGTGCTAATATCTTTGCGAAGTCCTTAATGAAATTCCTATAATAGCCTGCTAGACTATGAAAACTCCTCATCTCCGTTGCATTCTTTGGGATCTGCCAATCTTGAACTACAACTACTTTCGCGGGATCTACTGCTATCCCATCTTTAGAGATCGTATGCCCTAGAAATCTCACTTCCTTTATCCAATAATGACATTTGGAGAATTTCGCCTTAAGCTGGTGCACACAAAGAGTTTTCAAAACCTCCCTTAAATGTAGGATATACTCTTCCTCACTCTTCGAGAAAATCAAGATGTCATCAATAAAGACCACAATGATCTTATTTAGGAACTTCTGAAATACCCTACTTATCAGATCAACAAAATAGGTGGGTGCATTTGTCAAACCAAAAGGCATTACGAGCCATTCGAAGAAACCATCTGGATTTCTAAAAGCGTCTGGTATATACTGTCTGCGACCACCCTCAAATGATGAAACCTTGTGGCCAAGTCTAACTGGGAGAAAATAGAAGCACCAACAAGCTGGTCAAATAGATGATCTATACTCGAATGTATGTGCCTATTTTTCTTAGTGAGCTTACTTAGCTCTCTGTAATCCATGCATAAGCGAATCAAACCATCCTCCTTAATGGCGAACACTACGGGAGCACCCTATACAGATATGCTTCGCTTAATAAAACCTTTCTCAAGTAGCTCCCCTAATTGCTTGCTGAGCTCCCTCCTTTCTTTCGGAGCCATGTTGCGCACAGTCAATGCAACTGGTTGTGCATTGTCCACCAAGTACATCCAGAAATTAATCTCGCGCCTCAGAGTTATGCGCCGAGCCTCCTCAAAAACATCAGGATACTCACATACTATTGGTACAGATCAAAAATCATCGATAGATGCATCAAGAGACTCTTGGAAACTAAGCACAACAAACCCCTTAGGGTCACAAGAAATCTCGAGGGTCCTCCCATGGCAAGTCAAAAGTGTAACGACCCTCCTCTCACAATCCAGAATAGCACCATACGTGGCTAGCCAATCCATCCCAAGAATCAAACCATAGCCTATGAAACCAAGCACATATGCATCTCACTCAAACTCGACGCCCAACTCATATATTCTCAAACCCCAACAAATCGGCTGTACTTCCAATAGGGTTTGAGACAACAATAGGATCCAAAACCATACTAGTACTAAGGTGCAATGACTTAACCGCAGAATCAGATATAAAAGAGTGCGAAGCGCCAGAATCAAAAAGAGTTCTAACAGGATGATTGGAAAGAAAAATCAAACCTTCAATAGAAGCTTTCCTACCTCTATTCAATACACCAGCCACGAGAGCATGCACCTGCCCTCCAAAAGATCCTGCCTTTTAGCCCAGTCCTTGCTTCTTCGGGCGATCCTTAATAAGATGTCCGACGTCTCCACAATGGAAACAAGTATTCTTCCTTTTTCTGCAATCTTTTCTCAAATGACCCATGCGTCCACAATTATGACATCTCCTCTTTTCTCGGGCTTTCTTGTTCTTTCAGCCATTCTTCTGTTGTTGTTGTTCTTTCTTGGGCCATACTCTCTTGTTTTGTGTTTCATAAGTCTTAGCCTCTTTCTTTTCACCTTTATCTTCTTTGTGCATCAATGCCATATCAATGAGTTTCTCAAAAGTTGCTCACATCGGAATATGAGACATAGCCAACCCATGTAGGGGTTCATTCAATCCTATAACAAACCTCAAAGCTTTCTTGTGCGGGGTACTCAATAGCTCTGAGCCAAACCTCGCCAATTGATTGAACTTATTAACATACTCTTTAATGGACATGCCTCCTTGCTTAAGTGCCAAAAACCTTTCTGTTTGCAAACTTTTCTCGACTTGAGAAAGAAACTTCATTTCGAATCTCTATCGGAAATCATCCCAAGTCTCAACTGGATGCGTACTTGCGTCACTTTCCACCAGAATGAAGCCTCATCTTTCAGCTGCCAAATGCCAAACTAAATCTTCCCATGGTCGTCAACCTCAAAAATCTCAAGCAAATCCTCTGTCTCTTTAAGACAATTCCTTGTTTCTACAAAAGTCTCAGTTCCTTGGAATGGTTTCCTCCCATAGCACGGAAGTCCTTGCATATCTTGGAGAATTTATCCACTCGCGGAGGAGGAGGAGGAAGAGTGGCTACAGCTAAGGGAGGGGCATCTGCTTGGCCTCTGGCAGGTGCCATAGCCTCAAGATACCTATGAAACCAAGCCGGTATCTGAATGCTATTGGGAATATTAGGTTCCCCAGACATGTTGAAAAGAAAAGTAAAAGGGATTCAGACAGAGACTCGAAAGATATTTCATATGGCTTTGGAGAATATGTTTTTCAAAAAAGACTTTTCTTTTGAAAATGCTTTATTTTACAGTTGTAATGTCCCAAATTTTCTGTGATTTAATAATTAATTTATTTAATAATTTTAACATATTTTTTCAACCATTTAAATAGTTCTAATTCAAATATTTCTAATATTTAAATTATATAAATAGTGGAGTAATAAATTTAATTTTAAAAAATGGTTGAAAATAAGTTAAGTTGGTAATATTACAAAAATTTGACAATATAAAGATATTTAATTGAGTTATATTTGTGTTATAATAACGAAAATATTATTTAAACCATAGTGGAACATATTAATTGTAATATAAATTATAATTGAGCTCGAAACGTTGCGGTAGTTCGTTATTTTGAGTTTTGAACTTCAACTGAATATACAGGACTCGTTATAAGTCGGATTTCTTTGAAACAAGAAATGTTTGAATCTAATTAACTATATTTTTCTAAAGGACGAGAAAAATTGAGATTACGCCTTGTAGATTGCGAGTTATGTGAAAAATCTAATTTCTATATAGTCGCTATGGAATTGTTTATAAACCATAACGATATATTTAATTATAATTAAATATTGGTTTCGAATTTGGACATGATTTTTGAGATGTAGGTATAATTATTTTTTTAAATTTTACTGTAATTTTTAATTTGTGAAATAAGAAACTTTTTATTTAGAGTATTTTACACCCTATTTCAGCATTTTTGGACCTTAACAATAGAAGCCAACTAGTCTATATTATTATAATTTTGGGATCGTGAAATGTTGTTCAACATGACGATATTTTTATTTTTGCCAGTAGCGGTCTGTAACGAACAAAATTTTATGTAACGGGTACTGGACTTTTTAAATAGAAACTTAAATATATGTCTTTAATGATTTATCATAGTGAGTGCCCCCCATGCAATTTTGAAGCTATTACTTTTTTTGTTGCACTATAATCTATAGGAGATATTTTGTTTTTGTGATGGCACTCACTATTTGTCAAAAGCATATTTATCAACAACAAGAAAATGCGTTTGATTTTTATCCCTTTGGATAAATATATAAAGAGGGCACCATAGACTCATAGTAGCTTTATATATTTGTACATCATAGAAATTGATATTAAATGAAAAAGAAATTGTGCCGACCTACTGCAATGTCACATTTAAGCCTTATCAACCTCAGTAGCATGCAGTATATAGCTTGGAAACTACAGCTACCTAGGACAACTCAATACATGCTATATACTCTTGCAGACCCCATGTTATTCCCTAACCATTCCTACATTTCATGAAACGGCCACATCTCGTATTGTCACCCATTCTTTCAAACAACTAGCCTACAGAGTGGAATATACAAAGCAAACCTAAACATAAAATTTTCAAATAATGAAGACCTACCCTAGCATTTGCTTGTATAGCCAACCTTATAGCACGCAGGGAACAAGGTACTCAAACCTTAAATGAACTGTACTAAAACATTTACAGCTACCTAAAAAAAAACACACAGCGCTATGTATTTCAATCAGAAACCGTACTCTTATTTTAACAACTTCACTTTGAAACTATAAACTACCTCCTTACCCTATAAGGCTAGAACGTGGACATCAAATAATATGTAATGACCATTATTTTTTGCTGTAAGATATTTAATATATTTTAATATTGATTTAGAATTTTAAAAGGATTTACTATATATAATTTGTTTATTAAATAATATATAGACGTATAATTTATATATAGTTATAGAATGTTTTTATATAAATAGAGTATTGTTTATAAACCACACTGAAGCTTGCGTACAACATAAAGGCAGATAATATTTATCAATACAAGTCTCTCTCAATATATATGTATGGTTGCATATACATAGGTATACCCATTAACGATTCACTTGGTTCGGCAAAGCAAATGAAATCCGAATGCAAATCATGTTTGTCCATCGAAAACAAAAGCTGATCCATGAATACGAAGAAAACAATATATATATGTTTGTACAAATACAAAACCAAATGTACAAAAGGATCGCTTTCAAAACTTTATGTCAGCATGCCTTGTCTCTTCCTTGAAACAGTGAAACGTGGATATAACCATAGATACAGATAGGCACATCTAAAGAAAGAGCCGAGCAGTACAAGAACATCTAAGAAAACAGATATATGTATTTATTTACATATCAATCAAATCTATATAATACAATAAACAACTGAATACATTGATACATAAGGTCAATTTCCTATACAACCTATACTGTACTTGAAGTCTTGAACCTAAAACCTATTGACAATTTAAAGTATCTGTACCAAAGAACAAGTCCATACACGAAAACTGTTGGTACAAATGAACAATATATACACAAAAATTTCGGCAAATACAAAACAAAAGGTATATGACCATCCAACAAAAATATTCTTCTGCATGTCTTGTTCTTTCACCTGAAATGAAACAGTAAACCTATAAGTATATATACGTAAAAAAAAATAGTAATAAATTCATGAACATCTGAAGCTATGTTACCATACTTAAAACTAGGATAATGGTTTTAAAATGAAATCACTGAAATAATTAAAATATAACTGGAAATGTTGGAATGAGAAAAAAATATACATTCATACACCAAACCTATACACTATCGAAAAGTATATATACAAGATACTTGGGACAAGTGTATATTTTTGTACAATGTATGTACATGTAATTGTACACATATCAACAAAACAGTACAGCTAAGAAAAGGGAAAGTAAACAGCTAAAATGAGAGTGGCAACAGCTAGAGAGAAGGTAGCCGAATAGCTAAAGGAAGGGACAAGGCATAGCTAAACAATATAGATCTATTTTAGAACATTTGCATTGAAAATAAATAACTAGGATATATAGCTATATAGCTAAAACAACTAGGATATACATCAACTCTCCACAGTTCAAGAAATCTGAATAAGATAGTTTTCGAACAACTAAAATATAATCTAATAAATAAGCATATTCATACATCAAGTCCATGAACAGTTAGAAAGGAAATCTAAGAAAAAAGTTTGATATACAGCTCAAACCAGTACAATACATAGCTGTATGTGTGTGTGTGTATATATATATATATATATATATATATATATATATACAGTCTAGCACAAATTAATGCAGGACTGAACATAGAATCCACAATGCAGTTCAATTTCTGAATTGAATAAACAACTCATGGTCAACCTCACCTAATCTAGACCTATTGATCACTATTGCAACATTGACAATCTAACTCTAACTCATCAAAACCAGTTTGCAGTGATCAATACACATCACTCAATTCAACACAGTACGCAAATTTGAAGAAAACCCAATGGTCTAGGAATTTTAGCCGAACCTATTTATGATCAGACATTGTTTCTATCTTAATTTAACCACACTATAAATAGACGCGTCCATGTAGTAATGTTTCACCATTTTCAGAGAACAATTTGAACCATACAGTAAACGGAAATGGTTCGAACCACAAAAGGAAATCAAAACAAGATTTGTGTTAAAATACTTAGCTGTACTTGGAGGCGTATGCGCTTCGGATCCATGTAAGTCCCGGTGATGTTCCACTCTCACCAAGGGCCTAGGGTTCGGAAATCGTCAACATTGAGGCCTCGTGTTGGTTTGTGGACAATCTATAGCGGATCTGGATGGCCTGGAGTGGGTCAGCGAAGCGGTGGTGGTTGATGAAGAGGTTGTGTACGATGTGGCGGCTCGATTGAAAGAGAAAAAGGGGAGATCGGAGAGGCGGTTGCGTGGAGGAGGGGGTTTGCGAGGCAGCGATCTCCGATGGTGCTGAAGGAAGAAAGAAGGGCGATGGGGGATCTAGGTTATCGGCCATGGCGAATTTTCTGGAAACGTTTATTAGTGTGGAGGCGGTGGAAATTGTTTGACGGCTTAACCGATGGTAGGGTTTTAAGTATGGTAATGGGCTCGAAGGGGTATGCGGGCCAAACAATAAAGGTAAAGCCCATTCTTTTAAATTCATGTTTTGATAATTAAATACCTTATAAGATGTTAATACAATAACATGCACACACGTTATCAGATTTAAACACAGTAGATCGCGTTGAAACCGTAAAGACGAGGAGATCGAGATGGAGCAGTGTCAGGAAGGACTGGAAGGACGGAAATTTTTTAATTTAATTAAACGCTGTTTAATTTAATTAAAAATCAGCATTGAACAACCAAACCAATCAAAGTGAGTTAACCTCACTCAGTTTCATCCCGTTTATATTTCATATAAATTGGGTTTTATTTCTGTGTGCTCTGATTGCTAGTAGTTGACCATTTGCTAGTTACAGATGTTTATTTTTGATTTAATCCATAGAATTAAACGGATTTTTAATTCCAATACCAACCCATGTTCTAATTCGATAAAGGTATTTTCCCCTTTGATTGTTCACGTTTATAAAATGAACGTGATTGGAACGGTTTGAATTGTTTGTATGATCTGTTTGTTGATTGATGGTTGTTATTATCAGATAAGGGAAATAGTTTGGGTTGGACAATTGATTTGATTAATAACAGTTGAATTGAGATTCAACAATTGATTTGTTTTAACCCGTGGCAAAAATTGGTTGAGTAATTTGGTATCACCTTGTCTGTTAGACAATCATGGATTTTTATCATCAAGTGGGTCGACCCTTATGAGATGATAAATTTATTTTATAATGAAAATGGATTTTAAATATAGTATTTTGAATAGAGAAATTTTTAATAGAAATCAAGACTATTATTATTCAAAGGTTATAAGTTATTGTTTTTGATAAAGTAAATCCTTATGTTAATAAAATATATAAGCGGATGAGATGGAGATAATCTAACAATTGAGAATTCGATTAATTGTTTTCTAAGAACAATTGAAGAAGTTATTTAAATTAATTATATTAGAAATTAATTTAAAGGAGTAAATGTTTTAATTCGTGAAATTACTTCTTAAATGAACTACATTTAGATAAGTAACCGACCTTGCAAGGGGATCTAGTTAAACTTTGAGAAGGGATTTTGAACGAGTTTTATATTTGAACTCAATGGAGTTATAAGGGGATTTAAGCGAACTCATAGCTTAAATAAAGAGTTTACTTGACAAGTAAGATTAAGAAAAATGAATGTATAAAGGAGTTATAAATAAACCTGAGGTGTAAACCAAGGTTTATAAAGAGCATGGGAAGTAAAGAGGTTGATTTTGAATTAGAATTGCTTAAGCGTGGAATTAGATAAGTAATTGGAAATTTAGATTCCCCGAAAGGAAAAGGGAATGGGGAAAAAGGGATTTGAAATCGAGTTTGGCAAATGAATTAGGTAATAGAGTTTGTGAGAATAACCCAGCTAGGGAACAAAGTATTCGAATATATTGGGAGTTACCAAGAGTGATGTTGATAAGGATTAAGTAATCGATGAATTGAGTAATATCAAGTATACGTTATAAAAAGATAAAGTAGATGTTTGGACTTATATTTTAAGTAGAATTTTAATTGATATTGGAATGAGATATTGGTTTCTGACTCATACTTATCTGAAGATAAAGACGTTGTTGATCAAGGTCCGAGAGGTAATTAAAATACCCCAACTTGAACGACTTCGAAATTATCTGAAGATGGTATTAGTCGTGGTGATATAAAGGACAGTAAAAGTTGATTATTTCATTTAAGAAATAATAATGAAATGTTTAGTGAAACATTGAGGTATATACATACAGAATGAGAATACCAAAGTTAAAAGGAAACATAGGAGAATTACCACAGAAGGGAAACGTAAGATTGAGTTTTATTCAAAAGAATAAACACTGGAAGCTGTGAAGTAAATAAATGAAATATATTTCCCAATGTTGTTTTACGAATAATATGTTGGATTGAATTCTCTATTTTGGATTTAAATAATGTTTCAGACAATAATTTGCAAACAATAGAAGAAAGATAACTGAGATATTTTTCATGAATAATTTTTGTCAGATAAGAAGTTAAAACTGAGATTCCAATATATTGGAAATGAGAAGTTTTAATTATTTGAATTAAAAGCCAAGAAGTGCTGAATACTAAACCAATAAATGCTATTTTCATTTCATGGTTGAATGGTTGTTTTTATTTTATAGTTAAATCACCGACTATCAAATATGGACTTTACGTTTGTCGGTATGGAAAGACCGGGATCGAAGTTATATTCGAAAACCATTCCGTCCAACAAATACGAAAATATAGAGGACGTTAGATGACGATCGAGATGGAGCTTTGAAGACCATCGATCTTCATGAAGCGAAAGAACCACTTACAATCTCTGATTCGACCCGGAGATATACTGGGGTTCTGTCGTGGTTGAAATATGTGGATTGCAAAGGCTACTCGCAACTGATCGCTGGGGTGATTCCTATATGAGATGCAGTAGGAGAGAACCTTCGGTTCATCCTGTTCCTGGATGACTTGTATGGACGGATGTCTGACAGAGTATTTCCAAAAGAATCGTGTACGTTGATTTCCTTAAACGTGCCATAGTTGGTTAGCTCCCAACTAGAGTATTTTTGTGGTCGTCAATTAGCGATATCTAATGGATTTGACGATGTGGCATTCAAAGTGAATGGCGATCAGATGTTTCGAAGAAAATTCTGGCCTCAAACCTCACAGCTGGTAGATGACAAAAATCGGGCAGGCAGCGTGGCTATGTGGGTCGCTCGCATTAGGGTGTATAATCACCTATCTAGAGGAAATCTTATTTGCTTCTTTAATCTATTCGATGTTGTCCCTTGTCGCGAAGACGGTGGGTAGCTCCCAACCGTTGGTGATATACATTCGATACACTCAAGCGAAATGAGTGGTCGGTCATGTGTGGGTCGGGTTGCAAGACGTTCTTGTTGAACCCAGTGTATTCGTCTCTAGAGATACACAATTGGCAGGTGGAACCATACCTTGTCATGGTTGGAATCCAATCTCCAATAAGCCCCTGCGGTTTTGTTTGTATACTATATATGTTGAACGTGAGATGCAAGCGTTCTACTAGATTTGATATTACTTGTATTTAGACATTATCATAATATCAGACAAGATATTGATTTCAAACTGTTTTGGATTATCGTAAGGAAAAAACCGTCCATATTTATGTGTGGATTGGTCTTACGATTATCTTTTTCTTTCGAAAGGATTTTAACTATAAAATCAAGTTGGGTGATATCTTAATACTGTGCGAGTTTATCTCACTCTGTTTCACCAGACTGACCCGGTGTTTTGTAAATGCTCGGGTTTGCCCGGGATGTACAGGTTCAGGTTATCGAATGCTATGAAGTTCAAGGATGAGCTGAAGGTGTTCAGATCTAGTATCTTGCCGCTGTGCGTTGTATATGAGGACAGATTATTAAAACTGTCCAGATGTATGTTGTACTCTGATATTGTAAGTTATTTCAAGCTCTCAATAAAATTATTTCCATATTACATTTTGTTCCACTGCGATGTGAAACTCTGTGTTATGTTGGTTCTTCTTCTCCTGTTCTAATATTTCTTTCTTTCTTATCTCACCCTCTAAATTCTTTTTAATAACGTCCAGTGTTTTCGGTGTTTGGAAGGTCGGCATGAGTTACAGTAAAGGTATTTATGTCGATTTTCAGGGCCGAAAATCCCTGGGTCGTTACAGTGGTATCAGAGCTATTGGTTGAGTAGTAACCTTGGCTCTGTGGCATAACTCAATAGAGATGGGGTTAGTAACACCCTAGATTGAGTTTGAGTGTATATATATGAGAGCGTATTTGTAAATTCTATATAAAATTGTTTTATATTGTGTTATTTGACTAGTTCGATTTTAAACTAGCACTGACACAATAGTGTTTATTAAAGTGGTCAGATGAAATAATTTTGGCCATATTATATTTTGTATAGAAAAAGAATGAGTTTTTGATTGATTTTGAGTTGCTTGATTTATTTGAATCAAATTCGAATTTTGACTATGAATTTGAAATGGTCCAATATAACTCTAATTTTTCATATATGAATTGAAAAGGGAAAATGTATAATGTTGAAATAGAAATCAAAATTTGAATTTGAAATTGCAGTGTTAAATTAGAGAAGTAAATAGTTAATCCAATATGAGTTTAAAACTTAACATGGATAAGAGTTGTATGTTGAAACTAAAATGTGGAGTTGGGAAATAAAAGTTGTTTGATCTGATTGGTTGGATTGTGTATGGTTGATTTGTTGTTTGTAAGGTGGATTGAACCAAATTCATCAAATAATCCAATATGGGATAAATAAATTAAAAGAAACAAAGATAATCAAATCCATGAAACTAGAAGGATTTAACCTGTAACGGTTATTACATGTCAAGCTAAGTGCGGGTTGAAAATGAAAGGGCCGCTAATTGCTTTGAAATTTGGGTTCGGTTGCTCAACAAAAAGGTAAACATTAATTAGGTGGATGGGTGATTTGTTTTATTACCCTGAGAGGGTACTCATTTGGGTTTTTGTTTTCTTGGATCGAAGTTAGGCCCAGAATGGCGCTTACAGTTAATTTGGTCGAGCAACGCAACGGAGATGCTGGCAAATCCTTCGTAAATTTTACATCTTAGAATTTTGAAAATATCCCGTAATAATTATTTTGGAAATGATCGGGATAAGAACCTTCCTCTTACTTAGCAATTTTGAGGACGAAATTATTTTAAGGGGGAAGGAATGTAATGACCCGTTTTTTTGGCTGTAAGATATTTAATATATTTTAATATTGATTTAGAATTTTAAATGGATTTAATATATATAATTTGTTTATTAAATAATATATAGACGTATAATTTATATATAGTTATAGAATGTTTTTATATAAATAGAGTATCGTTTATAAACCACACTAAAGCTTGCGTACAACATAAAGGTAGATAAAATTTTTCAATACAAGTCTCTCTCAATATATATGTATGGTTGCATATACATAGGTATACCCATTAACGATTCACTTGGTTCGGCAAAGCAAATGAAATCCGAATGCAAATCATGTTTGTCCGTCAAAAACAAAAGCTGATCCATGAATATGAAGAAAACAATATATATATTTGTTTGTACAAATACAAAACCAAATGTACAAAAGGATCGCTTTCAAAACTTTATGTCAGCATGCCTTGTCTCTTCCTTGAAACAGTGAAACGTAGATATAACCATAGATACAGATAGGCACATCTAAAGAAAGAGCCGAGAAGTACAAGAACAGCTATGAAAACAGATATATGTATTTATTTACATATCAATCAAATCTATATAATACAATAAACAACTAAATACATTGATACATAAGGTCAATTTCCTATACAACCTATACTGTACTTGAAGTCTTGAACCCAAAACCTATTGACAATTTAAAGTATCCGTACCAAAGAACAAGTCCATACACGAAAACTGTTGGTACAAATGAACAATATATACACAAAAATTTCGGCAAATACAAAACAAAAGGAATATGACCATCCAACAAAAATCTTCTCCTGCATGTCTTGTTCTTTCACCTGAAATGAAACAGTAAACCTATAAGTATACATACATAAAAAAAAATATAGTAACAAATTCATGAACATCTGAAGCTATTTACCATACTTAAAACTAGGACAATAGTTTTAAAATGAAATCACTGAAATGATTAAAATATAACTGGAAATGTTGGAATGAGAAAAAAATATACATTCATACACCAAACCTATACACTATCGAAAGGTATATATACAAGATACTTGGGACAAGTGTATATTTTTGTACAATGTATGTACATGTAATTGTATACATATCAACAAAACAGTACAAATAAGAAAAGGGAAAGTAAATAGCTAAAATTATAGTGGCAACAACTAGAGAGAAGGTAACCGAATAGCTAAAGGAAGGGACAAGGCATAGCCAAACCATATAGATCTATTTTAGATCATTTGCATTGAAAATAAATAACTAGGATATATAGCTATACAGCTAAAACAACTAGGATATACATCCACTCTCCACAGTTCAAGAAATCTAAATAAGATAGTTTTCGAACAACTAAAATATAATCTAATAAATAAGCATATTCATACATCAAGTCCATGAACAGTTAGAAAGGAAATCTAAGGAAAAAGTTTGATATGCAGCTCAAACCAGTACAATACATAGCTGTATATATATACATATATATATATATATACAGTCTAGCACAAGTTAATGCAGGACTGAACATAGAATCCACAATGCAGTTCAATTTCTGAATTGAATAAACAACTCATGGTCAGCCTCACCTAATCTAGACCTATTGATCACTATTGCTACATTGACAATCTAACTCTAACTCATCAAAACCAGTTTGTAGTGATCAATACAGATCACTCAATTCAACGCAGTACGCAAACCTAAAGAAAACCCAATGGTCTAGGAATTTTAGCCGAACCTATCTATGATCATATATTGTTTCTATCTTAATTTAACCACACTATAAATAGACGCGTCCATGTAGTAATGTTTCACCATTTTCAGAGAACAATTTGAACCATACAGTAAACGGAAATGGTTCGAACCACAAAAGGAAATCAAAACAAGATTTGTGTTAAAATACTTAGCTGCACTTGGAGGCACATGCGCTTCGGATCCATGTAAGTCCCGATGATGTTCCAGTCTCACCAAGGGCCTAGGGTTCGGAAATCGTCAACGTTAAGGCCTCGTGTTGGTTTGTGGACAATCTATAGCGGATCTGGATGGCCTGGACTGGGTCAACGAAGCGGTGGTGGTTGCTGAAGAGGTTGTGTACGATGTGGCGGCTCGATTGAAAGAGAAAAAGGGGAGATCGGAGAGGCGGTTGCATGGAGGAGGGGGTTTGCGAGGCAGCGATCTCCGATGGTGCTGAAGGAAGAAAGAAGGGCGATGGGGGATCTAGGTTATCGGCCATGGCAAATTTTCTGGAAACGTTTATTAGTGTGGAGGCGGTGGAAATTGTTTGAGGGCTTAACCGATGGTAGGGTTTTAAGTATGGTAATGGGCTCGGAGGGGTATGCGGGCCAAACAATAAAGGTAAAGCCCATTCTTTTAAATTCATGTTTTGATAATTAAATAACTTATAAGATGTTTATACAATAACATGCACACACGTTATCAGATTTAAACACAGTTGATCGCGTTGAAACCGTAAAGACGAGGAGATCGAGATGGAGCAGTGTCAGGAAGGACTGGAAGGACGGAAAATTTTTAATTTAATTAAAAATCAACGTTGAACGACCAAACCAATCAAAGCGAGTTAAGCTCACTCAGTTTCTTCCCGTTTATATTTCATATAAATTGGGTTTTATTTCTGTGTGCTCTGATTGCTAGTAGTTGACCATTTGCTAGTTATAGATGTTTATTTTTGATTTAATCAATAGAATTAAACGGATATTTAATTCCAATACCAAACCATGTTCTAATTCGATAAAGGTATTTTCCCCTTTGAATGTTCACCTTTATAAAATGAACGTGATTGGAATGGTTTGAATTGTTTGTATGATCTGTTTGCTGATTGATGGTTGTTATTATCAGATAAGGGAAATGGTTTGGGTTGGACAATTGATTTGATCAATAACAGTTGAATTGAGATTCAACAATTGATTTGTTTTAACCCGTGGCAAAAATTGGTTGAGTAATTTGGTATCACCTTGTCTGTTAGACAATCATGGATTTTTATCATCAAGTGGGTCGACCCTTATGAGATGATAAATTTATTTTATAATGAAAATGGATTTTAAATATACTATTTTGAATAGAGAAATTTTTAATATAAATCAGGACTATTATTATTCACAGGTTATAAGTTATTGTTTTTGATAAAGTAAATCCTTATGTTAGTAAAATATATAAGCGGATGAGATGAAGATAATCTAACAATTGAGAATTCGATTAATTGTTTTCTAAGAACAATTGAAGAAGTTATTTAAATTAATTATATTAGAAATTAATTTAAAGGAGGAAAGGTTTTAATTCTTGAAATTACTTCTTAAATGAACTACATTTAGATAAGTAACCGACCTTTCAAGGGGATCTAGTTAAACTTTGAGAAGGGATTTTGAACGAGTTTTATATTTGAACTCAATGGAGTTATAAGGGGATTTAAGCGAACTCATAGCTTAAATAAAGAGTTTACTTGACAAGTAAGATTAAGAAAAATGAAGGTATGAAGGAGTTATAAATAAACCTGAGGTGTAAACCAAGGTTTATAAAGAGCATGGGAAGTAAAGAGGTTGATTTTGAATTAGAATTGCTTAAGCGTGGAATTAGATAAGTAATTGGAAATTTAGATTCCCCGAAAGGAAAAGGGAATGGGGAAAAAGGGATTTGAAATCGAGTTTGGCAAATGATTTAGGTAATAGAGTTTGTGAGAATAACCCAGCTAGGGAACAAAGTATTCGAATATATTGGGAGTTAACAAGAGTGATGTTGATAAGGATTAAGTAATCGATGAATTGAGTAATATCAAGTATATGTTATAAAAAGATAAAGTAGATGTTTGGAGTTATATATTAAGTAGAATTTTAATTGATATTGGAATGAGATATTGGTTTCTGACTCATACTTATCTGAAGATAAAGACGTTGTTGATCAAGGTCCGAGAGGTAATTAAAATACCACAACTTGAACGACTTCGAAATTATCTGAAGATGGTATTAGTCGTGGTGATATAAAGCACAGTAAAAGTTGATTATTTCATTTAAGAAATAATAATGAAATGTTTAGTGAAACATTGAGGTATATACATACAGAATGAGAATACCAAAGTTAAAAGGAAACATAGGAGAATTACCACAGAAGGGAAACGTAAGATTGAGTATTGTTCAGAAGAATAAACACTGGAAGCTGTGAAGTAAATAAATGAAATATATTTCCCAATGTTGTTTTACGAATAATATGTTGGATTGAATTCTCTATTTTGGATTTAAATAATGTTTTAGACAATGATTTGCAAACAATAGAAGAAAGATAACTGAGATATTTTTCATGAATATTTTTTGTCAAATAAGAAGTTAAAACTGAGATTCCAATATATTGGAAATGTGAAGTTTTAATTATTTGAATTAAAAGCCAAGAAGTGCTGAATACTAAACCAATAAATGCTATTTTCATTTCATGGTTGAATGGTTGTTTTTATTTTATAGTTAAATCACCGACTATCAAATATGGA
The DNA here is from genome assembly GCA_030737875.1 of Allium sativum. NCBI lineage: Eukaryota > Viridiplantae > Streptophyta > Magnoliopsida > Asparagales > Amaryllidaceae > Allium > Allium sativum. The sequence goes on along the minus strand of CM060925.1, from coordinate 301,673,941 downwards.
CTATACGTTTGTCGGTACGGAAAGACCGGGATCGAAGTTATATTCGAAAACCATTCCGTCCAACAAATACAAAAATATAGAGGACGTCGGATGACGATCGAGATGGAGCTTTGAAGACCATCGATCTTCATGAAGCGAAAGAACCACTTACAATCTCTGATTCGACCCGGAGATATACTGGGGTTCTGTCGTGGTTGAAATCTGTGGATTGCAAGGGCTACTCGCTACTGGTCACTGGGGTGATTCCTATATGAGATGCAGTAGGAGAGAACCTTCGGTTCATCCTGTTCTTGGATGACTTGTATGGACGGATGTCTGACAGAGTATTTCCAAAAGAATCGCGTATGTTGATTTCCTCAAACGTGCCATAGTTGGTTAGCTCCCAACTAGAGTATTTTTGTGGTCGTCAATTAGCGATATCTAATGGATTTGACGATGTGGCATTCAAAGTGAATGGCGTTCAGATGTTTCGAAGAAAATTCTGGCCTCAAACCTCACAGCCGGTAGATGACAAAAATCGGGCAGGCAGCATGGCTATGTGGGTCGCTCCCATTAGGGTGTATAATCACCTATCTAGAGGAAATCTTATTTGCTTCTTTAATCTATTCGATGTTGTCCCTTGTCGGGAAGACGGTGGGTAGCTCCCAACCGTTGGTGATATACATTCGATACACTCAAGCGAAATGAGTGGTCGGTCATATGTGGGCCGGGTTGCAAGACGATCTTGTTGAACCCAGTGTATTCGTCTCTAGAGATACATGATCGGCAGGTGGACCCATACCTTGTCATGGTTGGAATCTAATCTCCAATAAGCGCCTGCGGTTTTGTTTGTATACTATATATGTAGAACGTGAGATGCAAGCGTTCTACTAGATTTGATATTACTTGTATTTAGACATTATCATAATATCAGACAAGATATTGATTTCAAACTGTTTTGGGTTATCGTAAGGTAAAAACCGTCCATATTTATGTGTGGATTGGTCTTACGATTATCCTTTTCTTTCGAAAGGATTTTAACTATAAAATCAAGTTGGGTGATATCTTAATACTGTGCGAGTTTATCTCACTTTGGTTCACCAGACTGACCCGGTGTTTTGTAAATGCTCGGGTTAGCCCGGGATGTACAGGTTCAGGTTATCGAATGCTATGAAGTTCAAGGACGAGCTGAAGGTGTTCAGATCTAGTATCTTGCCGCTATGCGTTGTATATGAGGACAGATTATTAAAACTGTCCAGATGTATGTCGTACTCTGATATTGTAAGTTATTTCAAGCTCTCAATAAAATTATTTCCATATTATATTTTGTTCCACTGCGATGTGAGACTCTGTGTTTTGTTGGTTTTTCTTCTCCTGTTCTAATATTTCTTTCTTTCTTATCTCACCCTCTAAATTCTTTCTAATAACGTCCAGTGTTTTCGGTGTTTGGAAGGTCGGCATGAGTTATAGTAAAGGTATTTATGTCGATTTTCAGGGCCGAAAATCCCTGGGTCATTACATAATATATCTGTGAGTGCCAAGCTGTTTTGATTATATAAACGAGTAGTCTCCTTCACTCTTTAGGTTTTCAGCAAAAACACGAACAGTAAAGGAAATGAAAACAAGATCTTAAAATTAAACCGATACCCCTCTTAAAAATCACATAGTTGTAAAAGTGTATGTGCCTGGCCTTCTGTGCATTCGCACTTTTCTCAGCTGCATTTTGGAAGTTGCGATGCAATTCCAAGTGATACAGCGAGTCACAGTTTTGCCCGAGGACGGAGTAGAGCTGGTGCAAGTTGAGGGTGAAGGTCGACGCTTGCACAAAGTGGAGTTTATTGATGACGTTCGTCTGTCGAATAGTGGAGGATGAAGGGAGTAGCATTGGGATAAAAACACGGTAATGACTTTTCTTGTTTTTTAGTGTGAAATAATACTGGAGCATGAAATGTATTTGGAGATGATGGATATATGTGTCGCTACCTGCGATAGCCGTACCTTGGAGGTCGACGACGCAATGTTGTCAAGAGGATCGGATGGCGACTGGTGTGGTCGGAATAGTTGTGACTGGGACGAGAAGGGGTTAGTGCTAGTTTTGTGGTGTTGCGTGAGGTGAATGGCCAGGACGTGGAGTTCTAAGAATCGAAGATGGCTATTACTGGAGGGAGTTGTTTTTGATTTAGAAAGGGACGTTTTGTTGCAGGCGGGTTGAGATTCTTACATACATGGGCCAATGTAAATAGTAGAGGAAGCCCATAAATAAATAAAAAAATATAATAGAAGGAAGAAAAGAATATATGCAGAGGGTTTCGAATATAGTAGCAGCGGTGGGTTGGTTTTTAATGAGGAAGAGAAGTACTGACGTACTATATGAAGAAGGGTGTTCAATGTCTAGGCGGATCGGGTTTTCTGGTGCGTAGATTTGAAGCGGCATTGGGGCGACTAATAAAAGGGTAAGCCCATAAAATTTAATAAGAGTAAGCTTTGTTTTAATATTAATAATGAATAGAATTAGAACTTTAATATCTTGTACATGCGGTATTAGAATTCCAAATGGTCAGACTCATTGGAACAATATAGACGCAGGTTATGTACTGGAGCCAGTCTGGAGCCATTCCGAGCTTGTTTGAATTTATGGAAAAATAAAATGGTTGACTGGATCAATTAAATGTTAATCGCTATTTAACGATTAACAACCAAGGTGATTAAACTCACTAACTCTGTCCAGTTTTATAACTTTATAAACTTGATTTAATATTGATAAAAATGATTGAATGCTGTGTGTGATGGTTGTTTGGGTGATTTACAAATAAGTTAGTCAATAGTTAAATATATGAAGTCGTTGATTAAATATCGATTCCATTTATTATAATATTTCATATTGATATGAAGTTAATGTTGATTAACATCTCTGGATGCAGGGAAATAGGTTGGAGGGATCCAACTGGATTCCTCAACAATTTTATTATTGTTTTTCTTATATTACATTATATGATGGGACAAATAATCGATGATTGATTATTGTGTGTTTTGGGATGTTTGGACAACATTGACCTTATAAGATTGGTATTTAAATACCGTAACATATATTTGAATATATTGGAAGAGAATTTGAGTTTCAAAAAGGAAAAATCTATTTAACATAGAAAATGAATTTCAAATGGACCAAGATATAATAACTTGTTTTAATTATATTAAAACAAAAAGGTTGGATTATAAATGATATTTAGAAATGAGATGAAATAATTATTATAAAATAATCTGGAAATGTAAATTCAAGAAGGAATTTTGAAAAGGGAAATGGGAAAATCATTTGAAGAGAAAACGATAAAATTATTTCAATGTCCGAAATGTAAAGAGAATTGAAACAAATACATAAATATTTTAATTAGGATTTGACGATGTCAAATAATTTATTTTTACAAATTATATATTTATAATTTGGGATTTGACAAGAAAAATAATATTTGAGAATTGAAACAAATACATAAGTATTTTAATTAGGATTCGACGATGTCGAATAATTTATTTTTACAAATTATATATTTATAATTTGGGATTTGACAAGATAATTAATATTTGGGTTGAGACTAATAGTTTATAATAAAATAGGTAATTGAGATTTGGGTTGAGAGTAATAATTTATAAAATAGGTAGTCGAGATTAAGTTATAAACTTGATATTTGTTGAACAAGAACTTAATTTAGAAATGGAATATATGAAATGAAATATGAATGTAGTTTTACAAATGGGATTTTAACTTGCAATTAGTATTGATTAAATCAAGATTTATTTGATAGAACGGGTCCAGATTTATGTAAAGGAATGATATTCATGTTGAAAATGGATAATGATATTAAAGAAAACATTTTGCAGATTAAACTGGCTATAAAAGGAGATTGGTATATGTTAGAAGTGATAAATTCAAAGGTGAATGTAGAAATTGAATTGACTTGAAATGGTGAGTTTATTCCGAAGTTCGGAAAGTTAATCGAATATTGATTGTTCGAATGGGAGTTATAAGTTGAAATTCAATTATATCGAATTCGGGAAAGTAATATTTACTTTTCGATTTATATCAAAATTTGTTTATTTATCTTATTAATTATTTGTTTATTTATATATTAAAATTAATGAATAAAGATATATTTTGAAGTAATGTTTTAGAAATAGAGATTATGACGTTATCGTTATAATCAAATGATTATTGTTAAAGAAGTGGATTCATAAACTGAATCCAAGAGATGCATAGGCAATAATTTAACAAGGAACTAAGAAATGAAATTAAGGGAATTAGAAACTGACTGGAGACTAGTTAAGTTGAAGGACTTTCTGGGTATCGATCTGATGTTGGTTTCGGCCTTTGGGGTTGATACTTAGGGAATTGCTCACTCACTAGACGGTTAGGGACTAAAATAATAGTGATGCGTGAATAAGTAATGGAAATAATTTTCGATGTTAATAATGTACATTTTCTAAATGTAGAAAATAAGAGTGTGAACATATGAAATTAATCCCTGATGACAAAAAGAAATATTCTCTAAATATAGAAAATAATTAGTTTAAAATAGATGGAAACGTTTTCCAAGGATCGTGTAAGGCAAAATGGGTTTTGAAAATATTTGGGAAAATACGGGAAATAGGAAATTGGGGAAATGAATAAATTATTGATAAATTAATTTAAGGGCCCTTAGTATTGATGGTTGATTAATCGATAAATTGCCATTTAGAGATAAGATCATTGTGTCAATGGATGTTTTCCTTTGATAGTTAAATCACCGGCTATCAAAGTTTTTTTTGTCTATTTTCGATTGTCAATATGGAGAGACCGGGATCGGATTTATTACCTGAAAACCACTCCGTATGGGCATTAGCGTTGCGAATCAAGAGTGTGAAAATAATTGAAGACGGAGTTTATACAAGGGATGTTCTGGCGATCCTATGTAGAATTTACCTAAGATGGATTTAGAGAATGGTGCCTTCGGTTTGTCCAATCCCTGGACAATGTGTATAGACGAATGTCTGACAGAGTATATCTAATGGATCGCGTAAGTTGATCTCTTCAAACGTACTTTTGTTTGGTGGTGGAGAATTTCGTTTCCCTTAGCTTTATACCCGTCGTCTTTTTGGGGAAATCAATTTGTGATTTAGCGGGAATGACGATGTAGCCTTCAAAGTAAATGGAGGTGTGATCTGTCAAAAGATACGTCATGACCTCAAACCTCATCAACCGGGAAAGGACAAAAAATCGGGCAGGCAGCATGGCTATTTGGGTCGCCGCCATTAGGGTGTATTGTCACCATCTAGAGAATATTCATATTTGTTACTTCTTTTCACTTCTATATCTCCCAAAAACGGTTATGTTGCTAGCAACCGTAGTTGATAATATATTTGATACACTCAAAAGAAATAAGTGGTCAGTTATGTGTGGCCGGGTTGCAAGATGTTCCCAGTGTATTCCTCTCTAGAGATACACCATCGGCAGGTTCTTCCATACCTTGTAATAGTCGGTTTTGATTGTATACTATATATGCAGAGCGTGAGATGCAAGCGTTCTGCTAGATTGATATTTATTTGTATTTAGACATTATTATAATATCAGAAGAATATCGTTTTCAAAAATGTTTTGGGTTATCGTAAGGTAAAAACCATCGGTATTTATGTGTGGATTGGTCTTATGATTGTCCTTTATTTTGAAAAGGGTTTTCAAAAGTTAAACCAAAATTTTTGGAGTTTACTCACACAAGTCCCATGACTGACCCAGAGTTTATTTATTTTTTGTCTTCCCTAAACTTTTGGCTGCCCAAATTTGTACAGACAGTCAAGTAGTTAGGATTTATATATACTTGGAGAAGCTTGGAGCAGGACACTTTACCATTAGTTATATACAGAGTTTATTTCTGCTGCGATGTTATGAGTTGCAATTTGAAATGGTATGCATATACAGATATAAGTTTGTATTTCAAAAGTTAAGTTATATAATATATTTTATTCGTTCTGATGTGAGATTCGTGTTTACTGTGATTCTGTTCAGTTGTGTTCTTCTTCTATTCTGAATTTCTTTCTTTCTATTTCTCACCCTCTAATTTCTTTCTATTATGATCAGGTATTTCCGATGTCTGAATAGTCGACATTGGTATTTGTTTCGATTTTCGGAGTCGAAAATTCCTGGGTCGTTACAGTTGTACCAGAGTTGAAGGTTAAGTGAATACCTTGGCTCCTTGGCGTAACTCAGCAGAGATACGGTTAGTAATACCCTTGATTGAGTTGAGTGTATATATATGAGAGTGCGTATTTGTAGATTTATATAAAAAAATGTTTTATATTGCGTTGATTGGTTTGTCAAGTAGTTTATGAAATCTGGTCGATATGATAATGCAAACTGTATCAATAGGTGTTTCTAAACTCTTGAACAGAGTAATTCGACATAGTATGTTTTGAAAAGAGGGTAAATAATATAATTTTACCCAAAATTATTTTGATATAAAAGAAGTATATATATGTATTGGAATTATTATTATAATATGTATTGGCGGTGCTGATTTGTTATTTTAATCGAATGTGATTATAACGGAGATAGTTATAAATGACCAATCAAATTTCGTATAAATAAAATATATCAAATCAGATGGATTAAATCTAAAATTAAAAAGGTAATTGGGATAAAACTCCGGAAACTGGGAAAGGTGCTTGAAATTGAATTTTGGATTAAATATATGGGAAATTTTAAAATCCTGGGAGATTTTGGAAATGATTTCTAAACAACGTGAACGATATTTTAAATTGATGAAAGTGAGTAAAAATAAGTTTTGAAATGATATAGTATTGAACTCACTGTGATCAGTGGGAAATAATTTGGTTGATGACCCGCATCATCAGTGTCATTTTCGAGTTTCTAAGTGACGGATTGCAACCAAAAACTTTGTTTTTGAATTGTTTGAAGAAAACAAGTTGTTTTGAATCCTGAAAAGGAATATCTGGTTTTTGAGAAAATAAACTTTCTAAAAAATCTCAAGAAAGGTGTTTGAATTAAAAACATAGTTAAATTAAAATTTGAAAAACAATTTGGAATCGAATTGAAGCGAGTTAAGTAGAAATTGGATTGGACTAGGATGATATCAAGTAAAACTCGATTGTGGGGTATAATTAAACCCGGGTGAATTAAAATTGTTTGAAAAGATTAGAGTTCTGATGTGTTGACAAGTTACTAGATAAATTAATTAGTTAATGGAATTGATTCAAGATATTAATTTGAGAATGGAATTGGACTGTTTGGCAAGAATTTGAAGTTGAGGATGGAACTGAAAGTGAAATGGATTTTGGTTGGTATTAGCGAACAACTGGATTTGAGGATAAGTTGATTGGAGATTAACTGGGAATACATTGGTATATGCTGGAATGGGTAACAAATGTAAGAGACATAGTTGAATGCCCAACAAAAAGGTACGAGTTATATTATATAGAATATGAGATTTATGGGCCTGTCTAGCAAGCAGCTTGGCTATTTAATTTTTTATTGGTTTGGAGAAGGCCGAGAAAGGCAAGTTGTGGTTGTACCGATTTAGCCGTGCAAAGGAGATACGGACGAAATTTTCCAGAAATTTAATATGTTAGAAAATTTCCAGAATTTTTGAAAATTTTCATTTACAGGAATGAATTAATATTTTAAATAAATTGGTTGAGTTGAACCTGATGATAAGGAGTAAAGCAAACGATTTTAACCTGGTTAATAAAAATTTGTAGTATTTTCCTACCTTAGTAATTTCGAGGACGAAATTCTTTTAAGGGGGAAGGAATGTAATGTCCTGGATTTTCTGCGTTTTAATAATTAATTTACTTAATTATTTTAAAATATTTTTTTGATCATTTAAATAGTTTGAATTAAAATATTTTTAATATTTAAATAATATAAATTGTGGAGTAATAAATTTAATTTTCGAAAATGGTCGGAAATAGGTTAAATTGGTAATACTGCGAAAATTTGATAATGCAAATTTAATTGAGTTATATTCGTGTTATAATAACGAAAATATTATTTAAACCACAGTGGAACGTATTAATTATAATACAAATTATAATCGAGCTCGAAACGTCGCGGTAGTTCGTTATTTTGAGTTTTGAACTTCAACTGAATATACAGGACTCATTATAAGTTGGATTTCTTTGAAACAAGAAACGTTTAAATCTAATTAACCGTATTTTTCTAAAGGAAGAGAAAAATTAAGATTTCACCAAATAGATTGTGAGTTATGTGCAAATAAAATTTCTAAACAGTCGATATGGAATTGTTTATAAACCACAACAATATATTTAATTATAATTAAATATTGGTTTCGAATTTGGACATGATTTTTGAGACGTAGCTATAATTTTTTTTTTGAATTTTACTATAATTTTTTTAATTTGGAAAATAGGCAACTTTTTATTTGGAGTATTTTACACCATAAATCAGCATTTTTGGACCTTCACAATATAAGCCAACTTGTCTTTGTTATTATATTTTTGGGATCGTGACATGTTGTTCAACACATCGATATTTTTATTTCTTCCAGTAGCGATCCGTAACAAATAAAGTTTTAAGTAACGGGTACCGGACTTTTTAACTAGAAACTAAAATATATATCTTGAATGATTTACCATAGTGAATGCCCCCCTGTGCAATTTTGAAGCTATTGCTTGTTTTGCTGCACTATAATCTATAGGAGATATTTTGTTTTTGTGATGGCATGCACTATTTCTCAAAAGTATATTTATCAACAACAATAAAATGTGTTTGTTTTTTATCCCTTTGGATAAATATACAAAGAGGGCACCATAGAATCATAGTAGCATTATATAACTGTACATCATAGCAATTGATATTAAATGAAAAAGAAACTAAGTCGACCTACTACAATGTCACATTTAAGCCTTATCAACCTCAGTAGCATGTAGTATATAGCTCGGAAACTACAATCACCTAGGACAACTCAATACATGTTATACTCTTGCAGACCCCATGTTATTCCCTAACCTTTACAACATTTCACGAAATGGCCACATATCGTATTGTCACCCATTATTTCAAACAGCTAGCCTACGAAGTGAAATATACTAAGCAAACCCAAACAAAACAATTTCAAATCATGCAGACCTACCCTAGCATTTGCGTGTATAGCCAACCTTATGGCACGCAGGGAACAGGGTACTCAAACCTTAAATGAACTGTACTAAAACATTTACAGCTACCTAAAATCATAAATCACACAGTGCTATGTATTTGAAATCAAAAACCATAATCTTATTTTTACAGCTACACTTTGAAACTATAAACTACCTCCTTACCCTATAAGACTAGAACGTGGACATCATGTAATATATCCGTGAGTGCCAAGCAGTTTTGATTATATAAACGAGTGGTCTCCTTCACTCTTCAGGTGTTTAGCAAAAACACGAACAGTAAAGGAAATGAAAATAAGATCTTAAAATACAACCGATACCCCTCTTAAAAGTCACATAGTTGTTAAAGTGCATGTTCCTCGCCTTCTGTGCATTCGCACCTCTCTCAGCTGTGTTTTGGAAATTGCGATGCAACTCAAAGTGATACAGCGAGGCACGGTTTTACCTGAGGACGGAGAAGAACTGGTGCAAGTCAATGGTGGAGGTCGAGGCTTGCACAAAGTGTAGTTCATTAATGACGTCGATCGAATGGTGGAGGATGGAGGGAGTAGTGTTGGGATGAAAACATGGTAATGGCTTTTCTTGTTTTTCCGTGTGGAATAATATTGGAGCTTGAAATTTATTTGGAGATGATGGATATACGTGTCGCTTCCTGCGGTAGTCGTACCCTAGAGATGGACGACGCGATGTTGTCAAGAGGATCGGATGGCACCTGGTGTGTTCGGAATAGTTGAGATTTGGACGGGAAGGGGCTTAGTGCTAGTTTTGTGGTGTTGTGTGAGGTGAATTGCCAGGATGTAGAGTTCTAAGAATCAAAGATGGCTATTACTGGAGGAAGTTGTTTTTAGTTTGGAAAGGGAGGTTCTGTAGCAGGCAGGTTGAGATTCTTGCATACATGGGCCAATGTAAATAACAGAGGAAGCCCATAAATAAATAAATAAATATAATAGAAGGAATAAAAGAATATATGCAGAGGGGTGTTTGAATATAGCTGCAGCGGCGGGTTGGTTTTTATTGAGGAAGAGAAGTACTGACGTACTGTATGAAGAAGGGTGTTCAATGTCTAGACGGATCGGGTTTTCTTGTGCATGGATTTGAAGTGGCATTGGGCTGAATAATAGACGGGTAAGCCCATAAATTTAGTAAGAGCAAGCTTTGTTTTAATATTAATAATGAATAAACTTAGTACTTTAATATCTTGTACACACGGTATCAGAATTGCAAACGGTCAGATTTGTTGGAACAGCACAGATGCAGGTTATGTACTTGAGCCAGTCTGGAGCCATTCCAAGCCTATTTGATTTTACGGTAAACTAAAATGGCTGACTGGATCAATCGAATGTTAATCGTTATTTAACATATAACAACCAAGGTGAGTAAACTTACCAACTCTATCCAAATTTATAATTTTATAAACGTGATTTAATATTGATAAAAACGATTGAATGCTGTGTGCGATGGTTGTTTGGGTGATTTACAAATAAATTGGTCAATAGTTATATATGAAGTTGTTGATTAAATATTGATTCCATTTATTATAATATTTCAAATTGATATGAAATTAATGTTGGTTAACATCTGTGGACGAAGGGAAACTGGTTAGAGGGATCGAACCGGATTCCTCAACAATTTTATTATTGTTTTTCTTATATTACATTATATGATGGGACAAATAACCGATGATTGATTATTGTGTGTTTTGCAATGTTTGGACAACATTGACCTGATAAGATTGGTATTTAAATACTGTAACATATATTCGAATATATTGGAAGAGAATTTGAGTTTTAAAAAGGAAAAATCTATTTTACATAGAAACTGAATTTCGAATGGACCAGGATATAATAACTTGTTTTAATTATATTAAAACAAGAAGATTGAATTATAAACGACATTTAGAAATGAGACGAAATAATTATTATAAAATAATCTGGAAATGTAAATTCAAGAAGGAATATTAAAAAGGGAAATGGGAAAATCGTTTGAAGGGAAAACGATAAAATTGTTTCAATGTCTGAAATGTAAAGAGAACTGAAACAAATACATAAGTATTTGTAATTAGGATTCAACTATGTTGAATAATTTATTTTTACAAATTATATATTATATAATTTGGGATTTGACAAGATAATTAATATTTGGGTTGAGACTAATAATTTATAAAAAAAAATAGGTAATTGAGATTTGGGTTGAGAGTAATAATTTATAAAATAGGTAATCGAGATTAAGTTATAAACTCTATATTTATTGAACAAGAAGTAAATTTGTAAATGGAATATATGAAATGAAATATGAATGTAATTTTATAAATGGGATTTAATTTGAAATTAGTATTAATTAAATCAAGATTTTTTGATAGAACGGGTCCGGATTTATGTGAAGGAATGATATTCATGTTGAAAATGGATAATGATTCAAAAGCAAACATTTTGCAGATTAAATTGGCTATTAAAGGAGAATGGTAAATGTTAGAAGTGATAAATTCAAAGGTGAATTTAGAAATTGAATTGACCTGAAATGGTGAGTTTATTCCAAAGTTCAGAACCTTAATCGAATACAGATTGTTCGAAAGGGAGTTATAAGTTGAAATTCGATTATATCGAATTCAGGAAAGTAATATTTACTTTCTGATTTATATCAAAATTTGTTTATTTATCTTATTAATTATTATTTTATTTATTTATTTATTAAAATTAATGAATAAAGTTACATTTTGAAGTTAAATGTTTTAGAAACAGAGATTATGACGTTATCGTTATAATCAAATGATTACTGTTAAAGAAGTAGATTCGTAAACTGAATCCGAGAGATGCATAGGCAATAATTTAACAAGGAACTAAGAAATGAAATTAAGGGAATGAGAAACTGACTGGAGACTAGTTAAGTTGAATGAATTTCTGGGTATCGATCTGATGTTGGTTCGGCCTTCGGGGTTGATACTTAGGGGGATTGATCACTCACCAGTTTACGGTTAGGGAATAAAACAATAGTGATGCATGAATAAGTAATGGAATTAATTTTCGATGTTAATAACGTACATTTTCTAAATGTAGAAAATAAGAGTGTGAACATATGAAACTAATCCTTAATGAAAAAAAATTCAAAATATAGAAAATAATTAGTCTAAAATAGATGGAAATGTTTTCCAAGGATCGTGTGAGGCAAAATGGGTTTTGGAAAATATTTGGGAAAATATGGGAAACAGAAAATTGGGCAAATGAATAAATTACTGATAAATTAATTTAAGGAGGCTCAGTATTGATGGTTGATTAATCGATAAATTTCCATTTGGAGATAAGATCGTTGTGTGCATGGATGTTTTCCTTTGATAGTTAAATCACCGACTATCAATTTTTTTTTTGACTATTTTCCGTTGTCAATAAGAGAGACCAGGATCAGATTTATTACCTGAAAACCACTCCATATGGGCATTAGCGTTGCGAATCAAGAATGTGAAGATAATTGAAGACGGAGTTTATGCAAAGGCTGTTCTAGCGATCCTAGGTAGAAATTTCCTAAGACGGATTTACATAATGGTGCCTTCGGTTTGTCCATTCCCAGGGCAACGTGTATGGACAAATGTCTGACAGAGTAAATCTAATGGATCGCGTAAGTTGATCTCTTAAAACATACTTGTGTTTGGTTGTAGAGAAATTTGTTTCTCTTAGCTTTATACCCATGGTATTTTTGGGGAAATCAATTTGTGATTTGGCGGGTATGATGATGTTGCCTTCAAAGTAAATGGAGGTGTGATCTGTGAAAAGATAAGTTATGACCTCAAGCCTCATCAACTAGGAAATGAAAAAAATCGGGCAAGCAACATGGCTATGTGGGTCGCCCCATTAGGGTGTATTGTCATCATCTAGAGAATATTCATATTTGTTACTGCTTTTCGCTTCTATATCTCCCGGGAACTGTTATGTTGCTAGCAACCGTAGGTGACAATAGATTCGACAAACTCAAGAGAGATGAGTGTTCGGTCATATGTGGCCAGTTTGCAAGACGTTCTTGTTGAACCCAGTGCATTCCTCTCTAGAGATACACCATCGGCAGGTGGTTCCATACCTTGTCGTAGTCGGAAATCTAATCTCCAATAAGAGCCCGCAATTTTAATTGTATACTATATATGTAGAGCGTGAGATGCAAGCGTACTGGTAGATTGATATTTATTTGTATTTAGACATCATTCTAATATCTGAAGAATATTGTTTATCGTAAGGTAAAAACCATCGGTATTTATGTGTGGATCGGTCTTACAATTATCCTTTATTTCTAAAAGGATTTCCAAAAGTTAAACCGAAATGTTTGGAGTTTACTCACACCAGTCCCATAACTGACCCAAAGTTTATTCTGTTTTGTTTTCTCTAAACTCTTGGTTTCTCAAATTTATACGGGCAGTCAAGTACTTAGCATTTATAGATACTTGTAGGAGCTTGGAGCAGGAGGCTTTACCATTAGTTATATACAGAGTTTATTTCCACTATGATGCCATGAGTTGCACTTTGAAATGGTATGTATATACAGATATAAGTTTGTATTTCAAAAGTTAAGTTATATAATATATTTTATTCGTTCCGCTGCGAGATTCGTGTTTACTGTGATTCTGTTCGATTGTGTTCTTCTTCTATTCTAAATTTCTTTCTTTCTATTTCTTACCCTCTAATTTCTTTCTATTATGATCAGGTATTTCCGATCTCTGAATAGTCGACAGTGGTACTTATGTCGATTTTCAGAGTCAGAATTTGTGTTCGTGAAGCGTTATAGGTATTCGTGAAGCGTTATAGGTAAACAGAAACAGAAGCATCAAAAGAAAGATATAAAATGTAACAACCCGGAAAATCTGAACCAATTTAAATTTTTATTTTGGAAATTTTGATGAATTTTGAAAATTTAAAATGGTTTATTTTAAATAATAACGACGAGAAATTTATTTTGAATAGAATTAGGATGTATATATTTATTTGAATCGACGTTAGAATATAAATATTTTATTTTAATTATAAAAGGAATTGAAAATGGCGCGGTAGTTTGAAAATTCGATTTCAATTTTCAAATGAATGTATAGGATTCAAAATAAATCAGATTTTGGAGAAACCAAAAATATTAGAATCTCTTTGAAAATATCTTTCCAACGAATCCGAAAAATTGAAATTTCATAGCGGGAATAAAAAGTTATGCCCAGTTGAAAATTCAGAATAGTCGTATGGAATTTTAGCCCTTAAAACATGGAAATTTTGCAAACCACCTTCGTTTTCAACGAAACCACTTTTGTGGGATCCGGAATGTCAAGTTATTCCTAGACTCCAAAATTCGTAATTTTTGAAATCAACATGTGAGCGTGGCAAAGGAAAACATGGTTTGACAGTTTCAGTCAATTTGGATTGACTAGAGAATGGCCATTTTTCAAACGGTCTTCAAATTTGACGAAATTAGTTTTGTTAGGACCGTATCGTCAATACGAAACTAGAAATATTTTTCGGGAATTTTTAGAGTTCGTACGTGGCCCCGGTAAATTGACATGTGCGTTCAAATTCAATATATGGATTTATATTTTGATTTTGACAGAAACCGATCGAAACAGCCAAACTGGCTTACGATACATATCTTGTTGTGTTCAGAATGGGGGTAATTAGCTATGGACGACAGGCGATGCGTCTCGTTTGGAGATCGAAATTTAAGGTTATTTTTTGGAAATTTAAAATAAATAAATAAGTTTTATATAAAGCCCCCCTCTATTTTCCCTCTCTCTCTCATTCTTCAGAAAGAAAATAAAAAAATGAAAGGAGGAATGACGGAGGAGCCGTCGCCCCCTCCTCTCGCGCGGCCGCTCCAGACACCGAAGCACCCCTCGCAATGGCCGTGACCCCCAGCTCCCCACCTCCTCCTCCATGGTCAACGCGAGCTCCCTCTCGTGGATCCCAAACTCCACTGCCCAAAACGCTATCCGAACCGCTCCTCTGGCCCAGCCCTGGCCCACCGCTGACCTGAATTGACCCCCCTACCTCAGTCGCCAGCATCCGCCTCCACCCAAATCACGATCACCGCGGGCTAGAAGGTGAGGTGCCACTCTCCCCTTCTTACGTCGTAGCCAAGCCGGGTAGTCAGGTTGTCAAGCTCGAGGGTGAAAATGGGTTCAGGGTGAGAACGATTACAATTGTGTTGGAATCCAAACAGCGAATCTGAGCGGCAATAAAGCACAGCGTAGTGGATCCCAAGGTGAGAACTTCTCACTTTAATTTTATTTTCTAGTCAAAATATATACTTGGATGTAGACAGTGCTTAGCAGCACCTGACACCCGTTGTCCAAAGACCATGGATGACTTTTTTGTTTGTTTAACTGTGTTGTCAAAAATTAATTATGTGAAGTGGAATGGAAATAAATATTTTATAGTTAAAAATATAATTTTTAACATTGATATGAATGAAATAAACATTTATAAACAAATCGGACCATTTTTTTATGTACACACATTTGACTGATATTGATTGGGATGATAAATTTTACACATCGCCCAACTGCACAAATAAAATTCATTATTTGTTTATTGAAACCCCACATGGGTATTGGGATGATATTGGACATACACTAGTCCCGATAATTAGCTGTATGTCAATCGATGGATGAAAGGCGGTTTGTCAGTGGTTTTACAAGCCCAGGCAAGTTTGACTCATGTGGTTGGAATGCGAGGCCCTCAGTTATATCGGTCGTTCTAGGGCCGATAGTTTGGTCGGAGTATGACCAGCTTATGCCCCATAGGGCAGGGAAACACATTGTTCAGGCATTTTAATCCACTCCGTGTGGACCGGCCCTGACGATCCAAGGGCTTGACTGAGTACTTTCCCAGAGACTCGGGCTAGACAGTCTCGAAGCGGTAAGGATGATCCCTTGCCTTGGTTCACAGATGGAAATCCAACTTCCAATACGACATTTTGCGTTTTTAATTGTCAACCTACATATAGCGACATAGTGGTATGAGGCACTTATTCCATCTATGATTGATACTTATGATTGAGATTGTTTTGACACTATACACTTATAGTAGTAGTAAAAGATGAAATTTCATGTACCAAGCATTTTTGGCTATTATAAGGTAAAAACTCTATCATCCGGCTTACGTTGCATTGTGTGATGGGACCTGAGTCTTATAATAGCTTCATTGTTCTTTACTTAGCATTGCGCTGTTTGTTTTATGCACTGGTTTTCTTGGGGGCAAACCCGTTCCGTGTTATACAACGTGGTCCCTTGATTCACCGAACTTTAAAATAAAGATTAATAACTGTTTTAGTTCTCACACCGTTCACGTGACTGGCCTGGAGTTTACTGTTTTAACCTAAACTCTGGGTGCCCCAATTTTCCGCACGGGCAGCTAGTAGTTTTTGTTTTATAGATTTATATTCACAGGATCCTGGTTTACAGCTGGAATAATATTCGGAAAGCTCTGTATCCGTATATTCCTTTTAGTTGTGTTTTGTATTATTTTCCACTGCATTGTAATTTGTAAATATCTGATATTGATCAAATGTATATGATTTATTCCTACTCTGTTATATTCTTGTATCCTGATGAAACCGTTGTAATAAGCAACGAAATGTTCTTTTGTTTGTGTTCTGATTCGTCTTGTTCTCAATTCAATCCGGCCTTTCCTTCATGGGGAGGTTCGGGTCATCTCAATTTGGTATCAAAGCTTTGGTTTACAGAGCTCGAGAACAAGGCACATTAGAACCATACGAAAGAATTCATCAGATATTGGATTAGTAATATCCAATGAGGATGACTCGTTAGAGATAGGACCAGTAGTATCCTAGAACGAGTGTGAAGAGTAGTGTTTTTAAAATAAAGATGAACACAATTTTTTTTTTTTTTTGAAAAATTAAACCTGTTTGTATGTATTTGAATATTATTTTTATATTGATTTGGACAATCAAGTATATAAAGATATTGCGTATACGTCTGATCCGCGGGTATTTGAAGTTTTAGTATACTAGATAGATATAGAATCACACTCTAGTTGCCGGGGCATGGTTATGATTATAGCGATTGCATCATCAGCATTTGTGTTCGAGTTGCGAAAGTGTGATATTTATATATTTCCAATTGTTTGGCGTGAGAACCAAAACTAGATAGGGTTATTGTTGTGATTTGGCACCAAAAACATGATTTTTGACTACGTATATCAAATTTATGTGTTTGAAACGTTAATCCACTAATTGATTGATGATGGTGTTGTGTGATTATTCATTTAAACGATTATGTGAAAGAACGGTACATATAACCAAATTGATCAAATATTGAACTGTATTGAAAATTTATCGCATTTGCATACATGTACATGTATAAACATTGAACAAGTCATGGCAAGGAGGCTAGAGAAGAGGAATAAAATTGTTTGCCCGACAAATAGGTACATGTTTATTGTATTTCTTGGGGTTTTTGATGATTTTATGAGCCGCTTGGCTATTTATTTTTCTTTATGGATTGGAGAGGCCAGTATGGAAATTTCAGGATTTTCCCGGTGCTCTCGTACAGGGGAGGATATGGCGAAATTTTTCGAAAATTTAGGATGTTAGCCAAATTTTTGAAGAATTGGAAAGTTCTTAGAAACTGAAAAGTTGAAGAACTTAAGCCGCAATGAAAATAATGAAATTTGAATTGATTAGTAAACCAACTTTCAACTCCGTTCCTTTTCGAGGACGAAAAGATTTTAAGCGGGGGAGATTGTAACAACCCGGAAAATCTAAACCAATTTAAGATTTTTTTTTGGCAATTTTGAATATTTGAAATGGTTTAGTTTAAATAATAACGAAAAGAAATTTATTTTGAATAGAATTAGGACGTATATATTTATTTGAATCGACGTTAGAATATAAATATTTTGTTTTAATTATAAAAGGAATTGAAAATGGCGCGGTAGTTTGAAAATTCGATTTTAAATTTCAAATGAATGTACAAGATTTAAAATAAACCGGATTTTGGCAATACCAATTATATTAGAATCTATTTGAAAATATCTTTCCAACAAATCTGAAAAATTGAAATTTCATAGCGGGAATAAAAAGTTATGCCCACTTGAAAATTCAGAATAGTCGCTAGAGAATTTTGGCCCTGAAAAAATGGAAATTTTGAAAATGACCTCCGTTTTCGACCAAACCACTTTTTTTGGACCCGAAATGTCAAGTTATTGCTAGATTCCAAAATTTGTAATTTTTGAAATCAATATGTGAGCATGGCAATGGAAAACGTGTTTTGACAGTTTTAGTCAATTTGCATCGACAAGAGAATGGCCATTTTCCAAACGGTCTTCAAATTTAACGAAATTAGTTTTTTAGGTCTGTATCGTCAATACGAAGCTAAAAATATTTTTTGGGAATTTTTTGAGTCCGTATGTGGCCCCGGTAAATTGAAATGTGCGTTCAAATTCAATATATAGATTTATATTTTGATTTTGACGGAAACTGATCGAAACAGCCAAACTGGCTTACGATACATATCCCATTGTGTTCGGAATGGGGATAATTAGCTATGGATGACAGGCGGTGGGTCTCGTTTGGAGATCGAAATTTAAGGTTACTTTTTGGAAATTTAAAATAATTAAATAATTAAATTTTATATAAAGCCCCCTCTATTCTCCCTCTCTCTCTCGTTCTTCAGAAAGAAAATAAAAAACGAAAGGAGGAATGACAAAGGAGCCGCCGCCCCTTGCTCTCGCGCCGGCTCTCAAGACACTGGAGCGCCCCTCGCAACGACTGCGACCCCCAGCTCCTCGCCTTCCTCCTTACCTCCTCCTCCACGGTCAACGCGAGCTCCCCCTCGCGGATCCTAAACTCCACCACCCAAAACCGTAACCGAACCACTCCTCTAGCCAAGTCCTAACCCGCCGCTGACCGGAAGAGCACCCTACCTCAGTCGCGAGCAGCCGCCTCCACCCAAACAATGACCACCGCGGGCTAGAAGGTGAGGTGCCACTCTCCCCTTCTTACATCGCAGCCAAGCCGGGCAGTCAGGTTGTCAAGCTCGAGGGTGTAAATGGGTTCAGGCTGAGAACGATTACAATTGCGTTGGAATACAAACAGTGAATCTGAGCGACAATAAAGCACGAGGGAGTGGATCCCGAGGTGAGAATTTCTCACTTTAATTTTATTTTCTAGTTAAAATATATACTAGGATGCATACGGTGCTTAGTAGCACCCGACACTCGTCATCCACAGACCATGGATGACTTGTTTGTTTGTTTAACTGTGTTGTAAAAAGTTGATTGTGTGAAGTGGAATGGAAATAAATATTTTATAGTTAAAAATATAATTTTTAACATTGATATGAATGAAATAAACATTTATAAACAAATTGGATGATTTGTTCATGTACACACATTTGACTGATATTGATTGGGACGATAAATTTTACACATCGCCCAACTGCATAAATAAAATTTATTATTTGTTGATTGAAACCCCACATGGGTATTAGGATGATATTGGACATACACTAATCCCAATAATTAGCTGTATATCGGTCGATTGATTGACAGATGGTTATAAGCGTTAAATATTTTTATTTGATGCTTATACAGTGTAGATAGCACTTTGGATGATGGTTGATTGTTTATTGTTGTTGTTGTGTACATGTGTGTATGAAATCCATACTAATCAAATTATATGGTAATTGACTGTGTTTGATTCCAGTTTAGAAAGAAAGAATATTTTAAAATAACGATGATTTTAAAATATTGAATAATTTAAAATAATGTTTGTAAAAGATCAAAATATGATTTTGATGTCCGATTTGGAATAGACACGAATATATTTAAATATACATAGCCGTGTTGATTAGTTTACATTATTTTGACGAAAACGATATTTATATTGATTTTATTCATTTTTATAATGAGTATCGAAAAAGAATTGATTTCAAAATCTAATGTTTTGAAAATATTATCATTTATATATCGATGATATGGAATATTCAATTTTGATTAGAAATTGAATATGAAGTTGAAATCGTTTTGAAAACGAATTTAAAATGATTTATAAAATATGTTTTAAATGGAAATCGACGAAATATATATACTATATATTATATATATATATAATGGCCTGAATAGAACGCATCGCGCTGCGGCAGTTTGCGAACTTCGAGCATTGACTTCAAACGGACATTACGGGAGATCCGAACGTCGGATTCTCTTAAAACCGGAACCGTTGGGTTCGTATCGAAAAGAGCTTTCTAACGAATACTAGAGATTTGAAATCTAATGGTTGGATTTGGAATTATGCCTAAATCAAATTTGGAAAAGGTCGTTGTAAGTGCAGTTCGATGACCGTTTATGGAAATCGACTGTACTGGCCTTGATAAAATTATTAAAAAAATCAATAATTAGTGTAAATTTATAAGAAGTGATTTGGAAAGAATTAGGATGAAAAATTCCATATTTGAAAAGATAAAAATAGATTTTTATCGAAATGCACTAGTTTTGAATTAGAATAATAAATCCAATATTTTTAAAATAAATAAATTGGATTTGAAATGGTTTTAAAAATAACCAGAATTTCCAATTTATGAATTGGAATGGATTTGAGTCGAAATTATCATCGGAATATTTCGATGTGGGATTCAGGATTATACGGATATTGTTATGGAAATTTGGAAGATATATTTTATATCGTTGTTTCCAAAACAATATTTATTGGTTTCAGAATTTGATATTGAATATAAGCCGATATATTCTCTGCTCAGAGCCTTGTATTTAATATCAAATTGGATTTTGGGTTTGTTGTGAATGGTATCTTTAATAATACTGTTCTTAAACCCAATGGAGTTAAGGAAATTAGAATATGATTGGAGATTAGTTAAGTTGAATGGTTTACATGGTGTTGATCTGATGTTGGTTTCGGCCTTCGGGGTTAACACTTAGGGAATTGTTCTCTTACTAATTTATGGTTAGAAACTGATTGTATTTTGGGTTTGTCATGAAGTGTGTTTTAAATGACACTGTTCTTAAACCCAGGGTGAAAAGAATAAATCTTTTAATTAAGATTTGAAGAAGAATTACCAATTAATTAACATTTAATTGGAACTGAAAATAGAAGGTGAATTGGGTTTATTGTGAACTGTGTTTTTAACGACATTTGTTTTTTAACCCGATTTACGGTAAAATGCGATTTGGAATTTATAAATCTTTTATTAAGATTTAACATGAATTTTCCAAAGTGATGGTTTTCCAATTTAATATATTAAATTTGAATTGAATGGAATTCGATTGGTAATAATCGAAGTGAACTTCTGTGGAGGAAGACTGTTAATACATATGGAATTTGGAAGGCTTTGTCGTTATTCCATTTATATTATTGGTCGTATATGGAAATTGATATCGATTATTTATCGATTTGTTTTCCATGAAGATTCCATTGTAAATGGAATGTGATTTTGGGTTGTCATGAATAGTATATTTAATAATACTATTCTTAGACCCAATGGAGTTAAGAAAATTAGAAACTAACTGGGATTAGTTAAGTTGAATGGTTTTCTGGGTATTGATCTGATGTTGGTTTCGGCCTTCGGGGTTAATACTTAGGGAATTGTTCACTTGCTAATTTACGGCAAAAGGCTGATGGAATGGAATGTGATTTTGGGTTTATCGTGAACCATGTTATAAATGACACTGGTTCTTTAACCCTGTTAAAGACAGGATATGATTTCCCAAGTTAAACAATCGTTAATATTGATTTTTGGGAAGATTAAAACCAAATTCATCTTTAATTAGATTAAAATGATATCCAAAGGAAGATTAAAGAATAAAATTAAAGAATTTATTTTTGATAAAATTAATGGGAACCTTTCCCAAAGTATAAGTATATTTGGATAAAGGAATATTCTGGATTGGAATGAGGCATATGTTGTGTTTTTATAACACTTGTTTATTATATACGCGAGTTATTAAGAAAAACGGATTTATCCCATTCTAAATAACTAATTCGAAGATGTGTCGAGGATGAAGACGGTGGTTGAAGACCGGAGGTCTTCACATCGTTTGGATGATTATTGATGTCTTGATTTGGGCCCTATTGCTAAGATGAGGTAATAAGTGGTGATCGTCCAGATGTACTTGGAGATCGATGGATATGCGAGGGCCTCTTCCCTGTATTGGACATGTGGGGGAGGAATAAGGCGCCTCCGGTTTCGTTCAGTCTCTGAACAAACTTGTAAATAGATGTGTGCCTAACATCGGATTCCATTTTGTGTGATTGATAGACATTGGTTGCATAGCGTGAATTGCATGTGTGGCATGCTGAGATGCAAATGATCAAGACTTCTGTTGAACAACAGAGTCTTGTGGTTGATGATCAAAACACGGCTTTAATATAGCGTAGCTATGTGTAGCGTTGATTCACGAGCCTCACACCCCGGTGTGAACCAGAAATGGGAGAGGACCTCAGGGAGCGTATGTGTTTCCTTCTAGCTAAGAGTGGGGTCGGCGGTTTTACAAGCCCTTGCAAGTTTGACTCATGTGGTTGTTGGAATGCGAGACGCCTCGGTTATATCGGTCATTCCAGGGCCGATAGTTTGGTCGGGATATGACTAGTTTACACCCCATAGGGCGGGGAAATGCATTGTTCAAGCATTTTAATCCACTCCGTGTGGACCGACCCTGACGATCCAAGAGCTTGACTGAGTACTTGCCCTGAGACTCGGGCTAGACAGTCTCGAAGCGGAAAGGACGATCCCTTGCCTTGGTTCACAGATGGAAATCCAACTTCCAATACGATATTTTGCGGTTTTAATTGTAAACCTACATATAGCGACATAGTGGTATAGGGCACTTATGTCGTCTATGATTGATACTTATGATTAAGATTGTTTTGACACTATACACTTATAGTAATAGTAAAAGATGAAATTTCACGTACCAAGCATTTTTCGCTATTATAAGGTAAAAACTCTATCCTCCGGCTTGCATTGCATTGTGTGATGGGACATGAGTCTTATAATAGCTTCATTGTTCTTTATTTAGCATTGCGCTGTTTGTTTTATGCACTGGTTTTCTTGGGGGTAAACCCGTTCCGTGTTATACGGCGTGGTCCCTTGGTTTACCAAAGTTTAAAATAAAGATTATTAACTGTTTTAGTTCTCACACCAGCCACATGACTGACCTGGAGTTTATTGTTTTAACCTAAACTCTGGGTGCCCCTATTTTCTGCACGGGCAGCTAGTAGTTTTGGTTTTGCAGATTTATATTCACAGGATCCTGGTTTACAGCTTGAATAATATTCGAAAAACTCTGTATCCGTATATTCCTTTCAGTTGTGTTTTGTATTATTTTCGGCTGCATTGTAATTTGTGAATCTCTGATATTGATCAAATGTATATTATTTATTCCTACTCTGTTATATTTTTTTATTCTGATGAAATCATAGTCCCCAAAAATAGACATATTAGAGAAGATAGTAAATCAAAGCAGTACATCTAAGCAGCTCCAAGCAGAAACAGAAGAGAGAATCCTAATATGGCCTGAGTATTCCCACCTTGAGAATCTAGGGGGAAAAGGAAAAGAGAGAAAGAGAAACAAAATGGGTCAAACATATAGTCTGGACAATCTAGTTACTTTTAGCATATAAATAAGTAAAAACATCATGACAGGCATATAAAGTGGATGAGAGAGATTACGATATCATAACGCTAGTATAACAGACAGAACAGGGTAAACATGATAAACAGAATATAATATATTGTGCTTCTCAAGTACATTTCTTTGCACCAATACTAGTATAACAGAAAAAAAGATGATCCCAATAGAAACAGAATGGCAGACATAGGAATACTTCTAGTGAGGGTTTTTGCCCCATACAATAATAACAGGTAGCCCAACAGAAATGACAGGTGTTACACCCAAGGATAATAACAGGCTCCTAAACAAGAAAGACTAGATGTACCCTCATTACTACCCCAATCAATTGTCACCCTATCTCGTAGATACCCTATAGTGGCCCCATGGTAGGATGTATCACTTCCTAAAGTGACAACCTTTTTTTCAAGAGGCGCAGCAATATATATTGTTGTCATAATGTCTAATAATCCCAACGCAAGCCGATTCATGCATGCACATGAATCTGACGGAATGCGTCGTCAACATCCCCACTTAAACGAACCTCTTGCAATCAACTCAGTAAGCGTGCCCTGACCCCGACCTAGTTAGGGTTTCCCGTTTGATACCAAGATGGGTTACTGACTGATACGGGTCCCACACAATATATGATACAAGCCACCACCTAGGCTTGCATCCACACTGCTAGGATTTTGATAAGTTATGCCTAACAGTTTAACAAGGTTCCATAACGCCCACATATAAAATAGGTTAAGTTTGTCGGGTTCGTATAACCCCTCCCACAGATATACTTAGACCCTCACCGATTCATGCAATTTACTTAAACCTTACACAACTTGACAGGTTCACATTAACCCCCACAGATTTAAGCAGGTTAAGTTTATCGGGTTTATATAACCCCCACGGATTTAACAGATTTAATTAACCCACAAATTTACTTAACCCCTTACTTTTAGATTGTAATTAACAAATGTTATCTACAATCTTTTTATATTATTCATTGTTTGATTCCAAGGTTACAATAACATGTTCTACTTAATGTGTAATTAAGTATACTTCGTCTCAGTTCACTTGTTTTCTATTTAACATGTCACTACAACTTGTTGTTGTTTACTTATCAACTTAGTTCTCTTAACTAAGGTTTACTAATAAGTTTCCTTTCCATTTATTATAACGTATGTAATAATTTCCACTTGTCCCTAGGACAAGCCTACCTATTATATAACATTCTCATTAATGTAATTAATTATAATAGGGTATTATCATTCCCCATTCATTCCTGTCCTTTTACAGTTGTAACTTCCATTCATTTCCATTCACTTCCATTAATCACAATTAGTGCCTTTTATTTCTACCCATTTAAATATATTCACATATATATATATATATATATATATATATATATATATATATGTTTATGCACTAGACCTCTCAAATTAAGCTGAACACTTGTGGATGCTGGATTTGATGGGCGGTTCTAGGCAGACTTCTACCGCAAGCTGGACTTAACCTCATGTCTTTGCACTGTTACATGTATATTTATGCACCAGACCTCACACATTAAATTAACCCCTTGTAGATGTTGGATTTGTTGGGTGGTTCCGGGCAGACATCTACCACAAGTTGAATTTAACCTCGTGTCTAAGTGCGGTTACAATTTCTAATTACTGTCAATCTAGGCATGTTCATTATTAAACAATCTTTCATGTTCATCAAAGGTTATTCCCCAAATCCCAACCTGATTCATGATACAAGTTATGCCCTTAATTTAAAGTTTTAGATCATGGTATATATTATGCCCCCTAATCCCAGTCATGTTTTACAACAGAAGTTAAGCCCCAATTTATCATTCCCAACCATTCCCAATTTAGTGCGCTTGCATATATCGGCGATAGGCTTAGGCTCGAAGGTAGCCTGGGCTATAAAAATAAAAAGGTAAGGAGGGAGAGAAGAGAACAAAAATAGGCATAATAGCAAGATAGGCATATGATGACAGAAACAGGAATACTAACAGAATAAGCATATAGAGACATGATCAGGAAAACTAACAGAATAGGCATATGAGAACTAAACAGTAAATTAGGTGTACAAGTAGTGGCAGATCTATTTAGTTATTATTCAGGCTACTAATAGGCACAGGTTTAGATCCAAACTTATAAACATGTTAATATTACTTACTAAATGTTTACAACTAAAAGTAACATGAAGTCACAAGGACTGGATTTAAAGAACAGAGAAATGATTGTAGATGTTGTAGCTAAGATTCTTAAATACGTATAAGTTGTTTTTGCAAAAGAATAGGATAGTTCAATCTGAGTTGGGGCAGCACCTCATTATCTCCATTGTTTTCAGTGAATAAAACAATGGAAATGAAGTCCTATTTATAGCCTACAGTCAACAAATATTTCTCAGAAAAGCATCCAAGTATAGGGGAAGAATCTGCCCCAAATTTGGTTGGGATTGACCCCGTTGTCGACACCCCCGTGTAGGGGTCGACCCCTAATGGGCCGATTTCCCCCCATTCCCGCAGTTCGATTTTTGATTTTCTGGACTTGATTTATCTATATATATTTTTCTTATGCGTATACAAACTTTAAACCTTAATATATTCTTCATACCATGTTCGTTTCATGCAAATTCGGGGTCCATTTTAAGCAGAATTCTGATACGGACGCAATGGCGCAATCCGTTTTACTTAATTCCAAATATTTAATTAAGTATTCTTTAGTTTATCATTATATTTTTCATTAAAATTATGGGGTGTTACACCGATAATTCTCAAACACAATAATGATGCACTCTTTGGATATCTTGGGTGTCAATGGTGTAAGGTGATCATCACATTAAAACTTTTGAAATTAATAACCGATATTAATACACCTTCGATATGCCTTATGAAATTTAGTTTCACCATCTAATATCACTTTAGATGTTAATATGTTTAGCATAATACCATTATGAATTGTTTAATTATCCCTAATACGTCACTTTGTATTCGAATGACAAAAACTCGTGGTTGTAGTACTGCATTTTCGCAAAAAGGCACTAAATATTACAAACAAGAAGATACATGCATTTCACTAATACATCCTAAAATGCACAAAAAGACAGAATAGTACGTTATTCACATGAAAAACTATATTTAGGTAAACTAGTTGCAAACAAAAAGTTAATCTTTTTAAAACCTTGCCCAATGATTTAAGGGATGCAAAGCCTGGTTGGCTAAAACTTTAAACCATGGTCTTAAGGAACTTTTTTCCATAATCGCCAAATAACCCTGCTCAACTAAGCTATGCACATGTTTAATCACATTTAAAATCACATAACATAAAGACATTAGGAATTCAAAACTACTTGACTTCTTAGAAGAGAAGAAATATAAAATAATTTTAACAATGCTAATAGAGAAAAACAAGATTCAACAATATCAATGAATAACCCAAATATTTAGCCCTTCTACAGCTTATACCTAGTACAAAAACTCGTTAATTATGATATAGGAATATGATTTTAGATATTGAACATTAACTTTATATATACACACATAAAATATACGTGTGTATATATATATAATCCATTCATTTTGTTATAGATAGTTATGAATTTAAAAACATACAAATACATATAACAATATTTTTTTGATAAACTAATGTAAATTTATAGAAAGTTCTCTGCTCATATTAAAAATTATTAGTAATATTTCATTTATGAAATTATTTTTAAATAAACAATTCATAATTAAATATAAAATCCACTTGGAAAAATATTTAAAAAATATTAACAACTAATCTAAGTATTTTAAAGTTATGCTTTATTATTACATATAATTTTTTTATTCAAATTTTATTTGATTATATATGTATATGTTTTTTATACAATTTATTTATAGCTAGGAACTATGTAAGTTGATACTTAGATAAAAAATAAGTTTAATATATATAAAAATATAAAAAAATGGTTTTGTAGATTTATACTTGCATAAAAATGAAATTATAAATTTTAAATCGTTTAATATAATTTTGTTCATTAGAAAATGATTTATATTAAATAAAACTCATATTTAAATAATAATTAGTTATAAATTTCAACATTTTTATGTTGTTGAATTAGGTCAAAAATTCATTGCTTGTATACCTTCAAAATGATAACAACTTTTTTATTAGTATATTTAATACACTAATATATTTTACAAACATCATATATGTGACAACATATCAATAAATCAAATTCGTGGTACTTTTATTTAAGAATCATATTATTAACAATTAATTTAACATTAATAATGAAAGTAAATTATAGATTTTTTCTTTCCAAAGAAGCATATTCAAGATATGTTGAAATGAAGTTGCGCACTCACCGAAGCAGATTCACAACTTAGAAGATGTTATCTCAAAATTGTCCACTATCGTCAATTAGAACAATGCCTTTTTATATGCATTTGAATTTGAAACTTTCGGTACCTAGAATGAGGTTTTAAGTCAATAATTTCAGCAATGTCAACTAGAAAATTTTCAATCAAAAATTAGGGTTAAGTGGCATCACATAACGGAGAGACAATGGAGCAAAATGGATCACCATCCATCTTTCTCTCTTTACCATTTCTTACCTCTTATTCATTCAAACCTTACCTACCTACATGCCAACCATTGGTCGACCTGATTATTTTCACGTCATAGCAAGAATTATCATACACCATATTGGCCTCAAACCTAGTCCAAGCCCAAAGGAAATTCATGCCTTTTTGTCAAATTTATCGATCAGTATTTCCATAACTATTACAATTTCAATGTTTTCTAACATATCTAATGTACTTTATAATTAAAATTTCATAAAAATAAATTATTTTACACTACTAGAAGCATCGCTAATTCCAACAGGGGGCGACCATTTGCGTCGGCTAATTTTCGATGGCTTTCGACGTACCGTCGAAAGCCATCATAAATTATCGAAATATAGAAATAGCCAAACTCTTTCTTCTCCAAATCTTTCTTCCTCCTTTTTCTATAGCATACGGGTTTTAAACCTTATTAGCCCTAAATTCAAGTTTTTTTTTACCTCCAAACACCCATTTTTGTGCATAGGAACCTCCCCGACTTGAATTCAAATGTCTAGAGCGAGTTATTTAAGGTATAATCTCTTTTTTGCATAAAAATTAAGTTTTTACCTAAACTAGTATTCCCTTAAATTAGAATATTAGGGTTGCCTATTGATTGCAATTGGTTGCAATAGCATTGTAGTTGGTTGTACCATCCTATTATGTGCATATTTCATGTGATATAGTGAAATTGGAAATTTTATGTGCAATGTTTGGTTACTTGTGTGTATATCCCCCTTAGCATGGTTTCGTCCATTGTATAATTGTGGTTATTTGTGTATATGTTCACCGTTTTGTATGTGTAATTGTGGTATTGTGTTAGTCGACATAGGAAAAACTGAATGCACAAGCTAAGAATAATACATTGTGCACGTTTTGACTTATGCACAAAAAAAAAAGCATGAGTCTAAATTCTAACTGTGTCTACTGGAACAACAGTAATGGTAAATTAGCTCTAAGTTGATTGATACGTCGAACAAACGTGATAAATCAAAATATTTTTGTATTGTAGTAAAGCTATATTTTTTTAGTAAAATGCGCGCATCTGATTGGCTAATATCCCTTAGAGTGTTTTCGGTCCCGTCCGACGACTATTGTACATGATCACTATATAAATAGTCGTTTTTTTCAAAAAAAGATCGTCTATATTCATCTAGTACAACGTTTGTTGGATTTATCCTCGAATTGGGAAAGTTATAAATGTGTTAACCATTTACATTTTGCATACTATTTCATTTCAAATGATTAATAAAATTTTGTTTTAACTTTTCTTTTGGTTTCTTATGTACATGCATTTGTGTACAATGCAGGAAACAAAATGGAAAAGCTGCCAAAATTTTGTTGAATCGCTTGAGACGAAGTAATATATAAAATGTAAATGTTTATTCTGTTTATAATGGAAAGTAGGATGTTTGACCATGTTAAAAAGCTACGTTTAAAAAAAAATGTGCCATGTTTGAAAATATTTTTAAATTTACGAAATTGTTATTTATTTTGAACTATTATATATACATGCATTGTACAATGATGAAATAAGCTTTCTTGAATTTGTATTCTTGAAAATAAATATTAATTGTTTAACTTCTAACTAAATTTGTCAAATAGAAAATTTGATTGATTATTTTATTGATCGGAGGAGATGGATTGTGACACCCCGTAAAATATACCTAAAGGCATAAATATTAATAATAAAGCTGGAAAATAAGATTTTGCAGTTTTAAGAATTTGGCTATGAAAATCTTCTATTTGGATTCATGGCGAAATTCTTAATCATTTTCATATATAATACGCTGAAAACGGTGAAAGTATGAAGAAGTTACAAGCAAATGAAATTGGATAGTAAAATGCATATATATATATATATACATGTATATATATAATTAGATG
Organism: Allium sativum; assembly: GCA_030737875.1. NCBI lineage: Eukaryota > Viridiplantae > Streptophyta > Magnoliopsida > Asparagales > Amaryllidaceae > Allium > Allium sativum. Next base: position 301,643,725 of record CM060925.1, on the reverse strand, counting down.
AGTAATATATATACATATATATCCAAAATATATTAAAATAAATATGGATGAGTTTGAGTTTCAAATAGAGGATACGATAAAGGAGATTAGGAATATTGTAAGCAAGGCAAGAGATTAAACTAATAAAGTAATGTAATATATAATTAAACACCTCAACCCATATGCATTTATTGGGCACTTCAGCGACTAGGAGGTCGACTGCCCCTTAGAAGGGGTGTTGACCGCTGGTCGACCGCCTGGCGACTGAAAAGCCCAATAAGGCTAGGTTTGGCTGGGTTTTTAGGGTTAATATATACAAATGGATGACTAGGATTATATCTAAATAATCCAATGGACAAATCTTACACAAGCGACCATATATAGACCCTTAGACCTCACAATTGAACCCTAGCCATTTTTCTATAGTGTGTCTCCACTTTGTCTCTTCCTCCATGAAATCCCAAATTAGTTTTTCTATCTTCTTTTAACGTACTTCTCTTTCTCTCTAAATTTTTTCTAATAGACTTAGATTAGAAATAATCCTGGAATTCATATGATATACATAAGAATCTGATTAATTTATTCTTATGTATATATAGGTTTTTAGAGTTGGGAATTTCATTCAAAAGGAACAACAACGTTTGATTTACGCTCTTCAAATCGATGTGAGTGGAATATTGTGTTTATTAGGCATATTCTACTTTTTTGTAGATAATATATTGATTTGTATGCTTAGAGGATTTGGCAAAACGATAACATCAGTACAACCACCCTCCCCCCCAATCCTTTATTTTATGTTTTACGTAAGAATTGTCAATTTATTAGGTTTGTGGATCTTGGTCTTAATATTGAATTGAGAATAAAATGGGTGTTGTATTTCTACTTTATGTAATTCATCCTTATACACCAAAAAGGGGTGAATTAGATAAAGTGGAACCTATAAATATACTTGTATATATTTATGAATATATGCTTATATATGAATATTATATCTATTCTTGATCCATTATTAAAATCATTCCAATAAGCCTAGGATGCAAGTTGAAATTTGTATGTATGTTGTATTTTCCATTCACTGTTATCTGTTATTATGCTATTATGCCATCATGCTTAAAACGTAGTGGTCAAAATATGGAAATAAAGTTATATACCTTAATTTATGACAATTTGACAATGTTTATTTCGTTAGAACGTTCTTTCGTTCATACGAACCATAGTGTTATTCATATATATTAATTATCATACCTGTATAGCATAATTAACATAATCATGATGTAATAAATGCGATTAGGATAGGATTCAAATTTGAAATATCCCCGTTTATATTTATTTCTTATGCGTGTTTGTATAGAATGACTTTACATATATATAATGACACACAAACACGAGGCTAGCTAGTTGCCATTTGTGGCATAAGTTTGCTCGGAACCAACCGGAATATCCAACAACTACAAGTAGGCCCAACTAATGTGAGGTCTGGGAGCCATGAGCCATTCAAACTTAGTACTCCATGACACGAGATTAAAACTATTTATAGTAGAAGCCTACCCGGAACCGCCCGGCATAACCATCATCTACGGGTATATGGTTTAATATGAGAGGTTTAGTGTGTGTGTGCATCTATATATAACTATATATATAACTCTATTGTGTGTGAAAAAAGGCAAGTTTACTACACCTTGAGAAGGTCTTAAGTGGTTGACTCTCTTCTTGTCTAATTTGGGTCTTAAATGGTTAGGACTAGGATCCCCTCTGAAGGTTTATTCCTTGGATAGGAACCAAAGTCATGAGACCTACCCTTATTAGATTTGAAGTAAGCCTACGGGTCCTTCTTCTCTAAAGTGGTTAGGCATAAGCGGTAATGGAGTAGGGTTGGGGGATGTCCACTTCCTCTAGAAGCTTATAAGGGCTCAACTAGGGACAAGATTATCATGTATATATTTATAAGAGATATGGCCATAGCATGCTCACCAACTGTGTAAAGGAAGTCTTAAGTGACATAGGTATTCTACTGTAATACAAGTTAAGTAGTAACGTTTGCCATACTACTTCTCATATTACAATTGAGAGTATAGACAAAAGAACGTAGACGTATTAGAACAGGGTCTTAAGAGGCTAGGGCCCGCCTTAAGGTTGTAAGAGAACATAAGAATCCACCTTTAATAGGAGTGTAAGTGACCGAGAATGCCCGCCTCGTTGGGTCTATACCCTAAAAACACTAATGGGCGACTGACTTGGATATCCACCTCATTGGTTAGATACTAGGTGTTTGTGTGAATGTTGTGTGCTGCGTAGACATAAATTGACGTATGTAACCTGCTAAAAACAAGGGTATGGACTTTAAGTAAATACTATATTTCAGTCACAAAGGACTTTTTGTTCCGACCCCTCTCCTCAACATATACAATAAGTCAGTAGCTAGGGTAGAATCCATGGACGAAATAATAGTGGAGGCTAAAGACGAAGACGTTATGCTATTATTAGTTGTTATTGTTGTACTTCATTTGGAAACTTTTGAGAATGAATTTATTGACGTACCCATGGAATAAATGTAATCTTGACTGTTGTGTTGGAATTTTTTGATTTTTAATAAAGTAGTACATCATATTTCATCATTATATTTTCTCCTTCTGCTGTGCGAAATTTCCATTTGATATGTGTGTGTGTGTGTGTATATATATTATCTATGCAAATGTAATTCCTTACAGGAACAAACGACTCTTTTAGAATGGTTCTAAATTTCGATGGGCCTTTTCAGGTCGAAATTTAGGCCCATCTCGGGAGGGTTGTTTCATTTGGTATCAGATCCTAGGTTACCCAATTATAAGGGAATTATACGTATGAGAGACGTATTTGTATATTGAAAAATGGTTTTAAAACTATATAATATCTATATATATTTACCCCCAATAAGCATACGCATCTATACTAGGCAGCTTTATCGTTTTCTTCCCTTTTCAGCTTAAATGTTATCTCAGGTGTATCCACTGAAGGATTCTTCCTTTTCTTTCCAAATAGTAGAATGGATGATAATCCTGCTAAGCAGGAAAACAAGGCAAGTTTCTTGCCAGAATGGTTCCATCAATATCTCCGCACTATTGAACAAGTCCTTATTGTCGATCCTGCCCCAGCGGTGCCTGTAGCTCCTTCCGTTGAGGTTGCCTTTGACTTTTCTCGCTTTTGTAAGAGATTTTTGAACCATGGAGGAAATCACTGGAAAGGAAGGTTTTACTAATGCCAAATCTTGGATAACAGTCCGCAAAAGAATTTTCAAAGCTACCAGTTGGCCCGATGAAGTGAAAAGGAGAATTGCGGCCAGGCACTTGAAAGAGGAGTCCTTTGAATCATTGAATTTAATATCTAGAGAGAATGAGGGTCTGATATTTACATGGACCGAATTCAAAACCTGTTTCGAAGCAAAGTTTTTGCCAAGGGCTGAAATGACGATCCAGTTGGAGAAATTTACCTACCTCGAGTAATGAAGCTTGAGCTTATAAGAGTTTGTAGCCTAGTTTATCGAATTGAGTAAGTTCGGAAGAGGTTTAGTAGACACCCCCATGAACAAAGCTTTGAGGTTTGTTAGAGGGTTGAACTCCCCCATTGAAGGAAACTTTATTAGCACAAGTAACATTTAGGGCAAGTCTTAAAACCCTAGTACATACAACTATCCTATGCATAGCTAAAGGCTCCAAAGAGGATAAAGAAGGTAAGAAAGTAGAAGAAAGTTCCAACAAGAATAAGAAAAAGGAATGGTGGAAGAACAAGAAGAAACGGGACAAATTCAAAAAGGAAGCAAAGACTTGTATGAGGTGCAACCGGAAGGGCCATGAGGCCAAGGATTGTAGGACCTAGTTGGCAAAGAAGGAATTTAAAGGAAATTGTTTTAACTTCCATGAAGAATTGCACATGTCTAAGGACTAGCCAAAGCCCAAAGTTACCAGAAGAGGCCAGAATTATGCAATAGAGGAAGCACTGATTCAAAGCCTACCCTCAAAAGATCAAAGACAACCCACACTTAAAGGTATAAGTTCCATCTTAGGAAATTCTGTATACACCTTATTTGATTTCGTAGCGACTCATTATTTTATCTCTAAGAGATTGGTTAATATGTTGAACCTTCCCATGTCTATCTCTGATAATCCGATAGAGGTGGCCAACCCTATTGGAGGATCTAAGAATCTTGAACGGTTCTGCAAAGATCTAGTATTAGAGGTCGACAATGTTGAGTTCCTTTGCAAAGCATATGCGTTGGATTTTATGGGGTATGTCCTTATCCTAGGTATTTATTGGCTATCATTTTATGGTGCCGTCCTAGATTGTGATAAGAGAATCGTTCATCATAGGAGCCGAGGAGGACGAAGTCTGAGTATTCCTCATAATGTTAGGAACAAGGATAATGCCTTATTATATTCCTTATCTCCTAGTCAAGAAGGACCATCTTCGGTCCCTACAGAATGTGAGTTCTTGGATGTCTTTGAGGAGGTCACGGACTTCCACCCCATAGAGAAATCTCTTTTCGTATTGTCCTAGAGAAGGATGCTAGACCAGTAGCACAATCCTTGAGGCATATGGCGCCAAAGGAAAGAAAGGTGTTAGATAAGCATATTTCAAAATTATTCCAGAAATGTTTCATTCGGTGAAGTACCTCAGAATGGAGTGCGCCTATTGTGTTTTCCACCAAAAGAGACAGATCTTTAAGACTTTGTGTGTATTATAGGGAACTTAATAAATTGACCAAGAAGAATAGGTACCCCTTACGTAGAACCGGTGATATTTTGGACCACTTAAAGGTGCCCGAGTATTTTCCCAACTAGACCTTGCCACTGGATTCCACCAGTTAAGAATTGCGGAGGACAGTAAGGGCTAGACTATGTTTTAGGACTCCGAATGGATTGTTCCAATGGAAAGTTATGCCCTTCGGATTGACAAATATACCTGCCTTCTTTTTTGACCATATGAGCAGAGTATTTAGGAGCATTCTAAATATGACTGTGGTAGTCTTCATAGATGATATCCTTATATTTTCAAAAGACTATAAAGAGCACGAAAATAACTTAAAACAAGTTTTAGAGACATTATGAAAGAACTAATTGAAAGAAAAAATCTTGAAGTTCCATTTCTGGAGGGAAGAAGTTAGATTTTTAGGACATATTGTTTTAAGTGAAAGATTGGCCTAGACCCCGCGAAGATCGAGGCAATCAAGGAGTGGAAGATACCAGGGAATGCTACGGAAGTGAGAAGCTTCTTTGGATTGGCCGGATATTATCGAAAATTCATTAAAGACTTTGCAATGATTGTTACTCCTTTAACCCAACTAACAAAGAAGAATTTGGTGTTTTATTGGAGTAATAAATATGACACATCCTTTAAGAAATTAAAGGAAATATTAGCTAGCGCGCTAGTTCTAATTATACCCGATGGTTCAAAAATTGTTTACAGTTTACACTGATGTATGCAAGGCCGAGTTTGGAGTGGTCCTTATGCAAGAAGGAAGAGTGGTTTCTTACGCTAGTATCCAACTCAAGGATCCAGAGAAGAGATACCCAGTTTATGACCTTAAGTTAGTCGCAGTATTGTTCACCCTTAAAATGTGGAGGCATTTATCTTTTTGGAGAGAAATTTGAACTTTTTACCGACTGTAAGTACCTAAAGTATTTATTTTCTCAACGTGACCTAAACCAGAGAAAACAACGGTGGATGGAATTTACTGTCGCATTTGATTTCATGATCCAGTATGCCTCGGGAAAGGGAAATTTTGTTGAATATGCATTAAGTAGGAAACATGCAACCTTGAATGCGATATCATAATGGAAACAATTGGAGCATCTCTCTAATTTTAATTTGCAACCCTTACTAATCACTTCTAATGGTTTTTCTAGAGCTATGATACTTAGACCTACTCTAAAATAAAGGATTCGAAGTACACAAGACCTTGACAAAGAATTAAGGGCTTAAAGGAGAAAGTGGGAAAGAAGGAGATCTTTCCCCATTCGGTTAGATATTCGATTGGCGATGATGGAAGTTTACTTTGGTATGGAAGACTTCACGTCCTTAAAGATGAAGGGTTGAGGAAGGAAATTTTAGAGGAGTGCCATAGGTCAAAAATGACCATACACCCCAGTAGGGATAAAATGTACAGAGGTATGAAGAGGAATCTCCATTGGGAAGGAATGAAGGGAGACATAGCCGAGTTCATGGCCAAATGCTTGACATGCCGAAAAGCAAAAGCAGAGCAAGGGAAACCTGAAGGGTTATTGATACCTTTAGAGATTCCCATGTGGAAATGGGAACATATTTCCATGGACTTTGTAGATGGACTTCCTAAAATCGAAAGGGGTAATGAAGCCATTTGAGTAGTGGTATATCGTTTACCAAAAGCACCCATTTTATACCAATCAAGAAGACGAGGACTGCAACTTCATTACCCCAATTATATGTCAAAGAAATATTCAAATTACATGGTATCCCATTCAGTATATTGAGTGATAGAGACCCCTTGGTCATAAGAGAATTTTGGAGAAGCCTACAAGCACCATTGGGAATGACCCTCAACCTAAGCACAGCCTATCATCCGCAGATCGACGGACAGATAAAAAGATTAAACATGATTTTGGAATACTTGCTTAGAACTTGCATCATTGACTTTTGGGGAGTTTGGGAGTAGCATCTACCGCTTGTAGAGTTCACTTATAACAATAGTTTTCAAACGATGATTGGTATGGCCCCTTTTGAAGCATTTTACGGGAGGCCATGCAAATCGCCAACTTGTTGGTGGAAAACTACCAAAAGATTGTACTCGGACCAGACTTCATCCGCGATTCCACAGAGAAGATAATCTTGATTAGGCAGAGGATGAAGGCAGCCCAAGACCATCAGAAATCGTATGCCGATAAACGAAGAAGGGAACTTCATTTAATGTTGGATATTTGGTATTCGTAAAAATATCCCCTCTCAAGATGACTATTTGGTTTGGGAAGACTGGGACGTTGGCTCCCATATTTATTGGACCTTTCTGCATCATCGAGAACGTAAAATCATTGGCTTATCGAGTGGATCTCCTAGAACGTCCATCGAGAATCCATAATGTTTTTCATGTATCTCATCTAAGGAAATGCCTTCATGATTCTGCCATCAGAATCGAGCTTGATGAAATTGGGGACACAGAAAAACTCCAGTTGGAGTCCAGGATGCCCCATTCCACTACAAGGGTTGTAGAGCACGAAATCAAGAGGCTCCGCAATAAGACCGTTTGCCTTGTTTGAGTACAATGGGGAAATGATCCAGCGGAAATCACATGGGAGACTGAGGATGAGATGAAACGGACTCCCCCAGATCTTTTCTTTGGTAATTTTTCCATAAAATAACATTTACGGATGCATTGTGATTGCTAGATTGGATGTTACGAAATGGATGAAACACCATTATACAGCGCACTCTTATAGAAATATATGCATAATTAGGTCGGTTGAATACATATTGCATCACTTATTACACCTACGTGCTAGGATTGAGCTCACTTTAGAGGGTCTGTAGTTCATAATTATTGCAAGTCATGGATGATTATGGATGAATTAGAAATAACATGGATGTACAACATTGATGCTTCAAGCGAGTTGTGTTTTTTGCCCCTTCAAGCGGATTTCGGGACGAAATCTATTTTAAGAAGGAAAGAATGTGACACCCCGTAAAATATACCTAAAGGCATAAATATTAATAATATAAAAATAAACAATTTAATAATAAAGATGGAAAATGTGATTTTGTAGCTTTAAGAATTTGGCTACGAAAATCTTTTATTTGGATTCATGGTGAAATTTTGAATCTTTTTCATATATAATATGCTAAAAAAGGTGAAAGTATGAATTAGGTACAAGTACATGAAATTGGATAGTAAAACACACACACACACACACACACACACACACATATATATATATATATATATATATGTATATGTATATATATCTGTGTGTGTGTAATCAGACGAGTAATATATATATATATCCAAAATATATTGAAATAAATATGGATGAGTTTGAATTTAAAACAGAGGGTAAGATAGAGGGAACAAAGAATGTTGTAAACAAGGCAAGAGATTAAACAAATAAAGTAACATAATATATAATTAAACACCTCAGCCCATGTGTGTTTATTGGGCACTTCAGCGACTAGGAGGTCGACCGCCCCTAGAAGGTGTGTCGATCGCCTAGCGGCTGAAATGCCCAAGTAAGGCTAGGTTTGGATAGGTTTTTAGGGTTAATATATACAAATGGATGACCAGGATTATATCTGAATAATTCAACGGTCCAAACTTACACAAACGACAGTATATAGTCCCTTAGACCTCACAATTGAACCCTAGCCAATTTTGTACAATATGTCGCCACTCTGCCACTGCCTCTATTGAAAACCAGAATTAAGTTTTTTGTCTTCTTCTAATCTACTTCTCTTCCTCTCTAAATCAATTCTAACAGATTTAGATTAGGAATATATTCTGGAAATCATATGATATATATATATAAGAATCTGATTAATCTATTCTTATATATATATATAGGTTTTTTATGTCCGGAATTTCATTCAAAAGGCACAACAATATTTGATTTACGTTCTTCAAATCGATGTGAGTGGACTTTATGTTTCTTAGGCATATCCTACATTTTGTAGATTAACAAATTGATTAGTATGCCTAGGAGGATTTGGCAAAATGATAACATTAATACAAAAACCCTAAATTTTTTATTTTATGTTTTGCATAAGAATTGTCAATTTATTGGGTTTGTGGACCTTGGTCTCAATATTGAATTGAGAATAAAAGGGGTGTTGTGTTTCTTCTTTATGTAATTCTTCCTTATACACCAAAAGGGGTGAATTAGATAAAGCAAATCCTATAAATATACATGTATATATTTATGAATATATGTGTACATATGTATATTATACTCTATTCTTGATCCTTTATTAAAATCATTCCAGTAATCCTAGGATTCAAGTTGAAATTTGTATGTATGTTGTATTTTCCATTCACTGTTATTGATTATTATGCTATTATGCCATCACGCCTAAAATGTAGTGGTCAAAATATGGAAATTAACTTGTATACCTTAATTTAGGACAAGTTGACAATTTTTATTTAGTTAGATAGTTCTCTCGTTCATACGAACTTTAGCGTTATTCATACTTTTGAATAATTATACCTATATAGCGTAATTAACATAATAATGATGTAACAAATGCGGCTAGGATAGGATACGAATTTGAAATGTCCATATTTATATTGATTGCTTGTGTATGTGTAAAATGACTTTACATATAAATAGTGACACATGGACATGTGGTCAGTTTCCATATGTGGCATAAGCTTGCTCGGAACCAATTGTAAAATCCTGCAACCATAAGTAGGCCTAATTAATATGAGATGTCTAGGTGCTATGGGCCATTCAGACTTAGTAAACTATGAAACGAGGTTAAACCTACTTGTAGTAGAAGCCTTCCCGGAACCTCCCGGCATATACAACATCTACATGTATACGGTTTAATGTGAGAGGTCTAGTGTATATGTGGGTGTGTGTGTGTATATATAACTCTATTGTGTGTGGAAAATAAGCAGGTTTAGTACACCTTGAGAAGGTCTTAAGTGGCCAATTCTCTTCTTATATAATTTCGGTCTTAAGTGGTTAGGGCCAAAAACAACTATGAAGGTTTATTCCTTGGTGAGGAACCAAAGTCATGGGACCTACCCTTATTAGATTCAACATATGTCTATGGGTTCTCCTTCTCTAAAAGTGGTTAGACATACGCAGTAATGAGGTAGGGTAGTTCACCGAGGATGTCCACTTCCTCTAGAAGCTTATAAGGGCTCAACTAGGGACAAGATTGGTATATATAAAAGATATATGGCCACAGCAAGCTTACCAATCGTCTAAGGGAAGTCTTAAGTGACATAGGTATTCTATCGTAATTTCAGTTAAGTTGTAACTTCGCTATATTACTTCTCATATTGTAATTGAGAGTATAAACTTAAGAACGTTGATGTATTACGACGAGGTATTATGAGACTAGGGTCCGCCTCAGGGTTATAAGAGATCATAAGAATCCACCTATAATAGGGTCATAAGTGATCGAGAATGCCAGCCTCGTTGGATCTTTAACCTAAAAATACTAATTCACGATTGACTTGGATATCTACCTCATTGGTTAGATACTTGTTGTTTGTGTGAATGTTGTATGCTGCGTAGACATATCTTGACATATGTAACTTGCTAAAAACTAGGGCATGGACTTTTAGTAAATAATATATTTCAGTCACATAGAGCTTTTTGTTCTGACCTCTCTCCTTAACATATCCAACAGGTTAGTAGGTGGGGTATAATCCATGGACGAAATAATGATGGAGGCTGAACACGAACATGTTACGCTATTATTAGTTGTTATTTTTGTACTTCTTATGGAAACTCTTGAGAATGAATTTATTGATGTACCCATGGAACAAACGTATCTTGACTGTTGTGTTGGAATTATGTGATTTTTAATAAAGTGGTATATCATATTTCAATATCATATTTTCTCCTTCCGCTATGTGAGATTTTTATTCGAAGTCTGAATATATGTATTATCTGTGAAAACGTAATTCCTTACATGAACCAACGACCCATTTAGAATGGTTCAAAATTTCGATGGGCCTTTTCTCGGTCAAAATTTGGGCTCATTCTGAGCGGGTTGTTACATGGATGTAACAAAGAAGAGGAGAGAGAGGTTCAATAAAAGAAGATTTTTATAATGGTATAAATGTCTTTGTTGAATTTGCTTTAAGTAATAACGGAAGCGATCTAGAAATTCATTGTCCATATAGAAAGTGTATATATTTGAAGTATTTATTACTGTATATTGCGAAAGTCTGGAAAAAACAAATTTGTGCCTGAGTAATATATTTTGGATTATCATGGAAAAGTTGTGGCAAATACTTCTGTAGAGTCTGAAGTAGAAAGTGTTGTCAATGAAAATGTTACTACGACCCATATTGAAAATATGATCGAAGCTACAGCACAATCAATGTTTCCTATGGTTGAAGTTAACGATGATGATGGAAATGCTAAAGAACCGAATATTGAAGCCAAATTTTTTTATGATTTACTGGATGCTGCTAAGAAATCTTTTTGGGATGGTTTTAAAGCGGCACTCAGTTATCGGTAATCGCAGAATACATTGCGATGAAGTCAAAATACAACATCACCAAAGCTAGGTTTATGGCTATTTTACAAGCTGCAAAAAGGCACATGCCGCTCAATAATTTAATGCGTGAAAGTCACTACGAAGTTAAAAAAACTCATGTCTGCATTTGTTTTACCTTATCAGAAAATTGATACCTGTTTAAATGGATGTACGTTGTTTTGGAAAGATGACTTAAACCTTAGAAATTGTAAAATATGTAATCATGAAAGATATAAACGAAGGAAGAAGAAGGGAAAGAAAGTTCCGCACAAGTATACGCATTACTTACCCGTTACTCCAAAGCTTCAAAGATATATGCATCTTCTGTAACTGCATCTCATATAAGACGACATAATGTAAGATCGGAGGAAGAAGGTACGTTAACCAATCTGGCCGATGGGGAAGCATGGAAGCATTTCAATAAAACTTACCACAATTTTGCAGTGGAGAGTCGTACTAGGATTATGTACGAATGGTTTTTCACCATTTTCTCAATTTGGTGCTGAATATTCATCATGACCCATTATCATCACACTTTATAACTTACCATCATGGATGTCAATGAAAACGCAATATATGTTTCTTACTGTTGTTGTTCCTGGCCCGACGGTCTGACATAAGGAAATGATGTTTAATTACCACCGCTGATTGAAGAATTAAAAAGATTATGGAACAAAGGAGTAGAATCATACGATGATTCAAAAAAGAATTTTTTTTTCCGTATGTTTGCTTCTTTATTGTAGACTATAAGTGATTTTCCTGCCTCTGCAATGCTTTTAAGATGGAGTACTGTTGTTCGTCTAGCATGTCCATATTGCATGGAAGAAACATAAGCGTTTTCTTTACCACATGGTAAGAAAATTTCATGGTTTGATTGTCATCGATGTTTTCTTCATGTAAATCATCCTTTCAGAGTAACAAGAAAAACGTTTTAGCTAATAGAGTATAAACCAGACAACCATCAACGATATGGTCTAACCGAAGGCATATATGAACTGGTTAAAGATTACCCAAAGATGTATGAAACTGGAGTTCAAAAAGAAATTGAAGGCAAATCGACTGCACACAATTAGTGCTGTTTTTCGTATATATTTATATCTTTTATGTCATATACAATTTTTCCTAATTATTTATCTTAAAATTGTAATGTAATATTGTAACACCCCGAAAAAAATTCTATAACTGTGAAATTAACAAATTAAAGTATAATTAATCTGAAATCAAAGAACTAAGGGAAACGGAATACGCCATTGCATTCGCCTCGGAAAAATACGCGAAATAGAGTCCGAGTTTTCGAAAAACGGAGTCCGTATGAAGAAGATATGGCCTTCGGAAGTTTTGAATTAAATTTAAAATTCAAACAGAATAAAATAATTAAAAATCGGGCCCAATGGGCCAGGACCCGCCTAGGCCACCCAGGTCGACTGGGCTGTCGACCTGGGCTACCCATGTCGACAGGGCTGTCGACAGCCCTGTCGACAGGGGTATCGACCTGGTCGAGCCCAGTCAACCTGGCTGGCCAGGTCGGTGTGTGGTCGAATTTCTGTGGTCTGCTTTGTCATTAGGGCTAGGTGGCGGGTTTTTATTGGTCTCTCTTCCTAATGAATGGCTATGATCTAACCTAGCAACATCAAGGGTCCTAATCAATTCCTAACCTCTATATAAACAACCCTAGACTAAACCCTAATCTATTCATTCAAATTAAGAACATAGCCGCCATGTTGCTGAGGAACGACAAAGAATAGCCGCCAACTAAAGAGAGGATTAGGGAGAAAGTTCTAAGGCCTAAAGCAATTCAAGCAACCTAAAGCTAATCAATTCAACAAAGGAATTTGCGTCTTCAATCCCTAAACTAGAGAATTCATCAAACCATTGTAAGTAGAGTATTACTTTGGTATAATAAACAACTGTGTTGATGTGTATGCTTGAATTGTGGCAATGGAAGTAATTCATGTTTGTGCAAAATTATGTTATTCATTATAAAGAACTACATGCGGTAGTTCTATGCAAATATACGTTTGGAATATTGCGCAAATTATGTAATCTATGTTGAAGCTACATGTATGTAGTTGAGTGAAATTTATGCAAGTTTGGGGCTTTGTTATTATGTCGTCATGATGTATACTTTGTGCATAAATCGTTTTGCAAGCAATTGAGACAAGTTTGGTTGTTATAATTCATATGAAACTATGTGGGAATTTTGACACCATAATCCATGTATTAAGTCATGCTTTTGCAAAACTTATGAATATGACTAGGCTATGAATGATATTTGGCATAATTGAAATCTATGATTAAGTCTATCTTGTTTAAAGAATTATATGATGACATATGTGAGGCATGGCTAGGTTAGACTCAAAAATCCCTTTTTGCAAGTTTAAAGCAAACACCATGTTTAGGAATATTTATGCATAAGTATGTTTATACCATCGTTATGTGATTAGGCTTAAATCATGATTAAGTTGAATTATGCTATGTTCATGCTAGAAGTATTTTATGCCATGCTTATGTTTGACAATATGCCATGTCTATGCAAGAAGTATTTTATGCCATGCTTATGTTTGACAATATGCCATGTTTATGCTAGAAGTATTTAGGCCATGCTTATGTTTGACATTATGCCTAAATAAGAATATAGGTTCATGTTGTAGTTAAACCTATGCAAGTTTACATGCCTTGATTTATGTCACCTATGTTTTATGACCAAAATACATGTCACCACTATGCAAGTACACCAATTTCTATTATGTATTTTCCAACGTCATATGCAAGTTCATGCGCTCACTTTCCCCTCTTTGTGTATACGCCATAAGCCTCCCCTTTTCGCATGGCTAAATTGGGCTTTAAAAGGCTAAGCCCAATATATATATAAACGGACGTGTAAAACGGGGGAAAATAACGTTGGGTTAAAAATTAATTAATGAATGAAAATATGAAATAGAAGGGCCCAAAGTCAAGTATGGGTTGGGCCCATGGTTGGTGTAACCTTTACACCATTAACATAATAATGGGCCGCAAATATTTACATATAAGAAATAAAGAAGAATGACAAAATATGTAAATGTAGAAAAGACGATGTGTTTAACCCGAGGTTGGATTGAGTTGTGATTTAAACCTGCCCGGAACCGCCCGGCTGTCCAGTAGTCACAACAATACCTATCCAATGTGGGAGGTTAAACATGGAGCCCAGCAAGGACCCGAGGTTAGACTGAATTGTGGCGTAAGACTGCCCGGAACCAACCGGCAACAGGCAGCCACAACAATACCTGTCTAATGTGAGAGGTCAGGGCCTTAATAAGACAATTAAGGCTGAGTCAGGATTGTTAGGATTAAGTGAACTAAAGACTTAATCAAAATGGAACATGCTAAACTAAACGAACTGGTGGGGTTAGGTTAGGAAACACTTAACCAACTTAGCATGTTGGCTAGAGATGGAAAACCTAGTAACGGGGGACCCTTTTCAGCAGTAACCCTAGAAGGTGTATCAGGATACCCTGAAACTAGGCAGGGTGGGGCACGATTACTGGGCTGATTGTAAGAGGTCAAATCGACGGCGGTGGTGTAGCAGTGTAGGTTCTAACGGTGTGCGGGCGTGCACGCACTCCGGCGCAGAAAAATAAAGCACTGGACACCAGTAGCATACCTTTGCACTCTAAGGTTGTGTCGGGTTGCCACTATGGGACTTGATACACCCCATGGTGGGACCAGCATAGGTAACTACAGACATCGGGGGCCGTAAGACACATGTAACTATGCGAGTAGGAGCCGATCATCGTAGAATGGATCACATCACCCTGATTTTGGGGTGCAAATTGGAAACTAGTTTATATGGGTTCAGAGATTAACATGGGGTACGATAGTATATTCGACCCTAGATAACTTAACCAAGTTTATAATGTTGCCCACTTCCTGTTTTACTTATCATACCCAGTTCTTTATTCATAGACAAAGTATTACTAGACTTACTCAGGCTTTATGTCTGACTCTATTTTTCTTTCGTCTTCTTTCTTCCGTTTCCCCCCCCCCCCCCCCCCCCCAGGTCCTCAGGGAGGGAACACAGCAGCTTGACCTACCTCAACATCCAGCTTGAAGAAGAGAAATGTATTTCTTGGACTTTCCTGTTTTGAACTATGGCTTTGGACAATCCACTATGGGGCTTTGGCAGTTTGTCTATGTTTTATTTATGCTTCTTTAAAAAAAAAAAAATGTACTCAAGACAGATTATGAAGTGTTATGTTATGTTTTTGGAAAGGATGTTGTTGTAACACGTATTTGACTTTATGAAATAAAGTTTGTTGTTCTTCCGCTGTTTACAAACATGTGTTCTTATATCTGTCTTGTATATCTGTGACTTGTACTTATAAACCTCCACCAAAATTAGGGCATTCCCTTTGAGAGTGACCCTAACGGAGGTGGGGTGTTTCACTTGGTATCAGAGCATAGGTTTACCAGATAAGATAAAAAGTTTTGAAAAATTATTTTCAAAAAGGAAATTTAAAGAAGCATTTTTAAAAAGAAAAATATTATTTTATTCTAAAAAGGCAAAGTCCACTCCCCAAAGCCATAGGTATTATCTCTTATCCTTCATTTTGAATCTATCCTTTTTGTTTCAGCATGTCCCAAGATCTTAACTTGCCGGAAGGGGTGCCCATACCTGGTTGGTTTAGACGTTTCTTAGAAGCAAGGGCCACTCAGCCAGGTCCTACCGTTCCTCCTCCTCCAGCTGAAGGGAATCATCCAGCTGCAGCAGCACCTTTTCCTCCACCTCCTCCTTGGGGAAACACATTCGCTAAGATATGTAAAGATTTCAAAGCTATGGGAGGAAGGGATTTCCATGGAACTGAGTCCTTCGTAGCAGCTAGGAATTGGCTAAAAGAAACGGAGGACCTATTCATCATCTTTGAGGTAGAAGATAGACAAAAGGTACAACTAGCGGTGTGGCTATTGAAGGGCGAGGCTTCCTACTGGTGGGAAGTCACTAATGCTGAAAGACCGGTGGAGACATGGGAGGACTTTAGGGCAAGGTTTGAGACTAAATTTCTCTCAGATGCAGAAAGGAGTTTGCAGTTAGAAAAATTCTTATTTCTTAAGCAAGGAGACAAGACAGTCAGAGAGTATGTGAATCAGTTTGATGAGCTGGCTAGGTTTGGGCTTGACCTAGTCAACACCCCGCATAAGAAGGCTCTCCGTTTCGTCAAGGGGTTAAATGAGCCATTACATAGTTTGGCTATGACCCATATACCCATGGGAGCCACATATGAAAGATTGGTGCAAATGGCATTGCTGAACGAAGAGGACAAGGGCAAGAAGGAGACCAAGGCAGAAAGCTCTCAAGGGAAGAAAGAGGGTTTGCAGCCTAAGAAGACAGACTTTAAGAAGGGCGGAAAAGGCAACAAAGAGAAGAGGAAGTGTAATTTCTGTGGCAAAGTGGGGCACTTAGTAAAGGACTGCCGGAAGAAGAAGGCTAAGGAGAATGGTGGGTGCTTTTCGTGCGGTCAGACAGGCCACAGGGCTAAGGACTGCCCAAGGAAACGAGGACAGGGGCAGGGCACTGGATCCACCCCAGGGGCACAGGTTCATGTGCTAGAAGCGCCACCATTGCAACAGCGAGGTACCAATACTTCTGTAGAAAGTGTAGTTTATCTTTATGATCACCCCGTTCGCACTTTATTTGATTCCGGCGCATCACACTCCTTTATCTCGTCTGCTTTAGTGGAATCTCTGCACCTAAAAACTAGTATGTTAGAGGACCCCTTAATTGTTTCAAACCCAATTGGGGGCCCAGCTCATTTGTCTATGATCTGTGTGGGATTGAAAATTTCTATTCTAAGTGTAGAATTTCAATGTAGTGCCTTTGTTTTGGGCTTTTCGGGTTATGGTTTGATTTTGGGTATGGATTGGCTATCCAGTAATGGGGCCATCCTTGATTGTGAGAAAAGGGTTGTTAGGCTCCTAACCCAGCTCGGTAATACTTTGGAAATTTCTTGTAATCCCTCGTATGCGGTTATGCTTAGTTATCTTGAATCGCTAGATGCCTCTGTTGAAAACTTGCAATCAGTTAGAGTGGTCCGGGAATATCCGGATGTCTTCGAAGAGGTGAAGGGCTTGCCTCCGAAGCGGGAAATAGACTTCCACATATATCTTGTAGATAATGCAAAGCCCGTTGCGTTGCCTGTTAGACATATGGCTCCACGAGAAAGGAAAGAGCTCAGTAAACAGATTAAAGAGCTTCTAGAAAAGGGGTTCATTAGGAGGAGCATTTCAGAATGGGGCGCTCCGGTGGTGTTCGCTACAAAGGCGGATGGTTCACTCCGTCTATGTGTTGACTATATGGAGCTCAACAAGCTAACGAAAAAGAATAGGCATCCTCTCCCTAGAATTGACGATTTATTTGACCAGCTTGTAGGAGCGTCTGTTTTCTCCCAACTCGATTTAGCAACCAGTTTTCATCAGCTAAGGGTGGCTGAAGATAGCATCGATAAAACGGCGTTCAGAACCCCAGACGGCTTCTTTGAATGGCTTGTCATGCCTTTCGGCTTGACAAATGCACCTGCTTACTTCGTGGACCTGATGAGTAGGGTATTTAGAGATTTCCTCAATAAATTCGTAGTGGTCTTCGTAGATGATATCCTTATCTTCTCAAAGAGTGAAGAGGAACATGCTCAACACTTAAGGGCAATCATGGAAACTTTGCGAGTCCATCAACTAAAAGCCAAATTCTCCAAATGCCACTTTTGGAGGGAAGAGGTGAGGTTCCTTGGGCACATAGTATCCAAACAAGGGTTAGCGGTGGACCCTGCTAAGGTAGTGGCGGTACAGGATTGGAAGACACCAAGGAATGCGACTGAGGTCCGAAGCTTCCTAGGACTAGCAGGTTTCTATCGAAAATTCATAAGGGATTTTGCGAAAATCTCAGCTCCGCTCACGAAATTGACTAAGAAGAATCTAGTGTTTAATTGGGACTTGGATTGCGAGTTTGCTTTCCAACGACTGAAAAGGGCTCTCACAACAGCCCCAGTTTTGACGCTGCCAGATGGGAGCAAGATGTTCACTGTTTATACGGATGCATGTGGGACAGGGCTAGGCGCCGTCTTAATGCAAGAAGGAAGGGTAGTAGCTTATGGCGGGAGGCAGTTGAAGGTGCACGAAAAGAACTACCCAACCCACGATCTCGAGTTAGCCGCCATCGTCTTTGCACTCAAGTCTTGGCGACACTATCTCCTAGGTGAGAAGTTCGAACTTTACACTGACCATAAATCGTTGAAATATCTTTTCTCGCAGAAGGATCTTAACTTGAGGCAACAAAGATGGATGGAGTTTCTTGCCTCGTACGATTTCGAAATCTCCTATACTCCGGGCAAAGGCAACGTAGTGGCAGACGCGTTGAGCCGAAAGAAATTGACCCTAAGCCCGTTGTTTGTTGAAAGACAAAGCATAGAGTTTATAGCCAGCTTCGACTTTAGGCCCTCCTCCGATTTCGTACCAGGCTTGCTTGCATCTCTCGAAGTGCGCCCGACTTTAGTGGATTCAGTAGGGGCAACACAACGTGAAGACCCTCAGCTTGTGGAAATAATTGATAGGCTAATTAGGGGTGAGACTTCGAGTCACCTCAACAGATACTCCATCGACGATAGGGGTTTGCTAAGGCGAGACGGAAGACTATGCGTCCCACAGACAAACGATTTAATAAAGAAGGTTCTCGAGGAAGCACATCACTCCAAGATGACGATACACCCAGGCGGGGATAAAATGTACAAAGACATAAAAAGGACTTTCTTTTGGAATGGCATGAAAAAGGACGTGGCAGAATTCGTTTCTAAATGTATGGTGTGCCAACAGGTTAAGGCGGAACAGAAAAAGCCTGGCGGACTACTACATCCTCTGGAGGTCCCGCAGTGGAAGTGGGATAGCATCTCAATGGACTTCATCGATGGGCTGCCTAGGTCTAGGAGAGGCAACACTAGCATTTGGGTAATAGTGGATAGGCTTACTAAAAGCGCCCACTTTTTACCAGTCAAAAGTAAGAGAACTGCCTCATCCCTAGCATCACTTTACCTTAAGGAAATCGTTCGACTCCATGGAATACCTTCTAGCATTGTTAGTGACCGAGACCCCATCTTCACCAGTGAGTTTTGGCGGAGTCTGCAAGAAGCAGTAGGAACGCAGTTAGGCTTGAGCACAGCCTATCATCCCCAAACCGACGGCCAAACAGAGAGAGTGAACAGAGTTTTGGAAGACCTTCTAAGGCTATGCGTCCTCGACTTCGGAGGGACATGGGAAGACCACCTTCCTTTGGTGGAATTTGCCTACAACAACAGCTATCAAGCAACCATAGGAATGGCGCCCTTCGAAGCTTTGTATGGAAGACCGTGCCGATCGCCCACTTGTTGGTGGGAGTCTACTGATAAGCTCATACTAGGACCAGACATGATCCGAGAGACTTCAGAGAAAGTAGACTTAATACGAAGAAGGATGAAGACGGCCCAAGACAGACAAAAGTCCTATGCTGACAGAAGGAGAACCGACCTTGAATTCGAGGTTGGAGACAGAGTTTTTCTCAAGGTATCACCGCTAAGAAACGTTGTTCGTTTCGGAGCCACAGGAAAACTAGCACCAAGGTTCGTAGGGCCATTCCCTATCATCGAGAAGATTGGGAAAATGGCCTATAGATTAGAGCTACCCGAGAAGTTGGCTGGAGTCCACAACGTTTTTCACGTCTCACATCTACGAAAATGTCTACATGAGTCCGTTGAAGTGGTAGAGCCAAATATACTCGAAGAGGCCGAAGTGGAACGCGAAGCAACCATAAGAAAGGTTCCAATCCTTATACTAGGAACGGAAGTGAAGAAGCTACGCAACCGCGAAGTCAAGCTCGTCAAAGTTCAGTGGAGCGACGCCGAGGAAGACGCGACTTGGGAAACTGAAGCTAAAATCCGTACATCCTACCCTTTTTTGTTCGAGGGTACATCCTTGATCTTTCATTTTCCTTAAGTTGCGCTTTTATCTATCTTCTTAGGTATATTTCCTCGACCTTATCTTTTAGGTAGAATCTTTTTGGATGAAAACATGTAGTTGAAACATGTTATGTATGAATGGTTGCAAGTGATTGCAAGTGATTGCTAGTGGTTGCTCATGGTTGCATATACACACACAATCTAGGTCTTAGATCGGCTCAGTCACTTCATATTGCATATGCATATATGTTTGTATTCGTATGTGGTTGAACTTTAATGTGTTGTCATGTGGATGTTGCATTTGTATTGAATGATTGTGCACTCATGTAGAATCATGAATAGGAAAATTTGCATACATAATGGATTCATGGCACTTACATAATTCGCATTAAGGAGGTCAACTGAATCAGTAGACCGCCTGATTTTGCATTAGATAAGTACATGTACACACACACTTTGCATATGATCATGAAGCATTAGAAGTCTTTTAAGGACAATGGATGCTCGTGTTTGATGGATGAGTAGATGGATGATTGGATGTTAGGATATACATTCCTCCTAACTTGAAGATTTCGGGGACGAAATCCTTTTAAGTGGGGGAGAATGTAACACCCCGAAAAAAATTCTATAACTGTGAAATTAACAAATTAAAGTATAATTAATCTGAAATCAAAGAACTAAGGGAAACGGAATACGCCATTGCGTTCGTCTCGGAAAAATACGCGAAATAGAGTCCGAGTTTTCGAAAAACGGAGTCCGTATGAAGAAGATATGGCCTTCGGAAGTTTTGAATTAAATTTACAATTCAAACAGAATA
The DNA here is from genome assembly GCA_030737875.1 of Allium sativum. NCBI lineage: Eukaryota > Viridiplantae > Streptophyta > Magnoliopsida > Asparagales > Amaryllidaceae > Allium > Allium sativum. Next base: position 301,622,764 of record CM060925.1, on the reverse strand, counting down.
AAATAATTAAAAATCGGGCCCAATGGGCCAGGACCCGCCTAGGCCACCCAGGTCGACTGGGCTGTCGACCTGGGCTACCCATGTCGACAGGGCTGTCGACAGCCCTGTCGACAGGGGTATCGACCTGGTCGAGCCCAGTCAACCTGGCTGGCCAGGTCAGTGTGTGGTCGAATTTCTGTGGTCTGCTTTGTCATTAGGGCTAGGTGGCGGGTTTTTATTGGTCTCTCTTCCTAATGAATGGCTATGATCTAACCTAGCAACATCAAGGGTCCTAATCAATTCCTAACCTCTATATAAACAACCCTAGACTAAACCCTAATCTATTCATTCAAATTAAGAACATAGCCGCCATGTTGCTGAGGAACGACAAAGAATAGCCGCCAACTAAAGAGAGGATTAGGGAGAAAGTTCTAAGGCCTAAAGCAATTCAAGCAACCTAAAGCTAATCAATTCAACAAAGGAATTTGCGTCTTCAATCCCTAAACTAGAGAATTCATCAAACCATTGTAAGTAGAGTATTACTTTGGTATAATAAACAACTGTGTTGATGTGTATGCTTGAATTGTGGCAATGGAAGTAATTCATGTTTGTGCAAAATTATGTTATTCATTATAAAGAACTACATGCGGTAGTTCTATGCAAATATACGTTTGGAATATTGCGCAAATTATGTAATCTATGTTGAAGCTACATGTATGTAGTTGAGTGAAATTTATGCAAGTTTGGGGCTTTGTTATTATGTCGTCATGATGTATACTTTGTGCATAAATCGTTTTGCAAGCAATTGAGACAAGTTTGGTTGTTATAATTCATATGAAACTATGTGGGAATTTTGACACCATAATCCATGTATTAAGTCATGCTTTTGCAAAACTTATGAATATGGCTAGGCTATGAATGATATTTGGCATAATTGAAATCTATGATTAAGTCTATCTTGTTTAAAGAATTATATGATGACATATGTGAGGCATGGCTAGGTTAGACTCAAAAATCCCTTTTTGCAAGTTTAAAGCAAACACCATGTTTAGGAATATTTATGCATAAGTATGTTTATACCATCGTTATGTGATTAGGCTTAAATCATGATTAAGTTGAATTATGCTATGTTCATGCTAGAAGTATTTTATGCCATGCTTATGTTTGACAATATGCCATGTCTATGCAAGAAGTATTTTATGCCATGCTTATGTTTGACAATATGCCATGTTTATGCTAGAAGTATTTAGGCCATGCTTATGTTTGACATTATGCCTAAATAAGAATATAGGTTCATGTTGTAGTTAAACCTATGCAAGTTTACATGCCTTGATTTATGTCACCTATGTTTTATGACCAAAATACATGTCACCACTATGCAAGTACACCAATTTCTATTATGTATTTTCCAACGTCATATGCAAGTTCATGCGCTCACTTTCCCCTCTTTGTGTATACGCCATAAGCCTCCCCTTTTCGCATGGCTAAATTGGGCTTTAAAAGGCTAAGCCCAATATATATATAAACGGACGTGTAAAACGGGGGAAAATAACGTTGGGTTAAAAATTAATTAATGAATGAAAATATGAAATAGAAGGGCCCAAAGTCAAGTATGGGTTGGGCCCATGGTTGGTGTAACCTTTACACCATTAACATAATAATGGGCCGCAAATATTTACATATAAGAAATAAAGAAGAATGACAAAATATGTAAATGTAGAAAAGACGATGTGTTTAACCCGAGGTTGGATTGAGTTGTGATGTAAACCTGCCCGGAACCGCCCGGCTGTCCAGTAGTCACAACAATACCTATCCAATGTGGGAGGTTAAACATGGAGCCCAGCAAGGACCCGAGGTTAGACTAAGTTGTGGCGTAAGACTGCCCGGAACCAACCGGCAACAGGCAGCCACAACAATACCTGTCTAATGTGAGAGGTTATGGCCTTAATAAGACAATTAAGGCTGAGTCAGGATTGTTAGGATTAAGTGAACTAAAGACTTAATCAAAATGGAACATGCTAAACTAAACGGACTAGTGGGGTCAGGTTAGGAAACACTTAACCAACTTAGCATGTTGGCTAGAGATGGAAAACCTAGTAACGGGGGACCCTTTTCAGCAGTAACCCTAGAAGGTGTATCAGGATACCCTGAAACTAGGCAGGGTGGGGCACGATTACTGGGCTGATTGTAAGAGGTCAAATCGACGGCGGTGGTGTAGCAGTGTAGGTTCTAACGGTGTGCGAGCGTGCACGCACTCCGGCGCAGAAAAATAAAGCACTGGACACCAGTAGCATACCTTTGCACTCTAAGGTTGTGTCGGGTTGCCACTATGGGACTTGATACACCCCATGGTGGGACCAGCATAGGTAACTACAGACATCGGGGGCCGTAAGACACATGTAACTATGCGAGTAGGAGCCGATCATCGTAGAATGGATCACATCACCTTGATTTTGGGGTGCAAATTGGAAACTAGTTTATATGGGTTCAGAGATTAACATGGGGTACGATAGTATATTCGACCCTAGATAACTTAACCAAGTTTATAATGTTGCCCACTTCCTGTTTTACTTATCATACCCAGTTCTTTATTCATAGACAAAGTAGTACTAGACTTACTCAGGCTTTATGTCTGACTCTATTTTTCTTTCGTCTTCTTTCTTCCGTTTCCCCCCCCCCCCCCCCAGGTCCTCAGGGAGGGAACACAGCAGCTTGACCTACCTCAACATCCAGCTTGAAGAAGAGAAATGTATTGCTTGGACTTTCCTGTTTTGAACTATGGCTTTGGACAATCTACTATGGGGCTTTGGCAGTTTGTCTATGTTTTATTTATGCTTCTTTAAAAAAAAATAATGTACTCAAGACAGATTATGAAGTGTTATGTTATGTTTTTGGAAAGGATGTTGTTGTAACACGTATTTGACTTTATGAAATAAAGTTTGTTGTTCTTCCGCTGTTTACAAACATGTGTTCTTATATCTGTCTTGTATATCTGTGACTTGTACTTATAAACCTCCACCAAAATTAGGGCATTCCCTTTGAGAGTGACCCTAACGGAGGTGGGGTGTTTCAAATATGTTTCTCGTTGGAATATGAGACCTAATCTAATACAGGTATAAACAATTTCATTTCCGCTTGTGTCATTTATTTAGCAACTTTATCGTTTGTGTCAGTTAAATGTAAAATAATTTCAATATCATGTTATTGTTATCTTTTAAATGATTTATATGTGACAGGTATGTCATCGAGAGGTACTTCTCATTCTTTGGGTGATGGTTCTTGTTCGTCGCAGCACTCATTGTGTCCCATCGTCTCCTTAGTGCCTATGACAACGGGGTAAAAATAAACTTTATTTAGCATGTTATTTTTTTTACCAACTATACACTTATTTATATCATGTATAACACAGGGATTTCGACCTACAACCTTCAAAGGTTATTTTAGATGTGTCGAGAGCAGCATATAGAGCTAGGATATAATGACCTGGGAAATTCGACACTCGAATTTTCGACAATAATACGTAACTTCATATTACTTGCCAAAACCCCAAGTATCAAATCCCAGATTGTTAATATAAAGAAATTAGAGGGTAAGAGAGGAAAGAAAGAGATATTATAATAGAAGAATAAGAAGATCAGAGTCTCACAGCGGAATGGACAAAATATAATATCAAATATTTTATACAAAAGAAAACTGTATATTACAACATCAGAGTATACATGCATTTCAATATAACACATATTGGAATAATATAATACTAGTAAATATGGCTATATGTCTCGACTCTAGCTCGTCTTATGAAGTTCGAAGCCATACCTAACCTGAAAATATACTTGGTCTGACCCCGAGCACAATTGAAGCAAAGCAAAATTCACCCAAATCAGTCTGGAATAATTTCAATGATAAATTCATACAACAAACAACTTGTTTAACTTTTAAAACTCCTTTTAAAAAAAGGATAATAGTAAGACTAGTCCACACATAAACACGGACGATTTTTACCTTACTATAACCCAAAATATTTTTGATATATCAAAACCCAGTGATATTATAATAGTGTTTATCGAATCACAGTACGTAACCAAATGGCAGAACACTTGTATCTCACGATCTACATATTCAACATATAATCAAAAACCACATAGCGCTTATTGGAGATTAGATTCCAACTATGAGAAGGTATGGGACCACCTTCCGATCAGTGTACTCTAGAGGGGATACAACAGGGTTCAATAAGAACATCTTGCAATCCAGCCACATATGACCGCCCACTCATTTACCTTGAGTGTAGCAAATATATTGTCACCCATTGTGGTTTTAAGGGCCCACCGTACATCAGCAGAGATACAAAAAATGAAAGAAGAACAAATAATAAAATTTCTCTAGATGATGACAATATACCATGCTTGGGAATGACCCACCTAGCCATGCTGCCTGCTCGATTTTTTTCATTTTCCAGTTGATGAGGCTTGAGGTCACGTTTATCTTTCAAAGAACATCTCATTATCTTTGAATGTCACATCATAAGATATGTCAAATCACTAATTGACGTCCACAAATATACTCTTGGTGTTAAGCAAGAGAATTTCTCTGCCACCAAACTTGGTATATTTGTAAAAATCAATGTACGTGACCCTCTGGAAATACTCTGTCAGACATTTGTCCATACAAGTCATCCAGGAATAGGATGAACCAAAGGCACCGTCCTACTACATCATAGGAATCAACTTATAGATCAGTAGCAAGTAGCCCTTGCAATCCATAGGTTTCAACCACGATAGGACCACAGTGTATCTCTGGTTGCAAGTCTGAGATTATAAGTGCTCCTTCCGTTTTATGAAGATCCACGATTTTCACTTGCTCCATCTTTACTCCCACAAGTTCGTTTCGAGTGCAACATTGATTCGAAGTGGTTTTGGGTCTAGTTTCCATCTCGGTTTCTTCAAAACAACTCGTTAAAAAGGTCCAATAATATTTTATTTATAGTCGATGTTTTAACTATCATTCTCAACAAAGCCATCATCCAATCGGATTTGTCAAACAGTATGATCAACTATATTGGCGGCTCAGATTTCATTTCAATCACTTATTCAAAACTCTTAATTGATTCTTAAAAATCATCGCTATATTCTACAAATACTTACATTTCCGTTACATCAGAAACTTTTACTACAACTCGTCTCATTAACACAATTGTACTTACCAAATTATTCCTTACATAACCCGAAAATGACATATTTAATCTTATATAAAAGCAAATGATTTTGCTAAGATTCAACTTCAAAGATTTCACTTAATAATGGTCCCTTTGGAAATGTATAATTTAAATCTAAATATTTATTTCTATTTCGAATTCAAATAACCCTTTCCGTCTATTTCGAAAATTTATCGTCAATCACTTATTATTCAGAATAAGTGTAGTTTAAACCAAACTCCTTCTTTTATAACCAAATGGTATAAATAATCTCTATATTTCAACTTGGCTAAACAATGTAAATTTATACATTATTTAATTTTAAAAACTTAACAATTTAGTTATATTTCCAAATCTCGCAAATGAATTACAAATGTTTTTCTTACGAAAATATAACACATTCAAACGCCTTACCGTTACAAACTAACATCATCTTTCGATAATAATGAACTCGTTCAAGTTAGGGTATTTTATTTACCTCTCAAACCTTGATCGACAACGTTCTTATCTCAGAATAAATATTAGTTCGTAACTCAAAACTCGCATTACTTATAACATCAAACAAATCTTATTTTCTGTTTTTACTTAAGCTATGGTTTTGATAAACCATAAGCTTTCTTTGGGAAAACCTGGTCGATTACGACCATTTTTACTTCATATAAATCTTCTTCTTTGACTTCGTTATACAAATTCCGTATATTTTTTGAATTATATAACAACAATCCATTTATCACATATTTTTACCGAAAGCCACTTAACATCAACTCTTTGCATTTTACAATCAAAACCCCTTTATCATATTTCCTTACAAAAACCATTAATGTATTAGTATATACCAATAATCCACTAGCCATCGCCATACCTGAATCTGATAAGTGTATTTATATATTCTAGAAACCTTCCCTTCAACTCAATTCTAAAATATTTATTTAAACTATCGCATTAGCTTAAAGTACCTTTCATGGAATTTGGATTTTAATTGTAAATCTCTTTATAAATTCAGTCAATCATTCATTGAACCCTTTTACATACTTGATTACGTCTTAATTTTCAATATAAGAAATAGTTGCTTAAATATAATTGACTTTTCAATTCCCGAAGTACAAACAATTTTCTCCTTAGTTAATCACTATTGAAATTAACATTATTAAACAATAACTAAGGACGTTTTAAATATTTTAAACATCATTTATACTAAGGTAAGTTATGCTTAGTTGGCTTGTTATAAGTAATTATCTAAAATATTAACCCGTGGGTCAATTGTTGCTTCATTCGCTTATAAACTTATTAACCGTCCAAACCGAGTTATTTGCACTTGCTTTATATAAAGATCATTTATACATAATAATTTATTACTAGAACTTCTATTTTTATAAAATACAATTTAAAAATTCACTTCAGTTATTAAAATAAATTATATAACTTATCTTTGTCAATTTGCCTGACGGCAAATCAATGTTTAAATAAAAGTGATTTTCAGGCCATTTGCTGCCAATTCCTTGATCGGTACCATTTATTGATTAAAATAACAACGTTGAATTTCATTTCAACGTTAACATCCAAACAAGTTTTCAAAGTCAATGGGGTTCAAATAGTTCAAACACATATGATATTTGGAGAGTCCAGTTGGAACCCTCTAACCTGTTCTTCCTTGCATCACAGTTTATTATAATATTTGATAACAAACATTAAAACACATCATCCATTATGACGTAATATCGACAATCGTTGAACAACCAACGAGAAATCAAAGCGTCCAATCATCCAATTATTACTATTAATGATAAATCATATTTTAATATGAATTTAACACAGCATAGAATTTCAGAATGTATGAGAGTTAACTCACCAGTTATTCTTGAAGAACAGTTCACATATTACTTCGTTTGATTTTAAATTGACATTTAAAATTAATCGATATTTTGATTGCGTCCGATTTCTTCCGAACCTGCTCATCATCCTAGTGCTTGTCGCCACGGTTTCAAAAGACCAGATCTCGCTGGATTCTGTTGATGTATGTAAAATTTATACATTTAATAGATTAATGTTTTTAAATAAAAACACCTTTATTATTAATTTATTTTTAATTATATTGTTAACCAAGCTTATTCGTTAACCACGGTTTATCTTAATCATGTATCGAGTGATTCCTCCTCCCATGATTGTTTGTGTATCATAGTGCACCAAAGGAACGTAGTGCACCATTTCCCCGGACAGAATCCACGAACCCTAGCTTTGCTGTATATAGTTCGAGATCCTCCCCATTTCAGCAATACCTCACAAATGCGTGCACTGTCCTTTCCATCCCAAAGACCATCCATTTTCTATATACACCTTTTTTAATGTATGTCGAAAAGCCCAGACCACTTCTCCATAGCCCACCTTACTTTTTAACCTACTTCCCTCCTCCTTCCAAATACGACCTCCGCTCTGTATCCCAAACTTACTACACATCTTGAACTCTTGGCAACGTTTCCTCTCTAATGAGTCAACTGACTTTGTCGTTGAAACCACCGGGACTGACGTAACTCCTATACCTCGCACTATTGTCTTCCACGAATGACTTTAGCTTGCACCATTGTCCTTACGAACAAATCCCACCCAACGTTTTTTATTCTGATTTGGACTTTGCTAGAACAACCATAAATAAATTCATACAAGTGACAAGGAAAGAAATCAAATCGTGGATATTAGAGGATGGAAACTATAATTCAGGAGGAAAATATGGAGGGTCCACTTTATATATCTACACCGGTTTTTTTCACCTCTTTTGTTGCTGGTTGAAATAGCATTTTTGTTATGATTTCGCTTCCTTGTCACTATATAAAAACACGCTCCAGAAAATATACCACCTTCGAGCTTCCCCTTCAAGCCATGTCAGCCCTTCAATTTCCATGTTGTTTCTTCTGCTCCATCCGTTCTCCATCTGGTGCCTTGAGTGTTGGATAGTAAACCCAATTAATGCTGGTTCATAATTTGTTGTGTCTATTTAAGTTAATGGTTGTGTATTATGAGTCCAAAGCCATGTTAATTAATGGTATGTATGCTCGTTAAGCATTATATCTATTAATGAAGGGGTGTCTATTGAATTGTAAGGTCATGTAGACCACTATATAAATATGCGTGGTCATTTTGTATGGCTGTAAGGAAGTAAGAAGGAAAGAAAGTAAGAAAATTAAGTATGCTCCTTCTCTTCAATCCAACAAATTGGTATCAGAGCTTCAAGTTGAAGCTATGGCTTTTCTATTCTTCTCATCGCTTGATCTTACAAAAGAAAATTTTGAACAGTGGAGTAATAAAAAGAAAGAAGAATTAATCTCGAAAGAGCTTTGGGAGATCATTGAGAATGGCTATGAATGGACAGAAGACATTAAAAATATGACGGAGAAAGAGAGTGAGGCATTTACAAGCTTGAGACAGAAAGATCATCAAGCTCATGTTGCTATGTGTGAGAACATTGATGAAGAAGCTTTCGACCATATTATTGGAGAAAAATCCACAAAGGAATCATGGGTTTTATTGAAGGAGATTTATGGTAAGGAGGATGAGAAGAAAAATAGTGGGGAGGAGAGAGATGTTGAAGTCAAAAAATTGGAAGACAAGGCTGATTATATGGCTCTGAAAAGTGTCGGCAAGAGGAAGCTATTGACGATCAAGAACTCGTTGAGGAAGTCATTGGGAAAATGGATAATGATGAGATTGCTAATGACGATGATACAAAAACTGATGATATAATGAACGTAGAAGAGGTTGCCGATGAGGAAGCAAAGAAAAATGAAACAAATGACTTCAAAATTGAACAAATGGCCATTACAGGTCATAATGAGGTGACTTCAGCAGAGAATGGAAAAGATGAAGAGGACAAAAACAAATGAGTTGAAAATGAAGTGATTGAAAGTTATCTTCCTATTGCAGATGAAGAAGTGAAAAAGAAAATGAGAGTTGCTTCACCTGATGATAACTATGTTTTAGATGAAGACTATGTAAAAAATGAAAGGAGTAATTCAAAGTCTGGTGAAAAGTCAATGGATATTGATCACACTATCGAGGAAGATCAAATTGCTAAAACTACTGTTAATGGGCCAGATTCAGCTGCAAAAGTACAACCGCTGATGTTGGAAAAAGAGCATGATGGTTCCAAGATGCGAGTAGCTGGAAAATTTGATTGCAACGCTTCGGTTGTGGAAAAAGAAGAGACAGATAATGATATTTCAAAGATGGATATTGATGAAGATACAAATCATGGTGTGTCTAACTTACAGTCTCATTTTGCGGAAGTGGGAATTGTGCCTGGAGATAGTGTTGCCTTGCTATATGCATCTAAAGAACTAGCGAACTTGCAAACGGCTAATTTTGACCAGAAAATTTGTGTTCAACTCATTCAAAATGCTTTGATGGTGCCAGCATATATTGTTACTGCGAATGCAGAAGTAGAAGGTGCGATTGTTGTTGGCAAGCTTTTGGAGTAGGATCAAGCTGATGCTGGATATGATGCTGCTAAAGGTGAATATGTTGATATGGTAAAGGCTGGTATTATCAATCTGTTGAAAGTGATCATAAATGCATTAGTGGATGCTGTGAGTATTTCTTCACTAATGACAACTATAGAAGCCGTGGTGGTAGAGCAATCTGAAGATAAGAAGGCGAGGAAAGAAGAGGAGCTGATGAGAAAGAATGTTTGGACGATTACTATACTTCTACCAAAACATGTGAGATATAAATTAATCAAAGCCGAGATATAAAAAGGTTTGAAGTTTGAGGAAAAGTTCAAAATAATTAAAGAATTGAGTTTAACGGGGATGTGGAAAGTAAACCCAATTAATGTGGGTTCGTAATTTGTTGTGCCTATTTAAGTTAATGGTTTTGTCTTATGAGTCAAAAGTCATGTTAATTAATGGTGTGTATGTTCGTTAAGTGTTATGTCTATTAATGAAGGGGTGTCTATTGAATTGTAAGGTCACGTAGACCACTATATAAATATGGGTGGTCATTTTGTATGGTTGTGAGGTAGTAAGAAGGAAAGAAAGTAAGAAAATTCAATATCCTCCTCTTCAACTCAACATTGAACTCGAACAGCCTATCTCAACTTGGTCTCCCCATTTTATCAAGAGTCGTACCCATAAGACCAACACACAGTAAAATGCGACTTCCTGATCTCCTTTCGGTTTGAACGTGAACACAGCTCCTCCTTCCATCGACTCTTGTCTGCGCCATCCGATCATCACCATGCATGCGGGCCACCAAAGTCCTCCCAGTCACCACAACATCACCAGAACGCACTATAACTTCACGTAACAGTAACCACGAACTCAAGCATTCCCTTCTCATCGAACCCACAAACCGCCTCGTCCAATTTTCATGCAAATCCCCTCTCATGTTTATATTTTTCTTTGCGTCGTTATTCTTTTTCCACGTTAAAACCATTTCAGCATCACCTTTTCTTTTAACTAATCCTCCCAGTCCCCATAGGGAGCTAATCCTCTATCCCAAAATTCTCTTCCTCCCTGTACCCAACTAATAAGAATCCCTGATTTTCATCTTTTCGTAATTAATTCCAAAAACTAAAGAGTGTTTGATAGCAAAAAATTGGAATTCAGGCGTGTTGATTGATTGGGTATAGAGGGACAGAGAGTTTTGGGGACAGGTGATTTTATTTGGTCCCCATATACCACTGTCAGCCACCGTAAGACTGTCGGACCACCTTGGCCCAGCTACTCCTCGTTCATGCCAAAAAAACGAACCTAATCTCCCCTTAGTTCGCTGGTACCCGATATTCCATGTCCCTGTGTTAAATTCCCAGCGACAAGAAAATCTCACCGAAACAAGGCTACACAAATTCCTCCCTGCCAGGAACCCCACACTCTAAAAAGCCAAATATTTGTCACCCTCGGCCATTGGCACTATAACCACTTTTGGCCGACCATAGAGCTCGCTGAGGCCAAGCCTTTGTCTTCAGCAGCCATGTAGAAATATGGTAGGATGTAAGAGGTTGGTGGAGACTTGTCTTCGTGAGGAAGAGACAGTTGTTCGATGGGATAGGAATGAAAGGCACGAATGTTAATTTCACTGAAGCTTGATTTTTCTCTTTTGGTTTTCTGTATTTCGCATGAAGAAAGAAAAGGAGATGGTTGGGGTTTATATAAGAAGGAATAAATGTATTTTCATTAGTTCAGAAAGAAACAAGGGGACAGAAGAATGTGCACATAGGGTGTGTTCTTAACCAACGCGAGCAGGGTATTTGAGCGTGGCTTTTGAGCATGGCATTTGAGCGTGGTACTGTAACGAACGGGGAATGTGTTTTTAGCTGCGAACGGTGTATTTGAGCATGGCATTTGAGCGTGGTATTTGAGCGTGGTATTTAATTGTTAAATTAATGGTTTTGATTTAACTAAATTCTAATTGCATCAAACAAAACAACATATTTCATAAAATAAACGACAACGTTTTTCATAAAACATAAAGAACACAACGGTACTAGAATTAAAACATGTACATGAAAATCTAAAATAAATGATGATGAGGTAATTGACTCAAATCCGCTGAAATAAAACCACATATGCCCTCATCGGTAAGCTCCTGAACAATATCCGTATTCCGCTCATCATTGCGGAAAATCATCAAAATCTCCCAAAGGTCCACACGCGTAACCGATCTCTGAAGAAGCTCCAAGCAACGAGCAGCAAGCTGTCTCGTATCGTCGGTCATAAACGAGCTGGCACGCGCTACCTGTCTACGCCTAGAGGGCTGACCAGAAGGGGGATCGCCCGAAGCCATCCAACCATTATAGAAACCTGCGTCGGCAGGGAAGAAAGAAGCAACTGGCACAGGCGCTGGTGGAGGTGCTGGTGCAGTAGGAGGTGCAACCTAAGGTATCGGATACGCACAAGTATCTTTCCGCAAACAACCCTCGAACATAATGTCCTGCTCTCAGAACTTCAAAGGCGAGTTCATCCAGAACCGTCTGTAAGGTCTACCACCGCCGGTACTCCAAAAATCATCTGGGCCGTCCAGGTAATCGAACTCTGCATTCCATACACCGCCATGTGTTCATAGCAGTCTGTCCCAATCGCGAAAAGAGCGCTTCATGTTGTCTCATTTATTTTTGATTTGGGTTTCTATGAACTCCAGATTATAACATCATTCATTATTGCCGCGACTATTGAGTAGAACCCACTGACCCCTGTATTACGATCGGCTATAAATTCAATGCAAATATCTATGAAAACAGACTCCCGGTCGTCCTTCCAATTCGCAAATGGTTGTGAGGTAGCAGAAGTGGAAGAGGAAGTGTAACACCCCACACCCGCTAAGGTCACTCACTAAGGGAATGCCTTAACTTCGGTGGAGCATTTTAAGTGAGTATAGAACAGAAAAATTACAACAAGACAGATATAAATACCTGAAAATCTAAAACATTCTTTCATAGCAGCAGAAGGTAAACATGTTTAGTTACATCACCATTAAGAGTCAAGTACTAAATATCCATCCTGATAAAAACATAAGTACATAATCCTACTACATAAACAATAGCCATAAAAGAAAAGATAAGCTGGACTTTACATCACGGTCCAAGCTCCAGAAGATAGATAAAGATGTCTGATCAAAGCCCACTAGTGCTAGGCCCAACCTGAGGACCTGAGGGGAAAAAAGATAAAAACAACGGGGTCAGACATAAGTCTGAGTGAGCCCTATAACTTTAACCACACAATCATTAAAATAATTAGGGTATGATATAAACTTGGCACGGGATGACTGGGGATAAATGACTACACTAAGTAGCCAACTAGACATAGGATAACTAAGATAACGGTAAAGACGCATCTACCCACCCAAGGATAATAACTAACTGCACCACACCAGTCATTCCTACTTAAAGGTTGATCCCTCTCAAGGACTTAGAAAATTTTCCCAGTAGTTTCGTGTACCCCTAGCCGACTGCATTGGTGCTGTCTGCCCCCATCTCCACTAGGTGTACCCACTACTCCCATTCGATCGGCTCCCTAACGTAGATACCCGTGATGGCCCCACAATGGGGTGTATCACTCCCCAAAGTGGCAACCCGATTCAACAAATGGTGCATGGCTTATACCTACACGATGCAACAACGTCTTACCTACCATCCCGGGTCCACACACGCATATGAAGCCCGTTGGACTTGCGTTGCCACCGCTACTCCGTTTTGGCCTCTTACAGTCAAGCCCAGTACGCGTGTCCCGTCCTCGACTTGGGCCGAGCCCAATAAGATACATATGGGTTACTGGTTGAAATGGGCCCCCACAAGCTACTACTTAAGCTTGTCATTTTATCTAGCGCATCCCACTTAACCCCTTTTCATAATTATGCCCATTTACATGTTAAGGTTTGGTTAAGTCATCTAATCATATTTCAATTGCCACTCAAGGGCCCCACAAGCTACTACTTAAGCTTGTCATTTAATCATATTTCAATTGCCACTTAAGGGCCCCACAAGCTACTACTTAAGCTTGTCATTTAATCATATTACAATTGCCACTCAAGGCCCCCACAAGCTACTACTTAAGCTTGTCATTTAATCTAGTGCATCCAACTTAACCCTTTAATCATGTTTAGTTACATGTTCCACTTTGGTTAAGTATTCTAGTCGTATTCTTTATTGCCACCCAAGGCAACCCACTAGATTTTTCCACATGCCACCCAAGGCACCCACTTAACCCTTTAATCATGTTTAATTACATGTTCCACTTTGGTTAAGTATTCTAATCGTATTTTCTATTGCCACCCAAGGCAACTACTAGATTTTTCCACATGCCACCCAAGGCACCCACTTAACCCCCCATGTCCTCTACATGCTAATATGGTTAAGTGTTTCTTAATTGATTAAGAACGTAACCGTTGTAGAGACCTCTCACATTAGACTATCTCTTATGGCAGCTGGATTTGCCGGTCGGGTCCGGGCAGCCTTACGCCATAACCGAGTCTAACCTCGTGTCTTTACACTTGTCACGTATATAGTTTGTGCCTAAGACCTCTCACATTGGGCCAATCATTTGTAGCCGCTGGATATGCCGGTCGGTTCCGGGCAGTCTTATGCTACAAAAGGGTCCAACCTCGTGTCTTAGTCGATTAATTACACCTAATTAATCACCCCCATATTTCGAATTAATTTTCCCTAATTAATTCCAATTTTTAACGATGTACATAATTGACTCAATTATGTCCATCCTCTTTATGGTACGCATAATCATACCAACTTCACACAATTTCATTAACATGTTTATTAACCCCATCGTTCCCCACGTAATTCGCGGACATGACATAAAAGGGAAGATTCATCACAAATACAATGGGTTCAACTTGCCTAACATTAGCATCAACATGGGTTTTTAAAGGTGTCATCATGCATATAGCATCAAACCCAACTAGCATAAATAATCAACCCAAACTTGCATGAATCACATATGTCATAAAGAGATTAACTTGCATAAGTTACTTATGTCATATAAAGGGGTAAACTTGCATATGTATGTATGACATACAAAGGGGTTAACTTGCATATGTATGCATATCATTCTAAGGTGTAAACTTGCACATGTTACTTGCATATCATCAAACACCAAACTTGCATAACATGTCATATATGGATTTGCAGATAATCATACACCAAACTTGCATAACATATCATATATGAACTTGCATATAATCATACACCAAACTTGCATAACATATCATATATGAACTTGCATATAATCATACATCAAACTTGCATAACATATCATATATGAACTTGCATATAATCATACACCAAACTTGCATAACATATCATATATGAACTTGCATATAATCATACACCAAACTTGCATAACATATCATATATGAACTTGCATATAATCATACACCAAACTTGCATAATCATGGTGTCATAGTGGATCAATGTTTATCATAGCAACTAGCATCATGAACACTTGCATAACTTGCATAACATCATGATCATATAGCATATAGCTTGCATAACTTGCATAACATCATGAACATGTAACATATGACTTGCATAACTTGCATAACATCATGAACATGTAGCATATGGCTTGCATAACTTGCATAACATCTCAAACTCATAGCATATAACTTGCATAACATGCATAACATCTCAAACACATAGCATATAACTTGCATAACATGCATAACATTGTTAACACATAGCATATAACTTGCATTGATCCACATTCATAGCCATAACCTCATTATATCCTATCATAATCATTTCAATAATTGGTCATTAAGGCTATAGAAAACTCACAACTTGTTGATTAGCCTTCTTATGAATATATTAAAAGATTGAGACGAAGCCACTAAGCTATCAACTCAAAAACTCCAAATAAGAATGCTCCAAATGAAAACCCTTGAGCCAAATCAATAATAAAGATCCTAGCTTTGATGAAGAAAAGCCTTGAATCAAACTTAGAAATACTTAAGCAAGCTTAGGAACTCTTATACTTCTTTAGAAACTCTCTCATATGATTAGAGATGGAGATTATGACAAGAGGATGAGGGTGGAGGCCATGAGAGAACATTTTGGCATAGTTTAGCTATAGGATTGAATAATGAGCATTTAGGTTTAGGTTAGGGGTCTTTTTATAGAAGACTAGGATAGTTTTAGCCATAGGATAAACCTTAGTTTAGATCCTAGCCATCAAAGCATGTCTTGGGGAAGAAGTCAAGTGTAGGAACCATCTAGGGCCTTTAGATTAAAGCTGAACAATGAGAACAATTCAAATGCAAAATCTGCATTTGAGCGAATCGGCCCACGGGTTGACAGCCAAACACCCTGGATTAATCCCTAGTCGACCCAGCGAGCTCGGGTCGACCTCAAAAATCGGCCGGTTAGGTTATTCCCCTCTCCCAATTCGCTGTTTTGAACATTTTTGCATATTTATTTATTTAATTTTCAATTATATATATATATATATATCAATATATATATATATTTCTTTGCGCAACCCATTTCACTTAATTAAGTATACTTTAATTTGTGAATTTTTTATGTTTAAATTACGGGGTGTTACATTCTCCCCTCCTTAAAGGATTTCGTCCCCGAAATCTCTAAGTCAAGAAGAACGTATCCTACCAACCAAACAACCATATACTAAACCATCAAACACTGGCATCCATTGTCCTTAAAATTTCTAATGACGTATGAACATATGCAAAAAGTGTGTGTATATGCCCGTATACTAATGCTAAATCAGGCGGTCTACTGATTCAGTTGACCTCCTTAATGCAAACCATGATAGTGCCATGCATCCAATATGTATGCGGAAGAACCCTATCGACACATACTATTTCTACATGAGTGCACAATCATTCACCAAAATGCATCATCCATATGATAGCACAACCATTATACATCCATTAATATAGCTACCTACACACAATTTTATGCAATATGAAGTGACTGAGCCGATCTAGTGCCTAAAGTGTGTGTATATGCATCCACGAGCAACCACTAGCAACCACTTGCATCCACACACATCCATCAAACATAACATGTCTCAAACACATGTTTCAACCATAGGTTTACCCTATCTAAAGGTCAAAGGTACTAATGAGAGGACATACTAAAGATAGGATAAGTACTAGATAAACGATAAAGGAGAAGTTAAAAGACATACCCTCGAAAAGGAATGGGTATAGTGAACGCATCTTCGCTTCCGTCTCCCAAGTAGCATTGCTCTCATCTTCTCCCCATTGCACTTTGACTAGTCGCACCTCTCTGTTCCTCAACTTCCTAATCTCTGACCCAAGGATGCGGGTAGGAGCTCGTCGAATAGTTGCATCACGCTCTACCTCCACTTCTCTAAGCAAGCTCGGCTCTACCACCTCTGCGGTCTCATGTAGGCACTTCCTCAAATGTGATACATGGAATACATCATGTACACCACTAAGTCTCTCGGGCAACTCTACTCTATATGCCATCTGTCTAATCCTTTCCTTAATAGGAAACGGTCCCACCAATCTTGGTGCTAACTTCCCAATGGACCCAAAGCGAACAACATTCTGTAATGGAGATACCTTGACAAAGACCATGTCCCCAACATCAAACTCAAGATCCGTTCTCCTCTTATCCGCGTAAGATTTCTGTCTGTCTTGCGCCGCTTCCATCCTTCTTCGAATCAAATCAATCTTTTCCGAAGTCTCTCTAACCATATCGGGCCCAAGCAAGATCTTATCCGTAGATTCCCACCAACAAAATCCATCGAGACGCTATCCCACTTCCATTGCGGAACTTCTAATGGGTGAAGCAACCCACCGGGTTTCTTTTGCTCCGCTTTCACTTGTTGGCACACCAAGCATCTAGCGACATACTCGGCCACATCTTTCTTCATACCGGCCCAAAAGAAAACTCGCTTCATGTCTTGGTACATCTTGTCCCCACCGGGATGAATGGTCATCTTCGAACGATGTGCATCATCAAGTACAGCCTTCTTCAAACCCTCGTCCTGCGGTACACAAAGTCTATCGTCTCTACGCCACCACCCCTTATCATCTAGGGTGTACCTACTCAAATGGCTGGACGATTCCCTCCTTATGAGCTTCTCCACTAACTCAACCAACTGTGGGTCGTCCCGCTGTGCCTCACCAATCCATCCCAAAAGAGTAGGTCTGACCTCTAAGGATGCTAGCAAACCGGGTACAAAGTCAACAGAAGGTCTGAAGTCGAACATCGAGATAAATTCCAAGCTCCGTCGTTCAACGAACAATGAACTCAAGGACAACCTTTTTCTACTTAAGGCGTCCGCTACCACGTTACCCTTGCCATGGGTATACGCTATCTCAAACTCATAGGATGCTAAGAATCCCATCCACTTTTGTTGTCCTAAGACTATGCGCTCGAAGAGTCTCCAACACTTCCCTAAGATGTAGGGCATGCTCTTCTCCACTTCTAGAGAAAACCAGGATATTACCCCATCCAAAATCATCACAACTGTCCATCTCTCACGCAGACCATCCTAGTCGAACTTGGCATCCCCCAAGTGCAAACCCCAAAGGCCTAAACCAATATCAGACAAACACCCAAGGGATACCTCCTTCGAATTCAGACGACCTACGTGAGATGATACTAGTAAAAACGGCTAAACGATTAAGCCCTTGTACAACTCTGTATGTCCTCTCCAGTCTCGCTCCAAAACCACCGTTTATCCCATAACTGGCTTTACTCAACCTATTAAGCACATACGAAAACTTATTTCGCTCCTAGAAAAGACCAAGATGTCATCCACAAAGACCATCACGAATTTATTTAGGTACTCCCTGAACACCCTACTCATCAAATCCACAAAGTATGCGGGGGTGTTCGTCAAACCAAATGGCATCACCAGCCACTCATAAAAACCATCTGGAGTCCTAAAGGCGGTCTTCACTATACTATCCTCGGTCACTCCCAATTGATGAAACTCCGTGGCCAAGTCCCACTGCGAAACACTGAGGCGACAACCAACCGATCAAAAAGATCATCAATCCTTGGCAATGGGTGTCTATTCTTCTTTGTGAGCTCGTTGAGTTCTCTATAGTCTACACAAAGTCTGAGGGACCCATCCGCCTTCGTAGCAAAAACTACTGGAGCACCCTACTCCGATATACTTCATCTTATGAACCCCTTCTCAAGCAACTCCCCTACTTGCTTATGGAGTTCCCTCCTCTCACGAGGAGCCATGTGGCGCACTGACACAGATACTGGTTAAGCATCGTCTACCAGATATATTCGGAGGTCTATCTCCCGCTTCGGAGGTAAGCCCTTCACCTTCCCAAACACATCCGAGTATTACCAGACCACTCTAACAGATCGCAAACTCTCGACCGAAGCGTCAAGCGAATCAAGATAACTTAGCATAACAGAATCTATGGGATTTCAAAAGATCTCGAGAGTGTTACCCAAGCGGGTCATAAGCCTAACAACTCTCCTTTCACAATCAAGAACGGCACCATTACTGGATAACCAGTCCATGCCCAAAATCAGCCCATAGCCCGTGAAGCCCAAACGAAAGCATCACCTCTAAAATCAACGCTAAGTATGGAAATCTTCAAACCCAAACATATCATGGACAAATAAGTGGAGCCCTCCCAATTGGGTTTGAAACAACCACGGGATCATCTACCAAACTGGTGTCTAGGTGCAGTGACTCAACTAATGATGATGAGATTAACGAATGTGGTGCGCCAGAGCCGAATAAAGTTCGAACAGGATGATCGAGAGAACCAAATTTCAACTTAGACGGTCCTACCCCCATCAGGTATACCCGTCGTGAGGGAATACATCTACCCTCCCGAAGATCCTGTACTTCGTCCTTACCTCTTTGGACAACCCCAAGGTGTCCTATTTCTCCAAAACAACTATCCTTCCCCTTCACATTCTCCTTTCGTGGCCTTCTTATCACGATGAGGTTACGTCCTTTATTTACCTAATAGCTATTTGAACCTTCCTCTCTCGTCCATCTTAAAGGTACCTATAAGCCCTCCACCTCCTTGGACTAACTTCTTAGCCTGACAAACGTCTTAGTCCCTTGAAGTGGTTCTTCCGTCCTTCATGCGGAAGTCCTTACTTATCTTAAAAAGACATCTATACGCGGAGGGGAAATTCAAAAAGAGAAAGAGGAAGAGATTCAAAATGGAGAATCCGAAGGATAAAGATATGGCTATTGGGGATTATGCTTTTTCTTTCAAAAACATTTCTCTTAAAAGACATGTTTTTGAAAATACTTCTTCCAAAAATGTTTTAGAAAAAAAAAATTTCTAAAAATTTTATCTGTTCTGGTAACCTTAAGCTCTGATACCACGTGTAACACCCCACACCCGCTAAGGTCACTCACTAAGGGAATGCCTTAACTTCGGTGGAGCATTTTAAGTGAGTATAGAACAGAAAAATTACAAAAAGACAGATATAAATACTTGAAAATCTAAAACATTCTTTCATAGCAGCAGAAGGTAAACATGTTAAGTTACATCACCATAAAGAGTCAAGTACTAAATATCCATCCTGATAAAAACATAAGTACATAATCCCACTACATAAACAATAGCCATAAAAGAAAAGATAAGCTAGGCTTTACATCACGGTCCAAGCTCCAGAAGATAGATAAAGATGTCTGATCAAAGCCCACTAGTGCTAGGCCCAACCTGAGGACCTGAGGGGGAAAAAGATAAAAACAACGGGGTCAGACATAAGTCTGAGTGAGCCCTATAACTTTAACCACACAATCATTAAAATAATTAGGGTATGATATAAACTTGGCACGGGATGACTGGGGATAAATGACTACACTAAGTAGCCAACTAGACATAGGATAACTAAGATAACGGTAAAGACGCATCTACCCACCCAAGGATAATGACTAACTGCACCACACCAGTCATTCCTACTTAAAGTTTGATCCCTCTCAAGGACTTAGAAAATTTTCCCAGTAGTTTCGTGTACCCCTAGCCGACTGCATTCGTGCCGTCTGCCCCAATCTCCACTAGGTGTACCCACTACTCCCATTCGATCGGCTCCCTAACGTAGATACTCGTGCTGGCCCCACAATGGGGTGTATCACTCCCCAAAGTGGCAACCCGATTCAACAAATGGTGCACGGCTTATACCTACACGATGCAACAACGTCTTACCTACCAGCCCGGGTCCACACACGCATATGAAGCCCGTTGGACTTGCGTTGCCACCGCTACCCCATTTTGGCCTCTTACAGTCAAGCCCAGTACGCGTGTCCCGTCCTCG
Organism: Allium sativum; assembly: GCA_030737875.1. NCBI lineage: Eukaryota > Viridiplantae > Streptophyta > Magnoliopsida > Asparagales > Amaryllidaceae > Allium > Allium sativum. The sequence continues at coordinate 301,601,846 of CM060925.1, read as the reverse complement.
ACTTGGGTCGAGCCCAATAAGATACATATGGGTTACTGGTTGAAATGGGCCCCCACAAGCTACTACTTAAGCTTGTCATTTTATCTAGCGCATCCCACTTAACCCCTTTTCATAATTATGCCCATTTACATGTTAAGGTTTGGTTAAGTCATCTAATCATATTTCAATTGCCACTCAAGGGCCCCACAAGCTACTACTTAAGCTTGTCATTTAATCATATTTCAATTGCCACTTAAGGGCCCCACAAGCTACTACTTAAGCTTGTCATTTAATCATATTACAATTGCCACTCAAGGCCCCCACAAGCTACTACTTAAGCTTGTCATTTAATCTAGTGCATCCCACTTAACCCTTTAATCATGTTTAGTTACATGTTCCACTTTGGTTAAGTATTCTAGTCGTATTCTTTATTGCCACCCAAGGCAACCCACTAGATTTTTCCACATGCCACCCAAGGCACCCACTTAACCCTTTAATCATGTTTAATTACATGTTCCACTTTGGTTAAGTATTCTAATCGTATTTTCTATTGCCACCCAAGGCAACTACTAGATTTTTCCACATGCCACCCAAGGCACCCACTTAACCCCCCATGTCCTCTACATGCTAATATGGTTAAGTGTTTCTTAATTGATTAAGAACGTAACCGTTGTAGAGACCTCTCACATTAGACTATCTCTTATGGCAGCTGGATTTGCCGGTCGGGTCCGGGCAGCCTTACGCCATAACCGAGTCTAACCTCGTGTCTTTACACTTGTCACGTATATAGTTTGTGCCTAAGACCTCTCACATTGGGCCAATCATTTGTAGCCGCTGGATATGCCGGTCGGTTCCGGGCAGTCTTATGCTACAAAAGGGTCCAACCTCGTGTCTTAGTCGATTAATTACACCTAATTAATCACCCCCATATTTCGAATTAATTTTCCCTAATTAATTCCAATTTTTAACGATGTACATAATTGACTCAATTATGTCCATCCTCTTTATGGTACGCATAATCATACCAACTTCACACAATTTCATTAACATGTTTATTAACCCCATCGTTCCCCACGTAATTCGCGGACATGACATAAAAGGGAAGATTCATCACAAATACAATGGGTTCAACTTGCCTAACATTAGCATCAACATGGGTTTTTAAAGGTGTCATCATGCATATAGCATCAAACCCAACTAGCATAAATAATCAACCCAAACTTGCATGAATCACATATGTCATAAAGAGATTAACTTGCATAAGTTACTTATGTCATATAAAGGGGTAAACTTGCATATGTATGTATGACATACAAAGGGGTTAACTTGCATATGTATGCATATCATTCTAAGGTGTAAACTTGCACATGTTACTTGCATATCATCAAACACCAAACTTGCATAACATGTCATATATGGACTTGCATATAATCATACACCAAACTTGCATAACATATCATATATGAACTTGCATATAATCATACACCAAACTTGCATAACATATCATATATGAACTTGCATATAATCATACACCAAACTTGCATAACATATCATATATGAACTTGCATATAATCATACACCAAACTTGCATAATCATGGTGTCATAGTGGATCAATGTTTATCATAGCAACTAGCATCATGAACACTTGCATAACTTGCATAACATCATGATCATATAGCATATAGCTTGCATAACTTGCATAACATCATGAACATGTAACATATGACTTGCATAACATCATGAACATGTACCATATGGCTTGCATAACTTGCATAACATCTCAAACTCATAGCATATAACTTGCATAACATGCATAACATCTCAAACACATAGCATATAACTTGCATAACATGCATAACATCATTAACACATAGCATATAACTTGCATAACTTGCATTGATCCACATTCATAGCAATAACCTCATTATATCCTATCATAATCATTTCAATAATTGGTCATTAAGGCTATAGAAAACTCACAACTTGTTGATTAGCCTTCTTATGAATATATTAAAAGATTGAGACAAAGCCACTAAGCTATCAACTCAAAAACTCCAAATAAGAATGCTCCAAATGAAAACCCTTGAGCCAAATCAATAATAAAGATCCTAGCTTTGATGAAGAAAAGCCTTGAATCAAACTTAGAAACACTTAAGCAAGCTTAGGAACTCTTATACTTCTTTAGAAACTCTCTCATATGATTAGAGATGGAGATTATGACAAGAGGATGAGGGTGGAGGCCATGAGAGAACATTTTGGCATAGTTTAGCTATAGGATTGAATAATGAGCATTTAGGTTTAGGTTAGGGGCCTTTTTATAGAAGACTAGGATAGTTTTAGCCATAGGATAAACCTTAGTTTAGATCCTAGCCATCAAAGCATGTCTTGGGGAAGAAGTCAAGTGTAGGAACCATCTAGGGCCTTTAGATTAAAGTTGAACCATGAGAACCATTCAAATGCAAAATCTGCATTTGAGCGAATCGGCCCACGGGTTGACAGCCAAACACCCTGGATTAACCCCTAGTCGACCCAGCAGGCTCGGGTCGACCTCAAAAATCGGCCAGTTCGGTTACTCCCCTCTCTCAATTCGCTGTTTTGAACATTTTTGCATATTTATTTATTTAATTTTCAATTATATATATATATATATATCAATATATATATATATATATTTCTCTGCGCAACCCATTTCACTTAATTAAGTATACTTTAATTTGTGAATTTTTATGTTCAAATTACGGGGTGTTACAGGAAGCCATCTGCATAAACAAAAAAAATCAGAAAAATGAGATAAAAACATATGTTATAGGAAATTGAAAAATAAACACAACCGTATAAAAAATTACTGTTTTTGCAGCTTGAAATTGCTCGAAAAAATCAAAATTTGGGGGTTTAGGTGGGGGTTTTGGGGTTATGAAGGAAGAAAAGGGGGTGATGGTTTTATAGCCGATGAAACGATACATTGGAAAATTAACCGTTGGCGTCCGACGCATCGGACGCCAACAGCTACTTTTCCAACGTTCGAGAATCATGGAATCTGGAAGGGGTAAAAGTTGTTGGCTTCCAACGCGTTGGACGCGTCGGACGCCAACGAAAAGTTGAGCATGCCACAAAATGCAGCGAACGGACCCATAGAGATATTTTCAATTTCAATGCTCAATTGCCACGAATTGGCTGTAGAAAGAATGGGCACAAAGGACATGAGGAAGAATTAAAGTTTTTTCACACCTTTTTAACGGATGTGAACAAAACACCACTAACACCGTTAGTGGTGTGCGGCTATGATTGGCCCCTGAACTCCCCCCGGTTAATCTCAGCCGCACACCACTAACGGTGTTAGTGGTGTTATGTTCACACCCGTTAAAAAGGTGTGAACAAACTAGCTCTCCATGGGGAACAGATGTTTTAAATAAGACGTGACTAAACATTTTTACCTGAAATGACCAACAACATTTTTATGATGATGACTAAAGATATTTTAGGCGTATAACGTGCGTCATTCACGGTTCGCACGAACGCACACAAACCTCGATTATAACAAAATTAAAAATCACAGAATAATTAAATATTACAGTTTTAATGAAATTAGTTTCTTTTAAAAAAAATATCGTTTGAAATTAACAACTTTTAAATCACATATTGAATAGTTAAAATATATGTACCGATTTCAATTTAACAAATCTATAAATAATCAACTATTATTAATTTATATATTCAAATAGAATTAAATATATTTCAAAATAATCTAGCACATATTTTAAATCCAATATATTGAAATTCAAGTTAAAACGGTGTACACAAAAAATCCCTTTTATTTATATAATAAATCGTTATATTTTAATAATGAATTCCATAGCGATTATTTGAAAATTTGATTTGGGCATAAAACAAAATCTACAATATGAAAACTCGATTTTTCTGCTTCATTAGCAAAGTATTATCTAATAGATTCGGACATTTCTTGTTTTAAAGAAATCCGACTTATATTTGATCCTGTACGTCCATTTAAACTTCAAAATGAAATATTATGAAATATCGCGCCGCTGCAGTTTGGTTTATAATTAAATTATAAATTATGCATTCTAACATCGTTTATTAAACAAATACGTTAATATAATTCCACACTGACTGAACTAAATCCTTTTATATTGCCAATTTATGTAAAATTGCAAATTCAATATATTCCCAAATATTTCGGAATAAATTATTATTAATAATATAATATTCATAACAATCGAATTCAATTTATTTATACTCCAATTCGATGTTTAAAACCATTCTTAAATATCTAAATAAACGGTTAAAAATCTGGGACGTTACATGGGAAGTCTGCATGTTGGCCAAAGTGGGATACCATCACATTATAGAGTGCTTTGGCAGGATGTCTCTGTAATATATCCTTCTATATATTTTTCCATTTTAATTTTTTTTAATCGTTGATATGATGTACATATTTTACCATTAATGTTTGTTGAACGTGAAATACAGGCTGAGGTTGATATACAGACACACTACTTACAGCTGGCTCGAACCTACTGAATGCAAAAAATGAGAAAGAATTATACGGATGACATATTAACATTAAAGAAAAATATGAAAAAACAAAGTTGGATGGGAGCAGCCGTGTGGGAAGGATTTGTGAAATATTGGAATGCTGATGAGGCGAAGGTAAGTGTACTAATTTTTTTTAAATATCGAAAATATTTGATTGCTAAGTAATGTATCAAATTTCTATTGTATAAGCAGAGGCAAAAAGAAACTCTACAAATAGGAATGCAAATATAGTCACGCATCAAGAAGGATCTAAATCATTTCAGCAGTATCGGCAGAAATTGGTAAATTTTATAAATGCAACTTATAAAAATTAATATGCTATATAATTTTGAATGTGTAATGATTGTATGTAATAATCAAAATCAATAGGCTGAGGGGCAGGGTCCAGTCTCGTATATGGACATGTTCTCTCGTACGCGTACCATCGAGCATGTCAATCCAAATATGATCGTCGCATGTACATGGCATGATGACAAAGCTAGGCAGAGCTATGTAAGATTTCGTTTTATGTATTAGTATTTGTAGTAAATGTTAAATTATTATAAATAAAATATCATGAAATTAATTATATATGCATTCTTATTTGGTTTTGCAGGCCAAATTTATTGAGCAGCGCCACCAGTGTCTATCTGAGACTGGACAAGAGCAGCTCACGAATGATGAGGAGGACATTATATTCAAGTCAGTGATTGATCCAGCGATGCGGAAAAGGAGTTATGGCTTCGGAAATCAAGTGATAAATGATTTTTTCCTTAATTTAATTTTTAATTTAGAAATAAAACAACATTTATGAGTTATAGGTAGTGAATATAATCGCACACGGTTCTCCGCTTTTTGGGCTAAAGTCTGTTAATGGCGACTCTCCGCTTTTTTCATTTTCACCTCTTTACGCATCCTCCCTCCATCAAAACACTTACTTTCCTCCTGCCACTCACATCTACTCTCCTCCCCCAAGTTTTCGTCATGTGTGGACTGTTAGCCGATAACTGAAAATACTCTCTAATTCTGTAACGACCCGGATTTTTCGTTTATTTGAATTCGAATATATAAATATGTTTTAAAAATAGTATTTGAAATATTTATGGGTTATTAATATTTAATTTGTAACACCCAACCTCCGCTAGGGTCACTCGCAAAGGAATGCACTAGCTTTAGAGGGGTATTATTGGTAAACATGTATAGAAATATTACAAGACAGAACATAGAAAATAGCGGAAGTAAAACCAACTTTCATATCATTAATAAACAAGGTCTAAAGCCTTATATATCAGAGAATTTCTTACATGAAAACCTGTCTTGCAATAGTAAAGAAGCACAAAAACCTTTTCGTAAATTATTCCCCAAGTGAAACAGTAAAGTAGCCATAACCAAGAAAAGTCCAAGCCATACATGAAGACCTTCAAATAGAAGAAGTCCGAACTAACAATAGCATTTCCTCCCTGTAACCTGGGGGGAAAACGGAAGACAAAGAAGCGAAACAAAACGGGGTTAGTCATAAAGACTGGTAAGCCCTATCTACTATCAGTATATAAACTAGTAAAGTTAAATGGCATGAGGAACTGAGATGAACATAAGTATGATGACAAGATAGATAAGCTAAACCAAAATAACAGGATGAACTACTGTACCAAGATAAACAAGTGTGTCATGATAAACTACGGTGTCAAGATAAGTCAAGGTATCACATCGTCAGGTTTCTATCAAGTACAATATCGCAAGGTATCTATCATGTATATTCGCTCTGCACCTCCCGTACTAGTATCCCGGCCCGCGTCATGTGTTAACTATGAATGTCTCTTGCCCAATGTCATGTAATGGTCCATGTCATCCTAATATATCGTATATGTAGGTTTCCTGATTCGTATGATTCTTTCCATGCATAAGTTCAGTCCTTTGCCGTAGGCCGTACGGGCTTTCTTATGTAAATCTATACCACTTCAACGTAGTACCGTTTTATCCTTGAGGTTATTTTGGACTGCTACCCTTGATCTGGTTATGTTTTCTTACCATGAACTATCGCATGTTCACTTAGGATTTATGCCACCTAGGGTCACTAGGGATTATGCTACCTAATGAACGTTTCCGTGTTTTGGGTTCAAGCCACCTAGGGCCACTAGGGATTATGCCATCCGTCAACCGCGCCCTTTATCCCACGTATGTATCGTGAATCGTTTCCATGTCTAGACGCACATGTATCTCAATGTGCCACCCGAGTTCCGTGCCAGGGCAAATCAAGAAATACGGAACTCGGTCGGGAGCTTTAAGTCGTCTGCTGATGCAGATACCAAGGTCTGTTTTTGTATCCGTGGCTATGGTCCCACCTGACCCCTCCCTCAACTACTGAAAGGCAATCCAAGAAAAATCATGTATGAGAACTACATCCCGGCCCCACTATAGCCCCACTTTCCTATGGGCCAACCTCACCCATGACTCGATAGCAAGAACATAGTCTGTTGGGAGTTCTCTGCCTTTCCGTTCGTACATGATTGACTAAAGATGGTAGTAGTCAGCGACGTGCTATCCAAGGAAAAAACAAGTATCGTCGACTCCACGCTAATCCATCCCAGTCTTTAGGTCGCTCGCATAGCAACCAAGGCATACTCTTGGCTCTTCTACCGCAGACCTTAACCTCTGTGAGGCTGGGTTTCATGGACCACCTGCCACCTCACAGAGGGATACCAAGAGTACCCTCACGTCCCCCGAAGCTACCGCTTCGTCACCCAGTTCGCTGGAGCTTTTTATCCAAGTCAGATAAGTTGCTCCTCCTCGTATACTAAGCGATGACTTACCGTATCTATTTATGAACTAGTCCCATGTCCTTGGCTAAGAATTATTACTTAGTTCTCCTTAACTAAGGTTTACCACTTAGCTTCTCTTCCCACTATCCTTGTTAACTACGATTTTCAACCTAGTCCCCTGAGCTAGGGTTTTGTCTAATGGGTTAAGTGTTGTCATTCAAGTTCATGACCTAACCCGCACACGAATCATGTCAAGATTGGCTAAGTACTCAAGTTCAAGGCTTAGCCCTACAAGTTGGTTAAGTGTACCAAGAAGCTCATGACTTATCCCTATCAAGTCAAATTGGTTAAGTATTTATTTGTCTTAACCCTATCAGATTATCATGTTAGATTGATTAAGCATAGATTATCTTAATCCCATCAGATTATCGAGTCGGATTGGTTAAGTATGGGTTAGCTTAACCCCATCAACTAATCGTATTACAATGGTTAAGCCTAAGTTAAAAGGTCTTATGACTTAACCCTATCAGGTCTGCACATTAGATTGGTTAAGTATAAGTTACTTAACCTCATCAAATCATCATGTATAATTGGTTAAGTATAAGTTACTTAACCCCATTAAATTATCATGTTAAGTTGGTTAAGTATTGGTTACTTAACCTCATTAAATTACCAAGTTTAGATTGGTTAAGTGTTTAACTTAACCCCATCGAATTACCGTGCTTAGATTAGTTAAGTGAAGGTTACTTAGCCCCATCTAATTACCGTGTTTAGATTAGTTAAGTCTAAGTTACTTAACCCCATCTAATTACCAAGTCGGATTAGTTAAGTGTAAATTACTTAACCCCATCGAATTTACCATGTTATATTAGTTAAGTATGGATTAATTAACCCCATCTAATTACCGTGTTTAGATTAGTTAAGTGTAGGTTACTTAACCCCATCTAATTACCAAGTCGGATTAGTTAAGTGTAAATTACTTAACCCCATCGCCTAATTGTCTTATATGGTTAAGTGTCATTAAGGAACCAAGTCTGGTTTAACTTAACCTACATATTCGTGTCATATCGGTTAAGTGTCATTAATCAAAATTACTTAACCTTTTCATGTGGCATTAATTAGATTAAAAGAAGGAACTTGGCAAAGGTATGACAAAAGGGGTATAAGGCCGCAAGTTAAACATGGTGGCATATGAGACATAATGTGTTCACAAACTTGCATGTAACATTATTAAGCCCCAAAAACATGCATAACCCCAAAACATAGCATATAGGTGAATCATGGTGGTAGATGACATAGAAAAATGGCTAGAAGTTCGCATCTAGCATTCTATGCAAGTTAACTTAGGGGATAAGAGAGTTCTTATGTTGCATAATGCAACATTTCAACATAAAGCTTATGGCTTTTAGCCCACAAAATCAAGGTGATGACTTTACGAATATGCATAGGATAAATCTACACATAACATGATAGTTTCTAAGCATGTAACCTACTCAAGTTCAAACCCAAAACTTGCAACATGAACATTTAACTTCATAGTTCATATCTAAGAGTAGGAGGGGGCTTACAATGCTATGAAGGCACAAATCAATATATAAAAAGATTGAGACGAAGCCACACTAGAAAAAACCCCAAATCGATAAGCTCCAATAAAACCCTTGAGAAAAATATAAGAAAGATCCTTGCTTTGATGAAGATTTGCCTTGAAATCAATTTTGGAAGCTCTCATATGAACATAGAAACTCTCATACACTCATATGATCATGTAATCTCTCATGTGAATGAAGATAGAATTTATGACAAGAGGATGGAGGCTTGAGTGGAGGCCATGATCATTAGAAATTTTGGCATAGTTTAGTTGTAGGATCAATTTATGAGGGTTTAAGGTAGGGTTAGGGGTCTTTTTATAAAAGACTAGGATAGTTTAGGCCGTAGGATAAACCCTAGTTTAGATCCTAGCCATCTAAATCCATCACAAGCCAACAAACTAGACCCAAAGCATGTCTTGGGGAAGAAGTCAAGTGTAGGAACCATTTAGGGCCTTTAGATCAACCCTAGAGTCAATCCGGACCATCAAAACTCATCCCGGGCCTCAAAAATGGGTTCTGGGCTACCCCAGGTTGACATGTACAGGGGGGAAGTCGACACTACAGTCGACACAAGGGGGGTAGGTCGACTTGGGTGTCGACACTACAGTCGACACGGGTCAGTCTGCCAGAAAATCTGCTGAAATCTTGTTTTGGCCATATCTTGGTCATACGGACTCCGATTTTCGAAAACTCGGACTCTATTTCGCGTATTTTTCCGAGACGAACGAAATGGTGATGTCCATTTTACCTAATTCTTATTTTAAAATTTAATTCTGCCTTGATTTCTTGTTTTAACGTGTTGTTAAAATTCGGGTTGTTACATTCTCCCTTCCTTAAAGGATTTCGTCCCCGAAATCTCCAAGTTAGGAAGAACGTATCCTACCATCCATCATCCATCTACTCAAAACATCATCCACAGGAAACCATTGTCCTTAGATGATTTCTAATGCCATATGAACATATGCAAAGCGTGTGTGAATATGCTCCTTAGCTAATGCTAATGATCAGGCCTGAATGATCTTTCTAATGCAAAGATGTTTAGTGCCATGAATCCAACATGTATGCAAATAATCATTGTCATATAAGTACTACATGCGTGCACAAACATTCATTCATATGCAACATCCGCATGACAACACATTAACATTCAAACAGGTATAAATACTCGTGCATATGCAATGCAAAATGTGAGTTCGTCGATCTAGTATCTAACGTGTATTCGCGCATCCACGAGCAACCACTTGCAACCATTTGCAACCATATCAATCATAACATGTTTCAAATACATGTTTACATCCGTAGAGTTCTATCTAAGGTTCCTAAGATAAGGTCGAGGAGATAAACAAGACAAACTCCTTACGGGGTTTGCAACAGAAACAGAACCGAGAGGATATCCACCAAGCGATAGCATGCAAGCAAGCTCTACAGGAGAACCAGGGATCAACGATATACTCTTACAAAGAGACACGATGCGCGCGTCTAAGCCGCATTTCCTTGAGCTTAATTCCAGTGTGCCTTGACTGCCTTTGACTTCATGATTTCGTAGCTCCTTGATTCCTATTTCCAAGGTATGAGTCGGAACTCTTTTCACTGTCGCCTCTCGTTTCACTTTAATTTATTCTTTCCCTAGTATACTTGGCTCAACCATATCTACATACTCATGCAAGCTCTCCAAAATTCACTAGTGAATTCTGGATCTCGTTTACCAATGCCAATCCATGTTACCACGTGCACTTACTAGGGTGATTCCTATAACCCATGCTTAAGCGGAATGGACCATCCGCCTTAGTGGCGAACGTTACTCGATCGGATCAGAGATTTCCGATAAATGCATCAAGAGATTCTAGGTAACTAATCATGACAGAACCCAAAAGGTTACACGAGACTTCGAGGGTATTACCAAGGCAAGCTAAGAGTTTAACTACCCTCCTTTCAAAACCGAGAATGGCATCCCTTACTGGATAACCACTTCATCCCTAGAATCCATCCATAGCTCAACAATAGTAGTATTGCTTCTAATCTCAACACTTGTCATTTACACTATCAATTCCAAACAAGTCATGAATAAATGGACCGACTCTCCAACCAGATTTTTGGGCCAAAAGTGGGATCTTCTACCGTGCTAGTACTAAGGTGCAGAGACTTAACTATCGAGGCAGACTTAAATGATGCGATGATCAATACAAAGTCTGGACGGGATGATAGAAAAGAAAGGCTAAGCCTTTAACAGAAACGGTACCATTTCTCTTAGGTACGCTAGAAATGAGAGCATACAATTACCCTCTCGCTGATCTTGTCCTTATCTTCCTTTGTGGATCAAGCCATACCAACAAGTTGCTTATTCTTAAGCTCGTGTCCTTTATCCTTGCTCTTATTATCCCTTCTTATAACTTCGGTAACAGGTCTCTCGAGAACTTTCTCCATCGCACGGGGAAAACACTCACGTAGTTAGACAAGGATTAGTCGCAGTTAAAACTACTGTGACTAAAGATGGAGGAAAGAAAGGAAAAGAGATTCAATCAAGGAAACAAAGGATAGTGCGAATGGCTTTTGGGGAATAGCCTTTAAAAACTTTTCTTGAAAAATGCTTCTTTGTAAACGGTTTTTCAAATAGTTTTCAGAAGGTTTTAAAAACTTTTTCCCAGTCTGGTAACCTTCTGCTCTGATACCAAATGTAACACCCAACCTCCGCTAGGGTCACTCGCAAAGGAATGCACTAGCTTTAGAGGGGTATTATTGGTAAACATGTACAGAAATATTACAAGACAGAACATATAAAATAGCGGAACTAAAACCAACTTTCATATCATTAATAAACAAGGTCTAAAGCCTTTTACATCAGAGAATTTCTTACATGAAAACCTGTCTTGCAATATTAAAGAAGCATAAAAACCTTTTCATAAATTATTCCCCAAGTGAAACAGTAAAGTAGCCATAGCCAAGAAAAGTCCAAGCCATACATGATGACCTTCAAACATAAGAAGTCCGAACTAACAATAGCATTTCCTCCCTGTAACCTGGGGGGGAAACGGAAGACAAAGAGGCGAAACAAAACGGGGTCAGTCATAAAGACTGGTAAGCCCTATCTACTATCAGTATATAAACTAGTAAAGTTAACTGGCATGAGGAACTGAGATGAACATAAGTATGATGACAAGATAGATAAGCTAAACCAAAATAACAGGATGAACTACTGTACCAATATAAACAAGTGTGTCATGATAAACTACGGTGTCAAGATAAGTCAAGGTATCAGATCGTCAGGTTTCTATCAAGTACAATATCGCAAGGTATCTATCATGTATATTCGCTCTGCACCTCCCGTACTAGTATCCCGGCCCGCGTCATGTGTTAACTATGAATGTCTCTTGCCCAACGTCATGTAATGGTCCATGTCATCCTAATATATCGTATATGTAGGTTTCCTGATTCGTATGATTCTTTCCATGCATAAGTTCAGTCCTTTGCCGTAGGTCGTACGGGCTTTCTTATGTAAATCTATACCACTTCAACGTAGTACCGTTTTATCCTTGAGGTTATTTTGGACTACTACCCTTGATCTGGTTATGTTTTCTTACCATGAACTATCGCTTGTTCACTTAGGATTTATGCCACCTAGGGTCACTAGGGATTATGCTACCTAATGAACGTTTCCGTGTTTTGGGTTCAAGCCACCTAGGGCCACTAGGGATTATGCCACACATCAACCGAGCCCTTTATCCAACGTATGTATCGTGAATCGTTTCCATGTCTAGACGCACATGTATCTCAATGTGCCACCCGAGTTCCGTGCCAGGGCAAATCAAGAAATACAGAACTCGGTCGAGAGCTTTAAGTCGTCTACTGATGCAGATACCAAGGTCTGTTTTTGTATCCGTGGCTATGGTCCCATGTGACCCCTCCCTCAACTACTGAAAGGCAATCCAAGAAAAATCATGTATGAGAACTACATCCCGGCCCCACTATAGCCCCACTTTCCTATGGGCCAACCTCACTCATGACTCGATAGCAAGAACATGGTCTGTTGGGAGTTCTCTGCCTTTCCGTTCGTACACGATTGACTAAAGATGGTAGGTAGTCGGCGACGTGCTATCCAGGGCAAAAACAAGTGTCGTCGACTCCACGCTAATCCATCCCAGTCTTTAGGTCGCTCGCATAGCAACCAAGGCATACTCTTGGCTCTTCTACCACAGACCTTAACCTCTGTGAGGCCGGGTTTCATGGACCACCTGCCACCTCACAGAGGGATACCAAGAGTACCCTCACGTCCCCCGAAGCTACCGCTTCGTCACCCAGTTCGCTGGAGCTTTTTATCCAAGTCAGATAAGTTGCTCCTCCTCGTATACTAAGCGATGACTTACCGTATCTATTTATGAACTAGTCCCATGTCCTTGGCTAAGAATTATTACTTAGTTCAACTTAACTAAGGTTTACCACTTAGCTTCTCTTCCCACTATCCTTGTTAACTACGATTTTCAACCAAGTCCCCTGAGCTAGGGTTTTGTCTAATGGGTTAAATGTTGTCATTCAAGTTCATGACCTAACCCGCCCACGAATCATGTCAAGATTGGCTAAGTACTCAAGTTCAAGGCTTAGCCCTACAAGTTGGTTAAGTGTACCAAGAAGCTCATGACTTATCCCTATCAAGTCAAATTGGTTAAGTATTTATTTGTCTTAACCCTATCAGATTATCATGTTAGATTGATTAAGCATAGTTTATCTTAATCCCGTCAGATTATTGAGTCGGATTAGTTAAGTATGGGTTAGCTTAACCCCATCCACTAATCGTATTACAATGGTTAAGCCTAAGTTAAAAAGTCTTATGACTTAACCCTATCAGGTCCGCATATTAGATTGGTTAAGTATAGGTTACTTAACCTCATCAAATCATCATGTATAATTGGTTAAGTATAAGTTACTTAACCCCATTAAATTATCATGTTAAGTTGGTTAAGTATTGGTTACTTAACCTCATTAAATTACCAAGTTTAGATTGGTTAAGTGTTTAACTTAACCCCATCGAATTACCGTGCTTATATTAGTTAAGTGAAGGTTACATATCCCCATCTAATTACTGTGTTTAGATTAGTAAGTCTAAGTTACTTAACCCCATCTAATTACCAAGTCGGATTAGTTAAGTGTAAATTACTTAACCCCATCGAATTTACCGTGTTAGATTAGTTAAGTATGGATTACTTAACCCCATCTAATTACCGTGTTTAGATTAGTTAAGTGTAGGTTACTTAACCCCATCTAATTACCAAGTCGGATTAGTTAAGTGTAAATTACTTAACCCCATCCCCTAATTGTCTTATATGGTTAAGTGTCATTAAGGAACCAAGTCCGGTTTAACTTAACCTACCCATTCGTGTCATATCGGTTAAGTGTCATTAATCAAAATTACTTAACCTTTTCATGTGGCATTAATTAGATTAATGCACCCCAACCTCTCACATTAGACTTTGTTGTGGTTACTAGTTAAGCCGGGCGGGTCCGGGTAGATTTACACCACAACCTAGTCTAACCTCCGGTTTTAAGTGCTATATGACCAACTACCCACATTGGGTCCTATTGTTTGTAGCCACTAGTTAAGCCGGGCGGGTCCGGGTAGATTTATGCTACAAGCTCAACCCAACCTCGAGTTGGCCACTTTCATGTTTGGTCTAGTGTCTTATTACACTTACAACCCATGCGTGTCAAGTTTTCAAGTCCCATGTTCATAGCCAAAATTACATGTTGTCATGTTTATACCAATTTACCCAAATCATGTTTCATGTCATTAAAGTTTACCCATAACATAACCCCAACGCTTTTAAACTCGCATATACATTCGCAACAACGCATAATGGATTAAAAGAAGGAACTTGGCAAAGGTATGACAAAAGGGGTATAAGGCCGCAAGTTAAACATGGTGGCATATGAGACATAATGTGTTCACAAATTTGCATGTTACATTATTAAGCCCCAAAAACATGCATAACCCCAAAACTTAGCATATAGGTGAATCATGGTGATAGATGACATAGAAAAATGGTTAGAAGTTCGCATCTAGCATTCTATGCAAGTTAACTTAAGGGATAAGAGAGTTCTTGTGTTGCATAATGCAACATTTCAACATAAATCTTATGGCTTTTAGCCCACAAAATCAAGGTGATGACTTTACGAATATGCATAAGATAAATCTACACATAACATGATAGTTTCTAAGCATGTAACGTACTCGAGTTCAAACCCAAAACTTGCAACATGAACATTTAACTTCATAGTTCATATCTAAGAGTAGGAGGGGGCTTACAATGCTATGAAGGCACAAATCAATATATAAAAAGATTGAGACGAAGCCACACTAGCAAAAACCCCAAATCAATAAGCTCCAATAAAACCCTTGAGAAAATAATAAGAAAGATCCTAGCTTTGATTAAGATTTGCCTTGAAATCAAGTTTAGAAGCTCTCATATGAACATAGAAACTCTCATACACTCATATGATCATGTAATCTCTCATGTGAATGAAGATAGAATTTATGACAAGAGGATGGAGGCTTGAGTGGAGGCCATGATCATTAGAAATTTTGGCATAGTTTAGATGTAGGATCAATTTATGAGGGTTTAAGGTAGGGTTAGGGGTCTTTTTATGGAAGACTAGGATAGTTTAGGCCGTAGGATAAACCCTAGTTTAGATCCTAGCCATCTAAATCCATCACAAGCAAACAAACTATACCCAAAGCATGTCTTGGGGAAGAAGTCAAGTGTAGGAACCATTTAGGGCCTTTAGATCAACCCTAGAGTCAATCCGGACCATCAAAACTCATCCCGGGCCTCAAAAATGGCTTCTGGGCCACCCCAGGCCGACCAGGTTGACCTGTACAGGGGGGAAGTCGACACTACAGTCGACACAAGGGGGGTAGGACGACTTGGGTGTCGACACTACAGTCGACACGGGTCAGTCTGCCAGAAAGTCTGCTGAAATCTTGTTTTGGCCATATCTTGGTCATACGGACACCGATTTTCGAAAACTCGGACTCTATTTCGCGTATTTTTCCGAGACGAACGCAATGGTGATGTCCATTTTACCTAATTATAATTTTAAAATTTAATTCTGCCTTGGTTTCTTGTTTTAACGTGTTGTTAAAATTCGGGTTGTTACATTCTCCCCTCCTTAAAGGATTTCGTCCCCGAAATCTCCAAGTTAGGAAGAATGTATCCGACCATCCATCATCCATCTACTCAAAACATCATCCATAGGAAACCATTGTCCTTAGATGATTTCTAATGCCATATGAACATATGCAAAGCGTGTGTGTATATGCTCCTTAGCTAATGCTAATGATCAGGCCTGAATGATCTTTCTAATGCAAAGTATGTTTAGTGCCATGAATCCAACATGTATGTAAATAATCCTAGTCATATAAGTACTACATGCATGCACAAACATTCATTCATATGCAACATCTGCATGACAACACATTAACATTCAAACAGGTATAAATACCCGTGCATATGCAATGCAAAATGTGAGTTCGTCGATCTAGTATCTAACGTGTATTCGCGCATCCATGAGAAACCACTTGCAACCATTTGCAACCATATCAATCATAACATGTTTAAAATACATGTTTACATCCATAGAGTTCTATCTAAGGTTCCCAAGATAAGATCGAGGAGATAAACAAGACAAACTCCTTACGGGGTTTGCAACAGAAACAGGACCGAGAGGATATCCACCAAGCGATAGCATGCAAGCAAGCTCTACAGGAGAACCAGGGATCAACAATATACTCTTACAAAGAGACACGATGCGCGCGTCTAAGCCGCATTTCCTTGAGCTTAATTCCAGTGTGCCTTGACTGCCTTTGACTTCATGATTTCGTAGCTCCTTGATTCCTATTTCCAAGGTATGAGTCGGAACTCTTTTCACTGTCGCCCCTCGTTTCACTTTCATTTATTCTTTCCCTAGTATACTTGGCTCAACCATATCTACGTACTCATGCAAGCTCTCCAAAATTCACTAGTGAATTCTGGATCTCATTTACCAATGCCAATCCATGTTACCACGTGCATTTACTAGGGTGATTCCTATAACCCATGCTTAAGCGGAATGGACCATCCGCCTTAGTGGCGAACGTTACTCGATCGGATCAGAGATTTCCGATAAATGCATCAAGAGATTCTAGGTAACTAATCATGACAGAACCCAAAAGGTTACACGAGACTTCGAGGGTATTACCAAGGCAAGCTAAGAGTTTAACTACCCTCCTTTCAAAACCGAGAATGGCATCCCTTACTGGATAACCACTTCATCCCTAGAATCCATCCATAGCTCAACAATAGAAGTATTGCTTCTAATCTCAAACACTTGACATTTACACTCTCAATTCCAAATAAGTCATGAATAAATGGACCGACTCTCCAACCAGATTTTTGGGCCAAAAGTGGGATCATCTACCATGCTAGTACTAAGTTGCAGAGACTTAACTATCGAGGTAGACTTAAATGATGCGATGATCAATACAAAGTCTGGACGGGATGATAGAAAAGAAAGGCTAAGCCTTTAACAGAAACGGTACCATTTCTCTTAGGTACACTAGAAATGAGAGCATACAATTGCCCTCTCGCTGATCTTGTCCTTATCTTCCTTTGTGGATCAAGCCATACCAACAAGTTGCTTATTCTTAAGCTCGTGTCCTTTATCCTTTCTCTTATTATCCCTTCTTATAACTTCGGTAACAGGTCTCTCGAGAACTTTCTCCATCGCACGGGGAAAACACTCACGTAGTTAGACAAGGATTAGTCGCAGTTAAAACTACTGTGACTAAAGATGGAGGAAAGAAAGGAAAAGAGATTCAATCAAGGAAACAAAGGATAGTGCGAATGGCTTTGGGGGAATAGCCTTTAAAAACTTTTCTTGAAAAATGCTTCTTTGTAAACGGTTTTTCAAATAGTTTTCAGAAGGTTTTAAAAACTTTTGCCGAGTCTGGTAACCTTCTGCTCTGATACCAAATGTAACACCCAACCTCCGCTAGGGTCACTCGCAAAGGAATGCACTAGCTTTAGAGGGGTATTATTGGTAAACATGTACAAAAATATTACAAGACAGAACATATAAAATAGCGGAAGTAAAACCAACTTTCATATCATTAATAAACAAGGTCTAAAGCCTTTTACATCAGAGAATTTCTTACATGAAAACCTGTCTTGCAATAGTAAAGAAGCATAAAAACCTTTTCATAAATTATTCCCCAAGTGAAACAGTAAAGTAGCCATAACCAAGAAAAGTCCAAGCCATACATGAAGACCTTCAAATAGAAGAAGTCCGAACTAACAATAGCATTTCCTCCCTGTAACCTGGGGGGAAACGGAAGACAAAGAAGCGAAACAAAACGGGGTTAGTCATAAAGACTGGTAAGCCCTATCTACTATCAGTATATAAACTAGTAAAGTTAAATGGCATGAGGAACTGAGATGAACATAAGTATGATGACAAGACAGATAAGCTAAACCAAAATAACAGGATGAACTACTGTACCAAGATAAACAAGTGTGTCATGATAAACTACGGTGTCAAGATAAGTCAAGGTATCACATCGTCGGGTTTCTATCAAGTACAATATCGCAAGGTATCTATCATGTATATTCGCTCTGCACCTCCCGTACTAGTATCCCGGCCCGCGTCATGTGTTAACTATGAATGTCTCTTGCCCAATGTCATGTAATGGTCCATGTCATCCTAACATATCGTATATGTAGGTTTCTTGATTCGTATGATTCTTTCAATGCATAAGTTCAGTCCTTTGCCGTAGGCCGTACGGGCTTTCTTATGTAAATCTATACCACTTCAACGTAGTACCGTTTTATCCTTGAGGTTATTTTGGACTGCTACCCTTGATCTGGTTATGTTTTCTTACCATGAACTTTCGCGTGCTCACTTAGGATTTATGCCACCTAGGGTCACTAGGGATTATGCTACCTAATGAATGTTTCCGTGTTTTGGGTTCAAGCCACCTAGGGCCACTAGGGATTATGCCACCCGTCAACCGCGCCCTTTATCCCACGCATGTATCGTGAATTGTTTCCATTTCTAGACGCACATGTATCTCAATGTGCCACCCGAGTTCCGTGCCAGGGCAAATCAAGAAATACGGAACTCGGTCGGGAGCTTCAAGTCGTCTGCTGATGCAGATACCAAGGTATGTTTTTGTATCCATGGCTATGGTCCCACGTGACCCCTCCCTCAACTACTGAAAGGCAATCCAAGAAAAATCATGTATGAGAACTACATCCCGGCCCCACTATAGCCCCACTTTCCTATGGGCCAACCTCACCCATGACTCGATAGCAAGAACATGGTCTGTTGGGAGTTCTCTTCCTTTCCGTTCGTACACGATTGACTAAAGATGGTAGGTAGTCAGCGACGTGCTATCCAGGGAAAAAACAAGTATCGTCGACTCCACGCTAATCCATCCCAGTCTTTAGGTCGCTCGCATAGCAACCAAGGCATACTCTTGGCTCTTCTACCGCAGACCTTAACCTCTGTGAGGCCGGGTTTCATGGACCACCTGCCACCTCACAGAGGGATACCAAGAGTACCCTCACGTCCCCCGAAGCTACCGCTTCGTCACCCAGTTCGCTGGAGCTTTTTATCCAAGTCAGATAAGTTGCTCCTCCTCGTATACTAAGCGATGACTTACCGTATCTATTTATGAACTAGTCCCATGTCCTTGGCTAAGAATTATTACTTAGTTCTCCTTAACTAAGGTTTACCACTTAGCTTCTCTTCCCACTATCCTTGTTAACTACGATTTTCAACCAAGTCCCCTGAGCTAGGGTTTTGTCTAATGGGTTAAATGTTGTCATTCAAGTTCATGACCTAACCCGCCCACGAATCATGTCAAGATTGGCTAAGTACTCAAGTTCAAGGCTTAGCCCTACAAGTTGGTTAAGTGTGCCAAGAAGCTCATGACTTATCCCTATCAAGTCAAATTGGTTAAGTATTTATTTGTCTTAACCCTATCAGATTATCATGTTAGATTGATTAAGCATAGATTATCTTAATCCCGTCAGATTATTGAGTCGGATTAGTTAAGTATGGGTTAGCTTAACCCCATCCACTAATCGTATTACAATGGTTAAGCCTAAGTTAAAAAGTCTTATGACTTAACCCTATCAGGTCCGCATATTAGATTGGTTAAGTATAGGTTACTTAACCTCATCAAATCATCATGTATAATTGGTTAAGTATAAGTTACTTAACCCCATTAAATTATCATGTTAAGTTGGTTAAGTATTGGTTACTTAACCTCATTAAATTACCAAGTTTAGATTGGTTAAGTGTTTAACTTAACCCCATCGAATTACCGTGCTTATATTAGTTAAGTGAAGGTTACATATCCCCATCTAATTACTGTGTTTAGATTAGTAAGTCTAAGTTACTTAACCCCATCTAATTACCAAGTCGGATTAGTTAAGTGTAAATTACTTAACCCCATCGAATTTACCGTGTTAGATTAGTTAAGTATGGATTACTTAACCCCATCTAATTACCGTGTTTAGATTAGTTAAGTGTAGGTTACTTAACCCCATCTAATTACCAAGTCGGATTAGTTAAGTGTAAATTACTTAACCCCATCCCCTAATTGTCTTATATGGTTAAGTGTCATTAAGGAACCAAGTCCGGTTTAACTTAACCTACCCATTCGTGTCATATCGGTTAAGTGTCATTAATCAAAATTACTTAACCTTTTCATGTGGCATTAATTAGATTAATGCACCCCAACCTCTCACATTAGACTTTGTTGTGGTTACTAGTTAAGCCGGGCGGGTCCGGGTAGATTTACACCACAACCTAGTCTAACCTCGGGTTTTAAGTGCTATATGACCAACTACCCACATTGGGTCCTATTGTTTGTAGCCACTAGTTAAGCCGGGCGGGTCCGGGTAGATTTATGCTACAAGCTCAACCCAACCTCGAGTTGGCCACTTTCATGTTTGGTCTAGTGTCTTATTACACTTACAACCCATGCGTGTCAAGTTTTCAAGTCCCATGTTCATAGCCAAAATTACATGTTGTCATGTTTATACCAATTTACCCAAATCATGTTTCATGTCATTAAAGTTTACCCATAACATAACCCCAACGCTTTTAAACTCGCATATACATTCGCAACAACGCATAATGGATTAAAAGAAGGAACTTGGCAAAGGTATGACAAAAGGGGTATAAGGCCGCAAGTTAAACATGGTGGCATATGAGACATAATGTGTTCACAAATTTGCATGTTACATTATTAAGCCCCAAAACTTAGCATATAGGTGAATCATGGTGATAGATGACATAGAAAAATGGTTAGAAGTTCGCATCTAGCATTCTATGCAAGTTAACTTAAGGGATAAGAGAGTTCTTGTGTTGCATAATGCAACATTTCAACATAAATCTTATGGCTTTTAGCCCACAAAATCAAGGTGATGACTTTACGAATATGCATAGGATAAATCTACACATAACATGATAGTTTCTAAGCATGTAACCTACTCAAGTTCAAACCCAAAACTTGCAACATGAACATTTAACTTCATAGTTCATATCTAAGAGTAGGAGGGGGCTTACAATGCTATGAAGGCACAAATCAATATATAAAAAGATTGAGACGAAGCCACACTAGAAAAAACCCCAAATCAATAAGCTCCAATAAAACCCTTGAGAAAATAATAAGAAAGATCCTTGCTTTGATGAAGATTTGCCTTGAAATCAAGTTTAGAAGCTCTCATATGAACATAGAAACTATCATGCACTCATATGATCATGTAATCTCTCATGTGAATGAAGATAGAATTTATGACAAGAGGATGGAGGCTTGAGTGGAGGCCATGATCATTAGAAATTTTGGCATAGTTTAGATGTAGGATCAATTTATGAGGGTTTAAGGTAGGGTTAGGGGTCTTTTTATGGAAGACTAGGATAGTTTAGGCCGTAGGATAAACCCTAGTTTAGATCCTAGCCATCTAAATCCATCACAAGCAAAAAAACTATACCCAAAGCATGTCTTGGGGAAGAAGTCAAGTGTAGGAACCATTTAGGGCCTTTAGATCAACCCTAGAGTCAATCCGGACCATCAAAACTCATCCCGGGCCTCAAAAATGGGTTCTGGGCCACCCCAGGCCGACCAGGTTGACCTGTACAGGGGGGAAGTCGACACTACAGTCGACACAAGGGGGGTAGGACGACTTGGGTGTCGACACTACAGTCGACACGGGTCAGTCTGCCAGAAAGTCTGCTGAAATCTTGTTTTGGCCATATCTTGGTCATACGGACACCGATTTTCGAAAACTCAGACTCTATTTCGCGTATTTTTCCGAGACGAACGCAATGGTGATGTCCATTTTACCTAATTATAATTTTAAAATTTAATTCTGCCTTGGTTTCTTGTTTTAACGTGTTGTTAAAATTCGGGTTGTTACATTCTCCCCTCCTTAAAGGATTTCGTCCCCGAAATCTCCAAGTTAGGAAGAATGTATCCGACCATCCATCATCCATCTACTCAAAACATCATCCACAGGAAACCATTGTCCTTAGATGATTTCTAATGCCATATGAACATATGCAAAGCGTGTGTGTATATGCTCCTTAGCTAATGCTAATGATCGGGCCTGAATGATCTTTCTAATGCAAAGTATGTTTAGTGCCATGAATCCAACATGTATGTAAATAATCCTAGTCATATAAGTACTACATGCATGCACAAACATTCATTCATATGCAACATCCGCATGACAACACATTAACATTCAAACAGGTATAAATACCCGTGCATATGCAATGCAAAATGTGAGTTCGTCGATCTAGTATCTAACGTGTATTCGCGCATCCATGAGCAACCACTTGCAACCATTTGCAACCATATCAATCATAACATGTTTCAAATACATGTTTACATCCATAGAGTTCTATCTAAGGTTCCCAAGATAAGATCGAGGAGATAAACAAGACAAACTCCTTACGGGGTTTGCAACAGAAACAGGACCGAGAGGATATCCACCAAGCGATAGCATGCAAGCAAGCTCTACAGGAGAACCAGGGATCAACGATATACTCTTACAAAGAGACACGATGCGCACGTCTAAGCCGCATTTCCTTGAGCTTAATTCCAGTGTGCCTTGACTGCCTTTGACTTCATGATTTCGTAGCTCCTTGATTCCTATTTCCAAGGTATGAGTCGGAACTCTTTTCACTGTCGCATCTCGTTTCACTTTCATTTATTCTTTCCCTAGTATACTTGGCTCAACCATATCTACATACTCATGCAAGCTCTCCAAAATTCACTAGTGAATTCTGGATCTCGTTTACTAATGCCAATCCATGTTACCACGTGCATTTACTAGGGTGATTCCTATAACCCATGCTTAAGCGGAATGGACCATCCGCCTTAGTGGCGAACGTTACTCGATCGGATCAGAGATTTCCGATAAATGCATCAAGAGATTCTAGGTAACTAATCATGACAGAACCCAAAAGGTTACACGAGACTTCGAGGGTATTACCAAGGCAAGCTAAGAGTTTAACTACCCTCCTTTCAAAACCGAGAATGGCATCCCTTACTGGATAACCACTTCATCCCTAGAATCCATCCATAGCTCAACAATAGAAGTATTGCTTCTAATCTCAAACACTTGACATTTACACTCTCAATTCCAAACAAGTCATGAATAAATGGACCGACTCTCCAACCAGATTTTTGGGCCAAAAGTGGGATCATCTACCATGCTAGTACTAAGTTGCAGAGACTTAACTATCGAGGTAGACTTAAATGATGCGATGATCAATACAAAGTCTGGACGGGATGGTAGATAAGAAAGGCTAAGCCTTTAACAGAAACGATACCATTTCTCTTAGGTACACTAGAAATGAGAGCATACAATTGCCCTCTCGCTGATCTTGTCCTTATCTTCCTTTGTGGATCAAGCCATACCAACAAGTTGCTTATTCTTAAGCTCGTGTCCTTTATCCTTGCTCTTATTATCCCTTCTTATAACTTCGGTAACAGGTCTCTCGAGAACTTTCTCCATCGCACGGGGAAAACACTCACGTAGTTAGACAAGGATTAGTCGCAGTTAAAACTACTGTGACTAAAGATGGAGGAAAGAAAGGAAAAGAGATTCAATCAAGGAAACAAAGGATAGTGCGAATGGCTTTGGGGGAATAGCCTTATAAACTTTTCTTGAAAAATGCTTCTTTGTAAAGGGTTTTTTCAAATAGTTTTCAGAAGGTTTTAAAAACTTTTGCCGAGTCTGGTAACCTTCTGCTCTGATACCAAATGTAACACCCAACCTCCGCTAGGGTCACTCGCAAAGGAATGCACTAGCTTTAGAGGGGTATTATTGGTAAACATATACAGAAATATTACAAGACAGAACATATAAAATAGCGGAAGTAAAACCAACTTTCATATCATTAATAAACAAGGTCTAAAGCCTTTTACATCAGAGAATTTCTTACATGAAAACCTGTCTTGCAATAGTAAAGAAGCATAAAAACCTTTTCATAAATTATTCCCCAAGTGAAACAGTAAAGTAGCCATAACCAAGAAAAGTCCAAGCCATACATGAAGACCTTCAAATAGAAGAAGTCCGAACTAACAATAGCATTTCCTCCCTGTAACCTGGGGGGGAAACGGAAGACAAAGAAGCGAAACAAAACGGGGTTAGTCATAAAGACTGGTAAGCCCTATCTACCATCAGTATATAAACTAGTAAAGTTAAATGGCATGAGGAACTGAGATGAACATAAGTATGATGACAAGATAGATAAGCTAAACCAAAATAACAGGATGAACTACTGTACCAAGATAAACAAGTGTGTCATGATAAACTACGGTGTCAAGATAAGTCAAGGTATCACATCGTCAGGTTTCTATCAAGTACAATATCGCAAGGTATCTATCATGTATATTCGCTCTGCACCTCCCATACTAGTATCCCGGCCCGCGTCATGTGTTAACTATGAATGTCTCTTGCCCAATGTCATGTAATGGTCCATGTCATCCTAATATATCGTATATGTAGGTTTCTTGATTCGTATGATTCTTTCCATGCATAAGTTCAGTCCTTTGCCGTAGGCCGTACGGGCTTTCTTATGTAAATCTATACCACTTCAACGTAGTACCGTTTTATCCTTGAGGTGATTTTGGACTGCTACCCTTGATCTGGTTATGTTTTCTTACCATGAACTATCGCGTGTTCACTTAGGATTTATGCCACCTAGGGTCACTAGGGATTATGCTACCTAATGAACGTTTCCGTGTTTTGGGTTCAAGCCACCTAGGGCCACTAGGGATTATGCCACCCGTCAACCGCGCCCTTTATCCCACGTATGTATCGTGAATCGTTTCCATTTCTAGACGCACATGTATCTCAATGTGCCACCCGAGTTCCGTGCCAGGGCAAATCAAGAAATACGGAACTCGGTCGGGAGCTTCAAGTCGTCTGCTGATGCAGATACCAAGGTCTGTTTTTGTATCCGTGGCTATGGTCCCACGTGACCCCTCCCTCAACTACTGAAAGGCAATCCAAGAAAAATCATGTATGAGAACTACATCCCGGCCCCACTATAGCCCCACTTTCCTATGGGCCAACCTCACCCATGACTCGATAGCAAGAACATGGTCTGTTGGGAGTTCTCTTCCTTTCCGTTCGTACACGATTGACTATAGATGGTAGGTAGTCAGCGACGTGCTATCCAGGGAAAAAACAAGTATCGTCGACTCCATGCTAATCCATCCCAGTCTTTAGGTCGCTCGCATAGCAACCAAGGCATACTCTTGGCTCTTCTACCGCAGACCTTAACCTCTGTGAGGCCGGGTTTCATGGACCACCTGCCACCTCACAGAGGGATACCAAGAGTACCCTCACATCCCCCGAAGCTACCGCTTCGTCACCCAGTTCGCTGGAGCTTTTTATCCAAGTCAGATAAGTTGCTCCTCCTCGTATACTAAGCGATGACTTACCGTATCTATTTATGAACTAGTCCCATATCCTTGGCTAAGAATTATTACTTAGTTCTCCTTAACTAAGGTTTACCACTTAGCTTCTCTTCCCATTATCCTTGTTAACTACGATTTTCAACCTAGTCCCCTGAGCTAGGGTTTTGTCTAATGGGTTAAGTGTTGTCATTCAAGTTCATGACCTAACCCGCCCACGAATCATGTCGAGATTGGCTAAGTACTCAAGTTCAAGGCTAAGCCCTACAAGTTGGTTAAGTGTACCAAGAAGCTCATGAATTATCCCTATCAAGTCAAATTGGTTAAGTATTTATTTGTCTTAACCCTATCAGATTATCAGGTTAGATTGATTAAGCATAGATTATCTTAATCCCATCAGATTATCGAGTCGGATTGGTTAAGTATGGGTTAGCTTAACCCCATCCACTAATCGTATTACAATGGTTAAGCCTAAGTTAAAAGGTCTTGTGACTTAACCCTATCAGGTCCGCATATTAGATTGGTTAAGTATAGGTTACTTAACCTCATCAAATCATCATGTAAAACTGGTTAAGTATAAGTTACTTAACCCCATTAAATTATCATGTTAAGTTGGTTAAGTATTGGTTACTTAACCTCATTAAATTACCAAGTTTAGATTGGTTAAGTGATTAACTTAACCCCATCGAATTACCGTGCTTAGATTAGTTAAGTGAAGGTTACTTAGCCCCATCTAATTACCGTATTTAGATTAGTTAAGTCTAAGTTACTTAACCCCATCTAATTACCAAGTCGGATTAGTTAAGTGTAAATTACTTAACCCCATCGAATTTACCGTGTTAGATTAGTTAAGTATGGATTACTTAACCCCATCTAATTACCGTGTTTAGATTAGTTAAGTGTAGGTTACTTAACCCCATCTAATTACCAAGTCGGATTAGTTAAGTGTAAATTACTTAACCCCATCCCCTAATTGTCTTATATGGTTAGGTGTCATTAAGGAACCAAGTCCGGTTTAACTTAACCTACCCATTCGTGTCATATCGGTTAAGTGTCATTAATCAAAATTACTTAACCTTTTCATGTGGCATTAATTAGATTAATGCACCCCAACCTCTCACATTAGACTTTGTTGTGGTTACTAGTTAAGCCGGGCGGGTCCGGGTAGATTTACACCACAACCTAGTCTAACCTCGGGTTTTAAGTGCTATATGACCAACTACCCACATTGGGTCCTATTGTTTGTAGCCACTAGTTAAGCCGGGCGGGTCCGGGTAGATTTATGCTACAAACTCAACCCAACCTCGAGTTGGCCACTTTCATGTTTGGTCTAGTGTCTTATTACACTTACAACCCATACGTGTCAAGTTTTCAAGTCCCATGTTCATAGCCAAAATTACATGTTGTCATGTTTATACCAATTTACCCAAATCATGTTTCATGTCATTAAAGTTTACCCATAACGTAACCCCAACGCTTTTAAACTCGCATATACATTCGCAACAACGCATAATGGATTAAAAGAAGGAACTTGGCAAAGGTATGACAAAAGGGGTATAAGGCCGCAAGTTTAACATGGTGGCATATGAGACATAATGTGTTCACAAACTTGCATGTTACATAATTAAGCCCCAAAAACATGCATAACCCCAAAACTTAGCATATAGGCGAATCATGGTGATAGATGACATAGAAAAATGGCTAGAAGTTCGCATCTAGCATTCTATTCAAGTTAACTTAAGGGATAAGAGAGTTCTTATGTTGCATAATGCAACATTTCAACATAAAGCTTATGGCTTTTAGCCAACAAAATCAAGGTGATGACTTTACGAATATGCATAGGATAAATCTACACATAACATGATAGTTTCTAAGCATGTAACCTACTCAAGTTCAAACCCAAAACTTGCAACATGAACATTTAACTTCATAGTTCATATCTAAGAGTAGGAGGGGGCTTACAATGCTATGAAGGCACAAATCAATATATAAAAAGATTGAGACGAAGCCACACTAGCAAAAACCCCAAATCAATAAGCTCCAATAAAACCCTTGAGAAAATAATAAGAAAGATCCTTGCTTTGATGAAGATTTGCCTTGAAATCAAGTTTAGAAGCTCTCATATGAACATAGAAACTCTCATACACTCATATGATCATGTAATCTCTCATGTGAATGAAGATAGAATTTATGACAAGAGGATGGAGGCTTGAGTGGAGGCCATGATCATTAGAAATTTTGGCATAGTTTAGTTGTAGGATCAATTCATGAGGGTTTAAGGTAGGGTTAGGGGTCTTTTTATAGAAGACTAGTATAGTTTAGGCCGTAGGATAAACCCTAGTTTAGATCCTAGCCATCTAAATCCATCACAAGCCAACAAACTAGACCCAAAGCATGTCTTGGGGAAGAAGTCCAGTGTAGGAACCATTTAGGGCCTTTAGATCAACCCTAGAGTCAATCCGGACCATCAAAACTCATCCCGGGTCTCAAAAATGGGTTCTGGGCCACCCCAGGCCGACCAGGTTGACCTGTACAGGGGGGAAGTCGACACTACAGTCGACACAAGGGGGGTTGGTCAAATTGGGTGTCGACACTACAGTCGACACGGGTCAGTCTGCCAGAAAGTCTGCTGAAATCTTGTTTTGGCCAAGATATGGTCATACGGACTCCGATTTTCGAAAACTCGGACTCTATTTCGCGTATTTTTCCAAGACGAACGCAATGGTGATGTCCGTTTTACCTATTTCTAATTTTAAAATTTAATTCTGCCTTGATTTCTTGTTTTAACGTGTTGTTAAAATTCGGGTTGTTACATAATTCGTTTGTTAAATGACGATTGAATGTTTATATTTATATTAAAACAAACTCAAAATGTTATTTACTTTATAATCTAATAATCATATTTAGGGATTATCTCCTGCGAATCTCTCATATAAATGGGTATAAGCACAAATCAAGTTGATCAAACTATGTTTTACACTACAACAAAAACACCATATTACAACTTTAATTTTACAACTGTGCTAAAAGCACAGTTGTAATAAATGCTTTTTTTACAATTATGCAAAATGCACTGTTGTATTAAATTTTTTTACAACTGTTTGTAATAAACATATATATCACAACTTTTCTTTTTTGTCTATTGTAATAACTAATATATACTAGTTAATTTATGATAATTAATAGATAAATTAGAGAGTTGTTTAAACTTATTTTTAGTAACTCTTTTTTCTATTTCTAGTATTAGAGACCTATTAAATATTAATAACAACTTATATTTAATAATTAGTAATATTAACATTTAAGATTAATTCATATTCAATAATACATTTACAAATTAATACCAATTACTTTTAATTACTATTAGATTAGATAAAAACTGCTTAACTGATGAATAATAAATAATAGTTACTTTTTAAAAATTATTATTAAATATTTAATAGTATATAATCAATAACATTTACATAATAATTGACTTTTAATAGTTGAAATTCAATTATAACTTTGAAGAAATAGGTAATAATTAATAATAACTATTACTAATCAGTAATATTTAATATTTGAGTAAAAAACAATTCTCAAGAAATTCATATTATATTTATATTTAATATAAATTTTACTTATTAATTCTCAATTATAATTTTTAATTCTCTAAGTTTTGGTGAAATTTTAATTGTAACCAATGGAAAACTGACGGTCATGTTAAATGCAAAACAATGAAACAGAATGGCAGTAAAACTGAAAATTTGGCTCTCAGTAATTCGCATCTTGTATTTCTACTGCCTTCTATCGGCCGATCTCTCCAGTTCTCGTCTGTATGTCAAAATCAAAATCCCCAATTCCTCCTTCCTCAAAAAATCTTGCGCCCTTCGCCTTCTATTTCCCCTTCTTCCTTCTGCCTCCGCCCATGCCTTTCCATCCCTTTTATGTTGGCTTCTCCAGTTCCTTACCTAACACTTTGTAGGAAGCTCAATTTACAAAATTTCCTAAACCTGAAACTATGTTAAGCTAGCTACTTTCCCATCCACGAAGTTAATCTCACCCGCCTCCATTGCGCTAGCCATCGTTCATGAAGCAAAATCACTTGTCTTTGTCCACGATGCTAATCAATGAAGCCGTCATTACCATCGATTAAACTCGCAAACCCTATGTAACACCCTGAATTTTTGAATAATCGAATCAACTAAATTAAAGAATAATTAATCTCATATGTGAGAATTATGGGAAATGGGTTGCGCCATCGTCTTCGTCTTGGAATTCTGGTTGAGATAGAGTCCGAGTTTGCGTAAATTGGATTCCGTATGAAAAAGATATCTTTAAACTAAATATTGCAGCAAAACTTGAAAAAAAAGAATGAGAAAAGAATAAATGTTTAGCATTGTTCTAAGGTTTGTAAACAAAAGACTTAGTGGCTCATTTGGTTGGAACACGTGACTTGCATACAAGGGGTATAGAGTTCGATCCCCGCCAGCGCCATATTTTTGTTTTAGGGGAATGGCTTAAAATGGCTTAGTGTGAACACAGTTCAAAAAGTGGTTTAGTGTGAAAATGGGTAATTGGGAAGATAGATAAAAAGAAAATATATATATATAGAAAATATACATATATACACACACACAGATATATATATATATATATGACGTGTACGCATCATGTGGCGTACGTGGCGCATTTTTGGTTGTCAATGATTGTTTTTTTTTGTGGCCTTCTTTGATTGGCTTTTATGACAAATTAAAGGTAAGAAAGACTTATGCATGTATAAATGGATATGGGTAATTAATGTATATGGTAAAAGGGAGAATATGTAATTAACAATAATAGATTTATAATTTATATATAAATATGAAGGATAAACATGAAAATTACATGGCATAGATTGGTTCATGAAATGGTATACTTAGTATACCATTAATTGTGAGCATAATTAAAAATATAGTTATGGCATAATTAAAATGGGAATAATTTACATATGGAATTTTTCATAAATAAGAAATATGTAAATTATAGAAAAAAATGAACATTTAATACACTGTGCTGAGTCATTAGGGCTGAGGTGTCACCCTATCTTGTTTGGATGGTTCAGGTTGCTTCTAGGATGATCGGATGGCCTAAATTAATCATAAACTCTATAAAAACACCTCTAGACTCTAACCCTAAAATCAAAACAAAACTAGATTCATGGCCTCTATGCCGTCACCTAGCAACTCAGCACAGCCGCCACCAATTAAAGAGGAAGAAAGCTAGTCTAAATTAATTCTTTTCAAATTTAACAACGAATCTTCTTCAAGGGAAAGCTATTACAACTTCAGAACTCAGAATTCAGAATTCAAGACCTTCTCTGAATTGTGAGTTCGATAATTTTAATAAAATAATTAGCAAATTAATTGGACTGAGTTATGATGTAGACTATTTGGATATGATGTGAATTATTGACCGCATGTTATTATTCATGTAGTAAAATTGTGATGTTTATGTTGTAAATTCTATGATGCTATCTTGTAAAGTTTTGATCATCTATGTTGTAATTTTATGATTGGCTTATCTATAATCGAATCACCATGTTGTTCATATGTTAGTTTGGGTATGTTGATTCATATGATAAATCATAAGTATGTATGCAAGTTTAGATTCTTATTAAGACATGAATCATATGCAAGTTGGGGAAAATTATATGTATAACCTTATATGCTTCATGACACCTATTTTAGATCTAAAGTTAGGCTATGACATGTGTGAGTTATATACCAAATTCTACATGCTAGCTTACATGTTTAGATGTAAGTTTATACCATTGTTATGTTGCATAAATCGCATATGCAAGTTTATATGAATACATGTGTTTGAATATGAATCATGTTATGCAAGTTTGTGGTTATTGCCTATGCAAGATTACACCGTTAGATGTAGATCTATGACATACATGATTTATGCAAGTTTGTGACCATTATCCCAACAAGTTCACACCTTTAGATTTGGGTCCATGACATATGTAGTTTTATGCAAGTTGTAACTTTGGCCTATGCAAGTTTTAGATGTAGAACATCATTCACACATGCAAGTTCACCCTTATGTTTAGATCTAGTTTTAATTATATGTATGTTGTGATGTTTTCTCTTTATTCCATGAGTTAGACTATTCGAGTCTAACGTATATTTTACGTTAAACGAACGAACGTACAACGTGGGGGTAAAGGGGATAATATTAAAAGATTTAATTGGCATAAACGCCTTAAAAGACAAAAAATAAATTTGTGGTGAAAATTAGTATGATTTTACATACCATAAATGGATGGACATAATTGAGTCAATTATGGACATCGTTAAATTTGGAATTGATTGATAATTTGAATAGGGAAAGTAATTCAAATTGGGGAATGATTAATTAGGAGTAATTAATCGTCTAAGACACGAGGTTAGGCTCTTTTGTGGTGTAAGACTGCCCGAACCCACCCGGCAAATCCAGCTGCCACAAATGCCAGTCTAATGTGAGAGGTCTTAGGCATAAATTAGATATGTAACAATTGTAAAGACACGAGGTTAGGCTCTTTTGTGGTGTAAGACTGCCCGGACCCGCCCGACAAATCCAGCTGTCACAAATGTCAATCTAATGTGAGAGGTCTTTGTGAGGTTACGGTCTTAATGAATTAAGAAACACTTAACCAGATAAACATGTAGTGGGACATGAGGGGGTTAAGTGGGTGCCTTGGGTGGAATGTGGAATCTAGTGGGTGCCTTGGGTGGCACTTGAAATACGATTAGAAATACTTAACCAAAATTGAAACATGTAAGTGAATATGAATAAGGAAAGGGTTAAGTGGGATGTACTAGAGGGGACCAAGCTTAGGTGCATAGCTTGTGTCAAGTAATGGGGGCCCGTTTCAACCAGTAACCCATGAGTATCTAGGTGGGCTCGACCCAAGTCGAGGACGGGGCACGCATACTGGGCTTGACTGTAAGAGGCCAAAACGGGTTAGCGGTGGCAACGCAAGTCCAACGGGTTCATGTGTGTGTGTGTGGGCCCGGGCTGGTAGGTAAAACATTGTTGCGTCATGTAGGTATAAGCCGTGCATCTCTGGTAGTATTGGGTTACCACTTTGGGGAGTGATACACCCCACTGTGGAACCAGCACGGGTATCTACGAGTTAGGGAGTCGATCGCTTGGGGGTAATGTGTACACCTAGTGGAGATAGGGGCAGGCGGCACCTATGACGGTAGCTAGGGGTGCACGAAACTACCAATATCATTATTAAGTTCTGTTGGCGGGATCAACCATAGGTTGACTAGGGGTGGTGCAGTATAGCAATTATCTCATAGTGTTGCTGTAGTTTAGTAATTATCTTACAGTGGGTTAGGTGTGCTTTAACGATATCATTGTTCATCCTGTTTCCTTGTTTACTCTGCCATACTCAATATTTTGTGTCTGACCCCCTTTGTTTCCTCCTCTTTTCTTCTCCCCCCCCCCCCCCCCCCCAGGTGCTCAAGTCGGAACTAGCACCAGTGGAGCTTGATTTTGGACAGCTGTGCTTCTTGCTTTTAGAAGATTGCTTGGATCGCTGAAGTAAAGTTCAGTCTCTCTTTTATTTATGGTTATTTTGTATTGGGGATTATGCCTTTCAATTTATGTACTTTGATTTAGTCAAGATGGATATTATGAAATTGGCTCTGGTTTTGATGATGTAATCAAACATATGTATTTTCCGCTGCAATGAAATAAAGTTTTTTAATTTTTCAAGTACTGTTTATATCTGTCTTGTTGTTAAGTTTCTGTTCTATACTCACTTAAAACGCTCCATAGAAGTTAATGCATTCCCTTTGTGAGTGACATTAATGGACATGGGGTGATACACGTGGTATCAGAGCTGAAGGTTACCAGAACATATATGAATTATGAAAAGTTGTTTTTCAAAAACAATTTTATAAAGAAGTACCTTCAAAAGTATGTTTTAAGGAAAGTATTTTCAAGAGAAAAGCTTATTTTAGAAAGTATAACCCCAAGATCCATATATCTTTCCTTCGATTCTCCGTTTTGAATCTCATCCTCTTTCCCTTTTTGAATCTCTTCCTCCGCGTATAGATGCTTTTTCCTAAGATATATGAGGACTTCCGTACGATGGGCGGAAAACCGCTTCATGGTACTTAGACGTTTGTCGGGGCTAGAAGTTGGCTCAAGAAAGTGGAGGACTTGTCGGTATCTTTGAGATAGACGGAAGAGAAGATACATTCATTATACCCTTTTCTTTTCGAGGGTATGTCTTTTAGTTTCTCCTTTATCGCTTACCTTATACTTATCTTATCTTTGGTATGTCCTCTCGCTAGTATCTTTGACCTTTAGATAGGATAGTCCTATGGTTGAAACAAGTGTTTGAGACATGTTAGGTATGATGGATGCATGTGGATGCAAGTGTTTGCTAGTGGTTGCTCGTGGATGCATATACACACACTTTAGGCACTAGATCGGCTCAGTCACTTCATATTGTATATTGCATATAAATGTGTGTACATATTTAAGTAATGGATGTATAATGGTTGTACTATCATATGGATGTTGCATTTTGATGAATGGTTGTGCACACGTGAAGAGATAATATTTATCGATAGGATTCTTTCGCATGCATAATGGACGCATGGCACTATCATGGTTTGCATTAAGGAGGTCAACTGAATCAGTAGACCGCCTGATTTTACATTAGATAAGGAACATATACACACACTTCTTGCATATGTTCATACATCATCAGAAAATTTTAAGGACAATGGATGCCTGTGTTTGATGGTTGAGTAAATGGTTGTTTGGATAGTAGGATATGTTCTTCTTGACTCAGAGATTTCGAGGACGAAATCCTTTAAGTAGGGGAGAATGTAACACCCTGAATTTTCGAATAATCGAATCAACTAAATTAAAGAATAATTAATCTCATATGTGAAGGGAAATGGGTTGCGCCATTGTGTTCGTCTCGGATTTCTGGTTGAGATAGAGTCCGAGTTTGCGTAAATTGGATTTCGTATGAAAAAGATATCTTTAAATTAAATATTGCAGTAAAACATGAAACAAAAGAATGAGAAAAGAATAAATGTTTAGCATTGTTCTAAGGTTTGTAAGCAAAAGACTTAGTAGCTCATTTGGTTGGAACACGTGACTTGCATACAGGGGGTATAGAGTTCGACCCCGCCAACGCCATATTTTTGTTTTAGGGGAATGGCTTAAAATGGCTTATTGTGAACACAGTTCAAAAAGTGGTTTAGTGTGAAAATGGGTAATTGGGAAGATAGATAAAAAGGAAATATATATATATAGATTATATACACACACACACACACACACACACACATATATATATATATATATATATATATATATATATGACGTGTACGCATCATGTGGCGTACGTGGCTCATTTTTGGTTGTCAATGATTGTGTTTTTTTTATGTGGCCTTCTTCGATTGGATTTTATGACAAATTAAAGGTAAGAAAGATTTATGCATGTATAAATGGATATTTGTATATGGGTAATTAATGTATATGGTAAAAGGGAGAATATGTAATTAACAATAATAGATTTATAATTTACATATAAATATGAAGGATAAACAAGAAAATTACGTGGCATAGATTGGTTCATGAAATGGTATATTTAGTATACCATTAATTATGAGTATAATTAAAAATATAGTTATGGCATAATTAAAATGGGAATAATCACATATGGAATTTGTCATAAATAAGAAATATGTAAATTAAAGAAAAAAATGAACATTTAATACACTGTGCTGAGTCATTAGGGCTGAGGTGTCACCCTATCTTGTTTGGATGGTTCAGGTTGCTTCTAGGATGATCGGATGGCCTAAATTAATCATAAACTCTATAAAAACACCTCTAGGCTCAAACCCTAAAATCAAAACAAAATTAGATTCATGGCCTCCATGCCGTCACCTAGCAACTCTGCATAGCCGCCACCAATTAAAGAGGAAAAAAGCTAGTCTAAATTAATCCTTTTCAACTTTAACAACGAATCTTCTTCAAGGGAAAGCTATTACAACTTCAGAACTCAGAATTCAGAATTCAAGACCTTCTCTGAATTGTGAGTACGATAATTTTAATAAAATAATTAGCAAAATAATTGGATTGAGTTATGATGTGGACTATTTGGATATGATGTGAATTATTGATCGCATATTATTATTCATGTAGTAAAATTGTGATGTTTATGTTGTAAATCCTATGATGCTATCTTGTAAAGTTGTGATCATCTATGTTGTAATTTTATGATTGGCTTATGTATAATCGAATTACCATGTTGTTCATATGTTAGTTTGGGTATGTTGATTCATATGATAAATCATAAGTACGTATGCAAGTTTAGTTTTTTATTAAGACATGAATCATATGTAAGTTGGGGAAAATTATATGTGTAACCTTATATGTTTCATGACACCTATTTTAGTTCTAAAGTTAGGCTATGGCATGTGTGAGTTATATGCCAAATTCTACATGCTAGTTTACATGTTTAGATGTAAGTTTATAGCATTGTTACGTTGCATAAATCAAATATGCAAGTTTATATGAATACATGTGTTTGAATATGAATCATGTTATGCAAGTTTGTGGTTACTGCCTACGCAAGATTACACCTTTAGATGTAGATCTATGATATACATGATTTATGCAAGTTTGTGACCATTATCCCAACAAGTTCACACATTTAGATTTGGGTCTATGACATATGTAGTTTTATGCAAGTTGTAACTTTGGCCTATGCAAGTTTTAGATGTAGAACATCATTCACACATGCAAGTTCACCCCTATGTTTAGATCTAGTTTTAATTATATGTATGTTGTGATGTTTTCTCTTTATTCCATGAGTTAGACTATTCGGGTCTAACGTATATTTTACGTTAAACGAACGAACGTACAACGTGGGGTAAAAGGGATAATATTAAAAGATTTAATTGGCATAAACGCCTTAAAAGACATAAAATAAATTTGTGGTGAAAATTGGTATGATTTTACATACCATAAATGGATGGACATAATTGAGTCAATTATGGACATCGTTAAATTTGGAACTGATTGTTAATTTGAATAGGGAAAGTAATTCAAATTGGGGAATGATTAATTAGGAGTAATTAATCGTCTAAGACACGAGGTTAGGCTCTTTTGTGGTGTAAGACTGCCCGGACCAGTCCGGCAAATCAAGCTGCCACAAATGCCTGTCTAATGTGAGAGGTCTTAGGCATAAATTAAATATGTAACAATTGTAAAGACACGAGGTTAGGCTGTTTTGTGGTGTAAGACTGCCCGGACCCGCTCGGCAAATCCAGATGCCACAAATTCCAGTCTAATGTGAGAGGTCTTTATGAGGTTACGGTCTTAATGAATTAAGAAACACTTAACCAAATAAACATGTAGTGGGACATGAGGGGGTTAAGTGGGTGCCTTGAGTGGCATGTGGAATCTAGTGGGTGCCTTGGGTGGCATTTGAAATATGGTTAGAAATACTTAACCAAATTTGAAACATGTAAGTGAACATGAATAAGGAAAGGGTTAAGTGGGATGTACTAAAGGGGACCAAGCTTAGGTGCATAGCTTGTGTCAAGTAATGGGGGCCCGTTTCAACCAGTAACCCATGAGTATCTCTGTGGGCTCGACCCAAGTCGAGGACGGGACACGCGTACTGGGCTTGACTGTAAGAGGCCAAAACGGGTTAGCGGTGGCAACGCAAGTCCAACGGGTTCATGTGCGTGTGTGGGCCCGGGCTGGTAGGTAAGACGTTGTTGCATCGTGTAGGTATAAGCCATGCATTTCTGGTAGTATTGGGTTGCCACTTTGGGGAGTGATACACCCCACTGTGGGACCAGCACGGGTATCTACGAGTTAGGGAGCCGATCGCTTGGGGGTAGTGGGTACACCTAGTGAAGATAGGGGCAGGCGACACCTATGAAGGCAGATAGGGGTGCACGAAACTACCAATATCATTATTAAGTTCTGTAGGCGGGATCAACCTTAGGGTGAGTAGTGGTGGTGCAGTGTAGCAATTATCTCATAGTGTTGGTGTAGTTTAGTAATTATCTTACAGTGGGTTAGGTGCGCTTTAACGATATTGTTGTTCATCCTATTTCCTTGTTTACTCTTCCATACTCAATGGTTCATGGTCATTTCCTGATTTTCCAACTTATCCCTTAGCCTAGTTACTTTGGTGATTATATTTTTAAAGTTATCGCACTCGCCAGACTTTATGTCTGACCCCCTTTGTTTCCTCCTCTTTTCTTCTTCCCTCCCCCCCCCCCAGGTGCTCAGGTTGGAACTAGCACCAGTGGAGCTTGATTTTGGACAGCTGTGCTTCTTGCTTTTAGAAGATTGCTTGGATCGCTAAAGTAAAGTTCAGCCTCTCTTTTATTTATGGCTATTTTGTATTGGGGATTATGTCTTTCAATTTATGTACTTTGATTTAGTTAAGATGGATATTATGTACTTTGCTCTGGTTTTGATGATGTAATCAAACATATGTATTTTCCACTGCAATGAAATAAAGTTTTTTTATTTTTTCAAGTACTGTTTATATCTGTCTTATTGTTAAGTTTCTGTTCTATACTCACTTAAAACGCTCCATAGAAGTTAATGCATTCCCTTTGTGAGTGACATTAATGGACATGGGGTGTTACACCCTAACTAGTTACTCTCCGCCAAATCACGCTCTTCTTTGAAAACCCTAACCCTATCCCTCGTTCAAACCCTAAATCGCCGCTTTCCGCCATCTACTTTGCCGCTTTCGCCGCTGATACAGGTATGGAAATATAGATGTATGATTTTGTTGAAATTTCAACGTAAGTTTAGGTTTCCAGTGCGGATTTTGTATGGTAATTAGGGGTGAGTGAATCGAAAACTGTTTGGATATAAGCGAGAAGGGGTTGTAGTTGTTTAGGTGATATGTTGGACTATTTTGGGTTTGAGAAGATGTCTAAAACTGCAGCTATAAAGCGTTTTAAAACCACAAGCAATGCCATGGCCCATGGTGCTTTCCACTTAGTGTATTGAAAAATATAATGTCATTCATAAAGCTACTAGTAGATGGTTTACAGAAGGAGTCATTAGCAAATAGCTTAATCCTAATGTGGTTAGTGTGTAGCAAGCAAAAATAGAAGAATGTTTATTTCTGTATTAGTACCATAAAGCATATAATTAGCTTCAATGATGGGATTTATTCTGCAAAGTTTATTTTTAGTGATAATGTCATTTGTTATTACTTTCCATAGAGTAAGATTATCTTTCATTAACCCCTTCTATGTTCTAAATTCCAAATTCTTTTTGATCTGGGGAAGGTTGTAGATACAACAAAAGTCCATAGATTGAGAAAACTGAATGTTAATTTTTTTTTCTACTTTACCTATATTTAAATTTTAGCCCAACATTTTTCTTCTTTTTCATATTCTCTTCATTTACAATTTATATAGAATTTAAACTTACATTTTTTTATTTCTTACATTAATTTTTGTATCCCTAATGAAATAGATCTGTAATAAATTGTTAACCATAATTATTAATTAAAATTTCAGGTACAAATGGAGGCTTGCAATTATATTGTTTATACTCTCTAATATTACAGTTGCATTTATGATGGAGATGGAAGAGCCGAAGTGGTAATAATTGATGGCCATGACCTTTTTTTGTTTAAATAACGCAAGCTTATTTGGAATTGAAAATCATAATTGAGGCCAGCATGGAGAGTGCCCAAAAGTATGTGTTTTGTTCATGATCATTCTGTTGGAAATAGTCAACGATATACACAAATGCAAAGTATCGATTTCATTGTGCCTTTATCTATCTCATCTTATAATTTATCTGATATTTGTTTTTGCTTTCTAGTCTACCAGAATTTAGGGATGGCTCTTAATTATTTATATATTTTTATAACTCTTATTTATTTGGCACGTAGCTTTGCTAATATATTGTTGTTACTGTCATAGTCAATATGCATTCCTTCCTCTGTGTGGACCAGCATGAAGAAGAAGAAAGCCTTTCCTTGGTAAGTTTTTGCAAATCATTTCAAGAAGTTCAATCCATGATTTACAGTGTTTTTAAATTATAGAACATTTGAATAAACATATTCTAATTCAGTTATTGGGATGTAAAATTAAATCTTCTGCATATGGAATGAGAAATTTTTTCTTTTATACTTGCAGAAATCTTCACAAGTTGGTTGATGCAAGTGCCAGATTATGATATGTTTCTGAACATCAAGATCTTCTTTTGGAGGTAAATTAATATGTCTTTAAACTATTTAGCTTGTTTTAGTTTTCTGTTTTTTGAGAACACAAAGGGCATTTGAAACATAGTTGTCACCGTTGGATCTAGAGAATCTAAGATTTGCTGCTTCTAAAACAAAGTTCTCTAGATATTAAGAAAAAACTATAACCTAACAAAAATTTCATATGCATACATGCAATGTTCTGCAGCCATTTTGTAAATGACCATTCTAATATTTGTATAAATAGAAAGCAGACAAATGATTAAATGAAAAGGGGCAAAACTAGCATTATTTAACATAGTGTATTATAATGTATTCCCGTACTTTACTATACATGAAAGACATATCTATTATGAAGGTAGAAATTCAAATGATTTTTGTACTCGACATGTTGATAAGAGGATTATCTTATAACTTTCAGTACATGACCATAAAGGAATTTGTTTTTATCTTTTATTGTGTTTACATGAGTTTATGCTGCATACAAGTTTGTTATCAAATGTGGTCTAGAAACACAGGTTCCAATTCTCTAATTTGTAATCAAACTTTAATATACTTGTAATTAATGCAATATGAATTTAGAAATTTTTAATATACAAGTTTTTTGACAGCATCATATTCAGTAAGTCTTCTGTAACTTGTTTCATCAAAATTCAGTTTTAGAACTAAGTGTAAATCATGCTCTTTAAATCTGAATAAAGCCTCTTATATGTCATTCATGAATGTTTCTGCTTATGTGTTTTATTTTTCTAACAATTATAGCTAACACTACGATGAGTTATGGATACCGCTAAACTAGTGACGAAATCTGGAAATTAAATGATTTTTCAATTGTTTTGTTGAATAATGTTCTTTCATTGCCATTGGGAGCCCTTCTTATGTTCATGTTTAATGAAGTGAGCTATCTCTCTAAAACGTGAGTTAATCTTGCTTATAGCCTTTGTGCTCTTTTTGCTATATATGCAATAAACAAGACATGAATTGGCAGGCCACTTTTGAAAATGCCTGTATTTTGGTTGGTGGTGACATCAAGTGGATTTCTGGGATTAGCAATCAGTTTTACTTCTATGTGGTTTCTTCATCAAACAGGCGCAACAACATACAGGTATGTTTTTTCTTTTTTAACAAAAAATTACATCCAATTTTTTTCAAGTTTTTTCGCAAACTTATTTTATTTTTTAACTGGGCTTATGCAACTGTTGAATTTTTTTTAGCTTGATCGGTTCACTTAACAAGATTCCTCTCTCTATTGTCGGAATTCTATTATTCAAGGTTCCAACCAACTTGGAAGAAAAGTACAAATCCACCATTTTATGTTTACAACAAGCTAAAGGATATGTTTATGTATATGCATGCTTTGTGATTGTGCAGGTGGTGTGTCTTGTGGTGGTGGGGATGTTAAGGAAGTGCAAAGATAAAGCAGGCTGATAGTTGAAGCAGAATTTTTGGATGGTACTGATTTGTAATCATTATTTGTAATGAAGAATTGATATATTATTGTGATGATGTATGATTCATTAGTTTTGTATTTTGAATATAAAGTTGTAACGTTTTTTGTGTGAATTGATCCGTTGCTTTGAATTTATATCAATTTGTTTTCTGTATATTCAGCTTTTGTTGCATTTGCAAAATTTATTCAATTAAAGTTATAATAAAGAGTATTACAAATCAATAGAAATAGATGTAATAATAACGAAGTCACAACGGTGCATAAAAGTTTTAGTAGGTATTAGTACAACGGTGCATAAAAGTTTTAGTAGGTATTACTACAACGGTTCATAAAAGTTGTAATAAAGTTTGTTACAACAGTGAATAACAGTGGTAAAATATACGAAACTACAACGGTGCAAAAAAGTTGTAAAAGATATTTATCTATTACAACTTCTTAATACACGACGGTTGCATCACTGTTGTAAAAGGTATACAGTTTGTTGTAGTGTTTATAAATTTTTCTCATTAGTATACCCTTATTTATAAATAATAATAAACAGCATTGCTCATGTTTAACTAGTGATGGATAATAATGAAATCAAATGTACTCTTTCACATAACAATTAGCAGCAGAGCAAATTTATTCATTTGGAAGTTGATTTTTGATCAACGATATTTGTAATATTCATGCTTACAAAAGCCATGATTTATTTTACCTAAAGTGTACATTGACCACTATTATACTTTTGGGAATATGTGTCAAATCGATAAGAATTTAAATACTAAGTGCGTTAGACAATATGAAGGAATCTATGGATCAAACTAAACTGAAAGAAGACAAAAATACCCATGTACAAGCTAAATTATATTAAAATAATGCAAGGAAATGATGATTCAACAATGGACTATATGAGAGAAATTGAACATGTAAGATCATTTCGTGTTGGGTTGGGTGTCCCATTCGGGTCGGTTGACACCCAATCCAGCCGAATGGGGAGAAAGACACAACCCCAAACGTGGTTGTTGTGCCAAAAGCCGGCTAAGGATGCTACATGGATTACAATCCTAAAGCCGTTGGATTGTAATCCGTGTGACGGTCTAGAATTAAATACAGACCGTCCACTTAGCCGGTTTTAGAAAGCCGGCTAAGGAAGCATAACCGGCTATGTTTTATTATTTTCACGAAAAAAATCATCCCCTTCCTTATCTCCTTCTTCCTCCATGTCCACTGTTAATTGGTCTCCGTTTGAGTTACTTTTACTGGTGGAATTGTATATCGACTTCGAAGAAAGGCATGAC
Source organism: Allium sativum (assembly GCA_030737875.1). Taxonomy (NCBI): domain Eukaryota; kingdom Viridiplantae; phylum Streptophyta; class Magnoliopsida; order Asparagales; family Amaryllidaceae; genus Allium; species Allium sativum. Next base: position 301,559,044 of record CM060925.1, on the reverse strand, counting down.
AAAATGCTGCAAGGAGGCGGGGGAGTAACCCAGAAATTTGCTGCAGTTGATTCAAAAAACTTACAACGACAACCCCAAATGTCCCTCGTGGAGGTCTACATATGGAATTCATAAAAAACATCATAGTTTTTGGGAATATTATGCCCAATACCGGGAGATTATCGAGGAGATAGAAGATGAAGATGTATTCAAAGCTACCCATTCCACTTCTGATTCGCGTTACCTATCTGAACACGGAACGGAATTCATCGGTCATGAAGCTTACGAACTTCATTATAGCTGGATAACGCGCTACAGTTCTAACTAGTTGATGTTTATGTGCGACTCTTTATGTTGGTTAATGTCTAAACATTAAACGTTTATTTTGTTTCGATGTGATCAAGTTTTCTATTTTTGTATGTGGTGTTTCGTACTTCCTTTCAATAGTGTTTATGTACTCCGTCCTAGTGACAAGTCATGTCAATGACTGTAGTAGTCTTTGGAATTCATATTGTGATTTGTATCGTTTGTTTATTTACTCTATTGTGATTACGTATTTTGCTTATCTCATTTTATTCTGTAAATAAGTATGGTTTGTATGCAATTTAAGGTTTTTGTGTACATTTTTGAATGCAAAGGAGTTAAAAATAAGGGTCGTTCATGTTTATACTACAGATCAGAGGACATAAAGGAGTCTTAAAATATGGGTCGTCCACGTTTATACTTAAAATTAGAGAATGTAACGAATTCTTAAAATATGGGTCCTCCACATTTATACTAAAGAGTAGACAACGTAAACAGTGTATAGCGGCTCATACACCAAAGTCGCCATCAACACTGCAAACGAGACAAGGATTCTTTGCTAAGGACTAAGCAGCAGCGTCAAGTCGCCATCAACACTAGAAACGAGACAAGGAATCAATGCTAAGGACTAAGTAGCAGGGTCAAGTCGCCATCAACACTATAAAGGAGACAAGGATTCTTTGCAAAGGACCAAGCAGCAGATTCAAGTCGCCATCAACACTATAAAAAATACATGGATTCTTTGCTAAGGACCGAGCAGCAGAGTCAAGTCACGATCAACACTATAAACAATACATGGATTCTTTGCTAAGGACCAAGCAGCAGAGTCAAGTCGTCATCAACACTAGAAACGAGACAAGGAATCATTGCTAAAGTCCAAGTTGTAGAGTAAAGTCAATACTAGAAACGAGACAAGAATCTCTACTACCTTTCTATCAATCTCATTTACTACAAATATAGGTAAACACGTGTTCATTCTTATTCTTCATTTCAAAACCCATTCCTAAATGAATAAACTTAAAGGTTTTGGTGTGCATCTACGTCTTCTTCGTCCTCTTCAGATGAGTTCATTCAAACTTTAATTGAACAACATAATGTTATTTCTACTCAAATGCTTGAGTTAATGAATATTGAATACGAAGAAAGCAATTGTTCGACCCAAGGAGGTTGTGCCTTCGGAAGGCGAGGTATACGATATGGAAGAGATTGCACTGCTGCTCACAACCAACTAATTCAAGACTATTTTGTTGAGAATTCAATTCACGGGCCTTCAGAGTTCGGAAGGAGTTTCGCATGTCCAAGAACATCTTTAATAGAGTTCTCGATAAAATAACCGAAACAAATGTCTTTTTTACTCACAAAGTTAATGCGATCAACCATTTTGGACTTTCTCCACTTTAAAAGGCTACGGTAGCGCTACGGATGTAGTCATACGGTGTATCAGGAGATTCAGTAGACGACAAAATAAGGATAGCAGATTCAACCACTATCTTAATCATGAAAGAGTTTTGCAAGACTGTTGTTATGCAGTTTGTGAGAAATATCTTAGGACCCTAACCCCGTGTGATATTGAACGATGATTGGCATTAGGAGAACAATGTGGATTTCTAGGTATGTTAGGTAGTTTAGACTGTATGCATTAGAGGTGGAAATATTGTCCAATTGCATCACAAGGTCAATATTCGGGACACTTCAAGAAGGCAACTATGGTATTGGAAGTTGTTGCATCATTTGACTTGTACATTTTGCACGCATTTTTGGGGCACCTAGTTCCTTAAACGACATAAACGTTCTGTGATTGTCTTATTTATTCAACGACTTATACAACGATATAGCACCTCTATGCAACTATAAAATAGGAGGTGTAGATTAAAATATGGGTTATTACTTGGTGGATCAGATTTATCCAAAGTGGAAACCACTTGTGCAAGCATATAAAAGGCCTAATAATGCGAAATAAGCACTTTTCACAAAACAACAAGAAAGTTTAAGAAAAGACATTGAACGAGCTTTTGGAGTGCTTCAAGGCAGATTTCATATATTAAGGAAGGAATCACACTACCATGACCCTACAATGTTAGGTGACATCATGTATGGTTGTATAATTTTACATTACTTGATTGTCGAAGAAGAACGTGGTGGGTACGAGCTTCAACTCCGAAACTATCCTGATATTGCTGCTGCATTTCAGAAAAAACTTACAAAGACCCTAATATATTTGCTCGATACATGAAATGAATTGATGATGTAAGGGATCCGCAAGCTCATCTTGAATTCGGAGAAAATATAGGTAAGCATTACTGGAATCATGTTGGAAGTCAACTAGGGCAACGGTCAAATTTTGACCATGGGCCCTACCTTAGCCGGCTTTGTAAGCGCCGACCAAGGCTAAGGTTCAAGCAACTGAACGGTTGCTCTGGCAACCTTGGGGTTGCCAAATCAACCCTCGAGCTCTAGCCGACCCCCTGTTGGGGGTCGGTTGGTTTTCAACCCAACCTAGGGTTAGGAATGTTCTAATGAATCAACATCAATTAAAAGAAATTAGAATTATTATAGCTAAGTGAGTTAAACAAAAGGATAAATTAGAAGCACCAGTGAATAGACAAAATACTATACATATATGTATATATATATATATGTATATATATAACAAGAAATTTATAATAGTATAAACAACAAGTGAGCAACTAAAGAATTAAAACAAAAGTTGAATTCAAAATAACCGTTAGAGGGAGGGAGATGAATAAGATTGACAAAATAAAAGAATGATGAAATTCTAGAAATTCCCGATTGTAAGAAAAACAAAAGATGGATATTCTTTTATTATCAAAATGCACCACGCCATAGATAGTCTGCCACAACGAAAATCCAAGGTATTGCTAGCTAGAGTGTTACCATAGCTATACTAATTTTTGTCTATTGCAACGCACGCTTCAATGTGTTAGCATAGATATCAAATTGTGTTGTAGTAGCTATAGATATATTCTAATTAAAAAAAATGCACCTCAGCGATTCACACCATAAGTTAAAACAAAATCTCAGTCGTCCGTCCACACCATCAATCCGCGCCTCACGTATTTCTATTTCTGCTTTTATTTTCTTTCTGCCGCGTCCCTTTTCATTTCGTTTCTGCCCCAAATTTCCAAAATCACCGAACCCTAATTTCCAAAATCACTGATCCCTAATTTCCAAAATCATCGATCTCTAATTCCAAATCGAATAACCATCAATCCTCGCTTCTAATTTTAATGGTCGCCGCTTCTCATTTAATTTCTTCAGCAAAAAGTAAATTTGTTTCCTTTTTAATAAAAATCAGTTTCCCTAAATGCTTCAATGGATTCAGGCGAAGGATTGCCTGCAAACTGGGTGAGCTCTGCTCATTTCCATATGCATGTAGTTGAAGGACTGCAAACTGGTATCATATGCATGTTTGTACCTTTTGGTTTTAATATCCGACCTGATAAGTTCACGGTTAACCGCGTTTGATGCTTTAGCAATAATGGTATTATTTGTAAGTATTTACACAATTGTTCGAAGTTTGAATACTTTCAAGGGATTGTTAAAAGGACTCCATTTTTTGTTAAGGGGAGGATAAATTTAAGGGGACTCAATCTTATTTTTTATTTGTTAAGGAAGGGTTTGGAATTTTAAAAATAAAATAAAATATAGACTAAAATACCGTCGGCCTTATCATTCCTTAAACTGTATCAATCAAAATTCAATCCCAGTTCAATCCAAACACGTCGCGAGGTAAAAAAGAAATTCGAACACTGATAAATCCCCTTTTTGAAATTTTAGATTTTGTTGTAAAAGATGAATACAATTTGCAGAAAGCTAATGAATTTCGTTTATTTGCGCGAATGATGAATACAGTTCGCATTGGAAGTTTTGATTTTATTCGAGGGTGAATACAGTGTGTTACGGTTTAGACTTACGGTTTGGTAAGAAAAACAACCTTGCTATGAGATAATTTGTCAAAAGTAATTACATTAAAACAGTGTACATATTCCAATATTAAAACAAGTGTTTGTTAAGTAAATTTATGCTTATGTTCATGCTGTGTTAAGCATATTTGTATTTTGTTACTCTTTTTTCATTTGTGGCTAGTGTGTTTTGAATGTGTTTATTTGTTGTTACTGTGTTCCATGCTTACTGTGATACTGAAAACTAAAGTAAACAATGCTTCAATATGTTATTTCATGTGTGTAGAATATTTATGTTTCATGTATTATTATTATTCTATATGCAGAATTAAATTAAAGTTTATGTTTAAGATTGCATTAATGAAGAGTGTAGGGTTAGTATAGGAAATTTTTTTAATATGTTTCATGTATTTCCATTCTCTTTCAAGTGTCCTTGTTTGTCATAAACATCTCAAATATAGATGATCATCAACCATTCATAATATCCGATTAATCCCACTAATTTACTATTTATTATGAATAATATCTGTGATATCTGCAATGTAGAATATGGTCCCTTTTTCTGTTTCCCCTTCGTTGTCTGTGTATCTGATAAATTCTGATGGAAAACTTTTCATCTGACCCGATGGATGGAGCAAACAAAAGAGCATAGATGATAGGAGGAATAATATGTACTTATATCGCAATACAACGGTACTTTTAACCCAAATGAAAAGAAAGAATCTAGCAAAGTTAAGTAGAGAAAGTTGACTAAGGAAGGAAATATGGAATCAGAATAATGACACGTTTACGGACAGGAGCCATTGCTCATCAGCCTCTTTAATTCTATAAATCGAATTGAGGCATTGCAAGTTTCTCTCATCAAGCTTCTTCAAATTAATTTGTTTCTTGTTCAATACATAACTCAAATAGCAAAATGTTTCACAGTCTTCCTATGGAGCTTGCTGCACCGGCTCCAACTGCGGTTCTGGATGTGCATGCAATGGTTGCTCATGGTACTTCTTTTTCCTTGCATATTCTATATCGTTTTTTCTTTGGCTCTTACTGTATCTTCCTCATTAATAACCATTTTGGTGCCTTAATGTACGTAAATATATGTAGCTGCAAAAGAAATGCAGACTTTGGAGAAGTGAGCATGACTACTTCCGATACTGTCATAACTGGTGTCGACGGGTAATTTTCCTTTTTACTAGGTAGTTAATTTGGCTTTTGAAAGTTACTACTAGGGCTCATTTTGTTTGATTACAATATATAACAGTTTATTATAAAAACAAGCAGGGAAGCAGAGGTGTTTGAGGCTCAGGTGGAAAGTGGAGGATGTAGATGCGGATCCAACTGCACTTGCAACCCTTACCAGTTAAGTTGTTAAAGGTGACGTATTATTCAGTTGCTCAAATTGATTTTTTGTAGCAGTCTTTAGAAATTGGCTTTAAGTGCTTGATTCGGTTCCTGTATGGATATTACGCAAGTACAAGTAATGAATTTTTCTGAAGTCTGGAACATTTTGACACATGGAGTATGAGCTATTGGATATTATGCAAGTTGAAGAAATGAATTTATCTAAAGCGGCAGTTTAACACATTGATTTTGTTGCTAAGAAGCAAGGATACGGGTGCGGAGCTGCGGTTGAATAGTAAGGGGACACATATATTATTCGACGAATATGAAAATATGAGGATTCGGATGCGGGGATACGGCATACGTAAAAAATATTTTATATATGTATGTGTGTGTATATATATATATATATGTATGTATGTATATATATATATATATATATGTATGTATATATGTATATATGTATGTATATCGTAGGTTCAGTGGCATCCCAAATAGTGAGCACCCCTTTAGCCTCCCACTTTTCCATCACTCATTTCCCACTAGCTACCCTTCTCTCTCCTTCCACTAACTCTCTCACTTCCCACTCACTTTCTTAAATATAAATAAGAGGTGGAAATCAGGGGGCTTTTGGGGTGCTCCATTTTTGAGGTGCAACGAAACGCTTGCCTACATATATATATATATATATATATATATATATATATATATATATATATATATGATAAAATTTATTACGAAAATTAAGAGTTTCATTAAAATTAAACCAAATAGCCAAATACACTACTTTATCATACTTAAACCTTAGTAGTTAAAAGACAAAAAAATTAAACATTCATTTCACACTTGATATTCATCGTCTTGAATAATCATGGCTTCCATCTCCGACTCATCAAATGAAAAATTCGCTATCTCAAGCTCCTCGGCACCATCAATTGGATCAAATTGAATGCTTCTAAAATTCCACAATTTTGTTTCTCCTTTCATGTATTGCACACTCTTCCTAGAAAGGAGTCGAAGATTGTTCTGTACAAAAATCAAGTCTTCTGCACGAATTGGTAGTATCTTATTCCTTCGAATTGAGTGAATAAATGAATACTACTGCAATTTTTCTCGCAACAAGAAGAACATGACTGTTCCAAAAGTCCCAAAATTTACCTTTCATGCCACTGACGCATCCCAAATCCGCACCCTTCCTGCATCCCGCAACCCAAATACGGGGACGCACCACATGGCGCACCCGATACGCATCCCTTGCCGCACCGCCACACCCCCGCCTCACCCGATACGCAATACGTCACCTAGAAGAAGCACCCATGCTTCCTAGTTTTGTAGTGGTTTATTAAGAGTTTGGTACTAGATTATTGTTCTTTCTATAGTTAGTGAAGTAGTGTAGTTTTCTAGGAGTCTGATATGATGCACAGACTCACATCCACTGACTTGCCTTTTTTCCCTATTATGTTTTTCAACATCACGTTTTTGTGATTGTGGGAAGTAGTCAATAGTTAAAAGTTTAAAGTTGATATTCGGGAATTACAGAAGTTTGTGAAGTCTTCAGTTTATACCAAGAATGACTTTAGGGGACTGTTGGTCTTGAATTTTCACTCAGATACTGTTTCATTATCAACAGGATGCTCATCGAATTCAGTTACCATAACTACATTTACATTGGGCTGCTGCTATGCGAAAAAGGAAGCAATATTCTTCAGGATTATCTTTTCCTTCAAGTCTAACAGTGTTTCACTATCTAGTGTATATCTTTTCCTTTTGAAAAATTCAGTTACCTCCTACTTGAAAGCTATATTCTTCAAGACTATTACTAAAATCAAACGCCAATTGGATACTCTATGGTTCGGTCAGGTACTCATCAATAATCATCAAGCAAAGTGAAACAATGTTAGGCTTAACTTGAGAACTGGTTCAGTATGTTTTGATATGCTATTTCATGTATTTTTTTCTTGCTTATGGTTGTATGTGTGAGTTTGCATATGGTGAATCGAGTGACAATATAGTGAGGAATGTATGTAAATATGAATGATCGTGTAATATACGAGTGAATGTACAATAGTGGAATCCAAAAATTTGTACCATTTGAAATGTTGAAATAAAATATTTATTTGAATAAAATTCTATGTTATAATAATATTTATTAGGATTAATTGACAAGAATAATCCAAAGTTTAACCCGTCCGCTCATATTAATCCCAAGTTTGCGTTATTTAAAAATAATCCCAAGTTTATGGGGTGTCTTCACATATTGATCCCACTTACTTGCTAACCTGTTATAGCCAGTTTCATCCTCTTTCTCTCACGTGACCCAGCTCTTCTTCCTCAAACTGAAAATCCGTGTCCCCTCCTGTACACAAACCCATATCGATCTTCACCAAACTTGGCCAACAAATGCTCCTTCTTGCCACGGACCCCACCATGACCTCGCATCAGCCTCCTCCGACCACTTCTCTCTCTCTCCTCTTTAATTAACTGCAAATATTTATTTAATGCCTGCTCATGCTCCTTTCGCTTACCGTGCTCACAGGTCCCTCGCACCTCTACAAAAGAAGAAATAAAGAAAGAAAGGAAAGCCAACTGTCTTAGTTGCCTAAGCCACCTTAGGAACCATTGTGTCCCCTCCAAAGAAAATTGCAGCATTCCTGAACCATTGACAAAGCGTAAATTGCAGCATACTAATGACATCAGCGATAATACAGTTATGTTAGCAAACAATACATTACAGTTCTGAATATTTCACTAGGCTTAGACTGATGCATGTATTTCAAAGAAAACAAGTAAACTAAGGGAAATATTTGATAACAGCTTTAGTCCTTCATATTAACAAACAATCCCAAAATGATCATATACAACCACCTTGACATCAATGTAAGACATATCACTCATTCTGACACCATGGAAACGCTACAATGTTTACAGACGCTGTACATTCAAAAACGTCTCTTCTCTCTTCATTAAAGAGTTTCTCAAAGCAACTGCAAGTTTTGATCTTTATTATTGTTTGTGACTCCATCTATGTTGATAAACCCACTGCTGCTCGAATTTTCATCAAGCCTCAACCAGAAAACCATCTGCCTTCGCCTCACCCACATTCAACAAGACCTATTACAACCACAAACTGCCACCCCACATCTCATCCACATATACAAGCCCTTACCCACATAATTTCTTGTTTATGTGAGTTCGAATCTATGCTTAAAACCCTAACCAAGAATGTTGCGAGGGTTTTGAAGGGCAACTTCATCATGGGAAGTTCACCTCCCCAATCGCGCCTCCATCCTAAACCCGACATAACCCTCGACGTCAAGCACACTCACAGTTAGTTGAAGATCGCACGATTAATTTGTGATTTTTTTGGAAAAATAATTGAAGAAATTATTTGAAGAAAAATTAAAGACGTAAGAAATAAGGAGAACGAACGGATTTGGCAAAGTTAAAAAGATTGAAACCGGCTAAACTGGTCAATGGGTTAACGAGATCAATATGGGAAGACACCACCTATACTTGGGATTATTTTTAAATAACGCAAACTTGGGATTAATATGTGCGGACGGGTTAAACTTTGGATTATTCTTGTCAATTAATTCTATTTATTATAATCTTATGAAAATTTTGATTAATAGCAGTTGAGGTGTAATTACTTTTAACGGCTGTAAAACAAATTTTAACAATTGCTACAAACAGTTGTAAAAAAGGTTAACTTTATTACGATTGTCAGGTGTACTAGACATACTACAAATATTTTTGACAGTTGTGAAAGTATTTTTTTTTTTGTTCTGGTGGTACATATGGCAACACCTGTACTGATATTGTCATAGGGACGCAAAGGCGTTGCTTTTGACTTTAAGGCAACGCGGCAAAAGACAACCCCGAGAAAGTGTTGCTACAGGTTATTTTTTGCCTATAGCAATATTTTTTGGCAACTACTGCATCACTTCTCTGAGGTTGTCGTAGGTCATCTATGGCGTAGTGATGATAAAACCGCTTAAAGATATTTTCCACCAAAATTTTTTGATATGCTCTGCCAACTTCTAATAAATTAAATACATGCACTAAGGCACGTACTCTTTCAATTCTATTATACAATGACAGAAACATTTTTTTCAATCTTTCATGTGCGGGGGATTTCATTTGAAAAACAAACTAATAACTTTATTTCAAGTGAACAATAGTATCAACATAATTCTGTTATTATTCTGAATACGATATTCATAGAGATTGTGTGGATTAAGTTAAGTGATGTATCCAGAATTAAAGATTTTAATTATCAATGGATTCTCATATCCACTTTATCTACATCTGTGTCATGATAAACCACAGCTCTATAATTATGATGTATAAGTTTCTTCATTCCATCATTCGGTTTTCAAGTTCCCTGACAATTAGAGAGTCCAGTGATGGATTAAGGTGTGGTCAATTGGGTTAGACTCATAGGAATTTTAAAATGAATATACCAATAATCCCCACTCTACGACCACCAGCAACTATGTTAAGCTTGTTTAATCATCTCCAATACTTCAAGTTTGTACTCATAAATGCATTATCATTTTCAGAATAACATGTATAATGTTTGATTGCCTTTAAGAGCATCTCCAACAGTGGAGGAAATTCATGTTAAGGGGTGTAATATCCCTTATTTTTGCATCCAACAGTTGTTACACGGTGTAATATGAAGGCAAATGTTACGGGTTGGATTCAGAGTTCGGAATAGGGCGCGCGAGCTGATTTTATCAGCTCGTGATGTCGCGAGCTGATTTTATCGGCTCGCGACTTCAGGAGCCGATAAAATCAGCTCGTGGCCTTTTTTTTTCCCAACTATTTTTACCATATACAATACCAAATGCATTAATTTTTTTGTAAAATAAACTTCGAAACATAATAATAATATTTGATTACTAAGAGCAAAACCAATTTTTTTTTTTTTTAACGTTTTACCCTAGTTTGTCGTATACAAAAACATAACCGATATGTAATTTGTAAAATAAACTTAGGAACATAATAATAGATGATTAATAACTCGTACGAATACAAGAAAAGGAGTTTGTATAATAGAAAATGAAACACAATCGATGATTAATAACTTAGGAACATCTTAGGAAATGTAACATAATCGATGATTAATAACTTAGGAGTTCGTACAAGAGAAGTAATAGTAGAAAAGGAGTTCGTACAATAGATGATTAATAACTTAGGAACATCTTTACTGCATACATAATCGATAAGTTCAGACAAACATAAAATAAAACACATTCAGGTAATGGTTCTTCATAACTAGGTATCGCCGTGGTGGTTCCATAAATGAGTCATAAGATCCTTCTGTAGCCGGTTATGGAGTTCTGCATCTCTGTAGATAACTTGACGGCTCAAATGAACGTTGAAGTCCTCCTCTGTTAGTGGTTGGTTTTGTCGGAATACTGGAGGTGGTAGCGAAGCACCCTCGTAATCGCAGTGACGTTGATCTTCATCCATATCTCTTTCATCTTCTATAATCATGTTGTGAAGAACGATGCAAGCAAACATGATTGTAGACATCTTACTCCTACGCCATAGCCGACATGGATTACTTATCATTGCAAATCTAGATTGTAAAACACCGAAAGCACGTTCCACATCTTTCCTTTGTCCCTCTTGCATCGCCGCGAACATGACTTGTTTAGGAGTTAATGGATTTGGACATGTTTTAACAATGGTGCTCCATTTCGGGTAAATGCCGTCACCTAGGTAATAGCCATGGTTGTAAGTATTTTGTCCTAGGGTAAATGTTAAAGGAGGTACCTGGCCTTTAGCAAGATCATTGAACAAATGAGATCTTTCCACAACATTTAAGTCGTTATTAGACCCGGGCATTCCGAAGAAAGCGTGCCATATCCACAGATCGTACGATGCCACAGCTTCCAAAATGATGGTTGGTCGTCTTTCCTTGCCGTTGTACGCACCTTGTAATCCCTTAGGACAGTTCTTCCATTCCCAGTGCATACAGTCCAGACTTCCTAACATTCCCGGCCAACCCCTGCTTTCGTGCATCTCTCTGATTCGCACTACATCTGCTTCATTTGGAGACCGTAAGTATTCTTCTCCGTAGACGTCCACAATTGCTTGACAGAAAGTTTCAAGTGTTTCTAGTGTCGTGCTCTCTGCTATGCGGTATGCATCGTCCAAAGCATCGGCTGGAGTGGTATAAGCTAACATTCTCATAGCTGCCGTCATTTTTTGTTCACCGGACAATCCCTGTGTCTTCGATGCATTATGTTTGTACTTAAAGTAATCATTGTTACCTTGAATACCAGCCAATATCCGAAGAAATAGGTTTCTCCGCATCCTGAATCTTCGACGAAACATATCAGGCCCGTAAGTGCAATCCTCATCGAAGTAATCTTGCATCAAAGACTTGTGGTATTTAGCATGATTTCGGTGTATAAACCTCCTTCCAGGAACCGATCCCCCTCTAGTTGTGGACGATGAACTGTACGCTTCACGGTATAGGTCCCGTATTTCTTGTATTTCTTCTGCTTCCTCTTGAAGGATTTCATCTTCCTCTGAATCGCTAGCAAAAGCCAGCAAGCATTTTGTAAAACTGGAATCCATTTATATTTGTTAGTAAGTTTTGATTTGAGATATGTATGACAATGTTGCTGTTATATATAAGGTTTGATTTGAGTGTCTCTTTATTGGATTCCATTATTGGACTGAGTGTCTCTTTATTGGTTTGTGTGTCTCTTTATTGGTTTGAGTGTATGTTTATTGGTTTGTGTGTCTCTTTATTGGTCTGAGTGTCTCTTTATTGGTTTGTGTGTCTCTTTATTGGTCTGAGTGTCTCTTTATTGGTTTGTGTGTCTCTTTATTGGTTTAAGTGTATGTTTATTGGTTTGTGTGTCTCTTTATTGGTTTAAGTGTATGTTTATTGAAGGATTTAAACATTTACGCACCCGAAGGAGTTAAAAAGGAGTTAAAAAAGGAGTTAAAAAAGGAGTTAAAAACTATGGGTCGTCCACTACCGTCGTTATTTAAACATGTAAACATTTAAGTACCAGGTTTGGCGCTTGGCAAAGTACCAAAACTTGGCACTTGGCAGAGTACCAAAGTTGGCACTTGGCACTTGCCAAAGTACCAAAACTTGGCAACGTAACGGTTTGCAATAAAACAAGCATACATTACACAGAACATATGAAAGTAGCAAACAGTACACATACAAAATAACATATCGCAGAACACATAGAAAAATAACATACAGTCCAAAACATCGAGACATACATATATACATACATACATCGAGCCATACATATATACACCGCGACATACAGAAATATAAATCATGATAAATCTGCGGCATCATCATCACCACCATCCAAAGACATGTCGTCTCCGCTATCAGGCGGGTCATAATACGTCGAGTAGATAAGCTGCATGCAATGGCTAATGGATGGGCATCAGGTACTGGGCCACCGGCTGCAAGTAACATCCAATAAGAAGCCCAAGGTGCTCGTAATATGTTCCCCCTCTCCCTCATATCCAACTGGGTACGAGCCTCCATCAAGTCGTGTCTCACACCAGAAGGAGAACGCTGAACTACGTGCAAACTCTCCCATCTACGCATCCGTGGGAAAAAGGCCTCAGCGGCATGACTGGCGGTGGGCTGTATGTGTGGGTGCATGTTGGCCGTGTACTCGTAGTACCAGCACGGCAACATGTACCAAAAACCATACATCTGCTGAACCTCTCTAAAAGCATAGGAGTCAAGAGCGGTGTATAGATAACCCAGTATGGCAGAGCCCCAATCAAACATATGCAGCTGATCTAAATCGACTAGTGCTGCAAGGTAGCCAAGCCTAATCGAACTCTGTTGGTTCGTAAAGAACGTCGAACCAAGGAGGTATAAAATGGTAGCCTTGTACAGTATGTCGTGGAAATCTACCGCATCTACATGCGCTGTAATATAATCAAGTAAATATGTGCAGGGAACGGCACCATTAGCTACACGAGCCGCATCCAAACCTGGCAAATACTGTATGTACGACTCGGGTGACTCAAACTGGGAATCAAATGGAGGTATGACTCTATCTGGAAGGCCTATCTCAATCCCCGAAAGCATGTAAAAATCGGCTGGGGTGATACCTAGCTCAAAATCCGGGAAGTGAAAGGTGTGTGTCGTAGGCCACCATCTCTCTGATAAGGCTTCGACCAAAGGTCGATCGAAGGACTGGGGAGGTATAATACGTAAAAAACGTCCAAATGGACTGCCAAATAGTCTCTCTCGAATATCCAGAGGTAATATGTCTAAGGCTGATGCTACAAACTTCGCCCAACTCCCGCGAACGTTTACATACCGAGTCTATTAAAATAATACCAGTTAAATGACTATAAAACCAAGCACGCCTATGCACTAAACGATAACGTGCATGCACTAAATGACTATTTAACAGTTAAATGAGTATTAAAGTTCGTACTACTAACGTATAACAAACTACTACATGATAAAGTTTTAACAGTTAAAAGACTATTTAACAGCTAAATCAATATTTAACTAGTACGTGCAATAATGTATACTATTTAAATGACTATTGACGTTCAAACTACTAGACCATAGAACGTACGTGCACTAAACTATAACGTAAAACTATAAAGTAAAACTAATACCTGAACGGTGTCCAGCGCGGTAACTGATCGATGGGTGAATCCCTGTGGCATCTCGTGGAGGATACGTAAGTCCTCAATCGTCGTCCCCTCTGGTGGAGGAAGGTGTACTGGACCAGACATGTCGTCTGGCATAACTCTAACTGTGCGTCTCCCGCTCTTCGTCACGCGTGGCGGCATCCCGACATTGGAACGATTAAAAAAGAAATTAAAAAGGAGGAAATTAAAATTAATTGAATATAACCAAACACCCCCCCCCTCCCGAGCCATATATAGGCTCGGGAACAGGCGCGAGCTGATTTTATCAGCTCGCGAGCTCGCGAGCTGATAAAATCAGCTCGCAGGCTGCGAGCTGATAAAATCAGCTCGCGCCTGTTGGGAGATATCAAAGATATCTCCCGTAATGTTACGGGCCGTAACGTTACGGCCCGTAACACTGTTGGAGATGCTCTAAATATTATAAGGTTGTTAGTAATGAAAAATAGACGTAATAAACATAATGTCGAAGAACTTCCATTGATGTCCTTATATTCAGCCAAAACGCATGACAAAAACAAAAGAAGTGTACTAACGTTGGTTAATCACGAATTGAACTGTATTTGACGGGTTAGATTCTAAGTTGCAAAGTAGCAGCAAAATAAACTCTTCAACAGATGTGCTACATCTGCAAACTGTTTACAGGTGGTAAGGGTAATATCGTCATTTGGAAGGGTCGCCACTTTTATGGCCTCTTAATCTTTCGCATGAAATCAAATCTGAAATTAGTTGGCATTATTTTTTTTCCATTACCTGCTTTGGTGTAACATAATTCGGAAAGTCAAACTGACTAGTTTTAATTTCTTTTAATTTCATCCTCCGAATACCTCTTGTTATTCAACTAAATACATATTATGTTCTCAATTATATAAGATTAATCGCCTCGAAGCACAAACAAATCCTTATAATTCAAAAATTGTTATTTGACGACGTTTATTTTAATATTTCGAACGAATATAACTGCTTAATAAAGAAGTTTTACTGTTATTCATTTGAAAGACCATTTGATTTATTTTGTATTTTGCGTTTTGAGTTTTCAACTAAAGCTCAAACCTTAACCAGCTTAGGTTAACAAATTAAATCGACCGTGTCACTAATTTCTGCTTGATCCACTAGACATCTGCAACGTCACTTCATAAATTGGTACACTTATGTTAGGTCCATCACCTGCAACGTTACTTTAAGGCAAATATGTTAACCTCGATGCTTATTCCTGCTTATGTCATAGAAGTACGTACCGATAAATATCTGTATTAAGCATGATGGATAAGAAGATACATATATCTCGTTAATACCTACCGAAATTCATTACTGTTGTTATTAACAATGCGAATATAGCACGAATCCGATAGCAATCAATAATTTGTCACTATCCAATTGTCACGTCAAGAAGCGTTACTATTTTGAAGTACAATCAAAATCAGCAACGGAAAAGCGTGACCAGATTTGCAGCAGTAAAAATATGTAGCAAAACAAGGAACAGAGAGAGAAGTACCTGCCCGTAACGTCCGAGTCCAGATGTAATCTGTTTCCTTGAAACAATATTGCTCCCTCAATGGCGCTGAAGGTTATCGAGTAATTGTTTTCCAAGATAAAACGGACCGGCCTCCGCACGTTGAAGCACTTTCAATTGCAGAGCAACACGAACTCAAGAGAGCAGTAATTAAGAACAGTTTTGCAAGCAGAAAGAAGGGAATTTTTCGGTGATTTGATTGTTCTGTCATGAAGCCTTTATATAGTGGCTAGGGGATGTCTTCTGAGCAGATGTGACCGTCCGTACGGACGCAGGCGCGTCGACTGAGCCCGAAAGGAAACGGGCGCACCTATTCGCTGCGCAAGCCCAAGAGCCGAAAGGAAATGGGCGCATCCACTCTGTTGAAAACAGATCCGTCCCACTACAACAAGGCCGAGCAGGTTAGCGGCCCACGGAAATCAGGAGACCCCAAGAGCCCCAAGGCCCTATCTATGACATTTTAATATTTATTATGAAGGCCTAATGCCTACATATCCTCATTCACTCAATGCTTCATATGCTTATTTCTTTTGTTTTGAAATAGCATATTGGGCTTTGGTATATAAGGAGACATAATCACAAATCACACACAATGTGGGACTTATATTTCTCCAATACCACTCTACCTCTTCTTCCCAGTCTTCTCATTTATTTCCAACAATCCCCCACATGAATGAGAGATTTCTTTTTGTTCTTAAATTTGGTGAAACATTTAACGTATCGGTAAAAGTAGCATAATGGCCTTGAACTTTTCCTAGTGTTTATCGTTATAACCTACTGGCGAATCAGTAGACGAGATTTTCTTTGAACTGTAAGTCTTTTGTGTAAGTATATAAAGATAACACATGCTAAGTGTTTCTAAACCCCTTGGTTCTCTGTTTGTGTTCGTTTTTGTCATGAACACCTGCTTGGTCTCATGAGTGTTTAAAGAATTCGACCTTACAATTCTTTTTTAAGCGGTGCCTTCACACACACATAGGTGATTCTATAAAGAGTATCCCATAATGCTCCACTTGGGTCTTTTATAACACCACAGTATAGACATTATTAAAAGCTAAGCTTATCCTATTCTCCGATGGGTTGTGCACTGACTTATCATAGGAATGGTTTGTATTTTAACAGTGCCATTAAGTTTATCTATAAACTTAGTTGTCCCTTTGAACCTAGATCTTGGGATCTCCAGTCAACTAGGTGGGGTTTCCGTTTAGAAAAACTTTTAGATCATAGGTCTTAAGCCCATTCCCATCGATAAGGTTTGAACTTTCTCTCTAGGCAAGCCTTTAGTTAGTGGATCCGCAATGTTATCCTTTGACCTTACATAGTCTATAGTGATAAATCCATTAGAGAGAAGTTGTCTTATGGTTTTATGTCTACGACGAATATGTCAAGATTTACCATTATACAATGTACTATTCGCCCTTCCTATAGCAGATTGACTACCACAATGTATACATATTAGAGGTACTGGTTTTTCCCAATTTTGAATATCCTCTAAAAACCCCCTAAGCCAATCTGCTTCTTCCGGAGCTTTATCTAGAGAAATGAACTCAGATTCCATTATTGACCTTGCTATGCAAGTCTGTTTGGATGATTTCCACAAAATTGCTCCATTTCCTAATGTAAACACATATCCACTTGTGGATTTTGTGTCATTTGAGCCCCTTATCCAATTGGCATCACTATATCCTTCTTTTACTGAAGGATACTTATCATATTGCAACACATAGTTTTGTGTGTACTTTAGATATCCTAGGACTCTGATTATTGCTTTCCAATGATTTTTACCAGGATTGCTGGTTTATCTACTTAGCTTGCTTACAGCGTACGCAATATCAGGCCTAGTGCAATTCATGACATACATAATACTTCCCAGTATACGAGAGTATTCAAGCTGATATATGCCATCACCAGTGTTCTTTACCCAATTTTGGTTCATATCTACTGGTGATTTTGAAGTAGTTATATTATACTGCTTGAATTTTTCAAGAATTTTAGCAATGTAATGTGACTGAGATAACGCAATCCCCTGTGGTGTCTTTATAATTTTTACACCCAAAATTACATCGGCCACTCCTAGTTCCTTCATATCAAATCTAGAGGATAGCATGTCCTTCGTAGATTTTATTATGGCCTTATTATTTCCTAGGATCAGTAAATCATCAACGTAGAGACAAACAATGACATATCCAACATCTATACATTTTATATAGACGCATTTATCTGATTCATTTATTTTGAATCCATTTGATAACATTGTTTCATCAAATTTCTCATGCCATTGTTTTGGTGCTTGTTTAAGGCCATAAAGAGATTTTACTAATTTGCACACCTTATTTTCATTTCTTGGGCTTAGAAACCCTTCTGGTTGCTGCATATATATTTCTTCTTCCAGTTCACCGTTCAAAAACGCAGTTTTCACATCCATTTGGTTTTTCTCCAAATTCAATATGGATGCAATTACAATAAGCATCCTAATTTATGTTATTCTGGTAACTGGAGAGTATGTATCAAAGTAATCCAGATCTTCCTTCTGTCTGAATCCTTTTATCACAAGTCTTGCTTTATACTTGTCTTTTGAGCCGTCAGCCTTTAGTTTCTTCTTAAATATCCATTTATATCCTTTTTGATCCTTTAGGGAGATCCACTAGCTCCCACGTATGGTTTTGTAGAATGGATTCTATTTCACTATTGACGGCTTCTTTCCAATAAGGAGCATCAGGAGATGACATTGCTTGTTGATAAGTTAGAGGTTCATTTTCTATCATATATGCATGGAAATCAGGCCCAAAGGATTTTGAGGTCCTTTGTCGCTTGCTCCTTCTCGGTTCCTCTATCTCAGTTTCATCATTCATTTTTCTTTGATCAGCATTATCCTCGGGAGTATCTGGATCTCTTGGCCTCTTTTGAACACTTGTTTCAAAAGAGGTTTTAAGTGGATAAATGTGTTCGAAGAATCTTGCATTTCGAGACTCGATAATGGTGTTTTCATGAATATCATCAACTTCAGATTTGTACACCAAAAATCGATATGCACTACTATTATGAGCATATCCAATGAATATGCAATCTATAGTCTTCGGTCCTATTTTGACCTTTTTCGGTTTTGGAATTTCCACTTTGGCAAGACACCCCCACACTTTTAAGTATTTGTAGAATGGTGGTTTGTTTTTCCAAAGTTCATGGGGAGTCTTAGACGTTTTCTTTCGTGGTATTTTATTTAAAATATGATTTGCCGAAAGAATAGCTTCTCCCCAAAAATTGTCTGGCAAGCCAGAGCTTATTAGTAAGGCATTCATCATTTCTTTTAGAGTTCTAATTTTCCGTTCGGCTATACCGTTGGATTGAGGAGAATAAGGAGCTGTAGTTTGATGTATTATACCATGCTCAGCGCAGAATTCCTCAAATGGAAACTCATATTCTCCTCTATCACTTCTTAAAGCTTTAATTTTTCTGTTGAGTTGATTCTCGACTTCTGCTTTATACTGTTTAAACATGTCGAATGCCTCATCCTTGCTTCTAAGGAGATATATATGACAGTATCTTGTACAATCATCTATAAATGTGATGAAGTACCTTTTTCCTCCTCTAGTTTGACACATTTTCAAGTCGCATACATCAGTATGTATGAAGTCTAGAGGTTCGGTTTCTCTTTCAACATGATGAAATGAGGTTCTTGTCAATTTGGCTTCAGCATAAATTTGACATTTGTAATTTGAATCAATTCTACATTTAGGTATGAATTCTTGATTGATCAGTTTTTGTAAAGTATCAAAATTCACATGACCTAGTCTAGAATGCCATAGATTAGGAGAGTCAACCTTATAAGCAGAGGATTCAATTTTATTCATATCATTGTTTGGTACAACAGTGGTTACATTAGCCTTAAATAGACCATCACATACATAACCCTTTCCTATGTACACTCCATTCTTAGACAACACAAATTTATCTGCCACAAATGTCAGTTTGAAGCCATGCTTGCTGAAGAGCGATCCTGAAATTAGATTTTTGTGAATTTATGGAACATGGAGAACATCATTTAGAGTGAGTTCTTTTCCAGAAGTCAATTTCAGCACAATCTTTCCCTTGCCTTCGACCTTTGATGTGGATGAGTTACCCATAAACAGTTGTTCTTCATTAGTAGCACTTTTGTAGTTTGTGAACATCCACTTATTTGCGCATATATGCCTAGTGGATCCAGTGTCTACAAACCACTCCTTGTTGTTGCCAACAAGGTTGCATTCTGAAACAACTGCACACAGGTCCATTTCAGAAACACCGTCTGAAACATCCGCCACATTTGCTTCTGATTTCTTCTTTTTGGGTGGGCCGCGACATTCTGCAGCTTTATGACCCTTCTTTCCACAATTATGGCACGATCCCTTGAATTTCTTTGACTTCTTATGTTGGTTGTCACATTTTCTCTTATTGGACTTGTTCGTCTCGACAACGTTTGCTTTGGCAACCACATTTTGAGAAATCTTCTTGTTAGAATTTCTGTTATCTTCCTCAATTCTCAATCGAACTATAAGTTCCTCCATTGTCATTTCTTTGCGCTTGTGCTTTAAGTAATTCTTGAAGTCCTTCCACGATGGAGGAAGCTTCTCAATAGCAGCGGCAACTTGAAAAGATTCGCTAAGTGTCATCTTTTCATCTTCTAGTTGACGAATGATAAGTTGCAGTTCTTGAATTTGGTTGATCACAGCTTTAGTACCGACCATTTTGAAGTCAAGAAATTTCCCAGCGATGAATTTCTTCATGCGTGCATCTTCAGTTTTATACTTCTTTTCCGAAGCCAACCAGAGTTGTTTGGATGTTGCAACGGTGCAGTACAGGTTGTATAGACTGTTGTCGAGGCCATTCAAGATGTAATTTTTACACATGAAATCAGAATTTTTCCAAGCAGTAAGGGCTTCAACTTTAACTGGATCCGGTTCCAATTCAGCAACGACTGGAGCATCTTCTGTAAGATACTTTGCTAGGCCTAATGTTGTCAAGTAAAATAGCATCTTTTGCTGCCAACGTTTGAAGTCCGCTCCGGTGAACTTCTCAGGCCTTTCTCTATGAGACAGTGTCATTGGCGTAACCATGGGTGCAAAAGAATTGGTTACAGGTGGTGTTGGCGCAGCAGGACCACTATTGTTCTTAGCCATTATCGTTTTCTGCAAAACGACAATATTGTTTCAAGATTGTTGTTAGTAACAATGTGAATATAGCACGAATCCGATAACAATCAATAAATTGTCACTATCCAATTGTCACGTCAAGAAGCGTTACTATTTTGAAGTACAATCAAAATCAGCAACG
Source organism: Allium sativum (assembly GCA_030737875.1). Classification (NCBI taxonomy): domain Eukaryota; kingdom Viridiplantae; phylum Streptophyta; class Magnoliopsida; order Asparagales; family Amaryllidaceae; genus Allium; species Allium sativum. Next base: position 301,538,005 of record CM060925.1, on the reverse strand, counting down.
GAAAAGCGTGAATAGATTTGCAGCAGTAAAAAACTGTAGCAAAACAAGGAACAGAGAGAGAAGTACCTGTCAGTAATGTCTGAGTCCAGATGTAATCTGTTTTCTTGAAACAATATTGCTCCCTCAATGGCGCTGAAGGTTATCGAGCAATTGTTTCCCAAGATAAAACGGACCGGCCTCCGCAGGTTGAAGCGCTTTCAATTGTAGAGCAACACGAACTCAAGAGAGCAGTAATTAAGAACAGTTTTGCAGAGCAGAAAGAAGGGAATTTTTCGGTGATTTGATTGTTCTGTCATGAAGCCTTTATATAGTGGCTAGGGGATGTCTTCTGAGCAGATGTGACCGTCCGTACGGACGCGGGCGCGTCGACTGAGCCCGAAAGGAAACGGGTGCACCTTTTCGCTGCGCAAGCCCAAGAGCCGAAAGGAAACGGGCGCATCCGCTCTGTTCAAAACAGATCCGTCCCACTACAACAAGGCCGAGCGGGTTAGCGGCCCACAGAAATCAGGAGACCCCAAGATCCCTAAGGCCCAAGGCCCTATCTATGACATTTTAATATTTATTATGAAGGCCTAATGCCTACATATCCCCATTCACTCAATGCTTCATGTGCTTATTTCTTTTGTTTTGAAATAGCATATTGTTGGTATATAAGGATACATAATCACAAATCACACACAATGTGGGACTTATATTTCTCCAATACCACTCAACCTCTTCTTCCCAATCTTCTCATTTATTTCCAACAATTACAAGAAACAAGAGAACTAACATAATGGTAGGTAGATCACAAAAGAAAAAAAAAGAAAATAAAAGAAAATAAATAAAACTATATCTAATCAAACTTATTGCAAACTATAATTTTATTATATATGCACTAAAGTTGATCAGCAATGAACTGTCACATTAATATCACATAACACAGAAGATACCAGGAACACTGGAACTACCTGACTTCCTAAATAATAAACCCATTCAACACTACCAATGGAGAAAAACAAGCACCAACAATATCAATGAACAACCTGAAAATTCAGCCATCTTTACATACTTACACCTGGTTTAAAAAACCTACCAAATATGTGATAAGAATGGCATTCCAGGTATAAAACAGTCACCTTCTGTGTTTGAGATGTCAACCACTGTCAAATACTAAGGTAGCGTTTGATTTATGAACTGGGCAGTTAATGTTCACGTCTGCATCTGACGCGTCCACAATGGGACCCACACTTTTGCCCCTTCAAGACGAACGATTGAAAAGGTGGCTTTCGTGTCCGACGCGTCGGACGCACGTTGGACGCGACGAAATTTCCAGAACAATTGATTCCTTCCCCTTCATATATATATATATATATATATATATATATATATATGGGCCCCTCATTGCCGCTTCCATCACCAAAAACAGCCACAACCCGAAAATAAAAGCTCCAATCACCGTCGACTCGCCAATCTTTTCAAATTTTTGCTTTTATATTTGTAATTTTTAGCTTTTTTACTTCTATATATATTTTATTCGTATTTTTTTGGGGGCTTTTTTCTGGAATTGCCACAAGTCAGTCTTCTCAACTCGTTCCATTGTTGAATGGAACAACGATACGACGAATGCTTTCATCGATGTGTGCATGCAACATCTCAGTTCCCATGCACATAATGTTGGAGGATGGTACCAGGCGACCGCGCAGGCGTTCAATGAGCGGACCGGGTTGGACTACAATGCTTGTCAAATGATGAACAAGTTTGACAACATGAAAAGAGATTGGGCTCCGTGGAACATACTGCTACAGTTTGGTGGAGGGGGATGGGACAAGCAATTGGATACCGTCACAGGAACGGATGATTATGTGCGACGGTGCCAATGCCGATGCACAAGTTCAAGAGTGGGTCTGCGGCACGATTCCGGGAGTTGGACTCCATGTTTGCAGGATGCATGCGTACCGACAGATGTTAGTACGCAATTCCGGATGCTCCACAAGTTCATCTGTAAGAGGCTCAGCTCTTTGGCGATATCATTCGTGGCAATAAGGCGGAGATCTCGAGTCATCTGACTCGTAGGTCGGTCAGGTCTGGTCTGGCCCTTCTCATTTAGCTCCTTCGTGCATGGACCGAGACGAACTTATAGATTTATGCATGTCTATATGCCGTGAGGATGATGACTATCAGGATTGGGAGGTGGCGGTTATTCTGTCAACACATGACAAATTGGGCCACAACCCATTTTATTCTCTACTTGACAAGCCCGCACAGCTTAGGGGTTGTGTTATTCATTTTGTTATGAAGCTGTGGGCTGGAAAGATGTGATAAAAGGATTTAGACAGAAGGATATTCAAGGAATGGATATTCAAGAAAACCACTAGGATATAAATGGATATTCAAGAAAAAACTAAAAGCTGACGGCTCAATAGACAAGTATAAAGCAAGACTTGTAATAAAAGGATTTAGACAGTAGGAAGATCTAGATTACTTTGATACTTATTCACCAGTAACTAGAATAACATCAATTCGGATGCTTATTGCGATCACATCCATATTAAATTTGGAAATATACTAAATGGATGTGAAAACTGCGTTTTTAATTAAATAATGAACTAGAAGAAGAAATTTATATGCAGGAACCTGAAGGGTTTCTAAGCCAAGGAAATGAAAATAAGGTGTGTAAGTTAGTAAAATCACTTTATGGCCCTAACCAAGCTCCGAAACAATGGCATGAGAAATTTGCTGAAACTATGTTATCAAATAGAATCAAAATAAATGAATCAGATAAATGCAAATATGTAAGATATACGAATATTGGATACGTCATTGTTGGTCATTATGTTGATGATTTATTAATCCTAGGGAATAATAAGGCCATAATAAAATCTACGAAGGATATGTTATCTTCTAGATTCGGCATGAAAGACCTAGGAGTGGCTGATGTAATCTTGGATGTAAAAATTGCAAAAACACCACAAGGATATGTGTTATCTCAGTCATATTACATTGCCAAATTAGTTGAAAGATTCAAGCAATATAATATAATCATTGCAAAATCACTAGTGGATATGAACCAAAATTGGGCAAAGAACACCGGTGATGGAATATATCAGCTTGAATACTCTCGTATACTAGGAAGTATTATGTATGTCATGAATTGCACTTGGCCTGATATTGCATACGCTATAAGCAAATTAAGTAGATATACCAGTAATCCTGGTAAACCTCACTGGAAAGCAGTAATCAGGGTCTTAGGATATATAAAATATACACAAAGCTATGAGTTGTAATATGAAAAGTATCCTTCAGTAGTAGAAGGATATAGTGATGCCAATTGGATAACTGGCTCAAATGACACAAAATCCACAAGTGGATGTGTGTTTACATTAGGAAATGGAGCAATCTCATGGAAATTAACCAAACAGACTTGCATAGCAAGATCAACAATGGAATCAGAGTTCATTGCTCTAGATAAAGCCGTAGAAGAAGCAGGTTGGCTTAGGAGTTTCTTAGAAGACAATCCAAATTGGGAAAAACCTATACCTCCAATATGTATACATTGTGATAGTCAATCTGCTATAGGAAGGGCAAATAGTACATTATATAATGGTAAGTCTCAACATATTCGTCGTAGACATAAAACCATAAGACAACTTCTCTCTAAAGGTGTTATCACTATAGACTATGTAGGGTCAAAGGATAACATAGCGGATCCACTAACAAAACGTTTGCCAAGAGAGAAAGTTCAAACCTTATCGATGGGAATGGGCTTAAGACCTATGAACTAAGAGTTTTCTAAAACGGAAACCCCACCTAGTTGACTGGTGATCCCAAGATCTAGGTTCAAAGGGACAACTAAGTTTAAGATAAACCTGACAACACTGTTAAATACAAACCATTCCTATGATAAGTTAGTGCACAACCTATCGGAGAATCGGATAAGCCTGACTTTTAATGATGTCTATACTGTGGTGTTCCAAAGAACCAAGTGGGGTGTTACGGGATACTCTTTATAGAATCACCAATGTGAGTGCGAAGGCGCCACTTCAAAAAGAATTTAAAGGTCGAATTCTTCTAGTACTCATGAAACCAAGGCGATGTTCATGGCAAAAACGAACATAAACAGAGAACCAAGGAGTTAAAGAGCATTTATCATGTGTTATCTTTATAGACTTACAAAAACGGCTTACAGTTTAAAGAATATATAGTCTACTGATTCACCAGTTAGTTATAACGATAAAACACTAGGAAAAGTTCAAGGCCTCTGTGCTACTATTACCGATTTGATAAATTTTACACAAAGTTTCAGAACAGACTATACAACCACGCATTCATGTGGGGGATTGTTAGAGGAATACATAAGTGGGTTTTGGCAAAATCATTTAGTCCCATATCGGGAAAAACTATCATCTTTGCCACTACTTATACTAAGGCTTGATATGTTAATACAAAAGAAAGAGGAGATGGAAGAGGGAGAGGCAATGACATGATAAAGCATTCATATTAATATTTAAAGGTCAAAGATAAGGGCCTTGGGCCTTGGGGCTCTTGGGGTCTAGTGATCAAATAGGTTGCGCTGCGGAATTATTATATTTTTTAAATTCTGGCGTGCAAATACCAACGGAAATGTCTGTTGGTAAAGGGTCGCAACATTTCCAAAAGTCATGCCCGTTGCTGTTTTCGAACAGATACGCAATTCATGAAAAATTGCCTCTTCCAGCCTATATATAGGCCTACGAAAAATCATACCAGATATGCAATTTTAATTCCAGTTTCTCTCCTCTTTATCTTCTTCTCGCTGCTCTGTTCTGCAAAATAAAAGTACTCCCTTGCGTTCGTCGTCAGTTTGTGATTGCAGCACACCATCACAAACAGGTTCCGTTTTACCCTTAGGAAACGATTTCTCGATATCCTTTTCGCCCCGTAGAGGGAGAAATTTCGTTTCAAGGGAACAGCAATCACTGGACTCGGGCTTCAATTGGTACTATTCCTTTTTCCTTTCTGAATTCTTATTTTACAGTTGGTTCCCTTGCACGATTGTGATAGCATTTTGTTATTGCAAACTGCAATATCATTGAATCAATATTACTAACACTTAAAAGCGTTGTTATTCATTGAAACGGTTTTTGGATGTTTCTAGTGATTGGTTTCTAACGTTCTTGAAACGAAATTGTTGTTGATTGTTGCATCTACTTGAAGACGACGATGTCGCAAAGTAGCAACGACAAATCTGTGCCGACACGGACTGTGCCGTCGGCTCTGCCTCTGGTTCCATCAACTATTCCATATTCACGTGGCGAGAGACCAGAGAAGTTTAATGGCCAGGATTTCAAACGCTGGCAATAAAAGATGCTTTTCTACCTGACAACATTGAGGTTACAAAATACCTTTCGGAGGATCCCCGATTTGTTGAAGAACTGAAGACTGACGCCACCAAAGTCGTGGCCTTCACAGCATGGAAGAATTTTGACTTCATCTGTAAGAATTACATTCTTAATGGTTTAGATAATATTTTATATAATGTATATTGTACCGTTGAGAATGCAAAGATTCTCTGGTTATCACTTGAAAAGAAGTACAAGACTGAAGATGCAGGAATGAAGAAATTCATTATTGGAAAGTTTCTTGACTTCAAAATGGTCGATTCCAAAACAGTTGTCAGTCAGATTCAAGAACTCCAAGTTATCATTCATGAAATTCACGACAAAAAGATGGAGTTAAGTGAGTCATTCCAAGTGGCTGCCGCTATAGAAAAGTTGCCTCGGTCATGGAAGGATTTCAAAAACTATTTGAAGCATAAGCACAAGGAAATGACCATGGAGGATCTGGTTCTTCATCTGCGAATGGAAGAAGACAACATAAAATCAGAGAAAAAGGCTACCTGTTCATTAAAGGCAAAGGCCAAGGTGGTTGAGGATGAAAAGACAAACAAAAGAAAGCACGAGCAGAATCCTAAAGCAAAGAAACAAAAGAAGTTTCAAGGACCTTTCCACAGCTGCGGAAAGAAAGGCCACAAAGCAGCCGTGTGCTGTGCCCCAAAAAAGAAGAAACCTGAAGCAAATATGGCAGATAATACAGATGACGTTGCAGATATGGACTTATGTGCGGTTGTTTCTGAGTGTAACCTTGTTGGAAACAACAAGGAGTGGTATCTAGATACAAGAGCCACTCGTCATATATGTTCAAACAAATGGATGTTTACAACCTATAAACCTACCACTGATAACGAGCAATTATTCATGGGGAACTCGGCCGCATCAAAGGTGGAAGGCAAGGGAAAGATTGTACTGAAGTTAACTTCTGGAAAGGAACTAAAATTGAATGATGTTCTTCACGTTCCAGAAATCTGCAAGAACCTGATTCAGGATCGTTGTTCGGCAAACATGGTTTCAAACTAATATTTGTTGCTGATAGGTTTGTAATATCAAAGAATGGAGTGTATGTTGGAAGGGGATATGTGTGTGATGGCTTGTTTAAAGCAAATGTAACCAATGTTGAACCAAACATTGATATAAATAAAACTGAATCTTCTGCTTATATTGTTCACTCTTCTAACATATGGCATTCTAGATTAGGGCATGTAAATTTTGATACATTGCGAAAATTGATTAATCTTTGATTCATACCAAAATGCAATATAGATTCCAACTATAAATGTCAAGTTTGTGCAGAAGTGAAAATGACCACAACCTCGTTTCATCATGTTGAACGAGAAACGGAACCTCTAGAATTAATACATAATGATGTATGTGATTTGAAAATGTGTCAAACTAAAGGTGGAAAGAGGTACTTTATCACATTCATTGATGATTGTACCAGATATTGTTACGTCTATCTCCTTAGAAGTAAGGACGAAGCAATAGACATGTTTAAAAAGAATAAGGAAGAAGTTGAGAATCAACTCAACAAGAAAATAAAATCTTTAAGGAGTGATAGCGGATGAGAATACGAGTCTCCATTTGAGGAATTCCGTGTTGAGCATGGAATTATTCATCAAACTACAGCACCAAATTCACCCCAATCCAATGGTATAGCCGAATGGAAAAATAGAACTCTTAAAGAAATAATGAATGCCTTACCAATTAGTTCTAGCTTACCAGATAACTTTTGGGGAGAAGCTATTCTTTCGGCAAATCATATTTTAAATAAAATACCACGAAAGAAAACATCTAAATATCCGCATGAACTTTGGAAAAACAGACCACCGTCCTACAAATACTTGAAAGTGTGGGGGTGTCTTGCCAAAGTAGAAATACCAAAACAGAAAGGTCAAATTTGTAGCAAAGACTATATATTGCATATTCACTGGATGTGCTCATAATAGCAGTGCATATCGATTTTTGGTGTACAAATCTGAAATTGATGGCATTCATGAAAACACCATTATCGAGTCACAAAGTGCTAGAATCTTTGAACACATTTATCCTCTAAAATACTCTATTGAAAATATTGTTAAAAAGAGATCAAGAGATACAAATACACTTGAGGATAATGTTAATCAAAACTCGAACGAGAGAAATGTTGAAATATAGGTTGAAGAACCCAGAAGGAGCAAACGTCAAAGGACTTCTAAAAACTTTGGACCCGATTTCTATGCACATATGATAGAAAATGAAATTCTTACTTATCAACAAGCAATGTCATCTCCTGAGGCTCCATACTGGAAGAAGGGTGTCGATAGTGAAATAGAATCCGTTTTACAAAACATACGTGGGAACTAGTGGATCTACCTAAACGATCAAAACCACTAGGATATAAATGGATATTCAAGAAAAAACTAAAAGCTGACGGCTCAATAGACAAGTATAAAGCAAGACTTCTAATATAAGGATTTAGACAGAAGGAAGATCTAGATTACTTTGATACTTATTCACCAGTAACTAGAATAACATCAATTAGGATGCTTATTGCGATCGCATATATATTAAATTTGGAAATATACCAAATGGATGTGAAAACTGCATTTTTAAATAGTGAACTAGAAGAAGAAATTTATATGAAGGGTTTCTAAGCCAAGGAAATGAAAATAAGGTGTGCAAGTTAGTAAAATCACTTGATGGCCTTAACCAAGCTCCGAAACAATGGCATGAGAAATTTGATGAAACTATGTTATCAAATGGATTCAAAATAAATGAATCTGGTAAATGCATATATGTAAGATATACGAATATCGGATACGTCATTGTTTGTCTTTATGTTGATGATTTATAAATCCTTGGGAACAATAAGGCCATAATAAAATCTATGAAGGATATGTTATCTTCTACATTCGACATGAAAGACCTAGGAGTGGCTGATGTAATCTTGGGTGTGAAAATTGTAAAAACACCACAAGGATATGCGTTATATCAGTTACATTACATTGCCAAATAACTTGAAAGGTTCAAGCAATATAATATAACCATTGCAAAATCACCAGTGGATATGAACCAAAATTGGGCAAAGAACACCGGTGATGGAATATATCAGCTTGAATACTATCGTATACAAAGAAGTATTATGTATGTCGTGAATTGCACTAGGCCTGATATTGCATATGTTATAAGCAAGTTGAGTAGATATACCAGTAATCCTGGTAAACATCACTGGAAAGCAATAATCAGGGTCTTAGGATATCTAAAATATACACAAAATAATGTGTTGTAATATGAGAAGTGTCCTTCAGTAGTAGAAGGATATAGTGATGCCAACTGGATAACTGGCTCAAATGACACAAAATACACAAGTGGATATGTGTTTACATTAGGAAATGGAGCAGTCTCATCAAAATCATCCAAACAGACTTGCATAGCAAGATCAACAATGGAATCAGAGTTCATTGCTCTAGATAAAGCCGTAGAAGAAGCAGATTGGCTTAGGAGTTTCTTAGAAGACATTCCAAATTGGGGAAAAACTATACCTCCAATATGTATACATTGTGATAGTCAATCTGCTATAGGAAGGGCAAATAGTTCATTATATAATGGTAAGTCTCGACATATTCGTCGTAGACATAAAACCACAAGACAACTTTTCTCTAATGGAGTTATCACTATAGACTATGTAAGGTCAAAGAATAACATAGCGGATCCACTAACAGTAGGCTTGCCAAAATAAAAAGTTCAAACCTTATCAATGGGAATGGGCTTAAGACCTATGAACTAAGAGTTTTCTAAAACGAAAACCCCACCTAGTTGACTGGGGATACTAAGATCTAGGTTCAAAGGGACAACTAAGTTTAAGATGAACTTGACGGCACTGTCAAATACAAACCATTCCTGTGAAAAGTCAGTGCACAACCCGTCGAAGAATAGGATAAGCTTGTGTTTTAATGATGTGTATACTGTGGTGTTGCAAAGAACCATGTGGGGTGTTACAGCATACTCTTTATAGATTCACCTATGTGAGTGCGAAGGCGCCGCTTCAAGAAGAATTTAAAGGTCGAATTCTTCAAGCACTCATGAAAACAAGGCGGTGTTCATTGCAAAAACGAACAAAAATAGAGAATCAAGGAGTTAAAGAGCATTTATCATGTGTTATCTTTATAGACTTACACAAACGGCTTACAGTTCAAAGACATTCTAGTCTACTGGTTCGCCAGTTAGTTATAACTGTAAAACACTAGGAAAAGTTCAAGGGTGCTACTTTTACCGATTTGATAAATGTTAGACAAAATTTTAGAATAGATCATACAACCACTCATTCATGTGGGGGATTGTTAGAGGAATGAATAAGTGGGTTTTTGCAAAATCATTTAGTTCCACATCGAGAAAAACAATCACCTTTGCCACTACTTATACTAAGGCTTGTTATGTTATTACAAAAGAAAGAGGAGATGGAAGAGGTAGAGGCAATGACATGATAAAGCATTCATGTTAATATTTAAAGGTCAAAGATAAGGGCCTTGCGTCTTGGGGCTCTTGGGGTCTGGTGATCAAATGGGCTGGGCTGGGCTGCAGAATTATTATATTTTTGAAATTCTGGCATGCAAATACCAATGGAAATGTCTTTTGGTAAAGGGTCGCAACCTTTCCAACAATCATACCCGTTGTTGTTCGAACAGATATGCCAATTCATGAAAGATTGCCTCTTCCAGCCTATATATTGGCCTGCGAAAAATCAAACCAGATATGCAATTTTAATTCCAGTTTCTCTCCTATTTATCTTCCTCTCGCTGCTTTGTTCTGCAAAATAAAAATACTCCCTTGCGTTCATCATCAATTTGTGATTGCACCACACCATCACAAACAGGTTCCATTTTACCCTTGGGAGACGATTGCTCAATATCCTTTTCGCACCGTAGAGGGAGTAATTTCATTCCAAGGGAATAGCGATTGCTGGACTCGGGCATCAATTGGAACTGTTCCTTTTTCCTTTCTGAATTCTTATTTTACAGTTGATTCCCTTGCATGATTGTGATAGCATTTGTTTATTGCAAACTGCAATATCATTGAATCAATATTACGAACGCTTAAAAGCATTGATGTTCATAGAAATGGTTTTCGGACATTTCTAGTGATTAGTTTGTAACAATCTTGAAATGAAATTGTTATTGATTATTGCATCTACTTGCAGACGACGATGTCGCAAAGTAGCAACGACAAATCCGTGCCGACACGGACTGTGCCGTCGGCTCCGCCTCTTGTTCCACCAACTATTCCGTATTCACATGGCGAAAGACCAGAGAAGTTTAATGGCTAGGATTTCAAACGCTGGCAACAAAAGATGCTTTTCTACCAGACAACATTGGGGCTAGCAAAATACCTTTCGAAGGATCCCCCATTTGTTGAAGAACTGGAGCCTGATGCCACCAAAGTCAAGGCCTTTATTGCATGGAAGAATTCTGACTTCATCTGTAAGAATTTCATTCTCAATGGTTTAGATAATAGTTTATATAATGTATATTGTACTTTTGAGACTGCAAAGATTCTCTAGTTATCACTTGAAAAGAAATACAAGACTGAAGATGTCGGAATGAAGAAATTCATTGTCGGAAAATTTCTTGACTTCAAAATGGTCGATTCCAAAACAGTTGTCAGACAGATTCAAGAACTCCAGGGTATCATTCAATAAATTCACGACGAAAAGATGGAGTTAAGTGAGTCATTCCAAGTGGCTGCCGCTATCGAAAAGTTGCCTCCGTCATGGAAGGATTTCAAAAACTATTTGAAGCATAAGCGCAAGGAAATGACCATGGAGGATCTGGTTGTTCGTCTGCGAATCGAAGAAGACAACAGAAAATCAGAGAAAAAGGCTACCAGTTCATTATAGGCAAAGGCCAATGTGGTTGAGGATGAAAAGACAAACAAAAGAAAGCGCGAGCAAAATCCTAAAGCAAAGAAACAAAAGAAGTTTCAAGGATCTTACCACAATTGCGGAAAGAAAGGCCATAAAGAAGAAGTGTTTCGTGCCCCCAAAAAGAATAAACCTGAAGCAAATATGGCAGATAATTCAGATGATGTTGCAGATATGGACTTATGTGTGGTAGTTTCTGAGTGTAACCTTGTTGGTAACAACAAGGAGTGGTTTCTAGATATAGGAGCCACTCGTCATATATGTGCCAACAAATGGATGTTTACAACCTACAAACCTGCCACTGATAATGAGCAACTATTCATGGGTAACTCATCCACATCAAAGGTGCAAGGTAAGGGAAAGATTGTACTGAAGTTATCTTCTGGAAAGGAACTAATATTGAATGACATTCTTCACGTTCCAGAAATCCGCAAGGACCAGATTTCAGGATCGTTGCTCAGCAAACATGGTCTCAAACTAACGTTTGTTGCTGATAAGTTTGTAATATCAAAGAATGGAGTGTATGTTGGAAGAGGATATGTGTATGATGGCTTGTTTAAAGCAAAAGTAAACGCTGTTGTACCAAACAATGATATGAATAAAATTGAATCTTCTGCTTATATTGTTGACTCTTCTAACATATGGCATTCTAGATTAGGGCATGTAAATTTTGATACATTGCGAAAATTGATTAATCTAGAATTCATGCCAAAATGCAATATAATTCCAACTATAAATGTCAAGTTTGTGCAGAATCGAAAATGACTAGAACCTCGTTTCAACATGTTGAACGAGAAACGGAACCTCTAGAATTAATACATACTGATGTATGTGATTTGAAAATGTGTCAAACTAGAGGTGGAAAGAGGTACTTTATCACATTCATTGATGATTGTACCAGATATTGTTACGTCTATCTCCTTAGAAGTAAGGACGAAGCAATCGTCATGTTTAAACAATATAAGGCAGAAGTTGAGAATCAACACAACAATAAAATAAAATCTTTAAGGAGTGATAGAGGAGGAGAATACGAGTCTCCATTTGAGGAATTCTGTGCTGAGCATGGAATTATTCATCAAACTATAGCACCGTATTCACCCCAATCCAACGGTATAGCCGAACGGAAAAATAGAACTCTTAAAGAAATAATGAATGCCTTACTATTTAGTTCTGGCTTGCCTGATAACTTTTAGGAAGAAGCTATTCTTTTGGCAAATCATATTTTGAATAAAATACCACAAAAGAAAACATCTAAATCTCCCCATGAACTTTGGAAAAATAGACCACCATCCTACAAATACTTGAAAGTGTGGGGGTATCTTACCAAAGTAGAAATACCAAAACCAAAAAAGGTCAAAATTGGACCAAAGACTATAGATTGCATATTCATTTGATATGCTCATAATAGTAGCGCATATCGATTTTTGGTGTACAAATCTGAAATCGATGACATTCATGAAAACACCATTATCAAGTCACGAAGTGCTAGATTCTTTGAAGACATTTATCCTCTAAAATCCTCTATTGAAAATATTGTTCAAAAGAGATCAAGAGATACAAATACACTTGAGGATAATGTTAACCAAAACTCGAACGAGGGAAATGTTGAAACAGAGGTTGAAGAACTCAGAAGGAGCAAACGTCAAAGGACTTCTAAAACCTTTCGACCCGATTTCTATGCATATATGATAGAAAATGAACCTCTTACTTATCGACAAGCAATGTCATCTACTGAGGCTCCATACTGGAAGGAGGCCATCAACAGTGAAATAGAATCCATTTTACAAAACTATACGCGTGAACTGGTGGATCTACCCAAAGGATCAAAACCACTAGGACATAAGTGGATATTCAAGAAAAAACTAAAAGCTGACAGCTCAATAGACAAGTATAAAGCAAGACTTGTAATAAAAGGATTTAGACAGAAGGAAGATCAGGATTACTTTGATACGTACTCACCAGTAACTAGAATAACATCGATTAGGATGCTTATTTCAATCGAATCCATATTTAATTTGGAAATACACCAAATGGATGTGAAAACTGCATTTTTAAATTGTGAACTAGAAGAAGAAATTTATATGCAGCAACCTGAAGGGTTCTAAGCCCATGAAATGAAAATAAGCTGTGCAAGTTAGTAAATTCAGTTTATGGGCTTAAAAAAGCTCCAAAACAATGGCATGAGAAATTTGATGAAACTATGTTATCAAATGGATTCAAATTAAATGAATCAGTTAAATGTGTATATGTAAGATATACGAATAGTAGATACGTCATTGTTTGTCTTTATGTTGATGATTTATTAATCCTAGGTAAGCCATAATAAAATCTACGAAGGATATGTTATCTTCTAGATACGGCATGAAAGACCTAGGAGTGGCTGATGTAATCTTGGGTGTGAAAATTGTAAAAACACCACAAGGATATGCGTTATCTTAGTCACATTACATTGCCAAATTACTTGAAAGGTTCAAGCAATATAATATAACCATTGCAAAATCAATAGTGGATATGAAACAAAATTAGGTAAAGAACACCGGTAATGGAATATATCAGCTTGAATACTCTCGTATACTAGGAAGTATTATGTATGTCATGAACTGCACTAGGCCTAGTATTGCATACGCTATAAGCAAGTTGAGTAGATATACCAGTAATCCTAGTAAACATCACCGGAAAGCAATAATCAGGGTCTTGGGATATCTAAAATATACACAAAATTATGTGTTGCAATATGAAAAGTATCCTTTAGTAGTAGAAGGATATACTGATGCCAATTAAATAATTGGCTCAAATGACACAAAATCCACAAGTGGATATGTGTTTACATTCGGAAATGGAGTAGTCTCATGGAAATCATCCAAAAAGGCTTGCATAGCAAGATCAACAATGGAATCAGAGTTCATTGCACTAGATAAAGCCGCAGAAGAAGCAGATTGGCTTAGGAGTTTCTTGGAAGACATTTCAAACTAGGAAAAATTTGTACCTCCAATATGTATACATTGTGATAGTCAATCTGCTATAGGAAGGGAAAATAGTACATTAAATAATGGTAAGTATCGACATATTCGTCATAGACATAATACAATAATACAACTTCTCTCTAATGGAGTTATCACTATAGACTATGTAAGGTCAAAGGATAACATAGCGGATCCATTAACTAAAGGCTTACCAAGAGAGAAAGTTGAAACCTTATCAATGGGAATGGGCTTAAGACCTATGAACTAAGAGTTTTATAAAACGGAAACCCCACCTAGTTGACTGGAGATCCCAAGATCTAGGTTCAAAGGGACAACTAACTTTAAGATAAACTTGACGGCATTGTTAAATACAAACCATTCCTATGACATGTCCGTGCACAACCCGTCAGAGAATAGGATAAGCTTGGGTTTTAATGATGTCTATACTGTGGTGTTACAAAGAACCAAGTAGGGTGTTACGGGATACTCTTTATAGAATCACTTATGTGAGTGCGAAGGCGCCGCTTCAAGAAGAATTTGAAGGTCGAATTCTTCAAGCACTCATGAAACCAAGGTGGTGTTCATGGCAAAAACGAAAACAAACAGACGACTAAGGAGTTAAAGAGTATTTATCATGTGTTATCTTTATAGAATTACACAAACGGCTTACAATTCAAAGACAGTCTAGTCTACTGATTCGCCAGTTAGTTATAACGATAAAACACTAGGAAAAGTTCAAGGCCTTTGTGCTACTTTTATCGATTTGGTAAATGTTACAAAAAGTTTCAGAACAGATAATACAACCACTCATTCACGTGGGTGAATGTTAGACGAATGAATAAGTGGGTTTTGGCAAAATCATTTAGTCCCACATCGGGAAAAACTATCACCTTTGCCACTACTTATACTAAGGCTTGATATGTTATTACAAAAGAAAGAGGAGATGGAAGAGGGAGAGGCAATGACGTGATAGAGCATTCATGTTAATATTTAAAGGTCAAAGATAAGGGCCTTGGGCCTTGGGGCTCTTGGGATCTGGTGATCAAATGGACTGCGCTACGGAATTATTATATTTTTGAAATTCTGGCACGCAAATACCAATGAAAATGTATGTTGGTAAAGGGTCGCAACCTTTCTAACAGTCATACCCATTGATGTTCGAACAGATACGCCAATTCATTTAAAAGTGCCTCTTCCAGCCTATATATAGACCTGCGAAAAATCAAACCAGATATGCAGTTTTAAACCCAGTTTCTCTCCCCTTTATCTTCTTCTAGCTACTGTTTCTGCAAAATAAAAATACTCCCGTGCGTTCATCATCAGTTTGTGATTGCAGCGCACCATCACAAACAGGTTTCGTTTTACCCTTGGGAGACGGTTGCTCGATATCCTTTTTGCGCCATAGATGGAGAAATTTCATTTCAAGGGAACAACTCTCGCTGGACTTGGGCTTCAACTGGTACTATTCCTTATTCCTTTCTGAATTATTATTTTAAAGTTTGTTCCCTTGCAAGATTTTGATAGCATTTTGTTATTGCAAACTGCAATATCATTGAATCAATATTACTAACGCTAAAAAGCGTTGATGTTCATTGTAATACCCCGCCTTCGTTAAGGTCACTAACAAAGGGAATGCCTTAACTTCGATGGAGCATTATAGGTAAAAGATGCAGATAAATTACAAGACAGACAAATAAGCAGCAGAAATAAAGTCATTTTATAAACAACTTAATTCAGTCAAGCTTTTACAACAATTTTCTCAAATCATACTTAAAAGTAATACATAGAACTTCTGTCTTGGTTTAATAACTTCCAAGTGTAAAAGGAGCAAAAAATAACAATGATATTCCCCAATAAAGCATGAACCAGCCATAGCAGTGGAAGAGAGAGAGAGTCCAAAGCAAAAACATCGACCATCTTCGAGCTTGAAAAGAAAACTAAGCTACGTGGTAACATTTCCTCCCTGTGAACCGGGGGGGAACAGAAGAAAAGAGGCAAAACAAAACTAGGTCAGACATAAGTCTGGTAAGTCCAATGATTATTCAACATATAAATTGGTAAGAGAACCAAGACATAAATAAACTGGATGCAGGATAATAACAAAGAAACAAGGTAACAAAGGATAAGCATAAGGTATGATAAACTGAATGCGCTCCTACTCTTTCTCTGCTTTTGCTACTACCTTGTTATTATGATTTTTATATCTATCTCTGCACCACCTAACTAATGTCCCATCTAGAAATCTGTATAAAATGATAATGTGATCCCAATCCCCGTAATTGTGGTAGCCTTCAGGTGTACATCTATCGTGACGATTCCACCTCATTCAGCCTAATTGCCATGAACATGTTAGATGTACCCTTACTACCCTATCGATCGGCTCCTTACTTGCATAAATGTTCCATGTGTTTATGTCAATCGGCCCTTTCTTGCGTGTAGATACCCTGTGCTGGTCCCACCATAAGGTGTATCAATCCTTATGATGGCGACCCGACATGATTCAAGATGCACAGTATATAACTAATGGTACCCAGTGCCTGTTTTTCCCACTCTGGAATACGTGCGCGCCCATGAACCATCGGAACCTACACTGACGTACCCCCTGCCGCTGCTTTGACCGCTTACAATCAGTCCAATAATTGTGCCCCACCCTGCCCAGTTCAGGGTACTGTGATACATCTATGTGAGTTACTGCTGAAATGGGCCCCGTTACTAGGGTTTCCTATTGGTTAAGTTTGTGGGCCTATATTTACTAATATTACCCACCAACCCGATGTGTACTTAACCCTCCAACTGATTCAAGCATGTTTATTCAACGGTTAAGTTTATGGGCCTATATGTACTAATATTACCCACCCACACAAGATGTACATAACCCTCCCATCGATTCAAGTAGGTTTATTTAACGGTTAAGTTTGTGGGCCTATATGTACTAATATTTCCCACCGACACGAGATGTACTTAACCCTCCCATCAATTCAAGTTATGTTTATTTAACGGTTAAGTTTGTGGGCCTATATTTACAAATATTACCCACCAACCCGATATGTACTTAACCCTCCCGCAGATTAGGCCATATTGGTTAAGTGTCACCCGTTCATGTTAACTTAACCCACCCATTAATCATGTCATGTTGGTTAAGTGTTTCTTATTAACTTAACCTTCTTCACTTATCATGTTGAATTAGTTAAGTGTTTCCTATTAACTTAACCCCGTTCGTCCATTAAGTTATATTGGTCAAGTGTGCTTTGTTAACTCATCCCCGCGTGTTCATCATGTTGTATTAGCAATCAGCTCAAGTTAACTTAACCCACCTACTTGTCATATTACTTTGGTTAAGTGTTGCCTTCTTGTGTTAGCTTAACCCTACCACAAATCAAGTTATATTGGTTAAGTGTTGCCCTCTTGTTTTAACTTAACCTTACCACAAATCAAGTTATATTGGTTAAGTATTTTTTATTACTTAAACCTACATGTTCATCATGCTATACTGGTTAAATGTTTCTTATTAACTTAACCCTAGTCATTCATCTTATTATATTGGTTAAGTGTTACCTTAATTAACTTAACCCCACAATTGCTGTCTTAGCTTTAATTCATTCATTAAAGCACCAACCACTCGCATTAGACAGGTGTTGTTATGGTTACTAGATGTGTCGGGCGGTTTCGGGCAGTTTTACACTGCAACTCAGTCTAACCTTGGGTTCTTTTCGGCTTGATGCACTAACCTCTCGCATTAGATATATATTGTAACAGTTGATGGATGTGCCGGGCGGTTCCGGGCAGCCTTACACTGTAACTCAATCGAACCTCGGGTTAGGCATATTTGTCTTTTCTAAATTTACATACGTACCTTCTATATTTATATGTAAATTATTGTCATTCAAGTCATGCCCAATTTCTCTCTAAATCATGTTCATAATTTTAGGTATATAAATTATACCATTTCAATGCCATTAATCATTTAAAACATGCCAATAACACGTAAATTCATTTTTTTCCCAACGTTACCCCCGCTAAACGTTCGCACAAATTTCATAGAATCTTAGGCTTCACAATTTAGCCTAACTCAAAATCAAGAGGGGAAAAGGAAGAGATACGTAGAATTCAAGACAAGCATAATATGGATCCAACATATGTTACATAAATTTGGCATAGAATAAATATATGTTTAATTACGAACTTGCAATTTTGAACCTAATCAACATGAACCATACGCATATCAATGGGAGTTTATATAGAACTACACATTTCCAATTAGTTATATAAAGGTGGACTTGCATTTTTGGATCTAATTAACATGGTTTTTAAACATACGAAATTACCCAAATCCAACTAGGCATGTATATGCAAACTTCTATTTTTGGTCCAATGAACATAAACCTTAAGCATATAGAATTGCACAAGTTTAACTAGACATGTGAATGTAAACTTTAATTTGGATCCAGCAATCATGAATCTTAAACATATGGAATTACATAGGTTTAACAAGGCATGTAAATATGAACTTTATTTTGGATCCATCAAACATGAATCTTAAGCATATTGTTTTACACAAGTTTAACAAGGCATGTAAATATGAGCTTTAATTTTTAAATCCAATTTTCATAGATCTAAATGTGAATCTAAACATTATACGTGTCTTAGCCTAACAACTTGCATGATTCAATAAACATAGATCTAAATGTAGATCTAAACATAATACATGCCTTAGCCTAACAACTTGCATAAACATAGCAAAATTCCCAAATTGACATACAACATATAGGTGTCATCATTATATGTCATCGCCAAAATTATACAACATGGTATGTCATTGCCAAATTACACAACATGATATGCCATTGCGCAATGATACAATAATATGTCATCGCCAATTTATTCAACATGATATGTTATCGCCAAAGTATACAACATAATATGTCATCGCTAAATTACACAACATATATGTCTTTGCCAAATTATACAACATATGGATTCATTGCCAAGCATTTAACATTTATCATCAAATCACATACAACATGGCCAAAAACTTAATCATGATAAGAGTCATAGTCTTAATAAATTCAGTTTTAACAAAAAGGATAGGCATAAATTTACATAGGGCATTGTTCTACATCCAGTTATTTAGTCACAATTCTAATATCGTTTATGTCTAAATGATAATTGGACTTACAAAAAGGAGACTAGCCTTGTGTTCTGGGATCTGTATTCTGAAATTGAATAGCTCTCCTTTGTTGTAGACATTAAATTCTCTTTGTTGAACTAGATTTGATTTGCAATTCCTAACTTGCTTTCTAGTTGAAGGAGAATGGTGACTATTCTAGGCTAAGTACTGACAGCATGACGGTCTTAGGAATATTTTTGTATGGCTTTAGGGTTTAGATTTAGGTTACTTATATAGAAGTTTGATTTAATAGGAGCCGTCAGATTAACCTAGAGAAAATCAAAGCCATTCAAACCTAAGAGAACCAACCAGAACGTGCCACACAAGCCCTAATGACACAGCAATTGTCACAGGAGAAAACATGTCAGATTTCAGATCTGACCCGAGGGGGAGGTTGACCCCCAAGTCGACCTGTATAGGGGGAGGTCGACCCCCTGGTCGACCTCCTAGCCGACCTAGCCTAGGGAAGGTCGACCCCAGGTCGACCTTCCTTGGTATTTTATTATTTAATTTTCTGAATTTCTCTTGAATCTTTCGAAGGTCACAACTCCTTCATACGGAGTCCGATTTACGCAAACTCGAACTCTATCTCTAGCAAAATTCCGAGATGAACGCAATGGCGTAACCCGTTTCCCTTAATTCTCACATTTTTAATTAAATATTCTTTAATTCATAACTTTAACGTTCACAGAAAATACGGGGTGTTACAATCTCCCTTCCTTAAAGGATTTCGTCCCCGAAATCTTCAAGTTAGGAAGAACGTATATCCTACCATCCAACACCCATCTACTCAACCATTCAATCACAGGCGTCCATTGCCCTTAAAAAGATTTCTAATTCTTTCATGATCATATGCATAGTGTGTGTACATGTCCTTATCTAATGCAAAATCAGGTGGTCTACTGATTCAGTTGACCTCCCTAATGCGGATTATGTTGGTGCCATGAGTCCATCATGTATGCAGTTATTCCTAATCATACTTTATAATTTTTACATGATTGCTTCATCGTTCATACAAATGCAACATCCATATGATAACACACCAAGTTTCAATCCATATATATATATATATATAAGTTCACTCATGCATATGCAATATGAAAGTGACTGAGCCGATCTAGTGCCTAATGTGTGTATATGCACCCACGAGAAACCACTTGCAACCATCAATCATAACATATTTCAAACACATGTTTGCATCCATTGGCTTCTAACTAAGGATTGAAGATATGACCTAGAGGGTATACCTAAAAAGATAGAAACAAACATGCATAGAATTCCTAGAAAAAGAGATCAAGGATATACCCTCAAGAAAAAGTGTATGATGTGCGTGTCTTATCTTCAGTCTCCCACGTCGCGTCTTCTTGAGCTTCACTCCACTTAACTAATTTAACTTCATAGTTGTGAAGCTTCTTGACCTCCATTTCCAAAACTCACTAGTAAAGATAGGACTTCGATCACTTACTATGCTAGATGGTATCCAATGTAGTCGAACTACATTTCCAAGATAAACATGTGTTAACCATGATACCAAGTGTATATACTAAGATGATTGGAGGTCTCTCTTCTACTTAGCTTATCCATCATGTCACAAATCTGAGGGTCGATATCTCTCACGCAAACCATCCTAGTCGAACTTGACATCCCTTAAGTACAAGCCCCAAAGGCCTAAACCAATATCAGACAAGCACCCAAGGAATACCTCCTCCAAATTTGGATGATTTATGTGAGAAGATACTAGCAAAACAACCAAACAATTGAGCACTTAACCGACTCTGTCTATCCTCGCCAATCCTGCTACAAAACTATCATTGATCACATAACTGGCTTTGCATTGTCATCTAGATATATGTGTGAGTCTACCTCACATTTTAGGGGACAAACCCCTAACCTTAATCAAAAACATCTGCGTACTCATGGATTACTCTAGTGGATCGCAAGCCGTCGATAAATGCATCAAGTGATTTTAGGTAGCTAAGCCTAACTGATCCCCTCAGGATCGCACGAAATCTCGAGGGTATTCCCGAGGCAAGTCGAAAGTCTAACTACTCTCCTTTTACATTTACTAGCTAACCAATCCATGCCTAGAATCAATCCAGAACCCATGAAACCAAAAACATAAGTATCTCAAATCCTTACAAACCAAAGATAAATGAGCCGAACCATGAATTGGATTTGAGACAGCAATGGGATCTTCTACTATACAAGTATTAAGGTGCAAAAACTCAACTAAGGACGCAGATATAAGCGAATGTGAAGCGCTTAAATCAAAAAAGAGTACTAATAGGATGATCAAAGAGGAAAAACTAAACTCTTTCAACAGAAACCTTACTACCTCTCTCTCCGGTACGCTAGCGGTGAGAGCATGTGTTTGCCCTCCTGAAAATCCTCTCCTTTGTTTTTGCCCTTATCCTTAATTATATGACCAGTTATACTATTATAAAGACACTTCCTCTTATCTTAGGTTTTACTATTCTTTCCTCCTTTGCGAACCAAGTCCATATCCATGAGTTTCTCATCCTTGGGTTGTGCTCCTTAGTTAAACTCTCTCGTTCTCATCTTTACCATCCTTGTGTAACATGTTGACAAGTCTCTTGAAAGCTGCCTCCATCGCGTGGAAAATCCTACAAAGCTTGAAAGAAAATTAGCTGCAGGTGAAACTACTGCGACTATAGATGGAAGTTGGGCACTTTTTCGCCCTTTGACAGGTGTCGTAGTCTCATCAAGCCTACGGAACCATGCCGTGATGAGGGTACCTCCCAAAAAGCCAGGAGCCCCGGAGACTCAGGAAAAAAAGAAGCAAGGATTCAAACAGAGGATCAAAAGATAGTGCATATGGCTTTGGGGATATGCCTTTAAAACAAAACTTTTCTTTTGAAAATGCTTCTTTTAAAACCGTTTTGAAAATAATTTTTCAAATCTTTTACCTGATCCGGTAACCTTCAGCTCTGATACCAAGTGTGACACCCCGCCTTCGTTAAGGTCACCCAAAAAGGGAACGCCTTAACTTCGGTGGAGCATTATAAGTAAAAGATGCAGATAAATTACAAGACATATAAATAAAGCAGCGGAAAATAAAGTTATTTTATAAACAACATAATTCAGTCAAGCTTTTACAACAATTTTCTCAAATCATACTTAAAAGTAATACATAGAACTTCTGTCTTGATTTAATAACTTCCAAGTGTAAAAGAAGCACAAAAATAACAATGATATTCCTCAATAAAGCATGAACCAGCCATAGCAGTGGAAGATAGAGAGTCCAAAGCAAAAAACATCGACCATCTTCGAGCTTGAAAAGAAAACTGAGCTAAGTGGTAACATTTCCTCCCTGTGAATCTTGGGGGGGGAACAGAAGAAAGGAGGCGAAACAAAACTAGGTCAGACATAAGTCTGGTAAGTCCAGTGATTATTCAGCATATAAACTGGTAAGAGAACCATGACATGAATAAACTGGACGCAGGACAATAACAAAGAAATAAGGTAACATAGGATAAGCATAAGGTACGATAAACTGAATGCGCTCCTACTCTTTCTCTGCTTTCGCTACTTCCTTGTTATTCTGATTTTTATATATATCTCTGCACCACCTAACTAGTGTCCCATCTAGAAATCTGTATAAAATGATAACGTGATCCCAATCCCCGTAATTGTGGTAGCCTTCAGGTATACATCTATCGTGACGATTCCACCTCATTCGGCCTAATTGCCATGAACATGTTAGATGTACCCTTACTACCCTATCGATCGTCTCCTTACTTGCGTAAATGTTCCATGTGTCTATGTAAATCGGCCCTCTCTTGCGTGTAGATACCCTGTGTTGGTCCTACCATAAGGTGCATCAATCCTTATGATGGCGACCTGACACGATTCAAGATGCACAGTGTATAACTACTGGTAACCAGTGCCTGCTTTTTCCCACTCCGGAGTACGTGCACGCCCGTTAACCGTCGGAACCTACATTGGCGTACCCCCTGCCGCTGCTTTGACCGCTTACAATCAGCCCGGTAATCGTTCCCCACCTGCCTAGTTCAGGGTACCCTGATACATCCTTGTGGGTTACTGCTGAAATGGGTCCCCATTACTTGGGTTTCTTGTTGGTTAACTTTGTGGGCCTTTTTTTACTAATATTACCCACCAACCTGATATGTACTTAATCCTCCCACTGATTCAAGCATGTTTATTTAATGATTAAGTTTGTGGGCCTATATGTACAAATATTATCCACCTACACGAGATGTACTTAACCTTCCGATCAATTCAAGTATGTTTATTTAATGGTTTAGTTGTGGTCCTATACGTACTAATATTACCCACCTACACGAGATGTACTTAACCCTCCCATCGATTCAAGTATGTTTATCTAACGGTTAAGTTTGTGGGCCTATATTTACTAATATTACCCACCAACCTGATATGTACTTAACCCTCCCGCACATTATGCCATATTGGTTAAGTGTCGCCTATTGATGTTAACTTAACCCACCCATTAATCATGTCATGTTGGTTAAGTGTTTCTTATTAACTTAACCCTCCTCACTTATCATGTTGAATTGGTTAAGTGTTTCCTATTAATTTAACCCCGTTCGTCCATCAAGTTATACTGGTCAAGTTTTCTTTGTTAACTCAACCCCACGTGTTCATCATGTTGTATTGATTAAGTGTCATCAATCAGTTCAAGTTAACTTAACCCACCTACTTGTCATATTACTTTGGTTAAGTGTTGCCTTCTTGTATTAACTTAACCCTACCACAAATCAAGTTATATTGGTTAAGTGTTTCCCTCTTGTTTTAACTTAACCTTACCACAAATCAAGTTATATTGGTTAAGTATTTCTTATTCCTTAACCCTACCTATTCATCATGCTATACTGGTTAAGTGTTTATTATTAACTTAACCCTAGTCATTCATCTTGTTATATTGGTTAAGTGTTACCTTAATTAACTTAACCCTACCATTCCTGTCTTAGCTTTAATTCATTCATTAAAGCACCAACCACTCACATTTGACAGGTATTGTTGCGGTTACTAGATGTGTCGGGCGGTTCCGGGCAGTTTTACACCGCAACTCAGTCTAACCTCGGGTTATTTTGGGCTTGATGCACTAACCTCTCACATTAGATATATATTGTTACGATTGCTGGATATGCCGGGCGGTTCCGGCCAGTCTTACACCATAACTCAATCTAACCTCAGGTTAGGCATATTTGTCTTTTCTAAATTTACATATTTACCTTCTATATTTATATGTAAATTATTGTCATTCAATTCATGCCCAGTTTCTCTCTAAATCATGTTCATAATTTTAGGTACATAAATTATACCATTTCAATGTAACTAATCATTAAAAATATGCCAATAACATGTAATTTCATATTTTTTTCCAACGTTACCCCCGCTAAACTTTCACATAAATTTCATAGAATGTTAGGCTTCGCAATTTAGCCTAACTCAAAATCAAGAGGGGAAAAGGAAGAGACACGTAGCATTCAAGACAAGCATAATATGGATCCAACATATGTCACATAAATTTGGCATAGAATAAATATATGTTTAATTATGAACTTGCAATTTTGAACCTAATCAACATGAACCATACGCATATGGATGGGAGTTTACATCGAACTACAAAATTCCAATTAGCCAAATAAAGGTGAACTTGCATTTTTGGATCTAATTAACATGGGTCTTAAACATACGAAATTACCCAAATCCAACTAGACATGTATACGCAAACTTTTATTTTGGGTCCAATGAACATAAACCTTAAGCATATAGAATTGCACAAGTTCAACTGGATATGTGAATGTAACTTTAATTTGGGTCCAACAATCATGAATCTTAAATATATGGAATTACACAGGCTTAGCCAGGTATGTAAATATGAAGTTTTATTTTAGATCCAACAAACATGAATCTTAAGCATATGGTTTCACACAAGTTTAACAAGGCATGTAAATATGAGCTTTAATTTTTAAATCCAATTTTCATAGATCTAAATGTGAATCTAAACATAATACATGTCTTATCCTAACAACTTGCATGATTCAATAAACATAGATCTAAATGTAGATCTAAACATAATACGTGCCTTAGCCTAACAACTTGCATAAACATAGCAAAATTCCCAAATTGAGATACAACATATAGGTGTCATCATGATACGTCATCGCCAAAATTATACAACATGGTATGTCATCGCCAAATTACACAACATGATATGTCATTGCCAAATTATACAATAATGTGTCATCGCCAATTTATTCAACATGATATGTCATCGCCAAAGTATACAACATAATATGTTATTTGCTAAATTACACAACATATATGTCTTTGCCAAATTATACAACATATGGATTCATTGCCAAGCATTTAACATTTATCATCAAATCACATAGAACATGGCTACAAACTTAATCATGATAAGAGTCATAGTCTTAATCAATTTAGTTTAACAAAAAGGATAAGCATAAATTTACATAGGGCATTGTTCTACATCCAGTTATTTAGTCATAATTCTAAAATCGTTTAGGTATAAATGATAACTGGACCCACAATTCTAATATCATTTAGGTCTAAATGATAACTGGACTTACAAAAAGGAGACTAGTCTTGTGTTCTGGGATCTGTATTCTGAAACTGAACCTTTGTTGTAGACGTTGAATTCTCTTAGTTGAATTAGATTTGATTTGCAATTCCTAACTTGCTTTCTAGTTGAAGGAGAATAGCGACTATTCTAGGCTAAGCACTGACAGCATGACGATCTTAGGAATATTTTTGTGTGGCTTTAAGGTTTAGATTTAGGTTGCTTATATAGAATTTTGATTTAATAGGAGCCGTCAGATTAACTAGAGCAAATCAAAGCCATTCAAACCTAGGAGAACCAACTAGAACGTGCCACACAAGCCCTAATGACACAACAATTTGTCACAGGAGAAAACACGTCAGATTTCAGATCTGACCGGAGGGGGAGGTCGACCCCCAGGTCATCCTATATGGGGGGAGGTCGACCCCCTGGTCGACCTCCTGGTCGACCTGACCTTGGGCAAGTCGACCCCTAGGTCGACCTGCCTTAGTATTTTGTTATTTAATTTTTTGAATTTCTCTTGAAACTTCCGAAGGTCACAACTCCTTTATACAGAGTCTGATTTACACAAACTCGGACTCTATCTCAAGCAGAATTCTGAGACGAATACAATGGCGTAACCCATTTCCCTTAATTCTCACATTTTTAATTAAGTATTCTTTAATTCGCAACTTTAACGTTCACGGAAAATACGGGGTGTTACATTCATAGAAACAGTTTTTGGACGTTTCTAGTGATTGGTTTCTAACAATCTTGAAATGAAATTGTTATTGACTGTTGCATCTACTTACAGATGACGATGTCGAAAAGTAGCAACGACAAATTTGTGCCGACACGGACTGTGCCGCAGGCTCTGCCTCTGGTTCCACCAACTATTCCATATTCACATGGCGAGAGACCAGAGAAGTTTAATGGCCAGGATTTCAAACGCTGGAAACAAAGGATGCTTTTCTAACTGACAACATTGGGGTTAGCAGAATACCTTTCGGAGGATCCCCCATTTGTTGAAGAACTGGAGCCTGACGCCACCAAACTCGAGGCCTTTACTGGATGGAAGAATTCTTACTACATATGTAAGAATTACATTCTCAATGGTTTATATAATAGTTTATATATTGTATATTGTACCGTTGAAACTGCGAAGACTCTCTGGTTATCACTTGAAAAGAAGTACAAGACTGAAGATGCCAGAATGAAGAAATTCATTGTTGGAAATTTTCTTGACTTCAAAATGGTCGATTCCAAAATAGTTGTCAGTCAGATTCAAGAACTCCAAGTTATCATTAATGAAATTCACGACGAAAAGATGGAGTTAAGTGAGTCATTCAAAGTGGCTGTCGCTATCGAAATGTTGCCTCCGTCATGGAAGGATTTCAAAAACTATTTGAAGCATAAGCACTAGGAAATGACCATGGAGGATCTGGTTGTTCGTCTGCGAATCGGAGAAGATAACAGAAAATCAGAGAAAAAAGCTATCAGTTCATTACAGGCAAAGGCCAGTGTGGTTGAGGATGAAAAGACAAACAAAAGAAAGTGCGAGCAGAATCCTAAAGCAAAGAACCAAAAGAAGTCTCATGGATCTTGCCACAACTGCGGAAAGAAAGGCCACAAAGCAGCCGCATGTCGTGCCACCAAAAAGAAGAAGCCTGAAGCAAATATGGCAAATAATTCAGATGGTGTTGCAGATATGGACTTATGTGCGGCTGTTTCTAAGTGTAACCTTGTTGGCAAAAACAAGGAGTGGTTTCTAGATACAGGAGCCACTCGTCATATATGTGCCAACAAATGGATGTTTACAACCTACAAATATGCCACTGATAATAAGCAACTATTCATGGGTAACTCGTCCGTATAAAAGGTGGACGGCAAGGGAAAGATTAAACTGAAGTTAACTTCTGGAAAGGAACTAAAATTGAATGAAATTCTTTACGTTCCAGAAATCCGCAAGAACCTGATTTCAGGATTGTTGCTTAGCAAACATGGTTTCAAACTAACATTTGTTGCTGATAAGTTTGTAATATCAAAAAATGGAGTGTATGTTGGAAGAGAATATGTATGCGATGGCTTGTTTAAAGAAAATGAAACCACTGTTGTACCAAGCAATGATATGAATAAAATTGAATCTTCTGCTTATATTATTGACTCTTCTAACATATGGAATTCTAGATTAGGGCATGTAAATTTTGATAAATTGCAAAAATTGATTAATTCAGAATTCATACCAAAATGCAAAATAGATTCCAACTATAAATGTCAAGTTTGTGCAAAAGCGAAAATGACTAGAACCTCGTTTTATCATGTTGAACGAGAAACGGAACCTCTAGAATTAATACATACTAATGTATGTGATTTGAAAATGTGTCTAACTAAAGGTGGAAAGAGGTACTTTATCACATTCATTGATGATTGTACCAGATATTGTTACGTCTATCTCCTTAGTAGTAACGACGAAGCAATCGACATGTTTAAATAGTATAAGGCATAAGTTGAGAATCAACTCAACAAAAAAATAAAATCTTTAAGGAGTGATAGAGGAGGATAATACGAGTCTCCATTTGAGGAATTCTATGCTGAGCATGGAATTATTCATCAAACTACAGCACCGTATTCACCCCAATCCAACGGTATAGCCGAACGGAAAAATAGAATTCTTAAAGAAATAATGAATGCCTTGATAATTAGTTCCGGCTTACTAGATAACTTTTAGGGAGAAGCTATTTTCTCGGCAAATCATATTTTGAATAAAATACCATGAAAGAAAACATCTAAATCTCCACATGAACTTTTGAAAAATAGGCCATCATCCTACAAATACTTGAAAGTGTAGGGGTGTCTTGCCAAAGTAGAAATACCAAAACCGAAAAAGGTCAAAAGTGGACCAAAGACTATATATTGCATATTCATTAGATATGCTCATAATAGTAGTGCATATCGATTTTTGGTGTACAAATCTGAAATTGATGACATTCATGAAAACACCATTATCGGGTCATGAAGTGCTAGATTCTTTGAACACATTTATCCTCTAAAATCCTCTACTGAAAATATTGTTCAAAACAGATCAAGAGATACAAATACGCTTGAGGATAATGTTAATCAAAATTCGAACGAGAGAAATGTTGAAACAGAGGTTCAAGAACCCAGAAGGAGCAAACGTCAAAGGACTTCTAAAACCTTTGGACCCGATTTCCATGCATATATGATAGAAAATGAATCTCTTACTTATCAACAAGCAATGTCATCGGCTGAGGCTCCATACTGGAAGGAGGAAGCCAACAGTGAAAGAGAATCCATTTTACAAAACCATACGTGGGAACTAGTGGATCTACCCAAAGGATCAAAACCACTAGGATATAAATGGATATTCGAGAAAAAACTAAAAGCTGACGGATCAATAAACAAGTATAAAGCAAGACTTGTAATAAAAGGATTTAGGCAGAAGGAAGATCTAGATTACTTTGATACGTATTCACCAGTAACTAGAATAATATCGATTAGGATGCTTATTGCAATCGCATCCATATTAAATTTGGAATTACAACAAATAGATGTGAAAACTGCGTTTTTAAATGGTGAACAAGAAGAAGAAATTTATAAGCAGCAACCTAAAGGGTTTCTAAGCCCAGGAAATGAAAATAAGGTATGCAAGTTAGTAAAATCACTTTATGGCCTTAAACAAGCTTCAAAACATTTGCATGAGAAATTTGATGAAACTGTGTTATAATATGGATTCAAAATAAATAAATCGGATAAATGCGTATATGTAAGATATAGGAATATTGGATACGTCATTGATTAATCCTAGCGAATAATAAGGCTATAATAAAATATACGAAGGATATTTTATCTTCTAGATTCGACAAGAAAGACCTAGGAGTGTTTGATGTAATCTTGGTGTGAAAATTGTAAAAATACCACAAGGATATGTGTTATCTCAGTCACATTACATTGCCAAATTACTTGAAAGGTTCAAGCAATATAATATAACCATTGTAAAATCACCAGTGGATATGAACCAAAATTGGGCAAAGAACACCGGTGCTGGAATATATCAACTTGAATACTCTTGTATACTAGGAAGTATTATGTATGTCATGAATTGCACTAGGCCTGATATTGCATACGTTATAAGCAAGTTGAGAAGATATACTAGTAATCCTGGTAAACATCACTGGAAAGTAATAATCAGGGTCTTAGGATATCTAAAATATACACAAAATTATGTGTTGCAATATGAAAAGTATCCTTCGGTAGTAGAAGGATATAGTGATGCCAATTGGATAACTGGCTCAAATGGCACAAAATCCACAAGTGGATATGTGTTTACATTAGGAAATGGAGCAATCTCATGGAAATCATCCAAACAGACTTGCATAGTAAGATCAACAATGGAATCAGAGTTCATTGCTCTAGATAAAGCCGCAGAAGAAGCAGATTGGCTTAGGAGTTTCTTGGAAGACATTCCAAATTGGGAAAAACCTGTACCTCCAATATGTATACATTGTGATAGTCAATCTGCTATAGGAAGGGCAAATAGTACATTATATAATCGTAAGTCTTGATATATTCGTCGTAGACATAAAACCATAAGACAACTTCTCTCTAATGGAGTTATCACTATAGACTATGTAAGGTCAAAGGATAACATAGCGGATCCACTGACAAAAGGCTTGTGAAGAGAGAAAGTTCAAACCTTATCGATTGGAATGGGCTTAAGACCTATGAACTAAGAGTTTTCTAAAACGGAAACCCCACCTAGTTGACTGGAGATCCCAAGATCTAGGCTCAAAGGGACAACTAATTTTAAGATAAACTTGACGGCACTGTTAGATACAAACCATTCCTACGATAAGTCAGTGCACAACCCATCGGAGAATAGGATAAGCTAGGCTTTTAATGATGTCTATACTGTGGTGTTACAAAGAACCAAGTGGGGTGTTACGGGATACTCTTTATTGAATCACCTAAAGAGTGTGAAGGCGTCGCTTTAAGAAGAATTTAAAGGTCGAATTCTTCAAGCACTCATGAAACCAAGGCGGTGTTCATGGCAAAAACAAAAACAAACAGAGAACTTAGGAGTTAAAGGGCATTTATCATGTGTTATCTTTATAGACTTACACAAACGGCTTACAGTTCAAAGACAATCTAGTCTATTGATTAGCTAGTTAGTTATAATGATAAAAAAACTAGGAAAAGTTCAAGTCCTCTGTGCTACTTTTACCGATCTGATAAATGTTACACAAAGTTTCAGAATAGATTATACAACCACACATTCATGTGGTGGATTGTTAGAGGAATGAATAAGTGGGTTTTGGAAAAATCATTTAGTCCCACATCGTGAAAAACTATCACCTTTGCCACTACTTATACTAAGTCTTGATATGTTATTACAAAAGAAAGAGGAGATGGAAGAGGGAGAGGCAATGACATGATAAAGCATTCATGTTAATATTTAAAGGTCAAAGATAAGGGCCTTGGGCCTTGGGGCTCTTAGGGTCTGGTGATCAAATGGGTTGCGCTGCGGAATTATTCTATTTTTGAAATTCTGGCGCGCAAATACCAAAGGAAATGTCTGTTGGTAAAGGGTCGCAACCTTTCCAACAGTCAAACCCGTTGTTGTTCGAACAGATACGCCAATTCATGAAAAAGTTCCTCCTCCAGCCTATATATAGGCCTGCCAAAAATCAAACCAGATATGCAATTTTAATTCCAATGTCTCTCCTCTTTATCTTCTTCACGCTGCTCTGTTCTGCAAAATAAAAATACTCCCTTGCGTTCATTGTCAGTTTGTGATTGCAGCGCACCATCACAAACAGGTTCTGTTTTACCTTTGGGAGACGATTGCTCGATATCCTTTTCGCGCCTTAGAGGGAGCAATTTCATTTTAACGGAACAGCGGTCACTGGACTCGAGCTTCAATTGGTACTATTCCTTTTTCCTTTCTGAATTCTTTTCTACAGTTGGTTCCCTTGCATGATTGTGATAGCATTTTGTTATTGCAAACTGCAATAACATTGAATCAATATTACTAATGCTTAAAAGTGTTGTTGTTCAAAGAAACAGTTTTCAGACGTTTCTAGTGATTGGTTTCTTACAATCTTGAAATGAAATTGTTATTGGTTGTTGCATCTACTTGCAGACGACGATGTCGCAGAGTAGCAATGACAAATCTGTGCCGACACGGACTGTGCTGACGGCTCCGCCTCTGGTTCCACAAACTATTCCATTTTTACATGGCGAGAGACCAGAGAAGTTTAATTGCTAGGATTTCAAATGCTGGCAACAAAAGATGCTTTTATACCTGATAACATTGGTGTTAGCAAAATACCTTTCGGAGGATCCCCCATTTGTCAAAGAACAGGATCCTGACGCCACCAAAGTCGAGGCCTTTACTACATGGAAGAATTCTGACTTCATCTGTAAGAATTACATTCTCAGTGGTTAAGATAATAATTTATATAATGTATACTGTACCGTTGAGACTGCAAAGATTCTCTAGTTATCAATTGAAAAGAAGTACAAGACTGAAGATGTCGGAATGATGAATTCATTGTCGGAAAGTTTCTTGACTTCAAAATGGTCGATTCCAAAACAGTTGTCAGTCAGATTCAAGAACTCCAAGGTATCATTCATGAAATTCACGACGAAAAGATGGAGTTAAGTGAGTCCTTCGTAGTGGATGCCGCTATCAAAAAGTTGCCTCCGTCACGGAAGGATTTCAAAAACTATTTGAATCATAAGCGCAAGGAAATGACCATGGAGGATCTGGTTGCTCGTCTGCGAATCAAAGAAGACAATAGAAAATCAGAGAAAAAGGCTACCAGTTTGTTACAGGCAAAAGCCAATGTGGTTGAGGATGAAAAGACAAACAAAACAAAGTGCGAGCATAATCCTAGAGAAAAGAAACAAAAGAAGCTTCAAGGATCTTGCCACAACTGCGGAAAGAACGGCCACAAAGCAGTCGTGTGTCATGCCCCCAAAAAGAAGAAACCTGAAGCAAATATGGCAGATAATTCAGATGATGTTGCAGATATGGACTTATGTGCGGTTGTTTCTGAGTGTAACCTTGTTGGCAACAACAAGGAGTGGTTTCTAGATACAGGAGCCACTCGTCTTATATGTGCCAACAAATGGATGTTTACAACCTGCAAACCTGCCACTGATAACGAGAAACTATTCATGGGTAACTCGTCTACATCAAAGGTGGAAGGCAAGGGAAAGATTGTACTGAAGTTAACTTCTGGAAAGGAACTAAAATTGAATGACGTTCTTCACGTTCCAGAAATCCGCCAGAACCTGATTTCAGGATTGTTGCTCAGCAAACATGGTTTCAAACTAACATTTGTTGCTGATAAGTATGTAATATCAAAGAATGGAGTTTATGTTGGAAGAGGATATGTATGTGATGGCATGTTTAAATAAAATGTAACCACTGTTGTACCAAACAATGATATGAATAAAATTGAATCTTCTGCTCATATTGTGGACTCTTCTAACATATGGAATTCTATATTAGGGCATGTAAATTTTGATACATTGCGAAAACTGATTAATCTAGAATTCATAACAAAATGCAATATAGATTACAACTATAAATTTCCATTTTGGGCAGAAGCGAAAATGACTAGAACCTCGTTTCATTATGTTGAACGAAAACAGAACCTCTAGAATTAATATATAATGATGTATGTGATTTGAAAATGTGTCAAACTAGAGGTGAAAAGAGGTACTTTATCACATTCATTGATGATTGTACTAGATATTGTTACATTTATCTCCTTAGAAGTAAGGACGAAACAATCAACATGTTTAAATAGTATAAGGCAGAAGTTGAGAACCAACTCAACAAGAAAATAAAATCTTTAAAGGGTGATAGAGGAGGATAATACGAGTCTCCATTTGAGAAATTTTGTGCAGAGCATGGAATTATTCCTCAGTCTACAGCTCCGTATTCACCCCAATCCAAAGGTATAGCCGAATGGAAAAATAGAACTCTTAAAGAAATGATGAATGCCTTACTAATTAGTTCTGGCTTACCAGATAACTTTGGGGAGAAGTTGTTCTTTCAGCAAATCATATTTTGAATAAAATACCACGAAAGAAAATATCTAAATCTCCACATGAACTTTGGAAAAAACAGACCACCATCCTACAAATACTTGAAAGTGTGGGGGTGTCTTGCCAAAGTAGAAATACCAAAACTGAAAAAGGTCAAAATTGGACCAAAGACTATATATTGCATATTCATTGGATATGCTCATAATAGTAGTGCATATCGATTTTTGGTGTACAAATCTGAAGTTGATGACATTCATGAAAACACCATTATCGAGTCACGAAGTGCTAGATTCTTTGAACACGTTTATCCTCTAAAATCCTCTATTGAAAATATTGTTCAAAAGAAATCAAGAGATACAAATACACTTGAGGATAATGTTAATCAAAACTCGAACGAGAGAAATGTTGAAACAGAGGTTGATGAACCCAGAAGGAGCAAACGTCAAAGGACTTCTAAAACCTTTGGACCCGATTTCTATGCATATATGATAGAAAATGAGCTTCTTACTTATCAACAAGCAATGTCATCACCTAAGGCTCCATACTGGAAGGAGGCTGTCAACAGTGAAATAGAAACCATTTTACAAAACCATACGTGGGAACTTGTGGATCTACCCAAAGGATCAAAACCACTAGGATATAAATGGATATTCAAGAAAAAACTAAAAGCTGAAGACTCAACAGACAAGTATAAAGCAAGACTTGTAATTAAAAGGATTTAGACCGAAGGAAGATCTAGATTACTTTGATACGTATTCACCAGTAACTAGAATAACATCGATTAGGATGCTTATTGTAATCGCAGCCATATTAAATTTGAAAATGTACCAAAAGGATGTGAAAACTGCATTTTTTAATGGTGAACTAGAAGAAGAAATTTATATGCAACAACCTAAAGGGTTTCCAAGCCCAGGAAATGAAAATAAGATGTACAAGTTAGTAAAATCACTTTATGGCCTTAAACAAGCTCCGAAACAATGGCATGAGAAATTTGATGAAACTATGTTATCAAATGGATTCAAAATAAATGAATCAGATAAATGTGTGTATGTAAGATATACGAATATTGGATACGTCATTGTTTGTCTTTATGTTGATGATTTATTAATCCTAGCGAATAATAAGGCCATAATAAAATTTACAAAGGATATATTATCTTCTAAATTCGACATGAAAGACCTAGGAGTGGCTGATGTAATCTTGGGTGTGAAAATTGTAAAAACACCACAAGGATATGCGTTATCTCAGTCACATTACATTGCCAAATTACTTGAAAGGTTCAAGCAATATAATATAACCAATGCAAAATCACCAGTGGATATGAACCAAAATTGGGCAAAGAACACCGGTGATGGAATATATCAGCTTGAATACTCTCGTATACTAGGAAGTATTATGTATGTCATGAATTGCACTATGCCTGATATTGCGTACGCTATAAGCAAGTTGAGTAGATATACCAGTAATCCTGGTAAACATCACCGGAAAGCAATAATCAGGGTCTTAGGATATCTAAAATATACACAAAATTTTGTGT
This sequence comes from Allium sativum, assembly GCA_030737875.1. Taxonomy (NCBI): domain Eukaryota; kingdom Viridiplantae; phylum Streptophyta; class Magnoliopsida; order Asparagales; family Amaryllidaceae; genus Allium; species Allium sativum. The sequence continues at coordinate 301,502,441 of CM060925.1, read as the reverse complement.
TGCAATATGAAAAGTATCCTTCAGTAGTAGAAGGATATAGTGATGCCAATTGGATAACTGGCTCAAATGACACAAAATCCACAAGTGGATATGTGTTTACATTAGGAAATGGAGCAATCTCATGGAAATCATCTAAGCAGACTTGCATAGCATGATCAACAATGGAACCAGAGTTCATTGCTCTAGATAAAGCCACAGAAGAAGCAGATTGGCTTAGGAGTTTCTTGGAAGACATTCCAAATTGGGAAAAATTCCTACCTCCAATATGTATACATTGTGATAGTCAATCTGCTATAGGAAGGGCAAATAGTACATTATATAATGGTAAGTATCGACATATTCGTCATAGACATAAAACCATAAGACAACTTCTCTCTAATGGAGTTATCACTATAGACTATGTAAGGTCAAAGGATAACATAGCGGATCCACTAACAAAAGGCTTATCAAGAGGGAAGTTCAAAACTTATCGATCGGAATGGGCTTAAGACCTATGAACTAAGAGTTTTCTAAAACGGAAACCCCACCTACTAGACTAGAGATCCCAAGATCTTGGTTCAAAGGAACAACTAAGTTTAAGATAAACTTGACGGTGCTGTTAAATACAAACCATTCCTATGATAAGTCAGTGCACAACACGTCGGAGAATAGGATAAGCATGGCTTTTAATGATGTCTATATTGTGGTGTTACAAAGAACCAAGTGGGGTGTTATGGGATACTCTTTATAGAATCACCTATGTGAGTGCGAAGGCGCCGCTTCAAGAAGAATTTAAAGGTCGAATTCTTCAAGCACTCATGAAACCAAGGCGGTGTTCATGGTAAAAACGAACATAAACAGAGAACCAAGGAGTTACAGAGCATTTATCGCGTGTTATCTTTATAGACTTACATAAACGACTTGCAGTTCAAAGATAATCTAGTCTACTGATTCGCCGGTTAGTTATAACGATAAAACACTAGAAAAAGTTCAAGGCCTCTGTACTACTTTTACCAATTTGATAAATGTTACACAAAGTTTCAGAACAGATTATACAACCACTGATTCATGTGGGGGATTGTTAGAGGAATGAATAAGTGGGTTTTGGAAAAATCATTTAGTCCCACATCGGGAAAAACTATCACCTTTGCCACTACTTATACTAAGGCTTGATATGTTATTACAAAAGAAAGAGGAGATGAAGAGGGAGAGGCAATGCCATGATAAATCATTCATGTTAATATTTAAAGGTCAAAGATAAGGGCCTTGGGGCTCTTGGGGTCTGGTGATCAAATGGGTTGCGCTGCGGAATTATTATATTTTTGAAATTCTGGTACGCAAATACCAACGGAAATGTCTGTTGGTAAAGGGTCGCAACCTTTCCAACAGTCATACTCGTTGTTCGAACAGATACGTTAATTCATGAAAAAGTGCCTCTTCTAGCCTATATATAGGCCTGCGAAAAATCAAACCAGATATGCAATTTTAATTCCAGTTTCTATCCGCTCTATATCTTCTTCTCGCTGCTCTGTTCTACGATATAAAAGTACTCTCTTGCATTCATCATCAGTTTGTGATTGCAGCGCACCATCACAAACATGTTCCGTTTTACCCTTGGGAAACAATTGCTCGATATCATTTTCGCGCCGTAGAGGGAGCAATTTCATTTCAAGGGAACAACGATCGTTGGACTCGGACTTCAATTGGTACTATTCCTTTTTCCTTTCTGAATTCATATTTTACAGTTGGTTCCCTTGCATGATTGTGATAGCATTTTGTTATTGCAAACCACAATATCATTGAATCAATATTACTAACGCTTAAAAGCGTTGCTTTTCATAGAAACGGTATTCAGACGTTTCTAGTGATTGGTTTCTAACACTGTTCATATCCATTTTGCAGGTATTATTTATTTATTTTAATTTGATGCATGCGTGACTATGTACCATTTTGAAGAGTTCAGAAGTTTACATTGATGACATCGTAACATCATCCAAGGAAAAGAACTTATTCAACTAGCTATACTCTCCATAAATTCTTGCTTGTAACTCTTAGCTCTAAGATCCAAAATCCACTTACTAAAAGCAAATAAAAAATTAGATCCCCTAGCGCAATGGCCAAACGTGATATACTGTTCATTATGACCACAACATGGAACTGAATAATCTCAATTTTTCCGTAGGGTTGTCAATGAATATCCGAAAAAACAAAAATTCGGCAACATTCGACATTTGTATCCGAAAAAGGGACAAATATCTTACATCTCAAAAAAGAATGAGGACACGTAGGTATCTGCATCAAAATATTATCCATTCGGCTTTTGTCAAAATTGTAGGTTATTTTATATGTCTTTTAACACAATAAGTGATATAAATTTAGGTAAATTCTATTTGTACACATTAAGTAGTTATAAATACACCAGTCTTTTTTGTTAATTATATACACCACTTTTTGCTTAATATACACCATACATATTACTAAATTATCCTCAAGCCTGAATAGAACAAAATAAATTTCTCATTTAGTATCTTTCTCACGTTCATTGATCAAACTAAGGAATATTGATTTCTAAAATCAATGATTCACTTTTGCAACTCAAACTCAAATCCTTAATTGGATTTATTTTATTTAATTATTCATATATTAGAATTTAACTTTAAATTTTGAATAATAAAATATTAATCTACGTAAATTTTGATTTTAAATTAAAAACCGATTTGAGAACTTACACAATGAAGCATATTAATTTTAGTACTTTACTTGTAATTTTTTTTTTTTTTTGACTAATTTGGAATGCATAATGTTAGAACTGATTATACGTGAATATAACAAGAAAGAATATAATAAAATTTAACGCTACAATAGAAGTTAAATTAAATTCACTTAATAACACATAGAAATTTCTATTATTTTATAAAAGAATTTTAATGATTGTGTACGATGTGGGCATATGAAATTTTTATTATTTAATTTTATTTTGATTATTTTTTAATAAGGGTATTTTTGTCTTTTAATTTAATTAATTTTTTTTAATGCTGTAGGTAAAGTAATTTACGGTGTATAAATAGAATTTGCCATAAATTTATCTCTTTGTTAAGTTAATAGTTTTTATTTTACACATTTAATGCATATTAATTGCTCAAAACCGTTTACCATCGTTACACTTTCCGATTTTGTATACTTTTATAAACAAAGATATTGAAGAAAAAAACATACTAAACCCAAAGTTTCAATTTACATTTTTGATTTATGGATCATTAGTGAATAAAATAATTTTTCAATATCCGTCCATATCCACGGATGAGGATATACATATTCAAAAATGGCTTCGGATGCGGATAACCGATATCCAAAAATGGCTTCGGATGAGTTGCGGATATTGCACTATCCTTGAAATCCGTTGACAGCTCTATTTCTCCTGAAGTAAACAAAAAACTCGTCTTACCAAATGATTAAATAATCCAGCAATATTTTTAAGTCATACATGAGAATCAACTTTGTACTTGTGATATGGAACAAAAATATCAATTCTATTTTCCACTACTTACTCATCTTCAACTATGTAATTACAATTAATTTGTCAAGATTCAATTTTCCTGCCAGTTATTTGCACAACTGTGGTTGTCATCTGATTTTCATTGCAATGTTTCAATTATTCGTATTTTTAAAATATATTATAAATAATTATTTTTCAGTTGAGGACATTTAACATTTATTAGATAGTCCATATTTGAGTACAACTTGTATAAGTGAATCAATTGTAAACATTGAAATGGTAAGAGCAATATTTGTATTGATTTTCAGTTTCTTTTTGAATGTATACTTTACATTTTAGCATAAAATATAATTAGTTCATATGATCGTGCATATCGGTGTGGACAACTGGCTTAGACTCATAGAAATTTTGAAATGAATATAACAATAATCCCCACTCTATAACCAGCAACAAATATGTTTACCTTGTTTAATCATCCCCAATCTAAGATTAATCATCTTAAAGTACGAACAAATCCTTATAATTCAAGAATTGTTACCTGATGATGTTTATTTTAATACTTTGAATGAACATAACTGCTTACTAAAGGATTTTTACTATTGTTCGCTTGAATTCAAATTGAATCACCTTATAAGGTGTACTGTTCTGGAAGAAACGATATCCCTATACCCACACGACCTAACAGGTTAGGTCGAATACCATCAAGGTAAGCGCTGCACCTACATCCTATATGGGTGATTTGTCACCTCTTGGACCTCCCTTATTAAGAAATAATTTTGATAAGAGTCTGGAAAAAAACCAACGTATTACATAGAAAAAAATTAATTAGCTACGTATCAATTAAATTAAAATTCATAAATCAAAATACTTCATTTAAAAACCCACTTGAAACCACAAATGTGTTTGCCGTTCAAATTATAGCTCCGTATAATTTTTCCGCTAAAATATCTCATTACCGTTATACTAACGTAAACTGACTCTAAAAATTTAAATGACTTTTATATCCTGTGTTTTGAGTTTTCAACCAAAGCTCAAACCTTAATCCATCGAGAAATCCGTAACAACACGTCATAAATTAGTACACGTATGTTAGCTCCATCATCTGCAACGTGACTTTAAGGCAAACATGTTAACCTCGATACTTATACTTGCTTATGTTACAGAAGTACGTAACACTGTCAATACTAATCCATCTCAAAGGATGTTGGCCTTGCAACCAAATCCATCCACAACTTACAGTACAGATGCAAGGACATAAAAACTACTTGAAATAAAAGTTACAACACAGTAAATAACAATTATTCAACAAACGTATATGAGAAATAATGAAATATACAGTAAACCCATTGTACAAAGCATATTCAACCCATAGCATGTTTAAGGGAATCACCAGCACCCAGATATTCCGACAAGAGAAATAACCACAGCCGAAGTCGTGGATTCTCAGACACCCTTGACGCCACCGAGCGTAATCACGCCCCAAGCACAACTAACAACGCCTATTATCCCACCAAATACTAGTGATTTTATCATTGCACTTATTATATCCCAGGGCTTTAAGGCTCACCGCGTTGAGTCAATTATTATGGTTATGTTGACCCCATAGACTGTGTCAGAGAGAAGCGCACTAGAAGCCAGCCCAACAGTAAAGCAGATGAGGGTCAGAATGGGTAGAGCGATGCAGCAAGCGATGACACGTGGAGTTATCAAGTAGTCAACTGGGTGGGTGCCTAGGACTTTGAGTGTCTCCATCTGCTCTGAAACCTGCAACTCGTATCATTTTGTAGGTATTATTTATTTATTTTATGATTTTTTTTTTTATTTTTTATTTGGCCACTTTCAGAAAACTAATTACTGTTATAAAATAAAACAGAACATATGTCAAACAAGAAGACATTAGAGAGAACAGAAAAGATAGGGAAGAGACTTTTATTTCTATCACTTCAAGTGTATTCAATTTCTATTACATTGGCTCCTTTATATATAGGCTTTTGAGCTGATGTTAGACTTATTCCCATGATGTGGGACTAAATAGAATATGACAAGAGCATATTCACTCATATATATTACAACACTCCCCCTTGAATATGCGTCTTCAAAATCTTGAATGCTCTGCTAACTTGAAGTTGTCCCTTTTAAAACATATATGATGATTGCTCCCCCTTATAATTATCTTGCTTGCATATATCCATTAAATCGATACAACTATTGTCTGTTGCCTTCAAGACTCTATCTGGAAAACCCAATGGGAAAAACCTTGAACGAGAAAAAGAGTACAACGTTTGACATTATGAATATCATATAAAAGTGATATTCCTTAAAATAGTTTGACGCTTCAGGATCAAAACAATGCCTCATTAAAAACCTTTTTATGAAAAACCCTATGGGAAAAATCATAAATAAGGAAAAGAGTGCAAATTTATTTCATCTTTAGGTAACATGTTTTACAATGTTGCCGTAAGGGTTGATACTTCAGGATCAAGATAATGCCTTGTTAAAACCTTAATAAGAAAAACCCAGTGGGAAAAATCTTAAATAAGGAAAAAAAGTACTATATAACTCATTTTTGTATGTTACTTTTCGGTTGATACTTCTGGATCATGACCCATGCCTCATTAAAACCTTACTAAGAAAACCCAGTGGGGAAAAACTTAGTTAAGGAAAAAGAGTGCATTATATAATACTTATGGATGCTCCCCCTGATTTAATAATTTCCTCTGAATTCATATTCTTCTTTCAATAACTCAAATTGCTTACAAATACTTCTTAATGAAGTTTTTCTTTTAAAACTTCATGTGCATTTCCATGCTTCAGGCATGTTTTCTTATTTAAAACGCCTTCCTTTTGTGATTTGTATGTTACTAATATTCATTTATGAATACACTTCAGGTGCTTAATATTTTCTGTTTCAATCGGACTTGCATGTTGTAATACATATTTGATGAATAAGACAACTTTAATTACTAAGCAGGAAGTAATCTACTCATCTTGAAGTATATCAAGATTTTCATTACAACAATACTCAGAAGAATGAAGTATCTCAAGATTTTTATTATAACAACACTAAGCAGGAAGTAATCTACTCACCTTGAAGTATATCAAGGTTTTCATTACAACAATACTTAGAAGAATGTTGTAATCTATCATCCATGTTCTTGGTATTCTTTATAATAACAAATGTTATTTATGTTCTTCAGGAACTTATATATTATAATAATCTTTGCATATCGCAACTACCACTTCAATGGATATTAAGAGTTTTATTACAACAATTCTTGAAAGCAGGAAGTGATCTACTCATCATGAATTATTTCAAGATTTTCATCACAACAATACTTAAAAGAATGTTGTAATCTACATTTCTTGCTCTTTACCACTGCCAAAGTTATTTAAATTCTTCTGGAATTTGTATACTTTCATCGTTTATACCTTCAGGGTATTGTAAGCGTTTTAAACACTTTCACCACTTTAATCAATTCAATTATCTCTGAAAATACAATGCTCGTGGCACTTAACATGTTGTTGACACTCTATGGTGCTTCAGTAACTTCCATGTGCTTTTGTCATTATATATATTTCTATTTTTATCTTATGAACTACAGGTTCATATCTTATGGACTACAGGTCCATATATCTTATTTAGGAGAATTTCATGATGGCCAATCATGTTTCTCTCTAATATGGGATTTATAAATATAAGGGCTTTATTATTTATCAATTTATCATCGATGATTATTTCTTGTTAGTTCTATACATAATTTATTGAGATCTCAAAACTTATCATGCTTTAGGTACCTAAACCACTTATGGGGTTATTTTGACAATCATGCCATGGGTTTCTTTCAAAGTACCCTTAAGTCTTTCTTTAGGAACACTCACCTCCTTTATTTTGTATATTTATGACTTACTCCAAAGATATTTTGAATTGACTTTTATACCACATTTTCAGCGTGATTTACACCTTTTGAACCTTCGGGGATTCAAATGTATATTAGAGAAAGTCTATTAGGGACATAATTGATAATTTATGCAAGTTACTTAATACTTTGCATAATTCTATATATTAGCAAATATTTAACATTGATGATTCCTTTATCCTCCCCCTCAATGTTGACAAACATTGTCACTTTAAATAATAAACCAACTTTGGATTCATTTTTGATCCATTATAGCATCATAGCTAGCAAATACATTAGATGTATTTCAATTGTAGGAGGATAATGCTCTTATTGATTGATAAGATGCATTCATATTGTATTGCTTATTCCCTTTCAATGATCTAATGACTTGGAGGAATTTCTATCATTTGAATATGCACATGACTTCACATCATTCAATATTGATGTCAATCGACTGCATAAATTATAATATGAGTTCATAACAACTTCAGGTTGTTAATTAAATATCGCATATGTGTGTATATACATGCGTCCACGTATTAAATATGTAATTGATTTGCATATTCTTTCTCATTCAAGTTATTTATTTTAGAATAAATTGTTTATAATGTTCCGATCATTAATTTTTTTCTTATCAAGCAATGTCAATGTGAATCTTAAAGATCGTTTCATAATATCCAAAATATCTGATTTGGAACTGTATTGAACTTCTGGTTCAAAAGAAATCTATGAACAACTTCGAGTTGTTAATCCATATTAAACTTCTGGTTCAAATAATATATAAACAATTTCAAGTTTGTTAAACTGTATTGAACTTCTGGTTCAACTGTATTGAACTTCTGGTTCCACTGTATTGAACTTCCGGTTCAAATAAAATATATAACAACTTCATGTTAAAATTTATTCTTTAGTACAATATGTAAATATAAATATATAAACAAGATACAACTCATTTTGAAAAATTGTGAAATCTTTGGATATCAATTTTATTAATGTTATTATTTCACACAGTTCAATAAAGCTTCAGGTTTTTAAATTATGAAGTATTTCAAGTTCATTGATTAAGGAACTTTAAGTTCCTATGCATATATATAAACATACATATTATATCTAGTTTATTAATTTATGACGAACTTTTGGTTCTCAACCTTTTAACATACTTCTAATTTAGAAGCTTTTACATCTTGCTAACTATCAAGATTTCAGACTGTAAACTTCATCAAGAAAAAAAATCTTTTTTTTCATAATTCAAGACTTCAGGTCTCAGAACTGAGTTATACAACTTTTTCCATTACATTAGATATTAGTTGCCAAATACATTGACTAATAATACATATTTCTATTCTTATTCCAAACACAATCATGCATCATTTAACTTACAATAACCAATGCGTTTAATACATTTATAATAATATGGTAATACAATATATATTACCATAACGATACATATAATGCATTTATTATAAAAATAACGGAAATAACCATTATACGGTCTAAATATATGAATCAAATAAATAAATTTTACTTAAATCAACATAATAAAATTTGGATCTAGCTATCGTACTGATCAATGACAAAACTGAAAGAAACAACATATAGTTGTACTGCATTTCCAATAATCATATTTTCTAAAATACCATATACATGCATAATGCTCGATCCAGATTTGAGTAGTAATGCATAATTAAAAAAATGAGATTTACATTCTTTAATATGAATGATTCGAAAAACTTGCAGATCTATACATAAAATTCACAACAACAAAAAAATTACATGTTTCAAATTATACTATCCATATATAGATCTTTCTTTTTATATCAAAATTACTTCTTACCATCATAGAAACTGCAGGTTCTAAGTTTTCCATTTTTATAACAAAAAATACTTTTGCATTCACTTCTGGTATGCAAAATTAAGATCAATATTTAAATCTTAACTTAATATGATCTTTGAGATGCATATTTTCTTTAGTCATTAAATTTGCATCATCATCTTTGGTATTTGAAAATATTTCAATGCAAATTCTTTTATAGACATATCAGAATATAATTTCGCTTCTGGGATATTCCATAAACACCATTTATGGAGTTTTAATACATTTTTTTTTTACAAATATTTATCGCCTTTAATTGTAGAAATCTCTTCTGGAGATATTTTATTATTTTCAAATAAACAGATCTCTTCTGGAGATATTTTACCATTTCCAAATATACAAATATCCTCTAAAGATATTTTGTTATCACCACTTCTGGGATGAACTTATCTCTTCCAGAGATAATTATATAAAACTATTGAAATGTCATATCAATATACAAAAATACATTCAAATCTTAAATGCATTAACAAAATTAGGTGCATTAAATAAAAATAAGATGAGAAAAGAAATCACTACTTCTGGAGTGTATGATATTCCTTCAGGGAACATATTTTTTACTTATGTAATTGCAATGCAACAAAAAAAAAATTCTAACATCTATTCTAGGATGTTGGATTTGCTATATAAAATTAAATCTCTAAAACATCTCTTCAAGAGATTAATATGTATACTATATCTTCAGGATATTCAATTAATATAAACTGTAATGTCAGTTAAATGGAACATGTTTAGAGATTTTCTATTGAATCTAATGTTTTTGTCACATATTATAATGTGTGTGTCTCTTTTAACTTCTTCTGGAAGTACAATCTTTTTATGTCACAACTTTTAAGAAAGCTTCGAGCTTTTGTTTCATCTTTCTCATTTGCATATGAACTTCAGGTTCTTTATTTGTATATGAACTTCAGGTTCCTCATTTGCATACGAACTTCAGGTTCCTTATTTAAAAAAAAAAATTGTATATGAACTTCAGGTCATTTACGTATGAACTTCAGGTTCCTAATTGGTTTACATCATGGATTTTCAATCTCACTTCCAGTGATAAATAAATATTGCTATTGAATTTAAATGCTATATCATTATATTCTATACCCATAACTCTGTTGGATATACATAAAAAAATCATTTTTTTTAAAGACATATTCTTTCTTTATTGGGTATACATAAAAAAATCATTTTTTTTCATGAAATATTCCGTCTTTAGTCTATCTAAAAAAAAATACATATGAAAAATAATTGTAGATCGGAAAGAATAAAACTAGATCTACCTCTACATCATCAATAATGTAAACAATACATATATAATCAATTCTCCATTTGCATTTGAAAAACTCAAAATTAGATCTGCAAAGAATTGAAAGAAAATATCTACACATATTTAGGACCAGAATAGATAATTAGATCTAAAAAGTTAGATCCACTAAAATAGAATCTAGATCTATAAAAACTGAAAAGAAAAGAGGAATCTAGATCTACAAAAACTGAAAAGAAAAGTGATCTAGAAGTATGGATCACATCTAAGTAGAAGATACAACAAGTTCATATATGTAGATCTATGTGATTTCAAAACATTAAAAAAAATAACTTACATGATAGATCCATAAATATAGATCTAGAATATTTCAAACAATAGCTCTAATAAAGCTTCGTGCTGATAACGTGTTATAAAATAAAACAGAACATATGTCAAACAAGAAGACATTAGAGAGAACAGAAAAGATAGGGAAGAGACTTTTATTTCTATCACTTCAAGTGTGTTCAATTTCTATTACATTGGCTCCTTTATATATAGGCTTTTGAGTTGATGTTAGACTTATTCCCATGATGTGGGACTAAATAGAATATGACAAGAGCATATTCACTCATATATATTACAACAATTACCTAATTTTAAGACTTATTACGGTCATAGTCTGGCTTTAGCTTCGGTGGCCAAAACTGTTATTTTTACTTGCTCCATTTGAGATGGCGCATGGTGCTCCAATTGAGATGGCACATGGTGCTCCATTTGAGATGGCGCACAAAATAAAAAAATTGTGCGCTATTTTAAGTAGTGCAACTGAGCATTATTTCAAATAACACAAAGTTGTACTGCGCTATCTTGGATGGCGCTAGTAAAAAAAAATTGCCTCCAAGTCCAAAAATAGGCTATGACTATAATAAGTTTTAAAACCGGACTAATTTAATAATTAATTTTTTAAGGATGGCCAGATAAAAAAATCCTTTTAGGATGTATGCATGACCTACGTGGCTATGTACCATTTTGAAGAGTTTAGTAGTTTCCACTAAAGACATGGTTGGTAACGTCATTCAAGTAGAATGTGTGTATGTATGTATATATGTATATGTATATGTATATGTTTATGTGTGTGTGTATATATATATATATATATATATATATATATATATATATATATAAGGCATGTTCAATAGCACCCGGAATAGTTGAGCACCCCTTTAGCCTCCCTATTTTCCACCACACATTTCCACCGAACCTCCTTCCGCTCATTTTCTCACCTTCCACTCAATTTCTTTAATATAAATGGTTCTCCATTTTTAGGGTGCAACCGGACGTTTGCCTAAATATATATATGTATATATATATATGTATATATGTATGTGTGTGTATATATATATATATATATATATATATATATATATATGAATGAGTCATTATTGTGATTGAGCAATAACACTAGCATAACGATCATATATTTATGTGACTTTTTACCGAGCTGTTACAAAAACAAATTGTATAAAAATATTACTATGAATGATAATAAATTAAAATGTTAGCATTCATCGCTACTGAAATTTACACGTTATAAATTGAAGTTTTTTGACCGTTTCTTTTATTTATTATGGTAGTAATTGTGATCCAAATTTTCTTTCACTAACATAACGAACGTTACATTTATGCATTCTGTCTATATAAGAAATAGAATAGACAAAGCAAAATACAAAACAATTTTTTCATCTTCCCCCTCTTAAAAAACCTCCTTATCATCATTAAAAAAAATTCATTACAAAAAATAATAAGAAGAAAAGAGCGGTATAGTTTTTTTTAATTTAAGTGAAAATCAGGCTCAATTCGTTTGTGCAAGCGAATTGATATTGAAGAAGAGGATGTTTTATCTTAGAGACGGCGGCGTAAGATACAACAGCTTTGCGCCATTGAGCAGATTGCCAAAACGCCTTCAAGAGAGCAACATTGTCCGCTACTCAGTTGTTAGTTTTACAACAAATTGAGGACGTTCAGACAACAATTGGCTTCTGCTTCCTCTGACACTGCAAACAACATCGACGATGTCGCATCTGTATCAATATTCCAGCTCCTACTTGTCATTGTTGTACCTTTCAGGTTTGAAGGTCTCCACTTCAAACGTTGGCGATAAAAAATGGAGTTTTTTCTGACTACGCAAAAAGTCGTCAATGCTTTATCAATCGAGAAACCGCAATTGACAAAGAAACTAAATGAAGCCGATGCAGATCAGATGGTGGTTTGGACAGAGAAATCGAACCATTTGTTGACTTGGATTGTACAGGACTACATGTGTTCATCCTCAATGGTCTCAGCGATGACATGTACAACAATTACAATTCAGAAAAATCAACGAAGGAGATCTGGGAGGCTCTAAAGAATAAGTATGACACTGAAGAGGCAGGCGCAAACAAGTACGCAGTTAGCCGCTACCTCAAATATCAGACGACGAACGACAGGTCAGTAGAGATGATGTCTCAGAAGCTTCAGAAAATAGCTCATGAGATCATCTCCGAGGGTATGTTTAAGTCGAATGTTGAATCTAATAAAGTAACCAGTTCTACTTATATGTTGTGTGATTTTAATATTTGGCACTCTAGATTCTATCATGTTAATAAACATATAATTAATAACATGAGCATCTTAAATATGATTCCTAAAATGTCAGAAGCTAATTTTGATAAATGTGAATTCTATACTCAACCTAAAATTACAAAGAAACAACATACATCCGTTGATAGATTATCTGAACCCTTAGATTTAATTAATTCTGATATATGTGAGCTTGATGGTACCTTAACTTGACATGGACATTGTTATTTTATCACTTCTATTGACGATTCTTCTGATTTCACATATGTATCTCTCATGAAAAATAAAAGTGATGCACTTGATATGTTTAATACATTCAAAACTGAAATTGAAAATCAATCAAACAAGAAAATTAAAAGACTTCGTAGTGATAGAGAAACATAATATGATTCTAATTCTATTCTGGATTTCTACAAACTACGTGGTATTATACTTGAAAGAACTACACCTTGTTCACTTGAAATGAATGGTAAAACTAAAAGAAAAAAATAAGACCTTTACTGAATTAGTAGTTGTCATTTTATTAAATTCTGGTGCAGCAAAACATTTGTGAGGGGGGGGGGGGGGGATATATTATTATCGATGTGTTATGTACTAAATAGAATCCCTAAATCAAAAAATTCCATCTTTTGAAAAACAGAAAAATTACAAACCTAATATGTCCTATTTTAGAACTTGGGGATGTTTGGCATATGTTCGTATTCTAGACCATAAGAGAATAAAATTAGCAAGTAGAGCATATGAATTAATGTGTATTTATTGGCTATGCTGTTAATAGCAAAGCATATATAATTTATAACATAAATACACATAATATAATTAAATCAAATGATGCTGATTTTTATAAAACAAAATTTCCTTTTAAATTAAGGAATAGTGGAGGAACATCAAGTAATTTATTACCCGTAAGAACAGAATTTAATAAACATTCTGAAAATGAACCTAGAAGAAGTAACATAGCAGTAACCACAAAAGATTTTGGTTTGGATTTTTGTGCTTTTACTATGGAAAAGGATCCCTTAAACCTCAAAGAGGCCTTATCTTCACTAAATGATGATATTTTGCAAAAGGCTATAAACTATGAGATGGATTCTTTGGAATCCAATAAGACTTGACACTTAGTTAATTTACCGCCTAGTTGTAAATCTATAGGTTATAAATGGGTGCTTAAAAAGAAATTAAAACCTGATGACACTGTCAATAAATATAAAGCCCGTCTAGTAGCTAAAGGTTTTAAACAAGGAGAAAATGTAGATTTCTTCGATACTTTTTCATCGGTAACTAGAATTACATTCATTCGGGTATTAATCTCACTTTCTTCTATTCATAATTTAATAATATACCAAATGGGTGTTAAAAACGCATTTTTAAACGGTGAATTAGACGAAGAAATTTATATAGACCAATTTGAAGGATTTGTAGTACATGGTCGAGAACATAAAGTATGCCAATTAGATAAATCAATATATGGTTTAAAACAAACACCTAAACAACGACAAGAAAAATTTGATAACTTATGTAACATCGACCCACCTTTTCAATCATTTCAAGTCGGTAATTAAACAAACTTAAGACCGCTTAAAATGATAGATTGTTATTTAGCTTACTAGTTTAAACAGAATCCAACACAGAATCACAGAATAAATAAATTACAATATTTCACAGCGGAAGCATTTTACACAAAATATTAGAGTTATACAAATATAATTTTATTATACAGCGGAAGACTTTACAATATATGTACGTAGATAAACTGAACTTATACAGCAACAGAGCATCTTCATGAATCTTCACGAATTCTTATCGTCGTCAGCGTAAATCTAAGTTGTAATACTCGAGTCTGACCCCGACTCAAGCAAAACAAAAACTCAGGTCAAGTTGTATTAAAGTAAATCAACTACAATTAAAATATCAAGCATGCATTCACATCCTAATTGCCATGTTTGAATATCAAGTTACCAATTTTTTTCTTGCAAGCAAATGATACTATCACAGTATACATGATGCATTAATAACCAATCCTTCACAGACAAAAATGAACAGGTTTATAATTCACTATATATATATATGTATATGTATGTGTATATATATATATATATATATATATATATATATATATATATGTATGTATGTATGTATATGGGAAAGTCTGTTTAGATACAAAATTTGAACACAATTGATTTGCACCGTTGGATTGCCCCATGAATTCCACTTCTCAATATAAGGACAAAAAGATCCAACGGTCGGAGCTTTGTGTTTATCTCTTTATGTCTAATTTTATGTCCAAATAGTTGGTTCAATACTCAAGTAAAACACAAATTTTATTCCACTCATCATTACCTTACCTGAGTGTTGATAATGCAAATCAAAACGTTGGTTTTATTTACATGCATCAAACAGATCCAAAATAGTGGGTCAATTATAAGGTGAAGCCTCCTTAATTCTGTTATTATTCTGAATACGATATTCATAGAGGTTTCGTGGATTAAGTTACATATAAGTGATGTATATATAATTAAAGATTTTAATTATTAATGGATTCTCATGTCCACTTTTATCTACATCTTCTTTCTGTCAAGATAAATCACACTGCTATAATTGTGTTGCATACATTTTTTTATTCTCGCTGTTTTAGCAGGTCATTCATTTTTCAAGTTCCCAACAATTCGAGAGTCCAGGGATGAATCCAGGTGTGGTCAATTGGGTTAGACTCATAGGAATTTTGATATGAATATACCAATAATCCCCACTCTATAACCAGCAACAACTATGTTATGCTTGTTTAATCATCTCCAATACTTCAAATTTGTACTCATAAATGCATTATCATTTTCAGAATAACATGTATACTATTAACGTTTGGATGCCTTTACATATTATAAGGTTGTTAGTAATGAAAAATAGACGTAATAAACACAATGCTGGTGAACTTCCATGGAACTTCCATTGATGTCCTTATATTCAACCAAAACGCATGACAAAAACAAAAGAAGTGTGATAATGTTGGTTAATCACGAATTGAACTGTATTTGACGGGTTAGATTCTAAGTTGCAAAGTAGCAGGAAAATAAATTCTTCAAGGGATGTGCTACATCCGCAAACCGTTTCCTCGTGGGCTGAATTAAAGGGTATTTTCGTCATTTGGTAGGGTCCGCCACTTTTATGGTCTCTTGATCTTTCGCATGAAATCAAATCTGAAATTAGTTGGCATTATTTTTTTTCCCATTACCTGCTTTGGTGTTAAGTAGTTCGGAAAGCCAAACGACCAGTTTTAATTTCTTTTAATTTCATCCTCTGAATACCTCTTGTTATTCAACTATATACATATTACGTTCTCAATTATATAAGATTAATCGCCTCAAAGCACAAACAAATGCTTATAATTCAAAAATTGTCATCTAACGATGCTTATTTTAATATTTCGAATGAACATAACTGCTTAATAAAGAATTTTTACTGTTATTCATTTGAAGGACCATTTGATTTGTTTTGTATTTTGTGTTTTGAGTTTTCAACCAAAACTTAAATCAACCTTAAATCAACCGTGTCACTAATTTCTGCTTGATCCGCTAGACATCTGCAACAACACTTCATAAACTGGTACACTTATGTTAGGTCCATCACCTGCAACGTCACTTTAAGGCAAATATGTTAACCTCGATGCTTATACCTGCTTATGTCATAGAAGTACGTACCGGTAAATATCTGTATTAAACACGATGGATAAGAAGATACATATATCTCGTTAATACCTGCCGAAATTCATTACAAGAAACAAGAGAACTAACATAATGGTAGGTGTGTGTGTGTGTGTGTGTGTGTATATATATATATATATATATATATATATATATATATATATATATATATATATATATAATCAAACTTATTGCAAACTATAATTTATTGTATGCACTAAAGTTGATCAGCAATGAACTGTCACATTAATATCACATAACAAAGAAGATATCAGGAACACTGGAACTACTTGACTTCCTAAATAATAAACCCATTCAACACTGCCAATGGAGAAAAACAAGCTCCAACAATATCAACGAACAACCTGAAAATTCAGCCATCTTTACAGACTTACACCAGGTTAAAAAAAACTCCCAAATTTGGGATAAGAATGGCATTCGAGATATAAAACAGTCACCTTCAGTATTTGAGATGCCTACCACTGTCAAATACTAATCCATCTCAAAGGAGGTTAGCCTTTCCATAACTTACACTGCAGATACAAGGGCACAAAAACTACTTGAACTAAAAGTTACAACACAGTAAATAACAGTTATTTAACAAACTTATATAAGAAGTATACAGTAAACCCATTGCACAAAGCATATTCAACCCATAGCATGTTTAAGGGAATCACCAGCACCCTGAAAAAACAGGCAAGACAAAACAAAGTCCGCAATAAATATTCCAACGAGAGAAATAACCACAGCGGAGGTCGTGGACTCTCCGACACCCTTGGCACCACCGATCGTAGTCACTCCCCAAGCACAGCTAACAACCGCTATTATTCCACCAAATACCTGTGATTTAATCATTGCACTTATTATATCCCAGGGCCTTAGGGCTCGCCGTGCTGAGTCAATTATTATGTTTATGCTGACCCCGTAGACTGTGTCAGCGAGAAGTGCACTGGAAGCCAGCCCAACAGTAAAACAGATGAGGGTCAGAATGGGTAGAGCGATGCAGCAAGCGATGACACGTGGAGTGATCAAGTAGTCAACTGGGTGGGTCCCTAGGACTCTGAGTGTATCTGTCTGCTCTGAAACCTGCAGTTCGTATCATTTTGTAGGTATTATTTATTTATTATAATTTGATGTATGCATGACCTATGTACCATTTTGAAGAGTCGAGTAGTTTACACTGATGACATGAACTATACACCAAATTCTTGCTTGTATATCTTTTAGCTCTAATATCCAGAATCCACTTGTTACAAGGAATTGAAAAACTAGATCGCCTAGCACAATGGTCAAACATGATCTACTGTTCATAACCAAAACATGATACAGAATAATCCCAACTTTTCAATGAATACTCAAAAAAATAGAAATGTGTCCGCATTCAACATTCGTATCCGAAAAGTGGATATCCTATATCACAAAAAAAGGAGGCGGATACAAAGGCATCTACATCCGAAAATTATCCATTCGGCTTTTGTAAAAATTGTAGGTTATTTTATATGTATTTTAGCACAAGAAATAATATAAATTTATCGCTTTGTAAAGTTAATAGTTTATATTTTATATATTTAATGCATATTAACTGATCAAAACTATTTACTATTGTTACACTTACTAAATTTGTATACTTTTATAAACAATGATATTGAAAAAAAATCATGTTAAATCCAAAGTTTCAATTTGCATCTCTTGATATATGGATCATTAGCAGATAGGATAATTTTTCGATATCCGTCCGTACCCACAATGCCGATATCCATCCGTACTCACAATGCGGATATCCGATACTCGAAAATAGCTTTGGATGTGGATATCCAATCCCTGAAAATGGTTTCGGATGCGGATATTGCACTATCATATATGAAAGCACACGTTGACAGCTCTAGTTCTCCCAAAGCAAACAAAAACCCCATCTTACTAAATGATTAAATAAACAAGCATTACTTTTAAGCCATTCATGAGACTCAATTTTGTACTTCTGATATGGAAAAAAATATCAATTCTATTTTCCACTACTTAATCATCTACAGCTATGTAATTACAATTAACATCTCAAGTTCCAATTTTCCTACCAGTTATTTGCACAACCATGGTTGTCACCTAATTTTCCTTGCAACGTTTCATTTGTTCATATTTTTAAAATATATTATAAACAATTATTTTCAGTTGAGAACATTTATAAACATTTATTACATAGTCCATAATTTTAAGTACAACTTGTATACGTGAATCAAATGTAAACATTGAAATGGTAAATGAAAACATACAGAGCAATACTTGTATTGTTTTTTCCACTTTCTTTTTGGATGTATACTTTACATTTTTTGACATAAAATACAATTAACTCATATGATTGTGCATGTCGGTTTACAAGCATATGCACAATAAATGAAGCCAATCGCCAAGATTTACAACACATTGCATACTCATACTCATTAACCGCAAAACATTTTACTGATTACCAACCACCCCTTAAAAAATAACGTTAAAATGCTGATGTACTCTTGCAAGCAGGCCGAGTTTTAGCCCAGCACAAGAGGGCTCAAGAACTATGCATAAAACTTAGTGGAGAATTCATAGAAACAAGGAACGTGGGACGTGGTCACGTTACGCGGACCGGTTTGTTCATCCCCGATCCCAAAACGAAACGTGACCCAGAAACGTTAGCGGTCGCGAAAAGAAGATGATAACGCACAGGTTTTTGAGAAGAATAAACGACTCTTCGATTTGTGTTGTACAACTGTATATGGTTGTAATATATATTGGAAGGACAGCTATATAATATACCAATTTGTATATAGATTGAAAAGGCAGTTGTAAATTTGCAAGATCTGCACAAAATTTGGTAATTAACATAAAAAATAAATAGATCAGTTTTTTCAAAGTAGAAGAAAATCATGTTTCGTACCCTTGCGTTCCCTCGTACCGAAAACATTCAAGACAGCCTTCTACGTATCCGTTTTCGTACCGCGTTTCGTATCGAACCACGTCCTATGTAACCATGGGAGAATCATTTATTTTACTGGCAACAGCTATGTATTGCTCAATGCCTTTCAACCGAACAGCATGCTTAAGTGATCCAGTAGTTAGGTATCTTACTCATTCAAATTTCATTTTTGATAGAAGAATTTGTCAATCCAAACAAATAGCAGAAACATCATAGAAAAACAACGAATAACAAAAGAAATAAACAGTGCAGAGAAGAAGATTAGCACATTTCCCAATTTCTATTAAATCTTCAATCAACATGCAAATATGTTTCCATAAGAAACCTAACCCTAAATTGTTAGTTTACTATGATATATTTACTTCTCAGATGAAAGACGGCGTTTAAAAAAAACAATAGATTTACATCTTAGAACTTATTCCAGACCATGGTGATTAATATCATTGAATCTGGTATTAAGAGTTTGATGAATAAAATAACTATCAGTTGATTTTATTCTATTATAGTAATTAAGGATTTTACAAAATCAAACATATTAATAGTAAAACAAAACGGTTTTATACGCTAGTTTATTTTTTTATAAAAATAACAATAAATTTATGCTTATTAATTATGAATTTCATATCTAATTTGCGCTGCTATGTTAGCTTACAAATGTATTAGGTACTTCACTGGTAATGACACTACGCAAGGAATGCTATAATGTTAATGCCGTGTTGAGGTGCTATGTCTTTTCATGATACATAACAGTTGTATGCATATTTCACAGTCATGAAAAGCTCAAGAGACTTTCAGATTTTGTAATCCTGACATTTGAACATGCAATGTCTTGTAGCCAATGTTGCAATAGAAAACTGAAATTCAACTGGTGCATTGTTATTAATGGCGCATGGCGCAAAAAGGCGCAAACCCTCTCTGGAGCTTTGGTGCACACACAGCAAATAGCACACGCCTTTTTAATTTACTGCGCATGTTTAATTTCTTTAATAAATTTAATATTTTAACAAAAAAAAAAATTAAAAATCAATATTTTTTCTAAAAAATATGCAACAATTTTTTTTTTATGCATTTTGCAGAAAAAACATAAAAGCATAAAATTTCAAGCAAAATAGTTTTCAAATCCAAAATAACAATACATATTACTGATAAACTAGAAATCTGAATCTGACAAAATTAAATGTTTGGTTGTATTTAACAAATACCAAATCATGAAATATTTTTGTACGAAGATATTGGACATATTCACACATGCAATTTTTTTTCTATCCAAAGGCATGTTTGAAAGCTGATTGAATGTTAATTTTCTGAGAATGACTTATCTTCCTCCAAAGTTGCTTCTCTTAATTTATCGTTCATGGGTTCTCAGTCTAATTCATTTGCTTTTACATCTATGCTAGACAATACGTTATGATCTTGTATACATTACATTATATATTTTTGACAATATTAAAATGAATCTAAACTATGTTGGATAATAAAACATATGTCAGTTCTAAATGCTGACATGCTAAGATCAGTCAATTACATAATTGTAAGGTTATTAACTCGTTGATGATAATTAATAAAAAATAATAATGATGTGATTATGTTTCCATATAATTGGAAAAAAAAATATTAACAAAGTTATTCACATTTTATGTTATTATTATAATAATAGTAGTGATGGTAAAAGTATTTGTAGTAGTAGTTATTGCAGTTTGAAATGCAAAAAAAAGGGAAAAAAGGTGCATTTTCATGTGCGCCGCGTCGCAAAAAAAAATGGCGCAAACGCCGCGCTGCGCCATTCACAACTATGAACTGGTGTGATTCATAACCATTATAGTAGCACAAAGCATTATTCCTAGAACAAATCAATTTTGTTCCGACTTGTCAAAAATGGTTACATAGTCTCTTTAATTGTTGGGTTATAAAACCAGCTAACATTGAAAAGAAAAAAAAGAAAAGAAAAGGGTTTTTGTACAAATTTGTTTACAGATATTGACGATGTTGCTTTCCAAGATACAGGAAGTTATGCACAATGTAATGAAATATGCCATAAAAGTTTATATACTACTTAAATGGTATTACTATAAATTCAAACTGGTATTTTGATTATCATTTATATATTTATTTTTTGATGTAAAGAATATGCGACCAAGGCCGCAAAGTGTAATAGCATAAACAAAAGCATAATATCCGACCAACGGTATTTTGACTATTAAGTATTATTACTTATAGTTGTTATCAACAAGAATTTTATTCTATAATATTGAGCATATTCTTCTTCTTAAAAAAAACCAAGAGTTAGAAGCATTATCTAAGAAAGCGTGCTGGACGCTAGAATTGACGGTAAGGACTCAACTTGCAAGCTAAATTCTTTGCTATAACTCTTCTCCATAGCTTTAACTAGAACTCAGTCTAGCATTTATAACTGGACAGTTTATGCTATTGTAAGGCAGCAAAAAACAAGCATAACATGAACGTTCACCATGCAATTGATCAATCAGGGTATTCCAGTTGCAGGTTATAACATAGGTACTGAAATCTTCTCCTAAAACAAACTAACTAGGCCAAGCTAACTATATCTAGATCAGCTGGCACTCTTTGAACTTAATTACATTAACAATATCTAATGTGTTTTTGGTTATATGTGCTTGACAAATCCTGTTACATCTCAACCATGCATCTAATTCTGATAAAACACTGATGATTTATACAGAAAAACACATTGGTACGAGTTTATAAATACATCTAAAAAGCATACTCAATCACAACAAAAATCACCTGCATCGTCCCCAGTTCAGCAGCAAAAGCACTCCCAACCCTACCAGCAAAAACCACAGCGGTGACCACAGGACTCAACTCCCTGGCAAATGCCAAGGCCAACACACCTCCAACCGACTTATGTAGACCGAGCCTCGTAAACTCCCTCACGAACTGGATAGTAAACGCCATTCCGACGAACGACGACGTCAGCAAGCATACCCCAACCGACCTAGGGCCCACCCGCTCCAGCTGCTGCAGCGTGTTCCGACGGTGGACTCTCCTCGCCAGAATTGAACGCTGGATCACTTGTCCGGTAAGGACCAAGACAGAGATGGCGCGCCATAATGGCCGTGGTGGGACCCATTTCGAGAAAAGTGGCGACGGCGGGATTTTGACGGGTCCGCTGGCTGCGTCGTTGCTGTTACTGATGCAGGAAATGTTTGAAAGCTTCTGACGGCGGGGTTTTGATTTTGAAGCCGTTTTCAGAATCGGGGGATTAGGGTTTAGGAAGGAGCGACCACTTTGGAATTTTAATGGAAATTTAACGGGGATGGGGTGGAAGACGCTGGCTGATTGCATTTTTAGGATTCAATTTTGAGTTTGTGAAGTTGCGCTAGTATTTTTTCGTTCTTTTGATGCGAGCGAGCACACGGATTAACTTTTGGCACTGTATATTTACACCCCCTCAAATTGCACTTTCAACCCAATCATTTTCAAATAAAATTTTCATTTTGTTATAAAACAAGATAAGAACAGAAGAATTAAGGGAGAAAGCACATTTCTATTCGTTCAGATATGTATATCTTCCTATTACGTTGGCTCCTTTATATCTAGGCTTTGAAGCTGATGTTTAACTTTTTCCCATGATGTGGGACTAAATAGAGAACTAATAAAAACATATTCATAACATTTATATATATATTACAACACTCCCTCTTGAATATGCGTCTTCAAAAACTTGAATGCTCTGCTAACTTGAAGTTGTCCCTTTTAAAACATATATGATGATTGCTCCCCTTATTATTATCTTGCTTGCATATATCCGTTCAGTCGATACAATTATTGTTTGTTGCCTTCAAAACTCTATCAGGAAAACCCAATGGGAAAAACCTTGAACGAGAAAAAGAGTACAACGTCTGACATTATGAATATCATATTAAAATGATATTCCTTAAAAGAATTTGATTCTTCAGGATCAAAACAATGCCTCATTAAAAACCTTTTTATGAAAAACCCTATGGGAAAAATCATAAACAAGGAAAAGAGTGCAAATATATTTCCTCTTTAGGTAACATGTTTTATAATGTTACCGGTAGGGTTGATACTTCAAGATCAAGATAATGCCTCATTAAAAACCTTACTAACAAAAACCCAGTGGGAAAAATATTAGTGAAGGAAAAGAGTACATTATAGCATAATTTTATATGCTCCCCCTTATTTATAACTCATTATTCAATTGGTTTATTGATGTAGTCGACGCATGCCAATTTTGTATATCATTTCTGGAACGTTGATTTGGAAATGTCCTTTGAGAACGGATCTACCCACTTTTCTTGAAACTGAATTTATTTCTCCTCTTTCTTGTTATCCTTTCATGCGTATGTGAAGAGAAATTTAGAAGAAATTTGCTCCATCCTATTAGCCTGATATAATTCACTTGAATTTGAGCCATGCAAATTGCCTTGTCTTCATAAGTAATAGTTTACTGCATCAAAAAAATGTTTGATACTTCTGGATCAAAATGTTGTCTCATTAAAACCTTTCTAAGAAAAACCCAATGGGAAAAATCTTAGTGAAGGAAAAAGAGTACAACATACAATATTATATTTACTACGTCAAAAGTAGTACGATACTTCTAGATCAATCTTATGCCTTGTTAAAACCTTATTAAGAAAACCCAATGGGGAAAAACTTAGTTAAGGAAAAAGAGTGCATTATATCATACTTATGGATGCTCCCCCTGATTTTAAATTTCCTCTGAATTCGTATTCTTCTTTCAGTAACTCAAATTGCTTACAAATACATCTTAATGGAGTTTTTTCTTTTAAAATTTCATGTGCATTTTCATGCTTCAGGCATGCTTTCTTATTTAAAATGCTTCCCTTTTGTGATTTGTATGATACTAATATTCATTTATGAATACACTTCAAGTGCTTATAATTTTCTGTTTCAATCGGACTTGCATGTTGCAATACATATTTGATAATAAGACAACTTTCATTACTAAGCAGGAAATAATCTACTCATCTGGAAGTATATCAAGTTTTCATTACAACAATACTTAGAAGAATGTTGCAATCTATCATCCATGTTCTTGGTATTCTTTATAATAACAAATGTTATTTACGTTCTTCAAGAACTTATATATTATAATAAGTTTTGCATATCACAACTACCACTTCAATGAATATTAAGAGTTTTATTACAACAATTCTTGAAAGCAGGAAGTGATCTACTCATCATGAATTATTTCAAGATTTTCATCACAACAATACTTAAAAGAATGTTGTAATCTACATTTCTTTCTCTTTATCACTACCAAAGTTATTTAAATTCTTCTGTAATTTGTATACTTTCATTGTTTATACCTTCAGGGTATTATAAGTGTTTTAAATACTTTCACTACTTTAATCAATTCAGTTATCTCAGAAAATACAATGCTCATGGCATTAATATGTTGTTGACACTCTATGGTGCTTCAGTCATTACATATATATATATATATATATATATATATATATATATATATATATATATCTTATGAACTACAGGTTCATATCTTATGGACTACAGGTCCATATATCTTATTTAGGAGAATTTCATGATGGTCAATCATGTTTCTCTCTAATATGAGATTTTTAATCCATTTATAAATATAAGCGCTTTATTATTTATTAATTTATCATCGATGATTATTTCTTGTCAGTTCTGTTCTTAATTTATTGAGATTGTCGGTGTAAATGAAAAGTACTACAATCCATCAGAGTATAAACAACTTCTGCTTGTTAAGTTTTATTTCTCAGTTGTATATGAAACTTCTACATCTCTCATCTGGAGAGTTCAATGCATTAAAAAAAATCTGCTGGACACTTGGAAAAATACACAATCGCACTGTTGCATATATTAATCTCTTCAAGACTATAATTATAGCTTGCAAGAAAAATTATGACATGACATATAGATTATCTCTTCGGGAGAATATCTAAAGATTGTTCTTCAAGAATAATTATGCATATTATATTGAATTCATGATATATTTAAAGACAAATAAATCACGTATCACAATCGATTACTCAATTTGTCTAATGGAGCTATAGGCCCATGATTATATCCAACTGAATTTTGTAAATGTATTTCATACCCACTACTATTTCCATCTTGATTTGCAAATTCTTTGCGTTAGTTATTTCCTTATAACTTTGATATTTGAAAATATTTTAACGGAAGTTCTTTTACCTTGTTATACGAGAATATAATATCTCTTCTGGAGATATTCTATAAACACCACTTATAGAGTATCAACACATAATTTCTACTTCAGGAAAAATTTATGAACTTCTTCTAGGTATGTTCTATCATTTAAAAATAAAAATCTCTTCTTGAGATAATATGTCTCTACTGGAGATATTTTGTTACTTTCAAACATATAAATATCTTCTTAAGATATTTTGTTACCACCGCTTCTGGGATGAACTTATCTCTTCCATAGATGTATATGCAAATTATCGAAATGTCATATCAATGTAATAGGAAGATATACATATCAAAATTTAAATACAGTAAGAATATTACATGCAGTGAATAAAAATAAGACGCGAGAGATAAAAACACTACTTCTGGAGTACATGATATTCCTTCAGGGAATATATTGTTTTCTTTTATCAAATTGCAATATAATAACAACAAAATTTCTTTAACATCTCTTCTGGGATGTTGGATTTTGTAATAATAAAAAAAAATCTAAAACATGTACTCTGATGGATTGTAGTACTTTTCATTTACACCGACAATCTCAGAAATTACTACATTGACAAACTATCAGCGGTAGAATTTACCAGAATGACAACTATAAAATTAACAGTGCTAAATTAAATAAAATATAAATGGAAGTTTTGCCATAAAAATGTGCAGAACTCACACATGTCAGCTACAAAGGACAGAAAATAAGCCAAGCAATGCATTGATGAGGGGAAGCTCAATAATTGATCATACAGAGTTACAACAAAAACAACGTGATGCAGTTTAGAAGCTTTTACATTTTTGCTCATTGTGATTTCAAACTTGTAAACTTTATGAAAATGTTTCTTTTCTTCATTATTCAAGACTTCTGGTCTTAGAATTTCAGTTATACAACTTCTACTTTGAAATTTTCTTTGCACAACTTCAGGTTGTGGTTCTAACTTAGATTTGGAAAACAATACAATAAAGTACAACAATAATTAATAAATGTGCAATATCAGCATGTTAATGGATATACAAACATTATTAAATTTACGGAGACAAAATAACCGCTATACCTTTATTTAGACATGATAATTTTATAAAACATAAAGGAAACATCAAATATTGAACACCCAAATCAGTGTGAAATAGAATCATATCCAGTTTCACTTTAATTTTGGTATTCTTTAAGTCCTAACTGTAAACCTTTTTCCAATGATTAATCATTCTAACATGCACAAAAGGAGAAAAGGTCTATTGAGAAATACTGATATAAAAGTGGAAACAAACTAAAGAGAAAACATGTGTAGTATGCTAGTCACAATGGACATCAAGGTGGATGAAGCATATAATGTAGAATATTCCTAGGATTTTTTTTTTATATATAAAATCTCAGCCTACTGCAATCCTCATATATACAAAACAACATATAAAATATTCATTGGAATGTGATACAGTTACATTAGTTGTTAATCTATCAAATTATAATGTAGCATAGAACTATTGTTTTTATACATCCCATTGATCAAGCTACAAGAGTAACACTAACAGGGAAAACTCATCGATTCACCGGAGTTAATATTCTAGAAGGCCATCCATCTAGGACTTATGTACCCTTACAGTGATATTAAATTAATTCATAAATGATCAAACTACTCATTCCACTCACAGGGTGCACAAGCACTATGCCCTACATAATTAAAATAATTTCTTTATATACTGGTGAATACCAATATCCATCACTAAGCTCCCCAAACCATTATTAAGTATAATGACAGCAAACATATGAAACAAGACCAATATAATGACAACAAACATATGAAACAAGGCCAAGTTTTAACTTACATAGGAGAAATATCCTGTCATTTATTAGGGAACGTTCAATACAGTAATGTCACTTAAATAAAATAACAATGAAAAATTTGATTAGGCACATAAAAACGAAATGAGTGCTAAAGCCTGTAGATTATTTTATTCCATATGTGAGAGTGAAAAGAAATAACATGACAACAACAATGTAATGCTTATCCTTTAAACCACACAGAATCAATAAAAAGAAATGTTACGAATTGATAATAGAAAATACGACAGCCGAATCGATTGTATTAATCTGAATAAAGGGACTAAACATGAATCTACTGATACAATGAACAATGGCCTAAGCATGAATCTCAATTAGATCTTTAAAGTTTATAGTATTGAATGTTCGTCTTAATTTCATGAATCCATGTAATATAAGATAATCACCGTGACAGTTTATTCCAATTCAGATCACTAATTTTATGCACATAACAGTTAATACGGATAGCTAGAAATAACCTTCCAATTGGCTGAAACATTATCCGCAACTTATCTGTGATATTCTAGATCTGATAGGTAAGAAAAAAAAAATCAAACTTACCTGATTTTACATGAAAGTATAATTCACAGCAGCGTAACCTATAGATGACGTCTGTTTTTAGATCTGGAATTGCTGCTTCCTTGACCGAAAACGTAGTGCTGATACAGGAGTTTGATTCCAGATCTAAGCTGCAGGATGCCTTATCTCTACGCAAGTACTTGTTTGGGTAGATTGGAAGCTTGTAAGAAAGTGACAGCTTCAGGTCCGCTATTTTTTCCATCATGATCCAAATCAGCACGCTTGAAGCATGATTCGAACAGATCCATGTTGGACGGATGTTATGCCGCTATTCGTGCTGACAACGTGTTATAAAACAAGATAAGAACAGAAGAATTAAGGGAGAAAGCACATTTCTATTCATTCAGATATGTATATCTTCCTATTACATTGGCTCCTTTATATATAGGCTTTGGAGCTGATGTTTAACTTTTTCCCATGATGTGGGACTAAACAGAGAACTAATAAAAGCATATTCATAACATTTATATATATATTACAACACATTTCAGGTTTTTTTTTATTTTGCCACCCCAATAATTCCAAAATTGCCCTTTTTTTGGTTACTTCTTTCTCTTCTTCTTCTTTTCTTTATTTCACTGCTTTGAATATTTTCTAAATTTCCTACCTTCGAAAACAACATTATATAAACAGTTTTCATGTTAGTTTATATCATTATTTACAAGTTTCTGACACCAGTCATCAACTAGTTTTTTTAATAATTCTCACTTCCCATGTTTGTATTGCGCATTGTTATTTTTTCCGTATTGGTTTTCAATGTTGTCGGTGGAGTTTGTGATCGACTGACTACATATCTTCATGAAGAAATTTTTAGATCCCACAATTCATGCATAAAGTAGTTAAATATAACACAAGAAGAGACACAATAGAGAAAATTTTAATTATTTGTTTAAAGGGTAAAAGTGACATTAAGGTTTTTTGTTATAAGTGGGTGA
This sequence comes from Allium sativum, assembly GCA_030737875.1. NCBI lineage: Eukaryota > Viridiplantae > Streptophyta > Magnoliopsida > Asparagales > Amaryllidaceae > Allium > Allium sativum. The sequence goes on along the minus strand of CM060925.1, from coordinate 301,473,153 downwards.
AAAGCAATTGTCGAGGTGTAAATAGATGGACTCTTAACTTTTTGGCTGCTTCTACAACAACAACAAAGCTATATATCCCAAACAAGTTGGGGTTGGCTAGATATGGAACCCAAAATTAAAATGAAATAAAATTAATAATGATGATAATACATACATATATATATATATATAAAGGGTTTAAAATAACCAATCAAATAAAAAGTCGTCCGATAAAGGGTTTTTTTAAATAATAATAATGATAAGTAAAAATGTTCAATAAAAGTGAAATAAAATCTAAAATAGTAAATAAAAAGTAAAAAGTTTAAGTAAACGTGAAATAAAGTGTGTGTGTGTGTGTGTGTGTATATATATATATATATATAACCTATGGTTCTGGTACATGGATTGCCAATTTCCATGCACTCCTATCAACTACCAGCTCTTCCGATAAACTCCAGTTATTTAAATCTCTCTTTATTATCTCCTCCCATGTCATTTTAGGTCGACCTCTACCTCTCTTTGGGCCTTCGGCGCGACCTAGAATTCCAGCGCGTACAGGTGCATCGTATGGTCTACGTTGGATATGTCCAAACCATCTCAAGCGGTATTGGACTAACTTCTCTTCAATAGGTGCAACTCCAAGTTTTTCCCGAATATCCTCATTTCTAATCCGATCTCGTCTGGTATGCCCACAGCTCCAACGCAGCATTCGCATCTCTGCTATACTTATCTTCTGGACGTGTTGCCTCTTAGTAGGCCAACATTCTGCACCATATAACATTGCAGGTCTGATTGCTGTCCTATAGAACTTTCCTTTAAGCTTCTGAGGAATCTTCCGATCACAGAGAATGCCAGATGCTAGTCGCCATTTCACCCATCCTGCTTGAATTCTAAAACTAACATCTCCGTCATCTGACATGACACTGCTAAACTCACACTTCATATACTCTGTTTTAGTTCTGCTAAGCCTGAAACCCTTTGATTCCAGGGTCTCCCTCCACAACTCCAGTTGTCGATTAACCCTTATTCTACTTTCATCAATCAGACAACATCATCGGCAAAGAGCATACACCAGGGAATCTCCCTTTGTATATCTTTTGTGATTTCATCCATCACTAATGCGAAAATATAGGGGCTCAAAGCCGAACCTTGATGTAACCCTATGTTAATTGGAAAGTCTCTGGTCTCACCATCGCATGCCCTAACACTAGTCACAACTCCCTCATACATATCCTTAATAAGGGTAATATACTTTGATGGCACTCTCTTCCTTTCTAGCGCCCACCACATAACCCTCCTCGGTACTCTGTCATAAGCTTTCTCCAGGTCAATAAAACCCATGTGGAGATCTTTCTTTTGCTCCATGTATCTCTCCATAAGTTGCCTAACCAAGAAAATCCACTCAGTGGTTGACCTTCCCGGCATAAAACCAAATTGATTCCTAGAGACACTTGTCAACCTCCTCAAACGCTGCTCGCAAACTCTCTCCCAAAGCTGCATTGTATGACTCATAAGCTTAATTCCTCTATAGTTTGTGCAACTTTGAATATCTCCTTTATTCTTGAAGATTGGAACTAAAATGCTTCTCCTCCACTCATCTGGCATTTTGTTTGATTTGAAAATATTGTTGAACAACTTAGTTAGCCATTTTATCCTTGCATCTCCAAAGCATCTCCATACCTCAATAGGAATATCATCAGGCCCTACCGACTTGCCTGATTTCATACGTTTCAACGCCCCCTTTACCTCAGCTTCTTGAAATCTCCGCACAAAATGTCTATTGGTGCTATCGGCTACGTCTTCCAACTCGATCGAAGAGCTATCACTTTCTTCGTTGAAAAGCTTATCAAAGTATTCTCTCCACCTATTCTTTATCTCATCTTCCTTCACCAAAAGTCTATCATTTTCATCCTTAATGCATTTAACCTAATTGAAGTCTCTTGTCCTCCTCTCGCGTAGCCTAGCTATTCTGTAAACGTCTTTTTCGCCCTCCTTTGTACTTAGCCTTTGATACAAATCTTCGTACGCTCGTCCCCTTGCTTCACTCACTGCTCTCTTTGCAGTCTTCTTTGCCACTTTGTACCTGTGCATGTTCTCTTCGCTTCTATGACGGTACATGCATTTGTAGCATTCCTTCTTCTCCTTGATAGCCTTTTGCACCTCGTCATTCCACCACCACGAATCCTTGGGTTCTCGCTTGCTTCCTCTTGTTATCCCAAATACCTCAGTGGCGAGCCCCAATGATATATCATAAGGTTCCATATCCATAAGAGTGGCTAAGTTTTTACGTTGGCTCGCCAAGCCTATCACAACCCTCCTCCTTTACCCTGGCTTGGGACAGACTGCATAGAAAACTACACAGGCGGAGTTTAAAAGCCTTTTGGCTGCTTCTATTTCCACTTTTTTTTGTCATTTCACATCTTACTTAGTTAAAAAAATAGATAATATCTAGCTTTTTTCTTTTCATCACGTGCTTCTTTTCAAAAAAAACCTCGTACTTTTCAAATCATGTTCGACTGGAACGTGGTTTGTTCATGAACCACGCTCGGATCAAACTATTTTATTATACAAATCTCATTTGAACTGAATTAGGTTGTTGTATGAACCTCACTCGATCTGAACCAGGTTATTACATGAACCTCATTTTGATCGAGCTGGGCTTTTGTTGAAACATCGCTTCATTAGGGATATGTACATGATTGTTTTTTTTAAAGCATAATCTAGTATGTTTAAAACTAGGAATGATCTTGGAAAATAAAAAAATTGAAAAAGCGGTGGGTATGAAAAAAGGAAAGTGGCATGTAAATAGAATTAGCCTAACCTTTTAACTCAGAATCTGATTTGCAAAATAAGTGATACAGAGGCCAAACTGAACTAGTTCTAAACATGGATTCACACGGTGTGGTACTGGGGCATAAAACGTGAGATATCATTATAAAATAATGTCATATAATTTACTTTATAATCTTTTTAATGCCAGGACTTATGCTTTGCCAATACCGGGACTTATTAGCTACCAAAGGTATTAATTTTGATTTTCTTGCATAAAGAACCATCATCAACCAATAACGTTTACACGGTTACCAAATATCGAACTGCAATACTTCGATGATTGAACGTTGTAAACAATATTTATCGGTAGATCATGCAAGATAAATTTGCATCGTGGCTGATTGTCGAATAAGAAGACTTTGTTATTAGAAAACACACAAATTTTAATGTTTTCATTATTACATTTTTTTGTTTTCGTTAGCAATTTTCTAAATGCCTTTAGCATAAGATTTAAATATATTGTTGAATTTTAGAAAATGACCTCAACATCAAAGGTGCTCTTAGAATATTCACCAAAAGGTAGGATTTGAGACTAAGGAGCCACAAACACAAAAATAAAAAGCAAAAAGATAGAGAACACAAAATTTTAGAGTGGTTCGGCTAAAGAATAGCCTACGTCCACTATAAGAAGAGCTTTCATTACCACTGCAACAATTACAAAGTACATGACTTCTCTTTTTACATTCTTTTCTCTCTTATATAAGGATCTCCTCTTTGTTCTCTCTTTTTAGCTCTTGATTTCACTTGGATTCATGAAGGAATCAGTGAGATCCCTTGTTTTGTGACGGTAGTTGTGCGGATCTTCAATCACTTTAACAATTAGATGATTTTCATTAGTTCTATGGTGATTTTTTGTTAGATCTAGGCTTGAGAGAGAATTAGCGAAGATTAGAGTAGCATGATTTGAGCTTGAGAGATTTCTAATGGAGTTCAAAGAAGATTTGATCTATTTGTTGTTGTAGAGAGATGGATTAATCTTGAGAAGCTATTAATGGAGCTTGGAATGAAGCTTAGAGTAGTGGAGAAATGGTTTGAGGTAGGGCTGTCAATTTCCAACACGACCCGAAACCCGCACGGGAAATTAGTAGGTTGACCCGACCCGTTTAATAACGGGTCATTTTAGGGTCAACCCAACTTTGACCCGTTTATAAACGGGTGGGTTTAGGGTTGACCTGCGAAACACGAATTTGACCCAACTAACCCATTTATGGACTCTACATTATTGTAAAATTCTCATCTTAGCTTGAAAATGAAGGATGTTGTCATTATTCAATTATTCATACACACTAACACTTAATAATTTTTCACTTTTTCATGTTTATTCCCATATTCACAACTTTTTATATTTTTATTCTCATCTTAGCTTGCAACAAGTGAATGATGACAATACCCTTCTTTCATGTTTTCATGTTCATTCACATCTTTTTATACAAATATTTTTCTTAACGGGTTACACGAATCAAACCCGAAACCTGCACGATTATCGATGGGTCAATCCGAAACTAACCCGTTTAATAAATGAGTTGAGTTGACCCAACCTAAACTCAACCCGAACACAACTTGACCCGACCCGAACCTAACCCATTGACAGCCCTAGTTTGTGCAGCCTTTTGGGGTAGAATTTTCGGTCCCTTGAATGGTTGAGAAGTGGGGTATTTATAGGTGTAGTTTGGGAGTAGTGGTAGTGTTAGGTGTGCAGGGTATGGGTCGTTCATAGAAGTATTTACGAAAATATCACTGGACAACTGTACGACCGACCTAAAAATTTATGATCGAGCGACCCCCTTATTTTGTGAGGGAGCGACCCCTTTATGTTGTGCAACTAGCCACATTAAAGAAGTGAAGGACCCACTTAAGTACGCCACTGCCACTCTTGTCCTTTTCTGCTGGACCCATGTTTTGCCACTTCTTGTTATTTCCATGTGAAACCATGTGTACATCACTGCATGAATTAACACATTGCATTACTCGTTCATTTATCACCTTTATCTTTAAGTGACACTGCTGCTTGTTTATTTCAACACGTGCTCGACCGGTATTTATAAACAGTGCATGACTAGCAACGTGGTGCTCGACCCGTACAGCTGTTCCCTGCTCGACCGTGGCAGAAGGTCTGCTCGACCACACATAACACTGAAGGAGCTGCTGCACGAGCCATCAAATTTGCGGTGACCGACCCCTGCCTTCGAATGATGATCGACCTAGTTTTGTTTGGCTTTATATTTCATTATATACATAGTTGAACGTTTGTTATTTCTCGTGCCTTTTCATAAATTCAGCCATCCCATGCATGTCCACACCTGATGTTATTGAACCATCCAATACCCTCGTATAGGAACCGACCCATATTGGCGTGTGTTATGTATATCCTTGGTATATAGAATCGCGAACCAATTCATGGAAATGAACATGTCGATACTTCTATTGTAATGCTGTCACTATTTGGACTTCACGTTATATTGATTTAAACGTGTTGAAGTTGTTCGGTCCAAGTAATCAACATGTGTGCCCAAACCGTTTGCTGCAGCATATTAACATTATGCCCAAATGATAGTGTCAATGATGACGTCGCATTGTTTACAGCTGATGCCACAAAGCTTTACCACGTTCAACATTTTATTTACTACACATGTAAATGTTCCCACGTAGTATTACATACTTGGTATTGAATATGTCCGTTCTATCATGGTATTAGTGTTGCCGCCTCTTTTATTTGGAAGCGACTCATCATTATGTTAGAACGTGCTGACCAATAACTGTATAACATATAAATGATATGTTGCTTCGCATGCAACCGAATAAATAGAATAACCGATCACATATTATCATGCATGACCAGGAGGATATGCATGATCAGATAACGTGCGAGTAGAGTTCATACACGACCGAGATGTAGTGCCCGACCGGGAGTGCACGACCGGGTTTGTGAGCTTGCACAACCGACCCTTCAACAAACATGTGACCAATCGTATAGAGCTCGACCGACCCCTGTAGAGTGAGATCACTTGTGACCGAGCAGATAATGCACAACTGAACCCTTATGTTGCTCGACCATCTTTGCGCTCGATCAGGCTAGTGCTCGTACACTTTGAGATGTGTTTGAAATATTGTTTTCCGAATCAGGTTTCACAACGGGGTTAGCATTTGCCCCTCGAAGCTTGTGTTTTTATATAAAATACGGGCTTCGAAATTCAATGAGTCCTTGTACTGACTTGTATTTTTCATTGGAATCGATAATAGCTTGAGTCCTTAGCGAGCTTGCTAGAACTTGGGAGAGGTTAATCCCTTACGAGACCTTCTTGTGTCAAGTGGACGTAAGCACTTTTGATGAGCGCCAGCTTGCAAATGACCTTCTGGACAGTGGTTAACGTGAGAAGCTGGAGGAAGGAAGGAGTCTGTTGCGAGAGGATGCTAAGAATGAGAGGTTGGCTAGGCTCGCTAATTAGAAGGGGAAGTTCATGCCGACCGATAGTGTGGTGGTGACGGAAACATTTGCAGGGGGGAGCTCCTATCAGCCCCTGGACCCTGGGTCTGCTATGGTGAGTGGTCCTGAGGCTTCGGCCCAAACCGCTACCGAGAACAATCTCGACTTCCCGGCATTGAAGGATACCAATCTCACCTTACCTATTGTCGCAAGCACCCTTCCTATCATTCCTACGCCACCCTTGACCATAGGTAAGTTCCTTTTACCCTGCATCCCTGAGAATGAAGTGATTACTGAATTTATGGACTAAAAAGGTTGTGTCTTTGCTATGTAGTCCCTCCTGAGTCTGCAACGACAGCGGACCCTGCCCCTGTGATCCCCCAAGTGACTGAAACTGGGCCGGGCCTCATAGGGACACATGCTGGAGACGGTAGTGACCAACTTGACACCTTTTCTGACATAAGAGTAACTCCTAGCATGGTGGACACTCTCAACGAGGAAGGAGAGGTGGTCGACAGACAGAGTGCACTAGCCAGAGGTCCAGTGGGTGTTGATGTGTCTACGATGAGGGACGCGGAGACCCTCGAGAAAAGCAAGGTTGCTGACATCATACCGCACAAGTCTTGGAAGCTTGCCGAGCGACAGGCCGCTACAGAGGCCAAAGAGAAGGCTGAGCAGGAGAAAAAGAGATCCCAAAGAGGAGCGAGACTGTGGTTGGTCCTGCTGCCGGGAGTGCCCCCGTACCTGTGTCGCTTGCTGTTACGACTGACGTCATGGAGATCTCCAGCGGTGATGGTGCTGGGGGTCGTCGTCTTTCTGTCACTCATGAATCAATCACTCCTCCGAAGGATCGGTCAAACAGGAGTGGGTCGAGTAGGAAGAGGTCTGGTGCTGGTGTGAGGGAAGAGACGCCAAGCGCCGAATCTGCAAAAAAGAACAAACACAAGAACAAAAGGAAGAAACATGATTAGTGTCAGCAACTTTAGTAGGAGTTACCGTTATTTTGGTAGTGTAGGCCGATAGTTTACGTGAGTACAGCCCTCACTTTTGGTTTTTCAAGACACGGTGTGGTTCTCATGTACACCCACGTAGTTTGTTTAATGTGTGTGTGAAAAGGAAATATGAATTAGTAAGGATCGTTGTTTATGTCAAGTGTTTGGATGTTCTTCTTATGTTTTCCCGTGTTCTGTACTTGCATAAACTTACTTATCGTTACACTTGTCATAAAAGCGATTAGGGGTTGTCTCTTGGTGAATTATTCCAGAGAGGTGAGGTAGAGCGCTGGTTTTAGTAAGTTCCCCTCAGCTTAGGGAACCCGTAGTTTGCGAAACCAGGCTGTCCGCCTGCTGTTTTGGGTGGCCCGGGGTTGAACCCAAGTATAGCGAAGGCGTAGGGCATCGCGTAGTGCGGTCCATCAGGTGGGTGGTCTCCCGTCATTCATCGGGTTGAGGCGAGCTGCCAGATGTTTATTCGCCGGGATAGTTTCTGTAGGATCTAAATTAACCCTAGAGGTGGAGTGAATAGGGTTTATCGCATATTTTTAAAGAGTAATTAAATAAAAACAAGACAGATAATAATCAGAATTAATGCGGAAAATAAATAACACATAGATATACCCAGCTTCGGCAAAACCCTTCCTACTACTGCGTTTCCAAGGTTTCTACTAGGAGTTAAAACAATCTCTACACTTATAGTCCCCTGTAAACTCGTGACACTCGCTCCCAACTGTTCTTAATCCTACGCTCAAAACCCTGCACTGGTTTCTATCCCCGAATTACAAATCCCATAATTCGTATCCTAGTTTTAAAAACAAAGTTGAAAACTCTAATTCAATTACAAATTGAAATTAAAGACGAATAAACATCAAACAATAAAAAAAAACCTAAAGACAAAATTAAAACCCTAGGAATTAAAATAAGGGTTTTTCCTTTTAGTTAAAAACTTGGCCGACCGCTTCTTATTTGCTTCACCCCTTTTCACTTGAGCTCGATCACTTTTGTTACTCTTTGAAAAAATGGCGGCGGCGGCTTTGCTCCTAGGTTTTCTTCTGGAAGAAGACGGTAGAGGCAATTGCAATACGGTGGATATTTATAGGGTTAAAATTCGAATTATTTTCTCTTATTTCGACGTTGAGACTTTGTTTGGTATATGCTAAAGTATTGGGGTTGACTTTGAATTGATCTGTTACTTCTGGATATTTCTTCGATTTAAAAACTGAATGTATATTGCTTAAATCGTGATTTCTGGAATTTGAAATCTTCAAACTTACGTGAGAAATTCTTGGAATTAAAAATTGCCTTTCTGGTTGACCATTTCTAAACTATACTTTTCCAGTAACTTTTGAACTATGCATATGATTTTCTGGACTTTGAATTTGTCTTCATCGACTTAAAATAGATGCCACACATTTTTTCCTATAAATATAAGCTTGAACAGTTTTACTTGGACTTTGAATTTTATTTTCCTTTGACCATTTCTGAGTTAAACTGTTCTTAGTAAATTTTGAATGGAATATGATAATAGTTTGCATAAACACTACACTTGATCGAGATAAGAACATATACTACCCTTGTGAATACTTTTGATAATCTTGTTATCGCCTTAAACAGATACTATGCTTGACATTAAAGAACACCTCCACACTTGCTCTTTGCAATTGAAATTGGTTCATGCATATCTGTCATGTATCACTCATGTCTTACCTTATTGCATCTAAAACTGAACCTTTCATGCAGACACCTTATTGATGAATGCTTTGGTGAATTCGATATCTTCTTACACACTTAGATAAGAACAGTTACACACTTTTACTTGCGTCGTCTTTGATCTGATGCCTTTGAGATAAGAACAGTCACTATTTGAACTTATCTTGAGTTTTTAAACTGATGTTTTATTTGAAATCTTCGAACTGAAAAGAACACTTTGATTATGTCTCGTTCATCACTGTTTTTACATTCCAATTTGTTTGAACATGAAACTGTTGCTATGTCCATGTATCATGTTGTTTTGACATATTCACTTTGGGTATGTTCCACACTTGACTATGCTGCACCACTGCTTGTGAATCCTACTGGCTATGTATGTTAGTAACTTGACTTTTATGTTAACATTGAGCTTCCAAATGAAAACTGCATGTGTTTATTGCTTATGTATATGTCTCGTCCACTTGTCATTTGCTTGTCACTTACTGTTTGACTTGAACATTTGTTGAGCTCGACCAATACATGAACTGATCCACTTTTGATGCTTGCATATGATCACCATTCATGCACGAACACTTGTTGCAGTAATATATTGCTCAACCACTTTACTTTTGTACATAATGCACCATTTTGTGTTGAACTTCATGTTGGCTATGCTGCACTCTGTTGATCCTTCCATATCCATGTCCCCTGACATCACCATGCTACATGCTATGTTGCTAGAATCTGTATCACTTGAACTGCTCCACTGTGTCATACTGTTGTGCTTGTTCATGCTGGTTGACTTTGTTGTAGACATACTTGAATGTGAGGACTTGATCATGCACCATCCTGCTTTGACCAAACTTCCCTGAACAGATTTTACACTTTGACATATTTGAGTTTGTAGTTGAACCATTCCTTTGACCATTTTGGCTTTTTATTTTTATTTGCACTTTTGGCTCGACCATTTGCACATTGATTTGCACTAAGTCGAGAAGGTCCACGTGGATACTTCTCAGTTGCACACTACTGTATTTTGATTGGCGAGGCAGTGCACACGTGTATATTTATACACGTGTGTACATGCAACCATCAGACAATTGTTCCAGTCCCTACATATCAGACCAAGTCTAGAAAAATAATGAGAAACACATTGTAATTCTAAAGCAAATTAAATTTTTATTTGTTTGTATATAATTTTATTTTTGTTCCAGTTTACTGCGTGTATGTGTTTTGTGACAAGTATGGAGATGACTGGATTAGAGCACGTGAAGATTCAGAAGGCTAAAGACAGAGTGTCAATATGTGTGTGTATATGTAAATATACTGAGTGATGAGTGATGTATGTAATGAGGAATCTGTGTATATGAAATCGATTATAGACGTGAATAAAATTGTACTGTTATTTGTAATAAACAGATTTGATTGAAATAAAATATTATTTTATTGTGTTCAATTCAATCTGTCTATTTTTATTTGAATTCCTTCAATATTACAATATCCTGTGTGATGTGTCATGCAAAAATATTCAAACATATTTAAGTGAATTGTAAATAGTGGAGTTATAAATAGTTTTACTATTTGAATGTTTGAAATATAATATTTATATTTAAATAAAATACTGTATGAATATATGAATATCTGTACAGTCGTATTCTATTTAAATATAAATATTGTATTCCTGTCTGAGATGTATATATAGAACAGTACGGTAACAAACACATTTAAAATAACATTTATTTGTTGTTATCATCAAACAAAAATCATATAATTGTGTATACAACTACGTCATATACAACAATTTCCCCCTTTTGATGATGACAAACAAATAAAAAAATTTGAGCACAATAAATGTGTTTGACAGTGAATATAGAACTCCCCCTATTTATTAGCGCCCCCTACAACTGAACTCCCCCTATATATATGGAAAATATGAATGATGAAATCCAATTGACCATTCTCCCTTTAGATATTTAATTTCCAATCTTAATATATTTTTGAATTAAATACTCATCAATCAAAATCTTGATCATTCTCCCCCTTTTGTTATCATCAAAAGGATAATAGAGATCGAAATAGTGACAAATTTAGACCATAAATATAAATTCAAATTCAGAGGGAGAATATATGTTGCAAATCCCATTTAATCAAACAAAAATCATAACAATCCTTAAATCAGAAGCAAATTTCACTTTCAGAATGAATGGATTTACGATGGATTTTATAGAATGAGGAGAGTTCAATAAAAATTGAATATTTGAATATGAATTTTAAAGATTTTAAATACGCTCAAAAATGTGTTAAGCACTTGCTAACCATGCATAGCCCAAAGGTCTTTTAAATGGGGTTAGTAGTAACTTAACTTTATCCTCTCTAATGAGTTCCATCCATGCACAACCCAAAGGTCTTTTAAGTGAGAATGGAAGCACATAGAGATTAAGGTAATTCACCCACGCATAACCATGAGGACTTTTAAATGGGAGTGAATACCAAAGATAAATTATATATGAATATTTTTCTTTTTATTTATTTTTATTCTATTTTTATTTCAAAGAATAATTTGAGCTCCCCAAATAAAACCACGATGAATGACAGAAATATGGTAGATATAGAAGATGGTCGTGAAATAAGCTCTAATTCAAAGATATTATAAAATCTGTCTAATCATCATGAGATTTAAAATAACATCTCCCGTAGTTATGAATTATACCGTAGTTACAATTCATCACAATTTCGTAAATCTATTAATAATTTTGATGAGTCACAAAATGGTTCAAATTAATCAATAATTTCAATTTTTGAATAAATAACCAAAAATAATTTTAAAATTGAAAATATCAACTTCAAGAGGAGTTTTTGAAAATATCAATGCAAGTTTGAAAATCAGTTCAAAAAAAAAGTAGAATATGAAATTATCTAATATTTATAATGTTGATTGTTCCTAGACAATTTTAAAAACAACTTAAATATTTAATTCAAATTGTCTATGGAATTTAAAGATATTTAATCATTGATTTTTCAACTCATCATCCAATCACCAAGATATTTAAACGAATCAAATTAATATCCTTATCAGAGCAGCACAAGATCATTTTCAAAGCAAGAATCACACGTGAATTTTTTTCAAATTTTTTTTAAAACACAAGCACAAGAATTAGTCAATAATCAAATCAGAAAATAATTATTTAAAATCACTTAAAAAAAATCAAATTTTTATAATCTAAGAATTTCAATAGTCAATAACGATTGATTTCAAAACCAGCCAAGTAAAAAATAAAGAAAATAAAATAAACAAAAAAAGGAAAATAAACTAAAAAAAAATAAAAATACGAATTTTAGAGATCATACCTGACTTACCATAATCGATGTGATCCAATGAATCTCCAACTCTGAATTTATGGCTAAGGAACTTCAAATAATTCAATAAAGTGGAACAACTTGAATTATATCTCTTTTAAGCACAATTGTTCCTTAGCCTCCCTCGGTACCTAAATGTTTATAGGATCGAATGGTCTAACCAAAATTGTTTTACCACTCTTATTTTCATTTGCACGTTTTGGTACCCAAACCTGTTTATATAACAATCCATTACTAACCACTGGCGTACCCTTTGGAACCCAAACTCGTTTAGACTTATTCAAATTCATTTTGTTATTTCTTGGAATCCAAATAGGTTTAAATAAATTGTTTTTAAACGAGTTATCATTTTGTTTATGATTTAAAAACCCTTTGAAATTATTAGATTTAAAAATTCCAATTTGATCAATTTCAAAGCCATTTAAAGGATTTTTAAAATAATTAGATTTTTTTTTCAACTTGATCAAATCCAAAACCAAGTCCCCTTTTATACTGAACAAAAAATTGATTTTTTAACAACATATTCAACGATTTCTCTCCTTTAGAAAATTTAGTCAAAGCTGACTCAAGTTGTTGAATTTTAAATTTAAGATTGCTATTTTCTTTCATTAATTTGAACAACGATTAATAACGATTTTACTCTTTTCAGCATCAGTTTGTTTTGAAATCAAATTTTCATTTTCAAGTGCTTTGATTTTAGCATTGGACTTAGAAATTTCAATTTCAAATTGTTTTCGCTTTCAAAATCAAGTTTTTTAGATTCTCTAAACTTTTCAATCTCCTTCTAAAAATCACGATTTTCATTTTTCAAATTTTCGTTTTCACTTTTAAGTAACTCAAAATCAATTTTGAATTTCAAAGGATCATTACTCAAAAATTGACATTTTTCGCATTCTGAATACGGTGTATTCTTAACTTTTTCAAGTTTTGTTTCTGAACTGTTATTTTCTTGATCTAGTTTTGACCTATCAGATTTCAATTTCTTAACTTTTAGTTCAAGAGAATCAATGGTTTTTGTGAGGTCGTGACACATTAAAATTAATTCTTTATAGGTAAATTTCGATACCTCACTTGAATCCTCTTTACTGCTTTCTGAATCAGATTGAGGCGTAAGACACAAGTTATCTTTCTCTTCATCATTTTCAGAAACTTCTTCTCCTTCCTCGTCATCCCATGTAGCAGCAAAAGCCTTCTTCTTCCTTCTGAACTTCTTACTCTTTTCATTTTTAAGCTGTGGGAAATTCTGTTTGATATGTCCAGGTTTCTTGCAATTGTAGCAAAATACTTCATCGTCTGAACTTTCTGAACTTTCAGATTTGATTGTTTTCTTCTTTTGCGGCTTGTAATTTCCTTTGGCCCACTTTCTCAAAACCATGGCTAGCTCTTCATCGGGATCATCATCATTACTTTCAACAAAATTATTTAGAGCGTTCATCTGTTTCTTTGATTCAGAATCCTTTCGTTCTTCTCTTGCTTTCAACTCCATCTCGTAAGTAATCAGATTTCCGATCAACTCTTCCATGCTTACTTTATTTAGATCTTTTGATTCTTGTATCGCCGTCACCTTTACTTCAAAATTCATCGGTAGCACTCTCAATATTTTCCTGATTAATTCCACTTCGGTATAAATTTTGCTAAGAGCTTTTGCATTGTAGACTAGTGATGGGAAGCGTCCCATCTCTTTTATATCTTCGTCTTTTTGCATAGAGAAATTTTCATATTCGTTGCTGAGTAGAGCGAGAAGAGATTCCTTCACTTGAGATGTACCTTCGTGTGTGACCTGCAACATATGCCATATTTCCTGTTCAGTTTCACAATGAGAAATTCGATTAAATTCAGTTTTATCAAGAGCACAAATTAAAGCATTCATCGCTTTGGCATTAGTTGAAAATATTTTTGATCATTGCATCCCACATGTCTTTTGGTTTAGGAATTTCGACACCACTAACAATAACACTGGGAGATCTATAACCCATTTTATAATATCGCACACATCATAATCGAGTGAACTCAAATAAATTTTCATCCTAGCTTTCCAATATGCATAATCAGTTCCATTAAACATTGGTGGCCTAGCTATGGACTGACCCTCAGAAAAAGTGTTATAGACAGATTCATGACTCTAGAGTTAAAATAAAATAAAAAATACATGCTCTGATACCACTTGTAGATCTAAATTAACCCTAGAAGGGGGTGAATAGGGTTTATCGCAGATTTTTGCAGAGTAATTAAATAAAAGCAACACGGATAATAATCAGAATAAATGCAGAAAATAAATAACACACAGATATACCCAGCTCCGGCAAAACCCTGCCTACTACTGCATTCCCCAAGGTTTCTACTAAGAGTTAAAACAATCTCTATGCTTACAATCCCCTGTAAACTCGCGACACTCGCTCCCAACTGTTCTTAATCCTACGCTCAAAACCCTGCACTAGTTTCTATCCCCGAATCCAGATTTCCCCAAATTACAAATCCCATAATTCGTCTCCTAGTTTTAGAGACAAACTAGAAAACTCTAATTCGATTACAAATTTAAATTAAAGACTAATAAAAATCAAACAATTAAAAAAACCTAAAGACAAATTTAAAACCCTTGAAATTGAAATAAGGGTTATTCCCTTTAGTTGAAAACTTGGCCGACCTCTTCTTACTTGCTTCACCCTTTTTCACTTGAGCCCGATCACTTTTGTTACTCTCTGGAAAAAATGGTGATGGTGGCTTTGCTCCTAGGGTTTCTTCTGGAATAAGATGGCAGAGAAATTGTAATAGGGTTTCGATTCTCCTTTGATTTGAGCCGCCGCTTCCTCTTTGATGTCCTTTGATTTGCAAACTTCACTCGGTTCAGGTCCAAGTAAATATATTGGTATAATTTTTCACTTCGAATTTCTCTTTAATTGCATGGAAACTTGGATGATATGCCAGTGATGAATCGGTTGATATTTATAGGGTTAAAATCTGAATTATTTTCTCTGATTTCGACGTTGAGACTTGGTTTGGTTTATGCTAAAGTATTAGGGTTGACTTTGAATTGATCTGTTACTTCTGGATATTTCTTCGATTTAAAAACTGAATGTATATTGCTTAAATCGTGATTTCTGGAATTTGAAATCTTCAAACTTGCGTGAGAAATTCTTGGAATTAAAAATTGCCTTTCTTGTTGACCATTTCTAAACTATACTTTTCCATTAAATTTTGAACTGTGCGCGTGATTTTCTGGACTTTGAATTTGTCTCCATCGACCTAAAATATATGCCATATATTTTTTCTATAAATATAAGCTTGAACAGTTTTACTTGAACATTGAATTTTATTTTCCTTTGACCATTTCTGAGTTAAACCGTTCTCTGTAAATTTTGAATGGAATATGACAATTTTTTGGATAGACACTACACTTGATCGAGATAAGAACAGATACTACCCTTGTGAATACTTTTGGTAATCTTGTTATCGCCTTAAACAGATACTATGCTTGACATTAAAGAACACCTCCACACTTGCTCTTTGCACTTACAATTGGTTCATGCATATCTGTCATGTATCACTTGTGTCTGCCCTTATTGCATGTAAAACTGAACCTTTCATGCAGACACCATATTGATGAATGCTTTGGTGAATTCAATATCTTCTTACGCACTTAGATAAGAAAAGTTACACACTTTTACTTGCGTCATCTTTGATCTAATGCCTTTGAGATAAGAACAGTCACTATTTGAACTTGTCTTGAGTTTTTAAACTGATGTTTTATTTGAAATCTTCGAGCTGATAAGAACACTTTGATTATGTTTCGTTCGTCACTGTTTTTACATTCCAATTTGTTTGAACATGAAACTGCTACTATGTCCATATATCATGCTGTTTTGATATAGTATGTTCCACATTCGACTATGCTGCACCACTGCTTATGAATCCTACTAGCAATATATGTTAGTAACTTGAATTTTGTCTTAACATTTGAGCTTCCAAATGAAATCTGCATGTGTTTATTCCTTATATATATGTCTCGACCACTTGTCATTTGCTCGTCACTTACTGTTTGACTTGAACATTTGTTGAGCTCGACCAATACATGAACTGATCCACTTTTGATGCTTGCATATGATCACCATTCATGCACGAACACTTGCTGCAGTAATATACTGCTCAACCACTTTACTTTTGTACATCGTGCACCATTTTGTGTTGAACTTCAAATTGGCTATGCTGCACTATGTTGATCCTTCCATATCCATGTCCACTGACATCACCATGCAACATGCTATGTTGCTAGAATCTGTATCACTTGAACTACTCCACTATGTCATACTGTTGTGCTTGTTTATGTTGGTTGAATTTGCTGTAGACATACTTGAATGTGAGGACTTGATCATGCACCATCCTGCTTTGACAAAACTTCCCTGACCAGATTTCATCTTTGACATATTTGAGTTTGTAGTTGAACCATTCCTTTAACCATTTTGGCTTTTTATTTTTATTTGCACTTTTGGCTCGACCATTTGCACACTGATTTGCACTGAGTCGAGAAGGTCTATGTGGCTACTCCTCAGTTGCACACTGCTGTATTTTGATTGGCGAGGCAGTGCACACATGTATATTTATACACGTGTGTACATGCAGCCATCAGACAATTTTTCCTGTCCCTACATATCAGACCAAGTCTAGAAAAATGATGAGAAACACACCGTAATTCTGAGGCAAATAAAATTTAAAAATAAAATTTTATTTGTTTGTATATAATTTTATTTGTGTTCCAGTTTACTGCGTGTGTGTTTTGTGACAGGTATGGAGATGACTGGATTGGAGCACGTGAAGATTCAGAAGGCTAAAGACAGAGTGTCAGAGTGTGTGTATATGTAAATATACTGAGTGATGAGTGATGTATGTAATGAGGAATCTTTGTATATGAAATCAATTATAGACGTGAATAATTTTTTACTATTATTTGTAAAAAACAGATTTGATTGAAATAAAATATTATTTTATTGTGTTCAATTCAATATGTCTATTTTTATTTGAATTCCTTCAATACTACAATTTCATGTGTGATGTGTCATGTCAGAAATATTCAAACATATTTAAGTGAATTGTAAATAGTGGAGTTATAAATAGTCGTACTATTTCAATGTTTGAAATATAATATTTAAATAAAATACTGTATGAATATATGAATGTCTGTACAGTCGTATTCTATTTAAATATAAATATTATATTCCTTTCTGTGATGTATATATAGAACTGTACGGTAACAAACACATTTAAAATAACATTTATTTGGTTGTTATCATCAAACAAAAATCATTTAATTGTGTATACAACTACATTACATACAACAGTTTCCAGCCCCGATCATTGGCTCGTAAGGTCCGAACGTGGCCACGGGCTGCCCTCAAGCCTTGAGAGCTTAGGGCAAGAAACGATTTAAGGTCGGGCTTAGTGCTGTGCCAAGATTTGACTGGCACCCGCAACAGGCGAAGAGAGACTTACATCGATCTTAGTCGGTCGCTGAGTGGCACAAAGCCACCTGAACTAGGATGCAGAACGATTTATCCTCGGCCTCGGCACTGGGCCGAGGTTCGAGTTAGAGGCTGTTTAGACTCGATCACGTCGTGGGTCGGTGACTCAAGTAGCGTTGCTAGATCCCGTGCTCGAGGTGCCGGGCATAGCCAAATATCTCGGACTCGATGTTGCGTAGAAATTGAAATGGCCGTGCCAGCTCCTATGCTCGGGGTGTCGATGCGACGGTCGTAGGCGTGAATCAAGCTGGTTGTTGGAACTAATGAGACACATTACGTGAGAAGTAAACAACAAGGAGAAAGGAAATTGAACATCATTTCTACTAACAACTTTGGCAGTAATAGCCTTTACAATGCCTTGGATTTCTAACAAAAAACAGAACAACTTTTGAGAAGCATAAACAACCGTAGACTGAGTCATGTAAAGTAGCGGCGGAGATGTTCGTTGTTCCATGCCCTCGGGAGTTTAGCTCCGTCGACGGTGGCAAGTCTGAAAGTTTCATCACTGAGGTTTCGATATATGGAGTACGGGCCTTCCCAGCGAGGCGTGAGGCCTGTTGGCAGGGGGAAAACCCGCTTTAGAACGAGGTCGCCGATATTGAGGGCCTTGTAGCGGACCTTGGAATTGAAGTATCGGGCTACTCGCTGTCGTTGGACGGAGGCTCTGATATCGGCCACGTTCCTTTTTTCTTCCAGCAAGTCGAGTGATCCCAGAAGTAAATATCAATTTGTCTTTGGATCGAAGTACGTGACTCGATAGGACTGAAGCTTGAGCTCAATGGGAATGACGGCTTCAGATCCATATGCGAGGGCGAAAGGAGTATGACCGGTTGCTGTCTTGTGGGTGGTGCGGTAAGCCCATAGAGCTAGAGGAAGTTCGTCCGCCCACATGCCCCTGGCCTTTTCCAGATGCTTCTTGATGATGGACTTGATGACCTTGTTAACCGCCTCGACTTTCCCATTGGCTAGGGGATGAGCCACCACTGAGAATCTTTTATCGATGTCGTGGCGCTGGCAGAAGGTTTAAACTCGGTGCTCTCGAATCGGGTGTCGTTGTCGGAGATGATAGCTTGAGGCACTCCATAGCGGGTAACGATGTTGTGGACAACAAAGTTGATCATCTTCTTTATGGTAATGGTGGCGAGGGCTTCAGCTTCTGCCCACTTGGTGAAATAGTCCACTGCGACAATGGTGGATCGTGCCCTGCCTCTGGCCATTGGAAGAGTTCCGATTATGTCGATTCCCCACATGGCGAACGGCTATGGGCTGACCATTTGAGACAATTCAGTGGGCGGGACTCTTGGAATCTTGGAGAAGTGCTGGCACTTATCATACTTACGAGCATAGTCCGAGGCGTGTTGATCAAGCATGGGCCAGTAATAACCTTGTCTGAGAATCTTTCTGGTTAGGTTCTGCCTCCCAGTGTGATTGCCACATTCTCCTTCATTCACACTTCTTAGCACTTGGAGGGCGTCGCCGTGAGCTACGCACTGGAGCAGGGGAACAGAAAAACCTCTGCGGTAGAATACCCCATCCATAAGAAGGTAATGGGCTGACTGGTGGGTGAGTGCACACCTTTCCTTGTAGTGCTTTGGTAGGATCTCGTGATGCAGGTAATTTCTGATCTGCATCATCCAGGACTCGGGCTCGGGTTCGGTGCTCATGATCGTCTCATCTTGCCTTTGCTTGATGCTTGGAGAGTTGAGGACTTCAACTTTGGAGAACCCGTTAAGCTGTGGATCTTCGGAGCTAGCCATTCTAGCAAGGGAATCCGCTTTTTCATTTTGCTCGCATGGGATATGGGTGATAATGAAATGCTCGAGGTAGACGAGTAGCCCCTGAAGCCGGGCCAAGTACTGGGCAAGCCGTCACTCTTTCGCTTGATACTCTCCCAGTACTTGTCGAATGATAAGCTGTGAATCGGAGAAGATGTGGACAGTTTCCAGCTTGAGTTCGATCGCGATTCTAAGCCAGGCGATTAAGGCCTCATACTCCGCGTCGTTGTAAGTAGTAGGTAAATTTAGCCTCAATGCTTAATACCTCGGGCATTCTTCATGGGTGATGAGCACGACTCCGGCCCTGGAGCACTTTCGGCTAGAAGAGCCGTCTATGAACAAATTCCACTGGGTGTCGGGGGTCCCAGCGTTCTCAGTGGGATCCTCCTCGGGGGCTGTGAACTCCATGATGAAATATGCGAGAGCTTGGCCGAGGATGGCTCGTCGGGGGATGAAGGTTATCTCGAACTGGCTTAACTCTATGCTCCACTTTAGTAATCGCCCCGACGCCTCGGGTCGCTGTAGGACCGGACACAGTGGCTGGTCAGTGAAAGCTTTTATGGGATGCGACTGGAAGTACGGTCGGAGCTTTCTAGATGAAATCAATAAGCAGAATGCCAACTTTTCAAGCTTCGAGTAATTCTTCTCTGCCCTCGCCAATTGCTTGCTGATATAATAGACGAGTCGTTGAGTTCAATCTTAGAGGCGTATTAGCGCCGAGCTGATTTCCTGTGCAGAAACGACCATGTAAATATACATGTCCTCATGGTCTGTAGGCTTAGAAAGGATAGGTGGTCGCTCTAAGCGATCCAAAAGTTCCTTGAATGCGGAGACGCATTCAGGGGTCCACTTAAAGTTGTGTTTCCCTTTTCGGAGTAAATCGAAGAAGGGGATGCATTTGTCGGTGGCCTTAGAGATGAGCCGACTTAAAGCGACGACCTTCCCATTCAGACTTTGGACATCCCTGATGTTCTTGGGGATTCGGATGTCCCGAATAGCTTGGATTTTTTCTGGATTGGATTCGATGCCCCGAGAATTGACAATGAAACCCAAGAATTTTCCCGAAGCGACCCCGAAGGAGCATTTCAGGGGGTTGAGTTTCATGTCGTACTGGCGGAGGACATCGAACATTTCGGAGAGGTCGTGGACGTGATTGCTTGATACTTTAGATTTTACCGGCATATCGTCCACGTACACCTCCAAGGACTTTCTAACCTGATTTTTAAAGAGCGGTTAACCATTCGTTGATAAGTGGCGCCAACATTTTTTAGGCTGAAGGGCATAACACGGTAGTAGTAGAGCCCGAGGTTGGTTATGAAAGAAGTATGATCTTGGTTGCGGAGGTTCATCGGGATCTTCTTATAGCCCGAGTAGGCATCGATTAAAGATAGTAGCTGGTATCCGGCGGTCAAGTCCACTAACCGATCGATCTTTGGGAGCGGAAAGCTGCCCTTAGGACATGCCTTGTTTAGATCGGAGAAGTCAATGCATGTTCACCATTTACCGTTGGCCTTTTTAATCAGAACTAGATTGGAAACCCATTTGGGATAGTCAGCTTCGCGGATGAAGTTATTGTTGAGCAGACAGTCTACCTCTTCTTCGAGCGCTTTGGACCTCTCGGGCCCCAAGAAGCGACGCTTCTGTTTGACTGGAGGCATTCTGGGATCTAAGCAAAGGGAATGGCAAGCAATTGCGGGATCGATGCCCTTCATGTTGGGGTGAGTTCATGCAAACACATTTAAATTAGCTTTCAAGAAGCATATGAGATCTTCTTTAATCGTTGGGTGGAGTTCTGACCCTACCTTCAACACCCTTGTTGGGTCGTCGAGGTTGACGGGAATGTCCACTGTGGATTTGACCGAAGTAGCCCTCCCGTACTCGGGCTCTTCATCCTTTCGTGGGTCGAGGTCATCGGACAGACGGGAGTGGTGCCTGAACCAAGGCCCAGACGCCGCTGATTGTTATGCTGAGCCATTTTTCATGCAAGAAGGCGTGGGCATAGTTTTGCCCTTGTACGTATTGCACGCGTTCTTCCATTCTATTGCGTAACATTCCCTGGCGCTTACTTGGTCACCCTTAACGGTTCCGATCCCATTTTCCATCAGGAGTTTCATTAAGATGGACCATGGCGCCTTGTAAACTCGAAATTCGGTGAGAAAGGGGCGTCCTAGGAAAGCATTGTAGGGGGAGTTGATGTTTATGACCATGAAAGTAAGAATTTGGCCCCGGCTTCGATCCCCCTCACCCAGTTCTACAGGTAGGTCAATCATCCCTACGGGAGAACTAGAGGCCCCATTGAAGCTGTGGAGTGGTGCCTGAACTAAGGCCCAGACGCCGCTGATTGTTATGCTGAGCCGTTTTTCACACAAGAAGGCGTGGGCATAGTTTTGCCCTTGTCCGCATTGCACGCGTTCTTCCATTCTACTGCGTAACATTCCCTGGCGCTTACTTGGCCACCCTTAACGGTTCCGATCCCATTTTCCATCGGGAGTTTCATTAGGAGGGACCATGACGCCTTGTAAACTCGAAATTCGGTGAGAAAGGGGCGCCGTAGGAAAGCATTGTAGGGGGAGTCGATGTTTATGACCATGAAAGTGAGAATTCGGACCCGGCTTCGATCCCCCTCACCCAATTCTACAGGTAGGTCAATCATCCCTATGGGAGAACTAGAGGCCCCATTGAAGCCGTGAATTGCTGCGTGATATAGCTTCAAATCATTTGTTTCCAATTTCATCTGGTCGTAGGTGGCCTTGAAGATGATGTTGGCCAAGCTTCCAGAGTCGATTAAAACCTTCCGAACGGAAGCGGCATCGATCTGGGCAGTGACGACTAATGGATCGGTGGTTGGGATTTCCACCCCTGTCGATTCTTTTCTCGGATGACGATCTCATCCCGCATAGTCTTTTGTAGCTTGGATGGGATGGACTCAGGGAGAGCAGAGCAGGCTTTGTAAGTAGCATACTTTATGGAACTCACATATTCCTCCATTTTTCGAAATATGTTATGTATGGGGTAAGGTCCACCACATATGGTGCTGATCACGATTCCTCACCTTGGGTTAGACGGTCCTAGAGCCTCCTTGGCGGCTGCTTGTGAAGCTAGCGCTGGAGGCTGCGAGTTTGCATCGGGGGGGGGGGGGGGGGGAGGGCTCTTTGACAAATTGCTTGAGCTGTTTCTCACAAATAAGTTTCTCGATTGCATCCCTTAGTTGGCGACATTCATTGGTGTCACACCCGTAAATGTCGTGGTATCGACAGTATCTCCCAGTGTTCTTCTTGCAGTCAGTTGATTCTCTGACGCGCGGCTTCTTGTATGGCAATGTGTTACACGTTTCCAAGTAAATTGTCTCTATGTCTTTGTTTAATGGGTTGTAGGTCTCGAAAGCTTGGCGAGGGATGGGATTTCTCAATTCCGCTGGGGCTTGCCCGTTGTTCCGTCCATCTGGCCTTCCATTGTTTGGTTTTTGCCTTAGGGGACTTGCCCCCTGTTTTAGTCGAAGGGCTCCCTGCCTCGCTTACTTCTGAAGTGGTTGTTGGCGGTATCCTCTTGGGGATCATTGGGACAACTTGTGGCAGAAAGACGGTTTCTCCTTGCTTCTTCTTGGCACAAGTATTGATCTGCCTTCTCACAAAAGGCGTCGAGGCTCCTTGGCTGCTTTCAATCGATCCAGGCCCCAACTCTGAAATAGGGAGGACACGCTTCGCTAACTGAAAGAGTACGGTGCGAGGATCTGGATCCTCGACCTCGGTGAGAGCTATGTTAAACTGGGAAAGGTAGCTTTTGAGTGATTCCGCGGGGCCTTGGTATAGGTTGGACAAAGTGAGGCATTCTTCGGAGTTGGGATATGCACCCTGAATTGCTGACTAGCTCTGTTGCTAATTGTCCGAAGTTGTTAATGGAATCAAGTGGGAGGCAAGAGAACCAAAGTAAAGCGGTGCTGGATAGGAAGACTTGGAAGCATTTGCAGTTGGCTGGGTCATTACACCTACTTGAGTCCATTTTCCATTCATATCGATTCAAGAAGGCATAAGGATCTATGGTACCATAGTAGGTGGCATTTGTGGCATGCTAAAGCGCCTTGGCCACTCGGCGTCATTTACTCTTCTTGTGAAGGGGTTACACCTAATTTGATCTTCCCATGCGCTGTGTGCGCCCCCTCGCATTTCCCTCACGACTCTTCGTATCATGTTGGGGAGCTAGGTCGGGTGTGGATCCTCCATCGGGATCCATGAGTTTTAACGCGGTTCTGGAGTCCTGTTATGAGGTCATCTTCTATGATGGATGTCTGGACCGTCTTCCTTCGTGTCCTGGACATCTATGATTGGGTCTATGTGCGGTCGTTGAGGTGGAGTGGGGTGACGCAGATCCTGTTCTACTGGAGCACGGGCCGTTGGAATAGCGGGCCCTTCACCCTGATTAACGACCATTGGGTTGTGTCGAGGAAGAGGTTGGTTTGTAGGAACGGGTCCGTCATTGATAATCAAGCGAGAGCAGTCTCGGTACTGCGGCCCATCGTTCTATGTGACTGTAGTTCAGTGGCCGTTTCCGTTCCCATTCCCATTCCCGTTGGCATGACCGTTACCGTTATCGAGGGCATTGGTACGAGCCGTGACATTGTTGATGAGGGTGAACCTCCTCCTTTGGTGTGGGCCCCTTGACTTGGAAGAGGAAGTTTCCGATGCAGTTGGTTGGGGTCGAGCATTATACCAAGTTAATTGAAGTCGGGCGACGATACGTTGACTTTCTTGAAGTTGCCGCGTAAGGCTGATGTTATCCCTTAATGCTTGGTTGAGCTCGACCATGGTGTTCTCATATCTTTCATTAAGCACACGAATTTGAGCTTGGGTAATGGGCGCTTCGGGTTCCACAATTGGAGGGACGGTTTAATTAGTGGCCGGGACATCTACCCGTTGAGGTTGTTGGGAGGTGCCGGCCTCGGCTGCGGCTGAAGAGCTAACCATTGCGTTCTTTGACTTCTTTACCATCGTAAGCGGACTCGACGGCAAGTTGAGCAAGGAACCTTAAGCTCGTCGAGGTCAGGATGATAATGTGGAAGAAAGACGCAAATCCTGAATTCAGACTCTCAATGAAAGCACCAAATGTTGACGGCAAAAAATGTTGTAAACACCAAAGATTCCTATTACTAGGAATAGTTAATTTGGTCGCCAGACTAAGTAAGAGAAAGCGGTAAATGACATGAGAATTTATAGTGGTTCGGCTGCAGATTAGGCCTATGTCCACTTTGGAAGGATGTTGAACTTTTATTAACCACTTAAGAATTACAAGGTAGATCCATGCTCATTAAATTCGCTTTTATAATTGTCATATGCTAGGTATTTGGGAAAAAGAATATTTATTTCTCCTTCTTCCTCAAATGGGAGATGTCATTAATGAGGCTCATGAAACTCTAGGACGGTCTCAAGTGAAGAAAATCCAAACCCTTTGAAGTGTGAGACCATGGGCTATTTACAGGAGTGGGGGTAGGTAGGATTAGGTAGGAGTTGGTAGAAATAGAGGACCATTACCAGAATTTTGAACCCCCGCCCGCGCGCCTCAGAATTTCGAACCCGGGCACGGGTTCGAAATTTCGAGCCCGGGCACGGGTTCGAAATTTCGAGCCCGCTGGGATCGAAGCTTCGAACCCAGGCATGGGTGAGAAATCTCTCTCCTAGTGGGTTCGGAATCTCGAACCCAGCCATGGGTGCGAGATTTCGCACCTGCTGGGTTCGAAATTTCGAACCTAGACTTGGGTGAGAAATCTCGCTCCCGCTGGGTTCGAAATCTCGAACCCAGCCATGAGTGCGAGATTTCGGACCCGCTGGGTTCGAAATTCCGCACCTACTGGTTCGAAATTTCGAACCCAGGCATGGGTGCAAGATTTCGTACCCAGCTAGATGTGGATTCCGCGTCATGCCTAGCCTGAAGTCCTTCTGAGGGGCGTGAGGATCTCGGGACCGAGTGATTGGGGCTCGTGTCTCCTTGGGGTCCGAGGCCTTGGTTTGTGGATGTCTTCTAGATGCCGTGAGGTTACAAGCAGTGTAGTCCCTTCTTGATCCTGTTTCCTGCACTCGTGAGAGTCCCCTTTCGGCCTCAGCTTCACGAGGTACGTTGAGTTGAGCGTGTCTAATGCTCCTCTGGGAACCAGACCAAAAAGCCAGTTAACACATATGCTCAACGCAATCATGTAAATTTCCTAAGAAAGCGTGAACTACCTAGTTAAGTTTTTCATGTTTTTTTTACTCGAGGACGAGTAAAAGATAAGTGTAGGTTATTTAATTAACATAGAAATGTGTTTTTTTATGCTCTTATATTTTATCTTTTGTTAATAAATAAATATTAGTTTGGGTATTTTTCATGTGTTTTCACAGGGTGTTCAATAAATGTCTCCATCATTTAATTGAAGACCAATTGCTAAGAAAAAGCTACTCTCTCACATCAACATTATCTTAATCGCAAAAGATGTCATAGCGCACCGGTAAAGGCCAAGAAATTTGGATAGAGTGACCTGAGTTCGATCCCTGTCAAGCCTTATTTTTGCTGAAGAAAGGAACATGGATATATACACACTGTCTCCCTTACTCTGAAGAATATATGGACTAGAGGTATATATTATTTAAACACACACACACACACACACATATATATATATATATCCATATGTTACATATAACATATGCACTAATAAAGATATGAACAGTTGGGCATATTCTTCTCAAGGAAATCAATTATATTCACTTGCTATGTAGAGAAGATTTGATAGTGTCATCAACAAATCCGAATCCAATCAAATCTTTTGTCTTTGGAAAGAATACATTTCAAAAGATTCATTATAGGCCCAATATTCACATATATAGGAGACTACATCCCCTATAAATACATTTTGTATTCATTGTAAACTTTTGAACTTTTTTTCTCCC
The DNA here is from genome assembly GCA_030737875.1 of Allium sativum. Lineage (NCBI taxonomy): Eukaryota > Viridiplantae > Streptophyta > Magnoliopsida > Asparagales > Amaryllidaceae > Allium > Allium sativum. The sequence goes on along the minus strand of CM060925.1, from coordinate 301,446,672 downwards.
TTCTCCATTACTAAAGCTTTCTTTTCTTTTATTTTTCTGTGTTCATTTATTTTCTAGAAACTTGTGCCATCTATACAATTAGATTTGGTATAGCATAAGATGTTTTTACAGTTTTAATTCTCATTAGTGATTGGCCGTCTGATTAGATTCAACGGCAATTCTAACTTTTATTTTGTTTACATATTTCTTTTCTACAACTTTTATTTCAGTATTCTATTTAATTAGGTTCGAATCTGTAGTGAATTCAATTGCAATTTTAATTTGTTTTAATTGATAATTGTGATTTGGTCGTCGGTTCAATTAGACTAGTTCTGAACCAGTTTGCAATGTCAATTTTATTTCAATCAAATCCTCCAATTTCGTCTAACTCGCGCGCAAAATATATAAATTATAAAATTTAGTTTTTCTCCTTGTGTTTGATCTACATAATACACACCTATGTGCTTGCAGTAATCTATAATAAATTTGCGTTTTTCTATTCTGTAGGATAGCGTCAAACAGTCGGCTTCACTACAATACCCGTTTACGTTTCAATGGCACAGTATCAAAATCTGATAGTAACGTCATCCACAACCACACTATTGCAAATTTCTCAAAATATAACATCCACGTATATTATAAAACAAGTGCAATTCTTTCTTTTTCCATAACCAGTTTCTCTTCTTCAACCAAACTTTATATGTAGCTAATTTCCCTTCTTCGTACAAGCGCATGCCTGCATTCTCTAGGCCATAAGAGGCAATCATAATCCATCTGAATTAGTAAGAAAAGAAAAACAACCTTTAAACATCAATAACTTCATTGAGTGGCACTACGCTGGTGGAAATAGTTGTTGAAACTGAACATGGATACAACCTTTCATGAGATGAAAGCTTAAAATTAAAGGCAACAAGGACATCAAGGAGAAAAGAATTGGATCTGGACATGTATGTTTAAATAGCTTTAATGTTCCTCTTTCCACTCCAATCTCATTATGTGGACCAATCAGCAGTAGCAGTCTTCATTTTTGGTACTGCTCTTTGTGGCATGGAAAGAGCTGAGCTGCAGTGTAGACTGCTTCGAGCAGGTAGCTTTCCGTTTCACAATGGACACCCAATTTTTCATGGCTTCTTATGTTCGAAGTCACTCAAATCTATTGTTTGTTGAAGGTGGAGATATTATTTCTTGTTTATTGGAACAAATTAGGAGTGTAAGTCGGTCGGACCGGATAGGACAGCGGTCTGTTCAGTTTTTGTCCTAAAATAAATCGGACCGGACACGGACCGGATGAAATTTTTTCTTGTACAAATTTTGTTGTCTTAACTCGTGTTCTAAATAAAATCCGTCAGACATGGATATATGTTTTTCGAACACGGACACGAATGGACCCAGTCGAACATGACTGTTTATATCAAATTTTATAATTTTTATTAGGTTTTCTCTTAACTATATACCGAATTATAAGGAATTCAAAGAATTCGAATGAACATGGACCAGACATGATTTTTTCTCATACAAATTTGTCGTCCTAACTCGTGTCCTAAAGGAAAATTGGGCGGACTTGGCCGAATGAATTTTGGTCATGGATACCAGCAGATGTCGGACATTAGGACAAAATTTACATCCCTAGAACAAAGGGGGAATTGTTGTATATTGCAGACCAATTTATGATGATTAATCTTGAAGCCAGTTGGCTATTACTTGTTACTCGTAGTTTTGGTCCTATTTTGTTGTTGTCCGCAACTCCTTAGGCTGTCTAGTTATATTTTTTTACCATTGGGAATTTTATGGCATTATCGTCCCTTTGGGGAATTTGTATATTTCTATCAATGAAATATCCATCTTTTTTTCAGAATGATTTACATTTTTAATAATATTTATTAATATATGGATGCAATATGTTGTAATAAAGTACTCCTCAGTACTTCTGTATTCTCCATTGAATGATAATATATATAATTCTATGATACGAAGTGCATCACAAACGTGTAATTTATAAACAATTTTCTCATACATACAATATAATATGATTAATTATGATGAGATATGAACATTTATACACATACATATACATATACACAAACATGAACAAACATGCACATATGTTTGTATACATACATAATTATTTTTAAATTATAAATAAATAAAATAAAATATATATTAAAATTTATATAATTTGAGATCGATTAAAAACTGCATTCAGTCTTTTAAAGTTTGGTCATTTATATTAGTTAACACAGAAATTTCAGTTTTTTAACATTTAAGACTGAATATTCAGTTTCAAAATATTTTTGAGACTTCACAGAAATTTTAGTTTGAAGTCAATCTTTATGTTTGTTTTTAATACTGAATTTTTTAGTTGAAGAATAAAATTATCAGTTTCTATTTCAACATTTTTTGTAGTGTTATGTGGATTCATTCCTTACTCGGTGAATTACAGATTGCACAATGTCAAAAAGGCACAATCTTGCGATAATTTAAATGCAATTAATCTACCAGCAAATGCACATAAAAAAAGCATAGAACTAGACATCTACTTTAATCGTGAGCAGGTAAACAAGGAAAATCTGGTAATAAATCATATACCTACTGTTATGCAAAAATTGCACAAATGCGGAAGCGCAATAAATATGATCTAGATTTGCCAATTGAACACCAATCTAATCTGGTAGCAATTATTCTATTACATCAACAAAATAGTAAATAACTATAATAGAGAAATAAAGAGACACACAATATTTATACTGGTTCCACTATCATCATAGTGTACGTCCAGTCCAACAGAGAGAGATTTTATTCCACATAAGAGAATTACAAGAGATTACAAAATAAGAGTTTACATATCCAAACCTCAATCAGGTTTAACAAGAAGAGACACCATTGGGATCACTGGCTCCTGGCCAGGATCGGTTTACACTAAAATCTACCCCTTAATATATAGCTAGTGCAAATCTATATGAGTCATCAATTGAATCACCAACATATGGTAATAATATAATGGAGGCAAATTACCATAATAACAAATGTGCAAACATAGGAAGTAAATCAATCCGTTTCTTCAGCATAGACGGAAGAAATTAATCCCTTCATTTATTTCTCTACCACCTCATTAAATGCAATTAATGCAATCCCATTATAAAAATATTTACTTTCCATTCTTTGCAAATTTTGTTCCAATCAATTTTTGATTTTGTATCACCAAATTCAACACTCCACCTTGATGCAAAATCACATATCTGCAACACCCCATCTCTAATTAAATTCTCTTCTCATCATAAAACTCTTCAACAGAACCCCACCTTCAATCAAAATATCACAACGAGATACACCAAAAAATGAATATTTACCAAGTGGGTTCCAGCAAAGCCACCCCCATCACACAAATGTTAACGAGCTCAGACTACGTCCCCGCCCACCAACAAAATGTTGCAAATATCCAAAATAACAAAGAAGGTAGACACCAAAGTAATCTCAACACCACCTAGACCCAAAAAAATTCTCTCAATCGCCAAAAAATCTCTCTCCTTCCACTTAATCAAAACCATTACAAGCTTCACCCACCGCCTGCAAAAGATGCATCTAACACCATGAGCTGCACACGCATAAACCAACGGTCTAAAAGTGCTTGCAACACACATCGACACCTGTCTACCACTTGATCTGAGCTCCTTCCTCGATCACTCTGGATCCCCCGAGCATCATCAACGTGAAGACCCCTGTCTAAACCACAATGATCTTTGTCTCGACACCAGTCTATCACTTGATCTGAGCTCCTTTCCTGATCATCTTGGATCCCTCGAGCATCATCAACATGAAGACCCCTTTCTGGAACATGATCAAAACTTCCCAAATCCCCCTTCAACGCAGTAAACTCCATATCACGTCAAAGTTCCCAGATTGGAACATTCTTCTCTCTCAACATAATCTCCTCCACCAAAGTCTTCCGTTTCTCCCAAAATAGTAATAGCATAATCAGCACTGAATCTACAAACCTATGTAGAAATAATTGATGCACATTTCAAAATAAATCGCCTCGCTCCGATACCTATATGTTATGCAAAAATTGCACAAATGCGGAAGCGCAATAAATAGGATCTAGATTTTCCAATTGAACACCAATCTAATCTGGTAGCAGTTATTCTATAACATCAACAAAATAGTAAATAACTATATGTAACGACCCGGATTTTTGGCGACTTTGGTTATCGACATAAGCTCGATGTCGATAACCAAAACATTGAAAAATCCCGGTAATTAATGAAAGAAATTAGAGGGTGAGAATAGATAAGATAGAAACTTAGAATAGAAGAAAAACACAACATCAGAGTAACACGAACCTCACAGTGCAACGAATAACATATAATAGATAACATAACTTTGAAATATAACAGTTATGTATACAATAGCACTTATCAGAGTAAAGCACTTACAACACGGTGGAATTAAACTATAGCTATATGATCTTGAAGCCTCCTGCTCCAAGCTCTCCAAGTATATCTGTAAAATCCTGACTACTTGACTGCCCGTACAAAATTGGACACCCAAGAGTTTAGGGAAAACAACAAAGTAAACTCCGGGTCAGTCATGGGACTGGTATGAGTAAAACAGTTTAAAAACAGTTGAACAAGTAAACGATATCTCATAAGACCACGCCATATAACGGAACGGGTTTTTCCCGTATGAGAATCCAAAATATATTTATATCAAAAACCTTTTGATATTATAATAATGTCTATCAACCACAATATAATAATCATCGAGCAGAAACGCTTTCATCTCACGTTCTACATATATGGTATACAATCAAAACCGCAAGCACGTATTGGGTAATGGATTTCCAACTATGACAAGGTATGGAACCACCTTCCGATCAATGTACTCTAGGAACGATACACCGGAGTTCAACAAGAACATCTTGCCACTCAGCCACACATGACCGACCACTCATTTCGCTTGAGTGTATCGAATGTACATCACCAACGGTTGGGATCAGCAACCGTTCCCGTATATATATGGAACAACATTAATAGATTAAAGAAGCAAATAAATATTCTCTAGATAGGTGATTATACACCCTACTTTGGTGCGACCGACTTAGCCATGCTGCCTGCCCGATTTCTGTCATTTACCGGTTGATGAGGCTAGAAGCTACGCTTTATCATCACATCAGATTCACTTCGAATGCCACATTGTCAGATCCATCGAAAATCACTAATTGACGTCTACAACAGTACATTACGTGTTAGCTAAAGAAGTTTCCTTCTCCGCTTCCACACTTGGTACGGTTGAAGAAATCAAAGTACGTGACCTTTCTGGAAATACTCTGTCAGACATTCATCCACACAAGTCATCCTCATTCACTTAGAATGTCACCTCGTCATACCCGCCAAATCACAAATTGATTTATCCAAAAATAACACGGGTATACAGCTTAGAGAAACGAATTCCTCCGCCACCAAACGTGAATACGTTTGAACAGATCAACTTACGCGATCCATTGGATATACTCTGTCAGACCTTCGTCCATACAAGTTGTCCTAGGACTGGACAAACCGAAGGCACTATTCAATATATCCATCTTAGTCACTGTTATCTAAGACTTATACAACAGCCCTTGCATTTTACTCCGTCTTCTATTTTCTTTGGCATACAAGTGTGCAAACAACGATATTATTTCCAGATAGAAATAATATCGAACAAACATCATTTAACATTAATCTCTTTAGTTCATTTTCATCTCCTGTTTCCCTATATTCAATATTTCTTATTTTCTAAATTTAGAAAATATACGTTATTAACATTGGGGACATTTCCATTTCTTGTTTTCTATATTAGAAAACATTTCTGGTTCTTATTGGAAAACATTTCCAAAACTCGTACATTGGACCTAGGCGGATGTTTAAACAAACCATCGCGATGCCAACTCAAATCATTACACTTATTAACTATATTCACTTAACAACCACTTACTATCAAACCTTAGTTATTTCTTAGTTAAAAACCAAGTCAATCAAGTTGGGGTATAATTACCTCTCAGACCTTAACTGAACAACGGTTTAAACTTCGGGATAGACAAGGTTTATCCTTTAAAACTTAAACAAACTTCCTTACGAAATTCTCTTTCGAATAATCTCTATTCGATAACTCCTCCATTCGAATAACTACATTCGATAATCTTTCTTTCGAATAACTATATTCGATTAACTCCTTTTGGTTAACTCTATTTGATTTACTCTATTTGATTAACCCTATTCACTTAACTCCTATCGAATAAACTATATTTGATAACTCCTCTAGCTCTATTCGAATAAACTATATTCGATTAACTCCTCTAATTCTATTCGAATACTCCTATTTAGTTAACTTAACTCGATTTCTTAATCTTGATAAACTTGATAACCTAACTTGATTATCTTAACTTGATAACTTAATCTTTATAACTCAACTTGATAACCTAACTTGATTATCTTAAATTGATAACTTCATTTTGATTAACTTAACGCGCTAACTTAATTTGAATAACTTAATTTGATTATCTTAACTTGATAATTCAAATTGGCTGATTCGACTTGGCTAACCCATTTAATTAACTCGACTTGGCAAACCCACTTTGTTAACTCATTTGGCTGGGTTCGGCTAACTCTTTTACTATGGTTCGACTGACTCATTTGATTAGGTCCGACTAACTCTTTTGACTTGGTTTGACTAACCCATTTGATTAGGTTCGACTAACTCATTTGATTAGGTTCGACTAACTCTTTTACCATGGTTCGACTAACTCTTTTGATTAGGTTCGACTAACTCTTTTACCATGGTTCGACTAACTCTTTTACCATGATTCGACTAACTCTACTCGTTTAACTCGACTAACTTTCGAATACCATATTCGATTTACTAACTTTCGAATACCATATTCGATTTATTCGTTTCGAATAACTAAATTCGATTAACTCCTTCGAATACTAAATTCGATTAACTCCACTTCGAATAACTAATTCGATTATCTCCTTTCGAATAACACTATCCAATTAACCCCCTTTGATTTAACTCTTATTCAAATAACTTATATTCGAATAACTCTATTCGATTTGACTCTAGTCGAATGACCCAAATCGATTTAACTCTATTTGTTTATCTCTTTCTTTTATTAACTCCTGTCAAATTTTCCTTTTTATAACCCTATTTATTAATTTTTCAAATGAACATTCCTTTATTCTATTTATTTACTAAATAAATATTCCTTTGTCGTATTTATTTTCTAAATAAATATTTCTCTTTTATAATATCCTTCTGATACTATAAATACTTTAAATCTCAAACTATTTCCTTTTATAAAATCGGTTGATTTTATAAAATTCCTTTATTCTATTTATTCACAAAATAAATATTCCTTTGATTAAATCATGTTTATTTAACAAATAAATATTCCTTTATTCTATTTATTCACTAAATAAATATCTCCTTTTAATTCTATTTATTCTAACAAATAATTATTTCCATTATTCTATTTGTAAAAGTTTATACAAATATTTCTTTTGATTTCCTATTTGTAAATGTCTTACAAATATTCCTCCTCCTATTTGTTTTACGAATAATATCCTTTATATTTGTTTAACAAATATATATCCTTTTAATTTGATAACCAAATATAATTCTTTTATCGAAATCCTTTTTCTTATATATAAAATCCAGTGATTTTATATAAATAAATCATTTTCAACATATACTTTTGAAAATCTCCTTTCTACATTCTGGTATTTTCTTATGGTATTTAACACACCATATAACAACAATAAATATCGTCCAAACACACATAATCAATCATCAGATTATACATCACATTATATATCACAATATATATATAAATCACAGTAAAATAGATGTTGAGGAATCCAGTTGGATTCCTCCAACCTGTTTCCCTGCATCACAGATGTTACACAGTAAAATCAACATCACTTTCAGTTCGATATGAAATATTATGATAGCAGAATCAACATATAAATATTTAACGGTTTATATATATATATATATATATATATATATATATATATATATAATTTCTACTAACTGACTAGCAGTTCAATCAAACAGTCAACACACAGTCAAACAAGCAATGTTAAACAGTTCTAAGAATACGTTGCAAAAATATTCAGAGTTGGTGAGTTTTACTCACATTGGCGCGTTAACCGTTAAATAATCGGTTTGCGTTATTTGACCCAGTTTGACAATTTATTTCGCCATAAATTGTAACGAGCTCGGATTCACTCCCGGTCAGTCTCATTGTGTTGCTCCCGTCCATACGATCCTGTCGGATCTTGTTTCGCGAATTTCTGATCACGTATGATAAAGTTACGACTACTTAAAGTTAACATACTATTTTGATTTAAAAATAAAACTAACTTATTTAATTAAATGGGCCTTACATTCTTTCTTGGCCCAACTCCCCTATAATACCAGACCCGACCCATCCTCCTTTATCTTCCCCAAACTCAAAACGTCGTGCTCCTCTCCAGTAACCGATTTCCATTTCCACGACTTCAGCCACCAACCTCTTCTCCATCTTCCTACCGAAACAAAATCCGACTACACCATGGTTCTTCTCATTCGGATCTCCACCTTCCCATACCCAAAATGACGATTTCGCACCCCCGATGGAAAACCCGTCGTCTCGCCCTCCGTACAGTAGATCGAACAAAACTTCAATCGAATCCTCCCAAATCTCCTCACGAGATGCTAAAGTCCCCGCTAAGATCATATCCGACCTCCATTTTGTGAATTAATGCTTCCCTTGCCCAGTATTTCCAACCCTAGCACCATCAGGCTCACGCTGGAAAACATCCGCCCAAAAATAAATGCATCGAACACTTTGGAAAACATATAGAATTGTAGAGAATTGATTCAGGAACTCGTGTATATAAATATAGTGATTTATAGATTTTTCTTCGATTTGATTTTGATTTTCTAATGAGGATGAAATCTCGTTTTCCTGAAGAACAAACAACGGCGCAAAAGTGTTTGACCTGGGAAGTGAAAAATTAGGTCTTAAGGGATGATAAAGGTTAGATATTTATAGGAAAAATATCTAGATATTTTATTTTTTTTATTATTTTATTCATAAATAACCAACCGTTGTTTATATTTATCTTCTAAAAATTCGTATGATCACATACAATATTCAAAAATCACGAAACTGAACACGTAGCTATAGTTCGATATTACGGTCCCAACGAAACTGGTTTCGTCGAATTCCGACTTCGTATGCTCACCCAGCGTATTTTTAATTGTCAAAATACTGACTGTTTCTCACTCTAAAAATCCGTACGGCCACACAGTGACTCTAAAAATCACGGAACTTGGAATCTAGCAACTATATGATATTGCGGATCCAACAAAACTAGTTTCGTCGAATTCCGACTTCGTATGAAAAACTGGTTATTTTTAAAGCTCTGAATGACCCATTTAAATATATAAATATATTTAAATAAAATTAAATTAAATATAAATAAATTTATATTATCGTATATCTTCACATATGATATCGTACAACTCCAGAATATTATATCAGAATTTACAGCTTGATATTTCAGATTCCAGATTATCTCGATATTCAATTTATATCGAAAACCCTTTTATAACGTAAATAAAGCATTGCAAATTATAAAGGAATTCTACAGCGACTTTTCTAAAATTTGATTTGGACGTAAATCAAAATCTACACGACGAAATTCCGATATTTCTCTTCCACTAGGAAGATATACTCCACCAGCTCCACACGTTTCTTGTTTCACAGAAATCCGGCTTAAAACGAATCCTGTACATTCAGTTGAAGTTCGAATCGCCAATTTACAAACTGCAGCGCCATTTCAAGCTCGATTTTAATTATATTAAAATTCTACGTTCAAACCGTCGTCGATTGAATATATTCGTCAATATAATTCAACTCTAAGCTGAATTAAATCTAAGGGACGACCCCGTTCACAAAATATTTTGATTCCCGATATTTTTGATTATTTCTGAATTAAATATATTATTTAATTTAATTAAATATTCCATATTATTTAATTAAACCTCTATTTAATTCACTACATCACGATATATATAATTAAATAAATTAATTATAATACCCCTGACAATGCGGGTCATTACATTCTTCCCCACTTAAAATAATTTCGTCCTCGAAATTGCTAAGTTAGAGGACGACCCTATCTATTTGGTAAAAGCTGATAGGTTTACCCCTTATCTCTGGTTTCAACTGAACCAACTAATATCGGTTTAATATTAATTCCTTCCGAATAACTAAAATTTTCAAAAATTCTGAAAATTTTCTAACACTTTAAATTTTCGATTTTTTTTGCCATAACCTCCTTTGTGCAGCCCTATCGGTAAAAGCACAACTCGCTTCTCTAGGCCTTCTCCAACCCAAAAGAAAATCAAACAGCCAAACGGCTTGCCGATTCGGCTCATAAATCTCATGCTTATATCAAATATAAACTTGTATCTTTTTGTCGGGTATATCAACTTTATCCCTTTCACCTGCTGTCAATTCAGCATATACCAATGCAATTCCAACTTGATCTCAAATCAATTTATCTTTAACCCAACCATTCGCCTATACCTAAGTCGAATTTTATTTCAAACTCAAGCACTATTCTTGATTTCAAATCCATAACTCACCAGTCCAATATAATTCCAGATTATCTCTAATCAAGTCAAATTCTACTTGACACTAATCTATTTCAAATGATTTTCACTTACTGGCTTTTAATTCAATCCCAATTCTGTTGGATTTTACAAATTTTACTTTAATTTGTTTAAATTCAAACAACCTTTTCTTCCTGGAAGTTTTTAAACAGTTTACCTCTTTCAAAAATCAAATTTTCCTTTTTGAAATTCAATACAACTTGTTTTTCCTAAAACAAATTCAAAAACAAAATCTTTGGTAGTAATCTGTCACTTACACACTCGAAAATGAACGCCGATGATGTGATGATCAACATCGGAATCTATTTTCCAGCTACCTAAGTGAGTTCAATACTATAGCACTTTCAAAACCCATTTTTAAACATTTCCACCTTGAAATCAATTCCAAATATCCTTTGTAAACAAATTTAAAATCTCCCAGGATCTTAAAATTCACATATATTAAATCCAGATTCATTTACAAACACCTTTCCCATTTCTGGGATTTTAAATTCCAATTCTGATCTAAATTCAGATTTAATTCACTTCAATTTCATATAATTCACTTGTATAAATTCTGATTGTTATATAACCATTTCACATTTTATAATCTTATCTGATTATATTTACTACCAACACATCATATATATGATAATATATCACATATCCATACTGTGTCGGTCCATCGTATTCAAGTGTTTATTTACTCCTACCGATACAGTGGATCAAACTGATCGACCAGAACTCATAAACAACTCAGCCAATGAATCCCCACAATGTAAAACAATTTTTATATCAAATAACAAATACGCACTCGTATATATACACTCAACTCAATCTAGGGTATTACTAACCCTATCTCTACCGAGTCATGCCACAAAGCCAAGGTAATTCTTAACTTAAGCTCTGATACCAACTGTAACGACCCGGATTTTTGGCGACTTTGGTTATCGACATAAGCTCGATGTCGATAACCAAAACATCGAAAAATCCCGGTAATTAATGAAAGAAATTAGAGGGTGAGAATAGATAAGATAGAAACTTAGAATAGAAGAAGAAGAAGAACACAACATCAGAGTAACACGAACCTCACAGCGGAACGAATAACATATAATAGATAACATAACTTTGAAATATAACAGTTATGTATACAATAGCACTTATCAGAGTACAACACTTACAACACGGCAGAATTAAACTATAGTTATATGATCTTGAAGCCTCCTGCTCCAAGCTCTCCAAGTATATCTGTAAAATCCTGACTACTTGACTGCCCGTACAAAATTGGGCACCCAAGAGTTTAGGGAAAACAACAAAGTAAACTCCGGGTCAGTCATGGGACTGGTATGAGTAAAACAGTTTAAAAACGGTTGAACAAGTAAACGATATCTCATAAGACCACGCCGTATAACAGAACGGGTTTTTCCCTTATGAGAATCCAAAATATCTTTATATCAAAACCTTTTGATATTATAATAATGTCTATCAACCACAATGTAATAATCATCTAGCAGAAACGCTTTCATCTCATGTTCTACATATATGGTATACAATCAAAACCGCAAGCACGTATTGGGTAATGGATTTCCAACTATGACAAGGTATGGAACCACCTTCCGATCAGTGTACTCTAGGAACGATACACCGGAGTTCAACAAGAACATCTTGCAACTCAGCCACACATGACCGACCACTCATTTCGCTTGAGTGTATCGAATGTACATCACCAACGGTTAGGATCAGCAACCGTTCCTGTATATATATGGAACAGCATTGATAGATTAAAGAAGCAAATGAATATTCTCTAGATAGGTGATTATACACCCTACTTCGGTGCGACCGACTTAGCCATGCTGCCTGCCCGATTTCTGCCATTTACCGGTTGATGAGGCTAGAAGCTACGCTTTATCATCACATCAGATTCACTTCGAATGCCACATTGTCAGATCCATCGAAAATCACTAATTGACGTCTACAACAGTACATTACGTGTTAGCTAAAGAAGTTTCCTTCTCCGCTTCCACTCTTGGTACGGTTGAAGAAATCAAAGTACGTGACCTTTCTGGAAATACTCTGTCATACATTCATCCAGACAAGTCATCCTCATTCACTTAGAATGTCACGTCGTCATATCCGCCAAATCACAAATTGATTTCTCCAAAAATAACACGGGTATACAGCTTAGAGAAACGAATTCCTCCGCCACCAAACGTGAATACGTTTGAACAGATCAACTTACGCGATCCATTAGATATACTCTGTCAGACCTTCGTCCATACAAGTTGTCCTGGGACTGGACAAACCGAAGGCACTATTCAGTATATCCATCTTAGTCACTGTTATCTAAGACTTATACAACAGCCCTTGCATTTTACTCCGTCTTCTATTTTCTTTGGCATATATGATTCGCAACGCTTATTCCAATACAGAGTGGTTCTTTGGATAATAATCCAACCGGTCTCTCCATTTTAACAACGTTAAAATGGTCAAAACTTCGATAGTCTGTGAATTAACTATCAAAGAAAAACAAGTGTGCAAACAACGATATTATTTCCAGATGGAAATTATATCGAACAAACATCATTTAACATTAATCTCTTTAGTTCATTTTCATCTCTTGTTTCCCTATATTCAATATTTCTTATTTTCTAAATTTAGAAAATATACGTTATTAACATTGGGGACATTTCCATTTCTTGTTTTCTATATTAGAAAACATTTCTGGTTCTTATTGGAAAACATTTCCAAAACTCGTACATTGGACTTAGGCGGATGTTCAAACAAACCATCGCGATGCCAACTCAAATCATTACACTTATTAACTATATTCACTTAACCACCACTTACTATCAAACCTTAGTCATTTCTTAGTTAAAAACGAAGTCAATCAAGTTGGGGTATGATTACCTCTCAGACCTTAACTGAACAACGGTTTAAACTTCAGGATAGACAAGGTTTATCCTTTAAAACTTAAACAAACTTCCTTACGAAATTCTCTTTCGAATAATCTCTATTCGATAACTCCTCCATTCGAATAACTACATTCGATAATCTTTCTTTCGAATAACTTTATTCGATTAACTCCTTTTGGTTAACTCTATTTGCTTAACTCTATTTGATTTACTCTATTTGATTAACCCTATTCACTTAACTCCTGTCGAATAAAATATATTCGATAACTCCTCTAACTCTATTCGAATAAACTATATTCGATTAACTCCTCTAATTCTATTCGAATACTCCTATTTAGTTAACTTAACTCGATTGCTTAATCTTGATAACTCAACTTGATAACCTAACTTGATTATCTTAACTTGATAACTTAATCTTGATAACTCAACTTGATAACCTAACTTGATTATCTTAACTTGATAACTTCATTTTGATTAACTTAACGCACTAACTCAATTTGAATAACTTAACTTGATTATCTTAACTTGATAATTCAAATTGACTGATTCGACTTGGCTAACCCATTTGATTAACTCGACTTGGCAAACCCACTTTGTTAACTCATTTGACTAGGTTCGACTAACTCTTTTACTATGGTTCGACTAACTCATTTGATTAGGTCCGACTAACTCTTTTGACTTGGTTTGACAAACCCATTTGATTAGGTTCGACTAACTCATTTGATTAGGTTCGACTAACTCTTTTACCATGGTTCGACTAACTCCTTTGATTAGGTTCGACTAACTCTTTTACCATGGTTCGACTAACTCTTTTACCATGGTTCGACTAACTCTACTCGTTTAACTCGACTAACTTTCGAATACCATATTCGATTTACTAAATTTCGAATACCATATTCGATTTATTCGTTTCGAATAACTAAATTTGATTAACTCCTTCGAATACTAAATTCGATTAACTCCACTACGAATAACTAATTCGATTATCTCCTTTCGAATAACACTATCCGATTAACCCCTTTTGATTTAACTCTTATTCAAATAACTTATATTCGAATAACTCTATTCGATTTGACTCTAGTCGAATGACCCAAATCGATTTAACTCTATTTGTTTAACTCTTTCTTTTATTAACTCCTGTCAAATTTTCCTTTTTATAACCCTATTTTTTTTCCAAATGAATATTCCTTTATTCTATTTATTTACTAAATAAATATTCCTTTATCCTATTTATTTTCTGAATAAATATTTCTCTTTTATAATATCCTTCTAATACTATAAATACTTTAAATCTCAAACTATTTCCTTTTATAAAATCGGTTGATTTTATAAAATTCCTTTATTCTATTTATTCACTAAATAAATATTCATTTGATTAAATCATATTTATTTAACAAATAAATATTCCTTTATTCTATTTATTCACTAAATAAATATCTCCTTTTAATTCTATTTATTCTAACAAATAAATATTTCCATTATTCTATTTGTAAATGTTTCCACAAATATTTCCTTTGATTTCCTATTTGTAAATGTCTTACAAATATTCCTCCTCCTATTTGTTTTACAAATAATTTCCTTTATATTTGTTTAACAAATATATTTCCTTTTAATTTGATAATCAAATATAATTCTTTTATCAAAATCCTTTTTCTTATATATAAAATCCAGTGATTTTATATAAATAAATCATTTTCAACATATACATTTGAAAATCTCCTTTCTACATTCTGGTATTTTCTTATGGTATTTAACACACCATATAACAACGATAAATATCGTCCAAACACACATAATCAATCATCAGATTATACATCACATTATATATCACAATATATATATAAATCACAGTAAAATAGATGTTAAGGAATCCAGTTGGATTCCTCCAATCTGTTTCCCTGCATCACAGATGTTACACAGTAAAATCAACATCACTTTCAGTTCGATATGAAATATTCTGATAGCAGAATCAACATATAAATATTTAACGGTTTATATATATATATATATATATATATATATAAATATATATATATATATAATTTCTACTAACTGACTAGCAGTTCAATCAAACAGTCAACACACAGTCAAACAAACAATATTTAATAGTTCTAAGAATACGTTGCAAAAATAGAACTGTTCAGAGTTGGTGAGTTTTACTCACATTGGCGCGTTAACCGTTAAATAATCGGTTTGCGTTATTTGACTCAGTTGGACAATTTATTTCGCCATAAATTGTAACGAGCTCGGATTCACTCCCGGTCAGTCTCATTGTGTTGCTCCCGTCCATACGATCCTGTCGGATCTTGTTTCGCGAATTTCTGATCACGTATGATAAAGTTACGACTACTTAAAGTTAACATACTATTTTGATTTAAAAATAAAACTAACTTATTTAATTAAATGGGCCTTACATTCTTTCTTGGCCCAACTCCCCTATAATACCAGACCCGACCCATCCTCCTTTATCTTCCCCAAACTCAAAACATCGTGCTCCTCTCCAGTAACCAATTTCCATTTCCACGAATTTAGCCACCAACCTCTCCTCCATCTTCCCACCGAAACAAAATCCGACTACACCATGGTTCTTCTCATTCGGATCTCCACCTTCCCATACCCAAAATGACGGTCTCGCACCCCCGATGGAAAACCTGCCGTCTCGCCCTCCGTACAGTAGATCGAACAAAACTTCAATCGAATCCTCCCAAATCTCCTCACGAGATGCTAAAGTGCCTGCTAAGATCATATCCAACCTCCATTTTGTGAATTAATGCTTCCCTTGCCCGGTATTTCCAACCCTAGCACCATCAGGCTCACGCTGGAAAACTTCCGCCCAAAAATAAATGCATCGAACACTTCGGAACACATATAGAATTGTAGAGAATTGATTCAGGAACTCGAATATATATATATATATATATATATATATATATAGTGATTTATAGATTTTTCTTCGATTTGATTTTGATTTTCTAATGAGGATGAAATCTCGTTTTCCTGAAGAACAAACGACGGCGCAAAAGTGTTTGACCTGGGAAGTGAAAAATTAGGTCTTAAGGGATGATAAAGGTTAGATATTTATAGGAAAAATATCTAGATATTTTATTTTTTTATTATTTTATTCATAAATAACCAACCATTGTTTATATTTATCTTCTAAAAATTCTTATGATCACATACGATATTCAAAAATCACGAAACTGAACACGTAGCTACAGTTCGATATTACGGTCTCAACGAAACTGGTTTCGTCGAATTCCGACTTCGTATGCTCACCCAGCGTATTTTTAATTGTCAAAATATTGACTGTTTCTCACTCTAAAAATCCGTACGGCCACACAGTGACTCTAAAAATCACGGAACTTGGAATCTAGCAACTATTTGATATTGCGGATCCAACAAAACTGGTTTCGTCGAATTCCGACTTCGTATGAAAAACTGGCTATTTTTAAAGCTCTGAATGACCCATTTAAATATATAAATATATTTAAATAAAATTAAATTAAATATAAATAAATTTATATTATCGTATATCTTCACATATGATATCGTACAACTCCAGAATATCATATCAGAATTTACAGCTTGATATTTCAGATTCCAGATTATCTCGATATTCAATTTATATCGAAAACCCTTTTATAATGTAAATAAAGCGTTGCAAATTATAAAGGAATTCTACAGCGACTTTTCTAAAATTTGATTTGGACGTAAATCAAAATCTACACGACGAAATCCCGATATTTCTCTTCCACTAGGAAGATATACTCCACTAGCTCCACACGTTTCTTGTTTCACAGAAATTCGGCTTAAAACGAATCATGTACATTCAGTTGAAGTTCAAATCACCACTTTACGAACTGTAGCGCCATTTCAAGCTCGATTTTAATTATATTAAAATTCTATGTTCAAACCGTCGTCGATTGAATATATTCGTCAATATAATTCAACTCTAAGCTGAATTAAATCTAAGGGACGACCCCGTTCACAGAATATTTTGATTCCCAATTTTTTTGATTATTTCTGAATTAAATATATTATTTAATTTAATTAAATATTCCATATTATTTAATTAAACCTCTATTTAATTCACTACATCACGATATATATAATTAAATAAATTATAATGCCCCTGACAATGCGGGTCATTACACTATAACAGAGAAATAAAGAGACACAATATTTATACTGGTTCTACTATCATCATAGTGTACGTCCAGTCCAACAGAGAGAGATTTTATTCCACATGAGAGAATTACAAGAGATTACGAAATAAGAGTTTACATATCCAAACCTCAATCAGGTTTAATAAGAAGAGACACCATTGGGGATCACTGGCTCCTAGCCAGAATTGGTTTACACTAAAATCTACCCCTCAATATATAGCTAGTGCGAATCTATGTGAGTCATCAATTAAATCGCCAACATATGGTAATAATATAATGGAGGCAAATTACCATAACAACAAATGTGCAAACATAGGAAGTAAATCAATCCGTTTCTTTAGCATAGATGGAAGAAACTAATCCCTTCATTTATTTCTCTAGCACCCCATTAAATGCAATTAATGCAATCCCATTATAAAAATATTTACTATCCATTCTTTGCAAATTTTGTTCCAATCAATTTGTGATTTTGTACCACCAAATTTAACACCTACATCATACCAGGGAGGGGATACTTACAAAGGCATTATCAGCGGAATTTTTTTTGCAAATTCAGAGAATAACTGAAATTTTAATCACTCAAAGAAGCAATCTATAACCCAACACCGAGATCTAATGCAAAACAACAAGCTAAACCCATCACGGATGCAACAAGCAACACAGTGTTGAAACACAATGAAGAGATTCAACACTAGGATGATACAGGAACAAATCAAGCATCTATTGAGACGGATCTAGCTCGCAAGTATCAAGAATTGAATTATTGTAAGAAATTGTTGAAGATTTGGGAGGAATCGGTAAGCAAAGACATGATAGAGAAAATCCCAGCTTAGTTCAAAGGGGCGAAATAAGAGAATGAAATAATATGTGAATCAAAAACTATTTTATATTAGGATTATAGGGGCATTCTTGTCCATTGCAAGAGGCATACTTACACGTAATAATGTACTACACTATATATATCTTTTCATATTTTGTTCATTTTTCATTCGGAATACAAAGCATTTTACATTTTCTCGGAAATACAGTCTCTGATCTTCTCTTTTCTAATTGTAATGCACATAGCACCAATACCGAGACCATCAACTGATTCGATTGTCTTGATCATTTGAGGGAATAATGCCCTAACACTATCGTCAATGAGATCTGGGAAGAAAAGGATAACCCATGTTATCCAAATCCAATCGAAATTTCTCTTGAAGCTAAAAACAAATTAATGGAGTGCTATTAACAAACAAAATACACATTTGGACCATAGATGCTTGTTGCAGCTGAGACGAATACACCTTTAGCCACTGCATCGAATACAGCAGTGGATATGCCGTCATTATAGGATATATCATCATCGTTCTAATAGTCTGGACAATTTTCCACTGAAAGGAATATAATACCCACTCCATCCTCCACAGCTGCCTCCCTCCATTCATGCTTGTATGTTTGTCGTAAGCAATCTTTTTTCTCCACTAAACTAGAAAGGTAAACATTGGTTAATATTAAAACTTGCATTATTGTATGTAAAGTTTATAATACTAAAAACCTTATACATGGCTAGGTAGGCCAGAGGTGTCATTCTAGAAGATGTGCCCATTGCCAGCCCATTAACGCTAGCGTTTGCCATAAATAGGCTAGCAGTCATGCTAGTAATATATGGGTTCCATATCCATCATCATCGTACAGGAAAACCTATGAGATGTATCCATAAACCAATCAATGTTACATGTGAACTTCTTGGCACCGGTGATCTTGTTATTGCAGACTATAGTATCAAATCCATAGGACTCCATCTAGTACTCAAGTTGTTTATGGATTCTCCTGCAACTGAAAGACGAGTTTTCTTGGTTTATACTTGAATCCAGTATCCCTATCACCGCTCCCTCTTCAAAATTTGAACTTCTCCATATCCCAGACATCTGTTTCCACCCAAGGAAAGCTGGAGTTTATGTTTTTTTTGTGCATGTATACGCTATTTGGGTATGCATGGATGAATCATGCTTTGATTTTTAACTCCTCCAGCTCTTTACCTTTGAGCCTTGCTGTGAAAACATTGATTAAACCTTTGTATGAATAGATTAGTTTTTTATATATGTGCATGCATAAAAGTTGTAGCTTTGTAAAATGTTATTTCCATACAACACAACATAAGTCAAGAAACATGTAAAATTGTATTGATGATATCTACAACAAATAGGCTCTTTTGTGTAAATATAGTTGTTTGGGTTCTATACCAATATTGCAAAATACTTTATCAAGTGTAGTTTTGCCTTGTCCTATCTGCAAAATGGGCAGGTATGAAGTTTAGGTAAGGAGGCAAATGGAGCATGCTATATACATGCATAGAGGTTATTGTGGTTAAACTGATATATTATAACTTTAGGACAATTATGAGAAACAATCAACTGGTTGTAAAGTATCCAATGGCGTCCTAAGTATCAGTGATGTTAACGACATTTTTCATCAACACTCGAACTAGGATACACAATGCATATACTTAGAAGTATGATGCAAGGGTGATCTAAAGGTTATTGGAATACAGCCCTAATTCAGTGCTCTTTAACGAATTCCACATTTTCCTAGACATTAAGACATTAAGTCCGAAGATTAGTTACTCTTCCCTCAGTGGGTGAGTATAACAGTTACGAGACTACGAAGTCAATGACGACCGTGGAGGAAGGCTTATAAGTTGAATAAGACTGAAACTCCAGGCCACAATCACCTTTAGACTGTGGATAAAATAATATACATTGTGCAAAGAGGAAACAGGTTAATGCCTCTCAACACTCGGGTTGTTTACATTGCCATAACACTTATTGACTTATATAATACTTCCGCATCGAACCGACCCGAAGAGGCCTTGGTTGCGTCATTTATCAAGCCATAAGCTTATAGCAAGCTCCCTTCTGAGGCTGGGTTGCATTAGGCTTAAGTCATATAGGGGCCATCCGAAAGGGGGAAAAGCCATGGTTTTACCCAGGACCTTCGCTCCTACGAAAGATCCATCATTAACTCTACCATAAGAAAGGTTAGCATTAACTCTTTATCTTATCATTATAAACACAACATGATTATCAAACCACGAAATTCTTAAATCCTGGACTTCTCCTTTTTATTAATTGTGGATATATTACAAGAGTTGAAGAAATCCCCGTTTCGATTCGGAAACTAGGGTTTGCTCCTGAGAGAAAGAGAACAAGACTGAGAAATGAAAATTCGGCCTCTTAAATGAGACTCCTGGGGTCATTTTATAGACAAATTGTGGCCCCTTTTTCTATTGGGCCAGTAGAAGCCCCTATCGGTCACTTTTCCCTTTGTTTTCGGGAGTTTTAGCATTCAGCCGCTTTTTAGGCTTCGCTTGTTGCTTTTTAAGGTGCCGGTCCTCGCTCGGAAGGATAATCCTGGTCTTCGGAGCTTTACTATGGAGTTTCTTCCACCTACTTTGTGTCAATATCAAGCCTGTCAGTATGGATAGCTTTAAGAAGTCATTAGGCTAACGGATAAAGGCTTTCGGGTATTAGCTTCCGGATATAGGCTTCCAGATATGGGCATCAAGATATAGGATTTTGGATATACGCTTCCGGCCTTGCTACTAACACTTTATGGAGCATGCCTTCATAATTCAAGTGAATGGCTACCAGATTCGCCACCCCTATCAGTGTCGACAATAAGCAAATTAGTATGGATAGCTTGTACTTCTTAGAGGTTTCGGCTTGCCTTTCGGTAGGCTCCTGGAGTGTATTTTGGCTTTCCAAAGGATTGCTTTCGGTGCTTTATTAGTTGCTTGCTAAGTGACCTCTCGGTGACCATCCGATGGGGGTCTCGGTAGCTGGTTTTCGGATGACTCCCTTATGTTTTAAACTCGGTATTTTTGGTGATCTCATTCCTTGATGTATCAGTATTAAGTAAGTTAATACCGATAGACCTTCCGACCTTCTGAGTCTTGGCTTGTAGGATCTTTGGTCTTTTTCTTCATTGTCTTTCGGTTTTGGATGACCTTCCATTACCTATCCTTTGTACCGGAACTTCCTAGCCATTGGTTTTTCTTTGTACTAGATTTAGGGTTTGTAACACCCTGTAATTTTAAAACATGATGTAAGGGATAATTAAAGAATAATTAATTTTTAGAAGAAGAATGAACTAAAACGGGTTATGCCATTGCGTTTGTCTGGGAATTCTGCTTGAGATAGAGTCCGAGTTTGCGTAAAATGGATACCATATGTGTAACAACCCGTATTTTAATAACATGTTAAAACAAGAATCAAGGCAGAATTTAATTTTAAATTCTGAATCAAGTAAAACGGGCTATGCCATTGCGTTCGTCTCGGAAAAATACGCGCAATAGAGTCCGAGTTTTCGAAAATCGGAGTCCGTATGACCCAGTTAAGGCCCAAAGAAGTTTTCGGGAAATTTGAATTTCGAAACATGCAGAAATGGGGCCAAGCGGGAAAATTCCCGCCCAGACAAGTCGACAGGCATGTCGACAGGCATGTCGACAGGGCTGTCGACTTGCCCTGTCGGCTGATTCTGATCAGGTGCACCTGGATGCAGTCGTGGTCTGGTCTGATGGGCCTGTGACGATTTCTGTGGTCCTGATCTATCCTAGGGTTAATCTAAGGGCCTAAAACTATCCTAATCTCTATAAAAAGACCCTAAACCTAACCTAAATCCCTAAAAATCAAACCTAGCAACTAAGTGCTGCCAAAATCAATTTTGATCATGGCCTCCATCTCCAATCCCTAGAGCCTATGCATTCAAATCGGGTTCAAATCAAAAGGTGCAAGCTTGCTACACCAAATAGAGGACAAATCAACATTGCTATGCGAGTTTCATGAAATTTCTTCTTCAAAGGAGCCACCTTTCTTCGTCAAGATGATGCATGACCCCTTTTCTAAGCCTTGCCTATGTAAGTTCTAGCTACTTTTGGATCAAAACGGTATTTTTAATGTTGACATGGGATAAAATGAGATAAAGCATAAGTATGCATGTATGTGAACCTAACTTTGTCCCTTTTCTATGATCTATGACCTTAGACTAAGATGTAGCAACTTAATCATGTCACTCATGTTATGTTTAGCCTAGTTTATCTTGCAAGTTTGGATCTTTGTCTATGGAAGATTTGCATGAACCTTTGGGAACCATTTGACTTGTGAAACATAGGCAAACACTTGACCTTGGGGCTTATGCATGCATATGAACACAAACCCCTTATGATATTATGCAAGTTTGTGGCCAAATCATATATGATAGTATGCATGCTTATGGTCAATCCCTATATGACTCTATCATGCATGTTTTAAGGCCAAACCCCCTTATGACGCCATGCATGTTTGGAGCCAATCCCTTTTTGTGGCATCGTGCATGTTTTGGGGTCTACGTGTAGCCATAGTATACCTACTATGTTGGCTCGCTTTGCTTGCGTTGGGAAAACACGATTTTGGGTAGTTAGATAAACATGAACATGTCGCGAAATCTTAACTTGAATATGACATGTGTTTATACTTGAAAATATGACTTGAAAGATAACATGGAAGTTGACATGTAAGTATGCATAAAAACATGAGCTTGGGAATTTACCTATTAAGTTAGGTCTACCCTTTGGGAATTTACCTATTAAGTTAGGTCTACCCAAATGCTTGAAAACTTGTAACATGTTTTGGAAACATGATGAACTTAGATAATATAAGTGTGGCCAACTCGAGGTTGGGTTGAGTTTGCAACGTAAAACTACCCGGAACCGACCGGCCTAACTAGTAGTTGCAAACAATAGGACCCAATGTGAGAAGTTGGTCATGTCGCGCTTAAGACCCGAGGTTAGACTAGGTTGTGGTGTAAATCTACCCGGACCCGCCCGGCTTAACTAGTAACCACAACAAGGTCTAATGTGAGAGGTTAAGAGTGCATTAATTAAATTAATGCCACAGGATAAGGTTAAGTAAATTTGACTAATGACACTTAACCGATATGACACGAATGGGTAGGTTAAGTGGGACCGGACTTGATTCCTTAATGACACTTAACCATGCAAGATGATTAGGGGATGAGGTTAAGTAATTTATACTTAACTAATCAGACTTGGTAATTAGATGAGGTTAAGTAATTAAGACTTAACTAACCTAAACACGGTAATTAGACGGGGTTAGGTAATTGATACTTAACTAACCTAACCACGGAAATTAGATGGGGTTAAGTAATCCACACTTAACTAATCTAAACACGGTAATTCGATGGGGTTAAGTTAAACACTTAACCAATTTAAACTTGGTAATTCAATGAGGTTAAGTAACCAATACTTAACCAACTTAATGTGATAATTTAATGGGGTTGAGCAACTTATACTTAACCAATTATACATGATGATTTGATGTGGTTAAGTGACCTAAACTTAACCAATCTAACTCGTTAATTTGATGAGGTTAAGTTAACCTATACTTAACCAATCTAACGTGAAAACATGATAAGGCTAAGTCACGAATCACTTGAATACGCTTGACTGATTTGACTTGGTAATTTGACAAGGTCAAGTTAATTTATATAATTAACCAATCTAAAATGATAATTAGACGAGGTTAAGTTATGGATTGCTTAATATACTTAGCCAACTTGACACATGGTTTGTAGGGTTAAGTCTTGGACTTGGATACTTAGCCAATTTTGACATGGTTTGTAGACGGGCTAAGTTATGAACTTAAGTGACACTTAACCCATTAGATAAACCCTAAAAAATAGTTGACAAGGATTATGGAAATAAGGCTAAGTGGTAAACCTTAGTTAAGGGAAACTAAGTAATAATTCTTAGTCAAGGAAATTTGGACCATTTCTTAGATAGATCAGTAACCCGATACGTTAGGTCAACGTCTAAGTATGCGTGTAGGAGCAGGCTATCTGATTTAGATAAAGGCTCCAACGAACTGGGTAACGAAGCAGCGGCTTCGGGGAACGTGAGGATATTCTTGGGATCCCTCTGTGAGCTGCCAGGTCATTATACTAGGCTCACGAGAGGTTGAGGTCTGCGGTAGAAGAACCAAGAATATGCCTTGGTTGCTATGCGAGCGACCTAAAGACTGGGGTGGATAGCAGTGAGTCGGCGAATACATAAGGTGCCCGAGATAGCAAGTTCGTCGATCATCTACCATCTTGAGTCAAGCGTGTACGTACGGAAAGGCAGGGAACACCCAACAGACCATAATTTGCTATCTAATTATGGATGAGGTAGGCCGTAGGATGTGGGCTGGCCGGAGTGTAGTTCTCATGCAAGATTTTCTCTTGTGTTGCCTTTCACTAGTTGAGGGAGGGGTCTCGTGGGACCATAGCCACGTGTAGAAAAGCAGACCTTAGTATCTGCATCGGCAGATAAATCTAAAGCTCCCGACCGAGTCCTGTATTTCTTGGTTTGCCCTGTGACAGGACTCGGATGGCACGATGTGATACACGTGCATACAGTTATAGAAAAACGATTCACGATGAATGCGTGGGAAAAAGGGCGCGGTTGAGGGTTAGCGTAATCCCTAGTGGCCCAGGTGGTTTAACCCAAACCGAAATACGAAAGCGTGCAATAGGTAAGCGTAATCCCTAGTGGTGCTAGGTGGCGTAAGTCCTGGTAGTTCAAACGATGATTCATATGGAATAGCCTAGCTAGAACAAGGGTGACAGTCCAAACGATTTCAAGGATAATACGACATGAGGAAGCCCGTACGAGGTACGACAAAGGACTGAACTTATATACATGGAAAGAAACATATGATTTGAGTAACCTATATATGCGATATTAGGTTGACATGGACCATTACACGACTTTGAGCACGGGACATTCATGGTTAACACATGACGCGGGTAGAGATACTAGTACGAGAGGTGCAGAGCAAATATACATGTTAGAACTAGGAAGAATATACATAATAGATACCGTGGGATGTTAGACGGGGTAGATACCTTGGGATAATGTACTCGATAGAAATCTGACGATGTGATACCTTGACTTATCATAACACCGTAGTTTATCATGATACCTTAGTTTACCTTGCCGCAGTAGTTCAACCAGCTACCCTGGTTTATCTATCTTGTAGTTATCCTTATGTTTACTTTCAGTTTATGCATGTCATGTTACCTTTACCTGTTTTTATACTGGAAGTAGATAGGACTTACTCAGTCTTTTTGACTGACCCGTTTTGTTTCGCCTCTTTTCTTCCGTTTCCCCCCCAGGTTTCAGGGAGGAAACAATGCTGTTTAGTTCGGACTTCTTCTGCTTGAAGGTCATCATGGATGGCTTGGACTTCTCTTGGCTATGGCTACTTTACTGTTTTACTTGGGGAATAATTTATTAAAAAGTCTTTATGCTTCTTTACTATTGCAAGACAGGTTTTGATGTACTCTGATGTAAAAGGCTTTAGACCTTATTTATTCATGTTATGAAAGTTTGATTTTACTTCTGCTATTTATATATGTTCTGTCTTGTGATATTTCTGTGCATGTTTACCAATAATGCCCCTCTAAAGCTAGTGCATTCCTTTGCGAGTGACCCTAGCGGAGGCGGGGTGTTACATTTGGTATCAGAGCAGAAGGTTACCAGACTGGGCAAAATTTTTTAAAGACCTTCTGAAAATTATTTGAAAAACCGTTTACAAAGAAGCATTTTTCAAGAAAATTTTCTTTTAGAAAAGAAAAAGGCTATTCCCCAAAGGCCATTAGCATCATCCTTGTTTCCTTGATTTAATCTCTTTTCCTTTCTTTCCTCCATCTGTAGTCACAGTGGTTTTGACTGCGACTAGTCTTTCTAGCTGCGTAAGTGTTTCCCGTACGATGGAGGTGGTTCTCGAGAGACCGTTGCAGAGTTATGCATGAAAGGATAGTAAGAACAAGGATAAAGGATACGAGCTCAGGGATAAGCAACATGTTGGTATGGCTGAGTCCTAAAAGGAGGGAGAAAGATGAACAATGAAACCCATGACGAGAGGGTACCTTTGGCATAATGAAACGGGATAGATAGTTAAGTATCATGGGACAAGGACAAGATCATTGGGAGGGCAATAATATGCTCTCATTTCTAGGGTACCTCAGAAGGAGGGTAACGATCTTGTTAAAGGTTTAGCTTTTCTTCTCTATCATCCTGTCGGGACTTTGTTTTGATCACCGCATCTTTTAAGTCCGCTTCGATAGTTGAGTCTCTGCACCTTAAGTACTAGCGTAATAGAGGATCCCATTTTTGTCTCAAAGTCCTATTGGAGAATCAGTCCATTTATACATGACTTGTTTGGATTTGGGAATGTCTATGCCAAGTGTTGAGTTTGGAAATAATGCTTATGTTTATAAGCTATGGATGGATTCTAGGGATGAAGTGGTTATCCAGTAGGGGGTGCCACTCTCGGTTTTTGGTAGGAGGGTAGTTAGACCATTTGACTAGCCTTGGTAATACCCTCGAAGTATCGTGTAACCTTTTTGAGGTTCTGTCATGACTAGTTTCTTAGAATCCCTTGATGCCTTTATTGGAAATTTGAAGCCCGATCGAGTGATGTTCGCCGATAAGACGAATGGTTTACTTCATTTATGCATGGGTTATAGAGATCACCCTAGTAAGTGCGCATGATAACCTGGTTGACATCTGTTTACTTTCAAGAGAAAGTTCTTCTACATGGAATACATTATAGTATATTAACGAGATCCAAAGTTCACTAGTGAATTTTGGAAAGCTTGCATGAGATCATGAGTACGCAGTCATATTTGCGTCAAGTATTCTAGGAAAAGGATAAGTGCAAGTGGAACGAGAGGCGACGAAGAAATGAGTTCCAGCTCATGTTATGGAAACAGGAATAAGAAGCTACAAAATCGCGAAGTTAAAAGACGACTTTGATGGTCAAAGACTAGATACGCGCATGATATCTCTTTTTGGGAGTATATCCTTGATCCCTGTTTTCTGTAGAGCTTACTTGTAGGCTATCTTTTGTGGACATCCTCTCGGTCCTATTTTCTGTTACAAACCCCGTAAGGAGTGTGTCCTGTTTATCTTCTCGACCCTGTTTCAGGGAATCCTAGGTAGAACCCTATGGATGTAAACATGTATTTGAAACATGTTATGATTGATATGGTTGCAAGTGGTTGCTCGTGGATGCGCGAATACACATTAGATACTAGCTCGACTCGGTCACATTTCATATTGCATATGCACGAGTATTTATACTTGTTTATGGATGAAATCGAATGTATTATCATGCGGTTGTCGCATATGAATGAATGATTGTGCACGCATATAGTATCTATATGACTAGGACTATTTGCATACATGTTGGATTCATGGCACTATACATATTTTTGCATTAGAAAGATTATCCAGGCCTGATCATTAGCATTAGCTAAGGAACATGTACACACACGTTTTGCATATATTCATACAGCATTAGAAATCATCTAAGGACAATGGTTGCTTGTGGATGATGTTTTGAGTAGATGGATGATGGATGGTAGGATATGTTCTTCCTAACTTAGAGATTTCGGGGACGAAATCCTAAAAGGTGGGGAGAATGTAACAACCCGTATTTTAATAACATGTTAAAACGAGAATCAAGGCAGAATTTAATTTTAAATTCTGAATCAAGTAAAACGGGCTATGCCATTGTGTTCGTCTCGGAAAAATACGCGCAATAGAGTCCGAGTTTTCGAAAATCGGAGTCCGTATGACCCAGTTAAGGCCCAAAGAAGTTTTCGGGAAATTTGAATTTCGAAACATGCAGAAATGGGGCCAGGCGGGAAAATTCCCGCCCAGACAAGTCGACAAGCATGTCGACAGGCATGTCGACAGGGCTGTCGACTTGCCCTGTCGGCTGATTCTGATCAGGTGCACCTGGATGCAGTCTTGGTCTGGTCTGATGGGCCTGTGACGATTTCTGTGGTCCTGATCTATCCTAGGGTTAATCTAAGGGCCTAAAACTATCCTAATCTCTATAAAAAAGACCCTAAACCTAACCTAAATCCCTAAAAATCAAACCTAGCAACTAAGTGCTGCCAAAATCAATTTTGATCATGGCCTCCATCTCCAATCCCTAGAGCCTATGCATTCAAATCGGGTTCAAATCAAAAGGTGCAAGCTTGCTACACCAAATAGAGGCCAAATCAACATTGCTATGCGAGTTTCATGAAGGTTCTTCTTCAAAGGAGCCACCTTTCTTCGTCAAGATGATGCATGACCCCTTTTCTAAGCCTTGCCTATGTAAGTTCTAGCTACTTTTGGATCAAAACGGTATTTTTAATGTTGACATGGGATAAAATGAGATAAAGCATAAGTATGCATGTATGTGAACCTAACTTTGTCCCTTTTCTATGATCTATGACCTTAGACTAAGATGTAGCAACTTAATCATGTCACTCATGTTATGTTTAGCCTAGTTTATCTTGCAAGTTTGGATCTTTGTCTATGGAAGATTTGCATGAACCTTTGGGAACCATTTGACTTGTGAAACATAGGCAAACACTTGACCTTGGGGCTTATGCATGCATATGAACACAAACCCCTTATGATATTATGCAAGTTTGTGGCCAAATCCTATATGATAGTATGCATGCTTATGGTCAATCCCTATATGACTCTATCATGCATGTTTTAATGCCAAACCCCCTTATGACGCCATGCATGTTTGGAGCCAATCCCTTTTTGTGGCATCGTGCATGTTTTGGGGTCTACGTGTAGCCATAGTATACCTACTATGTTGGCTCGCTTTGCTTGCGTTGGGAAAACACGATTTTGGGTAGTTAGATAAACATGAACATGTCGCGAAATCTTAACTTGAATATGACATGTGTTTATACTTGAAAATATGACTTGAAAGATAACATGGAAGTTGACATGTAAGTATGCATAAAAACATGAGCTTGGGAATTTACCTATTAAGTTAGGTCTACCCTTTGGGAATTTACCTATTAAGTTAGGTCTACCCAAATGCTTGAAAACTTGTAACATGTTTTGGAAACATGATGAACTTAGATAATATAAGTGTGGCCAACTCGAGGTTGGGTTGAGTTTGCAACGTAAAACTACCCGGAACCGACCGGCCTAACTAGTAGTTGCAAACAATAGGACCCAATGTGAGAAGTTGGTCATGTCGCGCTTAAGACCCGAGGTTAGACTAGGTTGTGGTGTAAATCTACTCGGACCCGCCCGGCTTAACTAGTAACCACAACAAGGTCTAATGTGAGAGGTTAAGAGTGCATTAATTAAATTAATGCCACAGGATAAGGTTAAGTAAATTTGACTAATGACACTTAACCGATATGACACGAATGGGTATGTTAAGTGGGACCGGACTTGATTCCTTAATGACACTTAACCATGCAAGATGATTAGGGGATGGGGTTAAGTAATTTACACTTAACTAATCAGACTTGGTAATTAGATGAGGTTAAGTAATTAAGACTTAACTAACCTAAACACGGTAATTAGACGGGGTTAGGTAATTGATACTTAACTAACCTAACCACGGAAATTAGATGGGGTTAAGTAATCCACACTTAACTAATCTAAACACGGTAATTCGATGGGGTTAAGTTAAACACTTAACCAATTTAAACTTGGTAATTCAATGAGGTTAAGTAACCAATACTTAACCAACTTAATGTGATAATTTAATGGGGTTGAGCAACTTATACTTAACCAATTATACATGATGATTTGATGTGGTTAAGTGACCTAAACTTAACCAATCTAACTCGTTAATTTGATGAGGTTAAGTTAACCTATACTTAACCAATCTAACGTGAAAACATGATAAGGCTAAGTCACGAATCACTTGAATACGCTTGACCGATTTGACTTGGTAATTTGACAAGGTCAAGTTAATTTATATAATTAACCAATCTAAAATGATAATTAGACGAGGTTAAGTTATGGATTGCTTAATATACTTAGCCAACTTGACACATGGTTTGTAGGGTTAAGTCTTGGACTTGGATACTTAGCCAATTTTGACATGGTTTGTAGACGGGCTAAGTTATGAACTTAAGTGACACTTAACCCATTAGATAAACCCTAAAAAATAGTTGACAAGGATTATGGAAATAAGGCTAAGTGGTAAACCTTAGTTAAGGGAAACTAAGTAATAATTCTTAGTCAAGGAAATTTGGACCATTTCTTAGATAGATCAGTAACCCGATACGTTAGGTCAACGTCTAAGTATGCGTGTAGGAGCAGGCTATCTGATTTAGATAAAGGCTCCAACGAACTGGGTAACGAAGCAGCGGCTTCGGGGAACGTGAGGATATTCTTGGGATCCCTCTGTGAGCTGCCAGGTCATTATACTAGGCTCACGAGAGGTTGAGGTCTGCGGTAGAAGAACCAAGAATATGCCTTGGTTGCTATGCGAGCGACCTAAAGACTGGGGTGGATAGCAGTGAGTCGGCGAATACATAAGGTACCCGAGATAGCAAGTTCGTCGATCATCTACCATCTTGAGTCAAGCGTGTACGTACGGAAAGGCAGGGAACACCCAACAGACCATAATTTGCTATCTAATTATGGGTGAGGTAGGCCGTAGGATGTGGGCTGGCCGGAGTGTAGTTCTCATGCAAGATTTTCTCTTGTGTTGCCTTTCACTAGTTGAGGGAGGGGTCTCGTGGGACCATAGCCACGTGTAGAAAAGCAGACCTTAGTATCTGCATCGGCAGATAAATCTAAAGCTCCCGACCGAGTCCTGTATTTCTTGGTTTGCCCTGTGACAGGACTCGGATGGCACGATGTGATACACGTGCATACAGTTATAGAAAAACGATTCACGATGAATGCGTGGGAAAAAGGGCGCGGTTGAGGGTTAGCGTAATCCCTAGTGGCCTAGGTGGTTTAACCCAAACCGAAATACGAAAGCGTGCAATAGGTAAGCGTAATCCCTAGTGGTGCTAGGTGGCGTAAGTCCTGGTAGTTCAAACGATGATTCATATGGAAGAGCCTAGCTAGAACAAGGGTGACAGTCCAAACGATTTCAAGGATAATACGACATGAGGAAGCCCGTACGAGGTACGACAAAGGACTGAACTTATATACATGGAAAGAAACATATGATTTGAGTAACCTATATATGCGATATTAGGTTGACATGGACCATTACACGACTTTGAGCACGGGACATTCATGGTTAACACATGACGCGGGTAGAGATACTAGTACGAGAGGTGCAGAGCAAATATACATGTTAGAACTAGGAAGAATATACATAATAGATACCGCGGGATGTTAGACGGGGTAGATACCTTGGGATAATGTACTCGATAGAAATCTGACGATGTGATATCTTGACTTATCATAACACCGTAGTTTATCATGATACCTTAGTTTACCTTGCCGCAGTAGTTCAACCGGCTACCCTGGTTTATCTATCTTGTAGTTATCCTTATGTTTACTTTCAGTTTATGCATGTCATGTTACCTTTACCTATTTTTATACTGGAAGTAGATAGGACTTACTTAGTCTTTTTGACTGACCCGTTTTGTTTCGCCTCTTTTCTTCTGTTTCCCCCCCAGGTTTCAGGGAGGAAACAATGCTGTTTAGTTCGGACTTCTTCTGCTTGAAGGTCATCATGGATGGCTTGGACTTCTCTTGGCTATGGCTACTTTACTGTTTTACTTGGGGAATAATTTATTAAAAAGTCTTTATGCTTCTTTACTATTGCAAGACAGGTTTTGATGTACTCTGATGTAAAAGGCTTTAGACCTTATTTATTCATGTTATGAAAGTTTGATTTTACTTCCGCTATTTATATATGTTCTGTCTTGTGATATTTCTGTGCATGTTTACCAATAATGCCCCTCTAAAGCTAGTGCATTCCTTTGCGAGTGACCCTAGCGGAGGCGGGGTGTTACAATATGAAGGAGTTATAGATGATAGAAGTTTGGTAGAACAATTAAGAACTGGGCCAGAATAACTGGCGCACTTGTGAAGTGCGCCAGAACAAAAATGCACTGGCGCACCTAGGAAGTGCGCCCATGCCGAGCCCAGATATTCAAAATTCTGGACAGTTCCCTGATGATGTGTCTTTTTAATCTGAGTGGTTCTGATGGTCTCTAATCTAATCTAAAGGTCCTAATTCACCTAATACACCTATAAATAAACAACTAAATCTAACCCTAATCTCATTCAACCCTAATCCATGGCGCCTCCATGCTGCTCTAATCTAAATTAAACTTTTTCTCCACCAAGACAAATTAGAATAGAGGTATTCTAAGATCAAGATCTGCTACAACAAAGCCTAATTGTCTTCTTTAAGAATCCTATCGCTGTTAGTTTATGTCACTTTCACATATAATTAAATTAAAATGTAATTGTGATAGGATTGTAAATTGGATCTAATGTATATTCCTGTACATAAGATGAATCATATCAAGTTTTGTAATTTATTATCCTTCAATTCATACCCAATTGTTATTGTCATATGCAT
Organism: Allium sativum; assembly: GCA_030737875.1. Taxonomy (NCBI): domain Eukaryota; kingdom Viridiplantae; phylum Streptophyta; class Magnoliopsida; order Asparagales; family Amaryllidaceae; genus Allium; species Allium sativum. Next base: position 301,413,534 of record CM060925.1, on the reverse strand, counting down.
GTCTGATCTATTTTATCGTTATTCATTTCATATGCCTATTTATATGTTTTTGCCAATTTTGATGTTTGATTCTCTTCCCTTCTTATTTTCCTTTTTCCTTTTGAGATTAGGCTAACTTTCGAGCCTAAGCATATTATGTTGAGATCTACGTACGAATAACGTTGGGATGATTGGGAAAATTTTGAGAAATATGTAATATAATGAGATTTGGCATAAATTGTTGATAACTATGAAATAGATTTGGGCATAATTAGGTACAACTTGTATACATGGAATTATAGGCTTAAATTGAATTAGCATCATAAGCATAATTGGAAATTACGGGTAATTGGAATATATTGTAATCCAAGATTTGAAATTGGGACTTGAATCAAGAAAGTAATAATGAACGCCTAAGACACGAGGTTAGATTCGGATTGCGGTATAAGCTTTCCCGGAACCGCCTGGCATATCCAGCAACCACAAATGGTAATCTAATGTGAGAGGTCAAAGGAAGAAATTAAATGCATAATAATGCAAAGATACGATGTTAGATTTGGATTGCGGTATAAGCCTGTCCGGAACCGCCGGGCATATCCAACAACCACAAACGATAATCTAATGTGGGAGGTCTTGCAAGATTACGGTTATAATAAATTAATGAACACTTAACCAAGATAAGACATGTGGTAAGACATTGGAATAATAAAGGGTTAAGTGGGTAACATGGGTAGCATGTGAAACATATTAAAGCACTTAACCAAGATGAGACATGTGATAAGACATGGGGATAAAAAAGGGTTAAGTGGGAATTCCTAGTGGGAACCAAGCTTAGGAGGGAAGCTTGTGTCAAGTGTGTGGACCCTTTTCAACCAGTAACCCATTTTAGTATCCATATGAGCTCGAACTAGGTTGAGGACAGGGACACACTTACTGGGTTTGATTGTACGAGGTCAATAAAGAGTTAGCGATGGCAGTGCAAGTCCAACAGAGTCATGTGCGTGCGTGTGTCCGGGCTGGTAGGTAAGACATTGTTGTATCGTGTAGGTATAAGCTATGCATTTCTGTAGTATCGGGGTTACCACCTTAGGGAGTGATACACCCTATCGTGGGACCAGCACAGCTATCTACGAGGTTAGGGAGCCGATCGAATGGGGAGGTAGTGGGTACAACTAGTGGTGGTAGGAGCAAGTGGGCACCTACGAGAGCAGCTAGGAGTACACGAAGCTATCATTGTTATGATTAGTAGGGAGGGATCATCTTTTAGTGTGTAACTAGTATGTTGGTACGGTGCAGAGCATATCTTATAGTGGTTAGCAGCGCAGTTGATGTTCTATCTTGCTTACCTTGTTTATCTTGTCATATCTACTTATGTTACAGTCATTCCTTATATCCGTTTATGTTCTTATCATGTTACTTTACTGATTATATTGTTAAAGTCACTAGACTCGCCAGACTTTATGTCTGTCCCTTTTTGTTTCGCCGCTTTTCTTTCTTTTGCCCCCCCAGGTCCTAAGGGTAGGATTAGTGAAGCTTGACTCAGATTTCTTTCTTCTTGAAGTGCTTGGAAGTGTTGAAAGTAATGCTCATCTTTATCTCTTTTTCATTACTGCTATTTTGGAGTAGGATTATGGTTTTGCTTTTATGTACTCTGATAATAATTTTGTTCAAGATAGATATTTGTGTACTTGGCTTTAGTATGTGGTTTTGATGTTGTAACTAGACATGTTTTGCTTTACCGCTGCAATGAATAAATTTTGAATTTTTAAGTACCAATTTATATATCTGTTTTGTGATGTTCTGCTCTATACTCTTATAACACTCCATGAAAGTTAATGCATTCCCTTAGTGGCTGACATTAATGGACATAGGGTGTTACACGTGGTATCTGAGCTGAAAGTTACCATAACAGATAAAAGGTTTTGAAAATCGTTTTCAAAAGCATTTTTAAAAAGAAGTATTTTCAAAAAAATGTTTTAAAGAAGGTATTTTCAAGAGAAAGGTTTATTGTGAAAAACATAATCCCCAAAAGCCATATGTCTATCTTTCGATTCTCTATTTTGAGTCTCTTCCTTTTTCCTTTCAGCATGTCTGGGGAACCTTATATTCCCGAGCGCGTTGAAGTACCGGATTAGTTCCATAGGTATCTTAAAGCCATGACACCAACTGGGAGCCAAGGTGACGTCCCTTCCCCAGCTGCAATCATTGTTCCTCCACCATCGCGAGTAGATGATTTTTCTAAAAAGAAAGAAGCTATGGTTGAGAAAACACAAAACATGAAACTATGGCCCAAGAAAGGACAACAACAAAAAAAAGGTAAGGCAGAAAGTATAGAAAAGCTAAGGATAAGAGGAAGTGTCACAGTTGTGGGAAAGAAGGTTACTTGATCAAAGACTGTAAGAGGAGGAAGAACAACTTCTTCAACTGTGTAGAAGTCAGACACTTCGCTAAGGAGTGCCTGAAGAAACAAAAATCACAGGGACAAGGCCAAAGGGTAGGATCCCTTGGAGGGCAGGTTCAGGTTCTCATGGCAGCTATGCAAGAGAGAGGCAGAAATATTTCTATTGAAAGTTGGATTTTCCTTTTCGATCATCCTGTACGTACTTTGTGCAACACCCCACACCCGCTATGGTCACTCGCTAAGGGAATGCCATAACATCGGTGGAGTATTTTAAGTGAATATAGAACAGAAAAATTACAACAAGAAAGATATAAGTAATACTTGAAAATTTTAAAACATCATTTCATTGCAGCGGAAAGTAAAACATGTTTGGTTACATCACAAAACCATAATAAGAGTCAAGTACAAAATATCCATCCTGATAAATAAAAGTACATAATCCCAATACATGAACTGATAGCCATAAAAGAAAGGGTAAGCTGAGCTCTACATCTATGGTCCAAGCTCCAAAAGAGAATAAAGCAGCCTGATCCAAGCCCACTCGTACTGGGCCCACTCTGATAACCTGAGGGTTGGGAAAAAAGATAAAAACAACGGGGTCAGACATAAGTCTGAGTGAGTCCTATAACCCTAACAATACAATCATTAAAGTAATTTGGGTATGATATAAACAAGGTACGGTACCTCTGGGGATAATGACTACACTAAGTAGCCAACTAAACACAGGATGTACTAAGATAACCGAAAAGACGCATTTATCCACCCAAGGATAATTACTGGATTACACCATCCCAGATCTACCCACCCAAGGGTAATTCCTACACTGCACCACACCAGTCATTCCTAACTTAAAGGTTGATCCCACCCCTGGACTTATAAAATTAACTTAATAGTTCTCGCGTACCCCTAGGTGACTAAGTAGACGCCACGGGGCCCTACAATCCACTAGGTGTACACACTACTCCCCATTCGATCGGCTCCCTAACGTAGATACCCGTACTGGCCCCACCGTGGGGTGTACCATTCCCCAACGTGGCAACCTGATAAAACTAACGGTGCACGACTTATATCTACACGATGCAACAACGTCTTATTTACCAGCCCGGGTCCACACACGCATATGAAACCCGTTGGTCATGCGTTGCCACCGCTAACCCATTTTGGCCTCTTATAGTCAAGCCCAATATGCGTGTCCCGTCACTCGACTAGAGTCGAGCCCACTAAGATACGTTTGGGATATTGGTTGAAATGGGCCCCCACAAGCTACCACCTAAGCTTGTTATTTTATCTAGTGTATCCCACTTAACCCCTGTTATATTCATGCCCACCTACATGTTAAGGTTTGGTTAAGTCATCTAATCATATATCAATTGCCACTTAAGGCACCCACTAGATTTCCACATGCCACCCAAAGCACTTACTTAACCCTTTACCCATGTTTAATTACATGTTCCTCTTTGGTTAAGTATTCTAATCGTATTTTCTATTGCCACCCAAGGCAACCCACTAGATTCCTCATGCCACCCAAGGCACCCACTTAACCCCTCATGTCCCTCTACATGCTAATATGGTTAAGTGTTTCTTAATTAATTAATTAAGATCATGACCTCATAAAGACCTCTCACATTAGACCGTCTTTTATGACTGCTGGATATGCCGGTTGGGTCCGGGCAGCCTTACGTCATAAAAAAGGTCTAACCTCGTGTCTTTACTTTAATCACGTATTTAATTTGTGCCTAAGACCTCTCACATTGGGCTAACATTTGTAGCAACTGGTTAAGCCGGTTGGGTCCGGGCAGTTTTACGCTACAACTGAGCCCAACCTCGTGTCTTAGTCGATTAATTACACCTAATTAATCACCCTCCTAATTTATATTAATTATCCCTAATTAATTAATCATATTTTCCAGAATATGGGTAGACCTAACTCAATAGGTAAATTCCCAACTCCGTAGTATGGGTAGACCTAACTCAATAGGTAAATTCCCAACTCCATAATATGGGTAGACCTAACTCAATAGGTAAATTCCCAATTATGTCCATTTAATTTATGTTACTCTTAAGCATACCCATTCCACATCATTTTATTAACATGCATATTAACCCCATCGTTCCCCACGTAATTCGTTCTCGTAACGTGACATAATAAAAGGGAAGATTCATCACAAATGTCATGGGTTTAACCAACATAGCTTATAACTTTATCATGGGTTCAAAAGGTGTCAACTTGCATATATGAACATACATTAAACCCAACTAGTAATTAACCCAAACTTGCATTATGCATATCATAAAAGAGACAACTTGCATATGTACTTGCACATAAACTTGCATGTGAACTTGCATCATAACTTGCATATGAACATGTATCATAACTTGCATATGAACTTGCACATAAACTTGCATATGAACTTGCATCATGACTTGCATATGAACTTGCATCATAACTTGCATATAAACATGTATCATAACTTGCATATGAACTTGTATCATAACTTGCATATGAACTTGCATCATAACTTGCATATGAACTTGTATTATAACTTGCATATGAACTTGCATCATAACTTGCATATGAACTTGCATCATAACTTGCATATGAACTTGTATCATAACTTGCATATGAACATGTATCATAACTTGCATGTTTAACTTGCATATGAACATGTATCATAACTTGCATATGAACATGTATCATAACTTGCATATGAATATGTATCATAACTTGCATATGAACTTGCCATACTTAGAGACAAACTTGCATATATTATGCATATCATAAAAAGAGACAAACTTGCATAAAACCAAACACTTAGCATGCATAAAACCAAATACTTAGCATGCATAAAACCACATACATAGCATGCATAAAACCAAATACTTAGCATGCATAAAACCACATACATAGCATGCATAAAACCAAATACTTAGCATGCATAAAACCACATACATAGCATGCATAAAACCAAATACTTAGCATGCATAAAACCAAATACATAGCATGCATAAAACCACATACATAGCATGCATAAAACCAAATACATAGCATGCATAAAACCAAATACATAACTTGCATAACATGTTACATATAGACTTGCATATAATCTCCCATATAGCTTGCATAACATGTTACATATGAATAAATGTTCAACATAGTGTTTTGCAACATAAAACATGGCATTAAACTTGCATTAGCATAAAACTTGCAAAACAAATATCATACAAACTTGCATAAACACATTTATCCACAAACATAGCCATGTCTTATCACATCCTACCATAATCAATTTAACAATTGATTATTAAGTCTATAGAAACTCACCAAAACCAAGATTAGCAAACTTATGTAGTAGAACTAGTTGCTATACAAGAAGAAGATGATGATTAGAGGTTGATTAGCTTGCAACTTTCTTCATAAACTAGTGGAGGTTCTTCTCAAGTTTGATTTTGGCGGCATGGTGGCATCATTTCTATTTTTAGTATGAATTAGGGTAGTATTAGGGTGTATTTATAGATTAGGTGAGTGTTTTAGGCCCTTAGATTAACCCTAAATTAGATTAGGACCATTAGATTTCGGAACCTTCCAGAAACCAGCCCTAAGACCAAGCCCAAACCCCAAACTGGTGCACCCAACCACAGAACTCTCTAGAAACTGTGCAGGTTTCCTGGCTCGGCACGGGCGCACTTCCCAAGTGCGCCAGTGTAAAAATGTGTTGGCGCACTTCACAAGTGCGCCAGTGCATTTTTGTGTTGGCGCACTTCACAAGTGCGCCAGTGCATTCTGGCTAGTTTCCGGTTTTTCTGCCTAACTTCGTTCGTCCATATTTTCTTCATACGGACTCCGATTTTCGAAAACTCAGACTCTATTTCGCGTATTTTTCCGAGACGAACGCAATGGTGCAACCCGTTTCCCCTAATTCCCACATCTGGGATTAGTTATTCTTTAATTTGTGAATTTTAGCATTAACCGAAATTCGGGGTGTTACATTCTCCCCTCCTTAAAGGATTTCGTCCCCGAAATCTCTAAGCTAAGGAGAATGCATATCCTACCATCCAAACAACCATCTACTCAATCCATCAAACACGGGCATCCATTGTCCTTAAAACAGTTTCTAATGATGTATGAGCATATGCAAAAAGTGTGTGTATATGTTCCCTATCTAATGTATGAACATATGCAAACCATGATAGTGCCATGCATCCATTATGTATGCGAGAGAACCCTATCGACACATACAATATCTACATGAGTGCACAATCATTCACCAAAATGCATCATCCATATGATAACACAATCATTATACATCCAGAAATATAGCTTCCTACACACAATTTTATGCAATATGCAATATGAAGTGATTGAGCCGATCTAGTGCCTAGAGTGTGTATACATGCATCCACGAGCAACCACTAGCAACCACTTGCATCCACATGCATCCATCAAACATAACATGTCTCAAACACATGTTTCAACCATAGGTTTACCCTATCCAAAGGTCAAAGGTACTAATGAGAGGACATACTAAAGATAAGATAAGTACTAGACAAACGATAAAGGAGAAGTTAAAAGACATACTCTCAAAAAGAAATGGGTACAAAGAACGCATCTTCGCTTCCGTCTCCCAAGTAGCATTGCCCTCGTCTTCTCCCCATTGCACTTTAACTAGCTGAACTTCTCTGTTCCTCAACTTCCTAGTTTCTGACCCAAGGATGCGCGTAGGAGCTCGTCGAATCGTCGCATCACGCTCTACCTCTACATCTCTAAGCAAGCTCGGCTCTACGACCTCTGCGGTCTCATCTAAGCACTTCCTCAAATGGAATACATCATGAACACCACTAAGTCTATCGGGCAACTCCACCCTATATGCCACCCGTCCAATCCTTTCCTTAATAGGAAACGGCCCAACAAACCTCGGTGCTAACTTCCCAACGGACCCAAAGCGAACAACATTTCTCAACGGAGATACTTTGACAAAAACCATGTCCCCAACCTCAAACTCAAGATCCGTCCTTCTCCGATCCGCATAAGATTTTTGCCTATCCTGCGCTGCTTTCATCCTTCTTCGAATCAAATCAATCTTCTCTGAAGTCTCTCTAACCATATCTGGCCCAAGCAAGATCTTATCCGTAGATTCCCACCAACATGTAGGAGATCGACAAGGCCTTCCATAAAGAGCTTCGAAAGGGGCCATGCCAATACTAGACTGAAAGCTGTTATTGTATGCGAACTCCACCAAAGGAAGATGTTCTTCCCATGTACCTCCAAAATCCAAGATACAAAGCCTCAAAAGGTCTTCTAGGACATGATTCACCCTCTTGATCTGGCCGTCCGTCTGAGGATGGTATGCGGTGCTCACACACAACTGAGTCCCTACCGCCTCTTGCAAACTTCTCCAAAACTTACTAGTGAAGATAGGATCTCGATCACTCACAATGCTGGTTGGTACGCCATGCAACCTAACAATCTCTCTAACATAGACTGAAGCAAGCCATGGAGCGGTCCTCTTACTCTTCACGGGTATAAAATGGGCACTCTTGGTAAGTATGTCTACCACAACCCAAATTCCCGTATTGCCCTTCCTCGATCTCGGTAACCCATCGATGAAATCCATCGAGACACTATCCCACTTCCATTGCGGAACTTCCAATGGGTGTAGCAACCCACCGGGTTTCCTTTGCTCCGCTTTAACTTGTTGGCACACTAAGCAATCTAGCCACATACTCGGTCACATCTTTCTCCATACCGGCCCAAAAAGAAAACTCTCTTCATGTCTTGGTACATCTTGTCCCTACCAGGATGAATGGTCATCTTTGACTGATGTGCATCATCAAGTATAGCCTTCCTCAGACCCTCGTCTTGTGGTACACAAAGTATACCGTCTCTACGCAACCACCCCTTACCATCTAGGGTGTACCTACTCAAATGGCTGGACGACTCCCCCCCCCCTTATGAGCTTCTCTACTAACTCAACCAACTGTGGGTCGTCTCGCTGTGCCTTGCCAATCCGCCCCAAAAGAGTAGGCCTAACCTCCAAGGAGGCTAGCAAACCGGGTACAAAGTCAACGGAAGGTCTAAAGTCAATCATAGAATTAAACTCCAAGCTTCGCCATTCCACGAACAATGGACTCAAAGACAGCCTTTTTCTGCTTAAGGCGTCTGCCACCACGTTACCCTTGCCAGGGGTATACGCTATCTCAAACTCATAGGATGCTAAGAATTCCATCCACCTTTGTTGTCTTAAGACAATGCGCTCAAAGAGTCTCCAACACTTCCCTAAGATGTAGGGCATGCTTTTCTCCACTTCTAGAGAAAATCAGGATATTCTCCCATGCAAAATCGTCACAACTATCCATCTCTCACGCAGACCACCCTAGTCGAGCTCGACATCCCCCAAATGCAAGCCCCAAAGGCCTAAACCAATATCAGACAAACACCCAAGGGATACCTCCTTCGAATTCAGACGACCTACGTGAGATGATACTAGTAAAAACGGCTAAATAATTAAGTCCTTGTCCAACTCTGGATGTCCTTGCCAGTCTCGCTCCAAAACCACCGTTTATCCCATAACGGGCTTTGCTCAACCTATTGAGCACATACGAAAACTTTTTTTTCCGCTCCTAGAAAATACCAAGATGTCATCCACCAAGATCATCACGAACTTATTTAGGTACTCCCTGAACACCCTTCTCATCAAATCAACAAAGTATGCGGAGGCGTTCGTCTAACCAAATGGCATCACCAACAACTCATAAAAAAAAAATCATCCGGAGTCCTAAAGGCAGTCTTCTCTATACTATCCTCAGCCACTCTCAACTGACGAAACCCCGTGGCTAAGTCCAACTACGAAAATACTGAGGCGCCAACTAACTGATCAAAGAGATCATCAATCCTCGGCAATGGGTGTCTATTCTTCTTTGTGAGTTTATTTAGTTCTCTTTAGCCTACACAAAGTCTGAGGGACCCATACGCCTTCGTAGCAAAAACTACTGGAGCACCCCACTCCGATATACTTTATCTTATGGACCCCTTCTCAAGCAACTCCCCTACTTGCTTATGGAGTTCCCTCCTCTCGCGAGGAGCCATGTGGCGCACTGGTAAAGATACAGGTTTAGCATTGTCTACCAGATATATTCGGAAGTCAATCTCCTGCTCCGGAGATAAGCCCTTCACCTCCTCAACCACATCCGAGTATTCCCGGGCCACTCTAACAGATCGCAAACTCTCGACCGACGTGTCAAGCGATTCTAGATAACTTAGCATAACAGATTCCATGGAATTACAAGAGATCTCGAGAGTGTTACCCAAGCGGGTCATAAGCCTAACCACTCTCCCTTCAAAATCAAGAACGGCACCCCTACTGGATAACCAGTCCATGCCAAAACTAACCCATAGCTCGTGAAGCCCAAAAAGCATCACATCTAAACTCAACACTAAGTATAGAAACTTTCAAATCCAAACACATCATGGAGCCCCAATTGGGTTTGAAACAACTAAGGGATCATCTACTAACTGGTGTCTAAGTGCAGTGACTCAACTAACAATGATGAGATAAACGAACTCGATGCGTCAGAATCTAATAAAGTTCGAACCGTATAACAAAGAAATCCTAATTCCAACCTAGACGGTCCTATCCCCATCTGGTACACTAGTCGTGAGGGAATACAACTACCCTCTAGGAGATTCCATACCTTGCCCATGCCCCTTTGGACAATCCTAATACGGTGTCCCATTCCTCTCAAAAGGATAACTACTCGCCTTCTTCTTCCCATTCTCCACTCGTAACCTCCCACCAATGAGGTTTCTTCCTTCATTAACCAAACAACTATTTGAGCCTTCCTCCCTTCGTCTATCGAATAGATACCTACCAGTCCTCCTCCTTCTTGAACCAACTTCTAATCTGACTAACGTCTAAGTCCCTTAAAGTGGTTTTCCGTTCTTATCTATCTTAGAAAGGTCATCTATACGCGGAGGGGAAACTCAAAACGAGAGAGGAAGAGATTCAAAACGGAGAATTCGAAAGATATAGATATGGCTATTGGGGATTATGCTTTTCTTTCAAAAACTTTTCTCTTAAAAGACATGTTTTTGAAGATACTCCTTTCAAAAATATTCTTAGAAAATTGTTTTTCTAAAAATTTTATCTGTTCTGGTAACCTTAAGCTCGGATACCACGTGTAACACCCCACACCCGCTATGGTCACTCGCTAAGGGAATGCCATAACATCGGTGGAGTATTTTAAGTGAATATAGAATAGAAAAATTACAACAAGACAGATATAAGTAATACTTGAAAATTTTAAAACATCATTTCATTGCAGCGGAAAGTGAAATATGTTTGGTTACATCACAAAACCATAATAAGAGTCAAGTAAAAAATATCCATCCTGATAAATAAAAGTACATAATCCCAATACATGAACTGATAGCCATAAAAGAAAGGGTAAGCTGAGCTCTACATCTATGGTCCAAGCTCCAAAAGAGAATAAAGCAGCCTGATCCAAGCCCACTCGTACTGGGCCCACTCTGATAACCTGAGGGTTGGGAAAAAAGATAAAAACAACGGGGTCAGACATAAGTCTGAGTGAGTCCTATAACCCTAACAATACAATCATTAAAGTAATTAGGGTATGATATAAACAAGGTACGGTACCTCTGGGGATAATGACTACACTAAGTAGCCAACTAAACACAGGATGTACTAAGATAACCGAAAAGACGCATTTATCCACGCAAGGATAATTACTGGATTACACCACCCCAGATCTACCCACCCAAGGGTAATTCCTACACTGCACCACACCAGTCATTCCTAACTTAAAGGTTGATCCCACCCCTGGACTTATAAAATTAACTTAATAGTTCTCGCATACCCCCAGGTGACTAAGTAGACGCCACGGGGCCCTACAATCCACTAGGTGTACACACTACTCCCCATTCGATCGGCTCCCTAACGTAGATACCCGTGCTGGCCCCACCGTGGGGTGTACCATTCCCCAACGTGGCAACCTGATAAAACTAACGGTGCACGGCTTATATCTACACGATGCAACAACGTCTTATTTACCAGCCCGGGTCCACACACGCATATGAAACCCGTTGGTCATGCGTTGCCACCGCTAACCCATTTTGGCCTCTTATAGTCAAGCCCAATATGCGTGTCCCGTCACTCGACTAGAGTCGAGCCCACTAAGATACGTTTGGGATATTGGTTGAAATGGGCCCCCACAAGCTACCACCTAAGCTTGTTATTTTATCTAGTGTATCCCACTTAACCCCTGTTATATTCATGCCCACCTACATGTTAAGGTTTGGTTAAGTCATCTAATCATATATCAATTGCCACTTAAGGCACCCACTAGATTTCCACATGCCACCCAAAGTACTTACTTAACCCTTTACCCATGTTTAATTACATGTTCCTCTTTGGTTAAGTATTCTAATCGTATTTTCTATTGCCACCCAAGGCAACCCACTAGATTCCTCATGCCACCCAAGGCACCCACTTAACCCCTCATGTCCCTCTACATGCTAATATGGTTAAGTGTTTCTTAATTAATTAATTAAGATCATGACCTCATAAAGACCTCTCACATTAGACCGTCTTTTATGACTGCTGGATATGCCGGTTGGGTCCGGGCAGCCTTACGTCATAAAAAGGGTCTAACCTCGTGTCTTTACTTTAATCACGTATTTAATTTGTGCCTAAGACCTCTCACATTGGGCTAACATTTGTAGCAACTGGTTAAGCCGGTTGGGTCCGGGCAGTTTTACGCTACAACTGAGTCCAACCTCGTGTCTTAGTCGATTAATTACACCTAATTAATCACCCTCCTAATTTATATTAATTATCCCTAATTAATTAATCATGTTTTCCAGAATATGGGTAGACCTAACTCAATAGGTAAATTCCCAACTCCGTAGTATGGGTAGACCTAACTCAATAGGTAAATTCCCAACTCCATAATATGGGTAGACCTAACTCAATAGGTAAATTCCCTATTATGTCCATTTAATTTATGTTACTCTTAAGCATACCCATTCCACATCATTTTATTAACATGCATATTAACCCCATCGTTCCCCACGTAATTCGTTCTCGTAACGTGACATAATAAAAGGGAAGATTCATCACAAATGTCATGGGTTTAACCAATATAGCTTATAACTTTATCATGGGTTCAAAAGGTGTCAACTTGCATATATGAACATACATTAAACCCAACTAGTAATTAACCCAAACTTGCATTATGCATATCATAAAAGAGACAACTTGCATATGTACTTGCACATAAACTTGCATGTGAACTTGCATCATAACTTGCATATGAACATGTATCATAACTTGCATATGAACTTGCACATAAACTTGCATATGAACTTGCATCATGACTTGCATATGAACTTGCATCATAACTTGCATATAAACATGTATCATAACTTGCATATGAACTTGTATCATAACTTGCATATGAACTTGCATCATAACTTGCATATGAACTTGTATTATAACTTGCATATGAACTTGCATCATAACTTGCATATGAACTTGCATCATAACTTGCATATGAACTTGCATCATAACTTGCATATGAACATGTATCATAACTTGCATGTTTAACTTGCATATGAACATGTATCATAACTTGCATATGAACATGTATCATAACTTGCATATGAATATGTATCATAACTTGCATATGAACTTGCCATACTTAGAGACAAACTTGCATATATTATGCATATCATAAAAAGAGACAAACTTGCATAAAACCAAACACTTAGCATGCATAAAACCAAATACTTAGCATGCATAAAACCACATACATAGCATGCATAAAACCAAATACTTAGCATGCATAAAACGAAACACTTAGCATGCATAAAACCAAATACTTAGCATGCATAAAACCACATACATAGCATGCATAAAACCAAATACTTAGCATGCATAAAACCACATACATAGCATGCATAAAACCAAATACTTAGTATGCATAAAACCAAATACATAGCATGCATAAAACCACATACATAGCATGCATAAAACCAAATACTTAGCATGCATAAAACCAAATACATAACTTGCATAACATGTTACATATAGACTTGCATATAATCTCCCATATAGCTTGCATAACATGTTACATATGAATAAATGTTCAACATAGTGTTTTGCATCATAAAACATGGCATTAAACTTGCATTAGCATAAAACTTGCAAAACACGTATCATACAAACTTGCATAAACACATTTATCCACAAACATAGCCATGTCTTATCACATCCTACCATAATCAATTTAACAATTGATTATTAAGTCTATAGAAACTCACCAAAACCAAGATTAGCAAACTTATGTAGTAGAACTAGTTGCTATACAAGAAGAAGATGATGATTAGAGGTTGATTAGCTTGCAACTTTCTTCATAAACTAGTGGAGGTTCCTCTCAAGTTTGATTTTGGCGGCATGGTGGCATCATTTCTATTTTTAGTATGAATTAGGGTAGTATTAGGGTGTATTTATAGATTAGGTGAGTGTTTTAGGCCCTTAGATTAACCCTAAATTAGATTAGGACCCTTAGATTTCGGAACCTTCCAGAAACCAGCCCTAAGACCAAGCCCAAACCCCAAACTGGTGCACCCAACCACAGAACTCTCTAGAAACTGTGCAGGTTTCCTGGCTCGGCATGGACACACTTCCCAAGTGCGCCAGTGTAAAAATGTGTTGGCGCACTTCACAAGTGCGCCAGTGCATTTTTGTGTTGGCGCACTTCACAAGTGCGCCAGTGCATTCTGGCTAGTTTCCGGTTTTTCTGCCTAACTTCGTTCGTCCATATTTTCTTCATACGGACTCCGATTTTCGAAAACTCAGACTCTATTTCGCGTATTTTTCCGAGACGAACGCAATGGTGCAACCAGTTTCCCATAATTCCCACATCTGGGATTAGTTATTCTTTAATTTGTGAATTTTAGCATTAACCGAAATTCGGGGTGTTACACTTTGTTTGATTCTGGCGCTTCACATTCGTTTATATTTGCTTCTGTTGTTGAGTCTCTGCACCTAGATACAAGTATATTAGTGGATCCCGTTGTTGTCTCAAATCCTATTGGGGGTACGACTCATCTGTCTATGTTATGTCGGGATTTGAGAATATCTGTGTATGGCATTGAGTTCGAATGCAACGCCTATGTACTTGATTCCATGGGCTATGGGTTGATTCTAGGAATGGATTGGCTAGCCAGGTATGGTGCCATTCTCGATTGTGAAAAGAGGGTAGTTAGACTATTGACTAGTTTGGGTAATACTCTCGATATCTCATGCGACCCTAAGAGTTCTTTTTATGCTTAGCTACCTAGAATCTCTTGACACATCTATTGATGATTTGTAATCTGTTTGAGTAGTCCGTGAATATGCAGATGTCTTTGAGGAGGTTAGGGGCTTACCTCCAAAACGCAAGGTAGAATTCCGTATATACTTGGTGGACAATGCAAAGCCATTTGTATTGCCTGTGCGCCACATGGCTCCAAGAGAAAGGCGGGAGCTTAGTAAACAAGTTAAAGAGTTGCTTGAGAAAGGGTTCATAAGAAGAAGTATCCGGAGTGGGGTTCTCCAGTTGTTTTTGCTACGAAGGCTGATGGTTCGCTTAGATTGTGCATGGACAATAGGGACCTAAATAAGCTCACTAAGAAGAACAGATACCCATTACCGAGGATAGATGACTTGTTTGAACAATTGGTTGGTGCTTCGGTTTTCTCACAGTTGGATTTTGCTACAGGATTTCATCAGCTAAGGGTGGCTGAGAACAGCATAGATAAGACTACATTTAGAACTCCAGATGGTTTCTTTGATTGGCTCGTCATGCCTTTTGGTTTAACGAATGCACCCACATATTTCGTGGACTTGATGAGTAGGGTGTTTAGGGAATTTCTAAACAAATTTGTAGTAGTCTTTGTAGATGATATTCTGATCTTCTCAAGAAACGAGGAAGAGCATGCCTTACATCTTAAGGAAGTTTTAGAGACCCTTCGAGTATATCAACTTAAGGCTAAGTTCTCCAAATGTCACGTTTGGAGGAAGGAGGAAAGGTTCCTAGGGCACGTGGTCCCTAAAGAAGGGATAGCAGTGGATCCCGTGAAGGTAGCGACAATCCAAGATTGGAAGATTCCTAAGAATGCAACGGAAGTAAGAAGTTTTCTTGGTTTGGCGGGCTATTATAGAAAGTTCATCAAGGACTTTGCTAAGATACCAGCCCCACTTACTTGGTTAACGAAAAAAGAATTTGAACTTTTCTTGGGATGTTGAATGTGACGGTGCTTTTCAACGTTTGAAGAGGGCTTTGACGACAACTCCAGTTTTAGTTTTGCCAGATGGGAGTAAACCATTCACAATATATACTGATGCTTGCGGGACAGGGCTGGGCGCAGTTTTAATGCAAGAGGGAAGGGTGATATGTTATGGTGGAAGGCAGTTGAAGGTCCATGAGAAAAATTACCCTACCCACGACTTAGAATTAGCTGCCATAGTTTTTGCGCTTAAGTCTTGGCGCCATTACTTGCTTGGTGAGAGGTTTGAGTTGTATACGGATCATAAGTCATTAAATTACTTGTTCTCTCAATAGGACTTAAACATAAGAAAACAAAGGTGGATGGAGTTCTTAGCATCCTACGATTTTGAGATTGCATATACCCCTGGCAAGGGTTACGCTTTAGCTGATGCATTGAGTAGAAAGAGATTTACTTTGAGTCCTTTGTTTGTCGAGTGGCAGAGTTTAGAGTATATACTGACCTTTGACTTTAGACCCTCTATCGATTATGTACCCGGTTTGTTGGCATCATTAGAGGTGCGACCTACGCTTTTGGGACAGATAGGAGCGGCACAGCGAGATGACACACAACTGATAGAGATAGTAGACAAGCTTATAAGACGGGAGTCTTTGAGCCATCTTAGTAGGTATAATATAGATGGAAAAGGTTGGTTGCGTAGGGATCGTAGACTTTGCGTACCATGAGACGAGAGTTTGAGAAAGATGATCCTTGAAGATGCACATCGTTCTAAGATGACTATACATCCCGGTGGTGACAAGATGTATAGAGACATGGCGCGAGTTTTCTTTTGGGCTGGAATAAAGAAGGATGTGGCTGAGTTCGTTTCTAGATGCTTAGTGTGCCAGCAAGTCAAGGCTGAGCAAAAGAAGCCTGGTGGTTAGCTTCACCCTTTAGAGGTTCCAAAGTGGAAATGGGAAAGTTTTCATCGACGGTTTGCCAAGGTCAAGAAAGGTTAATATGGGGATTTGGTTAATGTGTTATCATATGGATGTTGCATTTGGATGAATGGTTTTGCACTCGTGTAGAAATGATATGCATCATTAGGATTCTTTTGCATACATTATGGATTCATGGCACTATCATGTTTTGCATTAAGGAGGTCAACTGAATCAGCAGACTGCCTGATTTTGCATTAGGATAAGGACATATACACACACTTTGCATATGTTCATGAACGCATTAGAAATCTTTTAAGGACAATGGATGTCAGCGATTGATGGATGAGTAGATGGATGATGGATGGTAGGACATACATTCCTTTTAGCTTCGAGATTTCAGGAGAGAAATCCTTTAAGTAGTGGGTAATGTAACACCCCGTAATTTTAAAACATGACATAAGGAATAATTAAAGAATCCTTAATTTTTAGAAGAAGAATTAAGTAAAATGGATTACGCCATTGCGTTCGCCTCGGAAGTCTGCTTGAGATAGAGCCCAAGTTTGCGTAAAACGAATACCGTATGAAGGAGTTATGGACGATAGAAGTTTGGCAGAAAAATCAGGAAATGGGCCAGAATAACTGGCGCACTTGTGAAGTGCGCCAGAACAAAAATGCACTGGCGCCCCTGGGAAGTCCGCCCATGCCGAGCCCAGATCTGCATAATTCTGGACAGTTCCCTGATGATGTGTCTTTTTAATCTGAGTGGTTCTGATGGTCTCTAATCTAATCTAAAGGTCCTAATTCACCTATAAATAAACACCTAAGCCTAACCCTAATCTCATTCAACCTTAATCCATGGCTCCTCCATGCTGCTCTAATCTAAATTAAACTTTCTTCTCCACCAAGAAAAATCAGAATAGGGGTATTCTAAGATAAAGATCTTCTACAACAAAGCCTAATTCTCCTTTTTAAGAATCCTATCGCTATGAGTTTATGTCACTTTCACATATAATTAAATTAAAAAGTAATTGTGATAGGACTGTAAATTGGAACTAATGTATATGCCTGCAAATAAGATGAATCATATCAAGTTTTGTAATTTGTTATCCTTTAGATTCATAACCAATTGCTATTGTCATATGCCTGTGTGATCTATTTTATCGTTATTCATTTCACATGCCTATTTATATGTTTATGCCAATTTTGATGTTTGATTCTCTTCCCTTCCTCTTTTCCTTTTTCCTTTTTCCTTTTGAGATTAGGCTAATTTCGAGCCTAAGCATATTACGTTGAGATCTACGTACGAATAATGTTGGGATGATTGGGAAAAGTTTGGAAAATATGTAATAAAATGAGATTTGCCATAAATTGTTGATAACTATGAAATGGATTTGGGCATAATTTGGTACAACTTGTATACATGGAATTATAGGCTTAACTTGAATTAGCATTATAAGCATAATTGGAAATTATGGGTTATTGGAATATGTTGTAATCCAAGATTTGAAATTGGGACTTGAATCAAGAAAGAAATAATGAACGCCTAAGACACGAGGTTAGATTCGGATTGCGGTATAAGCATGCCCGGAACCACCCGACATATCCAGGAACCGCAAATGGTAATCTAATGTAAGAGGTCAAAGGAAGAAATTAGATGTGTAATAATGCAAAGACACGAGGTTAGATTCGGATTGCGGTATAAGCATGCCTGGAACCGCTCGGCATGTCCAGCAACTGCAAACGGTAATCTAATGTGGAAGGTCTTGCAAGATTACGGTTATAATGAATTAATGAACACTTAACCACGATAAGACATGAAACACCCCACCTCCGTTAAGATCACTCACAAAGGGAATGCCTTAATTTTGGTGGAGCATTATTGGTAAAAGATACAGATAATTTACAAGATAGATATGTATATAAGTAGTGGAACAAAAACAAACTTTATTTCAAACGTGTTTCATAACAAAACATTACAGCAAACTGTTTCAAACCAACTTCCAAATCACTACATAAAAATCTCTATCTTGATTATTACATAATGAAGCATAAAACACAATAAAACTGCATAAATCCCCAAGTAGTAGTGTATCCAAAGCCATAGCCAAAGGTAAGAGATTCCAAGCTACATCACAGAGTCTTCAAGCTTGGAAAGATGAACGGTCCAAATTAAGCTGAGCTATTCCCTCCCTGGCTACCTGAGGGAGGGGGGACGGAAGAAAAGAGAGCGAAAGAAAATGGGTCAGACATAAGTCTGAGTAAGTCTAGTGATTTTTCAGTGTGTGAATAAGGAAAAGGGTCATGATAGGAATAAAATGAAAATAGGACCATACCAGAATAACTAACTAACTAACATTAACGAAGATAAGGAAGTTTAAACTGAATATACTATTGCACCCATTCTACTTCTCTGCACCTATTTATACTAGTCCCAACTGGCACCCCATATACATGGTGAAATGATCCCTTTTTATCGATCGGCTCCTACTCGCATACATTTGTCCCATGTGTCATTCGGCCCCCGCTTGATTGTAGATACCTGTGCTGGTCCCACCATGGGGTGTATCAAATCCTATGGTGGCAACCCGACACGATTCAAGATGCACAGTGTATGACTACTGATGCCCAGTGCCTGCTTTTTCCACTTTGGAGTACGTGCACGCCCGTACTCCGTCGGAACCTACACTGACGCACCACCCGTCGTCGTTTTGACTGCTTATAATCAGCCCAGTAATCGTGCCCCACCTTGCCTAGTTCAAGGTACCATGATACATCTATGTGGGTTACTGCTGAAATGAGTCCCCGTTACTAGGGTTTTCTAGCCAACATGTTAAATTTTAAGTGTACAAGTTTACCTAACCCCACCCATCAGTTTAGTTAACATGTCGAATTGGTTAAGCGTTTCCTTAATTGACTTAACCCTACTATTCCTGACTTAGCTTTAATTCATTTCATTAAAGCACTAACCACTCACATTAGACAGGTATTGTTGTGGTCATTGGATGTGCCGTTCAGTTCCGGGCAGTTTTACACCACAACTCAATCTAACCTCGGGTTCTTTTGGGCTCCATGCACTAACCACTCACATTAGATAGGTATTGTTATGGTTGCTGGATTTGTCGGGCGATTCCGGGCAGTCTTAGACCATAACTCAATCTAACCTCGGGTTAGGCATATTCGTCTTTTTCTAAATTTACATATTTATCCTTTAATGTTTATATGTAAAATTGCCAACAATTTATTTTCATGGCCCACTTCCCTCTAAATCAAGTTCATATTTTTTAGGTATAAAAATTATACCATTTTTCATGCCATTTATCATGATTATGCCAAACATGCCAATTACACGTAATTTCAAGTTTTCCCCAATGTTACCCCCGTAGTACGTTTGAAAAATTACATAGGATGTTAGGCTCGATATTTTAGCCTAACTTATAAAACAAAAAGGGGTAAAGAGGAACTTTCCAATATTCCAACATCATATAAGAGTATGGATCTAACTACACATGTGTCACATGAATTTGGCATAGAACAATATACTTCTAATTATGACTTGCTAATTAGATCTATGCAACATGAACCACAAGCATGTGAATTTACATAAAACTATACAAATTAAACTTGGCATGTAGTGGTGAACTTGCATAGGGGTTGAATCAAGTTAACATAGATCTAACAATAAGGCATATGGATCTAACATAAAGGCATATGGATCTAACATATAAAGTTGTAGATCTAAACATATAAGGTCGTAGATCTAAACATGTATGCATAATGGATCTAAACAATTAGGCATAAAAGACATGACTTAGCCTAAAACTTGTTTGCGTCATAATATCATCAAGGTCGTAGATCTAAACATGTATGCATAATGGATCTAAACAATTTGGCATAAACGACATGACTTAACCTTAAACTTGTATGTATCATAATATATCACCAACTTACATATGATAATTTCATTCCCAAATTCTTATACAACATCATAGGTTTATTCACCAATTTCCACATAACATGATAGGTTCGATAGACCACAACAGTTCATAGGCATACATGATAGAATAGATATGAATCAGCATCACATACAACTTGATACAAATCAATTTTACAATTCATTACAAACCATGTCTTTAATTTATTCACATCTGAAAGATAACTACACTTACAACAAAAGGAAAAACTTGATTTCTGGGATTTGTATTCTGAAACTGAATTGCTCGCCTTTGATGTAGACTAATCGTTATTCTAAATTAGATTTGATTTAATTTGATATGAAGCTTCTATCTTGCTTTCAAGTGGAAGGAGGATGACGGCTACTCTAGCTCGGCCATTAACGGCATGACCACTCTTGGTACGAATATTTGTGATTTGGGGTTGAGAGTTAGGTTGATTTTATGGAACTTTAATTAAATAAGAGCCGTTAGATCAACCCTAGATGCAATCAAGACCGCCCAGACAAGATAGAGTAGCCACATAAGCCCTAATGACTATGTAGGGTGTCAGAAATCGTCATCTTTCATATCTGCCCTAGGGGGGAGGGGGATAGGTCGACCCCCTGGTCGACCTGGCCTTGGGCGGGAAGTTTCCCGCCAAGCCCGCTTCTACTTCAGATTTTGAATTTTGAATTTCTAAACTATATTCTGAAGTGTTTATTTAAATTCTTGAATCTTCTGAAGGTCATAACTCCTTCATACGAAATCCGATTTACGTAAACTCAGAATCTATCTCAAGTAGAATTCCAAGACCAACGCAATGGTGTAACCCGTTTCCCTTAATTCTTACATTTGAAATTAATTAATATTTAATTCGTAACTTTAATGTTTATCGAAAATACGGGGTGTTACATTCTCCCCTCCTTAAAGGATTTCGTCGTCGAAATCTTCAAGTCAAGAAGAACGTATATCCTAACATCCAATCGTCCATATATTCAACCATCAAACACAGGCATCCATTGTCCTAAAAAGACTTCTAATGCTTCATGATCATATGCATAGTGTGTGTACGTGTCCTTATCTAATGAAAAATCACGCGGTCTACTGATTCAGTTGACCTCCTTAATGCAATTCATGTCGGTGCCATGAGTCCATTATGTATGCAATCACCCCCTAATCATACTTTCTACATGAATGCACAATCATTCATACAAATGAAACATCCACATGATAACACATCAAGTTTCAATCATATAGAAGTACATGTATGCATATGTAATATGAAAGTGACGGAGCCGATCTAATACCTAATGTGTGTGTGTATGCATCCACGAGCAACCACTATCAACCACTTGCAACCATCAATCATAACATGTTTTCAAATACTTGTTTACATCCATTGGTTTCTACCTAAGGATCAAGAACAACACTGAGGAAAAATACTAAAAAGATAGATATAAGCATGAATAAATTTTAGGAAAAAGATATCAAAGATGTACCCTCAAAAAGAAAAGGGCAGGCTGCGCGTATCTTGGCCTCGGTCTCCCAAGTCGTGTCTTCTTCAACGTCACTCCATTGAACTTTTACAAGTTTGACTTCGCGGTTCCATAGCTTTTTGACTTCTGTACCCAAGATACGAGTTGGAATTCTTCTCACAGTCGCCTCTCGTTCTACTTCTACATCCTCTAATATGCTTGGTTCCAACACATCCGCAGACTCATGTAGGCACTTTCGTAAGTGAGAAACATGAAAGACATTATGAACTCCAACCAATCTTTCGGGAAGCTCTACTCTGTAAGCCATCTTCTCAATCCTTTAAATGATAGGAAACGACCCTACAAATCTTGGTGCCAACTTTCCTGCAGATCTAAAGGCGAATGACATTCCTCAAAGGAGATACCTTAAGGAAAACCCTGTCCCCAACTTCAAACTCAAGGTCGGCCCTTCTCTTATCTGCGTAGGACTTTTGTCTATCTTGGGCAGTCTTCATTTTTTTTCGTATCAAATCCACTTTCTCTGTAGTTTCTCTAAACACATCTGGTCAAAGTATGAGCTTATCTGTAGGCTCCCACTAACAAGTTGGTGATCGACACGCTCTTCCATATAAAGCTTCGAAAGGTGACATGCCTATGGTGGTATGGTAGCTATTGTTATAGGCAAACTCCACCAAAGTAAGATGATCCTCCCATGTTCCTCCGAAGTCAATAATACATAATCTCAAGTGGTCTTCTAATACTCTGTTCATCCTTTCCGTTTGATCATCGGTTTGGGGGTGATAGGCCGTGCTTAAGCATAGCTATGTGCCTACTGCCTTTTGCAAGCTCTTCCAAAACTCGCTCGTAAAGATAGGATCTCGGTCGCTAACAATGCTAGAGGGTATCCCATGAGGTCGAATTATCTCTTTAAGGTAAATGGATGCTAATGATGAGGTAGTCCTCCTACTTATTACGAGTATAAAGTGAGCGCTTTTTGTGAGCCTGTCCACTATTACCCAAATACTGGTATTGCCCCTTCTTAATCTAGGCAGCCCATCAATAAAGTCCATTGAAATGCTATCCCATTTCCACTGTGGGACCTCTAGAGGATGAAGCAAACCACCAGGCTTCTTTTGCTTCGCCTTGACTTGTTGGCGTACTAAGCACTTCGAGACGAATTCAGCTACATCCCTCTTCATGCCATCCCAAAAGAAAACCCTTTTACCATCTCTATACATCTTGTCTCCACCGGGGTGTATGGTCAACTTGGAATGGTGCGCCTCTTCGAGAACCTTCTTCACCAAATCCCTTGCTTGTGGGATGCATAGCCTTCCATCCTGCCTCAACCATCCCTTATCCTTGATGGAGTATCTATTGAGGTGACTAGAAGTCCCACTCCTAATTAGCTTGTCCATCACATCAACTAGCTGAGGGTCTTCACGTTGCGCGGTTCCTATTGAATCCAAAAGAGTAGGCCACACCTCTAGTGATGCTAACAACCTAGTCACATGATCTCTAGAGGGTTTAAAGTCAAAATTGGCTATGTACTCTAAGCTCTGCCTTTCAACAAAGAGAGGGCTTAAGGTCAGCTTCTTTCTACTCAAGGCATCTACTATTACATTGCCCTTGCCAGGGGTATAGGAAATCTCGAAATCGTAGGATGCCAAGAATTTCATCCACCTTTGTTGCCTCAAGTTAAGATCTTTCTGCGAGAAAAGGTACTTCAACGATTTATGGTCAGTATACAATTCAAATTTCTCACCTGGGAGATAATGGCGCCAAGACTTAAGCGCAAAGACGATGGCAGCCAATTCTAGATCGTGGGTTGGGTAGTTTTTCTCATGTACTTTCAACAGCCTGCCTCTATTAGCTACTACCTTCCCCTCTTGCATCAAGACAACACCTACTCCCGTACCACATGCATCTGTGTATACGGTAAACATCTTGCTCCCATCCGACAACATCAGAACTAGGGCTATTGTTAGAGCTCTCATTAATCGTTGGAAGGCAATAAAGCAATCTAAATCCCAATTGAAAGTTAGGTTCTTCTTCATCAACTTTGTAAGCGGAGCTGAGATTTTCACAAAGTCTTTGATGAACTTTCGGTAAAAGCCCGCTAGCCCAAGGAAGCTGCGGACCTCGGTCGCATTCCGTGGAACATTCCAGTCTTGGACTGCAACTACATTCGCGGGGTCCACGGCTAACCCTTCCTTGGATACCACGTGTCCAAGAAATCTTACTTCCTCTCTCCAGAAGTGGCATTTGGAGAATTTGGCTTTCAACTGATGTGCTCGAAGAGTATCCATGACTTCTTTTAAATGCTGAGCATGCTCTTCCTCACTCTTTGAGAAAAATCAAAATATCATCTACGAAGACCACCACAAATTTATTGTGGAACCCCCTGAACACCCTGCTCATCAAATGCACGAAGTAAGCGGGTGCGTTTGTCAGGACAAATGGCATGACAAGCCTCTCGAAGAAACCATCCAGAGTTATGAACGCGGTCTTATCAATGCTGTCTTCAGCCACTCTCAGCTGATGAAACCCGATAGCTAAATCTAGTTGGGAGAAAATCGATGCACCTACAAGCTGATCGGACAAGACATCTATTCTTGGAAGTAGGTGCCTATTCTTCTTGGTCAGCTTGTTTAGCTCCCTATAATCAACGCATAGGCGAAGCAAACCGTCTGCTTTAGTTACGAACACGATTGGAGCAACCCATTCAGAAATACTCCGCCTTATAAACCCCTTCTCAAGCAACTCTTTAACTTTCTTGCTGAGTTCTTTCCTCTTCCTTGGTGCCACATGTCTAACGGGTAAAGCGACGGGTTTTGCATTATTAACGAGGTACATGCGAAAGTCTATCTCTCGCTTCGAAAGTAACCCTTTGACCTCTTCAAAGACATCCGAGTATTCACAGACTACTCTAATAGACTACAAATCCTCAATAGACACATCAAGAGATTCTAGATAGCTAAGCATAATAGAGTTCATGGGATTACAAGAAATTTTGAGGGTGTTACCAAGACGAGTCATGAGTCTAATCACTCTCCTTTCACAATCTAGGGTGACACCATTACTGGATAGCCAATCCATGCCTAGAATCAACCCATAGCCCGTGAAGCCCAAAACGTAGGCATTGCATCTAAACCCCACACATAGTATAGAAATTTCCAAATCCAAACAAATCATCGACAAATAAGTTGAGCCCCCAATTGGATTTGAAACAACCAATGGATCCTCTACTAAACTGGTGTCTAGGTGCATAGATTCAACTAAAGCAGTAGATATAAAAGAGTGTGATGCACCAGATTCAAAGAGTGTACAAATAGGATGATCAAAAAGATAAACTAAACTATCAACAGAAACATTTCTACCTCGTTCTTGCGGAGGTGCCATGAGAGCGTGAACCTGCTCTCCCGAAGTAGATCCAGCTCTCTTCCCTTTCCCTTTCTTTCTTGGGCAGTCCCTAGCCATGTGTCCTGTCTCGCCGCAAAGGAAACAACCAACCATCTTCCTTTTCTTTTCCCTGTAGTCCTTAACCAGATGTCCAGGAATGCCACAAAAGTTACACTTCCTCTTGTCATGGGTTTTGTTGTTCTTCTCGCCCTTCTTGGAATCTGTCTTCTTACTCTGTGATCCTTCCCTTTTCTTATCTTGAGATGCTTCCACCTTTGTCTCCTTCTTGCCAACCTTATCTTCTTTTTGTAACAGCGCCATGTCCACCAGTCTCTCATAAGTCGCACCCATAGGTATATAGGACATAGCTACACTGTGCAATGGCTTATTCAATCCTTTAACAAAGCGAAGAACCTTCTTATGCGGAGTGTTCACTAACTCCAATCTGAACCTAGCCAGCTGATTGAATTGGTCAACATATTCCTTGACCGACATACTTCCCTGTTTGAGAGCTAAGAACTTCTCCATTTGTAAGCTTCGTTCAGCTTGTGAGAGGAATTTCATTTCAAACCTCATCCTAAAATTCATCCAAGTTTCAATTGGTCTTTCAGCGTTAGTGACTTCCCACCAATAGGAAGCTTCGTCTTTGAGCAACCATACCGCAACTGTATCTTCAGCCTATCATCCACTTCGAAGATATCGAACAAATCCTAAGTTTCTTTGAGCCAGTTTCTTGCTTCCACGAAGGATTCATTTCCATTGAAGTTCTTTCCACCCATGGCTCGAAAGTCCCTACATATTTTTGAGAAAGCATTTGCACGAGGAGGAGGAGGAGGAACCGCAGCAGCTGGGGGAGGAGGAACGTCTGCTGGGCCTGCGGCATTAGCCCTAGCCTCTAGATACCTTCTGAACCAGCCAGGTACCGGCACACCCTCTGGAAGGTTAAGATCCCCAGACATACTGAAACAAAAAAAGGAGAGATTCAAAACAAAGGATAAAAAGATAGTGCATATGGCTTTGGGGGATTATGCCTTTTTAATATAAAACATTTTTTTTTCAAAAATTGCTTCTTTAAACTTTTTTTTGAAACACAGTTTTTAAAATTTTTATCTGATCTGGTAAACCTTTGCTCTGATACCAAGTGAAACACCCCACCTCCGTTAATATCACTCACAAAGGGAATGCCTTAACTTTGGTGGAGCATTATAGGTAAAAGATACAGATATTTTACAAGACAGATATGTATATAAGCAGCGGAAAAAATACAAACTTTATTTCAAACGTGGTTCATAACAAAACATTACAGCAAACTGTTTCAAACCAACTTCCAAATCACTACATCAAAATCTCTGTCTTGATTATTACATAAAGAAGCATAAAACACAATAAAACAGCATAAATCCCCAAGTAGTAGTGTATCCAAAGCCATAGCCAAAGGTAAGAGATTCCAAGCTATACATCACAGAGTCTTCAAGCTTGGAAAGATGAATGGCCCAAATTAAGCTGAGCTATTCCCTCCCTAGCTACCTGAGGCGGGGGGGGGGGGGGGAGGGGGGGGGGGAATGGTAGAAAAGAGAGCGAAAGAAAATGGGTCAGACATAAGTCTGAGTAAGTCTAGTGATTTTTTAGTATGTGAATAAGGGAAAGGGTCATGATAGGAATAAACTGAAAATAGGACCATACCAGAATAACTTACTAACTAACATAAACCAAGACAAGGAAGTTTAAACCGAATATACTATCGCACCCATTCTACTTCTTTGCAACTATTTATACTAGTCCCAAATGGCACCCTATATACATGGTGAAATAATCCCTTTTTATCGATCAGCTCCTACTCGCATACATTTATATCGTGTGTCATTCGGCCCCCGCTTGATTGTAGATACCTGTGTTGGTTCCACCATGGGGTGTATCAAATTCTATGATGGCAACCCGATATGATTCAAGATGCACAGTGTATGGCTACTGATGCCCAGTGCCTGCTTTTTCCACTTTGGAGTACGTGCACGCCCGTACTCCGTCGGAACCTACACTGATGCACCACCCGCCTTCGTTTTGACTGCTTATAATCAGCCCGGTAATCGTGCCCCACCCTGCCTAGTTCAGGGTACCATGATACATCTATGTGGGTTACTGCTGAAATGGGTCCCCGTTACTAGGGTATTCTAGCCAACATGTTAAATTGGTTGAGTGTCCAAGTTTACTAACCCCACCCATCAGTTTAGTTAACATGTTGAATTGGTTAAGTGTTTCCTTAATTGACTTAACCCTACTATTCCTGACTTAGCTTTAATTCATTCCATTAAAGCA
This sequence comes from Allium sativum, assembly GCA_030737875.1. Classification (NCBI taxonomy): domain Eukaryota; kingdom Viridiplantae; phylum Streptophyta; class Magnoliopsida; order Asparagales; family Amaryllidaceae; genus Allium; species Allium sativum. Next base: position 301,385,830 of record CM060925.1, on the reverse strand, counting down.
CCAACCACTCACATTAGACAGGTATTGTTGTGGTCACTGGATGTGTCAGTCGGTTCTGGGCAGATTTACACCACAACTCAGTCTAACCTCGGGTTCTTTTGGGCTCCATGCACTAACCACTCACATTAGATATGTATGGTTACGGTTGCTGGATTTGTCGGGCGATTCCGGGCAGTCTTATACCATAACTCAATCTAACCTCGGGTTAGGCATATTCGTCTTTTTCTAAATTTACATATTTATCCTTTTATGTTTATATGTAAATTTTCCAGCAATTTATTGTCATAGCCCACTTTTCCTCTAAACCCAGTTCATAATTTTTAGGTATAAAAATTATACCATTTTCATGCCATTTATCATGATTATGCCAAACATGCCAATTACTTGTAATTTCAAGTTTTCCCGAATGTTACCCCCGTTGTACGTTCGCAAAATTACATAGGATGTTAGGCTCGATATTTTAGCCTAACTTATAAAACAAAAAGGGAAAAAGTGGAACTTTGCAATATTCCAACATCATACAAGAGTATGGATCTAACTACACATGTGTCACATGAATTTGGCATAGAACAATATACTTTTAATTATGAACTTGCTAATTAGATCTATGCAACATGAACCGCAAGCATGTGAATTTACACAAGACTATACAAATTAAACTTGGCATGTAGTGGTGAACTTGCATAGGGGTTGAATCAAGTTAACATAGATCTAACAATAAGGCATATGGATCTAACATATAAAGTTGCAGATCTAAACGTATAAGGTCGTAGATCTAAACATGTATGCATAATGGATCTAAACAATTAGACATAAACGACATGACTTAGCCTAAAACTTGTATGTATCATAATACATCAAGGTCGTAGATCTAAACATGTATGCATAATGGATCTTAACAATTTGGCATAAATGACATGACTTAACTTATAACTTGTATGTATCATAATATCACCAACTTACATATGATAATTTCATTCCCAAATTCCTATACAACATCATAGGTTTTTCACCAATTTCCACATAACATGATAGGTTCGATAGACCACAATAGTTCATCGACATATATGATAGAATAGACATGAATAAACATGAATCAGCATCACATACAACTTGATACAATTCTATTTTACAATTCATTACAAACCATGTCTTTAATTTATTCACATCTGAAAGATAACTACACTTACAACAAAAGGAAAAACCTGATTTCTGGGATCTGTCTTCTGAAACTGAATTGCTCGCCTTTGATGTAGACTAATCGTTATTCTAAATTAGATTTGATTTAATTTGATATGAAGCTTCTATCTTGCTTTCAAGTGGAAGGAGGATGACGGCTACTCTAGGTTGGCCATTGATGGCATGACGACTCTTGGTATGAATATTTGTGATTTGGGGTTGAGAGTTTGGTTGCTTTTATAGAGGTTTAATTAAATAAGAGCCGTTAGATCAACCTTAAATGTAATCAAGACCGCCCAGACAAGATTGAATAGCCACATATGCCTTATGACTCAGCAGGGAGTCAGAAATCGTCATCTTTCAGATATGGCCGGGGGGGGGGGGGAGGGGGGTAGGTCGACCCCCAGGTCGACCTGTATGGGGGGAGGTCGACCTGGACTTGGGCGGGAAGTTTCCCGCCCAGCCCACTTCTACTTCAGATTTTGAATTTCTGAACTATATTCTGAACTGTTTATTTAAATTCTTGAATCTTCTGAAGGTCATAACACCTTCATACGGAATCCGATTTACGCAAATTCGGACTTTATCTCAAGAAGAATTCCGAGACGAACACAATGGCGTAACCCATTTCCCTTATTTCTTACAATTGAAATTAATTAATCTTTAATTCGTAACTTTAATGTTTATCGAAAATACGGGGTGTTACAAGACATGTGGTAAGACATGGGAATAATAATGGGTTAAGCGGGTAACATGGGTAGTATGTGAAGCATAATTAAAGCACTTAACCAAGATGAGACATGTGATAAGACATGGGGATAAAAAGGGGTTAATGGGAATTCCTAGTGGGGAGAAAGCTTAGGAGGGAAGCTTGTGTCAAGTGTATGGACCCTTTTCAACTAGTAACCCATTTTAGTATCTATATGAGCTCGAACTAGGTCGAGGATAGGGACACGCTTACTGGAATTGATTGTAAGAGGTCAATAAGTAGTTAGCGACGGCAGTGCTAGTCCAACGGAGTCATGTGCGTACGTGGGTCCGGGCTGGTAGGTAAGACGATGTTGCATCGTGTAGGTATAAGCTGTGCATTTCAGTAGTATCGGGATTGCCACCTTAGGGAGTGATACACCCTATTGTGGGACCAGCACAAGTATCTACGAGGTTAGGGAGCCGATCGAATGGGGAGGGTTGTGGGTACAACTAGTGGTGGTAGGAGCAAGTAAGCACCTACGAGAGAAGCAAGGAGTACACAAAGCTACCATTTTTATGATTAGTAGAGAGGGATCATCTTTTAGTGTGTAACTAGTATGTTAGTACAGTGCAGAGCATATCTTACAATGGTTAGGAGCGCAGTCGATGTTCTATCTTGCTTACCTTGTCATAGCTACTTATGTTACAGTCATCTCTTATATCCAGTTTATGTTTTTATCATGTTACTTTACTGATTATATTGTTGAAGTCACTGGACTCGCTAAAATTTATGTCTAACCCATTTTGTTTCACCTCTTTTCTTTCTCCCCCACCCCAGGTCCTCAGGGTGGGATTAGTGAAGCTTGACTCGGATTTCATTCTTCTTGAAGTGCTTGGAAGTGTTGAAAGTAATGCTCAGTTTGATCTCTTTTCCATTATGGCTATTTGGAGTGGGATTATGGTTTTTCTTTTATGTACTCTGATAATAATTTTGTTCAAGATGGATATTTGTGTACTTGGCTTTAGTATGTGGTTTAGATGTTGTAACCCGACATGTTTTGGTTTGCCGCTGCAATGAATAAATTTTGAATTTTTAAGTCCCAATTTATTTATATATCTTATGATGTTCTCTTCTATACTCTTATAATGCTCCATGAAAGTTAATACATTCCCTTAGTGCGTGACATTAATGGACGTGGGGTGTTACAGGGTTCCTCCTTTGTTGAGGGTGTCGGTTGTTGGTCCTCTCGGGTATTTCATTTAGGCTCTCGGTCTTACCCTATGCTTAGCTTTTGCTTACGGATTAGTCTTTTTTGTCTGTGATGATTCAATACCCCTTCACCGTTAGCCTGTCTTGGTGCTGATTTTGGTAGTAACATTCACCCCTTCTAGTGAAGGGGTGTTTTTAACTTCTCAAGTCAAACTTCTTTTCTGGATTTCCTTGCACTTTTCCTGCATGAACTTCAACAACTGCTATTATATGTTAGTTTTTATAGTTATTTGCATACATACTGGATAAGATGTTGCTCAGGATTTATCGCTGACATTAAATTAGACTCGTGTCTTTTGTTCAATATTTATTTATGCTTTATATTCTATTGGAAAATAAAAAAGATATTTTAGGGAACCTCCTGATTGCCAACTGTGAGTGGATATTATCATTAATATCAGATTCCATAATGAAATGAATACAGTATAAGGTTATAACTTCGCCTTTACAGAAAGGAAGGAATGGGTCCGGCTGTTATGTAGGCACTAAAGGTCGAGGATTAGAAACCTTTTTCTGGTACGAATAGAAGTCTTGAACCAACCTTCATTCGGGTACTAAGATTGAAGACCAGAAATCCACTTCTGGTATTAATAGAGGTCTCGAACCAAAACTCATTCGGGTATTAAAGATTGTAGACTGGAAATCCACTTCTGGTATTATAGAAGTCCCAAACCAACCCTCATTCGGATAATAAAGATTGAAAACCAGAAATCTAATTCTGGTATTAACAGAAGTCCCGAACCAACCATCATTCGGGTATTAAAGGCTGAAGACCAGATATCCACTTTTGGCATTAATAGAAGTCCCGAACCAACCATCATTCAGGTATTAAAGAATGAAGACCAGAAATCCACTTCTGGTATTATAGTTTTGTTAACCCTTTAGGGTTTGATGTGTGAAGCAAAGGTTGTGCGTGCTTCTTGAGCCATTCTCTAGGCTTTTATTGTCAAAGCAGAGGATGCACATGCTTTGTTGGGCACTCTCTGGACCTGTGCGTATTTGCGCTTGGCTATATTATCCACAAGTAGAGCCAAAGGACAAACCCAGACCTATCTTCAGGAGGCGCCTTATTCTAACCATTGTAGGCAATTATTAGGTCTTAGATGCTTAAACAGGGACATCGTAGATGCGAAATTAGGTCTTACTCTTTCGACGCTCAACCCTAGCCATCGGAGGCGGTGATAGAGGCTTACATCCACCCCTTCCAAGGGGTGCCCTATCCTGATCATTGTAGGCAATGATAGGGGTTTGCGCTCCCTTCTGCGGGTAATGCAGAACATAAGGAGAGGTAGGACGTGCTCTTCTACGAGCAGAGGTGGGACGTGCTTAGTTCATAGCGGAGGCAGGGCGTACTCTTCTATGAGCAGAGGCAGGGCGTGCTAATTAGATACTCTGTCATGACCATTTCTCGTGTGGGTTGGAGGCTTAGATTTCGATGCTTTAACATGACCCTTCCTGTTTTGGGCATGGAGGAAGGCGAGGAAGGCTTACACGCCACTCCCATCCGAGGGGTGCCTTGTCCTGGCCAACTTGGCGGTGACAAGGGTTTTCGTCCATTTACAATTTGACCCATCTTAGGTTACTTTGAATTTTGAGAGGGTTTCCATACCCTTCGTTATGTGAATATTCTTGGAGAAGACCTTTCTTTACTGATTTACCATTGTGACATATGGTCTTAGATGTTCCAAGTTCCATATCCTTGGAATGAGATCGCTATTTGGCTTGCAAAGTCTGTATGTCCCTGATATGAATTCTTGATGAACGACTGATGGTCCTTCCCATTTTGGGCCAAGTGGACCATCCGATGGATTCGTTATGTTATCCACTACTCTTCGTAAGACCAAATCTCCTTTTGTAAAAGTCCTTGCTTTAACCCTTGTTTTGTAATACTTTGTGATTCTCCTTTGGTATTCGGCTATTCTAATCGTAGCCTCGTCTCTTCATCCTTGTATTAGGTCTAAGGACTCCTTCTTTAGCTCTTGATTTGGATCAAATGCGTAGGCTATCCTTCTGTGTGAAGGGATTTCTACCTCAATCATAAGCATGGCTTCACATCCATATGTCAAAGAAAATGGAGTATGTCCTATTGCTGTTTTGGCGGTAGTTCTATATGCCGAAAGTACTGAGGGTAATTTATCGGCCTAATTTCCTTTAGCTTGATTTAGTATTTTCTTGGGGATCGTCTTTATGGTTATGTTTGTAGCTTCGATTGCTCTGTTTGGCCTTGGATGGGCAACTAAGGAAAAGATTTTGATGATTCCATTCTTATCACAAAATCAAGTGAATTCCCCACTCTCGAATTGTGTTCCATTGTGTGTGATATGATTTTGTAAGGAATTCCAAAGCGAGTATTAATATTCTTTACCACAAATCTCAACACCTTCTTAGATGTGAAGTAATCAGTGGTTACCATGACATACTTAGCTCCACCTTTGGAGATTGGTAGGGGTACGATCAAATTTATCCCCCATACATTGAATGGCCAAGGGCTTGAGATAGTAGTTAACTCACTAGAAGGTAGCTGGGGTATTTTAGAATACCTTTGACATTTCTCGCACTTCTTTATATATTCAATTACTTAACTAACCATTTGTGTCCAATAATAAACCTGTCGCATGACCTTTTTGGCTAGCTTAATAACATTGTAATGGTCCCCGCACAAACCTTCATGTGCTTCTTTCAACAAATTAAACCCATTCTCGAGGCTTGCACATCTTAAGTAGGGAAGTGAGTGCCCTTTCTCAGAGAGCACCCCATTTGTAATCACAAATATAGGTGTTTGGTGTCTTATCTTCCTCACGTCTTGCCTGCTAAGGAGTATAGTTCCGTTCAGAAGGTAATCTACAATAGGAGTCATCCAAGTATTTTCATGATGGTAAATCATTTCTACTGAAGGAGGTTCCTCACCAGAAGCTACCTCCCTGTCCATTCCATCTCCCCTTCTCAAAGTTTGGTATCTAGTTAGGACTAACAATTCTTTTCCTGTTTCAGGCTCTTCATGGTCGATACTGGGTCTTTCTTTGTATCCTACAAGGATTACTCGAGTTTCGGGTGCTCCTTGTCATGGTTATGCATTGGAATTTGATTATATCTTGAGTAAGCATCCATAAGGGATAGTACCTTATGGCCATTTGTTGCATCAACCAACCGGTCTATCCGCGGAAATGGGTAGCAATCCTTTAGGCAGGCCTTGTTTAAGTCTGTAAAATCAACGTATGTCCTCCAATTTCCGTTGGACTTCTTTATTAGCACAGGATTGGCTAGCCATTTGGTTAAAAAAAACTTCTTGGATGAACCCGTTTGTTTCTAACCTTTTGACTTCCTCCTTTAAACCTCTGACCAGACTCTATTGTATTGCCTCCTCTTTTGTCAAATTGGGATTACAAAAGGGTTAAATTTTAGGGCATGACTCATGATAGAAGGATTGATTCCAACCATGTCTGAATGAGTCCAAGCAAAACCATCCTTGTTAAGCTGCAAGAACTGGACTAGATCACTCCTTAAGGGTTCTGTCGACTTTTTCCCTATATCGATGACTTTGGCCTTATCCTTAGGACCAACGTTTACTTCTTCCAAATCCTCTATTGGTTTTATCTTTTCAGTGTCCCCTCTAGATTCCAAATTTGTGACAATTTCTTCTTCCTTTGCCAAGTTTATGTTATTGGCTCTCTTCCTTTTTTGTCTCAAAGAAGTGTACCTACCATTTGTATGCTTGTCAGCTTTATTGATTTTTACTTTAACCTCGAATGTGGGATGTAATAATACACCATCCGAAGGTTTAAAAATAGTAGAAGAATCAAAGTACGAAGAATACTCACTTTTGTATTTGTCAACCGTTGCGAAGTACAACTCACGAGAACTAAACTAGTCTCCCCTGATGGTACCTCATCCATGTTGTGTTAAGAACTTTAGCATAAGATATTTGGAAGAGACAAAAGCATCCATTTCCTCCAGAGCGGGTTGACCAAAGAAGGCATTGTATTAGGATGGTTGATCGATCAAGACCAAAAGAGTTTCAAAGGTCCTATGGAGAGGAGGCATCCCAACTTGCACTAGAAGGTTGATCTATCCCACTAGGGTTGATCCTTTGTTGTTGAAGCCGAAGACTGGTTTGTTTCTCGATTCTAACTTTTCCTTAGAAATCCCCATTTGATCAAAGGCATGTTTGAAGATGACATTGACTGCACTTCTAGTTTCAACAAGGATCTTGGCTACCATAGAGAGCCCAATCTGTGCGGTTATCATAAGAGGGTCATTGTGTGGATGACAGACCCCTTTCTTCATCTCGTCCGGAGAAATCACCGGGTTGTGCATTTTAAGAGTGTAATGACAATTTTTCAACGATTGTTCATCTCGAATAGAGGATATCACTTTGCGATCCTCCTTTAGGTATCAGTTCCTGGCTATTGAGCAATTTCCACCAGGATATGGCCCACCATGGATCACACTGATTCAGTTTATTGGTAGGCCTAAGTCTAGCTGTCCTTCCTCCATAGTGGCTTCTATTATGTTTGCGGAAACTTTATGCTGTCCAATTGTATGCTAAGCAAATATTGGCTTGTTTAAAACAAACTCTTTCAGATGTCCCCCTTTGATAAGCATCTGAATAATCCCATCTAAAACCTTGCACTCATCGGCATTATTTCCGTTAGTTTTGTGATACTCACGATACCTTCCACCAGCATGGGGTTCAACGCAATTCTTGGCTTTGAACGAGACGAGGAAGTTATTGACCCTTTCTTTTGACACAACATACACAAAGAAAATGGGCTTGCTTAAGGCGGTTGCGTTGGAATTAGAATCCTCCTACCTGGGCCTTTTTTGATTTCTATCCAAACCGAACCTTCCACTTTGAGGCTTTTTACCAAAGCTCGGCTTTCTTTCTTCCCCTCGAGGCCCAAACTTCTTCTTTGCGAATTACAATTCATCCATACGAATCTACTTGTCAGCATGAAAGTGTAAGTCTTATAGGTCTTTACATCCACGAATTTATAGTTCCTTCCAGAAGGGGGTATTCTCAATCAATCCCGAATGCGCAGCGATTAGCTTATCACGTTCATTCATGTCCTTTGCCTTCAATGCTCCCACATTGAACCTTTTCAGGTAATCTCCTAGGGACTCCCCTTGCCTCTGCTTGATGTTAACAATGACTATGTAGTCAACTGTCGGATCCTTACAAATGCAAAATTCTGCGGAAAATTCTTAGGAAAACAACTTCCATGAATATATGGTATTTTCTCTATACTGAGGGTACCACTTAGTTGTTGCTCCCTCAAGGGTTACTGGAAAAAGTGTGCATCTAATGGCTCCTGAAGCATTATAGAGATCCATTTGGCTGTCGATAGCCATTAGATGATCATCAGGATCGGTTATTCTGAGATATTTTATTGTTGGAACCTTCACCCTGGTTGGTATTGTAGTGCTCATGATCTCGTCGGTAAAAGGAGATACTTTTTCATTATCATTAACCCTATCATCTTGGGTTCTTTTCCCTTTGCTTCCCAATAGGTCCTTGACGGTTTTTCTAGGAATGACTTCGGGATAAGCCTCCGTGTCATCATAATTCGCCCTTTTAGGATCATAACCTTTAGAAGTGGAGCTCCCAGATTGCTATTGTTCACACTGATTTGCTTGATGATCTATCCCTGTTAAAAGGGATTTTTCTTCTTAGAGGAGGCTTCTTTGAGATTTTCTTTCGCTTCAAAGTGTTGAATGGGAGTCTTTCTCTTTGGAGACTCATTCACCTCTCTTTGGCTGGACTTGGTGAGCTTTGAAGAATTCATCACTTGGGTGTCATTTATTTGAGCTTGATTTCTTGGACTTTCTTTTCCAGAGCCATGATTTTAGCAGCATTTTCCTCCATGGAATTTGGGTTTAGTGGTTGCATAGTGTTAGAGGTTATTCCCTCTTCATTGTTGTTTAGATTGAGTGTTAAACCCACATTACTTTCAAGGATTGCATTAGGAACGGGTTCCTTATGTCGATCCTCCAATCTTTTTTATTTCATCTTCCCCTACCACGGAGCAGTAAGTTTACCAAATTAATTTTGATAGGATAATTATGAAGTTGGAGATTCATGCCCTCCTTTTAATGCCAACATGTTAACGACATTTTTCTTCAACACTCGAACTATGATGAACAATGCATATACTTAGAAGTTTATGCAAGGGTGATCTAAAGGTTATTGAAATACAACCCTAACTCAGTGCTCTTTAAGGACTTCCACCTTTTCCTAGACATCAAGACCTTAAGTTCGTATATTAGTTACTCTTCTATTAGTGGGTGAGTATCACACTTACGAGATTGCAAAGTCAATGATGACCTTGGAGGAAGGTTTTATAAGTCGACTAAGACTGAAACTCCAGGCCACAATCACATTTAGACCCTAAATAAAATAATAAGCATTATGCTAAAAGGAAACAGGCTAATGCCTCCCAACACTCGGGTTGTTTTCCTTGCCATATATGATACTTCGGCATCGAACCAACCCGGAGAGGCCTTGGTTACATTAGCTATCAAGCCACAATCTTACAGCAAGCTCCCTTCCGAGGTTGGGTTGCATTAGGCTTACTATGGGAGAGTTAAGTCACGTAGGGGCCATCCGAAGGGGGAAAAGCCATGGTTTTAACTAGGACCTTCCCTCCTAAAAAAATCCATGATTAACTCTACCATAAGAAAGGTTAGTGTCAATTCCCTGTCTTAACATTATAAACACAATATGATTATCACATCAAGAAATTCTTAAGTCCCGAACTTCTCCTTTTTATTAATTGTGGATATATTACAAGAGTTGAAGAAATCCCCAATTCGATTTGGAAATTTGGGTTTGCTCTTGAGAGGAAGAGAATAAGACCGAGAAATGAAAATTCGGCCTCTTAAATGAGACTCCTGGGTTCTTATTTATAGACAAATCGGGGCCCTTTTTGCTATTGGGCCAACAAAAGCCCCTGTTGGTCGCTTTTCCCTTTGGTTCCAGAAGTTTTGGCTTTTGGATGCTTTTTAGGATTTGCCTGTTGCTTTTTAAGGTGCCAGTTCTGGCCCTCGGAAGGATTGTCCCGGTCTTCGGAGCTTTACTGTAAAGTTTCTTCCAACTTCTTTGTATCAATATCAATACTGTCAGTATGGATAGCTTTAAGAAGACTTTAGACTTCTGGATAAAGGCTTCCTGGTATAAGCTTCTGGATATTGGCTTCTGGATATGGGCAACTGCATATAGGCTTCCGACCTTGATATTAACACTTTATGGAGCTTGCCTTCATAATTCAAGTGGATGGCTACCGGATCCACGACCCCTGTCGGTGTGGACACTAAGCAAATTAGTGTGGATAACTTGTCCCTCTTCGATGTATCAGCTTGCCTTTCGGTAGGCTCTTGAAGTGTATCTCAACTTTCTGGAGGATTTCTTCTGGTGCTTAATTAGTTTCTTACTAAAGTGACCTCTCGGTGACCATTCGATGGGGCTCTCGGTAGCTGGTTTCTGGATGACTCCCTTATGTTTTAAACTCGGTATTTTTGGTGCCCTCATTCCTTGATATATTGGAATTAAGCAAGTTAATACGGGTAGCCCTTCCGTCCATCTAAGTCTTGGCCTGTAGGATCTTTGGTCTTTTTCTTTAATGGCTTCCGGTTTAGGAGACCTTCCATTACCTATCCTTCTTACCGAAACTGCCTCGCTAGTTGTTTTTCATTGTATTGGATTTAGGCATCCTCCTTTGTTAAGGGTGCCGGTTGCTGGTCCTCTCAGGTATTTCTTTTAGGCTCTCTGTCTTACCCTGTGCTTAGCTTCTGCTTACGGATTACTCTTTTTTGTCTATGACGATATGATACCCCTTCACCGTTAGCCTATCTCGGTGCTAATTTTGATAGTAATAAGTAACAATGTTGTGACATCAGTATTTTGATATGCAAACACCATTGCTAGAGCATCGCTAATGTTTAGTTTAACTATGTCCTTTCAATGCATTATTTTGCTAAATCATTTGCGTTGCCGAGTCTTAATGACCTCATGGCGACAGACGTTATCTATTAGAACTAAGACATCATAGTCGCACCATAATATATTAGTGACAATGTTGCGATTTTAATATTTTGATATTCTAATTGTGTCACCAGAACGTCGGTAATGTTTATTGATGCTTTTGCAACATAATATTTTGCCAAATCATTCGCGTCATTATGGCATATGCAAAATTTAATGATGCCATAATGATGTCATTTCTATACCACCCAAACAACGCCTAGTAATTTAGTGATGCTTTTTCTGACATGTATTTGGTGTCGTTAAGGAGTCACCAAAAATTTTAGCAATGTCTCAAAGATACCAAAATACTACAAGAATACAAGGCTATTCCAACGGCTCAGAGCCATTGGTGGCCGTTTGAACCCATTGGAATAGAGTTAATAGACCCTAACGGTTTCCAACGGACAATTTCCAATGGCATTTCCAACGCCTTCAAATGGCGAGCTTCAGTTGGAAACCATTTCAAAGAAACGACCTATAAATCATTGGAAACCGTTTGTAGCCATTGGAAAAATTGGATGATTTTTTCTTATAACAGCAATCCTATTACCTTCCAGCCACTTCATTTCCAATCCGTTCCATTTCCAGTCCATTTTCAATCAATTCCACATATATATATAAAATATATACCGATAACAATGTAAACAACCAACATAAATCAAATATACATCAGTGTAAAAAAAACAATCCAAACATCTCAAAAACCAAAACATCAATATTATATGTCTACAAACCAAATACAAACCGTCAAAATACATCCAAAGTATCATCCTCACCCATTTCGTACCAATATATACAACTCAAAACAAAATCCTCACCATCTCAAAGTAAATATATACATCGTGCAACCACAAACATAGAAAAAACACACCTCAAGCATCATCTTCGTTACCGGAAGCACCAGATGACGAAGGAAAAGTACCATGATTGTGCACATACTCCACAAGCTTCTGATTTAGCTACTCCATCTGTATAGCCTGCAGACGATTCCTCTTCTACATTTTCTAAATCATGGTTCTAAGCCCCTTAATTTCTGCTTTGTCTTGAGCTTTTTGAGCTTGTCGAGCCTGCAAATAGAATGAAAAGAAAAAAGGTTATGTCACCATATAAATTTTTATAACACTGTATATTTAAACGCTAATTTGTTGTATGTATGCAAAAGGATTAATTACCGTTAGGTTACCGAAGCCATAACATTTTCTCTGCCGCGACGGATCAATAACAATATCAAATATGTTGTCTTCCTCCTTCGATGTCAACTCATCACGACCAGAATCCTCATGCGCATGAGCCTGTGCCTCCTGAAACCTAGCCTATAATGCAAAAGACAATTTCAGTTGAAAAAAAAGGATGTTTTTTATTTTACATAGCTAGTAATTAATAAACTTATCAATGTAAGCTAGAATTTAAAATATACATACATATGAAGTTGTCGCCATATCATGATCAACCCACTGATATGAGATATAGCCAGCCTCGTCTCCTTGCATAGATGCGTGGGTGTGAGAAAATACATCCATGTAGGACACGGGATGTCCACGAGCTCATTCCTACAATCGATAATTTGGATATTTTAATTCCACATTGTTAATTACTGGACTGATCAGTATACAAATGTAATGATGTGCTGTTACATAAACCTAGTTTAATGTTGCGGCTCTCCGCTGCGAAATCGGGATATTTCTTATCAAAATATTTCCATGCTTCTCCATTGGATGGGTGTGTCAACGTACCTTTTAAGGTGTTCTCACATTGTGCCATCTCATATGATGCGCTATTACACATGATGCATATAACCGTTGACGTCTAGGGGTGATGGATAAATAATGCATATTCTTGTATGGAACCTCTTTTCCCTTATTTTTCTTTGGTTTGTATCTTTATAGATTACATATTTTACAGTATCTAAGATTGATTTCTTCTTTCCGATACAACATGCAACCCTTTAAACATGTATCTATTTTCTGATACGTCAAACCAAAAGACAAAATAAGTTTTTTCATTTCATAATAATTTTTACGTATTAAATTATCAGATGGCATATGAAGTTTAGAAGCTTGAACAACAGTCATAAATCCAGCTTTTGTATGGTTGTATTTTGATTTCGTTGCAATGTATTCTGCAGTTACTGATAACTGAGTGTCGTTTATACATCCATTCCAAAGGGGGTTTTAGCATGATCCAATAAATCATATAAACTTTAGCTTCAACATTTGGTCCCTCTTCGACGTTAACATCGTTTTTACCAATTTAAAATGTAGGGAACATTGATCGTGCAACATCTTTGACCATATTTTCTATGAGATTCGTACTAATTTCATCACTATTGACCTCCAGTGACTGTTCTTGATTAGTTTAGGCTACAATTTCTCCGTGATGATCCCACAACAAACAATTGGGTAGGAAACCTTATTGGCGTAGATGAACCTTAACCATATTAGGTATTAAATAGTTCAACAATTTGCACCTACTACATGGACAATGAATTTCTGTATCGTTTCCAATATTACTCAAAGCAAATTCGATGAACACTTGTAACCCATTTTGGAATTGTTCACTTATTCCAACATAAGTTTCCCTTCTTTGATGCATCCACCTCCGAATCAATAAAGTTTCTTACTTTAAAATCTATGATGAAATAAAAAAAATTAATCATTAATTTTATATTTTGTTTAAATTTTATTTACTGATTTATTAAACATGTACTAAATTTTATAAAAAAAAATTACAAAATTTATTCTAAATAAACAACTATTGGTTCATTGACGCTTATGTGTCTTCTTTGATGGTCGGTCTCCCTTCCCATTACAAACACAATAGTAATAACATTCAATAAATCATATCATTTTAAATGATTTCACAAAATTTCGGCAGCATTTCCCCCATGTTCCTTGTATCATACACATATGTATGTACACATGGAACGTAAAGGAAATGCCGATAATTTTTTTTTCGGCAAAGCCGACCGTTTTTTAAGATGACCGCAAACACCTTTTATTATAACTAATAATAAAAATACAATATGATGCAGGTGATTGTAGTTAACAATCAGGTACATTGGTTTTTAAGGTGACCGTCCACCGCTTATGGAGTTTACCATGTTTCGTTCACTCCACCTAACAGGCTAAAAATACTGGAGCTAGTCTATTTTAACTAGTCTACAATCTTACATCCGCTTATGACCTATCTCTCCACGTAGGGCGAGTGATAAATTAACAAACTTCAAAAAGAAGTAAATACATTTGTAAATAAAAAGAACAACACAAAACTGAAATGAAATATCTAAGGTATTCAAAAAGTAGCATGACAAGACACTGCTGCACAAAAGCAACCAACAGTTGCCTGCGCAGACAGCTAACAACACTACGTGGTGACATGCCTTGAGCCACACAAACTGAAGAACATCAATATCAAGGAAGAACATACAAAAGACCCTTCCCATCACCAATTTACTGCATGCACAGCCTCGATTGCAGCAATAGCATCTCCCTCCAGAAATGTAAACAGTCGGACTCAGTGAAGGGAACTGATGACATGATGAAATACCATGCTCGAAACAGCGCCAATGGTTGCATACATAGAAACAACACCAAAATACCAATCGAGCAGTGCAAGTAACATCCCATTCTAACGTATGATGCACAAAGACATCATAAAGATACCAATGAGTCTGACATGAGCAGTGACAAGAGAAGCATACCAAAAGCAAGAGGAAATCAGCCCAAAAACCCACCATGTTCCAGCATTGTGCGCAGAGGCATCACCATGCGCCAGAGAAGGCGTGAAACAAGACCAAAGGAAATCCAAGAAAGCAGTGACAAAGTAGTTTGATAATATGAAGCTTAAATGCTTAGCACTGAGAAAAAACTTCCTAACACCATAGTCATCACAAATACACCCACCCACACACACTGCTTTCTATCTAGCTCATTGGCGCCACAAAAAGTGCAAGCTGAAGCCACAGACTAGTAGATAAGAGATCACCCCACAACAAAACTGGAAAAATAGAAATCACCACAAACAACCTCAATACTCAAACTATTTGAACAATATTCACCAAGTAATGAAAAGAACCCAATCGCGAGGAACAGAGGTGGCATGCTACAATATACGTTTATTGTGGTGCTTGAATTCAACCAGAGAAAGCCATATAGAAAATACCTAAAAACCATACAGGGCCACCACACATAGAAAGCAACACAAGATCGTTATAAAATACTAAACAGGCAAGTCGAAAACCACTAAAAAGAAAGTTAGAACAACACACCGCAATCTCGAACTGGCACTCAACAATAACCTCAAACGACCCCGTGACTCAAACTACATGTTCATTAATGCACCAAGCAATGTAAAGCTTCAATTCATGAGGTAACCAGAGGTAGCACACTAC
The DNA here is from genome assembly GCA_030737875.1 of Allium sativum. NCBI lineage: Eukaryota > Viridiplantae > Streptophyta > Magnoliopsida > Asparagales > Amaryllidaceae > Allium > Allium sativum. Next base: position 301,370,281 of record CM060925.1, on the reverse strand, counting down.
AGTCACCATTCGATCGAGGAAACCAAAAGCTAGCAGGTGCAAGACACAACAGTTATTCACAGAGGTCCAGTCAGGGCCACCACGCATAGGTTAAAGTTGAAATCAAGTGTGAGGAAATAGATTTATGGAAAGACTGATGAGGAAGGAAAATAAAAAGGTGCGAAAGAAAGGGTTTAGATATAAAAATAAAAACAAAGAGGTTTCAAGACTACTACGCAAATGAAAACAGACAATAGGTTTTGTAGAGATGTTGAGATAATTAATGAAGATGTGCACATAAAAATGCGCATTTATATTCATATATTTATCCTTGTTTAGTTTAAATAAATGTCATATGTGGGTATTTTATCGCGTTTAAACCATAATACAATTAATTTCAAAATATCATGCATTCATCATCATACAAAGGAAAAATGGTTATATATGTGCTTAAGTCTTTTTTTGAGAATTTTTACTTGCATATTTTTCATTGTTTTTGTAGACATTTGGTGCATTTGGAAGAGAGCTTCATAAAGATTTATATGCATACAAAGTAATGAAGAGGAAATAATTCTTATACATGATCGTGGAGGACCCCACCAACCTTTCCACTTACTAAACTTAGAAGCAAATGGACAAATAAGTGGATGTTAAAGATTCAGGAAAATTTGATGATGGATTAATTGTAGCTTGATGATTACTTGGTGGCCACACTTCCTGAAGGGCATTCTTGGTAGCACGCTAAAAGTGAATTAGGGTTTTACTCATGTATAAATAACCCCTGTATGTTGATGTAAGAAGGATCTTGTATTTTATTTAGTTTAGGGTGGAGGCTGAAATCAAAACCTCTATTTTTCTTCCATGGCTTCTTAGCCATGTCTCTTATGTAATCTCTGTTTAATGCAATTTTATTTCTTGTTCATTTGATTCTTGTTATTTACTTTATGCATTCGTGTAGTTTAGTAATATGCAAGTAGTTTAGATCTATTTTGTTGTTATTAATTAGTTCTTTCTTTTGTTTTGTCCATACTTATATTGAAACTTACATGTGTTGATTCGTTAACACATATGAGTAACTAATCCCATTGATTTGTAGGTAATCAAGCTCTCTAATTTTATGTAAGTTCAACATTCGTATGATATGTGATCTCTAATTTGTGCTTTTTATTAGTGCATGTTGATGTAAGTTTATACAAGTGATTTTGATAGTCTATGTTTGTTGACAATAAAATAGGCTATGCTTAGTCAATGTAAACACAGATTACATCAATATTTGCTAAGTGATTATTGATTTTGAATGAAAGTAAGAATAAAATTTGATGGTTTATAGTTCTACTAATTGTTCATAAGCCATACTTAAAATAGTTTTTTTTTTTTTGCTTTAGTTTCATTTTCATGAGAATCATAAGTGGTTTAAATGTTGCATTTGTGTCACTTAATGGAGATCATAGGTCTTACGTTTGTTAATTTGCATAAATATGAGTAACGGCCAGAAAAATTCGACGCTAAAATTTTCAACAGTAACACGAAATCCTGTATTACTTGTCAAAAACCCAAGTAACGAACTCTGACTATTAATAGAAAGAAATTAGAGGATGAGTGTAACACCCCGAATTTTCTATTAACACTAAAGTTGCTAAAATAATAATAAGTGTGTAGAAGAGGGGATGTATCTAATATGAATATAAAAATATTAATAAGTATGTAAGAGAGGGGATGTATCTATTATGAATATAAAATTATTAATAAGTGTGTAAGAGAGGGGATGTATCTATTATGAATATAAAAATATTAATAAGTGTGTAAGAGAGGGGATGTATCTAATATGAATATAAAAATATTAATAAGTGTGTAAGAGAGGGAATGTATCTAATATGTATATAAAAACAATAATAAGTGTGTAAAAGGGGGGGGGATGTATCTAATATGTACATTGTAGAAAATATATGTATATTTATGACATGAATAGAAGTTTATATATATATTGCTGAGTGTTTGCTGAGTCACTTCTGACTCATTGCTGAGTCAACAAGATAAACCCCATCTTGTCTGAACGGCTGCGGTTATTTTTAGGTTAAATCTAATGGCCTAAATGCATTCTAAAAATCTATAAATAAGTGGGTAGACCCTAAACCTAAATCACTTGTAAAATTAGAGAAGCTACCGTCATGCTGCTGCCATGGAGTTCAGCGTAGCGGTCACAAACTAAGAAGAGGAAGCCTAATCTACTACAACTAAATTCTACTCAACAAAACAAATCAAACCAAAGAACTCTCTCTCTAATTCTCTTCTTTTGTTGGTGAGTATGATGATTCTCACAAGACTATTACAAACTAATTTGACTCAGTTATGAATGGATCACAAGAAAGTGATGTGATTTGTAATTGTAAATTCTATATATTGTGGATCTCTTATTATGTTATTATGTTGTCGTATGATGTAAATTATATATGCTATGTCATGCTATGTTGTAAATTCTCTTATGCTATGTCGTGCTATGTTGAGAATCATGTCAAGCTATGTTATACTATCATACTATGCCATGTTATAAATCATGCTATATTATGTTGAAAAATCATGCTGTTGGATCATGCTTAAAGTTATGTTTTTTTTTCTTAATTTAAATGGATCTTGTTTATGGGAATTTGCCTATTAGGTTAGGTGTAACCATAAACTTGAAACTATAATTAAATAAAACTTGATTATGGGAATTTGCCTATTGAGTTAGGTGTACCCATATAAAACCATGTTGTTAAAAAATTAGATGATGTTGATTCACACATGTTCATATGTAAGTTTATGAAAATTGATTGAGATTATATTAGGTGAATTTTGAACAAGTTAACACCTTTAGGTCCATGACATGTATAATCTATGCAAGTTGGACATATGCAAGTTTCACCCCTTATTATGATTCATTTGGTCACATATACATGTTGTTATTATGATAATCTCTTTTATGCTATGAGTTAGGCTAATCGAGTCTAACATATATTTTGCGAATAAACATTCAAACGTGGGGTAGGGGTAATATTAGGAATTAATAAATTGGGTGCAATTTTGTAAGATTTTGCATACCATGAATGGATGTCCATAATTGAGTCAATTATGGACATTGTTAAAAATTGGAAGTAATTAATAATTCAAGTAGGGAATTATTAAAATTGGGGGAAAGTGGATTATTATTAATAATCAATGCTTAGGACACGAGGTTGGACCCGTTTGTGATGTAAACCTGCCCGGACCCGCCCGGCAAATCCAGTAGTCACAAATGTCGGCCCAATGTGAGAGGTCCTAGGCCCAAACTAAAGCATAACAGTTGTAAAGACACGAGGTTAGACTCTTTTATGGTGTAAGACTGCCCGGACCCGCCCGGCAAATCCAGCTGCCATAAATGCCAGTCTAATGTGAGAGGTCTTTATGGGGTTATGGCCTTAATGAACTAAGAAATACTTAACCAGATAATCATGTAAGATGGGACATGGGGGTTAAGTAGGTGCCTTGGGTGGCATGAGGAATCTGGTGGTTGCCTTTAGAGGCATTTGAAATACGATTAGACTTAACCAAACACACATGTAAATGAACATGACTAAGTGGGTTAAGTGGGATGGACTAATGGGGACAAGCTTAGGTGGAATGCTTGTGGTAAATAGTGGGGGCCCATTTCAACCAGTATCCCAAAACGTATCTTTGTGGGCTCGACCCAAGTCGAGGACGGGACACGCATACTGGGTTTGACTATAAGAGGCCAAAACAGGGAGCGGTGGCAACGCAAGTCCAACGGGTTTCATATGCGTGTGTGGACCCGGGCTGGTAGGTAAGACGTTGTTGCATCGTGTAGGTATAAGCCGTGCATGTCCGTTGTATCAGGTTTCCACTTTAGGGGAGTGATACACCCCACTGTGGGGCCAGCACGGGTATCTACGAGTTAGGGAGCCGATCGAATAATGGGAAGTAGGGTACACCTAGTGGAGATAGGGGCAGGCGGCACCTATGTAGTCAGCTAGGGGTACGTAAAGCCATTGGGAAAGTTTCTGAGTGAAGCTAAGTGGGATGAATCTTTAGGGTGACTGGTGTGGTGCAGTATAGTGTTTATCCTTTAGTATTTAGGAGCGCCTATAACGTTGCCTTTAGCGATTGTCTATGTGCTTAATCTGCTCTTCATAGACATTTTCTTGTTTTCCAGCTTATGCCTTAGTCCAGTTATTTTGGTAATAGTATTGTAGAATTATCATATTCACCAGACTTTATGTCTGACCCCCTCTTTTCCATCCTTTTTCTCCCTTCAGGTCCGCAGGTTGGGCCAAGTTCTAGTGGAGTCTAGTTGGATCGCTTATCTTCTGGAAAGCTTGGACTGCTGAAGTAAAGTCCAGCTTGTTATCTTTCTTTTTAATGGCTATTCATGTAATGGGATTATGTACTTGTTTTATCAAGATAGATAATGTACTTGATATTGAATATGGTGTTATGATGTAATCAAACATGTTTTGACTTCTGCTACAATGAAATAAAGTTTTTGAATTTCCAAGTACTATTTTATATCTGTCTTGTTGTAATTTTACTGTTCTATATTCACTTAAAAACCTCCATGGAAGTTAATGCATTCCCTTTGTGAGTGACATTAATGGACGTGGGGTGTTACACGTGGTATCAGAGCATAAGGTTACCAGAACAGATAAAAAAAATTTTAGAAAAATATTTTTTTTCTAAAGTATTTTTGGAAGAAGTGCTTTCAAAAAAAAAACATGTTATTTAAAGAGAGTTTTTATGAAAAACATAATCCCAAATAGCCACATCCTTATCTTTTTCTTTCGAATTCTCCATTTTGAATCTTTCCTTTTTCGTTTCAGCATGGCTGAAGATCTTAATCTCCCAGAAGGTGTGACGATTCCAGGGTGGTTTAGGAGATACTTGGAGGCTAGGGCCACCACTGCAGGCCCAGCGGATACTCCTCCACCCCTAGTTGCACCCATTCCTCCTCCTCCTCCTCCTCGTGTTGACACTTTTGCAAAGACGTGCAAGGAATTCAAGGCTATGGGAGGAAAAACATTTCAAGGGACTGAGACGTTTGTGGAGGCCAGAGATTGGCTTAAGGAGACTGAGGAATTGTTGGATATCTTTGAAGTGGAAGATGGGAGGAAAGTCCGTTTAGCTGCTTGGTTAATGAAATGAGAGGCCTCGTTTTGGTGGGAGGTCACTAACGGGGGACGTCCAGTTGATTCATGGGCGGATTTGAGATGAAGGTTTGAGGCAAAGTTTCTTTCAAGGGCAGAGGAGAACTTAAATATGGAAAAATTCCTGGCACTAAAGCAAGGGAGCTCATCAGTAAAGGAATATGTCAATAAATTTAATCAGTTAGCAAGGTTTGGCTTGGAGTTGGTGAACACGCCAGAGAAGAAAGCTTTGAGGTTCGTTAGAGGCTTGAATGAACCGTTGCAAGGGTTGGCTATGACCCACATCCCTATGGGAGCCACCTTTGAAAAGCTAGTAGAAATGGCACTTATGCATGAGGATAAGGCAGTTGAAAAGAAAGGGGATCAGAAGAAACCCCAACAGCAAAATAAGAAGGGTGGTAAAAACAATAATGGCAAAGGGAAGAAGAAATGCTTCAATTGTGGGACGCCTGGCCATCTCAGCAAAGATTGTAGAAAGAAAAAGAAGACTGGTTGTTTTCATTGTGGAGATGCGGGACATTTAGTGAAGGACTGTCCAAAGAAGGGGCAGAGGGCAGGGTCTACCTCGGGAGGATAGGTGCAGGCTCTTATGGCACCAGGGCAGGCAAGGGGGCAAGTTCAGGCTATTGCGGCCCCACCGCTGCAAGAAAGAGGTAGAACAATTTCTGTTGAAAGCTTAGTTTTTCTGTTTGATCATCCTGTCCGTACCTTATTCGATTCTGGCGCATCTCATTCGTTTATCTCTGCATCATTAGTTGAATCACTGCACTTGAACACCAGTTTAGTAGAGGATCCCTTGGTCGTTTCAAATCCAATTGGGGGTTCGGCTCATTTGACCATGATATGTTTGGATTTGAAAATCTCTATACTTAGCGTTGAATTTAGATGTGATGCTTATGTATTGGGCTTCACGGGCTATGGGCAAATTTTAGGAATGGATTGGTTGTCTAGAAATAGGGCCATTCTTGATTGTGAAAGGAGAGTAGTTAGGCTTGTGACTCGCCTTGGTAATGCTCTCGACATCTTTTGTAATCCCATAAATTCCGTTATGCTAAGTTATCTTGAATCGCTTGACGCGTCTGTAGAGAACCTGCGATCGGTAGAAGTGGTCCGGGAATATCCGGATGTGTTTGAGGAGGTGAAGGGCTTACCTCCAAGGCGGGAGATAGACTTTCGAATTTATCTTGTGGATAATGCTAAACCCGTATCTTTGCCAGTGCGCCACATGGCTCCTCGTGAAAGGAGGGAACTCAATAAGCAAGTAAAGGAGTTGCTTGAGAAGGGGTTCATAAGACGTAGTATATCGGAGTGGGGTGCTCCAGTAGTTTTTGCCACAAAGGCGGATGGGTCTCTTAGACTTTGTATGGACTATAGAGAACTAAACAAGCTTACTAAAAAGAACCGACACCCACTGCCGAGGATTGACGATCTCTTTGATCAGTTAGTTGGCGCCTCAGTGTTTTCGCAGTTGGACTTAGCCACTGGCTTTCATCAACTGAGAGTGGCTGAGGATAGTATAGATAAGACTGCTTTTAGGACTCCTAACGGATTCTATGAATGGCTAGTGATGCCCTTTGGTTTGACAAACGCCCCTGCATATTTTGTTGATTTGATGAGTAGGGTGTTTAGGGAATACCTTAACAAATTCGTGGTAGTCTTTGTGGATGACATCTTAGTCTTTTCTAAGAATAAAGAAGAGCACTCCCTACATCTTAGGGAAGTGTTGGAAACCCTTCGAGCACATAACCTTAAGGCAAAATTTTCTAAGTGTCACTTCTGGAGGAAGGAAGTACGGTTCTTAGGGCACGTGGTTTCCAAAGAAGGGATAGCAGTGGATCCCGCAAAGGTGTTGGCCATCCAAGATTGGAAGGTCCCTAAAAATGCAACCGAAGTAAGAAGTTTCTTGGGGTTGGCTGGCTATTATAGGAAGTTTATCAAAGACTTCGCAAAAATATCAGCTCCATTAACACGGTTAACGAAGAAGAACCTGGTTTTTACGTGGGACAAAGATTGCGATGATGCGTTCCAACGTTTAAAGAGAGCCTTAACTTCAGCCCCAGTCTTAGTGCTGCCAGACGGGAATAAACCGTTTACCATCTATACTGATGCTTGTGGGACGGGACTTGGCGCGGTCCTCATGCAAGAGGGAAGAGTAATAGCCTATGGTGGAAGGCAGTTGAGGGTTCATGAAAAGAATTACCCCACGCATGACTTAGAGCTAGCCGCAATTGTTTTCGCGCTTAAGTCTTGGCGTCACTATCTTCTTGGTGAGAAATTCGAACTGTTCACTGACCACAAATCATTAAAATACTTATTCTCTCAGAATGATTTGAATTTAAGGCAGCAACGGTGGATGGAATTCTTAGCCTCCTACGATTTTGAAATAGCATATACCCCGGGCAAGGGTAACGTGGTGGCAGACGCCTTAAGTAGGAAAAGGTTGTCCTTGAGTCCGTTGTTTGTTGAACGACAAAGCTTAGAATTCATCTCTATGTTTGACTTTAGACCCTCCGTTGACTTAGTACCCGGTCTGTTAGCATCCTTGGAGGTTAGACCTACACTTCTAGGACGGGTTGGTGAGGCACAGCGAGACGACCCACGGTTGGTTGAGATAGTAGAAAAGCTCAAAGGGGGGGGGGAGTCGTCAAGCCATCTTCGTAGGTATACCCTAGACGATAAGGATTGGTTACGAAGGGATAATAGACTTTGTGTACCGCAAGACGAAGACTTAAGGAAGGCCATTCTTGATGATGCTCATCGCTCAAAAATGACCATTCATCCCGGCGGGGATAAGATGTACAAAGATATGAAGCGGGTTTTCTTTTGGGCCGGTATGAAAAAGGATGTGGCCGAGTATGTCGCTAGATGCTTGGTGTGCCAACGAGTTAAAGCAGAACAAAAGAAACCCGGTGGGTTGCTTCACCCATTAGAAGTTCCACTATGGAAATGGGAAAGCATCTCAATGGATTTTGTGGATGGATTACCAAGATCAAGGAAGGGTAACACGGGGATTTGGGTTATAGTAGATAGACTTACTAAAAGCGCCCATTTTATTCCCGTGAAAAGTAAGAGGACTGCTCCGTGGTTGGCTTCTGTACACATTAAGGAGATAGTTCGTTTGCACGGTATTCCTTCTAGTATAGTAAGCGACCGTGACCCCATCTTTACTAGCAAATTTTGGAAGAGTTTACAAGAGGCGGTAGGGACTCAGCTATGTTTGAGCACCGCATATCATCCTCAGACAGACGGCCAGACCGAGAGGGTGAATCGCATTCTAGAGGATCTTTTAAGGCTTTGTATCCTAGACTTTGGGGGTACATGGGAAGAGCACCTTCCGTTAGTAGAATTCGCATATAACAATAGCTTTCAGTCTAGTATTGGCATGGCACCTTTCGAAGCTCTTTATGGAAGGCCTTGCCGTTCGCCTACATGTTGATGGGAATCTACCGATAAAATCCTACTTGGGCCCGATATGGTAAGGGAAACCTCGGAGAAGATTGAGTTGATTCGAAGGAGGATGAAAGCAGCACAAGATAGGCAAAAATCGTATGCTGATAAGAGGAGGACAGATCTTGAGTTTGACATTGGGGACATGGTTTTTATCAAAGTATCTCCGTTACAGAATGTTGTTCGCTTTGGGTCCGTGGGGAAATTAGCACCAAGGTTTGTAGGGCCGTTTCCTGTAAAAGACAGGATTGGGAAGATGGCATATAGGGTGGAGTTGCCTGAGAAACTTAGTGGAGTACACGACGTATTCCATGTGTCACATTTGAGGAAGTGTTTGCACAAGACCGCGGAGGTGGTAGAGCCGAGCTTGCTTAAAGAGGTGGAAATAGAGCGTGATGCAACAATTAGACGAGCTCCTACATGCATTCTTGGGTCGGAGATCAAAAAGTTGAGGAATCGAGAGGTCAGACTGGTTAAAGTGCAATGGGGAGATGATGAGAGCAACGCAACTTGGGAGACAGAAGAGAAGATGCGTTCGTTGTACCCTTTTCTTTTTGAGGGTATGTCTTTTAATTTCTCCTTTATCGCTTAGCTTATCTTATCTTATCTTTAGTATGTCCTCTCATTAGTATCTTTGACCTTTAGTTAGGATAATCCTATGGTTGAAACATGTGTTTGAGACATGTTATGTATGATGGATGCAAAATGGATGCAAGTGTTTGCTAGTGGTTGCTCGTGGATGCATATATACACACACTTTAGGCACTAGATCGGCTCAGTCACTTCATATTGCATATTGCATATATATGGATGTATTTAGTATAATGGATGTATAATGGTTGTACCATCATATGGATGCTGCATTCGGTTGAATGGGTGTGCACGCATATAGAAGTAGTATGTAAGCAATTAGGATCTTTTGCATACATAATGGATTCATGACACTTACATAATTTGCATTAAGGAGGTCAACTGAATCAGTAGACCGCCTGATTTCGCATTAGGTAAGGACATGTACACACACTTGCATATGATCATAAAGCATTAGAAGTCTTTTAAGGACAATGGATGCCTGTGTATGATGGATGAGTAGATGGACGTTTGGATGGTAGGATATACATTCTTCCAGACTTGAAGATTTCGGGGACGAAATCCTAAAAGGAGGGGAGAATGTAACACCCCGAATTTTCTATTAACACTAAAGTTGCTAAAATAATAATAAGTGTGTAGAAGAGGGGATGTATCTAATATGAATATAAAAATATTAATAAGTATGTAAGAGAGGGGATGTATCTATTATGAATATAAAAATATTAATAAGTGTGTAAGAGAGGGGATGTATCTATTATGAATATAAAAATATTAATAAGTGTGTAAGAGAGGGGATGTATCTAATATGAATATAAAAATATTAATAAGTGTGTAATAGAGGGGATGTATCTAATATGTATATAAAAACAATAATAAGTGTGTAAAAGGGGGGGGGATGTATCTAATATGTACATTGTAGAAAATATATGTATATTTATGACATGAATAGAAGTTTATATATATATTGCTGAGTGTTTGCTGAGTCACTTCTGACTCATTACTGAGTCAACAAGATAAACCCCATCTTGTCTGAACGGTTGCGGTTATTTCTAGGTTAAATCTAATGGCCTAAATGCATTCTAAAAATCTATAAATAAGTGGGTAGACCCTAAACCTAAATCACTTGTAAAATTAGAGAAGCTACCGTCATGCTGCTGCCATGGAGTTCAGCGTAGCCGTCACAAACTAAGAAGAGGAAGCCTAATCTACTACAACTAAATTCTACTCAACAAAACAAATCAAACCAAAGAACTCTCTCTCTAATTCTCTTCTTTTGTTGGTGAGTATGATGATTCTCACAAGACTATTACAAACTAATTTGACTCAGTTATGAATGGATCACAAGAAAGTGATGTGATTTGTAATTGTAAATTCTATATATTGTGGATCTCTTATTATGTTATTATGTTGTCGTATGATGTAAATTATATATGCTATGTCATGCTATGTTGTAAATTCTCTTATGCTATGTCGTGCTATGTTGAGAATCATGTCAAGCTATGTTATACTATCATACTATGCCATGTTATAAATCATGCTATATTATGTTGAAAAATCATGCTGTTGGATCATGCTTAAAGTTATGTTTTTTTTCTTAATTTAAATGGATCTTGTTTATGGGAATTTGCCTATTAGGTTAGGTGTACCCATAAACTTGAAACTATAATTAAATAAAACTTGATTATGGGAATTTGCCTATTGAGTTAGGTGTACCCATATAAAACCATGTTGTTAAAAAATTAGATGATGTTGATTCACACATGTTCATATGTAAGTTTATGAAAATTGATTGAGATTATATTAGGTGAATTTTGAACAAGTTGACACCTTTAGGTCCATGACATGTATAATCTATGCAAGTTGGACATATGCAAGTTTCACCCCTTATTATGATTCATTTGGTCACATATACATGTTGTTATTATGATAATCTCTTTTATGCTATGAGTTAGGCTATTCGAGTCTAACATATATTTTGCGAATAAACGTTCAAACGTGGGGTAGGGGTAATATTAGGAATTAATAAATTGGGTGCAATTTTGTAAGATTTTGCATACCATGAATGGATGTCCATAATTGAGTCAATTATGGACATTGTTAAAAATTGGAAGTAATTAATAATTCAAGTAGGGAATTATTAAAATTGGGGGAAAGTGGATTATTATTAATAATCAATGCTTAGGACACGAGGTTGGACCCGTTTGTGATGTAAACCTGCCCGGACCCGCCCGGCAAATCCAGTAGTCACAAATGTCGGCCCAATGTGAGAGGTCCTAGGCCCAAACTAAAGCATAACAGTTGTAAAGACACGAGGTTAGACTCTTTTATGGTGTAAGACTGCCCGGACCCGCCCGGCAAATCCAGCAGCCATAAATGCCAGTCTAATGTGAGAGGTCTTTATGGGGTTATGGCCTTAATGAACTAAGAAATACTTAACCAGATAATCATGTAAGGTGGGACATGGGGGTTAAGTAGGTGCCTTGGGTGGCATGAGGAATCTGGTGGTTGCCTTTAGAGGCATTTGAAATACGATTAGACTTAACCAAACACACATGTAAATGAACATGACTAAGTGGGTTAAGTGGGATGGACTAATGGGGACAAGCTTAGGTGGAATGCTTGTGGTAAATAGTGGGGGCCCATTTCAACCAGTATCCCAAAACGTATCTTTGTGGGCTCGACCCAAGTCGAGGACGGGACACGCATACTGGGTTTGACTATAAGAGGCCAAAACAGGGAGCGGTGGCAACGCAAGTCCAACGGGTTTCATATGCGTGTGTGGACCCGGGCTGGTAGGTAAGACGTTGTTGCATCGTGTAGGTATAAGCCGTGCATGTCTGTTGTATCAGGTTGCCACTTTAGGGGAGTGATACACCCCACTGTAGGGCCAGCACGGGTATCTACGAGTTAGGGAGCCGATCGAATAATGGGAAGTAGGGTACACCTAGTGGAGATAGGGGCAGGCGGCACCTATGTAGTCAGCTAGGGGTACGTAAAGCCATTGGGAAAGTTTCTGAGTGAAGCTAAGTGGGATGAATCTTTAGGGTGACTGGTGTGGTGCAGTATAGTGTTTATCCTTTAGTATTTAGGAGCGCCTATAACGTTGCCTTTAGCGATTGTCTATGTCCTTAATCTGCTCTTCATAGACATTTTCTTGTTTTCCAGCTTATGCCTTAGTCCAGTTATTTTGGTAATAGTATTGTAGAATTATCATATTCACCAGACTTTATGTCTGACCCCCTCTTTTCCATCCTTTTTCTCCCTTCAGGTCCGCAGGTTGGGCCAAGTTCTAGTGGAGTCTAGTTGGATCGCTTATCTTCTGGAAAGCTTGGACTGCTGAAGTAAAGTCCAGCTTGTTATCTTTCTTTTTAATGGCTATTCATGTAATGGGATTATGTACTTGTTTTATCAAGATAGATATTGTACTTGATATTGAATATGGTGTTATGATGTAATCAAACATGTTTTGACTTCTGCTACAATGAAATAAAGTTTTTGAATTTCCAAGTACTATTTTATATCTGTCTTGTTGTAATTTTACTGTTCTATATTCACTTAAAAACCTCCATGGAAGTTAATGCATTCCCTTTGTGAGTGACATTAATGGACGTGGGGTGTTACAATGAGATAAGAAAGATAGAACTATTAGAATAGAAGAATGAGAAGATCAGAATCTCACGGTGGAGTTTTAAAAAATAATAATATCACATAATATATTACATATCAGAGTCTATTACATCATATAATACATTTTACATGGTTACTGGTCCAACACAACATACAAACTTGATACTTAGGAATAGATAGAACTTCTAAGCTGACTCCATGAATTCCAGTCCAAAACACTTCAAAAGATTCCAATTTTGCTTACAATAAAAATGGGTTAGTTGTTTTATATATTTTAGCCGCCGCCTTAAGAACTCCATCTAGATTAGGTAGCATGACCTATAAAAAAATTACATCACATTTTAATGAAATTTGCACTTTTGTGTTTAGAGAATGGCATACATATGCAACCATATCCTTTCCTTTTGATTTGCTGATGTCAAATGTATAATCACGTTAAATTTTTGTACAATTATGCTTAGTTTTAAGTAGACATATATGCACCCTTTTCAATATTTAATCACCTTAGATGTTAACTTCTTTTAGCTGTTTATACATGCAACAAAGGTCTGTTTCGATCACCATTTTAATAAGAAAGACATCATTTTTTTAATTAAAATAAGCCACTTAGTACCATACATATACATATGCAAGTTACATTGATTTGAACATATGTTCTTATATGTATGTACGCACTTGGCAACATGCCAAAAATCTTATAATTTACTAAGCTTATTAAATTTTATATGTGTAAAAAACAAATTTACAAATATGAAACAAAAAGAAACATATTACTTGGTTTGAACTAAATGTTATAACATATATATAGGTTTATAGATAGAAGTTATTTAAGTTTGTTATTATTTTGATTTAGTGCCATATTTATTATAATTAACTCTTTATAATCAATGTTTATTATTAAACAAAGTCGTTTAAAAAGAGGGACATTACAATATGAGAGGGGATTTACCTTTAAATTTCTTTCATTTCATATTTAGCTCTCAACTTAGTTCTAGTGTTAAGTTTTTGTTAGTTAAATCAATTCGAATTTTGGTTTAATTTGATTGAATAAAATCGAAATTACTTCTTCCCCTGCGGATCAACTCGTATTTGCCATGTATTAACAATTGTATGTCGTGCGCTTGTGGTTTATTATTAAAATATTTTGTTTATGGTTTTCTAATTCGATTGAAAATCTGTTTGCAAAAAAAAAATTTGGTGCCGTTGTCGGGGAAAGTTAATTAATTTTGATTTTATTCTTCGGATTAATTTTGTTGTTCTTCTTAAAAAAAGTGTTTGTTTTATTTATTTTTCCTAGGTGATTTGTATTATTTATTGGTACTACAATCTCAAAACAAGAGGAAAAAATATAATTATTCTTTCCATTTTTTCCCCATCAATTTCTTGCCATTTATTTTCTCAAATTTCTTTCCCTTTTTCAATTTCCTTTCCAATTTATTTCTACAATCTCTCTCTCCTTTGTTTAACAATTTATTTCCAAAAAAAAATCCTTTGCATTTTTGTCATTTATTTGTCTTTCCTTCTTTTGTGTTTTACTGCCATCTTCTCTTCTTGCCACAATATTCTCCTATTATCTCTTAGAAAAAAATTGCCATCTTTTCTCTTATTTTCTTTCCATCTTCAATCTCCTTGCTATTTTTTATTACTTTCTTTTTTCTTTTTGCAAATTTCATATATATATATATATATACACACACACATAAATTTTTTTCTTTGTTTTTTTTTTCTTTTTCCCTCGATTCCTTTCTGTGTATGAATTTCCTTCCTAATCTGTTGCATCCTTCTTATATATCATCTTTATATCTGCAATCCACTTCATAAACCCAAAACCTCATCACAGTAAACCAGTTCAACCTTCTTTTATATACAAACCTCTCTTGACTGTCTTCAACATCTAAGTGCAACCAAAGGCCACATCAAATCCGAAAATTCACCTCCACATCTCCATCAACAAATCCGGACCCTACAATCACAATCTACAAACTGAACATCTACACCATTCACCCTTTTCACACAATCAGCCTCATCAACCCCAAAGAAGCAACAACCAGAGTTGCAAACTTCTAAACAACCTTCATAACCCATCAAAAAACATCTGAGACCGAACCCTTCTGCGCCTACATACTGCCACAACCATTCAGCTCCACTCCTCTTCAATCAATTCCCCTACTCGGCAACCAGAATAAACCTGAACTTAAACTCCCAAAATCCAAAAAAGTCGACCGCCATCTTCAATCACTCTGAAATCAGCACACCCCCCGTATTCAGCTAACAATTTCTCCGAACAAAAAGTCGTGGGAAAATTCAATTTGCGATTGGGAAATAGATTTTTTTCTTCGGGAAACCAGTTTTTGTTTTAACTGAAGATTAAGCTTCATTTAATCTTTGAGCAGCGAGTGGTTTGTTTTTCTCCTAAGAATAAGTTTAGTGGGCTTGGATTCTTAGACTTATGGGGCCTAACTTTCGGCCTTAGAGCCGATTATTTCTAATTTGGTTTTTAATTTTCTCTCTTTTGTTCTTTTGATTTGTACTTTTGCTAAATTAAAAAAAAAAACTTTCTCATTTTGTTTGAGTGATTCGCCCATTGTTTTGTGTGTGTATATAGTTTTGCTTTTGTGTAGGTTGTCACTTATTCATTTGATTTTTTTTTTTTTCTAAAAAATAAGAAAAAGAAAAAAATTTATTCTATCTTGCCTTGTACAAATCTATTTTCAGGTTGCAGGAAATCAGGAAAAGAAAGGACTTGATTTGCCTAACTTCACTTTGCACCGCTTTGCTTTGCGCTTGCTTAAAACAAAAATTGCCGCTTATAAATAAAATTGTTAATAAATTTTGCACGCATTGGTATATGTTTTCTTTCTTATTTTTATTTTATTCACATTGTTGATTGCTTGCATTTGCATTCACAAAACAAAAACAAAAATAAATAAAAAACAAAACAAAAATTCATTTGTAGTTGAATTGCAGTTCCCGTTTAATTTCTTTTTTGCATTCATCTCATTTTATTTTCATTTTCTAAGGACATTGTTATATTTTGACAAACTGGTTTCTTTCTAACAAATTATTTCTCAGTGTCTAGAGTATGGCAGAGCAATAACCGTTTATAAATATTATGGTGATTCGTAAATATTATATCATTTGTTCCTCCGAAGGTACATAAACCTTCCTAGTGCACTGATAACTCCTGTCCGTTAACTGGCTAAGAAATCTGTTGTTGAAATTAATCTAACTGTCATTATATAAATTTTAGAAAATTTGTGAATAAGTAATTCGCGTTCATATGGTTGCATTAGGTTCATGCATACATTAAAAAAACCAAAAAAAATTCTTTTGTGAATATTTTTTTTCTCTTAAAAAAAATTCAAAAGAAAAAAAATCTTTCTTGGAAATGTCCCAATTTCCTTATTCCTACGGATTTCACGATAGTTATAAAAATCAATATAATCCATATAATTTTACACCATATTCATATGGATATTTTAATAACAACTATTGTACAAACAATCTGGATTTTACACCATCAAGTCAAAATTTTCAAACTAATCATGATTTTACACCACAAAATTTTCAAATTGATGATCAACCCTTAACTCTTGAAACAAAAATTGAATCTTTACATGAAATGAGCACACAACAAAATCAAAGAGTAAATAAATGGTGTGATTCATATTTATGCAACAATTCAAGTCAAAGTTTTCAAAATAATCAAAATTCAAATTCAACTTCAAACTCAAATGACTTTGATCATAACCTTTATCGATCCAATTTGGAACTCCAAAATGAATTGCAAATTCAAAATGGAAATGTGAATAAATTTTCAAATGGTTTTGGCAATGGGAATAATTTCAATTGTGGTGCAACTGAAATTTTTTATTCTCAGCAAATTCAAATTGAAAATTCTCATGTAAATAATTATAAATTTGATTTTGCTGGGCAAATGAATGAAATTCACTATAATCACACGAATTTGTTGTTTCAAGACTACTTGAATTTTCATAAAAAACCAAAATAATCAAAACTTAATGTGTGATGATTCGAATGATAATCCATCTTTTACCAAAATCGACGATTTTCAAATAATAACTTTTGAAACTGAAAATAACAATCTTAACGAAGTTGTTGAAAACACGGTAATTGAGTTGGATTTCAATTCTTTTGAGAGGATGGAACCAAATCTCAAATTCGATATTCCTTTTTTTTTTGAAAATAACGACTTTTAAACGACAACTTTGGATTTTGAAAATGATACATGCACTGAAGTTATTGACAATTCACCAAAGGAAGACGAATTTAATGAATATGTTTTTTTGTGCTTTTTGAAAATTTATTAAATCTTGAAGAGGTAGATTTGAATCAACATTTTGATTTTGAAATCGATAATTCAAAAGAAATTTTCAATGGCATTTTTGAAATTAAATTTAGTGAAAATAAACATGAAATTATATTTAGTCTATCCCAAAAATCGTTGAAATTAAAGCAACTCAATCGATTTTTAATTAAAAAACATCATTTGTTTTTCCAAATACACGTTCAAATTCAAAATCTTTTACGATTTGGTTTTTCGAGCTTGAGCCGTGTCTCTCATACTTGAAAAGAAAAATGAATAGGTTTTTAGAAGATTGTTTCATTTACTTCTTGTTAATATATTTTAATATATTGTAAAAAAATCTTTTCACTTGTAATTATAAGTCGTATTTTCAAAATTTTCATTTTTTTTCCATATGGGCTGACTGTGGGGACACAGTCCAAATTATGTGTGGGTAGAGTTTCATGTTTATTTTGGATTTGCATAGAATTTTCCTTTTTCTTCATTCAACAAAAAAAGAATTTCACATTTCTATTTACTTTTAAATAATACATGATGAAGTTAGCATACAATTTTGGTCGTTCGATTAAAATGTTTGGAGATTTACTTCTCTTAACAAATAACCGAAGAAAAGTTTGAATTATGAGCAAATTTGGTGTAACTGGCATACAGGGAGATTCGTAGCTGATGAGTATGAAATGTTTTCTAATTTTTAATCCGATTAAATGAATGGTTGATTTAGACTGCTCGCGATAACATTTTAGATCTTTTAAGTGATTTTATGCTAAGATATCTCGCTTAACTCTCTCTCTCTCTCTCTCTTATGTAAAAAAAAGGAAAAAAAGTGTGCGTGTGTGTATATATATAATAATCCAAGGGTATCCAACATTGCTAGTACATCTAGCATTGGTGTGCAAACCCGCCAAGCTCTTTCCGACATTTTGTTGACAACGTCAACGTCGGTATACCTTGGTCTCATTTTATGAGTTGGACACCTTAGGATTACCGACCCTCACGTAAGTCCTAATGCAGTGTAGGGGTGGTATACCTATGCATTTGTAAATAATAATAATGTGAATATTTTGTAATAAAGAGAGAGTTAGCACTTAAAATCCAAGCATACTCTTCACTTATTCGACCTAACTTGTTAACAAAAAGGAAGTTGATATGTCATTTTACGACTGTCGATATCGATTATAGATTTCATTTCATATTTTCACTGTGTTTCTTCCAGAACAACTGGCCAAACTGGAGGAGTTTGCGACGATAACATGACTTTTGTTTGAAGTTTTGACTAGTAACAGACTCAAATTTCATAGTGACGACCCAAATTTGTGTTAACTCATTCGATGCATTGTTTAAAAGTAAATTACACATTTATAAATATTTCTTTTGTTTGAAAATTTGCATTCATCCTGTAAATATTTTCAAATCTTGTATTATGTAAATTTTTTTTTTGCATTTAACTGTTGGATTTTGCGGGTAGTATCCGTTGAAAACCCCCACGAGACAACACTCGTTTTATTGGGGACACCTAGAGGTTTAACGGCTTGTTGCATACGCTCGATACAATCGTGCTCCCTCGGATTTATCTTAGTATTTTTTACTTTATTCGAGGATGAATAAAAAGATAAGTGTGGGGTTATTTGATGTGCACATAAAAGTACACATTTATGTTCACATATTTATCCGTGTTTAGTTTAAATAAATGTCATATATGGGTATTTTATCGTGTTTAAAATTCAATTGATTTCAAAATATCATACATTCATCATCATACAAAGGAAAAATGGTCATTTTTGTGCTTAAGTTATTTTGAGAATTTTTACTTGGACATTTTTCATTGTTTTTGTAGACATTTGGTGCATTTGGAAGAGAGCTTCATAAAGATTTGTATGCATACAAAGGAATGAAGAGGAAATAATTCTCATATATGATCAAGGAGGACCCAACTACCTTTCCACTTACTACACTTAGAAGAAAATGGACAAATAAGCTGATGTTAAAGCTTCAAGAAAATTTGACGATGGATTAATTATAGCTTGATGATTACTTGGTGGCCACACTTCCTGAAGCGCATTCTTGGTAGCACGCTAAAAGTAAATTAGGGTTTTACTCATGTATAAATAGCCCCTGTATGTTGATATAAAAAGGATCTTGGGTTTTATTTAGTTTAGGATGGAGGATAAAATCAAAACCTCTATTTTTCTTCCATGGCTTCTTAGCCATGTCTCTTACGTAATCTCAGTTTGATGCAACTTTATTTCTAGTTCATTTGATTCTTATTATTTATTTTATACATTAGTGTAGTTTAGTTTTATGCAAGTACTTTAGATCTATTTTGTTGTTGATAGTTAGTTCTTTCTTTTGTTTTGTTCATACTTATGTTGAAACTTACATGTGTTGATTCGATAACACATATGAGTAGCTAATCCCTTTGATTTAGGGGTAATGAAGCTCTCTAACTTTGTGTAAGTTCAACATTTGTATGATTTGTGATCTCTAATTTATGCTTCACATTAGTGGATGTTGATGTAAGTTTATACAAGTGATTTTGAAAGTCTATGTTTATTGACAACAAAATAGGCTATGCTTAGTCAATGTAAACACAAATCATATCAATATTTGCTAAGTGGGTTTTGATTTTGAAATGAAAGTAAGAATAAAATTTGATGGTTTATAGTTCCATTAATTGTTCATAAGCCATACTTAAAATAGTTTTTTGCTTTAGTTTCATTTTCATGAGAATCATTGGTGGTTTAAATGTTGCATTTATGTCACTTAACGGAGATCATAGATCGTACGTTTGTTAATTTGCATAAATACAAGAGTGGATTTACCTCTAAATTGCTTTCATTTCTTATTTAGCTCTCAACTTAGTTCTTGTGTTAAGTTTTTGTTAGTTAAATCAATCCGAATTTCGGTTTACTTCGATTGAATAAGATTGAAATTAGTTCTTTCCCCGCGGATCAACTCGTATTCGCCACGTACAAACAATTGTACATCGTGCTTTTGCGGTTTATTATTACAATATTTTGTTGACGGTTTTCTAATTCGATTGAAAATCCGTTTGTAAACAAATGAGCATATAGATCAAAAAGAAAAGGGGAAAGAAGTGTTAGATTTGAAGATAACGATGTGGATGAGGAAAAGGAATTGTCTGTCACCATTAACAGTAGCCTGAAGCTCTCGAACCCTTTCTGTGACATGATCCGATGCCATCGAAATTTTATGAACTGTTTAAAGTCATATGATCTATCAAATATAATTACTTATAGTGTTTGTAACTTTTTCAATACAGGGACAAATCCTACAAGTGATGTATCAGATGAATAGAGATTTTCGTTTTGTAGAAAAAAACAAATATTCATATATGGATCATGTACAACACTTGTCAGACGGGGCCAAATAATAACTAAGAGTTTAAATATTTGTTTATATTAAATTTAAATATATATATATATATGTATATATTTTACCGTTTTATTACATGTGTACTAAATTATATATTTTACAATTTATTGAATTCTAACTGCGATGACTCCTATAAATCATTTATACACAAAATCATTTCGTGTAAGCACAAAACTCATGGTCGCACAAATTATCCAAAACTACAATCACTCAACATAGTATATACTTCGTCTTTGCATAAGCTATACTATTTGCAAACTCTATCACACACATAACGTTCAATACTAACCAAATCTACCTATGCAAATGCAATATACAAAATTAGAAAATTTTGAAATAGCTAATAATTTGATGATTATGGTGATAATAATAGCAATTAGGGGGTAACATAATGTAATATACATATACTAACAAGTAGGAATCAATCATGGTTTAAATTAAATCCTAAATCAATAAAAACCAAAAATTAAGTTTAGACAAATTACTCGATTTGGAGAGTTAGGAGGGAGGAGACGGGCTATAGATACTCCTAGATAGCATCGGAGCTGGTTGGGGTGGTGACATCGAAGTTGGAGATGTAGGGGAAAATGTTGTTGGAGGAAGAAAATGAGCTTCAGCTTGCTGGCTCTGGAAATGTATCCGAAAATTTCAAGAGGTTCCCAATGGCCGCTAACGACCATAATTTCATCGTTTCCAATGGCTCTTTTATAGCTGTTGATGACCATTGGAAACAGGAAAGTGGAATACACTATTTATCTAGTAGTGAAAGAGGTTGAATACCATAGATTTGTAGTAGTGGACGATGTCGTGAGGTGTTTGTTCAGCTAGAGTTCAAGCATTTGTTGAACAAGCAACTGAGTTCGGACTCAGACCCAAGTTTTTTCGAACTTAGACGTATGAATATGAGGAAAAGAATTGTAGATTAAGAGTTTTTGTATAGAATTTAGAATAGAATTGTTACAGAATGATTGTTTGTTTATAAAAGTGTAGATTAGAAAGAAAATAGTCATTAACAATACAGGGCTATGTAATTAATTATAAATTGTTGAGTAATTGGGCCCAGGCTTACATGTAATGAAGGGCTGAATATATCAGGGTACTCAGTGGATTATTATACATTTTATATCCCCCTCCCACAAACCCTATTTCCAGAGCTAGGGTTTGGAGACAAATAATGATTGTCACTGTTCTTCTTCTACTTCACTTTTCGTCTCAAATCCTCTTCAAAAGTGATGCTATCTTCTTCATCTTTACTCTTGTTCTTCGAGTCGTAAATGTTAACTTGAGTAGTGAGCTTATTAGAGGCAGATTTGTTCTCTTTCAGGTTGAATTTACTTCTATAGCTAGCCAGTGTTTGATGCTCTTCATATCCTTGTGTATCCGAGACAGATTCATGGCTATTGCTTGTGGATCTTCCATGTTTACTGGCTAGGATTTGGGCTTCAACATAGCGTTCTTAGTTGTAGCAACGAATTTTGACTTTTATGAGACTGCAAGCTGGTGATTTCTGCTATGCAGGCCTATTATCTTAAAGCTTCAAATCTGGATCTGGACAACGGTTTGGTTAGAATGTCAGTGGTTTGGTAAGTGGAAGGTACATGATTATATCAAGAAGCTTTTCCTTTTGAAACATTTCTCTTATGAAATATATTCCCAATTCCAAATGTTTATTTCTGGAATGTAAAACTGGGTTAGTAGTTAATGTTATTGCACTCATGTTGTCACACTACACTGTTGCTTTTGAATCTGTGTTGACTCTTAGTTCTCAAGAGCGATTGAATCCAAATTATTTCAGCTGTTGTACTAGCAATACTGCAATATTTTGCTTCAGTACTTGATCTAGAAATAGTGTTTTGTTTCTTTGCACACCAAGATATAGGGTTTTTTCCCAAAAATACACAATAACCACTTGTTGATTTTCTATCATCATAGTCATTAGCCCAATCTGCATCTAAATAGGCATTTATGTTTAGGTTGTTGCTTGACTTTAAGATTAGCCCTTGATGGATTGTGCCTTTTAAATATCTTAGTATCCTTTTAACTAATTTCCAATGATCACTTAGAGGTCTTTGCATAAAGTGACTTGCCTTGTTGACACCATATGATATTTCTGGTCTGGTTATGGTGACATATTGAAGGGATCCAATGATGCTTCTATATAGTCTTTCATTGCATGTAGGTCTCCATTTTTCTTTACTTAGATGTAGATTGGTTATCATTGGTGTAAGCAATGATTTTGCTTTGACTATTTTTGCTCTGACTAAGATCTCTATGATGTACTTTCTCTGGCATAATCTTAGTTCATTGTCTTCAGTTCTGCATACTTCCATTCCCATAAAGTATGACACTTCTCCCAAAACTTTTACTGAAAACTCATTGTTTCATTGACCGGTGATACTTCTGATTTCAAAATCACTATTGCCTGTGATTATAAAGTCATCTTTATAGATCAAAACATAGGTAATGGTGTTTGCTGCAAACTTTGTAAACAGTGAGTTAGCAGATCTTGTGGATATGTATCCAAGCTTTGTTAATGTTGCTTTTAGCTTATTGAACCAAACGGTCCAAACCCTTGGTGCTTGCTTTAGCCCATATATAGCTTTATTCAACTTGCACACCATGCTTTTGTCTGTTTTTTCTTTGAGACCTGGTAATAGTTCCATATATACTTCTTCTTACAAGTCATCATTCAAAAAAGCATTATTTACATCAAGTTGTTCAATGGTCCAATTCTTATGCAAGGCTATGGTTAGAATAATTATGATGGAATTTGGTTTCATAATAGGTGAGAATGTCTCATTCAAGTCAATTCAAATCGGTTCCACACTGTTGTGATATCCTTTTGCTACTAACCTAGCCTTGTATTTAGAGATTGTAAAATCAACATGCCTTTTTACTCTATATGTCAATTTACAACCAATAATATTTTATTTTTCGGTGTTTGAACTAAGCACCAAGTTTTCTTTCTGTTTAATTGATCGGCGGTTTTAGTTGTTCACACAAACCGTGATTTGTTTAACCGCAAGCGCACGACGTCTGTTGTAGTATTTGTGCGAGTACGGGTCGAATCCACAAGGAGTTGAATAATTTACTAATGTTTATTTAAATTCTAGGCTAGTTAGATGAAATTGAGTAATTGATTTGATTAGTTTAGAATAAGAAATTTCTAGAATAGAAGAGAGACAGACTTGCAAAAAATATTTAAGATCTTTGAGAATTAGAGATGAGATCTATTAACCTCTTGGCGAATCAATAGATCTTAAGAAAACAAAATCAGAAAAATAGAAAACCCAATGCAAGTAAGAACAGAAATTGAAATAAAGTAAAAGAGAACACAGAGAGAAAAGAGTAAATAAAAATTTAATTAGGAAGAAATATTACAGAGAGCAAAATAAAAAGAAAACCAAATTTTTATTGTTGAAATAGAGGTTTGATTACAAGAGAACAAAATAAGAGAAGAGAAGAAAAACCTAATTTTGATGCCCTAATGGCATCAATGCCAAGATAGCCTAAACTAACGCTAGGTAGGGATATTTATAGTGCTCCTTGGATCTAGATCTAAAAAGAAGATTTTTGTAGGAGCTTTTACTTGGTCTTCCTTTACTTTCTCCTTCTTTATTGTCTTTGAAATATCTTTCTTTGTATTTCTAGGAACTTCTTGCTTAGCACATTCTAGAAACTTTTGAATTGATCTTTTTGTAGATGCTTCTTGATCAAGCTTATTCCATATTCTTCTAGAAGCTTCTTTCTCTAGAATATTCTAGAATCTTCTCAAGTTGGCCCCTTTTAGATGGAATTTCTTCTTATTTTGAAAATAAAGCACCTGCCATAAACACAATTAAAAAGACCGAGTAATACTGCCTTAGAATAATAAAATGCATAATTAAGCAATGTAAAATTTACACAATTTGATGTTCATCAAATACACCCACACTAGAACTTTTATTCGTCCTCGAATAAAAACCTAACTAAATTTATTAGCCACAATTTCGTAGGGAATCACGATTGCATTTAGCGTATGCAACAAGCCTTTAAACCCCTAGGTGTCCCTAGTAGGACGAGTTGTGTCTCATGAGGGTTTTCAGCGGATACTACCCACAAAATCCAATGCAACATGATATGCTATTAATGCAACTATATGAGTGAAAAGAATATATGTAAAACATGATGAATCGGTTTGTTCTAAACAGTTACAATATTGTAGCGTATAAATGCACTAGTCAAAATCAAGAAATTTAAGTTCATCACCTAAAAACAAACTTCAAACAAAAACCAAAGTTTTCATCACATCAGACTCTAGCTTGCTAATATTTAGGTTAAAACACGGTGAAATTATGAAGTTCGTTTTTTCGTGATTGTCAAAGTTTGCAAAGTGATATTTCTATTTTCACTTGTATAACAATTTCAAATCGATAAAACTAAGAGTATGCTTTGATTTCATTCACTTATCTACTCTTTTTATTTATATTTTTACTTAATGATACCACATATTTTATTTTATTTTACTCATACACCTAACCCATGGACCAAGGTATACCATCCATGCACTGCCTTGCGGGCTTACGTGAGAATGGAATAGAGCTTAGCGGATTGTGCAAGCCGACTCTGACATTGTCAGTATAGGTCGGTGATCCTTAGATACCCAACTCATAAAATGAGACCAAGGTATACCTCTCATGCACTGCCTTGCGGGCTTACGTGAGAGTGGGACAGAGCTTTGCGGGTGTGCACACCAACGCAAGATGTACTAGCAATGTTGGATACCCTTGGTTTATTAATTATTATTATTATCATTATCACTATAATTATTAGCCAAGAGAGAATAATGCAAAATCATCTAAGAATCTCTTCATTATATAGATGTGAAAACTGTTAACTTGTGTATTCTAGAGATAACACTTTTTAAACAATGACAATAAATAACAAGTTTCGTAATTTCCACCTATGAATCAACCTGCATATTAGCTTACTATTATCTTCTGTGATTTGCACTTTTCATCTTATTTTCCATCTGAAGCTAACGATTCACAAAAATTTCCATCAAATGACTATTGCAATATATCTACCCTACTGTATCTATTTATAATAAACAGATTTTTTTCCAAGTAAATGCTATGTCTTAAATGCACATGCTTAAAATAAATGTGATTTTACATGCAGAAAAGAAAAAAAATGAGTGCAACTAGGAAAAACATGTAAAATTGAAAATGAATTAATGCAACATGAGTCTCCTCCCACACTTAAATTCAACAGTGTCCTCACTGTTCATAACGTTTTCTAAACTCGAAGGACAATACCCATAAATGGATGCAATGCAAAATGATTTGTAATATAGAATGCAATGTACTGATATGCATAAATGGATTGTGTATAAAATAATATATATGTTTACGATGAATGCGATGCATATATTTCCACCACCTTTTTCTTCCGCACTTGGTTTTTGTATTATTTGTTCCCCCTATGCTATGCTTAGGTACATTGCTTAATAAGAAACTTCTTTTCATTAGCATCTCAATTTTATACCTAGATTTATAGTTAGTTAGATTGATATCTACGTATCTTGTAAATGTAGATTTCTCCAACCAAGCTTTGTGTATGATGTGATTCATATACTCGACAAATTGATCGGTGTAGTACTTTATAAATAAGTGATCGTGCATAATTGTAGATAAATTAGTAAAATCAAGAGGTGATCCATGATCATGTTCAATATCAAGTGCCTTGTTAGTTGACATTTTGATATTCTCAACAAGTTCAAAATTAATTTTGGGTTCACCGTCACCATTAGCCTCATTAGTGTAATTTTCTACTTCACACACTAAGCTCTCACATTTTTCCTCTTTTGCAATTTCATCAAAAATTAAATTTGACTCACCATCGTCTGAGAATTTATTTTCAGACAGTCCAATAAATTTGAGTTCACCAAATTCCACATCAGCAATAGCCTTACTGTTTTTAAAATTTCCAACCTCAAATTTTTTGGTTTCCATCTCGTTAGTGTTAGGTAAAGGGAGATTGAAATTCAAAACTAAATCTTGTTCTTTAAAAGAATCAAAATCCAAATCTATCCGTGAAATTTTAACAGCTTCATCAGGATTTTCATTTTCAATTTCATAGGCGGTTGTTTCAAAATTATCATTGCGAATAAGAATTTGATTATCGTTTGGCTTGCTCACAGAAGAGGGAAGAATGTTACGAGTGCCACCTTTCGATAACGGTTGGAAGTGTGGTAAGTCAACAATTGAAGACATCATATTATTGAAAGCACCGAAATCTCTGATATTATCAGTTTTCTTACTCGATCTTAAGGTAAAAATTGAATTTATCGAGCTTAATTTTTCATCCTCACTAGAATTCACGCCCCAAGAATTATTATATTTAGGTTTTACTTCCAATTGACTTGATAATTTCTCATTCTTGTTATCTATGGACAAGTTCTTTACCATTTTCATGAGTTGATTGCATTTATAATCAGTTTCTCTTCGAATTTCCTTAATTTGTCTTTCAGGAAGAACATAGCACTGTGGTTGTTGAGATGATTTTGATGTGTTTCTACGATGTGTAGGTATATAAGTTTGACTAGTAGAACTCTTACTTTGAGGAACGAATGTTGGATTAGGTATTTGAGAAGGTTGAGTATTTTGGCTCGTTGAACAAAAATGTGAAGATCTTGCAAAATTATTTTGATTTGACCATGACAAATTTGGATGCTACCTCCAGTTAGAAATATATGAAGGATTAGTTGGAGCAAAGGCGTTCACTTGTTCTTGAGAATACAGAAGTAGCTCTTCTTTGACTAGGAAGTCATTGGTAAAGAAGTGGGAGGTGTCTACTGCGTGTACTCCTCTAGGATTTGTATGAATTGATTTCCATTGTTGATCTTAATTGGCATATTCTTCGAAAAAACCCAAGCTTCCTCGCTTGATTTATCCAAAAATTCTCCACAACACATAGTTTCAAGTTGAGTTCGAGTTGGATAATTAAGTCCTTCATATAATATTTGGCATAATATGTGTTTTGGAATTCCATGATGAGGACAACTTTGTAATAGTTGGTTGAACCGTTCAAAATATTGGAAAAAGGTTTCCCTTTCATTTTGCATGAATTGATGAATTTCAATTCTAATTATTTGAGTTTTACAAAAAGGAAAGAACTTTTTTATGAATATTGTTTCGAAATCATTCCAACTATAAATAGAAGGTCGTGGAAGAGACTTAAACCACCTTCTAGCGCTACCTACTAGAGCAAATGGAATCAATCTAAGTTTAATGGATTCACGTGAAAGTTGTTGCATTTTTATTGCGGATGTATATAATTCAAGATCATCAAGAAATTCATATGCATTTTCAAAACCAGTAAACTTAGGAACGCCTTGAATGAAAGAATTTTTTTATTCAAAATTATTTCCTTCGTTCGGTGGAAAAACTGTAACTAGAGGTTGTGCAGTTCTAACCGGGTAGCATTGTTCTCTTAACGATAAACCTCGACGTGGTCGTGGTTGTTGAAAATTTTGTGGGAAAGGAAAAACTGGATTTTGATTATTTTGATTTTGATAATTAAAAACCATTTCGTTATGCCTAGGTGATTGTAGTGCAGAACCGTGATTACTCATTGATGTCAGTTGTTCAAGAGAAGTAGTGTTACGTCTTTCTAACCGTTTACGATCGTTTCGAAACCACGTTTGCATAAACAACAATTTTATTTTTTAATTTATTATCAAGTTAAAATTACTAACAACCACCAAAATAAATAAGAATTGAAAGTTAAAATACTCACAGTGGTTATAATGCCGACGTCGTTTCTTTTGAATTGCCCTCTCTTGTGTCAAACTGATCAGCTTTCTGTTTTGGACTTTCAGGCGAGGTTGCCGTTGAAGGCTTGGCACAGTTCAGGTCTGGTGTGACTTTTCTTGTGTAGTGATTTGTGGCAAAGCGAGGTACTGCGAAACAAGGAAAAATGTTTTTTTTTAAGTTTTATGTGAGAAAAAAAATAGTAGAATAATAGAAAAAAATGGTTTTTTTTAATGAAAACAAGAAGTAAACTAGGAAATGACAAGAATTCATTTTTTTTTCTGAGTAAAGAAAACAGAAACAAAAGGCTACTAACAAGAAAACAAAGGAAAATAAGCAATTAACAGAAAAAAATTGATTTTTTTTCAAAGGTTGATAAAAGAAACAAAAACTACTAATAACGAAACTAAGCGACTAAATTAAAGGAAAAAAAATGATATATTTTTGTTAACTTTACGAAAATTGCAAAAGGTTGGAAAGAACTAAAATAATTGGAAAACTACAAAACTAAAAAAAATGATTTTTTTTCTTTTTAATTAAATAAAAGGAAGCAAAGAAAAATGGAAAACAAAAATCTAAGACTTCAAATAAGAAAACTAAGTGACTAAACTAAGAAAAAAAAATGATTTTTTTTTTACTTTTCAAATATGAAGAAGAAAAAAAACAAGGAACTACAACTTAATAGAAAATAGAAAACAAATTGTAAATTAAAAAAAACTAACACGAATCGAAAATTAAATAAACACTAGGAATTATAAAAACTCCCTAGCAACGACGCCAAAAACTTGATCGGCATTTTTAGTTGTTCACACAAACCTTGATTTGTTTAACCGCAAGCGCACGGCGTTTGTTGTAGTATTTGTGCGAGTACGGGTCGAAACCACAGGGAGTTGTATAATTTACTAATGTTTATTTAAATTCTAGGCGAGTTAGACGAAATGAGTAATTGATTTGATTAGTTTAGAATAAGAAATTGCTAGAATAAAAGAGAGACAGACTTGCAGAGAATATTTAAGGTGTTTGAGAATTAGAGACGAGATCTGTTAACCTCTTGGCGAATCAATAGATCTCAAGAAAATAAAATCAGGAAAATAGAAAACCCAATGCAAGCAAGAGCAGAAATTGAAATAAAGTAAAAGAGAATACGGAGAGAAAAGAGTAAATAAAAATTTAATTAGGAAGAAATATTACAATGAGCAAAATAAAAAGAAAACCAAATTTTTATTGCTGAAATAGAGGTTTGATTACAAGAGAACAAAATATGAGAAGAGAAGAAAAACCTAATTTTGATGCCCTAATGGCATCAATGCCAAGATAGCCTAAACTAACGCTAGGTAGGGATATTTATAGTGCTCCTTGGATCTAGATCTAAAAAGAAGATTTTTGTAGGAGCTTTTACTTGGTCTTCCTTTATTTTCTCCTTCTTTATTGTTTTTGAAATCTCTTTCTTTGTATTTCTAGGAGCTTCTTGCTTAGCACATTCCATAAACTTTTGAATTGATCTTTTTGTAGATGCTTCTTAATCAAGCTTATTCCATATTCTTCTAGAAGCTTCTTTCTCTAGAATATTCTAGAATCTTCTCAAGTTGGCCCCTTTTTAGATGGAATTTCTTCTTATTTTGAAAATAAAGCACCTGCCATAAACACAATTAAAAAGACCGAGTAATACTGTCTTAGAATAATAAAATGCATAATTAAGAAATGTAAAATTTACAAAATTTGATGTTCATCATTAATGCATCTAATTCTTCTTTCTTTGCTAATCTCCACTTATCATTCAACATAGCTTGATGACAAGTGGGTGGTTCATCATCATTGTATTCAGTACAGAAAGTTTTTGGTTTGAATATACCACTTTTTGCCCTTGTTATCATATGATGTTGATTCTGAGCTTGAGTGTCTTCTCTGTTCCATTCAGGTTGAGTGCTCTCTGATTTGTTGCTTTCATCATTACTCACACTTTGATGTTGTGAGTTAGCATTATTATCATCAGCTCTAATCTCTCAGTTTTGATCTGATTCAGTGTTAGTCGGACTATAATGTGGGGTACTGATAGTTTTTGTACTTTTTGTGTGTGTGTCATACTATCAATTGAGTGTAGCACATATGCAACATCACTAACTTATTCAAGAATAGAGGGAATGGAAAATATGGGATTATAAATTTTCTTTATTGTTTTGCACGAGTTTTTGAATGGAAAATTTTTCTCATTAAATATAACATGCCTAGATATATAGATTTTTCCATTATTGTCAATACACTTGCAATGTAATAACCCGAAAATCTGGGCCAGTTTAAAATTTTTGTTTTGGCAATTTTAGCAAATTTTGATTATTTAAAATAGATTATTTTAAATAAAAAGGACCAAAAATTTATTTTGAATATAATTCGACGTATATACTATATACGTCGTCGTTAGAATATAAATAATTATTTATAATTATAAATAGGAATTGAAAATGGCGCGGTAGTTCGATAATTCGATTTCAAACTTCAATTGAATGTACCGGGTGCAAAACAATCCTGATTTTAGTGAAACCAAAAACATTAGGATCTAATTGATGATATCTTTCCAACGAATCCGTAAAATCAAAATTTCATAGCGGGGATCAAAAGATATGTCCAGTTGAAAAATCTGAATAGTCGCTATGGAATTCAGGCCCTTAAAAATGGAAATTTTGCAAACGACCTCGGATTTCGACGAAACCAGTTTTGTTGGGTCCGTGATGTAAAGTTATTGCTAGGTTTCAAATTTCATAAATTTTCGAATCAATATGTGAGCGTGGCAAAGGAAAACGCGTTTGACCAGTTTCAGTTGATTTTAATCGACTGGAAATTGGCCATTTTTCAAACGGTCTCAGAATTCGACGAAACTAGTTTTGTTAGGACCGTATCATCAATACGAAGCTAGAAAATATTTTTCTATAATTTTTCGAGTTAGTATGTGACCCCGGTAATTTGAAATGTACGTTTAAAATTCAATATAGTGATTTAAATGTAAACTCAACGGAAACTGATTGTAACAATCGAATCAGCTTACGATACATATCCCATTGTGTTCGGAATGGGGGTAAAACGCTATAGACGACAGGCGGTGGGCCTCGTTTCGAGGTCGTATGTGAAGGTCAACTTTTTGCAAAATAAAATAATTAAAAAAATAAAAAAAACCCCCCTTTTCCTTTATCTCTGGCCCCCCTCCTTTCAAAAACAAATCGACAGTCAGAAAAGAAAAAAAAAAACGAAACCGTCGATGACGGAAACCGACCGCCGCCACCCTCCTCATCACCGCAGCCACCTCTCCACCTCCAAGCCCTCGCCCTCCTTCCCCCACAGCCAATCGAAGCCCCTCCTCCATCGAAGAACCCACGGACCGTCGCCCCCAAAACCCCCTAAACCCTAACCTCGAGCACACCTCCTTCCACCGCCGCCGCGTCCCAGCAGACCGCCACCCTCCGTCTCTGTTCGTAGCAGCGACCCCCCCCCTTTTCTAACTCAGAAAAAGGTGAGTTTTTAATGTTTTATTTTAATTTAAAAACTGATTTCAGTTATATATAAAAACTGATTTTATTTTATGTTATAAAGCAATGATTTTTACTTAGAAATCTTTAAATTTGAAAAGGTTTGATCTTTATATTTGTAAAGATAAAATCTTTATATGAGAAAAGGCGAAATATTTATTTTTGAAAAGGCGAAATATTTATTTTTGAAAGGGCGAAATATTTCTTTTTGAAAAGGCGAAATTTTTATGATGAAAGTAGCGTTATAAAAATATGGTTAATATAATGAAAACATCGAAGTAAAAATGTGATTTTTATATATTGAACATCAAAGTAAAAATGTGATTTTTATATATTGAACATCAAAGTAAAAATGTGATTTTTATATATAGAATAGCAAAGTAAAAATTCGATTTTTACATATGTAGTGAATACGGGCAAAGAAAGTGATAAGAGGCAAGAACGACGAAGATTTCTCTAAATGAAGAGTCAAGATGATTGGATAGCTATATGTAAGAACTTCTCACCTTTCAATTTAATTTTTCTAGTTATATATATATACTAGGATGCAGACGGTGTTTAGTAGCACCGGACACCCGTCATCCACAGACCATGGATGGCTTGTTTGTTAAATTTTTTGGTTGAGTAGTTAGTTAGAATATTTGATTGAATGGTTGTTTGATGAAATGAAATTGATATGATTGATGTGTGAATGGCGTGGGCCTTCACTAGACCGGGAATAAGGCTAGGCCTTGTCCCGTTTCTAGTATCGTGCCGTTATGCCGCCGAAATTTTCTAAAATAAGTTAGAAAAATAAAGATAATATTTTATTTGATAAATGAAATGAATAGAAAATTCATAGGTTGAATAAAATAGTTTGATCGTTAAAAATATAATTTTTAATGTGAATGTGAATAAATAAATATTCATTTACAAACCGGACGGTTTGTTTATATACACCTATTTGAAGGACATTGATTGGGACGATAAATTTTACACATCGCCCAACTGCACAAATAAAATCTGTGTTTGATTGTTTGAAACCCCACACGGGTATTGGGATGATATTTGACGTACACTAATCCCGATTGTTTAGTTGTATGTCGATCGATTGATTGACAGACTGTTATAAGCGTTGAATATTTATATTTGATGCTTATACAGTGTAGAATGCACTTTGGATGATGGTTGATTATTCATCGTTGTTATTGTATACATGTGTTGTAGAAAATCCATATAGTTAACACTATATGGTAATTGTTTGGGCCTCATTCCAGTTTCGAAAAAGAAATATTTGAAATAGAAATATTTAATATAGAAATATTTGAATAGGAAATATTTGAAAAAGAAATATTTGAAATAGAATATTTGAAAATAGAATGATACGAAGCCGTGTTGATTAGAGATGCGCCATTTTGATGTGAACGATGTAAATATCTATTTTACTCATTTTAAAATGAATATTGAAAAGTGATTTCGAAATCGCATATTTTGAAATGAAATTTGAATTAAATTGAATAGGAATCAAATTCGAATTGAATATATAACGAATTTGATTTCAATTGAATATATAATGAATTTGATTCAAATAGAAAACCAATTTGAATTGAATCGAATAGAAAACCAATTTGAATTGAATCGAATAGAAAACCAATTTGAATTGAATCGAATAGAAAACCAATTTGAATTGAATCGAATAGAAAACCAATTTGAATTGAATCGAATAGAAAACGACTTTGGAATTGAATTAAATTGAAAACGAATTCAAATTGAATTGAAAGCGAATTGAAATGAATTCAAATTGAGTTGAAATTTGAATTGAATAGAAATGAATTTTAAAACGAATTTATAAAGAAGAATTCAATTTTGATTTGAATTGAAATGGAAGTTGAAATTGCTTTTGAAACGAATTTAAAACTATTTATATAATTCGTTTTAAATAGAAATCGACGAAATATATATATTATATATATAATATAATGGCCTGAATAGAACGCGCCGCGCCGCGGCAGTTCGTGAATTTCGACCATTTATTTCAAACGGACATTACGGGAGATCCGACCGTCGGATTCTCCTAAAACCGGAACCGTTGGGTTCGTATCGAAAAGAGCTTTCTAATGAATGTTAGAAATTTGAAATCTAACAGTTGGGTTTGGAGATACGTCCAAATCAAATTCGAAAAAGGTCGCTGTAAGTGCAGTTCGATGGCCGTTGATGGAAATCGACTGTACGGGCCTTGATAAAATTATTAAAAATAGTAATAATTTGTGTAAAATCATAAGAAATGATCTGGGAAAAATTGGGATGAAAAAAATCCATATTTGAAAAGATAAAAATAGATTTTTATCGAAATGAACTAGTTTTGAACTAAAATTATAATTCTATTTATTTTTAAATAAATAAATTGAACTCGAAAGGGTTTTAAAAATGACCAGAATTTCCAATGATTGCATTGGAGTGGATTTGAATCGAAATTGTCTTCGGAATATTTCGATGTTGGAATTCGAGATTATACGGATGTTGTTATGGAAATTTGAAAGATATATATTTATATCGTTATTTCCAATACGACATTTGTTAATCGTAGAATTTGATATTGAATATAAGCCGATATATTTTCTATTCAGAGCCTTGTATTGAATATCAAATGTGATTTGGGTTTGTCGTGAATGGTGTCTTCACTAACACTGTTCTTGAACCCAGTTGAGAAAAGATTAAATCTTTTTATTTATATTTAATGAAGTGTACCAATTAAATAATATTTAATTGGAATTGAGTTGATATTGATTTTTGGGTTTATCGTGAACAGTGTTTTAAATAACACTCGTTCTTTAACCCAATAATTAATGGAATGTGATTTTGGGTTTATCGTGAACCGTGTTTTAAATGACACTGATTCTTTAACCCAGTTAGCGATTAAAACTAAGTGGAGTTTTAATGAATCTTTAATTAGATTGAAATAATCGAAATGGAGTATCACCAGTTTTGCTCCAGGCGATAGTTAAATCTTTAATTAGATTTGAACATGAAATGATAATTGAATTTACCGGTAACACCGTGGTGTTAGATATGAAGTAAGACCCGTTTTACTTCATGGGATGAATAGGTTGGGATTGGGAAATTAAAACAAATGATTACTTCGGTAAGGTTCGCTAATTCCGACTAGTTTGAATTGATATTCAAAAATAGAATAAAGAATAAATTCAAGGAATTTATCTTGGATAAAATTAATGGGAACCTTTCCCTATGAATGTGAAATTTAGAAACTAACTGTCGGTTAGCCAAGCAGAATGGTTTTCTGGATATTGATCTGATGTTGGTTTCAGCCTTCGGGGTTAATATTTGGGAAATTATTCTCTTGATTAATTTACGGTTAGTGACTGATGAATTGGAATGAGGCGTATGTTGTGTTTGTGTAACACTTATTTAAAATATACGCGAGTTATTTGGAAAGACCAGGTTTATCCCATTCTGAATAACTGATACGACGATAAGTCGAAGATGAAGACGGTGGTCGAAGACCAGAAGTCTTCACGTCGTTTGGGTGATTACTGATGATCTTGATTGGGCTGTACACCCAAGAAGATGGAAACAGTTGGTGATCGTCCAGACGTACTTGGAGATCGATGGATATGCGGGGTACTAGGTGCCTCCGGTTTCGTTCAGACCCAGAGTGAACTTGTAAATGGACTGTGTGTCTGACATTGGATTTTAGTCCGTGTGATTGATCTCTATTAAATATATATCTATTTGGCGGCGGAGAATTTATTCTCTTGCTTAACGCCCTTCTCTGAGACGTACGAGCTCAGGGGTTATATATTGATGGATATCAAACGCATGGAGTGAATTGCCTGTGTGGCATGCCTAAGTGGCAATTAATCGAGGCTTCTGTTGAAAAGCAAAGTCTTGTGGTGATGATCAAAGCACGGCCTTTGTGGCATAGCTTTGTGTAACGTTTACTTCGCGCGTTTCGCACCCCGGTTGTGAACCAAAAACGGGAGAGGACCTCAGGGAGGGCATGCGTTTCTTTCTAGCTAGGGTGGTGCCAGTGACCTACCAGCCCTGACATTTATATACTTTTCACCTGTGTGGTTGTTGCTGTTGCGAGGCGCCTCGGTTTGATCGGACGATCCGGGTCCGATGGAGTCATTCGTTGGCTCATTTACGCCCCAAAGGGCGGGGAAACGTATTGTTCAGGCACTATAATCCACATCGGTGGACCGGCCCTATCGCTCCATGGGGCAGTTGCGGCTGTTCCTGAGGCTCGGGCTAGAGAGTCTCGAATCGGTAGAGGACGATCCCTGGCCTCGGTTCATAGATGGAAATCCAATTTCCAAATACATGACTTTGCGATTTCGATTGTATAACCTATATATGGCAACATAGTGGTATGGGGCATTCATGCCGCCTATGATTGATACTTATGATTTGAAGTTGTTTTATACACTATACACTTATAATAGTATCAAATGATTTCTTTTAAACGTATCAAGCATTCTTGGCTATTATAAGGTAAAAACCCTATCCCCCGGCTTGCGTTGCATTCTATGATAGGACCTGGGTCTTATAATAGCTTCATTTTTCTTTATTTAGCATTGCGCTGTTGTTATGCACTGGTATTCTTGGGAGGAAACCCGTTCCGTGTTATACGGCGTGGTCCCTTGATTTACCTAACTTTAAGATAAAGATTAATAACTGTTTTAGTTCTCACACCAGTCCCATGACTGACCTGGAGTTTATTGTTTTAACCTAAACTCTGGGTTCCCTTATTTTGACGCGGGCAGCTAGTAGTTTTGGTTTTGCAGATTTATATTCACAGGATCCTGGTTTACAGCTGGAACGATATCCGGAAAGCCTTGTATCCGTATATCTCATTCTAGTTGTGTATTGTATTATTTTTCCGCTGCTATGTATTTAAATGTAATTTAAATCTCTGATATTTCTGTGTAATATTCATTTATACTTTGTATATTCTTGTAATCTGATGCATTGTTGTAATATACAATGAAATGTTCTTCTGTATGTGTTCTGTTTTGTCGTGTTCTCAAACGATCAGGCGTTTCGAACGGTCTGGGTCGGTTTAACGACGGGTTCGGACCGAGCGAAATTCCTTGCCGTCACATTTGGTATCAGAGCTTTGGTTTACAAAGCTCAGAGAACAAGGCACATTAGAACCATACGAAAGAATTCATCAGATATTGGATTAGTAATATCCAATGGGGATGACTCGTCAGAGATGGGATCAGTGGTATCCTAGAACGAGTGTGAAGAGTAAATTTTTAAAATAAAAATGAAAACCCATTTTGTTTTGAAATTTAAATCAACTATTCGTATTTGATTATTTATTCTATATTGATCAGGACATTCCGATATATAAAGATTTTGCATATACGTCTTGCAAACGTGTATTCGAAGTTTCAATGTATTGGATAATTATAGGATCGTACTCTAGTTGCCCGGGGATAATTCTGGTGACGGGGCACCATCGCCAGTATTTATTTTCGAGCGACGAAAGTGAGATTTCTATATTTCCTATTGACTGGTGTGAGAACCAAAATTAGATAGGGCCTATTGTTGTGATTTGGCATCAAAAACATGATTTTTGTACATGTATCAAAATTATGAATTTGAAACTCTAATTCACTAATTGATTGATGTTTGTGTTGTTTGTTTATTTGTTTGATAATTTTGAACCATTATGCCTAATTGAACCAAATATCGAACTATATTGAAAATTGGTCGCATTTGCTTGCATATACATATACTTATATGGAACAGGTCATAGCAAGGAGGCTAGAGCAGAGAATAAAATTTGTTTGCCCGACAAATAGGTACATGTTTACTACATAAATTACTGTTTTGTTTGGGTGATGATGATTTTATGAGCCTATGGGCTAGCCGCTTGGCTTTTTCTTTTTCTTTTTGAGATTAGAAGGACCGGGGAAGCTATTTGAAATTCCCCGATGCTCCCGGTGCAGGGGAGGTTATGGCGAAATTTTTCGAAAATTTAGGGTGTTAGCCAAATTTTTAAAATTTTTGGAAATTCTCAGAAACTGAAAAGTTGGAGAATGCAAGCCAGATCGAACGTAGTGTTGATTAATCAAATCACTTTCGACTTTGTTCCTTTTCGGGGACGAAAAGTTTTAAGTGGGGGAGATTGTAATAACTCGAAAATCTGGGCCAGTTTAAAATTTTTGTTTTGGCAATTTTAGCGAATTTTGATTATTTAAAATAGATTATTTTAAATAAAAACGACCAAAAATTTATTTTGAATATAATTCGACGTATATATTATATACGTCGTCGTTAGAATATAAATAATTATTTATAATTATAAATAGGAATTGAAAATGGCGCGGTAGTTCGATAATTCGATTTCAAACTTCAATTGAATGTACCGGGTACAAAACAATCCTGATTTTAGTGAAACCAAAAACATTAGGATCTAATTGATGATATATTTCCAACGAATCCGTAAAATCAAAATTTCATAGCGGGGATCAAAAGATATGTCCAGTTGAAAAATCTGAATAGTCGCTATGGAATTCAGACCCTTAAAAATGGAAATTTTGCAAACGACCTCGGATTTCGACGAAACCAGTTTTGTTGGGTCTGTGATGTAAAGTTATTGCTAGGTTTCAAATTTCATAATTTTTCGAATCAATATGTGAGCGTGGCAAAGGAAAACGCGTTTGACCAGTTTTAGTTGATTTTAATCGACTGGAAATTGGCCATTTTTCAAACGGTCTCAGAATTCGACGAAACTAGTTTTGTTAGGACCGTATCGTCAATACGAAGCTTGAAAATATTTTTCTATAATTTTTCGAGTTAGTATGTGACCCCGGTAATTTGAAATGTACGTTTAAAATTCAATATAGTGATTTAAATGTAAACTCAACGGAAACTGATTGTAACAATCGAATCAGCTTACGATACATATCCCATTGTGTTTGGAATGGGGGTAAAACGCTATAGACGACAGGCGGTGGGCCTCGTTTCGAGGTCGTATGTGAAGGTCAACTTTTTGCAAAATAAAATAATTAAAAAAATAAAAAAACCCCCTTTTCCTTTATCTCTGGCCCCCCTCCTTTCAAAAACAAATCGACAGTCAGAAAAGAAAAGAAAAAAAAAACGAAACCGTCGATGACGGAAACCGAGCGCTGCCACCCTCCTCATCACCGCGGCCACCTCTCCACCTCCAAGCCCTCGCCCTCCTTCCCCCACAGCCAATCGAAGCCCCTCCTCCAACGCAGAACCCACGGACCGTCGCCCCCAAAACCCCCGAAACCCTAACCTCGAGCGCACCTCCTCCCACCGCCGCCGCGTCCCAGCAGACCGCCACCCTCCGTCTCCGTTCGTAGCAGCGACCCCCCCTTTTCTAACTCGGAAAAAGGTGAGTTTTTAATGTTTTATTTTAATTTAAAAACTGATTTCAGTTATATATAAAAACTGATTTTATTTTATGTTATAAAGCAATGATTTTTACTTAGAAATCTTTAAATTTGAAAAGGTTTGATCTTTATATTTGTAAAGATAAAATCTTTATATGAGAAAAGGCGAAATATTTATTTTTGAAAAGGCGAAATATTTATTTTTGAAAGGGCGAAATATTTCTTTTTGAAAAGGCGAAATTTTTATGATGAAAGTAGCGTTATAAAAATATGGTTAATATAATGAAAACATCGAAGTAAAAATGTGATTTTTATATATTGAACATCAAAGCAAAAATGTGATTTTTATATATTGAACATCAAAGTAAAAATGTGATTTTTATATATAGAATAGCAAAGTAAAATTTCGATTTTTACATATGTAGTGAATACGGGCAAAGAAAGTGATAAGAGGCAAGAACGACGAAGATTTCTCTAAATGAAGAGTCAAGATGATTGGATAGTTATATGTAAGAACTTCTCACCTTTCAATTTAATTTTTCTAGTTATATATATACTAGGATGCAGACGGTGTTTAGTAGCACCCGACACCCGTCATCCACAGACCATGGATGGCTTGTTTGTTAAATTGTTTGGTTGAGTAGTTAGTTAGAATATTTGATTGAATGGTTGTTTGATGAAATGAAATTGATATGATTGATGTGTGAATGGCGTGGGGCTTCACTAGACCGGGGATAAGGCTAGGCCTTGTCCCGTTTCTACTATCGTGCCGTTATGCCGCCGAAATTTTCTAAAATAAGTTAGAAAAATAAAGATAATATTTTATTTGATAAATGAACTGAATAGAAAATTCATAGGTTGAATAAAATAGTTTGATCGTTAAAAATATAATTTTTAATGTGAATTCGAATAAATAAATATTCATTTACAAACCGGACGGTTTGTTTATATACACCTATTTGAAGGACATTGATTGGGACGATAAATTTTACACATCGCCCAACTGCACAAATAAAATCTGTGTTTGATTGTTTGAAACCCCACACAGGTATTGGGATGATATTTGACGTACACTAATCCCGATTGTTTAGTTGTATGTCGATCGATTGATTGACAGACTGTTATAAGCGTTGAATATTTATATTTGATGCTTATACAGTGTAGAATGCACTTTGGATGATGGTTGATTATTCATCGTTGTTATTGTATACATGTGTTGTAGAAAATCCATATAATTAACACTATATGGTAATTGTTTGGGCCTCATTCCAGTTTCGAAAAAGAAATATTTGAAATAGAAATATTTAATATAGAAATATTTGAATAGGAAATATTTGAAAAAGAAATATTTGAAATAGAATATTTGAAAATAGAATGATATGAAGCCGTGTTGATTAGAGATGCGCCATTTTGACGTGAATGATGTAAATATCGATTTTACTCATTTTAAAATGAATATTGAAAAGTGATTTCGAAATCGCATATTTTGAAATGAAATTTGAATTAAATTGAATAGGAATCAAATTCGAATTGAATATATAACGAATTTGATTTCAATTGAATATATAATGAATCTGATTCAAATAGAAAACCTATTTGAATTGAATCGAATAGAAAACCAATTTGAATTGAATCGATTAAAACCAATTTGAATTGAATCGAATAGAAAACCAATTTGAATTGAATCGAATAGAAAACCAATTTGAATTGAATCGAATAGAAAATGACTTTGGAATTGAATTAAATTGAAAACGAATTCAAATTGAATTGAAAGCGAATTGAAATGAATTCAAATTGAATTGAAATTTGAATTGAATAGAAATGAATTTTAAAACGAATTTATAAAGAAGAATTCAATTTTGATTTGAATTGAAATGGAAGTTGAAATTGCTTTTGAAATGAATTTAAAACTATTTATATAATTCGTTTTAAATAGAAATCGACGAAATATATATATTATATATTATATATATAATATAATGGCCTGAATAGAATGCGCCGCGCCGCGGCAGTTCGTGAATTTCGACCATTTATTTCAAACGGACATTACGGGAGATCCGACCGTCGGATTCTCCTAAAACCAGAACCGTTGGGTTCGTATCGAAAAGAGCTTTCTAACGAATGTTAGAAATTTGAAATCTAACGGTTGGATTTGGAGATACGTCCAAATCAAATTCGAAAAAGGTCGTTGTAAGTGCAGTTCGATGGCCGTTGATGGAAATCGACTGTACGGGCCTTGATAAAATTATTAAAAATAGTAATAATTTGTGTAAAATCATAAGAAATGATCTGGGAAAAATTGGGATGAAAAACTCCATATTTGAAAAGATAAAAATAGATTTTTATCGAAATGAACTAGTTTTGAACTAGAATTATAATTCTATTTATTTTTAAATAAATAAATTGAACTCGAAAGGGTTTTAAAAATGACCAGAATTTCCAATGATTGCATTGGAGTGGATTTGAACCGAAATTGTCTTCGGAATATTTCGATGTTGGAATTCGAGATTATACGGATGTTGTTATGGAAATTTGAAAGATATATATTTATATCGTTATTTCCAATACGACATTTGTTAATCGTAGAATTTGATATTGAATATAAGCCGATATATTTTCTATTCAGAGCCTTGTATTGAATATCAAATGTGATTTGGGTTTGTCGTGAATGGTGTCTTCACTAACACTGTTCTTGAACCCAGTTGAGAAAAGATTAAATCTTTTTATTTAGATTTAATGAAGTGTACCAATTAAATAATATTTAATTGGAATTGAATCGATATTGATTTTTGGGTTTATCGTGAACAGTGTTTTAAATAACACTCGTTCTTTAACCCAATAATTAATGGAATGTGATTTTGGGTTTATCGTGAACCGTGTTTTAAATGACACTAATTCTTTAACCCAGTTAGCGATTAAAACTAAGTGGAGTTTTAATGAATCTTTAATTAGATTGAAATAATCGAAATGGAGTATCACCAGTTTTGCTCCAGGCGATAGTTAAATCTTTAATTAGATTTGAACATGAAATGATAATTGAATTTACCGGTAACACCGTGGTGTTAGATATGAAGTAAGACCCGTTTTACTTCATGGGATGAATAGGTTGGGATTGGGAAATTAAAACAAATGATTACTTCGGTAAGGTTCGCTAATCCCGACTAGTTTGAATTGATATTCAAAAATAGAATAAAGAATAAATTCAAGGAATTTATC
The DNA here is from genome assembly GCA_030737875.1 of Allium sativum. Lineage (NCBI taxonomy): Eukaryota > Viridiplantae > Streptophyta > Magnoliopsida > Asparagales > Amaryllidaceae > Allium > Allium sativum. The sequence continues at coordinate 301,327,846 of CM060925.1, read as the reverse complement.
TTGGATAAAATTAATGGGAACATTTCCCTATGAATGTGAAATTTAGAAACTAACTGTCGGTTAGCCAAGCAGAATGGTTTTCTGGATATTGATCTGATGTTGGTTTCGGCCTTCGGGGTTAATATTTGGGAAATTATTCTCTTGATTAATTTACGGTTAGTGACTGATGAATTGGAATGAGGCGTATGTTGTGTTTGTGTAACACTTATTTAAAATATACGCGAGTTATTTGGAAAGACCGGGTTTATCCCATTCTGAATAACTGATACGACGATAAGTAGAAGATGAAGACAGTGGTCGAAGACCAGAAGTCTTCACGTCGTTTGGGTGATTACTGATGATCTTGATTGGGCTGTACACCCAAGAAGATGGAAACAGTTGGTGATCGTCCAGACGTACTTGGAGATCGATGGATATGCGGGGTACTAGGTGCCTCCGGTTTCGTTCAGACCCAGAGCGAACTTGTAAATGGACTGTGTGTCTGACATTGGATTTTAGTCCATGTGATTGATCTCTATTAAATATATATCTGTTTGGCGGCGGAGAATTTATTCTCTTGCTTAACGCTCTTCTCTGAGACGTACGAGCTCAGGGGTTATATATTGATGGATATCAAACGCATGGAGTGAATTGCCTGTGTGGCATGCCTAAGTGGCAATTGATCGAGGCTTCTGTTGAAAAGCAAAGTCTTGTGGTGATGATCAAAGCACGACCTTTGTGGCATAGCTTTGTGTAACGTTTACTTTGCGAGTTTCGCACCCCGGTTGTGAACCAAAAACGGGAGAGGACCTCAGGGAGGGCATGCGTTTCTTTCTAGCTAGGGTGGTGTCAGTGACCTACCAGCCCTGACATTTATATACTTTTCACCTGTGTGGTTGTTGCTGTTGCGAGGCGCCTCGGTTTGATCGGACGATCCGGGTCCGATGGAGTCATTCGTTGGCTCATTTACGCCCCAAAGGGCGGGGAAACGTATTGTTCAGGCACTATAATCCACATCGGTGGACCGGCCCTGTCACTCCATGGGGCAGTTGCGGCTGTTCCTGAGGCTCGGGCTAGAGAGTCTCGAATCGGTAGAGGACGATCCCTGGCCTCGGTTCATAGATGGAAATCCAATTTCCAAATACGTGACTTTGCGATTTCGATTGTATAACCTATATATGGCAACATAGTGGTATGGGGCATTCATGCCGCCTATGATTGATACTTATGATTTGAAGTTGTTTTATACACTATACACTTATAATAGTATCAAATGATTTCTTTTAAACGTATCAAGCATTCTTGGCTATTATAAGGTAAAAACCCTATCCCCCGGCTTGCGTTGCATTGTATGATAGGACCTGGGTCTTATAATAGCTTCATTTTTCTTTATTTAGCATTGCGCTGTTGTTATGCACTGGTATTCTTGGGAGGAAACCCGTTCCGTGTTATACGGCGTGGTCCCTTGATTTACCTAACTTTAAGATAAAGATTAATAACTGTTTTAGTTCTCACACCAGTCCCATGACTGACCTGGAGTTTATTGTTTTAACCTAAACTCTGGGTTCCCTTATTTTGACGCGGGCAGCTAGTAGTTTTGGTTTTGCAGATTTATATTCACAGGATCCTGGTTTACAGCTGGAACGATATCCGGAAAGCCTTGTATCCGTATATCTCATTCTAGTTGTGTATTGTATTATTTTTCCGCTGCTATGTATTTAAATGTAATTTAAATCTCTGATATTTCTGTGTAATATTCATTTATACTTTGTATATTCTTGTAATCTGATGCATTGTTGTAATATACAATGAAATGTTCTTCTGTATGTGTTCTGTTTTGTCGTGTTCTCAAACGATCAGGCGTTTCGAACGGTCTGGGTCGGTTTAACGACTGGTTCGGACCGAGCGAAATTCCTTGCCGTCACATGCAACCTTTGTGATTTGTGGTGTACCAAAGAAATGTACATGGAGTAGATCTATAGTCAAGTTTATGTTTGTTGAATGGTCATATATGAGGAAAACATAGACATCCAAATATTTTCAAATCATTATAATTCGGTTCGGTTTTGGGTAAAATTCAAAAGACACTTGATTGTCTTTCGCACACTATGATATATTAATTATGTTTTTCCTTATGTGTGTTGCGTATAGTAAATTGTTTAAGTAGAGTTTTTTAACACCCTTGATACTAGCATGTCAAGTGTGGAAAATAATTATTGAATTACCATTATCCATAATTAGAGACTGTTTAATTTTGTGTTCTCGGTTCCCAAGATTTAGATTTTCAAATTGTTTATGACATGATGAGTTGCTCCTAAATTTGCGTACCATGCATCATCTTGAATGTCATCAACTGTTGTAGAATTTGATGCAAAATCTTGACTATTCTTGGTATTTGTTTGACTGTTAACCATGTTTGCACTTAGATTGCTATTTCTGTTATTGTTGTTGCCTTGTTCGTTTATATTGAAGCTATTGTCAAACCTGAAGTAGCACCTGGTAGTTGTCAGACAGAGTTTCTCACAAATTTGGCACTTTGGCCTTTTATTGGGATTCCATCTCCCAGCTCTTCCTCTTGCCCTCTTCGATTGGCCTCCTCTCTGGTAAGAATTCCGATTTCTTAAATTATTTGGTTGATTCTTGGTTTTGCCAGTTGTAATTTATTTAATAGAGGGATCTGATCCTTGATCTTTCTTTTGCAACAATCTGCCTCCATGGGCAAGTAGCATAAAATAGAGTCAATAGACATTTTGCAATGAGGGTGTGGGTTCAATAGATGTGATGAATGCTATTACTGCTTCATATTCATCTTCAAATCCTCCAACTATGAACAAAACATTGTTGTTTTTCTTTGATTTTATTTCCTGTACATGCTAATTGATCACATAAGTTTTTCACCTTCATGAGATAAGCATTCATGCTAGAGTTGTCCTTCTTTATAATTTGCAACTGTTTCTTGTAATGTAAAACTCTGGCTGAAGACTGGCTTGTGAATGATATTTCTAAGGTTGTCCACACATCATGATTTGTTTTACTGCCAATTAGTTGTGGCATAAGTGATGAACCCACAGTCGAAATTAACCTAGCACCGACAAGATTATGTTGTCTTTGATATGTTGTGTGTTCTTGGATGGCAAGCAAATTGTTACCACTATCTCTAATATATTTGGCTGGAACAATTTTTGTTCCATATAGATAATCTTCTAAACCATAACCTTACACCGCTATTTCTACTTGCAATTTCCACAAGAAATAATTTGATTCATCCAACTGAATCGAGACAATTTGGCTTTGCGGCTTTATGATGGATTTGATGAGATCTTCAGTGCTTTCAGCACTTGTCTCACTACTAAAATATACCACTATAGAGACCGAAAATTTCAGTATTTAATTATACAATTCAATCTTAAGAACAGATGTAAAGACTGGTTAAAAACTGAAAAATCTGTCTTTGTTTATCAAGTCCTAAAAAAGTCGTTGGGACTGAATTTTCAGTCTTTAAATTCAAAAACTGAAATTTCAGTCTTAAATATCGTTAGTGACCGAGTCTTAAAGACTGAAACACATTTTTTAATCAGTTTCAAATTGTGTAAAATTCAAAAATAAATAATTTGAATTTAAGTTTATTCATGGTTTCGATTTCTACTGGATTTGCTTTCTTATGCCGTGAAACTGAATATGTCAAATGATCATATCTCACCACAATTACAACAACATATAATAAATATATGTAATAGAGCGGTGTATGAACAACATAACTAATATGTAATATATTCCATATAGCAAAACACTATATATTATTATTCAGCATTAGTTGGAAAGATATTGTCAACATTGTACATGATCAATGTGTATCTTGTATTATGTATACATGTTAATATCATTAAAACTGTAAAGAACTGTTAGCTAATCATAGTTCTTCTTTCTCTTTCTACTATGCATATTGCCTATAAACTCTCTATCCGATGACTTATTCTGTGCTTGCTATCTACATCTAGATTCAACTAATTATTAAATCTTGCTTAAGCAGGACGTGGAATTTCTAACCTCAAGTGCTCGAACCCTGCTACTAACTCATTTCTGATCTGGATGAGATCAGGTTGGCTTTTGCTAGCACATCGATTCCACATGCATATTTATCATCTCAAAACCCTTTTAAAACCAATGTAATTTCAAAAAACCCAATTATGCGGCCCTTACTTACACAAAAATATTTATCTTCACGTTACACACACAACTTCACTGCAACCACCCTTTTAATCGAAAAAAAACTACACAACCTGCTGAACAATTGACGACTCCGAATTATGGTTCTACAAATAGCTTTCACTCTAATCCTTCCAACAACCCTTCCCAGTGGCGGAGCCAGCTCATACTTTTAGGTGGGGCGTGTTTATTCCAAAAAAAATTTTTAACAAAACAAAGGGAAAGAACAAAATATTTATACAGAATATAACGTGGTGGGGCCAAAATAATCATGATAAAGGCTGCATGAAAGACAAGGACAAGCAAGATAACGTTGTGAAAGAAGTCACGTAGGGCAAGATGGTTGCATTTAGGTAGGGCCAAAAATATTTATGTCCACATCTCTAAAGTAAAACTAATATCCCAGGTGGGGCCTTGGCCCTAGGTGAAGCACACCTACATCCGCCCCTGACCCTTCCTATCATCATCTCGTTGCTCCTGAATGATCATCTCAATTGATCTCCTTTTAACCACCTCTGTCCTCCTGTCAATATTGAGCTCTTTCCATTGTTTAATAGTTTATACTAAGATCAGTACTCCTTCGCCGTCGGCAATCACCTGAGCACAACCTAATGATTTGATTTCAATGGTGGTACCGATTTCTATTCAGCAGAAGCAGACCCTAAAACTGCAGATCACTATTATTTCTATTCAGAATGCTGCAAATTTCTAGAGAATTCCAAAGTATTGAAGATAATACAAATTTCTAGAATTCTCAAGAGATTAATAAATTGCTTTGTATTATTGAATAAGTATTTCTTGCTTTATCTAGAGTATTGTATCTAGAATATTCTTATGTATTATTATTAAATAAATTACTTGATGAATGTGGAATGTTCTCTCTAGAGAATTCTACATAATTGTAATGAGATGCCTATAAATATGAGCATGGGCACATTGTAAGGTTGTAGCAAAAACTATAAGCAATAAAATTGTTGTATTACAAAAACCATTGAGTAATTTCTCCATCAAACTTTCTTTCAACTATTCAACTATTTCAATCATTTATCCACAACAACTATTCAACTATTTCCTCTACCACAACTACTAACAAGTGGTATCAGAGCTTCGTTCGTTCGCATATTGGGCGAGAAAAAAAATACAACCATTATAAGCTATGGCAAACATTGCTCAATCTCCATCACCTTCTGTCCCTATTTTTGCCGGTGAAAATTATGATTTTTGGAGCATAAAAATGAAGACATTTCTTAGCTCTCAAGATCTATGGGATATTGTAGATGAAGGGTTCACTATTCCTGAAGATACTTCAACTCTTAGCCAAGCTCAGAAAAAGGAGATAAAGGAAAATAAACTAAAAAATTCAAAAGCGTTAAGTTTTCTACAACAAGTGGTGACAGACGCTATCTTTCCTAGAATAATGGGAGCTTCAAACGCCAAAGAAGCATGGACCACATTACAGGAGGAGTTTCAAGGAAGTGCAAAGGTACGCGCCATTAAACTTCAAACATTAAGGCGTGAGTTTGAATTAATAAAAATGAAGGAGTCGGATAACGTAAAGGATTATTACTCCAAAATAAAAGAAATAGTTAGTCAAATAAGGGCTTACGGGGATAATATTCCTGACAAGAGGATTGTTGAGAAAATTTTAATTTCAATTTCCCGTAAGTATGACTCAATCGTGACTACGATCGAGCAAACTAAAGATTTGTCTACCTTATCGGTGACTGAATTAATGGGCTCCCTTGAAGCATTTGAACAAAGAATGAGCAGGCATGATGAAGACTCGATTGAAAATGCTTTTCAGTCGAAACTCAAGCTATCATCCCAAAATAAAGCATATGGAGAAAATAAGAATGATGGAGAAGATTCTGGAAACAAAGGAAATTCTAGAAATTTCTCAAAGAATAAACAAGGCAAATATCCTCCATGTGGAATTTGTAAGATGACAAATCACTTGGAGAAGTTCTGTCGGAATCGTGGAAAGCCGCAATGTCGACACTGTAAGAAATTTGGACATTTGGAGAAGAATTGCTTCAGCCTAAATAAGCATCAAGCAAATTTCATTGAAGAGCACGACAGAGAACAACATCAATATGATCGATATTAACATCTTTTTTATGCTACCCAAGATTCTAGTGAAGAAAATGGAGGAAACTGGTACTTGGATAGCGGTTGCAGCAATCACATGGCTAAAGATGGGAGCATCTTCAAGGATATTGATGATACTGTCAAAGTAAAAGTACGATTGGGGAATGACACCGTCGTGGAATCAAAAGGCAGAGGCACTGTTATGGTGGAAACAAAGAAAGGTACAAAATTTATCAAAGATGTTTTACTTGTTCCAAATTTAAAAGAAAATTTGTTGAGCATTGGTCAGATGATGGAGAAAGGCTACGCTCTTCACTTCGAAGGAGACATTTGCAAAATATATGATAACAACAATAAAAGACTAGAGATAGCTCAAGTAAAAATGGAGAAGAGAAATAGAAGTTTTCCAATGAGTTTTAAATATGCTACTAATATAGCCATGAAAGCACAAGTTGATGATTCATGGTTATGGCATCGAAGATTTGGCCACTTCAACATTCAAGCCTTGAAATTGTTGTATCAAAAGAATATGATGAGAGATTTTCCATGCATAAAAGAAAATAATGAAGCCTGCGAAGGATGTCTTCTGGGAAAGCAACACAGAACATCATTTCCATCACAAAGCACTTGGAGAGCAAAAAACTTGCTGGAGTTAATTCACACTGACGTTTGTGGACCAATGAGAACACCTTCACATCATAACAACAGGTATTTCATTCTCTTTATTGATGATTTTTCTAGAATGACATGGGTCTACTTCATTAAAGAAAAATCAGAAGTCTTTGGAATATTCAAGAAGTTTAAAGCTCTTGTCGAAAATCAAAGTGGAAAACGTATAAGGAAGCTTCGAAGTGATCGTGGTAAAGAGTACAACTCCCATGAGTTTGATAAATTTTGTGATGATGAAGGCATTGAGAGGCAACTTTCAGTCGCATATACTCCACAACAAAATGGAGTATCTGAAAGAAAAAATCGCACAGTCATGGAGATGGCAAGATCAATGCTGAAGGAGAAGAGCTTACCCAACACTTTTTGGGCAGAAGCAGTTTATACTGCTGTCTATATACTCAACCGATGTCCAACTAGAGCAATTGAAGACAAGACTCCTATAGAGGCATGGAGTGGACGAAAGCCAACAGCCAATCATCTAAGAATTTTTGGATCGATTTGCTACATACATGTTCCAGACCAAAAGAGACACAAACTAGAAGAGAAGACCATACGAGGAATTTTTTTGGGGTATAGCACACAATCAAAAGGATATAGAGTTTATAACTTGCAAACAAAGAAGCTGACGATTAGTCGAGACGTCGAAGTTGATGAGAATGCTTCTTGGAATTGGGATGAACAAAAAGTTGAAAAAAGAAACATTTCTATTCCAGTACATCAATCTCATGAAGATGTAGAAGTGGAAGAAATGGAAGAACCAACAGAAGAACCAGGTACGCCCCTTTCACCTGCTCAACAACAAAATTCTTCACCAGAGTCTACTCCAAGAAGAGTTAGATCTTTGGTAGATATATATGAAACTTGCAACATGGCTATATTTGAACCCGAAAGCTATGAAGTGGCATCTAAACAAGAAGTATGGATCAAAGCAATGGAAGAAGAGATAAAAATGATTGAAAAAAATAATACCTGGGAGCTTGTAGATTGTCCTAAAGATAAAGAAATCGTTGGAGTGAAATGGGTTTATAAGACAAAGCTAAATCCAGATGGCTCAATACAAAAACACAAGGCTAGGCTCGTAGCAAAGGGCTACTCGCAACAATATGGAGTCGACTATAATGAGACATTTGCTCCAGTTGCACGTCTGGACACAATTAGAGCTTTAGTTGCTCTTGCAGCTCAGAAAGGATGGAATGTTTTCAACTAGATGTCAAATCAGCCTTCTTAAATGGAGTATTAGAAGAAGAGATCTATGTGGAGCAACCACAAGGCTTCATAAGTAAGGGCAATGAAGACAAAGTGCTAAGACTAAGAAAAGCTTTATATGGCTTGAAGCAAGCACCTCGAGCATGGTACAATAGAATCGACCAATACTTCATTAATCAAGGATTTAGGAGGAGCAAGAGTGAGCCTACATTATACATCAAGACACAAGGTCAGTATGATACTCTCATTGTCTCTCTATATGTAGATGATCTTATCTACATGGGAAATAATATGAAGATGATAACTGCATTTAAAGAAGACATGATGAAAACATTCGAGATGACCGATCTTGGCTTGATGAATTACTTCCTTGGCATCGAGGTGAAACAACATAAGGAAGGTATATTTATCTCTCAAAAGAAATATACCGAAGAACTATTAAAGAAATTTAAAATGGATGATTGCAAACCAGTAGCTACTCCACTCGTAACAAATGAGAAGTTGCAAAAGGATGACGGAGCCCCAAAAGCTGATGCATCTCGCTACAGAAGTTTGATTGGAAGTCTTTTATATCTTACTGCTACGCGACCGGATATCATGTACGCTACAAGTCTTCTATCAAGATTCATGCAAAGTCCAAGTCAAATTCATCTTGGAGTTGCTAAAAGAGTTTTAAGATATTTGCAAGGAACAAAGGAGTATGGAATATGGTACAAGACCATAACCAACTCAAAGTTGATTGGCTACACTGATAGTGATTGGGCAGGTTCAGTAGATGACATGAAAAGCACGTCGGGCTATGCCTTTTCACTTGGATCAGGAATACTCTCATGGGCATCAAAGAAGCAAGCAACAGTTGCACAATCAACAGCTGAAGCAGAATATGTGGCAACAGCGGAAGCAACAAGTCAAGCTATATGGCTTCGGAGGATATTTGAAGAAATAGGTGAGCATCAAGATCAACCTACTACAATCTACTGTGACAGCAAATCAGCAATAGCAATCACAAAGAATCCGGTTCATCATAATCGAACTAAGCATATAGCTATCAAGTATCACTTCATCAGAGATGCAGAAGCGGCAAAAGAAATTCAGCTCAAGTACTGCAGAACAGAAGATCAAGTTGCAGACATCTTCACAAAGGCACTGCCAAGAACAAGATTTGAGCAACTACGAACTATGCTTGGAGTATCCGAAATTTGCATCAAGGAGGAGTATTGAGAATGCTGCAAATTTCTAGAGAATTCCAAAGTATTGAAGATGATACAAATTTCTAGAATTCTCAAGAGATTAATAAATTGCTTTGTATTATTGAATAAGTATTTCTTGCTTTATCTAGAGTATTGTATCTAGAATATTCTTATGTATTATTATTAAATAAATTACTTGATGAATGTGGAATGTTCTCTCTAGAGAATTCTACATAATTGTAATGAGATGCCTATAAATATGAGCATGGGCACATTGTAAGGTTGTAGCAAAAACTATAAGCAATAAAATTGTTGTATTACAAAAACCATTGAGTAATTTCTCCATCAAACTTTCTTTCAACTATTTCAATCATTTATCCACAACAACTATTCAACTATTTCCTCTACCACAACTACTAACAATTTCAATACAATTGCTGGAATAAATGGATTTAAGCAGTGAATGGTTGGATCGATGAGGATTAATGTTATGTGTTGGCTTTTATGGATAACATGCAGGTTTCTAGTTTCTACCAACCAACATGGTTCAGTGCTTCCTTCTTCTAGGATACATTTTAGTAAAGTGGAGGGATAATACGTATGGATTCTTGAGCCGAAAGAAGAAGGAAATAATTATAGTGAAAAGAAGTGGTAGTGGATAAGTGGAGTTATGGAGCCCTTAATCTTAGGAAAAAGTGGAACCGGCAATGGTTCTAAATGCAACTAATTTATCAAACGTGAGAATCATTTTGATTGTTAATACTCTTAAACATTATCACATGGATCGATAAACATAGCCATTAGACTTTAAGTAGGGTAAAAGGTTGAATGGTTATAATAATTGTGCGGATTATTATGTAACGACGGTTGAAAAAAAGCCCCCTTCCTTGCATGCATGTGAACTGACACACAACTCTTATATAACAAAAGGAATCCATGATGTTACGTGCCTACCATGCGAGACAATCCTAACACGGACATTAGTTTAGGATTGAACTTAAGACCGACATGTGACATAAAACTAGTTTTTTTTTTTTTTAAACTGATATGTAGTTGAATATTAGTCATAAATTTGTGAAAGTACAAACTGATTTTAATATGTGATCAGTATTTAGTTAGTGACTGAAAATATTCAGTTTTTAATTTCATGTCTCTAAGTAATAGAATTGTTGTAGTGTCTGTGTAATGGCCCGGAAATCCGTACCCTTTAAGTTGACTAATAACACCACACGTCCAACCCAAATGACATAGAAATACGAATCATTAGTAGAAATAAGTTAGAAGATGAGGAATAGAAAGAAAGAAAAGTTAGAATAGACGAAAAGCGAAGAACACAAATCTCACAGCAGAACGAATAAAATATAATAAATAATATAACTTTTGAAATACAAATCAGTAACTGTATATACATACCATTATCAGAGCACAACAGTTATTCTTGAAACAGTTATAAACACATATTTCCAGATACAACATAGTACACAACAGAAATATGATAGTCTATAGCTAACTGGTGAAGCCTCCAGCTTCCGGTTCTTCCAAGTGAATATGAAAAATCCCGACTACTTGACTGCCCGTACAAATTTGGGCACCCAAGAGTTTAGGGAAAACAAAAACAAAATAAACTCTGGGTCAGTCATGGGACTGGTGTGAGTAAACTCCAATCATTTGTTTAACTTTTAAAAAAAAACTTTCGAAAGAAATGATAATCGTAAGACCGATCCACACATAAACACGGATGGTTTTTACGTTACGATAACCCAAAATATTTTTGATATCAAATTCAGTGATATTATAATAATGTCTACATCAAATAAATTGAATCTAGCGGAACGCTTGCATCTCACGCTCCATATATAATATAAAATCAAAAACCGCATGGCACTTATTGGAGATTGGATTTCCAACATGACAAGGTATGGAACCACCTTCCGATAGTGTATCTCCAGAGGGGAATACACTGGGTTCAATAAGAACATCTTGCAACCCAGCCCACACGTGACCGACCACTCATTTGGCTTGAGTGTATCGAATGTATATCACCAGCAGTTGGGATCAGTAACCGTTTCCCGAATGGGATAACATCGAATAGATTAAAGAATGAAATGAATATCTCTAGATAGGTGATTATACAACCTAATGGGAGCGACCCACATAGCCATGTTGTCTGCCCAATATTTGTCATTTCTCGGTTGTTGATGCCTGAGGCTACGATTTCTTATCATTCATTGATAGCACAATCACTTTGAATGTCACATTGTCAGATCTGTAAATCATTAATTGATTTGCACAAATATATTCTGGATATTATGCTAAGAGAATAAATTTTCCGCCACCATATATATCTTTTTATGACCAACATATGCGATCATTGGAAATACTCTGTAAGACATTCGTCCATACACTTCGTTATGAGACTGAACAAAACCAAAGACACAATTTCTATTAATAGAAAAAGTCCTTGCAATTTACTCCGTCTTCGATTATCTTCATATAATCCGATTCGCAACGCTACTGCCAATACGGAGTGGTTCTCGGATAATAATTCAACCGGCCTCTCCATATCAGCAACGATATTGGTAAACACTTCGATAGTCGGTTATTTAACTATCGAAGAGAAACAAACATCCATTCAAAACATCAAACAATCACTGGACCCCTTAATTAATATTTCATTAATCCATTTCTTTATCAATATTTGTTAACCAAATCTTTTCAATAATCATCTTGGCTTCTTACGCTATTTGGAAAACATTTCCATATATCCTCTTCTTTTATTTTCTATACTTAGAAAATATATTTTATTTATAATTGGAAAACGTTCCAATTACTTATCTCTTCCATGACCATTCATTTATTTCTATACTCTGGAAATATTTATTATTATATTTCTAAATTTCCACTTACTTGGGTTAAAATGAATGTTGTGTAAAACATCGTTTCAACAACCCAAAACACTGCATTCAACTAACTCTTATTCAAACATTTCTTTTCGAGACTGGATCTTGTTGTTTATCAGTTAGTAATGAAATCAAACGAGTGGGGGTATAATTACATCTCAGACCTTGACTGAATAACATCTTTAACTTTAGAACAGACAAGACCACTTATCTCAAATCATCAACACCACAAAAACCACTTATTCATTTTTAAAACGTATGTATATTTCTCTTTCTATTACAAGATTTTCCATTTCCTTTTTGTTTATAATATTCTATTTTTAAGTGAGTTTCCTTATCGGATTCTATATATATTAATATATAGATTTCTATTTATCAAATTATCTTAAAAATATTCTAACTCCTTAAATTTCTGGAAAATTTCGCCATAACCTCCTTTGTACCGGTCGATAGTTCAAATCTCAACTCACCTCTCTAGGCCCTTTCCATTCAAAAAGAAAATCAAAAAGCCAAGTGGCTTGCCTATTCGGCGCATAAAACCTCATATGGAATTTAAACATGTGCCTTATTGTCGAGCACACAAATTATAATCTTCATACACTTCACTCCAACCCTGTATAATCTATGTTCACCTGTTTTCCGATTTATCCTAACTCAATCCGGTCATTGCTAACTCAATTTGCTAATTTATTCTTTAATTAGCTATTTTGCCAAATCCCTTTATTTTGAACACATCATGTTCAAATATATTTTAATTCGCTTATAAACAAGTAGAATTTCATTTCCAACTTGAGTTTCGTATTTGATTTCGAATATGAATTCACAAAACCAATTTACTTATCCAACGCCAATTTCGATTCAAAACTCGATTAACGAATTATTATTCAAATTAGTTAATCCTATTCAATACTCAAAAATATGATTTTTGTTTCAAAAGTCATTTCATTTACTTGTCTTGAGTTCATATTTATTTTACAACTCGAGTCTGGATTTTTATGACGAGGATCTAAGTCTTATTTGCTAAAAATCCCTTTTATTTATTTAAATAAACCGTTATGGTTTAATAACGATTATGGCGCTGTTTTTCTGAAAATTTGATTTTGACATAACTAAAAATCTATAAGACAAAATCCTGAATTTTCTGTTCCATTAGAAAACAATTATCAAATCGTTCCTAACGTTTCTTGTATCAAAGGATTCCGACTTAAATTGAGTTATATATACTGAATTGAAGTTCGAAACGCCAATTTACGAACTATCGCGTTGCGGCGAGTTCGTTTTAATTGTATTTGAACATAAACGTTTAAATTTCGTTTATAAATAAATTTCAACTCCATCCTAATATATTTTAATATATATTGAATCTAATTTTCCCAATCCAACTGAATATTTCCAATTATCTAAAACCATCGATTTTTCATTACTTGGTTATAATTTATTTATTCTTGATTTGCTATATTAAATTCCAATTCCCTTTTATAAATAAATTATTTATAAAATTCGATATAATCAAATTCTAATTGTAAATCCTCAGATTTATCTCAATTCAGTTTTTTTTCTTCAAATTCCCGAATAAAATATATTGTTCCCTTTTTGAAACGTTTTTAAATCCCTTTTTAAATTCATACTTGAATTTAAAATGCCAAATATATCTAATGATAATTATCTCACCTTATTTATAAACATCGTTTATTAATTTCCCTTCCTTGTTTTATATATTCTAAAACAAGTTCTTATTTCAAAACCCTTTTGAAGTTCTATTCCTATTGGGATATTTTATTTTTACAACTTATAAATAAAATTGTAGAATCTATTTTCACTTTTAATTATAGTTTCCATCTAATACAAATTTAATACCTTTCTGGAAATAATTTAGTTTTTATAAATTTGACATAGTCGAATTCATATCATAAATCCGTTTGGATTTATTTTAGTTCAACTTATATTCCGAACCTTGGAATAAATTTCATCGTTTCCTTTTAACGCAATTCCCAGTTCAATTTAAATTCATGTTTGAATTTAAAAATTTTAAATTATCCAAATGATAAGTTTTCACATTTCTTTATAAATATCGTTTATATTACCTATTTATATATTTAAACAAGTCTCATTTCAAATCCATTTGAAATTATAATTTCTACTTTGGAAAAATAAATTTCCCTTTTATAATTCACACTTGTATTTACATTTTCCCCATTATCCAATGATAATTCATTTCTCTTCATTTATAAACAACGTTTACAAATTCACTTCAGTTCCCTGATTATCTAATGAAAATCATTCCATTTTATTTATAAACACCGTTTATAAATTTACTTCAATTCCCTGATTATTTTATAAACATCATTTATAAATTTAATACTTGTTTTATTTATGCAAAACAAATTAATATTTTTAGTCCATTCGAATTTCAAATCCTATTTTTTAAAAAATAGCATTTTCCATTTAAATCTCAAATATCGTTTTCACGATATTTTTATATATCAACTTTTTAGCCCGGTGATATTTAAACAATCAAACCACTCATTTATCAATCAACACATCATATATGATAATATATGTAAAAACAAACAAATAATAATAATTTTGAGGAATCCAGTCGGATTCCTCCAAACTTTTTTCCTGCATTAACAGACGTTAACCGACATAAATAATACCTATCCTGCTTTGACACAGGATATCGCGGTATAGAAGGTCATCCACTATCATAGCATGGGGGCGTATAGGGTAATCATCCGCTAATGGTACCGCTGGCATCCGCTAATGATACTGCAGGAATCCAACCACCAATATATATACAATAACCACATCAACCATTCCTAAATTACTAATATATATTTAATAGCCATAATAATATTTCAGTGCATGCAAACAATCAACGAACAATTATTTTAACGGATAAAATAATTCTAAATAAAATATATGAATGAGATTTTACTCACCGTGTTTTTATTAGTCGAAACAACGAACATTTTCTGATTAAATTAAACAAATGTTTAATTTAATAGAAAACTCCAGTGAAACCCAGTGGCTCCAAATTCAACTTGAATGCATTGTCATATCCATACAAGTCCAATGCTAATGATTTCATCTAATCTAATGTCGTATGAATTTATAATTTTATACGATTGATGATAACTACCAAAAAACTCACTTGAGCATTTTGTCGAACAATACAAGCTCACCAACCTGGACTAGTCGGGAAAAGCACCACCACCTGGACTGGTCGGTCAAAAGACGAACACCAACCTGGTCGGTCGAAAGGAGCACCACCTGGTCGACCTCAGCGTTGCTCGATCACTTTGAAGGTCAGGAACCGCATACACGGGCAGTAAATCGGCAAGCTCTGGTCGTCAGCTCAACATCACCACCTGGTCGGTCAGGAAACAAGCTCCATCTGGTCGGTCACGAGGCCAGCTCCACCTGGTCGGTCTTCATCTACTGATCGGTCACCAGCATCACCATTTGGTCGGTCTTCTCTCCAAAGACCTGGCTTATGAAGGCGATCGGTATTGGCAAAGGAATGAGCTAATACAATTCTGGTCGGTCTTGAAAGATGCATGGAGGCTTCAACAGTTCACTATAGTGGTTGGTCCTAAACTAAAATTAGTGAAAGCTATACTTGAGCAATCGTGTTTTCATGAGAATGGACAATAGCTTTGGATAAAGACAAACCAGCACGTTCATGCTTCCTTGGTCGTTCATACATTAATACACGGGTCGGTATTGGAGAATTAAGGAGCTGGTCGGTATATGCATGTTTGGCCGATCGGTTTCGTATGCCAACTCGTCGCCAACCTTGCGCCAACTATACACTTCAATTTACAAGTGTGCCACTACCCCTTATCTCCAACTATAAATACCCCCTTTCTCCACACTGAAAAGGGGAGGATTCCACTACCCCGGAGGGCTGTTAAAATCATTTCTCAAAGGCATTTTCAAGCTCCATCCATGGCTTCCAAAGCTCCACTCATCTCCATCCATTAATCGATCACTTCCATTGAGGATTCACCATTAAAATCCATTCAACTCCTCTCAAACAACACAAATCTCCATTAATCCTCTCTAGAAACTTAGATCCACCATCAAAATGCTATGGAATCAAAGAGATCTACCTCTAAAGTGAAGTGTTGAAGACTTTTCATCCAATTCAATCAATACTTGGGGAGATCCAACCATTCCACTAGCGAACTCGAGTGCGATCCACATCAAAGAGGGAGAAAATGAGAGATACATTGTAAATTGAGAGAGATTTATATGGCATTGTACTTGGTGACATGAAAGTGATAATGGAAAGTGTTTGCATAGTGGACGTAGGTCACGTTTGACCGAACCACTCTAAAATTGTGTGTTCCTCTCTCTTATTGCTGTGTTTTTGCGAATTGCGGTCTCACATTTCTTCGTACATGCTTTTTATAGTGTCTCTCCCCTAATTTGGAAATGTGCTTTCTTAGCACCTTGCCACTGAACGGGCGACGCACTCTTTAGAGCATCGTATTTGGTGTTTGATCATTTTTTGATTAAAACATTAGGCGCCCCGTTCGCACTTCCCCCAAACTCAACAAGGTTAAGAGCCTTGCGCACGTGAGATCCAGGCTTGCTTCAATCATAGATCTCGCAAATCTAAGATCTAGGCCGGACGACGAATTATCTTCCAAATTCAAGGCCTTATCCGAGATCATGGCAAAGTCTAAGAAGACCACTAGCAATGCCATTGAAGAAAACGACGATGTTGCTAATCATGAAACCACTCCAGTCGCTAACCGCTTTGAAGGTGGAGAAAATTCAATATCTGGAGCTGGAGTAACCAAAGCGGAATTGGATGCCGTCGCCGCAAACTTGAGCCAACGCATGGACGCTTCCATCAAAGCCTTAATCGATGCTAATAAAACTCTTGTGGATGCTAATCAAGCTTTGATGGATAAAGTGAGCGCTCTCCTTAACGCTCAAGCAAATCCCGCTCCTCCTCCGCAAATCCATGTCAACCTTGAGGAGAATGCAAACTCATCGTCCTCTGATCCTCAAAATGACGACGCTAATGTCAAGGGTTCAAAGTTGGAAGCTGGAAACCATTCCGATCGAAATAACCGACGAGTTGCAAGTCCCATGAAGGGGGCACCTTCCCATAGCGAAAGTAAAAAGCCTAGATCCTCTAAACGCGATCGCTCGCCACGTCGAGCATCCGGAAAAGAGATCGAAGTCCGCTCCCCGGAACGACACAACTCGAAGGAATATATCACGGATGTGGTAAAGCAATTTATGAAAGACAACATGCCCCGCAAGGATTGTGAAAGGGAATGGGACTTCTCTCTCGACAAAAATCCATTCACAAAGAGGATCCGCAAGGCTGAATTCCCCAAAAAATTCATTCATCCTACTCTACCACCGTACAACGGAAATTCTGATCCGAATCATTTCCTATACAAATATGAGTGGCACATGAATGCGGCTAAAGCAACGGACGAGATCAAGTTCTTGTGCTTCCCGCTCTACCTGGAAAGCGTCGCATCGCTATGGTTCACAAGGCTCCCGCCCAAATCGGTTGACCAGTTTGATGATTTGACTCTGAAATTCAAAGAGCAATTCAGGCTGCAAGCTACCAAGGCTAAGGATGTCATCTCTCTTACATCCATGAAGCAAAATCCAGGGGAGTCCGTCAAAGCTTTTCTCAAAAGGTTTAATGATGCCGTATCTGAAGTAGGGAATCCCGAGCCTCGCATGATCTTAATGTCTCTAATTGGCGCTATAGACGAGAATAGCGAATTTGGTAAATGGATCAAAATGAAAGAGCCAAGTACGCTCGAGAAATTCTATAAAAAAGCCGAAGAGTACATGAGAGTCGAAACTGGTCCAGTACCTCTTCAGATTATCAATGCTAACCCGCTTCTTGAAGCTCCCAAAAATGCCGCAGCTCATTATAATCAGAATAACGCTCAGGGGCAGAAGCGCGCCAATGATGGGAACGGCAACAAGGCTAATAAAAAGTCTCGTCTTTTCAACTCATCAGAGCTGACGCCTTTAAATGACACTCCTGAAAATATCTTTCTTGCAATGAAGAATTGCGAAGAGTATGCAGAGCCAAACCCGATAAGGATAAGCGACAAAGCGGCAAAATCGGGAAAGTTTTGCAGATTTCACAACCAGCCTGGTCATAACACTAACGAGTGCCGCCACCTAAAGAACCTCATTGAGGAGTTGATCAGGAAAAACAGGCTACAGCAGTATGTAAAGAATACGCAAGCCATGAATCCTTCTACAGCTCCCCAGGAGCAAGGGGCATCAAATGATCAGTCTGGTCCAAGTAATGCAGCAACTGCTCAAATCATGCCAAGGCCGATTATCAACTGATAATCGCTAATGGAGCTCCAATTTCAATGGCTGAGAATAAGCGATCAACATCGCTACCGCCTTACTTCATGCTCTATTTTCTGCTTTAATTCATGCTTTACTTTGCATTTTACTTTCTGTTATATTCAGGACTCCTTGTAAACAGTCTGTAATAATCTGCAAATGATGCACTGAACATTAGCTCTATGACTAAGAGCATATTAGTCTGAATGAATTTCTTGCTTGCAAAATTATATGTCAAATCAAAACTTTCTTAAAAGACGATTTCATATTGCAGGCCATCAGTTGAGCGCTTGTTCTTGTAACATCACGACCCCAACAATGCTAGTTCAAGTGCCGAATGCTGTAAATATCGATATACACAAATGCAAAAATAGAAAAGCACCGCCTTGAAAAGTGAACTGGACAGTCGCAAAGATCCAAACAACGAACAAGCGCCACGACAAACAAACATTAGAGCAGTAGCTTTTATCGAAGGGGCACTTCCGTAAGTGAGAAGTTCACAACACCAGTTTCTAAACAGAAGTATCCTGCCAAGTCGAAAATCTGACAAAGAAACTGGTAGCTGTCCCATAAAACGATATAACAGCCGCTCAAAACCACTTGCGTAGCATCTGGAATCTTAGGTGTGAAAAGTGTCAAAACCATTTGCGTAGCATCCGATATGAACGGATGTGAAGAATGAAAACCATTTGCGTAGCATCCGATATGAACGGATGTGAAGAATGAAAACCATTTGCGTAGCATCCGATATGAACGGATGTGAAGAATGAAAACCATTTGCGTAGCATCCGATATGAACGTATGTGAAGAATGAAAACCATTTGCGTAGCATCCGATATGAACGGATGTGAAGAATGAAAACCATTTGCGTAGCATCCGATATGAACGGATGTGAAGAATGAAAACCATTTGCGTAGCATCCGATATGAACGGATGTGAAGAATGAAAACCATTTGCATAGCATCCGATATGAACGGATGTGAAGAATGAAAACCATTTGCGTAGCATCCGATATGAACGGATGTGAAGAATGAAAACCATTTGCGTAGCATCCGATATGATCGGATGTGAAGAATGAAAACCATTTGCGTAGCATCCGATATGATCAGAAGCGAAGAGTGTCATTCCATTTGCGTAGCATCTGGATTCCCCCGGATGTGAAGAATAAAATCCATTCACGTGACATCTAATCATTTCAGACACGACAGGTTATTGCGCACTAAACCCTAAGACCCCCCATGCGGGGCACGAAAAAGTCTAGCCTCTCTTCGTGAAAGCAACGACAAAAGTCATCCCCGAGCGGGGGCGTCAAATCTAAAGTCCTCCCCTAGCGGGGGCATCCAACATAAAGTCCTCCCCGAGCGGGGGCATAAAACCCAAAGTCCTCCCCTAGCGGGGGTACGTCACATAAGACCTTCTCAAGCGAAGGCAGAAAGATGCAATGACTTCTCCAAGTAGAAGTCCAAAATTAATCAATTAAATTCAAACTTCTGATCCATCCAACGGCCGCAACCGCCTTGGCATCAGAAACACAAAGCAAAGTACTGATCCGATCAGGTACACGTTTCATAAAACGTAAACCGTCATATGAGATCACGTAATTCATCACAAAGGGGTAACTTGAAATCTGCAATTCAGAACTCAAGCGCCATTGTGAATTCAAACGCGAATACCATGTCTATGCAAACAGCGTTTAACAAATCATAACTGTTAAGTAAAGCAGTTCTGCGTAGATATGACATTCAATTTATTATACATCATTCATTAATGATCAACTAACCTGTTATTGATGTGGACGATCAATAACAACGTATAAGTCCAAAACCGTGCAAGTGCTTGTTTTCACTACAGAATAGGTGCTACGGAACATGTAAGTCCAGTCAACAAGTTCAAACTTGGATCGTCTGGAATCAGCAAGTCAAAGCAAGATTTGCCATAGCAAACAAAATGCTACGACTGAATCTCAATTCAAAACATGTTCGTTTCGAAGCCCGCACTTCTCGCAAGCAAAAAATACAAGCTTCGAGGGGCAAATGATAACTACCAAAAAACCCACTTGAGCATTTTGTCGAACAATACAAGCTCACCAACCTGGACTAGTCGGGAAAAGCACCACCACCTGGACTGGTCGGTCAAAAGACGAACACCAACCTGGTCGGTCGAAAGGAGCACCACCTGGTCGACCTCAGCGTTGCTCGATCACTTTGAAGGTCAGGAACCGCATACACGGGCAGTACATCGGCAAGCTCTGGTCGTCAGCTCAACATCACCACCTGGTCGGTCAGGAAACAAGCTCCATCTGGTCGGTCACGAGGCCAGCTCCACCTGGTCGGTCTTCATCTACTGATCGGTCACCAGCATCACCATTTGGTCGGTCTGCTCTCCAAAGACCTGGCTTATGAAGGCGATCGGTATTGGCAAAGGAATGAGCTAATACAATTCTGGTCGGTCTTGAAAGATGCATGGAGGCTTCAACAGTTCGCTATAGTGGTTGGTCCTAAACTAAAATTAGTGAAAGTTATACTTGAGCAATCGTGTTTTCATGAGAATGGACAATAGCTTTGGATAAAGACAAACCAACACGTTCATGCTTCCTTGGTCGTTCATACATTAATACACGGGTCGGTATTGGAGCATTAAGGAGCTGGTCGGTATATGCATGTTTGGCCGATCGGTTTCGTATGCCAACTCGTCGCCAACCTTGCGCCAACTATACACTTCAATTTACAAGTGTGCCACTACCCCTTATCTCCAACTATAAATACCCCCTTTCTCCACACTGAAAAGGGGAGGATTCCACTACCCCGGAGGGCTGCTAAAATCATTTCTCAAAGGCATTTTCAAGCTCCATCCATGGCTTCCAAAGCTCCACTCATCTCCATCCATTAATCGATCACTTCCATTGAGGATTCACCATTAAAATCCATTCAGCTCCTCTCAAACAACACAAATCTCCATTAATCCTCTCTAGAAACTTAGATCCACCATCAAAATGCTATGGAATCAAAGAGATCTACCTCTAAAGTGAAGTGTTGAAGACTTTTCATCCAATTCAATCAATACTTGGGGAGATCCAACCATTCCACTAGCGAACTCGAGTGCGATCCACATCAAAGAGGGAGACAATGAGAGATACATTGTAAATTGAGAGAGATTTATATGGCATTGTACTTGGTGACATGAAAGTGATAATGGAAAGTGTTTGCATAGTGGACGTAGGTCACGTTTGACCGAACCACTCTAAAAATTGTGTGTTCCTCTCTCTTATTGCTGTGTTTTTGCGAATTACGGTCTCACATTTCTTCATACATGATTTTTATAGTGTCTCTCCCCTAATTTGGAAACATGCTTTCTTAGCACCTTGCCACTGAATGGGCGACGCACTCTTTAGAGCATCGTATTTGGTGTTTGATCATTTTTTGATTAAAACAATTGATGTAAATTAAGTGGTATTAACCAATTC
This sequence comes from Allium sativum, assembly GCA_030737875.1. NCBI lineage: Eukaryota > Viridiplantae > Streptophyta > Magnoliopsida > Asparagales > Amaryllidaceae > Allium > Allium sativum. Next base: position 301,305,794 of record CM060925.1, on the reverse strand, counting down.
AATTTAAAATTAAATTACCTAATCAAGTTGAAATCTTTTCTTCCCAAACCCATTTACAAAACCCAAACTATCAAACACCAATAACAAATAGCCCTTCCCTTATTCTTTAAATTATTCATGTACCACTGCTTTATCATCACGTTGGTCATCATTAATAGCCCTACTGCACCATTGAAACAACGACCTACTGCCCTCCTTGTTGCCTGCTGAAAGAACCCAACACCACTGACCTGAACCTGGTCCACTAGCCTGTCCAAAGTCTTCTCAGTTCACCCACACCAGAATCACACAGGCTTCCCCCTAAATCCACCGTAAGTTACCCAGCATCCGATTGTCATTTAGTTCGTGTTTCTTGTAATCGCGTTCATCCCTCATTTACATCGCGAGCTTCCAAACCAGTAGCTCGATAAACTCTAGTTCGCATTAGGTAAAATCGATCTCCACCCTAACCAACAATCGAAACCAGATCGAACTCTACTCCAGATGCACTCGAATCATCCTCGACTTCGCACCATCTTCCCAGCATACACCACGCACCCCAACATCAAGCTCAGAAATCCCCTAAAATTGCAAACATCTGGCTTGATCGAGCTCCGAGGGGTTACCGCGATTTCATTTTCCTTTTTATTTCTTTGTTCGTTTTAATTTACTGGAGCGTCCCCTTTTTATTGCTTTGCTTCTTAAACCTTCAGATCTATATAAAAAGGAAAAGGGGTATTGCGGTTTGGAGCGTAGCGGGAAAAGGAATGGGAGTCATGATTTATTCTATTCATTGAAAGCCATTTTCTGTGAATCGGATATGAAAATAAAAAGGAAGGAAAGGGAGAGTATTGCACGTATTTATAAAGAAGGAAGCTTATGTATTAAGGAATACGTACACTAGATAGGTTAGGTAGCTTAAGTACAACGTAATAAATTTTGATTTGATTTTGATTTGACTTCGATTTGATCTCTTATTTAATACGATTCAATATAAAGGGATTTTTATTCTTTTCAGATGGATATCGATTTGATTTCGAACCTATCCACAATCAAGTATCTCGGGGTCCATTAATTAAAATCACGAACCGCTATTCTAGCGTACCGACTGACATTTCAGTGTAATAACCCTATTCTGAACTCGACATTAAATATTATAAAATTTAATTTGAACATATATTCCATATTAAATTAATATAATTTAAATTCGAAAACCACAAATTCTTTGATAATAAAATATTATTTATTATCGTATATATCAAAATAAAATTCCTACTTATCATCTGATTCATTTTGATTCAGTTTTTAACTTCAATTTCAATTATATTTCGAATTACAATAATTCGATATATTCTAAATTAAATTATATTCGATTATTAAATCGATAACTCAATATAAAAATTAATTTATATTATCAACTAAATATTTAAAACAAATATTAAATATTTAAAATTAACAAACCAAAAATTCTGGTCGTTACATTCTTCCCCTCTTAAAAGAATTTCGTCCCCGAAATTACTAAGGTAGGAAAAATGCTGAAAACCCATTAACTTTTCAAAACATCTTTATGTTGAAGCTGAACTCTTTAAATTTCAACAAATTTAATTCAACCAAAACTTTTAGTTTCCATTCATATTTCACATCCCACATGTTTACATTCATTTTACATGAACTATTTACAATCAATTCATATTTCATTCAAATTGATTCTGATTAATTCATTCACTTCGATCTATTTAACTTGCTTAAGTTAAATTTAAAATTCCAGAATTCAAATTCCCGGGTTTTCATCTCCAATTCTTTAGAAACCATCTAAATATATACATATATTTATTTCCATCACAAATTCAAAACATTTGAATATTCAAACCAACTTGTTTTCTTCCAAGCAAATTTCCACAAAACTTTTCTAATGTAGCAATGCATCACTTAGAAACTTGAAAATGAACACTGATGAAGCTGCAGTCCTCATCAGAATTATTTTCCAGCCATTGAAGTGAGTTCGGTGCCTAAACAATTTCAAAACCCATTCAAAATCCTTTTAAAACAAAGCTATATTGTTCTAATATACTTCAAAAAATATTTTTCGAACACCTAGGATTTTAAATTCTTAATTCAAATTTTTAATCCAATTCCAGTTCATCTTATTTGTATGTCTAATTCATATAAAAATTTTATTTGGTTTTATATAACCATTTCAATTTTATAATCCTATTGATTATAATAATACCAATCAACACATCCATATATTATAATAATTTCAGAAAATTATTCTTTTTCTATCAAAATAGTAAAATTATTTCATTTACCTACTTAAAAACAATATCATGTTCAATCTTCTGTTCAAGTATTTACAAACTATTATCGACGTCGTGACGTCCCACGATTCAATTAGAATTCATAAACCACTCAACAGAATAGCCAACACAATATAAAAATGATTTTATATCAAACAACAAATACGCACTCTTGTATATACACTCAACTCATTTTAGGGTACTACTGACTCTATTTCTAATGAGCACAACTCCACCAAAGCCTAGGTGTTCGCTCAACCTAAGCTCTGATACCAACTGTAACGGCCCGGAAATCCGTACCCTTTGAGTTGACTAATAACACCACACGTCCAACCCAAATGACAAATACGAATCATTAGTAGAAAGAAGTTAGAGGATGAGAAATAGAAAGAAAGAAAAGTTAGAATAGAAGTGTAATAACCCGGAAATTCTGGGCCAGTTTAAAATTTTTATTTTGGCGATTTTAGCTAATTTTGAACATTTAAAATAGATTATTTTAAATAAAATCGACGAGAAATTTATTTTGAATATAATTAGAACGTATATATTATATACGTCGTCGTTAGAATATAAATAATTATATATAATTAAAATAGAATTGAAAATGGCGCGGTAGTTCGATAATTCGATTTCAAATTTCAATTGAATGTACCGGGTGCAAAACAATCCGGATTTTAGTGAAACCAAAAATAATAGGATCTAATTGATAATATCTTTCCAACGAATTCGAAAAATCAAAATTTCATTGCGGGAATCAAAAGATATGTCCAGTTGAAAATTCTGAATAGTCGCTATGGAATTCAGGCCCTTAAAAAAGTCAAATTTTGCATACGGATGAATTTGGACTTGAAACCACTTCCATTGAGTTTAAAATGCCATTTAGAACTCCGAAAAGTATAAGTTTCGATATATTCCGATATCCGGAATAGTGGCTATGGGATGGAGTTGTTCGGTTAACAAAACATAGCCCTTAAAAAGTGAAATTTTGCATACGAGCTCAGAATTCGACGAGATAAATTTTTATGGATTCATAATGACAAATCATTGTTGAGTTCCAAATGGCGCGTCGAACGGAGTTAATATGTGGCCGTGCGAGCTGAAACAGTTCCGGGTAAAGCGAGCAGTCATTTTACAAAGGAACATTATTGATACGACCTCAGAATTCGATTTCGTTTTTTTTATGGATTCGTATCGTCTAAAAATGGTTAAATCCAAAAGGGCATGATTTTTGAAGTTAGCATGTGAGCGTGCGAGAAGAAAAGGTGCGCCAAAATCGCATTTTTAGAGCTTATCTGAGCATTTTTGTTATTTTTTTTGAATGGTCAAACGAACTCGGAATTCGACGAAACTTGTTTCGTTGGACTCGTCTTCACGTCTACTATCTCGTGTCCGAAATCTGCGGCGATTGGAGATCATTAGCATTCAGGCGATACGCGAGAAACTATGATATAAACACTTTTACTTCCTTTTCTTCTTCACTTTCTTCCTCTTCCTCTTTCTTCAAAAAAACTCATTAATGACCACCGCTCCCCAAAACCCGCTGCCGCCACCTCCACCGCCGCCTCCCCAGCCCCTCCACCGCCGGCCGCCCCTCCTCTTCCTCCCCTCCTCCTCCTCTTCCTCCTCCTCTCTCTCTCCTCCTCTTTCCCTCTTTGTTTTGCAAAACCCTAAGCCACCACCACCACCACGGGCCCCACCACCACCGCCGCCGCCCCTTAGCCGACTCCTCACGCCACATCAGGTCCGGCGCCCCCTTCCCCTCTTCAATTCCGGCCGTGGGCCCCCCGGTCGGCATAAAACCCATTTTACACTAATCGCCCGTTTTGCAAATAAGCCCCTGACCGTATTTCGCCAATAACTCCCAAACGGTGCGCTTTTGCCCAAAGTCTCTCTAGACCAAAGTTGTAGAGCACGAAATTCTCTTCGATTTGGCTATATGGAAGTCATGTTTTGGAGCTCGGAGCTGCTCGGAAAACGCGTTCGAAGTTTGCTGTTCAAAAGCGGTAAAATTCGTGTACTTTCGCGAATTCTGGCGAATTGGAGCATTTTCGACCAAAAGACCCTTAGGCGAAAGTTGTCCGGAATGACGCGTTTAAGCTAGAAGAAAGATGGTGTGAAGATTGAAGCTCGTTTGCAAACTCTAGGACCCGAACAGCGAATCCGGGCGTTGGAAAAAAGGTGAGTTTTCTCCTTTTTAAAGCTTCTATAGTTTTTGACATATGAAGTAGAATAAAAATATGATTTTTATATTATAGAAAGAATAAAAACATGATTTTTATATTAGTAGAAGATTAAAAATATGATTTTTACGTTATAAAAGTATTAAAGATTTGATCTTTATTATGTAGAAGGAGCAAAGATGTGATTTTTATATAAGTGGCGATATAAAAATATAATCCTTATTATATGAACACCGTTGTAAAAATAGAATTTTTATCTATATAGTAGTAATATAAAAATGTGATTTTTACATACATAGCAACAATATAAAAATGTGATTTTTTTTATATATATGTAGTGGCTACGGGTAGTGAAATTGGCAAAAAGGCGGGCACGACGAAGATTTCTACATAAGAAGAGTCGTGGCGGTTGGTTTAGCTAGTTGGTGAGAATTTCTCACCTTTCAAATTCTTTTCTAGTTATATATATATATACTAGGATGCAGACGGTGCTTAGTAGCACCCGACACAATCGTCCACAGACCATGGACTTGTTTGTTTGGTTGCATAAATTAGTTAGATGATTTGATTTGAATTTGGTTGATTGGTGAATTTGATTGATGTGTGAATGGCGTGGGCCTTCACTAGACCGGGGATAAGGCTGGGCCTCGTCCCGTTTCTAGTATCGTGCCGTTATGCCGCCGAAATTTTCTAAAATATGTTAGAAAAATAAAAATATCATTTTATTTTGTAAATGAACTGAATAAAAATTCATGTGTTAAAATAAAATATTTTATCGTTAAAAATATAATTTTTAACGTGGAAGTGAATAAAATAAAATATTCATTTACAAACCGGACGGTTTGTTTATGTACACTGATTTGACTGACATTGATTGGGACGATAAATTTTACACATCGCCCAACTGCACAAATAAAATATGTGTTTGATTGCTTGAAACCCCACACGGGTGTTGGGATGAAATTTGAAGTTCACTCATCCTGATTGATTAAATATGTCGATCGATTGATTGACAGGCTGTTATAAGCGTTAGATATCTATATTTGATGCTTATACAGTGTAGTGCACTTTGGTTGATGGTTGATTATTTTTCAATGCTATTATAGACGTGTGATGTATGAAAATCCATATAATTAATATTATATGGTGATTGATTGGGCCTCATTCCAATTAGAAGATAAAGAATAATATTAAATAAAGGTTCATGTGTTGACTGTACTCATCCGTTGAGATTAGTCATGTGTTGAACGAAATATTTTAATAATAAATTTTATATCTTTATCACTATTAAATAAAGGTTCATGTGTTGACTGTACTCATCCGTTGAGATTAGTCATGTGTTGAACGAAATAATTTAACAAAAATATTCACACGTGGACAGTACTCATTCTTTGAGATTAGTCGTGTGTTGACAAAAATAAATATTCATTTGTTGAATAGAATACTTGAAAATAGAAATATATGAAGCCGTGTTGGTTAGATTGACGCCATTTTGACGTGAACGATATTTATACCGATTTATTCATTTTAAAATAAATATAAAACGATTTCGAAATGAAATGAATTAAAAACGATTTCGAAATGAAATGAATTGAAAACGATTTCGAAATGAAATGAATTGAATATAAAACGATTTCGAAATGAAACGAAATGAATTGAATATAAAACGATTTCGAAATGAAATGAATTGAAAACGATTTCGAAATGAAATGAATATAAAACGATTTCGAAATGAAATGAATTGAAAACGATTTCGAAATGAAATGAATTGAAAACGATTTCGAAATGAAATGAATTGAAAACGATTTCGAAATGAAATGAATTGAAAACGATTTCGAAATGAATTGAATATAAAACGATTTCAAAATGAATTGAATTGAAAACGATTTCGAAATGAATTGAATAGAAAACGATTTCGAAATGAATTGAAAACGATTTCGAAATGAATTGAAAACGATTTCGAAATGAATTAAATTGAAAACGATTTCGAAATGAATTGAATTGAAAACGATTTCGAAATGAATTGAATTGAATCGAATAGAAAACCAATTTGAATTGAATCGAATAGAAAACCAATTTGAATTGAATCGAATAGAAAACGACTTTGAAATTAAATTGAATTGAAAACGAATTAAAATTGAATAGAAAGCGAAGTGAAATGAATTCAAATTGAATTGAAACTTGAATTGAATAGAAATGAATGTTAAAAAACAAATTTATAAAGAAGAATTCAATTTTGCTTTGAATTGAAATGGAAGTTGCAATGAATTTTGAAACGAATTTAAAAACTATTTATAAAATTTGTTTTAAATAGTAATCGACGAAATATATATTATATATATTATATATATATATAATATAATGGCCTGAATAGAACGCGCCGCGCCGCGGCAGTTCGTGAATTTCGACCATTTATTTCAAACGAACATTACGGGAGATCCGACCGTCGGATTCTCCTAAAACCGGAACCGTTGGGTTCGTATCGAAAAGAGCTTTCTAACGAATATTAGAAATTCAAAATCTAACGGTTGGATTTGGAGATACGTCCAAATCAAATTCGAAAAAGGTCGCTGTAAGTGCAGTTCGATGGCCGTTGATGGAAATCGACTGTACGGGCCTTGATAAAATTATTAAAAATAGTAATAATTTGTGTAAAATCATAAGAAATGATTTGGGAAAAGTTGGCATGAAAAACTCCATATTTGAAAAGATAAAAATAGATTTTTATCGAAATGAACTAGTTTGAACTCAATTTAAAACCCGATTTTTTATTTTTAAATAAATAAATTAGATTTAAAAAGGGGTTTTAAATAATCGGAATTCCTAATATATTTGATTTGAATTGAACTAGAATTGATTTGTGAGTTTATCGTGAACTGTGTTTTAAACAACACTAGTTCTTTAACCCGATGATAAATAGAATGTGATTTGGGTTTGTCGTGAACGGTGTTTTAAAAGACATTAGTTCTTTAACCCAATAAAAGGAGTTTTAACGAATCTGCAATTAGGTTGAAATGTGAATCTATAATCTAAATTATCAAATTTAGAAATGAGCGAGAATGGAGTATCGCTAGTTTTGCTCCAAAGCGATAGTTAAATCTTTAATTAGATTTGAACGTGAAATGGTAATTAAATTTACCGATAACACCACGTTGTTAGATATGGAGTATTACCAGTTTTGCTTCATGGGATGAATAGGTTGGGATTGGGAAATAAAATAAATAATTACTTCGTTGTGGTTCGCTAATCTCGACTAGTTTAGAAAACCATAATTTGGTCTGAAATGTCATCCAAAGGAAGATTAAAGGATAAATTTTAAAGAATTAATCTGGGATAAAATTAATGCGAACCTTTCCCAAAAGATGTGAATATTTAAATAACAGAATATTCAGAATTGGAATGAGGCGTATGTTGTGTTTATGTAACATTCGTTTTTAATATACGCGGGTTGTTCGGAAAGGCCGGGTTTACACCCATTCTGAATAACCGATTCGACGATATGTCGAAAATGAAGACGGTGGTTGAAGACCGGAAGTCTTCACATCGTTTGGATAATTACTGACGATCCTGGTTGGGCAGTACACCCAAGAGGATGGAAATAGTTGGTGGTCGTCCAGACGTACTTGGGGATGGATGGATATGCGAGGAAAGTGCCTCCGGTTTCGTTCAGACCCAGAACGGACTTGTAAATGGATTGTGTGTCTGACATTGGATTTTATTCTGTGTTGATTGATTACTATTAAATATACATCTGTTTGGCGGCGGAGAATTTATTCTTTTGCTTAACGCCCTTCTCTGAGACGTACGAGCTCAGAGGTTGTATATCGATGGACATCAGTCGCATGGCATGAATTGCCCGTGTGGCACGCTAAGATGCAATGATCAAGGCTTCTGTTGAAAAGCAAAGTCTTGTGGTTGATGATCAAAGCACGCCTACGTGGCAGCTTTGTGTATAACGTGAATTCGCGAGCCTCACACCTCGGTATGAGTTAAAAACGGGATACGGACCGCTGGGAGAGCACGACGTTTCTTTCTAGCTTTGGTGGTGTCAGTGACTTACCAGCCCTGACATTTTTATACTTTTCACCTATATGGTTGTTGGAATGCGAGGCGCCTCGATATTAGGTCTGTAAGGACCGGGAAACGTGTGTTCAGGAATTGTCAATCCTCTAACGTAAGTGAGGACCGGCCCAGCCGCATCCGGGGTTGCCCAGAGTGTGTAGTCCCGAGGCATTTGCTAGAGTGTCTCGAAGCGGAGAGGAGCTTGCCCCTTGCCTCAACTCATGACGGAAATCCAATTTCCAATACAAGATGTTTCGGCTTTATTTGTAGAGCCTAGTATGGCGACATAGTAGCATGGGATGCTATGCCGTCTATGATTTATATTTATGATTGAAATTGTTTTGACACTATACACTTATTATAGTATCAAATGATTTGTTTTAAACGTACCAAGCATGTTTGGCTGTTATAAGGTAAAACCCTATCCTCCGGCTTGCGTTGCATTGTGTGATGGGACCTGGGTCTTATAATAGCTTCATTTTTCGAAAAAGCATTGCGTTGTTTATTCTATGCATTGGTATTCTTGGTAGGAAACCGGTTCCATGCTATACGGCGTGGTCCCTTGAATTACTCTCTTTTAAAGTAAAGCTTTAAATAACTGTTTTAGTTCTCACACCAGTCACATGACTGACCTGGAGTTTATTGTTTTAACCTAAACTCTGGGTGCCCTCATTTCCGCACGGGCAGCTAGTAGTTTTGGTTTTGCAGATTTATATTCACAGGATCCTGGTTTACAGCTGGAATGATATCCGGAAAGCTCTGTATCCGTATATCACCTTCAGTTGTGCTTTGTATTATTTTCCGCTGCTATGTAACTTATTGTAATCTCTGATATTTATCAAATGTAATTTATTCATTTATACTCTGTATATTCTTGTATCTGATGGAATTGTTGTAATAGTAATGAAATGTTCTTCTGTCTGCGTTCATTTGTGTGTTGTTCTCAAAGTATCCGCTCTTTCCTTAACGGGGAAGTTACGAGTCCTCACATTTGGTATCAGAGCTTTGGTTTACAGAGCTCGAGAACAAGACACATTAGAACCATAAGAAAGAATTCATCAGATATTGGATTAGTAATATCCAATTAGAATGACTCGTTAGAGATAGGATCAGTAGTATCCTAGAACGAGTGTGAAGAGTATATTTTCCAAATGAAAACAATTTTGTTTTGAAATTTAAATTGTTTTATACGTATTTGAATATTTATTTATTTTGAATATGGACAATCCACTATATAAAGATTTTTCATATACGCGTCATGAACGTATATTCGAATTTTTAATATACTGGGTAGATATAGAATCATACTCTTGTGGCCCGAAGATGATTCTGATGGTTGAGTACTCGTCGTCAGAATTTATATTCGAGTGACGAAGGTGTGATTTTCTATATATTTCCATTAGACTCGTGTGAGAACCAAAACTTATATAGCTAGAACACATTGTTGTGAATTGGCATCAAAAACATGATTTTCTGTATATGTATCAAAATTATGAATTTGAAACTCTAATTCACTAATTGATTGATGTTTGTGTTGTTTGTTTATTTGTTTGATAATTTTTAACCATTATGCCTAATTGAACCAAATATTGACTTATATTGAAAATTAGACGCATTTGCTTGTATATACATGTACTTACATTGAACAGGTCATAGCAAGGAGGCTAGAGCCGAAGAATAAAATTTGTTTGCCCGACAAATAGGTACATGTTTACTACATAATTTACTGTTTTGTTTGGGTGATGATGATTTTATGAGCCTATTGGCTAGCCGCTTGGCCTTTTCTTTTTCTTTTTGAGATCAGAAGGCCTGTAGGGCAATTTCGGGATTTTCCCGTGCTCCCCGTAAAAAGGAGGTTATGGCGAAAATTTTCGAAAATTCAGGGTGTTAGCCAAATTTTTGAAAATTTGAAAATTCTCAGAAACTGAAAAGTTGGAGAATGGAAGCCAGATCGAACGTAGAGTTGATTAATCAAACCACTTTCGACTTTGATCCTTTTCGGGGACGAAAAGTTTTAAGTGGGGGAGATTGTAATAACCCGGAAATTCTGGGCCAGTTTAAATTTTTTATTTTGGCGATTTTAGCGAATTTTGAACATTTAAAATAGATTATTTTAAATAAAATCGACGAGAAATTTATTTTGAATATAATTAGAACGTATATATTATATACGTCGTCGTTAGAATATAAATAATTATATATAATTAAAATAGAATTGAAAATGGCGCGGTAGTTCGATAATTCGATTTCAAATTTCAATTGAATGTACCGGGTGCAAAACAATCCGGATTTTAGTGAAACAAAAAATAATAGGATCTAATTGATAATATCTTTCCAACGAATTCGAAAAATCAAAATTTCATAGCGGGAATCAAAAGATATGTCCAGTTGAAAATTCTGAATAGTCGCTATGGAATTCAAGCCCTTAAAAAAGTCAAATTTTGCATACGGATGAATTTGGACTCGAAACCACTTCCATTGAGTTTAAAATGCCGTTTAGAACTCCGAAAAGTATAAGCTTCGATATATTCCGATATCCGGAATAGTGGCTATGGGATGGAGTTGTTCGGTTAACAAAACATAGCCCTTAAAAAGTGAAATTTTGCATACGAGCTCAGAATTCGACGAGATAAATTTTTATGGATTCATAATGACAAATCATTGTTGAGTTCCAAATGGCGCGTCGAACGGAGTTAATATGTGGCCGTGCGAGCTAAAACAGTTCCGGGTAAAGCGAGCAGTCATTTTACAAAGGAACATTATTGATACGACCTCAGAATTCGATTTCATTTTTTTTTATGGATTCGTATCGTCTAAAAATGGTTAAATCCAAAAGGGCATGATTTTTGAAGTTAGCATGTGAGCGTGCGAGAAGAAAAGGTGCGCCAAAATCGCATTTTTAGAGCTTATCTGAGCATTTTTGTGATTTTTTATGAATGGTCAAACGAACTCGGAATTCGACGAAACTTGTTTCGTTGGACTCATCTTCACGTCTACTATCTCGTGTCCGAAATCCGCGGCAATTGGAGATCGTTAGCATTCAGGCGATACGCGAGAAACTAGCATATAAACACTTTTACTTCCTTTTCTTCTTCACTTTCTTCCTCTTCCTCTTTCTTCAAAAAAACTCATTAATGGCCACCGCTCCCCAAAACCCGCTGCCCCCACCTCCACCGCCGCCTCCCCAGCCCCTCCACCGCCGGCCGCCCCTCCTCTTCCTCCCCTCCTCCTCCTCTTCCTCCTCCTCTCTCTCTCCTCCTCTTTCCCTCTTTGTTTTGCAAAACCCTAAGCCACCACCACCACGGGCCCCACCACCACCGCCGCCGCCCCTTAGCCGACTCCGCACGCCACATCAGGTCCGGCGCCCCCTTCCCCCTCCTCAATTCCGGCCGTGGGCCCCCCGATCGGCAAAAAACCCATTTTACACTAATCGCCCGTTTTGCAAATAAGCTCCTGACCGTATTTCACCAATAACTCGCAAACGGTGTGCTTTTGGCCAAAGTCGCTCTAGACCAAAGTTGTAGAGCACGAAATTCTCTTCGATTTGGCTATATGGAAGTCATGTTTTGGAGCTCGGAGCTGCTCGGAAAACGCGTTCGAAGTTTGCTGTTCAAAAGCGGTAAAATTCGTGTACTTTCGCGAATTCTGGCAAATTGGAGCATTTTCGGCAAAAAGACCCTTAGGCGAAAGTTGTCCGGAATGGCGCGTTTAAGCTAAAAAAAAGATGGTGTGAAGATTGAAGCTCGTTTGCAAACTCTAGGACCCGAACAGCGAATCTGGGCGTTAGAAAAAAAGTGAGTTTTCTCCATTTTAAAGCTTCTACAGTTTTTGACATATGAAGTAGAATAAAAATATGATTTTTATATTATAGAAAGAATAAAAACATGATTTTTATATTAGTAGAAGATTAAAAATATGATTTTTACATTATAAAAGTATTAAAGATTTGATCTTTATTATGTAGAAGGAGCAAAGATGTGATTTTTATATAAGTGGCGATATAAAAATATAATCTTTATTATATGAACACCGTTGTAAAAATAGAATTTTTATCTATATAGTAGTAATATAAAAATGTGATTTTTACATACATAGCAACAATATAAAAATGTGATTTTTTTTATATATATGAAGTGGCAACGGGTAGTGAAATTGGCAAAAAGGCGGGCACGACGAAGATTTCTACATAAGAAGAGTCGTGGCGGTTGGTTTAGCTAGTTGGTGAGAATTTCTCACCTTTCAATTTCTTTTCTAGTTATATATATATACTAGGATGCAGACGGTGCTTAGTAGCACCCGACACAATCGTCCACAGACCATGGACTTGTTTGTTTGGTTGCATAAATTAGTTAGATGATTTGATTTGAATTTGGTTGATTGGTGAATTTGATTGATGTGTGAATGGCGTGGGCCTTCACTAGACCGGGGATAAGGCTGGGCCTCGTCCCGTTTCTAGTATCGTGCCGTTATGCCGCCGAAATTTTCTAAAATATGTTAGAAAAATAAAAATATCATTTTATTTTGTAAATGAACTGAATAAAAATTCATGTGTTAAAATAAAATATTTTATCGTTAAAAATATAATTTTTAACGTGGAAGTGAATAAAATAAAATATTCATTTACAAACCGGACGGTTTGTTTATGTACACTGATTTGACTGACATTGATTGGGACGATAAATTTTACACATCGCCCAACTGCACAAATAAAATATGTGTTTGTTTGCTTGAAACCCCACACGGGTGTTGGGATGAAATTTGAAGTTCACTCATCCTGATTGATTAAATATGTCGATCGATTGATTGACAGACTGTTATAAGCGTTAGATATCTATATTTGATGCTTATACAGTGTAGTGCACTTTGGTTGATGGTTGATTATTTTTCAATGCTATTATAGACGTGTGATGTATGAAAATCCATATAATTAATATTATATGGTGATTGATTGGGCCTCATTCCAATTTAGAAGATAAAGAATAATATTAAATAAAGGTTCATGTGTTGACTGTACTCATCCGTTGAGATTAGTCATGTGTTGAACGAAATATTTTAATAATAAATTTTATATCTTTATCACTATTAAATAAAGGTTCATGTGTTGACTGTACTCATCCGTTGATATTAGTCATGTGTTGAACGAAATAATTTAACAAAAATAGTCACATGTGGACAGTACTCATTCTTTGAGATTAGTCGTGTGTTGACAAAAATAAATATTCATTTGTTGAATAGAATACTTGAAAATAGAAATATATGAAGCCGTGTTGGTTAGATTGATGCCATTTTGACGTGAACGATATTTATACCGATTTATTCATTTTAAAATGAATATAAAACGATTTCGAAATGAAATGAATTGAAAACGATTTCGAAGTGAAATGAATTGAAAACGATTTCGAAATGAAATGAATTGAATATAAAACGATTTCGAAATGAAATGAATTGAATATAAAACGATTTCGAAATGAAATGAATTGAAAACGATTTCGAAATGAAATGAATATAAAACGATTTCGAAATGAAATGAATTGAAAACGATTTCGAAATGAAATGAATTGAAAACGATTTCGAAATGAAATGAATTGAAAACGATTTCGAAATGAATTGAATTGAAAACGATTTCGAAATGAAATGAATTGAAAACGATTTCGAAATGAAATGAATTGAAAACGATTTCGAAATGAAATGAATTGAAAACGATTTCGAAACGAATTGAATATAAAACGATTTCGAAATGAATTGAATTGAAAACGATTTCGAAATGAATTGAATAGAAAACGATTTCGAAATGAATTGAAAACGATTTCGAAATGAATTGAAAACGATTTCGAAATGAATTGAATTGAAAACGATTTCGAAATGAATTGAATTGAAAACGATTTCGAAATGAATTGAATTGAATCGAATAGAAAACCAATTTGAATTGAATCGAATAGAAAACCAATTTGAATTGAATCGAATAGAAAACGACTTTGAAATTAAATTGAATTGAAAACGAATTCAAATTGAATAGAAAGCGAAGTGAAATGAATTCAAATTGAATTGAAATTTGATTTGAATAGAAATAAATTTTAAAAAACGAATTTATAAAGAAGAATTCAATTTTGCTTTGAATTGAAATGGAAGTTGAAATGAATTTTGAAACGAATGTAAAAACTATTTATAAAATTCGTTTTAAATAGTAATCGACGAAATATATATTATATATATATAATATAATGGCCTGAATAGAACGCGCCGCGCCGCGGCAGTTCGTGAATTTCGACCATTTATTTCAAGCGAACATTACGGGAGATCCGACCGTCGGATTCTCCTAAAACCGGAACCGTTGGGTTCGTATCGAAAAGAGCTTTCTAACGAATATTAGAAATTCAAAATCTAACGGTTGGATTTGGAGATACGTCCAAATCAAATTCGAAAAAGGTCGCTGTAAGTGCAGTTCGATGGCCGTTGATGGAAATCGACTGTACGTGCCTTGATAAAATTATTATAAATAGTAATAATTTGTGTAAAATCATAAGAAATGATTTGGGAAAAGTTGGGATGAAAAACTCCATATTTGAAAAGATAAAAATAGATTTCTATCGAAATGAACTAGTTTGAACTCAATTTAAAACCCGATTTTTTATTTTTAAATAAATAAATTAGATTTAAAAAGGGGTTTTAAATAATCGGAATTCCTAATATATTTGATTTGAATTGAACTAGAATTGACTTGTGGGTTTATCGTGAACTGTGTTTTAAACAACACTAGTTCTTTAACCCGATGATAAATAGAATGTGATTTGGGTTTGTCGTGAACGGTGTTTTAAAAGACATTAGTTCTTTAACCCAATAAAAGGAGTTTTAACGAATCTACAATTAGGTTGAAATGTGAATCTATAATCTAAATTATCAAATTTAGAAATGAGCGAGAATGGAGTATCGCTAGTTTTGCTCCAAAGCGATAGTTAAATCTTTAATTAGATTTGAACGTGAAATGGTAATTAAATTTACCGATAACACCACGTTGTTAGATATGGAGTATTACCAGTTTTGCTTCATGGGATGAATAGGTTGGGATTGGGAAATAAAATAAATAATTACTTCGTTGTGGTTCGCTAATCTCGACTAGTTTAGAAAACCATAATTTGGTTTGAAATGTCATCCAAAGGAAGATTGAAGGATAAATTTTAAAGAATTTATCTTGGATAAAATTAATGGGAATCTTTCCCAAAAGATGTGAATATTTAAATAACAGAATATTCAGAATTGGAATGAGGCGTATGTTGTGTTTATGTAACATTCGTTTTTAATATACGCGGGTTGTTCGGAAAGGCCGGGTTTACACCCATTCTGAATAACCGATTCGACGATATGTCGAAGATGAAGACGGTGGTTGAAGACCGGAAGTCTTCACATCGTTTGGATAACTACTGACGATCCTGATTGGGCAGTACACCCAAGAGGATGGAAATAGTTGGTGGTCGTCCAGACGTACTTGGGGATGGATGGATATGCGAGGAAAGTGCCTCCGGTTTCGTTCAGACCCAGAACGGACTTGTAAATGGATTGTGTGTCTGACATTGGATTTTATTCTGTGTTGATTGATTTCTCTTAAATATACATCTGTTTGGCGGCAGAGAATTTAATCTTTTGCTTAACGCCCTTCTCTGAGACGTACGAGCTCAGAGGTTGTATATCGATGGACATCAGTCGCATGGCATGAATTGCCTGTGTGGCATGCTAAGATGCAATGATCAGGGCTTCTGTTGAAAAGCAAAGTCTTGTGGTTGATGATCAAAGCACGCCTACGTGGCAGCTTTGTGTATAACGTGAATTCGCGAGCCTCACACCTCGGTATGAGTTAAAAACGGGATACGGACCGCTGGGAGAGCACGACGTTTCTTTCTAGCTTTGGTGGTGTCAGTGACTTACCAGCCCTGACATTTTTATACTTTTCACCTATGCGGTTGTTGGAATGCGAGGCGCCTCGATATTAGGTCTGTAAGTACCGGGAAACGTGTGTTCAGGAATTGCCAATCCTCTAACGTAAGTGAGGACCGGCCCAACCGCATCCGGGGTTGCCCAGAGTGTGTAGTCCCGAGGCATTTGCTAGAGTGTCTCGAAGCAGAGAGGAGCTTGCCCATTGCCTCGACTCATGACGGAAATCCAATTTCCAATACGAGATGGTTCGGCTTTATTTGTAGAGCCTAGTATGGCGACATAGTAGCATGGGATGTTATGCCGTCTATGATTTATATTTATGATTGAAATTGTTTTGACACTATACACTTATTATAGTATCAAATGATTTGTTTTAAACGTAGCAAGCATGTTCGGCTGTTATAAGGTAAAACCCTATCCTCCGGCTTGCGTTGCATTGTGTGATGGGACCTGGGTCTTATAATAGCTTCATTTTTCAAAAAAGCATTGTGTTGTTTATTCTATGCACTGGTATTCTTGGGAGGAAACCCGTTCCGTGCTATACGGCGTGGTCCCTTGAATTACTCTCTTTTAAAGTAAAGCTTTAAATAACTGTTTTAGTTCTCACACCAGTCACATGACTGACCTGGAGTTTATTGGTTTAACCTAAACTCTGGGTGCCCTCATTTCCGCACGGGCAGCTAGTAGTTTTGGTTTTGCTAATTTATATTCACAGGATCCTGGTTTACAGCTGGAATGATATCCGGAAAGCTCTGTATCCGTATATCACCTTCAGTTGTGCTTTGTATTATTTTCCGCTGCTATGTAACTTATTGTAATCTCTGATATTTATCAAATGTAATTTATTCATTTATACTCTGTATATTCTTGTATCTGATGGAATTGTTGTAATAGCAATGAAATGTTCTTCCATCTGCGTTCATTTGTGTGTTGTTCTCAAAGTATCCGCTCTTTCCTTAATGGGGAAGTTACAGGTCCTCACAAGAAGAAAAGAGAATAACACAAATCTCACAGCGGAACGAATAAAATATACTAAATAATATAACTTTTGAAATACAAATCAGTAACTGTATATACATACCATTATCAGAGCACAACAGTTATTCCTGGAACAATTATAAACACCTGTTTCTAGATACAACATAGTACACAGCGGAAATATGATAGTCTATAGCTAACTCGTGAAGCTTCCTGCTTCCAGCTCTTCCAAGTGAATCTGAAAAATCCTGACCACTTGACTGCCCATACAAATTTGGGCACCCAAGAGTTTAGGAAAAATAAAAACAAAATAAACTCTGGGTCAGTTATGGGACTGGTGTGAGCAAACTCCAATCATTTGTTTAACTTTAAAAAAAAAACCTTTCGAAAGAAATGATAATCGTAAGACAGATCCACACATAAACACAGATGGTTTTTACGTTACGATAACCCAAAATATTTTTGATATCAAATCCAGTGATATTATAATAATGTCTACATCAAATAAATAGAATCTAGCGGAACGCTTGCATCTCACGCTCCATATATAATATAAAATCAAAAACCTCACGGTGCTTATTGAAGATTGGATTTCCAACATGACAAGGTATGGAACCACCTTCCGATAGTGTATCTCTAAAGGGGAATACACTGGGTTCAAAAAGGACATCTTGCAACCCAGCCCACACATGAGCGACCACTCATTTCGCTTGAGCGTATCGAATGTATATCACCAGCGGTTGAGATCAGCAACCGTTTCCCGAATGGGACAACATCGGATAGATTAAAGAATGAAATGGATATCTCTAGATAGGTGATTATACACCCTAATGGGAGCGACCCACATATCCATGCTGCATGCCCGATTTTTGTCATTTCCCGATTGTTGAGGCCTGAGGCTACGATTTCTTATCATTCATTGATAGCACAATCACTTTGAATGCCACATTGTCAGTTCCGTAAATCATTAATTGATTTGCACAAATATATTCTGGATATTATGCTAAGAGAATAAATTCTCCGCCACCATATATATCTATACAGACAAACATATGCGATCATTGGAAATACTCTGTTAGACATTCATCCATACACTTCGTTTTGGGACTGAACGAAACCGAAGGCACAATTTCTATTAATAGAAAAAGTCCTTGCACTTTACTCCGTTTTCGATTATCTTCATATAATCTGATTCGCAACGCTACTGCCAATACGGAGTGGTTCTCGGATAATAATCCAACCGGTCTCTCCATATCAGCAACGATATTGGCAAACACTTCGATAGTCGGTTATTTAACTATCGAAGAGAAACAAACATCCATTCAAAACATCAAACAATCACTGGACCCCTTAATTAATATTTCATTAATTAAATCATTTCTCCATTTCTTTATCAATATTTGTTAACCAAATCTTTTCAATAATCATCTTGGCCTCTTACGCCGTTTGGAAAACATTTCCATATACCGTCTTCTTTTATTTTCTATACTTAGAAAATATATTCTATTTATAATTGGAAAACATTTCAATTAGTTATCTCTTCCACGACCATTCATTTATTTCTATACTCAAGAAATATTTATTATTATATTTTTAAATTTCCACTTACTTGGGTTAAAACGAATATTGTGTAAAACATTATTACAACAACCCAAAACACTGCATTCAACTAACTCTTGTTCAAACATTTCTCTTCGAGACTGGATCTTGTTGTTTATCAGTTAGTAATGAAATCAAACGAGCTGGGGTATAATTACCTCTCATACCTTGACTGAATAACATCTTTAACTTCAAAACAGACAAGACCACTTATTCATTTTTAAAACGTATATATATTTATCTTTCTATTACTAGATTTTCGATTTCCTTTTTGTTTATAGTATTATATTTTTAAGTTAGTTTCCTTATCGGATTCTATATATACTAATATATAGATTACTAATTATCTTAAAAATATTCTAACTCCTTGAATTTCTGGAAAATTTCACCATAACCTCCTTTGTACCAGTCGATAGTTCAAACCTCAACTCGCTTCTCTAAGCCCTTTCCATTCAAAAAGAAAATCAAAAAGCCAAGTGGCTTGCCAATTCGGCGCATAAAGCCTCATATGGAATTTAAACATGTACCTTATTGTCGAGCACACGAATTATAATCTTCATACACTTCACTCCAACCCTGTCTAATCTATGTTCACATGTTTTCCGATTTATCCCTACTCAATCCGGTCATTCCTAGCTCAATTTGCTAATTTATTATTTAACTTTGTTTTGAACATATCATGTTCAAATATATTTTAATTCTCTTATAAACAAGTAGAATTTCATTTTCAACTTGAGTTTCATGATCGATTTCGAATATGAATTCACAAAACCAATTTACTTATCCAACGCCAATTTCGATTCAAAACTCGATTAACGAATTATTATTCAAATTAGTTAATACTATTCAATACTCAAAAATATGATTTTTGTTTCAAAAGTCGTTTCATTTACTTGTCTAAAGTTCATATTTATTTTACAACTCGAGTCTGGATTTTTATGATGAGGATCTAAGTCTTATTTGCTAAAAATCCTTTTTATTTATTTAAATAAACCGTTATGGTTTAATAACGATTATGGCGCTGTTTTTCTAAAAATTTGATTTTGACATAACCAGAAATCTATAAGACGAAATCCAGATTTTTCTCTTCTATTAGAAAACTATTATCAAATCGGTCCTGACATTTCTTGTTTCCAAGGATTCCGACTTAAATTGAGTTCTATATACTCAATTGAAGTTCGAAACGCCAATTTACGAACTACCGCGTTGCGGTGAGTTCGTTTTAATTATATTTGAATATAAACGTTTAAATTTCGTTTATAAATAAATTTCAACTCCATCCAAATATATTTTAATATATATTGAATTTAATTTTCCCAATTCAACTGAATATTTTCAATTATCTAAAATCGTCGATTTTTCATTACTTGGTTATAATTTATTTATACTTGATTTGCTATATTGACTTCCAATTCCCTTTTAAATAAATTATTTATAAAATTCGATATAATAGAATTCTAATTGTAAATCCTCAGATTTATCTCAATTCAGTTTTTATTCCAAATTCCCGAATAAAATATATCGTTCCCTTTTTGAAACGTTTTCAAATCCCTTTTTAAATTCATACTTGAATTTAAAATGCCAAATATATCTAATGATAATTATCTCACCTTATTTATAAACATCGTTTATGAATTTCCCTTCCTTCTTTTATATATACTAAAACAAGTTCTTATTTCAAAACCCTTTTGAAGTTCTATTCGTATTGGGATATCTTATTTTTACAACTTATAAATAAAATTGCAGAATCTATTTTCACTTTTAATTATAGTTTCTATCTAATACAAATTTAATACCCTTTCTGGAAAGAATTTAGTTTATATAAATTCGACATAATCGAATACATATCATAAATCCATTTGGATTTATTTTAGTTCAACTTATATTCCGAACCTTGGAATAAGTTTCATCGTTTCCATTTTAACGAAATTCCCAATTCAATTTAAATTCATATTTGAATTTAAATATTTTAAATTATCCAAATGATATTTTTTTCACCTTTCTTTATAAATATCGTTTATATTACCTGTTTATATACTTAAACAAGTCTCATTTCAAATCCATTTGAAATTATAATTTCTACTTTGGAAAAATTGATTTCCCTTTTATAATTTACACTTGTATTTACATTTTCCCTATTATCCAATGATAATTCATTTCTCTTCATTTATAAACAAACGTTTATAAATTCATTTCAATTTCCTAATTATCTAATGAAAATCATTCCATTTTGTTTATAAACACCGTTTATAAATTTTCTTCAATTCCCTGATTATTTTGTAAACATCGTTTATAAATTTAATACTTGTTTTATTTATTCAAAACAAGTTAATCTTTTTAGTCCATTCGAATTTCAAATTCTATTTATTAGAAAAATATAATTTTCCATTTAAATCTCAAATATCGTTTTCACGATATTTTTATATATCAACATTTTAGCCCAGTGATATTTAAACAATCAAACCACACATTTATCAATCAACACATCATATATGATAATATATGTAAAAACAAACAAGTAATAATATTTTTGAGGAATCTAGTTGGATTCCTCCAACCTGATTTCTTGCATTAACAGACGTTAGCCAACATAAATAATACCCATCCTGCTTCGAGCAGGATATCGCGGTATAGAAGGTCATCCACTATCATAGCGTGAGGCGCATAGGGTAATCATCCACTAATGGTACCATGGGCATCCGCTAATGATACTACGGGAATCCAACCACCAAGATATATATAATAACCACATCAACCAATCCTAAATAATTAATATATATTTAATAGCCACAATAATATTTCAGTGCATGCAAACAATTAACAAACAATTATTTAAACGGATAAAATAATTCTAAATAAAATATATGAGTGAGATTTTACTCACCATGTTTTTATTCTTCGAAACATCAAGTATTTTCTGATTGAATTAAATAAATGTTTAAATTAATGGAAAACTCCAGTGAAACCCAGTGGCTCCAAATTCAACTTGAATGCATTGTCATATCCATACAAGTCCAACGCTAATGATTTCATCAAATCTAATGTCGTATGAATTTATAGTGTTATACGATTGATGTAAATTAAGTGGTATTAACCAATTCAATTTAAAATTAAATTACCTAATCAAGTTGAAATCTTTTCTTCCCAGACCCATTTACAGCAACCCAAACTGTCAAACACCAATAGCAACCATCCCTTCCCTTATTCTTTAAATTATTCATGTACCACTGCTTTACCATTACATTGGTCATCATTCTTAGCCCTATTACACCATTGAAACAACAACCTACTGCCCTCCTTGTTGCCTGCTGAAAGAACCTAACACCATTGACCTGAACCCAGTCCACTAGCCTTTCCAAAGTCTTCTCAGTTCATCCACACCAGAATCACACAGGCTTCCCCCTAAATCCACCATAAGTTACCTAGTATCTGATTGCCATTTAGTTTGGGCTTCTTGTAACCTCATTCATCCCTCACTTACATCGCGAGATCCCAAACCAGTATCTCGATAAAACTCTAGTTCGCATTAGGTAAATTCGATTTTCACCCTGACCAACAATCGAAACCAGATCGAACTCTACTCCAGATGCACTCGAATCATCCTCGACTTCGTACCATCTTCCCAACATACACCACGCACCTCAACATCAAGCTCAAAAATCCCCTAAAATTGCGAGCACCTGGCTTGATCGAGCTCCAAGGGGTTACCACGATTTCATTTTCCTTTTTATTTCTTTGTTCGTTTTAATTTAGTGGAGCGTCCCTTTTTTATTGCTTTGCTTCTTAAACCTTCGGATCCATATAAAAAGGAAAAGGAGTATTGTGGTTTGGAGTTTAGAGGGAAAAGGAATGGGAGTCGTGATTTATTCTATTCATTGAAAGCCATTTTCTGTGGATTGGAGATGAAAATAAAAAGGAAGGAAAGGGAGAGTATTGCACGTATTTATAAAGGAGGCTTAAGTATTAAGAAATACGTACACTAGACAGGTTAGGTAGCTTAAGTACAACGTAATAAATTTTGATTTGACTTCGATTTGATCTCGTATTTAATACGATTCGATATAAAGTGATTTTGATTCTTTTTAGATGGATATCGATTTGATGTCGAACCTATCCACAATCAAATATCTCGGGGTCCATTAATTTAAATCACGAACTTCTATTCTAGCGTACCGACCGACATTTCAATGTAATAACCCTATTCTAAACTCAACATTAAATATTCTAAAATTTAATTTCAACATATATATCATATTAAATTAATATAATATAATTAAAATTCGAAAACCACAAATTCTTTGATAATAAAATATTATTTATTATCGTATATATCAAATAAAATTCCTACTTATCATCTGAATCATTTTGATTCAGTTTTTAATTTCGATTTCAAATATATTTCGAATTACAATAATTCGATATATTCTAAATTAAATTATATTCGATTATGAAATCGATAACTCAATATAAAAGTTAATTTATATTATCAACTAAATATTTAAAACAAATATTTAAAATTAACAGACCAAAAATTTGGGTCATATGGCAGATGATCTTGGTGAAGTTAATACGTCTTCTTCAACCATGATTTTTAGATAACAGAGAAATGACATTCTCCCACTAAA
Organism: Allium sativum; assembly: GCA_030737875.1. Taxonomy (NCBI): domain Eukaryota; kingdom Viridiplantae; phylum Streptophyta; class Magnoliopsida; order Asparagales; family Amaryllidaceae; genus Allium; species Allium sativum. Next base: position 301,282,145 of record CM060925.1, on the reverse strand, counting down.
AAGGTAAAGATTTCTAAACTCTTATTTTTGAATTGGAATTTCTGAGAGATTTCTTTAATTGAATTTAAAAGCAACCAGATTGCTAATATGATGCTTTAAAAAATGATCTAAATGTCTAATTGGCCTTCTTGAATGGCTTTATCTTCAGTCGATTGATTTCCTTAGATTTTTTTAATTGAATTTGAGTTTCTGAAATTCTTCACTACAACAAATTCACCCTATTACAATGGTGCAACACCGTTGTAATATCATTTTACAATGGTGCCTCCACCGTCGTGTATGCAGACGTGGTAATATATTATTTTCTTTTACAACTTTTCTGCACCGTTGCAACACCGTTGTATAAGGGTTATTTAACAATAGTTATCTACCATTGTAATAAATTCTATTACAACTATAATTCTCCGTTGTTGTATATACTATAGTAAAGGTAGAGTATACGTATAACAACTTTTGTCACCATTGTAATAAACTATATTACAATTTTCATCCCCGTTGTTGTAGATATTGTAATATGTTGTGTTCAATGATATAACAACATGTCTACACCATTGTGATTTCAGTGATATTACAACAATTTTACACTGTTGTGAATTGCTTTATATTACAACATTTTATCACCGTTGTAACATGACTTATTACAACTCTTTTTTCTATTGTAATTTACATAGACCTGACTAGTAAAACAAATTCATATATATTAATGATAATACGACTCACATTTCAATGCAACAAATATTAGTACACGGAATCATTCATATATATTACTTAACATAATATTTGATCAACATAAAACACAAGTATGTAGTACATCACCAACTTAACCCGTCACCAAAAACATAACCGTTTCATAATACATACATGATTTAATCCAATATATACATAAGAAAGATGGAATGTCTACAAAAGCATACCCTACGAAAGCACTCTAGCTGAAGGCAACGTAATTTTTATTCCAGGCCACAGTTGGTCCAACAGCTTCTCCAATAGTAGTCATTGCGGAATTCGGCTTCCACAAGAATGCATCTGGATCCACCGCCGCATCAATCCAAACTTTCCAACCTTGCGATCCAAGTTTTTTAAAGTGCACCAAAGCTTCTGGATCAGTGGATACCAATGTTGCTTCTGCAACTACTTCTCTTTCCCAATTCAATATCTTAAACTTTCTGCCCTCATTTTCATCAGCTTGCACTGTTGTTTTTCTGCCCGGATTTTTCTGTTTAGACTATTTTTTTGTTTTGCTGCCCTCAATTTCAGATGCATGCTTTTCATTTTCAGCTGCTTGCTTTTCATTTTTAGCTGCATGCTTTCCATTTTGTTTAGACAGTTGAACTGGCAAGGTATTGCTTCCACGGTGTGACTGCAAACAAAAAAAATCTAGAAAATCTGAACTGGAATCTAAAAACAGAAAGTGAGGCAAATAAAAACATGGAACTAAATACAAAAGACAGTAAGCACTTATGTGAGTAAATCACCCATATCTTAGTTGTGAAGTAATATTCTACTATAAGTGAAATCGCTTTTTGTTTGGATACAGTAAATATTTCTTCTATTTATAAGCCTTGAATGAGCATTCCATACCTGAGTAAATGTTGAATGAATGCTCCCTTTCTTTTATAAAGGTTGTGTAAATTTTTCACGACAGTATTGTGTGTTTGATGCTTGGTTATACTTCTATGTACAGGTTCATTCGTTTTTATCAAATATAGAATTCTTTAGCAATCTAGAGACCATGGATGAATAAACTGATTAAATCAAAGCACAAGGTATTTTCAAACCAGTAAAATAACAACTGAAACGTGAAGGAAAAAATTTCATTAAGTAGTAAGTAAATCCAATAGAGGTTGGTATACAAATAATATTTCGTGATTTAAAAGTTGTCTTTGAATCGGTAAAGCAGGATATAGGGGTGACTATGACTACTTAACCTTATATGTAGCCAAGGGAAATGATAGTATCAGTCGTTTCCACAAGATTGATCCATTAATGAACTCAGAACCTTACTAGAAAATTTGGTATGTGAATATGTAAGCATATAAAATTTTCTCAAGTCTTAATATATTGAAAAGTACATGGTAACCAGGTTAGAATTGGTAATAAGCAGGCCTTGTATGCTGTAGAATATATGATTAAGGCATCAAAGGCTTAAATTACCAATCCATGCTCTTTGTATACTCATCAACCATCCTCTAAATAAATTTAATTAAGTTAGAGGTTGAACAAACTAGATTTCTTAACTAAGTATTAAACAAATGTTATTAATAAAATACTAGGTGAAGTTATCAATAAGTGACATTAATCAAAATTTTCCTTATAGAAACACTGCTAATTGCCCAGCAATCAATTGGTAAGAATAATTTAATATTCATTGGGTAAAGAGTGGTTCCATTAGACAAGACACACGACTAAGTTTAAGTTAATTTGATAACTGTTGAGTGGAGCAGTTTCAGTTACTGTCAGTTGTACTTGTGATAACAATGCAATAGATTTAACGACAGAACAACACCACCAGAAGCATCTTTCTAAGCTGGGAACAAAGAGTGGATGAGTTGAATCTTTGAAATTTATGTGTAATGGATTGTTATCGTTGTTTATTTTACAAATAATTTCCTTGTTTTTGTTTAATCTACGAATGTATTTATAAAACATGAGAATGGTAAAGGTAGTGAACACAATAGAAAAACACAATAATACATCTGCAAACTCTTTCTTTTTAAACCCTTAGTGATTGAATATAGTATGATGCAGGCGCGCGCGTGCACAAACACACACACACACACACACACACACACACACATATATATATATATATATATATATATATATATATGCATATATGTTTGTGAATATGTATGTGTAACTAATTGTTCTTCATGTCAAAAACTGGAAACGAAGTATGAAAACAGTGGATCTTTTGTGAATAAACTCTATGCAAACTCTCTAAATTTGATCTAGTGTGGGTATAGATATGGGTACTTTGATAGATTATTAGTTGACTAGACTTATATATGACTGGAAGTGATTAACTATGTGAAGTAAGATCTAGAAATGAGAAATTTCCTTTACTGTTGTATGAATACAATAATAATAAAAGATGAACACCTCACTTTCAAAAATAAAGTACCCCAATTTTAGCATGTTTTAGATAACAGTATAAACACAAAGGTTATTCCAAATTGAATTTAGTTTACGTTAAAATTTTCTTCAGCTTCTAATGCGCGGGAATTTAGTTTAACAGTACCCAACCCCCCCTCCATTTACTGTCCTTAAAATCACCCGAAAATTTCACAGTTCCGGTTAAAAGCATTTCAATGTTCACCAAACATTGTACCAAAGAATTAAACTTGCATTGTCAAAAAAAAGTTGACGCATTTTAACAGCAATATTCCAATCCCGTAGATCATGACATGTTACATCTTTCTATCAATTATACCAATAAAAAAGGGTACCTGAGGCGTATTAGGATCATGAGTTGCTGTATTTCCCGCATTAGCTTGCTTTTCTTTTAGATCCTGTAAAGAATGCATATACATAGGTCATAAAAAATTAGCACAAAATATGATTATGGTCATATAAAACTAGCACAAGTGGGAAGCCGTAAATTTGAGAATAGTTCATTTCCCTTTCAGATGATGGTTTACTACAGGTGTGGTTCATTGTATATTGCTCGCATGAAACTAATGGGAAAGTCGGACTGTTAGCTAAGAACAGCTATACAACCACATAAATTAGAGTATTTATAAAACAGGATGAATTTTGGATAAAGGGGAAACCAGGAAAAAAAATCTGTCAAGAGGGAGATCAATTTTGGATAAAATAATGAAATTTGAGCCAAGGTTCAAAATCCCGGTTTTCGATTCCGTTCCGGTCACGTAGAAAATTTAAAATTTCGATCCCGATCCGGAAATTCCGGTTTATTTCCGGTTTGTCAATTCCAGTACCTTTTTTAATAAATATACGAATAAATATGCAAACATTTAATTATTTAAGATTAATAATTTAACATTTAATTTCAATTCATATTTTCCTACTCATGACAACATCAGATTTTGAATAATAGCAGACTAATAGGGGACTAAATTCCCTGTTTTTATAACTTTGGCATATTTTATTAATATTCACTCATGTAACAATGGTTTAAACTCAAACATCAGTCTCATTTTGGTTGCCTGCGGTTTATATCAATAAGTTGTCCAGTCAATAAGACTGTACAACATGGGCCAAGCCTTCCATACTTTAAAATATTACATGACCTGCTATACACACATAACCCGTAATATTACCCATTATTTCCACTTATCTTCTGCATCGTTTGGAATAAAACCTAACCAACATTTGACCTGCTAATCCGTTCAAACCAAGAAAAAAAAGTTCATCACGAGGCAGAGGAAGATGGCCGAGAGGCAGAATTTTTAATGCATGTTTATATGTGTATTTATAAAACATCTTTGTTATGTATATCTTTATATCAAAACACATATTTTGTGTATAACTGAAAATAAATCAAAAAACAAAATTTTAAATCTAGATTATTAATGTTTATTTGCATATTTATAAAAAACCGCACTGGAATTATCAAACCGGAAATTTACCTGAAATTCCGAAATATCCGGAACAGAACCAGAAACCAGGATTTCAAACCTTGCTTAAATCTAATGAATTTGGAAGCAAACTGAGGGAAATAGCCACACCGGCTGCCGACAATAACTTGGTTTCTAATTAACAGGAAAACAGGAAAAATCGCCATTAAAATAAATTTCTAATTAACACTTACCATCAACATCGAAGAAAGCTCCTGTACTTTGGTCTCCAATCCACTAACTTGGTTTCGCAATGCATGTACTTCACCTGATGAGCTACCCCGAATACGAAGCTGATATGGTAAAACCCAAAAACCAAGCCCTCTTACACATCCTCCATGCTCCTGACCAAAAAGCTTCGACACGCCATCTTGAGTAATTGATGTAGCTCCATGAGAATCGTGACTTGCGGCATTATGTTGCTCTGTTATCTTAGACTACAAATTCAAAAACAACCAATATTCAGAAATTAAAATTAAAACGACTTTAACAATAGCAATAGTTTCTGATATTGTATATTTGAACTTATTCTTACTATGCATTCAGCAGCAATTGAATTCGGAGGTTTTCCATCTTTTCTAGTGTGGCCTTTGCACCACAATTCGTCTCTAGTGATATTAGATGTTGCCTTTTCCTTTTTCTGCAAAAATAGCTTAACAGCTTAAGAATGTTCAAGTGATAACAAATAATAATTGCTTTAACAATATTATTTTACCATTTCCTCTTCCAATCTTGCATAACCTTTTCTGCTCATGGTGTGTGGAACTTTATTCTTTTCTCTAATACTTTTGAATCTTTGGCTTGTTGCCTATAAGATCAATTCAATAAATATGATATAGGAAAATGTAATATATTTAACAGTTAAAATCAGTAAGACAAAAATAACCACCTCAAACTTTTCTGACAATTTTTCGGTTACGAAAGCATTCCACTTGTCAGTGCTCTTTATATTTAACGGTTTTAGGCCTGCTAAAGTATCGGTAGAGTCGGGATTTTGAGACGCTTTTTTGATAGCTGCAACTAACCTTGATTTCGACTTCTTCCATCGCTGTCCTGTTATCATTAACAAGTAATCCTTATACACCATATCTACCTTGAATCTTGACTGCACACACACACAAACCGCAGATTAGTCTCTAACAGTATTGCGAAATGCAATGTTGTACCATAGCAGGTATATACAGTAGGTATATAATATGTTGCTTTGAATGTTGAGACATATAATATGTAACAGTATTGCAAAATGCAATGTGCATAATGCATATGTCATTATAAAGAGAACAACAGCAGGTATATAATATGTTGCTTTGAATATTGAGACATATAGGTACTCTAACATAAATAACATAGAATCAGTAAAATTAAATACAATTGAAAGCCAGAATTTATTATTTACTTGCTCATGTTATCGCCAACAGATGGTATACAAGTCAAATATCAGTACATACCTCTATACAAGTCCATAGATCATCCCTCAAATCGTCACCGACATTCATCCATGTGCTAATGGTAAAAGGCACCATTTCCCTTGCTAGAGTACCAATATATGACGACAAATGTTTGGAATTAACACCTATTGCTTGTCCGCGTTCATTAAATTCAACTTTCGGCTTCTCATCCGGTATCATAGCTAATGATTTCATCATCGTTCTGCCTCTCTTTCTTCTAGCTTGCGTCAATCTTTGACCTTCACTAGAATCGGGTTGAAGTTCGTTTGGACTGGAATCATCGTTGGCTGAAGTTTCCTGGAAGTGTAGTTGACGGGCAGGGGGCTGTACTGGGTTTGTATTGTCGAAGGGGCTGTTACTGGAAGGAGGGGGCGAATCTGGTTTGTAGTGTCGACGGGGATGCTACTGGAAGGAGGAGGGGGCTGCATCCCTTTTATAGTGTGGCCAAGGTTGCTTCCAGGTTTGCGAGGTGTGCGTATTGGGTATTCAACATGCTTTCGAGGAGATCTTCTTATAGTAATATTTAATTCACAAAGCAACAAAATTGGTCCATCTGGGTGTTCGTTGATTCTAATCCCAACCGGTCTTGCATCAGCAGCACGAACAGCTGCAAGTGCAGCTAAACTTTGCTTTTTTGCTCTTTTATTTGCAATTTTTGAGCTCTAAAAAATAAAAATCTTAAGTCAGTTTTCAGTAGCGATAAAAACTGACAAGTAGCGATAAAAGAGTTCTAAGTCTTTGTAACCGTGGCTAAAAAATAAAAATCTTAAGTCATTTTTCAATGGCTGAACATACAAAATGCAATTAAATGCAAGAGTAGAAACTGTGGATTAACAGGGAGTGCAAGCCCAGATGTCTGCTGCAAAGATAACAATGTGACCATAATAGTGTACTAACTTGCTTTCAATGGCTAAACATACAAAATGCAATTAAATGCTAACTGTTATATTCCTTTTTCTGTATATTTCATACAAAAGGAGACATAATATTAACGGAACCAGTTTGTCAAGTGGATGTACTGACTATTTTTGCCGATGGAACCAGTTTGTCTAAATCGAGTTAAGGAAAAGAAGTTACTTGTCAACTGGATATTTGCATTTAGCATTTACATTGAATGTAGAAGCCGACTTTTAAGGTAAAAAGCTTTGTAAGAATAAGGCAGCATGTTTACCCATTACTCTCTTCGCAATGAGTTTATTTTTTTTCAAGTGGATGTACTGACTATTTTTGCCGATGGAGGTACTGACTATTCTTACAACAGCAAAAAGCAAGGAGACATTAAGGAAAGGCCTCAGATTGGATGATAAATTGGATGCATTGCTGATCGTTTTTCAAACACTGTCAAAGTTGCATAATAAAATGAAAGGCTTGGTTTTGAAACTGAGCTTGTCGGCTACACATAGTCAAAGTTGCATAATAAATAAAATGAGGCGTTAATATAAGATTATATTGGTACAATATCCCCGCAGTCTGTAGTTTAAATTAAACATTCGAGTTCAACATCGAATCAAATGACTCATGCACAGATGCGAAATCATTTCGTGTATACGAATCAACAACTTTAGCTAAATAAATATTGCAGCCTAAACAAGATAAAATAAGTACATCTCATGCACATTCAAGTTTCCAGATGTAGTTCGAACTTGAAATTTCCTTCAACCTCAAAGACTTTTGAACTTTAAATAATGGATGGGAAACAGTAGCCACAATGCAAATATTGGATGAGAACCTCTTAAAATATTAATATCTATCATATAATTTTCCAGATGCAGCAGGGATGCAAACAAAAAATACAAGCGACTACATGAACATCATAAGACGAACTGTGTTGTTCATCATAATTCATACAGTTTTAGTTCAAATTTGAGCTGCAATGCAAATTGCAAACATAGCGCCACCCAATATATATTTTTATATACATTGTTGCGTAAGCTACAATTTTATTTATAAAATTTGCACTGAGCACTCTACAAGTGTATCTATTAATATTTTAAACTCAAAATAAAAGTGACCTCATAATGTTTTTTTTCTTTTTCTAAAAAGTCATGCAAATCTGTAAATATTTATATTTTAAACTTCAAACATAACATTTGTAATTTTATACAGTGAAATGATTTTTGGCCAAAAATAGAAAACATAACATTTGAATTTTCTTACCCGCAACATCCTGCCTTCTAAATTCTTACCCGCAACTTACCCAAGGAAACACGTTTCAGCAGTCTATCTCAATTCAACGATCAAAAGGGACAAAAGAAAGAAGAATAAGAAGAAGCAACAACATACGTGAATTGAAGCGGGCATCAGAAGCAAGTAGTGCGAGAATTGTTTATGCGGTTATAAAATTGGATCCACATCTCCTATCTCGGCGACTCGAGAGTCGGACGTCCAGATTTCGAAATTCTACGAATTTGTTGCTAGCTGCCTGCTATGTGTAGAACAGTAGAAGAAAGGTATATTTGTTCCTTTTGTAATTGTAAAATATGAAGTTCTAGCTTTTTGATTTTGAAGATAAGATGAAAAATTGGTTGTATTAATGAGTCCAATCAGTTTTCTTATGTTTTACATGTGAAATGGTATGTGGGTCAAGATTAAAAAAATTAGTAAAACAAGTATTCTACTTATTAACATTTACTGTTAAGCAAGAAAAAGTATTGATAAGAAGAACTTGTAATTCTATATCAAAGAATCAATGTAAATGCTTGAGAAAAAAATAAAACTATAACTTTAAATAGCTAACTATGGATATATCAACACATCGCGCACTACATTGTGCTCCAAAAGGTTCTATAATATATAAATGTGTCAATTTTGTTACCATTGTCAATATTTAATTACTTTCTTATTTTAAATGATCAACAGAAAACTATGTAAAATAAAAGGTTTGAAACACACTAAGGTTGATTATGGACCTACTTTGTTTAATTTTATGTTTTGTGTGTTTCCTTTTCAATAATTTAACAGAAATTTAATTTGTGAGCTTAATTCTAGGATGGATTCGTTTTTTTTTTATTATCAAAAAGTTTGAGTGTGTTATGCTACTTGAAAATAGTGCAACACACACCTTCCCTGTTTTTTACGTGGCATTTTTGTTATAACTAACTGGGTGTTAACATTTTTAACAAAGTATGCACAATATTTTACATGCATACGTATTCTTTGAGCAAAGCGGATTTCCGTTTGCGTTAAGTTTTGATGCTTAAACTATATATTTTCCAGTGAAAACACAATTTAATGAATGATGTTATTTGAAAATGTTTATTTTACGATCTCCTCGGCATATTACTCAAAGCAGAACTGTTTGTATACGGATATATTCTTCTTTGCCTGGCTATTTGATTATATGGATATTGAAAGTAGAAAATCATTATGTGGAAAATGTGAAGTTCATATTTTTTTTCATACCTTTTTGTTTTCGCTGTAAAAATTTAATGTTCAACATTATGTCATCAGCTTTATAATAGGTGAACATGTTAAAATAACTTTAGTAGTTGAGACTTCCGCTGGAGGATCAATGTTTAATTCAATAGTTAATGTGTATAAGTAACAATTCATCTTAACTATTGTTGAACATGACTTAATTAAGGCTGTTTTTGTTGACAATTAATGCGTCGCACACATGTCCCTTTTTATAGTAAAAAATTTTTTGTTAGCATTTGTTCATTGTAACATATTGAAACAAATTAGTCAATCAATAACTAGGATTGCCAAGGGTAGGATAAAGATACAGAGCAAAAACTACTGTATCTGCATATTTTTTTGGAAAATATTTTTGAATATCTCATATAGATATTGAAAGGTATCGAAAATTATTCGTGTTCTAAAAAATTTGGATTCCGATGTCTTTTTCATTGATTCACTATGATGTTGCAGATATGTGGAGTTAAATCATGATGGAGCAAATGTCCTCAACACAATGTACTAAAAGAAACAAAATAAGGCTAAAGTAAAAAAAAAAACATGTGGTAAAAAATGCAATATGTAACTTGAATACCTCTCCTTTGTGTAGCACCATTTTCCTCGTCGATAATACAAGATCAATCTTCCTCGTCGACCTGTAAAAAAACAAAACGATTTACAAAGAATTAGAACATCACACTAAATATAGCACTACTTTGTAACAACCACGTACAAAATAAAATACACATGCAAAGAACATACAATAGAAAATAAAATTATTTTGATACACGCTAAGGTGTCAATCTTATATAAGATTTTTTTTTTTTTTACAATCTAACAACACATTTTATGGTATATATGAACAACACATTTTATGGTATATATGAACATGCATAAAATAAAAAATCAATAAAATATGCTTATAACATACCAAAATACCGTTACAACCCTCCCTTATGTAACTTTCATCCCCATTATCTACGTCTCTATCATCAAGTTGTGACTCATCCAATGGTTTACTAGTTGATTCTTCATCCTCGTCGTATTTTTCCATTTCGTGAAACCCACTAGAGGGCGCTCTCAACACAACATACCAATTTGAAGAACTACCTTCTCTAGAGAAGAAAACTTGAACCGCTTGTATTGCTAAGATAAACGGGTCGCTTTCAAACTTATTTTGAAATTGATGCAAATTGACCAATGTAAATCCATCTTCAATTTTGACTCCACGATACATATTTTCCCAATCACATTTAAACAAGGCAACTTGAAATTGACGATAATCCAACATGAAAATCTCAAGCAAGACCCCATAATATATTATTTTTTCAATAGACCCATCTACACAAACAGTACTTGCCTCAATGGAAACACCACTACTTTGTGTAGCCTTCTCAAAGTCTTTCGTATGAAAACGTCGACCATTAACAATATAGCTAGAATAAGAAATTATTTGCGAACGAGGTCCGTATGAAAGCCATTTTATTATGTTGCTGACATTGGATATACGTCTATCATCTCTAACCTGGACAAACACAATATATTAAATAAAGATTTATGTTGATCTATTACTTTCATCATTAATAGTTTTTTAAGATATAGCTATCAACCTTTTTTCCGAACCAAAAACTAAAAGTCTCCGATTGCAATTTTGACCGTTCCAAATCGTCTTGTGCAAGATGAGGATGCAAACATTTTAGCTCCTCTTTGTGCATTCTGCATACATAAATGTAATTAAGGATCTAATTTATTTTGTATGTCATAGTTAAGTTGGACTTATACTTACTCTATATACGTCTCTACTTCTTCCGTATTAAACAAAACGTATAGATGAGCAGCATTAATCACCTCCTCATCGACTGTAGTAGGTTTTCCTTTGGAAATAGGATGCCCCTCAAGTATAAAATCATTTTATTCCACTTCATTTCGGTTTTCCTCTCTCCAATTTGTAATGCATCTTTAATATATCCAGAGCAATATTTCATACATTCTTCGGCAACATAGCGCTCAACAATGCACCCTTCAGGCCGTGCTTGATTTTTAACATACCCTTTTAATATTTTCATATATCTATAACCAAAATGAATAAACAAGTTACTTTCATAACTATACATACTTTTAACCATCAATTATTTATAATAAATATTACCTCTCAAATGGATACATCCATCGATGTTGGACCAGCCCATAAATTCTTGCTTCTCTCCCTAAATGTATTGTTAAGTGAATCATGATATCGAAAAAGGAAGGGGAAAGAAGCTCTCTAGATCACATAGTGTTAATGCAACTTGATACTCCATTAATTCTAGTTTATCCCTATCAAGCACTCTTTGGCATTATAAAATGAACATAGTCATAGTAGTGCATTCCTTATCCCTGTATGTAGAAGTCCTCTTAATTCAACGGATAATAGTTGTTGCATCAAAACATGATAATCATGAGACTTAAGGTTTGATATCTTGTCTTCTTTTGCAAAACATTTTCCAATATTTGAGCTATATCCATCAAGCACTTTCAAGTTCTTCATTCTACTATAAAAGATCTCTTTTTCTTGATCGGATAAGGTGCACGGTGCGGCTGGGAGCAATACTTTATTTCCAATGTCTATAGGATGCAATTTTTTCTAATGCCCATTGCTTCTAGATCTTGGCGTGAATTGAGGCCATCTTTTGATTTTCCTTTGATATCAAGCAATGTACCAATAATACTTTCACCAATATTTTTCTTAATATGCATCACATCTAGATTATGCCGCTAAGGAAGTGCCTAAAAATTGACAAAACACAAATAATTAAGTACTAAGTAGCAAACATGAATAGAAAATGAAAAGCATTGCGTTTCTAGTTAAATTTCACCTTCCAATAAGGCAAGTCAAAGAAAATGGACCTCTTCTTCCACATTTTACATCCTTTTTTCATCATAGTTTTTCTTTTCCTTTTCCTTTCACCTTTCTCTTCCTTTTTTAATTTTCCCCCAATCATTAATAATATATTGAACATCATCAAAGATTTGAACACCAGTTTGTATTTGAGGTCTTTGTCTATTCTCTATAGTTCCATCAAATAAGTTTTTCCATTGACGATACTCATGGTCAGGTTCAAGGAATCGTCTATGACCCATGTACGCACACTTTTTACTAAATGGTAGTCATATTGAGCAGGTATTGACACCACAAACTGGACATGCTCTCTTACCTTTTACAGGGCAAACAGCTAAATTTCCGTAAGCTGGAAAATCATTGATTGTCCACATAAGAATAGCATGTAATCTAATGTAACAACCCAGAATTTTAGGGGCAATTTAAAATTTTTAATTTAGAAATTTTAATGGATTTTATATATTTAAAATAATTTATTTTAACTAATAACGACTAAAAATTTATTTTAAAATGAATAAATTTAATTTAATTATAAAAGGAGTTTAAAACAGCGCTGCAGTTTGAAAATTTGAATTTGAACTTCGACTGAATGTACAGGATTCATTTGAAATCAGAATTGAGCGAAATAAGAAATATTTAAATTTGTTTAATCATATCTTTCTAACGAATCTGAAAAATTGAAATTTTGTTTTATAAATCAAAAGTTATGCCCAGTCTAAAATTTAGAAAAGTCGCTATAGGATTTATATATATATTTTAATATAATATATTGGCCTTAAAAATAGTCATTTTTCCAACGACCTCGGTTTTCGACGAAACCACTTTTGTTGGAACCGGAATGTCAAATTATTGCTAGGTTTCAATTTTCAGAATTTTTTGAATTAATATGTGAGCGTGGCAAAAGAAAATGTGTTTTGACTGTTTTAGTTAAATTTAATCGACTTGACAATGGCCATTTTTCAAACGGTCTCAGAATTCGATGAAATTAGTCTTGTTAGAACGGTATCGTCAAAACATAACATGAAATAATTTTTCTATGATTTTTCGAGTTAGTATGTGACCCCGGTAATTTAAAATGTACGTTTGAATTTAATAATTAAATGATTTATATTTTAATTTAAAGAAAAACATATCATAACAGCCGAACTGGGTTACGAAACATGTTCCATTCAATCCGGGACTGGGGTTATTAGCTGGGAGCGACACTCGTTGGGTTCGATTTGGAGTTGACAGCAACGAACAATTATTTTTCAAAGTAAAGGGATTAAATAAATAAATTAAATATAAAAATACTGTATAAATATGGTGTATTATACGGAACCCTAATCAGATGAACCTAGCCGCCATCTAACATTTCCTATGGCCGAAATTGTCTTAATTTGTTTCTTCAAATTCTCCCAATCCTCTTAACAAAAACCAAAACTCCAAGAACCAAATTGAAGAGATTTTCAAGGACTTTAATTCCATAAGGTGATGATCGGAAGTTATGAACTGTGGTGGCCGGATTTTTGGGTGAAAGCCGCCGACTTTGGCGCGGTTTCCAGGGTGGCAGGGCCCACCGAGCTTGGCCTCGGTCTGGGCGGAGGGTGCTCTCATGTAGGCGGTTGACGTGGGTTGGTCGGATCTTGCTCCAATGTGGTGATGGCGACGTGAAGAGGAGAGAGAAAGGGCGACAGAATGTGTTCAATTTGATCGTGGTATATACAGGAAGAAGAGGGAACCGTAGGGATTAACATGGTAATTAGGAGATAATTTAATTTTAATTTTAATTTAAATTATCTAATTATGTAATAAATCTTTAAATTGCAATATCTTATTCATATCTAATCAGAAATTGACGAAATTAGTTGCGTTGGATTCGTATTTCCGAGCACTACGACATGGAACAGACTAGAGCTGAAAAGGAGCACTTTGAATTTTCAGCCAAACCAATGTGAGAATCTATGATTTTTTTTAAAATTTAATTAATTTAATTAATTGTTCTGCCGTTGTTAAATAATTATATGGATGTTATTTATTCAGACTGTGCTGTGATCAAATTTGCTTGTGTTTTGATGAATTGTATTGCATTGTAATGTTTAGATCTGTTATCATACGATATAGATCTACACGAATACGGTAAAAATCATCATGTTCTATAAATTAGGTTAAATTAAAATATTATATAGACTGTGTTTATTTAGGGACATTAAAATTATTTATTATATTTTTATTTACATTTGTAGATAAAAAGGCAAAATTGTTTTAGGTATTCTAATTTACACTCCATATATAAATAAAAGAAACAAGTTTGGAAACACATTTTTATTAACATTTTATTTGTTAATAAAAAGGTCAAGAATACAAACACATTTTTATTGACATCTTATTTGCAAATGAAAAGGTCAAAATTAAGAATACACTTTTATTAACATTTTATTTGTTAATAAAAAGGATAAGATTTAAAATACATTTTTATCAATATTATATTTGCAAATAAAAAAGGACGAGTTAGAAATCATATTTTATTTTGCATTGTATTTGCGAATTTAAAAGCCATAATTAGAGCCCTTATTGTATTAACATTTTATACGCAAATAAAAAGGAAGAATTAAAAATCATTTTTTTTATAGACAAACTTATTGTATACATTTTTTTTATATCCTTTGTGTAAGTAAAAAGGAAAATTTGTAAAATCACTTTTATTCACATTTCATTTGTAAATAAAAGAGCTGAAATGAAATTTAGTATTTTTATTGTAAATTCACTACCATAAAAGAATGGGCATTAAAGATTTTGTTTTATTTATACTTTTGTTTAAATATAAAGATTTTACATTAAAGGCTATATCCTTCTGTAGTACTGTTTGAATAAAAGTTTCTGATGAAAGAACTTATTCTTTTGTTGTAAATTTGTAGAAAGAAAAAAAGACATTTTTGTTTAAAAATGTTAGATATGATAAAAGAAACATTTTTTTTTACATTAGAAGTATTAAACAAAATCAACACTTTTGTCAATCAGATTATGTTAAACAAAAATGGACATTTTTATTTGCAATATGTTATGCAAATCAAAATGACATTTTTGATTAGAAGTTTGTTATCAAACAAAAGAATATATTTTGTTAAACATTCTTTTTAAAAACAAAAGAATAGATTTTAAGTACCTTTCTTTCCAATAAAAAGAAAGGATGTTATATTGTAATATTTGATTACATTAAAAGAATGAGTTAAGAATGTATATTTTTATACCTTAAAAAGAAGAAGTTAAGAATGTATATTTTTATACATTAAAAAGAAGAAGTTAAGAATGTTTATGTTTTATACATCAAAAAGAAAGATTAGCGAACGAAATTAACATTTTTGGTCAAAAGAAAGACTAACATTTTCATTGTAAAATGTGACATTATAGTAAAATTAATGTTTTATTTGAAAATATATTATGCATATAAAGTAAATATTTTTATGCATTAAAAAGAATGATATTTTTGTGTTAAACTTGATTAGTGAACAAAATTCACATTTTGTTAATATTAAAAGGATTATAACAAAATTCACATTTTGTTAACATTTTATATAAAGGAAATTAAAAAGGACATTTTTGTCACTTTGAAATAAGGGAAATTAAAAAGGACATTTTTGTCACTTTGAAATAAAGGAAACAAAAAGGACATTTTTGTATATTAAAAATGAATTAGACAAAATGGACATTTTTGTATATTATATATAATATTAGAAAAATGATCGTATTTTCACAAGTCGAATATGCTGACATTAAAAATCTACCTTTTAATGTAAAACAGAATATTAGAGAAATGTTCATATTTTGACAAAGCAAATTATGTTAACATTAAAATCTTATATTCAAAGAAAAGAATAGAAAAATACATTTTTATATGAATTCAAAGAAAAGAGTAAAAAGCACATTTTCATGTGTATTCAAAGAAAGAAATAGGAAAGTACATTTTTATATGTATTCAAAGAAAAGAATAACTGATTACAACTTTTGTGCGTAATCAAAGAATGAAAAGAAAAGGTTACATTTTCATGTAGTAAAAGAAATAAAAGATTTCACTTCTAAGTGATATTTAAAATATTCATTTTGTCCTTTAGAAAGAATTTCACCAAAATATTCATTTTTGGTCAAAACTTGATTATCAAATGAAAATGTATATTTTTATACATTAAAAAGGAATGAATATGAAATGTATATTTTTATATTTTAAAAAGAATGAATCTTTGTTTGAGAACTTGTTAACATGTAATTTCCGTTTTTTTATGATAATTAGAATTAATTAAAAATAATGAATCTTTGTTTGAAACTTGTGAACATGTAATTTACATTTTTATATAAATGAATTATTAAAAAGAATAAAACCTTGGTTAGAATGTGTTACCATGTAAAATTACATTTCTATGTAATTAATGTTCATCAAAAAGAATTAAACAAAAATGTACATTTTACTCATTTAAAAAGGATGTTATAAGAAAATATCATTTTTGGGTAAAACATGATTAGTGAAGAAAAATTATCACATTTTTGTTTATTTAAAAAGAATTATAATATAATTTTACATTTGGTTTACATTAAAAGGATTATAACAAGATTTACATTTTGTTTACATAAAAAGGATTAAACAAAATCATCATATTTTGTTTACATTAAAAAGAATTAATCAATTCTGTCATTTTGTTTACAATAAAAAGAGATTGAGATAAAAGTGAATATTTTTATTGACACTTTGTTTTCAATAAAAAGATTGTACATTAAAAATTACATTTTCAATGTAGTTTAGATTCCATTGAAAGGATTAGAATAAAAGGATTATATCTTTATAGTCATTTGGTTACAATGAAAGATTAGAAAATAAAGATAACACCTTTCGGGTAATGGAAATAAAACATTAGTTTGATTGTCATATTGAATTAAATGATTACCTTTTATTGTAACATTGTTTACAATAAAAGAATTGAATTAAAAGACTAGGTTTTTATTGTCATTTGTTCATAGCAAAAAGAATAGAAATATATGTCTAATTGTTGAAATGTGTGAAGTGTCAAATATAATGTTTATTATATTCAAGTTTGAATATTACACTTCCATTTACAAGTTACCCAACTTGTTTATGTGATTGGGACGATTATTTTCACACATCTCCCAAGTGCACAAATAATTTATTATTTGCTTGATGGATGGAACCCCACACGGGTATTGGGATGATATTGGATACACACTAATCCCAATATTTAGTTATCTATCAATCGATGGATTGACAGTCTGTGATAAGCGTCAGTTATTTACTTTAATGCTCACACAGTTATAGATTCCACTTTGGTCGTCATTTGGATGTTTGATAATTATTCATCATGATTGTTGATTTTATGCAATATATGGATGTTGATTGAGTCACATTCCAATAAAGAATATTCTAGAAAAAGAATATTTTGGAAAATATATTTTTGAAAAAGAATATTTTAGAAAAAGAATATATTTTGGAAAATTATATTTTTATTGAAATGAACCAGTTATCAACTAGAATTAATCATTAAATTTACATTTAATGAAGTTTTCCAATTTGTAATATTTAATTGGAAATTAAATTGAATAAATTGGATTTGTCGTGGATAGTGCCTTAAATAACACTGTTCTTGAACCCTGTATGAAAAGAATAAGCTTTTAATTTAGATTATTAAAGTTTTCAATTATATTTTGTAATTGAAATAAGAAATGTGAGTTGGGTTTATTGTGAACTGTGTTTTTAAGCGACATTTGTTCTTTAACCCAACTGGCAGTGAAAATATGATTTGAAATTTGTAAATCTTTATTTAAGATTTAAATAGAAATTTTCCCAAAAGTAAAGTTTTCCAATTTAATATATTAAATTGGAGTCGAATGGAATTTGAATTAATAATAACCGAGATAAGCGTCTGTAAAAGAAGATCGATACTACATATGGAATTTAAAAGGCTTTTCCGTTATTCCATTTATATTATTGGTCGGATACAGAAATTTATAACGATTATATATTGATTTGATTTCTGTGAAGATTCCATATTTTATGGAAGTCGATTTTGGGTTTATCGTGAACGGTGTTTTAAAATGACATTAGTTCTTTAACCTAGTTAAAGATAAGATTAATTTCTTAAATTTAATTAATCACTGAATAATGTTTTGTGATATTTAAAACCAAATTAGGTTCTTAATAAATCTTTAAAAGAAAGATTTAAGAATAAATGTAAAGGATCTATCTTTGATAAGAGTATGTGGATACTTGATTTAGAAGAATAATTCTGAATTGGAATGTGGCGTTGGATGTGTTTTTATAGTAATTGATTTTTAATTATAAAATACGTGAGTTATTCGGAAAGACCGGGTTCAACCCATTCCGGATGATTTCTACGACGATGAAGAGTCGAACATGAAGACGATGATTGAAGACCGACGATCTTCACATGGAATGGATGTGTTGCTACAGAGACCCCTGATGTGAGTAGCTACCTTGAAGGGGCTTCAGTGGTGGTCGTTCGGACTATTGTTGATTGTTTGGATTTGGTTTTCGCTCAGTCCCAGAGCATAAGCTAGTAAATGGATGCGTGTCTGACATTGGATTTTGTTCCATGTGAATTAAATCGATTTCTGTTAATGTATGGCTGTTTGGTGGAGGATTTATTCTCTACTTAACACCCTGGTATATATTAATAGTGATTGATCGCATGGCGTGAATTGTCAATGTGGCACGCCAAGATGCAAATGATCAAGGCTTTTGTTTAAAAGCAGGGCCTTGTTGGATGATCAAAGTATAACCTATTACGGCATAACTTTGTGTATATCGTGACTTCACGAGCCTCACACCCCGGTATGAGTCAAAAAACGGGATACGGACCGTAGGGAGTGCACACGTTTCTTTCTAGCTAGAGTGATGTCAGGGACCTACCAGCGCTGACATTTTACTTATGTGGATGATGGATTTTGAGGCGCCTCGGGTTTTTATAGGCCGTTAGTGGTCATACTATAGGTTCAAAGGAACCGGGAAACGTGTGTTCAGGCATAACTAATCCACTGCCGATAGGCGGGGACCGGCCCTACCGCTCCAAGGGTTCACCGCGGGAGATCCTGAGGCATTTGCTAGAGTGTCTCGAATCGGAGAGGAGCTTGCCCCTAGCCTCGACTCATGATGGAACACCAACTTCCAATACGACCTTGCGGTTTTGATTGTAGAACTAGTATGGCGACATAGTAGGATGGGGTACTATGCCGTCTATGATTAATACATTATGATTTAAATTGTTTTTGAAATATATATACCCATAAATATACACACTAATATTAAATCCGTTTTATCGTATCAAGCATCTTTTGACCATTATAAGGTAAAACCCTATCCCTCGGTTTGCGTTGCATTGTGTGATGGGACTTGGTCTCATAATGGTTTCATTTTTCTAAAAAGCATTGCATTGTTTAACGTTTTACTTTATTTTATGCACTGGCGATCCAATGGAGTAAACCCGTTCCGCGTTAGCGGCGTGGTCCTGTGATTAGCCTTATTATTAGATAGTTAAGTTAAGATTTATCATACCAGTCCCATGAATGACCTGTAGTTTGTTTCACTGGCAAACTCGAGTGCCCTTATTTTCCACACGGGCAGTTGAGTAGCTTTTTGCAGATATATTTGCAGGGTCCTGGCTTACAGCTAAAGCGGTATTCGGAAAGCCCTGTATCCGTGTATTCCTTCCTGTTGTATATTTGCATTGTTTTTCCGCTGCTATTCAAATGTAATTTAAAACTCTGATATTATTGTATTTCTATTTTTGTAATAAGTATTCATACTCTGTTACATTCTTGTACTCTGATGTAATTGTTGTAATCAGCAATAAAATGTTCTTCAGTTTGTATTCTGATGTGTGTTGTTCTCAAAGCAATCCAGCCTTTCCTTTACTGGGAAGTTTGGGTCGTCTCATCTAAATTCACTACGACTATAAGCATCGTACGCTTTCACCCCTTTATCCCACAATTTTTTCAAATCCTCAATAAGTGGTTGCAAGTATACATCAATGTCATTTCCCGGTTGTCGTGGCCCGGGAATTAACAAAGATAGCATCATATTATCTTTGTGCATACAAAGCCACGGAGGAAAGTTGTAAGCAACAAGAAACACTGGCCAACAACTATATCCACAATTCCAATCACCAAAAGGATTAAAGCCATCAGATGCAATGCCAAGCCTTAAATTTCGTGGATCGGAAGCAAAAGAATGATACATTCTATCAATCGTAGCCCACTGAGTAGAATCCACTGGATGACGCAATTTACCATCTTCACTCTTATGACTGCTATGCCATCTTAGTTATTCTGATGTTTCTGGGGATGCAAACATTCTTTTCAGTCTTGGCATCAGTGGGAAGTATCTCAAAACCTTCATAGGTATTTTGGTTTGCTTCCCATCTTTAGTAGTCTTGTTTTTTTTCCAGCGAGTCTTACCACACTTAGGACAGAAATCACTATTTGCAAGCTCTTTTCTAAATAAACAACAATCATTTACACATGCATGTATCTGCTTATAGCCTAAACCAAATGACTTAAGCAACTTCTTTGTTGCATATGTAGAATCAGGAAGCATTTTTTCTTTAGGCAACATATCCTTTAGAAGTTTAAGAAGCTCTGTAAAAGTCGTGTCCGATATACCATTTCGTGCTTTGTGCTTGAAAAGAAGTACTGTAGCAGACAACTTTGTGTGGCTTGCACAACCGGGATACAAAGGAATTTTGGCATTCTCCATCATTTCCTCAATACCTTCCCCATGTCTTTCTCCAACATTGGCTTCTACCTCCTCATCATAGATTTGCGCATCAACATACATTCTATAAGTATCTGTCTCACTTGTATTTTGTGATGGCCGTTTTTCTCCATGAAAAACCCATATATCATAGGTTGGGTCCATTCCAAAACAAATCAAGTGTGACACAACTACCCTTGATGTTTGCCAAATTAGATTCCTACAATCACGACATGGGCATCTAATTTTTTCGGGATTCCCTTCACTCGCAACATGCCCATATACAAAATTTTCCACAGCTTGCCTATATTCGCTTGTCATTCTACAAAACAAAAAATGTATCAATACTCATTCTTAAATACTTATAGTGTGATGCTAGGGCACCTCGTTTTCTTCTTGTTAATACCAAAATTTTATACAACATGCTTCCTAACACCAAACTCATTCATAAATATTTATATTGTTTATAATGATATTAGAAAGTACATAAAATTTATTGTACTTATTATTTTTATTCGTGGTATTAGTAAGAGGAAAATGATGTGCCCATAGCATCACACTACTTATAACTATGGAAGTAATAGCCAAAATGATGAAACCTAGGTAGATTGACCCATGCTTTGTCCATCTTGGTAAAACAACACCTCTAATTTTCGGACCTACTATAAAGAATTATGCTCAACATTATTGTACAACTTGGTTATACGCACCCATCTTCGTAGATTACCCCTCTTATGTAACAAATATTAACTTATATATTTGTTAGAATTTTATATCTCAAATGATCATATATGGTTCAACAGTTCATCACATACTAGAGATAACTCCATGTCAACCAACCCATTGACCTACTGGAAAGTGTACACAACGTACATCACATACTAGAGATAACTCCATGACAACCAACCCATTGATCATCCTATCACCACCTAGATGACCAGCTCCAAGGGAACTAAACCAAAACTGCTCCTCCAGATCAGCATACAAACCAACACACTGCCTATCTAATATATTTATTATTTATTTTGTTTATCAATTTTAGCTTTTAAATATGAGCAGGAACTGGAGCCAGTATCAAACAAATAAAAAGTGTGATGATGACGTTGTAAAATTAGGCAATCAAAATACAATAATTCAGAGAAATAATGAAGCAAGATACTGGTCAGAATGAAGATCCGGTTTCAGAAATAATGAAGCAAAATATTCTGAGAAGAAAGAAGAAAAATATCGATTTAGGTATACGCTGAAAGAGTAAATAGTTGGAGAAGAAAGATAGTACTTAGTTCTGAGTTTATTTTTTTGTTTCGGGAGCTGCTAAAGTTAATTTGACCTGATAAGAATAAAGCCTGCCGTTTGTTCCAAGATGTCTTTAGGCATCAACTGATATTTGACAAAATAATCATTTTCAAAGCAAAAACATTTTTTTTGAAAGCTAAAAAGATAACAGTCTTTTAACGCTACATATGTTATTCAGTGTCTATACAGCGATAATAATGTACTTCTGAGCTTTTACTTCCAGAGGTAAACATGTTCAATTATATTTAATGTAATTAACCATTGTGTTTTTGTTAGCACACACATTTATTGTTTTTGTGGATGAAAATAACAGTGGAATGAATAAACCGAAATGAAAATAGAATTTCCGAAACAGAACAGAAATTTGGAAAATTGTTTAAGAACAGAACGGAAACAGAAAGTGGAATTTTTAACCTTGGATGAAATAGCTAGGTTGCAAAAGCACGGCAGAGGAGTCTATTTACGGTTATGTTTAGAACCTCCTCACTAATACGCAAACTATATGATAATTAATTCATTATTAATACAAAAGATTATAACAAGAATATTTATTTAATAGCATGAGCAGTTTCTATAGGAAGGGGCATCAGTTGAAATTTTGCACTAGGCATTATAAAACTCAGAACCGGCTCTTACAATAGCATTGTTGTGGTCTAGGCCTGATATGTAGGGGACAAAACTAAGTACATACATGACTTCTGGTTTCTAAATACACATGGTAACAAATGCTTAGATTTTTTCATTTCAGCTTATACTAATATTTCAGAGTGCCAATATATCAACCCATATGTATGTATATATACACACACACACACACACACGCATATATATATATATATATATATATAACTCAACAAATGTCAAAGTGTACTCATTAATATAGGTAGGATGTCAATATGGGCAAGACAGCAAACCACCGATGTACCAAACTTTAGAAGTTAGCAGGAAGGTTATGGGAAGTAATTTAATCAGCAGTTCCAGCACCAAAATAATCTTTGTGGAACCAAAAATTCTTTCATTTTTTTTGGGTGGCATATCACATAACTTCCATAGTAGCCACTTATGAGTTTGGATCTGGGAACATTTCGGTCCTTAAATGGGGTACAGTAAACAGAAATGTGGGGGTTTGATGCAATGAAGTTGTAATAAGTATCTACGCAGCTTTTAAATCGAATATAAAGCTGCAAAGAAGGGGAGTGTCCGTTCTATTTTACACTCAAACCCTCCACTTTCTAGCATATTACGGAGAAGTGGAATTCAAATAGTGTCCACATTTATATATCAGATGTCTAGAGACAAAATTATAGTAATGTCGACATACTTCTACCTAACGGTTGATGCCACGAGTGAGTTATGAAAGAAAGTGAGTACTTTTGACATACATCCACAAAACTTGTCAATCAAAGTTAACCATGAAAGTGAATATAAAAGATTACAGTGAGAATGCCAACCCTCATACTGTCGTCCTCACAAAAAACTCATATTTACTTATTTTCTTCTTTAGTTGTTGCCATTGATTAAGCTGCAGTTTTAAACATAATCAGGCACCAATAATAAACATTTAAAATATTGTTCATTCATCAAAATTAAAATCCTAAGCTATTATAAAGTTCAGTCATGTAGTTTTGATCACCAAATAGTTAAGATAACATTTTTGTATACAGTTGTCGGAAAATTAAAAGGTACAAAGTAACAGGAGAATTAGATAGCTAAACTAACATTCCTACAAAGTAACAGGAGAATTATCAGCGAGAGGAAAACAGTAAAATTACACGAATGCAATAGCGGAGGCAAACAGTAAAATTACAATCACATGCAATTGAAACAACGAATAAAAATTTACCAGCGAGAGACCGCAGGCAAGAGCGGTGATCGAGCAGCGGCGATTGAGCAGCAGCGGCCTGATTATCGAAAGGGGAATTAGGGTTTCGGTGGAATACGATGGAAAAGGAATACTATGAACCGATGGAAAAGGAAATGTTAACGGATGGAAAAGGCATACGAAGGAATACGATTGAAATGTTGTGAACCGATGTCAAAAGGCACAACGTTTCAACCAGTGGGAAGAATAATTGAAACATGGAAATTGTTAAGTGTAGGGGTGTGAAATCAGTGCGTTTTCAACATTATGCTTTGAATTGTGCCACATTTCAAATTAATAATTATTATTTAGTCTTAGTTATTAATTATTATATATTTATATTTAATTTTTATTGTTTAGTAAAATCTTATTTATTAATTATTATAAATGTTATATTTATTGTTAATATTTTCATGAAATATTATATAATTTAATTACCAAATATTAAATATTACTTTGTAATTAAAATTGTCAAAAGCCGGCAGATCAAAAGCAATGCCAAGGACTACTTACAACATTAAGTTTACACGCAAATAAAAAAATCTATCAAAAGCGCCACAAACTATAGCGCGGTTGTTAACTGCTGAGAACAAACAAGTTTGCCAAAATTATATTTATTAAAACTGCTGAAATAGTTACTACCAAATCAAGTATTACTTATTAATAATAGTTATTAATTTATTAACTTTTACTTATTTTCTACTTAGTTAATTATAATCGAGAGTAATACTTTTTAAAAGCTTATGTTACTATTAATTAATAAAGTAGCTAGTTAACATACATTAACTATTAAAAAAAATTACAACTTATTAACTATTAATTATTTAATAATAATTGACAAATATTATTGATTCCCAAGTTTATTATTAATTATTATTATTAAATATCAATATAAATAGTTACTAAATACAAATATTATAAACATGAAGTTTGCACTAGGCATCTCTATTACAACTAGTAAATGAGAAGTTGTAATATATATGTTTATTACAACAGTGATTATCACACAGTTGTAAAAAATATTTATTACAACAGTGTGTTTTGCACAGTTGTAAAAAGCATTTATTACAACTGTGCTTTACGCACCGTTGTAAAATTAAAGTTGTAATATGGTGTTTTTGTTGTAGTGCTTTACCACCAAGCTATGATGTTGAAAACTGTTGCAACCAACTGAAATTGGCGAGGCACTGTTTTCTTATCACAGCCTCAACTCTTAAATGAAGAGATGAGTAATCTCGGATGAGAGGTATCCAAGTGATCAGAATTCTCTGGTGGATAATCTATCTTTTGATTGCAGTTAGCACAGTTGCTTCGATACCATATGCGGAAAAGAATTGTAGATTGAGAATTTTTGTTTTGAATTCAGAATAGAATTGTTGCAAAATGATTGTATATTTATGTAAGTGCAGATCAGAAAGAAAATGGTTGTTAACAATAATGGGCTACGTATTTGATTATGCATTGTTGAGTAATTGGGCCCAGGCCCACTTGTTATGAAGGGCTGAATATATTGGAGTACCTAGTGTATTATTATCATAGTTGTGAAGACCGAACCGTACGTCAAACCGTGATATTGCAAGGTTCAAGGTTTTCGTGGTTCAACCAGTCAGACTGTGAGAACCACGCTGATAGTCTATTTCTAATTTTCTGATTTAAACGCAAAATTATTTCAAATATGGATAAAGTTTATAGTGAAAGAGGATTAATTCAACCGTTTTGTAAAATGCACATAATAATTAATTATCTCATCCAAAATTTAATGACAATTGCTATGAAATTATTTGTTAAATTTATTGTGTCAAAAAATGAAAAGTGAAACAATTATTTTTTTCTCAAATTTGAAGAACTGGAGGTTCAAAAAGGTCGGACTAGAGGTTTTATAGGGTTTTGAGGTTAAACCGCAGGTCTTTGCACGCGTAAGGTTATTTCATTTTCAAAGGCATGACATCCCAAGGTTAACCGCGGTCGAACCGAGGTTGGGTTGGGTCTTTAAACTGCTGGTTATTATACACTTTATATTGAACTCTAGATGTCTCTTCTAAATATAAAATTTCTAAGATATGCACTTCAAAGGATTGGAGATACGCTTCACCATGCATTTTAGGTTCAACACAAGCAATTATCTTTTCTCATCCAAGCAATAAAACACAATGCACAAAAGTTAGTTGGCAGTAATTAGATGTGAAAAATAAAATAAAACTCTAGCTTAGGCTGTTCCCATTACGTGAAACACATTTGAGAAACAGAAAGTTTAGAAAAATGAATGAATTGATACATATGCATTACATATGTATTTGAACATCTTCGTATTGTTACAAAGAATACTATGAAACTTCGCGTATTCGGTCAAGATAAACATGGAATGCATGCAATATAAAATTTGATTCGCTGAAGGCTGAAGCATGTTCGAATTGAATTTTAGTATAAATATATAATAATACGTTAACCTGCATGAATAGAGTCCACGTGTGTCACATATATGGTATATATTTGACCAAATAAATGAATCACTTAAGGCAATGTCAATATGCTAGACTAAACAAAATGTATCTTTTACAACAGAGCAACTGCAATGGATTTGTGGTGTACCGTATTTTCCAAAATTGTAATCTTAGAGGTGGACATAAACCAAACTACAATACGAAACTTTCCAGAGTGGATCGCAAAAATGGTATTTAAAACCGCACTAAATCCTCTCTTTAAAGCAAATAACCCAAACTGAACAGGCCCGTAATGGTATGGTTCGGTTGCGCTTTAAACTGTTGACCAAACCGTACAAAACAGAACCGAACAGAATACTACACTAAAAAAATTATGATAAAAGTATAACAAATTTCTATTTTTTTTTTTTTGTTTTAACGATGCATATTCTATTTTCAGCATACGTTGTTGTTATATTAATAATAATCGTTATCACAAAAGAAAAATTTATAGTTTCAATATAATAATTTCCATATGAATTTTTTTGGGTAATATTAGTTATAATATTATTTGAGTTATCTTATTTAATGTTTACGCAGTAATAAACACTGATATTTGGTTAATGTTTTTTATTAATATAAAATTGAAATATTCATACAGCTAGAAATCAATTGTTTGATTCAGGATTACACAGTTTTTCACACTTTAAATGATAATGTCACACAACTATAAATTGGTAGTTAATGTAAGTAATTCTCTTATTTGATAATTAATACCAAAGCAAAATCGCACCGTATTACAATAAAACCAAACCGGAACCAAATTGTTTGAATGATCAGTATATTGATTTGTATTTGTGATTAACCATTTAATGTGGTGCAGAAGCGGTTTGGACCGTGCAATGATTTAAGATACAGTCATATTTTTATGTTACATAGAATTCTCGGGATAATTTTGACCAAAACACACTTTCGTTGTTAAACCAAAGTTTACCGTTCAACTTTAAATAAAAGCAGTATGGTAACAACGGTTAGCTCCATGCTTCCATCTCTATAAGAGCAAATCAACAAAGACTTGGATTTCCAAATTTATGAAATCTACACCCGTTTTGAGCTCCAACGGAGGTTGGAAATACCAACAAGTTCTGAAATCGGGGGGAATAGTCCCGGTATCTCCAAATTCCCGAAGCTTGTTGAACAAATGCGAGGAAAAAGTCGTCTGTTCAACAAGCGTGCATCTGTTGAACAAGCGCGTGTACTCACGCGGTTGTTTAATAGACGCATGAAGTCTTTAGATGAAATTTTGTGATATTTATCTTTCTTCCACCGAAATTTAGACACGAAGATGTAATTAAACAAAAACGATGAACAGTTATACAAAAGCTTAAGGTACATGATTTCACTAACAGACACGTGGAATCAGTAGACGAAATTTTGTGAAATTTATCTTCCTTCCACCGAAATTTAGACACGAAGATGTAATTAAACAAAAACAATGAACAATTATACAAAAGTTTAAGGTACATGATTTCGTTAACATTTAACGGATACATAGTTTCATATATTGATTAAAGGATACAAAGTATAGTATTAGAACTACTAAACAATGAAAACACAACAACTAAGGATAAATAGTTTTACTGACTTCCAACAAAGTTCCATAGATGATCTGTTAAATCTTTCTGGAGTCTTCAATGAATGTGAGCGTTACGGTAGGACATTTGGCTTTCAACGTGAAACTCAAGCTCTAGTTCGCTTTCAATCATATTTTCACGCCAAATCTCAGGTGGTGGAGCAGTGCAGTCGTAATTGAAATCACCCTCCATGTCTCTTTCGTCCTCTATAATCATTTTATGTAAAATAACACAGGTATACATTATCTTAGTCATTTTAATTGGAGACCAAAGTCTGCATGGATTACTGACTATGGAAAATCTGGATTGTAAAACGCTAAATGCTCTTTCTACATCCTTTCTTTGTCCTTCTTGCATTGCTGCAAACCTTGCTTTTTATTGTTTTGTGGGTTCGGTATTGTCTTGACAATAGTACTCCATTGCGGGTATATACCATCGCCTAGATAATATCTATGGTCATACTCGTGACCCTCTAAAGTAAAATGATGTGGAACTGATCTACCGTTCGCCAAATCGTTAAACAACGTTGAGCATTCAACTACATTCAAATCATTGTTCGAACCTAGCATTCTGAAAAAAGCATGTCATATCCACAAGTCGTATACCGCTAGAGCTTCAAGTATAATAGTTGACGTACGAGACTTACCCTGATAAGCTCCAGCATATGCTTTCGGACAATTCTTCCACTCCCAATGCATGCAGTCTAAAGATCCTAACATCCCTGGCTATCCTCTGCTACTGTGCATATCCATTAACATCGCAATGTCCGCTTCGTTTGGTCTATGCAAGTATTGATTACCGTAAATGTTTATGATTGCTTGGCAGAAATGGTCTAAGCATTCTAGTACTGTGCTTTCTGCCATTTTCAAATTTTCATCTTGAGCGTCAACAGGACCTCCATACACTATCATACGCAGTGCATCTATCATTTTTTGAATTCTGGTGAGCCCCATTGTCATAGACGCATTGCGTTTGTAGATAAAGTAGAAATTGTGTTGTTTAATACATTCTAGGATTCGAAGAAACAAAGGACACCTCATTTGGAATCTCCTTCTAAACTCCGTACCTGTATACCTCGGATTTAAAACAAAATAATCTTCCATTAGTCTCTCGTTGTGCAATGCATGATGTCGATTTTTATATCGACGGCCTACAACAGAACCACCATGTTTTTTGCTATATTCACCATCTCCTAATGCAGCTATAAGCTGTCTTTGTCGACGAAAATGATCATCCACCATGATATCAAAGTCTTCGTCACTATCATCGAACAACAAACACTCTTCGGTGGCCATTGTGGACTTTTGAGTTTTTTAGTGTATATATTAAAAATAAGGGACTGTGTCTGAGTAGTGAATGCTGAAAGTTTTCCTCCTTATATAACATAGTTTTTCTACATTCTGTTCTTCATTGGATACCGCAGTATGCTTGTCATAAAGCAAGTCATGCATTAGTTACCGCAGTATGCTTGTCATAGAGCAAGTCATGCATTGGTTACCACATTCAAATAAATAAAGCTGCAGTGTATGTATCACTAACATAAAGCAACACTTTTTCTACAATCTAGTCTTCATTGGATACCGCATTTTGTCATTCATATCCATTCAAATGTTTAAAATAAAGCTGCAGTGGCTGTATCACTGACATAAAGCAACACTTTTCTTAAAGCAACATTTGCTTTATTACTGATATAAAGCAACAGTGCATTAATATTGACACAAAGCAATAATGGCTTTATTGCTGACGTAAAGCAATACTTGCTGTAGTTCTGATATAAAACAATACAAGCTGCAGTGGCTATATCATCTTGTAATGGTTGTATTGTATTATTATCTGTGTGCCTCTTTCTTTTGTACCTTGTAACTTATCTTGTTATTGTTAATACTCGTATTGTTGATTTTTAACAATAGCACCAATAGATCCAACAATAAACTTAAGGATACAACTATAACACCAATAGATCCAACAATAAGCATAAAGATACAAAAGCTTGTAAAGATACAACAGCTTACGATAATAGATTCAATACGCAAACACATTAATTATTAAGCATAAAGATACAAATACCTGCAAAGATACAACAACTTACGATAATAGATTCAGTACACAAACACATTAATTGTTACGCTCATTCGTAAGGGATTCTAAAGAGGTTCAAAGTCGCCTATTTTCTTGTTCTAACTCGTTGGCGTAAGAAATAGCCCTTGGACAAAAACGGTCGTCTATCCACTCAAAATAATTGCATCCGTTAAGCCATAGCGAGCATAACTGGATCCTACGACCAATGTTCTCTTCGTCAGCCCGACCTACCACCTCTACCGTGTAACCACAGTGGCAACAAACGGGATAGGAGTCAACTTCCTGCTCGTTAGGAGGTTGGTTAACTGAAACTCGTCGTACCTCTTGCTGACCTACATCTGGAACGGTCGGAGGACGAGGGACTGTAGCCGCTCGTAAGTGTTCTTCATTTGCAGTTTGGTCTACTTGATCACCTACATTTGGAACTTGAGCAATTGGCGGATGAATCGTCAGGCGGGCCAGCTCCGGGCAGTCACGACGCAGGTCCTCATAGTGCCGCTCTTGGTATTCGATATTCCAATCAATATCTATTCTTAGACTTGAAGACGGACACTCAGTAAAGTTTTGATCATAGTTCGAATCCATTGACGAGGGCCATGATCATGAAGACATTTTATTATTTTGATGAAAATTTTGGTTTCAGCTAACTTAAATGTAGTAACCGTATATATTTATAGGGGCAATTTGTGGAGTAAGCATACATATGATGCAACAAGACAGGACACTGATACCACTGTAGGGAATACTGTAGGGAATCTACTTTTGATTGATAACATATACCGAGGATGACCCAAATAGGACAAAGGACTAAGGACTTCACTGTAGGGTTGTAGTAGTGCGACCGTTGTTGTAGAACATTTACGGTTTAACTTTACACGTGACGACCCCATAAACTAAGAATATACACGAGGATGACCCTAGTTTCTGGCTTTGCTTCATAAAAGGTCGACAAGTCCCCTTATTTCTGGCTTTGCTTTATTAGAGAAGTGGTCAAGTCATCTTTAATCAGTACGAGCTGTCAAGTCATGTAGTAACATCAACTGTTGAAATGAAGAGTCATAACAACTCAATTATTGAGGACAGAGGGTTTTCTTGTCATATGTCTGTATCATGCTGCTCAATTAATGATGATAGAGCTTTACCAAAAAGAAAACCCCTTGTTTAAATAGTTTACACTTCGCCCCCTCAACCATACCTACAAAATTGTGTGTTCTACATCAACCACGACGATAAGGTGAGAAACTAATACTCTTTTTCCTTCTACGTGTTTACGTACTTCTTTATGTACATAATATGTTTCTTGTTTCTGTGTAGCTTAAATGGATGATTGGGTAATAAGAGATGAACTCGTAGACAAAATGTTTGGTGAGTATAAACAGAACAAGAAGGAGGAAAAAGATGGTGGTTTCGTTCTAGATACACAAGTAGAAGAGGCGGAAGAACCAGTTCAAAATGAAATTGTTCGTGGCACTCAACAAATAGTTGAAGTTCAAAAACCAAAAGGACGTCCACGCAAAAACATAAGAAGGCAAGTGGTTAACCGTAATCGTTCCAACCAAAGTGATGCTAGCTCCAGTGGTACTACAACAGAATTCTCTCCTCAGGACTTACTTATACTCATGAAATCCTATATCGAAGCTTACGATAGAAGAGATTTGATGCTGATGCAAAATGGAGGAAGGCTTACCCACGAAGAATTTTGGTCCATGATAACAAGATTACATAACAATCATCATAAATGCACCACTACACGAACTTCTACTGAAATTCGTATGGCTCATCGGCTTTTCATTAATACTCGTGAACAATACTAGAAGATTATAGAGACAGTTGAAGATGAATACATATTGAAAACGAATCGGGCAACTTTTGATTCTCGTTACCTTACAGAGTAAGGGACTGATTTTGTTGGGTACGAAGCCTACAAACTGCGTTATAGTTGGATAACCCGATACGGTGCTAAATAGGCAAATGATTTTGCTTATTGCTTGTACGTGCATCATAAGTTTTAGTACTTATTTCATTTTTATCCCTTATAAGCAACTTTGTAGTCAAAATTTCGGTACCAGTTATGCTCTTCCAATATGAATATAAATTCAAATCAAATATGAAGCAGTATATAAACATATTTTTAAATAAATAGGAATGGTTAAAATGAGTACAAATAATATATTAAAATAGTAGTAGAAAATTTTAGCATGATTATATTAGAATTGGAAAGAAAATTTGAAGTTTTAAACCTAGGAACCACCAGTTTGTTTAACAAACGCATGGACCTACGCGCTTGTTAAACAAACGTGTGGCCTTTGCGCTCGTTCAACAAGCGCATAGATCCACGCGTTTGTTTAACAAGCGTGCGGTCTCAAAACTGTTGGGATATTTGCCTGATCCGATTATTCAGAGTGTAGAAATTTGGATTTCTACACCCGAATTGTTGGAGATGCCCTAAGAGCAACTCCAACAAATGCGTGGATATTGAAATTTTCAGAAATCTAACCCCAAAAAGCTCTCCAACAGCATGTGAAAATACCCCGAAGTTTAGATTTCAGGGGAATAGTTCCGGAATGTACAAACTGGTGTGGCGCTTGTTGAATAAACGCCTGAAATCAGGTGTTTATTCAACAAACGCCTGAGACCAGACGTCTATTGAACAAGCGCCTGGTTTTCTCGTATTCAAATGCCAACATGCAAAATTATTTTGGACGTGTGAATAAACTATGTGTTGGACAACACAATGCCACAATTTTTGGCACGTGTAGAACTTTTGTGTTGCCCAACATTTTTTGGACAGCTGGACATATGCAAAGTTATTTTATACGAGTGAATAAATTATGTTTTGGACAACACAATGCTTTAATTTTTGACACGAGCGGAACTTTCGTGTGGCCTTGTGTTGGATAGGCAAAGTCATCAAACAATCGTCCAGAACTTTTGTGTTGGACAACACAACGCCCTGCATTTTTTTTGTTATGGCCTACCTTGAATTCCGGGCGTTTGTTAAACAAACGCCCGGCCTCTTTGTTTTTTTGTGTGGCCTACAGTTGGTTCCAGGCGTTTGTCGAATTTCCATACTCCGGATTTGTTGATGTTGCTCTAAGTATAGCAGTTTCTACTACATTTTTTTTAATCACAAACCATATATTTTCACAAACAATAATCATAATCATATTCCTATAAAATTCCCTTCCCATGTCTTCTATCACATCTTCTCAAGCACTTTTTCTCCTCACCAAAAATCAAAACATTTCACACAATGTTTCATAAATGTCTCCAGCTTCTAAAAGAACCACTACACTTTCACTTGTATCCAAACTACGTTTATCTGATACCACTAGATAAAGACGACTTCATGCATTGTCTCCAGATATGATAAGTGCATTCAAAACAGCTACGTCTGGAAGTGAAGAAGGCTTACGGTTAGTAACACATATATACTCCTTTGTAATCTGTATAAACATTGTTTTTCCTTAAACATATAGCCAGTTATTTTATTGATTATTTCTCAGGACAAAGCAGTTCGTGGAATGTGAACTACGAGTACATGATTATGAACTGGACAATATGGCGTTGTGAACAATGCCATTTACTCAAGTTATTGCCAGCATGGCCACAATGAGTTTTTTAGAAGGCTTGGCCTTGGCACCGACGCACACAAGGTGGCCCAAGATGGCGAGGCTTTGGCTCTTGCCGACATGTCTTCGAAGTTTTACGCACCTCTACGAGTACGAAATGATCGATCCTGTGTCTTAATCTTTCTTAAGTTAAAATTAATTTGAACACAAATTGTTCAAAACCTTGACGCTCTTCAACTTTGTTATTGTTATTATTGGTAAGTGCAGAGTTGAGACAAATTTATAGTGAAAGTGAGGGTATCACGCATTTCGGCTACAAGAATATTTCTTGAAGATTTCTTCTATAGACTACCTGACAATCAGCTTGTTGTCGGAGCAAAAGCCACTGCAGTATGGGTTGATAGAAACTATCATCCCATGCGGATTCCAGACGAGCCTAAACAGAAATTTTTCAGATCTTGTTTAGCCGAGAACTTCTGATTATTTTTCCAGACAAACTGTAGCTACATAAATAGTTACAGTGTAGTACATTTTTATTTTCCAGTTCATAGATAATCATTTACTAATAATTGCAGAGGTATGCAAATTTTTATCTGCATTATATTGTCGGATGTATACAGAAATTTTAAGTAGTTTCTCTGCTCTGAAGCACTGTATTTTATTATATAGTAAGCATGTATCTTTTGTGTTTTCTGGGAAAGGAGTAGGGATAGAATGGAGGTGGATTAGGGCGTACCCAGCAGTGTGAGTTCAGGGGAAACGGGGACGATTCACACTTTTTCTTTCTTCTCGTGCTCTAGCACAGTGAATTCAAGCGTGAGGGAGAGAAGAGAGTAGGGACTATCGACGTTTTTATTTTGGAGCGACGATCGTTAAACGGGGTTCAGAAAACTGTTTAACGCATAAATGAGTTTCTGAATCCCGTGCAACTGAAGAAAAAAAACAATTAATTCACTAAACAACGTTCTGTTTTCTTTATTTTTTTTAATATAAGCTTTGTTGCCCTACTCATTGCTGGAAGAGTGGGGGCAAACTCACATTCAAATATTACGGATCGCCGCTTTGAATCCACAGTGTTGTAAGTGCTTTTAAGACGGGTTTTTTACGCTTCAAACTCATAATAAGGTTTTTGAATCCTGGTCTATAGATCCGTTTCGAGTCTGCATTTTTTATTTAAATTCGAAACCCATAAAGGTAAGAACATACCCAACCTGCACCCACCACAACAAATCTAGTCTTTAATGACTCTAAAGAGTGTGTCTTTTACGACGCTTATACCACTATTTTTAATAGCATCGTATAAGCGTCGTAAAGACAACTATTGCGTCAGTTAAACAACAATTTTGTTGTCGTGACCATAATCTGAACACAATAGTCATAATTAATGTGGTCCAGTGGGTGTATGGGTGTATGGTTTGACTATTGACGGTTGGTGAATGAGAGACCACTTTCATTGTTAAACTAAACTTCATTCTTTTAGCTTTACATGCTGCTTGTTAACGATCATCTCTATCTATAAATATAGCCCTTTCTGACGTAGTCTGTTCACAAAAAGCATATATTCTTTTACAAACAATGATTGTAACCCTAATCTTAAATATTCACTTATTCCCGTATCTTCTATCAAAATGAGTTCTCTAATTGCATCTTCCCAAGCACTTGTTGTCCCCTCGCAAATACGCTTCAAAAACCTTAATGTTTCAGGCAAATTTTCACAGATGTCTCCACCTTCTAAAACAGCTAGTAGTATTACCATTCCATTTGTATCTAAACTAAGTTCATCAGATATAAACAGACGAAGACTTTATGTGTTGTCTCCATATATGATAAGTGCATTCAAACCTGCTACGTCTGAAAGTGAAGAAGGCTTAAGGTTAGTTACACGTATATACTCCTTTTAATTATATCAATCATAGTTTCCTTAGTCATAAGAGCCAGCCACTGATTATTAGTGTTCTTTCATGGATAAAGAAGTTCATGAAATGTGAACTGCAAGTACGAGATTATGAACTTGATTAATATGGCATTTTTAACATGGTCATGAATCATGATGAGTTTTTCAAAAAGGTTGGCCTTGGCATCGATGCAGACTGGGTGGCTCAAAATGGCCAGACTTTGGCCCTTGCTAATATGTCTTTCAAGTTTTATGCACTCTACGAGTACATACTAATCCTAGCTATGTCTTCGTTTTTCTTACGTCCAAATAAATTGAACACAAATTGCTCAAAAACTTTAACGCAAGACTTCAACCTATTATATTGCTATTATTGGTAACTGCAAAGTAGAGACAAATTTGTTTAGACATATGGATATCTGCTATGTCCATATACAAACAGACCTTGTATTTATTCAACCGCTTGGGCTAGTATACATAATTTTATGGGCTGTCTGTCTTTTAGCCCATCTAACTATTATATCGCTATATATGGCGATCACATATACGTACATTGATTAATTCATTTTAGTTCTATTAATACTATTACAAGATATTAGCAATATTACATCAATTATATAGAAATCTTACATGGTATCAGAGCCACGGAAAGCCAAACGACAAGCTATAATCATCTTTTTCTAATTCAGAAGAAAAGGATGATGTGTTGGATCTCCTCAGAGGTGTTTTCATCATCGGAAATTGTCCCTTCTTACCGTGTGGTGATTGTTCTTATCAGATCAGATCTGTGTTGTGTGCCTTGCCGGAATCAGAGTTCGCGGCGGTTGTAGTAGTTCATTTCGTGACCATCAGAGATCTTTGATCTCGTCATCTAGTTTTTTTCCACTGTGCAATTGAGTGATTCTTGAATCTTGTAAAGATACAAGAACCACTGAGTTTTCCTCGATACCTTCACTCCTTCTTGTACTGGCTGCCACCTTTCGAGCAATGGCCTCGGCATATAAAATTTTTGTCAACCGTTGATACGTAATCTACCAGCATCATGGTCGGAGGAAGCGTTAATCAATCATTTGCAACCTCAAGAGCAGACAACAATGGACCACCACCAATCTTTCCTCAGCCTCTCGTAAAGCCAAAGAGCCAAGTCATTACCATTCCCCTCGATGAAGACAACATTCTATTGTGGAAGTTCCAAGTTGAAACAGCCTTGAAGGGATATGATCTTCAAGATTATGTCAAAAACACTAAAACCACATCACCTGCAATGATAGTTGAAGCACAAAACAGCATGGTCAGGAACTTAGAATTCATCCATCATCAAAAACAGGATAAATTACTATCTTCTTGGCTCATATCCTCAAATAGTGCAAATTTGTTGTCACAAGTTACAGGGTGCAATTCATCTTACAAAATTTGGTCCACTATCCAACAAATTTTCAATTCTCAGTCATCAGCACGAATCATGCACTACGGTAGAGAATTTCATCCAAGTCATTACCTGAGGAAGGATGGGTGCTAGGTGAAATATAAACTCATTTTTCTATATGTTTCCATTAGTTTATTATATGTTTCCCAGTATAGAAGATTATATTTGTTTCCATTAGTTTATTATATGTTTCCCAGTATAGAGATTATATTAGTTTCCATTTGTCTAAGATATGTTTACTGGGAAACATAAACTCATTTTTTTTTAAATTTGCATCATCTACATAGTATTTAATAAGAAAATCTCTGTGTCGCATAGAAAATATTTTATAGCTCATGTAATATGCAAGGGGATACGAAGTACCTAAGGAAGGATGGGTGCTAGGTGAAACAGTATGGAGGGTGAACTGATTAGACTGGTCACACATTCCTGAAGATGAGCAGGATGAGACTTTAGACGCTTACCACGATCAAGCTCGCTACTAAGTTCAACAACTGGGACTTGGGTTGCATCCGGGACAACATCCAAGGCTGAAGAAGGCATCGAATCTGAAGCAGATGCTGCTCTTAGCTCTTTTCCCTCCCCTTCATTCGAGACCACAACAGTGGATGGCGTTTTATATTGAACTACAAAGGAGTCCCTATTGGGGCAACTTCATCTCCACAAATTGATGAACAACACCCTCCCTCAAAGTCAGACACTGTACTATTTTTATTCTCAATAATCGGAGAAGCACAAGGGAATTCCATCTATTAGAAAACAACATCACAGAAAATAAAATACTGTTGCGAAGACAAATTAAATAATTTCCACCCTTTCTTATCAGCGGGATACCCAACAAATATGCATATATGGCTATGACTAGAAAACTTGTCTTTTTTAGACTGTATATCATAAGAAAAACAAAGATACCCAAGCACTCGAATATTCTCATACAAAGGAGGAGTGCCATATAAAATCTCATACGGGGACTTATAATTTAACAATCGAGAGGGAGTTCGATTAATTAAATAGCTAGAAGAAAGAACGCACTCACCCTAAAACTCAATAGTTAAAGACACCTGAAACCTCAAAGCTCGAGGTACATTGAGAATATGTCGAAGTTTTCTTTCCACTCTTATGTTATGCTGGGGGGTTCCGACACAAGAGGTCTAAAACAGAAAACCATGGCTTGAAAAATAATCTTTTAAGCAATTAAACTTAGTATCGTTATCACTATGAACAAGGCAAATATTACTATTAAACTGAAGTTTAACCATTACAATGAAATTCATAGACATTGAATATACCTCAGTTTTATCTGTTAACAAAATCACCCATACTGCTCTAGAAGAATCATCAACTATAGTCAAAAAATACTTAGCACCACATGAAGAAACACAATGATATGGTCCCCACAAATCAAAATGAATGAGTTCAAAGCACTTAAAATCTCTATTATTACTATCTGAAAAACTATCCCTTGTCTTTTTAGCTTTGTGGCAAACATCACATGCTTTATTTAGATGCAAAGAACTACTAATAAAAGGTAAATGCATCATCATTTTCTCAGCCGGTTGACAAAGTCTACTATACAATAGCTCCAAATCTCCACTTTGTACTACCAAAATAGCTGAACCTGTAAACTTTGAAGCATCACAAAAATAGTTAAGTCCACCCCACCGTTCACCCGATCCAATCACTATCCTCATATTTCAGTCCTGAATAATACACAATGCGTGAGTAAAGAGTACATCACATTGAGTATCATCAATTAAACGCGACACACAAATTAAGTTGCAATTTAAATCTGGAACATAAAGAACATTGTTGAGCGCCAACACAACAGACAAAACAACTCAGCCATACAGATTAGACGTAATCACTGCACCATCCGGTAAGGTCATAGGAAAAGAAGAACACTCAAATTGGTCAACCAAACAATATAAACAGCACGTCGCATGCACGGTAACATCTGTATCGATAATCCATGGGATACCGGAAAACTTATCCATCAATTGATTGGACATGGGAGGAGCATCAGAATAACCAATCAAACTATTGAGATGCTGATACTGTGAGGGGACTATCCCATTGGAACTTGCTGCACCTATTGGAGTACCAAGGATCGACGGCTGTCCGGAGAAAGCACCGTTTAATGAACGTAGTGCCGAACCTAGACTGGTGCGACGATCTGGTGTAGTAATGCGCTGCTGTCCGCCACTAGACGGCAGTCCACCGTTAGTGTTTTGCTTTCAGGGCCGAATCTCCCACCAATCCAGATACCCATTCTTCTGATATTAGTTATCAACATCATGCCCTGATTTTCTGCAGTAACTATACTTCTTTGATCCACTGCCTCCATCAGAATTTGATGCAGAAATGCGAGTTGGTCCTATCAAAGACAACGCCATCGCCTCATCTATTGGGGGGGTTGCTCCTCCATAGTCTTCAACCGCATTATTTCTTCTGTTTTAACAGCATTGTATGCTCGATCAAGAGTGGGCAGTGGATCTTATGCAAGCAAGCTAGTACGAATATGCCTATAATGTTCATTATATAGCCCATACAGAAAATCATGTAATTGCTCTTCATCTTGAGTTGCTGGCAGTTTTACATAAATACCATATGCGCAGTGACCACATCACAAGTGGGGATAGGGGAGAAAGTAGCCATTGTTGTATATAACGGTGTTGTATACACAATTATATGATTTTTGTTTGATGATAACAAACAAATATATTTTATTATAAATGTGTTTTGTTATTGTACTGTTACATCACATCACAGACATGAATATAATATTTATATTTAAACAGAATACTACTGTACACAAATTTAAATATTCAAACAGTATTTTATTTAAATATGATATTTTATTTCAACATTTCAAACAGTGCACTCCACTATTTGTACATATCACTGATATACATTTCATATATACATTGACACTGTTACATCATTCACTTTGTTTACATTTCAGATATACATTTCACTCATAAACTAACACATATACTTTTCTCTATCATCTTCGGTTTTTTATCTTATGTCTTCACAGTCTTCACTGTCAGTCCAGCTCACTGTTGTCCGCCAGTCCAGTCATCCTCACCAGTCATATGAAAAACACACACAGAGTATACTGCAATAGAAATAAAACTAAATGCATGCGAATATAAATTTTATTTTAAAATTTTATTTGACTCAGAATTTCGGTGTGTTTCTCATCATTTTTCATGACTGACCTGATTCATCTGTGTCTAGATAGACAATTTGTATATGTACAGGGACAGGAAATTCTATGACGGCTGCAAATACACACATGTATAAATACACGTGTGCACTGCCTCGCCAATCAGTGTATACAGTTGTGGAGCAGTCACATGGACCAAGCTCGACACAGTGCAAATGTCAAAGTCAACAAAGCATGATTCAAGCCAACAAAGAGTTAAATTGGTCGAGCTCAAAACTATGCAAATCAGTACAAATGTTGTTCAAACATATAAGATCAAAGAGTTCAAGAAACAATTATAATGGTCGAGCTCACATCAAATAGTGCAAAATGAACATGGGTGGTGTAAGCATGAAACAACATGATGACAATACAGTGCATGTTGATCAAATACACATTCAAGTGTAAGGCAGACAACATATGGTCGAGCTCCTCAAACACATCTCAAACAGTGAGGCATAATGGTGCAGCAAACATATTTCTGGAAAAGTTCTTGGGTCGAGCACAAGTGTGCATACGTAGTGGTACAACATGCACAAGTCAGTGAAGTGCAAGCTCATAGTAACATTGAGCATAAAGTTCATGTGCAAACAACAATAATATAGCATAGAGAAACACAAGGTAGAACACATGCAGGACATGTTCAACACAGCATGGAGATGAATGCACATATGAGTGCAGCAGGGACGTTATGGCCTTGCAAAAATTCAAATAAACAAGTCAGTGTGCATTGTTCATGGTTAAGAGATCAAAACAGCAAGTGGAAAAGTACAACAACAAACACAAGTAAATGTGTGCATGTACAAAATATATGGTCATAGTTTTTAAAACAGTGAACACATCTCAAGCAACATGAGCTAATCAAGAAAACAAGAACATTTTCTCTTGGTTCTAGAATTAAATCAGGGAAAAATCTTTTGGCAATCCTTTTCTTTGGTAAGATTATTCATGAAGCAAATGGAGCATTTTTTGTGAAGAAATAAAGTCTGCATTTCTACTCTCTTAAGAAATCACGGTGCTGTGTAATCGACTGAAAGCAGTTTTAAGGAAAACTCAATCAAGAAATCAGTTTTCTGTTTTAGCATACAATTCATTTTTTTTGAGACAATTTCCTGTTTGACAAGTTTTTAATGGATTCCAAAAAATTCAGTATTCACAATATTTTGCAAGATGTATTTCCAGAATTTCAGGACTTAAAATCGGCATGAATTCATTCAAGTGTCAATCAAGTTTGGACATGCAAGAAAGTCAATTCTTTATAAAAAGAATAGATCGACCTGACTCATAGCAAGAACAATTCAGCATGTTTATATATGGCAAAGTGTTCTACAAATCAAAATGTTTATTTCCTGAAATAAATGAATCAAGCCTTTGGACTAAACCATTCGAATCAATTTCGAGGTTTGTTTCCAGAATTGAAAATATCAAAAACTAGAAAATCACATTCGTTATTTAAGAGAGTTTCATTCAAGGCAGAATAAAAGGCAATAATTAATCTCAGCAATGTAACAATTCAAGCAACAATCAATACCAAAGTGGACCACAATATTTATATGTTTTCTGAATTGCTCAAATTTGTTTCGGGTCCCATTCAATCAAAGGAATACCAAAAAGGGAAAATCGAAATATCAGGCCAGGTCATACAACCGAAATCAGAGTTTTAGGTTTTTCATAAACCTATATATTTCACCCTTTACATCAGAGGCAAGTGAACATCGAAAACCAACCCAACACTTCAGATCGAATCCATAAAAAAAAACCTCAAAATCAATTAAAGTATTTTCAAAGTAGAAAATTCAGAAAGCTCACAGTTTCGATCGAACCAGAAAGCAATCCCAAATCGTACGAGCAAAGCCACAAAGAATCGAGCATTAGAGAAGCCATTCAATCAATTTCAAAAAGCCATCGAAGTGGCAATCGATTTGGGGACGATTCCATTGAAACCCTAGAGAGCCGCCGCCATTTCTTTTTCCACAGAGTAAAGAGATCGGGTGAAATGAAAATGAAAATGGGTCGGCCAAGTGACTAAAGGGGCTTTGGATTTGTTTTTTTAAAAAGGGGATGACCCCTTATATTTAAACTCCTTTATTCAATTTCACAAGGGTTTTTTCTGTTTTTATTTTTGTTGTATTTTAATATTGTTTTGTAAATCGAATCGAAACAGTTCTAGTGCCTCTAATATATTAAGGGGTTCAGTCAAGGTGTTGACTGATAGTTGACAGAGTCTGTAAAATCTGGGTTACTGGTTATGGGGTTGTAATCATAGGAAATCTGATCGAGTGGATATCGGTCAGTCTACGGTTTTGAGCGTAGGGTTAGAATAGGAGCTGGGTTTGCGAGTGTACATGGTCTTGTATGCAGGATCTTTTCTATCACCTAGTAGAAACCTTAGAAATGCAGCAGTAGGCAGGGTTTTGCCGAAGCTGGGTATATCTGTGTGTGATTTATCTTCTGCATTTCCGTTTCTGCTATATTATGTGATTTGTTTATTATTAAATATCTCGTTAGATTTTTAATTCAGTTAAAAATTGTGAAAAACCCTATTCACCCCCCCCCTCTAGGGTTATTCTAGATCCAACATTTGTTATCAGAGCCAGGTATTTCTTTAACTCTAGAGTCATGGGTAATCCTAGTCGTCAGTCTAGTGAGAGTCAGTCCAGTTCACCTCCAACTATTTTCACTGGAACAGATTTTTTAAACTGGAAGTCCAAAATGGAATTTTATTTAAAACCTGTTAATATTAAATGTTGGGATGTTGTTATCAATGGGTACGATATGGTAGATAAAGTTTTTAATTCTCGTATTACACATATTCTATATTCTTATCTTGATGATAATCAATACAGTCTGATCTCCCATTGTTTAACTGCGCAGGAAATTTGGACAACTCTTAATACGAAGTATGGAAAAATTGACAATAGTTGCTCAAAACCCCAAAGTGCCTACTCAGATTCAGAGTTATGTTTAACAGGATTTACAAATGAAAACTCAGAAGGATCAGATGATGGAGAATCAACAGATGCTGAAACAGAAAATTTCTCATACGAAGATTTAGTTTACATGTGTCTTGATTTAACGAAATCTGTTTATAAACTCCAACTGAAAAATAAGTCTCTGAAATCTAAGAATTTTGAGTTG
The DNA here is from genome assembly GCA_030737875.1 of Allium sativum. NCBI lineage: Eukaryota > Viridiplantae > Streptophyta > Magnoliopsida > Asparagales > Amaryllidaceae > Allium > Allium sativum. The sequence goes on along the minus strand of CM060925.1, from coordinate 301,238,563 downwards.
ACCAGCAAAATTGATGATTTGGAATCACAACTTGAATATGTTAAAAATTCTTCAAATTCAGTTTGCAAAAATTGTTTGAAATTGAAAACCAATCTTGTTCATCTCAATAAAAGTATTCAAAAGTTTGAAGATGAAATTTTGATCTTAAATGAGAACAAGACTGAGTTATCAAATTTGAATAACCTTCTGCAAAAGGAATTTGAAAATTTTAAAACAGATATATATTCCAAATTTGAAATTGCTGAAAATGAAAATTTGGTGAAAAGTGGTTTGGTTTTGAAAGAACTTGAAAATGAGATTGAAAAATCCAAGAATTTTGAATCTGAAAAACAAAAACGATTTGCACTTGAAATTTCCGGATCCCAAGCCAAAATTAAATTGCTTGAAAATGAGAATTTGGTTTTGAAACAATCCAATACTGAACAGAAGATCGCTGCTATAAATAACTGCTCAAATTTATTAAAAGAAAATAGCGATCTAAAATTCAAAATTCAACGATTAGAATCAACTTTGGATAAATTTTCTAATGGGGAAAAATCGTTGAATATGTTATTACAAAACCAAGTTTCTATTGGAAATAAATCTGGTCTTGGCTTCGGGAAAAATGATGTTTTTGGAAAACAAAATTCAAATGATCTGAAAAATCTCTCAAACGGTTTTGGAAAGAACTGCTTTGAAATTTTGAACTCTAAAAATTTCAAAGGTTTTTTGAATCAAAATTGTGATGAGAAACTGTTTTAAAATAAACCATTTAAACATTCTTGGATCCCAAAAAATAAAACGGGCTTCATCAGGTTCAAACAGTTTTGGGTTCCTAAGGGTACGAAAGTTAATTCTAATGGTTTCTTATATAAACAATTCTGGGTACCAAAACATATGAATACAACTGTGAGTGGTTTTACTACTTTTGTTAGACCACTCAATTCTCTAAACTGTTAGGTACCGGAGGAGGCTGAGGAACTGCTAGGTAAAAGAGATTTGGATTCAAGCTGCTTAATACTTCTGAAATCATTCACAGTTTCTTAGAAAAGACTATTGAGTTAGAGATTCTGATTTTCATTGGATTCTGGTTTGATCTCTAAACTCACCTTTGTAAATTGTAACACCCCGTATGTTGAATAACTTGCTATAATATCATACAGGGCAGAATTAAATTTTAAAATCTGAATCAGTGGAAACGGGCTATGCCATTGCGTTCGTCTCGGAAAAATACGCGAAATAGAGTCCGAGTTTTCGAGAATCGGAGTCCGTATGACCCAGTTAAGGCCCGAAGAAGTTTCAGAAAATTTAAAACATATTTTAAATATTAAAAATTTCAAATTTCAGAAGTGGCGGGAAAATTCCCGCCAGACTCAAGGAGTCGACCTGGGGGTCGACAGGGGTGTCGACCTGCCCACCAAGTCGACTAGGGTGTCGACCCTAGTGTCGACCTGGGGGTCGACCTCCCTGGTCGAGCTCAGGTGACCTGGGTGCACTAGTTTGGCTTTTGGGCTGTGTTTTGGTGGCTTGGACGAGATCTGACGGCTCTAATCTGATTTAGGGTTAATCTAATGGCCTAAAACACCTAACTAATCTATAAATATACCCTAAGACTACCCTAATTCATACTAAAAATAGATACAACACCGTTATGCCGTCAAAATGCAACTTGAAGGAGCCTCCATCAAATTAAAGAGGAAGATAGCTTCTCAAATCAACCTCTAATCAACTCTAGCAACTTAATCTTCTTCATTGAAGTGCTAATCAACAAGTTGTGAGTTTCTATAGCCTTAATGACCAATTGTTGAAATGATTATGATAGGATATAATGAGGTTATGCCTATGAATGTGGATCAATGCAAGATTATGTTATCATATGCTATGTGTTTGTGATGTTATGCAAGTTATGCAAGTTATATGCTACATGTTCATGATGTTATGCAAGTTATGCAAGTCATATGCTACATGTTCATGATGTTATGTAAGTTATGCAAGTTATATGCTATATGATCATGATATTATGCAAGTTATGCAAGTGTTAGGCTATGTGTTTATGATGATAGTTATGCAAATTGCCATGATAAACATTGATCCATTATGACACCATGATTATGCAAGTTTGGTGTATGATTATATGCAAGTTCATACATGATATGTTATGCAAGTTTGGTGTATGATTATATGCAAGTTCATACATGATATGTTATGCAAGTTTGGTGTATGATTATATGCAAGTTCATACATGATATCTTATGCAAGTTTGGTGTATGATTATATTCAAGTTCATACATGATATGTTATGCAAGTTTGGTGTATGATTATATGCAATTTCATACATGATATGTTATGCAAGTTTGGTGTATGATTATATGCAAGTTCATATATGACATGTTATGCAAGTTTGGTGTTCGATTATATGTAAGTAACATGTGCAAGTTTACACCTTTGTATGAGATGCATACATATGCAAGTTAACCCCTTTGTATGTCATACATACATATGCAAGTTTACCCCTTTGTATGACATAAGAAACTTATGCAAGTTAACCTCATTATGACATATGTGATTCATGCAAGTTTGGGTTGATTATTTATGCTAGTTGGGTTTGATGCTATATGCATGTTGACACCTTTAAACCCATGTTGATGCTAATGTTATGCAAGTTGAACCCATTATATTTATGATGAATCTTCCCTTTATGTCATGTTAGCGAACTACGTGGGGAACGATGGGGTTAATATACATGTTAATTAAATAGTGTGAAGTTGATATGATTATGCATACCATAAAGTGGATGGACATAATTAAGTCAATTATGTACATCGTTAAAATTGGAATTAATTAGGGAAAATTAATTCGAAATATGGGGGTGATTAATTAGGTGTAATTAATCGACTAAGACACGAGGTTGGACCCTTTTGTAGCATAAGACTGCCCGGAACCGACCGACAAATCCAGCGGCTACAAATGATTGGCCCAATGTGAGAGGTCTTAGGCATAAACTAAATACGTGACAAGTGTAAAGACACGAGGTTAGACTCGGTTATGGCATAAGGCTGCCCGGAACCGACCGGCAAATCCAGCTGCCATAAAAGATAGTCTAATGTGAGAGGTCTTTACAACAGTTACGTTCTTAATCAATTAAGAAACACTTAACCATATTAGCATGTAGAGGGACATGAGGGGTTAAGTGGGTGCCTTGGGTGGCATGTGGAAAAATCTAGTGGTTGCCTTGGGTGGCAATAGAAAATACGATTAGAATACTTAACCAAAGTGGAACATGTAATTAAACATGATTAAAGGGTTAAGTAAGTGCCTTGGGTGGCATGGGGAAAATCTAGTGGTTGCCTTGGGTGGCAATAGAAAATACGATTAGAATACTTAACCAAAGTGGAACATGTAATTAAACATGATTAAAGGGTTAAGTAAGTGCCTTGGGTGGCATGGGGAAATCAAGTGGTTGCCTTGAGTGGCAATAGAAGATAAGATTAGAATACTTAACCAAAGTGGAACATGTAATTAAACATGATTAAAGGGTTAAGTAAGTGCCTTGGGTGGCATGTGGAAATCAAGTAAGTGCCTTGGGTGGCATGGGGAAATCTAGTGGGTGCCTTGAGTGGCAATTGAAATATGATTAGATGACTTAACCAAACTTTAAACATGTAAGTGGACATGATTATTAAAAAGGGTTAAGTGGGATACACTAGAAGGGACAAGCTTAGGTGGGTAGCCTGTGGGGGCCCATTTCAACCAGTAACCCATATGTATCTTATTGGGCTCGACCCATGTCGAGGATGGGACACGCGTACTGGGCTTGACTATAAGAGGCCAAAACGGGTTAGCGGTGGCAACGCAAGTCCAACGGGTTTCATATGCGTGTGTGGACCTGGGCTGGTAGGTAAGACGTTGTTGCATCGTGTAGGTATAAGCCGTGCACCGTTGATTGTATCGGGTTGCCACTTTGGGGAGTGATACACCCCACTGTGGGGCCAACACGGGTATCTATGTTAGGGAGCCGATCGAATGGAAGTAGTGGGTACACCTAGTGGACAGGTACACCTAGTGGAGATAGGGGCAGACGGCACCTATGTAGTCAGCTAGGGGTACACGAAACTACTGGGAAAATTTTCTAAGTCCTTGGGTGGGATCAACCTTTAAGTAGGAATTACCCTTGGGTGGGTAGATCTGGTGTGGTGCAGTGTAGGAATTACCCTTGGGTGGGTAGATCTGGTGTGGTGCAGAGTAGTATTTATCCTTTGGTGGATAGGCGCGTCTTTACCGTTATCTTAGTTCATCCTAAGTCTAGTTAGCTGCTTAGTGTAGTCATTTATCCCAAGTCGTACCGTACCGGGTTTATATCATACCCTAATTACTTTAATGATTGTATTGTTAAAGTTATAGGGCTCACTCAGACTTATGTCTGACCCCGTTGTTTTTATCTTTTTCCCCAACCCTCAGGTTCTCAGAGTGGGCCTAGCACTAGTGGGCTTTTATCAGATTGCTTTATCTATCTTTTGGAGCTTGGACCGTGATGTAAAGCCCAGCTTATCTTTTCTATTATGGCTATTAATAATTAGTGGGATTATGTACTTTTGTTTTATCAAGATGGATATTATGTACTTGACTCTTGTGATGTAACCAAACATGTTTTACTTTCCGTTGAAATGAAATGATGTTTTTAAATTCTCAAGTATTGCTTATATCTGTCTTGTTGTAATTTTTCTGTTCTATATTCACTTAAGATACTCCACCGAAGTTAAGGCATTCCCTTAGTGAGTGACCTTAACGGGTGTGGGGTGTTACATAAATATTCCTTGTTTTTATTTTCTTTGTTTATTTCTCCTTCTATACCTTCTATTGATTATTATTTTTTTCTTTTGTTTTGATTTGTCACTGTCATATCTTTGTAACTTCTTAGGCTTCATTAACTTCATATTGCAGAATTCATATTCTTTCTGAAAATTTGCTTCATTTCTATAAAATTCTGATGTGTTTAGTCATGTCCAGATCTTGAATTTATTTTTGTAAATATCTGCAATTGATTTGAAGTTTGTTTTCTAATTCTCTGAATTCATAACAGTGTTGATGTATTCGTGCCATATCATGAACACTGTTAATTTGAATTCTAAATGTTTGAAGATCTGAATAATTAATGAAATTTCACACTCTTATGCTGTTTTGAGTTTTCTTCCAATTAATTTTGGAAACGCTTAAAATGTTATAATCATTACAGCACACTGCTATTTATCAGTTATGAAAATTTCATTGATTTTCGGATTGCCTTGAAAATTAATCTGTCTTAAATCTCAGTGATACATCTTGAAAACCATCATTACTCATGATCATTATGGATAGAATTTGTTTGTTTGAAATCATCTGAAATTATTGATATTTTAAATAATCACACACCTCCTAAATTTGAAATTATCAACCTTGTGTGAGTGATTCATTATATTCTAAAACTTGACATCGATTCAAGTGATTTCAAATAAATTATTCTATTTTTCTGGATCATGAATACCTTTCAAAATTGATATAGATGATCTGAAATTTCTTTTAGGCTTCTCTGAATTTTTGTGAAAATTTGATTTGAAAATCAAGTCTTAAAAATCACTGTTATTTCATGATAATTTGATTTGAATATCTGTTGGTTTAAAATCATTTGAAATTATTGATTTATTGAATCTCACTCATATCTTGAAGCTGAAATTAATAATCTGGTGTGATCGATTCATTGAATCCTGAAATCTGCATAGTCCTCAAATGATTTCAAAGAAACAGTATTTTTTAATCATTGGTTCATGAATCATCTTGTGTGACCAACATCTTGTCAAGTCTGATTTGAAACTGTTTTTGTTATGCTGCTCTGATACTGTTTTTCAAAGAACTGCCTGTTTTAACCTGACTGCTGCTTGGCTAATTTGTTATACTATCTGCTTGGTCTTTAAATTTCTGCTGACTGTGATATCTTGGTCTGTCCCCGGTATCTTTGTGATTAAAATTTATTAATAGAGACACCAAGTGGTATCAGAAGTGCCTTATATTTGTTACACCCATCTGATATTGTTTTGAAAATATTCTGTAATTGCTTGTTTATGATCTGTTTGCTGCTCTGATACTGTTCTTCAAATAATTGCTTGTTCTTGTCTGCAGCTCTGATAAATGTGCCAATTTTGTTAGTTTTGTCTACTTGGGCTTTGTGTTTGAAATTTCTTTAATCTGAGATATCTAGGGTGTGAATAAATTCCTCGATAAGGGAGACTACAATTGGTATCAGGTTTTTCATCCATTTGTCTTGAATTTTCACTTTGTATAGACACCATACACATTCTTTTTTTCCCTTGTATAAATCTGTATAAATTCCTCTTGTAATTGATTTTCATTTTTAAAATTATTTATTGATTATTCTTTTAGAAATTGAAATCAATATCCAAATTGAACTGTATTTATAATTCATCAAAATTATTATCAGATTTTGAAATTGTGATGAATTGTGACTGCAGTATATTCCACAACAAGAGGAGATTTTATTTGGATTTTCATGATGGTTGAATATTTATTATAATATCTTTGAACTGGCAATTATTTCACGACCATCTCCTTTATCTATCACCCGTCTGCCATCCATCATGATTTTATATTAATGTGGAGAGTTAGTTTTTTTTGAAAAAAAAAGGAGGAAAAATCATCTTTTGTTTAAAAACAGTGAAAATATTTGTGATAGAATTTGGACTATGTTATTTTTCAAAATCAGTGACGATTGAAAATTTTCAATGATCTCGGTACAGTTGATCATATTTCGAAATATAATTAATTTAGAAATTTATTTCACAGTCAATTTCTGTAGCTACCACATTTCTATCACTCATATTGGTTTTATATACCGAGGAGTTTTTTCCTTTTAAAGCTGAAATAATAAATATATATATAATAAATATATAAGTGTGTCTCTAACCTCATTTAAAAATCCAAGCTCTGGTCATGTATGGTTAAGAGACAACTTATAATTTAAGCTGCGACTGACCTCATTTAAAAATCCAAGATCTGGTTATGCGTGGTCAGTGTGCTCTTAAATTAAAAGAAAAAGAAAATAATCTGAATATATAAAAATTATTTTGAAATTCTCCTTGGTGTTTATAAAAACCAGCCTATCAATCCATCCTCTTAATCTGTGAAATGTGTTAATATCTTATGAAGTATTATGATTTGTTGATTGATAGCTACTGGGATTTGAGACTATCTGATTTTGTCACTTAAGTTGAATTTATAATTATAGTCCAAATCCATCACTGTTTTGTGCCACAATTTCTTAATTTTTTTTTTCAAAATAATTGGTAAATATTCATATTTTTTAACTCTGTCCATTTTATATAAAATTCATCGTATATCCATCATTCTCTATAATGTGAAATATGCCACCTGTTCTTAGAATATTATGATTTTTGTTTGACTGATTGAAATTTATGATGACCGTTCTTCCTCTTAAGCCGAAATTGTATTTTTAGTCATTTTTCACATGTATTTTAAAATTCTGTATTCTTTTGATGATAACAAAAGGGGGAGAATGGGTTGAGATTTTGATTTATGAGTGAACAATTTATAAATATTTTTTATTTTGAAATTTATATTTTTTTTGTTTCACTCATTCACATTTATAGGGGGAGTTTCAATTGTAGGGGGAACTTTCAAATAGGGGGAGTTCAGTGCTTCACTGTCAAACACATTTACTAGATTCAAAATCTTAACATTTGTTTGTCATCATCAAAAGGGGGAGATTGTTGTATATAACGGTGTTGTATACACAATTATATGATTTTTGTTTGATGATAACAAACAAATATATTTTATTATAAATGTGTTTTGTTATTGTACTGTTACATCACATCACAGATATTTATATTTAAACAAATACTACTATACATGAATTTAAATATTCAAACAGTATTTTATTTAAATATGATATTTTGTTTCAACATTTCAAACAGTACGCTCCACTATTTGTACATATCACTGATATACATTTCATATATACATTGACACTGTTACATCATTCACTTTGTTTACATTTCAGATATACATTTCACTCATAAACTGACACATATACTTTTCTCTATCATCTTCGGTTTTTAATCTTCTATCTTCACAGTCTTCACTGTCTGTCTAGGTCGCTGTTGTCCGTCAGTCCAGTCATCCTCACCTGTCATATGAAAAACACACACAGAGTATACTGCAATAGAGATAAAACTAAATGCGTGCGAATATAAAAGCCTCAGAATTTCGGTGTGTTTCTCATCATTTTTCATGACTTGACTGATTCATCTGGGTCTAGATAGACAATTTGTATATGTACAGGGACAGGAAATTTTCTGATGGCTGCAAATACACACGTGTATAAATACACATGTGCACTGCCTCGCTAATCAGTGTATACAGTTGTGGAGCAGTCACATGGACCAGGCTCGACACAATGCAAATGTCAAAATCAACAAAGCATGATTCAAGCCAACAAAGAGTAAAATTGGTCGAGCTCAAGACTATGCAAATCAGTACAAATGTTGTTCAAACATATAAGATCAAAGAGTTCAAGCAACAATTATAATGGTCGAGCTCACAGCAAATAGTGCAAAATGAACATGGGTGGTGTAAGCATGAAACAACATGATGACAATACAGTGCATGTTGATCAAATACACATTCAAGTGTAAGGCAGTCAACACATGGTCGAGCTCCTCAAACACATCTCAAACAGTGAGGCTTAATGGTGCAACAAACATATTTCTGGAATAGTTCTTGGGTCGAGCACAAGTGTGCATACACAGTGGTACAACATGCACAAGTCAGTGGAGTGCAAGCTCAGAGTAACATAGAGCATAAAGTTCATGTGCAAACAACAGTAATATAACATAGAGAAACACAAGGTAGAACACATGCAGGACATGTTTAACACAACATGAAGATGAATGCACATATGAGTGCAGCAGGGACGTTATGGCATTGCAACAATTCAAATAAACAAGTCAGTGTGCATTGTTCATGGTTAAGAGATCAAAACATCAAGTGGAAAAGTACAACAACAAACACAAGTAAATGTGTGCATGTACAAAATATATGGTCACAGTTTTTAAAACAGTAAACACATCACAAGCAACATGAGCTAATCAAGAAAACAAGAACTTTTTCTCTTGGTTCTAGAATTAAATCAAGGAAAAATCTTTTGGCAATTCTTTTCTTTGGTAAGATTATCCATGAAGCAAATGGAGCATTTTTTGTGAATAAATAAAGTCTGCGTTTCTACTGTCTCAAGAAATCACAGTGTTGTGTAATCGACTGAAAGCAGTTTTAAGGTAATCTCAATCATGAAATCAGTTTTCTGTTTTAGCATACAATTCATTTTTTTTGAGACAGTTTCCTGTTTGACAAGTTTTTAATGGATTCCAAAAAATTCAGTATTCACAATATTTTGCAAGATGTATTTCCAGAATTTCAGGACCTAAAATCGGCATGAATTCATTCAAGTGTCAATCAAGTTTGGACATGCAAGAAAGTCAATTCTTTATAAAAAGAATAGATCGACTTGACACATAGCAAGAACAATTCAGCATGTTTATATATGGCAAAGTGTTCTACAAATTAAAATGTTTATTTCCTAAAATAAATGAATCAAGCCTTTGGACTAAACCATTCAAATCAATTTCAAGGTTTGCTTCCAGAATTGAAAATATCAAAGACCAGAAAATCACATTTGTTATTCAAGAGAGTTTCATTCAAGGAAGAATAAAAGGCAATAATTAATCTCAGCAATGTAACAATTCAAGCAACAATCAATACCAAAGTGGACCACAACATTTATATGTTTTCTGAATTGCTCATATTTGTTTCGGGTCTCATTCAATCAAAGGAATACCAAAAAGGGAAAATCGAAATATAAGGCTAGGTCATACAATCGAAATCAGAGTTTTAGGTTTTTCATAAACCTATATATTTCACCCTTTACATCACAGGCAAGTGAACATCGAAAACCAACCCAACACTTCAGATCGAATCCATAAAAAAAAACCCTAAAAATCAATTAAAGTATTTTCCAAGCAGAAAATTCAGAAAGCTCACAGTCTCGATCGAACCAGAGAGCAATCCCAAATCGGACGAGCAAAGCCACAAAGAACCGAGCATCAGAGAAGCCATTCATTCAATTTCAAAAAGCTATCGAAGTGGCAATCGATTTGGGGATGATTCCATTGAAACCTAGAGAGCTGCCACCATTTCTTTTTCCACAGAGTAAAGAGATCTGGTGAAATGAAAATGAGAATGGGCCGGCCAAGTGACTAAAGGGGCTTTGGAGTTGTCTTTTTAAAAAGGGGATAACCCCTTATATTTAAACTCCTTTATTCAATTTCACAAGGGTTTCTTCTGTTTTTATTTTTGTTGTATTTTAATCTTGTTTTGTAAATCGAATCGAAACAGTTCTAGTGCCTGTAAAATACTAGGGGGTTCAGTCAGGGTGTTGACTGACAGTTGACAGAGTCTGTAAAATCTGGGTTACTGGTTACAAGGTTGTAATCAAGGGAAATCTGATCGAGTGGATATCGGCCAGTCTACGGTTTTGAGCGTAGGGTTAGAATAGGCACAGGGTTTGCGAGTGTACATGGTCTTGTATGCGGGATCCGTTCAATTACCTAGTAGAAACCTTAGAAATGCAGCAGTAGGCAGGGTTTTGCCGAAGCTGGGTATATCTGTGTGTGATTTATCTTCTGGATTTCCATTTCTGCTATATTCTATGATTTGTTTATTATTATATATCTCGTTAGATTTTTAATTCAGTTAAAAATTGTGAAAAACCCTATTCACCCCTACTCTAGGGTTATTCTAGATCCAACAGCCATTTCATCCCAAAGTGGCTGCAGTAAACCAAAATAATCGTCTATAGACATCGATGCAATTTGTTTATGATCAGCCAATGCCTTCTTTATATCTTCCTTTCGGTTTCCATGCCCTTTGTTAAATCGTTTTTCAAAAATTCCCATAAGGGAAACACCCTCTCAAAATATGGGACAGTCTTCTTCAGCGATGGATCAATTGTATTCATTACACATTGAACCAGCATTGCCTGCAAACATAAGTCTTGCCGGATCAATTGGTTTCAGTTACATTCCTTCAAGAAAAGTAATCTTTCTCCATGAAATCAGCGAAAGCCAAATTGATTTGGACTATTCATCGTAGTTGGCACCACGAAGTACAATAGGGGTAATGATATTCCCTGGGTTATCATAGGAAGATAGATTATACGGGGAAGAAGGATCTTTGTTTGGGTCATAAGGTGAAGAGGTAAAGGGGGTTCATAGAGGTTCCACTATTAGCAGATCCATCAGAACAATGTTCATTGGCCATGATTGACGGTGTAGGGTTCAAATATAGAGGAGGCTAGGGTTTTTAGTCTCTGATACCATGTAGGAAAATAATTCCTCTTATTCAAAACTATTCAGATGATACAAATATATAGAAAAATGAGTTTATGTTTCCCAGTAAACATATATTAGACAAATGGAAACAAATATAATTTTCTATACTAGGAAACATATAATAAACTATTGGAAACCAATATAATCTTCTATGCTGGGAAACATAAAATAAACTAATGCAAAAAAATATATACAAACATATTCCTAACAAAATTTTTTCCTTTAACTTGTTCTATCTATCTTTTTCTATTTACATAGATAAAGATATTTCTTTATATTAGTCATGTATCTAAGTTAGGTTTTCATACATAAAGACCATGAAGTGGTTCAATAGGATTCCTAGTAATGGTGAGGTGTAATAATGCATATTTATTAATAGTCAACCAGAGTTTCTACTTTCTAGGTATCGAGAAATCGTATATTACATGTGGCGCAACACATTATAACTTATTTTCAAGCAATGGATCATTGAGGTGATAAAAGCTTAGCTTGTCGAGTGAGTAGTTGCCGAGCTGACATATCTGTTTACCTGGTTTAGGCAATAATAAGCAAAGAGTGAGTAGTTGCCAAAAGTGCTTGGTACATTTTAAAACAAATCATTTGATACTATCATAAATGTATAGTGTCAAAAACAACTTCAAATATAAATGTATCAATCATAGACGACATGAGCGTCCCATTCCACTATGCTGCCATATAGGTTTACAACTAAAACCGAAAAGTCACGTATTGAAGTTGGATTTCCATCATGAACCAAAGGAAAGGGATCACTCCTTCCGATTCGAGACAATCTAGCCTACCATATCTCAGGATTTAGCCACAACTGCATCTGGGATCTTTAGGGCCAGTCCACACTTACATTAGTGCATTGGTTATTCCTGAACAGTACGTTTTCCTACCCTATGGGGCATAATGGTTAGTATGTCAACCATATCAAGAGCTACTAGGGACTCAAATCTGAGGCGCCTCGCTATCCAACATCCACATAAGTAAAATATCTGGGCTCCATACCATGACATCACTCCTAGCTAGATAGAAACACATGTCCTCCCTGCAGTCCCTCATCCCGTTTTTGGTTCATACCGGGTATGGGGCTCGCGAATTAATGCTATACACAAATCTATGCTATTTAAAGCCATGCTTTGATCATTATCCAGAAAGACCTGCTTTTCAACTAGGGATGGAAAAAAAATCCCTACCCACGATTATCCGCGGGTAAAATCCATCATGGACATAAAATGAATAGTTAAATGGGTATCCATGGGTAAAATAAACGAGTATTTTAAATATCCGTTAATTAACGGGGCAGGTACGGATAGTAAGATATCCATGTCTATGGGTACCCGCGCCCGTATTGAATGTTATTTGTTATCAATAGTCAATACATAAAACATTGCAGTTGGTTGTTCGGTATTTGTGTGCATGTCTTTACTCAATAATTTATAGTTGACTGTTGATATTTTGATGGACACTTCTGTTGTTGTCTCTTCTTTTCTAGATGTTAGTTTAAATATGTATTAGTATTTTGAGGTTAGCATTTGAGTATTGGTCTAATTTGTTTTTTTTTACCAAATGTACTTCTGAATAATTTCAATAAACGGCTAGAAAATATATTGAATAAATATAACGGATACCCACGAATACCTGCCATTACCCACAACTTGTTTAAAACCCGTTTAATAGGTACCCGTGCGGGTATGGGGCAGGCACGAGGCAAAAAATCACCCAACGAGGCGGGTGATGGGGCAGTACAACCCACGCCCTCCCCCACCCCATTGCTATCATCAATTGCATCTTAGCATGCCACATTCACAATCCATGCCATACAACTGATGTCTATCAATATATAACCCTAAGCTCATACGTCTCAGAAAAGGTTGTTAAGCAAGAGAATAATTTCTCCGCCACCAAACAGATGTATATATTTAATAGAAATCAATCAATCATAGAATGAAATCCATAGTCAGACACACATCCATTTACAAGTCCGTTTTGGGTCTGAACGAAACCGGAGGCATGTTATTCCTCATTCCATAAGTCCAATACAAGAGAGAGGCCCTCGCATATCTGAACAGTCAACAATACCTCCGAACAACTACTACTGTAACCCTTTGAAGGTAGCAACTCCAATCAAAAGCATCAGTAGAAATCCATTCGATGGGAAGATTATCAATCTTGCACTGTCTTCAATATCCTGGACTTTTAATTGTCGTAACAATTATTCAGAATGGGATAAACCCAGTCTTTCCGAATAACTTGCATATCTTATAAACAAATGGTATAAACACATCATATGCCACATTCAAATCTAGAATATTCTTTTATTCATATATTCATATCTTTAGGGAAAGGTTCCCATTAATTTTATCAAAGATAAATTCTTTCAAACTTATCATTTAATCTTCCTTTCAAAATCATTGCAAAAGATTTTATATTATCCTTTAACAATTTCCAAACCAGATTAAGGTTTAAAAAATTAGTCGGGATTATCGAGCCTTACCGAAGTAGTCATTTATCATTATATTATTTTGAATCCCAATCTATTCGTTCCATGGAGCAAAACCAGTAGTACACCATATCTAACGCCCATCGTTTTATCGGTAAATTTGATTATCATTTCCCAATCAAATCTAGTTAAAGATTTAACTATCGCTTGGAGTAAAATTGGTGGCACTCCATCTCGAAACATTTCTTGAATTTGGTAACTTAATTGCCACATTTGCATTCCGTTCCAATTAAAGATTTTTTAAAAACTCTAATCTTGGTTTTAATCACAAAGACCATTACTTTATGATTATTCAACTTTAAGAAATTAATCTTGCCTTTAACTGGGTTAAAGAACCAATGTCATTTAAAACATAGTTCATGATAAACCAAAATCATCTTCCATTAACTATGGAATTTTCATGGAAAATAGATCAATATATAATCGATACAAATTTCCATATCAAATCAATACTATAAATGGAATAACAACAAAGCCTTTTAAATTCCGTATATAGTAACGGTCTTTCTTTACAGAAGCTCATCTTAGTTATTACCAAATAAAATTCCATTCAATTCCAATTTAATATATTAAATTGAAAAACTTTACTTTGGAAAATTTCCACTAATTCTTATAATAAAGATTTATAAATTTCAAATTTTAATTTTAGTGTTAATCGGGTTAAAGAATAAATGTGATTTAAAACTAATGGTTTGAATAGAATGCGCCGCACAAAGATCGTTCGCGAATTTCAACCATTGACTTCAAATTGCTATAACGGGAGATCCGGTCGTTGGATTCTCCTAAAACCAGAACTTTGGGTTTGTATCGAAAAGATCTTTCCAATTAATATAAGAGATTTAAATTTGAATTGTTGGATTTCAAAATATGTCCAAATCAATTTCAGAAAAGATCGCTATGGACGCAGTTCGGTGGTCGTTATTGGAAATCGAATGAAATGGCAATAATAAACTTATTAAAAATATGGGAAAATTGTGTAAATTCATATTATATGATTAAAAAGATTTTGGATGAAAAGTTCCATATTTGAAATGATAAAAGTACCTTTTTATCTAATTGAACCGGTTATTAACTAGAATAATAATCCATTGTTTTAAATAAATAAATTGGATTTGTAAATGGGTTTTGATATAAGTAGAATTTTCCAATGAATGAATTGGAATGTGTTCGAGTGGAAATAATCTTCGGAATATTTCGATATTGGATTCTGTGATTATACGGATGTTGTTGAGGAATTTGGAAGATATAGATATCGTTATTCCCAATACGTTATCTGTTGGTTTCAGAATTTGATATTGAATATAAGCCTCTATTAATTTCTGTTTAGAGCCTTGAATTTAATATCAAATTGGATTTTGGGTTTGTCGTGAATAGTGTCTTCAATAACACTGTTCTTAAAACCAGTTGAGAAATTAGAATAAATCTTTAATTAAGATTTAGAGAAGTTTACCAATTAATTTAATCAGAATTGAAATGAAAGTTGAGTTCGGGTTTATAGTGAACAATGATAAATATATTATATATTTCGTCGATTTCCATTAAAACGAATTTTATAAATTCGTTTATAAATTTATTTTAAATCGATTTCAACTTCATTTTCAATTATAAATCAAAATTGAATAATCCATATCATTATAATATTAAAATGATAATATTTTCAAAATATCAGATTTTGAAATCAATTCTTTTCGATATTCATTATAAAATGAATAAAATCGACAGAAAAATCCATTCTAGTTAAAATGGCGAATATTTACTTACTCGGTTTCATATATTCTAATATTTTCGTGTCCATCCAAAATCATATTTTAATCCTTCACTGGATATTATTTTAAAATATTCATTCATATTATGAATCAGAATGCGAATCAATCAATCAACATATAATTTCAGTTATATGGATTTCATACATCGCATTTATTCAACAATAATGATAAATAATCATTTAACATTCAAACATCATCCAAAGTGCATTCTACCACCGTATAAGCATTAAAATAAATAAGTAACGCTCACCATAGCTTGTCAATCAATTGATTGACATATAACAAAATATTGGGATTAGTGTATGCCAAATATGATCCCAATACCGGTGTGGGGTTTCAACCAACAACTGTCAATTTAAATAAATATTTGGCTAATAAATTTAACCAATTCAAATTCGGTTTGAATTATTTTTCTACTTAACAAATTTTCACTGTTCAAATTATAAATGGATATTTACGTCACATTTCAACAACCATAAAGTGTATCCACATTATTTGAAATACGAGTGTCATATATTCAAACAACACTTCTTTTGCAGATGAGTCGTGAATAGTTCATGTGTTGAACTAAAGCAATGTCACATACACTAGATAAAAATCAACACGGGCAATTTCTATATATTTACGGTTATAAAATAAATTAAATAACCATACAAATTTTTAGTGAGAGAATTCTCACATTCATTTCCACTCCGCCAATCTTTGTTTCTGAATTTCTATTTTTAAACTATATTAAACAACCATTTAATTTAGCTCAAAAATCCAATGTGCTCCATCTCCGTTCTAGTCAGTTTTGTGTTGTAGAGTTTGTTGCCACAATCGCAACACAACTGAAATCATTGGATTTGGACCTCATATGAGAAAGATGTGTTAATTGATATGTTAATGACATTATTAAGGTAACTAATATAGTAATTAATTAATTTAATTCATCATCACCCTTTGTTAAACCCTCTGCTCTGTTGTTTTAATCTCGGACCGCCAAAACCCAACTTCGTTGATGGTAGGGTTTCAAATCGCAATCACCTTCATGCTCCAGACCACGATCGGAATATGCCACCTGAAATCCATTCACGAGAGCCACCATCGCTTGAGTCCGTGCACGATTCGATGCACAGTCGTGCCCCCAAATTCCGTTTGAAGTCGCTGCCTTTGAGAGGCAAAATCAGCAACCACGTCGAGTTAAAATCCATCACCACCGTTGAGAAGCAAGAGCTCGGAGAGACGAACATATTTGCATTTGGAAATTTCTTTATTATTGAATGGATTACAAGATCTAAGAGGAAGAAGATTGGGAAAAATCGACCCTTGATTCCGTTGAGAGCAGCGGATTTTTTTTCCTGAGCGATTTAATTAGGGTTCGGGGGAAATTGAAGCATATATATAATATTAAATTATCCTCTAATTGGTCCATTTTTGCCCGAACTCCAAATCAACTCCAACGAATATCACCCCTAGCTGAATAACCTAATTCCGGACACAACGAGATATGTTTTTAAGCAACTTCGGTTGTTTCTGTAACAACCCGGATTTGAATTCGAATGTTTAAATTCGTTTTAAATATTATATTTGAATTATTTATGGAATTTAATATCGAATTCGCTAATTAAACGACGAATGAACATTTATATTTAAATTATAAAACGAACTCGAAATGTCGCTGCAGTTTGAAATATTGAGTTTCAACTTCAATTGATCATTCAGAATCCATTTTAAATCGGATTTCTGTGAAACAAGAAACATCCGAATCTATTGGATAATATTTTTCTAGTGAAAGAGAAAAATCAAGATTTCATGTTGTAGATTTTGTTTTACGTCCAAATCAAATTTTAAATTAGTCGCTGTGGAATTGATTATAGGCCATAACGGTTTGTTTAATATAATTAAATATTGAATTCAAATTTGGAAGAGATCTCTGAGGCGTAGTCATAATTTAATTTTTAGAATTTTACTGTAATTTTTATTCTGGAAAATATGCCACTTTTTATTATAGTATTTTGCACCCTATGTCAAAATTTTGGGGTATCACAATATAAGTCAACCTACTGACATTATTATATATTTGTGATCGTGGCACAATACTGAGCGCGATAGTATTTTTATTTTTGTCAATAGCAGTATATAAACGGACGGAATGGTATGCAACAGATACCCTTAGTAAATATCTAAAATAAAAACAAATATAGTGTCAACGCCTATCTTATCTAAACCCGCGTTACCATCGTTTTTCTAAGATCGCCCATGACTGGAACTGACCAAACGAAAAGAGCACGTCCCCTCTTTGAAATTTGTGCTACTCTATTAGATAACACGATCATATATTAAAGCGCCATGCCTCATTGAAACTCAAGCATGGTACGGCATGCTCGTGCACTGAAAGTGAGAAGAAAATAAAATATATTAAAATAGTATTAACAAACAAAACAAAAATATCAGCGTATATATTTAATTTTCAACCCATGCCCCCTTATGTTAAGCCTAAACTAAGCACACACTGTCACCTTTTTAGAAATCTCCCATTCTTTGAAGTGACCAAAGGGAACGAAGCATGTTCCCCTATTATTAATAGCAAACCTATATGTTCGTTTCCTATCATATAAATAACTCCTCTTCAACCAAATGAAAACCAATTCCCTCCTCAAAAATAGCACAACATGCTCTACCTTGCAGCCTTCGGTCTCTTTTTAAAAGGAAATTCAGTCAATCCTTCCATGCCACGTATATACAAAGGAACAACGTGCCGACCACGTCTGTACCCGCCTATATATGCTAAACTGCACCTATCAAAGAAACGTGACGGCCAAGGGTAGACTATAAACCGTGCTCTCCACGGTATTTCACATATAAATATCGCTTCTCCCATGCTTTATTTTTCTTCCAGTAGCGCTAAAAAAAAACCAAACCGATTGCTGAAAAGAAAATATCCAAATTCCTAAACACTCAATCTCTTTTCGCATTCCTTTCTTAAGCCAGATCTGGATATTTTTCCTTCCTTTCTTTCGTCTTTACCCGAGATAATACGGAAGAAGAAGTGGATTCTCCACTGTGGCGATGCGATTCACTGGTGATTCAAATGAAGACTGTCAGGGAAAACTGGAACGAGTTTGATGAAGAGTGGACTGGGAAGTTGGTCATAGAGCTGGAGCGAGTTACGTACCGGAGAGTTGGACGTTGCATGGATGGAGTTTGGATATGCTGTGTTTTGCGTTCGGTAGCAGGAAGAATACTACAGGGAGAAAATTGTGTGGAGGAGCTTTCACGTGTTTATGGGGGCTGTGATGCCAAGAGGGCGGAGGAAAGGTGAGGCATGAAATAGGAGCTGCTGGAGTATTAACTTTTTCGCAAGTGATGTTAACGGTGAGGAGAGAAGTAGCGGTGTTGGAAGAAGTGTTGTGATTTGTGACATAAAATCACATATGTTGATAGAGACGAGGCATGAATGTGCTTGGCGGTAGAGGAAATGGTGCAGCAACAGAAAGAAGGTTATAAGGAGCAGTTTGGCGTTTTAGCAGATTTATTGCTGGATTTTGACCCGACCTTTCTGTGACTTATCTGCAAGTATTGACGGGATATATTCCTAATATATCTCTAAGAGGAAAATTGGATATTTTTATTAGGCCTTCTATTCTCCTAGAAAAGAAGCACATTGGGTTGGATTAATGTATAACCGAATAGAGTGGCGGCTGCGTGCCTCTAGGGCTTGGTGCTCTAGAGATGATTGGTGCCTCCAGTTAATCCAAGGCTTAGCCGTTGTTCTTTATTGTTCTCCTTCTCCAACAAAGAGTGTTAGTCACCTAGATATTCTATCTCTTTCTCAATAAGTTTATTGATTCTTGTAATTTTGTATATTGTTGGTTTTGATCCATTGAGTGTAAACAAAATTCGTTTTTGTGAATCAATAAAGAGGGTGGTTGGGTGGAATATCTTGTGTTTGTGCATGTGATTTCATATCTGTGTTTGTTTCCATAGAAATCATCTTTAAGTAATTAGGTGAAGAAGATCCTGGTCGCTTCCGTAAAGGCGCAGTTTTCATAACAGTGGTATCAGAGCTAGATCATCGCAAAGCTTAGAGTGATTTTGGATTGGAAAAAAGTTTATTTTTGTTTGGAAAAAATTGATTTTTTGTTGAAAATTTTGATTTTTTTTATGTTGGATATGATGGCACTGTTGATGATGGCTAATTTGGATTGGGGATTTGATGGCCTCAATAGTTTGGTTGATGGAGACGAAGAGAAGCCCTCCGATGTGGATGAGGGAAGATGGAGGAAGACGAAGATGCTGGCAATTGGTTTGATTTGCCTATACCTTGGTGTTTCGATTCATGTTTTTGACAGGGGTCTTCACGTTGATGATGCTCGATGGATCCGGAGTTATCGAGGAAGGAGCTCAGATCAAGTGGTAAACGGGTGTCGTTGTGGAATTACAAGCACTTTTAGACCGTTGGTTGATGCACAGTGTAGCTCAGGAGGTAGATGCATCTTTTGCAGGCGGTAAGTTGTGTTTGTAATTGAGGTGTGGTTGTAGTCCTTTCAAATTGACTGGGCGTATCTCGTTGCCCTGAAATCGAGGTTGTGGGGTGTATCTCATTGCCCGTAAATCGAGGTTGGTTTAATTGAGAGAAGGTACACATTGGGTAAGATTAATGTATGACCGAATAGAGTGGCGTCTGCGTGCCTCTAGGGCTTGGTGCCCTAGAGATGACTGGTGCCTCCAGTTAATCCAAGGCTTAGCCGTCGTTCTTCATTGTTCTCCTTCTCCAACAAAGAGTGTTAGTCATCTAGGTATTCTTTCCCTTTCTCAATAAGGTTATTGATTCTTTTAATTTTGTTTATTGTCGGTTTTGATCCATTGAGTGTAAACAAAATTTGATTTTGTGAATCAATAAAGAGGGTGGTTGGGTTAAGTATCTTGTGTTTGTGCGTGTGATTTTATATCTATGTTTGTTTCCATAGAAATCATCATTAAGTAATTGGGCGAAGAAGATCCTGGTCGCTTCCGCAAAGGCGCAGTTTTCATAACAAGAAGAACTTCTGTTAAATGCGGCTTAGGGTATTGATGTGGGATTGTGAAACTGGCGTTGAATACTACATATCATGAAGTGGACCAGTTGCTTGAATGAAAAGGAGACATACAGGATATGGATGCGGTGTATATATGCATGGGAAAGTGATGTCAGAAAGAAGATGGCGCGTGAGTATGGGGTAGCATCAAATGCCAACGTGGGAACAAAGAAAGTTGGAAGTGGGAGGTTGCACACTGGGAATGGTGAGTAACTCTGCAGGGGAAGAGAAGTTAGAGGTAAAGTGCTTTCTGGTTTGGGATTTAAAAGAAAGAAAAGGAGAGTGGATGAAAGCCTGAAGATTGACGTGGGGATGGACACAATTTTGAAGAAGAACGGGCTTGAGCAAGCAAGTTAGAGACAAGACGTTTGAAACAAATAATGAGGTGGACACGGTGGCCTAAGCAAATGTTAAATGGTAATTAAGGGTTTAGGTTAATTATTAATTTACAAATTAAGGTCAAATATTATTTTAATTTAAATTAACCTTTGTTATCAGCGTAAATCGATCGTTCAAAAATCAGAATATTCCGCGAAATCGAAAGCGATGGAATCGTAGTGACGAGCACTAAGTTGCCGAGCTGATTGGATAAAAAATGGAAGCAGTTGGAGTTTCGTGAAATTTTGAACACCTATTTAAAATTTATACAGAACATCAAGTGAACCGTCAATTCGAAAAAAAGGTGAGTTAATTCTCACACACTTCTGAAATGCTATGATGTGGTAAAATCATATAATTAAATCTAATGGTTGATAATTAATTGATTGGATGCCTTGGATGCCTATGGTTGATTTAATGATTGACGTTAATTATATTATCATCATTTCCATATGCTGTTACGAAATATTATGCTGAACTATGATGCAGGGAAGAATAGGCAGGAGGAATCAAACCGGATTCCTCAAATATTTAGTATATTGTTTATTTCATATTTTATATGAACTATTTAAAACCCGTGACTTTAAAGCCCTGTTGTTTGTTGATTGTGGTTGAGCTTTGAATCAATATATAGTATTGATTATGGAATAAATAACAGATGGCCCAGAAATACACCGTTTTATAAAGATCGATTCACTGTCATGTGAATCGCTAGAAATAAAGTTATGGAATTTATTTAACCAAATATGGATTTTTAAATATATAATTTTAAATGAATTTTTAATGGGAATAAACCAAATACATCTATACATTGATTGGTTTAACCAAAATCTACCATGCGCGAAGCACGTGCTTTTTGACTAATTTGTAAACAATTGTATTTAGCTAATTCTAGTGACCAGAAGTAACGTAACAATTAAAACGAGTTTACATTGATAGTAATTTAATAGAAATCGAAGTGAATAGAATTATTTAGATTAATTATTAATTAATTTAAATGGAAAGATTGATAACGATTGACTAACGGGTTATTCATGTTTAGAGTTGAACAAGTTAATGGCGTTAACTGAAATTGTTATTTAATTAGTTCACTAATTTAATGAGGATTATTAATGGTAAAACAAACCACATTTATTTTGATAAAAAGGTTGAAGGATTATTATTATTTATCTAATAACAATCTGATGGGATTATTTAAATTAATTAGTTTTGTGATTAATTTAAATAGGAAGTTAAATTAAGATTTGATTTACGAGTTAATCATGTTAGAGTTGACTAAGTCAACTGTGTTAACTAAAATGGATTTATTAATTTAATTTGTATTTATTTAATGGAAATGATAATTGGTTAAGTAAAACATATTTTAAATGTGAAATTTGATTACCATTTAATAATAATCAAATTGGAAATACTGGGACTTAAAGGGGAAAATGGGATTTATAAAAAGATAAGGCTCATTGATATTTTAATTATATTAATGAAAACAGGAGTTAAGTTTAAATCATGGCTTAAAGAGAAATTCTTATTTGAAATTCTATTTAATCAGATTTAGGAAATCCAAGAATTCGACGAAGTATGAAACCCAAAGGGTATTGTATAAATTAGAAATGGCATTCAGAGTATGAAATTAAAGAATTAGAGCTTAACTGGAGATCAGATGAGATGAGTGATTTTCTAAATGTGGATCTGATGTTGGTTTCGACCTTCGGGGTAAATATTTAGAGAATTATTTTCTGACTAATTTACAGCTAGGAACAAGTGGAGATATTAAATGAGAAACCAAACGTAAACCCGAGTTTGAATTACAGTAGTGAAACGAGATAAGTAATTATAAAGAGGCAATATAGAACCACTATTTCAAAGAAGAGATGGTATTTCATCAACTTGGAATTATAATGGGATTGGTTGTGATATGAGAAATAAGTATCGGTTTTTGTATTACAGCTGATATCTATCTTATGTTAAGAACGTTGTTGATCAAGGTCTGAAAGGTAAATAAAATACCCCAACTTGAACGACTTCAGGATTTTCAAAGGATG
The DNA here is from genome assembly GCA_030737875.1 of Allium sativum. Lineage (NCBI taxonomy): Eukaryota > Viridiplantae > Streptophyta > Magnoliopsida > Asparagales > Amaryllidaceae > Allium > Allium sativum. Next base: position 301,215,379 of record CM060925.1, on the reverse strand, counting down.
ATATTAGTCGTAATGGTGAAGATGTTAAAGTAAAGTAGTAGGGAAAAATACAACATAACATTATTTGAAGGATTTGGAAATATAACGAGATTCCGAAATAAAAATGAAATAAACAAAAGGGGCTTGATGGTATGAAATGGTTTTCCTATAATAAAAGAAACAAAAAGGAGATAGGTGGAAGTATAACAGTATTTTCAAAGTATTGAAATAAGATTTAAATGGGATTATTCTAAAGAGATGGGTAGTGATTTTGGTGTTCAAATAACCAAGCCAAAGAAGACATTGAAATGATTATTGTAAGAATGGTAAGTTGAATTGATAAGATAATAAGAAATGTTATATAAATGTTTTATTAATTGAAGGTTAAATTATATATGATTTTATGTTATTTTCTAGGTATATAAGTAAATGGATTTGAGTATAATTATATATTAAACCAATATATTATTTTGGGTATTTCAACTGTGATATTATGGCCAACTGATGCTGTGTATAGACCAATGGTTCTGTTTTATTTTTATGGTTGTTTATTTTGATAGTTAAATAACCGACTATCAAAATCTGACCCAACATTATTGATACGGAAAGACCGGGATCGAATTTATATTTAAAACCATTTCGACCAATAAGTACGAATACGTCGAAGACGCTGATCAAGATGGAGCAATTGGAGACCGTAGATCTTCATGAAACGAAAGAGTTACTTACCATCTCTGGCTGATCCCTTGAGATATACTGTGATCCCATCGTGACTGAAATCCATGGGTTGCAAGGACTTCTCACTGCTGATCCATGGGGTGATTCCTATATTGGATGCAGTAAGAGAGTACCTTCGGTTCATCCTGTTCCTGGATGACTTGTAGGGACAATGTGAATGGTGGCCAGATGTTTCAAAAGTCGATTATAACCTCAAGCCTCGACAACTGGGAAATGACAAAAATCGGGTAGGCAACATGGCTATGTGGGTCACACACATTAGGGTGTGTTGTCACCATTTAGAGAATATTCATATTTGTTACTTCTTTTCATTTCTGTGTCTCCCGGGAAAATTGTAGCTGCGCAACCATGTGGTGACAATATATTCAATACACTCAAGAGAAATGAGTGGTGGGTCATGTGTGGGCCGGGTTGCAAGACGTTCTTGTTGAACCAGTGTATTGGCCTCTAGAGATAAACTATCGGCAGGTGGTTCCATACCTTGTCATAGTTGGAATCCAATCTCCAATAAGCGCCCGCGGTTTTTGATTGTATACTATATATGTGGAGCGTGAGATGCAAGCGTTCTGTTAGATTCTATTTACTTGTATTTAGAAACTATTACAATATCAGAATAAATATTTATTTCAAAAATGTTTTGTGTTATATTAAGATAAAAACCGTCCACGTTTATGTGTGGGCTGGTCTTACTATTATCTTTTCTTTTAAAAAGATTTCAAAGTTAAACAAGTTGGTTGCTGTATTAAGTTATCACTGAAAGTATTCCAGACTGATCTAGGTGAATTTTGCTTTGCTTCAAATGTTCTCGGGTCAGATCGAGTATATTTACAAGTTAGATTTCAATTGGTGTTTCAGAGAAGGAGTTGAAGTCGAGATGTATTCCACATACACTGATACTAGTTTATTTCCGATGTTTGTTGTATTGATCTGAATATATACTCTGATGTTGTAATATACAGTTCTTTTATAAAATAGTATTGATTATTATATTTTGTCCATTCTACTGCGAGACTCAGATCTTCTTATTTTTCTATTCTAATATTTCTTCCTTCTCTCACCCTCTAACTTCTTTCTATTAGCTTTCTGGGTTTTCTATACTAGAGTTTTGGACACGAGGTGTATTAGTGTCTGAATTCAAGTGTCGAAATTCCCGGGCTTTTACAGTTGGTATCAAAGCAATGGTTTAGGAATAACCTTGGCTATGTGGTGTGACTCGATAGAGATTGGGCTAGTAATTCCCTAGATTGAGTTGAGTATATACATATACGAGAGTGCGTATTTGTAATTTGAATATTAAATTATTTTGTTTCGACTTAAAGTATTTTATAAAAAGGTAAAATCTATAATTTTCTCAAATTATTATTTAACTCAAAACTTGTATGATGTTGGAAACATTTCAAATATGAAATGGGAATTAATTTTAACTTGTATGAGTTAGAATGAATCCTTTAAACTGGAATTGAGACAAGCCAACAAGAATTTGTGCTGGGTAAAATAAAAAGTGAATGAATCCAAACAGGATAAAGGGAAGTAAGTTGAATTGTATGATTGAAATTGATTGTATAAATTTATTTTGAAAAAACTTAAATGAAATGGAATTGATTCACGTAAATGAATAGGAATGGAATTGGTTGACATATCTAAATGGATTGCTAAAAATAGTTATGAATATGAATTGAATGGTATGTAGAATGTGTTTGGAATGAATAATATGGATTTGAATTGGATTTAGAACCAATGAATGAGTTGAGCTTGTTATAGTGAGATTCAGTGGTAATAAATTTGAATGGTTTAATAAAACCAGAAGGAAATTTAAATTATAGAATTGGGGGAATAAATTTGAATCTGGAATTAAATATTTAACTGAAGAAAGTTAAATAAAAATTAAAAAGGAAATTGAAATGATTTTGTTAAAGTGATTGTGTATTGTGATCTATTTGTTTATTGGTTGCCAGATTAATCGAATATAAGAATTCATCAACAGTTGAATGAACTGAAAACTAGGAAAAAAATTCAGTATAAAATCTATATGAAATGAGACTGAAAGGATTTAACCCTGTATTAGTTCTTTCCAATATATATCGAGTTGAGTACAGGTTGAAAATGGAAGAGCTGTTAGTTACCGAACTTCGTGATTTGAGTATTGGGTGTCCGACAAAAAGGTAAACTTAATATTATTGATTTGGTTTTTGAATTTATACCTGATATGGGTAGCCTTTTGGCTTTTATTTTCTTTGGATCAATATGAGAGGCCCAGAGTGGCATTTGTAGATGTTTAGATTGAATAGTACAGAGGAGGTGCTGACGAGTTTTTCGAAATTTTTTGAAACTTCGAAACATTTTTGATAATGTTTTAATTAATTTGGAAATAATCAACATCAGAACATTCTTCTTACTTTATAATTTTGGGGATGAAATTCTTTTAAGGGGGGAAAATGTGACAACCTGGATTTTTCGGGTATTTGAATTCGAATGTTTAATTTTTTTTTAAATATTATATTTGAATTATTTATGGAATTTAATATCGAATTCGCTAATTAAATGAAGAATGAACATTTATATTTATATTTAAATTATAAAACGGACTCGAAATGTCACGGTAGTTCGAAATATTGAGTTTCAACTTCAATTGAACATACAAAATCCGTTTTAAATCAGATTTCTGTGAAACAAGAAACGTCTGAATCTATTAGATAATATTTTTCTAATGAAAGAGAAAAATCAAAATTTCATGTTGTAGATTTTGTTTTACGTCCGAATCAAATTTTAAATTAGTCGCTGTGGAATCGATTATAGGCCATAACAGTTTATTTAATATAATTAAATATTGAATTTTGATTTGGACGAGATCTCTGAGGCTTAGTCATAATTTTATTTTTAGAATTTTACTATAATTTTTATTATGGAAAATATGCCACTTTTTATTAGAGTATTTTGCACCCTATGTCAATATTTTGGGGTATCACAATATAAGTCAACCTACCGACATTATTATATATTTGTGATCATGCCACACTACTGAGCGCGACGGTATTTTTATTTTTGTCAATAGCGGTATATAAACGGACGGAATGGTATGCAATAGATACCCTTAGTAAATATCTAAAATAAAAACAAATATAGTGTCAACGCCTATCTTATCTAAACCCGCGTTACCATCGTTTTTCTAAGATCGTCCATGACTGGAACTGACCAAACGAAAAGAGCACGTCCCCTCTTTGAAATTTGTGCTACTCTATTGGATAACACGATCATATATTAAAGTGCCATGCCTCGTTAAAACTCAAGCATGGTAAGGCATGCTCGTGCACTGAAAAAGAGAAGAAAATAAAATATATTAAAATAGTATTAATAAACAAAACAAAAATATCAGCGTACATATTCAATTTTCAACCCCTGCCCCTTATGTTAAGCCTAAACCAAGCACGCACTGTCATCATTTCAGAAATCTCCCATTCTTTGAAGTGACCAAAGGGAAAGAAGCATGTTCCTCTATTATTAATAGCAAACCTATATGTTTGTTTTCTATCATATAAATAACTGCTCTTCAACCAAACGAAATACGAAAACCAATTCCCTCCTGAAAAGTCGCACAACATGCTCTACCTTGCAGCCTTCGGTCCTTTTTTAAAAGGAAACTCAGTCAATCCTTCCATGCCATGTATATACAAAGGAATAACGTGCCAAACACGTCTGTACCCGCCTACATATGCTAAACCGCACCTATCAAAGAAACGTGACGGCCAAGGGTGGACTATAAACCGTGCTCTCCACGGTATTTCACATGTAAATATCACTTCTCCCATGCTTTGTTTTTCTTCCAGTAGCGCTAAAACAAAACCAAACCGACTGCTGAAAAGAAAATATCCAAATTCCTAAACACTCAATCTCGTTTTGCATTCCTCTCTTAAGCCAGATCTGGATATTTTTCTTTCCTTTCTTTTGTCTTTACCCGAGACAATATGGAAGCAGAAGTGGATTCTCCACTTTGGCAACGCAATTCACTGGTGATGTAAATGAAGGCTATCAGGGAAAACTGGAACGAGTTTGATGAAGAGTGGTTTGAGAAGTTGGTCAGAGAGCTGGAGCGAGTTACGTACCGGAGAGTTGGACGTTGCATGGATGGAGTTAGGATATGTTGTGTTTTGCATTCGGTAGCAGGAAGAATGCTACAGGGAGAAAATTTATGGAGGAGCTTTCACGTGGTTAGGGGGCTGTGATGCCAAGAGGGCGGAGGAAGGTTGAGGTATAAAATAGGAGCTGCTGGAATATTAGGTTTTTCGTAAGTGAAGTTAATGGTGAGCAGAGAAGTAGCGGTGTTGGAAGAAGAACTCCTGTTGAATGCGACTTAGGGTATTGATGTGGGTTTGCGAAACTGGCATTGAATAGTACATGTCATGAAGTGGAGCAGCTGCTTGAATGAGAAGGAGACATACAAGATGCAGATGCGGTGTATATATGTATGGGATAGTGATGTCAGAAAGAAGATGGCGCATGAGTATGGGGTAGCATCAAATGCCAACTTGGGAACAAAGAAAGTGGGAAGTGGGAGGTTGCACGCTGGAAATGGTGAGTAACTGCTACAGGGGAAGAAAAGTTAGAGGTAAAGTGCTTTCTGGTTTGGGATTTAAAAGAAAGAAAAGGAGGCCTGAAGATTGACGTGAGGATGGACAAAATTTTGAAGAAGAATGGGCTTGAGCAAGCAAGTTAGAGTCAAGATGTTGAAACAAATAATGAGGTGGACACGGTGGCCTAAGCAAATGTTAAATGGTAATTAAGGGTTTAGGTTAATTATTAATTTACAAATTAAGGTCAAATATTATTTTAATTTAAATTAACCTTTGTTATCAGCGTAAATCGATCGTTCAAAAATCAGAATATTCCGCGAAACCGGAAACAATGGATTCGCAATGACGAGCGCTAAGTTGCTGAGTTGATTGGATAAAAAATGGAAGCATTTGGAGTTTCGTGAAATTTTGAACACCTGTTTAAAATTTATACGGAACAACAACCGTCAATTCAAAATAAACGTAAGTTAATTCTCACACATTTCTGAAATGCTATGATGTGGTAAATTTAATGGTTGATAATTGGTTGATTGGATGCCTTGGATGCCTATGGTTGATTTAATGCTTGACGTTAATAATATTATCATCATTTCCATATGCTATTATGAAATATTATGCTGATCTATGATGCAGGGAAGAACAGGTAAGAGGAATGAAACCGGATTCCTCAAATATTTAGTATACTGTTTATTTCATATTTTATATGAATTATTTAAAACCCATGACTTTAAACCCTATGGTTTGTTGATTGTGGCTGAGCTCTGAATCAATATATAGTATTGATTATGGAATAAATAGCAGATGGCCCAGAAATACACCGTTTTATAAAGATTTTTCCATCGTCCGGTTAATCGCTAGAAATAAAGTTATGGAATTTATTTAACCAAATACAGATTTGTAATGACCCGGTCTTTACACATGTCATTGACACGAATATGAATTGATCGTAAGTACGTATTTACAAATACAATTTAAAATCCAGGCTTTAAAATTCCAAAAACATGTTAACTTATGTATAATTGCATTTACATATGCATGTATCACAGCATTTACCAAAACCCATTTTTTCACATTCATGTATGATAGCATGAATTAGATAGCGTTTGTTTAAAATTATTTTACATATGTATGAGGAATAACACTGATGCATAGCAAGTTTAAAAAAAATGTCATTTTTATTTCACATGTTTTGTTCATTTTTCCAAAGGATTTAAGAATTTGGGTTTTTGCAAATTCTTGATTGGAAAACTTTTAACACTTGAATAAAACATGCCAAAACCATTTTTTGTCAAAGCAAGTTCAAGTTTACATATACATAAACCAAAACATGAAAGTGCCGTCCTCATTTGCAAGCATGTTTTCATATATATATATATATTCACAATCTACACTAGGGATTTGGCTAGCAAGTAGGTTCTTAGAGGAAATATTGTTCACATGGCCGAATCAATTTAGATCAATGTATTTTTAGTTTCAAAAATCATTTTCTTTTCCTACATAAGATTTTCTGAAAATACACTTTCTTATCATCTTTCAAAAGCATGATTCATCTTGTCATAACATGTACCAAAAGTATCTTGAAAATCCTTGTGTATTTAAACCATCGATACACCTACACTAGATCCTTTCTTACACATAGATTTTTCAAGATTTTCCATGTCCATTTCATCACATGCCTGTTAAGTCAAAGCTTCATGGATTATTTTGATTTATGACAAGAAGAAGCTTCTACATCGACAAAAAGAAGACGAGATGCCTTCATAGGTTAGAAGTTGATTATTTAGAGTCATAAATGTTAAAATCTATCCTCAAATAATCGTACTTCTTTTTGGCTTTCAAAAATTTCTTATAAGACCTTTTTTATGCATATCATCAAAAACATGTTGACCTATAAAAAAATATAGGTCGACATGTTTTTGATGATATGCATAAAAAAGGTCTTATAAGAAATTTTTGAAAGCCAAAAAGAAGTATGATTATTTGAGGATAGATTTTAACATTTATGACTCTAAATAATCAACTTCTAACCTATGAAGGCATCTCGTCTTCTTTTTGTCGATGTAGAAGCTTCTTCTTGTCATAAATCAAAATAATCCATGAAGCTTTGACTTAACATTCTCCCCCTTTTTGATTGATGACAACTTGGATTAATCCGTTATCTCTCCTTGTATATATGCTCCCCCTGTATATAAGCTCCCCCTGAATTATATATAATCTACACAACAGTCGTTAGTAATATTTTCTCCCCCTTTGTCATCGACAAAAAGGGTAGGCTAGCATTATAATAAGTAAGTTGTTCTGCATATTACAAACCAAAACAAACACACCAGAAGTACTAGATAGTGACATAATTACATACATCAGTCATAATTAAGTTTTTGAAGATAAAGAAATAAAAAACGTAAGGACTATTGTGATGGCCAGTCCGAATCACTATCTTCTTCTTCGTCTTTGTCTCCTTCCTCCTCTTGTTCCTCATTGTTTCCGTCATCATCATCCTTCTCAACATCGTCATGAGCTCCTTCTTCAATATGCGACATTCCACGACCACGATTATGTTGGGTACTTGCTCCAGAACTAGTACCTTCTTCCGATGAGGACCATGTAAAAGTAGGAGGCATAGGACGTTTTCCGGGATCTTGTGCAAGTGTTGCGGAAAATGAGGCACAGGAGATTGCTTCCCAAATTGTTCCGAAGAAAGACTTTAATTTATTGAACCGCTTATCAAGTTTAGTGTCCAAGCGGTCAAGCTTATTATTGGTTCGTTTCAGTCTTGCTTCGATTAAAAATTGATTACGTGCAATTTGTTCAAGAGTTTCTTTAGTTGAAGAAGTAGACGGTGGAATTGTTACGTCTTCAGGCCTTTGTCTAGGGATTTGTAAAGACGAAGTCTCCGTAGGACCTAGTTCGACATATTGCTCAAAAGGAATAATGGTAAAACACGGATCGGGTAGCTTCATCCTCTTTTTGGACGCTTTATCAATACATTTTGGTATTGAAATTTTGGACGCGGGGGATCTTATTCCACAGTCCATGAGGCAACGCATAATATACTCGTTATAAAATAGATGTGGCCTAGAGCGTTTGTTTACCATTGAAATTTCGTCAAAAATCATCTCAATCCAATTTACCTTGATATTCCCAAAGATAGCGTACAACGCCTTAAAATTTTCTCTGCAAACAGCATCAAAATTTCCAGTTCTTGGAAGTAGAGAATGCGTGATACAAAGATGAAGAATTCTAGCCGAGGGTCTCAAATTGACTCCTTTGGTACTTGACTTATGGTCTTCAATGAATAAGTGACTATGTTTATCACGAATATGAATAGGACAGAAATCAGTAGAGAATTGTATACCATCATTGTGAGATCGTAGAATTTCTGCCATTCTATCTTTAGAAAGAAAAATGTGTTGTCCGCATATTACTGACCATAAGCAATCTTCTGAGTTGTGAGGTTTAAATTTCTCTAAGTTGAGATTAGCGTAGAATAGCTTTATCAAAATGTGACTAATCTCAATATTGTTGTGTTCAAAAGAAAGAAGAGATTCAATGCCTGCGCGGTTTGATATCTCTCGAACGTCGTAGTAGACAAAATCAGAGAAATTGATGAAAGATCCATGGTGAATTGTATAGTCTTTCATTTTGTTCCACCTTTTCACTGCTAGTGGATCCATAAGCCATTGTTTGATTTGAGAATCAATGGGTTGGATTGGTGTTTGAGAGGATGAAGTTTTTGATTTCTTTTGCTTAGCAGCCATTTTAGAGTTTAGAGAAATTGAAATTCCTTTTGAAGGTAGGATTGATAGAATTAGGAGTAAGAATAAATAAGATTTCAATGAAAGGTTGTGAGGATTTAAAAAGTGAATCGACGTGTCTAACTCAAAAGGAAACAGCAATTCTCGATACCGGTCGACAGGTAAGTTTGGGGCGGTCGACAGGAATTAGTTCTGGAAGAATATATAAAACGTTTTGTATGTTGACCGGTCGACAGGTTATATATGGGGCGGTCGACAGGTAAAGGTTCTGGAAAATTATAAACATATAATTTTGTTATGACCGGTCGACAGGGAGTTTATGGGCGGTTGACAGGTAAGAATTCTGGAACATTATAAACATATAATTTTGTTATGACCGGTCGATAGGGAGTTTATGGGCGGTCGACAGGTAAATTTTCTGTTTGAAAAATAAAAAACAAAAGGATGTACCGGTCGACAGCATAGAACTGGGCGGTCGACAGGTGCTGAATACTTTTGTTTTTCTGGTTTGTTGAAATGAAATGAACACTATATAAAAATATATTTTATTCAAAACAATATGAATTCAAAAACCGATATTTTAAATACAAATTTATTTTCAGAAAATTTAAACGATATAAAAGATTATCTTCTTGGTTCCCAAGGATTCTTTGGTTCCCAAGGATTGTATTTTTCACTTACTCCTTCATTGTTGTTGTAATTCCTATCCCATGAGTTTGGAGTTCGCGAAGATGATGGTATAGGTATTGGCTCATGTACGTTATGCCTGTCAGAGCTGCAGAAAAGAGAGGCTAGTCGTTCGAGATACGTCAAACGAGAAGTCGTCAATTTTTGCTCATAGAACATTTGCTGCTGATAATAATGCATTTCGTCGATCTTTTCTTTTGTTCGTGGAGAGCAAAACAAAACTTTCTTGCTTTTCTTAGAAGTTGGTGTGGTTCCTGGTGTTCGAGAAGGTGGATGAAATCCAGGTGGATGTTCTGGTGTTTTCGGGGAGTTGTATTCCGTTGGTTCGGAACTCGTGATTGAAATATGGGAGTTTTCAGCACATTTTTCACAAATGTGTGCCATGAATTTAAAAGGTTAAAGGAGATTTTGAGTGAGTGATTGTCTGAGAGCACTCAAAAATGCAAACGTATATATAGAGAAAGAGTTTTCTATTTTTAGAAAGAGAAAAGATGGTTTGTATTTTTAACCGTAGAAAAATTCTCTTTTCTATATAGTAAAAAGAAAAGGAATTGGTTTCCGAAAAAATAGTGAACTCTTGTTATAAATTAAAAATATTAGCCTTCGAGTTCTCTTCTTGAAACCAAGCCTAGCTCTCTACGTAACTTGACAAAAGTTGATTCTAGTAGAGGCTTTGTAAATATATCAGCTAGTTGATTGTCTGTGCTTACATATTCTAATTTTATATTTCCTTTTTCAATATTATCTCTAAGAAAATGATGTCGGATGTCAATATGTTTAGTTCTTGAGTGGATAACCGGATTTTCGGATAAATTTATCGCACTTGTATTATCACAATATATAATAGAATTTGACAAGTTCATTTTGAAGTCTTTAAGTGTTTGTTGCATATATATAACTTGTGTACATGCTAAAGCTGCTGAGATATACTCTGCCTCACATGTCGAGAGTGAAACACAATTTTGTTTCTTACTAAACCAAGAGACAAGTGATTTTCCAATGAAATGGCACGTACCACTTGTACTCTTTCTATCCGTTCGTGATCCTCCGAAATCAGCATCACTATATGATACTAATTCGAATGCACAGTCCTTAGGATAGAAAAGACCGAAATCTTTGGTGTTATTAAGATACCGAATAATTCGTTTTACTGCTCGTAGATGCGATTCCTTAGGATTAGCTTGAAAACGTGCACACAAACAAACACTCATCATAATGTCAGGACGACTAGCTGTTAAATATAGGAGAGAACCTATCATACTACGATACGTCTTTTGGTCTATACTCTTTCCACTTTCATCTTTTTCGAGATGACTAGTTGTACTAATCGGAGTTGGTTTTCCGGAAGTATTTTCAAGACCAAATCTTTTAATAAGATTTTCACAATATTTTTCTTGATTTATAAAAATACCATTCGGAAGTTGTTTAATTTGAAGACCAAGAAAATATGATAACTCTCCCATATGTGACATTTCAAATTCTTTGGTCATGATATTTGCAAACTCTTTACAAAGTTTCTCATTTGTTGATCCAAAGATTAAGTCGTCCACATATATTTGAATAACAGGTATATCTTTGTGCGAATGTTTAATAAATAATGTTTGATCAACCTTTCCTATTTGAAATCCAGAATCAATTAGATAACTTCGTAGTCGTTCATACTAAGCACGTGGTGCTTGTTTTAGACCGTACAAAGCCTTCTTAAGCTTGAACACATGATCCGGATGTTTTTCATGTTTAAATAAAGGTGGTTGTTCAACATATACTTTTTCTTTTATAAATCCGTTTAAAAATGCACTCTTGACATCCATTTGATATAATTTAAAGTTATGGTGACAAGCAAATGATAGAAGAATTCTAATTGCTTCTAGTCTAGCGACAGGTGCAAAAGTTTCTTCATAATCGATACCCTCTTCTTGATTATATCCTTGTGCTACTAACCGTGCTTTGTTTCGAATTATGTTTCCTTGTTCATCAGCCTTGTTTTTGTAAACCCATTTAGTTCCTATAACTGATTGATCGGTTGGCCTTGGAACAAGTTCCCATACATTACTGCGTTCAAACTGATTTAGTTCTTCTTGCATTGCAAAAATCCAATATTCATCGGTAGCAGCTTCTTTAGGATTCTTAGGTTCGATATTAGAAATAAATGCAACATGTCCCATTTGGTTAAGTTGACTTCTAGTTCTTATTTGAGATGATACTTCTCCAATTATATTTTGAACTGGAGATCTCTTAGAATTCTTGGAGGAGATCTAAATCTTGGTGGAGAAGGTATTACATCAATTTGCGGAATATCATCAACTATTTCTGAGTCAGAGTCATTATTTGTGATGATAGGGTTATTAGTAACTATGGGTTCTTCGTCATCTGATATTATATGAGATGGTTTAAAGAATTCATCAAAGGAAACGTGAAGTGATTCTTCAATAGATTTGGTTCTCTTATTGAATAAACGATAGGCCTTGCTTCTTTTCGAATATCCGACAAATATACCATCGGATTTTGGATCAAATTTTCCAAGATGGTCTTTTGTATTTAAAATAAAGCACTTAGAACCAAAAACTTTGAAATATGAGATATTTGGTTTTCTTTGATTAAATAACTCATATGATGTATTTTTAGTCAGAGGTCGAATAGATACACGATTCAAAACATAACATGCAGTTGCAACAGCTTCTGCCCAGAAATGTTTTGGTAGAGTGGATCCATTTAATAATGTTCTTGCACATTCTTGTAGTGTCCGATTTTTCCGTTCTACAACTCCATTTTGTTGTGGAGTTCGAGGAAACGAAAAATTATGATTGATACCTTTCTTTGTACAAAAATGTTCAAATTCATTATTTTCGAACTCTCCGCCATGATCACTTCTAATATTTTTAACCTTAAGTCCTTTTAACTTTTGAATTCTTTTGACGAAGGATTTGAAATGATGAAAAGTATCACTTTTATTTTTTAAGAAAATAACCCATGTATAACGAGAATAATCATCAACAATTACAAACACATATTTATTATGATTTATTGACTGAACCTGTGTTGGTCCAAATAAATCCATATGTAATAATTCAAGTGGTTGTAATGTTGATATGATTTTCTTGGATTTGAAGGAAGATTTAGTCAATTTTCCTAATTGACATGCATCACAAATATTATTAACCGAAAAGCTCATTTTGGGGAGACCTTTAACAAGATCATTTTTGGCTAGCTTCTCAATAGTTTTGAAGTTTATGTGACAGAAACGTTTGTGCCATAGCCATGGATCATTATCTTTTGCTACAAGACACATATCTGAAATATGATTGATATTCATATTCAGAATATAAATGTTTCTATCTCTATTTCCTTCAAAAACTATATTTCGATCTTTATCTAGAATACTACATTTATTATTTGAAAAGGAAATAGTAAAACCTTTGTCGCACAATTGACTAATACTTAATAAATTATGTTTCAAATTCTTAACTAGCATGACATTTGTGATAAGAGGTAAGTTAGATGTACCATAATTGCTCACATCGCCTTTGCCGATGATATAGCCTTTTGAATTATCTCCAAAAGTGACTGAGCCACCATCCGAATAAGTAATATTTGTTAATAAGCTCTTGTCTCCAGTCATATGCTTTGAGCAACCACTGTCCAATATCCACTTTCCTCTTTTCTTAAGTGGGACCTACAAAAAATAAAATTAAGTCCATGGTACCCACTTTTTATAGGGTCCTAAGAGTTAGGTCTTAGGAGTCCAAACCCATATGGGTCCGGTATCCCCGTTATACAAATAATTTGGATTATAATGCACAGTATTCAATGTTTTTTGAATATACTTGTTCCTAATCAAATTATTATTTGTTTTAGGAACCCATATCTTTATAGATTTGACATTCTTCTTTTGAGATTTCACAATCGGTTTTGGTTTGGAATATAATAAACTAAGATTTTTCTTAGCTTCAGTTTCTTGAACTTTCTTATTTTTTTCTTTTTCTTTTACCAAGATGTTTCTTGATAACTTGTTTCTTATATCCTAATCCTTGCTTGTTTGTAGCTGATTGTGAACTCTCAATAATTTTTGTCAAATTTTCTCGTCCTTTGTTAAAGTTAGAAACATTTTTAGAAATGTCGTCTAACTTTGTTTGTAAACTAGCTTTTTCAAGGTCTAGAGATTTTACTTTAGCTTTAAGCTCATAATTCTCAGCAGTAAGAGTGTCATTTTTCTCTTTTTGAATTTCAATTTCTTGACTTAGAAGAGATAGTTGAGAATTATTATTAGATGATGATTCTTGAGCCTTTTCAAGTTCCTCCTCTAATATGTTTTTTTCATCTCTTAACATATCTCGTTCTAATTCTGATCTATTCAACATTGCCTTGACTTCTTTTAATTGATGTTTTGCATCTTTAAATTTAATCATTAATTTATCATAAATATCAAGCATATCCTCAAGGGTAGGAATTTGTACCTCATCCTCTGTTGCCATAAAACATACATTTGCTTGTTCATTTTCTGAGTCGCTTTCACTTTCGGATGAAGATGAATCTGAATCATCCCAAGTTACTGAGAATGCCCGTTTCTTTGACTTGTCCGTTTTGTGTTTGAACTTGTCATTTTCTGTCTTCTTCTTTTGTTCTGGACAATCATTTTGCATATGTCCTTTCTTATGACAGTTAAAGCATTCTACATTCGATGATGATGGTCTGTTTGATCCGAACTTTTTCTTGTTGTATCGACTAGCTCTTCGTTGCTTTAAGAATTTTTTGAATCCTTTTGCAATGAATGCTAGATCCTCATCTTCATAATCTGAGATATCTTCATCAGCATGAAAAGCTACATTTTTCTTTTCTTCTTTTTGTTCTTTTCGAGCCTGTAAGTTAGCCTCATTGGACATAAGATTTCCTATCAATTCATCTGGCTTCATGGTGGAAAGATCATTAGCTTCTTCTATGGCTAATACTTTTCCTTCCCATTCATTAGTCAGTGAATGTAGGACTGTTGAAACTACATCGAAGTCAGAATATTTTTGTCCTAACCCGATAAGAGCATGATGAATAGTTTGAAACCTTGAATACATCTCATTGATTGTTTCATTTGGCTTCATTTTGAAATTTTGAAATTGACTTTTCAACAAAGCTATTTTTGCTTGTTTAACCTTGTTAGTACCTTCATGAGTGGTCTTTAGTGTTTGCCAAATTTGATAGGCAGTGGTACAGATACTAACACGGTTATACTCATTTTGGTCTAATGCACAAAACAACATATTCATTGCTTTTGCATTTACAGTAGCTGTTGTTTTCTCAGCAGGAGTCCATTCTGCATACTCAGTAGTTGGATTTATTATCTCTTTCTGAGTAGCATTCCAAGCATCATAGCTAGTTGATTGCATATAAAAAGTCATACGTGTTGCCCAATAACTATAGTTTAGGCCATTAAAGAAAGGAGGTCTTTGTGTCGATTGACCTTCTGTGTAAGTGGTGTTACTTGTACTTGCGTTATTTGCCATATTACAAGAATATATCAAATAACTGTGTTACGGTTATATGATGACCTTGCTCTGATACCAAATGAAAAAGTCGGGTGTGTACACGACTTGTGCAGGATCTATAATATGGCTATGCGGAATGTATGTGATAACTTAAGCTATTCAATAGTTACACAGGTAAAAATCCACAAACAAGAAATATATCACTAATAGCTACAAATGCAGTAAAGTAAAGTAAAGTAAAGTAGAGTAACGACACCAGGATTTTTACCTGTGTAACTATTGAATAGCTTAAGTTATCACATACATTCCGCATAGCCATATTATAGATCCTGCACAAGTCGTGTACACACCCGACATTTTCAATGCCAAGATCATCTTGGTACAAAGATTTCAGATTTTGTATCGCCTTGGATGCCAAGGTAGAATTTTATGTATCTTTATGTTAAATCAGATTTGTCATGTGAAAATTTTGGTTTAGAAGCCCAATGAAAACTGAGTATGTATGGTACAAAAATGGATGCTATAATTTGTTCAACCCAAGGAAGATTTAGTGAAGAACTTGGATGGTACAATGGCATTTAAGGTGATATTTCATAGTAAACCAACAGGAGGAAAGATGGTCATGTACAGGAGATTTTCAAGGTGAATAATGGCTAATATAAGCCATGTGAATTTGGGTAGTAGTGTTTTGATTTGGAAGAAGAAAAAGATTTTTAAAGATGTCAATCATTTGTCACAACAAAATCTGAAAAACTGATTTTGTGTTTTTTTTAATGCACTCATATTTTATTACTTTTCTACTACTATGAATAAGACCTGAGCTTACACCCTTTTCCTCACCACACAAGCACTTGAGTAGAATCAATAAGAAGAAGAGAAAAACTGAGAGTTTCAAACTATTCCGGTGAGTAAACTTTTTTAGAAACTTCTTCCTGCATTTTCTTTCTGTTTTAAACCTGTTCATTTGTATGTTTTTGGTTTGTTTTGTTGTGATTACACTTGGTTGAATTACCTTCCTTTTCCTAATCAAAGGACTAGTGGTAGGTATCTTAATTTTGTAAGAATCATTTGTTTATAAAACTCATACTAACAGGTTAACTATCCTGTTGTTTGATAGAGGACAGTGATAAATCCTTGGTTAATAACTTAAGTCAGATGATCTTAACATGATTTAAGGCCAGGTTTAAACCTTTACATCATCACTAAAACCATTTAAAGGTACGAAAGAATGTAAGATACCTAAAACAAACACTGATACTTGAAACAAGGAAAAACACAGACTGTTAGTAACTCTCTGTTACATCAAAATTTCAATGTGTGTAAAAACTTGTTTCAAATATATAAATGGAATCCTAGATGAAAATGATGATTTTTATAAGTGGTTTCATGATTTTTAGGGTCTTGGATTATGAGCTATGCTAGGATGATCGGAATTTGAATATTGATCAAATTTCGATCCCCCAAGCGGTTGGAGGCCGTGTGGTTGGGGGTGAAGCATCATCTAAGATCAGGGATGCTAGGAAAAATACGAAATAATTTTTCTAATGCGTAAAATTGAAGAATTGAATCGAAATAGGGTTAAAAATAGGTTTTTGGGTTCGGTTATTCACGTCGAAACTGCTCTGCGATGGAGGGGCTAGGGATTGCGGCCCCGGGGGGATTGCAGCGCTAGGGTGCCATGATGTCGTGGCAGGAGCAGGTTTGTTGATCGATTATCGGGGCGAGGAGAAATTGGAACTTTCTTGGCTGAACCCATTTGGTCATGGGGACGTCGAACCGTGAAAACACTGTGGCATGGTGGAGGTGGTGATCGGAGTATGCCAACGTGATCAGAGAAGGTGAAGTGACATGTGGGGATGGTCAGCGGCGATGGCTAGTGGCTCGTGTGTGTGTGCATGTGCACGTGTAGGTCAGGGTGATTAGGAGTGGAAACATCAGTGTTTGGGGGGTGATCGGGCCAGAAATCACGATGACCAGGGATGGGATACTTTGGCAAATGATGAAGTACCAGGTGGTACTTTGGCACAATGGTGAAACAGGGTCGTGGCAAGGGATTTCGGGAAGCGACGCATTGGTACTTTGGCACTTCGGTGTTTTTGGTACTTTGGCACTTTGGTAAGAGTCTGGTGCGTGGGAGCTGGGTTGATTTTCACGTGCGCACACCATGATCTGGAAGTGGTAGTTGGCTAAAGTGGTACTTTGCCATTTTTTTAAATGAGGATATTTGAATATAACTTAATTAAAACTAGTTTTTAATTACACAGTAGATTAAATATAAAAGGGAAAATTAACAAAAACAATATAAAGAGTAAAAGCTAAAATATAAATTGTAAATTATAAATTTAATTCATTTAAGAATAATTAGAATAAGAAAAAATTATGGGAAAATAATTTTCAAAAGAATATGTAAGTATTTATTTTTAAAATTTACGAACAAAATGGAAAGAAAAACAATGTGTGACGCGCACATTGAAATTGTCCATTTTTAAGAGATGATCAAAATATCCAGATATAAGCAAGATGATTACATACTGTTCAGTTTGACTATAATTATATATGTAAATTAGATTATAATCATGTTAGACTAATAATTTAAAAAGGAAATGTTCACTAATCATTCCAAAGATGCTGAAATATATATTTCACTTTGATTTGATTATACGCCGCGCGTTAGAGATTTTTAGACTGAAGACGGAGATATACAAGGGCTATTCTTGAATAGTGCCTTCGGTTTGTCCAATCCCAGGTCAACTTGTATGGACGAATATCTGACAAAGTAATTCTAACTAATCACGTATGTTGATCTCTCCAAACGTATTTATACGGTGGCAGAGGAATTCGTTTCTCTCACTGTATATCTATAATATATTTTTGGGAAAGTCAATTAGTGGTTGGCGAGTTTTGACAATGTGGCATTCAAAGAAAATAAGCAGTGATGATGAAACGGTAAGTCTTGCCTCAAGCCTTACACCCAGAAAATGACAAAAATCGGGCAGGCAGCATGGCTATGTGGGTCGCTCCCATTAGGGTGTATAATCACCTATCTAAAGAAATTCCTTTTACTTCCTCAGTCTATTTCGATGCTGCCCCTTTTCGGGAAACGGTGGTTTGAGCCCAACCGTTGGTGATATACATTCGATACACTCAAGAGAAATGAGTGGTCGATCATGTGTGGGCCGGGTTGCAAGACGTTCTTGTTGAACCCAGGTGTATTCCCTTCTAGAGATACATCATCGAAAGGTGGTCCCATACCTTGTCTTAGTTGGAATTCCAATTTCCATAAGCGGCAAGCGGTTTTTTTTGTATAATATATAAGAGAAGGTGAGATGCAAGCATTCTTCTAGATTCTAAATTATTTGTGGAAACTTATACACACTATGATAATATCTGATTTAAAGTATACAAAGTGTTTTGATCTCATAAGGTAAAAACCCGTTCCATTTTCATGGCGTGGTCTTATGAGATATTTTTGTTTCTTTAATCTGTTTTAAAATTATTTACTCATACTAGTCCCCTGACTGACCCGTAGTTTATTTTTCTGTGTTTCCCTTAAACTATTGGGTATTCATAACACTTATTATGAATAGACAAGTGAATCAGGATTGGATAAAACTTGGAAAGTTGGAATGGAACTTTCTGTGGGCTGATCTACTTATCACATCTACTGTATAATTATAAGTATGCAAGTTTAGTCATCAATGATATGTATAATTAAAGATGTACTATGAATGGCTTGTATCACTAGACCTATTATGCTCTGATGTAGTATGTACTGCTGTGTAATATAATGAAGTATTATATTTTGTAAAAAAAATGCGCTGTGAGATTCTGATGTTTTCTGTTATTTTATCTTCCATCTGTTCTTATTCTTATTAATGACACGACTTCTGATGTGTTCGAAAGTTGGGTCGTTACAGTTGGTATCAGAGCTTAAGTTACTGATTACCTGGGCTTTGGCTGAGTGTGAGAGAGCGTATTTTTGAAATTTTAAAATAAATTTAGATCAACTTGGATGGTATACCTAAGTTAGTTATATCCAATCAAGTCTCGCTTGACAACTTGTTATATTAAGGTGATTAAATTGTGTAGCTGAGGACGAAGAGATTGAGCTAGTGGAACTTCTACTACTACTACTGGTCGTAATACTTTATCCCAGGATCAAGGGGAGACTGTGGAGGAAGTTGCACCAGTCCAGCAGGATAAAAGCTTTGCAACTATCTGTAAGGAGTATACCACTTTAGGAGGGAAGGTATTTAAAGGGACGGAACCTTTCATTGAAGTCCAAGCATGGTTGAGGTCCCGTGAGAGGATTTTCAAAGGACTGAAATTGAACGATGAGCAGAAACCTTTCTTAGCTTCGTGGCAACTTCAAGAAGCTGCTGCTATTTGGTGGGATGCTCAAACTGCAAATGTTCCTGAGGAAGATTTCACTTGGGAAAAATTCAGGGAAGATTTCAAAGCACAATTTCTTTCTACTGCAGGAAAGACTAGAATGTATCGGGATTTCATCGATCTCAAGCAAGGAAACATGAAAATATCTAAATATGAGAACAAGTTCAATTCGCTTTCTTGTTTCTGGCCAGAACTGATCAATACCCCAATCAAGAAAAATGAAATGTTCATAGCAGGATTGAATGATAGCCTGCAGGTTCAGATGACTGGGCATCTCAAGATTCCATTTGTCAATCTAGTGGATATGGCAGTTCTTTATGAGGCACTAGAGGGAAAGAAGCCAGTTGAAAAACAGCAGACAGGAGAACCTAATGGCGAGAATTCCAACAAAAGGAAATTTAATCTGAACTGGAACAACAAAGGAATACCAAAGATGAGGGAGAAAGCCAAAGAGTGTTATAAAGATACGTAATGCCATAACTGCAAGGAGAAGGTAAACATTGCTAGGTTTTGTATGATGCCAGTAGCGGAAAAGCCCCACCAAACTCAGCAGTCGGAGCAACCTCAACCAAAGGGAACAAGTGATGCTATTCCCCAAAAGTTTTCATGTATAACTGTCATCAGCCTGGGCACTTGGTTAAAGACTGTCCACTTATGAAAAAGGCACAGCAACCAAAGGTCTATGCTTTAACGGATAAGTCATTAACTTCTGAGAATGTGAAAATGGAAGGAGCTTCAGAAGGTAGCTTACTCTTAAGGAGTTAATTAACTAGGGTCAGCCTTAAGATAAATTAAATATGGTTGAAATAAATTAGAATAATATCCAATCATATTGATACTAGAAATCGGGTTAGAATTTTAAGTTGTATTAAAATTTGGATTCCTATAATTAAGTCTAGATTTAAGTATTAATTGGATATGAACTCAAGGAAAGTGAACTGGTCGATTTGTGAAATTAAATCATACTTGTGAGTCCCGAAATGGAGATAATTAACTAAGTGAATGAAGATTGTGGGTAATACTTAACGGAGTTAAGTAAATTGACTTATGAGTTAAAAAGGGAATTTGGAATGATCCATATGCTTGAGCAAGATTGAATAAGACTTGAGATCTATTTCAAGGAAATGTTTTCCAACCATAGTAACAAATATATCCAATTATGGGAATAGCTGTTATAAATAAAATATTTACTAATGTGTGTCTATAACTCTAATGTACTGTTAAAAATTTCGAGGACGAAACTTTTATAAGGGGGTAGATTGTAATGACCCGGTTTTTATATATATCACTGACATAGATATGAATTGATCGTAAGTACGTATTTACAAATACAATTTAAAATCCAGACTTTAAAATTCCAAAAACATGTTAACTTATGTATAATTGCATTTACATATGCACGTATCACAGCATTTACCAAAACCCATTTTTTCGCATTCATGTATGATAGCATGAATTAGATAGCGTTTGTTTAAAATTATTTTACACATGTATGAGGAATAACACTTATGCATAGCATGTTTAAAAAAATTGCCATTTTTATTTCACACGTTTTGTTCATTTTTCCAAAGGATTTAAGAATTTGGGTTTCTGCAAATTCTTGATTAGAAAACATTTAACACTTGAATAAAACATGCCAAAACCATTTTTTTGTCAAAGCAAGTTCAAGTTTACATAAACATAAACCAAAACATGAAAGTGCCATCCTCATTTGCAAACATGTTTTCATATATATACTCACAATCTACACTAGGGATTTGGCTAGCAAGTAGGGTCTTAGAGGAAATATTGTTCACATGGCCGAATCAATTTAAATCAATGTATTTTTAGTTTCAAAAATCATTTTCTTTTCCTACATAAGATTTTCTGAAAATACACTTTCTTGTCATCTTTCAAAAGCATGATTCACCTTGTCATAACATGCGCCAAAAGATCTTGCAAATCCTTGTGTATTTAAACTATAGATACACCTACACTAGATCCTTTCTAACACATAGATTTTTCAAGATTTTCCATGTCCATTTCATCACATGCCAAGATCATCTTGGAACAAAGATGTTAGATTTTGTATTGCCTTGGAAGCCAAGATAGAATTTTATATATCTTTATGTTAAATCAGATTTGTCATCTGAAAATTTTGGTTTAGAAACCCAATGAAAACCGAGTATGTACGGTACAAAAATGGATGCTATAATTTGTTTAAACCAAGGAAGATTTAGTGAAGAACATGGATGCTACAATGGCATTTAAGGTGATATTTCATAGTAAACCAATAGGACGAAAGAAGGTCATGTGCAGGAGATTTTCAAGGTGAATAATGGCTGATATAAGCCATGTGAATTTGGGTAATAGTGTATTGATTTGGAAGAAGAAAAAGATTTTTAAAGATGTCAATCGTTTGTCACAACAAAATCTGAAAAACTGATTTTGTGTTTTTTTTAATGCACTCATATTTTATTACTTTTCTACTACTGTAAATAAGACCTGAGCTTACACACTTTTCCTCACCACACAAGCACTTGAGTAGAATTTATTAGAAGAAGAGAAAAACAGAGAGTTTCAAACTATTCCGGTGAGTAAACTTTTTCAGAAACTTCTTCCTGCATTTTCTTTCTGTTTTGAACCTGTTCATTTGTATGTTTTTGGTTTGTTTTGTTGGGATTACACTTGGTTGAATTACCTTCCTTTTCCTAATCAAAGGACTAGTGGTAGGTACCTTAATTTAATAAGAATCATTTGTTAGAAAACTCATACTAACAGGTTAACCATCTTGTTGTTTGATAGAGCAAAGTGATAAATCCTTGGTCAATTACATAAGTCAGATGATCTTAACATGATTTCAGGTCAGGTTTAAACCTCTACATCATCACTAAAACCATTTAAAGGTAAGAAAGAATGTAAGATACCTTAAACAAACGCTGATACTGGAAACAAGGAAAAACACAGACTGTTAGTATCACTCTATTACATCAAAATTTCATTGTGTGTAAGAACTCGTTTCAAATATATAAATGGAATCCTAGATGAAAATGATGATTTTCAGAAGTGGTTTCATGATTTTTACGGTCTTGGATTATGAGCTATGCTAGGATGATCGGAACTTGAATATTGATCAAATTCCAATCACCCAAGCGGTTAGAGGCCGTGTGGTTGGAGGTGAAGCACCATCTAAGATCAAGGATGTTAGGAAAAATATGAAATAATTTTTCTAATGTGTAAAATTGACGATTTGAATTGAAATAGGGTTAAAAATGGGTTTTTGGGTTCGGTTCTTCACGTCGGAACTGCTCTGCGATGGAGGGGCTAGGGGGGTGCGGCCCGGGGGGATTGCAGCGCCAGGGTGTCATGATGTCGTGGTAGGAGAAGGTTGTTGATCGATGGTCGGGGCGAGGAGAAATTGGAACTTTCTTGGCAGAACCCATTTGGTCTTAGGGATGTCAAACCGTGAAAACATTGTAGCATGGTGGAGGTGGTGATCAGAGTATGCCAACGTGATCAGAGAAGGTGATGAGACATGTGGGGACGGTCAGCGACGATGGTTGGTGGCTCATGTGTGTGTGCACGTGCACGTGTAGGTCAGGGTGATCGGGAGTGGAAACATCAGTGTTTGGGGCTTGATCGGGCCAGAAATCACGATGACCAGGGATGTGGTACTTTGGCAAAGGACAAAGTACCAGGTGGTACTTTGGCACCTAGTGAAACAGGGTCGTGGCAAGGGATTTCGGGAAGCGACGCATTGGTACTTTGGCACTTCGGTAAGAGTCTGGTGCGTGGGAGCTGGGTTGATTTTCACGCGAGCACACCATGATCTGGAAGTGGTAGTTGGCTAAAGTGGTACTTTGCCATTTTTTATTTTAAAATGAGGATACTTGAATATAATTTAATTAAAACTAGTTTTTAATTACATAATAGATTAAATATAAAAGGGAAAATTGACAAAAACAATATAAAGAGTAAAAGCTAAAATATAAAATATAAGTTATAAATTATAAATTTAATTCATTTATGAATAATTAGAATAAGAAGAAATTATGGGAAAATAATTTTCTAAAGAATAATGTAAGTATTTATTTTTAAATTTACGAATAAAATGGAAAGAAAAACCGTGTGTGACACGCACACTGAAATTGTCCATTTTTAAGAGATGATCAAAATACCCAGATATAGGCAAGATAACTACATGCTGTTTAGTTTGACGGTAATTATATATGTAAATTAGATTATAATCATGTTAGATTAATAATTTAAAAAGAAAATGTTCGCTAATCATTTCAAAGAAGCCGAAATAAAAATTTCACTTTGATTTGATTATACACCGCGCGTCAGAGATTTTTAGATTGAAGACGGAGATATACAAGGGCTATTCTTGAATAGTGCCTTCGGTTTGTCCAATCCAAGGACAACTTGTATGGAAGAATGTCTGACAAAATAATTCTAACTGATCACGTACGTTGATCTCTCAAAACGTATTTATACAGTGGTAGAGGAATTCGTTTCTCTCGCTGTATACCTATAATATATTTTTGGGGAAGTATATTAGTGGTTGGCGAGTTTTGACGATGTGGCATTCAAAGAAAATAAGCAGTGATGTGAAACGATAAGTCTAGCCTCAAGCCTCACACCTAAGAAATGACAAAAATCGGGCAGGCAGCATGGCTATGTGGGTCGCTCCCATTAGGGTGTATAATCACCTATCTGGAGAAATTCCTTTTATTTCCTTAATCTATTTCAATGTTGTCCCTTTTCGGGAAACGATGGTTTGAGCCCAACCGTTGGTGATATACATTCGATACACTCAATAGAAATGAGTGGTCGGTCATGTGTAGGCCGGGTTGCAAGTCGTTCTTGTTGAACCCAGGTGTATTCGCCTCTAGAGATACATCATCGGAAGGTTGTCCCATACCTTGTCATAGTTGGAATTCCAATTTCCATAAGCGCCAAGCGGTTTTTATTTGTATACTATACAGGATAAGGTGAGATGCAAGCAATCTTCTAGATTCTAAATTATTTTTGAAAACTTATAGACACTATGATAATATCTGATTTAAAGTATACAAAGTGTTTTGATCTCATAATGTAAAAACCCGTTCCGTATTCACGGCGTGGTCTTGTGAGATATTTTTGTTTCTTTAATATGTTTTAAAACTGTTTACTCATAGCAGTCCCCTGACTGACCCAGAGTTTATTTTTATGTGTTTCCCTTAAACTCTTGGGTATTAGTAACACTTGTTATGAATAGACAAGTGAATCAGGATTGGATAAAACTTGGAAAGCTGGAATGGAACTTTCTGTGGGCTGATCTACTTATTATATCTATTGTGTAATTATAAGTATGCAAGTTTAGTCATTAATGATAAGTATAATTAAAGATGTACTATGAATGGCTCGTATCACTAGTCCTATTATGCTCTGATGTAATATGTACTTCTGTGTAATATTATGAAGTATCATCTTTTGTTAAAAAAATCCGCTGTGAGATTCAGATGTTTTCTGTGATTTTATCTTCCATCTGTTCTTATTCTTATTAATGACACGACTTCCGATATGTTCGAAAGTTGGGTCGTTACAAGATTTTTAAATATATTATTTTAAATGAAGTTTTAAAGGGAATAAACCAAACACATCTATACATTGATTGGCTTAACCAAAATCTACCGTGCGCGAAGCATGTGCTCTTTAACCAATTTGTAAACAATTGTATTTAGCTAATTCAAGTGACCAGACGTAAAGTAACAATTAGAACGGGTTTACATTAATAATAATTTAATAGAAATCAAAGTGAGTAGAATTATTTAGATTAATTATTAATTAATTTGAATGGGAAGATTAATAACGATTGACTAACGGGTTAGTCATGTTTGGAGTTGAACAAGTTAACGGCATTAACTGAAATTTTTATTTAATTAGTTCACTAATTTAACAAGGATAATTAATGGTAAAACAAATCATGTTTATTTTGATAAAAAGCTAGAAAAATGATTATTATTTATCTAATAACAATCAGATGGGATTATTTAAATTAATTAGTTTTGTGATTAATTTAAATGGGAAGATAAACTAAGATTTGATTTACGAGTTAATCATGTTAGAGTTGACTAAGTCAACTGTGTTAACTAAAATGGGTTTATTAATTTAATTTATATATATTTAATGGAAATGATAATTGGTTAATTAAAATATACTTTAAATGTGAAATTTTAATACCGTTTAATAATAATCAAATTGGAAATACTGGGACTTAAAGGGGAAAATGGGATTTAGAAAAAGATAAGGCTGATTAATATTTTAATTATATTAATGGAAATAGGAGTTAAGTTTAAATCATGGCTTAAAGAGAAATTCTTATTTGAAATTTTATTAAATCAGATTTATGAAATCCAAGATTTCAACGAAGTATGAAACCCAAAGGGTATTGTATATATTAGAAATGGCATTCAAAGTGTGAAATCAAAGAATTAGAGCTTAACTGGAGATCGGATGAGATGAGGGATTTTCTAAATGTGGATCTGATGTTGGTTTCGACCTTCGGGGTAAATATTTAGAGAATTATTTTCTGACTGATTTACGGCTAGGAACTAGTGGATATATTAAATAAGAAACCAAATGTAAACCCGAGTTTGAATCACAGTAGTGAAACGAGATAAGTAATTATAAAGAGGCAACATAGAACCAGTATTTCAAAGAAGAGATGGTATTTCATCAACATGGAATTAAAATGGGATAGGTTGTGATATGAGAAATAAGTATCGGTTTTTGTATTACAACTGATATCTATCTTACGATAAGAACATTGTTGATCATGGTCTGAGAGGTAAATAAAATACCCCAACTTGAACGACTTCAGGTTTATCAAAGGATGGTATTAGTTGTAATGTTTAAGATGTTAAAGTAAAGTAGTTGGGAAAAATGCAGCGTAACATTATTTGAAGGATTTGGAAATATAACAAGATTCCGAAATAAAAAGGAAATGAACAAAAGAGGCTTCATGGTGTGAAATGGTATTCCTATAATAAAAGAAATAAAAAGGAGATAGGTGGAAGTATAACGGTATTTTCAAAGTATTTAAATAAGATTTGAATGGGATTATTCTAAAGAGATGGGTAGTGATTTTGTTGTTCAAATAACCTAGCAAAAGAAGACATTGAAATGATTATTTTACGAATGGTAAGTTGAATTGATAAGATAATAAGAAATGTTATAGAAATGTTTTACTAATTGAAGGTTAAATTATATATGATTTTAAGTTATTTTCTAGGTATATAAGTAAAAGGATTTGAGTATAATTATATATTAAACCAATATATTCTTTTGGGTATTTCAATTGAGATTTTTTGGCCAAGTGATGTTGTGTATAGACCAATAGTTCTGTTTATTTTTATGGTTGTTTATTTTGATAGTTAAATAACCGACTATCAAAATGTGACCCAACGTTATTGATACAGAAAGACCGGGATCGAATTTATATTCGAAAACCATTCCGACCAATAAGTACGAATACGTCGAAGACGCTAATTAGGATGGAGCAATTGAAGACCGTACATCTTCATGAAATGGAAGAGTTACTTACCAGCTCTGGTTGATCCCTAGAGATATACTGTGGTCCTGTCATGACTGAAATCTAAGAGTTGCAAGGACTTCTCGCTGCTGATCCATGGGGTGATTCCTATATTGGATGCAGTAGGAGAGTGCCTTCGGTTCATCATGTTCCTGGATGACTTGTATGGACAATGTGAATGGTGGCCAGATGTTTCAAAAGTCGATTATAACCTCAAGCCTCGACAATTGGGAAATGACAAAAATCGGGTAGGCAACATGGCTCTGTGGGTCACACCCACTAGGGTGTATTGTCAGCATCTAGAGAATATTCATATTTGTTACTTCTTTTCATTTATGTATCTCCCGGGAAAACGGTAGCTGCGCAACCATGAGGTGACAATATATTCGATACACTCAAGAGAAATGAGTGGTCGGTCATGTGTGGGCCGGGTTGCAAGACGTACTTGTTGAACCAGTGTATTCGCCTCTAGAGATACACTATCGGCAGGTGGTTCCATACCTTGTCATAGTTTAATTCAATCTCCAATAAGCACCCGCAGTTTTTGATTGTATACTATATATGTGGAGCATGAGATGCAAGCGTTCTGTTAGATTCTGTTTACTTGTATTTAGACACTTATAATATCGGAATAAGATATTGATTTCAAAAATGTTTTGGGTTATAGTAAGGTAAAAACCGTTCATGTTTATATGTGGGCTGGTCTTACTATTATCTATTCTTTTAAAAAGATTTCAAAGTTAAACAAGTTGGTTGCTGTATGAATTTATCACTGAAAGTATTCCAGACTGATCCGGATAAATTTTGCTTTGCTTCAAATGTGCTCAGGTCAGACCGAGTATATTTACAGGTTAGATTTCGCTTGGAGTTTCAGAGAAGGAGTTGAAGTCGAGATGTATTCCATATACACTGGTACTAGTTTATTTCCGTTCTGTGTTGTATTGATCTAAATGTATACTCTGATGTTGTAATATACAGTTCTTTTATAAAATATTATTGATTATTATATTTTGTCCATTCCGTTGTGAGACTCTGATCTTCTTATTCTTCTATTCTAATATTTCTTTCTTTCTTCTCTCACCCTCTAACTTCTTTGTATTATCTTTCTTGGTTTTCGATACTAGAGTTTTGGACATGAGGTGTATTAGTGTCTGAATTCAAGCGTCGAAATGCCCGGGCCTTTACAGTTTCAATCAGTTTTCATCAAAATTAAAATATAAATTAATATAATGGTCAATATTGAATTTGAACGTACATTTTAATTTATTGGGGCCACATACTAACTCCAAAAATTACAGAAAAATTACATTTAGCTATGTTTTGACAATACGGTCCTAATAAAACAAATTTTGTCGAATTTTGAGACCATTTGAAAATTGGCCTTTTTATAACACGGATTTTCATAACCAATTTAAAATTTATATTTTTGCCATTTTAATGAATTTGGGGTATTTAAAATGATTTATTTTAAATAATAACAAATAGAAATTTATTTTAAATGTAGTTGAAATTTATAAATTTATTTTAATTATAAAACGAGCGTGAAATGGCGTGGTAGTTTGAAAATTCGATTTTAAATTTCAAATGAATGTGTAGGATTCCAAATAAATTGGATTCCAGTAAAACTAGAAACATTTGAATCTGTTTAATTATATCTTTCTAATGAATGCTAAAAATCCAGATTTCATAATGAGAATTAAAAGTTATGCATAGTTTAAATTTTAAAATAGTCGCTATGGAATTTATATACATTTATATAATATATATAGCCCTTAAAAATAGCCATTTTGAAAATGACCTCCATTTTCGATGAAACCACTTTTCTTGGATTTGAAATGTCAAATTATTGTTAGATTCCAATTTTTATAATTTTTGGAATTAATATGCGAGCGTGGTGAATTTAAACGTGTTTGGTCAGCTCGGTTTGAATTTAATCGACTAGAAAATGATCATTTTTCCGAACGGTCTACTAATTCAACGAAATTAGTTTTGTTAGGACCGTATTGTCAAAACAAAGCTAGATTAATTTTTTTGAAATTTTTGGAGTTAGTTTGTGGCATCGGTAAATTAAAATATACGTTGAAATCAATTTTGAACGTTATATTAATTTATATTTTAATTTAAAAGAAAACTAATTGAAACAGTCGAATTGGCTTGTGAGATGTATCCCATTGTGTCTGGAATGGAGGTTTTTAGCTAAGGGCGATAGTCGTTGGGTTCGATTTGGAGTTCAAACGAAAAAGTAACTTTTTTGGAAATTAAAATAAAGTAATTATATATTTATATATTCCCCCTTTCCTCTCTCCTCTCCATCGTTCATTCACCGTAAAAAAAATGCACGACGCTGCACCCCAGGGCGCTGCCACCCTCAACCCCTCCACCGTCGGCCTCCCCCCCAGCGCCCCTTCCTCGTCCACCTCTTCTTCCTCCTCCTCCACCTCCTCTCTCTTTCTCTCTCTTCAATTTCTTAATTACTAAACCCCCAAATCAGCCCAACTCGCCTCCACCTGCCCCTTCATCGCCACCACCACCTTCCCGCGTCCTCCCCTACACCAGTCAAGCCCGCCGCCGCCTCTACCACCACCCCCTTGGCCGTGGGCCCTACTAAACCCAAAATCCCTCTTTACACCAAAACTCCCGTATGTGCAAAACAACTCAGATCTTATTTCCTCAATATCTTCCAATCTGAGCATTTATTGCCAAAACTCCACATTACCAAAGTCGAGGATCTCGTTTTTCTCTTCGATTTGAGTATATGAAAGCCATATTTTGGATTGCGGAGTTGTTCAGAAAACGCGTCCAAAGTCTGTTGTCCAAACACTGTCTTTTCGCGATTTCCGGCAAAATGGAGCATTTTCGGAGAAAGTCCATTAAGCGAAAGTTGTCTGGAATGGCGCATTTTGCTAGATTTATTGACGACGTGAAGATTGGAGCTCGTTTGCAAATTCTGGGGTCATAACAGCAATTCAGAACGCTAGAAAACAACGACGGAGTGGATCCCAAGTTGAGAACTCCTTCTCTCTCTAATTATTTTACAGTTAAATATATACTAGGATGCAGATGAGGCTTAGAAGCCCCCGACACTATAATTGTTTGTTTGGATTGTATTGTGGAAATTTAGATTTTGATTGTAAAACTGATTGTGTGATTGTTTGAATTGGTTGTGATTATTGTGCATGGTGCAAGCTAGTATTAGGAGAGGGATAATACTAGACATTACTCCGGTTTTAATATTGCGTTGTTATAATGCCGAAATTTTCTGAAATAAATATTTATTCATTAAATAAATAAATTTTAATGTGTATATGAATTGTATAAAATATTGCTGTGTTGAATAAAATGTTTGAACAATAAAAACATTTTTTTATGGAATGTATGAACTATAGAAAATATTCAAGTGCTGAAATAAATATTTTATCGTTAAAAATATAATTTTTAACGTATATATGAATGACATAAAATTCTCTTGAAATGGAAATAAATATTCATTCACAAATCGGACGATTTATTTATGTACACATCGCCCAACTACACAAATAATACTCAGTATTTGTTGGTTGAAACTCCACACGGGTATTGGGATGATATTCGCGTACACTAATCCCAATTGTTTAGTTATGCGTCAATCGATTGGTTGACAGACTGTTGTATGCATTAATTATTTATGTTTAATGCTTATGCAGTTGTGTAATGCACTCTGGATGATGGTTGACTGTGTATGATTATTGTTGTGTACATGTGTGTATGAAATCCATATAAATAACATTAAATGGTAATTGATTGGGTTTAATTCCAATTCAGAAATAACAAATATTTTTAAATAATGAATATTTTAAAATAATATCAGTAAAGGATTAAAATGTGAATTTGATGTCCGATTTTGGATGGATACGAAAATATTGAAATGTGTGAAGCCGTGTTGATTAGATGTGCGCCATTTTGACGCGAACGATATTTATATCGATTTCATTCATATTTATAATGAATATCGAAAAGGGAATGATTTCAAATTCAAATATTTTGAACATATTATCATTTAAATATTATAATGATAAGGAGTATTCAATTTTGATTTAAAATTGAAATGAAAGTGGGAATCATTTTTAAAACGAATTTAAAACAATTTATAAAATACGCTTTAAATGGAAATCGACGAAATATGTCTAATATATTATATATATATACATATATATTTAATGGCCTGAATAGAACGCGCCGCGTCGCGACCGTTCGCGAATTTCGACCATTGACTTCAAATGGACATTATGGGAGACCCGACCGTCGGATTCTCCTAAAACTGAAATCGTTGGGTTCGTTCGAAGAGAGCTTTCCAAATAATATAAGAAATCTAATGGTTGAATTTAGAATTATATCGAAATCAAATTTGGAAAAGGTCGCTGTATATGCAGATTGATGACCGTTTATGGAAATTGACTGAAAGTGCTTTAATAAAATTATTAAAAATATTAATAATTTGTGTAAATTCATAATAAATAATTTGGAAAGAATTTGAATGAAAAATTCCACATTTGAAAGATAAAAATATATTTTTATCAAAATGAACTAGTTATTAACTAGAATAATAATCCAATATTTTTAAAGAAATAAATTGGATTTGAAATGGTTTTTAAAATAACCAGAATTTTCCAATGAATAAATTGGAATGAATTGGAATGGAAATAATTCTTGGATTATTTCGATATTGAATACCGTGGTGATACAGATATTGTTATGGGAATTTGGAAGATACAGATATCGTTGTTCCCAATACGAAATCCATTAGTTTTAGAATTTGATATTGAATATAAGCCGATATAATTTCTATTCAGAGCCTTGTATTTAATATTAAATTGGATTCTGGCTTTGTCGTGAACAGTGTCTTAAAATCACTATTCTTAAACCCAATTGAGAAAAGAATAAATCTTTTAATTAAGATTAAGTGAACTTTTCCAATTAATTAATATTTAATTGGAATTGAATAAAAGAATTGAATTTTGGGTTTGTCGTGAATGGTGTCTTAAATAACACTGTTCTTAAACTCCATGTGAAAAGAATAAAATTTTTAGTTAAGATTATTAGATTTTCCAATTATATTTAGTAACTAGAATATAATGCAATGTGAATTCGGTTTATTGTGAACTGTGTTTTTAACGACATTCATTCTTTAACCTGATTAATATTGAAATTTGATTTGGAATATATAAATCTTTTAATTAAGATTAGTGGAAATTTTCCAAAGTAAAGTTTTCCAATTTAATATATTAAATTGGAACTGAATGGAATTCGATTTGGTAATAATCGAAGTGAGTTTCTGTGGACGAAGACTATTACTATATATGGAATTTTAAAGGCTTTGTCGTTATTCCATTTATATTAGTAGTCGAATACGGAAATTGATATCGATTATATATTGATTTGTTTTCCCGTGAAGATTAATGGAATGTGATTTTGGGTTTATCGTGAACTGTGTTTTAAACTACATTAGTTCTTTAACCCAGTTAAAGACAGTATTACATGCCTAACATTGTATTTCGAACCGTATTGTTGATATCTGCTAAATATATATCTATTTGGTGGCGAAGAATTTATTCTCTTGCTTAACACCCTTCTCTGAGACGTATAAGCTTAGAGGTTATATATCGGCAGAAATCAATGGTACAATGTAGATTGTTGATGCTGCATGTTTGATTTCCCAAAGTTAAATAATCACTAATAATGATTTTGGGAAGATTAAAACTAAGTAGATTTTTAATGAATCTTTAATTAAATTGAAATGTGAATGTGATAATTTAAATCATCAAATTTGGGAAATAATCGAGAATGGAGTACCACCAGTTTTACTCCAGACGATAGTAAAATCTTTAATTAGATTTGAATGTGAAATGGTAATTAAATTTACCGATAACACCATGGTGTTAGATATGGAGTATTACCAGTTTTGCTCCATGGGATGAATAGGTTGGGATCGGGAAATAAAACAAATGATTACTTTGGTAGGGTGCGCTAATCTCGACTAGTTTGAATAAACCTTAATTTGGTTTAGAATTGATATCCAAAGGAAGATTAAAGTATAAATTTAAAAGAATTTATATTAGATAAAATTAATGGGAACCTTTCCCAAAGGATATGAATATTCGAATAAAAGAATATTCAGAATTGGAATGAGGTGTATGTTGTGTTTTTTTATAGCACTTGATTATAAGATGCGTGAGTTATTCGGAAAGGCTGGGTTTATACCTATTCTAAATAATTGATTCGACGATAAGTCGACGATGAAAACGGTGGATGAAGACTGGAGTTCTTCACATCGTTTGGATGATTATTGATGTCTTGATTAGGTTGTACACCTAAGATAAGGTAATAAGTGGTGATCGTCCGGACGTACTTGGAGATCGATCGGATATACGAGGACTTCTCTCCTATATTGGACATATAGGACGAGGAATAACGTGCCTCCGGTTTCGTTCAGACCCAGAACGAACTTGTAAATGGATGTGTGTCTGACATTGGATTTTATTCTGTGTTGATTGAATTCTATTAAATATATATATATATGTTTGGTGGCGGAGAATTTATTCTCTTGCTTAACACCCTTCTCTGAGACATATGAGCTTAGAGGTTATATATCGATAGACATCAGTCACATGGTGTGAATTACCTGTGTGGCATGTTGAGATGCAAATGATCAAGGCTTTTGTGGAAAAGCAGGATCTTGTGGTTGATGATCAAAGCATGGCTTTAAATAGCATAGCTTTGTGTATAGCATTAATTCACGAGCCTCACACCTCGGTATGAGTCAAAAACGGGATCGTGACTGCACGGAGTGCACGACGTTTCTTTCTAGCTATGGGGGGTGTCATGGTATGGAGCCTAGGCATTTATATTTTTACCTATGTGGATGATGGATAGCGAGGCGCCTCGGATATATCGATCACTACAGGGCCAATGGATAGGTCCGGTAGGACCGGGAAATGTGTATTCAGGAATACTAATCCACTAAGTAAGTGTGGACCGGCCCTGAAGATTCAAGGATTCACTACGGGGGATCCTGAGGCATTTGCTAAGAGAGGAGTCATCCCTAGCCTCGGCTCATAGATGGAATCCAATTTCGAATACGTGGCATTTCGGTTTTAATTGTAGAACTAGTATGGCAACTTAGTAGGATGGGGGTACTATGATGTCTATGATCGATACATTTATATTTGAAGTTGTTTTATACACTATATACTTATAATAGTATCAAATGATTTGTTTTAAACGTGCCAAACATGTTTGGCTATTATAAGGTAAAACTCTATCCTACGGCTTGCGTTGCATTATATGATGGGACCTTAGTCTTATAATAGCTTCATTTTTCGAAAATGAATTGCGTTGTTGTTTTATGCACTGGTATTCTTGGGAGAAAAACTGTTCCGTGTTATACGGCGTGGTCCCTTGATTTACTTTATTTCTAAAGTATAGTTTTAAATAACTGTTTTAGTTCTCACACCAGTCCCATGACAGACCTGGAGTTTATTGTTTTAACCTAAACTCTGGGTGCCTATATTTTCCACACGGGCAGCTAGTAGTTATGGTTTTGCAGATTCCCAGAATCCTGGATTTACAGTTGGAGCTATATTCGGAAAGCTTTGTATCCGTGTATCTCTTTCAGTTGTGTTATGTATTATTTTTCCGCTGCTATGTAGTGTATTTTAATCTCTGGTATTTTTCTAATGTATATTATTTATTCATACTCGGTTATATTATTGTGCTCTGATGTAAACTGTTGTAATAGCAATAAAGTGTTCTTATGTTTGTGTTCTGATTTGTCGTGTTCTCAACTCAATACGGGCTTTCCCGTAAGGGCGAGTTCGGGTCGTTTCACTTTTTCTAGTTGATTAAATTCAAACTGAAATTACCAAACACATTTAAATTCACTGCGCTCGCATATTAGTACCAAAAATTATGAATTTTTAAACCTAGCTATAATTTGACATTCCGGATCAAACAAAAGTGGTTTCATCGAAAACGGAGATCATTTGCAAGATTATTGTATTTAAAGGCTACATATTATTTAAAATATATATAAATTCCATAACGACTATTCTAAATTTTAAACAGGACATACATTATAATTTATATCATGAAATCTAAATTTTTCACTTTCATTAGAAAGATATAATTAAACAGATTCTAACATTTCTGGTTTTACTGAAATCGGATTTATTTTGAATCCTATACATTAGAAACCGAATTTTCAAACTACCATGCCATTTCAAATTCTATTTATAATTAAAATAAATTTATACATACTAACGATTAAAATAAATTTTAAATCATTATTATTTAAAATAAATCATTTTAAATATTTCAAACCCATTAAATCAATTGAAAATAAAATTTTAAATTGATTCAGAAATTCTAGGTTGTTACATATCTAAAGGGAAGCAATAACTGATATGAACTAATTATAAGAATTGGCTATTCTTATAAAAGACAATGATGATAATAACAATAGTAATTATCAGGTTAGGCAGATTGACTGTTTTGCACTTCTACCGATCTAGGCCGATACAAGAAATTAGAGAGATTTTTCCTAATGTCATCCATGCGATCGACTCTCTACTACACAAATATCATGTGCCAGCCCCGGTAGTTGGGTGTACCAGTCCCTAACTCGATGACTTATAGGACACAGACTTATTCACTGGTGTTACATCAACTAAGTTTCCCTAATTGGACCCATGCACACTCATGACTCCGTCGAAATGCACCGTACTCAGTTTCCACCTTTGAATCTCTTACTATCCAAATCAGTAAAGTGTGCTCTGGCCCCTGCCTAATGCGAGGCTCTTCCTAAAATACTAACATGGATACTGACTGATACGGGTTCCACACAACTCGACACAAACCACCCCTTATGCTTGTGCCCCAAGTAATTAGGATTTTAAGAGTCTCAAAATCAGATTCAAACAGCAAGATGTGGGACCGCTTAGCTTATTAGTTAACGAGTTTAACTTAGCACGTTTAAGTTCATTAATAAGCATGGTAGTAAATGACATTTCCTATAAATGTTATTATGTGTACAACTCTCCTCTCAAACAGACAAACACCTGCTCAAATGTATATAGATTACAGTAAATCATTTTACTTAATTACATCTGATCCTTATATTTTCTCATGAGATATTTACTTAATTAAGTATAATTCACATGTTTTCCATTTGCATGTTAATTTCCAATTAAATGCCATTTATTTCAGTTAACATGTTTTCCCATACTGATTACTTAATTTCATATTAAGTATAGCTCATTATGATTAACACACTTTCCCAAAAAGATTACTTAATGTCATATTAAGTGTACTTAACGTGTTTTTCGTATCAATGTTCAGTTAACGTATTTAACGTCAAATACCATGTTTTCCAATATTAGTGCCAAATTAACATGTTTACAAATTAATATTAAACAACATGCTTTCCAAGATAAACATAATTTTCTAACCAACACCAGATGAAAATAAACGTCTAATTAACATCAAATGAACATGAATGTCTAATTGACATGTTTTTCTCAAATTAACGTGAAATGAACTTAAACATTTAATTACATGTTTTCCCAAATTAACATGAATGAACATAAATATTAATTTATATGTTTTTTCAAATTAACATGAATGAACATATACATTTAATTACATGTTTTTCTCAAATTAACATGAATGAACATAAATGTCTAATTAATATGTTCCCTAATTAACATATTCTCTATAATTAATGCCAATTAACATGAACGACAATTTTCCATTCTCATCAAATTAGCATATCTTTTTATTGTCAATTAAAATAAGAGATAAATTACCATATTCCTCAATTTAACATATTTTCTTTAATGTCAATAAGTGACATATTACCATATTCCATAAATTAATATATCCTTTTTAATGTTAATTAACATAAGTGACAAATTAGCATAAACATATATTCTAATTAAGGTCACTTACATGTTTTTCTAACAATACCATATTAACAGGTTTATAATCAATAACATGTTTACCGAGTTATGTTCACAAATCAACGTCAAATACCATTTTCTTCTTATTCAATTCCATATTTATAAGTTAATGTCAAATACATGTTCACTAAGTCAATATCATATTAATATGTCTATAGATTAATGTCAACTACTTGTTTATAAATGACATTTCTTCATAATATTAAATTAAGTTTAACCTATTCATGTTCACATATTCTTTCTTTTAAAAATACCAATTTACAATACAAATTCTAATATGCCTATTTCCCTTGTTATTTCATACTTTTTCAAGTCTATGCAATTCAAACGGTAAATAAATAATAATACTGGAAATAAAACAAACAACGGAAAGGGGATAAGGAAGAGAAATGTTCATACAAACGGATAATAACTGAAAATGAATAGCTAATTGACAATAAATAAATAACATATAAGAATAAACTCATAAACATTGTTACTTTTCAGATCCAAAATATATTTACTGTCAAAGTTCTTTTTATTTAGATTACTACAACAACTAATGTATCTATTT
The DNA here is from genome assembly GCA_030737875.1 of Allium sativum. Lineage (NCBI taxonomy): Eukaryota > Viridiplantae > Streptophyta > Magnoliopsida > Asparagales > Amaryllidaceae > Allium > Allium sativum. The sequence continues at coordinate 301,177,686 of CM060925.1, read as the reverse complement.
AGCTTTAACTTAGAAGAAATCTGAAAATCACAGTAATACTCACAATAGTTATTGTAGATCCGGAAAATCTTCTAAAATAGTTGTTGTAGAGTTATTCCTTTTAGTCTACGTTTTAACAGCACCTCGGCATCTTCTTAATTTTATTTATTTATAGAACATACTTGAAGGAAGAAGAATGAAGAATGTTTGTATGCTAGGAAATTTTGAGGCTTATGGCCTAATTATAAAATAACTACGATAAATCTAAACCTTTTGATATTAGTTTTATAAATCTAACTGTATATCTCAAGCTATGTAACACCCCGGATTTTTGAATAATCAAATTAACTAAATTCAAGAATAATTAATCTCAGATGTGAGAATTAAGGGAAACAGATTGCGCCATTTTGTTCATCTCGGAATTCTGGTTGAGATAGAGTCCGAATTTGCGTAAAACGGATATCGGATGAAGGAGATATGGACGAACGAAGTCAGGCGGGAAAAATCAGAATATATATATATATATATATATATATATTTGCACTGGCGCACTTGGGAAGTGCGCCCAGGCCGAGCAGAAAGCCTGCACTGCTTTCTAGTGCAATCTGATCGATATTGTGACTCATTGCCGAGTCCTTTCTGACTCCTTGCCGAGTCATTAGGGCTGAGGTGTCACCCTATCCTGACTGAGTGGTTTTGATTAACCCTAAGATCATCCGACGGCTATAATTAAATTGAAATTCTATATAAACATGGGTAGACTCAAACCCTAAAATCAAATAAAAATCTGAATCATGGCCGTCATGCTGTCATCTTGTAACCTAGAGTAGCCGCCACCAACCAGAGGGAAATCAAAGCTAGTCAACTCAGTTCTATTCAACTCTAATCTAAACAATAACAAATCTACTACAAAGGCGAGCTAAATCAATTTTAGAACTCAGATTTCAGAACGCAAGACCTTCTTTTTGTTAGTTCGATTTCTTTAATAAGATAATTAACAATTTAATTGGATTGAGCTATGATTTGGATTATATTGTTATGTTGTGAATCATTGACCTTATGTTATTATCTATGTTGTAAATCTATGATGTTATTATCTACGTTGTAAATCTATGATGTTATCATCTATGTTGTAAAGCTGTGATGTTATCATCTATGTTGTAAATCTTTGTAAATTGTTGGCTTATGTACAATCAATTCATAATGATGTTTCATATGCTAGTTTGGTTATGTTGTTGGAACAAATTCATATGTTAAATCATATGTAGGTATGCAAGTTTAGATGTTAATTTAGATATGAATCATATGCAAGTTAGTGAGAATGATACACAACCTTACATGTTTCATGACATCTATTTTATGTGTAAATTGGATCTAAAGTTAGGCTATGACATGTGTGAGTTAGATGCAAGTTTACATCATAGTTTATGTTGTATAAATCACATATTCAAGTTTACACCTTATGATTAGATCTATGACATCCATAGTTTATGCAAGTTTGTAACTTTTGCTTATGCAAGTTTTTGGATGAAAAACCTTATTCACACATGCAAGTTCACCCCTTATGTTTAGATCTAGTTTTTATTCTATGCATGTTGTGATGTTTTCTCTTTATTCCATAAGTTAGACTATTCGAGTCTAACGTATATTTTACGTTAAACGAACAAACGTACAACGTGGGGCAATGGGATAGTATTAAAAGATTTAATATTGAGAATTGTCATAAATGCCTAAAATGTGATGTTAATTGGTATAATTTTATAAACCATAAATAGATGTCCATAATTGAGTCAATTATGGACATAGTTAAATTTGTAATTGATTGGCAATTTGAATAGGGAAATTAATTAAAATTAGGGTAATTAGTTACTTTTAATTAATCACCTAAGACACGAGGTTAGACTCTTTTGTGATGTAAGACTGCCCAGACCCGCCCGACAAATCCAGCTGCCACAAATGCTAGTCTAATGTGGGAGGTCTTAGACATAAATTAAATGCGTAATTGTTGTAAAGACACGAGATTAGGCTCGTTTGTGGTGTAAGACTGCCCAGACCCGCCCGGCAAATCCAGTAGCCACAAATGCCAGTCTAATATGGGAGGTCTTTACAAGGTTACAGTCTTAATGAATTAAGAAACACTTAACCAGATAAACATGTGGTGGGACATGAGGGAGTTAAGTGGGTGCCTTGGGTGGCACGTGGAATTTAGTGGGTGCCTTGGGTGGCATTTGAAATACGATTAGATGCACTTAACCAAGATTGAAACATGTAAGAAAACATGAATAAGAATGGGGTTAAGCGGGGAAAAACTTAGACGGGACCAAGCATAGGTGGAAAGCTTGTGTCATGCATGAGGGCCCTTTTCAAACCAGTAACGATTAAGTATTTTGTGGGCTCGACTCGAGTCGAGGACGGGACACGCGTACCGGATTTGATTGTAAGAGGTCAAAACGGCTAGCGGTGGCAACGCAAGTCCAACAGTTCATATGCGTGTGTGGGCCCGGGCTGGTAGGTAAGACTTTGTTGCATCGTGTAGATATAAGCCATGCATTTTTGGTTGTATCGGGTTGCCACTTCGGGGAGTGATACACCCCAGTATGGGGCCAGCACGGGTATCTATGAGTTAGCGAGCCGATCGAATGGGGGTAGTGGGTACACCTAGTGGAGATAGGGGCAGACGGCACCTATGGAGGTAGCTAGGGGTACACGGAACTACCATTAGCAGCATTAAGTTCTGTAGGCAGGATCGACTTTTAGGGTGACTAGTAGTGGCGTAGTATAGTAATTATCTTATAGTGCTTTAGGTGCGCCTTTAATGTTATCTTTGTTCGTCTTATTTCCCTATCATACCCAATTGTTCACAGTCATTTCCTTGTTTTCCAGCTTATGCCTTAGCCTAGTTATTTTGATAATTATATTGTTTAAGTTATCGCACTCGCTAGACTTTATGTCTGACCCCCTTTTCTTTCCACCTCTTTCCTTCCTTCCCCCTTAGGTTTGCAAGGAGGGAATACTACAGCTTAGTGCTAATTTCTTTCAGTTGCTTGAAGATAGTAGATGTATCGCTTGGGACTCTCTCATCTTTATGGCTTTGATTTTGCTCAGTGGGGATTTATGGCATTTATGTTATTTAAGTATTTGCTTCTTTATGTACTTGAAGTTTTTGGAAAAGACTATTGATTCTGTTGTAATGGTTTTGGAAACTACTTATGTAAACTTGTTTTGAGTTATGATGAAATAAAAATAAGTTTTATCTTCCGCTGTTTTGTTTTATTTATTTATTCTTGTAATTTATCTGTTCTATACAAACAATAACTCTTCATGGACATTGATGCATTCCCTTTGTGAGTGACAATAATGAACGTGGGGTGTTACACGTGGTATCAGAGCTATGGTTACAAGAACAGATAAAAAGTTTTGAAAAGCGTTTTCAAAAGTATTATTTTCCTAGAAAGTATTTTCAAAAACTTATTTTAAAGAAGCTATTTTCAAGGAAAGTTTACTTAAAAGAGCATAATCCCCGCAAGCCATGCATCTCTCTTTCTCTTCCATTGCTTTAAAACTCTTTCTTTTTCTTTTCAGCATGTCTGTAGCATCTGAGATACCAGAGGGTGTTCATGTACCCGGTTGGTTTCGTCAATATCTCAAGGCTAGGGCCGCTGCCGCGGGAACGGCTGACGTTCCTCCTCCTCCTCCCCCAGCACCAGTCATTCCTCCGTGTGGAGATACTTTCTCCAAGATATGTAAAGACTTCCGTTCGATGGGTGGAAAATCTTTTAGTGGATCTGAAACATTCATTGAAGCTAGAAATTGGTTGAAAGAAGTGGAGGATCTATTTGGCATCTTTGATTTGGACGATTGTAAGAAAGTCCAATTGGCTGCTTGGTTGATGAAGGATGAAGCTTCGTTTTGGTGGGAAGTCACTAATGGAGAGCGTCTGGTTGATATATAGCTAGATTTCAGGCGTAGGTTTGAGGCAAAGTTTCTCTCACGGGCTGAAGAGAATCTATACATGGAAAGGTTTTTGGCATCAAAGCAAGGGAACCTATCAGTAAAATAATACATCAACAAATTCAATCAGTTGGCGAGATTTGGCTTTGACTCGGTGAATACACCTGAAAAGAAGGCCCTGATATTTGTTAAGGGTTTGAACGAGCCACTACATGGGTTAGCTATGACCCACATCCCACCTTTGAGAGGCTAGTTGATATGGCGCTTATGCATGAATAGGAGAAGGGCGCCAATGCTAATAAGGCACCAAAAAGAAAGAGGATCAAAAGAAACCGCAGCAACAACAACAAAACAAGAAAGGAGGGAAGAACAATAATGGCAAAGGAAAGAAGAAGTGCTTTAATTGTAGGACACCAGGCAATCTGAGTAAAGACTATAGGAAAAAGAAGAAGACTGGCTGTTTCCACTATGGAGAGGTAGGTCATCTAGTTAAGGACTGCCCAAGGAAACATGGGCAAGGGCGAATGTAACAACCCGTATTTCAACAACATGTTAAAACGAGAATCAAGGCAGAATTTAATTTTAAATTCTGAATCAAGTAAAACGGGCTATGCCATTGCGTTCGTCTCGGAAAAATACGCGAAATAGAGTCCGAGTTTTCGAGAATCGGAGTCCGTATGACCCGTTTAAGGCCCAATGAAGATTTCTGGAAATTTGAATTTCGGAAACAGTTTTGGAAATCAGAAATGGGGCCAGGCGGGAATTTTCCCGCCAAAGCCCATGTCGACAGGGGAGTCGACAGGGCTGTCGACACCCTTGGACCCCAAGTCGACAGGGCTGTCGACTTGGGTGTCGACTGGGTCCAAAAACACAACTCCGTGTTTTGTGGCCTGGTGCACCTGGATGCAGTCTTGGTCTGGTCTGATGGGCCTGTGACGATTTCTGTGGTCTAGATTAATCCTAGATCTAATCCTATGGCCTAAAACTATCTTAATCTCTATAAAAAGACCCTAAACCTAATCTAAATCCCTAAAAATAAAACCTAGCAACTAAGTGCTGCCAAAATCAACATTGATCATGGCCTCCATCTCCAATCCCTAGAGCCTATGCACTCAAATCAAGTTCAAATCAAAAGGTGCAAGCTTGCTACACCAAATGAAGGCCAAATCAACGTTGCTATGCGAGTTCCATGACGATTCTTCAACAAAGGAGGCACCTTTCTTAGCCAAGATGATTCATGCTTCTTTGCCTAGGCCTAACTATGTAAGTTCTAGCTACTTTTGGATCAAACGGTATTTTTAATGTTGACATGGGATAAAATGAGGCTAAACATGATTATGCGAACCTATATGAACCTTACCTTGCCTCTTGTGTTCATGTTTATGATTTTAGGCCATGTGAGTGACTTAATCATGCCTCTCATGCTATGCATAACCTAGTTTAACTTGCAAGTTTGGATCTTTATGCATGAAATGCTAGCATGAACCTTTAGGAACCACTTTACTTATGAAACATTGGCTAAGGCAAGATTTTGAGGCTTATGCATGTTTATGAACCCAAACCCCTTATGGTAACATGCGAGTTTGTGGCCAAATCCTTTATGAGACTATGCATGCTCGTGGCCAATCCCCTCTTTTAAGTTGTGCATGTTTATGGCCAAACCCTTTTTGATAATATGCATGTTTGTGGCCAAATTACCTTATGACACTATGCATGTTTATGGCCAATCCCTTTATGATGTTATGCATGTGGAAGCCAAGCCCTTTTTGGCATCATGCATGTTTTGAGACCAATATGTGACATAGTATTCTTACTATGTTGCCTCGCTTTGCTTGCATTGGGAAAACACGATTTTTGGGTAGTTAGATAAACATGAACATGTCGCAAAATCTTAATTTGAATATGACATGTGGTTATACTTGAAAATATGACTTGAAAGATAACATGGAAGTTGGCATGTAAGTATGCATAAAACATGAGCTTGGGAATTTACCTATTAAGTTAGGTCTACCCTTTGGGAATTTACCTATTAAGTTAGGTCTACCCAAATGCTTGAAAACTTGTAACATGTTTTGGAAACATGATGAACTTAGATAATATGAGTGTGGCCAACTCGAGGTTGGGTTGAGTTTGCAACGTAAAACTACCCGGAACCGACCGACCTAACTAGTAGTTGCAAACAATAGGACCCAATGTGAGAAGTTGGTCATGTCGCGCTTAAGACCCGAGGTTAGACTAGGTTGTGGTGTAAATCTACCCGGACCCGCCCGGCTTAACTAGTAACCACAACAAGGTCTAATGTGAGAGGTTAAGAGTGCATTAATTAAATTAATGCCACATGATAAGGTTAAGTAAATTTGACTAATGACACTTAACCGATATGACACGAGTGGGTAGGTTAAGTGGGACCGGGCTTGATTTCCTTAATGACACTTAACCGTGCAAGATGATTAGGAGATGGGGTTAAGTAATTTACACTTAACTAATCCGACTGGGTAATTAGGTGAGGTTAAGTAATTAAGACTTAACTAACCTAACCACGGTAATTAGATGGGGTTAAGTAATCCACACTTAACTAATCTAAACACGGTAATTTGACGGGGTTAAGTTAAACACTTAACCAATTTAAACTTGGTAGTTCAATGAGGTTAAGTAACCAATACTTAACCAACTTAACGTGATAATTTAATGGGGTTAAGCAACTTATACTTAACCAATTATACATAAAGATTTGATGTGGTTAAGTGATCTAAACTTAACCAATCTAACTCGTTAATTTGATGAGGTTAGGTTAACCTATACTTAACCAATCTAACGTGAAAACATGATAAGGCTAAGTCACGAATCACTTGAATACGCTTGACCGATTTGACTCGGTAATTTGACAAGGTCAAGTTAATTTATATAATCAACCGATCTAAAATGATAATTAGACGAGGTTAAGTTATGGATTGCTTAATATACTTAGCCAACTTGACACATGGTCTGTAGGGTTAAGTCTTGGACTTGGATACTTAGCCAGTTTCGACATGTTTTGTAGACGGGTTAAGTTGTGAACTTAAGTGACACTTAACCCATTAGATAAACCCTAATTCGGAGGATTAGGTAAATAACCATAGTTAACAAGGATAATGGAAATAAGGCTAAGTGGTAAACCTTAGTTAAGGGAAACTAAGTAATAATTCTTAGTTAAGGAAATTTGGACCATTTCTTAGATAGATCAGTAACCCGATACGTTAGGTCAACGTTAAGTATGCGTGTAGGAGCAGGCTATCTGATTTAGATAAAGGCTCCAATGAACTGGGTAACGAAGCAGCGGCTTCGGGGAACGTGAGGATATTCTTGGGATCCCTCTGTGAGCTGCCAGGTCATTATACTAGGCTCACGAGAGGTTGAGGTCTGCGGTAGAAGAACCAAGAATATGCCTTGGTTGCTATGCGAGCGACCTAAAGACTGGGGTGGATAGCAGTGAGTCGACGGATACATAAGGTGCCCGAGATAGCAAGTTCGCCGATCATCTACCATCTTGAGTCAAGCGTGTACGTACGGAAAGGCAGGGAACACCCAACAGACCATAATTGCTATCTAATTATGGGTGAGGTAGGCCGTAGGATGTGGGCTGGCCGGAGTGTAGTTCTCATGCAAGATTTTCTCTTGTGTTGCCTTTCACTAGTTGAGGGAGGGGTCTCGTGGGACCATAGACACGTGTAGAAAAGCAGACCTTAGTATCTGCATCGGCAGATAAATCTAAAGCTCCCGACCGAGTCCTGTATTTCTTGTTCTGCCCTGTGACAGGACTCGGATGGCACGATGTGATACATGTGCATACAGTTATAGAAAAACGATTCACGATGAATGCGTGGGAAAAAGGGCGCGGTTGAGGGTTAGCGTAATCCCTAGTGGCCTAGGTGGTTTAACCCAAACCGAAATACGAAAGCGTGCAATAGGTTAGCGTAATCCCTAGTGGTGCTAGGTGGCGTAAGTCCTAGTAGTTCAAACGATGATTCATATGGAAGAGCCTAGCTAGAACAAGGGTGACAGTCCAAACGATTTCAAGGATAATACGACATGAGGAAGCCCGTACGAGGTACGGCAAAGGACTGAACTTATATACATGGAAAGAAACATATGATTTGAGTAACCTATATATGCGATATATTAGGTTGACATGGACCATTACACGACTTTGAGTAAGGGACATTCATGGTTAACACGTGACGCGGGTTGGGATACTAGTACGAGAGGTGCAGAGCAAATATACATGTTAGAACTAGGAAGAATATGCATAATAGATACCGTGGGATGTTAGACGGGGTAGGTACCTTGGGATAATGTACTCGATAGAAATCTGACGATGTGATACCTTGACCTATCACAACACCGTAGTTTATCATGATACCTTAGTTTACCTTGCCGCAGTAGTTCAACCGGCTACCCTGGTTGATCTATCTTGTAGTTATCCTTATGTTTACTTTCAGTTTATGCATGTCATGTTACCTTTACCTGTTTTTATACTGGAAGTAGATAGGACTTACTCAGTCTTTTTGACTGACCCGTTTTGTTTCGCCTCTTTTCTTCCGTTCCCCCCCAGGTTTCAGGGAGGAAACAATGCTGTTTAGTTCGGACTTCTTCTGCTTGAAGGTCATCATGGATGGCTTGGACTTCTCTTGGCTATGGCTATTTTACTGTTTTACTTGGGGAATAATTTATTAAAAAGTCTTTATGCTTCTTTACTATTGCAAGACAGGTTTTGAGGTACTCTGATGTAAAAAGGCTTTAGACCTTATTTATTCATGTTATGAAAGTTTGATTTTACTTCCGCTATTTATATATGTTCTGTCTTGTGATATTTCTGTGCATGTTTACCAATAATGCCCCTCCAAAGCTAGTGCATTCCTTTGCGAGTGACCCTAGCGGAGGCGGGGTGTTACAGCGAAGAACTTCTGGAGGACAGCTTCATGCTCTCGTGGCATTAGGGCAGGCAAGGGAGCAGTTCCAGGCTCTCGCGGTCCCACCGCTGCAAGTATGAAGTAGAAAAATTTCCGTCGAGAGTTTAGTTTTTCCATTTGATCATCCTGTCCGTACCTTATTGGATTCTGGCGCATCACATTCGTTTATCTCTACATTATTAGTTGAAACACTGCACTTAGATACTAGTCTTGTTGTGGATCCTATTGTAGTCTCAAATCCGATTGGTGGGTCGCCTCATTTATCCATGTTTTGTAGGGATTTGAGATTGTCTATCTTAGGCGTTGGTTTTGAATGTAATGCTTTTGTGCTTGGTTTCACAGGTTATGGGCTGATTCTAGGGATGGATTGGCTAGCCCGATATGGTGCCATCCTAGATTGTGAATGAAGGGTAGTAAAATTGTTGACTCGTAGTGGAAAGACCCTTGATATTTCTTGTGACCCTAGAGGACCGGTGATGCTTAGTTATCTTGATTCACTTTACTCATCCAATGATGATTTACATTCTATTCATATAATCCGTGAATATGTTGATGTCTCCGATGAGGTGAGGGGTCTACCCCCAAAACGTGAGATAGACTTTCGTATTTATCTTATATACAATGCAAAACCAGTATCTCTTCCATTGCGCCACATGGCTCCTCGTGAGAGGAGGGAGCCCAATAAGCAAGTAGGGGAGTTTCTTGAGAAGTGGTTCATAAGACGTAGTATATCAGAGTGGGGTGCTCCAGTAGTATTTGCCACGAAGGCGGATGGTTCCCTTAGACTTTGTGTGGACTATAGAGAGCTTAATAAACTTACTAAGAATAATAGGCACCCACTGCCGAGGTTTGATGATCTCTTCGATCAGTTAGTTGGTGCCTCAGTGTTTTCGCAATTGGACTTAGCCATTGGTATCCATCAGTTGAGAGTGGCTAAGGATAGCATAGACAAGACTGCCTTTAGTACTCCGGACGGTTTCTATGAATGACTTGTGATGACCTCCGGTTTGACAAACGCTCCCGCATACTTTGTTGACTTAATGAGTAGGGTGTTTAGGGAGTACCTTAATAAATTCGTGGTGGTCTTTGTGGATGACATCTTGGTCTTTTCTAAGAGCGAGGAAGAGCATGCCCTACATCTTAGGGAAGTGTTGGAGACCCTTCGAGCGCATAACCTTAAAGCTAAATTTTCTAAATGCCACTTTTGGAGGAAGGAAGTGCAATTCTTAGGGCACATGGTTTCCAAAGAAGGGATAGCTGTGGACCCCACGAAGGTGGTGGCCATCCAAGATTGGAAGGTCCCTAAAAATGCTACCGAGGTGAGGAGTTTCTTGGGGTTGGCCGGCAACTATAGGAAGTTTATCAAGGACTTCGCAAAGATATCAGCACCGTTAACACGCTTGACAAAGAAGAACCTAGTTTTTACGTGGGACGTAGATTGTGATGATGCGTTCTAACGTTTAAAGAGAGCTTTGACCACAGCTCCAGTCTTAGTGTTGCCAGATGGGAGTAAGCCATTTACCGTTTATACCGATGCTTGTGGGATAGGACTAGGCGCAGTCTTAATGCAAGAGGGAAGGGTAATAGCCTATGGAGGAAGGCAGTTGAGAGTACATGAGAGAAACTACCCTACGCATGACCTAGAGTTGGCTGCTATGGTTTTCACGCTTAAGTCTTGGCGCCATTATCTTCTTGGCGAGAAATTCGAATTGTTTACAGACCACAAATCACTAAAATATTTGATCTCTCAGAAGGACTTTAACTTAAGGCAGCAAAGGTGGATGGAATTCTTAGCATCCTACGATTTTGAGATAGCATATACCCCTGGCAAGGGTAACGTGGTGGCAGACGCCTTAAGTAGGAAAAGGTTGTCCTTGAGTCCGTTGTTTGTTGAGCGACGAATCTTAGGGTTCATCTCTATGCAGACTTTCCATTGACTTTGTACCCGGTTTGCTAGCATCCTTAGAGGTCAGACCTACGCTTTTGGGACGGATTGGTGAGGCACAGCGGGATGACACACAGTTGTTTGAGTTAGTAGAGAAGCTTATAAGGGGGAAGTCATCGAGCCACCTCAGTAGGTACACCCTAGATGATAAGGGTTGGTTACGTAGGGACGGTAGACTTTGTGTACCTCAAGACGAGGACATGAGGAAGACCATTCTTGATGATGCACATCGTTCGAAGATGACCATTCGTCCCGGCGGGGACAAGATGTACATGGACATGAGATGAGTTTACTTTTGGGCCGGTATGAAGAAGGATGTGGCCGAGTTTGTCGCTAGATGCTTGGTGTGCCAACAAGTAAAAGCAGAGCAAAAGAAGCCCGGTGGGTTGCTTCACCCATTGGAGATCTCACAATGGAAGTGGGAGAGTGTCTCGATGGACTTTGTTGACGGGTTACCAAGATCGAGGAAGGGTAACACGGGGATTTGGGTCATGGTAGACAGACATACTAAGAGCGCCCCGTGAAGAGTAAGAGGACTGCTCCATGGTTAGCCTCCATATACATTTGAGAGAGAGTTCGTTTGCGCGGTGTTCCTTCAAGCATAGTGAGTGATCGCGATCCTATCTTTACTAGCGAGTTTTGGAAGAGCTTGCAAGAGGCGGTAGGGACTCAATTATGTTTGAGCACCGCATATCATCCTTAGACGGACGACCAGACCGAGAGGGTGAATCGTATTCTAGAGGACCTTTTGAGGCTATGTGTTTTAGACTTCGGAGGTACATGGGAGGAGCATCTTCATTTGGTAGAGTTCGCATATAATAATAGCTTTCAGTCTAGCATTGGCATGACACATTTCGAGGCTCTTTATGGACGACCGTGTCGTTCGCCTACTTGTTGGTGGGAATCTACATACAAGATCTTACTTGGGCCCGATATGATTAGAGAGACTTCAGAAAAGATTGATTTGATTCAAAGGAGGATGAAAACGGCGCAAGATAGACAGAAATCTTATGCGGACAAGAGGAGGACAGATCTTGAGTTTGATATTGGGGACATGGTCTTTATCAAGGTGTCTCCATTACGGAATGTTGTTCGCTTTGGGTCCGTTGGGAAGTTAGCACCAAGTTTCGTAGGGTCGTTTCCTATTAAGGAGAGGATTGGACAAATGGCGTATAGAGTGGAGTTGCCCGAGAGACTCAGTTGCGTACAGGACGTATTCAATGTATCACATTTGAGGACGTGCTTGCACGAGACCGCGGAAGTGGTAGAGCCGAGCTTGCTTAGAGAGGTGGAGATAGAGCGTGATGTGACGATTCGACGAGCTCCTACGTGCATTCTTGGGTCGGAGATTAAGAAGTTGAGGAATCGAGAGGTCAACCTAGTCAAAGTGCAATGGGGAAATGATGAGAGCAACGCTACTTGGGAGACGGAAGAGAAGATGCGTTCATTGTACCCTTTTCTTTTCAAGGGTATGTCTTTTAATTTCTCCTTTATCGCCTAGCTTGTACTTGTTCTATCCTTAGCATGTCCTCTCACTAGTACCTTTGACCTTTAGATAGGGTAGTCCTATGGTTGAAACATGTGTTTGAGACATGTTATGTATGACGAATGCTTGTGGATGCAAGTGTTTACTAGTGGTTCTCGTGGATGCATATACACACACTTTAGGCACTAGATCGGCTCAGTCACTTTCGTATTGCATATTGCATATAAATGGATGTATTTAGTAAAATGAATGTACATTGAATGTGTGTATCATATGGATGTTGCAATTAAATGGATGGTTGTGCACACATGTAGTAATGATATGTATAGGATTAACCCTAAGATCATCCAACGGCTATAATTAAATTGAAATTCTATATAAACATGGGTAGACTCAAACCCTAGAATCAAATAAAAATCTGAATCATGGTCGTCATGCTATCATCTTGTAACCTAGAGTAGTCGCCACCAACTAGAGGGAAATCAAAGCTAATCAACTCAGTTCTATTCAACTATAATCTAAATAAAAACGAATCTACTACAAAGGCGAGCTAAATCAATTTAAGAACTCAGATTTCAGAATGCAACACCTTCATTTTGTGAGTTCGATTTCTTTAAAAAGATAATTAACAATTTAATTGGATTGAGCTATGATTTGGATTATATGGTTATGTTGTGAATCATTGACCGTATGTTATTGTCTATGTTGTAAATCTATGATGTTATTATCTATGTTGTAAATCTATGATGTTATTATCTATGTTGTAAAGCTGTGATGTTACCATCTATGTTGTAAATATATGTTAATTGTCGGCTTATGTACAATCAATTCATAATGATGTTTCACATGCTAGTTTGGTTATGTTGTTGGAACTAATTCATATGTTAAATCATATGTAGGTATTCAAGTTTAGATGTTAATTTAGATATGAATCATATGCAAGTTAGTGAGAATCATATACAACCTTGCATGTTTCACGACATCTATTTTATGTGTAAATTGGATCTAAAGTTAGGTTATGACATGTGTGAGTTAGATGCAAGTTTACATCATAGTTTATGTTGTATAAATCACATATGCAAGTGTGTGTGTGTGTGTGTGTGTGTATATATATATATGTTGCAGCATGAATCATGTAATGTAAAGTTTGTAACCATTGCCTATGCAAGTTTACACATTATGATTAGATTTATGACATCCATAGCTTATGCAAGTTTGTAACTTTTGCCTATGCAAGTTTCTGGATGAAAAACCTTATTCACACATGCAAGTTCACCCCTTATGTTTAGATCTAGTTTCTATTCTATGCATGTTGTGATGTTTTCTCTTTATTCCATAAGTTAGACTATTCGAGTCTAACGTATAATTTACGTTAAAGGAACGAACATACAACGTAGGGCAATGGGATAATATTAAAAGATTTAATATTGAAAATTGGCATAAATGCCTTAAATGTGATGTTAATTGGTATAATTTTATATACCATAAATAGATGGACATAATTGAGTCAATTATGGACATAGTTAAATTTGTAATTGATTGGCAATTTGAATAGGGAAATTAATTCAAATTGGGGCTAATTAATTAGTTGTAATTAATCGCCGAAGACATGAGGTTAGACTCTTTTGTGGTTAAGACTGCCCGGACCCGCCTGGCAAATCCAACTGCCACAAATGTAAGTCGAATGTAGGAGGTCTTAGACATAAATTAAATGCGTAACAGTTGTAAAGACATGAGGTTAGGCTCGTTTGTGGTGTAAGACTGCCCGGACCCGCCCGGCAAATCCAGCTGCCACAAATGCCAGTCTAATATGGGGGGTCTTTACAAGGTTACAGTCTTAATGAATTAAGAAACACTTAACCAGATAAACATATGGTGGGACATGCGGGGGTTAAGTGGGTGCCTTGGGTGGCATGTGGAAGTTAGTGGGTGCCTTGGGTGGCATTTGAAATACGATTAGATGCACTTAACCAAGATTGAAACATGTAAGATGACATGAATAAGAATGGGGTTAAGTGGAGAAAAACCTTAGAGGGGACCAAGCATAGGTGGAAAGCTTGTGTCATGCATGGGGGCCCTTTTCAAACCAGTAACCCATTAAGTATCTTTGTGGGCTCGACCCAAGTCGAGGACGGGACACGCGTACTGGATTTGATTGTAAGAGGTCAAAACGGGTCAGCGGTGGCAACGCAAGTCCAACGGGTTCATATGCGTGTGTGGGCCCGGGCTGGTAGATAAGACGTTGTTGCATCGTGTTGATATAAACCATGCATTTTTGGTTGTATCAGTTTGCCACTTTGGGGAGTGATACGCCCCACTGTGGGGCCAGCATGGGTATCTACGAGTTAGGGAGCCGATCGAATGGGGGTAGTGGGTACACCTAGTGGAGATAGGGGTAGACAGCTCCTATGGAGGTAGTTAGGGGTACACGGAACTACCATTAGCAGTATTAAGTTCTATAGGCGGGATCAACTTTTAGGGTGACTAGTAGTGGTGCAGTATAGTAATTATCTTACAGTGGTTTAGGTGCGCCTTTAACGTTATCTTTGTTCGTCTTGTTTCCCTATCATACCCAATTGTTCACAGTCATTTCCTTATTTTCCAGCGTATGCCTTATTCTAGTTATTTTGATAATTATATTGTTAAAGTTATCGCACTCGCCAGACTTTATGTCTGACCCCCTTTTCTTTCCACCTCTTTTCTTCCTCCCCCCCCCCAAGGTTTGCAAGGAGGGAATACTACACCTTAGTGCCGATTTCTTTCAGTTGCTTGAAGATAGTAGATGTATCGCTTGGGACTCGCTCATCTTTATGGCTTTGCTTATGCTCAGTGGGGATTTATGCATTTATGTTATTTAAGTATTTTCTTCTTTATGTACATTGAAGTTTTTGGAAAAGACTACTGATCCTATTGTAATGGTTTTGGAAACTACTTATGTAAACTCGTTTTGAGTTATGATGAAATAAAAATAAGTTTTATCTTCCGTTGTGTTGTTTTATTTATTTATTCTTGTAATTTATTTGTTCTATACAAACAATAGAGCTTCATGGACATTGACGCGTTCCCTTTGTGAGTGACATTAATGGATGTGGGGTGTTACAAGCTGAGTTAGCAAATGAATATAGTGAATAAAGCTGTCTAGATTGGGAAGTAGGAACTCTACCTACATGCAGGTGGGTCGACCACCTAACCACTATGTCAAACCATTGGTCGACCTGCCTTGAACATTGGTCGGCCCAGTTCCGACTGGGTCGCTCACTTACCGTTGGTTCCTGGGTTTTTTTATTTGTCTTAATTTTAAATATAGTTTTAGTCTTTTTAAGCGCATAACTTCCTCATACATTATCTGATTTACACAAACTAAAAGTCTATTTGAATCTGAATTTGGTAATGGATGCAACGGTAAAGTCTGTTTAACTCAATTCTCATTATTTTTCTGATCAGTATTTATTTTATCATTTTATTCCTTCATTAATTAATCCATTAATTAATTGTTCGTTAAAAATTTGGGTTGTAAAATTTTCCCATCCTTAAAGGATCTCGTCCCTGAAATCTCCAAGGTTAGAAGAATGTTATGAATGTCAACACCCATCTACTCAATCACCATCTACTGGCATTAGATGTCCTTAGAATTTCTAAAGCTTTATATGAACATGCGCAAGGGTTTCGTGTACTTCTCCCTATGATAAAGCAAAAATCAGGCAGCTACTAATTCAGTGGACCCCCTTAATGCAACCCATGTTTGTGCCATGTATCCAATATGTATGCAAAAGAATCCTAACAAGGCATCTAAATTCTATATGTGTGCACAACCATTAACAAAAATGCAACATCCATGTGATGATTCAACCATTTTCACCCATTAAAAATTAAAATTCGCACACATCCATATGAATATGTAAGTGTTTGAGCCGATCTAGTGCATGTATGTATATGCGCCTACCGGAAACCACTTGCAAACATTTGCAACCATCAAACACAACATGTCTCAAACACATGTTTCAACCATATCCAATCATCTATAAGCTCAAATCCTAAAATCTACACTTCCCAAGGATACACTAGAAGGAAGTCCCTAAACGAAGGAAGAAGCGACAGGTAGAATATCAAAGAGGAAATACTTGTCAGTAGAATACAGGTAAGCAACTTGAATCCCTTAGTAAAGTTCCTTCATCTCACTCATCTTTAGTTACTTCGGGAAGAAGCTTTCAAGTGAAATAACCGCAAATCTTACCTTCTCTTACAAGAAAAGTCACACTTTTCCTCCTTTCAACATTTCTAGTCTTTACTTTACACATCTTGTGTTCCTTGGCTCATTCCACTTATGTTGTCCAACCTTATAAAGACTTACTTACCGCCCCACTTTTTTTATATAATTTTCCAAAACCTTTTTTGAAAAATCTTAATGTGAAAAAAAATTAGTTGCAAAATTTCTTTTTGAAACATATATTGTTGCTTTTATGAAATTTACAAAATACAAATTTCATATCAAAATACATTAGTCTTTCAAAATTCTTGTTCATTAAAACTTTACACATATGGGGTTTCGAGTAAAAGTGGTTCCATAAGTTTCCCTAGAAATCTCCTTATTATACCCTTGCCTAGGAACACAATTATTTCAAAAAAAAATTTACTTGAATTTTTCCGAAAACCTTTCCACTACAACCAAAGTCCGACTACTTCCTTAAAAATATAAGTAGAAAATTCCAGCATAAGGGCTACACTATTCTTTTCAAAAGATATAGTTTAGGGAGTAAAATATTCCGATCCAACTAACCCTTCGCAGGTCAACACTCGAGTTCGAGTACCCCTAAGAAAATCCACTTTCCTTTCTACGTTTGAGATGACTTATTATACAAATAGCTTGCTTAAGCCTCCAACCCATCCATTGGTAGTATATTCACATAGCTAGGAAAGATTCTACTCATAACCATGAAACTTAACCCTCACTTACACCATGTGCTTTATCAAAAGAGGCTACAAATTTATCATTGCCACAAATACCCTTCCGAAAAATAATTTCTCTCTCCTAGAAAAATATATTTAAAACACTTTCTATTTGGAATATATATAGCACAAAGAGAACTAAACCGATACTTCCTAGAGATGCACTAAGAATATCAACATGACTATCCCTTCGGGTCGCAAGATGTTTAAAAAAATTAGTCCATCACATGACTTAACCCTAACATCCCCTTCTTGCAGTCAAAAATAGTCCCGATAAATACTTTACAGGAATTAGGCCCATAACTTTTTCCTATAAGTCCATATGACAAAATAAAGCCTACGCCATATTTTAGGCTCGCAATATACCCCCTCATTGTAAATCAATATGTCAAATGAGGCTGAATCATGGCAACCTAATCCATACCCGGAAATGCCCAAAATATCAAGATTTTAGTTTCAACCCCGACTCGCTATAGATAAACAGATAATCAAGGCGATCCCTATGGGGTTCAGAAACTACCACTGGACCTTAGTGCAAAACAATCACTAATGCTATCATCACTCGCTCAGGGATTTACCCTATCTGTAAGGGGCCGCTCCATTAAGCTTACGGTACAGGCACTCTACAAGATTCGACTTATCGGGACAATATCCCCATGTAACCAATACATCAAAGGAAAAATGGACAAAATATTCCTAAACCAGATAGTAGAACTAGAAAGAACTAAAGATAGATAACAATCTTTCTTTCACCAACACTTGCCTTTTCCTTGAAATTTTTTATCAACACCCTTCCTCAAAATCCTTTCAACATTAATATACTCATGTTGATCTTTTACTTGTCATTCTTAAAGTCACCTTTTTTGGAAGTTCCCTAATTAATTGTTTATCAAAAACGTATAAGAATCTATTTCCATTGTATCACAAAATATATTTTATAGAAACCTGTGATTGTAAGATATTTCTTTCTAATTATCTTTAAATTAGTGGTTATTATTGCATTATGGTAAAATTCCTATTCTGCACCAACCCATTCATTCTTGCAGCGACGTTTTCCATGTTAAAACAAACTATGGAAATACACCCATTTTCTATAACAATCAATCTAGGTTTTTCTTATCTTTTAAAATATCCAATTTTTTCACTAAATAAATAAGGTAGTTCCATCCATGGTTAACCCTTTTAATATCTATCTAGCAACTAGTTCTTTTTTTTAACATCGATTCTTCCCAACTACTAAGCTAAATAGTTTTGTCCATTATTCAAATTTCCATCATATAAAGGAAAGTTTATATAGAATGCCTTAAAACTCAACTAAAAAGATAAAGATTTATAAAGAGTTAAAGGAAGGGTGTAACTGACTAAAGGGGATATTTTATTTTCAAAAGTAACTTTCGATTTTTGAAAAATGCATTTTCTTTTGAAAATCCTTTCTTTTAAAACAAAACATTAGTGATCTTGGTAACCTTAGGCTCTGATACCAAATGTAACACCTTACATTCCTTGTTGTCACCAATATGAGGATTTCATTAAGTATGGAGCACTGTAGGCATAAAGACATAAAACATCACAAAGACTAAGATTTCACAAAATATAAATTTACAGCGGAAGAAGAAACTTTCATTTTACAAAATACAAAACCATCTTTGTTTTATTTAACCAAACAGTTACAAATTCTCAAGTCTCAAAATCTTAGTAGAAAACAGTATCACAATAAACAATATTTTCCCCAAATATAGTCAAAAAGATACGACCTAATGTGAGAAAGACAATAGGAAGTAATCCAACTTGCAGACCATCATGACAACGCTAATAAAGAAATCTCAGCTATATACTTTCTCCCTGTATACCTTGGGGAAAGGAAGAGAAAGGAAGAAAGGTAAAGAGTCAAACATAAAGCCTAGTGAGCTGCTGTGATTACCAACTTGACTTGCTAGGTTAAGTAAAACAGATAAACAGTGGTTCTAGTGTCATAAAGGTAATTGTCTATACATTTCTAAAGGTGAACAATAACTGATATGAACTTATAATAAGGGCTGGCTATTCTTATAAAAGACTATGATGATAACAACAATAACAATAATCAGTTCAGGCAGATTGACTGTTTTGCACTTCTACCGATTTAAAACGAAACAAGTAATTAGGAGAGATTTTTCCTAGTGCCATACATGCAATCAGCTCCCTACAATGCAAATATCATGTGTCAGCCCTGGAAGTAGGGTTTATCACTCCCTAGCACGAAGACTTATAGGACATAGACCTATTCGCTGGTGTTATAGCGACTTGTTTCCCTAATCGTACCCATGCACGCTCCTGACTCCGCCGGAATGCGCCCGTACCTAGCTTCCACCTTTGAAGCTCTTACTATCCAGATCAGTAAAGCGTGCCCCTACCTAGTGTGAGGCCCTTCCTAAGATACCAACAGGGATACTGATTGATACGGGTTCACCACAACTCGATACACGCCACCCCCTATGCTTGTGCCCCAAGGTAACTAGGATTTTAAGAGTCCCAAAACCTAATAAAACAGCGAGACGTGGGACCTCATAGCTTATTAATTAATGATTTTAACATAGCATGTTTGAGTTCATTAATAAGCATGGTTGTAAATGACATTTCCTAAAAATGTTATTCTGTGTACAAGCCTCCCACCAAACAAACAAGCACATGCTCAATTAAATATAGATTACTGTTAACCAGCCTTTTGGTCTGGTTCCTAAAAGTACACAAGACACGCTCGACTTAACGCATCGCGTACAACTAAAGCCCAAAGGAACGCCTAAAAGCGAAGGAAACAGGATGTAAAAGGGATCGCGCCAGCAAATATCCCCTTCGCGCAGCATTCGAGGTACGGAACCTCGCACCCTTGAGGTGCGGAATCTTGCATCCTCGAGGTTCGAAATTTCTCACCTTCGAGGTGTGAAATCTCGCACCCTCGAGGTGCGATATCTCGCACCCTTGAGGTGCGACGTCTCGACCCCTCGTGATGCGAGATCGCGCACCCTCGACGTACGAGATCTCGCACCCTCGAGGTACGACATCTCGCACCCTCGAGGTGCGAGATCTTGCACCTTCGAGGAGCGAAATCCGCACCCTCGAGGTGCGAAATTTTGCACCCTCTAGGTGCGAAATCTCGCATCCTCGAGTTGCGAAATTTTGCACCTACAAGGTGCGAAAATTTGTGCCTCGGGTCTAGGTGCGAATTTCTCGTATGTGCAGGCTCCAAGTGCGAATTTTTGCATGTGGTCCCCTATGTCTGCTTACTCCTACCTAACCTCTACCTACCCCCTTCCTATAAATACCCCATGACTTCACACTTAAAAGGGGTTAGAATTTGAGACCTTCGGTCCTCCATAGAGCTCCATTAATGGCATCTCCCGTTTGAAGAAAAAGATGGAATAAAATATCTTCTCTCCCATGTATACAATATATATGATAATTATGACATCATATACGAGAAAGATGACATCATGTCTTAGAGGTGACATCATATAGCCTCAAGGATGACATCATATAGCTTAATTATGACATCATATAGTATAAAGATGAATGTAATGAGATGTCATGAGAGGGTCTCAATCTTGTAACTTTTTGTGATTAATAATATTCCAACAACACTTCAAAGTGGACTTTGGCCCTTTACAAGGCCGAACCACTATAAATCTCTTGTGTTATTTACTGCTTTTCTACTCATGTCTGTGCGACTAAATTAACTATTCCTAGTAATTGGAATATTTGATGTTTATGACATTTTTTGCCGTCTTTTACAAAATAATTTCTTTTATGTTTGGGCAAAGCATATAGAGCAGGTGGAAGATATGTTTTTATTCCACGAGATTGTGCATAAAGGCCACGTCGAATTCCCCACTCTTCTAAATCTTTTCAACAATTAATTCCATCTTTCGATTTGTTATCATGCAGCATCGTGCTTATTACGCTTTCACTAACATTTTTTTCGATAAGCGTCACGTCTAAATTATGACGCATTGGCAGTTCCTACAAAAATCAACAATGTTAAATTTCATTACTAAAGAACTATATTATTGATCAATAAAAAATAAAAAAACTAACTTCCCAATATGGTAAATCAAAGAAGATTGATCGTTTTTTCCACCTTGATATCTCTATATTCACAAGATCACCATCTTCACCTCTATTTATTTTTTTATTAGTATTTTTTCTCTTACTGCTCTCCTGCTTAATTGTTTTCTTCTTACCCTTCCCATTCTTGCTATTATTATTATTTACATTTTTGATTTCTTTCCCAAAATTATTCGGAAAGTTTTTCAAAATAGCAGAGATGTTTCTTCCAGTCAAAACTCTATGTCTACGACCATTTTCTACAGTAATATCAAACCAGGTTTTTTTTTATTTCTCAATGAATCTAAAAGGGGTAAAATTCTCCTATGACCCATATAACTGCTCTTCCTACTACGTTTCAACCATCTATGGCGAGTATTGATACCGCATAATGGACAATAATTTTTACCTTTCACACAACATCCAGCAAGATTTCCATACGCTAGAATGTCATTTATCGTCCATAGTAAAATCGCTCTCATGTTAAAAAGCGATGTACCAAAGGTATCATAAGTTTAAACTCCATTACTCCACAGATGTTGCAAGTCTTCGATTAATGGCTCCAAATATACGTCAATATCATTTCCTTGTTGCTTTGGACCAGGAATCAACAATGTTAAGATGATATTTTCTTTCTTCATGCATAACATTGGTGAGAGGTTGTATGTCACAAGCATCACAGGCCAGCAACTATATTTGGAACTCATTGTCATAAAAGGATTAACACCATCGGTAGCAAGACCAAGTCTTATATTGCTTCGATCAGCTGCAAACGACTCCCATTTCTTATCTACTACATTCCGTGTTATTGAACCCATAGGATGGCGCATTTTCCCATCATTGCTTTTATTACTAAAATGCCATCTAAAATCTTCTGCCGTATTTTGAGATCTGAACATTCTTCTAAATCTAGGAATAATTCGAAAATATCTCAAAACTTTTACCGGAATGCCATGCATAATTTCATTGGTACGTTCATTCTTCTTCCATCTCGACACACCACATTTAGGACAACTTTCCAAATCTTTGTACTCTCTTCTAAAAAGGAAACAATCATTTTGACAAGCATGAATTTTTTCAAAACCCATATCGAATATTTTGAGAAACTTTTTTACCTCATATAATGTTTTCGGAAATACATTATCTTTTGGCAACAATAATTGTTGCACATTTAGAAGTTTATTGAAGCCGGTATCAAACAAACTAGTCTCACATTTAAGATTATAAAGGCGAGGATGGCAGATAATTTTGTTTGATCGATACAATCAGGATACAACGGGGCTTTTGCTTCTTCGAAGTTCCTTAACAAATCATCCTCTCGTTTTTGTGCGCTATCTTCATCTTTATCATCATCGAAAAAAGTATAATTGATGAAATCTACATTTTTGTAATCAATAGTTTCAAATAAATCATATATGTCATCGAACTTAACATCTATGCTTATATTTATGTGCTCACCGTGACAATACCACCTACTTGTCTTATATACACGATCCATTCCTCTTATGATCAGATGCTCAACCACCACCGAAATCTTCATTTTCGTAATCGATAGCTTCAAATTAATCATATATGTCATCGAACTTAACATCTATGCCTACATTTATGTGCTCACCGTGACAATACCATCTACTTGTCTTATATACACAATCCATTCCTCTTATAATCAGATGCTCAACCACCACATTCTCATATTGATGACTAAGATTTCGACAATCTACGCAAGGACATAGAATTTTCTCTACAATTCCAGAATTTTTCATAGCGGTATTTACAAACTTCCGAGCTCCTTGATGATACTCACTACTAGTTCTTTGAAAAAAAAGTATCTTTTAGCTTTCATCAAAATATAGGATATGATTTTCAAACTGCATTTATGTTGAGAATTATGTAGTTACCAGTGTAGATTCACTCAATTTTTATCCATCATCGTCTACATAAGCAAGCAAATTTCTAAAATTTGAAATAATAGTCTATTGTTGAGTACAATCAAATTAACCAAACCACTAAAATAAAACAGTGATACTAAATGAAACACGGCAACTTATAAACTGCAAATAACACAGTCAACATTTTCAGCAAGCATACTAGATGTTAGAAAAAACTGAACATCGGCTAATCAATGAAAAAGATAAAATAATCAAGGCAACGCTTATAGTAACTTAAGGATGAAGAAGACCGAATGGGATCTATGGGTCCGACCTCCACTGGAATGGAAATTCCTCCACTGGCACCGATTGCCTTTCGTTATGACAATCGAGAGACCAAGAGCAATAGTGCAAAGTGACTAGAGATTCGACAGTGAGACAGAGACCAGGCAGACGACGAAAATTGGATGGAAAATTTGTAATTGAGAATTTAAAATTTTGAGGAAATATTAAGGATTCGCGGCCGATTTTAGTAATAGTGGAGGGAAGTGAAAATTCATTCCCGCTAAAGTTTATCTCAACGTTTTAAGATAAAAGCAACGTACTCCTGCTTGATTTCTACAGCATGGAGACCAAAACGCTGTGAGTTGCAATTGTAGATAACTCCTTTTCTTGTGGTGACCTCAACGTCGGCGACCTTGTCTTAATGCAGGTCTTTCCCCCACCAACAGGCCTAGCTCCTCGTTGGGAAGGTCCGTGCTCCAAACAACGGAAGCTCAGCAATGTATCTTTCAAACTCGTAATCGTAGACGGAGCTGAACTCCTAAGGGCATGGAACCATAAAAATCTCCGTTGCTACTTTACATAACTTAGTACACAGTTATTTACTCTTTCGAATTTTTTTCTTCTAACAATTCAATGCATTGTAAAGGCTATTACTGCTAAAGTTATTAGTGGAAATGATGTTCAACTTCCCATCTCTTCCTGTTTATGTTTACTCTGCACATGACACATTTGATTAATCCTGACAACTAGCTTACGTTCAGTTGTGGTGTAGAGCTCTGACCACGGAGTTGGCACTGCTATCTGAGCCTCGAGCCAACCTCAAGGCCAAAATACAATGCCTACTACCGACACCTCGAGCATGGGAACTGGCAACGCTACTTGATTCGCCGGCCCGTGGCGCGATCAAGTATAAATAAATACGAACTCGAATCTCAGCCCCGTGCCGAGACCGAGGATAAATCGTTCCGCGACTTGGGGCCACCCAATAGCCAGGTGGAAGTGATGTAAATTCCTCCCCCGACTATGGGTAACGACCGAATCTTGGCGCAGCACCGAGACTGACCCTTAAATCCTTTCTTCCACCAAGCTCTCAAGGCTGAAGGGTAGCCCATGGCCACGATCGGACCCTATGCGCTGATGATCCGGGCTTCTCTTCTTAGGGGAATAAACGACACTTGCAGCTTGCCTCAGCTCGATGAACAACGGGAGAGCCACACACCGGACGGATCGCACAATGCGACGTCATACGCCTTTGCTACACTTGGGATTAACCCCGGGCAACCCAAACACAGCAGGCGCTCAACCTGGCTTCGCAAACTACGGGTGCCCTGAGTTGAGGGAAACTTACTAGTAGCCTGCGCTCTACCACATCCCCTAGGGATAATTGACCCAGGGCGCAGTACACAATCACACCCCTCTAGAATAATTGACCCAGAGCGCGGTACACAATCGCTTTTTTGTCAAGTGTGATGATAAGTATGCTTATGCAAGTACGGATGCCCGAAAACATGAGAAGAACATCCAAACACTTAATATAAATTGCGATCTTTACTACTTCATATTTCCACATTAAGACGTAATACATGTCTAGCATCTTTCTTTCTAATGACAGAGGGTACACGAGAACCACACCATGTCTTGAAAAACCAAAAGCGAGGGTCGTACTCGCATAAACTATCGGCCTACACTACCAAAATAAATGGTAACTTCTACTTAGATTACTAACACTAATCATGTCTTTTCTTCGTTTGCTTGTGCTTTTTTGCAGATTCAGCGCTCGGCAGTTCATCCTTTGCACCGGGCCTCTCCTTACTAGACCCGCTCTTTCCCTTTCGTCCCTTCCGAGAAGTGGTCGATTCGTGAGAAGCCGAAAGGTGCTTCTCGCCCATACCATCGTCATTAGAGATCTTAGTGATGTGAACAAGGGTTGTATGTAGCGTAGGTACGGGGGCACTACCGACAGCAAGGTCTACTACAGCGCCACTCTTCTCCGTTGTCCCTTGCCTTCTCGCTCAACTCGTTCCTTGGCCTCTCTGGCAGCCCGACGCTCAGCCAGCTTCTGGGATCTATGCGGCGTGTTACCACCAGCCTTGGCTTTCTCAAGGGACTTAGTAGTCCTCTGTTGTGCTTCATCATCCGCTTTCCTCTTCTCATCCGTCTCAGCAGCTCTTGCCTTGATATTTTGCTGATCTTCATTAGAACCTCCTTCCTGACAGCCTCGTCATGCCTCTGCTGCTCCTCCACCTCTTCACGCTTAGCCACCATTTTGGCTTTAGGGTCTCCACCATAGCAGCCAACGAAGGAACATCAACCTCCACTGGGCCCCTGGCAGCCGCACTTTGCCTGTCATACACTTCTCTTTTCTCCATAAGGGTATCGACCATGCTGGGAGTTAACCTTATATTCGAGTAGGTGCCCAGTTGATCCTTGCCCTCTCCAAATTACGCTGTCGTAAGTCCTAGCCCAGATTCCGTTGTTTGTGGGACCACTGGGGAAGGGCTTTATGTTATGGTCAATCCAAGAAGGGTTGTACATTGAAAACACAAACTTTTAGTCCGCAAATTCGGTAATTACATCATCCTCGGGGATGCGTAGCAAAAGAAATTTACCTCCGGTCAGGGACGATGTATTAATGTCTAGGGGGGCACTTGTGGAGGTTGGCAAAGTAAATCCGGTCTCACCTAGATCTTGGTGTTTAGGGTCATACTCGGTCAAAACCCGAGTGGAAGTTGCGAGATCACTCACCATACCCGATTCAGGGACCGACGGTTGATAGGAGCTTGCTTCCACAATTGTCTCCGCTACCACAACACTCTCAGCCATGATAGACTTCTCTTCCTCGGCGGTGAGCCTCTCCATCCTCTCCTTCTCGGCATCCTCAAGCAAAAACCTCCTACCCTCCTCTAACTTCTCGCGCTCCTCGACAGTCAGGAGATCAATCGCGAGTTGATGTTCATCTAAAGTTCCCACATCCACTTGGTGCAGAAAGGCCTCATATGGAACCAACCTCTCCCAAGTACGGGTTAGTTCCCGGGCATAATCGTTAACCCACGAGAGTCCATGGAATCTCAGAACTTTGACATCCATGTTCTGGATGTCCTCTACCATAGAAAATTTCACTCGGAACTCTGTGTTCTCCAGCTCCTTTCTTAGTTACTCCACCTCTCTCTGATGTGCCTATCTCAATCCACCCATCGTCCCCAACACATCCCCGTTACTGGCTTCCGCGTCCTCTCTGGCCTTCTTCATCTCCTCAAGTTTCCTCTTTAGGATTCATTCTCAGCTCTCAGAGCATTGTTGTCAGTTCGGAGGTCGAAGACTCGCGCATTTTCCCTTTCCAGACCGGCGCATACTTTATCCACCACAGCCTTATCTCTCTTCAGGGTCGTATTCTGGGCAGTACGATCAGCTGTAGTTTTCGTGAAAACGAAGTGGGGGTGATCAGTCTCCCTCTTGAGGCCCTCGTATCCTTTCTTTATCTCGGCTACAACAACGAGATTCACGAGTTAGCATTTAAAGATACGAGAATAAACGAAAATGTGCCCACGACACAGAAAGAAAACTCACCAATGTCCGCGTTTAGATGTACAGCGGTGGTCCTCTCAGCATCGATAGTTAACTTCTGATTCATGAGCTCCATATTCTTCCTCTTGATCAGCAACTACAAATGAAAGGAATAGGCGATAATCTCGTTCGCCTTGTGGTACGCTTCCTTCACATTCATCCAAATCTCTAAGGATTCTCTAGCAGGATACGGGCAAAGATCTGGAAGGACCGTCAGCTCATCAAAGTAATGTCGAGGGAAAGTCATTTTCAACCATTCCCTCTGTTCCTCCATAGCAAGCCTTTGTTTCTCGAAAGCCGCTAGGTCCCGGGCCTTGGTTACGGCCGCCTTCTCCGATCTTGGTTGGGCGAGTGGTGGCTCCCTCGGAATAGGGGCAGGAACCTCGGCCGTTGAAGTGGCGGTCAAAGGCTTACGTCGAGGACCCCCTAAATTAAGTCGAGAGTCTCCCTCGGACACCCGAATTGGAGGAGGAGGAGGAGGAGCCGGAGACTGTCGAGATCAATCCCCACCTCAGTGCTCACTGCCACAGCCAAGCAGGGATGGAGTGCCAGACAAGTTGGTCCTTCTTCTGAAGCCCTCGAAGAAAGGATTCCTAGGGCGTTGACGGCCTCCATGTCCATAACCTCTCCTCCATGTCTTCTTGCCACATCACCTGTCAAAGAAATGAAATGAAACAAGTTAAGTCGCATGCACAGATAAGCCACTATGGTATGTAGTCCTGATGAGTGTATGCCCTAAGTGTTCCCTCAACAGACCAGATTGTGATCCGCTCGTAGGAGTTAACCCCTTTGCAACAAGAGCTAAGTCGTCCATGACAACCGGAGTCAGCCGTAGGGATACGCCAAGGTTAAGTTTATTCAGGTCATCATACTGGCACTCGTCTTCGAGCGGGATGGCAGCTCCAGGAGAAGATATCGGAGACAACGACCTAATCGACTCTCCCTCCCCTGTCCCTCCAATCGGGGGCCGAACATGAGCATTAAATAGGCCCTCATCTCTGGCCGCAGCCTCCTCGCCACGAGTCCCATCTCCACCGACATCTCCTTGGAACTTGACGACCTTCTTCGGTCGGGGCCCAGCAGAGGGAATCTCCTTTTTCTGACCAGGGGTCACGGGGCCTTTCACCACCACCTTCTCCGGTACACCGCTTGCCGCTGCGGGCCTAATTACAACCCGATCGTTGGGAAGCAAACCCACATGGCGAAGGCCCTCTTGGCTTGTTACAGTTTCTGTTTTGCGAAATTCCTCGGGAATCGCCCGCAAGGCATCAAGACGTTGTCTGTACTCTTAGCCGGTGGGTGCCTATGGATTCCCTACCGCAATCAAAAAAGGATAATAATAATAATAAGATATGGGCTCCAAAAACTTTATCGTGGAAAGCAAAGTTCGAAGGCACTTACTCACTTCGATCCACCTCCTTGCAAATCCAGGAGGGCAGCGCACAAAGAGCCAGTCTTGTTTAAACACTGATGGTCAAGGGTCACATCCCGCTAAAGAATTTGGTGGCGGCTGTCACTTCCAGGAACCATTGGGAAGGCGATTTGTTTGATGTTCTCCTCAGATAGAAGAAATGTCGAATATGCTATCAGGTGGGTTCCATGTTCAAATACTCTCGGTATAGGACGTAAGTGTTCAAGAGCGACGAGTAAGCATTAGGATGCAACTGCGAAGATGCCAGGCTCAAATAGAACAGAATATCCTGAATATAATCATTGGCTGGGGGAACGCACCCCGCAAAATAAGCTTTCTTGTTCCAAGCAGTTAAACCCTCAGGCGGTGCGTGAGCCCTTCCATTTCCTCCCGACGCATGAGCATCACCTACTGGTATGTTGAATCGCTACACCGTTTTCATTACTACCGTAGCATCCAGGCGCGACGGTACCAAGTCCATTGGATTTTCCAAGATAACAGCATTGGGTAACATATCCGGCGCCACTAGGCCTGTCGGGGCATCTACGTTTATAATGTCCACATTATCAAGCTCTTCGCATATGACCGAAGAATGTAGCCTCTCAATTTGTTCCCCATGATCAGACGCTTCGGATGAACTGGCCAATTGAGAAGGAACAGACTCTTCGGTAGTCACAGGCTCGCTGCCACTCGAGCTACCTCTATCGGTAGAATCAGATGAATGTGACCATGGCAGGGAAGCTTCGGCTTCCAGAATTTTTCCCGTCTTTGATCTTGTTTGCATGGTTAACTATACTTTAAGGCCCCAGTACACTACAATAAATTGATCATATTACAACGGTGGAACACAGTTGCAAAAGACTTTTTACAATGGTGGAGCCACCGTTGTGTATTAAGAAGTTGTAATAGACTAAAATCTTTTACAACTGTTTTGCACCGTTGCAACAACGTTGTGAAATGTATATTTTACAACAGGTTTCCATCGTTGTAAAAAAGTATATTACAACTTTTTGTAACTGTTGTAATATATTTTACTAAAAGTATTATCTAAAGTTGTAATATATGAACAAATTAGATACATACTATTAATAAAAGAATTCATTTCAGAACATATTATCTACAAAATTGAAGATATCAAATAAACATAAAACGTAAAACAAAACAATATATTAGAATTTTTTAAACTTTCAAATCATACAAATATCTCAAGTACATAAAGCAACAACAAAGTCTATTATCCAAGACTCCACAATCCAAATGACTTGAAGTCATCTTTCACAAATATATATCACTAGGAGTAATACAACATTATGAAATTGAGATTTTCTCGCAATACTACAGGTCTGCAATGGTCTTCATTCCTGAGTTTACTTCCAATGAATTTGAGAATTTCTTCCAGTTGTTCTTGAATTAAACTATATGAAGTAACATATTAAGCAATAAGAATGAAGTATATTAAAATATGAAGTAACCTAAGCTACAAAACGTAACAGAAGCTATGCAACATTCAATGTTAATATTTCTACAAATAAATATGAACTGATATGATAATGTGAAGTATAACCAGTTCAAGAAGACATACCTAAGTGGACAAAGATTTAATAAAACACAGCAAATACAAAACAAAAAATAAAGAATACTATGTCATGGCAAGACATTAATTGCATTGCTCACAAAGAAAAAAGAAAAAGGAAAAAAACATATTTAATACTTCTACTGTTGTCCCACCCGAAAAAACTAACAAAATAAAAGAATATCATTATGTTAAACATCATTAACAAGTACCCTAAATTTTTCTTTGACAATAATGAGAATGCAAGAACAAGAATTACATGCATAGTTTTAATATTAACAAAAATCTCCCAAATCTTAAAACAATTAAACATTCTGTACTTTTATTGTTCATCCCCTTTTTATCCCATATTAATAAACGATAGGAAAGCAGGTAATTATGTATGACATAGGATAATTATACAAACCTGCAAGTGGTGGGATTTTATAGTAGTTTAATGAATTGAGTTTAAAAATATTTTAAGTGGGATCGCTAATAGTTTCGGTGTCTATACAGTACCTCCCTTTTTTTAACCAACATCCTCGAAATATCACAAAATGATTCCATTTACTGGAAAGCAGACAACTATGCAAATCAACTAAAACAGTAGTGAAATTACCCGAATGAGAGCTTTCTATAAGCAGACTTGATCTCTTTATGGTGTGAGACAGTAGAAGAATAACATATTGCTCTCTCAACAAAATGAACAAGGTGGACCAACTACATCACCGAACCTTATATAAACCGATTATAATTGATTATAAGGAAACATAGAATTCACAGAAAACAAGCAACAACAGAAATCGGACAAACCTTTATATAAACCGATTATAAGCAAGAATCTACAATGTTCAAACCAACTACGCCACCAAAAATATTCCAAAACACAAATAATAGTACAATATTTCTTTTTTTTAAACAAAATTAATCGAATTATTTTCTTTGGATGTACGATGACAAAAATCAATAAAAAGCAGCAAAAATGAAAAAAAGAAAGAAAAAGTAATTCGCGCTTTGGTGCAACATTGATATTGTAAATGCATTATGAGACTCCATAAGCACCTACGTTCGGACTACTAAATAATTAATATGATCATAACATTATAAATGGAATGAGAAAGTAATCTTACATTTGTGAAGGTGTAAACAAAGCAATCTAACTTGTTCACCAGTCCATTTCCCTTGCATGATCTAACTCTTGTACTAGTATATTGCACAACACCATAACAGAGGATGCTGGAACACACACCAAACCTTCCCTTTAGTTTATCCTCATAAAAAATTGTTGAATCACACTTCTGAAATTCCACCAGCTTGTTGTACTGAACTTGATGAAAAACAAATTAAGCACATAACATATTAACAACCTGTTTTGCTTTTGATCAAAGACTCCAAAAGTTCTGGTCAATTGGATTCTCTTGAAGAAATTAAACTTCACTGGAAATTACTTGTTGGTTGGATATCTTGCGGCTGGTGAATTAGATAACACAAAAAATCAATCGATGGCAATAACAAACTTTTACCGTTTCAGGATCTAGGGCAATAAGGGATTTGGAGCAAAAAATTACACTAAAATTGAGGAGAAGAAGCTCAGAATTAAATGCCAAGGGAGGCCTTTCAATTCAGCGTTCATCGACAACTAATATTGGAGTGCATCTTACTCTCTTTCTTGGTGTGATGGTATTCGTGGTTTGTTTCATTTCAAATTTTGATGAATTGAGCGAGAAGAAAGGTTATGTCTTTAAAGTACAATGTTTCAGATCTAAGTTAAGCCAACACATAATTCACAGATCAAAAAGAAGATATCAGATTCGTGAAGTGAAAACAGATCTGATCGAGACTGTTTCAGATCTAACTACAAGGATACTAATTTTTGCGATGCATGGAGATTAAAACATGTAATCAAACAGTAAGCGCAAAAAATAACCAGCACGCATGATTCCTTTTCAAAATTTCATTAAACAATAAGATAGACAAATTTTACCTCGGAGAAAACACAGCAAATGAGAGAGGCAGAGCTTTGGGAACGTGGGAGGGCTTTCATATTTTCAACCATGACCGCATAAGTAACAATTGACGAAGAAAATAGAGGGACTGGGAAGCACAGACTTTGCTTGAGGGAAAGGAGAATTTGGGGATCGGTTTTGATTTATGGTACAAGAAGAGATGCCAGCGTGATACGTGATTTGTGTTGGAGCCAAAATTTCACTATTCCTACCAAAATTTCGCAAAAATCTTCATTACTGTCACTTTTTTCAGTGTGTAATTAGAATTTCGCCTAAACCTACAGAATTAAACATTATAAGCTAGAAAAAAATTTGTACTAAATATAATATAGATATCTTGGGAATTATTTTGCTAAAATATTATATATTACTAATTAATAATTAATAATAGTTATTATTAATTATTTCTTAGTTCTTCTTAATTATATTTAAATATAATTTATTAAAAGTTTATTTTGTTTATTTTACTAATTACCCTTTATTAAATACTTAACAATAATTATTAAAAAATAATTACTATTTATTAAATATTAAGTATTTATTATTTAATAGTAATTATTATTTATTTGTAAGGTTATCACAGGTTAATTATTATTAAAATATTAATATTATTATTTATTAAATATTAGACATTGCTAATATCTAAACTGCTGAAATAGTTACTACCAAATCAAATATTACTTATTAATAATAGTTATTAATTAACTTTTACTTATTTCTGCTTTGTTAATTATAATCGAGAGTAATACTTATTAAAAACTTATGTTACTATTAATTAATAAGTAGTTAACATACATTAACGATTAAAAATAAATTACTACATAATAACTATTAATTATTTAATAATAATTGATAAACATTTTGATTCCCAAGTTTATTATTAATTATTATTATCAAATATTAATATAATTAGTTATTAAATATAAATATTATAAACATGAAGTTTGTAATAGGCATCTATTACAACTAATAAAATGAAAAGTTGTGATATATGTGTTTATTACAACTTTAGAGAGCTGACAGTTGTCAAAAACATTTATTACAACTGTGCTTTTTGCACGGTTGTAAAAAAGCATTTATTACAACTGTGCTTTTCGCACAGTTGTAAAACTAAAGTTGTAATATGGTGTTTTTGTTGTAGTTGTATTAGACATCACATTGGAATAACCTGTACCCCTCGTTTTGGTGAAAGATAACATGTGTATGCTGTGTCTTGCAAGATTAAGAGATACATGGGAAAGTTAAACAGTCCAACAACTCAGTCATGATTCGGATCTATGCGCTATCCTATGTGAAGAATTCATGTCCTTGTCCGCGCGACTGTTACCATATGCATGCATAAAACCATGCAAGAAAATATGTTATATGTAAACTTAAGGTGTGCAGTCAGGAGATCGAAGTACTGAACCAGAAAAAACGATATCCCTCTAAGGCATGGCACAAAGAAGTTAGGCTAGCGCCAAACCAGAAGACAACGATGAGCAAGAGAGGATCCAACAAGCTTCGAAGTTCGAAAGTTCGAGCCTCATGGTGCAAAGATTTGAACCTCTAAGGGTTCGAAAGTCTGAGCCTTAAGGTTCAAAAATTCGAACCCCGCTGGGCTTGGAAATTCAAACCCCAGAGGGTCGAAAATTCGTACCCCAGGCTCGAGGATCTGAACCTGTCAAGGTTTGGAATTTCAAACCCAAAGGGTTCGAAACTCCGATCTCCAGAGGTCCGGAACTTCGAACCACTCGGGTTCGAAATTTCAACCCCTAGAGCTTTGGGAATTTGAACCCACGAAGGTTCGAAAATTCAAACCACAAAGGTTCAAAATTTCGAACCTCGATAAGATCGAAATTTCCGACCCAGTTTGGGCCCTCGCCTCTCTCTCCCTCGCGTTGAACCACTTCGGCCAGGCCTCGACCTCCTTCCTCCCGGTGCCTCGATTTAAGCCTAAGTTCGAAAAATATTAGGCTTCAAGGCTCGAAATCAATGGTGGTCGAGATAACAAAAAAGGCAATGGAAGAAGAAAATGAGGAGGCGGGGCTATTTATAATAAAAGGAAATAGTCCCTTCGCATTCCCTGGAATTTCGAGCCCACGGGTTCGAAATTTTTAAACCACGAGTTCGATATTTCGAACCTCCGGGGTTTGAAATTTCGAACCCATGAGTTTGAGATTCCGAACCCCCTGAGGTCGAAATCTCGAACATCTGTGGTTCGAAATTTCGCCCCCCACCAAAAAAAAATGAACCCCTCAGGTTTTAAACTTCGCGCCACGCGCTCATGCACACATTTTCCCTGCACGTATTGACCTCGCGGACATGCGAGGCCACATCCCGCGAATACTTGGCAAAGTGAGCACGACACCATATCAGCAACGGCTCGCTCACATTCCTACAACGAACGAGCCTGCCAGCTAGCATGTTTTTTCCTTCAACTTACAGGATAAACCAACAACTCAATTACCACTTCAACTAATTCAAAGCACAACATGTCTACACAAGACGTACTTTGGGGGACAAATGTTAACCAGCCTTTTGGTCTGGTTCCCAAAAGTACACAAGACACGCTCAATTTAACGGATCGCGTGGAACTAAAGCCGAAAGGGATGCTTTGAAGGGAAGGAAATAGGATGAAGAGGGATCGCGCTAACAGAAACCTCACGACACCCCCAAACTCCCCTTCGTGCAACATTCGAGGTGCGGAACCTCGCACCCTCGAGTGCGGAACCTCGCACCCTCCATGTGCGAAATTTCGCACCTTCGAGGTGCAAAATCTTGCACCCTCTAGGTGCGACATTCGCACCATCGAGGTGTGAGATCTCGACCGCTCGAGGTGCGAAATCTCGCACCCTCGAGGTACGAGATCTCGCACCCTCGCACCTTCGAGGTACGAAATCTCGCACCCTCGATGTGCGAAATCTCGCACCCTCGAGGTGCGAAAATTAGTGCCTCGGGTCCAAGTGTGAATTTCTCGTACATGCAGGCTCTAGGTGCGAATTTCTGCATGTGGTCCCCTATTTCTACATACTCCTACCTAGCCTCTACCTACTCCCTTCCTATAAATATCCATGACTTCACACTTTAAAAAGGTTGGAATTTGAGACCTTGGCACCTCCATAGAGCTCCATTAAGGGCATCTCCCATTTGAGGAAGAAGATGGAATAAAATATCTTCTCTCCCATGTATACAATATATATGATAATTATGAGATCATATACGAGAAATGTCTTATAGATGACATCGTATAGCCTCAAGGATGACATCATATAGCTTAATTATTACATCATCTAGCATAAAGATGAATGTAATGAGATGTCATGAGAGGGTCTCAACCTTGTAACTTTTTGTGATTCATAATATTCCAACAACGCTTCAAAGTGGACGTAGGCCCTTTACAAGGCCGAACTGCTATAAATCTCTTGTGTTATTTACTGCTTTTCTACTCTTGTCTGTGCGACCAAATTAACTATTCCTAGTAATTGGAATCTTTTGTGTTTACGACATTTTTTGCCGTCAACAATTACAGAAACTCATTTTACTTAATTACAATTGATCCTCATATTTTCTCATGAGATATTTACTTTATATTAAATTAAGTATAATTCACATGTTCTCCGTTTGCATGTTAATTTCCAATTAAATACCACTTATTCCAATGAACTTGTTTTCCCATATTGATTACTTAATGTTATATTAAGTATAGCTCATTATGATTAACACGTTTTCCCAAAAAGAATACTTAATGTCATATTAGGAATAATTAACGTGTTTTCCGTATAAATATTCAATTAATGTACTTAATGTCAAATAACATGTTTTCCAATACCAGTGCCAAATTAACATGTTTACAAATTGATGTTAAACAACATGCTTCCAAAACAAACATAATGTCCAATCAACACCAGAAGAACATAAACCTCAAATGAACATAAATGTATAATTAACATCAAATGAAAATGAATGTCCAATTATTATGTTTTTTTTCAAATTAACATGAAACGAACATAAACATTTAATTACATGTTTTCCCCAATTAACATGAATGAATATAAACATTAAATTACATGTTTTTCCAAATTTACTTGAATGAACATAAACATTTAATCACTTGTTTTTCCCAAATTAACATGAATGAACATAAATGTCTAGTTGATATGTTTCCCCGGTTAACATATTCTCCCTAATTAATGTTAATTAACATGAATGAAAATTTTCCAGATTCCTCAAATTAACATATCCTCTCTATTATCAATTAACATAAGTGACAAATTACCATATTCCTCAATTTAACTTATCTTCTTTAATGTCAATGAGTGACAAATTACCATATTCACTAAATTAACATATCCTCTTTGATGTTAATTAACATGAGTGACAAATTAGCATAAACTTATATTCAAGTTAAGGTGAATTACATGTTTTCTAACAATACCATACTAACATGTATACCAATTTATGTTCACAAATCAACATCAAATACCATGTTCATCTTATTCAATGCCATATTTATAAGTTAATGTCAAATATATGTTCACCAAGTCAATGTCATTTTGATATGTCTATAGATTAATGTCAAATACATGTTTACAAATGACATGTTTAACTTATTCATTTTTACATATTCTTCCTTTTTAAAAATCCCAATTTATAGTCAAATTCTAATATGCCCAATTTCCCTTGTTATTTCATACTTTACCAATTCTATGCAATTCAACTGGTAAAGGCATAATAATACTGTAAATAAAACAAACAATAGAAAGGGGATAAGGAAGAGAGATG
Source organism: Allium sativum (assembly GCA_030737875.1). Lineage (NCBI taxonomy): Eukaryota > Viridiplantae > Streptophyta > Magnoliopsida > Asparagales > Amaryllidaceae > Allium > Allium sativum. Next base: position 301,140,899 of record CM060925.1, on the reverse strand, counting down.
TACATAAAAATAGATAATAACTGAAAATGAAAAGGTAATTGAAGTAATTAAAAAACATATAAGAATAAACTTATTTACATTGTTACTTTTCAAATCCAAAATATATTTACTATCAAAGTTCTTTTTATTTAGATTACTACAGCAACTATGGTATCTATCGAACTTTAACTTAGAAGAAACTGAAAATCACAGTAATACTCATAATAGTTGTTGTAGATCAAGAAAATCTTCTAAAATAGTGGTTGTAGAATTATCCCTTTTAATCTATGTTATAGCAGCACCTCAACATCATCTTAATTTTATTTTTCTATAGAACATTGCTTGGAGGAAGAAGAACAATGAATATTTGTGTGTAAGAAAATGTTTGAGGCTGCTAGCCTATTTACAGATTAACTAGGAAAATTCTAAACCTTTAGATATTAGGTTTATAAATCCAACCGTACATCTAACGCTGAGTCAGCAAATGAATGTAGTGAATAAAGCTGTCCAGATTAAGATGCAGGAACCCTGCCTGCATGCAGGTGGGTCGACCTACCTAACCACTGTGTCGACCCTTGGGTCGATTAGCCTTAGACCTAGGTCGACATAACCCATGTGTCGACCCAGTTTGGGCTGGGTCACCTACTTACCGTTGGTTCCTAGGTTTATTCACTTATCTGAATTTTATATATAGTTTTATTCTTCTTAAGCTCATAACTTCCTCATATATTATCTGATTTATGCAAACTAAAAGTCTATCTGAATCAGAATTTCATAACATACACAACGGTAAAGTCTGTTTTACTCAGTTCTCAATATTTTTCTAATTAATATTTATTTTAACATTTTACTCCTTAATTAATTAATCCATTAATTAATTGTTTGTTAAAAATTTGGGTTGTTACAAAAATGAATTCCTATTAGGCATCATACGATCGGACGCCTCCGAGTCGAGAACCCATTCGCTAACCGAAACATCCATTGCTACGGTCATTAAAACGTGCATATCTCCATCTCCAACACCTCTCTCTTCCACTATGGATGAAGAATTTACTTCCTTCTTTGCCTTCTCCATGATCAGATACCCATTCTTCCAATGATTGGGCTTCTTACAAATATAGCCCTTGCCTTTCCTTTCCTTTCCTTCGACTTCCCTCTCCATCTGGGATTCCTAGATTTGGAATGCCCTGGTTCTTTTCCTACACATAATTCTCCTTCTCCACAAACAAACCTTAACCATTACCTGCACTACTACTTCCAACACTCAGGTCCTTCATTTGATCCCTCAACTCCTCACTAAGAAGACCCGTCTTGACATCATACAATTTTAACGTATATTAGCCATAGATCGAACTATTTGAGAAACCCGTATTATGATTCGGCAATGAAAACAGCAATATCATTGCCTTTTGCTCTTCCTTAATCTTCAAATCATCCGCCTTCATCTTCATTAACAAATCATCAAACACATTCAAACGTGCCTTCAGCGAAGTTCCTTCTTTCATCTTGTAGGTGAAAAACATTCACAATAAGATCAAATGATTAGTGATTGACTTTTTCATGTATAACTCCTCCAACTTCACCCAAATACCCTTAGCAGTTGTCTCACCACTAATTTCGGAGATAACATTCTCTACTATATCAAGCTGACGTGTAGTAAATTCCCACTCTTCCATTTCATCTCTCTCAACATTCGAGATGCCCAACGACAAAAAACGTGCATCAAACACTACCTAATGTACTAGATTCCTCCTTAGAGCCGCTTTCATCTTCCATTGCCACTTTTTAAAATAATTATCTCCATTCCACTTATCTATACCAAACAGTGATCCCTGATGCTGTATACGATCCACATACATACGACGCTATTCCGCTTGAACCAACCATTGGGGGACGATTTGAATCCTATTCCAACATTTCTACAACCAACTAACAACTCAACAACTCTGATACCAAATGTTGGGGAAATAACACTAATTGATGTAACACCCCGCATTTTTAATATAATAAAAAATGAGATATATGTATATATGCATGGATATATTTAAAGGAAAGATTAAATAATATTAATTTAATTGCATGTAAGAAGTTTATGCATGAAATAAAAAAAAGATTAATAAAGAAATTACATACAATATTTGAAATAAGAAGAAATACGGTGAAATGCGAAGAAATACACGCGAACATTTAAAAAGAAATAAAAAGGAGAATTCGAAGAGACTCTAGAATTTGGTCATGAAATTACCGTCATTACGTTCGTGGCAATTTTCTGGTCAATTTAGACCTATAGTTTGTACAAAACTGATTTAAAACGAAGAAGTTATCCTTAATTTAAGAAATGCAACAAAACATGAAAAAAGAGCAATGGGAAAAGAATAATATGTAGCTTGGTTCTAAGTCTTATTAACAAAAGACTTAGTAGCTCATTTGGTTAATACATGAGACTTATACATAAGAGGTTGTGAGTTTAATCCCCACCAGTGCCATATATTTTATTTGTTTTAAGGAGCGGCTAAATAGTGACTTAGCAAATTGGTTCAGTGCGAAAGGGGATAAGTTAGTTGGAGGTTTAATTGAAAGAATGGAAATAAACCAATAATTGATTAAGGAAGATAATTTCCAAATAAAATAGACAATTGTTCGCGTATAAAAATTAGTATATGCATAAGAGATGGATGCGTATGAACATGATTCAAATTTGAAGTTACGCACGAACAGAGAGACAAACAAAAAGGGGCATATATGTATACATGTTATTTGAAATTAATGCAATAAGGGAAAGAGGATATGTGAAATTATTGCATTAAATAAATGGATGATGCATGAACCTGAATAAAAATAAATTAATGTGATGCAAATAAAAGAAAGAGAATATGGAATGCAAAACATGTCAAATGTGCAATTAAAGCATGCATAGAAAAAGGTTGTAAACATTAAAATGGAGCAATTAAATGTGAAGGGGATCAACTTTTGAAATTTAAACGTTTAAAAAGTAAACTAATAAGGCCATAAGCAAGCCACAATTGGAGGAAGGTTAATGTAATTAAATAACATTCAAATCAGAGACGCATGCACATGTGATTAGATGTAAATAAATAAAAGAAAATGGTTTAAGGACATGCGGTTTCTTTTCAAAATAAGTAGACAAAAAGAGAAAGAAATCAATTAATTGATTAGGAGAAGAATATAGTAAATAAAGGTTCATGTATAAGTGCAAATAAATAAATAAATAAATAATTGAATGCATGAAGGAAAGTGGTTGCTATACGTTAAAAATAGTATGTAATGCTTTAATTAGAAAGAAATAAAGCAGTTTCTTTTTTATTTATTTAAAGGAAGTCTAAGTGTGAAAAGGGTTGTTCTGGATGGTTCTTTTCTAGGGTGAGGTGGACGGTTTAGACGAGTTTTTATTTAATTCTAAGGTCCTAGTTGCTCTAACCTACCTATAAAAGAATACCTAACCTAACCCTAAAATCATTCTATCTCTTATAAGACGCCTCCATGCCACCAAACTTCAACCGAACATAGTCGCCGCCTCTAAACTCTAAATTAAATTGCAAGTTCTTCATCAATTTTGGAGTTTAATCAAATCAAGTAGCAAGTTTCTTCAACAATAATTCACGTTCTGCATCAATAATTAAATAAGAAGCCTAAACCAACGTTCTACCTCAACAACCAACTGTTTATTTCTCCAATCCAGTCAAGGTGAGTGGTTTAAAATACAGTTGTTGTATAATTGTACTTCTATCGTTTGCCATTCCCCATATTGAATATGATGATAATTTAATTAGATCAGTTATTTCATTTATGCTTACGATGGAGTTCTCTCCTTTTTATTCTTTCCTTTTTTTATTTTTATAGTTAGGCTATCTCAAGCCTACATCTATCATGAATTTATGCGTTGTAAACGAGAACGAGAAAGTAAAAGGGAAAAAGGGGTTGTTTGGGCATAATATGGGTTGGAAGGATTTATGTACGATTTGAATAAAATTATGTACATAAATATATGGTAATTTTAAATTTATGTAGTTTGGCATGATTGAAATTGGATTTGCAATTAGTACAATTTAATATTAACAACATGTAATTGGATAACATGGATTGGTGAAATTTATTGGTAAGATAAGCCTAAAAGGTGAATTAGGTTATATGTATGAACATGGGAATGTTGGGAAATATAATGGGAAAATATTGATTTTATGAACCTGAGTATTATTGGATATTTTGGATAATCGGAATATAAAAGAAATTGGCATATTTGGGTATGGATTACATGGAATTGATGAAATTGCCTATAATTGGAAATTTGTAATTAAGGGTAATTAATATGTAATTAGTGACAAGTTGGAATTGGCAAAATTGTAAACATGACTATATGTTGAATTGGAAACACATAACATGAAAATTGGGATTTGGGTGAAATATGATGTTAATGAACCTTTTACACGAGGTTAGGTGCAATTGTGGTGTAAAACTGCCCGGAACCACCCGGCAAATCCAGTTGCCACAATTGGACGACTAATGTGAGAGGTCAAAGCATGAATTGTAGGCATAACGGTTGGTGACACGAGGTTATACCAGCTTTGTGGTGTAGAACCGCCTGGAACCGCCCTGCAAATCCAGCAGCCACAAAGTGTTCGGTCTAATGTGGGAGGTCATGCACCGTTCGTCATAATGAATGAATTAAGGAATACTAAACATAATAAGACATGTGGGTGACATGGGTATGGTTAGAGGGTTAAGTGGGTGACATTTAATTATGGTATGTAAATATGGACTTAACCGTAGTAAGATAAGACATGTAAAACATGTAAATATGGACTTAACCGTTGTAAGACAAGACGTGTAAAACATGTAAATTTGGACTTAAATGTAGTAAGATACGTGAAGTAAAACATGACTAAGGTGGACTTAACCGTAGTAAAGCATGTGTAAGACATGGAAACAATAATAAAAGAGGTTAAGTGAGACAAGGGCGACATGTAAGACATAAATAAATAATGCTTAACCAAAGGGGACCCGTTATGGAATCACAAATTAATTGAATTGGGTAAAGTTTAGGTAACAGGTTAAATAAATGGAAAGGGTCAAGTAAATCTAAATTAATGACAAAAGTGGGGAATGGTAAATAACTTATTATGAATGAATTTGAATAAGAAAAGAAAGGATAATAGGTTAGACTTGTCCTTGGGACAAGTTGAAAGTATAACTTATGGAACAAGGTAAGTTATAAGAAACGATAGAGGAAAATAAGGTAACTTATATGTGAAGATATACTTAATTATAAATTAAGTAGTTTGGGAAGGAGAAGTGTGAAATTTAAGATGATACAAGTAATATGAATGGAAAAGAAGTAAATTAGAATCATATATGTTGGTTGGGTTGAGTAATTCTCTGGGTGCCAATCTGATGTTGATTTCGGTCTTCGGGGCTGGTGTTTAGGGGATTATTCTCCTAATCAGTATATATGTGGATAAGACATATTTAACTATGAATTATGTATAACATGTTGTTGTAACCCTAAAAGGGAATAATTTATGAAGTTGGAAAACAACATGTTGTGGTCTTATTAATGGACTCAAATGGGTTAAGTATAAACTGAATTAATAAGCGAGGGTAACTTTGTAAACTTAAAAAGGAATTCAATATGAATAAGAATAACCAAGTTAAATAAGAAAAACTGATGAGGTAACAAAAACGCGTAAGAATTGATTAGACGTAGGGTCTAATGACATATAAAATCAAGGCGCTTGGGCCAATCCGTACATTGTAGGATGAATAACCCAACAAGGTAAATCATCACGGTGTCATAAGACACGAGGGGAGCGCACATTCGTTATTTTGGAGGCTCCAACGGACTGGAAGGGGAAACACGCGGCTTCCTGAGACGTTAAAGTTGCTCCTAGTAGTCCTCTGTGTGGTGGTAGATGTTTCTGGCTGTGCCCGCAGAGGTTGGGTCTGCGCATAACTACTAGGTGGGTAGGCCTTGACTGCAAGAATAGTTGGGCAGTCCGAATGCTATTCGCGGTGACGGAAAAGGTGATTCGGCGGCTGCCTCAACAGAGGTAGAGGGTCCGGACCAACAAGGATAGTAGGTCGTAGAGTGCTTGTTACCACAGCCAGTAGGATGCGGAAAGACTAGAGCTAGACCTAATATATGATTAACCATTCACTATCGTGGGACAGTGGTTGAGGGGAGACGCCACATGGATGTTTAGATTGGTTGCTTAGGGGCTTGTTGCTTAGCTATCGTAGTCTTTATTAGTTATAGGAGGGGCCGAGGTGGGGCCATAGCCACCATAGAAAACAGACCCTAGGAATATTTGTGGGGGAGGCTCTTAAAGGCGGGCCTTGCAAAAATATAAGGAAAGCTCCCGACCGAGTTCCATGTTTCTTGTGCAGCCCTGCCACAGAACTCGAGCACGCACACATGATGGATGTTCGGGTTAGATATCGAATACGATAGAGAATACGTACGTGGAAGATTCTAGATATAACCATGTCTGCTCTGGGTGGTGTATCGTAGACTGGTGGGCATTATTCGATAACGACAGTCAAATTAGAGTGATCCTATGTGGGCGTAGTGTTGTATTATATATATAAGAGGAATATACATTACTATGACATAGGACGGGGGTCTGCGTATATCACTGCGAGGATACGGTGGGGACCATGCGAGTGGGGTACCATGGGTGTACCTCAGTTTGGGGGTAGCTACATATACATTATATTAGGTTAATCTACTGGGAGTAGATGGGTGCAACGTGTGTCTAAGCCTTGAGCGCTAACGACACAAATAACCTAATAAACAATAAAATGTAATTGAACGGTATATGTAGGATTACTCAAGAAGTGTAGTTTAAACTCATTCACACAGAACTTATGTTCTGACCCCCTCCTCATAACATTCGCAGGTTAAATTCATGACAGAGGCTTATAGCTTTGGAGATACTGGTTTAACAGTATTGTAATTAAGGTAAATCTATGTTTATATATATTATATTTTATTCCTTCCGCTGTTAGGTGTTTTCCGAACTCTAACATGTTTCTTGTCTCTGTCTTTTCTGCAGGATACCAGAGCAACCAACTCGGGTTTTGATGGATTGGGTTTTTGAAAAAAAACGGTCTGTCAGAATTCAGGTTGTTACATTTGGTATCAGAGCATAGGTTTACGATTCCTATATAGATAATGAGAGAGCATATTCGTATTTTCAAAAATATAAATATATTATACATAAACCTAGATCTATAAAGAAACCAACTAAATAGAAAGCGTAAAATATGGAAAGAATTGGGATAACTGTTTTGTTTGCTAAAAGAATGAGCAAGGAAATTTGAGACCCTTAGGTATGTTGGGTGGAAAGTGTACAAAATGATTGGTGTTAAGAAAGATGTATCCCATACAATAGTAACTGAGATTACTGGGTTTAGTAGGGAAACCTTATAAGATGGAAAATGGATTAGGAATATATATAGTTGGAAAAAATGATTTCGTGGATGTGTCTAGGAAAGCCTAAGTAATTTGGAAACCCGATTAAGAAATAGTTGTCCTTGTCTACTCCAGTTTCTGATGTTTAAAAAAAATGTTTTGCATTTTTGTTACGGCGTGTTTTTATGGTTTGGCAAAAGCAAGTTTTGGTAAAGAAAATAAAGTTTTACCATTTTTAATTTTTGGGAGAAAAATTTAGAAAAAAAAAGAGACCAAACCATGTTTTAAAACGAATGCAGTAGGTAAGGATTAGTGTCTAGAAAGAACGAGTTTGAGGCTATGAAGTAAATAATAGGGACTATCCTAGAATAATAAAAATAAATTCCCATAGAATGCATAAGCATTATAAAGACTAGAATTGTTGCTCGAAAAAGATAAGTTGAAAAAAAAAAGTTTCTTATGTAATTGTGCTTGGATAGGAAAATAGGAACTTTTTATAGAATAGCTATGTAAAAATCCAAGTGCAGCCAGAAAAGGTACATAAAAGAAAAACAGAAAATGTAAATTCTTCCGTTTTATACCTTTTTGTAACATAAGAAATCGAATTTGGAAAATTAGATTTTTCTAAATTTCGAATTTAATAATGGTTGGTAGGATTTTGGATGCAACAATTGGATGAATTATGCTCTTATTCTATAAGAATATGGGAAAATTTAGATAAAAAATGTTTTGGTTTTTTAAAAATATTGCATTCATATAGAACTGCAAGTATATTTAGGATGTGAGCATCATGTTTTGAAAAAAAATTGAAAGTTTGCATACATATAGGTGGTACCAAATTAGGCATATATGCATTACTATGATGTATTTCACTTTGCATATGTGCACTATGTTTGCAAAAAAAAAATTGGATGCACACTTGATGGTTTGATATTATGCGAGGAATTATATATTTTACCCTTATCGAATTTCGAGGATGAAATTCCTTAAGAGTGGGAGAATGCAACACCCCGCATTTTTAATATAATTAAAAATGAGATATATGTATATATGCAAGGATATATTTAAAGGAAAGATTAAATAATATTAATGTAATTGCATGCAAGAAGTTTATGCAGTGAAATAAAGAAAAAGATTAATAAAGAAATTACATGCAATATTATAAATAAGAAAAAATACATTGAAATGCGAAGAAATACATGCGAACATTTTAAAAGAAATAAAAAGAAGAATTTGAAGAGACTCTAGAATTAGGTCATGAAATTAGCGTCATTATGTTCGTGACGATTTTCTGGTCAATTTAGACCTATAGTTTGTAGAAAACTAATTTAAAACGAAGAAGTTATCCTTAATTTAAGAAATGCAACAAAACATGAAAAAGAGCAATGAAAAAAGAATAATATATAGCTTGGTCCTAACTCTTATCAACAAAAGACTTAGTAGCTTATTTGGTTAATACATGAGACTTGTATATAAGAGGTTGTGAGTTCAATCCCCACCAGTGGCAAATATTTTTTTGTTTTAAGGAGCGGCTAAATAGTGACTTAGCAAATTGGTTCAGTGCGAAAGGGTTAAGTTAGTTGGAGGTTTAATTGAAAGAATGGAAACAAACTATTAATTGATTAAGGAAGATAATTTCCAAATAAAATAGACAACTGTTCGCATATAAAAATTAGTATACGCATAAGAGATGGATGCGTATGAACATGATTCAAATTTGAAGTTGCGCGCGAACATAAAGATAAACAAAAAGGGGACATATATGTATACATGTTATTTGAAATTAATGCAATAAAGGAAAGAGGATATGTGAAATTATTGCATTAAATAAATGGATGATGCATGAACCTGAATAAAAATAAATTAATGTGATGCAAATAAAAGAAAGAGAATATGGAATGCAAAACATGTCAAATGTTCAATTAAAGCATGCATAGAAAAAGGTTGTAAACATTAAAATGGAGCAATTAAATGTGAAGGGGATCAACTTTTGAAATTTAAACGTTTAAAAAGTAAACAAATAAGGTCATAAGCAAGCCACAATTGGAGGAAGGTTAATGTTATTAAATAACATTCAAATCAGAGACGCATGCACATGTGATTAGATGTAAATAAATAAAAGAAAATGGTTTAAGGACATGCGGTTTCTTTTCAAAAAGTGTAGAAAAAAAGAGAGAAATCAATTAATTGATTAGGAGAAGAATATAGCAAATAAAGGTTCACATATAAGTGCAAATAAATAAATAATTGAATAATTGAATGCATGAAGGAAAGAGGTTGCTATACGTTAAAAATAGTATGTAATGCATTAATTAGAAAGAAATAAAGAGGTTTCTTTATTTTATTTTATTTAAAGGAGCACTAAGTGTAAAAAGGGTTGTTTTGGATGGTTCTTTTCTAGGGTGAGGTGGACGGTTTAGATGAGTTTTTATTTAATCCTAAGGTGCTAGTTGCTCTAACCCACCTATAAAAGAACACCTAACCTAACCCTAAAATCATTCTATCTCTTATAAGACCATGCCACCAAACTTCAACCTAACATAGCCGCCGCCTCTAAACTCTAAATTAAATTGCAAGTTCTTCATCAATTTTTAAGTTTCATTAAATCAAGTAGCAAGTTTCTTCAACAACAATTCACGTTCTGCATCAATAAACAAATAAGAAGCCTAAACATACGTTCTACCTCAACAACCAATTGTTTATTTCTCCAATCCAGCCAAGGTGAGTGGTTTAAAATACAGTTGTTGTATAATTGTACTTCTATCGTTTGTGATTCCCCATAATGAATATGATGATAATTTAATAAAATCAGCTATTTCATTTATGCTTACAATTGAGTTCTCTCCTTTTTATTCTTTCCCTTTTTTATTTTTATAGCTAGGCCATCTCGAGCCTACGTCTATCATGAATTTATGCGTTGTAAATGAGAAGGAGAAAGTAAAAGGGAAAAAACGGGGTTGTTGGGGGCATAATATGGGTTGGAAGGATTTATGTATGATTTGAATAGAATTATGGACATAATTGTACGGCAATTTTAAATTTATGTAGTTTGGCATGATTGAAATTGGATATTCAATTAGTACAATTTAATATTAACAACATGTAATTGGATAACATGGATTGGTGAAATTTATTGGTAAGATAAGCCTAAAAGGTGAATTAGGTTATATGTATGAACATGAGAACGTTGGGAAATATATTGGAAAAATATTGATTTTATGAACTTGAGCATTATTGGATATTTTGGATAATCGGAATATAAAATAAATTGGCATATTTGGGTATCGATTACATGGAATTGATAAAATTGCCTATAACTGGAAATTTATAATTAAGGATAATTAATATATAATTAGTGACAAGTTGGAATAGGCAAAATTGCAAACATGACTATATGTTGAATTGGAAACACATAACATGAAAGTTGGGATTTGGGTGAAATACGATGTTAATGAACCTTTGACACAAGGTTAGGCGCAATTGTGGTGTAAGACTGCCCAGAACCGCCCGGCAAATCCAGCTGTCACAATTGGACGTCTAATGTGAGAGGTCAAAGGCATGAATTGTAGGCGTAATGGTTGGTGACACGAGGTTAGACCTTGTGGTGTAAGACTTCCCGGAAACGTCCGGCAAATCGAGCAGCCACAAAGTGTTCGGTCTAATGTGGGAGGTCATGCACCGTTCGTCATAATGAATGAATTAAGGAATACTAACCGTAATAAGACATGTGGGTGACATGGGTGTGGTTACAGGGTAAAGTGGGTGACATGTCAAATATGACATGTAAATATGGACTAAGTGGGTGACATGTAGAATATGAAATGTAAAAATGGACTTAACCGTAGTAAGACAAGACATGTAAAACATGTTGTTGGCTAGCTTTTTGACCAAGCCACCAAGATTCATATACGAGAGGAGAGTACAAAGCTTCATGCCTTTAATCCAGAGGAAACTGGATTGCGGTCATTCGCCAGCTTTCGGATCACCACGCTCCCATCGGATCGCCACGAGCTGGTGCGAGCCGATTCGTCTACCTCATCGCGCCCCCATCGGATCTCCACAAGCTGGTGCGAACCGATCCGTCCACCTCATCGCGACCCGATCCGGTCTGAGCCCAGAAGACGCAACGGCTACCACGAACTGGTCTTCAGTGATCCGAGATGTATGGATCTCGCGCCACCTGTCCACAACTGTCATATTGTCCAATTCTTCATCAAGCCTCGATCCGATCCGATATTCTCGGGATTTGTGCCACGTGTGACCGCGATCCGCCTGACAGAATCAGCTATAAATAGCCCAGAGATTGGCATTTTCCGGGATCTTTTGGCAGTATTGAGTATTGATTCCACCATTATTGTCATACGACCATCTTTTATCAGTTTTAATTCGAGATTACTAAGAGAAATCATAATTGTAAGAGTGAGTTTGAGAGAAATCATTGATTTTGCTAGCATTCAAGGTATAATCAATAATATATAAAGTGGACGTAGGCTCGTTAACGCCGAACCACTATAAATCCTGTGTGTTTCTTCATTTGTCTATATTCTTTACATATAATTCTCTGTATATTATAACGATTTGGGTGTTAGGTCCAAATTTTGATCTAACATTTTGGTGCTTTCACTGAGAAGAGAACCTAGGATATTGGATTGTTTCTCCGTTGTTTGGATATTCAAGTCCGAAGAAAACAGTCCCGAAACCTTACTGTTCAAACTTTTGAAGATTTCAACAATATCTGATAGCATGGCTGGAAAGAAGTCTAAGGAAGTGTGAGCTTCACAGGCGAGTGAAGCTGCAAATGAGGCGATTGAAGAAAGCGTGCATGAACAAGTCAACGAAAGACCCTCGGATCGCGGAACGAAGATGGCGAACCAAACCGTGGAGGGCGATCCGAACCATTGAAGGGGTTGTCACCCGGTCCCATGATAACACCACGAACCCCCCTCCCAATGTTACCACGATCCGATCCCAGGGGGGTGCTGCGAGCCGCCGACACTGATCCACCACGATCTGAGGTGATGACCAGATTACAACTCGACCTGGAAAGGAGCCTATGGCTCGCTTTTCCCGTCCTGGTCCCTCTGTTCGACCTGGATCAAGCTCTATGCGCATAAGGGAAAATGTTGATGATCAGTATGACCCCTCTGCTCCAGTTACTGAAGGAGATCTCTCCCGCTTCGTTGAAATGTGGGATAGGCTGTTTGATGAAATAACTGCTCAAAGGCAGGAAAACTCCATGCTACGACAGAATTTGACTGCTATGGATAGACGTCTGGATGATCTTGTAAGGCAAAGAACACCTCCTCCAGTCCGTCCGCTCACCCCAGAATATTCTTCTTCATTGGGAGAATCGCCAAGACCCTCGCGGCGACCGTATGAGCAGGCTGAAAACATAGAGCAGCTCCGATTTGGAACCTTGCCATCACGGGAGGAAGAGACACTTGGTGAGGGACCCTCAAACTGCAACTTGAATAATCATGCTGCAACTCCTAGAGCTCGAGTTGTGAATAATCCTGTTGAGAATAGACCACCTCAGCTCCTCTGCCATGCAAATACTCATAGTAATAAGGGGCAGCGAAGCCCAATCCGAGCTTCGGACTTCGTGGATGTTCCTAAAAGAGAGATCGGAGAATTCCACCGAGCTAGAAGCACTGACCCCGAGCCTCCGATGACCAGTGCAAATGTTGCAGCTATGGTCCATCAAATCCTAGCGGATAGCCGTGGACAAAGGAATGAAGACTGGGGAATTGATCGCAGCCACACCCCTTTTACCGACGACATTCTAGATGTAACATTCCCTAGGCGCTTCAACATGCCTCAAATGAACCGTTACGCGGGTAGATCTGATCCTATCCAACATCTAATGAGATATTCTTGGTCAATGACCGTTGCCGCAACCTCCGACGCTGTAAAGTGCAAAGCATTCCCTATATTCCTGGAGGATGTAGCGTTATTATGGTTTACTCGCTTACCAGCAAGATCAATTTCCAGTTTCAAGGAATTGAGTGAAAAGTTCGCAGAACAGTTCCGCATCTACGCTCAAAGATCGAAAAGTGTGATTGACCTGTTCCTTGTCAAACAACGACCAGGTGAGAGTTTGAGGGGGTATCTGGATCGTTTCAACCTAGCCGCCACCGAAGTGAAGGATCCCCATGAGCCGACCGTTGTGGCAACCCTAATTGATAGGGTAGATAAAGATACTGAATTTGGGAGATACCTGGCCGGTAAACCACCTCATACTAGAGAATTGTTTTACGAGAAAGCAAACGTACGCTTACGTCAGGAGGAGGTATATGCTAACCGAGAGATGAAAAAGGGAAATAAGGAGGTAATCCAAAGTAATGTTGCCATCAAGTAAACCGGAGACAGCTCGAGAAAGGTTGAAGTCAACGTTGGAAACCGAAACCAGGGTGGCGGCCGCCAGTCAGGAAACAATGGTAACAACAGTAATGGCAATAATCGGAAGAGAAATCGGGGGAACGATTCCCAGAGTAGGACCCGTCCCAGGTCTTTCGAAAATTATACGCCAATAAATGATACTTTGGAGAATATATTCGTCGATTCGTACAGCGTTCTCCAACATAAAAGGCCTCCTCCAATAGATTCGACGGAGAAAGAACGTGAGACGGGGAAGTTTTGTCTCTTCCATCAGACTCATGGCCACTCTACAAATGAATGCCTTCATCTGAGAGACGTAGTTAAGAGGTTGCTCTGAGAAGGGAAGTTGGATGAGTACCGAGTAACTCCTAGAGACAGGGGGCAAGCTATTCAGACCCCGAACCAAAACCATAATCAACCTACCGCCAGGCCAAATGCCCAGCAAAAAGGAAAGGATCTTGTTATCAGTACCATAATCGGAGGGCTTCACCTAGCCGGGCATAGTTTCAGGGCGATGGACCAGTACGTAAACGCAGCAAAGCATCATCTCGAGGCAGAAGATTGCAGTAACCCTGAAGACAATGTCTCGGTAAAACAACAAAAGATGATGTCGGACGACGTCATTTTCCGCAACCGAGAGAGTATTGGAGTCCACGCTCCGACCGAAGATCCATTTGTAATCACAGTTCCTATTGGCCCGGCCACTGTCCATAAAGTTTTAGTGGATAATGGGAGTTCAGTCAACATTATATTCAAAAAGACGTTCGATCTGATGAACCTTAAATTGAAAGATTTAAAGCCGTGTGAAGGATGGATCCATGGATTTAACGGGGCTTCAACAGCTCCAATGGGATATGTAGAGCTACCGGTAACACTTGGGGAAGGAGAATGCCAGAGAGTGAGAATTCTTCCCTTCGTAGTTTTGGATATTGAATCGCCTTATAATGCCTTCTTGGGCCAACCGGCCCTAGCAAAGTTTAGAGCTTTTATAGCCCCCTGGTGCTTGTTAATGAAGTTTCCTACGGAAGCTGGTGTTGGCATAGTCAGAGGAGATCAGGTTGCTGCACGTGCATGTTATATTGCAGAGCTAAAGCTACTCCGTAAAGGAAAAGATATTGAGATTAAAGACGCTTCTTCCCCCACGAGGGAGGAGACGTCATATCAATTAAAGAAAATCACTATTGGTGAGTCGCCCAGAGATATGCCCGAGGATATAGATCCCAGAGAGGACGAAGAGACTGGGGGCAGAAAGGCGGCTCCCAACGAAACGACTGTGGATGTACCAATCGATGATAGCGACCCAGAGAAGGTCCTGAAGATTGGGTCCCAGTTGGATCCGTTTCGAGCTGAAGAACTGACGGATTTCCTGAAAGATAACTTGGATGTATTTGCTTGGACCCACGCGGACATGTGTGGGATATCTCCATCAATCATGAGCCATTCATTGAACATTAACCCAAAGCACCCCCTTGTAAAACAAAAAAGGCGAATGTTAGGCCCAGAGAGGTCTGCAGCCTTGAAAGAAGAAGTTGAAAAGTTAAGGAATAACGGGTTCATCAGAGATTCAACCTACCCGGATTGGATTTCAAATCCAGTTTTGGTAAAGAAAGCCAATGGAAAGTGGCGTATGTGTATTGACTTTTCGGATTTGAATAAAGCCTGCCCAAAAGATAGCTTTCCGTTACCCAGAATTGATCAGTTGGTAGATTCAACGGCAGGTCATGAGCTTCTCTCTTTCATGGATGCTTATTCGGGATATAACCAGATTCCTATGCATGTTTCAGATCAAGAACACACTAGCTTCATTACTGATCTGGGATTATACTGCTACGTGGTAATGCCTTTTGGTTTGAAGAACGCAGGTGCTACATATCAACGGTTAGTGAACAAAATGTTTTATAACCAGATTGGGAAAACGATGGAGGTGTATGTTGACGACATGTCGGTTAAGTCCAGACAATCGTCCGATCAAACTACAAACTTGGCAGAGATGTTTGGCATTCTTCGAAAGTATGGGATGAAACTCAACCCAACAAAATGCTCATTTGGAGTTGCATCCGGGAAATTCTTGGGATTCATTGTCAGCTCGCGCGGGATTGAAATTAATCCAGACCAGATTGCAGCCATCAGAGACATTCAGGAGCCTAGACAAATCAAAGATGTGCAGAGCCTTGCGGGGAAAGTAGCGGCACTAAGTAGATTCATCTCTAGAGCGACAGACAAATGCATCCCGTTCTTTGAATTGATAAAGCGAGGAAAATACAATTTTAAGTGGACCCCTGATTGCATTGAAGCATTTCAGAACCTGTTGAATCATCTGGAGAGACCTCCGATACTGTCTATGCCGGTGGATTACGAGGATTTATTCGTGTACTTAGCAGTGTCATCCCACGCGATCAGCTCAGCGTTAGTGAGAGAAGAAGACAAGGTTCAAAGGCCAGTGTACTACATGAGTAAAAAATTGGCAGCAGCTGAACGCAATTATTCGAGGATCGAAAAGCTGGCGTACAGTTTATTGATCGCATCTAGGAAACTTCAACATTATTTCCAAGCTCATCCTATCACCGTGTACACAGATCATCCCCTCAAGCAAGTTCTACAGAGACCAGAAGCTTCTGGAAGGTTGCTTAAGTGGAACATTGAACTGAGTCAATTTGATTTAAATTTTCAGCCCCGACGGCCAATACGGGGGCAAGTGCTGGCAGATTTCATAGCAGAATTTACTGCCTCGGAGGATGACATGGTAAACGAAGAGACTGACCCACCAAAGTTACTTCTCGATCCTAGTGCATGGAAATTGTATATTGATGGTGCTAGGAATGATAAACAATCTGGTGCCGGAGTGGCGTTTGAAACTCCTGAGAAAAGACTGATATCTTATGCTATCCGGTTGGAATTTCATGCCACTAACAATGACTCTGAATATGAAGCCCTGATAGGCGGGTAGAGGATCGCAAAAGAATTAAAGATCGCGAAGCTGGACATATTTTGTGACTTCAAGTTGGTTGTAAATCAGGTTTCTGGAAAATTTCGAGCTAAGAGGCCAAGATTGATTTTGTATTTGGAGAAAGTAAAGGAGTTCCTGATAGGTTTTGATCACAACAGTATCTCTCATATTCCGCGATCAGAGAACCAACAGGAAGATAAATTAGCCAAGATGGCTAGTTCCGACGACCCTGAAGAGATCAGACTAGCCCAGTTGAAGTGCTTCGGTTCCCTAGTTTAGATCAGATGGAAATTGATATGGTACTAGAAACTGGACCGGAAAAGGAGTCATGGATGACCCCTCTAAGGAATTTCCTAATGAATGGAACGCTTCCAACCAAGAAGAGCGAGAGGCGTAAGGTAATTCGTAAAGCTTCCCGATATGTTCTGCAAGACGGAATCTTGTATAGACAGGGATTTTCGATGCCTCTCCTTCGGTGTATAGCCCATGACGACATCAAACGTGTACTGCAGGAAGTGCGTGAGGGTGAATGTGGAGATCACACTGGAGGTCAAGCTCTGGCAAAAAAGGTGTTGCGGTATGGTTATTTCTGGCCTACCATAAACAAAGACGCAACAAAGTACGCGCGACGTTGCGATGACTGCCAAAGATTTTCGAGGATTCCCAGGGCACCTCCTGGTCAGTTAAAAACAATGACAAGTCCGTGGCCTTTCGCTATGTGGGGATTTGATATCTTTGGAACCCTCCCTATAGCAAAAGGCGGAGCAAAGTTCGTCATTGTAGCTATAGACTACTTCACCAAGTGGGTTGAGGCCGAACCGTTGACTGTAATTACAACCAAGCGAGTGATCAATTTCGTCGTTAGGAACATTATTTGCCGATTTGGGATTCCGAAGATCGTCGTAACTGACAATGGAACCCAATTTGACATCAGCGAATTCAGGAACTTCTGCCAGAAATACCACATTGAGAAACGATACACCTCTGTGGCGCATCCTCAGTCGAACGGGCAGATCGAAGAAATAAATAAAGTGATTAAGTCCATTATCAAAAGAAGATTGAAGCGGGCTAAAGCTATGTGAGTCGATGAGTTACCCTTGGCATTATGGGCCTATAGGACGACATATAAATCGGCAACAGGCCATACCCCCTTCTCCCTTACTTTTGGAGCGGAAGCGGTCATCCCGATTGAGCTAAAAGTACCATCTCACCGAGTTACTTATTACGATCTGATGACTAATAACGAGTTGCTCCTCGAATCCCTAGATTCAATAGAAGAGAAGAGGGATGAAGCAGACTTGCGTGCCTTGAGACACAAGCAACAGGTCGCTCGATACTACAACAAAAAGGTTCGAGCCCGAACCTTTGAACCCAGAGACTTGGTTCTAAAGCGTGTCTTTCCACCCCCGACTCATATGTGTGCGAAGTGGGAAGGACCGTACTCCATTCTACGAAAGCTTGATAATGGAACCTTCAAGCTGGCTACAGTGGACGGAGAGGAAATCCCTAGAGTGTGGAATGCCCAACATTTGTGACCTTATCTGACATAAAGATGTCGGATTTATTCTTTTGTTTCATAGGACCATGTAAAAGGCACGACTTGCCTAGAATAGTCCTATTTTTTAAGCAAAATATTATAAAGTGGACGTAGGTTACAATCTGACCGAACCACTATAAAAATACCGTGTGTCGTTTACCTTTATTGCACTATTATTTATCCGCTTTTTTATCTTTACGAAATTTGCTGCAAACTATGTGGCAATCACAGGAACATGTGACTCCAGGTGCCTTCCATCAGGATGGAGAGCAATCTACAGCTAGAACTTTGAAGGTACAATGGAATGAATCACATCATTGACAGAACTCTAACCTGGGCGACCGCCAGGAGAGTATAAAAGCGTCCATGATTGAGCGCTGAGAAAGGGCTCTTACCCCGCTGAAGGATCGGGGGGCGATTGAACAGCCGAGCTCGAACTCTAACCTTGGCGACCGCCAGGAGAGTATAAAAGCGTCCATGATGGAGCGCTGAGAACGAGCTCTTACCCCGCTGAAGGATCGGGGGGTGATTGGATAGCCGAGCTTGAACTCTAACCTTGGCGACCACCAGGAGAGTATAAAAGCGTCCATGATGGAGCGCTGAGAAAGAGCTCTTACCCCGCTGAAGGATCAGGGGGCGATTAAACAGCAGCTCGAACTCTAACCTTGGAGACCGCCAGGAGAGTATAAAAACATCTGCGATTAAGCGCTAACAAGAATACTGGAGACTCAGCGTCCCTAGAATTCCTGCCCCGTTAAAGGATCGGTGAGCAGATCATGATACGAGTTCGAACTTTAACCCGCTGATGGATCGGGAAAGTATAGAGGCACCGAAGATTCGGCGCCTCAAGGACTATAATTCTACTAAAAAAAATTTCAAGTCCCCCGTATTCAAATATAGAGGGCAACATGCATAGAAATTGTTAAATTCTTTCTGGTGCTTGAATAATTTGTGATATAATTTTAGTTTGGTTGTAGCTAAGTGACTTGTGACTAAATATGAAGAGTTTATTTACTGCAGGTACACGATGACGCAAAAGAAATAAACTTTCATTCATAAACTGCAAACCTACGAGATAAAGAGGAACCTAAACAAAAGTGAGGGTCATTCTCACAATTACATTTCATGGCCAGTGGAAAGCATAAAAATCCTAAGGACAAAATATGAATTGATATTTGCATTCTACTTATGCTGGGGGGAGGGGGCTATGTAGGCTTCTTGCTCTTTTTCTGCTTCCCCGACTCCTTCTTGTCAACATCTGAACGACCACCTTTTTTCCTCTTCCTCTTATCAACAAGAGGGTCCGGTGAAGAACTAGAGGATTGAGAGGCTAGTTGTGAAGTTATTGATCGGGAGGAAAATCTTACGACCAACCCAGTTTTGGGGTCGATCTCGGAAATAGGGGGCACATATACTGGAACCTGTCCCCCTCTCATAAGGAGCAACTGCTCCTCCTCTTCGGCCGGTTGTTCAGCCATGGTTTCCTCATCATCGCCTTTGCTCTCTTTGGTAATGGCGACTTCCTCTTCAACGTTGTCGTGGCGTCCGTCCATGTCTTTCAAAGCCTCAATGGGTTCAGCATCTGGGGGGACATCGGCACCAACACTTGGCAGGATGTCAATCTTCTCTGCCTCTGCCTTCTTTTCAGCATCCTTGTCAACTGGCCCGCCACCTGTATCATGAGAAACAAATGTTATTTTGGGAGAAAATGCGGTTTGCTCAGTTGATTGTCCGACAAGTGACAATTGCTTTGGCAAGTTGCGGATAACGTATAGAGATACCTTCCGCCGATCCTCCATCCAAGATAGCAGCATAACCCCCGACAGCTGGAGGAGTTGGACCCAGAGGAATCAATGGATAATCTGGATTGTATTCCTCAATTTCGGAAGCCTTGGGCTCTGCAGCTAAGCTCGGGCCTTCTTCCATTTTTCTTTGCCCTTCGCCTGAGTTTTCTCTTTTTCAATTTCTTCTTGGAGTAGGTGTCTGCCTTTCTCTAAATCCTAAAGTTCATTATCCCTAAGAATGGTCCGCATCAACTCATTCTCATCAATCTCGTCAACTCCTAATCGCTGTTTTTCGCTCTCAACGATTGCATCCCATATGTTGGCTAGAGTGACATGGTAGTATGGGATCCAGGAGATGTTATGGGTCTTGATGACCTGACCAAGGAAGTCGAACAACATTTCTTCAAATCCTTTGATCTCCTTCTCTCTCGAGGAGCTTTTCATTAGAAACAGTGGCCATTTCAATGGCACTCTCCACATTATTTTCAGCAAGAATAGCGCGCTTCTCTGCACGTGCGAGTTGATCATTCAGAATCGCCTTCTCCTTTTCGGCCAAAGCTAAGCTATCTTTCAAACTTGCCTTTTCTTTCTCCCAAGCAGCTCTTTCGACCTCGAAGTGATCCTGTGTTGTCTTCAATTCGGTGTTGGCCATCCTGAGATCTTCCACCTATTGCTTCAATAACGCTCGCTCTTTGCTATTAGAATCAAGCTCATTATAGAAACGTTGTCTGGCCTCCTCCAGCTCTGTTTTGTAATCTTTAGCGTCTCGTTGAGCCAATGCAAGCAAAGATTGTGCATCCTCTAAGTCCTCCTCCATTTTTGCCCTGGCCCTTTCATTGTTATCTATCTTCACTTTGGATCTATGCGCTTCCATCTCAAGCGTTCGGATGACGTCTGAAAGATTGACAGCATGTTTCTTCATCGCCTCATACTGCTTGGCTACATGGCGAATGTGCCCGATGACTTCAGTATCCCAGTTCCTAGGGACTGGTTCCAAGGCTGGAACAAACATCATCCTTTCGAAGAAGATATCGGGGAATTGTTCTCGCAACTATTCCATCTTAGCCTGAGTCTCAGGACCATGGATATAATCTCGTGACCTGGGGGCAGTCAAACCTTGTTGGCTGGAAGGGACAATGTCAATTTTCTCCTTCTCAGAATCCTTGTTTGGATCCTTGCTTTTATCCTTGGGCTCGTGGTGCCTTTTTGATGATCTGCTGTGAGAGGATGCACTCTTCGGAGGGGTTAAGTCTTTGGGAAGTTGTTTTCCCCTGTAGGCGGCACCGAATAACTGGGAGGCTTACCAGAGGTTGGTTTTGATGGAGACCTGGATTGTGAAGAAGTAGGCTTGTGAGAATGACCTCGGGCACGCTCAGGATTTGGATAAAGGCAAGGTGTGCCTTCACGGAGAGAGCGATAGGAATAAGATCGTCTACGAGACAGCTTTCCTGCAAAAGAAACAAGAACATATTAAAACCTTGAATACTGTTGATATAAAAGTGTGGGGTCAGGCAGTGCATGTGATTTGTGCATCCCATATAATTCCACCTAACAGACCAGGGCCCGAAGTCAGGCTCATCTGAGCAGTTTCTCGTTCTCCAACTGGAACGGTTGTTTCCTCAGAAATAGGGAAAAATGGCTCCCCTTCGAAGTCTCCCTGTGTATTTACATCATCAGGCAAAGGAATTTTGCTCAGTTCTTTAAATAGCTGCTCTTCTGTTAAATCATCGGGAGCAGCAGGTTCAACCGGTGGAGAGGCCCTTGAGGGGAAACCCCCCGGAGAGACTGGGATTTCCTTAGACTTATCAGCACGGGCCTCATCTCCTCTATATATGTTTAGGTCTTCATCGTCCTGGATGATTATCGGCGAAGGACTCTTACGAAATTTAGTTGTTTCTGCTGCCCATGACGTTCCTTCTCCCACAGTCGGGGGCACGTATTTGTAGGGTTTGCCGCCTGCACCAAGTCCAAACCTTATATCCAGAAGGCGGTGCTTGTGAAGATTCACGTCAGTAATGCATTTCTTGATCTTTAGGAAGTCGTATTTGCTTTGCAGAAGAAGGGACAGTCGATTATTGTATACCGAGCCTTCGGTCTTGGGAAAGGCGTGATCTGCTTAGAGAAAAGAAGCATGTTAATGCTTTGATTTCTTAAACAAGTTATTCAATCAAAAGTTTAAAGTTTACTTGATTTAAGCCATCTTCTTGAACACTCAACCTGTCTCTTTATATAGAACCAATCGGCCTTGGGATCCCCTATGTTGTTGTACCCGTCAGACAAAACCTTCCTATTTGCTACCGATTCGAAGAAAGAGAAATTTTAGGTTGCCGAGGAGCAATGCTTGAAAAGGTAAAAGAATTTCAAATCTTTAAACGTGAGCTCAGTATGCAGGATTTCCGCGTATGCGATGTATAGAGTGTATAGGCCTGCGTAGGCATTGGGATGAAGCTGCATTGGAGCAATACCCAATCGTTTTAGGGTCTCAATGACGGTTGGAGGAAACGGAGGAATAGCGCCTACCCAGCACATGAGTCGGCTAACTGTCATATACCCCTCCGGAGCCAAATGAGGTCTATCTTCGCTGCCGGGTGTCCTCACATCATCCCAGGGGATCCCGTGTCTCAAGCAAATTCTCTTAAGCTTTATGTCATCAAGTTTGGAAGCTAAAGAGTCAGTGAATTTTTCTATTTCTATTGCACCAGGAATTTCGTCGAGAGCTCGGCCGTCTACTTCGGACTCCTCATCAAGCGAGGTACTCTCGGACGGATTCGATTCTGTTTCTGCCTCATATTCGGATGCATAATCCACACCCTCTGGATTAGTTGGAAGAACCTCAGGTTGTGATGCTCATACACCTCGGGATCCGTCTCTGTATCAGATCTTGAAGGGGAACGATTATCCGATATTACTATTTAGGCGAGTAAACATGAGAAATAAGAATATAATTACCCGTCCCCCGTGTGTGTGAGTGCAAGTGTGTGCCTGTGCATGTCTTAAAGAAAAAGCATAAAGGTTATCAATATCATCGAAGTATTAATCGTCATATGCGGTCAAGTTATGCTTTTGTTTAGTCCGGGAAGTCTGTTTCCAAGGTTCTAGCCTAACTGTCCATTGATGTACCGGGATTAAGTTAGATTGCTCATTTTACAAGTTCGTTGGGTCATTCGCCATCTGGATCGTGATACATCTCCGGATCGTGTGTGGTGGCATTTGGATCGCGGCATGAATCTGGATCGTGAAGCAAGTATGGATCCGCAGCGGGGGCGCTAGCCCATGAGAGTGTTCCGGATCGGGTCGCTATGAGCTCATAGCGATTAGTATCTTCATTACATTGCCACGATCTGTACCCTTGCTTCGAACACGATCCGATTCGATGCCAGACTCTACACCATAACTTCCTCTCTGACCCTCGCATCACCACGAACCGATGCCCCTATCCGATTGCCAATCAAACCCCATCGTCTCGCCTCACTCACGATCCGATTCGACCTACTCCTTTCTTCTTCTTCCTCTTCCCTGCCTCACCTCCGAGCTCGAACGACGAGATTCATGGTGCCTCATCAGCCTCCAGAGCCTCGAACGCCACACAATTTTATCATTTTCTCTTCTCAAATTGGCAGAAAACCTTGGAAAAATGCGAGAGAGATTGTACGAGAAGGTTTTTTATAAGATTACCTTTCTTAAATTGGAAAAAACAGATGGGTTTCAGGAGAAGAAAAAGACTAGGGTTTTTGTTCGGTAGAGTTGAAGGCGGGGGTGGCGAAAAGAAGAAGAAAGAGATAGGAGGAAGAAGGCCTGGTTTATATAGAGAAGGAGGTGGCCATTCGCATTCCGTTTCTTGTTTTACTCGGTCCGAACAGGCCGCGATGGGAAGCCTAGATCGCTTCGTAAGGAAGCCCAAGTATTCGCCAAAGCCCGAGGCGAACATCTTACCTTTCGGATCGTGAAAGGCTCGTGCGATCCGAATCGACCCAACAATGAACAAGAGCAAAGATTCAGAAATATTGATAAAAATCCAAAGCTTACCTAGCAGATTACTAATAATTCACTCTGAAGATTCAAGGATGAAAAATTAATCGATGAATAGGGAAATGATTGAAGATTTATCCGATATTTATACAAATCGAAGGAAACTATTTTCCAAAGCGACACAACCATTGATTTACATCTCTTCGTGATAAGATGTCTCTGCAATTTCGAAGCATGTTCCATCCCCGATGAAACATACTTCGAGGGGGCAAAATGTTGGCTAGCTTTTTAACTAAGCCACCAAGGTTCATATACGAGAGGAGAGTATAAAGCTTCATGCCTTTAATCCAGAGGAAACTCGATCGTGGTCATTCGCCAGTATTCGGATCGCCATGCTCCCATCGGATCGCCACGAGCTGGTGCGAGCCGATCCGTCTACCTCATCGCGCCCCCATCGGATCGCCACAAGTTGGTGTGAACCGATCCGTCCACCTCATCGCGACCCGATCCGGTCTGAGCCCAGAAGACGCAACGGCTACTACGAACTGGTCTTCAGTGATCCGAGATGTATGGATCTCGCGCCACCTGTCCACAACTGTCATATTGACCAATTCCTCATCAAGCCTCGATCCAATCCGATATTCTCGGGATTTGCGCCACGTGTGACCGCAATCCGCCTGACAGAATCAGCTATAAATAGCCCAGAGATTGGCATTTTCCGGGATCTTTTGGCAGTATTGAGTATTGATTCCACCATTACTATCATACCACTATCTCTTATCAGTTTTACTTCGAGATTACTGAGAGAAATCATAATTGTAAGAGTGAGTTTGAGAGAAATCATTGATTGTACTAGCATTCAAGGTATAATCAATAATATATAAAGAGGACGAAGGCTCGTTAACGCTGAACCACTATAAATCCTGTGTGTTTCTTCATTTGTCCATATTCTTTACATATAATTCTCTGTATATTATAACGATTTGGGTGTTAGGTCCAAATTTTGATCTAACACATGTAAATATGGACTTAACCGTAGTAAGACAAGACATGTAAAACATGTAAATGTGGACTTAACTGTAGTAAGATACGTGAAGTAAAACATGACTAAGGTGGACTTAACCATAGTAAAGCATGTGTAAGACATAGAAACAATAATAAAAGAGGTTAATTGGGACATGGGTGACATGTAAGACATAAATAAATAATGCTTAACCAATGGGGACCCGTTATGGCATCACAAATTAATTGAATTGAGTAAAGTTTAGGTAACGGGTTTAATAAATGGAAAGGGTTAAGTAAATATAAATTAGTGACAAAAGTGGGGAATGGTAAATAACCTATTATGAATGAATTTGAATAAGAAAAGGAAGGATAATGGGTTAGACTTGTCCTTGGGACAAGTGGAAAGTATAACTTATGGGATAAGGTAAGTTATAAGAAACAATAGAGGAAAATAAGGTAACTTATATGTGAAGATATATTTAATTATAAATTAAGTAGTTTGGGATGGAGAAGTGTGAAATTTAAGATGATATAAGTTATATGAATAGAAAAGAAGTAAATTAGAATCATATACTTTGGTTGGGTTGAGTAATTCTCCGGGTGCCAGTCTGATGTTGATTTCGGTCTTCGGAGCTGGTGTTTAGGGGATTATTCTCCTAATCAGTATATATATGGATAAGACATACTTAACTATGAATTATGTATAACATGTTGTTGTAACCCTAAAAGGGAATAATTTATCAAGTTGGAAAACAACATGTTGTGGTCTTATTAATGGACTTAAATGGGTTAAGTATAAATTGAATTAATAAGCGAGGGTAAACTTAAAAAGGAAGTCAATATGAATAAGAATAACCAAGTTAAACAAGAAAAACTGACGAGGTGCATAAGAATTGATTGGACGTAGGGTCTAATGACATATAAAATCAAGGCACTTCGAGCAATCTGTACGTTGTAGGATGAATAACCCAACAAGGTAAATCATCATGGTATCATAAAACACGAGGGGAGCGCACATTTGTTATTTTGGCAGCTCCAACGGACTGGAAGGGCAAACACGCGGCTTCCTAAGATGTTAAAGGTGCTCCTATTAGTCCTCTGTGTGGTGGCAGATGTTTCAGGCTATGCCCGCAGAGGTAGGGTCTGCGAGTAACTACTAGGTGGGTGGGCCTTGACTGCAAGAATAGCTAGGCAGTCAGAATGCTGTTCGCAGTGACGGAAAAGGTGATTCGACAGCTGCCTCAACGGAGGTGGAGGGTCGGGACCAACAAGGATAGTAGGTCGTCGAGTGTTTGTTACCGCAGCTAGTAGGATAAGGAAAGACTAGAGCTAGACCCAATATACCATTAACCATTCACTATTGTGGGACGGTGGTTGAGGGGAGACGCCACATGGATGTTTAGATTGGTTGCTTAGGGGCTTGTCTCTTAGCTCTCGTAGTCTTTATTAGTTATGGGAGGGGCCGAGGTGCTGCCATAGCCAGCATAGAAAACAGACCCTATGGATATTTTTGTGGGAGGCTCTTAAAGGCGGGTCTTGCACAAATATAAGGAAATCTCCCGACTGAGCTCCGTGTTTCTTGTGTAGCCCTGCCACGGAACTCGGGCACACACACACGATGGATGTGCAGGTTATATATCGAATACGATAGAGAATACGTATGTGGAAGAGTCGAGATATAACCATGTCCGCTCTGGGTGGTGTATCGTAGACTGGTGGGCATTATTCGATAACGGCAGTCAAATTAGAGTGATCCTATGTGGACGTAGTGTTGTATTATATATATAAGAGGAATATACATTACTATGACATAGGACGGGGGACTATGTATATCACTGTGAGGATACGGTGGGGACCATGCGAGTGGGGTACCACGGAGTGTACCTCAGTTTGGGGGTAGCTACATATACATTATATTAGGTTAATTTACTGGTAGTAGATGGGTGCAACGTGTGTCTAAGCCTTGAGCACTAACGACACAAATAACCTAATAAATAATAAAATGTAATTGAACGGTATATGTAGGATTACTCAAGAAGTGTAGTTTAAACTCATTCACATAGAACTTATGTTTTGACCCCCTCCTCATAACATTCGCAGGTTAGATTCATGACAGAGACTTATAGCTTTGGAGATACTGATTTAACAGTATTATAATTAAGGTAAAGCTATGCTTATATATATTATATTTCATTCCTTCCGATGTGAGGTGTTTTCCGAACTCTGACATATTTCTTGTCCCTGTCTTTTCTGCAGGATACCAGAGCAACCAACTCGAATTTTGATGGATTGGGTTTTTGAAAAAAAATCGGTCCGTCGGAATTCAGGTTGTTACAATTGAGACCTCTCAATTCAATCCTAAATGCAGCGGAAAATAAGCTAGATTGTGCTAGATAGTGCACAAAAAACTAATCTATGATCAACCCAACCCCAAACGATTCAAATCCAATTACAACCACAAAACAAGCCATATAGTAGATTGATAATAATAAAATAAATCACACTAAGATTCATAGTGGTTCCACTAACTATTTGCTAGTATACATCCACTTTGGGAGAGAGTTTTTATCATCATCAAATGAGAAAAGTACAATAGATTGATTATAATGATTCAATATTCACTAGAGAATATAAGTTTGTGGAGATTAGAATTAAAGAAATCCTTAGGATTGCTAAATTCTAATTATTAGAGGACTGAACCGTTGATTTAATGAACTAATCACTCCTTTCAAATCCGAGAAAGGATAGCTTGTATAGGTGTAGAGAAATAATAAGTAATTGACCACAATGCCCCTTTGCTAATCACAAATCAAGTTATCCAAACCCAAAAACAGGTCGAAACCCGATAAAGACGACTGCCTAGAAATTCCACATGTCTGGAATCATTTTGAGGATTCCAATTTGGCTCGAATCAGACGTCTGGATTCCTTACCAGACGTTTGAGTGGCTTTTCAGACATCTGGATGGCACTTCGGGAATATTCCCTGACTGATTTCAGACGCCTAGAAGAAATTCTAGTCGTCTAAAAAATGCTTTCAGTCATTTCCCTGCAGCTTTCTTGGCCATATCTCCCACATCGATTTGTGAATGGTCTTCTTCTACATGAAGCTACTTCCATCCTCTTAGATTCTATCATATAGTATCGCAAAATTTTACAGGATTAGCCTACAATATTGCACGTAGTATCGTTGGAATAATTACATGGTCCATGTAGTGAATTTGTACATCTGATTAAAGAAAAAATTGCAAGGGCTGAAGTTTACAACCATTAAAATCAATTATGAAATTACTGGAAGTTATTTAAATGGTTGAAATAAATTTTGATTATCTAATCCTGTTGGGCTGGCTCAATAACATAAGGTTTCATTATTAGTTGTATTACCTAAGTAACGTTGATTGTCGGTTGCCTGAACTATTGTCAAAATATATATAATGATTTTATGCCATCTCAAGTTTAACAATGTCATCTTACGTGTTGTTCAGAAGATATCATAACTTAATCATTTAGCATTTGATGTTAAATTGTAGATAAAGGATCATCTTTGTTAAATACAAAGGACCCGTTATAAAAATGTAAGCCTAAATGGCTCATATCATAATGTAGAATGGTAAAATTTGGAAATACTGCCAAGTAGCCTAATTAAATAAATGATAATTGTATATACCAGACATCATATGCACAAGGATATGTACAGAAACCTCTCATCAACTTACCCAAATTTCCATCTAACTGTTACCAGAAAATGGATAGTATGGTTATTTCCAACACTATAATTTATATACATGTAAGGAAACGCATGTCTATGCATATTAAAATTAATTGATATAAAATTGTGATGTTTAAAAAACAAAAGCAACTGAAACTTTAACCATAAACTTCGACATCTCTATTATTTTAGCTCAATATTTAGGGCCTGTAGTGTGTTGTGCATAAAAGGTGTATGTAGCAAAATTATTTTATGTAATACATTTTAACGTAGTCATTTACCAACGTTATATTCTATAGTTATGTTACTGGTGATCCTAAATGATGTTGTGTAACCAAAATAATACTGATAGTTATAACTTGTAACACCAAATTTTAAGCTATATATGAAGAGTCTATTCACACAGACCATGGCCTAATCAACCTTCGATCATTTCTATTTTTTTTTCTACACGTTCAAATACGGTTAAATGGAAGATTAGAAGTAAGTAGAGATGGAAACGTGATGGGTGAGGATGGTTTTTTGTGCCCCAGACTAACCCCAAGATTTTTGAACTTCGCCCTAGGACTGTTCCGTATGTCAAGTGTATATTTGGATTTTTTGTTGTTTCTAACAATTCTATGATTTTTGTTTGCTGATAACAAACATATATTTATTATTATAAATGTGTTTGTAATTGTACTGTTATACCACATCACAGACATAATATAATATTTATATTTAAATAAATACTGTCGCACAAGAATTTAAATATTCAAACAGTATTTTATTTAAATATAATATATTATTTCATCATTTCAACAATAAAAATTTATAACTCCACTATTTGTGCATTTCACTGAAATACAATACATTACATTTCATATTAATTTTCATTTGTATACAATGCTTCTCACTACAGTACACTCAGTTACATTTCACTCAAGCTATACAAATTCATTCATACACATCGCAATACTAGAGGGGACATGTTGAACCAAGTTCACAAATGGATTGTGGTGAAGGTACAGGTTGCACAAAATTTTCGCAAGTGAATGTATTCAAAAAATAAACATTGCAGCAAAAAAATTGTTCGAATACTACTTCTAGAATTTCAAGACAGGGTCGAATGTGAGACTGTATACGAATTACAGTGCAAATGTAAGTACACACTAATGCAAGACTGTGATCAAGGGTACTAAATTCTGGTTTTCTTATACACAATTTTTGTGTGTATTAATATGTATTTTTTTCTCTGGATAAGTTCATCATATGCAAGTAGTTTTTTATGTATGACATGGACTTCCTTGTTTCAGAATGGAATGAGAGTGTTCTTTGCATTACTAATAGAAGCCAAAACTAGAAATACATTATCATAGATCAATTTCTCAAAGGACAGATCATCAGCCAATTTCCGAAAAGGTTGCATTGTTAAATTCTTCTAGAAATATTATTTGGTAAAAAAAACAATTTCCACAAAGGTAATAAAACAACCGGATTCATTGAAGAACAAATACATATCTACACTCATCTCATAAATCACGCAGTTTGGTTTTTTAAAACATTTTCTAGAAATAAATAAATACTTGCTGTAGTTTATTTCCAGATATATTCATTCGATTTCAGGGGTCAGATGATCAAATAAAATCTTCCCAAATTTCCTCAATCATTCACGACTAGAAATCAAATCACGCAAGACCATAAGTCAAGGCAACAAATAAATTAACTACGCAACATCGAGGAAACAGAAAGGGACAACATGCAAAATAAAAATAAGTCATTAGCGGAATCGGAGCATAAAAGGGTTTTCAATAACCCAATAAAAACACCACATACATCATCGAAAAATCCCACTGAAACCACTACCAACTCGAGAGCAACAAGAAAATCAAAATGATAATACTTACAAGTTTCGATCGCAGAGCATATTCCTAAATATAGGGTGAAGGAAGCCACAAGTATGCAGTGCCAAGGAGATTCAATTCCTTAAATCAATCGATCGAGAGTTGGGAATTCACAAAGAAAAACCCTAAATCACTAGCCACCGTTTTTATTTTAAGAGAGAAAGAACCGGGTTTAAAAAGGGATGAGGGTCAGCCTTGTTCTTTAATTTATAAAAAGAGGGTTTTAATTTGTTTTAATTTTAAGGATTTTATTTCATTATTATTTTGGGTTTTTAACTCTTATAAAATTGTCTATTGGTTTTCTAGTTTTTCTGTAAAACTAGGTCATCTAGTAATAGGATTTTAACTAGCAGTTTTCTAGTGTCAATAATAACTAGGAGTTTACTATAAAAAGTAGGCTATACAAGTTATGGGTTCATAACTAGGGAAAAATCTGATCTATGGGATATAGATCAGTTTAGAGTTTTGAGCGTAGGATTAAACAGGAGTAGGGTTTGCGAGTTTACAGGGTTTGTAAGCGGGATCTATTTTAATAATTAGTAAAAAAATTAGAAATGCAGCAGTAGGCAGGGTTTGCCGAAGCTGGGTAAAACCTATGTTATTTATTTCCTGCATTTATTATTATCAACTGCAATTTGTTTTGTGATATTTTAATATCTCAATAAAATTCAATAAACCTTATTCACCCCCGTCTAGGGTTAATCTAGATCCAACAATTTTGTTCATACCCGGAACATGTATAGGTCAGGTGGATCCGACCTGCCCCGAAACCTAATGAAACTATGCACCAATATATTCAATTTAATTATTTATATTTTTATCACTAAATGATGAATTAAAAATTGCTACTAATGTGTTTGCAATGATATGAGAATATAATAAAACAAACTATACTATAACAGTTCAAAATGTACGCATTTGTTATTGTATAATTATTGCAGTTGCAACTAAATACTATGAAATTTTTATACCATATTTATTGAAAGTATATAATATTAATGTTATAAAAATATACGTAAAAGTATTGGAAATTAATCATTATCTTTAATAATAGCTAGAATACCTTTTGTGTCACACTTTTTTAATATAAACGTGAGTTGCCAAAAACGTCCTTGTAAATATTATAAACTTAATATTACTATAAGAATAAGAGCTTAGAAATAAGTTTCACATACTAATTCAACATTCCAATGCACAAATATTATTATATTATAATATCGCTTAAAAATAGGATTCTACACATTAAATTGATTTACAAATTTAAAACATCCATCTATAAATATTAACAGATCTTAATATCGCTTAAAAATAGGCTCTAGCAAATAATATTTATATACAAATCTATTTTCCATTAACGAATAATAGAGATGAAGATTCACACAAAAAAACCCTAAGAAATGAAACATATTTTTTTTAAAAGACATGATTTTAATATCAAAATATGGATATAAATGATTTTATTTTGAATGGATCAAACATACAATATTTATAAAGAAATAACTCATGCGTGGAGCGTGTACCATAATGTTCGTATTTATAAATTAATTCAATGATGTTTCACTTATGTCGGTCGAGTTGGGACGGTTTACTAGTTCCCCAGACCCAACTCTCAAAGCAGATCGTTGGTCTATCCTTCTCGAAGATCCAATGGAATGGGTCAAAACCGGTGCAGGTCAACCGGTTTGGACCCTAAACCCAGCCTGTTGTCATCCCTATAGTAGCCAGTAACATCTACAATACAATAGAAGATTCTCGTATGTTTGACTATCTTTTTGCACATTACAAGATTGCGAAATGGATTCTTCAAAGGTTAAAAGGAAAAATAGAGAGAAAACATCCATGGCGTCCAAAGTACATTTCGAAATTGGAAAATAAAACACCTCTCTCTAATTTTTCTCCTTTGTCTCTTGCTGATCATTCTTCATCTCCTAATCAGGTCTGCTACTCGTCTATATCCCTCCCAACCTCATCTTCTATGTCAATTCCACCAATGTTCAAAGAGAATCCCCCTGACACTAATGAGGATGGATTCACGTAAGTGAAATCCAAGAAGAATGCTCAATCCAAACCTATAACAGGTAAACAACAACATGGCATTATTATTATTTTAGCAAAGGAGCATATGCTAATTACCAAGATCAACTCAAGAATCCATCAAATAATTTCGTACATTGGAAATTTTTTGTAAAAGCCTAAATTTGACAGGTAATGGGCAAGCTAAACAAAAACTCAGTGGCACTCACAAAGTTTTTGATCAATATCCCAATAGTAACAAGAATCCAAAGGATAATAACAATTATGGTAAGCCACAGTTTCATCTTAATGGGTCAGTTAACAAGAAAACACCTACATGGGCTGATATGGTAAAATTATGGGGAACAACATCTGATTTTGATCTAGATGTACCTCCATTAGCACTAAATGTTTAAAAAACCGGTAGTGGTGAAAGAAGCAGTGAAGAAGAGAATTAAGGGTAAGTGGAGTAAGTCTTTGATTGCCTATGTGCTCGGCGGCACACCGATGTATCATCATTTCAAGGCTTTTATCTCAAAAACATTGAACCTAGTTGGTAATTTTGATATATATGCAAGGAAGAATGGAGTCTTTATCATCAGATTTGAAAAGAATAAAAACTATATTAGGGGATTGTTACAGGGACTCCACTTTTGGTTAAGAGGGGGTCAATTTTTAATTTTTTTACGAATTATTAAGGGGAGTACATAATAAATTAACCACCTCTTAAACATAAAACAAAAATTCCAAAACTAACCTTAATCTCCCCTAGTATCCCAAAACAATATCGCCGTAGCCATTTTTTCCTGTCTTTGATTTGTAACATTCATAACAATCATATTGATGCAACGAAAACAAAATAATGAAAATAATCTCTCTGCCCTTATCATCGATCTCGGCCTTTGCAGTAGCAGTACTCAAGCCAGCAATTTCAAGCAAGAATTTGTTCAATGACTTTGGTTTGGAGAAAAACGGACAGTAGTCGCTACCCTTTATTTTGTACACGCCAAGATGGGTGTTCTCTTTCACCATTTTCTCTGGTACATCTGCTGATAGCATGCGATCTTCTGAAGTTTGGATGTGTTACTTTTTCGGTGGAGGTGGTGGTTTTTTAGTTTAATCGTCTTCGTTGGAACATGTTAATTTGTAGGAGGAGGAAATGAATTGCACATGACAAGGCGGAGGGTATTTGGTCCATATTATTTTATTTTATTTAAATGCAGATTCCCCTTAACAAATATAAATTAAGTCGAAGTCCCCTTAAAATTGACCCTTCCTTAACCAAAACTGGTGTCCTTTAACAATCCCCCTATATTAAAGTTTTAGATGGTGGGCCTTACTTTATAAATGGAAAACTTATAATCCTCAAAAAATGGAACCACAAAATTAGAATAAACAAAGAATTCTGTCTGCGATGCCAATATGAATCAGATTGCCTAATTTGAGTCTATTTTCGTGGGATGAAGAAATATTCAGTGCCATTGCAAGCTTTGTGGGAATTCCTTTAAAATTAGATGAACACACGGCTAAAGAAAACAGATTAAACTTTGCAAGAATTCTGGTAGAAACCAATGCAGAATCTGATCTGCCAAATGAGGCAGAAATATCCATGTATGATAAGGAAAAAATCCGGTAAAAAATAAAATATGAATGTGCGCCACCAAGATGTAAAGAATGCAAGTGTTTTAGGCATAATTAAGAAAATTGTTATATAAAGAAAGTACGGGTTAAAAGGAAAAATCAGAAAATATAAAAAAGTGAGAATTGGCCTAAAGAAAGCATGAAGTCAAAAGAGGATTAAGAAATACAAGTAGATAACCAAAAAATAGGAAAAAAGGAAAGTACGGAAGTAAACATGTAGGAAAAGGTTGAAATCACATATGTTGATGTAGAAATCCTAATTCAAGTCAAAGATAATGACCTAAAGCAAGATATAAAGGATTCCATCTCCTTTGAATAAAACAGAGCTAATTCAAATAGAGACAAAATGGAACTAGAAAAACTCTCTGAAGGCAAAGAAGAATCTACCCAAAACATTACAAAAAATCATGCACCAATCCAAATGAAGGAGAAGATTCTAAACAATGCAGCTAAAAAATTTAGTAGTTCTTCTTCTTTTTCTAAAATAGGAAAGAAAAAGAAAGAGAATAAAAGTAAAGCTTAAAAGAACTCGACTCAGAACTTCCGAATGAAAATCAAAACTCTGAAGATTATAAGGTTTTAGCAGATGATGCTGAAGAAATACTATTCAGAGATAAATATATATTGGACAGTAAAATTTGTCTTTACTAATTTTTAGAGTTTACCTATTCTGTTGTTGACTTCTTCATTTTTCTGTTGTAACAAAATATCTTTAACTCAGTCAATTACATAGAGTTAGAATAGGGAACTAGATATAAAACTCTCTGTATATATAGAAGTCTTAACATGAATGAAATGTAACCTTCCAGTAAATTTTTCTGTGATACTTTATATGGTATCAGAGCCTTTCAGTTCAATATCATGGCCTCTGAAAATAACCCAATTAACTCTTCCGCAAATCAAATTTTTTTTACGGCTTCTGGTGGCGCTGCGGCCAACCTTCAATTCCCAGCGCTGTCCGTCCGTCTTGATAGCACCAATTATTCACTTTGGCGTGGCACCGTCCGATCCGCCCTTGAAGCTTGCGAGCTCGAAAGCTACCTCACTGCCGACAATGTTCCTGAAGAAACCCTACCACCTGCTCAAGGATCCGACGTTCGTGCTCCGAATCCAACATCCACCGCCTGGAAACGCAAGGATCGGCTAGTGCTACTGTGGATCCGTTCAACTCTAATGGCTCCAATGTTAGGCCACGTTGCTCGGGCTATCTCCACGTCTGAGGTTTGGCGCATGTTTGAACAGATGTTTCAGTCTCAAACTTGAGCTAGGGAGATGCATCTTCGACAGCAGCTTCAAACTCTCAGCAAAGGCTCCATGACCATCTTGGAGTATGTCGAGAACAAACGCTCAATTTCCGATGCTCTGGCTGAGTGCCTCATGCCTGTGTCTGATGAAAACTTTGTTGAATTCATTTTGTTTGGCCTTGGGAATGAATACAGTGCATTCAAAACAGCCCTAAGTATGCGTTTAGATTCTTTATCATCTCATGAACTGCTAGGTCTTTTGCTTCAGGTAGAACAACGTATCCTTGACTCATGTGCTGCCACCGATTTTCCTTCATCTCACCTTGCATGCTAATCATTGTTTTGTTAAAAGCCTCCAGGGTTAGAAACTCCTCAAAAGAATAGTTGAAAACGGTTTGTACCGTCTGCCAACTCCCTTATCGTCTTCCACTCCTAGAGTCTTCGTCAGTGAACGTGCATCTGTGGCTTGCTGGCACCATCGATTCGCACACCCTCATGAGTCTGTTCTTCGTCGTCAACTGACTGATTTCAAGCTTCCAATTTCTGAAAATAAAGATTTGTCTATCTGTAGCGCTTGTCAATTAGGCAAAAGTCATCGTTTGCAATTGTCATCTTCACATGTTGTATCTAGTAGACCTTTTGATTTAATTTATTCAGATGTTTGGAGACCATCTTATGTTCCTTCTTTGAATGGAAATCGTTATTTTATTCTGTTTACTGATGATTGCACCAAGTTTACCTGGATCTATTTTTTATCAACAAAAGATCAAGTTATCAATACTTTCACACTTTCAGAAGCTATGGTCGAAACTCAATTTTCAACAAAAATTAAAGCTTTTCAATCTGATTGGGGTGGTGAATATAGAAACATCTCCACTTTTCTTCAAGCTCATGGGATCCTACATCGTGTTTCTTGCCCTTATACACCTGAACAAAACGGTGCTGTTGAAAGACGCAATCGAATTATTGTTGAAAAAGGCTTGGCTCTATTAGCTCATTCCCATCTTCCTATAGA
The DNA here is from genome assembly GCA_030737875.1 of Allium sativum. Taxonomy (NCBI): domain Eukaryota; kingdom Viridiplantae; phylum Streptophyta; class Magnoliopsida; order Asparagales; family Amaryllidaceae; genus Allium; species Allium sativum. Next base: position 301,104,368 of record CM060925.1, on the reverse strand, counting down.
ATTTCGGGAACAAGCTTTTCACACAGCCGTCTATCTACATAACAGAACCATTACTCCCATTCTTCATCACAAATCAGCCTACTCTTGTCTATACCATCGAGATCCTGATTATCTATTTTTAAAATCATTCGGGTGCTTGTGTTATCCTTATTTACGACCTTACAACAATCACAAACTTGAGTTTAGGTCCATTGCTTGCATTTTTCTAGGTTACAGTGCAAAACACAAAGGCTATCTTTTCTTTCATGCTCCGTCTTCTCGTACTTACATTGCTCGACATTTAGTGTTTGACGAGTCTCAGTTTCCGTATCTTGACCATATTGCTCAATCTTCATCCACTGATTCCTCGCTTTATGATCTGTCCTTGTTAGACTCGTCACAGTCTGTGTCTTCTAGGTCTTGTCCTAGCAGCTCGGCTCCACCTGTACCTTCCTCACCTGAGCCTCTGTCGTCTTCGCCCGCCTCCACTTCCTCTTCCACAGCCATAATTCCTTACCGTTTAGCACCTTCATTTTTTCGACCTTCCGAAACTTCTCACCATCCCATGGTCACTCGTGCTGCTACAAACTCTCTCAAACCAAAGGTTCTTCTTGCCACTAAATATCCCATCCTTCGCGACTCTTCACATCCAGAACCAAAGACCTTTGCCCAAGCTAACAAAAACCATCTTTGGCAACAAGCGATGCGGCATGAGTATGATGCTTTATTGAATAATGGACTTGGGACTTAGTTCCAAAGCCCTATACTGCTAATGTTGTTGGTTGCAAGTGGATTTTCAGGGTCAAGAAGAAGGCAGATGGCACTGTTGAGCGTTACAAAGCTCGTTTGGTGGCAAAAGGATTCAACCAAGAGGAGGGTGTGGACTATTTTGACACATTCAGTCCAGTTATCAAACCAACCACTATTCGCCTTGTACTCAGCATTGCCATCACTCAAAAATGGTCTCTTCGGCAAGTTGATATTAACAATGCATTCCTCAATGGTGATTTGGCTGAGACTGTGTATATGCAACAACCGCCTGGCTTTGTCTCTTCTTCTCATCCCTCGTATGTGTGCAAGTTGAAGAAAGCGCTCTATGGCCTGAAACAAGCCCCTCGAGCTTGGTTTCAGAAACTCAATCAAGCACTTCTTCGACATGGCTTCAAACAGTGCATCTCGGATATTTCCCTTTACATCAAGCGCCATGGACGTGATGTCATTTTTATCCTCATCTATGTTGATGATCTCATTATCACGGGTTCTAACACCAAGTTTATTGATGCATTTGTTACGTACTTAAACTCGGTGTTCTCACTCAAAGACTTCGGTCGGCTTAATTTCTTTCTTGGTATTGAGGTTCATCATCTTCCTACAGGTTTGCTTCTATCCTAGAAAAAGTACATATTGGAACTTCTTGACCGTAGTGGCATGGCTGAAGCGAAACCGATTTCTTCTCCGGCTCTCCCTGGCTCCCGTCTCATTGCTGGGGGTGATCTTTTCCGTGACCAGCACCTCTATCGAAGCGTAGTCGGAGCCCTCCAGTATGCGACGATCACTCGGCCGGAGATTACTTACGCCGTGAACCGCGTTTGTCAGTTTATGCACAATCCCACTGAAGCCCACTGGTCGGCGGTCAAAAGGATCCTTCGGTACTTGAAGGGCACTATCGGAGCTGGTCTCTATTTCCGACCATCCAGCGACTCTCGTTTGTTGTGTTACACCGACGCGGGATGGATGTCTGATCCAGACGATTGTAGGTCGCAACACGGCTTCTCTGTTTATTTCGGCAGCAACCTGATTAGTTGGGCTTCCAAGAAGCAAAGTGCAGTAGCCCGATCAAGCACAAAGGCCGAGTACCGTGCTATTGCGTTTGCTGCTGCTGAAATAATGTGGTTACAGCAGCTGTTAACCGAGATGGGTTTCTCTCATCACGGGCAGCAGACCATCTTCTGTGACAACTTAAGTGCAACCTATCTCACAGCCAACCCAGTTCTTCATCATCGCTCCAAGCACATCAAGCTCGATTTTCACTTCGTTCGGGAACAAGTACTCTGGTTGTCCGGCATGTAAACTCAGAAAATCAGGTTGCCGACATCTTTACGAAAGCGGTTGGGACTTCCAGGTTCAAAGAATTGCGTTCCAAGCTTCTTGTTCGAGCCCGAACATGAGCTTGCGGGAGGGTATTGGACAGTAAAATTTGTCTTTACTAATTTTTAGAGTTTACCTATTCTGTTGCTGACTTCTTCATTTTTCTGTTGTAACAAAATATCTCTAACTCAGTCAATTACGTAGAGTTAGAATAAGGAACTAGATAGAAAACTCTCTGTATATATAGAAGTCTTAACATGAATGAAATGTAACCTTCCAGTAAACTTTTCTATGATACTTTATAATATATTAACACAAATACAAAATGGGATGATCAGCAAAAAAACAGAAAATAACAAAGCATGCAAGAAGATGGGCAACAAGAAGATGGGTAGAGATACTATAGTAAAGCATACTGCCTCACTGTAGATGTATATCCTTTATGTATCCTGTAACATATAATATGTTATATAATGTCGATTATTACATGGAATGTTTGGTGTTTAAAATCCCCAGAAAGAAAACTGGATTTAACATGTTTACTAAATTCAGAAAATCCCAGTATAATTGGTATTATTAAGCATAAGTTAGATGATTTAAGTAAGAAAGAATACCATGCAAAATACCTGCCTAATTGGAATTTAATCAATAACAATAATTAAGGTGGCAATGGTAGAATTATGATTTTATGGGGCTCTGATATTTGGTAGATAATTAATTATATTCTAAATTTCCAATTTATTCACTGCAATTGTATTAATAAAGGTGGTGGAAAAATTGAAATCACTTGTGTATATGCTTCCAATTTTGAAAAAGAGAGACTAAATTCATGGAATCAGATTGAAATCATGAATCGTAATATTAATGTGCCTTGGATTATTCTAGGTGAGTTTTGATACTACTACGCATGCTCATGAAAAAAGGGGAGGTGTGCCTATCCCTTTTAAAAAATTAGAAATAATGAATAACTTTCTCCTCAGAACTGGTTTTTTTGAAACTACTTTAATTGGAAATAAATTTACTTGGAAATTAGGAAAATTTAGAAATATACATTGTAAGTTAGATAGAATTTAGGTCAGTCAGAAGTTTATAATAATGTTTCCTGAAAATATGTGCTTTGGACCAGTCCAAACAACAAGTGATGATACTTCTATCCAATTACACTTCTCAAACAATGTTGATTCAAAAAGAAAATCAAATTTTAGGTTTGCTAAAGGTTGGGTATATGAAGATAATTACATGAATATAGTCATAGATAGTCTGAAATTAAATGCGAAAGGCATTACTCAATATAAATTTCAAAAGATTTTGCAAATGCTAAAAATAATCTGAAACATTGGAATATGAGCAGAAATAAAAATAACATTAATCATATTAAAGAGGAACGTATGAGATTGCAAAGTGATATCGACAATGATTTCTCAGACAGTAACATTATCAACTATTTTTTCTCTGCCCAATATAATTTGGCTCAGTCTTTACATGTGCAATCTTTAAATCTTAGGTAGAAGGCTAAAATTAACTGGTCAACTGGTGGAGATGAAGCTAGTAGAAAAATTTATGCCAGGGCGTCTAGCAGGAAAAGTAGAAATAATATTGGGAAGCTGATAGCTTCTAAGAGATACATTTAAAATAGCTGTTCAATTATCGAAATTGAAACCATCAATTATTTTTCAGATCTTTTTAACACTACTGAAAAGAATAGCGACTTCCAAATATTCATTCTAAGTATATTATGAATGATAATAGCCAAGATATTTTGCTTGCCTCAATTGATATTGAAGAAATTAAAAATATTGTTTTTAATGCTAATAATGACAAAAGTCCTGGACCTGATGGATTTGGTGTCAAGTTCTACAAAACTCACTGGGAAGTCATTAAGATAGAAATTTTATGTGTTGTCTCTGAGTTTCTTAGTATTGGTAAAATTTTAAAAAGTATTAATAATACTTTTATTACTCTTGTGCGCAAGGTCAAAAATCTCAATGGTTTAAATGATTACAGACTAATTATGTGCTGCAATTTCATTTATAAAATCATTTCTACTATCCTATCCAGTAGAATAAAAAAATTCTATAGTTCCTAATTTTTTGGAATCGAGTTGCTTTTATTCCAACTGGTAGACTTATAGCAAAATACCTTATTAGCTCATGAGTTTCTAAGGAACTTAAATGTTAAAAATAGAAACCTTGCATATCAAAATTGATTTACACAAAGCATTTGATAAATTAAACTAAAAAATTTATTATCCATGTGATGAAGCAATTAGGGTTAATTCTAGGTTTTTCTCTCTGGTATATGAATGCATTAACAATGTTTCGTACTCTATTATTATTGATGGAATCCAAAAGGTTTCATTAAAAGTAATAAAGGCAAAAGACAAGGTGACTCTTTATCACCTTATCTGTTTATAATAATTATGTAGTACTTCTCCAATTTACGGCAATTGAGAAAATTAATGGCAATATTAAGCCTATAATAGAGTTAAACCTCCAATTACTCATTATTTATACGCTGATGGTGTTACTTTTTATAAAAGCTATGTTCATAGGTCAGAGATCACTGCTAAAATTATGGATAAATTGAACATTTAAATTGGTCTTAAAGTGAATGAAGACAAAAAGTAAAATTTACTTTAGTGAGAATTGTTTATATAAAAATGAGATTATTATAAATTTATAATTTAAGAAGGGGAGTCTTCCAGTCAAATATTTAGGTTTACCATTAAGTTCCAACCAAATCAATGATAAAGATTGCACAAGGCTTTATGATGTTAGTCCAAATAGGCTAGAAGTATGGTCACTAAAATTCTATCATTAGCTAGTAGAATTGAACTAACTCGTACTATCATCACTGCCATTATTATGTGTTGGATCCAATCTCACAACATTCCATCTAATAACAGCGTAGAAAATTGAAAGAATGCGTATACCAACTTTATTGGCAAGGAAAACAAAAAAAATTGGCACATCAAAGAAAGCAGGTGGACTTGGTCTTAGTAACATCAAAGATCATCTTAATTATAAGTTATTTTGGAAATTCATAGAAGGAAAATCTCTTTGAGCTAGATGGATGAAAGCAAGATATCTTAAGAATAAAAATTTCTGGACTAAAAAATCTGAAAGCTATTACACTTTCATATGGAAAAAAATTCTTGGTTGTAGAGTCATCGAAGAGAGCCTTTTGGAAAGGATTTTTAAAAATGGTAAAACAAAAAGCCTTTCATTTGACCCTTGAATCAAAGGTAAATCACTAATTAATATGCTTGGTTCGAGTAATCTCTACCTGATAGGAGGTGCAAATAATAAAGTTCAGTGCATCATCTATAATTACGAATGGGTTACTGCAAATAACATGGCTGCTGAGTCATACAAGACCGATATAAAATAATATTTATAATGATAGTAGCATTGCTATGGATAAATGGATATGGAGTTAAGTTTAAAGGGCAAGTTTTATTTAAAAAAAATTGGAATTTATCAAAGGAGATGATACTGCTGTGGACTGGTACAATGTTATATGGACTAAAACGAATTGTCCTAAAATGTCCCACTGTGCTTTCTTTACCATCACAAACAAATTGCTAACAAGAGAGGGAAGTGTCAAATGGAGAAAAGGTGCGGACACAATATGTGTTCTGTGTAATAACAGTAATGAAATCACTGATTATCTTTTCTTTTACTGTGCATATTCAAGTCACATCTGGTTTAATGCCAAAAATCATCTAAAATTCAACCAACCCAGTTGTATCCTGAATATCAGAGAAAGTGTTCAATATATAGGATAACTTCAAGCCAAAGTCAAAGGAATTCAGATATGCTTCCATAATACTTACTACTACTATTTGTCATATATGGAAAGATAGGAATCAAAGAATCCATCAAAGAAAACAAAACCAACATTCACATTCAGAATACTATTGAAAATGAAAGCATACTTAACCCCGTTAGAAAAAGCTTCGATCTAAAATAAATGACGTACATGTGAATCGGATCATCAAGCATTGGATCGGCCAGAAATGTAGTAGTTGTATGAATCATAGCAACTAGCATGGGTCGTGGCACAATGCGATGGACTGGTACAGTTCTTGGATCGTGCATGAAGTTTAATGTATGGATCACACCATTATGCATGGCTCGGTCGCAACATGCATAGTAAATCATGGATCGTGCAAAAGGCGAATAAGGGGTCATGCATGAATTATATGATGGGACGCTTGTGGACCAATCAGTTATATTGCATGAAACGTGATGATTTGTACATCAATGGGTCGTTCACATGCAACATGTGGGATGGACCATGTATAAGTTTATGTGGATAAGTTGCGTTTATTCTTTATGTGACGCCACCTGTAAAGTATGGATCGCGTACTTGTATTTGGATGGATCGCTCATATTTTCATTTGATCACGTTGATACACAAATACTGGATCGGGGAAAATAAATAGTGTCACGTGAAGCCAGTTGAACGTGATGGGTCCTATATATATGTCGCATGAAAAGTAGAATACATATAGCTGGAGCATACAAGTATGGATTGGTGCATGAAATATATATATATAAGCCTGTACGAAGCTTGGACCGTGAATGGACACATATAGATCTCACCATGTAAACACGTGGATCAAAAAGGACGTGTGAACCTGGATCACTTAAAGTTGGATCGTTTGCGTATATAATGGAACATGCGGCTTCATGCACCGGTCAGATATTATGTATTAATATAAGATATAGGCTTGCTTAAAGGCAGGATGGGTCGTGCCTTTTATAAATGACGTTTGGGTCCGTTGCAAAAGGGATGGAGCATGGCATTTGTTGTATGGATCGTCGTTCGTCCATATTGAATCCATGCACACTTGAATTCAAGTCCCGGAACACATCTACTTCCACCTATAAATACTGGACCCCTCACACATAGAAGGGGACAATTTTCTCCTCCCGAAGGGCCACGATTTTCAATATCTGACATTGATCAAGCTTCTCCAACTCCATTAAAGCATCTTTAAGCTTAATTCAAGCATCTTCGTCAACATCTTCATTGAGAAATCATCAAAGATCATCTCCATGCATGATTATCAAAGATCTACTTCAACAATCGCCGCTACTAGCGAGATTTCGAGCATTTCTCTGGAATAAACGAGAGATAGAGAATCATCGAGAAGTTGTAGGAAAAAGAGAGAGTATTGTTGCAAAAATCAAAGAGAGTATAAAAAATGAGATCAATTATGTACTTTTTAAGGGAGATGATAATGAAATCCTTATTCAAAGTGGATATAGTAAAAAACTAACGCCGAAACACTATAAACCGCTCTCTACTTTGCTATTTTCCGTATATTTATGCTCTTAAACTTCTTTTTCATAGATTTAAAGTGTTAACACTCCTCTTGGGGTGTTAGCATCCATTTTGGTTATTATTATTTTTGGCGCCTACCGTGGGGATTGGAACCACTACCACAAGGTTAATAGCCTTAGAGGACTTTGCAGATTTGAAGCCTGCTCTTGTACGATAGATCCGCATGGTCTAAAAGTCAGACCCATTTGTATGATATTATGGCGCCCTCGAAGAAAGGTATTAAGTCCATTAGAGATTCGAAAAATGCTTCTAATGATGCTACAACCACTCCACAAACTAATCATCTGAATGTTGCTCAAACTTCGGGAGTTGGCGTAACCCGAGTTGAATTAGATGTGGTCGTAGCCGGTTTGAATCATCGAGCGGAGACCTCGAATATAGCTCTAATGGTTAAGCTAGATGCTCTCCTCACTGCGCAAACTAATTCTACACCGCGTTGAGTCGAGATTGATTTAGATGAGAATGCATATTCATTGGCCTGGAATCGTAATCGTGATCACAGTGTTGAGGAAGTGGACGAGTTGCCAGGTGGTAGAGATAATACTGACATTAAGGACACCAAGGCAAATGCAAAATTGCTCAAACGAGTCCCATCAATAGAGAATCACTCTAGAAAACACTCTTCTCAAAATGTTACAGGTCCTACTGAAGGGGCACTTCCCCAAGTTGGAGGTACAGGGCCTCAGATTACTAACCCTGATCGCTTGCCTAGAAAAGTATCCGAGAAAAAGGATGGCGACTACACCGTAGAAAGGCACAACGATGAAGAGTATATTTTGGAGATGATCAAGCAGATCATGAAGGAAAGATTAGCTAGGATTGAGGATGAATAAGAGTGGGATTTGGCTCCAAGTAAAACTCTATTTACGGAAAGGATTTGCAAGGTCGAGTTTCCAAAAAAGTTCATACCTCCAACCATGCCAATATATAATGGAACCGCTGACCGTAATATGTTTCTATACAAGCACATGAATGCCACAAGGGCAACTGATGAGATCAGGTGTTTGTACTTTCCTATCTACCTGGAGGGAGTAGCATCACTTTAGTTCACCAAGCTACCATCGAAATATGCAGATCAATTCACTGACTTGGCAAGGAAGTTCATGTAGCAATTCAGGTTGTATGCTTCAAACAAAAAGGACATTATGTCGTTATCAGGACTGGAACAAAATCCGGGAGAGTCAGTGAAAGCATTTTTTAGTCGTTTCAATGTTGTTGTAGCAGATGTTAGAAACCTGGAGCCCCACATGGTATTAATGGCATTAATCCGAGCTGTGGACAAGAAGACTGAGCTTGGAAAATGGGTAAAAATGAAGGAACCCAACACACTCGACAAATTCTACAAGAAGGCTGAGGAGTTCATTCTGTTGGAGACATATCCTTCTGTACAAAATGTTGCTGGAAGCAGTGCCGTGGAAGATAAGGAAAGCAATGATACTCAAGGTAATAAGAAGAATGTCGAAGGTCTAAAGAGGGAAAACGAGGACAACGGAAAAAGGGAGAATGATAACAAAAGGCTTCGCTTTTTAAAATCCAATGAGTTGACCTCGTTAAATGATACCCTGAAGAATATCTTCTTAGCCACTAAAGATGTAGGATATTATCCGAAACCACCATAGTCAATCAAGATAGGGAAAAAGGCAAAAATTCTGTCTCTACCACAATCAGCCTTGACATGATACTAATGAGTGTCGATATCTGAAGAACCTGATCGAAGAGTTAATCGGGCAGAATAAGTTGCAAGAGTATGTCGGAAAGCCACAAGCAATGAATTCCTCTGCATCCGCTCAAGGACAAGTTCAAGCTAATAATAGTTGATAGAGTTCAAATGTCAAGAGCATCGAGTAATGACCATTTGTGCTGCCTAGAAAGCTCTTGCTTCCTCACAGTCCAACAAGACCTGGTGACCTTTACAATACATCCCGACAAAGACAACTCAAGTGTCGAGTGCTACAAGCATCATTTTGCAGGCACGCAAGGATGTAATGTACTGCCTTGTAGATCGAAAGTTGGGAGTCACTAAGAGTCAAGCGGCGAAGGAGTCAAGAAGCGATAAGTCTTCCTTATGCGGAGGCACCCTATCAAATCTCTGAAGCCATTACTCGGCCGGATGAAACAAACATTGGGATAAACCAAAGTCTTCCTTACGCGAAGGCACCCAATTAAGTCTCCGACGCCATTACTCAGCCGGATAAGACTAACGTTGGGAAAAATCAAAGTCCTACTTACGTGAGGGCCTCCAATCTAGTTTCCCCATGGCCTGGTTTACAAGGTCGGAAGAGATGAATGTCAAATTAAGGAAAAGTCCTCTCCGCGGGCATAACTAAGTAAAAGTCCTCTCTGGGGGCACAACTAAATGCAAAGTCCTCTCCGGAGGCACACCTAAGTAAAAGTCCTCTCCCAGGGAACACCTAAATGCAAAGTCCTCTTTGGGGGCACACCTAAATTTAAAGTCCTCTCGGGGGAATAACAAAGTCAAAGTCCTCTCCAAGGGCACACACATAAAAATCAAGGTCCTCTCCGGAGGAATAACTAAGTCAAAGTCCTCTCCAGGGGTACATACATAAAAATCAAAGTCCTCTTTGAGTGCATAACTAAGTCAAAGTTCTATCCGGGGGCGCGCACACATAAAAATCAGTGTCCTCTCTAGGGGCATAACTATGTCAAAGTCCTCTACGGGGGCGCACACACATAAATCAAACTCCTCTCCGGGGGAACACCTAAGTAATAGTCCTTCTACAGTAAGGGCACAAGAAATAAGACTTCCCAAGAAGAAGCAATTCATTGGCTAGTAAAGTTGAGCCTCCTATTACGTTGATAAATTCAAAAGCTCCACGCATGTTGGCGAGAACAAAGAGCTCTCATCAATAAAGTTGTAACTTCCAGTGCGTCAACCAAAATTAAAGGAACTCAGCAAACTGACCACATCTAAGTTTTGCAGCTCGTTACAACCCATGAAATGGGGCTAACACATCCACATTGAGATTAGATGATGCTCGGAAAAACATACCACGGGTTCGTCACGACATTGCAATAAGAAAAAACTAAATTGCACTCGACAAAGAGGCAAGTACACTTGGAATTAAGAGAGCTAGAGTGCAGCAAACATGAGATCTCGCCTTAAAAAAACTTGGTAAAAAGTCCTCTCCTTTAAAAATGGAGCATATGAAAATTTGACAAAATCACTACACCAGATACATCGAGGAAGCTCGTTGCACTGGTAAAATTCATTCTCGGAAGTCGAACTACTTGACATTGATTGGTTACAAGCATCAAAAAGGACGAGTGGTGGATACATCATCCAAGTTGAATCAAAAAGCAATCTCCGACGAGACTGAATTCCTTCATTGACCAAACCTAGGGTCTCTCAACACAAAGGCTTCCCCGTCTACAAAGCTCCAACTGTAAATAACTCAAAGAACCCGATGGTATTCTGCTTCAAACCTAAGCATAAGAGATGTTAAAAAGGTGACTATGCGAACATGGCATAGCTCGAATCCAATAAAGAAAAAACAATCCCCAAGGAATTGAAGCTAATATTCATCAACGGAGTCAACATGAGATATAAAAAGAAGATCGAGCAATAGACATGCACTAGGGGAAGGCCATCATGTAGTTAAGAGCCAAATAATGCACATAATCCATGGTATCAAACATTGTTGTAAGAGATGACATACCACAAGGCTGCAATATACAAAAGACGTCCCAGAATATGGAGAAAGTCAATATTGGCAAAGGAAAGAATAAGAACTGATTCAATTCTGCACAGCATTTAATTTCCAAGACCTAGCTCAAGGGCTCACAGTTCTTAGGATGGATGCTACAAAGGCAAAATGTAAAATGCCAGCTTAGTACAATTTATTAAATGATGCACATAAGCCAATCAGTTTACCGTAAATCCTGCGATCATTGCCACGTAAAAGGATTGGTCAAGAACATGAGTTATGATGACTGAGGCATTGCTAATAATTGTATGATCAGAGTAGACTCAAAATTCTCATTAAATAAATTGTAAGGTACGCACCTTTCTTAAATATTGAATGTTGCGCAATGGCAATTCAAAATGATGATGCTTAGAACTCGCAGTTCAAAAATCTAGGCTGATGAATCTCAAATGTCATTGAGAAGCAAACAAAGTGTCTTACGAATGTGAACTGCATGTAGCGAGTCATAAACTCTTAAATAAAAATAGCTTCACATTGATAACACATTTGAGTTTGTAAATGATTATCATGATCTATTTCCTCTTATTGGACTAACATGTTGTTGTGTTGATCAATCGACAATGAATTCGCCACCAAATGGTCATAAAAACTCTTCATTACAGATTATGTAATGACCCGCATTGGCAGAGGTATTATAATTAATTAATTTAATTATATAAATGGTGATATAGTGAATTTAATGGTCGTGGAATTAAATAATGGTGAATATTTAATTAAAATAATAAATTAAATAATATATTTAATTTTGAAATAATCAGAATTGGCTGAAATGACGCTATGGTGTGAACTGGATCATCTGTGATATTTAATTCAGTTTAGAATTGAATTAGAATAACGAATATATTATTTGAACGACGGTTTGAATGTACAATTATATTATAATTAAAATCGAGCTCGAAATAGCGCTGTAGTTCGTAAATTGGCGATTCGAACTTCAACTGAATGTACAAGGTTCGTTTTAAACCGGATTTCTGTGAAACAAGAAACGTGTGGAGCTGGTGGAATATATCTTTCTAGTGGAAGAGAAAAATCGGGATTTCGTCATGTAGATTTTGATTTATGTCCAAATCAAATTTTAGAAAATTCACTGTCGAATTCCATTTTAATTATAAAGGAATTATTTATATTTTAAAAAGGAATTTCAATATAAATCGAATATCGGGTTGACCCAGAAGTGAATATCGAGTTAGAAATTCATATAGGAATATTCAAGAGCTGTATGGTATTCCACTGTGAATATATACGATAATACAAATTTATTTATATTTAATCTAATTATATTTAAATATATTTATATATTTAAATGGGTCATTCAGAGCTTTAAAAATAGCCAGTTTTTCATACGACCTCAGAATTCGACGAAACCAATTTTGTTGGATTCGAAATGTCAAATTATTGCTAAATTTCAATTTCCATGATTTTTGAAGTCAGTATGTGGCCGTACGGATTTTTAGAGTAAAAAACAGTCAATATTTTGACCTTTAAAAATAGGTTGTGTGAGTAAACGAAGTCGGAATTTGACGAAACCAGTTTTGTTGGGACCGTAATGTCAAACTCTAGCTGCATGTCAATTTTCATGAATTTTAGGCATCGTGTGTGTTCGTAAGGATTTTTAGAAACCAGAAACGAATATATATCGATTAAAATAAAATAACATAAAATATCTAAATAAAATGAGTGACCATTTAAGGTACCACGTCCTTCATTGTACAGCCACACAAGAGTTTTACTCCGGTTATAAAATCAAATTCTTTGGTCGCCAGTATCAAACCCAACGCAAGCAGCAAATCCATTTCCAAAATTCAAGTAAAATTGAAATCAAATCCAAATAATATTGGAATCAATCGTCTTGGGCTCATGAAAGCAAGACCTTCCACTGGTATACTCGTTTCTGCATGCGATGGATATTTGATGAGCTCGAATACGACCAGCGGAACCTAGGGTTCATAAAATCAGAAGGATGGAGCATCAGATTGAATAATCATTGTTGGATTTGGGTTCGGTGTTCCATTTAACATCGACTTTGTGTTTTTGGGAAGGTACGGTGCTGATTTGGGGTGGCTGACGTTGAACAGTATAATGAGGAACCTGGAGTTGGTGCGAGAAGATGGACGTCGAGTGGGATGAATTTGGTATGGAAGTGATGAGCTTTTGATGAGGATTATCTCGATAATTTTTGTCTGATTTTTAGGGGATTGTGGAAGTAATAGTGGAGATCGAAAAATGAGGAATGGCACTGGATTACTGTAAGTTGCGAGAGGGCTTGATCAACGATCTCAAATGAGGCAATTGAGTGAGGAGGATGGTAATGAACGTGAAGAGATTTTGATGAACAAAAGAGTGGTGAGGTTTTTTTTCGAAAATCATGAAGAAAGGGAGGATAAATTGAGTTCGGTCATGGCTTTCTGTAATGACCCGCACTGGCAGGGGTATTATGATTAATTTATTTAATTGTATATATGGTAGGTTAGTGAATTTAATGGCCGTGGAATTAAATAATGGTGAATATTTAACTAAAATAATAATTAAATAATATATTTAATTCTGAAGTAATCAGAATTGGCTGAAATGACGATATGGTGTGAACCGGATCATCTGTGATATTTAATTGAGTTTAGAATTGAATTTGAATAACGAATATATTCAATCGTCGACAGTTGAACGTATAGTTTATAAAATAATTTTAAACGAGCTTGAAATGGCGCTGCAGTTCGTAATTTGGCGATTCGAACTTCAACTGAATATACAGGATTCGTTTTAAGCCGGATTTCTGTGAAACAAGAAACGTGTGGAGCTGGTTGAGTATATCTTTCTAGTGGAAGAGAAAAATCGGGATTTCGACGTGTAGATTTTGAGATATGTTCAAATCAAATTTTAAAATAGTCGCTTTAGAATCGTTTATCGACCATAACGGTTATTCCAAAATAACTAGATATTGGGTATGAATTTAAACAAGGTTCTTTTGGGACATAACGATAATTTAATTTTTAGAATTTTACTGAAATTTTTAATTAATTAAATAAGCAACTTTTTATTTGGAGTATTTTGCACCCTATAATCAACATTTTTGGGATTTCAAAATATGAGTTAATCTACCGGTATTATTATATTTTTGGGATCGTGGAACCGAGCTCGATACAACAGTATCTTTATTTCTGTCAATACATGAATGGAATTTATGTAACATAATACTTTGGAAAAAAAACAAACCTTAAATACATTAATGAAATAAAGTTGGAATTGTTTTTGAATGAACCTATACAAGGCACGTTTTCCTCTTCTCATCCGCCAGTTCTCCATGGCCCAAAAACAAAGACGTAGCCTTCAATGTATCCACAAGACAAAAGCAAACTAAATCCTATATAAGATCCTTATCCTCAAGACCCTTGAACATTTTTCTCTGTAGTAAATAAACCACAGCCACAAAAGACGCGAGCAACAAAAATAACAATCCCCTATATAATGTCTTCACCACCTTTTAAACCTAAAACCCAAAATCATTTCACAGCAGAAAGAAACGCATGTAAATGTTTTGGAAGCAGCGTTCAACACTGAGCAACGGTTTGAGGGAGTATAGCGGGACTGTTTTTCGTTTAACGTAGTGAATCAATAGGGGAAGAAGCCACTGTTATTAGAGTTCATAATAGAAGAGTTTTAGGCGTGGAGACATTGAGCTTGAGGAGGGAAGCACGACATGATTGGGTTTCTCTTTTATGAAGCAACGTTGGGGTGTTTTGTGTATGTTGGTGACGTAGTTACGGCTTCAGACCCGAGGCTGAGCAGGAGGTCAGCGGCCCTGATGAAGCTCAGGTGACTTGGCGGCAATGAGAGAGATTCAATGTTCGGTGAAGCTGTGGAGGGAGGACGTGGAGAAGTTGATGAGGAAGGGGCCGGATGGTGAATAAAGGTGTACAACTGGCGGAATTTTTGTGGAAGAAGCACGGAATGACGTGGAGGTGTTTTGTCTGGAGCGTGATATGGGTTATGGGAGAAGGAACTGTTTTTGGTGCGGACTGAACATTGGAAGTGGACGCTGAAATGTTTTAAGCGGGTTTCAATAGGAAGGGAGGGAGGCTAGTTTAAGGTGGATGTGGGTTTTTAACACGGGTAGATGGGCCTTAAGGGAAAGTATAAATGGTAAGGCCCGACTAAAAGTAACTCAAGTTTAAATTTATTTAATTGAGGTATTAAATGACAATGCTTTTAAATTACTCATTCGTCATCAGAATTTCGAAACTTTGGTACCGTTGGGATCGTATGGACGGCATCTACACAAAGGAACTGACGAGGAGCGAATCGAAGGTCGTTACAATTTATAGAAAAATAAATTGTCCATCTGAATCAAATCAAGCGATGGTTATCGTTATTAACGATGATCGTCCAATGTGAGTAAATCTCACTAACTCTGAACAGTTTATAAATTCATGTTGTATTTTTAGAACTGTTAGATATTGGCTGATTGACTGTATGTTGACTGTTTGATTGAACTGCTAGTCAGTTAGTTGAATTTTCTATATCGATTCTGTTTAACAGAATATATCATATAGAACTGAAAGTGATGTTATCTATATTGTTTAACATCTGTGATGCAGGGAAACAGGTTGGAGGAATCCAACTGGATTCCTCAACATTTATTTTACTGTTTTCATATATTGTGATATATTATGTGTTATATAATCTGTTATGGATTATGGGTGTTGGAATGATATTGATCATTGTTATATGATATTTTTAATATCATAAGAAACCCTGGGATGTAAAAAAAAGAAGTATTTCAATGTATATTGAAATAAAGGAATTTTATAAAATCACAGGATTTTATAAAAGGAAATATTTATAAAACGAACACGGTTTTATAAAAGGGATATTTATTTAGAAAATAAATAGAAATAGAAAAGGAATATTTATTTAGAAAATAAATAGAAGTTATAAAAAGGAAATATTTGTAACGGTAAATAGAAGTTATAAATAGGAAATATTTGTAACGGTAAGTAAACGTTATAAAAAGGAAATATTTGTAACGGTAAATAGAAGTTATAAATAGGAAATATTTGTAACGGTAAGTAAACGTTATAAAAAGGAAATAGTTGTAACGGAAAACGTAGTTTATCAAAAGGAGCTAATCGATGTTAGTTTAATCGATTAGAGTTAAAGTGAAAGGTGTTAATCGATGTTAGTTTAATTGATTAGTGTTAAAGTAAAAGGAGCTAATCGATGTTAGTTTAATTGATTAGAGTTAAAGTGAAAGAAGCTAATCGATGTTAGTTTAATTGATTAGTGTTAAAGTAAAAGGAGTTAATCGATGTTAGTTTAATTGATTAGTGTTAAAGTAAAAGGAGCTAATCGATGTTAGTTTAATCGATTAGAGTTAAAGTGAAAGGAGTTAATCGATGTTAGCTTAATTGATTAGTGTTAAAGTAAAAGGAGCTAATCGATGTTAGTTTAATCGATTAGAGTTAAAGTCAAATGAGTTAATCGAATATAGTTATTCGAATAGAAGCAAATGAGTTAATCGAATATAGTTATTCGAATAGAAGCAAATGAGTTAATCGAATATAGTTATTCGAATAAAAAGTAAAATGAGTTAATCGAATATAGTTTATTCAAATAGAAAGTAAAAGGAGTAAATCAAATATAGTTTATTCGAATAGAATGAAATGGGTAAATCAAATATATAGTATTCAAATAGAATTAAAAGAGCTATCGAATATAGTTTATTCGATAGGAGCTAAGTGAATAGAGTAAATCAAATAGAGTAAATCAAATAGAATAAATCGAATAGAGATTTATTCGAACGAGAGTTAAGTAAGGAAGTTAGTTAAAGAAATATAAAGTGAACTTTGCCAATTTCAAAGTTAGAAATGTTGTTCAGTTAAGGTCTGAGAGGTAGTTCTACCCCAACTTGATTGGCTTCGTTTTTAACTAAGGAATAGTTAAGGTTCGGTAGTAAAGGAAATGGTTTGAGTTGGCATAGCGACGTTTGTTTAAACATCTGTCTAAGTCCAATGAAGAAGCTTTGGAAATGTTTTCCAAAGAAGAAACCAGAAATGTTTTCTTATAAAGGAAACGAGAAATGGAAATGTTTTTCATTGTAAATAACATATATTCTCCAAATTTAGAAAATAGGAAATATTGAATATAGGGAAACCGGAGATAAGTAAAATTAATGAATTAAAGAGATAAATGTTGAACGATGTTTGATCGATATAATTTCCATTAGGAAATAATATCGTTGTTTGCACACTTGTTTTTATTCGATAGTTAAATCACAGACTATCCAAGTTTTGACCATTTTAACGTTGTTAATATGGAGAGACCGGTTGGATTATTATCCAAAGAACCACTCTGTATTGGCATAAGCGTTGCGAATCATATATGCCAAAGGAAATTGAAGACGGAGTTATGCAAGGGCTATCCTGTTTACAGAATGGTGCCTTCGGTTCATCCTGTTCCTGGATGACTTGTATGGACGGATGTCTGACAGAGTATGTCCAGACGATCACGTATATTGATTTCTCCAACTGTACCAAGAGTGGAAGCGGAGAAGGAAACTTCTTTAGCTAACACATAATGTATGGTTGAGGACGTCAGTCGGTGATTTGATGGATTTGACGATGTGGCATTCGAAGTGAATCTGGTATGATGATAAAGCGTAGCTTCTAGCCTCATCATCCGGTAAATGACAGAAATCGGGCAGGCAGCATGGCTAAGTCGGTCGCACCGAAGTAGGGTGTATAATCACCTGATCTAGAGTTTCATTTACTTCTAAAAATCTATTGTTGATGCTGTCCCATTCGGGAAACGGTTGCTGATCCCAACCGTTGGTGATATACATTCGATACGCTCAAGCGAAATGAGTGGTCGGTCATGTGTGGTCGGGTTGCAAGATGTTCTTGTTGAACCCAGTGTATTCCTCTCTAGAGGTACACGAGCGAAAGGTGGTTCCATACCTTGTCATAGTTGGAAATCCATTACCCAATACCTGCTTATGGTTTTGATTGTATACTATATATGTAGAACGTGAGATGAAAGCGTTTCTGCTAGATGATTATATATATACTGTGGTTGATAGACATTATTATAATATCAAAAGGTTTTTGATATAAAGATATTTGGATTCTCATAAGGGAAAAACCCGTTCCGTTATGCGGCGTGGTCTTATGAGATATCGTTTACTTGTTCAACTGTTTTTAACTGTTTTACTCACACCAGTCCCATGACTGACCCGGAGTTTACTTTGTTGTTTTCCCTAAACTCTTGGGTGCCTAAATTTGTATGGGCAGTCAAGTAGTCGGGATTTTACATATATAGTTGAAGAGCTGGAGCAGGAGGCTTCAGGATCATATAGCTATAGTTATTTTTGCTGTGTTGTAAGTGCTGTACTTTGATAATGATGTATATTCAAATACAGATGTATATTTCAAAGTTATGTTACATATATCATATGTTATTCGTTCCGCTGTGAGATTCGTGTTACTCTGATGTTGTGTTCTTCTTCTTCTATTCTAATTTTCTATCTTATATTTCCTCACCCTCTAATTTCTTTCACTAATTACCAGGATTTTTCGGTGTTTTGGTTATCGACATCGTGCTTATGTCGATAACCAATGTCGCTCAAAATCCGGGTCGTTACAGTTGGTATCAGAGCGAGGTTAAGAATTACTTGGCTCTGTGGCGTGACTCGGTAGAGATAGGGTTAGTAATACCCTTGATTGAGTTGAGTGTATATATACGAGTGAACGTATTTGTTATTGATATAAAAATAATTTTTATATTGTGAAGATTTATTGGTTGAGTTGTTTGTGAATTCTGGTCGATCAGTTTGATTCACTGTATCGGTAGGAGTTACTAAACACTTGAATACGATGGGTCGGCACGATATGTTTTGAAAGAGGGTAAATTAAAATAAGTTTACCCAAGGCATATCTTGATATAGAAAAGATATATATATCAAAATTATAATATAGTGGATATATTGGCTGTTATTATAATCAAGTAAGATTATAAATTAAATGGGTATGTAAATAACCAATCAGAATTCATATAAGTGAAATACGTGAAATCAGATGAGTTAAATCAAAAATTTAAACCAGAAATTGAATTAAAACTCTGGAGAATTGGATAAGTGTTTGTAAATGGATTGGGATTAAAAATAAGGAAAATTTGAGATCCTGGGAGATTTTAAATTATTTTACAAGCAGTGTGAATTATATTTTGAAATGAATTTCAAAGTGGAAATGTTTAGAAATGGTTTTATAGTATTGAACTCACTTCGATCGCTGGGAAATAGATTCTGATGATGACAGCTGCATCATCAGTATTCATTTCCAAGTTGTAAGTGGCGAATTACTACCAGAGATACTGTTTTGAATTTGTTTTGGGAAAGACAAGTGTGTTGAATTTCAAAATGGGATTTCAAATATAGAATTTGAATTTTTAAATAGATTTGAAATATTAACTCGTTTTAAAAGAAATAAAACGATAAGTTCATTTATAAATGAAGTTTATAAATAGTTCCTTTATAAACGAAGTTGATAAAATGAAGTGAAGAGAATTATCATTTGGATAATTCAGAAATAAAAATACAAGTGTGAAGTTGAAAGGGAAATCTATTTTCCAAAGGTAGAAATATCGATTTCTAAAGGAATTGAAACCGAGACTTATTTAAAGGAATTTGAATAAAGGAAGTTCAAACATAGAATTTAAACAGAAAAATTCAAAGGGATTTGAATAAAGAGAATTCAAATGGATTTGAAAAGAAATTCAAGTATGGAATTTGAATAAGAGATTTGAAATGAAATTCAAATGGGGTTTTAAATATAGAAATTTAAATGAAATTCAAATATAGAATTTGAATAAGAGAATTGAAATGGAATTTGAATATAGGAAATTCAAATAAAATTGAAATGGAATTCAATTAGTTGATAAATATGCTAAACCTATATTTGAACATGTATATTCAAATAAAAAGGTGAAATGGGCAAACCAGTAATTTGAAAATCACTTAACAAACTAAGTTAAAAATGAATGGATTAAGTTGAAATGAATTAGAAATGTATGGATATACATGAGACAGGTTTGGAATATAGTATAGAAGTGAAATAAATAGAATGCTCGACGAAAAGGTATGTATTTAATTCATTTATGAGATTTTATGCGCCGTATCGGCTAGCCGCTTGGCTTTTCTTTTTCTTTTTGATTGGAGAAGGCCTGTGTGGCAGTTTGGGGATTTTCCCGATGCTCCCGGCACAAAGGAGGTTATGGCAAATTTTTCCGGGAATTTAAGGAGTTAGAATATTTTTAAGATAATTTGATAGTTAGAAATCAACGTATCGATAATATATAGAAGTCGATAAGGAAACGAACTTAGAAATAGGATAATATAATCAAAAAGGAAGTCTAGAATAAAATCTCGAAAGAATAGAAAGAGAAAGTGTATATGTGTTTAAAAGTGAAGAAGTAGTTGTATGGTATTGATTATTCGAGTAAGTAGTCATATCTGTTTTGACGTTATAAATGTTATCCAGTCAAGGTCTGAGAGGTAGTTATACCCCAACTTGATTGATTTCATTATTAACCAATAAACAATAAGATTTCAGGCTCGAAGATCAATGTTGAATATAGTATTTGGGGTGTCGTAACGATGTTTTACACAACATCCATTTTAACCCAAATAAGTGTAAGCATTGAAATATAATATAGAATATTTCCTAAGTATAGAAATAAACGAGATCGGAAAAAGAGATAAATAATTGGAGTATTTTCCAATTATAAATAGCATATATTTTCTAAAGTTTTGAAAATAAAGGAAGGCGATATTCGGAAATGTTTTCCAAATAACAAAAAGGCCAATATGGTTATTGAAAATATTTGGTTAACAAATATTGATAAAGGAATAGAGAAGTGATTTCACTAATGGAATATTGATTATGGGCTCAGTTGAATTTCAAAAAGGAAAATTTGATTTTTTTTTGAAAAAGTAAACTGTTTAAAATTCCCAGGAAGAGACTGTTTGAATTAAGAACAAATTTAAATAGAAGTTTGCGAAAGTAAGCTGAGATTGAATTGAAACAGTTAAGTGAAAACTGAATGGAAATAGAACAATATCAGGAAAAATTTGTTCTTGAATAAAATTGGATTGTCGAGATAAGAATTTGAAATGAAAATTGGATTGGGAAGTTAAGAGTTTGAAATCGAGAATGGAACTCGAATTTGAAATAAAATTCGACTTAGGATATAAGCGAATGGTTGTGTCGTGGATAAAAGCAGATGGGGATTTGATTGAAATGATCCTTGTATCCGCTGAATTGATAACAGGTGAAAGGGTATAATGATATGCCGACAAAAAGGGTATCAGTTTATATTTCAATTAGAGATGAGATTTCGATGAGCCGAATTAGCAAACCGCTTGGCTGTTTGGTTTTCTTTTGGGATGGAGATGGCCCAGAGAGGCGAGTTGGAGTTTGACCGATTGAGCAGTACAAAGGAGGTGCCGGCGAAATTTTTTGAAGAGTTAAGGCGTTAGAAAATTTTCAGAATTTTTGAAAATTTTCGTTGATAAGAATTAATTAATATTTAATTGAAATTAAGTTGGTTCAGTTGAAACTGAAGTTAAGAAGTGAACAAATATGTTCTAACCAGTCGATAGGGTCGTCCTCTACCTTTTAGCAATTTCGAGGACGAAATTATTTTAAGTGGGGAAGATTGTAATGACCCGCACTGGCAGGGGTATTATGATTAATTTATTTAATTGTATATATGGTAGGTTAGTGAATTTAATGGTCGTGGAATTAAATAATGGTGAATATTTAACTAAAATAATAATTAAATAATGTATTTAATTCTGAAGTAATCAGAATTGGCTGAAATGACGATATGGTGTGAACCGGATCATCTGTGATATTTAATTGAGTTTAGAATTGAATTTGAATAACGAATATATTCAATCGTCGACAGTTGAACGTATAGTTTATAAAATAATTTTAAACGAGCTTGAAATGGCGCTGCAGTTCGTAATTTGGCGATTCGAACTTCAACTGAATATACAGGATTCGTTTTAAGCCGGATTTCTGTGAAACAAGAAACGTGTGGAGCTGGTGGAGTATATCTTTCTAGTGGAAGAGAAAAATCGGGATTTCGTCGTGTAGATTTTGAGATATGTTCAAATCAAATTTTAAAATAGTCGTTATAGAATCGTTTATCGACCATAACGGTTATTCCAAAATAACTAGATATTGGGTATGAATTTAAACAAGGTTCTTTTGGGACATAATGATAATTTAATTTTTAGAATTTTACTGAAATTTTTAATTAATTAAATAAGCAACTTTTTATTTGGAGTATTTTGCACCCTATAATCAACATTTTTGGGATTTCAAAATATGAGTTAATCTACCAGTATTATTATATTTTTGGGATCGTGGAACCGAGCTCGATACAACAGTATCTTTATTTCTGTCAATACGTGAATGGAATTTATGTAACACAATACTTTGGAAAAAAACAAACCTTAAATACATTAATGAAATAAAGTTGGAATTGTTTTTGAATGAACCTATACAAGGCACGTTTTCCTCTTCTCATCCGCCAGTTCTCCATGGCCCAAAAACAAAGACGTAGCCTTCAATGTATCCACAAGACAAAAGCAAACTAAATCCTATATAAGATCCTTATCCTCAAGACCCTTGAACATTTTTCTCTGTAGTAAATAAACCACAGCCACAAAAGACGCGAGCAACAAAAATAACAATCCCCTATATAATGTCTTCACCACCTTTTAAACCTAAAACCCAAAATCATTTCACAACAGAAAGAAACGCATGCAAATGTTTTGGAAGCAGCGTTCAACACTGAGCAACGGTTTGAGGGAGTATAGCGGGACTGTTTTTCGTTTAACGTAGTGAATCAATAGGGGAAGAAGCCACTGTTATTAGAGTTCATAATAGAAGAGTTTTAGGCGTGGAGACATTGAGCTTGAGGAGGGAAGCACGGCATGTTTGGGTTTCTCTTTTATGAAGCAACGTTGGGGTGTTTTGTTTATGTTGGTGACGTAGTTACGGCTTCAGACCCGAGGCTGAGCAGGAGGTCGGTGGCCCTGATGAAGCTCAGGTGACTTGGCGGCAATGAGAGAGATTCAAAGTTCGGTGAAGCTGTGGAGGGAGGACGTGGAGAAGTTGATGAGGAAGGGGCCGGATGGTGAATAAAGGTGTACAACTGGCGGAATTTTTGTGGAAGAAGCACGGAATGACGTGGAGGTGTTTTGTCTGGAGCGTGATATGGGTTATGGGAGAAGGAACTGTTTTTGGTGCGGATTGAACATTGGAAGTGGACGCTGAAATGTTTTAAGCGGGTTTCAATAGGAAGGGAGGGAGGCTAGTTTAAGGTGGACGTGGGTTTTTAACACGGGTAGATGGGCCTTAAGGGAAAGTATAAATGGTAAGGCCCGACTAAAAGTAACTCAAGTTTAAATTTATTTAATTGAGGTATTAAATGACAATGCTTTTAAATTACTCATTCGTCATCAGAATTTCGAAACTTTGGTACCGTTGGGATCGTATGGACGGCATCTACACAAAGGAACTGACGAGGAGCGAATCGAAGGTCGTTACAATTTATAGAAAAATAAATTGTCCATCTGAATCAAATCAAGCGATGGTTATCGTTATTAACGATGATCGTCCAATGTGAGTAAATCTCACTAACTCTGAACAGTTTATAAATTCATGTTGTATTTTTAGAACTGTTAGATATTGGCTGATTGACTGTATGTTGACTGTTTGATTGAACTGCTAGTCAGTTAGTTGAATTTTCTATATCGATTCTGTTTAACAGAATATATCATATAGAACTGAAAGTGATGTTATCTATATTGTTTAACATCTGTGATGCAGGGAAACAGGTTGGAGGAATCCAACTGGATTCCTCAACATTTATTTTACTGTTTTCATATATTGTGGTATATGATGTGTTATATAATCTTTTATGGATTATGGGTGTTGGAATGATATTGATCATTGTTATATGATATTTTTAATATCATAAGAAACCATGGGATGTAAAAAAAGAAGTATTTCAATGTATATTGAAATAAAGGAATTTTATAAAATCACAGGATTTTATAAAAGGAAATATTTATAAAACGAACATGGTTTTATAAAAGGGATATTTATTTAGAAAATAAATAGAAATAGAAAAGGAATATTTATTTAGAAAATAAATAGAAGTTATAAAAAGGAAATATTTGTAACGGTAAATAGAAGTTATAATTAGGAAATATTTGTAACGGTAAGTAAACGTTATAAAAAGGAAATATTTGTAACGGTAAATAGAAGTTATAAATAGGAAATATTTGTAACGGTAAGTAAACGTTATAAAAAGGAAATAGTTGTAACGGAAAACATAGTTTATCAAAAGGAGCTAATCGATGTTAGTTTAATCGATTAGAGTTAAAGTGAAAGGAGTTAATCGATGTTAGTTTAATTGATTAGTGTTAAAGTAAAAGGAGCTAATCGATGTTAGTTTAATCGATTAGAGTTAAAGTGAAAGAAGCTAATCGATGTTAGTTTAATTGATTAGTGTTAAAGTAAAAGGAGTTAATCGATGTTAGTTTAATTGATTAGTGTTAAAGTAAAAGGAGTTAATCGATGTTAGTTTAATCGATTAGAGTTAAAGTGAAAGGAGTTAATCGATGTTAGTTTAATTGATTAGTGTTAAAGTAAAAGGAGCTAATCGATGTTAGTTTAATCGATTAGAGTTAAAGTCAAATGAGTTAATCGAATATAGTTATTCGAATAGAAGCAAATGAGTTAATCAAATATAGTTATTCGAATAGAAGCAAATGAGTTAATCGAATATAGTTATTCGAATAGAAAGTAAAATGAGTTAATCGAATATAGTTTATTCAAATAGAAAGTAAAAGGAGTAAATCGAATATAGTTTATTCGAATAGAATGAAATGGGTAAATCAAATATATAGTATTCAAATAGAATTAAAAGAGCTATCGAATATAGTTTATTCGATAGGAGCTAAGTGAATAGAGTAAATCAAATAGAGTAAATCAAATAGAATAAATCGAATAGAGATTTATTTGAACGAGAGTTAAGTAAGGAAGTTAGTTAAAGAAATATAAAGTGAACTTTGCCAATTTCAAAGTTAGAAATGTTGTTCAGTTAAGGTCTGAGAGGTAGTTCTACCCCAACTTGATTGGCTTCGTTTTTAACTAAGGAATAGTTAAGGTTCGGTAGTAAAGGAAATGGTTTGAGTTGGCATAGCGACGTTTGTTTAAACATCTGTCTAAGTCCAATGAAGAAGCTTTGGAAATGTTTTCCAAAGAAGAAACCAGAAATGTTTTCTTATAAAGGAAACGAGAAATGGAAATGTTTTCCATTGTTAATAACATATATTCTCCAAATTTAGAAAATAGGAAATATTGAATATAGGGAAACCGGAGATAAGTAAAATTAATGAATTAAAGAGATAAATGTTGAACGATGTTTGATCGATATAATTTCCATTAGGAAATAATATCGTTGTTTGCACACTTGTTTTTATTCGATAGTTAAATCACAGACTATCCAAGTTTTGACCATTTTAACGTTGTTAATATGGAGAGACCGGTTGGATTATTATCCAAAGAACCACTCTGTATTGGCATAAGCATTGCGAATCATATATGCCAAAGGAAATTGAAGACGGAGTTATGCAAGGGCTATCCTGTTTACAGAATAGTGCCTTCGGTTCATCCTGTTCCTGGATGACTTGTATGGACGGATGTCTGACAGAGTATGTCCAGACGATCACGTATATTGATTTCTCCAACTGTACCAAGAGTGGAAGCGGAGAAGGAAACTTCTTTAGCTAACACATAATGTATGGTTGAGGACGTCAGTCGGTGATTTGATGGATTTGACGATGTGGCATTCAAAGTGAATCTGGTATGATGATAAAGCGTAGCTTCTAGCCTCATCATCCGGTAAATGACAGAAATCGGGAAGGCAGCATGGCTAAGTCGGTCGCACTGAAGTAGGGTGTATAATCACCTGATCTAGAGTTTCATTTACTTCTAAAAATCTATTGTTGATGATGTCCCATTCGGGAAACGGTTGCTGATCCCAACCGTTGGTGATATACATTCGATACGCTCAAGCGAAATGAGTGGTCGGTCATGTGTGGCCGGGTTGCAAGATGTTCTTGTTGAACCCAGTGTATTCCTCTCTAGAGGTACACGAGCGAAAGGTGGTTCCATACCTTGTCATAGTTGGAAATCCATTACCCAATACGTGCTTACGGTTTTGATTGTATACTATATATGTAGAACGTGAGATGAAAGTGTTTCTGCTAGATGATTATATATATACTGTGGTTGATAGACATTATTATAATATCAAAAGGTTTTTGATATAAAGATATTTGGATTCTCATAAGGGAAAAACCCGTTCCGTTATGCGGCGTGGTCTTATGAGATATCGTTTACTTGTTCAACTGTTTTACTCACACCAGTCCCATGACTGACCCGGAGTTTACTTTGTTGTTTTCCCTAAACTCTTGGGTGCCTAAATTTGTATGGGCAGTCAAGTAGTCGGGATTTTACAGATATAGTTGAACAGCTGGAGCAGGAGGCTTCAGGATCATATAGCTATAGTTATTTTCGCTGTGTTGTAAGTGCTGTACTTTGATAATGATGTATATTCAAATACAGATGTATATTTCAAAGTTATGTTACATATATCATATGTTATTCGTTCCGCTGTGAGATTCGTGTTACTCTGATGTTGTGTTCTTCTTCTTCTATTCTAATTTTCTATCTTATATTTCCTCACCCTCTAATTTCTTTCACTAATTACCAGGATTTTTCGGTGTTTTGGTTATCGACATCGTGCTTATGTCGATAACCAAAGTCGCTCAAAATCCGGGTCGTTACACTTTCAATGTTGAGTAGCGGGATTTCTGGGTTCGGTAAAGAAGAACACTGTTCATTTCGGTCTTGGGGAGAAGATGGGCTGATGTACATGTGTGGTGAGGCCCGTTTCTATTTTAAATGGAATATTTAAGTTAAATTTTAAATAGAGTAATGTATTAACTTGGAAATCTCATAACATACGGATACGATGTCGAAATTCAGCGAAACAAGATCCGATGGGATCGTATGGACGGTGGCTACACCATGCAACTGACAGGGAGTGAATCCGAGCTCGTTACAATTTATGGAAAAATAATTTGTCCATCTGAATCGAGCGACAATTATCGTTATTTAACGATGATAGTCCAATGTGAGTAAAATCTCACTAACTCTGAACAGTTTATAATTTCATGTTGTGTTTTTAGAACTGTTAGAAATTGTCTGATTGACTGTGTGTTGACTGTTTGATTGAACTGCTAGTCAGATAGTTGAGTTTCTATATTGATTCTGTTTAATAGAATATATCATATGGAACTGAAAGTGATGTTATCTATACTGTTTAACATCTGTGATGCAGGGAATCAGGTTGGAGGAATCCAACTGGATTCCTCAACTGTTATTTTATTGTTTTTCATATATTGAAAATATATGATGTGATATAATCTATTGTTGATTATGTATGTTTGGACGATATTTATCGTTGTTATATGGTATGTTAAATGCCATAAGAAATACTGGATGTGGGAAAGGGGATTTTCAAAGTGTATTTTGAAAATGAATTATTTATATAAAATCAATGGATTTTATATAGAAAAGGAAAAGGGTTTTTATAAAAGAAGATAATTTTAAAAATCGAAGGATAAGTTAGAATAAAGGAAATATTTATTTGTTAGAATAAATAGAATAGAATATAAAAGGAGATATTTATTTGGTAAATAAATATGTTAAAGATAGAATTGAAAGGAAATATTTATAGGAAATAAATATGTTAAAAATAGAATAAAGGAATATTTATTTGATAATTAAATAGAATAAAGGAATATTTATTTAGGAAATAAATATGATTATAAAAGGAGTTAATCAAACGTAGTTATAAAAAGGAGTAAATTAGACATAGTTATATAGGATAAGTTACCATTTTGCACGACTGCTAGCGTAATTCGCAGGGCTGCAGATAGCCTACGGCGGTCGGATGTTTCCCGAGGGAATCAGGCGTAACCATTGTGATCGCTGCGATCTAGAGTCAAGCGAATGGAGTCAAATCGAATATAGTTATTCGAAATAAAGTTAAAACAGATATTAGTTATTCGAATATAGCTTATTCGAATAGAAAGTAAAAGGAGTTAATCGAATATACTTTTATTTGAATAGAAAGTAAAAGGACTTAATCGAATATAGTTTATTCGAATAGAAAGTAAAAGGAGTTAATCGAATATAGTTTATTCGAATAGAAAGTAAAAGTAGTTAATCGAATATAGTTTATCCGAATAGAGTTAAAGGAGTTATCGAATATAGTCTATTCGAAAGGAGTTAAGTGAAACGAGTAAATTAATAGCGTTAGTCCAATAGAGTTAATTCAATAGCGCTAGTCCAATAGAGTTAATTGATAAGGGTTACTCGAATAGAGTAAGCTGAATAGAGTTATCGAATATACCTTATCGAAGAAAAGAATTATCGAATAAAGATGATTCGAAAGAGAGTTACGTAAGGAAGTTTGTTAAAGAATTAAAAGGGTGAACTTTGTCTATTTCAAGGTTAGAAACGTTGTTCAGTTAAGGTCTGAGAGGTAGTATTACCCCAACTTGATTGACTCTATTTTTAACTAAGAAATGGTTAAGGTTCGAGAGTGAAAGTGGTTAAGTGAATTTAGTAAATAAGTTTAGTGGTTTGAGTTGTCGTCACAATGTTGAGTTAAACCTCTGTTAAATCTAAGTAAAGAAGATTTGGAAATGTTTTCCAAATGAGAAATCAGAAATGTTTTTTGATAATAGAAAATAAGAAATGTTGAATATAGGGAAACAAGAGATGAAAAATGAACTAAGGAGAGAAATAAGGAAATATATATGTATATGATTGATGATCGATTGATAGAATTTCCATTTGGAAATGATATCATTGTTTGCACACGTGTTTCTCTTTGATAGTTAACTCACAGACTATCGAAGTTTTAACCATTTTAACGTTGTTAATATGGAGAGACTGGTAGGATTATTATCCAAAGAACCACTCTGTATTGGCATAAGCGTTGCGAATCATATATGCCAAAGAAAATTGAAGACGGAGTAAAGTGCAAGGGCTATTGTAGAAGTCTTAGATAACATTGCCTAAGATGGATGTACTGAATAGTGCCTTCGGTTCATCCTATTCCTGGACGACTTGTATGGACGGACGTCTGACAGAGTATTTCCAGATGATCACATATATTAATTTCTCCAACCGTACCAAGAGTGGAAGAGGAGAAGGAAACTTCTTTTAGCTAACACATAATGTATTGTTGAGGACGTCAATCAGTGATTTGATGGATTTGACGATGTGGCATTCGAAGTGAATCTAGTGTGATGATGAAGCGTAACCTCAAGCCTCATCAACCGGTAAATGACCGAAATCAGGCAGGCAGCATGGCTAAGTCGGTCGTACCGAAGTAGGGTGTATAATCACCTGATCTAGAGTTTCATTTACTTCTAAAAATCTATTGTTTATGCTGTCCCATTCGGGAAACGGTTGCTGATCCCAACTGTTGATGATATACATTCGATACACTCAAGCGAAATGAGTGGTCGGTCATGTGTGGCCAGGTTGCAAGATGTTCTTGTTGAACCCAGTGTATTCCTTTCTAGAGGTACACTAGTGTAAGGTGGTTCCATACCTTGTCATAGTTGGAAATCCATTACCAAATACGTGCTTGCAGTTTTGATTGTATACTATATATGTAGAACGTGAGATGAAAGCGTTTCTGCTAGATGATTATTATATTGTGGTTGATAGACATTATTATAATATCAAAATGTTTTTGGATATAAAGATAATTTGGATTCTCATAAGGGAAAAACCCGTTTCGTTATACGGTGTGGTCTTATGAGATATCGTTTACCTGTTTGAACTGTTTTAAACTTTTTTACTCACACCAGTCCCATGACTGACCCGGAGTTTATTTTGTTGTTTTCCCTAAACTCTTGGGTGCCTAAATTTATACGGGCAGTCAAGTAGTCGGGATTTTACAAATACACTTGAAGAGCTAGAGCAGGAGGCTTCAGGATTATATAGCTATAGTTATTTCCGCTGTGTTGTAAGTGTTGTACTTTGATAATGATGTATATTCAAGTACAGATGTATATTTCAAGTTATGTTATTTATATTATATGTTATTCTTTCCGCTGTGAGGTTCGTGTTACTCCGATGTTGTGTTCTTCTTCTTCTTCTATTCTAAATTTCTATCTTATCTATTCTCACCCTCTGTTTTCTTTCAGTTAATTTCCTGATTTTCAGTTTAAATTTGGGGTTGGACTTGTGTTTTTGGTCAGCTCAAATCGGACTGGATTTTCGGGTCATTACAATTGGTATCAGAGCTTAAGTTAAGTGAATTACCTTAGCTTTGTGGCGTGACTCAGTAGAGATAGGGTTAGTAATACCCTAGACTGAGATTGAGTGTGTATATATATACGAGTGGACGTATTTGTTATTGATATAAAGTGGTTTTATATTGTGGAGACTCATTGGTTGAGTTGTTTATGGATTCTGGTCGATCAGTTTGATCCACTGTATTGATAAGGGTTACTAAACACTTGAATACGATGGGTCGACGCGGTATGTTTTGAAAAGAGGGTAAACGATATAATTTTACCCAACGTATATTTTGATATATATAGTGGATATATTGGTTGTTATTATAATCGAGTAAAATTATAAATTAAATGGTTATGTAAATAACCAATCAGAATTCATATAAGTGAAATACGTGAAATCAGATGAGTTAAATCTGAAATTTTTAAACAGAAATTGAGTTAAAACTCTGGAGAATTGGATAAGTGTTTGTAAATGAATTTGGATTAAAAGTAAGGAAAATTTAAGATCCTGGGAGATTTTAAAATGTTTTACAAGCATTGTGAATTATATTTTGAAATGAATTTCAAAGTGGAAATGTTTAGAAATGGTTTTATAGTATTGAACTCACTTCGATCGCTGGAAAATAGATTCTGATGATGACAGATGCATCATCAGTATTCATTTTCGAGTTGTAAGTGACGAATTACTACCAGAGATACTGTTTTGAATTTGTTTTGGGAAAGACAAGTTGTGTTGAATTTCAAAATGGGATTTAAAATATAGAATTTGATATATAGAATTTGAATAATAGAATTTGATATATAGATTTGAATAATAGAAGTGATATAAAATTTGAATAGAAATTGAATAGAATTAACTAAGTCAAAGAGGAATTAGTTAATCGAGTTTTGAATTTGAAGTTGAACTTTGAAAGGTGAATTGGATTTGTAAATGGATATTCGAAATCGAATATAGAACTTAAATTTGAAATTTGGATTCAAATTAGTTAATAAGCAAGTTAAAATATATTTGAACATGTCATGTTCAAATATAAAAGTGAAATAGACTAAAGAGTTAATTAACAAATTAATTAACGAATTGAGTTAAAACGATCAGGTACAGTTAAAATAGATTGGGCAGGTATAAATATACATGAGATAGGTATGGATAAGGTATGAAGGTATATAAATAGAATGCTCGACGGAAAGGTATGTATTTAATTCATATATGAGATTTTATGCGCCGGATCGGCTGGCCGCTTGGCTTTTTCTTTTTCTTTTGGATTGGTAAGGGCCATGGGAGGCTATTTGAAATATCCCGATGCTCCTGGTACAAAGGAGGTTATGGCGAATTTTTCCGGGAATTTAAGGAGTTAGAATATTTTTAAGATAATTTGATAGTTAGAAATCAACGTATCGATATATATATATATATTTATATATATATATATAGAAGTCGATAAGGAAATGAATTTAGAAATAGGATAGTAAAATCAAAAAGGAAGACTAGAAATAAAAATCTAGTAAGAATAGAAAGAGGAAGTGTATACGTGTTTAAAAGTGAATAAGTAGTTGTATGGTATTGATTATTCGAGTAAGTAGTCATATCTGTTTTGACGTTATAAATGTTGTTCAGTCAAGGTCTGAGAGGTAGTTATACCCCAACTTGATTGATTTCATTATTAACAAATAAATAGTAAGATTTCAGGCTCGAAGATCAATGTTGAATAAGAGTTAGTTGAATATAGTATTTGGGTTGTCGTAATGATGTTTTACACAACATCCGTTTTAACCCAAATAAGTGTAAGCTTGGAAATATAATAAAGAATATTTCCTAAGTATAGAAATAAACGAGATCGGAAAAGAGTTGAGTAATTGGAATATTTTCCAATTATAAATAGCATATATTTTCTAAAGTTTAGAAAACAAAGGAAGGCGATATTCGGAAATGTTTTCCAAATAACATAAAAGGCCAATATGGTTATTGAAAATATTTGATTAACAAATATTGATAAAGAAATAGAGAAGTGATTTAACTAATGGAATATTAATTAAGGGCTCAGTGACATGCTCAAAAGGAAAATTTGATTTTTGAAAAGAGTAAACTGTTTAAAAACTCCCAGGGAAAGACTTTTTGAATTAAAAACAAATTTAACAAAAATTTGTGAAAGCAAATTTGAATTAAAGTAAAGCCAGTAAAGTGGTAACTGAGATTGAATTAGAATGATATCAAGACAAATTGGATTGTGAGATTCAAATTTGACGTGTAATATGATAATCAAGTTAAGATTTGGGATTTCGAGAAGAAACTCGAGTTGAAATGATATTTGGTTCGAATAGAAGCGAATGGTTGTGTTGTGGATAAAAGCAGATTGGAATTTGATTGGGATAACACTGGTCTATGTTGAGTTGATAGCATATGGAAGTGATAGAGTTGATATGCCCAACAAAAAGGTACAAGTTTATATTCGATATAAGCATGAGATTGTGATGAGTCAAATTGGCAAGCCGCTTGGCTATTTGATTTTCTTTTAGGATGGAGATGGCCCAGAAAGGCGAGTGGGAGTTTGACCGATTGACCAGTTCAAAGGAGGTGCTGGCAAAATTTGTCGAAGAGTTAAGGCGTCAGAAAATTTTCAAGATTTTTGGAAATTTTCGTTGATAAGAATTAATTAATAATTTAATTGAAATTAAATTGGTCCAGTTGAAAACTAGAGTTAAAAAGTGAACAAATATGTTCTAACCAGTCGATAGGGTCGTTCTCTACCTCAGCAATTTCGAGGACGAAATTATTTTAAGTGGGGAAGATTGTAATGACCCGCATTGGCAGAGGTATTATAATTAATTAATTTAATTATTAAATGGTGATATAGTGAATTTAATGGTCGTGGAATTAAATATTGATGAATATTTAATTAAAATAATAAATTAAATAATATATTTAATTCTGAAATAATCAGAATTGGCTGAAATGACGATATGGTGTGAACTGGATCATCTGTGATATTTAATTCAGTTTAAAATTGAATTAGAATAACGAATATATTATTTGAACGACAGTTTGAACGTTAGTTATATTATAATTAAAATCGAGCTCGAAATAGCGCTGCGGTTCATAAATTGGCGATTCGAACTTCAACTGAATGTACAAGGCTCGTTTTAAACCGGATTTCTGTGAAACAAGAAACGTGTAGAGCTGGTGGAGTATATCTTTCTAGTGGATGAGAAAAATCAGGATTTCGTCGTGTAGATTTTGATTTATGTCCAAATCAAATTTTAGAAAAGTCGTTGTGGAATTCCGTTATAATTATAAAGGGATTATTTGTATTTTAAAAAGGAATTTCAATATAAATCGAATATCGGGTTGACCCAGAAGTGAATATCGAGTTAGAAATTCATATAGGAATATTCTAGAGCTGTATGGTGTTCCACTATGAATATATACGATAATACAAATTTATTTATATTTAATTTAATTATATTTGAATATATTTATATATATAAATGGGTCATTCAGAGCTTTAAAAATAGCCAGTTTTTCATACGACCTCAGAATTCGACGAAACCAATTTTGTTGGATTTGAAATGTCAAATTATTGCTAGATTTCAATTTCCGTGATTTTTGAAGTCAGTATGTGGCCGTACGGATTTTTAGAGTAAAAAAGAGTCACTATTTTGACCTTTAAAAATAGGCTGTGTGAGCAAACGAAGTCGGAATTTGACGAAACCAGTTTCGTTGGGACCGTAATGTCAAACTCTAGCTGCATGTCAATTTTCATGATTTTTAGGCATAGTGTGTGTTCGTAAGGATTTTTAGAAACCAGAAACGAATATATATCGATTAAAATAAAATAACATAAAATATCTAAATAAAATGAGTGACCATTTAAGGTACCACGTCCTTCATTGTACAGCCACACAAGAGTTTTACTCCGGTTATAAAATCAAATTCTTTGGTCGCCAATATCAGACCCAACGCAAGCAGGAAATCCATTTCCAAAATTCAATTAAAATCGAAATCAAATCCAAATTATATTGGAATCAATCGTCTTGGGCTCGTGAAAGCAAGACCTTTCACTAGTATACGCGTTTCTTTATGCGATGGATATTTGATGAGCTTGAATACGACCAGCGGAACCTTGGGTTCATAAAATCAGAAGGATGGAGCATCAGATTGAAGAATCATTGTTGGATTTGGGTTCGGTGTTGCATTTAACATCGACTTTGTGTTTTTGGGAAGGTACGGTGTTGATTTGGGGTGGCTGGCGTTGAACAGTATAATGAGGAACCTGGAGTTGGTGCGAGAAGATGGACGTCGAGTGGGATGAATTTGGTATGGAAGTGATGAGCTTTTGATGAGGATTATCTCGATAATTTTTGTCTGATTTTTAGGGGATTGTGGAAGTAATAGTGGAGATTGAAAGTTGAGGAATGGCGCTGGATTACTGTAAGTCGCGAGAGGACTTGATCAACGATCTCAAATGAGGCACTGAGTGAGGAGGATGGTAATGAACGTGAAGAGATTTTGATGAACAAAGGAGTGGTGAGGTTTGTTTTCGAAAATCATGAAGAAAGGAAGGATAAATTGAGTTCGGTCATGGCTTTCAGTGTTGAGCAGCGGGATTTCTGGGTTCGGTGAAGAAGAACACTGTTCATTTCGGTCTTGGGGAGAAGATGGGCTGATGTACATGTGTGGTGAGGCCCGTTTCTATTTTAAATGGAATATTTAAGTTAAATTTTAAATCGAGTAATGTATTAACTTGGAAATCTCATAACATATGCATACGATGTCGAAATTCAGCGAAACAAGATCCAATGGGATCGTATGGATGGTGGCTACACCATGGAACTGACTGGGAGAGAATCCGAGCCCGTTACAATTTATGGAAAAATAATTTGTCCGTCTGAATCGAGCAACAATTATCGCTATTTAACGATGATAGTCCAATGTGAGCAAAATCTCACTAACTCTAAACAGTTTATAATTTCATGTTGTATTTTTAAAACTGTTAGAAATTGTCTGATGGACTGTGTGTTGACGTTTGATTGAACTGCTAGTCAGTTAGTTGAGTTTCTATATTGATTCTGTTTAATAGAATATATCATATGGAACTGAAAGTGATGTTATATATACTGTTTAACATCTGTGATGCAGGGAAACAGGTTGGAGGAATCCGACTGGATTCCTTAACAGTTATTTTATTGTTTTTCATATATTGAAAATATATGATGTGATATAATCTGTTGTTAATTATGTATGTTTGGACGATATTTATCGTTGTTATATGGTATGTTAAATACCATAAGAAGTACTGGATGTTGGAAAGGGGATTTTCAAAGTGTATTTTGAAAATGAATTATTTATATAAAATCGATGGATTTTATATAGAAAAGGAAAAGGATTTTTATAAAAGAAAATAATTTTAAAAATCGAAGGATAAGTTAGAAAAAAGGAAATCTTTATTTGTTAGAATAAATAGAATAGAATATAAAAGGAGATATTTATTTGGTAAATAAATATGTCAAAGATAGAATTGAAAGGAAATAGTTATAGGAAATAAATATGTTAAAAATAGAATAAAGGAATATTTATTTGATAAATAAATAGAATAAAGGAATATTTATTTGGGAAATAAATAGGATTATAGAAGGAGTTAATCAAACGTAGTTATCAAAAGGAGTAAACCAGACATAGTTATATGGGATAAGTTACCATTTTGCACAACTGCTAGCGTAATTTGCAGGGCTGCAGATAGCCTACGGCCGTCGGATGTTTCCCGAGGGAATCAGGCGTAACCATTGTGATCGCTGCGATCTAGAGTCAAGCGAATGGAGTTAAATCGAATATAGTTATTCGAAATAAAGTTAAAACAGATATTAGTTATTCGAATATAGTTTATTCGAGTAGAAAGTAAAAGTAGTTAATCGAATATAGTTTTATTCGAATAGAAAGTAAAAGGAGTTAATCGAATATAGTTTATTCGAATAGAAAGTAAAAGGAGTGAATCGAATATAGTTTATTCGAATAGAAAGTAAAAGGAGTTAATCGAATGTAGTTTATCCGAAAAGAGTTAAAGTAGTTATCGAACATAGTCTATTCGAAAGGAGTTAAGTGAAACGAGTAAATTAATAGTGTTAGTCCAATAGAGTTAATCCAATAGCGCTTGTCCAATAGAGTTAATTGATAAGGGTTACTCGAATAGAGTAAGCTGAATAGAGTTATCGAATATACCTTATCGAAGAAAAGAATTATCGAATAGAGATGATTCGAAAGAGAGTTACGTATGGAAGTTTGTTAAAGAATTAAAAGGGTGAACTTTGTCTATTTCAAGGTTAGAAACGTTGTTCAGTTAAGGTCTGAGAGGTAGTATTACCCCAACTTGATTGACTCCATTTTTAACTAAGAAATGGTTAAGGTTCGAGAGTGAAAGTGGTTAAGTGAATTTAGTAAATAAGTATAGTGGTTTGAGTTGTCGTCGCGATGTTGATTTAAACCTCTGTTAAATCTAAGTAAAGAAGATTTGGATATGTTTTCCAAATGAGAAATCAGAAATGTTTTCGAATAATAGAAAATAAGAAATGTTGAATATAGGGAAACGGGAGATGAAAAATGAACTAAGGAGAGAAATAAGGATATATATATATATATGATTGATGATTGATTGATAGAATTTCCATTTGGAAATGATATCGTTGTTTGCACACGTGTTTCTCTTTGATAGTTAACTCACAGTCTATCGAAGTTTTGACCATTTTAACGTTGTTAATATGGAGAGACCGGTTGGATTATTATCCAAAGAACCACTCTGTATTGGCATAAGCGTTGCTTATCATATATGCCAAAGAAAATTGAAGACGGAGTAAAGTGCAAGGGCTATTGTATAAGTCTTAGATAACATTGCCTAAGATGGATGTACTGAATAGTGCCTTCGGTTCATCCTGTTCCTGGATGACTTTTATGGACGGATGTCCGACAGAGTATTTCCAGATGATCACGTATATTGATTTCTCCAACCGTACCAAGAGTGGAAGCGGAGAAGGAAACTTCTTTTAGCAAACACATAATGTATTGTTGAGGGCGTCAATCGGTGATTTGATGGATTTGACGATGTGGCATTCGAAGTGAATCTAGTGTGATGATGAAGCGTAACCTCAAGCCTCATTAACCGGTAAATGACAGAAATCGGGCAGGCAACATGGCTAAGTCGGTCGTACCGAAGTAGGGTGTATAATCACTTGATCTAGAGTTTCATTTACTTCTAAAAATCTATTGTTTATGTTGTCCCATTCGGGAAACAGTTGCTGATCCCAACCGTTTGCGATATACATTCGACACACTCAAGCGAAATGAGTGGTCGGTCATGTGTGGCCAGGTTTTAAGATGTTCTTGTTGAACCCAGTGTATTCCTTTCTAGAGGTACACTAGCGTAAGGTGGTTCCATACCTTGTCATAGTTGGAAATCCATTACCAAATACGTGCTTGTGGTTTTGATTGTATACTATATATGTAGAACGTGAGATGAAAGCGTTTCTGCTAGATGATTATTATATTGTGGTTGATAGACATTATTATAATATCAAAAGGTTTTGGATATAAAGATAATTTGGATTCTCATAAGGGAAAAACCCGTTTCGTTATACGGCGTGGTCTTATGAGATATCGTTTACCTGTTTGAACTGTTTTACTCACTCCAGTCCCATGACTGACCCGGAGTTTATTTTGTTGTTTTCCCTAAACTCTTGGGTGCCTAAATTTGTACGGGCAGTCAAGTAGTCGGGATTTTATAGATACACTTGAAGAGCTGGAGCAGGAGGCTTCAGTATTATATAGCTATAGTTATTTCCGTTGTATTGTAAGTGTTGTACTTTGATAATGATGTATATTCAAGTACAGATGTATATTTCAAGTTATGTTATTTATATCATATGTTATTCGTTCCGCTGTGAGGTTCGTGTTACTCTGATGTTATGTTCTTCTTCTTCTTCTTCTATTCTAAGTTTCTATCTTATCTATTCTCACCCTCTGTTTTCTTTCTATTAATTTCCTGATTTTCAGTTTAAATTTGGGGTTGGACTTGTGTTTTTGATCAGCTCAACTTGGACCGGATTTTCAGGTCATTACAGATTCTCTAAAAATGCATACATGCCAAGAGAAACTTTCTAATAAAATCGGGTCAATATTGCACTACTCTTTATCGGAATAAGGCGAAGGGTCCAAACAAGTTCAGTGTGCATCATCAACTAATTTAAAAGCCATGTGCAAGTTCAAGCTCAAATTTGCAAATGTTATATTGCACCAACCAAGCTACTGTAACAAGCCTAAAGGCAGACAATCAGCAAATTACTCTTTCCTAGGCAAGTTCGTGTCAGACTTGGGAATGCCAAACTGAATGCATGCTTGACTAAAAACATATTGAGTTAGCATAGAATGGCATCTCTCTAGTGGATTGTCGAGAGGACGGGGAACAGGAAAGCGCTGCTCTATTTCCGACCTTGAAGCTACAATCGCTCCAATCTCGAAAACTTAAATTGAACCTTCAATTCGAACAAAAGTGATTTCCTTTTCGGATTGATAATTAGTATTTTGTCTAGTATTTACTATGCATATGAACTTCATTCTTAAACAAATTACAGATACATGCTTCATAAAATATGAACCATCATACAAAAATTATATAAGTCATTAAAAAGCAAAGCTTAAAATTAATAATCGAAATGTGTCTATTAATTGATCTTAAGCATCGTCGCGAATTCAATTAAGAGTGTCGTGTCTATGCAAACGATGTTTGACAAGTTGTAAATGATTGAACGAGATGGTCATGTATAGGCAATTCACTTAGTTCAAGTCAAAAAATTCATTGTCATTCAGTTTTAATGATTAAACAAATATGTTACGGTAAAATATTCACCCATAAACATGCAAGTGTTCTTGTTACTACTGGACAAGTAGCTGTACAGAGGCACGTTCAATATATAAGATACAAGTTCAAGTTGCTTGTCCCTTTCCAAATATGGATCGCCTTGAAAAGCATATCGACAAAAAGCTGACGGTCCATGGAAAAGTCACGGTCCATCATGACGTGCGACTCACAGAGACACACGACCAGACTTCAACACTTCTATCCATGGATCGCTGAGTTCAATCCCGAACATGATCCATATATTACATGTGATCCATGAGAGAATCGCAATCCAGATATCTCGCGACTCATCAGAATGAGCGACCGACAAATAAAATCGCTTATTGGCATTAATTCACGGGCAATCCCGGAAGAAAGAATTCATTCAGCATCAGCAATAATAGAAAAAAATTTGCACTTAATCAAATTACTGTATGAATGTTCAATCTACAATTCTCCAAAACATACAGGAATCTTGATCAAGATTTTCTCCAACAAATAATCGACACAGAAATGATTATTGAATGGATTATAGTTACCAGATCATCGAATTTGAATCAAAATTACAGATCATTGCAGCTGGGTTTTGTTAGTCTCAATATAGGATTCGAATTATAATTTGTCCTAAAAATTTCCTAAATTAAGTTGGAGCATAAATTGTTGAATGAAAATCAATAAATCATTACCCAAAAATTTAAATCATGGTCATTAAAGCAGTGAACCAATTCTGAAAAATTGAAAGTACAAGTTCTACAAAACCCTAGCTGGATTTGGTTACAAAAAATAACAAATTGGCAAACTTGAATTGAAACACAAAATCATAATCAGTCAAAGGAAAAATTGTATGCCACCTATAGTAGTTTAAGGAGACTAGAGACAATCAAAACTCAACGACAGGAGTTCACCCAAGTCAGCAAAGTTACTGTGATCCAAATCTGAAGATGAACGGCGAGTAATCGAGCTCAAATTAGAGACTGGAATCACTGGTGATTAACAAAGCTTATTCGGCAATGGCGGCACAGATCTGAAAATGAACATTGAAAATTGGTTCGAGTTAGGAAGAATCGAGTCTCCAGCGACGACAAATACAATCGGTGGTGCCTGGAATCCAACAACGATGAAGTCAATTGAAGGAAAAGCAGTGACGAGATGGAGAGTTCAGACCGGATCAAGGAACTTTTCTTTAAGAGAGGTAGTCCACAATTAACGATTTTTTTTTGGTTTCGGCTATTGTCACCCCATTATTTGCTCTTCACCCCCCAGTTAGAAGTTTTGATTTTTATTTACAGTTTTACCCTTTTGTAGTAAAATAGATATCTTGTCTAGTGTTATGAGACGATTAAAAATAATAAAATCAACCACGTAGGATGTTTGAGGTTAAATTACAAACAATATTTAAAATAAAAAAAACACTGTTGTATGTGATTTAAAAAAAAAGGCAGAAATTACAAAAAACGATTAAAATTTGCAAATAATTATTAAAATTCAAAATTCGTAAAGTCAACGTTGTATGTAATTATGTATTTAGAGACTGAATAGGTCGACAATGCACAGGAATTGCAAATAAATAAATTATCACTTTAGTAGGCGTTAATTTAAATAAATTAACGCTCGGATGAAGTGTTAATTGCTATAATCAATGATGTCGTCTATGAACGTTACTTAATTCGATCAAGATTTTAAGAAGAGAGTTGTACAACAAATTGCAAGCTTGAAAGAAGTAAAGAACAAAAAAAATTAAAAATGTAGCAAGGGCATTTTTGGAATAAGTGGGGTGGAAAGAGAAAAAGTTGGGGTGTGTATTTCATTTTCTATTTTCTGGATGGTGAAGAGTATATAGAGGGGTGTCAATAGACGGACCCTTTTTTTTAGCAAAGGAAATAAAAAGGATGAAAACGGGGAAAGTTAAGGAATTGAAAGAATATTAAGCAAATCTGAGATGAGCCTTAGTGATCCACTGGTTAAACTAGTCATGGTCCATTACAATTCTCATATGTCAATCCATCGAATAAAACTGTCCATGATCCATCAAGGCAACACATAGACGACCCATTAGAAAGCTATCAATTTAAAAACCCCATTATCTCTAGTAACATAAGCTTCGAGGGCCAAATGTTAACCCTATTAGAAACAGCTTCGATCTAAAAATTAATAATGTACATGTGAATAGGATTGTCAAGCAGTGGATTGGCCAGAAATGAAGCAATTGCATGAATCACAACAGCTAGCACAGGTCGTGGCATAATGCGATGGATTGGCACAGTGCTTGGATCGTGCATGAAGCCTAATATATGGGTAGCACCATTATGCATGGGTAGATTGCAACGTGCACAGTAAATCATGGACCGTGCATAAGGCGAATAAGGGGTCATGCATGAATTATATGAGGGAACGCATGTGGATCGATCAATTATATTGCATCAAACGTGATGAGCCGCACATCAATGGGTCGTTCACATGCAACATGTGGGATGGATCGTGTAAAGTTTATACGGATCGGTTCTGTTTATTCTTCATGTCGCCACCTGTAAAGTATGGATCGCATACTTATCTTTTGATGGATCGCTCATATTTCAATTGGATTGGGTTAATACAAAATACTGGATTGGGGCAAACAAACAAAGAGTCACGGGAAGCCAACTACATGTAATGGGTCATATATATACACTGCATGAAAAATATAAGCACAGAGCTGGAGCATACAAGTATGGATTAGTGCATGAAATATATATATATATATATATATATATATATAATTGTAACGACCCAGAAAATCTGAACCAATTTAAAAATTTTAAATTGGCTAAAATAGTGGATTTTAAATATTTAAAATAAATATTTTAAATAATAGTAATGTAAAGTGAGCTTGAATCGACGTTTGAAAAGGAATATAATTAATTCTAATTATAAACAAGGCCTGAAATGGCGCTGCAGTTTCAAAAATTGATATCAAACTTTGTCGGACTGTACCGGGTGCAAAACAAAACGGATTTGAGTGAAACCAAAAATATTTAAATATGTTAGTGAATACCTTTCTAATGAATCTGAAAAATTGAATTTTCATAGCGGAAAGAAAAAGTTATGGCCAAATGAATTTTCAGAAAGGTCGTTATGGAATTTATATAGCCCGTGAAATTGGCCATTTTGCATACGACCTCGGAATTCGACGAAACCACTTTTGTTGGATCCGAGATGTGAAGTTATTGCTAGGTTTCAAATTTCATAATTTTTGAAGCTAGTATGTGAGCGTGGCAAAGGAAAACGTGTTTTGGTCAATTATAGTTAAATTGGATCTACCAAAAATGGGCCTTTTTGCAAACGGTCTCAGAATTCAACGAAACTGGTTTTATTGAGACCGCATCGTCAAAACATAGCCAGATTTATTTTTCTGGAATTTTTCGAATCAGTTTGTGGCCCTGGCAAATTGAAATGCACGTTCAAATCAAATATTGAATGTTTTATATTTTAATTTGAAGGAAAACTGACTGAAACAGTCGAATGGGCCCACGAAACATATCCTATTGTGTTCGGAATGGGGGTGAAACGCTAGGGACGATAGTCGTTGGGTTTAGATTGGTGGTCGTGTCAGAAAACCCCTTTAAAACTCCCCCGACTAATCATAATTTTTTTTTTTTTAAAAAAAAAAACTCTCTCCTCCCCCCCTCCCCCCCCGATAAACGGCGGAAGCTGCTCAAAGCTTCCCAGCCCGATCGCCGCCGCCACAGGCGTTTTCGCCACCCCCTCCAGTTCA
Organism: Allium sativum; assembly: GCA_030737875.1. Classification (NCBI taxonomy): domain Eukaryota; kingdom Viridiplantae; phylum Streptophyta; class Magnoliopsida; order Asparagales; family Amaryllidaceae; genus Allium; species Allium sativum. The sequence continues at coordinate 301,061,132 of CM060925.1, read as the reverse complement.
ACTTTTTGAAGATCTCGATCCCCTCTCCACATCCATACCTGACTCGACCCCTGTAGCTGCGCCATCGTCGAGATCCAACGCTTCAAAGTCAGCGACTTTCAGCCGCCGCCGTGTTCGCCAGAGGCCACCGAGTGGGACCCCCCTTACCTCGTTTTGCGCGCCTCTCCAAGCGCTGCGACGTGGTGTTGGCCGATCTTCGTATCGCTTCACGGATTCGACGAAAATCAAAGACCTAGTTTCGAAGAAAAAACGAGGTATACGGCTGAATATAATTTAAACTATATTATAGCAGTTCTAAGCGCTACGGTTTTTCTTTTCACTATAAAAATAATATCTTTTTCGTTTCTTGACGAAATTCAGTGAAACAAGAGACAGTGGACTCGTGTGGACGTCTTCTACCTTCTAGAAGAGACCGCATATTTTTCTGTGCCTTCTGCTATTTTTGGTGGAGTGGAACCCAATGTGAGATTTCTAATTTATAAACGATATAGAAAACGACGATGTATAAATTATATAGTCGGTGTATGGGTTATATAAGCGTTGTACACCTCATGTATAAGCGTTGTATAGGTTGTACGTTCGATGTATAAGTTATATATACGTTGTAAAAATTATATATATGTTGAAATAGAAGTGAAATGCTATATATAAATATATATACATATATACGCCCCTCGTCCACAAACCATGGACGATATTTATTGGTTGTGATTGGTGTGAAAATTGATTGATAGCGAATGGTTGATTGGGATTGTTTGTGGTTGATATTGATTGATTGTGGTTGAAAAATATGTAACGAGTCGGATTTTGCCCGGACTTAATCGATCGCAAAATCGACCAAAACCGTTCAAATCCCGCCTACGTTAACTTTGGGAATACAATACATCAGAACAACAACAACAGACTTTTATAACATCAATAATAAATGTTACATCAGAGTACTGAATATCAGAGTATATTGACTAATAATACAGCGGAAGGTAAATTACAATATTAAAAAACATTGCAGCGGAAATAAAATAACTAAGGCAGCGGAAGACTTCCAATGTTCTGGACACAGCTTTAAGCTTCAATCCAGGATCCTGCTAAAGAGATAAACCTGTAGACAAACTGCTCGACTGCCCGTGTGGAAAGAGGGCACCCGAGTTTGCAAAAAGGTGGAAACAAACAACGGGTCACTCATGGGACTGGTGTGAGAATTCTTAACTAATTTAACTAATAGTAATAAGGCAAATCCATGGACCACGCCGCTAATGCGGAACGGGTTTTATACCGATGGATTGTCGTGCATAACTTGAAGTAAATCGTAAAACAACGCAATGCTTTTTAGAAAAATGAAATCACCGTAAGACTCAGGTCCCATCACACAATGCAACGCACACCAGAGGATAGAGTTTTACCTTATGGTGATTAAACATGCTTGATACGTTAAAAACGAATTTGATATTATTATTAGTTTGTATATGTTTTAAAAACAATTTCAATCATAATGTATCAATCCTAGGAAGCATAGGTACCATATGTTATGCCTCCGTACTAGTAATACAATCAAAACTGAATGGGGCATATTGGAAATTGAGTTTCCATCATGAGTCAAGGCTAGGGAGGAGCTCCTTACCGATTCGAGACACTCTAGCTAATGTCTCAGGATTCCCCGCAGTTAACCCTTGGAAAGCTGCAGGGTTGGTCCGCCATACGAGTTGCGGATTAATTATTCCTGAACACACGTTTCCCAGTCCTATAGGACCTATCATTCGAGGCACCTCATTCCATCATCCACATAAGTAAAATGTCAGGGTTGGTAGGTCGCTGACACCACTCTAGCTAGAAAGAAACGTGCTGCTCTCCCTGCGTTCCCTTCTCCCGTTTTAGACTCCGCCGGTGTGTGAGGCTCGTGAAGTCACGCTATACACAAAGCTATGCCTAAACAGACTATGCTTTGATCGTCCCACAAGGCCTGCTTTTCAACAAAGCCTTGATAATATGCATCTTAGCATGCCACATCATCACTCCATATCACACTACCAATCCTTTGCCGAAATATATGAACGGGTGTTAAGCAAGAGAATAAATTCCCCGCCACCAAAACATCCATACATTCGACAGAAGATTAATAACATGATATATAATGGAGTACAATGTCAGACACACAATCCATTTAAAAGCTTATGCTCTAGGTCTAAGCGAAAGCCAAACCCGTACAAATCAACACTACGTCCGGGCAACTCCTACTATTACCTTATCATGGTAGCGAGCCATTCTAAGGCAACAATCATCATCGTCCACTCGATGTGGAGATTTGATGGTCTTCAATCGCCGTCTTCTAATCTTGGATTTTTAAACGTCGTTTAATTATTTGGAATGAGATAAACTCGGACTTTCCAAATAATCCTCGTATATATACATATATGTAAAATCCTTCTTACACATTAATAATTATTTTTATTAATGATTCATTCCTATTTTAATTATTTAAAATAAATAAATTTTTATATAACGACGCCTTAAGTCCATGGGCGGCTATGGCGCTGCATTTAACCAATTTTGATTTTTACATTTCTCAGAATCTAACCGTTGGATCTTAACGTAATATATATCGTTGGAAAGATTTTTCCAAGACGGTCCTAACGGTTTCAGTTTCAAGAAAATCTGACGGTCGGATCTTCTTGTATAGTCGTTTAAAAGTACGATTTCAAAACGCGAACTACCACGCCCTATTCGTTTAATTTTGATTATATATATATAATCATTGAATCGCTATAACGTCGTTTGATAAAAACAACGCTCTACACAATTACCGATACTTACTAAATTTTAATTCATTTGAAACTGAAGATTATATTACCGCATCCTAAATTCATTCTTTCCTTACATTGAAAATGTAAATTCCACCCTTTTTATTTACATAAAAATGTAAGTTTAATTCCAATGCAAATTCCTATATTCTTTATTTACATGTAAAACAAATGTAAAATTTGATACATTCAAAATACTACTTTTAAACGTAGATTTCAACTTCAATGTACATTCTCATCTTAGTTACATTATAAAAATGTAACTTATATTTGCAGTGAATCCTATTTTAAATTTACATATCAAATTGCAAGTTCTCTTTACAATGCAAACTCTACTCCCTATTTACATTGTAAAATATGATTTTTAATTACAATACAAACACTACTTCTAATTCACATTGTAAAAATATAATTTTTAATTACAATGCAAACACTACATCTAATTTACATTGTAAAAATATGATTTTTAATTACAATGCAGATACTACATCTAATTTACATTGTAAAAATATGATTTTTAATTACAATGCAAACATTACTTCTAATTCACATTTTAAAAATATCATTTTTTAATTACAATGTCACATTTCTATATCTAAATTACATATGAAATAAATCAATTTTATTTCTAATGTGCATTCTCATTTTATGTTACATGTATATATAAGAAAAATGCAAATTCTATCATACCATGAAATTGCATCTTTTAATTGCATAGAAAAATGTAGTTTTGTCATACGGTATACTTTCCTATAGACATTACATATAAAAATGTAATATTTAACTCACAATGTAAATTCATGTTTTAATTACATATAAAAATGTAAATTTTATCCTACGGTGTAATTCCCTATATAATGTACATATAAAAATGTAGATTTTAACATATGATGAAATTTCCATGTTAATTACAAAGAAAAATGTAATTTTTAACATACGACATTAATCCACTTTATAATTTACATATAAAAATGTAAATTCTGACATACGATGAAATTCACTTGTTAATTACAAAGAAAAATGTAATTTTCAACATACGACATTATTTCACTTTACAATTTACATATAAAAATGTAAATTTTGACATACGATGAAATTCACCTTTTAATTACAAAGAAAAATGTAATTTTCAACATACGACATTAATTCACTTTATAATTTACATATAAAAATGTAAATTTTGACATACGATGAAATTCACCTTTTAATTACAAAGAAAAATGTAATTTTCAACATACGACATTAATTCACTTTATAATTTACATATAAAAATGTAAATTTTGACATACGATGAAATTCATCTTTTAATTACAAAGAAAAATGTAATTTTCAACATACGACATTAATTCACTTTATAATTTACATATAAAAATGTAAATTTTGACATACGATGAAATTCAATATATTTACATTATTAAAAGTGTAAATTCCTCATTCGGTGAAATTCTTATTAACAAAAATGTAAATTTATATTCCATGTCACATTCTTATTTTATTTTCATTAAATAAAATGTAAACTTTTATTCTTGTCGCATTCTTATTTTATTTACATTAAATAAAATGTAAACTTTCCATACGGTGAATATTTCCTTTATCTACATTAACAAAAATATAAACTTTGTCCTACGGTGAATATTCTAATAGTTTGCATTAAGAAAAATGTAAATTTTGTCTACGGTGAACATTCATATATATTTACATTAAGAAAAATGTAAATTTTGTATACAGTGAACATCCATATATATTTACATTAAGAAAAATGTAAATTTCATCTACGGTGAACATTCATATATATTTACATTAAGAAAAATGTAAATTTCGTCTACGGTGAACATTCATATATATTTACATTAAGAAAAATGTAAATTTCTTCTACGGTGAACATTCATATATATTTACATTAGGAAAAATGTAAATTTCGTCTACGATGAACATTCATATATATTTACATTATGAAAAATGTAAATTTCGTCTACGGTGAACATTCATATATATAATCACATTAAAAATTTGTGTGATTTCATTTATAGTGTAATTCCATGTTTCATCACTAAATCAAAATATACTTTTTCCCAATTACAATGAAAATTCCATTCTTAACATATTGGAAATTCCATTTTTAACATATTGGAAATTTTATTTTAACATTTTGAAAATTTCATTCTTAACATATTGGAAATTTCATTTTTAATTCAATACAAAATCCCATGCTTTAATTCCATACAAAATTGCATACTTTAATTCCATACAAAATTGCATACTTTAATTCCATACAAAATTGCATACTTGAATTCCAAACAAAATTGCATACTTGAATTCCATACAAAATTGCATACTTGAATTCCATACAAAATTGCATACTTGAATTCCATGCTTTAATTTCATACTAAATTTCATACTTTAATTTCATCCAAAATTTCAATGTAAATGCCATACCTCATTTCAGTGTTCAATAATATTCTTATCGTATTTCATGTCAAATCCCATAACAACAACATCCGAAACAAACCAACATGATCAAATCCAATAATTAACCTCCAGACAATTTACAAGGTGAGGTTTAACTTGGCATATGGCAAATCGACAAGGTAGGATTAAATAAATTAACACATAATTAATTCTAATCTATCAATCAATTCATATTTAACGATAAAATTTCAGATTTAATATCATGTCATTGTAGACAATTCAGATTCAATATTATACGGTATGAACATTTCAGATCCATGTTTTAGATATCATGTCAAATTAGATCTACTATTAATAATCATGGAAATAATAATTACATAAATTAAATTAAATTAAAAATAAATTCTCACAGTGGTCTGGTCTGAGAAGATGATTCCGGTTCGATCCGATTTAGTGTTCGTATTCAAATAGATTTCAGATCTGGAACGATTCAAATACAAATACATATGAAAAATCAAAATTCAGCTTTTAACAACTGACACAGCGACATTTAAAAGCGTCGCAAAATCTGAAATAAATTTTACCTAAAGTGTTCAAAACTTTGAATCGAGATAACTCGAGCTACGATCGACGGTTTTACGAACGGTTTGCGGGAGATTGGAGAGCTACGAGAGGGCTATCTTCACCGGGAGTTGGAGGAGGTGCGGCGGCTTGTGGATGGCGCGGTGGGGCTGCGTTCGGCCGAACTTTGCGGAGGTGGTGCGGTGGCTACGGTCGATGAGAGGTGGTGATTCTTGTCGGAGATTGAAGAGCACGAAAATCTCTTCGAAACGTGTATTTATACGAAGGTTTTCGTTGAGAATTGAGGGAGAAATCGGAGAATGAATTTTTGAACCATGATGGGTTCGGCGGCTAAGAGAACGACGGAATGGAGAAGAAGAACCCTTGCGTGTTTTTATATTATTTAATTAGGTTAATCTAATTATTATTTAATTAGTCCGTTAAAGCCCGTTTTGGTCCGAACTCAGAATTAGGGCTGCTTACTGTCGTTCTTAGGGTTTTGACGTCTTCTGAGCGCAATGGGCTATGTCTCGGGCCCCAATTCTGATGTCTGTAGCGTTTTTTTAAAATCCTATTAAAAATTAATTAATTAAATATTGACCGTACATGAAAATTCACCAGGGCCACAAATTAACTTCAAAAATTCCCGAAAAATATATTTAGCTATTTTTTGATGCTGCAGACCTAGAAAAATTAATTTCGTTCAATTCTGAGCTCGTATGATTTTTTAATGAATTTTTAAAGTCAATTATTATCAGTTTACACTAAAAAATCAATTATAATTATACATTAATTCTAAAAATTACCGAAAAATCATTTTTAGCTTTCTTTTGATGATACGAACCCAACAAAATTATTTTCGTCGAATTCTGAGACTGTTTGAAAAATGGCTATTTTTAAGGCAATTAAATTTAACTAAAATAGTCAAAACACATTTTCTTTTCCCACGCTCACATATTAATTCGAAAAATTCTGAAAATTGAAACCTAGCAATAATTTGATATTCCGGATCCAACAAAAGTGGTTTTGTCGAAAACAGAGGTCGTTTGAAAAATGACTATTTTTAAGGCCAGTATATTTAATATTAAAAATACATTTCTAAACAAATAATTTTCGAAACTAAAAATATGTAAGTGTTTACAGTTTTTCAATGTAGAATCATCATTCTGAACTCAATGGAAGTGGTTTTGAGTTCAAATTCCTTCGTATGTGAAAAGTAGCCTTTCGGGCCATATATAATATATATATAAATTCTACAGCGACCTTTCTAAAAATTTAATTGGCCATAACTTTTGATTTCCGCTATGAAATATCAATTTTTCGGATTCGTTGGAAAGATATTTTTAAATAGATTCTATTATTTTTGGTTTCACTAAAATCCGTTAAATTTTGCGTCCTGTATGGTCAGTCAAAGTTCAAGTTTGACTTTTCAAACTACCGCGCTATTTCTAACTCTTTTTATAATCAAAATTAAATTATTCATTCTAACTTCGATTTAAACCAAATTTGTGATCATTATTATTTAAAATAGATTATTTTAAATATCAATACTCATTAAAATCACTTAAAATAAATTTTAGATTGGCCCTAAAATTCAGGGTTGTTACAGTCTCCCCCACTTAAAAACTTTCCGTCCTCGAAAAGGGACGAAGCTAAAAGGTGATTAATTAACTAACTAATTTATATATATATATATATATATATATCTCCATTGGTTTAAATAATTTCATTAGTTGATTAACTTTCAAATATATAACTTTTTATATATTCAAAATCATATTTTCCAAAATAGAGTATAATTAATCACAAATACGTATATTATAGGCTTGCTACTCTCAACTCATTCTAGGGCATTACTAACCCTATCTCTAATGAGTTTTCTCATTCTAGGATACTGCTGATCCTATCTCTAATGAGTATTCTTATTGGATATTACTAATCCAATCTCTGATGAGCCTTTTGTTCAGTTCTAATGAGTTGTACCCCAAAGATTTGAGCTAACCAAAGCTCTGATACCAACTGTAACGAGTCGGATTTTGCCCGGCCTTAATCGATCGCAAAATCGACCAAAACCGTTCAAATCCCGCCTACGTTAACTTTGGGAATACAATACATCAGAACAACAACAACAGACTTTTATAACATCAATAATAAATGTTACATCAGAGTACAGAATATCAGAGTATATTGACTAATAATACAGCGGAAGGTAAATTACAATATTACAATACATTGCAGCGGAAATGAAATAACTAAGGCAGCGGAAGACTTCCAATGTTCTAGAAACAAATTTAAGCTTCAATCCAGGATCCTGCTAAAGAGATAAACCTGTAGACAAACTGCTCGACTGCCCGTGTGGAAAGAGGGCACCCGAGTTTGCAAAAAGGTGGAAACAAACAACGGGTCAGTCGTGGGACTGGTGTGAGAATTCTTAACTAATTTAACTAATAGTAATAAGGCAAATCCATGGACCACGCCGCTAATGCAGTACGGGTTTTATTCCAATGGATCGTCATGCATAACTTGAAGTAAATCATAAAACAACGCAATGCTTTTTAGAAAAATGAAATCACCATAAGACTCAGGTCCCATCACACAATGCAACGCACACCAGAGGATAGAGTTTTACCTTATGGTGATTAAACATGCTTGATACGTTAAAAACGAATTTGATATTATTATTAGTGTGTATATGTTTTAAAAACAATTTCAATCATAATGTATCAAGCCTAGGAAGCATAGGTACCATATGTTATGCCTCCGTACTAGTAATACAATCAAAACCGAATGGGGCGTATTGGAAATTGAGTTTCCATCATGAGTCAAGGCTAGGGAGGAGCTCCTTACCGATTCGAGACACTCTAGCTAATGTCTCAGGATTCCCCGCAGTTAACCCTTGGAAAGCTGCAGGGTCGGTCCGCCATACGAGTTGCGGATTAGTTATTCCAAAACACATGTTTCCCAGTCCTATAGGACCTATCATCCGAGGCACCTCATTCCATCATCCACATAAGTAAAATGTCAGGGCTGGTAGGTCGCTGACACCACTCTAGCTAGAAAGAAACGTGCTGCTCTCCCTGCGTTCCCATCTCCCGTTTTAGACTCCGCCGGTGTGTGAGGCTCGTGAAGTCACGCTATACACAAAGCTATGCCTAAACAGACTATGCTTTGATCGTCCCACAAGGCCAGCTTTTCAACAAAGCCTTGATCAAATGCATCTTAGCATGCCACATCATCACTCCATATCACACTACCAATCCTTTGCCGAAATATATGAACGGGTGTTAAGCAAGAGAATAAATTCTCCGCCACCAAAACATCCATACATTCGACAGAAGATTAATAACATGATATATAATGGAGTACCATGTCAGATACACAATCCATTTAAAAGCTTATGCTCTGGGTCTGAGCGAAAGCCAAACCCGTACAAATCAACACTACGTCCGGGCAACTCCTACTATTACCTTATCATGGTAGCGAACCATTCTAAGGCAACAATCATCATCGTCCATTCGATGTGGAGATTTGACGGTCTTCAATCGCCGTCTTCCAATCTTGTATTTTTAAACGTCGTTTAATTATTTGGAATGAGATAAACTCAGACTTTCCAAATAATCCTCGTATATATACATATATGTAAAATCCTTCTTACACATTAATAATTATTTTTATTAACGATTCATTCCTATTTTAATTATTTAAAATAATTAAATTTTTATATAACGACGCCTTAAGTCCATGGGCGGATATGGCGCTGCATTCGACCAATTTTGATTTTTACATTTCTCAGAATCTAACCGTTGGATCTTAACGTAATATATATCGTTGGAAAGATTTTTCCAAGACGGTCCTAACGGTTTCAGTTTCAAGAAAATCCGACGGTCGGATCTTCTTGTATAGTCGTTTAAAAGTACGATTTCAAAACGCGAACTACCAAGCCCTATTCGTTTAATTTTGATTATATATATATAATCGTTGAATCGCAATAACGTCGTTTGATTAAAATAACGCTCTACACAATTACCGATACTTACTAAATTTTAATTCATTTGAAACTGAAGATTATATTACCGCATCCTAAATTCATTCTTTCCTTACATTGAAAATGTAAATTCCATCCTTTTTATTTACATAAAAATGTAAGTTTAATTCCTATGCAAATTCCTATATTCTTTATTTACATGTAAAACAAATGTAAAATTTGATACATTCAAAATCATACTTTTAAACGTAGATTTCAACTTCAATGTACATTCTCATCTTAGTTACATTATAAAAATGTAACTTATATTTGCAGTGAATCCTATTTTAAATTTACATATCAAATTGCAAGTTTTCTTTACAATGCAAACTCTACTCCCTATTTACATTGTAAAATATGATTTTTAATTACAATGCAAACTCTACTCCCTATTTACATTGTAAAATATGATTTTTAATTACAATGCAAACATTACTTCTAATTCACATTGTAAAAGTATAATTTTTAATTACAATGCAAACACTACATCTAATTTACATTGTAAAAATATGATTTTTAATTACAATGCAAACATTACATCTAATTTACATTGTAAAAATATGATTTTTAATTACAATGCAAACATTACTTCTAATTCACATCTTAAAAATATCATTTTTTAATTACAATGTCACATTTCTACATCTAAATTACATATGAAATAAATCAATTTTATTTCTAATGTGCATTCTCATTTTATGTTACATGTATATATAAGAAAAATGCAAATTCTACCATACCATGAAATTGCATCCTTTAATTGCATAGAAAAATGTAGTTTTGTCATACGGTATACTTTCCTATAGACATTACATATAAAAGTGTAATATTTAACACACAATGTAAATTCATGTTTTAATTACATATAAAAATGTAAATTTTATCCTACGGTGTAATTCCCTATATAATGTACATATAAAAATGTAGATTTTAACATATGATGAAATTTCCATGTTAATTACAAAGAAAAATGTAATTTTTAACATACGGCATTAATCCACTTTATAATTTACATACAAAAATGTAAATTCTGACATACGATGAAATTCACTTGTTAATTACAAAGAAAAATGTAATTTTCAACATATGACATTAATTCATTTTATAATTTACATATAAAAATGTAAATTTTGACATACGATGAAATTCACCTTTTAATTACGAAGAAAAACGTAATTTTCAACATACGACATTAATTCACTTTATAATTTACATATAAAAATGTAAATTTTGACATACGATGAAATTCACCTTTTAATTACAAAGAAAAATGTAATTTTCAACATACGGCATTAATTCACTTTATAATTTACATATAAAAATGTAAAATTTGACATACGATGAAATTCACCTTTTAATTACAAAGAAAAATGTACTTTTTAACATACGACATTAATTCACTTTATAATTTACATATAAAAATGTAAATTTTGGCATACGATGAAATTCAATATATTTACATTAATAAAAGTGTAAATTCCTCATTCGGTGAAATTCTTATTAACAAAAATATAAATTTATATTCCATGTCACATTCTTATTTTATTTTCATTAAATAAAATGTAAACTTTCATTCTTGTCGCATTCTTATTTTATTTACATTAAATAAAATGTAAACTTTCCATACGGTGAATATTTCCTTTATCTACATTAACAAAAATATAAACTTTGTCCTACGGAGAATATTCTAATAGTTTGCATTAAGAAAAATGTAAATTTTGTCTACGGTGAACATTCATATATATTTACATTAAGAAAAATGTAAATTTTGTATACAGTGAACATCCATATATATTTACATTAAGAAAAATGTAAATTTCATCTACGGTGAACATTCGTATATATTTACATTAAGAAAAATGTAAATTTCGTCTACGGTGAACATTCATATATATTTACATTAAGAAAAATGTAAATTTCGTCTATGGTGAACATTCATATATATTTACATTAAGAAAAATGTAAATTTCGTCAACGGTGAACATTCATCTTTACTAATAATTGGAATAGGTTTGGTGTCACACTTTTTTGGTGTACACCTGAACTGACGAAAATGCCCTTTACTTAATTTGTATCATACATTTAACTCACCTGTAGATAAGTATTCGAACATTAATTATAATTGTAATGTAACATATATTAATTATAATCCGCATACATCAATTATAATTGTAACGTATATTAATTATCATTAATTTTTTGGCCATTTCTCTTCTTCTATAATTAACTTCTGATACATATATCTATTCCACAAATTTGTTTCTACTTAATTATATTTTCAATTTTGAAATCCAAATGTTTATATGTCTACTTATTTTCTGCTTTATATAGCTTTTTTGAAAATTTTATTTCCTACTTTACTTTATATAATACGTATACACAATTTTTTTGATCACTTATTTAGAAGCAGTCAATCCCTTGAAATTCGCGTACGTTAATTATCATTAATTCTTTGACCATTTCTCTTCTTATATGTATATATTTTTAATATAATTTATTTCTATAATTAATTTCTGATACATATATCAATTCCGCAAATTTGTTTCTACTTCATTATATTTTCGAATTTGAAATCCAAATGTTTATATGTTTACATATTTTCTGCTTTATATAGCTTTTTTTAACTTTATTTCCTACTTAACTTTATAAAATACGTATACGCCATTTTTTTAACCGCTTTATTTAGAAGCAATCAATCCCTTGAAATTTGTATACTTCAATTATCATTCATTATTTGACCATTTCTCTTCTTATATGTATATATATTTAATATCATCCATTTCTGTAATTAATTTCTGATACATTTATCAATTCCGCCAATTTTTTTCTACTTAATCATATTTTCATATTTGAAATCCAGATGTTTATATGTTTACTTATTTTCTACTTTATTTGGCTTTTTTTAAACTTTATTTTCTACTTTACTTTATATAATACCTACACGCCATTTTTAATCACTTTATTTACAACAGTCAATCCCTTGAAATTTGCGTACGTTAATTATAATAGTAATGTACATTAATTGTCATTAATTCTTTAACCATTTCTCTTTTTATGTGTATATATTTTAATCACTTTATCTAAAAGCAGTCAAGCCGTTGACCACTTCTCTTCCTATATGTATATATTTTTAATGTCATTCATTTCTATAATTAATTTATCATACGTATATCATACCCCAAATCCCCATAAACATCTTCCTCCTCTCTATAAATAGGATGCCATGTTTTATCCCTTTCACATAAATCGAGTTCTTCTCCACTTCGACTTTTCTAGGCATATTTATCGGTTTATACAATTTCATATTTAAACCACCTCTACGACATCTATAAATTGTAAGTTTATTCTTCACTCTCTACGAAGTTATTTTTTTAGCATATCTTTACTCTCTACAAAGTTGTTTTTTAAGCATACTAGAAATAACACATCGTGTCATGGTCACGCGCGAAGCGCGTGCCACGTCCACGCGCGAAGCGCGAGCCATCATCACGCGCGAAGCGCGTGCCTATACGCTCGTATATATAATCACATTAAAAATTTGTGTAATTTCATTTATAGTGTAATTCCATGTTTCATCATTAAATCAAAATATACTTTTTCCCAATTACATTGAAAATTCCATTCTTAACATATTGGAAATTCCATTTTTAACATATTGGAAATTTTATTTTAACATTTTGAAAATTTCATTCTTGTCATATTGGAAATTTCATTTTTAATTCAATACAAAATCCCATGCTTTAATTCCATACAAAATTGCATACTTTGATTCCATACAAAATTGCATACTTTAATTCCATACAAAATTGCATACTTGAATTCCATACAAAATTGCATACTTGAATTCCATACAAAATTGCATACTTGAATTCCATGCTTTAATTTCATACTAAATTTCATACTTTAATTTCATCCAAAATTTCAATGTAAATGCCATACCTCATTTCAATGTTCAATAATATTCTTATCGTATTTCATGTCAAATCCCATAACAACAACATCCAAAACAAACCAACATGATCAAATCCAATAATTAACCTCCAGATAATTTACAAGGTGAGGTTTAACTTGGCATATGGCAAATCGACAAGGTAGGATTAAATAAATTAACACATAATTAATTCTAATCAATCAATCAATTCATATTTAACGATAAAATTTCAGATTTAATATCATGTCATTGTAGACAATTCAGATTCAATATTATACGGTATGAACATTTCAGATCCATGTTTTAGATATCATGTCAAATTAGATCTACTATTAATAATCATGGAAATAATAATTAAATAAATTAAATTAAATTAAAAATAAATTCTCACAGTGGTCTGGTATGAGAAGATGATTCAAGTTCGATCCGATTCAGTGTTCGTATTCATATAGATTTCAGATCTGGAACGATTCAAATACAAATACATATGAAAAATCAAAATTCAGCTTTTAACAACTGACACAACGACATTTAAAAGCATCGCAAAATCTGAAATAAATTTTACCTAAAGTGATCAAAACTTTGAATCGAGATAACTCGAGCTACGATCGACGGTTTTACGAACGGTTTGCGGGAGATTGGAGAGCTACAAGAGGGCTATCTTCACCGAGAGTTGGAGGAGGTGCGGCGGCTTGTGGGTGGTGCGGTGGGGCTGCGTTCGGCCGAACTTTGCGGAGGTGGTGCGGTGGCTACGGTCGATGAGAGGTGGTGATTCTTGTCGGAGATTGAAGAGCACGAAAATCTCTTCGAAACGTGTATTTATACGAAGGTTTTCGTTGAGAATTGAGGGAGAAATCGGAGAATGAATTTTTGAACCATGATGGGTTCGGCGGCTAAGAGAACGACGGAATGGAGAAGAAGAACCCGTGCGTGTTTTTATATTATTTAATTAGGTTAATCTAATTATTATTTAATTAGCCCGTTAAAGCCCGTTTTGGTCCGAACTCAGAATTAGGCCTGCTTACTGTCGTTCTTAGGGTTTTGACGTCTTCTGAGCGCAATAGGCTATGTCTTGGGCCCCAATTCTGATGTCTGTAGCGTTTTTTTTTAAATCCTATTAAAAATTAATTAATTAAATATTGACCGTACATGAAAATTCACCGGGGCCACAAATTAACTTCAAAAATTCCCGAAAAATATATTTAGCTATGTTTTGACGCTGCGGACCTAGAAAAATTAATTTCGTTCAATTATGAGCTCGTATGAATTTTTAATGAATTTTTAAAGTCAAAAATTGCCCGTTTACACTAAAAAATCAATTATAATTATATATTAATTCTAAAAATTACCGAAAAATCATTTTTAGCTTTGTTTTGACGATATGAACCCAACAAAATTATTTTCATTGAATTCTGAGACTGTTTGAAAAATGGCTATTTTTAAGGCGTTTAAATTTAACTAAAATAGTCAAAACACATTTTCTTTTCCCACGCTCACATATTAATTCGAAAAAATCTGAAAATTGAAACCTAGCAATAATTTGACATCCCGGTTTCAACAAAAGTGGTTTCGTCGAAAACAGAGGTCGTTTGAAAAATGACTATTTTTAAGGCCAGTATATTTAATATTAAAAATACATTTTTAAACAAATAATTTTCGAAACTCAAAATATATAATTGTTTACTGTTTTTCAATGTAGAAACATCATTCTGAACTCAACGTAAGTGGTTTCGAGTTCAAATTCCTTCGTATGTGAAAAGTAGCCTTTCGGGCCATATATTATATATATATATATATATATATATATATATAAATTCTACAGCGACCTTTCTAAAAATTGAATTAGCCATAACTTTTGATTTTCGCTATGAAATTTCAATTTTTCGGATTCGTTGGAAAGATATTTTTAAATAGATTCTAATATTTTTGGTTTCACTAAAATCCGTTAAATTTTGCGTCTTGTATGGTCAGTCAAAGTTCAAGTTTGACTTTTCAAACTACCGCGCTATTTCGAACTCTTTTTATAATCAAAATTAAATTATTCATTCTAACTTCGATTTAAACCAAATTTGTGATCATTATTATTTAAAATAGATTATTTTAAATATCAAAACTCATTAAAATCACTTAAAATAAATTTTAAATTGTCCCTAAAATTCAGGGTTGTTACAAAATACCCGTTTGTGGTTGAGAAATATTTGGTTGAAACCACATAGGATTAGTTTGTGGAAATGAAATAAAAATATACATGCCGCCTATGTGCGAACTAGATGCATGATTCCCCATTGTCAAAAACCGCGAGGTTTTAAGGTAGAGCGAGGAGCCGTACTAGGGACGGTCCCGGTTTTAACTACCCTGCCGTTATGCTGCCGAAATTTTGAATAATATTCATGTGTTTGAATTATTTTCTTTTGTTGAAACTATATTTATTCGTTGAATAGAAAACCTTCATGTGTTGAATCGATATTGATTCGTTGAATTGAAATTCATGTGTTGAATGGTATTCGTGTTTTAAATATAAAAATCACCTTTTTATCTATATATATAAACTATAGAAAACCTTCATGTGTTGAATCGATATTCATTCGTTGAATTGAAATTCATGAGTTGAATGGTATTCGTGTTTTAAATATAAAATCACCTTTTTATCGATATATATAAACTATAGAAAACCTTCATGTGTTGAATCGATATTCATTCGTTGAATTGAAATTCATGTGTTGAATGGTATTCATATTTGGAAATAAATTGTTTTATATTAAAAATCACATTTTTATCATCGATATGAACTATATAAAATAATCTCGTTTTGAAATAAATTGGTTTATAATAAAAACCATACTTTTATTACCTATATGAACTATACAAAATAATCGTGTTTTGAAATGAATTGTTTTATAATAAAAATCACATTTTTATTATATAAATGAATTGTTAAATATAGTGAAGTATTGAAATAGAAGACAGTTGGATAAAAATGTCATTTTTATCAAATGTATGAAAAGAATATAGTTTTTGAAATCGAAGAATCGATATATATATATATATATATATATATATAAATGAAATTAAAATAAATCAAATAACGACGCTGCAGTTCGTATTTTGAAACCGTGATTTCAAACGATTATACCGAGAGATCCGACCATCGGATTTTCCTGAAATCGCAACCGTTGGGTTCGCTTTGGAAATATCTTTCCAACGGCACCAACTTTGTAAAAATCCAACGGTTGGATTATCTTGAATGTTTAATTCAAATCTAAAGAAAAATAGCGCTAGAATCGATTATATATATATATATAAATGTAATTATATATAATCGAATAACGACGCTGCAGTTCGTATTTTGAAATTGAAACTTCAAACGATTATACCGGGAGATCCGACCGTCGGAATTTCCCGAAACGGGAACCGTTGGATTCATTTTGAAAAGATCTTTCTAATGATGTAAATTTTGTGAAGATCCAACGGTTAGATTTTTAGATATATGTAAATCAAATCTGAATAAAAACAGCGCCACGGCCGCGTTATGGCCCGAAGCATCGTTTTGAATAAATTGGCTATTTTAAAATAAATAAAAATAGCGATAAATTGTTATAAAATATTATAACCGATATGGATGTGAAATTTAGAAATTAACTGAAGGTTGACTAAGCCGAATAGTTTCCTGGGTGTTGATATGATGTTGGTTTCGTCCTTCGGGGTTAATATTTGGGAAATCGTTCTCTTACTGATTGACGGTTAGTGACTAATGAATTGAAATGTTGCGTATGTATGTTAGTGTTGCACTTGTTTATTATATACGCGAGTTGCTCAGAAAGATCGGGTTTATCCCATTCTGAATAACTGAATCGACGATAAGAAGTCGAAGATGAAGACGGGGGTTGAAGACCGAACTTCACCTCGTTTGGATGGTCACTGAGGTCTTGATTGGGAGGCATCCAGAAATAGGGATAATTAGTGGTGATCGTCTAGACGTACGTGGGAATCGATGAATATGCGAGGTATTTAGTGCCTCCGGTTTCGTTCAGACCCTGAACGGACTTGCAAATGGATTGTGTGTCTGACATTGGAATTCATTCTGTTCGATTGATAACCATCAGTTGCGTGGTGTGAATTGCCTTTGTGGCATGTTAAGATGCAGTGAAAAGGGCTTCTGTTGAAAAGAAAAGTCTTGTGATTGATGATCAAAGCACTGCCGGTGTGGCGTAGCTTTGTGTATAATGTGAATTCGCGAGCCTCACACCCCGGTATGGACTGGAAACGGGAGAGGACATCAGGGAGGGCCTGCGTTTCTTTCTAGCTAGTAGTTGTGTCGGTGTTTCTACACGGCCTGACATTTTACTTATGTGGTTGTTGCTGTCGCGAGGCGCCTCGGATATACTGATGACTATGTGAAGCCGAAGGAGCCATTCGTTGGCTCGTTTACGCCCCATAGGGCGGGGAAACGCAGTGTTCAGGCATAATAATCCACATCGGTGGACCGGCCCTGACGATCCAAGGGGCAGTTGCGGCTGTTCCTGAGGGGCGGGCTAGAGCGTCTCGAATTCGGTGAGGACGATCCCTTGCCTCGGTTCATGACGGAAATCCAATTTCCAAATACGACATCGTGCGGTTTTGATTGTATATATATATGGCGGCATGATATATGGTACTCATGCCGTCTATGATTGATAGTTATGATTCGAAATTGTACTTGAAACATGTAAACACTAGTAATAATATCAATTGCTTTTGTTTTATTCGTATCAAGCATATCTTGGCCATTATAAGGTAAAAACTCTATCCTCCAGTTTGCATTGCATTGTGTGATGGGAACTGAGTCTTATAATGGCTTCATTTTTATAAAAAGCATTGCGATGTTTAAAAGAAAGATTTGTTTTAAAGCGCTGGCAATCCAATGGAGTAAACCCGTTCCACGAAAGTGGCGTGGTTCGGTGATTAGCCATATTATAAATGTGTTGAGTAGATTTCTCATACCAGTCCCATGACTGACTCGTAGTTTGTTTCACTTTCAAACTCGGGTGCCCCTTTTTCTACACGGGCAGCCTTGTATTCAGGTTTAGCTGGTTCTTTCTAGATAACTGGAGCTGAAGATGGATTCTATTATTTATCCCTTTTTATGCTGTTCAGCTCCTATTGTACATATTATGTTTGTTTTCCACTGTAGACATTTATGTATAGCTGAACGGTATTTGTACTAAGTATGATCCTGTATACTGTGTAACTCTGATGATTACGTTTATCCAGTATATTCTATTGTTCACTATCTGGTGTATTTATTTATTTCTATTCTGCTATTATCTGTTTCTATGTTATATTCCAAAGATTACCCTGGTCTCCGTCTGTACGGGAAATGGGGTCATCACATCGTGGTATCAGAGCTTTGGTTAAGCTTAGTTCTGGAATATAACATATTAACGAACTCGTCAGAAATAGAACTAGTAGTGTTCTAGGACGGGTAACTCATTACAGATAGGATCAGTAATATCCTAGTATGAGTAGCAGAATGAAATAGCACCTATATAGACACATTTACATTCAAGTATTTGTCTCTATATTTTGAAATATCTTTTCTGTGACCTAACACTTGATCTGCTATTTGCAGAAGTGCTAGACAATGAGTGCCAGAAATAGAAATTGATCAGTATATTTTTGAAAAGTTAAAAAAAAAATTAATGGTTGTTTGTGTTGTGTGATAGTAGATTAGATTAATTAAATTATTGAAACGATAGTTAATTTAATTAATAAGAGAATGAATGGTAGGATTTATTCGATTATATCACACATTGAACTGATTAGAAAATAAATAGAAATATATACATGTTCATCATATATGTTTGAACAGGTATTTGGATAGCTGTTGAGTAAATAATTTATTTGCGTGCCCGATAAATAGGTAAACCTTAATGAGTTGGATGCGAAATATTTTTATATCAACTCCTGTGAATGCCATTGGATGCGGAGTGCTGGTTATTCTGTGTGTAAAAATAAATGTCGCCATAGGATAGCAACAATTAATTTTGAACTACATTACATGGCATACTTCAGAAGATAGGCATACTTCATCATATACCACATAAGCATTTGGAGCTTGTGTGACGAGGTGGAAGATTTACCATACAAGCGAGAGGCTTGTATGGCGATGACTATATTTTACAGGTTGAACTGATGACTGATATGGACTATTTAAATTGTAACGATTAAATTGCCAGATTAATAAAAACCCCACACGGGTCTGGAGTTGACAATAACCACGTCTCTCTAGTTATTAGATACGGCACATGGACTATTTATTTCCCACACGGGACGAGGTGACGAGGATTTATTCTCTGGAGCATTTAAAATACACACTCCCTCAGGCTTTGACAGGGTGACGAGAATTTATTCTCTGGAGTTATTATCAATACACTCTCACCTGTAAACACCAGAATATATCACTATAAATATGTGTATGCTTATTAGGATTTATTGGGTACCTAATATAGCCTAATAAATTTCCAAACCTCTCCCCGTACAAAGGAGGTTATGACGAAATTTTTCGAAAATTCCGGGTGTTATCCAATTTTTTGAAGAATTTGAAAATTCTCAGAAACTGAAAAGTTGGAGAACTGAAGCCAGATTGAACGTAGAGTTGATTAATCAAACCACTTTCGACTTTGTTCCTTTTCGGGGATGAAAAGTTTTAAGTGGGGGAGATTGTAACGACCTAGAAAATCTGAACCAATTTAAAATTTTTAAATTGGCTAAAATAGTGGATTTTAAATATTTAAAATAAATATTTTAAATAATAGTAATGTAAAGTGAGCTTGAATCGACGTTTGAAAACGAATATAATTAATTCTAATTATAAACAAGGCCTGAAATGGCGTTGCAGTTTCAAAAATCGAATTCAAACTTTGTCGGATTGTACCGGGTGCAAAACAAAACGGATTTGAGTGAAACCAAAAATATTTAAATCTGTTAGTGAATACCTTTCTAACGAATCTGAAAAATCGAATTTTCATAGCGGAAAGCAAAAGTTATGGCCAAATGAATTTTCAGAAAGGTCGCTATGGAATTTATATAGCCCATGAAATTGGCCATTTTGCATACGACCTAGGAATTCGACGAAACCACTTTTGTTGGATCCGGGATGTGAAGTTATTGCTAGGTTTCAAATTTCATAATTTTTGAAGATAGTATGTGAGCGTGGCAAAGGAAAACGTGTTTTGGTCAATTATAGTTAAATTGGATCGACCAGAAATGGGCCTTTTTCAAACGGTCCCAGAATTCGACGAAACTGGTTTTGTTGGGACCGCATCGTCAAAACATAGCCAGATTTATTTTTTTGGAATTTTTCGAATCAGTTTGTGGCCCTGGCAAATTGAAATGCACGTTCAAATCAAATATTGAATGTTTTATATTTTAATTTGAACGAAAACTGACTGAAACAGTCGAATGGGCCTACGAAACATATCCCATTGTGTTCAGAATGAGGGTAAAACGCTAGGAACGACAGTCGTTGGGTTTAGATTGGTGGTCGTGTCAGAAAACCCCTTTAAAACTCCACCGACCAATCATATTTTTTTTTTAAAAAAAAAAAAGAAATTCTCCCCCCCTCCCCCCGCCCCCCCCCCCCCCCGATAAACGAAGGAAGCTGCTCAAAGCTTCCCAGCCCGATCGCCGCTGCCATAGGCGTTTTCGCCACCCCCTCTAGTTCAACTTTTTGAAGATCTCGATCCCCTCTCCACATCCATACCTGACTCGACCCCTGTAGTTGCGCCATCGTCGAGATCCAACGCTTCAAAGTCAGCGATTTTCAGCCGCCGCCGTGTTCGCCAGAGGCCACCGAGTGGGACCCCCTTACCTCGTTTTGCGCGCCTCTCCAAGCGCTGCGACGTGGTGTTGGCCGATCTTCGTATTGCTTCACGGATTCGACGAAAATCAAAGACCTAGTTTCGAAGAAAAAACGAGGTATACGGCTGAATATAATTTAAACTATATTATAGTAGTTCTAAGCGCTACAGTTTTTGTTTTCACTATAAAAATCATATCTTTTTCGTTTCTTGATGAAATTCAGTGAAACAAGAGACAATGGACTCATGTGGACGTCTTCTACCTTCTAGAAGAGACCGCATATTTTTCTGAGCCTTCTGCTATTTTTGGTGGAGTGGAACCCAATGTGAGATTTCTAATTTATAAACGATATAGAAAACGACGATGTATAAATTATATAGTCGATGTATGGTTTATATAAGCGTTGTACACCTCATGTATAAGTGTTGTATAAGTTGTATGTTCGATGTATAAGTTATATATGCGTTGTAAAAATAATATATATGTTGAAATAGAAGTGAAATGCTATATATAAATATATATATATATACGCCCCTCGTCCACAAACTATGGACGATATTTATTGGTTGTGATTGGTGTGAAAATTGATTGATAGCGAATGGTTGATTGGGATTGTTTGTGGTTGATATTGATTGATTATGGTTGAAAAATACCCGTTTGTGGTTGCGAAATATTTGGTTGAAACCACATAGGATTAGTTTGTGGAAATGAAATAAAAATATACATGCCGCCTGCGTGCGAACTAGATGCATGATTCCCCATTGTCAAAAACCGCGAGGTTTTAAGGTAAAGCGAGGAGCCGTACTAGGGACGGTCCCGGTTTTAACTACCCAGCCGTTATGCTGCCGAAATTTTGAATAATATTCATGTGTTTGAATTATTTTCTTTTGTTGAAACTATATTTATTCGTTGAATAGAAAACCTTCATGTGTTGAATCGATATTCATTCATTGAATTGAAATTCATGTGTTGAATGGTATTCGTGTTTTAAATATAAAAATCACTTTTTTATCTATACATATAAACTATAGAAAACCTTTATGTGTTGAATCGATATTCATTCGTTGAATTGAAATTCATGTGTTGAACGGTATTCGTGTTTTAAATATAAAAATCACCTTTTTATCGATATATATAAACTATAGAAAATCTTCATGTGTTGAATCGATATTCATTCGTTGAATTGAAATTCATGTGTTGAATGGTATTCATATTTGGAAATAAATTGTTTTATAATAAAAATCACATTTTTATCATCGATATGAACTATATAAAATAATCTCGTTTTGAAATAATTTGGTTTATAATAAAAACCATACTTTTATTACCTATATGAACTATACAAAATAATCGTGTTTTGAAATGAATTGTTTTATAATAAAAATCACATTTTTATTATATAAATGAATTGTTAAATATAGTGAAGTGTTGAAATAGAAGACAGTTGGATAAAAATGTCATTTTTATCAAATGTATGAAAAGAATATAGTTTTTGAAATCGAAGAATCGATATATATATATAAATGGAATTAAAATAAATCGAATAATGATGCTGCAGTTCGTATTTTGAAACCGTGATTTCAAACGATTATACCGGGAGATCCGACCATCGGATTTTCCTGAAATCGCAACCGTTGGGTTCGCTTTGGAAATATCTTTCCAACGGCACCAACTTTGTAAAAATCCAACGGTTGGATTGTCTGGAGGGTTTAATTCAAATCTGAAGAAAAACAGCGCCAGAATCGATTATATATATATATATATAATTATATATAATCGAATAACGACGCTGTAGTTCGTATTTTGAAATCGAAACTTCAAACGATTATACCGGGAGATCCGACCGTCGGAATTTCCCGAAATGGGAACCGTTGGATTCGTTTTGAAAAGATCTTTCTAATGATGTAAATTTTGTGAAGATCCAACTGCTAGATTTTTAGATATGTGTAAATCAAATCTGAAGAAAAACGGCGTCACGGCCGCGTTATGGCCCGTAGCGTCGTTTTGAATAATTTGGCTATTTTAAAATAAATAAAAATAGCGATAAATCGTTATAAAATATTATAACCGATATGGATGTGAAATTTAGAAATTAACTGAAGGTTTGCTAAGCCGAATGGTTTCCTGGGTGTTGATATGATGTTGGTTTCGGCCTTCGGGGTTAATACTTGGGAAATCGTTCTCTTACTGATTGACGATTAGTGACTAATGAATTGAAATGTTGCGTATGTATGTTAGTGTTGCACTTGTTTATTATATACGCGAGTTGCTCAGAAAGACCGAGTTTATCCCATTCTGAATAACTGAATCGGCGATAAGAAGTCGAAGGTGAAGACGGGGGTTGAAGACCGATCTTCACCTCGTTTGGATGGTCATTGAGGTCCTGATTGGGAGGCATCCCGAAATATGGATAATTAGTGGTGATCGTCCAGACGTACGTGGGAATCGATGAATATGCGAGGTATTTAGTGCCTCCAGTTTCGTTCAGACCCAGAACGGACTTGCAAATGGATTGTGTGTCTGACATTGGAATTCATTCTGTTCGATTGATAACCATCAGTTGCGTGGTGCGAATTGCCTTTGTGGCATGCTAAGATGTAGTGAACAGGGCTTCTGTTGAAAAGCAAAGTTTTGTGATTAATGATCAAAGCAGCGCTGGTGTGGCGTAGCTTTGTGTATAACGTGAATTCGCGAGCCTCACACCCCGGTATGGACCAGAAACGGGAGAGGACATCAGGGAGGGCCTGCGTTTCTTTCTAGCTAGGAGTTGTGTCGGTGTTTTTACACGGCCTGACATTTTACTTATGTGGTTGTTGCTGTCGCGAGGCACCTCGGATATACCGGTGACTATGTGAAGTCGAAGGAGCCATTCGTTGGCTCGTTTACGCCCCATAGGGCGGGGAAACGCAGTGTTCAGGCATAATAATCCACATCGGTAGACCGGCCCTGACGATCCAAGGGGTAGTTGCGGCTGTTCCTGAGCGGCGGGCTAGAGCGTCTCGAATTCGGTGAGGACGATCCCTTGCCTCGGTTCATGACGGAAATCCAATTTCCAAATACGACATCGTGCGGTTTTGATTGTGTGTGTATATATATATATATATATATATATATATATATATAGCGACATGATATATGGTACCCATGCCGTCTATGATTGATAGTTATGACTCGAAATTGTTCTTGAAACATATAAACACTAGTAATAATATCAATTGCTTTTGTTTTATTCGTATCAAGCATATCTTGGCCATTATAAGGTAAAAACTCTATCCCCCGGTTTGCGTTGCATTGTGTGATGGGAACTGAGTCTTATAATGGCTTCATTTTTATAAAAAGCATTGCGATGTTTAAAAGAAAGATTTGTTTTAAAGCACTGGCAATACAATGGAGTAAACCCGTTCCACGAAAGTGACGTGGTCCGGTGATTAGCCATATTATAAATGTGTTGAGTAGATTTCTCATACCAGTCCCATGATTGACTCGTAGTTTGTTTCACTTTCAAACTCGGGTGCCCCTTTTTCTACATGGGCAGCCTTGTATTCAGGTTTAACTGGTTCTTTCTGAATAGCTGGAGCTGAAGATGGATTCTATTATTTATCTCTTTTTATGCTGTTCAGCTCCTATTGTACATATTATGTTTGTTTTCCGATGTAACATTTATGTATAGCTGAACTGTATTTGTGCTAGGTATGATCCTGTATACTGTGTAACTCTGATGATTACGTTTATCCAGTATATTCTATTGTTCACTATCTGGTGTATTTATTTATTTATGTTCTGCTATTATCTGTTTCTGTGTTATATTCCAAAGATTATCCTGGTCTCCGTCTGTACGGGAAATGGGGTCGTCACATCAAACCCATACGAAGCTTGAACCGTGAATGGACTGTATAGATCTCGCCATGTAAACATGTGGATCAAAAAGGATGTGTGAACCTGGATCACTTAAAGTTCGATCGTTTGCATATGTGATGGAACATGCGGCTTCATGGATCGATCATATATTATATATTAAAATAAGATATGGGTCGGCTTAAAGTCAAGATGGGTCGTGCCTTTTATAAAAACGTTTGGGTCGGTTGCAAAAAGGGGATGGAGCATGGCATTAGTAGCATGGATAGCTAGTTGTCCATATTGAATCCACGCACACTTGAATTCAAATGCTCGAACACACCTTCCTCCACCCATAAATACCGGACCCCCTCACAGTTAAAAGCAGACATTTTTATCCTCCTGAAGGGCCGCCATTTTCAATCTCCGACATTGCTCAAGCTTCTCCAACTCCATTAAAGCATCTTCAAGATTAATTTAAGCATCTCCATCAGCATCTTCATCGAGAAGTCATTAAAGATCATCAGCATGCACGATTATCGAAGTTCTACTTCAACAATCGCCACTACCAGCGAGATTTCGAGCATTTCTCTGGAAGAATCGAGAGAGACAAAGAATCATCGACAAGTTGTAGGGAAAAGAAAGAGCATTGTTCTAAAAATCAAAGAGAAATGTATAAAATGAGATCAATTATGTACTTGTAAGGGAGATGATAATGAAATCCTCGCTCAAAGTGGATGTAGGCCAAAACTAAGGTCGAACCACTATAAATCGCTCTCTACTTTGCTATTTTCCGCACATTTATGCTCTTAACCTTGTTTTTCGTAGATTTGAAGTGTTAATACACCTCTTGGGGGTGTTAGTATCCATTTTGGTTGTTAACAATTGCCAACCAAGCAAATTACAAGAACCTAAACAATGCCAAAGACAATAATAAACTATCTGACAATTTAGAAGGTAATGTTGAAGCTTCTTACAAAACGGAAAGCTCTCTGCTAATATTTCAAGTCTACATGCATCAAGTTGCAAGATCTTGAATTTGAACAATGGTCAAGACGAAAGGAGTACGAGCATCCATACTGGAGATGGATGCACCAGAGAATTTGTTAGAGCAGCGCTATGTATGAGGTGAAATCATGAATTATTTTCAAATCCAATTTATAATAGTAACAAAAATACTCTTAGTTGTATTTTACCTAATCCAGGTGACTGGATTTACCACCATACTAGCAGTAGTCCCGACTACTCTACTCCACATAGGTAAGATGATTTAGTTTAGAGAATCAGTGAATTTCATTACATGAGCAAGACCAACAACAAAATATACAACTTATTCGAGTGGTGCATTAGGGAATAGAGCAATAGGTAACCAAAGAAGAACAGTGAAAGTCACAAGCCAGGCACTCATTGTAAAAGGGAAAATTGAAAGAAAACAGCCTTGAATTAGCTAGCAGCATGGAGAATATTGGGGATCCAAAGCTCAAATTGAAGGATTTTTCGATTTGGAAGCCACCGTGAACATTAATGGAAGCTTGGAGATTTGGGATTTGTGGCCCTGGGAGTAATGTTTGGCCGGCTAGAGTTTTGTGACGTGTGTATATATGCCCAGTTTTTTCTTCTTGAGCTTCAGGTCATTTATATTTTTTTACCTATCTTTAAAACAAAAAAGATAACAAAACGAAGGAAGTAACGAAGAATTAAACATGTAGACTCTAAAAAATCCTGACAAAGTCATATGAAAGACTGGCCCTCATTTCAGTTTTATATGGAATAACTTACAATGAATAATATTGTATCTGTCTTCTTCCCATATCTAATTACTATTTCTCTTCTTCTAATAACTGCATATTGTCGATTATTTGAACATATTTGAACCAAGCAATGATATAGATTACAGCTGGACTCTTGATCTCGTCCACTAGTTTCAAACTTTTCTGATCTACTATCTCAACATGGTTAACCCTACCACCAGCTTCCGTTACAACTTGTATTGTTGAACCCGTTAGTTCATGGCACTTGATTTTACCATTACGCATTATTTTTAGCCTCTGATAATGATTTGTAAATGGGTAGAGTCTTTTCCTCTCTTCAGATGAGAGTCACACGTTTCTCGAGCTCGTTATCATACCATCATCTTCTCACACTATGTCCCTCCAATGATCTCTATAACAAAATCAATATAATGGCAGTTTAGAGTTTTTATGCAATATGTGAAGTAATACCGTGGTATGTTTCCTATTATTATTCGTTTATAAGCTAAACAACATTTTGAGTGTTTATGCAAAAATAAAATTATCTATATAGGATACATGTTGGTTGATTTAGAGGTGAACAAACATATGGAGTTATTTAAAGCAGGTAATGTTCGAATGCCTTAACATACTATGATAACTCTTTTGTAGTGACGCAGTAGTAGCAACACACAAACTTAGGTTATCGATGAAACCGTTATAAATTCCACCAACACTCACAAGATATTGATAAACCGATACAATTCCAGCTCCGTTGATCGGTGACGATACTTGAATGGAAGGAGTACTCGTTGATCTCGGTGAGATTAAAGAGAACTTGAGATAACACCAATCTCCGTTGATCCAATGATGTCGGAATTTGGTCGCCAACTCCCCATTGTTCCAAAGATGCCTGAAAGATAATCTTCCAAATCGTTGATTCAAAAGAATACTGAAAAAAGGAATAAATGTCGGAATTCCATACTTCATATCAAATCAACTTCCTATAATAGAGCTTACAACCCCTATTTATAGTGTTTAAGAAGACGAAGGTGATACTGGCATTATAGACACAAGTAACACGATACTGAAATAGAATACCTGAAATTCGATATCGAAACAAAATATAACGAACAACGAATCAGAAATATAAAGCTAAATGATATCAATACAAACTATGAAGAAGTTATTCTAGAACCAAAGAATCGATGGCACAGTGTTTGAATTGATACCGGAAGTAAATCCACTGAATCAAAGCCGAAATTGGAACTGATGAAACAAAACACCACTGATAGAGCAATACCACTGAGTTATTGTGGCGACACAGAATAAAATGAAAAAAGCTTAACTTCCAATGGAATTGGGACCGATACCATAGTGTCGAAACAGAAGACTAAATGAACCAAGAAACCTCCAATACCAATACTGCTATTGAGTCGACAACATTATTGCATGTGCTACATCATTCTCCCCTGGTTCAAAAGAATTCATTCTCGAATTCTTATCGCTCTCTTCGACTAAATCATTCTCGTAGTATGGTAAAAAAATGTTTGA
Source organism: Allium sativum (assembly GCA_030737875.1). Lineage (NCBI taxonomy): Eukaryota > Viridiplantae > Streptophyta > Magnoliopsida > Asparagales > Amaryllidaceae > Allium > Allium sativum. Next base: position 301,032,455 of record CM060925.1, on the reverse strand, counting down.
CTTTGAACACATCAGTAGTGTGAATATGAATTGGTAGCCTCAATTGATAAGCATTTAGATTGATTTTCTTAATAATCTCCAAAGGATCAATCTTTATTGATGCTAATTTGCTATATGTGCCTATAGGAAAAGTGGAAAATGGTCTTTCATTAGCACAGGCCACACAAAATCACCTTCCTGGAACTCGACATGTCTTCATATTAAATCAAGCTTGCATGTACTTATGACTTGTTTCAACCAGTCATTCCTGTACCACACGATGGAGCTCTTGTAACCCTGAGACAAGATCAATGGCTTTTCCCTACATTCTATCTTGTCATAATAATGGAGTTAGATCCAAGGGTTCCTTTGGTGCTACTGAATACACAATCTTGAGAGGGTTGAATCCAATACTGTGATTAGCAACATGATTATAAGCAAATTCAAGTTGGATAATTTTGAATCCTAGCTTTTCAAGTTGTCCTTAAAAGGACTTCTCAACAAGTTTCTCAACGATCTATTCACCACCTCGGTTTGTCAATCTGTTTACAGATGATATGCACTACTAAATTTCAATTTCGTACCCACGATCTTCCACAAACTGATCCAGAAACGAGTCAAGAACCGAGTATCACAATTTGACACAATCGATTGGGTAATCCATAAAGACGGTATATCTCCCGAAAATAAAGTTGATCCACATTCACTACATCTGCAGTTTTCTGCAAGCAATAAAATGAACCAACTTCGAAAATCGATCAATGACTACATAAGTGGAATTTTTTCCTCTCTGTGTCCTTGGTAAACCCAAAATGAGATCCATGCTCACAACTACCCATGGTCGAGAAGGAACTGACAATGGCATGTATAGCCCCGCATTCGTTGTCGTCCCCTTAGACACTAGACAAATGTGACATCTTTGCACAAACTTTCCACTTCTTTTCATATCATTGACCAATAATATGAATTTAAGATCAACTATAGTGTACGGTCTCGACCGACATGTCCCTCACTGTGAAGTTCTTTGATTATCTTCGTTCGAAAACTACACTCAAGAATGCATAGCTGATTCCCTTTGAATAGAAAACCTTCCTCCACTAGCGCTTAACCTGTCTTGATTTTGTCTAAAATATTTGCAAAATAAGGATATGTGGTCAACAATTCTGAAAATGAGTCAAATCCTAATACCTTAACTCTCATAGTTGCCAAAAGATTTCCCCTCTGTCTTAATGCAACAGCTACTTTATTTGTAACTCCCGCCTTATGCTTCACTACAAATGTGAATTGCTGTAGATAGCAATTCATCACACACATCTAGCTACCACTTTGTCTTGAACCTAGAGATGTTTTAAAGTTTCATGATCCGTCTACAAAACAAATTCCTTATGAAAAGGATAATGTCTCCAATATTTGATGGCTTGAACCACTGCGTAGAATTCAACATTGTAAGTGTTGTATCTTATCTGAGCCCTTGACAATTTCTCACTGAAATAAGCAATAGGCCTTCCATTTTGACTCAACACTCCTCTAATTCCAACTTTTGAAGCATCAAAATAAAGTTCAAACGGTTGATGGAAATATGTAAGTACTAGAATAGGAGCCGAAGTTAATAGCCTCTTAATATTCTCAAAAGCATGCTCTGTCGCCTCAGTCCATACAAAATGTTTTCCTTTCGCACAATCAGTCATTAAAGCCATAGTGTTGCTGAAATGTGGAATGAATCGCCTGTAAAAAGATGCCAAAGCCTGATACGAACTTCGGAAATAGTCTTCGGCTGAGGCCAATCTCGAGTTATGGCAGCTTTGTTTTGGTCAACTTGCAAACCTTCTTTCGAAATAACATAACATAGAAATAGCAAATCGGAGTCATGAATGTACATTTCTTTGTTGCGACATAAAACTGTTCTTGATGAAGGATGATCAAAACTACATGCAGGTATTGTAGCACCGTAGATGAGAATATCGTCGAAGTAAGTAACCAAAAATTTTCTAGTATAAGGTATGAAATTTTGATTCATTACTTTCATTAAACTACTTGGCGCATTTGACAACCCGAAAAGCATAACAAACCATTCATGCAACCCCTCTAGAGTCTAGAAAGCATTTTTCCATTCATCACCTAGCTTAATTCTTATCTGATGATATCTACTCTTCAAATCTATCTTTGAGAATATAACTGACCCACTAATTTGATCCAGTAAATCATCAAGTCGTGGAATAGGAAAGTGACACCTCATAGTAATCTGGTTTAGAGTGTGGCTATCGGTGCATATTCTCCATGAATCGTCTTTCTTTGGTACTAAAAATGTAGGTACAGCACTAAGCTAAGGCTTTCACGAATACAGCCTTAACTTAAGAAATCCTCCACTTGCCGCCGCAATTCTTTGTGTTCCCTAGGACTCATTCTGTAATGTGTTCTATAAGGAAAAATAGCACCTGGTTCCAAATTAATTTGATGTTGGATGTCTTGTAGTGGCGGTAGACCATTTGGTAGAACTTTTGGAAACACATCTTCGAATTCAAATAATAATGGCTTCACTGATTTGGGAATTTCATCACTTTCTGTAGTATCAAATCCCACTAGCAAATACATCTCACCACCTTCTTTCACCTCGTCCGCAAATTCATTCATTGAAAACAAACTGACCTCCGTCTTCTTGTTAGGTTTTGCAACACTCTGATCATGCCTCTTTGTAGCTAAACTGATTTTAGTTCTATATTTGCACTCATCATGTTGCAAAGCCCTGTCATATTGTCATGGCCTCCCCAACAAAAGATGACATACATTCATGTTCACAATGTCACATCAAATGTCATCTTTATACTTAAGTCAATGGAAAAATAATAAATGCTCATTTAGAGATGGTTACCTCTCCTCCTTTCTTTAACCATGCTAGCTTGTAAGGTTGTGGTTACTTTTCTATCTTAATTCCAAGCTTTTGAACAGCCTCCTATGAAATAATGTTGTCATGACTTTCCGCATCAATCACGAATCAAAAAACATTTCGTAAAATAGCGCATGTCGTTGGAAAATCGTTACTTCATAACCATTCAGATTCGCTGATTGTCTTCGGAGTTAGACAATCCCACCTCATCATTAAATTGAACCCTTTATCACCAGTTACAATTTCTTCTGGTTTTTTGTCAAACCGTGGTGGAGTTGAAGGATCAAACCCTACATCGTCATTGCCAACTCCACTATCGTCTGCTACCATAGCTCTCTTCGTAGGATTCGTACATTCGGAACTTTTATGACCCGTCTCTTGGAAAATGAAACTCTTCAAATTACTATCTCCTTTTGCCTTTGTAGGATCTATAATACTTGGTTTATTGATTGGAACACTACTAGCAACATTCTTGCTCTAACTATTCGAAGTCATGAAACTACCCCCTCGACGTCCCTACTTTTTCATGCAAGAGATCGTTGATGTGCTACGACGACTGACCTTGAATCAAACATATTAAACATATCCTGAATTTGACTTCTAAGTCCTCCAATTTATCTCGCAACCAAATGTTCTTTAGTCTCTGATATGTCATTACGGGCAATTAACTAATAGAATTAATCCATGTACCTACTAACCAACCGAGTTCCTTGCCATAAATTCTACAACCGTTGATACATTAGTGATTGATGGTTGTAAGACAAAAATGTAGCCCTTATAATTTTCATTATTTTCTCTTTTGTAACCACTTTAGATTTTCTCATCCTTGTTCGAGTTAATTCAATTTGTTGCCACCATGTTGTAGATCTACCCCTCAATCCCATAGCAACCAATCAGACTCGATGTTCCTTCGGAACTCCATTATACTCTAAAATTTATTCGATTGTGGAAATCCAATCCAAAAATTCTTCATCATTCCTTACTCCCTTGAATTCTAGAATTTTTGTTCTCATACCCGATTACCATTGCTTATCCATCACTTGATTTTGGATTTTCCATCTCGTATCCTCATAATGCTAAACTCGTGAACTTCTGTTACTTTCATCTTCTCCAAACATATTTTTTGATACAGGTGGAGTTCTATTTCTTTGATTTTGATTCATATCTAAAATAAATCTTTCTAATCGTCCAATACCATTATTAATCCTAGCATTAATACATTCCTCCATCTGAGTTGCATCTTTCTGCCTATACACATCTTCAACATTTCGATTTCTAATTGGTCGTCTTGGCAGCATTCTTCAATTTGAAATGAAAAAATTCTTGGACTTTGTTCATGAATTAAACTTCAAAGCAATGGAAACAATCAACCTCGAAACTATGAAACAACTTCCTCAAACAATAATTCTCAAAATGATGAACAACAATTTCAAAAGAATATGAATAATACTCTGATTCTTGAAACAATGAACAACTGATGAACTAACTTCACAACCACTAAGGAACGATGATCCAAGATGAATACGCTGATGATCAACGATCCAACCTGGGAATTATAGGCTTTGACGAACGTTGTTCCAACCTCGTCACAATGAAGAACTAAATCTCTTTGGCTCTGACACCAATTGACGCAGCAATAGCAACACAAACTTAGATTATCGATGAAACCATGATAAATTCAACCAACACTCACAAGATATTGATAAACAATTACCAACTCCGCTGATCGGTAACAATACCAGAATGGAAGGAGAACTCGATAATCTTGGTGAGATCAAAGAGAACTTGAGATAATACCAATTTCCATTAATCCAATGATGTAGAAACTTGGTAGTTAACTCTTTGTTGATCTGATGATGTCGGAAAGATGATCTTTCAAATCGTTGATTCACAAAGAACAACGAAAATGGGAATAAATGTTCAAGCTCCCAAAAATGGCGGAATGCCAAACTTTATATCAAATCAACTTCCTATTACAGAGCTTACAACCCCTCTTTATAGTGTTTAGGAAGACAAAGTCGAAACCAACATTACAGACATAAGTAACACGATACCGAGACAAAATTCAAGGAATTCGATATCGAAACAAAGTACAACAAACAACGAAGCAAAAATATAAAGCTAAATGATACCGATATAAACTATGCGTTAACCTTATTCTTAAAAAACAGTTCGAATATAATGGATCGTTCATGATTAACATGACAAGTCGTTTTATGATTTAATTCATTGGATCGGCATGGTTTCGTAGTAATGGATAGCCATGGATCGATTGTTCTTTTTCATGATGGATCGGTCTTGGTTTAATTCATGGATCGATAAGGTTCTGCCTTGATGGATCGGTCATTGCGAGTAGTATGGATCGGTTGCCAAGTCGTGGATGGATCGGCACAGTCTCAATGGCATGGATCGGTGGAGTCTCATAGGGATGGATTGGTAATGCTTTCAGCAATGGATCGGTGCAGCTTCAACACATGGGTCGGTGCCGCTTCAACGGGTGGATCAAGGGTATTTTGTATGATGGATCGGTGACGTTCTGGATGATGGATCCGTTCATTTGGCAACCATGGATCGCGGAGCACAACACAACTCAGAAGGGGATGGATCGCTGGCCGATCCATAGGCTTCACACATATAATTTCAAAACTTCATCTATAAATACCCTATCTTCCCACATATTAAAGGGATCAAATTTTTCACCCCAAAGGGCTGCCATTTTCAATCTTTGAACTCGTCAAACATCTCCAACTCTATTAAAGCATCTTCAATCAAGACTCAAGCATCTCCATCAACGTATTCATCGAAAATTCAAGTATTTCTCTAAAGAAATCGTTATATAGAGAATCATCATGAAATTGTGTAGAGATAAGAGAGATATATTGTAAAAAGAGGTAGAAATGTATGAAATGAATAAAATCATGTACCTTGTAGTGAAGATCACAAAGAAATCATCCTTCAAAGTGGACGTAGGCCAAATCTGAGGCCGAACCACTATAAACACTCTCTACTTTTTCTATTTTCTGCCCCCACGTGCAACTTAACCTTGTTTTCCATAAGATTTAAAAGTGTTAATACACCTCTTAGGGTTTTAGCATTCATTTTGGTTGTTAACATTTTTGGCACCCACCTTGAGGCTCAAACCCATGACCACAATATTAAGAGCCTTGTTGGGGGAAAGTTGTTCAATCTTGATCTTTCACTGTAGGTCCGCGAGATCTAAAAGTCAAGCCAGCTATAAGAACTTCCATGAAGATTATAAGATTGTCGAAAATTATGGCACCGTCTAAGAAAACAAGCAAGTCTGCAAGAGGTTCAGGTTCGGGGAATGTGGCTAATGATTTTGTCGCTGCCCCTCAAACCAACCATCCAACTAGTTCTCATACTCCAGGAATTGGAGTGTTTTAGGAATTGTTGGATACAGTTGTTGCTTGCTTGACCTAGCAGATGGAAGCATCGAACAATGCCATGATGGATTGTCTAGAAGCTCTTTTCACTGCACAAGCCAATGCGACAAAGGTAAAGCTGAGATTAACCGTAAAGAGAATGCTAATTCTTCTGCTTTGGTTCTCAACCCTGATTACTTTGTTTAGAAGGTTGATGATTCAGATGATGCTGGAATCGAGGATTCTAAACCTAATGCTAAGAGACATTCCAAAAGATATACTTCTCATAAAAAGGCTAGTCCCACCAGAAGGGCACCTCCCCAAGTGGGAGGCCCAAGGCCCCGGATCCCTAACCGTGATCGCTTGCCCAAGCGAGCATCCGCTAAAGGAGATGGCGTCTGCCCCATGGAATGACATGGAAATGGAGAATATATTTCTGAGATGGTAATGAAGGAAAGTATGGAGAGGAATGATGATGAAAGGGAATGGGATTTTTCTCTAATAAAGACTTTGTTTACTAAGAGAATTCGGAAGGCTAAGTTCCCGAAAAAGGTGTTCCTCCGACTTTGCTAGCTTATTGTGGAACTAGTGACCCTAATCTATTTCAATACAAGTATGACCAGCCTATGCAGTTAAAGCACTTAGTGGATCCAATGCGGCGGATGTGCAAAAAGTTGTAGCGGGGATAAAGCGAGGAAATAACAGGATATAGCATATGAGTTTAAAATAGCGTAAAAAACTTATGTTTAAAAATATATAAATGGTAAATAAACGGAAATTTAACATTTAATTTAATTATTATTAGTACATTCTGAATTTTAAATAAAAACATGTGCAAGTATATGTAAATACATGTAAACTTTTATTTAGCTTGATTAAATTTAATAGAATCTTATAGTATTTTCTATTCTGAAAAGTATATGTTAAATGATTCTATTAAAAACTAACTTTATAAATTTTATAACATATAAAAGTCAATTCTCTATTCATTTATTTAATAGAAGATATAGAGGAAATAATGAGATATATATGTAATATCAAAATATAACAGGGCATTAAGCGGAAAGGCTATTTCAGAGGCCTTTTGGAAATAGCGTAGCAGTAGAAATCCGCTACATGATATAGCGAGGATATATCGAGGTAAATGCAGGGCATTAACTCCATGGTGACCATCACATGAATGGTGCACGTGACATAGATGAAAGAAAATTCTTGTACTTCCAATTTACTTAGAGGGAGTAGCATCGCTGTGGTTCGCCAAACTGCCACCGAAGTCCGTGGATCAGTTTTCAGGTTTTGCAAAAAAGTTCAGGGAGCAGTTCAGGTTGTACACTACAAAAACCAAAGGCATAAGGTCATTATTAAACTTGGAGTAAAGACTGCGTGAATCGGTGAGAGCGTTTCTTACTCGCTTTAACCCTGCTATAATAAAAGTAGGGAATCCAGAGCCGCGGATGGTACTAATATTACTGTACCAAGCTATGGATAAGAAGATCGAGTTCGGGAAATGGTTAAAAATGTAGGAGCCCAATACTCTTGGAAAACTCTATAAGAAGGAAAAAGAACTTATCAGAGTGGAAGATGACCCTTCTCTCGCTTAAAATGTTGTTGAAAGCAGTGTTGTGCCGGAAAATAAAATAATGATGTTCAAGGTAGTCAGAAAAATACTAAGGGATAGAAGAGAGGAAATGACAGGAGAGATAACTGGAATGGCAAAAAGATTCACTTTTTCAAACCCCCTGAATTGACTCCTTTGATAGACACTCCGGAGAATATCTTCACTGCCACTAAATACAAAGAATATTATCTGAATCCAAAACCGCTTAAATTAGGATAAATCCAGTTGAAGTCTGGAAGGTTTTGCCGTTTCCATAATCAGCCCAGTCACAGCACAAATAAATGAAGACATCTGAAAAGCTTGATCGAAGAGTTGATCAGAAAGAATAGGCTGCAACAATATGTAAGGAAGTCGTAGACTGCAAATCCTTCGTCAACATCTTAGGGGAAGAGTGCACCTACTAATTAGCCTGATCCAAGAAATGGAGCTAGAATGCAAACTACTACAAGGCTGGTGATTAACACTATATATGGTGGTGTTTATCCTGCGGGTAACAGCTGGGGTGAGATTGAGAGGTATGCAGGAGCTCTGAAGTATGTTCCAAACGAGGGGAGGTGTTTAATTCTTAGCACTACTATTCCCTCGAAGCAGCAAAAAGTTTCTCATAAAACTATTACATTTGGAGACAAAGATGCATAAGGTATCTTAGCCCCAACTCAAGATCTGATGGTGGTCACAATCAAGATAGGCCCAGCTATGGTTAGAAGGGTGCTTATTGATTGCGGTGCCTCCGTCAATGTCTTGTTCCGAAAGACCTTCAACCGGATGAATCTCTCCATGAGAGAGGTTCAAGCTTGTCAAGCAAAGATCCAAGGGTTCACAAGAGACCCAAAGCAACCAATTAGAACTATTACTTTCTCGTAGAGTTGGAAGAGGGGGAAAGGAGAGCTATTGTGAAGAAAACCTTTGTACTTGTTGATGAGGTTCCCGCTTATAACGCATTCCTTGGCAGACCTGCTCTTGTTGACTTCCGGATTGCGCCAGTTCCATGGTGTCTAACAACAAAGTTTCCTATAGAAAATGATGTTGGAGTGATTAGAACAGATTAGGGGTCAGCTAGAGAAAGCTATCCTATAGAGCTGAAAGAGACTCAGAAGAAAGACAAGGGGAAGAGTGTGAAGGGTTCCCTCCGCATTCGTGAACCTTTATTATAGCAGCTAATGTGTGGCCCCTTGCACTGGAGAACATAGTGGTGCTCAAAATGAGATGGATTCTAGAAAGTCAAGTGCAGGAAGGAATCAAGCTGTGCCAGTAGAGATCACAATTCCTATTTCAGTGTAGGAGAGAACCGAGTAGCGCCAGTAGAGATCACAATTCCTATTGCAATGCATCCGAAATATCCTGACAAGGTATTGAAAATAGGGCCTCAACTGGGCCATAAATTGCAATGTTAGCTAGTCGTTTTTCTAAAAGCTTAACTAGATGTATTTTCTTAGAGCCATGCAGCTCTCCTAACGTGGTTGTTCATGCACTAATTATTGATCCCTGCATCATTCCTGTAAAGCAAAAAAAGAGAGTTCATGGTTTCGAAAAGTCCATGGATCTCAAAGATGATGCAGACAGACCGATGGAGAATTGCTTCGTTAGAGAATCCACATATCTAGATTGAGTGTCTAATCTTGTTCTTGTACAAAAGCCGAATGATAGGTGGAGTGTTTGCATCGATTATTTAGATCTCAACAAAGCATTCCCAAAAGATATCTTTCCATTTCCCAGGGTTGATACGCTTGTAGGTGCAACAACAAGGCAAGAACTTCTATCACTCATGGATGCTTATTCAGGCTATTATCAGATAATGAAGCATGAGCCAGATCAAGAGAACACTAGCTTCATTACAGATGTGGGCTTATACTGCTACAAAGTCATGTCATTCGGGACGAAGAATGTAGTGGAAACTTATCAACGGCTCGTCAATGCAATGTTCAAATCTCAGATCGACAAAACCATGGAAGTGTATGTTGACGAAATGATTGTTAAATCCAAGAGAGTGTCTGATCACATGGAAAATTTAGCTCAGATGCTTGATATCCTCCGAAGATATGACAAGAAGTTAAATCATCTCAAATGTTCTTTTGGAGTTGCATCATGGAATTTTTTGGGATTCATGGTCAACGACAGAGGCATTGAGGCAAACCATGCTCAGATTTCAGAATTAAGAGAGATGTGAGCTTCAAGGACTAAGAAAGAGATTCAAAGCTTAAATGGGAAGGTCGCTACACTAAATCGCTTCATCTCAAAGGCAACATACATGTGTACTCCATTTTTCGATGCATTGAGAAAATGAAATAAAGACTTTGAATGGACTCCGACTTGTCAAGCGGCCTTCGAAGATTTGATCAAACATGTGGAAGCACCTCCATGCTTTCAAAGTTAGGTGATGGTGAGGATTTATTTTTATATTTGGCAGTCTTATCCCATGCTTTAAGTGCAGCTCTGGTATGAGAGGATTCAAAAGTTCAACGGCCATTATACTACATCAACAAAAGACTTACTAGGGCAGAGTTGAATTATCCCAAGCTAGAGAAGCTTGCATATTATCTACTTATTGCCACAAAGAATCTCAGGCCATGTTTGCAAGCTCATTCCATTAAGGTACTCGCAGAGAAGCCCTGAAGCAAGTCTTGTTTCGTCTAGAGACTTTTGGAAGATTATTGAAGTGGAATATTGAACTTAGTCAATATGATGTCATATATCATTGTCAAAGAGCAATCAACAGATAAGCCTTGGAGGATTTCATTGTAGAGTTCATGGAGGAGTGATAAGAAGGAAGAGCTGATACAGGTGATGGTTCAATGGAAGTTGTTTGTTGATAGAGCCATGAATAAGTATTGTTCTGGGGCAGGAGTGGTGCTAGAGACTACCGACGGACGCTTAGTATGCTATGCATTGAGACTCGAATTTCCATCAACAAACAACGAAGCAGAGTATGAGGACTTGATAGCTGGATTGAGGATAGCAAAGGAGCTCAATTTTAAAGCTTTACAGATTTTCAGCGATTCTCAACTGGTGGTGCGTCAGGTCAAATGATAATTTCAAGCTAAAGGGGGGACTTGCTAGCTTATCTGTCTAAAGCTTGGGAACTACTCAATAACTTGGACTACTGCACCATCAGTCGCATTCCAAGGGAAGAGAACATGAAGTCGGATTCACTTGCCAAATATGCTAGATTAGGAGATGCTCAGTTATTGAGATTAGTGCTCGTCGATGTTCACTCTAATCCAAGTACTAAAGACGCTGATATCGATTGGGTTATGGAAACTGCCCAAGAGCCAAAATAGTGGATGAATCCAATCAAAGACGACCTTCTCAATGGGATACTCCTACCGGATCGAAAAAAGAGAATGAAGTTGTTGCGAATGGCACCTCTTTTCCTTATGCAGGATGGTCGATTGTACAGATGGGGTTTCTCTATGCCTCTACTCTAATGTGTATCCAAAGAGGAATCCAAGGAAAATATGGCAGAATTACATGGTGGAGAGTGTGGGGGACATTCGGGTTGTTGGACATTATCTAAGAAGATTCTTCGATACAGTTATTTTTGGCCCGAATTATGCCGAGACTCTACAGCATATGCCAGAAAATGTGACAGAAAATAGAGATTCTCCAAGGTTCCAAGAGCACCATCCACAGAGTTGACTCAAATGGTCATCCCATGGCGATTTTCCGTCTGGGGCACTAATTTGAGTGGAGCCCTGCCAACTACAAATTCCAGCATGAAGTATGATATTATTGCCATCGAATATTTCACAAAGTGGGTTGAAGCATAACTAGTGGCCACCATTACCTCAAAGAAAGTCATCAATTCCATCTTGAAGAGTACCATTTGTAGGTTTAATGTTTCGTAGAAGATAATCACAGACAAAAGAACTCGATTCGACAGTGAAGAATTGAAAGGTTTTTGTTCTATGTATAAGATCCAGAAAAGTTTTGCGGTTGTAGCCTATCCACATGAAAACGGGCAAGTGGAAGCGATCAACAAGATCATAAAGTCAACAATCAAAAAGCGTCCCAAAAAAGCTAAAGGTAGTTAGGTGGATGAGCCCCCCTTGCACTATGGGCGTATTGAATGACTCATAAATCTGCTATTGGGCACACTCCTTTCTCCTAGGCATTTGGTTCTGAAGCGATGATTTCATTAGAGCTGGAGGTTCCCACTCACCGAAGAATTCATTTCAATCAAGCTAGAATGATCAAGTACATCTAGAGGCACTTGATCAGCTTGAAGAAAGAAGGGATGAAGAAGAGCTCCAAATCGCAACACATCAAAGAAGAATAGTCAGGCACTTCAACAGCAAAATCCGGCAGAGAACTTTCGAAGTTGGTTACCTTGTGCTGAAAAGGTGCGATGACTGCCATAGGTGTACCGGACCAAACTGGGAAGGGTCGTACATTAGGAGTCAAAAGCTTCTGGATGACACTTTCATATTATCAATAATTGATGGAATCCTAATCCCAAGAGCTTGGAATAGCGACCACCTGCTTCGTTATTTTACATAATACTTTGTTCAATTTCTTGTAAAAATGACTGCAAATATTTTGCAAGTATTGTAATCGAACATCATCTATGAATGAAATCATGCCTACTTATGTCGATAATATTTTTGCAAATTTTTGTTAAACAGTTCAAAAATTGCTGAAACTCAATTTAATATTGTAGGGCTGCCAAAAGAGCGCTTGTTTCCTCAAAATACGACAAGATTTGGCGATAGTTACAACACATCCCAACAAAAATAACTCAAGTGTTGAGTGCCACAAACGTCTATCTGCACAAATGCGAGGATGTAGAGCACCGCCTTGAATATCAAAAGAGAGAATCGCTAGGAGTCAAATAGTGAAAAGCGCGGAAAGCAAGCAAGAGGCAAGGAATTGCAAGTTCCACCAAAGGGGAACCACCCTAAGTGTAAGGCCCAGGGCCCTAGTTCTCCAACCATGATAGCTTGTTAAGTCAAGCGTCCGACAAAAGGCCCGATGTCCGACTCTCTAGGTGTGTGGTCCAGAGCCCTGGTTCTCCAATCATGACATCTTGCAAAGTCAAGCATTTGGAAAAAAGGATCGTCGTCTGCCTCGTGGAACAACGCAATGAAGAAAGCTTCTTGAATAAACCAAAGACATCTACGAGGGCACCTAATCAATTCGACTAGCAACAGATTCGCTCGGGTTGCGATGGATGTTGGGCCAAACCAAAGACCTCTATTGGGGCACCCAATAAATTCAACAAGTGCCTGATTTGCTTCTATTGCGACGGATGTTGGGACAAACCAAAGACCTCTACTAGGGCACCCATCAATTCGACTAGCGCCTGATTAGCTCGGGCTGTGGCGGATGTTGTGCCAAACCAAAGACCTCTACGGCGGCACCCAATTAATTCGGTTAGCGCTTGATTCATTCTGGTTAAGACGGACGTTGGGCCAAATCAAAGAGATCTATAGGGGCATCCAATCAATTCGGCTAGCACCTGATTCACTCAGGTTGCGAAGGGTATTCAACCAAATACAAGACCTCTCCAGAGGAACCCAATCTAGTATCTAACGCATGAATTAATCGACCGAATCGTAGATGAAAGTCTCTGATACCAGAATTACCTAGTCGGATTGTGGACGAGCAATGGGCTAAACAAAAATATAAGACCTCCCATGCAAGGGCACAAGTACTAATGACTTCCCCAAGAAGAAGCACATAGTCAACCAACAAAGCTGGATTTCCAAAATACAGTGGCAGGCTCAGAAACTCTCAATGCACTGGAAGAAGCGAAAAGACTTCGCCAACAAATTGGAAGCTTCAAGTGGCTTAGTCAAAATCAATGAAACTCGGCAAAGATGATCAAATCCATCTTATGCAATTCATGATGACATCCGGTATGGGGGAAATACAACCACCTTAAGATGGAACAATGCTCTTTAAGTATACAACAGCTCATCATGACATCGCTACAAATAAAAGACTTGTACAATGTAAGAGATAAAATATATGGAAGTACAACAAAGCTAAAGAAAGAGATAAAGTATAGCAATCCAGAAGCAATAATATTATATCAAAGAAAGTTTCAGAAGTAAGTCTTTGCAAATTCAAAAGCGAGGGCCAGTATTCGCATAACATCCGATCAAATGAAACTGCAAATAAGAAAGCTACATAAAGCAAAGTAAACAGTCAAGAGCTCTAATCCTCCTTATTTCCGTCCTTAAAAGCACTGTTAGACCTCATTATATGCTTGAGAATTATGGGAGGAGGGGGTGTAACGGCAGGCTGTCTTTTGTCCTTGGCTTCTTCATCATCCTGTGGATCCTCGGGGGAGGAAAAAATAAGTGCTTTCTTGCGAGTACTACGTTTCCCCCTGCGTTTCTATGATGAAGATTTAATCTTTTTCCCTGAGCGGCCCTTAACATCCTTCTTCGGGCCCTCGTTTACATCCTCAATGTCTTATGTTCCTCCTTTTGGTGAATAGTTTGGGTCATCCAAATCAACAAGAGCAGCAATTTTCTCTGATTGGGACACAGGCTGCGAAGCAAAGGCAGCAGTAGCGGTAGTAGTTAAAGAAGGATTGCCCGGAGAAGGATTGATAGTCAAAGCAGTTGTCGCCACCAAGCTTGAAGAAGTAAAGATAACTTAAGTTCCCATTACTTCAGGCAGCTCGAGAGAAGGCTTCGGTGTAACCAGGCCTAATGTAAATGATTGAAAAACAAGGTGTTCATTGTGCCCATAAGGAGTGCAGAATAAATCCACTTCCGATAAGACTTGATTAATGTCAGTTTTACCTGGGGTGTGATGGCTTTTGAGTTCTAATTTATATTTATTTGGGTCCTCATCATTGCCTTCGTCGTCGACCGGATGTTCCTCGGAAGTTTTTTTATTTTCCCCAGGATTAGCAGTGGGATCAGTGGAAGGTGTAAAATCAGCCTTGGAAGGAGTAACATTGATTTCAGTGGAAGCAACGTCGGTAGTGGTAGCAGTTGTGTCAGGGGCATGCTCCCTAGAAGACCCAACACCTACTGCTAAGACGCATTCCATCCTGAGTTATTCTTTTCCTTTGGCCAGAGCAGCATGAGATTCATCATCTAGATAATGGTTAATGAGCTCCTCCTCTGTATAACCGCTACCCTCAAGATGTTTTTGAACTTCCTCCCAATTTTCAGCCAAAGTAATTGGAAATTTGTCTTGGAGAAATGATAAACTACCTCACACCATAACACAAAGCAGGTAGAATCTGAATCTGGTGGAGTCGAGGTAAGCCTTGTTCTTAGCGTGTGCCTGCTCAGCAGCTGCCTTACCTAAAACAGCTTGCTTCTTCTCTTGCTCAAGTTTATCTACCTAGGCTCTCAACAAGGAAATTTCTGACTCTTGAGACGCAGTCTTTTTCTGTTCCACTAACAATATATCCTTAGCAGTTTATTGAACTAAATGAGCATCTTTAACTTAGGCAGTTAGCAAAGCTTCCTTCTGATTATGAGGAGAGGTAGCAGCAATAAGCACATTCTTAAGTCTCGTATTTTCAACCTCTAGCTCAGTGTTCTTCTCGGAAAGAGATTTAATGTTGGCATCACGGGCATTAAGAGTTCTTTCCCATTCAACTTTGTCATTCTCTACGGTCAGCATAGCTTGAATGTTACACTTGTTGAACCTTTGGAGCACATCAGCCAGTTTCTGCCATTGGGTTAACTTCTCAACGTTGCTTTTCGTCTTCTCCAGATCCTTAAGCATTTCATCTTGGTCCATTAGGCTTATTTCTAAGTTGAAGTTGACTCATTTCAAGAACCATCGAGGATATCGCTCGGTAAATGTCCCTGGTGATGGATCAAGAGTGTAACATGGCATCTGGATAATTTGGTGTATATCAGCAGGAGAAGGCGTAGCAGATGGAGGTGTAAGGGGTATAAGATTGGTGGAAGTTTGAGCGGAAGGGGCAGGATCTTTATTTGTCCTAGAACTCTTATAAGAATCATCACTGCCTTGATCCTTATCCCTGTCATGCCTGTCTCTCTTCTTCTTCCGGCTATCCTCATCCCGCCTATCTTGGTCATAGTAATCATCACGAAATCTCCTGCTTGCTCAAGTTTACTCGACGATCCTGTTCCTCCCGAGCTTTTCTAATTCTCCTATGCTCTTCAGTCTGTTCATGATAACGAGGTGGTGCATAACGTCGGGGGTTATAAGAACCTCCATAGCGGTTGAATTCATATCCATATGAACAGTTCATCATTTGACTTGAAACAAAAAAGAAGAGAATTCAGTGTTTAAAGAAGGAAGTACTGGGGTAAGACAAAAAGTATATGCAAAATATCAAAGCTCTAAGTGCGTGCGGTGTGTGGCTTGACGCGCATTGAAGAACGAACAGCTCGTGTATTTTGGAGTCAAAGATGTTGCGATCCCAGGGAGAGGTTTTCGAGAAGGAGTCATAGCCAATTCAGAAGCCACCTTTATTACCAAGGAAGCGAGTTTGGAAGTTATAATATCACTTGTAGCAAGCTCTCTTGTTGTGACAATAAGATCACTCGAACTCCTGTATATCTCCATGAAGTCATCCTCGTATGTAACAGGAATTATGGAATTGATATCAACTCTCTCAACAGTTGTATCGTCTATTGTGAGCTCTCCTTCCTCAAGTTGTTCATCGGTTGTTGCCGGATCTTTACCCTCATGATGTATGATTTCTTCCACCTTTAACGGAAGGTAGTTGAGGGTGGGAAGATGATTCAGCTCCACTAGCGGCATCTGTGCATTTCTCTAAAGAAGGTTCCTCAGCGGGATCTTTCATAGCGACATCCTCTCTAGAAGCAAGGGCACCTGATGCTTCAGGTGTAGATTGAGGAGTTGAAGATGTTCCTCCAGAAAGAAAAAATCAAGAAGGGTCAAGCAACCCATATTGACAAAGAAATTCTTCTTTAGTTAGAAACTTCTTAGTCCTCTTTTGTCATTGACGACCCTTAAGGAGTCAAGAGCAGATTTACAAGCAACAGAGTCTTTGGAATCCTTCACAAGGGATGGGATTTCTGTAAAATAAAAAGGGAAATTTAATAATTGAGACTTAGAAAGAAACTGGGTAAAGAGTTCTGAGCAAATATGTTCACCTCCTTCCATCCAAATTCCCTGGAAGCTCTCCAGGCATCGAAAAAAATTCCCTGGAAGCTCTCTGGGCATCCAAATTGCCTGAACTAGGGGCAGGCTGGTTTGATTCCAACCGAAGAGATGCATTCGTCGTAGCTCCAAAAACTTGGGCAGAAACTTCGGCTTGAACAGAAGTAGTTGTTTCTTTAGACTGGTGACGAGATTTTTGTCGGGTATCCATTCTACACAAGGAATTGTGTTTTTAAATAATTTACAGGTATGCATTTCCTAAGTGTGAAGTGAAGTCATTAAAAAAGAGCGAAGCTTGAAATCTAAAGTTACCATGTATTGATTAGTTGATCTCAAACGTCGTTGCGAATTCGGATTAGAATGTTGTATCTATGCAGACGATGTTCGACGAGTTATAAACAGTTGAATGAAACGATTTTGTATAGGCACGTCATTTAGTTTGAGTCATAAATTCGTTGTAGTTTATTTTCTAATGATTAATTAGTCTGACGTTGGTATAGGCAATCAATGGAAAAAATATTTACCAAAAAACGTGCAAGTATTTGTCTTGTTACAGGACGGTTAATAGGCAAAAAGCACGTCCGTTTTTTAAAGTTAAGGCTTGGAGTGTCCAGAGTTTGAGCCATTCAAAATCTATACAACATTTGTGTAACGACCCGGAATTTCGGCGACTTTGGTTATCGACATAAGAACGATGTCGATAACCAAACCATCGAAAAATCCTGGTAATTAGTGAAAGAAATTAGAGGGTGAGGAAAGATAAGATAGAAAATTAGAATAGAAGAAGAACACAACATCAGAGTAACACGAATCTCACAGCGGAACGAATAAATATATTTCATAACATAACTTTGAAATACAAACTTGGTACTTGAATATACATATCATTTTCAAAGTACAACACTTACAACACAGCGGAAATAAACTATAGCTATATGATCCTGAAGCCTCCTGCTCCAAGCTCTTCCAGTATATCTGTAAATCCCGACTACTTGACTGCCCGTACAAATTTAGGCACCCAAGAGTTTAGGGAAAACAACAAAGTAAACTCCGGGTCAGTCATGGGACTGGTGTGAGTAAAACATTTTAAAAACAGTTCGAACAAGTAAACGATATCTCATAAGACCACGCCGCATAACGGAACGGGTTTTTCCCTTATGAGAAACCAAAATATCTTTATATCAAAAACCTTTTGATATTATAATAATGCCTATCAATCACAGTATATATAACCATTTAGCAGAAACGCTTTCATCTCACGTTCTACATATATAGTATACAATCAAAACTGCAAGCACGTACTGGGTAATGGGTTTCCAACTATGACAAGGTATGGAATCACCTTTCGCTTGTGTACCTCTAGAGAGGAATACACTGGGTTCAACAAGAACATCTTGCAACCCGGCCACACATGACCGACCACTCATTTCGCTTGAGTGTATCGAATGTATATCACCAACAGTTGGGATCAGCAACCGTTTCCCGAATGGGACAACATCAACAATAGATTTTTAGAAGTAAATGAAACTCTAGATCAGGTGATTATACACCCTACTTCGGTGCGACCGACTTAGCCATGCTGCCTGCCCGATTTCTGTCATTTACCGGATGATGAGGCTAGAAGCTACGCTTTATCATCACATCAGATTCACTTTGAATGTCACATCATCAAATCCATCCAATCACCGATTGATGTCCTCAACCATACATTATGTGTTAGCTAAGAGAAGTTTCCTTCTCCGCTTCCACTCTTGGTACAGTTGGAGAAATCAATATACGTGATCGTCTGGACATATTCTGTCAGACATCCATCCATACAAGTCACCCAGGAACAGGATGAACCGAAGGCACTATTCTGTAAACAGGATAGCCCTTGCATAACTCCGTCTTCAATTTCCTTTGGCATATATGATTCGCAACGCTTATGCCAATACAGAGTGGTTCTTTGGATAATAATCCAACCGGTCTCTCCATATTAACAACGTTAAAATGGTCAAAACTTCGATAGTCTGTGATTTAACTATCGAATAAAAACAAGTGTGCAAACAACGATAATATTTCCAAATGGAAATTATATCGATCAAACATCATTTAACATTCATCTCTTTATTTCATTAATTTACTTATTTCCTGTTTCCCTACGTTCAATATTCCTTATTTTCTAAATTGGGAAAATATACGTTATTAACAATGGAAAACATTCCCATTTCTCATTTTCTTTATTAGAAAACATTTCTGGTTTCTTATTTGGAAAACATTTCCAAAGCTTCTTCATTAGACTTAGGCAGATGTTTAAACAAACCATCGCGATGCCAACTCAAACCATTTCCTTTTACTGCCGAACATTAACTATTCCTTAGTTAAAACGAAGCCAATTAAGTTGGGGTAGAACTACCTCTCAGACCTTAACTGAACAACATTTCTAACTTTGAAATGGGCAAAGTTCACTTTGTATTCCATTTACTAACTTCCTTACTTAACCCTCCTTCGAATAGCTATATTCGATTGACTCTTTTTACTTAACTCCTTTGGACTAACCCCTATCAATTAACTCTATTGGACTAACACTATTTGACTAACGCTATTTATTTACTCATTTCACTTACTCTTTTTGAATAAACTATATTCGATAATTCCTTTTACTTTCTATTCGAATAACTATATTCGATTTACTCACTTGCTTCTATTCTAATCGATTAAACTAACATCGATTATCTCCTTTCAACTTTATTCTCTAATCGATTAACTAACATCGATTAACTTCTTTTTAACTTTATTCTCTAATCGATTAACTAACATCGATTAACTTCTTTTACTTTAACACTAATCGATTAACTAACATCGATTAACTTCTTTTACTTTAACACTAATCGATTAACTAACATCGATTAACTTCTTTTTAACTTTATTCTCTAATCGATTAACTAACATCGATTAACTTCTTTTGATAAACTACGTTTTCCGTTACAACTATTTCCTTTTTATAACGTTTACTTACCGTTACAAATATATCCTATTTATAACTTCTATTTACCGTTACAAATATATCCTATTTATAACTTCTATTTACCGTTACAAATATATCCTATTTATAACTTCTATTTACCATTACAAATATATCCTATTTATAACTTCTATTTACCGTTACAAATATATCCTATTTGTAACTTCTATTTATTTTCTAAATAAATATTCCTTTTCTATTTCTATTTATTTTCTAAATAAATATCCCTTTTATAAAATCGTGTTCGTTTTATAAAAAATTCCTTTTATAAAATCCTGTGATTTTATAAAATTCCTTTATTTCAATATACATTGAAATACTTCTTTTTACATCCCAGAGTCTTTTATGATATTTACAATATCGAATAACAATGATCAACATCATTCCAACACACATAATCCATAACAGATTATATAACACATCATATATCACAATATATGAAAACAGTAAAATAAATGTTGAGGAATCCAGTCGGATTCCTCCAACCTGTTTCCTTGCATCACAGATGTTAAACAATATAGATAACATCACTTTCAGTTCCATATGATATATTCTGTTAAACAGAATCAATATAGAAATTAAATCAACTGACTAGCAGTTCAATCAAACAGTCAACATACAGTAAATCAGCCAATATCTAACAGTTCTAAAAATACAACATGAAATTATAAACTGTTCAGAGTTAGTGAGATTTACTCACATTGGACGATCATCGTTAATAACGATAACCGTCGCTTGATTTAGATGGACAATTTATTCTGCAATAAATTGTAATGAGCTCAAGCTCACTCCTAGTCTGTTCCATTCTGTAGTCGTCGTCCATACGATCCCACCGGATCTTGTTTCTCTGAAAACCGGTATCGTATGACGAAGTTATTAAATTCCGAAGTTCAAACACATTTAGAATGAAATTTAACTTGGATTTAAACTTTTTCATTGGGCTTTACCTTACACATCGGCCCACTTCTCTTTGCCAAAACCCATACCCGCATTTAAACAGTCCATCCCGTACTTGATTTCTTCTTCTCTGATTCCCTTTGGCTCCAGTATTCTAACAATTTTCTTAAGCAACTTCGATCCAAACCATAATACTCCACTACCCTTGCCTCCTCAATCACCACTGTACCAAGCCCAACGTGTATACCCTCCCAGTCTCTAACATTACCACAAATCTTCCTTCTTCCTCTCATTAAAATAGCGAGCTCCATTACTGTGTATTTAACTCCCCTCGTCAACTCCTTTACTCACGTATTACTCCTCTTCATCCTCAGTCCTCACACCCTCTTCATGTACGACTTCATGGTGCCGTGACCAACCTCAGGTCCTCAAGCCACTGCTCCTTTGTTCCTCAACATTAAAGATCAAACAAAAAAGATGCTGCACTACTCCTTACCGTTAAACGCATTTTGCTATTAATTTACCACGTCACTTCACCGATGGTTGGCCACAAAACACAACTCCTCAACCAAGTTCTGCTACCCTTTGCCTCACGCATGCTCCTATAGCACCCAAACTTCTCACGCAATTTCTCTCTCTCCTCCTTCTTGTTTCAACACAGAACACCCTTCAACGCCATCATCATCTCGCCTTAAGTCCAACTCCATCGATCAACATCGCAACTCCTAGCTCGACAATACACTCGCTGGAAATTTCTGAGAATGGCCACCGAATGCCATGAAACCTTTGCCAGATTTAAGTGTTTCCTTCCAGGATTCGAAATATGTTTTATATATCAATTTATAAAAGTTGTTTGTTTTGAGAAAGAGGATTTCTCTCGTTTCGTTTTGGTGAAGAAAGAAAGGTTGTGGCGGCTCATTCTTTTCCGTTTTACAGAAAAAGGAATTTAGGTTTTAGTGAAATAATACCTTATATACATGGTTTAGATGAAGACGTGGAGGTTGGTTTTCCATTCTCTAAGTAGTGGCTGAAAAAGGCAAGGCGTGGGCTACTTTTGACCAAGGGGAAATGATTTTTATGTTAAGGGATAGGCACGTGTTGGTTTAATTTGTTTAAGAAAATATCCGTATCCATTTCGTAAACTCCATTCAAGTATGAACTGCAACAGACAGAAATAAAAATACCATTGTGACCAGCAAAGCACCACGATCCAAAAAATATAATAATATCGGTAGATTAACTCATATTGTGGAACCCCAAAATGTTGATTGCAGGGTGCAAAATACTCCAAATAAAAAGTTGCTTATTTAATTAATTAAAAATTACAGTAAAATTTTAAAAAATTAAATTATCGCTATTTCCCAAAAGAACCTTGTCTAAATTCAACCCGATCTCTAGTTATATCGAATAATCCGTTACGGTCGATAAACAATTCTATAGCGACTATTTTAAAATTTGATTTGGACATATCTCAAAATCTATACAACGAAATCCCGATTTTTCCCTACCGCTAGAAAGATATACTCCACCAGCTCCACACGTTTCTTGTTTCACAGAAATCTGGCTTAAAACGAATCCTGTACATTCAGCTGAAGTTCGAATCGCCAATTTACGAACTGCAGTGCCATTTCGAGCTCTATTTTAATTATATTATAATTATACGTTCAAACTGACGTTTAAATAATATATTCGTTATTCCACTTCAATTCTAAACTGAATAAAATATCACAGATGATCCAGTTCACACCATATCGCCATTTCAGCCAATTCTGATTATTTCAGAATTTAATTTATTATTTTAATTAAATATTCATCATTATTTAATTCAACGATCATTAAATTCACTAATCACCATTTATATAATTAAATAAAATTAATTATAATACCTCTGCCAATGCGGGTCATTACAATCTTCCCCACTTAAAATAATTTCGTCCTCGAAATTGCTAAAAGGTAGAGGACGACCCTATCGACTGGTTAGAACATATTTGTTCACTTCTTAACTTCAGTTTCCAACTGGACCAATTTAATTTCAATTAAATTATTAATTAATTCTTATCAACGAAAATTTTCAAAAATCCTGAAAATTTTCTAACGCCTTAACTCTTCTAAAAATTTCGCCAGCACCTCCTTTGTACTGGTCAATACGTCAAACTCCAACTCGCCTCTCTGGGCCATCTCCAACTCAAAAGAAAACCAAACAGCCAAGCGGCTTGCCACTTCGGCTCATAAATCTTATCTCCAATAGAAATATAAACTTGTACCTTTTGCCGGCATATCTTTTTATCCTTTCCACCTGTTATCAATTCAGCGGATACAAGGGTCATCCCAATCAAATCCCCATCTGCTTTTATCCACGACACAACCATTCGCTTATATCCTAAGTCGAATTTTATTACAAATTCGAGTTCCATTCTCGATTTCAAACTCTTAACTTCCCAATCCAATTTTCATTTCAGATTCCTATCTCGACAATCCAATTTTATTCAAGAATAAATTTTTCCTGATATCGTTCCATTTCCATTCAGTTCTCACTTAACTGTTTCAATTCAATTTCAGCTTACTTCTGCAAACTTCTATTTAAATTTGTTCTTAATCCAAACAGTCTCTTCCGGGGAATTTTAAACAGTTTACTTTTTCAAAAATCAAATTTTCCTTTTTGAAATTCAACTGAGCCCATGATCAATATTCCATTTGTTAAATCACTTCTCTATTTCTTTATCAATATTTATTAACCAAATATTTTCAATAACCATATTGGCCTTTTATGTTATTGGGAAAACATTTCGGAATATCGCCTTCCTTTATTTTCTAACTTCAATAACCTTTAAAATCCTATTTATAATTGGAAAATACTCCAATTACTTATCTCTTTTCCGATCTCGTTTATTTCTATACTTAGGAAATATTCTTTATTCTATTTCCAAGTTTACACTTATTTGGGTTAAAACGGATGTTGTGTAAAACATCGTTACGACAACCCAAATACTATATTCAACTAACTCTTATTCAACATTGATCTTCAAGCCTGAAATCTTACTATTTATTTGTTAATAATGAAATCAATCAAGTTGGGGTATAACTACCTCTCAGACCTTGACTGAATAACATTTATAACGTCAAAACAGATATGACTACTTACTCGAATAATCAATACCATACAACTACTTATTCTCTTTGAAACACATATACGCTTCCTCTTTCTATCCTGACTAGATTTTATTCCTAGTCTTCCTTTATTTATTTTACTATTCTATTTCTAAGTTCGTTTCCTGGTCGACTTCTATATATATTGATATATAGATTTCTAGTTATCAAACTTCTTAAAAATATTCTAACTCTTTAAATTCCCGGAAAAATTTGCCATAACCCCCTTTGTATCAGGAGCATCGGGATATTTCAAATAGCCTCTCATGGCCCTCACCAATCCAAAAGAAAAAGAAAAAGCCAAGCGGCTAGCCCATACGGCGCATAAAATCTCATATAAGAATTAAATACATACCTTTCCGTCGAGCATTCTATTTATATACCTTCATACCTTATCCATACATATCTCATATATATCCATACATTCCTAATTCATTCCAACTTAATCCAATCGTTTTAACTTATTCCGTTAAGTGATTTTCAAATTACTGGTTTTCCCATTTCACCTTCATATTTGAGTATAACATGTTCAAATATATTTTAACTTGTTTATCAACTAATTGAATTCCTTTTCAATTCTATTTGAATTTCCTATATTCAAATTCCATTTCAATTCTCTTATTCAAATTCTATATTTGAATTTCATTTCAAATCTCTTATTCAAATCCCATATTTGAATTTCATTATTCGAATCTATTTGAATTCTCTTTATTCAAATCCCGTTTAAATTTTCTATATTCAAATCCTATGTTTGAACTTCCTTTATTCAAATTCCTTTTCAAACTTTCTTTATTCATTCTTTACATAAGTCTCGATTTCAATTCCTTTTGAAATCGATATTTCTACCTTTGGAAAATAGATTTCCCTTTCAACTTCACACTTGTATTTTTATTTCTGAATTATCCAAATGATAATTCTCTTCACTTCATTTTATCAACTTCGTTTATAAAGGAACTATTTATAAACTTAATTTATAAATGAACTTATCGTTTTATTTCTTTTAAAACAAGTTAATATTTCAAATCTATTTCAAAATTCAACTTCTATATTATAAATCCCATTTTGAAATTCAACACACTTGTCTTTCCCAAAACAAATTCAAAACAGTATCTTTGGTAGTAATTCGTCACTTACAACTCGAAAATGAATACTAATGATGCAGCTGTCATCATCAGAATCTATTTTCCAGCGATCGAAGTGAGTTCAATACTATAAAACCATTTCTAAACATTTCCACTTTGAAATTCATTTCAAAATATATATCACACTGCTTGTAAAACAATTTAAAATCTCCCAGGATCTTAAATTTTCCTTATTTTTAATCCCAATCCATTTACAAACACTTATCCAATTCTCCAGAGTTTTAACTCAATTCCTGGTTTAAATTTCAGATTAACTCATCTGATTTCACGTATTTCACTTATATGAATTTTGATTGATTATTTACATAACCATTCAATTTATAATCTTACTCGATTATAATAACAATCAATATATCCAATATATATCTAAATATACGTTGGGTAAACTATTTTCATTTACCCTCTTTTCAAAACATACCATGACGGTTCATCGTATTCGAGTGTTTAGTAACTCCTACCGATACAGTGGATCAAACTGATCGACCAGAATTCATAAACGATTCAACCCATGAATCTCCACAATATAAAACAAATTTTTATATCAAATACAAATACGTTCACTCGTATATATACACTCAATCTCAGTCTAGGGTATTACTAACCCTATCTCTACCGAGTCACGCCACAGAGCCAAGTAATTCTTAACTTAAGCTCTGATACCAACTGTAATGACCCGGAATTTCGGCGACTTTGGTTATCGACATAAGCACGATGTCGATAACCAAACCATCGAAAAATCCTGGTAATTAGTGAAAGAAATTAGAGGGTGAGGAAAGATAAGATAGAAAATTAGAATAGAAGAAGAAGAACACAACATCAGAGTAACACGAATCTCACAGCGGAACGAATAAATATATTTCATAACATAACTTTGAAATACAAACTTGGTACTTGAATATACATATCATTTTCAAAGTACAACACTTACAACATAGCGGAAATAAACTATAGCTATATGATCCTGAAGCCTCCTGCTCCAAGCTCTTCCAGTATATCTGTAAATCCCGACTACTTGACTGCCCGTACAAATTTAGGCACCCAAGAGTTTAGGGAAAACAACAAAGTAAACTTCGGGTCAGTCATGGGACTGGTGTGAGTAAAACATTTTAAAAACAGTTCGAACAAGTAAACGATATCTCATAAGACCACGCCGCATAACGGAACGGGTTTTTCCCTTATGAGAAACCAAAATATCTTTATATCAAAAACCTTTTGATATTATAATAATGCCTATCAATCACAGTATATATAACCATTTAGCAGAAACGCTTTCATCTCACGTTCTACATATATAGTATACAATCAAAACCGCAAGCACGTATTGGGTAATGGGTTTCCAACTATGACAAGGTATGGAATCACCTTTCGCTTGTGTACCTCTAGAGAGGAATACACTGGGTTCAACAAGAACATCTTGCAACCCGGCCACACATGACCGACCACTCATTTCGCTTGAGTGTATCGAATGTATATCACCAACAGTTGGGATCAGCAACCGTTTCCCGAATGGGACAGCATCAACAATAGATTTTTAGAAGTAAATGAAACTCTAGATCAGGTGATTATACACCCTACTTCGGTGCGACCGACTTAGCCATGCTGCCTGCCCGATTTCTGTCATTTACCGGATGATGAGGCTAGAAGCTATGCTTTATAATCACATCAGATTCACTTTGAATGTCACATCATCAAATCCATCCAATCACCGATTGATGTCCTCAACCATACATTATGTGTTAGCTAAGAGAAGTTTCCTTCTCCGCTTCCACTCTTGGTACAGTTGGAGAAATCAATATACGTGATCGTCTGGACATATTCTGTCAGACATCCGTCCATACAAGTCACCCAGGAACAGGATGAACCGAAGGCACTATTCTGTAAACAGGATAGCCCTTGCATAACTCCGTCTTCAATTTCCTTTGGCATATATGATTCGCAACGCTTATGCCAATACAGAGTGGTTCTTTGGATAATAATCCAACCGGTCTCTCCATATTAACAACGTTAAAATGGTCAAAACTTCGATAGTCTGTGATTTAACTATCGAATAAAAACAAGTGTGCAAACAACGATAATATTTCCAAATGGAAATTATATCGATCAAACATCATTTAACATTCATCTCTTTATTTCATTAATTTACTTATTTCCTGTTTCCCTACGTTCAATATTCCTTATTTTCTAAATTGGGAAAATATACGTTATTAACAATGGAAAACATTCCCATTTCTCGTTTTCTTTATTAGAAAACATTTCTGGTTTCTTATTTGGAAAACATTTCCAAAGCTTCTTCATTGGACTTAGGCAGATGTTTAAACAAACCATCGCGATGCCAACTCAAACCATTTCCTTTTACTGCCGAACATTAACTATTCCTTAGTTAAAACGAAGCCAATTAAGTTGGGGTAGAACTACCTCTCAGACTTTAACTGAACAACATTTCTAACTTTGAAATGGGCAAAGTTCACTTTGTATTCCATTTACTAACTTCCTTACTTAACCCTCCTTCGAATAGCTATATTCGATTGACTCTTTTTACTTAACTCCTTTGGACTAACCCCTATCAATTAACTCTATTGGACTAACACTATTTGACTAACGCTATTTATTTACTCATTTCACTTACTCTTTTTGAATAAACTATATTTGATAATTCCTTTTACTTTCTATTCGAATAACTATATTCGATTTACTCACTTGCTTCTATTCTAATCGATTAAACTAACATCGATTATCTCCTTTCAACTTTATTCTCTAATCGATTAACTAACATCGATTAACTTCTTTTTAACTTTATTCTCTAATCGATTAACTAACATCGATTAACTTCTTTTACTTTAACACTAATCGATTAACTAACATCGATTAACTTCTTTTACTTTAACACTAATTGATTAACTAACATCGATTAACTTCTTTTTAACTTTATTCTCTAATCGATTAACTAACATCGATTAACTTCTTTTGATAAACTACGTTTTCCGTTACAACTATTTCCTTTTTATAACGTTTACTTACCGTTACAAATATATCCTATTTATAACTTCTATTTACCGTTACAAATATATCCTATTTGTAACTTCTATTTATTTTCTAAATAAATATTCCTTTTCTATTTCTATTTATTTTCTAAATAAATACCCCTTTTATAAAACCGTGTTCGTTTTATAAAAAATTCCTTTTATAAAATCCTGTGATTTTATAAAATTCCTTTATTTCAATATACATTGAAATACTTCTTTTTACATCCCAGGGTCTTTTATGATATTTACAATATCGAATAACAATGATCAACATCATTCCAACACACATAATCCATAACAGATTATATAACACATCATATATCACAATATATGAAAACAGTAAAATAAATGTTGAGGAATCCAGTCGGATTCCTCCAACCTGTTTCCCTGCATCACAGATGTTAAACAATATAGATAACATCACTTTCAGTTCCATATGATATATTCTGTTAAACAGAATCAATATAGAAATTAAATCAACTGACTAGCGGTTCAATCAAACAGTCAACATACAGTAAATCGGCCAATATCTAACAGTTCTAAAAATACAACATGAAATTATAAATTGTTCAGAGTTAGTGAGATTTACTCACATTGGACGATCATCGTTAATAACGATAACCATCGCTTGATTTAGACGGACAATTTATTCTGCAATAAATTGTAATGAGCTCAAACTCACTCCTAGTCTGTTCCATTCTGTAGTCGTCGTCCATACGATCCCACCGGATCTTGTTTCTCTGAAAACCGGTATCGTATGACGAAGTTATTAAATTCCGAAGTTCAAACACATTTAGAATGAAATTTAACTTGGATTTAAACTTTTTCATTGGGCTTTACCTTACAAATCGGCCCACTTCTCTTTGCCAAAACCCATACCCGCATTTAAACAGTCCATCCCGTACTTGATTTCTTCTTCTCTGATTCCCTTTGGCTCCAGTATTCTAACAATTTTCTTAAGAAACTTCGATCCAAACCATAATACTCCACTACCCTTGCCTCCTCAATCACCACTGTACCAAGCCCAACGTGTATACCCTCCCAGTCTCTAACATTACCACAAATCTTCCTTCTTCCTCTCATTAAAATAGCGAGCTCCATTACTGTGTATTTAACTCCCCTCGTCAACTCCTTTACTCACGTATTACTCCTCTTCATCCTCAGTCCTCACACCCTCTTCATGTACGACTTCATGGTGCCGTGACCAACCTCAGGTCCTCAAGCCACTGCTCCTTTCTTCCTCAACATTAAAGATCAAACAAAAAAGATGCTGCACTACTCCTTACCGTTAAACCCATTTTGCTATTAATTTACCACGTCACTTCACTGATGGTTGGCCACAAAACACAACTCCTCAACCAAGTTCTGCTACCCTTTGCCTCACGCATGCTCCTGTAGCACCCAAACTTCTCACGCAATTTCTCTCTCTCCTCCTTCTTGTTTCAACACAGAACACCCTTCAACGCCATCATCATCTCGCCTTAAGTCCAACTCCATCGATCAACATCGCAACTCCTAGCTCGACAATACACTCGCTGGAAATTTCTGAGAATGGCCACCGAATGCCATGAAACCTTTGCCTGAATTAAGTGTTTCCTTCCAGGATTCGAAATATGTTTTAAATATCAATTTATAAAAGTTGTTTGTTTTGAGAAAGAGGATTTCTCTCGTTTCGTTTTGCTGAAGAAAGAAAGGTTGTGGCGGCTCATTCTTTTCCGTTTTACAGAAAAAGGAATTTAGGTTTTAGTGAAATAATACCTTATATACATGGTTTAGATGAAGACGTGGAGGTTGGTTTTCCATTCTCTAAGTAGTGGCTGAAAAAGGCAAGGCGTGGGCTACTTTTGACCAAGGGGAAATGATTTTTATGTTAAGGGATAGGCACGTGTTGGTTTAATTTGTTTAAGAAAATATCCGTATCCATTTCGTAAACTCCATTCAAGTACGAACTGCAACAGACAGAAATAAAAATACCATTGTGACCAGCAAAGCACCACGATCCAAAAAATATAATAATATCGGTAGATTAACTCATATTGTGGAACCCCAAAATGTTGATTGCAGGGTGCAAAATACTCCAAATAAAAAGTTGCTTATTTAATTAATTAAAAATTACAGTAAAATTCTAAAAAATTAAATTATCGCTATTTCCCAAAAGAACCTTGTCTAAATTCAACCCGATCTCTAGTTATATCGAATAATCCGTTACGGTCGATAAACAATTCTATAGCGACTATTTTAAAATTTGATTTGGACATATCTCAAAATCTATACAACGAAATCCCGATTTTTCCCTTCCGCTAGAAAGATATACTCCGCCAGCTCCACACGTTTCTTGTTTCACAGAAATCTGGCTTAAAACGAATCCTGTACATTCAGTTGAAGTTCGAATCGCCAATTTACGAACTGCAGTGCCATTTCGAGCTCTGTTTTAATTATATTATAATTATACGTTCAAACTGACGTTTAAATAATATATTCGTTATTCTACTTCAATTCTAAACTGAATAAAATATCACAGATGATCCAGTTCACACCATATCGCCATTTCAGCCAATTCTGATTATTTCAGAATTTAATTTATTATTTTAATTAAATATTCATCATTATTTAATTCAACGATCATTAAATTCACTAATCACCATTTATATAATTAAATAAAATTAATTATAATACCTCTGCCAATGCGGGTCATTACAATTTGTCAATTAAACCTTATTATGCATCAAGGAATTGCGATCCATCCAATTCATAACCAATGAATAGATTGGTCACGATCCATTGATAGGTCGTTCATGATCCATAGATGGATCACACGCGATCCATTGTTGGTTCATACACAGTCAATACAAAAGGATAAGGGGTTAAGCTATAAGCACTCCACGTTGCTTTCAAGCTGCAATTCATCAAGGGGTTCGTCTATTAACACCCCGGTTATTGCTCTTCACCCCCCGCTGATTATAAAATAAAACACTCACCCTGTATATTTCTCTCAACACCCCGTTTATTCCAAAAAAGACCTTTCTTCTTTTTCCATGTTACTTCCCTTTCTTTCAGCTTCTTTCTAAAAATTTTGTTTTCCTCTTTATGCCTGTGCAATGTTATTTTATATTGAAAGATGTTAATGGTGTGTATGCCAATATGGAATGCCATATGTATGTGTATAATATTTCAGTTGCATATCTAACGATCGGATTTACTGTGTTTTATAATATGCCATCTATATGTATGGTCCTTGCTGTCAGATGGTGTAATATATGCCATGTAGTAATGTGTTACTTCCAAACTTCCAGCATGGGTACAATACTCTTTTTTTTCGTATAATATGTCATGTTAAGTGTAATATGCCATGCAGTAATATGCAAATAGTAGAATGTTCTAAGTTTCAACCAAAAAAAAAAAAAAAAAAATCAAAAACCAAAAATCAAAATTTCAACATTAGGAAAAATTGTACTTGCAGCATGGGTACAAAAGCTACCTATGCGTCATCTGCAACACTCATCGTCACTTTTGTAGTCCATTTCGTTCATTGCAAATCCACACAATTTTAACAGGTAATATTTGAACTTATGAAGGAAGATGAATAAATAAATTAAACAAGTTATATAATTAATTGTTAAAGGGCATACTTAAAAATAAAAATTTAGATTTTTTAACGGGGGATGAAGAGCAATAACTGGGGTGTTAATAGACGAACCCTTTATCAAGCAGAGGCAACCAACACATTATATCGGTTCCCACATCGACATAAGATTACGACCAGTAAACACATCCGACATCCAAACTGGCAAGTCAGAATTAAAGTACAAATGGCTGAAAGCACAAGACAATTCAAAGACATTCACATAGAGTTGCAATTAAATCATATCAAATTTAAGGATTGAAGCTCCGATCATCAAATTAGGTAACTGATGCGAGAGGTTCATACATCATCATCAAAGTACAGACAATCAAAATATCAAATTTGTTGATCATCACAATCGGATTTTGCTAAAAACTGCACAAATTTCGAACTATAATTCATTTCAGCACATGAATTGAGAATAACTGCAATAAAGAGTTGCCAATCTAAATTCAAAGTCACCGATCTGATTAGAAACAACAAATCACATGCTATCTCAAACCCAAAATCACACAAATAATCGATTATCGAGATCGACTCGAAATTCACAGCTCAGTCAAAAACCCTAGAAGCCTAAAATCGATTCAACACAAAACTTAAGAGAACCGCCACCTACGGAAAAGATAGATAATCGAACCTCGGTTGCAAAGCTATGTCAACGACAAAACAGGTTAGATCTGAAGGGAGAAACCCTAATCGATTCGAATAAAGGTGGAATTTTGGTGGTAGTCGGATTTAAGTAGAAGCTTTGATGCTGATTAGTGGTGTGGGATATCTACGTTGGTGGTAAAGTCTATCGACAGTGAAATATCGAGAATTAATTGGGGAGATTTTTCTCAAAAGAGGAGATCTTTGATTAAATTGATTTTCTGTTAGTGTCCGTCTATTAACACCCCGTTATTTGCTCTTTACCCCCCGTTGATTAGGAAATAAAATGCACACCCCTTTGTTTTCTTTTCCCACCCTGCTTTTTCCCAAAAATGCCCTTGTTCTATTTTCATTCTCACTTTTTCTCTTTTCTTCTTATTTCCAGCTTGCAGTTTATTAGCTCTGCTCTCTTTAAATCTTAATCGAATTAACTAATATTTGTAGGCGACGTCATTGATTGACTGGTGCTGGTTATGAAAATTAACGCTGCATATGAATGTTGATTTATTTGAATCAATACATGCTATACTGATTGATTTATTTACGTATTATTCAAGTCTTTACAATTCTTGTATATTGTTGACTTATTCATCCCAAAATACATAATCATATACCCCGTCGACTTTGCAATTTCCAAATAATTTTTAATCATTAATTGCTAATTTATTCGTTGTTTTAATTATTTTTAATCACTGCTAGTAATACTTATCTTTTTTTTTAAATCACGTACACCGCTTTTTTAATTTTAATTATTGTTTCTGATTCAACCTCAAACATTCGTAGATGCATATAGTTGATTTTATTACTTTTTAATCGTCGCACAACATTAGACAAGTTATTAAATAAGTTGTTAAAGGGTATAGTTGGAAATAAAACTTTAAAACTTTAAGTCGGGGGTGAAGAGCAAATAACGGGGTGACAATAGCCGGACCCTTTATGCCAAGCAGAGTAAGAAAAGTGGATCCCAAAAGACATATAAGGCGATTATTGGCGGCTGTAAACAGGCTGTTGCAACCCAATAAATAGGCCTCTATGATCCATTGAAGTGGGTAAATAAGGTCCAAGATAATTAGCATATACCGGTCCGTTAAAGTCGTATGTATGTGATCCATCAAAAAAAAAAAAAAAAAAAAAAAAAACATCGGGACCGTTGAAATTTCGAAGACTGTATTCTTCTCAGAGGAAACAAGCTCCGAGGGGAAAATGTTAACCATATTCTAAAACACGGTTCGAATATAATGGATCACTTGCGATTAACATGACAGTTTGTTTACGATTTAAATAATTAGATCAACATGTTTTTGTAGTAATGGATAGACATGGACCGGTTGTTCTTTTTCATGATGGATCGGTCTTGATTTAATTCATGCATCAATAAGGTTCTATTTGATGGATCAGTCATCGCTGATAGATTGGATGGGCAGAGTCTCTATGGCACGGATCAGTGGCACCTCATAGGGATGGATCGGTCAAGCTTTCAGCAATGGATCAGTGCAGCTTCAACACATGGGTCGGTGCCGCATCAAAGGATGGATCGATGGTATTTTGTATCATGGATCGGTGACGTTATGGACGACGGGTATAACCCAATACATCAAAACAAAGGGTACAAACCGTAGCCGCCACTACCATACACAATGAAACCCTAGTGAAAAAACTTGATAATGGTAGATAACACAGGGGAGAAAGTCTCCTCCTTCATCACGGCGGCTTCCAAACAATGCCTTCGTTCATCTCACTTCTCATCTCACTTGAATCAAGCATTAAGTTAGCTACATACTCTCTCAAAAGGGAGTTCTGGCTTCTCAAGTGTTTTCCCTGAAGCTCGAAGTAATTCAAAGAGCTCATTTCCACCGAATTCGAGCTTCTCATACAGTCAAAGTTTCTTTTTCTTCTTGTTGAGCCTCTATTGTCTTCCGATTTTCTTCTACTACTACTCTCGCCATCAGACCAAACAGATAAGTGATAGATCTGATTATTCAGCTCACTTTTGTAATGATTGTCCCTGATTCTGTATAAAGCACTGAACTTTTCTTCTAATTTCCTCTTTTCTCGGTGTTTTAATCGATCTGGATCACTACTAGAGGAACTTCCCTCTAAAATAGGTAAACACTAATGGTTATTATTCGAATTATAAAATAGATCACGCACTAGTGGATTAGAATTATGTATACTTCCCTCATTGTGTTTTGGCATGAAAACAGAGGTGATGGAAGCCGCAGGAAGTACGTCAGATCCGTTCAAAACACCTTTTAAGTTCACCGAGAGAGTTTTGTTGGAGTGGGAATTAAGGTCTGCAAAAGGTGAAAAAGAGGCATTATAATTCTTACTTATAGAATGATTAATAATGTCTTGATAACTCACTTTGTAGTGTTGAAAACTTGAGATATGACAGGGATTGCCATCACCAACGAAGAAATCAGAGGACTTTTTATTGGGAAGCTGCTTGCCGTTTAGTAAATATTCTTCAACTTGATTATCACAGTCAACATTATTTTTCTAAAATGCTAGATTATGCAAGTTCTCCTGCTTGAATCTATTGGCTTTTTTCATAACTATGTTACTATCATTTAGAATAATACTCCAGGTCTGAAAGCAACTAATTTCTTTACCAGAGTAAAGCCTCTGATTTCTTTCTCTCCAAATATAATAAATAGAAGCTGTTAGTAGTATAACACATGCTCTGATAAATTTGAAGGATTTGGGCTCAATTTTTTTTAAAATATACTCAATACTTTCTCTTATATTCAATGCAGCATAGGAGTGACTGAATCCCAGAGTACATTTGGCATTATACCAAATGTACTAAGAATAAACACAGTCAAAAAATAAATGATTAGAGCTTTCAATTTCACTTTTGCAAAGAAAAGATGTGCTATCAGAATCCTTTTTCCATTTGTTACAATTCTCTCTGGTTGGAAGTTTGTTTAAAATAGCAAAGTAAGCACAATGTGCCATTTTGGGGCAACTTGATTTACACCAAATTATTTTATGCCAATCAACTTCTACCTCTTTGCCTTGCAAATACTCCCAAACTTTTTTAAAAGAGAATTTATCTTTTGAACATAAATTCCAAATCCAATGATCCGTAATGAAATTTTGATCTATATGAATGTCCTTGATAGCATTTTTAAATATATGAGCAGCAGAGTTGTTTTGAAAGCTCCAACAGTTATTAACAATAATATTTTGAATTTTGCCCTTAACCCCCCAATATATATAAATTATTCCAACCCAAAAGATTGATTAGTGAATTACCACTAATCCATGGGTCAAACCATAAACTGGTGTGACTACCATCTTTTAATTTTCTGAGAATCAGTTTTTACCAATATCCCTGCAGTCTAAAATGCTTTTCCAAACATAGGAATGATGCATCTCTTTTCTAACTAAACAAAAATTTCTATTTTTCAAATATTTTGCACTCATCCATCTAGCCCAAAGAGATTTACCATCCAAAAATTTCCAAAACAATTTAAACTTACTAACTTCAGTAATATCCTTAATATTTCTGAGCCCAAGACCTCCAAATTTTTTAGGTTTGCACACTATATCCCGTGCAAGCTTATGATATTTACCTCTCCAAATAAAATTAGAGCACATTCTATCAATCTTATTAATGACACTGGTAGGAATATTATGAGACTGAACCCAATACATAACCATAGCTGTAATAATTGTATGTGTGAGCTCCATTCTACCAGTTAGGGAAAGTAATTTGCCAAACCAACCCTCAAGCTTGTTTTGAATCAGATCTAATAACCTAGTGCAATCTTTTTCACTGATCTGATTTATGCTTAGGGGAAGACCAAGATACTTAACAGGAAGAGTACCTTCTTTAAACTTCAAGAGATGCAAAATTTCATCTTTAATAAGAACATCCTTACTAAAATAAATTTTTATTTTGTTAAAATTAACAGCTAAGCCAGCAAATTTCTCCATATTTTCCAAAATCTTGTGGATAGCAATAGCACTATTTTTATCAGCTTTTAAAAATAAAAGCATGTCATCAGCATATAACAAATGGGTAATGTGTGGTTTGACTCTATTAATTGGTTTATTGTTCCCCTTAATTAATTCTAAATCCATTCGCATAGAAAAGTATCACATAACAATAGAGAATGACAAAGGGTCACCTTGCCTTATTCCTCTATTGCTATTTATGAAGCCTTTGGGGGAACCATTTATCATAATAGAGTAAGACACATTACAAATGCATTCCTTGATTAAGGCACATAATTTATTATCAAAACCCATCTTCTGCATAATGTAAATGATAAAATTCCTATTAGTTTTATCAAATGCTTTATGCAAATCAATCTTAATGCACATGAGATTTTTATTCCTCATGTTAAAATTTCTAACAAGCTCATGAGCAAGCAAGGAATTTTCTGAAATAAGCCTACCTGGAGAAAAGGCACTTTGATTCTCAGAAATAATAAATTTTAGAAAACATTTTAATCTATTGCAAAGAAGAGAGACAATAATTTTGTAAATAAAGTTACAACAAACAATAGGCCTATAATCATCTAAACTAGAAGGGCTTTCCACTTTGGGGATAAGAGTAATGTAAGTGTGATTAGTACTTTTAAGAAGTCTTCCTGAGTTAAAAAATTCAGAAATTGAATCACACAAGGCATAATGCATCTCATCCCAATGTGTTTTGTAAAATTTAGCGCCAAACCCATCAGGGCCAGGACTTTTATCATTATTAGCAAAAAATATAACATTTTTGACCTCTTCATGCCTGATGGAAGCAAGAAGAATATCAGAGCTATTATTATTAGCAAAATATTTAATCACCAAATCAGGAAAAATATTGGTAAGATTACTAGTATTATACAAATTGCAGAAATAACTAATAGGCTCAGTTTCTAAATTATTAGCATCATTAGTTATTTTGCCATTTATGTCAATTAATTTACCAATATTATTATTGTTCTTCCTGTTGGACATTCTAGAGTAGAAAAGTTTACTAGCTTCATCGCTAGTTGTTAGCCAATCTACTTTAGCTTTCTGTTTAAGGTTAACATAGCTAATATGTAAAGAGTTAACCAACTTAGCTTGAGCATTAAAAAAACTCTCAGCCTTGCTCTTGTCTGAACATTTAATGTCAAGCTCATTTTGCAACCTGTCACACTCTTCTCTAATAGTTTTGATGTCGTTTCTGCTTCTAGATGAGTTCCAGGTTTTTAATTTAGACTTGACCAAAAGTAAGGTTTTATTGAACTTATATTGAGCAGTACCCAAAAAATTGTTAATAAAGCAACTAGAGACCACATCCTTGTAATCATTTTCATAGACCCATCCATTCACAAATCTAAATGGAGGGTTACCAATTGTATTTTTCTCTGAACTGATGGAAACTAGGATAAGAGTGTGATCACTTGAGTTTTGGGGCAATGTACTACAATTCACACTAGGAAAAAGTTTGATGAAGTGCTGGTTAAATAGAACCCTATCTAATTTGCAATGTATATTCCTAAATTCACCTGATTTCCACGTGTATTTATTGCCCATTATGGGGGTTCAATTAATCCAGACATCAACATAAAACAGGCAATCCTTTCTAGTTTAGAAAATGGAATGGAGTCGCCTCCTCTTTTTTCACAGTTATGAAAAACACTATTAAAATCCCTAATAAGCAGCCAAGGGCTATTAATAACCTTACCGAACTGCTCAATATAATTCCAAAGCATAATTCTGTCATTTTCAAACTTCGAGGCATAGATAAAGGTAATTTTTAAAGTCTAACCACCTTTATTTTTAAATGTACAATGTATGTATTGCATATTAATAAAGTAACTGATGAGAGACCAGATGGTAGGATTATGAAGAATCATAATCCTACCATTTCCTCCCATCAGGTTATTATTGACAATGTTCCAATCTGAAAATGACTTTTTATGCAGATCATCTATCTTTTGATCACTGAGTTTATGCTCAATCAAACCTATAATACTGGGTTTGTATTTGCCTAAAAAATTAACTAAATCAAGTTGCCTTTCTGGGGAGTTTAATCCCCTGATATTCCAAGCAATAATATCCATAATAAAATTAATATAAAATAAGAAGAGATAAAGGATACGCAATACCTAAGCAGGGCCACTGTGCTTTTTGCTGTCCACCTTTGCTCCCAACTGTTTGCCACTCTTTTTGTAACTGCCTTTGTCGGTAGGCTTTAATTGTTTATCCCATTTAGCATTCCAGCTAATATATTTCTTTCTGAAATCATGATCTTTATCATCTTCAGTTTCCTCTACTGTAACTATGTCTGTTAGACTTTTGGTCCTGCCTTTTTCTTTTTTAGTACAGGTGAGACGGGTCTGTAGGGTTTAGCCACTGCTATAGTCTGGTTTACTTCCTCCTGTATATTTTCTAGAGTAATGGCTGATTTGGAAGGGGCAAGGCCGTTAGCTAACAGAGCCATATTGGTGTAGATGGGATCAGCAGCAAGAAGATCGATGCAGAAATTCCCTATAGAATTAGCAGAATTATTTGATGTGTTTGTAATATTGCTTGAGCCCATCGGGGGGGGGGGGGAGGGGGAGAGGGAATGGGTTCAATTACCTGATTAGAATAGGTTCCCTCTTCTGCTTTGCGATTTTTATTTTTTGATGCGTTTTGCTCCTCTGCACTTTTGGGAATTTCTGAACTGATTCCCACGGTCTTATTAGGAGATTTTGTAATCTGCGATTTTTCAGCAGAACCTGCAGTTATCTGAATATTTTGTGCAAACTAACAGTGAGTATTTTTGCCTGCATCCGAATGAAGGTTGGAGGCATCTATGTCCATGTCGTCTTCAACATTCTCCATGTAAGAATGCAAGAAGTTAATATTGTTGCTCGCAGGAATTGCTGAGCTTATACCAGATGTTGTTGCATCGATGTTTCCAATGTCTAACAGAGATTCTTCGTTAACATCGGTGCTATTATCAAGATTTGCATCTTTTTTTGACTGGTCACTCTGGTCATTGTTGTTCAAGCAAACATCAGTGGAATGGCCAAAGATCTTGCAAATTTTACATCTATCTGGTATTTGCTCGTAAGTATTCTGCTGAATGACATGCTCCCCGTCATGCATGTAGATAGAGGCTTCATTAGGCAAATCGGCGTCTGCACTAATTTCAATAAGTAAGTAAGCGTAACTCAGTCGAGTTTCCTTCGCTGTTTGTTCATCCATTTTTAATGGAATTCCAACAAGGCTCCCCATGGCACTGAAGATTTCTTTGTTCCATAGTCATAGGTTCAGTTCTGGAAGTCGAATCCATATGGGCATAGTGCTCAAAATGTCCCAGTCAAGAACTGATTTCTTGGACCATTTCTTTAATATAATCAATTTCCCGTTGATGAAATATGGTCCGCCTTTTAGGAGCTTCTCTCTATCTTCTGCATTAGTGAACCTGAGAATAAAAAAACCCATTTTCCCTTGTAAAAATCTCAAAGGAACCACTAGGGTTCAATGTTCGGACAACATAATTCCTGAAAAAGTGATAAGCTGGTCTTTTTCCAAAGACATATGCCACAATAGAAAGTCCCCATTTACTTTCTGTACGAATATAAGCCGCCTCAGAGGCCACAACTATCCTTTCTCCAATCGTTTTAGTTGGGGGATGAGGCTTAAATCAAATTTTGAATCTTGATTGCCTTTCTTTATCAAATCTGCCCAGGATGAAGCCTTCAGATCTTTATCTAGATTATTTTTAATAGCCTGAGTTGGTTCTTGAGACAATCCAATTGGATTTTATGTTGGATCTTGTGCCACTCTAGTTTGACTTCTTGATTGCTGTCGTGCTCCATTAGAGGAAGGATATGGCTTCTGCGTTGCTTTAAATGGGTACTCATTAGTCGATTATGTCCCCTTCTTCGCATGAATAGAAACTTTTGGATTCTGAAAAGATTTCGAACCTTTCTTGCGGTTAACAACTCTTGTGAATCCCTCCTCATCCACTAAGAAATGAGGAGTGGATTGAGGAATATTTGAAGGAGGAGAGGAGATGAGAGGGGCGGAAGAAGATCCCACCCTAGAATTAGGATTGTCATCGAAAATAGGATTCAAGAAGGAAATAGAGTTGACATCCATGGCTGCAAGCTCTCAACAGGAGTTTCTTATGTTGGTGGCTGACCTCTTATTTCTATCGTCTCTGAAAAGAATCAACGATGTCTGAAAGTAGGCAGGCTGTCACAATCCGAACTAGGAAGTTCATACATGTACTTTTTTCCATATCTTGTGTACCCATATTGGAAGTACTATTTTTTTTTGACATGGAAATTTTAATGTTTTTTTAATCTTGGCTGAAACTAAGAACGTTCTACTATGTATATTACACCTGACATGGCATATTGTACCCAAAAAATGGAAGAGTATTGTACCTATGCTGGAAGTAACACATTACAACATGGCATATTGCACCTGACAGCAAGTAGCATACATATACATGGCATGTTATAAATTGCAATAAATCCGATCATTAGATATGCAACTGAAATATTATGCACATACATATGGCATTACACATATTGGCATACACAACATAAGCATCTTTCAATATATTATTGAAATAACATTGCACATACATAAAGGGGGAACCAAATTTTTAGAAAGAAGCAGAAAGAAAGGAAAGTAACGTGAAAAAAGAAGGAAGGTCATTTTTGGAATAAACGGGGTGTGAAGAGAAATACACGGAGTATGTGTTTTATTTTATAATAATCAATGGGGGTGAAGAGCAATAACTGAGGTGATAATAGACGAACCCTTGTTGAAATAATTTTCAATGTTCTCAGAGACTACCCTAATCAGCTAGACAAGGCAGAGATTCTCTAAAGATTGAATATGATAGACCAGTTTATTAATTTTGTAATCCAACCTCCTAGGGCAAAGTATAGTCCAGACCAGTATTTGTGGGAATCAGAATTCACTCTTGCTGGTAGAAAATACCACCATCGTGATTTAGAGCTTAACATTGAAAGAGGTCAGTCATACCTTGCAATGTAGCCATTATGTTCCTGCTACTATTCCAGAAAAATACATCCCTTCCATGTGTCATTTACTGCCATGGAAATAGCGGCTGTAGAGCATATACAAATGAGGCAGCCTTCATCCTTCTTCCTTCAAATATTACCGTCTTTTCCCTCGACTTTGCAGGCTCTGGTCTATCTGGTGGTGATTTTGTTAGCTTGGCTAGCATGAGAAAAATGATCTCAAAGTTATTGTCTCCTACTTATGGAGCTGGAAACAAGTTTCATGTATAGGGCTATGGGGACGATCAATGGGTGTAGTCACCCGTCTTCTTTATGGAGCAGAAGATCCTTCAATTACTGTCGTGGTGTTAGATAGTGCATTCTCTAACTTATATGATCTCATGATGGAGCTTGAGCTTACAAAATCCGACTACCTAAATTTACAATAAAGATGACTATACAGTACATGCGGAGGGTTATTCAAAAGTAGGCTAAGTTTGATATTAAGGATCTTAAAGTTGTATAGTTTGCACCCAAGTCTTATATTCGAGCTCTATTTGGACATGCAACAGATGATATATTTGTTCAGCCTCGTCAGTCGTCACTCGGATCTGATATTTAAGTCGTATTGGGGCGATAAAAAAATTATCAAATTTGAAGGTGACCATAAATGTCCTAGACCACAATTTTACTATGATTTAGTTTCAATATTCTTTTATAATGTCCTTCAACCACCTTCCATTTCTTCTACACCTTCAAGCAAGCCAGAAAAATATTACGATCTGGGAAACTTCAGAGTTGGTGTTGGCGCAGATGAGAGCTTGTTATACGAGATAATCACAGGTCTACGTGCAGAAAGCTCTTCATCAGCACCTAGCCTCCCTCATGGCTCAGGAAAATTACAAAATCAGCAGTCGACTTATTACCAGAAAGTGTAGCAAACCTCTCTTTTAAAGAAGAAGTGGGGTTTTTATTTGACCATGCTAACTCCACTTGTGATGTGGCGAGGATGTATCTGAAGACTCTCATACACAGGCCAAAGCGAAATTGCAAAATGAAGAATGCTGCTCGAATTCAAGCTCAGATAGAGCTAGTTGGGGAAGATGTTCTTCATTAGGTGCAAGGAGTGACATCATTTTCACCTGAGCACCCTAAAGTTGAGGATTCTTTCAATACGGAACGCCAGAGGACAATTAGAGCACTAGCGACCCCACTGAGATGAATACATGGAAAAGCAACCGCCAAACTCAAGGTGAAGAGGAAAAAGAAACAGTAACAGAGAGAAGTATCAGACAAAACTGAAACACTGCGTCAACGCTTGAAGCTCTTCTTTCTTGGACGCCGGCCTCGCCACAAGAGGCATCTCTCCACTTACGCAACACCGTAGAATTATGCTAAATTTGCTTATTATGCTAAAGAGTTCTAGTTAGCATAGAATTCTGGATGCACCA
This sequence comes from Allium sativum, assembly GCA_030737875.1. Lineage (NCBI taxonomy): Eukaryota > Viridiplantae > Streptophyta > Magnoliopsida > Asparagales > Amaryllidaceae > Allium > Allium sativum. The sequence goes on along the minus strand of CM060925.1, from coordinate 300,989,628 downwards.
TATATGTCAATGTATAAAAGAAAATTTTCAAGAAGCCTAATTTTTGTTTTGGGCCAACTTTTTTGGGGCCCAACGCTTTATGCAAAGCTGCAATGCAGCCGCAAAGTTTTAATAAGGCATGCAAAGCTAAACGCGTCCAATCTTGAACTCTGGTTGCAGACGAAACAATTTTATGCACTTCCGCTAGACCACAACAACTCCATACACAAGAAAACATAGAAAATATCATATCTCTGAAAACCTTAAACTTTGAGTGTCCCCTTCTCCTTCTTCTCCTTCCATCGGATCCGGGGCCCAGGCCACCTAGGTCGTCCATGCCCAAGGTCCGGTCTGCTTAGCACTATTAACATCTGTAATGATTGGCATGTTGCATGTTGTAATTTGACTTAGCATTATATATATATATATATATATATATATATATATATATATATATATATATATATATATATATATATACATATACACACACATATGAGCGTTCAATGGCACCCCAAATAGTGAGCACCCTTTAGCCTACCAGTTTTCAAACACACATTCTCTCCCTCTCTCCTTCCACTAACTCTCTCACCTTCAACTCACCTTAAAATAATATAAACGAGAGGTGGAAAACATAGGGGCTAATAGAGGGTGCCATTGAACGCTCGTCATATATATATATATATATATATATATATATATATATATATATATATATATATATATATTTATTTATTTATTTATAAGCACCATATATAGTGTAGCACCCCTTTAGTCTTCTAATTTCCACCACACATTTCCGTTTCTCTCTCCTTCCACTAACTCTCCTCCTCCCACTAATTTTTTTTAATATAAATATGTGGCTATTAATGTGGTGCATTTGGAATGCTTCCAAATAGGGGTGCCATGGAACCCTCCTCTCACACACACACACACACACACACACACACACACACACACACACACACACACACACACACACACACACACACACACACACATATATATATATATATATATGCGAGCGTTCAAGAGCACCCCAAGTAGTACAGCACCCTTTTAGGCCCCCTAATTTCCATCACACAATCCTCCTTGTCTCTCCTCCCACTAACTCTCTCTCCCCTTACTAACTTATTTAAATATAAATGTGTGGTCCTTATTGAGGAGCAAATGAGGTGCTACAAAAATGGGGTGTCCTTGAACCCTGCTCATATATATATATATATATATATATATATATATATATATATATATATATATATATATATATATATATGCGAGCGTTCAAGAGCACCCCAAGTAGTACAGCACCCTTTTAGCCCCCCTAATTTCCATCATACAATCCTCCTTGTCTCTCCTCCCACTAACTCTCTCTCCCCCTACTAACTTATTTAAATATAAATGTGTGGTCCTTATTGAGGAGCAAATGGGGTGCTACAAAAATGGGGTGTCCTTGAACCTTGCTCATATATATATATATATATATATATATATATATATATATATATATATATATATGAGGGTTCCGTTACACCTCTTATATTGCACGTGAACTCTCCCCCTTAAACTCCACCACCCATTTCCCCACTCACTCTCTCTCTCTTCCCACGAAGAAATAATATTGAAGTGGGAAGAGAGAGATTGAGTGAGGAAATGAGTGGTGGAGATTAAAGTGGAGAGTTCACGTGTAATATAAGAGTTGTAGCGGAACCCTCCTCAATTATTTTTTTTTTGAAAATTGGTAAACTTTATTGCATATACCAAACTATTACAACACCTCAAAAACAACATGAAAAAACTATCATTTACTTTATACAAGTAAATCATCATGCTATAAAAGAAAAATAAAACAGCATATACTATTAGCCGGTATCAACAAGCTCAACTCCCCACTTCCTCAGCATCTCAACATTTCCATCACTTCTCTTTGTTTTAGACCCATTACCATTCACTAAAAACTTGACCTCTCTTTCAATCATGCTCAGTCTTACTTCTTCTGTCAAACACTTGTTATTAAACAAACAAGAATTCCTTTCTAACCAAATTTGATAAATGGCAATTGTGAAAGCCGCACAGGCAATATCCAATACCCGATCTTTCACCTTAAAAGCATTCATAATCTTCATAGCAACATACATGAATCACCCACTGTCAGACCCAGCTTTAATGCAATTTCACTCCAAATATATGAAGAAAATGAACATTCAAAAAATAGATGATGCACAGATTCTTCACATTGACCACACAAAGAACATACATTACTCTCTATCATGCCAAACCTCATCATTCTGTCTTTACTAAATAATCTGTCATTAGACACCAAATAAGAAATGAAGGACATCTTATTTGCATTTTTCCCATGCCAAATAACTCTATGAAAAGCCACAGTATGATCCCTTCTTCAAATCTTATCCCATGCCTTGTGAAACGAAAACGAACCACCATCACACCATTCAAAAAAATCCTGGTGCCCTGAAACACAAACATGGACTTGACTCATATATATATATATATATATATATATATATATATATATATATATATATATATATATATATATATATATATGGGGTGGCTATCTGAACACAAAATTAGACACAAATTGGTAGCCACAAAGCTTCAACCGTTAGATCTTTTTGTCTTTATATGGTGAGGTGGAGTTCATGGGGTGATCCAGTGGTGCAATTAATTGTGTCAACATTTTATGTCTAAATAGACTTTCCCATATATATATATATATTATTCTTTCTTTCTTCTCGTTTTATTTTTATTTTCCCTGAACTCTTTCATCTCATTTTTCTCTCTGAATCTAGGTCTCAAAATTCTCAAATCCAAATAAATGGAAAATTTCTTTAGATAAAAAAGTCGAGCAAACAAATCAAAACAATTATCCTTCTCTTCTCTCTCCTCTATCTTCTATATTTTTATCACATAGCTAGAAATTCACGTACACCATCTTACACCACTTCATCCTTCTCCTTTCACCTATCTCTCCACACGCGCAACCAAGGGACACCACCAACGCCCTCTCCTGATCCATCTCCGACAAAGCCTCATGAAACCCAATAGCCACAACCCCTAAAATCAATCAAACCCGTTACCTCCCCTTCCCTGTTGTAATGACCCGCATTCGCAGAGGGTATAATAATTAATTTATTTAATTATATAAATAGTGATATAGTGAATTTAATGGTGGTTTAATTAAATAATGGTGAATATTTAATTAAAATAATAAATTAAATAATATATTAAATTCTGAAATAATCAGAATTGACTGAAATGGCGATATGGTGTGAACTGGCTTATCTGTGATATTTAATTCAGTTTAGAATTGAATTAGAATAACGAATATATTATTTGAACGACAGTTTGAATGTATAATTATATTGTAATTAAAATCGAGCTGGAAATGGCGCTGCAGTTCGTAATTGGGCGATTTGAACTTCAACTGAATGTACATGATTCGTTTTAAGCCGGATTTCTGTGAAATAAGAAATGTGTGGAGCTAGTGGAGAACATTTTTCTAGTGGAAGAGAAAAATCGAGATTTCGTCGTGTAGATTTCGATTTATGTTCAAATCAAATTTAAGAAAAGTCATGTGGAATTCCTTTATAATTAGTAACGCTTTATTTACGTTATAAAAGAGTTTTCAATATATTTGGCAATCGGGTTTGAATTTAGACAAGATTCCTTTGAGACGTAGTGATAAATTAATTTTTAGAATTTTATTGTAATTTTTAATTAATTAAATAACCAACTTTTTATTTGGAGTATCTTGCACCCTTAATCAACGATTTTGGGGTTTCACAATAAGAGTTAATCTGCCGGTATTATTATATCTTTGGGATCGTCGTACGTTGGTTGTAACAACCGTATGTTCAACTCTGTCTATAGCAATCCGTACAATCGTATAAATCTTGTGTAACGAAGTTGGTGCACCGAGGTACGCTAAAAACTTTGTAACCTAAACAACGTTCTCTTAGCCACAAATAAAGGAAAGCATGGCATCCTCTACATCACAAAACAAGTGGAAACGTGGCCTTCAAAGGCTCCACACTCATCCTCTCCTATAACCGAATATCTTTCCGTAGCCTCAAAGAAAGCAAGCCGCCACTCCTTGTTGCTTTCACCAAAAATTCCCACTTTAAAAATCAAACTAAAGATAGTGAAAGAAAATTAAAACCAAAAAGAATGAAACGCATGCAAATATTTTGGAAGCAGCGTTCAATACTGAGCAACGGTTTGAGGGAGTATAGCGGGACTGTTTTTCGTTTTAACGTAGTGAATCAACAGGGGAAGAAGCCACTGTTATTAGCATTTAGAATAGAAGAGTTTTAGGCGTTGGAGACGTTGAGTTTGAGGAGGGAAGCACGACATGTTTGGGTTTCTCTTTTATGAAGCAATGTTGGGGTGTTTTTGTACGCTCGTGACGTAGTTGCGGCTTCAGACCCGAGACCCGAGGCTGAGCAGGGGGTCGGCGGCCCTGATGAAGCTCAGGTGACATGGCGGCAAGGAGAGAGATTCAAAGTTCGGTGAAGCATAGGAGGAGTTGACATGCATTTATGGGGGGCATCGGTTTTGGAGTTAGCAGAAGGAGGTTGTTTTGGCGGAGACCTGAACAAAGTGGCAGATGGGTTTTTACGTGAGCTGGTCTGAGAATTTGAAAGGGGAGAGGGCGGTTATATGGAGGTACGGTTGTGGTTATCTGGAGATGTTGTATGGACGCAGTGATAAGAAGGGGAGTATCTCAGCCAGTTGAATTTTTGTTTGGTGAAAAGCGGGATACTTAATGATCGGTAATAGCACAAAAAGTAACAGAGCAGATTTCGGGTTGGTACTAGGAAGAAGACATACTGTTAAACGGGCTTGGGTCATTTAGCAGGGTGATGGGCCGATTTGAAATATGGTAAGGCCCATTTGGAAAAGAAATTTAGTTTATTTTAAATTCAAAATGTATATTAATTTCTGAACGTTATATCTCGGTCATACGTTATCAGAATTCTGAACGGTCAGATCCGATGGGATCGTATGGACGGTGGCTATGAAATGGAACTGACTGGGAGTGAATCCGTGCTCGCTACAATTTATTGTAAAATAAATTGTCCATCTGAATCAAATCGAACTACAATTATCGTTAATTAACGATGATAGTCCAATGTGAGTAAATCTCACTAAATCTGAACAGTTTATAATTACATGTTGTATTTTTAGAACTATTAAATATTGGCTGATTGACTATGTGTTGAATGTTTGATTGAACTGCTAGTCAGTTAGTTGAATTTCTATATTGATTCTATTTAACAGAATATATCATATGGAACTGAAAGTGATGTTGATTTTATTGTGTAACATCTGTGGATGTAGGGAAACAGGTTGGGGGAATCCGACTGGATTCCTCAACAGCTATTTTATTTTTTCATATATTGTGATATATGACGTGGTTTATAATCTGTTGTTGATTATATGTGTATGGACGATATTTGACATCATGACTTGATATGTTAAACACCATAACATACCGGAATGTGAAAAAGGGGAATTTTCAAATGGTATTTGAAAATAAAATATTTATAAAATCAAAAGGGTTTTATAAATGAAATGTTTAAAATTGAAATATTTATAAATAGAAATCTTTATAGGTGAAATTATATAGAAAGGGGAAATCTTTATAAATGTAATATTTATAAAGAAAAGGTAATATTTATAAAATCATAAGATTTTATAAATGAGATATTTATTAGTTAAATAAATATGAGATGTTAAACGATATATTTCTTTGGTAAATAAATAAGATATTATTAAGGGATTTTTCACTTAGGAAATAAATAGAAATATAAAGGAGAATTTATTTAGAAAATAAATAAAGAAAAAGGGGATTATTTGATAAGAGAATAAACGCTGTAAAAAGGGGATTATTTGATAAGAGAATAAACGCTGTAAAAAGGGATTATTTGATAAGTGAATAAACGCTATTAAAAACTGTAAAATGGGAATTTTTGGATCGGGGATATTTATTGGGAAAGTAAATAGAGTTAATCAAAAGGAGTTTGATCGAATTTAGTTATTTGGAACGAGTTAGTCGAATATGGTTAGTCTAGTCGAGTTAATCGAAAGTAGTTAATCGAACATAGTTAATCAAATGGAGCTAAACAGAAATTAGAAACTGACTAGAGATTAATAAGTTGAATGATTTTTTAAGTATCGATCTGATGTTGGTTTCGGCCTTCGGGGTTTATACTTAGGAAGTTGTTCTCTTGCTATTTTACAATTAGAGTCTGATAGATGTGGAAGAATAGTGATATGTAATTAAACAATGGAAATGTTTTCCTGTGTTAATAACATATATTTTCTAAACATAGAAAATAAGGAAATGTGAATATATATATATATGTATATATATATATAATTGATGATTGATTGATAGAATTTCCATTTGGAAATAATATCGTTGTTTGCACACGTATTTTTTTTGATATTTAACTCACCGACTATCGAAGTTTTTTTGACCATTTTAACATTGTTAATATGGAGAGACCGGTTGGATTATTATCCAAAGAACCACTTTGTATTGGCATAAGCGTTGTGAATCATATATTCCAAAGATAATTAAAGACGGAATAAAGTGCAAGGGCTATTGTATAAGTCTTAGATAATAGTGCCTAAGATGGATGTATTGAATAGTGCCTTCGGTTCATCCTGTTCCTGGATGAATGTCAAACAGAGTATTTCCAGAAAGGTCACGTACATTGATTTCTTCAACCGAACCAAGAGTGGAAGCGAAGAAGGAAACTTCTTTAGCTAACATGTAATGTACTGTTGTAGACGTCAATTAGTGATTTTTGATGGATCTGACAATATGGTATTTGAAGTGAATCAGATGTGATGATGAAGCGTAACCTCAAGCCTCATCAACCGGTAAATGACAGAAATCGGGCAGGCAGCATGGCTAAGTCGTTCGCTCTGAAGTAGGGTGTAAGATCACATGATCTAGAGTTACATTTACTTCTAAAAATCTGTTGTTGATGCTGTCCCATTTGGGAAATGGTTGCTGATCCCAACCGTTGGTGATATACATTCGATACACTCAAGCGAAATGAATGGTCGGTCATGTGTGGCTGGGTTGTAAGATGTTCTTGTTGAACCCAGTGTATTCCTTTCTAGAGGTACACTAGCGAAAGGTGGTTCCATACATTGTCATAGTTGGAAATCCATTACCCAATACGTGCTTGCGGTTTTTATTGTATACTATGTATGTAGAACATGAGATGAAAGCGTTTCTGATAGATGATTATTATATTGTGGTTGATATACATTATTATAATATCAAAAGGTTTTTGATATAAAGATAATTTGGATTGTCAAAAGGGAAAAACTCGCTCTGTTACACGGCGTGGTCTTATGAGACATCGATTACTTATTCGAACTGTTTTAGACTGTTTTACTCATACCAGTCCCATGACTGACCCGGAGTTTATTTTGTTTTGTTTTCCCTAAACTCTTGGGTGCCCAATTTTGTACGCGCAGTCAACTTGTCGGGATTTGTAGATACTTGAAGAGCTGGAGCAGGAGGCTTCAGGATCATATAGCTATAGTTTATTTCCGCTGTGTTGTAAGTGCTTTACTTTGAAAATGATATATATTCAAGTACATATTTATATTTCAAGGATATATTATCTATTATATGTTATTCGTTCCACTGTAAGGTTCGTGTTACTCTGATGTTGTGTTCTTCTTCTTCTTATATTCTAAGTTTCTATCTTATATTTCCTCACCCCATAATTTCTTTCATTAATCATCCAGTATTTTCGACCCTTGGATGTTTGATATGTGTTGTATATCGGATAACCAAAGTCGATAAAACCCGGGTCGTTACAGTTGGTATCAGAGCTTAAGTTAAGTGAATTACCTTGGCTTTGTGGCGTGACTCAGTAGAGATGGGGTTAATAATACCCTGGATTGAGTTTGAGTGTATATATACGAGAGAGCGTATTTGTTATTGATATAAAAAAATTGTTTTATATTGCGGAGATTTATTGGTTGAGTCGTTTATGAGTTCTGGTCGATCAGTTTGATCCACTGTATCGGTAGGGATTTTGTAAACACTTGAATACAATGGGTCGACACGTTATGTTTTGTAAAGAGGGTAAATGAAATAATTTACCTAAATTATATTTTTTTGATATAAAGGATTTATATTGAAATGATTATAATATATTGGATATATTAGTTGTTATTATAATCGAGTAAGATTATAAATTAAATGGATATGTAAATAACCAATCAGAACTCATATAAGTGAAATACGTGAAATCAGATGAGTTAAATCTAAAATTTAAACCAGAAATTGAATTAAAACTCTGGAGAATTGGATAAGTGTTTGTAAATGGATTTGGATTAAAAATAAGGAAAATTTAAGATCTTGGGTGATTTTAAATTGTTTTACAAGCAGTGTGAATTATATTTTGAAATGAATTTCAAAGTGGAAATGTTTAGAAATGGTTTTATAGTATTGAAATCACTTCGATCGCTGGAAAATAGATTCTGATGATGACAGCTACATCATCAATATTCATTTTCGAGTTGTAAGTGACGAAATACTACCAAAGATACTATTTTGAATTTGTTTTGGGAAAGACAAGTTGTGTTGAATTTCAAAAAGAATATTTTGATTTTTGAAAAGAGTAAACTGTTTAAAAACTCCCAGGGAAAGACTGTTTGAATTAAAAACAAATTTAACAGAAATTTGTGAAATCAAATTTGAATTAAAGTTAAGCCAATAAAGTGGTAACTGAGATTGAATTAGAATGATATCAAGACAAATTGGATTGTGAGATTCAAAGTTGAAGTGTAATGTGATAATCAAGTTAAGAGTTGGGAATCGAGAAGAAACTCGAGTTGAAATGATATTTGGCTCGGATATAAGCGAATGGTTGTGTTGTGGGTAAAAGCAGATTGGAATTTGATTGGGATGACCCTTGTATCCGCTGAATTGATAACAGGTGGAACGAATATAATGATATGCCGACAAAAAGGTACAAGCTTATGTTTCATATGGTATGATATTTTGATGAGTCGAACTGGCAAGCCGCTTGGCTGTTTGATTTTCTTTTGGGTTGGAGATGGCCCAGAGAGGAGAGTTGTAGTTGTACTTATTGACCAGTACAAAGGAGGTGCTGGCGAAATTTTTTGAAGAGTTAAGGCGTTAGAAAATTTTCAGGATTTTTGGAAATTTTTGTTGATAAGAATTAAATAAATTTTTAATTGAAATTAAATTGATTCAGTTGAAACTGAAGTTAAGAAGTGAACAAATATGTTCTAACCAGTCGATATGGTCGTTCTCCACCTTAGCAATTTCGAGGACGAAATTATTTTAAGTGGGGAAGATTGTAATGACCCGCATTCGCAGAGGGTATAATAATTAATTTATTTAATTATATAAACAGTGATATTGTGAATTTAATGGTGGTTTAATTAAATAATGGTGAATATTTAATTAAAATAATAAATAAAATAATATATTTAATTCTGAAATAATCAGAATTGGCTGAAATGGCGATATGGTGTGAACTAGATCATCTGTGATATTTAATTCAGTTTAGAATTGAATTAGAATAACGAATATATTATTTAAACGACAGTTTGAACGTATAATTATATTGTAATTAAAATCGAGCTGGAAATGGCGCTGCAGTTCGTAATTGGGCGATTTGAACTTCAACAGAATGTACAGGATTCGTTTTAAGCCGGATTTCTGTGAAATAAGAAACGTGTGGAGCTGGTGGAGTACATTTTTCAAGTGGAAGAGAAAAATCGAGATTTGGTCGTGTAGATTTTGATTTATGTCCAAATCAAATTTTAGAAAAGTCATTGTGGAATTCCTTTATAATTAGTAACGCTTTATTTACGTTATAAAAGGGTTTTCAATATATTTGGATATCGGGTTTGAATTTAGACAAGATTCCTTTAAGACGTAGTGATAATTTAATTTTTAGAATTTTATTGTAATTTTTAATTAATTAAATAACCAACTTTTTATTTGGAGTATTTTGCACCCTTAATCAGCGATTTTGGGGTTTCACAATAAGAGTTAATCCACCGGCATTATTATATCTTTGGGATCGTGGTACGTTGGTCGTCACAACGGTATGTTCAACTCTGTCTATAGCAATCCGTACAATCGTATAAATCTTGTGTAACGAAGTTGGTGCACCGAGGTACGCTAAAAACTTTGTAACCTAAACAACGTTCTCTCAGCCACAGATAAAGGAAAGCATGGCATCCTCTACATCACAAAACAAGTGGAAACGTGGCCTTCAAAGGCTCCACACTCATCCTCTCCTATAACCGAATATCTTTCCGTAGCCTCAAATAAAGCAGGCCGCCACTCCTTTTTGCTTTCACCACAAATTCCCACTTTAAAAATCAAACTAAAGATAGTGAAAGAAAATTAAAACCAAAAAGAAAGAAACGCATGCAAATATTTTGGAAGAAGCGTTCAATACTGAGCAACGGTTTGAGGGAGTATAGCGGGACTATTTTTCGTTTTAACGTATTGAATTAACAGGGGAAGAAGCCAATGTTATTAGCGTTTAGAATAGAAGAGTTTTAGGCGTTGGAGACGTTGAGCTTGAGGAGGGAAGCACGACATGTTTGGGTTTCTCTTTTATGAAGCAACGTTTGGGTGTTTTGTGTATGTGGGTGACGTAGTTGCGGCTTCAGACCCGACATCCGAGTCTGAGCAGGAGGTCGGCGGCCCTGATGAAGCTCAGGTGACATGGCGACAAGGAGAGAGATTCAAAGTTCGGTGAAGAATAGGAGGAGTTGACGTGCGTTTATGGGGGGCATCGGTTTTGGAGTTAGCAGAAGGAGGTTGTTTTAGCGGAGACCTGAACAAAGTGGCAGATGGGCTTTTACGTGAGCTGGTCTGAGAATTTGAAAGGGGAGAGTGCGGTTATATGGAGGTACGGTTGCGGTTATCTGGAGATGTTGTATGGACGCAGTGACATGAAGGGGAGTATCTCAGCAAGTTGAATTTTTGTTTGGTGAAAAGCGGAATACTTAATGATCGGTAATAGCACAAAAAGTAATAGAGCTGATTTCGGGTTGGTACTAGGAAGAAGACATACTGTTAAACGGGCGTGGGTCATTTAGCAGGGTGATGGGCCGATTTGAAATACGGTAAGGCCCATTTGGAAAAGAAATTTAGTTTATTTTAAATTCAAAATGTATATTAAATTCTGAACGTTATATCTCGGTCATACTTTATCAGAATTCTGAACGGTCATATCCGATGGGATCGTATGGATGGTGGCTACGAAATGGAACTGACTAGGAGTGAATCCGAGCTCGCTACAATTTATTGTAAAATAAATTGTCCATCTGAATCAAATCGAACGACAATTATCGTTAATTAATGAAGATAGTCCAATATGAGTAAATCTCACTAACTCTGACCAGTTTATAATTTCATGTTGTATTTTTAGAACTATTAAATATTGGCTGATTGACTATGTGTTGATTGTTTGATTGAACTGCTAGTCAGTCAGTTGAATTTCTATATTGATTCTGTTTAACAGAATATATCATATGGAACTGAAAGTGATGTTGATTTTATTATGTAACATCTGTGAATGCTGGGAAACAGGTCAGAGGAATCCGACTGGATTCCTCAATAGCTATTTTATTTTTTCATATATTGTGATATATGACGTGGTTTATAATCTGTTGTTGATTGTATGTGTATGGACGATATTTGACATCATGACTTGATATGTTAAACACCATAACATACCGAAATGTGAAAAAGGCGAATTTTTAAATGGTATTTGAAAATAAAATATTTGTAAAATCAAAAGGGTTTTATAAATGAAATGTTTAAAAATGAAATATTTATAAATAGAAATCTTTATAGGTGAAATTATATAGAAAGGGGAAATCTTTATAAATGAAATATTTATAAAGAAAAGGGAATATTTATAAAATCATAAGATTTTATAAATGAGATATTTATTGGTTAATTAAATAATAGATGTTAAACGAGATATTTCTTTGGTAAATAAATAAGAGATTATTAAGGGATTTTTCACTTAGGAAATAAATAGAAATATGAAGGAGAATTTATTTAGAAAATAAATAAAGAAAAAGGGGATTATTTGATAAGAGAATAAACGCAGTCAAAAGGGGATTATTTTATAAGAGAATAAACGCTGTAAAAAGGGATTATTTGATAAGTGAATAAACGCTGTTAAAACCTGTAAAATGGGAATTTTTGGATAGGGGATATTTATTGGGAAAGTAAATAGAGTTAATGAAAAGGAGTTTAATCGAATTTAATTATTCGGAACAAGTTAGTCGAATATGATTAGTCTAGTCGAGTTAATCGAAAGTAGTTATTCGAACATAGTTAATCAAATGGAGTTTAACAGAAATTAGAAACTGACTAGAGATTAATAAGTTGAATGATTTTTTGGGTATCGATCTGATGTTGGTTTCGGCCTTCGGGGTTTATACTTAGGAAGTTGTTTTCTTGCTAGTTTACAGTTAGAGTCTGATAGATGCGGAAGAATAGTGATATGTAATTAAACAATGGAAATGTTTTCCCGTGTTAATAACATATATTTTCTAAACATAGAAAATAAGCAAATGTGAATATATATATATAATTGATGATTGATTGATAGAATTTCAATCTGGAAATAATATCGTTGTTTGCACACGTATTTTTCTTTGATAGTTAACTCACCGACTATCGAAGTTTTTTTGACCATTTTAACGTTGTTAATATGGAGAGACTGGTTGGATTATTATCCAAAGAACCACTATGTATTGGCATAAGCGTTGCGAATCATATATGCCAAAGATAATTGAAGACGGAGTAAATTGCAAGGGCTATTGTATAAGTCTTAGATAACAGTGCCTAAGATAGATGTACTGAATACTGCCTTCGGTTCATCCTGTTCTTGGATGACTTGTATGGTTGAATGTCTAACAGAGTATTTCCAGAAAGGTCACGTACATTGATTTCTTCAACCGAACCAAGACTGGAAGAGGAGGAAACTTCTTTAGCTAACATGTAATGTACTGTTGTAGACGTCAATTAGTGATTTTCGATGGATCTGACAATGTGGTATTCGAAGTGAATCGGATGTGATGATGAAGCGTAACCTCAAGCCTCATCAACCGGTAAATGACAGAAATCAGGCAGGTAGCATGGCTAAGTCGGTCGCTCCGAAGTAGGATGTAAAATCACCTGATCTGGAGTTTCATTTACTTCTAAAAATCTATTGTTGATGCTGTCCCATTGGGGAAATGGTTGCTGATCCCAACCTTTGGTGATATACTTTCGATACACTCACGCGATATGAGTGGTCGGTCATGTGTGGCCGAGTTGCAATATGTTCTTGTTGAACCTAGTGTATTCCTTTCTAGAGGTACACTAGCGAAAGGTGGTTCCATACCTCATCATAGTTGGAAATTCATTATCCAATACGTGCTTGCGGTTTTGATTGTATACTATGTATGTAGAACGTGAGATGAAAGCGTTTCTGCTAGATGATTATTATATTGTGGTTGATAGACATTATATAATATCAAAAGGTTTTTGATATAAAGATAATTTGGATTCTCATAAGGGAAAAACCCTTTCCGTTACACGGCGTGGTCTTATGAGATATCGATTACTTATTCGAAATGTTTTAAACTGTTTTTCTCATACCAGTCCCATGACTGACCCGGAGTTTATTTTGTTTTGTTTTCTCTAAACTCTTGGGTGCCCAATTTTGTACGGGCAGTCAAGTAGTCGGGATTTACAGATACTTGAAGAGATGGAGCAGGAGGCTTCAGGATCATATAGCTATAGTTTATTTCCGCTGTGTTGTAAGTGCTGTACTTTGAAAATGATATGTATATTGAAGTACAGATTTATATTTCAAGGATATGTTATCTATTATATGTTATTCGTTCTGCTATGAGGTTTGTGTTACTCTGATGTTGTGTTCTTTTTCTTCTTCTATTCTAAGTTTCTATCTTATCTTTCCTCACCCTCTAATTTCTTTCATTAATCATCCAGTATTTTCGACCCTTGGATGTTCGATATGTGTTGTATATCGGATAACCAAAGTCGACAAAACCCAGGTCGTTACACCTGGCATGCACCACCCATAGCTCCACCTTGCCCATGCTCCGGGTCGTGTTGCCCACTCCAGCTCACTCCCTCCGGCTATCCACCTTGCTCCGACCTCCCTTGCTTCTCCCTGGAAAAAACCATACCCCTTCATATAAAAAAGAAAGCAAGGCCAAAACCGCCTGAGCCTTAGCCGGCACAGCCACGCCGTGCACACCCCTGGCCTCTCCTCCTCCAACTGATATTGCCATCCCTCTTGCTATGGTGGTGTTGTGTTTGTGTGTGTAGGTTCATTTTGTGTGTTGTGTACGTTTGTACGAATGTGTATTGTGTTGAAACCAATAGCGTGTGAAGTGGAGTGGTAAGTCATGGGGATGTTAAGTGTGAAGTTGGATGTTTAATTTTGAGCATGGCTATTTGGAGATATTTTTTGTTTGGAGTATTTTAAACAACGTATATATATATTTTTCTTTACACGGATGCTCATATATTTTATAAAATAATAGAGTGTTGATTTAGAATTTGTGATCTGAGCTTGAGTTAATTTAAGTTAGTGATTCAATTAGTTGATTCGATCGTGCTGTCAGCTTTCAAGTCAGCTTCCATGTCTGTTTCAGCCTGTCTCGCCGATTTCTATTTTGTCACACAAGGTGAGAATCCTCACTCACGATTAACAATTCTACTTACTGGATTGATATCATTTGCAATGACATTTGAAATGTTCAGATTGCTCTAGAAAACCCAACTTATTTGTTATGCAACTTGTGCACATGTGACATGCACACTTTTGGCATATATGACACGAATTTGATGGTTGTGATATATGCTATTTGAAATGTTATATTTTTTCTGTTCTTAAACTGCAAGTTCCTTATAGATTTATAAAACCCCTATGGGTTGAAATGATACATACTCAAATCACTGTATATATATAGAAAGAGAGAGAAAATCAAAATGAATTGTTTAGGATGCGGGTTGAAGTGATAAATACCTGTAAATTGAATATTAAACAGATTGAAACGATATATATATATATATATATGTATGTATATGTAAGTATGTATTACTAGGCCTACATACGCTACAATAGAATCACCATATTACAAGGGTGTAAAATAGTTGTAAAGGTCTTTTTACAACTGTGATTGCACTAATGTATATTAAGAATCTGTAATAGACTAAAATCTTTTACAACTATGTATTACCGTTGCAACAAACAGTTCTCATATACCCTATTACAACTATTGGATAACAGTAGTAGTAATAGCTACTATAACTATTTTCCACCGTTGTGACTTAGTGTGTGTGTGTATATATACATACATACATATATATATATATATATGAGTATTAATTCCATATAAATTGATATGAATTCAAATCCAATTTGCGTATAAATTTATATAAAATAAAATCTAAACACAAAATGTAAATGTAGTAATAAACAGATATCTAAAAGAAAGTTTGATATAAATTCAAATGCATCATAATCCATTTATAGATAAAACATCATGACTTCATATTCAAAATACAAATTAGAATAATATACCACATAAAATTGTATAAAATTAAAACTCACTACAAGACTGTATAAATGTACAACTCACTGTAAGACTGATTGATATGCACGTAAATATGCCCATTTATATTCATGCATTTATTCTGGTTATAATCAAATAAATAACATAAGTGGGCTATTTTTACATGTTTTAATCTAAAACCCAAAATTCTCAAATTATAATGCATTCATCTTCATATTTGGGGAAAAACTATCATTTGTGCATGTATTATTTTATGATAAAATTACTTTTTTATTTTCATGTGTCATGTAGGAATTTAAGAGAAAAAATAAAGTATTCACATGAAGTTCACATGCAGTTATACATGCACATAGTGGATACAAAGAATTGGAGATGGAATTAACTCATACACTACTTAGTGAAGGACCCCACCTATCCATTATATCTCCTTCCTTAATGGTACAATTATGAGACAAAGGCTTCATGCATTCTACATGACTTATTAGTGGCTAAAACAAGATTAAAAGCTTCATGAAGGGTTATTTTTGGTAGTCTCCAACAAAAGTAATTAGGTTTTAGAACATGTATAAATACCCTATTTATGTTGATGTAAACTCTCTTCTCTTTTATCCTCTTCTTTAATTTAGTTTAGAGGAAAGCTCTCTTTTTCTTTCATGGCTTCTTAGCGATTTCTCTCTTATGTAATTTCCATGTTAATGCAATTTAATTTCTTGTTCATTTAATTCTTGTTATTTATTTTATGTGTTAGTGTAATTTTATTTTATGCAAGTAGTTTAGTTTAGTTTTGTTAATTAATTCTCTCGTTTTCCTTTATTTTTAATGTTGCATTCTATCTATGTTGTCATAATTACATACATTAGAGGCTAATCCCTTTCAACTTAGGGGTAATGAAGCTATCTTGATTATGTACATAGATGCAACATAATTTTTTTTATTTATGCTCTCTTTTTTTGCTTTGTGTCATGTTGATGTTATTGGTTTTATGTTCATTATTGAATTTGATAGCCTATATTGTTGACACCAAATAGGCTATGCTTAGTCATGTGTTCACTAATTACCTCTTCATCTGCATATGATGATGGTGCTTAAGTGGAGGTTGAAACAAAAATTTGGTAGTCTATAGTTCTAATTAATAGTTCACAGGCCATGCTTAAAGTATATTTCAATTTCAACTTGTTCATTTTTCATTTGAATTAGTATGGTGATTTAGTAGGTATGTTATAGTTTGATAGTTTATTTTGTGCTAATTAATAGCATGAACAAGCTATACTTGTAATAATCATATCAAATAAATTCACAAATTACCAAAAACGAGAGATCATGGTTTCATTTTATGTTGATTCGTGTGATCTAGAGAGTGGATTTACTCCTAAGTTGTTATTTAACTCTCATTTTCTTATTTAGCTTAGTTTGTTTGTTTAGTGTAGTTGTAGTTTGTTTGTTTAGTATAGTTGTAGTTAGTTAGTTAAATCTTCACTCGACTTTTTTTTAATTTGATTGAATAAAATTAGAATTACTTCTTTCCCCGTCGATCGACTCGTATTCGCTAACGTACTACAAGTGTACGCCGAGCGCTTGTGGGTTTTTTACACTTCGCAACGATTTTCTAATCAATAGAATCTTCATCGTCGAACACTGATATATAATTTAATTTGCTTAAGAAAATGCTTCTGTGTATGCATGTTAATGTAGTGAACAATTCCACCTTGCATTGAATAATCAATACATTTATAAACTGGAAACTTAAACAGTTGAAGTTTTGGAGAAGTTCGCTGTTGAAGCTGAACTGTTACTATCTAAGTAAATTTTCATAAATATTAAATAAACATTTCAATATAGTGGATATTAACAGTTGAGATTTAGGGGAGTGTGAAAATTCCCTTAACTGCTAAATAATCAATTTGTATCTTTAACAAAATGATGGAAATATATTGGATTTAACTCACAACGATCCATAGCCATAACCATAGGAGTTGAATTTAAGTAAATTATTAAGTTCATCTGCACCAACTAAGAGAAGAAAAAAAAAGAAACTATTATTTTCATGTCCTTCAAAATAGCACTATTAAAGTAAAAAAAACAAACAAGCAAAGGTTCATTCTCTGTACCTAGAAGGAACACTGATATTTCAATAGCGGAAGGGAAAACCTCGACATACCTTGACCCAGTCATATTCCTATCCTTGCACATCACTTCTTCGGCCTTCTCCACAAACTTAAACTCAAAATGAGCCTCATCTATAGCCTTTCCATTAAAAAAATGTAGTTTCTAATTTAAATAGAATTATATGTTAGAACAGTTTAGAAAAATGCATCTGATGTTATGATAGCCAACTTCATGCACATAATATTAGTATGCTCAAAATAAATGTAATAGACATAAAACAATGTTGTTATAAACAAAATGGAATAAGCTACGTTGGCAGCGGTGTAAATAATGTTATGCACAAACTATTCAGTTACCAAAAACAAAGAAGTTAAATAACTGGAGTTAACACTAGAGCTTATAGGAGAGTCATATCATATTGCACAGTGAAATAGAAATTAAATATTTGTACAAAAATAATTGTCAATAGAAAAATACACTGAACGATGAAGATAATAAGTAATAGCATTAGACAAGGAGTATTAAACATGTAAACCAAAAATCAAGAAGAATATTGGCTCTAACACTATTTCGCAACCAATGTTATTTTTAGTCTATATTAGCAAAACATATATTAAAAACCCTCTAATTTAGCTACTTAAGCTAATTTGACATTATAAATCACCACGATTAACTAATTAGTTTAGATCACCATAAGATGTTCAAATAAATGATTGTTCCTGGTATGTAGTTGGAAGCTGTTGTTATGTAACATCAAAGCGGCGACTTTCAACTATGTGGTAACAACAAATAAAAGCAAAAATGATATAAAGAAAAAAAGTCGAAAAGAAAAAAAAAACCAAAAAAAAGAAAAACCGAAGTACCTGAAATAATAAGTAATGGTGTTTTCACCTAAATCCCTGATGCGTGCGACAATGGAGGCTGATGGAGATCGTAAAAGCCAGACTTTTCTTTCTCTTTTTCTTTTTTTAAGGCGACCATTAAAGATCTCAAGAGTTAGGGTTTAATCTTTGAGTTGGGTCTCAAAATTTAATTGGGTCTGTTGGATTGCTTGGTTAGAAAAGCAGGCTTGTGGAGGGAAGATGATAATTCCGAGGACATACTAAAAGCGGTCTTGTAAAGGGAAACGAAAATTTCGGTGTACAGGATACATCATTTCTACTCTTCTCTTTAAAATCGATTATCAATAAGGAAAATTGCAGTGTACAAGATACAATATTACATCTTTTTATTTATTAATTACTTATTAATAATTATTGAATGTTATTTATTAATTTAATTAGTGGATGGTAATTATTAATGTTAATTATTTCTTGCTAGGGTGACCAAATTATTAATGTGAAATTTTTGATTGGAGCCAAAAAGCATTTTGTTTCGAAGAAGAAGTGATTTGATTTTCCTTTGGAGCCAAAAAGCATTTTGTTTCAGAGCTGAAGTGTTTTGATTTTCATTTGGAGCCAAAAAGCATTTTGTTTCGGAGCTGAAGTGTTTTGATTTTCATTTGCAATGGCCAACAATGATCGTTAAGGCTTGATTGTCAAGATTCGACATTTTCATTTGCAATGGCCAACAATGATCGTTAAGGCTTGATAGTCAAGATTCAATGATTAGTCCGAGAACACCATCAACTAAATGGCGATGATTGAGATTATTTTTAGAGGCATGACCTATTCATAGACTTTATTTATTGCACGGAGTCTTCAGGCAGATTCAACATGTCTATAATAATAATGATGCGGGAAGGAAAAATTCCCGACAACCCCTATTAGAGATGAGGGTGAAGCCTGACTTCCTTTCTCATAATAAAGAAAAAATTAATCATTAATTATTACTAATTCACAATTAATTATTACTTCTTAATTTCTAGTCATTATTTATTACTTATTACATCTTAAAATTTGTTATTGAAAGATAATGTAATAACCCGGAAAATGTGAACCAGTTTAAAAATTTTTAAATTAGGTAATTACCAAAGAATTTGAATAATTTAAATAGCCTATTTCCATAAAATATAGAATTGGGTATAATATTGCAGTTTGAAATTTTGAATACAAAATTTGTCTGACTGTACCGGGTGGAAAATATAATGGATTTTAACGAAACTGAAAATATTTAAATCTGTTTATCAATACCTTTCTAACGAATTTGAAAAATCGAAATTTCATAACGGAAATCAAAAGTTATGGCCAAATGAATTTTCAGAAAGGTCGCTATATAGTGTATTTAGCCCTTGAAAATTGAGATTTTGCATACGACCTTGGAATTCGACGAAACCACTTTTGTTGGGTCCGGGATGTCAAATTATTGCTAAGTTTCAAATTTTACAATTTTTGAAGCTAGTATGTGAGCGGGGCAAAAGATAATGTGTTTGGTCAAATTCTGTTAAAATGGGTCGACCTAAAA
The DNA here is from genome assembly GCA_030737875.1 of Allium sativum. Taxonomy (NCBI): domain Eukaryota; kingdom Viridiplantae; phylum Streptophyta; class Magnoliopsida; order Asparagales; family Amaryllidaceae; genus Allium; species Allium sativum. The sequence continues at coordinate 300,969,477 of CM060925.1, read as the reverse complement.
ATGGCCGTTTTTCAAACGAGCTCAGAATTCAACGAAACTGGTTTTGTTAGGACCGTATCGTCAAAACAAAGCTAGATTTATTTTTCTGGAATTTTTTGATTCAGTTTGTGGCCCTGGCAAATTGAAATGTACGTTTAAATTAAATATCGAATGTTTTATATTTTAATTTGAAAAATAATTGACTGTAACAGTCGAAATGGCCAACGAAACATATCCCATTGTGTCCGGAATGGGGGTATTTAGCTAGAGGCGACAGTCGTTGGGTTTAAAAAGGAGTCCGTTTGCAAAAACACTATTTAAAATTTCCTATAAAGCATGGATCAATAGGAATTTTTCATTAAAAAAAAAATCCGAACCCTAGCCGCCAGAGACGATCTGGATGACTCAGAGTGCTTGAACCTTCTCAACAACATTGTCGCCGCCTCAGGCGGTTTCACCGCCGCCACCAGTTGAGACTTCTGACCGCCGTCGCCTCCTCTCCACATCCGACCAACCCACGACCCCAGCCATCGACCATCGGCGTCGGAAATCGACGAGGAAGTCACGACCTTCAGGGCACCGCCGCGACGCGCACACGCCACCGAACCTTTCGCCACCACCGCCGATCTGGAGGTGGTTTGTAGCTCTTTGACGCAGTGTAGTCTGATCGAAGCATCGAGGTACGGATTGGCTGAAAAATCATGACCTAGTTTCGAAGTTTTTAAAACCTTTCTGATGTAAATTTCTGAAATGAAAATAACACTTTTAAGTGTTGCAAAACTTTGAAAAATAATATCTTTTTCATTCTTTAACGAAATTTGATGAAACAGGAGACACCGTGACCGCAAGGAGGCTCTCTACATTCTAGAAGAAGCCGCGGATTTTTCTGACCTTCCTACGATTTTTAGCACTGCAATAGCCAATGTGAGGAATCTAAACTATTTGTGTGAATGAAATCGCGTTGTATAAATTATATAAGCGAAGTGTAAATTATATACGCATTGTATACCTCATGTACATGTGTTGTATAAGTTATATTAGCGATGTATAAATTATACAAGCGTTGAATGAAACATATATGCTTTGAATTGTGATGAAATGCAAGTGAATTATTATATTATATATATATATATATACTCCCCTCGTCCACAGACCATGGACGATATTTATTGCTTGTGTTTGACGTGATATTATATGGTATGACGAATGGTTGGAAATAATTGTTTGTGGTTGATATTGTGGTTGAAAAATACCTTTGTGGTTGAAAAATACTCTTATGGTTGAAACAAAATAGAACAGGATTGTGGAATTGAAAATAAATCATGCCGCCTGCGTGCGAACTAGATGCATGATACCCATTGTCAAAAACTGCGAGGTTTTAAGGTAGAGCGAGGAGCCGTACTAGGGACGGTCCCGGTTTTAACTACCCTGCCGTTATGCTGCCGAAATTTTCTGAAATATTTATGTGTTAGAATAATTTTCATTCGTTGAAATAAATTACATAAACTATATCGAATATTCATGTGTTGAGTTGCAATTCATTCGTTGAGTTGAAATTCATGTGTTGAATATTATTTGAATTTAAACAAATGGCTTTAGCGATAAAAATCACATTTTTATATATATACAAACTATATCGAATATTCATGTGTTGAGTTGCAATTCATTCGTTGAGTTGAAATTCATGTGTTGAGTATTATTTGAATTTAAACAAATGGCTTTAGCGATAAAAATCACATATATATATATATATATATATATATATACAAACTATATAGAATATTCATGTGTTGAATTGCAATTCATTCGTTGAGTTGAAGTTCATGTGTTGAATGTTATCATCTTTTAAAAATAAAATGAATCGACAATGAAAACTATATTTTTATAGTGAATATGAAGTGTTAAAAATACACATGTGTCGAATAAATATTTTTGATGAGAAAAAATTCCTTATATCATGTATACGCTTAGTTAAAGATACACATGTGTCGAATAAATATTTTTGATGATACAAATATTCCTTTTATCATGTATACGCTTAGTTAAAGATACACATGTGTCGAATAAATATTTTTGATGATACAAATATTCCTTTTATCATGTATACGCTTAGTTAAAGATACACATGTGTCGAATAAATATTTTTGATGATAAAAATATTCCTTTTATCATGTATACGCTTAGTTAAAAATACGCATGTGTTGAAATAAATAGTAGTTTGCTAGGAATATTATTATTAGCTTTGTTCTGCATATATATACATGTGTTGAACAGGAAAAATGGATTAGCTGTAGAGTAAAGAAATTATTTGCGTGCCCGACAAATAGGTAAACCTTGATGAGTTGGCTGCGCAATTTTATTTATATATCAACTCCTGTGAATGCCATTGGAGGCGGAGTGCTGGTTTTTCTGTGTGAAATAATAAACAACGCCATAGGATAGTAACAATTAATTTTGAACTACACTACATGGCATACTTCTTGACGATAGGCATACTTCATCATATTCCACATAAGCAATTGGAGCTTGTGTGACGAGGTGGAAGATTTACCATATAAGCAAGAGGCTTGTATGGCGATGACTATGTACTACAGGTTGAACTGATGACTGATATGGACTATATAAATTATAACGATAAATTGCCAGATTAATAAAAACCCCGCACGGGTCTGGAGTTGATAATAATCACGTCGCTCTAGTTATTAGATACGGAACATGTACTATTTATTTCCACACGGAAACGGGGTGACGGGAATTTATTCTATGGAGTGATTATCAGTACATGCTCCCCCGTAAACACCAAAATATATCACTATAAATATGTGAATGCTTTTTAGGATTTATTGGGTACCTAATACGGCCCAATAAATTTCCAAACCCCTCCCCGTACAAAGGAGGTTATGGCGAAATTTTTCGAAATATTAAGGCGTTAGTGAAATATTTGAAGTGAAAACGAAGTTGAAAATATAAAATGAACTATAGTTGAAATTATAGAATTAACTATATTTATATATATAAATATAAATATAATTAAAAGGAATAGAGGCCGTGCAGTTCGCGTTTCGGAATCGTAATTTGAAACGATTAGTACGAGAAATCCGACCATCGGATTTTCCCGAAACCGCAACCGCTGGGTTAGCCTTGGAAATATCTTTCCAATGGCACCAACCTTGTAAAAATCCAACGGTTGAATTGTCCGGAATGTTTAATTCAAATCTGAAGAAAAACAGCGCCAGGATCGTTTATATTTATATATAAATATAAATATAATTAAATTAAATCGAATAACGACGCTGCAGTTCGAATTTTGAAACTGTAACTACAAACGACTAGTGTGGAAGATCCGACCGTCGGATTCTCACGAAACTGGAACCGTTGGGTTCGCTTTGGGGATATCTTCCCACTGATATAGACTTTGTAGAAATCCAACGGTTAGAGTTTCCGATATGTGTAAAACAAATTAAGGGAAAAACAGCGCCAGTGCCACGGCACGACCTGAAACGTCATTTAATTAAATATGGCCATTTTTAAATGAATAAAAATGGCGAAAAATCGTTATAAAATATTATAAGCAATATTGATTGAGAATAATCCAAATGGGCTTGAATTGTTTGATATTTGATGGTTGTATGTGTATGACATGAAAATAACACTAAAGAACCGAAAGATGGATGTCGAATAATATAACCATAAAATGAATCGATTTAAATTCTAATGACGTGAATTATTTGAAAAGGCCGAGATAACCCTCATTTCAAATAATTTATCGAGCGATTCGAATTGGAAGATGCAAAGACGATTCAAGACCGACGATCTTTGTATCGGTTGGATGGGCGCTACTGAGGTTCCTAACCGGAGTAGCTACCGGAAAGGGACGGAAGTGGTAGCCGTCTGAACGTATGTGTTGATTGGACGGATATACGAGGAATTTGACGCCTCCGGTTTCGTTCAGACCCAGGACGGACTTGTAAAGGGACTGTGTGTCTGACATTGAATTTTGTTCTGTACCGATTGATCTCTGTTAAATATATATCTGTTTGGCGGCGGAGAATTTATTCTTTTGCTTAAAGCCCTTCTCTGAGACGTACGAGCTTAGAGGTTATATATCGATGGAAATCAATCGTACAGAGTGGACTGCTTATGTGGCATGCCAAGATGCTGCGATAAAGGCTTCTGTTGCAAAGCAAAGTCTTGTGGATGATGATCAAAGCAAGGTCTACGTGGCCCAGCTTTGTGTATTTCGTAGATTCGCGAACCTCACACCCCGGTATGAGTTAAAAACGGGATACGGACTACAGGGAGAGCACGACGTTTCTTTCTAGCTATGGTGGTGTCAGTGACTTACCAGCCCTGACATATATATCTACTTTTCACCTTTGTGGTTGTTGGAATGCGAGGCGCTTCGTTTATAGGTCTGTAAGGACCGGGAAACGTGTGTTCAGGCATAATTAATCCTCTAACGTAAGTGAGGACCGGCCCTGAAGATCCAGGATACCCAGTGTGCGTAGTCCTGAGGCATTTGCTAGAGTGTCTTGAAGCGGAGAGGAGCTTTCCCCTTGCCTCGACTCAAGACGGAAGTCCAATTTCCAATACGAAATAACGGACTTGATTGTAGAACTAGTATGGCGACATAGTATATGGTAGCTATGCCGTCTATGATTGATATTTATGATGCTATTCGCTTTTGAAACATATATGCACTAGTAATAATATCAAATGATTTTGCTTTATACGTATCAAGCATATTTGGCCATTATAAGGTAAAACTCTATCCTCCGGCTTGCGTTGCATTGTGTGATGGGACTTGAGTCTTATAATGGCTTCATTCTTTCTAAAAGCATTGCATTGTTTTAAAATAATTTACTTTGTTTTAAATGCACTAGCAATCACTGGAGTAAACCCGTTCCGCGAAAGTGGCGTGGTCCTATGATTTGCTATTAATGTTGTTTAACTGTTAAATAGATTCCTCATACCAGTCTCCATGACTGACTCGTTGTTTGTTTCACTTTGCAAACGCGGGTGCCCTTATTTTCACACGGGCAGCGTAGTACCCTGGTGACATGTTGTTTTTGGCTCTGCACTGCTGCATAGAGTGCATTTTTGCCTCATGGCGAGGCTGACTTCACAGAGATGACTTTGACATTTTCCGCCATTACTGTACTTACATTATGATTCCGCCACTGGCGATGCAGACTGATTTACTTTCCGTATTTCTCACTATATATATATGTATATGTATTCCGCCTTCGGCGATGTAGACTGCTACCCTTATTATGTCTCACTGCATGTATGTATTCCGCCTCTGGCGATGATGACTGATCACTTTCCTTTTATTTACTAAGTTATATCCCACGTTATGCTATTCTGATATTCCTACATGTTGTGATTCCGCTGTCATATCCATGTAAAATTATTTTATTTATTGTTTCTGCTATTATCTGTTCTCTGCTATGATGATTAATGTGTTATATTCCCATGATTATCCTTAATACCGCCCCTCGGATTTTGGGACCGTCACAGTTGGTATCAGAGCTTTGGTTAACCTTAGTTCCGGGATCTAACACATTAAACACCTCGTCAGAATAGAATCAGTAGTGTTCTAATGCGAGTAGCTCATTAGAGATAGGATTAGCAATGTCCTAGAATGAGTTAAGCAGATTAGCAAAACAATTTGATCAGTACATCATCATTATCTTTCCTTGTATTCCCTTGCTTTATCATTTATGAAAATTATCAAATCTGTGAGCTTGACTCTTTTCTTGCTTATACAGTATTCTCTTAGATGGCTACACGAGGAGCAGCAGCTAGAGGAGGCCGTGGAGGCCGAGGAGATGCAGCAGGAGGACGGGGGAATATCCCCGTAGTTGTGGAAGGCCCTATTGTTCAGCCACCAGCACCAGAGGACTTTGAGCTAGATAAAGTAGCAAAGAGGTACAGAAATCTTGGGGGAAAACCTTTTACTGGCACTGGTACAGTGACCGAGGCTATAGCTTGGCTGAAGACCTGTGAGAAAATCTTTGAAGGCATGGGAATGGGAACCAACAACAAAGCCCGACTTGGTATTTGGCTCCTTCAGGAGGAAGCAGAGCTGTGGTGGGATGCCATTACCTCAAAGGATGCAGCTGGTACTGTCAGGACTTGGGAGCAATTCAAAGCTTTGTTCAATGAGAAGTTTGTACCTGAACAGGCTCTAGAGAGGATGCGGGAGCAGTTTGCTAATCTCCAGCAAGGGGATCTCTCTATTCAGGATTATCTAAATAAGTTCACCCAATTGTCGCGCTATGCTCCAGAGCTGATTACGACCAACAAAGCAAAGAACAAGAGATTCATATTTGGGCTGAAGCGCAAGTACCATGATAGAGCTATGAGCAACATCAAACTCTCCTTTACAGAACTAGTAGAGATGGCTTGCAATTACGAAGACATGGATGAGAGGCACGCTAGCCAAGACCGCACCAAAAGCCAAGCAGGGAATAAGCGCAAGGCCTCAACAGATCAACCCGAGTCTAGCATTACCGCGACCGCTACTCAGAAACCTGCAAAGATCCCGAAAGGAAATTGCTACAACTGCGGGAAGCCAGGTCATTTTTCTAATGTATGCAAAGCTCCGAGGAAACCAAAGGCAAATGACTCAGTCGAATGCTACAACTGCCATAAGAAGGGGCACTATAGCAAGAATTGTCCTTTGAAGCAGAACGCACAAGTGGCTCATGTGTATGACGGGAAGACCCCGCCAGCTACCATGGATGGATCAGGTAAACCCGATGTCTTGGGAGGTACCCTTACCATTAAAAATATTCCTGTTTCTGTACTTTTTGATACCGGTGCATCACGTACCTTCATTTCTGGTAGTATTGTCCATAAGTTAAAATTGAAACAAAGAATTCTAAAAGAACCAATTAAAGTTCGAAACCCGATAGGAAGTTCCGTTAGTCTCAGTTTATATTGTAGAGTGCCTATCTCTTATTCATGTTACAATTTTCCCATCCACTTAATTGTCATGGATTTTTCGGAATTCGATGTTATTCTCGGTTTGGAATGGTTAACAAAATATAAGGCCAAAGTTAGATGCGCAGAAAGAATCGTGAAAGTTAAAACAAAACTTGGGCATATCACTATACCATGTCATGGCTCAGAAATTAATAGAACAGAATTTTGGTCTTCTTTAGAAGTTACTCCCCCTTCATTAGAAAAGATACCGGTCGTTAAAAATTATGCGGATGTGTTTGAAGAAGTAGAAAACTTACCGCCGCAAAGAGAAATTGAATTTAGGATAGATCTAATTCCTAACGCCCGACCAGTAGTACATCCAATAAGAAGAATGGCCCCGAAAGAAAAGGAAGAGTTAAGTAGTCAAACCCGAGAATTGCTTTGGAAAGGTCTAATCAGACCGAGCTTTTCAGCTTGGGGAGCAGCAGTTGTATTTGTCCCGAAATCAGATGGTACTCTAAGACTTTGCATTGATTACCGAGATCTCAATAAGCAGACACTGAAGAACAAATATCCCTTGCCCCGAATAGATGATCTGTTAGGTCAATTAAATGGAGCAACAATATTCTCCAGAATGGACCTAGCTACAGGTTTCCACCAATTACGTATAGCTGAAGACTGTGTTCCTTTGACAGCCTTCAGGGGTCCCGATTTATTCTACGAATGGTTAGTAATGCCGTTCGGCTTGTGCAACGCTCCGGCATACTTCGTCAATCTTATGAACAGAGTGTTCCGTGGTGTATTGAATAAATTTGTTCTAGTCTTCATCGATGACATTTTAATATACTCTAAGTCGGAAGACGAGCATGCAAAACATTTAGAACAAGTGTTGAAAATTCTGAGGAGAAATGTCTTGAAAGCAAAATTTTCTAAGTGTGTCTTCTGGCAGAATGAAGTTAAATTCCTAGGCCATGTCGTATCAAAGGAAGGGATTGCTGTAGATCCAAGCAAAATTATAGCGATTCAGAACTGGAAACAACCTACTACGCCCACTGAAGTTCGAAGTTTCCTTGGATTGGCTAGTTACTATCGGAAATTCGTTCAGGATTTTTCAAAGATATCAGGAGTATTGACAAAGCTTACAAAGAAGCATGAGAAATTCAAATGGACTCCCGAATGTGAAGAAGCTTTCCAAGAGCTAAAACTGAAGTTGACAACTGCTCCAGTATTGACCATTATAGAAGGCAACCAAGACTTGACTGTATGGACAGATGCTTCTATTAGAGGGCTAGGCGCAGTGTTAATGCAAAAAGGCCAAGTGATCGCTTATGCCAGCCGTCAACTAAAGACGCATGAAAGAAACTATGCAACTCATGATCTTGAGTTATTAGCCATCGTGTTTGCTTTAAGAATCTAGAGGCACTATTTGCTAGGCGAGAAGTTTGAACTATACACCGATCATCAATCCTTGAAATATCTGTTCACTTAGAAAGACTTAAACCTGAGGCAACAGCGTTGGTTAGAATTCCTTGCAGCATACGATTTTTAAATTCTATACACTCCAGGGAAAGCCAATGTTGTAGCCGATGCGCTCAGCAGAAAGAATGAAATCATCGCCAGTTTTGTCATCACGTCTTCATTAATAGACAGGATCTCGACCGTTCAGAATGATGATGAATTTATTCAAAGAATCAGTCGGAGAGTCAAAGGAGGTGAATCCACAAGTTTTCGACTCGATGACAAAGGAGTTCTAAGATTAAAGGGCAGAATTTGCATCCCAAACCTTCCCGAGCTCAGAAGAGAAATACTTGATGAGTGCCACAAATCCAAATTGAGTATCCATCCCGGTGTGAGCAAAATGTATAACGATATCAAACGCACATTCTGGTGGAGGTCAATGAAAAGAGATATCTCATTATATGTTAGCAGATGCCCCACTTGTCAGCTAGTTAAGAGTGATCAGCAGAAATTAGCTGGATTATTACAACCATTAGAAATTCCAGGATGGAAGTGGGAACAAATCTCGATGGATTTCATCAATGGCTTGCCTCGAACTAAGAAAGGAAACGACAGTATATGGGTAATCGTAGATCGCTTCATGAAGACTGCCCATTTTATACCTGTCCGATCCAACAGAACGGCTCAAAGTCTAGCACAGATTTACTTCAGAGAAATAGTTAAACTACATGGAGTGCCGCTCAATATAGTCAGCGATAGCGATCCCCTGTTTACTAGCAAATTCTGGGAAGCATTCCAGGAAGAATTGGGAACCAAATTGAATCTAAGCTCCGCTTATCACCCACAGACAGATGGCCAAACTGAGCGGGTGAATAGAATTTTAGAAGATTTGCTGCGGGCTTGCGTTATCGATTTTGGAGGCTCATGGGAAGATCACTTACAATTAGCAGAATTCTCTTACAACAATAGCTATCAAGCAAGTTTGGGAATGTCTCCATTTGAAGCATTATATGGTAGACCGTGCAGATCTCCCTCATGTTGGGTAGAACCTGGCAACAGACTTGTGTTAGGGCCCGATATGATTCAAGAAGCATCGGATAAAGTCGATTTCATTAAGAAGCGATTAAAAACCGCACAGAGCCGACAGAAAAGTTATGCTGATGCGAGAAGAAGGGATATATCGTTTGCCGTTGGCGATTATGTTTATTTAAGAGTTTCTCCAATGCGATGAGTAATCAGGTTTGGCAAAACTGGGAAGTTGGCACCGAGATTTATTGGTCCCTTTCCTATACTTGAACGGATTAGAACTCTTGCATGTAGGGTTTCATTACCTAATTGGTTGCCTGGTATACATGATGTGTTCCACGTGTCTCAACTCAGAAAACATGTTCATGATCCCGACCTTATTGTGGAAGAAGCAACGCAACATGATATTGACATAACTCCAGAATTAGCACTCAAGAGAGAGCCATTAAAGATAGTTGGCAAAGAAACTAGAGAGCTAAGGAGGAAAAAGATTCATCTAGTCAAAGTGCTATGGAGTAGTGATCCTAGAGACTGTACTTGGGAGACTGAGGAAAGCATTAAACAAGCCTATCCCAAATGCAGAGTGGACATCTCTGACTAACTCCGGTGCAGGTTCTTTTACAATACTTTGCATTTACATTTTATTTCCTGCTTAGCTGTTATTTCCTTTTCGAGGACGAAATTTTTTAAGTGGGGAGATTGTAATAACCCGGAAAATGTGAACCAGTTTATTTTTTTTTAAATTAGGTTATTACCAAAGAATTTGAATAATTTAAATAGCCTATTTCCATAAAATATAGAATTGGGTATAATATTGCAGTTTGAAATTTTGAATACAAACTTTGTCTGACTGTACCGGGTGGAAAATATAACGGATATTAATGAAACTGAAAATATTTAAATCTGTTTATCAATACCTTTCTAACGAATCTGGAAAATCGAAATTTCATAACGGAAATCAAAAGTTATGGCCAAACGAATTTTCAGAAAGGTCGCTATATAGTGTATATAGCCCTTGAAAATTGAGATTTTGCATACGACCTCGGAATTCGACGAACCCACTTTTGTTGGGTCCGGGATGTCAAATTATTGCTAAGTTTCAAATTTCATAATTTTTTAAGCTAGTATGTGAGCGGGGCAAAAGATAATGTGTTTGGTCAAATTCTGTTAAAATGGGTCGACCTAAAAATGGCCGTTTTTCAAACGAGCTCAGAATTCTACGAAACTGGTTTTGTTAGGACCGTATCGTAAAAACAAAGCTAGATTTATTTTTCTGGAATTTTTCAATTCAGTTTGTGGCCCTGGCAAATTAAAATGTACGTTTAAATTAAATATCGAATGTTTTATATTCTAATTTGAAAAATAACTGACTGTAACAATCTAAATGGCCAACGAAACATATCCCATTGTGTCCGGAATGGGGGTATTTAGCTAGAGGCGACAGTCGTTGGGTTTAAAAAGGAGTCCGTTTGCAAAAACACTATTTAAAATTTCCTATAAAGCATGGACCAATAGGAATTTTTCATTAAAAAAAAAAATCCGAAACCCTAGCCGCCAGAGACGATCTGGACGAATCAGAGTGCTCGAACCTTCTCGACGACATTGCCGCCGCCTCAGGCGATTTCACCGCCGCCGCCAGTTGAGACGTCTGACCGCCTTCGCCTCCTCTCCACATCCGACCAACCCACGACCCCAGCCATCGACCATCGGTGTCGGAAATCGACGAGGAAGTCACGACCTTCAGGGCGCCGCCGCGACGCGCACAGCCCACCAAACCTTTCTCCACCACTGCCGATCTGGAGGTGGTTCGTAGCTCTTTGACGCAACGTAGTCTGATCGAAGCATCGAGGTACGGATTGGCTGAAAAATCATGACCTAGTTTCGAAGTTTTTAAAACCTTTCTGATGTAAATTTTTGAAATGAAAATAACACCTTTAAGTGTTGCAAAACTTTGAAAAATAATATCTTTTTCATTCTTTAACGAAATTTGATGAAACAGGAGACACCGTGACCGCAAGGAGGCTCTCTACATTCTAGAAGAAGCCGTGGATTTTTCTGACCTTTCTACGATTTTTAGCACTGCAATAACCAATGTGAGGAATCTAAACTATTTGTGTGAATGAAATCGCGTTGTATAAATTATATAAGCGAAGTGTAAATTATATACGCATTGTATACCTCATGTACATGTGTTGTATAAGTTATATTAGCGATGTATAAATTATACAAGCGTTGAATGAAACATATATGCTTTGAATTGTGATGAAATGCAAGTGAATTATTATATATATATATATATATACTCCCCTCGTCCACAGACCATGGACGATATTTATTGCTTGTGTTTGACGTGATATTATATGGTATGACGAATGGTTGGAAATAATTGTTTGTGGTTGATATTGTGGTTGAAAAATACCTTTGTGGTTGAAAAATACTCTTGTGGTTGAAACAAAATAGAATAGGATTGTGGAATTGAAAATAAAACATGCCGCCTGCGTGCGAACTAGATGCATGATCCCCATTGTCAAAAACCGCGAGGTTTTAAGGTAGAGCGAGGAGCCGTACTAGGGACGGTCCCGGTTTTAACTACCCTGCCGTTATGCTGCCGAAATTTTCTGAAATATTTATGTGTTAGAATAATTTTCATTCGTTGAAATAAATTACATAAACTATATCGAATATTCATGTGTTGAGTTGCAATTCATTCGTTGAGTTGAAATTCATGTGTTGAATATTATTTGAATTTAAACAAATGGCTTTAGCGATAAAAATCACATTTTTATATATATACAAACTATATCGAATATTCATGTGTTGAGTTGCAATTCATTCGTTGAGTTGAAATTCATGTGTTGAATATTATTTGAATTTAAACAAATGGCTTTAGCGATAAAAATCACATTTTTATATATATATATATATATACAAACTATATAGAATATTCATGTGTTGAATTGCAATTTATTCGTTGAGTTGAAGTTCATGTGTTGAATGTTATCATCTTTTAAAAATAAAATGAATCGACAATGAAAACTATATTTTTATAGTGAATATGAAGTGTTAAAAATACACATGTGTCGAATAAATATTTTTGATGAGAAAAATATTCCTTTTATCATGTATACGCTTAGTTAAAGATACACATGTGTCGAATAAATATTTTTGATGATACAAATATTCCTTTTATCATGTATACGCTTAGTTAAAGATACACATGTGTCGAATAAATATTTTTGATGATACAAATATTCCTTTTATCATGTATACGCTTAGTTAAAGATACACATGTGTCGAATAAATATTTTTGATGATAAAAATATTCCTTTTATCATGTATACGCTTAGTTAAAAATACGCATGTGTTGAAATAAATAGTAGTTTGCTAGGAATATTATTATTAGCTTTGTTCTGCATATATATACATGTGTTGAACAGGAAAAATGGATTAGCTGTAGAGTAAAGAAATTATTTGCGTGCCCGACAAATAGGTAAACCTTGATGAGTTGGCTGCGCAATTTTATTTATATATCAACTCCTGTGAATGCCATTGGATGCGGAGTGCTGGTTTTTCTGTGTGAAATAATAAACAACGCCATAGGATAGTAACAATTAATTTTGAACTACACTACATGGCATACTTCTTGATAATAGGCATACTTCATCATATTCCACATAAGCAATTGGAGCTTGTGTGACGAGGTGGAAGATTTACCATATAAGCAAGAGGCTTGTATGGCGATGATTATGTACTACAGGTTGAACTGATGACTGATATGGACTATTTAAATTATAACGATAAATTGCCAGATTAATAAAAACCCCACACGGGTCTGGAGTTGACAATAATCACGTCGCTCTAGTTATTAGATACGGCACATGGACTATTTATTTCCACACGGAAACGGGGTGACGGGAATTTATTCTCTGGATTGATTATCAGTACATGCTCCCCCGTAAACACCAAAATATATCACTATAAATATGTGAATGCTTTTTAGGATTTATTGGGTACCTAATACGGCCCAATAAATTTCCAAACCCCTCCCCGTACAAAGGAGGTTATGGCGAAATTTTTCGAAATATTAAGGCGTTAGTGAAATATTTGAAGTGAAAACGAAGTTGAAATTATAGAATGAACTATATTTATATATATAAATATAAATATAATTAAAAGGAATAGAGGTCGTGCAGTTCGCGTTTCGGAATCATAATTTGAAACGATTAGTACGAGAAATCCGACCATCGGATTTTCCCGAAACCGCAACCACTGGGTTAGCCTTGGAAATATCTTTCCAACGGCACCAACCTTGTAAAAATCCAACGGTTGGATTGTCCAGAATGTTTAATTCAAATCTGAAGAAAAACACCGCCAGGATCATTTATATTTATATATAAATATAAATATAATTAAATTAAATCGAATAACGACGCTGCAGTTCGAATTTTGAAACCGTAACTACAAACGACTAGTGTGGAAGATCCGACCGTCGGATTCTCACGAAACTGGAACCGTTGGGTTCGCTTTGGGGATGTCTTCCCACTGATATGGACTTTGTAGAAATCCAACGGTTAGATTTTCCGATATGTGTAAAACAAATTAAGAGAAAAACAGCGCCAGTGCCACGGCACGACCTGAAACGTCGTTTAATTAAATATGGCCATTTTTAAATGAATAAAAATGGCGAAAAATCGTTATAAAATATTATAAGCAATATTAATTGAGAATAAACCAAATGGGCTTGAATTGTTTGATATTTGATGGTTGTATGTGTATGACATGAAAATAACACTAAAGAACCGAAAGATGGATGTCGAATAATATAACCATAAAATGAATCGATTTAAATTCTAATGACGTGAATTATTTGAAAAGGCCGAGCTAACCCTCATTTCAAATAATTTATCGAGCGATTCGAATTGGAAGATGCAAAGACGATTCAAGACCGACGTTCTTCGTATCGGTTGGATGGGTGCTACTGAGGTTCCTAACCGGAGTAGCTACCGGAAAGGGACGGAAGTAGTAGCCGTCTGAACGTATGTGTTGATTGGACGGATATACGAGGAATTTGACGCCTCCGGTTTCGTTCAGACCCAGGACGGACTTGTAAAGGGACTGTGTGTCTAACATTGGATTTTGTTCTGTACTGATTGATCTCTGTTAAATATATATCTGTTTGGCGGCGGAGAATTTATTCTTTTGCTTAACGCCCTTCTCTGAGACGTACGAGCTTAGAGGTAATATATCGATGGAAATCAATCGTATGGAGTGGACTGCCTATGTGGCATGCCAAGATGTTGTGATCAAGGCTTCTGTTACAAAGCAAAGTCTTGTGGATGATGATCAAAGCAAGGTCTACGTGGCCTAGCTTTGTGTATTTCGTAGATTCGCGAACCTCACACCCCGGTATGAGTTAAAAACGGGATACGGACTGCAGGGAAAGCACGACGTTTCTTTCTAGCAATGGTGGTGTCAGTGACTTACCAGCCCTGACATATATATCTACTTTTCACCTTTGTGGTTGTTGGAATGCGAGGCGCCTCGATTATAGGTTTGTAAGGACCGGGAAACGTGTGTTCAGGCATAATTAATCCTCTAACGCAAGTGAGGACCGGCCCTGAAGATCCAGGATTCCCAGCGTGCGTAGTCCTGAGGCATTTGCTAGAGTGTCTCGAAGCGGAGAGGAGCTTGCCCCTTGCCTCGACTCATGACGGAAGTCCAATTTCCAATACGAAATAACGGACTTGATTGTAGAACTAGTATGGCGACATAGTATATGGTAGCTATGCCGTCTATGATTGATATTTATGATGCTATTCGCTTTTGAAACATATATGCACTAGTAATAATATCAAATGATTTTGCTTTATACGTATCAAGCATATTTGGCCATTATAAGGTAAAACTCTATCCTCAGGCTTGCGTTGCATTGTGTGATGGGACCTGAGTCTTATAATAGCTTCATTCTTTCTAAAAGCATTGCGTTGTTTTAAAAGAATTTACTTTGTTTTAAATGCACTAGCAATCACTGGAGTAAACCCGTTCCGCGAAAGTGGCGTGGTCCTATAATTTGCTATTACTGTTGTTTAACTGTTAAATAGATTCCTCATACCAGTCCCCATGACTGACTCGTTGTTTGTTTCACTTTGCAAACGCGGGTGCCCTTATTTTCACACGGGCAGCCTAGTACACAGGTGACAGGTTGTTTTTGGTTCTGCACTGCTGCATAGAGTGCATTTTTGGCTCATGGCGAGGCTGACTTCACAGAGATGACTTTGACATTTTCCGCCATTACTGTACTTACATTATGATTCCGCCACTGGCGATGCAGACTGATTTACTTTCCGTATTTCTCACTATATGTATATGTATTCCGCCTTCGGCGATGTAGACTGGTACCCTTATTATGTCTCACTGCATGTATGTATTCCGCCTCTGGCGATGATGACTGATCACTTTCCTTTTATTTACTAAGTTATATTCCACATTATGCTATTCTGATATTCCTACATGTTGTGATTCCGCTGTCATATCCATGTAAAATTATTTTATTTATTGTTTCTGCTATTATCTGTTCTCTGCTATGATGATTAATGTGTTATATTCCCATGATTATCCTTAATACCGCCCCTCGGATTTTGGGATCGTCACAGATAATTATTATGTAAATATTACCAATTATCAACCGTTAAATATTAACAATTAAAAGCTAATTACTATTCATTAATCATTATTTGTTAAAAACAAACATCTTTTAAAACTGATGAAAACACTTGTAATATACATCTATTACATTTGGCCAGAAAGAACAGTTGTAATGGGCATCTATCACAACAAGCAAAATATAAAAGTTGCTGAAAACTAATCTATTACAATTTTCTAAACAAAACCGTTGTTAAAAAAATTTATTACAATTGTCATTTTGTGACAGTTGTAAAGCTACAGTTGTAATATGGTGTTTTTGATGTAGTGGTAGAAAATTATATACAGACACTTTTGGTTTTGAAAAGTATTTTCTGAATTTACAAATATATTTTGATTTACTAAAAGTAATTTACAAATCTAAATTTAGAATAATATACATTCATGAAAATTTAATAAAGCTTTAAATTTAGAATTTTTTAAATTAAAATTATAAGTTTCAAAAATTTTGATGTATAAATTTATATATGTTTAAAATATAAACTTAAGTTTTTAAATTTTAATAAAATTTAGTTTTAAAAGTTAAATAATATAAATTATTTTGATAAGTAAAATAATGTATATTTTATTATAGTATAGATACTACTTAAAATTTAAAAAAATACATATAAATATAAAATATAATTATATAAAAGAGTTTAAAGAGTACTTTGAAATTTAAATGATAACTTGAGTTGATAAAATTGAAATTCTATCAAATTAAGATAACTTGATTTTATACGTGAATTTAGCTTGATGAATAGGTTTTATGAATTAGGTATGATTATGGAACTTAATATAGGGATTTGGTAATAAATTATTTAGTATATGTTTTGAATCTAAATATAATTGAAGTTAAAATTTTATAACCGACTTAATTGAAATTTAGATTCAACTGATATGAACTTTATTATAAGGGTGATTTGAATGCTATGCAATTAAAGCTCAACTAAAGCCCTGCAATATCCCCGCTATAGCCCATTGCGCTTACCGACCTCTATGTTATTTAAATTTATGTTGATGAACAGTAATTCCGCTTTAAGCCCTGCTATTTTCTGCTGCACAAGCTAAATCGATGTTATTTACCACCCACTTTAGCAATATTAATATACAACGGATGATTTGACAAGTTTTTTTTTAAAAAAATTTAATGTAAAGAGGTAGTTTTAAGTCATAAGTGCCTTATATAAGGTAGAAATCTATAGCAATTCTCGAATCTAGTGTGCATAACTATGATATTCTTTGATTATGTTATATAATATTAATTAGTATTCGTTTCTACTACATAAATGATGCGAGAATGATAATTAATTAATTTTAATATTATATTTTTACATCTAATTTAACATTTTTGCACCTTCGCTATTTCACCGCTACCGCTTTTCATACCTCTACCACTATAGAACCACTAAGCGTTTTAACTGCACAGTCTGAATGTAATTTGAATCATTAAGAGTAAAATCAAATAACACAACTTAAATGTAATTTTGAAGTAAATTGAATTTAAGAATTTATTGTCTAAAGTTTAAATTTGATTTCAAGTAAATTTGTTGAACCATAATTAATGAAACTGAACTTTGAAAATACAGATGACTGGTTTGGATTGGACTGTTTCAAATTATTCGAAATTTGAACTACTTTATATTAAACTAAATTAATTTTTATGATGTAAAGTTAATATTTATTTTATAGCTATTTTATATATTTAATTTAATTATTATACTTTCTATAACTATTTTATGCCATTTTTCTTAAATTTAACTATCATATATTTTATATTTATTTTAAATCCAATTATTTTTATAAGTATAATTATTTTCAGAATTAACAATTTTATATTATATCACCTAATTATAAATAAAAGCCGTTTCTATTCTGATTTATTGAATTTAAAATGTTTATATAAGATTTTGAAACAATTTCTAAGCTATTGAATCTAGAACGATAATATAAAGATTTTTGAAATAGTGATATTTGAGATAAAGATATATGAATGAAATGTAATTTTGTTAATAAACTGTTTTGTACATACGAAATCCGAGCCTTGAAATGAATGCAAAAATGAATCGATTTATGATTTTTGAAGTTAATCAAACGATGAATTGATTTGAATTATGATTTACAACATAGAAGCATCTGAACGTAATTATTTGAATATAAACCATGTTGTTATTGTATTGATTTATTAAATTTAGATATGATATTTGAATATGATATTTAAATGTAAATGACCACGGTGTGAAATAAATGTTTGTTGTTAAAGAGATAAAAGTAGGTATTGTCATACTCTCTGTCAATACTAATACCACTTCGACCACTATGCACGTAGTGAAAAATCCAGAATGAAGTAGGTTTGTTTGGCAATCACTACTGGAATAAATTAAGAGAACGATGATGGATAGCCTTGACCTTCGGATCATAATTAAAATGACTAAAACATGAGTTATACCACGAGTATGTAAGGTAGCACCTCCTACCGAACGCACTTCTTCGATAATATCTCTATTGCTTTATGATTGATTTGGGGCCCCTTTGATTATGAAAATGTGTTTCGAGATGGGCGTGGTTGCAGCTGTGCGTTACCACCAGTCCGGGAGCGCAACTAGTAGAATTCTACCTTGGATATTGCCTCGCATGCCTTATCATATTATCCTAAACGAGCCCCTACGATTTTGATTTATGTTGTACCTATGAAGTTCCCTCTTACAACATTATAAACGGTGGGGGGGGGGGTAGTTTAGTGTACTTTATGGTATTTTTACAGATTATGACATTATAAACGGTGTAAGGGTAATAATGGTAATCCTCCTGCACTAATTTCAATAGTATATTTAACCATAGACACTATTATAACAGTGTATTATATTATATAATATCTAGTTTAGTGGATCTCTAAAAAATGGAGTCCCAAGCATTCTTAAAGTTACTAGAGCATTTCACCTAAAGCTGATTTACTAATGAGAATGTGAATCCTAACTCAAAGTGTTTTTGTAACACCATGTGTTTTTTGTTAACATAACCCAACGAATTAAACAATACATAATTTTAAATGTGAGAATCAAGGGGAACGGGTGACCCATTGTGTTCATCTCGGAATTCTGGTTGAGACAGAGTCCGACTTTGCGTAAATTGGACTTCGTATGAAGTAGCTATGGATGTCGGAAGTTTCCAGAAATTCGAATTTAAATTCAAAGACGAATTCAGACTCAGAACTGGGCAGGGCGGGAAATTTCCCGCCCAAGGGCTGGTTGACCAGTGGGTCGACCTTAGTGTCGACCTCCCCTATACAGGTCGACCTTAGTTTTGACCTGGGGTTCGACCTGCCCCCCTCCCCTCGTGGGAAGATCTGAAAGATGACAATTTTGTGACTCAGTGCTGAGTCATTAGGGCTTAGGTGTCACCCTATCTTGACTGGTGGTCTTGATTTATTCTAGGTTGATCAGATAGCCTAAATTAATCCCAAATTCTATATAAACACATGTAGACTCAAACCCTAAAACCTAATCAAAATTAGAACCATGGTCGTCATGTTATCACCTTGCAACCTAGAATAGCCGTCATCAACTAGAGGAAAAGTAAAGCTAATCAACTCAATTCAACTCAAGTCTATAACAACTACAACAACAAATTTGTCTACTTCAAAGGCGAGCTAAATCAATTTCAGAACTCAGATTCCAGAACTCAAGACCTTCTTCGAGTTATGAGTTCAATTTCTTTAATAAGATAATCAATAAGTTAATTGGGTTGAGTTATAAATTGGATTATATGGCTATGTTTGTGACACTTTGGAAAAATGTGATATTTTGTGAATATATGCTAGTTGTTCATAATGATAATTTTGTTGTGGATCCCTTTTCATATGCCAAATCACCTATGTTCAACTTGATTCACGTTTGACATCATTTTATATGCAAGTTTGGGTGTAGATTATATTCTAGTTTCTATATGAATTATACACCAGTTTACATGTGAATCAAATAAAGTGACTACATGCAAGTTTAGGTAGAAATTGGATTCACATATTTGCAAGATTACACCTTTAGATTTAGATCTATGACGTACATAGTTTTATGCAAGTTTGTGACTATGGCCTATGCAAGTTTTGGAATGAAAATTATATTCGTATATGCAAGTTTTAGGTGAAAAACTATATTATATATATGCAAGTTCACACCTTTAGGCCTATGTTTAGATTCATGACAATACAAAGTTTATGCAAGTTATGTTGTAATCTTTATTTGCAAGATTAGATCCATTTTGTGTGTTATGCAAATTTGCAATGTTTCTTCCCTTTTATGTGCTAGATTATTTGCTAGTCTAATATACATATATGTAATGATAAACGAACAAACAAAGTGGGGACGATGGGGGTAATATTGAAGATACACATATTGAGAATTGGCATAATGGGCTTGAAAAGGCATATAATTAATTTAAGGCATTAATTGGAAAAATTGGCATTTATGGACATAATTGAGACAATTATGGACATAATTATAATGGAATTCATTGACAAATTTGAATAGGGATATTAATCCAATTAGGGGTTAAATGAAGACGTGTAATAATAAATCGCCTAAGACACGAGGTTAGACTCTTTTGTGTTGCAAGACTGCCCGGACCCGCCCGGCAAATCCAGAAGCCACAAATGCCAGTCTAATGTGAGAGGTCGAATGCATGAATTAAATGCATAACAGTTGTAAAGACACGAGGTTAGGCTCGTTTGTGGTGTAAGATTGCCCGGACCCGCCCGGAAATCTAGCATCCACAAATGCCAGTCTAATGTGGGAGGTCTTTACAAGGTTACTGTGTTAACGAACTAAGAAACACTTAACCGGATAAACATGTGGTGGGACATGGGGGGTTAAGTGGGTGCCTTGGGTGGCATGTTGAGTTAAGAGGGTGCCTTTGGTGGCATGTAGAGTTAAGAGGGTGCCTTGGGTGGCATGAGAAATACGATTAGATGCACTTAACCAAGATTGAAACATGTATGAAGACATGAATAAGAATGGGGTTAAGTGGGGAGAACCTTAGAGGGGACCAAGCATAGGTGGAAAGCTTGTGTCATGAATGAGGGCCCTTTTCAAACCAGTAACCCATTAAGTATCTTTGTGGGCTCGACCCAAGTCGAGGACGGGACAGCATACTGGGTTTGATTGTAAGAGGTCAAAATGGGTTAGCGGTGGCAACGCAAGTCCAAACGGGGTCATGTGCGTGTGTGGCCCCGAGCTGGTAGGTAAGACGTTGTTGCATCGTGTAGATATAAGCTTTGCATTTTTGGTGGTATCGGGTTGCCACTTTGGGGAGTGATACACCCCACTGTGGGGCCAGCACGGGTATTTATGAGTTAGGTAGCCGATCGAATGGGGGTAGTGGGTGCACCTAGTGGAGATAGGGGCAGGCGACACCTATGAAGGCAGCTAGGGGTACACGAAACTACCATTATCATTATTAAGTTTGGTTGGCGGGATCAACTTTTAGGGTGTTTGGTGTGGTGCAGTGTAGTAATTATCTTATAGTGATTAGGTGCGCCTTTAACGTTATTCTTGTTCATCTTATTTCTTTTGATTGCTCTGTTATACCGATTTGTTCACAGTCATTTCCTTATTTTCCATCTTATGCCTGGTCCTAGTTACTTAATTATTATATTGTTAAAGTTATTGCACTCGCCAGACTTTATGTCTGATCCCTTTGTTTCCACCTCTTTTCTTCCTTTCCCCCCACCCCAGGTGCTCAGGGTAGGACTAGTACTAATGGAGCTTGATTTTGGACAGCTTTATCTCTTTCTTCGGAAGTTGCTTGGATCGCTGAAGTAAAAGTTCAGCCTATCTTACCTATGGCTATTTAATGTTGGGGTTATGTCTTCCATTTTCATGTAATCTGATTTAATCAAGATGGATATTATGTACTTGACTCTAGTCTTTTGGTTTTTTGATGATGTAACCAAAGCTATTTGTTTACCGCTGCAATGAATGAAGTTTTAAATTTTAAGGTATTGTTTTATATCTGTCTTGTTGTTAAGTTTCTGTTCTATACACACTTAAAACGCTCCATGGAAGTTAATGCATTCCCTTTGTGAGTGACATTAATGGACGTGGGGTGTCACACATTGTATCAGAGCTGAAGGTTACCAGAACAGATAAGATATTTTGAAAAACTATTTTTCAAAAACATTTTATAAAGAAATACTTTCAAATTTATGTTTTGGGGAGAATATCTTCAAGAGAAAAGTTTATTATTAAAACATTACCCCAAGAGCCATATATCTTTCTTTCGAATTCTTCGTTTGAATCTCTTCATTTTCTTTTTAGCATGTCTGGAATTCCCGAGATACCCGAGGGGATACTGATACCAGGATGGTTTAGAAGGTATCTGGAAGCTAGGGCCCATGTCGCAGGCCCAACAAATGCTCCTCTTCCTCCCCGTGTTGACACTTTCGCAAAGATATGCAAGGACTTTCGGGCAATGGGCGGGAAACCTTTTCACGGGTCTGAAATGTTTGTTGAAGCTCCAAATTGGCTAAAGGAGGTGGAAGAAGTGTTTGGAATCCTTGAAGTAGAAGATGGAAGAAACGTCCAGTTAGCTGCCTGGTTAATGAAGGATGAGGCCTCGTTTTGGTGGGAGGTCACTAATGGAGAGCGTCCAGTTGATACATGGCGGGATTTCAGGCGTAGATTTGAGGCGAAGTTTTTCTCACGGGCTGAAGAGAATCTGTACATGGAAAGGTTTTTGGCATTGAGGCAGGGGAATCTATCAGCGAAAGAATACGTCAACAAGTTCAATCAATTGGTAAGATTTGGCTTGGACTTGGTGAATACACCCGAAAAGAAGGCCTTGAGATTTGTTAAGGGTTTGAACGAGCCGCTACATGGGTTTGCTATAACCCACATCTCTATGGGGTCCACCTTTGAGAGACTAGCTGACATGGCGCTTACGCATGAAGAGGAGAAAGGCACCAATGCTAATAAGGCACCTGAGAAGAGAGGGGATCAAAAGAAACAACAACAGCAATAACAGAACAAGAAGGCTGGTAAAGACAACAATAGTAATGGAAAGAAAAGACGCTTTAACTGTGGGACACCAGGCCATCTAAGCAAAGACTGTAGGAAGAAGAAGAAGACTGGTTGCTTCCACTGTTGCGAGGCAGGACATCTGATTAAGGACTGCCCAAAGAAAGGGCAGAGCGCAGGGCCTACCTCTAGAGGGCAGATTCAGGCTCTTATGGCACCAGGAGAGTCAAGGGGGCAGGTCCAGGATCTCGTGGTCCCACCGTTTCAAGAACGAGGTAGAACGATTTCCGTTGAAAGTTTAATTTATCTTTTCAATCATCCTGTTCGCACACTCTTTTATTCTGGCGCATCGCACTATCTTATATCCACTGCTTTAGTTGAGACACTACACCTAAACACCAGTATCATAGAGGATCTCCTAGTTGTTTCAAATCCAATTGGGGGCCCAGCCTATTTGTCGAGGATTTGTTTGGATTTGGAAATTTCTATACTTAGCGTTTGGGATTAGATGCGATGCTTATGTTTTGGGCTTCACGGGCTATGGGTTAATTTTGGGCATGGATTGGCTATCCAATAATGGAGCCATCTTAGACTGCGAAAAGAGAGAGGTTAGGCTTATGACTCGCTTGGGAAACACTCTCAAAATCTCTTGTAATCCCATGGATTCTGTTATACTAATTTATCTAGAATCACTTGACGCGTCTGTTGAGAATTTACAGTCTGGTAGAGTGGTCTGTGAATACTCGGATGTCTTCGATGAAGTTCGAGGTTTACCCCTGAGGGGTGAGATAGACTTTCGAATATACTTAGTAGATAATGCAAACCCAGTTGCATTACCAGTGCGCCACATGGCTCCGAGAGAGAGAAGAGAACTCAATAAGCAAGTTAAAGAATTGCTTGAGAAGGGGTTCATAAGAAGAAGTATTTTGGAGTGGGGTGCTCCAGTCGTTTTTGCTACAAAAGCTGATGGTTCACTTAGATTGTGCGTGGACTATAGAGAGTTGAATAAGCTAACAAAGAAGAATGGACACCTGTTACCGAGGATAGATGATTTATTCGATCAGTTGGTGGGAGTTTCGGTTTTCTCGCAACTAGATTTGGCTACAGGTATTCATCAGCTAAGGGTGGCTGAAGATAGCATCGATAAGACTGCATTTAGAACTTATGACGGTTTCTTCAAGTGGCTCGTCATGCCTTTTGATTGATGAATGCACCCGCATACTTTGTTGACTTAATGAGTAGGGTGATTAGGGAGTTTCTGGACAATTTTGTGGTAGTCTTTGTAGATTATATTCTGATTTTCTCGAAGAACGAGGAAGAGCATGCTTTGCATTTGGGGGAAGTCATGGATACTCTCCGTGCACATCAGTTAAAAGCAAAATTCTCCAAGTGCCACTTCTGGAGGGAAGAAGTAAGATTTCTTGGGCATGTGGCGTCCAAAGAAGGGTTAGCTATAGACCCCGCAAAAGTAGTTGCGGTCCAGGATTTGAAGGTTCCAAAGAATGCAACCGAGGTCCGAAGTTTTTTTGGACTAGCAGGCTTTTATCACAAGTTCATTAAAGACTTTGCGAAAATCTCAGCTCCACTTACAAGGTTAACGAAGGAGAACCTGACTTTCGCTTGGTATTTGGATTGCGAAGTCGCTTTCCAATGATTGAAGAGGGCTTTGACAACAGTGCCAGTTTTGACATTACCAGATGGGAGCAAGATGTTTACGGTATACACAGATGCATGCGGTACGGGACTAGGCACTGTTTTGATGCAAGAGGGGAAGGTAGTAACTTATGGTGGAAGGCAATTAAAAGTGCATGAGAAAAACTACCCAACCCACGATCTAGAGTTAGCAGCCATCGTTTTTGCTCTTAAGTCTTGGCACCACTATCTCTTAGGTGAGAAATTTGAGTGTATATTGATCATAAACCGTTGAAATACCTTTTCTCGCATAAAGACCTCAATCTTGGGCAGCAAAGATGGATGGAGTTTCTCGCCTCATACGACTTTGAGATCTCCTATACTACTGGCAAGGGCAATGTAGTGGCAGACGCCCTAAGTAGAAAGAAGCTGACCTTAAGTCCTCTCTTTGTAGAAAGGCAAAGTTTGGAGTACATAGAAAGTTTTGATTTTAGACCCTCTATTGATTATGTCACTGGCTTGATGGCAATGCTAGAGGGGCGGCCTACTTTGTTGGACTCAATAGGATCCGCGCAACGTGAGGACCCTCTGGTATTTGATGTGATAGGTAAGCTGATTAGGGGAGAGAGTTCTAGTCACCTCAATAGGTACTCCATCAATGATAAGGGTTGGTTGAGATGGGATGGAAGACTATGCGTCCCGCAAGCAAGAGATTTGGTGAAGATGGTTCTGGAAGAAGCACACCATTCCAAGATGACCATACACCCCGATGGAGACAAGATGTATAAAGATATCAAAAGAGTTTTCTTTTGAAATGGCATGAAGAGGGATGTAGCTGAATTTGTTTCGAAATGCATGATATGCCAGCAAGTCAAGGCGGAGCAGAAGAAGCCTGGCGGTTTGCTTCATCCTCTTGAAGTTCCGCAATGGAAATGGGAAAGCATCTCGATGGACTTTGTTGATGGGTTGCCTAGGTCAAGAAGGGGAAATACCGGTATTTGGGTAATAGTGGACAGGCTCACGAAAAGCGCTCATTTTATACCTGTCAAGAGTAAGAGACCGCCTCGTCTTTAGCCTCCATTTATCTTAAGGAGATAGTTCGACTCCATGGGATACCCTCCAGCATAGTGAGTGACCGAGGCCCTATCTTTAAAAGCGAGTTTTGGAGGATTTTGCAAGAGGCTGTAGGCACACAACTATGTTTAAGCACAACCTGTCACCCTCAAACCGATGGTCAGACGTAAAGGGTGAACAGAGTACTGGAAGATCTTTTGAGGCTGTGCATTCTTGACTTTGGAGGATCTTGGGAGGATCATCTCCCTTTGGTGGAATTCACTTATAACAATAGCTACCAAGCCACTATAGGCATGGCACCCTTCGAAGCTTTATATGGAAGGCTATGTCGATCACCAACTTGTTGGTGGGAGTCCACAGATAAACTTACACTTGGGCCGGACATGATTAGAGAGAGTTTAGAGAAGGTGGACTTGATACGAAGGAGAATGAAGACTGCCCAAGATAGACAGAAATCCTACGCAGACAAGAGAAGGACTAACCTTGAGTTTGAAGTTGGGGATAAGGTGTTCCTTAAAGTATCTCCTTTGAGGAATGTCATCCGCTTTGGGTCCGTTGGAAAGTTGGCACCACGATTCGTAGGACTATTTCCTATCATCGAAAGGATTAGGACGATGGCCTACAGAGTAGAGCTACCCGAAAGACTGGCTGGATTTCATAATGTTTTTCATGTCTCTCAGCTACGAAAGTGCTTACATGAGTCGGCAGAAGTTGTGGAGCCAAGTATACTACAGGAAGTCGAAGTGGAACGAGAAGCGACTGTGAGGAGAGTTCCAACTCGTATCTTGGGGATGGATGTCAAAAAGCTACGCAACCGTGAAGTTAGGCTTGTCAAAGTTCAATGGAGCGAAGCCGAGGAAGACGCAACTTGGGAGACTGAGGCCAAAATACATGCAGTCTACCCTTTTCTTTTTTAGGGTACATCTTTGATCTCTTTTTCCTTAAGTTTATTCATGTTTGTATCTACCTTTTTAGTGTATCTCCTCGGTCATATTCTTTATTCTTAGGTAGAGGCCAATGGATGTAAACATGTATTTGAATCATGTTATGATTGATGGATGCTAGTAGATGCAAGTGTTTGCTAGTGGATGCTCGTGGATGCATATACACACACATTAGGCACTAGGTCGGCTGAATACATTCATACTGCATATAAATGTGTGTTCATTTAGATTAATAGATGTATAATGGTTGTGTTATCATATGGATTCTGAATTCGGATGAATGGGTGCGCACGCATGTAGAAATAATATGTATCAATAGGGATCTTTTGCATACATAATGAACGCATGACACTATCATAATCTGCATTAAGGAGGTCAACTGAATCAGTAGACCGCCTGATTTTGCATTAGATACGGACATGTAAACACACTGTGCATATAAAAATGAAAGCATTAGAAGTCTTTTAAGGACAATGGATGCATGTGTTTGATGGTTGAGTAGATGGATGATTGGATGGTAGGATATGTATTCTTCGTAACTTGAAGATTTCGGGGTCGAAATCCTTTAAGGAGGGGGGAATGTAACACCTGTATTTTCTGTTAACATAAGCTAACAAATTAAAAAATACTTAATTTTAAATGTGAGAATCAAGGGGAACGGGTTATGCCATTGTGTTATTCTCGGAATTCTGGTTGAGATAGAGTCCGACTTTGCGTAAATTGGACTTCGTATGAAGTAGCTATGGTTGTCGGAAGTTTCCAGAAATTCGAATTTAAATTCAAAGACGAATTCAGACTCAGAACTGGGCAGGGCGGGAAATTTCCCGCCCAAGGCCAGGTCGACCTTAGTGTCGACCTCCCCTATACATGTCGACCTTAGTGTTGACCTAGGGGTCGACCTGCCCTTCCCCCCCCCCCCCCCCGCCCCCCCGGGCAGATCTGAAAGATGACAAATTTGTGAATGAGTGCTGAGTCATTAGGGCTGAGGTGTCACCCTATCTTGATTGGATGGTCTTGATTTATTCTAGGTTGATCAGATGGCCTAAATTAATCCCAAATTCTATATAAACACATGTAGACTCAAACCCTAAAACCTAATCAAAATTAGAACCATGGCTGTCATGCTATCACCTTGCAACCTATAATAGCCGTCATCAACTAGAGGAAAAGTAAAGCTAATCAACTCAAGTCTATAACAACAACAACAACAAATTTGTCTACTTCAAAGGCGGGCTAAATCAATTTCAGAACTCAAGACCTTCTTCGAGTTGTGAGTTCAATTTATTTAATAAGATAATCAATAAGTTAATTGGGTTGAGTTATAAATTGGATTATATGGCTATGTTTGTGAGACATTGGAAAAATGTGATATTTTGTGAATATATGCTAGTTGTTCATAATGATAATTTTGTTGTGGATCCCTTTTCATATGCCAAATCACCTATGTTCAACTTGATTCACGTTTGACATCATTTTATATGCAAGTTTGGGTGTAGATTATATGCTAGTTTCTATATGAATTATACACCAGTTTACATGTGAATCAAATAAAGTGACTATATGCAAGTTTAGGTAGAAATTGGATTCATATATATGCAAGATTACACCTTTAGATTTAGATCTATGACGTACATAGTTTTATGCAAGTTTGTGACTACGGCCTATGCAAGTTTTGGAATGAAAATTATATTCATATATGCAAGTTTTAGGTGAAAAACTATATTATATATATGCAAGTTCACACCTTTAGGCCTATGTTTAGATTCATGACAATACAAAGTTTATGCAAGTTATGTTGTAATCTTTATTTGCAAGATTGGATCCATTTTGTATGTTACGCAAATTTGCGATGTTTCTTCCCTTTTAGGTGCTAGACTAATTGCTAGTCTAATATACATATATGTCATGATAAACGAACGAACAACGTGGGGACGATGGGGGTAATATTGAATATACACATATCGAGAATTGGCATAATGGCCTTGAAAAGGCATATAATTAATTTAAGGCATTAATTGGAAAAATTGGCATTCATGGACATAATTGAGACAATTATGGACATAATTATATTGGAATTCATTGACAAATTTGAATAGGGATATTAATCCAATTAGGGGTTAAATGAAGACGTGTAATAATAAATCGCCTAAGACACGAGGTTAGACTCTTTTGTGTTGCAAGACTGCCCGGACCCGCCCGGCAAATCCAAAAGCCACAAATGCCAGTCTAATGTGAGAGGTCGAATGCATGAATTAAATGCGTAACAGTTGTAAAGACACGAGGTTAGGCTCGTTTGTGGTGTAAGATTGCCCGGACCCGCCCGGAAATCTAGCATCCACAAATGCCAGTCTAATGTGGGAGGTCTTTACAAGGTTACTGTGTTAACGAAC
This sequence comes from Allium sativum, assembly GCA_030737875.1. Lineage (NCBI taxonomy): Eukaryota > Viridiplantae > Streptophyta > Magnoliopsida > Asparagales > Amaryllidaceae > Allium > Allium sativum. The sequence goes on along the minus strand of CM060925.1, from coordinate 300,940,353 downwards.
TAAGAAACACTTAACCGGATAAACATGTGGTGGGACATGGGGGGTTAAGTGGGTGCCTTGGGTGGCATGTGGACTTAAGAGGGTGCCTTGGGTGGCATGAGAAATACGATTAGATGCACTTAACCAAGATTGAAACATGTAAGAAGACATGAATAAGAATGGGGTTAAGTGGGGAGAACCTTAGAGGGGACCAAGCATAGGTGGAAAACTTGTGTCATGCTTGGGGGCCCTTTTCAAACCAGTAACCCATTAAGTATCATTGTGGGCTCGACCCAAGTCGAGGACGGGACACACGTACTGGGTTTGATTGTAAGAGGTCAAAACGGGTTAGCCGTGGCAACGCAAGTCCAGCGAGGTCATGTGCGCGTGTGGCCCCGGGCCGGTAGGTAAGACGTTTTTGCATCGTGCAGATACAAGCCGTGCATATTTTGGTGGTATCGGGTTGCTACTTTGGGGAGTGATACACCCCACTGTGGGGCCAACACGGGTATCTACGAGTTAGGGAGCCGATCGAATGGTGGTAGTGGGTGCACCTAGTGGAGATAGGGGCAGGTGGCACCTATGAAGGCAACTAGGGGTATACGAAACTACCATTATCATTATTAAGTTCGGTAGGCGGGATCAACTTTTAGGGTGTTTGGTGTGGTGCAGTGTAGTAATTATGTTATAGTGATTAGGTGCGCCTTTAACGTTATTCATGTTCGTCTTATTTCCTTTCTTTGCTCTGTCATACCCATTTGTTCACAGTCATTTCCTTATTTTCCAGCTTATGGCTTTTCCTAGTTACTTAATGATTATATTGTTATAGTTATTGCACTCGCCAGACATTATGTCTGTCCCCTTTGTTTCCACCTCTTTTCTTCCTTTCCCCCCAGGTGCTCAGGGTGGGACCAGTACTAGTGGAGCTTGATTTTGGACAGCTTTATCTCTTTCTTTGGAAGTTGCTTGGATCGTTGAAGTAAAAGTTCAGCCTATCTTACCTATGGCTATTTTATGTTGAGGTTATGTCTTCCATTTTTATGTACTCTTATTTAATCAAGATGGATATTATGTACTTGACTCTAGTCCTTGGGATTTTTGATGATGTAACCAAAGCTATTTGTTTACCGCTGCAATGAATGAAGTTTTAAATTTTTAAGTACTGTTTTATATCTGTCTTGTTGTTAAGTTTCTGTTCTATACACACTTAAAAAGCTCCATGGAAGTTAATGCATTCCCTTTGTGAGTGACATTAATGGACGTGGGGTGTCATAGTTTTTTTAAACTTGATGCTCGAATCAGACTAAGGAGTTTAGCTTTGACGATTCATTTTTTGAGAGCTGGGGATCTATTGGAGATTCATCTTATTATCTATCTGATATTGTCGTCTTGGTGATTCAGTTATTCCATTTCTATCATTTGTTTATAAACTAGACATTTATGTACCTAATATTTGTAATGTATTAGTTTATTACTCTGATATTATTCATTTTGATTTTGAGATTTTGTGATTAGTAGCTTCCTGAACTACAAAGATATTTATTCTATTGCTAGTTAATCTGCTATTTTGTATATGTAATCTGTCTGTGTTCTGTGATTTGATTTTATTAAATGTCATAGCTAAAACAATATATTGTTTCGAACGATTTGAGTTGGTTTTATTACCGATTTAAATGGTAAGAAAAAGAAGGTCATTACATGTGGTATTAGAGCTTTAGTTTAATCAAAAACCTTAGCTTATAAGGTTCAAAACTCATCAGGGATAGGGTAGCGAGACCCTAGATTGAACAGAATTAGTCGTAGAATCATTCTTAAGAGAGTGTTTTTTGAAAAGTGTAAATAGTTTTAAAAACAGTTTTAAAAGCATTTTTGAAATAAAATTTGTTTAAAATTTTATCCTTTCTAAGTGCCTCATTTCTTCGAATTCGTTCCCTTCTTAAATTAGGATCCCCTTAGTTAAATTTGATCTTTTTTATAAATGTATATCCTAGAGTATTTATAGTTGATAACTTTTGAAATCATTAATATTCTCGAATTTAGCTTTGATCAAGGTTTCATCCACTATAAATTCCCATTGATTAGGTTCTTTTATTGTTCATCTTTTAACTTAGATTTTGACTTATGTTGACCTAATTGAATAAATAATGAAAGAGATTTTAAATATAATTCATGTTAAGAATTAATTTGAAATATTAATGTGTTAATAATAGGGTAATGTCACTTAATCTACTAGTTGAAATAATAAAGGTTTTGTATATATATATATACAATTTGGTAATGATTTTTTATCTTCTAATAGGCATAATATTATTTTTATTTCTAAACATGATATTTTGAATTATTAACATTAATAAGTACAAGTTAATAATTTGAATTTAAGAAATGAAATAGTAGCTTTGATTCGATTTTTAGAATGTGTACGAAATGAAGACATGCTTTATATGAATAATTTTTTTAAAAGGAATGTGATTTTGATATATATAATATAAATTAAACTTATCGGCATTATATGGACATATAGATATAATTTCAGGTAACTCTAATTTATGGATGTTGAAAAGCTAAAAAGGTATAATGGTTAATTTAGTTAGTTTAGACATTTAAAAAGATGGTTAATTTAGTTAGTTTAGATATTTAAAAAGAGGCATTTGATTTAGTAGGTCGGAATAAATTTAAACTTTCTTATACTAAGGCATGTTAAGCTATGTCATTATGAATTTGATTTAATGAAAATTGAGTTAGATATAAACTGGAACTGTATATAGAAATAAATTTGAACTTAGTATTTTTGACAACTATAAGATTTGAAACAAAATTAAAATGGATTGTTAGTGTAAATTTCAATATAACTAAATTAAATGCAAGTTAATTTCAAAATGGATATAAGGATGAATTGTGTATTAAAATAAATATAAATCAAGTCTAACATATATTATTATAATATATATTGCTTTGGAACATGTTTCGAAATACTATATGATTTACATTTGCAAACTTTTAGTTTATTATAATCGATAAGAATAGAAGTTAAACATTTATAAATGAATGAATGGGAAAGAGATATAAGTTTACCTACTTGAAATCGTTAATAGGTAAATGATTTGAAATTTTTAATTATAATATATGTACTTAGAAAATTTATATCTCTTATGTTTTAAAAAGAAATAATTTCAAGTATTTTACTTGACGTTAAGATTAGACTATTGGATATGTAAAGATTTTGGACATACGCTTAACTAACATATGTGTTAAACCCTATGTGTGCTAGATAGAATATAGAATCACACTCTAGTTGCTTGAAAACGATTCGAATGATGACTATAGCATCATCGGTGTTTGTTTTTAGGTTTTGAAAATGAAATGGATACATAGTGTCAATCGAGCTGTCGAATGGATAATTTAAATAATATTGAAACGTTTGAGAGATATATAAATTTTGATAAAAAATATTCCCATATATTAATCTGAGAAAGTTAAAAAAAATAGGTATAACTTCATTTTGTATAAATATTATTGCTATATTTCTGTTTCCTTATTTCATTCCATTTTGGGGATGAAAATGTATGAGTGGGGGAGATTGTAACAATCTGAAATTTTTAATAGGTTTGAAATTGGTAATTTGATTGAAATTTAAAATTTTAATATTTAAAACTCCAGTTTATTTTTAATTAAATCAAATAAATGAATTTATATTTTGTAAATGAATAATAATAAGTACCATTTGAACAATTAAATCAAACAACTACAAAATTTGAACGTAATTATTTAAATGACTCAAATTATGTTATTTAATTATAAATAGCTTTATAAAAACTTAAATTTAAATAATAAAATTGAGTGAATGAATATATTGATGTTCCAAATCTATTGAAATACAAAATTTTCCAAAAAAATCAGTTGTTTGTCAAATCTGATTTACTATCAAAATTTGAATTCATCTTTTTTTTAAAATAAACCTATATTGACCTATAAGCATCCAACAATTTTCAATTCATTAAAATTCAATTTTTTTTTGTCCAGAATTCGCGTTTGTAAATGTATAAATGCTCAAAATGGACGACGTTTTGTTATGTATATATTCTTATCTATAACATGCATGTATCCCTAGTTTATTGGTTAGTATTTACTCTCATATTGAATTTGTATAGGATATTAAATATGTTATGATATATCTATTAAATATTCAAGAATTCTGTAACGTCTTCTTATACAAATAAAATATCACGTATTTTTTCTTTCTTTTCATTCTATTTTCTACGAACTCTTCCATCTCCCTTTTCTTCTTTTTCTGTCGGAATCTAGATCTCAAAATTCTCAAATTTAAGTCAATGGAAAAATTGTTCAAATTAAAAAGTCGAGCAAACAAATCAAAACTGTTCTCCTTCTCTTATGTCTCCTAACCCTTTTTTATTTTTTTTACGTATCTAGAAAATCCCATACATTATCTTCCACTGCCGCTGTAACAACCCAAATCATGAGTTTTTTGCAAAATACTAAAATACAAGTCCGCTGAAACCCGAGTTGGTTTGTCCTGTATTTGCAGTAAGGCAAAGATAAATATATCAGAGCTCACAATAAAATATCTCACAACGGAACAAATAAAATATAATAGTAAATTAATCTCAATTCATTTCATCGTAGCACTACATTTATCAGATCGTGTCCACATCCTTTTACCTTCTTCCATCGTCATATGAAAGGCATTTCATAAACATACCAAGCAAACATATCAAGATATTACTTTAACCATCAAATACAATTCATACCTTCAAATACCATTATTTTTACCAAGTCCGTCGCACAAATAGTTTTAGTTATCACCTGAGATTCTTTAATGATAGTTGTGGTGTGCAAATAGACACGTCTGGAAATAATATATAAGCAGCGTGTGTGTATATATATATTCTTCAAATATATATATATATATATATATATATATATATATATGTGTGTGTGTGTGTGTGTGTGTGTGTGTGTGTGTGTGCAGGATCAAAAGCACTCCAAAATATTGCAGCACCCCCTTAATCCCCTTGATTTCCATCACACATTCTCGTTTCTCTCCCTTCCCAATAATTCTCTCTACCCCCACCAACTTAGTTTACAATAAATATGTGGCTCAAATTGAGGTGCGAATGGCGGGCTAAAAACATGGGATGCCTAGGAGCGTGCCTTCATATATATATATATATATATATATATATATATATATATATATACATATATATATATATGTGTGTGTGTGTGTGTGTGTGTGTATTTATATATATAGAGAGAGAGAAACTTTGAACGCTTTTATTAGCTTCTCAAATAATAGTACATAAACAGGTTACTAACCTGTGTAAACATAAAGATAACTAAAAAGGAAAATAGAACATGACAGACATAACTCACGACAAATGAAAATAAACTAAAAATGAAAATAGAACATGAAATACATAACTCGCGACAAACGAAAACAAAATAAAAGATAATATGTAGCAAGATCCATGACATTATGGTACCGTTCGTAGTGAAAATCAGCCACGTTAACGTTGCTGACACGTCGGATGCGAGGCAACGGTCCAACGTCCAGAAGGTATGATTCTCGAATGTTGAAAAATGAGACGTTGACGTCAGATACCAATGGTTCATTTTCCAATGTTTGGGAATCCGCTTATAAATTCACCCAGCCCCCCACATTTCTTCCTTACTCGAACCAGCAAACCTCCTTCCATTATCTACATTTTTTGTTTTTTTTTTGGTGCTGATTCAAGTTGCAAAACAGGTTTTTTATATGGTTGTGTTTATTTTTATTAATTCTATAATATATGTTTTTTCGGATTTTTTCTGATTTTTTTTCGTTTTGTAGTATTTCTTTAAGTTATGTCTCTACTACTTCCTTACCATTCGCCAATTGGATAGAGGAACGGGAGGCAACTTTTACAGATGTTTGTATAGAGTTCCTGGAGGAGCGCACAAGTGGCGCCAGCAGCTTCTATGGGACTGTGGTGACGGCTTTAAACGCCCGTTTTGATCTGGGTTACAGAGAAACACTAATTAGAAATAAATGAGATAATTTGAAATGGGCGTTCCATGATTGGGATCGACTTCTACGGACCCCTGCGGGGAATGAGATCCAGTGCACAATAGGTTGGACGGTCCTGACGATTGGTGGGCTAACAGCGCTGGCAAACAATTTAGGCGATTCAAAAGGAACCCGCCGATGAAGTTTCGAGAGAAGGACATGTTATTTATTAGTTGTTTATGTACGCCTGCTTGAGCATATTCGATTCATGTTGTTGCACCTGCTGCTGCACTTTCACCTCCACCTGCACCTGCGCCAGTTGCTTCTTTCACTGCTGTTGACGCCGGTTTCTATTCCGATTGGATGGCTACTGGCAACCCACTTTCTGGTCAGCCCTCTAGATGCAAACACATATAACGTGGCAGTTCGAGTGCTCTTTTATGACCGACTCCTCCCGGTCGGAGCTTGCTACCCATTGCTACGACATTGTTCGAGGAGTGTCAAATGTTGAGCGATGGGACATTATGACGATTTTCCGCAATGATCCGCGGAATGTGAAGATTGTCGAGAATCTTACTGACGATGATATACAGGGATTTATTTTATTGGAGTGGAGCAGATTACCACGTCGTACTTTTTAGTTTTTCGTGTACTTGTTTTATTTTCAGTGTAGTTGTATTTCTGTTTGTAATTCCATTTGTGTAATGAAATGTAGTTGTTATGTTTGTGCAATTAGAATTTAATTAAATTAAAACAAATAGTTTAACAAATAAATACCATGCTCAAATACCTTGTTCATAGCAAAAAACACATTCCCCGTTCGCAACAGTGTCACGCTCAAATACCCCACTCAAATACGCTCAATCACCCCACTCAAATGTCACGCTCAAATACCACATTAGCATTCATTGGGAACGCACCCTATATCCTAGTCCTGCTTCAGCGTGCATGATACTTGCACTACTCTGGTTAACTAATAAGCTTCTCTACATCTTCAAGTCATGATTTTCTGTTATCTTAGAGTGCTATGGAGCAGTGGAGGAACTACAGTGGGGGCCACGGTCCCCCAACCCAAAAAAAAAAAATCAGTTTTCCAGAAGAAAAAATCAAAGAAAAATGGATTTTTTTTTAAAAAAAGAAAAGTGGATAAATTTCATCAAACTCGGAATATATTGCCCTCTCTAAAGTTTTGACCCCTCCATTATTGAATTCCTAGTTCTGCCACTGCTGCATGCAGGATAGATGTCCACTTGCTGCATGCCTTGTGCATAAGCCAGAATATATAGCATAACTGATGAAAGGAATGTGGTGGTTTCTACCAATAACCTACATTCATCCTTGGTTTTCAGGAACATGTTCATGACGTAATAACTGTTCCAATCAACCTAAGCAGTAGGAAGGAGAGAAGATAACCACGTTATAACTGTAACAGTTATTTGCACCTTCTCATCGTCTTCTAATGAGCTGAACATGTGCCCGAGCAACAAAATAAAAAACAGTAATAACATCTCACCCTATAAGTTGTCAAGATATTCCCTGAATTTATCAACCAAAAATACAAGCTAACAAAACAGTTGTAAAAAACACCTGAAATAACAACTATTCATTTACTGCTTTCCAATTGATTCTGTTGCATAGTTTAATCAACTCAAAAACTAAAACATGACCTATGTTGCCTAAAGAAGCATGCACTAAACCATCCTGTTAAATTCTTCTATACAGAACAACCCATTAGACAATCAGCCACCATGAAGAAACTTCAAATTTTGCTCCCTAAACCCTTAAGAAAGGCACACAAGATTTCAAAGAACCGAGTTTGAAGCGGTCATGAAAATGGTACACTAGATTTTTGTATTGAAATCCTGTCGGGTTGTAGGAAGGTTATTTGGAGGTGCAAGTATTCTACAGTGAGAGGCTTCGACTTACACCCATCAACAAAGAGGCGTTCAAGCCATTTTCTAGGATGTAGCGTATCTTAGTAGAATTTGAGTGGCTGTTAAAAGTTTGAAAATCATCTCATAACGGAGTAAAACAAGAATAACCATAAAAACCAAATCTTCACTTCATACAAAAAATCTAGAAACAAACGCATCTCAACCCCCTTATAACCTATAATCGCCCAAACTAAATGCTGTAAACTCACCAAAATCACCAGTAGTCGAAAAGGAGAAACATTGCAGTGTCGAACCCTCCACGCGAGATTCAGTTTCGCCACAATGTACTGCCATTTAGAATAGAAGGTGAGCCCTCCATTTAATTTTCTATTTTGAGCATCACAAATTGTAATGGCCAAAGCTATCAGTGCATGCGTGTGCACACCATGATTGTGCATGTGCACATGCTTATATTTTGGTTTGTATTTGCAATTGGGCCTGGGTTGATAGATGTGTGTTGTTGACATATCGTATAGTGTGTTGGGCCTAGTCACCGACGTGTATCATGTGTCATGATGTATTGTTTAGGTATGTTGAAGGAGCAGCAAATATGTACAACAAATTAGTATAAATAGCTGAGCATATTGCTGGCTAAGTGTGGAAAAAAGTGATCATTTCTTGATCAAGCATTTCATTTTCTTAGTTATCAACCACTACAACAAAAACACCATATTACAACTTTAATTTTACAACTGTGCGAAAAGCACAGTTGTAATAAATGCTTTTTTACAACTGTGCAAAACGCACTGTTGTAATAATAGTTTTTTACAACTGTGAAAAAATCACTGTTGTAATAAACATATATATCACAACTTTTCATTTTTGTTTGTTGTAATAACTAATATATACTAATTAATTTCTGATAATTAATAGTTAAATTAGAAAGTTGTTTAAACTTATTTTTAGTAACTCTTTTTTTTATTTCTTGTATTAGAGACTTATTAAATATTAATAACAACTTATATTTAATAATTAGTAATATTAACATTTAAGAATAATTCATATTCAATAATAAATTTACAAATTAATACCAATTACAATTAATTACTATTAGATTTGATAAATACCACTTAATTGATGATTAATAAATAATAGTTACTTTTTAAAAATTACTATTAAGTATTTAATAGTATATAATCAATAACATTTACATAATAAATAACTTTTAATAGTTGGAATTCAATTATAACTTTGAAGAAATAGGTAATAATTAATAATAACTATTATTAATAAGTAATATTTAATATTTTAGTAAAAATCAATTCTCAAGAAATTCATATTATATTTATATTTAATATAAAATTTTACTTATTGATTCAATTATATTTTACTTATTATCATTTTCATATGTATCTAAAAGGGTCAACTTTCTTATAAAACATGTTTTACTGTTAGCTCCACAAATCTACGTTCCCGCCTGCTTGAATTGTTTGGCTCCAATTTTCGCAAATTTGAATTGTTTGGCTCCAACTCTAAAATATTTTCCCTCCGTGCTTTCCATGCTTTCAGTCACGTGTCCGCTCTTTCATTATCACTCCTCGATAAAACCCAAATTTGTCTTCTCGACCAAAACCAAATAACCCCTTAGTAACCCCTGTCCGCCGCCAGATGCAACTCATCTCAACACAGTTTTCTCACCTTCCTTCAGATCCATCTCTCCTTCCTTCAGATTCTTCGACCGCTTTCCCTTCCCCAGTTTTGCCGCTGTGGTTTAAGTAGCTCACAAATCCTCTTTCAGATCTCGCAATTCCTATTTCTAATTTGAATTATATCATCTTCGGACTTCATCTCACATTTCCAAATGCTCTCCTTCCTGCTTTGCTCTGCCTATACCATCCACGGCTAACCCTAATTGCGCCTTCTTAAGTCCACCTTCTGCAAACCGTGTTTCGTCGTTTTTTGATTTCTAGACTAATGTTGCAACTTCGTCACTTACGCTAATCCCTTGTTCATTCTCTAATCCTCTTTTGTTTATTGTTCCTTGGCCTCTCTCCGAAAGATAGGCTGATTCTACTCCGTATTGAGCTTGGATACACTAAATACACTGAAATCCAAGTTAATGGTTTATAATTCAAGCAAGTTGTTTGGTCTGTTGACTTTGTTTTTGTGAACGAGAATTGAGGTATTATTAATTGAAGTCTTGATAATACATAATTATATTTTAGTTTGTGGATGAAAACTGAGGTATCATTAAAATAAGTACTCATTTGTTTTGGTATGTTGCTATTGTTTTGGTTTGTTGCTTTTGTTTTTGTGGATGGAAACTGAGGTATTATTAAAAATATGCATTCTTTTTTACTTCAGTGCTATCTTTGTATAATACATAATTATATTTCAGACAATAGCATGTGGTGCTTCATACATATCTTTTTAATGTCTAGTACAGTTTGTGGAATTCTATCTAAATTCTGTTTTCTTTTGGTTGCAGATACTTCGGCTTGGATTTTTGCTATCTGTAGTTTACAAATGCATTTTGTTTTCCAGTTGGCTGCTTCCACTAAGAGACATCTATTAGGTACTGTGTAGTATGTTTTCAGTTTCTGCTTTCCCTTGATGTATTAGTATGTTTCCAGTCGACTGTTCTCACTATGCGTAATATATTTCCATTTGATTGTTTCCACTAATGTATTAGTAAGAAATAATATGCAGTGTGCTTCTATTATGTATCCTGGTTTCCAATTGTTTAAAAATGCATACGGGTCATGGGGCGAGGTGAAAAACTGGACCCGTACCAGGTTCATGGACCGGGTACTGATTTAAGGTAAAAATATTCGGGGCGGGTACGGGGCATGTAAAACCCGCCCCAACCCGCCTCATTGCCATTCCTAGTTATACTCTATTCGTTTGTGTCAAGATACTAGCTATACTCAACTATTTGTTGATCTATCATTCATTTGCTTTAGGTGTGCATCATTTTGGAGTAACATTCAGGTACACTGTAAGGAGCGATTTAGATAGTATTCAGCTAAAAGATGGAATTTCTGCTACTTTTGGCATTGAAATGGTACATTATATAAAGAATATTTTTAGTTTGATGTACCTTAGTAGTTTTCTAGTTTCTGAACCTTTTGGATTCTGCTGCTTCTTCTTTGTCTTTGGTTACTAGTAGGTTTAGTGATTAAGATCAACTTCTAGGGAGATTATTTTGGCTTATGGTAAAGTTTTTCTTGTTGCATATCATATAGCAGATGATCAGTATATCAACAAAACATGATTTACATTGATGATTCTATTGTAGTAGGCCATTCAACCTGCAACTGAGTAATTGTAGTTCACATTAATGATATACTTCATCATTCTATTGTACATATAGTATGAAATCTAAGAGTTAATATATAAATACATAACTCAGTTTATAGTTTAACAGAAAGTGTGAACAAAAATCGTACTCTAAATTACAGGCAAGGAATAAAACAAATGTATTTTGTGTGTTGTCTTGTTATTTGATTTGTTTTTTGTTCTAAAACTGAAGTCTTCTTACCTGAGGTGTGTTATCTGTTTATTTTGGGCATGCATTGTCTTGACAGGCATGTAAAAGGGAAGAGAGTTCTAGTGGTAACAAACATTATGGTCTCTATCACTAGGAGCTTCTGATATAATTTTGTTGTAGTATACAGATTAAAGATTACAACTTAGGATTCAAAGATTGGAAAAGCTGGGATTCCGAAGGCGTGCGCGCTCTGAAGATTTTAAACAGTAAATATTTTTTAGTATTCTACCGAATTTTTAATTCCGCTGTATATAAATATCTTGTATTCAAAATTCTGATTAATAAATAAAAGTTTTATCCGCTGTTCAATACTGTATTCTTCTTTATACTTTGTTTTCCGTGCTGATTCTGTGTTTAAACTCTGTAAGCTAAATAACGATCCGTCATTTTGGAACGTTTTAAGTTGGTTTAATTACCAATTTAAAGCGATAAAAATGGCGGGACGTTACATGTTTATTTTTTTAAAAACCCAAATGTCAATCACAACGGTGCATAACAGTTGTAGTAGATTTTATTACAACGGTACATAACTGTTGTAATAAAGTTTATTACAACGGTGGAAAAAAGTTGTAAAATATACATATTACAACGGTGTTGCAACAGCGCAAAAAAGTTGTAAAAGATATTAGTCTATTACAACTTCTTAATACACGACGGTTTGTCCACCGTTGTAAAATGTATATTACAACGGTGTTCCACCGTTGTAATAGGGTCATTTTGTTGTAGTGAACCCACTTATTAGCTATACTTCCTGTTGCTTTAGTTAGCCTTATTAGCTTATTATCCCTGCAATTTCCCTAGTAGTAGTTGTTAATTGTAGCTTAATTAGCCCCAGTTAATCTCTTAGGTCGGATTGATTTGTTAAATGTTAATTGGTGAAGTTTTTGTTCAGTTCTTGATCAATATTTGATTTGAGTATATCTGCCCCCTGTAATTTTCACAAGCATTCGAAGAAATTCAGAACAATGGCAGGAACGACAAGTTGGCCATTTCAAGTGGTATCAGAGCGAGCGACTGGGCTAACCTTTGATAACCAGTCAGATCCTTACTTCGGGTATGCATATCAAGCACCACTTCATGCGAATCAGCCTCTACATTCTTCATTACCCCCAATCCACTATCAAGATCCATATGACTGTTACCCGTACCCTGCACTCCCTCTGCCAGCATGTCCACCATCAAATCCTAACCTCGCCACCACTTACTACCACCCATATCAAGACGCAACTTGGACAAGACAAGAGGAAATCACCGAAGTTGTATCTCAACAGCCACCACCTATGTATTGCCAAGATTACTACTCACCCAACCCTTACACTGCCTTGACTACACCAGCACATCCTCCTCCCGATCCAAGAACTGAAAAAACTACAGCCACTCCACAGCCCAAAGATGCTCCACTCACTACACCACAAAGCTTATTTTGCCACTCCCTATTTTATAAATTTAATACGGTCTAAAGCCGTATTAAATTAGAGAGGGTTTTGAGCCGTGCTTGACTATTTAGGAAGGGCTGACAACCTAGTTTGAATTTGATTCACTTATGACCCGTATCCAATTGAGTCAACTTTAGTGGAAAACCTTCCCACCAAAATATACGTGCTCCCTCCATTTTTTCATTTCCCAGTCACCCTCATTTCCCCCGTGTTTTTTTTATTTCCCCCCGTTTTTTTATTTCCCTCAACCCGTGCCCTAATCAATTGGTGTTTTAATCAAAAAAGTTGCTGCTCTAATCCATTCGAACCGCTCTCAGGTTGCGAATCTTGTAAATTTTGATTTTATTCGATGAATATTTCTTTCCATACAACGTTTTAGGGTTACGTTTATGACTGTGTTTAACATCGTGATTCTTTATCTACTTCAGATCTGTCGACAGCTTCGTTAAATCAACTGATGCTTCTTACTCTGAGGACAAACTGATTTGGTATGATTTTTATTTTCGATTTTGGTCTGATTTAATCTGATTTAATCTGATTTAATCTCGATTTGGCATATGATTCAATGCCTGTGATGAAGTTGGATTTATCCTATTTTGTATTTGTTTACTCGTTCAACATCTATAGGCCATCCTTTGGATAAAAGCAAATACAGGCGTGATTGAATGGCTAGTGGGATGTATTTAGTATATAAGATCAATGTTCATCGTTATTATTATTCTAACATGCAAATATGTTTATAGTAGGATTTGGATTTCTCACTTTTGATTGAACGTCAGTTCTTTTATCTTTTCAATTGTGCCTTTCCTCTCCATGCTAGCCCATGTTATTTTATCCTTTAATTTATAACTTCTGCTAGACTAACATCGCTTTATATGCTACATGAACAACTCAATCATTTATCTCTTATATATGTCATCAAGCTAAGCATTATATTTTTATACATTTAACTTTTCTGCCGTATTATATATCATTGATAAGAATTATATCATCTTTGTAAACGGATAGCCCACTGCCGTAGTCACGGAATGCTTCATAGGTTTTCTGCCATACATATGTTTTACTATTTTTAAGCATAGCATCTACTTTGTTGTAAATTATTAAATATGTATTCCTATCAGTGATTCGAAGCCTCAGAATCTTTTAGTTAATAAAGATAAAGATATCTTGAAAGATTGCTGATCTGCTTTTATTTAATTAGGCAGTTGATAATGAAAATTATGTTATGTAACTCATCAATATTTGCATGTTTTGTTACATTTTCATGCTTATAACTACTCGTAAAGCTTATCAAAATTATGACATAATTCCAGTCATTATGGCCCTCCTAAATTTTGTTCCTCTACATTATGGCTGCAGCTGAAATGGTTATAAGGCTGGCTTAATTCCCCGATGCCTCCTTATTGCAACAATTGCTTCACATTTTCAGGTATTTCTTCTCCATAAACCTGTTACAGTTATCCTTTTAATACGTACCTGAGAATTGGGTATCAGATATTAGATGTGTCTTTGAACCAATAGCAGTGACCATGGTTTTGAAAATGGTATTCAAACTATGAATTGTATTGTTCAATAATTAAATCAAAAAGAGATTTAAATTGTAAAGTTAATAAAATGCATATTTTAGAAAAATTACACACTTATAAATTAATTATGATGTTTGAATTTCTACGTAACATATAATTCAGTTTTCTATCGTGTTCATTTTTATTTGATTAGAAAACATTAGGAATGGTCCTGTGGATTCAAAGAAGCATATTGAATGTTTAAATTTGTGTTGAATGATTGTTCTCACTTCCTTTTTAACTGAGTTTGAATCGGAATGGAAGAGGTCCATTCGGAAACAATATTTGATTCTTGATTATTATTATTTTGCTATAACGTGGCAGTAACAAATCCGAACAAATAGAAAAACACAACAACGATTTCTTGTGATGAATTGGATATAGTCAATGGCATTGGGACCTACCTCAAGCCTTACATGACAAGTATAATGGATGGATTAATTGACAAATCATAAAAGACTTTGCATTGATGCAGTCAGACTATATACAAATTAATACCAAGTAAATTGACTTTATTTTTTATATGAATCATTACAGTCTTCATGTTTGCTTATGGGATGATATTGAAATACTAATAAAAAATTACACCCCCACATCTCCATGCGCTAAATACATATAAAGTTTTATTTGTTTAACCTTCACCTATTTGGATTCCACTACAAATAACGATTTTGTTTGTGTTAGTATGTGTTTAGTTTAATCGTTTTATATCCACATGAAGAATAGTTAAGCTTTGACGAGAAACACTCCTAAAAAATCCTCTTTTTTTTTCGCATTGTATAGAGTTGAATAGTGTATTGTATTATCACAGAGTAACAAATTGTCTTTGCTAACGCTGTTGATAAATATAAACATAGATTAGGACCAACTTCTTTCATTTACCTTATAGCATTATTATGATATAGTCATGATTGTTCCCTAGATAGTCCTTTTATTTATCAGTTTTTATATTATTCTGTAAAGGATATTTTGATAATGGTTGATCGTCCATAATTAATATACAGTCGTAATAATGCATTTAATTGGTAGATTTTGATGGATTAAACTACCCAACTGTGAAAACCAAACAAGCATTTCATTATCATGTAGGTAGTCAATCTTCATCTTATTGTTGGTAGCATTATGGTTTTTGCCTTGTTTCGGGACCCAAGTTTTAATAAATTGACAAACATTTTGTAAGTGCAGCTCGTGGACGGCCAAATATAGCAATTTGTAATCCCAAGTATTAAGTAATATGCCAGACATAGCTTGTTGGTCTGTATACATAGCATTAAACTGATATTATAAAGAATTCCAGATTATACAAATCCCAAGTATTACTGTTGATTACTGTCATCATGTTGAATCATACACGCTAATATACATGAATATACATACATTCGTATGAGTATTTATGTATGGAGTTGCGTATCCCGGACTTGAGGCCGTGACTAAAGCACCCTGTGTAACTGTGTTGGCTTTTCTATAGTCCGCTCATTATTGTTCACCTTTCACTGATAAGTACAAGTATCGGTGTGTAAATTTACTTATTGTTAAATGAGGGCACCAGCACCTTCCTTGTTGCAACTTATTATCGGGACAGCAGCATAGAAATTCACCTTAAGAACAAAAATCATCTATTTTGTTGTGGAGATGAAACTAAACTAATGCTTGTTATTTTAATTTATTTTCAGGCTTTGGAACAAGCATGAGCTGCATGGGCTCGACAACTGCTGTTTTGTTGTCTTTTTTTTAGAGCTAGAACTGTGAACATTATGTTTTTTTATATATTGTGTTATGTGGGTTGTATTAACTGAAGTTATGGTTTATGTATTAATCGAATTACGTTTTGTGCAGCTTTTTTATATATTGTTATATGGGTGTAGCGTATTTTATTTGTTGTGAGTATATATGGGTGCTGTGTTTCTGTATATATGTGCACATGTATGATATCCTGATTTTAATACGGTTAAAAACCATAGCTAATTTGTTGATAGCATTGTAGGAATGAGGCATTAAACACGGTTTTAATCCGTATCAATATAGCAGTTTGATACGGTTTTAACCCGTATTACATTTCTGTATTGATACGGCTTAAAACCGTATTTATCTACGAAATTGACAGTGCCAATACATTGATTACATACGGTTTAAAACCGTATCAATCGACGAAGTTGACAGTGCCAATACATTGATTAGATACGGTTTATAACCGTATCAATATAGAAATTTAATACGGGTTAAAATCGTATTACTCCACCAATTTGATACGGTTTACATCCGTATCAATTGCTCAGTTTGATACGGGTTAAGCCCGTATTAATGTACCAATTTGATACGGTTTACAACCGTATCAATTCCTCCATTTGATACGGTCTAAGCCCGTATCTAAGTAACAGAGACGCCATTTTTTGATACGGCCCAGAGCACTGCCAAATCGAGTTAGATACGGCTCAGAGCACTGCCTAATTGGCATTTCTGGTGTAGTGACTGTCTTCAAGAATGGTTAGAAACCCACCAAGAACTGCCTCTCCATGACAAAGAAAGACTCCACACCTCAAGAATCCTCCTTCATCAAACATTCGACAGCACCCAAAAAACCCCCCTTATACCCTAAATTGAATCCATGACTAAAACTTTCATCTTCTCAAGAATGTCAACAAGCACCCAAAAACCAGCAAGAACACTCACAAAAGCCGACCAGTAACTCCAAAAATCACTTTCCAAATTCAAAAACTGCCCCAAACATCATTCCTCAAGTCCAAGAATTTGAGTCATCATCGAGATTGATATTTGATCTAGTGCATTCCGTTGAGAAATTGGAATCAATGGAGTTGAGCAACATAATGAAATCTATCCAATCTATCAACAGAAATCTTGGTGATACTATTATTTCTCTTCAAGGCAGCCTACCATCATGTCGTCTTTCAAATTCTGAAACAGTAAGGTTTATTAGGCTTCATCACAAAATTTGGGGTATTTGCCTTGAATTGACAAAACAATATCCTACTGGTTATGATTCAGAGCTTAATGACTTTGGGATCTTTGTTATTGCCTTGGATGAACTAATAAAAAACCGTTGTATTGTTGTGCCTACCATCAAAAATTCCTCTCAGCCTGCTAAGTACTCCCCTGGATCTAATGTCGATCATAATACACAGTCTCCATCGTCAAAAATGCTAGGTGAAAGCAATTTCGAAACCGTGGTAGAAGGAAGAGATTCAATAGATGTAGAATTGCAGGAAAAGATAAAAGAAGAAGAGTGTGGCGATTGCTTAGAAAGCAGGACTAAAAATGAAGAAGAGAGTTAAATTCGCACTTTCCAGTGTAAAGGTTCTGATGAGCTAACGAAGGTGAAAATATATTGCAAGGAGCAGCCTAATTTTAACATAAGAGACAACAACAGTTACAATGGGTTAAATAACGTTTCTGATATCATAAAAACATCTTCTAAGTTTGAACATCATGAAAACGTTCAGCAGCCAACAGATATGGGGCATCAAACTGTTGCACCTGTTAAGTGTAGTTCAAATTTGAATGCATTTAATGCATCTAAGCAATCCGGGCATCAAAATAATCCGAGACAACCCAGTTAAGCCACTTCCAGTATTCGCGATGCAAGTCCAATGAGAAAGGATGGCGACTCTAGAGCAAATGCTGTCAATAAAGAAGTTAGAGATTTAAAGCGTACTACTAATCAGTTAAAGAATGGAGGTTTAAATCTTGAGACCAATGGTTTGTATCTTGAGGCAGCAAAGACAATTCATATTGAGAATGGTAAGAGGTAGTTTATACTTGCAGCTGTCATTTTCAATGAGAGCCGATACCAATCGTATAAGCCACCATGGCCACCTCCATGCTATCACTCGACCTTGAGGACAAGGCCGTGCTTGAAGGGGAGGGGAGTTGTAATTGCCAAAGCTGTCAGTGCATGCGTGTGCATGTGCACATGCTTATATTTTGGTTTGTATTTTCAATTGGGATTGAATTGATAGATGGGTGTTGTTGACATATTATATAGTGTGTTGGGCCTGATAACTGACGTATATCATGTGTTTTGATGTATTGTTTAGGTCTGTTGAAGGAGCAACAATTATCTACAGCAAACCAATATAAATAGCTGGGTATATTGCTGGATTAAGTGTGGAAAAAAGTGATCATTTCTTGAGTAAGCATTTCATTTTCTTAGTATTATCAACCCATTTATTAGCTTTACTTCTGTTACTTTAGTTAGTCATATTAGCTTATTATCCCTGCTGTTTCCCTGGCAGTAGATGTTAATTGTAGCTTAATTAGCCCCAGTTAATCTTTTAGGTAGGGATTGGTTTGTTAAACGTTAATTGATGAAGTTTATGTTTAGTTCTTGATCACTATATGATTTGAATATATCTGCCCCCTGTAATTTTCACAAGCATTCGAAGAAATTTAGAACAATGGCGGCAATAGCAAGTTGGCCATTTCACAAGTATTATAATTTTTTGGTTATTGTTTTCTTGTGATCCTTCTTGTATACAATGCACTAGTAATAATATGAGAGCAAATCCTCTGTACTTAAATCACTCTATCTCTCTATACCCAACCGATCAGGATCCCTTATTTTTAATTTTTTGCAATTAAGTCAAAGAGAGAAAATAAGCTTACTTGCAAAAAGGTGGAAATCAATATGTGTCCTGATTGTTTGGATACAGAAGGATAGAGGATTTTGGGGATAGGGACTTGATTTGTAACAAATATATATTTTAGAGTTAAATGCTTTAATTTGACATTGCTTCATGTAATATTAGTATTGTGATTTAGTATATAGTATATATTATATTATAATATAATACATTGTAACTATTTATGTAGCTGCATTGTATGTAAAAAATAATCAGAAATTCTCAGCAAAATAAGCTCTAAGAAATTTTTCTTAAGGTTCATTTGGAATCCGCATTGAAATGTGGAAGATAGCTTCTACTTACGAGATCTTCAAGAAATATTCTTATGGCAAAAATGTTTGATACCTTCACTTTCACTACATACAAACCTGTCTTCACTCTGCAATTACCAGTAATATTCGTAATAACAAGTAGAAGAGCGCCAAGATTTTTTTGAACAATTTGTGTTAAAAAAAACACGAGATCATAATGTGCTTGTAGAGGTGCATAAAATTTCGAAGACAAAGAGCCAAAGACATCATTTTTGGCCACGTTGTCTGGATCAATGCCAAGGCTCAAGCATTTTGAAAAGCTCGCGGTTACCATGCTGGTGAAAACCTCAAAACAGATACACAAACACATGTATATAACTCGGAGATACTGTGATGCAAACTACTAATTTTTTCTTCTTATTATTAGAAATGAATGCAAGCTTGGAAAAATATATAAGCAAATACAATGTTTACTACTAAAAAAGCTCCTACAATCACTCCATCAGTCCTATCCGTATGTAACTCTCCTTTAATTACTAAAACAAACCAAGACTAATTCTAGCTGCTACAAAATGGGACAACAGCTATTTTATTTAAAAACAAAGGTATGGTTAGATTAAATACCAACATTTTCCCCATTAATCTAAGCTGGTTTCTGCAGATTCTTGATTCCCAATAGTGCTCGCATTCTTCCAAACTTGGTTGAAGATATTGCCTTAGTCAGAACGTCAGCACGCTGCCTCTCCGTTCTTAATTGCTTGATCACAATCTCCTCTCGTTCAACGCACTCACGGATAAAATGATATCGAATGTCTATGAGTTTGCTCCGCCCATGAAACACTGGGTTTTTTGCTAAGTCAATTGCAGATTTGTTATCACCACCGGACAAGGTTTTATATTAGAAATTCGGCTAAGGCGATTTCTCAGCCACACACTCTGACACGCTGTAGCTGCAACTACTATAAACTCAGCCTCGCAAGATGATAGAGAAACACATCATTGTTTTATACGAAATGCACATAATTAAGCTCTCATCTAAACAGAATATCATACCACATGTACTTTTTCTGTCATCAACATTACTTGCTAAGTCGCTATCAGAATATCGTGTTAAGAAATAATTTCCCGTTCCTTGGGATATAGTAATCCAAAATCTGCAGTTCCCTTTACATATCGTAGAATAGGCTTAACTGCACTCTGATGCAACACTAGAGGACGTTCCATATAATGACTAACAATGCCAACTGCATATGCAATGTCAGGATGTGTATGAATGGAGTATCTTAAACCTCCAAACAAGCTTTTAAATTAAGCAGAGTTGATTGCTTTACCCTTTTCGTCTTTCCCTTGCTGAAGGTTTGGTTCCATTGGATATTTGGTTCGGTTGCATTCCACCATTCCATCTTTTTCAAGTAATTTTCTAGCATATGCAATTTGTTTAAGCTCGATATAATCCCCTTTTTTATCCACCCCGATGCCCAAGTAGTAAGACAATTACAAGATCACTCATGTCGAACTCTTCACCTATTTGCTTCTTGAACTTATTGATAATTGAGACACTCGTACCCTTGATAAGTAAGTCGTCAACATATACCCCAATAACAAGACCCTCTTCTCCTTCTCACTTCGTACACACTGCATGTTCATAAGGACATTTCGTGAAGCCAAGTTTCTCAAGATACTTACTGAGTCTTGCATACCACGCTCGAGGGGCCTGACGTAAACCATAAAGAGCTTTAACCAACATGTACAATATATTTTCTTTGTTTTTTCCTCAAACCCTTCTGGTTGAGTTACATAAACCGTTTCTTGTAACTCCACATTGAGGAAAGAAGATTTTACATCTAAATGGTGTCAACCCTTTTTCGCTGTAAGAGCCAGGAGTAATCACACTGTTTAAAGGCGTGTAACTAGTGCGAATACTTCTTCAATTTCTATTCCTTGCTTTTGCACATAACCCTTGGCAATGAGTCACACTTTGTACTTAGTAACCTCTCCAATTGCGTCCCTTTTGATCTTATATACCCACTTCAAACCCACTGCTTTATCCATGTTGGTAACTTCACTGAATTCCATGTGTTGTTCCTTTCGACAACACCAATTTCATCTCTCATGGCTTGCTCCCATGCTGGTTTTCTAATAGCGTTGTTGTAGGTGGTGGGTTCATCAATGCCGTGCAATAATAGCTCGTTCTCTACTTCAAATCCCTCTGTCTCATCAGAAATTTCACTAAGTAATCTAAAATTTCTGGCTAGATGAACTATTATCAGAATTTCCATTGTTGCTCGACATTGTACCCTGTTGTGGACTGCTACTGCTGGATGAACTATTATCAAAATTTCCATTGTTGCTAGACATTGTACCCTGCTGTGGACTACTTTCCCCCATTTCTAACCGTGTGACCATACCTTCGCTCATTCTGGTGTTACCTGAATTGAGTGATTCTTCCCCAGTGTTATCTCTGTATTCACTTACTCTAGTGTGGTGGGTACCTAGTATAATGAATGGCTCATGGATTAATGTTTTCTTTTGTTGTTGCTTGTGCCATGTCCAGGCTCTATTCTCTTCAAATTTGGCATCTCTACTCACGTGTACTTTTCCAAAGATTGGATCATACAATCGATATGCCTTAGTCCCAGTCTCATTACCAAGATGCATGACCAGTTTACTACGATCATTGAGTTTGGTTATTTGTGCACTTGGCAACTTCATGTGTACCACACAACCAAACACACTAAGATGTTTGACATTTGGTTTATTCTTCATCCACGCTTCATAAGGTGTCTTATCTGATAGAGCTCTAGTGGGCAATCAATTTAGTAAGTAAATTGAATGACGTGTAGCTTCTCCCAAAAGTGAAGAAGGAAGCTGCATTCCTTTCAATAAGCTACGACCCATTGTGACCACCATTATATTTCTTCGCTCTATAACCCTATTTTGTTGTCAGGTTTACAGCGCAGTAAAGTGTTTAACTACGCCAACATCCTTAAAATATGTCGTAAAATCTTTGGAAGTGAATTCCCCACCTCTATTTGTTATGAAAACTTTGATTACTTTCCCTGAAACCTTCTCAACCTGAGCTCGGAATTTTTTGAATGCACCCAATTCCTCATCTTTACTTTTCAACATACATATCCACATCATACGACTAAAATCAACTACCAAAAGGAAAAAAAATACCTTTTGCTTGCTGCCGTTTCTAGTGTTATAGGTCCACAAAGGTCCATCATAGGGCTCTTTCGGTTGAGTAAGTAACCCGTGTGCTATTCTACTAGCAGACATCATAATCATTGCTCCAAAGTTAACGTGACCAAGACGTGCGTGCCATAGCCACGACAATTCCTCCACTTTTGATAAAAATAGGTGGGTTTTGTTGTCCCGATTATGATTTTATACACTCTATTTGTCGAACGCTTAACCTTCATAATTAGTCTCCCATTATCATCATAAACCCATAGAAATGTGCCTTTGAGTACAACCTTGTTCCCGCTCTCCAAAAATTGACCAAGAGATGTAATATTATTACGCAACCTTGGAATGTAATATACCTCATGAAAAACAAGTTCTTCTCCATTTTTGCATGTGAAGCCATTTGATCCCTTCCCTTTTATGTCCATGGTCGATCCATCACCAAACCTTACCTGGCCCATCGCACCTTCATCCAAACTTTTGAATTTTGATAGACATCTCGTCATGTGGTTACTTGCTCCATTTTCTTGGTACCACATGTTTGATTTTGTGTGTTGTTCAACATCTTGACTTAATCTTGGCATTACATCTTCCTCATTTAGCAGCAACTTTCTCCATTGTGTTCAACCATTAACAAAGCTAGCTCATCACCATGAATATTTGTCAAATTAACCTCCATTCTCTGTGTTAGTTTGTGATCCGAAGTTCTCATTCGAACTTGTCTAGCTGATGCAAATCAAAAGGATCATGTAGATCCTTATTTTACTCTCACATTGAGCTATTTTCAGCCACCTCATCTAAAGGATTATGTAGATCCTTATTTTACTCTCATGTTGAGATATTTTCAGCCACCTCATCTAAAGGATCATGTAGATCCTTATTTTATTCTCACGTTGAGATATTTTCATCCACCTCATCTAAAGGATTATGTAGATCCTTATTTTACTCTTTCTCTCCTTCTTTGGCTGCATGAAAATAGAAGATAGTTTCATTGCTATTGTTTGTATGCAACCAGCTTGTAAAAAAAACTCCAGAAATTAACTAATAAAGTTTGCCTTTCTTCCGTTGTTTTTTCCCGCCAAGGGTTTTCCACGTTAAGTCTTGTGTGTGCGACTATTTTTGCTTTCCTCTTTAATCATTTATTTCCTACCAAGTGGCATCGGAGTGCGAGTTCGTTCAGCATGGCGTCGCTAAAATATGATCTTCCGCTATTGGATTGGAACACTCGATTCTCATTATGGCAAGTGAAGATGCGAGCGTTGCTCGCATAAGATGATTACAATGATGCATTGGATGGATTTGAGAACAAAAGATTTGAAACATAGACCGATAATGAGAAGAGAAGGGAACAGAAGGCTCTGTCTCAAATTCAGCTTCATCTACACGATAATATTTTGCAAGAAGTTTTGAACGAGAAGACAACTGCTTCTCTTTAGCTGAAACCGGAGTCAATTTGCATGACCAAGAATCTTACAAGTAAGATGCATCTCAAACAAAAGTTGTTCCTGCACAAATTGCAAGTGGGCATAATTTGCTAGACCATATTTCTAATTTTAAAGAGATTGTTTCTAACTTAGCTGCACTGGAAGTCAAATATGATGATGAAGATTTTGGTTTAATCCTGTTGTGTTCTCTGCCCAACTCTTACTCAAATTTCAGAGATGCCATATTATATAGTCATGATACTCTCACTTTAAATGACGTTTATGAAGCCTTGCACGCCAAGGAGAAAAATGAAACAACTAGTGTCTTCAAATGGATCAAGCCGAAAGCTTGACCGTTCGTGGCAGGACAAAGGAGAAAAATTCAAATAATGGATCTCGAGGTAAAGGTTCAAATGCCTATAAAGGTCGATCTAAATCTAAAGGCAAATACAAGTCTTGCAAATATTGTAAGAGGGATGGACATGAAATATCTGAATGTTATAAGTTGCAGAACAAGGAAAAGAGAAATGGCACATACAAACCAAAGGATAACAAAGAAGATGAAGTTAATGCCAATTGTGCTCGTACTGATAGTTCTGACAATGAGGTGCTTATTATTACAGTGATTGTTGGATGTGCTGAGATTAAGGATGAAAGGATACTTGACACTTTCCATATGTGTCCTAATAAAGATTGGTTTACAACCTTAGAACCCACAAATGATGTTGGCTCAGTTTTGATGGGTGATGACTTGGCATGTAAAGTAGCAGGAATTGGTTCTATTCAAATCAAGATGTTTGATGGTGCAATCAGAACCTTAATAGATGTCCGAGTCATTCCCAACATGAAGAGAAATCTGATTTCTTTAAGTGCTCATGATGATAAAGGTTACAAATATTCAGGTGGCTGTGGTATCCTGAAAGTCACGAATGGTTCTCTTATTGTAATGAAGGGTAATCTTAGGAAAACAAATGGCCTTTATTATCTTCAAGGACTACAGTTTCAGGTAATGCTTCCCATGTTATCTAAAATAATGTTTCTGATTGTGATACTACTAATCTTTGGTATATGCGTCTTGGGCATCTGAGTGAATTAGGTCTGCCAGAGTTGAACAAGAGAGGACTTCTTGTGGGTACAACGCATGCAAGCTGAAGTTCTGCGAGCATTGCATTTTTGGAAAGCATAAGAGAGTGAAGTTCAACATTTCAGTTCATACAACAGAAGGCATTCTAGATTATGTGCATTCGGATTTATGGGGACCGTCTAGGAAAGCATCCACGGGTCTTGCTTGTTACATGATGATAATTATTGATGATTATTCGAGGAGAGTTTGGCCTTATTTTTTGAAGCATAAATCTGAAGCTTTTTCAGCTTTCAAAGAGTGGAAGACTATGGTTGAGAAACAAACTGAAAGGAAAGTAAAGAAGATTCAGACTGATAATGGGATGGAGTTCTGTTCAAATGAATTTAATTCATTTTGCAAGGCTGAAGGCATTGTTAGGTATTACACCGTACCTTACACTCAGCAAAACGGGGATGCCGAGCGTATGAACATGACTATCATTTCTAAGGCTCGCTGCATGTTTTCAAACGCGGATTTGGATGGGCGTTTTTGGGCTGAAGCAGCTTCCACAGCCTGTTATCTCATCAACCGCTCTCCCTCTATTGCTATTGGCAAGAAAACTCCGATTGAGGTATGGTCTGGTTCTCCCGCAAATTATTCTGAATTAAGAGTTTTTGGATGCATTGCTTATGCTCATGTTGATAATGGAAAGTTAGAGCGAAGAGCTGTTAAGTGCATTTTTCTTAGTTATAAGTCTGGTGTTTAAGGCTATAAATTATGAAATCCTGAAATAAGTAAGGTTGTAATTAGCAGAAATGTTGTGTTTAATGAATCTGCTATGCTACATGATATTCCGTATACTAATGATCATGTTGAGAGTGAGCAGAAATCAAATGTCCAGGTGGAGCATATTATTGATTCAGATGTTACATCAAACGCAAAAATGGAGGGATAGGATGAAGCACCCATTGTTGAGGATCCTCCAGCAATTATGTAACCACCGCAGCTATCTATTGCAACAAGAAGACCTAGAAGGAATCCAAAACCAGTAAGGAGGTTTATTGAGGAAGTAAATGTTGTTGCTTATGCGTGTGCTGTAGCAGAAGAAATAGAAGGTATTGCCAAGCCGTCTTCATATTCAGAGGCTGTTATTTCTAGTGATATTGATAAGTGGATGGTTGATATGCATGATGAGATGAAGTCACTTGAAAGAAATGACACTTGGGACTTAATCAAGTTACCTAAAGAGAAGAAACCTATTCATTGCAAATGGGTTTTCAAGAGAAAAGAAGGTGTTTCGCCAAATGATGAGACAAGATACAAAGTAGGATTAGTTGCAAAAGGTTACAGTCAGATTCCATGTATTGACTATAATGAAGTTTTTTCCCCTATTGTGAAACATAGCTCAATTCGCATTTTACTCAGTATTGTTGTTATGCATGATTATGAGCTTCAATAGTTAGGTGTAAAAACTGCATTCTTACATGGAGAATTAGAAGAGGATATTTATATGCATCAACCTGAGGGTTTTATCATGCCTAGAAAAGAAAATCTTGTCTGTAAATTAAAGAAATCTCTTTATGAATTGAAACAGCCACCTAGGCAGTGGTATAAAATATTTGACACTTTTATGCTATCTCAAGGTTTTAAAAGGTCCAATTATGACAATTGTGTCTTTTTGAAAATTACTACACATTCCGCCATTTTTTTGGCTACTTTATGTTGATGATATGTTGATTGCTTCAAAAGACAAGGCAGAAATTGAAAATTTGAAAGGGCAGTTGAGTAGAGAGTTTGAAATGAAAGATTTGGGGGATGCTAAGAAAATTCTTGGCATGGAGATATCAAGAGGTAGAACTTCTGGTAAATTATACCTAAGTCAGAGTGGGTATGTTAGAAAAGTGCTTCATCGTTTTAATATGCTTGATGTCAAGCCTGTAAGTACTTCTCTTGCTGCACATTTCAAATTTTCATCAGCCATGTATCTACAATCATATGAGGATATTGAGTACATGTCTAGAGTTTCCTATTCTAGTGCAGTTGGTTCACTTATGTATGTCATTGTTCGTTCGCATCCTGGTTTATCACATGCTTTGAGTGTTGTCAGTAGATTCATGGCCAATCCTGAAAGTGAGCATTGGAAAGCAGTTCAATGGATTTTCAGATATCTTCATGAGACTGCAAACGCTTGTTTGCAGTTTGGTAAATCTATAGATGAACTTGTTGGTTATGTGGATTCTGACTTCACCGGTGATTTGGATAAAAGGAGACCATTAACAGGTTATGTTTTCACCATTGGTGGTTGTGCTGTTAGTTGGAAAGCAAACTTGCAGACAACCATAGCATTATCACTACTGAGGCCAAGTATATGGCTATTTCTGAAGCATGTAAAGAAGCTACTTGGCTGAGAGGTTTATACTTTGAGCTTCGTAGAGATACATCTTGCATTACTATATTTTCTAATAATCAGAGTGCTATATGTCTTACTAAGGATCAAATGTTTCGTGAGAGAACTAAACATTTAGATATTAGGTATCACTACGTCCGAGATGTTATTGCTAAAGGTGGTGTTAAAGTTTGCAAGATAAGTACTCATAACAATCCTGCTGATATGATGACAAAGCCAGTTCCAATTACTAAGTTTAAGCTTTGCTCAAGCTTGGTTGGTGTTACAGTATAGTCTTTAGGGACTATTGGAGCAAGGCTGATATTTATTTGTTGAAGGCGTTCGTTTTTTTTTTTTTTTTTTTTTGTAGTTCATCTTTCTAATTCAAGATAAGAATTCGTCTCAAGGTGGAGATTGTTAATTTGTAAACTGAAGTTCTCATTTGAACTTATCCAGCTGATGCAAATCAAAAGGATCATGTAGATCCTTATTTTACTCTCACGTTGAGATATTTTCAACCACCTCATCTAAAGGATCATGTAGGTCTTTATTTTGCTCTCATGTTGAGATATTTTCAGCCACCTCATCTAAAAGATCATGTAAATCCTTATTTTACTCTCACATTGGGATATTTTCAGCCACCTCATCTAAAGTATTATATAGATCCTTATTTTACTCTTTCTCTCCTTTTTTGGCTGCATGAAAGCAGAAGATAGTTTCATTGCTATTGTTTGTATGCAAGCATTTTGTAAAAAAAACTCCAAAAATTAATTTATAAAGTTTCCCTTTTTTTCGTGGTTTTTTCATGCAAAGGGTTTTCCATGTTGAATCTTGTGTGTTACTATTTTTGCTTGCTGCTTTAATTATTTATTTGCTAACACCATGCTCCTTATCTCTGTCCCGTCGAGGCTTATGCCCTAGCATAGTGTCCATATACGTTGTAGTTAACTTTGCCTTGATCTCATCCCCTACGTTTAGTTTCTCTCCCTTGATAGCTACTGTTGCCTTGGTATTTCATGCCTGAAGACATCTCTCCCTTATTTGACTTTTTTAACCATTCTTCTTTTGTGAGCAATAGCTGCCCTTCGGTACCTTCTCGTTTCCACCATTCCTCTTCAGTTAGGAGTTGTGCCCCACTACTTTCATTTTTCCCACGAAGTCGTTCCTCATGGGCCTTGAGTGAACCCACTACTTCCTCAATAGTCATCACCTCCAAATTACCAAACTGTTCTATCGTCGATGTGATTTTCCAAAACTTTTCAGGAACAACTCGAATTAATTTCTTCACCACATATGTCTCTTCAACTGGTTCTCTTAAGGTACGCATGTTAGTTAGTATACCATTAAGTTTCATATAGAAGTCATTTATTATCTCTGTGTCCTTCATGTTTAAGAAGTCGAATTCAACCTTTAACATTTGGATTCTCACGTGCTTCACCCGATCAGCGCCCTGACACATTGTTTTCACTACTTCCCAACCTTCCTTAGCTGTTTTCTTTTCGACAATCGATAACAATATATCTTCGGGAAATCCCTGATAGATTTCAGTCAAAGTCAACTTATCCATTTTGTCATCAATTATGTTTTTAGTATTCTTAGGTTCAATAGCCTCGTAGGTAACATATGCTTGCATATAACCTTTCATCTTAAGCGGCCAAACCGTGTAGTTGCTTTTTGTTATCGTTGGGTAACTCAATCCTACTAATCCATCTTTACACCTTACTGTCTCCACCGTCATCATTTTGGGCATATACTTTGGCATGCAATGAGCAAGGCTCCAATACCAAATGAAAACCTCAAAACAGATATACACACCCATATATAACTTGGAGATACTGTAATGCAATCTACTGATTTTCTTCTTATTATTGAAACTAAATACAAACTGGGAAAAATATATAAACGAATACAATGTTTACTACTAAAAAAACTCCTACAATCACTCCATGAGTCCTATTCGTACGTAACTCTCCTTTATTTACTGAAACAAACCAAGACTAATTCTAGTTGCTACAAAATGGGACAACTGTTATTTTTTTAACAAAGACATGCTTAGACTAGTATAAACGCACAACGGTAGGAAAGCTGACCGTTTAATTATATATAATTAAAAAAATTAAATTTTTAATTAATCAACAATAACATGATTGATGTATGAATTTGTTGCATTTTTTAATTAATCTATATTTACATCTATCAAAGCATATTGTAGTAGAAATAAGATATTAATAGTATATGTGAAATAAATTTGAAATGTAATAGACATTTTAAAGAATTTAAACATCAAATTTTGAATTGCTAGAAGCATTGAAGAAAACAATTTCAAGCAAAAGTACTGTTTTAATTTCGAAAAATAATAATTTTGAATAATGATAGTATAGTTATTATTTTACTGCTACTTTCAACTTATGCACATCAACGATGTTGCTAGATGTGGTAATTTCTACTAAAGGTAAATAAGGATTTACTAATGGTGCAATAGTGTCCATAGATATGTAGCTAGCATAAAAGTCACTTTAAATCATGCATTAATCAGATATACTCATATGCACATTAACTTACATTTACAGTATAGTGATGAATTCAGGGAATGGCTCAAATCCCCTGACTTCGACCACATGTTCCCATTTAAATAATCTTCTCTCTTGCCTCTTCATGCAATTATTTAAATAAGAACGTTGGGTTGAAATAGCAGGGATTTGAGGCATAGCCAAAATGTGTAACCAATCTTTGCCTCTATGTATATTGTGGATGCATGTATTAATGATTACCTGATGAGTAACATTTTCTGGAATAGTTGGTTTCTTTTCAGCAACCCGAGGATGTGCATTTTGTTGAAGAAAAGCAACAATATGTTTAAAGATTTCAACCATGAATAATTATAAAATATATTATTTATAATTTATTCCAAGAATAAGTTTACCATTAATTTTATCTAGAGTCAGGCCTGTAGTAGCATTTTAAAATTCCTCATAACTGATATCAGGGTTTTGGTTTAACTAATGTCATTTCTTTTCTTCCTACAATTTAAATTAATGTAATTGCTTGCTCTTAAGTGATGCCATTCTCGAAAGCATTATATAAACTCTCTTTTGTAATGGCTCCAACAATAAGGTTTGGTAGTTGGTATTCGATCCTCCAACAAATAACCCATAAAGATTACTTTATATTTATGTTATTGAATTGTTCCTAAAACTACATTTAGTAAACACATTTTCTTCATTAAATCAACACATGTAGAAAACTTGTGTTAGATATATAAAAGTTAACATGTTTCAATTATTGAAGTTGAAGGATAAGGCCTAATCAGATAACGATACAAAGGTCAAACTCGCACGGATGTGCATATACAGGCATAAAACACGTGTGTATGCTGACAAACAGATGTGTATATCAGTATATATCCAAAGTGTCGTATGTGTGACATTTTCCTTTTCAGCATGCGAGGGTATGGATAGTATCACGAAGGCAAATCCAAACATAAAGCACTGAAATGCATAAAGGTGAGTTAATCAGATAACTATCTCACCAAATCCTTTACTAAGTAAAGATAAAACCATGAAAATCAAGCCATCGATCCCTTTAGTTGACTAAAATAGTCAAGAACAGAGTAATTTTGACTTTTTTTAACAGATGAAAAATACACAACCGACAGGTTTCATGTGCTAGCAGATTTACTTCAGTTCAAGGAAACAAGTGTGACTAGTGTAAGCCTAGATTTGATTCAAGCGTGACAATGACTTATTTTATATCAATAACTATTTTAGATGCATATCTTAATTTGATTCTTCTATATCATATTCGAAAATCAGGTTGAACATGAAATAATCTTATTTAAAGATACTAAAAAGCTCTGATATTAAATCGACCAAACATATATAATTATTTATTTACCTTGCAAATAAGCATAGAATCTCACAGTGTAATTTTGATGTTGCATAAGTGTACAATCGAAAATTTGTTTCCTCCACAACAAATCCCTGTAGAGTATTGATATATGAATGTAAGAATATGCATTCTCTGTCATTTTACATGTCGATTGAACACACAAAATTTTAGAGCTTCGGCAAGGAAATCAGCTCTACTTCCCTAGCTATAGAACTAAGGAAATGAAGTTTCCTATATCTGGAGAACTGACGGAATGAGCCTATTATCAAAGGGAGGTATATTCATTGATACTATATAATGCCGATGACAAAGCGGACACGCACACGCAAGAGCTTGCGCACCATAAAAGGAAAAGCTGCCTTCAATTTATATCATTATTTAGTCGAATTGCATTTATATCCTAAATGTATAGTAGTAGAGCGTATCTGGTCAATTGAAGGAACAAATATCTGAGAAAACAACTCCTTATCTTCATTTGATTAAAAAGCTTACTATGATATTTAATGCAACAAATAATATAAAAAGGTATGTAAGTGTCCTTCTTATTGATTATTAGAAAAGGTAATGGAATACCAAGTTGTTGGACATGACGATAAATATAACATGCATTTAATAATAAAATTGCTTCCTAGCTCTTAGCACTCTATTTATGGTGAACTTGCTGAGCATATTTTTCCATACAAACGTTCCATAGGTAATAACGAGTGACTAAAAAGTGAAGATAAGTGAAAATATGGCAAAAATTTAAATTGTCTCCCAATTTCATTTCACACAATCATATCATTCGAGCATGCAATAAATAAAGAAAAATCTGGGAATCATTAAATACTAATTAAACCTTTTGATTCCGCACCATCTGATTTGTTTCATACCCACGCCTAGGGATGGCAAAATAAATCCATACCCGCTGTTATCCGCGGCCAAAATCCGCCATGGACATGAAATGGATAGTTAAATGGGCATCCGTGGGCAAAATAAATGGGTATTTTTAATATCCATTAATTAATGGGGCGGGTACGGACAGTAAGATATCCATATCCGTTGGTACCCGTGTCCGTATTTAATGTGATTTATTACCAATAGTCAATACAAAAAACATTATTGGTGGTTGTTCGGTATTTGTGTGCATGCCTTTATTCAACAATTTATAACCGGTTGTTGATATTTTAATGGATACTTCTGTTGTTTTTTCTTCTTTTTTGGGTATTGGTTTAAATGTATTGTTATTTTGAGGTTTGCATTTGAGTATTGGTCTAACTTATATTTTTATCGAATGTACTTTTGAATAATTTCAATAAACAGCTAAAAAATTAATTGAATAAATACAACGGATACCCACGGATACCCATCATTACCCGCAACTTATTTAATACCGATTTAATGGGTACCCGTGTGGGTATGGGGCGGACACGAGGCAAAAAATCACCTAACGGGGCAAGTGATGGGGTGGTACTACCTGCGCCCGCCCCACCCCATCGCCATCCCTACCCATGCCACAGGAAAGATCATCGGGTGCATCAGAGTAACCTCCTTAATTTATTTTGAAATAAACGTTGCAAAATAAAAAACGGTGATCACAGTAAATAGGTGCAATAAGACAGTATATATAATCCATCATCAGTGTTGAAATAAAAAATGACTTCAACGCCGAAGGTATCTCTAGGATACTTCACCAAAAGGTAGGAGAGAACCACTAACACAAAATAAAACAAAGAAATATAATGACCCAAACTACTCCTTTTGGGAAAGCCCGAATTGAGTTGAGGACAAGGCCAATCAGAACATAAACAGAGGAACATTTCATTGCTGTTACAACAATTGCATCAGAGTATAAGAATATAACAGAGTTTGAATAAATAATATACAATAGAAAATATTAGAGATTTAAATTATTAAAAACATAGCAGCGGAAAAATAATACATAACACAAATGAAAGAAATACACGGATATAGAGCTTTCCGAATATAGTTCCAGTTGTAAATACAGGATCCTAAAAAGAAACATCTACAAAAACCAAAACTACAAGCTATCCATATGGAAAATAGGGGCACACAGAGTTTAGGTTAAAATAATAAACTTCGAGTCAGTCATGTGACTGGTGTGAGAACTAAAACAATTATTAACTTGATTTTAAAGTAAGATAAATCAAGGGACCGTGCCGTATAACATGGAACGGGTTTAACCCCAAGAATACCAGTGCATAAAACAAACAGCGCAATGCTAGACAGAAAAATGAAGTTATTATAAGACCTAGGTCCCATCACACAATGAACGCAGTCGAGGATAAAGTTTTACCTTATAATAGCCAAAAATGCTTGGTACGTGAAATTTCATATTTTATTATTATAATAAGTACTGAATTCAACTTCAAATATAAATGTATCAATCATAGGCGGCGTAGGTACCATAATATTATGTCGCCAAATATATGTTTACAACTAAAATCATGAAATCACGTATTGGAAAGTTGGTTTCCATCTATGAACCATGGCAAGCGATCATCCTTACCAATTTGAGACTCTCTAGCCCAAGCCTTGGAATACAGCCGCAATTGCACCTACGGTTAGCCGTATGGTCGGTCACTCGTCGATGATTAGTTATACCATAAACTATACATTAGCCTTCCCCTATGGGGCACAAAATATGGTCAGCATATCGACCATAACATCCATCGGCCCCGTAGAGACTGATATATCTGGGGCGCCTCGCTTTCCATCAAGTAATAATAAGCAACATCCACATGAGTAAACAATCTGGGCTCCATACCATGACGTTACTCCTAGCTAGAAACTATCATATGTCTATTTCCATACGTTCCTCATCCATTTTAGGTTCATTCCAGGATGTGAAGCTCGCGAATTAACGCTACACAAAGCTATGTTATTTAAAGTCGTGCTTTGATCATCAACCACAAGACTTTGCTTCTCAACAAAAGCCTTGATTATTTGCATCTCAGCATGCCACAATGACAATTCACGCCACGCGACTGATATCTATCGATATATAGCCTCTAAGCTCGTACGTCTTAGAGTAGGGTGTTAAGCAAGAAAATAAATTATCCTCCATCAAACAGATATATATTTAATAGAAATCAATCAACAAAGAATAAAATCCAATGTCAGAAACACATCCATTTACAAGTCCATTCTGGGGATGAATGAAACCGGAGGCACCTTATTCCTTATCCCTATTTCCAATACAGGAGAGAGGTTCTCGCATATCTGGTTGATCTCCACGTATGTCTAGATGATCACCACTTATTACCTTATCTTGGGTGTACATCCCAATCAAGACAACAGTAATCATCCAAACGATGTGAAGAACTCAGGTCTTCAACCATCGTCTTCATTGTCGATTTAACGTCGAATAAATTATCCGGAATGGGTATAAACCCGTCCTTTCCGAATAATTCACATATCTTATAATCAAGTGCTATAAAAACACAACATATGCCTCATTCCAATTCAGAATATTCTTTTATTCAAATATTCTTTTCACTATTTAGACCAAATTAAGTTTTTCCAAACTAGTCGGGATTAGCGAATCTTATCGAAGTAATCATTTGTTTTATTTCCTAATCCCAACCTATTCATCCCATAGAGCAAACCTGGTATACTCCATATCTAACTCCACGGTGTCATCAGTAAAATTAATTATGATTTTCCGTTCAAATCAAATTAAAGATTTACCTATCATCTGGAGTAAAACTGGTGATACTCCATTCTCGATCATTTCCCAAATTTGACAATTCAAATTATCACATTCACATTTTATCTAATTAAAGATTCATTAAAGCTCCATTTAGATTTAATCTTCCAACAATCATTATCAATGATTATTTAACTTTGGGAAATCAGACATGCCGCATCGACAATATACACCGTACCACTGATTTCTGCCGATATATAACCTCTAAGCTTGTACGTCTCAGAGAAGGGTGTTAAGCAAGAGAATAAATTCTGCGCCACCAAACAGATATATATTTAGTAGAGATCAACAATACGTTTTGAAATACAATGTTAGACATGTAATCCTGTCTTTAACCGGGATAAAGAACTAATGTCATTTAAAACACAGTTCACGATAAACCCAAAATCACATTCCACTAATTATGGAATCTTCACGGAAAACAGATCAATATATAATCGATATCAATTTCCGTATCCGACTAATAATATAAATGGAATAACGACAAGGCCTTTTAAATTCCATATATACTAACAGACTTCCTCCATAGAAGTTCATTTCGATTATTACCAAATCGAATTCCATTCGATTCCAATTTAGTACATTAAATTAGAAAACTTTACTTCGGAAAATTTCCATTAATCTTAATTAAAAGATTTATAAATTCCAAATCACATTTCACTGTTAATCGGGTTGAATAACAAATGTCGTTAAAAACACACTTCACAGTAAACCCAATTCACATTCCATTTCATTCCAATTACCAAATATAATTGGAAACTCTAATAATCTTAATTAAAAGATTTATTCTTTTCACACAGAGTTTAAGAACAGTGTTATTTAAGACACCATTCACGACAAACTCAAAATCCAATTCGACATTAAATATAAGGCTCTAAACATAAATTACATTGGCTTATATTCAATATTAAATTCTAAAACCAACACATATCGTATGGGGAATAACATATCGTATGGGGAATAACGATACATATCTATCTTCCAAATTCCTCCACAATATCCGTATAGTCACAGAATCTAATATCGAAATATTCCAGAGATCATTTCTATTCAAATCCATTCCAATTCATACATTTGAAATTCTGATTAGATTTAAACCATTCACAAATACAGTTTATTTATTTAAAAACGTTGGATTATCATTCTAGTTAATAACTAGTTCTTTTCGATAAAAGTTTCTTTTTATCCTTACAAAATTGGAATTTTTCATCCAAATTCTTTTCAAATCATTTATTATGATTTTACACAAATTATTATATTTTTAATGATTTTATCAAGGCCCGTACAGTCGGTTTCCAATAACGGCCACCGAACTACATCCATATTGACCTTTTTCAAATCTGATTTGGACATAATTCCAAATCCAACCATTAGATTTCAAATTGCTTATATTCATTGGAAAGCTCTTTTCGATACGAACCAAATAGTTCCGGTTTTAGGAGAATCCGACGGTCGGATCTTCCGTAACGTCAATCGAAGTCAATGGTCGAAATTCGCGAACAGTCGTGGTGTGGCGCATTCTATTCTGGCCATTAATATAATATATATATATATATATCATCAATTTCCATTTAAAACGTATTTTATAAATCGTTTATAAATTCGTTTTAAAATGGTTCCCACTTTCATTTCAATTTTAAATCAAAATTGACATTATAATATTAAAATGATAATATTTTCGAAATATCAGATCTTGAAATCATTTCCTTTTCGATATTTATTATAAAAATGAATAAAATCGATATATCATTCGCGTTAAAATGGCACAAATCTAATCAACACGGCTTCACCATTTCAATGTTTTCATGTCCATCCAAAATCGGACATCAAATTCACATTTTAATCCTTTACTGACTATTATTTAAAAATATTCGTTATTTTGGAATATTCGTTATTTTAAAATATTCGTTATTTTCAAATTGGAATGAGACCCAATCAATTACCAAATATTTTATTTATATGAATTTCATACATCACATGTACACAGCAACGCTGAAAAAACAAGCAACCATCATCTTGAGTGCATTATACAACTGCATAAACAATTAATATAAATAATTAACGCTTACAACAATCTGTCAACCTGTAACACCCCGAATTTCAGTTAACACTAATATTCACTAATTACAGAATAATAATCTCAGATGTGAGAATCAGGGGAAACGGGTTACGTCATTGTGTTCGTCTCGGAAAAATACGCGAAATAGAGTCCGAAATTTTGTAAATCGGAGTCTGTATGACCCGGTTAAGGCCCAAAGAAGTTTTCGGGAAATTTGAATTTCGAAACATGCAGAAATGGGGGCCAGGCGGGAAAACTCCCGCCCAGCCAAGTCGACTTGGCTGTCGACAGGGCTGTCGACTTGCCTGTCGACATGCCTGTCGACTTGGCAGTCGACAGGGCTGTCGACTTGCCCTGTCGGCTGATTCTGGTCTGGGTGCACCTGGTTGAGTTTTGGGCTGGGTTGGAGGGCTTGGGACGAAATCTGACGGACCTAAACTAACCTAGGGTTAATCTAAGGGTCTAAAACACAACCTAATCCTATAAATACACCCTAAGACTACCCTAATCCATACTAAAAATAGAATCTATGCCATCATGCCGCCAAAATGCAACTTAGAAGGAGCCTCCACTAATTAGAGAAGAGGATTGCAAGCTAATCAACTACTAATCCACCTCTACTTCAACTCTAGCAACTATCTAAGGAGCTAATCTTGGAGTTTGTGAGTTTCTATCACTTTAATAACCAATTGCTAAACTAAGTAGATGAGATGTGATGAGATCATATGGTTTTGCTTGCGGATCAATGGGTTTTAGGTCATATGTTATGATGCTAGTTTGCTAATCACTATGTTTAACACTTATTCATGATGACACTATGTTTATGCAAGTTAAGTGTTTGGGTTTATGCATGTTAAGTGGTGGGTTTTATGCATGCTAAGTGTTTGGTTTTATGCATGCTAAGTGTTTGGTTTTATGCAAGTTAAATGCTTGGTTTTATGCTAGAATCGTGTGTGAAATAAGTGACATGACATGCAAGTTTAACCTATGAGTTTGGATCTATAATATGCATATTCTATGCAAGTTGTTTGGATTAGTGATATGCATAACATATGCGAGTTTACCTTTGTATGTCATACATACATATGCAAGTTCATATGTAACATGTTATGCAAGCTATATGTGAGATTATATGCAAGTTCATATGTAACATGTAATGCAAGTTATGTGCATGATTTTATGCAAGTTCATATGTAACATGTTATGCAAGTTATGTGTTTGGTTATATGCAAGTTATGTGCATGATTATATGCAAGTTCATATGTAACATGCTATGCAAGATATGTGTTTGGTTATATGCAAGTTATGTGCATAATTATATGCAAGTTCATATGTAACATGTGCATGATTATATGCAAGCTCATATGTAACATGTTATGCAAGTTATGTGTTTGGTTATATGCAAGTTATGTGTTTGGTTATATGCAAGTTAACATGTGACATGCTATGCAAGTTCACACCTTTGTATGACATAAGAATCATATGCAAGTTACCCCCTTTGTGACATATGTGCTTCATGCAAGTTTGGGTTAAATGCTAGTTAGGTTTAATGTATGCTCATATATGCAAGTTGACACCTTTTAAACCCATGATAAAGTTATATGCTATGATTGGTTAAACCCATGGCATTTGTGATGAATCTTCCCTTTATTATGTCATGTTATGAGAACGAATTACGCGGGGAACGATGGGGTAAAAATTAATGAACACATAAAATTGTGTGAAGTTGGTATGATTAAACATACCATAAAGTGGATGGACATAATTGGGAATTTACCTATTAAGTTAGGTCTACCCATATTATGAAATTGGGAATTTACCTATTGAGTTAGGTCTACCCATATTTTTAAATATTTGTAATTAATTAGGGATAATTAATACAAATTATGTGGGTGATTAATTAGGTGTAATTAATCGACTAAGACACGAGGTTGGACCCTTTTGTAGCATAAGACTGCCTGGAACCGACCGGCAAATCCAGCGGCTACAAATGATTGGCCCAATGTGAGAGGTCTTAGTCATAAACTAAATACGTGACAAGTGTAAAGACACGAGGTCAGACTCTGTTATGGTGTAAGGCTGCCCGGAACCAACCGGCATATCCAGCTGCCATAAAAGACAGTCTAATGTGAGAGGTCTTTACAAAGGTTACGATCTTAATTAATTAAGAAAGACTTAACCGAATTAGCATGTAGTGGGGCATGAGGGGTTAAGTGGGTGCCTTGGGTGGCATGTAGTAACTAGTGGGGGTGCCTTGGGTGGCATGAGGAAACTAGTGGGTTGCCTTGGGTGGCAATAGAAAATACGATTAGAATACTTAACCAAAGTGGAACATGTAATTAAACATGATTAAAGGGTTAAGTAAGTGCCTTGGGTGGCATGTGGGAATCAAGTAAGTGCCTTGGGTGGCATGTGGAAATCTAGTGGGTGCCTTGAGTGGCAATTAAAATAAGATTAAAAGACTTAACCAAAATTTATAACATGTAAGTGGACATGGTTAAAGGGTTAAGTGGGATTCACTAGAAATGACAAGCTTAGGTGGGTAGCTTGTGGGGGCCCATTTCAACCAATATCCCAAACGTATCTTTGTGGGCTCGACCCAAGTCGAGGACGGGACACGCATATTAGGCTTAACTGTAAGAGGCCAAAACGGGTTAGCGGTGGCAACGCAAGTCCAACGGGTTTCATATGCGTGTGTGGACCCGGGCTGGTAAGTAAGACGTTGTTGCATCGTGTAGGTATAAGCCGTGCACCATTGATATTATCAGTTTGCCACTTTGGGGAATGATACACCCCACTGTGGGGCCAGCACGGGTATCTACGTTAGGGAGTCGATCGCTTGGGGAGTAGTGGGTACACCTAGTGGAGATAGGGGCAGACGGCACCTATGTAGTCAGCTAGGGGTACACGAAACTACTATTAAAAATTACTAAGTACACTTAGTGGGATCAACCTTAAGTAGGAATTACCCTTGGGTGGGTAGAACTGGTGTGGTGCAGTGTAGGAATTACCCTTGGGTGGGTAGATCTGGGGTGGTGCAGTGTTGTAATTATCCTTGGGTGGGTAAATGCGTCTTTACGGTTATCTTAGTTCATCCTAAGTCTAGTTGGCTGCTTAGTGTAGCCATTTATCCCCAGTCGTTACCGTATATCAAGCTTACGTCTTACTCTGGTTACTTTAATGATTGTATTGTTAAAGTTAGGACTCGCTCAGACTTATGTCTGACCCCGTTGTTTTTTATCCTTTTCCCAACCCTCAGGTTATCAGAGTGGAATTAGCACTAGTGGGCTTTGATCAGACTGCTTTATCTATCTTTTGGAGCTTGGACCGTGGATGTAAAGCTCAGTTTATCTTTTCTATTATGGCTATTAAGTTATGTAGTGGGATTATGTACTTTTGTTTTATCAGGATGGATATTATGTACTTGACTCTTGTTTATGGTTTTGGTGTAACCAAACATGTTTTACTTTCCGCTGCAATGAAATGATGTTTTAAATTCTCAAGTATTAATTATATCTGTCTTGTTGTAATTTTTCTGTTCTATATTCACTTAAAATACTCCACCGATGTTATGGCATTCCCTTAGTGAGTGACCGTAGCGGGTGTGGGGTGTTACACGTGGTATCAGCGCTTAAGGTTACCAGAACAGATAAATTTTTTAGAAAAACTATTTTCTAAGAATATTTTTGAAAGGAGTATTTTCAAAAACATGTCTTTTAAGAGAAAAGTTTTTTAAAGAAAAGCATAATCCCCAATAGCCATATCTTTGTCTTTCGAATTCTCCGTTTTGAATCTCTTCCTCTCTCGTTTTGAGTTTCCCCTCCGTGTATGGATGATCTTTCTAAGATAGATAAGAATGGAAAACCACTTCAAGGGACTTAGACGTTAGTCGGATTAGAAGTTAGTTCAAGAAGGAGGAGGTCTGGTAGGTACCTATTGGGTAGACGATGGGAGGAAGGCTCAAATAGTTGTTTGGTTAATGAAGGATGAAACCTCATTGGTGGGAGGTTACGAGTGGAGAATGGGAAGAAGAAGGCGAGTAGTTATCCTTTTGGGAGGAATAGGACACCTTATTAGGATTGTCCAAAGGGGCAAGGGCAAGGTACGGAATCTCATGGAGGGTAGTTGTATTCCCTCACGGCTAGTGTACCAGATGGGGATAGGACCGTCTAGGTTGGAATTTGGATTTCTTTATTATCCGGTTCGAACTTTATTTGATTCTGACGCATCGAGTTCGTTTATCTCATCATTGTTAGTTGAGTCACTGCACTTAGACACCAGTTTAGTAGATGATCCATTAGTTGTTTCAAACCCAATTGGGGCTCCATGATGTGTTTGGGTTTGAAAGTTTCTATACTTAGCGTTGAGTTTATATGTGATGCTTTTTGG
Source organism: Allium sativum (assembly GCA_030737875.1). Classification (NCBI taxonomy): domain Eukaryota; kingdom Viridiplantae; phylum Streptophyta; class Magnoliopsida; order Asparagales; family Amaryllidaceae; genus Allium; species Allium sativum. The sequence continues at coordinate 300,898,950 of CM060925.1, read as the reverse complement.
GCTTCACGGGCTATGGGTTAGTTTTGGGCATGGACTGGTTATCCAGTAGGGGTGCCGTTCTTGATTTTGAAGGGAGAGTTGTTAGGCTTATGACCCGCTTGGGTAACACTCTCGAGATCTCTTGTAATCCCATGGAATCTGTTATGCTAAGTTATCTAGAATCGCTTGACACGTCGGTCGAGAGTTTGCGATCTGTTAGAGTGGTCCGGGAATACTCGGATGTGTTTGAGGAAGTGAAGGGCTTACCTCCGGAGCGGGAGATTGACTTCCGAATATATTTGGTAGACAATGCCAAACCAGTATCTTGGCCAGTGTGCCACATGGCTCCTCGTGAGAGGAGGGAACTCCATAAGCAAGTAGGCGATTTGCTTGAGAAGGGGTTCATAAGACGAAGTATATCGGAGTGGGGTGCTCCAGTAGTTTTTGCCACGAAGGCGGATGGGTCCCTCAGACTTTGTGTAGGCTAAAGAGAACTAAATAAACTCACAAAGAAGAATAAACACCCATTGCCGAGGATTGATGATCTCTTTGATCAGTTAGTTGGCGCCTCAGTATTTTCGCAGTTGGACTTAGCCACGGGGTTTCGTCAGTTGAGAGTGGCTGAGGATAGTATAGAGAAGACTGCCTTTAGGACTCCGGATGGGTTTTTATGAGTGGCTGGTGATGCCATTTGGTTTGACGAACGCCCCCGCATACTTTATTGATTTGATTAGAAGGGTGTTCAGGGGGTACCTAAATAAGTTCGTGATGGTCTTTGTAAATGACATCTTGGTCTTTTCTAGGAGCGAAATAAGTTTTCGTATGGGCTCAATAGGTTGAGCAAAGCCAGTTATGGGATAAACGGTGGTTTTGGAGCGAGACTGGCGAGGACATCCAGAGTTGGACAAGGGATTAATTATTTAGCCGTTTTTACTAGTATCATCTCACGTAGGTCGTCTGAATTCGAAGGAGGTATCCCTTGGGTGTTTGTCTGATATTGGTTTAGGCCTTTGGGGCTTGCATTTTGGGGGATGTCGAGTTCGACTAGGGTGGTCTGCGTGAGAGATGGATAGTTGTGACGATTTTGCATGGGAGAATATCCTGATTTTCTCTAGAAGTGGAGAAGAGCATGCCCTATGTAACAACCCGTATTTCTCGATAACGTGTTAAGACGAGAATCAAGGCAGAATTTAATTTTAAATTCTGAATCAAGTAAAACTGGCTATGCCATTGCGTTCGTCTCGGAAAAATACGCGAAATAGAGTCTGAGTTTTCGAGAATCGGAGTCCGTATGACCAAGATATGGCCTCGCGAAGTTTCACGAAAAATTCCCAAATTAAAGTATACTTAATTAAGTGAAATGGGTTGCGCAGAGAAATATATATATATATATTGATATATATATATATATATAATTGAAAATTAAATAAATAAATATGCAAAAATGTTCAAAACAGCGAATTGGGAGAGGGGAATAACCGAACCGGCCGATTTTTGAGGTCGACCCAAGCCCGCTGGGTCGACTAGGGGTTAATCCAGGGTGTTTGGCTGTCAACCCGTGGGCCGATTCGCTCAAATGCAGATTTTGCATTTGGATGGTTCTCATGGTTCATCTTTAATCTAAAGGCCCTAGATGGTTCCTACACTTGACTTCTTCCCCAAGGCATGCTTTGATGGCTTGGATTGAATTTAGGTTTAATCCTATGGCCTAAAACACTTGCCTAATCTATAAATAAGACCCTAACCTATCCTAAATCCTCATTATTCATTCATGCAACTAAACTATGGCAAAATTTTACCTCTCATGGCCTCCACTCTCTTCATAAAATTTCTAAATGGTTTCTATGAGAGATTTTCCATGCATACAAGTGTTTTCAAGCTTGTATGAGTGTCATTAGCTTGCATTCAAGTCAAGTTTCTATCTTTGCATCATAAAGCAAGGGTTTTGATCATTTTGGCTCAAGGGTTCTTATGTTAGAGCTTGCATTTTGGGTCTATTTGATTGCATAAGGGCTTTGTCATATCTTTTGTGCCTTCATAGCAATGTAAGCCCTTTCCCTATTCTTAGATATTAACTATGAAGTTAAATGTTCATGTTGCAAGTTTGGGTTTGATCATTGAGTATGATACATGCTATCATGTCATGCAAGTTTATGAAGTCATTATCTTGACCTTGTGAGCTAAAAGCTACAACCTTTATGTTGAAATGTTGCATTAGGCAACATGAGAACCCTCATAACCTTTATGTCAACTTGCATATGAAGTCATAACCCTTATATGATGATATATGCGAGTTACTAGTCATCATTCCATATCTTTTGTCACCATGATTCGCTTATGTGCCAAGTTTGGGTTTATGCATGTTTTGAGGCTTAAGAATGTAACGTGCAAGTTAATGAACACATTTGTGCCTCATTTGCCACCATGATTAACTTGTGGCTTAATATCCATTTTTGTCATGCCTTTGCCAAGTCTCTTCTTTTAATCCATTACGTTGTCGCGAACGTATATGCGAGTTTAAAAGCGTTGGGTTATGTTATGGGTAATTTCTAATGACATGAAAATACAACTTGAAAACATGACTTGAAATATAACATGGAAGTTGACATGTAAGTATGCATAAAAACATAAGCTTGGGAATTTACCTATTAAGTTAGGTCTACCCTTTGGGAATTTACCTATTAAGTTAGGTCTACCCAAATGCTTGAAAACTTGTAACATGTTTTGGGAAACATGATGGACATGACACTTAGATAATATAAGTGTGGCCAACTCGAGGTTGGGTTGAGTTTGCAATGTAAAACTACCCGGAACCGACCGGCCTAACTAGTAGTTGCAAACAATAGGACCCAATGTGAGAAGTTGGTCATGTTGTGCTTGAACCCGAGGTTAGACCAAGTTGTGGTGTAAAGCTACCCGGAACCGACCGGCTTAACTAGTAACCACAACAAAGTCTAATGTGAGAGGTGAAGGTGCATTAAGTAATTAATGCCACATGATAGGGTTAAGTTAATTTGATTAATGACTCTTAACCAAATATGACATGGACAAATGGGTTAAGTAATTTGATTAGGCTAATGATACTTAACAAAACATGACAAGGTTGGGTAGGTTAAGTAACTTGATTTGCCTAATGACACTTAACCATTTTTATATGACTAGTGGATGGGGTTAAGTTAACCAACACTTAATCAATCCAACGCGATAACTTGGTAAGGTTAAGTAAGTTTTCTTAATGACGCTTAACCGAAAAATACGGTTAACGAATGGGGTTAAGATTAGACTCAACTAGTCTAAACATGGAAATCGGATGGGGTTAAGTTAGCCTAGACTTAATTAATCCCACTTGGTAGTTTAATGGGGTTAAGTTAAACACTTAACTAATCTAAACATGATGAATTGATGTGGTTAAGTGACCTATACTTAACCAATCTAACTCGTGAATTTATTGAGGTTAAGTTAACATATACTTAACCGATCTAACGTGAAAACATGATAAGGCTAAGTCACGAATCGCTTGAATACACTTGACCGATTTGACTGAGTAAATTGATAGGGTCAAGTTAATATATACTTAACCAATCAAGAATGATAATTGGACGAGGTTAAGTCGTGAATTGCTTAATACATACTTAACCAACGTGAGCATGGTTTGTAGGGTTAAGTCTTGGACTTGGATACTTAGCCAATTTTGACATGATTGGTAGACGGGTTAAGTCATGAACTTAAGTGACACTTAATCCATTATGTAAACCCTAGTTCTGAGGATAGGGGATAACCGTAGTTAACAAGGATAACGGGAATAAGGCTAAGTGGTAAACCTTAGTTGAGGAATAACTAAGTAATGATTCTTAGTCAAGGAAATTTAGACCAGTTCATAGATAGATGAGTAACCTGATACGGTAGGTCATCGTTTAAGTATACGAGTAGGAGCAAGTATCTGATTTAGATAAAGGCTCCAGCGAACTGGGTAACGAAGCAGCGGCTTCGGGGAACGTGAGGGTATTCTTGGTATCCCTCTATGAGCTGCCAGATGATTATACTAGGCTCATGAGAGGTTAAGGTCTGCGTTAGAAGAACCAAGAGTATGCCTTGGTTGCTATGCGAGTGACCTAAAGACGGGGATGGATAGGGGATAGTCGACGATACACGGTCGTACCCTAGATAGCATTTCATCAGACTACCTACCATCTTTGGTCAAGCGTGTACGTACGGAAAGGCAGAGAACACCCAATAGACCATAATTGCTATCTAATTATGGTTGCGGTAAGGCTAGGATTGTGGGTTGGCCAGTAGTGTGTTCTCATACAGGATTTATCCTGTCTTGTCTTTCACTAGTTGAGGGAGGGGTCGCGTGAGACCATAGCCACATATAGAAAAACAGACCTTAGCATCTGCATCGGCACATAAATCGAAAGCTCCCGACCGAATCCTGTATTTCTCGATCTGCCCTGTGACAGGACTCGGATGGCACGATGTGATACATGTGCATATAGTCATGGAAAACGATTCACGATGAATGCGTGGGAAAAAGGGCGCGGTTGATGGTTAGCGTAAATCCCAGTGGCCCTGGGTGGTTGAACCAAAACCGAGATACGAAAACGTGCAATAGGTAAGCATAATCCCTAGTGGCCCTAGGTAGCATAAGTCCTAGTTGTACAAACGATAATTCATGTTGGAAGACCCTAGCTAGGTTTAGGGTAACAGTCCAAACCGATCTTAAGGATCATGGAACTATGTTAAAGTAATGTAGAATCTCATGGGAAAGCCCGTATGGTCTACGGCAAGGGACTGAACATTTACATGGAATAAAACATACAAGTTGAGTAACCTATATATGCGATATATTAGGTTGACATGGACCATTACACGACTTTTGAGTGAGGGTCATTCTTGGTTAACACATGATACGATGGGGATACTAGTACGGTAGGTGCAGAGCTAAAATGCAGGAAAGATATCATGGGACGTTATACGTGATAGATATCTTGGGGATATTATACTTGATAGAAACCTGACGATGTGATACCTTGTTTTATCTTGACATCGTAATTTATCATGACACCTTAGTTTATCTGAGTTCAGTAGTTCATCCTGTTATTTTGATTTAGCTTATCTATCTTGTCATCATGCTTATGTTCATCTCAGTTTCTCATGTCAGTTAACTTTACTAGTTTTTATGCTAATAGTAGATAGGGCTTTCTCAGTCTTTTTGACTGACCTGTTTTGTTTCGCCTCTTTTCTTCCGTTCCCCCCCCCGGTTACAGGGAGGAAATACTGTTGTTTAGTTCGGACTTCTTCTGCTTGAAGGTCATCATGGATGGCTTGGACTTTTCTTGGCTAATGGCTACTTTACTGTTTTTACTTGGGGAATAATTTTTGAAAATGTCTTTATGCTTCTTTACTATTGCGAGACAGGTTTTGATGTACTCTGGTGTAAAAGGCTTTAGACCTTATTTATTCATGTTATGAAAGTTTGATTTTACTTCGACTAATTTTATATGTTCTGTCTTGTGATATTTCTGTGCATGTTTACCAATAATGCCCCTCTAAAGCTAGTGCATTCCTTTGCGAGTGACCCTAGCGGAGGCGGGGTGTTACATGTGGTATCAGAGCAGAAGGTTACCAGACTGGGCAAAAGTTTTTAAAGACCTTCTGAAAACTATTTGAAAAAAAAACCGTTTACAAAGAATCATTTTTCAAGAAAATTTTCTTTTAAAAGAAAAAGGCCATTAGCACTATCCTTGTTTCCTTAATTGAATCTCTTCTCCTTTCTTTCCTCCATCTGTAGTCACAGTGGTTTTAACTACGACTAGTCTTTTCTATCTACGAAAGTGCTTTCCATGCGATGGATGTGGTTTTCAAGAGACCAGTGGCCGCGTTATAAGAAAGGATAGTGAGAAAGAGGATAAAGGATACGAGCTTAAGGATGAGCAACTTGTTGGTATGGCTTAGTCCTCAAAGGAGGGAGAAAGATGAACAATGAAACCCATGACGAGAAAGTATCTTTGGTATGGTGAAACGGGACGGATAGTTAAGTATTGTGGGACAAGGACAAGATCATCGTTGTATACCCTCACTAGAGTACCTGAGTAGGGGGATAACATCCTTGTTGAAGATCTAGTTATTCTTTTCTATCATCCCGCCAAGACTTTGTTTTGATCCCCGCATCATTTAAGTCCGCTTCGGTAGTTGAGTCTCTGCACCTTAAGTACTAACGTAATAGAGAATCCCATTTTTGTCTCAAAGTCCTATTGGAGAATCAGTCCATTTATACATGACTTGTTTGAATTTGGGAATGTCTATGCCAAGTGTTGAGTTTGGAAATAATGCTTATGTTTATAAGCTATGGATGGATTCTAGGGATGAAGTGGTTATCCAGTAGGGGGTGCCACTCTCGGTTTTGATAGGAGGGTAGTTAGACCTTTTGACTAGCCTTGGTAATGCCCTCGAAGTATCGGGTAACCTTTTTGAGGTTCTGCCATGACTAGTTACATAGAATCCCTTGATGCCTTTATTGGAAATTTGAAGCCCGATCGAGTGGTGTTCGCCAATAAGACGGATGGTTTACTTCATTTATGCATGGGTTATAGAGATCACCCTAGTAAGTGCGCATGATAACCTGATTGACATCTGTTTACTTTCAAGAGAAAGTTCTTCTACATGGAATGCCTTATAGTATATAAACGAGATCCAAGATTCACTAGTGAATTTTGGAAAGCTTGCATGAGATCATGAGTACGCAGTCATGTTTGCGCCAAGTATTCTAGAAAAAGGATAAGTGCAAGTGGAACGAGAGGCGACGAAGAAATGAGTTTTAGCTCATGTTATGGAAACAGGAAATAAGAAGCTACGAAATCGCGAAGTTAAAAGACGGTCAAGGCACAATGGAATTAAGTTCGAGGAAATACGACTTTGATGGTCAAAGACTAGATACGCGCATGATATCTCTTTTTGGGAGTATATCCTTGATCCCTGTTTTCTGTAGAGCTTACTTGTAGGCTATCTTTTGTGGACATCCTCTCGGTCCTATTTTCTGTTGCAAACCCCGTAAGGAGTTTGTCTTGTTTATCTTCTCGACCCTGTTTTAGGGAATCCTAGGTAGAACACTATGGATGTAAACATGTATTTGAAACATGTTATGATTGATATGGTTGCAAGTGGTTGCTCGTGGATGCGCGAATACACATTAGATACTAGCTCGACTCGGTCACATTTCATATTGCATATGCACGAGTATTTATACTTGTTTATGGATGAAATCGAATGTATTATCATGCGGTTGTTGCATATGAATGAATGATTGTGCACGCATATAGTATCTATATGACTAGGACTATTTGCATACATGTTGGATTCATGGCACTATACATATTTTGCATTAGAAAGATTATTCAGGCCTGATCATTAGCATTAGCTAAGGAATATGTACACACACGTTTTGCATATATTCATACAGCATTAGAAATCATCTAAGGACAATGGTTGCTTGTGGATGATGTTTTGAGTAGATGGATGATGGATGGTAGGATATGTTCTTCCTAACTTGGAGATTTCGGGGACGAAATCCTAAAAGGTGGGGAGAATGTAACAACCCGTATTTTTCGATAACGTGTTAAGACGAGAATCAAGGCAGAATTTAATTTTAAATTATGAATCAAGTAAAACGGGCTATGCCATTGCGTTCGTCTCGGAAAAATACGCGAAATAGAGTCCGAGTTTTCGAGAATCGGAGTCCGTATGACCAAGATATGGCCTCGCGAAGTTTCACGAAAAATTCCCAAATTAAAGTATACTTAATTAAGTGAAATGGGTTGCGCAGAGAAATATATAAATTTATATATATATATATATAATTGTAAATTAAATAAATAAATATGCAAAAATGTTCAAAACAGCGAATTGGGAGAGGGGAATAACCGAATCGGCCGATTTTTGAGGTCGACCTGAGCTCGCTGGGTCGACTAGGGGTTAATCCAGGGTGTTTGGCTGTCAACCCGTGGGCCGATTCGCTCAAATGCAGATTTTGCATTTGGATGGTTCTCATGGTTCATCTTTAATCTAAAGTCCCTAGATGGTTCCTACACTTGACTTCTTCCCCAAGACATGCTTTGATGGCTTGGATTGAATCTAGGTTTAATCCTATGGCCTAAAACACTTGCCTAATCTATAAATAAGACCCTAACCTATCCTAAATCCTCATTATTCATTTATGCAACTAAACTATGGCAAAATTTTACCTCTCATGGCCTCCACTCTCTTCATAAAATTTCTAAATGGTTTCTATGAGAGATTTTCCATGCATACAAGTGTTTTCAAGCTTGTATGAGTGTCATTAGCTTGCATTCAAGTCAAGTTTCTATCTTTGCATCATAAAGCAAGGGTTTTGATCATTTTGGCTCAAGGGTTCTTATGTTAGAGCTTGCATTTTGGGTCTATTTGATTGCATAAGGGCTTTGTCATATCTTTTGTGCCTTCATAGCAATGTAAGCCCTTTCCCTACTCTTAGATATTAACTATGAAGTTAAATGTTCATGTTGCAAGTTTGGGTTTGATCATTGAGTATGATACATGCTATCATGTCATGCAAGTTTATGAAGTCATTATCTTGACCTTGTGAGCTAAAAGCTACAACCTTTATGTTGAAATGTTGCATTAGGCAACATGAGAACCCTCATAACCTTTATGTCAACTTGCATATGAAGTCATAACCCTTATATGATGATATATGCGAGTTACTAGTCATCATTCCATATCTTTTGTCACCATGATTCGCTTATGTGCCAAGTTTGGGTTTATGCATGTTTTGAGGCTTAAGAATGTAACGTGCAAGTTAATGAACACATTTGTGCCTCATTTGCCACCATGATTAACTTGTGGCTTAATATCCATTTTTGTCATGCCTTTGCCAAGTCTCTTCTTTTAATCCATTACGTTGTCGCGAACGTATATGCGAGTTTAAAAGCGTTGGGTTATGTTATGGGTAATTTCTAATGACATGAAAATACAACTTGAAAACATGACTTGAAATATAACATGGAAGTTCACATGTAAGTATGCATAAAAACATAAGCTTGGGAATTTACCTATTAAGTTAGGTCTACCCTTTGGGAATTTACCTATTAAGTTAGGTCTACCCAAATGCTTGAAAACTTGTAACATGTTTTGGGAAACATGATGGACATGACACTTAGATAATATAAGTGTGGCCAACTCGAGGTTGGGTTGAGTTTGCAACGTAAAACTACCCGGAACCGACCGGCCTAACTAGTAGTTGCAAACAATAGGACCCAATGTGAGAAGTTGGTCATGTTGTGCTTGAACCCGAGGTTAGACCAAGTTGTGGTGTAAAGCTACCCGGAACCGACCGGCTTAACTAGTAACCACAACAAAGTCTAATGTGAGAGGTGAAGGTGCATTAAGTAATTAATGCCACATGATAGGGTTAAGTTAATTTGATTAATGACTCTTAACCAAATATGACATGGACAAATGGGTTAAATAATTTGATTAGGCTAATGATACTTAACAAAACATGACAAGGTTGGGTAGGTTAAGTAACTTGATTTGCCTAATGACACTTAACCATTTTTATATGACTAGTGGATGGGGTTAAGTTAACCAACACTTAATCAATCCAACGCGATAACTTGGTAAGGTTAAGTAAGTTTTCTTAATGACGCTTAACCGAAAAATACGGTTAACGAATGGGGTTTAGATTAGACTCAACTAGTCTAAACATGGAAATCGGATGGGGTTAATTTAGCCTAGACTTAATTAATCCCACTTGGTAGTTTAATGGGGTTAAGTTAAACACTTATCTAATCTAAACATGATGAATTGATGTGGTTAAGTGACCTATACTTAACCAATCTAACTCGTGAATTTATTGAGGTTAAGTTAAACTATACTTAACCGATCTAACGTGAAAACATGATAAGGCTAAGTCACGAATCGCTTGAATACACTTGACCGATTTGACTGAGTAAATTGATAGGGTCAAGTTAATATATACTTAACCAATCTAGAATGATAATTGGACGAGGTTAAGTCGTGAATTGCTTAATACATACTTAACCAACGTGAGCATGGTTTGTAGGGTTAAGTCTTGGACTTGGATACTTAGCCAATTTTGACATGATTGGTAGACGGGTTAAGTCATGAACTTAAGTGACACTTAATCCATTATGTAAACCCTAGTTCTGAGGATAGGGGATAACCGTAGTTAACAAGGATAACGGGAATAAGGCTAAGTGGTAAACCTTAGTTGAGGAATAACTAAGTAATGATTCTTAGTCAAGGAAATTTAGACCAGTTCATAGATAGATGAGTAACCTGATACGGTAGGTCATCGTTTAAGTATACGAGTAGGAGCAAGTATCTGATTTAGATAAAGGCTCCAGCGAACTGGGTAACGAAGCAGCGGCTTCGGGGAACGTGAGGGTATTCTTGGTATCCCTCTATGAGCTGCCAGGTGATTATACTAGGCTCATGAGAGGTTAAGGTCTGCGTTAGAAGAACCAAGAGTATGCCTTGGTTGCTATGCGAGTGACCTAAATACGGGGATTGATAGGGGATAGTCGACGATACACGGTTGTACCCTAGATAGCATTTCGTCAGACTACCTACCATCTTTGGTCAAGCGTGTACGTAAGGAAAGGCAGAGAACACCCAATAGACCATAATTGCTATCTAATTATGGTTGCGGTAAGGCTAGGATTGTGGGTTGGCCAATAGTGTGTTCTCATACAGGATTTATCCTGTCTTGTCTTTCACTAGTTGAGGGAGGGGTCGCGTGGGACCATAGCCACATATAGAAAAACAGACCTTAGCATCTGCATTGGCAGATAAATCGAAAGCTCCCGACCGAGTCCTGCATTTCTCGATCTGCCCTGTGACAGGACTCGGATGGCACGATGTGATACATGTGCATACAGTCATGGAAAACGATTCACGATGAATGCGTGGGAAAAAGGGCGCGGTTGACGGTTAGCATAAATCCCAGTGGCCCTGGGTGGTTGAACCAAAACCGAGATAGAAAATGTGCAATAGGTAAGCGTAATCCCTAGTGGCCCTAGGTAGCATAAGTCCTAGTTGTACAAACGATAATTCATGTTGGAAGACCCTAGCTAGGTTTAGGGTAACAGTCCAAACCGATCTTAAGGATCATGGAACTATGTTAAAGTAATGTAGAATCTCATGGGAAAGCCCGTATGGTCTACGGCAAGGGACTGAACATTTACATGGATTAAAACATACAAGTTGAGTAACCTATATATGCGATATATTAGGTTGACATGGACCATTACACGACTTTTGAGTGAGGGTCATTCTCGGTTAACACATGATACGGTGGGGATACTAGTACGGTAGGTGCAGAGCTAAAATGCAGGATAGATATCATGGGACGTTATACGTGGTAGATATCTTGGGGATATTATACTTGATAGAAACCTGACGATGTGATACCTTGTTTTATCTTGACATCGTAATTTATCATGACACCTTAGTTTATCTGAGTTCAGTAGTTCATCCTGTTATTTTGATTTAGCTTATCTATCTTGTCATCATGCTTATGTTCATCTCAGTTTCTCATGTCAGTTAACTTTACTAGTTTTTATGCTAATAGTAGATAGGGCTTACTCAGTCTTTTTGACTGACCCGTTTTGTTTCACCTCTTTTCTTCCGTTCCCCCCCCCCCCCCCAAGGTTACAGGGAGGAAATACTGTTGTTTAGTTCGGACTTCTTCTGCTTGAAGGTCATCATGGATGGCTTGGACTTTTCTTGGCTAATGGCTACTTTACTGTTTTTACTTGGGGAATAATTTATGAAAATGTCTTTATGCTTCTTTACTATCGCAAGACAGGTTTTGATGTACTCTGATGTAGAAGGCTTTAGACCTTATTTATTCATGTTATGAAAGTTTGATTTTACTTCCGCTAATTTTATATGTTCTGTCTTGTGATATTTCTGTGCATGTTTACCAATAATGCCCCTCTAAAGCTAGTGCATTCCTTTGCGAGTGACCCTAGCGGAGGCGGGGTGTTACACCCTACATCTTAGGGAAGTGTTGGAGACTCTTCGTGCGTATAGTCTTAGGACAGCAAAAGTGGATGGGATTCTTAGCATCCTATGAGTTTGAGATAGCGTATACCCATGGCAAGGGTAACGTGGTAGCGGACGCCTTAAGTAGAAAAAGGTTGTCCTTGAGTTCATTGTTCGTTGAACGACGGAGCTTAGAGTTTATTTCTACGTTTGACTTTAGACCTTCTGTTGACTTTGTACCCGGTTTGCTAGCCTCCTTGGAGGTTAGGCCTACTCTTTTGGGGCGGATTGGCGGAGCGCAGCGAGACGACCCACAGTTGGTTGAGTTAGTAGAGAAGCTCATAAGGAGGGGGAGTCGTCAAGCCATTTGAGTAGGTACACCCTAGATGGTAAGGGGTGGTTGCGTAGAGACGGTAGACTTTGTGTACCGCAAGACGAGGGTTTGAGGAAGGCTATACTTGATGATGCACATCGGTCGAAGATGACCATTCATCCCGGTGGGGACAAGATGTACCAAGACATGAAGCGAGTTTTCTTTTGGGCCGGTATGAAGAAAGATGCGGCCGAGTATGTCGCTAGATACTTGGTGTGCTAACAAGTGAAAGCGGAGCAGAAGAAACCCGGTGGGTTGCTTCACCCATTGGAGGTTCCGCTATGGAAGTGGGATAGTGTCTCGATGGATTATCGAGATCGAGGAAGGATAATACGGGAATTTGGGTTGTGGTAGACAGACTTACTAAGAGCGCCCATTTTATACCCGTGAAGAGTAAGAGAACTGCTCCATGGCTAGCTTCAGTTTACATTCGAGAAATTATTAGATTGCATGGTGTACCTGCCAGTATAGTGAGCGATCGAGATCCTATCTTCACTAGAGAGTTTTGGAAGAGTTTGCAAGAGGCGGTAGGGACTCAGTTGTGTTTGAGTACCGCATATCATCCTCAAACGGACGGCCAGACCGAGAGGGTGAATCGTATTTTAGAAGACCTTTTGAGGCTATGTATCTTGGATTTCGGAGGTACATGGGAAGAGCATCTTCCATTGGTGGAGTTCGCATATAATAACAGCTTTCAGTCTAGTATTGGCATGGCTCCTTTCGAAGCTCTTTATGGAAGGCCTTGTCGATCACCTACATGTTGGTGGGAATCTACGGATAAGATCTTACTTGGGCCCGATATGGTTAGGAAGACTTCGGAAAAGATTGATTTGATTCGAAGAAGGATGAAAGCCGCGCAAGACAGACAGAAATCTTATGCGGACAAGAGGAGAACAGAGCTTGGGTTTGATGTTGGGGACATGGTCTTTGTCAAGGTATCTCCATTACGGAATGTGGTTCGCTTTGGATCTGTTGGGAAGTTAGCACCAAAGTTTGTTGGACCGTTTCCTATTAAGGAAAGGGTTGGACAGATGGCCTATAGAGTGGAGTTGCCTGACAGACTTAGTGGTGTACATGATGTATTCCATGTGTCACATTTGAGGAAGTGCCTACATGAGACCGCAGAGGTGGTAGAGCCGAGCTTGCTTAGAGAAGTAGAGATAGAGCGTGATGCGACTATTCGACGAGCTCCTACACGCATCCTTGGGTCAGAGATTAAGAGGTTGAGAAACAGGGAGGTTCAACTAGTCAAAGTGCAATGGGGAGAAGAAGAGAGCAACGCTACTTGGGAGGCGGAAGAGAAAATTCGTTCATTATACCCATTCCTTTTTGAGGGTATGTCTTTTAACTTCTCCTTTATCGTTTGTCTAGTACTTATCTTATCTTTAGTATGTCCTCTTGTTACTGCCTTTGACCTTTAGATAGGGTAAACCTATGGTTGAAACATGTGTTTGAGACATGTTATGATTGATGGATGCATGTGGATGCAAGTGTTTGCTAGTGGTTGCTCGTGGATGCATATACACACACTCTAGACACTAGATCGGCTCAATCACTTCATATTGCATATTGCATATAATTGTGTATAGGTAGCTATATTTATGGATGTATAATGGTTGTGTTATCATATGGATGATGCATTTTGGTGAATGATTGTGCACTCATGTAGATATAGTATGTGTCGATAGGGTTCTTTCGCATACATATTGGATGCATGGCACTATCACGGTTCGCATATGTTCATACATTAGATAGGGAACATATACACACACTTTTTGCATATGCTCATACATCAGTAGAAATTGTTTTAAGGACAATGGATGCCCGTGTTTGATGGATTGAGTAGATGGTTGTTTGGATGGTAGGATATGCATTCTCCTTAACTTGGAGATTTCGGGGACGAAATCCTTTAAGGAGGGGAGAATGTAACACCCTGAATTTCAGTTAATACTAATATTCACTAAATATAGAATAATAATCTCAGATGTGAGAATCAGGGGAAACGGGTTACGTCATTGTGTTCGTCTCGGAAAAATACGCGAAATAGAGTCCGAAATTTTGTAAATCGGAGTCCGTATGACCCGGTTAAGGCCCAAAGAAGTTTTCGGGAAATTTGAATTTCGAAACATGCAGAAATGGGGGCCAGGCGGGAAAACTCCCGCCCAGCCAAGTCGACTTGGCTGTCGACAGGGCTGTCGACTTGCCTGTCGACATGCCTGTCGACAGGGCTATCGACTTGCCCTGTAGGCTGATTCTGGCTTGGTGCACCTGGTTGAGTTTTGGGCTGGGTTGGAGGGCTTGGGACGAAATCTGACGGACCTAAACTAACCTAGGGTTAATCTAAGGGTCTAAAACACAACCTAATCCTATAAATACACCCTAAGACTACCCTAATCCATACTAAAAATAGAATCTATGCCATCATGCCGCCAAAATGCAACTTAGAAGGAGCCTCCACTAATTAGAGAAGAGGATTGCAAGCTAATCAACTACTAATCCACCTCTACTTCAACTCTAGCAACTATCTAAGGAGCTAATCTTGGAGTTTGTGAGTTTCTATCACTTTAATAACCAATTGCTAAACTAAGTAGATGAGATGTGATGAGATCATATGGTTTTGCTTGCGGATCAATGGGTTTTAGGTCATATGTTATGATGCTAGTTTGCTAATCACTATGTTTAACACTTATTCATGATGACACTATGTTTATGCAAGTTAAGTGTTTGGGTTTATGCATGTTAAGTGGTGGGTTTTATGCATGCTAAGTGTTTGGTTTTATGCATGCTAAGTGTTTGGTTTTATGCAAGTTAAATGCTTGGTTTTATGCTAGAATCGTGTGTGAAATAAGTGACATGACATGCAAGTTTAACCTATGAGTTTGGATCTATAATATGCATATTCTATGCAAGTTGTTTGGATTAGTGATAAGCATAACATATGCGAGTTTACCTTTGTATGTCATACATACATATGCAAGTTCATATGTAACATGTTATGCAAGCTATATGTGAGATTATATGCAAGTTCATATGTAACATGTAATGCAAGTTATGTGCATGATTTTATGCAAGTTCATATGTAACATGTTATGCAAGTTATGTGTTTGGTTATATGCAAGTTATGTGCATGATTATATGCAAGTTCATATGTAACATGTTATGCAAGTTATGTGTTTGGTTATATGCAAGTTATGTGCATGATTATATGCAAGTTCATATGTAACATGTTATGCAAGTTATGTGTTTGGTTATATGCAAGTTAACATGTGACATGCTATGCAAGTTCACACCTTTGTATGACATAAGAATCATATGCAAGTTACCCCCTTTGTGACATATGTGCTTCATGCAAGTTTGGGTTAAATGTTAGTTGGGTTTAATGAATGCTCATATATGCAAGTTGACACCTTTTAAACCCATGATAAAGTTATATGCTATGATTGGTTAAACCCATGGCATTTGTGATGAATCTTCCCTTTATTATTTCATGTTATGAGAACGAATTACGTGGGGAACGATGGGGTAAAAATTAATGAACACATAAAATTGTGTGAAGTTGGTATGATTAAACATACCATAAAGTGGATGGACATAATTGGGAATTTACCTATTAAGTTAGGTCTACCCATATTATGGAATTGGGAATTTACCTATTGAGTTAGGTCTACCCATATTTTTAATTATTTGTAATTAATTAGGGATAATTAATACAAATTATGGGGGTGATTAATTAGGTGTAATTAATCGACTAAGACACGAGGTTGGACCCTTTTGTAGCATAAGACTGCCCGGAACCGACCGGCAAATCCAGCGGCTACAAATAATTGGCCCAATGTGAGAGGTCTTAGTCATAAACTAAATACGTGACAAGTGTAAAGACACGAGGTTAGACTCTGTTATGGTGTAAGGCTGCCCGGAACCAACCGGCATATCCAGCTGCCATAAAAGACAGTCTAATGTGAGAGGTCTTTACAAATGTTACGATCTTAATTAATTAAGAAACACTTAACCAAATTAGCATGTAGTGGGGCATGAGGGGTTAAGTGGGTGCCTTGGGTGGCATGTAGTAACTAGTGGGGGTGCCTTGGGTGGCATGAGGAAACTAGTGGGTTGCCTTGGGTGGCAATAGAAAATACGATTAGAATACTTAACCAAAGTGGAACATGTAATTAAACATGATTAAAGGGTTAAGTAAGTGCCTTGGGTGGCATGTGGGAATCAAGTAAGTGCCTTGGGTGGCATGTGGAAATCTAGTGGGTGCCTTGAGTGGCAATTAAAATATGATTAAAAGACTTAACCAAAATTTATAACATGTAAGTGGACATGGTTAAAGGGTTAAGTGGGATTCACTAGAAATGACAAGCTTAGGTGGGTAGCTTGTGGGGGCCCATTTCAACCAATATCCCAAACGTATCTTTGTGGGCTCGACCCAAGTCGAGGACGGGACACGCATATTGGGCTTGACTGTAAGAGGCCTAAACGGGTTAGCGGTGGCAACGCAAGTCCAACGGGTTTCATATGCGTGTGTGGACCCGGGCTGGTAAGTAAGACGTTGTTGCATCGTGTAGGTATAAGCCGTGCACCATTGATATTATCAGGTTGCCACTTTGGGGAATGATACACCCCACTGTGGGGCCAGCACGGGTATCTACGTTAGGGAGCCGATCGCTTGGGGAGTAGTGGGTACACCTAGTGGAGATAGGGGAAGACGGCACCTATGTAGTCAGCTAGGGGTACACGAAACTACTATTAAAAATTACTAAGTACACTTAGTGGGATCAACCTTAAGTAGGAATTACCCTTGGGTGGGTAGAACTGGTGTGGTGCAGTGTAGGAATTACCCTTGGGTGGGTAGATCTGGGGTGGTGCAGTGTAGTAATTATCCTTGGGTGGGTAAATGCGTCTTTACGGTTATCTTAGTTCATCCTAAGTCTAGTTGGCTGCTTAGTGTAGCCATTTATCCCCAGTCGTTACCATATATCAAGCATACGTCTTACTCTGGTTACTTTAATGATTGTATTGTTAAAGTTATAGGACTCGCTCAGACTTATGTCTGACCCCGTTGTTTTTATCTTTTTCCTAACCCTCAGGTTATCAGAGTGGGCCTAGCACTAGTGGGCTTTGATCAGACTGCTTTATCTATCTTTTGGAGCTTGGACTGTGGATGTAAAGCTCAGTTTATCTTTTCTATTATGGCTATTAAGTTATGTAGTGGGATTATGTACTTTTGTTTTATCAGGATGGATATTATGTACTTGACTCTTGTTTATGGTTTTGGTGTAACCAAACATGTTTTACTTTCCGCTGCAATGAAATGATGTTTTAAATTCTCAAGTATTACTTATATCTGTCTTGTTGTAATTTTTCTGTTCTATATTCACTTAAAATACTCCACCGATGTTATGGCATTCCCTTAGTGAGTGACCGTAGCGGGTGTGGGGTGTTACACAACCAATCGATTGACATGCAATTAAACAATTAGGATTAGTGGACATCAAATATCATCCCAATACCCGTGTTGGGTTTAAACCAACAAATACTAAATATTATTTGTGCAGTTGGGAGATGTGTAAAATTTATCATGCCAATCAATATTAGTTAAATGGGTGTATATAAACAAATCGTCCGATTTGTAAATGAATATTTATTTTCATTTCAGGAGAATTTTATGCCATTTATACATATGTTTAAAATTATATTTTTCACGATAAAATTTTTATTCCACACTTGACTATTTTATATAGTTCATACATTCAATAAAAATGATATTTTCATTGTTCAAACAGCTTATTCAACACATGAACATTTTATATAGTTCCTTTATACAATAAAAAATGATATTTTTATTGTTTAAATATTTTATTCACAATCAATTTTACAGCCACAATCCAAATTTCCACAATACAATTCAAACAAACAACCATGGTTTGTACAGTAAACAGTGTCGGGGACTTCTAAGCCACGTCTGCATCCTAGCGTATATCTAACTGTAAAATAATTAGAGTAAGAAGGAGTTTTCACCATTTGTTTCCACTCCGTCATTCTTTAGCGGACGATTTGGATTTCGCTTTGTTTCTAGTCAGCTCCATTGCATAGTGTTACTCATCGTGATTCCAACGCAATCTGCTTCATACGATTTATATTAAAAATCACATCTTTATATAACGCTAATTCAATTTAAAAATCACATTTCTAACAATGCTATATACATTTAAAAATCACATTTTTAAATGATGTATATATTTTAAAAGTCACATTTTTATATAACACTATATTTATTATAAAATCACATTTTTAACAATGATGTATATATTTTAAAAACCACATTTTTATATAACGCTATATATATTTAAAAATCACATTTTTATATACTATATACATTTAAAAATCACATTTTTAACAATGATTTATATATTTTAAAAATCACATTTTTATTAAATGCTGTATATATTTAAATATCACATTTTTATTACAATGCTATATAGATAAAAATCACATTTTTATTTCAAAGCTATATGGATAAAAATCACATTTTTATTTCAAAGATATATGGATAAAAATCACATTTTTATTACAACGTTATATGGATAAAAATCACATTTTTATTTCATAGCTATATGGATAAAAGCACATTTTTATTTCAAAGTTACATGGATAAAAATCACATTTTTATTTCAAAGCTATATTATAAAAATCATATTTTTATTATCCCATATATATAATAAAAATCATATTTTTTAAAATGTTGTATATACATATAAAAATAACACATTTTTATTTCAATGTTTTATATTTTAAAAATCAGATTTTTAACAATGCTTTTCATTTTAAAAATCACGTTTTAAACCAATGCTATTTATTTACGAAAGAAAAAATAACCTTCCACTTCGTTTCCACCATACCCTTTATGCTAATAAACCGAAACCATTATCGCAAAAACAAACTGCCAACCGCTCCTCCTAGGGCCCGCGGTCCGATGATTAAAGGCCGCCACCACTTGTGCCTTGTCGCCACCTTCCCAACCGTAGCCGCCACTCTCAACTCGAAAAATCCTAGGGCCTAAAATCTCCGCTCGAACGGAAGTAATTGGCGCAGCGATTTCTCACCAATCAACCCACAGATTTCAATCTTTACCGTTGATTAATTAGTGCTCGCAGAGCTGATCAAAATTGTAGAGGAAAGCAATAGAAAGTACTGTGTGGATTCGAAAAATTTTGGGGGAGAACAACAGGCGATTTGGATCGCTGATGGTAACGAAGGTGGCAAGGGTTTCTTTGTGAACCTAGGGTTTTAATGTGACAATATATATATATATATATATATTATATTTAATAATAATTAATTCATACTATACTGGTTTAACACACTGAACTCCAAATCCAACCCAACGAATGTCGCCCCTAGCCAAATACTCCCATTTCGGACACAATGGGATATTTTCATAAGCCAATTCGACGGTTTCGATCAGTTTTTATCAAAATTGAAATATAAATCATTATATATTGAATTTAAACATACATTTTAATTTACCGGGGCCACAAACTAACTCCGAAAATTCCAGAAGAATAAATTTAGCTATGTTTTGATGATACTGTCCTAATAAAACTAATTTCGTCGAATTTGGAGGCTATTTGAAAATTGATCATTTTCCAGTCGATTAAATTCAAACTGAAATTATCAAACAAGTTTAAATTCGTCACGCTCACATATTGATTCCAAAAATTATGAAAATGGGAATATAGCAATAATTTGACATTCCAGACCCAACAAAAGTGGTTTCATTGAAAGCGGAGGTCATTTGCAAAATGGCTATTTTTTAGGGCTATATATTATATTGAAATGTATATAAATTCCAGGGCGACTATTTTGAATTTTAAACTGGACAAAACTTTCAATTTATATTATGAAATCCCAATTTTCACATTCATTAGAAAGATATAGTTAAACTGATTCCAATATTTTTGTTTCATAGAAATCCGATTTATTTTGGATCCTGTACATTCATTTGAAATTTAAAATCGAATTTTCAAACTACCGCGTTATTTCAGGCTCGTTTTATAATTAAAATAAATTTATGCGTTCTAACTTTGATTTAAATTTTTAATCGTTATTATTTAAAATAAATCATTTTAAATATTCAAAATCCATTAAAATAGCTAAAATAAAAAATTTAAATTGATTCTGAAAATCCAAGTTGTTACAAACTCCCCCACTTAAAATCTTTTCTTCCTCGAAAAGGAACGGAGCTGAAAGTTGTTTAACTATCCAACTTAATTTTCATTCTGGCTTTCGTTCTCCAACTTTTCAGTTTCTAAGAATTTTCTAATTTCTCAAAAATTTGGCTAACACCCTCAATTTTCAAAAAAAATCGCCATAACCTCCTTTGTATGGACTGATATTTAGAACTGCAACTTGCCTCACATGGCCCTCATCATCCAAAAAGAAAAAGAAAAGGCCAAGCGGCTAGCCAATCGGCTCATAAAATCATCAAACCCCAAGAAATACAATAAATATGTATCTATTTGTCGGGCATACAATTTTATTCCTCTTCTTTGCTTCCATGCTATGACCTGTTCATTATATACACATGTACATATATGTAATTCCAATCAATTTTCAATTCAGTTCAATATCAAATTCAATTTGGCTAAATTTTACCTTTTCTTCTCTTATTGGTTGAACATTTTAATTAGTCAAACTAATTATCATACAACACAACCAACAATCAATTTGTGAATTAAATTTCCAAAACATATAACTTTTGTATATATATTCAAAAATCATATTTATAGTGTCAAATCAAAAATATTAACCCTATCTAAGTTTTGGTTCTCACACCAGTCAATTGGAAACATATAGGTATCCCACTTTCGAAACTCGAACATAAATGTTGATGATGACATGCCATCATCAGAATCATCTCCGAGCGCTAGAACGTGATTTTATATCCATCTAGTATATTTGAGACTTCGAATATACGTGGATCAGACGTATATTAAAATCTCCATATACTCGATGGTCCAAATCAATTTGAAATAAAATACCCACATACATATAATAAGGTTTAAATTTTCAAAACAAAATTCGTTTTCATTTTTATTTTAAAAATAACACTCTTCACACTCGTTCTAGGATAATACTGATCCTATCTCTAATGAGTCATTCTTATTAGATATTACTGATCCAATCTCTGATGAATTCTTTCGTTTCTTTCTAATGTGTCTTGTTCTCGAGCTCTGTAAACCAAAGCTCTGATACCACAAATATAACGATCCAAACTACCCCTTTCAGGAAAGCCCGGATTGAGTTGAGGACAAGACCAATCAGAACACAAACAGAAGAACATTTCATTGCCGTTACAACAATTGCATCAAAGTACAAGAATATAACAAAGTATGAATAAATAATATACAACAGAAAATATCAGAGATTTAAATTCCATTTAAATACATAGTAGCGGAAAAATAATGCATAATACAACTGAAAGAAATACACGGATACAGAGCTTTTCGAATATAGTTTCAGTTGTAAATCCAGGATCCTGAAAAGAAACATCTGCAAAAACGAAAACTACTAGCTACCCTTGTGGAAAATAGGGGCACCCAGAGTTTAGGTTAAAACAATAAACTCCGAGTCACTCATGTGACTGGTGTGAGAACTAAAACAGTTATTAACGTGATTTTAAAGTTAGATAAACCAAGGGACCACGCCATATAACATGGAAAAGGTTTAACCCCAAGAATACCAGTGCATAAAACAAACAGTGCAATGCTAAACAGAAAAATGAAGCTATTATAAGACTCAGACCCCATCACACAATGAACGCAGTCGAGGATAGAGTTTTACCTTATAATAGTAAAAAATGCTTGGTACGTGAAATTTCATATTTTGTTATTAATATAAGTGTAGAAATCAACTTCAAATATAAATGTATCAATCATAGGCGGCGTAGATACCATAATATTACGTCGCCAACTATATATTTACGACTAAAATAACAAAATCACGTATTGTAAAGTGGGCTTCAATCTATGAACTAAGGTAAGCGATGATCCTTACCAATTCGAGACTCTCTAGCCCGAGCCTCAGGATACAGTCGAAACTGCACAAGCGGTTAATCGTATGGCCGGTGACCCGTTCGATGATTAGCAATACCATAACCTATATGTTAGCCTGCCCTATGGGGTATAAAATCTGGTCAGTATATCGACCATAACATCCATTGGCCCCGTAGTGACCGATATATCTGAGGCGCCTCGCTTTCCATCAAGTAATAATAAGCAACATCCACATGAGTAAACAGTCTGGGCTGCATACCATGACGTTACTCCTAGCCAAAAACTAACATATGTCAATTTCCATATGTTCCTCATCCGTTTTAGGTTCATACCCGGATGTGAAGCTCGCGAATTAACGCTACATAAAGCTATGCTATTTAAAGCCGTGATACGATCATCAACCACAAGACTTTGCTTTTCAACAAAAGCCTTGATCATTTGCATCTCAGTATGCCACACTAACAATTCACGCCATGCGACTGATATCTATCGGTATGTAACCACTAAGATCATACGTCTTAGAGAAGGGTGTTAAGAAAGAGAATAAATTCTCCGCCACCAAACAGATATATATTTAATAGAAATCAACCAACACAGAATAAAATTCAATGTCAGACACACATCCATTTATAAGTCCGTTTTTGGTCCGAATCAAACCGGAGGCACCTTATTCCTCGTCCCATATGTCCAATACACGAGAGAGGCCCTCGTATATCCGGTTGATCTCCAAGTATGTATGGACAATCACCACTTATTACCTTTTCTTGTGTTTACAACCTAATCAAGACATCAATAATCATCCTAACGATGTGAAGAACTCCCATCTTCATCGTCGAATTATCGTCGAATCAATTTTTCAGAATGGGTATAAACCCGAACTTTCTGAATAATTCATGTATCTTATAATTAAGTGATATAAAATCACAACATACGCCTCATTCCAATCCAGAATATTCTTTTATTCAAATATTCTTTTCACTATTTAAACCAAATTAAGGTTTTCCAAACTAGTCAGGATTAGCGAACCTTTTCGAAGTAATCATTTGTTTTATTTCCGTATCCCAACCTATTCATCCCATGAAGCAAAACTGGTATACTCCACATCTACCACCACGGTGTCATCGGTAAAATAAATTACCATTTCCCATTCAAATCTTATTAAAGATTTAACTATCGTCTGGAGTAAAACTGGTCATACTCCATTCTCGATCATTTCCCAAATTTGATAATTTAAATTATTACATTCACATTTTAATCTAATTAAAGATTTATAAAAACTCCGCTTAGTTTTAATCTTCCAACAATCATTATTAATTATTACTTAACTTTGGGAAATCAAACATGCCGCATCGACAACCGCATCAACAATCTGTACTGTACCAAAGATTTATGCCGATATTTAACCACTAAGCTCGTACGTCCCAGAGAAGGGTGTTACCAAGAGAATAAATTCTCCGCCATCGAACAGATATATATTTAGCAGAGATCAACAATAAGGTTTGAAATACAATATTAGACATGTAATCCTATTTTTAACTGGCTTAAAGAACTAATGTCATCATAGTAAACCCAAAATCACATTACACTAATTATGGAATCTTCATGGAAAACAGATCAATATATAATCGATATCAATTTTCGTATCCGACTAATAATATAAATGGAATAATGATAAGGCCTTTTAAATTTCATATATATTAACAGTCTTCCTCCACAGAAATTCACTTCGATCATTACCAAATCGAATTCCGTTCAATTCCAATTTAATATATTAAATTGGAAAACTTTACTTTGGAAAATTTCCGTTAATCTTAATTAAAATATTTATAAATTCCAAATCACGTTTCATTGTTAATCGGGTTAAAGAACGAATGTCACTAAAAATACAGTTCATAGTAAACCCAATTCACATTCCATTTCGTTCCAATTGCAAAATATAATTGGAAACTCAAATAATCTTATGTAACGACCTGGGGATTTTACGATCCTGGATATCAACATACAACACTATGTCGATTATTCAAGCATCGAAAACACCGGATAGTCCATGAAAGAAAATAGAGGGTGAGGATAGATAAGATAGAACTTAGAATAGAAGAAGAAGAATAAGAAGAACACACAACATCAGAGTAAAACACGAATCTCACAGCAGAATGAATAAAATATAATATAACTTTGAAATAAAAGATTGTACTTGAATATACATATCATTATCAAAGTATAGCACTTACAACACAGCAGAAACAAACAATAGCTATATAAACGCTGCTGAAGCCTCCTGCTCCAGTTTTCCAAGTATATCTGTAAAATCCCGACTACTTGACTGCCCGTACAAAATTGGGCACCCAAGAGTTTAGGGAAAACAAAACAAAATAAAACTCTGGGTCACATGGGACTGGTGTGAGTAAAACAATTTAAAACAGTTTGAACAATTAAACGATATCTCATAAGACCACACCATATAACGGAACGGGTTTTTCCCTTATGAGAATCCAAATCAATTTGATTTAACTTTCAAATCATTCTTTGAAAGAAACAATAACTTTATATCAAACTCTTTGATATTATAATAGTGTCTATCAACCATAATATAATAATCATCTTGCAGAACGCTTTCATCTCACGTTCCACATATATAGTATACAATCAAAACCGCGAGCACTTATTGGTTAATGGATTTCCAACTATGACAAGGTATGGAACCACCTTTCGATAGTGTACCTCTAGAGAGGAATACACTGGGTTCAACAAGAACATCTTGCAACCCGGCCACACATGACGGACCTTTCATTTTGCTTGAGTGTATCGAATGTATATCACCAACGGTTGGGATCAACAACCGTTTCCCGAATGTGACAGCATCGAATAGATTAAAGAATGAAGTGAATATCTCTAGATAGGTGATAATACACCCTACTTGGCAGCCAACCACTTAGCCATGTTGCCTGCCCGATTTTTGTCATTTCCTGGTTGTGAGGCTAGAGGCCACGCTTATCTCTGACAGATCACACATTTATTCACTTTGAATGTCACATCGTCATACCCACCAAATCACAAATTGATTTCCCCAAAAATACAATGGGTATACAGCTAAGAGAAACGAATTCCTCCGCCACCAAACGTACATACATTTGAAGAGATCAACTTACGTGATCCATTAAATATACTCTGTCATACATTCTTCCATACAGGTCATCCTGGGACTAGACAAACCGAAGGAACTATTCTGTAAACAGGTCATCCCTTGCATAATTCCATCTTAAATTATCCTCATCATATTTGATACGCAACGCTAATGCCATATGGAGTGATTTTCAGATAATGAATCTGATCTTGGTTTCTCCGTATTGACGACGGAAAAATGGTTAAAAACTTTGATAGTCGGTGAGTCAACTATCAAAGAAAAAAAATGTGTGCAAACAACGATATTATTTCCAGATGGAAATTATATCGGTCAATCATCATTTAACATTTATCTCTTTAGTTCATTAATTTATTTATTTCCTGTTTCCATATATTCAACATTCCTTATTTTCTAAATTTAGAGAATATACGTTATTAATCATTGGAAAACATTTCCATCTCTTTTTCACATATCACTGTCATTTCAGTATTCTTTATCATCAACATTTTATTTTCTATGATTAGAAAATATCTCTGATTATATTTGGAAAATGTTTCCAAAACTCATTCATTGGATTTAAACAGATGTTTAAATAAAACATCGCTATGCCAATTCAAATCATTGCCTTCATTAACTAAATTCACTTAACTAACCTTCACTATCAAACCTTAACCATTCCTTAGTTAAAAATGGAGTCAATCAAGTTGGGGTATAACTACCTCTCGGACCTTAACTGAACAACATTTCTAATTTCAAAAATAGACAAAGTTCACCTTCTCAATCTTTAACAAAACTTCTCTTGATTCTATTTACGAATCCACTTCTTTATTGAAAAACATTGATTATAACTATAGAGTTATAATCCCTACTTCTAAAATATCTAACTCCAAAATATAACTCGATTAACTCAAATCAATTAACCCTAACTTCATTAACTTTAACTCGATTAACTTTAATCCATTAACTCTTATCACTTTACTCCTTTCGAATAAACTATATTCGATTAACTCCTTTCTAATAAACTATATTCGATAACTCCTTTAACTCTATTCGAATAAACTATATTCCATAACTACTTTAACTCTATTCGAATAAACTCTATTCGATTAACTCCTTTAACTTTATTCGAATAAACTCTATTCGATTAACTCCTTTTTCGATTAACTAATATTCGACTAACTCTTATTCGAATAACTAATATTCGATTAATTTCTTTCGAATAAACTATATTTGATAACTCCTTTCGAATAAACTATATTTGATTAATTCCTTTCGAGTAAACAATATTCGATAACTCCTTTCAAATAAACTATATTTGATTAATTCCTTTCGAACAAACTATATTCGATTAGTTCCTTTCGAATAAACTATATTCAATTAATTCCTTTCGAATAAACTATATTCGATAACACCTTTCGAATAAACTATATTCGATTACTTCCTTTTTAATTAACTCTATTCGATTTACGCTAATCGATTAACTCTATCAATTAACTCAATTTGATTAATTCTAATTCGATCAACTCTATTCAATTAACTCTATTCAATTAACTCTATTCAATAACTCTAATCGATAACTCTAATTGATTTACTCTATTCGATTAACTTTAATGGGTAACTCTAATCAATTAACTCTATTCAATTAACTCTATTCAATAACTCTAATCGATAACTCTAATTGATTTATTCTATTCAATTAACTCTAATAGGTAACTCTAATTGATAACTCTAATTGATCTACTCTATTCGATTAACTCTAATCGATAACTCTAATTGATTTACTCTGTTCTATTAACTCTAATCGATAACTCTATTCAATTAACTCTATCCTTTAACTCTAATCGATAACTCTTTTATATCTCGTTAATTCTCTTTTATAATCCTATTTATTTTCCAAATAAATATTCCTTTTACAGTTTTATTTATTTAACAAATAAATATTTCCTTTCAATTCCTTTTCAATTCCATTTGTAAATGTTTTACAAATATTTCCTTTTCAATTCCATTTGTAAATGTTTTACAAATATTTCCTTTTCAATTCCATTTGTAAATGTTTTACAAATATTTCCTTTTCAGTTCCATTTGTAAATGTTTTACAAATATTTCCTTCTCAATTCCATTTGTAAATGTTTTACAAATATTTTCTTTCAATATTCTATTTGTAAATGTTTTACAAATATTTCCTTTTATATGATCTTATTTATTATATAAATAATTCCTTTTATAAAATTCTATTCATTTAAAAAATATTTCTTTTTATAAAATCCTTTGATTTTATAAATATCTCTTTCTATAAAATCCTTTGATTTTATATATATTTCTTTTTCAATACAACATTGAAAATTTCCTTTTTAACACTCCAGTATTCCTTATGGTATTTAAAATACCAAATAACAATGATCAACATCATTCTAACAAACATCATCAACACCAGATTATATATCACATCATATATCATCATATATGAAAAAACAATAAAATAAATGTTGAGGAATCTAGTCGGATTCCTCCGACCTGTTTCCCTGGATCCACATATGTCAAACAATATAATTAACATCAATTTCATTTCATTATGAAATATTCTGATAAATAGAATCAACGTTTGATTAATAATTTATATATATATCGTTATCTATAATTTCAAACAATCAATCAACAATTCAATCAAATAGTCAACACACAACAAATCAATCATCATTTATCAGTTCTAAATATACATTATAAAAATATGAACTGGTAGAGTTGGTGAGTTTTACTCACATTGGACGATCATCGTTAATAACGATAACCGTCTCTTAATTCATCTGGACAATTTATTTTACTATAAATTGTAACGAACTCCAATTCAGTCCTAGTCAGTTCCATTGCGTAGCCACCATCCATACAATCCCAACGGATCTTGCTTCGTCAGATTCTGATCATATATGAAGAAGTTATACAATTTACAAGTCATACGATGTATTTAGATTAAATAAATCTAAATCCCTTTTCTCACTAGGACCTCACCCTCTTTAAATGACTAATAACCCTTTAAAAACCTAGGCCCGCTCGGACCCTTCTTCCCCAAATGATGAATAGTGACTTGCGAGAGCTCCTCAATCCATTTCCGCGTCTTCGACCCCTCCTTCTTCTCCATTTCTCCATGATTCAACTCCAAACCAAAACCATAACATTCCTCGTTAAAATCTCCATAACTTCATCACCAATTCGTGGTACTCGAACCCACCATCGAGAGTGCAGCTTCAGGTTCTCCGCTCGCACCTTATACCGGTATCGACATTATTTCGTACGGATTTGTCCCAGACTTTTCATACACACTCCCAATCACTCCCTCATTCCAATGATGATAAAAATTTCAATAATCGATCACCGTATACTCAAAGAACCCAAACCCAAGGCGTTCGCTGAAAAAATCCCATCGACGGAAAACGAATCTAACACCCAAACGGCTATGCCAAAACGAAGAGCAAGTGACAACCATCTCGTATATATATGATTTGAGATTTTCATATTTTTCTTTGATTTCCTTTTAATTTTTGAAGAAGAGGCCTTACGTTTTCATTTGATAACAGCGGAAATTTTGTTCTGTTGACTATCGGAAGAATAGAATTAGGGTTAGAACGGTTAAGGTTATTTTATAGGTAATTATAATATTTTTATATTCATTTTTATATTGATTTCTATTGAAGCGTTAGTTCAACTTATCATTTAAAAATTCATATAGTCGCATACACTATCCAAAAATCATGAAAATGGACATACACCTTTAGTTCGACATTATGGACCCAACGAAACTGCTTTCGTCGAATTCTGAATCTGTTTGCTCACACAGCGTATCTTTAACCATCAAAATATTGACTGTTTTTCACATTAAAAATCTGTACAGCCACATGCTTACTCTAAATATCACGGAAATTTAAATTTAGCAATAATTTAATATTGCAGATCCAACAAAATTAGTTTCGTCGAAAACGGAGGTCGTTTGCAAAACTGGCTATTTTTAAAGCTCTAAGTAACCCATTTAAATATAAAATATATTTAAAAATAATTAAATTAAATATTTAAAAATAAATATTATCGTATATATATTCACACTAGAATATCATACAGCTCCAAAATAATCCTATATGCATTTCTAACTCGATAATCAAATCCCGGTTGAATCGATATTCAATTTATATTGAAATTCCTTTTATATATCGTTATAAATTATAAAGGAATTCCATAACGAATTTTCAAAAATTTGATTTGGACATAAATCAAAATCTATGCAATGAAATCCCGATTTTTCTCTTCCATTAGAAAAATATATTTTCCCTGCTCCGAACGTTTCTTGTTTCACAGAAATCCGATTTAAAACGGACCTTGTATATTCAGTTGAAGTTCAAATCGCCAAATTGCGAACTACTGCACCATTTCGAGCTCGATTATAATTATAGCATAATTATACGTTCAACTATCGTTTATATAATATATTCGTTAATATAATTCAACTCTAAACTGAATTATATATTTTAAATTGTCCAGTTCAGATTATGTTGTCAGTTCACTATTTCTGACTATTTTGGAATTAAATAAATTATCCTATTATTAATATTAATTAAATATTCAATATTATTTAATTAAAAGACCATTTAAATTTCTAAATCACTATTTAAATAATTAAATAAATTAATTATAATACCGTAAAAATGCGGGATGTTACATCTTAATTAAAAGAATTATTCTTTTCACATGGGGTTTAAGAACAGTGTTATTTAAGACACCATTCACGAAAAACCCAAAATCCAATTCGATATTAAATATAAGGCTCTAAACATAAATTATATCGTTTTATATTCAATATCAAATTCTGAAACCAACACATATCGTATGGGGAATAACGATATATATATCTTCCAAATTCGTCCATAATATCTGTATAGTCATGGAATCTAATATCAAAATATTCCGGAGATTATTTGTATTCGAATCTATTCCAATTTATACATTGGAAATTATGGTTAGATTAAAACCATTCACAAATCCAATTTATTTATTTAAAAACGTTGGATTACCATTCTAGTTAATAACTAGTTCATTTCGATAAAAGTATCTTTTTATCCTTAAAATTTTGGAATTTTTCATCCAAATTCTTTCCAAATCATTTATTATGATTTTACACAAATTATTAATATTTTTAATAATTTTATCAAGGCCGGTACAGTCGGTTTCCAATAACGGCCACCGAACTGCATCCATAGCGACCTTTTTCAAATTTGATTTGGACATAATTTCAAATCCAACCGTTAGATTTCAAATTTCTTATATTCTTTGGAAAGATCTTTTCGATACAAACCCAAAGGTTCCTGTTTTAGGAGAATCCGATGGCCAGATCTCCCGTAATGTCAATTCAAAGTCTACGGTCGAAATTCGCAAATGGTCGCGGCGCGCCGCGTTCTATTCAGGCCATATATATATATATATATATATATATATATGTGTGTGTGTGTGTGTGTGTGTGTGTGTGTGTGTGTGTGTATTGTCGATTTCCATTTGAAAATTATTTTATA
This sequence comes from Allium sativum, assembly GCA_030737875.1. Classification (NCBI taxonomy): domain Eukaryota; kingdom Viridiplantae; phylum Streptophyta; class Magnoliopsida; order Asparagales; family Amaryllidaceae; genus Allium; species Allium sativum. The sequence goes on along the minus strand of CM060925.1, from coordinate 300,867,819 downwards.
AATCGTTTATAAATTCGTTGTAAAACGATTCCCACTTTCATTTCAATTTTAAATCCAAATTGAATACTCCTTGTCATTATAATATTTAAATGATAATATTTTCATAATACCAGATTTTGAAATCATTTCCTTTTCGATAATCATTATAAAAATGAATTAAGTCTATATGGATATCGTTCGCGTTAAAATGACGCAAATCTAATCAACACGACTTCACACATTTCAATATTTTCGTGTCCTCGGACATCAAATTCGCATTTTAATCCTTTACTGAATATTATTTAAAAATATTCGTTATTTTAAAATCCGGAGTGCATTACACAACTGCATAAGCCCTTAATATAAATAATTAACGCTTACAATAGTCTGTCAACCAATCGATTGACATACAACTAAATAAATGGGATTAGTGTACATCAAATATCATCCTAATACCCATGTGAGGTTTCAACCAACAAGTACAAAATTTTATTCGTGCAGTTGGGCGATGTGTAAAATTTGTCGTCCCAATTAATATCTGTTAAATGGGTGTACATAAACAAATTGTCTGATTTGTAAATGAATATTTATTTTCATTTAAGGAGAATTTTATGTTGTTCATATATATGTTAAAAATTATTCTTTTAACGATAAAATATTTTATTCAACACTTGACTATTTTATATAGTTCATACATTCAATAAAATGTTATTTTTATTGTTCAAACGGTTTATTCAACACATGAATATTTTATATAGTTCCTTTATACAATAAAAATGATATTTTTATTGTTCAAATATTTTATTCACAATCAATTTTATAGCCACAATCCAAATTTCCACAATACAATTCAAATAAACAACCATGGTTTGTACAATAAATAGTATTGGGTGCTTCTGAGCCCCGTCTGCATCCTAGTATATATTTAACTATAAAATAATTAGAGTGAGAAGGAGTTCCTCACCATTGTTTTCCACTCTGTCATTTTTTAGCAGACGATTTGGATTCCGCTTTGTTTCTAGTCAGTTCCATCGCATAGTTTTCTTTACCGTGATTCCAACGCAATCTGCTTCATGCGATTTATACATTTTTATATAATTCTAATTCTATTTAAAAATCACATTTTTGACAATGCTATATATATTTAAAAATTACATTTTCACAATGATGTATATATTTTAAAACTCACATTTTTATTTAATGCTATATATATATATATATATATATTTTTAAAAATCACATTTTTGTATAACGCTATATATATATTTAAAAATCACATTTTTAACAAAGACGTATATATTTTAAAAATCACATTTTTATATAACGCTATATATATATTTAAAAATCACATTTTTAACAATGATGTATATATTTAAAAATCACATTTTTATATAATACTATATATTTAAAAATCACATTTTTATTACAACGCTATATGGAAAAAAATCGCATTTTTATTTCAAAGCTATATTGATAAAAATCACATTATTATTTCAAAGCTATATGGATAAAAATCAGATTTTTATTACAATGCTATATGGACAAAAATCACATTTTTACTTCAAAGCTATATGGATAAAAATCACATTTTTATTTCAAAGCTATATGGATAAAAATCACATTTTTATTTCAAAGCCATATTATAAAAATCATATTTTTATTATGCCATATATATAATAAAAATCATATTTTTATTAAATGCTATATATATATATATAACACATTTTTATTTCAATGTTTGATATTTTAAAAAATCTGATTTTTAACAATGCTTTTCATATTAAAAATCACGTTTTAAACCAATGTTATTTATTTATAGAAAAAATAACCTTCCTCTTCATTTCCACCGTCGACCCTTTCTGCTAATAAACCGAACCAATCATCTCAAAAACAAACCGCCAACCCTCCCCCTAGGGCCCGTCGTCTGATGATCAAAGGCCGCCACCACTTGCGCCTTGTCGCCACATTCCCAACCATGGCCACCACGCTCAACTTAAAAAAACCTAGGGCCTGAAATCTCCATTTGAACAGAAGTAATTGGAGCAGTGATTTCTCACCAATCAACCCACGGATTTCAATCTTGACCGTTGATTATCTAGTGCTCGAAGAGCTGATCATAATTGTAAAGGAAAGTTATAGAAAGTACAGTGTGGATTCAAAGAATTTCGGGGGAGAACGACGGGCGATTTGGATCGCTGATGGTAACAAAGGCGGCTAGGATTTATTTGTGAACCTAGGGTTTTAAAGTGACAATATATATATATATATATATATTATTTAGTAATAATTAATTCATATTATACTGGTTTAACACACCGAACTCCAAATCCAACCCAACGACTATCGCTCTTATCCAAATACCCCCATTCCGGACACATGGGATATGTTTCATAAGCCAATTCGACTGTTTCGATAAATTTTTATCAAAAATAAAATATAAATCATTATATGTTGAATTTAAACATACATTTTAATTTACCGGGGCCATATACTAACTCTAAAAATTCCAAAAAAATAAATCTAGTTATTTTCTGATGATATAGTCCTAACAAAACTAATTTCATTGAATTTGGAGGCCATTTGAAAAGTGGCCATTTTTCGGTCGATTAAATTCAAATTGAAATTACCAAACATGTATAAATTCGCCATGCTCATATATTAATTCCAAAAATTATGAAAATTGGAATATAGTAATAATTTGACATTCTGGATCCAACAAAATTGGTTTCGTCAAAAACATAGGTCGTTTGCAAAATGGCTATATTTAAGTACTATTTATTATATTAAAATATATATAAATTCCATAGCGACTATTTGAATTTTAAACTGGGCATAACTTTCAGTTTATATTATGAAATCTCAATTTTTCACATTCGTTTGAAAGATATAGTTAAACAGATACCTGTATTTCTTGTTTTACCGAAATCCGATTTTTTTGGATCCTATACATTCATTTGAAATTTAAAATCGAATTTTCAAACTAACGCTCCATTTCAGGCTCATTTTATAATTAAAATAAATTTATACGTTTTAACTTCGACTTAAATAAATTTTTAGTCATTATTATTTAAAATAAATCATTTTAAATATTCAAAATCCATTAAAATAGCTAAAATAAAAAAATTAAATTGGTTCTGAAAATCCGGGTTGTTGCAAGAAAGTAAAGAATAAACGATTCTTGAAGTTGTTCAGCTTAGAAATAGCCAATATCCACTACAGAATCATCTCTCATTACCATATTTGAATTTACAAGATATATGTTACATGCTTTTACATTCCTTTTCTCCTCTCTTTTATGATATTTCTCTCTTTGATCTAGATTTCACTTGAATCTACCAAAGGAATGGTTTGATCTTCTCCAAGTGTGGTGGAGATTGATGAATATCCTCAACACTTGATCACTTGAGTGGTTTTCCTTGATTTCGTGGTGATTTTGCGTATGATATTGGCTTTAGAGAGGATTAGTGGAGATTAGAGTTGCTTGGATTGAACTTGAAAAATCTCTAATGGAGTTTGGAGAAGATTTGATCAATTTGTTGTTGGAGATAGATAGATTTAGTTTAAGAAGCCATTAGTGGTGCTTGGGAGAGAGTTTGAAGTTCTGTGATACTTCGTGAAAATGAAATCCAGCCCCATCCCCCTTATAAATGGAGTAAGGCGGTTATTTATAGGAGTTCTGAGATAGTGTAAACCCGTAAATATATGTGTGTACAATCCGGGTGGTTGGAAGTATGTGGCACGACATGGCCTTCTCCGCACTGGAGTGTGCGATCTGAACTTGCCGCGTAACCATGTATTACTGCTTGCCTTATAATGAATAACGACTTGAATGTTTCAATATGAGAAACGACCTGCTCTAAAAGGTTCAGCCCCATGACTTCATGCTGACGTGGCCCCTTTTATATAATCGATGCATGGTTTCCTCTTCTAAAAGCTTATCCACGCGTTATACTCAGTTTGCCATGTGTAAAGTAATGTTAAGCTAACCCATTTCGTCTTAGCAACAACTTAAGTTTGTCTTATGGCACGGATGAATCTGACGGCATGCGGCACGAATGTTCTGAATATTATACCACAGCCTAACAGCGATTAATATGAACGATTTACACATGCGAACTGTTGTGCACACCCGTTTTTCCATCCTGTTACTACATGTTATCATATGTTAGGCTATGAAAGCCTTACGTTATTCAAATATGACTCAATATGTATTTTTCCATGTTGTGTATACATATAGATTTGTACGATTATGCCATATCCATGACCAGTCTATATGCTTGCCACGTGCAGTTGTCCTGGGCTTGCTTCATGCGATTCCCAACTATACCATGTGTGAGCTTATTTGTCCCGTGATGCTTTTGATGAACTGATTCCAAATGACGACATGGCTTGGCGTGGCATGGTGATGCTAACGTCTTACAACTTGAATCATGTCGAATGGTCGACATGCGGTATGAGTATCATGTGACGACTTGCGACTTGAATCACGGTGGAAGACCCGACTGCTTCATTAGTCAGCTGACGTATTATTTCCTCAACCGCGTTTTAACGGGGTTAACATTTACATCTCGGAGTTCATGTTTTTTTCTTATGAAAAATGTGAGCTCCAAAACTTTGACGGTTATGAATCTTTATTTGTTCTCTAATAAACTCAATGTTTTGATGGCCGATGAGCACTTGTATTGGATGGATGAGTATGCGATCATTGATAATGTCATGCCAATGGGTGATTCCCCTAATTTTAATTCGGGCTTGAGTGCGTGAAACAAGTGAAATTCGTAATGGATTGGTTGCGGTTGATTTTTATTGAAATGATCGTGGCCCATTCATGCTGAATTACTTGTTTTACGAACTCGTCTAACCTTTGTATTTTTACCAAAGCAATATACATTTTCTAAAGCGAATGACAGTTGTGCCTTTTTTTTCATTGCTACAACATGTTATGTAAAAATAGAAACATTGCATGTTTGTGGGAAAATATTTTGTTATCGACTGCCCATATCGATAACAGATTAATCGGTTAAAAAAGTTAATTATGGAAAAATTTCATTTTGAATTGAATGAAGTGTTTGCATTGGACTGTTTTATCCAACGGTTTATGACTCGTCGAATATTATTTACACAAACACGATACTCTGATTCGGATTCGCGTTAACGCTTAAGATCAACTAATCGACAAAAGCTGATTATGGATTTCATACCTCATTGTTTTAACGAATTATGTGATGATGTATGACATTCCCCATTTAGGAAATACATATCCGTGATTTATTTTCTGCTTTTTCTTAGAGAAGCTTTTGATATTCGTTCCCTTACTTGGGAGGCTCTTAGCCTTTACTGTGGGGAGGACTTTTTCTGCTCAATGGTTCCTTGCTTTGTCGATAAGCTCCGATATTGGAGACTCCGTTGGATGCCCCTACCATAGAAAGTTCGTTTATAACCCAATGTTCGTCTTCTCTGATTGACTGAATCGATACTATAGACTTTATTGAGAATTGTTGATCTCCGCTGTGGAGACGTAACTTTCTCTACGGAAAGGATTTTTGGTTGCCGCATCATTTCGCAATGCTAACTTCTACGAGGTTTAGAAGAGGTTGCATTGCTTCGCGTAATGGACTTCTGTGCGTTGTTTCACATAGTGAACTCTCGCGCTTCATTTTGCACAACTAATTCCCATGACCGTTGGGTGAGGTTGCATCGCTCAGCGTAACGAACTCACGCGCATCGTTTCACATAGTGAACTTCCGTGCTTCGTTTCGCACAACGAATTCCCGCGACTTTTGGGTGAGGTTGTATCGCTTCGCGTAACGAACACTACAACAAAAACAGCCAATTACAACGTTAATTTTACAACGAGCGTTGACTGACCGTTGTAAAAGAGCGCTATTACAATGGTCATTTCGAGGACCGTTGTAAAAGATGTCTATACAACACCTTTTTACATCGAGCATAGACTGTCTGTTGTAATAGAATCCTATTACAACGGTCATTTTTGGACAGTTGTAATAGATATCATCTACAACACACTTTTTACAATGGGTAATGATTGCCCGTTGTAATAGAATATTGTTACAACGGTCATTTCATGCCCGTTGTAATATATGTCTATTTTACAACAGTCACAAAATGCCCATTGTAATAGGTGCTAATTTTTAACGGTCAATAATTAATAATTATAATACTTCCATAAAATTAATACTGATTATTTTTTATTATTTAAAAATTAATCATATATTACTAATTATTAACTATAATATTATATTACTAATTACTAATCATTAACAATATTATATTATTTATTAATATTTAATAATTAATCATTAATAATATTATATTAATCATTTATAACTTATAATAATTAATGATTATTAATAAATAATCTATAATTACTAGATATAATTAGTACTCCAACATGCTTAATTTTACTTTCCTATTATAAGTAACTAATATTGATCATTAATATTAAATATAATAATTTATAATTAACATTAAATTATAATTAAAATATATGAACTAACATATGATAATTAACTTTACCAATTATACAATAATCATAAAATCCCCGTTGTAATAAACGTCAATTGTCAATTTTTGACAATCAATAATTATAATTTGTGTTTGAAAGAGGTATTTTTATGAATAAATTAATTATTTGTTATTATAAATTGATAATTAAGATGAATAACTTTTGCTTAATTAAGATGAATATTTAATATTGATAATTAAGACTTAGTATTTTGTATTTTACAATTAATAATTTGTAACGAACTAGAAATTTTGGCATTTAAATTTTTAAGATAATTTAATTTTAGTGTTGAGAATTCTATGTTTATACATGATATTTGATTTTTATTTGAAATCTAGTTTATTCAAGCTTGAGTTGAATTAATTTATAAGTGTGAATTTAAAATTTTAATCTTTGAATCTGAATGGTTTTATTTAAATTAAGCGTTATTAGTATTTTAATCTAGTTGTTTTAATATTTGTAAACTTTGATTCAACTTTATTTGATATGTTATAAACTAATTTATTTTATTTGTTTTGAGTTTTAAATTAATTTAACCTGAGAATTTATTTAATTTAATTAGATTTGAATTCGGTTATAAAAATTTAATTTGAAATTGGACTTGAAAATATAAGTATACTAGTATGGTTTGTATGTACATAGTAGTATAAATGTTATTTATATTTGGAATTTTTTTATTTATTACTTATTTTACCACTTGTTAAGATGGTTGAAGATTGTTTACACTTGTACAAAATATCCTGTAATGTTTAACGCGTGTCCACCATTACTTTTTCCCCCGACCCCTTCTATTTTATTGCCATCCCTTCGCATCCGTGCTCAGAAAATCCTTTTCCCCAAAATTTTCATCTTCCTCAAATTGTTTTTCCATGGCCACCGTCTGTAACCCCAAATTGAGAAAATCGATCCACACCTGACCTTGCACCACCGCGCCCTCAACGCTGCTTCCACCTTCCACAGCGCAACTGCCAGTGACTACTTCTCTCTCCATCGAACTAGAGAACCGATCGTCGAAGCCGCCACCATAGTCGCCTCATGTTCCCTCCGTTCGTGAGCCACCGAACCGCATTGACCTCCTCATCGTGTCAGCCTCCGCTACCAGCCGAAGCCTAAGCCATCCTTCAAAATCCGCTCAATCAAACCACCAGATGCCGCCTTGATGCTGTTGCATGCAACACAGCATGTCTCCTCGCTTTCTTCGACTGGCGTTGCAGTCCGCCGCCTGTCCGCACCTAATTCCAGCGTCCTGGTCATGTTGTGGCATCCCCAGCGAGCCAAAAACGGGTTGCCAAAGTTTCCAGCGCGTTAAGGTCAGGGACCGCTGCCGTTCTTCTTTTGCCATCGACTCAAGGTAAGTTTCAACTTACGATTAGCTTAATTCAAGAAATTTAATTTCAACAGGAAAATTAATTATAATAGTCGCCTTGAAGAGACGAGGTGAATGATTCTGCCTTGGCCTGGGATGTCATTTATGCTGTCTGAGGGATTGATGGCAGGTATGTCATTTATGCTAACGTACACCTTGAAAGTTATAAATGGTTCAGCGTATACATTAAATTGCCTGTGAATTTCATAAATAAATAGTTGCACATAGGTGTTGGTTGACTTAATTTGCTGACTTGTGCATTTTATCCAGTCTGTAAGTGCATTTTTATGGAACTAACGAAAGCCCTTGTTTCTTTGGAGAGACTCTATGCACCTGCCATGTTTATTAATAAAGGTGAGCCCTTATTTGTAATATGTATAATTCTTTTTGCTGCACATGTTGTGTGCCATCAATATCATTTTTACATTCTGCATGTTTAACCCTTCATTTAAAATGTGTATTTTACTCTTTGCTTCACATGCTCTGCACCAGCTCATTGTAGTTACGTAACCACACTATGTAATATAGCTGATATGATAACCATGGATTTTAGAAACTATTTTCTACTGAATTGCAGCATGAATGGGGTATCTCTTTTAAACAGATTGAATGCCTACCAAGTGTCGATATTGCATCTACATCAATATGTGTTTAGTGTGGTAGACAGCTCAATCCGGAAGGTTATTATATTTAATCACATCTAAAATTTTAGACTATATACATTTATTTGGATTGCAGAGCTAAGATTTCTGGACATGTACAAATAGCCTCCATTTGGTAGTCCTCATTAAAAAATCGTTTTGATAAGGTAATTTATCTCCTTCGTTCAAGACAATTACAAGTACACAAATTATCAATTATAGTTCCATCCAGAGGTATTGCCATTTTTAGATCCAACATAAGTAGCTTAAATTATCAAGGATCGATGATAACGACATATTGTTTGGCTTTGTCCTTTATAGTGCAAGCATGCGCTTATTATATTAACGTTTGCTTATTCTAAACCAGGGAGCCAGTCACAGATGCTTCAGTTGCGAATCCGGGAACTTCTTGAGAGAAAACCAATGACCAGTCTGGAAGTCTGGTCAGCGAAGTTTCTTCTCATTCTGATTCGTCATTTTTTCCAGTGTTGAGGTTGAAACTTGAGCTATCTTTTTTTTCCTGAATTTTAGTACATCATTTGATTATGATGCTGTACCAACTTTATTATTATTTTTAGTTTGCAAAACGTGGTACATTCTATTTCAACCCAGCAATGTGCTGAGTAGCCCCCCAGAAGTTGAAAAAATGGATATACCCCCAATTTTGCTGAGTAGCCCGTCGCTAATTTAAAAAAAGCCAAAAATACCCTTCTGTGACGGCCCGCCCCGCACCAGTCGACATTTCACTGAAATGCGCTGTACTGATGTCCAACCAGCACGGAACGGTCGCCAAAGAAGGGAATGAACTAGTCAAGGAACCTGTAGAATGTCTCACAGTGCATGGAATAAAATATAATAATAACATACTTGACATAAAACAGGTGAGACAGTGCATAAGCTGATAACTAAAATCAACATCAACATCAGAGCAGCGGAAATCCAAATACAGCTTATTACAACTTTTCAAATTTACTGTCTCTAAACAAAAGAAAGCTAAAGTAGAAGATGCACCACCAATGCCCAAGCAGTGATCTTCAACCACACAGGGAGAATATTATATATATTACGTGGAAGCCTCCTGCTCGTCTCCGGATCATCTACCCGTGCATCACCAGCTAACCTGTCTCTAGTCTGCTCGTGTGAGCACCCAGAGTAATAAGAAGACACATAAAACTCTGGGTCAGACAAAAGTATGGTATGAGCGATAAGCAACTAAACAGAACAATAACATGTATACTAAACCATACCTGAACCTGGACCTGCAACCAAAGAGTTAGTACTACATACTGTACAATACTCTAAGGTGCCTCAAAACAAGTGGTGTAAAGATACGGGGGTGGGGGTGTGCATGTCATAATGATAGCAAACAAATCAATCATAACAACCATCCTCACATCTCTCACTCAGTGCGTAAAGCATACGATGTCCACCACTGTAAATCACTAGACTCATCGAAGTAGTGACGGAGTTCGACTCTGTACAACTACTGCTACAACCAAGCTTACCCACATGGAATCATGACCAAACCTTTTCAATGATCCCACTTCATTGTTCTATAGCTACTTTTAGTCGTACCTAGGTCACTACATACTGTGACCCTGAATCCGTTCGCATACTTCCCATACATAGTGATCCAAAGATACAGACATCGACAACTCCTTAGCACACGTCCCGCAGCAAAGCCAAATCATGAAGTGAACTCATTGGTTCCCAACTGGGTCCGGGATCCCGAGCTCTAACTTCCATTTGGACTACCTTTGCATCTCGGGTTATTGGTTTCCTCTTGTTCGGGTCGGTCGGTCAAGAAACTTTCATTCTGGTCGGTTTTCATCATCTCTACCCTGGTCGGTCCGTATTGCCCCCTGGTCGGTCGAACACTTCACCATTCCTGGTCGGTCGTACTTCACCATCCCTGGTCGGTCGTACTTCACCATCCCTGGTCGGTCGAACACTTCACCATTCCTGGTCGGTCGTACTTCACCATCCCTGGTCGGTCGGTATTTCATCATCGTATGGGGACGGTCGAACATCGCATAGTGGTCGGTCTTTCCCAACCTGATCGGTCTCCCCTGGTCGGCCGAACACTTCATACAGGGTCGGTCGTGATGTCCTCCTTCTATTGGGGTCGGTCGTGAGCTCGGGTCGGTCGGTCAAAACCCTCCCCTGGTCGGTCTAACTCGACCCGAAGAAAACCTGCACCATTTCAGCAAGCTATTTTCGCCTCTTGACGGCGTTTTCAACCATTCTAACTTTATAATGCAATCATAAATCATGTCAAACAGTCATAGCAACATATGGGATAGACCACAAACTCCAAAACATAAATCATAGCATGTGAAATAGATCAAACATACCCAAAAACCATATTTTTCCCTTAAGCATGTTCAAGCAAACTTAATGATAGAATTAACAAAATTTAACCGAATTAGCCAATTTTTCTAACAGAGGTCTAAAATAATATTTTAGAATTTATAAATATTTTTCCAGATTTTTAACATGCATAAATTCGCTAATTTCCACTAATCACCCCTTAATCCCCCAAATTCCGGGATTTGCAAAATTAGTCGAAATCAACCCAAATTCATATCAGAGGCATAAAATGATGTTTTAGAATTTTAGGAATTTTTCTAGCTTTTTCTGAGCCATAATTTCGCTAATCTTCGCTAATTACCCTAATTAGCCGTAATTAGTGTAAAACAAAGCAAATCACTCACCTTTGCCACAATTTAACTTTCAGAACTGAAACTCCTCTGATATAGATCCAATCTCTATGTGTTCCAGCAGCTCTATTCCAAATCCTATGCTAATTCGCCTTGATTTGATGTAGTTTTGCTTAATCTTTGATTAGAAAGTGATTAGAGGTGATTTGGAATGATTCTAGATGTTGGAGGCCATGACTAGGGTTGAAGAAAATAAGTGGCGGCTGGAAAAATGAAGTAAAAACCGAAATCCTAACCCTAACAGCCCTTAAATACCACTAATCACGAAATCCCCCAATGGGCCTAATTACTAACTACCCGGTTAAGCCCAATTAGCTGAAAATAACCCTTTAAACCTTAATTTAGCCATATCTCCCAAACGGTAAGTCCGTTTGACTATTATGACCACTCTACGGAAAGAGAAACCATCATCTGTAGCTAATGGAAGTGGTTTCAGGTCAAAATTCCTAACCAATCAAAAGTTATGGCCAAAACAAGATCAGCTAGGGCAAAACGGTCATTTAAAAATCGGCAAAAATTGTGAACATGGGAAATGACCCCAATAGTCGTCTCCCAAAGTTACACGACTATACGACCCCCCACGGAAAAAAAGAAATAAATACTCTACGATCCTATGATGCGTAGAATGTGGGTCGTTACATTCTCCACCCCTTAGGAAATTTCGTCCCCGAAATTCCTTAACCCAAAACATACAAAGGATCCTGCATGCCTATCAATCATTTACAAACAATAAAGCATACAAAACAAACAAAGCAAGCCTATCCTAGCATGCGGAATAACTAAATCGAAACCAAAACCTTACCAAGCAAAGAGTTCAGGATACGTCTTCCTAGTACTCTCCTTTGTTTCCCAAGTACGGTCACTCTCATTCTCTCCCCACTGAAGCTTTACTGGTTTCACCGCTTTCCTTCGAAGTAGCTTCGTATCGTACTCGACAATATGCATCGGCTTGCGGTTCCCTACCTCCTGAGGTCCTACTTCGGCATCGTCCAACTGACCAAGTGAAATAGTCATATCGGGGTCGTGCACAAACTTCCTTAACGAGGAGACATGAAATACATTGTGAACTCCTGCCATCTTGTCTGGTAACTCTACCTTATATGCAAATTTCCAACTTGCTCAATAATCGGGAATGGACCAACAAATCTTAGTGCCAACTTTCCTCTTTTACCAAAACGAATCACACTCTTCAACGGAGAAATCTTGACGAGTACCATGTCACCCACGGAGAACTTAAATCTCTTCGTCTCTTATCAGTATAACTCCTCTACCTATCTTGAGTGGTCTTCTAATACTCGATTCACCCTATCTGTTTGACCGTCGATACCCACCTCCCTCCTAGAGATGATTTCCAATAGGTTAGGATCGTTCCTCTGACTGGAACCAACCCACTCAATCAAAATCGATCTAATCGTCAAGCTTACTAGCGTTTCTGAATCCAATTCGCTCTTAGGTCTAAAATCATATTCCGTGATATACTCTAGTTGCTTCCAACCTAGAAACATAACCCTTAGACTGACATGTCTCCAACTCAATGCACTCGATGAAAAATCGCCACAACTATTTATCTCTCACGTAAACCATCCTTGTCGGACTCGACATTCCCAAAGCACAAGCCCCAAAGGCCTAAACCAATATCAGACATGCACCCAAGGAATATCTCCTCCGAATTCAGAAAATCTACGTGATATGATACTAGCAAAACAACCAAACAAAAGCTTGATTCTTCTTTGTCAACTGAGTCAACGGTGCTACTATCTTGGAAAAATCTTGGATGAACTTACGATAATGTCCAGCTAATCCCAAGAAACTTCTTACGTCTGTTACATTCTTGGGCGTAAACCAATCTTTCGCCGTAGCCACTTTTGAAGGATCAACGGCAATACCATTCTCTGAAACGACATGGCCCAAGAATCTCACTTCGCTTCCAATTGGTGTTTTCTCAACACCTCCATGGCTATCCCTAAATGTTACTTGTGTTCTTCCTCTGTCCTCTAGTAAACCAAGATGTCGTCCACGAACACAAGAACAAACTTATTCAACTGGTCTCTGAATACTCCATTCATAGGATCCACAAAATATGCCGGGGCATTGGTCAGCCCAAATGGCATAACCAACCATTCATAGAATCCAGACGGCGTCCGAAATGCCGTTTTAGCTATACTCCCAGCTTCCACTCTAAGCTGATGAAAACCTGTTGCGAGATCCAATTGAGAAAACACTCTCTCTCCACTCAACTGATCAAACAAATCATCTATCCGCGGCAGAGGATACTTATTCTTCCTCGTCACCTTATTCAACTCGCGGTAGTCTACACACAATCGAAGGGAACCATCCGCCTTGGTAGCGAACACAACTGGTGCTCCCCACTCAGAAACATTCCTTCTGATAAACCCCTTCTTCAAAAGATCGCCGACTTACACCCCGAGCTCTCGCTGCTCCCTTGGTGCCATACGACGAAGTGGCATTACTATAGGTCTGGCATCTTTCACTAAATTAATACGGAACTCAATCTCTCGATGTGGTGGGAGTCCGGTCACTTCTTCGAAAACATCCGGATACTGGCCAACCATGGGCAAACCTGACAACTCACTGTGCGGAATGTCAAGGGAGTTTAGAAAACTAGCCAATACCCCCTTACTGGGTAGACCACCAAACACTATCCTCCGCCCATCATCCGCTCTAGCTGTCACTAAAAAGCCCTCACAGTCTACCACCACCCCGTATCTTTGGAGCCAATCTACTCCCAAAATAATGTCAAACCCAGTAAAGCCCAAAACAAAGCAATCACAAACAAATATGCATCCATGACTCGATAGGACCACATTACGACAAATCATGCTAAGGCTAGTCGAACCACCAATCGGGTTCGTCACTACTGAAGGTCTATCGACAATCTCAGGCTCCAATCCCAACCTATCTACCAAGTCACTAGATATGAAAGAACTGGAAGCTCCGGTATCAAACAAAACTCTAACAGGAACATCATAAACAGAAAGCATACCTTGAATGACGACATTCTTTCCCTTCTCCGCCGCTGTTAGGGCATTCGACGAAGAAGGAATAGCATTAAGGGCGTAGGCTTTCACTATTTGCTTTTCATTAGGGGGTTGCGGACACTTGTCCTTGTGATGTCCCATTTGGCCACAGTTGAAGCACTTCCTATCCGCTGGCTTGGCCCGACAATTACTAGCATAATGGCCCATCTTACCACAGCTGAAGCACTCAACATCTTGCTTATTCTTTTTCTTCTGGCCATCCTTAGTCTGCTTCTACTTTCTCTTATTCTGGGAACCACCCTTGCCTCCACCACTTGCTTGTGGCTTTGGCTCATCTGCGGATGCAACCTCAGTCTTCGGCTTAGGGTAGAGACTTTCTGATCTTAATGCTTTCCCCACAATCGATTCAAACGTCACATCGATGTGGTTAATAAGTCTTTCCCCCAAGTACTGATCCAAACCAGTTATGAATTTCTCATTCTTTTTCTTGGCATTATCAATAAGAGACCATATTTTGACAAAGTGTCAAGTTCAGCAATGTACTCCGAGACAGCTCTGCCATTCTGCTTGAGCTCCAAGAATTTCTTAAACAGCAATGACTTCTGAGCAGCTGGAATGAACTTCTCGCTAAAGCGAGCCTTTAACTGCTCCCAAGTAATCTGATCTTCGGGAGTAGCTGCCTTTATAGCATTCCACCAATTCATTGCCCGCCCTTGCAGCTGACGGGATGCTAGCATTCTCTTCATCTCATCCTCGATTCCCAAATCTTCAAAGATGCGCTCACAACTATCAAGCCAATCTTGAACTTCTGTAGCCAACTCCGTTCCGTGGAACGGCTTCCCACCAAGACTAGTATAATCCTTGTTAAGCTTGGCGAAATCGGCCCTGAACGCCTGCACTGCTGCACCACCACCATTAACAGCATTAGGGACTGCTCCTTGCACTTCCCTAAGCATCTCTCTCATGAGGTTAGTAAACATCGTCCTCATTTCAGCAGCATCCCCATTATTAGCTCCTCTACTAGTACCCCTCATATATCGGCTCATCGTTCAATCTGTACAGAGAAAATGATTAACCCTCTTCTCTGTGGTGTCAGTGCAGTGCAACCTTATCTTTATCTATACTAGTAGTATATATATATAGCTTTCTGAAAACCAAAATAATCACAAATACGCGCTCTCATATACGTGTACTATCTCTCCCTAGTGTCTTTCCCTAGGTGAACTACGCAACCTAGAGCTCTGATACCAAGTGTGACGGCCCGCCCCGCACCAGTCGACATTTCACTGAAATGCGTTGTACTGATGTCCAACCAGCACGGAACGGTCGCCAAAGAAGGGAATGAACTAGTCAAGGAACCTGTAGAATGTCTCACAGCGCATGGAATAAAATATAATAATAACATACTTGACATAAAACAGGTGAGACAGTGCATAAGCTGATAACTAAAATCAACATCAGAGCAGCGGAAATCCAAATACAGCTTATTACAACTTTTCAAATTTACTGTCTCTAAACAAAAGAAAGCTAAAGTAGAAGATGCACCACCAATGCCCAAGCAGTGATCTTCAACAACACAGGGAGAATATTATATATATTACGTGGAAGCCTCTTGCTCGTCTCCGGATCATCTACCCGTGCATCACCAGCTAACCTGTCTCTAGTCTGCTCGTGTGAGCACCCAGAGTAATAAGAAGAGACATAAAACTCTGGGTCAGACAAAAGTCTGGTATGAGCGATAAGCAACTAAACAGAACAATAACAGGTATACTAAACCATACCTGAACCTGGACCTGCAACCAAAGAGTTAGCAATACATACTGTACAATACTCTAAGGTGCCTCAAAACAAGTGGTGTAAAGATACGGGGGTGGGGGTGTGCATGTCATAATGATAGCAAACAAATCAATCATAGCAACCATCCTCACATCTCTCATTCAGTGCGTAAAGCATACGATGTCCACCACTGTAAATCACTAGACTCATCTAAGTAGTGACGGAGTTCGACTCTGTACAACTACTGCTACAACCAAGCTTACCCACATGGAATCATAACCAAACCTTTTCAATGATCCCACTTCATTGGTCTATAGCTACTTTTAGTCGTACCTAGGTCACTACATACTGTGACCCTGAATCCGTTCACATACTTCCCATGCATAGTGATCCAAAGATACAGACATCGACAACTCCTTAGCACACGTCCCGCAGCAAAGCCCAATCATGAAGTGAACTCATTAGTTCCCAACTGGGTCCGGGATCCTGAGCTCTAACTTCCATTTGGACTACCTTTGCATCTCGGGTTATTGGTTTCCTCCTGTTCGGGTCGGTCGGTCAAGAACCTTTCATTCTGGTCGGTTTTCATCATCTATACCCTGGTCGGTCGGTATTGCCCCCTGGTCGGTCGAACACTTCACCATTCCTGGTCGGTCGTACTTCACCATCCCTGGTCGGTCGTACTTCACCATCCCTGGTCGGTCGAACACTTCACCATTCCTGGTCGGTCGTACTTCACCATCCCTGGTCGGTCGGTATTTCATCATCGTATGGGGACGGTCGAACATCGCATAGTGGTCGGTCTTTCCCAACCTGATCGGTCTCCCCTGGTCGGTCAAACACTTCATACAGGGTCGATCGTGATGTCCTCCTTCTATTGGGGTCGGTCGTGAGCTCGGGTCGGTCGGTCAAAACCCTCCCCTGGTCGGTCTAACTCGACCCGAAGAAAACCTGCACCATTTCAGCAAGCTATTTTCGCCTCTTGACGGCGTTTTCAACCATTCTAACTTTATAATGCAATCATAAATCATGTCAAACAGTCATAGCAACATATGGGATAGACCACAAACACCAAAACATAAATCATAGCATGTGAAATAGATCAAACATACCCAAATACCATATTTTTCCCTTAAGCATGTTCAAGCAAACTTAATGATAGAATTAACAAAATTTAACCGAATTAGCCAATTTTTCTAACAGAGGTCTAAAATAATATTTTAGAATTTATAAATATTTTTCCAGATTTTTAACATGCATAAATTCGCTAATTTCCACTAATCACCCCTTAATCCCCCAAATTCCGGGATTTGCAAAATTAGTCGAAATCAACCAAAATTCATATCAGAGGCATAAAATGATGTTTTAAAATTTTAGGAATTTTTCTAGATTTTTCTGAACTATAATTTCGCTAATCTTCGCTAATTAGCCGTAATTAGTGTAAAACAAAGCAAATCACTCACCTTTGCCACAATTTAACTTTCAGAACTGAAACCCCTCTGGTATAGAGCCAATCTCTATGTGTTCCAGCAGCTCTATTCCAAATCCTATGCTAATTCGCCTTGATTTGATGTAGTTTTGCTTAATCTTTGATTAGAAAGTGATTAGAGATGATTTGGAATGATTCTAGATGTTGGAGGCCATGACTAGGGTTGAAGAAAATAAGTGGCGGCTGGAAAAATGAAGTAAAAACCGAAATCCTAACTCTAGCAGCCCTTAAATACCACTAATCCCGAAATCCCCCAATGGGCCTAATTACTAACTACCTGGTTAAGCCCAATTAGCTGAAAATAACCCTTTAAACCTTAATTTAGCCATATCTCCCAAACGGTAAGTCCGTTTGACTATTATGACCACTCTACGGAAAGAGAAACCATCATCTGTAGCTAATGGAAGTGGTTTCAGGTCAAAATTCCTAACCAATCAAAAGTTATGGCCAAAACAAGATCAGCTAGGGGCAAAACGGTCATTTAAAAATCGGCAAAAATTGTGAACATGGGAAATGACCCCAATAGTCGTCTCCCAAAGTTACACGACTATACGACCCCCCACGAAAAAAAGAAATAAATACTCTACGATCCTATGATGCGTAGAATGCGGGTCGTTACATTCTCCCCCCCCCCCCCCCCAAGAAATTTCGTCCCCGAAATTCCTTAACCCAAAACATACAAAGGATCCCGCATGCCTATCAATCATTTACAAACAATAAAGCATACAAAACAAACAAAGCAAACCCATCCTAGCATGCGGAATAACTAAATCGAAGCCAAAACCTTACCAAGCAAAGAGTTCAGGATACGTCTTCCTAGTACTCTCCTCTGTTTCCCAAGTACGGTCACTCACGTGAGGTGACTGCGTGGTTTTACTGTGTACCTCATAGTAGCCCTACGTGGTTACTTAGAGTACCACGTACTGGCTTTATGGGGTACACTAAGAAACCACGTAGGACTACTACGAGGTACACCATGAAACCACGTAGGACTACTACGGGGTGTGCAAAAAACTGGAAAAAAAATATAATAGAGAAAGGGTATTTTGGTCTTCGTGTTTTTTGGATAAAATGGGGGGCTACTCAGCATTTCTTTGGGTTGAAATAGAATTAGCCTTATTCTGTTTGCACTTTAAAGCAACATCGAACAAGTCACTATTCAAGTTAACCAGATTTACCTCCAAAGCATTTCTGTTATTATAACTATAATGATTGCTGTTAAAAAATAAATTACAAGCTTCTAAAGAAGAAAAAAGGAGGAAGTAGTTCAACGTTCTTCTTTTGAAATTTATACCTTTAAAATGAACTTTATTTGATAACACAAAATCAAGTTCAACATTCTCATAAGATTAGGTTCATATTTTAATTGTAAGTAGCGTGAGAAAAATCATGTGGATATAGTTTTACACATTCAATGGCATTCATATCTTTTTTGTTGAAATGAATCTACAACCATTCTTCTCTTTTATTAGCCATATAATACTAATGTTTGTTGTTTGTCCTTGATCCGATGAACTGAGTAAAAGTATACTATTAGCCACTAAATATTGCGGAACTGGTTGATTAGAATTAATGTTTTGAAGAGATGTATAATTTGTCATGGGACTCAAACACTTTTTATGTTAATGAGGGTTCTTTGCTTTATGTTAAAAAAAGATGAATAAGCATAAACTTCAAATTGCAAAGTAATATTCTGATTAATGATCAAACATTTTACTACACAAGGAGACCAAACAAATAAAATAACACAAGTGAAGTATATAGATTCAACATATTGATTTCATTACCTGATTTTTGGCACGTGTTACTTCCTCTATTGACACTTGAGACGCTAATCTCCTAAGCTCTTTCATAATTGTGCTTGACAACATGTGCACAGAACCGGGCTGCACTCATAAAGACATATGGTATGTCCTCAACAAAAACTAAAGGTCAAAAGAAGTAAAATGAGAGTTAAAGCAACTACAGGGCACAGAGCATAGTTAACTTACAAGGGCAATGGCATATATGCCAAATAATCCTGTATCCCAGTTATTGGTACTAAAAGACTTGAATCCCTCAGCCAAGTTATCCTGGAAGACTCGACGTGCTAATTTTGATCTAATTTTTTTTATTAAAAAGCATACTGAACCCATTAACATTGAATATGTAAGTCTACACGTAAAAAGCTAGACTTGATTGCAAAAGACACCATACTGAATATGAGAATCTGAAACTTTATTATTATTTTCCTGAATTTTGGTCTGTCATTTGATTATGATGTTAAATTTTGGTATGTCATTTGATTTGATTAGGTTACTGAAAGGTATATGTTCTGTTTGCTGATAGTGGATGTAGTACAATAGTTTATTTTCGGCATTTTCATAATAAAGATCAAGTCGAGTAAGATGAATCGCAACAATCAGATGCAGATGAAAATTGTAGACTTCTCGACATTTGGCATTTTTAATAGCTTGACAAATGAGGATTACCAGCAATGTTTGTATTGCATATAAGGTGTCAATCACCTGATGCTGATCTAGTAGGCAAATGAATCCTAGAACTGGGACATGAACAATGCTCGATAATAGAAGCCAAACGACATGAACAATGTTCAATAATAGTGGAAACATGGTTGTGGAGTGCATACTATATCAAGGAATGAAAATTGATTTTGTATGTTTTTTATGCAGGCTAAGCTTGTTGCACTGAAATTGGCAGGGCTGAGCAATTGATTTTGGTAGGGAAATGATGCACCTTGGCTCTAAAATGGATGTTATAGCATTGCTAGCATGAAAGACCAAAAAATTTGAATCAGGACAATTCCTGGGACGTATGAATTATTTTAGAGTGGGATATCGAAGTAAGTTATGTACATATGTTATATGCTATGTTGCCTGAATTATTTCATGGAATCATTTGCTTCTTTTATATGTTTTGTATTTACTTGAGCTTATTGATGAAGTGGCTATTCAAAACCTTCAAAGTTGCATAGAAAATAAATTTGTAGATGAGTGACTGTGTACGTGTATATGAGTGAATAAGTGTGTAGTGAGGAGTCAATTTATACGAGTGAAATATAGTGAGGAAGTGTATGTACAAGTGATTGTGTAAATAGAGAGGTAACACTATGTGTATTATTTGAAAGTGTAATAAATATTTTTTTTAAATAATTTTTGAATTAAATATTCAATTCTTGTAAATATTATTAACATAATGTGCAATATTCTAATCCATTGCAACTTTCAGCATTTTACAACGGGCATTACTTGTTGTTATAGAAGATATAACAACAGTCAAAAACCATTGTAATATACTGTATTACAACGGGCAAAAGCCGCTTGTAATTTATTAGCTATTACAACGAGTTAATACCATTGTCATAGAGTCATTGCACGTGACAGAGCAAGTTATTACAACAGTCTTTTACAACAGTCATTGCCCGTTGTCAAATAGTCAGCAGCTATTACAACGACGCATGTTAAGGCGGGCATATGCCCGTTGTGAAATGCATATTACAACGGTTTTTGCCCGTTGTAAAAGGACTGTTTTGTTGTAGTGGAACTCCCGTGTATTGTTTCACATAGTGAACTCTCGCGCTTCGTTTCGCATAACGAATTCTTACGACCTTTGGGTGAGGTTGCATTCCTTCACGTAATGAACTCTCGTGCATAATTTTACGTAGTGGACTCCCATGCTTCGTTTCGCTAAATGAATTCATGAGACCATTGGGTGAGGTTGCATCGCTTCGCGTAATGAACTCCCGCGCATCGTTTCACATAGTGAGCTCCCGCACTTCGTTTCACGCAACGCATTCCTGCGACCTTTGGGTGAGGTTGCATCGCTTCGCACAAGGAACTCTTGCGCATTATTTTGCATAGTGAACTCCCATGCTTCGTTTCGCATAACGAATTCTCATGACCTTTGGGTGAGGCTGCACCATTTCATGTAACGAGCTCCCGCGCATCGTTTCACAAAGTGAACTCCCGCGCTTCGTTTGCACAACGAATTCCCGTGACCTTTGGGTGAGGTTGCATCGCTTCGCGTAACGAACTCCCATGCATCATTTCATATAGTGAACACCTGCGCTTCGTTTCGCATAACGAATTATCGCGACCTTTGAGGTTCTGGATCCGTAGCTGCTTGCTACTCTCTTAGTCGTTTGACTCATTGGGACTTTTTCAATATACCCTTGACTTGGTGTTATCGAGGTTGTCTCACTTGGTCAAGAAAATTCCTATGGAATAGCCTGCAATGAGAAAATCGTCTTTAGCAAATTTTGTATATTTTGCAAGTAAGTGTGACACCCCATGTCCGTTAATGTCACTCATTAGCAGAATGCATTAAGTTTTGTGAAGTGTTGTAGATAGAAAGAAATATAAACATCACAAGGCAAATATAAAATAATAGCGGAATTTAAAACTTTATTTTCCAAATAGAAAACATCATCATCCAAAACTCATTTACAACCTAAGTCTGAAGTGCAGAAAACCCATTATATCAAATTAAAATATCTGCCTTGTACTAAAATCATCAGAGTACAGTAATATAAAAGCATAGTCCCCAAAAAGAGCCATATCAGGGTAGACAGGTAATCAAAGTAGTACATCTAAGCAGCTCCAAGCAGAACGAAAGAGAGAATCCTAATTAAGCCTGAGTATTCCCACCTTGAGAACCTGGGGGGAGTAAGAGAGAGAAAAGGAAACAAAATCGGTCAAACAAAAATTCTGGCGAGTCCAATTACTTTTAGCATATAAATAAGTAAAAGCATCATGATAGACATATAAACTGCATGAGAGAGATAACAGTATCATAAGACAGGTATAACAGACTGAGCAGGGTAAACAGAACAGAATATGTTGCGCTTCTCAAGAACTTTTCCTCTTCACTAATAGTAGTATAATAAAAACAGAATGATGCCCACAGAAACAGATGGAAGACTTAAGTATACTTCTAATGATAGGTTTTACCCCCAACAAAAATAACAGGCAGCCCAACAGAAATGACAGGTGTTACCCCCAATGATAATAACGGGCTTGTAAACAAGCAGGACTAGATGTACCCTAATTACTACCCCAATCGATAGGCTCCCTATCTTATAGATACCCTGTGCTGGCTGCACAGTAGGATGTATCACTTCATAAAGTGGCAACCCTTTTTTTGAGACGCACAACATATCTGCTGATGTCACAACGTCTTAATTTCCCGAGCAAGCCATACCTACGCACGCACATGGCTCCGTTGGAATGCGTCGTTAACACCCCCAATCAGGTGAACCTCTTATAATCAGCTGAGTAAGTGTGCCATGCCCCTACCTAGTTTGAGGTCCCCCTTTTGATACGAAGATGGGTTACTGATTGATATGGTTCCCACACAACAGATCATACAAGCCACCCCCTCCCCCTTTTGATACGAAGATGGGTTACTGATCGATACGGGTTCCACACAACAGATCATACAAGCCACCCCCAGGCTTGCATACCTATTACTAGGATTTTGACAGGTTATGCCTAACAGATTAACAAGCCCGCATAACCCCACCACATGAAATATGTTAAGTTTGTCGGGTTTATATAACCCTCTACAGAATTAACAGATTTACTTAACCCCCCATTGATTCAATCAAGTTTACTTAAAACCTTACTCAATTTTGATAGGTTCATATAACCCCCATAAATTTAAACAGGTTAAGAATTATAGGTTAACAGTTTATTATCATTTTTCCATTCATGTCTGTTAATGCACTAGACCTCTCACATTAAGTCAACTACTTGTGGATGTTGGATATGTCGTGCGGTTCCGGGCAAACTTTTACCACAAGCAGGACTTAACCACGTGTCTTAGTATCGTTACGTGCACTAGAGCCCTCACATTAGATTAAACACTTGTGGATGCTGGATTTGCCGGGCGGTTCCGAGCAGACTTTACCACAAGTGTAATCTAACCTTATGTCTAGGTGCAGTTATAGTTTCTATTTACTGTAAATTTTAGGCATATTCATTCTTAAACAATTGTTCATGGTCCTTTCAGGTTTTTCATGCCCCTACCCTCAAGTCATAAATCATTATATATGATATGCCCAAATTAAAGTCTTAGGTCATGGTATAGATTATGCCCCCTAATCCTAATCATGTTTTATGGTACAAGTTATGCCTCAATTTATCATTCCCGTACCATTCCCAATTTCGTTCGTTCGCATATTTCAGTGATAGGCCTAGGCCCGAAGTAGCCTGTCTATAAAAATAAAACAGGAAGGAGGGAGAGAAGAGAACGGAAATAGGCATAATAACAAAATAGGCATATGATGACAGAAATAGGCTTACTAATAGAATAGGCATATGGTGACAGAAATAGGCATAATAGCAGAATAGGCACATGATAACAGAAATGGGCATAATAAAGATAGGCATGTAAGAACTAAACAGAAGATCAGGTATACAAGTAATGGAAGATTTGTTTAGTTATGATTCAAGTTATTAATAGGCACAGGTTTAGATCCAACCTTATAAACATGTCGGGATTACTTATTAAATGTTTATATCTAAAAGCAACATATACTCAAAGGGACTAGATCTAAAGAACAGAGAAATGATTGTTGATGTTGTAGCAAAGATTGTTGTTTACTATAAGTTGTTACTGCAGAAGAATATGCTAATTCAATCTGAGTTGGGGAATCACCTCGTTGTCTCCATTGTTTTGTACAAATAAAACAATAGAAATGAGGTCCTATTTATAGCCTACCGTCAACGAATTTGATTAAGAAACAAGTCTCAGTTCAAAGAATGGTTCCGGCCCAGGTCTGGGCAAGGTCGACCTCGGGGTCAACCCTAAGTTCAACCCTAAGGTCGATACCCCCGTGTAGGGGTCAACCCATGGGTGGATACCCATGGGGCATGGGGTTGACCCTCAACGTGCCGATTTCCCGACCCTTCCCACCTTCTGATTTTTATTTTCTAGACTGGTTTATATATTTTTCCTTATATATATATACAAACTTCAAACCTTAATATCTTCTTCATACGATGTCTGTTTTACGCAAATTCGGGGTCTACATTAAGAAGAATTTCGAGATGAATGCAATGCGCGGTCCTGTTTTACTTAAATCCCAATATTTAATTAAGTATTTTTTAGTTTATCATTATAGTGTTCTTTTAAAATTACGGGGTGTTAAATTCTCCCCTACTTAAAGGATTTCTTCCCCGAAATCTCCAAGTTAAAAAGAATGTATATCCTAACAACCATTATTTATCTACTCATCCACCAATCACAGGCATCCATTGTCCTTAAAAAAATTTATAATGATTATATAAACATATGCAATAGTGTGTGTATATTTCCCTATGCTAATGCGACATATTAGGCGGCCTAATGATTCAGCCGACCTCCTTAATGCAATGTACGTCAGTGCCATGAATCCAACATGTTTGCAAATAATCCAAATATACCATGTAAATGATATATGTGTGCACAATCATCCATCTAAATGCAACATCAATATGATGATACACCCATTTCCATCCATAAAAGAAGAAAAATGCATACGCATCTATATACAGTATGAGAGTGATTGAGCCGATCTAATGCCTAGTGTGTGTATCTGCATCCACGAGCAACCACTAGCAAACACTTGCATCCATCAAACATAACATGTCCCAAACACATGTTTACGCCCATTGGTTCCCTAACTAAAGGTCGATGATCTGATCGATAGGATATACTTAAATGACAGAAGCAAGTACGAATAAAGCTTTGGGAAAGAAGTAAAGAACATACCCTTGAAAAGAAAAAGGTACGAAGTGCGAATCTTGTCTTCAATCTCCCAAGTTGCATCCTCCTGGTCATCTCCCCACTGAATTTTCATCATCTAGACGTCTTGGTTGCGTAGCTTCTTAACCTCTGATCTAAGAATACGGGTAGGAACTCGTCTAACTATCACCTCCCATTCCATCCCTACTTCCTCAAGCATACTCGGCTAGCCTACTTATGCGGTACCATGTAGACACTTCCGTGAATGAGAAATGTGGAAAATATCATGAAAAACCATTAATCTCTCTGGTAGCTTCACTCTATATGCCATTTGGCCAATCCTTTCTGTTATGGGAAATGGCCCAACGAACCTTGCGCCAACTTCCTTATAGATTCAAAGCGAACTACATTACTCAAAGGTGGTATCTTGATGAAAACCATGTCTCCCACCACAAACTCAATATCAGTTCTTCTCTTATTTGAATAGGACTTCTGCCTACCATGAGATGTCTTCATGCATCTGCGAATAAGATCAATCTTCTCTGAAGTTTGTCTAATCATCTCAGATACCAGTAGAAGCCTTTCTGTAGACTCCTACCAACAAGTCGGTGATCTACAGGGTGGTTCGTACAATGCCTCGAAGGATGTCATGCCAATACTAACCTAATAACTGTTATTGTAGGCGAACTCTACAAAAGGAAAGTGTTCCTCTCATGTCCCTCTGAAGTTTAGGATACATAGTCTTAAAAGATCCTCAAGAACTCTATTCACCCTTTACGTCTATCCATTGGTCTGAGGGAGATAAGCAGTTCTCAAACACAACTATGTACCTAATGCTTCTTGCAAGCTCCTCCAAAACTCACTAATGATTATGGGGTCACGATCACTCACTATACTAGAAGGTACTCCATGTAGACGGATAATCTTACGAAGATAAACTGCTGCCAATCATGTTGTCATCCTCTTACTTTTAACAGGAATGAAATGAGTGCTTTTAGTAAGCCTGTCAACTATAATGCAGATACTGGTGTTTCCTTTCCTTAATCTAGGAAAACCATTAATGAAATCCATAGAGACGCTCTCCCACTTCCACTGTGGGACCTCTAAAGGATGAAGTAAACCACCATGCTTCCTTTGCTTAGCATTGACTTGCTGGAAAATCAAACATCGAGAAACAAACTCTAGTACATCTTTCTTCATCCCAGCCTAAAAGAAAACCCTCTTTATATCTCTATACGTCTTATCACTGTCTGGATGGATAGTCATCCCAGAATGATGGGCTTCCTCGGGGACTGTCCTCAACAAACTCCCAACTCGGGGAACACAAAGTCTTCTATCTTGTCACAACCACCCAATGTCATCTGCGGATTGTCTACTGAGGTGACTAGAAGTCTCACCTCTACTAAGCCTATCTAAGATGTCTGCTATATGCGGGCCCTATCGATGTGAAGTTCTTATCTGATCCATAGGAGTTGGTCGCACAGCTAAGGATGCCAATAAACCTGGTATAAGATCCATAGATGGCCTAAAATCAAAGGTCGATATATACTCAAAGCTCTGCCTCTCTACGATTAGTGGACTCAAAGTCATCCTCTGCCTAAATAATGCTTCTGCCACCACATTACCATTGCCATGGGTATAAGCAATCTCAATTTCATAGGACACACGGAGCTTTATCCATATCTATTGCCTCAAACTGAGATCCTTCTATGAGAACAGATACTTGAGAGATTTTTAATCGGTATGCAACTCGAACTTCTCTCCAAGTAGATAATGACGCTAAGTCTTAAGCGCGAATACAATGGCAGCTAACTCTAAGTCATGGGTAGGGTAGTTCTTCTCATGAACTCTCAACTATCTATGTAACGACCCAAAAATTCGGAACCAATTTAAAATTTTCAAATTTCATAAAGATCAGAACTAATTTGGATTTGGGCAGGAATAAAATTGAAATAGTCCAAAAATTAATGAATTTTGGATTAAAAGTAGTACGTTTGCAAAGGAAGCAGTATCTAACGAACTCGTATTTCAATTGAATCAGTGTAATTAAGTCCGGAATGACGAAGTTTGGTAACCAACCAAGTTACATCAAAAAGGGCATCAGTTAGATATGCTAATTTCACAAAATATTCAAAATTTCAACTAAAAACGGACGATTTTGAGGATATCTTGAGAAGGGGATATTGCAAGCTCATGATACCACCTCCGTTTGGATCTTGCATAGTGAATTTTAGTACTCAGGGAAATTTCGCGTAAAACGACAATCGTATGGGTAAAAGAAAAAATAAAAGGCAAAAATTTGATCTAAATTTTCACGATAATTGGAATTTGATAGTGCTAAAGGCAAAACTGGAACCTGAGACCTATCCAGAAAAATTTAGAACACAGAATATTAGTAATGTATGAAGTTTAGGGAAATCCCGTATATTATCTAGAAAGTTATTAAGAAAACAAAATTAAAATTTATTATTTGAAAATCCAAACGAACTTTGATTTTGGATTTGAAAACAAATAGGATTAAAGTACGTTAGAAACCGGACAATGTGGTTGAAAAATTTCTGAAAACCGTTATCGTTTGATATTCCGAAATGGGATCGAAAAGTCGATGAGAAAACACATGAGAAAGCACACTTTTGGATAAATATGAAAATGGATAAGGATAAATCTAAGCCACTCATTTCTCTTCACTTAGATTTGTGACATGTCACCCATCCATGTGACTTTCTATGCTGTGAAACGACCTTCCCCCTCCATTTTAATCTCACTCTCATCTTCTTCTTCCTCACTCTCCCTTAAGCCCATGGCCATGGCCGAAATTCGTTAATAAAGAAATAAAAAAATAAAGCAAAAGAAAAGGATGAAAAGGAGGAATGAGGGCGAGACTAGGAACCCTTAGGCAAACGCTTGCACTTCACGGGGTGAGAAAAACTGAACTATTAAAGGGTTTTATTGCTTGATTTAATGATTGCATGTATGGTGTTTTTTATGATGGATGAGGGTTGTGTAGTTTAGAACGCACAAACAATTAAGCGTTAGTGTTATAACGCTTGTGCACAGTTATTATTTAATTATGTTAATGATGGTTGCTATGAACGTTTATAATGGTTGTTGTTTCGCGCACACCATGATACATCAATGATCGGCAAATCTCCTTCGTAATTAAAAGCAATATTTTTAAGTTAAAGGATAATAATTTATGATAAAGTCTATTTAAATGAATAAATAAATATCGGAACATTCAAGGATGACAGAGAAGATAGTGTCTAGGCTTGGGTTTGGAAAATATAGTTTCCTGCTCTCCATGGTTATCCCTGACTGATTCGATGAACGGGATGGTCAATAGAAGATTTAATTATTTGGATTTAAAGATAAATTGGAATTTAATTTATTAAGTAAAAATAAAAGTTGAATTTTAAACCCCAAATATTTTGGGAAAATACATTTAAAATGATTTTGAATGGTTTATATAAGTACATAATGGTTTTCTAAGGTATTTTGAAGTATCGTAGAATAATTTTTATGGCGGTCAAAATAGTTTTTGTCGCATAATGGCAATTCGCGTATTTTTAGTTATAAACTTAAATGTTTATAACTTTTGCAATTTAAATCGGATTTCCACGAAACAAAGTACGTTTGATTCCTATGTATGAGCGCTTTCAAATGAGTGAAGCAGATTTTAATTTTGGATTATAATTTTCAAGTTATAAAGGGGTTTATTTGCTAGTTTTATATGATGCCTATAAGGAATTTGATGCTATGTCTCTTAGGGAATTAATGGTTTAATGTGCTTATGTTGATGATTTATGTTTGCTAATGATTCTTAAGTAGATTCATGGAGTAAAAATGACATCTTTGTGGAAATTGGAAGTGAAACACCTTATGTTAATTCACAAAATTACACATTTATGGAATATTAGGTATATACATGCCTTAGTTGATTTGTGGTGGTATGTTTGAATTATTTGCAAGCGATACGATGTGGTAAAGAAAATCAAATCCCTAAACTTTCGATCTTTAAGTAGAATGTGGGTAGTCACTCAAGTATGTGGGAAGCTAACAACGGATTAAGAGCTAGTTTAATATCGATACTTATTAGTGAGCTTATATAATTATATGTCGTTGATAATACAAGTTCAGTATTGTGATTAAATGATTGGTTGGATTGTGCTTGACCAGTTTATGAGCAAATATTTGCTTTTTATATTTAGCATGGGGTTGGTTAGATAACAGTTGTATGCCAACACCTTGTGAAACACTTCACGATTTGACTATGAGGTGTTTAGCGATGCTTTTGGAGTTCATTTCAATTTAATGAATGTTTTGAAACGTGATTTCTTAAGTGAAAAGAAATGTTTTTACCGATTTTGGATAGGGAACGTTTTATAAAAATGTTTCATAAAACAGAAATAATTTCGATGATTGAACCCGATGTTTCCGAAATGATTTAGAAAAGTATTATGTGCTTGACATTGTAGTTTATCACATAATCAATTAGTTGCTATTGACGATGCATCTACTTAGTGGCGGAGAATTTATTCTCTTACTTAATACCCTTCTTTGAGACCTACGAGCTCAAAGGTTATATGATTAATAGTGACTAATGATATGTGTGAATTGTTGATATGAAGTACTATAGTTTGAAAGTACTTGTGATTATTATTGCGAAAGGGCTTTTACCACTTCAGGATATAAAAATTATTTATATGTGTTACCAATGATCGGGTAAAGGCGTTGGTGATCAAAGTCGAGGATGTATGGTATGGTTCTCTCTCGAGGTGGAGAGAGGACGTACCTGGATTATTATCGTGACGGTAAGGTGTACCTAGAGCCTGGTCATTAGGAGGATCTCTCGATCAGGTGGTATATATTTTGATATGCTTGCATAGTAGATATTTGAGGTTTTCAAATATGTTTCGGATTGAGATCCCAAAGTGAAAGCTAATTTGATATGAAATCTATACATGTATTTCAAGATATGAAATAAGAATTCGGGTATAAAGTCCAAAGAAATATCTTCCATAAAGTTAATTGGATTTTGAAATCTAAGTTTGGGAATTAAACCTAAATGGGTAGATTAAGGAATTGCATCTTGTTTGATGCATTATAGGCTTCAAAAGTCTATTTTTGGTAGTTTTATATGCACTGGCATTCGTGTGAAGTAACCCCTTCTGTGAAATGCGGCGTGGTCCTGAGATACCTTATTCAAAATAAGGCTAAGTATAAGATTAGTTAATAAAGTTTTCTCACACCAGTGTCATGACTGACTCGTAGTTTGTTCTTCTCTTGCAAACTGCAGGTGCCCACAATTTCCAAACGGGCAGTTTGTTAGGTTGTTTTTAAGTTATTGAGATCGAGTTCAAGCTTGAAGATTTGGAGTTCCAGAAAGAGCTGGAGTTTCATATGAATGTCGGTTGTAATCTATTATCGACATATTATGTTAAGTCTTCATGGAGTAATGGTATGTAAAATCAGATTTTGTATTCAAAAATGTTTCTGCTGCAATAATATATTCTTCTTATATTTTATCAGTTCCGCTATGAGCTTTGTATTCCGCTGTGTTTGCTCTGACAAACCTTTATGAAAAGTACTTTTGCTTACCTTGAATCAACATGGGTTTCGGTTTTTGGTCGGTTTAAAGTCGGTGGAAGTGCGGGTCATCACAATCTACCTCCATAACATACTACCCTTCCCTCTTGCATCTAAACAACACAAAGACTTGTACCACATGCATCAGTGTATATTGTGAACACTTTGTTCCCATCCGCCAAAGTCAAGACTATGGAAATTGTCAGAGCCCTCTTCAATCGCTGAAGAGCATCCTCACAGTCTATATCCCATGAAAATGTTAGATTCTTCTTCGTCGGCCAAGTGAGTGGGGCTGACATCTTTGCGAAGACCTTAATGAACTTTCTATAATAGCCTGCTAAATCAAGAAAACTCCTCACGTTCATTGCAATCTTTGGATCTTCCCAATCTTGAACTGCAACTACTTTCACGTAATCCACTGGCATCCCATCTTTAGAGACTACAAGCCCAAGAAATCTCACTTCCTTTCTCCAAAAATGACATTCCGAGAATTTTTCTTTAAGCTGGTGCGCTCGTAGAGTTTTCAAAACCTCACTTAAATGTAGGGCATGCTCTTCATCGTTCTTCGAGAAAACCAAGATGTCATCAACAAAGGCCACAACAAACTTATTTAGAAACTCTCGAAACACCCTACTCATCAAATCAACAAAATAGCCGGTGCATTCGTCAAACCAAAAGGCATAACGAGCCACTCGAAGAAACCATCTGAAGTTCTAAAAGCAGTCTTCTCTATACTATCCTCGACCACCTTCAACTGATGAAACCCCACGGTCAAGTCTAACTGGGAGAAAACAGATGCACCAACAAGCTGATCAAACATATCATCTATCCACGGAAGTGGATGCCTATTTTTCTTAGTGAGTTATTCAACTCCCTGTGATCCATGCATAAGCGAAGCGAACCATCCGCCTTAATGGAAAATACTACTGGAGCACCCTATTCAGATACTCTTCACCTAATAAACTCTTTCTCAAGTAGCCTCCCTACTTGCTTGCTGAGCTCCCTCCTTTCTCTTGGAGCCATATGACGCACAGGCAATGCAAGTGGATTTGAATTGTCTGCCAATTATATCCGAAAATCAATCTCGCGCCTCGAAGGTAAGCCCCGAACCTCCTCAAAAACATCAGGATACTCACAGACTAATGGTACAGATCGTAGATCATCGATAGATGCATCAATCAACTCTAGGAAACTAAGCATGACAAACCCCTTAGGGTCACAAGAAATCTCGAGAGTCCTCTCATGGCAAGTCAGAAGTCTAACGAACCTCCTCTCACAATCCAGAATAGCAACATACATGGCTAGCCAATCCATCCCTAGAATCAAACCATAGCCCATGAAACTAGGCATATATGCATCGCACTCAAACTCGACGCCTAGCACAGATATTCTCAAACCCCAACAAATCATAGGCAGATGAGCCCTACCGCCAATGGGGTTTGAGACAACAATGGGATCCAGAACCATACTAGTACTAAGGCGCAGAGAGTCAACCACGGAATTAGATATACAGGAATGTGAAGCGCCAGAATAAAAAAAAGTTCTAACAAGATGATCGGAAAGTGAAATTAAACCTTCAACAGAAACTTTCCTACCCCTATCCGGTACACCGCCCACGAGAGCATGCACCTGTCCTCCAGAAGATCTTACCCTTTGGCCCTGTCCTTGCTTCTTCGAGCACTCCTTAATAAGGTGCCCGACCTATCCACATTGGAAACCAACTGTAAGGACCCGTAACTTCCCCGGTAAGGAAAACCCGGATACTTCGAGACAACACACAAAAGAACGCAGACAGAACATTTCATTGCTTATTACAACAATTCCATCAGATTATAAGAATATACAGTGTATAAATCAATATTCCACATTATAAAATATAAGAGATTACAATACATTACATAGCAGCGGAAAATCATACAATACACAACTAGAAGTAATACACGGATACAGAGCTTTCCGAGTATCGGTCCAGCTGTAAATCAGGATCCTGGGAATATAAATCTGCAAAACCAAAACTACTAGCTGCCCATGTCAAAATAAGGGCACCTAAAGTTTAGGTTAAAACAATAAACTCCAGGTCAGTCATGTGACTAGTGCGAGAACTAAAACAGTTATTAATCTTTATTTTAAATTTAGGTAAATCAAGGGACCACGTCGTATAACACGGAACGGGTTTCCTCCCAAGAATACCAGTGCATAAAACAACAACGAAATGCTAAATAAAGAAAAATGAAGCTATTATAAGACCCAGGTCCCATCACATAATACAACGCAAGACGGAGGATAGGTTTTTACCTTATAATAGCCAAAGAATGCTTGATACGCTAAATTTCATCTTTTATTATTACTATAAGTGTATAGTGTTAAAACAATTTCAATCATAAGTATTAATCATAGAGGGCATGGGTACCATATATCATGTCGCCAATACTAGGCTCTACAATCAAAACCGCACATGTCACGTATTGGAAGTTGGATTTCGATCAGTGAACCGAGGCAAAAGATAGTCCTCACCGACTTCAAGACTCTCTAGCCTGAGCCTCAGGGTCAGAGCGCATCGACCCTTGGATCGTCAGGGCCGGTCCACCGATGTGGATTAAAATGCCTAAACACTGCGTTTCCCCGCCCTTTGGGGCGTAAATGAGCCAACGAATGACTCCATTGGCTTCACATAGTCACCGATATATCCGAGGCGCCTCGCAACAACAACAACCACATAAGTCAAACTCGTCAGCGCGTGTAAAACCACTGACGCCACTTCTAACTAGAAGGAAACGCATGCCCTCCCTGATGTCCTCTCCCGTTTCTGGTTTACAACCGGGGTGTGAGGCTCGCGAATCAACGCTACACAAAGCTATGCCACACAGGCCGTGCTTTG
This sequence comes from Allium sativum, assembly GCA_030737875.1. Classification (NCBI taxonomy): domain Eukaryota; kingdom Viridiplantae; phylum Streptophyta; class Magnoliopsida; order Asparagales; family Amaryllidaceae; genus Allium; species Allium sativum. Next base: position 300,834,134 of record CM060925.1, on the reverse strand, counting down.
ATCATCAACCACAAGACTTTGCTTTTCAACAGAAGCCTTGATCAATTGCCACTTAGGCATGCCACACAAGCAATTCACTCCATGCGATGGATATCCATCAATAAATAACCCCTGAGCTCGTACATCTCAGAAAAGGGCGTTAAGCAAGAGACTAAATTCTCCGCCACCAAACAGATATATATTTAATAGAAATCAATGACATAGACTGAAATCCAATGTCAGATACACAGCCCATTTACAAGTTCGTTCCGGGTCTGAACGAAACCGGAGGCACCTAGTACCCCACATATCCATCGATCTCCAAGTATGTATGGACGACCACTAACTGATTCCCTCCTCTTGGGTGTATGGCCCAATCAAGATCATCAGTAACCACCCAAACCACGTGAAGACCTCCGGTATTAGCGAACCACACCAAAGTAATCATTTATTTTATTTCCCAATCCCAACCTATTCAACCCATGAAGTAAAACTGGTCATACTTCATATCTAACACCACGGTGTTATCGGTAAATTCAATTACCATTTCACATTCAAAACTAATTAAAGATTTAACTACCGCCTGGAGCAAAACTGGGGATACTCCACTCTCGATCTTTTCAATCTAATTAAAGATTCATTAAAACGCCACTTAGTTTTAATCTTTAACTGGGTTAAAGAGTCAATGTCATTTAAAACACGGTTCACGATAAACCCAAAATCACATCCATTTCAATCAGTCCCTAACCATAAATTAGTATGTCCCTAAAATATTAACCCCTAAGGCCGAAACCAACATCAAATCAATATCCAAGAAACCCTCCAACTTAACTGATCCCCAGTTATTTCCTAATTTTCTTAACCCTATTTGCGTTTAAGAACAGTATTATTAAAGATACCATTCACGACAATCCAAAATCACGTTCCATTAATTATCTGGTTAAAGAACAAGTGTTATTTAAAACACCGTTTACTATAAACCCAAAAATCAATTCCCATTCAATCCTAATTTAATACCATTTAATTGATATACTTCATTAAATCTAAACAAAAAGATTTAATCTTCTTCTCAACTGGGCTTAAGAATAGCGTTAATGAAGACATCATTCACGACAAACCCAAATCACATTTGATATTAAATACAAGGCTCTGAATAGAAAATATATCGGCTTGTATTCAATATCAAATTCTACGACCAACAAATATCGTATTGGAAATAACGATATAAATATATATTTCACATTTCCATAACAACATCTGTATAATCATGAAATCCAACATCGAACTATTCTGAAGTTGATTTCAATTCAAATCCATTCCAATTCATATATTGGAAACTTCTGATTATTTTAAAACCATTTCAAATCCAATTTATTTATTTTAAAATAAATAAATTATTATTCTAGTTCAAAACTAGTTCATTTCGATAAAAATCTACTTTTATCTTTTCAAATATGGAGTTTTTCATCCCAATTCTTCCCAAATCATTTCTTATGATTTTACACAAATTATTACTATTTTTAATAATTTTATCAAGGCCCGTACAGTCGATTTCCATCAACGGCCAACGAACTGCACTTACAACACCTTTTCCAAATTTGATTTGGACATAATTCCAAATCCAACCGTTAGATTTCAAATCTCAAATATTCTTTAGAAAGCTCTTTTCGATATGAATCCAATGGTTCCGGTTTTAGGAGAATCCGACGGTCGGATCTCTCTTAATGTCCGTTCGAAGTTAATGGTCGAAATTCGCGAACTACCGCAGCGCGGCGCGTTCTATTCAGGCCATTATATATTATATATAATATATATTTCGTCGATTTCCTTTTTAAAATATATTTTATAAATCGTTTAAATTCGTTTTCAAAACGATTTCAACTTCCTTTTCAAATTTAAATCAGGATTGAATTTTTCAATATAAATTCGTTTTAATTTCATTTCAAATCGATTTCAATTCAATTTCAATTTAATTCGAATTTCAATTCATTTCAATTTAATTCGAATTTTCAAATCTATTCAATTTAATTCGAATTTCGAAATCAGTTTCAATATTCATTGAAAAATGAATAAAATCAATATAAATATCCTTCACGTCAAAATGGCGCCAATCTAATCAACACGACTTTTATTCAACACATGAATTTTTATTCTATTCAACACATGAATATTTTTCAATTCAACACATGAATTTATTTTCTATTCAACACATGAATTTATTTTCTATTCAACACATGAATTTATTTTTTATATTGGAATGAGGCCCAATCAATTACCATATAATGTTAATTATATGGATTTTCTACAACACATGTATATAATAGCAACGATAAATAATCTACCATCATCCAGAGTGCACCACACAACTGCATAAGCAATAAAAATAAATAATTAATGCTTACACAATCTGTCAATCAAATGATTGACATACCACTAAACAATTGGGATGTGTACGTCAATATCATCCTAACACCCGTGTGGGGTTTCAAATCAACAAACACAGATTTTTATTTGTGCAGTTGGGCAATGTGTAAAATTTATCGTCCCAATCAATATCAGTCAAATCAGTGTATATACTATTTATTTTATACACGTTAAAAATCATATTTTTAACTATAAAATATTTTCCACTATAAAATATTTCATTTCATTTCACATCATACAATCAAATTTCACACCACAGCAATCAAACAAACAAGTCATCCATGGTCTGTGGACAACGGGTGTCGGCTGCTGCTAAGCAACGTCCGCATCCTAATATATAATTCAACTAGAAATAAATTTAAAAGTGAGGAGTTCTCACCTTCGGGTTCCACGCCGTCATTCTCTATTTCTGAATTTCAGAACAGTCTGGATTTGCATGTACTTCCAACGCAGCCTTCTCCATGCTGTTCATATTAAAATCACATTTTTAATATGATGTTCTATACATTAAAAATCATATTTTTATTCTTTCTATAATATAAAAATCATATTTTTATTCTTTCTATAATATAAAAATCATATTTTTATTTTTTCTATAATATAAAAACCATATTTTCATGCCGCTATATTTACAAAAATCAAATCTTTACAATGCTAGCTTTATAATAAAAATCTAATCTTTTTTCCGCCATATGAATATATAAAAATCGAATTTTTCTATCGCTAATGAATATATAAAAATCAAATTTTTATACCTGTTTTAGATACATAAAATTCAGATTTTTATACTTGTTATTCCTACATAAAATCAAAACTTTTATTTCAAAACTTTATATACAGAAAAGAATACTGAAAAATAAATCTATGTTTCCGATTTTTAAAACTGATTTAAACTATGTTATTTTATAAAAATAAAAATGAATTAAAAAAAATCAATGTATGGTATGAGTAAATAAATAAAATAATAATAATATATAAACTCACCGTTAATCGGCGAATGGGGGGAGGGGTTGTTTGCGCTTCTCGAGTAGAGGAAGTGGTACGGCTACTCCGGAGGAGGCGGCGCAGGCGAGCTCCGGTGTGGGCGGCGTCGAGCTGAGCGACGGAGGGAAGCGCAGTGGCCTGGAGGTGCAGGGCTCGTGCGTCGATAGAGGAGGAGAGAAGGTGGAGGCGGAGAGAGGCCGACGGCTGGGGAGGAGCGCGCCTGAGCGCCGTCGAGGTGGCGGTGGGCTGATGAAGGGGGAATCGGGTTTCCCCTTTTCGATTTTTACTGAGGAAAGATAAATGAAAAAAGGGGAGGTAAAGGAAAAAGGGGGTTTATAAATTAATTTTAAAAAGCAACTTTTAAATTCGATCTCCAATCGAGACCCATCACCTGTCTTTCATAGCTAATTACCCTCATTCCGAACACAACGGGATATGTATCGTAAGCTGATTCGATCGTTTCGATCAGTTTTCGTCGAAATCAAAATATAACTCTATATATTGAATTTGAACGCACATTTCAATTTACCGGGTCACGTACTAACTAGAAAAATTCCCGAAAAATATTTTCTAGCTTCGTATTGACGATACGGTCCTAACAAAACTAATTTCGTCGAATTCTGAGACCATAAAAATGGTCATTTTCCAGTCGATTAAAATCAACTAAAACTGGTCAAACGCGTTTTCCTTTGCCACGCCCACATATTGATTCAAAAAATTACGAATTTTGAAACCTAGCAATAACTTGACATCACGGATCCAAAAAATGTGGTTTCGTCGAAAACATAGGCCGTTTGCAAAATTTTCGTTTTCAAAGGTTTTTATATATATATATTAAAATATATATAAATTCCACAGCGACTTTTCTGGATTTTAAACTAGACATATCTTTCAACTTCTAAAGTGAAATCTCAGTTTCTTACATCCGTTAGAAAGATATCGTCAAACAGATTTAGATATTTCTGGTTTCGTCCAATTCCGACTTAAAACGAATTTTGTATATTCATTTGAAATTCAAAAATCGAAATTTCAAACTACCGCGCCATTTCAGGCTCGTTATATAATTAAAATAAATTCATTCGTTTTAATTTCGTCGAAAATAAATTTTTCGTCGTTATCATTTAAAATAATTCATTTTAAATAATCAAAATTCATTAAAATAGCCAAATAAAATTTTTAAATTGGCTTGGATTTCCGGGTTATTACAATCTCCCCCACTTAAAAATTTTCGTCCCCGAAAAGGTACGAAGCCAAAAGTTGTTTAACAAAACCACTCAACTTTCATTATTTTCTTTACGGCTTAAGTTCTTCAATTTTCAGTTTCCAAGAACTTTTCAATTTTTTCAAAAATTTGGCTAATACCATAAATTTTCGAAAAATTTCGCCATAACCTCCGCTGCACCGAGGATTTCGGGATATTTCATATAGCCTCCCATGGCCTTCTTCAATCCAAAAGAAAAAGCCAAGCGGCTAGCCAATCGGCTCATAAAATCATCCAAACCCAAACAAATACAATAAATATGTACCTATTTGTCGGGCAAACAATTTTATTCTTCTGCTCTAGCCACCCTGCTACGACCAGTTCAATGTAAGTACATGTACATGCATGCAAATGCGATAAATTTTCAATACAATTTACTATTTGGTTCAAAATGGCTATATGGTTCAAATTTTAATTACTCAACCAATAATCAAACAACACGACCATCAATCAATTAGTTGGTTATCATTTCAAATTCATAACTTTGATATATAGTCAGAAATCATATTTTTGATGCCAAATCACAATAATAAGCCCTATCTAATTTTGGTTCTCACACCAGTCAATAGGAAATATATAGAAATCCCACTTTCGAAACTCGAACATGAATACTGATGATGCGATCGCTATAGCGATCATCAGAACCATCTTCGGGCGACTAGAGTTTGATTCTATATCTATCCAGTATATTAAAACTTCGAATATATGTGTAACACCCCGCCTCCGCTAGGGTCACTCGCAAAGGAATGCACTAGCTTTAGAGGGGCATTATTGGTAAACATGCACAGAAATATCACAAGACAGAACATATAAAATAGCGGAAGTAAAATCGAACTTTCATAAACATGAATACATAAGGTCTAAAGCCTTTTACATCAGAGTGCATCAAAACCTGTCTTGCAATAGTAAAGAAGCATAAAGACTTTTTCATAAATTATTCCCCAAATAAAAACAGTAAAGTAGCCATAGCCAGGAAAAGTCCAAGCCATCCATGATGACCTTCAAGCAGAAGAAGTCCGAACTAAACAACAGTGTTTCCTCCCTGTAACCTGGGGGGGAACGTAAGAAAAGAGGCGAAACAAAACGGGTCAGTCAAAAAGACTGAGTAAGCCCTATCTACTATTAGTATAAAAACTAGTAAAGTTAACTGACATGAGAAACTGAGATGAACATAAGCATGATAACAAGATAGATAAGATAAATCAAAATAACAGGATGAACTACTGAACTCAGATAAACTAGGGTGTCGTGATAAACTACGGTGTCAAGATAAAACAAGGTATCACATAATATCCCAAGATATCTATCGCGTATAACGTCCCATGGCATCTATCCTGTATATCTGCTCTGCACCTACCGTACTAGTACTCCAACTGTATTACGTGTTATCCGTGAATGACCCTTACTCAAAAGTCGTGTAATGGTACATGTCAACCTAATATGCCACATATATAGGTTACTCAACTCATATGTTTCTTTCCATGTATAAGTTCAGTCCTTTGCCGTAGGCTGTACGGGCTTTCCCATGTAAACGGTTTATCCTTGAAGTTGTTTTTGGACTGCAACCCTTAATCTAGTTGTGTTTCCTTACCATGAACTATCGCGCGTCCACTTAGGATTTATGCCACCTAGGACCGCTAGGGATTATGCTACCTAATGAACGTTTCCGTGTCTCGGTTTGGGTTTTGGCCACCTAGGACCACTAGGGATTACGCCACCCGTCAACCGCGCCCTTGATCCCACGTATGTATCGTGAATCGTTTTCCATGTCTAGATGCACATGTTCCCCAATGTGCCATCCGAGTTCCGTGCCAGGGCAAATCAAGAAATACGGAACTCGGTCGGGAGCTTTAAATCGTCTGCCGATGCAGATATCAAGGTCTGTTTTTGTACCTGTGGCTATGGTCCCACGTGACCCCTCCCTCAACTACTGAAAGGCAATCCAAGAAAAATCATGTATAAGAACCACTCCACGGCCCCACTATAGCCCACTTTCCTACGGGCCAACCTCACCCATGACTCGATAGCAAGCACATGGTCTGTTGGGGGTTCCCTGCCTTTCCGCACGTACACGATTGACTAAAGATGGTAGGTAGTCGGCGATGCGCTATCCAGGGCAAAAACAAGAATCGTCGACTCCACGCTAATCCATCCCAGTCTTTAGGTTGCTCGCATAGCAACCAAGGCATACTCTTGGTCCTTCTAACGCAGACCTTAACCTCTCATGGGCCTAGTATAATTACCTGGCAGCCCACAGAGGGATCCCAAGAATATCCTCACCTCCCCCGAAGCTTCCACTTCGGCACCCAGTGCGCTGGAGCTTTTATCCAAGTCAGATAACTTGCTCCCCCTCGTATACTAAGTGATGACCTACCGTATCAGGTTACTCATCGTTTTGAGAATTAGTCCTATGTCCTTAGCTTAGAATTATTACTTAGTTACCCTTAACTAAGGTTTACCACTTAGCTTCCTTTCCCGTTATCCTTGGTTAACCACGGTTTTCTACCTAGTTCTTCTAGCTAGGGTTTGTCTATTGGGTTAAGTGTTATCATTCAAGTCCATGACTTAACCCACCCACGAATCACGTCAAAGATTGGCTAAGTATTTAAGTTCAAGACTTAGTCCCATAAGTTGGTTAAGTGTACCCAGAGGCTCATGACTTAACCCTATCAAGTCAAATTGGTCAAGTACTAGCTTACCTTAATCCTATCGGATTATCTTGCTAGATCGATTAAGCATAGATTATCTTAATCCCATCAAATTATCGAGTCGGATTGGTTAAGTATAGGTTGACTTAACCCCATCCTCTAATCGTACTACAATGGTTAAGTATATTCTAAAAAGGTCTTGTGACTTAACCTTATCAGGTCCGCGTATTAGATTGGTTAAGTGTAAGTTACTTAACCCCATCAAATCATCATGTATAATTGGTTAAGTATAAGTTGCTTAACCCCATTAAATTATCACGTTAAGTTGGTTAAGTATTGGTTACTTAACCTCATTGAATTACCGAGTTTAAATTGGTTAAGTGTTTAACTTAACCCCATCGAATTACCGTGTTTAGATTAGTTAAGTGTGGATTACTTAACCCCATCTAATTACCGTGTCGGATTAGTTAGGTGCAAATTACTTAACCCCATCCCCTAATCATCTTTTATGGTTAAGTGTCATTAAGAAACCTTACTTAACCTTGCCAAATTATCATGTTGGATTGATTAAGTGTTGGTTAACTTAATCCCCGTCCACTAGTCGTATAAAAAAGGTTAAGTGTCATTAGGCAAATCAAATCACTTAACCTACCCAACCTTGTCATGTTTTGTTAAGTATCATTAGCCTAACCTATTTACTTAACCCATTTACCCATGTCATAATTGGTTAAGAGTCATTAATCAAATTAACTTAACCCTATCATGTGGCATTAATTACTTAATGCACCCCAACCTCTCACATTAGACTTTGTTGTGGTTACTAGTTAAGCCGGTCGGTTCCGGGTAGCTTTACACCACAACTTGGTCTAACCTCGGGTTCAAGCACAACATGACCAACTTCTCACATTGGGTCCTATTGTTTGCAACTACTAGTTAGGCCGGTCGGTTCCGGGTAGTTTTACGTTGCAAACTCAACCCAACCTCGAGTTGGCCACTTTCATGTTTAGTCTAGTGTCATGTTCATAGTCAAGTTTTCAAGCAATTGGGTAGACCTAACTTAATAGGTAAATTCCCAATGGGTAGACCTAACTTAATAGGTAAATTCCCAAGCTTATGTTTTTATGCATACTTACATGTCAACTTCCATGTTATACTTCAAGTCATGTTTTCAAGCATAAACACATGTCATATTTAACGTTACATGTTGTCATGTTTATACCCATTTACCCAAGTCATATTCATGTCATTATGTTTCCCCATAATGTGACCCCAACGCTTTTTAAACTAGCATATACGTTCGCAACAACGTGATGGATTAAAAGAAGAGACTTGGCAAAGGAATGACAAAAATGGGTATTAAGCCACAAGTTAATCATGGTGGCAAATGAGGCACAAATGTGTTCATTAGCTTGCATGTTACATTCTTAAGCCTCAAAAACATGCATCAACCCAAACTTGGTACATAAGCGAATCATGGTGACAAAAGACATGGAATGATGGCTAGAAACTCGCATATATCATCATATAAGGATTATGACTTCATATGCAAGTTGACATAATGATTATGAAGATTCTCATGTTGCATAATGCAACATTTCAACATAAAGGTTGTGGCTTTTAGTTCATAAGATCAAGATAATGACTTCATAAACTTGCATAACAAGATAGCATGCATCATTCTAATTAATCAAACCCAAACTTTCAACATGAACATTTAACTTCATAGTTAATATCTAAGAGTAGGGAAGGGCTTACATAGCTATGAAGGCACAAATCGAAATGCAAAACAAAGATTGTGATGAAGCCTATGCATGCCATCACCCAAAAACCCAAAGATGAACACTCCAAATCAACAAAAATACCATCTTTATGAACAAAGATCAAAGCTTTTGCCTTGAAATCAACTTGAGAAGCTCTCATACTAACATAGGGACTCTCTAATACTCTCATGATCATGAAACCTCTCATAGAAATGAAGTGGAGGCTAGGATAGTTGAGTGGAGGCCATGAGAGTAGCAATTTTGCCATAGTTTAGTTGCATGAATGAATAATGAGGGTTTAGGGGTAGGTTAGGGGCTTATTTATAGATTAGGCAAGTGTTTTAGGCCATAGGATTAAACCTAGATTCAATCCAAGCCACCAAAGTATGTCTTGGGGAAGAAATCAAGTGTAGGAACCATCTAGGGCCTTTAGATTAAAGATGAACCATGAGAACCATCCAAATGCAAAATCTGCATTTGAGCGAATCGGCCCACGGGTTGACAGCCAAACACCCTGGATTAACCCCTAGTCGACCCAGCGGGCTTGGGTCGACCTCAAAAATCGTCCGGTTCGGTTATTCTCCTCTACCAATTCGCTGTTTTGAACATTTTTGCATATTTATTTATTTAATTTTCAATTATATATATATCAATATATATATATTTCTCTGCGTAACCCATTTCACTTAATTAAGTATCCTTTAATTTGGGAATTTTTCGTGAAACTTCGCGAGGCCATATCTTGGTCATACGGACTCCGATTTTCGAAAACTCGGACTCTATTTCGCGTATTTTTCCGAGACGAACGCAATGGCATAGCCCGTTTCACCTGATTCAGAATTTAAAATTAAATTCTGCCTTGATTCTCGTCTTAATCATGTTATCGAAATACGGGTTGTTACATTCTCCCCACCTTTTAGGATTTCGTCCCCGAAATCTCCAAGTTAGGAAGAACATATCCTACCGTCCATCATCCATCTACTCAAAACATCATCCATAAGCAACCATTGTCCTTAGATGATTTCTAATGCTGTATGAATATATGCAAGACGCGTGTGTACATGTTCCTTAGCTAATGCTAATGATCAGGCCTGAATAATCTTTCTAATGCAAAAATATGTATAGTGCCATGTATCCAACGTGTATGCAAATAGTCCTAGTCATATAGATACTATATGCGTGCACAATCATTCATTCATATGCAACAACCGCATGATAATACACTCGATTTCATTCATAAACAAGTATAAATACTCGTGCATATGCAATATGAAATGTGAACGAGTCGAGCTAGTATCTAATGTGTATTCGCGCATCCACGAGCAACCACTTGCAACCACTTGCAACCATATCAATCATAACATGTTTCAAATACATGTTTACATCCATAGGGTTCTACCTAGGATTCCCTGAAACAGGGTCGAGAAGATAAACAAGAAAAACTCCTTACGGGGTTTGTAACAGAAAATAGGACCGAGAGGATGTCCACAAAAGATAGCCTACAAGTAAGCTCTACCGAAAACAGGGATCAAGAATATACTCCCAAAAAGAGATATCATGCACGTATCTAGTCTTTGACCATCAAAGTCGTCTTTCCTGAGCTTAATTCCATCGTGCCTTGACCGTCTTTTAACTTCACGATTTCGCAGCTTCTTATTTCCTGTTTCCATAACATGAGCTAGAACTCATTTCTTTGTCGCCTCTCGTTCCACTTGCACTTATCCTTTTCCTAGAATACTTGACGCAAACATGACTGCGTACTCATGATCTCATGTAAGCTTTCCAAAATTCACTAGTGAATCTCGGACCTCGTACCACAAGGTATTCCATGTAGAAGAACTTTCTCTTGAAAGTAAACAGATGCCATCCAGGTTATCAAGCGCACTTACTTGGGTGATTTCCATAACCCGTGCATAAGTGAAATAAACCATCCGTCTTATCGGCGAACACCACTCGATCGGGCTTCAAATTTCCAATAAAGGCATCATGGGATTCTAAGTAATTAATCATGACCGAACCCAAAAAGATTACACGAGACTTCGAGGGTATTACCAAGGCTAGTCAAAGAGTCTAACTACCCTCCTATCAAAACCGAGAGTGGCACCCCTTACTGGATAACCACTTCATCCATAACCGAGGCATGTTATTCTCAAATCCAAAACAAGTCATGAATAAATGGACCGGTTCTCCACAGGGCTTGAGACAAAAATGGGATTCTCTATTACGCTAGTACTTAAGGTGCAGAGACTCAACTATCGAAGCAAACTTAAATGATGCGGGGATCAAAACTAAGTCTTGGCGGGATGATAGAAAAGAAGAGCTAAACTTTTAACAAGATCGTTACCCTCCTTCCGAGGTACCCTAGAAATAAGAGCATACTATTACCCTCCCGATGATCTTGTCCTTGTCCCATAATACTTAACTATCCACCCCGTTTTACCATGCCAAAGGTACTCTCTCGTCATGGGTTTCATTGTTCATCTTTCTCCCTCCTTTGAGGACTAAGCCATACCAACCAGTTGCTCATCCTTAAGCTCGTATCCTTTATCCTCTTTCTCACTATCCTTTCTTATAACGCGGCCACTGGTCTCTCGAGAACCACCTCCATCGCATGGAAAGCACTTTCGTAGATAGAAAAGACTAGTCGCAGTTAAAACCACTGTGACTACAGATGGAGGAAAGAAAGGAAAAGAGATTCAATTAAGGAAACAAGGATAGTGCTAATGGCCTTTGGGGAATAGCCTTTTTCTTTTAAAAGAAAATTTTCTTGGAAAATGCTTCTTTATAAACGATTTTCAAATAGTTTTCAGAAGGTCTTTAAAAACTTTTGCCCAGTCTGGTAACCTTCTGCTCTGATACCAAATGTAACACCCCGCCTCCGCTAGGGTCACTCGCAAAGGAATGCACTAGCTTTAGAGGGGCATTATTGGTAAACATGCACAGAAATATCACAAGACAGAACATATAAAATAGCGGAAGTAAAATCGAACTTTCATACACATGAATACATAAGGTCTAAAGCCTTTTACATCAGAATACATCAAAACCTGTCTTGCAATAGTAAAGAAGCATAAAGACTTTTTCATAAATCATTCCCCAAATAAAAACAGTAAAGTAGCCATAGTCAGGAAAAGTCCAAGCCATCCATGATGACCTTCAAGCAGAAGAAGTCCGAACTAAACAGCAGTGTTTCCTCCCTGTAACCTGGGGGGGAAACGGAAGAAAAGAGGCGAAACAAAACGGGTCAGTCAAAAAGACTGAGTAAGCCCTATCTACTATTAGTATAAAAACTAGTAAAGTTAACTGACATGAGAAACTGAGATGAACATAAGCATGATAACAAGATAGATAAGCTAAATCAAAATAACAGGATGAACTACTGAACTCAGATAAACTAGGGTGTCGTGATAAACTACGGTGTCAAGATAAAACAAGGTATTACATTGTCAGATTTCTATCAAGTATAATATCCCAAGATATCTATCGCGTATAACGTCCCATGGCATCTATCCTGTATATCTGCTCTGCACCTACCGTACTAGTACTCCAACTGTATTACGGGTTATCCGTGAATAATCCTTACTCAAAAGTCGTGTAATGGTCCATGTCAACCTAATATGCCGCATATATAGGTTACTCAACTCATATGTTTCTTTCCATGTATAAGTTCAGTCCTTTGCCGTAGGCTGTACGGGCTTTCCCATGTAAACGGTTTATCCTTGAAGTAGTTTTGGACTGCAACCCTTAATCTAGTTGTGTTTCCTTACCATGAACTATCGCGCGTCCACTTAGGATTTATGCCACCTAGGACCGCTAGGGATTATGCTACCTAATGAACGTTTCCGTGTCTCGGTTTGGGTTTTGGCCACCTAGGACCACTAGGGATTACGCCACCCGTCAACCGCGCCCTTGATCCCACGTATGTATCGTGAATCGTTTTCCATGTCTAGATGCACATGTTCCCCAATGTGCCATCCGAGTTCCGTGCCAGGGCAAATCAAGAAATACGGAACTCGGTCGGGAGCTTTAAATCGTCTGCCGATGCAGATATCAAGGTCTGTTTTTGTACCCGTGGCTATGGTCCCACGTGACCCCTCCCTCAACTACTGAAAGGCAATCCAAGAAAAATCATGTATAAGAACCACTCCACGGCCCCACTATAGCCCACTTTCCTACGGGCCAACCTCACCCATGACTCGATAGCAAGCACATGGTCTATTGGGGGTTCCCTGCCTTTCCGCACGTACACGATTGACTAAAGATGGTAGGTAGTCGGCGATGCGCTATCCAGGGCAAAAACAAGAATCGTCGACTCCACGCTAATCCATCCCAGTCTTTAGGTTGCTCGCATAGCAACCAAGGCATACTCTTAGTCCTTCTAACGCAGACCTTAACCTCTCATGGGCCTAGTATAATTACCTGGCAGCCCACAGAGGGATCCCAAGAATATCCTCACGTCCCCCGAAGCTTCCACTTCGGCACCCAGTGCGCTGGAGCTTTTATCCAAGTCAGATAACTTGCTCCCCCTCGTATACTAAGTGATGACCTACCGTATCAGGTTACTCATCGTTTTGAGAATTAGTCCTATGTCCTTAGCTAAGAATTATTACTTAGTTACCCTTAACTAAGGTTTACCACTTAGCTTCCTTTCCCGTTATCCTTGATTAACCACGGTTTTCTACCTAGTTCTTCTAGCTAGGGTTTGTCTATTGGGTTAAGTGTTATCATTCAAGTCCATGACTTAACCCGCCCACGAATCACGTCAAAGATTGGCTAAGTATTTAAGTTCAAGACTTAGTCCCACAAGTTGGTTAAGTGTACCCAGAGGCTCATGACTTAACCCTATCAAGTCAAATTGGTCAAGTACTAGCTTACCTTAATCCTATCGGATTATCTTGCTAGATCGATTAAGCATAGATTATCTTAATCCCATCAAATTATCGAGTCGGATTGGTTAAGTATAGGTTGACTTAACCCCATCCTCTAATCGTACTACAATGGTTAAGTATATTCTAAAAAGGTCTTGTGACTTAACCTTATCAGGTCTGCGTATTAGATTGGTTAAGTGTAAGTTACTTAACCCCATCAAATCATCATGTATAATTGGTTAAGTATAAGTTGCTTAACCCCATTAAATTATCACGTTAAGTTGGTTAAGTATTGGTTACTTAACCTCATTGAATTACCGAGTTTAAATTGGTTAAGTGTTTAACTTAACCCCAACGAATTACCGTGTTTAGATTAGTTAAGTGTGGATTACTTAACCCCATCTAATTACCGTGTCGGATTAGTTAGGTGCAAATTACTTAACCCCATCCCCTAATCATCTTGTATGGTTAAGTGTCATTAAGAAAACTTACTTAACCTTGCCAAATTATCATGTTGGATTGATTAAGTGTTGGTTAACTTAATCCCCGTCCACTAGTCGTATAAAAATGGTTAAGCGTCATTAGGCAAATCAAATCACTTAACCTACCCAACCTTGTCATGTTTTGTTAAGTATCATTAGCCTAACCTATTTACTTAACCCATTTACCCATGTCATATTTGGTTAAGAGTCATTAATCAAATTAACTTAACCCTATCAGGTGGCATTAATTACTTAATGCACCCCAACCTCTCACATTAGACTTTGTTGTGGTTACTAGTTAAGCCGGTCGGTTCCGGGTAGCTTTACACCACAACTTGGTCTAACATCGGGTTCAAGCACAACATGACCAACTTCTCACATTGGGTCCTATTGTTTGCAACTACTAGTTAGGCCGGTCGGTTCCGGGTAGTTTTACGTTGCAAACTCAACCCAACCTCGAGTTGGCCACTTTCATGTTTAGTCTAGTGTCATGTTCATAGTCAAGTTTTCAAGCAATTGGGTAGACCTAACTTAATAGGTAAATTCCCAATGGGTAGACCTAACTTAATAGGTAAATTCCCAAGCTTATGTTTTTATGCATACTTACATGTCAACTTCCATGTTATACTTCAAGTCATGTTTTCAAGTATAAACACATGTCATATTTAACGTTACATGTTGTCATGTTTATACCCATTTACCCAAGTCATATTCATGTCATTATGTTTCCCCATAATGTGACCCCAACGCTTTTTAAACTAGCATATACGTTCGCAACAACGTGATGGATTAAAAGAAGAGACTTGGCAAAGGAATGACAAAAATGGGTATTAAGCCACAAGTTAATCATGGTGGCAAATGAGGCACAAATGTGTTCATTAGCTTGTATGTTACATTCTTAAGCCTCAAAAACATGCATCAACCCAAACTTGGTACATAAGCGAATCATGGTGACAAAAGACATGGAATGATGGCTAGAAACTCGCATATATCATCATATAAGGATTATGACTTCATATGCAAGTTGACATAATGATTATGAAGATTCTCATGTTGCATAATGCAACATTTCAATATAAAGGTTGTGGCTTTTAGTTCGTAAGATCAAGATAATGACTTCATAAACTTGCATAACAAGATAGCATGCATCATTCTAATTAATCAAACCCAAACTTTCAACATGAACATTTAACTTCATAGTTAATATCTAAGAGTAGGGAAGGGCTTACATAGCTATGAAGGCACAAATCGAAATGCAAAACAAAGATTGTGATGAAGCCTATGCATACCATCACCCAAAAACCCAAAGATGAACACTCCAAATCAACAAAAATACCATCTTTATGAACAAAGATCAAAGCTTTTGCCTTGAAATCAACTTGAGAAGCTCTCATACTAACATAGGGACTCTCTAATACTCTCATGATCATGAAACCTCTCATAGAAATGAAGTGGAGGCTAGGATAGTTGAGTGGAGGCCATGAGAGTAGCAATTTTGCCATAGTTTAGTTGCATGAATGAATAATGAGGGTTTAGGGGTAGGTTAGGGGCTTATTTATAGATTAGGCAAGTGTTTTAGGCCATAGGATTAAACCTAGATTCAATCCAAGCCACCAAAGTATGTCTTGGGGAAGAAGTCAAGTGTAGGAACCATCTAGGGCCTTTAGATTAAAGATGAACCATGAGAACCATCCAAATGCAAAATCTGCATTTGAGCGAATCGGCCCACGGGTTGACAGCCAAACACCCTGGATTAACCCCTAGTCGACCCAGCGGGCTTGGGTCGACCTCAAAAATCGGCCGGTTCGGTTATTCCCCTCTCCCAATTCGCTGTTTTGAACATTTTTGCATATTTATTTATTTAATTTTCAATTATATATATATATATATCAATATATATATATTTCTCCGCGCAACCCATTTCACTTAATTAAGTATCCTTTAATTTGGGAATTTTTCGTGAAACTTCGCGAGGCCATATCTTGGTCATACGGACTCCGATTTTCGAAAACTCGGACTCTATTTCGCGTATTTTTCCGAGACGAACGCAATGGCATAGCCCGTTTCACCTGATTCAGAATTTAAAATTAAATTCTGCCTTGATTCTCGTCTTAATCATGTTATCGAAATACGGGTTGTTACAATATGTTTGCAAGGTGTATATGCAAAATATTTACATACATCGGATTGTCCACATTCAATATAAATAAATAATCAAATACAAATAATTGATTTAAATTTTCAAAACAAAAATTGTTTTCATTTTATTTTCAAAACACTACTCTTCACACTCGTTCTAGGATACTACTGATCTTATCTCTAACAAGTCATTCCCTTTGGATATTACTAATCCAATCTCTAATGAATTATTTCATATGGTTCTAATGTGTCTTGTTCTCCGAGCTCTGTAAACCAAGGCTCTGATAACATTCTTCTTTTTTCTACAATCTTTTCTCAAATGACCTACGCGTCCACAACTATGACATTCCCTCTTTCTCGGCCTTTGTCATTCTTTCCTCCATTCTTTTGTTGTTGTTCTTTCTTGGACCATACTTTTTTTGTGTTTTATCAATCTTAGTGTCTTTCTTTTCACCTTTGTCTTCTTCGTGCATCAATGACATATCAACGAGTTTCTCAAAAGTTGCCCCCATCGGAATATGAGACATAGCGAACCCATAAAGGGGTTCATTAAACCCTCTTGCAAACCTCATAGCTTTCTTGTGCGGGGTATTTACTAGCTTCAAACCAAACCTCGCCAACTGATTGAACTTATTGACATACTCTTTGAGAGACATGCCTCTTTGCTTAAGTTCCAGAAACCTTTCCATTTGCATACTTTGCTCGACTTTAGAAAGAAACTTCATATCGAATCTCTGTCGGAAATCATCCCAAGTCTCAACTGGATGCCCTACTTGCATCACTTCCCACCAGAATGAAGCCTCATCTTTTAGTTTCCAAACGACCAACTGAATCTTCCTACGGTCGTCAACCTCAAAAAATCCCAAACAAAACCTCTGTCTCTTTAAGTCAATTCCCTGCTTCTTCAAAAGTCTCGGTTTCTCGGAATGGCTTTCTTTCCATAGCACAAAAATCCTTGCATATCTTGGAGAAATTATCTGCGCGTGGAGGAGGAGGAGGAGCAGAGGCTGCAGCTAGGACAAGGGCATCTGCTTGGCCTCCGGCAGGCACGTAGTCTCAAGATACATACGGAACCAAGCCGGTAACGTAACGCCCTCGGGAAGAATCGGTTCCCAAGAAATGCTCAAAAGAAAAAGGAAAAAGGGATTCAAACAAAGAGTCGAAAGATATTTCAGATAGCTTTGGGGAATATGTTTTTCAAAAATAGACTTTTTTTTGAAAATGCTTTCTTTTTTAAAACTTTTTAAAAAATAAAATGAAAACTTCTTATCCAATCTGGTAACCATTAGCTCTGATACAAATGTGGCACCCACGTCCGTTAATGTCACTCTTTAACAGAATGCATTAAGTTTCATGAAGCGTTATAGGTAAACAGAAACATCACAAGACATATATAAAATAACTGCAAAATTTAAAATTTTATTTTTCAAATAGAAAACATTGTGGTCCAAAACCCAGTTACAACATAAGTTTGAAGTACAGAAAACCCATTACATCAAATTAAAATATTTGCCTTGTAATAAAATCATCAGAGTATAGTAATTTAAATGCATAGTCCCCAAAAAGAGCCATATTAGGGTAGACACATAATCAAAGCGGTACATCTAAGCAGCTCCAAGCAGAACGAAAGAGAGAATCCCAATCATTCTTGAGTATTCCCACCCTAAGAACCTGGGGAGGAAAAGGAAGAGAGATAAAAGGAAACAAAACGGATCAGACATAAAGTCTGGCGAGTCCAGTTAGTTTTAGCATATAAATAAGTAAAAGCATCATGATAAGCATATAAACTAGATGAGAGAGATAATAACAGGCATCCCAACAGAAATGACAGCTGTTACCCCCAACGATAATAACGGGCTCCTAAACAAGAAGGACTAGATGTACCCTAATTACTACCCCAATCGATCAGCTCCCTGTCCTGTAGACACCCTGTGCTGGACCCACAGTAAGATGTATCACTTCCTAAAGTGGAAACCCCTTTTTTTGAGAGGCACAACCATATCTACTGATGTCACAACGTCTTAATTTCCCAAAAAAGCCAGACCTATGCACGCACATGGCCCCGTTGGAATGCGCCGTTAACACCCCCAATCAGATGATCAGATGAACCTCTTATAATCAGCTGAGTAAGTATGCCCTGCCCCTACCTAGTTCGGGGTCCCCCTTTTGATTTCAAGATGGGTTACTGACTGATACGGGTCCCACATAGCAGATGATACAAGCCACCCCCTAGGCTTGCATCCCCACAACTACGATTTTGACAGGTTGTGCCTAACAGATTAACAAGCCCACATAACCCCGACCCACCACATAAAACAGGTCAAGTTTGTCGGGTTTATATAACCCCCAACAGATTTACCAGATTTACTCAAACCCCATTGATTCAAGCAAGTTTACTTAACCCTTACACAATTTTGATAGGTTCATATAACCCCCATAAATTTAAACAGGTTAAGTATTACAGGTTAATAGGTTATTATCAATTTTCCATTCATGTCTGTTAATGTACTCGACCTCTCACCTTAAGTCGACCACTTGTGGATGCTGGATATGCCGGGAGGTTCTAGGCAGACTTCTACCATAAGCTGGACTTAACCTGGCACTACACTAGAAAAGACCTTTGGTAGCATTTCAAAAACGCTACCAATACTTATGGTAGCGTTTTAATGAACGCTACTACAGGTCCCACAACTAAAAGTTTTTTTTTGTTGCCTTTTAAAAAACGCTACCATATGACTAACGTAGTTGCGTTTTTCAAACGCACTGAAGGTCTATATGTGGGTTTTTTTGCTTTTCTATGGCGTTTATTTTATGCCACTAAAAATTCATTTTGTATGTTCAATTATTCCTGTAGCGTTTCTCAAACGCTACTAAAAGGTATTGATTATTTGTTACATATTTTAAATGCTACTGTATACTCTTAATGATTTATATTATTTCCAGCAACTGGTATGTAAAAGTCTTATTAAAATCAACAACAATCGTTTTATTACTATATTCAAATTAACAATCATCATAATAAAATAATTGAGAACACATTAGCCACATAAGGATTATCCATAACCATTTGGATAATAATTGTTTGACATAATGAGCAAATTAAGATACTACAAGCATTCACAAAAAGATTTGAACAACAAGTACTAACTAATATCATTATACATACAACAATTGACCATATCCATTGTTGTTGATGGTCTTCACTCTGAAAAAGCTAACTACCTGTAAACAAATTCAATAATCAATAATAAGAATTTGCAATGAATTATCAAGTAACCTTCAAACAATATTAATTGATTGTATAAAATACAAGATCACTGATGTATATACTTAGGAGGCAACTGAATTGTTTACTAGATTTGAAGGAGGATTTATATTTGGGCATCCCATTACTTCAAGTATTGAAGCAAAATTTATACCTATTAATACTTGTTAATGTCTTCATGCATCCCTTCTTTTATCAAGAAATACATTTTATCTTTTCTTTTACTATAGTTTCTTGGCATAGCTTTGAATATGTATCTATAATAAAAGTAAAATGAGGCATGACAAGCTAAGATTGCTGGGAACAGATCCAGATATTGAGTTTCCAGCTTCATTTTTATTTCTTAATAAATCCATTTATCGGTTATTAACATAATCAGTTTATACACTTACAATATTAATACATAATATATTGGCACAATCCACCGAAAAAGCATCTATGTTTATGTGGCCAAGTACTGGTCAACTTGTAAAAAAATGAGATAATTTATAGCCTCTACCTCGCAAGAGGAAATGAATGCATATGAAAAGCCAAAACTTCAATCTTGTCATGCTCAACGGTTACATCTTCATTATGGTGCATAGTGATTTATGTTTTTTTTTGTATATTACGAGCATGATACAACAACATATCAATTATAAATTTGGGTATAATAGAGAATTTGTATTACAACATGAAATGAGACCAATAGGGAGCGCATAGAGTTTCATACCCAATCCATGAATAGCGGTACGTGCATAAGTTTTAGACAAGGGCATAAAGAGGGAGGATCTTCCAATCGATGTCATCTTGGTGTCAACATAAAACGGTACCTGCATTAAGGGATTCCAATTTTAGAATAGAGAAAGTATAATTTTAGGGATTCGAAAATAAATCGTCATCTGAAGGATTTATTATTATACACTCATTCAAAACACTTGGAAAGTCCTTTCGTTGAGGATAGCTCTTCTAATCATAAAATATTTATTTGCTACTTTTCCAAATAAGTGACATAGGGTCTATTTATTGAGGAGTTTAAGGTTGTATAGGATATACTTGATATTCATAAATACATACTGATCGTACCAGGATCGACTCCATCTATGTTTGGTGATTGGAGAAGCACTGGGATGGTGAAGTTTCAAACACGCACATGAATGCAAAGAAATAAAGTAATTTCTTGGTCAACAAATGTATGTATATAGAAAATTGAATATATAAGGAAGAAGTAACTGATGTTGCTGAAAGCATATCTGGAATAGGCGGGATGGATTTCCGAGAAGGGAAAGTTATTGAAAGTAAGATCGGAGATGACAATTTCTGTTGAATACATGAACTCAATCAAATGAGGTCTTGTGTGTTTTAAAGTTTTGCTTTTGAATGAATCCCACCAGAAGCTACCTAGTCCATCTATTGTTCCATTATTGCCTGCATTGATGAGTACCATGTCAATTTGATGAGAAGGTACCACTGTGTTGATGGAAAAAATTTATTGCTATGAGTGCTCGTCTAGATAAGGGGTAAATACTCTTAACCAATTTAAGAAAATGTTTTTCAAAGCTGGCACTTGGTATGCATGGTCTATTGGATGGGTTTAATTTTCTTACCTGACTTGATCAGTATGATGAATCTTCATCCCCTCAAGTTGGTTTTTGTACAAATAGCTAGCATAACTGGGAAAACTCAACTTCTTTCTGTTCAAAGCAGCAGAAAAACCTGTAAAATTTAAACTATAGGGCTCGCAACACTCTTTTTGTACCGGTATCTTTTTGGGCCTGCCACGAAAATAACGGCAGTAACCATACTAATGCAACATATCTGATAAGCCAAACTTCTTATGGCCACTTCATCTTATATGTAAACCAAAATTTTCATTGCTAAGAGCATGCCCATGCCAATGAAGATGAATAACCTACTAAAAAGTATGTCATTTGAGATTTTCTTTAGGGTTTTCACATTAAATTGATCCGTTCTGAATCGTAACATGCTTAACTTTGACCCTCTTGTTCCAAATGCACTTAAATATAGGCTTAATTATAGGATGCTCATTTGTAACTTATTTTTTTGTTTGCTTGCATGTTTCAGTTGTGTCGTGGCATGGCAGTGGTTGCAGCTCAGGAAACTTTGTTGATAGAGCTAGCATGCCTATACCCTGTATCCACATGAGTGCAACTCTATCATTAGATGTACATCAATGGATAATTTGTTATGCCACTTTTGACAATTCATAACAAATTTAGATGTGTATTTCCACTTGTGTGTCTTTATGAAGTAAATATTTCAAGTTTTGTGCAAATGAACTGCAAAAGTATGCATTGAACACTAAATACATACTCTGGACATATCAAATAACTTATATAATTTGCAGAGAATTAGAACCTCTATTATTTTATTTTTGTTTGTTGTTTTTTTCCTTGTTCAATTTCAAACTATTATTGTCAGTAGTTACCTAGAAAAATCAGACCTGTAATCACAACATCTGTGTGATTATATCCATAAATCAGACTTTGATGTCTTTGACCGGGTAGCTGTCTACCTCTCCCATATGAAGGCAATGGAGCCAGTGAGATGGATCCTGAGATTAAATTAATATGTATTAGCAGTATTTATGAATTCAATAGTCATGAATTACATTATTATGCACATAAGTTGATGCCATAGACTAGGATACATTCAAACCTTGTTATTGTTTTCTACTCACAATCATCCAACAAGCCAAAATTTGGTATTAAACCATGTACCAAAGAAACATACATTAAAGGAATATAAATAGACTCCAACTCCATAAAAAATACCCTTACATTCTAACTGATAGAGATCCACGCATTTATATTCAAGTTCATGCAAACTAGCTCAGGTTTCTTAAATTCAAACTAAAACGACCCGAACCTCCCCGTAAAGGAAAGCCCGGATTGAGTCGAGAACACGACAAATCAGAACTCAAACGACAGAACATTTCATTGCTTATTACAATAATTTACATCAGATTACAAGAATATACAGAGTCTGTACAAATAAAATACATTTGATAAACATCAGAGATTTACAAATTCAATGCAGCGGAAAATAATACAAAACACAACTGAAAGGAATATACAGATAAAGAGATTTCCGAATATCATTCCAGCTATAAACCAGGATCCTGTGAATATAAATCTGCAAAACCCAAACTACTAGCTGCGCATGTGGAAAATAGGGGCACCTAGAGTTTAGGTTAAAACAATAAACTCAAGGTCAGTCATGTGACTGGTGTGAGAACTAAAACAGTTATTAATTTGATTTTAAAGTTAGGTATATCAAGGGACCACGCCGCATAACACGGAATGGGTTTACCCCCAAGAATACCAGTGCATAAAATAAACAGAGCAATGCTAAATAAATAACAATGAAGCTATTATAAGACTTAGGTCCCATCACACAATGTGACGCAAGCCGGAGGATAGAGTTTTACCTTATAATAGCCAAATATGCTTGGTACGTGAAATTTCCTCATTTATTATTACTATAAGTGAAGAAATCAACTTCAAATATAAATGTATCAATCACAGACAGCATAGTGCCCCATACCACTATGTCGCCATACTGGGCTCCACAATCAAAACCGAAATATCACGTATTGGAAGTTGGATTTCCGTCTGTGAACCAAGGCAAGGGATCGCCCTTACAACTTCGAGACGCTCATGCCCGCCCCTCAGGAACAGCCGCAACTGCACCTTGAATCATTAGGGTCGGTCCACCTGAAGTGCAAAGGGTGAATTAAAATGCCTGAACATGCGTTTCCCCGCCCTAAAGGGCGTAAGTCTGGCCTGTATAAAGACCATATCATCCGTCGGCCCCGTAGTGCTAATATAACCGAGGCGCCTCGCGATCCATCATCCACATAAGTAAAACGCCTTGGCGTGCAAAATCCAGACACCACTCCTAGCTAAAAGGAAACGCATGCCCTCCTTGATGTCCTCTCCCATTTCTGGTTCACACCGGGGTGTGAGGCTCAAGAATTAACGCTACACAAAGCTATGCTATATTAAAGTCGTGCTTTGATCATCAACCATAAGACTCTTCTTTTCAACAGAAGCCTTGATCATTTGCATCGCAGCATGCCACACAGGCATTTCACGCTATGCAACCAATGTCTATCAATCCCACGGAATGAAATCCGATGTTAGACACACATCCATTTACAAGTTCGTTCTGGGTCTGAACGAAACCGAAGGCACCTTATTCCTCATCCCACATGTCCAATACAGGAGAGAAACCCTCGCATATCCGATCGATCTCCAAGTATGTCTAGGTGATCACCACTTATTACTTTGTCTTGGGTGTCCAGCCCAATCAATACATCAGTAATGATCCAAACGATGTGAAGACCTCCGTTCTTCAACCACTGTCTTCATCGTCGACATATCGTTGATTCAGTTATTCAGAATGGGATAAACTCGGTCTTTCCGAATAACTCGCATATATAATAAACAAGTGCTATAAAAATACAACGTACGCCTCATTCCAATTCTGAATATTCTTTTATTCAAATATGGATATCATTTGGGAAAGGTTCCCATTAATTTTATCAAAGATAAATCCTTTAAATTTACTTTTTAATCTTCCTTTGGATTTTAATCCAAACCAAGTTATGGTTTTCCAAACTAGTTGGGATTAGCGAACCTTGCTGAAGTAATCATTTATTTAATTTCCCAATTCACAACCTATTCATCCCATGAAGTAAAACTGGTAATACTTCATATTTAACACCAAGGTGTTATTGGTAAAATTAATTACCATTTCCTGTTCAAATCTAATTAAAGATTTAACTATCGTTTGGAGCAAAACTGGTGATACTCCATTCTCGATCATCTATTGAATTTGATAATTTTAGTTATCAAATTCACCATTCAATCTATTTAAAGATTCATTAAAACTCTAATTCATTTTTAATTTCCAAAAATCATTACTTAATGATTATTCAAAGTTAAGAAATTAATCTTATCTTTAACAGGGTTAAAGAACTAATGTCATTTAAAACACAGCTCACGATAAACCCAAAATCACGATCCACTTACAATGGAATCTTCACGGAAAACAGATCAATATATATAATCGAT
The DNA here is from genome assembly GCA_030737875.1 of Allium sativum. Lineage (NCBI taxonomy): Eukaryota > Viridiplantae > Streptophyta > Magnoliopsida > Asparagales > Amaryllidaceae > Allium > Allium sativum. The sequence continues at coordinate 300,809,246 of CM060925.1, read as the reverse complement.
ATGAACTTCCGTATCCAACCGATAATATAAGTGGAATAACGACAAGGCCTTTTAAATTCCATATATATTAACAGTCTTCCTCTATAGAAGCTCACTTCGATTATTACTAAATCGAATTCCATTCAATTCCAATTTAATATGTTAAATTGGAAAACTATACTTTGGAAAATCTCCTTTAAAATATAAGAAAAGATTTATAAATTCCAAATCACATTTCACTGTAAATCGGGTCAAAGAATGAATGTCGCCAAAAAAAATACAGTTCACAAAATATAATTGGAAACTCTAACAATCTTAATTAAAAGATTTATTCTCTTCACATGGGGTTCAAGAACAGTGTTACTGAAGACACCATTCACGACATCCCAAAATCCCATTTGATATTAAATACGAGACTCTGAATAGAAAATATATCGGCTTATATTCAATATCAAATTCTGAACTCAACAAACGTCGTATTGGAATAACGATATATATATCTTCCAAATTCCTCCACAATGCCTGTATAATCACGGAATCCAATATCGAAATATCCCTAAGATGATTTCGATTCAAATCCATCCCATTTCATATATTGGAAATTCTGATTATTTTTTAAACCATTTCAAATCCAATTTATTTATTTAAAAATAATTGGATTATAATTCTAGTTTATAACTAGTTCGTTTCGATAAAAATCTATTTTTATCTTTTCAAATATGGAATTTTTCACCCTAATTCTTTTCAAATCATTTCTTATGATTTTACACTAATTGTTGATATTTTTAATAATTTTATCAAGGCCCGTATAGTCGATTTCCTCAAACGACCATCGAACTGCACTTACAACGACCTTTTCCAAAATTGATTTGGACATAATTCCAAATCCAACTATTAGATTTCAAATCTCTAATATTCGTTAGAAAGCCCTTTTCGATTCGAACCCAACGGTTCTGGGTTTAGGAGAATCCGATGGTCGGATCTCTCGTGATGTCCATTCGAAGTCAATGGTCGAAATTCAAGAACTACTGCGGCGCAGCGCGTTCTACTCAGGCCGTTAATATATATATATATATATATATATATATATATATATATATATATATATATATATATATATCGTTCAAAACGTATTTTTATAAATTCGTTTTAAAATCGGTTCTAACTTCATTTTCAATTTTAAACCAAAATTGAATATTCTGCATCATTATAATATAAATGATGATATTTTCAAAATATTTGATTTTGAAATGATTTCTTATTCAATACTCATTTTCAAATGAATAAAATCGATATAAATACCATTCTCGCCGAAATGGCGCTAATCTAATCAACACGGCTTTATATATTTAAATATTTTCGTGTCCGTCCCAAATCGGACATCCAAATCATATTTTGATTCTTTTCTGAATATTATTTTAAAATATTACTTATTTTAAAAAATTCGTTATTTTAAAATATTACTTCTTTCTGAATTGGAATCAGACACAGTCAATTACCATATAATATTGTTTATATGGATTTCATACAACACATGTATACAACAACCATGATAAACAATCAACCATCATCTAGAGTCCGTTCTACACTGCATAAGCATTAAATATAAATATTTAACGCTTATAACAGTCCGTCAACCAATCGATTGACATACAACTAAACAATTAGGATTAGTGTACGTCAAATATCATCCCAATACCCGTGTGGGGTTTCAACCAACAAATACTTAATATTATTTGTGCAGTTGGGCAATGTGTAAAATTTTATCGTCCCAATCAATATATGTCAAATGGGTATACATAAACAAATCGTACGATTTGTAAATGAATATTTATTTCATTAACATACACATTGAAAATTATATCTTTAACGATAAATTATTTTATTCAATACATGTATATTTTATTCCACATGACAAACACCAACAATTTCACATCACAACATACAATCAAACAAGTCGTCCATGGTCTGTAGACGACGGGCGTTAGGTGCTGCTAAGCACCATCTGCATCCTGGTATATATTTAACTAGAAAACAACTTAAACTGAGAAGTTTTCACCTTTGGTTTCCACTCCGTCGTGCTTTGGTTGTCAATTTTAGATTTTCCCAGAGCTCCAACATTTCTACATTATAAATAACATACATGTGTTAAAAATCATGTTTTTCGTCTATCTTTAATTATTTCATAGTATGATTATTTTATAAATACTATTTATAGTCCAAAAATCATATTTTAGCTTTCTAAAAATAATTACTTAACCTCACTATTTTATAAATAACATATATACGACAAAAATCGTATTTTTATCGATTTAAAAATATTTGCTTATATACAACAAAAATCCTATTTTTATCTTCGTAAAAATATTTCTAACGTATGATAAAAATCATATTTTTTCTAATCTAAGAATTCATATTTTCTATTTACGAAGTAATCATATATTTCAATTCAATGAAATCGTGTTTTCCAATTCAATGAAATCATATTTTTCAATTCAATGAAATCATATTTTCAATTCAACACTATATGTATATTTTATTCATATAAAAATCTGATTTTATAATGCTATTTATTATTTAAAAGCAAAGTTATATATTATAAAAAAAACAATGCTTTTTATTATTTTAAAAATCAATGCTATTTTATATTTATCATATTTTTATTGAAGTTATTTATATATAAATTATATTTTTTTATAATGCTTTTTAAAAAAATTATATTTTTAATAAATTTATTTATACACAAATTCAGATTTCTAAAAAAATAAATAAAGTAGTAAAAACTACCTCTCTTCTTTGACAGGCAAATAACGAACAAACCAACCCATAACCCAAAACTAGTGTTTCGCTGCGCCACATCATTACTTCGCGGAACGTCGATCAGGCAAGTGGACGATGTCGGCCTTCCTGAGAGCCATCGACACCTACCAGTCTTGTCAAGTTCGCCACCACCCAGAGCCGTGGAAACGGCTTTGAACGCGTTGCCGTTGAGCCGAGAATGTTGCCTCCATGATGATCGAGAACCGATCATCACTGTTGAATCTCTAGAGCTTGCCAAGCTCTTCAAAACCACGGTAGAAAATTCCTTCAGTTAAGACAAGGATTTGAAGAATTTTAGCGATTTGTTTTTGAACGTTTTTCCGCCTTAGAACGAGTAGGTGGCGACAGGTTTAATTTGGGCTGAGATGGGCTAGGGTTTTAGTAGTGCGGGGTATATATTTATATAATATTTTATTTAATTCCAAAAAATAACTTGATTGTCGTCCCGAACTCCGAATCAAACCCAACGACTGTCGTCCTTGACTAACTACCCCCGTTCCGAACATAATGGGATATGTTTCGTAACCCAATTCGGCTATTACGATCAGTTTCCACTAAGTTTAAAATTTAAATCATTATATTTTAAATTCATACGCACATTTTAATTTACTGGGGCCATATACTAACTCTAAAAATTCCAGAAAATAAATCTGGCTATGTTTTGACAATACGGTCCTAATAAAACTAATTTCATCAAATTTGGTGAACGTCCGAAAAGTGGCCATTTTCTGGTTGATGTAAATTGACTAAAATTGTCAAAACACGTTTTCGTTTGCCACGCTCACATATTGATTTTAAAAATTATGAATTTTGGAATCTAGCAATAATTCGATATCCCGGATTCAACAAAAGTGTTTTCATCGAAAACGGAGGTCATTTGTAAAATAGTTATTTTTAAGGGCCATATATATATATATATATATATATATATATATATATATATATATATATATTAAAATATATATAAATTCCACGACGACTTTTCTGAATTTTAATTTAGCCATAACTTACAACTTATAAAACGAAATCTCAATTTCTTACATCGGTTAGAAAGATATTGTTAAACAGATTCAAATATTTCTTGTCTCGTCCAATTCTGACTTATATTGAATTCTGTATATTCAATTGAAATTAGAAATCGAATTTTCAAACTGCAGCGCCATTTCTGGCTCGTTTTATAATTAAAATAAAATTACGCGTTTTAACTTCTTCAAAAATAAATTTTTCGTCGTTATTATTTTAAATAAATCATTTTAAATATTAAAATTCACTAAAATTGCCAAAATAAAAATCTTAAATTGGTTCTGATTTTCCGGGTTGTTACACAAACTAAGCAGGAACTAACTGAACATTTGATTTGAAGGATAATTAATAATATTAGTGCAAGTGCAACGCTTTAGTGCAGGTGCAAGGCTTTTAAAACTGGTGGACATAAAAGTTTAGCTTGATTCTTCTAGCAAAATTAGATAAATTAGCTTTTAGTGAAGAACCGAAGAATATATAGCTAGTCATGCATCGCTTACATATATTAACAATACATTATCCCCCGCAGACAAGTTGTAAAGAAGTATATAAAATGGCAGCAAAATGATGCATAATTGGAAAAAGATTCTACTTACCAACCTGGCATATTAAAACAATAAACAATGTATCTTGCTAATATGTTGTAGTTTTACCATGTCTGAGGAGACAGGGTAGCCATGCAGCCTCAATAGTCGGAAAGCCATACATGTATCATTTATATCAGGAACCGGAGTATCTCTTCTCCAGATGCACCATTTTTTCCTACAATAGGTAAAAGAAAAACATTCTTTTTTCTTATTGTAATATTATTCAAGTGTATATTCAAAGTTTTTGAAATGCTACCTACATACATAACTTCATGTTTGAGAAATTTCATCCTGGAAATGACGATCAATTCCCGACCTTTGTATTGTATCCACTGCCCATATATGCTCCTGAAGGTCGACCGGATAGTGGCATGGTGCTGATCATCTATTAAAGAAACAGAATTATGTTTGAAATACTATTTTTTAATTCGAATATTTTGACACTAAAATTAAATTTACTTACCATGATCTCCAAATTGTCTTATTACGTTTGTTGAAAATTCAAGGCATTTCGTATTATTTGTATGAATATAAGCGACAACTGTTGCAGATATAAAACTTAGGAAACTTCCATCTTTAGATTGAAGCCTCATTATTCTTCCCCAATCTACCTATTCTTGCATTGCTTCCACTGAGTATAGCTTGGTCTAATGAGTTGAATGCATCACTTCATAAGGGATTCTGGAATATGCATACATCATAGCATCGTTATATTCAATACAACTTATTTTTTTTTTTAAGCACTAGTTTTTATCACCATTTCAGTTTCCTCTCACTCAGATTAATGATCTCTTCCGGGCAGGTATTATTAAGGAAGATCAAAGTCAACATTTTTTGCTAGTTGAAGCAATGAACGGAGTGCTATCTCAAAGCCACTTGTCCTTAAATTGGCCATTTCATTCCTTAATAGCTCAATATGCACCTGTAAAAAATATAAACCTACAAAATACAACTGATTGTAAGATAGAAGTTTACAAACCTATACGCCAATGTCTTATCATTACCCTAAATTTCATTGTCATATATGCTTATTTATCGATTTCAACCTTGGAATTACAGCTTGATTGTTAAAGTTACATATACTTTGCACAATATTTAACATGTGTGCAAAGGAAAGTCCGCTTGATTGCATGAGACGTGGAAGCATTTCCAAGCTTGTAGGTAAAAGAATAAGTTAGTGGGTTACTGTTTTTTAATCTATTTATCCACTTTGTTTCCCATGTAATGAATAAGCAATTTCAATTCAATAGCATTCCCTCCTAAATTTTTGGACCAATGATAGCACATGGTCAAAATTAAAATAGTATTATCAAACCTGATAGATATGTGAAAAATATATTTTCAAACTGAGACTTAAATCATTAATCGTAAAGTTCAAACTCTAAATTGAAATAATATTTCCAATTTAATGAGCTATCAGCCCATCAGATTTGTTTTGCTTAAAGTGTATTTAACTAAACATATATATGCATGTGTATGTGGAAGTAACATCTGAACTGATTTTGATAAGCCAACAGAAGTTAACACTAAATAACTTGTTCATGTTAGGGAAGAGATACTTTGATGAGAATGGGTATTTAACCAAAAAACCATATAACATAGCAGAAAAGAGAATGAGAACTGAGAGAGAATTTTAAGTTCGTACCTATATGAGATGCACAAATGGATAGGCATTGACAAAATTTCCCTCTGTAGAATTTCAATTTGTACAAAAGTTTGTGTCCTTAAAAGCTACTACAATCATCCAAACCAGCAAAATTCAAAAGATATTTGTCTATCAGAGTAAAAGATCATAGTCGTGAATATCCAAAATAATACAATGTTCAACATTTTGAGCAACTAGTATGTAAGTAGTCACTGAACATACTTGTTCTGGCCATGCTCCCGTAATAAACATCATCTTCCACTATAATTACCATATCCCAATTATTGGTGGCAATATATAGCAATTTTTGAACATTAAGTTCTTCATCTTCGACAGTTTTGACCACAATACCAGAAGGTCCATCTTTCGCTCAATTATCCATAACTTCTATTGCATGATGATATTTTGAACTTCTCATTATGTATTCGGTTTCCTAGCATTGTAAAATTGGCATCGTCGGACCTATGAAAATGAGGTTCTTTACTCAATCAAACATAGGAAATAAAACCATAGTAATTGCATGCTAGTTTACGCCAGAGTTCACTCAGATTAGAAAAAATGGAAAAGAGTCATTTTCTAACTGACCTTAGATTAGTGTCTAGTAATGAGTAACTAATCATGTCTTATAGCACAACGGCAATCAACGAAAACTTACTGGAGTCATGATAAGTTTTTGTGCAACTTGATATACACAGAAAGAAATGTAATTATGTCTTTGTTGATCTTAGTTTCAAAAGAATGTTATATGCACATGTGTGTGTATACACACACACATGTATATATCTCATGGTTGTGGGTTTGCAGTGTTTGTATTACTTGAAAAAATGGCAACATTGATGATGTGTGCTTTCTTTGGTTTGTTTTGAATAAATCAAAGTAAACTTCTGTACAAACTGAATGTAAAATGGACAAAGTGAATGTATCAAAGCCATCACAATGTAAAATAAATAAAATTGAAACAAACTAACCGATACTAACACTGTAAATGAATAAGAAACTTTTGCACTTAAAATGTTATACCTAACTATAAGCAACTTTTATACTAAAAATATTAGACCTAATTTAACAGTTATCAACGGTACTATAATATTTACATAATATAGTATATTATATGTGTCTAATACTTAACAGTTAATAACAATAATTGACGCTGCTATGATAACTTACAAATTTCACTTCTACATCGTACCTCCTCGCGTAAGACTTGACCCACCTTCATCACCCATTAAAATCTTGAAATGGCATAATCCATCATAAGACTTACACTACAACAAAAAGGAACAATTTTACGACTTTAACAAAATGTCAATTGTAATAGAGGTTTTTTACAAGTGTTTTTTTTCTTCATAAAGTTGTAATAGACTACATTTTAACAACTCTTTTGTTTTATAAGTTATAACGGATGCTTATTACAGCTGTTCTTTATGGCCAATTGTAATAAATACGTATTTTTAACAACTCTTTTTTGGCGAGTTGTAATATATATCTATTTTAACTCTTTTTATCAATTGTAAAAAAATGTATGTTTTTCAACAACTCTTCTTTTTTGTTAGTTGTAATAAACATCTGTTACCATTATTTCCGTCGCTTGTAAAAGATGTATGCTTTAAAGAGCACTTTTTTTCTCCAGTTGTAATAATTAATATTAATAATTAATAATTATTATTAGTTAGTGACATTTAAATAAGAGAAATGCTAAGCACACTCTCCCTTAGGGTGAGTGAGCTTGTACTTGCCACCTGATTGGTGGAAATAGGTTGGCATTTATTATATCATACATAGCTAATTATTGGTGCCAACTCATTTCAACCAATCATGTGGCAAGTACAAGCTCACTCCCCCTAAGGGAGAGTGAACTTAGCATTTAATAATACATAATAATTGCGATTAAATACATAACAATAATTTATGATAAGTGATCAATTTGAAATATGAATTAATAACTATTAAATAAATATTAATTAACATACTAATTAATAATAATTACTATTTAATGGTCTGTATTTATTTTAAAAAATTCTAGGGTTAGTGTTTGACAATCTTTACTTATTATTTAATATTTCAAAATGACTTTTATATAATTAAGAACTAATAATCAATAATTAAGGATATTTTTTATATTTAACAATTGTATTTAAAATTTCATAAATTTCCAAAATGAAAAAAAAAATCTAAGAAAAGTAAGCATTAAGATTGTCTTATACTACTAAGTTGATTAAGATTTGAGATCATAATAGTCACAAAATTGGGCGAATAACTAAATTGTTTAAGAGTTGAGATCATAATAGTCACAAAATTGGACGAACAACTACTGCAGTGGTTCCATGTACATCTGGAATAATGCCTCTATCTTTTCTTTCCTAATAGCTACTCATATTTCGACCGGTATAGGTGCTGCAGTAGGATTTTTTTTATATAACACGGCAATCGGTCCTTGGTTTGATGAAAAGGATTATTAAAGAAGAGACATGAACCTCTTCCATGAGGCTAACACAAGCATTCTGTAGAGATGTGGTGAAACACAATGGCACAAATTGAATTGATAACGGAAAAAGATAGTGATGCGGAAAATGAAATTAAATTGCCGACAAAAAATTTAATTGGTATGGTAAACCAATTATTATCCAAAAAAACTTAGACACAAAAAATAAATAATGGAGAAATAGATGGTTAAAAAAGTTGAGTTTGTATTACCAAATTATGAAAATCTCGATTGTAAATATGAATAATCCCGTTCGTTATCATCCGAGCTCTTTAAGCAGAAAATTGTCGAATGGCATAAATGTTGACCCAACATAAATGAACGAGCAACATATGGGCCAACTACTTTTCTTCTTTTTCATTTTTCAAATTCATATCCCGCCTATAAGATAATATTTGGCTCCAATTCTAAAGGATTTTTTTTCATTTTAGCTTATTTTAACATTTTATTTCACTTTTAGCCCTATTTTACGAAATATATCGAATATAGTCCACTTCTGGCCAACTCAGCACCGAGTTGGCTAGAATGTACTGACGCAATCTGGGATTGCGCCAATAGATGTGTAACTAGCGCAATCCTAGATTGCGCCAGTACACACATGCTTTGGGGCACAATCTTCGATTGCGGCCTGAAGCAATAAACAACATGCTCCATCACTTTTCCTTCTCATTCTTGAACTTCCACCCTTTCAAATCCAAAAGCTCTAAACCTAAAAAACCAAATACGAAATTTCTTCATCAAGTTTCAAGTTTCAAATTAAAAATGCCAAGCTCTTCTTCACATGAACAAGCTATATGTTTTAATTTTAGTCTTATTACTCTTGTTTTTTTAGAAATTAGGTTTAGGTTTTTATGGATTTTTTAGGGATTTTGTAGACTGTTGATTTAGTGTGGTTATTGGTGATTTATAGTTGTTTAATCTATGCAATTGCTGATTTCATGAGAGTAACGCTGAGGTTGGAAACACTAGTCATTGGATGAAACGACCCAAACTCGCCCTTACGGGAAAGCCCGGATTGAGTTGAGAACACGACAAATTCGAACGCAAACGATAGAACATTTCATTGTGATTACAACAATTATATCAGAGTACAAGAATATAACAGAGTATGAATTAATAATATACATCATAAAAATATCAGTGATTTAAATTACATTAGCCGCGGAAAAATAATACATAACACAACAGAAAGAGATACATGGATACAAAACTTTCCGAATATAGCTCCAGCTGTAAACCCAGGATCCTAAAAAAAATATCTACAAAACAAAAACTACTAGCTGCCGTTGTGGTAAATAGGGGCACCCAGAGTTTAGGTTAAAACAATAAACTCCAGGTCATTCATGGGACTGGTGTGAGAACTAAAACAGTTATTTAAAACTTTACCTTAAAATAGAGTAAATCAAGATATTACGTCGTATAACATAGAACAAGTTTTCTCCCAAGAATACCAGTGCATAAAATAAACAGCGCAATTCTTTTTGGAAAAATGAAGCTATTATAAGACTTAGGTCCCATCACACAATGAACGCAAGCCGGAGGATAGAGTTTTCTCTTAGAATAGCCAAACAAGCTTGGTATGTTTAAAACAAATAATTTTGATGTTACTATAAGTGTATAGTGATTCAAAAACAATTTCAACACAAATGTATCAATCATAGATGACATAGCTACCATATTCTATGTCGCAATACTAGTTCTACAACTAAAACTGAAAAGTCACCTATCGGAAATTGGATTTCCATCTATGAGTCGAGGCCAGGGATGGCTCCTCACCAATTCGAGACACTCCAGCAAATGCCTCAGGGTTCAGACGCTGGCGAACCCTTGGATCTTCAAAGCCGGTCCTCTCTTACTTTTGAGCATTAATTATTCCTGAACACACATTTTCTGGTCCTATCGGACCTATCCATCGGCCCCGTAATGACTGATATATCCGGGGCGTCTCGCTATCCATCATCCACATAGGTAAAAATATAAACATCTGGGCTCCATACCATGACGCCACCCATAGCTAAAAAGAAACGTCATGCACTCCCTGTAGTCACGATCTCGTTTTTGACTCATACCGAGGTATGAGGCTCACGAATTAAATTCTATTTAAAGTCGTGCTTTGATCATCAACCACAAGACTCTTCTTTTCAACAAAAGCCTTAATCATTTGAATCTCAGCATGCCACACTGACAATTCACGCCATGCGACTGATGTCTATCGATATATAACCTCTAAGTTCGTACGTCTTAGAGAAGGGTGTTAAGCAAGAGAATAAATTCTCCGCAACCAAACAGATATATATTTAATAGAAATCAATCAACACAGAATAAAATCCAGTGTCATACACACATCCATTTACTAGTTCGTTCTGGGTCTGAACGAAACCAGAGGCACCTTATTCCTCGTCCCAGATGCCCAATACAGGAAAGAGGTCCTCGCATATCTGGGTCGATCTCCCAAGTACGTCTGGATGATCATCACTTACACTACACCATACAAGCAGATCTGCAACACCCTAATACGGAAATTTTGCAACGGCTTTGAGCCGTTGCAAAATAGCAACGGCTATTGTCCGTTGCATATTCGATTAGTACGGTCAAAAGTCGTTCTATGTTTTAGAACAGATTTAATCCGTTCTAAAAGTAAGTACACCCTCCATACACCTTCCGTTCCCACTTTCCAGTTTCCACCAATTTTGTTTTTCACGTAGGAATAAAAAAGGGGATTGTTATTGACACTCCAAATATTGTTAAGGGGGGTCAATTTTTTAAAAAGAAAGAATTTGTTAAGGGGAGTACCAATGTAGAGAGCACCCCCCTTAACAAATAAAGTTTATTTTACCAAATTAGTCTTCTTTGCAACAATCTCTTTTTTAGTTGTTTATCAATTAAAAAATTATACGGTATATTGGTCGAATTGCATCAGATTTTATACCAAATTATCCATAATTTCATTTGTCGATATGCATCAGATCAGGTGAAAATATATCATTCATAGGAAATCGATATACATATATCGAACATTTTTTTTTATACATTATCCCACCGCCAAATTTGTCGATAAGCCTCATTTTCTCCACTTCAACAACTCAACAACGAATACAAATTTCAAAAACGATGAACAATGTCAATCAAAAATATATAATACGGCAGACCTACGTCGTTCATATCGTTATGCAGTAATTAACATATTTTGGCAATGACAAATCGAAAAGAAAAAAATGACCATCTTCCACCGAATAAAATTTGACACTACGGCGTTTGGTCCTCGAGACTGACAAAATAAAAACCTTAACCTTCATCGTTTCCGGCATTATACAATCGATTTCACATACCTTATCAACAACTTCACCACAATCTTAACATCTTAGGGAAAACGTTTCACATTCATCTTTTACACCATTATTTCTCCTCAAACAATCAATTTTTTTGTTTGCAAATAATTTAAAGATTTGGTTTTTTTGGGTTTGAGAATAATTGGGATTTGAGATGGTAAGGATAAAAAGAGAACGTAAAAAATTAAGTACGTGAACCTCCTTAACATTTTTATTATGATTGGAGTGTTTTAAAATTTTGACCTCCCCTTAACAATAATTGGAGTGTCAATAGCGCAATCCTAGATCTGAAAAACCTTAGTGCCCGATCATCTCCAGTGCTCCGTTCATCTCGTAATCGGCCTTTCCTGATCATCGCCATCGTCTGGTAATCAGCCATGAGGTAATCAACAATCTAATAAGTTACTGCAATCTCGTTATCTCATACTTGGTAATATTTTATGGGTTGGGATCACCTGGACCAGATTCTCTCTGGTCCGGTGTGCCCAACCAATGAAATCACCTCATTTTGGGGTGATTTACACATTGCTCTCCTGAATTATCCCCGAATTTCAGAGAGCAATATGCAAATCATCCCAAATGGGGTGATTTCATTGGTGCGGACCACCGGACCAGGGAGAATCTGGTCCAGAGGATCCGCACCCATATTTTATTCGTGAGCTGCAAATACCCACATCCGCAATCAAATCAAACATGATTGCAAGCTATCTCCAATCTGCAATCCATTTCGTTTACTTTTTATTTTACTTAAAACTAGAAGGCGCCAAAGGAGATAAAAACAGTGGGCGTCAGCTTGAAAATGATTAAATTTGTCCAGCTTGGCTAAAAAAGAAACTTAACTTCATGTATAGCACAAGGTGAAGATAATAGTTGTTTCTCTCAATCAAGGTAGATATTATGTTATAGTGTGGAATTGTAATTTTGATGCATCAACCAAAACGGAAAAACCCAGTCTTCTGAGTTGAAGACGTGATGTTTGAGATATTGTTCATATGAAGATTTAAAGTAAGCATAGATACCCAAGACTTAAGCAATTGCATGTTTCAACTGCTAGCTAGATGGTCAAATATGATTAAATAATTAAGACTGTACTATCAAAGGCAAACAGTCATGTTAGTGATGTTGTGCTGGAAGCCCTGAACTGATGCTGTTGACATCTATATTAATTTATCAGAGGTGCTGAATATAAGTTAAGCAGCGCAAATAAAAGTTATTTTGAACTTTTTTGTGCCTTTGACATTGTCCTCCTCTTTATTGTTACTAGCAGAGCACTGAGGAGAAATAGCATTAGTACTGCTCTTCATCAACTATGTGGTTTTACCATTAAGAACCTTTTGTATGTTAAATACTTTAAATTGGAAGTAAATTATATCATATGAATAGAACATGAAGCATGTGCAAATAAGTTTTACTTACCTTTGATTTGAGTACTTTAAACTGGAAGTAAATTAAGCTGCACCATAAATAATTATATAGTAACATAAATTTCTATGTGAATAAAACCTACTCAAAATAATTATATAGTGACACCAACCAATACTACGTGGATTTGGTTGTGCTCGGTAATTGTACGTCATAAGTGAATCGGTCAAAGTACTGATACAAATGGTTCCAACCTTCGTTGTTACACTTCTTAAGCGGTCCTTTCCTCATGTACTACTGCACCCTTGGTACAGTCACACTTTATTTTCCACTTAGGATATTATTTTAATCCATCACCTCTTCACTACTGTGCATCTAACACAGTCCCCTCCAGGTTTTTGTTTTATGTTGTTCTTTGATTATGCATTTTACTTCACTCCTGCACACACCGCACAGTTCCTACCTGGTTTTTTATTTAGTTTGCTCTTGTATTGACTTTAAAACTACGCCTTAGGTATGTTTTCTCTATTCTTTAACCAATAAATAGTACATATTGGGAGTTTGCCGCCAAGGACATCTCGTTTTCTTCTTACTAACAACATTTATAAAAAATACCATAAAATTTTATACTACACTCTTTCTAGTGTCAAACTTTTTAAGGGGCTACCACGTACATTACTTTTATTTGTTTTTGTATGACGAAAAACCGCTGATTAACACTTTTTTCTTGGCGACCAATCACCGATCAACGGTAGTTCGGCGATTTATGACCGTGAAAAACGGTGTTGGTTGGCGGTTGTTTGCCGTGCAAAATGATTTTGCATGGTGGTTAATTGTCGTTTGAATTGCGTGTGGTATTAAGAAGTATATAAATTTTATTGTACTTGTTATTTTTATTCGCCGTATTAGGAAGAGGAAAACAGTCTGCCTTTAGCATCACACAATTTGGAACGTCTTACTTTTTCTTTAATTGTTTAATATAGTTATCCTCGCGTCTTCTTTATTTACACATATACTTACTTTATCTTTAAAGTATTTAATATCTCACCCCACGAATTTTCTTTAGATCCTCTTTTTAGATTATTCTTTTATTAATCTCATGCCCCAGGTGCAGTTGAATCTCTAACTGCACCTTCCTCTGGTATGCATTCGTGAATGCCTCTCCTCTCCTTCTGTAAGTATGTATCCTGTCCACTAAAGCATTTTTTATTTATGAAACTACTGTCGCTGCCTCTGAAAATTGAATGTATCCTCATCTTTGCAAGGTATTCACTCGAGTGAGCACCCCAACACGACTCAATAGCCATTCCAACCTCAATTCTAACATAGGATCTCTTAATCCTACCTATATTAACTTCTTATCGAGTCTCACATACTTGTCTTTTATTACCTTTTGTTTACTACTTTTCCTGGCGCAGCGTTACCCTGCCTTAGCATTGAGTGTCGCGCGCTTTTCTTAATGAGGGTTCTATTCCTAATTAAGGCATAATATGACTCTTTTATATTTTGATGCCATCATTACTTAAAAATGTTGGGTCATCGTCCAAGCTCTGTTCAGAATAAAATATATCATGTCTGACAACGTTTTTACGCATGTCATTACTTTATTCATCAAAATATTCCTTTATGTTATTTAAATTGTCCTTTAACCTTTTTAAAAAGATCATTTGGATTTGATTTTCTATTTAACTGACAATTTTCTTTTGTCATATAATTTTATTTAAGCGCCGCAGCAATTCTGTCTTCCCCTAGCGTAGTACATAACATGTAATGAACTGTTTTCTGATACTGATCAGCCTCAAAATAATAATAAAGGAAGCACTAACTTGCTATATGCTGTTATATGGATTAATGGAGGGAGAATGCACACTGTTTATTAAAACCAATTTTACCCTTCTTCAAATATATTTTTTACAAACAAACGTCCAGGATACTACTGAAAAGAAGTACTAAAGTCTTAGACATGTGTACGTGACCCGTGTAGTTGGGCATTGAATACTACTGCACCCCACATGTCAAATATTGTTCGTTTGTACTATAGAATAAATAATAGTGTATGCTAAAATGATGAACATGGACCTCATGACAGTGTTTTGTGGTCATGGGACAATCTGTTAATGATATGATTAGAGCACAACCAACCATGGCTTGTTCAGTTACTAAACAAGCCACGGAGCAATCAGGTGTGGTTTGTTCACTCACCCGTGGCTGTTTTATGGCTAGTTTTGAGCTCCTTCGTGGCTGGTTCACTGAACAGAGGCTAGAGCTTATAACGGCAAAGAGAATACCGTTATAATCTTATAACGGCAAACTCTTTGCCGTTATAAGTTTATAACGGCAAAGAGTTTGCCATTATAAGCTTATAACGACTTTCTCTTTGCCGTTATAATACATAGCCGTTACACTACAACGGCTACCCCATTTTCCCTTCTAATACACTAATCTTCCTCCTTCTTCTTCCATACAACCACTCCACCTTCTCAACTTCAACTTCTTCAACAACAAAAATGTCTTCTTCCGCACCCAAGCGAAGCATCAAAAAATGCGGAAACAAGAATCTCATGTCCAAACCGCCCTCTTCATCATATGCCATGCAACGGTCAGTTCAACAACATCAATCGTTGCAGTCATCTCACGAATATGGCTACTCGCCGTATTCAAATTATCCATATCGACCATCGTACCAACCGCTCGCTCCTCCTAACTTTCCTCCCGTCCATTCATCCGCCCTGCCACATTTTTACCAACGACCGCCCGTGCCAGGCGTGTACGATGATCATTCGTCGTATATGTCAATGATGATGCAGACCGATCAAAGTCAACAACCTCACCTACCTCCGCAACAGACCGAGGTTCGTGACCGCGAAGGTACACAAAATCTGCAAAGACAGTTTTCGTACGGGTTTGTCTCTCCTAGTAACGAAGAAAATGTTGAAACTTCAACGGAGGAGCCGGAGGACGAAGATGCAAATGAGGATGCGAATGTTACAAATTCTGAAGAATTTAGTCAAGAATACACTGCACCTGTCAGTCCCGAATATAACCAAAAGAAGACGAAGTGGAAGTCTTTAAGCGGCATTTTCAGTAAACGACACCAAACCGAAGTTGAATCGGAGCCGGATCCCGGAATAGAAGATGTTGAGGATGATTATGCTGAAGAGGAAGAAATAGCAGCGGATGGAAGAAGAAAACAATGTAAGTTTACTTCCGAGCAGTACGTTTCACTTGCTAAATCGTGGATACGCATTTCACAAGACAGCATTGTTGGGAATAATATGAAAGGTCAGAAATTTTGGGAAAGAGTTGCAGATTTCTACAATTCGTTGGAAACGAGGAGTAGAACATGGGGATCACTTAGAGGCGGTTATAGAGTTATGAATGCTGCATGTCAGAACTATCTGGCAATACTGACAGGCTTGCAGAACTGGCAGCAAAGCGGTGCTGCACCTTATGACGTTGTAAGTATCGTAGATTACTTTTAAAAATAAGTTAGTATATTATGCTTGATTAGTTAGAAATGTCATACACTCATACAATTTCGACTTTATGTTACAGATTGAAGAGTCACGAACGGCCTACCAACGAAAATATGGACTTCCATTTAAATTTAACGACTGTTTCGAGCTTCTATCTAGGTTGCCTAAGTGGAAGAACCCAAGCAACTTCATGGTTGAACAGCAGAACAAAGTTAGAAGGATGAACTACTCCGAATCTAGTCCAGGAAGTGACCCGAGCTCGCAAGAAAGAAACCCTTTATTTGGAACTAGTGACGGACGGCCTATTGCAGAGCCAAGTCAATTCAGCTGGAGCAACGCGGTGCAGAGTTCTCTAGATTTATTGAAACAGTAGAGAATTCAGCTACGGAGACAAAAGAGCATAGACTTCGATTTTCGAAGCAAAGAAATCGCAGTGACGAAGAGTTCCACAAAGCAGTTAGTGTTGATAGAGAGCTTCGCAGACAACAACATACGGAGAAACAAGCCCTGTTACGAGCAAGGCTGGAGAAGAAGGAAGCACTGGTGCGGGAGAGCAATTATGTTTAAATGATTACATGTGATTTTAGTAAGCTTTCCCCTTTACAGCAAGAACTAGTAAAAGAGCAGATTGCAGAGTACAGAAGAAGCAAAGGAAGTGGAGGCGGAAGCTGTAGTGGCTCGTTTGAGGACTAGCTATGTATGTTGGGTTAAGTTGTAATATGACTGTGAACTGTTTGTAGTAGTTACATACTAGTGGGTATTTATGTACTAGCTAGGGTTTAGTTGTAATATGATTGTGTCTTATTTGTAGTATGTATGCAGTAGTTGTTTATGTAGTAGCTGTATATGTTGGGTTGAGTTGTAATATGATTGTGATCTGTTTCTAGTATTTATGCACTGGTTGTTGAAAAATGATACAATCGACAATATGATTGGAAACTAGATTTATTGACCCAACATACACACTGATACATAGTGCACGAGTGCAAACCGATACATAGTTCTAGTACCAACTACTGATTCTGACTATTTGTTCCTTTATGCGCCCACAAATGATCCACTAACTGGTCACGCAATTGGAAGTGTGCAGCTTGATCTTCAATATTTTGAACCATATCAACATACTCGTCCATTGAGTTTACATCTTTATGGGGTTTTGCATTTGACCCCGTAAACATGTCAGGATAATTAGACTTTTGATTCTTATACCCACCTCTTTCAGACTTCACAATCATGTTATGTATTATTATACAAGCGTACATGATTTCTGGAAGCACTCTTGCATCATGAAACGAGCAGGATTGCGTAAAATATGAAATCGGGCTTGTAGAACACCAAACATACGTTCGATGTCCTTTCTGTAGCTAGCTACTTTCTCAGTGAAATAACGTTCTTTGTCATTTGATGGTACTCTGTATCCTTGAATCAAAGTTCTCCACTTTGGGTATATTCCGTCCACTAGATAGTATCCAGTTTTGTGTTCGATATTACCAACATTAAATGAAACATCTGTTGACAGTCCGTTAGCAAGCTCTGTGAAAAGATATGATTGTTTTAAAATATTTATATCATTCAATGAACCTGGGACTCCAAAAAAAGCATGTCAAACCCATAAATCGTCTGTTGCTACTGCTTCAAGGATCATTGATGGCACTTTCTTATGTCCGATGAACATTTCTTTCCATCCCGTTGGGTAGTTTTTCCAAGGCCAGTGCATGCAATCTAAACTTCCAAGCATACCTGGAAATCCTCTAGCTTCTCCCCTGCGTAGTATCCTGCTTATATCGTTTGGTCCAGGTGTCTGTAGATACTCGTTCCCGAACTCTTGAACAACTGTTTTACAGAATTCTTTCAGACACTCTATTGCTGTTGATGCTGCAATTCTGAAATATTCATCCATTTGATCGCCAGCTGTTCCATAGCTTAACATCCTCAATGCCGTTGAAATTTTGATGTGGGGCGAATGGCCAATTTCTTGTGCTCCGTTCAGTCTATAAGTGAAATATGGATTTGACTGATTAAGTTTAAGATAAATTTTAGAGAAGATTGTTGGACTCATACGATAACGACGGTGGAACAAAGTTATATCGTAGGTTGGATTGTCGATGAAGTAATCTCTCATTAGTCTTTCATGTCCAATCCTGTAGTCTCTCTTATACCGCCGGTCACGCCGGCCAGGCATACTACCTCGATGGTTGCTAATTGAGCTTTCAGCGAAATTATTGGAATACCCAACCATTGTGTGTTGCTCCAGCTGCTCCTCCGTCTCTTCCTCATCTTCTAGGTCGTAATCTTCAGTTTGATTCATGTGGTAGTAATGGTGACGTAGATTTGGATCCATTGCTTGCTTTTTTTATAAATTGAGTTTCGTTGTTCTGCCTAAGTGTAGACGTACGACAGATATATATATAAGCAATGATGGTTAACATATTTTAAATATATTTTTTGGCAATAATGGTTCCGACATAAAGGTTGGGATAGTAATGATTCTGTCATTGAGTAGTCAATTCAGAAAGTTGTTGTGTTGTGAACGGTTGGCACTAATGGTTGGCAGATTGAGTAGGCAATAATGGTTTGGATAATATCTCTGCGTTGAGTAGTCAAATTCCTTTATAATGGTTTGGATAATATCTCTGCGTTGAGTTGTCAATTCGGACAGATGATGTGATATAAAGTGATATCCAAATATGTTTAAAATCTCCACTAAATCCAACCCGTGGAGTAGGATACGGGGATACAACAATTTATAAAGATACAACAATAAGCATAAAGATACAATAGTTTATAAAGGTACAACAACTGCCGACATAACATGCGAACTAGCTTCGTCAAAGTAAGAAGTGAAAATTAGCAACTTCAGTAAACCCCATTTTACGTTTTAGTCTTATGGGAATCGCAGGATGTTCAATCGCAACTAGGCATTTTCACTTCGAACACGTCTATTCTCGCATTCGAGCTCGTTACAATATGCTATTCCCCGAGGACACAAAGGTTGGTCTATCCAGTCCGTGTAATTGCAGCCATTTGGATAGGCTGGACATCGCTGCACGCGCCGACCTATATTGTTGCCCTCTGCTTGAACGACAACTTCAACCGCATACCCGCAATAGCAACGAACTGGATAAGAATCCACTACATGTTCATGCAGTGGTACACGAAAGAACTCTTCTTCTTGCGTTGATTGAGTGACCTCTTGTTGAGATGGAACTTGAACAGGGGGTACTGGGGTTTCATGTGGAGTTTGAATGTTCACTTGTTCGTACGGCGGTATAGTTTGCGGTTTCATTTGGTTTAGGAACTGAAGCTCGTCTTCAAGCTCCTGTAGCCTCATGTTTTCGTAAGCTTGTTCCTCGGAATCTGTAGATGTTGCACACGAAGACATTTTCAGTGAGTGCGAATCAAAGGATGTGCTCTAAGAATGGGGAAGAAGTTGTTTGAGTTTTGCATGTTGTGAGTAAATTAACATATGTATATATAGCTGGAAGATGGGCAATGGTGTGAACGGTCAAAAGCTACACTGTAGGGAACACTAAATGGAATCTGGCAGATGACATGACTGCACTATGCGAAGTATGCAAGACTTGACCAGTCATTGCGCTACAGTTGGTTGACCCATTACGTTCTTACGTAGAATATGAAGTTATCTGCAAACCTTGTAATGTTGGCGCATTATGTAAGAATTTTGCATTTGTATACGAGAAGACGATAATCTTGTTCATGATCAAATTGAAACAGTAATACATTCCAAACCACACTTACAGGAACCAGAACAACAGAACATAGCAACATCAAATTCAAAGTAGAGTAATAAATCTTCGATTCAAGAAAAACTAAATCCTAACGATTTCTGAGATAGCTAGATCTAGTTGCATCCGCAACGATCTTGTTCAACCGCCTTATTTCGGCTTGCGCTTCCAGTGCATATTGAAGTCCACGTTGGCACATTGGCGGGTCTATCCACTGCATAAAATTACAACAGTGAATATCATTGGGGTAATACCTATGGTCTTCGAAGGCAGGACATCCGAAGAATCGGCGTCCAGCATTTTTTTCAGTTTTGGCAACAACAACAACCGATTCATCTCCGCAACAGCAAATAGGGTAAGCTCCACTAGGTAGCGTTGGATCGATCGGATGTAGGGGCTCGATTTCTTGTCCTTCGTATACGATCTGCTTACCAGGTCTTTGATTTGCTACAACTTCGCGCAATCGAGCGTTGAAAGATTTTGTTCTCGGCTTCACTGATTTAGAATGAACTTGTGCTCCTTCACCGAATTCCACCGTAGGCTTGTTGTGTTGTACACTATTCCTTGACCGTTCAAACTCTTCATAACACTTATTCATTGTTTCATCGTCAATCTCCAAGTTGTCCATAGCTTCAATACAAAACAAATCGTTAATCAATTGAATTGGATGGGAAGTGTATGGAATTTTTGTTCTGTTAGAGATATTAACCTGGTGCATATTTATTGCCGCGTTTACACAAAAAGCAGGGCTAGATTTGTAAAAAGAAATGTTGAACTTCCCAACAGAAACAAAAAGTAGGTGATACCCGTGATAAATTTATGGTTTTGATATTTAATGCATCAAAATTTTTAGTAACATAATTACTGGTACTGTATCAATGTATAGTGTATCACTGTTTGCACTGTGTACTGTTTGACCGTTTCTGAAAAATGTTTGACGTAAAGTATGCTGACCCTTTTTTTAAACTCCTACACGTATTGAAAAGGTTAATGCACCCGCGGACGACCCCTATTTTTAACTCGTAATCTCGAAAATGTGATAATAAGTTACAAATAATGATGATAAATTAAACGAACGGTAGATTAGACAAACACTAGGTTCCATGTAATTGTAAGATGGTCCTGAGAGAAGGTCCGTGTAATTGTAAGAAGATGGATACGATATTGGCATTTTTCTTATTTGAGATACAGTTTCCAGTCCGTATGGATCGGGTATTGCTTAAGCAATGTTAGCTATATATAGGAGGAGATTTAGTTACCACTGCATAAGGAAATTACTTCCCGTTTTCAAAAGACACGGAATGTGAAAACAAATTGACAACGAGTAATTGCAACCGTTGGACTGTGCTCTGTATACTGTGCACTATTTACTGCACACTGTCCGATGTATACTGTACACTGTTTCCTATAGCTACGTTGGAAAATGCGTTCATAACTTTAGAAAAAGAGTGACATGACCACACTCTGGTCTGAAAACTGTAGAAAAAGAGTGACCGGCCTACACACTAGGAAAATATATATCCTGTATTAAAATATAACGAAAAACTGTTTCCCGTTATATTTTTTGTCGTGGCACCACAGTGGCTACTTAATCGGTCGTATTCCCTCCCTTTATATACCAACCTACCTCCTCCTTGTTCCACACAACCAGACCACCTTCTCAAATTCTTTTTTGACAATTAGAAAAATGTCTTCGTCTGAACCGAAGCGTACCAACAAAAAATCTGCAAGCAAGAAACCCATGGCCCAATCGCACTCGTCATCGTATGCCATGCAACGTCCGGTCCAAGACCAGCAATCGTTTCGCCCAACTCACGAATACGGATACTCACCGTATTCAAACGAAGATGCCTCTTCCGTTCATCAAAGATCTGGAAAAGAGATTGTACTTGAAGGGAAGGTATCCGAGCCACTAGGGACGATTGGATACAACCCTATTTGCCATTGTGGACAAGTGTCGATCGTTGTTGTTGACGAGACCGAAACAAATGTCGGACGTCGATTTTTCGGTTGTCAAGCCTTCAACGACCACATGAATTATCCTGGTGATATTGATTGTTGTTGCTTTAAGGAGTGGATTGACCCTCCCATTTGCGAACGTGGACGTCAGTATGCACTCGAAGCGCAAGCAGAAATAAGACGCTTGAGCAAGACTAAGGCGGGTACGACGAGAGATGGTCCTTTCCCTAGACCATGGTAGGTGTACGTGTTTGAATTTGATGCTTGTGTGCTCAGTTGTTGTAGTTTGTATGATTATGGTTTGGCATTTCCTTCTGTTGTACTAGTTGTCGTTGTTTCAGTTGTTATAATTGCTCAATAGTTGTTATAATTGCTCAATAGTTGTACTAGTTGTTGAAGTTTGTATGAATATGGTTTGGCATTTCCTTCTGTTGTACTAGTTGTCGTGAATTGAAATGGTTAAAGCACTGGTGGACGACCCCTATTTTTAAACTCCTACATATACACAAAATTACCACCATGACAAAACAATTACGAATAATGCTTCCAAAGGCTGCTACAGTCAATGAAATGACTAGACACTGAGTCATACAACAATATTACATACTGCAATATCACTTTGAATTTAATACGAGTCACGTGTATGTAGAGTGTACCCTTTCACATGCATGTACGGCATGATTGGACCAGTCACTGAGAAGAAAAAATTAAAGACGCGTCTCCATCATTCGTAACTGTGATTCCATTAAAAGTCTCCATCTTTCGCTCACTGCATTGAGTAGTCTCTTCCGAATTAAATGACAACATTTCATGTGATGGCACCATTTTTCGTGCTGCAATGATGTGACCGGTCATTGTACAGAATCACCCATAATATCACGAGAACCCTATAACGGGTATTCTAGTATGTTGAATTGTAACTGTTGGTCGTACATTGCCCTTATAAGTACTCCATATCTGATAATCCATCTCATACCTTCTACAGCTTCAAGCTGCACCGTTGTAGACTAAAGTGAGAAAATTTATTTTCTTGTTGTCTTATAGGTAACGTTTATTATCAACAAAATTAGTACTTCTACTAACTCTACTTATTCTACTAATGCACAGGTTACATGGACGATTCAGAAATAAGTGATGAAGAAATGGGAAGGATTTTTGATGAGTACGAACGAAACTTAGTGAACGATAACGAAATTGGATTAGTTCATGATACACAAGTTGAAGAGGTGCCTGCCGCTATTCAGCATCGAGCGGTTACAGCTCCGCGTCCTTCTCCAGCAAATCAACGACCTAGTAATAGAGCTCGAACATTGAATTCTCCAACTTCAGAATTTTCTTCTAAGGATTTGCTGGCCCTCGTTAAATCCTATATTGAGGTTGAAAAGAGGGATGAGTTGCTAATGCAAAGTGGAGGGGGTTTAACATATGAAGAAATATGGGCAATGGTCACGAGGCTATACAACAACCATCGTTCTCGGCCCACTACACGAACATCGGTTGAAATCCAAATGGCTAATCGTCATTTTGCAGACGCTTGTGATCGGTACACAAAGATTATCGAAACTGTTGAAGATGAGAACATATTTAAAACAAATCAAGCAACATATGATTCTCGTTACCTTTTCGAGTATGGTGAGGAGTTCGTTGGTTACAAAGCGTATAAACTCCGCTACAGTTGGTTGACCCGCTATGGAACTGAGTAGACTTATGGTATTGTGATTTTATTGTTGTTTTACTGTCTATTTAATTTTATGTTTGTGCGTAGACTATGGAGTTATTTGCAAACCTTGTTATGTTGGCGTGCTATTTAAGAATTTTGCATTTATACACGAGAAGAGGGAAACCTTGTTCAACATCAAATTCAAACGTTATTACATTCCAAACAACACTTACAGGAACTAGAACAACATAACTTACCGGCTATACACAAAAACATTCTCTACACGAAAATACAGTCTCTCCACATAACCAAATGCAGTCTCTACACAGAAACATAATCAAAACGTACATAAAATACATCGAAAGTACATAATAGTGGTAGTCAACAAATACAGAACGCATACTCAAACAACAGGAACATACAACTATCAACTAGGAAAACGTAATACAACAAAAGTACATAACAGTGGTAATACAACCAAAGTACATAACAGTGGTAGTCAACAAATGCAGAATGTCTACTCCAACAGTAGGACCATACAACTGACAACTGCGAAAGTACATAAAAGTGGTAGTAACTCAGTCGTCCGGGTCATCTGAATGTGTACGTGGACGTGTGCGGCGCCGATGACGTCTCTCATCATCACCAACATCTGGAGGCTGACTGGACCCAGCACTAGACCTATGGTGGTAATACATCTGCAAGTCCTGAAGTCTCTTGCGCTCTGCCTCAAGCTGGACCTCTAAATGCGCCTGTTGCTGTCGTGCCTCCTCTGCAACACGACGTAGTTCACCATCATAGTAATCTAGGCTACACCTATGCTCTATATAGCCCGTATGCCTAATCCCCATCTGCATATCATACAGATCATGATATGATATCTGTGTAGGATCCGGGTAATCGTGATGGGCCGGAGGATGAAACACGTCAACGTAACGATCCGGTCCAATGGTGGGCACTGCCATGGTCCATCCAAAATGACTGGCGGCCGCCACATGATCAGCTGCACGAAAACTCTGGCTGGGCTGGATAATATCCTCGACAACAGGTGGACGTATGCCGTGTCGTATAGCAGATGGCCCTACTAAATCAATCGATGCTGCATGCGTAATCGTGTCTGAGGACCCGGTGAAAAATCTACGCCAGAAGGTAAGGTAACACTCCCCGATAATAACAAAGCTCTCAGTCGTCCACCAGCCTGCTGCCCTGGCTATATCTAGCTGCTCCCTCGGGTAAATCATACACCGATAAGTATGTGGGTGTGGATCATCCGGAATAGCATCGAAGTCATACAACTGTCTCCAGCACCTCTCACCAAGATACCAATAAGCACCTAGCACCACGGGAGAAGATATAAGTGGAAATCTCCGTCCGGCAAGCATCCTTGCAATCTGTATGATCTCAAGATCGATGGATGTACTCTGCTCAAATGGATGCCATAGAATCTGATCTCTATACATCCTCAACTCGATCTGGTTATGGGCAACGGGATACACATGGCGTGACTCATTATCTCTGGACCCCCGGTTGTCCGCAGTCCAAAAGCATATACGGGGGAAAAAGGTCGATGGGTCTGCAGTACGGGTGATAAAATGAAAGTTCCTAGAGTACTCAAAGTACCAATACTGTAACAACTCCCAGAATCCAAATAAAGAAACCTGAGAATCAGTGATGGTGCACTGCATGTCGAGACATCTGTATAGGTATGCAAGGATAGGTGTGCCCCAATCATATAAAATCGCCCCATCGGCATTTATCTCAACCGCGACCGCAAAAAACACCACAGGAACGCTACTGCTCGAAGAACTAAAGAAAAGGTTACCCATAAGGTATAACATAAATAATCGAGCAAGCTCCAAGTCGTCATCAACAGAGTAGTGATCGAGTATCCTGTCCATAGCCGCACGGATCGTGCTCACTCTAATAGCGCCTTCTGCCTGATACGACGTAGCAGAAACATCCAAATGAGGCAGTAGATCATGAACAAGTGCACGATCACGCCATCGACCATCGTCATAAGGCAGTGGGGGATAAGCACCTACTCCAATGCTAATACCAGTAAGCATGGAGAAATCAAGCGGTGTAAGTCCTAACTCACCACAAGGAAAGTGAAATGTGTGGGTGGTTTTGTACCACCGTAGAGCAATGGCCGCACACAACTGGACATCGGCATTTATAACATGATTTATTCCTAAAATAGCAAAGAGCACAATAAGATAAAATATGACTACTAAATTATCCACTTATTTCATTAAAAGGTCTATAATATTACCTAGAAAAGATTGAAATCAAAGAGCATGTAACAGTCCTGCGACCCCTTCCTTACTCGCCAAGTGTGCATGATAATATCTAAGTGTGGTCGCTAACGAACCACGTGGACGTATATTCCGCGACTGTTAACGGTTCAACAAAATGTTATACTATCTACCCAATATCTAACACTCAAAGAATACTATTTAAATATTACTAAAAATACTTACAGCCAAACTCGACTGCGTGCTAACGTGTACTTCGTCATCTGAAAGAATGCGAAAGTTGGATAGCATTGGAAGCTTCGCCGCGCTGAGGTTCATATCCACATAGCCATCGAGATCGACCTGTCTAGCGGAAACCGATCCAACACCCCTACGCGCTTTGCCTGTTCGTCCGCCTCTACGCCCGCCACGTCCCCGATGGGCGCCTTCCTCGTGCGCCCCTATTACTTCGTTATCCATGTTCTCGGCGGCTACAAGCAAGTCTTCTATTCCGAGCACTAGTTGTTCGCCACTACCTCCTGCACCACTCCCGCCTGCGCCACTTCCCCCGGTGCAACGATCGTCGCCGTGCATGAATTTTTTGGCGAATTTTTTTAGTAATCTAGCCATATTTTCGAACGAATATTTCAAATACGGTATTTAATTTGGTTTGAAGCTGACGGATTGGTGAATTGAAGGTAAAATTTAGGTGAAAAATGGGGGTTGGAAGATGGTTTTCGGGTTAGGAAAATGGAGGAAGGGGATAATGAAGCAGGAGGCGGCTGGGGGAGGGTTTTGATGGTTTGCTTATAACGGCAAACTCTTTGCCGTTATAAGTTATAACGGCAAAGAGTTTGCCGTTATAACGTTACAACGGCAAAGAGTTTGCCGTTGTAACCCCCTTCCCCAAACCAGTCTGTGGCTGGTTCGCCCTTTCTGGGTACTCGGCTCGTTGGACCAGTTGTAAAACATGAGAGAGAATAACTGAACAGAACGGATGGTTGGTTTTGGTCTTATATAAAGAACCAGCTAATGAATGCAAAAGCTGGTTAAATAGTCATGTTAAAATAATAGTAGTACTTAAAAATGTGTATTCGTACACTGGAAACTAAAGGCAATATTTCATGTATATTTTCTAAGTCTGAAGAGCAGCTTAGTCATGTGCTAAAACAAATACATAATTCTTCATTTTTTGGTCCTTTATTACCCCATTCTTTCAATCTCAAACCCGTGTTTATTACGATACGGATAAATTTTCCGTTACCATGCCATTATAAATCATCGGTAAATATTTTCTTTTGAAATCGGTAATACCAGTTGAGCTGGTGTGATAACAGTGAATTTGTCATTTTCTATTGTAGATTAACGATTAAAAATTTTCACAACCAACGCAACGGCAAATTTATCATTTTCTATAATAAATTGTTAATATTTCTTCAAAACTAGCGGTTACGACAATTTCACCAGCCAATTTAAAACACATGTATTTTGTATAACATGGTTTATTGCAGGAAATTAAAACAAAAAAAATTTAATGATTGAATTTACATTAGTAATCAGGTGAACAGATTTTAGATACGCTTCCATCTTCTCTCATTTATGTTTTTTTAAGTAACATTGCAAGTAGTATAAAAAAGATGAATAAAAAAAATTAAGTTACAAATATTTTAGGACAGACCATAATTACCATTAGCTATGTAACAATTTTCAGATTATTAGAATATTAGTCTTCAATGCATCAGTCGATCAGTAGCCGTTACGGTAAGAAATTTTGGTTTATTAGTAAAACCAGTATAGTGATGATATTTGTAAAATGGCATCAACCGTTATAGCCGTAGCATATACCGTAATAAATTCGTAAATCAATAATTTTAGTTTGTTAATTTGGCGGTATTGAAGAAGTGATACGTAGATTGTGATTAGGAAACGTAAAGGCCTAATTCAATAATTTTTCTTAAAAAGGGTAATTCAATCATGGGTGTAGATGCATTTACTCATACACAAAGAAAAGGAAGAAAATTCATTCCTTTAAAATCCATACGCCATGGCTCAAATTCTCAACATTCATGTTTATAAATCATTGATGTTATCTGGTTTAAGAATTTAGTTTCTAAATTATTGATTATTTTTGACCTTGGTAAGTTCTTCAAATGGATTACAAGTTCATGTGTTTACTTCTTTTTTGACAGTAAACCGTAATTTTTTGAAGTTTACAATGACACAAGCCATATATCTAGAAATAGCTATTGTCTTCATCTTGTGGTATACACGACGTTAGTTTCTTTTTTATCCAAGCAGGACGAATTTAATCGTTTTCAAGCCGATGCCCACTGTTTTTATCTCCTTTGTCGCCTTGCATTTGTTCGTATCCTTTCACCGTTGTACTTGTGCAGTTCTGCTAAATGAATGTATTGGTACTAAAGAATCAATAGCAAGAATCGAATGCAGAAGTCATCTTGTTGTACATGTCACCAATTTTCAAGGAAAAGAAATATCTATGCAGACAGTGGATGAACAAACATAAAAGCTCTTGTGCTTGAGATATGGGTTAGTGTTTCTATTACTGATTTTTGTGCTTGAGTTGAAAATTTTGTTGCAGAACTGTTTACTTTTTGTTGCCAAGTTTAATCCATTTGGGGTTTGTTATACTCTTTATGCTCCCTTGTAATGTTCTGATTTTGAAACTCCTTTGGAGCATTTGTTCGTTTACATTGCAGCTCGTTTCAATATATAATGACATCCAATGGTTGTTCTAATGGTGAATTTTATGAGTGTTATCTACTAAAATTTAATAAAATGGCACTATTTTCAAAATTTCAGTTCAAGGTTTATGATGGCTTGAGAAACACCTATATTACAAAGGAGTTGTTCTTATGTCATTTTTTGTGAGTACCAGATAGAGAATTTAAAATATTATAATCTTATATTAATTAGATTTCTATGGCTAGCAATATGGATATAGATAAGAAAAAACAAAATACATTATTGGATATAATATGCAGACTATATAACTAACTCTTGCTTGCAATTACAAGGAAGCAATGTCAACTTTAGTGATGCCATCCTTCTTGTGTGCTCCCATAATTAAAATAAAATAAATGCACACACATGATGCATATATGACTTTCTTCACATTTAAAATGAGAAATAACCTAAATTATCCACATACAAAAATAAATAATTATGAGCCAGAAATTGTTAATATATGGACTAAATATTCCTTATCTATAAATCTTGACAATGTGAGCAAGAAATGCAGATCATTTAATATTGAAACGAGCTGCAATGTAAACATACTCATTTTGTCTTTTTCATTTATATTTAACTTGATTTTGTAAATGCCTATTCTTACATTTAACTTGATTAAGCATGGTTGACCATGCAGGATTGGTTAACACACCCTCCAACTCCACAGCCTAGAAGATGCAATTATCATCGTTTCGATAGTTTCAAACCGTAATTTCCAGATTTGAGCTTGCAGCGTAAGGTAATTTCGATGGTACTTAACTGTTATTTACATGTGAATTACTCCTGTGCAATATGTTTGATGAACAATTTCTACTTGCAGCATCACACTCATTTTCTACATTGTTTGTAGGCTGACGTTGTACACCAGACTCCCCACCACCATCAGTCCGAGCTGATTCTCCATTCGCCTCAGTCAAAACATCCATTTCGGCAACCAGAGTCGTCATGGCCTTTAGCAGCACCATTGCTTATGCCGCAAGAGGAAGAGTACGCAGTTGTTGGTCGGTTATTAGATGTATTTGTAATTTTATGAAATTTTCTCATCTTAACACACTCATTTAAATTTTTAATATTCTTTGTTGTAACACCAACCTTAGTAGGAACTTCCTGTGTGAGTATTATTATTAACATCAACTTTATGTTGAGAATCCATTTGCATGTGATTATTAACATCAGCATTATGTTGAGAAGAACTCCGTGTGCACCATATTTTGCACAGTTCGGCTATTTAGACAACCAAGATTTAGTTGCATTGCACTTCCTTTTCGATAACAATTAGAATTTAGGCACCTCAAAAGATACCACTCATAAATTACATCTTGCCTTATAATATGGTCATCCACCATTAAAATATGAACTTCCTAGGAAGTACCGGGGGGGGGGGTTAAGGGGGGGTGGTTGGGAATGCATATTTTTTTCTTCAGAATAATGTCAGTTAGAAACGGCTAAAAACCGTTGCTAAATTAAATATAGCAATGGTCTTTAGGCGTTGCAATATGAAAAATTGCAATGGCTACAAGCCGTTGCAAAATACATGTCTTGCAATGATTGTAGGCCGTTGCAAATTTTTTGCTACTCCTGATTTTGCAATTGCTTAGAGCCGTTGCAACATCAATTTGCAACAGCTCTAAGCCGTTGCAAAACATCGTTTTTGGTGTAGTGTTATTGCCTTGTCCTGGGTGTACAACCCAATCAAAACATCAATAATCATCCAAACGATGTGTAGAACTCTGGTCTTCAACCACTGTCTTCATCGTCGACTTATCGCCGAATCAATTATTCAGAATGGGTATAAAGTCGGGTTTTCCGAATAA
Source organism: Allium sativum (assembly GCA_030737875.1). Classification (NCBI taxonomy): domain Eukaryota; kingdom Viridiplantae; phylum Streptophyta; class Magnoliopsida; order Asparagales; family Amaryllidaceae; genus Allium; species Allium sativum. The sequence goes on along the minus strand of CM060925.1, from coordinate 300,778,382 downwards.
TTCATGTATCTTGTAATCAAATGCTATAAAAAAACAACACACGCCTCATTCCACTCCAGAATATTCTTTTATCCAAATATTTTTTTCACTATTTAACCAAATTAAGGTTTTCCAAACTAGTCGGGATTAGCGCACCTTATCGAAGTAATCATTTGTTTTATTTTCCAATCCCAACCTATTCATCCCATGGAGAAAAACTGGTAATACTCCATATCTAACACCACGGTGTTATCGGTAAATTTAATTACCATTTCACGTTCAAATCTAATTAAAATCGCCTGGAGTAAAACTGGTGGTACTCCATCCTCGACCATTTCCCAAATTTGATAATCCAAAATTATCACATTCACATTTCAATCTAATTAAAGATTTATTAAAACTCCACTTAGTTTTAATCTTCCCAAAAATTATTATTCATGATTATTTAACTTTGGGAAATAAAACATGCCACATCGACAATCTACATCGTACCATTGATTTCTGCCAATATATAACCTCTAAGCTCATACGTCTTAGAGAAGGGTGTTAAGCAAGAGAATGAATTCTCTGCTACCAAACTGATATATATTTAGCAGAGATCAACAATACAGTTCGAAAAGCAATGTTAGACACGTAATCCTGTCTTTAACTGGGTTAAAGAACCAATGTCATTTAAAACACAGTTCACGATAAACCCAACATCACATTCCACTAATTATGGAATCTTCACGGAAAACAGATCAATACATAATCGATATCAATTTTCGTATCCGACTAATAATATTAATGGGATAACGGCAAAGCCTATTAAATTCCATATATAGTAACAGCCTTCATCCATAAAAGCTCACTTCGATTATTACCAAATCGAATTCCAATTCATTGCAATTTATTTTATTAAGTTGGAAAGCTTTACTTTGAAAAAAATTCCATTAATCTTAATTAAAAATTTTATAAATTCCAAATCACATTTCACTGTTAATTCGGGCTAAAGAACTAATGCCATTTAAACACAGTTCACAATAAACCCAAAATCACATTCCATTTTATTCCAATTACCAGTTATAACTGGAAACTCTAATAATCTTAATTAAAAGATTTATTCTTTTCACACAGGGATTAAGAACAGTGTTACTGAAGACACTATTCACGACAAACCCAAAATCCACTACGATATTAATATAAGGCTCTAAAAAGAAATTATGTCGACTTATATTCAATATCAAATTCTGAAACCAACACATATCGTATGGGGGAATAACAATATATCTATCTTCCATATTCCTCCACAATCTCCGTATAGTCACGGAATCCAATATCGAAGTATCCTGAAGATGATTTCTATTCAAATCCACTCCAATTTATACTTGGAAAATTTTGGTTAGATTAAAACCATTCACAAATCCAATTTATTTATTTAAAAATGTTGGATTCTCTTTCTATTTAATAACTAGTTCATTTTAATAAAAATACGTTTTTATCTTTACAAACATGGAATTTTTCATCAAAATTCTTTCCAAATCATTTATTATGATTTTACACAAATTACTAATATTTTTAATAATTTTATCAAGGCCCTTACAGTCGGTTTCAAATAACGGCCACCGAACTGCATCCGTAGCTACCTTTTCCAAATTTGATTTGGACATAATTCCAAATCCAACCATTAGATTTCAAATCCCTCAAATTCATTGGAAATCTCTTTTCGATACGAACCCAACATTTCTAGTTTTAGGGGAATCCGATGGTCGGATCTCCTGTAATGTCAATTTGAAGTCAATGGTCGAAATTCGTGAACGATCGCAGCGTGGCGCGTTCTATTCAAGCCAGTAATATATATATATATATATATATATATATACCAGTACATATGCATGCCTGATGGGCGTGTGCATAGATGTTTTTGACCAAAGAAAGAAATTAAGTTAAGACTGAGCAGTCATTACAGGTATGTATATGCAGAAAATCTGGAATATTGGAAGGAAAAAAGAGCAGAAAACAGTTCATTTTGGAAAAAAATGTATTTAGAAAATAATTGAAAGCAGTAGTCCTGCATGATTACATCAGTGAACAGGTTGAGACAAAGAAACACAAATGGAAGGCACTAACGGAGGAACCAAAATACATGCAGTAAATGTTTATTACATAGGTTGCATCACATTGTACTAATTATTTGATAGTAGAAAGTTAAAAAAGCAAAACAGTTGGAAAAAAAAGATGACAGTAAAACAGCGGAGCAAAAGCAGGAGATGCATAAGCATTAACATGAACATGAACGGCTTTCAAGCTCCGCAAAAACCCTGTCAATATCTGCAATCTGTGGAGTTTGAAAAAACGAAGTTAGAAGTAAGGTTTATAAACCCGTAGTATGGTTAGAAAAAGATAGTTTTATGAAGTCAAAAATAAAAGCTTACCACTATCGGGTCGTTCCAGTACTCATCATCATCGAAGTCAGCAGTCTGATTTTGAAGGGAATTGTGTGAAATGGCATCATCGTGGGTGCGTTGGTTTGCAGTACGTGTGTGAATTTGAGTGGTATACAACTCGGCTGGGTTTCAACAGGCGTATCATAGCTCGTAGTAGCAATATTTTTTGAATTACGGGAGCTCCTACGTGTCGCCTTTTCACCAACAGGCATTGCCACCTCCTTATCTTTACCTGATCTTTTTGGCTGTGTTTAAAGATTGTAGGCGATAGTTAGTAAAGCCAGCAACAACAAAAAGTAAATAAAAAAATTATAATTGAAGGGAAAGGGTTGTAGTACCTTTGTCATTATTTTGTTATGAAAGCTCAGTCGTATGGATGGAAAGTGAAGAAGAATAATAGAGGTAGTATGGTGGTACTGGGTGTGAGGAGATATACATATATATAATAGTAAAACTGATTAGTTGCAAATATACTGAACAGGAAAAGGGGGAGTCAAAAGGAGTGAAAAAAGGAGATCATTAAGGAAAAAGGTATGAATTGGTAATATTTGGAGAGAATATAGCATGTAAACTTGGTAAACCAAATCAATGAGAAAAATTGAGGTTTTTATGTGCCAGTGTGTGTGATCAGTATAGTAAGCTGTTTGGAACAGAAATAAAAATTGACGGAGTAAAAGGAGACAAAAACGGGTTCTGCAGATGAATTGGTCAATTATGAAAAAAAAGGAGGAAAACTTGTGAAGTAAAATGTGGAATTGGTATTTAAAAAGTCAGTGAACACATATCCCATATGAACAAATACGATTAACCAATGTAAAGTAATGAAAAACCCGGTTATCTGTGTATCAATATTTAGTTTGGAACCAAAATTAGATGATGAAGAAAGATCCGAGCATCGTTCGTCAACAATTACCATGAATATAAAGCTGTAGGAAATTAAATGACAAACTAAATTCAGTAAAGAATACAGCCAATGAAGGATTGCTGTTAGATGCAAAGTGAAATTGGTCCTGCGAATGAACACACTAAATAGTCAAGTGAGAAGGCATTAAATATAAGAAAAAATAAGTACAAATTTGCATATCACAAAAAACTTTTTGAACCCGTTAAAAAACATTTTTATTTACTCAGTTTTAAAACTTGATACTGGCATGATAACAAAAAAACATGCAAATGGTGCAGTTAAAAATGTATGTATATGCCATAAGGTTTAACAGTGTAAAGAATTTGAATATGATTCAACTTATTATCACTGTAGGTATATTAGTAGTGATAAAGCAAGTGCAAATGAAACATTATGACTCATTTTATATTACATGTGATTAAAATGTGTCTGTAAACTATAGCTAAGCATATAATGAAGCTATAAGCCATGAAATGTAGCTAAGCATGTAATATCACGATTAACTGGTGGCCACTACAATTTGAACGTCAGTACCTTATGCAAATGTTAGTACCTTATGCAAGAAACAAAGGCAATCCCATTGTCGTATCCAGATGCAACCTCTACAATTTGAATGTCCTCAACCATATGGTTCAATGAGATTATGCAGGAAGAATGTAGTAGCCATCACAGAAGTCAAGGAGTTTTCAGCATATAAACCATCAACATGACCACATATTTTTTGAAAGCTTCGAATCTGAAACTGTTATGAAGATAGATAACAGAGTTAATATTAACTACAAAATTAGCATAAAGCAATATACTGTTACCAAAAATGAAAAGGAGAAATAGGAATGAAAAAAAATCTAAGAGAATGTACAATATATTAATGGCATTTGGGTTAATGGAGATTCCATGGTCGTTGGAGATAGGAATAACTTCGTCTAGCCAAAAGGAGCAGTTCCATTCATATAGTAAAGAATTAAATATTCATATATATTTTCAGCTAACAAAATGCTATCATTAGAAAAAGTAGGGAATTCTCAATAATAGTACATGCAGCCATAAACTTTTTTCCTAAGATAAAAACGATCAAACGATTCATATTTGGTAAAAGGGATAACATGTTTAATATAAATGGCTTATTTAATATAAGTTAATGCTAACACTCTCTTAGTACGACATCAATATTTTATGAAGTTGCCAAAATTTATGTGCAAAGATAAAAACGAATACAAATACAAAATCTGTTGCTAGCAATACAACATGTTGGTAAAATTATAAATTAAAAAACTATAGAATGTCGTAGCTAAAGTAATATACATACCGATGAATATCAAATTGGGCTAATAAAAAAATTGACTACCGAAAGGTAGTAAGAGTAGATGTAAAATGTTTGATCATGTCTTGCATAAAAGGTTGTGTACATACAAATTTAAAAGCAAGAAATAGATTAAATAACTGCGGAATCTATAGTTTTTATCATACCTAAATGCATAGTGGTGCATGTTTTTTTCAATAGATAAAAGCTTGTTTCTAAGAACATCCAGTTCAACAATTGCCTGTTAAAAATACATAAAGCAAAGTTAGTTTAATCTTATTCCTCGTAATGGAAGACATTATAGGAAACTCACTTGGTCCTATCTGCAGTAAACAAAAAAAACACCACAAATTCTTATTTGTAAGACCTAAAGGACATAAAAACTTCAGTAAACCAAGAAGTAAGAAAGGTATTTCTCTCGATTTCAAGTGGACACAGTTTTCCGAGTATGCCATACTATTGACTTTCCGCAATTCAACTGTAATGCTTCCCGCTTGGGCCTCTACTTCCGATGTTTCTTTTGTAGTTGTTGACACGGCTGCCATTGCTTCTTATGGTGATGGTACGGCTATTACCGTTGTTGTGTGTCCGCAGCCTTCCCACTCTGCCAGGGTTGTTCCTGGCTTTTATAATGCCTCGCCTATCCATGCGCTGACTCTATGCGCCGACTCCCATTCAAATGCTGCAGTCAGGGTTCCTGATGGCTCAGTCGGCATTGTCACGGCTGTTATTGCCTCTACTTCCGACGTTTCTTTTACAGTTGATGACACGCTTGCAATTGCTGCTTCCGGTGATGGTACGGCTATTATCGTTGCTGTGTGTCCACAACATTCCCACATAAGTCGATTTCAAGCAGGCGCGCAATCTGCTTTGTGGTAAATGTCCTTCCGAAGTTTACGGTACTGCCTTAGACCAATCTTTCTGTGGCTTGCTAATGTGCATTGTGCAAAACTTGAGATGTAGTGGGAAGCAAACACAGTATCACGCAGAACTGGGAATGCAAAATCTTATAGAACCGAAGCAGACAACAAAAGAATAAAAACTATTTCATAACTTAGAGAATGGAGAGCATATATAAATCAGAGAGTAACCGAAAACTTACATGTTTTTCTGTATTGATTGGACTGGATTTAAATTCTGAAAACCTGGGTTATGTCATTCCTCATCCTCCACTCGACTATTTGAGTTGCGGTCGAATATCAACTCTTTTACGATCAGTACCCTAAAAAATTTAAATTTATTTCAGTGTTCGAACCAAAGCAAGGAGTAAACGAATTAAAAATTATAGAATACAGATCATTAATCAACAGTTTTACCTGTAGTGTTTCAATGGAGAGTGTTTCCAGCGCGTTGAGTAGTAAATAAACATTTCCTCTCCTCCTTTTCCGGGCTTGAGACCGGCATCAAATAAATTAATATTTGATGGCGGGGTTAAAAATGTTTTTTTCAAGGAACATGTTTAAAAATTTTAATGCTTGTGAATGAGAGGAAAAAGGTAGGGAAAACATTACTCTTGTTAAGTGGGGAAAAAAGCCTGAACATTGGCTGCATCAGTGAGGCAAATATGAAAGTGCAAATAGATAGATGTCGGTAACAATAATGATTATTTTGTGCGAAATAAAGATGGTAGGATAACAAAATGCCTAACTCATGTTTGAAGTACATGTTAGTAAAACATCCTTGTAAACCACATTTCTCGTATACGTACCATCTTTTCGTGCAATGGGTCCATTTTGGACTAAAATTTTTGTTGTCTCTTCTGCAATACCTCTAGATACAACTACATATAACTGACCGTGGGTGAACACATGTTGGTGTATGTAGATACCAACAGTCGGAATGGTTTGACCTTGAGATTTGTTGATCGTAAGAGCAAAAGCCCGTTTAATAGGAAATTGTTTTCTAATAAGCGTGAAAGACATGCTAACATTTTCCGAAGGCTTTAATGGTATTCGGGGAATAAAAACTCTTGTACCACGGAAATGACCAACTGCAATTTCTGCATCAATAAGATTTCGGTGAAAAACACGACATATTAATCTTGTTCCATTACATAATCCTATCTTAGGGTCAATATTGCGAAGAAGCATGATTGGATAGCCAACTTTAAGAAAAAGTTTGTGTGGCGGTAGTCCACTTGGGGCAAGAAAAATTAAGAATTCATGTTGATACAAATTATGTGTGTTTTCTTCAACGGAGTCAAATGAGTAGTACGTATATTTCGGACTGGGAAACATGTCAACAACAGTATTATTGATAGCATCAACAGTTTCATTTGTGGGGGCCAAAATGGCTCTATTCAAAATAGAAGTAGCATCATATACTGTATCGCTAATAGCTGGGAAAACATTGTCAAGTAACGAATAAATAGGGTTTGTATTGTCCGACGATATAATAACATCATCAGGGAGTCTGATCATGTCATCATGCACATATGGTTCATCTCCGTTAAACGAAGCTAACATATGATGGATCATGTATAGCACACATATTTTGTGTTAAGTGAAAAACCTGTACGTGTGACCATATGTATGATTGTGTAATGCATGCATCAACAGTTTGAGCTCTAGTACCATTTCGGACAATGGGCAAAACTTGCTGAAAGTTACCACCTAAAATTACGATTTTGCCACAGAATGGTGTGTCTGTATTACATATATCTCTAACTGTTTTATCTACGGCCTCAAAAGCATGACGATGAGCCATTGTAGCTTCATCCCATAGAATGATCTTTGTTTCACGAATTAGGTTTGCAATATCAGATTGTTTTGGAATGTAACAGGTGGAAGAAGAATCAAGCAGTATTGGTATTTTAAATCCTGAATGGGCAGTTCGACCACCGGGCAATGCTAAAGCAGCAATTCCCGATGTGGCAACTGCAAGTGCAATTAAACCTCTACTTCGTGAGTGAGCTAAAATAGACTTATACAAAAATGTTTTCCCTGTACCCCCCGGCCCATCTATGAAAAAAACAAAATTTATGTTATGAAAAATAGAGTTCATGATAACATCAAATGCATGTCATTGTTGTGAATTTAAGCAATTAATAAAGTCGATGTCTTCTTGTGGTACATGGACAGATTTTTCATTCAAAATAGCAGTACAAATGTTATAGACAGACTCGAAATTAAAAGAAGAAATTGGAAAATCATAGTCAAAAACGGATTTTTTTTTGTACTGCATTAGCAATCTGTTAAGGTCTGCTAGACAAACATGAGTGAAATATGTATTGTCGGTAATTGAAGATGTATGTTGGTAATCTTCAATCATGTGTTCAAACAAAAATTCCCATATTTTACGCACATGATTTGGTTCACAGTAAACTAAACTTGTAACAAATAATCTTCTAAGTGCAGTTGGCATATGTGTGTTAGAAGCATCCCGTAAGGAGTCGTAAATATCATCATCATTTTCCAATAGGCCTCTTTGTTCAGCTGCTTCTTTAAAAGTGTGGTATTCTGTTCCTTCGACGGTAAGTAAATCATTAAAAGAGAAGGCGCCTCTAACGTGTGTTAGGAGTAATCTCAAGAAATAACGATCACCTTCAGTGGGTGAAACGGTATAAATTCTACCTATAACCCTACGATTATTTTGTCTACGAATCCATAACTTATGCTTATTGTCCCACCAATATTTTTGTGGGAACTCATGGTAAAAGTACTGTCTTGCCTCTTCATCGCTAACATTTGTACTAAAATATTCAGTAAGCATAGTTTTAGTTCTAATTTTTTCATTTAGTATATCGTTCAATTGTTCAAATGAAGAAAAATGTTGTTGATGTCTATTTGGCAGATGGATTTGCATACCAATAACAAAGGGTATAATGCTATTAAGATGGAATTTAAAGATTCTCCATAAAGACTCAGGTGGGCAAACCCATCGAGCATTAGCAAATTTAGTTATTTCATCGTTGTTATCGATTGTTGAGGTAGAAAGACCTACTGAAACGCGGTCAGACCCTTTGTACACATACTTGTAAAGATACTTAACGGATTTAATACTTGAATATATTTCAACATTTAAATGACAATTATATTTTAGTAGTAAATGCGGGTTATATGGCACTACCCAACGATTGTCAATTGTGTTATTCGTTGAATTATTTTGTCCCATGTTATCACGTCTCCTATATATTGGGTATGAGTCGTTTCCTTGTACGGTAACGGGAGCAAATGGTTTTGGGAATCCTTTTTTACACTCACCATTTTTCATGCATGTCGCATTACTGTTAAAATGTCCGCACGAATGATGAATCATGTGTCTTAGAACAGCCGCATGTAAATCAGGTCCTAATTCTTTACATGGAATTTCAGCTCTAACAACAGAGTCATACTCATCGGGATTACTAATCTTATCGTTCTCAGCTACAATTATTAAAATATGTGTGTGTGGCAATCCCTTTTTTTGAAATTCAACAACGTGTACATGTGCAATAACCCTGCCTAAAACGCCTATGTTAAATAAATCATGTTTTAATTGTTCTAATTTTGCACGGAAAATTCTAGTTGTTAAGTCGGGTCTATCTTGCGGTAGTTATGCGGGAAGCAGTTCGTTAAGTATTTCAAGCCATTTAGTATTACATGTAATCGTAACAAAAAAATCAGGTTTTCCATACCTTTACACTACGGCCATTGCATCTTGATAGCTTGATGCATATCTCGTGGACTACCAATATGAGGTGATGGAAGAATTTTTTTTTTACGCCTACATTATCTGACATTGAGAATGTATAAGTAGATGTAGGATAAGGATGTATGAAGTAAGCGAAAAATAAGTAAATAGGAAAGCGTTAGAATACGTAACATACCGGTCGATGTTTCGCCTGCGATCGTTGCATCCTGCAACCCTTGGTACAAATCAGCCCTCATTTTATCTTAATGAGTACGAACATATCTCAGTCTCATCGTTTCTATTTTAACATACATATCTATGACATATTCTTGAAAAAGCTGGCCGGCAAGCAGGAGAAGCGATGTGTCTCCAGGTCGTATCTGGGAGAAAATGAAGGTATTAGCAAATGGAAAGGTCATAATAAAACATAATTGGAATTTGGATAGTGATATAATCAAAGACAATTAAAGCAGTACATAAAAGAAGGTATGAAATGGAAAGTAATGTGATTCCAGAAGATTAAAAACAATGAATAGTAACAATAAGATGCATATGAAAATATAACTATGTAGTGTGAAATAATTGTGTACAAACCTAGTATCATATAAGTGGGGCAGAACATATTGTCAACATAATCTAAAAAAAGTTTGCAATGTTTACATATAATCAATTAGATTGACGGTTGTATGAATTGACTTGAGTTCAACACGTATGGACATTTGATATTGTATTACCGTAAATGTACCTGTATAAGATGCGAGTAATAAGACGTACAACTAATTTCATTGTTTCCACTATCGTGTAAGCTCAAAACCCTACCATGGTGACCATAAGGTAGCAATAGTGGATACTAAAGTGGATCATAATATCCAACTGTATATGGAACCCATTGTAGATTTCCAGACCATGTTCTGACAATTATGTCCCTACCTTGTAAATCATCGGATTCATCGCCTACAATTATGGCAGCAACTTGTGATGCAGTAGGCATCTCATGAACATGCCGATCAATTGTGATCTCTTTAATTTTAATTCTGCAAAGGTGCATACTAGGACGTTGTCCCAACTGACGTAGAACGGAAACAAATGGGTTAACTGAATTTAAAACATCTGTTATAATCTGAAGTAGCTCAGGTCTTAATACTACATTATCCAGCTGTCAATTTTCAATTTCATGTTCTGTGTCGTAAATGTATAGCTGTAAATATCGTGGTCTGATTCCATCAGTAGGTAGCACACTGCCAATACGATGGTAGATGGAACAATGAGGATGATATGAGTAAACTCCATCCATTCCGTTTGCCAAATTTTGGTAAATTTCTGCACCCATTGATGTGAAAGCAAATGCATTGTTGTAAGATCTGATATTAGTTCGGAAGTGCATGCCAACTTCAGTTTGATCAGTAAACAGGGCGATCAACTGGGGAGGCGCGGAAGGTAGAGACATATGAATCGTACCATTTGAACAACAAGACAATGAAGATTCAAAAGCAATTTTTTTGCTGTGCAAAACGTACAAATTATTGGTTCTGGGAGGACATGTTTACGAAAGACATGGTTGGCTACAAAGTTTCGCACGCAGTTATGGGATGTTCTCAATGTTTCTAGTGGAACAGCATTATTTTGGACTGCGTGAAAAAGAGGGAAAAAGAAGTTAAAATGACATATAAATGCAAGCTACGGGATGAATGCATGAGAATTTATGAATATCATATCAAATAGTACCATTGATAGGTTCAGGTTGTTGTTCTATAGACTGAAGTCGCTGTGAACGGCGTCGTTGTCTACGGTTTGCCAGATGTTGTTCATGTTCATCGTCAGACATCCAAGCTCGCTGAGTAAGGCGTCTATGTTCTCGTTTTTCATTATCCATTGGGGTAATGAACAAAGTTAAATGAGTAGAGGTATGAGCAGAAGAGTACAAGTGAAAAAATGGCAGGATATTAATTGTTTAAATGACAGAAGATAAAGATATGAAGAAGAAAACAGTTGTTGTAATCATATAGATTTTTTTAGGTGTAAGTAAAAAATTGCTTAAAATAAGGAGAAAAAAATGGAAATTTTAAAAATAATGGATTAACCGAAGGAGGACGGAGTAAAATTAAAAAAACTGTTGCTTTTCTTAAAGTTTAGTAGTAAATTTAGGACAATAATGAAGCAGTACAAATGGTACGAATGTGAATAAGTATAATATATTATTAGTTGAAATCCAAAGGATTGTGTACTCGTATTTTCTAAAATAAGTGAAATAAAATTTAATCATAGTTTTTGTCATATATATTTACTGGAAATATGTGCTTAAATTCCGCTGAATTCGCATTGGTCCATCGGAAAGTAGAAAAATATAGTTCATTCAACCAAACACAAAAGAGATAAGCTTTCATAGGCTGGGTTGTACGAAGGTCACTATAAGAATTGTATACGAAACATGTAAACCCGAATTGCAGGTTCAGCAAATAGATACGGATGCAATGTATTGTGAAATGTGAACTTTGTAAATAAACATATAACATATGGTCAATGTGAATGCAACGTGAAGGCATTACTACTTTAGAAATGGCATGTGATAAGTGTTGATTATATTACGATGAAAGTAAATGCAGAAATTTGATGTATACCTTTTGGTGGTTGTATCGGTGGCGCGACAAATGCACAAATTTAAGAAGAGTGAAGAAATATACTTCCGGAATTGAGCTGATTGAATAATCTTAGCGTGCAAATGTAAGTGCATATCGATTGTGGTCCGCATTTACTTGCACCTTTGATATATGAAAATGGATGCAACAGTTTGTTGAACAACTGACTGACAGGAAAAAAATCACTGGTAATGTTTTCATGTGAGAGTTGTGGTCATAGTTGAGAAACTGTGCCTCGCCATGTACAATGGCTGCAACAGTTTGTTCAACATATGACTGGAAGAAGAAAATTACTGGTAATCTGTTCTTGTCAGTGTTGTGGTCATAGTTGACAAACTGTGCCCCGCCATTAACAATGGCTGCAACAGTTTGTTCAACATCTGACAGGCAGCAGAAAAACATGCGTAATCTGTTAATATGAGAGTACATAAGTATAATATCAGTTGTGTAAATAAGTATGATAACATGCATGATTATATTTTTTCAATAAATTGCATTACACTTTACCTTCCCTGTCTAGTAGAGTAGTTCACATATATATGTTTTGCCATGTTTCAGCACACAATTCATTGCACCAATTGTTAGGTATTGGCCTCCATGTCACTTTATTCTTGTACAAACATCCCACCTCATAAATCTTCCCACCTTTAACACATGACCACTCATACTGACAGACCATTGCACTTTGTAGATGGATACACCCATCAACGTGCTATGCTTCAGCTTGTTATGCCATCAGTTGTAGAATCCTGTTTGGCAATTTTACAGAAAAAACATGTAACTATATCAGCTATTTTACAATTAAAAGCAATAAAGGAGATGGCAATTTTTCAAGTTTACCCCACTTTTGTATAAATAATTCGACAAAGGGAAAATAAATTGTAAACGTGGTCAACATTGTTTGGTCCTGTAAGCTTTCAAGGCAACAATTTTGAGTATTTTATTTTCAAGATTTAGACAGCTGATTTGTGTACATGGTAAGAGATAATGAAGAACTTAAAGTCCTAAAAGCAAGCAACTCCCTCTCTCTCTCTGTTTTACGCTAAAAAGAGAACGAAAAAGTTTCAAATACTGTAAAACTAAATCTGTGCACATGCTACATAGATGGATGTCAATATGACTGAACAGAATATTTGATACATTAAGCAATGTTAATATGAATGAAGGGCTACTACGTGCATATAAAAAAAGGTAACAATGATATAAGAAGCATAGTTAAAGTGAAGTGACGGAAACACATATTTGCTGGTCTTAACATCTACGTGATTATTGTTGCTGAACTAAACAACCTTAATACTAATGCATTCGTAAAAATATTTAGATTTTTTTTGTAAATGGCAGTTACGCAAATACCTCTTCAATATACAGCCTCGGAGGGAAACCTTTCATGGGTAAAAATATTGTTGGGATCGTCAAAGAGGAGAAAAAGAATAAGGCCTCCCGATCATGATATAAGAGCAGTTGAATAAGCACGTCTGTCAAACCCGTGGATAGCTTCTATCATGCAAAGTCAGCACTGAGACCAAAGCTTTGGATATTTAAACCTATACCAAAAGTAGACAGTTTCAAAATTAATTAAACTTATATAATCCTTAAAGAAGTAAATAACACTTTTCAATGAATTCAAGTGCTACCATGCTCAAAACCAATTTGGCATACATATTTTTTTCTGTACAAAACCAAACTTAATTATGTGAAAATAATTATTTGCACAATGTTCATATTGTATCATAATATAATATGATTTCATTTGCCAAAATTACCTGGATAGAGAAAACAAAATATCCTCGCAAATATTTATTGTTGTTTGATGATGGGTCATATATGGATTAGGCAATCCAATAACATATGTAACATTTATCAAAAATGGGTAGGGGGGTTAAAAAATGGTAGTATTTTCTAATAGACGAACCATATAATGTACAACTTATCAAATATAACAGCAAAGAAAATAAAATAATAAAAAGCTACAAAGCCCGAATTATGAGCATGAATCCATGCAAAAATTGCATGAATAAAGGATAATGAAGTAAAAAGCCCATGGTTGTCTCTCCACCCACTAAAATAGCTCTACTATACTTCGAACCTTCAAGCATCCGTAAAAGAACAAAAACATTGTTAAATTTATTAACATGCCAAGGTTGAAGCTAGGGAAGTGTACCAAATAAAAATACTTGAATTTCAAAGTAGGAACCATGATAGTATGACTGAACATAATATTTGATACATTAAGCAATGAAAATATGAACGAAGGACTGCTACGTGCATATTAAAAAAAGGAAACCATGGTATAAGAAGCATAGTCAAAGTGAAGTAAACAAAACACATATTTGCTGGTCTTAACATCTACATGATTATTATGGCTGAACTAAACAACCTTAATACTAATGCATTCGTAAAAATATTTAGAATTTTTTTCTAAATGGCACTAACGCAAATACCTCTTCAGTATATAGCCTCGAAGGGAAACCTTTCATGGGTAAAAATATTGTTGGGATCGTTAAAAAGGAGAAGAAGAATAAGGCCACCCGATCATGATATAAGAGCAGTTGAATAAGGACGTATGTCATACCCATGGATAGCTTCTATCATGCAAAGTCAGCACTGAGGCCAAAGCTGTGGATATTTAAACCTGTACCAAAAGTAGACAGTTTCAAAATTAATTAAACTTATATAATCCTTAATTAATTAAATAACACTTTTCAATGAATTCAAGTGCTACAATGGTCAAAACCAATTTGTCATACATATTTTTTCTGTATAAAACCAAAGTTAATTATGTGAAAACAATTATTTGCACAATGTTCATATTGTATCATAATATAATATGATTTTATTTGCCAAAATTACCTGGATAGAGAAAACAAAATATCATCGCAAATATTTATTGTTGTTTGATGATGGGTCATATATGGATTAGGCAATCCAATAAAATATGTAACATTTATCAAAAATGGGTAGGGAGGTTAAAAAATGGTAGTATTTTCTGAAAGATGAACCATATAATGTACAACTTATCAAGTATAACAGGAAAGTGAATAAAATAATAAAAAGGTACAAAGCCCAAATTCTGAGCATGAATCCATGCAAAAGTTGCATGAACAAAGGATAGTAAACTAAAAAGCCCATGGTTGTCTCTCCACCCACTAAAATAGCTCTACTATACTTCAAACCTTCAAGCATCCGTCAAAGAGCAAAAACATTGTTAATTGTATTAACATGCCAAGGTTGAAGCTAGGCAAGTGTACGAAATAAAGATACTTGAATTTCAAAGTAGGAACCAATGTGGAAAAAGATCCACGGTTAGATTTTAAGGAAAAAATTGAACTATTATAAAAATAATGGGATTCAAGATTAATGCACACAGAGAAGTAATATCCCATATTAATTCCAAATTTGAGTTCAATTACGGTATATGCAACGACAACACACCCAAACCAAAAGTACTACAAAAAATTCACGGTTAAGATAGCACTGTACCCACATGTATGTGCGTAAACAATTAAAATAAAATAAAAAGCCACAAACTTGGTTATTTCAATAACCAAGCTAAGAGCTTAAGTTATTGAAATTACATTCAAAGCCGTCAAACAGAGAATGCGACAAACTTGGTTTAGGAAAGGATGACATCCACTAACAAATGAAAAGGCAAAATGTACGAAAATGGAATCACGATTTCCAGATTGTGAGAACTAAATGAAAACAACTAATGACATGAGCGTGCTTGTACATTATTTGTTTATTCAATGCTAACAGTGCAAAACCCAAAGATCATTAGAAATACTGTATAAATTATTTAATGACCCAGGCAGATTTAAACCCATTGAACTCAAGAACCATGGTGACGATTTCCGGATTGTGAGAACTGAATGAAAACAACTAATGGCATGAGCGTGCTTGTACATTATTTGTTTATTCAATGGTAACAGTGGAAAACCCAAAGATCAGTTGAAAAAGTTTATAAATTATTTAATGACCCAGGCAGATTTCAACCCAGTGAACTTAAGAACCATGGTGATAAACATGAACACATACTTTTAAAGCTGTCCCAAAACAATTAACATTTTTTGATAAAGGTCAAAATTCATAACATCATGGTTCTGATAGAGCAACCCACCCAGGTATTTGAATCACCAATATTACAGACAAATAGTAAGAATGTTACTCGGTATTTGTGTGTAATATTGGTGATATAAGTAGAACAAATTTAAATCTGGCAATATAATCAAACATGACTTTTGTATAATCCCTTTTTTTTGTATGTGCTAAGTCTCACTGTCATAAAATAATTATTAGTTCTTAAATAATTGTTAATAATTTTATGTAAATGCACCATTTGACGATTTAGAATGACATCAAGCTATCAAACTTTTTGTGATGTAATATACTTAAGTATATCACACAACAGATTGAGCTATCAAAACAACACATTCAGCAATCAAAACAACGACCTCAGGCACAATAATACGCAAGTACACTCAATATAGCAGTAAAAAATGCATTACTGAAGTCAACTACCATGTCAGTGTTTCAAAATTAAGCACGTAATAAATAGTACTAATATTGGTCGTTCAAAGTTGGTAGGTACCTCGGTGATACAGCCTAGAAATCAATGTCCAGCGGCACAAACATGGATACCTGCAGGTTTGGAGAAAATAACATTACGGAAGAGGAATAGGGTGAAGTGATTGTATTAAAATCGAAGTTTACCTGGACTGAAGACGTCAGCGTCGGAAAAAAGGTTGTTGAGGGTGTAAAGAAGCAGATCTGAAGAGCAGTAGGCTGTAAACATGCAGATCTGGACAGTACTCGATTATGAAACGATAAGGAAGCCAAAAATGAAATGGGGAACGGTGGGTTTAACGGGAAATCAGAAGTAACTGGCGGTGAAGACGAAATAAAGTAGACGGAGGTCGTTGGTAGGAGGAGATCTGAAGAGAACGAAAAATAACAGGTAGTGGAGTAGATATGAAGGGCAGACGCCATTTTTTTTTTGGCAGAAAAAGAAGGAAGAAGACGTAATAACGGAGTGGAAAAGTGGAGGAAAAAAGAAAACTGCCGACATAGTTAGACCAACGAAAACAGTAGTGGGTTTTGGATATTAGTGTTTGCAATTACAATTTCACCCTTCCGTTAAACATTGCAATTAAGTTCACTTGCGTTGAAACCAAAGGATTTTTTTGACCATTCAAAAAAGCTTCACCATGGAGAGGTATTTGTATTATTAGTATAGATATATATATGTATATATATATATATATGTAATACATATTTCGTTCAAAACGTATTTTATAAATTCGTTTTAAAAACGATTCCCACTTTTATTTTAATTTTAAATCAAAATTGAATACTCTTATCATTTCAATATTTGAATGATAATATTTTCAAAATACCAGATTTTGAAATCATTTCCTTTTTGATATTCATTATAAAAATGAATAAAATCGATATGAATATCATTCGTGTTAAAATGGCGCAAATTTAATCAACACGGCTTCACATATTTTCGTGTCTGTCTAAAATCGGACATCAAATTCACGTTTTAATCCTTTACTGAACATTATTTTTAAATATTCGTTATTTTGAAATATTCGTTATTATCGAATTGGAATCAGACACAATCAACTACCATATAATGTTATTTATGTGGATTTCATACAACACATGTACACAACAATAATGATACACAATCAACCATCATCCAGAGTGCATTACACAACTGCATAAGCATTAAATATAAATAATTAACGCTCGCAACAGTCTGTCAACCAATCGATTGACATACAACTAAACAATTGGTATTAGTGTACGTCAAATATCATCCCAACATCCATGTGGGGTTACAATCAACAAATACTGAATATTATTTGTACAGTTGGGCGATGTGTAATATTTATCGTCCCAATCAATGTCTGTTAAATGGGTGTACATAAACAAATCGTCCGATTTGAAATGAATATTTATTTTTATTTCAGAAGAATTTTATGTCGTTCATATATACGTTAAAAATTATACTTTGAACGATAAAATATTTATTTCAACACTTAACTATTTTTAATAGTTCATACTTCCAATAAAAATGATATTTTTATTATTCAAACACTTTATTCAACACATGAATATTTTTAATAGTTCATACATTCAATATAAATGATATTTTTATTGCTCAAACATTTTATTCAACACATGAATATTTTTAATAGTTCATATATTCAATCAAAATGATATTTTTATTATTCAAACATTGTATTCAACACATGAATATTTTTAATAGTTCATACATTTAATAAAAATGATACTTTTATTGTTCAAACATTTTATTCAACACATGAATATTTTATATGGTTCATATACACATTAAAAATGAGATTTTTAATGTATAAATATTTATTTCAGAAAATTTCGACATTATAATGGTGCGATATTAAAACCGGAGTAATGTCTAGCATTACCCCTCTCCTGATACTGGCTCGCGCCATACACAATAATCACAACTAATTCAAACAATCCCATAATCAATTCACAATCAATTCTACGACCACAATCCAAATTTCCATAATACAATCCAAATAAGCAACTATGATTTGTACAATAAATATTGTTGGGGGCTACTAATCCCCGTCTGCAACCTAGTATATATTTAACTGTAAAATAAATTGAGTGGGAAGGTGTTCTCGCATTGGGATCCACTCCACCATTATTTTCTAATGTACTGATTTGTTGTTCTGGTTCCAGAATTTGCAAACGAGCTCAATCTTCATGCCATCTTTTTTTCTAGCTTAAACGCGCTTTTCTGGACAATTTTCGGCTTTCCCGAAAATGCTCCATTTCGCCGGAAATCGTGAAAAGACAGTATTTGGACAGCAGACTTTGGACGCATTTTCTGAACAACTCCACAATCCAAAATATGACTTCCATATATCCAAATCGAAGAGAAAAACAAGATCTTCGACCTTTGTAGTAAGGGGTTTTGTCCAGAAACGCTCGAATTGGATGATATTGATGAAATAAGATCTGGGTTGTTTTGCACATAATAGGAATTTTGGTATAAAGAGGGATTTTGGGTTTCGTGGGGCCCACGGTTTGAGATGAGGGCCGAGGGAGGGCGGCAGGACCTGGTTGGGTGTGGGGGAGGTGCAGCCAAGTGGTGGTGGTGTTGGAGGGGCCCACGGTGGCGGGTTTGGTGATTTGGAGCCTAGGGTTTTCAAGAGAAAGAGAGAGGGAGAGAGAGAGGAGGAGGAGGAGAGGGGAGAGAGAGGAGGAGACCGGCGCTGGAGGAGCATAGACGGCTGGCTTGGGAAGGGAGCGGTTTTCTTTTTTTTTTATTTTCATGCGTGAACGATGAATGAGAGAGGGAGAGGGCGGGTTGACTTTATATAATTATTTGATTATTTAATTCCAAAAAGTTACTTTTTCATTTTAGCTCCAAATTAAACCTAACGACTATCATCCTTAGCTAATTATCCCCACTCCAAACACAATGGAATATGTTTCATAAGCCAATTCGATTGTTTCGATCAGTTTTCATCAAAATTAAAATATAAACTATATAAAATTCAATATTTGTTTTCAACGTATATTTTAATTTATTGGCGCCACATACTGACTCCAAAAATTCGACAAAAATAAATCTAGTTATGTTTTGACGATACAGTCCTAACAAAAGAAATTTCGTCAAATTTGGAGACCGTCTAAAAAATGGCCAATTTCCAGTTGATTAAATTCAAACTTAAGTGACCAAAAGCGTTTAAATTCACCACGCTCGCATATTAATTCCAAAAATTATGAAAATTGGAATATAATAAAAATCTGACATTTTAGATCCAACAAAAGTGGTTTCGTCGAAAACGGAGGTCGTTTGCAAAATGGCTATTTTAAGAGCTATATATTATATTATAAATATATATAAATTCCATAGAGACTACTTTAAATTTTAAACTGGACATAACTTTCAATTTATATTATGAAATATCAATTTCTTACATTTGTTAGAAAGATATGATTAAACAGATTCTAATATTTCTTGTTTTACTGAAATCCGATTTATTTTGAATTATGTACATTCAGTTAAAGTTTAAAATCGAATTTTCAAACTACCGTACCATTTCAGGTTCGTTTTATAATTAAAATAAATTTATATGTTCTAACTTTGGTTTTAAATAAATTTATAGTCGTTATTATTTAAAATAAATCATTTTAAATCTTCAAAATCCATTAAAATAACTAAAATAAAAATTTTAAATTGGTTTTGAAAATCCAGGTTGTTACAATCTCCCCACTTAAATTCTTTCGTCCTCAAAATGGAACGGAGCTGAAAATTATTTAACCAACCAACTCAACTTTCATTATGGCTTTCATTCTTCAACTTTTCAGTTTCTAAGAATTTTTTAATTTCTCAAAAATTTGGCTAACACCCTAAATTTTCAAAAAAAATCGCCATAACCTCCTTTGTATGGGTTGATATTTAAAATTGCAGCTTGCCTCACAGGGCCCTCATCAATCAAAAATAAAAAGAAAAAGACAATCGGCTCATGAAATCATCAAAACCCAAGAAATACAGTAAACATGTACCTATTTATCAGGCATACAATTTAATTCCTCTTCTTAGCTTCCATGCTATGACCTGTTCAGTATATATGCATGCACATATACGCATTTCCAATCGATTTTCAATTCAGTTCATTATTTGCCTCAATTTGGCTAAATTTACCTTTCATTCTCTTATTGGTTTTATCATTCCAATAATTTTATTAATCATACTGATAATTAAACATCACAACCAGCAATCAACTAGTTGCATAGCTTTTCAAACATATACTTTTTATAAATGCGCAAAATCATGTTTTTAGTGTCAAATCTCAAACATTAACCCTATCAAAGTTTTGGTTCTCACACCAGTCAAATGGAATCATATAGATATCCCACTTTCGAAACTCGAACATAAATGTTGATGATGCGATCGCTATCATCAGAATCATCTCCGGGCGACTAGAGTGTGATTTTATATCTATTTAGAATATTTGAGACTTCGAATATATGTTCATGACGTGTATGCGCAAAATCTTTATATACTCGATTGTCCAAATTAAAATAAAATAATATACCCAAATACATATAATAAGACAAACTTTTCAAAACTAAGTTTGTTTTTAATAAATAATGCTCTTCTAACTCATTCTAGGATGCTATTTGATCCTACCTCTAACGAGTCATTCTTATTGGATATTACTAATCCAATGTCCGAGGAATTATTTCGTTTGGTTCTAATATGCCTTGTTCTCGAGCTCTGTAAACCAAAGATCTGATACCAAAATGAAATGACCCAAACTCGCTGTTACGGGAAAGCCCGAATTGAGTTGAGAACATGATAATTCGAATGCAAACGATAGAACATTTCATTTCTATTACAACAATTACATCAGAGTATAAGAATATAACAGAGTATGAATTAATAATATACATCAGAAAAATATCAGTGATTTAAGTTATATTAGCAGCGGAAAAATAATACATAACAAAACTGAAAGAGATACACGGATACAAACACTACAACAAAAACAGTCTATTACAACGTCATTTTTACAACGGGCATTGGCTGCCCGTTGTAATAGAGGACTATCACAACGGTCATGTAAAGCCCGTTGTAATAGATGCCATGTACAACGTCTTTTTTACAACAGGCAACAAAAGCCCGTTGTAATAGGACTCTATTACAACGGTTCTTTCTGGCCTGTTGTAATAGATGTCAATTTTACAACGTTCACAAAATGCCCATTGTAATAGATGTCAATTTCACAACGGGCAAAAAATGACCGTTGCAATAAGTGTCAATTTTACAAAATGGCCAAAAAATGCCTGTTGTAATCGTTATAATGAATGTCTGATGTGAATTTTTAATAATAATTAATTAATTATCATAATACTTTCTTAAAATTAATATTTATTATTTATTCATATTTAATAATTTATCATTAATAATATTATATATATTAGTCATACGTTACTAACTATAATTTATCATTAATAATTACTAACTATAATATTACATTACTAATAATATTTATTATATTAATCATATGCTACTAATATTTATTAATCATTAATAATATTATATTAATCATATATTTATTATTTACTAATATTTAATAATTAATCATTAATAACTAATTTGCTACTATACAAATTGAATTACTTTGTAAAAGTTTTCGAGAGAATCTTCGCCATATGAAAGGATCGAATCAACATGTTCTTTTAATGTGTGCTATATACATTTAGGCATGAACGATGGGTGAATGAAGTATAAATTTGCAGCTAGCTACGAATAAGATATTTAAGAAGAGCACTTCAGGGTAATTTAGTTCATGATTTTTAATTCAACTAATTTGTATTTAATTGATCATTTATTTTTAATTGTGTAATATGCATTTAATAATTTGAATTACATGAATTATTTTGCCAATTTCATTAAAATAAAAAATTATTTCAAATAAATAAATTGTAAAATTTTAATTTGCTCGATTTAGTTCAAAATTACAATTAAGGACTAGTAAATTACAATTAATATTTTTTAATTATATTAGATAATTAATAAATATAATTAAGGACTAATGATTATAGGATTAAATATTACCATTAAATATTTTTCAACTAATATTCAGTATTTAATATTGATTATGTAGAAGTAAATAATTGATAATTAAAGATTACTATTGAATAATTCAAAAGCGATAAATAAAAATTATGACAAATAATTAATAATTAATAAATGATATGTATTTACTTGAAAACAAGAGAGATACTATAAAAAAATCTATTATAATAAAGTGGCAGTATTTATTTCTTAAAATTTAATATTTAAGAAATCAAAATTTTACAAATCATACTCAATACAGGTGTAATAAAACCAACGGCAGTGACATCTCTACATTACCGCAATTCGTATTCTTCTCCGCTTATTTTTCCACTGAAATGATAACCGCCTCCATTGCCTTCTCCCACATACAAATCCATTGCCACCAAACCCTAATACCCAAAATTGCAAATCAAATTTCTTTTTTCGATTTGGTACTAACAAAATTACATCTCTATATCGCCCACACACGACCTCGATGCTTATTCCTCTTCGTCTACTGTCATCCCCATTTCCGTTCAACCAACCCTACAATAAAATTCGACGGCACGACATGCACTTGCAGCACCGACGGGTGGATTTGATGACAATCTCTGTTTGATTTCTGTCGATTGCAAACTCAATTTCCCATCGCTATATGCGAAACTGGGGCATTCTACATTAAAGTTTCTGTGCTGCTCAAACAAAATAACGTGCAGGTATTACCACATAGGTATTAATTGTTTATCCACCCATATATTGATCTTCACTTTTTTATTGCATTTGTTCTCTCTTGAAAAATTCAATTTTGACCGAATTTATAGTAATATTATCATGTTGATCATTGTTAACCCAGTTTTACGAATTTTTAATTTTATTGTGTAATCACTTGCTTTAGTCTAACGAAAAATATCCATAGTTATATCAACTAGTTTACCAATTTTGTTGTCGTTTATCATTCAAAAAAATATTGTTCCTTGAACAGCCGAAACTGTTTCTTATTTATGAGGATATGATGCATCTATTTTGTAATTAGTTATCTACTACATGTAATTATATTTGAGAGTCTATTTTCTTAGCGAAAAAAGCAATTCCTTTTTGTCCTTAATGTTGTTTCCATATAACGGACTATTTTCAAAAGGATTACTCTGTGTATCAATAACGCAATGGAATTGACAGATCAATCCAACCACTACTAACATGCACGTTGTACTCACCAATATCTATCGAGTAAAAAATAAGAAGTTTTATCTTAGTATTATGATTTGACACTAATACAAATATATCTTTATTGACAAAAGATATCAATGAATCTCTGTTTACTAAAACCTTAGCTTGAACTACAGTTCGTGAGAAATGTAAGCGAAATCAAAATCATTTTGAGGCCATGGTGGTATTCCAGTTTATTTTATTTTGATTTGTTTGTCTGATTTTAAACCTTTTCTTTGTAATTCCATTTGGATTCGGTGTGCATTTAGTTGAACAACGGACTGAAGTATGTACTGTTAAGCGGTGTTTATTCTATCAAAACAATTTTCTTACGGTCCAAACCCGTCGAATAAATATTTAGGACTTAGCTAGTTAATGAATTAGGTGGAAAATTCCTAAAATTACAAAACATCGAAATCGAGACCGATACCGAGATATCGAACTTTGAAGTAAACATATGCTTGTTTAGTCATTTTTCCTGGCATAACATTTACTTGGTTCTTATCTTCGCATCATCTCTTCTGTAAAAATCCCATCTTTCCCCATTTCTTCAACAAAATAATTGATTCCCGCTTTTCTTTTAAATGGCCTCACCGAAGTAAATTAATCTTCCCCAAATCGGTTCTTTTCTTTTAAATTAGAATCGGTTCTTCCCAAATTGAAAAAAAAAAAACAATGGCCACCACCGATCGGCTTCGCCGTTTCTTTCTCCAATCCGTCGCCTGAACCTCGCAGTCACATAACCCTTGAAGCCGCCAACACTGAAGCATTGTTTTCCTCCTCGGCATGCCCTCCATCTTCTGAAGCCACAGGTAGATTTGAAACACCATCAGCCCTTGTCGCCTCTGCTCCGATCCGAGCACCTCCATCCACCGATAAGTTTTTGTGAGTACCCTCTCACGCTCAACTTATTTCAAGTTTTTTTTAATTCCGATTTTTAAATTGTTAAGGCTTAAATTTGGTTGCTTTGTGGTGATTGGTTTCCTGATGTATGCCTGTGACTGTCCCTGAAGCATTTGTAACCGACCTGATTGTTTCGAACATTTGCACACTTAAATTGTATGGTTATATACTTGCATCCATATGTGTACATATATTTTTAGTAGTGCATTTCAAGTGTGAGTTGTGACGATGATTTTCGGTTTGGATTCATTTCTGCCTTGGTAAATTCTAAGCATATACTTGTCATAGAAACTGTAATTCATACTGCGTATACTTGTGAATAGCGAGACGTGTGTATATACATGTTATACGTGTGTATACATACACCAATGTCATAACATATGTACATCCAAGTTTGGAAATCACCATGTTTTGATATTTTAGGTTTTTGGACTGCACTTGTTATGTCATTCCTGTAGTCAGTGACTATGTGTTGGCCATGCATTTGTCTTGTGTTAAAACTGAAACTCACCCACAGTTTAAGTCACACGGTTCTGGAAATGATTATATAAATGGGTACGCACAGATATTGCCCACTGTATAGGCTTTATTTGAATGGCTTGAAGATGAAATATGTTGTCCTGTTTATACTAGATGATCATCCTTATGGCATGTGCCGAGTTACCCCTTTCCGCTGGCTTTGCTGCATTTTCAACCTCTCATATAGATGTAGCTGCATTCATAACTCGGTGAATGATGTATCTTACTGTATGCTTCATGGTAATTAGATTAACTACACCTTTTTAAAACTGAAACAAAGTCAAGTTTTTTTTATATGGGAAATTAGACCATATGACCAGAATTTTGCAGTGATGACTTTATTTAGTTATACCTGAAATTTGAAGTGCTGTTGAAGTTATATCTGAAATGTTTACATACCTTATTTAAGAAGAAGAAAGAAAAGAAAAGAAAAAAGGAAAAAAGAACATATTGTGGAGTCTTAATTGAAATGTTTTTTTTAGTAATTATTGTAAACATAGTCCCTTCTTCGGTAGAAAAATGTACACTACATGTAAATTCCGGAGCACACATGACATGTATACATATACATATAAACAAGGAATCATGTATGAGTAGGAACCATGTACTGGAATGGTGCATGGAATGAGAACAAAACAAAGAATAAAACCTGAGTAAATCCCAACCACACATATTGACTTCATATTTACTTGCTTATATATACTGACTTCGTATTTGTGTATATTGAAAATATATTGTGGCATAAGTGAACTCTGACATAAGTGAATTCTGATATCATTAGGAAATATACTTGTTTATTCGACCCTGTTCCACATCTTGGCTATATACTTTGTATTTTAACTATGTGCCAGTGCTGGTAAATAAAGAAGTCGATTTGCAAATTGTCTTGTACATTATTTTAGTAGAATAATTACAAGTAGCATGTTTAAATAAATCTTCATGTATAGATCGTCATCTGATTTTTTCAATTCACTCGCTTGATTAATATTGTCAGTTGCATTCGCTATCTCTGTTAAATTGAGCTGACAAACCTACAATTCTTTCTATTTAGAAAAAGAAGAAGATTAGGCTACAACATATGTTGTATATTTGAAATGTTAGTCCACTCGCTGATATTCTAGTTTATGTATGAATGCCTTTTTACTATGCTAATGCTTCTTGCTATCGGGAAAGAAGGAAATTTTGTTGCATGATTTGAAATACAGTCGCACCCTATTTGCATGTCTAGTATGGTTTATGTTTTGTTATTTTTATTTGCTGCAGCCTACTGTTTGAGTTTAAATCTTTGCATGTAGTTATGTGGCCATATAAGTGCAGCAGCCCTCTTTATGAATTCTTCCATTTGTTTAGGTGACTTATTTATACATGTCATCACGCCTAGAATGAAATATAGGTGTACTGGTCTATTCTAGTTATAATTTGAAAACATCATATGTGCATGCTATTTTTACACTAAAATATTTATGCTAACTGAATATGGAAATGGCTGAAGCCTCTGAGTTGTCACCCAGACCAGTCCCATGCGAATTTGGAACTTAGCTGACATGTATACATGCTTGCTTTTTTTGCTCGGTTTACATATAGATTGCTGCATTTTGGACATATTGTTGTCATGCCATACATCACTCTTTTGTTTTCATTATCTCATTATTGTTGCATGAGAATATCGCGATCCATGATGATGTATATATATATAATTGTGTAGTCATATGCTCGAATTATTAAAATTTTGTCCAGTTTCTATTGAAGTTAACTTATTTGAAATAAGTTTAAACCTGACCCGAGTTTTTGTTTTGCTCGGGTCGGGGTCAGACCCTGAGCATTACAGATTTAGAGTATACAGCTTGGGATTTGAAGACTGGCGAAGCTGGGGATCCGAAGACGGCGCACTTTGAAGATTTTTAACCAGTATTTTTACGAATTTTTTAAATTACATTTGTTTTGACTGATTGGAAGCCACAAATAACTCTTATTCTATGCATTTCTAAACTGGTAGCCATTAAAACATTTATTAGTTTGTGTGATGCAATCTTGGTCTAATTTGGTTACAATTTAACTTGTGCAATATGTTTGTTTTTTGTTGTATGGCTTTTATGTATAGTCCCAGGCAAAAAACCATGGTTTCTCTTATTGTTCCTTTTGCTGATGTGTTACAGCAGCATTACCAACAAAAATCATAGCATGTTCACTGGCAGACCCAGATCTGGGCTAAGTTGGGAATCATTCAAGGGAAATGGGTTTTCTTCCATTGAAATATCATTACCAACTATGCTGTTTTTACAAATGAAAGAAAATATGCATAAACATGGATTTCAGCTAGACCAGGTATGTTATTACAAATATGATTTCCTTATTACTGAGCCATCCTGCAACATTATGAAAATTTGATTTCAGTATTAATGCACAGTCCTGCGACATCATCAATTAATAATTACATGTATTCTTCTTTGCTAGTCTATGGGTCAAGATGACTTGTATTGCATAATCTGAACAGGAAACAAAAAGTCCAAACCGGAATCTTTTTGGCGATGGCTTCTAAGTTGCTTGATACAGATGAAACGCAGCTTTAGGAGTGCAGGCTCTACCAATGTGTTACAGTTAGTTTTTTTTTTCGATTAAACTTCTTTTGCTATTAAGATTTAAGATTCTTTTTGGTGATGGCTTATGTTGAAACTTTTTTTAGGCAGTTCTATAACATAGCTTCTAAGTTGCTTAAACAGTATTTAGGAATGTTTGGGTCTAATTTGAATTCTAAGTAGAAATGTTTGATCACAATTTCTTATAGAATTGTTTCATAAATCATAAACAGTTGATAATTGCTTCTGAACTTAATTACTGTAGTTTGCACTTGTATCCTCTGCTCTACCTTGCTGCTCAAGATGACTTGAAGTTATAATATACTCAAATGTTGTATAATAATATCTGGTGATATGTGTACAAAAATTGGGAATAAAACAGATAACTTGTTGTACACTTCCAATTTAGTGCGATGTTGTAAGGTTACAGCAATGCAAGACTTAAATGTTGTATAATAAGTTCTAAATGGTGTATAATAATATAATCTCTCTACATTTGATAACTTTTTTTTTGCAGTAACACCGTGCTAGTAACAATATGCAGACTCAAGGTCGGGTTACTCTGGACGGTTTGGTAAAAAAATAAAGTGCAAGCTATTGGGTTGGGGGAAAAACATAGTTGTAGAGGGGACAATAGCAAGTACTGATCCTGATGCTTTATTACATTTTAGAAAGCTTGGAGCCGATGTTTGGAAGATATGTGTGAATGTAGCGGTGGAACCGGAAGCTTTTTTGTTTAGGCCAAATTCGGAGATGTCCATTATCAAACATGCCGTTGGATCTACCGTCACGTGGCACAAAGATTACGTTTCCTTGGTCTAGTGTAGGTACTTATGAAACTAGTTATGTAATTTATGTTAGAACTATGTTGACGTAACTTATCTAACCTTTTGGAATGTAAGCTTATCTAGTCTTTTGGAGTGTAAACTTATCGAACTTTTTGAAATGTGTTGGAATTATATGACTCTTGCTTTCGTCTTTTAGTATGTGCTATTATGTGATTTTGATTGTTGCATTCCAGTATTTATTACATGTTAAAATATTCATTATTATTATGGATGTATATCACAGAAATTATATTTAAATCTGCATTTATTTTGCAACGGGCGAAAACCGTTGTTATATACTGTATTACAACGGGCAAAAGCCGCTTGTAATTTATTAGCTATTACAACGGGTTTATAACCATTGTCATAGAGTCATTGCACGTGACAGAGCAAGTTATTACAACGGTCCTTTACAACAGTCTTTGCCCGTTGTCAAATAGTTGGGAGTTATTACGACGACGCATATTAAGACAGGCATATGCCCGTTGTGGAATGCATATTACAACGGTTTTTGCCCGTTGTAAAAGGACTGTTTTGTTGTAGTGAAAGCTTTCCGAATATAGCTCCAACTGTAAATCCAGGATCCTGAAAAAGAATTATCCGCAAAACCAAAACTACTAGCTTCCCATGTGGAAAATAGGGGCACTCAGAGTTTAGGTTAAAACAATAAACTACAGGTCAGTCATGGGACTAGTGTGAGAACTAAAACAGTTATTTAAAACTTTACTTTAAAATAGAGTAAATCAAGGGACCACACCGTATAACATGAAATGGGTTCTCTCCTAAGAATACCAGTGCATAAAACAAACAACGCAATATTTTTTGGAAAAATGATGCTATTATAAGACTCGGGTCCCATCACATAATGCAACGCAAGCCGGAGGATATAGTTTTCCTTTATAATAGCCAAACATGCTTGGTACATTTAAAATAAATCATTTTGATATTACTCTAAGTGTATAGTGATTCAAAAACAATTTCAACACAAATATATCAATCATAGACGGCATAGCTACCATATACTATGTCGCCATACTAGTTCTACAACTAAAACAGAAAAGTCACGTATTGGAAATTAGATTTCCATCTATGAGTCGAGGCCAAGGATGGCTCTTCATCGATTCGAGACACTATAGCAAATGCCTCAGGGCTCGGATGCTAGAGAACCCTTGGATCTTTAGGGTCGGTCCTCTCTTACTTTTGAGGATTGATTATTCCTGAACACACGTTTCCCGGTCCTATCGGACCTATCCATCGGCCGCTTAGTGACCGATATATCTAAGAAACCTTACTATCCATCATCAACATAGGCAAAAATATAAATGTCTAGGTCCATACCATGACACCACCCATAGCTAGAAAGAAACGTCGTGCACTCCCTGCAGTCACCATCCCGTTTTTGACTCACACCGAGGTGTGAGGCTCTCGAATTAATGCTATACACAAAGCTATGTTATTTAACGCCGTGCTTTGATCATCAACCACAAGACTCTTCTTTTCAACAAAAGCCCTGATCATTTACATCTCAGAATGCCACACTGACAATTAATGCCATGCGACTCATGTCTATGGATATATAACCTCTAAGCTCGTACGTCTTAGATAAGGGTGTTAAGAAAAAGAATAAATTCTCCACCACCAAACAGATATATATTTAATAGAAATCAATTAACACAGAATAAAATCCAATGTTAGACACACATCCATTTACTAGTTTGTTCTGGGTCTGAACGAAATCGAAGGCACCTTATTCCTCCGGCCCATATGTCCAATACAAGAGAGAGATCCTCGCATATCCGGTCGATCTCCAAGTATGTCTAGACGTTCCCCACTTATTACCATGTCTTGGGTGTACAGCTCAGTCAAGACATCAATTATCATCCAAACGATGTGAAGAACTCCGGTCTTCAACCACCGTCTTCATCATCGACTTATCATTGAATCAATTATTCGGAACGGGTATAAACCCGGCCTTTCCGAATAATTCACATATCTTATAATCAAGTGCTATAAAAAACACAACATACGCCTCATTCCATCCAGAATATTCTTTTACCCAAATATTCTTTCACTATTTAAACCAAATTAAGGTTTTCCAAACTAGTTGGGATTTGCGCACCTTACCGACGTAATCATTTGTTTTATTTTCCAATCCTAACCTATTCATCCCATGGAGCAAAACTGGTAATACTACATATCTAACACCATGGTGTTATTGGTAAATTTAATTACCATTTCACGTTCAAATCTAATTAAAGATTTAACTATCGCCTGGAGTAAAGCTGATGGTACTCTATTCTCGATCATTTCCCAAATTTGATAATTTAAATTATCACATTCACATTTCAATCTAATTAAAGATCCATTAAAAAACCACTTAGTTTTAATATTTCCAAAAATCATCATTAATGATTATTTAACTTTAGGAAATCAAACATACCACATCGACAATCTACACCATACCATGGATTTCTGCCAATATATAACCTCTAAGCTCATACGTCTTAGAGAAGGGTGTTAAGCAAGAGAATAAATTATCCATCACCAAACAGATATATATTTAGCAAAGATCAACAATACAGTTCGAAATACAATGTTATACATGTAATCCTGTCTTTTAACTGGGTCTAAGAACCAATGTCATTTAAAACACAGTTCACGATAAACCCAAAATCACATTCCACTAATTGTGGAATCTTTACGGAAAACAGATCAACATATAATCGATATCAATTTCCATACCCGACTAATAATATAAATGAGATAACAGTAAAGCCTTTTAAATTCC
Organism: Allium sativum; assembly: GCA_030737875.1. Lineage (NCBI taxonomy): Eukaryota > Viridiplantae > Streptophyta > Magnoliopsida > Asparagales > Amaryllidaceae > Allium > Allium sativum. Next base: position 300,747,095 of record CM060925.1, on the reverse strand, counting down.
ATATATAGTAATAGTCTTCCTCTACAGAAGCTCACTTCGATTATTACCAAATCGAATTCTATTCCATTCCAATTTATTTTATTAAATTGGAAAGCTTTACTCTGGAAAAAATTTCATTATTCTTAATTAAAAGATTTATAAATTCCAAATCACATTTCACTGTTAATTCAGGTTAAAGAGATAATGCCATTTAAAACACAGTTCACAATAAACCCATAATCACATTCTATTTTATTCCAATTATCAAATATAACTAGAAACGCTAATAATCTTAATTAAAAGATTTATTCTTTTCACACGTGGTTTTAAAAACAGTGTTACTGAAGACACCATTCATGACAAACCCAAAATCCACTTTGATGCTAATATAAGGCTCTAAACAGAAATTATTTCGGCTTATATTCAATATCAAATTATTAAACCAACACATATCGTATGGGGAATAACGATATATCTATCTTACAAATTCCTCCACAATCTCCGTATAGTCACAGAATCCAATATCGAAATATCCCGAAGATGATTTCTATTCAAATCCATTCCAATTTATACATTGGAAAATTCTGGTTAGCTTAAAACCATTCACAAATCCAACTTATTTATTTAAAAACGTTGGAGTATCTTTCTAGTTAATAACTAGCTCATTTTGATAAAAAAAATATGCTTTTATCTTCATGGAATTTTTCATCCAAATTCTTTTCAAATCATTTATTATGATTTTACACACAAATTATTAATATTTTTAATAATTTTATCAAGGCCCTTATTGCCGGTTTCCAGTAACGACCACAGAACTGCATCAATAACGACCTTTTCCAAATTTGATTTGGACATAATCCCAAATCCAACCATTAGATTTCCAATCCCTTATATTCATAGGAACGCTCTTTCCAATGAGAACCCAACAGTTCCGGTTTTAGGAGAATCCGATGGTCAGTTCTCCCGTAATTCAATTCGAAGTCAATGGTCGAAACTCGCGAACATTCGCGCACGGCACGTTCTATTCAAGCCATTATTATATATATACATATATATATTATTTCGTTCAAAACGTATTTTATAAATTCGTTTTAAAAACGATTCCCACTTTTATTTCAATTTTAAATCAAAATTGAATACTCCTTATCATTATAATATTTAAATGATAATATTTTCAAAATATCAGATTTTGAAATCATTTCCTTAACGATATTCGTTATAAAAATGATTAAAATCGATATAAAAATCATTTGCGTTAAAATGGCGCATATCTAATCAACATGGCTTCACATATTTTCGTGTCCATCCAAAATCGGACATCAAATTCACATTTTAATCCTTTATTGAATATTATTTTAAAATATTCGTTATTTCTGAATTGAAATCAGCCTCAATCAATTACCATATAATATTATTTATATGGATTTCATACAACACCTGTACACAACAACAATGATACACAATCAACCATCATCTAGAGTGCATTACTCAACTGCATAAACATTAAATATAAATAATTAACGCTTAGAATAGTCTGTCAACCAATCGATTCACATACAACTAAACAATTGGGATTAATGTATGTAAAATATCATCCCAACACCCATGTGGGGTTTCAACCAACAAATACTAAATATTATTTGTGCAGTTGGGCGATGTGTAAAATCTATCATCCCAATCCATGTCAGTTAAATGGGTGTACATAAACAAATCGTCTGATTTGAAATGAATATTTATTTTCATTTCAGGAGAATTTTATGTCGTTCATATATACGTTAAAAATTATATTTTGAACGATAAAATATTTATTTCAACACTTGACTATTTTTAATAGTTCATACTTCCAATAAAAATGATATTTTTATTGTTCAAACACTTTATTCAACACATGAAAAATTTTAATAGTTCACACATTTAATAAAAATGATATTTTTATTGTTCAAACATCTTATTCAACACATGAATATTTTTAATAGTTCACACCTTCAATAAAAATGATATTTTTATTGTTCAAACATTTTATTCAACACATGAATATTTTTAATAGTTCATACATTCAATAAAAATGATATTTTTATTGTTCAAACATTTAATTCAACACTTGAATATTTTATACGGTTCATATACACATTAAAAATCAGATTTTTAATGAATAAATATTTATTTCAGAAAATTTCAGCATTATAATGGCACGATATTAAAACCAGATTAATGTCTAGCATTACCCCTCTCCTGATACTGGCTCGCGTCATACACAATAATCACAACCAATTCAAACAATCCCACAATCAATTCACAATCAATTTTACAACCACAATCCAAATTTCCACAATACAATCCAAACAAACAACTATGGTTTATACAATAAATAGTGTTGGAGGCTACCGAGCCCCGTCTGCAACCTAGTATATATTTAACTGTAAAATAAATTGAGTGAGAAGGTGTTCTCACATTGGGATCCACTACACCATTATTTTCTAACTTTTTGATTTGCTATTCTAGTTCCAGAATTTGCAAACGATCTCCAATCTTCACGCCGTCTTTTTTAGCTTAAACGCGCCATTACGGACAATTTTTGTCTAGTGGCCTTTTTCCCGAAAATGCTCCATTTCACCGGAAATCGTGAAAAGACAGTATTTGGATAGCAGACTTTGGACGTGTTTTCTGAACAACTCCGCAATCCAAAATATGACTTCCATATATCCAAATCGAAGAGAAAAACGAGATTTTCGACTTTGATATTATGGAGCTTTGGCCAGAAATGTTCGGATCGAAAGATATTGAGGAAATAAGATTTGGGTTATTTTGCACATACGAGAATTTTGGTGTAAAGAGGGATTTTGGGTTTCATGGGGCCCACGGTCAGAGATGAGGGATGAGGGGCAGCAAAAGGACCTGATTGGGTGTGGGAGAGGTGCGGCCAGGTGGTGGTTGCGCTGGAGGGGATCACGGTGGCTGGTTTGGTGATTTGGGGCCAAGAGTTTTCAAGAGAAAGAGAGAGAGGGAGAGAGAGAGACGAGGAGGAGAGGAGAGAGGGAGGATGTGATGGCCGGGAATTTTGCTCGATCTGAATCAGTCATTAAACCGATCTAGACCGTTCGAAACCTCTGATCGTTTTGAGAACAGGACAAATTGGAACGCAGACGAAAGAACATTTCATTTTTATTACAACAATTTCATCAGATACAAGAATAAACAGAGTATAATGAATAAATTACATTCGATAAATATCAGAGATTACAATAAATTACAAAGCAGCGGATAAACAATAGAAAACACAACTGAAAGTAATACACGGATACAGAGCTTTCCGAGCATCGTTCCAGCTGTAAATCAGGATCCTGTGAATATAAATCTGCAAAACCAAAACTACTAGCTGCCCGTGTCGAAAATAAGGGCACCCAAAGTTTAGGTTAAAACAATAAACTCCAGGTCAGTCATGTGACTGGTGTGAGAACTATAACAGTTATTTAAAGCTTTACTTTAAAAGAGAGTAATTCAAGGGACCACGCCGTATAACACGGAACGGGTTTCCTCCCAAGAATACCAGTGCATATAAATAAACAACGCAATGCTCTTTCTAAAAATGAAGCTATTATAAGAACCAGGTCCCATCACACAATGGAACGCAAGCCGGAGGATAGGGTTTTCCCTTATAATAGCCAAACATGTTTGATACGTTTAAAACAAATCATTTGATACTATAATAAGTGTATAGTGTCAAAACAATTTCAATCATAAATATCAATCATAGACGGCATGGGTACCATATATCATGTCGCCATACTAGTTCTACAATTAAAACCGCAATATCACGTATTGGAAATTGGATTTCCGTCATGAGTCGAGGCAAGGGGCAAGCTCCTCTCCGCTTCGAGACAATCTAGCAAATGCCTCGGGACTACACACTCTGGGAAACCCCTGGGATCCTCCAAGACCGGTCCTCTCTTACGTTTGAGGATTAATTATACCCGAACACACGTTTCCCGGCCCTATAGGACCTATAATCGAGGCGCCTCGCATCCAAACCACAAAGGTGAAAAGTATATAAATGTCAGGGCTGGTAGGTCACTGACACCACCCATAGCTAGAAAGAAACGTCGTGCACTCCTTGGGTCCTCATCCCGTTTTTGACGCATACCGAGGTGTGAGGCTCGCGAATCCATGCTATACACAAAGCTGCCACGTAGGCCGTGCTTTGATCATCAACCACAAGACTTTGCTTTTCAACAGAAGCCTTGATCCATGCAACTCAGTATGCCACACAGGCAATTCATGCCATGCGATTGATATTTGTCGATATATAACCTCTAAGCTTGTACGTCTCAGAGAAGGGCGTTAAGCAAGATAATAAATTCTCCGCCGCCAAACAGATATATATTTAACAGAAATCAATCAACATAGAATAAAATCCAATGTCAGACACACAATCCATTTACAAGTTCGTTCTGGGTCTGAACGAAACCGGAGGCACTTTCCTCGCATATCCATCGATCTCCAAGTACGTCTGGACGACCACCAACTATTTCCATCCTCTTGGGTGTACAGCCCAATCAGGATCGTCAGTAATTATCCAAACGATGTGAAGACTTCCGGTCTTCGACCACTGTCATCATCTTCGACTTATCGTCGAATCGGTTATTCAGAATGGGTATAAACCCGGCCTTTCCGAACAACCCGCGTATATTAAAAACAAATGTTACACAAACACAACATACGCCTCATTCCAATTCAGCAGTCACTAACCGCAAATTAGCAAGAGAACAATTTCCCAAATATTAACCCCGAAGGCCGAAACCAACATCAGATCAATACCCAGGAAACCATTCTTCTGAACTAACCTACAGCTAGTTACTAAATTTCAATTCTTAGGGAAAGGTTCCCATTAATTTTATCAAAGATAAATTATTTAAATCTATTCTTTAATCTTCCTTTGGATGTCATTTCAAACCAAATTATGATTTTTTCAAACTAGTCCGGATTAACGAACTACACCGAAGTAATTATTTATTTTATTTCCCAATCCCAACCTATTCATCCCAAGAAGAAAAACTGGTAATACTCCATATTTAATACCACGGTGTTATCGGTAAAATTAATTACCGTTCCACGTTCAAATCTAATTAAAGATTTAACTATCGCTTTGGAGAAAAACTGGTAATACTCCATTCTCGCTCATTTGCCAAATTTGATAATTTAAATTATCAATTCACATTTCAATCTAATTGCAGATTCATTAAAACTCCTTTAACTGGGTTAAAGAACTAGTGTCATTTAAAACACAGTTCACGACAAACCCAAATTACATTCTATTTATTATCGGGTTAAAGAACAAGTGTTATTTAAAACACTGTTCACGATAAACCCACAAATAACTTCTAATTTAATTTCAATCAAATATACTAGAAATTCCGATTATTTAAAACCCTTTTTAAATCCAATTTATTTATTTAAAAATAGTTGGGTTTTAATTTTAGTTCAAAACTAGTTCATTTCGATAAAAATCTATTTTTATCTTTTCAAATATGGAGATTTTCATCCCAATTTTTCCCAAATCATTTCTTATGATTTTACACAAATTATTACTATTTTTAATAATTTAATCAAGGCCCGTACAGTCGATTTCCATCAACGGCCATCGAACTGCACTTACAGCGACTTTTTCTAACTTTCATTTGGACGTATCTCCAAATCCAACCGTTAGATTTCAAATTTCCAATATTCATTAGAAAGCTCTTTTCGATACGAACCCAACGGTTCTGGTTTGAGGAAAATCCGACGGTCGGATCTCCCGTAATGTCCGTTCGAAGTCAATGGTCGAAATTTATGAACTACCGCGGCGCGTTCTTTTCAGGCCATTATATTATATATATAATATATATTTCGTCGATTACTATTTAAAAGGAATTTTATATATAGTCTTAAATTCGTTTCAAAAACATTTCAACTTCTATTTCCAATTCAAATCAAAATTGAATTTTTCCTTATAGATTCGTTTTAAAATTCATTTAAATTCAATTCAAATTTCAATTCAATTTGAATTCATTTTCTATTCAATCTAATTCAAATTCGTTTTCTATTCAATTAAATTCAAATTCGTTTTCTATTCAATTCAATTCAAATTCGTTTTCTATTCAATTCAATTCAAATTCGTTTTCTATTCAATTCAATTCAAAAACGAATATAATCGATATAAATATCGTTCGTGTAAAAATAGCGCATCTCTAATCAATACGGCTTTATATATTTCAATAATTCCGTTATTCTATTCAACAAATGAATATTTATTCTATTCAATACGTGAATCTATATTTTTGTCCACACATGACTAATCTCAACGAATGAGTACTGTCCACGTGTGATTATTTTTGTTGTTTAATATATTTTATAAAATTATGATATTTTTCGTTTGATTTCAAATCAGACTCCAACCGTAAATTAGTAAGAGAACGATTCCCTGAATATTAACCCCGAAGGCCGAAACCAACATCAGATCAATATCCAGGAGACCACTCATCTCATCTATTTTCCAGTTAGTTTCTAATTTTATATATGATAAAGATGTAAAATTTATTGTTAAAATATTTCGTTCAACACATGACTAATCTCAAAGGATGAGTACGGTCAACACATGAACCTTTATTTTGTAATGATAAAGATATAAATTTTATTGTTAAAATATTTCGTTCAACACATGACTAATCTCAACGGATGAGTACTGTCAACACATGAACCTTTATTTTATAATATTCTTTATTTTCTAAATTGGAATGAGGCCCAATCAATTACCATATAAAGTTAATTATATGGATTCCATATAACACATGTACAAAATAGCAACGATAAATAATCAACCATCATCCAAAGTGCACTACACTGTATAAGCATCAAATATAGATATCTAACGCTTATAATAGCCTGTCAATCAATCGATCGACATACAACTAATTATTGGGATTAGTGTATGCCGTATTTTATCCCAATACCCGTGTGGGGTTTCAAACAATCAAACACAGATTTTATTTGTGCAGTTGGGCGATGTGTAAAATTTATCGTCCCAATCAATGTCCTTCAAATAGGTGTACATAAACAAACCGTCCGGTTTGTAAATGAATATTTATTTATTCACGTTCACGTTAAAAATTATATTTTTAACGACAAAATTATTTTATTCCACCTACGAATATTCTATTCTGTTCATTTATTAAATAAAATGATATCATTATTTTTCAAACTTATTTTAGAAAATTTCGGCAGCATAACGACACGATACTAGAAACAGGACAAGGCCTAGCCTTATCCCCGGTCTAGTGATGGTCCACGCCATACACATATCAATCAATTCGATTACAATTCACCAAACAACCAACTTCAAATCAAATAATCTAACTAATCTAACTAATCTATGCAACCAAACAAACAAGTCCATGGTCTGTGGACAGTGGTGTCAGATCACTACAACAAAAAGACCTTATTACAACTGTAATTTTACAATTGTCACAAAATGTCAGTTGTAATAGAGGTTTTTTATAACTGTTTTATTCAGAAACTTGTAATAGATGAGTTTTCAACAACTCTTTTCTTTTGACAATTGTAATAGATGTCTATTGCAACTGTTCCCGCGCGCAACTTGTAATAGATACTTATTTGTGACAACTTTTCGTTTAAGGCAGTTGTAATAGATGCATATTACAACTCTTTTTGGTAGTTGCAAAAGATATTCGTTTTTAACAACACTTCCTATTTTACCAGTTGTAATAGATGTCTATTACAACTCTTTTTGTCAGTTGAAAATGATTTTTAGTAACTAATAATAATAATTAATATTAACAATTAAGAAGTAATATTTCATGCATGGTAATTAATAAGTACTAGTTAATGATAAATACTTATTATTAAGTATTTCTGATTAATTGTAATAAATAAATAATAATTGCAATTGATGATTAATTAAGAAGTAATAACTAATATTAATAATGAAGAAGTAATATTTAATAGTCAAGAAGTAATTTTCAATATTTAGAAATTAAGAAGAGTAATTAATAAATATTTATTAAATAATCAGCACAAAACGATATTTTTTAATATTTAGCAATTAATAAGAGTAATTAAGAGGAGTAATTGACATTTAAAATATAATAATTAATATTTAATAATTCATACTGATTGTTAATAATTACTAACTTTTATTAATAATTAAGAAGTAATTATTAATAATTGAGATCAATATTTAATATTTACAATTTAATAATTAATTTATAATAATTAATGATTGCAAATGATCTTTAATAATTATGAAGTAATTTTTATTATTAGTATTTAATATTTAGTAATTATAGTTGATAATTATATTTAATATTCCAAAAAGTTTGAATATTTGAAATTTTCTTAAATTTTCAAATATTAATATAATTTTAAAATTTTCGCAAGAACCAAAAATAAAAAAATAATTTTTTATTAAATATTAAAAGTTTCAACAAACTTGCTAGTTACCTCTTTTGCTAAATTTAGCATTAAACTCTCTCTATTTTTTTACAATAAATTAAGTTCAAAGTCAAAGCGAATATTTAATTGATTTAATCGGCGTGGCCTAGAATAGCAGAATCAATTTAATTTTAAAGCGTGGTTAACTGATAAATAGAAAAAAATAATGTAATATGATATTATCAGAAATATTGAAATATATCATTTAAACTCTAATTACATTGGTTGACTCTTTTTTGGTAAGGCTATGGTTTTAACTTTTAACTGCACACCAATATTATTTCAGTTATTATATCGGTAGACCAATATTAGGGAGGGAAGGGCACACTCGGCGGTAGCCCAATATTATGGTGGGCACACAAATTTTATTTCACTGCACCGCGCTTTAATTTTAACTAAAATTACTCGCTTTCATCTCCACTTTCCAAATCGAAAATCCTTCGTCTCCCGAATCAGTTAGGGTTTCACGAAACCCCTTGATTTTCCATGCACTCCATTACGACATTTAGATTTGCGACTAAGGAAAGAAGAGAGCAGTACATTGCCCAGGCATGCCGCATGTTTGGCGAGATGTGGAGCACCAGTCACCGCTTTCTTGTAGTTGTAACGAGGTGGCATGGCAGGGTAGGGATGGAGACGAATATCTGATGAACTAACAGGTACAAAATAACTAAACTAAATTTAAAAACAAGAAGAAGAAGAAGGAATTAACATTTCATTTCTGTCATAGCTGAATGAGTCTCATACACCAGTATTTATAATCTTTCTATAACAACCTTTTAAGCGGCAAATTTGAATTTAAATGAAATTAACTTTTGGGACCACTGTTAACAGCATTTCCCTCCTAAATATTATTTGATTAATTCTAACCAACTTAGCTGTCACATGTCCATTTAGTTGTTGCTGCTATTCACGTTGTACACCTGCACAACTTCTGCACATATTCCCTGAGCCTTCTCCCATTTGTTACTGCTGCTTGTCGCCTTAACCTTCAGCCTCTGATCAACTCTGGCGGTCGCTGTTGGTGTTGCAGACGCAGGTCTGTAACAATTACCCCCCCCCTCCAATAGCTGACCTTGTCTCAAGGTCAAAGGCCGGAAATTTTGCAATTAAATCCCAATAATTTTCCCATGTAGCTTCATCTTCTCCTCGTTGTTTCCACTTGATTAAAGCTTGTGTTGTGTTTGAATTGTTGACTTTTGCCATTCGTCTAGCCAAAAAATTTTCTGGTTCCATAATGAGTTGTTCTATATAAGTAGGCACCGAAGTTTGGACTGATGAATGCTTCCCAATTTTCTTTTTAAGTTGAGAGACATGAAAAACATCATGTATTTTTGTTGATTTAGGAAGATCCAATTTATAAGCTACCTGACTTATCCGTTCCTTAAAACGAAATGGTCCATAGAACTTGGGAGATAACTTGTGAGTGTGTTGGCTGCTTGCTGTGATTTGCCTATATGGCTGAAGCTTTAGATAGACCAAATCATTTACCTCAAATTCCCGAAATGATCTATGTCGATCCGCGTAAAACTTCATTTTTTCTCTTGTTGCTGCTATGTTGTCTTTTAATAATTGAAGTGTAATATCTCTTGAGAATAATTCTTCTTCTACCTTTTGAACATTTGCAGATTTAGGGACATAAGTTAATAATGTTGGTGGTTTCCTGTCGTAGACAACTTCAAAAGGAGTAAATTTAGTAGTGGATTGCCAGGTAGTGTTGTACCAGAGTTCTGCTAAAGATAACCATTTTATCCACTCCTTTGGCTTGTGGTTACAAAAACAGCGAAGGTAACATTCAAGAGTTTTATTTGTAATCTCTGTCTGACCATCACTTTGAGGGTGATATGCAGAAGATAATGCCAGTTTACTGCCCCTGAATCTTAAAGAGTTCCTGCCAGAATAAGCTAGTAAATATGGCGTCACGATCAGTAACAATAGATCTTGGTATTCCGTGGAGTTTAACCACATTATCAAAGAATTTTTGTGCAACTTATGGCGTTGTATATGGGTGTGTGAGGGGAATAAAGTGAGCATATTTTGACAATCTGTCATCTACTACCAGGATCACAGAATAGTGATGGCAAGGGGGAAGTTGTGTGATAAAATCCATGCTAATATCTTCCCAAATTTGTTCTGGAATAGGCAGTGGTTGAAGTAGACCAGGAATATTAATGTTCTCATTCTTCATTTGTTGACAAATGTCACAAGCTGCAACATAATTTTGAATATCTCGCTTAATTCCTTGCCAATGAAAGACTTGTTTGATTCAATGCAATGTTTTAGCAACACCTGAATGGTCAGATAAAGGGGAAGCATGAAATTCTTCGAGGAGCTTAGATTTGAGATCATGAGCGCTAGGGCTGATTAATATTCTCCTTTTGTAATAAAATAGTTTGTTCTCTTTCGTGATGTTTGCAGGAGGGTCATTAGTACTGTGAAGCTTTTGATCAAGGTTACTATAAAAGGGGTCTGTCTCTATCAACTTGAGAATTTCCTTTATCCATGGAGACTGGATGATATTGATGGCAGTGAATTGAAGGTATGATAAAGTGTTGTCCATTTCATTTTGCCTAGATAAAGAATCAGCAACAATATTTTCTTTTCCAGCTCGAAATTCAACCAAGTAATCAAAGTTATGAAGTTTTGTTAACCATTTGTGTTGCAAACTGTTTGTTAATTTCTGATCCAACAAATATTGCAAGCTTCTGTGATCGGTTCCTATTAGGTACCGACTCCATTTCTTCGTTGCTAAAATTAATGCAAGTAACTCTTTCTCGTAAATTGATAAAGATAAGTTCCTTCCCTTTAGTGCTTGACTTAGATAAGCAATAGGTCTGCCTTCTTGAAGAAGAACTGCTCCAATTCCTGTACTCGATGCATCACATTCGAGTACAAAATCTTTAGAGAAATCTGGCATAGCAAGTACTGGCGGGTTGATTAATCTTGATTTTAATTCTTGAAAAGCAGCCTGCGCCTCTTCGCTCCAGTGGAAGGAATTCTTCTTGAGCAAGTTAGTCAACGGCTTCGCAATAGTTCCATAATCTCGAATAAATTTTCTGTAGTATCCAGAGAGGCCAAGGAATCCTCTTAGTGACTTCAGGTTTCTGGGAAGGGGCCAATCTTTAACAGCTTGGGTCTTTGATGGATTTACTGCTACTCCATTGTAGGTAATAATGTGCCCCAAATATTCAATTTGTTGTTGACCGAAGGAGCATTTAGAGAGTTTCACTACCAAGCTATGCCTTTCCAAGACCTGCAAGGTTAAACTCAAGTGTTGTAAATGTTCTTGCCAGGTTTGACTAAAAATCAGTATATCGTCAAAGAAGACGAGTAGAAACTTCCTCAGAAATTGTTTGAAAATGGAATTCATGAGAGATTGAAAGGTGGATGGTGCGTTAGTGAGACCAAATGGCATCACCGTGAATTCATAATGGCCTTCATGAGTTTTGAAGGCTGTTTTGTGAATGTCTTCTTCTTGCATCCTTATCTGGTGGTAACCAGACATTAAATCTAGTTTAGTAAAGTATTTTGCACCATTAAGTTCATCAAATAAATCGTCTATTAGAGGGATTGGGAATTTGTCCTTAATTGTGAGCTTGTTGAGGTTCCTATAATCAACACATAGCCTCCAACTGCCATCATGTTTCTTTACCATCACCACTGGTGAGGAATAGCTGCTAAAACTTGGTCTTATAATGCCTTGCTCCAGCATTTCAGAAATTAGCCTTTCAATTTCATTTTTCAAGTGGTAGGAATGTCTGTAAGGTCGAAGACAAACTGGTTTCGAATTTGGAATTAAGGGAATTTTGTGGTCTATTGGTCTATGAGGTGGCAATGTATTTGGCTTTTGGAAAACTGAGGGAAACTGGTTTATGATTTCGAGAATAGGCGTGGGTATGTTTTGGAGAGATATGTTGGGGGTGAAGGTTGTAGGATTTGGGTTCACAGTGGTTAGCAGCATGAAATTCAAGCTATGGTTGTGGATGACTTTATCCATTTTTTCTTCAGGGAGTATTTTTTGCGAAATATTTTGTAATCCTTGCCATATGTGATCTGTTCCCATGTAGTTGAATTTCAGTTGAAGTGTATTAAAATTGAACGTAACGTCTTCAAAATTTGTTAGCCATTGAACTCCTAGCACGACTTGGCATCCTTCCACTGGTAATAACAACAAGTCTACTGGCATTTGTACTCCTTGGCATGTAAGCTGAACATCTTGACAAACTCCTTGTCCATGCATCTGTTCACCACTGGCTACAAGCACCTGAAATTTCTGCAATTCATTTACTTGTAAATTCCATTGGTATGCTAATTTGTTGTTGATGAAATTATGAGTGGATCCTGAGTCAATGAGGATGTGAACTGGATGACCATTAACAGCACCTGAAAGTCGAAAAGTGTGTATCGCAGGGATTCCAGACATTGCTTGTAAGGAAATAGCTGGAGATACATCAATATGTTGACCTGCTGAAAATGCTGCAGCTGAAGGTACTTCCATTTCATCAGTTTCTGAAGTGTTTGTCAAAAATCCTTCCATTACATATACTTTTTTATTGCTGCATTTATGACCAGGATACCATTTTTCATCACAGGTATAACATAAATTTTTGTCGCGTCTAGCAACGATGTCATTTGGAGATAGCTTGTTGTAGGGTGCTTTATTGGTTGGTCTGAGTGGTGATGAGGTTACGGGATTATATGGTGGTGGAAAAGTGTATGGTTTGGTCTACTTCTTTTGCGAAAAATATTTTTCTTCAAAGGTTTTGGCTAAGGAAATGGCTTCTTTCAGAGTTTGCGGTTTAGAAGCTATGACTTCATACTTAATTTCTTCCTTCAGTCCTCCCACAAATTTATCAATGTTGTAAGTAGGTGGTAGTTTGTTCAATAAGCATGCTACTTGCTCAAATCTGGTTAAATAGTCCTTGACTGTTGTGATCTGTTTTAAATTGGTAAATGATTCAAATGGCCTTGCCATATCAGTGGTGCCAAATCTGGTTTGTATTTCTTCCACAAAAACAGACCAATTCTGGTGATTATCAACATTGGTGGCATACCAATTAAACCATTGGAGTGCTTCTTTTCTGAAGTAAAATGCACATACTCGAACCCAGTCATATGGTGGTACTTCATGATACAGGAGGACTTGTTCTGCTTGTTTAATCCATGCTAGTATATCACTGTCCCCTGAGTAACTTGGAAAGTCAAGTTTCAGTGTTTTGTGGTGAATCGGCTTTGGTACTTGGGAAAAATAACTTCCTGGGTAGCCATGAATGGGAGGTTCATATATGTTTTGAGGTGGTTGAGTGGAAATCACTGGATATTGAGTTGGAAATGTAGAGTAGTGAGATTGAAAGATTGGTGGTTGAGTCGATTGTTGTGGGTGAATGTTGTGAAGTTGAGATGGTGAGTACGCATAAGGTATAGTGTATGGGTTCATGTTTTGTGAGTAGTGTATGGTGTTTGCTGGTCTTGGCTGTGGAGTTGGTTGAGAATGAGTTGTTTGTATGCGAAATTGTTGTTGTGCGTCTGGGTGAAAATTGGTATTGATTTGAGTGTATGGTGATTGTGATAATGATGTAGGTGTTTGTGTGTGTGGCAATGGAAAATTGGTGATGTTTTGTGGAGTTGTTAGTTGTATGGTAGATGTTTGTGTGTATGGTAATGATGTAGCTTGCAGCATGGATGAATAAGGTGGTTGTGTTGGTGGAGGGATGGTCATTGGCATTTGAGCGAGCATGAATTGGTCAATTTTTTGAGTAAGCAGTTCGACTATGTGTTGCATACCTGAGACTGTTATTGAGATTGAATTGTTGAATTCATGTTGATCTCTCTTCAATGATTCTGTATCCAAGCTGGTGGTAGCTGTCAGATCCACTTCATCACTGTTTGGTTGCTCAACATTTGAAGTAGTGTGAAGATCATTTTGTGAATCGGTGATGTGGTGATCTGCTTCAGGTTGTATTGGATCTGTTGCTGAATCTGATACCACTTATGGAGCACCAGTCACCGCTTTCTTGTAGTTGTAACGAGGTGGCATGGCAGGGTAGGGATGGAGACGAATATCTGATGAACTAACAGGTACAAAATAACTAAACTAAATTTAAAAACAGGAAGAAGAAGGAATTAACATATCATTTCTGTCATAGCTGAATGAGTCTCATACACCAGTATTTATAATCTTTCTATAACAACCTTTTAAGCGGCAAATTTGAATTTAAATGAAATTAACTTTTGGGACCACTGTTAACAACATTTCCCTCCTAAATATTATTTGATTAATTCTAACCAACTTAGCTGTCACGTGTCTATTTAGTTGCTGCTGCTATTCACATTGTACACCTGCACAACTTCTGCACATATTCCCTGAGCCTTCTCCCATTTGTTACTGTTGCTTGCCGCCTTTTCCTTCAGCCTCTAATCAACTCTGGCGGTCGCTGTTGGTGTTGCAGACGCAGGTCTGTAACACGAGACTCCAGACTTCGACGATAGCGATGACTTGACCGCGGTGAAGATTGGGAGGAGCAGCCAAAACAGTCGCGATTTGAGGAGGAGAAGCCTAAACATTTGCGATTTAGATTTAGGTTTCGATGAGCGAAGGAAGGGTTTTATTGAGTTTTGGATTCGATTTGGGCTAAGGCAAGGAATTGCGAAGCTGCAGTTTTCGAACTGTAGGTTATTTTTGGGTTTATTGGCAAAGTAGCTTGTGGTTGTTATCGCCTTGTGATGATTAGAAGATGTTAGAGGAGCAGCTTATGGGTGATGCTGAACTAGGTAGATGTTTATGAAGGAAAGTTGGTTCAGTGATGAGAAGGTGGATACAAATTATGGCCTGCGGCTGTGTGAGTTGATGAGAAACGTAGGGTTGTATGTCTGAAGGTGGTGATGGTTTACTGGTGCTATTATTTTGAGTTGGTGATCAACTTTCTATTATTGAAGATAGTTGTGGAAATGCTTGAAAGGGTTCCGGTTGTGAATTTGGATATATTTCAAGTGGTTGGCAATGGTGACGTAGAGGTTAGCTAGTTGCTGCATTAGTTTGGATTCGTGGATGCACGGACGTGGTGGTGCAACAGTGGATGTTCGATGAATGTGAAGGTTATTTGACTGGTCGCAGGTATATTAAAAGAATATTAGTCCTGGGTAATCCGTCAGACTTGAAATGTTAACTGTTTTATCAAAATAATTTACTAACTTCGATATGTTAATTGTTTTAACAATCGCCTGGATTCATTTAAGTAAACTAAAGCTGGAAAATGGATTAGTTTCTAAGAGCATTCCCAGCAGAGTAGAGGGGAGGTGAAATGGGGAGGAAAGTGGAGTCGACGCTCTCCAGCAGTGGCGCGACGAGGGTGGGGAGCAGTTTGAAATGGCGACGCTCGCCATTTCAGAAATTTGAGCGTCGAGACCTAAATGGTTTCAAGAAAACCGAATAAGCCCTAAACGGTTTTCATAAAACCGTTTAAGCTCTAAACGGTTTTATGAAAACCGTTTAGGGGTTAATTTCGGTTTTTAAATGCCCTTTGGTTTTATACGGTTATGTGAGAACCGTATAAAACATTGTTTTATTTTTTTTAAGATAATACGCTTTTTGATGTGTTAATTTAATATGTGTGAATTAATTTTTAAATTTATGTAAATATAAGTTTTCAAATTAATTTAGAACATGGATTTCAATATAAATTACTTAAAACTAGTAAAAAAATTTTAATAACCCACAAAACAATACACCCAACATAGAAAATTAAAACTAGGATACAACAAGCCAGAAATAGCAGCATAGAAAAAACAGAATTACAACCAACTTAGAAAACTAAAGCTAGGATACAACACACTCGAAATAGCAACATAGACTGCGTCTACATCTCGGAACTTCCTTCTTCTCCTTGATATCATTTCTGCTGAGCCCTCAATATACGGTCTGTTTTTGCTAAAGCATACTGAAGAGCATGTCCGGTCAAATGCGATATATCCCTTAATAGAAACGCATCATCTTCTTTTTCCTTCAAACGTCTTTCACGTTTTTCTTTGTAAGCAGTTCTTTGTATGAGAGCTGTAGTTCTAGCGGCATCTTGCTGCAGTTGCATCTCCATTATCTACGGCTTCTTATCTTTATGCTTTTCATGGTCTTCGTTGTTGGAGACGGATGCGAGTGATATATTACTTAACAACGAAGTTAGTTAATCACTAGACGATGCTAAATCTTTTGTTTCCTTATTTCTCAGCAGTGCTCTTTTGCTTGATTTTATTCCTTCTGGCCTTGTTTCAACCCCACCATACATCATTCCCGAATTTGGAGTCACAGGTGTACTGTTATTCCCATCCTCGTCTGTAGCTATAGGAGCTTCAACTGTATTTCCCGGGGATGAATCCACCGAAAGTCTAGAAGCTACATTTCTTAAGTTAGATTCTTCGGTGTCCACAAGATATACATCATCCATTTCGCATAGATTGGCCCAACGTGGACAAAAAGAAAGAATTTCCAATGCTGCATGAGCAATGAATTCAGTTTTATATGTGTCACGATATATGGTATCATAATCGTCCTTCAGATCTCTGAATGTTTGACCGCTTCTAAGCGAATCCCCCCTTAATGCTTTTATCCCTTTGTACTTGGTACACATATTATTCAAATTATACCATGCAGTCTTCGTGCTCTCAATTGATCTTCGTGTCACGCATTCAGGATCTCCGTTGTATAAATCGTTAACCCTCTGGTAGAAAAACTTACCACCAGAACGGCCTTCAGCAACAACAGACGCGTTTACCCATGCATTAGCTAACACTGTATAATCAGCTGCTTTCCATATTTTACCAGTAGCTACAGTTTTTTCCATGCTACTTTGAACAGGAGTTTCTTTTGTTTTTCGCTTGGTGTAAGACCGTTTGGCCTTGGCTTTCTCCGGTACATGGGCCGGAGCAAACATCTGTTGGTGTACGTTTTGATTATGAAGTTGGCCGTACATGGTACTGTACTGCTGGGTGAGGTTCATATGGTGGAGATATTGACTTTGTTCAGGAGAAACGGTCGACGTACGACTCACTCTATCTTTTCAAGTACCGTTCAAACTTCGTCGGCCATGAAGCGTACGGGTTATGGTACAATCATATTATACAGTTTGAGTAGTATATTGTTATATTATGTGTCGTATTCAGCATGTATCGTTTGGTTTATGTGTCGTATTCGGTATGTATTGTTTGGTTTATCGTTTGGTTTATGTGTGAATTCAGTATTGTTATAGTATGTATGTCGTATTCAGTATGTATCGTATTCAGTATGTATTGCTATATTATATCGTTTAGTTTATGTCTTGCTCAACTTACATTAAAAGTCGTGTTCAACTGACATTGAAAGTCGTGCTCCACTGACATTAAAAGTCGTGCTCCACTGACATTAAAAGTCGTGCTCGACTGACATTAAAAGTCGTGCTCCTAATAAAGAGTCAAGGAGTTACAGATTTGGGTCGTCCTCTTTTGAAATTTGAAAATAAGGCATTTAAGGAGTCAAGGAGTTACATACAGTTTGGGTCATCCACTTCTGAAGTGTGAAAATAAAGAGTTAAGGCATTTAAGGAGTCAAGGAGTTTTATACAGTTTGGGTCGTCCACTTCTGAATTGTGAAAATAATGAGTTAAGGCTTTTAAGGAGTCAAGGAGTTATATACAGTTTGGGTCGTCCACTTCTGAATAGTGAAAATAATGAGTTATATTAAATCAAACGTGCATTTTGCATATTAGCCACACTATTAAATAGAAAGGCAAAATATTTAAAGTACATAAAACAATACAATAATTGAGTACTACAACGTTACAATAGTTCAACAACCTCATAGACTATATCTAAGCAGTACCTTTCGTATGCCATAAATGCTCAACCAGGTCGTCCTGCAGTTTACTATGGACCTCCCTAGACCTAATTTTACGTAGCCGCCTTAGAAATACCTCAAGAGTCGCTGGATTTCGATCAGCAACAACAGTTGCTGTGTTATCAGGATCATATCCCAAATAAGACGGAAATTTTCCTCTTTCTTCTGCGGTGATCATGTTATGCATTATAATACAAGCACGCATAATGTTGCTCAAAACCTGTGGCTTAAATAATTTAACAGGATTTTTAACAATCGCAAACCTTGCTTGGAGAACCCCGAATGCACGTTCTACGTCTTTTCTCGCTGCCTCTTGTCTTTTAGCATAGTATTTTTCTTTCTCTGTTTCAGGAGTGGGAATTGTTTTGACAAGCGTACCCCAAGAAGGATAGATGCCATCTGCTAAATAATACCCCATGTCGTATGTATTTCCTGCAATATTAAAATCACATGCAGGTGCTTTTCCATGTGCAAGGCTCTTAAACAAATGTGATTGGTGAAGCACATTAATATCGTTCATTGAGCCAGGACATCCGAAAAATGCATGCCAAAACCACAGATCATGTGAAGCAACTGCTTCGAGTATCATTGTCTCTTTAGGGTAATGTCCAATAAACTGGCCGTGCCATGCTGTAGGACAGTTTTTCCATTCCCAATGCATGCAGTCTAGACTGCCTAACATGCCGGGAAATCCTCTTTTGGCTCCTAGCCTTTTCAATTTGTTAACATCGCTTTGCGTCGGAGTACGTAGATACTCCTCACCGTACATTTCAATTATGGCTACACAGAACCTTTCAAGGCTTAAGGTAATAGTACTTTCACCCATTCGGACAACCTCATCAAACGCATCTGGAGCTATTCCATAAGCTATTACACGTAATGCGCCTATAATTTTTTGGTACGGCGAACATCCTAAGGTACCCGCACTATTACGTTTTTGAACAAAATAATTATCGTGTTCAACAACTCCATTGAAAATGCGCATAAACATATTCTTGCTCATACGAAAACGGCGTCTGAAGTCTTCAGGACCATACGTACAAGGGGTGTTGAAATAATCTCTAAGTAATCTTGCAGTACCTCCTTTATGATCCTGCATCTTCCGTTTGTCTACACGACCGTATGTGTTGCCTCCTCGATTAGCCCGAGATGAACTTTCAGCTAAGAAATGTTGGTTAATCTTTAATTGTTGCACGACAACAGCTTGCATCATAACCAGTAAATTATCGCCATCGGTCGAGCTATCTGAAGAAAACTGCAGAAATTTTGTATGCTTCCACATTTCATCGGAATCATAATCAGTATAATCCAGATCAGTGTCGCTAGAGTTTATTGATTCTTCGATTTGCGCATCTGTGACGGCCCGCCCCGCACCAGCCTGCATTTCCTCCAAAAGTGCGCTGTACGCATGCCCGACTAGCACAAGACGGTCGTCATAAGAAAGGAAAGGAGGGAATGAACTAATCAAAGAACCTGTAGAATGTCTCACAGCGCATGGAATAAAATATAATAATAACATACTTGACATAAAACAGGCGAGACAGTGCATAAGCTGGTAACTAATAATAAATGTCAACATCAGAGCAGCGGAAATCCAAGTACAGCTTATTACAACTTTCCAAATTTACTGTCTCTAACAAAAGAAAACTAAAGTAGAAGATGCACCACCAATGCCCAAGCAGTGATCTTCAACAATACAGGGAGAATACTATTATATATTACGTGGAAGCCTCCTGCTCGTCTCCGGATCATCTACCCGTGCATCACCAGCTAACCTGTCTCTAGTCTGCTCGTGTGAGCACCCAGAGTAATAAGAGGAGACATAAAACTCTAGGTCAGACATAAAGCCTGGTATGAGCGATAAGCATCTAAACAGAATAATAACAGGTATACTAAACCATACCTGAACCTGGACCTGCAACCAAAGAGTTAGTACCACATACCGTACAATACTCCAAGGTGCCATAATAAATAGTGTAAGAATGCGGGGGTGGGGTGTGCATGTCACAATGATAGCAAGCAAATCATCCATAGCAACCATCCTCACACCTCTCACTCAGTGCGTAAAGCGTACGACATCTACCATTTTGGAACACTAGACAAAACTGAGGTAACGACGAATCCCGACTTGTAGAAACCCTGCTGTGACCAAGCCAAACACTTGGAGTCATGACCAAACATTTCAATGACCCACTTCATTGGTCGTAGCCCTTGGTTCTACCGATGCCATAATGGCCCTGAATCCGCCTTCGTACCTCCTACCATAGTGGTCCAAAGCTATAGACGTCGATAACTCCTTGGCACGCGTCCCGCAGCAAAGCCCAACCATGAAGCGAACTCGTTGATTCCCATCTGAATCTTAAGCTCTAACTTCTCATTTGGACTTCTTTTGCATCTCGGGTTTGGTCGAATTGGAGTGGGTCTTCAGAAGAGTTGTCGCGCATTAACAGTCCTAGAGTTCTGTTCGGTTCGGTAGTCATCACCATCATCGGGTCGGGTCGGTAGTCCACTTCGGGTCGGGTCGGTGTCTCCTTCCGGGTCGGGTCGGTTCAGTGATTCTCCCCCTTCAGATATCGGTTCGGTTCGGGTGCCTCTGCTTGAGTTCAGTTCGGAGGTAGTTCATCCGACCTGATTCTTCCTGTTTGACTTGTTTGCCTGCTCCGATCCGTCCTGTTCTCTTCCTCCGATCCGGTCTGCTCCCTTACTCCGATCCAATCTGCTCCATCACTCCGATCCGATCTTCTGTCCAACTCCAACCCTAAGCAATGGCCTTCCTTCCTGCCAAACTTCTTCCAGTGGCGAGTCCCCATCCAGTTCGGATTCCCTTGGTCAGTCCCCTAGTCCGATCCGACCCCTTTTCTCCGATCCGAACCGGTTCGGAACCTGCACACTTCTGCAACTTTCCAGCGAGCTTTCTACGCCATTCGACGACGTTTTCGAGCAATTTAACTATTCTAATCAATCATGAAACATACCATAGAGTCATAGCAACATGTAATAGCAACCACAAACAGCAAACAACAATTTAAATGAATCAAAATGAATCAAAAGTGGCTAAAACCTCACATTTGCCTATAATCCCTCTTAATCATGTTTAAGCATACGATTAGCAAAACACATCGAAATTAACCCAAATTTCTAACAGAGCCTTAAAATATTATTTACGAATTTCTAAACATTTTTCCAGAATTTATTAATGTATAAATTCGCTAATTCTCACTAATTACCCTTAATTAACCGTAATTAGTGCAAAACTATGCAAATCACTCACCTTTGCCACAACTAGAACCCCAAAACTGAAATATTCTCTGATTTGGCGCTGTTCCCAATCTTATACAGCAGCTCCAACCATGCTTTGGTGCTTTTTCTTCTTAATTTAATGTTTGCTAAGCCTAATCTTCAATTAGAAGGTGATTTTTGGGTGTTTTAGAGAGATTTAGAGAGTGGCGGCCATGACTAGGTTAAGAGGAATGAAAGTGGCGGCTGGAAAATTTCTAAAGAAATGTTTTCTAACCCTAATCAGCACCTATATCTCCCTAAACCCGAAATTCCCCTTGGGCCTAGCTGCTAATCACCCGGTTAAGCCCAATTAAGCTGTTTTTCACCGTCTGAAACTTGTTTCAGCCATATCTCCCAAACGGTAAGTCCGTTCGGCTAATGTGACCACTCTACGGAAAGAGAAACCATCATCCGAAGCCAATGGAAGTAGTTTCAGGTCAAAATTCCTTCCCAGTCAAAAGTTATGGCCAAAACAGTGCCAACTAGGGGTAAAATGGTCATTTAAAATCGGGAAAAATCATGAACATGGGAAATGACCCCAATAGTCGTTTCCCAAAGTTACATGATCATACGACTTCGTATGTGACAGAAATAAATATTCTACGATTCTATGATGCGTAGAACGCGGGTCGTTACACTCTCCCCCCCCTTAAGAAATTTCGCCCCCGAAATTCCTTAACCCAAAACAAAGGATCCCGCATGCCTAACAACCATATAGAACAATCAATCATGTAAAACAAGCGAACAAGCCTATCCTAGCATGCGGAAAACTAAATCGAAGTCAAAATCTTACCAGGCAAAGAGTTCCGGATGAGTCTTCCTAATGTTCTCCTCTGTCTCCCAAGTACAATCATTCTCGTCCTCGCCCCACTGAACCTTGACTAGTTTCACCGCCTTCCTTCGAAGTTGCTTCATGTCGTGCTCGACAATACGGGCCGGCTTGCGGTTCCCAACCGCCTCGGGTTCTACTTCGAAGTCCTCTAACTGATCAGGTGAAATAGTTATATCTGAGTCGTGAACGAGCTTCCTTAGTTGGGAAACATGAAATACGTTATGAACTCCCGCCATCTTCCCCGGTAAGTCAATTCTATATGCCAAATTCCCGACTAGTTCAAGAACAGGGAATGGGCCAACGAATCTTGGTGCCAGCTTGCCTCTCCTGCCAAATCGTATCACGCTCTTCAACGGAGAAATCTTGACAAACACCAAGTCGCCCACGGAGAATTTTAAGTCTCTTCTCCTTTTGTCGGCATAACTCTTCTGCCTATCTTGGGCAGCCTTCATTCGTTGTTGAATGGTCTTGATTTTATCTGAAGTTTCCCTCACCACATCTGGTCCAAGCATAAACTTCTCGCCAGTCTCTATCCAACATGATGGTGAGTTGCATGGTCTTCCGTACAGAGCTTCAAACGGAGCCATACCGATACTGGATTGGTAGCTATTATTATATGCAAACTCTACTAGATGCAAATGGTCATCCCATGATCCACCAAAATCCAATATACATGCTCTCGAGAGATCTTCCAAAATACGATTCACCCTTTCCGTCTGACCGTCGGTCTGAGGATGATAAGCGGTACTGAGATGTAACTCTGACCCTAGAGCCTCTTGTAAGCTCTTCCAAAACCCACTAGTGAACAACGAGTCTCGGTCACTCATAATGCTTTTAGGTACTCCATGAAATCTCACTATCCACTTCATATACAATTCTGCTAACTTAGCTGCCGTTCTAGTCGATTTGACTGGTATAAACCTTGCACTTTTAGTCAGTCGATCTACAATTACCCAAATGCTGTCATATCCCGATCTAGTTCTTGGTAAACCATCGATGAAATCCATCGAGACTTGTTCCCATTTCCATTCGGGAATTTCTAAGGGCTGTAACAAACCACTAGGCTTCTTTTGCTCGGCTTTAACTAGCTGGCAATTCATGCACTTGGATATAAACTTCCCAACGTCTCTTTTCATCCCTTCCCAGTAGTAAGTCTGCTTCATATTTCGATACATCTTGTTACCACCGGGGTGTATAGTCAGCTTTGAGTGATGACATTCTCTAAGCACTTCATCTCTCAATCCATTGACATTGGGTACAACAAGCTTTCCATTCTTTCTAAGCCATCTATCTCGATCAAGCCCATACTTGTTCACCTCCTCATCGATACCCATCTCTAACTTGGAGATGATTTCCAATAGGTTAGGATCGTCCCTCTGACTAGAGCCGATCCGCTCAATCAAAGTGGGTCTGATCGTCAAACTTGCTAACACTTCTGGATCCAATTCGCATTTTGGTCTGAAATCAAACCCCGCGATAAACTCCAGTTGCTTCCATTCAAGGAACATAGCCCCTAAGCTGGCATGTCTTCTGCTCAATGCATCAACCACCGCATTGCCCTTTCCTGGTGTGTATGCGATGTCAAAATCATAGGAAGCTAAGAACTCTAGCCATCTCTGCTGACGGAGATTCAGATCTTTCTGAGAGAAGAGATACTTTAACGACTTATGATCTGTAAACAGCTCAAATCTTTCTCCCAAGAGATAGTGTCTCCACATCTTTAACGCGAACACGATTGCTGCCAATTCTAAATCATGGGTAGGGTATCTTCTCTCGTGCGGTTTCAATTGCCGACTTGCGTAAGCTATAACCCTACCGCCTTGCATCAATACAGCACCCAGTCCGGTACCACAGGCATCCGTGTATACCGTCATCTCTTCATTCCCTTTAGGAATGACTAACACTGGTGCGCTTGTCAACTTGTCCTTTAGACTTTTGAATGCATTCTCGCACCTTTCATCCCAAACAAAAGCTTGATTCTTCTTGGTCAACTGGGTCAATGGTGCTGCTATCTTGGATAAACCTTGGATAAACTTACGATAATATCCAGCTAATCCCAAGAAACTTCTTACATCTGTTGCATTCTTGGGCGTAAGCCAATCTTGTACCGTAGCCACCTTTGCTGGGTCCACGGCAATACCACTCTCTGATACAACATGGCCCAAGAACCTCACTTCCCTCTTCCAGAAGTGACACTTAGAAAACTTTGCTTTCAATTGGTGTTTTCTCAACACCTCCATCGCTACTCTTAAATGTTCCTTGTGTTCTTCCTCTGTCCTCGAATAGACCAAAATATCATCAACGAACACAAGGACAAACTTATTCAACTGATCTCTGAATACCCTATTCATAAGATCCACAAAATATGCTGGGTCATTGGTCAGCCCGAATGGCATGACCAACCACTCATAAAACCCAGACGGCGTCCGAAATGCCGTTTTAGCTATACTCTCAGCTTCCACTCTAAGCTGATGAAAACCTGTCGCGAGATCCAACTGAGAAAATACTCTCGCGCCACTCAACTGATCAAACAAATCATCTATCCGCGGTAGAGGATACTTGTTCTTCCTCGTCACTTTATTCAACTCGCGGTAGTCTACACACAAACGAAGGGAACCATCCGCCTTGGTAGCAAACACAGCTGGTGCTCCCCATTCAGAAACACTCCTTCTGATAAAACCCTTCTTCAAAAGATCGCTGACTTGCACCTCGAGCTCTCGCTGCTCCCTTGGTGCCATACGACGAAGTGGCATCACTATAGGCCTGGCATCCTTTACCAAATCAATACGAAACTCAATCTCTCGGTGTGGTGGAAGCCCGGTCACTTCTTCGAAAACATCCGGATACTGGCCAACCACGGACAAACCTGACAACTCACTATGCGGAATGTCGAGGGAGTTTAGAAAACTAGCCAATACCCCCTTACTGGGTAGGCCACCAAACACTATCCTCCGCCCATCATCCGCTCTAGCTGTCACCAACAAGCCCTCACAGTCTACCACCACCCCGTATCTTTGGAGCCAATCTACTCCCAAAATAATGCCAAACCCAGTAAAGCCCAAAACAAAGCAATCACAAACAAACATGCATCCATGACTCGATAAGATCACATTACGACAAATCATGCTAAGGCTAGTTGAACCACCAACCGGGTTCGTCACTACTACAGGTCTATCGACAATCTCGGGCTCCAATCCCAACCTATCTACCAGGTCACTAGATATGAAAGAACTGGAAGCTCCGGTATCAAACAAAACTCTAACAGGAACATCATAAACAGAAAGCATACCTTGAATGACGACATTCTTTCCTTTCTCCGCCGCTGTTGGGGCATTCGACGAAGAAGGAATAGCATTAAGAGCGTATGCTTTCACCATTTGCTTTTCTTTAGGGGGCTGTGGACACTTGTCCTTGTGATGTCCCATCTGGCCACAGTTGAAGCACTTCCTATCCGCTGGCTTGGCCCGACAATTACCAGCATAATGGCCCTTCTTACCACAGCTGAAGCACTCCACATCTTGCTTATTCTTTTTCTTCTGGCCATCCTTAGCTTGGTTCTGCTTTCTCTTATTCTGGGAACCACCCTTGCCTCCACCACTTGCTTGTGGTTTCGGCTCTTCTGCAGATGCAGCCTCAGCCTTCGACTTAGGGTAGAGGCTTTCTGATCTTAATGCTTTTCCCACAATCGACTCAAACGTCTCATCGATGTGGTTAATAAGTTTTTCCCCCAAGTACTGATCCAAACCAGTTATGAATTTCTCATTCTTTTTCTCGGCAGTATCAATAAGAGATAACCCATATTTTGACAAAGTGTCAAATTCAGCAATATACTCCGAGACAGCTCTGCCATTCTGCTTGAGCTCCAAGAACTTCTTAAACAACATTGACTTTTGAGCAGCTGGAATGAACTTCTCACTAAAGCGAGCCTTAAACTGCTCCCATGTAATCTGGTCTTCGGGAGTAGCTGCCTTTATAGCATTCCACCAATTCATTGCCCGCCCTTGCAGCTGACGGGACGCTAGCTTTCTCTTCATCGCATCCTCGATGCCCAAATCCTCGAAGATACGTTCGCAACTATCCAACCAATCTTGAACATCCGTGGCCGACTCCGTTCCGTGGAACGGCTTCCCACCAAGGCTAGTATAGTCCTTATTCAGCTTGGCGAAGTCGACCCTCGGCGCCTGCACTATTGGACCACCACCATTTCCACCATTGGGAGCTGCCCTCTGAACGTCCCTAAGCATCTCTCTCATGAGGTCTGTAAACATCGCCCTCATGTCAGCAGCATTCCCATTATTGGCTCCCCTACCAATACCTCTAGTATCTCGGCTCATCGTCAATCTGAAAAAGGAAATGATTAACGATTCCATAGTGGTGCTAGTGCAGTACGACTTCATTCTTATACTACTAATAGTATATATATATAGCTTTTAAAAACCAAAGTAATCACAAATACGCTCTCTCGTATACGTGTATTATCTCTCCCTGATAACTTCCCTAGGTTAACTACGCAACCTAGAGCTCTGATACCAAGTGTGACGGCCCGCCCCGCACCAGCCTGCATTTCCTCCAAAAGTGCGCTGTACGCATGCCTGACTAGCACAAGACGGTCGTCATAAGAAAGGAAAGGAGGGAATGAACTAATCAAAGAACCTGTAGAATGTCTCACAGCGCATGGAATAAAATATAATAATAACATACTTGACATAAAACAGGCGAGACAGTGCATAAGCTGGTAACTAATAATAAATGTCAACATCAGAGCAGCGGAAATCCAAGTACAGCTTATTACAACTTTCCAAATTTACTGTCTCTAACAAAAGAAAACTAAAGTAGAAGATGCACCACCAATGCCCAAGCAGTGATCTTCAACAATACAGGGAGAATACTATTATATATTACGTGGAAGCCTCCTGCTCGTCTCCGGATCATCTACCCGTGCATCACCAGCTAACCTGTCTCTAGTCTGCTCGTGTGAGCACCCAGAGTAATAAGAGGAGACATAAAACTCTAGGTCAGACATAAAGCCTGGTATGAGCGATAAGCATCTAAACAGAATAATAACAGGTATACTAAACCATACCTGAACCTGGACCTGCAACCAAAGAGTTAGTACCACATACCGTACAATACTCCAAGGTGCCATAATAAATAGTGTAAGAATGCGGGGGTGGGGTGTGCATGTCACAATGATAGCAAGCAAATCATCCATAGCAACCATCCTCACACCTCTCACTCAGTGCGTAAAGCGTACGACATCTACCATTTTGGAACACTAGATAAAACTGAGGTAACGACGAATCCCGACTTGTAGAAACCCTGCTGTGACCAAGCCAAACACTTGGAGTTATGACCAAACATTTCAATGACCCACTTCATTGGTCGTAGCCCTTGGTTCTACCGATGCCATAATGGCCCTGAATCCGCCTTCGTACCTCCTACCATAGTGGTCCAAAGCTATAGACGTCGATAACTCCTTGGCACGCGTCCCGCAGCAAAGCCCAACCATGAAGCGAACTCGTTGATTCCCATCTGAATCTTAAGCTCTAACTTCTCATTTGGACTTCCTTTGCATCTCGGGTTTGGTCGAATTGGAGTGGGTCTTCAGAAGAGTTGTCGCGCATGAACAGTCCTAGAGTTCTGTTCGGTTCGGTAGTCATCACCATCATCGGGTCGGGTCGGTAGTCCACTTCGGGTCGGGTCGGTGTCTCCTTCCGGGTCGGGTCGGTTCAGTGATTCTCCCCCTTCAGATATCGGTTCGGTTCGGGTGCCTCTGCTTGAGTTCAGTTCGGAGGTAGTTCATCCGACCTGATTCTTCCTGTTTGACTTGTTTGCCTGCTCCGATCCGTCCTGTTCTCTTCCTCCGATCCGGTCTGCTCCCTTACTCCGATCCAATCTGCTCCATCACTCCGATCCGATCTTCTGTCCAACTCCAACCCTAAGCAATGGCCTTCCTTCCTGCCAAACTTCTTCCAGTGGCGAGTCCCCATCCAGTTCGGATTCCCTTGGTCAGTCCCCTAGTCCGATCCGACCCCTTTTCTCCGATCCGAACCGGTTCGGAACCTGCACACTTCTGCAACTTTCCAGCGAGCTTTCTACGCCATTCGACGACGTTTTCGAGCAATTTAACTATTCTAATCAATCATGAAACATACCATAGAGTCATAGCAACATGTAATAGCAACCACAAACAGCAAACAACAATTTAAATGAATCAAAATGAATCAAAAGTGGCTAAAACCTCACATTTGCCTATAATCCCTCTTAATCATGTTTAAGCATACGATTAGCAAAACACATCGAAATTAACCCAAATTTCTAACAGAGCCTTAAAATATTATTTACGAATTTCTAAACATTTTTCCAGAATTTATTAATGTATAAATTCGCTAATTCTCACTAATTACCCTTAATTAACCGTAATTAGTGCAAAACTATGCAAATCACTCACCTTTGCCACAACTAGAACCCCAAAACTGAAATATTCTCTGATTTGGCGCTGTTCCCAATCTTATACAGCAGCTCCAACCTTGCTTTGGTGCTTTTTCTTCTTAATTTAATGTTTGCTAAGCCTAATCTTCAATTGGAAGGTGATTTTTGGGTGTTTTAGAGAGATTTAGAGAGTGGCGGCCATGACTAGGTTAAGAGGAATGAAAGTGGCGGCTGGAAAATTTCTAAAGAAATGTTTTCTAACCCTAATCAGCACCTATATCTCCCTAAACCCGAAATTCCCCTTGGGCCTAGCTGCTAATCACCCGGTTAAGCCCAATTAAGCTGTTTTTCACCGTCTGAAACTTGTTTCAGCCATATCTCCCAAACGGTAAGTCCGTTCGGCTAATGTGACCACTCTACGGAAAGAGAAACCATCATCCGAAGCCAATGGAAGTAGTTTCAGGTCAAAATTCCTTCCCAGTCAAAAGTTATGGCCAAAACAGTGCCAACTAGGGGTAAAATGGTCATTTAAAATCGGGAAAAATCATGAACATGGGAAATGACCCCTATAGTCGTTTCCCAAAGTTACATGATCATACGACTTCGTATGTGACAGAAATAAATATTCTACGATTCTATGATGCGTAGAACGCGGGTCGTTACAGCATCTGATTCGTAAACATAATCGTCGTTGTGGACATTATGAGACATTTTTGGTGTTGTGAAGCTTAAATGTGCACACCTGAAGTGGTTTTATTGCTTCTTCAACCCGTAATTGCAACGGCTATATAAAGAATAATGTATTAAAGTATATTCAATAACGGCTATAAATTGCAACGACTCTAAATTTGAAATGTATTTTACTGTATACCAACGGTTATTTATTTAAACTTTATTTTAATATTCAATTTTATAGCCGTTAACTACGTTTTGGCCGTTCGACCAAATTCTAGAAAAAAAAACCAAATTCAAACGGTTTTCAGAAAACCATTTTTTGGTTAAACGGTTTTCAGAAAACCGTTTAACCCATAAACGGTTTTCTGAAAACAGTTTACGGTAAAATTGTCAAGTAAAAAAAAAAGAACAGAGCGTCCCCCCACCGACTGCTGGATGGGTGGGGGGATTCACGCTCTAAATTGAGCATCCATGCTCAATTAAGCATCCACTGCTAGGAATGCTCTAATAACAAATCGACAATATAGTTGTTGATTCATAGTAGTGAAAACATTATGGTAAATTTAATAACATTACATTATCTTTGCCATAATCACCTAGATTGCATCAATTTAATCATTTAATCATATTAATACACTCGGTCTTGCTAATAATTCCTAGTTCCTTCTCGGACTTGTTAACATAATCCGATTAAAAATACGATCTCTCCCGGTTTTCAGCTTGCAACACACGCCTGTTGCTCCAATCCTCTTCGTCAACTGCTGCACTCCAATTCTCCGACGAATATGAGTATACGACCTCCATCAAAACCCCCATTTGTTTCACTATCCTCTGCTTTCGTCTTTAGGCTGTCTTTTATCCGATCTGCACAATCTCGTGCCATATAATCTGCTGATGTAGGTGGAAAAGCCTAAGACAGCAATCAGACTTATCAAGTTTGTGCCTGAGTTATAGAAATATACCCCAAAGAGGAATCGGCACATTATTTCTCCATCTGAGGAAACATTTTATATCAACAAGGGCTCTTCATCGTTTTCAACTTAGACGATTAATTCATGTATGACATTGTTGGCAGCGGCCTTGCTGGGTTTTACACTACAGATAAGGTGTTGAAGGCCGATAAAAACACACAGATTGACATACTTGATCGGTTTCCAACACCATTCGGGTTAGTGCATTCCTGAGTCGCTACAGATCATCCTGAGACAAAGATTACAACCAATCAACTTTCACGTGTTGCCGCAAATGGGAGGTGTTCGTTCTTCGCAAATATGTCACTTGGTAATGATGTCTCTCCAATAGCTGTTAAACATATATGATATAGTGGTGCTTGCTTATGGTGCAGAAAGTGACAGATCTCTTGGTATACCAGGAGAAGAACTCAATGGGATATACTCAGCTGGAGATTTTTTTTGGCGGTACAATGGACACCTTGATTGTTCAAAATGAAGTTGGAACTATAAAATACAGATACAACTGTAGTGCTTGGACATGTATTTGTTTCTTCAGTTCTTTATTTTGTGAACCATGTCAGAAATCTAACATTCAACTTTTAATTATGTTTCTGAACATTTAAGCTACTCTCCTTGGTTCTTGTTAACAGCTTTATCATATGTTGATTCTGTTTAATGCTTTATAAGAAATTTATGTCTTAGAATTCTTTATTGATTGCCTAGTACAGTTTCATTTGGTATTAGGATACGTATACCAGCTTGTGTATGTATCGATTTTATATGTTGTGAACCCTTCAGGTTTTCAACTTATTTTATTTGTAATGGGTTATCTTAATTTATTATGAAATGTAGTAAATGCCATGCTACCTTTCTTTGTGTGTACATCCTGGGTTTGAATGTTTAGATTAGAATGATGAATTATAATTGTTTTCATTGTCTATTTACACAAGTAGACATTTCGAGGCATACAAACGTTTGTGAAAAATATAAACATTCCGGCAACTGTTCTTAATGACAAATTATTCCTTTGTGCACATGACATATGACCTAACACTATGTGTACATGGGAAAGAAGCTTAGGATTAATTGGTTGTATTATTCTTAAGAAAATGGCTTTAATCTCAAGTCGATTCCAACCACTTCCTGTATATAGTTTTATAGTACACCAATCATCATGCAATTTGCAAATGAAAATGCCAGCAGCATTTTAGTTTTGCATGCAGCCTTGATTATATATATATGTATGTATGTAGCATGGAAGTCATTACTACTATCCACCTCAAATATTTAAATATGGCTTCCAATAATATGTTGTTCCCAATGTCAAGCGTTTTCCTAGCTCTTAGCTTGTCAATGTTCAGGATTTTCTAGCAAATGACTATTTTGTACTGGATTGAAAAAAGCAGAGGTGTCAGGATTTGCTGCTGGACATGCATATGAGTGAGTAACCATTTTGCAAACGTGGGACACTTTGGCAGAGGAAGCAAATATAAATAACATAACTACGGCAGTGTTTAGAGATATTAATTGCTCAGGATGGGTGAGCGAGAAAAGTGGAGGTAATCCCTTATAATTTTGCAAAACAGCTAAATTGAATATCTTTTAAGTTGTACTTTAATGGAGCATGATGTTAGAGGCATATAATTTACATACAGATCTGGTCCATTCAAAGATATTGGCTGTGAACTTTATAGGATTTTGGTTAATTGTGAACGATTTCATAAAATTCTTAGTTTTAGTGCTATTTGCATTGCTGTCCTTATCAAGTTACCATTCATCTTTACTGTTAAAACTCACACATGAGCATTACATAGCTGGTGCGAGACCATGCATATTATTGGGCATATCTTTCACATTACAATAATGTTGTTGATAGGTTCCTAAATTTCCCTCATAAT
This sequence comes from Allium sativum, assembly GCA_030737875.1. Taxonomy (NCBI): domain Eukaryota; kingdom Viridiplantae; phylum Streptophyta; class Magnoliopsida; order Asparagales; family Amaryllidaceae; genus Allium; species Allium sativum. The sequence goes on along the minus strand of CM060925.1, from coordinate 300,714,701 downwards.
AGCAATCAATTATAGTATACATCATTCTGAGAATCCAGAAAGATATTGTAGAAAAGACTATAAAATGATCTGCAGATGTAACACCCCGAATTTTCTATTAACACTAAAGTTGCTAAAATAATAATAAGTGTGTAGAAGAGGGGATGTATCTAATATGAATATAAAAATATTAATAAGTATGTAAGAGAGGGGATGTATCTAATATGAATATAAAAGTGTGTAAGAGAGGGGATGTATCTAATATGAATATAATAATATTAATAAGTGTGTAAGAGAGGGGATGTATCTAATATGAATATAAAAATACTAATAAGTGTGTAAGAGAGGGGATGTATCTAATATGTATATAAAAACAATAATAAGTGTGTAAAAGGGGGGGGATGTATCTAATGTGTACATTGTAGAATATATATATATATATATATATTGCTGAGTGTTTGCTGAGTCACTTCTGACTCATTGCTGAGTCAACAAGATAAACCCCATCTTGTCTGAACGGCTGCGGTTATTTCTAGGTTAAATCTAATGGCCTAAATGCATTCTAAAATCTATAAATAAGTGGGTAGACCCTAAACCTAAATCACTTGTAAAATTAGAGAAGCTACCGTCATGCTGCTGCCATGGAGTTCAGCGTAGCCGTCACAAACTAAGAAGAGGAAGCCTAATCATCTACAACAAAATCTACACAAATCAAATCAAAAGATCTCTCTTTCTCTAATTCTTTTCTTTTGTTGGTGAGTATGATGATTCTCACAAGACTATTACAAACTAATTTGACTCAGTTATGAATGGATCACAAGAAAGTGATGTGATTTGTAATTGTAAATTCTATATATTGTGGATCTCTTATTATGTTATTATGTTGTCGTATGATGTAAATTATATATGCTATGTCATGCTATGTTGTAAATTCTCTTATGCTATGTCGTGCTATGTTGAGAATCATGTCAAGCTATGTTATACTATCATACTATGCCATGTTATAAATCATGCTATATTATGTTGAAAAATCATGCTGTTGGATCATGCTTAAAGTTATGTTTTTTTTTCTTAATTTAAATGGATCTTGTTTATGGGAATTTGCCTATTAGGTTAGGTGTACCCATAAACTTGAAACTATAATTAAATAAAACTTGATTATGGGAATTTGCCTATTGAGTTAGGTGTACCCATATAAAACCATGTTGTTAAAAAATTAGATGATGTTGATTCACACATGTTCATATGTAAGTTTATGAAAATTGATTGAGATTATATTAGGTGAATTTTGAACAAGTTTACACCTTTAGGTCCATGACATGTATAATCTATGCAAGTTGGACATATGCAAGTTTCACCCCTTATTATGATTCATTTGGTCACATATACATGTTGTTATTATGATAATCTCTTTTATGCTATGAGTTAGGCTATTCGAGCCTAACATATATTTTGCGAATAAACGTTCAAACGTGGGGTAGGGGTAATATTAGGAATTAATAAATTGGGTGCAATTTTGTAAGATTTTGCATACCATGAATGGATGTCCATAATTGAGTCAATTATGGACATTGTTAAAAATTGGAAGTAATTAATAATTCAAGTAGGGAATTATTAAAATTGGGGGAAAGTGGATTATTATTAATAATCAATGCTTAGGACACGAGGTTGGACCCGTTTGTGATGTAAACCTGCCCGGACCCGCCCGGCAAATCCAGTAGTCACAAATGTCGGCCCAATGTGAGAGGTCCTAGGCCCAAACTAAAGCATAACAGTTGTAAAGACACGAGGTTAGACTCTTTTATGGTGTAAGACTGCCCGGACCCGCCCGACAAATCCAGCTGCCATAAATGCCAGTCTAATGTGAGAGGTCTTTATGAGGTTATGGCCTTAATGAACTAAGAAATACTTAACCAGATAATCATGTAAGGTGGGACATGGGGGTTAAGTAGGTGCCTTGGGTGGCATGAGGAATCTGGTGGTTGCCTTTAGAGGCATTTGAAATACGATTAGACTTAACCAAACACACATGTAAATGAACATGACTAAGTGGGTTAAGTGGGATGGACTAATGGGGACAAGCTTAGGTGGAATGCTTGTGGTAAATAGTGGGGGCCCATTTCAACCAGTATCCCAAAACGTATCTTTGTGGGCTCGACCCAAGTCGAGGACGGGACACGCATACTGGGTTTGACTATAAGAGGCCAAAACAGGGAGCGGTGGCAACGCAAGTCCAACGGGTTTCATATGCGTGTGTGGACCCGGGCTGGTAGGTAAGACGTTGTTGCATCGTGTAGGTATAAGTCGTGCATGTCCGTTATATCAGGTTGCCACTTTAGGGGAGTGATACACCCCACTGTGGGGCCAGCACGGGTATCTACGAGTTAGGGAGCCGATCGAATAATGGGAAGTAGGGTACACCTAGTGGAGATAGGGGCAGGCGGCACCTATGTAGTCAGCTAGGGGTACGTAAAGCCATTGGGAAAGTTTCTAAGTGAAGCTAAGTGGGATGAATCTTTAGGGTGACTGGTGTGGTGCAGTATAGTGTTTATCCTTTAGTATTTAGGAGCGCCTATAACGTTGCCTTTAGCGATTGTCTATGTCCTTAATCTGCTCTTCATAGACATTTTCTTGTTTTCCAACTTATGCCTTAGTCCAGTTATTTTGGTAATAGTATTGTAGAATTATCATATTCACCAGACTTTATGTCTGACCCCCTCTTTTCCATCCTTTTTGCCCCTTCAGGTCCGCAGGTTGGGCCAAGTTCTAGTGGAGTCTAGTTGGATCGCTTATCTTCTGGAAAGCTTGGACTGCTGAAGTAAAGTCCAGCTTGTTATCTTTCTTTTTAATGGCTATTCATGTAATGGGATTATGTACTTGTTTTATCAAGATAGATATTGTACTTGACATTGAATATGGTGTTATGATGTAATCAAACATGTTTTGACTTCTGCTACAATGAAATAAAGTTTATTGAATTTCCAAGTACTATTTTATATCTGTCTTGTTGTAATTTTACTGTTCTATATTCACTTAAAACCTCCATGGAAGTTAATGCATTCCCTTTGTGAGTGACATTAATGGACGTGGGGTGTTACACGTGGTATCAGAGCATAAGGTTACCAGAACAGATAAAAAAAAAATTTAGAAAAATATTTTTTTTTCTAAAGTATTTTTGGAAGAAGTGCTTTCAAAAAAAAAAAAAAAAAAAAACATGTTATTTAAAGAGAGTTTTTATGAAAAACATAATCCCAAATAGCCACATCCTTATCTTTATCTTTCGAATTCTCCATTTTGAATCTTTCCTTTTTCGTTTCAGCATGGCTGAAGATCTTAATCTCCCAGAAGGTGTGACGATTCCAGGGTGGTTTAGGAGATACTTGGAGGCTAGGGCCACCACTGCAGGCCCAGCGGATACTCCTCCACCCCTAGTTGCACCCATTCCTCCTCCTCCTCCTCCTCCTCGTGTTGACACTTTTGCAAAGACGTGCAAGGAATTCAAGGCTATGGGAGGAAAAACTTTTCAAGGGACTGAGACGTTTGTGGAGGCCTGAGATTGGCTTAAGGAGACTGAGGAATTGTTGGATATCTTTGAAGTGGAAGATGGGAGGAAAGTTCGTTTAGCTGCTTGGTTAATGAAGGGAGAGGCCTCGTTTTGGTGGGAGGTCACTAACGGGGAACGTCCAGTTGATTCATGGGCGGATTTCAGACGAAGGTTTGAGGCAAAGTTTCTTTCAAGGGCAGAGGAGAACTTAAATATGGAAAAATTCCTGGCACTAAAGCAAGGGAGCTCATCAGTAAAGGAATATGTCAATAAATTTAATCAGTTAGCAAGGTTTGGCTTGGAGTTGGTGAACACGCCAGAGAAGAAAGCTTTGAGGTTCGTTAGAGGCTTGAATGAACCGTTGCAAGGGTTGGCTATGACCCACATCCCTATGGGAGCCACCTTTGAAAAGCTAGTAGAAATGGCACTTATGCATGAGGATAAGGCAGTTGAAAAGAAAGGGGATCAGAAGAAACCCCAACAGCAAAATAAGAAGGGTGGTAAAAACAATAATGGCAAAGGGAAGAAGAAATGCTTCAATTGTGGGACGCCTGGCCATCTCAGCAAAGATTGTAGAAAGAAAAAGAAGACTGGTTGTTTTCATTGTGGAGATGCAGGACATTTAGTGAAGGACTGTCCAAAGAAGGGGCAGAGGGCAGGGTCTACCTCGGGAGGACAGGTGCAGGCTCTTATGGCACCAGGGCAGGCAAGGGGGCAAGTTCAGGCTATTGCGGCCCCACCGCTGCAAGAAAAAGGTAGAACAATTTCTGTTGAAAGCTTAGTTTTTCTGTTTGATCATCCTGTCCGTACCTTATTCGATTCTGGCGCATCTCATTCGTTTATCTCTGCATCATTAGTTGAATCACTGCACTTGAACACCAGTTTAGTAGAGGATCCCTTGGTCGTTTCAAATCCAATTGGGGGTTCGGCTCATTTGACCATGATATGTTTGGATTTGAAAATCTCTATACTTAGCGTTGAATTTAGATGTGATGCTTATGTATTGGGCTTCACGGGCTATGGGCTAATTTTAGGAATGGATTGGTTGTCTAGAAATAGGGCCATTCTTGATTGTGAAAGGAGAGTAGTTAGGCTTGTGACTCGCCTTGGTAATGCTCTCGACATCTTTTGTAATCCCATAAATTCCGTTATGCTAAGTTATCTTGAATCGCTTGACGCGTCTGTAGAGAACCTGCGATCGGTAGAAGTGGTCCGGGAATATCCGGATGTGTTTGAGGAGGTGAAGGGCTTACCTCCAAAGCGGGAGATAGACTTTCGAATTTATCTTGTGGATAATGCTAAACCCGTATCTTTGCCAGTGCGCCACATGGCTCCTCGTGAAAGGAGGGAACTCAATAAGCAAGTAAAGGAGTTGCTTGAGAAGGGGTTCATAATACGTAGTATATCGGAGTGGGGTGCTCCAGTAGTTTTTGCCACAAAGGCGGATGGGTCTCTTAGACTTTGTATGGACTATAGAGAACTAAACAAGCTTACTAAAAAGAACCGACACCCACTGCCGAGGATTGACGATCTCTTTGATCAGTTAGTTGGCGCCTCAGTGTTTTCGCAGTTGGACTTAGCCACTGGCTTTCATCAACTGAGAGTGGCTGAGGATAGTATAGATAAGACTGCTTTTAGGACTCCTGACGGATTCTATGAATGGCTAGTGATGCCCTTTGGTTTGACAAACGCCCCTGCATATTTTGTTGATTTGATGAGTAGGGTGTTTAGGGAATACCTTAACAAATTCGTGGTAGTCTTTGTGGATGAAATCTTAGTCTTTTCTAAGAATAAAGAAGAGCACTCCCTACATCTTAGGGAAGTGTTGGAAACCCTTCGAGCACATAACCTTAAGGCAAAATTTTCTAAGTGTCACTTCTGGAGGAAGGAAGTACGGTTCTTAGGGCACGTGGTTTCCAAAGAAGGGATAGCAGTGGATCCCGCAAAGGTGGTGGCCATCCAAGATTGGAAGGTCCCTAAAAATGCAACCGAAGTAATAAGTTTCTTGGGGTTGGCTGGCTATTATAGGAAGTTTATCAAAGACTTCGCAAAAATATCAGCTCCATTAACACGGTTAACGAAGAAGAACCTGGTTTTTACGTGGGACAAAGATTGCGATGATGCGTTCCAACGTTTAAAGAGAGCCTTAACTTCAGCCCCAGTCTTAGTGCTGCCAGACGGGAATAAACCGTTTACCATCTATACTGATGCTTGTGGGACGGGACTTGGCGCGGTCCTCATGCAAGAGGGAAGAGTAATAGCCTATGGTGGAAGGCAGTTGAGGGTTCATGAAAAGAATTACCCCACGCATGACTTAGAGCTAGCCGCAATTGTTTTCGCGCTTAAGTCTTGGCGTCACTATCTTCTTGGTGAGAAATTCTAACTGTTCACTGACCAAAAATCATTAAAATACTTATTCTCTCAGAAGGATTTGAATTTAAGGCAGCAACGGTGGATGGAATTCTTAGCCTCCTACGATTTTGAAATAGCATATACCCCGGGCAAGGGTAACGTGGTGGCAGACGCCTTAAGTAGGAAAAGGTTGTCCTTGAGTCCGTTGTTTGTTGAACGACAAAGCTTAGAATTCATCTCTATGTTTGACTTTAGACCCTCCGTTGACTTAGTACCCGGTCTGTTAGCATCCTTGGAGGTTAGACCTACACTTCTAGGACGGGTTGGTGAGGCACAGCGAGACGACCCACGGTTGGTTGAGATAGTAGAAAAGCTCAAAGGGGGGGAGTCGTCAAGCCATCTTCGTAGGTATACCCTAGACGATAAGGGTTGGTTACGAAGGAATAATAGACTTTGTGTACCGCAAGACGAAGACTTAAGGAAGGCCATTCTTGATGATGCTCATCGCTCAAAAATGACCATTCATCCCGGCGGGGATAAGATGTACAAAGATATGAAGCGGGTTTTCTTTTGGGCCGGTATGAAAAAGGATGTGGCCGAGTACGTCGCTAGATGCTTGGTGTGCCAACGAGTTAAAGCAGAACAAAAGAAACCCGGTGGGTTGCTTCACCCATTTGAAGTTCCACTATGGAAATGGGAAAGCATCTCAATGGATTTTGTGGATGGATTACCAAGATCAAGGAAGGGTAACACGGGGATTTGGGTTATAGTAGATAGACTTACTAAAAGCGCCCATTTTATTCCCGTGAAAAGTAAGAGGACTGCTCCGTGGTTGGCTTCTGTATACATTAAGGAGATAGTTCGTTTGCACGGTATTCCTTCTAGTATAGTAAGCGACCGTGACCCCATCTTTACTAGCGAATTTTGGAAGAGTTTACAAGAGGCGGTAGGGACTCAGCTATGTTTGAGCACCGCATATCATCCTCAGACAGACGACCAGACCGAGAGGGTGAATCGCATTCTAGAGGATCTTTTAAGGCTTTGTATCCTAGACTTTGGGGGTACATGGGAAGAGCACCTTCCGTTAGTAGAATTCGCATATAATAATAGCTTTCAGTCTAGTATTGGCATGGCACCTTTCGAAGCTCTTTATGGAAGGCATTGCCGTTCGCCTACATGTTGGTGGGAATCTACCGATAAAATCCTACTTGGGCCCGATATGGTTAGGGAAACCTCGGAGAAGATTGAGTTGATTCGAAGGAGGATGAAAGCAGCACAAGATAGGCAAAAATCGTATGCTGATAAGAGGAGGACAGATCTTGAGTTTGACATTGGGGACATGGTTTTTATCAAAGTATCTCCGTTACAGAATGTTGTTCGCTTTGGGTCCGTGGGGAAATTAGCACCAAGGTTTGTAGGGCCGTTTCCTGTAAAAAAACAGGATTAGGAAGATGGCATATAGGGTGGAGTTGCCTGAGAAACTTAGTGGAGTACACGACGTATTCCATGTATCACATTTGAGGAAGTGTTTGCACAAGACCGCGGAGGTGGTAGAGCCGAGCTTGCTTAAAGAGGTGGAAATAAAGCGTGATGCAACAATTAGACGAGCTCCTACATGCATTCTTGGGTCGGAGATCAAAAAGTTGAGGAATCGAGAGGTCAGACTGGTCAAAGTGCAATGGGGAGATGATGAGAGCAACGCAACTTGGGAGACAGAAGAGAAGATGCGTTCGTTGTACCCTTTTCTTTTTGAGGGTATGTCTTTTAATTTCTCCTTTATCGCTTAGCTTACCTTATCTTATCTTTAGTATGTCCTCTCATTAGTATCTTTGACCTTTAGTTAGGATAATCCTATGGTTGAAACATGTGTTTGAGACATGTTATGTATGATGGATGCAAAATGGATGCAAGTGTTTGCTAGTGGTTGCTCGTGGATGCATATATACACACACTTTAGGCACTAGATCGGCTCAGTCACTTCATATTGCATATTGCATATATATGGATGTATTTAGTATAATGGATGTATAATGGTTGTACCATCATATGGATGCTGCATTCGGTTGAATGGGTGTGCACGCATATAGAAGTAGTATGTAAGCAATTAGGATATTTTGCATACATAATGGATTCATGACACTTACATAATTTGCATTAAGGAGGTCAACTGAATCAGTAGACCGCCTGATTTCGCATTAGGTAAGGACATGTACACACACTTTGCATATGATCATAAAGCATTAGAAGTATTTTAAGGACAATGGACGCCTGTGTATGATGGATGAGAAGATGGACGTTTGGATGGTAGGATATACATTCTTCCAGACTTGAAGATTTCGGGGACGAAATCCTAAAAGGAGGGGAGAATGTAACACCCCGAATTTTCTATTAACACTAAAGTTGCTAAAATAATAATAAGTGTGTAGAAGAGGGGATGTATCTAATATGAATATAAAAATATTAATAAGTATGTAAGAGAGGGGATGTATCTAATATGAATATAAAAGTGTGTAAGAGAGGGGATGTATCTAATATGAATATAATAATATTAATAAGTGTGTAAGAGAGGGGATGTATCTAATATGAATATAAAAATATTAATAAGTGTGTAAGAGAGGGGATGTATCTAATATGTATATAAAAACAATAATAAGTGTGTAAAGGGGGGGGATGTATCTAATGTGTACATTGTAGAATATATATATATATATATATATATATATTGCTGAGTGTTTGCTGAGTCACTTCTGACTCATTGCTGAGTCAACAAGATAAACCCCATCTTGTCTGAACGGCTGCGGTTATTTCTAGGTTAAATCTAATGGCCTAAATGCATTCTAAAATCTATAAATAAGTGGGTAGACCCTAAACCTAAATCACTTGTAAAATTAGAGAAGCTACCGTCATGCTGCTGCCATGGAGTTCAGCGTAGCCGTCACAAACTAAGAAGAGGAAGCCTAATCATCTACAACAAAATCTACACAAATCAAATCAAAAGATCTCTCTTTCTCTAATTCTTTTCTTTTGTTGGTGAGTATGATGATTCTCACAAGACTATTACAAACTAATTTGACTCAGTTATGAATGGATCACAAGAAAGTGATGTGATTTGTAATTGTAAATTCTATATATTGTGGATCTCTTATTATGTTATTATGTTGTCGTATGATGTAAATTATATATGCTATGTCATGCTATGTTGTAAATTCTCTTATGCTATGTCGTGCTATGTTGAGAATCATGTCAAGCTATGTTATACTATCATACTATGCCATGTTATAAATCATGCTATATTATGTTGAAAAATCATGCTGTTGGATCATGCTTAAAGTTATGTTTTTTTTCTTAATTTAAATGGATCTTGTTTATGGGAATTTGCCTATTAGGTTAGGTGTACCCATAAACTTGAAACTATAATTAAATAAAACTTGATTATGGGAATTTGCCTATTGAGTTAGGTGTACCCATATAAAACCATGTTGTTAAAAAATTAGATGATGTTGATTCACACATGTTCATATGTAAGTTTATGAAAATTGATTGAGATTATATTAGGTGAATTTTGAACAAGTTGACACCTTTAGGTCCATGACATGTATAATCTATGCAAGTTGGACATATGCAAGTTTCACCCCTTATTATGATTCATTTGGTCACATATACATGTTGTTATTATGATAATCTCTTTTATGCTATGAGTTAGGCTATTCGAGCCTAACATATATTTTGCGAATAAACGTTCAAACGTGGGGTAGGGGTAATATTAGGAATTAATAAATTGGGTGCAATTTTGTAAGATTTTGCATACCATGAATGGATGTCCATAATTGAGTCAATTATGGACATTGTTAAAAATTGGAAGTAATTAATAATTCAAGTAGGGAATTATTAAAATTGGGGGAAAGTGGATTATTATTAATAATCAATGCTTAGGACACGAGGTTGGACCCGTTTGTGATGTAAACCTGCCCGGACCCGCCCGGCAAATCCAGTAGTCACAAATGTCGGCCCAATGTGAGAGGTCCTAGGCCCAAACTAAAGCATAACAGTTGTAAAGACACGAGGTTAGACTCTTTTATGGTGTAAGACTGCCCGGACCCGCCCGACAAATCCAGCTGCCATAAATGCCAGTCTAATGTGAGAGGTCTTTATGAGGTTATGGCCTTAATGAACTAAGAAATACTTAACCAGATAATCATGTAAGGTGGGACATGGGGGTTAAGTAGGTGCCTTGGGTGGCATGAGGAATCTGGTGGTTGCCTTTAGAGGCATTTGAAATACGATTAGACTTAACCAAACACACATGTAAATGAACATGACTAAGTGGGTTAAGTGGGATGGACTAATGGGGACAAGCTTAGGTGGAATGCTTGTGGTAAATAGTGGGGGCCCATTTCAACCAGTATCCCAAAACGTATCTTTGTGGGCTCGACCCAAGTCGAGGACGGGACACGCATACTGGGTTTGACTATAAGAGGCCAAAACAGGGAGCGGTGGCAACGCAAGTCCAACGGGTTTCATATGCGTGTGTGGACCCGGGCTGGTAGGTAAGACGTTGTTGCATCGTGTAGGTATAAGCCGTGCATGTCCGTTATATCAGGTTGCCACTTTAGGGGAGTGATACACCCCACTGTGGGGCCAGCACGGGTATCTACGAGTTAGGGAGCCGATCGAATAATGGGAAGTAGGGTACACCTAGTGGAGATAGGGGCAGGCGGCACCTATGTAGTCAGCTAGGGGTACGTAAAGCCATTGGGAAAGTTTCTAAGTGAAGCTAAGTGGGATGAATCTTTAGGGTGACTGGTGTGGTGCAGTATAGTGTTTATCCTTTAGTATTTAGGAGCGCCTATAACGTTGCCTTTAGCGATTGTCTATGTCCTTAATCTGCTCTTCATAGACATTTTCTTGTTTTCCAGCTTATGCCTTAGTCCAGTTATTTTGGTAATAGTATTGTAGAATTATCATATTCACCAGACTTTATGTCTGACCCCCTCTTTTCCATCCTTTTTGCCCCTTCAGGTCCGCAGGTTGGGCCAAGTTCTAGTGGAGTCTAGTTGGATCGCTTATCTTCTGGAAAGCTTGGACTGCTGAAGTAAAGTCCAGCTTGTTATCTTTCTTTTTAATGGCTATTCATGTAATGGGATTATGTACTTGTTTTATCAAGATAGATATTGTACTTGACATTGAATATGGTGTTATGATGTAATCAAACATGTTTTGACTTCTGCTACAATGAAATAAAGTTTTTTGAATTTCCAAGTACTATTTTATATCTGTCTTGTTGTAATTTTACTGTTCTATATTCACTTAAAACCTCCATGGAAGTTAATGCATTCCCTTTGTGAGTGACATTAATGGACGTGGGGTGTTACAGCAGACAAGAATAATTCATTAAATATTCTAGAAAAAAGCAGAGTTAAATGTGAGTAGTTACATCATTTAATGGATGAACATCACTCAAAAATTAGACAGTAATATGTTAGTAGCTAACTGCCACTTCAGGATTTTGTTTATTTGTTTGCTTACACAGTTCTATTTTGTTACCTGAGTCATAAAACAAGAGTTGTTGGTTAAGTTATTGCTTAAATTGCAAGACATTTTAAAACTAAGATTGTTTATAAAGATGAATTAAATTTTAGTAACTGGGTTTAATTCATATCAGTTATATAATGATTAATGAAATTTGGGAGTTTTGATTTGCATTCTATATCCCTCATTGAGGCATTGCTTATCAGAATGGAATGTTCATATCAATAATACAGCAGAGTCATGATATGACCACATGTTTTTAGAATTATTTTCAGTCAGTTTTTTCTATCCTGCTTGTTGAAAAAAATGAACTTGAATCCTTTAACTTGGCTGAGGCTCAAAAAAAATCTTGTAAATTTTCCGTCAAATATGAATAGGGCACATATGGAGTCTTTAACATTTGAAAGCGGATAGTAACACCATTATTCCATCCTTGCATAGAATCTCTTTAACTTGCGTGGCAGTTGCAGTCATGAATCCTTCAGTCCTATTAGGTCTATGTTAACATAACAATGTTGTTAGAATCCAAAGAACAAAAATTTATTTTCTTTGTTTGGTTACAATCGCAACTCACGTGTTTCGGTATGGATAAATATTAATGCATGGCTGAACAATCTTAAAACAATTTACATGAATATTGCAGTGAGTGTTACGATAATAGAAAACTCATTTGTTTGTGTTTAGATTGGAGATTTGCATGTAAAATTGGAAGAGAGGTTGATTTTGCTTGCTATTGGATCTATTCCTTGTGTGCAAACAAGCAAATGTGAGTTATTCAAGAATTCACAATAATGCCTTAAGCTTTATGCTTGTATAATGTGCCTATGGCACGTTTGAATTGAGTATATATGACGTATGCATTTGGTTAATTGCTTGGGTTGTGGATTTCCTTGTTTTTTTAGTATTGGAAATCTTAGTATAATTATATTCGGGTTGTATATGATATAGGTGAAGTTATTAGGTGCACATATGCCCTTGTAGTTCTCTTTAGCATTGCTAAACCATCTTGTTCTATCTTGAATTGTATTTGATAGCTTAGGGTTAGAGGATCCAGATTCGGCCTAACAATCTCAGAATTCCCTTGCTGTCATTTGAGCTGAATGATATATAACACAACTTATTATTTATTGAGTTCTCATTTTGTATTTTTTTACTAGGTTTGTACACATGGATCGGTTGGAATGCTTGATATAAGATATGTGGACTCGATTAGAGCAAATAGCCTATAATACTGCATATATCTTATTCGGGTAATCGATTCATGCACTTATATGGGAAGTACATGTTAAAATTAAGTTTGCTTGCTTTGTTGTATCACATTTTAGTTTATATAGGTAAATGTAACTTAGTCTTTGGTGTTAAAACGTTTATTACGTATGACAGATTGATAATGTATTATCCTAATTTGTCTTGTTTAGTTTGTTTGATATATTACTTTTGTAAATAGTAATAATAATATAATGTTTGAGTTGCTTGTAGTGATTGATATTTTATTCTATTATATCTACGTTAATTTATTGCTTGCTTGGGTAGCAAAATGTGTAAAAAAAAAAAAGTTTTTTTAAATTTTTTATTTTTTTTCTACCACAACTGCCTATAGCAGTTGTCAAAATGTTTTTCACAATCGATTAAAGCAGTTGTGAAAAAGATTTTTACAACAGTCTATAGCGGTTGTAAAAAAGTCTTTTGCAGGTGTCATAAATAGTTGTAAAAATATTGTTTGCAATTGCTAAACATAGTCGTTAAAAAGTTCGTTTTACTACAACTAGGGATATAAGGACTATCGGGTGCCAGTTGTAATATGTCTATTACAACTGTTTTTAGCAGTTGTAAAAGGGTATTTTTGTTGTAGTGGGTGCTACTACACACCGTCTGCATCCTAGTATATATATATAACTAGAAAAAAGAAATTTAGTTTGTTTGATATATTACTTTTGTAAATAGTAATAATATTATAATGTTTGACGGCCGGGAATTTCGCTCGATCTGAATCAGTCGTTAAACCGATCTAGACCGTTAGAAACCTCTGATCGTTTTGAGAACAGGACAAATTGGAACGCAGACGAAAGAACATTTCATTGCTATTACAACAATTCCATCAGATACAAGAATACACAGAGTATAATGAATAAATTACATTCGATAAATATCAGAGATTACAATAAATTACAAAGCAGCGGATAAACAATAGAAAACACAACTGAAAGTAATACACGGATACAGAGCTTTCCGAGCATCGTTCCAGCTGTAAATCAGGATCCTGTGAATATAAATCTGCAAAACCAAAACTACTAGCTGCCCGTGTCGAAAATAAGGGCACCCAGAGTTTAGGTTAAAACAATAAACTCCAGGTCAGTCATGTGACTGGTGTGAGAACTAAAACAGTTATTTAAAGCTTTACTTTAAAAGAGAGTAATTCAAGGGACCACGCCGTATAAGACGGAACGGGTTTCCTCCCAAGAATACCAGTGCATATAAATAAACAGCGCAATGCTCTTTCTAAAAATGAAGCTATTATAAGACCCAGGTCCCATCACACAATGCAACGCAAGCCGGAGGATAGGGTTTTCCCTTATAATAGCCAAACATGCTTGATACGTTTAAAACAAATCATTTGATACTATAATAAGTGTATAGTGTCAAAACAATTTCAATCATAAATATCAATCATAGACGGCATGGGTACCATATATCATGTCGCCATACTAGTTCTACAATTAAAACCGCAATATCACGTATTGGAAATTGGATTTCCGTCATGAGTCGAGGCAAGGGGCAAGCTCCTCTCCGCTTCGAGACACTCTAGCAAATGCCTCGGGACTACACACTCTGGGCAACCCCTGGGATCCTCCAAGACCGGTCCTCTCTTACGTTTGAGGATTAATTATTTCTGAACACACGTTTCCCGGCCCTATAGGACCTATAATCGAGGCGCCTCGCATCCAAACCACAAAGGTGAAAAGTATATAAATGTCAGGGCTGGTAGGTCACTGACACCACCCATAGCTAGAAAGAAACGTCGTGCACTCCTTGGGTCCTCATCCCGTTTTTGACTCATAACGAGGTGTGAGGCTCGCGAATCCACGCTATACACAAAGCTTCCACGTAGGCCGTGCTTTGATCATCAACCACAAGACTTTGCTTTTCAACAGAAGCATTGATCCATGCAACTCAGTATGCCACACAGGCAATTCATGCCATGCGATTGATATCTGTCGATATATAACCTCTAAGCTCGTACGTCTCAGAGAAGGGCGTTAAGCAAGAGAATAAATTCTCCGCCGCCAAACAGATATATATTTAACAGAAATCAATCAACACAGAATAAAATCCAATGTCAGACACACAATCCATTTACAAGTTCGTTCTGGGTCTGAACGAAACCGGAGGCACTTTCCTCGCATATCCATCGATCTCCAAGTACGTCTGGACGACCACCAACTATTTCCATCCTCTTGGGTGTACAGCCCAATCAGGATCGTCAGTAATTATCCAAACGATGTGAAGACTTCCGGTCTTCGACCACCGTCATCATCTTCGACTTATCGTCGAATCGGTTATTCAGAATGGGTATAAACCCGGCCTTTCCGAACAACCCGCGTATATTAAAAACAAATGTTACACAAACACAACATACGCCTCATTCCAATTCAGCAGTCACTAACCGCAAATTAGCATGAGAACAATTTCCCAAATATTAACCCCGAAGGCCGAAACCAACATCAGATCAATACCCAGGAAACCATTCTTCTTAACTAACCTACAGCTAGTTTCTAAATTTCAATTCTTAGGGAAAGGTTCCCATTAATTTTATCAAAGATAAATTCTTTAAATCTATTCTTTAATCTTCCTTTGGATGTCATTTCAAACCAAATTATGGTTTTACCAAACTAGTCGGGATTAGCGAACCACACCGAAGTAATTATTTATTTTATTTCCCAATCCCAACCTATTCATCCCAAGAAGCAAAACTGGTAATACTCCATATTTAATACCACGGTGTTATCGGTAAAATTAATTACCGTTCCATGTTCAAATCTAATTAAAGATTTAACTATCGCTTTGGAGCAAAACTGGTAATACTCCATTCTCGCTCATTTGCCAAATTTGATAATTTGAATTATCAATTCACATTTCAATCTAATTGCAGATTCATTAAAACTCCTTTTACTTGGTTAAAGAGCTAGTGTCATTTGAAACACAGTTCACGACAAACCCAAATTACATTCTATTTATTATCGGGTTAAAGAACAAGTGTTATTTAAAACACTGTTCACGATAAACCCACAAATCACTTCTAATTTAATTTCAATCAAATATAATAGAAATTCCGATTATTTAAAACCCGTTTTTAAATCCAATTTATTTATTTAAAAATAGTTGGGTTTTAATTTTAGTTCAAAACTAGCTCATTTCGATAAAAATCTATTTTTATCTTTTCAAATATGGAGTTTTTCATCCCAATTTTTCCAAAATCATTTCTTATGATTTTACACAAATTATTACTATTTTTAATAATTTTATCAAGGCCCGTACAGTCGATTTCTTTCAACGGCCATCGAACTGCACTTACAGCGACCTTTTCCAACTTTGATTTGGACGTATCTCCAAATCCAATCGTTAGATTTCAAATTTCCAATATCCGTTAGAAATCTCTTTTCGATACGAACCCAACGGTTCCGGTTTTAGGAGAATCCGATGGTCGGATCTCCCGTAATGTTCGTTCGAAGTCAATGGTCGAAATTTACGAACTACCGCGGCGCGGCGTGTTCTATTCAGGCCATTATATTATATATATAATATATATTTCGTCGATTACTATTTAAAATGAATTTTATAAATAGTTTTAAATTCGTTTCAAAAACATTTCAACTTCTATTTCCAATTCAAATCAAATTTGAATTTTTCCATATAGATTCGTTTTAAAATTCATTTAAATTCAATTCAAATTTCAATTCAATTTGAATTCATTTTTTATTCAATCCAATTCAAATTCGTTTTCTATTCAATTCAATTCAAATTCGTTTT
Organism: Allium sativum; assembly: GCA_030737875.1. NCBI lineage: Eukaryota > Viridiplantae > Streptophyta > Magnoliopsida > Asparagales > Amaryllidaceae > Allium > Allium sativum. The sequence continues at coordinate 300,698,269 of CM060925.1, read as the reverse complement.
CTATTTAATTCAATTCAAATTCGTTTTCTATTCAATTCAATTCAAATTCGTTTTCTATTCAATTCAATTCAAATTCGTTTTCCACTCAATTCAATTCAAAAACGAATATAATCGATATAAATATCGTTCGCGTCAAAATAGCGCATCTCTAATCAATACGGCTTTATATATTTCAATAATTCCGTTATTCAATTCAACAAATGAATATTTATTCTATTCAATACGTGAATCTATATTTTTGTCCACACATGACTAATCTCAACGAATGAGTACTGTCCACGTGTGACTATTTTTGTTGTTTAATATATTTTATAAAATTAGGATATCTATCGTTTGATTTCAAATCAGACTCCAACCGTAAATTAGTAAGAGAACGATTCCCTGAATATTAACCCCGAAGGCCGAAACCAACATCAGATCAATATCCAGGAGACCACTCATCTCATCTATTTTCCAGTTAGTTTCTAATTTTATATATGATAAAGATGTAAAATTTATTGTTAAAATATTTCGTTTAACACATGACTAATCTCAAAGGATGAGTACGGTCAACACATGAACCTTTATTTGGTAATGATAAAGATATAAATTTTATTGTTAAAATATTTCGTTCAACACATGACTAATCTCAACGGATGAGTACTGTCAACACATGAACCTTTATTTTATAATATTTTTCATTTTCTTAATTGGAATGAGGCCCAATCAATTACCATACAAAGTTAATTATATGGATTCCATACAACACATGTACAAAATAGCAACGATAAATAATCAACCATCATCCAAAGTGCACTACACTGTATAAGCATCAAATATAGATATCTAACGTTTATAACAGCCTGTCAATCAATCGATCGACATACAACTAATTATTGGGATTAGTGTATGCCGTATTTTATCCCAATACCCGTGTGGGGTTTTAAACAATCAAACACAGATTTTATTTGTGCAGTTGGGCGATGTGTAAAATTTATCGTCCCAATCAATGTCCTTCAAATAGGTGTACATAAACAAACCGTCCGGTTTGTAAATGAATATTTATTTATTCACGTTCACGTTAAAAATTATATTTTTAACGACAAAATTATTTTATTCCACCTACGAATATTCTATTCGGTTCATTTATTAAATAAAATGATATCTTTTTTTCTAACTTATTTTAGAAAATTTCGGCGGCATAACGGCACGATACTAGAAACAGGACAAGGCCTAGCCTTATCCCCGGTCTAGTGATGGCCCACGCCATACACATATCAATCAATTCGATTACAATTCACCAAACAACCAACTTCAAATCAAATAATCTAACTAATCTATGCAACCAAACAAACAAGTCCATGGTTTGTGGACAGTGGTGTCGGGTGCTACTAAACACCGTCTGCATCCTAGTGTATATATATATAACTAGAAAAAGGAAATTTAGAGTGAGAAGTTCTCACCGATAGTTCCATTTCGCCGTGCTTTGTTTTTGAACTGCTGAATCGCCTGAATCCATTTGTAATTCCAATACAGTCTTTTCACGCTGTTCAAATAAAAATTATATTTTTATTGCTTCATTCTAATAAATAAAATTCATATTTTTATTTCGTCTTCATATATATTTTTACAACGCTTATTTCAATATAAAAATTATATTTTTATATTTCTGCTTCTTATATAAAGATCGGATTTTTATTTCACTACATATATAAAAATCTCATTTTTATATTGTTGCCATGTATATAAAAATTATATTTTTATAATCACCCCATATGGATAAAAATTCTATTTTTACATCGCTACTATATAGATAAAAATTCTATTTTTGCATCGGTGTTCATATAATAAAGATTATATTTTTATCACGCTATTCTCTATATAAAGATTTCGCCTTTTCAAATATAAAGATTTTGCCTTTTCAAATATAAAGATTTCGCCTTTTCAAATATAATGATTTGATTTTTATATTCTCTATTATATAGAAATTTTATTTTTCTTCTTTCTATGATATAAAAATCATATTTTATATCGTTGCTAATATAAAAATTATATCTTTAATATTTCTATTATATAAATATCGTATTTTTACATAGCCAAAGATCGTATTTTTACCTCATTAAAAATCTAATCTTTCCTATAAACAAAATCATACCTTTGTTTAAAATAAAAATCAAATCTTTGTATGTTATTCATATGAATAAAAATCATATTTTTAATTAGTGTTTATTTTTAAAAAAAATCACTAATTAAGATCACATCTTTTTTTTGCTAACAATCAAACCTTTTTATAAATCAAAATCAAGTCTTCATATAAATCAAGTTAAAAACTGATTTTTATAATTTTAAAAACTAAGTACATTAAAATTAACAAACAAATAAGTGAAGAGAAAAGAAAAAGGAGGAGGAGAAGAAGGCTTACAGCATAAATTGATAGAGAGAGGGGGTCTGTCTCGCTGCCGGAATTGGTGGAGGAGAGAGGAGGGTTGCAATGAACGGAGGGGGGTGCACATGCCAGGCCAGGCGAGGCTGATCGCCGGAGTTCGCGATGGAAGGTGGGCGGCTAGGATTTGGGGAATCGGATTGGGGATCGACGCGTCGGAGGGATGGGTGGGTGGCGTTCTCGAGTGGAGGAGGCGGAGGGAGGAAGGAGGTTGATCGGAGTGGGGCGCGGTGGCTGGGCGCAGTGCGGCGGCGAGGGCGGCGTGTCCAGGGGGAGGCACGATCGTCGGTTGCTTTGTTTTTTTTTTTTTAATTTCTGATTGATCTAGTAGAGAGAGAATGAAGTAGAGGGAGGGTTGACTAAGTAATAATTATATATATATTTAATTTATTTTAATCCACCAAAGAGTAACCTTTTATTTCGAACTCAGAATCGAACCCACCGACTGTCGTCCATAGCTAATTACCCTCATTCTGAACACAATGGGATATGTATCGTAAGATGATTTGATCGTTTCGATCAGTTTTCGTCAAAATCAACATATAACTCTATATATTGAATTTGAACGTGCATTTCAATTTACCGGGGTAACATACTAACTCGAAAAATTCTAAAAAAATATTTTTTAGCCTCGTATCGACGATACGGTTCTAACAAAACTGATTTCATCGAATTCTGAGACCGTTTGCAAAATGGTCATTTTCCAGTCAATTAAAATCAACTGAAAATGGTCAAACGCATTTTCCTTTGCCACGCTCACATATTTGAATACTTTTTTCTTTGCTTCCCTCTTTGGTATGCTATTGTTATTCTCCTGAATTGATTTGTGTTTTCATTGCTTTTATGTGGATACTATATATAGTGAATCTTTCTAAAGAAGTTCTATAGTTTTGTGGACCTGTCTCAAAAGAAAAAGGCAATATTTAATTCATCTTCTTTCATTTGTAGTTTTAGAGATAGACCATGGAAGCTGCCATATGGATGGGATCGCCAAATCGTTTATCATAATTCTCTTCAGGGACATTGTTTTTTTTTTTTTTTCAAATGTGCACTTTTTCTAACAAGCATATGCTGAAACAACAGATTTGAGATCACTGCAATGAACTTGCACCAAAAAGGTATTGTTTCAAATTCAAGGAAAAGCGACAAACCATGTTTTATGACCGAGACGAAGAGTTTGCCTACAATCAGTTTTGGACAGCTAATGTTTATTTGAGACAATGGTTGATGGCTATGTAAAAGTAATGTAATAAATTGGTATATTCATGTTATTCAATCCAAATTAATGGTTTTATAGTTCAATACTTACCTTTGTTAATTGTTGGGTGATATCATAATGTTTATCTAAGTGTTGTGAAGATATTCGGAATGCATAATATTATGAAATCTATGGTTAATAACAATTGTGAAAAGATTAGCATCTGTTAAAACATGTTGAATATTGTAGTTCCTATTACAAGCTTTACAAACATTAGTAAAATGATAAGGCAATTGGCAAAAACTGTTGTTAAAATACTAATTACAAATGTTTTAAACTCTTGCAATAATATTTTTACAGCTATCAAAAATCATTGTAAAAGATTATATTATAATTGTTTATGGCTGTTGCAAAAAGATTTTCTGTAAATGCCCTAAACGCTTGTAAAATAATTCTTCTCTATTACAATTGCGGCTATAAGGACTGGCAGATATCAGTTGTAATAGACTTATTATAACTGTTTTTGACAGTTTTGAAACAGGAAAATATTTACAAGGACAAAATTGAAGGCCTTTTTAACCATAAGGACAGCACAATAAAATTTTACTCAAAAAGACAATACACTGTTTCTTTTCTTCTTCACGTGCGCTTATTTCTTCTTCCTCCGCAATCGGCTATCTCACATTTCTCGATCTCGTCTTTGATTTCCAACACGAATTTTTGTCTTTTCCATATTTGATCTTCAGCAATCGTCTTTTAACATGTATATCGATCGTGACTTTCAATTTTGATTAATTCGATCTTGCGCGTATTCGATTGCCGAAATCGTTCACGAAATTAGGGTAAATTCGATTGCTATGATTCGTTTGGTAGTAAATATGATTTCGTTATTTTTTGATTTCGTGAATTCGTCGTATAAAATCGAACGAGAGAGATGAACGAGAAAAAAATCGCGGGAAAAAACTTTTTTTTGGTGAAGTTAGCAGCAGTTTTTATGTATCATTTTGCTATTTTTTTAGGGATCATTTTTTTGTATTAATAGTATTATGTTGTTTTGTTTATAGTTTTGATGCTATATCAGTTTAGTATTTGTGCTGCTGCATTAGATTTGCAACTCAATCGAAATTATGTCATTTTAATTAATCAAAGTGGGATGTAAACATCTTTTGTATCAGTTTTCCTTCAAAATATCAAAGCAGTTTTGTAACGAACCGAATTTTTGCCCGACCCCAATTGATCGCAAGATCGATCAAGACCATTCAAATTCCGCATACGTTAACTTTGGGCATACAACACATCAGGACAACAACACAGACTTTTATAACATCAATAATAAATGTTACATCAGAGTACAGAATATATCAGAGTACACTTTATAAAGTACAGCGGAAGATAAATTACGACAAAAGAAATATAATGCAACGGAACTAATCTCAGCGGAAGGCCATCAATATTCTGGACCCAGCTACAGGCTTCAATCCAGGATCCTGCTTAAAATATATCTGCAAAAAGCTACTCGACTGCCCGTGTGAAAAGAGGGCACCCGAGTTTGCAAAGTGAAACAAACTATAGGTCAGTCGTGGGACTGGTATGAGAAATCTATACTTAACTTATCTAATAAGTAGGCTAATCACAGGACTACGCCGCTAACGTGGAACGGGTTTACTCCATTGGATTGTCAGTGCATAAATAAAGTAAATCGTCAAATAACGTAATGCTTTTTAGAAAAATGAAACCATTATAAGACCCAGGTCCCATCACACAATGCGACGCAAACCGGAGGATAGGGTTTTGCCTTATAATGGTCAAAAGATGCTTGATACGTAAAAACGATATTATTAGTGCGTATATATATATTTAAAACATTTCAAATATAATATCAATCCTAGACGGCATAGCTACCATCTACTATGTCGCCATACTAGTTATATAATCAAAACCGCAAGGGGCGTATTGGAAATTGGGTTTCCATCATGAGTCAAGGCTAGGGAGGAGCTCCTGACCGATTCGAGACACTCTAGCAATGTCTCAGGATTCGGACGCTGGCGAACCCTTGGATACAGCAGGGACGACCCACAAATACTTTAGTGGATTAGTTATGCCTGAACACACGCTCCCCGATCCTATTGGACCTGCAAATCGGCTGTGGGCGACCGATAAGAATAAACCGAGGCCTCGCAAAAATTCCATCAACCACATAAGCAAATGTCAGCCAGTTTAAGCACTGACACCACTTCTAGCTAGAAAGAAACGTGTGCACTCCTTGTGTTCCCTTCTCCCGTTTTAGACTCAACGGTGTGTGAGGCTCATGAAGTCACGATATACACAAAGCTATGCCTAAATAGACTGTGCTTTGATCATCAACCACAAGGCCTGCTTTTCAACAAAGCCTTGATCATTTGCATCTTAGCATGTCACATTGTCAGACCCTACCATATTATTGACCATCTACCAATATATATATAACCTCTAAGCTCATACGTCTTAGAGAAGGGTGATAAGTAAAGAATAAATTCTTTACCACCAAACAGAAATATATAATCAGTAGCGTTCAACAAAGATAGTAGAAAGGAATACAATGCCAGACACACAATCCATTTACAAGTCCGCTCTGGGTCTGAGCGAAACAACGTGTCCGTCGATCTCCAAATGCGTTTGGACGATCATTACCAAATACCTTGCCTTAGAAGGTCAATCCCAATTCAAGATACCAGTCATCATCATCCCAACGATGTGAAAACCTTCGGTCTTCAACCACCGTCTTCATCTTCGACTCTTGATCGTCGTGATGATTATTCAGAATGGGTTAAACCCGGTCTTTCTGAATAACTCGCGTATTTTGTGATTAAAAAGCAAATATTGGAAAATCACACATTACGCCACATTCCAACTTCAAGTATTCTTTTAATAAGATATTAATATTAGAAGATTCTCATTAATTTTATCAAAGATAAACTCTGAAAATAAAATCTTAAATCTTCCTTAAAAGATTTATTAAAACTCCAGTTTTGATTTGATATCAAAAATCATTATTACAAGATCATTTATTTTAAGGAATAAATCTTGTCTTAAACAGGTTAAAGAACTAGTGTCCTTTAAACACAGTTCACAATAAACCTACAAAACAATTTCCAAAATATGGAATTCCACAGAAATCAAATCAATACATAATCGATATAAATTTCTGTATCGGACTAATAATATAAATGGAATAACGGCAAAGCCTCTTAAATTCCATATATAATATCGGTCTTCTTTTACAGAAGCCCATTTCGATTATTACCAATCGAATTTCTACTTAATTCCAATTTAATATATTAAATTAGAAAACTTGATTTTTAGAAAATGCCCTTTTAAATCTATAAAATAGATTTATAAATTCCAAATAATAATTTCAATGTAAATTGGATTAAAGGACAAATGTCGTTTAAAACATCGTCCACGATAAATCCACTTCACATCTCAATTTATTTATGATTGCAAATTCTAATAATCTTAATTAGAAGATTTCTCTTTAAATATTAATTATAAAACATAATTTAAAGTAATCATTGAAAATATTCTTTATATAAAAGACTCTAAATGGGAGTATTCTTTATATTATAGATTTTTATCTTTTACAAATATTCTTTGTTTTAACATATACTTGATTAAAATATATTTTCCTCTTATGAAAATATATCCTTTATATAAAAAGAATTTCTAATGTAAAAATATTCTTATTTAAATGAACACCTGAATCGAAATGCGACTCAATCATTTACCATATAATTTGGATTATATGGATTTCACACACATCCTATATATGACAAGAACAGTATAATCATCAAGTCATCCATTTACATCCAAAGTGTAATTTCCACTGTGTAAGCGTTAAAATTAAATAATAACGCTCATCGCAGCATGTCGATCTAACGATCAACATACAACTGAATATTGGGATTAGTGTATGTAAATTTTCATCCCAACATCCGTGTGGGGTTTCAACCAACAAACAAATAATAAACTAATTTGTGCACTTGGGCGATGTGTGAAAATAATCGTCCCAATCACATAAACAAGTCGGGTAACTTGTGAATGGAAGTGTAATACACCATATATAACCATGACAAGAAAATGTCTCTTTTATATTATATATAATTCTATTGCAATGAACGAATAAGAATAATAACTTCGTCTCTATTGACAATTTCTATTTTGCTAGTTTAAACCCTAAACAAAAATGGTTATTTTGTTTTGGCCATTCTAATGAGACAAAAATGATAGTTTTTTTTTCGACAAAAATAAATATTTTGATTTAACTAACCTATCTTGACAAGTATATGTCTTGCCAAACATAAGATATATATATATATATATAAATTGCTTTAACTAATTCATTTTGACAAAAATGAATATTCCTGACAAAATGTCTATTTTGGTTTAATTAATCTCCTTAATGAAATATAAACTTCATTAAGAATATATTTTAATGTACAATCTTTCTATTGCCAGTAATTTAAAAATAGAAATTAATATTTTCAATCCTACCTTCTTATCTGCATATAAAATGTAAATAGAGATACAATTTCTAAAACTATATTTTTATTTGCATCAAAAGACAAATAAAAATGTAATCTTTTGAAACTATGTGTTCGTTCACATTTGAGTTACAAATAGAGTTGTAACTTTTTAATATATGTTTTATTTGCATCAAGAGATGCAAACAAAAGAACATCTTCATTTTTATGAATATTTGTATTGGAGAATGCAAATAGAATAATAATCTTTAAAGATGACTGAAAATGTCTATTCCTATTTCATGGAAAAGTGATAACAAAACAAAATTGAATATCTTTATCTTAACAACTCTATAGTGACAAAAATAAAAATTGGTTTCAACAAATGTAAATTGACAAAAGTAAATAATTGGTTTTAACTAGTGTAAATTGACAAAAGTGAATATTTGTTTTAACTAGTATAAATTGACTGAAATGAATAATTGTTTTTAACTAATAGAAATTAACAAAAATGAATAATTGGTATTAACTAATGTAATTTTACAATAGTGATTAATTTGTGTTTCAATTCTAATAAAATATTCCAGTGCTATATTTTGTTTCATTCTTTTAATTTAGACAAAAATGTGGGTTTTTGTCTATTTTACTTTAATGATAAAAATATGAATGTTTAGTTATTCATTCTTTACAAAAGCTTAAATAAACATTTCCAATTCATTCTTTTTGAAGTGACAAAAAGAACTCCCTTTTATTTCATATAAGACATTTGACAAATTGGCCCTTTTCACTTCATATAGAATTGCAATAAAAATGCACTTCTAAATACTATTCTTTCTATTGTCCTTTAAATGAAAATAAAATGAACCATTATTTTTCCATTTCTGCTACACTTAGAATGTAACTAAAATGTAACTTTTAAAATCCTTTATTTATATCTAAAAATGTGAATAAAAAGGTATTTCTTAATTTGAAAGTAAAATGAAAGATTTAATTCATGTCCTATTTGCATTGGAGGGTGCAAATAAAAATGCCACTTTCAAACAATATTTTATGCATATCAAAATTATAAATAAAAAATGCAACTTTTATTTTGATGGTTTGTTTGCATTTAGAATTGCAAACAAAGATGAACTTCATTTTTAGGTTTTATTTGCAACAAGAAATGCAAATAACAAATGTAACTTTGTATTTTGATTTAAAAGTATGTTTGAGTGAATGTGAAAAGAACCTCATTTCCAATGTGTATTTACATTAGTGAATGTAAATAAAAGAAACAAATTTTATTTAAATGTGTATTTGCATTAGTGATTCCAAATAAAAGAACAACTTTGTTTTCAATATATATATATATATATATATATATATATTTGCATTTGTGAATGCAAATGAAAGAACAATCCTTATTTTCAAAGTACATTTGCATTAGTGAATGCAAAGTAAATACAACTTCCATTTGTAAAGTTTATATGCAGTAATTGATGCAAGTCGAAGAACAAATTTCATTTTTAAAGTTTATTTCATTTCAAAGCATAATTTATTTCAAAAAATATATTTTATTCCAAGGTATATTCTATTACAAAGTATATTTGCATTTGTGAACGCAAACAAAAGAAACAACATTTATTTCCAAGGTATATTTGCATATGTGAATGCAAACAAAAGAATAGTTTTGTTTTCAAAGTATATTTGCAGTAGTGAATGCAAATAAGAGAACAAAATTTATTTTCAAAATATATTTTTAACAAATTCTATTCAATGTGTAAAAATGTGTATATTTGTATTGGTGAGTGTAGATAAAAAGATAGACTTTAGTTTCATTGAATATTTGCATTGATAAATGCAAGTAAAAGAATAAACCTTAATTTCAATGCATATTTGCATTGATAAATGCAAATAAAGGAATAAACTTTATTTTCAATATATGTATTTGCATTGGTGAGTGCAAATGAAAGAATAACTTGTTTCAATATATATTTGCATTGGTAAATGCAAATAAAGAACAATTTCTATTTTCTATATATATTTGCATTGATGAATGTAAATAAAAGAATAAAATTTATTTTTAAAATTTATTAGCATTATTAAATTCAAATAAAAGAATAAATTATATTTTAAAATATATTTGCAAACAAAAATGTAACTTCTGAAAGTAATTTCTTATTTACATATAAAATGTAAACAAAATTGTGATTTCCTAAGACAAGTACTTTTGTTCACCTAAAAATGTAAACAAAAATTTAACTTTTAAAACGAACTTTTATTTACATATGAAACGTAAAACAAAATGTGATTCTTAAATTCTGGATTTTTATTTATGACTAAAATGTAAATAAAAATGTGTTTATCAATTATGTCTTTTTATTTACAAATAAAATGTAAATAAAAATGTGAATTCAAAATGTGCCTTTTTATTTACAAGTAAATTGTAAACAAAAATATGTTATATAGATATGTCTTTTTTTTTCTTTTCATGATCTAATCTAATACACAGTTAAGGTGATATTTTAAATTGGATAAAGATTTCAGTTTTAATCCCATTTTATTAAACATGAAAATTTTCACACTGATACATACACAATAACAGATCTAACATAAAACATTACAATTAATCAAAAACAAAATCTACAAATTTATCACGATGCAGATCTAATTAATCAACAATCGGATAATTATTTAACAACAATAAAATAATTAATTAATTTAATTAAATCTTCGAATCAGAGATTCTCACATTGATTTTTGCTGATTTTCCAACTGTCTTTGTTTCAGCTGTGGTTGGTGCCATCACGTAGATCTCGGAAAGACGAGTCCAAAGCAACAAACGGTTCGCAAAACGGACCTCGTATGAGAGAGTTATCGCATTTCAAAGATTGTATAAATTAAATATTAAATAAATAATATAAAATATAAACCTTCTTCTACATCAAAACCGTCGACCGAACCCATTCTCCATTTCAACCTCCACGTCGCACCACCCCTCGGCCACCCTAGCGCCGATCGACCACCGCCACGACAAAGCCCTAGCCGAGCTCGACCCACGCCTGAAACACCGACGAACTCGACCCTCACCTCGCCTCGAAACCCGATCGACGGCCCTTCCTGCTCCAAATTCGCGAAATCCAGTTCCCAATGATGCCCATCATCCGTATGGATGGAAAGCTCTCTGAATTCTCTTCGATTTGATATATTGTTGATTTTCATTGAACGAATTGAGAGAAATTAAGGTTTGAATTTCGGATGATTCTGGCCTTCGAATTGAATAGGCGGCGGCTGGCCATTTAGGATTAGGGTTTCTGGAATATTATATTATTTTAATAATAAATCTCGTTTTTCGTGTTTTAAAGGTGGATTTCTGGACTGTTTCTGAATTGGGCCTGCTTACTGTCGATCTTAACGTTTTGAGGCCTTCTGAACGCAATGGGACAGGTCTAGGTGTCCAATTCCGAAATCTGTAGAATATTTATTTAAAATTTCATTAAAAATTAATTAATTAAATATTGATCGTACATTTAAATAGGCCGGGGCCACATATGACCTCTAAAAATTCCAGAAAAATTATTTTTAGCTTTCTTATGACGATACGGTTCTAAAAGACTAATTTCATAGAATTTTGAGACTGTTTGAAAAATGGCTATTTTCAAGTCATTTAAATTTAACTAAAATAGTCAAAACACATTTTCTTTTTCCACGCTCACATATTAATTCGAAAATTTTTGAAAATTGAAACTTAGCTATAATTTGACATTCCGGTCCCAACAAAAGTGGTTTCGTCGAAAACGGAGGTCGTTTGAAAAATGACTATTTTTAAGGCCAATATATTTAATATAAAAAATACATCTTTAATCAAATAATTTCCGAAACTCAAAATATATTAGTGTTTATACTTTTTAAATGCAGAAACATTATTCCAGACTCAATGGAAGTGGTTTCAAGTCCAATTTCCTTCGTATGTGAAAAGTAGCCCTTCGGGCCATATATATTATATATATAAATTCTACAACGACCTTTCTAAAAATTGAATTGGCCATAACTTTTGATTTTTAAAAATAAATTTCAATTTTTCAGATTCGTTAGAAAGATATGATTAAACAGATTTAAATATTTATGGTTTCACTCATTCTGATTTATTTTGAATCCTGTACATTCAGTTAAAGTTCGAAAATCAAAATTTTGAAACTACCGCACCATTTCTGACTCCTTTTATATTTAAATTAAATTTATTCATTTTAACTTCGATTAAAATAAATTCTAGCCATTGTTATTTATATTATATCCTCAAAATTCATTAAAATTTTCAAAAATAAAAAATTTAAATTGGTTCAGAATTTGCGGGTTGTTACAAGTTTCTAGGTATCAGTTCTATATTTTTTTAGGTATCAATTTTATATTTTCTAGTTGAATTTAAATCATAGCAGTTTTTAGTTATCAGTTTTATATTTTTCTAGTTATCAGTTTTATATTTTGTAGTTGAATTTACATCATAGTAGTTTTTAGGTATCAGTTTTACATTTTTTTAGGTTTGTTGTGTTTTAATGTTGTATTTATTTTCTAAATTAATACAGTCGAACTTATTTAGTTATAATTAACCAAACTGTGATGTAAGTATTTTTTGTGTTACTTTTTATTTAAAACATTACAGCAGTTTTTAGGTATCATTTTTATATTTTTTTGGGTATCATTTTTATTGTATTCACTATGCTATGTTTTTTTTAGTTACTTTTTGTTTCTGTATTAATTTTGTTCATGTACTATTGCACTAGCTTTGTAAATCAATTGAATTTATTTCATTTTAGTCAATCAAATTATGATTCAAACATTTTCTGTATTACTTTTGTCGTTAAAATATTATAGCAGTTTTAAGGTATCATTTTTATATTTTTTTAGGTATCATTTTTATGCCTTTGTGTATGAGAACTATAGAAAGTAGGTAAATTTGTGTTGTTTGCTTTGGTAATTGACTTTTTTTGATACACAACATTAATTCTAACTGATACCCACTGATAAAAAAATAACACCCACCTACTCAATCCAAATCACACAAAAATAATATTTATTCTCAATAATACCTACTGATTAAAAAAATAATAGCAATCAATTCAATTCATTTATCACAAAAATGAGATTATTCTCAATAATACACAATAATACCCACTTGTATCATATGATACCTACAACTATACATAACGGATATACTAGGATACATTGTTTTCCTACACAATGTAAGTACATACAACACTGCACCCCATTCCAAGCATGCATTCATGCATTTACTTTTACTTGTACTCAATGCAATCTTGAATTCAAGTAAATTCCAGCAGCATGCAGTACTTGCAAGAATTTCTTAAACAATCAAAACTTATACCAACATAATAATGTAAAATCAACTAGAAAATATAAAACTGATACCTAAAAAAATATAAAAATGATACCTAAAAACTGTTATGATGTAAATTCAACTAGAAAATATAAAACTAATACTCAAGAAAAATAAAGAACTGATAATTAGAAAATACTATGATGTAAATTCAACAAGAAAATATAAAACTAATACCTAAAAAAATATAAAACTAATACCTAATAACTGCTATGATGTAAATTCAACTAGAAAATATAAAACTGATACCTAAAAACTGCTATGATTTAAATTCAACTATAAAATATAAAACTGATACCTAAAAAAATATAGAACCGATACCTAGAAACTGTTTTGTAATGTTTTAAATAAAAAGTAACACAAAAATTACTTACATCACAGTTTGGTCGATTATAACGAAATAAGTTTGACTGTAATACATAGATAATGCAACAATATAACTACAAAATAAATTCAACATTAAAACACAACAAACGAATATAAAACAGTGTTAAATAAACAAAAAAGATACCTAAAAAAATATAAAACTGATACCCACGCACTGAAAGTTGAACATTAAAATTGCAGAACCAAGAGAAGTCATGAATCACCGATTGAAATTAAAAAAAAACTAATCGCACAAATGAACAGTAAACTATAATGATTATAGTAACAAAACAAAATTCAATCGAGGTTGATTTTTGAGATCGATTTCGTGATAAATTTTGTTGTTTCGATTGAAGTTTGGGGTTCGATTATACAACATGCCGTGGATTTGATTTCATTCGATTTCCAGTTGAGATGATTCCGTTAATTTTGATTTGCTGATTTCGTTAATTTCCGCGGATTTAAAATGGGAGAATAGAGAAAGAAGTGACGCGAAGATTTTAAATCGGAGAAGAGAGAAAGGAGCAACGGAATGTTTTAGTTAGGGTTATGTCCTTTTGGATAAATTTTTAAGCGCGTGTCCTTATGGATAAAATTTTGTGGGCTTTTGTCCCTGTTGTTAATTGTCCCGTTTTGAAAATATATTTTTATTGTAGTGATAGGAAAAAAATGTTAGAGATAAAAAAAATTGGGGAAGAAACCAAAGTGGATGGCACGGTTGTATGAGAAAAGTGGGCTGACTGATGGAACACCGATGAATTCAAGGTAAATCTACGACGAATCTCATTAATTTTTTGAGTGATTATTAAATAATTATTCAATGTAGATTTGCAGGCGGAGTCAATAAGGAACTCAGCAAACATGAGTAGGATTTCAATAACTCATTGGGGAGGATTCTAGTCTTTCCAGCATCACCGCGAGGGCTTCGTAAATTTATCGGTTATTACATTATTATATTGATCAGTTCAGTAATTAGCTATGTGGAACTGAATTATCTAAATTATCGATTGCGGGAACTAGCTCATGGACATTTCGTTTCCTACATGGACGTATGCTCACACCCACGCATCAAGGCAAGTAGACTAGGCTGGCAACATCACATATCAAGCGGTGCACAAGATAGGGCGACAAGTGCATATGTTTGCGTATTTTAAATTCTGTTAATCACAGCGATAAGTTTATTAATTACTATTGTATATGACGTAGTTGTATACACAATTATATGATTTTTGTTTGATGATAACAACCAAATAAATGTTAGTTTAAATGTGTTTATTACTGTATTGTTCTGTATATACATCACAGATAGGAATATAATATTTATGTTTAAATAGAATACGACTGTACAGACATTCATATATTCATACAGTATTTTATTTAAATATAAATATTATATTTCAAACATTCAAACAGTACAACTATTTATAACTCCACTATTTTAACACTTCATGGGAATTTGTACTTGTAAATAATCTGAATAAAATAGACAAGTTTGTTTGACAACAATAAAACAATATTTTATTTCGAACAAATTTGTTTACTACAAATATCAGTACAATTCTCACATTCTTATACAAAGCCCCTCACTACATCACTCATCACTCAGTACATTATTTGACACAGTTACATTTCATATATACAGACACACACTGACACTCTGTTTCTTCTATCTTCTGTCTTCACAGCTCACAGTTAGCCTAGTCGTCATCTGCTTACCTGCCAAAAACAGAAACACACACAATAATCTTGAACAGAAATAATTTCATATTCTAGCAAGTATTATTTTATTTTTAAGATTTATTTGCCTTAGAATTTCGGTGTGTTTCTCATCATTTTTCATGACTTGATCTGATATGTATATATTTCTAGTGCTCACTGCTCAGCCTCAACACACTACACCGGTTTGCTGATCAGAACCAGTTGATTCTGAACAGCCACAACACAATAGCGGTCTGCTGATATATATTCGAATAGACATATATATAAATATATATACACATACGTGTATATATACATATATGTATACATACAGGTCAATATGGTCAGCCCAGCAGTGAAATGGAGCAAATGAATACAAGCAAGCCCAAGTGTCGAACACAAATTGATGGTGATAGAAATCAGTTCAATGATGGAACACAAACAGTTCAGCATGGCAACAAAGTGGTCGAGTATTCATGCAGCATGTGCAGAGATACAACTATACAAGTTCAGACTAGCTACAACATAATGTTCACAACAGTATGGAACTCCTGCAAACACACGAGTTCACACAGCACTACAATGCGACAGGTTCGAGTAAATGGTTCAGCAAACATACAAAGGCAGCACAACATGGAACTGAATGCAACATACCTCAAGGCAGTGAGAGATTCATGTGCATGTCAAAGTGTTCAATATAACTACATGGATGGTACAATGTTTTCAGCTGCAAGTCAATATGGCAAGAAGGAGCAAATCATACAAATACATGCAACTAACTTATGGCCATGTAAAGAAACAAGGATGTGTACAACAAGTTCATAACTACCCAAATAAGTGCCCCAACAAGTGTTCGTATTTTTCCAGCAATGACAAAATAGCTTAACAAATTAGTGCAGATATTTTCATGGGAATGTCCAAATGAATCAGTACATTCAGGATGTATACATGCAGGAAAACATGTAGCAGACTAGCAGTATGGTTCAAAAGAAGCCAGCTTTCAAGTGCACAAGATATGGTGCATAAACAATGGTGCAGCTATATAATGTCGAGCAGCATCAAGAACAAGTGACACAGCTCAATATAAATGACACGCACACAAAACAGTGATGAATTATACAATATAGCACAAGGAAATGTGACATGTCAGTGTACATGCTCAACAACAAGAATAGTTCAAGTTCATATCTACACAGCATGAAAATGGAGGGTTGCAAACATGAAATTCAAGTGTGCGGATGAAACATTGGTTCAACATCAAAGAATGGTCGAGCTGAGTTATATACATTATGTATAAAGCCATATCACGATAGTGTAAAACTCAGTGTCTACGTATGGTGATATGGTATTATGAAAACAAAGTAATGAAGAGTGATCAAAGGCAGGACAAATTAATGGCTGTGTACACCCATCAGCAATAACCAGTTTGGCAACAACAAATCATGGAAGGGGAATTTAAAGTTTCAGTAATGTCCAGAATTTATTAAATTCATCAAAGAAGAATATATCAAAGCATTAGTGTTTAAAAATGTCAGTGATCAAAAAGGAAAAGCTTTAACTTGTTTCTAGAAATCCTCAATTCATTGTTGGCAAGAAATCATTCTATGGTTTCAAAAATATTTCCAAAAAAGGATTTCAAGTGGTTAAATGTATTGATTTGTGGAAATGCCATTTCAAGTTCTCAAATGTTTTCATTTTTCGAACGCACTATTTTTGGCAGAGTGTTTATTAAGGGTTTCCAGAATTTCACAAAGGAATTACAAGGCAACAAATATTTGTTCTAGGAAATACATTTCAATCAGGAAAAACCTGTTCTTTAAAGGCCAAAATTTTCCAGATTCAATTCAAACCGAGAATATCGATATCAAAAGAGGAAACCAAATTGAAAATCCCACAAAATCGCGTCAAGTCAATATTGGTGAAATCAGAGAGCATTTTAGGATTCTATAATCCTACTTAATCACCATTCAAAACAGGCATATAGTATCAAAACAGGAAACAAAAATAAGAAGAACAAATTCGAAGAATCAAACAAGTTTACTCACAATTGTTTCGATAAAGCCCTAAATCGTGTGCAAGAGAGCATTAATAAACAAAAGACGTCAGAGACAAATTTCTTTTAGAAGCCACGAATCAATTTGAAGCCAACGTGGAGAAACCCTAATTCCTAGAGCCGCCATTTTTTTAATTTCAGAAAGGAAGAGATCGGGCTGATAAAAGATGATGCAAACACAAAGGAAAATGGGTCGGCCATGTTTTTTCAAAGGGGATAACCCTTGTTTTATCTTTGGGGTTTTAAAACAATAGGGCTTGGTTTTATTTTAAATTTGTTTTGTTTTTAAATTTCATTTGTAAACAATTCGATCAGTTTTTCTAGTGTTTGTAAAAAACTAGGGAATCCAGTTAGGGTTTTAGCTGGCAGTTTACTAGAGTCTGTAAAAACTAGGGATACGGGTTTGTAATCCGGGGAAATCTGATCTAGGGAATTTAGATCAGTCTTGGATTTTGAGCGTAGGGTTAGTACATGAGCAGGGAGTGCAATTTTACAGTGTCTGTAAGCGAGATCTGTTATTAACTCCTAGTAGAAACCTTAGGAATGCAGCAGTAGGCAGGATTTTGCCGAAGCTGGGTATATCGTGTGTTATTTACTTTCTGTATTTTTATTTCTGTTGCATTCCGTGATCTGTGAATATTTTAATATCTCGTAATATTTAAACTCTTCAATAATTTGTGATAAACCCTATTCACCCCCCTCTAGGGTTAATCTAGATCCAACAAGTGGTATCAGAGCAGGTATTTTTGTTTAACTTTAGAGTCATGGGTAACCCTAGTTATCAGTCCACCGAGAGTCAGTCTAATAATATTCCACCTATTTTCAATGGAACGGATTTTTTAATTGGAAATTAAAAATGAAAATTTATTCAAAATCTGTTCATATTAAATATTGGAATTTTATATTTATGGAGGAGATCTGTCAGATAAAAAGTGTAAAGTTATCAATACCCGTGCTATGTACATTATTTTTTCTTGCCTTAGTATTGAACAATTTAAACTTGTCTCTTGTTGTTTAACTACGCAGGAAATATGGAGAACTCTCGTTGTAAAATACGGACGAAATGACAAAAATTGCTCAAAACCCCACAAGGACAACTCAAGCTCAGAATTTTGCATGACTGGAATCTACAGATGGGGACTCAACAGACGATGAGACAAGAGATTAGTCATATGAAGATTTGGTTAATTTTTGTACGGAATTAACAAAATTTGTTGATAGTCTCAAATCTAAAAACAAAACTCCGAAAACTGAAAAACTTGAGTTGATCACCAAAAATAACATTTTGGAATTAAAGCTAGAAAATGTTAGAAATTTAGAAAATTTTGACTGCAAAAAATGTTTCAATTTCAAATATGGTTTTGTTCATCAAAATGAAGATCTGAAAAACCATGAAAATGAAATCATGCTTGTAAAGGAAAAAGAGAATGAACTAATTTGTAGAAACAATATTTTGCAAAAGGAATTAGATAATCTCAAGACATCTGAAAATTCCAAATTTGAATTTTTTGAAAAAGAAAAGTTGTTGAAAACTAAATCTGCTTTGAGAGAGCTTGAAAACGAAATTGAAAATTTCAAGATTTTCGAGAAACAACAATTTGAAAAGCAAATTCAGTTTGAATCTGAGATTCTTGAATCCAAGACCAAAATCAATTTGGTTGAAAATGAAAATTCTATTTTGAAACAGAATGATAGTGAAAAGAGAAAGATCAACATTAATCAATGCTCGAATCTAATGAAAGAAAATTCTGATCTTAAATCCAAAATCAATAATCTTGAATTAAGTTTGAAACGTTTTTCAACCGGTGAAAAATCTTTGAATATGTTGTTGAAAAATCAATTTTGTTCTGGTAATAAAAAGGGTCTTGGTTTTGGGAAAAGAAATGATTTTGAAAATTTGAACTCCTGGGATTTCAAAAATCCTTCAAACTGCTTCAAGAAAGGTCATTCAGAAAATTTGAATTTTAGAAACTCCAAAAGTTTTTTGAATCACAATCGAGATAAGAATTGGTTTGATAACATTTCATTTATTTCATTTTGTACCCTAGAAGGAAATAAAGTAAATTCGTTTAAATTCAAACAAGTTTGGGTTCCAAAGGGTACGAAGATAAATTCGAATGGATTGTTATACAAACAGATTTGGGTACCGAAAGATGTTAACAAAACTGTGAGTTGTTTTACTAATTTTGTTAGACCACTCAATCCCCTAAACAGTTAGGTACCGGAGGAGGCTGAGGATTGCAGTGCAGAAAGAGAAACTGAATTTAAACTGCTTCATATCATCAGATTATTCACGGTTCCTTAGCCAAGTCTGTTGAGTTAGAGATTCTGATTTACACTGGATTCTAGTATGATCTCTAAACTCACCTTTGTAAATATTCTTTGTTTATTTCTCCCTATATCCTTTCTGTTTATTTTTCTTTGCTTTGATTTGTCACTGTCATATCTTTGTAACTTCTTAGGCTTTCTTAAACTTTCAATTGTAGAATTCATATTTTCTGTAAATTCACTTCATTAGTATGAAACTCTAATATTCTAGTCATTTCCAGATTTTGAATCTAAGTATGTAAATATCTGTAATTGTTTTGAAGTTTATCTTTCTGATTTTTGAATTCATAACAGGGTTGATGTATTCTTGTCATATCCTGAAAACTGTTGATTTGAATTCTAAATTTTTGAAGATCTGAATATTTAATGAAATTTCACACACCTTTACTATTTTGAGTTTCTTCTAATCCATTTTAGAAAAGATTGAAATATTATTCTCATTATAGCACACTACTATATATCAGTTGTGGTAATTTCATTAATTATCAGATTGGCTTGGAAATTTTGAATTGTCTAGAATCAGTGATACATCTTGAAATGATCTGAAATTATTCATGATCATTATTGTTGAAACTTGATTGTTTGAAATCATCTGAAATTCTTGATATTTTGAATATCACACACACTTAAACTTGAAATTATCAATCTTGTGTGAATAATTCATTATATCTCAAACTTGACATTGATTCAAGTGATTTCAAATAAACCATTTTTATCATGAATACTTCTCAAACTTGATGTAAATGATCTAAAATTTCTCGTGTACTTGTCAGAAATATTTTTGAAAAATTCTTTGAAAAAATGGTATTAAATCTCTCTATTATTTCATGGTTATTTGATTTTAATATTTTTTTTAAAATCATTTGAAATTATTGATTTATTGAATCCCACACATATACTGAATCTAAAATTAATAATCTGGTGTGATTGATTCACTGAATCTTGAGATTTTCATATTCCTCAAATGATTTCAAATAAACGGTATTTTTAATCATTGGATCATGAATCATCTTTTGTGACCGTCATCTTGACAAGTCTGATTTGAAACTATTTCTTGTGCTACTCTGGTATTGTTTTGAAAATATTTTGTAAGTTGCTTGTTTATGATCTGGTTGCTGCTCTGATACTGTTTTTAAATAACTGATTGTTCTTGTATGCAGTTCTGATATATATGCCAAATTTGTTGATCTTTTCTGGTTGTGCTTTTTGATTAAAATTTGTTTATAAGGATGCTAGTTGGTATCAGATGTGCTGAATTTTTTTTTTTGTATATATTTTAATCCCTCTTGTCGTGTATAGCTCTTCATATTCCTCTTGTAATTGATTTTCAATTTTAAGATTATTTATTGATTATTCATTCAGAAATTGAAATCAATATCCAAATTGGACTGTATTTATAATTCATCAAAATTATTACTAGATTTTGAGATTATGATGAATTGTGACTGCAGTATATTTCACAACAAGAGGAGATTTTATTTATATTTTCATGATGGTTAAACATATATTATAATATCTTTGAATTGGCAATTATTTCACGACCATCTCCTTTATCTATCATCATTCTACCATCCATGATAACTTTTTACTAACGTGGAGAGTTTAATATTTTTTAAATCATCCTGAATAAATAGTGAAAATATTTGTGATAGAAATTGGACTATGTTATTATTCAGAATTAGTGATAATTGAAAATTTCAGTGATCCCGGTACAGTCGAGCATATTTCATAATATAATTAATTTAAAATTTTATTTCACAGTCCATTTCTGTACCTCTCCCATTTTCTATCATCCATATATTGGTTTTGTATACCGAGGAGCTTTTCTTTTTAAGGCTTAAATGATAAATATATATAATTAATATATAAGTGTGTCTCTAACCTCATTTAAAAATCCAAGCTCTGGTCATGCATGGTTAAGAGACAACTTATAATTTAAGCTGCGACTGACCTCATTTAAAAGTCAAAGCTCTGGTTATGCATGGTCAGTGTGCTCTTAAATGAAAAATAAAAGAAATGGAAAATGTACTATAAATAGAAATTAATTTAAAATTCTCCTTGGTGTTTAAAATCCAGCCTATCAATCCATCTTCTAATCTGTGAAATGTGTTGAAATCTTATGATATAATATGATTTGTTGATTGATAGCTATTGGGATTTGAGATTATTCGATTTTGTCACTTAAATTGAATGTTTAATTATAGCCCAAATCTGTCACTGTTTTTTGAACTTCATTTTTCAAAAATCTTTTGAAAATAATTGAAAATCATATTTTTGTAACTCTCTCCATTTTATATAGAATTCATCGTAAATCTGTCGTTCTACAATGTGAAATATACCGCTTGTTCTCAGTTTATTATGATTTTTGTTTGACTGATTGAGATCTTTGATGACCGTTCTTCCTCTTATACTGAAATTATATTTTTAGTCAATTTTCATCTATATTTTAAATTCTGAATCCTTTTGATGATAACAAAAGGGGGAGAGTGGATTGAGAGATTTTGATTTATGAGTGAACATTTTATAAATATTTTTAATTACGAAAATAAATTAAATTCATTTGTTTCACTCATACACAGTTGTAGGGGAGTTTTCTGTTGTAGGGGGAGATAATAAATAGGGGGAGTTCAATATTCACTGTCAAACACATTTATTGTGCTCAAAATCTCTTATTTGTTTGTCATCATCAAAATGGGGAGATTGTTGTATATGACGTAGTTGTATACACAATTATATGATTTTTGTTTGATGATAACAACCAAATAAATATTAGTTTAAATGTGTTTGTTATTGTACTGTTCTATGTATACATCACAGACAGGAATATAATATTTATGTTTAAATAGAATACGACTATACAGACATTCATATATTCATACAGTATTTTATTTAAATATAAATATTATATTTCAAACAATCAAACAGTACAACTATTTATAACTCCACTATTTTAACACTTCACAGGAATTTGTACTTGTAAATAAACTGAATAAAATAGACAAGTTTGTTTGACAACAATAAAACAATATTTTATTTCGAACAAATTTGTTTATTACAAATATCAGTACAATTCTCACATTCTTATACAAAGCCCCTCACTACATCACTCATCATTCAGTACATTCTTTTACACAGTTACATTTCATATATACAGACACACACTGACACTCTGTTTCTTCTATCTTCTGTCTTCACAGCTCACAGTCAGTCCAGTCGTCATCTGCTTACCTGTCACAAATAGAAACACACACAGTAATCTTGAACAGAAATAATTTCATATTCTAGCAAGTATTATTTTATTTTTAAGATTTATTTGCCTCAGAATTTCGGTGTGTTTCTCATCATTTTTCACGACTTGATTTGATATGTGTATATTTCTAGTCCTCACTGATTAGCCTCAACACACTACACCGGTTTGCTGATCAGAACCAGTTGATTCTGAATAGCCACTACACAGTGTAGCGGTATGCTGATATATATTCGAACAAACATATATATATATATATATATATATACACATACGTGTAAATATACATATATGTATACATACAGGTCAACATGGTCAGACCAGCAGTGAAATGGAGCAAATGAATACAAACAAGCCCAAGTGTCGAACATAAATTGATGGTGACAGAAATCAATTCAATGGTGGAACACAAACAGTTCAGCATGGCAACAAAGTGGTCGAGTATTCATGCAGCATGTGCGGAGATACGACTATTCAAGTTCAGACCAGCACCAACATAATGTTCACAACAGTATGGAACTCACGCAAACACATGAGTTCACACAGTGCTACAATGTGACAGGTTCGAGTAAATAGTTCAGCAAACATACAAAGGCAGCACAACATGGAACTGAATGTAACATACCTCAAGACGGTGAGAGATTCATGTGCATGTCAAAGTTTTCAATACAACTACATGGATGGTACAATGTTTTCAGCTGCAAGTCAATATGGCAAGAAGGAGAAAATCATACAAATACATGCAACTGACTTATGGCCATGTAAAGAAACAAGGATGTGTACAACAAGTTCATAACTACCCAAATAAGTTCCCAACAAGTATTCGTATATTTCCAGCAATGACAAAATAGCTTAACAAATTAGTGTAGATGTTTTCATGGGAATGTCCAAATGAATCAGTACATTCAGGATGTAAACATGCAGGCAAAGATGTAGCAGACTAGCAGTATGGTTCAAAAGAAGCCAGCTTTCAAGTGCACAAGATATGGTGCATAAACAATGGTGCAGTTATATAATGTCGAGCAGCATCAAGAATAAGTGACGCAGTTAAATATAAATGACACACACAAAAAAAACAGTGATGAATTGTACAATATAGCACAAGGCAATGTGACATGTCAGTGTGCATGCTCAACAAAAAGAATAGTTCAAGTTCATATGTACACAACATGAAAATGGAGGGTTGTAAACATGACATTCAAGTGTGTGGATGAAACAATGGTTCAGCATCAAAGAATGGTCGAGCTGGGTTATATACATCATGTATAAAGCCATATCATGACAGTATAAAACTCAGTGTCTACATATGGTGATATGGTATTATGCAAACAAAGTAATCGAGAGTGATCAAAGGCAGGACAAATTAAGGGCTGTGTACACCCATCAGTAATAACCAGTTTGGCAACAACAAACCTCGCCAGGGGAAATTAGAGTTTCAGTAATGTCCAGAATTTATTAAATTCATCAAAGCAGAATATATCAAAGCATTAGTGTTTGAAAATGTCAGTGATCAAAAAGGAAAAGCTTTAATTTTTTCCCAGAAATCCTCAGTTCATTGTTGGCAAAAAATCATTCTACGGTTTCAAAAATATTTCCAGAAAAGGATTTCAAGTGGTTAAATGTATTGATTTGTGGTAATGCCATTTCAAGTCCTCAAATGTTTCCATTTTTTGAATGCACGGTTTTTGGTAGAGTGTCTATTACGGGTTTCCAGAATTTCACAAAGGAATTACAAGGCAACAAATATTTGTTCTAGGAAATATATTTCAATCAGAGAAAACCTGTTCTTTAAAGGCCAAACTTATCGAGATTCAATTCATCAATTCAAACCATGAATATCGATATCAAAAGAGGAAACCAAATTGAAAATCCCACAAAATCAGGTCAAGTCAATATTTGTGACGGCCCGTCCCACACCAGCCGGCATTTCCTCCTAAAGTGCGTTGTACACATGCCCGACTATCACGGAACGGTTGCCAAAGAAAGAAAAGAAGAGAATGACTAATCAAGAACCTGTAGAGTGTCTCACAGCGCAAGGAATAAAATATAATAACAACATACTTGACATAAATAGGTGAGACAGTGCATAAGCTAAAACCAAACATCATAGCAGCGGAAAATCAAAATACAGCTTATGTTCCACATCATCATTATTACAACTTGAAAACTGTCTCTAAAGCAAAAGAAAGAAAGGGTGCACTACTAATGCCCAAAGTAGTGACCAATAGTAACACAGGGAGAATATCTATAAATCATATGTGGAAGCCTCCTGCTCGTCTCCGGTACAGCTACTCGTGCATACCACCTAACCTGTCTTTAGTCTGCTCATGAGAGCACCCAGAGTAATAAGAAGAGACATAAAACTCTGCGTCAGACAAAAAGTCTGGTATGAGCGATAAGCAGCTAAACAGAACAATAACAGGTATGCTAAACCATACCAGAACCTGGACCTGCAACCAAAGAGTTAGCACTACAAACCGTACAATACTCTAACGTGCCACTAACATATGGTGTAAAGATAACGGGGGTGGGGGTGTGCATGTCATAATGATGGCAAACAAATCAAACATAGCAACCATCCTCACATCTCTCACTCAGCGCGTAAAGCATATGATGTCCACCACTGTCAATCACTAGACCCATCGAAGTAGTGACGGAGTTCGACTTGTACAACTACTGCTACTACCAAGCTCACCCCATGGAGTCATGACCAAATCTTTACAAATGACCCCACTTCATTGGTCTATAGCTCTTTAGTCGTACCTAGGATATTGTGGCCCTGAATCCGTTCACGTACCTCCCTTACATAGTGATCCAAAGTCATAGACATTGACAACCCCTTAGCACACGTCCCGCAGCAAAGCCCAATCATGAAGTTAACTCATTGGTTCCCAACTTGATCCTGAGTTCTACTTCCTATTTGGACTTCCTTTGCATCTCGGATTTTGGTTGAATTGGAGTTGGTCTTCAGAAGTGTCATCGCATAATCGCAATTCCAATCCAGTTCGGTTCGGCTTACTTCATTCAGTTCGATTCGAATACATCACTCCTAGGCTTCCCATTCAGTTCAGTGTTCCACTTCAGGTTGGTTTGGTTCGGTGCTCCCCATTTTCATTCAGTCGGTTTGGTTCGGTGCTCATAGGTCCCGATCCGGTTCGGTGCTTCACTTCAACTCCAGCTCCAAGTTTGGTCCTCCGATCCGATCCCGCTCCCTAGCTCTAGTCCGATCTGATCCCCTACTCGGCTCTGATCTGATTCCCAACCCAACTCCAATTCTTTTCAAATGGCCCTCCTTCTTGCCAAATCTCAGCTAGTGCCAAGTTCCGATCTGAATCAGATCCCCTTGCCCAGTCCCCGTATCCGATCCGAGCCCCATACCCGATCCGATCTGGTCCGCAACTCTGCACGTTTCCTGCAACTTTTCCAGCGATTGTTTTATGCCATACGACGGCGTTTTCGACCAATCTAACAGTTCTAATCAATCACAAAACGCACCATACAGTCATAGCAACATGTACAATCAACCACAAACATCAAAACAACAATATGATGTATTAAAATGGATCAAATATAGCCAAAAATCCATATTTTCCCTTAATCATGTTTAGGCATAACTAATGATATTATTAGCAAAACTTAACCAAATTATCCAAACTTTCTAACAGAGGCTTAAACCATCATTTCGGATTGTATAAATATTTTTCCAGATTTTTAACATGTATAAATTCGCTAATTATCACCAATTACTCTTAATTAACTATAATTAGTGAGGAACTATGCAAATCACTCACCTTTGCCACAAATAAACTTTAGATCAGAAATGATTCTCTGTTTCGGCGTTGTTCCCACGGCAACACAACAACTCTATCTCAATCTCTATGCTAATCCGCCTCAATTTGATGTAAATTAGGCCAATACTTGATTAAACGGTGATTAAAAGGTGTTTTAGATGTTGGAGGCCATGGCTAGGTTGACAGGAATGAATAGTGACGGCTGAAAAATGAGAAAACAGTATTCTCCAAACCCTAACAGCCCTTTTAAACTCCTAATTCCGAAATTCCCCTTTGGACCCAGCTGTTAATCACCCGGTTAAGCCCAATTAAGCTATTTTTCACCATCTGAAACTTGTCTCAGCCATATCTCCCAAACGGTGAGTCCGTTTGGCTATTGTGACCACTCTACGGAAAGGTAAACCATCATCCAAAGTCAATGGAAGTGGTTTCAGGTCAAAATTCCTTTCCAGTCAAAAGTTATGGTCAAAACAAAATTAGCTAGGGGCAAAACGGTCATTTAAAAATCGACAAAAATCATGAACATGGGAAATGACCCCACTAGTCGTCCCCCAAAGTTACATGACCATACGACTTCGTATGTGAAAAAAATAAATATTTTATGATCCTTCGATGCGTAGAATGTGGGTCGTTACACTCTCCCCCTTAAGAAATTTCGTCCCCGAAATTCCTTAACCCAAAACATACAAAGGATCCCGCATGCCTACCAGCCACATACAACAATTAAACATGCAAAACAAACAAAACAAGCCTATCCTAGCATGCGGAAAGACTAAATCGAAACTGAAATCTTACCAGGCGAAAAGTTCTGGATACGTCTTCCTAATGCTCTCCTCGGTCTCCCAAGTACAGTCATTCTCATTCTCGCTCCACTGAACTTTGACAAGATTCACCGCTTTCCTTCGCAGTTGCTTCGTATCGTTCCCAACAATACGCATAGGCTTGCGGTTCCCAACCGCCTCAGGTTCAACTTCGATATCACCCAACTGATCAGGTGAAATAGTCACATCTGGGTCATGTACAAACATCCCTAACTGGGAAACATGAAATACGTTGTGAACTCCTTCCATCTTCTCTGGTAATTCAACTTTGTATGCCAAATTCCCAATTTGCTCAAGAACTGGGAATGGACCAACAAATCTTGGTGCTAACTTGCCTCTCCTGCCAAATCTTATCATGCTCTTCAACGGAGAAATCTTGACAAACACCAAGTCGCCAATGGAGAACTTTAATTCTCTTCTCCTCTTATCAGCATAACTTTTCTGCCTATCTTGGGCAGCCTTCATTCGTTGTTGGATAACCTTGATCTTGTCTGATGTTTCTCTTATTACTTCTGGTCCAAGCACATATTTCTCACTGGTCTCTAACCAACAGGACGGTGAGTTGCACGGTCTTCCGTACAAAGCTTCAAATGGAGCCATACCAATACTAGATTGATAACTATTATTATATGCAAACTCTACTAGATGCAAATGGTCATCCCATGATCCACTAAAATCCAATACACAGGCTCTCAAGAGGTCTTCTAATATACGATTCACCCTCTCTGTTTGACCATCCGTTTGAGGATGATACGCGGTACTGAGATGTAATTCTGATCCTAACGCCTCTTGTAAGCTCTTCCAAAATCCACTAGTGAACAACGGATCTCGGTCACTCACAATGCCTTTGGGTATTCCATGAAATCTCATTACCCACTTTACATATAGTTCAGCTAACTTAGCTGCCGTCCTGTTCGACTTGACGGGTATAAATCTTGCACTCTTGGTCAATCGGTCCAAATCACCCAAATGCTATCATGGCCCAACCTAGTCCTTGGTAACCCATCAATGAAATCCATTGAGACTTGTTCCCATTTCCATTCTGGAATTTCTAATGGTTGCAACAAACCACTATGCTTCTTTTTCTCAGCTTTAACTAGCTGGCAATTCATGCATTTGGATATAAATTTCCCAACGTTTCTTTTCATCACTTCCCAGTAGTAGGTCTGCTTCATGTCTCGGTACATCTTGTTACCACCGGGGTGTATAGTCAGTTTTGAGTGATGACATTCTCTAAGCACTTCATCTCTCAATCCATTGACATTAAACAAGTCTTCCATTCTTTCTGAGCCATCCATCTCGATCAAGCCCATACTTGACCATCTCTTCGTCGATTCTCATCTCTAACTTTGAGATGATTTCCAATAGGTTAGGATTGTTCCTCTGACTGGAACCAATCCGCTCAATCAAAGTAGGTCTGATCGTCAAACTTGCTGACATTTTTGGATCCAATTCGCACTTTGGTCTGAAATCATACCCAGCGATGTACTCCAATTGCTTCCATTATAGAAACATAGCCCCTAAACTGGCATGTCTTCTACTCAATGCATCAGCTACCCATTGCCCTTTCCTGGTGTGTTTGCGATATCGAAATCATAGGAAGCTAAAAATTCTAACCACCTCTGCTGTCGGAGATTCAAATCCTTCTGAGAGAAGAGATACTTTAACGATTTATGATCGGTAAACAATTCGAATCTTTCTCCCAAGAGATAATGTCTCCACATCTTCAATGAGAATACGATCGCTGCTAATTCCAAATGGTGGGTAGGGTATGTTCTCTCGTGCGGTTTCAATTGCTGACTTGCATAAGCTACAACCCTACCTCCTTACATCAATACAACACCTAGTCCGGTACCACATGCATTTGTATATACCGTCATTTCTTCATTCCCCTTAGGAATGACTAACACTGGTGCACATGTCAACTTTTCCTTTAGACTCTTGAATGCATTCTCGCCCTTTTCGTCCCAGACGAAAGATTGATTCTTCTTGGTCAACTGAGTCAACGGTGCTGCTATCTTGGAGAAGTCTTGGATAAACTTACGATAATATCCAGCTAATCCCAAGAAACTTCTTATGTCCGTTGCATTCTTGGGCGTAGACAAATCTTGTACCGTAGCCACCTTCGCAGGATCCACGGCCATACCATTCTCTGAAACAACATGGCCCAAGAATCTCACTTCCCTCCTCCAGAAGTGGCACTTAGAAAACTTTGCTTTCAATTGGTGTTTTCTCAACACCTCCATCACTATTCTTAAATGTTCCTTGTGTTCTTCCTTTGTCCTCGAATAAACAAGTATATCTTCCACGAACACAAGGACAAACTTATTCAACTGATCTTTGAATGCCCTATTCATAAGATCCACAAAATATGCTGGGGCATTGGTCAGCCCGAATGGCATGACCAACCACTCATAAAATCCAGACGGCGTCCGAAATGTCGTTTTAGCTATACTCTCAGCTTCCACTCTAAGCTGATGAAAACCTGTCGCGAGATCCAACTGAGAGAATACTCTCGCTCCACTCAACTGATCAAACAAATCATCTATCCGTGGTAGAGGATACTTGTTCTTCCTCGTCACCTTATTCAACTCGCAGTAGTCTACACACAACCGAAGGGAACCATCCGCCTTGGTAGCAAACACAACTGGTGCTCCCCATTCAGAAACACTCCTTCTGATAAATCCCTTCTTCAAAAGATCGTTGACTTGCACCCCGAGCTCTTGTTGCTCCCTTGGCGCCATACAACGAAGTGGCATCACTATAGGTCTGGCATCTTTCATTAAATCAATACAGAACTCAATCTCTCGGTGTAATGGAAGCCCGGTCACCTCCTCGAAGACGTCCAGATACTGGCCAACCACGGGCAAACTTGACAACTCACTATGCGGGATGTCGAGGGAATTTAGAAAACTAGTCATTACCCCATCACTAGGTAGACCACCAAACACTACCCTCCGCCCATCATCCGCTCTAGCTATCACCAAAAAGCCCTCACAGTCTACCACCACCCCGTATCTTTGGAGCCAATCGACTCCCAAAATAATGCCAAACCCATTAAAGCCCAAAACAAAGCAATCACAAACAAACATGCATCCATGACTCGATAATACCACATTACGGCAAATCATACTAAGGCTAGTCGAACCACCAATCGGGTTCATCACTACTAAAGGTCTGTCGAAAATCTCGGGCTCCAATCCCAACCTATCTACCAGGTCACTAGATATGAAAGAACTGGAAGCTCCGGTATCAAACAAAACTCTAACAGGAACATCATAAACAGAAAGCATATCTTGAATAATGACATTCTTTCCCTTCTCCGCCGCAGTTGGGGCATTCGACGAAGAAGAAACAACATTAAGGGAACATGCTTTCACCATCTGCTTTTCTTTAAGGGGTTGCGGATACTCGTCCTTGTGATGCCCCACTTGTCCACAGTTGAAGCACTTCATATCCGCTAGCTTGGCTAGACAATTACTAGCATAATGGCCCTTCTTAACACAGCTGAAGCACTCAACATCTTGCTTATTCTTTTTCTTCTGGCCATCCTTGGTCTGATTCTGATTTCTCTTGTTTTGAGAACCATTCTTGCCTCCGCTGCTTGCTTGCGGCTTTGGCTCCTCTACAGATGTAACCTCAGTCTTCGACTTACGGTAAAGACTCTCTGACCTCAATGCTTTCCCCACAATCGATTCAAACGTCTCATCGATGTGGTTAATAAGCCTTTCCCCCAAGTACTGACCCAAGCCAGTTATGAACTTCTCGTTCTTCTTCTCGGCAGTATCTATTAGGGATAACCCATATTTCGACAAAGTGTCGAATTCGGCAATATACTCCAAGACAGCTCTGCCATTCTGCTTGTGTTCCAAGAATTTCTTAAACAACACTGACTTCTGAGCAGCTGGAATGAACTTACCGCTAAAGCGAACTTTAAACTGATCCCAAGTAATCTGATCCTCGGGAGTAGCTGGCTTTATAGCATTCCACCAATTCATTGCCCGTCCTTGCAGCTGACGGGATGCTAGCCTCCTCTTCATTGCATCCTCGAAACCCAAGTCTTCGAAGATACGCTTACAGCTATCCAACCAATCCTGAACATCCGTGGCTGACTCCGTTCTGTGGAACGGCTTCCCACCAAGACTAGTATAGTCCTTGTTCAGCTTGGCGAAATTGGCCCTAAGCGCCTGCACTATTAGACCACCACTATTACCAGCATTGGGAGCTGCCCTCTGCACATCCCTAAGCATCTCCCTCATGAGGTCAGTAAACATTGTCCTCATGTCAGCAGCATTCCCATTATTGGCTCCTCTACCGGCACCTCTTGCGTATCGGCTCATCGTTCAATCTGTAAAGAGAAAACAATTAACCATCCTTTTTATGGTATTAGTGCAGTGCGACTTCATCCTTAGTTATTTATATATATATATATATAGCTTTTAAAAACCAAAATAATCACAAATACGCGCTCTCATATACGTATTATCTCTCCCTGGTGTCTTTCCCTAGGTTAACTACGCAACCTAGAGCTCTGATACCAAGTGTGACGGCCCGCCCCGCACCAGCTGGCATTTTCTCCTAAAGTGCGCTGTACACATGCCCGACTAGCACAGAACGGTCGCCAAAGAAAGAAAAGAAGAGAATGACTAATCAAGAACCTGTAGAGTGTCTCACAGCGCAAGGAATAAAATATAATAACAACATACTTGACATAAAAAGGTGAGACAGTGCATAAGCTGAAACTAAACATCATAGCAGCGGAAAATCAAAATTCAGCTTATGTTCCACATCATCATTATTACAACTTGAAAACTGTCTCTAAAGAAAAAGAAAGGAAGGGTGCACTACTAATGCCCAAAGTAGTGACCAATAGTGACACAGGGAGAATATCTATATAACATATGTGGAAGCCTCCTGCTCGTCTCCGGTACAGCTACTCGTGCATACCACCTAACCTGTCTTTAGTCTGCTCATGAGAGCACCCAGAGTAATAAGAAGAGACATAAAACTCTGTGTCAGACAAAAAGTCTGGTATGAGCGATAAGCAGCTAAACAGAACAATAATAGGTATGCTAAACCATACCTGAACCTGGACCTGCAACCAAAGAGTTAGCACTACATACCGTACAATACTCTAAGGTGCCACTAACATATGGTGTAAAGATAACGGGGGTGGGGGTGTGCATGTCATAATGATGGCAAACAAATCAAACATAGCAACCATCCTCACATCTCTCACTCAGTGCGTAAAGCATATGATGTCCACCACTGTCAATCACTAGACCCATCGAAGTAGTGACGGAGTTCGACTTGTACAACTACTGCTACTACCAAGCTCACCCCATGGAGACATGACCAAATTTTTACAAATGATCCCACTTCATTGGTCTATAGCTCTTTAGTCGTACCTAGGCCACTGTGGCCCTGAATTCGTTCACATACCTCCCATACATAGAGATCCAAAGTCATAGACATCGACAACCCCTTAGCACACGTCCCACAGCAAAGCCCAATCATGAAGTTAACTCATTGGTTCCCAACTGGATCCTGAGTTCTACTTCCTATTTGGACTTCCTTTGCATCTCGGGTTTTGGTTGAATTGGAGTTGGTCTTCAGAAGAGTCATCGCGTAATCGCAATTCCAATCCGGTTCGGTTCGACTTACTTCAGTCAGTTCGATTCGAATACATCACTCCTAGGCTTCCCGTTCGGTTCGGTATTCCACTTCAGGTTGGATCGGTTCGGTGCACCCCTTTTTCATTCAGTCGGTTCGGTTCGGTGCTCATAGGTCCCGATCCGGTTTGGTGCTTCACTTCAATTCCAGCTCCAAGCTTGGTCCTCCGATCCGATCCCGCTCCCTAGCTCTAGTCCGATCCGATCCCCAGGCCCGTGCTTCCGATCCGATCCCCTACTCAGCTCTGATCTGATTCCCAACCCAACTTCAATTCTTTGCAAATGGCCCTCCTTCTTACCAAAGCTCAGCTAGTGCCAAGTTCTGATCCGAATCAGATCCCCTTGCCCAGTCCCCTTATCCGATTCGAGCCCCATACCCGATCTGATCTGGTCCGCAACTCTGCACGTTTCCTGCAACCTTTCTAGCGACTATTTTACACTATACGACGGCGTTTTCGACCAATCTAACAGTTCTAATCAATCACAAAACGCACCATACAGTCATAGCAACATGTTTAATCAACCACAAACATCAAAACAACAATATGATGTATTAAAATGGATCAAACATAGCCAAAAATTCATATTTTCCCTTAATCATGTGTAGGCATAACTAATGATATGATTAGCAAAACTTAACCAAACTATCCAAACTTTCTAACAAAGGCTTAAACCATCATTTTGGATTTTATAAATATTTTTCCAGATTTTTAACATGTATAAATTCGCTAATTATCACCAATTACTCTTAATTAACCATAATTAGTGAGGAACTATGCAAATCACTCACCTTTGCCACAAATAAACTTTAGATCTGAAATGATTCTCTGTTTTGGCACTATTCTCAAGGCAACACAGCAGCTCTTTCTCAATCTCTATGCTAATCCGCCTCAATTTGATGTAGATTAGGCCAATACTTGATTAAACGGTGATTAGAAGGTGTTTTAGATGTTGGAGGCCATGGCTAGGTTGAGAGGAATGAATAGTGACGGCCGAAAAATGAGAAAAAGGTATTCTCCAAACTCTAACAGCCCTTTTAAACTCGTAATCCCGAAATTCCCCTTTGGGCCTAGTAGTTAATCACCCGGTTAAGCCCATCTAAGTTGTTTTTCACCATCTGAAACTTGTTTCAGCCATATCTTCCAAACGGTGAGTCCGTTTGGCTAATGTGACCACTCTACGGAAAGGTAAACCATCATCCAGAGCGAATGGAAGTGGTTACAGATCAAAATTCCTTTCCAGTCAAAAGTTATGGTCAAAACAAGATTATCTAGGGGCAAAACGGTCATTTAAAAATCGACAAAAATCATGAACATGGGAAATGACCCCACTAGTCGTCTCCCAAAGTTACGTAACCATACGACTTAGTATGTGAAAGAAATAAATATTCTACGATCCTTCGATGCGTAAAATGCGGGTTGTTACAATATTGGTGAAATTAGAGAGCATTTTAAGGATTCTATAATCCTACTTAATCACCATTCATCACAGGCATATAGTATCAAAACAAGAAACAAAAATAAGAAGAACAAATTTGAAGAATCAAACAAGTTTACTCACAGTTGTTTCGATAAAGCCCTAAATCATGAGCAAGAGAGCATCAATAGACAAAAGCCATCAGAGACAAATTTCTTTCAGAAGCCACGATTCAATTTGGAGCCAACGTAGAGAAACCCTAATTCCTAGAGCCGCCATTTTTTTAATTTCAAAAAGGAAGAGATCAGGCTGATAAAAGATGATGCAAACACAATGGAAAATGGGTCGGCCGTGTTTTTTCAAAGGGGTAACCCTTGTTTTATCTTTAGGGTTTTAAAACATTAGTGCTTGGTTTTAATTTAAATTTGTTTTGTTTTTAAATTTCATTTGTAAACGATTCGATCAGTTTTTCTAGTGTTTGTAAAAAAACTAGGGAATCCAGTTAGGGTTTTAGCAGGCGGTTTACTAAAGTCTGTAAAAACTAGGGTTACAGGTTTGTAATCCGGGGAAATCTGATCTAGGGAATTTAGATCAGTCTTGGGTTTTGAGCGTAGGGTTAGTACAGGAGCAGGGAGTGCGAGTTTACAGTGTCTGTAAGCGGGATCTGTTATTAACTCCTAGTAGAAACCTTAGGAATGCAGCAGTAGGCAGGATTTTGCCGACGCTGGGTATATCGTGTGTTATTTACTTTCTGTATTTTTATTTCTGCTGCATTATGTGATCTGTGAATATTTTAATATCCCATAATATTTAAACTCTGCGATAATTTGTGATAAACCCTATTCACCCCCTCTAGGGTTAATCTAGATCCAACAATTACTAGTTATGTAAAATAAAAGTAACATTTTACTATTTTTCAACTGTAATTGTTTTTTGCATTACAGGTAAGGTTTCAAGAGGCACATGCACATGCGCTTGAGGACTCTGGTCGTGATGAGTTGACACCAAAGGAGGAAAATAACTTATTTAACTCTGTTATGGATCCGACACAATGGAGTAGACGTTATGGCTTCGGGAACCTAACAGTAATTAACCCTTTTGCATGTATAAAATAAATTAACATGTAGATATATAGTGCTATAATATTTTGTATGCTGACATTACCCTTTCAGTATTCATGATTGGGTCAGTATGATAACATATGTACTGACCACCCTTTTGCTATTCATTCTATTTTCAGGCTTGAACAACTCAGAAAGCCCAAGATAAAGTTGAAATAAAAGCCCATAGAACAATGATTGAGCAGCTGAAAGAGCAGAACCGTCTTTAAGCTATACAGGTGGAACAACTGTATCAAAATCTTGCAGAGTATATGCAGAATCATTGTCCTTTTCCTTCTTCGGCTGGTGCTTCCGGAAATGACAAAGATGTTTGAGATATTTTTGTGCGTTTGTGATTGCACGATGTATATATTGACTTGGAGATAGTTTCGATATATTTTAATGGTATGTACTTGGTTTGCTAACATGTGACATTGTTGAGTTCGTTTGTTTTATGCCCTAATGGTTTATTTTGTTTATATTTGTGTTTATTTGGTTTATGTTTGTTGTTTATATTGTTATTGATAAATACGTGTTATATATGTGTGGAATGGATTGGAAATGAAGTGGCTGGAAGGTAATAGGGTTGCTGTTATAAAAAAAAAAAACAGATTTCCAACGGCTTGAAATGGTTTCCAACGGCCTATTGGTCATATATTTCAAACATTTCCAATGACTACAAACCGTTGGATGTCGTTGGAAATGCTGTTGGAAAGGCCTCGTTGAATCAGTTGGAAATCATTTAAATTCGTTGATTATATTCCAATGGTTATCCAACGATTTCGAATGGCCGCCAACGGCTCCGAACCATTAAAATAGTTGTATTCTCTTGGAGTGTTTGGCTATGTAAGGAAAACATTCCTCACAGTGGTACTACTTATACTTTGGATCACATTGACTCGGGCTTGCATTCTTCTGAAACTATTGGCAATAACACAAATGGAGCAACTAAGGGGATTTTTCCTGACAAGATTATAATGAGTTACAGGAACAATTTCTTTTGCAGAAAGAGTGTTAGTTACCTTCTCATGATCCAAACGATGTGTCCTCATATGATTTAGCGGAAGATATTGACATACCTTGGTAAAAGACCAGATGATAGAGTTGTAATCATATTGCTCCAAGATCAAGGGTTGTATGTAGAACTAGAACTAATGAGACTTCCTTGAAGCTGCAAGCAGTTACGAACTTTGACGTAGTAGGAAAATCCGCTTGAAAATCTCCAGTAACTCAAATAAAGGATAAGAAAAAGAAAAAAACAAAGAAATTCAAGAAATTGGAGGCTCTCTCAGAATCTAAATTTGGAAGTCATATTATTAGTCATTTCGGTTTCATATCTTAGTGTGTACATTTTAATTCGGTACGGATGAATTTTCATATCGAGGGTTGCGTCATTTGTTTGGAATTGTATGACCGAGAACGTGTGTGTGTATGTATGTGTATATATATATATATATAAATATATATATGAGGTAGGTTCAAATGACGCCCGTAATAGTGCAACACCCCATTTGCCCCCTCTATTTCCACCAAGTATTTCCCTTTCTCTCTCCTTTCAGTCACTCTCTCACTTCCCGCTCATTTTCGTTAATATAAATGCGGGGCTCATATCAAGGGGCATTTGGGGTGCTCCAATTTTTGGATGCAAACGAACACTTGCACACACACACACACACACACGCACACACACACACACACACACACACATATATATATATATATATATTGTCCGCAACAGTAGCCCAGCGGTTAAGGACTTGCACCATGGTAACAGTGGTGCGAGTTCGAAACCCGGAATGGCATGCTAAGAGCTTACCATGTGCATACGCTAAGATCAGCCACTTATGTGGTGCTCGCTGACCAGGCTAGGTGCACTAGAGAGGGTTTACGATTCCGGTCGATTTCCCTCTTGAACAAATTCATATATATATATATATATATATATATATATATATATATATATGAGGAGCGTTCCGCTACACCTCTTATATAGCACGTGAACGATCCCCCTTAATCTCAGCCAAACAATGCTTCACTCATTCTCTCTCTTCCCATTTTAATATTCTTTCTTAGTGAGAAGAGAGAGAATGAATGGAGCATTGTATGGCTGAGATTAAGGGGGAGCGTTCATGTGCAATATAAGTGGTGTAGCGGAACGCTCCTATATATATATATATATATATATATATATATATAGTACCAATACTTTCACTGTGGTGAAGCTTTTTTGCGCTTCCAGAAAAGCTCTTTTTCCTCTTAGCAATGTATACCACAGTAAAAATGGTTGGAGGGAAAAAACGTCTTTCGTCCACCACTTTCTGGCTTCGACTACTACTTGAGCGGTTTGTCAATGCATCTCCCATTTTTCTTTATTTCCTTCCGTTCTTCACGATTTCCCCTTTTTCTGCTGCATTTCTCCCCACTCTCAAGCATCAACTAACTCGACGCCTACCTTATTACTCAACCTTCACCAAATCCGACCCTTAAATGCTTCCATCGTCACCTCGGGATTCCTTCATCTTCTCAGATCAACACGGTTCCTTCATGCTCCTTTAATCGCACGATCCCTTCTTAAACCTCCTGTTCAAGATCTGCCAGTCCATGGACCGTGTTCAGTCTCCATGACATGAGCGGTATAACTTTTAACATTTACTTCGATTTTTGTTTCATCGTTTCTCCTTGCTTTTTAATTCCAATCTTCCATAATCGGGTTTTCTATATTACTTTTTTTTAGTCATTAGAGTACTTTAATGTTAGTTTTACATTCTTTAATCTGGAATTTAATTATGTTTAACCTGGATTGTGTTTCACCCCACTCAGTGGATCGGCTTTTCCTCGCATTGAAGTTATGTAACCTAATATACATTGATTTTGCATTATTTCATAATAAACACATCATCTTCAGTTCTGCAGAACAAAATAAGGAAGTACAGTTCATAGTTGCGGTAGATGTAGCATGAAAGAGCATTTAATGTATTAAGTGCATCTTCACTCTGAAGTATTCATTCTCCTTTATACATGTGATTACAGGTTTACATAATTATATTCCAATGGTATCTTCAACTAATGAATACAAAAATAAAGATGCTTAACTGAAGAAATAGGACCGGATTTCATGGAAATTTTCTTTTTAACTAAATAATGAAAAATATTGCTAAAAGATGCGTTGGTTAACAATATTTGTTTTAATTGTGCAGACTATTAGTAATGTTGAGCTCATTACACAAGATCTTTTGAATGTAAGAACAATTCATTTTTATTTGCTGCAAAAATAAATTTTTTTCCCTTGGATGTTTAAATACTAAAATGTGCATACAATTCAATGAATTTTCTGTTCTAATATTGCTACATTTCTTGACATTAAAGATGCTACCTACTATTATATTTTAGAAGTATACTTATTGACATTGGTTAAAATTATACAGATCGCTTTGGTTTTGTTACGTATAGTAAGGATCATAAGTCAGGTCTAACAGTGGATCAACCGTGTTTCGCCTTGACGATGACATCAACGGTAAAACCGTTAACATTTGCTTTGACTTTTGTTTTGTTAACCTGTTTGCTGTTTTAATTCGCATCCTCCACGTTCGGGGTTTGTCTATTGGTTAATTTTGAATGATTGGAATACTTTGGTGTAGGTTTTGCACCCTTTAACCTGGAATGCTGTGATCGAAAATTCTATTCATTAAACACTTCTTATTAATAATAGAGATAACTAATGCAACCGATGGTGTAGACCTGCTTCACATATTCTATAAAATTTAAGGCTAGGCCAAAGCATATCATAGATTTATAGTCAGTCAACAAAATTTACACAGTAGTGTCTATGCATATTTGGCAACAACTAATCATTCACATAACTATTCATGTCATCTACTACAGTTGAAGTTAAAATAAAAACATCTGCACTTAAAATTCAAAAACATTCAATGGATAGTGTTCGTTATCATGGCAACTACAACAGTCTTGAGTCTACGATATTGTACATGAAACCGGATGTTACTATGTCCAATTAATACAACGAATTCTTCGTAAAACAGCAAAAATGCTAAAACGCGGCATTCTTTTCCTTATACAGATAAGAATTAAAACCGAGCAACTTATAATATAGTTTGTATTTGTGCAGTACAAGTTGCCTTTCACCGGATGTCCTGGAATGGTAAATAATGGATGGTAAATGTGCAAACTATGTTGTTATTGAGACAAATTGCAGCTTCATCAAAACTACAGCTTCGTCGAGACTCTTCTTTCCACTAGCATAAGTTAAGCTTTCTTTTTCCTAAACTATTATTAAATTCTTACCAATTTTTATATGCATGATATTCTGATAATAACAATCTTTGGGACTTACGATATCAACTAAGCCATTTTCTACAATGCCACTGCAGTTTTTTTTTTCTTGCTATTACAGCTATTTTTTAAAAGTATACAATCTTTTATTACTATCTTGACCTATATTATCTATATTTGTGATGACTTTAACAGTTGTTTATGTGGTTTACATTAATCGTCATTTTTCATACTGATTTTATACCAACCTAGGGAAAAAGTTATTCCCATCTGATTTCGTATGACGATGGGGTTTAATTTAATGTTTTTTCTACTGATTGTTATCATTGAAAATGTCTGTACAAGGGCTTTGAAAGATAAAATGACTATAGCACAATGGTCGATTTGAGTTTTCATATTCAAGGTGCAATCAAAAATGTAACATAACAGTAGTGGAAAGAATAAATAAATCAAATGTTATTTGTTTTCTTCTCATTTATTGGTTGTTTTTTTCATTTTTGTAACAAGTTTCATATTCCTTGAGTTGACCATGTTTTCCAGTGCACTTCTCATTGCTCGCTCTTTTTATATTTAAATAAAACACATAATTTTAGATAATTGGTCAGTGCCATTAAAAGTCCACTGATGTTGTATTATCGGCTATTAGGACCAGAAGTGGCCCATGCTCGGATGTTCTCATTATACAGGTGTTACTTCATATGGAAGAGCAAGGAAAAGGGAATCTCATATTTGGTTAGTCTTACGTATTATGATGTCTACTTTTGTATTTTAATAATTGACTATCAATTATGCATGTGTAGGCATTAACCTTTGTTAATTTTCCTGCATATGCAATTTTGCCCATCAAGTTTTGATATAGCGTAGCCCATGCCAATACAAGGTAATACCAAAGACACCAGCAATTTTATTAATGGAGTTATGAGCAAATTTATTTAATTTTTTACCAACTTCGATGATTTTCCTTAACATAACTTAAGATTGAGTTGCATTAAAATTTTGGGGGTAAGGAGCTGATATAAAATTCAATTTGACTATGAGGGTTGTATGAATCTGGTATGTTTGTTTTATATCTATCTGAAATATTTGGCTGATCTGTTACCATTAAAACTATCGCAAAACAGTGTTGGAAATCCACTACTAATTTGGGACGAAGGCGTTGCACATTGCATTGTTGTTTCAACAATGTTTTATTTCATATGGTTTAACGTGGATATGCATACTGCATATACATTATATATATTCATGTTGTAAACCGATGAAGGTATTACACAATATATATATATATATATATATATATATATATTCATGTTGTAAACTGAATATGCATATATATGGTTTACGGCATAGTGAACTTTACAACATGTGATATTTTAAATATATACTTACCGCCGTTTGCATTTCAAAAAAATCCATTTCAAATGTGATAATTTGGAAATACAGTTTTTAGTATATGTGCCAACTTTCATTTTGAGTTTCAGTTTTTAACTATGTGTATCAAATTTCGACTGTTTATGACTTTGGTTCCTTCATATTTTTACTTTTAAACCTCCAATTGTAACCATCATATTTTTGTCATTGCAGATTGAAGAATGTGCGGGTTGTTGCTGAGCTTCTTGCTAGAAGATCTCATTAATACACCTGCTGCTTAGCCATTCTCTTGTTGTTTCACGTTTTTTTTCTTTCTTTAATCATTTTTGTACCAAAAATAAGAAATAACACATATTACAGATGCGTAATTGAAATGTGTATTCTACAATGTATTTTTCCCATGCAATATCTTAAGTGCTCCTTATATTACTTCATTACATACATGTACACCGGTACCATAGCCATCTACATATTTCATCTATTTTTGGTAACCTCATTCGCCTGCTACATAATGTTAGTCGTCTTACTATGTTGTATCTAAGCTTTATGTTGCTTTCTTTCCTTATTATCTTGGTTTCTGCAGTTTGTTATTTTCCCATCTACATCTGCACATGAAAGAGGTTTAATTCTCAATCTGCTTTAACACTAAACCAGCCTTTGTTTTAAATGTTTATACACACGTCCAACGGACGTGCCTAAGTACTATATATATATATATATATATATATATATATATATATATATAGAGAGAGAGAGAGAGAGAGAGGAGGGTTCCGCTACACCTTTTATATTGCATGTGAACTCTCCGTCTTAATCTCCACCACTCATTTCCCCACGCATTCTCTCTCTTCCTATTTCAATGCTATTTCTTAGTGAGAAGAGAGAGAATGAGTAGGGAAATGGATGGTGGAGATTAAGGAGGAGAGTTTACGTACAATATAAGAGGTATATCGGAATATATATATATATATATATATATATATATATATATATATATATATATATATATATATATATATATATATATATATATATGGGCAGGTTCAATGGCACCCTAAATAGTGAGCACCCCTTTAGCCTTCCACTTTTCTACCACTCATTTCCCACTAACTCTCTCACTCCCCACTCACTTTCTTTATTATAAATGAGAGGCTGAAATTCGGGTGCAAATGGGGGGCTGAAATTCAGGGGGGCTCCCCGATCCTATATATATATATATATATATATATATATATATATATATATATATATATATATATATATATATATATATATGACGAGCGTTTAATAGCACCCCAAATAATGCAGCACCCCTAAATGCCCCCTAATTTCCACCACATATCCCACTTCTCTCTCTCCCTCCACTCATTCTTTCACCTTCCACTCACATATTCTAATATAAATGCTTGGTTTATATAAGTGGGCAAATGGAGTGCTCACTATTTGGGGTGCCATTGAACGCTCCTATGTATATATATATATATATATATATATATATATATATATATATATATATATATATATATGTGTGTGTGTGTGTGTGTGTGTGTGTGTGTGTGTGTGTGTATAGTAAATATTAAGTTAAAAAAATGATACTAGGACACTAGTAGAAAACAACTCAAATTCCAAAGCTTCTTCCCCTAAAAGCACAAAAGATTCATGTTTATTGTATAATAAAATTCAATGCTTCAGAGTCGGAAAAAACGACTTGAAATTTCTGTACACATCCAACAATATGTAATCTAAATACAAATTTGCACATTACCCATGAACTGGGAAATAAAAATGATATTACATTTTAACTATTTATATAGCTGTTGTGCATCTCGAACAATCATCACAAATTCTCAGCAAAATAAGGTCGTAGAAGTCCATTACTTAAAGGATGATTGACACTGCTTATGTGGACCTTTGTGATGCTGCTATTTCAAAATAAACTAGGTTAGTCCCGTGCAATTGCACGGCTGCCTTGAACCAAACATCTAAATAATACCGTACCAAATAACTGGCACATTATAAATTACTATTTATTAACCTAGTAAACAATACAATCATATAACTCCTATAATGAAATTAATAAGATACTGGTAACGGGAAGAGCCGCAAAAAGAGTAAAATTATGAAGTCAAGTATTATTCATTTAGGCAGATTTCAAATGGCATCTTCAGTAATGATTCAAATTAGTAGGAAAACATTACTAATGCATCTTTTTG
Source organism: Allium sativum (assembly GCA_030737875.1). Taxonomy (NCBI): domain Eukaryota; kingdom Viridiplantae; phylum Streptophyta; class Magnoliopsida; order Asparagales; family Amaryllidaceae; genus Allium; species Allium sativum. The sequence goes on along the minus strand of CM060925.1, from coordinate 300,654,413 downwards.
TTACTGTAAAATTTAATTTTGTGGGATAAATCTAAACTTGTTTGTTATTGTGCCCTTACGACGATATATAGTTATATTAATATTAATATTAATTTAATGTAAAATTCATTAAACTAATACGTCGATTTTTTTTGATTTTTTTAAAAAAGTTTTAATATCTGACACTTTGTCTTTTTTCATATACTTAAGTTTGTTAACGTTCACAGCAAAAAGAGTCAACTTGCAAATTCTTAGTAAACTTTGTTTTATAACTTCAAATCATTCTACAATTGCGAAAAGATTAGTCCTGTGCAGTTGCACGGCTGCCTCCAATCAAACATCCATGTAGTACCGTGCCAACTAGCAAATTGCACATTGCTTTTTAACTTAATAAACAATAACATGGTATAAATCCTAGAATCAAATTCATATGCTATTTGCTAACACGAAGATCTACCAAAAAAAGGGAAAAAGTAAAAAAAGAAAAGAAAAAAATAACTGCTGACAAATGCTTTTCATATTACATATACAGACATTAATATAATTTAAGATAATCGAAATTGCTATATCTTGAAAGTTGTGAATACAATAAAATATTAAGGTAAATAATTCCCGTACAGATGCACGGCTGCCTTCAATCGAACATGCATGCAATACCGCACACTTAATTTGATGGCATTAGTTAAACATGGTTGCTATTGTGCGCTTACTACGATATATTATTGTATTCATACTGCGTAAATTTAAAAATTCTTGACTCGATACGTTAAAATTTAAATAAAAAAAATCAACCTATCCATGCAACACTATTTTCTTGTGTTTTTTTTTTTTTACACTCCAGTATGTTAACCTCTACAGTAAAAAGAGTCGGCTTTCAAATTCTTATTACATGTCGTTATAACTTCAAACCATTGTACAAATGTAATTTAGTTAGCTTGACACTATTCTTGCCAGAATTTTTATTTGGGAGAAAAAGAATTCGCGCAAACATATGGAAACGAAAGTATTAATTTATTTAGCTATGTAAATTTATAATTAAATATCACATAAAATAGGCAACACTTTAACTACAATAGCAGTCTGCTTACCAAAGCATAGACCAATTCTGTAACATACTCATTAAATTAGAATTGCTTGTATACCACAGTGGCTTTACCTTTTTTTAAAAAAAAAAAAAAAAAGACAAAACAGTAATAACAATGATGAAGGCTTCAGTTAAATCAGAGAGCAACTTTACCATATAATATGCATGTAATGTTACAGCAAATCCTTGACCATATGAAATAAAGGCCAATTAGAAAAACTTGGCACATATAAGCACAAAAACTCGTTCTACATTTGATATGCTACGGAAATGAACTTACTTTCAAGTTTCGTGATAATTGATATTTGCTTAAGTGCTTTACATAATACATACTGTGCATGCAACACACTGTGACAATTGACAATTATAATGCAACACACTAAGCAATCTCATACAAATATTAAACCTTAGATGGAGTGCGTTTACTACAATTGACAATGCATGCAACACACTGTGCAGCTCCTCCCTTCAACCAATCTTTCATGCCTTTTCACCAAGCTCTTTCGGTCAAATTCATTCAAAACAATTCACAAATTATAATGCATCTTCCCACTACTATTTCTTCTTACTGCACGTCCAGCATACACATGGAAACAACCTGCCATCAACAACCTGCACATGGGTTCTTTCATCATAAAAAAAATGTTGTTTTACTCTGGTTTTCATATACGAAACTGGTTTTAAAACAGAATACCAATACACTTTAAAACTATGATACATGTATTGAGACGTTGGTAAGTACATTGAAAAAAAAAATATAATCGTACCTATTAACGTTTCAGATAGCCAACACCTGAAACCAACATGTACCATAGTTCTTATGCCTTTCAAATTATAAAACTCAATTGTACCTAAAACTCTTTTTTTAGAACTTGAAGAATAATCATATTCATTTGTAGCCAGACAAATTACAAAAGTAAATTTTATGTTATCCATATTTAAGTGACTTAGATGTCACAATATTCTAAATGATCTCAAATGAAACATATGATTTAGTAATCTAAATGTGGTTCAAACTGTTACCGTAAATATTTTGGCAAAGTATATATCTTATAAAAAAAAGTATCACTGCTCAAGGGAAAAAAAATTTTGATGGTATTTTCACATAAAATTAAAGAGTGTAATAACAGAAGGGCTTAATATTAAATAGTATGAGAGCTTAGTAAAATGACAAAAGGTTAGAACTCACAAATGGAAATAGCAAGCACATAATACACATGTAGGCACCATAAATCAAGGGCAGTCAAGACATGAGATGAAGCAAGTCGATGGTACCCAAGTTAGCCTACTTCTAATGTCTGTTCGAGAAATGAAGTGAAAATCGAACAATATTATGATAAAAAAATATGCCCAGTATTCCCAGTATTGGTTCAAATGTTCATTAGTATTATTTCTTAGTACTTCAAATCCAAAGGCTACTGTCAAGGGGGAAAGGATACAGTTATGGACCGTGGGTTGACATATCTTATTTTACTGGCACATGGGAGCATGCAAAGAATTTATTTGTTCAATAATGGATGCAATCAACCAAGAAGTCATTCATTTTGGATGCTTGGTAATCAAACGGTGTGTGAATTCACTTACCTCAGCAGGAATTAGCTAAAGCAGTTGGTCATACTCGTTTAAGCTCATGCGACTGCAAATAAGAAAATAGTGTAATGTATTCAAAAATAAATAAAAACAAATTCTAGTGTACATTAGAGGCGCAGTATAAACCACTTTCCAAAAAAATCTTATCTTCAAATAATCCACAGTTATATTCTATGCAACTATCATCCATATTATTTACTTTCACAATTCATATAATATTGTTTTATTGATATTATGCTATTATCATTTATTTATTTTTGGTATTTTTTTTGAAATTTAAATATGTATATAAACCATGCCTAAATATTTTTATATATTGGACAACATAAATTCTTTGAAAAATACCGGTTCCCTATTAAACTACTATATGGGTATGTACAGATTGATAATAACCTGGTATCAGGACAGTTAACTGAGAAAAGAAAAAGAAAAGAAATTGCACCTGAGCTTAGTTAATATCTGAAATATACATAATTTTATTTATTAGAGAAGATTCAAATGTATGGATGGGATATTTCCCGATCACCTAATACTAAAAATACTGGTTCCCTATTAAACTACTATATGGGTAGGTACAAATTTAAAACAACGAAGAACCAAAAAACCCAAAAATCGAACATAAAAAATGATGAAACCTCTACAAATCTTAATGTCTATATAGAAGTCACCATAAGTTACAATAAAATTGGCAGGCTTAAAAATGGAATGCTAAAAGAATTGTCTAGAAGATTATCTAAACAGTTCAGATATTTTATGCGCCATCATCTATTGACATGATTCATCATTTTGAATGAAGTTAAATACCTATTAAACTAAGTATTTTGAACAATAAATTTTTTCGAAACATTATAATGAGCTAAATGACATCTACAACAAATTATTAAGTAACATACCAAGTCAAACTTTAACAAAAGCTTCATTTACTTGCATTCTATATATATATATATATATATATATATATATATATATATATATATATATATATATATATATATTTCTTTCGAATACAGCTGCAAAATATGAGTGTAGACCACAAGAACATGCTGTGTTTCTATTGTTCAAAATTAAATATCCCTTTCCATTATTTCTATTGTTCAGCTCCTTCAATTGTGCGAAACACGGGTAAGAAATGGAAGATGAAGGCTAGTGATAATCAACAAAAAAGAAATTAAAAAAGGGAAAATGCACAAATCATGAAAACTACATCATTAAAAATATTAAAATTATCATGCCTAAAATTGTATAATATATTAAAATCTAAAGTGATACTAAGATTACTTATCTGCAAATAAAGTAGTTAATACTTTTATTTAGTGTTAAGAAATAAAACAAAAGGAATAAATTGAAAACAAAAGTGGAAACTACTATGCATGAACTGCAGTAATAACCAAATTAAATGAAGTAGGAAGAAAATTAATTCCAAAAAATGGAAGAGAAATAACATAGATATAAGGAACATTAAAAACTAAAAAAAATCATTTGTAAACATTAAATACCATAAGGTTATGTTTATGAGAATATAAACTCAGTGGGCATATTATAAGTAATCATTGTAGACAAAACCACTGAACTATTAATTTGTAAATCCAAAGTTACCAACTTCAATGATAATAAATTATAAAATAACGACAAAGCCTGAGTCATTTACACAAAAGTAAGAGGTACTTCAATACATACGTGTATTTCTTTTTGTTAAAGAAATGATGAAGATAACCTGAGAAATGATGAAGATAACCTGAGGAAAGATGGAATAAACAATAGCATTCAGATAAAAGAAGAATCATAAACAATTCCATTCCCAATAATATTCTTGGAATAATCATTGGCGCTTTAATCATTTCTTCTGTCAAGCCATAATTTGTAATATTAATCCCCTAATCCAGGAAAATTACGTGTCATTGTACAAATGGGACAAAAAACAGATTTTGTAATTAGACAAAAAAAGAATTAGAAGTAACCTCAACCCAGGTAAGCCACATGCATGAAAGCAGGAACATTTTCTGAAATCGACGAATTAGAAGCAAGGAACAACCATGTACAGCAAAATAATAATAAGTGTTAAAGAAACATACATGTTAAGTCCTTCTAAAACATTGCTATCCACTTCCATATGGAATTTGCACCCTCTGCTACCTGCAGTGATCCATGTAAAATGATCATGCCTTTGTTAATACAAACATCCTATAAGCCAACAATGAAAAAATTATATTTTTTATTGCATTGTTAGATGTAGACCTAGGCATTGCAGTGTTGATTCTAGCAGGTAAACATAATCAATTCCACTAATTTAAAATTATCACATCAAGCTAATGAAAAATTACATATAAATTTTGACCCTAAGGTTCTTCAAATAATTTAGCCAAAGATATCAATGGAGCTTACCAGGTAACATTGTTGTACCTTGAATCAAACACTATCTTTCAAACTTAGGGTTTCAAAGTACAACAAAATAAAAAGTATAAACAGAAAAGGAAAGGAAAAAAAATAGCCAGTGTTTTATTTTATAAACAATTACCCGGCTCGGCTTTTGAAATCGTGGAGGCGAGAAAGCACGGCCTCCCTAAATTTCAATTTCAATCTCTTCCTGTGGATTTTTTGCCATTATCTTTTTTTTTAGCAGCCGCAACGATTACCCTGCCTCCGTAGCTTTTCCACTGCGATTTATTGAAGCGGTGGCGGATATTCTTGGTGGTGCCAGCGTCGTCGTCGTTGATGTCCTCCAAAGTCAACTGAAGAGGAATTCGTGATTAGAGCTTGCTCTTTTTTAGGGCTTAGGGCATCAGATGTAGAGGGTTTTCCCTAAAACTGGAAGTTTGAAGCGGTGGAGATGCAACCTTTATTGAATAGAAGAAAGAATTGAAGAGGAAAGAGAGCAGTGACGTCTAAGTAAATCTGTTGGGATGGATTTTCTGGACGAAAGACTGTGGAGACCAGCCTTGGAAAGAGAACTCACTAATTATGAGCTTTGAAAATGGAGATTAGTAATAATTAAAGCATACCGTAGATTATTCCAAGGTAGTCGTTTGTTGGAAAAGTAGATGTTGGATGCGCATGTTGAGGGAATTAGAGGGAATCAAAGGGATATATATATATATATATATATATATATATATATATATATATATATATATTTTAGCGTAGAGGGAAAAAAGACAGTTTAGGAGGGAATTGTGGAGGGAAAAATAGCAGTTTTGGAGGGAAAACATGTTTGCTTTAGTACCATGTAACACGCTTTTTATCGGCTCTTCGCTTTTTTCCCCATCCATCGCTGCCCAAAAAACAGAAAAACCATGATCTGTAACCGATCTTACTTCTTCCCCAACTTACTTCTCTCTCTCTCTTTCCAACGCGAAATCGTTTCTCCCCAATCATTCAAACTGTCGAATCTCTTCCCCATCCCCGATAGAATCTTCCACCTCGTACTCCGCTTTATTCGCCTATTTCACCCACCGCCGTTGTAGACGACACGTATCCCAAATCGTGACGACCGATACACTTGTGGGAAACTCGCGTTCTTCCTCTCATACCTACTGATCATCAGTAGCCGAGCTCTTCCAGCGGTATCCGTCTCAGTACTATGTTAAATTAGCTTTCATCCGACTTTTCCCTCACGTGTATAATACCCAATTTGTCATCCCAGCCTATTCCAATATTTGATTTAACCTTTGCTGTTTCTTCCTAGGTTTGAATGTTGCGTACTGAATCGTGACGATTAATACGGCAGTCATCTGCAACTGTGCGACTCCGCATGATTCCCAATTTAAAAGGTAAACACTTTTTCCTTTGTACATACAAACACTAGCTACTTCATGGATGATTGCCGTTGAATTTTTCTGTCGGTTCTACAGCATGTTGCATGTTGACAACTCATGTCCTGTTGATACTGATCATCAAAGCTTTTAAATTTTTACATCTATATACACTCTTTAGTCAATTTTGGGGATGACATGCGGTTGCATTTCATAGATGTTGATATCTTAGATTTAATAGGTTAGACAAGTAATTCCTTTCCATATATGGCCACATGATGTTTGACAAATTGCCTAATCAATCAGCATTTTTTATAATACTCTGTGCTAATTTCTATTGTTTCCACTGCCACTAATTATATGCGAGACGACTTCCGGTTTTAACTCCTTTAGGCTTAAATGAGTTTATAGAAATTACAATAGCTTGCATTTGCATTTGATATTCCGTCCTACCTTCGTTTTATTTTGGTAACTCTCCTGAATTTGTTACTATATAAATTGCTACAGTTGATCGTTAACTGTCATGTATTTATTTACTTCGTAACTTTTATATTCCAGGGCATTGTATTTCATAATATACTATTCTTTGTTAAAATTTTCAAGTTTATTATAGATCCTTCATGAAAGATTGGATTTCAAAAAGATGAAAAAATCATATGAAACATTGCAGCTAGGTAACACTTCCGTCAGATAAGAGTGTGCTAACCCTTTGTTTGACCGACCTGTCTTAACCAAACGTGTCTTACCCTTTTTTCTATTTTGTCTTGTATCAAGCTGATTTAAAGCTTACATGTTGAATTTAAGCTCACATTTGTTTATTCGAAAATAAATCTATGTTCCATTTTTTTTTTTTTTGTACTAAGTAGAGATTCAAAACCTAAAAGAAGTTAAGTTCTAAAGATTTAAAAGTTACAGATTTCACACAGAACCAAGGCAGAGGCTGCGGAACACGAAACACTTTGTTCTACCTTAACAATATATAGTTTAGACTTGCGCTTTTCCTTTTGAACTGTGCAAGACATGTGTCACTCAAATGTAAGCCAATTGAATATATATCAGGCAACTATTAATTATCATAAACTGTTTTGACATGATGAGCCATGAATCAACAAAGTCAAGTTTTTGTCCTTCTAAGTTAAGCATCTGCAACCTGTGTTATGGGCGTCGTCACATAACAATAAAATTTTCTCTCAGCATCAGCTTCTTCGACACTTCCTTCAATTGCACTGCTGCCCCCTTTGACTTTTTAATTTCAATGCTCCGTTCTTTATGATACACTGCTTTTAGGTCGTACTACTACATCATCATAAACAAGGACAAGAATCAATAAGTTGCTATCTTAATGCTTATTTCCTCGGTCTTGCTTTTAGCCATGTTTACAAAAAATCAACATTCAGTTATATGCATATTTCTAAGTATCTATTTCTTTCCTCTCAATTATAACATAACATGAATGCCATAGGAAGTTTTTTTGTTTGGATAACACATGTGTAATCAAAGTTCATTTATTTGTTCACTACTGTTAAACCATGAATTAAACTTTAGCTTTGTTGTTCCATGTTATTAAAATATGATTCAGGTTTTTGGTTTTCCACCCAATATTTATCAAAAAAGTCTTGGAAAATAATATCTTTATATATGCAAAAATTGGACAGTGGTAAGAAAGAAAGCTTACTCTAACTTAAATAGCCTTAGCATGGAGTTTTCAAACAAGGGGCCTGCTTAGTTATGAGTCTTGGTCTCTATTTCATTCTTCTATATTCTAATTTTTGTAGTAAGTTAAAATTCAATTTGGATGTGGGATTACCTTATTCTGAGTTGTGTTTATCTCAATAAATATTTAACTTTGTGCAATCTTTACAGCTTAATCGCTATTTCCAAACATCCACTATTTGCATGCAACTATTTTTCGAGTAAGATGATTAGAAATTGTCAATGTTTACGGCGGTATTTTGTGGATTAATGCACGATGTGTTTTGTTTGAAATATTAAATTGTAGCCGCAGAATATTTGCTTTAAAATATAATTACTGTAAAATACAAGTCTGCATTATTCAGCAGAAAAGGAATTACCACGTTGCGAAATTGGTAATGTTGTTATTCAATTAAGATTTGTTCACAACAACTTAATTTTTCGGGTGGAGTTGAGGAGTTCATCTTTGGCAATTCATTTTTTGAGAGTTATGCGTCCTGCTTTTTGTTACTATTGTGAGATCCAGAGCCTATTCTTATCAGTATGAGATGAGTTTTGGCCAACAAACCATTTTTTCAACTATTTCCACATGTGTTTCTTGCTTTTTTTTTTTGATCAATTTTGTAAAAATATTTCTTTGAAGAAATTTTGCTCTGTACATGAGATTAGTTGCTCATTTAGATCTTTTTGTTTCATTTAATACAGAAGTTAGATGTGCTACTTTACCGTGACACATCAAATTTTGTCACTAATTTCTCTTGTGATTATTATTGTAGGAAGAGATTATTCCATTCACTACACTTCTAAACTAAACCGTCCAAACAAACAAATAAATTTTTATGATGCTTTACCTAACATTTATTCATCTTAAGCCTATATAGAAAATAGGATAATTAAACGAAAGTGTTGTATTTTCTGAACCAGTATTATTGGTTACATTTTCTTTCATTTCTGGTCTTAAATCTGTACGTGTTTAGCTGAAAAGGTAAGTGGTTTTGTTACCAATGGTTTCAGCAATTATATTAGGTTTGTGGATCAAATTCAGTAGAGAAGGGAAGTGCACTGGTAAACTACAAAACAATTAAAACATAGAAACTAAAATGATAACAGAAGGGGTGCAGAAAAGCCCTTTTGACTGAAATATCATATTTGTATTTAATTATTATTATTTTTTCTTTTATTAGAGCTACATCTTGCAGGTGAATAATCATTCCAACATATTTTATTTGCAAAGCATACAAGAAAGGAGGATAATATGGAAGTCTGTAATTATGGCAGAAAAAGAATTGCACCCCAAAGACCTCATATTTAGATAGCCATAGATCTATGTTTTGGTCATGGTTACATAGGACGTGGTTCGATACGGAACGTGGTGCGAAAACGGATACATGGAAGGCTGCATTGAATGTTTCCGGTACGAGGGAACGCATGGGTACGAGGAAACGCATGTGTACGATGTGTCATTGTGCATTATAACATAATACTTGTGGAATTTGCACACCATGACTCTCCAAGAACCATAATTAAACATTGAACATTCAGAATTAGACATAAATAAATATTTATATGCTGAAACTTCAAATACTTCTTAATATTAAAACATACATATGCATAAATGAAAACAGGAGTATGTTATACGTTAGAATATGTACAAAGGCTGTCACATGCAGCAATTTACTTTGGAAATATGGTGGCTTTTGGATTTCCAATGTAACGTTTAAATTTGATATAAAGTTTGAGAAAAGTTACGGCTGTCTCCAATTACATGCAAACTGATAATAATAATATACTGTGTTGTCCTTTAATATAATATATACCTGTCCTTTAATATTACAGCTCATATCTTCTTCCCCATTTAATATTACAGCCTCCCTTAAAACCTGTACATCGTATTCTCTTCCCCATTTCTTTACAGCCTCTCTTAAAACCCTAGCCACCTTCTAACTCACTGCCCCTTCTTCAACATTCTCATTCATAAAACCGCTCCCTTAAATCGAGGAGATACGCCACCGATCGAGGTCGCCGGATCGTCATCGTCAGCGTTTCAGGCCATCATCAGCAGCGTTTCAGATCGCGTTTGTTCCCGGATCGGGGACGAACGAACTGGTTCGCCAGTCGCAGCCACGTCCCGCGTTCCCTGTTTCTCTGGTTTTGGTAGGCAGTTTGGAGATATGGCCGGCTTTTGCAGTTTAACAAGTACCCTGAGAAGACAACACTTGCTTCTGCTCTGAATAATGGGGTTCCTTGTCTTCTTTTGGTTCCTTCTATTGGATTATTGCAATAGTAATGGTAAGAAATCTATTGTTAACTTTAAGTTGCTGGATGATTATAGAAGTTAAATGAGCTATATTTAGATTCCCGAAATGTTGTCGTTCCATATTGTTTTTGTTGTAACTTTAAATCTTTATAATACGTGTTGTTATAAAGTAAACTATAAACGAGGAAATGCTGCAAGCCAAAATGATCTTGAATATATCCTACAATGCTCGGCTCTGACTTCTTTTCGGAGTCCAAATGTGAGCACTATTTTCTTTTATTATACTTCTATTTTACATTTATGGTGAAAATGAAATAATATTGTAAGGAGTCTCAAGAATTATATTTTTGTACTTGGTTGAAAATGTCAATACTGCAAAATATACATTCAAAATTGTTGCAAATGCTTTTGCATTTGCATACACAACGTGGTTATTAAATGAAGGTAAGTTTTATTTTCATCCACCTCTTATTTTATTAATCCACCATTTTATTTTAATAAGTTGATCCACAACTATTTTGTAAGTTAATCCACAAGTGGATTAATTAAAAGATTCATGTTTTTGTTCATTTGCAACATAACAAAACCAATAAAATACTAAGGATCACCTTCTGGACTTACTGCAGACCTACTCCAAAGCCGCATCAACGCGCAGAATGGTAGCCTCGTCCCATGGACGACCTATTAACTGTATGCCTATAGAGAGCCCCTACTTGTCGTGGCCAATAGGAACAGAAATAGCTGGAAGTCTGAGAATACTTTGACCAATCGTGAACGTTTTATTCTATAATAAACACCAAAAAGCATGCTAACTATTCCTCGGCTTGGAGCACGAGTTACAAATAATTGTCATAAAAACATGTACCTAAAGCAATATACAGATAAAAAAAAATTAAATATTTGATTTGCAGGATTATTCATCCAAAAATGGAATATTATAATCATGTGAAGAGCAAGACAAGGTGTAGCACATGCATTGTTGTTTATTGTACTTTTTTTAACATTGGATTTTTTTTACTTTGGCCCTCTTTTGAAAACATATAACAAAAATAGTTTGGTTTCAAAACTAATTATGTAGTCAGGTTTTGACCAACCTAAGCGTTGAGCTGGCCAAATACACTGGCTCCATTTTAAATGGTGCCCATGCGCTTCATTTCAAATGGCACCCATGTGCTCCATTTCAAATGGCGCAAAGACAAATGAATTTTTTTTTCAGGTCAAGTATATGCGCGCCATTTTAAATGGCGCCATCGCAAATTGATAATTTTTTTTTTCAGTATAAGTATATGCGCTCCATTTCAAATGGCACTAATACAATATTGAAATTTTTTATTTTTTTTGGCCTGGCGACATTTCATATAGCGCTAGCTAAATAAAAAAAAAAAAAAAATCAAATTTGCATGGGCGCCCATTGAAATGGAGCACATGTTTTTTTTTTTTTTTTTTTTTTTTTTTTTTTTGCATTGGCGCCTTTTGAAATTGCGTCAGTGTATTTAGCCAGCTCAGCGTTGAGTTGTCCAAAACCAGGCCACGTTTGTAATTAGTTTTGAAACATAGCTATTTTTGTTATAAGTTTTTAAAAGGGGCCAAATTGAAAAAAAAAATTACTTTAACATCTGAACTGTAGCTCTAATTTACAACAATTGGATAGACTATTTGGAAAGAAACAGCATGCAATTTGAGTAAGTTGAAACCAAAACCATATGTATACATGGAAATTAGGCACCTTTGTGACATAGATAAAATTAATAGAAATGATAATAACTATGAAAAATCAGTTTATAGAAATATACTCATTGATAGTACAATAATTTTGGTAATGGAATTGCATAATTTTTTTTTGTATGGACCAGATTAGTGGCCTTATAAGTGGAATGTGAAATATATAGTATATTGCACATATTGCTTTACATATTTTTCACTGTCGGTGAAACCAGGAGCGGAGGCACGCATAGGCGAGGTAGGGCAAAACTGGCAAGAAAAATGTGAAATATATAGTATATTGCACATATTGCTTTACATATTTTTCACTGTCGGTGAAACCAGGGGCAGAGGCACGCATAGGCGATGTAGGGCCTTCGCCCCACCTGAAAGTCTGGAAAATGAGCAAGAAAAAGCGAGTTCTCCCATTTAGCCCCACCTGGATTCTGGAAGTCTGCCCTACCTGATGGCTTCGAAGGCTTAAGGAAGCCCAAATTCATGGGCAGCAGCGTTATTTACTTTAAACAGCCTTTTCTACAACAGTTTTGACTTGGTTGTAAACTTGTTTATATATATACAGCTCAAATTATCCTAATCTAGTGCCCTACCTGGGACACACACGTATAGTTATTGTGTTCACTTGCTTAGATCTTCACCATTTAGGTTACTGCCAAGTAAAGCATGATCTATACAGTACATGTTCATTTCTATTATACACTTATGAATGGTTATCGTCTGTTATAGCAGCATGTGCATTTACCATAATTTATACATTAATCTATGATGGTGGAGAAGTTTAGGTCGCTTAAGTAGCAATTACGAGTAAATAAGCCATCCTTGATTACACATTCATATGTTTTAATCTTATTTGTTCATTACTGCATTTATTCCCCTGCATTTATCTTACCTTTTCTCATTTCATCTTTATTGCTTTGCCAAGTTACTCAAACTTCAATGTCTGTTTTCAAAGGTAAGAACGGAAAAGTTGCCAACTTAAACCATGTAACCCTATTAGATATGGATTTTGTCATACATTTTGAGGTCAAGAATAATTCTTTATCTTGATTTGTGTTTTTACTGGGTTTGAATGATACTTATGCAACCTGATAACAAAAACAAGTGGATGTATAAAAAAAGGTTATGCAAAATCAAGAGAATTTTATCAAAAATTCATGAAAAGTTATTAATTTGATGCATATTATTATATACTAAAGCTAAATCAAGTATATTATTTGACTACTCGGTGATCCTTATCTGTAATAACAATTTATGAAAATAATGTATATGTTAAATATTTGCTATTTTAGATTCATATATGTGTGTTATAGTCATTGTTAAGTTTAAATGCCACATGCAAGATTAGCTGTTTTGCCTTTTTACACAGTTGTTAACCTTCATGTTATAGATAATAGAATTGAAAAGAGAACTTTTACAAACTCAATTAATAATCGATGAACTATAAATTTTAGAATCAGTGTTAAATGCATAAATTAAACAAGGTTAAGTACACGTACCAGATTACATCTTCATTTATAAATAGATTTCCACTACGTGATTTTGTATCATCTCAACTTTCATTCTGGTATGAAGAGCTTCCTTTTACATGTTGCCCGCATTAGATATATTAAGGTAGCATTAATCTGAAAACTAACATTTATGTGCTATAAAAAGCTACATGAAATAATTACCTAAATAGTTGGTGTTTATATTAAATATGACAAACAAACTATGACATATAAAAAGATACAAAATCAAAAGCTGAAATTGGATAGATTAGAGTAGGAGATGTATAAGATTAATTCGTTAGAACCCCATATATGTTTTTCTGAATGAATCGGATTCATTGTATAGAAAATGTGATGAGTTTTTCAACTTTCTTTGAAGGCCAATGCATATTGCTTATTATATTTCCACTGAATAAGTAAGCACTGGTGCCCAAATTTTGAATTTTAAATAATTATATATATCTGGACTTACTCTGATATCAAGTGTTGCAAATAATAGTTAGCAAATAAGATTTTTCGAAAAACAAAGCAAGAATAATAATTCATCAACTGAATTATTTCCTGCTTTATCCATGCAAAACGTACAAGCTGATATTTCAATTGTGAATCTTTTTGGTTCAAACTTAATTTTTACTCTAACTTAATGCAAAACGTACCGACACTCTTTTTTAATTCCTGTTTTGTTGTCTTATATCCATGTTGTTTGTTTTAAAAACTACTGTACTGTGCTTCTGCTATGCATGTTTTACGATTTCCATCACTATCCGTCGTCCTGCATTATTTCACTACTTATGCGCATTTGAAATCCAACTTAACTCTTATATGTCTCTGATCAACGTTTCTGCTGATTTGATTCCAACTCTCTATTCTAATATTTATCTCTCAACTGCACATTGGTTTTCCTCAATTTTGTTTGCGATGAACAATAATGTGCTAATTGTTATATACATTTGTAAGAAAAAAAATCGCACTATAGAAAATAGAACAAGTAAAGGCAAAACAAAACAGCCCTTAGTATTCTTACCAGAGGCAAAAAAATTATTAATTTGCCTTTAAAAACAAAGAGAGGCGGACTAAGAACAGCCCCTAAAAACGATGCCGCCATTAACATACAGCGGCATTTGTGATTTTATATTTGCCTTCGACAATAGAGGTTGGACACGCAACACATCTCAGTAGGGACAAAAAAAAACTGCCTCAATAAACTAAAACAAAGGCAAACAAAAACGACTGCAATGCTGACAATCTGACTACGCATTTAAGGCAAAAAAAACCACCCGTACTGTATGTACACCATGTGTACTAAAAAGCCTGCATGAAGTATAATTTGCAATATATAGCCATTCGACTAAGCACTGAAAAGCAGCTGAATATATAACTAAAAAAATAAAACCGTACCAGAGCATGTTTTGAAGGCAGAGAACTGTTTCCAATCAATAACCAGAAAAATAAATATACATTGAATTGAGACAACAAATCTTACGCATGGAATTAAAAAAATTAATGGTATAGAGTGCACTAATACATACAGCACATTCAACTAAAACAGAACAACAAATGTCTATTAGCATTCACAAACTAGAAACAGCGAGTCCTATATACAACAGGAAACCAAATTTCAAAAGAAAATATGCAACAAACATCAAACCCTATAGATCAATTACTTATCTGAACCGGAGCCCCGAACCATGAACTGCAAAAAGTCCATATCAGTAAGAGTGGATGTAAAGTCTCTTGTTGGATGAGGCACCGGAGCATTCATTGACGGATGATATGGATGCGGATAATAGGAAGGCTGAAACTGCGGATAAGGTAAATTTTGTTGGAGAAATGACGGTTGTTGGGAGGGTGAATTATGTTGGTTAAGTGGTTGAGTTTGGGTTATTGGTTGGTGGCTTGGTTAAGAGGCACTTCTTGGGTAGATGGTGGTGGAGATTGAGGAACCGATGGCAAATTTTGAGAAGACTGAATCGTACGCCGCAACTCTTCTATCTCTTTTCCTTGTTTCTCGTTAATGCTTTGTTGTTTTTCATACATCTCTCATAGACTCAAGCATTCATATTCTAGTCAAGCATAAGCTCGACCTCTGCGTGATCTCCGAACCGTTAACGTTGGCTGGGTTTTTTGAACCCAAAGAACCATGTCTGGTGTTACTAGCTCTCCGTAACCGCGAACTCTACCACCAGTTTCCAATCCCCTTGCTGCTACATATGCTTGTAACCTAACTTCTGGTGTTGCGTCGTCGTTACTATCATTTAATTCATCTAGCTTTTGTGATATTAGCGCCTACAAAATTTCACATTAACGTAAAGGTTAAATATAACTTTTTTCGTCATGGGTAACAATAGTCTACAGTATGACCATTTATGAATATACACATTACTAATGACTAGTGATGTCATCACTCTTTTATTCTTTACTCTTCATATATATCATAACCATTATTTCTTTAATTTACTGCAGTAACATGGTGTTTAGCTTGATCATAAAAGGGTGATGCTAGTGTCATGAAATACAAAACACCTTAAAGGCATTTCATTTAAGGATAAATTGACAGGAATAATCCGAAGTTTGACATGTCTTCCCATATTAATCCGAAGTTTGGATTATTTTTAATTAATCCCAAGTTTGGGGGGTCCCTTCCTATATTGATCCCGATGACTTATTAACTTGTCATAGCCGGTTATCAAACTTAAATTCATCTTCCCCAAACTATTTTCCCACTCCAGAAAAATCATCTGGGAAAGAAGAATTTATGTTTGATAACCAGTTACGACAAGTTAATAAGTCATCAGGATCAATATGGGAAGAGACCCCATAAACTTGGGATTATTTAAAAATATTGCAAATTTCAGATTAATATCGGAACGCACATCAAACTTCGGATTATTTCTATCAATTAATCCTTCATTTAATCACAAAATATGATACTACAGGCTTCAAACATTTGCCCAAAATAATAATAATAATAATATCATGAACATAATATGTGATTTCAACTAAATTCCTACTTCACACATCACCGCTCACCACCAAGGCACCAACCGCAGAGCACAAGTATTAACCAAAATTAAGCTTCCACAGTAAACATCGCATAAACAAATCCTATCAAGTTCAACCTCTCAAGATCTACCTTAAGTTGTTTTGATGTGTGTGCTTTAGAGGTTTGCATTTCAAGAGTTGCATTTATATGTGTAAGATACTGAACTTTCATATATTTTTTAACTAAACTACATGTAAATAAATAAAAAAGATCAAATTGACAAAAAAGCTAGGTCAGGAATCGACATGCTAAATATATGTATATTAATATTGAAAGATTGTATTGTAAGTATTTGCAATATAAATTGTAAATATTTGAAGCTTTGTTTTAAATATTTGCAATAAATATTGCAAACAATAAAAATAGAACTTTGTTTTTAGTTGATTTTACCATGGCCGGTTTAGGCCCAGTGCCAACTGTGCCTATGCACAGGGCATCACAAATAAGGGGGCAGCAAATATATTTAACGCACAAAGTCTAGTAAAAGAAAAAAGAAAAAAAAACATGAAGGATACCAAAATGGGGTTTTCATCTGGCTTTTTATAACAAAGATGAGTTTTCACAGTAGAAAGATGAGTCAAAGTTTGAGTTTTCATAACGAATGGTTGACGCAAGTGGCCCCTTACTTGTAGAATCAGTTCATTCAAGCTTCAATCACTTCTTTAACCAATAAGGTGGCAGTGATTCTCAGGTTTTGGTTTTAATTCTAGTAATCTTTCTTCTAATTCAGTATATTGCAATTTCATACTTAGAAGATCATATGGCTGCTATTATTTCTGATACTTCAAGGTTTGTCCTTGAATTATTGTTGTTGTAAAAACTGCTTTAAAGTAACATCTTTTGAATTAAAAAAGCTATATTTTAAGATGAATTATATAACAACTCGGAAGATTTATAAATATTAATTCTTCAAGCACCAATCGTGTCTTCAAACTGGGTAAAATTAAGATTCAGTTACAGCTTTAGAAACTATTGAACAATTAATCTCTCTGGTTTTGATTTCCAAACCATTTAGATACCACAACAGTTCAGCCGAAAGAGGATCAAAAATAAAAAAAATTGGAAACCGCTTAATATGAAGATATAGTTGAAAATTTTCTTTCCAAAATGCAAAATGAAAACATTTGAGATGAACTTTTCGCATACAAAAAAGTCAGAAGTCATGCACTGTATACACTAGCTAATTGTATTGTTTGTTTTAAAATAATGTTGTTTGACGTCTTCCCTTATTTTAATAAATTCCCTGTAGGTAACAGGTTACGTCTATCTTAATTTTCTTATGAAGTGTCAGTATTTTCCATTGTACGAAAAAGAGAGTTATGATTCCTAGAATACTTCAACTCTTGTATATAAATATTTTTGATATACTACAACTTATTACTATTGATTTTTTGCATTAAATGCGCTATTTTATTTAGATCTTTCATTTGTCTGCAATGTTAGTACATAAGAAGTTCTACTTTCTTCACAATATAACAGTTAATCCAATTTTAACCTGAAAGATTGTACACTTTGTTGTATTCATTCTTCACAAAATAATGAGTGGTTTCTTATAAATAAGAACTTCACTTAATATCTTTGAGCAATTTTCCACAAGGGGCATCATTTGCAAATTCGCACTAGGCACAATAAGCCTCAGAACCGGCTCTGGATTTCACCATAGGCATATGTCTATCTTTATCAAATTAGACTTGTCATTTTAGATTTATTTCTTTATGTAGTCAAGTTTTATTTGACATAAACCTCTTCGGAGAAAAATGATGTAGGAAATTTTACAAATATCATGAATTGATTACAATTTGGATTGTCTTGTACAAAATGTCGGGGGAACAAAAGTATAATATATTTGCATGCTAACTTATTGCTATTTATCTACAATTTATTATTATGAAACTATTCATCTAAATTATAATAATATCCTGCTACTATCACCAGGGTGTTGATGACGTAATAAAAAGGAAAATTTGACACCATGGTTACAAGGAGGAAAAAAAGAAAAAAAAATGAAAATAAACATCTTCAAAACCATCAATTAACTGCACATATTTCCATTTTCATTTGTTGCCGCTGTGTGTATTGAAATTTTTACTGGAAACTTCATTCTTTATTAACTTTTAGTCATTTTTATTTTATTTTGAACTATTCATACGCTCATTTAATTAATGTATTTATCATTATTCTTCATTTGTAATCATGTCTTCATGTAACGTATTCCTTTTCTTTGAAAAATATAAGTAGACTATATGTGTGTGTGTGTCTATATATATATATATATATATATATATATATATATATATATATATATATATATATATATATAATTCGCAGCAAGAGGCTACTGCTCGTAGCAGAAGCAGCGATGCTACTGTCATGAGCATTCTGCTGCAGGAATATACAAAGTTAATGTGCTCCAACAAAATCAACGTTTTATCACGGTTAATGTGCTCCAATAAAAAAGGACACCATACATTTATGCAAGCCAAAGAGAAAAAAGTTATGCAAGCAATGACAAAGTTAATGTGCTCCAATAAAAAAAAACCTATGCAAGCAATGCATTGTTTAAGCATATGATAGCGCCATTGGATGTGCTCCAACGAAGTTAATGTTTATAGTAGCTATCGCTAATCTTTTGGTCAAATCAACATATAAAAATGATGCCACATACCTAAATCTAAAGAAATAAATACTCAAAACTTTGCAAAATTAGGCTCAGAAATGATAAACTTACCCCCATTTGCTCTGAAGCATCATCAATCCAACTACCTTGCCCGCCCCTTCTTTTATGAACTAATTCGTATGCCTCAATTGGATCAGGTTTGTGGCCATGCTTTTTTTCCTTTTTCAACAAAAGACTCATAATATTCACAAACAAAAGAAATGCTGCATGGGAGCTTTATGTTGTTTCAGCTTAAACAGTATTTAATGATGATACTGTAATATTAGTAATTTGTACAGTCAAATAAATTACAGAAGTTGAGATTGGGTCTATGTATAGTTATAACTATTATTAGAAAAACTGGACAACACTTCAAAATAGGAGTTTTATTTTAATAGTTAAAGAACATGAACAACCGTTAGTATTATGTTATAAATAAACAATATGAAAATTTACCGTAGAAGCAATCTACCGTAAAATTAAAAAAAAAAATAGCAAATTGCTTGTGCATATAAAAATAATATGATTATGTCATTAGAATGTAAAGATAACATGATTACTTACATATTCAGCATAATGTCTCACGAAACTCTTGGACCCACCGGTGTGACTCATTTTCAGCTTCTTGCGATTCTCAGTATTTTTTTCAACCCTTACCTGAAATTTATTTGCATCATGATAATTGTATTTCTCTTTGCATGTATATTGAATAACAAGATATATAAATATTTACATCTCTTACTTTATTTTGAGAATCATTGTCCCAGAAATTTACCATTTCCCTCCGCTGATCATTGTCTACGCGATCATCTCCACATGTAAAACGGGAAGGTGAACCAATATGTGGAGTGTAATATTTATCTTTTAAATCGGAACGATTGTTTCGTACTCTTCTGGATAGTCTCTTTAGTAGCGAATGCCGAATTTTCGGAATGTTAGGAATATCTTCAGAACGCCAATCAATAGTATGCTTGAAACAAACATAAATCATATTACATTTGGTTGTATAGTTTCATATTAAAACTTCAAACATACTCATGTGTTAAAAAAAAAGAATCTGAAAATAACTTCTGGTTTCATTTTAAAATGATATGCATGTCCAAGTAAGGTAACTTATAAAATGATATGAAAGTTATTTTCTGTGGCAGACCAACCTGTCCACTGAAATAATGAAACCGTATGCAAAAAGCAAATACAATCCACTTGCTTCATTTTGTCCATTGTATTCCAGCCTTTTAGGATAAAATTAGTCTTTTTTATTTTTTTGAAAAAATCCAGCTATTAATGTAATCGATCATTCCCTGTTCCTTACCGTAGTTTGGTGGTAAAAAAAAACCTCTGATATAGTTTTGTTGCTTATAATGACTGGTATATTCTATGACCTTGAAATGAATGATAATCTAGATACGAAATTATTGTTAGGTTAGAAGTTCAGCGCATATATATATATATATATATATATATATATATTATATGTGTGTGTGTGTGTGTGTGTGTTGTGATATAGGAACATCAACAGGAAATCAAATATGATGATATATTAGTATCATGGTTAAAAGGTTCTGAAAGATATAGAATAATCAAATGCTATATGATTGTTGCTAGTCAGTTACTTATTAGTGGTCAGTGGTGATGAGATTTTGGTTCAGCGAGTGTAAACTATTTACATTAAAAGACAACTAGAATGTAGACAAAAAATAAGAGAGATCGGTATTTCTATTTCAGTACGGGGTAAAGACCAAATTCTTGCATAATAAAATCAAATTTACATAAGCTCATCAATAATGCTTAAACATATAAGTGGCTAGCTACTTCTTTTCTAGTTTGCCCTTCAACATTCATTGCACTCATTAAGCTTCCAGAATTTGCTTATGCCTATATAGACAATTTTAGGTTATTATAGTGTCTGGATTTTTTTTTTTTTTTTTTTTTTTTTGAATAACTGTCTAGATTATTGTTAGTTAAAATACTTTTTTTCCAATACTAAAGTTTTGATGATGTATCGCATCATGACAAAAAATACTGAATTTGCAAAGAAACTAATCAAGCCGTCTAGCAAATTAGACATTGAAACTAAACTCTTAATCATTCTGTGAACAAAATGATGTCAAAGTCCAATACAAACTATGGTCAACAGAAGTAAACTGTTAGAAGATGCGTTGTCACGGATGGTGGGTTGGAATTTTGAGTAGTCTCTTATTTGGATTCAACGAAGAATATTGTCGTACACGTTTAAGTTTGGAAGCAGATAAAGCCGTGGATCAATTTTTTGTCAAAATAATGTGGCAAGTTCATGTTATGCCTAATGTGAGATGTCACGGATTCAAACCACCTTGTGGGGTTCAACCTACTTTCCATGCAGTATGTTATATACTACTTATAATTGTATATAAAGTAACAATTTCCCACACCAAAAAAAAAAAAGAAAAAAAAAGAAGAAAAAAAAACAATGAGATCGAGTTCCAACTTACCGATATTACTTTCCAAATGTTCTTTGTTTCTTCATTATCATACACTCTCCAATCCTTTGGAGAAAGTGAAATAAGATAGTAGTTTCTGGCCAAGCTACCGAAGAAGCTTCCCAACTTACGATCTTTCGGATCAACACATAATCCATCTTCTGTGAACTCAATGCTCTCCTTGCCTGATTTTCCCCAGTTAGGTTTGTTGTAGCCTCTTCCTTTTCTCTTTATTAACCCTATTAGGTAAAAAACAGCGTAAACTATATTATGAATAACAACTAATATATATGGACATGTAAATAATTAATTATAAATTACAAGAACAGACCAACATTTTGTGAGCTATCATTTTCTTCTGTATCTCCATTAGAACTGGAATATCCGTAGGTGCTCATCTAATTGACAATAATACATTTGATACAACAAAATCATGTAACATTAAATTAATAAGTTAAGCATGCTTTAATGGAAGTACAATTTCTTACTAAAGGAAAAATAACACTCAATGCATATGCAAACAAAAAATATATAAAACATGTCATAAATAGCGAGAAAAAAACCCAGTTTTGGATAGAGCCAAAATAAGGAAGCATATCACAAATTTAAACATCGTTTCTATTACTCGATTTCATCATCACTCTCGCTTTCATTTTCTTCTTCATTAAAGGCATCCTCTTCAAGTGTGGAATCATCTACCATGGCCACTGGTAAAACTTTATTAACATAAACACCACGAACATCTGTCCTTATTTGTAATTCTTCATTATCCAAATTTGGATCATCAAGATTTGGGGTAGCATAATAGTTATATATCTCGAATCCATCGTTATCTTCCATTAGATCATAGAAATCTCTAGGTTTTGTTTTAACTACAACACTCCAATCAGGGTCTTTTGGATCAACAACATAAAATACTTGAATGGCTTGTGATGTCAGAATAAACCTATCCTTGCTTTGTGCCACCCGATTGAAGTTCACTAAGTTGAACCCGTACCTATCTCTCTTTTTACCTGAACTATTTACCCATTCACATTCAAATAAAACAACATTGCAAGCTTGATCATCGCTCTCACCGGGAACTCTGTAATCAAACTCATAAATGTTCTTCAAAACCCCATAATAATCAACGCTACCGGCAATTGGACTACAATCTCTTACGCTTGCATAACTTGATGTTTCAGCATTCACAAAGACACCACAATTTTGATTCTTATATCTATCATCTATTGATTTAGTACGAAAACGATAGCCATTTATAACATACTTCTTATATTCCTTAACTATCATACTCGGACCATTTGCTAGTCGAAGTAAATCTTTTGATACCGAAGAATTTTCCATAGCATAAAGATTATTTACCTATAAAGATAAGAATATGTTATCATTAATAATTTAAAATACCAGGTATAACCTGAGAAAGATACTTACATGATGCCGAAACCAAATAGAAAATTCTTTATTTCTCAAACTTTCTACTTCTCGAATGGTTTTAAGTTGATGAATTCTACGTAACTCCTCAATCTTTTACTGCCAAAACATATGTCAAGTAACAAAATATTACTACGTTAATTGTTGCATGTTAAAAGTACATTTTTTGATGTTAATGAATGTGATCTTACTCTAGAAAGACAGACACTTCATTACAGTTGAATAAGATAGAAGTATGACATTGTTCCCAAACACCTTTTTCCAGACAAATTTCTGTATATTTTCCTAAGTGATGACTAGAGTTTGCAAAAATTGATAAACCCCCTTCGATATTTCTAGGCAATGATGTATCGGCGTTTCTCCCATGTCGAGTATGACGGGTTTCAACACCTGTCAAATACATCGAACAAAAAGAGACAACTCTTCTGCAAGATATCCTACAACGATACTTCCTTCTGGGTTACTTTTGTTGCGAACATATCTCTTTAGTGTTTGCAAATACCTATGGAAAAGAACAAAATATAATTCTTCCAAAAGGGTTATTTTCAATGTTAGCAAATATCTTTTAGGTATTTGTGAGGACACGATTTAATGATGCATTGATTTAACAAGTGAATTAAACTTTGATATATTACCTTTCAATTGGGTACATCCAACGATAGTGCACTGGTCCAGCAACTGCAACTTCGTCAGCTAAATGCATTATTAAATGAACGGATATGGTGAAAAACGATGGTGGGAACATCTTTTCCATCATGCATAAGACTAATGCTATCCTATATTTAAGATGACTAATCGATGAAGCATGCTGCTTTTTACTACATAGTTTTCTAAATATTGCAGATAACTCGAGCAAAACAAGATTAAGTGGTCTAGGGAGAACTCGTCGTACTGCCAACGGTAGTAAATGTTGCATGATTACATGATGGTCATGGCTTTTCAAGCCTACTAGTTTTTTCTCCTTCGTATCCACACAACGTGCGATGTTAGTAGAATATCCATCTGGGACACGCACATCTGAAAATACTTTACAAAACAACATGTTTTCATCATTGGTTGTGAAAAATATCGCTAGAGGTATATATGTCCTATTTCCTTCACGAACAGGTTGAAGAGATTTTCTTATATTAAAAGTTTCTAAATTAGCTCGAGCAATAATTCCATCCTTTCCTTTTTTGGACATGCCAAGTAACGTCCCCAAAATATTTTCACTCACGTTTTTTTCCAAATGCATAACATCTATGTTATGTCGCATCAGAAGAAGTTGCCAATAAGGCAATGTTAAGAACATGCTTTTTTTTTTTCCACGGTCCAGTAACTCTTGGTTCCCTTGTGGCATTGATATTCCTTCGTTTTTTTCCAGCAATCGGCTCAACCATTAGTGTTTTACCAAACACAAATTTTAAATTGGATAGTTGAATCAGACATTCAATTCCAGTTAATGGTTTAGGTGCAATATCTTCCTCGCGCTTCCCATTAAATGAGGATATATCAAACCGAAACCTATGTGTTATAGGTAAAAATCTCCGACTTCCCAAATAAGCTTGCTTTTTACTATTCGGTAAGCGCACCGAACATGTTTGGTGATTACAATGTGGGCATGCAAGCTTTCCTGATGTGCTCCATCCGGATAAATTAGCATATGCTGGTAAATCATTTATAGTCCATAAAACAGCTGCTCTCATATTAAATGTTTGATTGGTTAAATCATCATATGCGTGGGTGCTAACTTCCCATAACTCCTTTAACTCATCAATTAATGGTTGCATATATACGTCAATGTCCTTACCCAGCTCATGAGGTCCAGGAATTAGCAGTGACATAAGAAGATAAGATTGCTTCATACACAGCCATGGAGGTAAATTATAAACAGATATAATAACTGGCCAAGTGCTATGTTTACTATTCATGTGTGAAAATGGGTTAAACCCATCGCTTGCAAGTCCTAATCGAACATTGCGAATTTCAATGGCAAAATCAGGATACATTGAATCTAGATGCTTCCAGGCTAGAGAATCCACTGCATGTCTCATGAAACCATCATCCAAACGACCTACTGAATGCCACCTCATATGTTCCGCCGCATGCTTTGAAAGATATAGCCTTTCCAATCTAGGAATTAAGGGAAAATAACGAAGAACCTTAGCCGATACTTTTTTCTCATCATTAATATCTTCTTTATTTACTTTGTACCTTGAAACCCCGCAACAAGAGCAGGAATCCAAATTTGAAGTTTCTTTCCAGTATAACATGCAATCATTTACACAAGCATCAATTTTTTCATATGTCAGACCCAAATCATCAATAATTTTTTTTGCTTGAGCATTTGATTTCGGTAAACAATTATCTTCAGGTAACATATCTTTGAATGCTTCTAGAAACAAAGAAAAAGTTGAGTTGCTCACATTGCCCAAACACTTGATCTGGTATAATTTTACAATCACGTCCAATTTCTTATACTTACTTCCATGGTACAACCTCTTATCTGCTTCATTTAACAACTTATAGAAGCATTCTGCCTCAGTTGTTCGACCTTCGATGGTAGAATGATGCATTGATGAACCTACATTTTGTGTAGGTTGCACGAATGTTCCAGTAAGAAAATATACATATCACCTCTCTCATTTTCATCCATAATATCGACCGGTGCATCATTAACCATATCCGCATAAGTTTCACCTTCTGTATTAGACTCGTCGAGATAAGTTTCACCATGATGTGTCCAACGAGCTGTCATATATATAGGATCCATACCATACCAATGAAGATGACCTCCAACGGTAATTCTGTCATAATAATAACAGTTGCAACATTTCTTACAAAATAATCTTGTTTTGACGAACGGATTTAGAAAAGCCTTCATCCAAAAAAAGTTCCATCTTTTTTTTACACTCATATGAATTCCGATCCATATTTACCCAACTTTTGTCCATTGAATAGTATAACTGTCACAATAACATATTAAATTAATCACTAAATAAAATTTTATGATTTTATATCTTTTAATCGTATAAATATAAAATTTCATAAAATACAAATTGTAACTTCAAAATCTTTAACTTTAGTAAAGAAAAATCTGTCTACTTCGTAATTTAGAAGGTCTAACATTGCGATTATTGCTTCTTTGATATCCTAAATATGATAGTGATAGTGTGAATGTAGTAGAGTAGGAAATTAGATTGATATTGGTTATTATTTATTAGTTTATATTTTTATGTTATCATAATTTTCATAGTTCACTAATTTATTCGATCTTACATATCATGACAAATCAGTAAAAAAAAGAGTATAAATTAACATTTGTTACAAAGAAAATGCAAAAAGTAAAATGCCAACTGCAAACATGTATGCAAAGCATCAACGTCTTTCACGATAATTAAATATAAAAAATGCATTAATTGTGTCCGAAAATTATTATTTTGAATCTTTATTTTATAAATTGTTGGATTCGTCTTTGTTAAGAGCCTAATACAAATTTCACATATGGTGCAAGAATTTCGTAGCTACAGTGACTACACAACAGTAAGTAGACTGTTTGCAAAAAAATCATTTAATATTATTATCTTCACAATCCAATTAGTTTCATATTATGTTGTATGCACAATGTCCATTTAACATTTTTCTTCATTATCGACTGATGTTACTTTATAACTATATTTTTCATTCGAGAGTTGAAGATGGATTACAGTGGCAATATAAGACACACAACAATACATATGCACACGAAAGATAAATCGATTGTATTGCATATTCTTATATGCTTAAGTAGTAAATTATAAATTAAAGAGTACGGTGAAAAAAAATACCGACTTTAAATACCCTCGACTGCCAATATCGCACAATCAATATTGAAGATCTTTGAATAGAAGCTCCTCACGCCGCAAACAAATTAATGCAAAATTAGCTATTGTCACACACACACATACATACATACATATATATATATATATATATATATATATATATATATACACACACGTATATGTGTGTGTATATATATATACATACATACATATATATATGTATGTATGTATATATATATATATATGCATATCTAAACCAAACAATGCATAACTAGCAAAACTATTCTTTACCATATTATATATACGAAAATCAAGTCCGTTCTTTGATGCATGTTACTATTTATTTACAAGGAGAATGAGAAAACCATGTCAAGTAAAATCATTAATATTAAGACAAGCTGCCAATGATATTAATCCTAAATCGAAAAGCCCATACAGTTCCACTCCACCTCCATCATCGGTGTTGCATAGAATTTTTTAAACTTAAAATGACAAAGTTAAATAAAAATTTTGAACTAAATACAGTGCTTCAAAAGTTTAGTCTAGAGGAAAAACAATAATAAAACATTATATACACCAATATAACATTTTTTTCTACTCAAATTTTTCTTCTTCTTCTATATAACGAACTGCAATTTTAACAATGTAACAACTTCTACAAACCAACAAGTTTTTGATGGTATGGACTTTTTCGGGCAGCTTAATTAAGTCTGCATCTAATGGGCATTTTCCCTAATTTGTGTATACTTGTGTGCCCCTAACAGTGACATATTTGGTAGTGCCAATAATCACTTTAACCCTCATTCGCTCTCCTTTATTCAAGTTTTTATGTGGGTTTTTTAAGTGCATAAATTTAATAACTACAGTAAATCCAAAAATTTCAGTACAACAAAATCTTTCCTATAATCTCTATGAATTTTAATCTTAAGCTTAAGCAAATGATTTGCAACGCCAGGAACATCAAACATAATCATACATCATAATCTTGCAATATCAAATATTAGAAACCCTATGGAAGTTTCTTTGGGTCATTATTACCATCTTTAAAATCAACCGACCTGGTCAAAAACTATAATGAAATGCAATCATTTTCACCGCACTAGCTTAAGCAAAAAAACATAAATTCTTAAGTAGTTCAGCGTAACAATTCAAAAAATAAAATTTACACCTTAACATTTGTACATGTGGAGGTTATTCTACTTTTTTGAATCAAGACAGAAGAAAGAGGACCCAGTAGTGATTTGGCTGACAGGCGTTTCTGGTTGTGCTAGTGAACTAGCATTGTTTTATGAAAATAGTCCTTACCACATATCTAATGATCTTTCCCTCAAACTCGATAACTTTGGTTGGGATCAGACCATTTGCTGAAACATTCTGTTTTGGCTTGCTACTTTCATGAATGTTACATATAGTTTAATAACAATATTTATTCAAGATATAGGTGTCAAATATTTTGGCCAATTTTTTATATAGGTTTCAAATTTAAGTAAAAAAGAAGTGGTAAAACCTGAAAATGTATGGTTTTGTAATTTAAGTATTGTAATTTAAGCAAAGAACAGTGTTTGGCACAATTTCAAATAAACTGATTGCTTACAGTAAAGGTTTGAAGCATAAACATTTATTTTAATTTTGGCAAAACTATCAATGGTTAAAATCGTGGTGTGCATCGAAAGGATATACGTCAATGACAGTAAACATGTTGCAAATGTCGACAGGGAATAAAATATCAAGACAAAATTAAGAAATCAGATAAAGTTGTAAACTTCTATAGTTGGCAATAAATGAAAGCCACTTCAATTTCGTAAAGTTAAATTAAAAAATGATGAATTTTATTCACAACAACACATATTGATATATGAATGCAGAAGAGCAACAAATATCACGTAAGCAAGGTTATACTGCAATATACAAAATAAAATTTTCAAAAGAAAACCTGCACTATAAAATACCTTAAGAGTAAAAGTTGAATATTGTATAAAAAATATAGCCTACAGATAGTAATTTTTTTTAGCATATACAGTATAACAACATAAATTAAATTACATAAAACTGCATATACAATGCAAGGTACGTTTTTTTTCTAACACATACTAAAGTAGTATTCATATTGATTGTGAATACAAACACGTTTTTGCATAAAACATGCTTTTAGTCTTGTATGTTCAAAATATATCAACGTGATAGAAATAACAAACTTTTATTTGCTCATGTTATTTTACTATAAATTGCAACACTCATGCCACTATTTTATTCAAACGGTTTCACATAACAGGCGCACACAGAAAGAATAAATCAATAATGACTTAGTTATAAGATCAATATGTAGATTACAGATATAACATATGGACCAGTTTATATTACCTATGTAAATTTCTATAAAAAAAATATCATGGTTATATGCTATCGTTTATGGTTGATTTCAGTTCATGACAATGCCACATGAGATGACTGAGCATAACTCTAACCATCTTACATATCTTAGATGCTTGCTTATACTAGCCAACGTTAAAAGGTGACTGAACCACTTGCAGTTAAACCAAACACAAGCCAAGTCATGCCAAGTCATGCCAACAATAGATCTAAAATAATCAGAGAACTTAACTAACTGACATGGGATAGGGTCAATAGGTTCCTAGTTATCTTTAATTCAATTTTTGACTCCTCGATCCATTATCATTCCTCCCTTTTTTAGGTATATTTAAGATCCTAATATATTCTGGAAAAATAGAAATCAGGAAAAACTGTTTAGTTATGTAAATTTGTTATATTTACAGGATCCATAACTATACAATGGAGATAAAGTTTATAGATTTTGTAACATAATACATACATCGAGATGTGCATTTGACTTTTTCAACATGAATATGATTATACAATGTTAATATTAATGAACTGTCTAGTAAAATAAAAAATAATACAAGTAATATATGGGACTTCCAACAATATAACTTCATACACAAATAACATAGTTGAATTTGCAGCTTATAAAAACAATATTGTTTACTTAATAAATTTTAAGGTTGCTCTTTTCCGAAGAAAACATTAGTTTGAAAAAATACGCCCTCATCTATATCTATATTCTTAGCTCAGTGTATCTAATGAGTGCCCACACAAACATGGATAGACCTCCATTTTAACAATATTTGTGTTTTAGAGGACTGTGACAACAAAAAAGAAGTTTCTGTGGCGTTTAAGAAAGTATGCAAATGATGATTATTAACATATAAGTACGATGCTTTTGACATGTGATTCTTATATCTTAAGCATTCTATTAATAAAAAAATAAAAACTGTATGTGAACTGGTAGTTACCCCAGAAAACACTTTTGGCCTGGAAGATATCCGCTAATGCTGTCGACCTTGCCAAGAAACAAAGTACCTGAAAAGAGAAGCAAAAAATATATTGAAGGAGAACTGAGCATTTTATATAAGATACTTGCATAATTATGAGCTTATACACATTCTTAGCTTCAAAGTTGATAAGTCGGTTACCAATAATTTAATTACTAGAATGTGCAGAGAATAATATGTAGTGTACAATGAGGTGAAAGACTTGCTAAAACAATATTGAAAACCCATGAGGTAATCAATCTAAGTTTTTTTGGGTAATATGAAAAAGATTAACCGACAAACTAAAAAGAAAGAACTGGAGAGGTAGTATTGGCACTGTCACTTTCAACAAGAGAAAACCAACTAAAACATGATGAATGGAACCAAGCTCGGCTAAGAAACCTCACCAAAAAAAAAAAGAAACTTTCTTATCTATTTGATAGGCACAAATTCTGAAATTTATTTAGTTTTATTCATACAAATATTTGTATTTGCAACAACAAAAGTGTAATGCACATGACTCTTCCTAAATGAAGGTGTTACATGTCCATGAAATGTCCTTAGAGAACATCCTCACTATATTCGAAAGGTATGAAGCTAGTGAGTCATTTAACAATGATAGTACCAGCACCTGCTTCAAAAATGCATCCTTTTAAGATTAATAGATAAATAACAATTTCTTATGTACTAACACTAGTTGAATGCTGCCCTTTTTCTAGCCACCTTTCAATGAAGCATTCAGTCATTAAAAAAAAAGCAGTATCCTAAATTCTATTAGTATACTTTGACTGGTACCATTCATGACACTGTTATTTAGTGTTAATTATCATTAAATGTGGACCAAAGAATAGTTGTCTAACTTTTTTTCCTTCAATTTAATTATTTATACCATGTAAAAAGATGAAACAACCCGAATAAATCCATAAGTGAAAGTGGTATGCAATAATTTTAGTGATAACATTAATTACCACTCGAGCAACTAGGAAACTGAAAAGTAACAATCAATGAAGCCATTGATTGACATTTCCTCATATTTCTGTCTAGCAGAGCATACTTTATTTGATATGCTTGATAAAGTTGTTGCAAATATAACAGCACTGTTTAAATCTGCAGTTGCCTGGGTTCAAACTGCAAGTTTATTGCTTTTCTTTTTTACTGATTTCATGCTTAGTTTTGGATGTTTTTAAAAGCTCGCTGAAACTTGTTAACACAAGTTGCTTGGAGCAGTAAACGACGAATCTCATTTGTTATAAACTTCATTTTTCTCCCAAAAAAAAAACACAGAATTAAGATGTGCAATGGCATTAAAATTAAATTAAATTAGACTGCTGTTGCAACAGCAGCCCAAGACAAGTCATTAAAACTTTAATCTATGCTACAGCTAGTAATTAAAATTTTCATTCTAAATCGTTAATTTCATAATTATCAAACAATAAGGTTACATGAGCATGATTAACCAGTGTCAAATCAGAGAAATTAATGCGTCCGTTGTATAATATTGATGAAATCGGAAACAAAATAAAAGAGAAAAACACATACCAAAAATTATATTAGTTGCGATGAAATCGACAGCAACTAGGTTAAGATGCACGAAATCCTTGACAACATAGCATGAAACCAGCCGGAACGACGATGACCTAATTTCCTGTTCATCCATGAATTCAAAATTAACATAAATCGAGAACAAAATTAACATAAATCGAGAACAAAATTTATAGATTGAGAATAGTAATCGATGAAGGAAGACGTATATTCAACAGATCTTAGAGAAATAGTAAGTTCGTGGATTCATGAATGTATCTGACCATTTTCGATTTTTTGAAAAGGTAAAAATGGGGCCACACAGCTTTTATTGAATATTTAGTTACAATTGATTAATTAAAGTATCATTAATAAGCATAATTAGGGGAAATGTACCATTTTACTGATCTGAAGATTTTGCCAGTGAGAAAAAAGAAACGAGGTATTTAGGAAGAAAACACAAATTGGAGGGAAGTGAAATTTCCAGCCGCTCTTTTTTAGTGATAAAATCTGAGGTGGAATTGGATCGTCTATTAAGGCAATCAAATTTGCCTTAATTATTATTAACAGAGGCTAGCTGCTGTTTTGCCCCTAATTAGTTGTGAGTGGAGGCGATTTCCTTTTTTTGCCTTGGTATAATGCCCTTATTGTTAACAAAATTGGTAGTGTCCTAAGAAAAAAAGATCAATACCGTGCCACTGAACAAAACTTTCTTAACATGTTGCATTCTTCATTGCAAACACGCATGCTGGTAACATGCCAAAAACAATTTTCTTCATATATGTTTCCTACCTTTTTTTCTCACCGTCGCACCTCAAATTTGTTTACTGTTTTCTACACACATATTTACAGCGTTTACAATCACATTAGCATATCTACTTCAATCACCACAAATATGACCTTACACATATCATTTTCAACTTCCTATACTTTTCATCATACAATGTGACTGTTGTATCTATTACACATACTTCACAACTGCATTAACATTTACACATATACTGTACTACTCATGTTACATCTATTGGATCAATATTTTCTACAGATTGCCCGTACGCGATGCATGGGCTACTGACTAGTTTCCCTTTAATTACGAAAGGAAGCCACATTGGACGATAGTTTCCATCTAGCCATACTGCAGTGGCTCTTGCTTCAACAACAAGCTGGTTATCCGGTAATCTATATATGAAATCTTCAAGAAATATTCTTGCAGCCAAAATGCTTGATACCTTCACTTTCACAACAAATCTGTCTCCACTCTGCAGTTTCCAGTAATCACAATAACAAGTGGAAGAACATCACGATTTCTGAACAATTTGCGTTAAAATTATTTGGACTTAAGAAAAATTTAGGCACGGAATCATTACGTACTTGTAGTAGTGCATAAAACTTAAAAGACACGTTAGCAAGAGCTAAAGCCTGGCCATTTTGGGCCACACTGGCTGCATTGATGCCAAGGCCAAGCCTTCTGAAAAACTCATAGTGACCATGCTGGCAATAACTTGAATAAACAACATTGTTAACAACGCCATATTGATCGAGTTCATAATCACGTACTTGTAGTTCACGTTCCACAAACTGCTTTATCCTACGAAGAACAACGCTGGTAATCAGTAACTGGCAAAGTTTAAGGAAACACAATGTTGATATATTACCTTAAGCCTACTTCACTTTCAGACGTAGCTGTTTTGAGTGCACTTGTCATATCTGGAGACAACAGTACATGAGGTCCTCGGCTGTTTATAGCTGATGTAGTTAGTTTGGATACAAATGGAAGGGTAATACTACTGGCTGTTTTAGAAGGTGGTGGAGACAACTTTGAAATGCTGTGTAATACGTTTTGATTTTTGAAGGGCATTTGAGAGGAAGCTGTTCGCAAACGGATTTTCAATCGAATTAGAAAACCGTCGCGAATATTGAAATAATAACCGCAAGCGCACGGCGTACAATTGTTAGTACGTGGCGAATACGAGTCGATCCTCAGAGAAAGAATAATTTTAAATTCTATTCAATCAAATTAAACCAAACTATGAATTGAGTTAACTAAAATTTAACAAAATTAATGACTAAGTTGAGAATGAAACTATTGGTTAAGAGCAATTTAGAGGTGTTTTCACTCTCTAAATCACACAAATCAACATCATGAAATTATTTTCTCTATTTGTTTGGTCATTAGTGAGATTAGATTTTGTGTTTATTATAAGTATGACATATTTATGCTATTACTATAACATAAATCTAATTCACTATTCAATTCTCACGAAAAAGAAAGCAAGTTGAAAGCAACATCAATTTTAAGAATACTCTATTAACTAATAATTAGTAATATAGAATATCAAATGTAGATTAACACTTCCTCTTGTTGCCAAAATAAAATATAAATGAAAAGGTAAATTATTTGTGTCATTTGATCAAGCATGATCTATCCTCTATTCATTAGAGGCATAGATCATCAAAACCAAATATGATTAACAAATTACGCTAAACATCCATTCTTTAATAAACACAAATAGAGACCATGAAGAATAAACTATGTTGAATCTATGTGATTAGAGAGCTTCATCACCCCTAAATTGTAGGGGTTTAGCTCCTCATTTGTGTTATTATTTCAACACAAATATATTTCAACATTGAAGAAAAACTAGTAAGGACTTAAGAAAAGATATTAACTAAATAGCTACACTAATTGCAGAAAAGAAAATACATGTAAATAAAACTAAACAGAAAAGAGAAAGAAGAGTTTTATTCCAAGAAGAGAATTACAGAATAAAACTAAGTGTGTTTTGTAATGAATGAGATAAAGTGTATTTATAGCTGATATGACAAAGGCTACTTGGCAAATTACACAATGTGGGACTAAAGAATTAGCCCAACTAACACATAAGCTAGTGTGAACGCAACTGTAGAGTGAGAGGCCTTGCAAATGAACCAATGTGAACGCAATATGAGTCTTTAGTGAACCAAATCTTCTCAACTGAACTCTATTTGCAAACGTTCTTCAAGCTTTAAACTCTTCAAGCTTTAATAATTTCAACTTCACTCTTTTTAAGCAAATTCTTCATGCTTTACCCATCAAATACTCTAAACCAAGTTTTTTATCAACAATCTGAAAACACAGCTATAAATACACAATATTAATTATTTTAAATAGAAAACTAGATTAATAAGCGGATAAAATATACACATTTACGTGTATACACTTATCTTATTATTCGTCCTCGAATAAATAAAAAACTAAGATATGTCACACTTTCGTAGGAAACACGATTGCATTTAGCGTATGCAACAAGCCGTTAAACCTCTGGGTGTCCCCAGGAGGACGAGTGTTGTCTCGTGAGGGTTTTCAGCGGATACTACCCACAAAATCCAAATGTTAAATGCAAAAATATTTACAAAATGCAAGATTAGAAAATATTTACAAGACGAATGCAAGCTTTTAAAGGAATATTTACAAATGGATAATTTACTTTTAAATATTACACGAATGAGTTAACACAAATTTGGGTCGCCACTATGAAATTTAAGTCCATTACTAATCAAAACTTCAAACAACAGTCATGTTATCATCACAAACTCCTCCAGCTTGGCCAGTTGTTTTGGTAGAAACATAATGCAAATATGAAATGAATTCTATAATCGATATCAACAATCGTAAAATGGCATCTCAACTTCCTTTTTGTTAACACGTTAGGTCGAATAAGTGAGGAGTGTGCTTAGATTTCAAGTGCTTACTCTCTCTTTATTACAAAATATTTACATTATTAGTATTTACAAACACCTAACCGAAAAGACCAAGGTATACCACCCGTGAGAGTTTGGGACAGAGCTTGGCGGATTGTGCAGACCGACGCTGACTTTGTCAACAAGATGTCGATAATCCTTAGGTGTCCAACTCATAAAATGAGACCAAGATATACCGACGCTGACTTTGTCAACAAGGTGTCAAAAAGAGCTTGGCGGGTTTGCACACCAACGCCAGATGTACCAGCAATGTTGGATACCCTTGGATAATTATAAATACATATACACTTTTTTTTCTTCTTTTTTTTTCTTTTTTTACATAAGAGAGAGAGTTAAGCGAGAATTTCTTAGCATAACTTCACTTAAACGATCTAAAATGTTATCGCAAGTAGTCTAAATCAACCATTCATTTAATCGGATTACAATTCAGAACACATTTCATACTCATCACCTACGAATTTCCCAATATACCAGTTACACCAAATTTGCTCATAATTCAAACTTTCCTTTCATTATCCGCTAAGAGAAGTAAATTTCCAAATATTTAAATCGAACGACCAAAATTATATACTAACTCCATCATGTCTTATTTAAAAGTAAATAGAAGTGCAAAACTTTTACTTTTTTTCTGTTGTTTTTTTTTTGAAAAAGAAAGAAAGAAAGAAAAAAATGCATAAAGAGAAAGGAAAAAAAATGCTAACATAAACTATGCAAAACAGAATGAAAATGAAACTCCCCCCTTACTTGATTTTGACTGTGTCCTCACAGTCAATGCATGACACAATGAGTTGAACAGAAGAGAAATATTTACATATTTACAAACAAAAAAAAGGTTTGTGCGACTTACAAAAAATATGTGTGTAGAAAATATGTAGTCATCGAATAGATGAACCGGTCCACAATGGACCAATGGACCAGCCTCATAAGGATTATGAGACACAGATTAAGCACAGAAAACCAAATCATAAAGAATTTTATATCACATTTCAGATTTGGAAAAACAAATTTTGTTTTTTCAAAAGTTTGAGTTTCTAATTTTAAAATTTTGAGCTTACAACTGATCCGAAAATCAAATTGAATTTCTATAGCAACTACAGAGAGGTCAGTGAACTGAGGTTCAGAAAAAGTTTCAAAAACAAAGTTTGTCTTGATTAAATGATGTATAAATTGAGAGATATGTGCGTCATTCTCCCCCCCCCCCCATGTTTTGAGAAGTATTGTTTAGTTTTGCTTTGATATTTGAAATTTTGTTAACTAAAGGTTCATTCGTAAACCAAAAGTTAAAACCAAACAAATGAATTCCCAGTAAATTTCGAAATTGTTTTTTCTCAAAAATAGTGTTATTCCAGAAAGAGTTCATATACTGCAGAAATTTATCATTGAAAAAAAAATGATCACGGCGAGATTCAGTTGAAACGATCAAGTCGCAAGGAGTTTCAACAGTTTCATAAAAATCGTTATTGTGCTTAAGATCACATTCATCGGTATCATTGTTTTCAACCTCAAGAATTTCAAAGTTATCAAATTTTCATTTTCAGATTCAGACCCAACAACATTATCGTCAATCAAGTTAAGAAGTTTTCGTTCATCAAAGTCATCTTCACTTATACAATTGTTAACAACTTCATCATTTTTGTCATGTTGACAATCTAAAGTTGCTAAAATTTTAAAATTTTCAGAATCTGAGAGAGGAAGATCAAATTGAAGATTGACGTCTACGTTTTCAAGAGAATTCAGATCAATTACAGAGCTTTCAACAACTTCATTAAGATTGTCATCAATTTCAAAAGTTGTTATTTGAAAATCGTCGATTGTGGGCAAAGGTGGATTTTTATTCGAATCGTCACAAGTTTGGATTCGATTTTGTTTCTCACGAAACTTCAAGTAATCGTCAAGTATGTTCGTTTGCTCGACAAAATCAAATTTATAATTTTTTACATGAGAATTTTCAATTTGAAATTGTTGAGAACAAAAGTTTTCAGTAGCATCACAATTGAAATTATTCCCATTGCCAAAATCATTTGAATAGTGATTTACATTTCCATTTTGAATTTGAAATTCATTTTGGAATTCAAAATTGGATTGACAAGGGTTATAATCAAATTATTTGAATTTGAAGGTGAAATCGAATTTTGATTATTATGAAAGCTTCCACTTGAATTGTTGCATATGTATAAATTACACAATTCATTTATTTCTTTATTTTGTTGTATGCTCATTTCAAGTAAAGATTCAACATGTGTTTCAAGAGTTGAGGGATGATCGTCATTTTGAAAATTTGGTGGTGTATAAACGGGATTATCTTGAAAATTTTGAAAAGTTGGGGGTGTAAAATCCAAATTGTTTGTACAATAGTTGTTATTAAAATATCCTTATGAATTTGGTGTAAAATTATATGGATTGTATTGATTTTCACAACTATCGTAAAATCCGTAGGAATAAGGGAATTGGGACATTTTCAAGAAAATCTCTTTAAAAATATGTTAAAATTAAAAACTTTGGATTATATGAATACAAGTCTAGGCCAGGTTCGGACAGGGATTATCAGTGTGCCACGAATCACCATAGAAACACGACTGAAGGTTTAAGAACCTGTTTGAGTTCTAGACTCTACCGTTCCTTAGACACCTTAGAGAGTATCAATCCTAATTGTCAATTTAACGAATATTTCGTCCTATGAGCTTTGAGGAATCCTCGATTTGATTTCAAAAATAATGTATTCCACGTTTGTTTTAAAATTTCCAGCCACAAATCAACAGGCAAAATAATCCATCACAGACAGTCACAGAATAATAATTGCAGAAAAAAAAAATACAAGCAAGCCGATGCCCTACAGAAGATTTTTACAAGCAATTTCAATATATTTTTCTTTGCAGCAGAGCACCTGTAGAGTTTAGGAATCACTCACAGTGGGGTATGGCTGTCCTTCCGTAGCTATGAGACTTTACTGTTTGCTTCGTTTGACCCTAGAACTTTGTTATCTTTGCTTGAACGATTTTCTTCACTATTGGTTCTTTGATTCAATTTTTGGAGATTTCACTTTTTTATCCGCTGAGTTCTGCAATACCTAGAAATCACACTCCCAAATAAAAGTCTACAAGCACAAATCAGGCACATCCAAATTGAAATCAGAGCGTGTAAAATTATTAGCAATTTTTTTTAAGCAGCAATTTTATTTATTAGCAAGCGCGGCAAAGCGGCGTTGTTCCTTCTTGATCTTGCAACCTAAAAGGGATTCAAACACAATATATACACAATAAAAAGGATTTTTTTTAAAGAGGAACAACAAAATAAAACAAACACACAAGATAAACAAAAAACAAAGAGACACAAAACACAACAATAAGTGAACAAACACTAAATACAAGAACAAGATTTTTTTTTTTTAATAATAAGAACAAGAAAACTAGCACCCACAAAAAACAAATAAACAAAAGTGAAAACAAACAACAAAAGTGGAGGAAGAGTTTGTTTGCGTGGTGAATGATTTGGATAAGAGGAAGGGGAGAGGGCTGTGAAAAGGTAAGGTGAAGGGACAAAGAAGAAGTATATGGTGGTGGATGGGAGAAGAGTTATGAATTGAGGAAAGAAGTTTTGTAGATGGAGTGAGTGATTTTTGGTGAGGATGTTGGGGTATATTAAGGTAGAAAGGGGAAAAATTACAGAGGAAGGAAGAAACAAAAATATGGCAAGCTATAAATTGGTTTTTTTTATTTGTGAAGAAAGGAATTTTTTTTGGATAAAAGTTGGAAAGAAATCAAAGAAAGGATAGAAATAAAAAAGAAAAATGGAAAGATGTTTATTATGTGTAAGAATTGAAAGTGAATAGAAAGGGAAAAGTAATAAATTAGAGAAAGGGAAGGAATAAATGAGTGTGGGGGTATTAAGGAAGAAAACAGAAAGACAATTAATGAGAGAGGAAAAAGGAAAGAAATAAAGGAAAACAATTGGAGAGAAGATTGAGAAATAAATTAGAAAAGAAATGGCAAGTAATAAGTAAGGAAAGGGAAGGAAAGAAATAACTGAGAGGAAAAGAAAGGGAAAGAAATAAATGAAATTGGCAAAAGATTTAAAAAAAAAAACACAAAATAAAAACACACACACAAGAAGAAACAAACACACAAACAAAAGTAAAACAAAACACAAACACAAAATGGAAAAAAAAACACACAACTCTTTTTTTTGTTTTCTTTTTTTTTAGTGAACACAAAAACAAGCACACACAAAATGAAACAACAAAAGATCAAAACAAAACAGAAAACTATGAACAACACAAATTTTTTTTTTTTTTTTTAGAAAAACAAAAAATAAGAAAATTAACTCGAAGAATAAAACTAAAATTAAATTCTTTCCCCGGCAACGGCGCCAAAAACTTGTTCGCAAACGGATTTTCAATTGAATTAGAAAACCGTCGTGAATATTGAAATAATAACCGCAAGCGCACGGCGTACAATTGTTAGTACGTGGCGAATACGAGTCGATCCTCAGGGAAAGAATAATTTTAAATTCTATTCAATCAAATTAAACCAAACTGTGAATTGAGTTAACTAAAATTTAACAAAATTAATGACTAAGTTGAGAATGAAACTATTGGTTAAGAGCAACTTAGAGGTGTTTTCACTCTCTAAATCACACAAATCCACATCATGAAATTATGTTCTCTATTTGTTTGGTCATTAGTGAGATTAGATTTTGTGTTTATTATAAGTATGACATATTTATGCTATTAATTAGCATAATATAAGTCATCAAACTATAACATAAATCTAATTCACTATTCAATTCTCAGAAAAAGAAAACAAATTGAAAGCAACATCAATTTTAAGAATACTCTACTAACTAATAATTAGTAACATAGAATATCAAATGTAGATTAACACTTCCTCTTGTTGCCAAAATAATATATAGATGAAAAGGTAAATTATTTGTGTCATTTGATCAAGCATGATCTATCCTCTATTAATTAGAGGCATAGATCATCAAAACCAAATATGATTAACAAAATACACTAAACATCCATTCTTTAATAAACACAAATAGAGACCATGAAGAATAAACTATGTTGAATCTATGTGATTAGAGAGCTTCATC
Source organism: Allium sativum (assembly GCA_030737875.1). Taxonomy (NCBI): domain Eukaryota; kingdom Viridiplantae; phylum Streptophyta; class Magnoliopsida; order Asparagales; family Amaryllidaceae; genus Allium; species Allium sativum. Next base: position 300,613,782 of record CM060925.1, on the reverse strand, counting down.
ACCCCTAAATTGTAGGGGTTTAGCTCCTCATTTGTGTTATTATTTCAATACAAATATATTTCAACATTGAAGAAAAACTAGTAAGGACTTAAGAAAAGATATTAACTAAATAGCTACACTAATTGCAGAAAAGAAAATACATGTAAATAAAACTAAACAGAAAAGAGAAAGAAGAGTTTTATTCCAAGAAGAGAATTACATAATAAAACTAAGTGTGTTTTGCAATGAATGAGATAAAGTGTATTTATAGCTGATATGACAAAGGCTACTTGGCAAATTCCATTATGTGGGACTAAAGAATTAGCCCAACTAACACATAAGCTAGTGTGAACGCAACTGTAGAGTGAGAGGCCTTGCAAATGAGCCAATGTAAACGCAATATGAGTCTTTAGTGAACCAAATCTTCTCAACTGAACTCTATTTGCAACCGTTCTTCAAGCTTTAAACTCTTCAAGCTTTAATAATTTCAACTTCACTCTTTTTAAGCAAATTCTTCATGCTTTATCCATCAAATGCTCTAAACCAAGTTTTTTTATCAACAATCTGAAAACACAGCTATAAATACACAATATTAATTATTTTAAATAGAAAACTAGATAAATAAGCGGATAAAATATACACATTTACGTGTATATCAGAAGAAATAAGTACTAGTTGAGAAGATGTAATCAGAGAACTCATCTTCACAAAAGATAGGGGAAGTGAATATTTATGACCAGGGTTATGATCGTCAAATGAAACTGATCGCAGACTACCGCAGATAACGCTGTACTTATAGATGGAATAGACCGCAGTTAACAAACATGTAATAGTCAAAAGAACAAAGTTTATACGCATGCGCAACGTCAAATGAAGTTTTACGTAAATTCTATATCTCATAAAAATAGGGTTTGCTTGTTTTGTTTTGCTACCCATTCACTTAAACCGGTTAAAAAAACAAAAAACAAAAAACAAACGAAACAAAAAAGGAAAAGAAAAGAAAAACTAAAATTAGCTACGCTGCAATTGCTTTGTTGTCAATAATATATTTTAGGTAATTTTTATTTTAATTCACAGTTTAATAAGTTAATCCATCATTTCACAACTATTTTGTGACTTAATTCACGATTGGATTAACTTACACATTTTTTTTCATCAATTTTGATATCTAATTTCATTACAGGTATTTAACTATACGTACAGGGAAAATATATTCTCAAAACTGTATCAATTGGTAAACATGGTATAAATATGATTGGAAAATAAGAACATGAAGCTTTGATCTTCAACTCCTGGAGACCAATCAAACACAGTAATGTTCAATCAAATGGATCAATTCGTGGATCATGTCCGCTCGCCATGGCCATTCCCAGTTGGTAATTATCCAAATTAGAAGTAAAAGAAGTCACTGGTTATATTTCAAGTCATATGACATAAAAAGTCACAGTTGGCACGTATCCAAATTAGAAGTAAAAGAATTCAAAAGCATGCAGCATCACTAATACAAACTTTCGCATACAAACAAAGGGATTTTCTAATAGCAGCATATCATAAGTTATGTCCAATTAAATTTCAATGTTCGGATCAACAGTTGCCTGCCTAGTTATTATTTTTATTTACAAAAAGTACATGAAGGGAAATTCATTTTTGTGTTATATAACACAAGTTTTACATTAGCAACTCCATTCAAAAGGACAACTTATCCGCATTTAGTTAACTACTTGAACACAAATAGTTTAACGATGCATGTATAATAGTGGATATATGCATTCATTTTATTTGTTGTATCTTTAAGTTTATAAGTTGATAGATCAATGTATGAAGTTGATATGGAGAACAACCAAGTACCATACATATGTATTGAAAAACGTAGGACATATATAATGATAAAGAAATCAGACATGCTCGGTTAATTACAGGAAAACCATTTGTACTCGTGATGCCACATTTAGCTTGTCAATATATATGTATATATCATGTGTTAACCATATGGTATTAATGTTATTCATACATCGTTAGATTTTGTAGCCTGTGTACTTTCAGTAATTTTCCTGCAACTCCATCTTAGCGAAATCCTGAACCATTTCAGGTCCTTCTATGATACAAAACCTAGATAAGTACCGCTCAGTAGACTCTCCAGCCTTATCAGCAGCAGAAAACGTTGAAGAAGATGCATCATCAACAGAAGTAAGATAACAACTTACTGTTATTACGTTGAAATACTCCACTTAAACCTCGATTTAGATGTAGGATTTCAGAAACAAGATCATACGACGCAAAATACATAGAAGAAGACTGAGAAAAAGAAAAATACATACTCTTTTTTAGGTGGATACAATGACTAAAATTTAAAATTTTAGTAAAAGTCAACGATCTTATAAAATATAGTGGATTAACTTATTAAAATTGTGGATTAGAATAAAAATTACCTATATTTTATCGAGTCCAGCATGATGACCTCACCTTAAATAATTCATTAATTTGGTTGAATAAAAACCATGTAAGTGATTCACGTAGACTCAATTCATGCACGTTTGTCACGTTTATAATATCATCGTATGAAGAATGATATATTGATATTCTAACAAAATTCTCACGTTCTTTCATCTCGTTTTGTCTGGGCCAAGTGAGTAGAAGTTTCCTATTATTCTGCATAATAATGCGAAGATATTAACAATGATTTTCTTTGATGGGAATGAATAAAACACAAAATTTAAATTATGTTTCCATGAGGGTTGGAGACACATGTTGTTTTATGCATCCTGCACTCTATTTAAACTAGTATTATCGCACAATGGTGGAAAAACCGACCGTTAAGTGTTCAACACAGAATTTTTTTTGTTAAAACATATCACTACAATAAAGCAGATCTGTTACAACGGGCAATGGCCGTTGTAATAGGTGTTTTACAACGACCAGCCAGCCCATTGTATTAGGCTATGTTGTAATATGTTCTCTTTTACAACGAGCAATGAACGTGGTAACATGCAGTTGTAATAGACTTTTTACAACGGTCTTATATTGTTGTTGTATGTTCCTTCAATAGAGTAGCGGCCTTTTGTAATATTTTTTGCAACAGATGTTGACCGTTATAATAGAACTCTATTACAACTGTTTTTGCCAGTTGTTAAAAATATTAAAAATTATGAAAAAACAACATTGATGCAACATATATGCAAGTTGTACTCACAATTGTAAAAAACCAACACAGACTATATATTCACAACATTTGTTAAGTCACACATTTAATTCTTTTTATACATATTGTCACACATGTGCAAAAATAACAAAGAACATACTCCTCGATAAATAATAATATCTATTGTTTGGCCACCATGCTAAATCCTCGCACATTTCAAAAATTACAAAGACTTTTTACATATTGTCACTACACTTACTCAGTTACACTCGCTCACTCTTACACTCAATATCTTCATTTTCAGTGATTGATCGGGAACCATTGTTAAAATTAATGTTGCCTATGAAGCTCTTCGAATTTGTACTCTTACCAAAATACTAGTAGCAACTGGAAATGAATGTATATTACGGGAATATGATAATTTGATTGGAATATTTGATTGGAATATAATATTTGATTAGAATATTCCCTAGAATATCTTTTGGGAAAATTTGATTGGAATATAATCTTTTGGTAAATATCTTGTAATTAGGCATAATTGATGTAATTGGTAGTTGTTTCCTTATTTTCTAGAATATCCTTGATTCTAGGGAATATTCCTGTATGTAAACATATAAATGCTTGGTATCGTGAATGAGAAGATCAAGCCTTCATTGTTAATTCCTTCATGGTATCAGAGCATGGCCGGCGATAACGATGCTCCACCACCGCCACCATCAAAAATCGAAATCAATAACCCGTTTTACCTCGGTGCACATGATAGGCCGGGGGATTTCATAGCACCTATTAGATTGAAACTTGATAATTTTGATTCTTGGTCACATGCCATTAAATTTTCTCTCTCCTCTCGTCGCAAGTTTGGTTTTCTTGATGGTACGATTGTGGATGTTGTACCTCCTGCGACAAAGGAGGATTGGATTGTCGTCCATTGTATGCTCGTATCATGGCTCATGAATACGATAGATCCCGAGGTAAAGTCTATGCTTTCCAATTATGATAATGCGAAACAATTGTGGGATGATTTGCACGAACGTTTTTGTGTTGTGAATGGACCTCGGATTCATCAATTGAAATCTCAGATTAATAAATGTGAGCAAACTAAAACCATGTCTATTGCAATTTATTATGGAAAATTGAAGGTCTTGTGGGATGAACTTGCAAATTTACAACCTTTAATTAACTGTAATTGTGGTAAATGCACTTGTAATGTTGGCAAGCAACATGAAAAACGTCGTGAAGATGATATGTTGCAACAATTCTTGCTTGGATTGTATACGGATTATTATGCGCAGATTAGGTCTAATATACTTGCTCAAGACCCCTTTCCATCTTTAAACAAAGCATATCAACAAGTGTCTCAAGAGGAGCTTGTTCGTGGCTTCAATCGTGTTCAAGACGATTCTTCTTCTGCTGTTGGATTTGCTGTTCGTGCGGCAGCAGGGAGGGGCCGTGGTTCTAATGATAAGCAGGCCTCGGATAAGCCTGTGTGTAGCTATTGCAAGAAGCCGGGTCACGTGGTTGGTGATTGTTATGATTTACAGGTGTGTACTCATTGCAAAAAGAAAGGACACAATGTTAGTCGCTGCTATGAACTTAATGGGTACCCTGAAGGATACACTCCGGGAGATCGAGGAAGGAAATCCACCACGACTGGTCAAGGCCGTGGGGTGGCGCGTGCAAATGCAGCAGCCGGCAGCAGCTCTTCTTCATCTTTTCCGGCATCAAACTCCACCACTCCTTCGCCTTCACATGATCAAGTTTTTACAGAAGAATAATGGAAAGCTATCATGGGATTTTTTGGTAATTCTAATATACCGGAAAATCGCTTAAGTGGTAAGTTTGACAATACTTCTTGGATCATTGATACAGGAGCAACTCATCATGTAACTGGAGAAAAATCTTGGTTGTTTGACATTAAACAATTGAATTGTCCTGTTGGTTTACCTAATGGGGACACTGTTATTGCATTTATGGAGGGATCAGTTTATTTGTCAGATATGATCACTCTGAATCATGTTCTTTATGTTCCTAACTTAAGTTGTAATTTACTTTCGGTTTCGCAACTAAATGATAATTTACAATCAATTGTCACATTTAATTCTGATGTGTGTTTGATATAGGACCAAATGAAGGCTCTGATTGGAATGGGAGTAAGGCGGGATGGACTATACTACTTCAGCAAACCAGAGGTGGTGTCTGCAATTGATGCTCCATCTGATGTGGAATTGTGGCATAGGCGAATGGGACATCCTTCTAAGAAAGTAGTTAAGTTACTACCCCCTGTTAGTAGGTCTAAGAATAGTTTGAATAAAGGATGCGAAGTGTGTTTTCGGGCTAAGCATCATAGAGACAAATTTCCTTTGAGTAATAATAATAGTTCTAGAATTTTTGAAAAAGTTCGTTGTGATTTGTGGGGTCCATATAGACATGAGTCCTCATGTCGTGCTCGTTATTTTTTGACTAACGTGGATGATTTTTCAAGAGCTGTATGGCTTTATTTGATGGTGGATAAAACAGAAGTTTTTCATATGTTTATGACTTTTGTGGCTATGGTTGATAGACAATTTGGTCAAAAGATTAAGATTGTGCAAAGTGATAACGGTACTGAATTTAAATGTTTGTTTGATTTTTTTCATGCCACTGGTATAATTTTTCAATCTTCTTGTGTTGGTACACCTCAATAAAACGGGAGGGTTGAAAGGAAACATAAACACATTTTGAGTGTGGCGAGAGCATTGCGTTTTCAAGCCAATTTGCCAATTTATTTTTGGGGAGAATGTGTCCTTGCAGCAGCCCATCTCATCAACCGTACACCAACTCCTATCCTACAAAATAAAACACCTTTTGAAATCCTTTTCAATAAATTACCCAATTTTGATGCTATACGCACATTTGGATGTCTTTGCTTTGCACATAATCAGAAAACACAAGGGGACAAGTTTGCTAGTAAGAGTAGGAAATGCGTGTTTGTGGGGTATCCATTCGGGCAAAAAGGTTGGAGAGTGTATGATTTAGATGCAACAGAGTTTTTTGTTTCTAGAGATGTCAAATTTATTGAAGATGTGTTCCCTTTTGGCTCTCCCGATGATGTGAATATTGAGTCTAATGTGGATTATGTGGGTGAAATACATGAAGACTTTGCGGAATTGAGTGTATGTGATGAGGATTGTTGTGTAGAGATACATAGTCATGATCAAGGGGGGAATCAATGAGGCATGAGAAGCCTAGCCATGGGAATTTGCAGCCCTCAATTACCAGCGGTCCACCCCAGACCACAGCACCAGCCACGCACATTGATGCTGTCAGCGAAGAACAGCAGCAAGTTGAGGCTCCCGACAACACAAATCAGACCACCGAAAATATGGGCCGTGGATTTCGTATCAAATATCCATCAGTTAAGCTTCGTGATCATGTTACCCACACTGTTTTTGCTAATAGTCCATCTCTCCCGACTTCCGTTTCTGATCATCCTTCAGGTACTCCGTATCCTCTTGCACATTATATACATTGTGATAATTTTTCTGTAAATTACCGAAAGTTTGTTGCAGCTATAGTTGGTAACAATGATCCTAAATCATTTAAGGAGGCGATGAAATATGAGGGTTGGAGACAGTCAATGCAGTAAGAAATACGAGCTCTTGAAAACAATGGCACATGGACCTTGGAGCCACTTCCACCTGGAAAAAGGGCCCTTGGCAGTCAATGGGTTTACAGGACAAAATTTTTGTCCAATGGTGATATTGAAAGACTGAAATCCAGACTGGTTGTACTTGGGAATCATCAGCAAGCAGGTATTGATTACACTGAAACTTTTGCTCCAGTCGCTAAAATGACTACTGTTCGCACTATTTTAGCAATTGCTGCATCTAAGAACTGGGAACTTCATCAAATGGATGTTCACAATGCCTTCTTGCACGGTGATCTTGATGAAGAAGTCTACATGAAATTGCCTCCCGGATTTGAGTGTTCTGATCCTAATATGGTTTGCAGACTGCGAAAGTCCTTGTATGGATTAAAACAAGCTATCAGATGTTGGTTTGCCAAGTTAGTCACAGCCTTAAAAGAGTATGGCTTTCTTCAATCTTACTCTGATTACTCTTTATTTACATATACTAAGACAGGTATACAAATTAATGTCTTAGTCTATGTTGATGATATTGTTATTTCTGGGAATGATTCCGCTGCTTTGTGTACTTTCAAGTCTTATCTTAGTGACTGTTTTAAAATGAAGGACTTGGGTCCTTTGAAATATTTTCTGGGGATAGAGGTTGCTAGAAGTTCTGCAGGGTTGTTTTTATGTCAAAGGAAATATACTCTGGATATTGTTTCCGAAGCAGGATTGTTAGGAGCAAAGCCAGGTGGATTTCCCATTGAACAAAATCATAAGCTTGGCTTAGCCAGTGGAGATTTACTTAAAGATCCGGAATCATATCGCAGGCTTGTTGGTCAATTGATATATCTTGCGGTTACTCGTCCGGATTTGGCATATTCTGTTCATATCTTGTCTCAGTTCATGCAGGAACCCAGAACTGAGCATTGTGAGGCGACCTTAAGGGTCGTTCGATATTTGAAAGGGACACCAGGTCAAGGCATCCTTTTGAGTGCAAATTGTGATTTAACTCTACAGGGTTGGTGTGATTCGGATTGGGCAGCATGTCCACTCACTCGACGCTCTCTTACGGGTTGGCTCGTGTTTCTTGGTAAATCTCCTGTGTCTTGGAAGACAAAGAAACAGCATACAGTCTCCAGGTCCTCGGCTGAAGCCGAATACAGGTCTATGGCAGCCATCACTTGTGAGTTAAAATGGTTAAAAGGCTTGTTGTTGAGTTTAGGTGTGAATCATCCAAAGGCAATTAAGTTGTTTTGTGACAGTCAATCCGCTTTGCATATTGCGAAGAATCCTGTTTTTCATGAAAGAACGAAGCACATAGAAGTTGACTGTCACTTTGTTCGGGATGCAATCAATGAAGGCCTCATTTCTCCATCTCATGTCTCTACATCTTCTCAATTGGCAGACATTTTTACTAAGGCGCTTGGTAAAATGCAGTTTGATAATTTACTCTCCAAGTTGGGCATTCATGATCCTCATGCTCCAACTTGAGGGGGGTATTATGGGAATATGATAATTTGATTGGAATATAATATTTGATTAGAATATTTCCTAGAATATCTTTTGGGAATATTTGATTGGAATATAATCTTTTGGTAAATATCTTGTAATTAGGCATAATTGATGTAATTGGTAGTTGTTTCCTTATTTCCTAGAATATCCTTGATTCTAGGGAATATTCCTGTATGTAAACATATAAATGCTTGGTGTCGTGAATGAGAAGATCAAGCCTTCATTGTTAATTCCTTCAATGTACGTGAGCCATATAGTTTAGGCCTCTTTTAAAGTAAACAATTGGTTTGCAGACAATCACTGAATACATGCCTTATACAAAAGATGTGAGATATAAAAATTGTGCTAATTGAGGAAATAGTCTCAGATACCTTCATGCGTTATTTGAAATGGCAGTGTCACCATGAACCACTATCCAAGCATTAACGGATCAAAAACCTGGCAGTTGGCAATGAGATAAACACACACACACACACACACACACTATGCATTCATAAACAGCTTAATTAATTTCCATTTTTACATTTTACGTTATAGTACATTTCAATGAGTTACTTTGAAACTATGTATAGGATACAGTTCGCTACATAATAGGTAAAACAAAAAACAAATGAATATGTATATTTAAGACGGAAAAGACCGACTTACAACATACCTTGGAAAACCTCTCTTTCTTGAAGTCGCAGCTTACCACATGTCATTTGAATGTACTAGTTTATTACAAAAAGAGCGGTTAACGCGGAAAGTTGATATAAAATAAGAAATAAAATAAAAAAACCATACCGAAATATCGTGAGGAAAGCTGCCACTAAGTTCCTGGATCTGACATATGCTGAAAAGAAGTTTCCCAAAAGTGTCTCTTGTGTTTCCTTCAGTTGGAGTTCTGCTTCTTACAGCATCCCTTTTCCTAAACAAAATTATCATTAGAAATCAATACACAAGTTAGTATTATATAGTTTAGTGAATATTGCAAACTTTTCACAAGAAGTTCAGTGAATTGGATTTCAGTATGTATCAAATGCACAAAATTGTGTGCATGTATATTTTTTTTAATTTTGCATCTGCAAGAAAAATTGACATTAGAAATGCTACGGCTACAAATAAAGATATTCAATATGATAATTCATGTGCAAAGTATTTTAGTGCAATTTTCAAAACTGAAAAAGACGTATTGTCTCCGTTTTCAGCATTTCTAGTATAGTATATTGGTTTTATTTACTACATAGTATCCTGTTTCTCAAGCTAAATAAAATTAAAGTAATGAAAGTCCATTGTGGTATTCAAAGGTATGGAATACAGAGGATAGGCTGCTGTCATGAACCTTCAAAATCTTCTCGAATATGAAGTACGATACTGACATTTTCCAGCATTCAGTATAGAGACTCTAGACAAATTCCATGCATCCAGTATTACAATAAGCGATATTTACTTTAGTTGTAATGGTTGTGTTAGCCTACTTTGTGAACTAGGTTACACAAAGTTAAAAGACCGTTCGATTGGGAGTATTGATTATAAGAATGTTGACTAGAAGAACACTCTCCAGAAGGCCGGTTCAGATCTGAATTCTTCGGCCAAGTCAAAGCTTTGTGGAACAAGAAATAAAAAAGCATAGGATGAATTGGATATGTTCGGATCGATCCGACCCATCCCCACTCTTCATCGCATATCTGACCCGAGTCAGAAGCGGAGGCAGTTATAGCTCACGTTCCCTGAAAACTCGGAACGGTTGTACACATGTTCCCCCACAATCACCCACGAAGATAACGCGCTGGCACCATATCAGAGCACACGATCCCGATTTTGTAGCGATGAAGGCCACGTGTCCTCGATCCGGACTCATTCCAGGGGGATTTTTCACCTATAAATACGCCTCCAAGGCTCATTTGAAAGGATCTTTTGGCATTTTCAGAACTCTACTTCCCTGTTAACCAAATTTCACGCATATATTCAGATTACAATCATCATTTAAAGTACATTTCAGAGGAGATTGAATGAATCTATGCATGAGTGAAATTGAGCAAGAATCATTATCGTATTTGCATTCAAGTCTTTAATTCAGAGAGTAGAAACTGAACGTAGGCTCTTTAACACCGAAGCACTATAAACCGTGTGTCCTTCTTTGTTTTTGATTTCATTTCATTAGAATTATTCCTAATTTGCGTGTTAAAGCCATTTTTGGATCTAACATTTTTGGTGCTTTCGCTGAGAAATCTTTGAATTCTCCGCTTTTTGGGATTTTCATTCTACTATTTGGACCTTCAAGTTCAAAGAAGTTAATCCTTTGTTTCCGACATTTTCAAGTATTTGTTGATTAATCACTGAAGAATTGAACATTATGGCTAAAGGAAAAGGAAAAGAAGTGCAAGGCGCTCGGGAGAATGAAGCAAATGAAGGTTCGCAAGCCATGATTGTAACAAGGTTGCTGGGGCAGAGCTCTGATGCAGGTCAATCGGATCTGATTGCTCCGAACAGACTGGATGGCTCGACCCCGAACCGAACCGATTCTACTTCCCTACTCCGACCCGACCCGAATATGACTGAAGATAGCACCTCTACTCGAGCGCCCACTAATGCCCCGACGCCGGCAACGATGACTGGTGATCAACCTGCTCCATCTACACCCATCACACACGGAGATTTTTCGCGATTTATTGACATGCTTGAGAGTTCTAGGAATGCTTTGGAAGCCCATAAACGTGACAGTCTTCGCATGCAAGAGAACATGATCACCATGAGTAGGGAACTTAGTGAGCTCCTGAGGCAAAAGTCACCTTCTCCAACACGCCACCTTGCTGCAGACTATTCATCTTCTTCGGATGAAGAACGTCCTCGTGAAAGAAGGACGCATGAGCGACCTGAAAACCTTGATCAGTTAACCTTTAGATCTTTAGGATCCCGTGAAGATATTGCTCGTGTGCTAGGGCCTGATGACCCGAGCCTAAGAGAGCCTGTGTTGCTGCCCATGCGTGGATCTCATGTCTTACCCAAGGATCCTAATATTACTGATCCTGCGCAACAACAACTTCTCCAACCCTTTCCTCCCGTGATTGACCGAGAGCATAGGGAACAGTGTAGAGAACCTGCCGCTAGAAACAGGAGGATATCCCATAATTAGGAGCATAGTGGTAATCCGAACATTAGGGCCAGAGAGCCTGAGCAAACATTAAATAATGCCGATGTATGGGCAATGGTGCACCAAATCGTGTTCGAAAGCCGACGATACACCAATGAGGACTGGGGCATTGAGGGAAGTCGCACCCCCTTCACAGAAGATATATTGGACTTTCTGCTCCCTCGGCGATTTAACTTGCCACAGATGGATCGGTATTCAGGGAGAACCGACCCAGGACAACATCTGATGAGGTATGCATGGTTCAGAATGCTGCAGCAGTTCCAAACACTGTAAAATGCATGGCCTTCCCGTTTTATCTAGAAGACGTGGCGTTAATGCGGTTCGCCCGACTCCCTCCACGGTCGATATCTACTTTTAAAGAATTGAATGAACGCTTTGTGAACCAGTTTCGACTTCACGCTTGAAAATCTAAAAGCGTCATAGAATTGTCAAGGATTAAGCAGGCTCCGGGTGAGCACATCAGATCACACCGCTGACTTGATTTATTTTCCTTGTAGAAACAAAAAATAAAATAGTGAAAGGGATAAAAAACTAAGTTCATTGTTCATATAGAAGCAAAAAGGACATGGCTGTTTCGGTCACAGCTAACAAAGAGAAGTGATTTAAGCATGAGAAATATTTTAAAAAATTGATAAGTGAATCATACCTTGAACTTGCATAACGTATGAGGCAAATATTTTGAAATAAGCATAAAGTTATGTTATCATATTGTTCCATGTTTACAACTAATAAATTGATTGACAATATAGGGTTTATAAATTTTGGTAAGAATATATGATTCCCAAATCAAATTGATGTATTTCTAAATAAAATATACATATCATAGCTTGAACTCATTGAAAATTCTATTTCATACAGGTACCTATCTTATTACATTTGCAGTAGGAAAAAAAAATCAAGTTTTTGCAAGAAGTGAGATTTTTTCCAATGTAACTATAGAAGGATATAACAAAAAAGTATTTACATATTAGACGTAATATTAAGAAGTAAATTTGATGTAAACATTCCTGTATAATTTATGTTAACAAATAAGAAATCAAGTGGAACCTTTCAACCCTCTATAATATCAGAGATATCATTTAAGTGGATTTAATACTTAAGATCATAAGGCCACACAATGAAAGAAAAGCAATATTGAATCTGAAATTTGCCGTGTAAATGAACATGTATCCAAAATAGTTTCGGTTCTCACATGAAAAAAATATGTATAATGGTAAAGCCTTATTGGAGATGGTATGTTATATATTTCCGAACCATGTTAAATAAACAGATGTTATTAGGTTAAACAAAAATAGCGCTTATAGTGTAAAAAATGAGGGTAGACATAATTTACAATAGATCTGAATTTGTACAATGGTAACAGTGACGACAACATATGTACTATATTATTAGAATATGTGCACGTAACATAAATTTGAACATTTTTGTCATGTCTGTGCACTAAAAGCATATCCTGGCTGAAAGATTTTATAATGTTGGTCGAGCAATCTGGCAAAAATACTTCATCTATTAATGAAACGGATAACATCAAGTAAGCAAATGCAGGTATGTCAATCATTTAAAATTTTGAAACTAATATGGAATGAAATAAATGTATCTTTAATATGCTCTGAGCATTTTAAAGAAATTTCCAATTCATTTATATAAAACCTTATAGTCACACCCATTATATTAATGTGTAGTGTTTTCATCAAGCAAAATAATATATAAACATCAAAATGCTATATAACTCCTTAGTGACAAACTTTATGATCTAATATTTTTAGTTTATATTGTCATGAAGATTGAATATCTGAGCCTCATCGCTTTAAGTTAGGGTGTTTAAAGTAAGGCAAGATTATACCTTAAAAATGCGTAGTGTTAGCTGCTATCATTTAAAATAAATCGGGACTAAATATTGACCAAATCTAAAATGAAAGATAGCTTCAACCGTTAATAGAAAGCATACATGTAAAACATACTAATATCAAGAAGCAAAATTTCTCAGTACAACCGAGCTTTTTAAATTGGTTTGAAATTGCAGGTTACACAAATTTAGTTAAGCAAAATGAGTGAAAAATGAAAGCTAATTTCTTACTTTGCCTAATATAACACTTTCAACGGTAATTAATAATGTACTTTTCAAACTTTTATATTTTTTGTTATACCACAGTTATTGAGAAATAAATAGGAAGGAAAAGTGTCTAAAGTGAGGCTGGACTAAAACTTAAAAATATGCATAGTGACAGCTATGTCCATGCAACATAAGTTGGAACTAAGTATTGATCAATTTTGGAATGGAAGAAAACTTCTGCCATTAATAAAAAAGTAATCACGTAAATTGATTGACTAATGTTAGAATGCAAAATTTTTCCATACGATCATGCATTCCAAAAGGATATGAAATTGTAGGTTACCCAAATTCAACGAAGCAAAATGACTGGAAAATGAAATCTAATTTCTTACTTTGCAGTTTACACCTTCAACAGTAACCAATAGTGTACTATTCAAACATATATGTTTTTGTTGCATCCCCATTATAAATAAATAGAAATAAAAAGAAGGCAGGACCATATGTTTCCTTGTAGATAATTTGAGAACTAATCACAATTAATTTCATAAAACCTGCGAAAACCAACGTGAATTGCACAAAAAATGAAAATCATTGGTTGCAAGTCAAGAAAGCAAACCTATTTGGAGGACTGGGAATTTGATCATCATTGAAATGCTACAACCAAACAGACCTCGTAAATGAAAACCCTGTGCAAGAAAAATCCTTACTATAATAAATTATCATTAAATTCCCTTGTCAACATTTAATATGCATAAATGGTTAGCTAGTACTAAGAACCAAAATTAGCCAACCTAAATTGTCATGCATTTAATGTTCCTAATTGGTAATATCCAAATACAACACATTTTACCCCTTCTAAAGTGTGTACATGCGTGTAAGATTGGCAGATATTTAACGCACAATATACACAGCCAGGTTAACTTGTATTTAATGCAGTTAACATAGTTTAATAATAAACTTTTAATACTATAAACATATCATTTTACCATTGGTTCAAATGAAATGATCAAGCAAATGGTCATACGTGTTGCTAAACTATCTATATACTAGAATAACATGCCTAGTTACATATAACATTTCAGTGAATATAATAACCATGAGGTAAAAAAGCCAACATTTATTTCTTTCTTAGTCTCTAACGCAAAATTAATATTTAATGAAGAACAATGCTCCAAATTCAAACTTCAATTTTACCTTCATAATCAAAATAAAAAAATTAACCGATATCTTTGCTAGATATAACATATGTGTTTCAGTTTAGTTTAATATGTTAAGTGATTACTCCAGTAAGTTGTACAGTACACACGGCTTTTTACTGCAAATAATAATTTACGTGACCAAGCAACAATATATTATAGTTATAACCAAAAGTTTAAAATGTACAAAATATGATGGTTAAGTAAAATAAAGTATATGCAATTTGGCTCCTAAAAAATAATTTATGTTAGCCAACGATGAAAGCATATATTAACAACTGCAGTTAGTTAATATTCCTTATATAAGACAACGTTGATAATTGATTTCACAATTCGTACGCTGTAACAATTCATAGCACGGAAACCTTAAGTTTCCCACGTATGAAAGAATGCAATAAAAGGCAGGAAAATATATATCGGCACTGATTAAAAAGCAGAGTAAAAATGACATGGGATTGCAAAATTTCTTTCGCCCCCATCAGCAGTTTGAATCATTTCTCAGTCTTCATTATGTTGAGAATTAATCTCAAGCATTTTAGCCAAGATTTTAGGAATAGAAAGAGTCAAATCTCTATTATAGCGTGATTAGTAATAATTCAAATTTATGATCCTATTTTTATTGAGAGAGCTTTTAAAGTTGCTATTATTTAGGAAAAGATATTTTTCCATAAAAATTTAGATATTTTCTAGAATATTGCAAATCTAGAATGGTCCATTGTATGCTATAAATAGAAGAGCTCTCTTCTCATTTGAATCAAGCAAAATGTGAACAAAAAAGAAAGAAATAAAAAAAGTAGAGTTTTTATTTTCTTGCAGTATTTGTTTTCTCCTTCTGTGTTTGCTATAATTCTCAAAGACTATCCAGTAGTCCATATAGTTAACAAATTGGTATCAGAGCGCCAGGTTGAAACTATGACATTTTCATTTCTTTCGACGTTTGTTCTCACAAAAGAAAACTTCGAAGAGTGGAGTAATAAAAAGAAAGAAGAATTGATCTCCAAAGGATTATGGGAGATTGTTGAGTGCGGATACGAGTGGCCAAAAGATGTTAAACATATGACGGAGAAAGAGAGTGAGGCATTTACAAGGTCGAGATGGAAAGACCATCAAGCCCGTGTTGCTATGTGTGAGAACGTTGATGAAGAAGCTTTCAACCATATTATAGGAGAAAATTCTGCAAGAGATTCGTGGAAATTACTGAAAGAGGTGTACGCAAACAAGGAGGCCCTAATGGAAAATAAAGAAGACGAGGCTGATTGTATGGCTCTGAAAAGAGTCGAGCAGGAGGAAGCTGTGGACAATCAAGAATTCGCTGAGGAAGTCATTGGGAAAATGTATAATGATGAGATTGCTAATGACGATGATACAAAAATTGATGATATAATGAACATAGAAGAGGCAAGACAAAGAGCAGCCGCTGAAGCAATTGCAAAACAAGAACGGGCAGCTGTTGATAAAGCAAATGATGAAGCACGATTGCATGTAGGAAGAGCCGCGGTTCAAAGGACTGCCTCAGAAGCAAGAGAGAGGGATACAGACCATGTTGAGGAGGTACTAGCAGTAAACAAGGAAGAATATAACGTATTTGATAGCAATTTTGATGAGGACGAACCTGATAATGTAGAAGAGATTCAGACTGTTGATGTAGAAGGCAAGGATAGAAGTAACACTAATGATGATGCTGTTGAGAAAGAAGTAGATTTAAAGGATACTGAAGTTGGGCTTGATGCAAATAATGCCATGAATGTTTACAGGGCGGTTGAATCAAATGAAATAGGAAAAGAAAATACAGCTAAAGTTGAAGAAAGATGTGACCAACTAAGGTCTGCTATTGATTTGAATTCATCGGACTATGACAAACAAAAGCCGGAAGAGCGGTTTGCAAAGTTATCTGGTGGCGTTGCAGTTCTAAAAATTAGAGGAGCGAGCGAAGCTGAAGTTAGTGCGAAGAACGATAGAGTTACCGATTCCTTGAATGCAACTAAAGCTGCTGTGGAAGAGAGAATTGTACCTGGAGGTGGTGATTCTTTGTTGTATGCATTCAAAGAACTAGCGAACTTGCAGACGGCTAATATTGACCAGAAAATTGGTGTTCAGATCATTCAAAATGCTTTGAAGATGTCGGCATATATTATTACTATGAATGCTGAAGTAGAAGGTGCGGTTGTTGTTGGCAAGCTTTCGGAGCAGGATCAAGCTAACGCTGCTAAAGGTGAATATGTTGATATGGTAAAGGACGGTATTATCAATTCATTAAAAGTGATCAGAACTGCATTAGTGGATGCTGCAAGTGTTTCTTCACTAATGACAACTACGGAAGCCGTGGTGGTAGAGCAACCCGAAGATAAGAAAGCGAGAAAAGAAGAGGAACTGATGAGAAAGAAAGTTTGGACGATTACTATACTTCTACCAAAACATGTGAGATATAAAAGTCTGCAATCGAAAAATCCAGTTCACCACGAAAGGAGTAAGCGCATAGATGTTCGTTTTCATTTCATCTGGGAGCATGTCAAGAAAAAGGATGTGCAGCTGAATCATGTTATAAGTCGTGATCAGGTAGCGGATATCTTCACCAAACCATTGCCAAAATTGTTATTCAAAAATTGCAAGACGATGATTGGAATAAAGGATGGTAGATGCTTGAGCTTAAAGGAGGGATTTGTTGAGAATTAATCTCAAGCATTTTAGCCAAGATTTTAGGAATAGAAAGAGTCAAATCTCTATTATAGCGTGATTAGTAATAATTCAAATTTATGATCCTATTTTTATTGAGAGAGCTTTTAAAGTTGCTATTATTTAGGAAAAGATATTTTTCCATAAAAATTTAGATATTTTCTAGAATATTGCAAATCTAGAATGGTCCATTGTACGCTATAAATAGAAGAGCTCTCTCCTCATTTGAATCAAGCAAAATGTGAACAAAAAAGAAAGAAATAAAAAAAGTAGAGTTTTTATTTTCTTGCAGTATTTGTTTTCTCCTTCTGTGTTTGCTATAATTCTCAGAGACTATCTAGTAGTTCATATAATTAATAAATTGGTATCAAAGCTAGACAAATTTTCAACACATTATTGCCTACATGAAATAGGAAAGCTACTGCTTATACATTTGTTTGGTCCAATGTACAAAGAAATTAAAATAAAGAGCAGAAATAAATTGTACTTCTATATTATCTTTTTCAATATGCCTGAAATTGAATCTTGGCAGCAGCAAAGAAAAGTGCAAAGAACGGTATTATGCATTTTATTGTGACATTTAGATTTTAAGTAATCTCCATCTGTCATGGACACCAGATGTTTCATATTAAAGCATATTAAATTTTCTCAATGTGTTGTAATAAGAAACAATGCGTTCTTCTCAAATTTTTGAGCATTCTCAATAATCAAATATTATGTTTACGGGATTTTGAAAATAACATGTGACTGCACCTTGAACAATCATGATGTTTTTAACTGATCTGAAGCATGCATTGTGATGTGCCAGTTAAAATTAATTTTCGCTGACTTTGTGGTAAACTTGCAGGCTTTGTAAGAACAACTAAAAATTAGATGGCTCTATGTTATTGAATGGTGCTTCAAAGTTGTGCCACATCGGGAAATACTGAACTAAGATCCTGAATATAAAGTAAGATGTTCCCCATCACATAGCCAATTGGCTTTGTGATAATAAAGGGATTAATAAATCCAACAGGGTATCAGAGCTCAGGATTTCAATAGAGTTGAAGAGAAAGTGCTTCAACAATTGAAGGTGATGAGAAAGTGCATCACAATCGAAGAGAAAGTGCTTAAATCTCAACAACTTTGAAGCAAGGGGGTGTGTTGATGGTGCTTCAAAGTTGTTCCATATCGGGAAATACTGAACAAAGATCCTGAATATAAACTAAGATGTTCCCCATCACAATGTCAATTGGTTATGTGATAATAAGGGGATTAATAAATCCAACATATGTCATATTATACTTGAAGACTGTTAATCGGTTTCCTTTGCTAATTGCCTGCCATTTCCCCATTATGTTTGAACTTTCCTCATACAATTAGGCGTATGGGTACATGTTGGAGAGAAGTCCATACAATCTATTTTATCAGTTAGGTGGTTATAATGAGTTTCATGACTTGTGGAAGTTTAATATATCACCTCTAAGGCTGCGCCTTACCTTGCTGACATATTGTGATGAAATATTGGTCATAAGAAGCAAAAATTTATCCCAGGCATCCCAAATTTAAAAGTTTGGGAAATAGTATACATTATAGGCATTCAAACTGTAATATAAACACACCGAATATTCATGCACCTCTCCAGCTGAACTTGTGGTGGGTCATTAGGTTGTGAAAGCTTTATGTGTCCATTGTAATGAATGGTCCAGAAGCGTGCACGCCGACGGTCACTGGGTACGTAGCTAGTGTGGTCCAGTAATCCAAGTCTTCATACTTCAACAGCATGCAACACAATTTAAAAACAACAACGAAGATGAAAGATGGTGACACCTTCCTGATCGTGTGTTTAATGGCCAGTCGTTGATTTCGTGGTACATGATATAGTTTGCGCTTCAATCTAGCGCTGTATTTATTGGCGGAGGAGCACGTCCTCTTAAAGCAGTGTGGAGATGAGAAATTATTTGTGTCAATGCAGCGATAGAATCAAAAGATTCAGAAAAATAAAAGTATAGGGTAAGGTGGACAAATACCTTAGGTACTGGGTTATCAAATAAGAGCTTTTGTAAAAAATTCCCGAGTTTATTGCATTTTACCAAATTGTGCTAGTAAAACCGCATCAACTTCCACCTGACGGATGAGCATGAGTAATAATGTGTAAGTGTTACAGGTATTAATTTTGAAAGGTTGTCTATATAAGTCACCTTTTATGGTCTAATTCCAGGTTGAGGTCATCCAAAAAAATATGACTGAATAGATATAGCCAAATAGTTATATATTTATCTATTAGCTCATAAGCAGTTGCAAAAAAATTCTACAATTAGGAATAACATATATATATATATATATATATATATATATATATATCGTTCTGGCCACTGTTTTACTGGTATAAAATCATGTATACTGTTGAAAAAGCATCTGCATTCATATATATTTTAGGGATTCTAGGAGAAATATTTTGTGCATGTTATCTTGCATGGACATGCAACTGTTTAGCAATAGACTACTGTTACTTTTTTTTTTTTTAGAAGCAATTGGTACTTATATTACAGAAAAAAGATTACAAAGGGGAAGATTGAGCTGGAAAAATTTACAACATCAAACTAAACTAATACTTTTGATTTCATCGTTAACTAAGTTTAGTAATATGCTATAGGTTAGCGTATTAAAAACCATTATCAATTTTTTTATTTGAGATTGAATTTATTGCTTTTCTTCTAAGTTTTAAACTGCTAAACTTTCCTCTGTGATTCGTATTCAAATTATTTCATTTACTTTTGATTTATACTTTGATTAATATATTTATTTTTTTGGATCTTTTCCATTAACTATGCATGATTTTATCGAATCTATTATAGATGGATAACATTTAAACCTTAGTTCTTATATAAGATTAATGTATTTTGTTATTCATAACTTTTGTGTCAAATCCTATTTTTAGTCGATTTTTTAACATATTAGTTTGTATATAGAATCTCCAGTTGCCTAAATATGAATTTTGTTTCTTTAATAAAGCACCACACTGATAAAATAATAGTTGACTGACGCAGAATAAATTCCATAAATATTGTTTCGAATGGCATAAAAAGTATTAATGTACCAGAATCATTGATGGTTCGTCTCTCGAATACACAGCGGTATAGCCTACACAACAAATTGAATTTTATATTCTTATTATTTTTGTTAATCTCCTGCATATCTTCATTATTTCCTCACAGTCGGCAGCATAGCTGGTAAAGACTAAAGGTAGTTAGTCAATCAGGACTTCTATTCTATAATACATATACATGGAAGCCTTTAAAAAAAAAAAAAAAAAAAAAAAAAGCTGCTAAAGCATTCGATTATAAGACAATTGTTTTCCTTTCACATCAGGGCCGGTCATAGGACTTCTGGTACCTAAAGCAAAAAATGAAAACGATTCCCTACCACAAAGGTAAATGTGTAATCTACTAGTATACTTTATCAGAAATGTTTTCAACGATGATATGAAGCAAAAATTCTTTTACACTAAACGATTAAAATCGTTTAATCACAAATTTCCATGAAAAGATAGTTATTTATTGATTAATTGTATACTAACTAATCATTAAAAAAATCATTATCTACTATCAATTTCGAATTAATCCTAATTAATTACCATGAAATGTTGAAAGTATAAACTAATTCTTAAACTAATATACAAAAACACACCTGAAAATTAAAAATAAGAGCAAAATTTAGATTTGTAAAATTGCAACTCAGGCTCAACGCAGATGTTACTGTCTACAATTTAATTAGTTTAGTGTTACAAGTCAAGCTAGCGACATCATTTAAAACATAAACTCCAAATCCAATTATCAAACATTCAAATCAAATGTAAATCATGTTCACAGAAGCAGCACAACAAAAGTGCTGGTTACAATGACAAAACAAAATTAAAGATAAGAGATTCATAATCAATAAATAATACATGATGTAACTGTCACTGACTGCTTAGCGAGTGTTGTAAGCCTGCACAAAGCCTAATTGCCTAATTCCTAAATCGTATTAATATACAACTGAATACTTAAATTAAAAAAACTCAATTATTCAAATGACAGTAATCACTTACCTGGTTTCTTCAAAAAGGTGGCAAGTGCTGCTTAGTCAACTAACTTCCATCAAATTGCTAGCCTTTTCTAATATCTGCAGATCTCAGTTCAGACATTCAGCAAGCAATACCCAGAAATAAGAATTAAAAAAAGTTTAAAGTTGACTTTTTCAGATAGGGTTGTTCACAAGAACGAAAGGGGGAAAGCGGCAAAGGTGGATTCTTCTCTGCGCTTATGAAGTTAGGCACTGCTATGAAGAAATCAGTTACTCCAAGGATTCTTCGGCTAATCGGCTTCAAGAATCAAGGTGAAGGCGGTAGTCGGTAGACGTTCACGTGGAGGGCCTGACGTTGAAACTGGCCTGGTGCGGCGCCGTGCCTGCGGTGGTGCGGTGACGATTACGTGATTCCGTTATCGTGATTTGTAGATGAGATCGCGATTTTTTTTTCTTTTTCGCTTTCTGTAAATTATCGAAATTTGGTGCCCTAGAAATTTTCGTGCCCTAAGCGATCGCTTTCCTCGCTTGTGCAAAGGGCCGGGCCTGTTTCACATGTCATAAGTCCATAATTACGCACAATATGCTATATGCATTGGGCTGAAAAACCCCTCTTTTAAAATACTTTAATACATGAAATATATATTGTTATTTTGATCAAAGCTGCACTAGTTTTTACATTATGCGGATTTCAGGTTTAAAAATTTCTGATGCAGTACCATACTCAAATGCGACGACATGGATGTTTTACATCCGTCGACGAATGATAGCACTACCATTTATACTAAAGCCCATAAATGTTCTCTCTTGACCAATTGAGTACAGTAGAGCCATTTGTATAGTACAATTTTCATGTTTTGATAAATGAGACATTCAAGTACATGTATCAAACGAAATCAGGAAGTAATAAAAACATGTATCAAACATTTACTATATTATTGCACAAAAAATTATACTATATTAATACAATTAAATTAATCAAAAAATTATGTTAGATAACTAAATAATTATATAGTTCAAAATGTAGTATATTATACACACACACAAGTAATTACATTATAAAATTAATATTTGAATAAAAATGTAAATATGTAACATGAAATATATTAAGCTCAATTAACATATAGTTTTTATATATTATTCAGACATCCTTCATAGTATAAGAATTAACTTGATTTTATAAAAGGATTTATGAAATATATTTACTATTGCTAAGTATTATAATTTAGCAAATTAAACTAAAGATGTATATCTTTTAAACTCATGCACCGAAATATTTTGTAGTACACCAAAATAAGATAGGAAAACCATGTATCTTTTTAGTAAAACTCCATATCCAGCATGCTTCCAAAATAAGAACCCCAAAACACCATGCAGTAAGTCTATAGACCAGTAAAAGTTTGTGTGCTGAGTGGTATTAGGAATTAATATGCATATAGCGTTGACTTACTGAGTGGGTTACAGACGGATTTTTAACAATATGTAACCACTTCTGGAAGACAGACGGAATTATTTATTTTTGTTGTGTTTTATCAACTCTGCAATAAGGAATCCAAGCCCTCTTATGTACAGAAATATTAAAAAAAAAATTATTAGCACTTGAACTGCCTACCTACATATGAATTTTGGAATAGTTTTCTAGGACTGATAAGCATGGCATAAATCATATTGTCACTTGTAAATCATGCAGGAAACATGGGAAGATTAGGAGGAATAAGGACAGAAAGTGGAAGACGCGTAGAGGGAAAAGGGCAAATTACCTGTGCCATCTACAGAGTGCGCGGTCTAAATATCGAGGTGCGAGAGCAACCGTTGGAATGGAGATCATATGGGGAGCAACACGGCGTCGAAGAGGAGGGAGGAGGAGGTCGACTCGCCTAGAAAAGTGCGATTGTTTTTCACATTGCGAGCCTGATTTAATTTGTTTTGTTTTGTTCCTTTCAGGAAGTGGATCGATGGCGTGAGCGATTTGTTTTCTACCGTTCTAATTCAATGGCCTGGATGTGTGCGGGGACATGTGTCAATTGGAGGAATTATTGAATGGATTGGAAACGAAAGGTCTCGAAATCCTGTTGAAAGGGGGTACAACTATAAGCAGTCACAGAATAGGTAAGGACGGTTTTTACAATGAATGCCGATGATTGAAACACTGTACACATGTCAACTTGTGAATTTTTTGAAGAATCTGGACCTGAAAAGTCTTTGGGAAAAGATTGTGGTTTCATATATAATAGATAATAGATTAGCTTTCATCCGACTTTTCCATCACATGTATAATACCCAATTTGTCGTCCCAGTCTATTCCAATATTTAATTTGACCTTTGCTGTTTCTTCCCAGGTTTGAATGTTACGTACTAAATTATGATGATTAATACGGCAGTCATCTGCAACTGTCCGACTCAAAAAACTTTGGTCCGCATGATTCCAATTTAAAAGGTAACCACTTTTTCCTTTGTACGTACAAACGCTTGCTACTTCATGAATGATTGCCGTTCAATTTTGCTGTCGGTTCTACAACATGTTTCGCATGTTGACGGCTCATGTCCTGTTGATACTAATCATCAAAGCTTTTGAATTTTTACATCTATATACACTCTTTATTCAATTTTGAGGATGACATACAGTTGCATTTCATAGATGTTGATATCTTAGATTTTATAGGTTAGACAAGTAATTCCTTTCCATATATAGCCACATGGTGTTTGGCAAATTGCCTAATCAATCAGCATTTTTTTTAATACTCTATGCTAATTTTTATTGCTTCCACTGCCACTAAATATATGCGAGATGACTTCCGGTTTTAACTCCTTTAGGCTTAAATGAGTTTATAGAAATTACAATAGCTTGCATTTGCATTTGATTTTCCGTCCTACCTTCGTTTTATTTTGGTAACTCTGCTGAATTTGTTATTGTATAAATTGCTACAGTTGATCGTTAACTGTCATGTATTTATTTACTTCGTAACTTTTATATTCCAGGGCATTGTATTTCATAATATACTATTCTTTGTTAAAATTTTGAAGTTTATTATAGATCCTTCATGAAAGATTGGATCTTAAAAAGAAGAAAAAATCAGATGAAACATTGCAGCTAGGTAACACTTCCGTCTGATAAGAGTGTGCTAACCCTTTATTTAACCGACCTGTCTTAACCATCTGTTCAGTTGACGTGTCTTACGCTTTTTTCTATTTTGTCTTGTATCAAGCTGATTTAAAGCTTACATACAAGAAACGGCTCAAATAGTGACGACAAATAACCGTCGACGGCCGTCGCAAGCCGTCGCTGGCCGTTGCCAAATGCCGTCACAAATAATGTTGACGCTAAGCAAATAGCGTCGGCCATGGCGACGGCTTTGGACACCACTTTTGCGACGGCTAGCGACGACAAAGTTTCCACGTGGACAAACGGTTATAATTCATACAAACGGCCATAAGCCATCACAATCCGTCACCATATTTCCCTAACAAGTCGTCGCTAACCGTCACTATTCCTTATAAATAAGCCGTCGCTATGCGTGGCAAAACTGGGTAAAAAACCCTCGCAAGCCGTCGCTAACCGTTCCCAACGTGACCAGAAACCCGTCACTAGCCATCGCCAGCTGTCGCCAAACTATAACTTTTTTTTATATTTCAGCAGCTAACAAGACATCAAACCACACAAACTCAAAATGCAGTTCATCTGCAACTCATGTACACTCAATTTCACATTCTATCAACTCAAATTCTCATTCAATCACCTCATCAACACTATAAATCAACTCATACCATCAATACGTCCAAAAAATAAAAATATAAACGATAAACTATCAAAAAACCATCAACACATTCACATGAAACAAACCATGTCCAAAATACCATCATCGATCGTCTCCACAAAATACCACAAACATCTCAAGTCTATCACCAACAACTAGTTTGTATTTACAAAACAAGTCCAAAATAATAAAAAAAGACAAGTACCTACCTACTCATCATCATCTCTGTTCTGCTCGTCCTCCTTATCCTCACCGTCCTCCTTCACGGGCTCACTCGGCGGCATCACACCATGCTCCTGAAGAAATGCAGCAATCCGCGCATCCAGCACGGTCTCGAGCCTGTTCTTCTGAAAATCCTCTAAAGCTGCAACCTGCTGTCGAAGCATGTGGATCTCCTCCTCATCCTGACGCCTCGTATAAGAGGCCTGAGTCCCCGCCATTTGTAATTATATTAAAATAGTTAGAAACCATTGTCAAAAGTTTTTTTATACACTTTACATGCTTTATACAATTATTGTAATAGAGTTGTCGATATAAAATGCACACCAATTAATGGAACCAATTTATAGTAATTATTTATGCCAGTAATTAATATTTGTTTACGTGGATTGAGTACCTAAGTGATATTAAGTAATAGCACTTGGGTATGTTTAAATGCTTTAATAAAACGCTTTACCTCTATGTTTCCGAAGTCGTAGCATCTACCCCTGGTAGGAGGGTTGATGATTCTGTTCCAGATGCGATTGCACTCCTCCACGTCCGGCTCTTGACCTAACTGCGTCGCTTGAGCATCTAACGCCCTGTATTTGTCCTGCGATAGCGGACAATTATGGAATACATTAAATACTCAATTCAAAATAACAATGTGAAATACAAATTATTACAAATGCTAACCATCGTTTCGCAGGACTTAGGGTCCGACCAGGTATATGAGGTGTTACCCTCCTCATCTGTCCGCTCGACGGCATGAGTCTGTGTAAATACCTCAGCAAATGTAGGATCCAGTTGGAGCGTCGACATCTGAAATGATAAAATAAATATTTGGAATTAATCAATACGATTTAAAAAGTTTAGAATTATTTGTAAATGTGATTTATCGTTCGTACCAAGTCGCGACGATGCTGGGAGAAGGACTTAGACCCAGCCCGATGCAAAGCAGGATTTTTGAGCTTGTTTGCTCTATTTCGCCCTGAAAGCTCCTGTATATTTAATTATATGATTAATTGATGGATATACAAAATAAAATTTTAAAACAAGCTTAAGTAATTTACCCTCGCAGCTTCCGTGGCCCACAATTTCTGGAAATCGGCGTAGACCTCCTCGCCCATCCACTGAGGCCTCTTTTTCGCTTTTTTTTGCCTTTTATACATTACCCGAATAATTTTTCCTCATCTTCTGATTCCATGCGGTGAGGAAAACATCCATATCTTCATCCCGGACAAGTACAGAACACTATAAATTGACAAACAAACTGTATTACATATTTTATATAATTTTGCAGTTGAGAAATAAATTTATACTTACAAGAACCTCCGCGAGGATGGCATTCTTAATCTGCATAGGAATATCGTCCCAGTGAGGCCACGCCTCTGTCCACCTAGTGACATATGCTTATCTAGACACACGTAAAACAAGCTTTCCTGGAATAATATCCAACCCCCTGCAGAAAGTACGATATTAGCATTTAATAACTTTTGGATATTAAGCATTTACGAAATTAAAAACTTACCCTACGGACTTGTGCGCGAGCTCTACGACCGGACGTGTATCCGGTGCTGTACCGCTCGCACCTGCGTCTGAACTATGGGTAGGTCGATGTCTAGGAGGAATATCTGTCACAAACAGATTATTTCGTATAATAATAACTCATACATCATTATGCACATCCATTATCAAATAAACTCATACAACATATATTATCAAATGCAACTACAAGACCCATTTACATAAAAGAAGAAGAACCAGCTAATAAATAACCATAGCACATCATATATAAGTTCACAAAATAGTACATCACATAAGTTCACAAAATAGCCCATTATATAAGTTCACAACATAGCACATCATATAAGTTCACAACATAGCACATCATATAAGTTCACAACATAGCGATAATAATATTATTCTTCTTCATTTTCTGATTCATTCTCGGTCTCATACTCTATATCGTTGTCCTCTGTACTCTCAGAAGCTTCTATTAATTCATTTGATTCATCGTTTAAAGACTCTAAATTAACATCATTAGCAATTATTATTTCATCGTTTTGATTTGCATCCGTTTGATACGCTGCATCGTCTGGAATAGCAATTCCTTCAAAGGTAAATCTTGCCTTTGTTTTAATTACAGCAGACCAATCTGCTTTATCTCTTTTTAAGGACAGATATGGAGCAAAGTAAACTTGTAATGCTTGCTTTGCCAATACAAAAAGATCATACTAATAGTAATGCGATGTGTTCTTTATTTCTATAAGCTTGTTATCTTTATGCACATTGATTCCAGTACCAGGAACATTGCTGAACCAGTTGCACTTGAATAGAACAACTTTTTCAACGGGTTGTACATAATATGTCAACTCTAAAATATGTGTCAAGACACCATAAAAGTCTTTTATATGCTCTTCGGGATCATCACTACCTTTGATAAATACACCACTATTATATGTTAATCTGTCAGTACCATGGTCTTTGATGTTGAATTTAAATCCATTGACGAAGAATAATGGATAAGTCTTAACATTTCTTTTTGGTCCAAGCGCAAGATGTTGTAAACCCTCGTCATTGACGCAGTTTATTGGATCGAAAACGTACTTCGAGAACCATTTAGCAAAATCATTACTAAGATTGCCATTTGGATTTTCTGATTCGTAAATACTGCAAATATAAATGATTTTATTACTAGCAAACAATTTATGTATACATAACTGTAATAAAGTTAAAAATTTAGTGCCTAACAAATGGTGCAACTTCAGCACAATTTAGAAGAACATATGTGTGTGATACATGGTGATCTCTATCATCTAACCATATTTCTACACATTTTCCAGAAGATCGATCATGTTGTCTAAAAACAGATAACATTGTCGGACCAAAATTGGGTTCCACGGTTTTATCATTACGAGGACCACTTACAAAAGATAGGTTCACGTGATCACTTAAGTAATGAGAAAAAAAGAACGAAGCTTCTTCTTCAAGATAAGATTTACAAATCGAACCTTCAACTCGTGCTTTTTGTCGTACTTTTTTCTTCAGATGATTCATATACCTAAAATAAAATTTGTGGTTCAATTTATATGCACTAATATCGCTTTGAATTGTGAGCATAAATTTTACCTTTCAAAAGGATACATCCATCCATATTGTACTGGACCTCGAAGAATAGCTTCGGATGGAAGTTGAATAGGTAAATGCTCCATTACACTAAAAAATTCCGGAGGGAAGATTTTCTCTAATTTGCAAATCAATATCGGAATTTCTACTTCAAGTTTACGGAGACGATCAATTTTTAACGTTGCCGAACAAAGCTGTTTATATTAGCTTAACTCTGTTAAAACACCCCACACTTTTACAGGCAATAATTCTTTGAACACCACTGGTAATAAATATTCCATCATGATATGACAATCATGACTTTTCATCCCACTCAGTTTATTGTTTTTATAGTCAACACATCTACGAAGATTAGAAGAAATCTCATCCGGACATTTCAGTCCCTCAATCCATTTTAGTACAAGTTTTATTTGTTTGTTGTCTAGTTCATAGAACGCTTTGGGTTTTTTATTGTCATTAGGCTTCATATGAAGTTATGGACGTTTACAATATTCTTCTATGTCACGTCTCAAATATATATCGTCCTTTGTTTTTCCTTTGACATTCAAAACAGTATTAAACACGTTGTCAAATACATTTTTTTCATTGTGCATAACGTCAATATTATGTCGAAGTTTGAGATCTTTCCAATAAGTTAGCTCTTAGAATATGCTTTGTTTACACCAATTATGAATGTCAGATTTAACCAGAATTTCCGTCTGCTCTCCAGTCTCATGGATCTTCGGATAGTCCTTTACAATATCGTATATTTCTTCACTTGTCCAAATTTTGGGTGTTTGCAAAGTCATTCCGCTGTTAGCTTTAAAGATTTTTTAATCTCTTCTAAAAGTATGATTGGTATGCAGAAAACAACAGTGACAATCAAACCACGAATGCTTCCTTCCATACCGTCAGAAAATTGCTTGTGATTCTTCCATGCATAAAGGACAAGATAGATGACCGGCGGTACTCCAACCTGAAAGCATCCCATATGCAGGGAAATCACTAATCGTCCAAAACAAACAAGCGAACATACGAATTTTTTTTTTTTGAAATGTCGTAGGTTTCAACTCCATCATCCCATAGTTTTTTCAACTCTTCGATTAATGGTTGTAGATAAACATCGATGCCTTGTTTTGGATCATTAGGACCAGGAACGACAACAGTGAGAAACATATATGTAGTTTTCATACACATCCACGGAGGTAAATTATAAGGAGTAACGATAATAGGCCAAGATGAATATTTACTACTAAACTGAGAAAATGGTGAAAACTCATCTGTACATAAACCAAGTCTGACGTTACGGCTCTCTGCGACAAATGTTGGATACGTCCTATCAAAATGTTTCCATGCTTCTCCATCCGATGGATGTGTCAAAATTCCATCTTCTTATGTTCGCACGCTATGCCATCGCATATGACATGCAGTGATAGAGGATGCATATAACCGTTGTAGTCTAGGGATGATTGGTAAATAATGCATTCTTGTACACAGAACTTCCTTACCTTTCTTTTTTCTAGGGGTATACCTTTACCCGCCATATTTCTTACAGTTTCTAAGATTAATACCATCTTTCCAATACAACATGCAACCTTTAACACAAGTATCTATTTTTTTGTACGGCAAACCAAAAGCCGAAATTAGTGTTTTCCTTTGTAATGACTATCGCACATCACATTATCGGGTGGCATATACCTTTTCGCAGCTTGTACAACCACTGTAAATGCAGCTTCTGTAAGGTTAAATTTTGATTTCGTGGTGATGTACTCAGCGGTTACCGATAATTCAGTTCTATTTTCACAACCACTCCACAATGGCCGCTTAGCCGAAGCCAATAAATCATTTATTTTTCTGGCTTCCCTGTTCGGTTCTTCTTCAATATTGACGTCATCGTCGTCAACCTGACCGGTAGGGAACATTGACTGTGCTGCATCTTCCACCACATCTTCTATTGGATTCGTCATAACTAATTCGACCTCCGACGCTACATGATTTACTGTAGGCGCAACAAGTTCTCCATGACGATCCCATAAATAATAATTTGGCACAAAACCTGATTTGTACAAATGTACTTTAACGATGTCTAGTTTATGAAACCTCATCAGTTTACGTTTACTACACGGACAACGAAGCTCCTCGTAATTTCGATTATTAGATATTGCAAATCTAACAAATTCATTTATACCATTATAGAAATCTTCTTTCACTGAGCCTTTCATTCCAATTCTAACTTCATACATCCAAGTACGGTCAATGTAATAACTGGACATTTTTCCTGATTTAAAAATATATAGCAGTGATTTCGATAACACATACATATATTGTTCAAAGAATTTATTCAACGCATGAATATTTTTAATGGTTCATACATACAATAAAAATGTGATTTTTTTTTTTGTTTAAAGAATTTATTCAACACATGAACATTTTTAGTGGTTCATACATATAATAAAAATTTGATTTCACTGTTCAAAGAATTTATTCAACACATGAATATTTTTAGGGGTTCATACATAATAAAAATGTGAATTTTATTATCTAAGCAATTTATTTCTATCTTGAATAAATTATCACACATGAATATACTTGAACATATGAAAATAAATCAAACACATGAATATTTCTGAAAATTTCGGCAGCATAACGGCAGGGTAATTAAAACCGGCACCGTCCCGATGTACGGCTCCTCGCGCTACCATAAAGCCTCGCAGCTTTTGACAAGGGGGATTTCAATAATCTATTTCGTACGCAGACGATTTTTTTCCACAAACTAATCCTATTTGTTTTCAACCAAAATCAACCATCAACCACAATCCTACTTGCGCCATACATAGTTATTCCATACCAATAATTTCCACAACACAATTCATTTTCAAGCCCCGTCTACAACCCAACAATTTCACAACCATCGCTTTTAACTAGCTATATCCAACAACATGTACACCAATCACATATCCAATAATTACATACGCACAAAATAACGGTTCATTAACACAAACATTAACACAAAATCAAACACCAGTACACCGATAAACAAATAAATCAACAATTTAGGGTTCCAATCATTACTAAATCAACTACATTAATTCATAAACCATTGTATAATCAATTAACACATACATTTATATCATTATTAAACAATTAGTTCGTGAAATTATGTTAGAATTCATAACTTAGAGAGAGATAAATTGGTATTGAAGAATGGAGAGGGCTTGAGAAGGCCGGAGGGGGAAGGAGACAGTTGGAGGCCTCAGATCGGCGGCGGCGGGTGTTGGCTGGCGACGGCGGCGGGGTGACGGGGTCTGGGAGGGTTTGATCGTGGGTTTTGATTTGGGGGGAGCTGGTGAATGTTATGTCTTCCTGTAGCCTCGCGGTTATATTCATTTTGGGCGACGGCTGGCAACGGCTAGCGAGGGCCGCGTTTTTTAGCCGTCGCCAGCCGTCGCTTTGGTTCGTAACTAATTTGAGCATTTCTTGTAGTGTTACATGTTGAATTTAAGCTCACATTTGTTTATTCGAAAATAAATCTATGCTCCAAATTTTTTTTGTACTAAGTAGAGATTCAAAACCTAAAAGAAGTTAAGTCCTAAAGATTTAAAAGTTGCAGATTTCACACAGAACCAAGGCAGAGGCTGCGGAACACGAAACACTTTGTTCTACGTTAACAATATATAGTTTATACTTGCACTTTTCCTTCTGAACTGTGCAAGACATGTTTCACTCAAATGTAAGCCAATTGAATATACATCAGGCAACTATTAATTGTCATAAACTGTTTTGACATCATGAGCCATGACTCAACAAAGTCTAGTTTTTGTCCTTCTAAGTTAAGCATCTGCAACGTGTGTTATGGCCGTCGTCACATAACAATAAAAAAATTTCTCAACATCTACTTTTTCGACACTTCCTTAAATTGCACTGCTGCCCCCTTTGACTTTTTAATTTCAATGCTCCGTTCTTTATGATACACTGCTTTTAGTTCGTACTACTACATCATCATAAACAAGGACAAGAATCAATAAGTTGCTATCGTAATGCTTCTTATTTCCTCGGTCTTGCTTGTAGCCCTGTTTACAAAAAATCAACATTCAGTTATATGCATATTTCTAAGTACCTATTTCTTCCCTCTCAATTATAACATAACATGAATGTCATAGGAAGTTTTTTTTTTTGGATAACACATGTGTAATCAAAGTTCATTTATTTGTTCACTACTGTTAAACCATGAATTAAACTTTAGCTTTGTTGTTCCATGTTATTAAAATGTGATTCAGGTTATTTGGTTTTCCGCCCAATATTTATCAAAAAAAAGTCTTGGAAAATAATATCTTTATATATGCAAAAATTAGAGGGTGGTAAGAAAGAAAGCTTACTCTAACTTAAATAGCCTTAGCATGAAGTTTTTAAAAAAGGGGCCTGCTTAGTTATGAGTCTTGGACTCTATTTCATTCTTCTATATTCTTTTTTTTGTAGTAAATTGAAATTCAATTTGGATGTGGAATTACCTTATTCTGATCAGTTGTGTTTATCTCGATAAATAATTAATTTTGTACAATCTTTATAGCTATAAATCACTATTTCCAAACATGCACTATTTGCATGCAACATATTTTTAGAGTAAGATAATTAGAAATTATCAATGTTTACGGTGGTATTTTGCGGATTAACGCATGACGAACAATGTGTTAGTGTTTTGTTTAAAATATTTAGATACTAAATTGTAGCCGCAAAATATTTGCTTTAAAATATAATTACTGTAAAATACAAGTTCGCATTATTCAGCAGAAAATGAATTATCATGTTGCAAAATTGGTAATGTTGTTATTCAATTAAGATTTGTTCACAACATAAATTTATTGGGTCGAGTTGAGGAGTTCATGTTTGGCAATTCATTTTTTGAGAGTTATGAGTCCAGCTTTTTATTATTGTTGTGAAATCCAGAACTTATTCTTATCAGTATGAGATGAATTTTGGCTAACAAACCATTTTTTTTAACTATTTCCACATGTGTTTCTTGCCATTTTATCTAGTCAATTTTGTAAAAAATATTTCTTTGAAGAAAATTTTCTCTGTACATGAGATTAGTTGCTCATTTAGATCTTTTTGTTTCATTTAATACAGAAGTTAGACGTGCTACTTTACCGTGACACATCAATTTTTGTCACTAATTTCTTTTGTTATTATTATTGTCGGAAGAGATTATTCCATTCACTAAACTTCTAAACTAAACCGTCCAAACAAAAAAAAAAAATTTTTGTGATGCTTTACCTAATATTTATTTATGTTAAGCCTATATAGAAAATAGGATAATAAAACGAAGGTGTTGTATTTTCTGACCCAGTATTATTGGTTACGTTTTCTATCATTTCTAGTCTTAAATCTGTACGTGTTTAGCTGAAAAGGTAAGTGGATTTGTTACCAATGGTTTCAGCAATTATATTAGGTTTGTGGATCAAATTCAGTAGAGAAGGGAAGTGCACATGTGAACTACAAATCAATTAAAACATAGAAACTTAAATGATGACAGAAGGGGTGCAGAAAAGCCCTTTTGACTGAAATATCATATTTTTATTTAATTATTTTTATTTAATTTTTTTACTAGAGCTACATCTTGCAGTTGAATTATCATTCCAATATAATTTTTTTGCAAAGCATAGAAGAAAGGAAGATAATATGGAAGTCTGTAATTATGGCAGAAGAAGAATTGCACCCCAAAGACCTCATATTTGGATAGCCATAGATCTATGATTTTGGCAGGCTGTTTGGAGATATGGCCGGCTTTTGCAGTTTAACAAGTGCCCTGAAAAAGACAACACTTGCTTCTGCTCTGCATAATGGGGTTCCATGTCTTCTTTTGGTTCCTTTTATTGGATTATTGCAATAGTAATGGTAAGAAATTTATTGTTAACCTTAAGTTGCTGGATGCGGGATGATTATAGATCAAGTTATATGAGCTATATTTAGATTCCCGAATTGTTGTCATTCCATTCGCGAAATGTTGTCGTTCCATTATTGTTTTTGTTGTTGTTAGAATTTGGTAAAGAGGAAGAGAGAGATTAAACGTTAAGAAATTAGAAGACTACATTGTTATTCACATGCCCCAGTTGATACATCTCATAAGCATTAAATAAATAAAGAAATAAAACTACTTCCTAAACTCTAGGTACGTTGCTAAGGACTAGGTAACTAAACATATCAAGATACTTAAGAATAGGACAAAAGCAAATACTTATTCCTAACACCCTCCTTTAAATCAATATGCTAATATTCAGTTAATAAAACAATGAAATGAGTTTCTCATTTTCTTTATCTTCTTCTTCATCTTTGCATAGACGATCTCGATCTCAACTTTCAACTCAATCTGGTTGGACATGCTCAACTGTTTTGTGTTGATCGGTACTTTAACCATCAACAACCACTCTTGGTTTTCTTTGAGGGATCTTCTTGGTCTCTGCATATGGACCATTCCTTGATACCGCGGTATTTGTCATCTCCGAACAAGCTAGAGCTGCGGCTCTTTTTCATTTGCTTGCTGGATAACACAAAATCAAATCTTCTTCACTCACAGACTCATCTGCTTCACTCGTAGACATATACCCATTCTCTAATAGGTATTTCATCAAACAGTTCTCTCAAGCATTCACAAATATCCAACGTACCAAACGACATTACACCCTTCGTCGTCTTTGTCTTCATCACTGTCACATCATCAACTAATGTTCTTTCTTCATGCTAACATCAAACAACACACTATCCACATACTGATCCCTTAGCACTATCATGCAACTCATCACAGTGATCAACCCAGCTCAAACACTCCACTTCAATTGATAAATCTAGGAACATCTTCATTACCTTCAAAATTCATTCACTAACTGCTGTCAACACAACTCCTTTCCAGTCCCGTATCATCACAGAACAGAAGTCCACCATCACAACATTTCAACTGTCATTACAACAAGATACGGACATCACCAACTTGCACCTTTCTCTTTTCTTTCGTCAACACTATTTCAACTTCATTTCCCAACAGCCTACAGTCCAAGATAACCACTGCATCCTCTACCTATACTTCACTCACCACGTCCATTCCACTTAAGATCATCTCATTTCAAAAAACACACACAAAAAGAAACTTCATTGCCCAAACTTCCTCCTCAACGACATTACCCAAAACTTTAGCATGACCTCATTAACATTGTGTTCAAATAAACTCTTCCAACTTCTTCATATACTTCAACTTTAATCCACATCAAAACAACAAAACCGGCATATCCACAACACCCATCTAGTTGCAATAACTTTCATCACCATACCACAACTGCAATCTTCATCAGAAAAAACAAACAATTCACAATGCTCCAACCTTAAAGTCCTCTCTGATTCACTGCTACAGCCTGCTTCGAACAACTGGCACCTCCATTTCCTGTCGCTCATAAGCCAACGATCACTGCACGCACACTACCACTTCATCCTTCCTCAACCACAACAAACCGTCAAACAGTCTCAGTTGTTTTGAAAACTGCAAACCAAAGCTGTGCTGCAAATTTTCATTTTTCTTCACTACCTACAACCTGCGCATACTTGCATACTTCATCTACTTGAAGCACCAAAACAATTTCTCAAACCTTTAAAAAAACTGCTATTGCTACTTCACCTCAAAAGAGTGCATTTCATAGTTAAAGCCCACAAAACCTGCTCCAGATACTAACCACAAATGTGTAACCAACTTCAACAACAATCTTACAGAATTTCACTACATCACCACTACCCAAGCTTTGGTTCCACAAATCATCACCTTGAACACACTCTTCCCTTTTTTTTTGGGCATTAACAGCCAATCGAACATGTTGAGCGAACTTCACAACTAGTGTCCCAACTCCAGTGCTGCATTGCCACAACACCCCCTTTGGACCACTACCTTTGACAAACAACATGCCACTCCTGCCATACAACAAACATCGTCGAACTGCTCCACAGCACTTTGATCTTCTCGTTATTCAGAACTGCTTCGTCATACAACTCACCAAGTCCGACCAACTACTGACTCCCTTTCACATCCTATCTGACTATTTAGCAACTCCCCTCACCAGAACGGTTTTTCGAATCTTTCTTCCATTGCTTTCATAGTATCATGAATCCCAACAGACATGTCTGCCCCTCCTACAATCTCCACCGATTTCATTATAGGAGCAGGAATCATAAAATGCATGCCTACCACCTAGGATGGGCGACTGATTGCAGAAGCAATTCAGGTTATTGAAATCGAACTAGTATTTGATGCTAAAATAGCAGAAGTCTTTGTGATTATACAAGTTCTGAAAAATACTTTCCCCTTTATTTCTTCCGACTCCATAATAGCCTCAAATATGACATCTGCATCCTTTAGATCTTCCATGCTAGTTGTGCATCGAAGGCAACTAATAGCAACAGTTCCTAATTCCGTAGATGATGTTAGAATTTTAGAGGAGGAAGAGGAATAGATTATGAGAAAAAAATGAATTTTTAATACATTACTTGATATTGCTTCATACAAATGAGCGATTACATCATAATTTATATAAGAGAGAATCTCTAGACTTTTCTTTTTTCTAGACTTTTCTTCATTTTACATATTTGTTTAGTCTAGATTCTTCTCTAATCTTATTTTGATAACTCTAATATTTATTACCATTTATTTTGTGCTTTCCTGAATACAAGAATAAAATTTGTCTCATAATCAACATTTCCTTAAAATCCAAGTTTATTTCCAATATTCCCCCGTAAACATGGTTTTGCAAATTGATGCAAGATTTGGATTCTTTGTATTTTACGTGCTTTGGTAGGACTAAAGAAATTATCCAAATTTTCTTTTTTAGTTTCTTCCTCTTTCCCAGTACGAAGATCTTCAATGCAATTTTTTCAACGTGCTCCATTCATTTTGTTCTCCTCCATTCACACAAGTCGTTCCAAACAGTGTGTGCTCTAGCTTCCATCTTATTGTGGGGTCATAAACTTTGAATGAATCTTATATGTCATCTTTCCATTCTTTCATAATTTCATTCTTACAATTGTTTATCCATCCAACTGCTTTGCTTACTTCCCAAATATGACTTTTGCATGACATTTTAGAAAATATTGGTTGGAAAATAAAGTTCTTTGAAATAGGAAAGTTATAATCTTTGCTCACCATTTTGTTCCTATCTTCACAAAATTCATAATTGGACCCTTCCACTTTCATTTTGCTTTCATCTACTTTCACGTTGCTTTCATCAATATCATTTTGTAATTCTTTCCTACTTCTTTCCTCCTTTGTCTTGTTATCTTTTTCCGCATCTTCAGTACCAATTCCTTCTTCAACAATCACGCCTTTAGACACACATTTTTCTTCTGTGCTCTTCATATTTTCCTCACCGGATTCTTTGTCAACATCAACACCCTTGCAAACTTTATTTATGTCCCACTCCACATTCTTAAATACTCCATGGATTTCTTCCTTAATGCTATTTTTCTCGCCGTCTTCTTCTTCATTTTCTTTTTAAGCTAATAGCAGTGCACCATCTTCTGAACATGTTTCTTCAACGTGATTGATCTTCTCTTCAACTTTCCTATTTAATCTCAAAAACTTGAAGAATCTCCAAAAGTTGACCAATATTCATGGATTTTACATCCTTAGAATCTCCAATTTCTACAACTATGTTGTAAAATTTTCTCAATAACTCTAGAATCTTCCATTTTCTCTCCATATTTTTTCAATTGATTTACAAGAGAAAAAACTCGAGAAAAATAATCATCTATTAATTCTGAAGATTCCATATATTAAGATTCAAACATATGTTGCAGATTTTGAAATCGAATTTTCTTCATTTTAGTAATTCCAATGAAGTCATTCTCCAAGGTCTCCCATGCTTCCTTGCTTGTAGATGCATCCATTATTTTTTTGAACATATCATCACCCAAGCCTTGATGAATGATGACTAATACTCGCAAGTCAATCATCTTCAAATTCTTCAATTTATCCCTTTTAATTTGGGATAAAATGGTAACATCGACGGGTTCTTCATACCCATTTTCTACGATATCCCACAAGTCTTACGATTCAAGCAGCTTCTTTATGTGGATGCTCCAAGTGCCATAATTATCTTTCTTCAATAATGGAATTTGTGCCATCTTCCTTGATTATCAAACCAGGCTCTGATACCACTTTGTTAGAATTTTAGAGGAGGAAGAGGAATAGATTATGAGTAAAACAAATGAATTTTTAATACATTACTTGATATTGCTTCATACAAATGAGCAATTACATCATAATATATATAAGAGAGAATCTCTAGACTTTTCTTCATTTTACATATTTGTTTAGTCTAGATTCTTCTCTAATCTTATTTTGATATCTCTAATATTTATTACCATTTATTTTGTGCTTTCCTAAATACAAGAATAAAATTTGTCACATAATCAACATTTCCTTAAAAAACAAGTTTATTTCCAACAGATGATTGTCCTTTGGAAATAAAAGGACTTATGGAAGAAGATATTGATCGAGTGGCGGTTGAAAGAGATTTGAGATCCGAATTGTGGATCCATACGTCGAACCCAGCGACCGCAGCGAGTTGAGAGCCACCTGAACCCATCTGACCGACGTCGATAACTCCGATTGTTTTCAGATTATTGGCCATCGAAAAATGAACTATTATTATTATTTCTGATACCATGTTAGGTAAAGAGAGAAGAGAGAGATTAAACGTTAAGAAATTAGAAGACTCATCTCATAAGCTTTAAATAAATAAATAAATAAATCTGCTTCCTAAACTCTTGGTACATGACTAGGTAATAAACATATCAAGATACTTAAATAGACAAAAGCATATTCCTAACAGTGGTAACTTTAAATCTTTAATACGTACGTGTTGTTATAAAGTAAACTATAAACGAGGAAATGCTGCAAGCCAACATGATCTTGAATATATCCTGCAATGCTCGGCTCTGACTTCTTTTGGGAGTCCAAATTTGAGCACTATTTTCTTTTATTATACTTCTATTTTACATTTATGGTGAAAATGAAATAATATTGTAAGGAGTCAAGAATTATATTTTTGTTCTTGGTTAAAAATGTCAATACTGCAAAATATACATTCAAAATTGTTGCAAATGCTTTTGCATTTGCATACACAATATAATGTGGTTATTAAATGAACGGAGAAAACATGCATATTAATTTTAAAAAAAAAATTGTTTTTTGCTAATTTATTGCTACCTACTATGTTAGTTGCACAAAGTCAAAAAATAAATATTACTGATTCTAAAAGCATTGTGATGTAGTCATTGTTATTTCATATAGTTTGTAGAGCAGATAAGTAGCAAACGCTGTTAATATACCTTTATACTGTTTTTTCTTTTGCTTTGCCACATCGCACTGGTATGAGTTATATCGATATATTTATATAGTAAAAACTGTTAACCGAAAATTATCAATTTTTTATAATAAATGCTTTCGGCTGTTAAGCCTTCTTCCCCAATTTATCAGATCTGGTCTTTACTTCTTTTCCATTTTTTTTTCTTCTTGAATCAATTTAGTTTATATTTTGACATGGTATCAGAGCAGCAACTTCAGATCTGAGTTTGTATTCTTCAATTGAATCCATTAATCCACGATTTAGAAGATTCGAAGTCTTCTCTTCTGCTTCATGACGATTCGAGATGAGCAAGTACAAGCTCAGAATGATCCGTTGTTTCTGCACTCCAGCGATCATCCTGGACTTTCGTTAGTTCCAGATGTGCTTGACGGACAGAATTTTGGAGAATGGAGGATTTCTATGAGAACAGCGTTATCACCAAAGAACAAGATCCACTTTATCAATGGCGACTCTGTGCGACCAGCAAGAACAGATCCGAATTATGATCGATGGAATCGCTGCAATGACATGGTCCGCACCTGGTTATTGAATGGATTGGGTAAGGAGATTCGTCGAAGTGTATTGTATACCGATACAGCACAAGGAATATGGGAAGAATTGGAGATCAGATTTGGACAGCTGAATGGAGCTTAACAGTATGCTGTTAAGAAGGAATTGAACAGCTTGACGCAAGGATCTGACTCAATTTCATCTTACTACACAAAGATGAAGATTGCATGGGATGAACTGAGCAATTTACGCAAGTTTCCAAAATGCAGCTGTGGTTCAGTGAAAGAATTCATGAATTTTGAAGATGACGAGCGGTTAATTCATTTTCTGATGGAATTAAAAGATGTCTACACTGGAACTAGAGGATCAATACTTATGTTGACACCCTTACCTAGTGTGAATCAAGCAAATGCTATGCTTTTGGAGGAAGAAAAGCAGTGTGAGATGCAGGGGCTTAACAACACTCAGACATTTGAAGATTCTATTTCCATGAATGTAATACCAGCTAGAAACTCTACCCAGCCTTCTACTCAACAGAAAAACAGTGGAAATCGTAAGTCGCTTTACTGCACAAATTGTAAGAAAACAAATCATACGGTTGATAGATGCTATTTTCTTAATGGATTTCCTGAGAGTTACAAGACCAGAAATAAGAAGATTGGATCAGTAAAGAAATTTGCAGGAGCAGTTTCCACATCTTCAAACTCAGTCGATCTTACTTCAGAACAGTTGGCAAAGCTGTTGAGTCTTCTTGATAGTAATGCATCATCGAATAAAGCTGCTGAACAAGATGATTTTGCTGGTTTTGCAGGTACAACTTTTACTTCTCATTTTTTCAATAATACTTCATGGATAGTTGATACTGGAGTTGATTGTCATATGTGTTGTTATTCTTCCTTATTCGAGAACACACACAAAATTGAGAAGCCTTTTTTATCACATTGCCAACTAGAGACAGAGCAACAATTGATACAGTGGGATCAGTCAAAGTTTTGCCTGAATTGATATTGAGAAATGTCTTTTTTGTTCCTGTGTTTAAGTGTAATCTTCTTTCCATTGGTAGACTTATCAGGGACATGCAATGCAGAGTTTTATTTACTCCCACAAGGTGTTTATTACAGGCTCCTTCTATGAAGACACCACTGGAGATTGGTAAGGAATACAAAGATTTATACATGTTAGTATCACATGCAGATAAACAAATAAATAAAGATTTAGCAGCAGCTGTTTCTTGCAGCGATACCGTAGCTTTGTGGCATGTCAGGTTGGGACATTTACCATATTATAAGTTTCAACATCTGCATTTTTTAGGTAATGAACAGTTGAATACAAAAGAAGTTGTACCTTGAGCCATATGTGCTAAATCAAGACAAACAACACTTGTGTTTCCTTTGAGTTCTATTACTACTACTTTACCTTTTCAATTAATTCATGTAGATATATGGGGACCCTACCACACTGCTACCTATAATGGCTATAAATATTTTTTGACTATAGTAGATGATTTTACAAGGTCCACTTGGATACATC
The DNA here is from genome assembly GCA_030737875.1 of Allium sativum. NCBI lineage: Eukaryota > Viridiplantae > Streptophyta > Magnoliopsida > Asparagales > Amaryllidaceae > Allium > Allium sativum. The sequence goes on along the minus strand of CM060925.1, from coordinate 300,571,964 downwards.
TTTTGTCTGCAAAAAGCAGTGCTTTTACTTTGCTTAAAAGTTTCATTACTAAGGTAGCCACTCAGTTTGGTAGGAAAGTTCAAACTATGAGGAGTGACAATGCTTTAGAATTTGGGACTAGCAAAGAATTTGCCTTGTATTTGTTTGCACAAGGTATTATGCATCAAACTTCTTGTGTGGTAACTCCACAACAAAATGGGGTCATTGAAAGGAAACATAGACATCTTCTAGAGATAGCAAGAGCACTTATGTTTCATTCAAATTTACCTTCGAAGTTTTGGGGTGAAAGTGTTCTTACAACTGCTCACAACATAAATAGACTTCCATCCACAGTTCTTAAGCATAAAACTCCATATAAAGTTCTTTATCATAAAGCACCTTCTTATGATCATATTCGAAGTTTTGGATGTTTGTGCTTTGCTTCTACTCTCAAAGCAGGAAGAGATAAATTTCAAGCAAGGGCAGTGGCTTTATTTATTGGTTACCGTTTTGGAAAGAAAGCATACAAACTTTATAATCTAGAGACACATTCAGTTCTCATCTCTAGAGATGTGGTGTTTCATGAAGGGGTTTTTCTTTTCCATTCTACTGTCGCATCTTCACCAGTTACTACTCCCCCATTTATATCCTACTGCACCTTTGCCTTGTGATGATGAGATGACAATTTAATCCCTTCTGCTCCTCCTATTTCAGAGACACAAAGTTTAAGAAGGCCATCTAGAATTACTCATCCCCCTAGTCATGTGCAGGATTATATTTGTTCTTCAGTCGATGCTAATGCTTGCTTTTGCGATCATACTTTAACTTCTTTAGTTCAATTTCCAGCAGCCTCTATGTCTTCTATTGTGAAACCTGATCATGAGCCACTGTCATATGAGCATGCTTGCAAGTATGAAGTTTGGAAAAGGCTATGAATGAAGAATTTGCAGCTCTTCATTTGAACAATACATGGGAGATTAGTGAGCTGCCTAAAGGTAAAAAGCTGAAAGTGGGTGTATAAAGTCAAAAGGAAGGCTGATGGGTGCATAGATAGATATAAAGCAAGATTAGTGGTAAGAGGGTTTACTCAGCAAGAGGGGGTTGATTATAATGAAACTTTTTCTCCTGTAATTAAGATGACGATAGTTAGAGCTTTAATTTCTATTGCTTTGAAAAGGCAGTGGTCTATTTTTCAATTAGATGTTAATAACGCATTTTTACATGGAGATTTGGATGAGGAAGTTTACATGAAAATGCCGCCAGGACTTGCAGTTGATGATCCTACAAAAGTATGTCGTCTAAAAAAGTCCTTGTATGGTTTGAAACAAGCTTCTAGGCAATGGTATGCCAAGTTATCTCATTCTCTAAAAATAAAAGGGTATGTGCAGTCAATGAACGATACTCTTTATTCTATAAAAAGGAAGGATCATCTATGGTTTGTATTGCCATTTATGTAGATGATATTCTACTGACAGGGAATAACTTGGATGAGATCACAATCCTCAAAAATTACCTTGATGCTGAGTCCAAAATCAAAGATCTTGGTTTGTTGCATTATTTTTTGGGAATCGAGTTTACTTCTTCCTCGCAAGGAATGTTAGTCAGTCAAAGAAAATTTATTAGTGAGCTTCTTCATGATTTCCCTCCAAGTAGCAAACATAATTGTATCAGTCCACTTGATTTGAACATCAAGTTGCTACCAGATTGTGATACTCTGCTTGAAAATCCAAAGGTTTATAGGCAAATAGTTGGAAAACTTAATTTTCTTGTTCACACAAGACCTGATTTGGCATACTTAGTCAAGTTTTAAGTCAGTTCAATCAAGCTCCTCGACAACCTCATTTAGCAGTAGCCTATCATGTGTTGTCTTATCTCAAAGGCACACAATAAAAAGCTTTGCTGTTCAATAATTCGCCAGACTTCAGTCTTAAAGCCTACTGTGATGCGGATTGGGCAACTTGTCCTTACTTTAGAAAATCAGTCTTAGGTTTTACAGATTTTCTTGGTGGAAATCTTATTTCCTGGAAATCAAAGAAACAACAAAGTGTATCACTATCTTAGGCAGAATCAGAGTATAGATCTCTTCGCAGGGTCTGTGCTGAATTGGCTTGGCTTAGCAGGCTGCTTAGTGAGTTTGAAGTCCCAATTATCACTCCTATTTCAGTTTAATGCAATAGCCAATCGACTGTCTACATTGCGCACAATCCAGTGTTTCACGAGAGAACTAAACACATTGAACTTGATTGTCACTACATTAGGGAAAAACTGCTTGAAGGTCTGATTTCTCTTTCTTATGTTCCCACTCAGGCACAATTGGCAGATTTCCTCACAAAATCACTACCTGCTGTGAAGCTACAGGATGCTATTTCCAAGATGGGAATTGTGAACACTCCTCCATCTTGAGAGGGGGTGTTAATATACCTTTATACTGTTATTTCTTTTTCTTTGCCATGTGGCACTGGTATGAGTTGTATCGATATATATATAGTAAAAGCTGTTAACAGAAAATTATCATTTTTTTATAATAAAAGCTTTCGGCTATTAAGCCTTCTTCCCCAATTTTTCAGATCTGGTCTTTACTTCTTTTCCATTTTTTTTCTTCTTGAATCAATTTAGTTTATATTTTGACAAATGCCTAAAACTAAATTTAAATTTAGCATAGCACATAAAACTTTTTATTTATTGGAGAATACTTTGACCAATCGTGAACGTCTTATTCTATAATAAACACCAGAAAGCATGCTAACTTTTCCTTGGCTTGGAGCTAGAGTTACAAACAATTGTCATAAAAACATGTACCTAAAGCAATATACAGATAAAAAAAATTAAATATTTGATTTGCAGGATTATCCATCCAAAAATGGAATATTATAATCATGTGAAGAGCAAGACAAGGTGTAGCGCATGCATTCTTGTTTATTGTACTTTTTTTAACATCTGAATTGTAGCTCTAATTTATAACTATTGGATAGACTATTTGGAAAGAAACAACATGCAAGTTTGAGTAGGTTGAAACCAAAACCATATGTATGTATAATGTATACATGGAAATTAGGCACCTTTATGACATAGATAAAATTAATAGAAATGATAATAACTATGCATAATCAGTTTATCCAAACATACTCATCAATAGTACAATAATTTTGGCAATGGAATTGCATAAAATTTTTTTTTGTATGGACCAGATTAGTGGCCTTATAGGTGGAATGTGAAATATGTAATATATTGCACATATTGCTTAATTTACATATTTTTCACTATCGGTGAAACTAATTAAACTTCAACTTAGACGTTTAACTATCATGCTCACTTGCTTAGATCTTCACCTTTTAGGTTACAGCCAAGTAAAGCATGATTTATACAGTACATGTTCATTTTTATTTTACATTTATGAATGTATATCATCTGTTATAGCAACATGTACATTTACCATAATTTATACATTAATCTATGATGGTGGAGAAGTTTATAGTCGCTTAAGTAGCAATTATGAGTAAATAAGCCCTCCTTGATTACACATCCATATGTTTTAATTTTATTTGTGCATTACTGCATTTATTTCCCCACATTTATCTTACCTTTTCTCATTTCATCTTTGTTGCTTTGCCAAGTTATTCAAACTTCAATGCCTGTTTTCAAAGGTAAGAACGGAAAAGTTGCCAACTTAAACCATGTAGCGCTATTAGATATGGATTTTGTCATACATTTTGAGGTCAAGAATAATTCTTTATCTTGATTTGTGTTTTTACTGGGTTTGAATGAAACTTATGCAACCTTATAACAAAAACAGGTGGATGTATAAAAAAAGGTTATGAAAAATCAAGGGAATATTATCAAAAATTCATGGAAAGTTATTAATTTGATGCATATTATTATATACTAAAGCTAAATCAAGTATATTATTTGACTACTCGGTGATCCTTATCTGTAAAAACAATTTATGAAAATAATGTATATGTTAAATATTTGCTATTTTAGATTCATATATGTGTGTTATAGTCATTGTTAAGTTTAAATGCCACATGCAAGATTAGCTGTTTTGTCTTTTTACACAGTTGTTAACCTTCATGTTATAGATAATAGAATTGAAAAGAGAACTTTTAGAAACTCAATTAATAATCGATGAACTATAAATTTTAGAATTAGTGTTAAATGAGAAAAGTAAACAACTTTAAGTACACGTACCAAATTACAACTTCATTTAAAAATAGATTTCCACTACGTGATTTTGTATCATCTCAACTTTCATCACTACAAGAAAAATGCCTTATTGCAACTAGCTATTTGCAACCAGGGCCGGTCCTGGCCTAGTGCGAGCCGTGCGACCGCACAGGGCCCATTAGGTCAGGGGGCCAAAAAAAATTTGTATTACCTTTACTAGAGCTGCTTTTTCTTGTCAGTATGCGTGTACTTGATAGTAATTTATCCATGCAAAAGTAGATATGATTGTATGCTTTGTTAATATCTATCAATATATTAAAATGGAGATGTAGCTTGTGTGGACCTCTAGTTGATAGATTGAAAATGTGGGTAAAAACTTTATGAATTTGCTGAAACACGCAATTTTCTCAATGGAGATGCACAGTGGAAAAAGCACATTTTCACTTAAGTTTAACTTCATAAAAAAAAAAATAAGGGCCCAAAATTTTGGGTCCGCACTAGGCCTATAAATACTCAGGGCCGGCCCTGTTTGCAACAGACCTCAAATGTCAGTTGCAGTAAACGATGTTTAGCAACAGAACTTTCGTAGCTGTTGCAATAGATAAGATTTAACAACAGACTTTACCTTCCTATTGCGAAAAGCATATTTTTCGCAACAGCGTTTTCGTGCATGTTGCGAAAACATGCTTTTAGCAACTCCACTTTCATTCCTGTTGCAATAGACATATTATTTGCAACTACACTTTCAAACCAGTTGCAAAAATTATATATTTAGCAACTTTTTCACCAATTGCGATAACTGTAATTTTTTTGCAACAGGTAAAGCCACTTGCGATAACTGTAATTTTAATATTATATTATGATTTATAACTAATGTTTTTAATAATAAATAAGTAATACTATTTAATTTAAAAAAAAAATCGAAAGTTTCTTAAATAAATGAAAAATACCTATGAAATAAAATATACTTTTATATGCATTTAATATTTACTATTTAATTATAATAGTTGATAATTATATAAAATACTTAATATTTAGAATGTTATAATTAATAATCACTAAATAATAAACTTATTTTTATATTTTTACAGATTCATAATTGTGTTTTTCAACTAGCATCAAATTTTATAATTGTGTATGATAACGTATTTTTTGTTTAAAATAAGTTATCTGCAAGCTCCAAAGTTGTGGTTTGATTTCAAAACTAGAATTTCCGCTCCAAACAAACTCGCGCACTCACTTTCGTTTCCCACTTTCTATTTCATTTCCCGCTTCCCGAACAAAACCCTAAATTATATTTCCCCTAAATCTACAGATCCGCTCTTCAATAGCTTCCTCGAAGATACCTTCTTCGTACCCTTCCTCCTCCTCTTTCTTCCTCCTGCTCTTTCTATCGCTCCGCTCCCTCTACTCCCTCTCCTCCTACCCTTCCTTCTCACTCCTCGTTTTCTCCTTCACGCCAAAATCATTTCGAGAACCAGGAAGTTTCTAGGGTTTGTTTCTCTTCATCGCGTTGTTTTCCCTTTTCAGAAGCTGGGATCGAGTTGGCTGTTTCCTGTATGGGAAAAACGATAACATCAGCGTAGATTGTGGGCGTGTTTGGGGAATGTCACTTTCGTTTTAAGCGGGGGTTTTAGGGTTTTCGAGAAGGAGGCAGCATATTGGGGAGAAGTTAAATCAGCTAGGAAGAAAAAAAGGCGAAGTTTTTAACGCTTGGGTTTTCCACATTGATGTTATTTTTTCCTGAATTGTTCAGTTTTGTGATTGAGAATAATGATAACATAAGTGTTGGAGATGGAGTTTGGAGAATTGGGTGGCCTTCAGCTTTGTTTTCCTTTTTTGGTGTTTCCTGTTAGGTATGATTTTCCTTTATCAGTCCACATCCAGCTAGCATGGTGATAATTCTATCATTTTTTGTACTTAAACTGACATTTTTAATTACCATAAAAGCAGCAAGAATGTACGCTTGAATAAAGCAATAAATCTGTCTTATTTAATCAATAACTCTATGCTTAATTTTGAGGATACATATGTGCCTGTACATTTTTTATATGCAAGCCTGCTATATTATGCCAATTTTGATCCTTCAGTCTTGACTATATACTAACTTCTATGTTCTGCAGACAGGACTTTTTTCTTTCCATTTTGCAGCAATAACATGATAGAAAGTACCTAAAAAAAGAGGGCGACATCAGTAAAGCGAAAATGAACTGACTTTTTACAACTTTGACTTTTTGTTCGGTTATGTCATATCCCATGTCAAGTTCATTGTAACCTTCCCTCTTTTTCTTGGTTTTGTTCTTATTGACTGGCTCCTCGTTTGTGGGCTTGTCCAGCTGCTATGGATACTGGGGTTGTTTATATTTTTTGTTTCTTAGTTATAAAGAATGTGTTGTTATTTGTGTTCATATTTCTGGCATATATAGGAGCAACAAACTTTTGCAAATAATTTGAATAACACTTTAATCCGCATGTTGCGAGGATACATATCTAAAAGTTATTGTACAAAGAAACTAGATTAATTCATTTCAATGGAATGATGCTACTTATGATTCACATGTTGCAAGGAAAAAATGTCAGGAGATTACTCAAAGAGCAGCCTAAACACTAGTTTGGACCTAACCAGTACGGTGAAGCAAGCTGAGAGCCTTTTGTTGATGTCACAGATATACACCAGATGACAGAGCAGAAATATGATTAGAAAATATTCTATTCGAAAAAAATGTGTTGTGTGAGAAAAGAAATTGTTATACATGAGTGGTGTATGAAAATTGTAGGAATTTTGGTTATAATTGTTTGTAGTATTAAAACTTTGTTAAAATAAAAAATTTATTTGTTTATTTTATTTTGTGATATACACTATTACTAAAACGAATACATTTAATATGCAATATCTATAAGCTGTAATTTTTTTTTTTTTTTTTTTTTTTTTTTTTTTTTTTTTTTTTTACAGATTTATGGATCTATTGCAACAGGCATATACTGTTGCAAAATGATCTGTTGCAACAGCAAAAGCCTGTTGCAAAAAAGGATACCGCAACATCTTATTGCAACAGGCAAAAAATATTGCAGACTTTTTGCAACTTCGGCTATACCAACAGGCGCATGCCTGTTGCAATAGGTCTACTGCAACAGATATCGCCTGTTGCGAAACGTGTTTTTTGTTGTAGTGGCATTCTGGTATGAAGAGCTTCCTTTTACATGTTGCTCGCATTAGATATATTAAGGTAGCATTAATTTGAAAACTAACATTTATGTGCTATAAAAAGCTATTAGAAAATGAAGACTCTGGATACCATACAAACCACACTTATTTACCCACTATGATGGGCTTTCTCTTCTTGGGCTTATATTCGGCCCAGCTTTGTTTTTTCCACCGTGTATATATATTAGCATAGCGAAACGTTGTATTGTATTCTATTCAGTTTTGTCGCAATAATATCAATACATTCAGTTTATCAAATATACATAAAATCTTATATGGTATCAGAGCTATATAGCCAAACGACAATTCGAGAAATCATCTACTTTTATTAAAGAAAGAGGAAGATTAAGTTAGGTCTCCTCAAAGTAATTTCATCATTGGAGAGCATCCTTCCCCGATCGCATAGCGATTGTTCTTACCAGTTAAAACAGCGCTTGCCAGGCTAGAACAGTGTTCACAGCGGCTACAACTGTTTGGTTTCCTGATCATCAGAGATTCTTGGATCTCATCCTCTGATTTTACCCACCGTCTAGTGATTCTTGAATCCCCAAGAGAAGCAAGAACCACTGAACATTACTGTTGCCGCAGTATATTACCATCATAGGCTGCTACTGTGAATTAGTAACCTCGCCTTTCATTTCTCCATGGCAGGAGCCAGTGGTGATCAATCATCAGCCACGTCCAGAACTGATAACAATGGACCACCGCCAGCTTTTCCACCACCACTTGTTAACCCAAAGACCCAGGTTATCACTGTTCCTCTTGACGAGGACAACTTCTTGATGTGGAAATTCCAGGTTGAAACAGCCTTGAAAGGATACGACATTCAAGATTATGTCAATGGAACCAAGCCAACACCACTTGCAATGATAACGGATGCGCAAAACAATTTTATTAGCAACCCAGAATACGTTCACCATCAAAAACAAGATAACTTACTGTCTTCTCGGCTTCTATCGTCTATTAGTACCAATCTATTATCACAAGTTATAGGATGTAGTTCATCTTATGAAATTTGGACTACGATCCAGCAAATTTTTAATTCTCAATCATCAGCACGCATAATGCACTACAGAAGAGAATTTCAAAATGCAAGAAAAGGCGATATGAGCATGCGTGAGTATATTTCTAAGGTGAAGACCCTATGTGACAAACTGAAGGCTGTTGGACACGTAATTTCAGACAGTGAACAAATTCTAACGCTAACCAATGGACTTGATGAAGAATACGAATCACTTGTCACATACATAGCCACACAACCCACGCTACCTGATATTCAAACAGTATACTCAGCACTATTGGCACATGAAGGCCGAGTGGAACAAAGAAAGGCCATTCAGAGTGATTTCAGTGTGAACTTAGCATCAAATTCAAGAAATGCAAATCAACAAAAAGGTGTACCTGGGTATGGCAGAGGCAACCAGCAAGGCCCAAGAGGCAATCCCAATCAGAGGAGGCAGATCAAACAACACAAACAGAGTGAGATGTCAGATATGTGATAAACCAGGCCATACAGCGAATAGATGCTATTTCAGGTTCATTGTGGATGTTAATAACACACAGCAAGGTCAACGTGGACAAAGAGGCATTAATGTCAACATGGCACAAGCAAACTATCAAGGGAGGACAAATTCTGAAGGCTCTACATCACAAAACACATGCAATGATGACATCAGTAAGGCAGATGATATAATTACAGAGGACTGGTTTCCAGACTCAGGAGCAACCAATCATCTGACCAACAACCTTCGGAATTTAAATCTTGGTAACAAGAATTACTCAGGTACCCAAGTTATACACACTTGCAATGGTGAAACTATGAATATATCTCATATTGGGGCAGGATATGTCAAAGGGAAAAGGAAACTCTATCTTAATAACCTTCTTAGAGTTCCCACAGTTAAGAAAAATTTAATTAGCGTGTCCCAATTTACTAATGATAATCAGGTATATTTTGAGTTTCACCCTAAATACTGTCTAATTAGAGACTTGCTAAGCAAGGAAATATTATTACAGGGTAGGCTGAGTAATGGCCTTTACAGATTCAACAACATGCAATCAAGATTGGGTAAAGAAGACAACACATGGTGTTGTAATGCTAATATACAGATTAACAGCATAGATGAGAGTGATTTCAATTGTACTAATGATAGTAACAATCATATTCATAATGATTTAGAAATTTGGCATTGTAAATTTGGACATCCTAGTTATGATATTGTAATGCAAATATTGAAAAGCAATAACATTCCTTTTAAACACTCGCCTGTTCCCAATGTTTGCACACATTGTCGACTCGACAAAAGTCACAAATTACCCTTTGCCAAGTCTGAAACTGTTTGTTATAACCCTCTTGAGTTAATTACAGCAGATTTATGGGGTCCTGCACCAGTTTGCTCAAGACAAGGACACATGTATTACCTATCAATTGTGGATGCATATAAAAGGTACACATGGATTTTCTTTCTTAAGGAAAAATCAGACACATATAATATAATGCTACAGTTCATGAATGCCATAGAAAAACAAGTGAACTGCAGTATTAAGGCTGTACAGACAGATGGGGGCAGTGAATTTTTACCACTTAAACATATTTTCAATCAAAAAGGTATCATTCACAGAATCACTTGTCCACACACATCTGAACAGAATGGTATTGTGGAAAGAAAACACAGGCACATCGTAGAAACAGGGTTAACATTGTTATCTATGTCATCTCTACCCTTAAAGTACTGGACTGAGGCATTTAGCACAAGTGTCTACTTAATAAATAAAATGCCATCCAAGGTGTTACAGCACAAATGCCCTCATGAAATGTTATTTGGTAACAAACCAGACTATAAATTCTTGAGAACATTTGGGTGTTTGTGCTTCCCATGCCTCAGACCATACAATAATCACAAACTTTCTCTAAGATCAAGCCCATGTACCTTTCTAGGATATGCAGATAACCATAAAGGATACAAGTGCTTAGATGACAAAGGGAAAGTATATGTATATAGACATGTTGTTTTTAATGAATATGTCTTTCCCTTTGCAGACAAGAAAAAAAAAGGGAATTATGAAACTGGTCAATCAAAAACAACTATGGGACCTATCCCTGTTTTGACTGAATGGACTATGCAACCTGAAGATAAAGAGACACCACAGATGACAACAGCTACTCCAACTATTTCTAGTACCAGATCTGGATACAGCTCCAGTGAACATTTAAGTGATGATGATAACCAACATTCAAATCATGACAGCCAAAACAGCGATCACCATCAAGGAGAAAGCAGTGAAGATGACACAACAGACATAAGAACAAATACTCAGACACAACCACCAGGACATCACATGATTACAAGATCTAAAAGTGGTATTTTCAAACCAAAGATTTATAATGCCACTACAGAAAATGCAAATATGATGGAACCAGTCACATATGAAGAGGCTGTTCAACACAGATCCTGGTGCAAAGCCATGAAAGAAGAATATGATGCATTAATTAAAAATAAAACTTGGGATTTAGTCATAGCAACAAAAGGTCAGAACATTGTGGGGTGCAAGTGGACTTATAAACTCAAGAAAGATGCTGAAGGAAAGATATGCAAGCATAAAGCCAGGTTAGTTGCAAGAGGTTTCTCTCAAAAATATGGATTTGACTTTAATGAAACTTTCTCTCCTGTGGTCAAATCCACAACCATCAGGATTATTTTAACTATAGCCATACATAATGGATGGGACATAAGACAGTTGGATGTATGCAATGCATTTCTGAATGGAGATCTACATGAAACTGTCTACATACAACAACCAAGAGGATTTGTGTGTGAAGGAAAGGAAAACTATGTTTGTCAATTAAACAAGGCAATTTATGGTCTGAAGCAAGCTTCATGAGCCTGGTATGTTAAGCTCAAGAGCACATTGGCAGAGTTGGGTTACATGGCTACAAAATCTGACAGTTCACTGTACACTAAAGTTCAAAATCAGCAAAGGGTGTACATACTTGTCTATGTAGACGACATTCTCATAACAGGAAGTGATAATTTTGAAATCAATAAAGTCATAACTCACTTGAACAAAGCTTTTGCTATTAAAGATACGGGGGAAGTGAATTATTTTTTGGGCATTCAGGTTCAAAGAAAGTCAAAATCAGAGATTTTTCTATCTCAAAGAAATTACATATATGAAATACTTGCTAGAGCTAACATGGACAAGGCAAAATCTATATCCACACCAATGACAAGCAATCTACGGTTATCTAAGTACAGAGGAGAGGCCATTGATAACAGTAAGCAATATCGCAGTATAGTTGGGGCTCTGCAATATTTAACTATTACTAGACCTGAGATCTGTTTTAGTGTAAACAAGGTGTGTCAATTCATGGCTAACCCCCTAAGTGAGCATTGGAAAGCAGTCAAACGAATTTTGCGTTATTTAAGAGGAACAGTGGATCATGGATTAGTAATAAAAGCAGGAAATGATGTAAATCTGAGCACTTACAGTGACGAAGACTGGGCTAACGACCCAGACGATAGGAGGTCAACCTCTGGGTACTGCGTATTCATGCGATCAACTCCAATTTCCTGGTGCATGAAGAAACAGTCAACCATCTCCAGATCCAGCACCGAAGCAGAGTATAGAGCTGTTGCCTCAGCTACGGCTGAAATCATATGGATTGAAACCCTAATCAAGGAATTGGGGGTCTCGCTTTCAAGGAAACCAATCGTCTGGTGTGACAATAAAAGCACCGTAGCTCTGTCCAGTAACCCTGTACAACATTAAAAAGTAAAACACATGGAGATCGACTTCCACTTCATCAGAGAACGAGCAGAAGCGGGGAAATTGGTCATCAAACATGAGCCATCCTACTTCCAGAAGGCAGATATTTTAACTAAAGCTCTATCCAGAAATAATTTTGAGTGATTAAGAAGAGAATTAATGGTTTTAGAGGCGGCGCAGCAGAAGACATGAAACCCTAAGTTCGGTTTGAGGCGGCGTATTAGAGAATGAAGACTCTGGATACCATACAAACCGCACTTATTTACCCACTATGATGGGCTTTCTCTTCTTGGGCTTATATTCGGCCCAACTTTGTTTTTTCCACCGTGTATATATATTAGCATAGCGAAACGTTGTATTGTATTCTATTCAGTTTTGTCGCAATAATATCAATACATTCAGCTTATCAAATATACATAAAATCTTATAAAAGCTACATGAAATGATTACCTAAATAGTTAGGTGTTAATTTTAAATATGACAAACAAACTATGAAATATAAAAAGATACAAAAGCAAAAACTGAAATTGGATAGATTAGAGTAGGAGATGTATAAGATTAATTCGTTAGAACTCCGTATACATATTTCTGAATGAATCGGGTTCATTTTATAGAAAATGTGATGAGTTTCTCAACTTTCTTTGAAGACCTATGCATGTTGTTTAATATATTTTCACTGAATAAGTAAGCACTGGTGCCCAAATTTTGAATTTTAAATAATTATATATCTAGACTTACTCTGATATCAAGTGTTGTAAATAATAGTTAGCAAATAAGATTTTTTGAAAACTAAGTAAGAAAAATAATTCATCAACTGAATTATTTCCTGCTTTATCCATGCAAAACGTACAAGCTGATATTTTGAAGGAATTAACAATGAAGGCTTGATCTTCTCATTCACGATACCAAGCATTTATATGTTTACATACAGGAATATTCCCTAGAATCAAGGATATTCTAGAAAATAAGGAAACAACTACCAATTACATCAATTATGCCTAATTACAAGATATTTACCAAAAGATTATATTCCAATCAAATATTCCCAAAAGATATTCTAGGGAATATTCCAATCAAATATTATATTCCAATCAAATATTCTAATCAAATTATCATATTCCCGTAATACCCCCCTCAAGTTGGAGCATGAGGATCATGAATGCCCTACTTGGAGAGTAAATTATCAAACTGCAATTTACCAAGCGCCTTAGTAAAATTGTCTGCCAATTGAGAAGATGTAGAGACATGAGATGGAGAAATGCGGCCTTCATTGATTGCATCCCGAACAAAGTGACAGTCAACTTCTATGTGCTTCGTTCTTTCATGAAAAACATGATTCTTTGCAATATGCAAAGCAGATTGACTGTCACAAAACAACTTAATTGCCTTTGGATGATTCACACCTAAACTCAACAACAAGCCTTTTAACCATTTTAACTCACAAGTGATGGCTGCCATAGACCTGTATTCGGCTTCAGCCGAGGACCTGGAGACTGTATGATGTTTCTTTGTCTTCCAAGACACAGGAGATTTACCAAGAAACACGAGCCAACCCGTAAGAGAGCGTCGAGTGAGTGGACATGCTGCCCAATCCGAATCACACCAACCCTGTAGAGTTAAATCACAATTTACACTCAAAAGGATGCCTTGACCTGGTGTCCCTTTCAAATATCGAACGACCCTTAAGGCCGCCTCCCAATGCTCAGTTCTGGGTTCCTGCATGAACTGAGACAAGATATGAACAGAATATGCCAAATCCGGACGAGTAACCGCAAGATATATCAATCGACCAACAAGCCTGCGATATGATTCCGGATCTTTAAGTAAATCTCCACGGGCTAAGCCAAGCTTATGATTTTGTTCAATGGGAAATCCACTTGGCTTTGCTCCTAACAATCCTGCTTCAGAAACATTATCCAGAGTATATTTCCTTTGACATAAAAACAACCCTATAGAACTTCTAGCAACCTCTATCCCCAGAAAATATTTCAAAGGACCCAAGTCCTTCATTTTAAAATAGTCACTAAGATAAGACTTGAAAGTACACAAAGCAGCGGAATCATTCCCTGAAATAACAATATCATCAACATAGACTAAGAGATTAATCTGTATACCTGTCTTAGTATATGTAAATAAAGAGTAATCAGAGTAAGATTGAAGAAAGCCATACTCTTTCAAGGCTGTGACTAACTTCGCAAACCAACATCTGGGAGCTTGTTTTAATCCATAAAAGGACTTTCGTAGTCTGCAAACCATATTAGGATCAGAACACTCAAATCCAGGAGGCAAATTCATGTAGACTTCTTCATCAAGATCACCGTGCAAGAAGGCATTGTGAACATCCATTTGATGAAGTTCCCAGTTCTTAGATGCAGCAATTGCTAAAAAAGTGCGAACAGTAGTCATTTTAGCGACTGGAGCAAAAGTTTCAGTGTAATCAATACCTGCTTGCTGATGATTCCCAAGTACAACCAGTCTGGATTTCAGTCTTTCAATATCACCATTGGACAAAAATTTTGTCCTGTAAACCCATTGACTGCCAAGAGCCCTTTTTCCAGGTGGAAGTGGCTCCAAGGTCCATGTGCCATTGTTTTCAAGAGCTCGTATTTCTTCCTGCATTGACTGTCTCCAACCCTCATATTTCATCGCCTCCTTAAATGATTTAGGATCATTGTTACCAACTATAGCTGCAACAAACTTTCGGTAATTTACAGAAAAATTATCACAATGTATATAATGTGCAAGAGGATACGGAGTACCTGAAGGATGATCAGAAATGGAAGTCGGGAGAGATGGACTATTAGCAAAAACAGTGTGGGTAACATGATCACGAAGCTTAACTGATGGATATTTGGTACGAAATCCACGACCCATATTTTCGGTGGTCTGATTTGTGTTGTCGGGAGCCTCGACTTGCTGCTGTTCTTCGCTGCCAGCATCAATGTGCGTGGCTGGTGCTGTGGTCTGGGGCGGACCGCTGGCAATTGAGGACTGCAAATTCTCGTGGCTAGGCTGTTCATGCCTCATTGATTCCCCCCTTTGATCATGACTATGTATCTCTACACCACAATCCTCATCACATACACTCAATTCCGCAAAGTCTTCATGTATTTCACCCACATAATCCACATTAGACTCAATATTCACATCATAGGGAGAGCTAAAAGGGAACACATCTTCAATAAATTTGACATCTCTAGAAACAAAAAACTCTGTTGCATGTAAATCATACACTCTCCAACCTTTTTGCCCGAATGGATACCCCACAAACACGCATTTCCTACTCTTACTAGCAAACTTGTCCCCTTGTGTTTTCTGATTATGTGCAAAGCAAAGACATCCAAATGTGCGTATAGCATCAAAATTGGGTAATTTATTGAAAAATATTTCAAAAGGTGTTTTATTTTGTAGGATAGGAGTTGGTGTACGGTTGATGAGATGGGCTGCTGCAAGGACACATTCTCCCCAAAAATAAATAGGCAAATTGGCTTGAAAACGCAATGCTCTCGCCACACTCAAAATGTGTTTATGTTTCCTTTCAACCCTCCCGTTTTGTTGAGGTGTTCCAACACAAGAAGATTGAAAAATTACACCAGTGGCACGAAAAAAAATCAAACAAACATTTAAATTCAGTACCGTTATCACTTTGCACAATCTTAATCTTTTGACCAAATTGTCTATCAACCATAGCCACAAAAGTCATAAACATATGAAAAACTTTTGTTTTATCCACCATCAAATAAAGCCATACAGCTCTTGAAAAATCATTCACGATAGTCAAAAAATAACGAGCACGACATGAGGACTCATGTCTATATGGACCCCACAAATCACAATGAACTTTTTCAAAAATTCTAGAACTATTATTATTACTCAAAGGAAATTTGTCTCTATGATGCTTAGCCCGAAAACACACTTCGCATCCTTTATTCAAACTATTCTTAGACCTACTAACAGGGGGTAGTAACTTAACTACTTTCTCAGAAGGATGTCCCGTTCTCCTATGCCACAATTCCACATCAGATGGAGCATCAATTGCAGACACCACCTCTGGTTTGCTGAAGTAGTATAGTCCATCCCGCCTAACTCCCATTCCAATCAGAGCCTTCATTTGGTCCTGTATCAAACACACATCAGAATTAAATGTGACAATTGATTGTAAATGGAATCAGAGCATGGCCGGCGATAACGATGCTCCGATACCATGAAGGAATTAACAATGAAGGCTTGATCTTCTCATTCACGATACCAAGCATTTATATGTTTACATACAGGAATATTCCCTAGAATCAAGGATATTCTAGAAAATAAGGAAACAACTACCAATTACATCAATTATGCCAAATTACAAGATATTTACCAAAAGATTATATTCCAATCAAATATTCCGAAAAGATATTCTAGGGAATATTCCAATCAAATATTCCAATCAAATTATCATATTTCCGTAATATATTTCAATTGTGAATCTTTTTGTTTTAAACTTATGGTTTTTACTCTAACTTAATGCAAAACGTACCGACACTCTTTTTTAATTCCTGTTTTGTTGTCTTAAATCCATGTTGTTTGCTTTAAAAACTACTGTACTGTGCTTCTGCTATGCATGTTTTACGATTTCCATCACTATCCGTCGTCCTGCATTATTTCACTATTTATGCGCATTTGAAATCCAACTTAACTCTTATATGTCTGATCAACTTTTCTGCTGATTTAATGATAACTCTCTATTCTAATATTTATCTCTCAACTGCACATTGGTTTTCCTCAATTTTGTTTGCGATGAACAATAATGTGCTAATTGTTATATACATTTGTAAGAAAAAAAAATCGTAAGAAAAAAAGATCAATACAGTGCCATTGAACAAAACTTTCTTAACATGTTGCATTCTTCATTGCAAACACATATGCTGGTAACATGCCAAAAACAATTTTCTTCATATATGTTTCCTACCTTTTTTCTCACCGTTGCACCTCAAATTTGTTTACTGTTTTCTGCACACATATTTACAGCGTTTACAATCACATTAGCATATCTACTTCAATCACCACAAATATGACCTTACACATATCATTTTCAACTTCCTATAATTTTCATCATACAATGTGACTGTTGTATCTATTACACATACTTCACAACTGCATTAACATTTGCACATATACTGTACTACTCATGTTACATCTACTGGATCAATATTTTCTACATATTGCCCGTGTGCGCGATGCATGGGCTACTGACTAGTTTCTCTTTAATTTCGGAAGGAACCCGCATTGGACGATAGTTTCCGTCAAGCCATACTGCAGTGGCTCTTGCTTCAACAACAAGCTGGTTATCCGGTAATCTGTATATGAAATCTTCAAGAAATATTCTTGCAGCCGAAATGCTTGATACCTTCACTTTCACAACAAATCTGTCTCCACTCTGCAGTTACCAGTAATCACAATAACAAGTGGAAGAGCATCACGATTTCTGAACAATTTGCGTTAAAATTATTTGGACTTAAGAAAAATTTAGGCACAGAATCATTACGTACTCGTAGTGGTGCATAAAACTTCAAAGACATGTTAGCAAGCGCCAAAGCCCGGCCATTTTG
Organism: Allium sativum; assembly: GCA_030737875.1. Lineage (NCBI taxonomy): Eukaryota > Viridiplantae > Streptophyta > Magnoliopsida > Asparagales > Amaryllidaceae > Allium > Allium sativum. Next base: position 300,554,258 of record CM060925.1, on the reverse strand, counting down.
AGCCACCCTGTCTGCATCGATGCCAAGGCCAAGCCTTCTGAAAAACTCATGGTGACCATGCTGGCAATAACTTGAATAAACAGCATTGTTAACAACGCCATATTGATCGAGTTCATAATCACGTACTTGCAGTTCACATTCCACAAACTGCTTTATCCTGCAAAGAACAACGCTGGTAATCAGTAACTGGCAAAGTTTAAGGAAAAACAATGTTGATATATTACCTTAAGCCTACTTCACTTTCAGACGTAGCTGTTTTGAGTGCACTTGTCATATCTGGAGACAACAGTACACGAGGTCCTCGTCTGTTTATAGCTGATGAAGTTAGTTTGGATACAAATGGAAGGGTAATACTACTGGCTGTTTTAGAAGGTGGTGGAGACAACTTTGAAATGCTGAGTAATATGTTTTGATTTTTGAAGGGTATTTGAGAGGGAGCAATAAGTACTAGTCGAGAAGACGTAATCAGAGAACTCATCTTCATAGAAGATATGGGAAGTGAATATTTATGACTAGGGTTATGATCGTCAAATGAAACTGATCGCAGAGTACCGCAGATAGCGCTATACTTATAGATGGAACAGATTGCAGTTAACAAACAACATGTAATAGTTAAAAGAACAAAGTTTATACGCATGGGCAACGTCAAACGAAGTTTTACGTGAATTCTATATTTCACAAAAATAGGGTTTGCTTGTTTTGTTTTGCTACCCATTCACTTAAACCGGTTAAAAAAACAAAAGAAACAAAACTCCAAAAGAAACAAAAAAGGGAACGAAAAAAATAAAAATTAACAACGCTGCAATTGCTTTATTTTCAATAATATATTTTATCGAATCCAGCATGATGACCTCACCTTAAATGATTCATTAATTTGGTTGAATAAAAACCAAGTGATTCACATAGACTCAATTCATGCACGTTTATCACATTTACAATATAACGGACAAATTCCCTGTACCTAAAATTCTTTGTCTCCCAATATTCGACCAATCATGAACCCTAATTTTCACTCTTTTGCAATTAAACCTTGTTTTTTTTATGTGACTTAATTGCAAAAAAGTGAAAATCAATAGTACTGATTGGTCGGATATAGAAAAATTGAGAATTTTGGATATAGAGTATTTGTTTTTGTAATATACTAATATTCTAACCAAATTCTCAATTTCTTTCATCTCGTTTTGTCTACGCCAAGTGAGTAGAAGTTTCATATTACTCTGCATAATAATACGAAGATATTAATAATGATTTTCTTTGACGGAAATGAAAAAAAACCAACACAAAATTTAAATTATGTTTCCATGAGGGTTGGGAACACATGTTGTTTTATGCATATCTGCACTCTATTTAAACTAGTATTACCGCACAATGGTGGAGAAACCGACCGTTAAGCGTTTAACACAGAAAAAATATATTTGTTAAAATATATTTTAATCAGAGTTAATGATTAAAATTATAACGTAGTTTAAAAGAAAACTGAAGTGAATGAAAAGGCGTGAATCCAACTAAACTATGAATTGTACACGTAAATCAACTTAATACGAAAAAACATATTAGCAATGTATTTATATGAATCATTCATAAGAACATACATACATTTAAATTAGTGGAAAATAGACATAAGGACAAACTTTGAAAAAAAAATTAGTTTGAAGGGCATGAAGTTTTATTTTTAGGCTGAAGGACAAATTTTGAGAAAAAAAATTAGACTAAAGGACAATGCTAAATATAATTAGCATTTTCTGCAGTGTAAAACTGAATAATGCTAGTTAAAACTAACATTTTCGTGTAGTGTAATAAAATGAATATAAAGCTAATTACATTTAGCGTTTTCCTTAAGTTTTATTTTGATTCTAAGTTTGTCCTTCAGGCTAAAAATAAAACTTGTTGTTCTTCAGCCTAATTTTTGGGCAAAGTTTGTCCTTCTCCCTAATAACTCTTTAAATTATATATCAAATAGGATCAACGTGCTCTTATTTTTCAACATTTTTGTACCTTTGAATTAGGTTTAAGAAATAAATAAAACAAATATAAACTCAAAATATATCATCATATCGGTAAATATTTGTTCTTCTATTGTCTTTAAAGTGGAAGCCACGACTTGAGACTAACACATTAGAGTTTAAAATTTATATGCAAGTTTTTATTTTTTATGCATTGCATTGCTAGTAATGCATAATATAATGAAGCATCTATAGCTAACATGGTTTGTATATTTTTGCGTCAACATGAATTAATCAAATGAATTTTGAATCAATTAACCAAACTATAAATCTTATTCTGAGCATCTAATCATTACCTCGTATACATGATGCATGGAATTTGCAGTGTTAGCAATTAAGTTTCATGTTTTATCATGAATGCTACTAAAAATTAATGCATTAAATATAAACAACTATTTGCATATTCAGATAATTGGAACATTTCCAAAGTTCGATTAGACAAATGAAAAGGAGAAGAACAGACTTTCAAATTTAGACACTATAAATAAGTATTAGTTGTTTTTAGTTGCCTATCATCCATGCAAATCAAAATAACGAAGCAAGCCTTTCTAGTAACTTATCCATACAGAGATAAACCAACGTTAAAAGATAAGAAAAAAAATCAACAGAAACATAACAGTACATTTATCACCCAGTGAACAATAGTTGGGAGCAAGTTGCAAATATTGAACTCTGAACATTAAAGAAAATGCTTTTGAACTACCTCCGTCATAAACTTTCCTAAAGATATCAAAACTAGAGTATGTATGGAATTTTCAGTGGTAATCTCATCGACCGGAATACCTTGTTTTTTTTAAGAAAAGCCACGAGGATGAGACTTCCAACAGTAGTCGTACCTCTTGCAAAATGCAATTAAATAGACCTCGATTCAACAAAGGAATCGAATGATCGCTTTCAACCAAATGAATTGTATGATATTTCAACATATTTACCAGTGACAATCGTAATCTGAAATTAGGAGACCTGAGTGTCGAGTCAATGGGTTTGGGAGCTGATCTGTTAGGGTAGGTTTGATGCGTTGATTCAGGGTTAGTTCACTTTTAATTTTAGGAGAATTAATGGGGAAATGGATTTTAAATAGGACTGGGGAAAGATTTCGTTTTGCAGTCGAAACGGGATGGGGAATGGTAAACCGCTCGGAGGTAGTAAGGCATGTTCTTTGGCTTCAAAGAAATATTTTTGAAACAAAAATGTAGTGAATCAGACAGATTCACGCCTTAATATATTACAAACCTTAGTTCAGTACAACATACGTATATGTATAAAGTATTTACAAGCATAAAAAGCAGGCAAATACATCATCCCTTCCCCCCCCCCCCCCCCAAAAGAAAGAAAAGAAATAGAGCATCATATACAGCATATTACAAACCCTGAAAAAATAACTAAATACCATAAAGTAAATCATTTCAGTCAGCGAAAGCAACATCATCTTCAAGCAGAATGTCCAAAAATCTATCTTACCCTCGCACACACTCTTTCAGCAATGCTTTCAACATACTTCTTCCTTTCAGTGTCTGTCCAATCAGAAAGAATGACGTATATGATTTTGTTAGGCTTTCTCATCTTGTATTTAAACTTACTGGAGTTTCGCTCATGCCATAGGATCCACAAGTAAGTGAAGTTTAACAATGCAAATAAGTGTCATTTTGGTGAATCATCTAAGGTTGGGAAAATGTGATGCTAAAAAGAAAACTGATCTAAGATGTACTCCCCCTAGTTAAGATCGAAATTTAAGAACACTAAGCATTTTTTCCAAACATAAAAAGCAAAGTCGCATTCACAAAAAAGGTGTAAATAATCTTCCTCATCTTTGCTGCAAAAAACACAACCTTCATCCACAAATACCCCTTTGTGTCTTAATTTGTTCACCGTATTCAATCTACCATGCATGATAATCCACATATGTATCTTAACTTTTGCAGAAACTTTGAAGCACCACATATGATCAAACCCTAACCACCTTGTCCCAACAAAATTCATCATCTTATACATGCCACTAACACGAAAAGTCTTCTTCTCCCCTTCTAACAGCCAAACAAACTTATCGTTCGCATTGATCAGATTAACCTTGTGCAATACTTCAAGAAGACGACACAACTGAAGCAATCACAACACCAAATCAACTGTTTTGTAACACTTTTTTCCGCACAGTTAGTCATTGTTATTACCGTGACAATATTATCATAGAAATTATCGTTGGGAACAGTAATAACATTTATAACCGTGAGTACCGATGCGGCGTGATGGGTAGTTTGGTAAAATAGTTTGAAATGCTTAGCGAGGTTTCTGTAAGTCTTGCTTCCTCCTCGTTTTCCCAATTGTAACACATATATCGTATTTACCTCCCCACAAGCACCATCATTTAGGTTATCAATTTATCTTGAAATTATTTCTATTCAATCGAGATTTATGCTTCCAATCACCTCCATTGGATCGAGAATTCTGGGCTTCACGGTAAGATCTGAGGTTCACATCGGGATCTAGGGTTCCTAGTTTATGCAATCAACTCAACCCAGTTTAGGTATATTAAAACTCTACAATGGTTTTTTACTTTATCTAATATGTGAACTTATGTATTGAAATACAACAATTTTATGCCCCTTTGTTTTGTGTTTGTTCATCTCTAACCGCTCAATGAAATGATTCGGGTACTAACAAAGCAAGTTCCGATTTCGATCCAAATTAGTTTTTTATATTTTTATTTTCTGTTTCAGTCGGATTTCTAATAAATCTTGAATCTAGTCGTTAACAGTAATAGAAATTCATGATTATCTTTGAAACGAGTTGATCTAAGATGGAAAAATAAATGTACAAAGAGAAAACGCACTAAAGAAGCAAGAAAGGTATGATATTGATGACATACTTTTGGTAAGTACTCCGTCATAAGGATAATCTCATGTTTACGAACTGTGATGGCAGGAAATTGCAATATATTTGGATATTGGAGCTCTGTTATGTAGGATATCTCTTTCGCAAACCATGTTCTAGATCAACAAAATAGTTAGTGGTTTTATAGAAATGATCAACCCAATTTTTAAAATTACATAAGAGAATTGAATAATTACGTTGTTTGAGGAAGAGATTTTTGTGTTTTAATTATGGTGTTAACAACCAACAATCCACGCCATTTTACCTGTTTAGCTGCTCCAATGATCCCTTAATGATGTTAGAAGAGATTTTTTTTTAATTTTTTTGAAGCTATATCACAAAATATTCATATTACTAGTCGTGAAACATGTGAATGTTGTTGCCACATAAGAAGGTTCATTCCATACCCATTACCAACATCACTTTTATGGTAACTTATTCCCAAATGAGCATGCTTGATTTTTTATTCTTTACCTGCTCAACAACTGGAGACTGCTCCAAATTTAGCTCAGTCAGGTCAACGTTGACTTCATTTATACCATGTTCACGACAAATCATATGAGAAGAAAATAACTTATTTATAAAACAATATAATTGTATAGTGATTCAATAGTAAACTCCAATAGAAGTTCAAATGGTAAACTTTTAAAAATAATTTATTTTATAAACATCTTAACAGGTCTTGTTACTTGTTATATTTGGTGTATGCTCATATAGGCTTACAAATAAGATCATAAGAGAAGAAAAAGAAAAGGTATATAATTATTTTTGATGCTAGGATTTATCATTATGAATTGGCTATTAGGAAATCACAAAAGCATAATGTGAAAAAGCTATATTGAAGACTTATGAATGTTGAAATCAATTAAATACTAAGAGGATAGATCAACAAGTAGTAAAATTTGAAATTAACAAACTTGGATATTAGGGTTCCAAATAACTAAGCAACTGAGATATACGAACATGCAATAATAATAATCAAATATCGTGCAAACTAAGTAAAAATATACACAAATAATTAGGGTTAAGTGCAAGTTTACAACAAAGTTTACATGTTTCAAGCATTTCTAGATATGGGTTTGTTATGTGTCCGTGTTTTAGCTACGGGCAAGAGCGCGTATGCGAGGATGTGTTCCTACTTTGCCTTCTTTAATAATCATTGCCAGTTTTAAGCGAACCATCGGTAATATATGTGCAACATTCATAGTTATAAAAGGCGCGGTAAGACGTGCACTATGGTCTGGAGAAACTTCCGTTTCGCCATAAGCTGTGTGCATATGAAAAGGCAACCTGAGTGGCGCAAAAAGTGGACACTGCACAGTGCCAAAAGGGCTTCCCTTTCAATATTTTGTTGTTTTTTGGACTTTTCATGATATGAAAGCTTATGGAAATTAATGCTCATCTTGTGATTATGCTTATTACTACTGCTGTTATATTTTGCATAATTAATGGATAATTTAATATCCTTAGTTCGTTAAAATAATTAGATGAATGACTTGTGATACCTATTTTTTGAGAAGGATTTTTGTGCAGTGGATCCTAATTTCCACGAAAAAGGAACTGTATCGTATATCTTTTTAGTAAAGAGAATATTAATTATATTAGACAATTTCTATGTAAGTGTAGTTTGTGGATTGAAATTTGAGCAAATGGTATTCCATTTCAATGTCAAAAGCTAACCTCAGAAGTAATAATTTTTGGTACAAAGGGTGTAACACCCCGTAAATTTTAAAATATTACAATTAATAGATTAAAGAATATTTAATTTTCGAAAGAAGAATTAAGGGAAATGGGCTGCGCCATTGCATTCATCTCGGAATTCAGGTTGGGATAGAGTCTGGGTTTGCGTAAATTGAATATTGTATGGAGAAGTTATGAGCCTTAGAAGTTTGTATACGCATAAGGAATTATGTGTGTGTGTATACATATAAAATAATTCCAGAACCTTCGAAATAGTTCAAAAATCAAAATCCAACCATAGCGAGCTGAGCGCCAAGATTCCTACTCGTGGGTGTCGACCCCCCATGGGGTGTCGACCCCCCTTAGGGAGTGTCGACAGGGGTGTCGACCCCCCTATAGGGGTGTCAACCCCCCCCCCCCCCCCGGGCAGAATTCACTTTACTTACCTGGACTTGATTCTGGGTCTAATCATTGGTTATAGGCGATAAATATGGTCCCCTATTCTCCTATTTTATTCATTAGAGATCATGGGAGCCATATGCTGTCAGGTTGCAAACTGAAACAGAATCAAGTCCTATAATGGTTTAGCTAATCAAATTCAGAATTCAGATCTATTCTCTCTCTCAATTCTTTAAACCTAACGCTGTGAGTTTCTAGTCACTTTTAGGTTTAAATAGATAAATGTGAATTATGAAAGACTGTGAATTGGGGGTATGTTGTAAATCATGAACCTATGCAAGTATATTATGTCATTTTCCCTAGATCTAATATGATTGTGGACATTCTACTATGTTTCCTATATGGATCTTGACTTGCAAGTATATTGTGGTAAATGCGAACTTGTTAATTTTGATCTAATCCTTTATGTAAACCACTTTTCGCCTGTCATGTTGTAGTTAATTATGATATGTTGTAAACTTGACATGTGAAGTCACCTTTAGATCTAAATATGCTACCCTGTCATGATAGATCTATTTCTTTAGATCCAATTCAACTATGATTATTCTACTATGTCATGATAAAGCTATTTCTTTATATCCAATTCAGTTGTGAGTATTCTACTATGTTATTATTTGGGATCTTAATTTGTATTATGCTAGATCTAAATTGTTGGACATCTAAAAGATTAGTTTAGATCTCATTTTGTCCACTTTGACATCAGAGAAATTGTCACAAGTTCATATGACAACCTTATGATCATGTTAATCTGTATTATGCCAAATCATATTTATGATCACTTGTGTTACATCCCTATTAGCTTTCTTTCATCTTTTATGGCTAGGCAAATTATATAGCCTAGGCATGCCGTCAATTTTGTGAGGACGTTAGTTAGAAACGGGGAAAAAGTAAATATTGGCATAATTGCGAAATAAACATTTTTGGACTAGTAATTCAAATTGTTGATAGAATGGTCAATATCACCCAAAAAGGTAAGATTAATTAATTGGTAAATTAATTAATAAATGGAATGTTTAGAAAATATAATTAGTAATTATATTAACACTTATGACACGAGGTTAGGTTACATTAGTGGCAGAAGTCTGCCCGGACCCGACCGGCATATCCAGCAGCCGCTAATGTTGAACCTAATGTAAGAGGTCTAAGTGTGTAATATGACTCGGGCTAAGACACGAGGTTAGGTCCAACTGTGGAATAAGACTTCTCGGACCCGACTGGCATATCCAGCATCCACACGTTGTAGGCCTAATGTGGGAGGTCTAGCCCAATATAACCAGAATTGGACATGGTAATGAGAAATGACTACTTAACCTAATTTAATCCATAATAATTGTATGATTATGAACATAAGTTAGAGTTAAGTTAAATGGATTGGATAGTGGGTGGGTTAACTATAACTGAAGGGGGTAGGTAATATTTATATACATAGGCCCACAAACTTAACCCGGTAAAGTTATGTAATTAAAGATCACCCTTTTTGGGTAAGCATAACTGGTATAGGGCTATGTAATTAAAGATCACCTATTAGGGTATACATAGCCACTGGAAAGCCTAGTGCAGATACAAGACAAAAGGGGAGAGCTTGTATCATATTGTGTGGGACCCATTTCAGTCAGTAACCCGTATTCGGTATCAGAGTAGTGAACTCCATACTAGGCAGAGAAGGGGCACGCTTACTGATTGATTATAAGAGATCCAAAACATGGTGCATGGGTCGGGCAGAGGGGGACAAGACGACCGTGACACCAGTAGATATGACTGTGCACATATTGGGTTGCCACTTTAGGGAAGTGATACCCCCTGCTGTGGGACTAGCTCAGGGTATCTATAGATTCGGGAGCCGATCAATTAGGGTAGTGGTTAGGGTACACTCAGATGTATGCCATAATTCTACCCACTTATAGTGGAAGGGATCATCTCATTTTAAATTATACTAGTAATAGTGGAGATTCGTTATTAGTGAAGCATGTATACACCTTACCTTATCTGCCTTGTCACACCTACTATTTGTATTTTTATCTCTCTTATCCACTTTAGGCCTGTCATGATTACCTTTATTTATTTACTAGCTAAAAGTTACTAGACTCGCCAGACTTTATGTCTAACCCCTTTTGTTTTTCCTTCTCTCTTCCATTCCCCCTCCCTCTCTTTCCCCCGGTTCTCAGGGAGGAAACACCCAGGCTTGACCGTGATTTTGCTTGATTGCTGGAGCTCCTGATTTGTATGGATCAAGCTCCTATTCTCATTGCAATAGCTATACTTTGTTATTGGGGAATTTTCTTTCTTTTATGTACTCTGATATTTCTGAAGTACAAGACAGTGGTTTTTATGTTGCAATGGGTTTTTATATTTCAGACAAATGATGCTTTGGACCATGGTATTTTGATGATTAATAAAGTTGTTTATTTCCACTGCAAATTTTTTTATATCTGTCTTATAATATTCTGTGTCTATTTATGTAAATGCTTCACAAAACTTAATGCACTCCCTTTGTGAGTGATATTAATGAAAGTGCGTCGTGCCGTGCCCGACTAGCACGGGATGGTCGCTAAAGAAAGGAAAGAAAGAAATTTGAACTAACAAGGAACCTGTAGAATGTCTCACGACGCATGAGACAAAATATAATAATAACATAGCTTTGACATAAAATAGGACAGACAGTGCATAAGCTGAAAACTAAACCATCATAGCAGCGGAAACCCAAAATACAGCTTATCATCCAAACCAATATTATTACAACTTTGAAATACTGTTTCTAAAGAAAAAGAAAGAGGTGGCCACTATGCTAAAGAATGTCGAGCAAAGCCAGCGGACAAGAAGTGCTTCAACTGCGGCTAAGTGGGACATCACAAGGATAAATGTCCGCAACCCCCTAAGAGAAGCAGATTGTGAAAGCATATACTATTAATGTTGTTCCTTCTTCGTCGAATGCCCCAACTGCGGCGGAGAAAGGAAAGAATGTCGTAATTCAAGGTATGCTTTCTATTCATGATGTTCCTGTTCGAGTATTGTTTGATAGGCATATCTTCACTAGTAGCTTCCTTTCCTTTTCTTTTCTTATGTGAAATTCTTCCAAATTGTAACTGTCACTACTACAAAATAGGTCATTTGCTTCGCTTTATTTGCTTCAGTTATCCTTACAACAGAAGCAATAGTGTTATTTTGCTTTGGTTATCCTTGCAACCGAAGCAAATGATAGAAGCAGATAGTCTTATTTGCTTCTATTATGCTTGCAACAGAAGTAAGTAGTATCATTTGCTTCTGTTGTCCTTACAACCGAAGCAAATGCATCGAAGCAACTACTGTCATTTGCTTCTGTTTCTTAGAAACCGAAGCAATAAGTGTTATTTGCTTCAGTTTCTTAGCAATAAAAGCAAATGCAACAAAGCAAATATTATTATTTGCATATATGTTCCTTTGGAAATGAAGCAAATACAAATTATTTTAATCAAAGCTAATGCTAACTTTATATGTTACTTTTCATGGTTGATTAACAATTAATAACTTGTAATTGCTAATCATTATTGATCAATCATTATTTTTATAGTTAATAATATGCCATAGTAAATTATTATCAATTAGGAAATTGTATGTACTGCTTAATAATTACATTAAAGAAATAGGAACTAATGTAAATAAATAGTATTAAATAATTTATATAATAATTAATGTTTAACATTTAATATTTAATTAATATTTATGATTTCATAATTAAAAAGTAATGCTTAATATTGAACAATTAGTAATTAATAATTGCTAGGAAGTGGTTAATTATTAATAATTAAGGCAAAGATTTACTAGTTAATAAACTATAATACTTATGTAGTTATATTTTGAATTCCATAGTTAATTTTAGATATTTATCGTTTAATAATGACTACTAAAAAATAAACATTAATTGGGAAAAATATCTAATATTTCATAATTAGTAAAAAATATTAATAATCGATAAGTAATATTTGGGTTTTAATATTTCCTAATTATACTAAATAACTATATTAATATTCAATATTTAAAAACTTAAAATTTTGAAATTTTCTAAAACAAATTTAAATAACTAATGTTCATTTATGCCGTTCTTTTCGAAAATTGAAGAAACATGGAACGAAGACAAGTAATATCAAACAATTGTAATTAAAATATGGAAATAAATTAATATCAAACAATTAATAATTATAATAAACAATTTTAAATAATAATCAATATTTACAAGCTAAAATTTGTCGTTAACCCTAATCAATATTTACAAGCTAATATTTATAAGAAATATATTTAATAATCCGTAATCAATAAGAAATATTAGTAATTGAGAAGGAAAATTTAACATTTAATATTTTATTATTAATAATTATATTTTATATTAACAAAAAATAAAATTTTGAAACTAACAAATAATAATTTCTATTTGCGCAGTAATACTCAAAATCAATCATTTTAATAATTAATGGTTTGTCATTGTTAAATTCCAAAAACCAATGTCAACTAATTAATGGTTTAACATCTGTTTTATCTAACATTTGCTTTATTTATTGAAAATGATTAAAAAAAATGTAGCAGGCCATGAAGATGTTATAATGAATTAGCCCAGGCTCAACATATATAGGTAACCCGACCCGAAATCATATTGGTTACAACAAACTTCACGGCCGCCAAAGCATCATATTCTCTCATTAACCCTAATCCTAAAGTTATCGAAAAATAATGGCAGCATCAGCCACTTCTCTCTACTCCACTGAAAATTTTCTTTTCATACATTTTTTGGTCTAAACTTAAGCCAGCATTTCGCTTCCCCCTTTCTCAATTTACTTTGCCCTTCCATGTTTGCTCGTTTTTTTAGTCTGTCAAGCCAGAGGAATTAATTATTTCTCCTACAAATTCCCAATTCCTAATTTTCGAATTCCAAAACCCAGATCCCAAATCCCAAATCATTCCTCGTTATTTTCATAGCACAACACTGCCACCCGGCTGCTCCTAAAAACTGCGCCGATCTGGAATCTCGCAGTGACTTCGATGCTGCTATACGTGCCCTGGAATATCACGGCCGCTTCGATGGTGCTGGATGCGGCCTCAGATATCGCGGCGACCTAGAATTAAGAGCATACAAAGGTATTCATTTCTTTGAATTACTGAATCTAGCCACCTAAAACGAACGAGCTGTGCTCCAACCTTCTTTGATTAGAAAAATCTCGAATTTTTGTTTTGGCTTGGGCATTTAGCTACTTTATAGAATCTCATAAGAATGCTAAAATATAACGTTTCATCGCTTGGGAAGCGTTTGCAAAGCATTAAAAATAAGAGATATTGAAATTTATATTAGTAGGAGCTTTGTTCTTTAAATTTTTTTTTTAATGTCATGAGATGGAAAAAAATAAATTTAACAGCCCAAATAGAGTTGTTGAAATGTAGTTTGTCAATTGCAGTTTTAAAAATGGGATTCATGTTTAGAATTTTCCAGTAAATTCAAAAGATTGAAGACCAACCACTGTTAAAGAAAAAAAAGGGGACTGTCAGAACAGTGTTTACCATAGTCATAGTAAAAAGTTCCAGCGGTTTCTGCCCATACCTTTCTGTCTTGTATTTTCTTGTGAACTCTAATTGGGAGTAATTTCATCAAAATTGATATCTTTAATATTGAAATAAACAAGCAACAGATAACAACATATTAAAAACAAAGATGGCACTTTTTTCATAAAAACTTGATTTGAAACTACACAGATAACATTTGAAAAAACTTCACCATAAGCTTTACTGAGATTTTAGTACCAATTAAAATCCTATCCGTCATTCTATCCCCTAAGTCTAATCACCATCCATCTCACCATTCTACGGCCGCCTTTTCCTTTTCACTCAGACCTATCCAGGAAACAGGAGAAAAATTGTTGGTTTCCTCCCATCGATCTATGGATAATCATCCTAATCTTCTCACTCGAATTCTCCATCTGTCGACAAATATCAATTACATCTCGTTCTCCATGCCAGCCAACAACTTCAGATTAGATTTCAATTTCTATTTCGAGCGTAAAATGGATGTATCTTGCTATCATCTGGAGATTCGAATTTTGATGGCATTAGTTTCACTTTAAGGTACGCTTGATTCGTTTTCTGGATAAAGTACATTTTGTTCGTCGATTCATTCTTTTCTTTGCTGTTAATTTTAGATTTAAATCTGTCTTAAAATTTCCTCTCTGTTGTGTGAATTTTTTTTAAATTATTATTGTCCTCTTGAAAATGTTGATATCCACTTGGTATACAATCTTTTCTGCCCCGTAAATTCTCCCTTGATCAGCATTTATTACTAATTCATCTTCTTAGGAGTTATCATGATATGATGCTCTTTCATGCTTCTTACCTTGTAATAAAGATTTGGGTCTAAAACTCTTTATAAAATGTTTAACAACAATTATAAATGGCTGGTGCATGTAATTCTACTATAGATTTATTGCTATAAAAGTTTTAACTTCTCTTCTCCTTAACTAGAGATCCACCAGATTTTGTTTTTTTTACTTAATTTAACTTATATAATTCGTCTACACTGTTGTTATTTGTAGTCCTGAGAACATATTCAGACTTAGGACAAAAGCTAATTTGAATTGTCATTTATTAAAAAGCCATTTTACTAGTTATGCATATATCTTCCTATATAAATAGTGTGGACTATATTCATTGTGGATGGTACACAACACTGCTTGTTAATGACAATATGTATGGTATGTGTGTGGATTTCAATCGTTGATTTTTTTTACCAGGTATTACATGTTTCAAGTTTTTGAAATAAATTCATTTGGACAGCTTGCAAAGTTTGCTAGCTATTGTTTTTGCAATAACATTATCTGGATAGCTCGCAAAGTTGCTAGGTATACCAAAGCTTCTGTTTTAGGTTTTAGTTCTACTAATTATTTAATACACAATGTTTTGTGCTGTATTTACAATTTTTTTTTTTAATATAGGTGCTTATTCTACTGTTTATAAATTCATTTTTCTTTACTTATTTCTTTACTCATTTTTTCAGTTTTGGTACGTAATATATTTTATAGTTGTAATCTTTCTTAGTATTGTTTTGTTTAGTTCCTTATTTATTCATACTCCATTTATAAGTAACTAAATTGATAAAAACATTGTCAGTGTTTTGAGATAAAGAAAATCACATGAAGTACACCAAGGCGAACCCATTCCATGCACACCAGTCATGTTTAACCATGTCCAAATATATATTCGGAAATAAAGTGTTATCATATGTAGTGTATTTTATTCCATGAGCACAAACTAATTACACATTTTGTAAATAGTGTGTTAGATAAACGATAACATGATAATAAAAGGTACAGAAACTGTTTGTTTGTTTTTTAAATAACTTCATTTGGACAGTAAGCATAGTTTTCAAGTTTTTGTTTCAAGTTTTCAAGTTTTTGTTTCACGTTTTCATATGTTATTTGTGTGTGGACATTTTTGTTCCATGGTTTCAAGTTTGGGTATAGTTTCTGTTAGATAAGCAGTAACACTGTTGTGTAAAGTTTTCGCTGTACAGCTTGCAAAGCTGAACTCATATTGGACCAAAGTTTAGCTTATTGTAGAGATTAATTACATGTATATTTAATCTGCAGCGTGCCAAGAGGTCAGGAAATGTTTCTTGTCAGATGGCGATATTCCAAATCTGATGTCCGTTGCATGTATTTGCAGATGCTGAGATTATGCAGGTGAAAAATTTAATTATATAGGATTTGATTTTTCCTATAGACTCATGTCTATATATAGTTACAGTTATTTCTGTTCATATATTGAACTTCAATGCATTTTAGTGATTTATTTTTGTTAGTTTAACAGTGTAGTGCAACCCTTTGATAACAATTTTTTTTCTGTTGAAGCTACTTGAAAAAGAGCCAGTATAAATAGCCACTTCTGCTGACAGAAAAGTGTACCATGTTTGTAATATGTTTAGAACATACTGTACTTGTTATAACCTTGAAAAATTGAGGAAAATGATAAATATCTCTTGAATAATCCACTTTTTCCTCTTGTTCTCTAATATTACTGTTTATGCTTTTATAGCTGGAGGTTTGGTCTGTGGTTTACATGGAACGTGTTGACTGCAGGAAATCATAAAGGAACAGTGATGCCATGTACTGTTTTATTTGTGTAGGAATTTTGCATGCATTTCTGTATGTGAAATATACCTTGAGCTGTCATGTAATTTTCTGTAGATTCTTTGTGATGAACTTTCTAGAGGAAAAAACTATGTACAGTTTTGATCTCATGTTCAATGCCAGAATATCACATATTTTATTCAAAGAATTATATTGTTGCTCTTTAGTGTCTTGATTGTTAGCACTATCAGCAAAGCATATTTATTTATTCGTATATTGTACTGTCCAATTTGTATTTGTATCTCGTTTAATTATGGGTGCAAGCGGTAATTATTTGTTATGATATATAATTATATTGCTGCATATTTGGGAATCATAAGGATTTGCATGGAGGTGTGTTTTGGTCAGTGATGTACTTTTTTCTTCAGTTGTAACTACAATGGAAGCAACAAATAGGATCGGTGTTAGGCAGTGGTGCATCTTTTTTGCTTCAGTTGTTAGCACAACCGGAGCAAAAAAGTGATCTGTTGCTTCTGTTGAAGAGCCGAAGCAATAGATTTTGGTTTGTTACGTCTGCTGCATTTGCTTCTGTTGTTGAACTGAAGCAACAGGGGGTAAATAACTGAAGCAACAGACCTGTTTTGTATTAGTGTGAAGTCTTCATAACTTCATGGGGCAGAGTGGATATAGCAAGGACTAGTGGCTATGGATCAGTGCAGTGGAGTCGCCATGACTCCATGAGGCAGAGTGATCATAGCAAGGATTTGGGTGATCAAAGCAGTGGAAATCGTATGCTTTACGCGCCAAGTGAGAGATGTGAGGATGGTTACTATGCTTGATTGTTTGCCCTCACTATGACATGCACACCCTCTCCCCCGTATCTTCACACCATATGTTAGTGTCACCTTAGAGTATTGTACATCTTGTTGTGCTAACTCTTTGGTTGTAGGTCCAGGTTCAGGTATGGTCTAGTATACCTGTTATTGTTCTGTTTTGCTGCTTATCGCTCATACCAGACTTTTGTCTGACCCAGAGTTTTATGTCTCTTCTTATTACTCTGGCTGCTCTTAAATGGGCAAACTAGAGACATGACAGGTGATTATACACGAGTAGTTGTACTGGAGACGAGCAAGAGGCTTCCACGTATGATATATATATATATATATATATATATATATATATATATATATATGAAATCCCCCTGAGTTGTTGTTGGTCACTACTTTGGGCATTAGTAGTGTACCTCTTCCTTTTGCTTTAGAGATAGTATTTCAAAGTTGTAATAAAGTTGGTTTGGATGATAAGCTGTATTTTGAATCTTTCCGCTGCTATGTTGGTTTAGTTTTCAGCTTATGCACTATCTCGCCTATTTTATGTCAAAGTTATGTTATTATTGTATTTATCCCATACGCTGTGAGATACTCTACAGGTTCCTTGTTAGTTCAATTTCCTTTCTTTGGCGACCGTCTCGTGCTGGTTGGACATTGGCACAACGCACTTTCATTGGAAATATCGGCTGGTGCATGGCGGGCTGTCACACTTGGTATCAGGGCTCTAGGTTGTGTAGTTAACCTAGCGAAAGACTCCAGGGAGAGATAGTACGTATATGAGAGTGCGTATTTGTGATATTTTGGCTTTCAAAAGATATATATATATATATATATATATATATATATACATACTATTAATATATTTAAGGACGAAGTCGCACTGCACTGGCACCACTGAAGAGATGGTTATTCTTATTCTCCTTATAGATTGATTGATGAGCCGACATACGAGGGGCACAGGTAGAGGAGCTAATAATGGGAATGCTCCTGATGCGAGGACGATGTTTACTGACTTCATGAGAGAGATGCTTAGGGATGTTCATAGGGAAGCTCCTAATGCTGCGTATGGTGGTGCTGGTGCAGCGGTGTAGACGCCTAGGGCCTATTTCGCCTAGCTCTGTAAAGACCACACTAGTCTTGGTGGGAAGCCATTCCACGAAACAGAATCGACATCAGAAGTTCAAGATTGGCTTGATAGTTGTGAGCGTGAATATTTTCGAATTAAAGACGCGATGAAGAGGAAGCTAGCATCCCGTCTGCTGCAAGGACGGGCTATGAATTGGTGGAATGCTATTGAGGCAGCTACCCCTGAGGATCAAGTTACTTGGGAATCAGTTCAAGGCCTGATTCAGTGATAAGTTTGTGCCAGCTGCTCAGAAGTCAGAATTGCTTAGGAAGTTTTTGGAGCTTAAACAGAATGGTAGGGCAGTCTCGGAGTATATTGCTGAGTTCGATACTTTATCGAAGTATGGATTATCCCATATTGACACTCCCGAGAAGAAGAATGAGAAGTTCATAAGAGTTTTAGATCAGTACTTAGGGGAAAGGCTTATAAACCATATTGTCGAGACTTTTAAATCGATTGTTGGGAAAACATTGAGGTCAGAGAGCCTTTATCCTAAGCCTAAGACTGAAGTTGCTGTTGCATCTGTAGAAGGGCCAAAACCGCAAGCAAGCGGTGGAGGCAAGATTAATTCTCAAAACAAAAGGAAACAGAATCAGACTAAAGATGGTCAGAAGAACAGTAAGAAAGATATTGAGTGCTTTAGCTGTGGCAAGAAGGGCCACTATGCTGAACAATGTCGATCAGAGCCAGTGGACAGGAAGTGCTTCAACTGCGGCCAAGTGGGACATCACAAGGATAAATGTCTGCAACCCCCTAAAGAGAAGAAGATTGTGAAAACATATGCTATTAATGTTGTTCCTTCTTCATCAAATGCCCCAACTGCGACAAAGAAAGGAAAGTATGTCGTCATTCAAGGTATGCTTTCTGTTTATGATGTTCCTATTCGAGTGTGGTTTGATACTGGGGCTTCCCGTTCCTTCATATCTAGTGACCTGGTAGATAGGTTACGATTGGAACCCAAGATACTCGATAGACCTTTAGTGGTGACGAACCCGATTGGTGGTTCGACTAGCCTTAGCATGATTTGTCGTAATTTGGTCTTATCGAGTCATGGACGTATGTTTGCTTGTGATTGCTTTGTTTTGGGCTTTACTGGGTTTGACATTATTTTGGGAGTCGATTGGCTCCAAAGATATGGGGTGGTGGTAGATTGTGAGGGATTTTCGGTGTCTATCAGGGTGGATGATGGGCGGAGGGTAGTGTTTGGTGGCCTACCTAGTGATGAGGTGATGGCTAGTTTTCTAAATTCCCTCGACGTCCCGCAGGACGAGTTAGCAGGAATTCCCGTTGTTGGCCAGTATCCGGATATCTTCGAGGAAGTGACCAGGCTTCCACCACACCGAGAGATTGAGTTTCGTATTGATTTAGTGAAAGATGCGAGACCTATAGTGATGCCACTTCGTCATATGGCACCAAGGGAGCAGCGAGAGCTCGGGGTGCAAGTAAGTGATCTTTTGAAGAAGGGATTTATCAAAAGACATGTCTCCGAGTGGGGAGCACTAGTTGTGTTTGCTACCAAGGCAGATGGTTCCCTTCGATTGTGTGTGGACTACCGTGAGTTGAATAAGGTGACGAGGAAGAATAAGTATCCTCTACCATGGATAGATGATTTGTTTGATCAGTTGAGTGGCGCGAGAGTGTTCTCCCAGTTGGATCTCGCGACAGGTTTTCATCAGCTTAGGGTGGAAACTGAGAGTATGACTAAAACAACCTTTCAGACACCGTCTGGGTTCTATGAGTGGTTAGTTATGCCATTCGGGTTGACCAACACACCAACATATTTTGTGGATCTTATGAATTGATATTCCGAGATCAATTGAATAAGTTTGTTCTTGTGTTCGTAGACGATATGTTGGTTTATTCGAGGACAAAGGAAGAACACAAGGAACATTTAAGAGTAGTGATGGAGGTGTTGAGAAAACACTAATTGAAAGCAAAGTTCTCTAATTGTCACTTCTGGATGAGGGAAGTGAGATTCTTGGGCCATGTTGTTTCAAAGAATGGTATTGTCGTGGACCCTGCGAAGGTGGCTACGGTATAGGAATGGTCTACACCTAAGAATGCAACAGACGTAAGATGTTTCTTGGGATTAGCTGGATATTATCATAAGTTTATCCAAGACTTCTCCAAGATAGAGGCACCATTAACTCAGTTGACCAAGAAGAATCAAGCTTTCGTTTGGGACGAAAGGTGTGAAAATGCATTCAAGAGCCTAAAGGAAAAGTTGACGTATGCACCAGTGTTAGTCAGTCCTGCACCAGTGTTAGTCGGTCCTGAAGGGAATGAAGAGATGACAGTATACACGGATGCATGTGGTACCGGACTAGGTGCTGTATTGATGCAAGGAGGTAGAGTTGTAGCTTATGCTAGTCGGCAACTGAATTCGCATGAGAAAAGATATCCTACCCATGATTTAGAATTGGCAGCGATAGTGTTCGCGTTGAAGATGTGGAGACATTATCTCTTGGGAGAAAGATCCGAGTTGTTTACTGACCATAAATCAATAAAGTATCTTTTCTCTCAGAAGGATTTAAATATCCGACAGTAGAGATGGTCAGAATTCTCGGCTTCCTATGATTTTGATATCGCATATACACCAGGAAAGGGCAATGTGGTAGCTTATGCATTGTGTAGGAGACATGCTAGCTTAAGGGCTATATTTCTTGAATGGATGCAGCTAGAGTATATCGCAGGGTACGATTTCAGACTAAAGTGCGAATTGGATCCAGAAATGTTAGCAAGTTTGACGATCAGACCCACTTTGACTGAGTGGATTGGTTCCAGTCAGAAGGACGACCCTAACCTATTGGAAATCATCTTCAAGTTAGAGATGGGAATCGACGAGAAGAGAACAAGTATGGGCTTGATCGAGATGGATGACTTAGAAAGAATGGGAGATTAGTTGTACCCAATGTCAATGGATTGAGAGATGAAGTGCTTAGAGAATGTCATCACTCAAAACTGACTATACACCCCAGTGGTAATAAAATGTATCGAGACATGAAGAAGACCAACTACAGGGAAAGGATGAAAAGAGACGTTGGGAAGTTTCTATCCAAGTGCATGAATTCCAGTTAGTTAAAGCTGAGCAAAAGAAACCTAGTAGTTTGTTGCAACCATTAGAAATCCCAGAATGGAAATGGGAATAAGTCTCAATGGATTTCATTGATGGGTTACCAAGGACTAGATCGGGCCATGATAGCATTTGGGTGATTGTGGACCGATTAACCAAGAGTGCCAGGTTTATACCCGTCAAGTCGAATAGAACATCAGCTAAGTTAGCAGAACTGTATATGAAGTGGGTAGTGAGATTTCATGGGGGACCCAAAGGCATTGTAAGTGACCGAGATCCGTTGTTCACTGGTGGATTTTGGAAGAGCTTACAAGAGGCTTTAGGATCAAAATTACAACTCAATACCACGTATCATCCTCAAACCGATGGTTAGACAGAGAGGATGAATCGTATATTAGAAGATCTCTAATGCAATCGATGGTGTAGACCTGCTTTAACCAAGAGTGCCAGGTTTATACCCGTCAAGTCGAATAGAATAGCAGCTAAGTTAGCAGAACTGTATATGAAGTGGGTAGTGAGATTTCATGGGGTACCCAAAGGCATTGTAAGTGACCGAGATCCGTTGTTCACTGGTGGATTTTGGAAGAGCTTACAAGAGGCTTTAGGATCAAAATTACATCTCAATACCACGTATCATCCTCAAACCGATGGTTAGACAGAGAGGATGAATCGTATATTAAAAGATCTCTAATGCAATCGATGGTGTAGACCTGCTTCACATATTCTATAAAATTTAAGGCTAGGCCAAAGCATATCATAGATTTATAGTCAGTCAACAAAATTTACACAGTAGTGTCTATGCATATTTGGCAACAACTAATCATTAACATAACTGTTCATGTCATCTACTACAGTTGAAGTTAAAATAAAAACATCTGCACTTAAAATTCAAAAACATTCAATGGATAATGTTCGTTATCATGGCAACTACAACGGTCTTGAGTCTACGATATTGTACATGAAACCGGATGTTACTATGTCCAGTTAATACAATGAATTCTTCGTAAAACAGTAAAAACGATAAAACACGACATTCTTTTCTTTATACAGATAAGAATTAAAACTGAGCAACTTACAATATAGTTTGTATTTGTGCAGTACAAGTTGCCTTTCACCGGATGTCCTGGAATGGTAAATAATGGATGGTAAATGTGCAAACTATGTTGTTATTGAGACAAGTTGCAGCTCCATCAAGACTCTTCTTTCCACTAGCATATGATAAGCTTTCTTTTTCCTATTCTGTTATTAAATTCTTACCAATTTTTATATGCATGATGTTTTGATAATAACTATCTTTGTGACTTATGATATCAACTAAGCCATTTTCTACAATGCCATTGTAGTTTTTTTCTTCTGCTATTACAGCTATTTTTTAAAAGTATACAATCTTTTATTACTATCTTGACCTATATTATCTATATTTGTGATGACTTTAACAGTTGTTTATGTGGTTTACAGTAATCGTCATTTTTCATACTGATTTTATACCAACCTAGGAAAAAAAGTTATTCCCATATGATTTCGTATGACGATGGGGTTTAATTTAATGTTTTTTCTTCTGATTATTATCATTGAAAATGTCTGTACAAGTGCTTTGAAAGATAAAATGACCATAGCACAGTGGTCGATTTGAGTTTTCATATTCAAGGTGCAATCAAAAATGTAACATAACAGTCGTGGAAAGAATAAATAAATCAAATGTTATTTGTTTTCTTCTCATTTATTGGTTGTTTGTTTCATTTTTGTAACAAGTTTCATATTCCTTGAGTTGACCATGTTTTCCAGTGCACTGCTCATTGCTCGCTCTTTTTATATTTAAATAAAACACATAATTTTAGATAATTGGTTAATGCCATTAAAAGTCCACTGATGTTGTAATATCGGCTATTAGGAGCAGAAGTGGACCATGCTCAGATGTTCTCATTATACAGGTGTTACTTCATATGGAAGAGCAAGGAAAAGGGAATCTCATATTTAGTTAGTCTTACGTATTATGATGTCTACTTTTGCATTTTAATAATTGACTATCAATTATGCATGTGTAGGCATTAACCTTTGCTAATTTTCCTGCATATGCAATTTTGCCCATCAAGTTTTGATACAGTGTAGCCCCTGCCAACACAAGGTAATACCAAAGGCACCGGCAATTTTATTAATGGAGTTATAAGCAAATTTATTTAATTTTTTACCAATTTCGATGATTTTCCTTAACATAACTTAAGATTGAGTTGCGTTAAAATTTTGGGGATAAGGAGCTGATATAAAATTCAATTTGACTATGAGGGTTGTATGAATTAGGTATGTTTGTTTTATATCTATCTGAAATATTTGGCTGATCTGTTACCATTAAAACTGTCGCAAAACAGTGTTGGAAATCCATTACTAATTTGGGACGAAGGTGTTGCACATTGCACTGTTGTTTCAGCAATGTTTTATTTCACATGCTTTAAGGAGGATATGCATATACTTATGCATTATATATATATATATATATTCATGTTGTAAACTGATGAAGGTATTGCACAATATATATATTCATGTTGTAAACTGAATATGCATATATATGGTTTACTGCATAGTGAACTTTACAACATGTGATATTTTAAATATATACTTACCGCCGTTTGCATATCAAAAAAATCCATTTCAAATGTGATAATCTGGAAATACAGTTTTTAGTATATGTGCCAACTTTCATTTTGAGTTTCAGTTTTTAACTATGTGTATCAAATTTCGACCGTCTATGTCTTTGGTTCCTTCATATTTTTACTTTTAAACCTCCAATTGTAACCATCATATTTTTGTCATTGTAGATTGAAGAATGGGCGGGTTGTTGCTGAGCTTCTTGCTAGAAGATCTCATTAATACACCTGCTGCTTAGCCATTCTCTTGTTGTTTCACGTTTTTTTTCTTTCTTTAATCATTTTTGTACTAAAAATAAGAAATAACACATATTACGTATGCGTAATTGAAATGTGTATTCTACAATGTATTTTTCCCATGCAATATCTTAAGTGCTCCTTATATTACTTCATTACATACATGTACACCAGTACCATGGCCATCTACATATTTCATTAATTTTTTGTAACCTCATTCGCCTGCTACATAATGTTGGTTGTCTTACTATGTTGTATCTAAGCTTTATGCTGCTTTCTTTCCTTATTATCTTGGTTTCTGCAGTTTGTTATTTTCCCATCTACATATGCACATGAAAGAGGTTTAATTCTCAATCTGCTTTGACACTAAACCAGCCTTTGTTGTAAATGTTTATACACACGTCCAACGGACGTGCCTAAGCACTGTATACATATATATATAGAGGAGGGTTCCGCTACACCTTTTATGTTGCATGTGAACTCTCCGTCTTAATCTCCACCACTCATTTCCCCACTCATTCTCTCTCTTCCTATTTCAAAATTTATTTCTTAGTGAGAAGAGAGAGAATGAATAGGGAAATGGATGGTGGAGATTAAGGAGGAGAGTTCACGTACAATATAAGAGGTATAGCGGAATATACACACACACCCACACACCCACACACCCACACACACACACACACACACACACACACACACACATATATATATATATATATATATATATATATATATACACGGGCAGGTTCAATGGCACCCCAAATAGTGAGCACCCCTTTAGCCTCCCATTTTTCCACCACTCATTTCCCACTAACTCTCATTCTCTCTCCTTCCACTAACTCACTCACTCCCCACTCACTTTCTTTATTATAAAAGAGAGGCTAAAATTCGGGTGCAAATGAGGGCCTGAAATTCAGGGGGGCTCCCTGATCCTATCCCATATATACATATATATATATATATATATATATATATATATATATATATATGACGAGCGTTTAATAGCACCCAAAATAGTGCAGCACCCCTAAATGACCCCTGATTTCCACCACATATCCCACTTCTCTCTCCCTTCACTCATTCTTTCACCTTCCACTCACATATTCTAATATAAATGCTTGGTTTATATAAGGGGCAAATGGGGTGCTCATTATTTGGGGTGCCACTGAACGCTTCTATATATATATATATATATATATATATATATATATATAGTAAATATTAATTAAAAAAAAAGATACTAGGACTATAGCAGAAAACAACTCAAATTCCAGAGCTCCTTCGCCCAAAAGCACAAAAGATTCATGTTTATTGTATAATAAAATTCAATGCTTCAAAGTCAGAAAAAACAACATGAAATTTCTATACACATCCAACAATATGTAATCTAAATACAAATTTGGACATTACCCATGAACTGGGAAATAAAAATGATATTACATTTTAACTATTTATATAGCTGCTGTGCATCTCGAACAATCATCACAAATTCTCAGCAAAATAAGGTCGTAGAAGTCCATTACTTAAAGGATGATTGACACTACTTATGTGGACCTTTGTGATGCCGCTATTTCAAAATAAACTAGGTTAGTCCCGTGCAATTGCACGGCTGCCTTCAACCAAACATCTAAATAATACCGCACCAAATAACTGGCACATTATAAATTACTATTTATTAACCCAGTAAACAATACCATCATATAATTCCTATAATGAAATTAATAAGATACTGGTAACGGGAAGAGCCGCAAAAAGAGTAAAATTATGAAGTCAAGTATTATTCATTTAGACAGATTTCAAATAACATCTTCAGTAATGATTCAAATTAGTAGGAAAACATTACTAATGCATCTTTTTGTTACTGTAAAATTTAATTTTGTGGGATAAATCTAAACTTGTTTGTTATTGTGCCCTTACGACGATATATAGTTATGTTAATATTAATATTAATTTAATGTAAAATTCATTAAACCAATACGTCGATTTTTTTAATTTTTTTTTTAAAAGTTTAACTATCTGACACTTTGTCTTTTTTTATATACTTAAGTTTGTTAACGTTCCCAACAAAAAGAGTCAACTTTCAAATTCTTAGTAAACTATGTTTTATAACTTTAAATCATTCTACAATTGCGAAAAGATTAGTCCTGTGCAGTTGCACGGCTGCCTCCAATCAAACATCCATGTAGTACCGTGCCAACTGGCAAATTGTACATTACTTTTTAACTTAATAAACAATAACATGGTATAAATCCTAGAATCAAATTCATATGCTATTTGCTAACACGAAGATCTACCAAAAAAGGGAAAAAGAAAAAAAAGAAAAAAAAAATAACAGCTAACAAATGCTTTTCATATTACATATACAGACTTTAATATAATTTAAGATAATCGAAATTTCTATATCTTGAAAGTTGCGAATACAATAAAACATTAAGGTAAATAATTCCCGTACAGGTGTACGGCTGCCTTCAATTGAACATGCATGCAATACCGCACACTTAATTTGATGGCATTAGTTAAACGTGGTTGCTATTGTGCGCTTACTACGATATATTATTGTATTCATACTGCGTAAGTTTAAAATTCTTGACTCGATACGTTAAAATTTAAAAAAAAATAACCTATCCATGCAACACTATTTTATTGTGTGTTTTTTTTACTCCAGTATGTTAACCTCTACACCAAAAAGAGTCGGCTTGCAAATTCTTATTACATGTCATTATAACTTCAAACCATTGTACAAATGTAGTTTAGTTAGCTTGGCACTATTCTCGCCAAAAATTTTATTTGGGAGAAAAAGAATTCGCACAATCATATGGAAACGAAAGTATTAATTTATTTAGCTATGTAAATTTATAATTAAATATCACATAAAATAGGCAACACTTTAACTACAATAGCAGTCTGCTTACCAAAGCATAGACCAATTCTGTAACATACTCATTAAATTAGAATTGCTTGTATACCTGTAATGACCCAGATTTTTTAGCGACTTTGGTTATCGACATAAGCACGATGTCGATAACCAAAACATCGAAAAATCCTGGTAATTAGTGAAAGAAATTAGAGGGTGAGGAAAGATAAGATAGAAACTTAGAATAGAAGAAGAAGAACACAACATCAGAGTAACACGAATCTCACAGTGGAACGAATAACATATAATATATGTAACATAACTTGAAATATACATCTGTACTTGAATATACATCATTATCAAAGTACAGCACTTACAACACAGCGGAAATAACTATAGCTATATGATCCTGAAGCCTCCTGCTTCAGCTCTTCAACTATATCTGTAAAATCCTGACTACTTGACTGCCCGTACAAATTTAGGCACCCAAGAGTTTAGGGAAAACAACAAAGTAAACTCCGGGTCAGTCATGGGACTGGTGTGAGTAAAACAGTTTAAAACAGTTCAAGCAGGTAATCGATATCTCATAAGACCACGCCGTATAACGGAACGGGTTTTTCCCTTACGAGAATCCAAAATATCTTCATATCAAAAACCTTTTTGATATTATAATAATGTCTATCAACCACAATATAATAATCATCTAGCAGAAACGGTTTCATCTCACGTTCTACATATATTGTATACAATCAAAACCGCAAGCACGTATTGGGTAATGGATTTCCAACTATGACAAGGTATGTAACCACCTATCTCTCGTGTACCTCTAAAGAGGAATACACTGGGTTCAACATGAACATCTTGCAACCCGGCCACACATGACCGACCACTCATTTCGCTTGAGCGTATCGAATGTATATCACCAACAGTTGGGATCAACAACCGTTTCCCGAATGGGACAGCATCAACAATAGATTTTTAGAAGTAAATGAAACTCTAGATCAGGTGATTTTACACCCTACTTCGGTGCGACCGATTTAGCCATGCTGCCTGCCCGATTTCTGTCATTTACCGGTTGATGAGGCTAGAAGCTATGCTTTTCATCACACCAGATTCACTTTGAATGCTACATCATCAAATCCATCCAATCACCGATTGACGTCCTCAACAATGCATTATGTGTTAGCTAAAGAAGTTGCTGCCTGCCCGATTTCTGTCATTTACCGGTTGATGAGGCTAGAAGCTACGCTTTTCATCACACCAGATTCACTTTGAATGCTACATCATCAAATCCATCCAATCACCGATTTACGTCCTCAATAATACATTATGTGTTAGCTAAAGAAGTTTCCTTCTCCGCTTCCACTCTTGGTACGGTTGGAGAAATCAATATACGTGATCGTCTGGAAATACTCTGTCAGACATCCGTCCATATAAGTCATCCAGGAACAGGATGAACCGAAGGCACTATTCTGTAAACAGGATAGACCTTGCATAACTCCGTCTTCAATTTCCTTTGGCATATATGATTCGCAACGCTTATGCCAATACAGAGCGGTTCTTTGGATAATAATCCAAACGGTCTCTCCATATTAACAACGTTAAAATGGTTAAAACTTCGATAGTCTGTGATTTAACTATCGAATAAAAATAGGTGTGCAAACAACGATATTATTTCCAAATGGAAATTATATCGATCAATCATCATTCAACATTTATCTCTTTATTTCATAAATTTACTTATCTCCTGTTTCCCTATATTCAACATTTCTTATTTTCTAAATTTAGAAAATATATGTTATTACCATTGGAAAACATTTCCATTTCTTGTTTTCTTTATTAGAAAACATTTCTGGTTTCTTATTTGGAAAAAATTTCCAAAGCTTATTCATTGGACTTAGACAGATGTTTAAACAAACCATCGCGATGCCAACTCAAACCATTTCCTTTACTGCCGAACCTTAACTATTCCCTAGTTAAAACGAAGCCAATCAAGTTGGGGTAGAACTACCTCTCATGCCTTAACTGAACAACATTTCTAACTTTGAAATTAGCAAAGTTCACTTTATTCCTTTTACTAACTTCCTTACTTAACCCTCTTCGAATAGCTATATTCGATTGATTCTTTTCACTTAACTCTATTCGATTAACCCTTATCAATTAACTCTATTGGACTAACACTATTGGATTAACTCTATTTGACTAACGCTATTGATTTATGCATTTTGCTGAACTCCTTTTGAATAAACTATATTCGATAATTCCTTTTACTTTCTTCGAATAAACTATATTCGATTAACTCGTTTGCTTCTATTCGAATAAACTATATTCGATTAACTCCTTTTAACTTTACACTAATCGATTAACAACATCGATTAACTTCTTTTACTTTATTCTCTAATCGATTAACTAACATCGATTAACTTCTTTTACTTTAACACTAATCGATTAACTAACATCGATTAACTCCTTTTACTTTATTCTCTAATCGATTAACTAACATCGATTAACTTCTTTTACTTTATTCTCTAAGCGATTAACTAACATCGATTAACTTCTTTTACTTTAACACTAATCGATTAACTAACATTGATTAACTTCTTTTACTTTATTCTCTAATCGATTAACTAACATCGATTAACTTCTTTTACTTTAACACTAATCGATTAACTAACATCGATTATCTCCTTTTACTTTATTCTCGAATCGATTAACTAACATCGATTAACTTCTTTTATTTTAACACTAATCGATTAACTAACATCGATTAACTTCTTTTACTTTATTCTCTAATCGATTAACTAACATCGATTATCTTCTTTTACTTTAACACTAATCAATTAACTAACATCGATTAACTCCTTTTACTTTATTCTCTAATCGATTAACTAACATCGATTAACTTCTTTTACTTTAACACTAATCGATTAACTAACATTGATTAACTTCTTTTACTTTATTCTCTAATCGATTAACTAACATCGATTAACTTCTTTTACTTTAACACTAATCGATTAACTAACATCGATTAACTCCTTTTACTTTATTCTCTAATCGATTAACTAACATCGATTAACTTCTTTTATTTTAACACTAATCGATTAACTAACATCGATTAACTTCTTTTACTTTATTCTCTAATCGATTAACTAACATCGATTAACTTCTTTTACTTTAACACTAATCGATTAACTAACATCGATTAACTCATTTTACTTTATTCTCTAATCGATTAACTAACATCGATTAACTTCTTTTACTTTAACACTAATCGATTAACTAACATTGATTAACTTCTTTTACTTTATTCTCTAATCGATTAACTAACATCGATTAACTTCTTTTACTTTAACACTAATCGATTAACTAACATCGATTAACTTCTTTTACTTTATTCGAATAAACTATTCATTTATAAAGATTACTTTTAGTAACAGTTCTTCACTTTACAAATGATTTCCCTTTTATAAAACTCTATTCGTTTTAAAAACATTTTTCCCTTTTATTTATTTTCTAAATATTTCCTTTTATAAAATCTGTTGATTTTATAAAATCCCTTTTTTTCAATATACATTGAAATCATTCTTTTTACATCCCAGAGTCTTTTATGATATTTAAAATATCGAATAAAAATGATCAACATCATTCCAACACCCATAATCCATAACAGATTATATAACACATCATATATCACAATATATGAAAACAGTAAAATAAATGTTGAGGAATCCAGTTGGATTCCGCCAACCTGTTTCCCTGCATCACAGATGTTAAACAATATAGATAACATCACTTTTAGTTCTATATGATATATTCTGTTAAACAGAATCAATATAGAAATTCAACTAACTGATTAGCAGTTCAATCAAACAGTCAACATACAGTCAATCAGACAATTTCTAACAGTTCTAAAAATGCAACATGAAATTATAAACTGTTCAGAGTTGGTGAGATTTACTCACATTGGCGCGTTAATCGTTAAATAACGGTTTGCGTTATTTGATTGGCGACGGACAATTTATTTCGCCATAAATTGTAACTAGCTCGGATTCACTCCCAGTCAGTGTCATTGTGTTGCTCCCATCCATACGATCCTAACGCAACTTATGGTTCGAATTTCTGATTAGGTATGACAAAGTTATAAGTATTACAAGTTTTACACTTATTGAATTTTAAATTAAAATAAAACCTTGAACCTTTATTGGGCTTAACCCTCAAATTCGGCCCACTTACCATTCTTTTTACCAGACCCGAACCCGTATGTCTGTCTCCCCCAATTCAAAACCGAAATGCTCCAGTAAATCTCTAAACCATGGTCGTCGTTTTCAAGCTTCCATCTCCTCCTTCTCAAGACCGAACTAAAAACTAAAATCGCCACCTTCTTTCTCTTCTCGAGCTCTCTCTCTTCCCACTGCTCTCGTTAAACTCGAACCCCCCACCTTGAATCCGTCGTCGCCTTCCTAGCGACTGTCAGCGTCACTTTTTATCTCCGAAATGCACAAAAACATCACCCTCGAAGCCAAAAGTTGTCTCGAATCCATAAGTAAACTCGAATCTGCAAAGAACCACCTCAGTTCCAGGGATCGATCAACCCTAGGCTCGCTACTTCAATTCGCACCCGAGAAAAACCTCGTCGAGTTCCACAAAAAGGCTGTTGTGTTAAAGAGCTTCGCACGCTGGATCCAGAAATATTCATGTTGTGATTTATAACATTTTGTGGGATTTGATTTCTATTTTTCTTTGTGGGAATTTTCTACTGTAAAACTCATCTGTGGTCTTATATAGTTGCATTTGGGGTTGGTAAGAATTGTGGTTGAGGAAGAGGGCCGCGTGGCCTGTGTTGGGTCACAGAAATAGGGGGGATATTTTTTAATTGATTTTTATATTTTATTTTATCAATTTTATAAGTTTCTCTCGTCCTTAAAAATCTCTGCGATTACATACGATACCCAAAAATCACCAAACTGGAAATGTAGCTAGAGTTCAACATTACGGTCCCAACGAAATTGGTTCCGTCGAATTTCGACTCCGTATGCTCACACAACGTATTTTTAACTGTCAAAATACTGACTGTTTCTCGCTCTAAAAATCCGTACGGCCACACAGTGACTCTAAAAATCACGAAACTTGACATCTAGCAACTATTTGATATTGCGGATCCAACAAAACTGGTTTCGTCGAATTCCGACTTCGTTTGCAAAACCGACTATTTTTAAAGCTCTAGATGACCCATTTAAATATATAAATATATTTAAATATTATTAAATTAAATATAAATAAATTTATATTATCGTATATCTTCACATATGATATCGTACAGCTCCAGAATATTATATCAGAATTTTCAGTTTGATATTTCAGAATTTAGATTTATCGATATTCGGTTTATATCGAAAATCCTTTTATAACGTAAATAAAGCGTCGCAAATTATAAAGGAATTCCACAGCGACTTTTCTGAAATTTGATGTGGACATATCTCAAAATCTACACGACGAAATCCCGATTTTTCTCTTCCACTAGAAAGATATACTGCACCAGCTCCGTACGTTTCTTGTTTCACAGAAATCCGGCTTAAAACGAATCCTGTACATTCAGTTGAAGTTCAAATCGCCAAATAGCGAACTGCCGCGCCATTTCAAGCTCTATTTTAATTATATTATAATTATACGTTCAAATCGTCGTCGATTGAATATATTCGTTATTCTACTTCAATTCCAACCTGAATGAAATATCACAGATGATCTGGTTCACACCATATCGCCATTTCAGCCAATTTTGATTATTTTAGAATTAAATATATTATTTAATTTATTATTTTAATTAAATATTCACTATTATTTAATTCCACGATCATTTAATTCACTAAACGACCATTTATATAATAAAATAAATTAATCATAATACCTCTGCCAATGTGGGTCATTACAATACCACAGTGGCTTTACCTTTAAAAAAAAAGAGACAAAACAATAATAAAAATGATGAAGACTTCAGTTAAATCAGAGAGCAACTTTACCATATAATATGCATGTAATGTTACAGCAAACCCTTGACCATATGAAATAAAGGCCAATTAGAAAAACTTGGCACATATAAGCACAAAAACTCGTTCTACAATTGATATGTTACGGAAATGAACTTACTTTCAAGTTTCATGATAATTGTTATTTGCTTAAGTGCTTTACATAATACATACTGTGCATGCAACACACTGTGACAGTTGACAATTATAATGCAACACACTAAGCAATCTCATACAAATATTAAACCTTAGATGGAGTGCGTTTACTACAATTGACAATGCATACAACACACTGTGCAACTCCTCCCTTCAACCAATCTTTCGTGCCTTTTCACCAAGCTCTTTCGGTCAAATTCATTCAAAACAATTCACAAATTATAATGCATCTCCCCACTAGTATTTCTTCTTACTCCATGTCTAGCATACACATGGAAACAACCTGCCATCAACAACCTGCACATGGGTTCTTTCGTCATCAAAAAAATGCTGTTTTACTTTGGTTCTCATTACGAAACTGGTTTTAAAACAGAATACCAATACACTTTAAAACTATGATACATGTATTGAGACATTGGTAAGTACATTCAAAAAAAAATTATAATCGTACCTATTAACGTTTCAGATAGCCAACACCTAAAACCAACATGTACCATAGTTCTTATGCCTTTCAAATTATAAAACTCAATTGTACCTGAAACTCTTTTTTTAGAACTTGAAGAATAGTCATATTCATTTGTAGCCAAACAAATTACAAAAGTGAATTTTATGTTATCCATATTTAAGTGACTTAGATGTCACAACATTCAAAATGATCTCAAATGAAACATATAATTTAGTAATCTAAATGTGGTTCAAACTGTTACCGTAAAATATTTTGGCAAAGTATATATCTTATAAAAAAGTATCACTGCTCAAGGGAAAAAAACTTTGATGGTATTTTCACATAATATTAAAGAGTGTAATAACAGAAGGGCGCAATATTAAATAGTATGAGAGCTTAGTAAAATGACAAAAGGTTAGAACTCACAAATGGAAATAGCAAGCACATGATACACATGTAGGCACCATAAATCAAGGGCAGTCAAGACATGAAATGAAGCAAGCCGATGGTACCCAAGTTAGCCTACTTCTAATGTCTGTTCGAGAAATGAAGTGAAAATTGAACAATATTATGACAAAAAAGTATGCCCAGTATTGGTTTAAATGTTCATTAGTATTATTTTTTATTACTTCAAATCCAAAGGCTACTGTCAATGTGGAATGGATACAGTTATGGACCGTGGGTTGACATATCTTATTTTACTGGCACATGGGTGTATGCAAAGAATTTATTTGTTCAATAATGGATCCAATCAACCAAGAAGTCATTCGTTTTGGATGCTTGGTAATCAAACAGTGTGTGAATTCACTTACCTCAGCAGGAATCTGCTGAAGCAGTTGGTCGTACTCGTTTAAGCTTATGCGACTGCAAATAAGAAAATAGTGTAATGTATTCAAAAAAAAAAAAAACCTAGTGTACATTAGAGGCGTCGTATAAACCACGTTCCAAAAAAATCTTATCTTCATATAATCCACAGTTATATTCTAAAACCACGTTCCAAAAAAATCTTATCTTCATATAATCCACAGTTATATTCTATGCGACTATCATCCATATTATTTACTTTCACAATTCATATAATATTGTTTTAATGATATTATGCTACTATCGTTTATTTATTTTTGGTATTTTTTTTGAAATTTAAATACGTATATAAACCATGCCTGATGCAGCTGTTTGAAATATTACGTAAATATTTTTATATATTGGATAACATAAATTCTTTGAAAAATACCAGTTCCCTATTAAACTACTATATGGGTAGGTACAGATTGATAATAACCTGGTATCAGGACAACTAACTGAGAAAAGAAAAAGAAAAGAAATTGCACTTGAGCTTAGTTAATATCTGAAATATACATATTTTTATTTGTTAGAGAAGATTCGAATGTATGGATGGGATATTTCCCGATCACCTAAAACCAAAAATACCTGTTCCCTATTAAACTACTATATGGGTAGGTACAAATTTAAAACAACTGAGAACAAAAACACCCAAAAATCAAACATAAAAAATGATGAAACCTCTACAAATCTTAATGTCTATATAGAAGTCGCCATAAGTTACAGTAAAATAGGCAGGCTTAAAAATGGAATGCTAAAAGAGTTGTCTAGAAGATTATCTAAATAGTTCAGATATTTTATGCACCATCATCTATTGACATGATTCATCATTTTGAATGAAGTTAAATACTTATTAAACTAAGTATTTTGAACTATAATTTTTTTCGAAACATTATAATGAGCTAAAATGACATCTACAACAAACTATTAAGTAAGAAACATACCAACTTAAACTTTAACAAAAGCTTCATTTATTTGCATTCTATATATATATTTCTTTCGAATACAGCTGCAAAATACGAGTGTAGACCACAGGAACATGCGGTGTTTCTATTGTTCAAAATTAAATATCCCTTTCCATTATTTCTATTGTTCAGCTCCTTCAATTGTGCGAAACACGTGTAAGAAATGGAACATGAAGGCTAGCGATAATCAACAAAAAAGAAATTAAAAAAGGGAAAATCCACAAATCATGAAAACTACATCATTAAAAATATTAAAATTAGCGTGCCTAAAATTGTATAATATATTAAAATCTAAAGTGATACTAAGATTAGTTATCTACAAATAAAGTAGTTAATCCTTTTATTTAGTGTTAAGAAATAAAACAAAGGAATAAATTGAAAACAAAAGTGGAAACTACTATGCATGAACTGCAGTAATAACCAAATTAAATGAAGTAGGAAAAAAATTAATTCCAAAAAATGGAAGAGAAATAACATAGATATAAGGAACATTAAAAACTAAAAAAATTCATTTGTAAACATTAAATACCATAAGGTTATGTTTATGAGAATATAAACCCAGGGGGCATATTATAAGTAATCATTGTAGACAAAACCACTGAACTATTAATTTGTAAATCCAAAGTTACCAACTTCAATGATAATAAATTATAAAATAACGACAAAGCCTGAATCATTTATACAAAATTAAGAGGTACTTCAATACATACGTGTATTTCTTTTTGTTAAAGAAATGATGAAGATAACCTGAGAAATGATGAAGATAATCTGGGGAAAGATGGAACAAACAATAGCATTCAGATAAAAGAAAAATCATAAACAATTAGGGTTGTCAACAGATACTTTCAGATGCGGATAGTGCCATATCCGCATCCGCATCCGCATCCGCATCCGAAATCGTTTTCGGATATCGGATATCCGCATCCGTGGATACGGACGGATATCGGATAATTATCCGCTCCGCCAACGGTCGATAAATCAATGAACATAAATGAATTTTTTTTAGCTTAATATTAAGTTTTTTTCAACCCAATTGATTACTAAAGTGCTAAAAATAAATAAATATGATGGTAATATATAATTTTGAGCAATATGCATGCATTTAGTTGACTTTCAATTTTGCAAAATAATAAATTAGTATACTTAATTATGTAAAAATACACATAATTTAAGCTATAATCGTGAAAAAAAGCGGACGGATAATTTTCGGATGCGGATATGCCTATATCCGCATCCACATCCGCTTTTCCGGATATCGGATATTTATCCGTCTTTCGGATGCGGATGCGGACGGCTTTCGGATTTTTCGGATATCCATTGACAGCCCTATAAACAATTCCATTCCCAATAATATTCTTGGAATGATCATTGGCGCTTTAATCATTTCTTCTGTCAAGCCATAATTTGTAATATTAATCGCCTAATCCAGGAAAATTACGTGTCATTGTACAAATGGGACAAAAAACAGTTTTTGTAATTAGACAAAAACAGAATTAGAAATAACCTCAACCCAGGTAAGTCACATGCATGAAAGCAGGAACATTTTCTGAAATCGACGAATTAGAAGCAGGGAACAACCATGTATAGCAAAATAATAATAAGATTTAAAGAAACATACATGTTAAGTCCTTCTAAAACATTGCTATCCACTTCCATATGGAATTCGCACCCTCTGCTACCTGCAGTGATCCATGTAAAATGATCATGCCTTTGTTAATACAAACATTCTATAAGCCAGCAATAAAAAAATTATATTTTTTATTGCATTGTTAGATGTAAACCTAGGCATTGCAATGTTGATTCTAGCAGGTAAACATAATCAATTCCACTAATTTAAAATTATCATATCGAGCTAATGAAAAATTACATGTAAATTTTGACCCTAAGGTTCTTCAAATAATTTAGCCAAAGATATCAATGGAACTTACCAGGTAACATTGTTGTACCTTGAATCAAACACTATCTTTCAAACTTAGGGTTTCAAAGTACAGCAAAATAAAATGTATAAACAAAAAAGGAAAGGAAAAAAATAGCTAGTGTTTTATTTTATAAACAATTAACCGGCTTGGCTTTTGAAATCGTCGAGGCGAGAGAGCACGACCTCCCTAAATTTCAATTTCCATCTCTTCCTGTGGATTTTTTGCCATTATCTTTTTTTTAGCAGCCGCAATGATTACCCTGCCTCCGTAGCTTTTCCACTGCGATTTATTGAAGCGGTGGCGGATATTCTTGATGGTGGCAGCGTCGTCGTCATTGGTGTCCTCCAAAGTCAACTGAAGAGAAATTCGTGATTAGGGCTTGCTCTTTTTAGGGCCTAGGGCATCTGATGTAGAGGGTTTTCTCCAAAACTGGAAGTTTGAAGTGGTGGAGATGCAATCTCTATTGAATAGAAGAAAGAATTGAAGAGGAAAGAAAGCAGTGACGTCTAAATAAATCTGTTGGGATGGATTTTCTGGACGAAAGGCTGTGGAGACCAGCCTTGGAAAGAGAACTCACTAATTATGAGCTTTGGAATGGGAGATCAGTAATAATTAAAGCATACTGTAGATTATTCCAGAGTAGTCTTTCGTTGGAAAAGTTGGTGTTGGGTGCGCATCTTGAGGGAATTAGAGGGAATCAGAGGGAATTTTTTTATTTTTATTTTTAGTGTAGTGGGAAAAAAGGAAGTTTAGGAGGGAACTGTAGAGGGGAAAAGGAGCTTTAGGTCGTACTACTACATCATCATAAACAAGGACAAGAATCAATAAGTTTCTATCGTAATGTTTCTTATTTCCCCCGTCTTGCTTGTTGCCATGTTTGCAAAAAGTCAACATTCAGTTATATGCATATTTCTAAGTACCTATTTCTTCCCTCTTAATTATAACATAACATGAATGCCATAGGAAGTTTTTTTGTTTGTATAACACATGTGTAATCAAAGTTCATTTATTTGTTCACTATTGTTAAACCATGAATTAAACTTTAGCTTTGTTGTTCCATGTTATTAAAATGTGATTCAGGATTTTGGTTTTCCACCCAATATTTATCAAAAAAGACTTGGAAAGTAATATCTTTATATATGCAAAAATTAGAGGGTGGTAAGAAAGAAAGCTTACTCTAACTTAAATAGCCTTAGCATGGAGTTTTTAAACAAGGGGCCTGCTTAGTTATGAGTCTTGGTCTCTATTTCAATCTTCTATATTCTTATTTTTGTAGTTAGTTGAAATTCAATTGGATGTGGGATTACCTTATTCTGAGTGTGTTTATCTCAATAAATATTTAACTTTGTGCAATCTTTACAGCTTAATCGCTATTTCCAAACATGCACTATTTGCATGCAACTATTTTTTCGAGTAAGATGATTAGAAATTATCAATGTTTACAGTGGTATTTTGTGGATTAACGCACGATGAACAATGTGTTAGTGTTTTGTTTGAAATATTTAGATATTAAATTGTAGCCGCAAAATATTTGCTTTAAAGTATAATTACTGTAAAATACAAGTCCGCATTATTCAGCAGAAAAGGAATTATCACTTTGCGAAATTGGTAATGTTGTTATTCAATTAAGATTTGTTCACAACCTTGATTTTTCGGGTCGAGTTGAGGAGTTCACTTTACGCAATTCATTTTTTGAGAGTTACGAGTCCTGCTTTTTATTATATTGTGAGACCCAGAACCTATTCTTATCAGTATGAGATGAATTTTGGCTCACAAACCATTTTTTCAACTATTTCCACATGTGTTTCTTGCTATTTTTTGATCAATTTTATAAAAAATATTTCTTGGAAGAAATTTTGCTCTGTACAAGAGATTAGTTGCTCATTTAGATCTTTTTGTTTCATTTAATACAGAAGTTAGATGTGCTACTTTACCGTGACACATCAAATTTTGTCACTAATTTCTCTTGTGATTATTACTGTAGGAAGAGATTATTCCATTCACTACACTTCTAAACTAAACCGTCCAAACAAACAAATAAATTTTGGTGATGCTTTACCTAACATTTATTCATCATAAGCCCATATAGAAAATGTTAGAATGAAAGAGGAGGAGGAGGCCAAATTTTCGTACTTACTTGCTTGCATTCCTTGCATTTCATTTCTTACAACAAAATATGACAACCCTTATATAGTAGAATAGACGCACCCTTACACATACCAATAGACACCGATTGATTAATAGACACAACATTAAACGAAGTGACATAACACTTAAACTAATAGACACAACAAATTATGAGACACAATAAACTGGGTTTATTTTCCAACAGAAAATAGGTTAATTAAACGAAGGTGTTGTATTTTCTGAACCAGTATTATTGGTTACATTTTCCATCATTTCGGGTCTTAAATCTGTACGTGTTTAGCTGAAAAGGTAAGTGGACTTGTTATCAATGGTTTCACAAATTATATAAGGTTTGTGGATCAAATTCAGTAGAGAAGGGAAGTGCACGGGTAAACTACAAAACAATTAAAACATAGAAACTAAAATGGTAACCGAAGGGGTGCATAAAAGCCCTTTTGACTAAAATATCATATTTTTATTTAATTATTTTTATTTAATTTTTTATTCTTTTATTAAAGCTACATCTTGCAGGAGAAAAATCATTCCAATATATTTTATTTGCAAATCATACAAGAAAGGAGGATAATACGGAAGTCTGCAATTATGGCAGAAAAAGAATTGCACCCCAAAGACCTCATATTTAGATAGCCATAGATCTATGTTTTGGTAGGCTGTTTGGAGATATGGATGGCTTTTGCAGTTTAACAAGTACCCTAAGAAGAGAACACTTGCTTCTGCTCTGAATAATGGGGTTCCATGTCTTCTTTTGGTTCCTTTTATTGGATTATTTCAATAGTAATGGTAATCAATCTACTGTTAACTTAAAGTTGCTGGATGATTATAGAAGTTAAATAAGCTATATATAGATTCCCGAAATGTTGTCGTTCCATATTATTTTTGTTGTAACTTTAAATGTTTATAATACGTGTTGTTATAAAGTAAACTATAAACGAGGAAATGCTGTTAGCCAACATGATCTTGAATATATCCTACAATGCTCGGCTCTGACTTCTTTTCGTAGTCCAAATGCAAGCACTATTTTCTTTTATTATACTTCTATTTTACATTTATGGTGAAAACGAAATAATATTGTAAGGAGTCTCAAGAATTATATATTTATACTTGGTTGAAAATTTCAATACTGAAAAATATACATTCAAAATGTATATTAAATGAAGGTAAGTTTTATTTTCATCCACCTCCTGTCTTAGTTAATCCACCATTTTACTTTAATAAGTTGATCCAAAACTATTTTGTAAGTTAATCCACAAGTGGATTAATTTAAAGATTCATGTTTTTGTTCATTTGCAACATAACGAAACCAATAAAATACTAAGGATCACCTTTTGGACTTACCGCAGACCTACTCCAAAGTCGCAACAACGCGCAAAATGGCAGCCTCGTCCCATGAACGACCTATTAACTGTATGCCTATAGAGAGCCCCTACTTGTCATGGCCAATAGGAACAGAAATAGCAGGAAGTCCGAGAATGCTTTGACCAATCGTGAACATTTTATTCTACAATAAACACCAAAAAGCATGCTAACTATTCCTCGGCTTGGGGCACGAGTTACAAATAATTGTCATAAAAACATTTACCTAAAGCAACATACAGATAAAAAAAATTAAATATTTGATTTGTAGGATTATTCATCCAAAAATGGAATATTATAATCATTTGAAGAGCAAGACAAGGTGTTGCACATGCATTGTTGTTTATTGTACTTTTTTTAAACATTGGATTTTTTTCCACTTTGGCCCCCTGTTGAAAATATATAACAAAAATAGTCTGATTTCAAAAATAATTATGTAGTCTGGTTTTGACCAACCTAAGCATTGAGCTGGCCAAATACACTGGCTCCATTTTAAATGATGCCCATGCGCTTCATTTCAAATGGCACTCATGTGCTCCATTTCAAATTCATGGGCAACAGCCTTATTTACTTTGAATGGCCTTGTCTACAAGAGTTTTGACTTTGTTGTAAACTTGTTTATATATATATATATATATATATATATATATATATATATATATAGCTCAATTTATCCTAATCTAGTGATGTGGGATAAAAATTTCTTTTTTTTTTCTTTTTTTTTTTGCCCTACCTTGGTCACAAAGCTGGCTCCGCCACTAGGCGAAGTAATTACACTACAACTTAGACTATAGTTATCGTGTTCACTTGCTTAGATCTTCACCATTTAGGTTACATCAAAGTAAAGCATGATCTATACAGTACATGTTCATTTCTATTATACACTTATGAATGGTTATCATCTGTTATAGCAGCATGTGCATTTACCATAATTTATACATTAATCTATGATGGTGGAGATGTTATAGGTCGCTTAAGTAGCAATTACGAGTAAATAAGCCATCCTTGATTACACATTCATATGTTTTAATCTTATTTGTTCATTACTGCATTTATTTCCCTGCATTTATCTTACCTATTCTTATTTCATCTTTATTGCTTTGCCAAGTTACTCAAACTTCAATGTCTGTTTTCAAAGGTAAGAACGGAAAAGTTGCCAGCTTAAACCATGTAACGCTATTAGATATGGATTTTGTCATACATTTTGAGGTCAAGAATAATTCTTTATCTTGATTTGTGTTTTTACTGGGTTTGAATGATACTTATGCAACCTGATAACAAAAATAAGTGGATGTATAATAAAAGGTTATGCAAAATCAAGGGAATTTTATCAAAAATTCATGGAAAGTTATTAATTTGATGCATATTATTATATACTAAAGCTAAATCAAGTATATTATTTGACTGCTCGGTGATCCTTATCTGTAATAACAATTTATGAAAATAATGTATATGTTAAATATTTTGCTATTTTAAATTTATATATGTGTGTTATAGTCATTGTTAAGTTTAAATGCCACATGCAAGATTAGCTGTTTTGCCTTTTTACACAGTTGTTAACCTTCATGTTCTAGATGATAGAATTGAAAAGAGAACTTTTACAAACTCAATTAATAATCGATGAACTATAAATTTTAGAATCAGTGTTAAATGCACAAAGTAAACAACGTTAAGTACACGTACCAAATTACAACTTCATTTATAAATAGATTTCCATTACGTGATTTTGTATCATCTCAACTTTCATTCTGGTATGAAGAGCTTCCTTTTACATGTTGCTCGCATTAGATATATTAAGGTAGCATTAATTTGAAAACTAACATTTATGTGCTATAAAAAGCTACATGAAATGATTACCTAAATAGTTAGGTGTTAATTTTAAATATGACAAACAAACTATGACATATAAAAAGATACAAAAGCAAAAGCTGAAATTGGATAGATTAGAGTAGGAGATGTATAAGATTAATTCGTTAGAACTCTGTACACATATTTCTGAATGAATCGGATACATTGTATAGAAAATGTGATGAGTTTTTCAACTTTCTTTGAACACCAATGCATATTGTTTAATGTATTTTCACTGAATAAGTAAGCACTGGTGCCCAAATTTTGAATTTTAAATAATTATATATATCTGGACTTACTCTGATATCAAGTGTTGCAAATAATAGTTGCAAATAATAGTTAGCAAATAAGATTTTTCGATAAACAAAGCAAGAATAATAATTCATCAACTGAATTATTTCCTGCTTTATCCATGCAAAACGTACAAGCTGATATTTCAGTTGTGAATCTTTTTGGTTCAAACTTATGGTTATTACTCTAACTTAATGCAAAACGTACCGACACTCTTTTTAAATTCCTGTTTTGTTGTCTTATCCATGTTGTTTGCTTTAAAATCTACTGTACTGTGCTTCTGCTATATATGCATGTTTTACGATTTCCATCACCATCCGTCATCCTGCATTATTTCACTACTTATGCGCATTTGAAATCCAACTTAACTCTTATATATCTCTGATCAACGTTTCTGCTGATTTAATTCCAACTTTCTATTCTAATGTTTATCTCTCTACTGCACGTTGGTTTTCCTCAACTTTGTTTGCAATGAACAATAATTTGTTAGTTGTCATATACATTTGTAAGAAAAAAAAAATCGTATTTGTTCAGCTTTACTGCGGTACTCACTGTACCACAAAAGATCAATACAGTGCCACTGAACAAAACTTTCTTAACATGTTGCATTCTTCATTGCAAACACACATGCTGGTAACATGTCAAAAACAATTTTGTTCATAAATTCTTCATTGCAAAAACACATTCATCATCACATGTGACTGTTGTATATATTACACATACTTCACAACTGCATTAACATTTACGCATATAAACACTGTACTACTCATGTTACATCTATTGGATCAACATTTTCTATATATTGCCGGTGTGCGATGCACGGGCTACTGACTAGTTTCTCTCTAATTTCGGAAGGAACCCGCATTGGACGATAGTTTCCATCAAGCCATACTGCAGTGGCCCTTGCTTCAACAACAAGCTGGTTATCCGGTAATCTGTATATGAAATCTTCAAGAAATATTCTTGCAGCCGAAATGCTTGATACCTTCACTTTCACAACAAATCGGTCTCCACTCTACAGTTACCAGTAATCACAATAACAAGTGGAAGAGCGTCACGATTTCTGAACAATTTGCGTTAAAATTATTTGGACTTAAGAAAAATTTAGGCACGGAATCATTACGTACTCGTAGTGGTGCATAAAACTTCAAAGACATGTTAGCAAGAGCTAAAGCCTGGCCATTTTGGACCACGCTGTCTGCATTGATGCCAAGGCCAAGCCTTCTGAAAAACTTATGGTGACCGTGCTGGCAATAATTTGAATAAATAGCATTGTTAACAACGCCATATTGATCGAGTTCCTAATCACGTACTTGCAGTTCACATTCCACAAACTGCTTTATCCTACGAAGAACAACGCTGGTAATCAGTAACTGGCAAAGTTTAAGGAAAAACAATGTTGATATATTACCTTAAGCCTACTTCACTAATAAAATGAACGATAATGTAAAGGATACGCAGATACTTCTTTTTCTCTGATGCTAAGGCCCAACAGAATAAAGCCCATCATTCAGCTAAAGACTGGACCGAAGTGCAGCTGGCCCATTAAATAACATTACATTACAACTGTATAAATATATGTACAAGCGAATCATCTGTATTGTATTCTTTTCTATTATGCAACAAAGCAAGATCCGTTTCTTCTGTAATCAAAATTCAATTGCAAATCAAATATAAAATCACAAAATTCTTTTATGGTATCAGAGCAAAAGCTTAACAGCAAGATTTGCCACTGAAAAACATTCAAGAATTATATCATCATCCCCATCAGAGTAATATCATCATTTGGGGGTTCCTCTCATCAAAGTTGATTAAACTTTTCACTTGAGAGTTGCTGTGATCTTCAAGATCAGCGCCACACCATGCAACCATCACTGGCTGCATTGGAACTGAGCCACGCCAGGTTTATTTCAACAGGCTGCTACAGATCCAACACCTCGCCAAGTAATCGCTGCAGGCTGCATTGGATCTTGAAAATCAGTTTTCTTAAACAGATCAGATTCAAAGTATCAAGAAAATCAAAATCAGATCGCCTAAAAAGATTCAAGAAAGCAATTCTAAAGACTACAAACAGTAAGGAACAATATACTCCCTGATTGCAGATCTCAACTGAACCACAACCTTGATTTTTTGGCATTCTGAACTTTCTTTTCCAGTAAGTTCTTTCATTATTTCTTAATTCTTGGATCATCTTTGTCAACATGGTTGACAAATCACCCACTAAAACTGCTTCATCTGGCATACCACTCACAAATTCTGTCATTCCACCCACAAATCCTCCTGTTATTCCATCTCATGTGGATCAATTAGTCAAGACATCCATTAGCCCACAAACACAGTTAATTTCAATCAAGCTAGATGAAACAAATTACTTAAACTGGAAATATCAAATAGAAACATCAATTCAAGGCTATGGACTTGAAGGATATATCTATGGTACACTTGCAATTCCCTCTGCCTACGTTACTGATCAAGAAAACAGAGTCATACCTAATGAAGAGTATGTAAAGTATCATAGACAGGACAGATTGATCAGTGCATGGTTGTTATCATCTATCAGCAACAATCTAATTTCTCAAGTAATAGGTTGCAAAACTTCAAATGAAATATGGGTTAATGTTGAAAGAAATTTTAATGCCCAATCTTCTGCAAAGATAATGCACTACAGAAGACAAATTCAAAATGCAAGAAAAGGTAACAGCACAATGAGAGAATACCTTTCAAAGATGAAAACTTTAAGTGATCAACTTGAGGCTACAGGACAGAAGATGACAGAATATGAGCAAGTATTAAACATTCTAAATGGCCTGAGTAATGATTATGAAGTTGTAGAGGCAATCATCTCATCATAGAGAGTCACTCCACCCCTTGATGAAGTTCACTCAATCCTATTGTCTCATGAAGCAAGAATTGAAAGCAAGAAGACTCAGGAATCAGATCTGTCTGTAAACTATGCAAATAGCTTTGGAAATAAGGATCAAAGATCTGGACAAAACTTTCAAAGAGGAGGTTTCAACAATAAAGGAAGGGGCAGAGGCAGGAACAACAACACAAACAGACCTAA
Organism: Allium sativum; assembly: GCA_030737875.1. Taxonomy (NCBI): domain Eukaryota; kingdom Viridiplantae; phylum Streptophyta; class Magnoliopsida; order Asparagales; family Amaryllidaceae; genus Allium; species Allium sativum. The sequence continues at coordinate 300,509,350 of CM060925.1, read as the reverse complement.
ATGTCAAATTGTGATAAGATTGGACACACTGCACTCAAGTGTTACTTCAGATTCAATCAAAACTATACACCCAATCAGAATGCTAGCAATCAAAGAAATAATGCAAATGCAAATGTTGCCCAAATACAGAATGATCAATCAAACCAGAATGAAGGAAGGACATCAAGTGGAGAAGAAATGGCTAGGACAGAACACATAAATGATGAGAGCTGGTATCCTGACTCTGGAGCAACAAATCATCTAACAAATAATCTAGAAAATATGAATCTAGGATGCAGAGAATACAGAGGTAATCAGTCAGTTTCTATGGGTAATGGTAAGTCTATTTTGATTACTCACACTGGTTGTGGTATGTTAAATGGTGACAAGCACTTATTATTAAGAAACTTGCTAAGAGTGCCAGATATAAAGAAGAATTTGCTAAGTGTGTCACAATTTGCTCAAGATAATCAAGTATATTTTGAATTTTTTCCTAAATATTGTTTAGTCAGGGACATACTGACAAATAAAATCTTATTGCAGGGTAATGAAGTCAATAGTCTATACAAATTCAATCAAAGACCCTGCAGCAGCAACAAAAGAAAAGAAATGCATTGTGATTTTAGTACTAATGTTTGTGGAAAAAAAATGAGTATATTTGATATTTGGCACAACAAACTTGGTCACCCAAGTAGCAAAATTACTAAGCAAGTAATTGTAGAAAACAATATCAAATGCAATGATGTTTCTTTACCCTACTCATGCACATATTGTCAAATGGGTAAATGTTATAAACTACCATTCATAGATTCAACTACTGAGTACACTAAACCACTGGAATAAATTGCCACTGATTTATGGGGACCAGCACCTATCAACACAGATTATGGGTATAATTATTATGTGTCATTTGTAGATGCATATAGTAGATTTACTTGGATCTATTTACTAAAGTCAAAATCTGACACTAGCAATGTTGTTATGCACTTTATTACTCAAGCTGAAAAACAAACTGGATCTCAATTAAAAGTTTTTCAGTTAGATGGTGGGACATAATATAAACCACTAAAGGATTATTTTCTTAAAAAGGGAATAATTCACAGAGTTACCTGTCCTCACACTTCAGAACAAAATGGGATGGTTGAAAGAAAGCACAGGCATATAGTTGAGACAGGTTTGACTTTATTAGCTCAAGCTAAATTACCATTAAAGTTTTGGCCTGATTCATTTAAAACAGCTGTCTACTTGATAAATAGATTACCAACAAAGGTAATTAATGCAATCAGCCCATATCAAAAACTCTTTAAACAAAAACCTGATTATAATTTCTTACAATCATTTGGATGTCTGTGCTATCCTTATTTAAGACCCTACAATAGATACAAATTTGGCTGCATAAGTAAACCATGTACACTCATAGGATATGCTGATAATCAGAAAGGTTACAAATGCTTAGATGACAGTGGACATGTGTACATCAGCAGGCATGTTATGTTTAATTTTTTTTCCATATCATAGCAGTAATATCAAAACCACAAAGAAACTATATGATGGTAGTATATCTATTCCACCCATACCTGTTTCCAATGATCTCTTAAGTACAGGTGAAAATGAGAGAACACATGAAGAAACAACATCACACAGCAGTGATACTGTTCAATCATCAGGTCAACACAGCATGTCACCTGTACCATATCAAAATGAAGACAACACCAACAGTGAGCAAGAAGAAGAAAATAGTGAAAGCAGTGATTAAGAAAATAAGGAAATACAACTTGATACTCAAGAGCAAGTGAAACCCACACATCCAATGATTACAAGGGCTAAAAGTGGAATTTTTAAGCCCAAAACATACACTGCAGTCACTGATCAGAGTGAACCAACCAGCTATGAGGAGGCAAAAGCTAATGATTACTGGGTTAAGGCCATGAATGATGAATATCAAGCTCTTATAAGGAATCAAACATGGAAATTAATTGAACCACCACAAGACAAAAATATTATAGGCTGTAAATGGACATATTGAATAAAAAGAAGAACTGATGGATCAATAGACAGATACAAGGCAAGACTTGTAGCAAAAGGTTTTACTCAACAACAAGGATTTGACTACAAGGAAACCTTTTCCCCAGTAGTCAAACCAACAACAATTAGAATTATATTGACTATTGCTTTAAGTAAAGGATGGAAGCTCAGGCAACTTTATGTAAATAATGCATTTCTTAATGGTGTACTTGAAGAGGACGTTTATATGGAGCAATCTCAGGGATATGTTCAAAACAAAAATCTTGTGTGCAAGTTACACAAAGCAATTTATGGTCTTAAACAGGCTCCAAGAGTCTGGTTTGACAAGTTAAAGTCAACAATAAGTAATATGGGGTTCAAATCTACCAAGTCTGAAAATTCTCTATTCATAAAATCAGACAATGACTGCACTATATACATTCTAATCTATGTTGATGATTTAATTATTACAGGTAGCAACAGTTCAAAAATCAACACATTGGTGCAGTATCTAGACAAGCAATTTTCAGTCAAAGATCTGGGAGAACTGAACTATTTCTTGGGAATTGAAGTAAACTCAAGGTCTCCAACAGAAATTACTTTATCACAAAGGAAATACATTGGTGAATTACTAAAGAAAACACAAATGCATGGCAAGAGGTCAACCTACACCAATGATTTGCAGTCAAGTCCTATCCAAATACAGGGGAGAACCTATAGATAATATAAAATTGTACAGAAGTGTAGTTGGAGCATTGCAATATGCTACAATTACAAGACCTGATATATCATATAGTGTTAACAAAGTGTGTCAATTCATGCAGGAACCTCTGGACACACACTGGAGGGGAGTAAAGAGGATATTAAGATATCTAAAAGCTACAATGAATAATGACCTTACTTTCAAAGCATGCAATGATTACAACATCACAGGATACACTGATGCAGACTGGGAATCTGACCCAGATGATAGAAAATCAACTACATGATATTGTATTTATGTTAGTGAAAATATTGTGTCATGGTGTTCAAAGAAGAAATCAACAATCTCAAGATCCAGCACAGAGGCTGAATACAGAAGTACTGTAACACCCCACCTCCGCCAGGGTCACTCGCAAAGGAATGCACTAGCTTTGGAGGGGCATTATTGGTAAACATGCATAATGATATAGCAAGGCAGGACATGACATATATATATATCTCTAAATAAACAGAGTAAGTAAATAAACAGCGGAAGACTTTTAAACTATTTCAAAAACAAGTCTGCTACATCATAATGTCACTTTCCCAAGTAAACAAGTCTAGTACATAAAATAACATCATCTGAAACTGAAAAAGAAAACATAAAAGTAGTTATCCCCAAAGTGGAAGAAACCATAGCAAGCCCAAGTCCAAAGCATACATGAGCTATCCAAGAAAGCAGGTAAGATCCAAGCTAGGCTCCTGCATTCCCTCCCTGAGAACCTGGGGGGGGGGGGGAAACGGAAGAAAAGAGGCGAAACAAAACGGGTCAGTCAAAAAGACTGAGTAAGCCCTGCTACGGTCAGTCTATAAACTAATAAAGCTAACATCATGATGGAAACTGAGATGATCATAGATAACAACATATTGGCATGGTAAATTAACTACAAGATAGATAGAGGTGTCATCGCATAAATATGGTTAAGTTTTGCACCACGGTGTACTAGCGACCCAACATAACAAGTATTGATCCCTTGGCCCAAGCTTTGGCCCAATAACATGAGGTGACCTTAATACAAGGTCCAGCCCAACGGTCTAGTCGATCGGCTCCCTATAAACCTAACACGTCCAGTGTTGGTGTCCATATGGCCCACATATGGTTGTAGTTAGTCTGTGCTGGGTCCACCTTTGGGTGTATCAAGCCCTCGGGTGTCAACCCCGGACACTTAAGCAATAATGCACAGCCCTAACCTACTGGTACCCGTGCCTTGAGTTTTGTCCAACGTCGGACTACGTGCACGTCCGTAGCCCGCCGGACCCGCACCGCTGTACCACTCGGCCATCGCCCTTTGGTCGCTTACATCAGTCCAGTAATCGTGCCTCGCCCTAGCCTAGCCTCTAGGGTTGTGAATGATACCAAACTGGGATTACTGCTGGAACAGACCACGTTGCTAGGGTTTCTAAGAGGGTTAAGTGTGATTTAACCCTTCACTAATCCTGGATTAAACTGGTTAAGTGTGGCTTAACCCTATTCTAATCCCTTGAACTCCCAAATTGATTAAATTGGTTAAGTGTAACTTAACCTCATTTTCATCCCTTGAATCCCCAAATTGGTTAAGTATTAGTGGACTCTGACTTAACCCTAATTATGAGGCATTAATTAACTTAATGCACCTCAACCTCTCACATTAGACCTTGTTGTGGTTACTAGTTAGGCCGGGCGGGTCCGGGTAGCTTTACACCACAACTTGGTCTAACCTCGGGTCTTGGCACCCCATGACCAACTTCTCACATTGGGTCCTATTGTTTGTAGCCACTAGTTAAGCCGGTCGGTTCCGGGTAGAATTACGCTACAAACTCAACCCAACCTCGAGTTGGCCACACTTATGTTTTCTAAGTGTCATGTCCACTTTATTTCAAAACATAATCACAAGTCAAACAATTACTTGGGTAAACCTAACTCAATAGGTAAATTCCCAAGGGGTAGACCTAACTTAATAGGTAAATTCCCAATCTTATATTTTTATGTATTTTAAGTTTACCCCAAAACCCCCAACGTCATTCTATCGCTTACATATTCGTAGTAACGCATAAAGGATAGGAAGAGGGAACTTGGCACAACATAAACTTGCACAACAGTCATGCATAACATGTTAGACTTGCACAACTTAGCGTAGTGAACTTGCATATTACCATAAAACATGCATAACATGTTAAACTTGCATAACTTAGCATAACGAACTTGCATATTACCATAATCATGCATAACTTGTCAAACATGCACAACTTGTCATTTTAAACTTGCATAAACATGCACAACTTGTCAAAACATGCACAACTTGTCATTTTAAACTTGCATAAACATGCACAACTTTCCAAAACATGCACAACTTGTCAAAACATGCACAACTTGTCATTTTAAACTTGCATAAACATGCACAACTTGCCAAAACATGCACAACTTGTCAAAACATGCACAACTTGTCAAAACATGCACAACTTGTCATTTTAAACTTGCATAAATATGCATAACTCAATAAGCGTACAAATCATGGCTTAGCAAACTCGCATAAACATGCATAACTTATAAATCTTGCAAATCATGGCTTAGTATACATGCATAACTTAATAGATTTGCAAATCATGGCTTATTACCCTTGCATAACATGCACAACTCAATAAACATACATAAACCCCAACTTTCATCACACATTAACTTTATAGTTTCTAAAATGAGGGTAAGAGGGCTTACTATGCTTATGCGGACTCAAATGAGTACAACAAATGCAAGAAACCCCTTATGCAACTAATTAAAGCCCCCAAATGCAAGCAAACTTGATCAAGACTCCTCCTTTATGATGCCAATAGAAAAACAAGCCTTTAATGCAAGCTAAGGAGGATCATACAAGCCTAAATACCCTTGTATGCATGGAAATCTCTTAGGGATTTGATTAGGAATTGTATGAAGAGGGTGGAGGCCATGAGAGTTTTGATTTTGGCATAGTTTAGTTACTAGGATGAATAATGAGTGATTTAGGGTAGGTTAGGGTCTTATTTATAGATTAGGTTAGTGATTTGGACCATAGGATTAACCCTAGATTGAATTAGGGCCATCAGATCCCGGAACTCTCTAGAAACAAGCCACAAGACCCAACCCCAATCAGAAATGGTGCACCAGGCTAAGCAGCCCGTGCACCCCCTGTCGACAGGGCTGTCGACAGGGCAGTCGACATGCCTAGACCCCTGTCGACAGGCCTGTCGACATGGGGTCCTGGGCGGGATTTTTCCCGCCTTGGCCCAGCTGGCCCAAACCCTTGTTTCTAATTTTAAATCTAAATCTGTTTTTACTTAGAAATTTTCTGCAAACTTCAATGGGCCTTAACTGGGTCATACGGACTCCGATTTCCGAAAACTCGGACTCTATTTCGCGTATTTTTCCGAGACGAACGCAATGGCATAGCCCGTTTCCCTTGATTCACATTTTATAATTTAATTCTGCCTCAATTTTCATTATTACAGGTTATTGAAAATACGGGTTGTTACATTCTCCCCTCCTTAAAGGATTTCGTCCCCGAAATCTTCAAGTTAGGAGGAACGTATCCTACCATCCAATCATCCATCTACTCAAAGCATCATCCACGAGAAATCATTGTCCTTACAAGATTCTAAATGCTGGATGAACATATGCAAAAGTGTGTGTATATGTACTTACCTAATGCAAAAAAAATCAGGCGGTTACTGATACAGTAAACCTCCTTAATGCATATGTATGTAAATCAGGCGGTTACTGGTACAGTAAACCTCCTTAATGCATATGTATGTCAGTGAAATGAATCCATATGTATGCAAATTCCTACCATAATTCATAGTATCTATATGAGTGCACATAACATTCATCCATATGCAACATCCATGTGGTAGCACAACAAGTTTCAACCATGAATAAGCATAAACACTCATGCATATGCAACATGAAGAGTGTGCGAGCCGATCTAGTGCCTAATGTGTATAATGCATCCACGAGTAACCACTTGCAAACACTTGCAACCACTTGCAACCATCAAGCATAACATGTTTCAAACACATGTTTCAACCAAAGGGTTTCTACCAAAGGTTCTCATGACGAGATAGACATGATAAACTAGATAAACTAGATAAACTAGACAAACTCCTTTTTGGATTACAAGAAATCCATTCAAACTTTGACATATAGTACTAACCGATGAGTCTTAACCCCCTTATGGAGTTTACAACAGAAATAAGGTCGAGAATGGGACCGAGAGGATATATACGAAAGATAACTTGCAAGCAAGCTCCACAGGAAAACTAGGATCAAGGATGCACTCTTAAAAAGAGATATGATGCGCGTATCTAGTCTTCACTCTTCTTAGTCACGTTTCCTTGAGCTTAACTCCACTGTGCTTTGACTATCTTCCACTTCATGATTCCTTGGCTTCTTAACTCCTATTTCCCAAATTCGAGTTGGAACTCATTTCATTATTGCCTCTCGTCTTTCTTTCCCACTTATTCTTTTTTTCTGTATACTTGGCTTAAACATACTATAACCTTATGACTTTATGCAAGCTCTCCAAAATTCACTAGTGAATCCTGGATCTCGTCCACTTACTATAAAGTATTCCACGCAGCAGAACTTTTCTTGAAAATACCAATCCACGTTGCCAATTGCTCTTATAAACGTGATTTCCTATAACTCATGCTTAATCGAAATGAACCATCCGCCTATGAGTGATAGGCCTTGCCTAGATTCAGTTGCCTACCTATGGCTTCCTGTAGGCTATTTCAAAACTGGCCAACTTCTTGAGGATAAACCGCTGTTAACCATAATGCAGTCCTCTTGCTCTGAAGTGAGCACTCTTCGTGAGTCTACCTATTGTGACCCACCTACCCGTATTCCCTTTCTTTGATCTAATAATCTATCGATATGTTTTCCCACTTCCCTTGCGAAACTCCCAATGGAGGTAATGGCCCACTGGGCTTCTATGACTTGGCCTTGAACTGGTGGCACAACAGGCATCCTGGGACCAACTCGGCCACCTCCTCGAGTGATGCACATCTTCAAGAACCTTCTTTACAAGTCTTCCACTCGAGGAACACGTAATCTCTCATCGCGCCTTAGTCATCCCTTGTCATCTATAATATATCTAGCGAGGTGACTTAACATCTCGCCTCGAATCAACTGGTCCACGTTCTTGACCAACGGCGGGTCTTCTCCCTGTGAAACCCCCCCTTCTTGATCCAGAAGAGTAAGTCTAAGCTCAGGGAAGGCTAACTAACTAGCCAAACGGAGAAAGCTTTCAATTGCCCCCCTCAGGGTTTTCCGGTCTTAAACCACAATCACTTTAACGGGATCCACCGCTAAGCCTTCTTAGGAACTATGTGCCCAAGAAATCCGACTTCTTTCCTCCAAGGTGGCATTTGGAGAACTTGATCTTCAACCGGCGGCTCTAAGCGTATCCATCACTTCTTTGAGATGTCTAGCATGCTTTCCCTCGTTCTTTTAAGGAGATCAAAATATCGTCTATGACGACCATGACAAACTTGTTCAAGGACTCCCTAAACACCCTACCCATCCAGTTTACGTAATACGCGGGTGCATTAGTCAAACCAAATAGTATGACTAGCCACTCTATAAATCCATCTAGAGTCCTAAACGCAGTCTTGTCAATTCCATCCTCAGCCATCCTAAGCTGATGGAATCTGGTAAAGGAAAACAGATGCTCCTACAAGCTGATCAAACAAATCATCGACCCTTGATAGCGGTTGTCTATTCTTCTCATGATAATCAACACATAAGCGAAACAAACTGTCCACATCAGTAACGAATACTACTGGAGCACCCTACTCGAAAATGCCTTGTCTCAGGAAGTTCTTCTCAAGCAACTCCTTGACTTGCTTTCTTAACTCTCATTTCGTGAGGTCATGTGCCTAATCGGCCACGAAACTGGCTTGGCATTACCAACCAGATAATACGGAAATCTATCCCCAGATATCAGGATATTCTCGGACCACCCTCACAGATTGCAAACTATCGATAAACGAGTTGAGGGATTCAAGATAACATGACATGACGGGACCCATAGGGTTACTAGAAACTTCTAGGGTATTACCGAGGCGGATCATGAGCCTCACAACCCTATATACAAAAACCAAGAATGGCTTCAAAACAGGACAACCATTTCATGCCCAAAACCAACCCATATCCCTGGAAACCGAGAATATAAACATCCCACGAGAATTCTATACTCAAGATAGAAATTTTCAAATCCACTCAGACCACAGAAAAACGGGCAGAACCCCCAATTGGATTTGAAACACACACGGGATCATCAACTAGACTAGTACTTAGGTGCAAACTTTCAACTGGATCAGATGAAATAAAACTATGCGATGTGCCAGAATCAAACAAAGTTCGAACAGGGAAAATCAGAAAATGTAAACAGGATTTTCAACAGAAACACTACCTCTATCACGAGCTGGAAGAACGGGGTTGAGGGGATGAATTCGCCCTCCAGATAGTCCTGCACACTGAGTCTGACCTTGCCCTTGTTTCCTCGGGCAATCCTTGCTGAAATGTCCAAACTCACCACAAATGAAGCATTCGCCCCGCTTTCTCTTCTCCTTCTTCCTACATTCCCTGGCTATATGTCCAACTTTACCACAGAAGTTACATTTCATATTCTTGCCCCGTTTCCCGGAATTTACGCTCTTGCCTTGAGACTCATTCGCCTTGACCTCTTTCTTGTCATTGCTACCTTCTTCTTGAAGTAGGGACAAATTTACTAAACTCTCGAAAGTCGCCCCCAAGGGTATATGAGACAGGGCCAAATCACGTAATGGCTCATTTAATCCTAGAGCAAAGTGTAGGGCCTTCTTCTGAGCTGTATTAACTAAGTCTAAATCGACCCGAGCCAGTTGATTAAACTTATCTATGTATTCCCTAATAGTCATGTCCCCTTGCTTCAGTGATAAGAATCTCAGTCCAAACCTTCCTCTAAAGTCGTCCCAAGTCTCAATTGGCCTAGTAGCGGTGGTGACTACCCACCAACGTGCAGCTTCTTCCTTAAGCAACCATACTGCTAATAAAACTTTCCTGCGGTCACCTATATCAAAGGAGGCTAAAAGATCTTCGGTCTCTTTCAACCAATTTCCTGCTTCTACAAAAGTCTCGGTTCCAAAGAAATTCTTGCAACCCATCGCCTTAAAATCTTGGCAAATCTTTGCGAGGTCAGTTTGAGGATGCAGAGGGGAAGGAGGAAGAGGAACATCAGCTACGGGAGGAGGAGGAGGAACAGCGGCCTCGACTGGGGAGACAACATTAGGGACACCCGGGACCGGTGCCGTGACTTCCAAGTACCGACGAAACCAATCGGGTATCGTTACTCCTTCGGGCAAGATGAGATTATCAGACATGCTGGAAACGAAAAGAAAAGAGTTTAAACGAGGAGTCAAAGGATAGTGCTGATGGCTTTTGGGGAATAGCCTTTAAAAACCACTAGACTTTTCTTTGGAAAATACTTTATACTTGGTTTTGAAAATAGTTTTTCAAAAGTTTTTAGAACCCTTTTTTTTTCCTTCTCGTAAACCATATGCTCTGATACCAAATGTAACACCCCACCTCCGCCAGGGTCACTCGCAAAGGAATGCACTAGCTTTGGAGGGGCATTATTGGTAAACATGCATAATGATATAGCAAGGCAGGACATGACATATATATATATCTCTAAATAAACAGAGTAAGTAAATAAACAGCGGAAGACTTTTAAACTATTTCAAAAACAAGTCTGCTACATCATAATGTCACTTTCCCAAGTAAACAAGTCTAGTACATAAAATAACATCATCTGAAACTGAAAAAGAAAACATAAAAGTAGTTATCCCCAAAGTGGAAGAAACCATAGCAAGCCCAAGTCCAAAGCATACATGAGCTATCCAAGAAAGCAGCTAAGATCCAAGCTAGGCTCCTGCATTCCCTCCCTGAGAACCTGGAGGGGGGGGGGGAAACGGAAGAAAAGAGGCGAAACAAAACGGGTCAGTCAAAAAGACTGAGTAAGCCCTGCTACGGTCAGTCTATAAACTAATAAAGCTAACATCATGATGGAAACTGAGATGATCATAGATAACAACATATTGGCATGGTAAATTAACTACAAGATAGATAGAGGTGTCATCGCATAAACATGGTTAAGTTTTGCACCACGGTGTACTAGCGACCCAACATAACAGGTATTGATCCCTTGGCCCAAGCTTTGGCCCAATAACATGAGGTGACCTTAATACAAGGTCCAGCCCAACGGTCTAGTCGATCGGCACCCTATAAACCTAACACGTCCAGTGTTGGTGTCCATATGGCCCACATATGGTTGTAGTTAGTCTGTGCTGGGTCCACCTTTGGGTGTATCAAGCCCTCGGGTGTCAACCCCGGACACTTAAGCAATAATGCACAGCCCTAACCTACTGGTACCCGTGCCTTGAGTTTTGTCCAACATCGGACTACGTGCACGTCCGTAGCCCGCCGGACCCGCACCGCTGTACCACTCGGCCATCGCCCTTTGGTCGCTTACATCAGTCCAGTAATCGTGCCCCGCCCTAGCCTAGCCTCTAGGGTTGTGAATGATACCAAACTGGGATTACTGCTGGAACAGACCACGTTGCTAGGGTTTCTAAGAGGGTTAAGTGTGATTTAACCCTTCACTAATCCTGGATTAAACTGGTTAAGTGTGGCTTAACCCCATTCTAATCCCTTGAACTCCCAAATTGATTAAATTGGTTAAGTGTAACTTAACCTCATTTTCATCCCTTGAATCCCCAAATTGGTTAAGTATTAGTGGACTCTAACTTAACCCTAATTATGAGGCATTAATTAACTTAATGCACCTCAACCTCTCACATTAGACCTTGTTGTGGTTACTAGTTAGGCCGGGCGGGTCCGGGTAGCTTTACACCACAACTTGGTCTAACCTCGGGTCTTGGCACCCCATGACCAACTTCTCACATTGGGTCCTATTGTTTGTAGCCACTAGTTAAGCCGGTCGGTTCCGGGTAGAACTACGCTACAAACTCAACCCAACCTCGAGTTGGCCACACTTATGTTTTCTAAGTGTCATGTCCACTTTATTTCAAAACATAATCACAAGTCAAACAATTACTTGGGTAGACCTAACTCAATAGGTAAATTCCCAAGGGGTAGACCTAACTTAATAGGTAAATTCCCAATCTTATATTTTTATGTATTTTAAGTTTACCCCAAAACCCCCAACGTCATTCTATCGCTTACATATTCGTAGTAACGCATAAAGGATAGGAAGAGGGAACTTGGCACAACATAAACTTGCACAACAGTCATGCATAACATGTTAGACTTGCACAACTTAGCGTAGTGAACTTGCATATTACCATAAAACATGCATAACATGTTAAACTTGCATAACTTAGCATAACGAACTTGCATATTACCATAATCATGCATAACTTGTCAAACATGCACAACTTGTCATTTTAAACTTGCATAAACATGCACAACTTGTCAAAACATGCACAACTTGTCAAAACATGCACAACTTGTCATTTTAAACTTGCATAAACATGCACAACTTGCCAAAACATGCACAACTTGTCAAAACATGCACAACTTGTCATTTTAAACTTGCATAAACATGCACAACTTGCCAAAACATGCACAACTTGTCAAAACATGCACAACTTGTCAAAACATGCACAACTTGTCATTTTAAACTTGCATAAATATGCATAACTCAATAAGCGTACAAATCATGGCTTAGCAAACTCGCATAAACATGCATAACTTATAAATCTTGCAAATCATGGCTTAGTATACATGCATAACTTAATAGATTTGCAAATCATGGCTTAGTACCCTTGCATAACATGCACAACTCAATAAACATACATAAACCCCAACTTTCATCACACATTAACTTTATAGTTTCTAAAATGAGGGTAAGTGGGCTTACTATGCTTATGCGGACTCAAATGAGTACAACAAATGCAAGAAACCCCTTATGCAACTAATTAAAGCCCCCAAATGCAAGCAAACTTGATCAAGACTCCTCCTTTATGATGCCAATAGAAAAACAAGCCTTTAATGCAAGCTAAGGAGGATCATACAAGCCTAAATACCCTTGTATGCATGGAAATCTCTTAGGGATTTGATTAGGAATTGTATGAAGAGGGTGGAGGCCATGAGAGTTTTGATTTTGGCATAGTTTAGTTACTAGGATGAATAATGAGTGATTTAGGGTAGGTTAGGGTCTTATTTATAGATTAGGTTAGTGATTTGGACCATAGGATTAACCCTAGATTGAATTAGGGCCATCAGATCCCGGAACTCTCTAGAAACAAGCCACAAGACCCAACCCCAATCAGAAATGGTGCACCAGGCTAAGCAGCCCGTGCACCCCCTGTCGACAGGGCAGTCGACATGCCTAGACCCCTGTCGACAGGCCTGTCGACATGGGGTCCTGGGCGGGATTTTTCCCGCCTTGGCCCAGCTGGCCCAAACCCTTGTTTCTAATTTTAAATCTAAATCTGTTTTTACTTAGAAATTATCTGCAAACTTCAATGGGCCTTAACTGGGTCATACGGACTCCGATTTCCGAAAACTCGGACTCTATTTCGCGTATTTTTCCGAGACGAACGCAATGGCATAGCCCGTTTCCCTTGATTCACATTTTATAATTTAATTCTGCCTCAATTTTCATTATTACAGGTTATTGAAAATACGGGTTGTTACAAGTACAGCTAATGCTACAGCGGAAATAATGTGGATAAGGTCTCTACTTTCATAGTTAAAGATCAAGCAAGACAAATAAATACTATGGTGTGACAACCTAAGAACAGTTCACATGACTAAAAATCCTGTACTACACTCCAGAACTAAACACGTTGAGATAGACCTTTATTTTGTCAGAGAGCAGGTCATGAGAGGAAATATTGAAGTCAGACACATACCTGCTACTTACCAAAGAGCGGACACTCTTACCAAACCATTGTCATCACCAAATTTCACAAAATTCAGAGAACAACTACGAGTTGAAGACATTAGAAGCACAGCAGAAGACCAGAACGACAAGATCCAAAGCTCAAAACCATGCTCGCAACCTGAAAAGAAATTAGAAGCTCGTGAAGACAAACAATAGAACAAAGGAAAGAGAACACTCAAAGCAACATCATCTCAAAGAATTTCTCTTACGAGAAGAGCAGATGAAGTGAAGGCAGCACAGATCATCAATGAGAACAAGGTATTAAATACAGATTTGAAGAATCGCTCGAGAAGCCGTCATTTTTAACCCTAACCCTAGTATTGATTTGAGGGGGGGGGGGGTAATAAAATGAACGATAATGTAAAGGATACGCAGATACTTCTTTTTCTCTGATGCTAAGGTCCAATAGGATAAAGCCCATCATTCAGCTAAAGACTGGACCGAAGTGCAGCCGGCCCATTAAATAACATTACATTACAACTATATAAATATATGTACAAGCGAATCATCTGTATTGTATTCTTTTCTATTATGCAACAAAGCAAGATCCGTTTCTTCTGTAATCAAAATTCAATTGCAAATCAAATATAAAATCACAAAATTCTTTTATTCACTTTCTGACGTAGCTGTTTTGAACGAACTTGTCATATCTGGAGACAACGGTACACGAGGTCCTCGTCGGTTTATAGCTGATGAACTTAGTTTGGATACAAATGGAAGGATAATACTACTGGCTGTTTTAGAAGGTGGTGGAGACAACTTTGAAATGATGTGTAATACGTTTTGATTTTTGAAGGGCATTTGAGAGGGAGCAATAAGTACTAGTTGAGAAGATGTAATCAGAGAACTCATCTTCACAGAAGATAGGGGAAGTGAATATTTATGACCAGGGTTATGATCGTCAAATGAAACTGATCGCAGACTACCACAGATAACGCTGTACTTATAGATGGAACAGATTGCAATTAACAAACAACATGTAATAGTCAAAAGAACAAAGTTTATACGCATGGGCAACGTCAAATGAAGTTTTACGTAAATTCTATATCTCATAAAAATAGGGTTTTGTTTTGCTACCCATTCACTTAAACCGGTTAAAAAAACAAAAAACAAAAAAACAAACGAAACAAAAAAGGAAAAGAAAAAAAAAACTAAAATTAGCTATGCTGCAATTGCTTTGTTGTCAATAATATATTTTAGGTAATTTTTATTTTAATTCACAGTTTTAATAAGTTAAATTTTGTGACTTAACTCACGAATGGATTAACTTAAAGATTTTTTTTCTTTCAATTTTGATATCTAATTTCATTACAGATATCTAACAGTACATACAAGGAAGATATATTCTCAAAACTGTCTCAATGGGTAAACATGGTATAAATATGATTGGAAAATAAGAACATGAAGCTTTGATCTTCAACTCCTGGAGACCAACCAAACACAGTAATGTTCAATCAAATAGATCAATTCTGGATCATGTCCGCCCGCCTTGGCCGTTCTCAATTGGTAAGTATATCCAAATTAGGAGTAAAAGAAGTCACTGGTTATATTTCAAATCATATGACATAAAAAGTCATAGTTGGTGCTTATACAAATTAGAAGTAAAAGAATTCAAAAGCATGCAGCATCACTAATACAAACTTTCGCATACAAACAAAGGGATTTTCTAATAGCAGCATATCATAAGTCTGTCCAATTAAAGTTCAGTGTTCGGATCAACAGTTGCCTACCTACCTATTATTTTTATTTACAAAAAGTACATGAAGGGAAATTCATTTTTGTGTTATATAACACAAATTTTACATTAGCAACTCCATTCAAAAGGACAACATATCCGTATTTAGTTAACTACGTGAACATAAATAGTTTAACGATGCATGTAAAATAGTGGACATATGCAGTCATTTTATTTGTTGTATCTTTAAGTTTATAAGTTGAAAAAACAATGTATGAAGTTGATATGGAGAACAACCGAGCACCCTACATATGTATTGAAAAACGTAGGACATGTATAATGATAAAGAGATCAGACATGCTCGGTTAATTACAGGAAAACCATTTGTACTCGTGATGCCACATTTAACTTGTCAATATATAGTATATATCATGTGTTAACCACATGGTTTTAATGTTATTTATACATCGTTAGATTTTGTAGCCTGTGTACTTTAAGTAATTTTCCTGCAACTCCATCTTAGCGAAATCCTGAACCATTTCAGGTCCTTCTAGGATACAAAACCTAGATAAGTACCGCTCAGTAGACTCTCCAGCCTTATCAGCGGCAGAAAACGGTGAAGAAGATGCATCATCAACATAAGCAAGATAACAACTTACTGTTATTATGTTGAAATACACCACTTAAACTTCGATTTAGATGTAGGATTTCAGAAACAAGAATACGACGCAAAACACGTAGAAGAAGACTGAGTAAAAGAAAAATACGTACGCTTTTTTAGGTGGATACACTGACTAAAATTTAAAATTTTAGTAAAAGTTAACGATCCCATAAAATATAATGGATTAACTTATTAAAATTGTGTATTAGAATAAAAATTACCTATATTTTATCGAGTCCAGCATGATGACCTCACCTTAAATAATTCATTAATTTGGTTGAATAAAAACCATGTAAGTGATTCACGTAGACTCAATTCATGCACGTTTGTCACGTTTATAATATCATCGTATGAAAACTGATATATTGATATTCTAACAAAATTCTCACTTTCTTTCATCTCGTTTTGTCTGGGCCAAGTGAGTAGAAGTTTCCTATTATTCTGCATAATAATGCGAAGATGTTAACAATGATTTTCTTTGATGGGAATGAAGAAAACCAACACAAAATTTAAATTATGTTTCCATGAGGGTTGGAGACACATGTTGTTTTATGCATCATGCACTCAATTTAAACTAGTATTACCGCACAACAGTGGAAAAACCGACCGTTAAGTGTTTAACACAGAATTTTTTTTTGTTAAAACATATCACTACAATAAATCAGATCTATTACAACGGGCAATGTCCGTTGCAATAGGTGTTTTACAACAACCAACCAACCCATTGTATTAGGCTATGTTGTAGTATGTCTTCTTTTACAACGAGCAATGAACGTGGTAACAGGCAGTTGTAATAGACTTTTTACAACGGTCTTATATTGTTGTTGTATGTTTCTTCAATAGAGTAGCAGCCTTTTGTAATATTTTTTGCAACAGATATTGACCGTTATAATAGACCTCTATTACAACTGTTTTTGCAGTTGTTAAAATATTAAAAATTATAAAAAAATAACATTGCTGCAACATATATGCAAGTTGTACTCACAATTGTAAAAAACCAACACAGATTATATATACACAACATTTGTGAAGTCACACATTTAATTCTTTTTATACATATTGTCACACATGTGCAAAAATAACAAAGAACATACTCCTCGATAAATAATAATATCTATTGTTTGGCCACCATGCTAAATCCTCACACATTTCAAAAATTACACAGACTTTTACGTATTGTCACTACACTTACTCAGTTACACTCGCTCACTCTTACACTCAATATCTTCATTTTCAGTGATTAATCGGGAACCATTGTTAAAATTAATGTAGTCTATGAAGCTCTTCAAATTTGTACTCGAACCAAAATACTAGTAGCAACTGGAAATGAATGTACGTGAGCCGTATGGTTTAGGACTCTTTTAAAGTAGACAACATGTTTGTAGACAATCACTGAATACATGCCTTATACTAAAGATGTGAGATATAAAAATTGTGCTAATTGAGGAAATAGTCATAGATACCTTCATGCGTTAACTGAAATAGCAGTACCTTCATGCGCTAACTGAAATAGCAGTGCCACCATGAACCACTATCCAAGCATTAATGGATCAAAAACCTGGCAGTTGGCAATGATATATATATATATATATATATATACACACACACACACACACTATGCATTCATAAACAACTTAATTAATTTCCATTTTTACATTTCAGGTTATAGTACATTTCAATGAGTTACTTTGAAACTATGTATAGGATATAGTTCGCTACACAATAGGTAAAACAAAAAACAAATGAATATGTATATTTAAGACGGAAAAGACTAACTTACAACATACCTTGGAAAACCTCTCTTTTTTGAAGTCGCAACTTACCACATGTCATTTGATTGTACTAGTTTATTACAAAAGGAGCGGTTAACGCGGAAAGTTGATATAAAATAAGAAATTAAAAAAAAAGCCGTACCTAAATATCGTGAGCAAAGCTGCCACTAAGTTCCTAGATCTGACATATGCTAAAAAGAAGTTTCCCAAAAGTGTCTCTTGTGTTTCCTTCAGTTGGAGTTCTGCTTCTTACAGCATCCCTTTTCCTGAACAAAATTATCTTTAGAAATCAATACACAAGTTAGTACTATATAGTTTAGTGAATATTGCAAACTTTTCACAAGAAGTTCAATGAATTGGATTTCAATATGTATCAAATGCACAAAATTGTGTGCATGTATATTTTTGTTTTAAATTTTGCATATACAAGAAAAATTGACATTAGAAATGCTACAACTACAAATAAAGATATTCAATATGATAATTCGTGTGCAAAGTATTTTTGTGCAATTTTCAAAACTGAAAAAGACGTATTGTCTCCGTTTTCAGAAACTAATGCTAGTATAGTATATTGGTTTTATTTACTACATAGTATCCTGTATCTCAAACTAAATAAAATTAAAGTAATGAAAGTCCATTGAGGTATTCAAAGGTATGGAATACAGAGGACAGGCTTCTGTCATGAACCTTCAAAATTTTCTCGAATATGAAGTACAATTCTGACATTTTCCAACATTCAGTATAGAGACTCTAGACAAATTCCATGCATCCAGTATTACAATAAGCGATATTTACTTTAGTTGTAATGGCTGTGTTAGCCAACTTTGTGAACTAGGCTACACAAAGTTAAAAGACCGATCGATTGGTAGTATTGATTATAAGAATGTGGACTAGAAGAACACTCTCCAGAAGGCCGGTCCGGATCGGAATTCTTCAGGTAAGTCAAAGCTTTGTGGAACAAGAAATAAAGGAGCATAGGATGAATTGGATCAGTTTGGATCGATCCGACCCGTCCCCACTCTCTATCGCATATCCGACCCGAGTCAAAAGCAGAGGCAGTTATAGCTCATGTTCCCTGAAAACTCGGAACGGTTGTACACACGTTCCCCCACGATCACCGACGAAGATAACGCGCTGGCGCCATATCAGAGCACCCGATCCCGACTTTGTAGCGATGAAGGCCACATGTCCTCGATCCGGACCCATTCCAAGGGGATTTTCCGCCTATAAATACGCCTTCAAGGCTCATTTGAAAGGATCTTTTGGCATTTTCAGAACTCTAATTCCCTTGTTAACCAAATTTCGCCCATATATTCAGATTACAATCATCATTTAAAGTACATTTCAGAGGAGATTGAACGAATCTATGCATGAGTGAAATTGAGAAAGAATCATTATTGTATTTGCATTCAAGTCTTTAGTTCAAAGAGTAGAAACTGAACGTAGGCTCTTTAACGCCGAACCACTATAAACCGTGTGTTCCTTCTTTGTTTTTGATTTCATTTCATTAGAATTATTCCTAATTTGGGTGTTAAAGCCATTTTTGGATCTAACATTTTTGGTGCTTTCGTTAAGAAATCTTTGAGATCTCTGCTTTTTGGGATTTGCATTCTACTATTTGGACCTTTAAGTTCAAAGAATTTAATCCTTTGTTTCCGACATTTTCAAGTATTTGCTGATTAATCACTGAAGAATTGAACATTATGGCTAAAGGAAAAGGAAAAGAAGTAAAAGGCGCTTGGGAGAATGAAGCAAACGAAGGTTTGCAAGCCATGATTGTAACAAGGTTGCAGGGGCAGAGCTCTGATGCAGGTCGATCCGATCTGACTGCTCCGAACAGACTGGATGGCTTGACCTCGAACCGAAGCAGAGACACTGATGCCGCTCGAACCCCGCTCCGAACTGAACCGATTCCACTTCCCTACTCCGACCCGACTCGAATATAACTGAAGCTTGCACCTCTACTCGAGCGCCCACTAATGCTCCGATGCCGGCCATGACGACTGGTGATCAACCTGCTCCATCTGCCCCCAACACGCACGGAGATTTTTCGCGTTTTCTTGACATGCTTAAGAGTACTAGAAATGATTTGGAAGCCCATAAACGTGACAGCCTTCGCATGCAAGACAACATGATCACCATGAGTAGGGAACTTAGTCAGCTCCGGAGGCAAAAGACACCTTCTCCAAGATGTCGTCTTGCTGTAGACTATTCATCTTCTTTGGATGAAGAACGTCCTCATGAAAGAAGGCCGCATGAGCGACCTGAAAACCTTGATCAGTTAACCTTTGGATCTTTAGGATCCCGTGAAGATGTTGCTCGTGTGCTAAGACCTGATGACCCGAGCCTGAGAGAGCCTATGTTGCTGCCCATGCGTGGATCTCACGTCTTACCCAAGGATCCTAATATTACTAATCCTGCGCAACAACTTCTCCAATCCCTTCCTCCTGTAATTGACCAGGAGCATAGGGAACAGTGTAGAGTAGCTGCCGCTAGAAACAGGAGGATATCCCCTAATCAGGAGCATAGTGGTAATCTGAACATTAGGGCCAGAGAGCCTGAGCAAACATTAAATAATGCCGATGTATGGGAAATGGTGCGCCAAATCATGTTCGAAAGCGGACGATACACCAATGAGGACTGGGGCATTGAGGGAAGTCACCACCCCTTCACAGATGATATATTGGACCTCGAGCACCCCGGCGATTTAACTTGTCATAGATGGATCGGTATTCAAGGAGAACCGACCCAGGACAACATCTGATGAGGTATGCATGGTTCATGAATGCCGCAGCAGCTCCAAACACTGTAAAATGCATGGCCTTCCCGATTTATCTAGAAGACGTGGCGTTAATGCGGTTCACCCGACTCCCTCCACGGTCGATATCAACTTTTAAAGAATTGAATGAACGCTTTATGAACCAGTTTCGACTTCACGCTCGGAAATCTAAAAGCGTCATAGAATTGTCAAGGATTAAGCAGGCTCCGGGTGAGCACATCAGATCACACCGCTGACTTGATTTGTTTTCCTTGTAGAAACAAATAATAAAATAATGAAAGGGATAAAAAAAAAACTAAGTTCATTATTCGTATAGAAGCAAAAAGGACATGACTGTTTCGGTCACAGCTAACAAAGAGATGTGATTTAAGCATGAGAAATATTTTTAAAAATTGATAAGTGAATCATACCTTGAACTTGCCTAACGTATGAGGCAAATATTTTGAAATAAGCATAAAGTTATATTATCATATAGTTCCATGTTTACAACTAATAAATTGATTGACAATATAAGGTTTATAAATTTTGGTAAGAATATATGATTCCCAAATCAAATTGATGTATTTCTTAAAAAAAAATATACATATCATAGCTTCAACTCATTGAAAATTCTATTTCATACATGTACCAATCCTATTGCATTTGCAGTAGGAAAAAAAAATCAAGTTTTTGCAAGAAGTGAGATTTTTTCGAATGTAACTATAGAAGGACATAGCAAAAAAGTATATACATATTAGACGTAATATTAAGAAGTAAATTTGATGTAAACATTCCTGTATAATTTATGTTAACAAATAAGAAATGAAGTGGAACCTTTCAACCCTCTATAATATCAGGGATATCATTTAAGTGAATTTAAGACTTAAGATCATAAGGCCACACAATGAAAGAAAAGCAATATTGAATCTGAAATTTGGCATGTAAATGAACATGTATCGAAAATAGTTTCGGTTCTCATATGAAAAAAAACAATGTATAATGATAAAGCCTTACTGGAGATGGTATGTTATATATTTTTGAACCATGTTAAATAAACAGATGTTGTTAGGTTAAATAAAAATATTGCTTATAATGTAAAAAATGAGGGTAGACTTAATTTATAATAGATCTGAATTTGTACAACGGTAATAGTGACGACAAAATATGTACTATATTATTAGAACATGTGCATGAAACATAAATTTGAATATTTTTGTCATGTCTGTGCACTAAAAGAATATGCTGGCTGAAAGATTTTATAATGTTGGTCAAGCAATCTGGCAAAAATACTTCATCTATTAATGAAACGGATAACATAAAGTAAGCAAATGCAGGTATGTCAATCATTTAAAATTTTGAAACTAATATGGATTGAAATAAATGTATCTTTAATATGCTCTGAGCATTTTAAAGAAATTTTCAGTTCATTTATATAAAACCTTATAGTCACACCCATTATATTAACGTGTAGTGTTTTCATCAAGCAAAATAATATATAAACATCAAAATGCCATATAACTCCTTAGTGACAAACTTTATGATTTAATATTTTTAGTTTATATTGTCATGAAGACTGAATATCTGAGCCTCATCGTATTAAGTTAGGGTGTTTAAAATAAGGCAAGATTATACCTTAAAAATGCGTACTGTTAGCTGCTATCACTTAAAATAAGTCGGGACAAAATATTGACCAAATCTAAAATGAAAGATAACTTCTACCGTTAATAAAAAACATACATGTAAAACAGACTAATATCAAGAAGCAAAATTTCTCTGTACAACCGAGCTTTTTAAATTGGTTTGAAATTGCAGGTTACACAAATTTAATTAAGCAAACTGAGTGAAAAATGAAAGCTAATTTCTTACTTTGCCTTATATAACACTTTCAACGGTAATTAATAATATACTTTTCAAACTTTTATAATTCTTGTTATACCACAGTTATTGAGAAATAAATAGGAAGGAAAAGTGTCTAAAGTAAGGCGGGACTAAAACTTAAAAATATGCATAGTGACAGCTATTTCCATGCAACATAAGTTGGAACAAAGTATTGATCAATTTTGAAATGGAAGAAAACTTCTGCCATTAATAAAAAAGTAATCACGTAAATTGATTGACTAACGTTAGAGAGCAAAAAATTTCCATATGATCATGCATTCCAAATGGATATGAAATTGTAGGTTACCCAAATTCAACGAAGCAAAATGATTGGAAAATGAAATCTAATTTCTTACTTTGCAGTTTACACCTTCAACAATAACTAATAGTGTGCTATTCAAACTTATATGTTTTTGTTGCATCACCATTATAAATAAATAAATAGAAATAAAAAGAAGGCAGGGCCATATGTTTCCTTGTAGATAATTTGAGAACTAATCACAATTAATTTCATAAAACCTGCGAAAACTAACATGAATTGCACAAAAAATTAAAATTATGGGTTGCAAGTCAAGAAAGCAAACCTTTTGGAGGACTGGGAACTTAATCATCATTGAACCTCTACAACCAAACAGACCTCGTAAATGAAAACCTGTGCAAGAAAAATCCTTACTATAATAAATTATCATTAAATTCCCTTGTCAACATTTAATATGCATAAATGGTTAGCTAGTACTAAGAACCCAAAATTAGCCAACCTAAATTGTCATGCATGTAATGTTCCTAATTGGTAATATCCAAATACATCACATTTTACCCCTTCAAATTGTATACATGCATGTAAGATTGGCAGATATTTAACGCACAATATACACAGCCATGTTAACTTGTATTTAATGCAGTTAACATAGTGTAATAATAAACTTTTAATACTATAAACATATCATTTTACCATTTGTTCAAATGAAATGATCAAGCAAATGGTCATACGTGTTACTAAACTATATATATACTGGAATAACATGCCTAGTTACATATAACATTTCAGTGAACATAATAACCATGAAGTAAAAAAGCCAATATTTATGTTAGCCAACGATGAAAGCATATATTAACAACTGCAGTTAGTTAATATTCCTTCTCATTAGACAACGTTGATAATTGATTTCACAATTCGTACATAGTAACAATTCATAGCAGGAAACCTTAAGTTTCCCACGTATGAAAGAATGCAATAAAAGGCAGGAAAATATATATCGGCACTGATTAAAAAGCAGAGTACAAATGACATGGGATTGCAAAATTTCTTTAGCCCCCATCAACAGTTTAAATCATTTCTAAGTTCATTATTGCCTACATGGAATAGGAAAACTACTGCTTATACATCTGTTTAGACCAATGTACAAAAAAATTAAAATAAAGAGCAGAAATAAATTGTACTTCTATATTATCTTTTTCAGTATGCCTGAAATTGAATCATGGCAGCAGCAAAGAAACAGTATTATGCATTTTATTGTGACATTTAGATTTTAAGTAATCTCCATCTGTCATGGACACCAGATGTTTCATATTAAAGCATATTAAATTTTCTCAATGTGTTGTAAGAAGAAATAATGCATTCTTTTCATATTTTTGAGCTTTCTCAATAATCAAATATTATGTTTAAGGGACATTAAAAATAACATGTGACTGCACCCTGAAAAATCATGATGTTTTTAACTGATCTGAAGCATGCATTGTGATGTGCCAGTTAAAATTAATTTTCGCTGACTTTGTGGTAAACTTGCAGGCTTTGTAAGAACAACTAAAAATTAGATGGCTCTATGTCATATTATACTTGAAGACTGTTAATCGGTTTCCTTTGCTAATTGCCCGCCATTTCCCCATTATGTTTGAACTTTCCTCATACAATTAGGCGTATGGGTACATGTTGGAGAGAAGTCCTTACAATCTATTTTATCAGTTAGGTGGTTATAATGAGTTTCATGACTTGTGGAAGTTTAATATGTCACTTCTAAGGCTGCGCCTTACCTTGCTGACATATTGTGATGAAATGTTGGTCATAAGAAGCAAAAATTTATCCCAGGCATCCCAAATTTAAAAGTTTGGGAAATAGTATACATTATAGGCATTCAAACTGTAATATAAACACACAGAATATTCATGTACCTCTCCAGCTGAAGTTGTGGTGGGTCACTAAGTTGTGAAAGCTTTATGTGTCCATTGTAATGAATGGTCCAGACGCGTGCACACCGACGGTCACTTGGTACGTAGCTAGTGTGGTCCAGTAATCCAAGTCTTCATACTTCAACAGCATGCAACACAATTTAATAACAACAATGGAGATGAAAGATGGTGACACCTTCCTGATTGTGTGTTTGATGGCCAGTCATTTTGATGTGGTGGTACATGATATAGTTTGCGCTTCAATCTGACACTGTATTTATTGGCGGAGGAGCACGTCCTCTTAAAGCAGTGTGGAGATGAGAAATTATTTGTGTCAATGCAGCGATAGAATCCAAAGATTCCGAAAAATAAAAGTATAGGGTAAGGTGGACAAATACCTTAGGTACTGGGTTATCAAATAAGAGCTTTTGTAAAAAATTCCCGAGTTTATTGCAGTTTACCAGATTGTGCTAGTAAAACCGCATCAACTTCCACCTGACGGATGAGCATGAGTAATAATGTGTAAGTGTTACGGGTATTAATTTTGAAAGGTGGTCTATAAGTCACCTTTTATGGTCTAATTCCAGGTTGAGGTCATCCAAAAAAATATGACTGAAGAGATATAGCCAAATAGTTATATATTTATCTATTAGCTCAAAAGCAGTTGCAAAAAAATTCCACAATTAGAAATAACAAATATATATATATATATATATATATATATATATATATATATATATATTTATATATTTATATATATATATATATATATATATATATATATATATATATATATATATATATATATATATATATATATATATATCGGTCTGGGCACTGTTTTATTGGTATAAAATCATGTATACTGTTGAAAAAGCATCTGCATTCATATATATTTTAGGGATTCTAGGAGAAATACTTTGTGCATGTCTTGTTGCATGGACATGCAACTGTTTAGCAATAGACAACTGTTACTTTTAATTTCATCGTTAACTAAGTTTAGTAATATGCCATAGGTTAGCGTATTAAAAACCATTATCAATTTTTTTATTTGAGATTGAATTTATTGCTTTTCTTCTAAATTTTAAACTGCTAAACTTTCCTATGTGATTCGTATTCAAATTATTTCATTTACTTTTGATTTATACTTTGATTAATATATTTATTTTTTTGGATCTTTTCCATTAACTATGCATGATTTTATCGAATCTATTATAGATGGATAACATTTAAACCTTAGTTCTTATATAAGATTCATTTTAGGTAATGTGTTTTGTTATTCATAACTTTTGTGTCAAATCCTATTTTTAGTCGATTTTTTAACATATTAGTTTGTATATAGAATCTCCAGTTGCCTAAATATGAATTTTGTTTCTTTAATAAAGCACCACGCTGATAAAAAAATAGTTGACTGACGCAGAAAAAATTCCATAAATATTGTTTCGAATGGCATAAAAAGTACAAATGTACCAGAATCATTGATGGTTCGTCTCTCGAATACACAACGGTATAGCCTACACAACAGATTGAATTTTATATTCTTATTATTTTCGTTAATCTCCTGCATATCTTCATTATTTCCACACAGTCGGCAGCATAGCTGGTAAAGACTAAAGGTTGTCAGTGTTGGAAAATGAATGAGCAACGAAAGAGAAAAGTGGGAAGAAGAAGAGATAGGGTAGCAACATTTAAAGTCCCACATCATAGAAATATTAGCACAATCTCTCCTTATATATTAGAAGCCAAATAGACTTATGTAAAATAAAAAAGAGAGGGATGATAAAAGGATGTGGACTTGGCCATATTAAATATATTAAAAAGTCAAAAATAAGGGCCTTGGGCCTTGAATACAACCATTTGAATTCTCAGCATATGCATATTAATAACAGAGCGGTTAAAGAGTCGCAACCTTTCCTATTCTGACGGTTACTGATGCATGCGAACAGCCACTCCTCCTTGCCTATATATACACTGCCCAAAACAAAGACAGATTTTACTTTTTTTCTGCTGCATTATTCCTTCTTCTTCAACGTAATTCTCTGATCTTGTTTTTATAACCAACTTCAGTTCGTCGGAGCTCCGTTTGCTGGCACTAAGCTATGGAGTTGGTCCGTTTTATCCTGCGAAACAAATTGCAACTACGTCGATTGGTGTATACGACGGCAATATTGTTTCAAGGAAGCAGAAAAGTTCTAGACTCGGACATTATTTAAACAGAATACTTTCTGTTTATCTTTGATTTTATGCACAAATCGGTTACGCTTTCTATGATTATTGTAAACATAGTTTGACGTGACAATTGTGACATAATTGATTAACAGTGATTGTTGTTGCTGTCTGTTTGTAATACAATTGTGTACTTACAAAAGTTCTAACAGTTATTCAATCAGGACTTCTATTCTATAATACATATACATGGAAGCCTTTAAAAAAAAAAAAAATGCTAAAGCATTCGATTATAAGACAATTGTTTTCCTTTCACATGTCATAAGTCCATAATTACGCACAATATGCTATATGCATTGGGCTGAAAAATCCCTCTTTTAAAATACTTTAATATATGACATATATATTGTTATTTTGATCAAAGCTGCACTAGTTTTTACATTATGTGGATTTCAGGTTTAAAAATTTCTGATGCAGTACCATACTCAAATGCGACGACATGGATGTTTTACATATGGCGACGAATGATAGCACTACCATTTATACTAAAGCCCATAAATGTTCTCCCTTGACCAATTGAGTACAGTAGAGCCATTTGTATAGTACAATTTTCATGTTTTGATAAATGAGACAATCAAGTACATGTATCAAACGAAATCAGGAAGTAACAAAAACATGTATCAAACATTTGCTATATTATTGCACAAAAAATTATACTATATTAATACAATTAAATTAATCAAAAAATTATGTTAGATAACTAAATAATTATATAATTCAAAATGTAGTATATTATATACACACACAAGTAATTACATTATAAAATTAATATTTGAATAAAAATGTAAATATGTAACATGAAATATATTTAGCTCAATTAACATATAGTTTTTATATATTATTCAGACATCCTTCATAGTATAAGAATTAACTTGATTTTATAAAAGGATTTATAAAATATATTTACTTTTGCTAAGTATTATAATTTAGCAAATTAAATTAAAGATGTATATCTTTTAAACTCATGCACCGAAATATTTTGTAGTACACCAAAATAAGATAGGAAAACCTGGTTTAGTAAAACTCCATATCCAGCATGCTTCCAAAATAAGAACCCCAAAACACCATGCAGCAAGTCTATAGACCAGTAAAAGTTTGCGTGCTGAGTGGTATTAGGAATTAATATGCATATAGCGTTGACTTACTGAGTGGGTTATAGACGGATTTTTAACAATATGTAACCACTTCTGGAAGACAAACGGAATTATTTATTTTTGTTGTGTTTTATCAACTCTGCAATAAGGAATCCAAGCCCTCTTATGTACAGAAATATTAAAACAAAATTTATTAGAACTTGAACTGCCTACCTACATATGAATATTGGAATAGTTTTCTAGGACTGATAAGCACGGCATAAATCATATTGTCGCTTGTAAATCATGCAGGAAACAGGGGAAGATTAGGAGGAATAAGGACAGAAAGTGGAAGACGCGTAGAGGGAAAAGGGCAAATTACCTGTGCCATCTACAGAGCGCGCGGTCTAAATATCGAGGTGCGAGAGCAACCGTTGGAATGGAGATCAGATGGGGAGCAGCACGGCGTCGAAGAGGAGGGAGGAGGAGGTCGACTTGCCTAGAAAAGTGCGATAGTTTTTCGCATTGCGAGCCTGATTTAATTTGTTTTGTTTTGTTCCTTTCTGGAGGTGGATCGATGGCGTGAGCGATTTGTTTTCTACCATCTGAGAGGGGTTTCTAATTCAATGGCCTGGATGTGTGCGGGGACATGTGTCAATTGGAGGAATTATTGAATGGATTGGAAACGAAAGATCTCGAAATCCTGTTGAAAGGGGGTACAACTATAAGCAGTCACAGAATAGATAAGGGCAATTTTTACAATCAATGCCGATGATTGAAACACTGGACACATGTCAACTTGTGAATTTTTTGAAGAATCTGGACCTGAAAAGTCTTTGGGAAAAGATTGTGGTTTCATATATAATAGATAATAGATTAGCTTTCATCCGACTTTTCCATCACATGTATAATACCCAATTTGTCGTCCCAGTCTATTCCAATATTTAATTTGACCTTTGCTGTTTCTTCCCAGGTTTGAATGTTACGTACTAAATTATGACAATTAATACGGCAGTCATCTGCAACTGTCCAACTCAAAAAACTATGGTCCGCATGATTCCAATTTAAAAGGTAACCACTTTTTCCTTTGTACGTACAAACGCTAGCTACTTCATGGATGATTGTCGTTCAATTTTGCTGTCGGTTCTACAACATGTTACGCATGTTGACGGCTCATGTCCTGTTGATACTGATCATCAAAGCTTTTGAATTTTTACATCTATATACACTCTTTATTCAATTTTGAGGATGACATGCAGTTGCATTTCATAGATGTTGATATCTTAGATTTAATAGGTTAGATAAGTAATTCCTTTCCATATATAGCCACATGGTGTTTGGCAAATTGCCAAATCAATCAGCATTTTTTTTAATACTCTATGCTAATTTTTATTGCTTCCACTGCCACTAAATATATGCGAGATGACTTCCGGTTTTAACTCCTTTAGGCTTAAATGAGTTTATAGAAATTACAATAGCTTGCATTTGCATTTGATTTTCCGTCCTACCTTCGTTTTATTTTGGTAACTCTCCTGAATTTGTTACTGTATAAATTGCTACAGTTGATCGTTAACTGTCATGTATTTATTTACTTCGTAACTTTTATATTCCAGGGCATTATATTTCATAATATACTATTCTTTGTTAAAATTTTGAAGTTTATTATAGATCCTTCATGAAAGATTGGATCTTAAAAAGAAGAAAAAATCAGACGAAACATTGCAGCTAGGTAACACTTCCGTCTGATAAGAGTATGCTAACCCTTTGTTTAACCGACCTGTCTTAACCATCTGTTCAGCTGACGTGTCTTACGCTTTTTTCTACTTTGTCTTGTATCAAGCTGATTTAAAGCTTACATACAAGAAACGGCTCAAATAGTGATGAAAAATAACCGTCGACGGCCGTCGCAAGCCGTCACTGGCCGTCGCCAAATGCCGTCATAAATAATGTGGACGCTAAGCAAATAACGTCGGCCATGGCAACGGCTTTGGACACCACTTTTGCGACTGCTAGCGACGACAAAGTTGCCACGTGGACAAACGGTTATAATTCATACAAACGGCTATAAGCCATCACAAACCGTCACCATATTTCCCTAACAAGCCGTCGCTAAACGTCGCTATTCCGTATAAATAAGCCGTCGCTATGCGTGGCAAAACTGGGTAAAAAACCCTTGTAAGCCGTCACTAACCGTTGCCCAACGTGACCAGAAACCCGTCACTAGCCATCGCCAGCTGTCGCCAAACTATAAGTTTTTTTTATATTTCAGCAGCTAATAAGACATCAAACCACACAAACTCGAAATGCAGTTCATCTGCAACTCATATACACTCAATTTCACATTCTATCGACTCAAATTCACATTCAATCACCTCATCAACACTATAAATCAACTCATACCATCAACACGTCCAAAAAAAAAAAATATAAACGATAAACTATCAAAAAACCATCAACACATTCACAAGAAACAAACCATGTCCAAAATACCATCATCGATCGTCTCCACAAAATACCACAAACATCTCAAGTCCATCACCAACAACTAGTTTGTATTTACAAAACAAGTCCAAAATAATAAAAAAAAGACAAGTACCTACCTACTCATCATCATTTCCGTTCTGCTCATCCTCCTCATCCTCATCGTCCTCCTCCACGGGCTCACTCAGCGGCATCACACCATGCTCCTGAAGAAATGCAGCAATCCGCGCATCCAGCACGGTCTCGAGCCTGTTCTTCTGAAAATCCTCTAAAGCTGCAACCGGCTGTCGAAGCATGTGGATCTCCTCCTCATCCTGACGCCTCGTATAAGAGGTCTGAGTCCCCGCCATTTGTAATTATATTAAAATAGTTAGAAACCATTGTCAAAAGTTTTTTTTATACACTTTACATGCTTTATACAATTATTGTAATAGAGTTGTCGATATAAAATGCACACCAATTAATGGAACCAATTTGTAGTAATTATTCGTGCCAGTAATTAATATTTGTTTACGTGGATTGAGTACCTAAGTGATATTAAGTAATAGCACTTGGGTATGTTTAAATGCTTTAATAAAACGCTATACCTCTATGTTTCCGAAGTCGTAGCGTCTACCCCTGGTAGGAGAGTCGATGATTCTGTTCCATATGCGATTGCACTCCTCCACGTCCGGCTCTTGACCTAACTGCGTCGCTCGAGCATCTAAGGCCTGTAACAACCCGCAAATTCTGGGCTAGTTTAAAATTTTTATTTTGGCAATTTTAGCGAATTTTGATTATTTAAAATGAATTATTTTAAATAATATCGACGAGAAATTTGTTTTGAATAGAATTCGACGTATATATTTATATACGTCGTCGTTAGAATATAAATATTTATATATAATTATAAATAGAATTGAAAATGGCGCGGTAGTTCGATAATTTGATTTCAAACTTCAATTGAATGTACCGGGTGCAAAACAATCCGGATTTTTGTGAAACCAAAAATATTTATATCTGTTAGTGAATATCTTTCTAGCGAATCCGATCAATCGAAATTTGATAGCGGGAATCAAAAGATATGTCCAGTTGAAAATTCTGAATAGTCGCTATGGAATTCAGACCCTTAAAAATGGACATTTTGCAAACGACCTCGGATTTCGACGAAACCACTTTTGTTAGATCCGCAGTGTCAGGTTATTGCTAGGTTTCAAATTTCATAATTTTTTCGAATCAATATGTGAGCGTGGCAAAGGAAAACGCGTTTGACCAGTTTCTGTTGAATTTAATCGACTGGAAATTGGCCATTTTTCAAACGGTCTCAGAATTCGACGAAACTAGTTTTGTTAGGACCGTATCGTCAATACGAAGCTAGAAAATATTTTTCTGGAATTTTTCTAGTCAGTATGTGGCCCCGGTAATTTGAAATGTACGTTTAAAATTCAATATAGTGATTTAAATGAAAATTCAAAAGGAAACTGATTGTAACGATCAAATCAGCTTACGATACATATCCCATTGTGTTCGGAATGGGGGTGAAACGCTATGGACGGCAGGCGGTGGGCCTCGTTTAGAGGTCGTATGTAAAAGTCAACTTTTTGCATAATTAAATAATAATAAAAAAAAATTTAATTATATTTTAATTCCCCCTTCCCTCCCTTATATCCTTTCTGCCCCCCCCCCCCCGATTCATTTAAACGATTTCAGAGAAAAAAAAAAACCCTAATCAAATCGCCGAGCCACCGCCGAACCCCTCAACCACCACCGCTCCGCCCAGTCGGTCGACCTCCCGCCCCTCGTTCGAACCCCGAAGCCCCCCCCCTCGTTCGAACCCCGAAGCCCCCCCTCTCGTTCGCACAACTGAAGCCGCTGAAGCTCCCCTCGCTGGCGACGCTGAAGCCTCCGACGACCTGCGAGACGCCCCACCCCTCCGCTGTAAGTCGCTTTACATTTTTATTTTTATTTTATTTTATTTTATTCTGTAAAAAAGGGAAAAAAATATATATAATAAACTGATTTTGTTAAAAATATATAACTGTTTTGTTTTAAAAAGATTAAAACTGTTTTGTTTTAAAAAGTATAAAAACTGAATATTTTTAAAAGTAGTATAAAAACTGAATATTTTTAAAAGTAGTTTAAAACTGAATATTTTTAAAAGTAAAAACTGAATTTTGTAAAAAGATAAAAAACTGAAATGTTTTAAAGAAGAAAAACTGAAATGGTTTTAAGTATAAAACTGAAAGTTTTAAAAGTATAAAACTGAAAGTTTTAAAAGTATAAAACAGATTTTTATAAAAGAATTTTTAAAACTGGATTTTTTGTAAAGGAATATAAAAACTGATTTTAAAATGATTTATAAACTAGAAGAAGATTAGAAATTTAAAAGTAAAAATCATATTTTTATATATTGAACTTCGATAGTAAAAAATAGGATTTTTATATATTGAACTTCGATAGAAAAATAGGATTTTTATATATTGAACTTCGATAGAAAAATAGGATTTTTATATATTGAACTTCGATAGAAAAATAGGATTTTTATATATTGAACTTCGATAGGAAAATATGATTTTTATATATTGAACTTCGATAGAAAAATAGGATTTTTATATATTGAACTTCGATAGGAAAATATGATTTTTATATATTGAACTTCGATAGAAAAATAGGATTTTTATATATTGAACTTCGATAGAAAAATAGGATTTTTATATATTGAACTTCGATAGAAAAATAGGATTTTTATATATTGAACTTCGATAGGAAAATATGATTTTTATATATAGAACTTCGAAATAAAAATGTGATTTTTTATATGTTAAACTTCAGATTTAAAAATATGATTTGTATATGTTGAATAGCGAAATAAAAATTCGATTTTTATATATATAGTGGCCTTGGGCAACGAAGGTGACAAAAAGGCGGGAACGACGAAGACTTCTGCAAATGATGTGCTGTGGAGCTAGGATAGCTATCTATGAGGATTTCTCACCTTTCAATTTAATTTTTCTAGTTATATATATATATACTAGGATGCAGACGGTGCTTAGTAGCACCCGACACAATCGTCCACAGACCATGGACTTGTTTGTTTGGTTGCATAGATTAGTTGAATTATTTGTTTGAATTGAATTGTTGGGTGAGATGAAATTGATTTGATTGATGTGTGAATGGCGTGGGCCTTCACTAGACCGGGGATAAGGCTAGGCCTCGTCCCGTTTCTAGTATCGTGCCGTTATGCCGCCAAAATTTTCTAAAATATGTTAGAAAATAAAAATATCATTTTATTGTGTAAATGAATTGAATAGAAATTCATAGGTTGAAATAAAATGTTTTATCGTTAAAAATATAATTTTTAACGTGAATGTGAATAAATGAATAGTTATAAACAAATCGGCCGATTTGTTTGTATATACACTGATTTGACTGATATTGATTGGGTCGATAAATTTCACACATCGCCCAACTGCACAAATAAAATCTGTGTTTGATTGTTTGAAACCCCACACGGGTGTTGGGATGAAATTTGAAGTTCACTCATCCTGATTGATTAAATATGTCAATCGATTGATTGACAGGCTGTTATAAGCGTTAGATATCTATATTTGATGCTTATACAGTGTAGTGCACTTTGGTTGATGGTTGATTATTTTTCAATGCTATTATACATGTGTTGTATGAAAATCCATATAATAACTTTATATGGTAATTGATTGGGCCTCATTCCGGTTTTAAAATAGAAATATTTGAAATAGAAATATTTGAAATAGAAATATTTGAAATGGAATATTTGAAAATATCAATATATGAAGCCGTGTTGATTAGATTGACGCCATTTTGACGTGAACGATATTTATATCGATTTTATTCATTTTAAAATGAATATTGAAAACGATTTCGAAATGAATATTGAAAACGATTTCGAAATGAATTGAATTGAAAACGATTTCGAAATGAATTGAATTGAAAACGATTTCGAAATGAATTGAATTGAAAACGATTTCGAAATGAATTGAATTGAAAACGATTTCGAAATGAATTGAATTGAAAACGATTTCGAAATGAATTGAATTGAAAACGAATTCAAAATGAATTGAATTGAAAACGATTTCGAAATGAATTGAATTGAAAACGATTTCGAAATGAATTGAATTGAAAACGATTTCGAAATGAATTGAATTGAAAACGATTTCGAAATGAATTGAATTGAAAACGAATTCAAATTGAATTGAATAGAAATGAATTTTAAAACGAATTTATAGAGAAGAATTCAATTTTGCTTTGAATTGAAATGGAAGTTGAAATAGGTTTTGAAACGATTTTAAAACTATTTATATAATTCGTTTTGAATAGAAATCGACGAAATATATATTACATATATTATATATATAATATAATGGCCTGAATAGAACGCGCCGCGCCGCGGCAGTTCGTGAATTTCGACCATTTATTTCAAACGGGCATTGCGGGAGATCCGACCGTCGGATTCTCCTAAAACCGGAACCGTTGGGTTCGTATCGAAAAGAGCTTTCTAATGAATATTAGAAATTTGAAATCTAACGGTTGGATTTGGAGATACGTCCAAATCAAATTCGAAAAAGGTCGCTGTAAGTGCAGTTCGATGGCCATTGATGGAAATCGACTGTACGGGCCTTGATAAAATTATTAAAAATAGTAATAATTTGTGTAAAATCATAAGAAATGATTTAGAAAGAATTGGGATGAAAAACTCCATATTTGAAAAGATAAAAATAGATTTTTATCGAAATGAACTAGTTTTGAACTAGAATTTTAATTCTATTTATTTTTAAATAAATAAATTGAATCTGAAATGGTTTTGAAATTAACCAAAATTTCCAATGGTTGCATTGGAATGGATTTGAATCGAAATTGTCTTCGGAATATTTCGATGTTGAATTTCGTGATTATACAAATGTTGTTATGGAAATTTGAAAGATATATATATATATATATATATCGTTATTTCCAATGCGATATTTGTTAATCGTAGAATTTGATATTGAATATAAGCCGGGATATTTTCTATCCATAGCCTTGTATTGAATATCAAATGTGATTTGGGTTTGTCGTGAATGGTGTCTTCACTAACACTGTTCTTGAACCCAGTTGAGAAAAGATTAAATCTTTTTATTTAGATTTAATGAAGTGTACCAATTAAATAATATTTAATTGGAATAGAATTGATATTGATTTTTGGGTTTATCGTGAACAGTGTTTTAAATAACACTTGTTCTTTAACCCGATAATTAATGAATGTGATTTTGGGTTTATCGTGAACCGTGTTTTAAATGACACTGATTCTTTAACCCAGTCGAAGATTAAAACTAAGTGGAGTTTTAATGAATCTTTAATTAGATTGAAAAGATCGAAAATGGAGTACCACCAGTTTTGCTCCAGGCGATAGTTAAATCTTTAATTAGATTTGAACGTGAAATGGTAATTGAATTTACCGATAACACCGTGGTGTTAGATATGAAGTATTACCAGTTTTACTTCATGGGATGAATAGGTTGGGATTGGGAAATTAAAACAAATGATTACTTCGGTAAGTTTCGTTAATCCCGACTAGTTTTGAATTGATATTCAAAAATAGATTAAAGAATAAATTCAAGGAATTTACCTTGGATAAAATTAATGGGAACCTTTCCCTATGAACGTGAAATTTAGAAACTAACTGTCGGTTAGCCAAGCAGAATGGTTTTCTGGGTATTGATCTGATGTTGGTTTCGGCCTTCGGGGTTAATATTTGGGCAATTATTCTCTTGATTAATTTACGGTTAGTGACTAATGGATTGGAATGAGGCGTATGTTGTGTTTGTGTAACACTTATTTAAAATATACGCGAGTTATTCGAAAAGACCGGGTTTATCCCATTCTGAATAACTGATACGACGATAAGTCGAAGATGAAGACGATGGTCGAAGACCGGAGGTCTTCACGTCGTTTGGGTGATAACTGATGATCTTGATTGGGCTGTACACCCAAGAAGATGGAAACAGTTAGTGATCGTCCAGACGTACTTGGAGATCGATGGATATGCGGGGTACTAGGTGCCTCCGGTTTCGTTCAGACCCAGAACGGACTTGTAAATGGACTGTGTGTCTGACATCGGATTACATTCTGTGTGACTGATATCGGTTGCATAGGATGGTTTGCCTGTGTGGCATGCTAAGATGCAAATGATCAAGGCTTCTGTTGAAAAGCAAAGTCTTGTGGTGATGATCAAAGCACGGCCTTTGTGGCGTAGCTTTGTGTAACGTTTACCTCGCGAGTTTCACACCCGGTATGAACCAAAAACGGGAGACGGACCTCAAGGAGGACTTGCGTTTCTTTCTAGTTAGAAGTGGCGTCAGTGGTTTTACACGCCCTGACGAGTTTGACTTATGTGGTTGTTGCTGTTGCGAGGCGCCTCGGTTATATCGGTTTCGGCCGATGCTTCTGGTCGGCTGACGGACCAGACTTACACCCCATAGGGTGGGGAAACGTAGTGTTCAGGCATAATAATCCACATCGGTGGACCGGCCCTGACGATCTAAAGGCTTGCCTGCGCGCTTGCCTGTGGCTCGGGCTAGAGAGTCACGAATCGGTTGAGGACTATCTTTTGCCTCGGTTCATAGACGGAAATCCAATTTCCAAATACGTGACATTTGCGGTTTTATTTGTAAACCTATATATGGCGACATGATATATGGTACCCATGCCGCCTATGATTGATACTTATGATTTGAAGTTGTTTTATACACTATGCACTTATTATAGTATCAAATGATTTGTTTTAAGCGTATCAAGCATTCTTTGGCTGTTATAAGGGAAAACCCTATCCCCCGGCTTGCGTTGCATTGTGTGATAGGACCTGGGTCTTATAACAGCTTCATTTTTCTTTATTTAGCATTGCGCTATTGTTTTATGCACTGGTATTCTTGGGAGGAAACCCGTTCCGTGTTATACGGCGTGGTCCCTTGATTTACCTAATGATTTAAAATAAAGATTTATAACTGTTTTAGTTCTCACACCAGTCCCATGACTGACCTGGAGTTTATTGTTTTAACCTAAACTCTGGGTGCCCCTATTTTGACACGGGAAGCTAGTAGTTTTGGGTTTTGCAGATTTATATTCACAGGATCCTGGTTTACAGCTGGAACGATATCCGGAAAGCTTTGTATCCGTATATCTACTTCTAGTTGTGTATTGTATTATTTTCCGCTGCTATGTATTTAAATGTAATTTAAATCTTTGATATTTCTGTGTAATATTCATTTATACTCTGTATATTCTTGTAATCTGATGCATTGTTGTAATATACAGTGAAATGTTCTTCTGTATGCATTCTGATTTGTCGTGTTCTCAAACGATAGGGCGTTTCGAACGGCCTGTATCGGTTTAACGACTGGTTCGGACCGAGCGAGATTCCTTGCCGTCACAGTTGGTATCAGAGCTTTGGTTTACAAAGCTCGAGAACAAGACACATTAGAACCATACGAAAGAATTCATCAGATATTGGATTAGTAATATCCAATGAGGATGACTCGTTAGAGATGGGATCAGTAGTATCCTAGAACGAGTGTGAAGAGTATAATTTTGAAAGTGAAAACAAAATTTTGTTTTGAAAATTTAAATCAATTATTCGTATTTGGTTATTTATTTATATTGATGTGGACAATCCCGTATATATAGATTTTGCGTATACGTCTGATCCGCGTGTATTCAAAGTTTTAATATACTGGATAGATATAGAATTACACTCTAGTCGCCCGGGGATGATGTTGATAATGACCATGGCATCATCAATAATTATGTTCGTGTTTCGAAGGTGTGATTTCTATATATTTCCTATTGACTGGTGTGAGAACCAAAATTAGATAGGGCTAATTGTTCTGATTTGGTATCAAAAATCTGATTTTTGACTATGTATCAAAGTTATGAATTTGAAAACTCTAATCCACTAATTGATTGATGTTTGTGTTGTTTGTTTATTTGTTTGATAATTTTGAACCATTATGCCTAATTGAATCAAATATTGAAAGATATTGAAAATTGGTCGCATCTGCTTGCATATACATATATATCATTGAACAGATCATAGCAAGGAGGCTAGAGCAGAGAATAAAATTTGTTTGCCCGACAAATAGGTACATGTTTACTACATAATTTCCTGTTTTGTATGGGTGATGATGATTTTATGAGCCTATTGGCTAGCCGCTTGGCTTTTTCTTTTTCTTTTTGAGATCTGAAGGACCGGGGAAGCTATTTGAAATTCCCCGATGCTCCCGGTGCAGGGGAGGTTATGGCGAAATTTTTCAAAAATTAAGGGTGTTAGCCAAATTTTTGAAATTCTCATAAACTGAAAAGTTAGAGAAGGAAAGCCAGATCGAACGTAGAGTTGATTAATCAAACCACTTTCGACTTTGTTCCTTTTCGGGGACGAAAAGTTTTAAGTGGGGGAGATTGTAACAACCCGCAAATTCTGGGCCAGTTTAAAATTTTTATTTTGGCAATTTTAGCGAATTTTGATTATTTAAAATGAATTATTTTAAATAATATCGACGAGAAATTTGTTTTGAATAGAATTCGACGTATATATTTATATACGTCGTCGTTAGAATATAAATATTTATATATAATTATAAATAGAATTGAAAATGGCGCGGTAGTTCGATAATTTGATTTCAAACTTCAATTGAATGTACCGGGTGCAAAACAATCCGGATTTTTGTGAAACCAAAAATATTTATATCTGTTAGTGAATATCTTTCTAGCGAATCCGATCAATCGAAATTTGATAGCGGGAATCAAAAGATATGTCCAGTTGAAAATTCTGAATAGTCGCTATGGAATTCAGACCCTTAAAAATGGACATTTTGCAAACGACCTCGGATTTCGACGAAACCACTTTTGTTAGATCCGCAGTGTCAGGTTATTGCTAGGTTTCAAATTTCATAATTTTTTCGAATCAATATGTGAGCGTGGCAAAGGAAAACGCGTTTGACCAGTTTCTGTTGAATTTAATCGACTGGAAATTGGCCATTTTTCAAACGGTCTCAGAATTCGACGAAACTAGTTTTGTTAGGACCGTATCGTCAATACGAAGCTAGAAAATATTTTTCTGGAATTTTTCTAGTCAGTATGTGGCCCCGGTAATTTGAAATGTACGTTTAAAATTCAATATAGTGATTTAAATGAAAATTCAAAAGGAAACTGATTGTAACGATCAAATCAGCTTACGATACATATCCCATTGTGTTCGGAATGGGGGTGAAACGCTATGGACGGCAGGCGGTGGGCCTCGTTTAGAGGTCGTATGTAAAAGTCAACTTTTTGCATAATTAAATAATAATAAAAAAAAATTAATTATATTTTAATTCCCCCTTCCCTCCCTTATATCCTTTCTGCCCCCCCCCCCCGATTCATTTAAACGATTTCAGAGAAAAAAAAAAACCCTAATCAAATCGCCGAGCCACCGCCGAACCCCTCAACCACCACCGCTCCGCCCAGTCGGTCGACCTCCCGCCCCTCGTTCGAACCCCGAAGCCCCCCCCCTCGTTCGAACCCCGAAGCGCCCCCCTCTCGTTCGCACAACTGAAGCCGCTGAAGCTCCCCACGCTGGCGACGCTGAAGCCTCCGACGACCTGCGAGACGCCCCCCCCCCCTCCGCTGTAAGTCGCTTTACATTTTTATTTTTATTTTATTATTTTTTATTCTGTAAAAAAGGGAAAAAAAATATATATAATAAACTGATTTTGTTAAAAATATATAACTGTTTTGTTTTAAAAAGATTAAAACTGTTTTGTTTTAAAAAGTATAAAAACTGAATATTTTTAAAAGTAGTATAAAAACTGAATATTTTTAAAAGTAGTTTAAAACTGAATATTTTTAAAAGTAAAAACTGAATTTTGTAAAAAGATAAAAAACTGAAATGTTTTAAAGAAGAAAAACTGAAATGGTTTTAAGTATAAAACTGAAAGTTTTAAAAGTATAAAACTGAAAGTTTTAAAAGTATAAAACAGATTTTTATAAAAGAATTTTTAAAACTGGATTTTTTGTAAAGGAATATAAAAACTGATTTTAAAATGATTTATAAACTAGAAGAAGATTAGAAATTTAAAAGTAAAAATCATATTTTTATATATTGAACTTCGATAGTAAAAAATAGGATTTTTATATATTGAACTTCGATAGAAAAATAGGATTTTTATATATTGAACTTCGATAGAAAAATAGGATTTTTATATATTGAACTTCGATAGAAAAATAGGATTTTTATATATTGAACTTCGATAGGAAAATAAGATTTTTATATATTGAACTTCGATAGAAAAATAGGATTTTTATATATTGAACTTCGATAGGAAAATATGATTTTTATATATTGAACTTCGATAGAAAAATAGGATTTTTATATATTGAACTTCGATAGAAAAATAGGATTTTTATATATTGAACTTCGATAGAAAAATAGGATTTTTATATATTGAACTTCGATAGGAAAATATGATTTTTATATATAGAACTTCGAAATAAAAATGTGATTTTTTATATGTTAAACTTCAGATTTAAAAATATGATTTGTATATGTTGAATAGCGAAATAAAAATTCGATTTTTATATATATAGTGGCCTTGGGCAACGAAGGTGACAAAAAGGCGGGAACGACGAAGACTTCTGCAAATGATGTGCTGTGGAGCTAGGATAGCTATCTGTGAGGATTTCTCACCTTTCAATTTAATTTTTCTAGTTATATATATATACTAGGATGCAGACGGTGCTTAGTAGCACCCGACACAATCGTCCACAGACCATGGACTTGTTTGTTTGGTTGCATAGATTAGTTGAATTATTTGTTTGAATTGAATTGTTGGGTGAGATGAAATTGATTTGATTGATGTGTGAATGGCGTGGGCCTTCACTAGACCGGGGATAAGGCTAGGCCTCGTCCCGTTTCTAGTATCGTGCCGTTATGCCGCCAAAATTTTCTAAAATATGTTAGAAAATAAAAATATCATTTTATTGTGTAAATGAATTGAATAGAAATTCATAGGTTGAAATAAAATGTTTTATCGTTAAAAATATAATTTTTAACGTGAATGTGAATAAATGAATAGTTATAAACAAATCGGCCGATTTGTTTGTATATACACTGATTTGACTGATATTGATTGGGTCGATAAATTTCACACATCGCCCAACTGCACAAATAAAATCTGTGTTTGATTGTTTGAAACCCCACACGGGTGTTGGGATGAAATTTGAAGTTCACTCATCCTGATTGATTAAATATGTCAATCGATTGATTGACAGGCTGTTATAAGCGTTAGATATCTATATTTGATGCTTATACAGTGTAGTGCACTTTGGTTGATGGTTGATTATTTTTCAATGCTATTATACATGTGTTGTATGAAAATCCATATAATAACTTTATATGGTAATTGATTGGGCTTCATTCCGGTTTTAAAATAGAAATATTTGAAATAGAAATATTTGAAATAGAAATATTTGAAATGGAATATTTGAAAATATCAATATATGAAGCCGTGTTGATTAGATTGACGCCATTTTGACGTGAACGATATTTATATCGATTTTATTCATTTTAAAATGAATATTGAAAACGATTTCGAAATGAATATTGAAAACGATTTCGAAATGAATTGAATTGAAAACGATTTCGAAATGAATTGAATTGAAAACGATTTCGAAATGAATTGAATTGAAAACGATTTCGAAATGAATTGAATTGAAAACGATTTCGAAATGAATTGAATTGAAAACGATTTCGAAATGAATTGAATTGAAAACGATTTCGAAATGAATTGAATTGAAAACGATTTCGAAATGAATTGAATTGAAAACGAATTCAAAATGAATTGAATTGAAAACGATTTCGAAATGAATTGAATTGAAAACGATTTCGAAATGAATTGAATTGAAAACGATTTCGAAATGAATTGAATTGAAAACGAATTCAAAATGAATTGAATTGAAAACGAATTCAAATTGAATTGAATTGAAATGAATTTTAAAACGAATTTATAGAGAAGAATTCAATTTTGCTTTGAATTGAAATGGAAGTTGAAATAGGTTTTGAAACGATTTTAAAACTATTTATATAATTCGTTTTGAATAGAAATCGACGAAATATATATTATATATATTATATATATAATATAATGGCCTGAATAGAACGCGCCGCGCCGCGGCAGTTCGTGAATTTCGACCATTTATTTCAAACGGGCATTGCGGGAGATCCGACCGTCGGATTCTCCTAAAACCGGAACCGTTGGGTTCGTATCGAAAAGAGCTTTCTAATGAATATTAGAAATTTGAAATCTAACGGTTGGATTTGGAGATACGTCCAAATCAAATTCGAAAAAGGTCGCTGTAAGTGCAGTTCGATGGCCATTGATGGAAATCGACTGTACGGGCCTTGATAAAATTATTAAAAATAGTAATAATTTGTGTAAAATCATAAGAAATGATTTAGAAAGAATTGGGATGAAAAACTCCATATTTGAAAAGATAAAAATAGATTTTTATCGAAATGAACTAGTTTTGAACTAGAATTTTAATTCTATTTATTTTTAAATAAATAAATTGAATCT
Source organism: Allium sativum (assembly GCA_030737875.1). Lineage (NCBI taxonomy): Eukaryota > Viridiplantae > Streptophyta > Magnoliopsida > Asparagales > Amaryllidaceae > Allium > Allium sativum. Next base: position 300,466,373 of record CM060925.1, on the reverse strand, counting down.
GAAATGGTTTTGAAATTAACCAAAATTTCCAATGGTTGCATTGGAATGGATTTGAATCGAAATTGTCTTCGGAATATTTCGATGTTGAATTTCGTGATTATACAAATGTTGTTATGGAAATTTGAAAGATATATATATATATCGTTATTTCCAATGCGATATTTGTTAATCGTAGAATTTGATATTGAATATAAGCCGGGATATTTTCTATCCAGAGCCTTGTATTGAATATCAAATGTGATTTGGGTTTGTCGTGAATGGTGTCTTCACTAACACTGTTCTTGAACCCAGTTGAGAAAAGATTAAATCTTTTTATTTAGATTTAATGAAGTGTACCAATTAAATAATATTTAATTGGAATAGAATTGATATTGATTTTTGGGTTTATCGTGAACAGTGTTTTAAATAACACTTGTTCTTTAACCCGATAATTAATGAATGTGATTTTGGGTTTATCGCGAACCGTGTTTTAAATGACACTGATTCTTTAACCCAGTCGAAGATTAAAACTAAGTGGAGTTTTAATGAATCTTTAATTAGATTGAAAAGATCGAAAATGGAGTACCACCAGTTTTGCTCCAGGCGATAGTTAAATCTTTAATTAGATTTGAACGTGAAATGGTAATTGAATTTACCGATAACACCGTGGTGTTAGATATGAAGTATTACCAGTTTTACTTCATGGGATGAATAGGTTGGGATTGGGAAATTAAAACAAATGATTACTTCGGTAAGTTTCGTTAATCCCGACTAGTTTTGAATTGATATTCAAAAATAGATTAAAGAATAAATTCAAGGAATTTACCTTGGATAAAATTAATGGGAACCTTTCCCTATGAACGTGAAATTTAGAAACTAACTGTCGGTTAGCCAAGCAGAATGGTTTTCTGGGTATTGATCTGATGTTGGTTTCGGCCTTCGGGGTTAATATTTGGGCAATTATTCTCTTGATTAATTTACGGTTAGTGACTAATGGATTGGAATGAGGCGTATGTTGTGTTTGTGTAACACTTATTTAAAATATACGCGAGTTATTCGGAAAGACCGGGTTTATCCCATTCTGAATAACTGATACGACGATAAGTCGAAGATGAAGACGATGGTCGAAGACCGGAGGTCTTCACGTCGTTTGGGTGATAACTGATGATCTTGATTGGGCTGTACACCCAAGAAGATGGAAACAGTTAGTGATCGTCCAGACGTACTTGGAGATCGATGGATATGCGGGGTACTAGGTGCCTCCGGTTTCGTTCAAACCCAGAACGGACTTGTAAATGGACTGTGTGTCTGACATCGGATTACATTCTGTGTGACTGATATCGGTTGCATAGGATGGTTTGCCTGTGTGGCATGCTAAGATGCAAATGATCAAGGCTTCTGTTGAAAAGCAAAGTCTTGTGGTGATGATCAAAGCACGGCCTTTGTGGCGTAGCTTTGTGTAACGTTTACCTCGCGAGTTTCACACCCGGTATGAACCAAAAACGGGAGACGGACCTCAGGGAGGACTTGCGTTTCTTTCTAGTTAGAAGTGGCGTCAGTGGTTTTACACGCCCTGACGAGTTTGACTTATGTGGTTGTTGCTGTTGCGAGGCGCCTCGGTTATATCAGTTTCGGCCGATGCTTCTGGTCGGCAGACGGACCAGACTTACACCCCATAGGGTGGGGAAACGTAGTGTTCAGGCATAATAATCCACATCGGTGGACCGGCCCTGACGATCTAAAGGCTTGCCTGCGCGCTTGCCTGTGGCTCGGGCTAGAGAGTCACGAATCGGTTGAGGACTATCTTTTGCCTCGGTTCATAGACGGAAATCCAATTTCCAAATACGTGACATTTGCGGTTTTATTTGTAAACCTATATATGGCGACATGATATATGGTACCCATGCCGCCTATGATTGATACTTATGATTTGAAGTTGTTTTATACACTATGCACTTATTATAGTATCAAATGATTTGTTTTAAGCGTATCAAGCATTCTTTGGCTGTTATAAGGGAAAACCCTATCCCCCGGCTTGCGTTGCATTGTGTGATAGGACCTGGGTCTTATAACAGCTTCATTTTTCTTTATTTAGCATTGCGCTGTTGTTTTATGCACTGGTATTCTTGGGAGGAAACCCGTTCCGTGTTATACGGCGTGGTCCCTTGATTTACCTAATTATTTAAAATAAAGATTTATAACTGTTTTAGTTCTCACACCAGTCCCATGACTGACCTGGAGTTTATTGTTTTAACCTAAACTCTGGGTGCCCCTATTTTGACACGGGCAGCTAGTAGTTTTGGGTTTTGCAGATTTATATTCACAGGATCCTGGTTTACAGCTGGAACGATATCCGGAAAGCTTTGTATCCGTATATCTACTTCTAGTTGTGTATTGTATTATTTTCCGCTGCTATGTATTTAAATGTAATTTAAATCTCTGATATTTCTGTGTAATATTCATTTATACTCTGTATATTCTTGTAATCTGATGCATTGTTGTAATATACAGTGAAATGTTCTTCTGTATGCATTCTGATTTGTCGTGTTCTCAAACGATAGGGCGTTTCGAACGGCCTGTATCGGTTTAACGACTGGTTCGGACCGAGCGAGATTCCTTGCCGTCACAGGGCCGCCCTGTATTTGTCCGGCGATAGCGGAAAATTATGGAATACATTAAATACTCAATTCAAAATAACAATGTGAAATACAAATTATTACAAATGCTAACCATCGTTTCGCAGGACTTAGGGTCCGACCAGGTATATGAGGTGTTACCCTCCTCATCTGTCCGCTCGACGGCACGAGTTTGTGTAAATACCTCAGCAAATGTAGGATCCAGTTGGAGCGTCGACATTTGAAATGATAAAATAAATATTTGGAATTAATCAATATGATTTAAAAAGTTTAGAATTATTTGTAAATGTGATTTATCGTTCGTACCAATTCGCAACGATGCTGGGAGAAGGACTTAGACCCAGCCCGATGCAAAGCAGGATTTTTGAGCTTGTTTGATCTATTTCGCTATGAAAGCTCCTGTATATTTAATTATATGATTAATTGATGGATATACAAAATAAAATTTTAAAACAAGCTTAAGTAATTTACCCTCGCAGCTTCCGTGGCCCACAATTTCTGGAAATCGGCGTAGACCTCCTCGCCCATCCACTGAGGCCTCTTTTTCGCTTTTTTTGCCTTGTATACATTACCTGAATAATTTTTCCTCATCTTCTGATTCCATGCGGTGAGGAAAACATCCATATCTTCATCCCGGACAAGTAAAGAACACTATAAATTAACAAACAAATTATATTAACTATTTTATATAATTTTGCAGTTGAGAAATATATTTATACTTACAAGAACCTCTGCGAGGATGACATTCCTAATCTGCATAGGAATATCGTCCCAGTGAGGCCACGCCTCTGTCCACCAAGTGACATATGCTTATCTAGACACACGTAAAAAGAGCTTTCCTGGAATAATATCAAACCCCCTGCAGAAAGTACGATATTAGCATTTAATAACTTTTGGATATTAAGCATTTACGAAATTAAAAACTTACCCTGCGGACTTGGGCGCGAGCTCTACGACCGGACATGTATCCGGTGCTGTACCGCTCGCACCTGCCTCTGAACTATGGGTAGGTCGGCGTCTAGGAGGAATATCTGTCACAAATAGATTATTTTGTATAATAATAACTCATACATCATTATGCACATCCATTATCAAATAAACTCATACAACATATATTATCAAATGCAACTACAAGACCCATTTACATAAAAGAAGAAGAACCAGCTAATAAATAACCGTAGCACATCATATATAAGTTCACAAAATAGTACATCACATAAGTTCACAAAATAGCCCATCATATAAGTTCACAACATAGCACATCATATAAGTTCACAACATAGCACATCATATAAGTTCACAACATAGCGATTATAATATTATTCTTCTTCATTTTCTGATTCATTCTCGGTCTCATACTCTATATCGTTGTCCTCTGTACTCTCAAAAGCTTCTATTAATTCATTTGATTCATCGTTTAAAGACTCTAAATTAACATCATTAGCAATTATTATTTCATCGTTTTGATTTGCATCCGTTTGATACGCTGCATCGTCTGGAATAGCAATTCCTTCAAAGGTAAATATTGCCTTTGTTTTAATTACAGCAGACCAATCTGCTTTATCTCTTTTTAAGGACATATATGGAGCAAAGTAAACTTGTAATGCTTGCTTTGCCAATACAAAAGGATCATACTTATAGTAATGCGATGTGTTCTTTATTTCTATAAGCTTGTTATCTTTATGCACGTTGATTCCAGTACCAGGAACATTGCTGAACCAGTTGCACTTGAATAGAACAACTTTTTCAACGGGTTGTACATAATATGTCAACTCTAAAATCTGTGTCAAGACACCATAAAAGTCTTTTATATGCTATTCGGGATCATCACTACCTTTGACAAATACACCACTATTATATGTTAATCTGTCAGTACCATGGTCTTTGGTGTTGAATTCAAATCCATTGACGAAGAATATTGGATAAGTCTTAACATTTCTTTTTGGTCCAAGCGCAAGATGTTGCAAACCCTCGTGATTGACGCAGTTTATTGGATCAAAAACGTACTTCGAGAACCATTTAGCAAAATCTTTACTGAGATCGCCATTTGGATTTTCTGATTCATAAATACTGCAAATATAAATGATTTTATTACTAGCAAACAATTTATGTACACATAACTGTAATAAAGTTAAAAATTTAGTGCCTAACAAATGGTGCAACTTCAGCACAATTTAGAAGAACATATGTGTGTGCTACATGGTGATCTCTATCATCTAACCATATTTCTACACATTTTCCAGAAGATCGATCATGTTGTCTAAAAACAGATAACATTGTCGGACCAAAATTGGGTTCCACGGTTTCATCATTACGAGGACCACTTACAAATGATAGGTTCACATGATCACTGAAGTAATGAGAAAAAAAGAATGAAGCTTCTTCTTCAAGATAAGATTTGCAAATCGAACCTTCAACTCGTGCTTTTTGTCGTGCTTTTTTCTTCAGATGATTCATATACCTAAAATAAAATTCGTGGTTCAATTTATATGCACAAATGTCGCTTTGAATTGTGAGCATTAATTTTACCTTTCAAAAGGATATATCCATCCATATTGCACTGGATCTCGAAGAATAGCTTCGGATGGAAGATGAATAGGTAAATGCTCCATTACGTTAAAAAATTCCGGAGGGAAGATTTTCTCTAATTTGCAAATCAATATCGGAATTTCTACTTCAAGTTTACGGAGACGATCAATTTTTAACGTTGCCGAACAAAGCTGTTTATAGAATAAGCTTAACTCTGTTAAAACACCCCCACACTTTTACAGGCAATAATTCTTTGAACACCACTGGTAATAAATATTCCATCATGATATGACAATCATGACTTTTCATCCCACTCAGTTTATTGTTTTTATAGTCAACACATCTACGAAGATTAGAAGAAATATCATCCGGACATTTCAGTCCCTCAATCCATTTTTGTACAAGTTTTATTTGTTTGTTGTCTAGTTCATAGCACGCTTTGGGTTTTTTATTGTCGTTAGGCTTCATATGAAGTTCTGCACGTTTACAATATTCTTCTATGTCACGTCTCAAATATATACCGTCCTTTGTTTTTCCTTTGACATTCAAAACAGTATTAAACACATTATCAAATACACTTTTTTCATTGTGCATAACGTCGATATTATGTCGAAGTTTGAGATCTTTCCAATAAGTTAGCTCTCAGAATATGTTTCGTTTACACCAATTATGAATGTCAGATTTACCCAGAATTTCCGTCTGCTCTCCAGTCTCATGGATCTTCGGATAGTCCTTTACAATATCGTATATTTCTTCACTTGCCCAAATTTTGGGTGCTTGCAAAGTCATTCCGCTGTTAGCTTTAAAGTTTTTTAATCTCTTCTAAAAGTATGATTGGTATGCAGAAAACAACGGTGACAATCAAACCACGAATGCTTCCTTCCATACCGTAAGAAAAATGCTTGTGATTCTTCCATGCATAAAGGACAAGATAGATGACCGGCGGTACTCCAACCTGAAAGCATCCCATATGCAGGGAAATTACTAATCGTCCAAAACAAACAAGCGAACATACGAGTTTTTTTTTTTTTTTTTTAAATGTCGTAGGTTTCAACTCCATCATCCCATAGTTTTTTCAACTCTTTGATTAATGGTTGTAGATAAACATCGATGCCTTGTTTTGGATCATCAGGACCAGGAACGACAACAGTGAGAAACATATATGGAGTTTTCATACACATCCACGGAGGTAAATTATAAGGAGTAACGATAATAGGCCAAGATGAATATTTACTACCAAACTGAGAAAATGGTGAAAACCCATCTGTACATAAGCCAAGTCTGACGTTACGGCTCTCTGCGACAAATGTTGGATACGTCCTATCAAAATGTTTCCATGCTTCTCCATCCGATGGATGCGTCAAAGTTCCATCTTCTTATGTTCGCACGCTATGCCATCGCATATGACATGCAGTGACAAAGGATGCATATAACCGTTGTAGTCAAGGGATGATTGGTAAATAATGTATTCTTGTATACGGAACTTCCTTACCTTTCTTTTTTCTAGGTTTATACCTTTACCCGCCACATTTCTTACAGATTCTAAGTTTAGTATCATCTTTCCAATACAACATGAAACCTTTAACACAAGTATCTATTTTTTGGTACGGCAAACCAAAAGCCGAAATTAGTGTTTTCACTTTGTAATGACTATCGCACATCAGATTATCTGGTGGCATATACCTTTTCGCAGCTTGTACAACCGCTGTAAATGCAGCTTCTGTAAGGTTAAATTTTGATTTCATGGTGATGTACTCAGCGGTTAACGATAATTCAGTTCCATTTTCACAACCATTCCACAATGGCCGCTTAGCCGAAGCCAATAAATCATTTATTTTTCTGGCTTCCCTGTTCGGTTCTTCTTCGATATTGACGTCATCGTCGTCAACCTAACCGGTAGGGAACATTGACTGTGTTGCATCTTCCACCACGTCTTCTATTGGATTCGTCATAACTAATTCGACCTCCGACGCTACATGATTTACTGTAGGCGCAACAAGTTCTCCATGACGATCCCATAAATAATAATTTGGCACAAAACCTGATTTGTACAAATGTACTTTAACGATGTCTGGTTTATGAAACCTCATCAGTTTACGTTTACTACACGGACAACGAAGCTCCTCGTAATTTCGATTATTAGATATTGCAAATCTAACAAATTCATTTACACCATTATAGAAATCTTCTTTCACTGAGCCTTTTGTTTCAATTCTAACTTCATACATCCAACTACGGTCAATGTAATAACTGGACATTTTTCCTGATTTAAAAATATATAGCAGTGATTTCGATAACACATACATATATTGTTCAAAGAATTTATTCAACCCATGAATATTTTTAATGGTTCATACATACAATAAAAATGTGATTTTTTTTTGTTCAAAGAATTTATTCAACACAAAAACATTTTTAGTGGTTCATACATATAATAAAAATTTGATTTCACTGTTCAAAGAATTTATTCAACACATGAATATTTTATTGGTTCATACATAATAAAAATGCGATTTTTATTATCTAAGCAATTTATTTCTATCATGAATAAATTATCACACATGAATATACTTGAACATATGGAAATAATTCAAACACATGAATATTTCTGAAAATTTCGGCAGCATAACTGCAGGGTAATTAAAACCGGCACCGTCCCGATGTACGGCTCCTCGCGCTACCATAAAGCCTCGCAGCTTTTGACAAGGGGGATTTCAATAATCTATTTCGTACGTAGACGATTTTTTTTCCACAAACTAATCCTATTTGGTTTCAACCAAAATCAATCATCAACCACAATCCTACTTGCGCCATACATAGTTATTCCATTCCAATAATTTCCACAACACAATTCATTTTCAAGCCCCGTCTACAACCCAACAATTTCACAACCATCGCTTTTAACTAGCTATATCCAACAACATGTACACCAATCACATATCCAATAATTACATACGCACAAAATAATGGTTCATTAACACATACATTAACACAAAATCAAACATCACACCGATAAACAACTAAATCAACAATTTAGGGTTCCAATCATTACTAAATCAACTACATTAATTCAACAACCATTGTATAATCAATTAACACATACATTTATATCATTATTAAACAATTAATTCGTGAAATTAGGTTAGAATTCATAACTTAGAGAGAGATAAATTGGTTTTGAAGAATGGAGAGGGCTTGAGAAGGCTGGAGGGGGAAGGAGACAGGTGGAGGCCTCAGATCGGCGGCGGCGGGTGTCGGCTGGCGACGGCTGCGGGGTGACGGGGTCTGGGAGGGTTTGATCTTGGGTTTTGATTTGGGGGGAGCTCGTGAATGTTATATCTTCCTGTAGCCTCGCAGTTATATTCATTTTGGGCGACGACTAGCGAGGACCGCTTTTTTTAGCCGTCGCCAGTCGTTCCTTTGGTTCGTAACTAATTTGAGCATTTCTTGTAGTGTTACATGTTGAATTTAAGCTCACATTTGTTTATTCGAAAATAAATATATGCTCCAAATTTTTTTTTTGTACTAAGTAGAGATTCAAAACCTAAAAGAAGTTAAGTTCTAAAGATTTAAAAGTTACAGATTTCACACAGAACCAAGGCAGAGGCTGTGGAACCCGAAACACTTTGTTCTACGTTAACAATATATAGTTTAGACTTGCACTTTTCCTTCTGAACTATGCAAGACATGTTTCACTCAAAGTAAGCCAATTGAATATACATCAGGCAACTATTAATTATCATAAACTGTTTTGACATCATGAGCCATGACTCAACAAAGTCTAGTTTTTGTCCTTCTAAGTTAAGCATCTGCAACGTGTGTTATGGCCGTCGTCACATAACAATAAAAAAATTCTCAACATCTACATTTTCGACACTTCCTTAAATTGCACTGCTGCCCCCTTTGACTTTTTAATTTCAATGCTCCGTTCTTTATGATACACTGCTTTTAGGTCGTACTGCTACATCATCATAAACAAGGACAAGAATCAATAAGTTGTTATCGTAATGCTTCTTATTTCCTCGGTCTTGCTTGTAGCCATGTTTACAAAAAATCAACATTCAGTTATATGCATATTTCTAAGTACCTATTTCTTCCCTCTCAATTATAACATAACATGAATGTCATAGGAAGTTTTTTTGTTTGGATAACACATGTGTAATCAAAGTTCATTTATTTGTTCACTACTGTTAAACCATGAATTAAACTTTAGCTTTGTTGTTCCATGTTATTAAAATGTGATTCAGGTTTTTTGGTTTTCCACCCAATATTTATCGAAAAAAAGTCTTGGAAAATAATATATTTATATATGCAAAAATTTGAGGGTGGTAAGAAAGAAAGCTTACTCTAACTTAAATAACCTTAGCATGAAGTTTTTAAACAAGGGGCCTGCTTAGTTATGAGTCTTGGACTCTATTTCATTCTTCTATATTCTTATTTTTGTAGTAAATTGAAATTCAATTTGGATGTGGAATTACCTTATTTTGATCAGTTGTGTTTATCTCGATAAATATTTAATTTTGTACAATCTTTACAGCTATAAATCACTATTTCCAAACATGCACTATTTGCATGCAACATATTTTTCGAGTAAGATAATTAGAAATTATCAATGTTTACGGTGGTATTTTGCGGATTAACGCATGACGAACAATGTGTTAGTGTTTTGTTTAAAATATTTAGATACTAAATTGTAGCCGCAAAATATTTGCTTTAAAATATAATTACTGTAAAATACAAGTCCGCATTATTCAGTAGAAAATGAATTATCACGTTGCAAAATTGGTAATGTTGTTATTCAATTAAGATTTGTTCACAACCTTAATTTTTTGGGTCGAGTTGAGGAGTTCATCTTTGGCAATTCATTTCTTGAGAGTTATGAGTCCAGCTTTTTATTATTGTTGTGAAATCCAGAACCTATTCTTATCAGTATGAGATGAATTTTGGCTAACAAACCATTTTTTCAACTATTTCCACATGTGTTTCTTGCTATTTTTTTTGATTAATTTTGTAAAAAATATTTCTTTGAAGAATTTTTTTTGCTCTGTACAAGAGATTAGATGCTCATTTAGATCTTTTTGTTTCATTTAATACAGAAGTTCGACGTGCTACTTTACCGTGACACATCAATTTTTGTCACTAATTTCTTTTGTGATTATTATTGTCGGAAGAGATTATTCCATTCACTACACTTCTAAACTAAACCGTCCAAACAAAAAAATAAATTTTTGTGATGCTTTACCTAATATTTATTTATCTTAAGCCTATATAGAAAATAGGATAATAAAATGAAGGTGTTGTATTTTCTGACCCAGTATTATTGGTTACGTTTTCTCTCATTTCTGGTCTTAAATCTGTACGTGTTTAGCTGAAAAGGTAAGTGGATTTGTTACCAATTGTTTCTGCAATTATATTAGGTTTGTGGATCAAATTCAGTAGAGAAGGGAAGTGCACATGTGAACTACAAATCAATTAAAACATAGAAACTTAAATGATCACAGAAGGGGTGCAGAAAAGCCCTTTTGACTGAAATATCATATTTTTATTTAATTATTTTTATTTAATTTTTTTATTAGAGCTACATCTTGCAGTTGAATTATCATTCCAATATATTTTATTTGCAAAGCATAGAAGAAAGGAAGATTATATGGAAGTCTGTAATTATGGCAGAAAAAGAATTGCACCCCAAAGACCTCATATTTGGATAGCCATAGATCTATGATTTTGGCAGGCTGTTTGGAGATATGGCCGGCTTTTGCAGTTTAACAAGTGCCCTGAAAAAGACAACACTTGCTTCTGCTCTGCATAATGGGGTTCCATGTCTTCTTTTGGTTCCTTTTATTGGATTAATGCAATAGTAATGGTAAGAAATTTATTGTTAACCTTAAGCTGCTGGATGCGGGATGATTATAGATCAAGTTATATGAGCTATATTTAGATTCCCGAATTGTTGTCATTCCATTCGCGAAATGTTGTCGTTCCATTATTGTTTTTGTTGTTGTTAGAATTTGGTAAAGAGGAAGAGAGAGATTAAACGTTAAGAAATTAGAAGACTACATTGTTATTCACATGCCCTAGTTGATACATCTCATAAGCATTAAATAAATAAAGAAATAAAACTACTTCCTAAACTCTAGGTACGTTGCTAAGGACTAGGTAACTAAACATATCAAGATACTTAAAAATAGGACAAAAGCAAATACTTATTCCTAACACCCTCCCTTAAATCAATATGCTAATATTCAGTTAATAAAACAATGAAATGAGGTTCTCATTTTCTTCATCTTCTTCTTCATCTTTGCATAGACGATCTCGATCTCAACTTTCAACTCAATCTGGTTGGACATGCTCAACTGTTTTGTGTTGATCGGTACTTTAACCATCAACAACCACTCTTGGTTTTCTTTGAGGGATCTTCTTGGTCTCTGCATATGGACCATTCCTTGATACCGCGGTATTTGTCATCTCCGAACAAGCTAGAGTTGCGGCTCTTTTTCATTTGCTTGTTGGATAACACAAAATCAAATCTTCTTCACTCACAGACTCATCTGCTTCACTCGTAGACATATACTCATTCTCTAATAGGTATTTCATCAAACAGTTCTCTCAAGCATTCACAAATATCCAACGTACCAAACGACATTACACCCTTCGACGTCTTTGTCTTCATCACTGTCACATCATCAACTAATATTCTTTCTTCGTGCTAACATCAAACAACACACTATCCACATACTGATCACTTAGCACCATCATGCAACTCATCACAGTGATCAACCCAGCTCAAACACTCCGCTTCAATTGATAAATCTAGGAACATCTTCATTACCTTCAAAATTCATTCACTAACTGCTGTCAACAGAACTCCTTTCCAGTCCCGTATCATCACAGAACGGAAGTCCACCATCACAACATTTCAACCGTCATTACAACAAGATACGTACATCACCAACTTGCACCTTTCTCTTCTCTTTCGTCAGCACTATTTCAACTTCATTTCCCAACAGCTTACAGTCCTAGACAACCACTGCATCCTCTACCTATACTTCACTCACCACGTCCATTCCACTTAAGATCATCTCATTTAAAAAAAAAAAAAAAAGGGAAAACTTCATTTCCCAAACTTCCTCCTCAACGACATTACCCAAAACTTTAGCATGACCTCATTAACATTGTATTCAAATAAACTCTTCCAACTTCTTCATATACTTCAACTTTAATCCACAACAAAACAACAAAACCGGATTATCCACAACACCCATCTAGTTGCAATAACTTTCATCACCATACCACAACTGCAATCTTCATCAGAAAAAACAAACAATTCACAATGCTCCAACCTTAAAGTCCTATCTGAATTCACTGCTTCGGCCTGCTTCGAACAACTGGCACCTCCATTTCCATTCGCTCATAAGCCAACGATCACTGCATGCACACTACCACTTCATCCTTCCTCAACCACAACAAACCGTCAAACAGTCTCAGCTGTTTTGAAAACTGCAAACCAAACCTGTGCTGCAAATTCTCATTCTGCTTCACTATCTACAACCTGCGCATACTGCCATACTTCATCTACTTGAAGCACCAAAACAATTTCTCAAACCTTTAAAAAAACTGCTACTGCTACTTCACCTCAAGAGAGTGCATTTCATAGTTAAAGCCCTCAAAACCTGCTCCAGATACTAACCACAAATGTGTAACCAACTTCAACAACAATCTTACAGAATTTCACTACATCACCACTACCCAAGCTTTGCTTCCACAAATCATCACCTTGAACACACTCTTCCCTTCTTCTTTTTTTGGGGCATTAACAGCCAATCAAACATGTTGAGCGAACTTCACAACTAGAGTCCCAACTCCAGTGCTGCATTGCCACAACACCCCCTTTGGACCACTGCCTTTGACAAACAACATGCCACTCCTGCCATACAACAAGTCGCTGCTTCACCAGAAAAACCTCCCACTTCTGTCTACTGCTAGTTCATATCAACTAAACCCGTCAACCTCTGCTTGAAAACCTCCATCAACCCCAACCTGCACTGTGCTACCACACAAACAATCCACAAATCTACCACCTGCTCTACTTCATCAGCCATACACTTCACCCCAAAAACATAATATGATTTCTACATTTTCAAACAAACGTCGTCGAACTGCTCCACAACACTTTGATCTTCTCGTTATTCAAAACTGCTTCGTCATACAACTCACCAAGTCCGACCAACTACTGACTCCCTTTCACAGCCTATCTGACTATTTAGCAACTCCCCTCACCAGAACGGTTTTTCAAATCTTTCTTCCAATGCTTTCATAGTATCAAGAATCCCAACAGACGTGTCTGCCCCTCCTACAATCTCCACCGATTTCATTATAGGAGCAGGAATCATAAAATGCATGCCTACCACCTGGGATGGGCGACTGGTTGCAGAAGCAATTCGGGTTATTGAAATCGAACTAGTATTTGATGCTAAAATAGCAGAAGTCTTTGTGATTATACAAGTTCCGAAAAATACTTCCCCCTTTCTTTCTTCCAACCCCACAATAGCCTCAAATACGACATCTGCATCCTTTAGATCTTCCATGCTAGTTGTGCATCGAAGGCAACTAATAGCAACAGTTCCTAATTCCGTAGATGATTGTCCTTTGGGAATAAAAGGACCGATGGAAGAAGATATTGATCGAGTGGCGGTCGAAAGAGTTTTGAGATCTGAATCGTGGATCCATACGTCGAACCCAGCGACTGCAGCGAGTTGGGAGCCACCTGAACCCATCTGACCGACGTCGATAATGCCGATTGTTTTCAGATTACTGGCCATCGAAAAATAAATTATTATTATTATTTCTGATACCATGTTACAATTTGGTAAAGAGAGAAGATAGAGATTAAACGTTAAGAAATTAGAAGACTACATTGTTATTCACATGCCTCGCATGATTACATCTCATAAGCTTTAAATAAACAAAGAAATAAAACTGCTTCCTAAACTCTTGGTACATTCCTAACGACTAGGTAACTAAACATATCAAGATACTTAAATAGACAAAAGCATATTCCTAACAGGTGTAACTTTAAATCCTTAATACGTATGTGTTGTTATAAAGTAAACTATAAACGAGGAAATGCTGCAAGCCAACATGATCTTGATTTGAATATATCCTACAATGCTCGGCTCTGACTTCTTTTGGGATTCCAAATTTGAGCACTATTTTCTTTTATTATACTTCTATTTTACATTTATAGTGAAAATGAAATAATATTGTAAGGAGTCAAAAATTATATTTTTGTTCTTGGTTAAAAATGTCAATACTGCAAAATATACATTCAAAATTGTTGCAAATGCTTTTGCATTTGCATATACAATAGAGTCTTGCTACTGTACCCGAAATGGTTTTTGTCAGAAAGTACGAATTAGGCAAAATAGTGTAATTCACGGAGGGTACTCTTGTAATTTTGCAGCAAAACATGGACAGAACTCAGCAAATCAAGCGGCTAATATTCTTTCGCACAATCTGACAAACACTATTTCAGGTGTATTAGCAATTTCGGTAATGTGGTTATTAAATGAATGGTGAAAACATGCATATTAATTTTAAAAAATAGTTGTTTTTTGCTAATTTATTGCTACCTACTATGTTAGTTGCACAAAGTCAAAAAATAAATATTACTGGTTCTAAAAGCATTGTGATGTAGTCATAGTTATTTCATACAGTTTGTAGAGCAGTTAAGTAGCAAACGTCAAAAACTAAATTTGAATTTAGCATAGCAGATAAAACTTTTATATTTATTGGAGAATACTTTGACAAATCGTGAACGTCTTATTCTATAATAAACACCAAAAAGCATGCTAACTTTTCCTCGGCTTGGAGCACGAGTTACAAATAATTGTCATAAAAACATGTACCTAAAGTAATATACAGATTAAAAAATTAAATCTTTGATTTGCAGGATTATCCATCCAAAAATGAAATATTATAATCATGTGAAGAGCAAGACAAGGTGTAGCGCATGCATTGTTGTTCATTGTACTTTTTTTAACATCTGAACTGTAGCTCTAATTTGCAACTATTGGATAGGCTATTTGGAAAGAAACAACATGCAAGTTTGAGTAGGTTGAAACCAAAACCATATGTATGTATAATGTATACATGGAAATTAGGCACCTTTGTGATATAGATAAAATTAAGAGAAATGATAATAACTATGCAAAATCAGTTTATCCAAACATACTCATCAATAGTATAATAATTTTGGTAATGGAATTGCATAAATTTTTTTTTTTGTTTGGACCAAATTAGTGGCCTTATAAGTGGAATGTGAAATATGTAATATATTGTTGTTGGCAATAAATTAAATTGCAATAAATACAATCGTATAGCGCATATATTAATTGCAATTACATTTCCTGTTTTTGCTTATTTGGTTATATTTGGAAATGTATTAATGCGATCTTATCTAGAATTTTAGAAAAGCAAGTATAAAAGAAGCATCTCATGTCAATCAAAAAGGTGGATACCCAGTGCCAAAGGCTCCCGTACTCAGAACACCAAAGACATATTACTTCAACGGCTATTTTAATGGTTTCTCTCTTTTGAGCTCTGGCGATTTACTCCTTCTCTTATTTTCCTTCAATTTTCTGCGCAACTCTCTTGTTCCTCTCTTGTCATCGCTCCTAAGCTCGCTCTGGTTCTCGGTTGCCATTCCCCCAAATTGAATCGAGGTTCTGGATTATGGGTTTGGCGGCACCGTCTTTGCTGGGGGTTTTTGTGGTTACTGGGTCGGTCCTCCGAGATTGGCCTTCCTATGATGCCTTAATTGAAGCGATTCGAGCGGTTATTAGCCATCCGTTCTCTTGTGACTATTCGGTGGGGTCGGAACTGATTGTTTGAGTTTCTTCTCTAGATGCTTTTGTGGCTCTCGTGAATCGTCGGTTCTTGTTTATGGATGGATGTTGTGTGGATCTTCAGCCCCACTACAACGGTGCTCTTGCGTCTATTTTTGAACCTGCTAGCAAAATGCGGAATCTGTTGTCCGAGGTGGTTGCGAGCTCACGTCACGCATCTGAAATACATCGGGTAGACGAGGATTTCATCGCCTCGTTTACTCCTAGCCTTCGATTTAGAGGTGCTCGAGAGTCTTTCTCGGTGATGGTCCCTGAATTTTTGGTGGGCTCTGTAAATTGTGGTGGCTCTTTTGGCCATGATAGTTGCTCGGTTGTATCGGCCGAGGTAGGTGATGATGGGGAATTAATCGCCCCTCCCACAATGGGTGTTTCGTCCTTGAGCGTTGTCGAGGCCAAGTCGGTTGCAGGCCCCTCTACGCCTTCTTTTGGCGCAGGTTCTGACTTGTCATCGGACTCACATTTCGCTGGACGTGGCTCTTCGCGCTATCGTCGTCGTCGGAAGTTGAAGAAGGTAACCAATCCGGCTTCCTCTTCTACTGCAAGGGTTGTGACGGCGTGTAAGGCGCGGGCAGCTACGGTGAAACCTCTGATGCTGTCTAACTCCTTTGAGCTGTTGGCTTTGGAGATGTATGGTGTAGTAGATTGTTCTGGCAATGATGTTCAGGAGCAGGTCAGTTCGGTTTTGAATTTTCCTGTGGATTCTACGGGCAATGTCGGCAGTTCGCAGGGGTGTGGCGAGGCTGTGCTGAGAAGGGGGCGACGATCCTCATCTGCTGAACTTTGTATGCAGCCAGAGATTGCCTCTCTAGGCGTGGCAACGAAGGTCAGTCGAGTTTCTTGTGAGGAGGAGATCGCTACGCGTGTAGTGGCTGCTCGGGTGGCAGATCCTTCTTGTGGTCGTCGGTTTGTTATTGCTGGATCCATGTGCATCGATCTTGATGTAGTGGTTGCCAGGGAGGTTTGTTCTTTCCTATTTTTAATTGTTTATGTATTGGTTTTTGATCCATATTTGTGGCGTTCTCATCGTCCTGTGCTGGGTGAGTTTTTTTCTAATGCGTCAGCTTTTGTTGGCAAGCCTGTTGGCTCGGCTTTAGTGGAATTTCCTAATTCTCTTAAGCTTGTCTCTTTTAGACAGCCTTGCCCTGAGGCTGTATGTTCTGTTTTTGATTCTCTTGTGTCTGGTGATGTGTGCATTGGTATGAGCATTGCCACCTTTGCGTGTGCGCTCCCTATCGACGCTCTGTCATCCTTGGATGATAGCGTGATGGGTCATGTTTGTGTATATGTGCTCTTGGGTATGTCCGATTGGCGGTTCTTATGCATGGTGCGGCACTCTTGCTGTGCCTTATCGGCATGCTCGTTTCTTGCTATTGGTTGTGTTTTGGTCCTTTCAGCTTTTTTCTAGGTTTCCGTATCGTTTTAGCAAATGTGGTCTGTTTCGGAGTGTTGTTGCGCCTGCTTATGCTTTGGCTTTGCGTATCCTTTTCTTTGTGGGCTCTCGAGAGAACCGGTTCAATGAGTCAATGCGAGGCCTTCTTCGTGTCGTTAGTGACTCTATTGGACTGGTTTTGGCACTCGTTTGATCGGGGTTGTTGTAGGCAGCTTTTTTGGGTATTGGTTTGGTCGAATGGCTCGTCTCGCAGTTGTAGCCGTATAGCGGATCCTGATGCGGTACACTATACGGTTTACCAGGGAGATGACATCCCTCCATTGCTTTTACCCAACTTAGGCTGCCGTTGTCCGGTTTTGAATTTCTTACCTATGTCGCGGGGTTGTCAATCTTTTGACAGATCGGCTTTGGTGAAGCTCTCACATAAGCTGGTATGGCCTCCATTAGGCGATTCTGCTTGTCCCTTGGCTTGGGATCCCTTCTTTTCTTTCCCTCCCACCTTTTATTATTTCCATTTTTTCCCTTGTTTAGTTGTTTTTCCTGCTTTTCCCTTTTATGTTGTCCCTCTTAGCCCCCCGTCTCGTTTTTGTCCTCCCGTCACCTCTGTGTCCGTTTCATCTCCCCTACTTAGTAAGGTAGAGATAGCGATCATTAATGATCGTCTATCACGACTTACTAAGAACTCTTGCCCTTCTAGATGTGGTAGGCCTTCTTATAGTATTCTTCAGGATAAGGGGAGGTCTATGAAGTTTTTTGAGTCCATAGAGGTCCCGTCTCGCTCTTCTTCTCGTTCATCGCGTTGTAGACGGCGAGTGGCTACTAGCACTCCCCGTACTATTCGCACACGCTCTATAGCGGCGTCTGAGCAGATCGTTAGATCTACTCGCCACTCTTTGTATCGTATTTGAGCTGTCTGGGTGTAGGTGATTTCTTCTTGTCAGTTTCTTGGCTCTAGGCCTTTTCCGGGCGCCGGTTTGTTCTTTTTTCTCGTCATGGCGAATTTTCTCTTCTGGAACGTTCGTGGTATCGGCAACGACGCGTCTGTGGCTAGACTAAAGCGCGTTGTGAAGAAGCATTCTATCCTTTTGGTGGCTCTTCTGGAACCTATGTTAGGTCCGGAAGGGCTCACCAAGTGCGTATTATCCCTTGGCTATGGTGGTGCCTTGGCTAACGTACCAGACAAGATTTGGATCCTTTGGTCCAAAGATGTGGTTGTCTGCTCAGTTTTTGATTTCGATCATCTCCTCTCGGTAGCCTGTTCGATCTCTTCATTCTCCTCCTCCTTATTGTTTTCGGCTGTTTACGCTAAGTGTGACAGGATTGAGCGTTTGACCCTTTGGCACGATATTCTCGCCCTCTCTGTTTTGGGGCTTTCCATCTCAGTTCCGGGAGGCGACTTCAATATCGTTGCTTGCAAAGCTGAAAAAAGGGGAGGGAATGCCGTTAGCCGGTCGGCTATTATGGATTTCAACTCCTTCATCATCAACTCTGGTCTGTCCGAAGTCTCTTTCCAAGGTTCGGCTTTCACTTGGTGTAATAACCAGGAAGGACCGAATCAGATCCTTTCAAGGCTTGACAGGGTTTTTGGATCAGAAAGTTGGTTCAACCTACCGTTCACTTTCTCTGCTTCTCACCTGCATCGGACCTTCTCCGATCATGCTCCTTTGCTTCTATCCTGTTCTCCCCTGTCTTTATCGGGTCCTTCCTCCTTTAGGTTTCAGAGTATGTGGAGATCCCATCACTCCTTCCTTAGTGTTGTGGAGGACTCTTGGAATTCCCCAGCAATTGGTTCGCCAGCTGTTGTCTTCTCCTATAAGCTTAAGCGTCTCAAGACTTGCTTAAAGTCTTGGAACGTGCAAGTGTTCAGGAATATTTTCGACCGCGTCCGAGCGGCCGAAGAGTCTTTGGTACTTGCAGAAGCCTCTTTCGACGAGGATCCTTCCTCTGCAAACAAGGAGGCGTGGGCCCTCGCTCATCTAGCCTACTCGTCCGAGCTCCGTGTCGAGAACGACTATCTTCGACAAAAGGCGAGGATCAAGTGGGTTGTTGACGGGGACACAAACTCCATGTTCTTTCACTCCTCGATTCGTAAGAAGAACAGACTTCTTACGATTCTTCAACTTGAGCGCCCAAATCTGACATTGGCTTCCACGCCCGGGGAAGTCGAGGAGACCATTCTGTCTCACTTTCAGTCTTTCCTTGGAGAGCCGTCGGTTTTGGTTGCAGATCCGACCTTTTTAGCCTTCATCCCCAGGTTGCTTCAGTCTTCTGATAATGCTGATCTAGCTGCACCTCCTTCATCGGAAGAGGTTCGTGCTGGTGTTTTCGCTCTGAGTAAGGACAGTGCTAGTGGGCCTGATTGTTTCAACGGGGTTTTCTTTAGGAGCGTCTAGCCGATAATCCAATCGGATTTCTGCCTGGCGGTTCGTTTCTTCTTCTCTGGTGGAGATCTGCCCCGGGGCTGGACCTCCACCAAATTGATTCTTATCCCGAAGTGCGAAAATCCGCGTTCTTGTGCAGATTTTCGTCCGATTAGCCTGTGTAATTTCTCTAATAAGGTTATTTCTAAGGTTCTTTCCGTTAGGCTGGCGCCTTTCCTTCAGCGTCTTATTTCCGCTTCCCAAGCCGGGTTTGTAAAAGGACGACTGATTACGGACAACGTCCTTTTAGCTCAGGAGCCCGTCTCTCAGATCGACCGGAAAGTCAGGGGTTCCAATGTGGTCATTAAGCTGGACATGGCTAAAGCGTACGATCGCATGTCCTGGTTTTTCATCATTAAGGTTTTAAGGGCTTTTGGGTTTCCCGAGGCCTTTATTGACATTATCTGGAGGCTTATTTCCAACTGTTGGTTTTCCGTACTCATCAACGGTTCAGCCAACGGTTTTTTCAAGGGGGGAAGGGGAATTCGCCAAGGAGATCCCCTTTCCCTACTCTTTTCGTGATCGCCGCTGAGGCTTTTGTTCATGGTTTGCATTCTTTAAAGATAGCAAACCAGATCCGCCGTTTTGGCAACCTGTCCGGTTGCCCTATCATCTCTTCTTTATCCTTCGCTGACGACATTATCATTTTCACGAATGGTAACCGTCGTTCAGTCCGTCGCCTTATCTGCCTGATTCAGCAATACGAGAGATGCTCTGGTCAACTCGTTAATTCTGCGAAAAGCTGTTTAGTCCCAGCCAAAGAAATGTCCGCGATTCGATCCTCTTGGATTGAAACTTTCACCGGTTTCAAGGCTGCGTCCCTTCCTCTCCCTTACCTCAGGATTGTCCTTTATAGAGGTCGCAAGCTCAATGCCATATTCGACCCTCTGACCGATAAAGCCAGGGGGAATATCATCAAGTGGAATGCGGATCTCTTATCTCAAGCAGGTAGATTGGTCCTTATAAAGTCGGTGCTTGACTCTATAGGTTCACACGTCTTTGCTGCTATGACTCATACCTCATCTTTCTTCCGTTCTTTCCGATCGTTGGCTCGTCTTTTTTCTGGGGTAATAAAGATTCTCATCGTCATCACTGGATTTCTTCGGACATTATTTGTCGTCCCAAAAGTGAAGGAGGATTAGGTCTCAAAAATCCCAAAGATATCTGTACTGCTTTTGCATGCAAGCTGTGGACTAGGTTTGTTGCAGATGACTCCTAATGGGTGACGTTCCTTCACGCCAAGTACCGCCGCCTTCAAGTTGCGAATTTCTCTGGTGTTCTGTCCTACTCTACTGAGACGTGGAAACAGATACAATCTGTGTAGGCCTTCAGGGATTCACACGGTGGGGAATCCGATTGGGACGGCAGTCCGTTTTCGATTAAGGCGGCATGGAGCTCGATTAGGACGCCTGCTCCTCGTCTCCTTCTCTTCTCTTTCATCTGGGATGTCCGTATTCCTCCGGAGGTTTCTCTGTTTATGTGGAGGACCCTGCTTGAGGGGCTGCCAATTGACGAGAACCTCCAGAGGATTGGCATCCCTCTAGTTTCCCGATGCAGGTGTTGTGGGTCTGGTGCCTCGGAATCCATTTCTCACCTGTT
Source organism: Allium sativum (assembly GCA_030737875.1). Classification (NCBI taxonomy): domain Eukaryota; kingdom Viridiplantae; phylum Streptophyta; class Magnoliopsida; order Asparagales; family Amaryllidaceae; genus Allium; species Allium sativum. The sequence goes on along the minus strand of CM060925.1, from coordinate 300,444,916 downwards.
TTTCTTTGGCTTTACCGCCAAATCCGTTTGGAATTACTTTGGGAACTTGGTAGGTTTTCGGTGTAGTGCGTCTTCCCTTTCAGATTTACTGAGGCACTGGCGGGCCGGCATCTCCGGTAAATCTTTGCGATCGATCCTATTTTGCCTTATCCCTTGTCTTATTTGCTGGCATATCTGGTGCTCTAGGAATAAGATGGTGTTTGAGGCGGTTCCTATGGTCCCGACATCCATTATCCGAAAGGTTAGGAATGATGTGTTCCTTGCCTTCCGCAGCAGACCGTTTAGAGGGTCAATTGGTTCCCGTTCGAGGCGTTTGGCTGATGCTTTTGATGTTTTGACGGTACCATCTACACCTCGAGCAGGGATTGGTTGAGTCTCCTCGCTTTTGGGAAGAGGGCCCTATCCTTCTGACCTCTCCACACCTTCCCCCTCCCCCCGTTATTGCTGACATCGTTTGCTGGTACCGCAGGTCTGGTTTTTTCAGGTTATTCTGGTCTCCCGATTCGCTGGTCTTTGGATAGGATGTCTCATATTTTCTTTGGAGACTTGTTAGAGATCTGCCATTGGCTCTTGGTTGGATGACGGCTAGTGGCTTTGGCTTGGAGCTTTCCTTCTACTGTGGCTTCGATTGGGGCTGGTTTCTGGGTGATTGGTGGTCTTCTGTATTAGTGGGATTGGCGCTGTAGTGGCTTTATCAGGCGGAGGTTTTTGCAGATGGTGTTTTGGGTCTTTTTGGTTCGCGGCTTAGTGAGGTGATGTAGTTCATAATCGGGTGGTGGCATTGTCGGAACTCGATTTTGAAGTATGATGGGCGGTGGTTTTACCGGAGCTCATCCATCTATCTTTTGCTTTTTGATCAATGTCTATGCTGGTTGTATTGGTTACCTGCCTGGCATGTTGGCAGCTTTTGCTTAAATAAAAAACTATATTAAAAAAAAAGGCTCCCGTACTCAAGCGAGAGGACTTCCCAGGCCGTCTTCCACCTAGTACTATTCTCACGACTTTCAAAGCAATAAAATATTGTCTTCTCCAAAATTTTCATCTCTCCCTCTCAAATTATTTTTCATCAATTGGTATCGGAGCTTGGTTGAAATCATGGGATTTCAATTTCTCTCAACGTTTATTCTCACAAAAGAAAATTTTAAAGAATGGAGTAATAAAAAGAAAGAGCAGTTAATCTCCGCAGGATTATGGGAGATCGTTGAAAATGGTTATGAATGGCAGAGTGATTGGAAAAGCATGTCAAAAGCAGAAAAGAAAGCATTTTTGGCATTGCAATGGAAGGATCATTGTGCTTGTCTTATAATGAGGGAGAACCTCGATGAAGTAGCGTCAGATTATATTTATCTAGAAGATTTTGCAAAAGATTCGTGGAAATTATTGGAAGAGGTATATGCAAAGGATGACATAAAAATAATAGAAGAAGACAACTGCAATGTTGAGGAAGAGAACGGGAAAAATAATGAGGAGGAGAGTTATGCTGAAGCTGAAGATGAGAATGTCACAAACGAAAGTGAAGTAAAAATGGATGTGGAAAGAGAAGACAGACGCGAGAATGAAAACATGGATTCTAGAATGATTGAAGTTGAATACGCTCAAACAGAGCACAATCCAGAAGACAAAGAAGTTCAAATTACAAAGAAGGAGAAAGATATAAATGGAGAATCAAAAGAAGCTGAAGAAAAAGCACCTGCAGCTGAAGAGTCAAAAGAGAGAGAAATGGATTCGAAGAATCAGAAAAAGAAGAAGAAAGAAGAGGAGAGAAAGAAAAGGGAAGAAGAGGAAAGATTGAGTAAAGAGGAGGAAGAACGTAGAAGGTTAGAAGAATTAGAGAGATTAGCTGAGGAAGCAAAGAGAAGAAAGAAAGAGAAAGTGAAGGAATTTTTTTTGAAAAAGAAGCAAGAAGGGAAGCTGCTAACAGCCAAGCAAAAGGAAGAACAGAGAAGATTAGAAGCTTTGAAGAACCATGAATTTGCTTTAAAAATCTCAACGATGGATAACAAAGTCAATGCAATAATCATATCGTTGTTTTTCTTACCAAAGCACGTGAGGTATAAAAGAATCAAAATTGATATGCCCTCAAAACAAGTGATCAACTGGTATTTTGACAAAGGAACTTAGCGCATATTTCTTCAAAAGGAAAAGGTAAAATAAAATATAAAAAAATATTGTTGAGTATTGCAAAACAGGTGATCAAATAACTGACATTTTGACAAAAGCACAAAGCAGACAAGTCTTCAGAAGAAGTGCAGAGAATTTAGAAACAAGAAGCAAGTTTAATTTAGGGGAGACATTGTTGGCAATAAATTAAATTGCAATAAATGCAATCATATAGCGCATATATTAATTGCAATTACATTTCCTGTTTTTGCTTATTTGGTTATGGTTGGAAATGTATTAATGCGATCTTATCTAGAATTTTAGAAAAGTAAGTATAAAAGAAGCATCTCATGTCAATCAAACATATAGAAAAATATTGAGAAAAAAATAAGCAATAAAGTATTGTCTTCTCCAAAATTTTCTATCTCTTCCTCTCAAATTATATATATATATATATATAAAAAAAAAAAAAAAAAAAAAAAAATTCATCTCTTTCTCTCTACTTAATTTTGTTCAATTGCACATATTGCTTAATTTACATATTTTTTACTGTTGGTGAAACTAATTAAACTACAACTTAGACGTTTAATTATCATGCTCACTTGCTTAGATCTTCACCATTTAGGTTACAGCCAAGTAAAGCATGATCTATACAGTACATGTTCATTTCTATTTTACAGTTATGAATGTTTATCATCTGTTATAGCAACATGTGCATTTACCACAATTTATACATTAATCTATGATGGTGGAGAAGTTTATAGGTCGCTTAAGTAGCAATTACGAGTAAATAAGCCCTCCTTGATTACACATCCATATGTTTTAATCTTATTTTTTTCATTACTGCATTTATTTCCCTGCATTTATCTTACCTTTTCTCATTTCATCTTTATTGCTTTGCCAAGTTATTCAAACGTCAATGCTTGTTTTCAAAGGTAAGAACGGAAAAGTTGCCAACTTTCATTATGGTACGATGAAGAGCTTCCTTTTACATGTTGCTCGCATTAGATATGTTAAGGTGGCATTGATTTGAAAACTAACGTTTTTGTGCTATAAAAAGCTACATGAAATAATTACCTAAATAATTAGGTGTTAATATTCAAATATGACAAACAAACTATGACATATAAAAAGATACAAAAGCAAAAAAAGCTGAAATTGGATAGATTAGAGTACGAGATGTATAAGATTAATTCTTTAGAACCCCCGTATACGTATTTTTGAATGAACCAGATTCATTGTATAGAAAATGTGATGAGTTTTTCAACTTTCTTTGGAGACCTATGCATATTGTTTAATATATTTTCACTGAATAAGTAAGCACTGGTGCCCAAATTTTGAATTTTAAATAATTATATATCTGGACTTACTCTGATATCAAGTGTTGCAAATAATAGTTAGCAAATAAGATTTTTCGAAAATTAAGTAAGAATAATAATTCATCAACTGAATTATTTCCTGCTTTATCCATGCAAAACGTACAAGGCTGATATTTCAATTGTGAATCTTTTTGGTTCAAACTTATGTTTTTTACTCTTAACTTAATGCAAAACGTACCGACACTCTTTTTTTATTCCTGTTTTGTTGTCATAAATCCATGTTGTTTGCTCTAAAAACTACTGTACTGTGCTTCTGCTATGCATGTTTTACGATTTCCATCACTATCCGTCGTCCTGCATTATTTCACTACTTATGCGCATTTGAAATCCAACTTAACTCTTATATATCTCTGATCAACGTTTCTGCTGATTTAATTCCAACTTTCTATTCTAATATTTATCTCTCTACTGCAAATTGGTTTTCCTCAACTTTGTTTGCAATGAACAATAATTTGTTAGTTGTTATATACATTTGTAAGAAAAAAAATCGTATTTGTTCAGCTTTACTGCGGTACCCACTGTACCACTAAAGATCAATACAGTGCCACTGAACAAAACTTTCTTAACATGTTGCATTCTTCATTGCAAACACACATGCTGGTAACATGTCAAAAATAATTTTCTTCATATATGTTTCCTACCTTTTTTTTCTCATCCTTGCACCTCAAATTTGTTTTCTGCACACATATTTACAGCGTTTACAATCACATTAGCATATATCTACGTACTTCAATCACCACAAATATGACCTTACACATATCATTTTCAACTTCCTATACTTTTCATCATCACATGTGACTGTTGTATATATTACACATACTTTACAACTGCATTAACATTTACACATATAAACACTGTACTACTACTCATGTTACATCTATTGGATCAACATTTTCTACATGTTACATCTATTGGCTACTGTTGGAAATATTGTGAATTATTTAAAACATGAAATAAGTGTATGATGGCTCCTATTTGTGAATAGTCCCACATCATGGGATTATATGGAAGAGGCAAGCTTATATACTTGTTTCTAAGAAGCTTTGATGGGGCCTTGGGCTCCCAATGCATGCTTTGTTGTGAGGAGGGAGCCCATGCATCATGACCACCACACACGCGCGCGCCCGACCGACCGACCCGGCTCGGTTCGGGCTCGGGCTTTGGGCTTTGGGCCCTAGCTATGTGGTGTAGACACTTATATTTTTGGTCCAGAAAACACTGCTATTTTCGAACCAGTTTTTAAATCAGGAAAATAATTTCTGAACCGATTTTTATATGACGCGGTAAAACTTTGACCAATTATTTTCGCAGATCCGATTTTCCTCCACTGACCAGATTTTTCGAATACCCTGATCCCCGTCTATATATTATCATTAGATTAGACGAGATCTATACACATGTGACTGTTGTATAATTTCTGAACCGATTTTTATATGACGCGGTACAATCAGAAAGTGCAAATCTGCACTGATTTGTTTGTGCAAAGCAGATCAGTTATTAATCAGAGAGAGGCTGTTTTATCCTAGAGGCGGCGGCGGAAGTACGAACTGGTTTTGCACCACCGGCCAGATCGCCGAATCGTCTTCAAGAAAGCGACGAAGTACGTGACTCAGCCATTGTTTTCAACAATTTGAAGACGATCAGAAACAATGGCTTCGACAACAACTGTAGATGATGCTGCTCCTGCTTCTGCATTCCAGATCCCATTGGTGACTGCTGCTCCATTTCGTTTCGAAGGTCTGCACTTCAAACGCTGGCGTCAAAAGATGGAGTTCTATCTGACGATGAGGAAGGTGGCTGCTGCTCTTACCACCGAGAAACCGCAGTTGCCAGACAAGCCTGACGGAACTGACGCAGCGCAGATGACATCCTGGAACGAACAATCGAACCAGTTGCAAAGCTGGACAGAACAGGATTATTTGTGCAAAAATTTTATTCTGAACGGATTGAGCGATGATCTGTATGATTACTACAATTCAGAAGACAAGACAGCGAAGCAGATCTGGGAAGCACTGCAGAAGAAATACGATACAGAGGAGGCAGGGGCGAAGAAGTATGCTGTGAGCCGCTATCTGAAGTATCAGATGACAGACGATAGATCAGTAGAGATGCAGTCTCATGAGCTGCAGAAAATAGCTCATGAGATCATCTCCGAAGGTATAGTTTTAGATGAACAGTTTCAAGTTGCTGTTATTATTGACAAACTTCCCCCAGGTTGGAAAGACTTTAAGAATTTCTTGCGCCATAAGACTAAGGAATTCTCCTTAGAGAGTCTGATTACTCGCCTTCGCATTGAGGAGGCAGCACGCAAACAGGACCAGAAAGAGGAAGTGTTGTTTGTTTCAAACAACAACACTAAAAAGACCAAGCCCGCAGTTCTGAAACCAAATCAGAAATCTTTTAAGAATCAGAACAGACGCAACAATGGGAATCCGCAGGGAAACCCAAAAGGACAGCAAAAACCAGCCCAAAAGAATGACTCTGGACAGTTGTTTCTATGTTACAACTGTGGCAAACCAGGTCATATGGCACGAAAGTGTCGGAACAAGCCTAGCTCTGTACCACAGGCTAACTTGACCGAGGATGAGCCACTTATGGCTATGATTTCTGAGATTCACCTTGTTGGTGGATCAGATGGCTGGTGGATAGACACTGGTGCTTCTCGCCATGTCTGTTATGATCGTGCTATGTTCTCCACATACACGGCTGCTGATGATCAGAAAGTGCTGCTGGGAGATTCCCACACCACTAAAGTTGCTGGGGTTGGAAACGTGGAGATCAAGTTTACCTCTGGAAAGACTGTAATCCTCAAAGATGTAATGCATACTCCAGAGATGAGGAAGAATCTGGTTTCTGGCTATCTTCTCAATAAGGCAGGGTTCACTCAATTTATTGGTGCTGACTTGTATACTATAGTGTATAAGGGAAATTTTGTAGGAAAGGGTTATGCTTGTGAGGGAATGTTCAAATTAAATGTTGAATTGAATAAAGTGAATAATTCTGCTTATATGTTGTGTGATTTTAATATTTGGCATTCTAGATTATGTCATGTTAATAAACGAATAATTAATAACATGAGCACTCTAGATATGATACCTAAGATAGCAGAATCTGAATCTGATAAATGTGAATTCTGTACACAAGCAAAAATCACTAAGAAACCTCACAAGTCTGTTAATAGAGAATCTGAACCCTTAGACTTGATTCATTCCGACATATGTGAACTTGATGGTACTTTGACTAGACATGGACATCGTTATTTTATCACTTTTATCGATGATTGTTCTGATTTCACATATGTATATCTTATGAAACATAAAAGTGATGCCTTTGAAATGTTCAAAACATTCAAAACTGAAATTGAGAATCAAGTAAATAGAAAGATTAAGAGACTTCGTAGTGATAGAGGAACAGAATATGAATCTAATTCAATTCTGGACTTCTATAAATTACATGGTATTGTACATGAGAGAACTGCACCCTATTCACCTGAAATGAACGGTAAAGCTGAAAGAAAAAATAGGACTTTTACCGAATTAGTAGTGGCCATCCTACTAAATTCTGGTGCAGCAAAACATTGGTGGGGGGATATTTTATTGACTGTATGCTATGTTCTGAACAGAATCCCTAAATCTAAGAATAAAATTTCACCTTATGAAATTTTAAAGAATCATAAGCCCAATGTCTCATACTTTAGAACTTGGGGTTGTTTAGCATATGTTCGCATTCCAGACCCTAAGAGAATAAAATTGGCAAGTAGAGCATATGAATGTGCATTTATAGGCTATGCTATTAATAGCAAAGCATAAAGATTTTATGACTTAAATGCACATAATATAATTGAATCAAATGATGCCGATTTTTATGAAACTAAATTTCCTTTTAAATTAAGGAATAGTGGGGGCACATCAAGTACGCCTATAAGAACAGAACTTGATAAAAGTTCTGAAGCTGAACCTAGAAGAAGTAAAAGAGCAAGAACCGAGAAAAACTTTGGCTCAGATTTTTGTGCTTTTACTATAGAGGAGGATCCATTAAACCTCCAAGAGGCCTTATCTTCTTTAGATGCCGATTTTTGGCGAGAGGCTATAAATGATGAGATGGATTCTCTGGAATCCAATAAGACTTGGCATTTGGCAGATTTACCCCCTGGTTGTAAATCTATAGGCTGTAAATGGGTGCTTAAAAAGAAACTAAAACCTGATGGTACTATAGATAAATACAAAGCACGACTAGTAGCTAAAGGTTTTAGACAAAAAGAAAATATAGATTTCTTTGACACTTTTTCACCTGTAACTAGAATAACATCCATTCGGGTATTGATCTCACTTGCTTCCATTCATAACTTACTAATACACCAAATGGATGTTAAAACTGCCTTTTTGAACGGTGAATTAGACGAAGAAATTTATATGGACCAGCCTGAAGGATTTGTAGTACATGGTCAAGAACATAAAGTATGCAAGTTAGATAAATCATTATATGGTTTAAAACAAGCACCTAAACAATGGCATGAAAAATTTGATAACTTAATCATTTCAAATGATTTTAAAGTTAATGAAAGTGACAAATGCATTTATTACAAATATGAGAATGACATTTGCACTATTATATGCCTTTATGTAGATGACCTACTCATCTTTGGGTCAAACATTCATGCCATAAATTCAGTCAAATCCTTATTATGTGCCAATTTTGGTATGAAAGATCTAGGTGAAGCGAGTGTAATCCTCGGTATTAAAATTACTAGGTCAGAAAAGGGAATTTCTTTGGATCAGTCTCATTACATTGAGAAGATACTAAAAAAATATAATTACTTTGACTGTAAACCCGCATGTACACCATACGATCCAAGTGTAAAGTTATTTAAGAACACTGGTGAAGGTGTAAGACAGTCTGATTATGCAAGCATCATTGGCAGCCTTCGGTATGCCACTGATTGTACTAGACCCGACATTGCCTATGTCGTGGGATTATTGTGCAGGTTTACCAGTAGACCTAGTATAGAGCACTGGCATGCTATTGAAAGGGTCATGAGATACCTTAAACGAACAATGAACCTTGGATTACATTATGAAAAGTTTCCAGCTGTACTTGAAGGATATTCAGATGCAGACTGGAATACTTTATCTGATGATTCTAAAGCGACCAGTGGCTATATATTTAGCATCGCTGGAGGAGCTGTTTCTTGGAAATCCAAGAAACAGACTATTTTGGCTCAGTCCACTATGGAGTCTGAGATGATAGCACTAGCCACAGCTAGTGAAAAAGCAGAATATTTGAGAAATCTGCTAGCTGAGATTCCCTTATGGGAAAAACCGATACCGGCTGTGTTGATACATTGTGATAGTACCGCGGCTATTGCAAAAGTTCAGAACCGTTATTATAACGGTAAGAGATGACAAATACGTCGTAAGCACAGCACGGTTAGAGAGCTACTTTCTACAGGTACCGTTAGAGTAGATTACGTACGTAGTGAAGAAAATTTGGCAGATCCTTTGACGAAAGGACTGTCAAGAGAGAAAGTCCATAATTCTTCTAAAAGAATGGGACTATTGCCCTTAGATTGTTGACTCACGCACAATGGTAACCCGACCTAAATGACTGGAGATCCCAAGAAATAGGTTCAATGGGTAATAACAAGTTGTGTAGTGATAGAAGTTGAACATGTTATATAATAAACTAAGAAGCATGTATTCCTGAAGTGATAGAGGATGAGTTAATAGAAACTCTTAATGAGATCTATACTCTATTTGGAGTGGAGTACCTACCTTCAGGAGTACTCTTGATAGACTCACTTATGTGAATGTGGAAATAAGGCCGTTTCCTATGGAGTTTTGGGCAGAACTTCTAGAGCGTTCACTAAACTGGGATAGACGTGTATGGCCATAAATGCACGGGCTTATTTGATTGCACTATGGAAAAGATTGTGTGTGGTTTGATGTCAGGAATAGAGTTCAAGACTACGTGTCACTCTAGTAAAAACTGAATCTTATTCACTACGCAAAGGTTCAAGTCGGATGACACCTTTGTTTATGCACAGTCTTATGTGTTTAGAAACTGCTCGATAATATTTTAAAAAATTCAAGTGGGGGATTGTTGGAAATATTGTGAATTATTTAAAACATGAAATAAGTGTATGATGGCTCCTATTTGTGAATAGTCCCACATTATGGGATTATATGGAAGAGGCAAGCTTATATACTTGTTTCTAAGAAGCTTTGATGGGGCCTTGGGCTCCCAATGCATGCTTTGTTGTGAGGAGGGAGCCCATGCATCATGACCACCACACACGCGCGCGCCCGACCGACCGACTCGACCCGGCCCGGCCCGGCCCGGCCCGGCTCGGGCTCGGGCTTTGGGCTTTGGGCCCTGGCTATGTGGTGTAGACACTTATATTTTTGGTCCAGAAAACACTGCTATTTTCGAACCAGTTTTTAAATCAGGAAAATAATTTCTGAACCGATTTTTATATGACGCGGTAAAACTTTGACCAATTATTTTCGCAGATCCGATTTTCCTCCACTGACCAGATTTTTCGAACACCCTGATCCCCGTCTATATATTATCATTAGATTAGACGAGATCTATACACAGAAAAAAAATCTCCATTCTCTTTCTCCGCCATTAAAGTAATCTTAAGAAATTTTCGAGCAGTACAATCAGAAAGTGCAAATCTGCACTGATTTGTTTGTGCAAAGCAGATCAGTTATTAATCAGAGAGAGGCTGTTTTATCCTAGAGGCGGCGGCGGAAGTACGAACTGGTTTTGCACCACCGGCCAGATCGCCGAATCGTCTTCAAGAAAGCGACGAAGTACGTGACTCAGCCATTGTTTTCAACAGCTACTGACTAGTTTCTCTTTAATTTCGGAAGGAACCCGCATTGGACGATAGTTTCCATCAAGCCATACTGCAGTGGCTCTTGCTTCAACAACAAGCTGGTTATCCGGTAATCTGTATACGAAATCTTCAAGAAATATTCTTGCAGCCGAAATGCTTGATACCTTCACTTTCACAACAAATCTGTCTCCACTCTGCAGTTACCAGTAATCACAATAACAAGTGGAAGAGCGTCACGATTTCTGAACAATTTGCGTTAAAATTATTTGGACTTAAGAAAAATTTAGGCATGGAATCATTACGTACTCGCACTACCAAAAATTAGAGCACTAAAGGCAATTATAGATGCCCTTCATATTATAAATAGGGGCCAAAAAATTCCTTAAATTGTCTTTATTACTATGAGAGGCAAAATAGGTTCTGTCTCAACAAAGCCCGTCCCTAAAGAAATACAAGGGCGGATAGTTCAATAAATCTGCCTCCAGTAAAGCATGTGCCACGCAAGCAAAATGTAAACTGTAATCCCATTTGAGGCTAATACATGCGCCTCTAAATCTTACAGTATAAATTCAACTACCCACTTTAATGCGCACTGTAATCAAACAGTTAAACAATACATTAAAGACTTATATACTGACAACAGACTATGCTACATCATATTTTTTTTTCCTTCTGACAACATGACAGCACTTTGTTACATTTCATCTCAATAAAATTGATTAACATTCAACATTACTCTTGTTATACATAATACATATAATGAGTAAGAACAATCAACATATGGACTTGTATCAAGTACTTCACTTTAAGTCTGTAAATACTCAATCAACTCACATGCAATGACAACAATTTACACTCTAAGATTTCATTTACGTCTATGACTTCTTCTTTGATGCCATCTCTTCTTGATGGTACCATCAAAATTATTTGTCAACTGATCCATATCGCTATGGTCAAAATTAACTTTCTCAAGCATTGGCTTAGAAGGGTCATCATTGCTAACTTTTGCCCTTAATCTGGCAGCTTCTGCTAAGAGATCATTAATTAGCATCTCTGTGGTTTTGCTAGTAATTCCTCTAAGGTACCATGATATAGGAGGTGGTGCAACAACTGTTGGCTGGATTAGTTGATCCAAGCTCACGACAGACCCGATTCTTCCTTTTACCTCCTGTGCATGAACTATACTCATCCCATGTTTTTGGTTTGTTAGGTAAACAGTAATGTTCATCGACAAATGATGGTTCTACTTTCCAAAAGCCTTCGAATTTTTCCATGAACCCAAATTTCCCTTGCCTGAATTTAACAGTACGATCTTGTCGGTCCTGCTCAACAAAGATATGAGCTGATATCATCCCTGAAAACCAAAGAAATCTCCAAATTGCTTCTTGCTCGATTTCAACTACCTGCTTTTGTCCATCATCAAATAGGACGTTTCTGGATATGACTTCCTAAATACTCTTCAAAACTCTTTTGTTCCCAGGATCAATGACATTGCTATATATAGCATCTGGAGGCAGCCCAACATTGAGTTTTACCTTCAAATTGCATAACGAACCTTTCGGCAGTGTAACCTGCAAAATGCTACATCATATTATTATACATCCAGTTCAAAAAAATTAATATGTTGTTGCACACACCCCAATCTAGCAATTAGATGCAGCTACATACCTCGCTCGCAGTTGTCCTTTTTTATGGTGCCATAATCCAGACTAGCTCAACTCCTACAACTCCATACCAAATAACTCATTTTTCTCATATACATTATAGTTTCTGCCTATCGGATATAAACCTCCACCACCTCAAGCCTACCATCCTGCACTTCTTGCCTACAAGAAGCCTGCACAGCTCACCATCATTCACGGCCTAACCATGCAACAGTAGAGTATACATATGTAGCTTCAATTCTTCAGTAACAAATTACCTCTTCGGTATTCAGGAAATACACTAGATCTTCTAAAAGACGCTTTGTGGTGCAGCTGGTTTGACAAAGCATCAACTATCTTGTATTGCTTTCTATTAGTATCAGCAAACCACAATTAGTATTCTCGAGCATAGATTTCGTTCCAGTTGCTTTTTCATCGCATATTTTTCTTATACTACTGACTGAGCTATGCTCCATTTTTTGCATGCATCCATATTTAAGCCATGATATCTGCATTATCATCCATATATGTACATCAGCTAGTTCAAAAATATACAAGTACCTATGCTTCAACCATTATCACAGGGTTTATTCTACCTCATGCGAATGTGTAACCTCAGCCATTTGCAATAATATTCACACCAGCATTTGTTACTGCAACTCTATTTTACTCGTGCCTGCACATACTTGAATGCACTATAGCATGCACCATGCAACAATATTAGTATCGACAAAACAACTTTTATTTTCCTACCACTGCATCATGCATTTCGTCTCGTAACCCACGCTAAAGCATCGATGTTAAGTTCATATGGGCATTAGACTTTACCATGACATGATATTCATTGTAGTCATGTATATTAAGTTCCCTGGGATTCAATCTTCTCGTGTGCATCATACACTTCCACTCCAATGCTATGCTTCCTTGGTCTTTATTTCTTCCATCGTCGGTAGCATATTGACCGCAGTTTCAACCATCAATCTAAGTTGTCGCTTTACTTGAACTTGCTCCTAATCACACCTGCAACCCATCATCTTCTTAGCGCTTTCAGACTATATCGAAAAATGTGCTAGTTAAACTGCAGACTTGTTGAAAACATATAAACCTGTAAGTGGCAGACATTTTTGGTTGCCTTTGGTAAATGGCATATCAAATGTTCAAGCTCCTTTAATCTGTCTTTAGTTTGTGATTCTTTGCTGTGGTGCATGTCTTGGACATCTTAACATGAATACATGGAAACGTTAGTGGAAAACTTTTTTTTTCGTCAAAAAATACTCACCTTATGACTTAGTACATTAAAACTTGGGTTATATAGAAAATTCATTGTGTTACTTTGTCAAAAAGATAAGTTAAATGTTGAAAAATGTATATGGTTATTCATCTCAATTTGCATTTGTTCAAGGCACGAAAATCCATGCAAGCTATAATCTAGTTGTTTGATGACTTTTCTTTCTCCTGATACTACAGGATAACTGTTTATTCATATTAAGATTTATGTTATCATCAAAAAGCAGAGTTGTCAGCAGATGATATAGTTAATGCAAAGTGATAATGATTTCGTCCATAACAGAATATCACGTTGTTCACGTTTTTCCACCTTGAAGTTGCATCGATAAAGAATTCTTATGTTCACGGGTGTCATCAAGCCTTGATATAGAAAGTTCAGTGAGTTGCAAGTAACACTCCAAACGTGAAAGTAAGCCATTCGCTACTGAATTCCTAGTAGCAACCTGAATGACCAATATATTATGTTGCGCAAAACAACAAGTTATGAATATCGATATGTCAATTCAAAATTAGTCTGTTTTGGTTTGAACGTCAAATGGCAATACATCTATAACTACAAATAGTGAAAACTATTTCTATTCATAGTTGTTGTTGTTTAGATAAAGTTGTTTAATAATATATTTAAACATATGTTCTAATTTATTTAAGCATCATTTCCTCTTGTCTCCGAGTTCAAAGGGAAAAAAATTATTAGTTTGTGATCCATAAATATTCACTGGGAGATTAGATGTACACATCAATTGTTGAGAATAATACACACTATAAAAACATATGTGACTAATAAGATTTAATAAAATTCATGTGTTTAAAGCATGTATAATGATAAGATTTTAAAGATCATCTCCACCTTTATGTACTAAAGGAAAAAATGAGGGTGGAAAAGGATAACTTACTTTGAAACTCTTGGATACAACTGCACTTTTGTAATATTATTTTTCTCGCTTTTGGAAGTAGTCAAATTACCGGTTGTCTTCCCATGTTTTAAGTGCCCAATTCAAAGTGTAGCAATCTTGACAAACTTATTGGCTTCTTAGAATATTAACCATATTATAATGAACCCCAACCACTAAGTATCACCTGCAATTGTTCAAAGAAGTAATATATGGATTATAAGTCACGTAATAGTAAGGAATTTCACATTATACTCAATTTTCTGTATTGTGATCTCGTCATTTAAGCCTTGTGAACTCAGCAATTTAAAACTTAATGACAAATAAACTAGAATCAATCAATGAAAACATGGCAACAAATTAAGATATAAAGTACTTACATTGACATAAAAATGAACTTGGTCAAAATATATGATCAGTGAAATGGAGTGCTTATCGTGACAAAGCAATCGTGGAAGCAGAGCCTGAGTAGTGGACTTGCAATACTTGAGGCGATGGACATGACCATCACTTCACCAGAATTATGCACTATTAGAATATATGTGAAACACTAACTCCGTATATATTTATGCATACCTGCTTGTTTTTTAATGTGCACACGTATATTAGATGCATACGTACACGAAGTGTACGTGGAGAAATGACCAAAAAAACATCTTTTTAATTGTTCAAGTAGTGGAAACATAATATATAATGTTACAAAAGATTACGAGTCTAGCATGCAACGAACGATAATCAATAAATAAATAACATGAAGCATAAGAAGTAAAGGAGAATAAAAAGTAATTTAGATAAAATAAAAAAGAAAATAACAACTTAAGATAAGGACGTGACACATAAAAGTAATTGACATATGTGCAGTGCTTCTTAACCTCGGTTCCATTCCCAGCCATAGTCCCTAAGGTGACCATCAAGACGGAAAAATCATGGAAGAAGGCAGTTTGGTAAAAGGAGTACCGAATGACAAAGGCCTTGGCTTCTACATCTCTAAGCAAAACTTCATCAGAAGTAAACAAGAACCGTCTTTTGGTTATGAGTTTGAAGTAGTCGTTATTAAATGATTTGTGGCTTCCAAAGTCATTTCTAGATGACATGTGTACTGAACAATATCATCCAAAGGCTTGCATCTACTATGAAAGTTTGATGACTAGTTACCATCAAGCTACGGATCCACATTTTTCTTCTTCTTATAATTAGACAGGTGTTCATTAAAGAAGGAAAATGCAATGTCCAGATTTGTAAGCGCATACTGTGTACTTATGCAACATTTTTGTAGTGATATACAATACAACCTATTAATGTTCATAGTGATTAGATTATTATAATGTTGCTAGTAATAAACTGAGTATGAACCTGATAAAGTGACAATATCTTTGACAATAAGGCTCCATTTGAAACCTTGTCCAACTTTTTGTCGCAAGTCATCCTTTTGACTGTACATAAAAATAAGATGCACATATAAAGATTAGTTTATGAGAGATGCATATTTAATTTTGTGATGAAGGCAAGCAAATAATATGGGAAAATACATGGTTTTAAATGGCATATTACCAAAGCTATCATCCTGACAGCAAAATCAATGGGGTTAGAACAAGATAACATGAATTTAGCTTTGTTTTCCCCGCTTTCCATGATTTTGGCTTAGTTTTTCCATCCTTTCTTTTATATAAATGTCATAATCAACAACGCTATACAAATAAATAACTTACAAACTCAACAACATAAGCAACACAAAATTATTCTCGAAATCAAACTAAGCTATCAAGATGTACTAAACCATAAAGATGTGTTTACCTTTTATGTTTGCCCCTTCTCAATTATCTGACAGTAGGACCAAAGATATAGTGCAGAAGCAGGATCAAAGGGGATATGACGGATTTTGATAGCGGCGACGCTTGAGCGCGGAAGAGGGCGCTGCACGATTTTTGATAGCAACTCGAAGAAAGATGATGGATGCCACTTCCATCATAGTTACAAGAGGAGATGTTGGCGGCGTCGATTAATAAAATTGGGTTTTAGGGATTGAAGACAGAAAACTAACGATAAATTGGGTGGAAATGGGAAAGGTAGTACGGACGCATTTCGATAGTGTATATCCGCCTTTATTCAGAGCATTGAATTGAAAAAGAACCGTATTGGAATTAGTGACATATTAATGTGCCTCTATTTAGAATAAACAAGGACACTGCTAACATCTGCCTTTATTCAATTATTACTAGGGGCTTTCTATTTTTTTTGCCCCTAATTGATAGCCTCTAATACTCTTTAATTTGGTAGTGTCGTAGTGGTGCATAAAACTTCAAAGACATGTTAGCAAGAGCTAAAGCCTGGCCATTTTGGACCACGCTGTCTGCATTGATGCCAAGGCCAAGCCTTCTGAAAAACTCATGGTGACCATGCTGGCAATAATTTGAATAAACAGCATTGTTAACAACGCCATATTGATCGAGTTCATAATCACGTACTTGCAGTTCACATTCCACAAACTGCTTTATCCTACGCAGAACAACGACGCTGGTAATCAGTAACCGGCAAAGTTCAAGGAAAAACAATGTTGATATATTACCTTAAGCCTACTTCACTTTCAGACGTAGCTGTTTTGAATGTACTTGTCATATCTGGAGACAACAGTACACGAGGTCCTCGTATGTTTATAGCTGATGAACTTAGTTTGGATACAAATGGAAGGGTAATACTACTGGCTGTTTTAGAAGGTGGTGGAGACAACATTGAAATGCTGAGTAATATGTTTTGATTTTTGAAGGGCATTTGAGAGGGAGCAATAAGTACTAGTTGAGAAGATGTATTCAGAGAACTCATCTTCACAGAAGATAGGGGAAGTGAATATTTATGACCAGGGTTATGATCGTCAAATGAAACTGATCGCAGACTACCGCAGATAGCGCTATACTTATTGATGGAACAGATTGCAGTTAACAAACAACATGTAATAGTCAAAAGAACAAAGTTTATACGCATGGGCAACGTCAAATGAAGTTTTACGTGAATTCTACATCTCATAAAAATAGGGTTTGCTTGTTTTGTTTTGCTACCCATTCACTTAAACCGGTTAAAAAAAACAAAAAAACAAATGAAACAAAAAAGGAAAAGAAAAAAAAACTAAAATTAGCAACGCTGCAATTGCTTTGTTGTCAATAATATATTTTAGGTAATTTTTATTTTAACTCACAATTTTAACAAGTTAATCCACCATTTCACAACTATTTTGTAACTTAATATACGAATAGATTAACTTAAAGATTTTTTTTCCTTTTAATTTTGATATCTAATTTCATTACAGAAATCTAACAGTACATACAGAGAAAATATACTCTCAAAACTGTATCAATGGGTAAACATGCTATAAATATGATTGAAAAATAAGAACGTGAAGCTTTGATCTTCAACTCCTGGAGACCAATCAAACACAGTAATGTTCAATCAAATGGATCAATTCATGAATCATGTCCGCTCGCCATGGCCATTCCCAGTTGGTACGTATCCAAATTAGAAGTAAAAGAAGTGTTATATTTCAAATCATGACATAAAAAGTCACATTTGGTACGTATCCAAATTAGAAGTAAAAGAATTCAAAAGCATGCAGCATCACTAATACAAACAAAGGGATTTATTAATAGCAGCATATTGTAAGTCCGTTCAATTAAATTTCCGTGTTCGGATCAACAGTTGCCTACCTATTATTTTTATTTACAAAAAGTACATGAAGGGAAATTCATTTTTGTGTTAGATAACATAAATTTTACATTAGCAACTCCATTCAAAAGGACAACATATTCGCATTTAGTTAACTACTGGAACACAAATAGTTTAACGATGCATGTAAAATAGTGGATATATGCAGTCATTTTATTTGTTGTATCTTTAAGTTTATAAGCTGATAGATCAACGTATGAAGTTGACATGGAGAACAACCGAGAACCCTACATATGTATTGAAAAATGTAGGACATATATAATGAGAAAGAAATCAGACATGCTCGGTTAATTACAGGAAAACTATTTGTACTCGTGATGCCACATTTAGCTTGTCAGTATATATATATATATATATATATATATATATATATATATATATATATATATATATATATATATATATCATGTGTTAACCATATGGTTTTAATGTTATTCATACATCATTAGAATTTGTAGCCTATGTACTTCAAGTAATTTTCCTGCAACTCCATCTTAGCGAAATCCTGAACCATTTCAGGTCCTCCTATGATACAAAACCTAGATAAGTACCGCTCAGTAGACTCTCCAGCCTTATCAGAAGCAGAAAACGGTGAAGAAGATGCATCATTAACAGAAGCAAGATAACTACTTACTGTTATTACGTTGAAATACCCTACTTAAACTTGGATTTAGATGTAGGATTTCAGAAACAAGAATACGACGCAAAACACATAGAAGAAGACCGAGAAAAAGAAAAATACGTACGTTTTTTTAGGTGGATACACTGACTAAAATTTAAAATTTTAGTAAAAGTCAATGATCCTATAAAATATAGTGGATAAACTTATTAAAATTGTGGATTAGAATAAAAATTAACTATATTTTATCGAGTCCAGCATGCTGACCTCACCTTAAATAATTCATTAATTTGGTTGAATAAAAGCCATGTAAGTTATTCACGTAGACTCAATTCATGCACGTTTGTCACATTTATAATATAATCGTATGAAGATTGATATACTGATATTCTGACAAAATTCTCACTTTCTTTCATCTCGTTTTGTCTGGGCCAAGTGAGTAGAAGTTTCCTATTATTCTGCATAATAATGCGAAGATGTTAACAACGATTTTCTTTGACGGGAATGAAAAAAACCAACACAAAATTTAAATTGTGTTTCCATGAGAGTTGGAGACACATGTTTTTTATGCATCCCTGCACTCTATTTAAACTCGTATTACCGCACAACGCTGGAAAAACTGACCGTTAAGTGTTTAACACAGAATTTTTTTTTGTTAAAATATATCACTACAACAAAGCAGATCTATTACAATGGGCAACGCCCGTTGTAATAGATGTTTTACAATGGTCAGCCAACCCATTATATTAGGCTATGTTGTAATATGTCCTCTTTTACAACGGGCAATGAAAGTGGTAACAGGCAGTTGTAATAGACTTTTTACAACGGTCTTATATTGTTGTTATATGTTCCTTCAATAAAATAGCAGCCTATTGTAGTAGCTTTTGCAATTATAATAGACATCTATTACAACTGTTTTTGCCAGTTGTTAAAAATATTAAAAATTATAAAAATAATATTGATGCAACATATGTGCAAGTTGGACTCACAATTGTAAAAACCAACACAGACTATATATTCACAGCATTTGTGCAGTCGCACATTTAATTGATGTGAGATATAAAAATTGTGCTAATTGAGGAAATAGTCATAGATACCTTCATGCGTTAACTGAAATAGCAGTACCTTCATGCGTTAACTGAAATAGCAGTACCACCATGAACCACTATCCGAGCATTAACGGATCAAAAACCTGACAGTTGGCAATGATACACACACACACTATGCATTCATAAACAACTTAATTAATTTCCATTTTTACGTTTCAGGTTATAGTACATTTCAATGAGCTACTCTGAAACTATGCATAGGATATAGTTGGCTGCACAATAGGTAAAACAAAAAACAAATGAATATGTATATTTAAGACGGAAAAGACTAACTTACAACATACCTTGGAAAACCTCTCTTTTTTGAAGTTGCAGCTTACCACATGGCATTTGAAAATGTACTAGTTTATTACAAAAAGAGTGGTTAACGCGGAAAGTTGATATAAAATAAGAAAAAAAAAAAAAAAAAAAAAACCATACTGAAATGTCGTGAGGATAGCTGCCACTAAGTTCCTGGATCTGACATATGCTGAAAAGAAGTTTCCCAAAAGTGTCTCTTGTGTATCCTTTAGTTGGAGTTCTGCTTCTTACAGCATCCCTTTTCTTGAACAAAATTATCATTAGAAATCAATACACAAGTTAGTACTATATAGTTTAGTGAATATTGCAAACTTTTCACAAGTAGTTCAATGATTTGGATTTCAATATGTATCAAACGCACAAAATTGTGTGCATGTGTATTTTTTGAAATTTTGCATCTACAAGAAAAATTGACATTAGAAATGCTACAACTACAAATAAAGATATTCAATATGATAATTCGTGTGCAAAGTATTTTAGTGCAATTTTAAAAACTGAAAAAGACGTATTGCCTCCGTTTTCAGAAACTAATGCTGGTATGGTATATTGGTTTTATTTATTACATAGTATCCTGTATCTCAAACTAAATAAAATTAAAGTAATGAAAGTCCATTGTGGTATTCAAAGGTATGCAATACAGAGGACAGGCTGCTGTCATGAATCTTCAAAATCTTCTCGAATATGAAGTACGATTCTGACATTTTCCAGCATTCAGTATAGAGACTCTAGACTAATTCCATGCATCCAGTATTAGAATAAGTGATATTTACTTTAGTTGCAATGGTTGTGTTAGTCTACTTTGTAAACTAGGCTACACAAAGTTAAAAGACCGATCGATTGGGAGTATTGATTATAAGAATGTTAACTAGAAGAGCACTCTCCAGAAGGCCGGTTCGGATCGGAATTCTTTGGCCAAGTCAAAGCCTTGTGGAACAAGGATTAAAGGAGCACAGGCTGAATTGGATCGGTTCAAATCAATCCGACCCGTCCCCACTCTCCATCGCATATTCGATCTGAGTTAGAAGCGGAGGCAGTTATAGCTCACGTTCCCTGAAAACTCGGAACGGTTGTACACGCGTTCCCCCATGATCACCCACGAAGATAACACGCTGGCGCCATATCAGAGCACCCGATCCCCATTTTGTAGCGATGAAGGCCACATGCCTCGATCCGGACCCATTCCAGGGGGATTTTCCATCTATAAATACGCCTCCAAGGCTCATTTGAAAGAATCTTTTGGCATTTTCAGAACTCTAATTCCCTTGTTAACCTAATTTCACCCATATATTCATATTACAATCATCATTTAAAGTACATTTTAGAGGAGACTGAGTGAATCTATGCATTGTATGAGTGAAATTGAGCAAGAATCATTATTGTATTTGCATTCAAGTCTTTAATTCAAAGAGTAGAAATTGGACGTAGGCTCTTTAACACCAAACCACTATAAACCGTGTGTTCCTTCTTTGTTTTTGATTTCATTTCATTAGAATTATTCCTGATTTGGGTGTTAGAGCCATTTTTGGTGCTTTCACCGAGAAATCTTTGAATCCTCCGCTTTTTGGGATTTTCATTCTACTATTTGGACCTTCAAGTTCAAAGAAGTTAATCTTTTGTTTCCGACATTTTCAAGTATTTGCTGATTAATCACTGAAGAATTGAACATTTTGGCTAAAGGAAAAGGAAAAAAAGTGCAAGGCGCTCGGGACAATGAAGCAAACGAAGGTTCACAAGCCATGATTGTAACAAGGTTGCGGGGGACAGAGCTCTGATGCAAGTCGATCCGATCGGATTGCTCCGAACAGACCGGATGGCTCGACCCCGAACCGAGGCAGAGACACTGATGTCGCTCAAACCCCCCTCCGAACCGAACCGATTCCACATCCCTACTCCGACCCGACCCGAATATGACTGAAGTTGGTACCTCTACTCGAGCACCTATTAATGCTCCGATGACGGCCGCGACGACTGGTGATCAACCTGCTCCCTCTGCACCCATCACGCATGGAGATTTTTCGCATTTTCTTGACATGCTTGAGAGTACTAGAAATGCTTTGGAAGCCCATAAACAAGACAGTCTTCGCATGCAAGAGAACATGATCACCATGAGCAGAGAACTTAGTGAGCTCCGGAGGCAAAAGAAACCTTCTCCAACACACTGTCTCGCTGCTGACTATTCATCTTCTTTGGATGAAGAACGTCCTCGTGAAAGAAGGCCACATGAGCGACCGAAAAACCTTGATCAGTTAATCTTTGGATCTTTAGGATCCCGTGAAGATGATGCTCGTGTGCTAGGGCCTGATGACTCGAGCCTGAGAGTGCCTGTGTTGCTGCCCATGCGTGGATCTCACGTCTTACCCAAGGATCCTAATATTACTAATCCTACACAACAACAACTTCTCCAACCCCTTCCTCCCGTGATTGACCGGGAGCATAGGGAACAGCGTAGAGCAGCTGCCGCTAGAAACATGAGGATATCCCCTAATCAGGAGCATAGTGGTAATCCGAACATTAGGGCCAGAGAGCCTGAGGAAACATTAAATAATGCCGATGTATGGCCAATGGTGCGCCAAATCATGTTCGAAAGCCGACGACACAACAATGAGGACTGGGGCATTGAACGAAGTCACACCCCATTCACAGATGATATATTGGACTTCCTGTAACACCCCGAATTTTCTATTAACACTAAAGTTGCTAAAATAATAATAAGTGTGTAGAAGAGGGGATGTATCTAATATGAATATAAAAATATTAATAAGTATGTAAGAGAGGGGATGTATCTATTATGAATATAAAAATATTAATAAGTGTGTAAGAGAGGGGTTGTATCTATTATGAATATAAAAATATTAATAAGTGTGTAAGAGAGGGGATGTATCTAATATGAATATAATAATATTAATAAGTGTGTAAGAGAGGGGATGTATCTAATATGAATATAATAATATTAATAAGTGTGTAAGAGAGGGGATGTATCTAATATGAATATAAAAATATTAATAAGTGTGTAAGAGAGGGGATGTATCTAATATGTATATAAAAACAATAATAAGTGTGTAAAAGGGGGGGGGATGTATCTAATGTGTACATTGTAGGATATATATATATATATATATATATATATATATATATATATATATTGCTGAGTGTTTGCTGAGTCACTTCTGACTCATTGCTGAGTCAACAAGATAAACCCCATCTTGTCTGAACGGCTGCGGTTATTTCTAGGTTAAATCTAATGGCCTAAATGCATTCTAAAATCTATAAATAAGTGGGTAGACCCTAAACCTAAATCACTTGTAAAATTAGAGAAGCTACCGTCATGCTGCTGCCATGGAGTTCAGCGTAGCCGTCACAAACTAAGAAGAGGAAGCCTAATCATCTACAACTAAATCTACACAAATCAAATCAAAAGATCTCTCTTTCTCTAATTCTTTTCTTTTGTTGGTGAGTATGATGATTCTCACAAGACTATTACAAACTAATTTGACTCAGTTATGAATGGATCACAAGAAAGTGATGTGATTTGTAATTGTAAATTCTATATATTGTGGATCTCTTATTATGTTATTATGTTGTCGTATGATGTAAATTATATATGCTATGTCATGCTATGTTGTAAATTCTCTTATGCTATGTCGTGCTATGTTGAGAATCATGTCAAGCTATGTTATACTATCATACTATGCTATGTTATAAATCATGCTATATTATGTTGAAAAATCATGTTGTTGGATCATGCTTAAAGTTATGTTTTTTTTTCTTAATTTAAATGGATCTTGTTTATGGGAATTTGCCTATTAGGTTAGGTGTACCCATAAACTTGAAACTATAATTAAATAAAACTTGATTATGGGAATTTGCCTATTGAGTTAGGTGTACCCATATAAAACCATGTTGTTAAAAAAATTAGATGATGTTGATTCACACATGTTCATATGTAAGTTTATGAAAATTGATTGAGATCATATTAGGTGAATTTTGAACAAGTTGACACCTTTAGATCCATGACATGTATAATCTATGCAAGTTGGACATATGCAAGTTTCACCCTTTATTATGATTCATTTGGTCACATATACATGTTGTTATTATGATAATCTCTTTTATGCTATGAGTTAGGCAATTCGAGTCTAACATATATTTTGCGAATAAACGTTCAAACGTGGGGTAGGGGTAATATTAGGAATTAATAAATTGGGTATAATTTTGTAAGATGTTGCATACCATGAATGAATGTCCATAATTGAGTCAATTATGGACATTGTTAAAAATTGGAAGTAATTAATAATTCAAGTAGGGAATTATTAAAATTGGGGGAAAGTGGATTATTATTAATAATCAATGCTTAGGACACGAGGTTGGACCCGTTTGTGATGTAAACCTGCCCGGACCCGCCCGGCAAATCCAGTAGTCACAAATGTCGACCCAATGTGAGAGGTCCTAGGCCCAAACTAAAGCATAACAGTTGTAAAGACACGAGGTTAGACTCTTTTATGGTGTAAGACTGCCCGGACCCACCCGGCAAATCCAGCTGCCATAAATGCCAGTCTAATGTGAGAGGTCTTTATGAGGTTATGGCCTTAATGAACTAAGAAATACTTAACCAGATAATCATGTAAGGTGGGACATGGGGGTTAAGTAGGTGCCTTGGGTGGCATGAGGAATCTGGTGGTTGCCTTTAGAGGCATTTGAAATACGATTAGACTTAACCAAACACACATGTAAATGAACATGACTAAGTGGGTTAAGTGGGATGGACTAATGGGGACAAGCTTAGGTGGAATGCTTGTGGTAAATAGTGGGGGCCCATTTCAACCAGTATCCCAAAACGTATCTTTGTGGGCTCGACCCAAGTCGAGGACGGGACACGCATACTGGGTTTGACTATAAGAGGCCAAAACAGGGAGCGGTGGCAACGCAAGTCCAACGGGTTTCATATGCGTGTGTGGACCCGGGCTGGTAGGTAAGACGTTGTTGCATCGTGTAGGTATAAGCCGTGCATGTCCGTTGTATCAGGTTGCCACTTTAGGGGAGTGATACACCCCACTGTGGGGCCAGCACGGGTATCTACGAGTTAGGGAGCCGATCGAATAATGGGAAGTAGGGTACACCTAGTGGAGATAGGGGCAGGCGGCACCTATGTAGTCAGCTAGGGGTACGTAAAGCCATTGGGAAAGTTTCTAAGTGAAGCTAAGTGGGATGAATCTTTAGGGTGACTGGTGTGGTGCAGTATAGTGTTTATCCTTTAGTATTTAGGAGCGCCTATAACGTTGCCTTTAGCGATTGTCTATGTCCTTAATCTGCTCTTCATAGACATTTTCTTGTTTTCCAGCTTATGCCTTAGTCCAGTTATTTTGGTAATAGTATTGTAGAATTATCATATTCACCAGACTTTATGTCTGACCCCCTCTTTTCCATCCTTTTTCTCCCTTCAGGTCCGCAGGTTGGGCCAAGTTCTAGTGGAGTCTAGTTGGATCGCTTATCTTCTGGAAAGCTTGGACTGCTGAAGTAAAGTCCAGCTTGTTATCTTTCTTTTTAATGGCTATTCATGTAATGGGATTATGTAATTGTTTTATCAAGATGGATATTGTACTTGACATTGAATATGGTGTTATGATGTAATCAAACATGTTTTGACTTCTGCTACAATGAAATAAAGTTTTTGAATTTCCAAGTACTATTTATATCTGTCTTGTTGTAATTTTACTGTTCTATATTCACTTAAAACCTCCATGGAAGTTAATGCATTCCCTTTGTGAGTGACAATAATGGACGTGGGGTGTTACACGTGGTATCAGAGCATAAGGTTACCAGAACAGATAAAAAAATTTTTTTTTAGAAAAATATTTTTTTTTCTAAAGTATTTTTGGAAGAAGTGCTTTCAAAAAAAAAAAAAAATGTTATTTAAAGAGAGTTTTTATGAAAAACATAATCCCAAATAGCCACATCCTTATCTTTATCTTTCGAATTCTCCATTTTGAATCTTTCCTTTTTCGTTTCAGCATGGCTGAAGATCTTAATCTCCCAGAAGGCGTGACGATTCCAGGGTGGTTTAGGAGATACTTGGAGGCTAGGGCCACCACTGCAGGCCCAGCGGATACTCCTCCACCCCTAGTTGCACCCATTCCTCCTCCTCCTCCTCCTCCTCGTGTTGACACTTTTGCAAAGACGTGCAAGGAATTCAAGGCTATGGGAGGAAAAACTTTTCAAGGGACTGAGACGTTTGTGGAGGCCAGAGATTGGCTTAAGGAGACTGAGGAATTGTTGGATATCTTTGAAGTGGAAGATGGGAGGAAAGTCCGTTTAGCTGCTTGGTTAATGAAGGGAGAGGCCTCGTTTTGGTGGGAGGTCACTAACGGGGAACGTCCAGTTGATTCATGGGCGGATTTCAGACGAAGGTTTGAGGCAAAGTTTCTTTCAAGGGCAGAGGAGAACTTAAATATGGAAAAATTCCTGGCACTAAAGCAAGGGAGCTCATCAGTAAAGGAATATGTCAATAAATTTAATCAGTTAGCAAGGTTTGGCTTGGAGTTGGTGAACACGCCAGAGAAGAAAGCTTTGAGGTTCGTTAGAGGCTTGAATGAACCGTTGCAAGGGTTGGCTATGACCCACATCCCTATGGGAGCCACCTTTGAAAAGCTAGTAGAAATGGCACTTATGCATGAGGATAAGGCAGTTGAAAAGAAAGGGGATCAGAAGAAACCCCAACAGCAAAATAAGAAGGGTGGTAAAAACAATAATGGCAAAGGGAAGAAGAAATGCTTCAATTGTGGGACGCCTGGCCATCTCAGCAAAGATTGTAGAAAGAAAAAGAAGACTGGTTGTTTTCATTGTGGAGATGCGGGACATTTAGTGAAGGACTGTCCAAAGAAGGGGCAGAGGGCAGGGTCTACCTCGGGAGGACAGGTGCAGGCTCTTATGGCACCAGGGCAGGCAAGGGGGCAAGTTCAGGCTATTGCGGCCCCACCGCTGCAAGAAAGAGGTAGAACAATTTCTGTTGAAAGCTTAGTTTTTCTGTTTGATCATCATGTCTGTACCTTATTCGATTCTGGCGCATCTCATTCGTTTATCTCTGCATCATTAGTTGAATCACTGCACTTGAACACCAGTTTAGTAGAGGATACCTTGGTCGTTTCAAATCCAATTGGGGGTTCGGCTCATTTGACCATGATATGTTTGGATTTGAAAATCTCTATACTTAGCGTTGAATTTAGATGTGATGCTTATGTATTGGGCTTCACGGGCTATGGGCTAATTTTAGGAATGGATTGGTTGTCTAGAAATAGGGCCATTCTTGATTGTGAAAGGAGAGTAGTTAGGCTTGTGACTCGCCTTGGTAATGCTCTCGACATCTTTTGTAATCTCATAAATTCCGTTATGCTAAGTTATCTTGAATCGCTTGACGCGTCTGTAGAGAACCTACGATCGGTAGAAGTGGTCCGGGAATATCCGGATGTGTTTGAGGAGGTGAAGGGCTTACCTCCAAAGCAGGAGATAGACTTTCGAATTTATCTTGTGGATAATGCTAAACCCGTATCTTTGCCAGCGCGCCACATGGCTCCTCGTGAAAGGAGGGAACTCAATAAGCAAGTAAAGGAGTTGCTTGAGAAGGGGTTCATAAGACGTAGTATATCGGAGTGGGGTGCTCCAGTAGTTTTTGCCACAAAGGCGGATGGGTCTCTTAGACTTTGTATGGACTATAGAGAACTAAACAAGCTTACTAAAAAGAACCGACACCCACTGCCGAGGATTGACGATCTCTTTGATCAGTTAGTTGGCGCCTCAGTGTTTTCGCAGTTGGACTTAGCCACTGGCTTTCATCAACTGAGAGTGGCTGAGGATAGTATAGATAAGACTGCTTTTAGGACTCCTGACGGATTCTATGAATGGCTAGTGATGCCCTTTGGTTTGACAAACGCCCCTGCATATTTTGTTGATTTGATGAGTAGGGTGTTTAGGGAATACCTTAACAAATTCGTGGTAGTCTTTGTGGATGACATCTTAGTCTTTTCTAAGAATAAAGAAGAGCACTCCCTACATCTTAGGGAAGTGTTGGAAACCCTTCGAGCGCATAACCTTAAGGCAAAATTTTCTAAGTGTCACTTCTGGAGGAAGGAAGTACGGTTCTTAGGGAACGTGGTTTCCAAAGAAGGGATAGCAGTGGATCCCGCAAAGGTGGTGGCCATCCAAGATTGGAAGGTCCCTAAAAATGCAACCGAAGTAAGAAGTTTCTTGGGGTTGGCTGGCTATTATAGGAAGTTTATCAAAGACTTCGCAAAAATATCAGCTCCATTAACACGGTTAACGAAGAAGAACCTGGTTTTTACGTGGGACAAAGATTGCGATGATGCGTTCCAACGTTTAAAGAGAGCCTTAACTTCAGCCCTAGTCTTAGTGCTGCCAGACGGGAATAAACCGTTTACCATCTATACTGATGCTTGTGGGACGGGACTTGGCGCGGTCCTCATGCAAGAGGGAAGAGTAATAGCCTATGGTGGAAGGCAGTTGAGGGTTCATGAAAAGAATTACCCCACGCATGACTTAGAGCTAGCCGCAATTGTTTTCGCGCTTAAGTCTTGGCGTCACTATCTTCTTGGTGAGAAATTCGAACTGTTCACTGACCACAAATCATTAAAATACTTATTCTCTCAGAAGGATTTGAATTTAAGGCAGCAACGGTGGATGGAATTCTTAGCCTCCTACGATTTTGAAATAGCATATACCTCGGGCAAGGGTAACGTGGTGGCAGACACCTTAAGTAGGAAAATGTTGTCCTTGAGTCCGTTGTTTGTTGAACGAAAAAGCTTAGAATTCATCTCTATGTTTGACTTTAGACCCTCCATTGACTTAGTACCCGGTCTGTTAGCATCCTTGGAGGTTAGACCTACACTTCTAGGACGGGTTGGTGAGGCACAGCGAGACGACCCACGGTTGGTTGAGATAGTAGAAAAGCTCAAAGGGGGGGAGTCGTCAAGCCATCTTCGTAGGTATACCCTAGACGATAAGGGTTGGTTACGAAGGGATAATAGACTTTGTGTACCGCAAGACGAAGACTTAAGGAAGGCCATTCTTGATGATGCTCATCGCTCAAAAATGACCATTCATCCCGGCGGGGATAAGATGTACAAAGATATGAAGCGGGTTTTCTTTTGGGCCGGTATGAAAAAGGATGTGGCCGAGTACGTCGCTAGATGCTTGGTGTGCCAACGAGTTAAAGCAGAACAAAAGAAACCCGGTGGGTTGCTGCACCCATTAGAAGTTCCACTATGGAAATGGGAAAGCATCTCAATGGATTTTGTGGATGGATTACCAAGATCAAGGAAGGGTAACACGGGGATTTGAGTTATAGTAGATAGACTTACTAAAAACGCCCATTTTATTCCCGTGAAAAGTAAGAGGACTGCTCCGTGGTTGGCTTCTGTATACATTAAGGAGATAGTTCATTTGCACGGTATTCCTTCTAGTATAGTAAGCGACCGTGACCCCATCTTTACTAGCGAATTTTGGAAGAGTTTACAAGAGGTGGTAGGGACTCAGCTATGTTTGAGCACCGCATATCATCCTCAGACAGACGGCCAGACCGAGAGGGTGAATCGCATTCTAGAGGATCTTTTAAGGCTTTGTATCCTAGACTTTGGGGGTACATGGGAAGAGCACCTTCCGTTAGTAGAATTCGCATATAACAATAGCTTTCAGTCTAGTATTGGCATGGCACCTTTCGAAGCTCTTTATGGAAGGCCTTGCCGTTCGCCTACATGTTGGTGGGAATCTACCGATAAAATCCTACTTGGGCCCGATATGGTTAGGGAAACCTCGGAGAAGATTGAGTTGATTCGAAGGAGGATAAAAGCAGCACAAGATAGGCAAAAATCGTATGCTGATAAGAGGAGGACAGATCTTGAGTTTGACATTGGGGACATGGTTTTTATCAAAGTATCTCCGTTACAGAATGTTGTTCGCTTTGGGTCCGTGGGGAAATTAGCACCAAGGTTTGTAGGGCCGTTTCCTGTAAAAGACAGGATTGGGAAGATGGCATATAGGGTGGAGTTGCCTGAGAAACTTAGTGGAATACACGACGTATTCCATGTATCACATTTGAGGAAGTGTTTGCACAAGACCGCGGAGGTGGTAGAGCCGAGCTTGCTTAAAGAGGTGGAAATAGAGCGTGATGCAACAATTAGACGAGCTCCTACATGCATTCTTGGGTCGGAGATCAAAAAGTTGAGGAATCGAGAGGTCAGACTGGTTAAAGTGCAATGGGGAGATGATGAGAGCAACGCAACTTGGGAGACAGAAGAGAAGATGCGTTCGTTGTACCCTTTTCTTTTTGAGGGTATGTCTTTTAATTTCTCCTTTATCGCTTAGCTTATCTTATCTTATCTTTAGTATGTCCTCTCATTAGTATCTTTGACCTTTAGTTAGGATAATCCTATGGTTGAAACATGTGTTTGAGACATGTTATGTATGATGGATGCAAAATGGATGCAAGTGTTTGCTAGTGGTTGCTCGTGGATGCATATATACACACACTTTAGGCACTAGATCGGCTCAGTCACTACATATTGCATATTGCATATATATGGATGTATTTAGTATAATGGATGTATAATGGTTGTACCATCATATGGATGCTGCATTCGGTTGAATGGGTGTGCACGCATATAGAAGTAGTATGTAAGCAATTAGGATCTTTTGCATACATAATGGATTCATGACACTTACATAATTTGCATTAAGGAGGTCAACTGAATCAGTAGACCGCCTGATTTCGCATTAGGTAAGGACATGTACACACACTTGCATATGATCATAAAGCATTAGAAGTCTTTTAAGGACAATGGATGCCTGTGTATGATGGATGAGTAGATGGACGTTTGGATGGTAGGATATACATTCTTCCAGACTTGAAGATTTCGGGGACGAAATCCTAAAAGGAGGGGAGAATGTAACACCCCGAATTTTCTATTAACATTAAAGTTGCTAAAATAATAATAAGTGTGTAGAAGAGGGGATGTATCTAATATGAATATAAAAATATTAATAAGTGTGTAAGAGAGGGGATGTATCTATTATGAATATAAAAATATTAATAAGTGTGTAAGAGAGGGGATGTATCTAATATGAATATAATAATATTAATAAGTGTGTAAGAGAGGGGATGTATCTATTATGAATATAAAAATATTAATAAGTGTGTAAGAGAGGGGATGTATCTAATATGAATATAATAATATTAATAAGTGTGTAAGAGAGGGGATGTATCTAATATGAATATAAAAATATTAATAAGTGTGTAAGAGAGGGGATGTATCTAATATGTATATAAAAACAATAATAAGTGTGTAAAAGGGGGGGATGTATCTAATGTGTACATTGTAGGATATATATATATATATATATATATATATATATTGCTGAGTGTTTGCTGAGTCACTTCTGACTCATTGCTGAGTCAACAAGATAAACCCCATCTTGTCTGAACGGCTGCGGTTATTTCTAGGTTAAATCTAATGGCCTAAATGCATTCTAAAATCTATAAATAAGTGGGTAGACCCTAAACCTAAATCACTTGTAAAATTAGAGAAGCTACCATCATGCTGCTGCCATGGAGTTCAGCGTAGCCGTCACAAACTAAGAAGAGGAAGCCTAATCATCTACAACTAAATCTACACAAATCAAATCAAAAGATCTCTCTTTCTCTAATTCTTTTCTTTTGTTGGTGAGTATGATGATTCTCACAAGACTATTACAAACTAATTTGACTCAGTTATGAATGGATCACAAGAAAGTGATGTGATTTGTAATTGTAAATTCTATATATTGTGGATCTCTTATTATGTTATTATGTTGTCGTATGATGTAAATTATATATGCTATGTCATGCTATGTTGTAAATTCTCTTATGCTATGTCGTGCTATGTTGAGAATCATGTCAAGCTATGTTATACTATCATACTATGCCATGTTATAAATCATGCTATATTATGTTGAAAAATCATGTTGTTGGATCATGCTTAAAGTTATGTTTTTTTTTCTTAATTTAAATGGATCTTGTTTATGGGAATTTGCCTATTAGGTTAGGTGTACCCATAAACTTGAAACTATAATTAAATAAAACTTGATTATGGGAATTTGCCTATTGAGTTAGGTGTACCCATATAAAACCATGTTGTTAAAAAAATTAGATGATGTTGATTCACACATGTTCATATGTAAGTTTATGAAAATTGATTGAGATCATATTAGGTGAATTTTGAACAAGTTGACACCTTTAGATCCATGACATGTATAATCTATGCAAGTTGGACATATGCAAGTTTCACCCCTTGTTATGATTCATTTGGTCACATATACATGTTGTTATTATGATAATCTCTTTTATGCTATGAGTTAGGCTATTCGAGTCTAACATATATTTTGCGAATAAACGTTCAAACGTGGGGTAGGGGTAATATTAGGAATTAATAAATTGGGTGCAATTTTGTAAGATGTTGCATACCATGAATGAATGTCCATAATTGAGTCAATTATGGACATTGTTAAAAATTGGAAGTAATTAATAATTCAAGTAGGGAATTATTAAAATTGGGGGAAAGTGGATTATTATTAATAATCAATGCTTAGGACACGAGGTTGGACCCGTTTGTGATGTAAACCTGCCCGGACCCGCCCGACAAATCCAGTAGTCACAAATGTCGGCCCAATGTGAGAGGTCCTAGGCCCAAACTAAAGCATAACAGTTGTAAAGACACGAGGTTAGACTCTTTTATGGTGTAAGACTGCCCGGACCCGCCCGGTAAATCCAGCTGCCATAAATGCCAGTCTAATGTGAGAGGTCTTTATGAGGTTATGGCCTTAATGAACTAAGAAATACTTAACCAGATAATCATGTAAGGTGGGACATGGGGGTTAAGTAGGTGCCTTGGGTGGCATGAGGAATCTGGTGGTTGCCTTTAGAGGCATTTGAAATACGATTAGACTTAACCAAACACACATGTAAATGAACATGACTAAGTGGGTTAAGTGGGATGGACTAATGGGGACAAGCTTAGGTGGAATGCTTGTGGTAAATAGTGGGGGCCCATTTCAACCAGTATCCCAAAACGTATCTTTGTGGGCTCGACCCAAGTCGAGGACGGGACACGCATACTGGGTTTGACTATAAGAGGCCAAAACAGGGAGCGGTGACAACGCAAGTCCAACGGGTTTCATATGCGTGTGTGGACCCGGGCTGGTAGGTAAGACGTTGTTGCATCGTGTAGGTATAAGCCGTGCACGTCCGTTGTATCAGGTTGCCACTTTAGGGGAGTGATACACCCCACTGTGGGGCCAGCACGGGTATCTACGAGTTAGGGAGCCGATCGAATAATGGGAAGTAGGGTACACCTAGTGGAGATAGGGGCAGGCGGCACCTATGTAGTCAGCTAGGGGTACGTAAAGCCATTGGGAAAGTTTCTAAGTGAAGCTAAGTGGGATGAATCTTTAGGGTGACTGGTGTGGTGCAGTATAGTGTTTATCCTTTAGTATTTAGGAGCGCCTATAACGTTGCCTTTAGCGATTGTCTATGTCCTTAATCTGCTCTTCATAGACATTTTCTTGTTTTCCAGCTTATGCCTTAGTCCAGTTATTTTGGTAATAGTATTGTAGAATTATCATATTCACCAGACTTTATGTCTGACCCCCTCTTTTCCATCCTTTTTCTCCCTTCAGGTCCGCAGGTTGGGCCAAGTTCTAGTGGAGTCTAGTTGGATCGCTTATCTTCTGGAAAGCTTGGACTGCTGAAGTAAAGTCCAGCTTGTTATCTTTCTTTTTAATGGCTATTCATGTAATGGGATTATGTAATTGTTTTATCAAGATAGATATTGTACTTGACATTGAATATGGTGTTATGATGTAATCAAACATGTTTTGACTTCTGCTACAATGAAATAAAGTTTTTGAATTTCCAAGTACTATTTTATATCTGTCTTGTTGTAATTTTACTGTTCTATATTCACTTAAAACCTCCATGGAAGTTAATGCATTCCCTTTGTGAGTGACATTAATGGACGTGGGGTGTTACACTTCCAGTTCCCTTGGCGATTTAACTTGCCACAGATTGATCGGTATTCAGGGAGAACCGACCCAGGACAACATCTGATGAGGTATGCATGGTTCATGAATGTCGAAGCAGCTCCAAACACTATAAAATGCATGGCCTTCCCGATTTATGTAGAAGACGTGGCGTTAATGCGGTTCACCCGACTCCCTCCACGGTCGATATCAACTTTTAAAGAATTGAATGAATGCTTTATGAACCAGTTTCGACTTCATGCTCGAAAATCTAAAAGCGTCATAGTAATTGTCAAGGATTAAGCAGGCTCCAGGTGAATCTTTGAAATTGTATTTAGACCGCTTAAACCTGGCTGTCACCGAAGTCAGTGACCCTCATGAACCCACTATTTTGCTGGCCTTAATAGAAGGAATCGACTCAGACACAGAATTCAGGGATTATCTATCCGGAAAACCACCCCCCACTAGGGAATTGTTCTACGAAAAGGCCAATATTCACTTAAGGCAAGAGGAAGCTCATGCAAATAGAAAGAGAAAGTCTGAAGGGGCCTCGAGGGAAGGCGTCCAAAGCAATGTTGTGAAGCAATCCGGTGACAGTCGGGGAAGGTTGAAGTGAACATCGGCAACCAGAACGGGAGTAATAACAACAGGAATGGAAACGGAAATAGGAGGAATAGGACTGAGGGAACAACTCCAACAAAAGACCTCAATTCCAAACTTTTGAGAACTATTCACCATTGAGTGACACATTGGAAAACCTTTATCTGGATACATACAACGTATTGCGATATAAAAAGCCACCACCCAGAGACTCAACCGAGAAAGAGATCGCTACGGGAAAGTTTTGTTTGTTCCATGGAACCCATGGTCATTCTACCAACGAATGCCGTCATTTGAGAGATGTAGTTGAGAAATTACTACGGGAAGGGAAGCTAGACGAGTACAAGGTTGCCCCACGGTACAGAGGGCAAGGAGGGCAAACCTCGAACCAAAATCAGCCTACTTCCAAACCCACAGACCAACAGAAAGGTAAAGGGATTGTTATCAATTCCATTATAGGCGGACCCCATCTAGTGTAACACCCCACCTCCGCTAGGGTCACTCACAAAGGGAATGCACTAGCTTTGGTGGAGTATTATCTAGGTAAACATGCACATAAATATTACAAGACAGAACATATAGAAACAGCGGAAGAAAACATGATTTCTTTACTTAACAAAAGTAGTAAGGTCTAAAACATTTTACATCAAAGTGCCATTAAATTACTTACATCGAAACCTGTCTTGCAATAATAAAGAAGCATAAAACCATAGTCATAAATTATTCCCCAAGTAAAACAGTAAAGTAGTCATAGCCAAGAAAAGTCCAAGCCATAGATGATGATCTTGAAGCAGAAAATCCGCACTAAGTAGCAACATTTCCTCCCTGCAAACCTGGGGGGGAAACGGAAGAAAAAGAGGCGAAACAAAACGGGGTCAGCCATAAAGACTGAGTAAGTCCTAGTGACTTTCAGCCTAAAAACAGGTAAGAGTAACATGACATGTATAAACCGAAAGTAAATATAAGCATGATGACAAGGTAAACAGATCAAACTAAGATAACAGGATAAACTCAAGTAACAAGATAACCAAGGTAACAGGATAACCAAGGTAAACTCGGAATAGCATCGCATGTCTAACGTCCTCTGCACCAACCGTACTAGCATCCTAACTCGTATCATCTCTTCCATGTATATGAATAGTCCCTTGCCGTATATCGTACGGGTTCCATCACGTTATTCTATACCACTACAACGTAGTGTCACCATCCTTAAAATCACTCGGATTGCCATCCTTGTTCTGGCCAGATTCCCTTATCATGAATTATCGCGTGTTCAACTAGGATTTACGCCACCTAGGACCACTAGGGATTATGCAACCTATTGATCAATTTCTAGATTTGATTAGGGTTTATGCCACCTAGGACCACTAGGGATTATGCTACCTAATGGACGTTTTCGACTAGGGTTTATGCCACCTAGGACCACTAGGGATTACTCTACCTATCGAACAACGCCCTACGTCATGCTTTAGTCGATCGGCTCCCCACAAGACCTAGCTCGTCGTGTGTCGGTGTCATACGGCCCAATCACGGATGTAGCTACCCTGTGCTAGGTCCACCCTAGGGTGTCAACCACTGACACCATTCCAAGCACGCACAATGTAAAACTACTGGTGCCCATGCCCGCTTTTTCAACTCCGGACCACGTGCACAACCATAGTCCGCCTGAACCTACAATGGTGCACCAAACTCAGCCGTCGTTTTGGTTGCTTACAATCAGCCCAGTAATCGTGCCCCACCCTAGCCTAGTCCCTAGGGTATCGTGATACATCCAAGAGGGTTACTGCTGAAAAGGACCGCGTAACTAGGATTTCCGTCTAGTAGGTTAAGTGTTGTCATATAAATTCAAGACTTAACCCCTATCAGTTTAGCATGTCAAGTTGGTTAAGTGTGGTCATTCAAGTTCGTGACTTAACCCGTCTACATGTCATGTCAAGTTGGCTAAGTGTTGTCATTCTAGTTCATGACTTAGCCCTACGAATCACGTGTCAAGTTGGTTAAGCGTATTCCATCGATTTATGACTTAACCGTATCCAAATCATCGTGTCAAATTGGTAAAGTATGTTTAATCTTAACCCCATCAAATTACCGTGTTAGATTGGTTAAGTATATTCAAGCTTAACCCCATCAAATTACCGTATTAGATTAGTTAAGTATATTTAAGCTTAACCCCATCAAATTACCGTGTTAGATTGGTTAAGTATATTCAAGTGATTCATGACTTAACCCCATCAAATTACCGTGTTAGATTGGTTAAGTATATTCAAGTGATTCATGACTTAACCCCATAAAGTTATCATGTTAGATTGGTTAAGTATATCCAAGCGATTCATGACTTAACCCCATCAAGTTATCATGTTAGATTGGTTAAGTATATCCAAGTGATTCATGACTTAACCCCATCAAGTTATCATGTTAGATTGGTTAAGTATATTCAAGTGATTCATGACTTAACCCCATCCACTAGTCAAATTTTAATGGTTAAGTGTTACCCTCGTGAGTTTACTTAACCTTACCATGCCTCGCGTTATACTAGTCGGGTGTTATCGACCCATTCAGGGTAAACTAACCCATCCTCTAATCGTGTTATATGGTTAAGTGTCATCTAGAAATCAAGTCCGGTTTTTCTTAACCCACCCATCCACGTTATATTGGTTAAGTGTCATTAGTCTAATCAAGTTACTTAACCCACCCGTTCATGTCATATTGGTTAAGTGTCATTATTCTAATCAAGTTACTTAACCCACCCATCCATGTCATATTCATTTATTATTTACTAATGCATCAACCTCTCACATTGGACTTATTTGCGGTCACTGGATATGCCAGGCGGTTCCGGGAAGAATTACACCGCAAATCCATTCCAACCTCGGGTTCATGCATTACCACAATCTAATCTTTGCCTACGACCTCTCACATTAGACTATTATTGTTGTGGTCACTGGATATGCCGGGCGGTTCCGGGCAGAATTACACCACAACTCAAGTCTAACCTCATGTCGGAGACATCCGTTAGAATGTTAATTACATATGTGTCATCTAAGTCAAAATCCCACTTTACATATTACTAAGCATATGTCCTAGTTCCCCCTTACATGCCCATGAAAATATGTACCCAATTCTAGCCACTTTACATATGTCCAATTCTCGCCTATTTGCATGTATGTCAAGTTTATGCCAATTTGCCCCAATCAAGTTCTAGCCAAAATTACATTTTTTCCGCATTCATGCCCAAATAAGCCACATCATGGTTCATGTTCCCAATTCCACTTATGCCTAATTTACATAAGCCCAATCCCTTGATTTAACTTACATAGTCCCCAAAACAAGTGATTTAATTCATATGCCAATTCATGTATGCCCAAATTTGCAAATTACATTGGCAATACCCCAAATTTCCCCGTATACAATTCGCATGTAAATCGTAGTTTAGGCCTAGGTCCGAAATCGACCAAGGTTCATCAAAAGAAAATAAATAGGGGAAGGTAGAAACTTTGCATAAAACAAGATCCGAGAGAAAAACATCAATACATGCATGATAAGGACATGAAAGAGTGATTAGCGACATGCATAGGTTCAAATTGATGTCATAACAACATCCCCAAAGGTCAAGATCAAATATGAACAAGAATGAGCATGGATTGAATATCATGCATAGATCCAATTTCAACTTTATCACATGTCATATTCAAATTATCGTTTAAATCTAAAAGCATCTAGAACTTACAAATCATGGCTAGAAGATTAAGAGCAAGAATCGTCATAGAATGGTGTTGAGATGATGCTCTACTTCCTTGATTTGATGTAGAAAGCTTGCTCCTTTGTCATGGATCTAGTTTGAAAGCTCAAGCCTTTGAAGTTGGAGATGGAGGCCATGATCAAGAGAGATTTTGGCAGCACTTAGTTGCTAGAATGATTTTTAGTGATTTAGGTTAGGTCTTAGGGTGTTTTTATAGGAGTTAGGACTAGTTTAGGCCCTTAGATTAACCCTAGTTTAGATCTGAACCACTGAAAATCGTCACAGGCCAACCTACCAGACCACACAAGCAAGCAGGTGCACCAGGCTAACCTGGCCCGACCAGGGAGGTCGACCCCAGGTCGACACCTAGGTCGACTCCCCAGTCGACCTAGGGGGGGGGGGGGCAGGTCGACTCCCCAGTCGACCCCCCAGTCGACCTGGGGTAGGGCGGGAAATTTTCCCGCCCAATTTGTTTTGAGCTGATTTTGAATTTTGGGCTGAATTTTGAAATTTCTGAAATCTTCTATGGGCCATATCTTGGTCATACGGACTCCGATTTACGAAATTTCGGACTCGTTTCCAACCAGAATTCCGAGTCGAACGCAACGGCGTAACCCGTTTTGCTTGATTCTTAATTTATAATTTAATTCTGCCCTGATTTCTTGTTTTAACATGTTATAAGATTCGGGTTGTTACATTCTCCCCACCTTAAAGGATTTCGTCCCCGAAATCTCTAAGTTAGGAAGAACGTATCCTACCATCCATCATCCATCTACTCAAAACGTCATCCATAAGCAACCATTGTCCTTAAAAGATTCCTAATGCTGAATGAACTTATGCAGAAAGTGTGTGTATATGTTCCTTATCTAATGCAAATGATCAGGCCTGATTGATCTTCTCAATGCAAAATATGTTTAGTGCCATGAATCCACATGTATGCAATTAGTCCTAGTCACATAAACACTATATGTGTGCACAGACATTCATCCATATGCAATATCCACATGCTAAAACATTCAATTTCATCCATAAACAAGTATAAACACTCATGCATATGCAACATGAAAATGTGTCTGAGCTGATCTAGTACCTAATGTGTATTCATGCATCCACGAGCAACCACTTGCGACCACTTGCAACCATTTCGTAATCATCAATCATAACATGTTTCAAATACATGTTTGCATCCATAGGGTTCTACCTAAGGTCCTCAAGAAAGGATCGAGAGGATAAGCAAGATAAACTCCTTTTCGGATTACAAGAAATCCCTTTCTAAACCC
Organism: Allium sativum; assembly: GCA_030737875.1. Lineage (NCBI taxonomy): Eukaryota > Viridiplantae > Streptophyta > Magnoliopsida > Asparagales > Amaryllidaceae > Allium > Allium sativum. The sequence goes on along the minus strand of CM060925.1, from coordinate 300,405,357 downwards.
AACTCATATCCTATAAAGCCCAAAAGGTTTAGTCAAACTAACGGACACCTTCAAACCTTGACAGGTATTATTAACCGATGAATCATACTCCCTATGGAGTTTGTAACAGAAATAAGATCGAGAATAGGACCGAGAGGATATGCATAAAAGATAGCATGCGGGTAAGCTCTACAGGAAAACAGGGATCAAGAATATACTCTTAAAAAGAGATATGATGCGCGTATCTTGTCTTCAATCTTCTAAGTCGCAATTCCTTGAGCTTAATTCCATTGTGCTTTGACCATCTTTAACCTCATGATTTCGCGGCCTCTTAACTCCTATTTCCAAATATGAGCTGGAACTCACTTCATTGTCGCCTCTCGTTCCACTTTTACTTATTCTCCCTCTAGTATACTTGGTTCAACCATATTCGTGTACTCTTGGTTTTCATGCAAGCTCTCCAAAATTCACTAGTGAATCATGGATCTCGTTTTCTTGCTCTACGGCATTCCACACAGAAGAACTTATCTCTTGAAAACAAACATATGCCAACCATGTTACCAAGTGTACTTACTAGAGTGATTTCCATATCTCATGCACAAGAGAAATGAACCATCCGCCTTAGGGGCGAACTCTACTTGAACGGATTACCAACAAATGCATCAAGAGATTCTGGGTAACCAATCATGAAAGATCCTTAAAGGTTACACGAGACTTCGAGGGTATTATCAAGGCAAGTCAAGAGTCTAACTACCCTCCTTTCCGACCCGAGAATGGCACCCTTACGGGATGACCACTTCATTCCTAGAATCAACCCATAGCTCAAAAACATAAGCATTATTCCCAAAAGTCATAGATGTCCTCAAATCCAAACAAGTCATGAATAAATGGGATGATTTCCCACAGGATTTGAGACAAAACGGGACCCTCCATTGTGCTAGTACTAAGGTGCAGAGACTCAACTATCGAAGCAAGATTTAAAAGGATGCGATGTACAAAACAAAGTCCTAACGGGATGATAGAAAGGAAAACCTTTAACGGAACCGTTACCATCCCTCTTAGGTGAGAGTATACAATTGCCCTCTCGACGATCTTGTTCTTTGCCCATGTCCTTGTCCTATAGTACTTAACCGCCTTCTTGTGTTGAGCCTTATTCGCCTTAACCACTCCTATCCTTTCTTGTATAATATGGTAACGGGTCTCTTGAGGACTTCCTCCATCGCACAGAAAATATTTACGTAGCTAGAAAATGATTAGTCACAGTTAAAACTACTGTGACTACAGGTGGAGGAAAGAAAGGAAAAGAGATTCGATCACAGGATAGTGCTAATGGCTTTTTGGGGAATAGCCTTTTTCTTTAAAACTTTTCTTGAAAAATGCTTCTTTGTAAAATGGCTTTGAAAATAGTTTCAGAAGGTTTTAAAACTTATGCCCAGTCTGGTAACCTTCTGCTCTGATACCAAATGTAACACCCCACCTCCGCTAGGGTCACTCACAAAGGGAATGCACTAGCTTTGGTGGAGTATTATCTAGGTAAACATGCACATAAATATTACAAGACAAAACATATAGAAACAGCGGAAGAAAACTTGATTTCATTACTTAACAAAAGTAGTAAGGTCTAAAACATTTTACATCAAAGTGCCATTAAATTACTTACATCGAAACCTGTCTTGCAATAATAAAGAAGCATAAAACCATAGTCATAAATTATTCCCCAAGTAAAACAGTAAAGTAGCCATAGCCAAGAAAAGTCCAAGCCATAGATGATGATCTTGAAGCAGAAAATCCGCACTAAGTAGCAACATTTCCTCCCTGCAAACCTGGGGGGGAAATGGAAGAAAAAGAGGCGAAACAAAACGGGGTCAGCCATAAAGACTGAGTAAGTCCTAGTGACTTTCAACCTAAAAACAGGTAAGAGTAACATGACATGTATAAACCGAAAGTAAATATAAGCATGATGACAAGGTAAACAGATCAAACTAAGATAACAGGATAAACTCAAGTAACAAGATAACCAAGGTAACAGGATAACCAAGGTAAACTCGGAATAGCATCGTATGTCTAACGTCCTCTGCACCAACCGTACTAGCATCCTAACTCGTATCATCTCTTCCATGTATATGAATAGTCCCTTGTCGTATATCGTACGGGTTCCATCACGTTATTCTGTACCACTACAACGTAGTGTCACCATCCTTAAAATCGCTTGGATTGCCATCCTTGTTCTGGCCAGATTCCCTTATCATGAATTATCGCGTGTTCAACTAGGATTTACGCCACCTAGGACCACTAGGGATTATGCTACCTATTGAACAATTTCTAGATTTGATTAGGGTTTATGCCACCTAGGACCACTAGGGATTACGCTACCTAATGGATGTTTTCGACTAGGGTTTATGCCACCTAGGACCACTAGGGATTAAGCTACCTATCGAACAACGCCCTACGTCACGCTTTAGTCGATCGGCTCCCTACAAGACCTAGCTCGTCGTGTGTCGGTGTCATACGACCCAATCACGAATGAAGCTACCCTGTGCTAGGTCCACCCTAGGGTGTCAACAACTGACACCATTCCAAGCACGCACAGTGTAAAACTACTGGTGCCCATGCCTGCTTTTTCAACTCCGGACTACGTGCACGACCATAGTCCGCCTGAACCTACAATGGCGCACCAAACTCAGTCGTCGTTTTGGTCGCTTACAATCAGCCCAGTAATCGTGCCCCACCCTAGCCTAGTCCCTAGGGTATCGTGATACATCCAAGAGGGTTACTGCTGAAAAAGACCGCGTAACTAGGGTTTCCGTCTAGCAGGTTAAGTGTTGTCATCTAAATTCAAGACTTAACCCCTATCAGTTTAGCATGTCAAGTTGGTTAAGTGTGGTCATTCAAGTTCGTGACTTAACCCGTCTGCATGTCATGTCAAGTTGGCTAAGTGTTGTCATTCAAGTTCATGACTTAGCCCTACGAATCACGTGTCAAGTTGGTTAAGCGTATTCCATCGATTCATGACTTAACCGTATCCTAATCATCGTGTCAAATTGGTTAAGTATGTTTAATCTTAACCCCATCAAATTACCGTGCTAGATTGGTTAAGTATATTCAAGCTTAACCCCATCAAATTACCGTATTTGATTGGTTGAGTATATTTAAGCTTAACCCCATCAAATTATCGTGTTAGATTGGTTAAGTATATTCTAGCGATTCATGACTTAACCCCATCAAATTACTGTGTTAGATTGGTTAAGTATATTCAAGTGATTCATGACTTAACCCCATCAACTTATCATGTTAGATTGGTTAAGTATATCCAAGCGATTCATGACTTAACCCCATCAAGTTATCATGTTAGATTGTTTATGTATATCCAAGTGATTCATGACTTAACCCTATCAAGTTATCATGTTAGATTGGTTAAGTATATTCAAGTGCTTCATGACTTAACCCCATCCACTAGTCAAATTATAATGGTTAAGTGTTACCCTCGTGAGTTTACTTAACCTTACCATGCCTCGCGTTATACTAGTCGGGTGTTATCGACCCATTCAGGTTAAACTAAACCATCCTCTAATTGCGTTATATGGTTAAGTGTCATCTAGAAATCAAGTCCGGTTTTACTTAACCCACCCATCCACGTTATATTGGTTAAGCGTCATTAGTCTAATCAAGTTACTGAACCCACCCGTCCATGTCATATTGGTTAAGTGTCATTATTCTAAACAAGTTACTTAACCCACCCGTCCATGTCATATTCATTTATTATTTACTAATGCATCTACCTCTCACATTGGACTTATTTGCAGTCACTGGATATGCCGGGCGGTTCCGGGAAGAATTACACCGCAAATTCATTCCAACCTCGGGTTCATGCATTACCACAATCTAATCTTTGCCTACGACCTCTCACATTAGACTATTATTGTTGTGGTCACTGGATATGCCGGGCGGTTCTGGGCAGAATTACACCACAACTCAAGTCTAACCTCGTGTCGGAGACATCCGTTAGATTGTTAATTACATATGTGTCATCTAAGTCAAAATCCCCACTTTACATATTACTAAGCATATGCCCAAGTTCGCCCTTACACGCCCATGAAAATATGTACCCAATTCTAGCCACTTTACATATGTCCACTTCTCGCCTATTTGCATGTATGTCAAGTTTATGCCAATTTGCCCAAATCAAGTTCTAGCCAAAATTACATTTTTGTCGCATTCATGCCCAAATAACCCACATCATGGTTCATGTTCCCAATTCCACTTATACCTAATTTACATAAGCCCAATCCCTTGATTTAACTTACATAGTCCCCAAAACAAGTGATTTAATTCATATGCCAATTCATGTATGCCCAAATTTGCAAATTACATTGGCAATACCCCAAATTTCCCCGTATACAATTCGCATGTAAATCGTAGTTGAGGCCTAGGTCCGAAATCGACCAAGGTTCTTCAAAAGAAAATAAATAGGGGAAGGTAGAAACTTTGCATAAAACAAGATCCGAGAGAAAAACATCATTACATGCATGATAAGGACATGAAAGAGTGATTAGCGACATGCATAGGTTCAAATTGATGTCATAGCAACATCCCCAAAGGTCAAGATAAAAAATGAACAAGAATGAGCATGGATTGAATATCATGCATAGATCCAATTTCAACTTTATCACATGTCATATTCAAATTATCGTTTAAATCTAAAAGAATCTAAAACTTACAAATCGTGGCTAGAGGATTAAGAGCAAGAATCGTCATAGAATGGTGTTGAGATGATGCTCTACTTCCTTGATTTGATGTAGAAAGCTTGCTCCTTTGTCATGGATCTAGTTTGAAAGTTCAAGCCTTTAAAGATGGAGATGGAGGCCATGATCAAGAGAGATTTTGGCAGCACTTAGTTGCTAGAATGATTTTTAGTGATTTAGGTTAGGTCTTAGGGTGTTTTTATAGGAGTTAGGACTAGTTTAGGCCTTTAGATTAACCCTAGTTTAGATCTGAACCACTGAAAATCGTCACAGGCCAACCTACCAGACCACACAAGCAAGCAGGTGCACCAGGCTAACCTGGCCCGACCAGGGAGGTCGACCCCAGGTCGACTCCCTAGTCGACATGGGGTTGGGGGCAGGTCGACCCCCCAGTCGACCTAGGGTAGGGCAGGAAATTTTCCCGCCCAATCTGTTTTGAGCTGATTTTGAATTTCAGACTGAATTTTGAATTTTCTGAAATCTTCTATGGGCCATATCTTGGTCATACGGACTCCGATTTACGAAATTTCGGACTCGTTTCCAACCAGAATTCCGAGACGAACGCAACAGCTCAACCTGTTTCGCTTGATTCTTAATTTATAATTTAATTCTGCCCTGATTTCTTGTTTTAACATGTTATAAGATTCGGGTTGTTACATCTAGCTAGCCATAGTTTCAAAGCAATGGATCAGTACATTAATGCCGCCAAGCACTTTGAAGTAGGAGAATGCAGTAACCTCGAAGAAATCATTCTAGTGAAACAACAAAGGATGATGTTAGACGATGTCATATTCCATGGTAGAGATGATATCGGAATTCAATCACTTACTGAAGACCCGCTGGTAATTACTACAGCCATCGGCCCTGCATTAGTCCATAAGGTGTTGGTAGATAACGGAAGCTCGGTTAATATCCTCTTTAAGAAAGCCTTTGAACAAATGAGGCTCGAAGCGAAAGACTTAAATCCCTACGAAGGATGGATACGGGGCTTCAATGGGGCATCAACGACTCCAATGGACCATGTAGAATTACCAGTGACGTTAGGACAAGGAGATCGCTAGAGAGTGAGAATCCTGCCATTTGTAATTTTGGATGTTGAGTCACCCTACAATGCCTCCCTAGACCGACCGGCCCTCGCAGAATTTACGGCATGTATTGCACCTTGGTGCTTACTGCTTAAATTCGCAACTAATGCAGGAGTAGGGGTGATGAGAGGTGACCAAGCTAAGGGACGAGCTTGGTACATGACAGAGTTGAAGATGCTAATGAAGGGGTTGAATATAGAACCCGAAGACGTTTCTCCCCCTTCGAAGGAAAACTCAGCATAGCAATTAAGGGGTCCAGCCCTAAGAGAGTCGACTAGAGATGTGCTCAAGGATATAGATCCTAGAGAGGATAAGGAACCTGAGGACAGAAAGGCAACTCCCAATGAAACGATAGTGGACATCTTCATTGACGACGCAGATTCGACAAAATTATTGAAGATTGGATCACAGCTAAATCCAATTCGAGCAAAAGAGTTGGGTGACTTTTTGAAGGCAAATCTGGATGTGTTTGCCTGGACTCACGCTGACATGTGTGGGATATCCCTTGCTATTATGAGCCACTCTTTGAGCATCAATCCAAAACACCCGCCGGTCAAGCAGAAAAGATGGGTGTTAGGCCCAGAGCGGTCAGCAGCCTTAAAGGAAGAGGTAGAGAAATTGAAGGATAATGGACTCATCAAGGACTCGAAATATGCCGAATGGATATCGAATCATGTCCTGGTTAAAAAATCCAATGGGAAGTAGAGAACTTGCATTGACTTCTCTTATTTGAACAAGGCTTGTGCGAAAGATAACTTTCCTCTTCCTAGGAATGATCAACTAGTGGACTCAACAGCCGGGCACGAGCTTTTATCCTTTATGGATGTCTATTCAGGATATAATAAAATTCCCATGCATATACTAGATCAGAAGCATACAAGTTTCATCACAGACTTGGGGTTATATTGTTATGTGGTAATGCCGTTCGGATTGAAGAATGCAGGATCCACATATCAATGCTTGGTCAACCGCATGTTCTATAATCAAACCGGAAAAACCATGGAAGTCTATGTAGACGATATGCTTGTGAAGTACAGGCAGTCTCCCGAACATACGAAGGATTTGATGGAAATGTTTGGTATTTTGCGAAAATATGGGATGAAGTTGAACCCTCTAAAATGCTCGTTTGGGGTTGCATCGGAGAAATTCCTCGGGTTCATTGTAAGTTCTCGAGGGATTGAGATTAATCCTAGCCAGATAGCAGCAATAAGAAACATCAAAGAACCACGAAAGATTAAGGATGTTCAAAGCCTGGCAGTGAAGGTTGCCGCTTTAAGCAGGTTTATTTCCAAAGCCATGGACAGGTGCGTCCCTTTCTTTGATTTGATAAAACAGGGGAAATGGAACTTCGAGTGGACTCCTGATTGTGTGGAGGATTTCCAGAATCTGCTGGATTTGTTAGAGAAGCCCCCGATATTGTCAAAACCCGTGGATCATGAGGATTTGTTCGTCTATCTGGCGGTGTCATCTCATGCTGCAGCACAACATCGGTGCGTGAAGAAGACAAGGTCCAGAGGCCTATATACTATGTAAGCAAGAAGCTAGCCGCTGCAGAACGTAATTATCCGAGAATAGAAAAACTTGCTTATAACCTCTTGATTGCCTCCCAAAAACTCCGTTATTACTTTCAGGCTCACCCGATTGTTGTATACACCGATCAACCTCTAAGACAAGTGTTGCAGAAACCCGAAGCATTGGGGCGGTTACTTAAATGGAATATCGAGTTGAGTCAATTCGATTTGAATTTTCAAACACGGGGATCAATAAGGGGGCAGGCCTTAGCTGACTTCATAGCAGAATTCACGATTCCCAAAGAGGAAATAGTGGACGACAAGGTTATTACTTCTGAACAAGAGTTAGAGCTTAATCCGTGGAAGTTATATACGGACGGGACCAAGAATGATCGAAGATCTAGCGACGGAGTTATTTTAATCACTCCTGAAGGACGATCTATTTACTACGCCATGCGGTTGGAATTTCCTACCACCAATAATGACTCCGAGTATGAAGCTCGGATTGCTGGGCTAAAACTCACCAAGGAGTTAGGAGTAAAAACACTGGACATACTCTGTGACTCCAAGATAGTTGTCTTTCAGGTAAGAGAGGAGTTTGTGACCAAAGGACCTCGCCTTGTTACTTATCTTAAAAAAGTAAAGGAGTTATTGGGCAATTTGGAGCATAACACACATTCCAAGAGCAAAGAATCAGAAAGCAGACCGATTGGCAAAACTAGCAAGTTCTGACAACCCTGAAGAAACTGAAATGGTCCCAATAAAGATATTGGAGTCACTAAGTTTCGACCTAATGGAAGTAGAACTAGCCCTAGAAGCTGAGCCAGAGAGGGAGTCATGGATGACACCAATCAAAAATTTCCTCAAGAGCAGAATTCTCCCATTGAAGAAAAGTGAAAGACGAGCTGTAACACGTAAGGCTGCAAGATACATTTTACAGGACGATGTCCTTTATCACCAAGGATTTTCCATGCCCCTAATACGGTGTATTGCACACGACGACATCAAACGTGTACTGCAAGAAGTACATGAAGGTGAGTGTGGGGACCACACCAAGGGCCAAACCCTAGCAAAGAAAGTATTGCGGTATGGATATTTTTGGCCTACCGTGAATAAAGATGCGGCTGATTATTCACGACGCTGTGACAAATGTCAAAGTTTCGCCAAAATTCCCAGAGCACCTCTAACCCAGCTTAAATCAATGGTAAGCCCATTGCCATTTTCTATGTGGGGAATCGATATTATTGGAGTGTTACCCCTTGCCAAAGGAGGAGAAAAGTACGCGATCGTCGTCGTGGATTATTTTACGAAGTGGGTGGAAGGCGAACCCTTAACCATGATTACGACAAGGAAGGTGATAAGTTTTGTGGTCAAAAACATTATCTATCGATTTGGGATATTGAAGACCATTATAACTGATAATGGGACACAGTTCGACATCACCGAATTCAGAAACTTTTGTCAGAAATACAAGATCGATAAAAGGTATACCATTGTAGCTCACCCGCAGACAAATGGGTAGGTTGAAGCAATAAACAAAGTCATTAAATCTATTCTTAAGAAGTGGTTGGAACGGGCCAAAGACAAGTGGGTGGATGAGCTGCCGCTAGCTTTGCGGGCCTATAGAACAACTTTTAAGACGACAACTGGCCATACTCCCTTTTCACTCTCCTTCGGATCGGAGGCAGTGATCCCGGTGGAGCTCAAAGTCCCCTCTCATAGGGTGACATACTATGACCCAATGACGAATAGAGCACTCCTCCTAGAGTCTCTTGACATGGTTGAAGAGAAAAGAGACGAAGCTGACTTGCATGCCTTAAGACATCGACACCAAGTAGCATGTTATTATGACCAAAAAGTTCTCTTTAGGACTTTCGAACTATGGGACTTAGTGTTAAAACGAATCTTTTCGCCTTCAACCCAATTGGGTCTAAAGTGTGAAGGACCATATACTATCCAATGGAAGCTTGATACAGGAGCCTTCATGCTAACGACCGTGGATGATGAGGAGATTCCCAGAGCTTGGAATGCTCAGCACTTGCGACGATATTTGAGATAAATATGCAATGTTTTCCTTTTGTTTTTATAGACTATGGAAAAAGGCACGACTTGCCTCAAAAAGTCTGTTTATATGAACGAAGAATTATGAAGTGGATGTAGGCTACGACTTAGCTGAACCACTATAAAAATATCATGTGTCATTTATTTTCCTGCATTATTTTTATTTTCAATAATTGTTCTATCATGACTATGAAACACAAAACATTAAACTAAAATTGAAAAATTGGAGACAATTCGTGTGCATGAGCAAACGAAATGGTCGTTTGCACAATAAGATAGAAGGAATGAGAAGACAACATTCCTAACTCTAACTCTCATGAATCGAGAGAGAGTATAAAGGACGGGAATACGACGTCCCTTGAGGCGTGAAGGTGCACCCCGATAAGAGACCGCCTCGATAATACTCTAACCTGATTATGAGACAGGAGAGTATAAAGATGCTAGAAGAATAAGCATCAACGACAAAAGAAATTTAGCCTCGCCAGAGAGTCGGGGGCAACTGAATTTTGAATCTAATCAATCTCGAATAAGCCTTAGTTAGTCAGTCTATTCAAGATTGATTAGAGGCATATATATACACATGTTCCCTTGATAATGACTTTATTGTATAACTGTGATATGACATGTTGTTTATCTGCATTTTTACTTAAATGATAAATTTACAAATATTTGACATTGCAGGGAACAAACTACTTTATTCACAAATACGTGAGTTTATACAGAAAAACTAAGAAAAAGATGCAAGGGTCGCGCTCGCTACAATAATAACGGACCAGTGGAATATCAAAACAAAAGATAAAACGCGTTTTCACTTGGACTTTGGAGTAGACTTTGCCTTCTTCGCAGCCTTGAGCTTTTCCTTCTCTTCTTTCTCAGTCTCAGTGAAAATACGCTTAGGTTTCTTCTTCCCTGGGACTGTGACACTGGGATCAATAAAAGATTTTTTAGCAAGTTCCTCAATGATCAATCTAGTTGAAAGTTTAATGACTAACCATGACCCAGGAGGTACAGTCGCAAGAGGCTTAAAATTTTTAGGATCTATCTCCTCAACTTTCAACTGCATACGCTTATCTTGCTTGGCCTTCGTCTCGGCCAAAGTCAGATCATCAACATTCCCTGCATCCCCAGTTATAGTAACATCGGGGTCTTCATCATGCACGTCATTACCACCGTCATCTTCCAAAGCAGCTATTATTTCATCATCATGAGGAGTTTCAGTGTTAGGTGGTACGGGAGCTTTGTCGACAACCTCATCTCTCTCACCCTCGTCACCCTTTCCAGGTTCTGTAGCAACAACTTCATCCTGTTTCCCCCGGGTCTCTTTAGTAGACTTTTTACCCAGAGACATCTTTTGCGAATCGTCGGTCCTCTCAACTAGCTTAGTACCTACAGAGCGAGAAGCAATATTTATTAACTCAAGAGAAAACATGGGGCCTTCAATTGTCTGTCCGATAACATGACCAAAGGTTGAAATAGCTTTGATGCATTGAGGTGAAAAGGTAGAAATACCTTCAACTGACTTCTCGACTTGAACGGTAGTAACTTCGGAGGTAGACTCGACTATAGGAGACAAAATAGAATCCTTAGGAATTCCTGGCCTTTCTGGGTCACATCCCTTTACTCTAATGACCTCAGCTGCAGCAGAAAAGGAGCTGGCTTCGATGGTATTTTTTTCCTTTTGCCTGACGCTTCTCTTCCTCCATGGCAGCAGCAATAAGTCTACGTCCTTCGGCCAAGCGCATTGATTCCTCATCCCTAAGGAATGTCTCCATAAGCTTATTTTTGTCAATCGAATTCACTCCGAGTTCTTCTTTTTCCCATTCTACTAGTTGGTCCCATGCATACACAAGGGGAGTGGGATAGTCCTTAAGCCAAGAAAGGTCTCGGTGACGGATCACTTGAGCAAAGAATCCGACCATGGTTTCACCACTCTCGTCAATCTCCCTTTGAGTGTCTTTGAGATGTATGTTGACTTCCTCAACTTGCTGCAAAAACGTATTTACATTTCCTTCAGCAAGAACCGCCCTCGTTTTAGCTTCCAATAACTTAGCCTCAAGCACTGCGTTCTTTTTGGCTAAATCTGCTTTCTCTTAAGCAAGACGAGTATTCTCAGAATTGGCATCCTCAGCCTGCTTCTTTAAATCTATCTGTTCCTGACTATGGGATTCAAGCTTGGAATGATAGCGCTTTTATAAGTCGTCGAGCTGCTTCTTATAATTATCTATGTTGCATTGTACAAGAGCAAGCTTAGCTTGGGCATCCTTCAGATCTTTCTCAGAGTTTTCGATGGCCATCGCATCATATTCAGTAGCGTCAGCCATGGTTTTTACATCTGCCATCAGATCACTAATGATTTTAGAGAGAGTCTTTGCATACTTCTTCATTTCTTTATATTGTTCATCCACGAAATCTATAGTAGCGTTGACATCGTTGGCCCAATCAGATTTTACCGGTTTGAGTTTTGGGACAAAGTGCATGTGCCTGAAATGGTGTTCGGGAAATTGCTGCCTTAGAACTTCCAGTCTAGCCTGGTTCTCATCATTGAGAATAACCAGCCTTGTGGTAGTTGTCTCAACAGTGCGACGAGATAGATTCATAGCGGGTCGATCCTTTCTTGCATCCTTCCCCGATTCTGGTTGTTTCCCTTTTGGATCAGGAACCTTTCTTGAGGTATCATCTTGAGGAATCGTGCCCTTAGATGGAGTGGGAGGCTTAGCGCTGTACTTATCTTTCTCATGATGTGAAGGATGACTCTTGTGTTTGTCCGAACCTTTGTGGTGTGGGGATCGAGAACGGGAAGGTCGATAAGGCTTTGGAAGTCGATCCCTCCTGTCGTCTTTACCCCTATTCTCATGCCGATCATGCTTCTCGTCAAGGATCTATTGGGGGCATACTCGAACAAACGTCTCGCATATGATATCGCTGCCTCACCATTCGACCTATAAGAAGAAATGATGGAATACTAGAGTCAACGTTAACATAAAACTCAAGTGCTGTGACGTGCAGTACTAGAGTGTAGTGTGTTTCCTAAAGTGGTGATCCCCCCAGATAGACCAAAGCTCGGACTGAGGCCGATATGAGTAGTCTCCTTGGAATTTACTGGAGTAACTTCTTCCTCAGAAGTGAAAGCAAGAGGATTGGTAGCAAAGTCATTTGCAGTATAAAAGGTCTCGGGCAAAGGAAGATTTCCTAAATCCCGATATATAGGGTCATCAACTGTAGTCTTATCTCCTAAAGGAATGACTGATGGTAACTCATTTGGAGAGGTTGGCCTTTCAAGGGTAGCTACGTCTTCAGGAGTGAAATATTTATCTCTGTCCTTTTCAATTATGTTCGCCAATTGTCATCCTGAGTCGGAGGAGGAGAAGGAAAGTCCCTAAGGGGTACTGTTGGATTTTTCCTGCTATCTCCCGCCTCAGGAATAATATCAACTGGGGGTATGTACACGTAAGGGCCTTCTCCATGCCCTATGCTACGGATTATGGAAAGCAGACGGTGCCGATGCATATATTTGTCTACCAAACAATCCTTGATGGTCAAGAATTTTTGGTCACCATTAAGTAATCGATTCAAACGATCGAATTGTATTGGAAGCTTCTCTTGTGGAGGATTAGGAACTACAAAGAGAAAATAAGCAGCGCTTAATAAATGTAAGATAAAAGCTGGAACTGAAACTCGAAAAATATGAGTCCCTACTTGATATAATCCATCTTTTGGCACACCCGGGTTGTTGCTTGATATAAAACCATTCGGGTTTTGGATCCCCAGCATTACTACTGAACGGGACGGTGATAATTTTCCTTTTTGGCACTGATTCAAAATATACAAAGGACGGGGTGTCGTTATATCGATGCTTGAAGTCGTAAAAGAAATGAACATCTTCGAAAGTCAACTCTTCACCAAGAATTTCCTTAGAAGCTATATACAGAGTGTACAAATAGGCGTAAGAGTTGGGAAGAAGCTGCATGGGTGCAATCCTTAATTGTCTCAAGAAGTCGATGATAAATGGTGGGAATGGAGGTATTGCTCATACAAGCCACATTAATCTGGTAGTGGTCATATACCCCTCAGGTGGATTATGAGGACGATCTATTTCGGATGGCACCTCAATATCTCTTCGAAGAATCCCGTGTTTTAAGCATATCCTGGCAAGTCTGTCATTATCAATCGTCGATTCGACCGAGTCTTTAGGCAATTCCAAGAAAACTGCATCCCTAAATTCGTTAGGGGCATAGTCATCTCCTACCCCTCCTTCCTCTTCTTCACCTAGAGAGACATCACCTCCAGAAGATGTTTTACTGTTATGAACTTCCATCTCGTAGTCTGGGCCTTCACTATTCCATCCTGAATCTGAGGTGGAAGATACATCCTCAACAGGTGGATTTTCATATGACCTTGCAGCATCTCTCATTTCCGCTAATCTAGACGAGCGTCTTTCTGCCATAGTTGCTAAGCTACTGAAGAAGCAAGAATGGGATTTAGAGTGAAATTGCCCGTGTACCCAGTACATGTGTGTGCCAATGTGTGTACAATGATAGAATTAACGAAGTAAAAAGTAAACATATAAAAGTGCAGTGTAAGAAGTTGAGAAAACAATTATGTGTTCGTGATAGTCCTGGACGTTAGGGCATGTTCATAAGGCTCTATCCTAACTGTTCATAAAGTCATAATCCATGTCCAACATTGACTAAGTTAGCTGAGCCACTTTTGACAAGTCGCTTCGGATTGGATTAGATGTACATGCTAAGATCGGATTAGTTTAAGACCCCTTTTTTCTGTGCTAAGACTGGATCGGTTTGGACACCCCTGATGGTTTGGGATCGGTTCGGGATCAGTTCAGGTGTCTAAATCATCAAAAGATAAATTTTGAATATTTTCACCAAAGCGGATCGAATCGGATGAGTTTAGAAGAAGGTGGTTATGATTGAGTCGGTTAACATCGAACCAAACCAAACTGCACCAACACTCTAAAACCCATCCGTGCAGCAAAGCTCGACCTTCCAGCAATGACCATATCTACCGATCCAAACCAATTGTTGTGCATCAAAGTCCAAGTACTTTTAAAGCCTTTCCACTCCATCTCAGACATATCTACTCCACTCCTCTTTTCCTCCATCTTCTTCTTCGACATCTCAACAATATCAAACACACTCTCCATACCCTCGTCTTATCATAGCACCACCGCTGAATCAATCGAAGCCAATCCCCTAAAGATATAAGAAACCCCGCCCATGGCGGTGGCGATGGATTGAAACGCGATCCGGTTATAGTTACAATGATATCAGCAATTAAATTATAAGGTTATAAGTTAAAATCCCATCTGTAAACTTGATTTAAGAATTGGAGAAAGATCTAAATATTTGGGAGTTAGAGTTTTTGTTTTTGATGCAAGGCTTCAGGGAGGGCAAAAGTTAAGAAGAAAAATGAGGGGAAAGGGGCTAAATTTATATAAAAGGAGATGGCCTCTTTGTAATCCCATGGATTTGACACTTCGGACTGACCCAACCAACAAATGATCATAGTCAATACGCGACCCATTAGCCCACCAGCGCAACAATCGATAAAATATGTATGGAACTAGTCGAACCGATCCAGTCCGTAACGTAATCCCTAATTTCAATTCAATGCATAACGAATGCTCAAAGGAAAAATGCAAAGTTGAAAATATGCATTATAAAAGGTCACCTGAAGGGCTGACTAAGACAAGGAAATCTCAAGGTCACTCAAATACAAATGAGGTAGCCTGCACATCCAGTTCTGTATTTATAAACACCAAGATGTGCAATTTAGTGAAATGTCATGACTTTATGAACGAACGGAAATGACTATCCGACGATCTTGATGCAGTCACCAATGGACAGGGTATATCGAAGCACACTTTATTTTTAATAAATGTGTACTTTGAGGGGGCAAAATGTTAGCCGACTTTGTGAACTAGGCTACACAAAGTTAAAAGATTGATCGATTGGGAGTATTGATTATAAGAATGTTGACTAGAAGAACACTCTCCAGAAGGCCGGTTCGGATCGAAATTCTTTGACCAAGTCAAAGCTTTGTGCAACAAGAAATAAAGGAGCACAGGCTGAATTGGATCGGTTTGGATTGATCTGACGCATCCCCACTCTCCATCGCATATCCGACCCGAGTCAGAAGCAGAGGCAGTTATAGCTCACGTTCCCTGAAAACTCGGAACGGTTGTACACACGTTCCCCCATGATCACCCACGAAGATAACACTACACCATACATGCAGTTTTGCAACCCCCAAAGGAGGACATTTTGCAACGGCCTTGGGCCGTTGCTATTTAGCAACGGCTGTAACCCGTTGTAAAAATTAGTACAACGGTCTTAGTTCGTTCCACCTTTTAAAACGGATCAAACCCGTTCCCCAATTTCGAATGCCCTATAATACACTATCCCGTTCCCAATACACTTTCATTTCTTCTCGTTTGTTCTTCCATCAAAGAAAGCTTCTCGCACTTGAAATAACTAGGTTAAATCTTCTTTCCAGAATCCCTTTTGTTCCAGTTCAACAATCAAAGAAATTTCCTAATCAAACCTTAATCGAATCAGGTGCTTTTTCCAGAACGAAAGGCTCACGAGATCTTGATTCGAAGTCAATCTCTTCTCGGTATGGAAAAAAAATGATTTTTTGGTTGTTTTATCGTTGATTTAATGTCGTGGAAATAGAATCGTTAATTAGATATTAATAGTGAACGATTGTTTGTTCAATCTTGAATGAACTCAAAATACAATAAATTATGAACGATTGTTTTATCGTTTATTTGATGATTCTTGTAAATAACTGCCTGTAACCGATTCTTCATCTCCAAATATTGTATGCTACACATTTGAATCATGTATAGATAAACTTGATACGTTGAGTTACATTTATGTAGATCTCGTCGTTGTGGAACCCAATCCGTAGAAATCCATGTGCTTCGACTTGCTTAATCTCCACGATCTCTGCAACCCCAATTTTTCATCTCTAAAATATTAATTAATGTGATATTTTTCTTCTTCTTTTTCGTTTTATAAAAAAGAGTCATGGTAATGTAAATGAAAGTGAATATTGATGATACAATGCTTCTTGGTTCCAGTTATTTGTAGTGCTGACTGCTGTGGGAAGCAATTCTCAAATATCACTAGTGATGAAATAAGTCTGATAGGTTCTACTCTAACCAACATGAAATTTTCTTCTTGTAGATACTTTAGGGTGTTTTGGTAACTATCCATAGGCATGTGTATTTTTTCTGTCACTGAGTAAAATCTTCTAATTTTAATTAGCGAGCTATTTGGCAGATCGATCTGTTAATGTTTTTGTTATTTTAGTTAAAATGATTTTTTCTAGACAAACATAGAAAGTAACAATAATCCACCTCACATGCTACCAGCCAAGAATGTATTGCGGTCACACAATGCCTAATTGTTGCATGGATTAGCAGAGGTGAAACTGACAACACGCTTATATAATGTAATTTCTTTTACTTTTTTAGATACGTATCACGCTCACCAAAAGCTAATAAGATATAGAGTTTACAACATATAAAGAACAAAATATAGTAAACTTTTTTGCATAGTTTTCTTACGTCACTTTATTTGAATTCCTATTTATGAGTTTTGTGTTTTTTTCACTAAAATTTTAAGATATGCGCATTGACTTTCATTACTATGATTTGGGTTTCCATGTCATGATTGTGATTTTACATAAAATAAGTTAGTTTCAACTGCCATATTTTTATATCTACCAATTAATTTTCAGTTGTTCTTACAAGTCGCAAACCATAAATTATCATCCAAGTAACAACATGATAATATAAAATACATTATTAAACTTTTCTACACTCTATTCTCAAACATGTATGGTTTTTTTGGTTATTACATATTTGTTTGGATTTTCTAAAGTTGTTATTATATATTTGTTTGGATTGAAATGGCCAGAATTCTAGTGTGCCAGCCAAAAATGTGAACCTTGGTTAACAGACTTGAACCAATGCTATATTTGAGTTCACCTACTTTCTATGTCATCGCTATATTATCCTACTAAGTGCACTTATCATTATATTTTCCATGCAATTATTGTTAAGTGATGTCTGAAATATCGTCAACTAAGTTGTATGAGGTATGAACCGTCATAGTTAAGCAATTATTTTAGCTACAACTGCATGTTATTTTATGGAAAACCTAGCATCCTACTATTTGATGCACAAATGTTTTACTGATAAACTAACATATTTCACACTGAATTGGATTAAGAACCGATTTGTATTCCACCTAAGTTGTGTTGGAGATTACATAAACGAATTGAACTGCAATAGCTTTGTATTGCTAAAACAAACGTAGAACTTAATTGCATTTGTCAAGAATGCAGAACATGGGCTATTTCCGTTAGACTGGTGATAAATATGTCACTGACATGGATGATAAATAGGTATGAGCATCAAAACAAAATTGGACTGGCGTGCTATCCTGATCTAAAGTGTGCATTTCTTGACAAAAATTTAAAGGTAATATTGAATCATATTATGGCAAACACTATACGACATGTGCATGAGCATATTCTTTATAGTGCGCAACAAGTTTTCACTGACCAATGCTGATTACTAATATAGTATACCAAATAAACAAGGTCTTGCACTGACAATGGTTGGCCGTAACTTATAAGGCAAGCTTCATGATGCTTTCATCACTATTTAGGTTTGGGGAAAACCAGGTTGATTGAAAGTAGCTAAATGAACTACAACCAGTGGCATTTGTGGTTAGAGAATATACTGAGAAAACACGGACCGGGCTCTGTACTAAAGTAAAGACCGCTTTTAATTATGTTTGAGGTGAAGGCGTGAAGCTTAACTGGACTGCAAGGTGATAGTCCTAAGCATATCATGCTTATAGTCGTGATTGAGATCAGTCCTGATAAGGTGAACTATCTTCTCTTTAAGAGAGTACACCTAGCAAAAAGTACAAAAGGAAGAAAACTCAAACCATGAGCTTAGTGCTCGCTGCCCGCAGCAAAGCTGCTTGTGAGATTCCCAAAATGCCATAAGGTACAATTACATCAATGCCTCGAACAATGACAATTACATGGCTGTTGTAGACTACGTAGAAGAGCTCTACAAGTTTTACAAATTGGCGGAGAATTCAAATATACCTTGGGTTCTCAAGTATGAGCTGATGTCAATCAAGGCATGTTGAGGGAAATAGTGGGAGACCGGTTGATTGAAGTGAATCGCAAGTATGAACAGATGTTAGAGGGACCCTTTATTAACAACACTACCATATGTTTCTAATATGTTTTTAATGTATAAGCGCCTGAGCTAGATGTGTGACTCACCTAAGAAAAAATCTAACAGGTATGGCTATGCAATCCTTTTCTCTTATACTACGTATGTCACACCTATCCACACCACTGAATAATGCATGATGGCCAAGTAGGAACCTTGATGACAATGAGACTTACAAGAAGTGGACCAACGACATCAAGCTTTAGATGGGTGCTATGTCTCTAGTACCTGGCTGTGGGAAACCTGAAGCTCGAACTAATCAAAACACTAAACATGGTCGATCCTAACGAATATGACAATCAATACACCTCCCCTCCTATGCTCTTCACATTATGGGCCAAACAAAAAGGTAAAACCAACCTTTCTTTCTAGTTTTGTTATTTCGTATGAACTTCAGCATGTGGCTATTTTGATATATCTTCATTTCATTTCTATACACACATATGCATATAAATATTGATCTATATCAAGACATTTGATGAAAGAATCTGTATGTGAGTTTACTAAACTTTAACCATCTTTTGTCGTAGTTTTTGACATAGTTTATTATGTAGACATTTGAACAATGTTGAAGCAAAATTCATATAACGTGTGTATATTGACATTAGAGCATCTTTAAAACAAACAATACAACTTAGTCATCACATTTAATACTTTATTTGTTTCATTTTTGTATTTTTAATTTTTTTAAAAGGTTTACTATAAGGTGGATACATATATTGATTAGGTATTAAGCGCAAAAAATAGTCTGTCTAAACATGAATGTTTTTAGAAACCAATTGATACCTTAAAAAAAGTATTCTATATTGTAGTATAGACCAAGTTAGGCTACATGAAATTTGAAGCTTATAAGCAACATTGTCGCTGTTTTCATTAATAAAATTGTATTTTTGGGAAATTGTAGCACTACAAAAGGTTTTGATATATTTATCTTTGAGCTTTACAACGTGAGATTGGCAGTAGTTACATTAGGAAATATGTTACATGATCCCACATGTTATCAATAATGTTGGAGAAAACCAATTTTTTCTTGCCAATCTGTGCACTCTTTCAAGATGTAGAATTACAAGTATTAGGCTGATAAGGAGTTTATCTAGGGCAGCGATCTCGATTTTGTTCTTTCGTAATTTTATAGATTCCAATCAAATATGTAAATTTTAGGAATTTCAATTTACATTTCAAGTTCGGGTTCCATTATTTACCGAATATACTCACAACAACATCTTACCCTTCATCCTTGCTCAAGCCCAATATATCTGTCGTTTCATCCTTTTGGAGTATCCTTTTAGAAATATTTCTAAAATAACGTAAACTGTTAGTTAGCAATTTCACATGAGTTTCATTTCCAAATTTCAACTTAATATCCCAATACATTGTTCTTTATGGATGGTTGTAATCCTTTGTATAGTCTTCACAAAACATGAATTCCCATAATGGTATAATATATGCAATATTATCTACATTTACGACCAAATCATAGAAACAGAAATGGTACTAACATAGAATTTATCTACTGTTTGTAGAAAAGGGTGCCATATATAGAAAAAGTACATGATACTAAGATAATATGGGACAATGTGCACAGGAATCAAACCAATTTTCCAAAAATGCTACAATACAAGGTTTTCTATGTTTTGAAGCATAAATGATTTACAGCATAAGCAGAGGTACTAAACTAAAAATACAGTTAATTTTGATGCTAACCGAGCATTTGTCAATTAGTTGCACATAGTTTTCATCCAATACTATAACATAGAATTACTTACTAGGAAGTGAATTATATTTTGTACACAGTCGAGTAATACAGTAGCTGAATGTGAATTGGTTCATGTCTTTGAGCATGTTGATTCTCTGTTATGTGCATTGTGCACCGTGTGCACATCCTGTTGCGCACACTCATGCTCTGTCCCCCTTATCTAATTCGACTTCTAATCATACTCTGCCTCCATTGGATCAGGATTTAGGATATGATGTCTATTCCTTTTCTTGTCCTTAATCTTTTGTTGTTGACTTTGGTGGTGATAGTCAACTTGATCTTGTTTTGGATTTTTTGGCGACTGCTCCCTGGCAAGCATTGTTCAACCTGAGGGCACTTATCTTCCTCAGATTTCCTATGTCGTTTTTCCTTCTCGTATTGGTCCAGCAAATACTCCTTCTCACGTGTAGAGATAGACATTCATTTCAAAAATTAACTTCAATACAACAGCAAGATTAACTGCAGTGAATGCAGTTTCATGCAGTGAATGCCTATAACTGTAATGTTATTCAACAGTGTTGTGCTTTGAAGTGAAATTTACATATATTTGCAATTTCCTATGTTTTATCCATAACTTAATGCACAAATTCCACATTTACAACTTGTAATATACAAAATTTCAAAGCATATAACATATAATTTTTCTTAAAAAGTGCAAAACTTCAGTGAATTGACCTGAAAAACTTTTTTCTAGAAGAAGATACGCGTAATTTTGTTTGCTAAACAGGACAGCAAGGTTAACTGCATGATACATAAACATATGGACTTCCGACCCTTTCACATATACATAATACATATACACGCAATCCCCACATAACCACAAACTTTGCATTTACACTTTGCTTGAAACTAAATAAGAAATAGAAAGAAAAGAAGAAAAACAGTTTCATGCAACAATTACATCAAAGAAAGTCTTAAACCTGAAATACACCACGTTTACACCAAATATGAAATTTCTATCCGACATAGAGCACCCAATCCAAATTAGATATTGGAAAAACTCAAACTACTGTTGACGAAGAAGTCTTTTTACACCAAATTCACATGTAACATTAACTGACTATAGAATTGTCTGTGTTATCGGATGTTGGCTGCAGTGCTTTGATTCTTATATTATACTTCTTTGAAACACCAACGCTACTTCTGGAACTCGTGTCTGATTTATCCAAAGCACTTGAAAGTGCTCTCTCCCAATAAGCCTTGCCTATATAGTTCCCATATTTTCTGCATAGAAGTTTTCTTCTTTTTCTGAAAAGACCCCATGGGTCTTTGAAAATGAACTGTGCGATGCAATTCAGTTCATCAGTCTGAGAAAATCGGCTTTCGTCTACACTGTAGAAAGTTATGACTCCCTTCTTGATCGACTTTCTTCTGTATTTTGATGCTAAGTTTGTTGTATCTCGGTTTGACGAGATGAGATTTAGTGCATAGCCACAAGATCCACAACTGCATAATCAAGACTGTCATGATCAAGTCGTAATAAACATTTGGTATCTTGTACACATGATTAAGATAATTTTAAAAGACAAATTATAATCGGTAATTCCATGATCTAATGAACACAATTTTGAAGTTCAAATATGGATTTGGTAAGCTTTAATAATAATTTTTTTAGTTGGAGTTGTTAGAAGTAATAGATTAAAGTATTTCATAAATGGATCAGTTTTGCCTTTTTGCCTAGGAGGCAACAAATACACAGTAAATAATGATGCAAAGAATAAAGATGCTTTACAGCTTATTCTGTATATTATAATTTTTTATATAATCAAATATTCATAAAGCTGTCGATTCCTTTAAAAAGAAGGTGATAAACACACTGTCAACATCTCCCTTCCCTTTATAATTTCTTTCAAATAATAGAAAATAAGATAGGAGTATATTTATAATTTTCTTTCTAACAAATATCTTAATCTAATTTTTTATTAATTAGCTGCACTTTAGCATTTTTATTTTCTTTCCTTTTAGGTTCTTTCTATCTTTTACCTAAATAAGATATAAATACAAGCCTCTTTCTTACATAGATAGACAAGCCTAATCAAAATTCAAATACCGCATGGTGTCATTATCATATGGTTAGGTATGCATTAATATAGCACATCCAATAACATAGCATGCACCTTGTCAATATACAAAATGGATTTATTCAATGTTCAGGTCACTTGTCATGGTTTTAAGGATTGAATGAACATTTTTGTGAAGGCTTTAAAATGTCACCATGTAACATGGAATAATAAGTTGTACTACCAACTGTCAAAGAGAAAATAAAATAAAAAATAATATGTATTATGTGATCATAATGGGAGTAAGAGTTGTTGTACATGTCGTAGTTGAACTTTTTCACCAACTCAATATTATATACAAATAAGCCTATGTGAATTAGTTTGTCTGACAAGGAAATTTGTATTTTCTTGATCGTTCGAAAAACATTGCGTTAGATAGGAAAGAGCAACAATCAACTATCACACTTATGTCACCATAACTTATAAACTCCTTGAAAAAAAAAACTCTTATAAATTATGATATGTAGATAGCTCAAATTCAAGGCTGATGAACACACCAAGACAAGAGGCAAGCATTTTGAACGCTTATGAACACTGAACTCTTGGATTATATTAACTTTAACTATCCATACTTTAAAGTATTTGCATTGAAATAGATGCAACAAGTAAAACGTTGACTGTATTGCCAAATGTCAATGGTCTAACAAATATTGCTGCAAAAGAGTTTGTCAGCATTAAGCAATGTATAGGCTTGTTCTTCTACATTGACATGTAGTGTTAGACAATGTCTTAGCCATTATAGTGTATTGACACCTTGCATTTTCTTAAACACAAATGAATCTTGGGAAAATAACAATGAAATGAACTAGGATGTGTGCTTTTGTTTTCAGATCTGCTGTATTTGCCAACTGCAATATTTATATACTGCTGTAGAACAACAAATGTGTCTTCCTAGTTGGTGAACAGACAAGGACTGGCAATGTGTACAGTCACATGTAAATTAGTACTCCTGTATACTGTAACCATTTTGGTCAGATCACCTGAAGTTCATTTCATTTCAATACAACAAATCTATATAATATCAAATTATGAGTAGTATACTTATTTGTGAGAAACTTAACCTTTTGCAACCATCATGCTGACTTGTGCCCAATTCTAATTCAATGATACCCATTCCATGGATCTCCCCACCAACCGAGCACTTTAGAAAACTCCGTCAAGTTTCTTGTTAATGTTCTTATCTGAAAATATTTATTGCACTTGGAACAGGGTTAAGTTTATTTATTTACTATGGCGTGCAATATTTGTCCAGAATGGTTAAGCCATATTGTTTAGACCAGACAATAGTTTGTGGTTCTAGATTTCAAGGCAATCAACGTGCATCCAGTTAATAATAAAAACTATACTGAAAGACAAAGTATTTTACGTTCATTATGTGGATTGTATGAATAGATTATTTTGCTAATTTGCTTATTACCTAGTCAAGATATAAACGGATGCATTGATCTGCAAATGTATGCAATAAAAATATTTTTTTCAATTTTTTAACTATGTTATATCATAGAGAGGATAGAATGGTCATCTTGAAGTGAATCTAATGAAATTAACCCATTAAGGAAATTTTTTGTCGTGCCTATATCTACATGTGATCGCTTCCATTAAGGAGCAACATAAATTTGATTTTTATTGTTGTATGTATATTTAATATTACATATCTTGTCATTAAATGTAGTTTGACTATGATTCTAAAGTTACTTATAAAGAATGGAACTTGTATGCTCAGCTTGCTACAAAATTTTGATATTACAAGTTATCTTCATGTAGTTATATATTATTGTTATTATATATTATTGTTATGTCCATTTAAAAAAAATATTATTGTTATGTTATTTAGGCATGCCTCACATCAGATTTAGCCACAGCTTTTGGTAAGCAAATTTAGCATACTTATATTAACCGCAATCTTATAGTATTGTTTGGAACCATATTCAACATAGCCTTTCGAAATTGTACAAGTTGGCATCCATGGAACCATACTTATAATGATTTCTCCTGGCGGTCAACATCAGGGCAAGCCTTATTAAAGATTCAATCAAGCAACATTCAAGGATACATTAAAAAATAATGCCGGATGATGTAGACAGTCTATGACTTGTTCGTTGGACTTACGCTTTTGCCATTGTTGTTATCTCACTGATCATATACCCATGCCACACTGCATCTTTTTTCTTCTACTAAAGAACTCTTTGAATTTCAACCTAAGCACACTAATCCTTTTTATGACCGCTTGCTTATAATTTTTTTAGTATAGTTTTTTTGGTAATATCAATTATATCTGCTGAGTTTCAAGAGTGGACATTACTGCAGTCTTTATTATTATTTGTTCTTCCTGTATTTGTTGGCTTATACATCAGGATACAATTTGATATTTCGATCACTATTAGTTGATAACTGAAATTCAAATGAATTTCGAAATATAATGTCCTTTTTTAATTAAACTTTGATTTTCCATGTAGAAATGTATCGGTCAAAAATCATTAGTTAAAATAAGTTATACTTTGCTAATAAATCTTTCGCTTATGCAGCAGTAGACAAAGCCCCGTTGACATGGAGTACTTGAATTCAAATAGCTATTGATGTGGCTGATGCTCTTTCTCTTGTAAGCTTTACTTTATTACTCGTTCCTTACCTCTATATTAACTTAGCACATCTATTAATATGAATATGGCTTTATAAATCTGAAAATTTGCCTTCCAACAATGTTAGATTGTTGATTTCTAATGATGATAGAGGTTTTCTCAAGAAGAAGTTAAGCAACAGTACTATTACATAATGTATGATATATATTATGAACAATTAATATCGTAATATTATTATGGTGAAGTTGAGATATACCGTACCGTTATTTTGGCTACTACTATTGAACTTGGAGTACACGGTAATATTATTTTTGTTGTTGCAAACTGTTAGACTTTTAAGTTTGTGATATATTGTTGAACTTTAAAATCAGTTTGTTGTTAAATTTGATCCTTATGTTGAATCTATTGGAAGTTTTCAGTTTATTGATTTCTTTTATAATATTATGTCAAATCTGTAACCGTTTGTACTGAATAGTAACTAACGAAGGAGGGGGTAAAACAAGTTTTTTTTTAAATGTCAATTAGCAACGGCTAAAAGCCGTTGCTAAAGTAAATAAGCAACGGACTTTAGCCGTTGCAAATTGAAATATTGCAACGGCTCTAGGCCGTTGCAAATTCAAGAAATTGCAACGGCTTTGGGCCGTTGCAAAATTTTAGCCACCCTGGATTTTGCAACGGCTTCAAGCCATTGCAAAATCAATTTGCAACGGCCTAAAGCCGTTGCAAATCATCATTTCTGGCATAGTGTAACACGCTGGCGCGATATCAGAGCACCCGATCCCGATTTTGTAGCGATGAAGGCCACATGTCCTCGATCCGGATCCATTCCAGGGGGATTTTCCACCTATACATAGCCTCTAAGGCCCATTTGAAAGGATCTTTTGGCATTTTCAGAACTCTAATTCCCTTGTTAACTGAATTTCACCCATATATTCATATTACAATCATCATTTAAAGTATATTTTAGAGGAGATTGAGTAAATCTATGCATTGTATGAGTGAAATTGAGCAAGAATCATTATTGTATTTGCATTCAAGTCTTTAGGTCAAAGAGTAGAAAGTGGACGTAGGCTCTTTAACGCCAAATCACTATAAACCATGTGTTCCTTCTTTGTTTTTGATTTCATTTCATTAGAATTATTCCTAATTTGGGTGTTAGAGCCATTTTTGGATCTAATAGGTTGGCCCAATACAGTAATGCGAACCAAACCAGTTTGTACTGTTTTTACCCTCTATACACACTACACTACTATATAGTCACTAATACATAGTACTGAAGCAATTACGATTGCCTCTATGTGCTCTATGATCAGTTGGATGTTAAAGCCTGCATTCATTTCATTCGTTGTCTTCCCCCCAGGACACAATCCTGTAAGCTGTCAATATGCGTGGAAAATAATTATCTACTGTCAACATACAGAAAAGCGAAGTATCAAAAATTATCTTTTAATCAATTCAACTTTAATCAATTTTATTAGGTGTGATGTCCTCATCTGGACTCCCATATGGAATAATTATACTTTGTATTAAAAAATTATCTTTTAATTGCATATCAAGTGGAGCTGTCTTCTTCTTCTTTTTTTTAGTCCGAACAAGCGAAGTATCAAAAAATTATGAAAACCGGGCAATGTAACTGAATGTTCTGTAATCACTATTTATATGCCCATATACCCATTTGTAATCAAACATTTATCACCAACATTAAATTAACTTAGATTATAATATTTTTATAGTTACTTTGTTTCTTCCAGGAATCTAGAAAGATGAAACTACATATAAGTGAAGTCACAGACACTTCTATACAAAAAGCGCAGAGCTTTTTTTCGGGTAGTGGAATTAGGTTTTTATCTCATATCCAAAAAGCATGAATTACAGTATTAGCATAGATGGTCAAAAAGAAAGAACTAAGGTACATAAGACAGTTAGGTGTAACCTTTTACGCATGAACGAAGTAGTTGATAAAAGCATATCTGACAAGGAAATGGCAAGTCTATTCAATGCAATAGCCAATTATATTTTATCATTTTAGGCATGAACGAAGTGGACCAAGTATATGCAACGTTTTATCATTTAAACAAACATGATAACAACATTCAGGTAAATGCAAAATTATATTTTATCATTACCTGTACATTAATCGTATTGGCAAACCACGCTCAAGCACCTTAAAATCCATGATCAGTTAAATTTGTGATATCTTTACAGCATAACCTCACTGAAACAGTAATTCCTCCATCTACGACAAATATCTCCTTTCCAGATCGCGAATACGAACCACGACCCAAACCCAAAACCAGAGTTTCAACCGCAACTATCAATAAAATACATCCCTAAATCGAAAATGGTGAAAGCAAAAAATAGCAGTAAAAAAATGATCATGGAACAAAATGATTCGTGGATTGTGAAGCATGACTACATTTGAAGAAGAAAATAAATGTAATTGAAAATAAATCATGGAATGAAATGGAACAATTTTAAAGGAAAAGCCTGAGCGATTTTAGGTTTTGCTCTGTGCGGAGAAGGAGCGGTGTGGAAAAGGAAAACAATATAACTCAAAATTTAAAGGGGGGCGCCAAAATTTCGAATTTGAAGCTAAAAGATTAGGTTTGGAGCCAACTAAAACTATGTAAGACGTAGAAAACAAGTTGTAATAAAGAAATATACGTAATCTGAAGTGTTCATGTTTAAATATGTCTTTAGCATAAATTATTTATTAATCAATACCGAAAAAATTTGATTTAAATTTTATTTTTTTTCCATTAATTTTTTTTTATTTTAAAATAAAAAACAAATCAGATATACCGTGACGGGGCGCTGCCCTCCACTCCGCCGGAGGCGCTGCCTCCTGGACCCCCGCGATCTAACCGGCTAGGTCGACCGCCGTTTAAGTCAACCGCCGTTCAAGCCGACTATCGTATTAAATTCCATTAAAATCCATGGCTAATTTGCGACGGATTAGCTATGAAAATCTTATGCTACTTTTTTTTACTAAATTCTAGTATGTATACAATAGTATAAAGAAAACATCATTATTTAATTTTATTTTTTTACAAATATTTGGGTAGACATTGTAGATGTTATTAATTTTACAATGATGTGATAAATAATATAATATTATTGTTAATAATTATTATTAATGATTAGTTATTAAATATTAATAAATAATATAATATTTTTAATGATTAGTAATTAGTAATATAATATTATAGTTAATAATTAGTAATATATGATTAATGATTAATTCGATAAACATAATCAGTGTTAATTTTACGGAGGTATTGTAATTATTAATTATTGACTGTCAAAATTAGCACCTATTACAACGGGCATTTTGTGATCGTTGTAGAATAGGCATATATTACAACGGATATTTGTGAATGTTTGACATCTATTACAACGGTTTTGAAAGTGACCGTTGTAATAGATTTTTATTACAAAGGCAGCCTTTGCCCGTTGTAAAATAACCGTTGTAATAGGGTATTTTTGTTATAGTGTATTTTAATCAGAGTTAATGATTAAAATTATAACGTAGTTTAAAGGAAAATTGAAGTGAATGAAAAGGTGTGAATCCAACCAAACTATGAATTGTACAAGTAAATCAACTTAATACGAAGAATATATTAGCAATGTATTGATATGAATCACTCATAAGAACATACATACATTTAAATTATGTATCAAGAAGGATCAACGTATTCTTATTTTTCAATATTTTTGTACCTTTGAATTAGATTTAAGAAACAAATTAAACAATATAAAATCAAAATATATCATCATATATGTAAATATTTGTTCTTCTATTGTCTTTAAAATGGAAGCCACAACTTTAAACTAATGCATTAGAGTTTAAAATTTGTATGCAAGTTTTTATTTTTTATGCATTGCATTGCTAGTAATGCATAATATAATGAAGCATCTATAACAAACATGGTTTGTATATTTTGGCATCAACATTAGTTAACCAAATGAATTTTGAATCAATTAACTAAACTATAAATCTTATTCTAAGCAACTAATCATCATATAAGTGAGGCATGGAATTATATGTGTCAGCAATTAAGTTTCATGTTTTATCACGAATGCTACTAAAAATTAATACATTAAATATAAACAACTATTTGCATATTCAGATAATTGGAACATTTCCAAAGTTCAATTAGACCAATGAAAAGGAAAAAATAGGCTTTCAAATTTAGACACTGCAATTGCTTTATTGTCAATAATATATTTTATCGACTCCAGCATGATGACCTCACCTTAAATGATTCATTAATTTAGTTGAATAAAAACCAAGTGATTCACGTAGACTCAATTGATGAACGTTTGTCACATTTATAATATCATCGTATGAATATTGTAATATACGGAATCAAATCCCCCTGTACCCAAAATTCTCTTTCTTTCTATATTCAACTAATCAGGAACCCCTGATTTTCACCCTTTTGCAATTAAACCCTATTTTTTTATGTGACTTAATTTAAAAAAAAAGTGAAAATCAAGGGTGCTGATTGGTTGGATACAGTACAACAAAATGACCATATTACAATGGTGGAAAACCGTTGTAGTATACATTTTACAACGGTGGGCTAACCGTCGTGTATTAAGAAGTTGTAATAGACTAAAATCTTTTACAACTTTTTTGCACTGTTGCAACACTGTTGTAATATGTATATTCTGCAACTTTTTTCCACCGTTGTAATAAAATTTATTACAACAGTCATGCACCGTTGTAATAACATCTACTACAACTGTTATGCAACGTTGTGGTTGACATTTGGGTTTTCAAAAAAATAGACATCTTTTGCAGTTGAAAAGAACAATACACTAAATATAGCAATGCTCCATAAGCAAATCAGATATTACAGTTATTTGCAAACTAATTTATTGAAATACTCAAATATTTAGTTTTACAAACAATAAATTTTAGACAACATTTCATGCATTATTACATACTTGACCGTCACAAAGCAACTTAGTACAAGCACAAGTTATCCACAAAAAATTGCATATCCTATGGAAGTACGCTGGTCGAAGACAACGAAATCTTTACGCCCTTTATCTTTTTGATGCAAGTTCACTGCAGTGATCAAACCTGTTGCATAAGAATAAGTCTGTTGTTAGAAAAAAGAACAAAAAGTGTTTTTTTAAGCCAACAATACCAAATCTTAATAGCATCAAACATAACTAGCATTCTATACACAAGCTACAAAACACACACACACACAAAAATATGTGTGTGTATATATATATATATAAGAATCGAACAAATTGTTCGCTATGATTTAAGAAGAAATTTTAACAATAATGCTTAACGTACCTGATAGCATGAACTGCATGTGGTCCAAAGTCTTTTTTTTTAAACAATTGGATGTTGCACAACTTCTAAAAAATTGGATGTTGCACAACTTCTAAAAAAAGAGCACCAGCACTTGGACTTTCAGAAAAAAATTAGCAGATGATAATATTGACATGTAGCTAAATCCGTTAATAAACAAAGTATTCATTTAATCCAATCTTTCTAACCTGTGAATGAAACATTGCCAAACTAAAACAATAACATGTAAACTCCAAAAATTATCCTTCGTTCTTCATGTTTATCTGCCCCCACTATCAGTCGCCTTATATTCTTCTCAAAGAGATTCATTTACTTATTAATGGCTTTTGGAGCATGTATCCTTGAAATTAATGATTCAAATATTTGAGAGAAGGAAAGAAATTGATTGATTATCAATCAACTAATTGGCTCATATATGGGAAGATATAAGAGAAAGTTTGTGGAAGAAAAATAAAAGTCTAATCAATCAATTAATGAATAATCAATTTACTTAGGGAAAGAGGTTGGGACCATAATTGCACCATCCATTTATGCTCCAATCAAATCAAGGAAAATATTATTTATTTTCCCTTCATGTCCAAGCAATCTAGAAACTTATCTTCCTTATCCCCAAGAAATCCCTCTATATAAATAGGGGTCATGTTATTGTATGAAGCAAGAAATCCACCATTAATCTTCTCTCTATAATCTTTTGTACTTATTTCTTCATTGAGAAATAAAAGTTGTTGGGTCTCCGTGGACGTAGGCAAAGCCGAACCACGTTAAAAATTGGTGTGCTCTTTCCTTTATTTTCTATTTTTGTTCTCTATATAATTTGTGCCACTTGTTTTTATTTTTGGCGTTGTTGAAATTGTTGACAGACTAGATCATTGGGTTTATTTGTATTCTGCTGCCCAGATCTCTGATTTTGCACTACAGATTGGTATCGCAGCTATTTGTCTTGTTCAAAGACTTTTTCAACCACGTCAAATTCCGCAAAGAATAGCGGTGGTAGAAGCGCTACAAATTATGGATTCGCTAGGTTTGATGGAAATGGGGATTTTGGCACGTGGAAGATGAAGATGGAAGCGATGTTGAAGAAAGAAAGGACATTTAAAGTTGTCTCAAATCCAGAGAAATTGAAGAAATTAGCCCGTAAAGAGTTAGAAGAATTGGAAGAGGATGCTCTTACTACCATCCGGCTTAGCCTTTTTGATGAAGTACTTAGAGAGTTTTCTCATGTGAAAAGTGCTAAGGAATTGTAGGATGCTCTTCAGAGAAAGTTCTATGACAAATCTCTCGCCAACCGCATCATCTTACAGCAACAACTTTATTCTTTCAAAATGAGGCCCAAAACAGATGTATTTGCTCATATAGATGCCCTCAACACACTTGTCATGAATCTTCGAGCAGCTGATGTAAAGATTGAGGATGAGGCGCAAGCTGTTATTCTTTTATGTTCTTTACCTGCAGAGTATAACACTTTTGTTAACTCTATGATCTATGGACGTTCGTCTATTTGCTTGGAGGATGTGAAGACAAATTTGCATAACGAGATGTTGAGAGGAAAGTTAGCAAGCATGAGCACGGAGAATGATTCTGAAAGCCTTGTTGCACAGAGAGGAAGAAGTTAAAGTAGACCCAATCATCGTGGAGATAGAGCAAAGTCCAGATCTCAGTCAAGAGGAGCTCGGAAGGGAGTTTGTCATCATTGCAGAAAACCTGGACATTATATTGCAAGTTTCCCCAAGTTGGAGAATAAAAACAAAGCTGTTCCCCAGAAGGCTTCAGCATCTACAGCGGAGACGTCACATTCAGATAATGATCCTGGCATTTTTACAGTCTCCGCCTCTCTTTTGAAGAGTACTTTGTGGATTATTGAATCTGGAGCATCCTATCACATGTCACCTGATAGGCACTCCTTTTCCACTTATCGTCAGCTTGATGGTGGAGAGGTTCTCATGGGAAATAATGCTTCCTGTCGCATGATTGGTATTGGAACAGTAAAAATCAGGATGTTTGATGGTGTTGTTCATACTTTATGTGATGTCAGGCATGTGCCTGATTTAAGGCGTAGTTTGATCTCAGTTGGAGCATTATGCAATTCTGGCTTAAAGTGTGTAACAGAAAAAGATTCATTAAAAATTACAAATGGCTCATTGATAGCAATGAAAGGGGTAAAAGATGGAAATCTATATTTGTCGAAGGGTACAACTGCTGTTGCGGAGTCTGCTTCAGTTACTGATTCAATTGATTCTGATTCTACCAGATTGTGGCATTTTCGTATGGGCCACATTGGAGAGCGCAGTTTAGAAATATTGAGAAAGCAAGGCTTGATTGACCGTGTTCATCATTCAAAACTTGACTTTTGTAAAGGATGTGTACTTGGAAAGCAGACGAAGGTTTCTTTTGCCATTGCAGAGCATAAATCTAAAGATGTCTTAGAGTATGTTCACACCGATGTTTGAGGCCTCGCACCATGCCTATCTTATGGAGGAGCCAGGTATTTCATTTCACTTGTTGATGATTTTTCTAGAAAAGTATGGTTTTACTTTATGAAGTCCAAAGATGAAACTTTTGATAGGTTCCAAAGTTGGAAATCTCTTGTTGAGAAGCAGTCTGGAAAGAAAGTGAAGGTTCTTCGTTCAGATAATGGTGGTGAATTCACTTCTCAAAAATTCATCAAATTTTGTGAGTCCGAGGGAATTAAAAGACATTACACCACACCAGGAGACCCTCAGTCAAATGGGGTTGCAGAGAGAATGAATCAGACATTATTGGAAAGAACTCGTTGCTTACGGCTGACTGCGAGATTAAATAAGAGATTTTGGGCAGAAGCATTATCTACGGCGGTTTTCCTTATCAACCGCACTCCTTCTACCGCCATAGATATGAAGATTCCTGAAGAAGTATGGAAGGGAGGGCCTGTATCATATTCCTTTCTCGGAGTGTTTGGTTGTCCAACTTATGTGCATAAGAGCAAAGGGAAGTTGGATCCAAGATCGCGCAAGTGTATTTTTCTTGGATGTAAGAAAGGAATTAAGGGGTATAGGATATGGTGTCCTGCTACCCAGAAGATCGTTACTAGCAGGCATGTTACATTTGATGAGAAGGCTATGTTGATGGTGGAGCCTTCTTCTTCAGTTAATGATGATGTTGAGAGGACAAATTCAGAATACCAAACACAAGGCAAATCATCAGATTTCCATACAAGTAAAAATGGTGATTCCGATGACACCGTGATTGATAGGGAAGAGACAGAAGATCAACCTCAAGGTGGAGCTCAAATTCAAACTCAACCAATGAGAGAGATGAAAAGACCTACATGGCTCGATGATTTTGTGGGATTAAGCATTGAAGATATTGACTTTGATGACATGGCAGCTTATGCATTAAGCATATTTCATGATGAACCAAGAGACTACAAAGATGCCATTAGTTCAGTCGATAGCTCCAGTTGGCTAGTAGCAATGGAGGAGGAGATTGAGTCTTTGCACAAAAATCACACTTGGGATTTAGTGTCACTTCCTTCCGGCAAGAGAGCAATTGGATGTAAATAGATCTATAAGGTGAAAGATAGCGGCAATGGTGAATTGGGGTATAAAGCAAGATTAGTGGTGAAGGGATATGTTCAGAAGAAAGATGTGGAGTTTCATGATATTTTTTCTCCAGTTGTTAGACACACTTCCATTCACATTCTTTTGGCATTAGTTGCTCACTTTGACATGGAGTTAGGAAAACTAGATGTCAAGACAGCATTCGTGCACGGTGACCTTGAGGAGGGCATTTACCTACAGCAACCAGAGGGGTTCATTGATAGCAGCAGGCCAGGTCATGTTTGTAAACTTAACATATCTCTTTATAGCTTAAAATAGTCTCCTAGACAGTGGTATAAGAAATTTGATAAGTTTATGATCTCACATGGTTACTCTAGAAGCTTTAAGGACCAATGTGTCTATTTCAAAAAATGTAATGATGACATCATCTATTTGTTACTTTATGTTGATGATATGTTGATAGCTTCTAAGAGCATGTCTAAAATTTCGGAGTTAAAGATGGAGCTCAGTAAGGAATTTGAGATGAAAGATTTGGGAAACGCACGGAGAATTTTGGGGGTGGAGATTCAGAGGGATAGAAAGCAAAGAGTTTTGAGGCTCAGTCAAACTCAATACATCGAGAAAGTCCTATCTCAATTCAGTATGGACAATGCTAAACCGGTGGTTACTCCATTAGGCTCTCAATTCAAGCTATCCAGATATATGTGTCCCACATCTGATAAAGACAAAATGGATATGCGTAATATTCCTTATTCTTGTGCGGTTGGAAGCCTTATATATGCTATGGTATGCACAAGGCCTGATTTAACTCATACAGTTGGAGTTGTCAGTCGATATATGTTTAGCCCAGGTAAAGAGCATTGGCAAGTAGTGAAGTGGATACTCAGATATCTTCGTGGTACTTCTTCAGTTGGCTTGTTATATGGTGGA
This sequence comes from Allium sativum, assembly GCA_030737875.1. Taxonomy (NCBI): domain Eukaryota; kingdom Viridiplantae; phylum Streptophyta; class Magnoliopsida; order Asparagales; family Amaryllidaceae; genus Allium; species Allium sativum. Next base: position 300,370,503 of record CM060925.1, on the reverse strand, counting down.
CTAAATGGAGACATCTCTCTTAGAGGATACTGTGATTCAGATTACGCTGGGGATAGAGATCGACGGAGGTCGATGTCGGGCTATCTTTTTACACTCGGCATAGGCCCTATTTCGTGGAGATCAAAGTTGAAGTCTATCTTAGCTTTGTCGACTACCGAAGCAGAGTTGATCTCGATTGTGGAAGCAACAAAGGAAGGATTGTACTTACTTCAGTTTTTGGATGATCTTTCAATGGTGTAGCAGACAGTGGAGCTATTTTCAGACAGTCAGAATGCGATTCATCTTATTGAGAACCAGGCTTATAGTTCACGGATGAAGCACATTGATGTTAGAGGCTTCTTTCTCATGCTTGAGGAAGAACGAAGCAAGATCAAATTGTTGAAAGTGGGTACTTCAGATAATCCTTTAGATATGATGACCAAGTCACTTCCAAAGACAAGTTTGAGCATTGCTCAAACTTGATCATTTTGCTTCCTATTACTTGAGCGCTATGGGGAGCTGGGCCCAACAACTTCTATGTTGAATGTTGAAGATGAGATAATGAAGAAAGATTGCCATATTTGAATCAAGGTGGAGTGTTGAAATTAATGATTCAAATATTTGAGAGAAGGAAAGAAATTGACTGGTTTTCAATCAATTAATTGGCTCATATATGGGAAGATATAAGAGGAAGTTTGTGGAAGAAAAATAAAAGGCCAATCAATCAATTAATGAAGAATCAATTTGCTTAGGGAAAGAGGTTGGGATCATAATTGCACTATCCATTTATGCTCCAATCAAATCAAGGAAAATATTATTTATTTTCCCTTCAGTTCCAAGCAATCTAGAAACTTCTCTTCTTTATCCCCAAGAAATCCCTCTATATAAATAGGGGTCGTGTTATTGTATGAAGAAAGAAATCCACCATTAGTCTTCTCTCTATAATCTTTTGTACTCATTTCTTCATTGAGAAATAAAAGTTGTTGGGTCTCCGTGGACGTAGGCAAAGCCGAACCACGTTAAAAATTAGTGTGCTCTTTCCTCTATTTTCTATTTTTGTTCTCTCTATAATTTGTGTCACTTGTTTTTATTTTGGCGTTGTTGAAATTGTTGACAGACTAGATCATTGGGTTTATTTGTATTCCGCTGCCCAGATCTCTAATTTTGCACTATAGTATCCCTTTCTCTGCAAAGGAGGTAAATTTTTGTATCTAATTAACATCGGTTGTCCATATTTACTTGATTCCACAGTTTCTTTTAAAAAGAAATAAAACCATATAAGTTTTTCTAATGTAACTAGAACTTAGCAGTAGCAATGAAATGCATTTTTTTTAATGTCACATGGAACCATTGAAATTTATTCAATAAAACGTCCACAATAAAGCATAAGGAGATGTCGGCATCCTTAATACAAATTCATATAGCGATTAACAGTACTTAACCTTTATAAATTTTAAATTAACACTTGAATGACAATAATTGTGGAAAATAGAGGACTCACTTTCCATAAAAGTTGCAATACATAAACATCAAATTTTTCCAGGTACTTCTATGCAAAATAATTGCAATTTCAAGCAAAGTGACTAACATTGTTGAGGTTGCTTACAGCCCAAAAAAATAAAAAGGAAAATGGGATGATTTCAATTACATACAATAAGAACTAGTCAATATAAGAAATTCATTAACCATTTTTAATAAAAATGGAGATCATGAAATTGTAAATATTATAATAACTCAACTGACCAAAAAATGTTATTAATTATAATAACTCAATTTAAGAAGGCAACTTAACAATGTTATAGTTGTCTAAATTATTTCTTGATCTAATAATGTATACCTACAAGTAATCCCTGAAATATATCTCCAACAGTAGTTACTACTTCATTTATTGATGCATATTTGGTTGAGCATCCGCTAATAACAATCACTAAGGGATTTGAAAAGCGAAGTCATTCCACCATGTTGTTGCCATAGACATACGAGAAATCAAACCAAGACACGCAATTGCCACATCCGCTGATAACAGTCGCTAAGGGAAGGAAGTGTGGTTGAGATGCTACCTTTTTTTTAAATCAAAATGCCAAAATCATATGCAGCAGATGCTAAACAAAAACAATTACCAGTCAACATAATGTCCACGCATCAACAAGACTAAACCAAGTGGAACTAAATTGTCCATTTGCATAACTCGTTTCAAGGAGCAATTCACCGAACATGATAACTGCAAAAACTAAACATTAATCAACAAGCGGTCTTGCCCTCATCTGGAACAGTGTGATTCTTTCTTCAAGGTTTCGGATCCACGTAGCAGTCCATGCACGAGAAGTTGGACGGGTCGAACTGAGAAGGCAAGACGTAGTATCGATGAACTGGAATGCAGTCGTGGTGGACTTTATGGAAGCATCTCAAGCAATTCAAGAAGATGTCTTCCTCTTTATTGATGTAGACGAAGCAGTAGGAACAAAGCTATCCAGATTCGATCAAACTGAGATAGGTGGAGCAGAGAATTTGGATCCAGTACTTGATTTTGAGAAGTCAGGATTGCGATTCGGTTTTGAATTTGAGGTTGCAATGAATTCGAGGTTGCACGAATGGCAATGATTGAGATCGAGTGCGAAGTTTATGGTTGACTGGAGATGAGTGATGCGCTTGCGGATGGAAGAATAAGGAGGAGAGGAAGAGGAAGGAGATGAGTTTCGTTCTCGAATGACATTTTCGTAGTTTCGGTGTGGTTGAGATGCTGTCTACGATGACGAGGAAGTGGAAATAGAAGCCCAAAATTGAAATAACAGAAGGTGAGCCAAAAATGAAGAAAAAGCAAGCATTAAATTGGGGAAATTGTAACAACCCAGTATTTTACTAAAGTTAATTTGGAATTTTCTATATGTATTTTGAATTTAATAAGGTTTAAATATTGGTAATTCTTTTTATTGGTTTTGAAAAAATAATTTTATTTTATAAAAACTTATTTTTTTTGAGAATAAGTTAAAATATCTTTTAATTTCTGTTATCTAATTTTGTTTTATATAATGGTATTTTTTTCGCACATAGGACTTTTACAAATATCTTTTGAGTATTTAAAAATTTATATTTAAGGATATGATGATTTCTGTATTTTGTAAGTAATATTATTTTGGTATATATAGTGTTTTATGAATTTCGTATATTTGAAATAGATTCGGTAACGCAAAGTTATTTTAAAGGTTATTTTAAAGGTTATATGTAAGGTTGTAAGTAATAATAACATATAGTAATATTTTATTTTTAAAAAAGATAGTTATTTCATTTAAGGCTTTATTTAATGTTTATGAATATTTGTTAAGTAATTTAGATTCGATAATCTATAATGATATTAATATACTTGTTAAAGTATGATTTATTTTAAAAAAATTATAACATTAGATTTCGTGTAAGTTTAAAATCTTATTTTATAATTCAAGATATAAACCTTTGTAAAAATCTATTAAAGCATTTAATTTTTATTTTTAACTATTTTTAGTAATATTATTTTAGCATATAATTGATTCATTTTATAAAAATCAATTTTAAATTGTACAAAAATATTTTTACATGTGTTATATGAAGTAATATTTATGCTATAGTTACATATAGAAGTGTTTAAAATAGTTTACATATATAGTTGTTACAATATTGTTACTAAAATTAAATTTTAATTAAATAAACAAATGATTAAATTTTGGCAAACATGCATTTAATTGGAATTTTAAAGACAACATGTGTCCCTACAAGTGTAATTTTGCATGTAAATTGAATTTTATAAAAGAACAAGTGTCCTTGCTCAAAAATGTCAAGACTACCCTTTCTTTCACGGTTAAATAAGGACATGCACCCATTCATTCTCGTATTTCCGCTGCGATTTCCCTCTTCTTCCTCACATGTACACATTCCTCCACTTTCCCAGAACCTTTCATGTTCTTCACCGCATGTCTTTTCCCTTCTTACTCCACCACCACCATAAACCCATCCCATCTCATCTCTTTAAAACTGTCTATCTCCACTTCCCTGTCCTCTATCCCTTCTCATTTAAACCCACAGCTCTTCCTAGTTTTCCACGCTGCTCAAGTGAAACCGCCACTCAAATCCACATACTCCACACTAGTCCGCCTTCCTCCCGAGAGCATCCGCACCACCACCTTAACATTTCATGCGAGCAATTCCTTCTTCCCCATTTTTCAGCTCCATCGTGTTTCATTCCATTGCTCCTCTCTTTTTCCTAGCAGCTCCAACTCCATACCGCAGCCCGAAAGTTCCCCGCCTCCACCAACTTCAGTCTGTAACCAACCACCTGTTGGTTACTCCAGAAAAACAGTCTGCTTCTTATATAAAAAAAAAAAATTGAAGACGGTGACCATTGATTCCGTACTGGAAACGCAAGGATTCACGTGTGTAAATATAAAAGCCCATTCGAATTGAAGTGGTCCGCTGATTCTGAAGTTTGTTGCGGAGAAGACGTTGCACTTGTCAAAATTTTCAGTCGTAAGCTAATACTAAATTGATACCGGGTTCGTCAATGAAATCGGAGCGCAATGCAGGTGAGAAATTCTAGTTTAAATTTGTTTTAAGTTAGTCATAATAATGAATTATAATTAGTTGTTGATTTTGTATAGTAATTCGTTGATCTAGGGTTTATATGAATTTTTGTTATTGGTTGTCAATGGATGTTTAGGCAGTTGTAACACACTATACACCGAGCGTTATTCGCAGTAATGCTTTGCGCACCGTATTTGATTGTTTAAATTATTGTGATAAGTGGATTCATGACTGTTTACGTGATCAAGTTATTTGTTTAAATTTGATTGAGAAAATCACGTACACCGTAGTGGTGGAACCATACTGGTGATTAATTCAAATTCACTTTCCATGTAAATAACAATTTTATTAAAATAAAATTGGAATATAATTTTAAATTTAATTTTTTTTAATAACTATGTAGAAAATAGAAGTGAGAAAATGTCATTAGTATGGAATGGCTTTAAAATAATCCCAATCGCTTACGAGTTATTAAACATTATATGAGATTTTGAAAATTTGATCAAAGAATGATTTGGAAAATGTATACAACTTCGATTTTGTGCATACCATTTCAACAGCTATTTGTAAGTGATTAACCGAGTTATTAATTATCATTTCAATTTAATTTGAAATCAAAATTTGAATTTAAATAATTATCTTGGGTAATAAATGAACAAGTTTCGAAAATTTTATCATTAAATGTTCAATTTAATGTAACATGAAGAATGTGAAAAGGAAATGGAATATTTAATTTCATGCGAATTATTGTTTTCCATAAAGGGTTTTTGGAAAATAATCGAATGTGTTCTAAATTAAATATTATTTTTCTATTATTATTTAATTCAAATTTAAAATGATTTTTGAACTAAAAGATTTGAACATAAAGTATCATTTCAAGAAAGAGATTCGTAACAAAATTTTAAAATCTATGTTATGGAAATATAATATTATTTCAGAAAGAGGTTTAAGCCATTTAGATTGAAATCATTATATGGACTGAATCGAACGCGTCGCGCAGCTACAGTACGATAATATCGATTTTAAACTTCAAATGATAATAACTTGAGTGTTTTGAATCGGATTAACGTGAAATGAAAAACGACAGATTTCTACTGATAATGGGTTTTGCATAGAAGAGGAACTTCCAAATTCCGTCGTATGGTTTTCAAGTCAGGTATAAATTAAAATTTGAAAAGGTCTCTATACATGCAGTTCGTTGAACGTAATAGAAAATCGATTAAAATGGACTTATAAAAATAATTTAGAAATCCAGAAAAGTAGGATAAGTCATATTTTGTTATTTATTTAAAAAGTGATTCGAGTTTTAAATTGTGAAATTGGAATGATTTTGGATCTATTTGGTTAAATAACCATTTCACAATGCTTTCCATAACGCTTTTAATGTTTATTATACCATTTCTTTAAACTGATTTGGATTTAAAAATTTCAAAACATTAATCATTATGGAAAAGGATTTAAAGGAATTTAAATATATGATATGGAAATGAAATAAGATTTGAATTGAAAAGGAATGAGTTTTGATAGAATTTGTCATCTGGTATTCGATATGGATTTACAGGAGCAGACGAATACGATCAGAAATATTAAAACATATCCATATCCATATTCTGATAGTGTTTGCTTGAGTTGTGAATCAATATCAAATACAAGTCGATTAAATTCTATATAAACTTATATTTGAAAATATTTGAATCGTCATGAATGAAAATTTATAGCCAAATAAAGATTTGGTGGTTTCGATATGTCAATGAATAAATGAAGATTATTTCGAAATAGAAGGTTTTAAAAATGAAAATCGAATTTCGAGAAAATGATAAGATGATAACGTGGTTTTCTAAAATTGAACAAATCCAACCTTAATTCAAAGTAAAGTAACAACATTGGGAAGGAGATTTGAATTGAGAAACTCGTGTGGTCCATAGCTATTATTTTAATACGCTTATTACTTGGAAAGTCTGGTATCAGATATGGATCCGAAACCCATTCCAAGTAATAGTATGACGCTATAAAGAAGCTAAAGGCTTGGATATCGATAAGTGAAGACTGAGTATATTTGAATTGTTCAGATTGATTGCTGATGTCTCGGATCAAGCCGTACACCCGATACGAGTTATAAGTGGCAAGAGTCCTGAATATATTTGAATATTTTCGGGTTATTGTTCCGTTTATACCTAGAACAGACTTGTATGGATTGTGTGTCTGACATTGAAATTGACAGCACTACACTGGTTTCCATTAATATATATCGGATTCGTAGCAATAATATTATCCTTGACTCTAAGTCGTATGAACTTAGAGGGTATGCATTAATCGAAATCAGTGATATGTCGTGAATTGTCAATGTGACATACTCGAGTTATGAAACGAGCTATTGATGATCAAAGCATGGCTTATTGAAGCGAAGCTTTGTGTATATCATCACATCGACAAACCTCACACCCCAGATTCTATAGTAAACTGGCGGATAGGTTGTATAATATAAATAATATCTATTGAAATCGAAAGCTTCGGCGGTAGTACTACTTCAAAACCCGAGGGAATAAAGTATATATGGAGTCTGAAGTCTGGATGTCGGGATATATACTTTTGCACAATGTATTCGATGTCCGTTGTTTGGATGTTAATCAGGAGATACTTAGCTTCGTGTCCTTGATTGATCTTTCGTGTCAGGAACCATCATATTGGAAACTCAATCTCCAATATGAGCCAAGCGATTTTGATTATATACTTATATAGCAATATAACCAATTGGGGTTATGGGGCTATGATTCTATATTTATTTGCGAAATGATTTTCAAAACGCTATGCACTAATAATAGTACGCAAAGAGGATTTTCACGTAGTAAAGCATTTTTGGTTATCATAAGATAAAACTCGCCCATCTGGTGTGCGTTTGCATTGTGTGATATGGGATGAACTTATGATAGCCTCGCAACAGCAACAACCACATAAGTCAAACTCGTCAGGGCGTGTAAAACCACTGACGCCACTTCTAGCTAGAAAGAAACGCAAGTCCTCCCTGATGTCCTCTCCCGTTTTTGGTTCACAACCGGGGTGCGAAACTCGCAAAGTAAACGTTACACAAAGCTACGCCACAAGGTCGTGCTTTGATCATCACCACAAGACTTTGCTTTTCAACAGAAGCCTTGATCAATTGCCACTTAGGCATGCCACACAGGCAATTCACTCCATGCGTTTGATATCCATCAATATATAACCCCTGAGCTCGTACGTCTCAGAGAAGAGCGTTAAGCAAGAGAATAAATTCTCCGTCGCCAAACAGATATATATTTAATAGAGATCAATCACACGGACTAAAATCCAATGTCAGACACACAGTCCATTTACAAGTCCGTCCTGGGTCTGAACGAAACCGGAGGCACCTAGTACCCCGCATATCCATCGATCTCCAAGTCCATCTGGACGATCACCAACTGTTTCCATCTTCTTGGGTGTACAGCCCAATCAAGATCATCAGTAATCACCCAAACGACGTGAAGACTTCCGGTCTTCGACCATCGTCTTCATCTTCGACTTATCGTCGTATCAGTTATTCAAAATGGGATAAACCCGATCTTTCCGAATAACTCGCGTATATTTTAAATAAGTGTTACACAAACACAACATACGCCTCATTCCAATTCATCAGTCACTAACCGTAAATTAATCAAGAGAATAATTCCCCAAATATTAACCCCGAAGGCCGAAACCAACATCAGATCAATATCCAGAAAACCATTCTGCTTAGCTAACCGACAGTTAGTTTCTAAATTTCACATTCATAGGGAAAGGTTCCCATTAATTTTATCAAAGATAAATCCTTTAAATTTATTCTTTAATCTATTTTGAATATCAATTCAAACTAGTCGGGATTAACGAACTTTACCGAAGTAATTATTTGTTTTAATTTCCCAATCACAACCTATTCATCCCATGAAGTAAAACTGGTAATACTTCATATCTAACACCACGGTGTTATCGGTAAATTTGATTACCATTTCACGTTTAAATCTAATTAAAGATTCAAATATCGCCTGGAGCAAAACTGGTGATACTCCATTCTCGATCTTTTCAATCTAATTAAAGATTCATTAAAACTCCACTTAGTTTTAATCTTTAACTGGGTTAAAGAATCAGTGTCATTTAAAACACTGTTCACGATAAACCCAAAATCACATTCCATTAATTATCGGGTTAAAGAACGAGTGTTATTTAAAACACTGTCCACGATAAACCCAAAAATCAATATCAATTCAATTCCAATTAAATATTATTTAATTGGCATACTTCATTAAATCTAAATAAAAAGATTTAATCTTTTCTCAGCTGGGTTCAAGAACAGTGTTAGTGAAGACACCATTCACGACAAACCCAAATCACATTTGATATTAATTACAAGTCTCTGAATAGGAAATATCCCGGCTTATATCCAATATCAAATTCTACGACCAACAAATATCGTATTGGAAACAACGATATATATATATCTATATCTTTCAAATTTCCATAACAACATCTGTATAATCACGAAATCCAACATCGAAATATTCCGAAGACAATTTCGATTCAAATTCCTTCCAATGCAATCATTGGAAATTCTGGTTATTTTTAAAACCCTTTTCAAATTCAATTTATTTATTTAAAAATAAATAGAATTATAATTCTAGTTCAAAACTAGTTCATTTCGATAAAAATCTATTTTTATCTTTTCAAATATGGAGTTTTTCATCCCAATTCTTCTCAAATCATTTCTGATGATTTTACACAAATTATTACTATTTTTAATAATTTTATCAAGGCCCGTACAGTCAATTTCCATCAACGCTCATCGAACTGCACTTACAGCGACCTTTTTCAAATTTGATTTGGACATAATTCCAAATCCAACCGTTAGAATTCTAATTTCTCAAATTCGTTAGAAAGCTCTTTTCGATACGAACCCAACGGTTCCGGTTTTAGGAGAATCCGACGGTCGGATCTCCCGTAATGTCCGTTTAAAATAAATGGTCGAAATTCGCGAACTGCCGCGGCGCGGCGCGTTCTATTCAGGTCATTATGTTATATATATAATATATACTTCGTCGATTTCCTTTCGAAATGAATTTTATAAATCTTTTTAAATTCGTTTTCAAAACGGTTTCAACTTCATATTCAATTTCAATTCGAATTCGTTTATATTCAATTTCAATTCGAATTTGTTTATATTCAATTTCAGTTCGAATTCGTTTATATTCAATTTCAATTCGAATTCGTTTATATTCAATTTCAATTCGAATTCGTTTATATTCAATTTCAATTCAAATTCGTTTATATTCAATTTCAATTCGAATTCGTTTATATTCAATTTCAATTCATTTCATTTCGAAATCGTTTTCAATTCATTTCATTTCGAAATCGTTTTCAATTCTTTTCATTTCGAAATCGTTTTCAATTCATTTCATTTCGAAATCGTTTTCAATTCATTTCATTTCGAAATCGTTTTCAATTCATTTCATTTCGAAATCGTTTTCAATTCATTTCATTTCGAAATCGTTTTCAATTCATTTCATTTCGAAATCGTTTTCAATTCTTTTCAATTCTTTTCAAAGTTTCAGATTTTGAAATCACTTTCGATATTCATTATAAAATCGATATAAATATCGTTCACGTCAAAATAGCGTCAATCTAATCAATACGGCTTCATATATTCCTATCTTCAAATATTCTATTTCAAATATTTCTTTTTCAAAACTGGAATGAGGCCCAATCAATTACCATATAATGTTAATTATATGGATTTTCTACAACACATGTATATATCAACAACGATGAATAATCAACCATCATCCAAGGTGCATTCTACACTGTATAAGCATCAAATATAAATATTCAACGCTTATAACAGCCTGTCAATCAATCGATCGACATACAACTAAACAATCGGGATTAGTGTACGTCAAATATCATCCCAATACCCGTGTGGGGTTTCAAGCAATCAAACACAGATTTTTATTTGTGCAGTTGGGCGATGTGTAAAATTTATCGTCCCAATCAATGTCCTTCAAATAGGTGTACATAAACAAACCGTCCGGTTTGTAAATGAATATTTATTTATTCACATTCACGTTAAAAATTATATTTTTAACGATCAAATATTTTATTTTAACACATGAATTTTTATTCAGTTCATTTACCAAATAAAAATGATATTTTTATATTTCTAACTTATTTTATAAAATTTCGGCGGCATAACGGCACGATACTAGAAACGGGACGAGGCCTAGCCTTATCCCCGGTCTAGTGAAGGCCCACGCCATTCACACATTAATCAAATCAATTTCATTTCACCAACCAATTCAAATTTCAATCAAATCATCTAACTAATTTATGCAACCAAACAACTAAACAAACAAGCCATCCATGGTCTGTGGATGACAGGTGTCGGGTGCTACTAAACACCGTCTGCATCCTAGTGTATATATAACTAGAAAAAGAAATTGAAAGGTGAGAAGTTCTCACCAATAGCTATCCAATTCCACGACACTTCATATGGAGAAATCTTCATCGTTCTCGCCCTTTTTTCACCATCGTTGCCCGTAGCCACTATATATATATAAAAATTGAATTTTCACTATGCTATTCAAAATATAAAAATCAAATTTTTATTATGCTATTCAATATATAAAAATCAAATTTTTACTTCGATGTTCAATATATAAAAATCATATTTTTACTTCGATGTTCAATATATAAAAATCATATTTTTACTTCGATGTTCAATATATAAAAATCATATTTTTACTTTCCTACAATATAATCAAATCTTTTTCAGTTTTAAACTAAACAAAAATCAGTTTTTAATATAAACAAAAAATCAGTTTTTTTATATAAACAAAAATCAGTTTTTTAATATAAACAAAAAATCAGTTTTTTTTATATAAACAAAAATCTGTTTTTTAATATAAACAAAAAATCAGTTTTTTTATATAAACAAAAATCAGTTTTTTAATATAAACAAAAATCAGTTTTTAATATAAACAAAAAATCAGTTTTTTTATATAAACAAAAATCAGTTTTTAATATAAACAAAAATCAGTTTTTTTATATAAACAAAAATCAGTTTTTTAATATAAACAAAAAGTCAAGATCTTATTGTCTTTCGAAGGAGGGAGGCCGGGGGAGTCACGGTCGGAGACAGGGGGGGTTTCGCCGGAGCTGGCGATGGCGTGAGGAGGTGGCTGCGCTGGAGGAGGGTGCAGCGCGTTGTGGCGTCGGTTGCGATAGGCGTTGGGGCAGTAGGGTTTTTGGAGAGAGGAGAACGGGGAGGCTGGAGGATAGAGGATCAGCGAGGGGGGTTTGCGCCACCGCTTGGGGGGTGCGGTGACGGCCGGAGCCATCTGCGACGGAGGAAAGCTTGCGCGATTTTTTCCTCTTCTTTTTTTTGTTTTGATTTTAACGGGGGGGGGGGGGGGCAGGGTAGTTAAGGAGAGAGAATATTTTTATTTTATTTTATTTGTAAAAAGTTGACTTTTACATACGACCTCGAAACGAGGCCCACCGCCTGTCGTCCATAGCTAATTACCCCCATTCCGAACACAATGGGATATGTATCGTAGGCTGATTCGGCTGTTACAATCAGTTTCCGTTGAATTTACATTTAAATCATTATATTGAATTTTAAACGTACATTTCAAATTACCGGGGTCACATACTAACTAGAAAAATTCCCGAAAAATATTTTCTAGCTTCGTATTGACGATACGGTCCTAACAAAACTAATTTCGTCGAATTCTGAGACCGTTGGAAAAATGGTCATTTTCCAGTCGATTAAAATCAACTGAAACTGGTCAAACGCATTTTCCTTTGCCACGCTCACATATTGATTCAAAAAATTATGAAATTTGGAATCTAGCAATAATTTGACATCACGGACCCAACAAAAGTGGTTTCGTCGAAATCCGAGGTCATTTGCAAAATGTCCATTTTTAAGGGCCTGAATTCCATAGCGACTATTCAGAATTTTCAATTGGACATATCTTTTGATTCCCGCTATGAAATTTTGATTTGTTGGATTCGTTGGAATGATATTATCAATTAGATCCTAATGTTTTTGGTTTCACTAAAATCCGGATTGTTTTGCACCCGGTACATTCAATTGAAGTTTGAAATCGAATTATCGAACTACCGCGCCATTTTCAATTCTATTTATAATTATATATAAAAATTTATATTCTAATGACGACGTATATAATATATACGTTCTGAATATGTTCGAAATAAATTTCTCGTCGATATTATTTAAAATACTTTATTTTAAATGTTCAAAATTCGCTAAAAATGCCAATTTAAAAATTTCAAACTGGCTCGCATTTTCCGGGTTATTACAATCTCCCCCACTTAAAACTTTTCGTCCTCGAAAAGGAACGAAGCCGAAAGTTGTTTTCTAACCAACTCAACCTTCATTGTTTTCATTACGGCTTAAGTTCTTCAACTTTTCAGTTTCTAAAAACCTTTCCAATTTCTCAAAAATTTGGCTAACACCCTATATTTTCGAAGAATTTCGCCATAACCTCCCCTGCAATGGGAGCATCGGGAAATCTCAAATAGCTTCCCCGGTTCTTCAGATCTCAAAAAGAAAAAGAAAAAGCCAAGCGGCTAGCCAATAGGCTCATAAAATCATCATCACCCAAACAAAGCAGTAAATTATGTAGTAAACATGTACCTATTTGTCGGGCAAACAAATTTTATTTTCTGCTCTAGCCTCCTTGTTATGACCTGTTCAATGTAAGTACATGTATATGCAAGAAAATGCGACCAATTTTCAATACAATTCAATATTTGATTCAGTTAGGCATAATGGTTCAAAATTATCAAACAATTAAACAAACAACACAAACATCAATCAATTAGTGAATTATCATTTGAAATTCATAACTTTGATATATAGTCAAAAATCTCATTTTTGATGCCAAATCACAACAATAAGCCCTATCTAATTTTGGTTCTCACACCAGTCAATAGAAAATATATAGAAAGCCCACTTTCATCACTCGAACATAAATTCTAATGATGGAGCTCCATCATCAAAATCATCTTCGGGCGATTAGAGTGTAATTCTATATCTATCCAGTATATTAAAACTTCAAATACACGTTTGCAAGGCGTATATGAAAAATCTTTATATACTGGACTGTCCTAATCAATATAAAATAAATATCCAAATACGTATACAACGATTTAAATTTTCAAAACAAAAATTGTTTTCATTTTAAAAATATACTCCTCACACTCGTTCTAGGATACTACTGATCCCATCTCTAACGAGTCATTCCCATTGGATATTACTAATCCAATATCTGATGAATTCTTTCGTATGGTTCTAATGTGCCCTGTTCTCTGCTTTGTAAACCAAATCTCTGATACCAACTGTGAAGACCCGCAACTTCCCCGGTGAGGAAAGCGTCGGATAGTTCGAGAACAAGCCACAACAGAACGCAGACGGGAGGACATTTCATTGTATATTACAACAATGCATCAGATTACAAGAATATACAGAGTATAAATGAATATTACACAGAAATATCAGAGATTTAAATTACATTCAAATACATCGCAGCGGAAAATAATACAATACACAACTAGAAGTAGATATACGGATACAAAGCTTTCCGGATATCGTTCCAGCTGTAAACAAGGATCCTGTGAATATAAATCTGCAAAACCAAAACTACTAGCTGCCCGTGTCGAAAATAAGGGCACCCAGAGTTTAGGTTAAAACAATAAACTCAAGGTCAGTCATGTGACTGGTGTGAGAACTAAAACAGTTATTAATCTTTATTTTTAAAGTTAGGTAAATCAAGGGACCACGCCGTATAACACGGAACGGGTTTCCTCCCAAGAATACCGGTGCATAAAACAAACAACGCAATGCTAAATAAAGAAAATGAAGCTGTTATAAGACCCAGGTCCTATCACACAATGCAACGCAAGCCGGGGGATAGGGTTTTCCCTTATAACAGCCAAAGAATGCTTGATACGTTTAAAACAGATTATTTGATACTATTATAAGTGCATAGTGTATAAAACAACTTCAAATCATAAGTATCAATCATAGGCGACATGAGCGTCCCATGCCACTATGTCGCCATAAATAGGTTTACAAATAAAACCGCAAATGGCACGTATTTGGAAATTGGGTTTCCATCTATGAACCGAGGCAAAAGATAGTCCTCAACCGATTCGAGACTCTCTAGCCCGAGCCTTAGGGTCAGAGCGCATCGACCCTTGGATCGTCAGGGCCGGTCCACCGATGTGGATTAAACTTAAACCCTGAACATGCGTTCCCCCGCCCTATGGGGCGTAAATGAGCCAACGAATGACTCCATCGGACCCGAATCGTCCGATCAAACCGAGGCACCTCGCAACAACAACAACCACATAAGTCAAACTCGTCAGGGCGTGTAAAACCACTGACGCCACTTCTAGCTAGAAAGAAACACAAGTCCTCCCTGATGTCCTCTCCCGTTTTTGGTTCACAACCGGGGTGCGAAACTCGCGAAGTAAACGTTACACAAAGCTACGCCACAAGGCCGTGCTTTGATCATCACCACAAGACTTTGCTTTTCAACAGAAGCCTTGATCAATTGCCACTTAGGCATGCCACACAGGCAATTCACTCCATGCGTTTGATATCCATCAATATATAACCCCTGAGCTCGTACGTCTCAGAGAAGGGCGTTAAGCAAGAGAATAAATTCTCCGCCGCCAAACAGATATATATTTAATAAAGATCAATCACACGGACTAAAATCCAATGTCAGACACACAGTCCATTTACAAGTCCGTCCTGGGTCTGAACGAAACCGGAGGCACCTAGTACCCCGCATATCCATCGATCTCCAAGTACATCTGGACGATCACCAACTGTTTCCATCTTCTTGGGTGTACAGCCCAATCAAGATCATCAATAATCACCCAAACGACGTGAAGACTTCCGGTCTTCGACCATCGTCTTCATCTTCGACTTATCGTCGTATCAGTTATTCAAAATGGGATAAACCCGGTCTTTCCGAATAACTCGCGTATATTTTAAATAAGTGTTACACAAACACAACATACGCCTCATTCCAATTCATCAGTCACTAACCGTAAATTAATCAAGAGAATAATTCCCCAAATATTAACCCCGAAGGCCGAAACCAACATCAGATCAATATCCAGAAAACCATTCTTCTTAGCTAACCGACAGTTAGTTTCTAAATTTCACATTCATAGGGAAAGGTTCCCATTAATTTTATCAAAGATAAATCCTTTAAATTTATTCTTTAATCTATTTTGAATATCAATTCAAACTAGTCGGGATTAACGAACTTTACCGAAGTAACTATTTGTTTTAATTTCCCAATCCCAACCTATTCATCCCATGAAGTAAAACTGGTAATACCTCATATCTAACACCACGGTGTTATCGGTAAATTCGATTACCATTTCACGTTTAAATCTAATTAAAGATTCAACTATCGCCTAGAGCAAAACTGGTGATACTCCATTCTCGATCTTTTCAATCTAATTAAAGATTCATTAAAACTCCACTTAGTTTTAATCTTTAGCTGGGTTAAAGAATCAGTGTCATTTAAAACACAGTTCACGATAAACCCAAAATCACATTCCATTAATTATCGGGTTAAAGAACGAGTGTTATTTAAAACACTGTCCACGATAAACCCAAAAATCAATATCAATTCAATTCCAATTAAATATTATTTAATTGGCATACTTCATTAAATCTAAATAAAAAGATTTAATCTTTTCTCAGCTGGGTTCAAGAACAGTGTTAGTGAAGACACCATTCACGACAAACCCAAATCACATTTGATATTAATTACAAGTCTCTGAATAGGAAATATCCCGGCTTATATCCAATATCAAATTCTACGACCAACAAATATCGTATTGGAAACAACGATATATATATATATCTATATCTTTCAAATTTCCATAACAACATCTGTATAATCACGAAATCCAACATCGAAATATTCCGAAGACAATTTCGATTCAAATTCCTTCCAATGCAATCATTGGAAATTCTGGTTATTTTTAAAACCCTTTTCAAATTCAATTTATTTATTTAAAAATAAATAGAATTATAATTCTAGTTCAAAACTAGTTCATTTCGATAAAAATCTATTTTTATCTTTTCAAATATGGAGTTTTTCATCCCAATTCTTCTCAAATCATTTCTGATGATTTTACACAAATTATTACTATTTTTAATAATTTTATCAAGGCCCGTACAGTCAATTTCCATCAACGCTCATCGAACTACACTTACAGCGACCTTTTTCAAATTTGATTTGGACATAATTCCAAATCCAACCGTTAGAATTCTAATTTCTCAAATTCGTTAGAAAGCTCTTTTCGATACGAACCCAACGGTTCCGGTTTTAGGAGAATCCGACGGTCGGATCTCCCGTAATGTCCGTTTAAAATAAATGGTCGTAATTCGCGAACTGCCGCGGCGCGGCGCGTTCTATTCAGGTCATTATGTTATATATATAATATATACTTCGTCGATTTCCTTTCGAAATGAATTTTATAAATCGTTTTAAATTCGTTTTCAAAACGGTTTCAACTTCATATTCAATTTCAATTCGAATTCGTTTATATTCAATTTCAATTCGAATTCGTTTATATTCAATTTCAATTCGAATTTGTTTATATTCAATTTCAGTTCGAATTCGTTTATATTCAATTTCAATTCGAATTCGTTTATATTCAATTTCAATTCGAATTCGTTTATATTCAATTTCAATTCAAATTCGTTTATATTCAATTTCAATTCGAATTCGTTTATATTCAATTTCAATTCATTTCATTTCGAAATCGTTTTCAATTCATTTCATTTCGAAATCGTTTTCAATTCTTTTCATTTCGAAATCGTTTTCAATTCATTTCATTTCGAAATCGTTTTCAATTCATTTCATTTCGAAATCGTTTTCAATTCATTTCATTTCGAAATCGTTTTCAATTCTTTTCAATTCTTTTCAAAGTATCAGATTTTGAAATCACTTTCGATATTCATTATAAAATCGATATAAATATCGTTCACGTCAAAATAGCGTCAATCTAATCAATACGGCTTCATATATTCCTATCTTCAAATATTCTATTTCAAATATTTCTTTTTCAAAACTGGAATGAGGCCCAATCAATTACCATATAATGTTAATTATATGGATTTTCTACAACACATGTATATATCAACAACGATGAATAATCAACCATCATCCAAAGTGCATTCTACACTGTATAAGCATCAAATATAAATATTCAACGCTTATAACAGCCTATCAATCAATCGATCGACATACAACTAAACAATCGGGATTAGTGTACGTCAAATATCATCCCAATACCCATGTGGGGTTTCAAGCAATCAAACACAGATTTTTATTTGTGCAGTTGGGCGATGTGTAAAATTTATCGTCCCAATCAATGTCCTTCAAATAGGTGTACATAAACAAACCGTTCGGTTTGTAAATGAATATTTATTTATTCACATTCACGTTAAAAAATATATTTTTAACGATCAAATATTTTATTTTAACACATGAATTTTTATTCAGTTCATTTACCAAATAAAAATGATATTTTTATATTTCTAACTTATTTTAGAAAATTTCGGCGGCATAACGGCACGATACTAGAAACGGGATGAGGCCTAGCCTTATCCCCGGTCTAGTGAAGGCCCACGCCATTCACACATCAATCAAATCAATTTCATTTCACCAACCAATTCAAATTTCAATCAAATCATCTAACTAATTTATGCAACCAAACAACTAAACAAACAAGCCATCCATGGTCTGTGGATGACGGGTGTCGGGTGCTACTAAACACCGTCTGCATCCTAGTATATATATAACTAGAAAAAGAAATTGAAAGGTGAGAAGTTCTCACCAATAGCTATCCAATACCACGACACTTCATATGGAGAAATCTTCATCGTTCTCGCCCTTTTTTCACCTTCGTTGCCCATAGCCACTATATATATATAAAAATTGAATTTTCACTATGCTATTCAATATATAAAAATCAAATTTTTATTATGCTATTCAATATATAAAAATCAAATTTTTACTTCGATGTTCAATATATAAAAATCATATTTTTACTTCGATGTTCAATATATAAAAATCATATTTTTACTTCGATGTTCAATATATAAAAATCCTATTTTTACTTTCCTACAATATAATCAAATCTTTTTCAGTTTTAAACTAAACAAAAATCAGTTTTTAATATAAAAAAAATCAGTTTTTTTATATAAAAAAAATTAGTTTTTTAATATAAACAAAAAATCAGTTTTTTTTATATAAACAAAAATCAGTTTTTTTAATATAAACAAAAAATCAGTTTTTTTATATAAACAAAAATCAGTTTATTAATATAAACAAAAATCAGTTTTTAATATAAACAAAAAATCAGTTTTTTTATATAAACAAAAATCAGTTTTTAATATAAACAAAAATCAGTTTTTTTATATAAACAAAAATCAGTTTTTTAATATAAACAAAAATCAGTTTTTTAATATAAACAAAAAGTCAAGATCTTACTGTCTTTCGGAGGAGGGAGGCCGGGGGAGTCACGGTCGGAGACAGGGGGGGTTTCGCCGGAGTTGGCGATGGCGTGAGGAGGTGGCTGCGCTGGAGGAGGGTGCGGCGCGTTGTGGCGTCGGTTGCGATAGGCGTTGGGGCGGTAGGGTTTTTGGAGACAGGAGAACGGGGAGGCTGGAGGATAGAGGATCAGCGAGGGGGGTTTGCGCCGCCGCTTGGGGGGTGCGGTGACGGCCGGAGCCATCTGCGACGGAGGAAAGCTTGAGCGATTTTTTCCTCTTTTTTTTCTGTTTTGATTTTAACGGGCGGGGGGGGGGGGGCCCTGAGTAGTTAAGGAGAGAGAATATTTTTTTTATTTTATTTGTAAAAAGTTGACTTTTACATACGACCTCGAAACGAGGCCCACCGCCTGTCGTCCATAGCTAATTACCCCCATTCCGAACACAATGGGATATGTATCGTAGGCTGATTTGGCTGTTACAATCAGTTTCCGTTGAATTTACATTTAAATCATTATATTGAATTTTAAACGTACATTTCAAATTACCGGGGTCACATACTAACTAGAAAAATTCCCGAAAAATATTTTCTAGCTTCGTATTGACGATACGGTCCTAACAAAACTAATTTCGTCGA
Organism: Allium sativum; assembly: GCA_030737875.1. Classification (NCBI taxonomy): domain Eukaryota; kingdom Viridiplantae; phylum Streptophyta; class Magnoliopsida; order Asparagales; family Amaryllidaceae; genus Allium; species Allium sativum. Next base: position 300,350,737 of record CM060925.1, on the reverse strand, counting down.
ATTCTGAGACCGTTGGAAAAATGGTCATTTTCCAGTCGATTAAAATCAACTGAAACTGGTCAAACGCGTTTTCCTTTGCCACGCTCACATATTGATTCGAAAAATTATGAAATTTGGAATCTAGCAATAATTTGACATCACAGACCCAACAAAAGTGGTTTCGTCGAAATCCGAGGTCATTTGCAAAATGTCCATTTTTAAGGGCCTGAATTCCATAGCGACTATTCAGAATTTTCAATTGGACATATCTTTTGATTCCCGCTATGAAATTTTGATTTGTTGGATTCGTTGGAAAGATATTATCAATTAGATCCTAATGTTTTTGGTTTCACTAAAATCCGGATTGTTTTGCACCCGGTACATTCAATTGAAGTTTGAAATCGAATTATCGAACTACCGCGCCATTTTCAATTCTATTTATAATTATATATAAATATTTATATTCTAACGACGACATATATAATATATACGTTCTGAATATGTTCGAAATAAATTTCTTGTCGATATTATTTAAAATACTTTATTTTAAATGTTCAAAATTCGCTAAAATTGCCAATTTAAAATTTTCACACTGGCTCGCATTTTCCGGGTTATTACAGGTAGGCGGCAGTTGTAGCTGAGGATGACCCACTTCCATAGGTGGGAGACGATGGACTTGATGATGTTATGGAGGATATGGAGAAGCCCTTGCACGAGGACGATATTGCACCAGATGGTAACGATGGATTTGTAGCAGACAATGATGATATTATAGCAGGTTACGATGGATTTATAGCGGATGAGGTTGAATTTATCGTGGGAGTAGATGATGATGGCTATATAGGCGATGATGAGGAGCCATTTGCTGATGAGGAGCCTGAGGAGATCAGTTTGACTGGTCCATCCGATGATGGATCAGATGCCTCGGATGACTAGATGCGATGAGTTTGGACCTTGTTATAGTATATATATATGTTATCTTAAGTGCTTAGATGCACTAAGATTTTTTAGGCTAGTATTGTTTTTGAGGGACTAGTATCGGATAGCTAGGTACACTTTTGGTGACAGTGTTTTTGGACTACCTCAAGTACATAGTACGTACTCAAGTAGGGTTAGATATATTTTGTATGCTTACTTGGATTATATTTTTGATATAACATTTTGGTTTGACTATGATATGTGTGTTCCACTTTTTAAATTTAAGTATGTTTGTTTTGAATAATTATGAAACCTGTTCCAAAACATATAGAAAAGTCTGATTTATAGTGTGTATAGAAGTTTAAAATTAACTATTCCCCTTTTCGAGGACGAAAAGCCTTAAGGGGAGGTGATTGTAACAACCCACTATTTTACTAAAGTTAATTTGGAATTTTCTATATGTATTTTGAATTTGATAAGGTTTAAATATTTGTAATTCTTTTATTGGTTTTGAATAAATAATTTTATTTTATAAAAACTTATTTTTTTGAGAATAAATTAAAAGATCTTTTAAGTTCTAGTATCTAATTTTGATTTATACAATGGTATTTTTTTAGTACATAGGATTTTTACAAATATCTTTTGAGTATTTAAAAATTTATATTTAAGGATATGGTGATTTCTATATTTTATAAGTAATATTATTTTGGTGTATATAGTGTTTTATGAATTTCGTATATTTTAAATAGATTCGGTAATGCAAAGTTATTTTAAAGGTTATATTTAAGGTTATAAGTAATAGTAACATGTAGTAATATTTTTTTTTTTTAAAAAGATAGTTATTCCATTTAAGGCTATATTTAATGTTTATGAATAATTGTTAAGTAATTTAGATTCGATAACCTATAGTGATATTAATATACTTTGTAAAGTATGATTTATTTTAAAATATTTATAACATTAGATTTCGTATAAGTTTAAAATCTTTTTTATAATTCAAGATATAAAACTTTATAAAAATCTATTTAAGTTTTTAATTTTTATTTTTAACTATTTTTAGTAATATTATTTTAGCATATAATTGGTTCATTTTATAAAAATCTATTTTAAATTATATAAAAATATTCTTATATGTGTTATATGAAGTAATATTTTATACTATAGTTACATATATAAGTGTTTAAAATAGTTTATATATATAGTTCTAAAATTAATTCTTTATTAAATAAACAAATGATTAAATTTTGGCAAACACGCATTTAATTGGAATTTTAAACACAGCATGCATCCCTACAAGTGTAATTTTGCATGTAAATTGAATTTTATAAAAGAACAAGTGTCCTTGTTTAAAAATGTCAAGACTACCCTTTCGTTCACGGTTAAATAAGGGCACACACCCATTCACTCTCGTATTTCCGCTGCGATTTCTCTCTTCTTCCTCACCTGTATGCATTCCTCCACTTTCCCAAAAGCTTTCACGTTCTTCATCGCATGCCTCTTCCCTTCTTACTCCACCATCACTGTAAACCCTTCCCATCTCCTCTCTTTAAAACTGTCTACCTCCACTTCCCTGTCCTCTATCCCTTCTCGTTTAAACCCATAGCTCTTCCTAGTTTTCCACGCTGTTCAAGTGAAACCGCCACTCAAATCCACCTACTCCACACCTTGCTCCCAAGAGCATCCACACCACCACCTTAACATTTCACGTGAGCAGTTCCTTCTCCCCCATTTTTCAGCTCCACCGTGTTTCATTCACTACACCATATATGCTGATTAGGCTGTGTTTTTAGCCGTATCTAAAGCTATTGGGCACAGTAAATAGCCGTATCAAAAAGTGACTTGTTAAATTATTAGATACGACTTTAACCCGTATCTCAATGGATTAACATATGGCTATTAGCTGTATCTAAAGTGTATGTAGAGACGGCTAAAAACGGTATCTTATACACACACATACATACATACACACACACACACACACACACACACATATATATAAGCAGAAACTGCAGCACATATTATTTGTAACACAAAGCATATATAACACTGGATACACTAGTTCAGAATTGTAACAGTAAATGAAACATTCGTATGAAATATTTCATTACATTACAATATGTAATGATACATGCTATTTGATTACATTACAATAAATAAGTACACGCAGTTTCATTACACTAGAAAAGATGCATAATGTTACATTACAATAAGCTGTGATAAATACCCGAACCGGCGTCATGAGCTTGTTGAATCAATGCTTCCTTCAAGATGAACATCCACCAAAACATTGCATTCTATCCAAGACATGAAGGAACCCTTCAGGAAGATCAACACACTATTCTATCCAAGGCCTAGTAATAAGTTAGCTTGGATAGCATATAGTGTGTACACTACAAAGACCTGTAAAAAAGTGCAAACCGCATAATTTAGGATAAGATATATGCCCACATTATTATTTTCATTGGTAGCTGAATATTGCAAGTCTACAACATTTTTACTTGTTCAGTCGAGACTGAGTCTCGATTAAAGACAGTTGTAATAGCCTAATTAAAGAGCAATATAGAGGATATGTCCACATTATTATAATTCTCTTTATTGTCACTTGGCTGCAATGTAGATATAACATTGCATTAGCAAGTTCTACGAGTGGTCGCCCTTAACCAGCCCTATTCGCTCTTAACCAGCTCTATTCAAAGCTTGACTCATACTCTAATTTTGACCTGATCTAAAATTGCTTCTGGTTACGACTTTGAGGCTAAAAGAATTAATGAATTCCGACTTGATATGAAAGAGTTATGGACACTCAAAAATGGACTCAGGCCATGTTTGCAGCAACAAAATGTGCACTTGCAAAATCTTGTGGCCGAACTGATCTCGCCGCAAAGGTTATAGATATCAAACGAAGTATTTTTGCACATAAATTTTCATGTATCTATACCATAACACATAAATTTTCATAGAAAAAGTGAGATATTAACTGAAGTTTAGATCAATAAACTCACACCCATGCTTATTAGCTTCATCCAAATGATGGAGGCTGCATGCTGCACACACATGTTATATTAATAGTCAGCTTCTATTTTTTCACGTAAGTTGACTAATGAAAATGATTTGTTACATGAGCACAAAGCAACTTGGTTCAATGCAGCAAGTCATAAATGGAAAAGCAGTTTTACGCCTTTACTTACACGCAGTGTGACACACATGACACACCAAACAAATTGACTAAATCTCAACCTATAAATGCCATTCTATTTTCATTCATGCATCCATCACCGGCTTTTCTACTCAATCACACAAATTTCCCAATATCAATTACCAGATACATGCAGCTCAGTCAACAAAACTAATATGCTTTAGTTCTCAAATCAAATCATACACATGCACTTCAGATCGGTTATAAGGATTAGTGTACATGGTGCATTAATACACACAAATAAGCAGGGCAGCACAATCAAAAGTGTCTGAATTCAAGGTAGACAAATACAGCACAAGTATATGATAGCAAATACACTGCCGCACTATAATACTGGGGATAATACCCAATTTAAACACAATAGCAGCATATTAAACCTAATTTAAACCCAATTCGAATTCAAATTAAACCCAAATTAAACCCTATTCATATTTAAATTTAACGGTGATCAAGTACTCACCTCCAGAGTTGACGAGAAGGATGGACAGCGGTGGACTGAGGCTTCGCCGGTCAGCTGAAGGCATCGCGAGATGATGATAAATCATGGACTACGGTGGATCAATTATTGACAAAGGAAGTCGGTCGAGTACCAAAACCCTAATTTGGATATTCGGTGGTCGCCATTGCAAAATAAAAAAGGGATTATTCGGCCGAAAATTTTGCTAAAGCAAAACTCGATCGTGCCTATGTACAGGTACGGAAGGGGGGAGGGAGGGGGAATTTGATACGAATTTCATACGGTCCAAAGCCGCATCAAATGAACTAATCCAGGACTTCGTTGATGGACGGTCAGATTAAGGGTGTTTGGGGTGGTGCAGATCGCAAGACTTAGTTTGATACGGATTTGAGCACTGTCAAATTTGATACGGCCAATTGCCCAATTTTACGCCCGCATCCTGGTGTGCCAAATTGGCTGATATGGTGTAGTGATTCCATCGCTCCTCACTTTTCCCTAGCAGCTCCACACCGCAGCCCGACTGTTCCCCGCCTCCACCAACTCCAGTCTATAACCAACCACCTCTAACACATCAGATCGCACCTCTTTTCCCCTGAAAACCTCACGCCGAACTCTCCACTTTACACCACAGCTTTCCCTTTTTATTTCCGTTTCATTAAACCGTGGTCCCACTCGCGTGTTGTCTACCCTTTTGAAAAGCAGTTGCTCCATTTGTTGGTCACTCCAGGAAAACAATCCGCTTCTTATATATACTAAAAAAAATGAAGAGTGTAGCGACCCGGGAATTTTGACACTTGAATCTTGACATTAATACATCCCATGTCCAAAACTCAAGTACCGACAACCCTAGAAAGCTAGAAGAAAGAAGTTAGAGGGTGAGATAAGAAAGAAAGAATATTAGAATAGAAGAATAAGAAGAACCAACACAACACGGAGTCTCAAAACGCAGCGGAACAAAATATAATTATAGAAATATCTTTTATTGAGAGATTGAAATAATACTTATAACATCAGAGTACATCCATACATCTGGACAGTTATGATAGTCTGTCCTCATATATATAACACTTAGCGGAAAAATAATGGTATAACAGCATACGTCTGAACTCCTTCAACTTGTCTTTGGATTTCACAGCATCCGATAACTTGAACCTGTACAACCCGGTCTAACCCGAGCATTTACAAAACACTGGCTCAGTCTGGTGAACCAGAGTGGGAAAAACTCGCTATGTTTAAATAAAACCCATATTGATTTTAAGTTTCAAAATATTTTGAAAGAAAAAGATAATAGTAAGAGCAGCACACACATAAACACGGACGGTTTTTACCTTACTATAACCCAAAATATTTTGAAAGCAATATTTTATTCTGATATTATGATAGTGTCTAAATACAAGTAAATAGAATCTAGCAGAACGCTTGCATCTCACGCTCCACATATGTAGTATACAAACAAAACCGCGGGTGCTTATTGGAGGTTGGATTCCGACTATGAAAAGGTATCGAACCACCTGCCGATAGTGTATCTCGAGAGGGGAATACACTGTGTTTAATAAGAACGTCTTGCAACCTGGCCCACACATGACCGACCACTCATTTCGCTTGAGTGTATCGAATGTATGTCACCAATGGTTGGGCTCAAACCACCGTTTCCCGAAAGGGACAACATTAAAATAGATTAAAGAAGCAAAAGGAATCTCTCTAGATAGGTGATAATACACCGTAATGGGAGCGACCTACATAGCCATGCTGCCCGTCCGATTTTTGTCATTCCCGGTTGTGAGGCTTGAGGTCATAACGTATCTTTTGGAATACCTGACCACCATTCACTTTGAATGCCACATTGTCAAATCCGCCAGAAATCATAATTGATTTCCACAAAAATACTTGTGTTGTTAAGTTAAGAAAAGGTGTCTACCCCGCCGCCACAGAAATACGTTTGAGGAAATCAACATACGTGATTCCTTTGGAAATACTCTGTCAAACACTCGTCCATACAAGTTGTCCTGGGACCGGACAAACCGAAGGCACCATCCTACTGCATCCTTGAATTACCCTATGGATCAGTAGCGAGTAGTCCTTGCAATCCGTAGATTTTAATCACGACAGAATCACTGTCAAATACCTCTAGGGATCAACTAGAGAAATCCAACAATAACTCTTTCATTCATGAATATATACGGTCCTCAATAGTCCCTCTCGACAGCATCTTCCACGTTTTCGTATTCATTGGTCGGAATGATTTTCGAATATAAATTTGATCCCGGTCTCTCCATACCAACACGTTGGGTAAGATTTTGATAGTCGGTTATTTAACTATCAAAATAAACAATCATAAAATAAAATAAACCAATTGGTTTAGTATACAACGTCACTTAGCCATTAAAAATAGTTTATTAGTTTTAATACCGAATTAATTCATCAGTTTAATATATTAATATTTTCAAATCATTTATATATATACACTTGGAAAATTATCTTAATATCATATCCAATCCTAGTGCTAACTATTATTTCAAAACATTCGCCATGACATTTCTTATTATCTAATATTGGGAAATTGATTCAACTTATCATTGTAAACACTCATTACGATATCTCCTTTTTGTTCCGTTAAATGAACATCATAATCGTCACTTACCCTTTTCGAATAAACTCACTCAAAATCTTAACTCCTTACCTTTTCGAATATCATTATATATTTTCGCAGATCTCTTTTTATTTCTTTACTATGGAAATATCACTTTATATTTTCAAGCTTCCTTTATTCCCTTTTATTTCTGAATCCCATTATATATTTATATTTCCAAATCCTTCCAATAACATTATCCTATCGTTTCTCATAATAAATCACTTTTAACACCTTTCCCACTACAACCAATATCATCCTCCGACAATCTTGCAGTCGTTCAAGTTGGGGTATTCTAATTACCTCTCAGACGTTGATCTGCCACATTCTTATCTTAAGATAGATGTCAGTTGCAATACCCAAAACCGATATGTGTTCCCAATACCAAACCAATCCTATTTTAATTCTATCATGACGAAACATGATCCTTTATTAAAAATCACAGATCTATATTTCATCTTTATAATTCCACTCGCCTAACTATTCTAGTTCAAACTTGTTTCTCGTTTGATTTCCATTCAAAAATTCATTTCTAATAACTCATCCAAAAATATTTAGTAAAACTCGAATTCGTCAAAATCTTGGATTTTATAAAATCCAATTAAATGGAACCTTAAATAAGAACTCTTTAACCCTCAATTTAAACTGACTTATATTATTGTTAATATCATTTGCTTTAAAATATCATTTTTATTTTAAATAGACCTTATCATTTCATAAACCTTCATTGCTCCTTTTAAATCCCAAGATTTCCACTTTGATTATGGTAATCAAATATCACATTTTTTAAAAAATGTTTACTTAACCATTAATTACGTCCCATTAAATAAATTAAATTGGTTTAATAAATCCATTACAGTTAACATAGTTGACTTAGTCAACTCTAACATGATTAACTAGTTAATCAAATCTCAAATTTTCTTTTCATTAAATTTAATTTAAATACCCCATTTGATTATTTAAAATAATAATCAATCCAATATAATCTCCTTTTAAATTGTTAATTAAAACAATTAACTTCGGTTATTAAATATCACATTAATATCCGCTCACTTGCTTATCAGAGTCTTGTACATATAAGCATCACTCAATTATTGGGATGAAGCACTTGCTTCGCACATGGATAGATTTTGGTATCAAAATTGGTGATTAGTGGTTAAAATAATCAATTGTATGGTTGGTTGGTTTATTTCCTTTTTTATAAATCTAATTAAAATATTATATTTATAAATCTATATTCATTTATAAATAAATTTCATAACTTCTATCGATTTGCCTAACGGTAAATCAATCTTTATAAAACATTGTATATTTAGCCATCTGCTATAAATTCCCAACCAATACTACCCATTGGTTAATAACACAACAAACGTTGAATTTAGATTCAACAATCGGTAATCAAATCAATACCCCAATCATATTGGTTAAACAGTTCATATAATGAACATATGCCGGTAAATAATCAATTTAACCGATAATAGTCAACCAATAATAATAATTCAAGCATCCACAAATAAATTTAAATACGTTTATACTATTATAAATGTAACCTACAAGGTTAGTTACCTTATTTGGAAATCATCATTAGAAATAACGATGTCATTTCATTTAAATTAAACAACGTTTAATTTAAATTATCGATATAGAAATATTCAACAATATAAAAAAAAATCATCAAATCAACCAATAAGTAGCAACCATAGCATTCAAATAATAAACCCAACTTATATAAATATAAGTGGGAGAACTGAGTGAGTTTAACTCACCTTGATTTCTCATTTGTCGTCCAACAGTTCGTTTAATTAAATTAAACATGCATTTAATTTAATTAAGATCTCCAACTTCTTCTGGCTTCGTTTGTTTCAACTCCACAATGTTACGCTTGTCGATACTGCCCTAATGTTGTTTGTATTGTCCCTAGTGATAACGAAAAAAATTTAAATTATTATAAACTACATGGGATTAGCTAAAATAAATAACTTAAACTGAATACTAATTTAAACTCTAATCATATTTTGAATGCTCTTACCTACGTTCAATTGTTTATCACGACGACTTCTTCCTTCCCCTTCTATATGAAATCCATGTGGAGTTTTTAGCAAATAATTGAACCCTTTATATGTATTTTTGTTGCTTCCAATACGACACTTCAAACCCATCCTATTTTCTTCTTCATATGTCACGTAACCTTTTTCCAAACCCACGTCCGTCCAACCATTTTCCAAACCAGCCACTAGCACCGGTATTTCTTTCCTATCCATCACGTCCAGCCCCATTTCATTTCATGTTATATATATATATATATATATATATATATATATATATATATGTGTGTGTGTTGATACCGAAAATTGATATAACAACCAAAATGGTATTTCTAAACATGTTACCTAATCAGAGGCGAGATGCTTAGAAAGCACGTCACCTTTTCAGAGGCGGGGCGTTAGAAAACCTTTAGAGTTATGTGAGGCCATATCTAACATTCAAAAGCATCAAAATATCAAAATAAGGAAAGAAGACAAGAATTTTATAGTGGTTCGACTCTTAATCAAGTCAACGTCCACTTTGAAGATTGGATTTCATTAATAACCAAAAGATTACAACATTTTCTCCATTATACATTCATACAAGCTCATTTGACATGCATTTGTCCTTACAACCGATTGAAAGAATGGATGAAAGCTTGAAGTATTTTATGCCAATCCCTCCATGGAAGCCATGGATGAAAGTTCCTTAGATCTTTGGATGAATGATCAAGAAGAAATGAAGAAGTGCGTGAAATGCTTATGCTTGTTCCTCCATGAAAGCTATGCTCCACATGCTCCAATGTTCCATAGACTTATGATTGATGATGGAGAAGAGATGTAGGAATGCTTGGAGAAATCCCGAAAGCAATTAGGCAGCACCTCCTTGTAGTTCCCCTCCCCAAAAAGCCCCCTTCAAATGGTGGAAGTAGGGTGCTATTTATAGGTGATGGAATGGCTGAAATCTTACATTCAGGGGTCTGGTCGGTTTTTTAGGTATTTACAAGAATGCCACTGCCAGTTGTTGCCAGCCTGTCATACTTCATGCGTTTTCACCGATCAGGGAGCTCCGCTGGATAGAAAGGACGACCAGGAAGCAGTAAAACGACCAGGGGCTCAAGTTTTGGGGCGGGCCTACCAGGCGAGATGGTGTTATACTTCAGAAAATGTGGACCGACCAGATATCATGAACATTTGAAGCGACCAGCCTTATGAGAGCGACCAGCTTTCTATGCCCGAGCGATCAAGTCAGTATGAAGATTGGAGCGACCAGAACTCTTCAGTATTCGAGGCGTCCGAGCCAGCACGTAAACGAGAGCGACCAGGTGGCTTCTGGATCTGGAGCAATCGGGTCAGTGTATAAAAGAGAGCGACCAGGTGCCTTTTGTCTTTAGGGTGACCACAAGGCTTTTCACTTTTAGAGCGACCCGTGGTTTTCGGATATTTGGAGCGACCAGGACTTTGTTTTCCTGACCGATCCCTCTTAAGTATAACAGAGCTGACCCCTAATTTAGATATCCAAAAACGGCCCGTAGACATTTGTTGATAATAAACCGATCAGGTGGATAACATTTTGCCCCTCGGAGTTCCATAATTTTTTCGAAAACTATGGACTTCGAAATATTAGTGGATCGATCTGATTCGACTAAGGGTCGGTCTTGGACGCGGTACCCAGGGGTCGGTTCTGGACTTGGTTTGAGGGGTCGGTTTTTTGACGAAGAGGCTGGTCATCCTGCCTATATATATATTTCTTCTGACCCTTGGTGTTCCTCACTTTCTCGACTCCAGGAATTTTTCTCTTTAATGGCCGTGCTCTTCTGAAGAAAATTTCTCTACCTTTCATCTTGCTTCGCCGATTCAATCCAGGAAAGCAATTCAGATTCAATTACTCATCTCGACTCCTCGTCAAGTGCTCGAATTTCAGTCGCTCGAGACAAATTTTTCTTTGAAGCCTGGAAGTCCGATCCAAACTTCTTCGGCTAGTTGATTTGATCGCAGGTATATATCTCTATTTTCCTATTAATTCGAGAACGATGAGTGTTGGATTTGATCTTGAGTGGAAATTTTGAGTTTTTAGAAATGAGCGGGTCGGTCTTAGATGTAATATGATAATGTGAGATTGAACTGTATTAGAACCAGTATTGATGTATGATTGCAGTTTGTAGTAGGCCTCTTGAATCCGAAATCCATTGAGCATTGATACATCAATCAGTAATGTAGTATTTAATTTTGAACTTGTGGATGACAACTTTGAAATGAGAATCCTTGTGGTTTTCTTTTGCTGTGGTGATGATCACAATGTGCTTGTGTATATGTCAGAATGGTTCAAACATGTATGATTTTTACTTGAACCACTACGTTTTTATGTTTCCACTATGCATTTTCAACGAAAATTCATGCTTCTTTCCATCTGTGCGACTAGCTTGGTCGTCCTTAGACCAATTAAGTGATAGGTTTTAGACGAGCAGCCCTCCTTTTGACCGACCAGAACAGTCTGGGCTATGACTGAATTAACTTCATCTGATAGGACCGACCCAGGCGGATTTTAATTTCGACCGTCAAGGTTGAGACTGTTTTTGACTTAATTATGGAACGACCAGCCTTAGGATGTTATTGCCGATCCAGCAGAGGCTAATTTTGTGCGATCAGGTCTTGACTGGCTTGGAACGACGAGGTGCTCTATCAGTCTCGAGCGACCGGGGCTTGAATGGCTTGGAGCGACCAGGTGCTCTATTAGCATTGAGCGACCGGGCTTGACTGGCTTGGAGCAATCAGACGCTTTGCCAGTTTTGAGTGACCGGGGCTTGGCTGTTTTAGAGCGACCAGGTGCTTTTCCAGTTTTGAGCGACCGGGCCTTGGCTGGGTTAGAGCGACCAGGTCTTAACCAATTTTTGAGCAATCAGGTTTTTGCTGGCTTTGCTTTGCCTTCAGATGATTTTCCCGACCAAGAATCAGGACTTTTGTAGTTTAGGGACGACCAGAGCTTTACTGTTTTAGGGTGACCAAGTGTTTCTAGTTCTTGAGTGACCAGAATTTTCTGCCCGGTTTTGGACTGTCCTGATCCTTTATTTGCCGTGACCGACCCTTCTCAAAAGTTCCAATCTTAATCTTCAGGCTTTTTTCAAGAAGAGGTCGATTTGGTGCGATCAGGGCTTTAATATTTTAGGGCGACCAGGTCTTTTGCCTAATTTGGAACGACTGGATTTTCAACCATCCAGGGCCGACCTAGTTTTGAGTTTTATGAATATTGTTGTAGTTTGTTTTTCCAACATACTTGTTTGTGTAGAAATGACGACCAGACGAAAATCTCGCCATTTTGTTGAGGGAACTTCTCCAACTAGAGAAGCTGGGACCTCTGATCAAAATATTGAAACTTCTTCCGCTGCTACCACTGAGATGAATGTTGATCAGAACTCCCCACTCATTCGATGTCTTTCTTACACACCTGCTGATAGTTGTGTGTCAAAACTTGACGTTGATGTATATCATAGAATATGCAAACAATTTAGCCTTTCCGAAGATGAAGTCAAATTCCCAGAAAGAGACGATTTATCTGATCGCCCCCCCGTTGGATACGTAACAGTTTGTAAGGGGATGTTACAGAGTGGAGCGATCTCTCCCTTCAGTCCTTACTTAGAAATGATTCTGAAAAATTTGGCTATCGCTCCTTATCAACTGGCTCCCAATGGCTACTTTATTGTTACATGCTTATATGTGCTGTTTATGAGAGTTTTAAAGCGCGAGCCCACCTTCAAGGATATATGCTAGCTCGTTATACTCTTTTAAGAGACGAAAGAAGGAGCGTCCCTCCTTTATCTTCATGGAAAGCAGGAAATCCAGGGTTATAACCGGCTTATTTGAGAGTATCAAAGGATTTCCCGACCAATTTTTCTATGTGCGGTGTCCCGACAACTTTTTCGGTCGATAGGCCGAAGGAGGTAAATGTTCATAGGAATTCTATTTTACCTCCGATGATCATGTATTGATTTTACTTTTTCTCACAGAGACTCCTTCTGATCAAGACACAGAAATTAATGAACCTCTGCTGGAATCATTGTTATCCGTGAGCGAAACTGAAAGAAGTAGACAGTTTTTAATTTGTGAAGAGTTCCTTCGACAATACAAGCTGCTTCCCCCATCCCGTACCCTGACGGCGAAAAGAACGGCTAAGAAATACTTGACAAAATGTGCACAAGCTGGCAGTGGTAGTGGTAGTAAAAAGCCTTCGAGTGCCCTCAAGGAACATGAAGATTCTTCTAAAAAACAGACCGATGTCTTGATGATTCCGGAGAGAGCCACAAAGGCCGTTTCTGAAAAACAAGCTGTCATCCCGGAAATCCCGGAGAAAACTACGGGGGATCAGCCTCCCTCAAACACTGAAGAAGAACTTGTTCAACGTGAGGGTAAGCAACTCGCGGTAGGAGAAACTACCTTAAATGTTGAACAGAACATTGGAGATGTTCTTAAGGATCCGACTATGGCAAGTACTCAAGATAGAGACTCCGTGGGTACTTTTGGCGAACTTCCTGATCTAGAGTCTGCGCGATACCTTAGCAAAGATGATACCCCTGTTTCAGGTTTCACAGTTCCTAATGTTCAATCTGATCCCAACATTCCGGAGATTCCTGGACCAGTTCCAGATACGAGAATAAACTTAGGATCGGAGTCTAACACAGACTTATTAGGCATGTTTTTGTTTTTGCTTTTAGGACTAAGCTTGCTTTTAGAGTTGCACTTTTAACTTCTTACTCTATATCTTGCTTTACTTCCATGTTCTCAAGTGCTAAATGAATTCATTATTATTTTTCTTTTTAGGAATGAAGTCATCATTCATTGACGATTTCCGGAAAAGGAGGCAAAGTTCTGATACACTTGCTCGGCCAAAGAAAAAAATTAAGCAAGCTCCTCCTCAACCCCAAAAATCACACGGTCAACATCCCACTTCTTCTCATCCTTCTTATGAACAACTTCCAGAGCAAAGAGTCTGGCTTGATGATTATGAACAATCGGCGGAGGAGGAGGCAAGGCAGAAAAGGGAGGAGCCTTAATGGAGAAGACGAAGGAGTGGAGATGACCCTCTTACGGAGATCCCCCAGAAGCGTGCCCCAGGATACGTTCCTCCTTATCCAACCCAGGCCGAGCTTCAAGCTATCATGTCGAGGCCGCGTGAAATACTTGATGTGGAAAGGGAATTTGGATGCCCCAGCCCCCCTCTTAGTCATAGATTTGGAGATTGGGATTTGAGGGGTTTGAACTTTGATGTGGATGTCCATCCCACAGATAGACGGGACATGACAGAGATGGTGGCGAAAGCTCGGGGAATCCTGGATGATATTGGCAAAACCGTTGATCAGCGCCTCAAAGCATGGGAACAATTTTGTTATGATTTTCAGAATCTTAACACCAAACGGATTGAAAGCATTAAAACCCTGGAGGACGAAAAGGCTCAACTTATCCAAGTTGTGAAAGCTCAAGATACGAAGATTTCTGTTTTAGAACGGGGTTCCAGGGTTAACGATCTAGAATCCGAGATTGAAAAGCTTCGCAAGGAGCTCGAAGCTGCCAAGAATACAGAGTTCGAGCTTAATAAGCGGGCTGACGATGCTGTAAAAGCACAAGAAGAAGTTGAAGCTCAGCTGGCTTTGAGCAGAAGGACTGTGTCTGTTCGTGAATCTGAAATCGCCTCTCTTCACAATAAGCTTGAAGTCGAAACCGCCAAGTCCTCCTCCTTAGAAAAAGAGAAGCAAGAAGCTCTGAACCAAGCCCGCAAAATTAAGGAAGAAGACGAAGCAACCTTCCTAGAATTCTATGTCTGCAGTGTTATGTATGGGGGAAGCCTCCGCTTCCTAGGAGAAGGCTATGGAGATACGCTTGCTCGTGTTTGGGAGGAGGTTTTGAAGCGTTACAAAGATTCTGATGACTACCAGCTCCAACTTGAGTTGCTGGATGAAGATGATCGAGAGGCCTTAGCTGAAGGCAGAAATTCTCTTGGGATCCATCGGGGGGAATCATCCGGGGTTAAGTCTTCAGGTATATTTATTGAGGATACTTTCACCAAATTAACTGATGGTGCCATAATCTCAAGCCCTGTATTCCATGCAGATGTTGCAATTCCTCCCTCTGCAGCTGGAGGAGACAGTGATTTGGAGGAAACAATAAACCTCGAGGATTATGAAATCAGCACACATCCTTCTGCTCCAGGTAGAGATGATATGGATGAAGTGATACTAGATTTAGATTACTTTTTTGCTTCTTTGGAGTATTCTAATCTCATGAGTTGCTATAGTTATGCAACGAATTCGCTTTCACCATCACCTCTTGTTGGAGGGTATACTGCTATGGTGATGGATGCCGTTGAAACTGACTTGCCTTTATTCAATACAGGCTTACTTGCTGGTGTTTCCAAAGGACTAACATTCTCCCAACCAGGTTCGCAGGAGGAGAGAATTGATGCTATCGAAACCCTTGACCGAGATATTAGTAAGCTCTGTGAGGAAGAAGAGCATGATTCTGAGGCAATTATCGATGACATCATTGTTGATTCAGGTAAAGAGGATGCTTCTCCTTCTAAGCGGAAACATCATAAGCGTGCTGTCAAGAAGATGAAGACCGTTGATTCGCCAACTCTTAAGGGTCCTTCATTGAGATCTGGAGACCCAAAGAAATAGTGGCTTGGATTCTTGCTTTGCATTTATCAATCTTTCATTCAGACCGGATGTGTATGCGGGTGCCGGCCCTCGCTTATGACTTGAATAATTTGCACTTAATAATGTTGTGACTTGATTCTGTGTTTGAATGTGGTGTGGTAATGCTTTGTGTTTCTGCATTCTAAACCTTGTCCTTACTTTCTTCTGCATATTCTGGGTTATACATCATGCTCACACACCACACTTTGCACATTTTGCTCATTTATGAATTTCTCACTTATAAACGGTTGAGATGATCCTTTGGTATGTGAGAAATCAAGGAGCTGCTTTTTGTTTTGTGTCGTGATATGTGATATGCCCCCGTACCAATGGATTGTTTCAACCTTTATATATCGAAGGTGGATATTGGGATGTTTTTAATTCTTTATACGAACTTTGCATGCTTTGTTTGGAATTCTCCATCCTTTGCGTCCTAATGCGTTAGATATTCGAGAAATGTTTGAATGCCTTTTGAAGGTTTTCCTTGTCAAAGACTCAGTAATATCGTAGTCAAGTTTTATCTGACTTTGATTTATTGACTGAGCACCCCTGGAGAAGACTCAGTTTATTATTCGACTGAGAATCCTCGGAGAGGGTTTGGGTTAAGAAACTCGGTTATAACGCAATCATATTTCGTCCGATTTTGGGTTATTTGACCGAGCACCCCAGGAGAAGACTCGGTTTATTATTCGACTGAGAATCCTCGGAGAGGGTTTGGGTTAAGAGACTCGGTTATAACGCAATCAGATTTTGTCTGACTTTGGGTTATTTGGCCGAGCACCCCTAGAGAAGACTCAGTTTATTATTCGACTGAGAATCCTCGGAGAGGGTTTGGGTTAAGAAACTCGGTTATAACGCGATCAGATTTTGTCTGACTTTGGGTTATTTGACCGAGCACCCCTGGAGAAGACTCAGTTTATTATTCGACTGAAAATCCTCGGAGAGGGTTTGGGTTAAGAGACTCGGTTATAACGCAATCAGATTTTGTCTGACTTTGGGTTATTTGACCGAGCACCCCTGGAGAAGACTCAGTTTATTATTCGGCTGAGAATCCTCGGAGAGGGTTTGGGTTAAGAGACTCGGTTATAACGCAATCAAATTTTGTCTGACTTTGGGTTATTTGACCGAGCACCCCTGGAGAAGACTCAGTTTATTATTCGACTGAGAATCCTCGGAGAGGGTTTGGGTTAAATTTGCGCCTGCTTTTGGACCATATTTCTTCAGTAAAGCTATGGCGAGTTTTATGTCGGAAAACAGGATGACGGAGGTATCGTGTCCTGTAACCATAACTGTGCATCTTTTGGATATATGATCAAAGACATGCGAATATAAAACTTAGACAGAATCAGAAGTGCTGCTGGATTTATACTCATGTAATTTCATACAAAGTATTTACTATATTCATAGAAAAATACAAAAGAATATGAGTTAGAAAATCATTTGAAATAGCAACGAAGG
The DNA here is from genome assembly GCA_030737875.1 of Allium sativum. Classification (NCBI taxonomy): domain Eukaryota; kingdom Viridiplantae; phylum Streptophyta; class Magnoliopsida; order Asparagales; family Amaryllidaceae; genus Allium; species Allium sativum. The sequence continues at coordinate 300,333,390 of CM060925.1, read as the reverse complement.
AGATCACTGTTCCAGGCCCTTGGGAGTTCTACTCCATATGTAGTTTTGAGTTTAAAGGTACCGTCAAGAAGCTTTTGATTGACAATAAACGGCCCTTCCCAATTGGGGCCAAAGACTCCTGTTGCGGTCATGATCTTTTTTAACACTAAGTCTCCTTCTTCGAATGTTCTATGCCTGACCTTCTTGTTGAAGTGTCGGGCTATTCTTCTTTGATGGGAGACCATTCTAAGCTCTGCTTCGGTTCTTCTTTCCTCAAGTAGATCGAGAGCTTCAAGTTGCAGCTTTTCATTCTCTTCTTGGCTAAAGTGTATTCTGCGGTGAGTAGGAACTTCCAATTCCACAGGTATCATTGCTTCCGAGCCAAATGCCAAAGAGAATGGAGTATGCCCTGTTGTAGTTTTATGGGTTGTATGATAAGCCCATAGTGCCAGTGGCAATTCTTCAATCCAGTTGCCCTTAGCTTTCTCAAGACACTTTTTAATGGTGGACTTCAGGATTTTGTTGACTGCCTCAACTTGCCCGTTGGCCTGCGGGTGGGCAACTGCTGCAAAGCTTTTCTGAATATGATATTTGTTGCAGAAATCCTTGAATTCATCACTTTCAAATTGCGTGCCATTGTCGGTGATAATTTTATGTGGAACCCCAAACCTGCATATGATATTTTTCAACACAAAGTTGATTACCTTCTTCGATGTGATAGTTGCCAATGGTTCAGCTTCAGCCCATTTGGTAAAGTAATCCACGGCCACTATAGCATATTTGAAGCTCGATTTTGCGGTAGGTAGTGCTCCAATCAAGTTTATGCCCCAAACAGCGAATGGCCAAGGACTCAACATCTGTGTCAACTCAGTTGACGGAGCTCTTGGAATTTTTGCAAATTTCTGGCACCGGTCGCATTTCTTAGTGAATGTCATTGAGTCGAAGTTCACATCGGGCCAAAAATAACCATATCGAAGGACCTTTTTGGCAAGAGTCTGTCCACCAACATGACCTCCACAATCTCCTTCACGTAGCTCCGCCAAAATCGCTTTAGATTCCTCCTTTGTTACACACCGTAGTAATGGTGTTGAATATCCTCTCCTGTATAAATGACCATCTTGGACGAGATATAGGCGAGACTTTCGGAGCAGTTTTCTGCGATCCTTTGGTTTCTCAGGAAGTGTTCCGTGAAGTATATAGTTTTTTATAGGGGTCATCCACGAGTCGGGCTCGTTGGTTGCTTCCATAACCCAGTCTATATCGGATTCCTCAATGCTGGAACTAGATAATACTTCCACAGGAACTAGATCGAAGATTTGAGGATCTCCGGTGCTAGCCAGCTTTGATAAGGAATCTGCCTTCCAATTTTCTCTGCGGGGAATATGAGAGATAGAATAATATTCCAAGTTGTCGAGAAGTTCTTTGGCTTTAAGCAGATATGTCGGAAGCCTTCCCATCTTAGTCTGGAATTCACCTTTGATTTGAGAAACCATTAGCTGTGAATCGCTGAATATTAGTAGACTTTTCAAGCTTAATTCTTTTGCAACCCGCAATCCTCCAAGTAACGCTTCATATTCGGCCTCGTTGTTGGTGATGGGGAATTCGAATCGCAGAGCACAACATACATGTCGTCCTTCTGGGGTTTCGAATACTATCCCTGCCCCAGCACAATATTCATTCTTAGCACCATCAACAAAAAGTTTCCACCTAACGGCCAATTCGTTAGTTTCCTCCATTTCCTCTCCCCTGTTAGTGAATTCAGCGATAAAGTCGGCCAGAGCTTGCCCATTTATTGCTTTTCTGGGGTAGTAAGTGATATCATATTGGCTGAGTTCAATATTCCATTTCAGGAGTCTCCCCGAAGTTTCTGGACGGAACAATACCTGTTTCAAGGGTTGGTCGGTAAGGACTTTAATAGAGTGGGATTGGAAATAGGGTCTGAGCTTTTGTGATGCGATGAGAAAGGCAAATGCAAGCTTTTCTATCCTTGGATAATTCATCTCTGCCCTGGTAAACCTTTTGCTAATGTAGTATACTGGCCACTGGACTTTGTCTTCCTCCCTAACGAGTGCTGCGCTCAACGCATGGGATGACACTGCAAGGTATAAGAGCAAGCTTTCTCCATCCCTAGGCTTCGATAGCATCGGAGGGGATTCCATGTGCTTGATGAGATCTTCAAATGCTTGCTGGCATTCGGGAGTCCACTGGAAGCTTTTCTTTTCCTTTTTTAATGCATCAAATAGGGGAATGCACCTGTCTGTTGCCCTTGAGATGAAGCGGCTTAATGCTGCTACCTTGCCATTTAAGCATTGGAGTTCTTTCTTAGTCCGTGGAGCTTGCATTTCTCGTAAAGCAATCACTTGTGCTGGGTTTGCTTCAATGCCCCGAGCATTTACCATGAAACCAAGAAATTTTCCTGATGCTACGCCAAACGAGCACTTAAGTGGATTGAGCTTCATGCCGTATCTCCTCAGGATTTGGAACATTTCATCAAGATCCTCTATATGATTCTTTGCCTCTTCGGATTTTACCAGCATGTCGTCAACATAAACCTCCATAGTCTTTCCAATTTGAGTTTTGAACATCGCGTTCACCAAGCGTTGGTAGGTGGCACCTGCATTTTTCAAACCAAACGGCATTACCTTATAACAATATAAACCACGATCAGTTATGAAACTGGTACTATCCTGGTCTGGCTCGTGCATCATAATCTGATTTTATCCAGAATATGCATCCATGAAAGACAATAGTTCATGCCCCGCTGTTGCATCAACAAGTTGATCAATTCGAGGTAGGGGGAAACTATCTTTTGGGCAAGCCTTATTCAAGTCAGAATAATCAACACACACTCGCCATTTGCCGTTTGATTTTTTCACAAGGACCGGATTGGACACCCAATTAGGATAGGTGGATTCTCGAATGAAATTATTCTTCAATTGCCTATCCACTTCATCTTTCAAAGCTTCAGACCTTTCTGGGCCCTGCATCCATCTTTTCTGCTTCACCAGGCGCACGTTGGGGTCAATATTCAGCTTATGCACTATTACGTCTGGAGGTATCCCGCACATATCTGAGTGACTCCAAGCGAAGACATTCAAATTTGCTTTCAAAAAACTAATCAATTCCTTTTGCAGCATAGGGTCCAATTGGGAGCCTATCTTTATTAGCTTATCTGTATCACTATCATGGATTTCTATGGAAATGGTAGCTTCAGCTGGTGCTAACTTTTCATCCCCTGCACTGATTTTTCGTGGGTCCATATCTTCCTGCATGTCGTTATATGCTCCAGCGCAGGGGGAGGTCATTAATTGCTATAAAGGAGCCTCATGGATGCAGAGAGGAGTCTCCGCATCCTTCTGAATTTCGTATTTCCGAGCTTCAATCAGTTCTGCCATATAGCATTCTCTCGATTCCTGAGGATCCCCTTTGATAACTCCCACCCCATTTGCGGTCGGGAACTTCATCATCAAACACCAAGGAGCAAGAGCTATCCTGAAGTCGGCAAGTGCTGGCCTTCCCAAGAATGCATTATACCCTGAAGGTGAGTCAATTATAACGAAAGATTGTATCATGGAGACTTGCCTCTCTCCCTCTCCTAGCTCTACAAGGAGATCAATCACACCTATTGGCTGAGTTGGTACGCCAGTGAACCCGTGTATTTTGTCTTTGCTAGCTCGCACATTATCCATGGATAGACCCATTTTAGAGAAAGTACTGTAAAACAGAACGTTCACGGATGCTCCGTTATCAATCAACACCTTCTTTACTATTGCTGGACCTAAGCCAATAGTGATCACCATTGGGTCAACAGTTGGAACCAACATTCCGTCGGAATCCCGATCCCGGAAGATAACATCTTCGCAGGATGTTTTTGGCATTTTTCGACGAAGAGAATTATTGCAAACCTCAAATCCGTCTCCTTTTAGAACGCTTCTTGGTTCATTAGTATACCTGATCATATCCTCCCAAGTATCCCCTGCAGGATGAGGACCACCACTAATCGTATTGATTATTGGTCGGGAGTCACTTGCAGGTGTTCTTCCATCTTGAGTTGGACGAGTTTGCTGTCCCTGAGTAGGCTCGGCATCTGTTGACCGCTTTACGTACTCTTGGAGGCGATTCTTCCTTATTAATTCTTCAAACAGATTCCTCAAGTGTCGACACTCATTCATGTCATGGCCTGGTCGATTATGGAATCGACAAAACCTTCCAGAGTTCGCAGCTTCTTTGGACACCTTTACTTGCTTTGGGCTCGGATAGCCCTCTGCATCCTTCGTTGCCATATATATGTGCTCGATTGTATCATTCAACGGAGTAAAATCCGTTGGCTTGAAGAAACGCCGTTTCTTGGAATCCTTATTATTTCTAGCATCATTACTGCTTCCTCTCTTTTGACCTTCCCCAAAATTTTCTTGACTATTCTTTTTGGGAGCTTCCTTCCTTTCCGGGGCCACCTTAGCTTTGACATTGCCAACGGAATAGATAGGATCATCTTCAAGACACATGTATTCCTCGGCTTTGTCATAAAATTTCTCTAGCGTCTCAGGTTTCTTTCTTTTTAGCCACCTTCCGAACTCAGACAGCTTATCAATGCCCCCCTTTAAGGCCATTAGAATTAGCCTTGGCTCGTGGGTCCCTACTTCTGCAGCAGCAGCATTAAAACGATTCAAGAAAGACCTTATCGTTTCACCAGGAGCTTGTTCTAGTTCATTGAGAGACATGATATCTCTGACCTTTGTTGTTTGGAGGCGGAACTGGTCTCGGAAGCATCTTGCCAATGTGGCAAAGTTATCAATAGATCTGGGAGGTAACTTTGTGAACCACAATGACGCAACCCCCTCCAAATACACCGGGAAGTACAAGCACTTAAGCTCGTCAGTTGCTTGTGCCCCATCCATGTGTTGATTGTATCGGAACAAGAACACATTAGGGTCACCTGTCCCATTATAAGCTTGGATGGTGGGCGGTTTGAACTTTCGCGGGAAGGTCGTTTTCTTGATTCTTTCGGTAAGGGGGGTTTTAGATGGCGCGAATTCCCATTCTGCTTCATTGTCGTTTCGGTGCTTGTCCTCCTTCATGATCTGTCGGACCATCTTCAGAAGGTGATCCTTCTCGTCGAGGCTTTCTGCGGGGCGGACGCCTATGTCTTGGCTGGAGGCTTGCCTTTGCAAACCTTCACGGTTGCGGCTTAGGGGCCCTGGCCTTTCTCGATTGGAAAGTGCCCCTTTGGCAGCATCGGCAACTCGACAAGAAGTAGCTTCTCCATTATGGTTCCGAGCGGCTTGCTTTGGATTATCGGGCTTTCCTTTACCAGGATTAGAGATTTCTTGAAAAGATTTTTCTCGATTTGGACTAGAAGAAGAAGAACCAGCATCCTCTGCATGAATGGGCTTAGAGGCCACCTTTGCCGTAGCGGCCTGAAGAGAAAAGAGCGAATCAAGTTTTGTCAACATGGCTTTGTTAGCTATCTCTAGCTGTTGCATCAATCCAGCGACAGCTTGATCAAGCTCGCCCCTTGTAACATTCATGCCTCCATTTGATGTTTCGCCTACTTCAAATTGGTTGATCATGGGGGTTTCCTCCCGATTTCTTTCATTAGATGTCCTAGTTCTCGCTTCCTTGCTCACTTTTGGCGGCATTATTTCAGAAAGCAACTTGAACTTTGAGGAGAGTTCGTCGGAAGGTCCAAATCGCAAGCTGGAGCGAGCTATTTTAAGGTTTAGCTTCAAGATCTCAAGATCTTCGTAGTATATTTGATGCCAGAAAGTAGATCTGGCCCCACGGTGGGCGCCTAATTGTTGATACCGAAAATTGATATAACAACCAAAATGGTATTTCTAAACACGTTACCTAATCAGAGGCGAGATGCTTAGAAAGCACGTCACCTTTTCAGAGGCGGGGCGTTAGAAAACCTTTAGAGTTATGTGAGGCCATATCTAACATTCAAAAGCATCAAAATATCAAAATAAGGAAAGAAGACAAGAATTTTATAGTGGTTCGACTCTTAATCAAGTTTACGTCCACTTTGAAGATTGGATTTCATTAATAACCAAAAGATTACAACATTTGCTCCATTATACATTCATACAAGCTCCTTTGACATGCATTTGTCCTTACAACCGATTGAAAGAATGGATGAAAGCTTGAAGTATTTTATGTCAATCCCTCCATGGAAGCCATGGATGAAAGTTCCTTAGATCTTTGGATGAATGATCAAGAAGAAATGAAGAAGTGCGTGAAATGCTTATGCTTGTTCCTCCATGAAAGTTATGCTCCACATGCTCCAATGTTCCATAGACTTATGATTGATGATGGAGAAGAGATGTAGGAATGCTTGGAGAAATCCCGAAAGCAATTAGGCAGCACCTCCTTGTAGTTCCCCTCCCCAAAAAGCCCCCTTCAAATGGTGGAAGTAGGGTGCTATTTATAGGTGATGGAATGGCTGAAATCTTACATTCAGGGGTCTGGTCGGTTTTTTAGGTATTTACAAGAATGCCACTGCCAGTTGTTGCCAGCCTGTCATACTTCATGTGTTTTCACCGATCAGGGAGCTCCGCTGGATAGATAGGACGACCAGGAAGCAGTAAAACGACCAGGGGCTCAAGTTTTGGGGCGGGCCTACCAGGCGAGATGGTGTTATACTTCAGAAAATGCGGACCGACCAGATATCATGAACATTTGAAGCGACCAGCCTTATGAGAGCGACCAACTTTCTATGCCCGAGCGATCAAGTCAGTATGAAGATTGGAGCGACCAGAACTCTTCAGTATTCGAGGCGTCCGAGCCAGCACGTAAACGAGAGCGACCAGGTGGCTTCTGGATCTGGAGCAATCAGGTCAGTGTACAAAAGAGAGCGACCAGGTGCCTTTTGTCTTTAGGGCAACCACAAGGCTTTCACTTTTAGAGCGACCCGTGGTTTTCGGATATTTGGAGCGACCAGGTCTTTGTTTTCCTGACCGATCCCTCTTAAGTATAATAGAGCTGACCCCTAATTTAGATATCCAAAAACGGCCCGTACACATTTGTTGATAATAAACCGATCAGGTGGATAACAATATATATATATATATTTTAAACAGCCCGGCCCAAGCCCATCCAAAAGGATCAACTCACGTTCCCCAATACCAGTTGCCTACAGACTTTCATCCGCTGCAATGTTTGTTTCACAACATTTCTTCCCAGTGAACCGTTCAGTTCGTTTCTTTTGTTTTTCCCTTTCCATCCCTTTTTTTCTTTGTCAAACAAAACAGAATCCAACTTCCCCTGAAACTCAAATACCCAACCACACTCAAAAGCTTTCTCCCCCATCGATATTGTCTCCGCACAGAACTCTCCAGTTTTCATTTTGTTTTACTCTTTTCTTTTATTTTTATTGAAACCAACTATGCACAAAACCCATGCACTCTTTTTCCTATGATACCGTCATTCAACCTCCCGTACCCCTTCGAACAACTCCAATATACCCCCATACACGCACAGATCAACGTCCATGTTGTGACTCCCCACAACACAGTACCTTAACGCATCCTCCCCCTTCACAATCTTTCCATGCAGTCCCTTCCCAAACCATTCGATCCACTTTTCTCTTTAGTCCACACACCGTTGCTCACCTCATCTCTCATCCACTATAACTCCATCTTACACCGCCACCCCGTTCTACTCCGTCCACCCTAAGACTGATCACCCACCTTGAAAACGCCGGAACAATGCCGACCTCCTATTGCCTCATTCCCGGTTCGAAGCTGCTCTGCATCGTCACGTTCAAAAGCCCCACGCGCCTCTTATGCTTTGCCTGTTCCGGTGGAAGCTTCTCCTTTGTTTTATTTTTAACGTGGAGCTGAACTTGTTTTTGTTTTGTTTAATTCTTTCACCATTCATTTATTACTGCATGAAGGAAACTAACGAAGTAAATGCCCCATATATATACGCTGAAAACCTTGGGTGACACGAAATCGAGGTGTGGTAAGCACGCAACTGAATTGAGTGGCTTGGCGGGCAAGGAAATAACAATGTGGTCATCAAGTAATGAACCGTAGGTTGGTAGGCGTATTAGATTAGGTTGGTAGATGATCTCTATGTGTGAGCTGAACAAGTGATGGTAACTTTTCAGAGATTTGGTAGGTATGAGCTGTTTAATTAGGAAAGAAGTATGTTTCAGGCATGTGAATTCATACTTTTGTTTCAAATAACATACAGTAATAATTATTGGTACATATTTGTTCCATTTGACCGTATTTTTCTCTATTTATTCCCATATGTTCATTTTGCTGTAGAACAACATATGTTTGTTACGTTATAGTGTCGAAATATTGACATCTTGTTCAATCTTTATTTCATGTTGTAATTACTTGGGCCATGTTTCACCCTGATTTGCTTCCATCATACACTTACAACTATATGTCTGTTTGTAGTACTCTCTGCTTCCAATTCGAATCTTTATGCATTGGTTTTATTAATGGTGTAGTCCATCTGACTAATGTATCATTTGATAAAAATGAAATCTAACTAATATTTTTGCTAATCAATTAGGTACTGCAATATTATATGGTTTCCGCATTTGGATGTTTGATTGTTGTACTTGTGTTATATTTTATAAGAAAATAATATAATGTCCTACCTATTTGGTACTCCAAGGTCCATGCTGATGGATTTATATTTCAAATGTTTTGATACTGAAAGGAAAATAGATTTTAGGGATTTAAGGAGCTCAAAGGTACAGTGTTTAGGTAGCCTGCACGTTTTACTTATTTTACACATATATTTAATTTACCGCTATCTACGTTTAGCTTTCTTAATTCGTATTGTCACAAACAATATCCAATTGAAGATCAAAATTCAATATTACGAGCTACCGTGCCGTTACGGGTTCGTTTTATATTAAATATAAATATGAACATTAAATCATCGTTAAATAAATGGATTCAATAATATTTAAAATGATTTAAATATTCGAATTCAAATAGACGGAAAAATCCAGGTGGTTACATTCTTCCCCTCTTAAAATAATTTCGTCCCCGAAACTGCTAAGTAGGAAGACACTACACCAAAAATGCCAATTTGGCAGTGTTAATGGCCGTATTAAAAGCGATTCGATACGGTTTTAAGCCGTATCAAAAAATGGCGTCTCTGTTCAATTGATACGTTTCAAAACCGTATCAATTGAGATATTTGATGCGGTTTTAAACCGTATCAAAATCTATAATTGATACGGTTTAGAACCTTATCAAATTTGTCAATTGGTACGGCTTAAAACCGTATTAAATTACTAAATTGGTACGGTTTAAAGCCGTAGTAATTGTTCAGTTTGATACGGTTTAAAACCGTATCAAATTAGCATGCGGGCACTCTCCAACTTCTAATTTGATACGGTTTTAAGCCGTATCAAACTGAACAATTGCTACGGCTTTAAACCACCTCAAATTGTTATGCTTGCACGGCTAATTTCATAGATTGATACGGTTTTTAGCCGTACCAGTATACCAGTTTGATACGGCTTAAAACCGTATTAAACTGGTATACTGATACGGCTAAAAACCGTGTTTAATGCCTCACTCCTACAATGATAACAATGAATTAGATACGGCTTTTAACCGTATCAAAATCGGTATATCATATATGCAATATACAAAATCACTGCACCCATTGATATATATATATATATATATGCACAATAAAGAAGATACGCTACACTTATATAGCCGTATATAAAGAAGACACGCTAAGAATAATTCGATTAATACATAAATCATAACTTCAGTTAATACATAATGTTCACAGTTCTTTCTCTAAAAAAAAAAATCAACAAAACTGCAGTTGTCGAGCCCATACAACTCATGCTTGTTCCAACGCCTGAAAAGAAAATAAAATAACAAACATCAGTTTAGTTTCGCCTCCACAACAACAAGACCTGGTTCAAATAGTAACTAAAAAAAATCAATGCAGCGAAACTGAGCCGTAAGGCTCAGTTTCAGCTGAGCATTACGGCTCAGTTTCGCTGAGCCGAATGCTCAGTTTCAGCTGCACCGAAGGCTCAGCGAAACTGAGCCGTAAGGCTCAGCTGCGCCTTCGGCTCAGCGAAACTGAGCCGTAAGGCTCAGCTGCGCCTTTGGCTCAGCTGCGCCTTTGGCTCAGCGAAACTGAGCCGTAAGGCTCAGCTGAAACTGAACCTTACGACTCAGTTTCGCTGAGCTTAGCGAAACTGAGCCGTAAGGCTCAGCTGAAACTGAGCCTTACGGCTCAGTTTCGCTGAGCTTAGCGAAACTGAGCCGTAAGGCTCAGTTTCAGCTGAGCATTATGGCTCAGTTTCGCTGAGCCTTACGCTCAGTTTCAGCTGAGCCGAAGGCTCAGCGAAACTGAGCCGTAATGCTCAGCTGAAACTGAGCCTTACGGCTCAGTTTCGCTGAGCCTTCGGCTCAGTGAAACTGAGCCGTAGCTCAGTTTAAGCCAAGCATGAATTTAAAGATTTCTATAGCTTCAAATACATGCTTAATTCGCCTGTCCAATTATTGTTTGTACTTCAATCCCTGCCGTATAAATCTTTTGTATATGCAAGTGAAATAGCTGGGGCTTGCACTTTAAATGTGTGTTACTGAAAAGTGCAATGTTGATCCTGGTTCGAAAACGCTTGCTTGTCGGGGATTTCACCTCAAACCTAAAACTACTGCAGCATTACCCATCTACAAACATTAGTCGTCTTCTTTACATTGCTAACAAATTACAAAATTTGAAATGAATTGATTCATGGTATTAGTCTTTGTAACTTTTGTCTGTTTTCTTGGTTCTTCATGTGTAAATATGTATGTCTTTATTGTGCTGTTGCTTTCTGCAAGAAATTAGTGGCAGTCTGGGTGATGTTGTATTCTCTAATATTTCTCAAAAGCTGAACTTGTAAATTACCAAATCAATGTACTGTCTATCTGGAAGCATTTCCTTCTCTAAGATTTCAATTTTGAAACACACAAACCAACCAATAGATCAATACAAATAAGAGTTTTCCAGCAAACTACCCTTTTTCACTATCATTTTCCCTGACAGAACCAAAATTAAGATGATAATCTCAGATTTTTCAGCACCAAAAAAATTTGTAGCTATGAAATACTTCATGTCTTAATTTGTGTCGGCTACGGGTATTTTATGTGACACCGGTTCGTCGATCATGTTGCAAATCAACTTATCGGAAGACTTAACGGGCTTAGAGGTTGTTTGGCCAGTAAAATAGCTTATAAGTTATTTATGTAATTTTAAGTGTCTGCGAGCAAATTAACATTTGACTTGGAAGCAACGAAAAGTTAATTTGTTCTCAAATGCATTTACTTTCTAGTATTCGCTCAAAAGCTACTATTTAAAACTATAAGGCGATTTAAAATGATTTGTTCTAAAATGAGCTCATAGGCATAGATTTTTATATTAACTTTTTTCCTATTCTGCAATAAAAATAATATTGGAATTTACTTCTCGCAGAAATACAGAACGATTTTTATGTTAACATCATCCAAGGAACATTAACAGTTTTCAACCATTAAACTCAACAACATCCATGTTATTACTAATATAATTCATATGTATGTGGGGTAGAAAGGTACCTGAAACCAAATAAGATAGAATATCCGAATCCTGAAGATAATCAGGACTGCCAAGTGACACGAATGCAAATTTCCACTGCACCAAAAGTATACAAGACAAACTATCCATTAGCCCATTGGTTTAATTGCAACTACCTCTCATATAACTAACAAAACATAAAAACATACCTCAAGGCCAAAAAAAGATGAAGAAAAATGTCGAGAAAACAAAATTTAAGCAACTAAATTTTATAAGAGCGAAACCATACCTGAAGTAGCTCTGAAAGAAGAATTGCTTCGGTAACGCCACTGGAATAAGAAATGCAATACCTGAAATAAGCAATGCAAGCAATGTATAAGTGAATTAAAGTTGGTTATGGGTTCTTTTATTCTTATGTGAACTCTTTTGACTTGATAGCATATAGTGTAAAATTATATATACCTGCTCCAATGTCTAAAGATATCGAATTAGGCTCTTCGGATGACACACATACCCACCTACTCCGACTTCATCAAAAGTCTCTGCAAATTGACAATTTATTTTGGTGGTTTTCTCATCCGACATCAGTATATCGTCCAAAACCAATTTTTCATGTGTAGATGGTACATATTTCCCATGAATTCTGGACGATGTAGAATCTCGACATACAGTACCTGTTGCAATAAAGTTGTCTACATCTATCCAACAAATTAATTGCATCGAAATCAACTAATAATAAAAAGTTGGTAATAAATACCTATTGCTACTATGTCTAGATCAGAGTTGAGAATTTCGCATTTTTGATTATTCGAAACATTGGTTGTATCTTGAGAAGCAACGACTTTAGAAGAACCAAGTTGTATGTTGCGTGCTCTATTTCATATATCCACGTTTTGTCTATACTGTGGGACATGTTGCCCTCCTATATCATATATAATATAACATAAGACGTAAATATAATATATTTGCTATGTAATCAACTTAAAGAAGTTTATTGCAAAATAACGTTTATGAGCTAAAGTTGTACATACTTCTAAAAATTACTATAGTTTATTTAATGTTGATACAATTCAAAATTTGCTACTATCTGTAGAATAAAATTATTATCTATATAATCTCATCAAACAAATGGGCCCACCCCCCGGACAATATGCTCTTTTTCAGTTATCATTTGATCGCTCCTTTTCAGTTATCAAACAAATTGCATGCATTTAGTTCCTAAATAATAAACTAAAACCCTATATTTTAGCTTCAAATGAATTATACCTGTCATCCTATATTTTTAATGCTGATACAATTCAAAAATTGCTACTATCTGTAGAATAAAATTATTATATATATAATCTCATCAAACAAATGGGCCCACCCCCCGGACAATATGCTCTTTTTCAGTTATCATTTGATCGCTCCTTTTCAGTTATCAAACAAATTGCATGCATTTAGTTCCTAAATAATAAACTAAAACCCTATATTTTAGCTTCAAATGAATTATACCTGTCATCCTATATTTTTTACATTAAACTTATATCTTTAACAAGGTTTTAAATTTAAAGAAAGAAAAAATTAATATTAATATGATTCACATGGTAATCTTGACATTTTTATAGTTAAAATGAAAATATTTTTGATTTGTTATATTAGTCATGGTTATTTACGTATCTATTGGAAAACCCTGCAAATATCCTCTTTACCACTCAATGGAAGATTCTAGTTTCCGGCCTCTACTAACTCCAACTCAATGATGTTAATCCAAAGATTCTTTTATTATGTTGTGAATTGATTAATCTAGTTTTATTGTCTTTTCCACTTGTTTCCAGGTGCTCTGCTTTCCCTATGTTTACAATGGTGCCATTTGTCAACGCCATGTTTGTGTTTCTTGGTTTAGAAATTATTGTGGTGTATATCTGGTTGTTTTTTTGCATTGATTGAAATATCAATTTTGTATATTCCATTGGCCCATATTTTGAATATATGACTATTTATTTTGAACATATAATTTGTATTTAGATTTGAAATCAAATAAGAAACTAATGATATGACCATGTATAGTTTTGTCTATAGAAATGCATTTTTTTTATTGAATGTGAGAAGTAAACGGTTATATTTAAATTTATATTGGGAAATTTTCAGCAAGTGCAGTTTGTTAGATTGTTCATCTCTTATTTGAAAAAAAATCATATATAACTTGGTATTAAGTTATAAACTGTTGGAATATGACAAGAATTGTTTTAATGAAAAACTGATTTATGCTTGGGAAAAAAAAAAGAATGAACATGTCGGCTCAGTTTCAGCTGAGCTTTAAGGCTCAGCTGAAACTGAGCCTTTACGCTTAGCGAAACTGAGCCGTAAGGCTCAGTTTCAGCTGAGCCTTAAAGCTCAGGCGAAACTGAGCCGTACTATGAATCAGTTCTAAGTGAGTAAAAGGATATATCGTGCTTAACTTAAATGCTAAAGAGAATGAACATTTCTATAGAAGAGCTACTAAGAAGAGATAAGGTTCATGGCCCTTAAAAACTGCTGACTTGGATATAAATGTGGAAAAAGATTCAAAAGATAGGATAGATTATATGACCTTAAATGTCTCTATACTTGGAAAACACCTTTCAGAGAAAATGCAAAAGTTTCATGCAAATATACCACTCAATGGAATTATGGAAGTGCTGATACTTATGACAAGCATTCTTCAAATATCCTTCATGCATACGATATCAGCGTGCAAATTGATGCAACACACTTCCCTATGCAAAAATCTTTCTGAACACATGTAAATTCTTTATGCACAAGGCAGATTTTTTTACAGAATCTATACATGCACACAACAGGCAAATCTTTTAACAACTTTCCCATAAAGAATCTATACATGCTTCAAATATCCTTCATGCATACGATATCAGCGAAACTGAGCCTTAAGGCTCAGTTTCAGCTGAGCCTTAAAGCTCAGGCGAAGCTGAGCCTTACGGCTCAGGCGAAGCTGAGCTTTAAAGGCTTAGCTGAAACTGAGCCTTACGGCTCAGTTTCGCTGAGCGTAAGGCTCAGCGAAACTGAGTTACTGCTGGAGTAAATAACTACTCGCCAGTGAAATATCACTCTCATATTCATGTCTGATATTTAATTGAATTCAGATTCCTATTATAAACCAGCGAAATTAAGAAACCACTCTCTAATAACAATCTACTCGAATCCCCAAATGTCTTAGTTCCAATCAAGAAGTTAATTAAAGCAATCACCATAAGAAAACATGGAATCCCAAAACCAACACCCTAACTAATGTTTTCTTGAATATAAGGCCCAGACCTTGTAGATTCATGAATGTCATGTACTTTAATAGTCTATACTAGTATGGTTTCTCACATACATCAACATCGTATACGGGACTTGGCTAACATTGCTTTCCCCTTCACTCTAAGGGGATAAGTGGTAGATCACACAAATTTGAAATAGGGATTGTTATAGGATTTGTTATTGGCCACAGGTATTTATTTCATTCTTCCTTTTTTTCTTCATATTTTGGAACAATTTATAAATTCATAACAATTTTTTACATTCTGTGTAATTTAATTTGAGATTAGTTGGCGTGATTTTAAATTGCATCAATGTTAGTTGAAACAGAGTAAAAACAATACACATATTTGAAGATCAAATAACATGTTTAATTTCATCTGGTTGATAGAAAATAGTGTTCTTTTTGACTAACATATAAACAAGTTTGTATGTAGACAGTTCTATAAAGTAGTCCAAAATAATCAAAACTTTACTAGTGATATTCACTTGCAAGTTGCAACAATCTATTTTTTGAATTTGAAATATGAACTGATTATTCATTTTTTCTCAATTTCTATAATAGTGATACTTCGACTAGCATCGTAGATCATGCTCTTGATATAGAGGATGCTCAGTACAATGACTTTCTGAGGCTGGTAATAACTTTAAGATGCATACAAAATACATGGGATTTAATGATTTAACCCAAAATAAGCACATAAAACATTTTCCTAATTTTTTTATTTTCTTCTAAGATCATTTTGAAGGTTAAGTCATCACATTGATGACCCTAACATGTGTTGTCGAACTCCAGGTCTGTTAAGACTACTAAATCATTGCAAGTAACAAACTATGTGCTTTTGTATCTTTCCAAATTTATTGCAGTACTTTAAATTAATATAAATATAAATATATATATATATATATATGCGTATATCCTTGATTTCTTAGTTAATATTTACCCGTACGTTTTTTCTATTTCCATAGTTAAAATTAGCTCTTTTGAACAATGTTTCCTTCTTTAAGCAATCAAAATAAAATTGTTATTTATTCAATTTTATAAATATGATTTGCAATGTGAAAAGGGATTTTATACCAAAAAAAACGTAAATTAAGAAAATAAAACCATAAATATTACTTCATCGTAGTAACCTAAATTAATCTTGAACTTAATTACTACACAACAAATCTGAAGTCATAATATACATAATTGAATAGCATTAACATCTTATTTTAACAATACATTAGATCTAATTAGATGAAAACAGTCTATTTGAACAGGTCGTGACCCAGACTTATAAAAATCAACTAAGCATCACATGACCGATACCATATAATATAAATTTAAGATACCATATAATATAAATTTATCAAAATTATAGTATATAACATAATAACTAATGCAGCGGACAGACCCTCTTCGATACTTAAATGGTACCTAAGCAATCCCAGTATAAAAATATGTTGTGTTTTTGTCTCCAAACTTCCAAATTAAATATTACTTCTGCACATTAAAACTGAATTATAGTTGTGAGGGCTTGATTTCCTTAAATTTCAAAACATCAAAATATGTTTTGTTGTGAGGGCTTGATTTCCTTAAATTTCAAAACATCAAAATATCATAAGCAATTTCACACCTTCAATAGTAAAACATCATAATCAAAAACACATTTAGAAGTCTGAAATGTTTAGGATATTAAGGAGTATATTAACTATTTCTTCTGTTGACAAAAGTGATTGAAACATAAGCAAATACCATCCCAGTTTAATAAATTACAGAACATTGGTTACAAATTTGAAAGCAATATATCATTTGAGTATACAAACAGACATTGGAACCCAATAAAGAGGTAAAACACAACAATTATTTGCATCCATCTGTTCTATGCAAAGTATACGAAAATAAATAGAAGATCATACCTCCTTTGATATATGCTGCAGTGAAAACAAGCGTTGCAGGTGAAAAAGAACAATCTGATATATTAGAGCAGGACGGCTTGAAATGAATACTGCTGTATAAAGAAGGATAGCGCTGTAAATTAGGATAAGAAGCTCAAAAACCTAAAAATATCATACCAAATCATACCAAATCGAGATTAAATCAGATCAAATTCGAAAATAAAATCATACCAAATCAGTTTGTCCTCAGAGGAAGTGATTTAACGAGTGGAAGCTGTCTACAGATCTGAAGATAAAGAATCACGATGATATTTACAGTTATAAACGTAACCCTAAACATGGTATGGGAAGAAATATTCATCCAATAAAATCAAAAATTACCAGATTTGTAACGTGAAAGCTGTTCGAACTGATTAGGCCAGAAAATTAGAGCAGAAATTGATTGGCACGGGTAGAGGGAAATTAACAAAAGGGAGGGGGGGCATGAAAAAAAGAGCGTGAGAGGGAAACCAAAAAAAGGGAGGGAGCACGTCTGTTTTTGGTAGGGTTGTTTTACACTAAGGTTAAGTAGGTTTGGCACGGGCTATAACCGAATCATATTCAAAGTAGGTTTGAAGCCTTTTCTAATCAGTTTGGCAGGGCTCAGAACCCTCTCAAATTTAATACGGTTTTAGACCGTATCAAATTTAGAGGATGGGGAGTGGCAAAACAGGCTTTGTGGTGTAGTTAGAATGATACAGACCCAATTGTTTTCAAAATAATATAATCAGAAATATTTTAAGCTTTAAAAATTCATGAAAAATTCGCCAGCACCTCCTCTGTACGGCTTGATCTGAACAACTACAATTTGCCACTCCGGACCTTACATCGATCAAAAGAAAACAAAGCAAAGCGGCTACCCAACCCAGTGGTATAAAATCAATTATCCAATCAATATATTTAAGGTTACCTATTTGTCGGGCAACTCATACTCTAGTCATGAGGCAAATCAACTAACAGCTCTTCCTCCACTTCCAACTTGCGCTTAACTCAATATCCAGTGCCAATAACAGATACAGGGTTAAATCATCTAGTTCTGTTTCAATATTTTATTCGAATTCATTATACTAAAGTTTATTTCTTAGACTTCAATTCATTAAATTGTTCGTGAATTTATATTCAGTCAATCAAACATCCAACAATCAAAAATCAACATCATCAAATCATGCCATATTTACGTCTAATTTCATTTACCTTATCTTCAGTTAATTATTTAATTCCATATTAATGTTTTAATCCATAATTTCCATAATTTATATACAGCATACGTCTGAACTACTTTAGCTTGTCTTTGGATTTCACAGCATCCGATAACCTGAACCTGTACAACCCGGTCTAACCCGAGCATTTACAAAACACTGGGTCAGTCTGGTGAACCAGAGTGAGAAAAACTCGCTAAGTTTAATAACACCCATATTGATTTTAAGGTTCAAAATATTTTGAAAGAAAAGGATAATAGTAAGACCAGCCCACACATAAACAAGGACGGTTTTGACCTTACTATAACCCAAAATATTTTGAAAGCAATATATTATTCTGATATTAGGATAGCGTCTAAATACAAGTAAACAGAATCTAGCAGAACGCTTGCATCTCACACTTCACATTTATAGTATACAAACAAAATCGTGGGTGCTTATTGGAGATTAGATTTCGGCTATGACAAGGTATGGAACCACCTGCCGATAGTGTATCTCTAGAGGGGAATACACTGTGTTTAACAAGAACGTCTTGCAACCTGGCCCACACATGACCGACCACTCATTTCGCTTGAGTGTATCGAATGTATATCACTAACGGTTGGGCTCAAACCACCATTTCCCGAAAGGGACAACATCGAAATAGATTAAAGAAGCAAAAGGAATCTCTCTAGATAGGTGATAATACACCCTAATGGGAGCAATCCACATAGCCATGCTGCCTGTCCGACTTTTGTCATTCCCGGTTGTGAGGCTTGAGGTCATAACGTATCTTTTGGAATACCTGGCCACGATTCACTTTGAATGTCACATTATCAAATCCGCCAGAAATCACTAATTGATTTCCACAAAACTACTCGGGTTGTTAAGTTAAGAGAAGGTGTCTTCTCCGCCGCCATAGAAATATGTTTGAGGAAATCAACGTACGCGATTCCTTTGGAAATACTCTGTCAAACACTCGTCCATACAAGTTTTCCTGGGACTGGACAAACCGAAGGCACCATCCTACTGCATCCTTGAATTACCCTATGGATCAGCAGCGAGTAGTCCTTGCAATCCGTAGATTTCAATCATGACAGAATAACTATCAAATACCTCTAAGGAGTAGCTAGAGAAATCCAACAATAGCTCTTTCATTCATGAAGATATACGGTCTTCAATAGTCCCTCTCGACAGCATCTTCCACGTTTTCGTATTCATTGGTCGGAATGGCTTTCGAATATAAATTTAATCCCGGTCTTTCCAAACCAACACATTGGGTAAGATTTTGATAGTCAGCTATTTAACTATCAAAATAAACAATCATAAAATAAAATAAACCCATTGGTTTTGTATACAGCGTCACTTGGCCATTAAAAATAGTTTACTAGTTTTAATACCAAATTACTTCATCAGTTTAATATATTAATATTCTCAAATCATTTATATATATACTTGGAAAATTATCTTAATATCATATCCAATCCTTCTGTTAACTATTATTTCAAAACATTCGCCATGACATTTCTTATTATCTAATATTGGGAAATAGATTCAATGAAACAATAAGGAATTTCGCTCGATCCGAATCGATCACTAAACCGACCAAGACCGTACGAAACCCCTGATTATTTTGAGAACACGAAAAATCGGAACATAATAACAGAAGAACATTTCATTGTTAATTACAACAATTCCATCAGAATACAAGAATATACAGAGTATGAATAAATATTGTACATTAGAGAAATATCAGAGATTTAATTACATTACTACCGCAGAAAAATAATACAATACACAACTGAAAAGAATATACGGATACAGAACTTTCCGGATATCGTTCCAGCTGTAAATCAGGATCCTGTGAATATAAATCTGCAAAACCAAAACTACTAGCTGCCCGTGTCAAAATAAGGGCAACCAGAGTTTAGGTTAAAACAATAAACTCCAGGTCAGTCACGTGACCGGTGTGAGAACTAAAACAGTTATTAATCTTTATTTTAAAGTTAGGTAAATCAATGGACCACGCCGTATAACACGAAATGTTTCCTCCCAAGAATACCAGTGCATAAAACAACAGCGCAATGCTAAAATAAAGAACAATGATGCTATTATAGGACTCAGGTCCCATCACACAATGCAACAAAAGCCGTAGGATAGGGTTTTACCTTATAATAGCCAAAGAATGCCTGATGCGCTAAATTTCATCTTTTATTATTACTATAAGTGTATAGTGTCAAAACAATTTCAATCATAAGTATCAATCATAAACGGCATGGGTACCCTATATCATGTCGCCAATACTAGGCTCTACAATCAAAACCGCAAATGTCACGTATTGGAAGTTGGATTTCCATCTGTGAACCAAGGCAAGGGATCGTCCTTACCGAATTCGAGACGCTCTAGCCCGTGTCTCAGGCAAGCCTTGGATCGTCAGGGCCGGTCCACCGATGTGGATTAAAATGCCTGAACACTGCGTTTCCCCATCCTATGGGGTGTCAATGAGTCCACTGACTCCATCGGCTCCACATGGTCACCAATATATCCGAGGCGCCTCGCAACCCAACAACCACATAAGTCAAACTCGTGAGGGCATGTAAAACCACTGACGCCACTTCTAGCTAGAAAGAAACGCATGTCCTCCCTTAGGTCCTTCTCCCGTTTCTGGTTCACACTGGGGTGTGAGGCTCGTGAATTAACGCTACACAAAGCTGTGCCACACAGGCTATGCTTTGATCATCAACCACAAGACTCTACTTTTCAACAGAAGCCTTGATCATTTGTATCTTAGCATGCCACATAGGCAGACCACTCCATGCAACCGATATCTATCAATCACACAGAATGATATCCAATGTCAGAGACACAGTCCATATACAAGTCCATTCTGGGTCTGAACGAAACCGGAGGCACCTTGTACCTCGCATATCCATCGATCTCCAAGTACGTATGGACGATCACCAACTGATTCCCTCCTCTTGTGTGTACGGCCCAATCAACATCATCAGTAATTATCCAAATGACGTGAAGACCTCCGGTCTTCGACCACCGTCTTCATCCTCGACACATCGTCAAATCAGTTATCCAGAATGGGATAAACCCGGTCTTTCTCAATAACTCGCGTATATAATAAACAAGTGTTACACAAACACAACATACGCCTTATTCCAATTCATCAGTTACTAACCGTAAATTAGTAAGAGAACAATTCCCCAAATATTAACCCCAAAGGCCGAAACCAACATCAGATCAATACCCAGGAAACCATTCATCTTAACTAATCTTCAGTTAGTTGCTAAATTTCACATTCTTAGGGAGAGGTTCCCATTAATTTTATCAAAGATAAATTCCTTAAATTTATTCTTTAATCTTCTTTTGAATATCAATTCAAACCAAATTATGGTTTATCCAAACTAGTCGGGATTAACGAACCTTACCGAAGTAATCATTTGTTTTAATTTTCCAATCTCAACCAATTCATCCCATGAAGTAAAACTGGTAATACTTCATATCTAACACGACGGTGTTATCGGTAAATTCAATTACCATTTCACGTTCAAATCTAATTAAAGATTTAACTACCGCCTGGAGCAAAACTCGTGATACTCCATTCTCGATCATTTCAATCTAATTAAAGATTCATTAAAACTCCACTTGGTTTTAATCTTCCCAAAAATCAATATTAATGATTATTTAACTTGGGAAATCATATCCTATCTTTAACTGGGTTAAAGAACCAATGTCATTTAAAACACCATTCACGATAAACCTAAAATCACATTCTATTCCATCAGCCTTTAACCGTAAGTTAGCAAGTGAACAATTCCCAAAGTAATAACCTCGAAGGCCGAAACCAACATCAGATCAGTACCCAAGAAACCATTCAACTTAACTAACCTTCAGTTAGTTTCTGATTTTCTTAACTTCTTTGGGCCTAAGAACAGTATTATTGAAGATACCGTTCACGACAACCCAAAATCACATTCCATTAATTATCGGGTTAAAGAACAAGTGTTATTTAAAACACCGTTCACGATAAACCCAAAAATCAATTCAAATTCAATTCCAATTAAATATCATTTAATTGGTATACTTCATTAAATCTAAATAAAAAGATTTAATCTTTCTCTCAACTGGGTTTAAGAACAGTGTAAATGAAGACACCATTCACAACAAACCCAAATCCCATTTGATATTAAATACAAGCCTTTGAATAGAAAATATATCGGCTTATATTCAATATCAAATTCTATGACCAACAAATATCGTATTGGAAATAACGATATAAATATATCTTTCAAATTTCCATAACAATATCTATATAATCACGAAATCCAACATCGAAATATTCCGAAGACAATTTCGATTCAAATCCATTTCCAATTTGTTTATTGGAAATTCTGGTTATTTTTAAAACCATTTCAAATCCAATTTATTTATAAAAATAATAATTGAATTATAATTCTAGTTCAAAATTAGTTCATTTCGATAAAAATCAATTTTTATCTTTTCAAATATGGAGTTTTTCATCCCAATTCTTTCCAATTCATTTCTTATGATTTTACACTAATAATTGATATTTTTAATTATTTTATCAAGGCCCGTACAGTCGATTTCCATCAACGGCCATCAAACTGCACTTACAACGACCTTTTCCAAATTTCATTTGGACATAATTCCAAATCCGACCGTTAGATTTCAAATCTCTAATATTCATTAGAAAGCCCTTTTCGATACGAACCCAACGGTTCCGGTTTTAGGAGAATCCGATGGACAGATCTCCCGTAATATTCGTTTGAAGTCAATGGTCGAAATTCGCGAACTATCGCAGCGCGGCGCGTTCTATTCAGGTCATTATATATAGTTTAAATATATTATATATATTTCGTCGATTTCCTTTTAAAACGTATTTTATAAATCGTTTTAATTCGTTTTCGAAACGATTTCAACTTCATATTCAATTCCAAATAAAAATTGAATATTCCACATCATCGATATATAAATGATAATATTTTCAAAACATTAGATTTTGTAATCAATTCTTTTTCTATATTCATTATAAAAACGAATATAATCGATATACACATTGTTCGCATCAAAATGGCGCATATCTAACCAACACGGCTAATATATTTCAATAACTTCGTTAATCTATTCAACAAATGAATATTTTCTTCAACACATGAATTTTCTTTTATTCAACACATGAATATATATTTTATTCAACACATGAATATATATTTTATTCAACACATGAATTTTATTTTATTCAACACATGAATATATATTTTATTCAACACATGAATTTTCTTTTATTCAACACATGAATATATATTTTATTCAATACATGAATTTTCTTTTATTCAACATATGAATATATATTTTATTCAACACATGAATTTTATTTTATTTTCCAAATTGGAATGAGGCCCAATCAATTACCATATAATGTTAATTATATGAATTTCCATACAACACATGTATATAATAGCAACGATAAATAAAATCAACCATTATCCAGAGTGCACCACACAACTGCATAAGTATTAAACATAAATAATTAATGCTTACACAGTCAGTCAACCTATCGATTGACATACAACTAAACAATTGGGATTAGTGTACGCCAAATATCATCCCAACACCCGTCTGGGGTTCCAAATCAACAAACACAGATTTTTATTTGTGCAGTTGGGCGATGTGTAAAATTTATCGTCCCAATCAAAATTAGTCAAATGGGTGTACATAAACAAATCGTCCGATTTGTTTATAAATATTTATTTTATATACACGTTAAAAATTATATTTTTAACTATAAAATATTTTCCACTATAAAATATTTTATTTTATTCCATATCACACAATCAACTTTCACAACACAAACAACAAACAAACAAGTCGTCCATGGTCTGTGGACAACGGGTGTCGGGTGCTGCTAAACACCGTCTGCATCCTAGTATATATTTCAACTAGAAAACAAATTAGAAGTGAGAAGTTCTCACCTAGAAGCTAAACCAAACGCCGCGACTCTTCGTATGTAGAAAATCTTCGTCGTGCTCGCCTTTTGTCACTTTCTTCGCCCGTATTCGCTATATATATAAAAATTATATTTTTATATTCTCTATTATATAAAAATTCTATTTTCAATCTGCTACTCATATAAAAATCGAATTTTTATTTCACTACAACATATATAAAAATTGTATTTTTATATTCTCTATCTTATAAAAATCATATTTTAATAATCTCTACTATATAAAAATCATATTTTTATAATCTCTACTATATAAAAATCACATTTTTATAATCTCTACTATATAAAAATCACAATTTTATTCTTCCTATAGTATAAAAATCTAACCTTTTCATATAGCAAAATCAAACCTTTTCACGTAGAAAAATGTAATCTTTTCATATAAAAAGATCTAATCTTTTCTATTCTAACAATTGAAACTTTACTTCCTTAAAAATCGAGTCTTTACTTCATTAAAAATCGAGTTTCAGCTCATTAAAAATCAAGTGTTACTTCATTAAAAATCAAGTTTTTCTTCATGTTAAAAACCATATTATTCTTCCAGTTAAAAACCGTATTATTCTTCATGTTAAAAACCATATTATTCTTCACATTAAAAACCATATTATTCTTCATGTTAAAAACCATATTATATAAACAAAAGAAAACAAAATCGAAGGAGAAAATAAGAAAAACTTAGAGCGTAGAGGGGGGTTTGCTGCATCGAAGATGGGGCGGCTCGAGGTGGACGTACGGCCTACTGGGGCGTGGTGGTAGCGATCCTGAGGCAGAGGGGTGCTGGCGGCGGTCTTCGATGTCGGAGTCTGTCTCGAGGTTCGCGGTTTCAGGGTCGCACAAGGCCAGAGGGGAAGGACGGATGGCGGTGGTGGTGTAGACGAGGAGTGTGGGGGAGCGATGGCGTCTCCGATGGGTGGCAAGATCAAGGAGGCTCGGTCGGGTCAACGCGATTTGGCTTTCTCTCTTCTTTTTTTTGATTTGGTTCCTAAGATAATTGAGGGGGGGGGGGATAGGTATATAATTAAATTAATTTATTATTCTCCAAAAGTAATTTTTTAACTCGAAACCCAAATCAGACCCAACGACTGTTGCTCCTAGCTAATTACCCCCATTCCGAACACAATGGAATATGTATCGTAAGCCCGTTCGGCTGTTATGATCAGTTTTCCTTTAAATTAAAATATAAATCAATATATTGAATTATAAACGTACATTTCAATTCACTGTGGTCACATGTTGATTCAGAAAATTCCAGAAAATTTATTTCTAGCTTCGTATTGACGATATGGTCCTAACAAAACTAATTTCGTAAAATTTCAAGACCGTTTGAAAAATGGCCATTTACATGTCGATCCAAATTGATAGAAACTGACAAAACACGTTTTCTTTTACCACGCTCACATATTGATTCAGAAAACTATGAATTTTGGAATCTAGCAATAACTTGGCATCACGGATCCAACAAAAGTGGTTTCAACAAAAACGAAGGTCGTTTACAAAATTTTCATTTTTAAAGGCCAAAATTTCCATAGCGACTATTTTGAATTTCTAACTGGGCATAACTTTTGATTCCCGCTATGAAATTTTGATTTTTTGGATTCATTGGAAAGATATTCTCAATTAGCTTCAAATATTTTTGGTTTTACTAAAATCCGGTTAATTTTGAATCCTGCACATTCATTTGAAATTTGAAATCGAAATTTCGAACTACCGCGGCATTTTCAATTCCTTTTATAATTAAAAATAAATATTTATATTCTAACGACAATCTATATAAATATATACGTTCTAGTTCTATTCAAATTAAATTTCTCGACGTTATTATTTAAAATAATTCATTTTAAATAATCAAAATTCGCTAAAATTGCCAAAATAAATTTTTTAAATTGGCTCGGATTTCCGGGTTATTACATTCAACTTATCATTATAAACACTCGTTACGATATCTCCTTTTTGTTCCGTTATATGAACATCTTAATCGTCACTTACCCTTTTCGAATAAACTCATTCAAAATCTTAATTCCTTACCTTTTCGAATATCGTTATATATTTTCGCAGATCTCTTTTATTTCTTTACAATGGAAATATCACTTTATATTTTCAAGATTCCTTTATTCCCTTTTATTCCTGAATCCCATTATATATTTATATTTCCAAATCCTAATAATAACATTACCCTATCATTTCTCATAATAAATCTCTTTTAACGCCTTCACCACTATAACCAATATCATCCTCCGACAATCCTGCAGTCGTTCAAGTTGGGGTAATTTAATTACCTCTCAGACGTTGATCTACCACATTCTTATCTTAAGATAGATGTCAGTTGCAATACCCAAAACCGATATGTGTTCCCAATACCAAACCAATACTATTTTAATTCTATCATGGTGAAACATCATCCTTTATTAAAAATCACGGATCTATATTTCATCTTTATAATTCCACTCGCCTAATTATTCTAGTTCAAACTGGGTTCTCTTTTGATTTCCATTCAAAAATTCATTTCTAATAACTCGTCCAAAAATATTTAGTAAAACTCGAATTCGTCAAAATCTTGGATTTTATAAAATCCAGTTAAATGGAACCTTAAATAAGAACTCTTTAACCCTCAATTTAAACTTACTTATATTATCGTTAATATCATTTTGTAACGACCCGCATTTTTGGCCGTCAAATATTTAATTTAATTTATTTATTTATTTTAAATATCATATTGGGAATATAATGGAATTAATATCTAATTCGCTATTTAAACGAAGTTGAACGTTATAATTTATATATAATATAAATAGAGCTTGAAAATGGCGTGCAGTTCGTGAAATGGAGTTTTGAACTTCAACCGAGAATACAGGATTCGATATAAGTCGGATTTCTGTGAAACAAGACACGTTGGAACCGTATTGACAATAATTTTCATATGAAAGAGAAAAATTCAGATTTCGTATTATAAATAGTAAGTTATGGCTAAATCAAAGTTTGAAATAGTCGCTATGGAAAATCGTTATTAAATTATAGGCCTTTAAAATAGCCGTTTTGCAAACGGACTCAGATTTCGACGAAATCAGTTTCATTAGAACCGTATCGCTAAATTATTGTATGGTGGTGAATTGCGTGGAAAACCGATGTCGTATGTGACCACGGTAGCCGTAAACGCCCGTTCAATTTCTATAGCGCGTATTTAAATAAATAAAGGGGTATTTGAGTGTAACTTGAGAAGACGATCGAATTAGGCCACGAAATCAGTTTCGTTGAGTTCATATCGCCGATTAAAGTCAGAATAAGTATATAGTTTGTTATTTTTAGAGATCGGGAAATTTGGCGTTAAAAAGGGTAGGGCGGTTCGGGGTAAAAACAGCCTATCGGGCAAATAGTCTCAGAATGCGACGAAATTTGTGCCGTTGGGTTCGTATCGAAAAGTTATTGTCGATGTTCGCAGTTTCAAGTGGATCTGATTTATCTGGTGATCGTGGAAAAATTTAAACGCGTGTTTATTTCTGGTTTTATAAAGGAAATTTTTTCATACGACCTCGGATTTCGACGAAACTTGTCCCATTGGATCCGGAATATCTTTTTATGCCAAGATTAGCCTTTTTGTCAGAAAATAGAAAGAGTTTGTGGTGGTTTTAACGCGATACTTAGCGGTGAAGTTTCGCGAATAATATAATAATAATTTGTCCACCCTATATATATACCCATCGTTTACTCAAACCCTAAATCGTTCGTAATGGATATGCCACCGCCACTAACTAATACAAACGGCCAGAAACTCCCCACCCTTTCCCTTGATTTCCGTCCAAACAAACCACTAACAATAAACACCCTCAGCCACGAAAAGCTTCAGTCCACCGAGGTCTTCAATTCTATCGGCTGAGATGAATCCTGAGCACTGTAGAGGACGTTATGGCCCATCGAAGTGGCTGCGAATAGTTTTGTTTTGCCGGCGACTGGAGTGATCGGATCTCGAGTTGTTTGGGGCGGACGTCGTGGAGGGTCAACCGCATCTGGTGGCCCCTTTCAATTGATGGCTGGTGAACTATATTTGGCGCAGCATGGGTGTATGGGTTTGAGCGTGAGGATGGAAATACTGTGAAGAGGGATATATGGGAAGAAAAGGTTTTATCGGTCCTGGTTTTGAAAATGGTAGTAACGAAGGACCTGGGAACGAGACAGCATGAAGGAAGAAAGGACGGCCAAATATCCTTAATGTAATTAGAGGGGTGAAGGGCTGACGGGTTCAAGGTGATGGAGTTTTTCCTTTTCGTTCGAACAAGTATTCAATTTGAAGAATGGAAGAAATGAACCAAACTGACGAAGTGAAAAGCCTGGAAGGAGAAAACTAATGGCCGACTTTTGTTAAAGTAAATTCCGTAATTAACCTACTATAATTAAGGTTTAATAGTTAATTATTATATAAATCATACATATACTAATTTGCGAACTTGTGTACAGGCGTGTGTGCCCAACAAAGGAAGCAAATGGGAAGAAGGGATTAACAACTGTTCGGCCAATTTAATTTATTGAAACGTAATCAGCTTTTATTTATAAAGGGGTTAAGGACTCAATTATAGTTCATTAAACGATGATATTAAAATATGAATTGCTACAGGTTTCTTGGAATCAAATTGCAAACGGATGGAAGGAAGTAACCAAGTGGAAAATTAGTTAATGTAATCAGAGATTAAAATTTAATTAATTAAGTAATTGTTTTGATTTAAGTGTTGATAACTTTTACCTTGTTATCAGAATTCAACAAACGAGATACCGATGGAATCGTATTTTCGAGCTGAATATTATGGAACCAGGTTGGACGATGTTGGAAGCAGCTGGAGTTTTAATTAAATTAAACGCGTGTTTAATTTAATTAAACCAAACCGTTTCAACATAACAGATCAAGGTGAGTTAAACGCACTCAGTTACCCTTTTTATATTTTATATAAATTGGGTATTTTTATTTTGTGTGCTCTGCTTGCAAATGGTTGACTGCTTTGCTAGTTATCTATTTAACTGTTAATTTAACCGATGAAATTAAACTGTGTTTAATTTCAGTGAAATACCAAATCGTTATTTTTAACGATTGGTTCCAATAAAGGTGACTCACCTTGGTTGGTCACGTTTATTTATAAACGTGTTTAAAATGGTTGCATTGTTTGAATTGCTTGTGGTTAATGTTAAATGGTTGTTATTTTAGTTTATCAGTTAAACAAAACTGAACAGTCTGATTTGAGAAAACCATTTGAATACCGGGACGAACAGGTTGGAGGGGTCCAACCGGATTCCTCAAATGTATTATTTATTTTCATATGATCATATATGAACTGATCTGTTTGTGTGATTGATTTGATGGTTGATTATTGACTGGATATTCAACATCTGTTTGGTTTAAACCAATGGGCGATATTGGTTAAGTGTTTGGAAGAGTATGGCCTTTAAAACCAATCGAGTTATAGATATTGATTCACCGACATGTGAATCGATAGAGTTGAGGTTATAAAATTTGTTTTATAACCAGAGTTAGATTTGAATTATATTATTTGGATAAAAATTATTTAAGAGAAACAAATAAATATTTTATTTGTTTAAAACTTTGATTTGTTATGAAGTTATTTTGCAAAGCAAATGCTGATGTTAATCAGATTTACCAGTTGAAGAATAAGAAATGAATTAAATGGTAAAACCTTGGAAAAATTGTTTTGTAAAGAAAACAAATAATTAGAATCTATCTAAATTAATTATAATTTTAATTAATTTAAAGCGAGGATTGTTGAAATCGGTTAATGAGATAATCAAGTTTTTGGGTTAATTAAGTCGACCGTTTGGAATTAGAATTGTTTATCAAGTTAATGTGTTTTGACTAAAATAGTTAAATGGATATTGTTTGAATTTAAATAAGGATTTAAAAGGGATTTAATATTAAATTTAGTTAATAAAGGGATTAACTACTAAAGTAGTTAATGTTTGAAATAAGTTATTATTTTAAATTAATGATAAATTTAGGAATATATTTTTAAATGGGAATTCATTTAAAAAGTGACTGAATGTGAGATGCAAGCCAATTGAATGGTGAAAGGAAATAAACGTACTCAATTATATGAATTAAGTGAAAGGAGATTACGATAAAAGGGTTTATTATAAACCAGAGGCTTTAAGTGAGATTTAAAGTGAAAAGAGTTAACTTTACATTAACGTTACGTGAGAGTGAAATCAAGTAAAAATGGGACAAGGGAAATAAGATCTCCAAAGTGGATAAGGGTTGAAAATAATTGAAAGGAGATCGGTAGAAAGTGAAATTTGGGGATAAAGAAATGGGTCATAAGATTGTATAAATAAACCCAATTTATAAATGGGATTTGTTTTGAGACTGGAGTGGAATTTTGGTGTTGGATTACAACTGACATTTATCTGAGGATAAGAACGTTGTTGATCAAGGTCTGAGAGGTAATTATAATACCCCAACTTGAACAACATCGGGATTATCTGAAGGTAGTATTAGTTGGTAATCGTAAGAGACGTTAGTGGATATGTTTTGAAAATCTAAACAGCGATTGTAACGCTGTTGTTATAATATATGTTTTGTAAATCTAATATAGCGATTGTAGCGTTTTGCTATAGTAAATGGATTGTAAACCTAAACAGCGATTATAGCGCCGTTGTTTTGTAAATCTAAATAGTAAATATAATGCTATTGTTATAACATATGTGTTATAAATTTCTTTGTTAAAACTAATGGGTTTCCGAATTTAAAAGATGATTTGAAAGAAGATTTAAGTGTGTAATTGAATATAGTTATTCGAGCTAGAGTTAGTCAAACATAGTATTCAAGGTAAGTTGCCATTGCGAACGACTGCTAGCGTAATTCGCAGGGCTGCAGATAGCCTACGGCGGTCGGATGTTTCCTGAGGGATTCAGGCGTAATCATTGTGATCGCTGTGATCTAGAGTCAAGCGAATGGAGTTAAGACGAATGTTAATTAATCAATTAGAGTTATTCAAATATCGTATGGTTGAATATTAAAAGAATTGGAAGTTTCAATTTAACAAAAAGTAAATCAGTTTGTTAAAGGCCAGGTGATGCTAAATACTGAATCAGTGAACTCATTGGAGTGTCATGTTTGAAACACTATTTATTTTGATAGTTAAAACACCGACTATCAAATCTGACCAATACGATGGTTGGTATGGAAAGACCGGGATCGAATTTATATTCGAAAACCATTCCGTCCAACAAATACGTGAAGATCTCAGAAGATGATCGAGATGGAGCATTGAAGACCGTGGGTTTTCATAAACGGAAGAACCACTAATATTCTCTGCCTGGCAAGCAGAGGAAGGCTGTGATTCTGTCGTGGTTGGAATCAACGGGTTGCAAGGACTTCTCGCTATTGATCCATGGGGTGATTCCTATATTGGATGCAGTAGGGGAGTGCCTTCGGTTCATCCTGTTCCTGGATGACGTATATGGACGAATGTCTGACAGAGTATTTCCAAAGGATCACGTACGTTGATTTCTTCAAACGTGCTATGGTTGTTGGCGGAGAATTGCCGCTCTCTTAGCTTCCAGCTAGAGTATTTTTGTGGATATCAATTAGTGATATCTGATGGATTTGACGATGTGGCATTCAGAGTAAATGGCGACCAGATGTCAAGAGTTAATTCTGGCCTCAAGCCTCATCAACCGGGAAATGACAAAAATCGGGTAGGCAGCATGGCTATGTGGGTCGCTCCCATTAGGGTGTATAATCACCTATCTAGAGGAAATCCTATTTGCTTCTTTAATCTATGTTTCGATGCTGTCCCTTGTCGGGAGACGGTTGCTGATCCCAACCGTCGGTGATATACATTCGATACTCTCAAGCAAAATGAGGGGTCGGTCATGTGAGGGCCAGGTTGCAAGACGTTCTTGTTGAACCCAGTGTATTCGTCTCTAGAGATACACTATCGGAAGGTGGACCCATACCTTGTCAAGTCGGAATCCAATTCCCAATAAGCGCCTGCGGGTTTTGATTGTATACTATATATGTGGAGCGTGAGATGCAAGCGTTCCACTAGATTGTTATTTACTTGTATTTAGACATTATTATAATATCAAACAAGATATTGGTTTCAAAACTGTTTTGGGTTATCGTAAGGTAAAAACCGTCCGTATTTATGTGTGGATTTGGTCTTACGATTATCCTTTTCTTTTGAAAAGATTTTTGAACTCTAAAATCATGATTGGATGATTCACCCTTATTACTGTGCGAGTTTATCTCACTCTGGTTCACCAGACTGACCCGGTATTTTGTAAATGCTCGGGTTAGACCGGGTTGTACAGGTTCAGGTTATCGACTGTTGTGAAGAGACGAGCTGGAGGTGTTCAGACTTATGATATTATATAGCTGCTATTCCGCTGTGTGTTGTATATGGGAACATACTATTATAACTGTCCCATGGTATGATGTACTCTGATACTGTAAGTATTTCAAAAGCTTTCAATAAAGGTTATTTCTGTATTATATTTTGTTCCGCTGCGATGTGAGACTCTGTGTTGTGTTGTGTTCTTCTTCTTCTTCTATTCTAATATTTCTTTCTTTCTTATCTCACCCTCTAACTTCTTTCTATTAATGATCTGGAATGTTCGATGTCTGAATGGTCAACACGGTAGTTTGATGTTGATTTTCGGAGTCGAAATTCCGGTTCGTTACAGTGGTATCAGAGCTTAAGGTTAAGTAATTACCTTGGCTCTGTGGCGTGACTCAGTAGAGATGGGGTTAGTAATACCCTAGATTGAGTTTGAGTGTATATATATGAGCGCGTATTTGTAAATTGATATAAAAACTGTTTATATTGTGTTGATTGGTTTGTCGAGTAGTTTATGAATTCTGGTCGATACAGTAATGCAAACTGTGTCGATAAGTGTTTCTAAACTCTTGAACAGAATAATTCGACACAGTATGTTTTTGAAAGGGGGTAAATGAAATAATTTTACCCAAATTATATTTTGATATAAAGGAAATATATATGTTGGAAATATCATAATATATGTGGTGTGTTGTTTGTTATTATAATCAAATAAGATTATAATTGAAATGGTTATATAAATGACCAATTAAAATTCGTATAATATGGAATCAGATGAATTAAATCTGAAATCTAAATCAGAATTGGAATTAAAATTCCCAAAAGTGGGAAAGGTATTGTAAATAAACTTGGATTGAATATATGAGAATTTTTAAAATCCTGGGAGATTTTAAATTTGTTACAAGCATTTGAAGGGATATTTTGAAATGGATTTCAAAATGAAAGTGTGTAGAACTGGTTTTGAAAGTGACATAGTATTGAACTCACTTCGATAGCTGGAAAATAGATTCCGATGATGATCCGGACATCATCGGTGTTCATTTTCGAGTGGCAAGTGACGGATTACTACCAAAGATTTTGTTTTGAATTGCTTTGAATCCTGAAAAGGAATATTTGATTTTCTTGAAAGAGATAAACTGTTTAAAAACTCTCAGGGAAATTGTTTGAACAAAAACAAAATTAAATAGAAATTTGTGAAAGCGAATATGAAATGAATTGAAACCAATTAAATGGAAATTGAATCGAGATATATTATATCGAGTAGAATCTGATTTTGAATTGCGAGACAGGAATCCGAAATGGTGTTGGACTGGTAAGTTAAGAGTTGGAATTGGTAATGGATGGAAATTGAGTTAAGAATGAGATTCGGCTTGGATGCATGAAGGATTTGGTTTTGAGGATAAAAGTGGAATTTTGTTTGGGATTGCATTTCTATATGCTGACAGGGTAGCAGATGGAGAGGATATAATGATATGCCCGACAAAAAGGTACACGTTTATTTCTATATGGGTTTGGTAATTTATGAGCCTATTTGGCTAGCCACTTGGCTGTTTTATTTTCTTTTGAATTGGAAAAGGCCCAGAGAGGCGAGTTGTGGTTGTACCGATTGAGCCGTACAGAGGAGGTGCTGGCGGAATTTTTCGGGAATTTAAGGTGTTAGAAAATTTTCAATATTTTTGAAAATATTGATTTGTAGTATTGAATTGATTTAAATTAAATTGGATTTGGAAATTAATGGGTTTATAACGTTCTTTCTTACCTTAGCAATTTCGAGGACGAAATTATTTTAAGGGGGGAAGAATGTAACGACCCGCATTTTTGGCCGTCAAATATTTAATTTAATTTATTTATTTTAAATATCATATTGGGAATATAATGGAATTAATATCTAATTCGCTATTTAAACGAAGTTGAACGTTATAATTTATATATAATATAAATAGAGCTTGAAAATGGCGTGCAGTTCGTGAAATGGAGTTTTGAACTTCAACCGAGAATACAGGATTCGATATAAGTCGGATTTCTGTGAAACAAGACACGTTGGAACCGTATTGACAATAATTTTCATATGAAAGAGAAAAATTCAGATTTCGTATTATAAATAGTAAGTTATGGCTAAATCAAAGTTTGAAATAGTCGCTATGGAAAATCGTTATTAAATTATAGGCCTTTAAAATAGCCGTTTTGCAAACGGACTCAGATTTCGACGAAATCAGTTTCATTAGAACCGTATTGCTAAATTATTGTACGGTGGTGAATTGCGTGGAAAACCGATGTCGTATGTGACCACGGTAGCCGTAAACGCCCGTTCAATTTCTATAGCGCGTATTTAAATAAATAAAGGGGTATTTGAGTGTAACTTGAGAAGACGATCGAATTAGGCCACGAAATCAGTTCCGTTGAGTTCGTATCGTCGATTAGAGTCAGAATAAGTATATAGTTTGTTATTTTTAGAGATCGGGAAATTTGGCGTTAAAAAGGGTAGGGCGGTTCGGGGTAAAAACAGCCTATCGGGCAAATAGTCTCAGAATGCGACGAAATTAGTGCCGTTGGGTTCGTATCGAAAAGTTATTGTCGATGTTCGCAGTTTCAAGTGGATCTGATTTATCTGGTGATCGTGGAAAAATTTAAACGCGTGTTTATTTCTGGTTTTATAAAGGAATTTTTTTCATACGACCTCGGATTTTGACGAAACTTGTCCCATTGGATCCGGAATATCTTTTTATGCCAAGATTAGCCTTTTTGTCAGAAAATAGAAAGAGTTTGTGGTGGTTTTAACGCGATACTTAGCGGTGAAGTTTCGCGAATAATATAATAATAATTTGTCCACCCTATATATATACCCATCGTTTACTCAAACCCTAAATCGTTCGTAATGGATATGCCGCCGCCACTAACTAATACAAACGGCCAGAAACTCCCCACCCTTTCCCTTGATTTCCGTCCAAACAAACCACTAACAATAAACACCCTCAGCCACGAAAAGCTTCAGTCCACCGAGGTCTTCAATTCTATCGGCTGAGATGAATCCTGAGCACTGTAGAGGACGTTATGGCCCATCGAAGTGGCTGCGAATAGTTTTGTTTTGCCGGCGACTGGAGTGATCGGATCTCGAGTTGTTTGGGGCGGACGTCGTGGAGGGTCAACCGCATCTGGTGGCCCCTTTCAATTGATGGCTGGTGAACTATGTTTGGCGCAGCATGGGTGTATGGGTTTGAGCGTGAGGATGGAAATACTGTGAAGAGGGATATATGGGAAGAAAAGGTTTTATCGGTCCTGGTTTTGAAAATGGTAGTAACGAAGGACCTGGGAACGAGACAGCATGAAGGAAGAAAGGACGGCCAAATATCCTTAATGTAATTAGAGGGGTGAAGGGCTGACGGGTTCAAGGTGATGGAGTTTTTCCTTTTCGTTCGAACAAGTATTCAATTTGAAGAATGGAAGAAATGAACCAAACTGACGAAGTGAAAAGCCTGGAAGGAGAAAACTAATGGCCGACTTTTGTTAAAGTAAATTCCGTAATTAACCTACTATAATTAAGGTTTAATAGTTAATTATTATATAAATCATACATATACTAATTTGCGAACTTGTGTACAGGCGTGTGTGCCCAACAAAGGAAGCAAATGGGAAGAAGGGATTAACAACTGTTCGGCCAATTTAATTTATTGAAACGTAATCAGCTTTTATTTATAAAGGGGTTACAGACTCAATTATAGTTCATTAAACGATGATATTAAAACATGAATTGCTACAGGTTTCTTGGAATCAAATTGCAAACGGATGGAAGGAAGTAACCAAGTGGAAAATTAGTTAATGTAATCAGAGATTAAAATTTAATTAATTAAGTAATTGTTTTGATTTAAGTGTTGATAACTTTTACCTTGTTATCAGAATTCAACAAACGAGATACCGATGGAATCGTATTTTCGAGCTGAATATTATGGAACCAGGTTGGACGATGTTGGAAGCAGCTGGAGTTTTAATTAAATTAAACGCGTGTTTAATTTAATTAAACCAAACCGTTTCAACATAACAGATCAAGGTGAGTTAAACTCACTCAGTTACCCTTTTTATATTTTATATAAATTGGGTATTTTTATTTTGTGTGCTCTGCTTGCAAATGGTTGACTGCTTTGCTAGTTATCTATTTAACTGTTAATTTAACCGATGAAATTAAACTGTGTTTAATTTCAGTGAAATACCAAATCGTTATTTTTAACGATTGGTTCCAATAAAGGTGACTCACCTTGGTTGGTCACGTTTATTTATAAACGTGTTTAAAATGGTTGCATTGTTTGAATTGCTTGTGGTTAATGTTAAATGGTTGTTATTTTAGTTTATCAGTTAAACAAAACTGAACAGTCTGATTTGAGAAAACCATTTGAATACCGGGACGAACAGGTTGGAGGGGTCCAACCGGATTCCTCAAATGTATTATTTATTTTCATATGATCATATATGAACTGATCTGTTTGTGTGATTGATTTGATGGTTGATTATTGACTGGATATTCAACATCTGTTTGGTTTAAACCAATGGGCGATATTGGTTAAGTGTTTAGAAGAGTATGGCCTTTAAAACCAATCGAGTTATAGATATTGATTCACCGACAGGTGAATCGATAGAGTTGAGGTTATAAAATTTGTTTTATAACCAGAGTTAGATTTGAATTATATTATTTGGATAAAAATTATTTAAGAGAAACAAATAAATATTTTATTTGTTTAAAACTTTGATTTGTTATGAAGTTATTTTGCAAAGCAAATGCTGATGTTAATCAGATTTACCAGTTGAAGAATAAGAAATGAATTAAATGGTAAAACCTTGGAAAAATTGTTTTGTAAAGAAAACAAATAATTAGAATCTATCTAAATTAATTATAATTTTAATTAATTTAAAGCGAGGATTGTTGAAATCGGTTAATGAGATAATCAAGTTTTTGGGTTAATTAAATCGACCGTTTGGAATTAGAATTGTTTATCAAGTTAATGTGTTTTGACTAAAATAGTTAAATGGATATTGTTTGAATTTAAATAAGGATTTAAAAGGGATTTAATATTAGATTTAGTTAATAAAGGGATTAACTACTAAAGTAGTTAATGTTTGAAATAAGTTATTATTTTAAATTAATGATAAATTTAGGAATATATTTTTAAATGGGAATTCATTTAAAAAGTGACCGAATGTGAGATGCAAGCCAATTGAATGGTGAAAGGAAATAAACGTACTCAATTATATGAATTAAGTGAAAGGAGATTACGATAGAAGGGTTTATTATAAACAAGAGGCTTTAAGTGAGATTTAAAGTGAAAAGAGTTAACTTTACATTAACGTTACGTGAGAGTGAAATCAAGTAAAAATGGGACAAGGGAAATAAGATCTCCAAAGTGGACAAGGGTTGAAAATAATTGAAAGGAGATCGTTAGAAAGTGAAATTTGGGGATAAAGAAATGGGTCATAAGATTGTATAAATAAACCCAATTTATAAATGGGATTTGTTTTGAGACTGGAGTGGAATTTTGGTGTTGGATTACAACTGACATTTATCTGAGGATAAGAACGTTGTTGATCAAGGTCTGAGAGGTAATTATAATACCCCAACTTGAACAACATCGGGATTATCTGAAGGTAGTATTAGTTGGTAATCGTAAGAGACGTTAGTGGATATGTTTTGAAAATCTAAACAACGATTGTAACGCTGTTGTTATAATATATGTTTTGTAAATCTAATATAGCGATTGTAGCGTTTTGCAATAGTAAATGGATTGTAAACCTAAACAGCGATTATAGCGCTGTTGTTTTGTAAATCTAAATAGTAAATATAATGCTATTGTTATAACATATGTGTTATAAATTTCTTTGTTAAAACTAATGGATTTCCGAATTTAAAAGATGATTTGAAAGAAGATTTAAGTGTGTAATTGAATATAGTTATTCGAGCTAGAGTTAGTCAAACATAGTATTCAAGGTAAGTTGCCATTGCGTACGACTGCTAGCGTAATTCGCAGCGCTGCAGATAGCCTATGGCGGTCGGATGTTTCCTGAGGGATTCAGGCGTAACCATTGTGATCGCTGTGATCTAGAGTCAAGCGAATGGAGTTAAGACGAATGTTAATTAATCAATTAGAGTTATTCAAATATCGTATTGTTGAATATTAAAAGAATTGGAAGTTTCAATTTAACAAAAAGTAAATCGGTTTGTTAAAGGCCAGGTGATGCTAAATACTGAATCAGTGAACTCATTGGAGTGTCATGTTTGAAACACTATTTATTTTGATAGTTAAAACACCGACTATCAAATCTGACCAATACGATGGTTGGTATGGAAAGACCGGGATCGAATTTATATTTGAAAACCATTCCGTCCAACAAATACGTGAAGATCTCAGAAGATGATCGAGATGGAGCATTGAAGACCGTGGGTTTTCATAAACGGAAGAACCACTAATATTCTCTGCCTGGCAAGCAGAGGAAGGCTGTGATTCTGTCGTGGTTGGAATCAACGGGTTGCAAGGACTTCTCGCTATTGATCCATGGGGTGATTCCTATATTGGATGCAGTAGGGGAGTGCCTTCGGTTCATCCTGTTCCTGGATGACGTATATGGACGAATGTCTGACAGAGTATTTCCAAAGGATCACGTACGTTGATTTCTTCAAACGTGCTATGGTTGTTGGCGGAGAATTGCCGCTCTCTTAGCTTCCAGTTAGAGTATTTTTGTGGATATCAATTAGTGATATCTGATGGATTTGACGATGTGGCATTCAGAGTAAATGGAGACCAGATGTCAAGAGTTAATTCTGGCCTCAAGCCTCATCAACCGGGAAATGACAAAAATCGGGCAGGCAGCATGGCTATGTGGGTCGCTCCCATTAGGGTGTATAATCACCTATCTAGAGGAAATCCTATTTGCTTCTTTAATCTATGTTTCGATGCTGTCCCTTGTCGGGAGACGGTTGCTGATCCCAACCGTCGGTGATATACATTCGATACTCTCAAGCGAAATGAGGGGTCGGTCATGTGAGGGTCGGGTTGCAAGACGTTCTTGTTGAACCCAGTGTATTCGTCTCTAGAGATACACTATCGGAAGGTGGACCCATACCTTGTCAAGTCGGAATCCAATTCCCAATAAGCGCCTGCGGGTTTTGATTGTATACTATATATGTGGAGCGTGAGATGCAAGCGTTCCACTAGATTGTTATTTACTTGTATTTAGACATTATTATAATATCAGACAAGATATTGGTTTCAAAACTGTTTTGGGTTATCGTAAGGTAAAAACCGTCCGTATTTATGTGTGGATTTGGTCTTATGATTATCCTTTTCTTTTGAAAAGATTTTTGAACTCTAAAATCATGATTGGATGATTCACCCTTATTACTGTGCGAGTTTATCTCACTCTGGTTCACCAGACTGACCCGGTATTTTGTAAATGCTCGGGTTAGACCGGGTTGTACAGGTTCAGGTTATCGACTGTTGTG
This sequence comes from Allium sativum, assembly GCA_030737875.1. Taxonomy (NCBI): domain Eukaryota; kingdom Viridiplantae; phylum Streptophyta; class Magnoliopsida; order Asparagales; family Amaryllidaceae; genus Allium; species Allium sativum. Next base: position 300,293,640 of record CM060925.1, on the reverse strand, counting down.
AAGAGACGAGTTGGAGGTGTTCAGACGTATGATATTATATAGCTGCTATTCCGCTGTGTGTTGTATATGGGAACAGACTATTATAACTGTCCCATGGTATGATGTACTCTGATACTGTAAGTATTTCAAAAGCTTTCAATAAAGGTTATTTCTGTATTATATTTTGTTCCGCTGCGATGTGAGACTCTGTGTTGTGTTGTGTTCTTCTTCTTCTTCTATTCTAATATTTCTTTCTTTCTTATCTCACCCTCTAACTTCTTTCTATTAATGATCTGGAATGTTCGATGTCTGAATGGTCAACACGGTAGTTTGATGTTGATTTTCGGAGTCGAAATTCCGGTTCGTTACACATTTGCTTTTTATTTGAAATAGACCGTATCATTTCATAAACCTTCATTGCTCCTTTTAAATCCCAAGATTTCCACTTTGATTATGGTAATCAAATATCACATTTTAAAAAAAAAATGTTTACTTAACCATTAATTACGTCCCATTAAATAAATTAAAATGATTTAATAAATCCATCACAGTTAACATAGTTGACTTGGTCAACCCTAACATGATTAACTAGTTAATCAAATCTCAATTCATCTTTTCATTAAATTTAATTTAAATACCCTATTTGATTATTTAAAATAATAATCAATCCAATATAATCTCCTTTTAAATTGTTAATTAAAACAATTAACTTCGGTTATTAAATATCACATTAATATCCGCTCACTTGCTTATCAGAGTCTTGTACATATAAGCGTCACTCAATTATTGGGATGAAGCACGTGCTTTGCACATGGATAGAATTTGGTATCAAAAATGGTGATTAGTGGTTAAAATAATCAATTGTATGCATGGTTGGTTTATTTCCTTTTTTTATAAATCCAATTAAAATAATATATTTAAAAATCTATATTCAGTTATAAATAATTTTCATAATTTCATTTCTATCGATTTGCCTAACGGTAAATCAGTCTTTATAAAACATTGTATATTTGGTCATCTGCTATAAATTCCCAACCAATACTACCTATTGGTTAGTAACATAACAAACGTTAAATTTAGATTCAACAATCGGTAATCAAATCAATACTCTAATCATAATGGTTAAACAGTTCATATAATGACCATATGCCGGTAAATAATCAATTTAACTGATAGTAGTCAACCAATGATAATAATTCAAGCGTCCACAAATCAATTTAAATATGTTTATACTATTATAAACGTAACCAACAAGGTAAGTTACCTTGTTTGGAAATGATCGTTAGAAATAACGATGTCATTTCGTTTAAATTTAACAACGTTTAATTTAAATTATCAATATAGCAATATTCAACAATATAAAAAAAATCATCAAATCAACCAATAAGTAGCAACCATAGCATTCAAATAATAAACCCGACTTATATAAATATAAGTGGGAGAACTGAGTGAGTTTAACTCACCTTGATTTCCCATTTGTCGTCAAATAGTTTGTTTAATTAAATTAAACATGTGTTTAATTTAATTAAGATCTCCAACTGCTTCTGGCTTCGATTGTCTCAATTCCACAATGCTACGCTTGTCGATACGGCCCCAATGTTGTTCGTATTGGCCCTAGTGATAACGAACAAATTTTAAGTAATTATATGCTACATGGGTTTAGCTAAAATAAATAACTTAAACTGAATACTAAATCAAACTCTAATCATATTTTAAATGATCGCACCTACGTTCAATTGTTTATCACGACGACATCTTCCTTCCCCTTCCATATGAAATCCATGTGGAGTTTTTCTGCAAACAACTGAACCCTTTATATGTATTTTTGTTGCTTCCAATACGGCACTTCAAACCCATCCTATTTTCTTCTTCATATGTCACGTAACCTTTTTCCAAACCCACGTCCGTCCAACCATTTTCCAAACCAGCCACTAGCACCGGTATTTCTTTCCCATTCATTACGTCCAGCCCCATTTCATTTCATGTTATATATTTTTTTTAAATAGCCCGGCCTAAGCCCATCTAAAAGGATCAGCCCACGTTCCCCAATACCCGTTGCCTACAGACTTTCTTCCCCCGCATTGTTTGTTTCACAACATTTCTTCCTAGTAAACCATTCAGTCCGTTTCTTTTGTTTTTCCCTTTCCATCCCTTTTTTTTCAAACAAAACAGAATCCAACTTCCCCTGAAAGAAGTAGGTTTCAGGCATGTGAATTCATACCATTGTTTCAAATAACATACAGTAATAATTATTGGTACATATATATTAGTTCCATTTGACCGTATTTTTCTCTATTTATTCCCATATGTTCATTTTGCTGTAGAACAACATATGTTTGTTACGTTATAGAGTCGAAATATTGACATTTCGTTCAACCTTTATTTCATGTTGTAATTACTTGGGCCAGGTTTCACCCTGATTTGATTCCATTGTGCGCTTACAACTATATGTCTGTTTGTAGTACTCTCGGCTTCCAATTCGAATCTTCATGCATTGGTTTTATTAATGGTGTAGTCCATCTGACTAATGTATCCTTTGAAAAAAAATGAAATCTAGCTAATATTTTGGCTAGTCAATTCGGTACTGCAACATTATATGGTTTCCGCCTTTGGATGTTTGATTGTTGTACTTGTGTTATATTTTATAAGAAAATAACATGATGTCCGGCCTATGTTTTGATACTGAAAGGAAAATAGATTGTAGGGATTTAAGGAGCTCAACGGTACAGTGTTTAGGTAGCCTGCACGTTTCACTTATTTTATACATATATTTAATTTACCGCTATCTACGTTTAGCTTTCTTAATTCGTATTGTCACAAACAATATCCAATTGAAGATCAAAATTCAATATTACGAACTACCGTGCCGTTACGGGTTCGTTTTATATTAAATATAAATATGAACATTAAATCATCGTTAAATAATGCATTCAATAATATTTAAAATGATTTAAATATTCGAATTCAAATAGCCGGAAAAATCTGGATTGTTACATTCTCCTCCCCTTAAAATAATTTCGTCCCCGAAATTGCTAAGCAGGAAGAATGATGCAGACCCAATTGTTTTCAAAATAATATAATCAGAAATATTTTAAGCTTTAAAAATTCATGAAAAATTCGCTAGCACCTCCTCCGTACCGCTTGATTTGAACAACTACAATTTGCCACTCCGGACCTTAATCGATCAAAAGAAAACAAAGCCATGCGGCTACCCAACCCAGTGGTATAAAATCAATTATCCAATCAATATATTTAAGGTTACCTATTTGTCGGGCAACTCATACTCTAGTCATGAGGCAAATTAACTAACAACTCTTCCTCCGCTTCGAACCTGCGCTTAACTCAATATCCAGTGCCAATAACATATACAGGGTTAAATCATCTAGTTCTATTTCAATATTTTATTCGAATTCATTATACTAAAGTTTATTTCTTAGACTTCAATTCATTAAATTGTACGTGAATTTATATTCAGTCAATCAAACATCCAACAATCAAAAATCAACATAATCAAATAATGCCATATTTATGTCTAATTTCATTTACCTTATCTTCAGCTAATTATTTAATTCCATATTAATGTTTTAATCCATAATTTCCATGATTTAAATTCCCTTCTGGTCTTATTAAATCGTTCAGATTTTGTAATCCAATTTGAATTCTCACTCAAATAAATCAACAAACCAACATTAATAGTTTAATAAAATTATTTCTTTCCATACGAAAATATAGCTTGAGCAAAATTATTTCAGTTGCCCTCTTTGTAAAACAATATTGTACCAATCGTCAGATCAACTTGAACCGATCGAATAACGCAATACAAAACATTCGTGTATAAAATTTACAAATACGCTCTCCTATATATATACTCAATCTCGATCTAAGGTATTTCTAACCCAATTTCTATCGAGTTACGCCACAGAGCCAAGGTTATTACTAAACCATTGCTCTGATACCAACTATAGAGACCCGAGAATTTCGACACTTGAATCTGGACATTAATACATCCCATGTCCAAAACTTAAGCACCTACAACCCTAGAAAGCTAGAAGAAAGAAGTTAGAGGGTGAGATAAGAAAGAAAAAAAATATTATAATAGAAGAATAAGAAGAACCAACACAACACAGAGTCTCACATCACAGCGGAACAAAATATAATTATAGAAATATCTTTTATTGAGAGCTTGAAATAATACTTACAACATCAGAGTACATCTGTACAGTTATGATAGTCTGTCCTCATATATATAACGTATGGCGGAAAAATAACAGTATAACAGCATACGTCTGAACTCCTTTAGCTTGTCTTTGGATTTCACAGCATCCGATAAACTGAACCTGTACAACCCGGTCTAACCCGAGCATTTACAAAACACCGGGTCAGTCTGGTGAACCAGAGTGAGAAAAACTCGTTAAGTTTAATAACATCCATATTGATTTTAAGGTTCAAAATATTTTGAAAGAAAAGGATAATAGTAAGACTAGCCCACACATAAACATGGACGGTTTTTACCTTACTTTAACTCAAAATATTTTGAAAGCAATATATTATTCTGATATTATGATAGTGTCTAAATACAAGTAAATAGAATCTAGAAGAACGCTTGCATCTCATGCTCCACATATATAGTATACAAACAAAACCGTGGGTGCTTATTGGAGATTGGATTTCGGCTATGACAAGGTATGGAACCACCTGCCGATAGTGTATCTCTAGAGGGGAATACACTGTGTTTAACAAGAACGTCTTGCAACCTGGCCCACACATGATCGACCACTCATTTCGCTTGAGTGTATCAAATGTATATCACCAACGGTTGGGCTCAGACCACCATTTCCCAAAAGGGACAGCATCGAAATAGATTAAAGAAGCAAAAGGAATCTCTCTAGATAGGTGATAAAACACCCTAATGGGAGAGACCCACATAGCCATGCTATCTGTCTGATTTTTGTCATTCCCGGTTGTGAGGCTTGAGGTCATAACGTATCTTTTGGAATACCTGGCCACCATTCACTTTGAATGCCAGATTATCAAATCCGCTAGAAATCACTAATTGATTTCCACAAAATTAATCGGGTTGTTTAGTTAAGAGAAGGTGTCTTCTCTACCGCCACAGAAATATGTTTGAGGAATTCAACGTACGTGATTCTTTTGGAAATACTCTACCAAACACTCGTCCATAAAAGTTTTCCTGGGACTGGACAAACCGAAGGCACCATCCTACCGCATCCTTGAATTACCCTATGGGTCAGCAGCGAGTAGTCCTTGCAATCCGTAGATTTCAATCACGACAGAATCACTATCAAATACGTCTAAGGATCAACTAGAGAAATCCAACAATAGCTCTTTCATTCATGAAGATATACGGTCTTCAATAGTCCCTCTCGACAACATCTTCCACGTTTTCGTATTCATTGGTCGGAATGGCTTTCGAATATAAATTCGATCCCGGTCTTTCCAAACCAACACATTGGGTAAGATTTTGATAGTCAGTTATTTAACTATCGAAATAAACATTCATAAAATAAAATAAACCCATTGGTTTTGTATACAGTGTCACTTGCCATTAAAAATAGTTTACTCGTTTTAATACCAAATTACTTCATCAGTTTAATATATAAATATTCTCAAATCATTTATATATATACTTGGAAAATTATCTTAATATCATATCCAATCCTTCTGTTAACTATTATTTCAAAACATTTGCCATGACATTTCTTATTATCTAATATTGGGAAATAGATTCAATGAAACGATAAGGAATTTCACTCGATCCGAATCGATCACTAAACCGACCAGGACCGTATGAAACCCCTGATTGTTTTGAGAACACGACAAATCGGAACAAAAACAGAAGAACGTTTCATTGTTAATTACAACAATTCCATCAGAATACAAGAATATACAGAGTATGAATAAATATTGTACATTAGAGAAATATCAGAGATTTAATTACATTACTACAGCGGAAAAATAATACAATACACAACTGAAAAGAATATACAGATACAGAGCTTTTCGGATATCGTTCCAGCTGTAAATCAGGATCCTGTGAATATAAATCTGCAAAACCAAAGCTACTAGCTGCCCATGTCAAAATAAGGGCACCCAGAGTTTAGGTTAAAACAATAAACTCCAAGTAAGTCATGTGACTGGTGTGAGAACTAAAACAGTTATTAATCTTTATTTTAAAGTTAGGTAAATCACGGGACTACGCCGTATAACACGGAACGGGTTTCCTCCCAAGAATACCTGTGCATAAAACAACAGCGCAATGCTAAAATAAAGAACAGTTATGCTATTATAAGACTCAGGTCCCATCACACAATGCCACACAAGCCGTAGGATAGGGTTTTACCTTATAATAGCCATAGAATGCTTGATGCGCTAAATTTCATCCTTTATTATTACTATAAGTGTATAGTGTCAAAACAATTTCAATCATAAGTATCAATCATAGACGGCATGGGTACCATATATCATGTCGCCAATACTAGGCTCTACAATCAAAACCGCAAATGTCACGTATTGGAAAGTTGGATTTCCATCTGTGAACCAAGGCAAGGGATCGTCCCTACCGAATTCGAGACGCTCTAGCCCGTGTCTCAGGCAAGCCTTGGATCGTCAGGGCCGGTCCACCGATGTGGATTAAAATGCCTGAACACTGCGTTTCCCCATCCTTTGGGGTGTCAATGAGTCCACTGACTCCACATAGTCAACAATATATCTGAGGCACCTTGCAACCCAACAACCACATAAGTCAAACTCGTTAGGGCGTGTAAAACCACTGACGCCACTTCTAGCTAGAAAGAAACGCATGTCCTCCCTGAGGTCCTTCTCCCGTTTCTGGTTCACACTAGGGTGTGAGGCTCGTGAATTAACGCTACACAAAGTTGTGCCACACAGGCTGTGCTTTGATCATCAACCACAAGACTCTGCTTTTCAACAGATGCCTTGATCATTTGCATCTTAGCATGCCACGCAGGCAGACCACTCCATGCAACCGATATCTATCAATCACACAGAATGATATCCAATGTCAGACACACAGTCCATTTACAAGTCCATTCTGGGTCTGAACGAAACCGGAGGCACCTTGTACCTCGCACATCCATCGATCTCCAAGTACGTCTGGACGATCACTAACTGATTCCCTCCTCTTGGGTGTACGGCCCAATCAACATCATCGGTAATTATCCAAATGACGTGAAGACCTCCGGTCTTCGACCACCGTCTTCATCCTCGACACATCGTCAAATTAGTTATCCAGAACGGGATAAACCCGGTCTTTCTCAATAACTCGCGTATATAATAAACAAGTGTTACACAAACACAACATATGCCTCATTCCAATTCATCAGTTACTAACCGTAAATTAGTAAGAGAACAATTCCCCAAATATTAACCCCGAAGGCCGAAACCAACATCAGATCAATACCTAGGAAACCGTTCGTCTTAACTAATCTTCAATTAGTTGCTAAATTTCACATTCTTAGGGAGAGGTTCCCATTAATTTTGTCAAAGATAAATTCCTTAAATTTATTCTTTATTCTTCTTTTGAATATCAATTCAAACCAAATTATGGTTTATCCAAACTAGTTGGGATTAATGAACCTTACCGAAGTAATCGTTTGTATTAATTTCCCAATCCCAACCTATTCACCCCATGAAGTAAAACTCGTAATACTTCATATCTAGCACCACGGTGTTATCGGTAAATTCAATTATCATTTCACATTCAAATCTAATTAAAGATTTAACTACCGCCTGGAGCAAAACTGGTGATACTCCATTCTCGATCATTTCAATCTAATTAAAGATTCATTAAAACTACACTTAGTTTTAATCTTCCCAAAAGTCAATATTAATGATTATTTAACTTGGGAAATCATATCCTGTCTTTAACTGGGTTAAAGAACCAATGTCATTTAAAACACGGTTCACGATAAACCCAAAATCACATTCTATTCCATCGACCTTTAACCGTAAATTAGCAAGTGAACAATTCCCTAAGTAATAACCCCGAAGGCCGAAACCAACATCAGATCAATACCCAAGAAACCATTCAACTTAACTAATCTTCAGTTAGTTTCTGATTTTCTTAACTTCGTTGGGCCTAGGAACAGTATTATTGAAGATACCGTTCACGACAACCCAAAATCACATTCCATTAATTATCGGGTTAAAGAAAAAGTGTTATTTAAAACACCGTTCACGATAAACCCAAAAATCAATTCAAATTCAATTCCAATTAAATATCGTTTAATTTGTATAGTTCATTAAATCTAAATAAAAAGATTTAATCTTTCTCTCAACTGGGTTTAAGAACAGTGTAAATGAAGACACCATTCACAACAAAGAAAAATCCCATTTGATATTAAATACAAGGCTCTGAATAGAAAATATATCGGCTTATATTCAATATCAAATTCTACGACTAGCAAATATCGTATTGGAAATAACGATATAAATATATCTTTCAAATTTACATAACAATATCTATATAATCACGAAATCCAACATCGAAATATTCCGAAAACAATTTCGATTCAAATCCATTTCGAATTTATTTATTGGAAATTCTGGTTATTTTTAAAACCATTTCAAATCCAATTTATTTATAAAAATAATAATTGAATTATAGTTCTAGTTCAAAATTAGTTCATTTCGATAAAAATCAATTTTTATCTTTTCAAATATGATTTTTTCATCCCAATTCTTTCCAAATCATTTCTTATGATTTTACACTAATAATTGATATTTTTAATTATTTTATCAAGGCCCGTACAGTCGATTTCCATCAACGGCCATTGAACTGCACTTACAGCGACCTTTTCCAAATTTCATTTGGATATAATTTCAAATGCAACCGTTAGATTTCAAATCTTTAATATTCGTTAGAAAGCACTTTTCGATACGAACCCAACGGTTCCGGTTTTAGGAGAATCCGATGGTCGGATCTCCCGTAATATCCGTTCGAAGTAAATGGTCGAAATTCGTGAACTGCCGCAGCGCGGTGCGTTCTATTCAGGTCATTATATATATAATATAAATATATTATATATATTTCGTCGATTTCCGTTTAAAACATACTTTATAAATCGTTTTAAATTTGTTTTTGAAACGATTTCAACTTCATATTCAATTCCACATCAAAATTGAATATTCCACATCATCGATATATAAATGATAATATTTTCAAAACATTAGATTTTGTAAACAATTCCTTTTCTATATTCATTATAAAAACGGATATAATCGATATAAATATCGTTCGCGTCAAAATGGCGCATATCTAACCAACACAGCTTTATATATTTCAATAACTTCGTTAATCTATTCAACAAATGAATATTTTCTTCAACACATGAATTTTCTTTTATTCAACACATGAATATATATTTTATTCAACACATGAATTTTCTTTTATTTAACACATGAATATATATTTTATTGAATATATGAATTTTATTTTATTTTCCAAATTGGAATGAGGCCCAATCAATTACAGTATAATGTTAATTATATGGATTTCCATACAACACATGTATATAATAGCAACGATAAATAATCAATCATCATCCAGAGTGCACCACACAACTGCATAAGCATTAAACATAAATAATTAACGCTTACACAGTCTGTCAACTTATCGATTGACATATAACTAAACAATTGGGATTAGTGTATGCCAAATATCATCCCAACACCCGTGTGGGGTTCCAAATCAACGAACACAGATTTTTATTTGTGCAGTTGGGCGATGTGTAAAATTTGTCATCCCGATCAATATCAGTCAAATGAGTGTATATAAACAAATCGTCCGATTTGTTTATAAATATTTATTTTATATACACGTTAAAAATTATATTTTTAACTATAAAATATTTTCCATTATAAAATATTTTCCACTATAAAATATTTTATTTCATTCCAGATCACACAATCAACTTTCACACCACAAACAACAAACAAACAAGTCGTCCATGGTCTGTGGACAATGGGTGTCGTGTAACACCCCGTATTTCTGTTAACACTAAAGTTGCTAATACAAAAATAAATGTGTACAGGGAGATGTATGTAATGTTCATACAAGAATAATAATAAATGTGTAAAGGGGAGATGTATCTAATGCGTAAATATTTATATGGATTGACAAATAATAGTAAATGTATATTAAGAAAGAAATGGTGAACATAATTGGCTTCTCTTTACAACGGACGGCTCTGGTTAACCCTAGCTTCATCGACGGCTCAAATTAACTTGCAACTCTATAAAAAGACCCTAGGTCTCAAACTAAAAATTCACAAAAAATAAATAAGTAAATAAATAAGAATTGGAGCTACCATGCTGTCTGCTGAGAACTAGAGGGAGCCTCCACTTGAAAGAGACGAACAACATAGCGAATACAAACTAAAAGATTAAAAAGCAACAACAAATTAGAATCAAAGCAACGTCTTCCCAAAGGAATGCTTTGCAAATTCAGAATTTCAGAACTCAGAAAACAAGACAGTCTACGATTGTAAGTTTAGCTACATTTTTAGAATGCGAATTAATATGAATATCATGTGTTGCGATGAAATGATAATAGTACGATACTCGTTATGTTATTAATATACGTTTGTGATTTGATTCTATTATCATGTTGAATTGAGAATTATTAAGTATGATGTTTATTATGTTTTATAATATTAATCTATGCCAGTGACTTGATTCTATTATCATGTTAAATTTGGGATTATTGGATTAGATTATTTGTATAAGCATGGACTTGGATTGTAACATCTTATGAGAATTGTGTAGTTTATTATGCAAGTTTATGTAGTGAAGTTATGCGACCAATTGTCAAATCTATATGTTCATGTTTATGCAAAACTTGTGCCATGTTCACACTTATCATATGTTGGATTAATTTGCAAGTATGTTTAAATCTATGTTACTAATTAACACATGTGTATGTTGATTAGCCTATGTTGCTAACTCACATATACATATGTTGATTTGCCTATGTTGCAAATTAACATATGTATATGGATTAGTTCATATTGCTAATTCTCATGTATGTTGTTGATATAGCCTATGTTAAAAACACATATATGTTGAGTTAGCCTATAAGTGCAAGTTCATACCTATGACATTATAATGTTTATGTTAGTCTTTTTACAAGTTTGTACCTATGACATTATAATGTTCATGTTAGTTATTTTGCAAGTTCACCCCTAAAATGTTCATGTTAGTTATTTTGCAAGTACACCCTATTATATTCATATTGATTATGCCATCAATACCAAAGTTATGCCCTTGTCATGTTTATGCTAATTTATGCCAATTTGCGTATATTAAATTAGGCTAAGTTTTTAGCCAAATACTTTACACCAAAAATCATGCGAACGTAAATTAGGCTGAGATGGTTAGCCTAATATTGGACGGGGTAACGTTGGGTTAAAATGATAATTTTTTGAAAACTTGCAATAAATTAGTCATTAATCACATAAGTGATTTATGGCATAAAAAGGCATTAATTACCTTAATTAATGAGATTAATTGGAAATGAATGTGACAGTAATTTGAATATTTTCTAATTTACATATTTGTCATTAATCACATAAGTGATTTATGGCATAAAAAGACATTAATTACCTTAATTAATGAGATTAATTGGAAATGAACGTGACGGTAATTTGAATTTGAATAATTTACATAATTAAAATGTAAATTAGAAAATACGAACGCGCTTAACTCGAGGTTGGATTGAGTTGTGACGTAAACCTGCCCGGACCCGCCCGGTTGTCCAGTTGTCACAACAATAACTATCCAATGTGAGAGGTTAAGGCATGGGGCCCAATAAAGACCCGAGGTTAAATTGAGATGTGGCGTAAGACTGCCCGGACCCAACCGGCATACAGGCAGTCACAACAATATCTGTCTAATTTGATAGGTTGGTGCTCTAATAAGACAATTAGAGCTGAGTTAGGACTGATAGGGTTAAGACAATTTAATAAATATTTAAACAAATTCAACATGTTAAATAATTTGGATGGGTGGGGGTTAGGTTCATTCAGACACTTAACCACTTAACATGTTTGACTAGAAAACCTAGTAACGGGGACCCGTTTCAGCAGTAACCCAATTAGATATCATGGTACCCTGAACTAGGCAGGGTGGGGCACGATTACTGGGCTGATTGTAAGTGGTCAAAAGCGACGGCGGTTGGTGCACAGTGTGGGTTCTAACAGAGTGCGGGCGTGCACACACTCTGGAGCAGACAAGTCAGGGCACTGGAGCATCAGTAGTATACCCTATGCATGCTAGAATTGTGTCGGGGCCGCCACCATGGGACTTGATACACCCCATGGTGAGACCAGCATAAGTATCTACCATATAGGGCCGTAGGACACATGTGAATATACGAGTAGGAGCCGATCTTTTAAAGAAAGAGAAAGGGATCACTTCACCCCAATCACGGGGTGCCTGTTGGTATAAGAATTAGTAGGTGCAGAGATAGAGATTTAAAATAGGGTGCGAAGGGATGTTCGTTTTAGGACACCTTATCTAGTTCTAGGATAGTCTATTATCCTGATATCGTCCTGTTCTCACTTTGTGCAAGTCATGATCTTTTTATTATTAACATTCTAGGAATATAGCTAGACTTACCAGACTTATGTCTGACCCATTTTCCTTTCGTCTTCTTTTCTTCCGTCCCCCCCCCCCCCCGGTCCATAGGGAGGAAACACCGCAGCGTAGTCAGTTTTTCATCCAGCTTGAAGAGATAGAATGTATTGCTTAAATTTCTTTCATTTGGACCATGGTTTTGGATATCATTTATGGGGATTATGCAGCTTTATTTATGTTTCATACTTCTTTAACTTTTAAAACCAAGACAGTATTATGGTTGTAATAATTGGAAGTTTGTTTTGAGACAATGTTGGAAATGTTCTGTATGAACACGTATTTATGATAATAAAAGTCTGTTGGTTTTTCCGCTGCTTATTTATATGTGTTTATATCTGTCTTGTGTTTTATCTGTGTCTTTTACTTATAAACCTCCACCAAAATTTAGGCATTCCCTTTGTGAGTGGCCTTAATGGAGGTGGGGTGTTTCACTTGGTATCAGAGCATAGGTTTACCAGACCAGATAAAAAGTTTTTGAAACTATATTCAAATTAAAATTTAAAGAAGATTTTTTCAAGAAAAATAATTGTTTTATAGTTTTAGAAAGGCATAATCTCCCAAAGCCATGTGAATTATCTATCCTTCGTTTTGAATCTTTCCTTTTTCGTTTCAGCATGTCGGGAGAATTTAACCTTCCAGAAGGTGTGACTGTACCTGGTTGGTTTAGAAGGTACTTGTAAGCTAGGGCCAATGAGGCGGGCCCAACGAATCTTCCTCCCCCAGCTGCAGCAATTCCTCGTCCTCCTCCTCCCCCAGTTGCTGAAATTCCCCCTCCTGCTCCTCCTCCTCCGAGAGCAAATGCTTTTTCCAAGACTTGTAGAGATTTTAAAGCTATGGGTGGGAAAGACTTTCATGGAACCGAGTCCTTCGTAGCAGCCATGAACTGGCTGAAAGAGACCGAAGATCTTTTCGTTATCTTCGAGGTAGAAGACAGGCAGAAGGTAAGACTGGCAGTGTGGTTGCTCAAAGGAGAGGCTTCCTACTGGTGGGAAGTCACCAATGCAGAAAGACCAGTAGAAACGTGGGAAGATTTCAGATTAAATTTGAGCTGAAGTTCCTTTCAGAAGCTGAGAGAAGTCTTCAAATGGAGAGGTTCCTATCCCTTAAGCAAGGAAGTATGACCGTCAAAGAGTACGTCAACCGGTTTTATCAGCTGGCTAGGTTCGGACTGGACCTAGTCAACACCCAACACAAGAAGGCTCTCCGCTTTGTCAAGGGACTGAATGAGCCGCTTCATAGCCTGGCCATGACCCATATACCTATGGGATCTACATATGAAAGGCTGGTACAGATGGCGTAACTACATGAGGAGGATAAAGGCAAGAAGGAGACAAAGGCGGAAGGGTCTCAGGGAAAGAAAGAAGCTTTACAGCCTAAGAAAACAGACTTTAAGAAGGGCGGGAAAAACAACAAAGCTCGCGAAACAAGAAAGTGTAATTTCTGTGGTATGGTTGGACATGTGGTGAAAGACTGCAGGAAGAAGAAGACAAAGATGAATGTGGTTGCTTTCATTGTGGAGAAACAAGACACATAGCTAAGGACTGCCCTAAGAGGCGAGGGCAGGCGCAGAGAGCTGCATCCACTTCGGGTGGACAAGTTCATGCACTGGAGGCACCTCCTCTGCAACAACGAGGTAGAAATACTTCTGTAGAAAGTGTAGTTTATCTTTATGATCACCCAGTTCACACTTTATTTGATTTTGGTGCATCACACTCCTTTATTTCATCTGCTTTAGTAGAATCTCTGCACCTAGAAACTAGTATGGTAGAGGATCCCTTGGTTGTCTCCAATCCAATTGGAGGCCCAGCTTATTTGTCAATGATCTATATGAATTTGAAAATCTCTATTCTAAGTGTAGAATTTAGATGTAGTACCTTTGTTTTGGGCTTCTCGGGGTATGGATTGATTTTGAGCATGGACTGGCTATCCAGTAATGGTGCCATCCTTGATTGTGAGAAAAGAGTGGTTAGGCTCTTAACCTAACTCGGTAACACTCTGGAAGTTACTTGTAATCCCTCGAATGTGGTTATGCTTAGTTATCTTGAATCGCTTGACGCTTCTGTTGAAAATTTGCAGTCAGTTAAGGTGGTCCGAGAATATTTGGATGTCTTTGATGAGGTGAACGGCTTACCTCCAAAACGGGAAATAGACTTCCGCATCTATCTTGTTGACAATGCGAAGCCCGTTGCTTTGCTTGTTAGGCACATGGCTCCTAGAGAAAGGAAAGAGCTCAGTAAGCAGATTAAAGAGCTTTTAGAAAAGGGGTTCATTAGGCGGAGCATTTCAGAATGGGGCGCTCCAGTGGTGTTCGCTACAAATGTGGATGGTTCACTCCGTCTATGTGTTGACTATAGGGAGCTAAACAAGCTGACTAAAAAGAATAGGCATCCTCTCCACATAATTGACGATTTGTTTGACCAGCTTGTAGGAGCGTCGGTTTTCTCCCAACTTGATTTGGCGACCGGATTTCATCAGCTAAGGGTAGCTGATGATAGCATCGATAAGACAGCTTTCAGAACCCCAGACGGATTCTTTGAGTGGCTTGTCATGCCTTTTGGCTTGACAAACGCACCCACTTACTTCGTGGACCTAATGAGTAGGGTGTTCAGAGATTTCCTCAATAAATTCGTGGTGGTCTTTGTAGACGATATTTTGATCTTCTCAAAAAATGAGGAAGAGCATGCTCAGCACCTAAAGGCAATCATGGAGACTCTTAGAACACATCAGTTAAAAGCTAAATTCTCCAAGTGCCACTTTTGGAGAGAAGAAGTGAGATTTCTTGGGCATATAGTGTCCAAAGAGGGGTTAGCTGTAGACCCCGCAAAGTAGTAGCGGTGCAAGATTGGAAGGCACCAAGGAATGCAACCGAGGTCTGAAGCTTCCTCGGGCTTGCAGGCTTTTATCGGAAGTTGATCAGAGATTTTACAAAAATCTCAGCTCCTCTTACAAGTCTAACAAAGAAGAATCTAGTTTTCTCTTGGGATTTGGATTGCGAGTTTGCTTTCCAACGCTTAAAAAGGGATCTTACAACAAGCCCAGTTCTGACCTTGCCGGATGGAAGCAAAATGTTTACAGTATACACGGATGCATGCGGGACAGGACTAGGCACTGTCCTAATGCAAGAAGGAAGGGTAGTAGCTTATGGCTGAAGACAGTTGAAAGTTCATGAAAGGAACTACCCAACCCACGACCTTGAGTTGGCTGCCATCGTCTTTGCGCTTAAATCTTGGCGCCACTATCTCCTAGGTGAGAAATTTGAACTGTATACTGACCATAAATCTTTAAAGTATCTCTTCTCACAGAAGGACCTTAACTTAAGGCAACAAAGGTGGATGGAGTTTCTTGCCTCGTATGATTTCGAGATTTCCTACACTCCTGGCAAGGGCAACGTAGTCGCAGATGCCTTGAGTAGAAAGAAGCTAACGTTGAGCCCGCTATTTGTTGAAAGGCGAAGCCTAGAGTTTATAGCCAGTTTTGACTTTAGGCCCTCCTCTGATTTTGTACCCGGTCTGTTAGCAACGCTAGAAGTGCGGCCCACTCTCTTAGACTCAATAGGGACCGCACAATGAGAAGACCCTCAACTTGTAGAAGTGGTTGATAAGCTTGTTAGGGGTGAGACTTCTAGTCACCTCGATAGATACACCATCGACGACAAAGGGTGGTTAAGACGGGATGGAAGACTATGCGTCCCACAGGCAAAGGAGTTGGTGAAGAAAGTTCTTGAGGAGGCACATCATTCCAAGATGACAATACATCCAGGAGGGGACAAAATGTACAAGGACTTAGAGAGAGTTTTCTTTTGGAGTGGCATGGAGAAGGACATGGCAGATTTTGTTTCTAAGTGCATGATTTGCCAATAAGTCAAGGCGGAGCAGAAGAAGCCTGGCGGTCTGCTCCATCCTATAGAGGTCCCACAATGGAAGTGGGATAACATTTCAATGGACTTCATTGATGGGCTGCCTAGGTCTAGAAGAAGCAAAACTAGCATTTGGGTAATAGTGGATAGGCTTACTAAAAGCGCCCACTTTTTACCTGTCAAGAGTAGAAGGACTGCCTCGTCTCTAGCATCTCTTTATCTTAAGGAGATAGTTCGACTCCATGGAATACCTTCCAGCAATATTAGCGACAAAGATCCTATCTTCACAAGCGAGTTTTGGCGGAGTCCGCAAGAAGCTGTAGGCACACAGTTATGTTTGAGCATGGCCTATCACCCCCAAACCGATGGTCAGACGGAAAGGGTGAATAGGATTTTTGAACACCTTTTGAGACTTTGCGTCCTTGACTTTGGAGGGACTTGGGAGGACCATCTTCCTTTGGTGGAATTTGCCTACAACAACAGCTACCAAGCCACCATCGGAATGGCGCCCTTCGAAGCTTTATATGGAAGACCGTGCCGATCGCCCACTTGTTGGTGGGAGTCTACTGACAAGCTCATACTTGGACCAGATATGATCCGAGAGACTTCAAAGAAAGTAGACTTAATACGGAGAAGAATGAAGACAACCCAAGACAGACAAAAATCCTACGCAGGCAAGAGAAGGACCGACCTTGAATTTGAGGTTGGGGACAGGGTTTTCCTTAAGGTATCTCCTTTAAGGAACGTCGTTCGATTTGGATCCACAGGAAGCTAGCACCAAGAATTGTAGGGCCGTTTTCTATCATCAAGAAGATTGGGAAGATGGCCTACAGGTTAGAGTTACCCGAGAGACTGGCCGGAGTTCACAACGTCTTTCGTGTTTCTCACCTCCGGAAGTATCTACATGAGTCAGCGGAAGTGGTAGAGCCAAACATTCTAGAAGAAGCTGAAGTAGAATGCAAAGCAACTATAAGGAAAGTTCCAACTCGCATCTTAGGAACTGAAGTGAAAAAGCTACGCAACCGCGAAGTCAAACTCGTCAAAGTTCAGTGGAGCGACGCCGAGGAAGACGCGACTTGGGAAACTAAGGATAGAATACGCGCAACCTACCCTTTGCTTTTTGAGGGTACATTTTTGATCTCTCTTTTTCCTTAAAGTCATGTTAGTATCTATTTTTTTAGGTATATCTCCCCGACCTTACCCTTTTATCCTTAGGTGGAAACCCCTTTGGATGTAAACATGTAACTGAAACATGTTATGGATGATGGTTGCAAGTGGTTGCAAATGTTTGCTAGTGGTTGCTCGTGGATGCATATACACACAATCTAGGGTTTTAGATCGGCTCAGTCACTTCATATTGCATATGCATATATGTGTTTATGTTCGTATATGGTTGAAGCTTAATATGTTGTCATATGGATGTCGCATTTGTTTGAATGATTGCGCACTCATGTAGAATTATGAATAGGAAAAAGTTTGCATACATAATGGATTCATGACACTTACATAATTTGCATTAAGGAGGTCAACTGAATCAGTAGACCGCCTGATTTTTGCATTAGATAAGGACATGTACACACACGATGCATATGATCATGAAGCATTAGAAGTCTTTTAAGGACAATGGACGCTTGTGTTTGATGATTGAGTAGATGGACATTTGGATGGTAGGATATATGTTCTCCTAGACTTGGAGATTTCGGGGACGAAATCCTTTAAGGAGGGGAGAATGTAACACCCCGTATTTCTGTTAACACTAAAGTTGCTAATACAAAAATAAATGTGTAAAGGGGAGATGTATCTAATGTGCATACAAGAATAATAATAAATGCGTAAAGGGGAGATGTATCTAATGCGTACGTATTTATATGGATTGACAAATAATAGTAAATGTACATTAAGAAAGAAATGGTGAACATAATTGTCTTCTCTTTACAACGGACGGCTCTGGTTAACCCTAGCTTCATCGACGACTCAAATTAACTTGCAACTCTATAAAAAGACCCTAGGTCTCAAACTAAAAATTCACAAAAAAAGAAGAAGAAGAATTGGAGCCACCATGTTGTCTGCTGAGAACTAGAGGGAGCCTCCACTTGGAAGAGACGAACAACATAGCGAATACAAACTAAAAGATTAAAAAGCAACAACAAATTAGAATCAAAACAATGTCTTCCCAAAGGAAAGCTTTGCAAATTCAGAATTTCAGAACTCAGAAAACAAGACCGTCTACGATTGTAGGTTTAGCTACATTTTTAGAATGCGAATTAATATGAATATCATGCGTTGCGATGAAATGATAATAGTACGATACTCGTTATGTTATTAATATACGTTTGTGATTTGATTCTATTATCATGTTGAATTGAGAATTATTAAGTATGATGTTTATTATGTTTTATGATATTAATCTATGCCAGTGACTTGATTCTATTATCATGTTAAATTTGGGATTATTGGATTAGATTATTTGTATAAGCATGGACTTGGATTGTAACATCTTATGAGAATTGTGTAGTTTATTATGCAAGTTTATGTAGTGAAGTTATGCGACCAATTGTCAAATCTATATGTTCATGTTTATGCAAAACTTATGCCATGTTCACACTTAGCATATGTTGGGATTAATTTGCAAGTATGTTTAAATCTATGTTACTAATTAACACATGTGTATGTTGATTAGCCTATGTTGCTAACTCACATATACGTATGTTGATTTGCCTATGTTGCAAATTAACATATGTATATGGATTAGTTCATAATGCTAATTCTCATGTATGTTGTTAATATGGCCTATGTTAAAAACACATATATGTTGAGTTAGCCTATAAGTGCAAGTTCATACCTATGACATTATAATGTTTATGTTAGTCTTTTTGCAAGTTTGTACCTTTGACATTATAATGTTCATGTTAGTTATTTTGCAAGTTCACCCCTAAAATGTTCATGTTAGTTATTTTGCAAGTACACCCTATTATGTTCATATTGATTATGCCATCAATACCAAAGTTATGCCATTGTCATGTTTATGCTAATTTATGCCAATTTGCGTATATTAAATTAGGCTAAGTTTTTTAGTCTATTACTTTACACCAAAAATCATGCGAACGTAAATTAGGCTGAGATGGTTAGCCTAACATTGGACGGGGTAACATTGGGTTAAAATGATAATTTTAGGAAAACTTGCCATAAATTGGTCATTAATCACATAAGTGATTTATGGAATAAAAAGGCATTAATTACCTTAATTAATGAGATTAATTGGAAATGAATGTGACAATAATTTGAATATTTTCTAATTTACATATTGGTCATTAATCACATAAGTGATTTATGGCATAAAAAGGCATTAATTACCTTAATTAATGAGATTAATTGGAAATGAATGTGACAGTAATTTGAATTTGAATAATTTACATAATTAAAATGTAAATTAGAAAATACGAACGCGCTTAACCCGAGGTTGGATTGAGTTGTGACGTAAACCTGCCCGGACCCGCCCGGCTGTCCAGTTGTCACAACAATAGCTATCCAATGTGAGAGGTTAAGGCATGGGGCCCAATGAAGACCCGAGGTTAAACTGAGTTGTGGCGTAAGACTGTCCGAACCCAACCGGCATACAGGCAGCCACAACAATATCTATCTAATCTGAGAGGTTGGTGCTCTAATAAGACAATTAGAGCTGAGTTATGACTGATAGGGTTAAGTCTATTTAAAAACACTTAACCAAATTCAACATGTTAAATAATTTGGATGGATGGGGGTTGGGTTCATTCAGACACTTAACCACTTAACATGTTTGACTAGAAAACCTAGTAACGGGGACCCGTTTCAGCCGTAACCCAATTAGGTATCATGGTACCCTGAACTAGGCAGGGTGGGGCACGATTACTGGGCTGATTGTAAGCGGTCAAAAGCGACGGCGATTGGTGCACAGTGTGGGTTCTAACATAGTGCGGGCGTGCACACACTCTGGAGCAGACAAGTCAGGGCACTGGAGCATCAGTAGTATACCCTATGCATGCTAGAATTGTGTCGGGGCCGCCACCATGGGACTTGATACACCCCACGGTGGGACCAGCATAGGTATCTACCATATAGGGCCGTATGACAGATGTGAATATACGAGTAAGAGCCGATATTTTAAAGAAAGAGAAAGGGATCACTTCACCCCAATCACGGGGTGCCTGTTGGTATAAGAATTAGTAGGTGCAGAGATAGAGATTTAAAATAGGGTGCGAAGGGATGTTTGTTTTAGGACACCTTATCTAGTTCTAGGATAGTCTATTATCCTGATATCGTCTTGTTCTCACTTTATGCAAGTCATGATCTTTTTATTATAAACATTCTAGGAATATAGCTAGACTTACCAGACTTATGTCTGACCCATTTTCCTTTCGTCTTCTTTTCTTCCGTTCCCCCCCCCCCCCAGGTCCACAGGGAGGAAACACCGCAGCTTAGTCAGTTTTTCATCCAACTTGAAGATAGAGAATGTATTGCTTGGATTTCTTTCATTTGGACCATGGCTTTGGATATCATTTATGGGGATTATGCAGCTTTATTTATGTTTCATGCTTCTTTAACTTTTAAAATCAAGACAGTATTATGGTTGTAATAATTGGAAGTTTGTTTTGAGACAATGTTGGAAATGTTCTGTATGAACACGTATTTATGATAATAAAAGTCTGTTGGTTTTTCCGCTGCTTATTTATATGTGTTTATATCTGTCTTGTGTTTTATCTGTGTCTTTTACTTATAAACCTCCACCAAAATTAAGGCATTCCCTTTGTGAGTGACCTTAACGGAGGTGGGGTGTTTCATGTCGGGTGCTGCTAAGCATCGTCTGCATCCTAGTATATATTTTAACTATAAAACAAATTAGAAGTGAGAAGTTCTCACCTAGAATCTAAACCAAACGCCGCGACTCTTCGTATGTAGAAAATCTTCGCCGTGCTTGCCTTTTATCACTATCGTCGTCCGTATTCGCTACATATATAAAAACTATAATTTTATATTCTCTATTATATAAAAATTATATTTTCAATCCGCTTGTAACGACCCGGATTTTCAGCGACTTTGGTTATCGACATAAGCTCGATGTCGATAACCAAAACATCAAAAAATCCCGGTAATTAATGAAATAACTTAGAAGGTGAGAATAGATAAGATAGAAACTTAGAATAGAAGAAAAAGAAGAACACAACATCAGAGTAACACGAACCTCACAGCGGAACGAATAACATAACTTTGAAATATAACAGTTATGTATACAATAGCACTTATCAGAGTACAGCACTTACAACACATGGGAAGTAAACTTTAGCTATATGATCTAGAAGCCTTCTGCTCCAGCTCTTCAAGTATATCTGTAAATCCCGACTACTTGACTGCCCGTACAAATTTAGGCACCCAAGAGTTTAGGGAAAACAACAAAGCAAACTCCAGGTTATTCATGGGACTGGTGTGAGTAAAATAGTTTAAACAGGCATATGAACAAGTAAACGATATCTCAAGACCACGCCACAGAACGGAACGCGTTTTTCCCTTATGAGAATCCAAAATATCTTTATATCAAAAACCTTTTGATATTATAATAATGTCTATGTACAAATAGATATCAACTAGAAGAAACGCTTTCATCTCACGTTCTACATATATAGTATACAATCAAAATCGCAAGCACGTATTGGATAATGGATTTCCAACTATGACAAGGTATGGAACCACCTTCCGATCAGTGTACTCTAGGAACGATACACTGGAGTTCAACAAGAACATCTTGTAACTCAGCCACACATGACCGACCACTCATTTTGCTTGAGTGTATTGAATGTATATCACCAACGGTTGGGATCAGTAACCGTTCCCGTATATATATGGGACAACATTGATAGATTAAAGAAGCAAATGAATATTCTCTAGATAGGTGATTATACACTCTACTTCGGTGCGACCGACTTAGCCATGCTGCCTGCCCGATTTCTGTCATTTACCAGATGATGAGGCTAGAAGTTACGCGTTATCATCACATCAGCTTCACTTCGAATGCCACATTGTCAGATCCATCGAAAATCACTAATTGACGTCTACAACAGTACATTACGTGTTAGCTAAAGAAGTTTCCTTCTCCGCTTCCACTCTTGGTACGTTTGAAGAAATCAATGTACGTGACCTTTCTGGAAATACTCTGTCAGACATTCATTCATAATTCATCCTCATTCACTTAGAACGTCACATCGTCATACCCGCCAAATCACAAATTGACTTATCCAAAAATAATACGGGTATACAGCTAAGAGAAACGAATTCCTCCGCCACCAAACGTGAATACGTTTAAACAGATCAACTTACGCGATCCATTGGAATACTCTGTCAGACCTTCGCCCATACAAGTTGTCCTGGGACAGGACAAACCGAAGGCACTATTCAGTATATCCATCTTAGTCACTGTTATCTAAGACTTATACAACAGCCCTTTCATTTTACTCCGTCTTCTATTATCTTTGGCATATATGATTCGCGACGCTTATGCCAATACATAGTGGTTCTTTGGATAATAATCCAACCGGTCTCTCCATATTAACAACATTAAATTGGTCAAAACTTCGATAGTCTGTGAGTTAACTATCGAAGAAAAACAAGTGTGCAAACAATGATGTTATTTCCAAATGGAAATTATATCGATCAATCATCATTTAACAATTATCTCTTTAGTTCATTAATTTACTTATCTTCTGATTCCATATTTTCTGAATTCTTATTTCTATTTCAGAAAACATTTCTGATTTCTTACTTGGAAAACATTTCCAAAACTCCTTTGCGATCAAACCTTACCATTTCTTAGTTAAGAAGGAAGTCAATCAAGTTGGGGTATAATTACCTCTCAGACCTTAACTGAACAACGTTATAACTTCGAAATGGTCAAAGTTTATCTTTTAATCTTTAACCACTTCTTTACGCCTTTCTCGGATTCAATTTTACTAATCCACTTCTATATTTAAAACATTGGTTATAACGATAACGTTATAATCCCTACTTTCGAGTTATCTAACTTTAATTATAACTTCTATTCTTATTAGTGAATAATTAACCTAACACTTATTTATTTATAAATAAATAAATCTCTATTTAAACACTGGAAAGTATAAGTACTTTCCCGAATTTGATAAAATCGAATTCGCTGATTTACTCTCTTCGAGAAGTCTCTATTTGATTAACTCTACTTCGAATAACCTATATTCGATTAACCCCTTCCTTTCGAATATACTATTATTTGATTACTCCTTCTCGAGTAAACGATATTCGATAATCTCTCTTATAACTCTTTCTTTTCAAATATCTCATATCTAAAAATCTCACTTTGGAATAAACTATATTCGATAATCTCTTTTCGAATGACTTTTATTCGATAAATCTCACTTCGATCAAACTATAATCGATAACTCCTTTCGATGAAACTAACATCGATAACTCCTTTCGATGAAACTAACATCGATTAATTTAACTCAACGAACTTAACTCGACTAACTTAACTTGACTCGACTAACTCGACTTACTTGGTTCGACCAATTCGATTCGATTAACCTAGGCTCGGCTAACTTGGTTTTATTTAACTCAACTTGATTAACTCCTATCGAATAACTAATATTCGATTTAACTCCATTCGTTTGACTCTAGATCGCAGCGATCACAAATGGTTACACCTGATTCCCTCAGGAAACATCTGACCGCCTTAGGCTATCTGTAGCCCTACGAATTTCGCTAGCAGTCGTACGAGATGACAACTTACCCTGAATACTATGTTTGACTAACTCTGTCTCAAATAACTATATTTGATTAACTCTAGTTCGTTTTAAGTCTAATCGATTAACTCTAACTGAGTAACTCTAACTCGATCAACTCGACTTGATTAACTCGACTTACTTAACTCAACTGGTTAACTTGACTTACTTAACTCACTGGTTAACTTGACTTACTTAACTCACTGGTTAACTTGACTTACTTAACTCACTGGTTAACTTGACTTACTTAACTCACTGGTTAACTCTATTGAACTGGTTAACTCTACTGAGCTGGTTAACTCTACTGAACTGGTTAACTCTACTGAACTAGTTAACTCTATTCAACTAACTCGACTCGACTAACCCCTTTCGAATAGCATATTCATTTTACTAACTTTCGAATAGCATATTCGATTTACTCCCTTCGAATACCATATTCGATTTACTTTATTCACTTTATAAAGATTTCCTTTTTAACAACGTTTTATTCATTTGAAAAGATTTACTTTTAAATAACGGTTCTACACTTTAAAAATGATTTCCTTTTTATAACGTTTCCTTTTCAATTCTATTTGTAAATGTTTACAAATATTTCCTTTTCAAATTTATTCTTGAAATATTCTAACTCCTTAAATTCTCTGAAAAATTCGCCATAACCTCCTTTGTAACGGGAGCATCGGGAAAATCCCCAAACCCGCCACACAGGCCTTTCCATTCAAAAAGAAAATGGTTTGTAATTATTTCCTTTTTGAATATCTCCTATTTATAAATATACCAATTTATAAACATTTCTTATTTATAAATATTCCACTTTATAAATATCTCTTATTTATAAATATTCCAATTTATAAATATTCTATTTTCAATATCACTTTTAAAATCCCCTTATCAACATTTCGGTATGTTATGGTATTCAATCAGATCAACTCACGATGTTCAATATCGTCCAAGCACATATAATCGACCACGGATTTTATATCACATCATATAACAATATATGAAAAACAATAAAATAACTGTTGAGGAATCCAGTCGGATTCCTCCAACCTGTCTCCCTGCATCCACAGATGTTACACAATATGATTATCATCACTTTCAGTTCAATATAAATTATTCTGATAGCTGAATCAATATATAAATATTTAACAGTTTATATATATATAATTACATATATATATATATATATATATATATATATATATATATATAATTTTCACTACCTGACTAGCAGTTCAATCAATCAACCAACACACAGCAATCAACAGATGATTAACAGTTCTAAAAATACATTATAAAAATATAACTGTTCAGAGTTGGTGAGTTTTACTCACATTGGGCTGTTATCGTTAAAAACGATTAACTGTCTTTGATTTAGACAGACAATTTATTTCGCCATAAATTGTAATGAGCTCTGATGGACTTCCAGTCAGTTTCATGACGTAGCCACCATCCATACGATCCCGGCGGATCTTGATTTGCTGAATTCCGATCACGTATGACAACGATATTAGTTTTATAAGTTAGCACACTTATTTAATTTAAATAAACTAAACATCTAATTTGAAATTGGGTCTTACTACTACATGGCAGCCCAACACTTATCCAACCCGCTCAATCAGTTCCATCTTCCTGTTTCTGACCCTTGAACCACGCTCTCCTCTTCTTTGAAACACAACCGATTCTTCCATCACAAATAAATGATTTTGCAATCCAATAACACCATTAAAACTCTTCATTTAAAACTCTCTCTTCTCATACCGTCCTCTCTAATTTGCGTTCTCCCACAATATATATGTTTCGCAGCAGCTCCGTGATCCTTCTCTACAAAATGCTGCTCCTCTTTCACCATTCGCGTTCATCTACACTTCATGGTTTATATTAACTTTAAACTAATTTAACTTCTTTTCAAAACTGGGCCTCACCAAAATGACAAAAGCCCATTATCCTATTGACAAAACCAGACCCGACATCTCCATTTTTCTGTCTTCCCCAAATCAAACCCCACGACCTCCAGTAAACATCCAACGCAAACATGGCCCCAATCTCCTTCAACTACTCCTTCTCCGATTTACTATCCAACAAATCAAAAACACATTTGAACACCTCGTCATTTCCTCCTACTACCTGAGTACGCCACAAAAAGCTCGAGTACCCTTTCTTATCACGACCTGTAGCTCCACAGCAGAAAATCCGACGTCGCCCTTCAATCCCGATGACCGGATCACCTCCAACTGGCCTCAACACGCGCGCTTCTCCTCCTTGAACTCGATTAAGACCTCCTCATCCCCTCCGGCTTCACCTAAGTCCAGCGTGCCTCAACCCTAGTTCTCGACAGCAAACTGGTCGATCCAAGCATCAGATCGAGTTCACCAAAACACACACAGAAATGAAGCTGACCTCTTTCCGAATCCAAATATACGTATTATAAAATTTGTAGGATTTTATTTGTTTTGATTTTGATTTTCATGAGGATCAAACTTTTTCTGTGAAGAGAAAAATGAGCGGCGCAGTTTTTGGTTTGGTTGACTTCAGAATTAGGTTTAGGAAAACTTAGAGAGGGTATTTATAGGCTCATAAAATATCTAGATATTTTTTATTAATATTTTAATATTTTATTTTCATCCTTTATATTTGTATCCGTCTTCTAAAAATCCGTGTGATCACACACGATACCGAAAAATCACGAAAATTGACATGTAGCTAGAGTTCGACATTACGGTCCCAACGAAACTGGTTTCGTCGAATTCCGACTTCGTATGCTCACACAGTGTATTTTTAACTGTCAAAATACTGACTGTTTTTCACTCTAAAAATCCATACGGCCACGTAGTGACTCTAAAAATCACGGAACTTGGAATCTAACAATAATTTGACATTGCGGATCCAACAAAATTAGTTTCGTCGAATTCCGACTTCGTTTGCAAAACAGGCTATTTTTAAATCTTTGGATGACCCATTTAAATATATAAATATATTTAAATATAATTAAATTAAATATAAAAAATTTATATTATCGTATATCTTCACATATGATATCGTACAGCTCAAAAATATCATATCAGAATTTACAGCTTGATATCTCAGATTCCAGGTTATCTCGATATTCAATTTATATCGAAAATCCTTTTATAACGTAAATAAAGCATTGCAAAATATAAAGGAATTCCACAGCGACTTTTCTGAAATTTGATTTGGACGTAAATCAAAATCTACACGACGAAATCCCGATTTTTATCTTCCACTAGAAAGATATACTCCACCAGCTCCACACGTTTCTTGTTTCACAGAAATCCGATTTAAAACGAACCCTGTATATTCAGTTGAAGTTCAAATCGCCAAATAGCGAACTGCCGTGCCATTTCAAGCTCTATTTTAATTATATTAAAATTCTACGTTCAAACTGTCGTCGATTGAATATATTCGTCAATATAATTCAACTCTATGCTGAATTAATTCTAAGGGACGACCCCGTTCACAGAATATTGTGATTCCCAATATTTTTGATTATTTCTGAATTAAATATATTATTTAATTATTTTATTAAATTAAACATTCAATATAATTTAATTAACGACAATTTAATTCCCTAAATCACTATTTATATAATTAAATAAATTAATTATAATACCTCTGGCAATGCGGGTCATTACACCGCTACTCATATAAAAATCGAATTTTTATTTCGCTACAACATATATAAAAATTGTATTTTTATATTCTCTGTCTTATAAAAATCATATTTTTATAATCTCTACTATATAAAAAATCATATTTTTATAATCTCTACTATATAAAGATCACATTTTTATAATCTCTACTATATAAAAATCACATTTTTATTCTTCCTATAATATAATAATCTAACCTTTTCATATAGCAAAATCAAACCTTTTCACGTAGAAAAATCTAATCTTTTCATACAGAATGATCTAATCTTTTCTATTCTAACAATTGAAACTTTACTTCCTTAAAAATCGAGTCTTTATTTCATTAAAAATCGAGTTTTACTTCATTAAAAATCAAGTGTCACTTCATTAAAAATCAAGTTTTTCTTCATGTTAAAAACCATATTATTCTTCCTGTTAAAAACCATATTATTCTTCATGTTAAAAACCATATTATTCTTCATGTTAAAAACCATATTATTTAAACAAAAGAAAATAAAATCGAAGGAGAAAATAAGAAAAACTTATAGCGTAGGGGGGGGGTTGCTGCGTCGGAGATGGGGCGGCTCGAGGTGGACGTATGGCCTACTGGGGCGTGGTGGTGGCGATACTAAGGCAGAGGGGTGCTGGCGGCGGTCTTCGATGTCGGAGTCTGTCTCGAGGTTCGCGGTTTCAGGGTCACGCAATGCCATAGGGGAAGGATGGATGGCGGTGGCGGTGTATACGAGAAGGGTGGGGGAGCGATGGTGTCTCCGATGGGTGGCGAGATCGAGGAGGCTCAGTGGGGTCAACGCGATTTAGCTTTCTATCTTTTTTTTGACTTGGTTCCTGAGATAATTGAGGGGGGGGGTAGGTATATAATTAAATTAATTTATTATTTTATTTTTCTCCAAAAGCAACTTTTTAACTCGAAACCCAAATCAGACCCAACGACTGTTGCTTCTTGCTAATTACCCCCATTCCGAACACAATGGGATATGTATCGTAAGCCCGTTCGGCTGTTATGATCAGTTTTCCTTTAAATTAAAATATAAATCAATATATTGAATTATAAACGTACATTTCAATTCACTGTAGTCTCATGTTGATTCAGAAAATTCCAAAAAAAATATTTCTAGCTTCATATTGACAATACGGTCCTAAAAAAACTAATTTCGTAAAATTTGAAGACCGTTTGAAAAATGGCCATTTTCAGGTCGATCCAAATTGATAGAAACTGAAAAAACACGTTTTCTTTTGCCACGCTCACATATTGATTCAGAAAATTATGAATTTTGGAATCTAGCAATAACTTGACATCATGGCTCCAACAAAAGTGGTTTCGTCGAAAACGAAGGTCGTTTGCAAAATTTTCATTTTTAAAGGCTAAAATTTCCATAGCGACTATTTTGAATTTCTAACTGGGCATAACTTTTGATTCCCGCTATGAAATTTTGATTTTTCGGATTCGTTGGAAAGATATTCTCTATTAGCTTCAAATATTTTTGGATTTACTAAAATCCGGTTAATTTTGAATCCTGTATATTCATTTGAAATTTGAAATCAAAATTTCAGACTACCGCGGCATTTTCAAATCCTTTTATAATTAAAAATAAATATTTATATTCTAACGACGATCTATATAAATATATACGTTTTAATTCTATTCAAATTAAATTTCTCGACATTATTATTCAAAATAATTCATTTTAAATAATCAAAATTCGCTAAAATTGCCAAAATAAAAATTTTAAAGTGGCTCGGATTTCCGGGTTATTACATTCAATTTATCATTGTAAACACTCGTTACGATAACTCCTTTTTGTTCCGTTATATGAACATCATAATCGTCACTTACCCTTTTCGAGTAAACTCATTCAAAATCTTAACTCCTTACCTTTTCAAATATCGTTATATATTTTCGCAGATATCTTTTTATTTCTTTACTATGGAAATATCACTTTATATTTTCAAGCTTCCTTCCCTTTTATTTCTGAATCCCATTATATATTTATATTTCCAAATCCTAACAATAAAATTACCCTATCATTTCTCATAATAAATCACTTTTAACACCTTCACCACTACAACCAATATCATCCTCCGACAATCCTGTAGTCGTTCAAGTTAGGGTATTTTAATTACCTCTTAGATGTTGATCTACAACATTCTTATCTTAAGATAGATGTCAGTTGCAATACCCAAAACCGATATGTGTTCCCAATACCAAACCAATCCTATTTTAATTCTATCATGGTAAAACATCATCCTTTATTAAAAATCATGGATCTATATTTCATCTTTATAATTCCACTTGCCTAATTATTCTAGTTCAAACTTGGTTCTCTTTTGATTTCCATTCAAAAATTCATTTCTAATAACTCGTCCAAAAATATTTAGTAAAACTCGAATTTGTCAAAATCTTGGATTTTATAAAATCCAATTAAATGGAACCTTAAATGAGAACTCTTTAACCCTCAATTTAAACTTATATTATCGTTAATATCATTTGCTTTAAAATATCAGTTTTATTTTAACTAAACCGTATCATTTCATAAACCTTCATTGCTCCTTTTAAATCCCAAGATTTCCACTTTGATTATGGTAATCAAATATCACATTTTAAAAAAAATGTTTACTTAACAATTAATTACGTCCCATTAAATAAATTAAAATGATTTAATAAATCCATCACAGTTAACATAGTTGACTTGGTCAATTCTAACATGATTAACTAGTTAATCAAATCTCAATTCATCTTTTCATTAAATTTAATTTAAGTACCCCATTTGATTATTTAAAATAATAATCAATCCAATATAATCTCCTTTTAAATTGTTAATTAAAACAATTAAATTCGGTTATTAAATATCACATTAATATCTGCTCACTTGCTTATCAGAGTCTTGTACATATAAGCATCACTCAATTATTGGGATGAAGCACGTTCTTCGCACCTGGATAGATTTTGGTATCAAAAATGGTGATTAGTGGTTAAAATATTCAATTGTATGTATGGTTGGTTTATTTACTTTTTTATAAATCTAATTAAAATAATATATTTAAAAATGTATATTCAGTTAGAAATAAATTTCATAACTTCATTTCTATCGATTTTCCTAACGGTAAATCAAACTTTATAAAACGTTGTATATTTGGTCATCTGCTATAAATTCCCAACCAATACTACCTATTGGTTAATAACACAACAAACGTTAAATTTAGAGTCAATAATCGGTAATCAAATCAATACTCTAATCATAATGGTTAAACAGTTCATATAATGACCATATGCCGGTAAATAATCAATTTAACTGATAGGAGTCAACCAATAATAATAACTCAAGCATCCACAAATCAATTTTAATACGTTTATACTATTATAAACGTAACCAACAAGGTAAGTTACCTTGTTTGGAAATCATCGTTAGATATAACGATGTCATTTCATTTAAATTAAACAACGTTTAATTTAAATTATCGATATAGAAATATTCAACAATATAAAAAAAATCATCAAATCAACCAATAAGTAGCAACCATAGCATTCAAATAATAAACCCGACTTATATAAATATAAGTGGGAGAACTGAGTGAGTTTAACTCACCTTGATTTCCCATTTTTCGTCCAATAGTTTGTTTAATTAAATTAAACATGCGTTTAATTTAATTAAGATCTCCAACTGCTTTTGGCTTCGTTTGTCCCAACTCCACAATGCTATGCTTGTCGATATGGCCCCAATGTTGTTCGTATTGTCCCTAGTGATAACGAACAAATTTTAGGTAATTATAACCTACATGGGTTTAGCTAAAATAAATAACTTAAACTGAATACTATATTAAACTCTAATCATATTTTAAATGATCTTACCTACGTTCAATTGTTTATCACGACGACATCTTCCTTCCCCTTCCATATGAAATCCATGTGGAGTTTTTCAGCAAACAACTGAACCCTTTATATGTATTTTTGTTGCTTCCAATACGACACTTCAAACCCATCCTATTTTCTTCTTCATATGTCACGTAACCTTTTTCCAAACCCACGTCCGTCCAACCATTTTCCAAACCAGCCACTAGCATCGGCATTTCTTTCCTAAGGTAAAAACTCTATCCTTCGGTTTGCGTTGCATTGTGTGATGGGAAATGAGTCTTATAATGGCTTCATTTTTATAAAAAGCATTGCGATGTTTAAAAGAATTATTTGTTTTAAAGCACTGGAAATCCAATGGATAAACCCGTTTCGTGAAAGTGTCGTGGTCCTGTGATTAGCCATATTATAAAATGTGTTAAGTAGATTTCTCATACCAGTCCCTTGACTGACTCGTAGTTTGTTTCGCTTGCAAACTCGGGTGCCCCTTTTTGTACACAGGCAGCCCTGTGTTCAGGTTTTAGCAGGTTCTTTCTGGATAGCTGGAGCTGAAGATGGATTCTATCATTTATCTCTTTTAATGCTGTTCAGCTCCTATTGTACATTATGTTTTGTTTTCCGCTGTAGACATTTATGTATAGCTGAACTGTATTTGTACTAAGTATGATCCTGTATACTGTGTAGCTCTGATGATTACGTTTATCCAGTATATTCTATTGTGCATTATCTGGTGTATTTATTTGATTCTGTCCTGTTATTTCTGTTTCTGTGTTATATTCCTAAGATTACCCTTGCCTCCGTCAGTACGGGGACTGGGGTCGTGACAGTTTTTTAAAAATTAAGAAAGAATTTTTTTATTTTTCTAGAATCAGAATGTGGTAGAGTCAAGGTCTGAGAGTTAAATAAAATACCCCAACTTAAATGACTTGATTTATATCTAAGGGATATCGCTATTAGTTTATCGAGTGTTGATTTTAGAAATTAAATAGTTAATCCCATAAATGATTTATTATTTAATATTTAAAGTTTAAAGTTAAACTAAATGATTTAGGTTCTAGTAACCCACTTAAAACCAATTCAAAAATGAGAACATTTCTTAAACGGTTTTAAGATATGTGCTTATATCAAAGGTTTAAATACACGTATATGTTGAAAATAAGAAATTTAAAATATTAATTAATAAGATATTACTTCAAAGTGGCTTAATGATTACTATGGGTAATAAATATTTGGTTATTTTGTGTGTGCTATTTGACAGATAAAAAATCTATTATCAAAACTTGATCAAAATCTTACTTTGGAAATATCTAAGGAAATACATGAGTTATACGGCATAGTTATCCCCTTTAATAATTCACTATTCATAAAAACTTATTTCGTTCCCTTAGAAAAAGTGATAAGGAAATCCATCCAATAATGGTTAATAGGTGAATTGTGGCCTTTTCATTGTTTATTTACTCTCTGAAGAACCAAGCTTGAGTTTACCTGAAATTACCGAAATTTGTTCCAAGTAACCAGGATCATTTTTATTACCAAAAAAATCACTTTGATATGACTAAAGCAATTTGATCGAAGTCATCTTGAAGAATTTGGAATTGAAGGGGAAACTTGGAGTGCATGAGCTATTGTTACTCTTCGTTAAGTTGATTCTAATATTGGTGTTGTATTATTCGGTTTGATCAAACCAAGAATGACTTGTATAACGAATATTACCAAAACATCGCCATGAAGGGAAAAGATCATTCAAAGTGAAATTTTCTTAAGAAAGGTAAAGACATGATCTTTAACCTCATTAAACCAAGAAAAATGGAAAAATCAGGGGTGCAGCAAAGGTATATGGTAGGCAATTATTTGGAACATTCATTCTAATTCAAGATAGATTCTTTAAGTGGTTGCCAAAAAGCATCTTAGTGTAGTGTCCGCAATGTTTGATGTCAAGTGATGAAATTATTTGATAAGTCAAGTTAAAAAGGAAGCCGGATAGGTAATGGAAAAGGGTCATAGGTCAACCTCTGGATCATTTTTTAGGGTGCTCTTCGGAAGAAAGTCCCTTATCTTGCGATAATGGAGACCAATCCCCTATACGTGCCTTTATTCTTTTATTTGTAAATCAATTATGTGGAAACGTGAGATGTAAGCATTTCTGCTATTTTCTAAGTATTTTTATTCTAGACAATATTATAATATCATCGATTTATAATAACAATGTTTTTATTTTCGTAAGGTAAAAACTCATCTGTGTTTATGTGTGACATGGTCTTACGATATGCCTTTTATTTAAAAGGATTTTGGAAGTTAAAATAACTAATGTTCTTGTGATTTATGTTTACTTACACTAATTTTTCAGACAATTTTGTTCATTATTTTGGGGTAAAGACCTACTCAGGCCGAGCACATTTGGCAAATTTGATTAGATGCTTGAAGCATAAAAGAGAAGCTAGAGATAAGGCGAGTTTCGGTAGATTCTTATATTTTCCCGTTTATGTGAATGTTATTTTTTATATGCAAATACAAGAATAGGTTATTATAACTATCCAGTTTAAAGTTAGTTGTTTACACCAACGTTATGCAAGTATATTAAAAGAATTAAGTTTTCTTTTCTTAAGTCATGTTGTATATTATATATATTATTCGTTACGATTGTGATTTTTTTTCTTCCTTTCTATTATCCCCTAAAAATTAGATTTTCAAACATTCAGCTATATGGCACATGAATATTGTGATTGTTTTTGTATCGACTTTGAAGATCGAAAAATCGGGCTGTTGCAACTTGAAGTTAGAGCTGAAAGCTAAGTGAGAAACCTTGACTCTATGGTGCGAACTTGATAAGATATAAGATAATGAGATACCTTAATATGAGTTTAAAAATGTATGTACAAGCAAGCGTGTTTTTCATGTTTTGTATTATGCTTGTTTACCTGGCGAGTTATTTATGAATTCTAGTTGATGCGTCTGGTCAACGTTGTAGATGCGTGTTTCTAAACACCTGAATAAGGAAAATAAACATGGTATTATTTTAAATATGGTGAATGAAGTAATTACACAAAAAAAAATATTTTATATACAAGGAATAATTTATAATTTATTTTATATATTTAGGAAGAGATTTTTTGTTAAGAATGATAATATTCAATTGTTATCATTATTCGATTAATTATCTATGCTGCGGCTAATTTATGAGCAAATTTCCTCTTGTCTGCTTTGTTTTTGTAATAGTAGGTTTTTACAACATTAAAATGAATACAATATGAGTTAAGTTTCATAGTTTTACGTCAAAGCGGTCAATATCAATGTTTAGTTATAATTTAAATTTAAATACGATTTTTAACTAGAAATTGATTTGAACTGAGAGTTTGACAATTTTGAACTAGTGTTTTGAGAAACTATTTTCAATGTTTTGATAAATATATTACAATTATTTCCTGACTTGAAGACTCCAAAAAGAAATTTCGTAAAATTAAAAACACTGAACTTCCTATGATCACTAGGACATAATTACAATAATGATCGCTTTAAAATCGTTGTCCAATTTTGGGTTTCTAAGCGGTGAATTGCTATCACAATAAGCTTTGTTTCAAATTTATTTAATAGCTAAAATTAGATTTTGAATCACAATGGTAAGGTTTGATATACTAAGTTAAAACATATGTATATTTATAATTTATAATTGCCTTGAAATAAAAACCAAGTGTGTTTAAGTTAATTATTTAAGAATTATTATATGAGCACGTATATCATAGACATTATGTAACAATCCAGGATTTTCGACAAATTTAAAATTAAGATTTTGAATATATAAAATAAAATTTTAAATTGTATTTAATATAATTTGGTTTAGGCGATAAAATTTGATAATACAATGATAAAATATTGATAAGAATTTATCATCTTTTGTTGTAACGAATTTTCCAACCATAAATTTGTAGAACTATTTTAAATGTGATAATAAGTTGAATGTGACATTTATATTAAGATGAAAAACAGGTTTTGTTAATTTATAGTGTTTAATAAATCTGTCAAAACAAAATTTTACAACTTGTCAAATTTGATTTGGTTTAATCATTTGAAATTATAATTTAATAACTTTAACTTGGATTTTAAACTTAGCTTGAATAATGAAATAGTTTTTTTGAACTATATAATATAACGATAAAATATATCAAAAAAAAATATCTGCTTTTGTCAAAAATTAGTTAATATACATATTTTTAAATATAATCTTCTTTCTTTGAATATAAAATAAAATAATTATTTTGAATTATCAAATTTGTTTATAAACATCATTGGGATTAATAATATTAGTTGTCAATTGTTAAAATAGCTAAGAAGAGAACTTAGAATTTAAAAATTGCAGCGTACATAAGGTGTTTCAAATAAGCAACATATTATAGTTTTGGAAAAGTGTCACTAAACAAAACCATGTGTAAGAATATGGTTTTGGTAAGTGGTTTGCCAAGTGTCCTTATGAATGCTTAACTTCGTAAGGCAAGGACAAGTGTCCCCTTAAGTGTAAGTTTACGGAAGCAATCTCTTCCTACATAAACCATATCTTACTCTCATTTTTCATTCACCCATCTTCCTTTTCCTTCTTCTTCTTTCTCCTTGTGGCCATGGCTTCCTAGGCCATATCTTCCCCTCCTTTCTCCTCGTAGTTTCAAATAGATGCCTCCATTTTTTTTTCCCTTGTTTCGTGTAACGACCCGTGTTTTTCAGCCATTTTAAATTGATATTTAAATATGTTTTAAATATTATATTAGATTTTTTAATGGAGTTTTATATAAAATTCATATAATAATAAAATGAAGTTTGAGTGTATAAATTTATATTTAATTTAGAATGAGCTCGTAACGTCGCGGCAGTTCGTAATATTGATTTTGAACTTTAATAGAATATATAAGATCGAATATAAGCCGGAATTCTATGAAATAAGAAATGTTTGAATCTATTTGATTATAATTTTGTAATAAAAGAAAATAATGGAGATTTCATATTATAGATTGTTAGTTATGTCAAAATCAAATTTTCAAATAGTCGCTATGGAATTGTTTATAAACTGTAACCTTTTTTTAATAAACTTAAAAAAGATTTTCATATAATTCGAATATCTTTTAACTCGAAATTGTTAATACTGAGTGAAGAAGAGCATGCCCTACATCTTGGGGAAGTGTTGAAGACTCTTCGAGCACATAGCCTTAAGGCTAAATTCTCTAAATGTCACTTCTGGAGGAAGGAAGTACGATTCTTGGGGCACGTGGTCTCCAAGGAAGGGATAGCTGTGGATCCCGCGAAGGTAGTATCAATTCAGGATTGGAAGGTTCCGAAGAATGCTATCGAAGTAAGAAGTTTCTTGGGGTTGGCGGGTTATTATAGGAAGTTTATTAAAGACTTCGCGAAGATATCAGCCCCATTAACCCGCTTAACAAAGAAGAATCTTGTTTTCACATGGGACGTAGATTGTGATGATGCGTTCCGACGGTTAAAGAGAGCTTTAACCACGGCTCCAGTTTTAGTGTTGCTAGATGGGAGCAAGCCATTTGTTGTCTATACCGATGCCTGTGGAACAGGACTTGGCGCAGTCTTAATGCAAGAGGGAAGGGTAATAGCCTATGGTGGAAGGCAGTTGAGGGCACATGGGAAAAATTACCCTACCCATGATCTAGAGCTGGCCGCTATTGTTTTTGCGCTTAAGATTTGGCGCCATTATCTTCTTGGTGAGAGATTCGAGTTGTTCACTGACCATAAATCTTTGAAGTACTTGTTCTCTCAGAAGGATCTAAACTTAAGACAGCAAAGGTGGATGGAGTTCTTAGCATCCTATGACTTCGAGATATCGTATACCCCTGGCAAGGGTAACGTGGTGGCGGACGCCTTGAGCAGGAAGAGGTTGTCCTTGAGTCCATTGTTCGTGGAACGACAAAGCTTGGAATTTATCTCGATGTTTGATTTCAGACCTTCTGTTGACTATGTACCCGGTTTGCTAGCTTCTTTGGAAGTTAGACCTACTCTCTTGGGGCAGATTGGAGAAGCACAGAGGGGCGACCCACAGTTGGTTGAGTTAGTAGAGAAGCTCATAAGGGGGGAGTCGTCCAGCCATTTGAGTAGGTATACCCTAGACGATAGGGGGTGCTTGCGCAGAGACGGTAGACTTTGTGTACCGCAAGACGAGGGTTTGAGGAAGGCTATTCTTGATGACGCACACCGTTCTAGGATGACCATTCATCCCGGTGGGGATAAGATGTACCAAGACATGAAGAGGGTTTTCTTCTGGCCCGGTATGAAGAAAGATGTGGCCGAGTATGTCGCTCGATGTTTGGTGTGCCAGCAAGTGAAGGCGGAGCAAAGGAAACCAGGTGGGTTGCTTCACCCATTGGAGGTTCCGCAATGGAAGTGGGATAGCGTCTCGATGGATTTTATTGACGGGTTACCCAGGTCGAGGAAGGGTAATACAGGAATTTGGGTGGTGGTAGATAGACTTACTAAGAGCGCCCATTTCATACCTGTGAAGAGCAAGAGAACCGCTCCATGGCTAGCTTCTGTATATCTTCGAGAGATAGTTCGATTGCATGGGGTACCCTCTAGCATAGTGAGTGATCGAGATCCTATCTTCACTAGCGAGTTCTGGAGAAGTTTGCAAGAAGCAGTGGGGACTCAATTGTGTCTGAGCACCGCATATCATCCTCAGACAGACGGCCAGACTGAGAGGGTGAATCGTGTTCTAGAAGACCTTTTGAGGCTTTGTATCTTAGATTTTGGAGGTACATGGGAAGAGCATCTTCCATTGGTGGAGTTCGCATATAATAACAGCTTTCAGTCCAGTATTGGTATGGCTCCTTTCGAAGCTCTCTATGGAAGGCCTTGTCGATCACCTACGTGTTGGTGGGAATCTACGGATAAGATCTTGCTTGGGCCTGATATGGTTAGGGAGACTTCAGAGAAGATCGATTTGATTCGAAGAAGGATGAAAGCAGCGCAGGATAGGCAAAAATCTTATGCGGACAAGAGAAGGACGGATCTTGAGTTTGATGTTGGGGATATGGTTTTTGTTAAGGTATCTCCGTTGAGAAATGTTGTTCGCTTCGGATCCGTTGGAAAGTTAGCACCGAGGTTTGTTGGGCCGTTTCCTATCAAGGAAAGGATTGGACGGATGGCATATAGGGTGGAGTTACCCGACAGACTTAGTGGTGTTCATGATGTATTCCATGTATCACATCTGAGGAAGTGCTTACATGAGACCGCAGAGGTGGTAGAGCCAAGCTTTCTTAGAGATGTAGAGGTAGAGCGTGATGCGACGATTCGACGAGCTCCTACTCGCATCCTTGGGTCAGAGACTAGGAAATTGAGGAATCGAGAGGTTCATTTAGTCAAAGTGCAATGGGGAGAAGATGAGAGCAACGCGACTTGGGAAACAGAAGCGAAGATGCGTTCATTGTACCCATTTCTTTTTGAGAGTATGTCTTTACTTTCTCCTTTATCGCTTGTCTAGTACTTATCTTATCTTTGGTATGTCCTCTCGTTAGT
Source organism: Allium sativum (assembly GCA_030737875.1). Taxonomy (NCBI): domain Eukaryota; kingdom Viridiplantae; phylum Streptophyta; class Magnoliopsida; order Asparagales; family Amaryllidaceae; genus Allium; species Allium sativum. The sequence continues at coordinate 300,254,319 of CM060925.1, read as the reverse complement.
ACCTTTGACCTTTAGATAGGGTAAACCTATGGTTGAAACATGTGTTTGAGACATGTTATGGTTGATGGATGCAAGTGGATGCAAGTGTTTGCTAGTGGTTGCTCGTGGATGCATATACACACACTCTAGGCACTAGATCGGCTCAGTCACTTCATATTGCATATTGCATAAAATTGTGTGTAGGAAAATATATTTATGGATGTATAATGGTTGTGTTATCACATGGATGATGCATTTTGGTGAATGATTGTGCACTCATGTAGATATTGTATGTGTCGATAGGGTTTTCTCGCATACATAATGGATGCATGGCACTATCATGGTTTGCATATGTTCATACATTAGATAGGGAACATATACACACACCGTTTGCATATGCTCATACATCATTAGAAACTGTTTAAGGACAATGGATGCTCGTGGTTGATGATTTGAGTAAATGGTTGTTTGGATGGTAGGATATGCATTCTCCCTAGCTTAGAGATTTCGGGGACGAAATCCCTTAAGGAGGGGAGAATGTAACACCCCGAATTTTAGTTAATACTAAAATTCACTAATTACAGGATAAATAATCCCAGACGTAGGAATTGTGGGTAACGGGCTGCGTTATTGCGTTCGTTTCGGAAAAATACGCGAAATAGAGTCCGAGTTTTCGAAAATCGGAGTCCGTATGGCCCGGTTATGGCCCAAGGAAGTTTACAGAAAAATTAGAGCTAAAAACAGATTTAGGAATTTAAATTTAAATTTAAATTTAGAACCAGCGGGGCCAGGCGGGAGGATTCCCGCCTAAGCATGTCGACAGGGCTGTCGACAGGCCTGTCGACAGGGGGTGTCGACATGCCTGTCGACTTGCCTGTCGACATGGCGTGTCGAACCAGGGTGCTTGGGTGCACCAGATCTGGTTTTCTGGCTAGGGCTGGGCTGGGTTCTAGAGGTTTCCTAAATCTAATGGACCTAAATTAATCTAGGGTTAATCCAAGGGCCTAAAACACTCTCTTAATCTATAAATACACCCTAAACCTACCTTAATCCTTACCAAAAATAGAAATAATGGCCTCATGCCGCCAAATTAAATCCTAAGAGAAGCCTCCACTAGTCTAAGAAGAAAGTTGCAAGCTAATTCCTCTCTAATCATTCTCTAATCATCATTATCTTCATAGTTAGCAACTAATTCTACTTCATAAGGTTGCTAATCTTGAGTTTGGTGAGTTTCTATCACTTTAACATCAATTGTTAAAGTAAGTAGATTGGGTGTAATGAGACTTATGGTCTTAAATGCGGATTAGTGAGTTTGAATCATGTATAATGATATGTTACTCTATGTTGTTCTATGTTTATGCGTATTTGATAAGTTGGTTTATGCATGCTTAATAAGTTGATTTATGCATGTTTAACAAGTTGATATATGCATGTTTAACAAGTGGATTTATGCATATTTAATAAGTGGAATTATGCATGTTTAGCAAAGTGAGTTATGCAAGTTGAAAGTGATATGCAAGTTAAGTATATGTTTAAATGCAAGTTGAAAGTGATATGCAAGTTAAGTATATGTTTAAATGCAAGTTGAAAGTGATATGCAAGTTATGCATGCTTATGCAAGTGTATGGATGTTTATGCAAGTCATGTATATGTTTAAATGCAAGATTTATGTGATATGCAAGTTATGCATGCTTATGCGAGTATATGAATGCTTGTGCAAGATATGTATATGCTTAAATGACATGATATGCAAGTTATGCAAGTATGTGAATGCTTATGCAAGTATGTGGATGCTTATGCAAGTATGTGAATGCTTATGCAAGTTATGTGTATGCTTAAATGCATGTTTAACATGTTATGCAAGTTATGAGAATGCCTATATGCAAGTTCAACATGTTATGCAAGATATGTGTATGATAATATGCAAGCTCATAAGCAACATGTTATGCAAATCATGTGTATGATAATATGCAAGTTTGGGTTATATGTAGTTGGGTTAATATATGCTCATATATGCAAGTTGACATCCTCTTAACCCATGACAAAGTTATATGTTAAACCCATGATATTTGTGATGATCTTCCCCTTATTTATGTCATGAAATGAGAACGATTTACGTGGGGAACGATGGGGTTGGTAAATATGTTAATAAATGAATGACTGGGTATGATTAAGCATACCATAAAAATAAATTACCATAAGTGGGAATTTACCTATTGAGTTAGGTCTACCCCATGGGAATTTACCTATTGAGTTAGGTCTACCCATGTTATGGAAAACTTGATATTAATTAGGGATAATTAATATGGGGGTGATTAATTAGGTGTAATTAATCGACTAAGACACGAGGTTGGACTCATTTGTAGTGTAAAACTGCCCGGACCCGACCGGCTTAACCAGTTGCTACAAATGTCAGCCCAATGTGAGAGGTCTTAGCCATAAATTAAATACGTGATTAAGGTAAAGACACGAGGTTAAACTCTGTTATGACGTAAGACTGCCCGGATTCTACCGGCTTAACCAGGCGGTCATAACAGCCAGTCTAATGTGGGAGGTCTTTATGGGAGATCACGGTCTTAATTAATTAAGAAACACTTAACCATAATAGCATGTAGTGGGACATGAGGGGTTAAGTGGGTGCCTTGGGTGGCATGGGGAAATTTTGTGGTTGCCTTGGGTGGCATGTGGAATCTAGTGGGTTGCCTTGGGTGGCAATAGAAAATACGATTAGAATACTTAACCAAGTGGAAACATGTAATTAAACATGATTAAAGGGTTAAGTGGGATACACTAGATATTTGACAGGCTTAAGTGGGTAGCTTGTGGGGGCCCATTTCAACCAATATCCCAAACGTATCTTTGTGGGCTCGACCCATGTCGAGTGACGGGACACGCATATTGGGCTTGATTATAAGAGGCCAAAACGGGTTAGCGGTGGCAACGCAAGTCCAACGGGTTTCATATGCGTGTGTGGGCCCGGGCTGGTAGATAAGCCGTTGTTGCATCGTGTAGATATAAAGCCGTGCACCGTAAGTATTGGGTACCCACTTTAGGGGAGTGATACACCCCACTGTGGGACCAGCACGGGTATCTACGGTAGGGAGCCGATCGCTTGGGGAGTAGTGGGTACACCTAATGAAGATAGGGGCAGACGGCACCTATGTAGGGGTACACGAAACTACTGGGTAAGAATTACTGGGTACACCTAGTGGAGATAGGAGCAGACGGCACCTATGTAGTGGGCTAGGAGTACATGAAACTACTGGGGAAATTTTCTAAGTCCTTTGAAGGGATCAACCTTTAAGTGGGAATGACTGGTGTGGTGCAGTTAGTAATTATCCTTGGGTGGGTAGATGCGTCCTGACGGTTATCTTAGTTTATCCTAAGTCTACCAAGCTGCTTAGTGTAGCCATTCATCCCCAGATATTACCGTAGGTCAAGTTTATGTCTTCTCTGGTTACTTTAATGATTGTATTGTTAAAGTTATAGGACTCACTCAGACTTATGTCTGACCCCGTTGTTTTTATCTTTTTCCCAACCCTCAGGTCCTACGGTGGATCCTAGCGGTAGTAGAGCTTGATCGGATTGCTGTTCCAGTCTTTAGGAGCTTGGGTAGATGTAAAGCTCCAGTTATCTTTTCTTTTGTTCTGGCTATTGTATGGGAGAGTGGGATTATGTACTTCTTTATTTTGATGGATATTGTACTTGACTTTTACCGTGGTTTTATGATGTAACCAAACATGTTTATTTCCGCTGTTATGACATGATGTTTTAAAATTTCAAGTACTATTTATATCTGTCTTGTTGTAATTTTTCTGTTCTATATTCACTAAAATACTCCACCGATGCTACGGCATTCCCTTTGTGAGTGACCCTAGCGGGCGTGGGGTGTTACAAAATAACTGCATACATGTGTGTATACAAAGTTGAAGTGAGATTCACGTGTTACGAATAGTTGCATACATGAATGCAACTATTATGTATATATGCATGCATGTGTGCAACAAATTCAAAGGTGGTGAAGGCTTCTAAATATGCACATGAATGTATGCATGTATTCTGTACAATAGCATAAATGTGTGCAACAATGTCTGTAAATGGCGAATGGTTGAAAAATAGGCTAAATTTGAATATATGCATAAAACGATGCATATATTAGTGTTTTACTGCATACATGTTTGCATTTATACTGCAATTTGGCGCAACACTGAAATATAAGCATGAATGTATGAAACTATGTACAAATATGTGCATCTTTTGATACGAAAACCTGCTTTTTCGCTGATTTTGTGTTATTTTGGGTTTTGACCTGGTTTTTGATTATTTTAACGCATGAATTTTTCAGCGTGCACATGTTTTATTTAATAATGAATTTTCGTGATTTTTTTTATATTTTTTAATGAATTTTCAAAAAATAGGGACCTAATTTGCAAGAAAAGTTGGACTGGATGTGAGCCTAATTTTGAAACTTTACAGGGACCGGTGCCAAATGGACCATTTATTAGATTCGTAATGATTTATTATTGTAGTATTTCAATTTTCAAGTTAATTGGACTTATTTTGTGATCGTGCGCAGTTGACATGCGAGGCGAATCACAATTTGAATTATAAAGGAATTTCTGCAAACGATCTTGAAATTCAACAAAACCTACTCCATCGTGTTCCGTAATATTGTTTTATGCTAGGATTTCAGTTTTCATCGAACACGGAGGTTGTATGTAGGTGTTTTAAAGCGTTACTTCGTATGTAAGTTTCATTTGTTTATATAATAATAAAACCTCTACATATAAATAAGCAACCCAACCCTAAGTCAAACCCTTCAGCAGTCAACACATTTTTCCGCCTCCATAAGTTATCCACGAATGATCCACACAATTCAAAACTTTCTTCCCATAAAATTCGAAATCCGGTGAAACAATCCAAGTATCACCAACCAGAAAAATGTTCGCCACAACGGGATCTATAATCTTTGCGGGAGCGATAAATTTCTTTTTTCTCGGAGGCTGGAATTTCTACCGAAGGCACCTACATTATGTTGTTGCTGGCGATGGACGAGAAAACAAGGCAAGAATATATTGGCAGCGTGGGATGAGGATGTAGGACAGCAGTGGTTTGTGGTCCCCGATCGTCGGATGGTGGTCTGAACGTAGTGCAGTGGCATTGTGTTGAGGTCGAAGTTGGTGTAGCTTTTTGAACTGGGAGCAAATGAACGAAGAAATTAGAAAAAGGTTAGCGCCCATTTTAATTTAAAGAATAATTAATTTATATCAAATGTGATTAAAGAAATTAGTTGGGTTAATTATATTATATAACCTTAAATGTTAATAACTCGTTTAAATATTATCGGACTTGGACGATTCAAGATACATTGGACTCGCATTGACGACCATTTCACCATGGAACAGGGCTGGACATGTTTGGAATCAACTGAAATTTTCAAATAAATTAAATGCTTGTTAATTCAACTGAAATTAGTTGTTTAAATAATGAATCAGATCAAGGTGAGTAAAACTCACTCAGTTGTCCCACTTATATCTTATATAAATCGGGTTTAATATTTGTGTGTTGTGATTGTTATTGTTGGATGATTAATAAATGATATATATGTTGACAAAACATGATTAAATTAAACAATTTGCTTAACTTAATTAAAACCAAATCGGTATTCCAACGATTGGAACCAGTTGAGGTAAGTTACCTTGTTGATCACATTTATATTAATATAAATGTTTTAAAAAATTATAATATTAATTTTTTGTTATTGACTATTATAATAATTATCAGTTAAATTGAATTGAATGACTTTGTTTGAGATAACCTATTTGGATGCAGGGATTAACAGGTTGGAGGGAGCTGGATTCCTCACTAGCAGTTTTAAAATTTTATATATTTCAATATATGTTGAAATAATGAATTGTGGTGTAGGGTTTGACAGGTTGGAGGAATCTAATAGGATTCCTCACTAATATGGACAATTTTTATCAATATAATTGGATGTGTTTGATTTAATGTGAAATTTGTTAATATTTCACGGGTTTTGTACTATATGGACATTTTCCTCTTTAGTGCGACTATAAAATAAAAGATTTTGGAATCAATGTTAAATTGATTCAGAACATTTTCAAAGTATTTTTTTATATATTTGTAATACAACGTTTGTTTTAGAAAGTAAATGTCGAAGTTTTATTTACGTTTTATGATTGTTATATTATAGTTAAATTGAAATTCTAAGATATTGTTAAATAAATTGTTAAGCAGTATAAAATGGAATGTTAAAATGGTTATGTAAGAACTTAAGTGTCATTTAGGAATTTATAAAGTTTTTAAATGTGTCGAAATGGTTTAGTGGGACCGTAAATATATAGGAATTGATTTAAAAGAGGAAAAGCGAATTTTGTGTAAATGACGAATGTTTCGAAAACGTTGTTTATAAATATACGAAACTGATTAAACTACATTTCGTGAATGAGATTAGCAAATAAATAGAATTGGAAAAGAAATATTGATTTGGAATGTAGTTGGATTTGGGAAAATACTTAATTATTAAGTTTTCAAGTCAGGATTTGCCAAAAGGGAATCGCTAACGGGAATGTATATGTAAACTGAATTATACGTGAAACGAGTTGTGAAATGGATTTCTACAATAAAGGAAGTTGTAAATATGAAGCATATTGAAATGAAGGTTAAGTATATTGAAATGAAAGGTTAAGTATATTGAAATGAAAAGTCAACGGTTTTAAATAGAAAAGATTATTTGTTTTGGAAATGAAATATGGAACATTAGTTATAGATGTTAAGTTGAACTATTATGGTTAATAAACCTGAGATTTTATTTAACGTTTTTATATATGATTTTAAATAGTGAGTAATAATTGTTGCTAATGATTTATAATTTTTATAAATGAACATAATGTGTTTTTTCTAAGAAATTGGAACTTCTTTTATATGTTCCTTGAGTTGACTAACTTTTGAGGTGTCAATCAAATGTTGGTTTTGGCCTTTGGTGTTGTATACTTAGAGATTTATTCTGTTACCAATTTACAATGGAAAGTTAATGAAATAGAAGGTTAAATGATAATTTAATATTCTTATATTAAATAATAAAAAGGAAATGTTTTCGAAATATGATAAGAATTAGAAGTTTAATTAACGACTGGTTAATTAAAGAGGCTAAATGATGTTGGGTATTTAATCAGTGAATTTGTTTCTTTTTTATGAATGAATGATTATTTATTTGATAGTTAAATAATCGACTAACAAATTTGACTTATATGATTGTTGGTACGGAAAGATCAGAATCAAATTTATATTCAAAAACCATTCCAAACCAGCAAATACAAAATCATGGAAGATGTTGAAGAATGAGCAATTGAGAATCGTGGATCTTCATAAGTGGAAGGGCTACTTGATAGATTTTCTCTAGCATGAAACCAAAGGCATCTTGATGGTAATTCAATCATGATTGGAATCTGTATATTTGCAAGGACTACTTCCGACTGATCCTTGGAGTGATTCCTGTATAAGGATGCGGTAGGAGGATACCTTTCGTTCATCCTATTCCTACATGACTTGTATGGACGAATGCCTAACATATTATTTTCAAAGAATCATGAAATTGAATTCCTCAAATGTATTTCTTTTATTGGTTGAGAAGACGCTTAGATTAACACCCAGAGTGTTTTTATGGACATCAGTTAGTGATTTAATGGACTTGACAATGTGGCATTCAATGTGAAAAGCTGTATGCTATCTTAAAAAGTAATTGTTACCTCAAGCCTCATCAACTGGGAAATAAAGAAAATAGTGCAGACAACATATCTAAGTGGGTTGCTCCCATTAGTGTGTAATATCACCATGTAGAGAAAAAACTATTTATTCCTTCTATCGCTTATGTATCTCTTAGGAATGGTCATGTCAGCGCCAACCATTGGTGATAAGACATTCGGTACACTTAGAATAAATTAGTGGTCGGTCATGTGTGGTCGGGTTGCAATATGTTCTTGTTGAACCCAGTGTATTCCTCTCTAGAGATACACTATCGGAAGGTGGTTCCATAATTTGTCATAGTTGAAAATCCAGTCTCCAATAAAATTCGGCGGTTTTTGATTATATATTATGTATGTAGATCATGAGATGCAAGTGTTTTGTTATATGGTTGTTTATTTGATTTAGACACTATTATAATATCAAAATATTTTGTTATCAAGAATTATTTTAGGTTATCGTAAGGTGAAAACCATCCAAGTTTATGTCTAGACTGGTCTTATGATTACCTTTTTCTTTCAAAGAAAAGATTTCTAGAATAAAATCAAGTGGGATGTTCTTTCTAAACTTAGTGGGTTTTCTCACGCTGGTTCACCAGACTGATCCTGACATTTGCAATGGTCGGGTCATACCGAGTTTTATAGGTTTAGGTTACTAGATGATGTGAAGAGACGAGCTGGAAGAGTTCAGACATATGATATCATATAGTTATTATTCCTCAGAGTAGGTTGATAGCAGTCGGATGCGCTCGAGTTAAGGTTGTTGACACAGAAAGGTACAGTTCAATGTATGAACCTTTTTCCTGAGTGATGCAAAGTACTCCATCAAAAGATCCAGAATACGTGACTTGGAACCAGAAAAGAGCCCTGAGGTCTTATCATTTCCTGGAGTAATGAAAGAAGTCCTAATGAGTCTTCACCCCCTTCACCAGTCCGTGTGATTGTATACGAGGAAAGGCTGTTATAACTGTCCAGACTGTCTATTGTACTCTTATTGTTGTAAGTATATTTCAAGCTCTCGGTAAAGATTTATTTCTATATTAAATTTTATTCCATTCGGATGTGAGAATCTATGTATTGTTGGTTAGTTGGTTCTTCTTCTTTCTTATATTCTAATCTTTCTTTCTTACCTTCTTCTCACCCTCTAACTTATTTTAATTAACTACCTGGTGTTTTCGATACTTGGGTTTTGGCAAGTAATACAGGTTTATGTATTGGTGTTGAAATTCGGGCGTTGAATTCCATCGGGTCGTTACAGTGGTATCGGAGCATAAGTGAAACGACCCAAACTTCCCCGGTACGGGAAAGCCGGGATTGAGTTGAGAACACAATGCACCAGAACACAAACAACAGAACATTTCATTGTTATTATAACAATTTCACATCAGAGTACAAAAATATTCCAGAGTATGAATAATTATTATACATTGGAAATACAATATCAGAGATTTAAAATTACATAGCAGCGAAAAATAAAACATAATATAATGCGTAATGGAAAATAACAACAAACACAACTAAAAAAGATATACGGATACTAAGCTTTCTGAATATAGCTCCAGCTGTAATTCAGGATCCCGTGAAAAGAAATATCTGCGAAAAACCAAAACTACTAACTGCCCGTATGGGAAATATGGTCATCTCGAGTTTAGGTGGAAACAATAAACTCCAAATCAGTCATGGGACTGGTGTGAGAACTAAAACAGTTACTAAATCTTTACTTTAAAAGTTAGGAAATCATGGGACTACGTCGTATAACACGGAACGGGTTTACTCCACATGAATCTTAGTTTAAATTAAAACAATGAAATGCTTTTTGGAAAAATGAAGCTGTTATAAGACTCAAGTCCCATCACACAATGCAACGCAGGCCGGAGGATAGAGTCTTCCCTTATAATAGCCAAACATGCTTGATACGTTTAAAACAAATTATCTTTATATTACTGTAAGTGCATAGTATAGAAAAAATTTCAAATATAAATGTATCAATCATAGACAATATGGATATCATATATCATGTTGTTGTCGTACTAGTTCTACGATTAAAACCGAAAAGTCACGTATTGGAAATTGGATTTCCATCTATGAGTCGAGGCAAGGGATGGACCCTCGCTGATTCGAGACACATTAGCAAATGCCTCAGGACTTGGACGCTGGAGAGCACTGTGAATGGTAGGGCTGGTCCACACATACTTTAGTGGATTAATTATTCCTAAACAATAAGTTTCCCGGTCCTATCGGATCTATCACTTGGCCGGTAGCGACCAATATCCGTGGCACCACGCAATCCATCATCCACATAAGTAAAAATGTCTGGGCTCCATACCATGACACCACTTCTAGCTAGAAAGAAATACAAGTTTTCCCTATGGTCACGATCCCGTTTTGACACATACCGGGTGTGAGGCTCACAAATTAACGCTATACACAAAGCTATGCTTATTAAAGCAGTGCTTTGATCATCAACCACAAGACTCCGCTTTTCAACAAAAAGCCTTGATCATTTGCATCTTCGCATGCCACACTGATAATTCACGCCATACGACTGATGCCTATCGATATATAACCTCTAAGCCCGTATGTCTCGGAGAAGGGTGTTAAGCAAGAGAATAAATTCTCCACCAACAAATAGATATATAATTAATAGAAATGAATCAATATGGAACAAAATCCAATGTTAGACACACATCCATTTACAACTCCGTTCATGGTCAGAACGAAACCGGAGGCACCTTGTTCCCTGTCCTATATGTCCAATACAGGAGAGAGGTCCTCGCATATCCGGTCGATCTCTAAGTACATCTAGACGATCACCACTTATTACCTTGTCTTGGGTGTACAGCCCAACCAAGACGTCAGTAATCATCCGACTTATGTGAAGATCTCCAGTCTTCAACCACAATCTTCATCGTTAACTTTAGTCGTCTTATTAATTATTCAGAATGGGTTAAACCCGATCTTTTTGAATAACTCGCGTATTTTATAGTCAATAATCAAGTGCTATAAAAACACATCATTTGCCTCATTCCAATTCAGAGTATTCGTTTATTCAAATATTCACCTCTTTAGTGAAAGATTCCCATTAATTTTATCAAATATAAATTCTTTTAAATTTATTCTTCAATCTTCCTTTGGATCTCATTTCAAAAGATTTTATTTTATCTTTCCACAATTCCAAACCATATTAAAGTTTAACAATTAAATGGGATTAGCGAACCTTACCAGTGTAATCATTTATTATGTATTATCCCAATCTCAATCTATTTATTCCATGGAGCAAAACTGGTAGTACTCCATATCTAACTCCCGTTGTGCTATCGGTAAATTTCATTACCATTTCACGTTCACTCCTAATTAAAAATTTAACTATCGGCTGGAGTAAAACAAGTGGTACTCCATTCTCGATCATTTCATAAATTCTATAAATTTAATCCTCTCATTCACATTTTAATCTAATTAATGATTCATTAAAACTCTAGTTCGGTTTTTGTAACGTCCTGTATTTTTAAGGTATAATTAATTAATTAATTTAATTAGCGATTTAGATATTTAAATGGTTATTTAATTAAATAATATTGATTATTTAATTAATATAAATAATAGAATAATATATTTAATTCTGAAATAGTTGGAAATAGTATAATTCAAAATTTTGTGCGAATTGGATTATTTACAAGATTTAATTCAGTTTAGAGTTTGAAATAGAATAGCGAATATATTATTTTAATGACTATTCAACGTAGTAATTATATTATTATTATAATCGATCTTGAAATGGCACAGTAGCTCGTAAGCCATTTGTTTATATAGCTACGTAGAGCCTTATCACCATTAATTAATCTGCAAAGCTATTAGTCTACAACTTCTAATACTTAGCCATCAAGGAATTAAAAGACTATAAATACACCCAGGTAAATGCATTAGGTCATTTTCTGTTCTCTTTTAATCCAATATCCAAGCCGCCCCATTATTTTCCTTCAAAACAAAATGACAATCTTTACAATACAAGTGAATTCAAACAAAGTGTTACTATGTGCGCGAGGCATACTAGAGTTACTATAATTTAAAATAGCAACCACTGGGGTAGAGCTCATCTCAAAACTAACCATTTGTTAGAAGAAACGGAGGCTGTAGTTGGGTGCAGACAGGATCTAAAGGAGGGCAGGTAGGCTTGCGTTTGCATGGGTACGGGTGAGCGACAACGTGAGGTGCAACAATTGAGTAAGGAATGTAAGAAGACAGTAACGATGCTTGTTGTTTTTTTTATTTTCTAGAAGCAGGATTTCACGACAAATGATGTGAGCTTGATGCTAAGGGTATGGAAAGGGTAAGTTGCATGTTGGTTTAGCAGTAGACGTCAATGGGTTGCACAGTAGCATGGTTTACAGTCCCGAGTTGGTGTCGAGGTCGTCGGAAAAGCTTCGGAGAAAACCATACATGTTTTTGTTGCAAAAATATCTAGATGGAAACTAGAGTTCGTATTTTTGAGGAGGAGTTTGGTGCGAACGTACGGTGAGGCAGTCGAGCGTGTTGAGTCCGAGAAGACATGTTTAACAATAGTGCTTAACATGTAAGTGATGGTAAGATTCAAAAATGAAGGAGAACCATGGACTAAAAGAGAAGGAAGGGAAGTTTTGAAGCATGCAGAACGGTAAATGGAAAAGAATAAGAGCAGTAGTTGTATACAATTTAAATATGCTGCAGTTTTCAATTTTTTTTTTGGGTGTAACGTGCTACTCGAGAACAACATGGAGAGGGGAGATGAGCCGTTGTTCGTGCAGTTAAATTTAGTTTCGGGCTGGGCTTTAGGAATGGCGATGGAAAGTTATATACGAGCCCCGTTTGCGAGCGAAGCTATTGTGTGAGAGAGAGTACTGTGGAATAATGGAGTTATTGTGTTGAGTCCGTGAAGTAGTGGTAGCAAAAGAAGTTTGCAAAGTTTGGAAGTGGTGATTTTTTAGGTACTGGAACATGCGTTTTATGATGAGGAAGATGCGGGTTAAAAGAGTGATGGGCCATGTTATAATATGGCAAGGCCCAGGATTTAAAAAAAATAGTTTAATTTAATTTAAATTACATATATAAACTTTTAAATGTCATATCCTGCACATGCGACAACAGAATTTCGAACGATTCATCTGTTGGTATCGTAGTAACGAAGACTACATAAAGGAACTGGTTTGGAGAGATTTGAAGCTTGTTTGAATTTATGGCGGAATAAAATGCTTGATCTGAATCAACGACGGTTATCGTTATTTTACATTATGAAGGTTTATACCCGTGCTTCGCACATGGGTGTAACATGATATTGATTTAAAGTAAATATTTTTCAAATAAAATATTATAAAGGAATTTGGGGTTTGAATTAGGAATTTAAATGGAATTACTGAAATTAGAAACTGACTGGAAATTAATTGAGTTGAATGGCCTTCTGGGTATAGATCTGATGTTGGTTTCCGCCTTCGAGTTTATACTTGGGAAGTTGTTCTCTTTCTAGTTTACAGTTAGAGACTGATAGAGGTGGTAAGATATTGATGCGTGAATCAGAAATGGAAACGTTTTCCAAAGTTAATAATGTATATTTTCTAATTTTAGAAAATAAGGAATTTATGAATATATGGAAACGAAAAATTGGAAATTAGGAAATGAAATGAAATGATGATTGATCGGTAAGATTTCCATTTGGGAATACGACGGTTGTTTGTACACATGTTTTTCTTTAATAGCTAAATAACCGACTATCAAAGTTTTGACCATTTCTGTTGTTAATACGGAGAGACCGGGATCAGGTTTATTTTCTGAAAACCACTACGTACGGGCATTATAGTTTCGAGTCAAATATATCAAAGACAATTGAAGACGAAGTTTATTCAAGGTTTATTCTGGCGATCCTAGGTAGAAATTGCCTAAGATGGATTTATAGAAAAATTCCTTCGGATTGTCCAGTCCCAGGACAACTTGAGAGGACGAGTGTTTATGAAGCGACCCGAACTTCCCCGGTCTTCGAAGAGAAGAGAAAGAACGAATTACTGTGAGGACAAGACGAATCAGAACGCAAACAGAAGAACATTTCATTGTATATTACAACAAGTCCATCAGAATACACGAATATACAGAGTATGAATCAATATTACATAGAAAATATCAGAGATTTAAATTACATTTAAATACATCACAGCGGAAAAATAATACAAAGCACAACTGAAAGTAATAAACGGATACAGAGCTTTTTGGGCATTGTTCCAGCTATAAATCAGGATCCTGTGAATATAAATCTGCAAAACCAAAACTACTAGCTGCCCGTGTCAAAAATAAGGGCACCCAATGTTTAGGTTAAAACAATAAACTCCAGGTCAGTCATGTGACTGGTGTGAGAACCAAAACAGTTATTAATCTTTATTTCAAAGTCAGGTAAATCAAGGGACCACGCCGTATAACACGGAATGGGTTTCCTCCCAAGAATACCAGTGCATAAAAGAACAGCGCAATGCTAAATAAAGAAAAATGAAGCTATTATAAGACACAGGTCCCGTCACACAATGCAACGCAAGCCGGAGGATAGGGTTTTTACTTTATAATAGCTAAAGAATGCTTGATACGCTAAATTTCATCTTTTGATTCTTAATCAGACGTCAACCGTAAATTAGTAAGAGAACGATTCCCTAAGTATTGACCCCGAAGGCCAAAACCAACATCAGACTAATACCTAGGAAACCACCCATCTTAGCTCGTTTCCAGTTAGTTTCTAATTTTATATACAATAATAAATATCAATCATAGGTGGCATGAGTGCCCCATCCCACTATGTCGCCATATATAGGATTACAACTAAAATCAAAACGTCACGTATTGGAAGTTGGATTTCCATCTGTGAACCGAGGCAAAAGATATTCCTCTACCGATTCGAGACTGTCTAGCCCGAGTCTCAAGAACAACCACAACTGCCCCTTGGATCGTCAGGGTCGGTCCACCGATGTGGTTATAATGCCTGAACATTTCGTTTCCCTGCCCTTTGGGGCGTAAATAAGCCAACAAATGACTCCATTGGCTTCACATAGTCACCGATATATCCGAGGCGCCTCGCAATAGTTACAACCACAAAAGTCAAACGCGTCAGGGCGTGTAAAACCACTGACGCCACTTCTAGCTAGAAAGAAACGCATGTGCCTCCTGAGGTCCTCTCCCGTTTTTGGTTTACCACCGAGGTGTGAGGCTCGCAAATCAACGCTACACAAAGCTATGCCACACAGGCTGTGCTTTGATCATCGACCACAAGACTCTACTTTTCAGCAGAAGCCTTGATCATTTGCATCACAGCATGCCACACAGGTAATTCACGCTTGGCAACCGATATCAATAACACAAAATGAAATCCGATGTCAGACACACATCCGTTTACAAGTCCGTTCTGGGTCTGAACGAAACCGGAGGAACTTTATTCCTCGCATATCCATCGATCTCCAAGTACATCTGGACGATCACTAACTAATTCCCTCCACTTAGGTGTACGGACCAATCAAGATCATCAGTAATCACCCAAACGACGTGAAGACCTCCGGTCATCAACCATCGTCTTCTTCTTCGACTTATCGTCGTATCAGTTATTCAGAATGGGATAAACCCGGTCTTTCCGAATAACTCACGTATATAATAAACAAGTGTTACACAAACAAAACATACGCCTCATTCCAATTCATCAGTCACTAACCGTAAATTAACAAGAGAATAATTCCCCAAATATTAACCCCGAAGGCCGAAACCAACATCAGATCAATACCCAGGAAACCGTTCTGCTTAGCTTACCTACAGTTAGTTTCTAAATTTCACATTCTTAGGGAAAAGTTCCCATTAATTTTATCAAAGATAAATTCCTTTAAATTTATTCTTAAATCTTCCTTTGAAAATCAATTCAAACCAAATTTTGGTTTATCCAAACTAGTCGGGATTAACGAACCTTACCGAAGTAATCAATTGTTAAATTTCCCAACCCCAACCTATTCATCCCATGAAGTAAAACTGGTAATACTTCATATCTAACACCACGGTGTTATCGGTAAATTCAATTACCATTTCACGATCAAATCTAATTAAAACTATCGCCTGGAGCAAAACTGGTGATATTCCATTCTCGATCATTTCAATCTAATTAAAGATTCATTAAAACTCCACTTAGTTTTAATCTTTAACTGAGTTAAAGAACCAAGGTCATTTAAAAACACGGTTCACGATAAACCCCAAAATCACATCACATTTCAATCAGTCCCTAACCGTAAATTAGCAAGTGAGCAATTACCTAAATATTAACCCCGAAGGCCGAAACCAACATCAGATCAATACCCCAGAAACCTTTCAACTTAACTATTCTCCAGTTAGTTTCTGATTTTCTTAACTCCTTTGGGTCTAAGAACAGTAATATTGAAGATACCGTTCACGACAACACAAAATCACATTCCATTAATTATCGTGTTAAAGAACAATTGTTATTTAAAACACTGTTCACGATAAACCCAAAAATCAATACCAATTCAATTCCAATTAAATACCATTTAATTGGTACACTTCATTAAATCTAAATAAAAAGATTTAATCTTTTTCTCAACTGGGTTTAAGAACAGTGTTAATGAAGACACCATTCACGACAAACCCAAATCAAATTTGATATTAAATACAAGGCTCTGAATAGAAAATATATCGGCTTATATATAATATCAAATTCTACGACCAACAAATATCATATTGGAAATAACGATATATATATATATATATATATCTTTCAAATTTCCCTAACAATATCTGTATAATCACGAAATCCAACATCAAAATATTCCAAAGATAATTTCGATTCAAATCCATTCTAATTCAATTATTGGAATTTCTGGTTATTTTCAAACCATTTCAAATCCACTTTATTTATTTTAAAAATGAATAGAATTATAATTCTAGTTCAAAACTAGTTCATTTTGATAAAAATCTACTTTTATCTTTTCAAATATGTAGTTTTTCATCCCAATTCTTCCCAAATCATTTCTTATGATTTAACAAAAATTATTACTATCTTTAATAATTTTATCAAGGCCCGTACAGTCGATTTCCATCAAAGGCCATCGAACTGCACTTACAGCGACCCTTTCCAAATTTTATTTGGACATAATTCCAAATCCAACCATTAGATTTCAAATTTCTCATATTTGTTAGAAAGCTCTTTTCGATACGAACCCAACGGTTCTGGTTTTAGGAGAATCCGAAGGTCGGATCTCCCTTAATATCCATTCGAAGTCAATGGTCGAAATTCGCGAACTACCGCGGCGTGGCGCGTTCTATTCAGGGCATTATATATATACTATATATATGTTATATATATAACGTCGATTTCCTTTCAAAACGTATTATATAAATCATTTTAATTTCGTTTTCAAAACGATTTCAACTTCCTATTCAAATTCAAATCAAAATTGAATTTTTCAAATATAAATTCGTTTTAAATTAATTTCAAATTGATTTCGGTTCAAATCAATTTTTAATTCAATTTCAGTTCGTTTTCAATTCAATTTCAAATCGAATTCATTTCTATTCAATTTCAATTCGAATTCAATTATGTTCAATTTCATTTCGAATTTAATTCTATTCAATTTCAATTCGAATTCAATTCTATTTAATTTCAATTCGAATTCATTTTATTTTCAATTCAATTTAATTTTAATTTCATTTCAAAATATTCGATTTTGAAATCACTTTTCAATATTCATTATAAAAACGAATATAATCGATATAAATATCGTTTGCGTCAAAATAGCGCATATCTAATCAACACGGCTTTATATATTTCTATTTCAAATATTCTATTCAAATATTTCGTTTCAAATATTTCTTCTCAAATATTTTATTCAAATATTTCTCTTCAAATATTATATTCAAATATTTTGTTTCAAATATTTCTTCTCAAATATTTTATTCAAATATTACTCTTCAAATATTTTATTTCAAAACTGGAATGAGGCCCAATCAATTACCATAGATTTTATTTATATGGATTTCCATACAACGCATGTATATATCTACAATGACAAATAATCAACCATCATCCAAAGTGCATTCTACATTGTATAAGCATCAAATATAAATATTTAACGCTCATAACAGTTTGTCAATCAATCAATCGACATACAACTAATTATTGGGATTAGTTTATGTCTTATATCATCCCAATACCCGTGTGGGGTTTCAAACAATCAAACACAGATATTATTTGTGCAGTCGGGCGAAATGTAAAATTTATCGTCCCAATCAATGTCAGTCAAATGTGTGTATATAAACAAATCGTTCAATTTGTTTATATTAATTTATTCCATTTCATATACATGTTAAAAAATCTATTTTTAACTATAAAAGTTATTTTTATTTCAATCCACATCACACAATCAACTACACATCAAAATCAAACAAACGAGCCGTCCATGGTCTGTGGACGACGCGTGTCGGGTGCTACTAAACACCGTCTGCATCCTAGTATATATTTTAACTAGAAAATTAAAACAAAAGTGAGAAGTTCTCACCGATTAGCTAAACCAAACGCCACGACTCTTCATATGCTGCAAATCTTTGCCGTTTCTTCTTTTGTCACTTTCGTCATCCGTATTCACTACATATATAAAAATTATATTTTTATTCTATACATTATATAAAAATTATATTTTTATTCCTTTACGTAAATAAAAATCATATTTTTATCTTGCTGCTTCATTATAAAAAATCAAATTTTTATATCAAAGTCATACATATAAAAATATGATTTTTTAACTTGCTATGCATATAATAAAAATCGTATTTTTATACTATGCTAAGATATATAAAAATCCTATTTTTAAAACGATTTCCTTTCATGAAGATTATATTTTTATTCTACTCCTTCACATTGATAAAAATTATATTTTCATATACTTTATATATAAATAAGAAGAAAATGAAGATAAAAGTAACAATGAAAATAAAGAAATCTTACCGCGTTAACGTTGAACGGGGAGGAGAGGGTGCTGTTGCGCGAATCAATGGTGGTCAGCAGGGGGTGGCGTGGCTACTGGCAGTGGCAGCTTTAGTTGACTGGCAGCGGTGGTTCTCAGGCCAGGGCGTGGGGGTTTGCTTCGAATTGGGGGTGCGCGGTCTCTAGCGGAGGAGGAAAACGAGAGGCGGAGAGAGAATCACGAGGGAGGGTCCCGAAGAGGGCGCGATGGTCGGACGTGAGGTGGCCACCAACGGCGGTGGACTTCTGGTGAGGACGCGATTAGGTTTTAGGTTTTTCTTCTTTTTTTCTGTAAAACGATAGAAGAGGGAGGGGGATTAAGGTTTATATATATTATTAAATTTAATTTATTTTAAATCCCACAGAGTTGAATTTTAATTCGAATCCCAAATCGGGCCCAACGACCGTCGTCTCCAGCTAATTACCCCCATTCCGAACACAATGGGATACGTCACGTAGGCCGATTCGATCGTTTCGATCAGTTTTCGTCAAAATCAAAATATAACTCTATATATTGAATTTGAACGCACATTTCAATTTACCGGGGCCATATACGGACTCTAAAAATTCCCGAAAAATTATTTCTAGCTTCGTAATGACCATACGGTCCTAACAAAACTAATTTCGTCAAATTCTGAGACATCTGAAAAATGGCCAATTTCCAGTCGATTAAAATTGACAGAAACTGTTAAAACACGTTTTACTTCGCCACGCTCACATATTGATTCGAAAAAATACGAATTTTGGAATCTGGCCATAATTTGACATCATGGATCCAACAAAAGTGGTTTCGTCGAAATCCGAGGTCGTTTGCAAAACGGCTATTTTCAAGGCTTTTATATATATATTAAAAAATATATAAATTCCACAACGACTTTTCTGAATTTTAAACTGGACATATCTTTCAACTTCTAAAGTGAAATCTCGGTTTCTTACATCCGTTAGAAAGATATCGTCAAACAGATTTAGATATTTCTGGTTTCGTCCAATTTCGAATTAAAACGAATTCTGTATATTCGTTTGAAGTTCGAAATCGAATTTTCAAACTACCGCGCCATTTCAGGCTCGTTATATAATTAAAATAAATTTATTCGTTTTAACTTCGTCGAAAATAAATTTTCCGTCATTATTATTTAAAATAATTCATTTTAAATATTCAAAATTCGCTAAAATTGCCAAAATAAAAATTTTAAATTGGCTCAGATTTCTGGGTTATTACATTCTGCCCCACTTAAAACTTTTCATCCCCGAAAAGGAATGAAGCCGAAAGTTGTTTAACAAACCAACTCAACTTTTACTATTTTCCCTACGGCTTAAGTTCTTCAACTTTTCAGTTTCTAAGAACTTTTCAAATTTTTCAAAAATTTGGCTAACACCCTAAATTTCCGAAAAATTTCGCCATAACCTCCCCTGCATCGGGGACTTCGGGATACTTCATATAGCTTCCCATGGCCTTCTTCAATCCAAAAGAAAAAGAAAAAGCCAAGCAGCTAGCCAATCGGCTCATAAAATCATCATCACCCAAACAAACGAGTAATTTATGGTAAACATGTAACTATTTGTCGGGCAAACAATTTTATTCTTCTGCTCTAGCCTCCTTGCTATGACCTGTTCAATGTAAGTACATGTATATGCAAGTAAATGCGATCAATTTTCAATACAATTTATTTTTTGGTTCAAATTGGCTATATGGTTCAAATTTATGAATCAAACAACACAATCAGCAATCAATTAGTTGATTAGCTCTTCAAATTCATAACTTTGATATATTGTCAAAAATCACATTTTTGATGCCAATTCACAACAATAAGCCCTATCTAGCTTTAGTTCTCACACCAGTCAATAGGAAATATATAGAAATCTCACTTTCGAAACTCGAAAATAAATAATGGCGATGGTGCCCCGTCGCCAGAATTATCCTCGAGCAACTAGAGTGTGATTCTATAACTATCCGGTACATTAAAACATCGAATACACGTTTGCAAGCCATATATGCAAAATCTTTATATATTGGATTGTCCAAATTAAATATAAAATAAATATTCAAATACGTATAAAACGATTTAAATTTCAAAACAAAAATTGTTTTCAATTTTAAAAATATACTCTTCACACTCGTTCTAGGATACTAATGATCCCATCTCTAACGAGTCATTCTTATTGGATATTACTAATCCAATTTCTTTTGAATTCTTTCGTTTGGTTCTAACGTGTCTTGTTCTTCGAGCTCTGTAAACTAAAGCTCTTATACCAAATGAAGCGATCTGAACTTCCCCGATCTCCGAAGAGAAAAGAAAGAACGAATTACTGTGAGGACAAGACGAATCAGAACGGAAACAGAAGAACATTTCATTGTATATCAGAATACAAGAATATACAGAGTATGAATCAATATTACACAGAAAATATCAGAGATTTAAATTACATTTAAAAACATCGCAGCGGAAAAATAATAAAAAGCACAACTGAAAGTAATACACGGATACAGAGCTTTCCGGGCATTGATCCAGCTGTAAATCAGGATCCTGTGAATATAAATCTGCAAAACCAAAACTACTAGCTGCCCGTGTCAAAAATAAGGGCACCCAGATTTTAGGTTAAAACAATAAACTCCAGGTCAGTCATGTGACTGGTGTGAGAACTAAAACAGTTATTAATCTTTATTTTAAAATACCAGTGCATAAAACAATAACACAATGCTAAATAAAGAAAAATGAAGCTATTATAAGACCCAGGTCCCATCACACAATGCAACGCAAGCCGGAGGATAGGGTTTTTTACCTTATAATAGTCAAAGAATGCTTGATACGCTAAATTTCATCTTTTGATTCTTAATCAGACTCCAACCGTAAATTAGTAAGAGAACGATTCCCTAAGTATTAACCCCGAAGGCCGAAACCAACATCAGACTAACACCCAGGAAACCACCCATCTTAGCTTGTTTCCAGTTAGTTTCTGATTTTATATACAATCATAAATATCAATCATAGGCGGCATGAGCGCCCCATTCCACTATGTCGCCATATATAGGATTACAACTAAAATCGAAACGTCACGTATTGGAAATTGGATTTCCATCTGTGAACAGAGGCAAAAGATAGTCCTTTACCGATTCAAGACTGTCTAGCCCGAGTCTCAGGAACAGCCGCAACTGCCCCTTGGATCGTCAGGGCCGGTCCACCGATGTGGATTATAATGCCTGAACACTACGTTTCCCCACCCTTTGGGGGCGTAAACGAGCCAATAAATGACTCCATCGGCTTCACATAGTCACCGATATACCCGAGGCGCCTCACAACAATAACAACCACATAAGTCAAACTCGTCAGGGCGTGTAAAACCACTGACGCCACTTCTAGCTAGAAAGAAACGCATGTCCCCCCTGAGGACCTCTCCCGTTTTTGGTTCACCACCGGGGTTTGAGGCTCGCGAATCAACGCTACACAAAGCTATGCCACACAGGCTGTGCTTTGATCATCAACTACAAGACTCTGCTTTTCAACATAAGCCTTGATCATTTTCAACTTAGCATGCCACACAGGCAACTCACGCTATGCAACCGATATCAATCAACTGAATGAAATCCGATGTCAGACACACATCCATTTACAAGTCCGTTCTGGGTCAGAACGAAACCGAAGGAACCTTATTCCTCTCATATCCATCGATCTCCAAGTACATCTGGACGATCACTAACTGATTCCCTCCTCTTAGGTATACGCCCTAATCAAGATCATTAGTAATCACCCAAATGACGTGAAGACCTCCGGTCTTCAACCACCGTCTTCATCTTCGACTTATCGTCGTATCAGTTATTCAGAATGGGATAAACCCGGTCTTTCCAAATAACTCGCGTATATAATAAACAAGTGTTACACAAACACAACATACGCCTCATTCAAATTCATCAGTCACTAACCGTAAATTAACAAGAGAATAATTCCCCAAATATTAACCCCGAAGGCCGAACCAACATCAGATCAATACCCAGGAAACCGTTCTGCTTAGCTAACCTATAGTTAGTTTCTAAATTTCACATTCTTAGGGAAAGGTTCCCATTAATTTTATCAAAGATAAATTCCTTTAAATTTATTCTTTAATCTTCCTTTGAAAATCAATTCAAACCAAATTTTGGTTTTTCTAAACTAGTCGGGATTAACGAACCTTACCGAAGTAATCAATTGTTAAATTTCCCAACCCCAACCTATTCATCCCATGAAGTAAAACTGGTAATACTTCATATCTAACACCACAGTGTTATCAGTAAATTCAATTACCATTTCACGTTCAAATCTAATTAAAGATTTAACTATCGCCTGAAGCAAAACTGGTGATACTCCATTCTCGATCATTTCAATCTAATTAAAGATTCACTAAAACTCCACTTAGTTTTAATCTTTAACTTGGTTAAAGAACCATTGTCCTTTAAAACACGGTTCACGATAAATCCCAAAATCACATCACATTTCAATCAGTCCCTTACCGTAAATTAGCAAGTGAGCAATTACCTAAATATTAATCCCGAAGGCCAAAACCAACATCAGATCAATACCCCAGAAACCATTCAACTTAACTAATCTCCAGTTAGTTTCTGATTTTCTTAACTCCTTTGGGTCTAAGAACAGTATTATTGAAGATACCGTTCACGACAACCCAAAATCACGTTCCATTAATTATCGGGTTAAAGAACAAGTGTTATTTAGAACACTGTTCACGATAAACCCAAAAATCAATACCAATTCAATTCCAATTAAAAACCATTTAATTGGTACACTTCATTAAATCTAAATAAAAAGATTTATTCTTTTTCTCAACTGGGTTTAAGAACAGTGTTAATGAAGACACCATTCACGCAAACCCAAATCAAATTTGATATTAAATACAAGGCTCTGAATAGAAAATATATCGGCTTATATTCAATATCAAATTTTACGTCCAACAAATATCGTATTGGAAATAATGATATATATATATATATATCTTTCAAAGCTCCCTAACAATATCTGTATAATCACGAAATCCAACATCGAAATATTCGAAAGATAATTTTGATTCAAATCCATTCCAATTCAATTATTGGAATTTCTGGTTATTTTCAAAACCATTTCAAATCCACTTTATTTATTTTAAAAATGAATAGAATTATAATTCTAGTTCAAAACTAGTTCATTTCGATAAAAGTTTACTTTTATCTTTTCAAATATGGATTTTTTCATCCCAATTCTTCCCAAATCATTTCGTATGATTTTACACAAATTATTACTATTTTTAATAATTTTATCAAGGCCCGTACAGTCGATTTCCATCAACGGCCATCGAACTGCACTTACAGCGACCTTTTCCAAATTTCATTTGGACATAATTCCAAACCCAACCGTTAGATTTCAGATTTCTCATATTCGTTAGAAAGCTCTTTTCGATTCGAACCCAACGGTTCCTGTTTTAGGAGAATCCGACGGTCGGATCTCCCATAATATCCATTCGAAGTCAATGGTCGAAATTGGCGAACTGCCGCGGCGCGTTCTATTCAGGCCATTATATATATGATATATATATGTGTGTGTGTTATATATATTTCGTCGATTTCCTTTCAAAATGTATTATATAAATCGTTTTAAATTCGTTTTCAAAACGATTTCAACTTCCTATTCGAATTCAAATCAAAATTGAATTTTTCAAATATAAATTCGTTTTAAATTCATTTGATTTCAATTCAAATCGATTTTTAATTCAATTTCAGTTCATTTTCAATTCAATTCAATTTCAATTCGAATTCATTTCTATTCAATTCGAATTCAATTCTATTCAATTTCAATTTGAATACAATTCTATTCAATTTCAATTCTATTCTATTCAATTTCAATTCGAATTCATTTTATTTTCAATTCAATTTAATTCGAATTTCATTTCAAAATATTAAATTTTGAAATCACTTTCCAATATTCATTATAAAAACGAATATAATCGATATAAATATCGTTTGCGTCAAAATAGCGCATATCTAATCCACACGGCTTTATATATTTCGATTTCAAATAATCTATTCAAATATTTCGTTTCAAATATTTCTTCTTAAATATTTTATTAAAATATTTCTCTTCAAATATTCTATTCAAATATTTCGTTTCAAATATTTCTGATCAAATATTTTATTCAAATATTTCTCTTCAAATATTCTATTTCAAAACTGCAATGAGGCCCAATCAATTACCATAGATTTTATTTCTATGGATTTCCATACAACGCATGTATATATCAACAATGACAAATAATCAACCGTCATCCAAAGTGCATTCTACACTGTATAAGCATCAAATATAAATATTTAATGCTCATACCAGTCTGTCAATCAATCGATCGACATACAACTAATTATTGGGATTAGTGGATGTCATATATCATCCCAATACCCGTGTGGGGTTTCAAACAATCAAACACATATTTTATTTGTGCAGTTGGGCGATGTGTAAAATTTATCGTCCCAATCATTATCAGTCAAATGTGTGTATATAAACAAATCATTCGATTTGTTTATATTAATTTATTTCATTTCATATACACGTTAAAAATTCTATTTTTAACTATAAAAGTTATTTTTATTTCAATCCACATCACACAATCAACTACACATCAAAAACAAACAAACAAACAAGCCGTCCATGGTTTGTGGACGACGGATGTCGGGTGCTACTAAACACCGTCTGCATCCAAGTATATATTTTAACTAGAAAATTAAATCAAAAGTGAGAAGTTCTCACCGATTAGCTAAACCAAACGCCACGACTCTTCATATGCTGAAAATCTTCGTCGTTTCTTCTTTTGTCACATACATCATCTGTATTCACTACATATATAAAAATTATATTTTTGTTCTCTATATTATATAAAAATTATATTTCTATTCCTTTACATAAATAAAAATCATAATTTTATCTTGTTGCTTCATTATAAAAAATCAAATTTTTATATCAACTTCATACATATAAAAATCTGATTTTTAACTTGCTATTCGTATAATAAAAATCGTATTTTTATACTATGCTAAGATATATAAAAATCCTATTTTTAAAATGATTTCCTTTCATGAAGATTATATTTTTATTCTGGTCCTTTACATTGATAAAAATTCTATTTTCATATACTTTATATATAAATAAGAAGAAAATGAAGATAAAAATAACAATGAAAATAAAGAAATCTTACTGCGTTAACGTTGAAAGGGGAGGAGGGGGTGCTGTTGCGCGAATCGGTAGTGGTCAGCAGGGGGTGGCACGACTACTGACAGTGGCGGTTTCAGTTGACTGGCGGCAGTGGTTCTCAGGCCAGGGCGTTTGGGTTTGCTTCGAATTGGGGGTGTGCAGTTTTTAGCAGAGGAGGAGAACGAGAGGCGGAGAGAGAATCGCGGGGGAGGATGCCGGAGAGGGCGCGATGGTCGAAAGTGAGGTGGCCACCAGCGGCGGTGGACTTCTGGTGAGGGCACGATTAGGTTTTAGGTTTTTTTTCTTTTTTCTTTTTTTTTCTGTAAAATGATAGAAGGGGGGATAAAGGTTTTTATATATATATATTACTAAATTTAATTTATTTTAAATCCCATAGAGTTAACTTTTAATTCGAATCCCAAATCGGGCCTAACGACTATCGTCCCTAGCTAATTACCCCCATTCCGAACACAACGGGATATGTTACGTAAGCTGATTCGATCGTTTCGATTAGTTTTCGTCAAAATCAAAATATAACTCTATATATTGAATTTGAACGCACATTTCAATTTACCGGGGCCACGTACGGACTCTAAAAATTCCCAAAAATTTATTTCTAGCTTCGTAACGACCATACGGTCCTAACAAAACTAATTTCGTCAAATTTTGAGACCGTATGAAAAATGGCCAATTTCCAGTCGAATAAAAATTGACAGAAATTGTTAAAACACGTTTTACTTCGCCATGCTCACATATTGATTCGAAAAATTACGAATTTGGGAATCTAGCCATAATTTGACATCACGGATCCAACAAAAGTGGTTTCGTCGAAATCCGAGGTCGTTTGCAAAATGGCTATTTTCAAGGCCTTTATATATATATATATTAAAAAAATATAAATTCCACAGCGACTTTTCTGAATTTTAAAATGGACATATCTTTCAACTTCTAAACTAAAATCTCGGTTTCTTACATCCTTTAGAAAGATATCGTCAAACAGATTTAGATATTTCTGGTTTCATCCAATTTCGACTTAAAACGAATTCTGTATATTCATTTGAAATTTGAAATCGAATTTTCAAACTACCATGCCATTTCAGGCACGTTATATAATTAAAATAAATTTATTCGTTTTAACTTTGTCGGAAAATAAAAATTTTCCATCGTTATTATTTAAAATAATTCATTTTAAATATTCAAAATTCGCTAAAATTGTCAAAATAAAATTTTTAAATTAGTTCGGATTTCTGGGTTATTACAGTCTAAGAGAGTATATCTGGTAGATCGCGTAAGTTGATCATTTCAAATATATTTATATTGGTGGCGGAGGAATTCGTTTCTCTTAGCTTATACGCCTGGTATTTTTAGGAAAATCAATTTGTGATTTGATCGGTATGATGATGTGGCATTCAAAGTAAATGAAATATGATCTGTTAAAGATACTTTACGGCCTCAAGCTTCATCAATCGGGAAATGAAAAAAATTAGGTAGGCAGCGTGACTAAGTGGGTCGCAGCCAATTAGGGTATATTGTCACCATCTAGAGAATATTCATATTTGTTACTTCTTTCAATTCTGTATCTCCCGGGAACGGTTATGTTGGGATACCAACCGTAAGGTGACAATATATTCAGAACATTCAAGCGAAATGAATGTCCGGTTACGTGTGGCCAAGTTATAAGATGTTCTTATTGAACTCCAGTGTATCGCTTCTAGAGTACACTAATCGGAAGGTGATTCCATACCTTGTCATAGTTGGAATCCATTATCCAATAAGATTTCACGGTTTTTGATTGAATATTATATATGTGGAACGTGAGATGAAAGCGTTCCACTAGATTGCTATTTATTCGATTTAGACATTATTATAATATCAGAAAAGTATGGATTTTAAAAGAATGTTTTGAGTTACCGTATGGTAAAAACCATCCGTGTTTATGTATAGGTCGGTCTTATGATTATTTTTTCCTTTAAAAGGATTTTGAAAGTTAAACAAATCGTTGGAGTTTACTCACACCAGTCACATGATTGACCCAGAGTTTATTTTGTTTTGTTTTCCCTAAACTCTCGGGTGGCCAATTTTGTACGGGCAGTCAAGTAGTCGGGATTTTACAGATACTTGAAGAGGTGGAGTAGGAGGCTTCAGGATTATATAGCTATTGTTTATTTCCACTGTGTTGTAAGTGTTGTACCTCGGTAATAGTATTATATACATATACTCATCTTATTTCAAAGTTATGTGATATAATATATTTTATTCGTTCCGCTGTGAGATTCGTGTTACACTATTTCTGCTGTTGTGCTCATCATCTTCTTCTTCTATTCTAATTTTCTATCTTATCTATACTAAACCTCTAACTTCATTCATTAACTATCAGGTATTTTCGTTGCTTGGATAGTCGATATTGAGTTATGTCGGTTTTCAGGGTCGAAAATACCCAGGTCGTTACACTGGTATCAGAGCCAAGTTAAGTAATTATCTTGGCAATGTGGCGTGACTCATTAGAGATGGGGTTACCAATACCCTAGATTGAATTTGAGCGTATATATATGAGTGAACTTATTTGTAGATTTTATAAAAATTGTTTTATATTGTGGAGATTTATTGGTTGAGTTTTTTATGAGTTTTGGTCAATCAGTTTGATCCACTGTATCGGTAGGAGTTTCTAAACACTTGAATATGATGAACCGACATGGTATGTTTTAAAAAGAGGGTAAATGGAATAATTTTACCCGAAATATAACTTTGTTATACATGGATGACTAATATTCAAATTATTATAATATATTGGATATATTGGTCGTTATTATAATCAGATAAGATTATAATTGAAATGATTATGACATAACCAATCAAAAGTCGTATAAGTGTTACAAAATGATTTAAATCTGAATGTAAATCAGAATTGAAAATAAAACCTTGGAAATTTGGAAAGGTTTGTAGATGGATTTGGAATTAATATATGAGAATTTTAAAATCCTAGGAGATTTTAAATTGTTTTACAAACATTTTGAATGATATTTTGAAAAAAATTCAAAATGGAAGTGTTTAAAAATGATTTTGAAAGGTGATATAGTATTGAAATCACTTCACTAACTGGGAAATAACCCAGATGATGCTGGCCACATCGTCAGTGCTCATTTTAGAGTTTCAAGTGATGAATTAGTACCAAAGATTTTGTTTTTGAATTGTTTGCGAAAACAAGTTGTTTTTAATCCTGAAAGGGGATATCTGGTTTTAGAAAAGCTAAACGGTTCAAAATTCCCAGGAAGAGACAGTTGAATTAAAAACAAACTTAAATAGAAATTTGTGAAAGCAAGCTGGGATTGAATTGAAATCAGTTAAGTTGAAATTGAATTGGATTAGAATGATATCAAGGAAAAACTGGATTCTTTAATATAATTAGACTCATGTGAATTAAAATGGATTGATTTTTGAAATAAAAATCAAATTTGATTTATGAGATAAAGATAACTGATTAGAGAAATTAACCAGTTAATGAAATATGTGGATGGAACATAGCTTGATTAAGTGGATTGGATTGATGAGTTAAGAATTTGAAAATCAAGAATGATACTTGAGATTAAGGTTTGGAATTTGGTTTGGATAAGCGAATGATTGGGTCTGAGGATAAGAACAGATTGGAGTTCGATTGTGATGGCATGGTATCTACTGAATTGGCAACATATGGAAAAGATACAATGATATGCCCGACAAAAAGGTACAAGTTTATTTGTATATGAATTTGGTGATTTATGAGCCTATTTGGCAAGCCGCTGGGCGTTTTGATTTTCTTTTGGATTGGAGAGGGCCTAGAGAGGCGAGTTGAGTTGTACCGATTGAGCTGTACAAAGCAGACATTGGTGAAATTTTTCAAAAATTTCAGATGTTAGAATTTTTTTTAGAATTTTTGAAAATTTTTGTTAATAGAAATGAATTAATAATTTAGTTAAAATTTATTGGTTCAATTGAAACTGAAGTTAATAAATAAACAAATAATTTTTAACCCAATCAATAGAGTTAGTTTTCTACCTTAGCAATTTCAAGGACGAAAATATTTTAACGGGGGAAGAATGTAACATCCCGTATTTTTACGGTATAATAATTAATTTATTTAATTAGTGATTTAGAGATTTAAATGGTTGTTTAATTAAATAATATTGAATATTTAATTAATATAAATAATAGAATAATATATTTAATTCCAAAATAGTTGGAAATAGTGGAATTCACAATATTGTGTGAATTGGATTATTTATAAGATTTAATTCAGTTTAGAATTTGAAATATAATAGCGAATATATTATTTTAACGACTGTTGAATGTATTAATTATATTTTAATTATAATCGAGCTCGAAATGGCGGGTAGTTCGTAATTTGGCGATTCGAACCATAATAGAATATACATAATCCGTTTTAAGTCGGATTTCTATGAAACAAGAAATTTTCGAACCTACTGAATGATATTTTTCTAATGAAGGAGAAAAATCGAGATTCCGTTGTGTAAATCGTGGCTAAATCAAATGTTCAAATGGTCGCTATAGAATCGTTTATAAACCATAACGATATATTTAATTATAATTAAATATTGGCTTCAAATTTATTCAAGACCTTTGACGCGTAGGTATAATTTAATTTTTAGAATTTTACTATAATTTTTATTTTCAAAAATATGTCACTTTTTATTTAGAGTATTTTGCACCATATATCAGCATTTTGGGGTTTCAAGAAATGAGTTAACTAGTCTATATTATTATATTTTTAGAATCCTGGCATATTGTCTATCACAACGTTATTTTTATTAGTGTCAATGGGGGTGTGTAAATAGAGAAGTATTATGAAAGGTTAGAAAGGTATTCCTAGCTTAGTTCTGCACATCAATTAAATGTGGCATACAACGCTTATAGCCTCATGTTTGTTTATATAGTTGTGATCCCACATGTATTTATGCACTGGTTTTAAAGAGCTAATATGACTCAAATATTAACCTTAGTTACATATATGAAATGAATCGGTCCTTTCCTACTATCTACTTCATTAACTTAGAATACAAGCAACTGTACATAAGAATATATATACATTAACATAGCTTAGCTCCTAAGCCACTTACACATGCTAAAAGTCTGAAGGCCTACACTATGATGTACAAAGCTATGTAAAGCCTTATCACCATTAGTGAAGCTGCAAAGCTACTGGTCTACAACTTCTAATACATAACCATATAGGAATTAAAAGACTATAAATATACCCAGGTAAATGCATTGGGTCATTTTCTGTTCTCATTTAACCCAATATCCAAGTTGCCCCATTATTTTCCTTTAAACCAAAATGGCAATCTTTACAATACAAGTAAATTTAAACAAAGTGTTACTATGTGTGTGAGGCATACTGGAGTTACTAGAATATAAAACAGTGACCACTGGGGTAGAGCTCATCTCAAAACTATAGCATTTGTTAGAAGAAATGGAGGCTGTAGTTGGGTTCGGATAGGAACTGAAGGAGGGGAGGCAGGCTTGCGTTTGCATAGGTATGGGTGAGAAAAAAACGTGAGGTGCAACAATTGAGTATAGAATGGAAGAAGCAAGTAATGATGCTTGTTTTTTTCCTAGAAGCAGGATTTCGTGGCAAATGATGTGAGCTTGAAGCTAAGGGTATGGGAAGGTTAAGTTGCATTTTTGTTTAGCAGTAGACGTCGATGGGTTTCACAGTAGCGTGGTTTACGGTCCCGAGTTGGTGGCGAGTTCATCAGAAAAGCTTTGGAGAAAACTATACATGTTTTTGTTGTAAGAATACCTGGATAGAGACTGGAGTTCGCACTTTTGAGGAGGAGTTTGCGCATATGTGTAGTGAGGCGGTCGAGGGTGTTGAATTCAAGAAGGCATGTTTAACAATAGGTCTTAAAGTTTAAGTGATGGGAAGATTCGAAAATGAAGGAGAACCGCGGACTAAAAGAGAGGGAAGGGAAGTTTTGAAGCATGCAAATCGGTGAATGGAAAAGAATGAGAGCAGTAGTTGTATACAATTTGAATATGCTGTAGTTTTCATTTTTTTGGGTGTATTGTGCAACTCAAGAACAACATGGAGAGGGGATGAACTGTTGCTCATGCGGTTAAATTTACTTTGGGGCTGGGCTTTGGGAATGGCGATGGAAAGGTATATACGTGCCAAGTTTGCAAACAAAGTTATTGTGAGAGAAAGAGTATTATGGAATAGTGGAGTTATTGTGTGGAGTCCGTGAAGTAGTGGTAGCAAAAGAAGTCTGCAAAGTTTGGAAATGGTGATTTTGTGGGCACTGGAACATGCATTTTATAACGAGGAAGACGCGGGTTGAAAGTGTGATGGGCCAAGTTCTAAAATTGTTAGGCCCAAGATTTAAAAAATAGTTTAATTTAATTTAAATTACGTATATAAACTTTTAAATGTCATATCTTGCACATGCGACAACAAAATTTCGAACGGTCTAATCTATTGGGATTGTAGAAAGGAAGACTATACAATGGAACTGGGTTAGAGAGATTTGAAGCTCGTTTGAATTTATGGTGGAATAAACGCCTGATCTGAATATCGTTATTTAACAATAAACCACGAATGTCCGTAAAACTCACTAACTCCGCCTATTAATATTTTATAAATATAATCTGGTATTGATAAATGATGATTGATCGCTGTGTGTTGATTGTTTAGTTGAATTGCTTATTTAAAGGTTGAAATTATAGATAATGATATATATATATATATCATTAATCAAATATTTATTCTGTTTATCAGAATATTTCATATTGAAATGAAATCGATGTTATTTATATTATTTAACATCTATGAATGCAGGGAAACAGATTTGAGGGATCCAACTGGATTCCTCAATATTTATAATACTGTTTGTTTTTTTATATTGTTTTATATGATGTGATACAAAACCTATGATTGATTTTGATGACAGTAGTCTGTTTAATTGGTATTTTAAATACCATAAGAAATACCAGAATATAAAAAGGGAATTTTCAAAGTGTAAATGTTGGAAAAGGAATATTTATTTGGAAAATAAATATAATTATAAAAGGAATTTTTTTTTGGAAAATAAATATAATTATAAAAGGAATATTTATGTGGAAAGTAAATAGAATTATAAAAGGAAATATTTGAAAAATGAATAGAGTTTTATAAAAAGAGAATTTTACATTAGGAAGGTTTAGACCCGTGCTTCGCACACTTGTGTAACATGATATTGATTTAAAGTAAATATTTTTCAAATAAAATATTATAAAGGAATTTGTGGTTTGAATTAGGAATTTAAATGGAATTACTGAAATTAGAAACTGACTAGAAATTAGTTGAGTTGAATAGCTTTCTAGGTATCGACCTGATGTTGGTTTCGGCCTCCGGGTTTTATACTTGGGAAGTTGTTCTCTTTCTAGTTTACGGTTATAGAGTGATAGAGGTGGGAAGATATTGATGCATGAATCAGAAATGGAAACATTTTCCAAAGTAAATAACGTATATTTTCTTATTTTAGAAAATAAGGAATTTATGAATATATGGAAACGATAAATGGGAAATTGGGAAATGAAATGATGATTGATCGGTAAGATTTCCATTTGGGAATACGACCATTGTTTGCACACAGGTTTTTCTTTGATAGTTAAATAACCTACTATCAAAGTTTTGACCATTTCCGTTTTCAATACGGGGAGACCGGGATCAGATTTATTATCTGAAAACCCCTTCGTACGGGCATTATCGTTTCGAATCAAATATATCGAAGACAATTGAAGATGGAGTTTATGCAAGGTTTATTTTGGCGATCTTAGGTAGAAATTGCCTAAGATAGATTTACAGAATAATTCCTTCGGATTTTCCAGTCCCAGGACAACTTGAGTGGACGAGTGTTTGGCAGAGTATATCTAGTAGATCGCGTATGTTGATCGTTCCAAATGTATCTACAATGGTGGCGGAGGAATTCGTTTCTCTTAACTTATACACATGGTATTTTTGGGAAAATTGATTTGTGATTTGACGGGTATGACGATGTGGCATTCAAAGTAAATGAATATGATCTGTTAAAGATATGTTATGGCCTCAAGCCTCATCAACCGGGAAATGACAAAAATCAGGCAGGCAGCATGACTAAGTGGGTCACACCAATTATGGTATATTGTCACCATCTAGAGAAAATTCACATTTGTTACTTTTTCATTTCTATATCTCCCGGGAACAGGTATATTGGTATACCGACCGTAAGGTGACAACATATTCGGAACATTCAAGCGAAATGAAAGGCTGGTCATGTGTGGCCGAGTTACCAGATGTTCTTTTTGAACTCCAGTGTATCGCTTCTAGAGTACACTAATCAGAAGGTGGTTCCATACCTTGTCATAGTTGGAATCCATATTTGATAAGAGTCAGCGGTTTTTGATTGTATATTATATATATGGAACGTGAGATGAAAGCGTTCCACTAGATTGCTATTTATTTGATTTAGACATAATTATAATATCAGAAGAGTGGGTTTTAAAAGAATGTTTTGGGTTATCATAAGGTAAAAACCATCCGTCTTTATGTGTGGGTCAATCTTACGATTATTCTTTTTTTAAAAGGATTTTAAAAGTTAAACAAATAGTTGGAGCTTACACACACCAGTCGCATAACTGACCCAGAGTTTATTTTGTTTTGTTTTCCCTAAACTCTTGGGTGCCTAATTTTGTACGGGCAGTCAAGCGGTCGGGGTTTTACAGATACTTGAAGAGTTGGAGCAGGAGGCTTCAGGATTTTATAAATATTGTTTATTTCTGTTGTGTTGTAAGTGTTGTACTTCGGTAATGGTATTATATACATATACTGATCTTATTTCAAAGTTATGCTATATAATATATTTTATTCATTCCGCTGTGAGATTCGTGTTACTCTGATTCTGTTGATGTGATCTTCTTCTTCTTCTATTCTAATTTTCTATCTTATCTATTCTCACCCTCAAACTTCTTTCATTAACTATCCGGTATTTCCAATGCTTGGATAGTTGACATTGAGTTATGTTGATTTTCAGGGTCGAAAATCCCCCAGTCGTCACAATTTTAAACTCAAAAGTCATTACTTAATGATTGTTCAATTTTCTGGAAATTAATCCTATCTTTAGTTGGGTTAAAGAACCAATGTCATTTAAAACACAGTTCACGATAAACCTAAATTATCTTTCATTAACTATGGAATGATCATGGAAAACAGATCAATATATAATCAATATAAGTTCTCATATCATACCAATACTATAAATGAAATAGCGGTAAGGCCTTCAAATTTCTATATATAGTAATGGTCTTCATTCACAGAAGCTCATCTCCAATATTAAATCGAATTACATTTAATTCCAATTCAATATATTAAATTGGAAAACTTTATTTTGGAAAATTTCCATTAAAACTAAATAAAAAGATTTACAAATTCCAAATCATAACTTCACTGTTAATTGGGTTAAAGAACAAATGTTATTTAAAACACTGTTTACGATTAACCCAAATCTCCAATTTTAATTCATTCCAATTAAGTATTAATTAATTGGTAAACTATTCTAAAACTTAATTAAATATTTATTCTTTTCTCAATTGGGTTTAAGAATAGTGTTATTGAAGACACCATTCACGACAAACCCAAAATCCAGTTTATTTATTTAAAAACATTGGATTTTTATTCTTGTTAATAACTAGTTCATTTCTATAAAAATTATATTTTTATCTTTTCAAATATGGAATTTTTCATCCAAAATCCTTCCAAATCACTTATTATGATTTTACATAATTTTTCCATATTTTTAATAATTTTATTAATGCCTTTAGAGTTGTTTTCCATTAACGACCACCGAATTGCATCCATAGCGACCTTTTCTGAATTTTATTTGGACATATTTCCAAATCTAACCGTCATATTTCAAATCTCCTATGTTCATTGGAAAGCTCTCTTCGATACGAACCAAACGGTTCCGGTTTTAGGAGAATCCGACGGTCGGATCTCCCATTACATTAATTTGAAGTTAATGGTCGAAATTCGCGAATGGTTGCTGCACGACACATTCTATTCCAGCCATTAGTTTCAGAACTTGATATTGAATATAAGTCGATATAATTCCTATTGAGAACCTTATATTTAATATCAGATTGGATTTTGGGTTTATCGTGAACAATGTTTTAAAATAACATTTGTTCTTTAACCCAATTAACCATGAAGGCATGATTTGGAATTTATAAATCTTTTTATTAAGATATAATGGAAAATTTCCAAAGTAAAGTTTCCAATTTAATATATTAAATTAGAATTGGATGGAATTCGATATGGTAATAATCGAAGTGGGCTTTTGTAAAGGAAGATCGTTACTATATATGGAATTTAAAAGGCCTTGCCATAATTCCATTTATATTAGTAGTCTGATACGGAAATTTATATCGATTATATATTGATTTGTTTTCCGTGAAGATTCCCTAAATGATGGAAGCTGATTTGGGGTGTATTGTGAACTGTTATTTAAATGACATTGGTTCTTTATCCCAGTTAAAGACAAGATTAATTTATTAAAGTTGAGTAATCATAAGGTAATGATTTATGATATCAAAACAAAGTTGGAGTTTTAATGAATCTTTAATTAGATTGGAATGAGAATGGTATAATTAAATTTATCGAATTCATGAAATGATTGAGAATGGAGTACCACCAATTTTACTCCAGGCGATAGTTAAATCTTTAATTAGATTTGAACATGAAATGGTAACTAAACTTACCGATAACACGATAGGTGTTAGATATGGAGTAGTACCAGTTTTTCTCCATGGGATAAATAGGTTGGGATTGGAAAATAAAATAAATGATTACTTTGGTAAGGATCAATAATCCTGACAAGTTTAGAAAACCTTAGTTTGGTTTAGAATTGGCAAAAGATAAAATAAAATCTTTTGGAAACGATATAAAAAGGAAGATTAAAGAGAAAATTTAAAAGAATTTATCTTTGATAAAAGTAATGGGAACCTTTCCCTAGAGATGTGAATATTTGAAAAAAGGAATATTCTAAATTGGAATGAAGCGCATGATGTGTTTTTTTAGCACTTGATTATAAGATACGTGAGTTATTCGGAAAGACCAGGTTTAAACCATTCTGAATAACTGATACGACAACTAAATGTCGATGATTTGAAGACGGTGGTTGAAGACCGTAGATCTTCACATTGTTTAAATAATTACTGATGTCTTGATTGGGATGTACACCCAAGACAAGGTAATAAGTGGTGATCGTCCAGACATACTTGGAGATCGACAGGATATAAAAGGGCCTCTCTCCTGTATTGGACATATGGGATGAAGAATAAGATGCCTCCAGTTTCGTTCAGACCCAGAACGTATATGTAAATGGATGGTATGTCTGACATTGTATTCCTTTATACTGTATTCATTGATCTATGCTAAATATATATCTGTTTGGTGGCGGATAATTTATTATGTTGCTTACCACCCTTCTTTGAGACATACGAGCTTAGAGGTTATATAGTGGCGGAAATCAGTGATACGGTATGGATTGACAGTGTGGCATGCTGAGATGCATGGATCAAGGCTTTTTTTTGTAAAGCAGAGTCTTGTGGTTGATGATCAAAGAATGGCTTTAAATAGCATAGCTTTGTGTGGCGTTAATTCGCGAGCTTCACTCCCCGGTCTGAACCTAAAATGGGATTAGGCACGCAGGGAAATGGAGATATGTTAGTTTCTAGCTACGAGTAATGTCATGGTATGGAGACCAGACTGTTTACTTATGCAAATTTTGGAAAAATTTATTGATGGAAAGTGAGGTACCTCGGAATTGATAGAACCGACTAAAAGGTTCTAGATGGTTGACTGAACTGACCATTTTGGATGTTCGATAGAACCAATTAACATATAGTTTATGGTATAACTAATCATCGATGGATGACCGGCTCTGCAGGATCCAAGGGTTGCCCGTGGGTGTGATTCTGAGGCATTGCTAATGTGTCTCGAATCGGTAAGGGCGATCCCTTGCCTTGGTTCATAGATAGAAACCCAATTTCTAATACGCGATTTTACGGTTTTAGTTGTAAACCTATATAGCGACTTAATATAATGGTACCTACATCGCCCATGATTGATGCATTTATATTTGAAGTTGATTTCTTCACTATAGTAATAACAAAAGATGAAATTTCGTGTATCAAACATATTTGGCTATTATAAGGTAAAACTCTATCCTCGACTGCCGTCATTATGTGATAGGACCTGAGTCTTATAATAGCTTCATTTTTCTGTTTAGCACTGCATTGTTTGTTTTATGCACTAGTATTCATGCGGGTTAAACCCGTTCCATGTTAAACGGCATGGTCCGGTGGTTTATCTAAATTTAAAATAAAAGCTATTAACTGTTTTAGTTCCCACACTAGTCCCACGACTGACTCAGAGTTTATTGTTTTCACCCAAACTCTGGGTGCCCATATTTTCCACATGGGCAGCTAGTAGTTTTGGTGTTAGCAGATATTTCTTTTTCCAGGATCCTAGATTACTGCTGGAGCTATATTCGGAAAACTTTGTATCCATGTATTTCTTTCGGTTTTGGTTGCTGATGTTTTTCCGTTGTGCATACATTTTAAATTTCCGCTGCTTTGTAATTTGTAAATCTCTGATATTTATTTTTCCACTATACATTATTTATTTATTCTCTGATATTCTTGTACTCTGATGTAAATTGCTGTAATAGCAATGAAATGTTATATTTTTCCCTATTCTGATGCGTCGTGTTCTCAACGCAACCCGGGCTCCTCCATCTTCTCGGGGGTTCGGAAGTCTGGGTCATCTTAGTTGGTATCAGAGCTTTGGTTTACAAAGCTCCAGAACAAGGCACATTAGAACCAAACGAAAGAATTCATCAGAGATAGGATTTGCAACATCCTATAATAATGACTCTTTAGAGGTAGGGTTAGTAATACCCTCGAATGAGTATGAAGAGTATTATTTATTAAAAATGAATTTGGTTTTGAAATTATTTATTATTATACGTATTTGAGTATTTTATTATAAATTAATTTTGGACTATCGAGTATAAGGAAATTCTGAATATATGTTCGGTCCACGTGTACTTGAAATCTCAAATATACTGGATGTATATAGAATCACACTCTAGTCGCTCGGGGATCTCTGGTGATGCCCAGGCATCATTAGTATTTATTTTCGAGTTTCAAAAGTAGGATATCTATATATTTCCAATTGACGGGTGTGAGAACCAAATCTTAGATAGGGTTTATTGTTGTGATTTTGCATTAAAAATATGATTTTTGAGTATATAAGATATATGTATTTGAAAAGCTAATAAACTAACTGATTGGTGGTTGTGATGTGTGATTATTAGTTGAACTAATTAAAATATTGGAATAATCAAACTAATAAAAGATTGAAGGATAAGTAAAGCCAAATCGAGTAAAATTTTAAACTAAATTGAAAATTGATTAGAATAGTATGTCACCCCACGTCCGTTAATGTCACTCACTAAGGGAATGGATTAAGTTTCGTGAAGTGGTATAGGTAAACATACATAGAATAATTACAAGACATATATAAATAAGATAGCAGCAGAAATTTAAATTTTTATTTCAACATAAATCATGATACCGTGGTCTATAATACCATAAGTCACAAAAACCATTACAATAAAATAACTTATGTCTTGCATCATCAGAGTACATAAGAGTATAAAAACATAATTCCCCAATTGAAAAAGTTAAGCCATAGTAGAGACAAGAACTTGAGCCATCCTTTAGAAGTAGCTCCTAGCAAGATGATATCTGAGTCCTAACTATGCCTAAGTGTTTCCTCCTTGAGAGGGGGGAACGGAAGAAAGGAGGAGAAACAAAAGGGTCAGACATAAAGTCTGGAGAGTCTAGTTACTTTTAGCCAGTAAATAAATAATAGTAACATGATAGGCATATAAAGTGGATAAGGGAGATCACTACATAAATGGAAGGTGTGACAAGGTAGACAGGATAAGGTGTATATGCTTCTAATGATTACTCTGCTTATTCTCTGCACCAATACAAGTATAACAAGTACGTAGCAGGATTAAATACTCCCTAATTGCTTAACAGAAATAGGATGATCCCAACAGAAATATAATGGTACTTTTAGGTGTACTCTAGTAACGGGTTTTAACCCAAACAGAATTAGCTGGTACCTAAACAGGAAAAATGGGTGTTAACCCCAATAGAAACACATGAACTCCACAGAAATAGACGAGACTAGATGTACCCTATTTATTTCCCTAGTCGATTGGCTCCCTACTCCATAGATACCCAATGCTGGCCCCATAGTAGGGTGTATCACCCCATAAAGTGGCAATGTAACAACCTGGAAAATCAGAACCAATTTTTAAATTTTTATTTTGGCAATTTTAATGAATTTTTAATATTTAAAATGATTTATTTTAAATAAACGACAAGAAATTTATTTTGAATAAAATTAGAACGTATATATTTATATAAATCGAAGTTAGAATATAAATATTTATTTTAATTATAAAAGGAATTGGAAATAGCGCGGTAGTTTGAATTTTTGAATTCAAATATCAAGTGAATGTACAGGATTCAAAATAAACCAGATTTTAGTGAAACTAAATATATTTAAATCTATTTGAAAATATCTTTCCAATGAATCCGAAAAATTAAAATTTCATAGCGGGAATAAAAAGTTATGCCCAGTTGAAAATTCAGAATAGTCGGTATGGAATTATAGCCCTTAAAATAGTGATTTTGCAAACGGCCTCCGTTTTCGACGTGACAACTTTTGTTGGATCCGAAATGTCAAATTATGGCTAGATTCCAAAATTCATAATTTTTGGAATTAATATGTGAGCGTGGCACAGGAAAACCTTTTTTGTCAATTTCAGTCAATTTGGATCGTCTAGAAAATAGCCATCTTTCGAACGGTCTCCAAATTCAACGAAATTATTTTTGTTAGGACCATATTGTCAATACAAAGTTAGAAATAAATTTTCTATATTTTCTGGAGTCAGTATCTGGCCCTGGTAAATTTAAATGTATGTTTAAAATTCAATATATAGATTTATATTTTAATTTAAAAAAAAACTGATCGTAACAGTCGAATCGGCTTACCAGACATATCCCATTGTGTTCGGAATGGGGATAATTAGCTACGGTCGACATTCGTTGGGCTCAAATTGGAGTTCGAATAGGAAATTCACTTTTAAAAATTAAATTGAATTAAATAATTAATAAATTATTTACTATAATTGGGCCAAAACCCTAATAGCCCGTTTAGAAACATGCGTCGCCGTTTGTTATTAATCGATGGCCGAAACTCCGATTTTTCCCCTCAATTTCCTCCAATTGATTCATTGAAATTAAAGACCTCCAATGCAAGGATTATAGAGATTTTTTAGATCTACAAATCAATATAAGGATGATTAAGTTTAGTGAAGCATTCGAATGGAATTTTGGGCTCAACGGAGCCAACTTTGATCGAGTTTTTGGATGGCCTAGGATATGCAAGTGGCCCACCGTTCCAGGTGGAGTGTAATACCCCACCTCCGCTAGGGTCACTCACAAAGGAAATGCACTAGGTTTGGTGAAGCATTATTGAGGTAAACATGCAAAGGAATATTACAAGACAGAACATATATAAAACAGCGGAGGTAAAACATTTCATTACCTTATAAAATAAGGTCTAAAGCCTTTTACATCAGAATACATCAAAACCTGTCTTGCAATAGTAAAGAAGCATAAAACCATTTCATAAATTATTCCCTAAGTAGAACAGTAAAGTAGCCATATCCAAGAAAAGTCCAAGCCATGCGTGATGATCTTCAGGTAGAAGAAGTCCGAACTAGATAACAGTGTTTCCTCCCTGAAACCTGGGGGGGAAACGGAAGACAAAGAGGCGAAACAAAACGGGGTCAGTCATAAAGACTGGTAAGTCCTATCTACTTCCAGTATAAAAACAGGTAAAGGTAACATGACATGCATAAACTGAAAGTAAACATAAGGATGACGACAAGATAGATAAACTAAACCAGGGTAACAGGCTGAACTACTGTAGCAAGGTAAACTAAGATATCATGATAAACTACGGTGTCATGATAAATCAAGGTATCACATCGTCAGGTTTCTA
Source organism: Allium sativum (assembly GCA_030737875.1). Classification (NCBI taxonomy): domain Eukaryota; kingdom Viridiplantae; phylum Streptophyta; class Magnoliopsida; order Asparagales; family Amaryllidaceae; genus Allium; species Allium sativum. The sequence continues at coordinate 300,212,205 of CM060925.1, read as the reverse complement.
TCAAGTATACTATCCCAAGGTATCTATCCGGTATAACATCCCACGGTATCTATCATGTATATTTCTCATGGTTCTAACATGTATATTTGCTCTGCACCTCTCGTACTAGTATCGCAACCAGTGTCATGTGTTAACTATGAATGTCCCTTGCCCAATGTCATGTAATGGTCCATGTCAACCTAATATATAGCATATGTAGGTTCTCCCAACTCGTATGTTTCTTTCCATGTATAAGTTCAGTCCCTTGCCGTAGGCCGTACGGGCTTTCCTATTTAAATCTATACCACTTCAACGTAGTACCATTTTATCCTTGAAGTTGTTTTGGACTGCTACCCTTGATCAAGTTATGTTTTCTTACCATGAACTATCGCGTGTTCACTTAGGATTTATGCCACCTAGGACCACTAGGGATTATGCTACCTAATGAACATTTCCGTGTCTCGGTTTGGGTTCAGGCCACCTAGGGCCACTAGGGATTATGCCACCCGTCAACCGCGCCCTTTATCCCACGTATATATCGTGAATCGTTTTCCATGTCTAGACGCACATGTATCTCAATGTGCCACCCAAGTTCCGTGCCAGGGCAAATCAAGAAATACGGAACTCGGTCGGGAGCTTTATGTCATCTGCTGATGCAGATATCAAGGTCTGTTTTTGTATCCGTGGCTATGGTCCCACGTGACCCCTCCCTCAACTACTGAAAGGCAATCCAAGAAAAATCATGCATGAGAACTACATTCCGGCCCCACTATAGCCCCACTTTCCTATGGGCCAACCTCACCCATGACTCGATAGCAAGAACATGGTCTGTTGGGAGTTCTCTGCCTTTCCGTTCATACACGATTGACTAAAGATGGTAGGTAGTCGGCGACGTGCTATCCAGGGCAAAATCAAGTATCGTCGACTCCACGCTAATCCATCCCAGTCTTTAGGTCGCTTGCATAGCAACCAAGGCATACTCTTGGCTCTTCTATCGCAGACCTTAACCCCTGTGAGGCCGGGTTTCATGGACCACCTGCCACCTCACAGAGGGATACCAAGAGTACCCTCACGTCCCCCGAAGCTACCGCTTCGTCACCCATTTCGTTGGAGCCCTTATCCAAGTCTGATAATTTGCTCCTCCTCGTGTGTTTAAGCGATGACCTACCATATCGGGTTGCTCATCCATTCATGAACTAGTCCCATGTCCTTGGCTAAGAATTATTACTTAGTTATACTTAACTAAGGTTTACCACTTAGATTCTTTTCCCCGTTACCCTTGATTAACCACGATTTTCTACCTAGTTCCTCTAACTAGGGTTTTGTCTAGTGGGTTAAGTGTTGTTATTCAGGTTCATGACTTAGCCCACCCACGAATCACGTCAAGATTGGCTAAGTATTTAAGTTCAAGGCTTAGCCCTACAAGTTGGTTAAATATACCAAGAAGCGCATGACTTAACCCTATTAAGTCAAATTGGTTAAGTATTGGTTTGTCTTAACCCTATCAGATTATCGTGTTAGATTGATTAAGCATAAATTATCTAAATCGCATCAGATCATCGAGCCGGATTGGTTAAGTATGGGTTAGCTTAACCTCATCCATTAATCATACTTCAAGGGTTAAGTATATTCAAAAGGTCTTGTGACTTAACCCTATCAAGTCCACATGTTAGATTGGTTAAGTATAGGTTACTTAACCTCATCAAATCATCATGTATAATTGGTTAATTATAAGTTACTTAACCCCATTAAATTATCATGTTAAGTTGGTTAAGTATTGGTACCTCATTGAATTACCAAATTTAGATTGGTTAAGTGTTTAACTTAACCCCATCGAATTACCGTGTTTAGATTAGTTAAGTATAGGTTACTTAACCCCATCTAATTACCGTGTTTAGATTAGTCGAGTCTAAATTGCTTAACCCCATCTAATTACCAAGTCGGATTAGTTAAGCGTAAATTACTTAACCCTATCCCCTAATTGTCTTGTATGGTTAAGTGTCATTAATAAATCAAGCCCGGTCCCACTTAACCTACCCATTCGTGTCATATCGGTTAAGTGTCATTAGTAAAATTTACTTAACCTTATCATGTGGCATTAATTTAATTAATGCACTCTCAACCTCTCACATTAGACCTTGTTGTGGTTACTAGTTAAGCTGGGCGAGTCCGGGTAGTTTTACACCACAACCTAGTCTAACCTCGGGTCTTAAGCGCGACATGACCAACTTCTCACATTGGATCCTATTGTTTGTAGCCACTAGTTAAGCCGGGCGGGTCGGGTAGATTTATGCTACAAACTCAACCCAACCTCGAGTTGGCAACTTTCATGTTTGGTCTAGTGTCATATTACACTTACAACCCCCGTGTCTAGTTTCAAGTCCCATGTTTACCCCACATGTCATGTCCCCATTTAGGTGTATCACGAGTGTCATATTTTCATGGAATCCCATATCAAATTTTCGTGTCATAATCACGCTCGTCTATCCTACCCAAATCGTGTTTCCGACCCAAGTAAAAGCGAGTCCACATAGTAAGGATACTATGCTACATATTGGCCTCAAAACTTGCACGATGCCAAGAAGGGATTGGCCACTAACATGCATAGTATCATAACGGGATTTGGCCTCAAAATATGCATAGCATCATAAGGGATTTTTGGCCATAAACATGCATAGTATCATAAGGGAATTTGGCAACAAACATGCATGATAACATAGGGGTTTGGGTTCATTTACATGCATAAGCCCCAAAGTCCAATCTTTGCCAATGTTTCACAAGTCAAATGGTTCCCAAAGGTTCATGCTAAGATTCCATAGATAAAGATTCAAACTTGCAAGATATACTAGGTTAAACATAACATAAGTTTCATGATTTAGTCACTAAGCATAGCCCAAAGTCATAGGTTCAAGCAAAAGAGACATGACAAGGTTCATATAGGCTAGCATACTTATGTTTCATCACATTTTATCCCATGTCACATTAGAACCACCGTTAGAATCTACAAGTAGCTAGAACTTACATAGCGTGGCTTAGCGAATTAGCATGAATCGTCTCGACGAAGAAAGGTGGCTCCTTTGAAGAAGAACCGTCATGAAACCGTCGTAGCAACGTTGATTTGGCCTCGATTTGGTGTAGCAAGCTTGCACCTTTGGATTTGAATCCGATTTGAATGCATAGTCTCTAGGAATTGGAGATGGAGGCCATGATCACTTGGCATTTGGGCAGCACTTCGTGGCATGAGTGATTTGTGAGGGTTTAGGGTAGGCTTAGGGGTCTTTTTATAGAGATTAGGAGTAGTTTAGGCCGTAGGATAAACCCTAGGATAGATCTGAACCCTCAAAAATCGTCACAAGCCTCCAAAACCGAGCCAACATGACAAGCAGGTGCACCAGGTTGAGGTTCTACAGGGGGGGTCGACCCAGGGGTCGACACCCATGTCGACCCCATGGGGAGGGGTCGACCCAGGGGTCGACACCCATGTCGACCCCCTGGAGGGGGGGTCGACCCAGGGGTCGACACCCTGTGTGTCTGGCGGGAATTTTCCCGCCTTCTCTTTCTGGGCTGAATTCAAATCTGTTTTCGGATTTGAATTTTCATGAAACTTCGTTGGGCCTTAACTGGGTCATACAGACTCCGATTTACGAAATTTCGGACTCTATTTCGCGTATTTTTCCGAGACGAACGCAATGGCCCAACCCGTTTATCCTGATTCAGATTTTATAATTTAATTCTGCCTTGATTCTTGTCTTAACACGTTGTTAAAATTCGGGTTGTTACATTCTCCCCTCCTTAAAGGATTTCGTCCCCGAAATCTCCAAGTTAGGTAGAACGCATCCTACCATCCATCTATTCATAACATTATCCACAGGCAAACATTGTCCTTAAACGATTTCTAATGCCATATGAACATATGCAAAACGTGTGTGTATATACTCCTTAGCTAATGCTAATGATCAGGCCTGAATGATCTTTCTAATGCAAAATATGTTTAGTGCCATGAGTCCAACATGTATGCAAATAGTCCTAGTCATATAAGTACTATATGCGTGCACAAACATTCATTCATATGCAACATCCGCATGATAACACATTCAATTTCATCCATAAACAAGTAAAAATACTCGTGCATATGCAACATGAAGCGTGACCGCGTCAATCTAGTATCTAACGTGTATTCGCGCATCCACGAGCAACCACTTGCAACCATTTGCAACCATATCAATCATAACATGTTTCAAATACATGTTTACATCCATAGGATTTTACCTAAGGTTCTCACGATAGGATCGAGGACAGAAACAGGACCGAGAGGATATTCACCAAAAGATAACATGCGAGCAAGCTCTACAGGAAAAAAAACTAGGGATCAAGGATACACTCTTTAAAAAGAGGTACGATGCGCGTGTCTAGCCTTACGTCTTCTAAGTCGCGTTTCCTTGAGCTTAATTCTTCGGTGCCTTGACCATCTTTTTAACTCCATGATTTCGTAGCTCCTTGATTCCTATTTCCAAGATATGAGTTAGAACTCATTTCATTGTCGCCTCTTATTCCACTTTCACTTATCCTTTCCCTAGTATACTTGTCTCAAACGTATCCACTTACTCATGCAAGCTCTCCAAAATTCACTAGGGAATTCTGGATCTCGTTTGCCGATGCCAATCCATGTTGCCAAGAGTACTTTCTAGAGTGATCCCCATAACTCATGCATAAGCGAAACGAACCATCCGACTTAGCGGCGAATTCTACTCGAACGGATTACTAACAACTGCATCCCGAGATTCTAGGTAACTAACCATGACAGAACCCAAAAGGTTACACGAGACTTCGAGGGTATCACCAAGGTGAGTCGAGAGTCTAACTACCCTCTTTCCAAAACCGAGAATGACACCCCTTATTGGGTGACCACTTTATCCCTAGAATCCATCCGTAGCCGAGACATGTCATTCTCAAATCCAAACAAGTCATGAAGAAATGGACCAACTCTCCAACCAGATTTCTGGGACAAAAACTGGGATCCTCTACCATGCTAGTACTAAGGTGCAGAGACTCAGCTATCCAAGCAGACTTAAATGATACGATGATCAAGACAAAGTCTGGACGGGATGATAGAAAAGAACGACTAAACCTTTAGCAGAAACGGTACCATCTCTTTTAGGTACCCTAGAAATGGGAGGGTACAATTGCCCTCTCCGATGATCTTGTCCTTGTCCTCCTTGATGGGCTAAGCCATACCAACAAGTTGCTTATCCTTAAGCTCGCGTCCTTTATCCTTACTCCTATTATCCTTCCTTGTACCACGACAACAGATCTCTCGAGAACCACCTCTGTCGTACGGAAAACACCTACGTGGCTAGACAAAGATTAGTCACAGTTAGAACTACTGTGACTACAGATGGAGCAAAGAAAGGAAAAGAGATTCAATCAAGGAATCAAAGGATAGTGCTAATGGCCTTTGGGGAATAGCCTTTTGAAACAAAACTTTTCTTGAAAAATGCTTCTTTGTAAATGGTTTTTCAAATAGTTTTCAGAAGGTTTTTAAAAACTTTTGCCCAGTCTGGTAACCTTCTGCTCTGATACCAAATGTAACACTCCACCTCCGCTAGGGTCACTCACAAAGGGAATGCACTAGGTTTGGTGAAGCATTATCGAGGTAAACATGCACAGAAATATTACAAAACAGAACATATATAAAACAGCGGAAGTAAAACAAATTTCATTACCTTATAAAATAAGGTCTAAAACCTTTTACATCAAAATACATCAAAACCTGTCTTGCAATAGTAAAGAAGCATAAAACCATTTCATAAATTATTCCCTAATTAAAACAGTAAAGTAGCCATATCCAAGAAAAGTCCAAGCCATGCGTGATGATCTTCAGGCAGAAGAAGTCCGAACTAGATAACAGTGTTTCCTCCCTGAAACCTGGGGGAGAAAACGGAAGACAAAGAGGCGAAACAAAACGGGGTCAGTCATAAAGACTGGTAAGTCCTATCTACTTCCAGTATAAAAACAGGTAAAGGTAACATGACATGCATAAACTGAAAGTAAACATAAGGATGACGACAAGATAGATAAACTAAACCAGGGTAACAGGCTGAACTACTGTAGCAAGGTAAACTAAGATATCATGATAAACTACGGTGTCATGATAAATCAAGGTATCACATCGTCAGGTTTCTATCAATTATACTATCCCAAGGTATCTATCTGGTATAACATCCCACGGTATCTATCATGTATATTTCTCATGGTTCTAACATGTATATTTGCTCTGCACCTCTCGTACTAGTATCCCAACCCGCGTCATGTGTTAACTATGAATGTCCCTTGCCCAATGTCATGTAATGGTCCATGTCAACCTAATATATAGCATATGTAGGTTCTCCCAACTCGTATGTTTCTTTCCATGTATAAGTTCAGTCCCTTGCCGTAGGCCGTACGGGCTTTCCTATGTAAATCTATACCACTTCAACGTAGTACCATTTTATCCTTGAAGTTGTTTTGGACTGCTACCCTTGATCAAGTTATGTTTTCTTACCATGAACTATCGTGTGTTCACTTAGGATTTATGCCACCTAGGACCACTAGGGATTATGCTACCTAATGAACGTTTCCGTGTCTCGGTTTGGGTTCAGGCCACCTAGGGCCACTAGGGATTATGCCACCCGTCAACCGCGCCCTTTATCCCATGTATGTATCGTGAATCGTTTTCCATGTCTAGACGCACATGTATCTCAATGTGCCACCCAAGTTCCGTGCCAGGGCAAATCAAGAAATACGGAACTCGGTCGGGAGCTTTAAGTCGTCTGCTGATGCAGATATCAAGGTCTGTTTTTGTATCCGTGGCTATGGTCCCACATGACCCCTCCGTCAATTACTGAAAGGCAATCCAAGAAAAATCATGCATGAGAACTACATCCCGGCCCCACTATCGCCCCACTTTCCTATGGGCCAACCTCACCCATGACTCGATAGCAAGAACATGGTCTGTTCGGAGTTCTTTGCCTTTCCGTTCGTACACGATTGACTAAAGATGGTAGGTAGTCGGCGACGTGCTATCCAGGGCAAAATCAAGTATCGTCGACTCCACGCTAATCCATCCCAGTCTTTAGGTCGCTCGCATAGCAACCAAGGCATACTCTTGGCTCTTCTATCGCAGACCTTAACCCCTGTGAGGCCGGGTTTCATGGACCACCTGCCACCTCACAGAGGGATACCAAGAGTACCCTCACGTCCCCCGAAGCTACCGCTTCATCACCCAGTTCGTTGGAGCCCTTATCCAAGTCGGATAATTTGCTCCTCCTCGTGTGTTTAAGCGATGACCTACCATATCGGGTTACTCATCCATTCATGAACTAGTCCCATGTCCTTGGCTAAGAATTATTACTTAGTTATACTTAACTAAGGTTTACCACTTAGCTTCTTTTCCCCGTTACCCTTGATTAACCACGATTTTCTACCTAGTTCCTCTAACTAGGGTTTTGTCTATTGGGTTAAGTGTTGTTATTCAAGTTCATGACTTAGCCCACCCACGAATCACGTCAAGATTGGCTAAGTATTTAAGTTCAAGGCTTAGCCCTACAAGTTGGTTAAGTATACCAAGAAGCACATGACTTAACCCTATTAAGTCAAATTGGTTAAGTATTGGTTTGTCTTAACCCTATCAGATTATCGTGTTAGATTGATTAAGCATAAATTATCTAAATCGCATCATATCATCGAGCCAGATTGGTTAAGTATGGGTTAGCTTAACCTCATCCACTAATCATACTACAAGGGTTAAGTATATTCAAAAGGTCTTGTGACTTAACCCTATCAAGTCCACATGTTAGATTGGTTAAGTATAGGTTACTTAACTTCATCAAATCATCATGTATAATTGGTAAATTATAAGTTACTTAACCCCATTGAATTATCATGTTAAGTTGGTTAAGTATTGGTTGCTTAACCTCATTGAATTACCAAATTTAGATTGGTTAAGTATTTAACTTAACCCCATCGAATTACCATGTTTAGATTAGTTAAGTATAGGTTACTTAACCCCATCTAATTACCGTGTTTAGATTAGTCGAGTCTAAATTGCTTAAACCCATCTAATTACCAAGTCGGATTAGTTAAGTGTAAATTACTTAACCCCATCCCCTAATTGTCTTGTATGGTTAAGTGTCATTAAGAAATCAAGCCCGGTCCCACTTAACCTATCCATTCGTGTCATATCGGTTAGGTGTCATTAGTCAAATTTACTTAACCTTATCATGTGGCATTAATTTAATTAATGCACTCTCAACCTCTCACATTAGACCTTGTTGTGGTTACTAGTTAAGCCGGGCGGGTCCGGGTAGTTTTACACCACAACCTAGTCTAACCTCGGGTCTTAAGCGCGACATGACCAACTTCTCACATTGGATCCTATTGTTTGTAGCCACTAGTTAAGCCGGGCGGGTCCGGGTAGATTTATGCTACAAACTCAACCCAACCTCGAGTTGGCCACTTTCATGTTTGGTCTAGTGTCATATTACACTTACAACCCCCGTGTCTAGTTTCAAGTCCCATGTTTATCCCACATGTCATGTCCCCATTTAGGTGTATCATGAGGGTCATATTTTCATGGAATCCCATATCAAATTTTCGTGTCATAATCACGCTCGTCTATCCTACCCAAATCGTGTTTCCAACCCAAGTAAAAGCGAGTCCACATAGTAAGGATACTATGCTACATATTGGCCTCAAAACATGCACGATGCCAAGAAGGGATTGGCCACTAACATGCATAGTATCATAACGGGATTTGGCCTCAAAATATGCATAGCATCATAAGGGGTTTTTGGCCACAAACATGCATAGTATCATAAGGGAATTTGGCCACAAACATGCATGATAACGTAGGGGTTTGGGTTCATTTACATGCATAAGCCCCAAAGTCCAATCTTTGCTAATGTTTCACAAGTCAAATGGTTCCCAAAGGTTCATGCTAACATTCCATAGATAATGATTCAAACTTGCAAGATATACTAGGTTAAACATAACATAAGTGGCATGATTTAGTCACTAAGCATAGCCCAAAGTCATAGGTTCAAGCAAAAGAGACATGACAAGGTTCATATAGGCTAGCATACTTATGTTTCATCACATTTTATCCCATGTCACATTAGAACCACCGTTAGAATCTACAAGTAGTTAGAACTTACATAGCGTGGCTTAGCGAATTAGCATGAATCGTCTCGACGAAGAAAGGTGGCTCCTTTGAAGAAGAACCGTCATGAAACCGTCGTAGCAACGTTGATTTGGCCTCGATTTGGTGTAGCAAGCTTGCACCTTTGGATTTGAATCCGATTTGAATGCATAGTCTCTAGGAATTGGAGATGGAGGCCATGATCACTTGGCATTTGGGCAGCACTTCGTGGCATGAGTGATTTGTGAGGGTTTAGGGTAGGCTTAGGGGTCTTTTTATAGAGATTAGGAGTAGTTTAGGCCGTAGGATAAACCCTAGGATAGATCTGAACCCTCAAAAATCGTCACAAGCCTCCAAAACCGAGCCAACATGACAAGCAGGTGCACCAGGTAGGGGTTCTACAGGGGGTGGGGGGGTCGACCCAAGGGTCGACACCCATGTCGACCCCCTGGGCAGGGGTCGACCCAGGGGTCGACACCCTGTGTGTCTGGCGGGAATTTTCCCGCCTTCTCTTTCTGGGCTGAATTCAAATCTGTTTTCGGATTTGAATTTTCGTGAAACTTCGTTGGGCCTTAACTGGGTCATACGGACTCCGATTTACGAAATTTCGGACTCTATTTCGCGTATTATTCTGAGATGAACGCAATGGTGCAACCCGTTTATCCTGATTCAGATTTTATAATTTAATTTTGCCTTGATTCTTGTCTTAACACGTTGTTAAAATTCGGGTTGTTACATGGAGGAGGAGCACGTGCGGCGCAGCTGTGTGGTGGTTCCCGATTGAGATTTGGTGTCCCGGGGTGAGGTGCGCAGGGGGAAGAAGTCAACGTGGTTTGGGTTCGATTCTTGTTGGAGGTTTTAATTGGGGAGGGAGAGAAATTAAACGTGTAATAAATTTAATTATTAATTATTATTTTAAAATTATGTAAATAATTTTTGAAATTTTGTAACTTCTTCATACGAGATCGGATTGGGACTATTTCAATTGCGTTGGATTTTCATCGACGAACTCTTCAATATGAAACTGACTAGAGCGGAAACGGGACAAGTTAGAATTTGAAGCAAATTCAAATCCGAATAGTATTGAAATCAGAATTAAAGAATGGCGGAGTAGAAACCAATGTGAGAACTCCTAACTATAATTTTCTTTATACAGTTATTTACTTTATAACTGCATATATGAATTGGTCCCCGTCGTCCACAGATCATGGACGACTTGTTTGTTTGATTTTATTGTGTTGTGAAAATTGATTGTGGTGTGAAATGGACAATATAAAATATTCATGTGTTGAAATAAATATTTTATAGTTAAAAATATAATTTTTAACGTGTATATGAAATGAAAATAAATATTCATTTACAAATCAGACGATTTGTTTATGTACGCCCATTCGACTGATATTGATTGGGACAATATATTTTACACATTGCCCAACTGCACAAATAATAATCAGTGTTTGTTGTTCGGAAACCCCACACGGGTATTGGGATGATATTGGACATACACTAATCCTAATATTTAGTTGTATATCAATCTATTAGTTGACAGGCTATCATCAGCGTTGAATATTCATATTTAATTCTTATGCAGTGTAGAATGCAATCTGGATGATGGTTGATTGTTTATCATTGTCGTTCGATACATGTGTTGTATAAAATCCATATATATAACATTATATGGTAATTGATTGTGTCTGATTCCAGCTCAGAAAAAATGAATATTTTAAAATATCGAATATTTTAAAATAATATTCAGTAAAAGATCAAAATTTGATTTTGTTGCCCAATTTGGGATGGACAGGAAAATATTTAAATATATAATGTCATGTTGATTAGATTAACGCCATTTTGAAGTGAACAATATTTATATCGATTTTATTCGTTTTTATAATGAATATCGAAAAGGAAGTGATTTCAAAATCTAATATTTTGAAAATACTATCATTTATATATCGATGATATGGAATATTAAATTTTGATTTGAAATTGAATATGTAATTGAAATCGTTTGAAAACGAATTCAAAACGATTTATAAAATACGTTTTAAATGGAAATCGACAAAATATATATAATATATATATATATTATATATTTAATGGCCTGAATAGATCGTGTCGCGCCGCGGATGTTCGCGAATTTCGACCATTGACTTCGAGCAGACATTACGGGATATCTGACCATCGGATTCTCCTAAAATCGGAACTATTGGGTTCGTATCGAAAAGAGCTTTCTAACGAATACAAGAAATTTGAAATCTAACGGTTGGATTTGGAATTATGTCCAAATCAAATTTGGAAAAGGTCTTGTAAGTGCAGTTAGATGGCCATTTATGGAAATCGACTGTACGGGGCTTGATAAAACTATTAAAAATATCAATAATTTGTGTAAAATCATAATAAATGATTTGGAAAGAATTGGGATAAAAAAATCCATATTTGAAAAGATAAAAATATACTTTTATTGAAATGAACTAGTTATGAACTAGAATTATAATTCAATATTTTTAAATAAATAAATTGGATTTGAAATGGTTTTAAAAATAACCAGAATTTCCAATATATGAATTGGAATGGATTTGAATCGAAATTATCTTCGAAATATTTCAATATTGGATTCCGTGATTATATGGATATTGTGGAGGAATTTGGAAGATATATATATACATATTGTTATTCGAATACGATATTTGTTGTTTTGAGAATTTGATATTGAATATAAGCCGATATATTTTCTATTCAAAGCCTTGTATTTAGTATCAAATGAGGTTTAGGTTTATCGTGAACGGTGTTTTAAATAACATTTGTTCTTTAACCCAATTAACAATGGAATGAGATTTTGGGTTTGTCTTGAATGATATCTTTAATAATACTGTTCTTAAACCCAGTGGAGTTAAGAAAATTTGAAACTAAATGGAGATTAGCTAAGTTGAATGGTTTCCTGGGTATTGATCTGATGTTGGTTTCGACCTTCAGGATTAATACTTAGGGAATTGTTCTCTTACTAATTTTTGGTTTGAGACCGTTGAGATGAGGTCTTCAGTAACACTGTTCTGACACCCCATGTAAAAAGAAAAATCTTTTAATTACGATGTAGAAAAGAATTACCAATTAATTAACATTTAATTAGATTTGAAATGGAATAAGAATTGGGTTTATTGTGAACTGTGTTTTTAATGACATTCATTCTTTAACCCCATTTACAGTGAAATGGGATTTGGAGTTTATAAATCTTTTAATTAAGATTTTGGGGAAATTTCCAAAGAAAAGTTTTCCAATTTAAGAAAATAAAATGGAATGGAATGGAATTGGATTCAGTGTTACTCGAAGTGAACTTCTGTGGAGGAAGACTGTTACTATATATGGAATTTAAAAGGCTTTGCCGTTATTCCATTTATATTATTGGTTGGATATGGAAGTTCATATTGATTACATATATTGATCTGTATTCAATGAAGATTCCACTGATAATGGAATGTGATTTCGGGTTTATCGTGAGTTGTGTTTTAAAGGACATTAGTTCTTAACCCAGTTGAAGATAAGATTTATTTCTTAACTTTGAATAATCATTAAGTAATGATTTTTGGAAATTAAAACTGGATTAGAGTTTTAGTGAGTCTTTAAACAGATTGAACAGTGAATTTGATAACTAAAATTATCAAATTCGAGAAATGATCGAGAATGGAGAACAACCAGTTATACTCCAGGCGATTGCTAAATTTGTAATTAGATTTGAACGTGAAATGGTAATTGAATTTACCGATAACACCGTGGTGTTAGATATGAAGTATTACCAATTTTGCTTCATGGGATAAATAGGTTGGGATTGAGAAATAAAATAAATGATTACTTTGTTAAGGATCGCTTATCCCGACTAGTTTGGAAAACCTTAATATGGTTTGAAATGATATCCAAAGGGAGATTAAAGAATAAAATTTAAAGAATTTATCATTGATAAAATTGATGGGAACCTTTCCCAAAGTATAAGAATATTTGAATAAGGAATATTATAGATTGGAATGATGCGTATGTTGTGTTTTTAAAGAACATGTTTATTATATATGCGAGTTATTCAGAAAGACTAGGTTTATCCCATTCTGAATAACTGATTCGACGATATGTCGAGGGTGAAGACGGCGGTTGAAGATTAGAGGTCTTCACATCGTTTGGATGATTATAGATGTCTTGATTGAGTTGTACACCCAAGACAAGATAATAGGTGGTGATCATTCCAGACGTACTTGGAGATCGACCGGATATGCGAGGACCTCTCTCCTGTATTGGATATGTAAGGTGAGGAATAAGGTGCCTCCGATTTCGTTCAGACCCAGAACGAACTTGTAAATGGACTGTGTGTCTGACATTGGATTTCGTTCCGTGTGATTGATAGACATCGGTTGCATAGCGTGAATTGCCTGTGTGGCATGCTGAGATGCGAATGATCAAGGCTTCTGTTGAAAAGCAGAGTCTTGTGGTTGGTGATCAAAGCACGACTTTAATATAGCATAGCTTTATGTAGCGTTAATTCGCGAGCCTTACATCCTGGTGTGAACCAGAAACGGGAGAGGACCTCAGCTAGGACATGTGTTTCCTTCTAGTAGGAGTGGTGTTTCCATCTATCTAGGAGTGGTGTCTTGGTTTTGCACGCCAGATGTTTTACTTATGTGGATGATGGATAGCGAGGCGCCTCGGTTATATCAGTCTCTGCAGAGCCGATGGATGGTATAGTCTTTATACAGACCAATTTTATGCCCTATAGGGCGGGAAAACATTGTGTTCAGACATTTTAGTCCACATAGAGTGGACCGACCCGGACGATCCAAGTGTCGATGTGCTCTGACCCAGAGTCTCGGGCTAGAGAATCTCGAAGCGGTAAGGGCGATCCCTTGCCTTGGTTCACAGATGTAAATCCAATTTCCAATACGACATTTTGCAGTTTTGATTGTAGAGCCTAGTATGGTGACATAGTGGGATGGGGCATTCATGCCATCTATAATTGATACATTTATATTTGAAATTGTTTTGACACTATACACTTATATATATAATAAAATATGAAATTTCACGTACCAAACATTTTTGGATATTATAAGGTAAAAACTCTATCCTTCGGCTTGCGTTGCATTGTGTGTTGTGACCTGAGTCTTATAATACCTTCATTGTTCTTTATTTAGCATTGCGCTGTTTGTTTCATGCACTAGTATTCTTGGGGGTAAACCCATTCCGTGCTATATGGTGTGGTCCCTTGATTTACCTAACTTTAAAATCAAAATAATTACTGTTTTAGTTCCCATACCAGTCACATGACCGACCTGGAGTTTATTATTTTAACCTATACTCTGGATGCCCCTATTTTCCATACGGGCAGCTAGTAGTTTTCGTTTTGCAAATTTATATTCACATGATCCTGGTTTACAGCTGGAATGATAAACGGAAAGCTCTATATCTGTATATTCCTTTCAGTTGTATTTTGTATTATTTTCCTCTACATTGTAATTTGTAAATCTCTGATATTTATCAAATGTATATTATTTGTACATGCTCTGTATATTCTTGTACTCTGATGTAAATTTTTGTAATAGAAAATGAAATGTTCTTCTATTTGTGTTCTTATTTGTCGTTTTATCAACTTAATCCAAGCTTCCCTTTAAGGGGAAGTTTCAGGTCGTCTCATTTGGTATCAGAGCTTTGGTTTACAGAGGTCGAGAACAAGACACATTAGAACCAAACGAAAGAATTCATCAGAGATTGGATTAGTATTATCCAATGATAATGACTCATTAGAGACGGGATCAATAGTATCCTAGAATGAGTTGAAAGAAAGTTATTTTTAAAATAAAATTGAAAACAAACTTTGTTTTGAAAATTAAATCTAATTATACTTATTTGATTATTTATTTATATTGAATTTGGACAATCAAGTATATAGAGATTTTAATATACATCTGATCCACGTGTATTTGAAGCCTCAAATATACTGGTTAGATATAGAATCACACTCTAGTTGCCCAGGGATAATCCTGACGATGATGCGTCATCATCAGCATTCGTGTTCGAGTTTCGAAAGTGAGATATCTATATATTTGCAATTGTCTGGTGTGAGAACCAAAACTAGATAGGGTTACTGTTGCAAATTGGCATCAAAAACATGATTTTCTGTATATATGTCAAAATTCTGAATTTGAAACGTTAATTCACTAATTGATTGATGGTTGAGTTGTATGATTATTTGTTATCTAATAAAACCATTATGTGAAAGAATGGTACATATAAACAAATTGTATCAAATATCGAACTGAATTGGAAATTGATTGCAAATGCATACATGTACATATATATGTGTGAACATGTCATAGCAAGGAGGCTAGAGAAGAGGAATAATTGTATGCCCGACAAATAGGTACATGTTTACAAATTTATTGGGTTTGGATGATTTTATGAGCGGATTGGCTAGCCGCTTGGCTTTTTTTTTTTTTTTTTGAGATGAGAGGGCCTATGTGGCGGTTTGGGGATTTTCTCGATGCTCCCCGTACAAAGGAGGTTATGTTGAAATTTTTCAAAAATTTAGGAAGTTAGCCAATTTTTTGAAAATTTTGAAAATTCTTAGAAACTAAAAAGTTGAAGAATGAACGCCAAAATGAAAATGAAGTTGACTAGTAAATCAACTTTCGGCTCCATTCCATTTCGATGACGAAAATATTTTAAGTGGGGGAAATTGTAACAACCCGAAAAATTAGAACCAATTTTAAAATTTTTATTTTGGCAATTTCAATGAATTTTTAATATTAAAATGATTTATTTTAGGATAAATTGACAGGAATAATCCGAAGTTTGTCGTGTCTTCCAATATTAATCCGAAGTTTGGATTATTTTTATTTAATCCCAAGTTTGGGGGATCCCTTCCCATATTGATCGCGATGACTTATTAACTTGTTGTAGCCGGTTATCAAACTTAAATTCATCTTCCCCAAACTAGTTTCCCACTCCAGAAAAATCGTTTGGGGAAGACGAAATTAAGTTTGATAATCGACTACAACAAGTTAATAAGTCATCGGGATCAATATGAGAAGGGACCCCCTAAACTTGGGATTATTTAAAAATAATCCAAACTTCGGATTAATATAGGAAGACACGTCAAACTTCGGATTATTCTTGTCAATTAATCCTTCATTTTAAATAATAACGACAATAAATTTATTTTGAATAGAATTAGAACATATATATATATATATATGTATATATATAAATCGAAGTTAGACTATAAATATTTATTTTAATTATAAAAGGAATTGAAAATAGCGTCGTAGTTTGAAATTTTGATTTCAAATTTCAAGTGAATGTACAGGATTCAAAATAAACCGGATTTTAGTGAAACCAAAAATATTTGAATCTATTTGAAAATATCTTTCCAATGAATCTGAAAAATTGAAATTTCATAGTGGGAATAAAAAGTTATGCCTAGTTGAAAATTCAGAATAGTCGCTATGGAATTATAGCCCTGAAAAATAGCTATTTTGCAAACGGCCTCGGTTTTCGACAAGACAAGTTTTTTTGGATCCGGAATGTCAAATTATTGCTAGATTCCAAAATTCATAATTTTTGGAATTAACATGTGAGCGTGGCACAGGAAAACGTATTTTGTCAATTTCAGTCAATTTGGATCGACTGGAAAATGCCTATTTTTTAAACGTTCTCTAAATTCAACGAAATTAGTTTTGTTAGGACCGTACCGTCAATACAAAGCTAGAAATAATTTTTCTATAATTTTTGGAGTCTGTATGTGACCTCGGTAAATTTAAATGTACGTTTAAAATTCAATATATAGATTTATATTTTAATTTAAAGAAAAACTGATTGTAACGGTCAAATCGGCTTACCGGACATATCCCATTGTGTTCGAAATGGGGCTAATTATCTAGGTGCGATAGTCGTTGGGTTCTGATTGGAGTTCGAATAGGAAATTCACATTTAAAAATTAAATTGAATTAAATTGAATTAAATAATTAATAAATTATTTACAACAATTGGACCAAAACCTAATAGCCCGTTCAGAAACATGCGCCGCAGTTTGTTATTAATCGATGGATGAAACTCCTCCGATTTCTCCTCTCAATTTCCTCTAATCAATTCATTGAAATTAAAGACTTCCAACGCAAGGGTTATAGAGATTTTTTATATCTACAAATCAGTATAAGGATGATTAAGTTTAGTGAAGCATTCGAATGGAATTTTAAGCTCAAAGGAGCCGGCTTTTATCAAGTTTTCGGGCGGCCTAGGATATGCGAGTGGCCCACCGTTCCAGGTGGAGGAGGAGCACGGGCGGCGCTGCTGTGTGCTGGTCCCTAATTGAGATCTGGCAGCCCGGGGTGAGGTGCGCAGGGGGAAGAAGTCAGCGTGGTTTGGGTTTGATTCTTGCTGGAGGTTTTAATTAGGGATGGAGAGGAATTAAAGGTGTAATAAATTTGATTATTAATTATTATTTTAAAATCATGTGATTAATGTTTAAAATTTTGTAACTTTTTCATACGAGATTGGATTGGGACGATTTCAGGTCCGTTGGATTCGCAACGACGAACTCTTCAATATGGAACTTATTATAGCGGAAACGGTACAAGTTAGAATTTGAAGCAAATTCAAATCCGAACAGTATTGAAATCAGAATAAAAGAATGGCGAAGTAGTAACCAATGTGAGAAGTCCTTACTATAATTTTCTTTATACAATTATTTATCAGGATTTTAGTTTAAAGGAAAAACTTAGACCCGCATTTTAAATTACGGACGGAACTTTTTATTTTTGGTTTGAAGGACGCACGCTTCACCCCACTAACCCCACTAACAAACCGTTCCCCATTTCATTCGTTCTAGGGTTTTGTCTCAATCAAAAAATCATCAGTATATTCGATCCAAAAAAAAAAAAAAAAAAATCAATCCCTAAAATCAGCAATGTCGACAACTGAAACAGATTCTTCAACTTTGACCTCTAATTTGCCGATAGGCGATTGGGTAGTCAAGGAAAGATCCCCGAATCATGCATCATCAACTCCTCAATCGAAGGAAAAATCTCCAAAAAGTGGGAAATCAAAAGCTAGAGTTGCAAAATCAAGAGCAGTTAAACAACTCACACTGCAATTCGGTGATGAAGAAGGTACTATGCGTTCAAGGAAGCGTCCTAGGGTTTTGAAGGTATTAGATTTTGTTGAAATTTTGTATGTTTCGTCTAAATGAGAACGAGAAAATCCTGATACATGAATTACAAAATATAATGATAGTTATAGATATCACTTTGTCTCTTAGCATATCATTTTGCATTCCAGCAAAATATAATGATAGTTATAGATATCACTTTGCCTCTTAGCATATCATTTTGCATTCCAGCAAATTATAATGATAGTTATAGATATCAGTTTGCCGTTTAGCGTGTCATTTTTCTTTCCAGCAAAATATAATGATAGTTATAGATATCAGTTTGCCTCTTAGCATGTCATTTTGCATTCCAGCAAAATATAATGATAGTTATAGATATCAGTTTGCCTCTTAGCATATCATTTTGCATTCCAGCAAAATATAATGATAGTTATAGATATCAGTTTGCCTCTTAGCATATCATCTTGCATTCCAATAAAATATAATGATAATTATAGATATCACTTTACCTTTTAGCATATCATTTTGCATTCCAGCAAAATATAATGATGGTTATAGATATCACTTTACCTTTTAGCGTGTCATTTTGCATTCCAGCGAAATATAATGATGGTTATAGATATCACTTTGCCTCTTAGCATGTCATCTTGCATTCCAGCAAAATATAATGTCATTTTGCATTCCAGCAAAATATAATGCTGGTTATAGATATCACTTTGCCTCTTAGCATGACATTTTGCATTCCAACAAAATATAATGATAGTTATAGATATCACTTTGCCTCTTAGCATATCATTTTGCATTCCAGCAAAATATAATGATAGTTATAGATATCACTTTGCCTCTTAGCATATCATTTTGCATTCCAGCAAAATATAATGATAGTTATAGATATCACTTTGCCTCTTAGCATATCATTTTGCATTCCAGCGAAATATAATGATAGTTATAGATATCACTTTACCTCTTAGTATATTATTTTGCATTCCAGCGAAATATAATGATGGTTATAGATATCACTTTGCCTCTTAGCATTTCATTTTGCATTCCAGCAAAATATAATGATAGTTATAGATATCACTTTGCCTCTTAGCATATCATTTTGCATTCCAGCAAAATATAATGATAGTTATAGATAGATATCACTTTGCCTTTTAGCATATCATTTTGCATTCCAACAAAATATAATGATAGTTATAGATATCACTTTGCCTTTTAGCATATCATTTTGCATTCCAGCAAAATATAATGATAGTTACAGATATCACTTTGCCTTTTAGCATATCATTTTGCATTCCAGCAAAATATAATGATAGTTATAGATATCACTTTGTCTTTTAGCATATCATTTTGCATCCCAGCAAAATATAATGATAGTTATAGATATCACTTTGCATTTTAATTTGTCATCTAATGCATGATTAAGATTTGTGAAAGAAGATAGTTATAGAAGAATGGTTTGCATGATCTTTGGTTTTGACCTTTTTTTTTTTTTACTTAATTTTGCCTTGTTAATACTGTTGTTGTGTGTGCCATGTATTTTTAGTCATTGAATTGGTTTAAGCGTGAAATAAAGGCTTGATGTCCTTATCTATTGGTATCATACCAGTTGCCACATGTACAAGTGTACATTTGTATTCTAAACTGTATGGCAAATACTATTCTTTTGTTGATTAACTACAACTATATTTTTGTGGTTTACCTTGATCTTAAAGCCTCGCTGAATCATAATATAACATGGGTTAACGGTTATCCTTGCTATCGTCCGGAAATGATAATATAATTACTTACTTCTTGTTCTCATTTTTTTCAAAAAGGAGGCGAAGGACGGCCATAGCCGTAGAATCATAACCTAGTTGAATTATTATGGAATGTAATCTAAAACTAATTTGTTATTTATATGTTATATTTGACATAGTTTTTTGCTATTGTGATTTCGGATGAATAAAGATATAAATAAAATGACAGTTCCATATAGCATTTTTGTAATGGTACCATTTCTGGTAGCATGATTGTCCTATAAGTAATGATAATTTCATATGACATTTTATTCTTAAATTGCTTAGAATATTGATAATGTTAGTTATGATAGCTTAATATATCATTTTTATCCATGTTCACTACCAATTTTACTGTTATCTTACTGTTACTTACTCTTGTTTTATTGTTACTTACTGGTATCAATAACAGTATGTTATTTACTATTACTTTTAATAGTATTAAAATGATAGTTTTATATATCATTTATAATGTTTTGGTGAATTTTTCTATTACGCTGAATTTGTGATGTTATATTAACATTTAAACATTTGTGTTGCACAGAATACTGCAGCAAAAAATACAAAAAAAAAAAAAACGACAAAGAAAAAGAAAGAAGTCGATACGAATCAGTTTCATTGTAGTTTAATGGCCATGATCAAAACAATGGAAAAAATTAAAAAAGGCAAAGGTTTTATAGCAGATCAATTAGATTTCATTAAGCAAACACCATTTCATCAGTTCAGTTTTTTTATATATGAAGGTTATGTAACTTTGAAAGAATGTAGAAAATCAAGTTTGACTATGGATATTCTTATTAGTACATTTTTTGATGAGAATGAAGATTTCAAAATTGGGAAAAAAAGTTTAAAAATTATGACTGAAGATATTGCATTGCTGTTTGGTTTGCCAATACATGGAAAAAACTTGTTACCAAAATCTTATTTTCAACACCTATCTGACTACTGTAAAGAATTTGTTGTAAGGAATTTTGGAATAGTTGATCATATTACTAAAATACATACCATTGCTAGAATTAACGTTGTTTTTGAAAATGAAAATTATCAATATCAAACTGATTTACCAAAACTAATAATAGCTCTAGCAATGATAACTTTCTTTTTTCCAGATAACCAAATGTATTTACCTTGGGGTTATCTACAGTACTTAATTGATGAAGAAAAAATGTTTGATGTATCATGGCCATTAACAATACAATGTTCACTGTTTCGTTCACTAAAAGTGTTCAAGTCCAAGCCACGTCAAATGTACGGATGTTCCATGCTTATTTTGGTAAGAGATACCCATTTCATTAATGCATTATTCAGGCAACAGCCTATGTTATTAACTTAATTGCTTCTCTATGTACACTTAAACCAGTTACATTGAAATGATAGTTCCACGTATCATTATTTTATGTTACTTTTTAACTCAACTTTTATCATTGAAACCTCCTTTTTTTAAATGTTTTAAATTTTGTTAATTAAACATCAGAATTTGCTTTTTCTGTCAATGTTTTTTTTCAAATGTTACATTGAAATATGTAATGATAATTTCACATATCATTTTATATAACCTTCTGTTTTTAGCTACAGTTGGTTTATTAACATAGATATAAAATTTCTATCTTATTCCTTATTATATAACACAAACCTTTTTGTTTGTAAATTAAAATGATAGTTGAAAATAGCATTTAATTAACTTTCACAGTTACACTGCATATTTTATTTTCATGCATACCCAAATATATAATTTTCTCAAATTCTTTTATTTTTACTTTTGCAGTATTTTCTTTGCGAACATGTTAATTTAATTGAAGAAAAGGCAAAATGCAACAATAATTTCCCAAGGTTTGTGAAATGGGATATAAGTTGTCTAAAGAACAATGTCACAAACGATACATTAACCAGAATGGATGATGAAAAGGTAATATTCAATTTACATTTTTGTCCTGTAAATTTATATTTAATCATCTAGATACCTTATTATTGTTTTTGAACAGATTTCTGAGAACTTGAGACAAATTACTGAAAATGAGAAGACTTTACTGCGACAAAAAAAATTGCAAGTTCAACATGCCCTACGCAGATCTGAAATGGAAAATGATGATGATAATAATCAAATTGCCTCTCTTCAGCAGTATATACAACAACTGGAAAGTAAACTAAGAAAAACTGAAGAAGAGATGAAAAATGAAAGAGCTGAAAGAATGAAAGAGAAAGAGTTGATTGCAGGATTGAAAAAAGAAATTGAGAAACTGAAATCAAAAACAACAAGCGCAGAAAAAGGAGATGAAAGCCAAAATGTAAATAAGCAAAATGAAATTGATTTCGAAGGTCCCACATTTGATCTGAAAATCACACAACAAATATTAATTCTACAGGAAAAAAGGAAAGAAGCAGAAAGGAGAGAGAAGGAAAAATCAAAGTCAAAAACAGAAATAACCTCAAGCTCATTGGTTAATAGGGTGACAACAAGGGCTGCTCGAAAGAAATCAGAAGCTGAGGGAAAAGTTGATGAAAGGAAAAATGAACATGAAGAAAATGCAGAAAAAACCGATCTGGAAAAGGAAGATCAAAATAAAATTAGTATCGACGAAGAAATTGACAGCAAGTTGAAAGATGTATCAAACATTGAAGAAGAAAGCGATGAAGAAAACATTGAGGAAGAAAGCGATGAAGAAAATGACACCGGTACGGACAATACAGTCAAACTAGTAGATGTTGATGCATAGTTGCCGAAAAGGGAAAACTATCAAACTAGTTTAAAAGTCAAAAAAAGCAAGCTTCTAAATCTTCTTGAAGAAAGCAAGAAAAGCATAGTTCTTTCATATTTTGAAAAAAATGAGAATGAGAAGTAAGTAAATATATTATCATTAATAGTTTTTCATTACAATTTCATCGAAATAATACCTACTAACTTATTTTGTGTTTATGTAAAATGCATCTCTGTAGTTTTCATATCAGATGATGGTAAAAGAGGTGGGATTACAATTGTAAAATCTATGCTTGAATCTATTTTGCTGGAATTGTACAAGATGGCCAGGTATTTTTCTTTTTATTTGTATATAACTTATATTCACATTTAATATGCTGGAAAAATGGACAATGTACACGTATGTTCAAAATGATATATATGAACTTATCATTTTGATATAAAGCCTCAACTATACAAAGTATATATAAACTGTACATGCAAAAAAGAGCCTTGCATGCTATGATAATAGCTGGGATATGATTAACAGGGAAAATTGAAAATAAACAGGTGTATCTGAAATGATACATAAATGTATCATTTTTATATAATGCCACTACCACACCTGAAAAATTAGCAACATACGTATTATGCTGATATTCATATTGAA
Source organism: Allium sativum (assembly GCA_030737875.1). NCBI lineage: Eukaryota > Viridiplantae > Streptophyta > Magnoliopsida > Asparagales > Amaryllidaceae > Allium > Allium sativum. The sequence continues at coordinate 300,188,787 of CM060925.1, read as the reverse complement.
TGAACAGACGAAAACAAAGATAGACAAATATTTTGTAAATGATATAAAACTTATCATTTTTGTATAAAGCTACTAACACAGGTTATTATTTTCTTTATTCTATTAGATAATTGAGTGGTATGTTCAAAACCAAGAGTTGTATGAGCACACGAAAAGTATTTAGTAATACCTTCTCCACTATAATGATGGTAAGGCAAACCTTTTTTAAAAGTAAGGTTAAGTTCTTTAAAAATTATGCTAAAAAAAATTAATATGCAGAATGCAATAAGCAATGATTTGGATAATGTGATACACAAACTAGTTCTTCCTATGATAGAAAGAATTGTTCTGAATGAGTATACCAACAACATATTCTTTCCGTTGCATCATATCAACCATTGGACGCTTTTGAAATTGAACTATGTCACAATGCAATGGACCCATTATGATTCAAATAAGCCTCTAACTAGATCTACAAGGATGTCAAATCCAAGCTATAGGCACACTATTGATTAGGTAAAATAATTAGTATCTTGATAGACAAAAACTGAATAATGCTATATTCAACTATCATAATTTAATTATTTTCTACATATCCAGAGAAAGAAGATTGAAGGGCTATTTGAGAAAAAATGGCAGGAAAAGGGAATCTTGAATAAAAGTTTCGGGAAAAAACACTAATACAAGAACCATCCCCGCGGCAAGAACCATCCTCGTAAGTATTTAGTCATTCCAAAAATATAGATTTAGTGGTTTCCAGTTTTCATTCACATAAAGCACACGAAAAGCATTTAGTAATACCTTTGTTACAGTGATACCGTAACCATCCCCGCGACAACACTCGACTATTTTGTAAACTATCTTAAAAAAAGCTCAATAATTTATTGTTACTAAATGCTTTTCTTGCCATTTGTAGGAATGACTGTGCTTGGTTTGTAAGGACAAACATTAAATTGCTTGACAGTGGAAATCTTCCATAGATGTATGAAAAGGAAGAGATTGACCGACTCAAAGCGGATACAGTATTACAAATCATCTACAATAGCGGAAAAGGAACAAATGAAACCAGTAGCAGAGCAAAAAGATTGATTTTTAATTGCAATTAGACTTGATATATTGAAGTTTACTTGTAATTTTCTTACAACTTTCCTTGCTATATTTCTAGAAAGCACAATAGACTTATGCTAACTGTTTAGTCTGTAATAATATGTGCTGATAACATCAATTGTAGTATGGTAACGTTGAAAGTTTGATATGTTTCATTTTATCATCAAATTGCAATATTGTTGTTTTGCATGTAGTAAGATGCTGTTAAATTGCGTGTAATGATATCAAAATGATATGATATTGTCTCAAAAGTTTTCCAACATTACAGAATATCAAAATGATATATGAAACTATCATTATTTAAAAATATTTTCTATTTTTTGCTGTCGATGAAATCTAAACATTAATTAGTACAATAACAGTTGTAATAGCTTTAAACATTAAAAAAATATAAATTATCTTATTCTCAAAAGCACAGTGCTATATGCAGATAGCGTAAATTGTCTGTTTAAATAATACTGTCAACTAGCAAAATGACATAATGCATGCTAAACATAAATAACCATCAATCACTATTATAATTAGCAGAAATTGAGGAACAGTGTTATAACCAAAGATAATACAGATGGCAACATAAACATTATGTAATATAACCATTATACATAATTATAACCATCCTACAGTATTATAGCAATACTAACGTATAACAAAAATCAAAATCGCCATATCACTGTCAAACATACAATATTATAAACAGCATACAGAAATTAACCAACATTAAAATAAATAAAAATTGTAGATAGCATTATTAAATGACAAACAATAATACATCCACTAAACATACACGGAAGCCAAAAGCAAATCAAACATAAATCAATCACTCAAACAATATTATCATAATAGTCATATAGTCAAACAGTTTACATATATGAATTGCATAATAAATGAAAAAAATGATAACTATATGTATCATTACAGTATAAAAATTGGTCATTGTGGAAAAAAACAGTATTAAACATCAAGGTATAGAAGAAGCCTCACATTTTCTTTTGTTGTGGCCTGTAGAATTACATTGGCTACATTTGTTTCTTTTATTCTGAGAATAGCCATAGCCACCATGTCTCTTTGTAGAAGGTCTACCTGCTCCGTGAACTTCTTTAGGAGGCCTAATAATAACATCATTTTCAGCAATAACTGGCTTATCAAAATTAGGAATTGGATTAATGGCTTCAGCATATGAAGATCGAAAAGCGTCAACAGTAAAGTAGTGCTCCACATAGTCGTAAACTGATAACCTTGACATATTAATACATTTGATTGCATGAGCACATGGAAATCCGGTAATTCTCCATTGATTACAGCTACATAAATGATTTTCGAGACCAACAAAATGAGATTTAGGGGATTTTACTTCAAATACAAAGTCTGAAGACTTGTAAACATCCCAGCCAAAACCAACATCGACTAACTTAGACAAGCGTTCCTCCATAACAGGACAAGGAGTCGTTGTCCACAAACAACATTCCTCCCTTCGCCTAGCCATTTTCTCCATAACTTTCACTCGAATACCATCCAAACAAGAAGTTGTAGGCATTACTCTATATTCCAAAATCCAAGAGTTGAAGCTTTCTGCAACATTTGAAGTATATTCACCATACCGCTTTCCCTGAAAAAACAAATCTGCCCAGTGATCAAAAGGTTTAACTTGTAGAAAATTTTCAGCAGCCATACCCCCAATATTCTTAAATTTAGAAAGATATCGCTCAAAATCATACATATTAGAAGCTCTAGCACAAAGTTTGAATAACTCTACAATAGAAGAATCACCTTTAGCTGCCTTCACAACACTACCAATATTTTATTCCATGTGAAGCAAACAGTAGCTATGATATGAAGAAGGAAATACTTTAGGAACACCTAATATGAGACCCCAATGACGATCAGACATAAAAACTAGAGATCGGTCTTCATTTAGCATTTCTTTCAAATGGGACAAAAACCAAGACCAGTTAGATTCGTTTTCATGTGAAACAATACCCATAGCAAGAGGAAAGAAACCTGTAAAATAATTAATTAATGACCTTTCAAAATAAAGATACATGAGCCTCATTAAGCATCAGAAATATGATAGTAATGTCTGGCAAACACAATTGAATTAGAATCAAAATGATATGTGAATATATCATAAATTATATATTAGTCTTTTAGTACCTTACTGTCTAAACATTAATACTACAAACACTTCCTGTGGAACCATTGATAAATAAAGCAAACAAATCTAAAGTAAGCATTGTTGCATTAAAATTAGTTAATGTGCATAAAAATGATAGTTTCATGTATCATAGGTACAAAAATAACCAAGAAAAAGAAAACAAAAGTAAAATTAAACTCGTACCTTGATTAGCATTTTTAGAAGTAGCAGCTAACAAAACTCCAGGTCTTCCCTTCAAATGAGCAGCATCTAAAAATATTAATGGTCTGCAGTGTTTAAAACCAAGCAAGCAAGCACCAAAAGAAAGACAAATTCTCTCAAACTGATTGGTTGAAGAATCAACATCCATAGATACATAACTACCAGGATTATACTGTTGCAATGCCTCCGAATACCAACGTAAATCATTATATGACATCGCATCATCCCCATATATCTCTTTCAATGCCAACTGTTTTCTGCTATAAGCATAATAGTATGATAAATTGAAATAATACTCTCTTCTAAATTCCGCAATGATATCCTTCGACTTCTTCATAAGAGCATCCCGAATTTGATCCAAAATCAAAGATTTAACAAATCTACTTGAAATAGTTACTCTATTAACATCTCTAAGACCCGCTCCACACAAATGATTAAAATTATAAGTTCTAATAAAAAATTGAGAGAGTAAGCCCGGATCCGAAGAAGCATTAACATAAAACTTGCAACCATCATTAATCCAAGAACAATTTACCGAAATTCTATCCGGAGCGTTTCTAACAAAAATCAAAGCATAACCCTATTTTATTTGATACGCCATTAAAAACTCTCTAAAATCCTCAGCTCCATTAAAACAAAAACCAAGAAAATCCGCAATATTTTTCTGAGAACCTTTCTTTAACATATCTTTCAAATAATGAGATGAATCGGCATGTGACTCGCAATTTGTTCCAGAATTACTACCAATCGAAGTGCTATGTATGCTTTCAGAACCCAAACCACGGCCATTACTATCAGATTCCATAACACCAACATTCTCCTTAACCGTAAACTTGAAATATTGACTCTTCTTAAAATTTAGAAGACATAAAATGCTAAGCAAGTCTAAATCAGTGTCGATAACTATAGTCTTATTCTCAAGAACATTAGAAATCTCAATAGAAAACCGATTAAGATGTGGCCAAACATCACATATTTCACTTTTAACACCAAATAAAGAAGAGGCTGTGGTCAGACGAGTAGAATAACAACTCTCATTGTGTTCAAAGATAACAATCAAACTATTTGCTTCATTATCGATAGAACCAGAACTGCAAAAAAAATCCAATTAAAATACTTAAACGAACAAAACAGTAAATGTTAAATTTACATATCATAACAAAATAGGAACAATGTTGCCGCTGGATTAAACAAGAATACATTAACTATAAAACCGTATGATAATTAAACATATCACTGGCAAGATTATAGTCTAAATGTGAATACTGCAGTAATGCTATATAAACATAGCATAAAATAACAAACCACATATAATATTCACTAGAACGGCGGAACATCATCAAACTATAAAACAATAAACATTGTTGAAGAAATGCAAAAATAAACATTAAAATCTTACTTCTCCGTTGGAATAAATCCAAATTCGATATCGATTACTGGAAGAAGAACAAGCTGTATAACATAGATAAGCAAAAAATCGATTATTAATCGACAACAATTATATGCAATAAAAAACAGAAATACTCGAAAGATATTAAAGAAGCATACCTGAATTTACCTAGTTGTTTAATGAAGATCGAAATCGCCAATGGAGATCTGTAGCAAAGAAAGAAGACAAAAATCGATTGACAATGGAGAAATCGAATACAAAATTAGAGTGACCGCCGTCTTGAATCGAGAAATCGGCGATGAAGAAGATCGCAACCAAATTAAATAGAAGAAAAAATTTAAATGTTGCTGAGTCTTTTTCCTTGGAACGAAAGTTTAACGACCGCTTCCTTCAGACGAAAAAAAAGAGCCGCGTCCGTAGGCCCAAATAATTTGAATAAAACTTCCTTCAGCCCATTTTCCTGATTATTTATTTTATAATTGCATATCTGAACTGTTCCCTATCATCCATAGACCATGGACGACTTGTTCGTTTGATTGTATTGTGTTGTGAAAATTGATTGTGGTGTGAAACGGACTATATAAAATATTCATGTGTTGAAATAAATATTTTATAGTTAAAAATATAATTTTTAACGTGTATATGAAATGAAAATAAATATTCATTTACAAATCAGACGATTTGTTTATGTACACCCATTTGACTGATATTGTTTGGGATGATATATTTTGCACATCGCCCAACTGCACAAATAATAATCAGTGTTTGTTGTTTGGAAACCCCACACGGGTATTGGGACGATATTGGACATAGACTAATACTAATATTTAGTTGTATGTCAATCTATTGGTTGACAGGTTGTCATAAGCGTTGAATATTCGTATTAAATGCTTATGTAGTGTAAAATGCACTCAGGATGATGGTTGACTGTTTATCATTGTTGTTTGATACATGTATTGTATTAAATCCATATAAATAACATTATATGGTAATTGACTATGTCTTATTCCAGTTCAGAAAGAGTGAGTATTTTAAAATAATGAATATTTTAAAATAATATTCAATAAAAGATCAAAATCTAATTTTGATGTCCGATTTGGGATGGACACGAAAATATTTAAATATATAATGCCGTGTTGATTAGATTAACGCCATTTTGAAGTGAACAATATTTATATCGATTTTATTCATTTTTATAATGAATTTCGAAAAGGAAGTGATTTCAAAATTTAATGTTTTGAAAATACTATCATTTATTTATCGATGATATGGAATATTCAATTTTGATTTGAAATTGAGTGTGAAATTGAAATCGTTTGAAAACGAATTCAAAACGATTTATAAAATACATTTTGAATGGAAATCGACGAAATATATACTATATATATATATATATAATGGCCTGAATAGAACGTCTGCACCGCGACAGTTCGCGAATTTCGACCATTGACTTCAAACGGACATTACAGGAGACCCGACCGTCGGATTCTCCTAAATCCAGAACCGTTGGGTTTGTATCAAAAAGAGATTTATAACGAATACAAAAAATTTGAAATCTAATAGTTGGATTTGGAATTATGTCCAAATCAAATTTGGAAAAGGTCGGTGTAAGTGCAGTTCGATGGCTGTTTATAGAATCGACTGTACGGGCCTTGATAAAATTATTAAAAATATCAATAATTTATGTAAAATCATAATAGATGATTTGGAAAGAATTAGGATGAAAAATTCCATATTTGAAAAGATAAAAATACACTTTTATCGAAATGAACTAGTTGTGAACTAGAATTATAATCCAATATTTTTTAATAAATAAATTGGATATGAAATTGTTTTAAAAATAACCAGAATTTCCAATATATGAATTGGAATGGATTTGAATCGAAATTATCTTTGGAATATTTCGATATTGGATTTCGTGATTATACGGACATTGTGGAGGAATTTGGAAGATATATATATATCTTTATTCCGATACGATATTGTTGATTTAAGAATTTGATATTGAATATAAGCCGATATATTTTCTATTCAGAGCCTTGTATTTAATATCAAATGAGATTTAGGTTTATCGTGAATGGTGTTTTAAATAGTACTTGTTCTTTAACCCAATTAACAATGGATTGAGATTTTGGATTTGTCGTGAATGGTATCTTTAATAATACTGTTTTTAAACCCAATGGAGTTAAGAAAATTAGAAACTAACGGGAGACTAGCTAAGTTGAATGGTTTCCTGGGTATTGATCTGATGTTGGTTTCGGCCTTCGGGATTAATACTTAGGGAATTGTTCTCTTACTAATTTACGGTTATAGACTAATGGGATGGGGACTTCAGTAACACTGTTTTGACACCCATGTGAAAAGAATAAATCTTTTAATTAAGATGTAAAGAATAATTAACAATTAATTAACATTTAATTCGATTTGAAATGGAATGTGAATTGGGTTTATTGTGAACTGTGTTTTTAACGACATTCGTTCTTTAACCATATTTACAGTGAAATGGGATTTGGAATTTATAAATCTTTTAATTAAGATTTAGGGGAAATTTCCAAAGAAAAGTTTTCCAATTTAAGAAAATAAATTGGAATGGAATGGAATTGGATTCAGTAGTACTCGAAATGAACTTCTATGGAGGAACACTGTTACTATATACGGAATTTAAAAGGCTTTGCCGTTATTCCATTTATATTATCGGTTGGATATGCTAGTTCATATCGATTACATATATTAATCTGTATTCCGTGAAGATTCCATTGTTAATGGAATGTGATTTTGGGTTTATCGTGAGCTGTGTTTTAAAGGACATTATTTCTTAACCCAGTTAAAGATAAAATATATTTCTTAACTTTGAATAATCACTAATTAATGATTTTTGGAAATTAAAACTGAATTAGAGTTTTAATGAATCTTTAAATAGAATGAAAGGTGAATTTGATAATTAAAATTATCAAATTCGAGAAATGATCGAGAATGGAGTACCACCAGTTTTACTCTAGGTTATAGTTAAATCTTTAATAGATTTGAACGTGAAATGGTAATTGAATTTACCGATAACACCATGGTGTTAGATATGAAGTATTACCAGTTTTGCTTCATGGGATAAATAGGTTGGGATTGGGAAATAAAATAAATGATCGGTAAGGATCGCTAATCCCGACAAGTTTGGAAAACCTTAATATGGTTCGAAATGATATCCAAAGGAAGATTAAAGAATAAATTTTAAAGAATTTATCTTTGATAAAATTAATGGGAACCTTTCCCAAAGTATGAGAATATTTGAATAAAGGAATATTCTAGATTGGAATTTTTATAGCACTTGTTTATTATATACGTGAGTTATTCAGAAAGACCGGGTTTATCACGTTCTGAATAATTGATTCGACGATATGTCGAGGATGAAGACGGTGGTTGAAGACCGAAGGTCTTCACATCGTTTGGGTGATTACTGATGTCTTGATTGGGTTGTACACTGAAGACAAGGTAATAAGTGGTGATCATTCCAGATGTACTTGGAGATCGACCAGATATGCAAGGACCTCTCTCCTGTATTGGACATACGGGACGAGGAATAAGGTACCTCCAATTTCGTTCAAACCGAGAACGAACTTGTAAATGGACTATGTGTCTGGCATTGGATTTCATTCTATGTGATTGATAGACATTGGTTGCACGGCTTTAATATAGCATGGCTTTATGTAGATTTAATTCGCGAGCCTCATATCGTAGTGTGAACCAGAAATGGGAGAGGACCTCAGGGAGGACATGTGTTTCCTTCTAGCTAGGAGCAGTGTCTGGGTTTTGCACACCCAGATGTTTTACTTATATGGATGATGGATAGCGAGGCGCCTCGGTTATATCGGTCTCTGCGAAGCCGATGGGGGGTATGTCCTTATATAGACCAATTTTACGCCCCATAGGGCGAGGAAACGTAGTGTTCAGGCATTTTAATCCACACCGAGTGGACCGGCCCTGACGATCCAAAGGTCAATGTGCTCTGACCCTAAGGCTCGGGCTAGAGAGTCTCGAAGCGGTAAGGCGATCCCTTGCCTTGGTTCATAGATGAAAATCCAACTTCCAATACGACATTTTGCGGTTTTGATTGTAGAGCGTAGTTTGGCGACCTAGTGGGATGGGGCACTCATGCTGTCTATGATTGATACATTTATATTTAAAATTGTTTTGACACTATACACTTATAGTAATAATAAAGTATGAAATTTCACATACCAAGCATTTTTGGCTATTATAAGGTAAAAACTCTATCCTCCGGCCTGCGTTGCATTGTGTGATGGGACTTGAGTCTTATAATAGCTTCATTGTTCTTTATTTAGCATTGCGCTGTTTGTTTTATGCACTGGTCTTCTTGAGGGTATACCTGTTCTGTGCTATACGGCATGGTCCCTTGATTTACCTAACTTTAAAATCAAAATAATGACTATTTTAGTTCTCACACCAGTCACATGACTGACATGGAGTTTATTGTTTTAACCTAAACTCTGGGTGCCCCTATTTTCCACACGAGTACCTAGTAGTTTTGGTTTTGTAGATTTATATTCACAGGATCCTGGTTTATAGCTGGAATGATATTCGGAAAGCTATGTATCCGTATATTCCTTTCAGTTGTATTTTTTATTATTTTCCTTTGCATTGTAATTTGTAAATCTATGATATTTATCAAATGTACATTATTTGTACATGCCCTATATATTTTTGTAATCGGATGTAAATTGTTGTAATAGACAATGAAATGTTCTTATGTTTGTGTTCTAATTTGTCATGTTCTCAACTCAATCCAGGCTTCCCTTTACGGGGAAGTTTCGGGTCATCTCAGGCAACCCTTGATTTCTCGGATGAGCACAACCATATCTACTGATGCCACATCGTCTTATTTTCCCGAGCAGGCAGAGTAATGCATGCACATGACCCCGTTGGAACGTGCCGTCATGACACCGTCCTCCACGTTTGGATCTCTTACAATAAATTCAGTAAGCGTGCCCAACTCCGATCTAGTTCGGAGTACCCGTTTGATACCTATTTAAGGGTTACGGACGGAAATGGGTCCTACACAAGATGATACAAGCTCTCCCATTTGTCTTTTACCCCCCACCAGGTTTTCATCGACTATGTATACCACTAGGTGTCTTTAATTACATAGCCTTATTTATTTCTACTAATTATGCTTACCCTAAAGGGTGTCTTTAGTTACGTAAATTTATCATTTCCTCCGGTTATGTATACCACTAGGTGTCTTTAATTACATAACCTTAACGGGTTAAGATTGTGGGCCTATATGTGAATATTACCCACCCCCCCCCCCAGATTTACTTAACACACCCCTTTTGTTCAACCAAGTTTATTTAACCCCTAACTTAAATTTAAGTTCATACAATCCCTATGGATTAACTTAGGTTAAGTAGTCCAATTCATTACCATGTCCATTTACGGTTTATAATGGGCTACACCTCTCACTTTAGGCCAACAACATGTGGATGCTGGATATGCCGGTCGGGTCCAGGCAGACTAATTCCACAGTTGGACCTAACCTCGTGTCATAGCCCGATTCGTATTTACGTACTTAGACCTCCCACATTAGGTTCAACATTAGTGACTGCTGGATAGGCCGGTCGGGTCCGAGAAGACTTCCACCACTAATGCAACCTAACCTCGTGTTATAAGTACAATTATGGTTCCTAATTGTAATTACTAAAAATTCCATTTTAAATTAATTAACCAATTAATCAATCCTTTCCTTTTTTTAGGTGTTAATACCCATTTTACCCAATAATTTGAATTATATGTCCAAAAATGTTCCTATTCAAATTATGCCATTTTTAACACTTTTCCCCCGTCCCTTAACTAGCGCCTCACAAAATTGGCAGCATGCCTAGGCTAGATAACATCCTAGTCATAAACGATAATAGGGAAAATAATGGGAATATAACCAAAGCGATCATCCTGGCATAAGCATAAACTAGCATGATAACTAGGTGAAAATAAATACTGGCGTGGACATGAAATTGTCATCATAACAAGGTGGACATAAAACTGATGAACGGTTGGCATTCAGTTGATTCTAGCATAACTATAATGTCACAGTAAACAAAGTAAGATCTTAATTAGCAATTTAGATGTCCAATCGGTTTAGATCTAACATGATAACACAGGGTGTTAAATTAGATCACATAATTCAGATCTAGAGCTTAGAATAGATCCTACATGATAACACAAGGTGATAAATTAGATCATATAATTCAGATCTAGAGGTTAGAATAGATCTAACATGGTAAACACAAAGTGATAATCTAGGTCTAACTAATTGTTTCAATATCCATGTAAATTAGATCTACTAGTTTAGAAATAGGCCTACACAAATCCACATCATAGCATGTCATAGAAGTTACAATTAAGACAAAGATTTAGATCCAATCCTAACCAATTCAAGGTGACATATATTCATTATTTACATTAATTATTAGATCTATCCAATGATACAACTGCCAAAATAAATAGATTTACATTCACCGCAAAAGTTACAAGTCAAGATCCACATAGGAAATATAATATAATAACCACAATTGCATTAGATCTAAAGAATTAGATCTATCATGACATATTATCAGATCTAACAGTAGCATAGATTCACGGTTTACGACGTATCCAAATCACAGTCTTTCATAATTTACTCCTATTCATTTAAACCTAAAAATAACTACAAACTCACAGCGTTAGGTTTGGAAAATTGAGAAAGAACAGATCTTGAATTTTTGAATTTGATTTGCAAAATACGTTGTTGTAGAAAACGGTTCCGTCTCAGTTCCTATCCCGGCAGCATATGGCTCCCATAATTTCCAATGAAGAAATATGAGATTTGAGTACATATTTATAGCTATAGAACCCTCTGAAACTGACTGCCACCTTAGTCCTAGGGGCGTCGACACCCCTTAAGGGGGGTCGGCCCCTAGGTCGACACCCCTCTAGGGGGGTCGGCCCCCTAGAACAGGAACTTTGCCGCCCTGAAAATTTTTCAAATTCAAACTTTTATGGATAAAATTCTGACTCATCTCTAACTCATGCGTATATATATAATTTTTCTGCGCGTATACTAACTTAAAACCCTTATAATTTCTTCATACGATGTCTGTTCTGCGCAAACCATATGTCTATCTCGACCAGAATTTCGAGACGGACGCAATGGTGTAGTCATTTCCTCTATCTCTGAATATTAAATTAATTATTATTTAATTTATTCTCCTTAATGTTGTTGAAAATTCAGGGTGTTACATTCTCACATACTCAAAGGATTTCGTCCCCGAAATCTTCAAGTTAAGAAGAATGTATCCTACCATTCATCATCCATCTACTCATCCACCAATCATAGGCATCCATTGTCCTTAAAGATTTCTAATGCTTATATGTGTATATGCAAAGGTGTGTGTGTATATGTCCCAATGCTAATGCGAAAATCAGGCGGTCTACTGATTAAGTTGACCTCCTTAATGCAATGTATATTAGTGCCATGAGTCCAATATGTATGCAAATAATCCTATTATAATGTGTAAGCTCTATATGTGTGCACACTCATTCATCTAAATGCAACATCCATATGCTAGTACATCCATTTTCGTCCATGAAAGAGAAGAAAATGTACACACATCTATATGCAGTATGAGAGTGATTGAGCCGATCTAGTACCTAATGTTTGTGTATATGCATCCACAGGCAACCACTAGCAAACACTTGCATCCACTTGCATCCATCAAACATAACATGTCTAAAACACATTTTTACATCCATGGGTTCCTACCTAAAGGTCGAAGATTCGATCGATAGGATACAAACGAATGATAGAAACAAGTACGAATAAAAAAGCTTTGGAAAAAGAAGTTAAGAACATAGTCCTAAAAAGGAAAGGGTATGAAGCGTGATCTTTGTCTTCAGTCTCCCAAGTCGCATCCTCGTTGTCTTCTCCCTATTGCACTTTTATTAGCCTAACCTCTCCTTTGCGCAGTTTCTTAACTTCTGATCTAGTATGCAAGTCGAAACTCATCCAATCATTGATTCATTCTGTGCTTTCACTTCCTTTCACAAGTTTGGCTCCAATACCTCGAACTCTATACATTTTATCGCGCTTGGATGAATAGTCATCTTAGAATGGTGGTCTTCCTCAAGGACTGTCTTCAATAGGTTTCCCATCCAGATATGATTCACCTATCAAACCTCTTCTCAAGTAGCTCCCCACTTGCTATCAAGTTCCCTCTCTTTTTTTTAGGAGCCATATGGCGCACAGGTAATGCAGTTGGCTTTGCACTGTCCACCAGTTATATACGGAGATCAATCTCGTGCCTCGAGGGTAAACCCTAAACCTCATCAAAGACATTAGGATACTCACGGATTGCTGGCACTGATCGTAGATCATTGATAGATGCCTCAAGAGATTCTAGGAAACTAAGCATGATAGACCCTTGCGGGTCACAAGAAATCTCGAGGGTCCTCTCATGACAAGCCAGAAGCCTAACGACCCTCCTCTCATAGGCGCCCTACATGGCTAGCCAATCCATCCCTAAAATCAAAACCATAACCCATGATTCAAGATGTGTGTTGTATTCAAACTCGACGCCTAACACAGATATTCTCAAATCCCGACAAATCATCGATAAAATGAGCCGAACCACCAATGGGGGTGTTTGAGACAACTACGGGATACGCTACCATACTAGTAATTAAGTGCAGAGATTCAACCACAGAACTGGATATAAATGAATGTGAAGAGCTACAATAAAAAAGTGTTCTAAGAGAAATTAAATCTTCGACAGAAATTTTTCTACCTCTATCAGGAGCACCGATCGCGAGAGCATGCACCTACCCTTCAGAAGTTCCTTCCCTTTGACCTTGTCCCTAATTCTTCGAGCAATCCTTAATAAGATTCCCAACCTCTCCACAAGTGAAGCAAGCATTCTTCCTGCAGTCCTTGGATAAGTGACCCTCTCGCCCACAACTATGGCACTTCCTGTTATCTTTAGCCTTGTCATTTTTTTTTCTCTTTTCTTCTGCTGTTGTTGTTGCTGCTGTTGTCCCTTCTTGGGCCACACCTTCTCATTTTGCGTTGCTTCCTCAGCCTTTACATCGTTCTTTTCTCCCTTGTCCTCCTCATGCATTAGGGCCATATCAACAAGCTTTTCAAAAGTGTCCCCTATTGGAATATGGGACATGGCTAAACTATGCAGAGGCTCATTCAACCCTTTAGCAAACCGCAAAGCGCTTTTGTGTAGTGTATCCACCAATTCTAATCCGAACCTTGCTAGCTGGTTGAACTTGTTCACATACTCCTTCACCGTCAAGTTTCCTTGTTTGAGTGCTAAGAACCTCTCCATCTATAAGCTTCTCTCAGCTTGGGAAAGAAATTTCATTTTGAACCTCTGTCTAAAATCTTTCCAAGTTTACATCGGATGTCCAGCTTAAGTGACTTCCCACCAAAATGAGGCTTCGTCCTTTAGTAGCCAAGCAGATAACTGAATATTTCTTCGATCCTCTACTTCAAAGATTACGAACAAGTCCTCGGTCTCCTTATGCTAGTTCCTAGCTTCTACAAATGTCTCATTCCCATGGAATGGCTTCGCTCCCATAGCAAGGAAGTTTTTGCATAACTTGGCGAAGTTATCTGCTCCTGGAGGGGGAGGAGGAGGAGGAATGACTGGTGCAGCTGGGGGACGAATGTCTCTTTGGCCTTCGACAGGCGTTGGCCTCCAAATACCTACGGAGCAATCTGGGTATTGTGACTCCCTCTGGGATATTAGGATTGATTTGTTCCCAAGACATGTTGAAAAAGGAAAAAGGAAGAAATTTATATAAAGGCCCGAAGGATATTACATATGGCTTCTTAGGAAATATTTTCAAAACAGACTTTTCTTTTTGAAAATACTTTCTTTTTAAAACCTTTTTGAAAATAATTTTCAAAAACTTTTATCTTATCTTGTAACCTTCAGCTCTGATACCAAGTTTGGCACCCCACGTCCTTTATTATCACTCACTAAAGGAGTGCATAAAGTTTCGTGAAGCATTATAGGTAAACAGACACAGAATAATTACAAGATGGACATAAATAAAATAGCAGTGGAAATTTAAATTTTTATTTCAACATAAATCATAATACTGTGGTCCACAATACCATAAGTCACAAAAACCATTACAGTAAAATAACTTCTGTCTTGGATCATCAGAGTACATAAGAGTATAAAAACATAATTTCCTAATTGAAAAAATTAAGCCATAGTAGAGACAAGAACTTGAGCCATACTTCAGAAGTAGCTCCAAGCAAGATGACATCTGAGTCCTGACTAAGCCTGAGTGTTTCCTCCTTGAGGGGGGGAGGGGGGAACGGAAGAAAGGAGGAGAAACGAAAGGGTTAGACATAAAGTCTAGCGAGTCTAGTTACTTTTAACCAGTAAATAAATAAAAGTAACATGATAGGCATATAAAGTGGATAAGGCAGATCACTACATAAATGGAAGGTGTGACAAGGTAGACAGGATAAGGTGTATATGCTTCTAATGATTACTCTGCTTATTCTATGCACCAATACTAGTATAACAAGTACGTAACAGGATTACATACTCCCTAATTGCTTAACAGAAACAAGATGATCCCAACAGAAATATAATGGTAGTTTTAGGTGTACTCTAGTAATGGGTTTTAACCCAAACAGAATTAGCCCGTACCTAAACAGGAAAAAAAGGTGTTAACCCCAACAGAAACATAGGTACCCCACAAAAACAGACAAGACTAGATGTGCCCTATTTACTATCCTAGTTGATCGGCTCTCTACTCCGTAGATACCCTGTGCTGGCCCCACAGTAGTGTGTATCACTCCCTAAAGTGGCAACCCTTCATTTCTCGGATGTGCACAACCATATCTATTGATGCCACGACGTCTTATTTTCCTGAGAAGGCGGAGGCATGCATGCAAATGTCCCTATTGGAACGCGCCGTCATGACACCGTCCTTTACATTTGGATCTCTTACAACCAGTTCAGTAAGCATGCCCCATTCCAATCTAGTTTGGAGTACCCGTTTGATACCTATTTAAGGGTTACTGACTGAAATGGGTCCTACACAGGATGATACAAACTCTCCCCTTTGTCTTGTATCCCCCACTAGGTTTTTATTGATTATGTATACCACTAGGTGTCTTTAATTACAAAGCCTTATTTATTTCTACAAGTTATGTTTACCCTAAAGGGTGTCTTTAATTACATAACTTTATTATTTCCTCCGGTTATGTATACCACTAGGTGTCTTTAATTACATAACCTTAACGGGTTAAGTTTGTCGGCCTATATGTGAATATTACCCACCCCTCCCCCACTCAGATTTACTTGACCTACCCCTTTTGTTCAACCAAGTTTACTTAACCCCAACTTAAATTTTAAGTTCATACAATCCCTATGGATTAACTTAGGTTAAGTAGTCTAATTCATTACCATGTCCAGTTACGGTTTATAATGGGCTAGACCTCCCACATTAGGCCTACAACATGTGTATGTCATACATGCCAGTTGGGCCCCAACAAACTTATTCCACAGTTAGGCCTAACCTTGTGTCATAGCCCGATTCATATTTACGTACTTAGACCTTCCACATTAGGTTCAACATTAGTGGCTGCTGGATATGCCGGTCGGGTCCGGGCAGACTTCCACCACTAATGCAACCTAACCTCATGTCATAAGTACAATTACAATTTCTAATTGCAATTAATAAACATTCCATTTTTAACTAATTAACCAATTAATTAATCCTTTCCTTTTTTTAGGCGTTAATACCCATTTTACCCAATAATTTGAATTACATGTCCAAAAATGTTCATATTCAAATTATGCCATTTTAACCCTTTTTCCCTTGTTCCTTAACTAGCGCCCTCACAAAATTGGCAGCATACCTAGGCTAGACAACAGCCTAGTCATAAACGGTAATAGGGAAAATAATAGTAATATCACAAAGTGATCATCTTGGCATAAGCATAAACTAGCATGATAATAAGGTGATCATACATACTGGCATGGACGTGAAATTGTCTTCATAACAAGGTGGACATAAAACTGATGAACGGTTGGCATTCAATAGATTCTAACATAACTATGATGTTACAGTAAACATAGTAAGATCTAAATTAGCAATTTAGATACCTAATCGGTTTAGATCTAACATGAAAACACAGGGTGATAAATTAGATCACATAATTCAGATCTAAAGGTTAGAATAGATCAAACATGATAACACAAGGTGATAAATTAGGTCACATAATTCAGATCTAGAGGTTAAAATAAATCTAACATGATTAACATAAAGTGATAATTTAGATCTGACTAATAGTTTCAATGTGCACGTAAATTAGATCTACTAGTTTATAAATAGATCTACACAAATCCACATCATAGCATGTCATAGAAGTTACAATTAAGACAAAGATTTAGATCCAATCCTAACCAATTCAAGGTGACATATGTTCATGATTTACATAAATGATTAGATCTATCAAATGATATAACAGCCAAAATAAATAGATTTACATTCACCAAAACATAGTTGCAAGTCAAGATCCATATGGGCAATATAATATAATAACCATAATTGCATTAGATCTAAAGAATTAGATCTATCATGACATATTATCATATCTAACGATAGCGTAGATTCAAGGTTTACAATGTATCCAAATCACAGTCTTTCATAATTTACTCCTATTCATTTAAACCCAAAAATAACAAGAAACGTATAGTGTTAGGCTTAGAGAATTGAGAAATAACAGATCTTGAATTTCTGAATTTGATTTGCAAAGTACGTTGTCGTAGAAAACGGTTCCATCTCAGTTCGTATCCCGACAGCATATGGTTCCATTAATTTTCAATGTAGAAATAGGAGATTTGAGCAAATATTTATAGCTGCAGAACCCTCTGAAATCGACTGCTACCTTATCCCTAGGGGTGTCGACACCCCTATGGGTGGGCCGACCCATAAGTCGACACCCCTTAAGGGGGGTCGGCCTCCTAGGTCAACACCTCTCTACGGGGGTTGACCCCCTAGAGCGGGAACTTTGCCGTCCTGACGAATTTTTCAAATTCGAACTTTTCTAGATAAATTTCTGACTCTTCTCTGACTCATGCGCTTATATATAATTTTTTTGCGCGTATACAAACTCAAAACCCTCATAACTTCTTCATACGGTGTCTTTTTTACGCAAACTAAATGTCTGTCTTGACCAGAATTTCGAGATGAACACAATGGTTTAGTCTATTTTCTCTAATTCTGAATATTCAATTAATTATTATTCAATTTATCCTCATTAACGTTGTTAAAAATTCGGATTGTTAAAAATTGCATACATAGACACGTGTTTGTGTGTATATATATCTTGAGCAGGTTAATGGCTTCGCTTTGAGGTAAAGAAATAAATTGTATGTCCGACAAACAGGTGCATCTTAATGGGTTGGTTGCACAATTTTATTTATTATATAAACTCCTGTGAATGAATTTGGATGCATTGTAATGGTTGTTCTTTGTCAGATTATAATCATATGCCATAGGATAGCAACAAATAAATTATGTGCTACACCGCATGGCATACTTCATGAAGACAGCTTATCATATCATATTCCATATAAGCATTTGGCACTTATACGACGATGTTTGGATCTCCATACGGGCGAGATGCTTGTATGGCGAGGACTGAATTACAGGTTGAACAGAAGACTGATTCTGGACTTAATTAAATACATGTAACGGTGCTCGGGGAAGGATTTAATAAAAACCCTACACATGTCTGGAGATGACAAAAATTCACGTCTCTCTTATTGTTAATTAAGGCACGTGGATTATTTTATCTCCAACACTGGGGGAAGGTATGAGATTTTTATATTTTTACACGTCTCCCTTGGGCATAGATAGGTCAAAAAAATTGTTTATGGTTTTTATTGATTTATTTGGTGCTTAATATTGCCCAATAAAATTTTCAAACCCTCCCCGTATAGAGGAGGTCGTGGAGAAATTTTTCGAAAATTTAGGGTGTTAGCCAAATTTTTGAGAAATTTGAAAGTTCTTAGAAACTGAAAAGTTGAAGAATGAAAGTTGAGTTGGTTAGTTAAACAACTTTCAGCCCCATTCCTTTTTGAGGATGAAAAGATTTTAAGTGAGGGAGATTATATGTGAATCAACATGCATTTAAATTGTATACGATCACAAAATAAATCTAACTAGCTTGAAATTTGAAATACAACAACAATAAATCATTACGGATTTAATAAAATTAATTTCGCTGAAAACGGAGTTCATTAGATAATTAGTTATTATTAATTTCCAGTTTAAATCGACAAAACAATTAAATAAAAACTGAGGCGTTTACGGCTGTCGTTTTTACACACGACATCGTAATACCATGAAATTTATGAAAATAAGATCAAACATTCCATATACTCAACTAACTCCGTGTGAGAAATGCTTATCACTCACCAAATCCACAAATTAGTTCACAATCATCTATAAATCCAGACAGTAAAGAACCCTCTTCAAATATTCTAATTTGAAGAGATTCATTCCCTTTTGTTGTAGATCTAGCCTTCCTTGATGTAGATCTAAGATTTTAATGGTGAAGAGATGGATTTGAATGAATAAGGAGGATCACAAGCTCAACCAAATGAGAAATAAAGAAGGTAGCCCTTGCCCCTTATTTATTGCCAAACCATTAGCCGACTAATGGGCCTTACTAATCAACCTACTAATGACTAATTAATCTATCCAGAAAGTGTATAGCACTAAAACAGCGAGTCTCTCAAACTGCTGAACAAAATCTTTAATGTGACCACCTTAAAAATCATTTCCTATCCAATGAAATTGATCCAAGTACCTAATTCGATCCCAATCAAAAGTTATGTCCTATACAAAACTGATAGGGACAAAATGGACTATAGGATGAGATTACCATAGAAATTGCGGGTGTTCATGATGTTTCCACATTTTCCATTTATGGAAATGTCTTCACAATACAACAAAGGTGGTTGAGCCGACTATACTTGAGAAAGTGGAAGTAGAAAAGGAGGCAACAGTTAGATGAGTTCCTACCTGTATACTTGGATCAGAGGCTAAGAAACTACGCAATAGAGAGGTTAAGTTGATGAAAGGTTCAATGGGGAGAAGACCGCGAGGATGCAATATGGGAGACTGAAGACAAGATTCGCGCTTCGTACCCTTTTATTTTCAAGGGTATGTTCTTAACTTCTTTTACCAAGCTTTTACTCGTACTTGCTTCTATTATTCGAGTATATCCTATCGATTGAATCTTTGACCTTTAGGTAGAAAACCAATTGGTGTAAACATGTGTTTTAGGCATGTTATGTTTGATGGATGCAAGTGTTTGCTAGTAGTTGTTTGTGGATACATATACACACACTAGGAACTAGATCGACTCAAACACTCTCATACTTCATACGGATGAAAATATTTTAAGTGGGAGAGATTTATTTCAAATAATAACGATTTAAATTTTTATTTAATCGAAGTTGGAAAGTATAAATTTAAAATTTAATTAAAATGAACTAGAAATGGCATGGTGGTTTGAAAATTCGATTTTAATTTCAAATGAATGTACAAAATTCAGTATAAATCAAATTTCAATGAAACAAGAAATGTTAGAATCTATTTAATTATATCTTTCTAACAAATGTGAAAAATTGAGATTTCACTTTATAAATTGAAAGTTATGTCCAGTTTAAAATTCAAAATAGCCGCTATGGAATTGGTATATATTTTAATATAATATAGAACCCTTAAAAATAGCCATTTTACATACGACCATCATTTTCGACGAAACCACTTTTGTTGGATCCGGATGTCAAATTATTGTTAAGTTTCAAATTTCATAATTTTTGGAATTAATATGTGAGCGTAGTAAATTTAAACATATTTTGTAAATTCAGTTTAAATTTAATAGACTAGAAAAATGCCATTTTTCAAACGGTCTCCAAATTCGACGAAACAAATTTTGTTAGGACCGTATCGTCAAAACATAGCTAGATTTAATTTTCATCATTTTTGGTGTCAGTATGTGGCCCCAGTAAATTAAAATGTACGTTCAAATTCAATATTGATCTTATATTAATTTATATTTTAATTTTGATGAAAACTGATTGAAACAGTCGAATTGGCTTACAAAACATATCCAATTATGTCCAGAATGGGGGTATTTAGCTAGAAACGACAGTCGTTGAGAATCGTTTGGAATTCGGAGTCATATTAAAGTAAGTTGGAAATTAGAATATTATTCAATATATATATATATATATATATATATATATATATGTGCACACAATGTTTAAAACCCTATCCCCTTTGTCATCCAAAAGCTGTCAAAATTTAGGGCCTAAAACCTCCAAAATCCTCATTTGATTTTCTTCCAATATATCACGAATTACAATCTGAATCCATAACAAAAATTGTTGTATTCAATTAGATCTTCAAATCTATATTAGTTTGATCAAAAATGGAGCAATGAATCGTGAGTTTTGGCACCTCAAACAAGCATCATTCGTGCACCAAGCCTGAAGCTCGGTGGAGTTGGAGTAAGCCCACACTTAGGGCGATGGTGGAGGAGGAAGTCGCTTCAACATGGAACCTTCAGATCGAGTTCCAACGTCTCGAACTACGTGAAAAATCCAACCCTAGAAATCGGCTATTGGGTTTGAACGTCGGTTGTTATACGAAGTGAAGAAGATAATTAAATGTGAGGGTTAAGATTTTAATTATTTAATTAGATTTGAATGTGGAACGTCGACTGTTATACGAACATCGGCTTCAACGGGATAATTAAATTTATCGAATTCATGAAATGATCGAGAATGGAGTACCACCAGTTTTACTCAAGGCGATAGTTAAATCTTTAAATAGATTTGAATGTTAAATGGTAATTTAATTTACCGATAACACGATGGGTGTTAGATATGGAGTACCACTAGTTATTCTCCATGGGGTAAATAGGTTGGGATTGGAAAATAAATTAAATGGTTACTTCGGTAATGCTCGATAATCTCGACTAGTTTTAGAAACCTTAATTTTGTTTAGAATTGGTAGAGGATACAGGAAGCGATATAAAAAGGAAGATTAAAGAGAAAATTTAAAAGAATTTATCTTTGATAAAATGGGAACCTTTCCCTAAAGATGTGAATATTTGAACAAAGGAATATTCTAAATTGGAATGAGGCGTATGTTGTGTTTTTATAGCACTTGGTTACAAGATATGCGAATTATTCGGAAAGGCCAGGTCTAACCCATACTGAATAATTAATACGGCGACTAAATGTCGATGATATGAAGACGGTGGTTGAAGACCAGAGTTATTTACGTCATCTGGATAACTAATGATGTCTTGATTGGAATGTACACCCAAGACAAGGTAATAAGTGGTAATAGTCCAGATTTACTTGGAGAGCGACCAGATATGTGAGGGCCTCTCTCCTGTATTAGACATATGGGACGAGGAATAAGGTTCCTCCGGTTTCGTTCAGACCAAGAACGGACTTGCAAATGGATGGTATGTTTGACATTGTATTCCGTTATATTGTATTCGTTGATCTCTGCTAAATATATATTTGTTTGGTGGCGGAGAATTTATTCACTTTCTTAACACCCTTCTATTAGACATACGAGCTTAAAGGTTATAAGTTGGTGGAAATCAGTGGTACGGTATGGATTGACAGTGTAGCATGCTGAGATGCATGGATCAAGACTTTTGTTGAAAATAAAGTCTTGTGGTTGATGATCAAAGCATGGATTTAAATTGCACAGCTTTGTGTAGCATTAATTCGCGAGCTATACTCCCCGATATGAACCTAAAACGAGATTAGGGACGCAGGGAAATGGACATATGTTTGTTTCTAGCTATGAGTAGCATCATGGTATGGAGCCCAAACCGTTTACTTATGTGGATATTGGAAAACTTTATTCATGGAAAGCGAGGTACCTCGGAATATAACCGACTAAAAGATTCTAGATGGTTGACTGGACTGACCATATTGAAGGTTAGATAGAACCGTCTAACATATAGTGTATGGTATAACTAATCATCGATGGATGACCTGCTCTATAGGATCCAAGGGTTGCCCGTAGATGTGATCCTGAGGCATTGCTAGTGTGTCTCGAATCGGTGTGGAAGATCCCTTGCCTTGGTTCATAAATGGAAACCCAATTTTCAATACGTGATTTTACGGTTTTAGTTGTAAACCTATATGGCGACGTAATATAATGGTACCTACATCACCTATGATTGATAATGTGACACCCCATGTCTGTTAATGCCACTCTTTAGAGAATGCATTAAGTTTCGTGAAGCGTTATTGGTAAATAATAACATATTATCACAAGACAGACATGTAAAATAGCAGGACAATTTAAAAAATTATTTAAATCAAAACATCATGGCCCCAAATACTGAGTTTACATCATAAGTTTGAAGTAACCAATTACATAAATAATTTTCCTTGCCAAAAATATCAGAGTACAAAAGCAGAAAACCATATTTCCCATGTGAAGCCATAAGAGAGTTGACCAGAAGTCAAAGCTGTACATCAATATCCAAAAATCTAAGCTTAGCTGAAGGAATCCAATTCAACTCTAAGGACTTCCACCCTGAGAACCTGGGGGAAAGGGAAGAGAAAGGAGAGGAAACAAAAAGGGTCAGACATAAAGTTTGGCGACTCCAGTTACTTTTAAATATAAATAAATAAAAGTATTATGGCAGGTATATAAAACTGGAAGAACAAGATAACAATAACAATAACATGTGTTAACTGAGCAAAATAAGATGAACAGGATATATTGCGCTTCTTAAATATATTTCTCTGCACCGCACCGATACTAGTATATAAGAAATAGAGTGATCCCTACCAATACCGTTCCATTACATTTTCTTGATTATTAGGTTACTTGGGTTAATAAAACTCAAGACTTATATGTGCATCATACCCATTTACTTTCCCATGGATTCACCTAATACAATATATGTAGTTATCTCTCAATATTGAGATACACCCCATGGTACCCCACTCGCATGGTCTCCATCATAATGAACGCAGTCCCTCATCGTATACCGGAGTGACGTACGGATCTCTATATAACAATGTTACGTTTCGCATATATCTGTCATTACTATGATACGTAAGCGTACGGACTTCCACCATCGATCGAATCAGATTCCTTATCGGAATAATGCCCTCTAGTCTACGATACACCACCCAGAGCAAATATGCATGTATCTAGACTGTCCTATGTATGTACTATAATTGTAGCTCGTTGCCTCAATCACACATCCTCTAATGTGCATCGAGTTCCGTGGCAGGGCTAAACAAGAAACACAGAACTCGGCCGGGAGCTTTTCCATACCTGTACAGGCCTGCCTTTAAGAACCTCCAAATACAGATATTACTAGGGTCTGTTTTCCATGGTGGCTATGGCCCCACCTCGACCCCTCCCCCAACTAGTAAAGACTACAAGAGCTAAGCAACTTCCCAAAATAATAACCAATCTAAACATCCATATGGCATCTACCCTCAACCTCGTACCTCGATAGTGAAAGGTGAAATGGTATCTTGGGTTTAGCTCTATCCTTTTCGCCTCCCGCTGGCTGCCGATGATGAGTATCCGACAGTCTACTATCCTTGTTGGTCCTGACCCTCTAGCTCCCTCTGCCTCCTCGTGAGGCAACCGCCGAACCTCCCTGGTGTCACCTCGTCACAACATTCTGATTGCATAGCTACATCTGTAGTCAACTCCCACCCACCTAGTAGTTACGCGCAGACCCAACCTCTACGAGCACAGCCTAAGATATCTGTCATCGCACAGAGAACAACAAGGAGCACCTTATGTACCTCAGTAAGCCACGTGCTTCCCGTTCTAGTCCTTTGGAGCTGTCAAAACAATCAGATGAATGTGCGCTCCCCTCATGCCTTATAACACCTCGATGATCTGCCTCATTGGGTTATTTGCCCTCAAACGTGCGGCTGGTCCAGGCGCCTCACTTTATTATGTTATTAGACCCTATGTCTAATCATTCTATTACACGCTTGCTTTTCCTCCTCAGGTTTCCTTTTATCTTGGTTATCCCCATTCATATTGAATTCTTGATCAAGTTACCAAGTTCCTCTTGCTTATTAATTTTGGTTATATAACTTAACCCCTTTAAGTTCATTAATAAGCCCACAACATGTTATTCTCTAGATTGTGGCCCAAGCTCTACAACCCATAATCCCTTTATATTTTTATCATCCAATTCCATAGTTACAATAACATGTTCTTACTTAATATGTAATTAAATACGCCTCATTTTACATGTTTCCTTTTTAACATGTCAGTCATTATTTATGACTAAATATAACTTATCTTATAAGTTTTCCTCGTTCTTTCTCATTTAATCATAACTCCATTTTACATTGTAAATACAACTTATCGTTGTTTACTTGTTAACTTAGTTCTATTAACTAAGGTCCATTAACAAGTTTCTCAACCCATTAATTATAACTTATGTTATAATTTCCTCTTGTCCCTAGGACAAGTCTAAACATGCTATTCTTATCAGCGGGTTCCAGACTTGTAGATTACTTAATTTACAATTAAGTGCCTCTTATCTTATTACACAAGTTGTCTCATTTCCTTATAAGTTATGCTTACACTAAACGGTGTCTTTACTTACATAACTTTGTCATTTCTACCGGTTACATACACCACTAGGTGTCTTTAATTACGTAACCTTATCCGGTTATGTTTATGGGCCTAAATGTAAATATTACCCACCCCTTTAGATTTGCTTAGCCCACCCACTGTCCAACCAATTTTACTTAACCCCAACTTTAGTTCATATTCATACAATCCCTATGGATTAAATTAGGTTAAGCAGTACAATTCACTACCATGTCCATTTATGGTTTATGATGGGCTAGACTTCCCACATTAGGTTATTCAGTCACTGAATTTGTATAATGTTTGCTGAATTTGTATAATGCTTGCTGAATTGGAATTGGAGAAGATTAGGCCATTCAATCTACATTGCAGCAGAGATCTGCTGTCGTCACCATTTTTAGATGAATAAAACCTAGGTATAGGGTCCTTTATATAGCATAGGATTCATGAATCTAGCTCCAAAATCATCCAGGTTCAAAAAAGAAGTTTCCAAATCCACTGGTGGGTCGACCCCTAGGTCAACCTCAGGGTCGACCCCCATGATCCTGGGTCGACCCAGCTGGGTCTCCAGTCGACAACAAACGGTCGGCTCTTCCTTGATTTGCATGCCGGATTTCTGGTTTTGCTTATTGTTGAATATTTTTGAATTTCATATGTGTATATATCTTTCATATATGCATACAAACTTTAAACCTTAATAACTTCTTCATACGGTGTCCGATTTACGCAAACCAATTGTCTCTCTTGACCAGAATCAGGGGACAGACGCAATGGCATTGTCCATTTTACTTAATTCTGAATATTTAATTAAGTTTCCCTTAATTCGTTGTTAACAATGTATTTTCACACTAATTATTCTTTAATTCATCATCTTTAGTATCACTAAAATTTTGGGGTATTACAGATACATTTATATTTGAAGTTGATTTCTTCAGTTATAGTAATAATAAAAGATGAAATTTCTCGTATCAAGCATATTTGGCTATTATAAGGTAAAACTCTATCCTTGACCGAGTTCATTATGTGATGGGACCTGAGTCTTATAATAGCTTCATTTTTCTTTTATCATTGCGCTGTTTATTTTATGCGCTGGTATTCATTGGGGATACACCCGTTCCGTGTTATATGGCGTGGTCACATGATTTACCTAACTTTAAAATAAAAGCTAATAACTATTTTAGTTCTCACACCAGTCCCATGACTAACTCAGAGTTTATTGTTTTCACCTAAACTCTGGGTGCCTATATTTTCCATACGGGTAGCTAGTAGTTTTGGTGTTCACAGATATTTCTTTTCCCAGGATCCTAGATTACAAATGGAGCTATATTCAGAAAGCTTTGTATCCGTGTATTTCTATCAATTGTGGTTGTTGATGTTTTTCCGCTATGCATTGTGTTTATACATTTTAAATTTCTGCCACTTTGTAATTTGTAAATCTCTAATATTTATTTTTCCGTTGTATATTATTTATTTATTCTCTGATATTCTTGTACTCTGATGTAAATTGTTGTAGTAGCAATGAAATGTTCTATTGTTCTATGTTTTGATGCGTCGTGTTCTCAATGCAATCTGGGCTCCTCCGCCTCCTTGGGGATTAGGAAGTCTGGGTCATCTCAATTGGGGTTAGTAACATCCTAAATTGAGTTTGAGTGTATACATATAAGAGCATATTTGTAGATTTTATATACAAATGTTTAGTGTTGTGTTATTTGATCGGTTCAATTTCGAACTTGCAATAGGCACAATATTTTCTTGTAAAGAGGGTAAATGAAATGATTTTACCAAAAATATATTTTTGTATAGAAAAGAAACAATTTTATCAAATTATTGAGATATTGATTTGTTTGATTTATTTGAATACAATTCAAATTGGATTAAAAATTTAAAATGGTTTATTATAGGAAAGGTAATTTCAATGTGAAATTAGTAAATAAGATTTAATAAATCAGAATTTGGATTTAAATGATAATGAGCTACTTGAAAAATCAATTAGTTAATTGATTATAAAACGATACTTAACTTGGTTAAGTAAATATTAATATTAATTATTAATCGAATACATTAGAAATTGAATGTTTTGGTTATGTTGGTTGTGCATTGGCTGTTATTGGATGATATAATATTTGATTAAAATCATCAATAAGTTAAATAAGAAGCGGAATGAATTAAAAACTAAAGAGATGACTTCTAGTATCATAAATTTGAATGGAAACGCATATGAATTGAAACCAAATGATTTAATCCTATATTTGCAAATGAATGATGTTTCATGTTTAGTTCTTGGAATATGTGTAGTTGTATTTTTTAATCAATAAAAATTATTTAAGAATTTCATGTATTTATTACTTGCATGTTTAATTAAGTTAAGTACAGGTACCTGAAGACTTTGAGGATTGATTTTGGATGGCGTTGAATTGCATATACGATTAAGCAAGTATGATCATTACCAATTATATAAGGTACACCTATGCAAAAATATAATTTTTGGGTTTTGAATTTTATTTTCCACCTGTGTGGGTCGATGTATATATATTTGTTGTTCCTGCAATATCGCAGAAGTCCTCCATACAGGGGAGACCCTACTGAATTTTTCCAGAAATTTTAAGTGTTAGAAAATTTTCGTTATTTTTAAAACTTTTTATTAACAACAATTAACTGGTTTTCGATTTAATAAAATTGAATTTTCGCAAATTAATGGGTTGGTAACATTTTTCCTACCTTAGTAATTTCAGGAACGAAATTCTTCTAAGAAGGGAGACTGTAACGATCCATATTTTTCAACCATTTTAAATTTGATAATTAAATATGTTTTAAATATTATATTAGAAAAATAAATGGATTTAATATAGAATTCGTTTAATAATAAAATGAAGTTTAAATGTATAAATTTATCTTTAATTTAAAACGAGCTAGTAACATCACAGTAGTTCATAATATTGAGTTTTGAACTTTAATTGAATACATAGGATCCGATAATAGTCGCAATTCTGTGAAACAAAAAATGTCTGAATCTATTTGATAATAATTTTCTAGTGAAATAAAGTAATGGGTATGTCATATTATAGATTGTTAGTAATGCCAAAATCAAAGTTCAAATAGTCGGTATGGAATCGTTTATAAACCATAACGTTTATTTAATAAATTTAAAAAGGATTTCTATATAATTTTAATATTGTTTAACTTGAAATATTAATACTAAGTTTGAATCCATATTTGTTTATATTATAAGTCATATGATAATTCTATTTGGATAAATACGATAAAAATAATTTTGTTATTATTAAACCGAATTGTTTGGAATATATTTAAATTTTTTTTGATATTATATAAGCCTTTAGAATAACCATTTTGCAAACAGCCTCGGTTTTCAATGAAATTAGTTTCACTGGAAACATAAAAAACCAAATTTCGTGGTATTCCGATGTCTATGTGACAACGATAGCCATAAACGCTTAGTCATTTTGTATAACGCGAAATTGAATAAATTAATTTAACTAAATGAGTATTTTTGTAGAACTTGAGAACATAATCGAATTAAGCTAGCAAAACAATTCTGTTTAATTCGTATCGACCTTTAGGTTAAGATAGGTAGGTAGTTTGTTATTTCTCGAGACCGGGTATTTTGGTGTCCAAAATAGCGTCGTTTTGCATGTAAAATACCATTTTGGGAAACAGTCTTAGAATGCAACAAAATTTTCGTTGTTGGATCCGTATTAGTTAGTTATTATAGGATTTCAATTTTCATATCGATCGGAGTTACCATTTGATCGTCTGAATGGTTAAAGCATAGATTTTTATTTAATCGATTTTAATTTGGAATTATAGAATAACTGATTTTCAAATGAACTCGGTTTTCAACTAAAGTAATTTTATTAAATCCATAATAATTTATTATTGTAGTATCACAATTTTCAAGTTAATTGGACTTATTTTGTGATCATACGCAATTTAAACATGGGTCGATTCACATTTTAAATTATAAAGGAATTTTTGCAAATGATCTCGGAATTCAACGAAACATGTTCCATTGTGTCTGGAATATTGTTGTATGTTAGGATTTCAATTTGATCAAAAACAGAGGTTGTATGTAGGTGTATTAAAGCCAATGGCGGAATTAGCCCTGGGCTCGGCTGCAGCCCAGGGTAGAAAGTAACCCAATATATACAATATTTCAACTCAGAACGGCTACATCCAAAAGCAGAGAGAAGAAAGCGAAAAAATATAAAAGAACGTACGTTATCCAGTTCTTATCTCCTACGCCAAAAAAAGAACTTATTGGGCGATTCTTCAATTTAGCTAATAGCACAATATCTAAATCAATTCAGGTAAATTTTCATTTGATTTCAAATTATTTGATTACATTCATTGGAAGTTGATTATTTGAGGGAAAAAACCTAACTTTTTGGGTTACAGTTTGAATTACTGCACTGGTAGCCTAACCTGGAATCATATTTGTTTCTAAACAAAAGCCAAAAGGTTAAGGAACCTGGAATGGCATTTTATACAAACCTGAATGATATTTTTTTACAAATCTGGAATGATGTCTTTTGGGTTACAATGAGCCCACAATCATATGCATTAGTTTGTTGAGGAACCTGATAGGTGATTTCAAAACAAAAGCCAAAATGTTCCTATATTGTTTCAGATTCCTATACTGTGAAGGTATATTTTGTTTTATACGGTTCCATTCTTCTTTTAAATGTCCGCAACAACATATTCTACTCTACTATTTATATTTGTATTTTAGTATTTGTATAACAAAAATATTATGTCAACAATAAAAACATGTTCTTAAAAAGCATAATCTCAAGACTCATGACCAAT
This sequence comes from Allium sativum, assembly GCA_030737875.1. Lineage (NCBI taxonomy): Eukaryota > Viridiplantae > Streptophyta > Magnoliopsida > Asparagales > Amaryllidaceae > Allium > Allium sativum. The sequence continues at coordinate 300,158,419 of CM060925.1, read as the reverse complement.
CAATTACCTTATTATTGAGTTCACTTGTCCTTAAATAAAAATATTACATTAGTACATTAATTTATTTGTTATCCTATTGAATTTGGTAATGTCAAATTTTGCTAATTACATGATGTAATGTTTAATAGGTTATTCTATTGAATCGTTTCTTGTGATTATTGTTTTGTAAACTTGTAGTAGTAATCGAAATTGCATTATAATTTGAAAAAGGGTAGCTTTAAAATTAGCCCACCCTAGCCTTAATTCCTAGGTTCGCCCTTGATTAAAGCATTACTTTGTGTGTAAGTTTCATTTAATAGTATAATAATAAAACCTGCCCATATAAATATGCAACCTAACCCTATGTCAAACCATTCAGCAGTCAACACATTTTTCTTCCTCTATTAGTTATTCATGAACGATTCACACAATTCAGAACTTTCTTCCAATAAAACTCATAATCCGGTGTTCCAATCCAAGTATCACCTACTAGAAAAATGTTAGCTGCAATAAGATCTATATCTATGCGGTGGTGATCGATTTCTTTATGGCATGGAAACCAAAATTCCAACCGACAGTGCCTACGTTTATGTGGTTATTGGCGATGAATGGAAAAGAAAAGCGAGGAGATAGTAACGGCATGGGACGAGGATGTCCGAGCGCACGGGTTGGTGGTTTCCGATTATCAGACGGAGGTATGAACGCGGTGCAGTAGCATTGTGGTGAGGCCGAAGTCGACGTAGCTTTTTGAACTGGAAACAAACGAACGAAGATAGTAGGAAAAGGATCCAGGCCCGGTTTATTTTAAACTGTAATTAATTTATATAAAATGTGATTAAGGAAATAAGTGAGGTTAATTAAATATATAACTTTAAATGTTAATAACTCGTTCAAATATTATCAGAATGGGATGATTCAAGATACGTTGGACTCGCATTTACGAGCACTACACCATGGAGTATGACTGGACACATTTGGAATTAACTAGAATTTTCAGATAAATTAAATGCTTGTTAAATTAATTGAAATGAGTTATTTAAACAACCAGTCAGATCAAGTTGAGTAAAACTCACTCAGTAGTCCCACATATATCTTATATAAGTCGGTTTAATATTTTTGTGTTTTGACTGTTATTGTTGGAAAATACTAAGTAATATATATATATTGACTGAACATGACTAAATTAAATGATTCATTTAATTTAATTAAAACCAAAACGTTGTTCTAATGATTGCAACCAACTTAGGTAACTTACCTTGTTGGTCATGTTTATATTTATATAAACGTGTTAAATAAAATGGATGATATTAAATTTTTGTTATTGGCCATTATAAAAATTATCAGTTAAATTGAGTTGAATGAGTTTATTTGATGTAACCTATTTGGATGTAGGGATCCAACTGGATTCCTCACCATTAGTGTTAAAAAATTTAATATTTTAATGTACATTGAAATAATGAATTCTAGTGTTGGGTTTAACAGGTTGGTGGAATTCAACAGGATTCCTCACTAATATTAATAATGTTTATCGGTATGATGGATGTGTGTGATTTAATGTGAAATTTGTTAATATTTCACGGGTTTGGTACAATAGTAGACATTTGCCTCTTTAGTACCGACGATAAAATAAAAGATTTTGGAATCGATGTTAAATTGATGCTGAACGTTTTCAAAGCATATTTTTATATATTTGAAACACCACGTTTATTTTAGAAAGTAAACATCCAAGTTTTATTTATGTTTTATAATCGTTAGATTATAATTAAATGGAAATTCCAAGATACTATTAAATAAATATTTAAGTGGTATCAAATAGAATGTTAAAATGGTTTTGTAAGAACTTAAGTGTCGTTAAGGAATTTATAAGGTTTTTAAAAGTGTCAAAATGACTTAATGGCACTGTAGATATACAGGAATTGATTTAAAAGAGGAAAAGTGAATTTTGTGTAAATAATAAACATTTCAAAAACACTCTTTATAAATATACGGTTGTGATTAAATAACATTTCATGAATAAGATTAACAAATAAATAGAATTGGAAATGAAATATCGATTTGTAATGTAAGTGGATTTGGGAAATTACTTAATTATAAAGTTTTCAAGTTAGGATTTTCCAAAAGGGAGTTATAAATGGGAATGCTTATGTAAACTGAATTATATGGGAAAATAGTTGTGAAATGGATTTCTATAATAGAGAAAGTTGTAAGTATGAAGGTTATTGAAATGAAGGATAAGTATATTGAAAAGAAAGGTCAAGTATATTGAAATGAAAGTTTAAGTATATTGAAATGAGAAGTTAACAGTTTTATAAACAGAAAAAGTTAATGGTTTTGGTGAATAAAAGAATAAATGGTTTTGGAAATGAAATCTGTAACATTAGTTACAAATGTTAAGTTGAACTATATGTTTAATGAACCTAAAATTTTTATATATGATTTTAAATAGTGAATAATAATTTTTGTGAATGATTTATTATATTTATAAATGAATATGATGTGCTTTTCTAAGAAACTGGAACTTTTGTTATATGCTGGTTGAGTTGAGTAACTTTCGAGGTGTTAATACGATATTGATTTCGGCCTTCGGGGTTGTGTACTTAGAGATTTATTCGCTTTCCAGTTTAGAAGGGGTAGTTAATGAAGATGAAGTGCAATGATAATCGAATATTCTTATATTAAATGAGAAAAGGAAATATTTTCGAACATGATAAGAATTTGTTGTTTAGTTAACGAATGGCTAATTAAAAAGGCTAAACGATGTTGGGCATTGAATAAGTGAATTGGTTTTTTACGAAAGAATGGTTGTTTATTTCATAGATAAATAACAGACTATCAAATCTGATATATACGATTGTTGGTACGGAAAGACCAGAATCGAATTTATATTCGGAAACCATTCCGAACCAGCAAATAAAAATCATGGAAGATTTTAATGATGGAGCAATTGAAGACCGTGGATCCTCAGAAGCAGAAGGGCTAATGGATAGATTGTAACAACCCTGAATTTTGGGGTAAATTTAAAAATTTATTTTAAGTAATTTTAATGGGTTTCGATATTTAAAATAATTTATTTAAAATAATAATGATTAAAAATTTATTTAAATCGAAGTTAGGATGAATAATTTAATTTTAATTATAAAAGGAGTTAGAAATAGCGCACTAGTTTGAAAAGTCAAACTTGAACTTTGACTGACCGTACAGGATGTAAAATTTAACGGATTTTAGTCAAACCAAAAATATTAGAATCTATTTAAAAATATCTTTCTAACGAATCCAAAAAATTGAAATTTCATAACGGGAATCAAAAGTTATTCCCAGTTTGAATTTTATAAAAGTCGATATGAAATTTATATATAATATATAAAGGTCAAAAATGCTACTTTTTGCATACGAAGGAATTTGGACTCGAAACTACTTCCATTGAGTTCAGAATGACGTTTCTGCATTTAAAAAGTATAAATACTTATATATTTCGAGTTTCGGAAATTATTTGTTTTAAAATGTATTTTTAATATTTAATATATACGCCTTAAAAATAGCCATTTTTCAAACGACCTCTATTTTCGATGAAACCACTTTTTTGGATCCGGATTGTCAAAATATGGTGAAGTTTAATTTTTCATAATTTTTAGAATTAATTTCTGACTGTGGCAAAAAGATATGTGTTTTGTCAATTTCGGTCAATTTTAATTCGACTTGAAAAAGGCCTTTTTCAAATATGCTCAGAATTGAACGAAAATAATTTTCCTAGGTCCGCAGCATCAAAAGATAGCTAAATATATTTTTTGGGATTTTTCGAAGTTAATTTGTGGCCCCGGTGAATTTATACATACAGTTAAATTAAAAATAAAAGAAAATATTTTAAAATAAAGAAAACTGGGTCAAGACAGTCATTTGGGCCAGCGGGACATAGCTAGATGTGTCCGGAATGGGGGTAAATAGGTAAAAACGACAGTCGTTAGGCTGAAATCAGAGAAAGTTGCTAATAGGGCCTTAATTGGGTTAGCTAGTTAATTAAATAATATAAATATTAGATAATCCTCAAACCCTAATTTCGAAATGACCCAGCCGCCATCTTCTATTGAAACGGCCAGAAATGTCCCAACTTTGATCTTCATTTTCTCTCAATCTAAACTATAACTTCTAGCAATCCATAGACCAAATCGAAAAGATTCTTCTTAGCTACAATTCTATACGGAGATGATGAGATTTAATGTAGTAATTTGGCCAGAAAATGCTCCCCAACCTGCAGCCAAAACAACCCCGACACCCCCTGTAGGCCCCACTGCACCTCCGCTCCCTCCGGCGCACGTAGCCCTCTCCTCCCTCTCCGATATGCCACCTTCCGATCGTCTCCAAGCTTCACCAATTTAGAGATAAGTGGAGACCTAGTTTTGAAGGCTATGGGTTCAAAAATAATGAAAGGAGTGGCTTTGAACGTGGAAGAGGAAGATGGAGGAGAGGTTGACTTTTTCAAACTTTAGTTAATTAATTAATTTAAATTCTATTTTGTCAATCTAAATTAAACCGTATCTTGCTCATATGAACTCGGAATTGAACGATTTCAGGTGCGCCACGATCGTGAAAGCGAGATCTACGCGATGACACTGACTAGGTCAAATTCTGAGCGAGTTGAATTTTTGGAAATTTTGGATTTGAACAGCGCAGAACCCAATAACGATGTGAGATTTCCTTTGTTTTAAAATTAATCAATTAATCCACTTATTTCATCCGCCATACGATGACTCTCTATATATAAAATTTAGATCTGTTTGTGCTGAAAACTGGATGATGTTTGATAAGTTGTTATGATGGATAATTATAGATCCATAGTTGTTAGTCAAATATCATGATTCATTCTTTTTATTTTATTTGAATTGATCTAGTTTATCAATTCATAATAATAATATGATTTGTCATTTTTATGGTATCACTTTTATTTTATTTGAATTGATCTAGTTTATCAATTCATTAACATAATAAAATTTGTTATTTGATGTGAATTGATTTAGTTTATCAATTCAACATCAAAAATAAAAAATTTCATTTACATTGAATTAATTCAGTGTATCAATTCAACACCAAATAAAAGTTGTACATTTTATTTGCTTCCTCTCACGCAAATATAATTACTTAGAAATAAAAGTTCACCTTTTTATTCGCATTTCACAATGCAAATATTACATAGAGAAATAAATTAACTTTTTATTTGTGTTCTCTAACGCGAATTAAACTTAGAAATAAAAATTCACCTTTTTATTTGCATTTCACAATGCAAATATTACATAGACAAATAAGTTCATTTTTTTCCTGTTCACAACGCAAATATAATAGGAAATAAAAAGAGTAGTAAAAGAATCATATTTTACTATGAAATAGGATTTACATTAAAAGCACACATTTAATATTAATCATAAAAAGAGCAGTAAAAGAATCATATTTTATTAAGAAATATGATTTACATTTAAAAAAACATTTTTATTAAGAAATATGTTTTTACATTAAAAACATATCTTTAATGTAATATTAGAAAAATGAGAAAAGAATCGTATTTCATTATGAGATATGATTTGCGTTAAAAACACATTTTAATGTTAATATTAGGGACATAGAAAAAAAAATCATATTTCATTATGAAATAAGTTTTACATTAAAAATATATCTTTAATGTAATATTAGAAAACTTTGAAAGAATCATAATTTTATTAAGAAATACGTTTTACATTAAAAATACATTTTTAATGTAATAGTATAAACATAGTAGGATGAGATTACAATAAAAAGAAAAAGTTAGAATTTAAGAAGATTACCTTTTTAAATGTCAATATGTTAAATTAAGAAGATTTGTTTCCAAAACGTTATCAATCTTGAATTAAAGGAATGTTTTTATTTTATATTCAATTAATGGAATTAATAGACGTTGATTTAGAAAGATTACGTCTTTATTGTCTAAAGTTACAATTAAAGGATTAAATTAAAAAGACTACATCTTTGGTGTAAATATGTTAAAGTAAAAAAATATGGTTTCAAAATGGAACATCTTGAAAAGGTTGTTATTATAAAATCATAATAATATGGAAAGTTACAATTTATATTAAGATACTTGAAATCAAGATATTTAGAAATAAAGAATATCTTAAAATTAAGATTCCTTAATGGAAAGGATAATTTCAAATAATATGTTTTGGAAAAATTAATTATAATTATAAATTATAATTGTGCTTGGACACGAGGTTAGGTTACGTTTGTGGTGGAAGTCTGTCCGGATCCGACTGACATATCCAGCAGCTACTAATGTTGAATCTAATGTGGGAGGTCCAAGTGCACAAATGCGAAACGGGCCATGACACAAGGTTAAGCCCAACTTGTGGAACAAGTCTGCCCGGAACCGACCGGCACATCCAGCATCCACAAGTCGTAGGCTTAATGTGAGAGGTCTAGCCCATTATAAAATACAAATGGATAAGAAAATGAGTTGGGCTATTTAATCCGTTTTAAAAATAGCAACGAATTTTAAAAAAAAAAAACGAACGAGTTTATCGATTTATTTTATCCATTTTATAATGAATATTAAAAGAGAAATTTCAAAATTAATATTTTGGAAAATAATATTATTATAAAAGGATAACATATAAAATAATCAATTTTTAGATTATAGTTGGAATCATGAAAATGCATATGAAAATGAAATCATGTTTTTAGTGTAACATGAGTGCATAAGAAATAAATATAATCATTTGTTTTAATGTCATTTAATTGCATATGAAAATAAAATCATATTAGCGTTTAAGTATATGAAAATAAAATCATGTTTGGAGTAACGTTAATGCATATGAAATAAAAACATATGTTGGAATCATTTGAATGCATATGAAATAGCTTCATATTTTAAAGTCATGTTAATTATATGAAATATAATCGTATTTTTAATGTTATGCTAATATATGAAATTTAAAACATATTTCAGTGTAATGTTATTATCTTAAAAATAAATATATTTTTAAGATCATGTTCATATATTGAAGATGAAACATGTTTTTAGTGTCATGTTCATATATTAAAATGAGGCATAATTTTAGTGTCATTTTCATTGGAAAGAATAAAACGTTTAAGGACTTCAATTTAATATAAGTTGACTCTAATGAAAAGATAGTAATTGAATAAAAGAAAAATGTACATTATTGTGTATAATATGTGAATGTGAATTATAATAAAAATAAAACATTATTGTGTGTCATGTTATACCTTAATATTATATATACAAATAGGGATATTTGTTGTTAGCAAAATATATGGATGAAGGAATTATATATAATTATATATATATAGAGAAATTAAAATCAAATGAATCAAGCGTAGTAGTTCGCATTTTGGAATCGTGTCTTTAAATTATTATACCGAAAGATCCGACCGTCGGATTTTCCCAAAACTGAAACTGTTAGGTTCGCCTTGGGAAGATCTTTCCAACGAACTGAATTGTGTTAAAATCCAATGGTTAGATTTAGAGAAATGTGTAAAACTAATTTGGGTTAAAACAGCGCCAAGGTCGCCTATTGACTTGAAGTGTTCTTGAATAAAATTTAATTATTTTTATATAAATAAAAATAAAGATTAATCGTTATAAATTAATATTAACGATAAGAAATGGTTTTAAATTATATATATACGAGGATCATTTGAAAAGTCCGAGTTCAATATCATTTCAAATGATTATTCGTCGATCTAAGTCAAAGAGTTGAATATGGTGATTGAAGACCGACGATCTTCACATCGAATGATGAGTTACCATTGATGCCCATGATTGGAGTAGCTACCTTGAAGGAGCTACAATGGTGGCCAGCCAGAGTACTTTTTGGTAGTTCAGATATGTGAGGTATAAGGTGCCTCCAGTTTCGTTCAGACCCAGAACGGACTTGAAAATGGATTGTATGTCTGACTTTGTATTCTTTATACGGTATTCGTTGATCTCTGCTAAATATATATCAGTTTGGTGTTTAACACCCTTCTCTAAGACGTGCAAGCTTAGAGGTTATATATTGGTAGGAATCAATGGTATGGTATGGATTGACAATGTGGCATGCTAAGATGCAAATGATCAAGGTTTCTGGTTGAAAAGCAGAACCTTGTGGTGATGATCAAAACACAGCCAGTTTAGGTGTAGCTTTGTGTATAACGTAGCTTCACGAGCCTCACAACCCGGATGGAGTCTAAAACGGGAGAAGGGAACGTAGGGAGAACAACACGTTTCTTTCTAGCTAGAAGTGGTGTCATTGTTTAAACTAGCTGGCATTTTACTTATGTGGATGGCGGAATGAGGCACCTCAGATGATAGGTCCTATAGGATCGGAAAACGTGTGTTCAGGAATTGCCAATCCACGAAGCTGTATGTGTGGACCGGCCCTGCAAGATCCAAGGGTTAACTGTGGGGAATCCTGAGACATTAGCTAGAGTGTCTCGAATCGGTAAGCAGCACCCCCCTAGCCTTGACTCATGATGGAAACCAATTTCCAATACGTCCTCATGCGGTTTTGATTGTATTACTAGTATGGAGGCATAGTATATGGTAGCTATGCTTCCTAGGTTTGATACATTTACTTTGAAATGTTTTTATATATACTAATAATAATATCAAATTCGTTTTATCGTACCAAGCATGTTTAATCATCATAAGATAAAACTCTATCCTCTGGTTTGCGTTGCATTGTGTGATGGGACTTGAGTCTTATGGTGATTTCATTTCTCCAAAAAGCATTGTGTTGTTTTACGATTTACTTATTTATTTGTTCAGTCACCTTAAGTTATGCACGGCAATCCAATGGAGTAAACCCGTTCCGCGTTAGCGGCATGGTCCTTGGATTTGCCTTATTACTATTAGTTTAATTAGGTAAGATTTCTCATACTAGTCCCATGACTGACCCGTTGTTTGTTTCCACCTTTGCACACTCGGGTGCCCTCTTTTCCACACGGGCAGTCGAGTAGTTTGTCTACAGGTCCTTATCTCGAGCAGGATTCTGGATTGAAGCTTAAAGCTGTGTCCAGAGCATAGTTGTCTTCCGTTGTCTTAGTTATTTTATTTCCGCTGCAATGTATTAAAATATTGTAATTTATCTTCCGCTGTATTTTTATTCGATGTACTCTAATGTTATGTACTCTGATGTAACAATATTGTAATGTTTATAAAAGTCTGTTGTTGTTCTAACGTGTTGTATTCCCAGAGTTAACGTATTCGGGTTTTTAACGGTCTTGGTCGATTTTGCGATCGATCGGGTCGGGCGAACCCGAGCCGTTACAGTTGGTATCAGAGCTCTGGTTAGCTCAAATCTTTGGGGTACAACTCGTTAGAACTGAACAAAAGACTCATCAGAGATTGGATTAGTAATATCCAATAAGAATACTCATTAGAGATAGGACCAGCAGTATCCTAGAATGAGAAAACTCATTAGAGATGGGGTTAGTAATGCCCTAGAATGAATTGAGAGTGCCCAGTTTATAATTAACGTATTTTTGATTATATATAATCCGATCTTTGGAAATATGATTTTGGAATATATAAAAGTTATATATTTTAAAAGTTAATCAACAAATAAAATTATTTAAGATAGGATATTTTAACAACTTTAGCTTCGCTCCTTCTCGAGAACGAAAAGTTTTTAAGTGGGGGAGACTGTAACAACCCTGAATTTTGGGGTAAATTTAAAATTTTATTTTAAGTAATTTTAATTGGTTTGGATATTCAAAATTTTTTATTTAAAATAATAATGATTAAAAATTTATTTAAATCGAAGTTAGGATGAATAATTTAATTTTAATTATAAAAGGAGTTAGAAATAGCGCGGTAGTTTGAAAAGTCAAACTTGAACTTTGACTGACCGTACAGGATGCAAAATTTAACGGATTTTAGTGAACCAAAAATATTAGAATATATTTAAAAATATCTTTCTAACGAATATGAAAAATTGAAATTTCATAATGGGAATCAAAAGTTATGCCCAGTTTAAAATTTAGAAAAGTCGCTATGAAATTTATATATAATATATAAAGGTCAAAAATGCTACTTTTTGCATACGAAGGAATTTGGACTCGAAACCACTTCCATTGAGTTCAGAATGGCGTTTCTGCATTTAAAAAGTAAAACACTTATATATTTCGAGTTTCGAAAATTATTTGTTTTAAAATGTATTTTTAATATTTAATATATATGCCTTAAAAATAGCCATTTTTCAGACGACCTCTGTTTTCGACGAAACCACTTTTGTTGGATCTGGAATGTCAAAATATGGTTAAATTTATTTTTTCATAATTTTTAGAATTAATTTGTGACAGTGGCAAAAAGATATGTGTTTTGTCAATTTCGATCAATTTTAATTCGACTTGAAAATGGCCATTTTTCAAATAGGTTCAGAATTGAACGAAATTAATTTTCTTAGGTTCGCAGCATCAAAACATAGCTAAACAAATTTTTCCGGATTTCTCGAAGTTGATTTGTGGACCCGGTGAATTTATTCGTACGGTTAAATTAAAAATAAAAGAAAATATTTTAAAATAAAGAAAACTGGGTCAAGACAGTAGTTTGGCCTGCGGGACATAGCTTGATGAGTCCAAAATGGGGGTAAATAGGTAAGAACGACAGTCGTTGGGCTGAAATCAGAGAAAGTTGCTAATCGGGCCTTAATTGGGTTAACTAGTTAATTAAATAATATAAATATTAGATAATCCTCAAACCCTAATTTCGAAATGACCTAGCCGCCATCTTCTATTGCAATGGCCAGAAATGTCCCAACTTTGATCTTCATTTTCTCTCAATCCAAACTATAACTTCTAGCAATCCATAGACCAAATCGAAGAGATTCTTCTTAGCTACAATTCTATTCAGAGATGATGAGATTTAATGAAGTAATTTGGTCAGAAAATGCTCCCTAACCCGCAGCCAAAACAGCCCTACCGCCCCTGTAGGCCCCACCGCACCTCCCCTCCCTCCCGACGCACGTAGCCTTTTCCTCCCTCTCCGATATGCCACCTTTCGATCGTCTCCAAGCTTCACCAATTTAGAGATAAGGGGAGACCTAGTTTTGAAGGCTGTGGGTTCAAAAATAATGAAAGGAGCGGCTTTAAACGTGGAAGAGGAAGATGGAGGAGAGGTTGACTTTTTCAAACTTTAGTTAATTAATTAATTTAAATTCTATTTTTTCAATCTAAATTAAACCGTATCTTGCTCATACGAATTCGGAATTGAACGATTTTAGGTGTGCCACGATCGTGAAAGAGAGATCTACGCGATGACACTGACCGGGCCTGATTCTGAGCAAGTCGAATTTTTGGAAAATTTTGGATCTGAACAGTGCAGAACCAATAACGATGTGAGATTTCCTTTGTTTTAAAATTAATTAATCCAGTTATTTCATCCGCCATATGATGACTGTATATATATAAAATTTAGATCTGTTTGTGCTGAACACTGGATGATGTTTGATATATTGTTATGATGGATAATTATAGATCCATAGTTGTTAGTCAAATATCATGATTCATTCTTTTTATTTTATTTGAATTGATCTAATTTATCAAATCATAATAATAATATGATTTGTCAATTTTATTGTATCACTTTTATTTTATTTGAATTGATCTAGTTTATCAATTCATTAACATAATAAAATTTGTTATTTGATGTGAACTGATTTAGTTTATCAATTCAACATCAAAAATAAAATTTGTCATTTATATTGAATTGATTCAGTGTATCAATTCAACACCAAATAAAAGATGTACATTTTATTTGCGTCCTCTCACGCAAACACAATCACATAGAAATAAAAGTTCACCTTTTTATTCGCATTTCACAATGAAAATATTACATAGAGAAATAAATTAACTTTTTATTTGTGTTCTCTAACGCGAATTAAACTTAGAAATAAAAGTTCACCTTTTTATTTGCATTTCACAATGCAAATATTACATAGACAAATAAGTTCATTTTTTTTTCATGTTCACAACGCAAATATAATAGGAAATAAAAAGAGTAGTAAAAGAATCATATTTTACTATGAAATAGGATTTACATTAAAAACACACTTTTAATATTAATCATAAAAATAGTAGTAAATGAATCATATTTTATTAAGAAATATGATTTACATTTAAAAACACATTTTTATTAAGAAATATGTTTTTACATTAAAAACATATCTTTAATGTAATATTAGAAAACTGAGAAAATAATCATATTTCATTATGAGATATGATTCGCATTAAAAACACATCTTTAATGTTAATATTAGGGACTTAGAAAAAAAAATCATATTTCATTATGAAATATGTTAAACATTAAAAACATATCTTTAATGTAATATTAGAAAACTTAGAAAGAATCATATTTTTATTAAGAAATACGTTTTACATTAAAAATACATTTTTAATGTAATAGTAGAAACATAGTAGGATGAGGTTACAATAAAAAGAAAAAGTTAGAATTTAAGAAGATTACCTTTTTAATTGTCAATATGTTAAATTAAGAAGATTTGTTTCCAAAACGTTATCAATCTTGAATTAAAGGAATGTTTTTATTTTATATTCAATTAATGGAATTAATAGACGTTAATTTAGAAAGATTACGTCTTTATTGTCTAAAGTTACAATTAAAGGATTAAATTAAAAAGACTACATCTTTGGTGTAAATATGTTAAAGTAAAAAAATATGGTTTCAAAATGGAACATCTTGAAAAGGTTGTCATTGTAAAATCATAATAATATGGAAAGTTACAATTTATATTAAGATACTTGAAATCAAGATATTTAGAAATAAAGAATATCTTAAAATTAAGATTCCTTAATGGAAAGGATAATTTCAAATAATATGTTTTGGAAAAATTAATTATAATTATAAATTATAATTGTGCGTGGACATGAGGTTAGGTTACATTTGTGGTGGAAGTCTGCCCGGACCCGACCGGCATATCCAGCAGCCACTAATGTTGAACCGAATGTGAGAAGTCCAAGTGCACAAATACATAACGGGCCATGACATGAGGTTAAGCCCAACTTGTGGAATAAATCTGCCGGAACCGAGCGGCACATCCAGCATCCTTAAGTCATAGGCTTAATGTGAGAGGTCTAGCCCATTATAAAATACAAATGGATAAGAAAATGAGTTGGGCTATTTAATCCATTTTAAAAATAGCAACGCATTTTTAAAAAAATCCGAACGAGTTTATCAATTTATTTTATCCATTTTATAATGAATATTAAAAGAGAAATTTCAAAATTAATATTTTGGAAAATAATATTATTATAAAAGGATAACATATAGAATAGTCAATTTTTAGATTATAGTTGGAATCATGAAAATGCATATGAAAATGAAATCATGTTTTTAAGTGTAACATGAGTGCATAAGAAATAAATATAATCATTTATTTTAATGTCATTTAATTGCATATGAAAATAAAATCATATTAGCGTTAAATTATATGAAAATAAAATCATGTTTGGAGTAGCGTTAATGCATATGAAATAAAAACATATGTTGGAATCATGTGAATGCATATGAAATAGCTTCATATTTTAAAGTCATGTTAATTATATGAAATATAATTGTATTTTTATTGTTACGCTAATATATGAAATTTAAAACATATTTCAGTGTTATGTTATTATCTTAAAAATATAAATATAATTGTATTTTTATTGTTACGCTAATATATGAAATTTAAAACATATTTCAGTGTTATGTTATTATCTTAAAAATAAATATATTTTTAAGATCATGTTCATGTATTGAAGATGAAACATGTTTTTAGTGTCATGTTCATATATTAAAATGAGGCATAATTTTAGTGTCATTTTCATTGGAAAGAATTAAACGTTTAAAGAATTCAATTTAATATAAGTTGACTCCAATAAAAAGATAGTAATTGAATAAAAGAAAAATGTACATTGTTGTGTATAGTATATGAATGTGAATTATAATAAAAATAAAACACTATTGTGTGTCAAGTTATACCTTGATATTATATATACAAATAGGGATATTTGTTGTTAGCAAAATATATGGATGAAGGAATAATTATATATATATATATATATAAATTAAAATCAAACGATTCGAGCGTGGTAGTTGACATTTTGGAATCGTGTCTTTAAATTATTATACCGAAAGATCCGACCATCGGATTTTCCTAAACCTGAAACCGTTAGGTTCGCCTTGGGAAGATCTTTCCAATGATGTGAATTGTGTTAAAATCCAATGGTTAGGTTTAGAGAAATGTGTAAAACAAATTTGGGTGAAAACAGCGCCAAGGTCGCCTATTGACTTGAAGTGTTGTTAAATAAAATTTAATTATTTTTATATATATAAAAATAGAGACTAATCATTATAAATTAATATTAACGATAAGAAATGGTTTTAAATTATATATATACGAGGATCATTTGAAAAGTCCGAGTTCAATCTCATTTCAAATGATTATTCGTCGATCTAAGTCGAAGAGTTGAAGACTGTGATTGAAGACCGACGATCTTCACGTCGAGTGGATGAGTTATCATTGATGCCCATGATTGGAGTAGCTACCTTGAAGGGGATACAATGGTGGCCGGCCAGACTACTTATTGGCAGTTCGGATATGCGAGGTATAAGGTTCCTCCAGTTTCGTTCAGACCCAGAACGGACTTGAAAATGGATTGTACGTTTGACGTTGTATTCCTTTATACGGTATTCGTTGATCTCTGCTAAATATATATATCTATTTGGTGTTTAACACCCTTCTCTAAGACATACGAGCTTAGAGGTTATATATTGGTAGGAATCAATGGTATGGTATGGATTGACAATGTGACATGCTAAGATGCAAATGATCAAGGTTTCTTGTTGAAAAGCAGAACCTTGTGGTGACGATCAAAGCACGACCTGTTTAGCTTTGTGTATAACGTAGCTTCACAACCCGGGTGAAGTCTAAAACGGGAGGAGGGAACGCACGGAGAACATCACATTTCTTTTTAGCTAGAAATGGTGTCAGTGCTTAAACTGGCTGGCATTTTACTTATGTGGATGATGGAATGAGGCTCCTCAGATGATAGGTCCTATAGGATAGGGAAACGTGTGTTCAGGAATTGCCAATCCACGAAGCTGTATGTATGGACCAGCCCTGCAGGATCCAAGGGTTAGCTGCGGGGAATCCTGAGACATTAGCTAGAGTGTCTCGAATCGGTAAGGAGCTCCTCTCTAGCCTTGACTCATGATGGAAACCCAATTTCCAATACGACCTCATGCGGTTTTGATTGTATTACTAGTATCAAGGCATGGTATATGGTAGCTATGCTTCCTAGGATTGATACATTTACTTTGAAATGTTTTTATATACACTAATAATAATATCAAATTCGTTATATCGTACCAAGCATGTTTAATCATCATAAGGTAAAACTCTATCCTCTAGTTTGCGTTGCATTGTGTGATGGGACTTGAGTCTTATGGTGATTTCATTTTTCCAAAAAGCACTGCGTTGTTTTACGATTTAATTATTTAATTGTTCAGTCACCTTAAGTTATGCACGGCAATCCAATGGAGTAAACTCGTTCTGCGTTAGCGGCGCGGTCCTTGGATTTGCCTTATTACTATTAGTTAAATTAGGTTAGATTTCTCATACCAGTCTCATGACTGACCTGTTGTTTGTTTACTCCTTTGCAAACTCGGGTGCCCTCTTTTCCACACGGGCAGTCGAGTAGTTTGTCTACAGGTCCTTATCTCGAGCAGGATTCTGGATTGGAGCTTAAAGCTATGTCCAGAGCAAAGTTGTCTTCCGCTGTCTTAGTTATTTTATTTCCGCTGCAATGTATTAAAATATTGTAATTTATCTTCTGCTGTAATTTTATTCGATGTACTTTGATGTTCTGTACTCTGATGTAACATTATTGTAATGTTTATAAAAGTCTGTTGTTGTTGTTCTAATGTGTTGTATTCCCAGAGTTAACGTATTCGGGTTTTGAACGGTCTTGGTCGATTTTGCGATCGATCGGGTCGGGCGAACCCGGGCCGTTACATAGATTTTCTCTGGCATGTAGCCAGAGGCATTTTGATGGTTATTCGGTCGTCATTGGAATCTGTGGATTTGCAAGGACAATCCGTACTGATCCTTGGGGTCATTCCTATATAAGGATGTAGTAGGAGGGTACCTTCGATTCATCCTGTTCCTGGATGAATTGTATGGATGAATGTTTGACAGAGTATTTCCAAAGAATCATGTACATTGATTTCCTCAAACGTACTTCTATTGGTAGCGGAGAAGACACCTTCCCTTAGCTTAACACCCAGAGCACTTTTATGGACATCAACTGGTAATTTGATAGATTTGACAATTTGGCATTCAAAGTGAATGGTTATGTGCTATCTTACAAGGTAATTGTAACCCCAAGCCTCATCAATCAGGAAATGACAAAATTTGGGTAGGCAGCATGGCTAGTGGGTCGCTCCCATTAGGTATTATCACCATCTAGTGAAAATTTATTTATTCCTTCTATCGCTTCTGTATCTCCCAGGAATGGCCATGTTGGCATCAACCGTTGGTGATAGGAAATTCGGTACACTTAGAGTAAATGAGTGGTTGGTCATGTGTGGTCGGGTTACGAGACGTTCTTGTCGAACCTAGTGTATTCCTCTCTAGAGATACACTATCGAACGATGATACCTAACCTTATCATAGTTGGATATCCAATCTCCAATAAGCGCCCATGGTTTTTGATTATATACTATGTATGTAGAGCGTGAGGTGCAAGTGTTCTGCTAGATGGTTTTTTATTTGATTTAGACACTATTATATAATATCAGAAAAGTTTGACATCAATAATTGTTGGGTTATCGTAAGGTAAAAACCATCTATGTTTATATGTGGACTTTTCTTCCTTTTCTTTCAAAGAAAATATTTCTAAACTAAAATCAATTTGGATGTTCTTTATAAACTTAATGGGTTTTCTCATGCTAGTTCACCAAATTGATCCTAGGGTTCACATTGCTCTAGTCAAACTGAGTTTTATAGGTTCAGGTTATCCGATGTTGTGAAGAGACGAGCTGGAAGAGTTCAAGCGTATGATATTATATAGTTATTATTTCGCTGCGTGATTGTATGCGAGACAGGTTGTTATAACTGTCCAGATTATCAATTGTACTCTGATGATTGAAAGTATATTTTCAAACTCTCAATAAAGATTTATTTCTATATTATATTTTATTCTGTTGCGATGTGAGACTCTATGTATTGTTGGCCAGCTGTTTTTTCTTCTTTCTTCTATTTTACATTTCTTTCTTATCTTCTTCTTACCTCTAACTTCTTTATATTAACTATCTAGTGTTTTCGATACTTGGGTCTGGGCAAGTAATACGAGTTTATGTATCATTGTTGAAATTTGGGCGTCAAATTTTGCTGGATCGTTACATTTCGGCTGCCATAGCTTCGCCTCCTTATCCCCAAAAATCCTCCTCCCCCCCATCTACCCTAAACAACCCCCATGGCCAAAGCCCACCAAAACACCCACTTACTTTTGGCCATCACCGTCCACCCATCTCGGTCCCTTTACACCCTTCTCCTAGACCCAAACACCACCTTCTTGAACCACCTAGCGCAATCTACCACCATGACCCGAAGCACCACCTTCCTCCTCCCCTAGTTTGGCCACCCCCAATTATATGTATAATATACTTTTTTGGTAGAGGGAAATATTATAGCACAAGATGTGGTTACGATGTCCGTTCACGTAGTCAAGGTCCTACAATAAAAAATTATAGAGTGGAACCCTCAGTGAGAACTATTTTAATGTTTATTATAATTATAGTATGATTATATTGGTTACTTTGTGGAAGTTATGGTTGCTTCGTGGTTGTAATGGATGTTATTACAGCTTCCATTAATCATGCGCGTGCAAATGTCAATTGCCGTAATGCTTAAATTATAGGTATTATGTGATGGATGAATGGTTGATATGGATGTTATTATGGTTTTCATTAGGGATAATATGTGACGGCCCGCCCTGCACTAGCTGACATTTCCAATGAAACGCGTTGTGCCGACGTCCAACCAGCACGGGACGGTCACTAAAAGAAAGGAAAGGGAAGGAATTTGAATGGTGAACCAAAAAAAACCTAGCGTGTGGAACAAAATATAATAGTAACGTAATTTGATATAAAATAGGTGAGATGGTGCATAAGCTAAAACTAAACCATCATAGCAGCAGAAAATTCAAAATACAGCTTATGATCCAAACCATCGTTATTAAAACTTTTAAAATTGTCTCTGAAGCAAAATAGGAAGGTGCACCACTAATGCCCAAAGTAGTGACCAACAACAATACAGGGAGAATATATGGGAATAATACGTGTAAGCCTCCTGCTCGTCTGCGAACAGCTACTCATACATAACCAGCTAACATGTCTCTAATCTGCTCGTTTAGGAGCACCCAGAGTAATAAGAAGAGACATAAAACTCTGGGTCAGACAAATGTCCCATATGAGCGATAAGCAGCAAAAACAGAACGATAACTGGTATACATAACCATACCTGAACTGGGTCCTACAACCAAAGAGTTAGCACAACAGGATGTAAGATACTCTAAGGTGACACTAACACATGGTGTGAAAATAATGGGGAGGGGTGTGCATGTCATGATGATAGAAAACATCAAACATAACAATCATCCTCACATTTCTCACTCAGTGCGTTAAGTATACGATATCCACCACCTTGATCCCATGGAGTCAGGACAACTCCAGTACACTGGCTCATAGCCTTGCTACAATCACTTTGCCCCATGGAGTCATGACGACCCCACTGCACTGATCCATAGCCAATATCCATCTCTCAGTGGTGAGTCCAAGCTATAGACATCGATAACCCCTTTGCACACGTCCCACAGCAAAGTCCAACTCACGAAGTTAACTAATTGGTTCCCATCAGGATCCTAAATTCTACTTCCTATTTGGACTACCTTTGCATCTCGGGTCCTAGTCTTCTCCTCGGTTCGTGACCCTTGGGTTCGGCTCATCTTCTTCCTCCATTCTGATCGGTTCGTGTAGCTCAAGCAAAGGTGGCTCGTGAATGTCTTCCTGGTCAGATCGGTTTGGTCATGGTCCTTGAAATGGCTTCAGCTTGTGGTGTTCGCCTCGAAGTGGCTCGAGGTATTTCGACTTGGTCGCGTCTCTCGATCAGTCTGGCTCGTGGATGTTTTCCGGATCGGTTCGAGGCACATGCATCACGTGCGGGTCGGTTCGGGTACTAGAGTGGCTCATGATGGGGTGGCCATGATCGATTCGGTTCAGGGGTCACGAACGGGTCGGTTCGTGTAGATAGGTAGGATCGTGAGGTGCTCCACGAGCGGGTTCGGGACCCAATCCGATCCCCTCTTCCAGCATTGTTTCCTGCAACTTTTCCAGCAACTGTTTACGCCACACGACGGCGTTTTCGACAATTTTAACTATTCTAATCAATCACAAATCATACCAAACAGTCATAGCAACATGTATAATCAACCATAAACACCAAAATGATGAATACTCATGCCAATATGGATCAAACATACCCAAAACTAATGGTTTTCCCCTTATCATATTTATCTATAACTAATGATAGGATTAGCAAATAATGTCCAAATTAACCCAAATTCTTATCAGAGCCCTAAAATAATATTTAAGAATTTCTACATATATTTCCAGATTTTTAAAATGCATAATTTCGTTAATCAACACCAGCCACCCCTAATTAGTCGTAATTAGTGAAAAACAATGCAAATCACTCACGTTAGCCACAAACGAATTATAGATCTGAACTTCTCTATTGTTTTGGGTCGAATTCCTATGCAATACAATAGCTCCAACTTTGACTTGGTGTTGATTTGCCTTGATTTGATGTTGATTAGGCTAATATATGATTAAACGGTGATTTGGGGGTGATTAGAAGGTGGAGGCCATTGTTAGGGTTGAAGAGAGGTAAGTGGCAGTTGAGAAAGTGAAAAATAAATTGCTTCCTAACTGATTTCAGCCTCCCCATAACCCTAATGCCAAAATGGATTATGGGCCTAGCTGCTAATCAACCTAATTAGGCCTGGTTAAAATGTTTTTCACCTTCCAAACCTTATTTCAGCCATATCTCCCAAACGGTAAGTTCGTTTGATTAATGTGACCACTCTACGGAAAGTAAACCATCATCCGAATCTGATGGAAGTGGTATTAGGTTAAAACCCCTTATCAATCAAAAGTTATAGGCGAAACAAGATTCGCCAGGGGCAAAAAAGTCATTTAAAAATCGGCAAAAATCGTGCACATGGGAAATGACCCCAATAGTCATTCCCCAAAGTTACACGACCATACGTCCTCATATGAAAATGAAACAAATATTCTACGTTCCTCCAATGCATATAATGTGGGTCGTTACATTCTCCCTCCTTAAGAAATTTCTCCCTCGAAATTCCTTAACTAAGAAACAACAATGGGTCTCGCATGCCTATCAATCATTTGCAACAATCAAACATACATAGCAACATAACAAGCCTATCCTAGCATGCGGTTTACTAACAAGATGATAACTAAATGGTCATTAAAATATTACCAGGCAAAGAGTTCTGGATACGTCTTCTTTATGCTCTCCTCTATTTCTCAAGTACTGTCTGTTTACAACAAAATTGGTCTAAGCACCCAAGGTACTAAAACTGTACTTCACCAATACGGTAAGAGATAAGTGGAACCATGTTTAATCAGCAATTGAAAATGAAAAATGCAGGAAAGGTAAAGCAGAGACAAGATTTAGAGTGGTTCAGCCGTTAATTAGGCCAGGAAAGGTAAAGTAGAGACAATATTTAGAGTGGTTCAGCTGTTAATTAGGCCTACGTACACTACGAAGGTGATTTCCAATCTTATAATGAGGATTACAAAATACATCAATTCTCTCTTTTCATACATCTCTATATTCACTCAATACACCCTCTTTTATATATTTTAATCTTGGAATTTTACAAGAGAATGGTAGAATTTGAGGAGAAGAGGGATGGAGAATGATCGAGAAGGAGGATGCCTTCATTTTCCTTAATCACAAGATTGTACTTGATGCCATGGCTGAATAGAATTTAGCAGCACTTCATTGTTTCAAAGATTGGATCCCCTTTTTGTTGGCAGCCATGGTGTATTTATAGGTGAGCTTCCTTCGGGAAATGACTTGAAATCCATTTATGCAGGCTACAGATCGCCCATTCTATTAATTACAATCATGCCATCGGCTAGCTGTAGCCAGCTATCTGCGGCTGTACTTAGTTATCATGTGCAAGCGGGTCCATAGGAGCGGGCGTCCCCGTAAGAGTGAATGCTTTGGGAAAATTGGGAACTTTTATAAGAGCAGAGCACGAGACTAGACTCGATTCTCCCTTGTTCCTTGCACGACCGACCTTCTTAGTTTAAGGGCGCTCGTCATTTTGCTTCCTTTGTATGGCGCTGTTTGTCCTTATGACTATGCTATGAGGTCGCTTCCGCCTATGTTGAACGGACGACTTGCTTTGCTTCGGTGTTTGAGCGGCTTTTCCCCAATATGAATGACCGACCTTTGCCTCTGCGCCTGAATCACGATTCGCATCTAACTTTGGTTGGATACATGGTCACATAAGATGTTGCGAGTGCTTTTTTTGCAGTTCCATCCCAGGCTCCGTCTTTTGACGGATAAACATTTCCCCTCGAAATTCGTATTTTTTAAAACATCAAAAGCTACGAGCTTCGAAGTAATGAGATGCAGTACCGTTGGATGGATTAAGTTTAACGTTATGCAAAATAGGTGCCCTCACAAATAGCTTATGTTTTCAAAATTTGAATATTTCGACAATTGTTCGTCTATGGACACTTGGCGGGATATTTTACGGGTATGCAAAACCAGATCACTAGATTTTAATTGAGCTGTCATATCGTTAAAAAGGGGCCTTCTAGTCTTCTTTAAATATTGTCTCTTCATTTTCCTGCTTTTATATTTCTCCGGTAAACCTACTTCAATGGATATTTCACTGTTGAAGACCTCACTGTTGCTTCTTGAAACTTCGATTTTTTTTTTGATTGATCGTTTTGCCTGGCCCCCCTTTTTTGGTCGAAGGTTTACTTCAGCTGTGTTTCCGACTACAATGCTCTTTTCTTCGAATTGGATTTTGCTCGTAAGTAAATTTTCTTCCCCTTACCTTTGACTCTAGGTTAATTCTCTCTTTTTTGTAATTCCAGCTTAGTAACAACGAGTCGCTTGAACACACATGGTCGCTCTTTTCTTCGAATTGAATTTTGCTCGTAAGTAAATTTTCTTCCCCTTACCTCTGTCTCTAGGTTAATTCTCTCATTTTTGTAAAAGAGGGTTTCCAGCTTAGTAACATCGAGTCGCTTGAACACACATGGTTGTGATGTTTGAGAAGTGTTGATTTCGCTTGGTATGTACTTGGATTTCACGCAGAACCTTCTAGCGGTCCCGATTTGTACGATAAACTTTTATCCCTTTTTATGCTAGCAAGTTGCTTGCTGAAGTGCCTATGAAAAGGCATTTCCTAATTTATTATACCTTTATCGGTTGTTTGATGGGATACTTATATCATAGCGATACTACTGCTCCGCCCTCTCACTATTCTCTTGGCGTGTGCGATTAATAATTGCAACCGAACAAATCAGAGCCTGTGTTTCTTATACCTTTGAATTTTCAATACTTCTTCTATGTGATTATATTGCTAGTAAGCCCTAATTGTAGGGTATGACTGATGATTCATTTGTAAGGTGTATTTATCCAGAGTTGCCTCCTTTTATTACTAGCAACTCAATAATTTCTTTTTTCTTTTTAAGCATGCTTATCTGCGCTGATATGAAACTAACCTCCAATTCATCTTAATCCCAGTTAGCTCATCATGTCTGGGGAACGAGAGGGCCTGGATCGGGCAATTGAGGTTGCCTCCGCTACTGGTTCCGATTTGATTATTATTTAGATCCATCCTCGACCTTGATTTTTTGATAGGGTGGCGGCCGATTACCGTAAATCGACACATTCTTTTGATCAGTATTTGCAAATGTGCGACTGCTTCGGGTTTTTGAAAGACGAAGCCAGATTTCCTAGAAAGGAAGAATTGGCCGATCATCCGCCCTTTGGATATGTGACGGTTAACTATCATATGTTGTCTAGTGGGGCGATTCCTCCTTTTAATGCTTAAGTAGAGTCCATTTTGTGGCACATGGCCATTGCCCCATATCAGTTGCATCCTCGTAGGTATCAAATTTTTCTTGGGCTATACATACTCTTCATGAAAGTCCGACAGCAGGAACCCACGTTTAAGGATACTTGTTCTTCGGGTACTTTTAAGAGCAGCAAGTAGACAGTCCTTCTTTCCTTTTTATGGAAGACATGCATGGTAGGATTATTACTGGTCTAATGGCTGGAGCTAAAGGATTCCCAAATCGATATTTCTTCATATGATGTCCTGGTAGATTCTATGGTCAATCGGGATAAGGAGGTAATTGCACCTTTGCTCTTAAAATTCTTACTCCTTTTCTCTTTCTTATTTGGCCTTCTTTCCGATTCTTGTAGTGATTCCTTTAGTTTTGGGTCTTACTTCAAATCAATCCCTCCTCAATTCATTAGTTTCTATTGACAAAAAAGAAAGGAGCAGAGAGGTGTTGCTTTCAGATGAGAACCTCCGCAAGTATCAGCTGATTCATTCTACACGATCTTTTAAAAAGACTTTGGTTCACTCTCAATGCTCCACTGGTGAGTCTTTTACCAAAAAGAAACGTCTAATCCCTGATGTAAGTGGTCGACCTTTGTCTTTGATTACCGAAGGGAGTAACAGAAGAGTCGATGAGAACACAGTCGATTTGAGGGTCGATGTAATTTCTGGAATGACCTCTGAAAGTTCTGCTCACCCTATTACTCAGGCGAAAGGTTCCTCAGGAACTTTTGGAGACCTGCGGGATTTGAACTTTGCCAAATACTTGAACTAGGGTGATGTTGTGATGTCTGGCCCCATTGTATCTAATATGGGATGAATCTTAGGGCCTGATCAACGTCCTGGGAAAGCTTCTGCCTTTATAACTTCCCCTAGAACCGGTTTTGATATCATCTTACTTGTGGCATAATTTCCCATAAATATGATAATATCTGAAAGCTTGCTGAACTCAGGCTTTATTTTTCAGGTGTAAATGCAAACTATTCGTTATCGGATAGAATTTCTCAACAAGCCGATCTTACTGATCCACAAAACCTCTTACATCCTCACCTTTCTTGTTATTTGAAGCACTCCCAACTGTCTTCAAGTTCTCAGATCCAACATACCTTTGAACTTCCAATGGTCGATTCTTTAAGGCGTGTGGAGGCTAAGGTCCCTACACCGATTGAATCTTCTACAAGATATATTGTTCCGATCCCGGCTCAGGTTCAAATAATACGTGATCGTCCACCTTATAGGATTTCTCCTGGAAACTCAACACTTAAGGATCGCTTTAGCGGTTGAGACTTAAGGGGAATGCATATTGACTTGGATTTACATCCCAATGATAGGCGAGATGCTGTGAACAGTTTGGATGCCGTAAAAAGTAGCATGATCAATCAGCTTAGTATTGTTAAGAATCAATTTGAGATATAATTGAATCTGGCCATGAAGGATGTTGATAGGCGACTGGGACATTGGGCCAAATTTGGTTATGAATTCTAGAAATTGAACGCTCCGCACCTTGACCATATTGAAACCTTAGAAAATGACAAAGCTGGCCTGATCCACTTGATTACATCCCAAGAATCTGAGATTTCTTCTTTAAAGAACGAAAGCTTTAAAGAGAATAGCTTAGAGGCCAGAAATGTCGAGCTAGGAAGGAATTGGAGGGTAAACGAGCGCAGGTTTTAGAAGCTCAGTCGGCTCAAGAACTTGCTGAGCGCCATTAGGCCTTAGAAAAGCAGGTTTGAATTTCTCTAAAACAGGAAAACATTGCTCTCGAAGGAAAAATTGCTTTTCAGAATGAAACCCTTAGAGCCTTTGAAGAGGATAAAATCAGCTTGCATAGAGATCTTGATGAAGCCGGAATCGGGACTAACAATACTTTGTTTCAATTCTATGTTTGCAGTGTCATGAGTCATGGAAGTTTAAGCTATTTGAACAAGGATTTTCAACGTACTCTGGATCTTGTTTGGGAATAGGCACTTTCATATTTCAATGATGTTAATGACGAGTTCGTTCCAGAACAACTTTTAGAAGAAGAAGACTGCAAGGCTCTGGTTGAAGGTAGGAGGATATTGGCGAACGAGCGAGCTCAATCGTTAAGGAGGGAACGTTCAGATGCTAGCATTTCTTGTACCCCATTTGATTCCATCAGGATTGATATTTTGAGCTCTCCTATTCCCCTGCAGATCACTCTACCTTAGATGTTGCAAGAACTCAACCCATTATCGAGTATCCAGCTCAAGAAAATGTTGTTAAACAATGCGTGAGTCATGGCAATACTTCTTTTAACACGAAAGATTACAGGGCTGATTTTGTATACCCAGAAACTCCAGGTAAAATTGATATTTATCAATTTACCCCAGATTTGGATTTCCATATTTCTTCACCTGGGATTGCTGAGTTTAGCGCTTGTTATTCGTTTGCATCAGTTGTGCTTTCACCACCTCCTTCATCTGTTTTTGGCACTACTGCTCAACCTACCGCCATTGACTCTGTCCTAATATCTACCAGCACTAACCCTCTCATCACACCTTCATCAGACGACCCATCTTTTCCTTATGCAAAAATAAGTTAGCTGATTAATAGTCCAAGATCATAAGCTTTTTTCCTTCGATGGTTCTTTTGTACAAATATGTTAGCAAATGCCTGAACAATTGGTTCATCTCCCCCGTATAAGAAATAGCATTTGTGACCTTTATGGTCTGATTCCATCCTATTTTCTTTTACCTGTTACATACTTAGACTGGTTGTTTACGCGAGCGCCGGCCCTCGCTTAATATTTTATGTTTGCGCACTTACATTTGTATCATTTAAATGCTATCATAGTTTTATTAGTTTATTCGTACGAGTGGTCGCACTTTTAGTTTGTTATTCACGCGAATCTTATCGTTTGAATAGTTCTCGCAATGAAGTTATAACTAATCTGTGGTATGTTTTGAGTTGGCATTGGTGATTTTTTACACAATGGTGATTTCCCCATACCAAAGCTCTTTTTAATTCCATAATTCTGTTAATTTGAATCATGATTTCATTTGATCAATTCATAGTTTTTTTTAAAACAACGCATGGTTATTATGTGCGTTTCCTTTTGGTTGCTTCCATGGGTGGTCTTGGGTTTCAATTTCGACCCAAGTTCTGCCTTGTTAGTCCTTTTTTCTCTAGGGCTGACAGACCTTATTGGATACTCCCTTTCAGCTAGGATTTCTGATTTGCGCTGGTCCTTCCAGCATGTTTTGTCGGTCATTCCGACACTAGGACTGATGTTTCCCACTACAACAAAATGAGGCTTAGATAGCAATAGTTAATAGCGTTTGACCTAATTCTCTTCAAATTCTCCAGATCAGATGATACCCAACGCTATTTGAAAAAGGAAATCTTGCGTACGAACGCTATACAGAAGGCGGGAGCTAAAATAATTTAGCGCGAGAAATAGAAATCCGTGCTTTTTCCCCTTCCTTCAGAAAACACCCTTTTTTATTCTTTTCCTCTTTATCGCCTCCACAAGAGACAATATTTTAAAACCCCTAATCTTAACATTGGATCGCATAATCCCAAACCTGCAATCATCAAATCCTCTCGTCATCAACAGCCAGTCCTTGAGCTCCCCAATTTGAACGACCATGAAAGGTACTACTGTCTTTCTTGTATATTTTTCACCAATTTATTGATTCGTTGAATCAAAAATTTGCGATTTTGAATTTGCGATTTGTTTTTTTGGTTTAGTTTGAATTCACGATTTGTTTTTTTGGTTTAGTTCGAATTCGCAATTTATTAGTTTATTGGTTCAGTTTCACTTATTCATGCGATTTGTTTTTTTTTTTTTGTGGGGAGTGTTAATAACATGTGTTTTTATTTTCATTTTGGTAAAATATAATTAATTTGGCATGTGCAAGAAACGAGAAATACAATAAATCTAGAAAGTACGTACATCAAATTTCAAACTATAATGCTGAATTATAAGTACTCTGGTTCTTGGTTATTTTTGTTTCATATCAAAGAATTGGACAACCATTCCACAACTGATAAGGTTAATAACTGAGCAGTGAACAGTGATCTAGCAAGTAGGACAATTTTTCTGAAAAGGCTAGAATGATTCTTTGTTAACAAATGTAAGCAAGTTGGAAGCTCCGTGCTGTTCATTGATATGTGACTTGAATGTAAAGCAACTGCAAGTGCGGCTGCAGAGATTTATAAACAGATGCACACAAAAAATAATTATAGAAGATGGTCTTCTCCTCTTCACTTCATCAATACCACCTATTTTAAGTTGTATCTGTTATGGTTTGTTGTATCCATTTCATTGTTTTAAGAATGGAGCATCTCATCTAGTTGGAATGATAACTGGAATCATGTATCTTCAGTGAAAACATACACATACTCTATATAGTGGTCCCTGTTTCAGAATTAAAGTATGCTCTTTCTCGCTTTTGTCAGGAGCCTATCTCCCATATCTGTATGCTAAGCTTCAGTATTGCTTTTGGTTGCTTCAGTGATTGCCCCAAAATTAGGACTCTTCTGATTTGTGGTTACTTTGGAGCTTTAAAGGACTATCAAGCAGTCACTGCCTAGCTTCTGAATCCTTAAGTGTTGCCAATTTCTTCACTTCTCACTTATGGAGTGGCTTTGTGTTGCCTCATCCCTATTGTGTTAAGGGTTCTTATTCACAGCTCAGGTCTGTTTTTTTTAAGAGCTTCTTCGTGAAATGTATCACATTGTAGTATGTTCCCTTCAGATTAGTATTTCATCTACTTATGGTTAATTTATTTTTTCTGTCTCTTTGTATGGATTTAGGGAAATATTGTGCATGCTTTTAGTGCCTGCTAATACGATATTAATGTTATGTAACGATGGTTAGATCAAGCTTTTTATTCAGTATTTTTCTGCAGTACTATAATGTTGGTGCAAGGCTTTTTATTCAGTGGGATTTTAATTGTGTTTGCCACATTCTATGCTACAGAAATGAGTCTTATTCTAGAAATATATGGCTTTGGCCACTTTAACATTAGTGTTGTTTTAGAGGAATCACCCTTTGTGCTTTTGCGTTTCTAGTTTTCTAGCTAAGTTAGCCTATGATATAAAGATTAGTTGTCTAACATTACACCATAAACTTGCAGTTAAAAAAGCAAACTTCCAACTTGTTTTTTGAGTTAAATTCAGATACTGACAGTCTTCTCCTCTTCACTTCATCAATGCCCCCGGAGTTTTCAGTTACAATAACCAAACTCAGTTCATTAACATTTACTTCATTTACCCATGCGTAAACCTGAACTTCGTAAGAACCAGTTTACAGGTTAACTAAAGTTTTTTTTGCATTACTTATACGTGAATGTAGGAGATTGCCCGGATGAAGTTTGCATAGCAGTAGCAATCTCCAACTACACCAGTCAACTAACTAGGACTGCAACCTATGCTGCAAGAAAATCATATCGTATGTTTAAATAAGCATTGATTTTATGTGCTGACTTAACCCTTTTAATTTTCAAAAAATTAATATGATACATGGTGTATTTTAGACATTAGAACTAAAGCCCTTTTTTTCTTTCTCACTTCATATGGGGACATTCATCAGGTGCATGTTTTTTTAACTTGCTCAGTTAACTTAGAATTATAATAAGTAAGAAATGAGTTAACAGGTTTCATTTGGCAGCCTCTGCAGCAGATAAAGGAGGAAATACATTTCTATTATATTTTTATGTTCAACTAGGGTTACTTTATGAGTTTTGCAGCTATATTTTTATTCTGACAACTTTATCTTGATTTTTAGCTTGTAATTTAGATTTAAGTAAATTTCATTTACCATTTAACTTTTACCTTAGAGGTTACTTTATGAGTTTTGCAGCTATATTTTTTTGCAGATAAGAATGATAAAATGAAACTTAAGTCGATTTTAAAATTTTAATTGGTACGGATAAAAAATATATTTTCATTTTATACAATGGAAAATTCAGCAGCGAATAACAACCGTTTAATTAACCGCCTCAGGGTTAAACAACTTAGCAACTTTTGTTTATATACTCACTTGGTTGTTCACACATTCATTTTGAAATGCGTAGTTTGTAGGATGGCTTATGTAGGGTAATAATAGTAATTAAGCAAGGTTTCTCTCCATTTTGTGAATAACTATCAAAACCTACGGTGTAAATGATGAACTGTCAAAACCAGTGTTATACTCACTGTTTAATTTCTAACAAATATAGGCAACACAAGCTAACACTTCTTTTACTATCAAAACCTGTGTTATAATAACTTTTTTACTATCTGTTGTTTGAAAACTGTCTTCTGTTAATACTCATGGAAAAGGCAGTTGAAGGTTGACAAAATTATAGTTTTTTCATACTTTTTCTAACTTTTGTTCACATATTTTATTTATTTTGAGGCAGTTAATTCTATCTGCTCATTCTTACGTCTTGTGTATAGTTATCATTCCTAATCTCCGTTAGAGATATCTTGGTCGAGACAAATCTTATTTGCACATTAACTTTAGAAATCATAACATTGTGATTAGGAAGATGTTAGATATTTTGTCAATTATGACCAAGATATCATCTTTTAGGGGAACAGAAGGAACAATTTGCATTATCCGAACATAGAAGTAATCCCATGTATGCTGATGATGATATATGTTATATACTCGATCCATCTCTTAAGCTATTAAAATTTTATTAATGTAGTATGCTTGTATTGATGAATCCCTAATGAATAGTATTATTTGAACATAATTCTCTAATCATGTAGTGGTCATTCTTCCAAGTAAACAGGTTTAAAAGATAATTTATTTTTGCTCCCTGTATTTGATGCTTAAAAAATAATTGAGTGGTTTTCTTGATTCGTCAGTTTTAACAAGAAATTTGAGATCTAATTTGAATTAAGTTCTACAACTTTTGATAGTCATTTTCCCATGGGAACAAGTGCACAAATTCTGTATTTGTTCATTCACTTGTATTTGTTAGCCTACTTTGTGAACTAGGCAACACAAAGTCAAGAAATCAGACATTGAAGAGCATTTTTAATTAGAAGGCTTCGGTTCGGATCGGAGAAGACACTACAGCCTAGATCGGACAGCTACAATTGTTCGGGTCGGGTCAGAGCAACATATCGGTTCGGATCGGATAAAATCTTCTGTTCGGGTCGGTGAACTGTTGCTGAGGAAATTGGTAAGGCATAGCTATTCGGATCGGAGGACAATATAGTCTCAATCGGATCAGAAAGCCACCTGGTTGCCATGGAAACAGATCGGAGCGGAGCAGATTAAAGAAGAAGAGAGCGTTGCATCCAAGCCAATCCGGGTCGGATCGGGTATCCCGATCCGAACCCCTTATATGTGTGTCTCCGACCCGAGCCCATGTTCCATATCATTCTCCAGCAAAAGCGCCTGGATATCCGGATCGGCTATGACCAGTTCCTACCCATAACGTTCATTACTCTGATGCGTTGTCAACACAATAATTCATCCGAACCCGAGGCTAATGGGATGGGCGACACGTGGCTCCGATCCGGATCGGGTTTTGAGCAAATTCACCCCTATAAATACCCCGTCTGGAGACAAAGAAAAGGATCTTTTTTTGGGCATTTCGAGAATTCAACCACCTCCATAGTCCAAACTCCAATACTCCCGGAGAATCCAAATCATCTTTCATTTTTGTTTTAGTCAATTGAGTGAATATAAGTGAGTTGTGAGTGGAATTGAGTGAATCTTACATTGTATTTGCAACTGAATCATTGAATATAGTAAAAGATAAGTGGACGTAGGCATTTCTTCGCCGAACCACTATAAATCCTGTGTGTTCATTTTTATTTTATCTCATTTCATTTTGCTTTTAATCAATTTGGGTGTTAGAACCACTTTTGGGTCTAACATTTTGGTGCTTTCACTGAGAATCCTCATCTAAATTCTTTATTTTCCGGGATTTCTTTCTACTTTTTGGACCGTTGAGTTCAAAGAAGTTAATCCTTAAGTTTCTCCGCTCTTTTATATTTGTTGAAGTGATTGTCAAAGAGTCATGGCCAAAGGAAAAGGCAAAGAAGTTCAGTCTGTTCGAGGAAATGGAGATGGCGAAGGTCAGCAAAATGCGGTTGTAACAAGGTCTCGGGGGCAGAGTTCAGCAGAAGGAAGAACCAATGCAGGAAATCCGAGCCGCCAACAGGGGGAAAGCTCCGATCCGATCCGGGTAGGAGATTCTGAAGCAGTGCATTCCCCCAATCTAAACCGACCCGAACAGCTTGCCACGTACCGATCCGACCCGGCCCCTCAGCTCCGAACCGACCCGACCTCCTACCTCCGATCCGACCCGATGCTTGGTGAAGCTGGAACCTCTACTCGAGTCCCTACGAATGCTCCAATTCCAGCCACCAGGGTTAGTGATCAGGTCAATCCATCTGCGCCCATCACTCAAGGAGATTTCTCGCGCTTACTTGACATGCTTGAGAGCACAAGGGAGGCTATGAAAGTTCACGAGCGCACTAATCTCATGATGCAGGAAAATATGAGGCTCATGAGTCGGGAGATTAGTGAACTCCGTCGACAGAGAACTCCATCACCGGTTCGTCACACACCAGTGGATCAATCTTCATCTTCCGAGGAAGAGCGGCCCCGTGAACGAAGGCCGCTCGAACGACCTCAGAACGTGGAGGAGCTGACATTTGGATCTTTGGGATCTCGTGAGGATATTGCACGAGCGCTAGGAAACAATGACCCCACTCGAGGGTAAAGACTCCAATCCCCTCCTCCCGAGATCGACCGGGAGCGCAGGGAACGGAATCGAGCAGAGGCAGCTCGAAGAAGAAGGGCATCTCCTGAACAAGAGCCCAAAAGGAACTCGGATACTAGAGCCAGGGAACCTGAGCGGCCCCTAACTAATGCTGATGTGCAGGCAATGGTTCGCCAGATCATGTCCGAGAGCCGGAACTATACAAATGAAGATTATGGCATCGAACGAAGCCATACTCCCTTCACCGATGATATACTCGACTTTCAATTTCCCCGACGCTTTAACTTGCCACAGATGGATAAATACAACGGAAGGACTGATCCGGGATAGCATTTAATGCGATACTCGTGGCTCATGAATGCAGCTGCTGCCCCTGATGAAGTGAAGTGCAAAGCATTCCCAATCTACTTAGAAGACGTGGCGCTGTTCTGGTTTACCCGACTTCCTCCTCGTTTGATTTCGAATTACAAGGAACTAAGCGAGCGTTTCATGAACGAATTCCGACTCCATGCCCGAAAGTCCAAAAGTGTTATTGAATTATCGAGAATCAAGCAGGCACCAGGAGAGTCTTTGAGGGCATATCTTGACCGTTTTAACCAAGCGGTGACTGAGGTCAGTGACCCGCATGAGCCCACTATTCTGATGGCGTTGAAGGAAGGAGTCGATCCTGAATCCGAGTTCAGAGATTATCTTTCTGGGAAAACACCCTCCACAAGAGAGATATTCTACGAAAAAGCCGATATTTATCTAAGGCGAGAGGAGGCCAGGGCAAACCGAAAAAGAAAATCTGAGACGGCTTCAAAGGAGAATGTGCAGAGTAATATCGCCGTGAAGCAGTCTGGGGAAAGTTCTGGCAATGTTGAAGTAAATGTAGGAAACAAGGGTGGAAACAGCAATGCTGGAAGCGGGGGTAACAACAACAATAACCGTAATCCGAACGGTAACAGAAGAAACAGAAATAGGGGAAGTGATCCTAACAAAAGATCCCGATTCCAGAACTACGAGAATTATACACCATTGAACGACACCCTGGAAAATATTTATCTGGATACGTACAATGTGTTACAGTACAAAAGACCGCCACCTCATGATTCGACCGAGAAAGAAATGGCGACAGGGAAATTTTGTTTGTTTCATGGAACTCATGGGCATTCAACCAATGAATGTCGGCATTTGAGGGATGTGATTGAGAAGCTGCTGCGTGAAGGGAAGTTGGATGAGTACAAAGTTGCCCCGAGGGACAGGGGGCAAGGAGTGCAGGCTCCAAAACAGATTCTACCTGCTCCCAAGCCTACAGCGCAGCAGAAAGGTAAAGGAATTGTTATCAACTCCATAGTAGGCGGACCTCACTCAGCAATCCGAAGTTTCAGATCAATGGATCAATATGTAAATGCTGCCAAGCATCTAGACGCGAATGAAGGTGATGATTTGGAAGATATCACCCCAATAAAACAACAGAAGACCATGTTTGACGACGTGGTATTTCGCAGCCGAGACAATACTGGGATACAATCACCCACCAATGATCCGTTGGTTATTACTACCACCATTGGGCCGGCCTTGGTCCATAAGGTATTAGTAGACAACGGAAGTTCCGTTAATATTTTGTTCAAGAAGTCATTTGATCAGATGAAGCTTGAATCTGAAGATGTGAAGCCATTTGAAGGATGGATCAGAGGCTTCAACGGGGCGTCAACAGCTCCCATGGGATACATAGAGTTGCCCGTGACCCTGAGGCAAGGAGAACGTAGAAGAGTGCGGATGCTTCAGTTCGTAGTATTGGACGTAGATTCGCCTTATAATGCATTTTTGGGGAGGCCTGCCCTCGCTGAATTCAGAGTTTGTATCGCCCCTTGGTGCTTGTTACTTAAGTTCCCAACCGAAGCCGGAACTGGAGTAATGAGAGGGGATCAAGTTTCCGGACGGGCCTGCTATGTGGCCGAATTAAAGATGTTGATGAAAGGACTTAACGTTGAGAGTAAAGATGCCTCGTCTCCCTCAAAGGGGGACTCGGCATAGCAATTAGAGAGATTGACCCCAAAGGAGTTGCCCAAAGGAACGCCTGAAGACCTGGATCCCAGAAAAGACGAGGAACCAGAGGCTAGGAATGCAACTCCTAATGAAGCGACAGTGGAAATTCCCATTGATAAAGCTGATCCGACAAAAGTTTTGAAAATTGGTTCTCAATTGGATCCACGACGAGCTAAAGAACTAACGGACTTCTTGAAGGCAAACTTAGACGTGTTTGCCTGGACCCATGCTGACATGTGTGGGATATCGCCATCCATTATAAGTCACAAATTGAATGTAAATCCGAAGCATCCGCCTGTGAAACAAAAGAGACGCATGCTGGGCCCAGAGAGGTCGGCTGCTCTCAAAGAGGAAGTAGAGAAGTTGAAGCAGAATGGATTTATTCGAGATTCAACATATCCCGACTGGATATCGAATCCCGTCTTAGTAAAGAAGCCAAACGGAAAGTGGCAGACTTGCATTGACTTTTCAGATTTAAACAAAGCTTGCCCAAAAGATAGTTTCCCACTTCCCAGGATTGACCAGCTTGTAGACTCGACAGCAGGTCATGAACTTCTCTCTTTCATGGACGCATATTCTGGATATAACCAAATTCCTATGCACGTACCAGACCAAGAACATACGAGCTTCATTACGAATTTGGGATTATATTGTTATGTTGTAATGCCATTCGGATTGAAAAACGCTGGAGCTACTTATCAGCGCTTGGTGAACAGAATGTTTTATAATCAAATAGGAAAAACTATGGAAGTTTATGTGGATGATATGCTTGTCAAATCGAAGCAGTCCTCCAGCCATACGCAAGACTTGGCGGAAATGTTTGGTATCCTGCGAAAGTACCGGATGAAATTGAATCCTCTGAAATGCTCATTTGGAGTGGCATCGGGAAAGTTCCTTGGCTTCATTGTGAGTTCCCGAGGAATTGAAATCAACCCTAGCCAGATAGCAGCGATTAGAAATATCGAAGAGCCGAGGAAAATTAAAGACGTCCAAAGTCTTGCAGGGAAAGTAGTGGCGCTGAGTAGATTCATCTCCAAAGCCACAGACAAATGTGTTCCGTTTTTTGATTTGATAAAAAGAGGAAAGAAGAACTTCGAGTGGACTCCGGACTGTGTTGAGGCCTTTCGAAATCTATTGGAACTGCTAGAGAAACCGCCGATTTTATCAAAGCCCGTAGATCACGAAGAATTGTTTGTTTACTTGGCAGTCTCGGCTCACGCCGTCAGCACAGCCCTGGTTCGAGAAGAAGACAAAATACAAAGGCCAGTGTATTATGTAAGCAAGAAATTAGCAGCGGCAGAGCGCAACTACCCAAAAATTGAGAAGCTCGCTTATAGCCTCCTGAAAACTTCGTCACTATTTCCAAGCTCATCCAATAACCATATACACCGACCAGCCCTTAAGGCAGGTGTTGCAGAGACCCGAAGCATCGGGAAGGTTGATCAAATGGAACATAGAACTAAGTCAGTTTGATTTGAATTTTCAACCACGAAAGTCAATCAGGGGGCAAGCTCTAGCAGACTTTATCGCGGAATTCACCATTCCAGAGGAGGAAGTAGTCGATGACAGAGTGGTTAAGTCTGAGGATGAGTTGAAGATAGATCCGTGGAAACTATATACAGATGGAGCCAAGAATGAACGAAGGTCCGGAGCTGGAATCGTCTTAGTCACCCCCGAAGGACGGTCGTTATATTACGCCCTGCGATTAGAATTTTCGGCGACTAACAATGACTCTGAATATGAAGCCCTGATTGCCGGGCTGAAGCTTGCTAAAGACCTCGGAGTGAAAATGTTAGATATATTCTGTGACTCTAAAATTGTTGTTTGCCAAGTGCGAGAGGAATTTGTGGCTCGAGGACCTCGACTTATCGCCTACCTCAAGAAAGTGAAAGAGCTATTGAATAGCTTAGAGCGGTACAACATAACACACATTCCCAGAGTTGAAAACCAGAAAGCGGATAGACTGGCAAAGCTGGCTAGTTCCGACAATCCAGAAGAGACTGAAATAATTCCAATTGAAACGTTGGAATCGCCAAGCTTTGAGTCAATGGAAATTGAATTCGCTTTTGAAGCGAACCAGAGAAGGATTCGTGGATGACTCCAATTAAGAATTTCCTTAAGAATTGGACACTCCCATCGAAGAAGAGTGAGAAAAGAGCTGTAGTTCGCAAAGCTACCAGATATGTCATACAAGATGATACTCTCTATAGGCAAGGATTTTCTATGCCCCTGTTACGATGTATAGCACACGACGACATCAAGCGTGTACTAAGAGAAGTACACGAAGGTGAGTGTGGAGATCATACAGGAGGTCAAACTTTAGCAAAGAAGATATTGCGGTACGGATACTTCTGGCCTACGATCAATAAAGATGCAGCTGATTATTCACGACGCTGCGATAAGTGCCAGAGATTCACCAAAATCCCCAGGGCACCGTCGACCCAACTTAAATCAATGGTGAGTCCTTGGCCATTTGCCACGTGGGGAATTGATATCATTGGAGTTCTACCAATTGCTAAAGGAGGAGCTAAGTATGCAATAGTGGCCGTGGACTATTTTACGAAGTGGGTGGAAGCTGAGCCCTTGACCAAGATCACGGCAAGAAAGGTGATAAGTTTTGTGGTCAGAAATATCATATGCCGGTTCGGGATCCCAAGGACGATTATAACTGACAACGGGACCCAATTTGATAGTACTGAATTCAGAAATTTCTGCCAGAAGTATAGGATAGACAAACGATATACTGCAGTTGCCTATCCGCAATCGAATGGGCAAGTAGAGGCAATAAACAAAGTAATAAAATCCATCCTCAAGAAACGATTAGAGCGTGCAAAGGCAAAGTGGGTTGATGAATTGCCCCTAGCTTTGTGGGCATATCGAACAACATTTAAAACGGCCACCGTTCATACCCCTTTCTCTCTCTCCTTTGGCTCAGAAGCTGTAATTCCAGTTGAACTAGAAGTTCCTTCCCACAGGGTGACATATTATGACCCGATGACAAATCGGGCACTTTTACTTGAGTCTCTTGATGAAGTCGAAGAGAAAAGGGACGAAGCAGATTTGCGTGCAGCAAGACATCGACGTCAGATGGCACGCTATTACGACAAAAAAGTTCGCCTCAGGACTTTTGAACCAGGAGATTTGGTGCTAAAGAGAGTCTTTCCATCCCTTCCTCACCTTGGTCCAAAATGGGAAGGACCCTTTGTCATTCAACGGAAACTTGAAAAAGGAACCTTCAAGTTAACGACCGTGGATGGCGAAGAAGTCCCCAGAGCATGGAATGCCCAGCACTTAATGCGATATTTGGATTAAAAATGCTGTACTTTGTGTTATTTTTCTTATGAACTCTGTAATAAGGCACGACTTGCCTTGGGAAAATCTGACGATATGAATGAAGAACTATAAAGTGGATGTAGGCTACGACTTAGCCGAACCACTATAAAAATACTGTGTGTTATTTACTTTTATGCATTACATATATACATTTATTAGTTATTCTGTTGTGATTATAAGATACAAGATAACTCGCAACCTAAAAAGGTTGAAAACAGTTTAGACATAAAAAGAAGCACAACGACTATTTGTGCGATAAGACATAAAAGAATGAGAAAACGACATTCTTAACTCTAACTCTCCAGAGAGAGAGAGAGAGAGAGAGTATAAAAGCGTCTCCGACTGAGCGCTGAAAAAGAAATTCTCCTCCTAACTCTAACTCTCCAGAGAGAGAGAGAGTATAAAAGCGCCTCCGACTGAGCGCTAAAAAAGAAATTCTCCTCCTAACTCTAACTTTCCAGAGAGAAAGAGAGTATAAAGGCGTCTCCGACTGAGCGCTGAGAAAGAAATCTTTCCCCGTTGAAAGACCGGGGAATTAACAGATGACTGAGCTCGAACTCTAACTCTCAAGAGAAAGAGAGAGAGTATAAAAGAAATGCCAGAAAAAACGATAGGTACTGACGGCACAGGAAGTGCTATCCCGTCAGAAAATCGGGAGCATTCGGATTGCTTGATTAAGCATTAAATAATTTGTGGGAATTGACTGGGGACACTTATGTACACGCATATTTCCCCCCTCCACAACTTCGATTCATAACTATAGACATGCATTTTTACATAAGTGCAGAACTACTAACAAATAAACATTGCAAAAAATGAGTTATTTTTATTTACAAATGAATGAGTTTGTACAGGAAAATAGCCAAAAAAGAAAGTGCAGGAGCTACTCTTGTAGCAGCAATTATTGGTTCACTAAATGCTAAAACGATACAAGGCAATCCACTATTTAGATTTTGAATGAGCCTTGGATTTCTTGACGGCTTTCTCCGCGTCCTTTGCTTCTTTCTCAGCCACCGTCAAGATTTGTTTTGTCTTCTTTTTTCCTGAAGATGCGGTGCTGGAGCCAGTAGACTTCTTCCCGGAGGGCGGGGCGCTGGAATCAAGAGAAGATTTTTTAGCGAGTTCTTCTGTAATAGATCTAGTTGAGAGCTTAACAACTAACCTTGATCCCGCATCCACGACTGCGAGGGGTTTGAGGACTTCGGGGTCTAGCTCTTCAGCTTTTAATTGCAAGCGTTTGTCGTGATCGGCTTTCATCGCAGCCAAGGTAACATCATCAGCATTTTTTGACTCCCCGACTATTGCAACTTCTGGTTCCTCTTCATGCCCCCCGTCTCCGCCATCGTCCTTTAAAGATGCTATCATTTCTTCATCATGAGGAGTGGCGACCTTAGTCGGCTCACTTCCTTCTTCCAAGTCTATAGAAGCAGCCTTGTCTTCCCCTTTTTTGGCCTTATCTGCGGGCTTTGTCCCAGCGGTGGCTCCCTGAGTCACATCTGTCTTTACGGATGATTCAACACCTACAGAATGAGAAGTAACAGTTATCAACTCAGGCGAAAACAATGGGTCTTTCATCGATTGTTCGATCACGTGGCGAAAAGTAGAAATAGCCTTGGCAAATTGAGGAGAAAAGGTAGGGATACCTTCCGAAGACTTTTCTGCGGGGGTGGCTACTACCTCTGGTGTTGTTTCAGGAATAGGAGACAGCAGAGTTGTTCGGGGAATTCCCAGATTTTCAGGATCATACCCCTCTACTTCAGAAGTTGCAGGGGCAGAAGAGGAGGAACCAGCTTCGAGAACAGTTTTTTGTTTAGACTTCTGTCTCTCTTCTTCCATGGCCTCAGCAATAAGGCGGCGCCCTTCAGCTAGGCTCTCCAGTTCATCATCCCTCAAGTATTTCTTCATTAGTTTATCTTCATCGAGGGAATCGACCATAAGTTCCTCTTTTTCCCACTCGACGATCTGATTCCATACCTGAACTAGAGTGGATGGATAGTCCTCGATCCAAGAAATGTTTCGGCGACGAATAATATGTGCGAAGAATTCAATCATTAGTTCGCCGAAACCCTGAATATCAGCCTCCGCCTCTGATAGTTGCTTGCGAGCTTCCTCCGCAGATTTAATAGCACACTCCACATTGCCCTCGGCCAGGGCAGCTCTGTTCTCTGCCTCCAACAGCTTTGAAGCCAAGTCAGCGTTCTTCTTTTCTAGGTCAGCGCTCCTCTTTGCTAACTCGGCGTTTTTCCGTTCAAGCTCAGCATAAGCAAGACGTGTCTTAGCAGCTTTTGACTTGGCCTCGTCAGTTTGCTTTTTTAATTCAGAGCGCTCCTGAGTGTGAGATTCAAGCAAGTCATGATAACGCTTTTGCATGTCCTCGAATTGTTGTTTGAAATTAGAAGCGTCCCTTTGAGCGACCGCTAGCTGAGCTTGAGTGTCTTCCAAATCTTTTCCTAGAGCTTTTAAGGCCTTAGCATCCTCTTCCGCAGTCTTTTGCATTGAATCAGTATTTGTGATTAGAGTGCGGATGATTCTAGAAAGATTGCGTGAATATTTGAACATCTCGGTATATTGTTTTTCCACCGCATCAATCTTTGCTTTGGCCTCATCCGCCCACTTAGAAGAAATAGGTTCAAGAGCGGGTAAAAAAGTCAAAGTCTCGAAGTAGTGCTCGGGAAATTGCTCCACCAAATATGCCCGCTTTACTGCAGTTTCCGCATCTAGTGGGGGAGGAGCGGGGATCGATAATTCGGTGTCCCTGTGTGAAGAGGATTCGGTAGTCTCTTTGTCTGTCCTAGGTCGTTTAGTAGCAGGGACCTTGTGCTTGCTTCGAGACCCAGTTTCTTTTGGAGGAGTTCTCTCTCTGGTGCGCTTTTCATGGGAAGAAGTGGAGTCTTTAGATGGTGGTTTGTCCTCTTCCCTGTGGCTTTGATAGCCCTTATATTTCTCTTGTTCCGGTCGAACTGGTGAGCGGGAACGTGAGGGTCGAGAACGATAGGGATCATAAGGTCTTCTCTCCTCCCTACCACGATCATCTCGGCGATCATACTCGACATCCTGAGGAGGATTGGACATGCTGCGACGAAGCTTTCTTATATCGTAGTAGGATCGAGACATTGTACCTGCACGATAAAACGAACGAAATTTAGAATTAATGGATTCACGAGGAAAGAGGTGCAATGAATGCTAATGCCGTTATATAAAGTGTATCCTAAGTGGTGTGTTTCCCCCCAACCAACCCGAGTCTGAAGCTAGACTAGTACGGGCAGGCTCTTTGGCCTTAGCGGGAGTGGTCTCTTCAGAAGAGGTGAAGACTAAAGGATCCTTCCTGAAATCCTCTGAAGTGTATATAGTCTCAGGTAAGGGGAGATCCCCCAAACCCTGAAATATTTGCTCATCAGTACTAGGGGCATCCCCCTCGGAAGCGTGAAGTGGTGACTCTTGGGAGGATTTTTACTTTTCTAGAGAAGTAGTTTCCTCGGGGGCAATATATCCTTCACGATGCTTATCGGCCGGATTAGCCAATTCATCATCTTGTGTAAAAGATGGAGAAGGTGAAGTGTGAAGAGGCGCTGTAGGAATTCCTGAGCCTTCTCCTGTCTCTGGGACTACCTCCACTGGGGGAATATATGCGTATGGAACCGTCCCATGACCAATGCTACGAAAAACAGATAACAGCCCATGAAAGTGAAGGTATTCGTCTTTAAGGGCTTCGTCGATAGCCAAGAACTTCTGATCTCCATTAAGGAGTCGGTGCATCCGGTCAAAGAACACCTGATCTGATATTTGTTTGGGGTTGTCGACTGCAAACAAAAAGGAAAACAAGTCAAGGTGATGATTCAAGTGTATAGAGCCCGGATTTAGAACATCAGTGCTTTACTTGATTTTGTCCACCTCCTGGCGCATCCAGGCTGTCGCTTCACATAGAACCATTCTAGTCTGGAATCTCCAGGTTTACTGCTAAATGGTGCAGAGATTATCTTCCTTTTTGGAACTGATTCGAAGTAGCAGAAGGATGGAGTCTCTCGAGTTCGATGCTTGAAATTATAGAAGAAGTGAACGTCATCGAACGTGAGCTCTATGCCTAAGATTTCACGATATGCTATGTACAAGGTGTGCAAATAGGCATATGAATTGGGATGCAACTGCATGGGGGCAATCCGCATTTGTCTTAAAAAGTCAACGATGAAGGGAGAGAATGGAGGAATGGCGCCGACCATGCACATCAATCGAGTGACCGTCATATATCCTTCTGGAGGGTTATGGGGACGATCAGAGCGTGAAGGCACTAGAGTATCCCTTTTCATTATTCCGTACTTTAAGCAAATTCGGACAAGTCGATCGTTGTCGATTGTTGATTCAACGGAGTCTGGAGGTGATTCCAATATAATGGCCGATTCAAATTCGTCAGGAGCTCGATCGTCACCAATCCCTCCTTCCTCCTCAAAACCCAGAGAAACTTCATTCTCTGAAGACACCTCGTCGCTTTCTCGATGTCCAGCCCCGTAATCTGGACCCTCGCTGTCCCATTCTGGATCCGAAGAAGAAGATATACCCTCGAGAGTGATTTTGTTAGAAGTTTCCGGGGCTT
This sequence comes from Allium sativum, assembly GCA_030737875.1. Taxonomy (NCBI): domain Eukaryota; kingdom Viridiplantae; phylum Streptophyta; class Magnoliopsida; order Asparagales; family Amaryllidaceae; genus Allium; species Allium sativum. The sequence goes on along the minus strand of CM060925.1, from coordinate 300,116,590 downwards.
CTTTCCTCTCAGCTAGTCTGGAAGAGCGTCTGGGCCTCATTGTCATAGAACTATTGAAGAAGCAATAGCACGGATTAGAGTAAATTAGCCCGTACCCCCCTGTGTATGTGTGTGAACTAAAATGTGTGCAGCGAATGTGAGAAATGCAAGGTAAAAGTGCAACAATGTAAGATGAAACTTTGAAGAGAAAGTGATAGTCAGAGTAGTTCTTAATGTTCATTTATGTCCGCAAGGCACTATCCTAACTGTTCATGAAGTTGGAAGTAATATCTTTTAAATAGTTGGACGAAAGTTTGTGTTTTAGATTGAGTAGTTTTCGGTTCGGATGCAGACACCAGGTTTGGATCGGATGAGCAAAGGCTCACACTCAGAGAGAAATATCCGGATCGGTTCGGAGGTTGACTTTCGGGGCGGGTCGGATTAACCTAGATAACCATATTACTATTCTCTCTTTTGTTTCATAACCCGGTCCGACCCGGGCGCATAAGTCTTAACCTCCATTTTATTCCTAGCTCCGACCCGACCCGGTTAAACGAGTTAAGTCCCATTTCCTTGTTCTATTGCCCCGACCCGGTCCGGATCTGTGAAATTCTCTCTTTCCCTTTTTTCTCCTACTGTTCCCCTACCCGAACCGATCTCCTTCAATTTCCTTCCTCTTCCTCCTCTTAAGTAGTGAACCCAACTCGATGTCCCAAGCCTTAATTAAAATCAAGTGAGTAAGCACTCAGGTATTCAACAGCGAGTCTCAATATCCTCCTCCAACGCCTCGAAATGGTGCCGACGCCATTAACGACGAAGGCGGAGGATGAAGGAAGTCGTGGCGGTGGAATTAGTCAATTACTTTGCTCGAATCGTTCAACTTAGCTACGGATGTAAATTAAAAAAAATTATGGCAACGAGATTCAAGATTACAAGGCTACCTATGTATTTAATTCAAAGATTGAAGCGAGAATTTTGAAGTTTCTTGGAAAGACTAAGGTTTCTATGTGGAATCGGTTCGGATGAGAAGAAACAGTGAATGAAAGAAAGGAAGAAAAGTGAAGTGAATTTATATAAAAAACAAGCGGACTATTCGTATTCCCGATCGGACCGGCTCGAAAAGCCCAATGACGCATCTTGGCCCACTAATCCCTTGCAGAGTATAGGAAGAAAGAGATCCGTTCGGGTCGGAACCCAAGGCAGAAATCCGTCCGGGTCGGAATCCGAACCGAACAGGATGAAGTGCGATAGCTTGGCATGTGAATTCAGAAGGAAGGATGAAGGTATTGTGCCATGGCAGTCAAAGCATGCTCCGTTTCCAACAGAAGCATCCTTTGAGGGGGAAAAGTGTTAGCCTACTTTGTGAACTAGGCAACACAAAGTCAAGAAATCAGACATTGAAGAGCATTTTTAATTAGAAGGCTTCGGTTCGGATCGGAGAAGACACTACAGCCTAGATCGGACAGCTACAATTGTTCGGGTCGGGTCAGAGCAACATATCGGTTCGGATCGGATAAAATCTTCTGTTCGGGTCGGTGAACTGTTGCTGAGGAAATTGGTAAGGCATAGCTATTCGGATCGGAGGACAATATAGTCTCAATCGGATCGGAAAGCCACCTAGTTGCCACGGAAACAGATCGGAGCGGAGCAGATTAAAGAAGAAGAGAGTGTTGCATCCAAGCTAATCCGGGTCGGATCGGGTATCCCGATCCGAACCCCTTATATGTGTGTCTCCGACCCGAGCCCATGTTCCATATCATTCTCCAGCAAAAGCGCCTGGATATCCAGATCGGCTATGACCAGTTCCTACCCATAACGTTCATTACTCTGATGCGTTGTCAACACAATAATTCATCCGAACCCGAGGCTAATGGGATGGGCGACACGTGGCTCCGATCCGGATCGGGTTTTGAGCAAATTCACCCCTATAAATACCCCGTCTCGAGATAAAGAAAAGGATCTTTTTTTGGGCATTTCGAGAATTCAACCACCTCCATAGTCCGAACTCCAATACTCCCGGAGAATCCAAATCATCTTTCATTTTTGTTTTAGTCAATTGAGTGAATATAAGTGAGTTGTGAGTGGAATTGAGTGAATCTTACATTGTATTTGCAACTGAATCATTGAATATAGTAAAAGATAAGTGGACGTAGGCATTTCTTCGCCGAACCACTATAAATCCTGTGTGTTCATTTTTATTTTATCTCATTTCATTTTGCTTTTAATCAATTTGGGTGTTAGAACCACTTTTGGGTCTAACAGTATTTTAAACAATTTTGCTTGCTTGTATATATCTAGTCTTCTAGACCACACACACATATCTCTCTCTCTCCTTCTCTCTCTGCACGTCTAACATTGAAATAATACAATATCTAGCATCTACAGTTAACTAATTTTGAGAATTCTCGAATGCTTAAAATGAGTGTCCATCTGATTGCTTTTTCAATATGCAGCTTCTTACCAGAGTATGAAGGACCTCAGTCCTTATAATACTACAGTCTGTACTTTTTTATATCAAGTAATAAATCGTGGTTAGCTATTCTCACAAACTCAACTTTTGATTTCAGATTTTTGTTGGTGGCTTGGATGAGAGAATTCCCGAGGAAGAATTGCGCTGGCTTTTCAGCACTTATGGAGCATTGGTTGATATAAAATACTAGCAGGAAAGCGATGTGGTTTTGTTCAGTATGCTAGCAGGTTTGCAATATTTTATTTTATCTTTATAATATCACTACTACAATGTCAGAAGTATTCAGATACTCCATGAGATTTATGGTACAGTGAATTTGTTACTTTGTTTCAGTGTATCCGAAGTATTAGGATTCAAACAATATTTATTTTTACTATGTTCAAAGTTTACATATATGTTGCTATCAAGTGCTATTTATATTACTTCACCAAATTAAAATGGGGCTACAGCGTTTCAGCTAATATCCCCAGCTGAATGCATTCTTTGAATCCCTTCAAGATATAATGAATGTTTATGCGGCCTATCCTCATGGATTTTCCATTTTATCTTTATATTGATTAAAGAAAAGTGACTGGTGTGGTGGAAGATGGTCTGAAGTTCATCGTAGACAGCAATGAGATAACTTTCGATTTGCAAAGCACATTCAGTATTTTTTTTTTCAATTACCCTTTTTTTTGTGTCATACATGTACCATTCCATTTCATTTCAGTGGAAGCTGCTGTGGCATTTGTGTTGCTGTTGTGTTTCATTTCATTTCAATATAACAGCCCATCCTTGCCAGCGTTTGTGCTGCTGCGCCTCGCGTTGAAGCTGCTGATGTCGCTTCCGATAATCTGGTTCCTTCTTCTGAGTTGCTTGCTGTGGGAATCCCTGCTCAGAAGCAGGCTTTTCCTTCCAGTGCCTATAATTCAATTGTGCATGTTGTTTCGACACAAAGCTCTGTCCCTTATGATGCCATCGCTGTCTATAGCAGCACAAGCTGTGTTGTCAAATGCAGCAACACAAGCAGCTGCTACATGCAGCCACCGTCCATCACAGTCAGGAAAGAATTTTAATTTTAAATACACATTCCTAATGCCTTATTGCTTTTAATTTTACTCAATCCGAAATACCAATCATTGCATACCACCCATCTTCCCAGTGTTTTTTTTACTATCTGCCCCTAAGGTACTGAATTTTCTAGTTGAAACATGGCAGCTTTAGCTTCCTCCATTAGAACTAGTCTTTGGAACTCTTTTCTATCATTTTCTATTAGATTTTCTTACAAATGATATCTGAAAACTGATTACACATTAGGAATGTTAAATGAGGATGAAAAAAAGGGGATTGCTTAATTTGCAATAGATTGTGATGCTGACTTAAAATTACCAACTACAACCAAAAAATTATATCCACCTGTTTATATTTTTGAATGGACATTTTGCTATAAATAAAATTATAAGTCCTATCACCTTGATTTAACCAATCGATTTTCATTCTCCCAACGTTTTCAAGAACAGCTTTGTTTATTAGGTTAGATAAGTTCTCGGTTTTTATGGCCTATATTGAGTGATTAAGTCCTTGTCGTGTGGATTTTGAAACAATTGCTTATAAAGTAGTCAACTTCACTATATATTCCTTCATGCAGCTGCTGCATGCTTTCTTTTGATCCGTTCCTAGATTTAAGTGCTTTGAGTTCGCCTATCAAAATAAAAAGTGGATTTCCTATAACTTTAGTATTTAGAGTCTACTCCCCGTTTATGAAGATTCATCAAGCTGAATTTCTCTTTGCATATGCACATATTTGTTGCTGTCACTGTAAACTTCATGATATGCAAAAACCTTACTGTATTATGGTGCCAGTAAATATAGGTATGTAGAAGATGTTTTCACACAGGGGTGTATCAGAGTTTGTTCTTTATACTTGTTATATTGGATCTTCAGTTTACAGATGCAACAAACCACAATTATCTACTTAGCAAATTACATGAAGGTGCTAAGAAAGTTTGATGTGCTGGTCTACTCTTGTTGAAATTTTGCCTATTTCATTGATTTATCATAAGGTTTCTCAGGCACATATCAAATTTAATGCAGAAATGTAATGCTGAAGCGAACTTGTTGGATGGTAGGCGCATGGATATAGGATGTCACAGTGGCTAGAACACCTTGGATGCATAAAGCACTAATAACAGTGAAGCATTTCAAACTTCATTTATAATTTTATGGAAATAATATTTGTTTTGATTATCATGGTTGCAAAATGGTATTTGATTTTCTTATTTCAACTGTTGTTTGGGATCATAAATTGGTTGTTCTTTTCATTAAATTGAAATTCTTTACTGTAAAATCAAATAAGACAGAAGTGCATGTACTAAAAGTTCCCTTCTTGCTTTCCAACCACCTGCTCTATGTTTTGTTACAAAATCGTGTTCATCTCACCTTCAAAAAAATTTATCTCTGAAGCCATAATGTTTTGGCCTAAACTGTCAATCATAGAGTTACAGGAAATGTAACAACCCGTATTTTCAACAACCTGTAATAATGAAAATCGAGGCAGAATTTAATTTAAAAATGTGAATCAAGGGAAACGGGCTATGCCATTGCGTTCGTCTCGGAAAAATACGCGAAATAGAGTCCGAGTTTCCGAAAATCGGAGTCCGTGTGACCCAGTTAAGACCCATTGAAGTTTGTAGAAAATTCCTAAGTAAAAACAGATTTAAATTTTAAATTAAGAAACTAGGGTTAGGGCAAACTGGGCAGGCGGGAAAAATTCCCGCCCAGGACCCCAGGTCGACAGGCCTGTCGACAGGGGTCTTAGCATGTCGACTGCCCTGTCGACAGCCCTGTCGACAGGGGGTGCCCGGGCTGTTTAGCCTGGTGCACCATTTCTGATTAGGGCTTGGTCTTGTGGCTTGTTTCTAGAGAGTTCCGAGATCTGATGGACCTAATTGAATCTAGGGTTAATCCTATGGTCCAAATCACTAACCTAATCTATAAATAAGACCCTAACCTACCCTAAATCATTCATTATTCAATCTAGCAACTAAACTATGCCAAAATCCATCCTCTCATGGCCTCCACCCTCTTCATACAATTCCTAAACAAATCCCTAAGAGATTTCCATGCATACAAGGGTATTTAGGCTTGTATGATCCTCCTTAGTTTGCATTAAAGGCTTGTTTCTCTATTGGCATCATAAAGGAGGAGTCTTGATCAAGTTTGCTTGCATTTGGGGGTTTTAAATTAGTTGCATAAGGGGTTTCTTACATTTGCTATACTCATTTGAGTCCGCCTAAGCATTGTAAGCCCTCTTACCTTCATTTTAGAAACTCTAAAGTTAATATGTGATGAAAGTTGGGATTTTTGTATGTTTAATGAGTTGTGCATGCTTATGCGAGTTCACTATGCTAGGTTATGCATGTTTAATGAGTTATGCATGCTTATGCTAGTTCACTATGCTATGTTATGCATGTTTAATGGGTTATGCATGCTTATGAGAGTTCACTATGCTATGTTACACATGTTTGATGAAGTATGCATGTTTTGATTTGCAAGTTTAACAAGTTATGCATGTTCACCAAGTCATGATTTGCAAGTTTAACAAGTTATGCATGTTTATGCAAGTTTACTAAGTCATGGTTTGCAAGTCTAACAAGTTATGCATGTTTATGCAAGTTTACTAAGTCATGGTTTGCAAGTTTAACAAGTTATGCATGTTTATGCAAGTTCACCAAGTCATGATTTGCAAGTTTAACAAGTTATGCATGTTTATGCAAGATCACCAAGCCATGATTTGCAAGTTTATTTAGTTATGCATGTTTATGCAAGATCACTATGCCATGTTATGCATGTTTGACAAGTTATGCATGCTTATGCAAGTTCAAAATGACATGTTGTGCATATTTGACAAGTTATGCATGTTTATGCAAGTTCCCTATACCATGTTAGGCAAGTTTAATATGTTATGCACGTTTATGGTAATGTGCAAGTTCACTATGCTAAGTTGTGCAAGTCTAACATGTTATGTATGTTTGTTGCGATATGCAAGTTCATCATGTATGTTATGCCAAGTTCCCTCTTCCTATCCTTTATGCGTTATTACGAATATGTAAGCGATAGAATGACGTTGGGGGGGGGGGGGGGGGTTTGGGTAAACTTAAAATACATGAAAATATAAGATTGGGAATTTACCTATTAAGTTAGGTCTACCCCTTGGGAATTTACCTATTAAGTTAGGTCTACCCAAGTAATTGTTGACTTGTAATTATGTTTTGAAATAAAGTGGACATGACACTTAGAAAACATAAGTGTGGCCAACTCGAGGTTGGGTTGAGTTTGTAGCGTAATTCTACCCGGAACCGACCGGCTTAACTAGTGGCTACAAACAATAGGACCCAATGTGAGAAGTTGGTCATGGGGTGCCAAGACCCGAGGTTAGAACAAGTTGTGGTGTAAAGCTACCCGGACCCGCCCGGCCTAACTAGTAACCACAACAAGGTCTAATGTGAGAGGTTAAGGTGCATTAAATTAATTAATGCCTCATGATTAGGGTTAAGTCAGGGTCCACTAATACTTAACCAATTTGGGGATTCGAGGGATTGAAATGGGGTTAAGTGGTGAACCGTTGGTTGCACTTAACTAGTTTAATCCATGATTAGTGAAGGGTTAAATCACACTTAACCCTCTTGGGAAACCCTAGCAACGTGGTCTGTTCTAACAGTAATCCCAGTTTGGTATCATTCACAACCCTAGAAGCTAGGCTAGGGCGGGGCACGATTACTGGACGGATGTAAGCGACCAAAGGGCGATGGCCGAGTGGTACAGCGGTGCGGGTCCAGGCGGGCTACGGACGTGCACGTAGTCCGGTGTTGGACAAACTCGAGGCACGGGTACCAGTAGGTTAGGGCTGTGCATTATTGCTTAAGTGTCTGGGGTTGACACCCGAGGGCTTGATACACCCAGAGGTGGACCCAGCACAGTCTAACTACAACCATATGTGGGCCATATGGACACCAACACTTGACGTGTTAGGTTTATAGGGAGCCGATCGATTAGACCGTTGGGCTGGACCTTGTATTAAGGTCACCTCATGTTATTGGGCCAAAGCTTGGGCCAAGGGATCAATACCTGTTATGTTGGGTTGCTAGTACACCGTGGTGCAAAACTTAATCTTGTTTATGCGATGACACCTCTATCTATCTTGTAGTTAATTGACCATGCCAGTATGTTGTTATCTATGATCATCTCAGTTTCCATCATGATGTTAACCTTATTAGTTTATAGACTGATCGTAGCAGGGCTTACTCAGTCTTTTTGACTGACCTGTTTTCTTTCGCCTCTTTTCTTCCGTTCCCCCCCCCCCCAGGTTCTCAGGGAGGGAATACAGGAGCCTAGCTTGGATCTTAGCTGCTTTCTTGGATAGCTCATGTATGCTTTGGACTTGAGCTCGCTATGGTTTCTTCCACTTTGGGGATAGCTATTTTTATGTTTTTCTTTTCAGTTTCAGATGATGTTATTTTATGTACTAGACTTGTTTACTTGGGAAATTGACATTATGATGTAGCAGACTTGTTTTTGAAATAGTTTAAAATTCTTCCGCTGTTTTATCTATCTACTTACTCTGTTTATTTACATATACATATGTCATGTCCTTCCTTGCTATATCATTATGCATGTTTACCTAGTTTTAAAAACGCCCCACCAAAGTCAGAGTCGCTTGCAAGAGCCACCCTGGCGGAGGTGGGGTGTTACATTTGGTATCAGAGCATATGGTTTACGAGAAGGGATAAAAAGGTTTTTAAAACTTTTGAAAAACTATTTTCAAAACCAAGTATAAAGTATTTTCCAAAGAAAAGTCTAGTTATTTTAAAAGGCTATTCCCCAAAAGCCATTAGCACTATCCTTTGACCCCTCGTTTGAACTCTTTTCTTTGCGTTTCCAGCATGTCTGATAATCTCATCTTACCCGAAGGAGTAACAATACCCGATTGGTTTCGTCGGTACTTGGAAGTTACGGCACCAGTCCCGGGTGTCTCTAATGTTGTCTTTCCAGTCGAGGCTGCTGTTCCTCCTCCTCCTCCCGTAGCTGATGTTCCTCTTCCCCCTCAGCCTCCACAAGCGGATTTTGCGGAAACTTGTAAGAACTTTAAGAGGATGGGTGGCAAGAATTTTAATGGAACAGAGACTTTTGTAGAAGCAGGGAATTGGTTGAAAGAGACCGAAGATCTTTTAGCCACCTTTGATATAGGTGACCGCAGGAAGGTTTTATTAGCAGTATGGTTGCTAAAGGAAGAAGCTGCACGTTGGTGGGTAGTCACCACCGCGACCAGGCCAATTGAGACTTGGGATGACTTTAGGGGAAGGTTTGGACTGAGGTTCTTATCACTGAAGCAAGGGGACATGACTATTAGGGAATACATAGATAAGTTTAATCAACTGGCTCGTGTCGATATAGACTTGGTTAATACAACTCAGAAGAAGGCCCTACACTTTGCTCTAGGATTAAACGAGCCATTACACGGCTTGGCCATGTCTCACATACCCTTGGGGGCGACTTTCGAGAATTTGGTGAATTTGGCCCTACTTCAAGAAGAAGATAACAATGACAAGAAAGAGGTCAAGGCGAATGAGTCTCAAGACAAGAGAGTAAATTCCGGGAAACGGGGCAAGAATAACAACAACCGCAAGAACAAGCCAAGAGGGAATAGGAAATGCAACTTCTGTGGTAAAGTTGGACATATAGCCAGGGAATGTAAGAAGAAGGAGAAGAGAAAGCAGGGAGAATGCTTTCATTGTGGTGAGTTTGGACATCTCAGCAAGGATTGCCCGAGGAAACAAGGGCAAGGTCAGACTCAGTGTGCAGGTCTATCTGGAGGGCGAGTTCATCCCCTCAATACCGTTCGTCCAGCTTATGATAGAGGTAGTGTTTCTGTTGAAAGTCTTGTTTACATTTTCTGATTTTCCCTGTTCGTATTTTGTTTGATTCTGGCACATCGCATAGTTTTATTTCACCTGATCTTGTTGATAGTTTGCACCTAAGTACTAGCCTAGTTGATGATCCCGTATATAATCCAATTGGGGGTTCTGCCCGTTTGCCTATGGTCTGAGTGGATTTGAAAATTTCTATCTTGAGTATAGAATTCTCGTAGGATGTTTTATTCTCGGTTTCAGGGGATATGGGTTGGTTCTGGGCATGGAATGGTTGTCCTGTTTTGGAGCCATTCTTGGTTTTTGTATATAGGGTTGTGAGGCTCATGACTCGCCTCGGTAATACCCTGGAAATTTCTAGCAACCCTATGGGTCCCGTCATGTTATGTTATCTTGAATCCCTCAACTCGTCTATCGATAGTTTGCAATCTGTGAGGGTGGTCCGAGAATATCCTGATATCTTGGGGAAAAGTAAAGGGGTTAACCCTAGACGTGGGATAGATTTCCGCATTATCTGGTTGGTAATACCAAGCCAGTTTCGTGGCCGGTTAGGCACATGACCTCACAAGATGAGAGTTAAGAAAGTAAGTCAAGGAGTTGCTTGAGAAGAACTTCCTGAGACGAAGCATTTTCGAGTAAGGTGCTCCAGTAGTATTCGTTACTAATGTGGACAGTTTGCTTCGCTTATGTGTTGATTTTCGTGAGAAGAATAGACAACCGTTACCAAGGATCAATGATTTGTTTGATCAAGCTTGTAGGAGCATCTGTTTTCTTTTGATCTAGCTACCGGATTCCATCAGCTTAGGATGGCTGAGGATGGAATTGACAAGACTGCGTTTAGGACTCTAGATGGAATTTTTAGAATGGCTAGTCATGCTACTTGGTTTGACTAATGCACCCGCATATTATGTGAACTTGATGGGTAGGGTGTTTAGGGAGTCCTTGAACAAGTTTGTCATGGTCGTCATAGACGATATTTTGATCTCCTCAAAAGAACGAGGAAGAACATGCTATACATCTCAAGGAGGAGATGGATACGCTTAGAGCCACGGGTGGAAGGTCAAGTTCTCCAAATGTCACTTTGGAGGAAAGAAGTTGGATTTCTTGGGCACATAGTTCCTAAGTAAGGCTTAGCGGTGGATCCCGTTAAAGTGGTTGCGGTCTAAGACCGGAAAACCCTGAGGAGGGCAATTGAAAGCTTTCTCCGTTTGGCTAGTTAGTTAGCATTCCCTGAGCTTAGACTTACTCTTCTGGATCAAGAAGGGGGTTTCACAGGGAGAAAGACCTGCAGTTAGTCAAGAACATGGACCAGTTAATTCGAGGCGAGATGTTAAGTCACCTCGCTAGATATATTATAGATGACAGGGGATGACTAAGGCGCGATGAGAGATTATGTGTTCCTCAAGTAAAAGACCTGGTAAAGAAGGTTCTTGAAAATGCACATCACTCGAGGAGGTGGCCGAGTTGGTCTTAGGATGCATGTTGTGCCACCAGGTTAAGGTCAAGCCATAGAAGCCCAGTGGGCCATTACCTCCATTGGAGGTTCCGCAAGGGAAGTGTGAAAACATCTCGATAGATTATGTGGATGGACTACCTAGAAGGGAGTGCGGGTATGTGGGTCATAAAAGGTAGATTCACGAAGAGCGCTCATTTCAGTCCGGTGAAGAGCGAGAGGACTGCGTCATGGTTAGCAACGGTTTACCCTCAAGAAGTTGGCCAGTTTTAAAATAGCTTACAGGAAGCCATGGGTAGGCAACTGAATCTAGGTAGGGCCTATCACTCATAGGCGGATGGTTCATTTCAATTAAGCATGAGTTATAGAAAATCACGTTTATAAGGGGCAATTGGCAACGTGGATTGGCATTTTCAAGAAAAGTTCTGCTGCGTGGAATACTTTATAGTAAGTAGGCGAGATCCAGGATTCACTAGTGAATTTTGGAAAGCTTGCATGAAATCATGAGGTTATAGTATGTTTAAGCCGAGTATACAGAAGGTAGAATAAGTGGAAAAGAAAGACGAGAGGCGATAATGAAATGAGTTCCAACTCGAATTTGGGAAATAGGAGTTAGGAAGCCAAGGAATCATGAAGTGAAAGATAGTCAAAGCACAGTGGAGTCAAGCTCAAGGAAACGTGACTAAGAAAAGTGAAGACTAGATACGCGCATCATATCTCTTTTTAAGAGTGCATCCTTGATCCTTGTTTTCCTGTGGAGCTTGCTTGCAAGTTATCTTTTGTATATATCCTCTCAGTCCCATTCTCGATCTTATTTCTGTTGTAAACTCCATAAGGGGGTTATGACTCATCGGTTAGTACTATATGTCAGAATTTGAATGGATGCATATCTCTCTGTCCATGTTTATCTAGTTTATCTGGTTTATCGTGTTTATCTTGTCATGAGAGCCTTAGGTAGGAACCCTTTGGATGAAACATGTATTTGAAACATGTTATGCTTGATGGTTGCTAGTGGTTGCAAGTGCTTGCAAGTGGTTACTCGTGGATGCATTATACACATTAGGCACTAGATCGGCTCACACACTCTTCATGTTACATATGCATGAGTGCTTACACTTATTCATGGTTGAAACTTGTTGTGCTACCACATGGATGTTGCATATGGATGAATGTTATGTGCACTCATATAGATACCATAAATTATGGTAGGAATTTGCATACATATGGATTCATTTCACTGACATACATATGCATTAAGGAGGTTTACTGTATCAGTAACCGCCTGATTTTCACTGACATACATATGCATTAAGGAGGTTTACTGTATCAGTAACCGCCTGATCTTTGCATTAGATAAGTACATATACACACACTTTTGCATATGTTCATATAGAATCTTGTAAGGACAATGATTGCTCGTGGATGATGCTTTGAGTAGATGGATGATTGGATGGTAGGATATGTTCTTCCTAACTTGAAGATTTCGGGGACGAAATCATTTAAGGAGGGGAGAATGTAACAACCCGTATTTTCAACAACCTGTAATAATGAAAATCGAGGCAGAATTTAATTTAAAAATGTGAATCAAGGGAAACGAGCTATGCCATTGCGTTCGTCTCGGAAAAATACGCGAAATAGAGTCCGAGTTTCCGAAAATCGGAGTCCGTGTGACCCAGTTAAGGCCCATTGAAGTTTGCAGAAAATTCCTAAGTAAAAACAGATTTAAATTTTAAATTAAGAAACCAGGGTTAGGGCAAACTGGGCAGGCGGGAAAAATTCCCGCCCAGGACCCCATGTCGACAGGCCTGTCGACAGGGGTCTTAGCATGTCGACAGCCCTGTCGACAGGGGGTGCCCGGGCTATTTAGCCTGGTGCACCATTTCTGATTAGGGCTTGGTCTTGTGGCTTGTTTCTAGAGAGTTCCGAGATCTGATGGACCTAATTGAATCTAGGGTTAATCCTATGGTCCAAATCACTAACCTAATCTATAATTAAGACCCTAACCTACCCTAAATCATTCATTATTCAATCTAGCAACTAAACTATGCCAAAATCCATCCTCTCATGGCCTCCACCCTCTTCATACAATTCCTAAACAAATCCCTAAGAGATTTCCATGCATACAAGGGTATTTAGGCTTGTATGATCCTCCTTAGTTTGCATTAAAGGCTTGTTTCTCTATTGGCATCATAAAGGAGGAGTCTTGATCAAGTTTGCTTGCATTTGGGGGTTTTAAATTAGTTGCATAAGGGGTTTCTTACATTTGCTATACTCATTTGAGTCCGCCTAAGCATTGTAAGCCCTCTTACCTTCATTTTAGAAACTCTAAAGTTAATATGTGATGAAAGTTGGGATTTTTGTATGTTTAATGAGTTGTGCATGCTTATGCGAGTTCACTATGCTAGGTTATGCATGTTTAATGAGTTATGCATGCTTATGCTAGTTCACTATGCTATGTTATGCATGTTTAATGGGTTATGCATGCTTATGAGAGTTCACTATGCTATGTTACACATGTTTGATGAAGTATGCATGTTTTGATTTGCAAGTTTAACAAGTTATGCATGTTCACCAAGTCATGATTTGCAAGTTTAACAAGTTATGCATGTTTATGCAAGTTTACTAAGTCATGGTTTGCAAGTCTAACAAGTTATGCATGTTTATGCAAGTTTACTAAGTCATGGTTTGCAAGTTTAACAAGTTATGCATGTTTATGCAAGTTCACCAAGTCATGATTTGCAAGTTTAACAAGTTATGCATGTTTATGCAAGATCACCAAGCCATGATTTGCAAGTTTATTTAGTTATGCATGTTTATGCAAGATCACTATGCCATGTTATGCATGTTTGACAAGTTATGCATGCTTATGCAAGTTCAAAATGACATGTTGTGCATATTTGACAAGTTATGCATGTTTATGCAAGTTCCCTATACCATGTTAGGCAAGTTTAATATGTTATGCACGTTTATGGTAATGTGCAAGTTCACTATGCTAAGTTGTGCAAGTCTAACATGTTATGTATGTTTGTTGCGATATGCAAGTTCATCATGTATGTTATGCCAAGTTCCCTCTTCCTATCCTTTATGCGTTATTACGAATATGTAAGCGATAGAATGACGTTGGGGGGGGGGGTTTGGGTAAACTTAAAATACATGAAAATATAAGATTGGGAATTTACCTATTAAGTTAGGTCTACCCCTTGGGAATTTACCTATTAAGTTAGGTCTACCCAAGTAATTGTTGACTTGTAATTATGTTTTGAAATAAAGTGGACATGACACTTAGAAAACATAAGTGTGGCCAACTCGAGGTTGGGTTGAGTTTGTAGCGTAATTCTACCCGGAACCGACCGGCTTAACTAGTGGCTACAAACAATAGGACCCAATGTGAGAAGTTGGTCATGGGGTGCCAAGACCCGAGGTTAGACCAAGTTGTAGTGTAAAGCTACCCGGACCCGCCCGGCCTAACTAGTAACCACAACAAGGTCTAATGTGAGAGGTTAAGGTGCATTAAATTAATTAATGCCTCATGATTAGGGTTAAGTCAGGGTCCACTAATACTTAACCAATTTGGGGATTCGAGGGATTGAAATGGGGTTAAGTGGTGAACCGTTGGTTGCACTTAACTAGTTTAATCCATGATTAGTGAAGGGTTAAATCACACTTAACCCTCTTGGGAAACCCTAGCAACGTGGTCTGTTCTAACAGTAATCCCAGTTTGGTATCATTCACAACCCTAGAAGCTAGGCTAGGGCGGGGCACGATTACTGGACGGATGTAAGCGACCAAAGGGCGATGGCCGAGTGGTACAGCGGTGCGGGTCCAGGCGGGCTACGGACGTGCACGTAGTCCGGTGTTGGACAAACTCGAGGCACGGGTACCAGTAGGTTAGGGCTGTGCATTATTGCTTAAGTGTCTGGGGTTGACACCCGAGGGCTTGAGACACCCAAAGGTGGACCCAGCACAGTCTAACTACAACCATATGTGGGCCATATGGACACCAACACTTGACGTGTTAGGTTTATAGGGAGCCGATCGATTAGACCGTTGGGTTGGACCTTGTATTAAGGTCACCTCATGTTATTGGGCCAAAGCTTGGGCCAAGGGATCAATACCTGTTATGTTGGGTTGCTAGTACACCGTGGTGCAAAACTTAATCTTGTTTATGCGATGACACCTCTATCTATCTTGTAGTTAATTGACCATGCCAGTATGTTGTTATCTATGATCATCTCAGTTTCCATCATGATGTTAACCTTATTAGTTTATAGACTGATCGTAGCAGGGCTTACTCAGTCTTTTTGACTGACCTGTTTTCTTTCGCCTCTTTTCTTCCGTTCCCCCCCCCCCCTAGGTTCTCAGGGAGGGAATACAGGAGCCTAGCTTGGATCTTAGCTGCTTTCTTGGATAGCTCATGTATGCTTTGGACTTGAGCTCGCTATGGTTTCTTCCACTTTGGGGATAGCTATTTTTATGTTTTTCTTTTCAGTTTTAGATGATGTTATTTTATGTACTAGACTTGTTTACTTGGGAAATTGACATTATGATGTAGCAGACTTGTTTTTGAAATAGTTTAAAATTCTTCCGCTGTTTTATCTATCTACTTACTCTGTTTATTTACATATACATATGTCATGTCCTGCCTTGCTATATCATTATGCATGTTTACCTAGTTTTAAAAACGCCCCACCAAAGTCAGAGTCGCTTGCAAGAGCCACCCTGGCGGAGGTGGGGTGTTACAGGAAATCACCTTTAGCATTTTTAGGGATAGGATTCTCAATGTTTAGTCAAGCTTGGAGTTATATGCAATTTTAGTAAGCAACACAAACCATACTACACTTAAAAAAAATGATCCCATAACCCCAAACAATCAGTATCTCTCTATTAGTATAGAGTTTGGAAAAGCCATCACCTAGTGAAATATTTGTTCAGAGTCTAGTTTGTTTTAAATAGTTTCAGCATTTTTCGTCAGGTGTGTTGAGAGAAATTCCAAAATGTCTGTAAATGGGTTTTTACTGTCTTGAAATTTCAAAAATTAAATTCTCCTGATTTTTACTAGAATTAAACGACATTCCTAATGCCTTATTGCTTTTAAATTTTAGATACACATTCCTAATACCTTATATCTTTTTATTTTACCTGAATCCGAAATACCAATCACAGCATACCACCTATCAATCTTTCTGAATTCTCAGTGATGTTTGATTTTTTTTAGAGTTTCAAATATTTCGATCTAATATGAATTATTTTTGCAGGTTGAACTTTATGTTTGATCAGAGAACAAAGAAATAATGGAGGCAGATAATTGTGCACATTATTGAATAAGTAAGTCTTCTTCTCTATCATTTGCTAATTATGGTATGCGAATGCAAGTTGTGTTTTAAAAAAAAAGTTAGGCAATACCCAACTTCGAAAAACTTGTGCATGCATAGAACAGGAAGTTGCTTTATTTGAGGATCTCATCAAACATAGAACAAGAAGAAGGGGTAGTGCTTTCTTTGAGGATGGAATGTCCCTTATCGTGATCAATCATTTGGCTTCGGATTTTCATAAACGAAAGGTTAACGCTTGGCTTAATGAATGGGGTTTTGGATGGGACAAGTGACTGGTTAGGAGATGGGATCAATAGTGGTTCCAGTGGTATCAAAGTCGCGTATTTACCAAATTCACTTTCGGAAGTTCGGAATTTTCTGTACTTAATTCGAACTGGGTCACTCCATGGAAAATCCAAATTCATTGGTCATATAGGAAGAAAAATTTGGTGATTTTGTCATAGCTGCACTTTTGGAATCACTCGGGCTTGTTTGGATCGCTAAGTGCATTATATTTTTTGTCATAGCTGCACTTTTTCTTTTTTTCCTTTTGTTTCTTTTACTATGTCAAATATAGGACATAAAATTTACTAACATCTTGATGGTTTTATTTAACGTTAGCAGGACAGCTATTGTTGTAGTTAAGGAGAAGATATCAGAAGCCAAACAAGTTTAAATCATTCGATTGTCTGTTCTGTAAGTAAATTGTTGATGAAAACATGTGACATTATATATAGTATATTAAATGAGGATACAGAACAGTTGATAAAACCATTTGTATTTAGTTTGAATATGTGAGAATTCATTTGAATGGTGTGCATGAAATATCAAGTATGGATATACGAAAAGTTGTTTGAATGATATACATGAAATATTATGTAGTAATTTATGTATTCGTTATTTGTAAAAAAATGTTATATTTATATCCATATAAGCAGTGTTATTTTTAATGTGTTTATACATGGAAAAAGGCTGAAATGACGATAAATAAAATTTATAAATTAATAATACATAAGATAGCGTTTTGAAAACGCTATTGAACAAAAACTCTATAGGAACAAATATCATAGAAAACGCTAAGAATCAAACATATAAACGCTATAGAAAGCATGTATCAAATAATATATTGTATATCGTTTTTGTTTGATAGCAAACAAAAACGCTATGCAAAATTCATTTTTCATAGCGTTTTTAATTCCGCTATTTAAAGTAGAAGGCCTAACATAGCATGTCGTTACATGGCATTCTCTGAAACGCTATGTTAGGATATAATAGCATTTTTCAAACGCTATTAAAGCCCTATTTTGTTGTAGTGTCCAGCCTAGGTATTTATCCGTGGATGTTTTTATTATTTTCTTTGTACCTTTTTTTTGAAGCTTGATTTCAATTTCTCCAGCAAATGCTTGCTAAAGGAAGTACCACCTTTCGGCTTGTTGTTTGCCTTAGAACGACATGTCTTGTTGAGGCGATGTGCTTATACATCCAATTTGATTCGCCTGCTTTTTATAGTGCTTTCAAGCCATTTTTCTCAAAATGTGCTTTGAGAACCCTCCCTTCGCGACTAGGTTGGTATGATTAATTGCTTCTATCATGCCTACATTTTGAAAAATTAGTTTTTAGCATGAAGCGATAAGTATGGTACTCAGATAAGCACATGATAATTTCATTTGTACAAGGCATTTATAAGTAATTCATTATCAAATATTAAAATGAATATAGCAAGTGGCACAACAAGGTAAAACGACTACTATCTATTAAGCAAACAGGGTAAGAAACGGAATAATAGAGCATAGTGATGGGAACTTTATTTCAAAACTTCCATGATCGAGACACCAGCTACTGATCCTTAGCCAAGCATTAGTTCCGGGCTAGTTTAGGTCCTTTCCTCAGAGAGTTCGCTGCCTCTTGTTTGCGAAGAAATAGGAGAATGGCCTTGCACATATTGTTGTAAATGGTTCTCCATGAACAGCCCTTCGATTAACGATTTTAAGTGCTTACACTTATTAGTGCGTGTCCTGGTTGGTCATGGAATTGACAGAACCTTCCTGATTTTATGGCAGCATCTCTGACTTGCATCCTCTATGGGACTGGATACTTTTCTGTGTTCTTAGTTGCCCTGAAGATATCCACTATGGTGTCATTAAGTGAGGTGAAATCAAAATCCTTGAAAAAGCGTGGTTTCCTTTTAGGCTGTTTGGTTCTTCCCTTGTCGCTTCTTTCCGAAACTCCACCTCTTGCACCTAAGATATATTTGCGCTTTTCATTCTGATTTATGGAACGAGCGCTTTTCTCCGTGCCGGGTCTTCGCCAGGACCTATAGTCATGACACGCAGTTTTCTGAGTAGAATTTCCTTGTTTAGTAAAAAATTCTATTTCGCTTGCATGACTTGTTCGAGCGAATGGAAGGTAAGCGACACTTGGTGTGGCATTTACGATAGAGGCTTGAACAATGAGCATCGACTCGATCTTCTTTATCACTGCATCATTAGCAATAGTTATTTGACTCATTAACCATGCCATTGCTTCGTACAACTCCCTCTTGGTTACGGCCATATCAACTTTTAACGGTTCCTTTTCTCTGGGATGGATGGTAGGCATAGTGGCAACATCGAATACGCCGTCAATTTTCTCACTGATTTCCTTCGGCGTGCTCATGATTTCAAGCACAGTACCTTTCAGAAAATCTTATCGGTTCTGAAATGGGGAAAGAGGCAAACACGGCCCCATGGTGGACGCCAAAATGTTTACACCAAAATTGGTCTAAACACCCAAGGTACTAAAACTGTACTTCACCAATACAATAAGAAATAAGTGGAACCGTGTTTTATCAGCAATTGAAAATGAAAAATGCGAGAAAGGTAAAGTAGAGACGAGATTTAGAGTGGTTCAGCCATTAATTAGGCCTACGTCCACTGTGAAGGTGATTTCCAATCTTATAATGAGGATTACAAAATACATCAATTCTCTCTTTTCATACATCTCTATATTCACTCAATATACCCCCGATTATATATTTCAATCTTCGAATTATACAAGAGAATGGTAGAATTTGAGGAGAAGAGGGATGGATGAATGATTGAGAAGGAGGACGCCTTCGTTTTCCTTGATCACAAGAGTGTACTTGATGCCATGGCCGAATAGAATTTAGCAGCACTTCATGGTTTCAAAGATTGGATCCCCTTTATGTTGGCAACCATGGTGTATTTATAGGTGAGCTTCCTATGGAAAATGACTTGAAATCCGTTTATGTAGGCTATGGATCGCCCATTCTATTAATTACAATCATGCCATCGGCTGGCTGTAGCCAGCTATCTGTGGCTGTACTTAGTTATCATGTGCGAGCGGGTCTATAGGAGCGGGGGTCCCCATAAGAGTGAATGCTTTGGGAAACTTGGAAACTTTTATAAGAGCATAACGCGGGATTGGACTCGATTCTCCCTTTTCCTTACGCGACCGACCTTCTTACTTCAAGGGCGCTCGTCCTTTTGCTGCTTTGTATGGCGCCGTTTGCCCTTACAACTATGCTATGAGGTCGCTTCCGCCTATGTTGAATGGATGACTTGCTTTGCTTCGGTGTTTGAGCCGCTTTTCCCCAATACGAATGACTGACCTTTGCCTCTGCGCATGAATCACAATTCGCATCTAACTTCGGTTGGAGACATGGTCAAATAAGATGTTGAGAGCGCTTGTTTTGCAGTTCCATCCCAGGCTCGGTCTTTTGATGGATAAACACTATCATTCTCATTCTTACCCCCACTTAACCTTGACCAGTTTCACTGCCTTCCTTCGCAGTTGCTTCGTGTCGTACTCGACAATACGAATCGGCCTGCAGTTGCCAATCGCCTCGGACTCTACTTCGATGTCATGCAACTGATCCAGTTAAATAGTCATATCGGGGTCGTACACGAACTTCCTTTACTGGGAAACATGAAATACGTTGTGAACTCCCGCCACCTTGGTAGGTAATTCAACTTTATATGCTAAATTCCCGACTTCTTCGAGAACTGAGAATGGACCAACAAATTTTGGTGCTAACTTGCCTCTCCTGCCAAATCGAATCACGCTCTTTAACGGAGAAATCATGACAAACACCAAGTTGCCAATGGAGAATTTCAATTCTCTTCGTCTCTTATCAGCATAACTCTTCTGCCTATCTTGGGCAGCCTTCATTCGCTGTTGGATAACCTTGATTTTATCTGAGGTTTTTTCTTATCACATCCGGTCCAAGCACAAATTTATCATCGGTTTCTAACCAACATGATGGTGAGTTGCACGATCTTCAATATAAGGATTCAAATGGAGTCATACCATTACTGGACTAATAACTATTATTATATGCGAATTCAACTAGATGTAAATGGTCATCCCATGACCCTCCAAAATCTAATATGCAAGCTTTCAAGAGATCTTCTAATAATCGATTCACCCTCTCTATTTGATTATCGGTTTGAGGGCGGTACGCGGTACTTAGATATAATTTTGACCCTAAAGCCTCTTGTATGCTCTTCCCAAATCCACTAGTAAACAACGAGTCTCGGTCACTCACAATCCCTTTGGGTACTCTATGAAATCTCACTACCCACTTCATACATAATTCTGCTAACTTAGCTGCTGTTCTATTCGACTTGACAGGCATAAACATTGCACTCTTGGTCAATCGGTCCATAATCACCCAAATACTATCATGGCTTGATCTAGTCCCTGGTAACCCATCAATGAAATCCATTGAGACTTGTTCCCATTTCCATTCTGTAATTTCTAATGGTTGCAACAAACCACTAGGCATCTTTTGCTCGGCTTTAACTAGCTGGCAATTCATGCATTTGGATATAAACTTCCCAACGTCTCTTTTCATCCCTTCCCAGTAGTAGGTCTGCTTCATGTCTCGATACATTTTGTTACCACCGGGATATATAGTTAGTTTTGAGTTATGACATTCTCTAAGCACTTCATCTCTCAATCCATTAACATTGGGCACAACTAGTCTCGCATTCTTTCAAAGCCATCCATCTCGATCAAGCCCATACTCATTCATCTCCTCGTTGATTCCCATTTCTAACTTGGAGATGATTTCTAACTGATTAGGATCGTCCCTCTAACTAGAAAAAATCCGCTCAATCAAAGTGGGTCTGAACATCCAACTTGCTAACATTTCTGCATCCAATTTGCACTTTGGTCTGAAATCACACCCATCGATATACTCCATTTGCTTCCATTCTAGAAACAAAGCCCCTAAACTGGTATGTTTCCTACTCAATGCATCGACTACCGCATTTCCCTTTCCTGGTGTATATGCGATATCGAAATCATAGGAAGCCAAGAATTCTAACCATCTTTGTTGTCAAAGATTTAGATCCTTCTGAGAAAGAGATACTTTAATGACTTATGATCTGTAAACAACTCGAATCTTTCTCCAAATAGATAATGTCTCCACATTTTCAACGCGAATACGATCACTGCCAATTCAAAATCATGGGTAGGATATCTTTTCTTATGTGGTTTCAGTTTCCGAGTAGCGTAACCTATGACTCTTTCTCCTTGCATCAATACAGCACCTAGTCCGGTACCACAGGCATCTGTGTATACTGTCATCTCTTCATTCCCTTTAGGAATGACTAACACTGGAGCACGCATCAACTTTTCCTTTAGAATCTTGAATGCATTTTCACATGTTTCGTCCCAAATGAAAGCTTGAGTCTTCTTGGTCAATTGAGCTAAAAGTGTCGCTATCTTGGGGAAGTCTTGGATAAACTTACGACAATATCCAGCTAATCCCAAGAAAATTCTTACGTCTGTTGCATTCTTAGGCATAAACCAATCTTGTACCATAGCCACCTTCGCAGGGTCCACGGCAATACCATTCTCTAAAACAACATGGCCCAATAATCTCACTTCCCTCCTGGAGAAGTGACACTTAGAAAACTTCGCTTTTAATTGGTGTTTTCTCAACATCTCCATCATTACTCTCAAATGTTTGTTGTGTTCTTCCTCTGTCCTTGAATAAACAAGTATATTGTCCATGAACACAGGAACAAACTTATTCATTTGATATCGGAATACTCTATTCATAAGATCCGCAAAATATGCCGGTGCGTTGGTCAACCCCAAATGGCATGACCAATCACTCATAGAATCCAGACGGCGTCCGAAATACCGTTTTAGGAATACTTTCAGCTGCTACTCAGAGCTGATGAAATCCTATTGCGAGGTACAATTGGGAGAACACTTCTACTCCCTCTAGTTGATCAAACAAATCATCTATCCACGGAAGAGGATACTTATTCTTCCTAGTCACTTTTTTCAGCGTGCGATAGTGCACAAATAAACGAAGGGAACCATCTGCCTTGGTAGCAAATACAACTGGTGCTCCCCACTCGGAGACACTCCTTCGGATAAATCCATTCTTTAAAAGATCGCTTACTTGCACCCTGAGCTCTCGCTGCTCCCTTGGCGCCATACGACGAAGTGGCATTACTATAGGTCTAGCATCTTTCACTAAATCAATACGGAACTCAATCTCTCGGTGTGGTGGAAGTCCGATCACTTCCTCGAAGATATCTGGATACTGGCCAGCAACGAGAACCCAAGATAACTCGTCCTGCGGGATGTCGGGGGAATTTAGAAAACTAGCCATCACCTCATCACTAGGTAGGCCACCAGACACTACCCTCCGCCCATTATCTGCCATAACAGTCACCGAAAATCGCTCACAGTCTACCACAACCCCATATCTTTGGAGCCCGTCGACTCCAAAAATAATGTCAAACCCAGTAAAGGCTGAAACAAAGCAATCATAAGCAAACATACATCCATGACTCGATAAGACCAAATTTCGACAAATCATACTAAGGCTAGTCGAACCACCAATCGGGTTCGTCACCACTAAAGGTCTATTGACAATCTTGGGTTCCAATCCCAACCTGTCCACTAGGTCACTAGATATGAGGGAATGGGAAGCCCCAGTATCAAACAATACTCGAACAGGAACATCATAAACAAAAAAGCATACCTTGAATGACAACATTCTTTCCTTTCTCCGACGCAGTTGGGGCATTCAATGAAGAAGGAATAACATTAGTAGCATATGCTTTCACAATTTGCTTCTCTTCAGGGGGTTGCGGACATTTATCCTTGTGATGTCCCAGTTGGCCGCAGTTGAAGTATTTCCTGTCCGCTGGCTTTGCTTGGCATTCTTTAGCATAATGTCCCTTCTAGCCACAGCTAAAGCACTCTACATCTTTCTTATCTATTTTTCTGACCATCCTTGGTCTGACTCTGCTTCCTTTTATTCTGAGAATTATTCTTGCCTCCACCGCTTGCCTACAGCTTTGGCCCCTCTGCAGATGCAACAGTGACTTCAGCCTTGGGCTTAGGATAAAGGCTCTCTGATCTCAATGCTTTTCCAACAATCGATTCAAAAGTCTAATCAATATGTTTTATAAGCCTTTACCCCAAGTACTTATCTAAGCCTGTAATGAACTTCTCATTCTTCTTCTCGGGAGTGTCAATAAGGGATAATCCATACTTCGATAAAGTATCGAACTCAGCAATATACTCCGAGACTGCCCTACCATTTTGCTTAAGCTCCGAGAACTTCCTAAACAATTCTGATTTCTGAGTAGGTGGGATAAACTTATCACTGAATCGGGCCTTGAACTGATCCCAAGTAACTTCATCCTTAGGAGTAGTTGCCTTGATAACATTCCACCAATTCATAGCCAGCCCTTGCAGCTGCTGGGATGCTAGCTTCCTCTTCATTGCATCATCGATCCCTAAGTCCTCGAAGATGCACTCACAACTATCGAGCCAATCCTGAACTTCTATAGCTAATTCCGTTTCATGGAACGGCTTCCCACCAAGACTAGTGTAGTCCTTACAAAGCTTGGCGAAATCGGTCCTAGGTGTCTGCACCGCTGCACCACCACCATTTGTAGCATTAGGAGTTTCCCTATGAACATCCCTAAGCATCTCTCTCATGATGTCAGTAAACATTGTCCTCATATCAAGAGCATTCCTATTATTTGCTCCTGAACTAGTACCCCTCGTATATCGGTGCATTATTCAATCTGTAAAGAGAAAACGATTAACCATCTCCATAGAGGTGCCAGTGCAGTGCGAATCCATCCTTAGTTATACTAATAGCGCGCACACACACACACACACACACACACATACATATATATATATATATTTAAAACCCAAAATATAACAAATACGCACTCTCATATACGTACTATCTCTCCCTGGAGTCTTTCCCTAGGTTAACTACGCAACCTAGAGCTCTGATACAAAATGTGACGGCCCACCCCGCACCAGCTGATATTTTCAATGAAATGCGCTGTGCTGACGTCTAAACAGCACGGGACAGTCATTTAAAGAAAGGAAAGAGAAGGAATTTGAATGGTGAACCAACAAAGTACCTGTAGTATATCTCACAGCGCATGGAATAAAATATAATAATAACATAATTTGATATAAAATAGGCGAGATAGTGCATAAGTTGAAACTAAACTATCATAGCAGTGGAAAATCCAAAATACAGCTTACGATCCAAACCAGCATTACTACAACATTTAAAACTGTCTCTGAAGCAAAATAGGACGGTACACTACTAATGCCCAAAGTAGTAACCAGCAACAACACAAAGAGAATATATGGGAATGATATGTGCAAGCCACCTGCTCGTCTCCGGACAGCTACTCATGCATAACAAGCTAACCTGTCTCCAGTCCGCTCGTTTAGGAACACCCAGAGTAATAAGAAGAGACATAAAACTCTGGGTCAGACAAAATTTTGGTATGAGCGATAAGCAGTAAAAAACAGAACAATAACATGTGTACATAACCATACCTAAACCTGGACATGTAACCAAAGAGTTAGCACAACAGGATGTACGATACTCTAAGGTGAAACTAACACATGGTGTGAAAATAATGGGGGTGGTTGTGCATGTCATGGTGGTAGAAAACATCAAACATAACAGCCATCCTCACATCTCTCACTCAGTGCGTAAAGTATACGATATCCACAACCTTGATCACCCAATTCTTTGTTACGATTACTCTGCCCCATGGAGTCATGACGGATCCACTACACTGATCTGTAACCACTAATACTTTGTTATGTCCACTATGCCGCCATGGAGTCATGACAACTCCACTGCACTGGCTCATAGCCCTGCTACGATCACCTTGCCCCCATAGAGTCATGATGACCACACTGCACTAATCCATAGCCAATATCCATCTCTCAGTTGTGAGTCAAAGCTATAGACATCGATAACTCCTTTGCACACGTGCCGCAGCAAAGTCCAACTCACGAAGTTAACTCATTGGTTCCGATTTGTATCCTGAATTCTACTTCCTATTTGGACTACATTTGCATCTCGGGTTCTAGTCTTCTCCTCGGTTCGTGACCCTTGGGTTCGGTTCATCTTCTTCCTCCATCCAGATCGGTTCGTGCAGCTCAAGCAAAGGTGGCTCGTGAATATGTCTTCCTGGTCGGATCGGCTCAGTCGTGGTCCTTTAAATGGCTTCATCTCGTGGTACTCCCCTCGAAGTGGCTTGAGGCATTCCGGTTCGATCGCGTCTCTCCATCAGTGTGGGTCGTGGATGTCTTCCGGATCGGCTCGAGGCACATGCGTCATGAGAAGGTCGGTTCGGGTACTGGAGTGGCTCATGATGGGGTAGTCACGATTGGTTCGTTTCGAGGGTCACGAACGGGTTGGTTTGGGTAGATGGGACGGATCGTGAGGTGCTCCACAAGCGGGTTCGGGACCCGATCTGATCCCCTCTTCCTGCACTGTTTCCTGCAACTTTTCTGACAACTGTTTACGCCACACGACGACATTTTCCACCATTTTAACTATTCTAAGAAATCATAAATCATACCAAACAGTCATAGCAACATGTATAATCAACCATAAACACCAAAACAATGAATACTCATGTCAATATGGATCAAGCATACCCAAGACCTATGGTTTTCCCCTTAATCATATTTATCCATAACTAATGATAGAATTAGCAAGACATGTCCAAATTAACCTAAATTCTTATCAAAGCCCTGAAATAATATTTAAGAATTTCTATATTTTTTTCAAGATTTTTATAATGCATAATTTTGTTAATTTATACTAATCACCCCTTATTAGGCATAATTAGTAAAAAAACAATGCAAATCACTCACCTAAGCCACAAATGAATTATAGATCTGAACTTCTCTACTGCTCTGGGTCAAATTCCTATGCAACACAGAAGCTCCAACTTGATTGGGTGTTGATTTGATGTTGATTAGGCTACTATATGCTTAATCGGTGATTTGGGGATGATTTAGAAGGTGGAGGCCATTGTTAGGGTTGAAGAGAGGTAAATGGCGGCTGAGAAAATGAAAATAAAATCGCTTCCAAACCGATTTCAGCCTCCGCATAACCCTAATCTCGAAATGAGTTATGAGCCTAGCTGCTAATCACCCTAATTAGGTCCGGTTAAGCTGTTTTTCACCTTCCAAACCTTATTTCAGCCACATCTCCCAAACAGTAAGTCCGTTTGATCAATGTGACCACTCTACGGAAAGTAAACCATCATCCAAATCCAATAGAAGTAGTTTTAGGTCAAAACCCCTTACCAATCAAAAGTTATAGGTGAAACAAGATTCGCCAGGGGCAAAATAGTCGTTTAAAAATCGGCAAAAATCGTGAGCATGGGAAATGGCCCCAATAGTCGTTCCCCAAAGTTACATGACTGTACGACCTCATACGAAAATGAAATAAATATTCTACAATACTCTTATGTGTATAATGCGGGTCGTTACATAATATAACACACTACACCAGCTATATGAAAAAAATATAGGTATTGCTTAAGTCTCGTTCCATTTGAACAATATAAATGAATGTTATACTCATTTAAGAGAAAATAGGGCATAAAAACGGATGTCAGAATTTCATATCCGAAATCGAGTAGAAATAAAATAAAAGTGATTATGTAAAACTTTTGTAAAGTTGGAAATTGATTTGAATAAGGATTTGATATAATACAACTTGTTTAGTTTTACTAATTTAAATCGATTTTGAAATTAAATTTGAGATAAATATGTAAAACATGTTTAAAATTCAAATTGATTGTTCCAATAGTTTTATATAATACTTAATCTGATTTTTGCAAAGTTTGGTTTTGAAAATGTTAATTTTTGAAAAATAATAATATTTTATTAACTAGATAGTACTTAAAAGTCATTAAAAATAAATATTTGAATTTAAATTTGAAATATTAAAATATTGTTTGGAAAATATCTTGTACATGTTTTAAATTGATTTCTAACCTATTTTGAAACAAATCAGATTAATTTTAATATGAAGTTAAAACACTGTTAGAAAACAGCTAGTCCGTTGCTGGTGTTCACAAATTTCAACCGTTAACTTCAAACGGATATAACAGATGCAAATTAAATAGGATTTCCCCTAAAAAATCATTTGTTTTCAAGTGATATTAGTTTTCAAATAAAGAAAGATTTTTCAAATTTCAATATACAATTTTGAAGATATGTTCAAAACAGTTTTCAATAGAAACATGGTAGTGTAGTTCGTTGACTACAACGGTAAGCAACTAATTTTAAATAGTTAAAAATACGATTTTTTGATAAATTACAATAAATTATTTAAAACTGATTTGTATCGACAATAAATATTTTTGGATAATAAAAATGTTATTTTAATCTACCTAGTTAATATAAGCTATTAAGCGATGCTTTTCATCAATATTGGAATTTATTGATTTTAACTTAAGGATTACTATCCAAACCTTCTGTAAAAAAATTCAAATGGACAATGAATTATTTTAATGATGATTTAGGTAACGTAATTTTTAAATATAAGGGTAAAGTCTTACAATTTTTAAAAGAATTGGTTTTGAATGGAAATAATCTTCAGATATTTGATATCAAATTCCATATTTAACACTTATAATATCCAAGGGAATGGAAAGATATTTATACCATTATTCTAATTATAGTACTTGTTGATTATGAGAATTGATATTGAATATAAGTTGATATGAATTCTATACAAATCTTATATTTTATATCAATCTCTTTTGGTTTGACTAAAGGATTTTTGGAATAACTTTAAATCAAGGAATCAACAAGGATTTTTAAAACGTCGGTTTAATGTGAGTAAATCCATGGAAATGTTTTATTGAAATCTAAAGCATTAGTTATCTTTGGGGTTAAAAGCCAAGATTCAAATGGGAAATTGTGGAATAAATATTTTAATTAAGATTTAATTGGAATATGAGTTTAAAAGACACCTTGAAAAATGTAAGTAAAATTTTGGTTTAAAAGTTTTAAAGAACTGGACTTTTGGATTAACGAGTTTTTCTCAGATAAGTATTTTGTTAAAGGATATAAAGTGGATAACTGTTTTAAGAATGTTTTAATTAATCAAATTTTTAATAAAAGGAGGCTTAAATGAAATCGCATGCAATCCATATTGTTTTAAAATTGCGCTCGTTATTCGAAATGACCCAGATCATATTTCAATTCGAAAACCATTTCGAATAATGATAAGATGAAATGAAGCAAATGAAGAATTTGAAGAAGGTTGTTAAAGACTGAGAATCTTCACATCAAAAGGAATGCTAGCGGATGTCTCAGATGGGCGGCCATCCAAAATGAGGTTATTTATATTATAGCAGTGGTCCTGACATATTTGGAGAATTTTAGGATTTGCAAGGGTTTATCTCCTTTAGTGGATGAGGAATAAAGCGCATTCGGTTTCGTTCAGACTAAAAACAAACTTGTACAGATGTGTGTCTAACATTGTATTTCATAATGTATTGATTAGTCTTTACTAAAAATATTTATGTTGGTGATGAAGAATTTATTCTCTTAGCTTAACACCCTTCTATAAGACATATGAGCTCAAGGATGATATGGTAAGTGATTATCAATTATATGTTACGAAATCACAGGTTGGCATGCCAAGCGATTGAGCTACGGATGTTCAAAGTATGGCTTTTAAGCATAGCTTTATGTAACATGAATTTGTCAAGCCTTACACCCTGGTACGATGGTAAGCTGGTGGTTAAATTTATATGCTTTCAAAGTTGGATATTTTGGTGATCACCTAGGACTGAGTGTCCTACCACGAAAGAATATAGCGAATGGTCTGAGTCCTTGGATGTTACTCGTTGAATATTCAAAATTGTGGACAGTATAGCAAAAGGTCTGAGTCCTTGGATGTAACTCACTGAATATTCGAAATTGTGGATATGGTAGCGAAGGTTCTGAGTCCTTGGATGTTATTCATTGAATATTGTATTGTGCATCAGTTTTAATTCCATAAATTGATCTTTCGTATCAGAAACCATCATCTTAGAAACCCACTCTCTAATATGAGCCCCACAGTTTTAGTTGTATACCTATGTCAACATAATAGGATGGGGTATCATGTTGGCTAAGATCGATACATTTACTTGCGAAGTGATTTTCCACACTATGCACTAATAACAATATCAAATGGTATTTGCATATCAAGCATTTTTGGTTATCATAAGGGTAAAACTTGTCCAAATGTGTGCGCTTGCCTTATGTGTTATGTGGTGAGCCATACGATAGCTTCATTTTCCAAAAAGCATGACTGGATTTTTCTGCATTGGTTTTCATAAGGGAAAAATCATTCCATGCTTATAAAGCATGGTCCAATGTGTTACCTCACTTTAAATAAACTAATTTTACGTTCTCACACAAGTCCCATGACTGACCTGGAGTTTATTGTTCTTTCACCTAAACTCTGGGTGACCATATATTTCTACACGTGTAGCATACTAGTCAAGGTTTGCAGACAGTCTTAGATTCGTTATATAGTTGGATTAAGACTGGAGATAAAATTGGATCATTTTGTATTCTTCCGCTAGTGTCATAGTATTTTTCGATGTGTAACCCTTGTATTTTGATATCTTATTGTAATTCTGATGTAAATATTGTTATATCAATAAAAGTTCTTTTGTGTTCTGTTCTAATGTGTCAGTACTCCAACAACAACCCATCTTTGCGAGCGGTTCAAGTTGGTTTAATTAGCTCCTTGAAGCAACCAGAAAGGTGAGTCGTTACATATTAGATGTGGAATATGAGTGATTTCCTCTTATTGGTTCGTTACACATCAGATGTGGAATTTAGGAAATATTTATTCTTTTACCAAAATTTGGGTACCTAAGAAAACATTCCTCATAGTAGTACAACTAATACTATGGATATTTACCTGGACTTGAATTCTTCTGAAACAAATGGAAATGACACAAATGGATCAACTAAGGAGATTTTTCCTCACAAGATTGTAGTGAGTTACAAGATAAAATTCTTCTGCAAAAAGAGTGACGGTTATCTTCTCATTATCCAGCCGATGGCTTCTCAAAGGATTTAGCAAAGTGAACATAAGGGACACATCCCTAAAAAGATCCAAAATACAATCGGCATCCACCCCAAGTTTATAATTCAAAGCGGGTCCTCATTTCGGACCTTACGTGTATTCTAAAGGAAATATGCGTTGTTATATAAAAAAATTCAAAAAATCGTAAATATTCCCAGAAGCAATCTGAAAAAAAAAAAGTTGCATACATCTAGGCATTTATGTTGAATATAGGCATACATTATGCATATATTCATCCAGTGTTTTATGTTGAAAATCTGGACCAATATTTGCATATATTGGTAATAGTTGCATACATGTATGCATATAAAGTCGAACTAAGTTGCATGTGTTTCGAATAGTTGCATACATGTATGCATTTATTTCGTTTATATGCATACATGTATGCAACAAAGTTATAAACGATTAAGACACATGAATATGTACATGTATGTATTCATTTACTCTATATAAGTGCAGAAATGTATGCAACAATGTAAAAAACTGTTAAAACAGGTCAGAATTGAATATATGCATAAAACGATGCATATATCACAGTTTAACTACATACATTTATGCACAAATACTGCACGTTGATGCAAAACACAAATATATGCACAAATGTATGCAATTATTTACAAAATAAGTGCTTTGATGCATAATACTGTAGTTTCGTGTTTTTTGTTGATGCATTTTTTGGTGGTTTTAATGCTTGAATTTGATGATGATTGGTTGTTGTATTTAATTATGAATTTATGTAATTTTTTTTATTTTTTAATGTTATTTTTTTTTTGATTTTTCAAAAAATAGGGACTTAATTTATATGAAAAGTTTAACTGGATGTGATGTAAATTTTGAAACTTATTAGGGATGTGAGCCAAACTTACCCTTTAGCAAAAAAATACAAACATACCTTGGTAATATACTAGATGATAGAATTGTACATCAGATTGGTCCTAGTTCAAGGGTTGTACATAGAACTAGAACCGATGAGACTTCCTGAAGTTGCAAGCAATTAAAGACTTTGACATAGTAGGAAATCCCATATGAAAATCTCTAGTAACTCCGAAAAGGATAAGAAAAAGAAGAGGCGAAGAAGTTCGAGAAATTAGTGGCTCTATTGGTTTCTGATTAGGGTGCTTCTTCAAGGAGTTAGTACAAACTTCATGGAGGAGTGAGTGTTATGTTTTCAGCTGTTAGGTCTTCTAGTTTTAGTCTTTTATTATAAAAATTTTAGAAGTCATACTATTAGTCATTTGGGTTTTATATCTTTAGTGTGTACATTTTACTTCAGTACGGACGAGTTTTCATGTCGAGTGTTGTTTCATAAGTTTTGAATTATATGACCGAGGATGTGTGTGTATGTAGTAGTAAATTTTATATTTCCTGGATAGAAATTGCAGAAAACCCCCCAACAAGAACCCCATTAACTATCTGTACACAAATTTCTAAATTCTACTGCCCAAAAGCATAAAATTGGAAAACGAATGTCGAAATTGTCTAGATATAAGATTGGAGACTGCTAAAAACCATAAGCATCAGCCATAGTTATGTTGTTTTGTATATAACTGGGTTCAGACATAGAAAAAGTAGCATGATATCTTCCCAATTGAATGTAATTTACGGATGAGATTGAAAGAATTATCCCCATCTTTAGCCTTTTTTCCATGGAACATGGTAAAAAATATCTACGAACTGATACTTTAGACTTATTCTAGGTTTCGGCAAATGAATTTTACATTGAAATAGATTACCAGAGAAACAAAACAAGCCTAGATAGTTATTAAATCCAAATCGAATAACTTAAAATCCAAATTGCATAATCTAACTGGTAGATCGATCTCGAATCCCAGATCCAACCAGATGAAGGATCGGTTTGAAGAAATAGTTAGAAATCAGCATGAATCACTGAACTCCCAAATCTTTCATGTCTGGACGCTTTGGAAAGTCGATGAAACTAGTGATCTTCAGAACGAATTTACTTATTCACTTGCGAAGAAAAGGATTTGGGATTCAGTTTGATTAAGGCTTGGACACGGTTTCAGAAATCAAGATTTGAGATCGCCTTTTAACCCCCTCCATTAAGGAGAGGATATATATATATATATATATATATATATATATATATGAAAAGTCTACTTGGAAACAAGATTTAGACACAATTAGTGAAACAATGAATTTATACCACTGGATTTACCTCATTAGTTCCACTCCCCATATAAAGAAAAAGTGATCTAATAGTTAAGACTGTGTGTCCTCTAATTTGTATCTAAATAACCTCTCATATATATATATATATACATATTAAATAAAATAAATTTCAGATACACACATTTTAAATAAAATAAGTTTTATACTGACGAACCAAGCGAGCACGTCTTCATGTGCCTCAAGCATTGATAGCTGAATTCTTTAA
Organism: Allium sativum; assembly: GCA_030737875.1. Classification (NCBI taxonomy): domain Eukaryota; kingdom Viridiplantae; phylum Streptophyta; class Magnoliopsida; order Asparagales; family Amaryllidaceae; genus Allium; species Allium sativum. Next base: position 300,083,651 of record CM060925.1, on the reverse strand, counting down.
ATCTGAAACACTCGGGGATGACCTGAGCTTTCCATGGAAAACACAAAACACTTGAGTCATGATTAACTTTATTCGAGTAAGTCAACTTCAATAAAAACTGAAATATATCACTGTGCCATAAACGGCCTAGTGCAACGAATCTACAAAGTGTTGCCAGCCAAAATGTGATGATAGGTATAGTATTTTGGTCCTACTGCAACGTTCTATTTTTTATGTTACCTTAGTCATAAAAATGTGTTAGCCTAGCTAAACAAGTGTAACACAATGCAACATTTTTTTAATGTTGCTACAGCAGACCTTTCCATATCTTTGCAGCGATCCATGTGAATCGGATCCTAGTTGGAGAACATGACACCTCATCAATCCTGAGCACTTATTCTGCAAACAAAAATTTTTCTTTGCCGCAAATTCATTTCTTACCCTCTTTTCATTCCCTGCCATCTTATTTTCATTTCCCCATTTCCCATTTCGTTAACCAAATAACATTTTGATTCTTCTCTATTTTCGTACAAAGGTTCAGGAAAACATTCTTAAGTTGGGGTTCAATGATTTCGGTTCGATTAGGGCTTTGATTTGGGTGTTAAAGCTTTGTTCAACGATTTCGGTTCAACTAGGGCTTTTATTTGGGGGTTCAAGCTTTGTTCAACGATTACGGTTCGATTGGGGCTTCGATTTAGGGGCTCAAGCATTGTTCACATCACTTTAGGTTTTCAATTTCAATTTTAGGGAATAACACTCCCTCACATCACTTTAGCGTTTCAATTTAAACTACTTATAAATTCTTAGGCCGGCCTGAATTAACTATTCAACTTGTCTTGGGTTTCCTCTTGTTGAACACACAAACACACACGTGTTTTACCTTTTTTATGTTAAAATCTTCATATTCATTAATGCAATGATTAGCAGTGAAAACATCGGATAGGCCTACCAAAGTTTATTGAAAGATATAATAGTGGGATAAAAAGCCTTTCCACAAAATGGTTTTTCTAAATTTGCCGTCGGTGATGAAATGGAGTGCCATTGCAAGAATTGTTATAATAGCAAGTGGCATCGTCAAGATATAATTTATGATCATCTCATCTACAATGGTCCATCTCCATTGTATGTGAAATGGACAGATTCAATACTTTATGCCTCAAATCTCAAGACGGGGTTATGCTGCTCAAGTCCTTCGTAGAATCAAGTTAAAATTAAAGTAGACATTCAACGACTTCAACAACTATTTTCTAAGAATCAAATCAATTCTAAATTAGAAGAAGAAATAATCTACTTCAAGGGAGATCTATTCAGTTTTAGAATACAGACCCTAGAATTCAAGACCATTCTGTAATTTGAAAGTTCACGTTACTTTCAGTAATATCAGTTAATTGTGATAATCCAGATTTATTACAACTATTTTCTATGTATCCTGATTTTTCATCAAAAAATAGAAATATCAGATTGGGTGTAGCCTCTAATGGATTCAATCCTTTTCGTACAATGAGTACCGCTTACAATACATGGCCAATTGTATTAGTTAACCACAACCTTCCAACTTGGTTGTGCATGATGCCTGAAAATCTATTTCTTTCACCAATTATCTCCGGTCCAGAGTCTCCAAAGAATAAAATTGATGCATATATGCAACCTTTAATTGAAGAGTTGAAAGAATTATGGGATATAGGCATAGAAACTTATGATGCCTTTACATATCAAAATTTCATGTCATGTACAGGCGTGTTGTATGTCATTAGATATTTTCCGGGGTATGCAATGTTATCCGGTTGGAGCACAAAGTGTAAGTTGGGTTGGCTCGTATGCCATTATGAGACTTCTTCAATGTACTTGAAAAATAGTTAAAAAAAAATGTGGTACATGAATCATAGAAAATTTCTAGATTAGAAACACAAGTGGAGATTTGATAGAAGGAGGTTCAATGGTGAAGTTGAAATAGGATGGACTACGGTAATTTTATCAGGAACAGAAATTGAAGAACTGTTTTGTGGCTTTGAAAATAATTTCGGGAAGAATAAGGATTCCCCTTTCAAAAGAAGTTAATATTTTTCAATTTACCGTATTGGAGCAGCAATTTATTGCGAAATAACCTTGATGTTATTCATACAGAGAAAAATATATGAGAGAACATACTCGATACTTTGCTGAATATTAGTGGCATGTCAAAAGACCAATTGAATGTTCGTTTGGATTTACAAGAAATGGGCATCAGGAAGGTTCTGCATCCTATTTTATCAAGTGATGGTGAACACTTTGAGATTAGGGCTGCCATATTTGACAGGACGAATAAAGAAAAAGAATTATTTTGCTTACTACTAGAGAATGCTAAATTGCCATATTGTTTTGCAGCCAATACCAGTCGGTATGTTCACACGAAAGAAAGGACTATCTTAAGGTACAAGATTCACGATGCTCATTTTTCACTTCATTAGTTATTGCAGTTTGCTGTGAAAAAAACACTGAAGCATGAAGTTGCATTTTTGCTGATAAGATTTGGTGCATTCTTAAGAGGTCTTTGGGGAGAAGTAATTGACTTGGAAGATGTGATGAGGCAACAACAAGAAATTGTCGGAATTCTTTGCCAGTTTGAGATGATATTTCCAACGGTTTTCTTTGACATAATGGTTCAATTGACGGTTTGCTTGTGCAGGGAAGTTGAGTATGGTGGACCTGTGCACGTTTGATGTATGTTTCAAATTGAGCATTATTTAGCTAAAATAAAATCTATGTGCACAAAAGATCTGAACTGTAAGGATCCATAACCGAAGGTTACATGGTTGAAGAATGCTTCACATTCTGCTCAAGATTCATAAGTGGTGATGCCATACCTATATTTAGAAGTTGTCCACAAAATATGGAATACGCTATTGGTACAAGAAGAAATAAAGACGGAAAAGTTATTCATCTAAAAGAATCTATGTGGATAGCATGTCATCGATACATTCTATTCAATTGTGGTAGCGAGGAAATAGAGAAATTAAAAGAGTAAGTTTTAATGTTATATTTTTTTTTAAAGGCAATTATTATTTATTCACTCATGATTTAATTACAAAGAGTACAAGATTACAACTCCAACTTTCTTAACACTAATAACTATATCACTATAACATGTAGTAATGAGAAAAAAAATCATTTACAAATTTACAAATGAAGTATAGAAAAAAAACTCAAAACTACTATCGCCAAGAAGCCCCATTTGCCTCAACCAATTCCAAGCTGCGGACTAAAACAACATCCATAAGACTACACTTAAAATTCTTGCAAGACCATCATACCACCAGTTACGTATATCACTCATAGATAATATCCCAAGCATGGTTCATAACAGAAACACCAAAGATCAATACTGAGGATTTTTCCTCGTATGCCTCTTGTTAGATTTATAATTACCACCAGATGGCATTACATCCTCCATACTGTATTCTATACCATCATCCAAGTCTTCAAAATTCACATTAATTTTCTTCTTTTTCCCTCGTCCTTTACTTTTCACAGAATCCGGAGGTTCCTTATCATCCTCTTCAGCCCAGAATTTGCCAATCAGCCTAGAAGAAGATGATAAGCCACTCTGAAGGGAAGGAGGAGGCAGAATTACATGTGCAGGAAGTTTAAGATAGGAATAAGAAGATGCGTTCACATTAGGAAACGTTAATCATGCGCCCTAAACAGGCCTTGCAAATGAAGACTGAACAGAAGCAGCTGAATTACTCCTACTACTTGATTGACAAGAGGAATTCAAGTTCACCCCTGACAGAGAAACAGATGATGATACTTTGGAGTTGCATGACGAAAAGCAAGACATAGTAGATAAGGAAGCACTGCTATTCAATCCAGAAGAATATGAAGAAGAAGCAGCAACAAAAGAACCAGAGACCAAATTACCTTCATCAAATAAATTTCCAAAAAGATGCTCTACTCCCATATCCACATTTAGTGTTTTATCTTCATTCAGTGATGAATTCTTACTATTACCATCACCGGAAACCTGATGTATATTATGACTAACAGCATCACAATTACTTTGTTTAGCACTATCATTTGAACCAGCTCCAATTCCTCCATTATTGATCATTCCATCAGATGATAGAGCTTCATGAGGATCAACATTCACATTTACATTAATACCAGCATTCATGTCAACTAGAATTGAACAATCTTAACCACCAGTACCTACATCAGAAGCATCCAACATTACTTCAGAATCCAATACATTATATCGATTGGCATTCTCGTTACTATTTTCAGTAGCTTTACTATTTTGAGAATTATTATTTGGACCTTTCCTTCCCCACTCCTTCTTCTATCTAAGCTGAACATAATTCCATGTATTATTCATTATGGTAGTATGTATATTTCTTTGATTCCTATTCATGTTTACGAATTCAGATCCTTTAACCTCCTCTTCATGACTCTGATTTATATCTACCTTATCCTGATTAGAAATTTTTTCACAGTAACTTGTATCATGACCAAAATTTTTACATGAAGAGAAAATCCTAGGCCTCCAGTCATAAGCAACTTTAACCATGGACATTTATCTCCTAAATCGTCAATGACAATGCTATAAGGGAGATCAAAATATGGAGAAATTTCCACTAGAGCTTTTGCATAACTAAACCTATTTAACCTCTCTATACTAATATCAAAACAAACCAGCCTACCAATATGATTCACAAGCCAATTAATACCTATCAGTGTCCAAAGAATTGTCGGAATCCTATATAATTGAATCCAGATAGGCACTTTCTTGATTTGATTTTGTGAACATCCAATTGAAGGATCCCAAGTTGTAATGATTAACATTATCCCACGAATGAAAAGAGGATCAGCATGTAAAACTTTATCTCGATCAAAATCATTGGAAAACTTAAAGAAGAAATTATTACCATAAGATTTAATATCCATAGAATCAAGAAGCCTCCATTTGTTTTTTAAGAAATTTGAAACAACATTGTAAGAGAGAGAGCCATCAAGGATAAAACCTACCAAGAAGCCATTCCAATACTTCAAACCCTCAGATTTAACCTGATCTGGAATTGGATTCTTCGATCCGTCCCTATGAATCTCAAAATGAAGAGGCTGGTAGGAATTAGCATTTCGTGGTTGAGATTTGAATAGCGACGCATATTCAGATTTCACAAACGATGGAAAAGAAGCACTCGAAGGATTTCCCAAATTGATTCCTAAAGCTGGAAGATCTTGCTTAGAAGAAGGATCAGCATTAAAAGGAGGTGGATCTAGTGGTTTAAGAGGTGAAGATCGAGATGGAAGAGGTGGAAAAGAGGAGGCAGAGAAGGTGGAAAAAGAAGAAGTGAAGAATGTCGAAGCCGCCATTGATTTCCGACAGATGCCAATTTTATAAGGTCTTTAATGTTCTAATTTTATTCTAGCTAGTACTAAAGAATTAGAATATTTCTTTATCGATATTAATATCATCATAATTGTTCCAGGGAACATCAAGCTTTAATTGATGGTCATGCAATATCGAGAAGATATAAAAGAGAGAGCACATACCGAAAAATTCTAGAAATGGATGAAGTATGAAGTTTGGGAAAAGGAGGACATTTCGAAAGAGTTACAAGTGCTTGCAATGGGCCCTAATTGGCAAGCGAGGAAATATAGTTGATAAATAATTAATGGATACAGATTCCATTCAAAATACAAAGATGCTAAGTGCAAAACACAGAATAGTGGTGTATTCTTGACTACCTTGACCACTAGTTTTGCAAGTTCAAAAGATCAAAATTCATTGGTTGGCAATGTTAGTTACTACGGAAAAATTGAAGAAATAATAGAAATTAATCACTGGGGAGAAATTTCAGTGGTTTTATTTAAGTGTTGCGGGTACCAAGAAGAGAAAGATTTGTATGGGTTGACTCAAGTTAAGTTTAATAGATTGTGCCAGAATCTGATTCGTATGTTATTGCTTCACAAGTACAACAAGTATTTTATGTACAAGATCCAAATGATAAGGCACTTTATAATGTTATCAAGAAATTGCCTAGGGACTGGTGTGATGTCGAAAAGGAAAATGGAAATGAAGATGATCCAGTTTTACATTATATTCCATATTGTTATGGAGTAGAAATCAAGCTAGTGATGTCAAGTGGTATAGAGATGATGTCCCGACAACACAAATCCTCATTCCACCTAGCATAATAGAGGAAACCACCTCTTGATTCCTATGTAGCAAATTTTATCAAGTGACTACTATTTATGTATTGGTTCTTAATTAAGGGATGGCTTCCATATCTATTGATTTTCATAATTAATTTAGTACTTTCTAATTATTTGATTGCTTGAAAGTTATTTTTATTTTCATAATTAATTTATTTTGGTATACCATTTTGTATCCATTTTGTATAGGATGGGGGAGAGGGTACAAGAGTCTCAAAAAAATAGCTTATTATAAAGCTTAAGAGACTTATTTGGAGTGGCTAGAAAACCAGCCAATGGTCTAAAGGCATTCGCCCAGCTTCGTCATAAGATACAGGTATACATACATATGTTTATTAATTACAGTTTTCTAGTTGCAAATCACAACCACAAAATTAGGTATATATGCAATATCATAACCACAAAATTTGGTGTTAATTCAATGCAAATCAGAACCTGGCAAGTCGTAAGTGAGGCTTGTGGCAGATTCATGCTTTTGGGAGGCAAATATACTTCCTATGTTTGTTATCTTCCTTGAGCTAATAATTTTTTACATGTTATGATGCGAAATATAATATGAATTTTGGTCATAATGCTAAGGTTGCTTTGACATGATTCTTGTACCTGTTCTATGAAACATTTTTGGTTAAATGCATAACTTCATGTGGTTTCCTTTGATTTTGGTAGGCTATTTCTGATCCCTGCCGAGATAATAATCATGTTTGTGTTTGATTAACATTAGTATATTAGGAGACACCATCTGATGCAGAACTTTTTCTTAAAAGTCGTAAGAGAATAGATGGACGTGACTACGTCTCTAGTCCTCAAGTAATGAAGTACAAACTTATAAGTAATAATTTTTTTGTAATAATTTTGTTGTTTTATAATAATTTTGTTCTGTTATGAAACATGTTGCACATTGTTCATGTCTTGCTCATGTGTGTATATGTTTGCTCATGTGCACTTTGTTGAACCTGAGTTTGGCTCTTGGCTATGTGAACCTGTTCTTGGCCATGCACTTTGCTGAAACACTTATTGAACCTGAGTTTCGCACCAGTAACGTGGTGAACTTGTGCTGTATGCATGAATTTGTGACATTTGTGCACTTGACATTAAGATGGGCATGTAAAACCATTGCTTGATTATACATGTAGCATTCTAATTGAAACATGCTGCTCTAAAATATGTTTTTTATCGTAAAAATATAATGGATGTCGATAAAGACGTCTTCCTTTACTTCCATGTTTTAATATGGACAGAGAAAAATATTATGGCTGTCGATAAATTCTATCTATTTTAATATGGACAGAGAAATCCTTGCACCCTCCTTTCATGTAAATTTATTACCTTTTCCGATAACTTCCATAAGACCGGCCTGCATAAAACTGTCATATGTAAGCATTTTCATTATGAATGTGGTTATCTATGGATTATGAATGTGGGTATACATATGCCTTATACTTGCTTATAAACATACGACGATGTCTAATCGCAAACATACATTTTTTTTTCCAGTACTTACCAGTGTATACATTAAAATTTGTTTTCTAATTACATGCAAATAAACAAATTGTTTTCCAAAATGTGGCTTTCTCTGCATCTACTGTATACATTTGCTGCATATATAAGCATTTACTGTAGTGTAATTTATTGCATTCTCTCCATATGTAAGTATTTTCTACTTTATCTCTATATGTAAGTGTTTGCTGCATTCTCTACATTTACTTTAGGGTAATTTTAATGTGTCTTTATTTTGTAGTACTTACTTCAAAAGGCAGCCAGTGGAGAAGGAGGAAATACTATTGAAACAATAATTTCGTGTAGAAGATCACATAGTCGTCCCTTGCTTATAGGGAGGCATGCAAAGTATACAAACCAATCAGCTGAGGCTCTAACAAATGCTTATATAAAGGAGTTAAGCTAAGGCTTGTCGAAGAAATGGAAGTAAAGCTAGATTCCAAGGTAAATTAGAATGTAAAAGAGAATTTCGCTTGGGTACTTAAAAAATTAGGCGATGCCAACCCGATTTTGAATCTAGAGGAACTAGTTTGACTGGAGGCACTAGCTCTTAGTCTCATTTATGCATTCTAGTCATTTAAGTGATAAGTACTTGATATTTTGTAGTTGTTGACATGGATTCTAATGTGTACTGCACATTCTGGTGTTTATGCAAGTTATAAGTGTTGTACAAATTATGACGTGTACTGTGATTATGCAAGTATTTATGTGATATTGTAGCTTCTAATGTCTCTTTAGTATGATGTTGCAGATGTTATAGTGTAGTGTTGCAGTAGCTCTAATATAGTGTTGCCACTGGGTTATAAACGTTGCCTAAAATAATGTTGCAATATTCATAAAAGGTGTTGTCGTAGGGATTGAATTAGATTCCGTCGTGGGCCCAGTAGGCCCCATAAGATATATAAATAGCAACATTTTTAGAATGTTGCTATGGACACCAAAGGATGTTGCTATAGACCTAAATAAGGTTCTATTGTAACAATATTTGTTGTATTGTCGTAGATAGACAAAATGTTGCCCTTGAAGTCTGGAGCGACGGTGAAAATTATATCACCCTAAAAACGTTGCCAAAGACCTATGTGAAGATTTTTTGCCCTGTGCCAACAATTTTTTTCCGTTGCGTTAGGCCGTTTATGGCATAGTGTAATAATTAATCTTAACAATATGTTAAATTTAGAAAATGACAAACCCATGAGGAACTGCTGACAGAAAGTTGATAAACCCAAAATAAACCTGGGTCAATCCTAAATGTTTCTGGTACTAATGTCCGGGCACCAGCAAGCAAAGAAATAGTGAACCAGACTTAAGTTGTAACGCCCTAGATTATTAGCAATTTAATATTGAATATTTAAATATTGATTTGGAATAATAAATAGATTTTTATATTGGATTTATCGGTTTAATAATCAATATACGATTTAATATCGAATATATTTAATTATCGTAATATGAAACGGTATCAGTTGAATTCAGAGTCAAAACTGAATCAAAACTATGCAGTCGATTTATATAAATTTTGTTTGGATTAGAACGATAATAATTATCTATTTTCGATGAATTTAATTGTTTGAAATCGATTTATATTTTAATGTCGAACTTATTACAAATCGTTAGTTTAAATTGTGATCTCTTTTATACAGTCGAATTAAAATTCAAATATTGGTTCCAGAATAACATTAAAAACTTGCAACACCAGTTATGTTAAAATAAGCAGTTTAGGATTTCAAGTTAAAGAACCACGAGATATTTTAGTATTTAATTAAATTAAATTCAAATCAACGAATTACACCAGTCGACTTGTTCATTTATTTTGCGTAGCTGTTTCCCTTCCTCGAGCTGTAAAATTTGCTCCCTTCCTCCGGCATAAAGTAAATCATGAAGTAATGGCTACGTATGAATTGTTCCCTTCACGGCTATATATTAACCCATCAACCTTCGTTATTTCAACCCGTTTCTAAATCCACAAATAAACAGTTGAGGCGATTTCCTCTGTAGTTAATCAAAATCGAAAACAAACCCATATGTATTAAAAAAAGAGAGAGAACAAATCGAAATCAATTATCGCGATTTACATCGCGGAACTCCTGAAGGGCCAATGCTAGGTTGGAGCGATCACGCGAAGGGAGGATTTCGAGTTGCTAGTTTGTTCGGAGATTGGCAAATAGGGCGTGATTGTTGAGGTAATATAGTGTCAGGAAGAGGCTAACATCAATTGGAGGGGCTCATCGCGATTAGGGAAGAATGGGTTTTCCTTTGTGCGATTTCATCTAGAATGGTTCACGTTTGATGGGGAGCTTCTCCCTTTAGTTCGACTTCTTCACAGTGATTAGGGGTTGAGTCACGATTTTCGATTTGAGGCAGTTTGACGCTGCAACAATGATGGATGGAAGAATGGAACCGCGATTAACATCGCGGTTATTTCTGAAGCTTGGGCGTTGACCTGACGGCATTTGCGATTGCAGGGGGGAAAGTGAGTTAGTTTGCTGGGTAGAATAGGTGATTCGACATCATGAGTTGATAGAACACGGAGTTCGGGCCTGTATTGGTTTGTGTAATGAGTCTACGATGATGAACGAGGAGGTCTGGGAGTTCGCAGTGTGGTGTTAGGGGACTGCGCCTGTTTTGGATATTGGGTAAAAGCGCCTGGAGGAGTTTGGTTTGTTGTTTGGTGATAGAGAGGCAATGCAATGGCAAGTTCATTGGTGATTGAGATGGGGTGCTGGAGTTTGGATTTGTGGTTTTTGGATTGGCATAGGCTATAGTGTTGTGAATGGAGCTGTCTGATGGCAGTTAGGAGGTGGTCAGGATGACCGGACATGCATGGCAATTCAGGTGGTGCAAAGATGACACGATAGTAAGTATAAGTGGTAGAGAATGGGACGGTAGTTTGTTAGCAAGTCATTCGATGGAATATCGTTTTGGAAGCCCATCGAAGTAGGTGGTCTGATCGTAGTTTATGGGGATAGTCGGGGATTTGTTTTGTGGATTAGTTGAAGGGTTCGAATATGCGTTGGAGAGAAGAAGGTGACTTCAGCATTCATTAAGGTATACGTTTACAAATTTTAAAATATATAGAAGAATTAGTTTAATTATTTGATAACAGTCAATTAAAATTAATGAATGGTTAAGCGATTGTTAAAATAAATAATCATAGGTAGAGATTCCATTCAAGTAGATTGGAAGGTGAGATGATAGAGAATTTTAAATGGATATTCAGAAAAGGAAAATCAAATCGAGTAATCTCACTTAAAAATTTATTTTTATCATTAAAAATAAATTGTTTGTTGTTTTGGTTGCATTGCTATTATTAATGAATTATGGTTATTATATATATTAGTTATATTAGGTTTGGTGATTGTGGCTACTATACACACACATACACACACACACACACACACACACACACACACACACACACACACACACATATATATATATATATATATTGGATTTCCCGTTGTACCATAAGCAGATGACCCTATCGCCCTACGATATTTGAGTGAATGACCTTCTATACTGCGATATCCAGCCTTGAAGCAGGATTGGTATTATTTATTTTGTTCGACATCTATGGATGCAGGACAACAGGTTGGAGGAATCCAATTGGATTCCTCAAATTTATGTACTGTTTTTTACATATTTACATATGTGTGATGTGTGAATTGAATGGATAATTCGTGTTTTTGGATATTTAAAAATATCATAAAGGTATTTTTGGATTTAAAAGGGAAATTTCACCTTCCGAAATGGAAATGGAATTTCGAATGGATTGAGAAATATTAACTTGTTTTTAATAATAAAAACAAGTAGTTGAATTTATAAACGGAAAGAAAAGTTATCGTTTAAAAATATTAGATTTTTAAATTCAAGTTTGAATTTAAAAAGGAAAAATTATTTTTCAGAAAGGGAATTGGATTTCAAATAAGATTTGTAACAAGGACACGTTTTAAAAAATTTAAACAAGAAGTGGAATGTGTAAACGATGTTTGTAAATGAATAAAAATTATATTATTATTGGATAATCTAGAAATGTAAATTCAAGCATGATTTTAAAAAGGAAAATTCATTTTTCAAAATGGGTTTTCAAATGGAATTTAAAAGAAAAACTTGTTCTAATATTTAAACCAAGAAGTGGAATGTATAAACGATGTTTGTAAATGAATAAAAATTATATTATCATTGGATAATATAAGAATGTAAATTCAAGCATGATTTTAAAATGGAAAATTCATTTTTCAAAATGGGTTTTCAAATGGAATTTAAAAGAGAAACTTGTTCTAATATTTAAACCAAGAAGTGAAATGTATAAACGTCGTTTTAAAATGAATGTGAAAATTATCATTAGATAATTTATAAATTAAATTCAAGGGTGAGTTTTAAAAGGGTAAATATAATTTTTTCGGAAGGAAACAAGGAAATTTATTTCCGATGTTCGGAACGAAATCAAATTGAAATAAATCTATTTGGATTTATAATTGGAATTCGAGCACGTCAAATTTATAGAAACAAATTTATTTGGATATTAGAACTATATTGAATAGAAATTTAGAATTTTAATATGAAAATAGATTCTATGCTTATATATATATAGTTATAATAATAACATATTTCAAACAAGGAATCGAGTTTTAAAGGGAAGTTTGTTAAATATAAAATAAGAAAGTGATTTATAAACCATGTTTCTAAATGAAATGAAGTAATTTTCTTTGGGTAGATTGGAAATAGATTTATTCCAAATACAAGAACTGACATTTAAAAATCATATTTTTAAATGAGATAGAAGAGGGGATTTTTATGATAAGGAGTAGCGGTTTTGTATTACAAACTCTTATCCGTCTCAAGAAAAGAACGTTGTCGGTCAAGGTCTGAGAGATAAATAAACTACCCCAACTTGAATGGCTTCACTATTATCAAGGAAGGATATTTGTTTGTAATGGAAAAGGGTGTTGAGTTAATTTATTTATAAAGGAATTAATAATTGGAATTCAATTATATTGAATTTAACTCTAGAGGATTGGAATTGAATATAGAAATCGAGTTTTGAATAAATTCATAACCGAGTTATGAATATAGCATAAAGTAATTGATGAGTTCAATAATATGAATTGTGAAGTTAGATTTGGATAATGGGCTTAATTTACTTTTAAATATGAAAAATGGAGTTGAAATTTATTTTATAAACGAAGTTAACGTTTATATTTTAATTATAATTAAAACAAACTCGCTGCAGAGCGGTAGTTCGTAATTTGACGATTCGAATATCAATTGGGTATATAGAACTCAACATAACTCGGAATAAAATGAAACAAGAAATATCCGGACCTATTCAATGATAGTTTTCAAATGGAAGAGAAAAATCTGGATTTCGTTTTATAGAAAATTTTTTTATGTCAAAAATTAAATTTTCAAAAAAATAGCACCAGAATTGTTTAAAACCATAACGATTTATTAACTAAAATAAGAGGATTTTTAGCAAATAAAAATCCCAAATTACATTAGTAAAATCCAGATTTGAGCTATAAAATAAATACGAAGTCAAGTCGAGTAAATGGATCGACTTCTGAAACAAAAAATTAGATTTCTAATTATTAAACGAAGTTAACTAGTTTCGAAAGAAATTAGTTAATATGGTTTTTAATCGAACTTAACATTTGTTAAGTAAACTGAATTTATAAATTGGAATTGGGAATTCGAGTATGAAATGTGAATTAAAATTGGGATGCAAGCAAGGAATTTGAGTTTGATATGTATATAAGCAAATACAAATATATTTGAACGAGATATGTTCAATATAAAAGTAAATGAAACCAAGAAACTAACTGTAAAATTTATTAGCAAATGGAAGGCGACCAAAGTAAAACATGCTGAATTGAATGAAATGAATTGGGAATGGCCGTGTATATTTTAAAAAGGTATGGAATGAAGATAATGAAGATTATATTGAATGCCTGACAAAAAGGTACATGTTTCAATTTTCATATGAGATTTTATGTGCCTATTGGCCAAGCCGCTTGGCTTTTTGATTTTATTTATTTTTAAGTCGAAAGGGCCTAGAGAGGCAAGTTAGGGTTTGAACTATTGACCGGTACAAAGAAGGTGATGGCGAAATTTTCTGAAAATTTAAAGAGATAGAATATTTATATAAATTTTGATAGTTATCAGTATATCGATATATCTAGAATTCGATAAGGAAATTGGAAAATAGCTAACGAATGAATATTAATTTAAAAGGGGCAGTGATTGTTTGATGGCTGTTTATTTTCCTTTAATAGTTAAATCACCAGCTATTAAAGATTTTGGACCATCGTTGTCAATATGGAGAGAATGGTTGGATTAAATATCCGGAGACCACTCCGTATAGACATAGGCGTTGTGAATTACGAAATGCTGAAGATAATTGGAGATGGAGTAAAAATGCAAGGGCTGATTTGTTTGTCCTGTCCCAGGACAACTTGTATGGATGAATGTTTGACAGAGTATTCCTAACAGATCACATAAGACGATCTTTCTAAGATATTACGTCTAGTGGCAGAGAAATTCGTTTCTCTTAGCTTTTATACCCGTAATATTTTTTACAAGATCAACTAGTGATTCGACGGGTTTGACGATGTGGCATTCAAAGTGAATGGTTGCCAGATGTCTAAATGATTAACGTAGCCTCAAGCCTCACAACCAGGAAATGACAAAAATCAGGCAGGCAACATGGCTAGGTGGGTCATACCCAAGCAGGGTATATTTGTCACCAATCTATAGAAAATTCATTATTTATTCTTTTTTCGATTTTGTATCTTACGGAGTACGGTTGGACGGCCGACAACCGTAGGTGACAATATATTCGCTACAGTCAAGCTAAATGTATGGGCGGTCATTTGTGGCCGGTTGCAAGACGTTCTTGCTGAACCCCAGTGTATCCCCTCTAGAGTACACGGATCGTGAGGTGGTCCCATGCCTTGTCATAGTTGGAATCCTGTAACGAAAAGGAATTTCGTTCGATCTGCACCAGTCGCTAAACCGGCTAAGACCGTTCGAAACGCCCTATCGTTTGAGAACACGACAAATCAGAATGCAGACGGAAGAACATTTCATAGTATATTACAACAATGCATCAGATTACAAGAATATACAGAGTATAAATGAATATTACACAGAAATATCAGAGATTTAAATTACATTTAAATACATCGCAGCGGAAAATAATACAATACACAACTAGAAGAAGATATACAGATACAAAGCTTTCCGGATATCGTTCCAGCTGTAAACCAGGATCCTATGAATTTAAATCTGCAAAACCAAAACTACTAGCTGCCCGTGTCAAAATAAGAGCACCCAGAGTTTAGTTTAAAACAATAAACTCCAGGTCAGTCATGTGACTGGTGTGAGAACTAAAACAGTTATTAATCTTTATTTTTAAAGTTAGGTAAATCAAGGGACCACGCCGTATAACACGGAACGGGTTTCCTCCCAAGAATACCAGTGCATAAAACAAACAGCGCAATGCTAAATAAAGAAAAATGAAGCTGTTATAAGACCCAGGTCCTATCACACAATGCAACGCAAGCCAGGGAATAGGGTTTTCCCTTATAACAGCTAAAGAATGCTTGATACGTTCTAAAACACATCATTTGATACTACTATAAGTGCATAGTGTATAAAACAACTTCAAATCATAAGTATCAATCATAGACGGCATGGGTACCATATATCATGTCGCCATACTAGTTCTACAATTAATACCGCAAATGTCTCGTATTTGGAAATTGGGTTTCCATCTATGAACCGAGCCAAAAGATAGTCCTCAACCGATTCGAGACTGTCTAGCCCGAGTCTCAGGAGCATAACGCATCGCCCCTTGGATCGTCAGGGCCGGTCCACTGATGTGGATTAGACGAAATCCTAAACACTGCGTTTCCCCGCCCTTTGGGGCGTAAGTCTGGTCCGTCTGCCGACCAGAATGCATCGGCCGAAACCGATATTTCCGAGGCGCCTCGCAACAGCAACAACCACACAGGTGAAAAGTATATAAATGTCAGGGCTGGTAGGTCGCTGACACCACCCTAGCTAGAAGAAAACGCAAGTCCTCCCTGAGGTCCGTCTCCCGTTTTTGGTTCACCCCGGGGTGTGAGGCTCGCGAATCAACGCTACACAAAGCTACGCTACAAAGGACGTGCTTTGATCATCAACCACAAGACTTTGCTTTTCAACAGAAGTCTTGATCATTTGCATCTTAGCATGTCACACAGGCAAACCACTCTATGCAACCGATATCAGTCGCACAGAATGAAATCCAATGTCAGACACAGTCCATTTACAAGTCCGTTCTGGGTCTGAACGAAACCGGAGGCACTTTCCTCGCATATCCATCGATCTCCAAGAACATCTGGACGACCACCGATTGATTCCCTCATCTTGGGTGTACAACCCAATCAAGATCATCAGTAATCACCCAAACGATGTGAAGACTTCCGGTCTTCAACCACCGTCTTCATCTTCGACTTATCGTCGTATCAGTTATTCAGAATGGGATAAACCCGGTCTTTCTGAATAACCCGCGTATATTTTAAATAAGTGTTACACAAACACAACATACGCCTCATTCCAACTCATCAGTCACTAACCGTAAATTAATAAAGAGAATAATTCCCCAAATATTAACCCCGAAGGCCGAAACCAACATCAGATCAATATCCAGAAAACCATTCTGCTTGGCTAACCGATAGTTAGTTTCTAAATTTCACATTCATAGGGAAAGGTTCCCATTAATTTTATCCAAGATAAATTCCTTGAATTTATTCTTTAATCATCTTTTGAATTTCGATTCAACTAGTCGAGATTAACGAACCTTACCGAAGTAATCATTGGTTTTAATTTCCCAATCCCAACCTATTCATCCCATGAAGTAAAACTGGTTATACTTCATATCTAACACCACGGTGTTATCGGTAAATTCAATTACCATTTCACGTTCAAATCTAATTAAAGATTTAACTAACGCCTGGAGCAAAACTGGTGATACTCCATTTCGATTATTTCAATCTAATTAAAGATTCATTAAAACTCCACTTAGTTTTAATCGTTAACAGGGTTAAAGAATCAGTGTCATTTAAAACACGGTTCACGATAAACCTAAAACCACATTCCATTAATTATCGGGTTGAAGAACGAGTGTTATTTAACACACTGTCCCCGATAAACCCAAAAATCAATATCAATTCAATTAAATATCATTTAATTGGTACACTTCATTAAATCTAAAGAAAAAGATTTAATCTTTTCTCAACTGGGTTCAAGAACAGTGTTAGTCAAGACACCATTCACGACAAACCCAAATCACATTTGATATTAAATACAAGGCTCTGAATAGAAAATATCCCGGCTTATATTCAATATCAAATTCTACGACTAACAGATATCGTATTGGAAATAACGATATATATATCTATACCTTTCAAATTTCCATAACAACATCTGTATAGTCACGAAATCCAACATCGAAATATTCCGAAGACAATTTCGATTCCAATCCATTCCAATGCAATCATTGGAAATTCTGGTTATTTTCAAAACCATTTCAAACTCACTTAATTTATTTTAAAAGTAAATAAATTACTATTCTAGTTCAAAACTAGTTCATTTCGATAAAAATCTATTTAATCTTTTCAAATATGAAGTTTTTCATCCCAATTCTTTCTAAATCATTTCTTATGATTTTACACAAATTATTACTATTTTTAAAATTTTTATCAAGGCCCGTACAGTCGATTTCCATCAACGGTCATCGAACTGCACTTACAGCGACCTTTTTCAATTTTGATTTGGACATAATTCCAAATCCAACCGTTAGATTTCAAATTTCTAATGTTCATTAGAAAGCTCTTTTCGATACGAACCCAACGGATCCGGTTTTAGGAGAATCCGACGGTCAGATCTCCCGCAATATCCATTCAAAGTCAATGGTCGAAATTCGCGAACTACCACGGCGCGGCGCGTTCTATTCAGACCATTATATTATATATATAATATATATAATATATACTTCGTCGATTTCAATTCAAAACATGCTTTATAAATCATATTAAATTCATTTTCAAAATGGTTTCAACTTCATATTCAATTTCAAATCAAAATTGAATATTCTAATATAAATTCGTTTTAAATTTATTTCAAATTGATTTCAATTCAATTTCGATTTTAATTCGATTTGAATTCATTTCAAAACGATTTCGATTCTATTTCAATTCTATCCGAATTCATTTCAAAACGATTTCGATTCTATTTGAATTCATTTCGAATTCATTTTAAAACGATTTCAATTCTATTCGAATTCATTTCTTTTCAAAATATCAGATTTTGAAATCACTTTCGATATTCGTTATAAAATGAATAAAATCGATATAAATATCGTTCACGTCGAAATGGCGTAAATCTAATCAACGCGGCTTCATATATTCATATTTTCAAATATTCTATTTCGAATATTTGTATTTCAAATATTTCTTTTCAAATATTTCTTTTTCAAATATTCTATTTTCAAATATTTCTACTTTCAAACTGGAATGAGGCCCAATCAATTACCATATAATGTTAATTATATGGATTTTCTACAACACATGTATGCAATAACAACGATGAATAATCAACCATCATCCAAAGTGCATTCTACACTGTATAAGCATCAAATATGATTATTCAACGCTTATAACAGTCTGTCAATCAATCGATCGACATACAACTAAACAATCGGGATTAGTGTACGTCAAATATCATCCCTATACCCGTGTTGGGTTTCAAATAATCAAACACAAATTTAATTTGTGCAGTTGGGCGATGTGTAAAATTTATCGTCCCCATCAATGTCCTTCAAATAGGTGTACATAAACAAACCGTCCGGTTTGTAAATGAATATTTATTTATTCACATTCACGTTAAAAATTATATTTTTAACGATCAAACTATTTTATTCAACCTATGAATATTCTATTCGGTTCATTTATTAAATAAAATGTTATATTTATTTTTCTAACTTATTTTTAGTAAATTTTGGTGGCATAACGGCACGATACTAGAAACGGGACAAGGCCTAGCCTTATCCCCGGTCTAGTGAAGGCCCACGTCATTCATACATCAATCAAATCAATTTCATTTCACCAAACAATTCAATTCCAAACCAAATAATCTAACCAACTACACACCCAAACAATTAAGCGAACAAGCCATCCATGGTCTGTGGATGACGGGTGTCGGGTGCTACTAAACACCGTCTGTATCCTAGTATATATATAATTAGAAAAAGAAATTGAAGAGTGAGAAGTTCTCACAGAATTGCTAATCCAACGCCTCGACTCTTCTTTGTAGAAAATCTTCGCCACTCGCCTCTTATCACTCTCTCTGCCCGTATTCTCTACGTACGTAAAAATCACATTTTTATTTTGCTATTCAATATAGAAAAATCGAATTTTTTACTTCGCTGTTCAATATAGAAAAATCATATTTTTACTTCGCTATTCAATATAGAAAAATCGAATTTATACTTCGTTATTCAATATAGAAAAATCGAATTTTTACTTCGTTATTCAATATAGAAATATCGAATTTTTACTTCGCTATTCAATATAGAAAAATCGAATTTTTACTTCGCTATTCAATATAGAAAAATCATATTTTTACTTCGCTATTCAATATAGAAAAATCGAATTTTCACTTCGCTATTCAATCTAGAAAAATCATATTTTTACTTCGTTATTCAATATAGAAAAATCGAATTTTTACTTCGCTATTCAATATAGAAAAATCGAATTTTTACTTCGTTATTCAATATAGAAAAATCGAATATTTACTATTATAAAAATTCCGCCTTTAACATTATAAACAAAATTCAATCTTTAACATTATAAAAATTATGGTTTTTCTTAACTAAAAATATACACTTTAAAAAGCTAAAAAGAAAATCATATTTTTATGAACGAAAACAAAAACAAAAACTCAAAGGCTTACATTTTAAGGAGAGAGGAAGAGGTGGGTTTCAGCATCGAAGCGGCGGCCTAGGCAGGTGGCGGCTCTGGTGGGGCTCTGGTGTCGGGTTCAAGCAGTGGAGGCGGCGACTTTTGGGTGATGGTGTTTCTAGGGCTTCGGGGGTTCAAACAGTGGAAGGGGGGAAGAGCTGAGGTCATCGGAGGGTGTGCTGGAGTGGCCAGCGGCAGCGCCAGGCGAAGGGGGGGGGGGCGGTGGCGTGGGTG
Organism: Allium sativum; assembly: GCA_030737875.1. Classification (NCBI taxonomy): domain Eukaryota; kingdom Viridiplantae; phylum Streptophyta; class Magnoliopsida; order Asparagales; family Amaryllidaceae; genus Allium; species Allium sativum. The sequence continues at coordinate 300,063,747 of CM060925.1, read as the reverse complement.
GTGCTGCAACGACAGGGCGCGATTTGGTTGGGGGGGGGGTCTCGAACATCGGCTGGAGGGAGAAGAAGGGAACGGGGCTTGGGGGGTTCGGGGATGAGGGCGGTGGATGGAGGGGGGCGGCGGCGACCGCCAGGGCGTGGCTGCGCCTTCTCCTTCCCCTTTTTTATCTGAATCGAACGGGAGGGGGGGGGTCTGAGGAGAAAAAAAAGGGGGTGGAGGGGATTTTAATTTAATTTAATTTATTTTATTTTATTGACAGAAAGTTGACTTTTTCATTTGAATTCGAAACGGGACCCAACGACTGTCGTTTATAGCTAATTACCCTCATTCCGAACACAATGGGATATGTATCGTAGTCTGATTCGATCGTTTCGATCAGTTTCCGCCAAAATCAACATATAACTCTGTATATTGAATTTGAACGCGCATTTCAATTTACCGGGGTCACATACTAACACTAAAATTTCCAGAAAAATATTTTCTAGCTTCGTATTGACGATACGGTCCTAACAAAACTAGTTTCGTCGAATTCTGAGACCGCTGGAAAAATGGCCATTTTCCAGTCGATTAAAATCAACTAAAACTGGTCAAACACGTTTTCTTTTGCCACACTCACATACTGATTCGAAAAATTTTGAAATTTGGAATCTAGCAAAAATTTGACATCACAGACCCAACAAAAGTGATTTCGTCGAAATCCGAGGTCGTTTGCAAAATTTCCATTTTTAAGGGCCTGAATTCCATAGCGACTATTCAGAATTTTCAATTGGACATATCTTTTGATTCCCACTATGAAATCTTTATTTTTCAGATTTGTTGGAAAGATATTATCAATTAGATTCTAATGTTTTTGGTTTCACTAAAATCCGGATTGTTTTGCACCCGGTACATTCAATTGAAGTTTGAAATCGAATTATCGAACAACCGCACCATTTTCAACTCCTTTTATAATTATTTATATTCTAACGACGACGTATATAATATATACGTTCGAATTATATTCAAAATAGATTTATCGTCGATATTATTTAAAATAATTCATTTTAAATATTCGAAATTCGCTAAAATTGCCAAAATAAAAATTTTAAACTGGCCCAGATTTCCGGGTTATTACAATCTCCCCCACTTAAAACTTTTCGTCCCCGAAAAGGAACAAAGTCGAAAGTGGTTTGATTATTCAGCTCTACGTTCGATCTGGCTTCCATTCTCCAACTTTTCAGTTTCTGAGAATTTTCAAATTTTTCAAAAATTTGGCTAACACCCTGAATTTTCGAAAATTTTCGCCATAACCTCCCCTGCACCGGGAGCCACGGGAAAATCCTGAAATTTCCATATAGGCCTTCTGATCTCAAAAAGAAAAAGCCAAGCGGCTAGCCAATCAGCTCATAAAATCATCATCACCCAAACGAAACAGTAAATTATAGTAAACATGTACCTATTTTTCGGGCAAACAAATTTTATTCTCTGCTCTAGCCTCCTTGCTATGACCTGTTCAATGTAAGCACATGTATATGCAAGCAAATGCGACCAATTTTCAATACAGTTCAATATTTGAGTCAATTAGGCATAATGGTTCAAAATTATCAAACAATTAAACAAACAACACAAACATCAATCAATTAGTGAATTATCATTTGAAATTCATAACTTTGATATATAGTCAAAAATCAGGTTTTTGATGCCAAATCACAACAATAGGCCCTATCTAATTTCGGTTCTCACACCAGTCTAATGGAAATATAGAAATCTCACTTTCGTTACTCGAAAATAAATACTGGCGACGGTGCCCCATCACAAGAATTATCCCCGGGCACTAGAGTATGATTCTATAACCATCCAGTATATTAAAACTTCGAATACACGTTTGCAAGACATATATGCAAAATCTTTATATATTGGATTGTCCCAATTCAATTTAAATAAATAATCAAATACGAGTAATTGATTTAAATTTCAAAACAAAATTGGTTTTCATTTTAAAAATATACTCTTCACACTCGTTCTAGGATACTACTGATCCCATCTCTAACGAGTCATTTCCGTTGGATATTACTAATCCAGTTTTTGATGAATTCTTTCGTATGGTTCTAATGTGCCTTGTTCTCTGAGCTTTGTAAACCAAAGCTCTGATACCAAATGTGACGAAAAGGAATTTCGCTCGATCTGAACCAGTCGCTAAACCGGCTAAGACCGTTCGAAACGCCCTATCGTTTGAGAACACGACAAATCAGAACGCAGACGGAAGAACATTTCATAGTATATTACAACAATGCATCAGATTACAAGAATATACAGAGTATAAATGAATATTACACAGAAATATCAGAGATTTAAATTACATTTAAATACATCGCAGCGGAAAATAATACAATACACAAGGAGAAGGAGATATACGGATACAAAGCTTTCCGGATATCGTTCCAGTTGTAAACCAGGATCCTGTGAATATAAATCTGCAAAACCAAAACTACTAGCTGTCCGTGTCAAAATAAGGGCACCCAGAGTAAAGGTTAAAACAATAAACTCCAGGTCAGTCATGTGACTGGTGTGAGAACTAAAACAGTTATTAATCTTTATTTTTAAAGTTAGGTAAATCAAAGGACCACGCCATATAACACGGAACGGTTTTCCTCCCAAGAATACCAGTGCATAAAACAAACAGCGCAATGCTAAATAAAGAAAAATGAAGCTGTTATAAGACCCAGGACCTATCACACAATGCAACGCAAGCCGGGGAATAGGTTTTTCCCTTATAACAGCCAAAGAATGCTTGATACGTTCTAAAACAAATCATTTGATACTACTATAAGTGCATAGTGTATAAAACAACTTCAAATCATAAGTATCAATCATAGACGGCATGGGTACCATATATCATGTCGCCATACTAGTTCTACAATTAAAAGCGCAAATGTCTCATATTTGGAAATTGGGTTTCCATCTATGAACCGAGGCAAAAGATAGTCCTCAACCGATTCGAGACTGTCTAGCCCGAGTCTCAGGAGAAGAATGCATCGCCCCTTGGATCGTCAGGGCCGGTCCACCGATGTGGATTAGACGAAATCCTGAACACTGTGTTTCCCCACCCTTTGGGGCGTAAGTCTGGTCCGTCTGCCGACCAGAATGCATCGGCCGAAACCGATATTACTGAGGCGCCTCGCAACAGCAACAACCACACAGGTGAAAAGTATATAAATGTCAGGGCTGGTAGGTCGCTGACACCACCCTAGCTTGAAGAAAACGCAAGTCCTCCCTGAGGTCCGTCTCCCGTTTTTGGTTCACCCCGGCGTGTGAGGCTCGTGAATCAACGCTACACAAAGCTACTCCACAAAGGCCGTGCTTTGATCATCAACCACAAGACTTTTCTTTTCAACAGAAGTCTTGATCATTTGCATCTTAGCATGTCACACAGGCAAACCACTCTATGCAACCGATATCAGTCGCATAGAATGAAATCCAATGTCAGACACACAGTCCATTAACAAGTCCGTTCTGGGTCTGAACGAAACCGGAGGCACTTTCCTCGCATATCCATCGATCTCCAAGCACATCTGGACGACCACCGATTGACTCCCTCATCTTGGGTGTACAGCCCAATCAAGATCATCAGTAATTACCCAAACGATGTGAAGACTTCCGGTCTTCAACCACCGTCTTCATCTTCGACTTATCGTCGTATCAGTTATTCAGAATGGGATAAACCCGGTCTTTCTGAATAAATCGCGTATATTTTAAATAAGTGTTACACAAACACAACATACGCCTCATTCCAATACATCAGTCACTAACTGTAAATTAATCAAGAGAATAATTCCCCAAATATTAACCCCGAAGGCTGAAACCAACATCAGATCAATATCCAAAAAACCATTCTGCTTGGCTAACCGACAGTTAGTTTCTAAATTTCACATTCATAGGGAAAGTTTCCCATTAATTTTATCCAAGATAAATTCCTTGAATTTATTCTTTAATCATCTTTTGAATTTCGATTCAACTAGTCGAGATTAACGAACCTTACCGAAGTAATCATTGGTTTTAATTTCCCAATCCCAACCTATTCATCCCATGAAGTAAAACTGGTTATACTTCATATCTAACACCACGGTGTTATCGGTAAATTCAATTACCATTTCACGTTCAAATCTAATTAAAGATTTAACTAACGCCTGGAGCAAAACTGGTGATACTCCATTTCGATTATTTCAATCTAATTAAAGATTCATTAAAACTCCACTTAGTTTTAATCGTTAACAGGGTTAAAGAATCAGTGTCATTTAAAACACGGTTCACGATAAACCTAAAACCACATTCAATTAATTATCGGGTTAAAGAACGAGTGTTATTTAAAATACTGTCCCCGATTACCCCAAAAATCAATATCAATTCAATTAAATATCATTTAATTGGTACACTTCATTAAATCTAAAGAAAAAGATTTAATCTTTTCTCAACTGGGTTCAAGAACAGTGTTAGTCAAGACACCATTCACGACAAACCCAAATCACATTTGATATTAAATACAAGGCTCTGAATAGAAAATATCCCGGCTTATATTCAATATCAAATTCTACGACCAACAGATATCGTAATGGAAATAACGATATATATATCTATATCTTTCAAATTTCCATAACAACATCTGTATAGTCACGAAATCAAAAATCAAAATATTCCGAAGACAATTTCGATTCCAATCCATTCCAATGCAATCATTGGAAATTCTGGTTATTTTCAAAACCATTTAAAACTCACTTTATTTATTTTAAAAATAAATAAATTACTATTCTAGTTCAAAACTAGTTCATTTCGATAAAAATCTATTTTTATCTTTTCAAATATGGAGTTTTTCATTCCAATTCTTTCTAAATCATATCTTATGATTTTACACAAATTATTACTATTTTTAAAATTTTTATCAAGGCCCGTACAGTCGATTTCCATCAACGGTTATCGAACTGCACTTACAGCGACCTTTTTCAATGTTGATTTGGACATAATTCCAAATCCAACCGTTAGATTTCAATTTTCTAATATTCGTTAGAAAGCTCTTTTCCATACGAACTCAACGGTTCCGGTTTTAGGAGAATCCGACGGTCGGATCTCCCGCAATATCCGTTCAAAGTCAATGGTCGAAATTCGCGAACTGCCGCGGCGCGTTCTATTCAGGCCATAATATTATATATATAATATATATAACATATACTTCGTCGATTTCAATTCAAAACGTGCTTTATAAATCATTTTAAATTCATTTTCAAAACGGTTTCAACTTCATATTCAATTTCAAATCAAAATTGAATATTCTAATATAAATTCGTTTTAAATTCATTTCAAATTGATTTCAGTTCAATTTCGATTTTAATTCGATTTGAATTTATTTCAAAACGATTTCGATTCTATTTCAATTCTATCCGAATTCATTTCAAAACGATTTCGATTCTATTTGAATTCATTTTAAAACGATTTCAATTCTATTCGAATTCATTTCTTTTCAAAATATCAGATTTTGAAATCACTTTCGATATTTGTTATAAAATGAATAAAATCGATATAAATATCGTTCACGTCGAAATGGCGTAAATCTAATCAACACGGCTTCATATATTCATATTTTCTAATATTCTATTTCAAATATTTGTATTTCAAATATTTCTTTTCAAATATTTCTTTTTCAAATATTCTATTTTCAAATATTTCTACTTTCAAACTGGAATGAGGCCCAATCAATTACCATATAATGTTAATTATATGGAATTTCTACAACACATGTATGCAATAACAACGATGAATAATCAACCATCATCCAAAGTGCATTCTACACTGTATAAGCATCAAATATGAATATTCAACGCTTATAACAGTCTATCAATCGATCGACATACAACTAAACAATCGGGATTAGTGTACGTCAAATATCATCCCAATACCCGTGTGGGGTTTCAAATAATCAAACACAGATTTTATTTGTTCAGTTGGGCGATGTGTAAAATTTATCGTACCAATCAATGTCCTTCAAATAGGTGTACATAAACAAACCGTCCGGTTTGTAAATGAATATTTATTTATTCACATTCACGTTAAAAATTATATTTTTAACGATCAAACTATTTTATTCAACCTATGAATATTCTATTCGGTTCATTTATTAAATAAAATGTTATCTTTATTTTTCTAACTTATTTTTAGGAAATTTTGGTGGCATAACGGCACGATACTAGAAACGGGGGACAAGGCCTAGCCTTATCCCCGGTCTAGTGAAGGCCCACGCCATTCACACATCAATCAAATCAATTTCATTTCACCAAACAATTCAATTCCAAACCAAATAATCTAACCAACTACACACCCAAACAATTAAACAAACAAGCCATCCATGGTCTGTGGATGACGGGTGTCGGGTGCTACTAAACACCGTCTGCATCCTAGTATATATATAATTAGAAAAAGAAATTGAAGAGTGAGAAGTTCTCACAGAATTGCTAATCCAACGCCACGACTCTTCTTTGTAGAAAATCTTCGCCACTCGCCTCTTGTCACTCTCTCTGCCCGTATTCTCTACATATGTAAAAATCACATTTTTACTTTGCTATTCAATATAGAAAAATCGAATTTTTACTTTGCTATTCAATATAGAAAAATCATATTTTTACTTCGCTATTCAATATAGAAAAATCAAAATTTTACTTCGTTATTCAATATAGAAAAATCATATTTTTACTTCGCTATTCAATATAGAAAAATCGAATTTTTACTTCGTTATTCAATATAGAAAAATCGAATTTTTACTTCGTTATTCAATATAAAAAAATCGAATTTTTACTTCGCTATTCAATATAGAAAAATCGAATTTTTACTTCGCTATTCAATATAGAAAAATCATATTTTTACTTCGCTATTCAATATAGAAAAATCATATTTTTACTTCGCTATTCAATATAGAAAAATCGAATTTTTACTTCGCTATTCAATATAGAAAAATCATATTTTTACTTCTTTATTCAATATAGAAAAATCGAATTTTTACTTCGCTATTCAATATAGAAAAATCGAATTTTTACTTCGTTATTCAATATAGAAAAATCGAATTTTTACTATTATAAAAATTCCGCCTTTAACATTATAAACAAAATTCAATCTTTAACATTATAAAAATTATGGTTTTTCTTAACTAAAAATATACACTTTAAAAAGCTAAAAAGAAAATCATATTTTAATGAACGAAAACAAAAACAAAAAATCAAAGGCTTACATTTTAAGGAGGGAGGAAGAGGTGGGTTTCAGCATCGAAGCGGCGGCCTAGGCAGGTGGCGGCTCTGGTGGGGCTCCGGCGTCGGGTTCAAGCAGTGGAGGCGGCGACTTTTGGGTGATGGGGTTTCTAGGGCTTCGGGGGTTCGAACAGTGGAAGGGGGGAGGAGCTGAGGTCATCGGAGGGCGTGCTGGAGCGGCCAGCGGCGGCGCCAGGCGAAGGGGCGGTGGCGTGGGTGGCGCTGCAACGACGGGGCGCGATTTGGTTGGGGGGGTCTCGAACATCGGCTGGAGGGAGAAGAAGGGAACGGGGCTTGGGGGGTTCGGGGATGAGGGCGGTGGATGGAGGGGTCGGCGGCGACCGCCAGGGCGCGGCTGTGCCTTCTCCTTCCCCTTTTTTTTATATTTTGATATGTCCGAATCGAACGGGAGGGGGGGTCTGAGGAGAAAAAAAGGGGGTGGAGGGGATTTTAATTTAATTTATTTATAGAAAGTTGACTTTTTCATTTGAATTCGAAACGGGACCCAACGACTGTCGTTCCTAGCTAATTACCCCAATTCCGAACACAATGGGATATGTATCGTAGTCTGATTCGATCGTTTCGATCAGTTTCCGCCAAAATCAACATATAACTCTGTATATTGAATTTAAACGCGCATTTCAATTTACCGGGGTCACATACTAACTCTAAAAATACCAGAAAAATATTTTCTAGCTTCGTATTGACGATATGGTCCTAACAAAACTAGTTTCGTCGAATTCTGAGACCGCTGGAAAAATGGCCATCTTCTAGTCGATTAAAATCAACTGAAACTGGTCAAACACGTTTTCTTTTGCCACACTCACATACAGATTCGAAAAATTATGAAATTTGGAATCTAGCAATAATTTGACATCACGGACCCAACAAAAGTGATTTCGTCGAAATCCGAGGTCGTTTGCAAAATTTCCATTTTTAAGGGCCTGAATTCCATAGCGACTATTCAGAATTTTCAAATGGACATATATTTTGATTCCCGCTATGAAATCTTTATTTTTCGGATTCGTTGGAAAGATATTATCAATTAGATTCTAATGTTTTTGGTTTCACTAAAATCCGGATTGTTTTAAATCCGGTACATTAAATTGAAGTTTGTAATCGAATTATCGAACTTCCGCGCCATTTTCAATTCCTTTTATAACTATTTATATTCTAACGACGACGTATATAATATATATGTTCGAATTATATTCAAAATAGATTTATCTTCGATATTATTTAAAATAATTCATTTTAAATATTCGAAATTCGCTAAAACTGCCAAAATTAAAATTTTAAACTGGCCTAGATTTCCGGGTTATTACAAATCCAATCTCCAATAAGCGCCCTGCGGTTTTTTATTTTATACTATATATGTAGAGCATGAGATGCAAGCATTCTACTATTTGATTAGACATTATTATAATATCACTGGAATTAGATATCAAAAATATTTTTAGTTTATAGTAAGGTAAAAACCATCCATGTTTATGTGTGGGTTGGTCTTACTATTATCCTTTTTCTTTCGAAAGGATTTTCAAAGTTAAACAATATGGTTGGAGTTTACTCACACCAGTCCCCTGACTGACCCAGAGTTTATTTTGTTTGTTTTTCCTAAACACTTGGGTGCCCAAATTTGTACGGGCAGTCAAGTGTTTCAAGCTTTTACAGATAAACTTGGAGGTGCTTGAAGCAGAAGGCTTCATTGTTAGATATTTAGAATTATTTTCTGCTATGTTGTATATATGTTGATATCTGATAATGGTATGTATATATGATACAAAATTTTGTATTTCAAAAGATATGTTATATTATTTATTTTATTCGTTCCGCCGTGAGATTTTGTTTTGTTATTTCTGTTCTTCTTCTATTTGTTTCTATTTCTTTAACCCTGGTGACTCGTATTTCTGTATTATTTGAGTTGGACGTGTGTTGTATTAGCCAGCTCAGATAATACGGATTTTCGGGCTATCACATTTGGTATCAGAGCTTAGGTTGAGCGAACATCTAGGCTTTTGTGGGGGTTTACTCATTAGAGATAGGGCCAATATCACCCTAGAATGAGTTGAGTGTATATATATGAGAGACCGTATTTGTAAATTAATATAAAATTGTTTGATATTGTGTTGGCTTGTATGTTGAGTGGTTTATGAATTCTGGTCGAATTATGGGACGCCATGAAGTCGATAGGAGTTTCTAAACACTTGAACAGAGGAATTTTCATAATATTGTTTTAAAGTGGGTAAATGAAATAATTTTGACTAAGATTATATTTTGATATAAATAATTTTCTATAATTATTTATATATGGATGAGTTGGTTGCTATTACGAGATTATAAAATTTGAACGGGTATTTATAATCAAATAGAACTTGTATATGGATGATATATACAATTGCGATGAATTAAAAATTGGACTGAAACCTGAATTTGGAGTTTAAATCCCGGAAAGCTGAAAAAAAAATTCAAAGTATATTAAAATTATATAACCTTGTTTTGGAAGTATTTTTGAGTAAAATTTATTTTAGATGGATTTTTGAAAATGATAAAGCATTGAATTCACTTGGGACACTGTAAAATAATACCGACGATGAGTCGACCATCATCAGTGTTCATTTTCGAGTTTCTAAGTGATGGATTATTACTATAGTGAAATTTGGAATGGGAAATATGAAGTTAAATATTTCCATGAAAACTTAAAGCTGAATAGGACTTGAGTTATAGAATATGGAACATTGAGTTTCAACGTAAGTGGGTTTTTGAAAAGTAAATGGGTATGTAGCATTTCTTCTACCTTAGTAATTTCGGGGACAAAATTCCTTTAAAGGGGAAGGAATGTCACGTCCCAGATTTTTAGCCATTTAATATTGAATATTTAAATAATGATTTGGAATAATAAATAGATTTTTATATTGGATTTATCGGTTTAATAATCAATATACAATTTAATATCGAATATATTTAATTACCATAATATGAAACGGTATCAATTGAATTCAAATTCAAAACTGAATCAGAACTATGCAGTCGATTTATATAAATTTTGTTTGGATTAGAACGATAATAATTATTTATTTTCGATGAATTTAATTGTTTGAAATCGATTTATATTTTAATATCGAACTTATTACAAACTGTTAGTTTAAATCGTGATCTCTTTTATACAGTCGAATTAAAATTCAAATATTGGTTCCAGAGTAGCATTAAAAACATGAAACATCGGTTACGTCAAAATAAGAGGTTCAGGATTTTGAGTTAAAGAACCACGAGATATTTTAGTGTTTAATTAAATTAAATTCAAATCAACGAATTACATCAGCCGACTTATTCATTTATTTTGCGCAGCTGTTTCCCTTCCTCGTGCTATAAAATTTGCTCCCTTACTTCAGCATAAAGTAAAACATGAAGTAATGGCTACGTACGAATTGTTCCCTTCACGGCTATATATTAACCCATAAACCTTCGTTATTTCAACCTATTTCTAAATCCACAAATAAACAGTTGAGGCCATTTCCTCTGTAGTTAATCAAAATCGAAAAACAACCCGTATATATTCTAAAAGAAAAGAGAGAGAATAAATTGAAATCAATTTTCGCGATTTACATTGCGGAAATCCTGAAGGGCCGATGTTAGGCTGGAGCGATCATGAAAAGGGAGGATTTCGAGTCGCTGTTTTGTTCGGAGATTGGCAAAGGGGGTGTGATTGTTGAGGCGATGTAGTGTCAGGAAGAGGCTAACATCGATTGGAGGGGCACATCGCGACTAGAGAAGAATGGGTTTTCCTTTGTGTGATTTCATCTGGAATGGTTCACGTTTGATGGGGAGCTTCTCCCTTTAGTTCAGCTACTTCACGGCGATTAGGGGTTGAGTCGCGATTTTCGATTTGAGGCAGTTTGACGCCGCAACGAAAGATGGATGGAAGAATTGAACTGCGATTAACATCGCGTTTATTTTTGAAGCTTGGGCATTGATCTGACGGCATTTGCGATTGCGGGGGAAACGTGAGTTAGTTTGCTGGGTACAGAAGGGGATTCGACATCTGAGTTGAGCGAACAGGGAGTTCTGACCTGTATTGGTTTGTGTAATGAGTCTATAATGACAAACGTGGAGGTTCCAATGTGGTGTTAGGAGACTGCGCCTGTTTTGGATATTGGGTAAAAGCGCCTGGAGGAGTTTGGTTTGTTGTTTGGTGATAGAGCAGCAATGCAATGGCAAGTTCATTGGTGATTGATATATGGGGTATTTCAGTTTGGATCTATGGTTTTTGGATTGGCATATGCTATAGTGTTGTGAATGGAGCTGTCTGATGGCGGTTAGGAGGGGGTCTGATGACTGGACATGCATGGCAATTCAGGTGGTGCAAAGATGACACGACAGTAAGTATAAGTGGTAGAGAATGGGACGGTAGTTTGTTAGTAAGGCATTCGATGGAATATCGTTTTGGAAGCCAATCGAAGTAGTTAGTTCGATCGCAATTTATGGGGATAGCCGGGGATTTGTTTTGTGGATTAGTTGAAGGGTTCGAATTTGCGTTGGAGAGAAGAAGGTGACTTCAGCATTTGTTAAGGTATACATTTACAAATTTTAAAATTTATAGAAGAATTAATTTAATTATTCGTTAATAGTCAATTAAAATTAATAAATGGTTATGTGATTGTTAAAATAAATAATAATAGGTAGAGATTCCATTCAAGTAGATTGGAAGGTGAGATGATAGAGAATTTTAAATGGATATTCAGAAAAGGAAAATCAAAGTGAGTAATCTCACTTAAAAATTTATTTTTATCATTAAAAATAAATTGTTGGTTGTTTTGGTTGCACTGCTGTTATTAATGAATTGTGGTTATTATATATATTAGTTATTGTAGGTTTGGTGATAGTGGCTATTATATATATATATATATATATATATATATAATATTGGATGTAACGATTTGGATTTTGCCCGGACCTAATCGATCGCAAAATCGACTAAGACCATTCAAAACACACAAATACGCTAACTCTGGGCATACCACACATCAGAACTGGTAACAGAAGACATTTATAAATATTATAAAAATGTTACATCAGAGTACAGAATATCAGAGTACATCGAATAAATAATAATACAGCGGAAGATTAATTTACAACAAATTTAATACAATGCATCGGAACTAATAAACTAACACAGCGGAAGACTATCAATGCTCTGGACACAGCTTTAAGCTTCGATCTAGAATCCTGCTCAAAAGATAAATATCTACAAAACAAGCCACTCGACTGCCCCTGTGGAAAAGAGGGCACCCGAGTTTGCAAGTGAAATAAACTAAGAGTCAGTCCTGGGATTGGTATGAAAAATCTTACTTAACCTATTTAATAGTAAGGTCAATCACATGACCACTCCGCTAACGCGGAACGGGTTTACTCCATTGGATTTTCAGTGCATGAAATAAAGTAAATCGTTAAACAACGCAATGCTTTTTATAAAAATGAAACCATTATAAGACTTAAGTCCCATCACACAATGCAATGCAAACTGGAGGATAGGGTTTCACCTTATAATGGTCAAAAATGCTTGATACGATAAAATGGATTTTGATATTATTATTAGTGTATATGTTACGACCCGAACTTCCCTGGTCTCCGAAGAGAAGAGAAAGAACGAATTGTATTGAGAACACAACAAAATAGAATGCAGAAAGAAGAACATTTCATTGTATATTACAACAGTTCCATCAGAATACAAGAATATACGGAGTATGAATGAATAAAATACATCACAAAATATCAGAGATTACAATACATTACATAGCAGTGGAAATAATATAATATAATACACAATTGAAAGAGATATACGAAAACAAAGCTTTCCGGATATCATTCCAGCTGTAAACCAGGCTTCTGTGAATATATATCTGCAAAACCAAAACTACTAGCTGCCCGTGTCAAAATAAGGGCACCCAGAGTTTAGGTTAAAACAATAAACTCCAGGTCAGTCATGTGATTGGTGTGAGAACTAAAACAATTATTAATCTTTATTTTTAAAGTTAGTTAAATCAAGGGACCACGTCGTATAACACGGAACGGGTTTCCTCCCAAGAACACCAGTGCATAAAACAACAGCGCAATGCTAAATAAAGAACAATGAAGCTATTATAAGACCCAGGTCCCATCACACAATGCAACACAAGCCGGGGGATAGGGTTTTTACCTTATAATAACCAAGAATGCTTGGTATGTTTAAAACAAATCATTTGTTACTATTATAAGTGCATAGTGTATAAAACAACTTCAAATCATAAGTATCAATCATAGACGGCATAAGTGCCCCATACCACTATGTCGCCATACTAGGCTCTACAAATAAAATCGCAAAGTCACGTATTGGAAGTTGGGTTTCCATCTGTGAACCGAGGCAAAAGATAGTCCTCTACCGATTCGAGACGCTCTAGCTCGTGTCTCAGGATCAGAGCTCGAGTGACCCTTAGGAGCCACAGGGTCGGTCCACCAATGTGGATAAAAATGCCTGAACACTGCGTTTCCCCACCCTTTGGGGTGTCAATGAGTCCAATGACTCCATCGGTGCCGAATCGACCGATATAACCGAGGCGCCTCGCAACAGAAACAACCATACAGGCGAAAAGTATATAAATTTCAGCCAATTTAAGCACTGACACCACCACTAGCTAGAAAGAAATGCATGCCCTCCCTGGGTCCTTCTCCCGTTTTGGTTCACAACCGGGGTGTGAGGCTCGCGAATCAACGCTACACAAAGCTATGCCACACAGGTCGTGCTTTGATCATCAACCACAAGACTCTTCTTTTCAACAGAAGCCTTGATCATATTGCCACACAGGCAATTCACTCCATGCGATTGATATCCATCGATATATAACCCCTGAGCTCGTACATCTCAGAGATGGGTGTTAAGCAAGAGAATAAATTCTCCGTCGCCAAACAGATATATATTTAATATAAATCAATCATACAGACTAAAATCCAATGTCAGACACACAGTCCATTTTCAAGTTCGTTCTAGGTCTGAACGAAACCGGAGGCACCTAGTACCTCGTATATCCATCGATCTCCAAATACGTCTGGACGATCACCAACTGATTCCCTCCTCTTGGGTGTACATCCCAATCAAGATCATCAGTAATCACCCAAACGTCGTGAAGACCTCCGGTCTTCGACCACCGTCTTCATCCTTGACACCACGTCGAATCAGTTATTCAGAACGGGATAAACCCGGACTTTCTGAATAACTCGCGTATATAATAAACAAGTGTTACACAAACACAACATATACCTCATTCCAATTCAGAATATTCTTTTATTCAAATATTCTTATACTATGGGAAAGGTTCCCATTAATTTTATCAAAGATAAATTCCTTAAATTTATTCTTTAATCTTCTTTTGAATATCAATTCAAACTAGTCGGGATTAGCGAACCATACCGAAGTAATCATTTATTTTAATTTCCCAAACCCAACCTATTCATCCCACGAAGTAAAAATGGTAATACTTCATATTTAACACCACGGTGTTATCGGTAAATTCAATTACCATTTCATGTTCAAATCTAATTAAAGATTTAACTATCGCCTAGGGCAAAACTGGTGATACTCCATTCTCGACCACTTCAATCTAATTAAAGATTCATTAAAACCCCACTTAGTTTTAATCTTCCCAGAAATCAATATCCTGCCTTTAACTGGGTTAAAGAACCAATGTCATTTAAAACACGCCTCACGATAAACCCAAAATCACATTCAATTCATTATTGGGTTAAAGAACCAGTGTTATTTAAAACACATTTCACGATAAACCCAAAAATCAATACCAATTCAATTCCAATTAAATATTATTTAATTGGTACACTTCATTAAATCTAAATAAAAAGATTTAATCCTTTTCTCAACTGGGCTTAAGAACAGTGTTAATGAAGACACCATTCACGAAAAACCCAAATCACATTTGATATTAAATACAAGGCTCTGAATAGAAATTATATCGGCTTATATTCAATATCAAATTCTACGACCAACAAATATCGTATTGGAAATAACGATATAAATATATCTTTCAAATTCCCATTACAATACCTGTATCATCACGAAATCCAACATCGAAATATTCCAAAGACAATTTCGATTCAAATCCATTCCAATTCAATTATTGGAAATTCTGGTTACTTTTAAAACCCTTTTCAAATTCAATTTATTTATTCAAAAATAAATAGAATTATAATTCTAGTTCTAAACTAGTTCATTCGATAAAATGCTATTTTTATTTTTTCAAATATGGAGTTTTTCATCCCAATTCTTCCCAAATCATTTCTTATGATTTTACCCAAATTATTACTATTTTAAATAATTTTATCAAAGCCCGTACAGTCGATTTCCATCAACGACCATCGAACTGCATTTACAGCGACCTTTTCCAAATTTGATTTGGACTAATTCCAAATCCAACCGTTAGATTCCTAATTTCTAATATTCGTTAGAAATCTCTTTTCGATACGAACCCAACGGTTCCGGTTTTAGGAGAATCCAACGGTCGGATCTCCCGCAATATCCATTCGAAGTGAATAGTCGAAATTCACGAACTACCGCAGCGCGGCGCGTTCTATTCAGGCCATTCTATTATACATATAATATATACTTCGTCGATTTAATTTTAAAACATATATTTTAAATCGTTTAAATTCAATTTCAAAACGATTTCAACTCATATTCCAATTTCAAATCAAAATTGAATATTCCAATATAAATTCTTTTTAAATTCATCTCAAATTGATTTCAATTTAAAGCGATTTTTAATTCAATTTCAGTTCAATTTCAATACGTTTTAAATTCAATTCAAAACGATTTCAATTCTATTTCAATCTACTTCGAATTTCAATTCTTTTCAATTTAATTCGAATTTCAATTCGAATTCATTTCCATCCAATTTCAATTCCTATTCAATTCTATTCAATTTCAATTCGATTCGAATTACTTTTCAAAATATTCGATTTTGAAATCACTTTTCAATATTCATTATAAAAACGAATATAATCGATATAAATATCGTTTTTGTCAAAATGGCGTCAATCTAATCAACACGGCTTTATATATTTCTATTTCAAATATTCTATTCAAATATTTCGTTTCAAATATTTCTTCTCAAATATTTCATTCAAATATTTCTCTTCAAATATTCTATTTCAATAATATTTCTATTCAAAACTGGAATGAGGCCCAATCAATTACTATAGGTTTTATTTCTATGGATTTCCATACAACGCATGTATATATCAACAACGACAAATAATCAACCATCATCCAAAGTGCATGCTACACTGTATAAGCATCAAATTTAAATATTCAACGCTTATAACAGTCTGTCAATCAATCGATCAACATACAACTAATTATTGGGATTAGTGTATGTCATATATCACCCCAATACCCGTGTGGGGTTTTCAATCAATCAAACACAGATTTTATTTGTGCAGTTGGGCGATGTGTAAAATTTATCGTCCCAATCAATATCAATCAAATGCATGTATATAAACAAATCGTTCGATTTGTTTATATTTATTTCATTTTAAATACACATTAAAAATTCTATTTTTAACTATAAAATATTTTCCACTATAAAATATTTTATTTCATTTCACAACACATCACACAATCAACTACACATCAAAATCAAACAAACAAGCATACAAGCCGTACATGGTCTGTGGACGACGGGTGTCGGGTGCTACTAAACACCGTCTGCATCCTAGTATATATTTTAACTAGAAAGTTAAATTAAAAGTGAGAAGTTCTCACCGACTAGCTAAACCAATTCACCGCGACTCTTCATATGTAGGAAATCTTCGCCGTGCTCACCTTTTGTTACTTTCGTCGTCCGTATATGCTACATATATAAAAATCACATTTTTATACTGCTATGGTATAAATAAAAAATAAAAATCATACCCTTACATAACTAAAAAACTAATCTTTTTGTTGTTATTCATACAATAAAAATTATATTTTCATAACGCCCTCTTCAAAATAAAAATCATATTTTTATTTAATCATTCAAACAATAAAAATCGTATTTTTAATTTGCTACATACTTGATAAAAATCACATTTTTATACTTCTATTGAATATATATAAAAATACAATCTTTTCATATTTTAAAAATATCATCTTTTATGTTATAAAAATTCGATCTTTCCTAGTATAAAAATTATATTTTTCTGTAGAAAAATCATATCTTCTCATGTAGAAATTCATATATTTTCATATCTTAAAAGTCTGTTCTTTTATCAAAATAAAAATCCGTTCTTTTTATGATTAAAACTCTCATTTTTATATGTTAAAAATCGAATCTTTCCAATGACAAAAATCTCATCTTTTCATATTTAAAAATACCTTCTTTTCATTTTTAAAAGTACTATCTTTGCATTTTTAAAAATCTAATCATTTTTATATTCAAAATCATATCTTTATTTCTTTAAAAATCACCTCTTTACTTCTTTAAAAATCATGTTTGTATTAAAAGAAAAATCAGTTTTTAAACAAAAGAAAAATCTGTTTTAAACAAATGGAAAAAAAATCGGTTTTAAACAAATGAAATGAAAACTGAAAATAGAAAAAATTAAATATGAAAAATACTTACAGTTAATTTGGTTTTGTCAAAAAGGGGCGTTGTCCGATCGGTGTAAAGACTGTGGAGGGGCCAGCGTGGTCGCGGAGTAGGGGATCGACGCTGCTTGCGTCGGAGGCGGGTGCGGTCTTTGACAGGAGGGGCTTGAAGCTCGCGCCTGTGGAAGGTAGGTGGCTAGGGTTTGATTGAGGATGGGGGGCGATCGATCCGCTGAAGGAACGAGGGGGCACGAGGGGGAGGGTTTGGTGATCTTGGCAGAGGGGCGGCGGAACTAGGGGGAATGAACGGAAGTGGTGATCGACGAATGGGGTGAGGTGGTTTTGAGGTCAACGGGTTTTTCTTTTCTTTTCTGAATTGAGGAGAGAGAAGAGGGAGAAGGGTGGTAAGGGAATTAAGGAGAATTATATTATTTAATTATTTTAAATTTCTTAAAAGCAACTTTTTACTTTCAACTCAAAATCGAACCCACCGATTGTCATTCCTAGCTAAATACCCCTATTTCAAACACAATGGGATATGTATCGTAGGCCAATTCGACCGTTTGAATCAGTTTTCGTTAAAATTAAAATATAAATCCGTATATATTCAGTTCAAACACACATTTCAAATTACCGAGCCCACGTACGACTTCTAAAAATTCCAGAAAATTTATTTCTACCTTCGTATTGACGATATGGTCCTAACAAAACTAATTTCATCGAATTCTGAGACAGTTTGAAAAATGGCCATTTTCCAGTCGATAAAATTCAACTGAAATGGTCAAAACACATTTTCCTTTTCCAGGCTCACATATTGATTCGAAAAATTACGAAATTTGAAACCTAGCAGTAATTTGACATCACAGATCCAACAAAAGTGGTTTCATCGAAAACCGAGGTCGTTTGCAAAATTCCCATTTTTAAGGGCCAGAATTCCATAGCGACTGTTCTGAATTTTCAACTGGACATATCTTTTTATCCCCGCTACGAAATTTCAATTTTTCGGATTCGTTGGAAAGATATTCACAAATAGATTCTAATTTTTTTGGTTTCACTAAAATCCGGTTTATTTTGCATCCGGTATGTTCAATTGAAATTTGAAATTGAATTATCGAACTACCGTGCCATTTTCAATTCCTTTTGTAATTATATATAATTATTTATATTCTAACGATGACGTATATAAATATATACGTTCTATTCTATTCAAAATAAATTTCTTGTCGATATTATTTGAAATAATCCATTTCAAATAATCAAAATTCGCTAAATTTGCCAAAATAAAATTTTTTAAACTGGCTTAGATTTTCGGGTTGTTACAATCTCCCCCACATAAAACTTTTCGTCCCCGAAAAGGAACGAAGCCAAAAGTGGTTTTAGAAGTCAAATCAACTTCCATTGTTTTCTTTACGGCTTAAGTTCTTCAACTTTTCAATTTCTAAGAACTTTTCAAATTTTTCAATAATTTGGCTAACACCCTAACTTTTTGAAAAATTTCGCCATAACCACCCCTGCACCGGGGACTTCGGGATATTTCATATAGCCTCCCATGGCCTTCTTCAATCCAAAAGAAAAAGAAAAAGCCAATCGGCTCATAAAATCATCATCACCCAAACAAAACAGTAGATTATGGTAAACATGTACCTATTTGTCAGGCAAACAATTTTATTCTCTGCTCTAGCCTCCTTGCAATGGCTTGTTCAATGTAAGTGCATGTACATGCATGCAAATGCGAAAATTTTTCAATACAATTCACTATTTGATTCAATTTGTCTAAATGGTTCAAATTTTAACTAATCAACCAATAATCAAATAACACAATCAGCAATCAATTAGTTGATTAGCTTTTCAAATTCATAACTTTGATACATAGTCTAAAAATCAGATTTTTGATGCCAAATCACAACAATAGGCCCTATCTAATTTTGGTTCTCACACCAGTCAATTGGAAATCTGTAGAAACCTCACTTTCGTCACTCGAACATAAATTCTAATGATGGAGCACCATCATCAAAATCATCTCCGGGCGATTAGAGTGTAATTCTATATCTATCCAGTATATTAAAATTTCAAATACACGTGGATCAGACGTATACGCAAAATCTTTATATACTGGATTGTCCAAATCCAATACAAAATAAATAATCAAATACGAATAATTGATTTAAATTTCAAAACAAGATTTGTTTTCACTTTAAAAATATACCCTTCACACTCGTTCTAGGATACTACTGATCCCATCTCTAACGAGTCATTCCCATTTGATATTACTAATCCAATCTCTGAGGAATTCTTTCGTATGGTTCTAAGGTGCCTTGTTCTCTGAGCTTTGTAAACCAAAGCTCTGATACCAAGATGTTACGACCCGAACTTCCTCGGTCTCCGAAGGGAAGAGAAAGAACGAATTGTATTGAGAACACGACAAAATAGAACGCAGACAGAAGAACATTTCATTGTATATTACAACAATTCCATCAGAATACAAGAATGTACAGAGTATGAATGAATAAAATACATCACAAAATATCAGAGATTACAATACATAACATAGGAGCAGAAACAAATAATATAATACACAACAAAAAGAGATATACAGATACAAAGCTTTCCGGATATCATTCCAGCTGTAAACCAGGCTCCTGTGAATATAAATATGCAAAATGAAAACTACTAGCTGCCCGTGTCAAAATAAGGGCACCCGGAGTTTAGGTTAAAATAATAAACTCCAGGTCAGTCATGTGACTGGTGTGAGAACTAAAACAGTTATTAATCTTTATTTTTAAAGTTAGTTAAATCAAGGGACCACGCCGTATAACACGGAACGGGTTTCCTCCCAAGAACACCAGTGCATAAAACAACAGCGCAATGCTAAATAAAGAACAATGAAGCTATTATAAGACCCAGGTCCCATCACACAATGCAACACAAGCCGGAGGATAGGGTTTTTACCTTATAATAGCCAAGAATGCTTGGTACGTTTAAAACAAATCATTTGTTACTATTATAAGTGCATAGTGTATAAAACAACTTCAAATCATAAGTATCAATCATAGACGACATAAGTGCCCCATACCACTATGTTGCCATACTAGGCTCTACAAATAAAATCGCAAAGTCATGTATTGGAAGTTGGGTTTCCATCTGTGAACCGAGGCAAAGGATAGTCCTCTACCGATTCAAGACGCTCTAGCCCGTGTCTCAGGATCAGAGCTCAAGTGACCCTTAGGAGCCACAGGGTCGGTCCACCAATGTGGATTAAAATGCCTGAACACTGCGTTTCCCCACCCTTTGGGGTGTCAATGAGTCCAATGACTCCATCGGTCCCGGATCGACTGATATAACCGAGGCGCCTCGCAACAGCAACAACCACACAGGTGAAAAGTATATAAATGTCAGCCGGTTTAGGCACTGACACCACCACTAGCTAGAAAGAAACGCATGCCCTCCCCGGATCCTTCTCCCATTTTTGGTCCACAACTGGGGTGTGAGGCTCGCGAATAAACGCTACACAAAGCTATGCCACACAGGCCGTGCTTTGATCATCAACCACAAGACTCTTCTTTTCAACAGAAACCTTGATCATATTGTCATTTAGGCATGCCACACAGGCAATTCACTCCATGCGATTGATATCCATCGATATATAACACCTGAGCTCGTACGTCTCAGAGAAGGGCGTTAAGCATGAGAATAAATCCTCCGCCGCCAAATAGATATATATTTAATAGAAATCAATCACACAGACTAAAATCCAATGTCAGACACACACAGTCCATTTAGATATTCATTCTGGGTCTGAACGAAACCGAAGGTACCTAGTACCTCGTATATCCATCGATCTCCAAATACGTCTAGACGATCACCAACCGATTCCCTCCTCTTGGGTGTACAGCCCAATCAAGATCATCAGTAATCACCCAAACATCGTGAAGACCTCCAGTCTTCGACCACCGTCTTCATCCTTGACACCACGTCAAATCAGTTATTCAGAATGGGATAAACCCGGACTTTCTGAATAACTCGCGTATATAATAAACAAGTGTTTCACAGACACAACATACGCCTAATTCCAATTCAGAATATTCTTTTATTCAAATATTCTTATACTATGGGAATGGTTCCCATTAATTTTATCAAAGATAAATTCTTTAAATTTATTCTTTAATCTTCTTTTGAATATCAATTCAAACTACTCGGGATTAGCGAACCACACCGAAGTAATCATTTATTTTTATTTCCCAATCCCAACTTATTCATCCCATGAAGTAAAACTGGTAATACTTCATATCTAACACCACGGTGTTATCGGTAAATTCAATTACCATTTCACGTTCAAATCTAATTAAAGATTTAACTATCGCCTGGAGCAAAACTGGTGATACTTCATTCTCGACCACTTCAATCTAATTAAAGATTCATTAAAACCCCACTTAGTTTTAATCTTCCCAGAAATCAATATCCTGCCTTTAACTGGGTTAAAAAACCAATGTCATTTAAAACACGGCTCACGATAAACCCAAAATCACATTCAATTCATTATCGGGTTAAAGAACCAGTGTCATTTAAAACACAGTTCATGATAAACCCAAAAATCAATACCAATTCAATTCCAATTAAATATTATTTAATTGGTATACTTCATTAAATCTAAATAAAAAGATTTAATCCTTTTCTCAACTGGGCTTAAGAACAGTGTTATTGAAGACACCATTCACGACAAACCCAAATCACATTTGATATTAAATACAAGGCTCTGAATAGAAATTATATCGGCTTATATTCAATATCAAATTCTACGACCAACAAATATCGTATTGGAAATAACGATATAAATATATCTTTCAAATTCCCATGACAATACCTGTATCCTCACGAAATCCAACATCGAAATATTCCAAAGACAATTTCGATTCAAATCCATTCCAATTCAATTATTGGAAATTCTGGTTACTTTTAAAAGCCTTTTCAAATTCAATTTATTTATTCAAAAATAAATAAAATTATAATTCTAGTTCTAAACTAGTTCATTTCGATAAAAGTCTATTTTTATCTTTTCAAATATGGAGTTTTTCATCCCAATTCTTTCCAAATCATTTCTTATGATTTTACACAAATTATTACTATTTTTAATAATTTTATCAAGGCCCGTACAGTCGATTTCCATCAACGGCCATCGAACTACACTTACAGCGACCTTTTCCAAATTTGATTTGGACATAATTCCAAATCCAACTGTTAGATTTCTAATTTCTAATCTTCGATAGAAAGCTCTTTTCGATACGAACCCAACGGTTTCGATTTTAGGAGAATTCGACGGTCGGATCTCCCGCAATATCCATTCGAAGTCAATGGTCGAAATTCACGAACTACTGCAGCGCGGCGCGTTCTATTCAGGCCATTCTATTATATATATAATATATACTTCGTCGATTTCCTTTTAAAACATATTTAATAAATCGTTTAAATTCGATTTCAAAACGATTTCAACTTCATATTCCAATTTCAAATCAAAATTGAATATTCCAATATAAATTTGTTTTAAATTCATCTCAAATTGATTTCAATTTAAATCGATTTTTAATTCAATTTCAATACATTTTAAATTCAATTCAAAACGATTTCAATTCTATTTCAATCTAATTCGAATTTCAATTCTTTTCAATTTAATTCGAATTCAGTTCCATCCAGTTTCAACACGAATTCAATTCTATTCAATTTCAATTCGATTCGAATTCCTTTTCAAAATATTCGATTTTGAAATCACTTTTCAATATTCATTATAAAAACGAATATAATCGATATAAATATCGTTTGCGTCAAAATGGAGTCAATCTAATCAACACGGCTTTATATATTTCTATGTCAAATATTCTATTCAAATATTTTGTTTAAAATATTTCTTCTCAAATATTTCATTCAAATATTTCTCTTCAAATATTCTATTTCAAAAATTTTTCTTTTTCAAATATTTCTATTCAAAACTGGAATGAGGCCTAATCAATTACCATAGATTTTATTTCTATGGATTTCCATACAACGCATGTATATATCAACAACGACAAATAATCAACCATCATCCAAAGTGCATGCTACACTGTATAAGCATTAAATATAAATATTCAACGCTTATAACAGTCTGTCAACTAATCGATCAACATACAACTAATTATTGGGATTAGTGTATGTCATATATCACCCCAATACCCGTGTGGGGTTTTCAATCAATCAAACAAAGATTTTATTTGTGCAGTTGGGCGATGTGTAAAATTTATCGTCCCAATCAATATCAGTCAAATGTGTGTATATAAACAAATCTTTTGACTTGTTTATATTTATTTCATTTTAAATACACGTTAAATATTCTATTTTTATCTATAAAATATTTTCCACCATAAAATATTTTATTTCATTTCACAATACATCACACAATCAACTACACGTCAAAATCAAACAAAACAAGCATACAAGCCGTCCATGGTCTGTGAACGACGGGTGTCGGGTGCTACTAAACACCGTCTGTATCCTAGTATATATTTTAACTCGAAAATTAAATTAAAAGTGAGAAGTTCTCACCGACTAGCTAAACCAATTCACCGCGACTCTTCATATGTAGGAAATCTTCGTCGTGCTCGCCTTTTGTTACTTTCGTCATCCGTATATGCTACATATATAAAAATCACATTTTTATACTGCTACGGTATAAATAAAAAATAAAAATCATACCCTTACATAACTAAAAATCAAATCTTTTTGTTGTTATTCGTACGATAAAAATTATATTTTCATAACGCCCACTTTAAAATAAAAATCATATTTTTATTTAATCATTCAAATAATAAAATCGTACTTTTACTTTGCTACATACTTGATAAAAATCACATTTTTATACTTCTATTGAATATATATAAAAATATAATCCTTTCATATTTTAGATATATCATCTTTTATGTTATAAAAATTCGATCTTTCCTAGTATAAAAATTATATTTTTCTATAGAAAAATCATATCTTCTCATATAGAAAATGATATATTTTCATATCTTAAAAGTCCGTTCTTTTATCAAATAAAAATCCGTTCTTTTTATGATTAAAAATCTCATTTTTATATGTTAAAAATCGAATCTTTCCAACGACAAAAATCTCATCTTTTCATATTTAAAAATACCATCTTTTCATTTTTTAAAATATGATCTTTGCATTTTTAAAAATCTAATCTTTTTCATATTCAAAATCATATCTTTATTTCTTTAAAAATCACCTCTTTACTTCTTTAAAAATCATGTTTGTATTAAAAGAAAAATCAGTTTTTAAACAAAAGAAAATTCAGTTTTAGACAAATGGAAAAAAAATCAGTTTTAAACAAATAATGAAAATTGAAAATAGAAAAATAAATATGAAAAATACTTAAAGTTAATTTGGTTTTGTCAAAAAGGGGCGATGTCCGATCGGTGTAAAGGCTGTGGAGGGGCCAGCATGGTCGCGGGGTAGGGGATTGACGCTGCTCGCGTCGGAGGCGGGTGCGGTCTTCGACAGGAGGGGCTTGAAGCTCGCGCGTGTGGAAGGTGGGCGGCTAGGGTTTGATTGAGGATGGGGGGCGATCGATTCGCTGGAGGAACGAGGTGGCGCGAGGGGGAGGGTTTGGTGATCTTGGTAGAGGGGCGGCGGGCCTGGGGGGAATGAACGGAAGTGGCGATAGACGAACGGGGTGAGGCGGTTTTCAGATCAGCGGGTTTTTTCTTTTCTAAAATGAGGAGAGAGAAGAGGGAGAAGGGTGGTAAGGGAATATAAGGAGAATTATATTATTTAATTATTTTAAATTTCTTAAAAGCAACTTTTTACGTTCAACTCGAAATCGAACCCACCGACTATCATCCCTAGCTAATTATCCATATTTCGAACAAAATGGGATATGTATCGTAGGCCAATTCGACCGTTTGAATCAATTTCTGTTAAGATTAAAATATAAATCCATATATATTCAATTTAAACGCACATTTCAAACTACCGGGTCCACGTACGACTTCTAATGATTTTACACAAATTATTTCTAGCTTCGTATTGACGATACAGTCCTAACAAAACTAATTTCGTCGAATTCTGAGACCGTTTGAAAAATGGCCATTTTCCAGTCGATTAAATTCAACTGAAATGGTCAAAACACATTTTCCTTTGCCACGCTCACATATTGATTCGAAAAATTACGAAATTTGAAACCTAGCAATAGCTTGACATCACGGATCCAACAAAAGTGGTTTCATTGAAAATCGAGGTCGTTTGCAAAATTCGCATTTTTAAGGGTCATAATTCCATAGCGACTATTCTGAATTTTCAACAGGACATATCTTTTTATCCCCGCTATGAAATTTCAATTTTTCGGATTCGTTGGAAAGATATTCACAAATAGATTCTAATATTTTTGGTTTCACTAAAATCCGGTTTATTTTGCATCCGGTATGTTCAATTGAAATTTGAATTCGAATTATCGAACTACCGCGCCATTTTCAATTCCTTTTATAATTATATATAATTATTTATATTCTAACGATGACGTTTATAAATATATACGTTCTATTCTATTCAAAATAAATTTCTTGTCGATATTATTTAAAATAATCCATTTTAAATAATCAAAATTCCCTAAATTTGCCAAAATAAATTTTTTTAAACTGGCTCAGATTTCCGGGTTGTTACAGTATATATGTTTCAAAAACATTTCAATCATAATATATCAATCATAGACGGCATAGCTACCATATACTATGTCGCCATAATAGTTTTATAATCAAAACCGTATGGTGTCGTATTGGAAGTTGGATTTCCATCATGAACCAAGGCAAGGGATCATCCTTACCGAATTCGAGACTCTCTAGCCCGAGCCTTAGGAATCAGCCGCAACTGCACCTAGGAGCCACAATGCCTGTCCAAAAATATATTAGTAGTCTATAACTCCTGAACAATACGTTTCTCCGCACTATGGGGCGTAAATAGAGCACTAGGGACACAATATCCGAGGTACCTCTCTTTCCATCATCAACATAAATAAAAATATCTGGGCTTGTAAAACCCAGACACCACTTCTAGCTAGAAAGAAAGGCATGTTCTCCTTGCATCCTTCTCCCATTTCTGGTTCATACCGAGGTGTGAGGCTAAGGAAGTATCGCTACACAAAGCTATGCTAAATAAAGTTGTGCTTTGATCAACAACCACAAGAATCTGCTTTTCAGCAAAAGCCTTGATCATTAGCATCTTAGCATGCCACGTTGTCAATCCATACCATACCATTGATTTCTGCTAATATATACGTCTCAGAGAAGGGTGTTAAGAAGGAGAATAAATTCTCCGCCACCAAACATATATATATTTAGCAGAGATCAACTAAGACAGCATATAGGAATACAACGTGTAGCGACCCGAAATTCCCCGGTCTCCGAAGATATGAGAAAGAACGAATTACTGTGAGGACAAGACAAAACAGAACGCAGAAAGAAGAACATTTCATTGCTATTACAACAATTCCATCAGATACAAGAATATACAGAGTATAAATGAATAAATTACATTCGATAAATATCAGAGATTACAATAAATTACATTGCAGCGGAAAATAATACAAAGCACAACTGAAGGTGATATACGGACACAGAGCTTTCCGGATATCATTCCAGCTGTAAACCAGGATCCTATGAATATAAATCTGCAAAACCAAAACTACTAGCTGCCTGTGTGGAAAATAGGGGCACCCAGAGTTTAGGTTAAAACAATAAACTCCAGGTCAGTCATGTGACTGGTGTGAGAACTAAAACAGTTATTAAAACTTTATTTTAAAGATAGTAATTCAAGGGACCACGCCGTATAACACGGAATGGGTTTCCTCCCAAGAATACCAGTGCATAGAATAAACAGCGCAATGCTTTTTCAAAAAATGAAGCTATTATAAGACCCAGGTCCCATCACACAATGCAACGCAAGCCGGAGGATGGGGTCTTCCCTTATAATAGCCAAACATGCTTGATACGTTTAAAACAAATCATTTGATACTATAATAAGTGTATAGTGTCAAAACAATTTCAATCATAAATATAAATCATAGACGGCATGAGTGCCCCATCCCACTATGTCGCCCTACTAGGCTCTACAAATAAAGCCGTAATACACGTATTGGAAATTGGATTTCCGTCATGAGTCGAGGCAAGGGGCAAGCTCCTCTCCGCGTTTGAGACACTCTAGCCAATGCCTCAGGACTACACACTCTGGGCAATCCTAGGATCCTCCAAGGCCGGTCCTCACTTACGTTAGAGGATTGGCAATTCCTGAACACACGTTTCCCGGCCCCATAGGACCTATAATCGAGGCGCCTCGCATCCAAACCACAAGGTGAAAAGTATATAAATGTCAGGGCTGGTAGGTCACTGACACCACCCATAGCTAGAAAGAAACGTCGTGCACTCCTTAGGTCCTCATCCCGTTTTTGACTCACACCGAGGTGTGAGGCTCGCAAATCCACGCTATACACAAAGCTACGCCACGTAGGCCGTGCTTTGATCATCAACCACAAGACTTTGCTTTTCAACAGAAGCCTTGATCCATGCAACTCAGCGTGCCACACAGGCAATTCATGCCATGCGATTGATATCTATCGATATATAACCTCTAAGCTCGTACGTCTCAGAGAAGGGCGTTAAGCAAGAGAATAAATTCTCCACTGCCGAACAGATATATATTTAACAGAAATCAATCAACACAGAATAAAATCCAATGTCAGACACACAATCCATTTACAAGTTCGTTCTGGGTCTGAACGAAACCGGAGGCACTTTCCTCGCATATCCATCCATCTCCAAGTACGTCTGGACGACCACCAACTATTTCCATTCTCTTGGGTGTACAGCCCAATCAGGATCGTCAGTAATTATCCAAACGATGTGAAGACTTCCGGTCTTCGACCACCGCCTTCATCTTCGACATATCGTCGAATCGGTTATTCAGAATGGGTATAAACCCGGCCTTTCCAAACAACCCGCGTATATTAAAAACAAATGTTACACAAACACAACTACGCCTCATTCCAATTCAGAATATTCTTTTATTCACAAAATCACATTTTTAGGGAAAGGTTCCCATTAATTTTATCCAAGATAAATTCTTTCAAATTTATCCTTTAATCTTCCTTTGAATGTCATTTCAAACCAAATTATGGTTTTTCAAACTAGTCGAGATTAGCGAACCACATCGAAGTAATTATTTATTTTATTTCACAATCCCAACCTATTCATCCCATGAAGCAAAACTGGTAATACTCCATATCTAATACCACGGTGTTATCGGTAAAATTAATTACCATTACACGTTCAAATCTAATTAAAGATTTAACTATCGCTTTGGAGCAAAACTGGTGATACTCCATTCTCGCTCATTTTTAAATTTGATGATTGAAATTATCAATTCACATTTCAATCTAATTGCAGATTCGTTAAAACTCCTTTTACTGGGTTAAAGAACTAATGTCTTTTAAAACACAGTTCACGACAAACCCAAATCACATTCTATTTATTATCGGGTTATAGAACAAGTGTTGTTTAAGACACTGTTCACGATAAACCCACTTCAAATCCAATCAAATATATTAGAAATTCCGATTATTTAAAACCCATTTTTAAATCTAATTTATTTATTTAAAAATAATTGGGTTTTAAATTTAGTTCAAAACTAGTTCATTTCGATAAAAATCCATTTTATCTTTTCAAATATGGAGTTTTTCACCCCAATTTTTCCCAAATCATTTCTTATGATTTTACACAAATTATTGATATTTTTAATAATTTTATGAAGGCCCATACAGTCGATTTCCATCAACGGCCATCGAACTGCACTTACAGCGACCTTTTTTCAAATTTGATTTGGACGTATCTCCAAATCCAACCGTTAGATTTTGAATTTCAAATATTCGTTAGAAAGCCCTTTTCGATACGAACCCAACGGTTCCGGTTTTACGAGAATCCGACGGTCGGATCTCCCGTAATGTCCGTTTGAAATAAATGGTCGAAATTTACGAACTGCCGCGGCGCGGCGGGTTCTATTCAGGCCACTATATTATATATATATAATATATATAATATATATTTCGTCGATTTCTATTTAATACGAATTTTATAAATAGATTTGAATTTGTTTCAAAAACAATTTCAACTTCCATTTCATTTCAAATCAAAATTGAATTCTTCCTTATAAATTCGTTTTAAAATTCATTTCTATTCAATTCGATTTGAATTCATTTCAATTTGTTTCCAATTCAATTCGAATTCGTTTCAATTCAATTCGAATTGGTTTTATATTCAATTCAATTCAAATTCGTTATCTATTCAATTCAATTAGAAATCGTTTTATATTCAATTCATTTCGAAATCGTTTTATATTCAATTCATTTAGAAATCATTATATATTCAATTCATTTCGAAATCGTTTTATATTCAATTCATTTCGAAATCGTTATATATTCAATTCATTTCGAAATCGTTTTATATTCAATTCATTTCGAAATCGTTTTTCTAATCAATTCAAATCAAATTCGTTTTCCATTCGATTCAATTCAAATCCATTTCAAAATATTCGATTTCGAAATCACCTTTCAATATTCATTTTAAATGAATAAAATCGATATAAATATCTTTCACATCAAAATGGCGTTAATCCAATCAACACGGCTTCATATATTTCTATTTTCAAATATTTCGTTTTCAAATATTTCTATTTCAAATATTTCGTTTCAAATATTTCGTTTTCGAATATTTCTATTTTCAAATATTTCATTTTCAAATATTTCGTTTTCAAATATCTCGTTCAACACATGACTAATCTCAACGGATGAGTACAGTCAACACATGAGATTTTATTTTATATTGATAAAGATGTAAATTTTATTATTAAGATATTTCGTTCAACACATGACTAATCTCAACGGATGAGTACAGTCAACACATGAACCTTTATTTTATATCATTCTTTATCTTCTAAATTGGAATGAGGCCCAATCAATCACCATATAAAATTAATTATATGGATTTTCATACAACACATGTATATAATAGCATTGAAAAATAATCAACCATCAACCAAAGTGCACTACACTGTATAAGCATCAACTATAGATATCTAACGCTAATAACAGCCTGTCAATCAATCGATCGACATATTTAATCAATCAGGATGAGTGAACTTCATATTTCATCCCAACACCCGTGTGGGGTTTCAAACAATCAAACACAGATTTTATTTGTGCAGTTGGACGATGTGTAAAATTTATCGTCCCAATAAATGTCAGTTAAATCAATGTACATAAACAAACCGTCCGGTTTGTAAATGAATATTTATTTATTCACATTCACTATATTCATATTCACGTTAAAAATTATATTTTCAACGATAAAACATTTTATTCTAACATATGAATTTCTATTCAGTTCATTCTTTAAATAAAATGATATTTTTATTTTTCTAACTTATTTTAGAAAATTTCGACGGCATAACGGCACGATACTAGAAACGGGGCGAGGCCTAGCCTTATCCCCGGTCTAGTGAAGGCCCACGCCATTCACACATCAATCAATCCATTTCATTTCACCAAACAACTCAAATTTCAACCAAATAATCTAACTAATTTTTGCAATCAAACAAACAAGTCCATGGTCTGTGGACGATTGTGTCGGGTGCTACTAAGCACCGTCTGCATCCTAGTATATATATATATAACTAGAAAAAGAAATTGAAAGGTGAGAAATTCTCACCGATAGCTATCCAGTCATCTTGACTCTTCTTTTGCAGAAGTCTTCGTCGTTCTCGCATCTCATCACTTTCGTCGCCCTTAGTCACTATATATACAAAAATCACATTTTTATTTCTCTATTCCATATATTAAAAAACGAATTTTTACTATGTTATTCAATATATAAAAATCGAATTTTTACTATGCTATTCAATATATAAAAATCGAATTTTTACTTTAGGAAAAATCTAATCTTTACATAACTAAAGATCATAACCTTATCGGCTATTCGTATAAATCAAAATCATATTTTTAATTTCAAAACTATATGTAAAACTCATTTTTCTTTATGGTTACATATATAATGATAATATATTTATATTCCCTATTATATAGAAATCTTATTTTCAATACACTACTTATATAAAATAGTATTTTTATATCTTCCATTATATAAAGATCATATCTTTATTACTCTACCTTAATAAAAATTATATTTTTATTACTTCTACATAATAAAGATCGAATTTTTATTATTTCTATAATATAAAAATCATATTTTTATTATTCCTATGTTATCACTATAATAAAAATCAAATTTTTATTCCACTAAAATAATATTCATGCTCTTTTAATTTATAAAAAATCTCCTTTTTGTTCATTCATAAAAAAAAAACCTTTCTTATACTAACGAAAATAAACAAGGTCAGAAAAGAAAAGCAAAAGGGAAAAACTTACTTTGATTGGTTTCCTTAGGTGGGGGGGTTTCTTGCGTGCTAACAGGAGATGGAGGGGATGCGATTGAAGGAGAAGAGGGGATCGAGGTGGGGCGCCAGGCGAGGGGAGGTCGGAGCCTGGGCTGGAGGTGGTGGTCGCGGGGGAACTCGGGGTAGGGTTGGGTTGCGTTCGGGATTAGGAGGAGAGAGGGAGGGCTGCGCGAGATCGCTGGTGGAGGGAGGAAGAGAAAGTGGCGATGGGGAGAAGAAGGCGGAGGATGAGATAGCGGTGGTCTGATATGAGCGGAGGCGGCGGGTGGCGTCACGCCTGGGCGCGGTGGCCGTTGCGCCTTCTTCTTCCTTTTTTTTTCTTTCTGTTAAATGAAATCGGGGGGGCCAAAGGTTATAGAAGGAGAAGGGGAGAGAACATTAATTTTTTTATTATTTTAATTATTATTTTAATTGCATAAAGTTGACTTTTACATACGACCTCAAAACGAGGCCCACCGCCTGTCGTCCATAGCGTAATACCCCCATTCCGAACACTATGGGATATGTTTCGCAAGCCAATTCGATTGTTACGATCAGTTTCCGTTTAATTTACATTTAAATCACTATATTGAATTTTAAACGTACATTTCAAATTACCGGGGTCACATACGAACTCTATAAATTGCAGAAAAATATTTTCTAGCTTCGTCTTGACGATACGGTCCTAATAAAACTAATTTCGTCGAATTCTGAGACCGTTGGAAAAATGGCCATTTTCCAGTCGATTAAAATCAACTGAAACTGGTCAAACGCGTTTTCCTTTGCCACGCTCACATATTGAATCGAAAAATTATGAAATTTGGAATCTAGCAATAATTTGACATCACGGACCCAACAAAAGTGGTTTCGTCAAAATCCGAGGTCGTTTGCAAAATTCCCATTTTTAATGGCCTGAATTCCAAAGCGACTATTCAGAATTTTCAACTGGACATATCTTTTGATTCCCGCTATGAAATTTCAATTTTTCGGTTTCGTTGGAAAGATATTCTCAATTAAATCCCATGTGGTTTCACTAAAATCCGGATTGTTTTGCACCCGGTATATTCAATTGAAGTTTGAAATCGAATTATCGAACTACCGCGCCATTTTCAATTCTATTTATAATTATATATAATTATTTATATTCTAACGACGACGTATATAATATATACGTCGAATTCTATTCAAAATAAATTTCTCGTCGATATTATTTAAAATAATTCATTTTAAATATTCAAAATTCTCTAAAATTGCCAAAATAAAAATTTTAAACTGGCTCAGAATTTCCGGGTTATTACAATCTCCCCCACTTAATACTTTTCGTCCCCGAAAAGGAACAAAGTCGAAAGTGGTTTGATTAATCAACTCTACGTTCGATCTGGCTTCCATTCTCCAAATTTTCAGTTTCTGAGAATTTTCAAATTTTCAAAAATTTGGCTAACACCCTAAATTTTCGAAAAATTTCGCCATAACCTCCCCTGCACCGGGAGCCACGGGAAAATCCCGAAATTGCCATATAGGCCTTCTGATCTCAAAAAGAAAAAGAAAAAGCCAAGCGGCTAGCCAATAGGCTCATAAAATCATCATCACCCAAACAAAACAGTAAATTATAGTAAACATATACCTATTTGTCGGGCAAACAAATTTTATTCTCTGCTCTGGCCTCCTTGCTATGACCTGTTCAATGTAAGTACTTGTAGATGCATGCTAATGCGACCAATTTTCAATACAGTTCAATATTTGATTCAATTAGGCTAAATGGTTAAAAATTAGCAAACAACTAAACAAACAACACAAACATCAATCAATTAGTGAATTAGAGTTTCAAATTCATAATTTTGATACATAGCCAAAAAATCATGTTTTTGATGTCAATTCACAACAATGTGTTCTAGCTATATAAGTTTTGGTTCTCACACCAGTCTAATGGAAATATATAGATATCACACCTTCGTCACTCGAAAATAAATACTGGTGATGGTATACTTCATCATCAGGACCATGTCCGGGCGACTAGAGTGTGACTCTATATCTATCTAATATATTAAAATTTCGAATATACGTTCATGACGCGTATATGCAAAATCTTTATATACTAGATTGTCCATATTCAAAATAAATAAATAATCAAATACGTTTAAAACGATTTAAATTCTCAAAACAAAATTGTTTTCATTTGAAAAATATACTCTTCACACTCGTTCTAGGATACTACTGATCCTATCTCTAACGAGTCATTCTAATTGGATATTACTAATCCAATATCTGATGAATTCTTTCGTATGGTTCTAATGTGTCTTGTTCTCGAGCTCTGTAAACCAAAGCTCTGATATCAAATGTAGCGACCCGAAATTCCCCGATCTCCGAAGAGATGAGAAAGAACGAATTACTGTGAGGACAAGACAAAACAGAACGCAGACAGAAGAACATTTCATTGCTATTACAACAATTCCATCAGATACAAGAATATACAGAGTATAAATGAATAAATTACATTCGATAAATATCAGAGATTACAATAAATTACATAGCAGCAGAAAATAATACAAAGCACAACTGAAGGTGATATACGGATACAGAGCTTTCCGGATATCATTCCAGCTGTAAACCAGGATCCTGTGAATATAAATCTGTAAAACCAAAACTACTAGCTGCCCGTGTGGAAAATAGGGGCACCCAGAGTTTAGGTTAAAACAATAAACTCCAGGTCAGTCATGTGACTGGTGTGAGAACTAAAACAGTTATTAAAACTTTATTTTAAAGATAGTAATTCAAGGGACCACGCCGTATAACACGGAATGGGTTTCCTCCCAAGAATACCAGTGCATAGAATAAACAGCGCAATGCTTTTTCAAAAAATGAAGCTATTATAAGACCCAGGTCCCATCACACAATGCAACGCAAGCCGGAGGATGGGGTCTTCCCTTATAATAGCCAAACATGCTTGATACGTTTAAAACAAATCATTTGATACTATAATAAGTGTATAGTGTCAAAACAATTTCAATCATAAATATAAATCATAGATGGCATGAGTGCCCCATCCCACTATGTCACCCTACTAGGCTCTACAAATGAAGTCGTAATACACGTATTGGAAATTGGATTTCCGTCATGAGTCGAGGCAAGGGGCAAGCTCCTCTCCGCGTTCGAGACACTCTAGCAAATGCCTCATGACTACACACTCTGGGCAATCCTGGGATCCTCCAAGGCCGGTCCTCACTTACGTTAGAGGATTGGCAATTCCTGAACACACGTTTCCTGGCCCTATAGGACCTATAATCGCGGCGCCTCGCATCCAAACCACAAGGTGAAAAGTATATAAATGTCAGGGATGGTAGGTCACTGACACCACCCATAGCTAGAAAGAAACGTCGTGCACTCCTTGGGTCCTCATCCCGTTTTTGACTCGTACCGAGGTGTGAGGCTCGCGAATCCACGCTATACACAAAGCTACGCCACGTAGGCCGTGCTTTGATCATCAACCACAAGACTTTGCTTTTCAACAGAAGCCTTGATCCATGCAACTCAGCGTGCCACACAGGCAATTCACGCCATGCGATTGATATCTATCGATATATAACCTCTAAGCTCGTACGTCACAGAGAAGGGCGTTAAGCAAGAGAATAAATTCTCCGCCGCCGAACAGATATATATTTAACAGAAATCAATCAACACAGAATAAAATCCAGTGTCAGACACACAATCCATTTACAAGTTCGTTCTGGGTCTGAACGAAACCGGAGGCACTTTCCTCGCATATCCATCCATCTCCAAGTACGTCTGGACGACCACCAACTATTTCCATCCTCTTGGGTGTACAGCTGTAATGACCCGCATTGGCAGGGGTATTATGATTAATTTATTTAATTATATAAATGGTGGTTTAGAGAAATTTAATGGTCGTGAAAGAAAATAATGATGAATATTTAATTAAAATAATTAATTAAATAATATATTTAATTCTGAAATAATCAGAATTGGTTGAAATAGCGATATGGTGTGAACCAGATCATCTGTGATATTTAATTCAGCTTGGAATTGAATTTGAATAACGAATATATTCAATCGTCGACAGGTGAACGTATAGTTTATAATATAATTATAAACGAGCTCGAAATGGCGCTGCAGTTCGTTAATTGGCGATTCGAACTTTAACTGAATGTATAGAGTTCATTTTAAATCGGATTTCTGTGAAACAAGAAACGTGTGGAGCTGGTGGAGTATATCTTTCTAGCGGAAGAGAAAGATCAGGATTTCGTCGTGTAGATTTTGAGATATGTCCAAATCAAATTTCAGAATAGTCACTATAGAATCGTTTATCGGCCATAACAGTTATTTCGAAATAACTAGTTATCAGATTCGAATTTAGATAAGGTTCTTTTGGGAAATAGCGATAATTTAATTTTTAGAATTTTACTGTAATTTTTAATTAATTAAATAGGCAACTTTTTATTTGAAGTATTTCGCACCCCGAAATCAACATTTTGAAGTTTCAAAATATGAATCCATCTACCGGTATTATTATATTTCTGGAGTCGGGACGCCTCGCTCGTCAAGATGGTGTTTTTATTTCTGTCTGTAGCGGTACATAACTATATAAATTTGTAAAGTGAAGTTGTAACTTACAATGCTAACCCTTACTCTAAAATATCCTAACCAATTTCTGATCATAAGCAAGACCACGACCCCTTTCTCTTTCAGCCGCACAAATACTTGTGGCCTCAAAGCAAAAACGTGGAGAATCCACCTTCAAAAAAAAAATCAAAGTAAAGCTTTGTACTCCACTAAATAAACAAAGCCTGCCTCCTTTTTATTTTCTTTAATTTCCTGAAAGTGTCGCAGCCTTTAATGGCGACTAAAGGGTTAAAAACAAATCATTCCATCACTATATATATATATATAATATAATAAGAGAGGAGGGACGGGAATCATGACTTCATGCATGGAGTTGGCCGAAGGGGTGTTTCACGCGTTATGAAAAGGAGCAGGAGTGGGACAGTTCGTATATGGGATGAACGCACTGAAGTGCGGATTTGTTTTGATATGGATTTAATGAATGGGTAGAGGTGAATGCATGCATATTAAGGAAATATGGTTCGCTACTTTTGCACAGTAGCGTGAGTACAAGCCTGGAAGCTGCCAGCTCAAACCGCGATCGAGTTCAACACTAGTGGAAGATAAAGATGTAGTTTTTGAGGAGATGAATAGAGCAGAGGGGTTCGTACTGTCAGCAGGTGCGTGCATGCACGAAACAGTGAAGAGGGAAACCGTGAGCAAACAGGGAAATGTTGTGTGACATTCACTGTATGTGAATGGAAGGGTGCTATTTTATATTTGAAAAATCAGAAGGTGGAAATATATGAGGTTATGTGAGTACGTATAAAGTTGTGTGGAGGGAAGTAGCGAGCAAGCTTGGGAAGAACACGAGTTGGTTACTGGAGCTTTACGGAAATGAGTGTAAGGGTCTCGTGAGTTTTGCCTAGGCAGCACTGTAGAGAAGCCAAGTTGATGATACAGGCGGATGTGTATTTTCGAAAGGGGGAGATGCTTTATGGTGTGAGGAAGGAGTTTGGAGGAACAAAGGAACTGTAGAGGAGGACGCGTGAGGAAATGGTGTTGTGAGTGGGTATTTTCACTGAACTGGATAAAATTTCTTTCGGGGAAGAAGAATAAAATGAGGCGGGTCGGTATTGTTTGTTGGGTGGACCGAGACTAAGGAAAGGCCCAGTAAAAAGAGTAAAAGTAAAATAAAAATAAAAATGAAGACAAAGCCCAAGTACGGGACATGGGTTACCAAGAAGTGGTGGACGGCCAAGAGAAAGGAATGTGTTCATCGCATTCATGATTTTGGAGCAGCCTTTTTGAAGCATAAAACGGGATTTAGAACTCGACAAAACAAGATCCGATGGGATCGTATGGACGGTGGCTACACCATGGATCTGAGGGGGAATGAATCGAAGCTCGTTACAATTTATGGAGAAATAATTTGTCCGTCGAAAATCAAATAATGCAAACCGTTATTTAACGGCTAACACGCAAAGGTGAGTAAATCTCACTAACTCTTAACAGTTTATAATTTCATGTTGTATTTTTAGAACTGTTAGATATTGGCTGATTTACTGTATGTTGACTGTTTGATTTAACTGCTAGTCAGTTGATTTAATTTCTATATTGATTCTGTTTAACAGAATATATCATATGGAACTGAAAGTGATGTTATCTATATTGTTTAACATCTGTGATGCAGGGAAACAGGTTGGAGGAATCCGACTGGATTCCTCAACATTTATTTTACTGTTTTCACATATTGTGATATATGATGTGTTATATAATCTGTTATGGATTATGTGTGTTG
This sequence comes from Allium sativum, assembly GCA_030737875.1. NCBI lineage: Eukaryota > Viridiplantae > Streptophyta > Magnoliopsida > Asparagales > Amaryllidaceae > Allium > Allium sativum. Next base: position 300,025,007 of record CM060925.1, on the reverse strand, counting down.
GAATGATGTTGATCATTGTTATTCGATATTGTAAATATCATAAAAGACCCTGGGATGTAAAAAGAAGTATTTCAATGTATATTGAAATAAAGGAATTTTATAAAATCACAGGATTTTATAAAAGGAATTATTTATAAAACGAACACGGTTTTATAAAAGGGATATTTATTTAGAAAATAAATAGAAGTTATAAATAGGATATATTTGTAACGGTAAATAGAAGTTATAAATAGGATATATTTGTAACGGTAAATAGAAGTTATAAATAGGAAATATTTGTAACGGTAAATAGAAGTTATAAATAGTAAATATTTGTAACGGTAAATAGAAGTTATAAATAGGATATATTTGTAACGGTAAGTAAACGTTATAAAAAGGGAAATAGTTGTAACGGAAAACGTAGTTTAACAAAGAAGTTAATCGATGTTAGTTAATCGGTTAGTGATAAAATTAAAAAGAAGTTAATCGATGTTAGTTAATCGATTAGTGATAAAGTAAAAAGAAGTTAATCGATGTTAGTTTAATCGATTAGAGTAGAAGCAAAGGAGTTAATCGATGTTAGTTTAATCGATTAGAGTAGAAGCAAATGAGTTAATCGAATATAGTTTATTCGAAGAAAGTAAAAGGAGTTATCGAATATAGTTTATTCGAAAGGAGTTAAGTGAAATGAGTAAATCAATAGCGTTAGTCAAATAGAGTTAATCCAATAGTGTTAGTCCATTAAAGTTAATTGATAAGGGTTAATCGAAAGGAGTTAAGTGAAAAGAGTAAATCGAATATAGCTATTCGAAGAGGGTTAAGTAAGGAAGTTAGTAAAGAAATATAAAGTGAACTTTGTCTATTTCAAAGTTAGAAATGTTGTTCAGTTAAGGTCTGAGAGGTAGTTCTACCCCAACTTGATTGGCTTCGTTTTTAACTTAGGAATAGTCAAGGTTCGGCAGTAAAGGAAATGGTTTGAGTTGGCATCGCGATGGTTTGTTTAAACATATGTCTAAGTCCAATGAAGAAGCTTTGGAAATGTTTTCCAAAAAAAGAAACCAGAAATGTTTTCAAATAAAGAAAACGAGAAATGGAAATGTTTTCCATTGTTAATAACGTATATTTTCTAAATTTAGAAAATAAGAAATGTTGAATACAGGGAAACAGGAGATAAGTAGATTAATGAACTAAGGAGATGAATGTTAAATGATGTTTGATAGATATAATTTCCATTTGGAAATAATATCGTTGTTTGCACACTTGTTTTTATTCGATAGTTAAATCACAGACTATCGAAGTTTTGACCATTTTAACGTTGTTAATATGGAGAGACCGGTTGGATTATTATCCAAAGAACCACTCTGTATTGGCATAAGCGTTGCGAATCATATATGCCAAAGGAAACTGAAGACGGAGTTGTGCAAGGGCTATCTTGTTTACAGAATAGTGCCTTCGGTTCATCCTGTTCCTGGGTGACTTGTATGGACGGATGTCTGACAGAGTATTTCCAGACGATCACGTATATTGATTTCTCCAACTGTACCAAGAGTGGAAGCGAAGAAGGAAACTTCTTTTAGCTAATACATAATGTATGGTTGAGGACGTCAATTGGTGATTTGATGGATTTGATGATGTGACATTCAAAGTGAATCTGGTATGATGATAAAGCGTAGCTTCTAGCCTCATCATCCGGTAAATGACAGAAATCGGGCAGGCAGCATGGCTAAGTCGGTCGCACCGAAGTAGGGTGTATAATCACCTGATCTAGAGTTTCATTTACTTCTAAAAATCTATTGTTGATGCTGTCCCATTCGGGAAACGGTTGCTGATCCCAACTATTGGTGATATACATTCGATACACTCAAGCGAAATGAGTGGTCGGTCATGTGTGGCCGGGTTGCAAGATGTTCTTGTTGAACCCAGTGTATTCCTCTCTAGAGGTACACGAGCGAAAGGTGGATCCATACCTTATCATAGTTGGAAATCCATTACCCAATACGTGCTTGCGGTTTTGATTGTATACTATATATGTAGAACGTGAGATGAAAGCGTTTCTGCTAGATGATTATATCTCTATATATATATATATTGTGGTTGATAGACATTATCATAATATCAAAGGTTTTGATATAAAGTTATTTTGGATTCTCATAAGGGAAAAACCCGTTCCGTTATGCGGCGTGGTCTTATGAGATATCATTTACCTGTATAACTGCTTTAAACTGTTTTACTCATACCAGTCCCATGACTGACCCGGAGTTTACTTTGTTGTTTTCCCTAAACTCTTGGGTGCCTAAATTTGTACGGGCAGTCAAGTAGTCGGGATTTTACAGATACACTTGAAGAGCTGGAGCAGGAGGCTTCAGGATGTTATAGCTATAGTTATTTCCGCTGTGTTGTAAGTGCTGTACTTTGATAATGATATGTATATTCAAGTACTGATTTGTATTTCAAAGTTATGTTATGAAATATATTTATTCGTTCCGCTGTGAGATTCGTGTTACTCTGATGTGTGTTCTTCTTCTTCTTCTATTCTAATTTTCTATCTTATCTTTCCTCACCCTCTAATTTCTTTCATTAATTACCAGGATTTTTCGATGTTTTGGTTATCGACATCGTGCTTATGTCGATAACCAAAGTCGCTCGAAATCCGGGTCGTTACAGTTGGTATCAGAGCTTAAGTTAAGAATTACTTGGCTCTGTGGCGTGACTCGGTAGAGATAGGGTTAGTAATACCCTAGATTGAGTTTGAGTGTATATATACGAGTGAACGTATTTGTATTTGATATAAAGATTGGTTTTCTATTGTGGAGATTCATCGGTTGAGTTGTTTATGATTCTGGTCGATCAGTTTGATCCACTGTATCGGTAGGAGTTACTAAACACTTGAATACGATGGGTCATCACGATATGTTTTGAAAAGAGGGTAAATTAAAATAAGTTTACCCAAGGTATATCTTGACATAGAGAAGATATATATATCAAAATTTTAATATAGTGTATATATTGGTTGTGATTATAATCGAGTAAGATTATAAATTAAATGGTTATGTAAATAACCAATCAGAATTCATATAAGTGAAATGCGTGAAATCAGATGAGTTAAATCTGAAATGTAAACTAGAAATTTAAGTTAAAACTCTGAAGAATTGGATAAGTGTTTGTAAATAGATTCGGATTAAAAATAAGGAAAATTTAAGATCCTGGGAGATTTTAAATTGTTTTACAAGCAGTGTGAATTATATTTTGAAATGAATTTCAATGTGGAAATGTTTAGAAATGGTTTTATAGTATTGAACGCACTTCGATCGCTGGAAAAGAGATTCTGATGATGTTAGCTGCATCATCAGTATTCATTTTCGAGTTGTAAGTGACGAATTACTACCAGAGATACTGTTTTGAATTTGTTTTGGGAAAGACAAGTGTGTTGAATTTCAAAATAGAGTTTTAAAATATAGAATTGAAATTTTTAAATAGATTTGAAATATTAGCTTGTTTTAAAAGAAATAAAACGAGAAGTTCCTTTATAAACGAAGTTTATAAAAAGTTCTTTTATAAACGAAGTTTATAAAATGAAGTGAAGAGAATTATCATTGGATAATTCAGAAATAAAAAATACAAGTGTGAAATTGAAAGGGAAATCTATTTTCCAAAGGTAAGGTAGAAATATCGATTTCAAAAGAAATTGAAATCGAGACTTATGTAAAGAATGAATAAAGAAAGTTCGAAAAGGAATTTGAATAAAGGAAGTTCAAACATAGAATGTAAATAAGAAAATTCAAAATGGAATTTGAATATAGAAATTCAAAAGGAGTTTGAATATATGAAATTCAGTGAAATTGAAATAGAGTTTGAATATAGAAATTCAAATGGAATTCAAATGTAGAATTTGAATATAGAAAGGGATTCAAATATAGGATTTGAATATCGAAGGTGAAATGGAATTTGAATAAAGAATTCAAATGGAATTCAAATATGGGATTTGAATATATAGGATTTGAATAATAGAAGTGATATAAAATTTGAACAGAAATTGAATAGAATTAACTAAGTCGAAGAGGAATTAGTTAATCGAGTTTTGAATTTGAAGTTGAACTTTGAAATATGAATTGGATTTGTAAATGGATATTCGAAATCGAATATAGAACTTAAATTTGAAATTTGGATTCAAATTAGTTAATAAGCAAGTTAAGATATATTTGAACATGTCATGTTCAAATATAAAAGTGAAATAGACTAAAGAGTTAATTAACAAATTAATTAATGAATTGAGTTAAAATGATCATGTAGAGTTAAAATAGATTGGGCAGGTATAAATATACATGAGATAGGTATGGACAAGGATAATGCAAGAGTTATAAATAGATTGCTCGAAGAAAGGTATGTATTTAATTCCATATGAGATTTTATGCGCCGTATCGGCTAGCCGCTTGGCTTTTTCTTTTGGATTGGTGAGGGCCATGGGAGGCTATTTGAAATATCCCGATGCTTCTGGTACAAAGGAGATTATGGCGAATTTTTCCAGGAATTGAAGGAGTTAGAATATTTTTAAGATAATCTGATAGTTAGAAATCAACGTATCGATATATATATAGAAGTCGATAAGAAAACGAACTTAGAAATAGAATAGTAAAATCAAAGGAAGTCTAGAATAGAATCTCATAAGAATAAAAAGAGAAGGTGTATATGTGTTTCAAAGAGAATAAGTAGTTGTATGGTATTGATTAATCGAGTAAGTAGGCATATCTGTTTTGACGTTATAAATGTTATTCAATCAAGGTCTGAGAGGTAATTATACCCCGACTTGATTGATTTCATTGTTAACAAATAAATAGTAAGATTTCGGGCTCGAAGATCAATGTTGAATAAGAGTTAGTTGAATATAGTATTTGGGTTGTCGTAACGATGTTTTACACAACATCCGTTTTAACCCAAATGAAATGTAAAATTGGAAATAGAATATAGGATATTTCCTAAGTATAGAAATAAACGAGATCGAAAAAAAGAGATAAGTAATTGGAATATTTTCCAATTATAAATAACATATATTATCTAAAGTTTAGAAAATAAAGGAAGGCGATATTCGGAAATGTTTTCCAAATAACATAAAAGGCCAACATGGTTATTGAAATTATTTGGTTAACAAATATTGATAAAGAAATAGAGAAGTGATTTAACTAATGAAATATTGATTATGGGCTCAGTTGAATTTCAAAAAGGAAAATTTGATTTTTGAAAAGAGTAAACTGTTTGAAACTCCCAGGAAGAGACTGTTTGAATTAAGAACAAATTTAAATAGAAGTTTGCGGAAGTAAGCTGAAATTGAATTGAAACAGTTAAGTGAAAACTAAATGGAAATAGAACGATATCAGGAAAAATTTATTCTTGGATAAAATTGGATTGTCGAGATAAGAATCTGAAATGAAAATTGGATTGGGAAGTTAAAAGTTTGAAATCGAGAATGGAACTCGAATTTGAAATAAAATTCGACTTAGGATATAAGCGAATGGTTGTGTTGTGGATAAAAGCAGATTCGAATTTGATTGGGATGACCCTTATATATGCTGAGTTGATAGCATATGGAAGTGATAGAGTTGATATGCCCGACAAAAAGGTACAAGTTTATATTTCATACGGTATGAGATTTTGATAAACCGAATTGGCAAGCCGCTTGGCTGTTTGATTTTCTTTTGAGTTGGAGATGGCCCAGAGAGGCGAGTTGGAGTTTGACGTATTGACCAGTACAAAGGAGGTGCTCGCGAAATTTTTCGAAGAGTTAAGGTGTTAGAAAATTTTCAGGATTTTTGAAAATTTTCGTTGATAAGAATTGATAAATATTTTAATTGAAATTAAATTAGTTCAGTTGAAACTGAAGTTAAGAAGTGAACAAATATGTTCTAACCAGTCGATAGGATCGTCCTCTACTTTTTAGCAATTTCGAGGACGAAATTATTTTAAGTGGGGAAGATTGTAATGAACCGCATTGGCAGGGGTATTATGATTAATTTATTTAATTATATAAATGGTGGTTTAGAGAAATTTAATGGTCGTGAAAGAAAATAATGATGAATATTTAATTAAAATAATTAATTAAATAATATATTTAATTCTGAAATAATCAGAATTGGTTGAAATAGCGATATGGTGTGAACCAGATCATCTGTGATATTTAATTCAGCTTGGAATTGAATTTGAATAACGAATATATTCAATCGTCGACAGGTGAACGTATAGTTTATAATATAATTATAAACGAGCTCGAAATGGCGCTGCAGTTCGTTAATTGGCGATTTAAACTTTAACTGAATGTATAGAGTTCATTTTAAATCGGATTTCTGTGAAACAAGAAACGTGTGGAGCTGGTGGAGTATATCTTTCTAGCGGAAGAGAAAGATCAGGATTTCGTCGTGTAGATTTTGAGATATGTCGAAATCAAATTTCAGAATAGTCGCTATAGAATCGTTTATCGGCCATAACGGTTATTTCGAAATAACTAGTTATCAGATTCGAATTTAGATAAGGTTCTTTTGGGAAATAACGATAATTTAATTTTTAGAATTTTACTGTAATTTTTAATTAATTAAATAGGCAACTTTTTATTTGAAGTATTTCGCACCCCGAAATCAACATTTTGAAGTTTCAAAATATGAATCCATCTACCGGTATTATTATATTTCTGGAGTCGGGACGCCTCGCTCGTCAAGATGGTGTTTTTATTTCTGTCTGTAGCGGTACATAACTATATAAATTTGTAAAGTGAAGTTGTAACTTACAATGCTAACCCTTACTCTAAAATATCCTAACCAATTTCTGATCATAAGCAAGGCCACGACCCCTTTCTCTTTCAGCCGCACAAATACTTGTGGCCTCAAAGCAAAAACGTGGAGAATCCACCTTAAAAAAAAAAATCAAAGTAAAGCTTTGTACTCCACTAAATAAACAAAGCCTGCCTCCTTTTTATTTTCTTTAATTTCCTGAAAGTGTCGCAGCCTTTAATGGCGACTAAAGGGTTAAAAACAAATCATTCCATCACTATATATATACATATATATATATATATATATATATAATATAATAAGAGAGGAGGGACGGGAACCATGACTTCACGCATGGAGTTGGCCGAAGGGGTGTTTCACGCGTTATGAAAAGGAGCAGGAGTGGGACAGTTCATATATGGGATGAACGCACTGAAGTGCGGATTTGTTTTGATATGGATTTAATGAATGGGTAGAGGTGAATGCATGCATATTAAGGAAATATGGTTCGCTACTTTTGCACAGTAGCTGAGTACAAGCCTGGAAGCTGCCAGCTCAAACCGCGATCGAGTTCAACACTAGTGGAAGAGAAAGATGTAGTTTTTGAGGAGATGAATAGAGCAGAGGGGTTCGTACTGTCAGCAGGTGCGTGCATGCACGAAACAGTGAAGAGGGAAACCGTGAGCAAACAGGGAAATGTTGTGTGACATTCACTGTATGTGAATGGAAGGGTGCTATTTTATATTTGAAAAATCAGAAGGTGGAAATATATGAGGTTATGTGAGTACGTATAAAGTTGTGTGGAGGGAAGTAGCGAGCAAGCTTGGGAAGAACACGAGTTGGTTACTGGAGCTTTACGGAAATGAGTGTAAGGGTCTCGTGAGTTTTGCCTAGGTAGCACTGTAGAGAAGCAAAGTTGATGATACAGGCGGATGTGTATTTTCGAAAGGGGAAGATGCTTTATGGTGTGAGGAAGGAGTTTGGAAGAACAAAGGAACTGTAGAGGAGGACGCGTGAGGAAATGGTGTTGTGAGTGGGTATTTTCACTGAACTGGATAAAATTTCTTTCGGGGAAGAAGAATAAAATGAGGCGGGTCGGTATTGTTTGTTGGGTGGACCGAGACTAAGGAAAGGCCCAGTAAAAAGAGTAAAAGTAAAATAAAAATAAAAATGAAGACAAAGCCCAAGTACGGGACATGGGTTACCAAGAAGTGGTGGACGGCCAAGAGAAAGGAATGTGTTCATCGCATTCATGATTTTGGAGCAGCCTTTTTGAAGCATAAAACGGGATTTAGAACTCGACAAAACAAGATCTGATGGGATCGTATGGACGGTGGCTACACCATGGATCTGAGGGGGAATGAATCGAAGCTCGTTACAATTTATGGAGAAATAATTTGTCCGTCGAAAATCAAATAACGCAAACCGTTATTTAACGGCTAACGCGCAAAGGTGAGTAAATCTCACTAACTCTTAACAGTTTATAATTTCATGTTGTATTTTTAGAACTGTTAGATATTGGCTGATTTACTGTATGTTGACTGTTTGATTTAACTGCTAGTCAGTTGATTTAATTTCTATATTGATTCTGTTTAACAGAATATATCATATGGAACTGAAAGTGATGTTATCTATATTGTTTAACATCTGTGATGTAGGGAAACAGGTTGGAGGAATCCGACTGGATTCCTCAACATTTATTTTACTGTTTTCATATATTGTGATATATGATGTGTTATATAATCTGTTATGGATTATGTGTGTTGGAATGATGTTGATCATTGTTATTCGATATTGTAAATATCATAAAAGACCCTGGGATGTAAAAAGAAGTATTTCAATGTATATTGAAATAAAGGAATTTTATAAAATCACAGGATTTTATAAAAGGAATTATTTATAAAACGAACACGGTTTTATAAAAGGGATATTTATTTAGAAAATAAATAGAAGTTATAAATAGGATATATTTGTAACGGTAAATAGAAGTTATAAATAGGATATATTTGTAACGGTAAATAGAAGTTATAAATAGGAAATATTTGTAACGGTAAATAGAAGTTATAAATAGTAAATATTTGTAACGGTAAATAGAAGTTATAAATAGGATATATTTGTAACGGTAAGTAAACGTTATAAAAAGGGAAATAGTTGTAACGGAAAACGTAGTTTAACAAAGAAGTTAATCGATGTTAGTTAATCGGTTAGTGATAAAATTAAAAAGAAGTTAATCGATGTTAGTTTAATCGATTAGAGTAGAAGCAAAGGAGTTAATCGATGTTAGTTTAATCGATTAGAGTAGAAGCAAAGGAGTTAATCGATGTTAGTTTAATCGATTAGAGTAGAAGCAAATGAGTTAATCGAATATAGTTTATTCGAAGAAAGTAAAAGGAGTTATCGAATATAGTTTATTCGAAAGGAGTTAAGTGAAATGAGTAAATCAATAGCGTTAGTCAAATAGAGTTAATCCAATAGTGTTAGTCCATTAAAGTTAATTGATAAGGGTTAATCGAAAGGAGTTAAGTGAAAAGAGTAAATCGAATATAGCTATTCGAAGAGGGTTAAGTAAGGAAGTTAGTAAAGAAATATAAAGTGAACTTTGTCTATTTCAAAGTTAGAAATGTTGTTCAGTTAAGGTCTGAGAGGTAGTTCTACCCCAACTTGATTGGCTTCATTTTTAACTTAGGAATAGTCAAGGTTCGGCAGTAAAGGAAATGGTTTGAGTTGGCATCGCGATGGTTTGTTTAAACATATGTCTAAGTCCAATGAAGAAGCTTTGGAAATGTTTTCCAAAAAAAGAAACCAGAAATGTTTTCAAATAAAGAAAACGAGAAATGGAAATGTTTTCCATTGTTAATAACGTATATTTTCTAAATTTAGAAAATAAGAAATGTTGAATACAGGGAAACAGGAGATAAGTAGATTAATGAACTAAGGAGATGAATGTTAAATGATGTTTGATAGATATAATTTCCATTTGGAAATAATATCGTTGTTTGCACACTTGTTTTTATTCGATAGTTAAATCACAGACTATCGAAGTTTTGACCATTTTAACGTTGTTAATATGGAGAGACCGGTTGGATTATTATCCAAAGAACCACTCTGTATTGGCATAAGCGTTGCGAATCATATATGCCAAAGGAAATTGAAGACGGAGTTATGCAAGGGCTATCCTGTTTACAGAATAGTGCCTTCGGTTCATCCTGTTCCTGGGTGACTTGTATGGACGGATGTCTGACAGAGTATTTCCAGACGATCACGTATATTGATTTCTCCAACTGTACCAAGAGTGGAAGCGAAGAAGGAAACTTCTTTTAGCTAACACATAATGTATGGTTGAGGACATCAATCGGTGATTTGATGGATTTGATGATGTGACATTCAAAGTGAATCCGGTATGATGATAAAGCGTAGCTTCTAGCCTCATCATCCGGTAAATGACAGAAATCGGGCAGGCAGCATGGCTAAGTCGGTCGCACCGAAGTAGGGTGTATAATCACCTGATCTAGAGTTTCATTTACTTCTAAATATCTATTGTTGATGCTGTCCCATTCGGGAAACGGTTGCTGATCCCAACTGTTGGTGATATACATTCGATACACTCAAGCGAAATGAGTGGTCGGTCATGTGTGGCCGGGTTGCAAGATGTTCTTGTTGAACCCAGTGTATTCCTCTCTAGAGGTACACGAGCGAAAGGTGGATCCATACCTTGTCATAGTTGGAAATCCATTACCCAATACGTGCTTGCGGTTTTGATTGTATACTATATATGTAGAACGTGAGATGAAAGCGTTTCTGCTAGATGATTATATATATATATATATTGTGGTTGATAGACATTATCATAATATCAAAGGTTTTGATATAAAGTTATTTTGGATTCTCATAAGGGAAAAACTCGTTCCGTTATGCGGCGTGGTCTTATGAGATATCATTTACCTGTATAACTGCTTTAAACTGTTTTACTCATACCAGTCCCATGACTGACCCGGAGTTTACTTTGTTGTTTTCCCTAAACTCTTGGGTGCCTAAATTTGTACGGGCAGTCAAGTAGTCAGGATTTTACAGATACACTTGAAGAGCTGGAGCAGGAGGCTTCAGGATGTTATAGCTATAGTTATTTCCGCTGTGTTGTAAGTGCTGTACTTTGATAATGATATGTATATTCAAGTACTGATTTGTATTTCAAAGTTATGTTATGAAATATATTTATTCGTTCCGCTGTGAGATTCGTGTTACTCTGATGTGTGTTCTTCTTCTTCTTCTATTCTAATTTTCTATCTTATCTTTCCTCACCCTCTAATTTCTTTCATTAATTACCAGGATTTTTCGATGTTTTGGTTATCGACATCGTGCTTATGTCGATAACCAAAGTCGCTCGAAATCCGGGTCGTTACAGTTGGTATCAGAGCTTAAGTTAAGAATTACTTGGCTCTGTGGCGTGACTCAGTAGAGATAGGGTTAGTAATACCCTAGATTGAGTTTGAGTGTATATATACGAGTGAACGTATTTGTATTTGATATAAAGATTGGTTTTCTATTGTGGAGATTCATCGGTTGAGTTGTTTATGATTCTGGTCGATCAGTTTGATCCACTGTATCGGTAGGAGTTACTAAACACTTGAATACGATGGGTCATCACGATATGTTTTGAAAAGAGGGTAAATTAAAATAAGTTTACCCAAGGTATATCTTGACATAGAGAAGATATATATATCAAAATTTTAATATAGTGTATATATTGGTTGTGATTATAATCAAGTAAGATTATAAATTAAATGGTTATGTAAATAACCAATCAGAATTCATATAAGTGAAATGCGTGAAATCAGATGAGTTAAATCTGAAATGTAAACCAGAAATTTAAGTTAAAACTCTGGAGAATTGGATAAGTGTTTGTAAATAGATTCGGATTAAAAATAAGGAAAATTTAAGATCCTGGGAGATTTTAAATTGTTTTACAAGCAGTGTGAATTATATTTTGAAATGAATTTCAATGTGGAAATGTTTAGAAATGGTTTTATAGTATTGAACGCACTTCGATCGCTGGAAAATAGATTCTGATGATGTCAGCTGCATCATCAGTATTCATTTTCGAGTTGTAAGTGACGAATTACTACCAGAGATACTGTTTTGAATTTGTTTTGGGAAAGACAAGTGTGTTGAATTTCAAAATAGAGTTTTAAAATATAGAATTGAAATTTTTAAATAGATTTGAAATATTAACTTGTTTTAAAAGAAATAAAACGAGAAGTTCCTTTATAAACGAAGTTTATAAAAAGTTCTTTTATAAACGAAGTTTATAAAATGAAGTGAAGAGAATTATCATTGGATAATTCAGAAATAAAAAATACAAGTGTGAAATTGAAAGGGAAATCTATTTTCCAAAGGTAAGGTAGAAATATCGATTTCAAAAGAAATTGAAATCGAGACTTATGTAAAGAATGAACAAAGAAAGTTCGGAAAGGAATTTGAATAAAGGAAGTTCAAACATAGAATGTAAATAAGAAAATTCAAAATGGAATTTGAATATAGAAATTCAAAGGGAGTTTGAATATATGAAATTCAGTGAAATTGAAATAGAGTTTGAATATAGAAATTCAAATGGAATTCAAATGTAGAATTTGAATATAGAAAGGGATTCAAATATAGGATTTGAATATCGAAGGTGAAATGGAATTTGAATAAAGAATTCAAATGGAATTCAAATATGGGATTTGAATATATAGGATTTGAATAATAGAAGTGATATAAAATTTGAACAGAAATTGAATAGAATTAACTAAGTCGAAGAGGAATTAGTTAATCGAGTTTTGAATTTGAAGTTGAACTTTGAAATATGAATTGGATTTGTAAATGGATGTTCGAAATCGAATATAGAACTTAAATTTGAAATTTGGATTCAAATTAGTTAATAAGCAAGTTAAGATATATTTGAACATGTCATGTTCAAATATAAAAGTGAAATAGACTAAAGAGTTAATTAACAAATTAATTAATGAATTGAGTTAAAACGATCATGTAGAGTTAAAATAGATTGGGCAGGTATAAATATACATGAGATAGGTATGGACAAGGATAATGCAAGAGTTATAAATAGATTGCTCGAAGAAAGGTATGTATTTAATTCCATATGAGATTTTATGCGCCGTATCGGCTAGCCGCTTGGCTTTTTCTTTTGGATTGGTGAGGGCCATGGGAGGTTATTTGAAATATCCCGATGCTTCTGGTACAAAGGAGATTATGGCGAATTTTTCCAGGAATTGAAGGAGTTAGAATATTTTTAAGATAATCTGATAGTTAGAAATCAACGTATCGATATATATATAGAAGTCGATAAGAAAACGAACTTAGAAATAGAATAGTAAAATCAAAGGAAGTCTAGAATAGAATCTCATAAGAATAAAAAGAGAAGGTGTATATGTGTTTCAAAGAGAATAAGTAGTTGTATGGTATTGATTAATCGAGTAAGTAGGCATATCTGTTTTGACGTTATAAATGTTATTCAGTCAAGGTCTGAGAGGTAATTATACCCCAACTTGATTGATTTCATTGTTAACAAATAAATAGTAAGATTTCGGGCTCGAAGATCAATGTTGAATAAGAGTTAGTTGAATATAGTATTTGGGTTGTCGTAACGATGTTTTACACAACATCCGTTTTAACCCAAATGAAATGTAAGATTGGAAATAGAATATAGGATATTTCCTAAGTATAGAAATAAACGAGATCGAAAAAAAGAGATAAGTAATTGGAATATTTTCCAATTATAAATAACATATATTTTCTAAAGTTTAGAAAATAAAGGAAGGCGATATTCGGAAATGTTTTCCAAATAACATAAAAGGCCAACATGGTTATTGAAAATATTTGGTTAACAAATATTGATAAAGAAATAGAGAAGTGATTTAACTAATGAAATATTGATTATGGGCTCAGTTGAATTTTAAAAAGGAAAATTTGATTTTTGAAAAGAGTAAACTGTTTGAAACTCCCAGGAAGAGACTATTTGAATTAAGAACAAATTTAAATAGAAGTTTGCGGAAGTAAGCTGAAATTGAATTGAAACAGTTAAGTGAAAACTAAATGGAAATAGAACGATATCAGGAAAAATTTATTCTTGGATAAAATTGGATTGTCGAGATAAGAATCTGAAATGAAAATTGGATTGGGAAGTTAAAAGTTTGAAATCGAGAATGGAACTCGAATTTGAAATAAAATTCGACTTAGGATATAAGCGAATGGTTGTGTTGTGGATAAAAGCAGATTCGAATTTGATTGGGATGACCCTTATATATGCTGAGTTGATAGCATATGGAAGTGATAGAGTTGATATGCCCGACAAAAAGGTACAAGTTTATATTTCATACAGTATGAGATTTTGATAAGCCGAATTGGCAAGCCGCTTGGCTGTTTGATTTTCTTTTGAGTTGGAGATGGCCCAGAGAGGCGAGTTGGAGTTTGACGTTGTAACGACCCGCATTCTACGCATCATAGGATCGTAGAATATTTATTTCTTTCACATACGAAGTCGTATGGTCATGTAACTTTGGGAGACGACTATTGGGGTCATTTCCCATGTTCATGATTTTTCCCGATTTTTAAATGACAATTTTACCCCTAGTTGGCACTGTTTTGGCCATAACTTTTGACTGGAAAGGAATTTTGACCTGAAACCACTTCCATTGGCTCCGGATGATGGTTTCTCTTTCCGTAGAGTGGTCGCATTAGCCAAACGGACTCACCGTTTGGGAGATATGGCTGAAACAAGTTTCAGATGGTGAAAAACAGCTTAATTGGGCTTAACCGGGTGATTAGCAGCTAGGCCCAAGGGGAATTTCGAGTTTAGAGGTATAGGAGGTCTGATTAGGGTTAGGTTATCACTTTCATTTCAGTTTTGAGCCGCCACAAACCTCCTTGAGACCTTAGTAATGGCTTCCTACATCTAAGACACCCCAAATCACTCTCTAATTGAAGATTAGGCTTAGCAACACCAAATTAAGGAGAAAAAAGCACCAAAGCAAGGTTGGAGCCGCTGTTAGACATCAGTATTCGCCCCAAATCAGAGGAGTTTCAGTTCTGAGAATTTCATTTGTGGCCAAGGTGAGTGATTTGCATAGTTTTTGCACTAATTACGGTGATTAAGGGTAATTAGTGAAGATTAGCGAATTTATACGTAAATAAATTCTGGAAAAATTCTTAAAATTCTAAAATAATGTTTTAAGGCTCTGTTAGAAATTTGGGTTAATTTCGATGTGTTTTGCTAATCGTATGCTTAAACATGATTAAGAAGGATTATAGGAAAATGTGAGGTTTTAGCCACTTTTGATCCATTTTGGTTCATTTGAATTGTCGTTAGGTGTTTGTGGTTGTTCTTACATGTTGCTATGACTATTTGACATGAATTGTGATTGATTAGAATAGTTAGATTTGTCAAAAACGTCGTCGAACGGCGTAAACAAGTTGCTGGAAAAGTTGCAGAAAAGTGCATGTTCCGAACCGGATCGGATCGGAGTAGGGGCTCGGATCGGATATGTGAACTGGGCGAGAAACCCGACCCGAACTGGAGTTTGGCACATAGAAGACTTGGCAAAAAGGAAGGCTGTTTACTTAGAGTTGGAGTGGACAAGGGGATCGGATCGGAGTAGGCTAGGGAGCGGGGTGGATCGGACTGAAGTAAAACGAAGTGATCGGATCGGAGTAGAAGAAACGAGGGAGCTGATCGAAGAAGGAGCATGAACTGGAAGGAGGATAGCAACCCGACCCGACCTGGAGTGAAGAAACCCGAACCGAACAGACGAGGGCAATGATTGCCGAACCGAACTGAAGGGGGAGAATCACTGAACCGACCCGACCCGGAGGGAGACACCGACCCGACCCGATGATGGTGATGACTACCGAACCGAACAGAACTCTAGGACTGTTAATGTACGACAACTCTTCTGAAGACCCACTCCAATTCGACCAAACCCGAGATGCAAAGGAGGTCCAAATGAGAAGTTAGAGCTTAAGATTCAGATGGGAATCAACGAGTTCACTTCATGGTTGGGCTTTGCTGCGGGACGCGTGCTAAGGAGTTATCGACACCTATAGCTTTGGACCACTATGGTAGGAGGTACGAAGGCGGATTCAGGGCCATTATGGCATTGGTAGAACCAAGGGCTATGACCAATGAAGTGGGTCATTGAAATGTTTGGTCATGACTCCAAGTGTTTGGCTTGGTCACAGCAGGGTTTCTACAAGTCGGGATTCGTCGTTGCCTCAGTTTGTCTAGTGTTCCAAAGTGGTAGATGTCGTACGCTTTACGCACTGAGTGAGAGATGCGAGGATGGTTGCTATGGATGATTTGTCTGCTATCGTTGTGACATGCACACCCCACCCCCGTATTCTTACACTATTTATTATGGCACCTTGGAGTATTGTACGGTATGTGGTACTAACTCTTTGGTTGCAGGTCCAGGTTCAGGTATGGTTTAGTATACCTGTTATTTCTCTGTTTAGATGCTTATCGCTCATACCAGGCTTTATGTCTGACCCAGAGTTTTATGTCTCTTCTTATTACTCTGGGTGCTCACACGAGCAGACTAGAGACAGGTTAGCCGGTGATGCACGGGTAGATGGTCCGGAGACGAGCAGGAGGCTTCCACGTACTATATACATAATATTCTCCCTGTGTTGTTGAAGATCACTGCTTGGGCATTGTTGGTGTATCTTCTACTTTAGCTTTCTTTTGTTTAGAGACAGTAAATTTGGAAAAATTGTAATAAGCTGTATTTGGATTTCCGCTGCTTTGAGATTGATGTTGGTTTTAGTTATCAGCTTATGCACTGTCTCGCCTGTTTTATGTCAAGTATGTTATTATTATATTTTGTTCCATGCGCTGTGAGACATTCTACAGGTTCTTTGATTAGTTCATTCCCTTCTTTCCTTTCTTCTGACGACCGTCTTGTGCTAGTCGGGCATGTGTACAGCGCACTTTTGGAGGAAATGCAGGCTGGTGCGAGGCGGGCTGTCACACTTGGTATCAGAGCTCTAGGTTGCGTAGTTAACCTAGGGAAGTTATCAGGGAGAGATAAGATACGTATACGAGAGAGCGTATTTGTGATTACTTTGGTTTTTTTTAAAAAAAACTATATATATACATATATATACTATTAGTAGTATAAGGATGAAGTCGTACTGCACTAGCACCACTATGGAGTCGTTAATCATTTCCTTTTTCAGATTGACGATGAGCCGAGATACTAGAGGTGTTGGTAGGGGAGCCAATAATGGGAATGCTGTTGACATGAGGGCGATGTTTACAGACCTCATGAGAGAGATGCTTAGGGATGTTCAGAGGGCAGCTCCCAATGGCGGAAATGGTGGTGGTCCAATAGTGCAGGCGCCGAGGGTCGACTTCGCCAAGCTGAATAAGGATTATACTAGCCTTGGTGGGAAGCCGTTCCACGGAACGGAGTCGGCCACAAATGTTCAAGATTGGTTGGATAGCTGCGAACGTATCTTCGAGGATTTGGGCATCGAGGATGCGATGAAGAGAAAGCTAGCGTCCCGTCAGCTGCAAGGGCGGGCAATGAATTGGTGGAATGCTATAAAAGCAGCTACTCCCGAAGACCAGATTACTTGGGAGCAGTTTAAGGCTCGCTTTAGCGAGAAGTTCATTCCAGCTGCTCAGAAGTCAATGCTGTTTAAGAAGTTCTTGGAGCTCAAGCAGAATGGCAGAGCTGTCTCGGAGTATATTGCTGAATTTGACACTTTGTCAAAATATGGTTTATCTCTTATTGATACTGCCGAGAAAAAGAATGAGAAATTCATAACTGGTTTGGATCAGTACTTGGGGGAAAAACTTATTAACCACATCGATGAGACGTTTGAATCGATTGTGGGGAAAGCGTTAAGATCAGAAAGTCTCTACCCTAAGTCGAAGACTGAGGTTGCATCTGCAGAAGAGCCAAAACCACAAGCAAGTGGTGGAGGCAAGGGTGGTTCCCAGAATAAGAGAAAGCAGAATCAGGCTAAGGATGGCCAGAAGAAAAAGAATAAGCAAGATGTGGAGTGCTTCAGCTGTGGTAAGAAGGGCCATTATGCTAGTAATTGTCGGGCCAAGCCAGCGGATAGGAAGTGCTTCAACTGTGGCCAAATGGGACACCACAAGGACAAGTGTCCGCAACCCCCTAAAGAAAAGCAAATGGTGAAAGCATATGCTCTTAATGCTATTCCTTCTTCGTCGAATGCCCCAACAGCGGCGGAGAAGGGAAAGAATGTCGTCATTCAAGGTATGCTTTCTGTTTATGATGTTCCTGTTAGAGTTTTGTTTGATACCGGAGCTTCCAGTTCTTTCATATCTAGTGACCTGGTAGATAGGTTGGGATTGGAGCCCGAGATTGTCGATAGACCTTTGGTAGTGACGAACCCGATTGGTGGTTCGACTAGTCTTAGCATGATTTGTCGTAATGTGGTTCTATCGAGTCATGGATGCATGTTTGTTTGTGATTGCTTTGTTTTGGGCTTTACTGGGTTTGGCATTATTTTGGGAGTAGATTGGCTCCAAAGACACGGGGTGGTGGTAGACTGTGAGGGCTTGTTGGTGACAGCTAGAGCGGATGATGGGCGGAGGATAGTGTTTGGTGGTCTACCCAGTAAGGGGGTATTGGCTAGTTTTCTAAACTCCCTCGACATTCCGCATAGTGAGTTGTCAGGTTTGCCCGTGGTTGGCCAGTATCCGGATGTTTTCGAAGAAGTGACCGGACTTCCACCACACCGAGAGATTGAGTTTCGTATTGATTTGGTAAAGGATGCCAGACCTATAGTGATGCCACTTCGTCGTATGGCACCAAGAGAGCAGCGAGAGCTCGAGGTGCAAGTCAGCGATCTTTTGAAGAAGGGATTTATCAGAAGGAGTGTTTCTGAATGGGGAGCACCAGTTGTGTTTGCTACCAAGGCGGATGGTTCCCTTCGTTTGTGTGTAGACTACCGCGAATTGAATAAAGTGACGAGGAAGAACAAGTATCCTCTACCGCGGATAGATGATTTGTTTGATCAGTTGAGTGGCGCGAGAGTATTTTCTCAGTTGGATCTCGCGACAGGTTTTCATCAGCTTAGAGTGGAAGCTGAGAGTATAGCTAAAACGGCATTTCGAACGCCGTCTGGGTTTTATGAATGGTTGGTTATGCCGTTTGGACTGACTAATGCCCCGGCATATTTTGTGGACCTTATGAATAGGGTATTCAGAGATCAGCTGAATAAGTCTGTCCTTGTGTTCGTTGATGATATTTTGGTCTATTCGAGGACAGAGGAGGAACACAAGGAACATTTAAGAGTAGCGATGGAGGTGTTGAGAAAACACCAATTGAAAGCAAAGTTTTCTAAGTGTCACTTCTGGAAGAGGGAAGTAAGGTTCTTGGGCCATGTTGTATCAGAGAGTGGTATTGCCGTGGACCCAGCAAAGGTGGCTACGGTACAAGATTGGCCTACGCCCAAGAATGCAACAGATGTAAGAAGTTTCTTGGGATTAGCGGGATATTATCGTAAGTTTATCCAAGGTTTCTCCAAGATAGCAGCACCATTGACCCAGTTGACCAAGAAGAATCAAGCTTTTGTCTGGGATGAAAGGTGCGAGAATGCATTTAAAAGCCTAAAGGACAAGTTGACAAGCGCACCAGTGTTAGTCATTCCTAAGGGGGATGAAGAGATGACGGTATACACGGATGCCTGTGGTACCGGACTGGGTGCTGTATTGATGCAAGGCGGTAGGGTTGTAGCTTACGCAAGTCGGCAGTTGAAACCGCACGAGAGAAGATACCCTACCCATGATTTAGAATTGGCAGCGATCGTGTTCGCGTTAAAGATGTGGAGACACTATCTCTTGGGAGAAAGGTTTGAGCTATTTACGGATCATAAGTCGTTAAAGTATCTATTCTCCCAGAAGGATTTAAATCTCCGTCAGCAGAGATGGTTAGAGTTCTTAGCTTCCTATGATTTTGACATCGCATACACACCAGGAAAGGGCAATGCGGTGGCTGATGCATTGAGTAGAAGACATGCCAGCTTAGGGGCTATGTTCCTTGAATGGAAGCAACTGGAGTATATCGCGGGGTTTGATTTCAGACCAAAGTGCGAATTGGATCCAGAAATGTTAGCGAGTTTGACGATCAGACCCACTTTGATTGAGCGGATCGGCTCTAGTCAGAGGGACGATCCTAACCTATTGGAAATCATCTCCAAGTTAGAGATGGGTGTCGATGAGGAGGTGAGCAAGTATGGGCTTGATCAAGATAGATGGCTTAGAAGGAATGGAAAGCTCGTTGTACCCAATGTCAATGGATTGAGAGACGAAGTGCTTAGAGAATGTCATCACTCAAAGTTGACCATACACCCCGGTGGTAACAAGATGTATCGAGATATGAAGCAGACTTACTACTGGGAAGGGATGAAAAGAGACGTTGGGAAGTTTATATCGAAATGCATGAATTGCCAGCTAGTTAAAGCCGAGCAAAAGAAGCCTAGTGGGTTGTTACAGCCATTAGAAATTCCCGAATGGAAATGGGAGCAAGTCTCGATGGATTTCATCGATGGTTTACCAAGGACTAGATCGGGACATGATAGCATTTGGGTGATTGTAGATCGACTGACTAAAAGTGCAAGGTTTATACCAGTCAAATCGACCAGAACGGCAGCTAAGTTAGCAGAATTGTATATGAAGTGGGTAGTGAGATTTCATGGAGTACCTAAAAGCATTGTGAGCGACCGAGACCCGTTGTTCACTAGTGGGTTTTGGAAGAGCTTGCAAGAGGCGCTAGGGTCAGAGTTACATCTCAGTACCGCGTATCATCCTCAGACCGACGGTCAGACGGAAAGGGTGAATCGTATTTTGGAAGATCTCTTGAGAGCATGTATGTTGGACTTTGGTGGATCATGGGATGACCATTTGCATCTAGTAGAGTTTGCATATAATAATAGTTACCAATCCAGTATCGGTATGGCTCCGTTTGAAGCTTTGTATGGAAGGCCATGCAACTCACCATCATGTTGGATAGAGACTGGCGAGAAGTTTGTGCTTGGACCAGAGGTGGTGAGAGAAACGTCGGATAAGATCAAGGTCATTCAACAACGAATGAAGGCTGCCCAGGATAGGCAGAAGAGTTATGCTGATAGGAGGAGGAGAGACTTAAAATTCTCCGTTGGCGACTTGGTGTTTGTCAAGATTTCTCCGTTGAAGAGCGTAATACGATTTGGCAGGAGAGGCAAGTTGGCACCAAGATTCGTTGGCCCATTCCCTGTTCTTGAACTAGTCGGGAATTTGGCATATAGAATTGACTTACCAGAGAAAATGGCGGGAGTTCACAACGTATTTCATGTTTCCCAACTAAGGAAGTTCGTTCACGACTCAGATATGACTATTTCACCTGATCAGTTAGAGGACTTCGAAGTAGAACCCGAGGCGGTTGGGAACCGCAAGCCGGCCCGTATTGTCGAGCACGACATGAAGCAACTTCGAAGGAAGGCGGTGAAACTAGTCAAGGTTCAGTGGGGCGAGGACGAGAATGATTGTACTTGGGAGACAGAGGAGAACATTAGGAGGACTTATCCTGAACTCTTTGCCTGGTAAGATTTTGACTTCGATTTAGTTTTTCCGCATGCTAGGATAGGCTTGTTTGCTTGTTTTGCATGTTTGATTTTTGTTATATGTGGTTGTTAGGCATGCGGGATCCTTTGTATGTTTTGGGTTAAGGAATTTCGGGGACGAAATTTCTTAAGGGGGGGAGAGTGTAACGACCCGCATTCTACGCATCATAGGATCGTAGAATATTTATTTCTTTCACATACGAAGTCGTATGGTCATGTAACTTTGGGAGACGACTATTGGGGTCATTTCCCATGTTCATGATTTTTCCCGATTTTTAAATGACAATTTTACCCCTAGTTGGCACTGTTTTGGCCATAACTTTTGACTGGAAAGGAATTTTGACCTGAAACCACTTCCATTGGCTCCGGATGATGGTTTCTCTTTCCGTAGAGTGGTCGCATTAGCCAAACGGACTCACCGTTTGGGAGATATGGCTGAAACAAGTTTCAGATGGTGAAAAACAGCTTAATTGGGCTTAACCGGGTGATTAGCAGCTAGGCCCAAGGGGAATTTCGAGTTTAGAGGTATAGGAGGTCTGATTAGGGTTAGGTTATCACTTTCATTTCAGTTTTGAGCCGCCACAAACCTCCTTGAGACCTTAGTAATGGCTTCCTACATCTAAGACACCCCAAATCACTCTCTAATTGAAGATTAGGCTTAGCAACACCAAATTAAGGAGAAAAAAGCACCAAAGCAAGGTTGGAGCCGCTGTTAGACATCAGTATTCGCCCCAAATCAGAGGAGTTTCAGTTCTGAGAATTTCATTTGTGGCCAAGGTGAGTGATTTGCATAGTTTTTGCACTAATTACGGTGATTAAGGGTAATTAGTGAAGATTAGCGAATTTATACGTAAATAAATTCTGGAAAAATTCTTAAAATTCTAAAATAATGTTTTAAGGCTCTGTTAGAAATTTGGGTTAATTTCGATGTGTTTTGCTAATCGTATGCTTAAACATGATTAAGAAGGATTATAGGAAAATGTGAGGTTTTAGCCACTTTTGATCCATTTTGGTTCATTTGAATTGTCGTTAGGTGTTTGTGGTTGTTCTTACATGTTGCTATGACTATTTGACATGAATTGTGATTGATTAGAATAGTTAGATTTGTCAAAAACGTCGTCGAACGGCGTAAACAAGTTGCTGGAAAAGTTGCAGAAAAGTGCATGTTCCGAACCGGATCGGATCGGAGTAGGGGCTCGGATCGGATATGTGAACTGGGCGAGAAACCCGACCCGAACTGGAGTTTGGCACATAGAAGACTTGGCAAAAAGGAAGGCTGTTTACTTAGAGTTGGAGTGGACAAGGGGATCGGATCGGAGTAGGCTAGGGAGCGGGGTGGATCGGACTGAAGTAAAACGAAGTGATCGGATCGGAGTAGAAGAAACGAGGGAGCTGATCGAAGAAGGAGCATGAACTGGAAGGAGGATAGCAACCCGACCCGACCTGGAGTGAAGAAACCCGAACCGAACAGACGAGGGCAATGATTGCCGAACCGAACTGAAGGGGGAGAATCACTGAACCGACCCGACCCGGAGGGAGACACCGACCCGACCCGATGATGGTGATGACTACCGAACCGAACAGAACTCTAGGACTGTTAATGTACGACAACTCTTCTGAAGACCCACTCCAATTCGACCAAACCCGAGATGCAAAGGAGGTCCAAATGAGAAGTTAGAGCTTAAGATTCAGATGGGAATCAACGAGTTCACTTCATGGTTGGGCTTTGCTGCGGGACGCGTGCTAAGGAGTTATCGACACCTATAGCTTTGGACCACTATGGTAGGAGGTACGAAGGCGGATTCAGGGCCATTATGGCATTGGTAGAACCAAGGGCTATGACCAATGAAGTGGGTCATTGAAATGTTTGGTCATGACTCCAAGTGTTTGGCTTGGTCACAGCAGGGTTTCTACAAGTCGGGATTCGTCGTTGCCTCAGTTTGTCTAGTGTTCCAAAGTGGTAGATGTCGTACGCTTTACGCACTGAGTGAGAGATGCGAGGATGGTTGCTATGGATGATTTGTCTGCTATCGTTGTGACATGCACACCCCACCCCCGTATTCTTACACTATTTATTATGGCACCTTGGAGTATTGTACGGTATGTGGTACTAACTCTTTGGTTGCAGGTCCAGGTTCAGGTATGGTTTAGTATACCTGTTATTTCTCTGTTTAGATGCTTATCGCTCATACCAGGCTTTATGTCTGACCCAGAGTTTTATGTCTCTTCTTATTACTCTGGGTGCTCACACGAGCAGACTAGAGACAGGTTAGCCGGTGATGCACGGGTAGATGGTCCGGAGACGAGCAGGAGGCTTCCACGTACTATATACATAATATTCTCCCTGTGTTGTTGAAGATCACTGCTTGGGCATTGTTGGTGTATCTTCTACTTTAGCTTTCTTTTGTTTAGAGACAGTAAATTTGGAAAAATTGTAATAAGCTGTATTTGGATTTCCGCTGCTTTGAGATTGATGTTGGTTTTAGTTATCAGCTTATGCACTGTCTCGCCTGTTTTATGTCAAGTATGTTATTATTATATTTTGTTCCATGCGCTGTGAGACATTCTACAGGTTCTTTGATTAGTTCATTCCCTTCTTTCCTTTCTTCTGACGACCGTCTTGTGCTAGTCGGGCATGTGTACAGCGCACTTTTGGAGGAAATGCAGGCTGGTGCGAGGCGGGCCGTCACAGACGTATTGACCAGTACAAAGGAGGTGCTCGCGAAATTTTTCGAAGAGTTAAGGAGTTAGAAAATTTTCAGGATTTTTGAAAATTTTCGTTGATAAGAATTGATAAATATTTTAATTGAAATTAAATTAGTTCAGTTGAAACTGAAGTTAAGAAGTGAACAAATATGTTCTAACCAGTCGATAGGATCGTCCTCTACTTTTTAGCAATTTCGAGGACGAAATTATTTTAAGTGGGGAAGATTGTAATGACCCGCATTGGCAGGGGTATTATGATTAATTTATTTAATTATATAAATGGTGGTTTAGAGAAATTTAATCGTCGTGAAAGAAAATAATGATGAATATTTAATTAAAATAATTAATTAAATAATATATTTAATTCTGAAATAATCAGAATTGGTTGAAATAGCGATATGGTGTGAACCAGATCATCTGTGATATTTAATTCAGCTTGGAATTGAATTTGAATAACGAATATATTCAATCGTCGACAGGTGAACGTATAGTTTATAATATAATTATAAACGAGCTCGAAATGGCGCTGCAGTTCGTTAATTGGCGATTCGAACTTTAACTGAATGTATAGAGTTCATTTTAAATCGGATTTCTGTGAAACAAGAAACGTGTGGAGCTGGTGGAGTATATCTTTCTAGCAGAAGAGAAAGATCAGGATTTCGTCGTGTAGATTTTGAGATATGTCGAAATCAAATTTCAGAATAGTCGTTATAGAATCGTTTATCAGCCATAACGGTTATTTCGAAATAACTAGTTATCAGATTCGAATTTAGATAAGGTTCTTTTGGGAAATAACGATAATTTAATTTTTAGAATTTTACTGTAATTTTTAATTAATTAAATAGGCAACTTTTTATTTGAAGTATTTCGCACCCCGAAATCAACATTTTGAAGTTTCAAAATATGAATCCATCTACCGGTATTATTATATTTCTGGAGTCGGGACGCCTCGCTCGTCAAGATGGTGTTTTTATTTCTGTCTGTAGCGGTACATAACTATATAAATTTGTAAAGTGAAGTTGTAACTTACAATGCTAACCCTTACTCTAAAATATCCTAACCAATTTCTGATCATAAGCAAGACCACGACCCCTTTCTCTTTCAGCCGCACAAATACTTGTGGCCTCAAAGCAAAAACGTGGAGAATCCACCTTCAAAAAAAAAATCAAAGTAAAGCTTTGTACTCCGCTAAATAAACAAAGCCTGCCTCCTTTTTATTTTCTTTAATTTCCTGAAAGAGTCGCAGCCTTTAATGGCGACTAAAGGGTTAAAAACAAATCATTCCATCACTATATATATATATATATAATATAATAAGAGAGGAGGGACGGGAATCATGACTTCATGCATGGAGTTGGCCGAAGGGGTGTTTCACGCGTTATGAAAAGGAGCAGGAGTGGGACAGTTCGTATATGGGATGAACGCACTGAAGTGCGGATTTGTTTTGATATGGATTTAATGAATGGGTAGAGGTGAATGCATGCATATTAAGGAAATATGGTTCGTTACTTTTGCACAGTAGCGTGAGTACAAGCCTGGAAGCTGCCAGCTCAAACCGCGATCGAGTTCAACACTAGTGGAAGAGAAAGATGTAGTTTTTGAGGAGATGAATAGAGCAGAGGGGTTCGTACTGTCAGCAGGTGCGTGCATGCACGAAACAGTGAAGAGGGAAACCGTGAGCAAACAGGGAAATGTTGTGTGACATTCACTGTATGTGAATGGAAGGGTGCTATTTTATATTTGAAAAATCAGAAGGTGGAAATATATGAGGTTATGTGAGTACGTATAAAGTTGTGTGGAGGGAAGTAGCGAGCAAGCTTGGGAAGAACACGAGTTGGTTACTGGAGCTTTACGGAAATGAGTGTAAGGGTCTCGTGAGTTTTGCCTAGGCAGCACTGTAGAGAAGCCAAGTTGATGATACAGGCGGATGTGTATTTTCGAAAGGGGAAGATGCTTTATGGTGTGAGGAAGGAGTTTGGAAGAACAAAGGAACTGTAGAGGAGGACGCATGAGGAAATGGTGTTGTGAGTGGGTATTTTCACTGAACTGGATAAAATTTCTTTCGGGGAAGAAGAATAAAATGAGGCGGGTCGGTATTGTTTGTTGGGTGGACCGAGACTAAGGAAAGGCCCAGTAAAAAGAGTAAAAGTAAAATAAAAATAAAAATGAAGACAAAGCCCAAGTACGGGACATGGGTTACCAAGAAGTGGTGGACGGCCAAGAGAAAGGAATGTGTTCATCGCATTCATGATTTTGGAGCAGCCTTTTTGAAGCATAAAACGGGATTTAGAACTCGACAAAACAAGATCCGATGGGATCGTATGGACGGTGGCTACACCATGGATCTGAGGGGGAATGAATCGAAGCTCGTTACAATTTATGGAGAAATAATTTGTCCGTCGAAAATCAAATAACGCAAACCGTTATTTAACGGCTAACACGCAAAAGTGAGTAAATCTCACTAACTCTTAACAGTTTATAATTTCATGTTGTATTTTTAGAACTGTTAGATATTGGCTGATTTACTGTATGTTGACTGTTTGATTTAACTGCTAGTCAGTTGATTTAATTTCTATATTGATTCTGTTTAACAGAATATATCATATGGAACTGAAAGTGATGTTATCTATATTGTTTAACATCTGTGATGCAGGGAAACAGGTTGGAGGAATCCGACTGGATTCCTCAACATTTATTTTACTGTTTTCATATATTGTGATATATGATGTGTTATATAATCTGTTATGGATTATGTGTGTTGGAATGATGTTGATCATTGTTATTCAATATTGTAAATATCATAAAAGACCCTGGGATGTAAAAAGAAGTATTTCAATGTATATTGAAATAAAGGAATTTTATAAAATCACAGGATTTTATAAAAGGAATTATTTATAAAACGAACACGGTTTTATAAAAGGGATATTTATTTAGAAAATAAATAGAAGTTATAAATAGGATATATTTGTAACGGTAAATAGAAGTTATAAATAGGATATATTTGTAACGGTAAATAGAAGTTATAAATAGGAAATATTTGTAACCGTAAATAGAAGTTATAAATAGTAAATATTTGTAACGGTAAATAGAAGTTATAAATAGGATATATTTGTAACGGTAAGTAAACGTTATAAAAAGGGAAATAGTTGTAACGGAAAACGTAGTTTAACAAAGAAGTTAATCGATGTTAGTTAATCGTTTAGTGATAAAATTAAAAAGAAGTTAATCGATGTTAGTTAATCGATTAGTGATAAAGTAAAAAGAAGTTAATCGATGTTAGTTTAATCGATTAGAGTAGAAGCAAAGGAGTTAATCGATGTTAGTTTAATCGATTAGAGTAGAAGCAAATGAGTTAATCGAATATAGTTTATTCGAAGAAAGTAAAAGGAGTTATCGAATATAGTTTATTCGAAAGGAGTTAAGTGAAATGAGTAAATCAATAGCGTTAGTCAAATAGAGTTAATCCAATAGTGTTAGTCCATTAAAGTTAATTGATAAGGGTTAATCGAAAGGAGTTAAGTGAAAAGAGTAAATCGAATATAGCTATTCGAAGAGGGTTAAGTAAGGAAGTTAGTAAAGAAATATAAAGTGAACTTTGTCTATTTCAAAGTTAGAAATGTTGTTCAGTTAAGGTCTGAGAGGTAGTTCTACCCCAACTTGATTGGCTTCGTTTTTAACTTAGGAATAGTCAAGGTTCGGCAGTAAAGGAAATGGTTTGAGTTGGCATCGCGATGGTTTGTTTAAACATATGTCTAAGTCCAATGAAGAAGCTTTGGAAATGTTTTCCAAAAAAAGAAACCAGAAATGTTTTCAAATAAAGAAAACGAGAAATGGAAATGTTTTCCATTGTTAATAACGTATATTTTCTAAATTTAGAAAATAAGAAATGTTGAATACAGGGAAACAGGAGATAAGTAGATTAATGAACTAAGGAGATGAATGTTAAATGATGTTTGATAGATATAATTTCCATTTGGAAATAATATCGTTGTTTGCACACTTGTTTTTATTCGATAGTTAAATCACAGACTATCGAATTTAGACCATTTTAACGTTGTTAATATGGAGAGACCGGTTGGATTATTATCCAAAGAACCACTCTGTATTGGCATAAGCGTTGCGAATCATATATGCCAAAGGAAATTGAAGACGGAGTTATGCAAGGGCTATCCTGTTTACAGAATAGTGCCTTCGGTTCATCCTGTTCCTGGGTGACTTGTATGGACGGATGTCTGACAGAGTATTTCCAGACGATCACGTATATTGATTTCTCCAACTGTACCAAGAGTGGAAGCGAAGAAGGAAACTTCTTTTAGCTAACACATAATGTATGGTTGAGGACATCAATCGGTGATTTGATGGATTTGATGATGTGACATTCAAAGTGAATCTGGTATGATGATAAAGCGTAGCTTCTAGCCTCATCATCCGGTAAATGACAGAAATCGGGCAGGCAGCATGGCTAAGTCGGTCGCACCGAAGTAGGGTGTATAATCACCTGATCTAGAGTTTCATTTACTTCTAAAAATCTATTGTTGATGCTGTCCCATTCGGGAAACGGTTGCTGATCCCAACTGTTGGTGATATACATTCGATACACTCAAGCGAAATGAGTGGTCGGTCATGTGTGGCCGGGTTGCAAGATGTTCTTGTTGAACCCAGTGTATTCCTCTCTAGAGGTACACGAGCGAAAGGTGGATCCATACCTTGTCATAGTTGGAAATCCATTACCCAATACGTGCTTGCGGTTTTGATTGTATACTATATATGTAGAACGTGAGATGAAAGCGTTTCTGCTAGATGATTATATATATATTGTGGTTGATAGACATTATCATAATATCAAAGGTTTTGATATAAAGTTATTTTGGATTCTCATAAGGGAAAAACCCGTTCCGTTATGCGGCGTGGCCTTATGAGATATCATTTACCTGTATAACTGCTTTAAACTGTTTTACTCATACCAGTCCCATGACTGACCCGGAGTTTACTTTGTTGTTTTCCCTAAACTCTTGGGTGCCTAAATTTGTACGGGCAGTCAAGTAGTCGGGATTTTACAGATACACTTGAAGAGCTGGAGCAGGAGGCTTCAGGATGTTATAGCTATAGTTATTTCCGCTGTGTTGTAAGTGCTGTACTTTGATAATGATATGTATATTCAAGTACTGATTTGTATTTCAAAGTTATGCTATGAAATATATTTATTCGTTCCGCTGTGAGATTCGTGTTACTCTGATGTGTGTTCTTCTTCTTCTTCTATTCTAATTTTCTATCTTATCTTTCCTCACCCTCTAATTTCTTTCATTAATTACCAGGATTTTTCGATGTTTTGGTTATCGACATCGTGCTTATGTCGATAACCAAAGTCGCTCGAAATCCGGGTCGTTACAACAGCCCAATCAGGATCGTCAGTAATTATCCAAACGATGTGAAGACTTCCGGTCTTCGACCACCGCCTTCATCTTCGACATATCGTCGAATCGGTTATTCAGAATGGGTATAAACCCGGCCTTTCCGAACAACCCACGTATATTAAAAACAAATGTTACACAAACACAACATACGCCTCATTCCAATTCAGAATATTCTTTTATTCACAAAATCACATTTTTAGGGAAAGGTTCCCATTAATTTTATCCAAGATAAATTCTTTCAAATTTATCCTTTAATCTTCCTTTGGATGTCATTTCAAACCAAATTATGGTTTTTCAAACTAGTCGAGATTAGCGAACCACATCGAAGTAATTATTTATTTTATTTCCCAATCCCAACCTATTCATCCCATGAAGCAAAACTGGTAATACTCCATATATAATACCACGGTGTTATCGGTAAAATTAATTACCATTACACGTTCAAATCTAATTAAAGATTTAACTATCGCTTTGGAGCAAAACTGGTGATACTCCATTCTCGCTCATTTTTAAATTTGATGATTGAAATTATCTATTCACATTTCAGTCTAATTGCAGATTCGTTAAAACTCCTTTTACTGGGTTAAAGAACTAATGTCTTTTAAAACACAGTTCACGACAAACCCAAATCACATTCTATTTATTATCGGGTTAAAGAACAAGTGTTGTTCAATACACTGTTCACGATAAACCCACTTCAAATCCAATCAAATATATTAGAAATTCCGATTATTTAAAACCCCTTTTTAAATCTAATTTATTTATTTAAAAATAATTGGGTTTTAAATTTAGTTCAAAACTAGTTCATTTCGATAAAAATCCATTTTATCTTTTCAAATATGGAGTTTTTCACCCCAATTTTCCCCAAATCATTTCTTATGATTTTACACAAATTATTGATATTTTTAATAATTTTATCAAGGCCCGTACAGTCGATTTCCATCAACGGCAATCGAACTGCACTTACAGCGACCTTTTTTCAAATTTGATTTGGACGTATCTCCAAATCCAACCGTTAGATTTTGAATTTCAAATATTCGTTAGAAAGCCCTTTTCGATACGAACCCAACGGTTCCGGTTTTAGGAGAATCCGACGGTCGGATCTCCCGTAATGTCCGTTTGAAATAAATGGTCGAAATTTACGAACTGCCGCGGCGCGGCGCGTTCTATTCAGGCCATTATATTATATATATATAATATATATAATATATATTTCGTCGATTTCTATTTAAAACGAATTTTATAAACAGATTTGAATTCGTTTCAAAAACAATTTCAACTAACATTTCATTTCAAATCAAAATTGAATTCTTCCTTATAAATTCGTTTTAAAATTCATTTCTATTCAATTCGATTTGAATTCATTTCAATTTGTTTCCAATTCAATTCGAATTCGTTTCAATTCAATTCGAATTGGTTTTATATTCAATTCAATTCAAATTCGTTATCTATTCAATTCAATTCGAATTCGTTTTATATTCAATTCATTTCGAAATCGTTTTATATTCAATTCATTTAGAAATCGTTATATATTCAATCCATTTCGAAATCGTTTTATATTCAATTCATTTCGAAATCGTTATATATTCAATTCATTTCGAAATCGTTTTATATTCAATTCATTTCGAAATCGTTTTTCTAATCAATTCAAATCAAATTCGTTTTCCATTCGATTCAATTCAAATCCATTTCAAAATATTCGATTTCGAAATCACCTTTCAATATTCATTTTAAAATGAATAAAATCGATATAAATATCGTTCACGTCAAAATGGCGTTAATCCAATCAACACGGCTTCATATATTTCTATTTCAAATATTTCGTTTTCAAATATTTCTATTTCAAATATTTTGTTTCAAATATTTCGTTTTCGAATATTTCTATTTTCAAATATTTCGTTTTCAAATATTTCGTTTTCAAATATCTCGTTCAACACATGACTAATCTCAACGGATGAGTACAGTCAACACATGAACTTTTATTTTATATTGATAAAGATGTAAATTTTATTATTAAGATATTTCGTTCAACACATGACTAATCTCAACGGATGAGTACAGTCAACACATGAACCTTTATTTTATATCATTCTTTATCTTCTAAATTGGAATGAGGCCCAATCAATCACCATATAAAATTAATTATATGGATTTTCATACAACACATGTATATAATAGCATTGAAAAATAATCAACCATCAACCAAAGTGCACTACACTGTATAGGCATCAACTATAGATATCTAACGCTTATAACAGCCTGTCAATCAATCGATCGACGTATTTAATCAATCAGGATGAGTGAACTTCATATTTCATCCCAACACCCGTGTGGGGTTTCAAACAATCAAACACAGATTTTATTTGTGCAGTTGGGCGATGTGTAAAATTTATCGTCCCAATCAATGTCAGTCAAATCAGTGTACATAAACAAACCGTCCGGTTAGTAAATGAATATTGATTTATTCACATTCACTATATTCATATTCACGTTAAAAATTATATTTTTAACGATAAAACATTTTATTCTAACATATGAATTTCTATTCAGTTCATTCTTTAAATAAAATGATATTTTTATTTTTCTAACTTATTTTAGAAAATTTCGGCGGCATAACGGCACGATACTAGAAACGGGGCGAGGCCTAGCCTTATCCCCGGTCTAGTGAAGGCCCACGCCATTCACACATCAATCAATCCATTTCATTTCACCAAACAACTCAAATTTCAACCAAATAATCTAACTAATTTTTGCAATCAAACAAACAAGACCATGGTCTGTGGACGATTGTGTCGGGTGCTACTAAGCACCGTCTGCATCCTAGTATATATATATAACTAGAAAAAGAAATTGAAAGGTGAGAAATTCTCACTGATAGCTATCCAATCATCTTGACTCTTCTTTTGCAGAAGTCTTCGTCGTTCTCGCACCTCATCACTTTCGTCGCCCTTAGTCACTATATATATAAAAATCACATTTTTATTTCTCTATTCCATATATTAAAAAACAAATTTTTACTATGCTATTCAATATATAAAAATCGAATTTTTACTATGCTATTCAATATATAAAAATCGAATTTTTACTTTAGGAAAAATCTAATCTTTACATAACTAAAGATCATAACCTTATCGGCTATTCATATAAATCAAAATCATATTTTTAATTTCAAAACTATATGTAAAACTCATTTTTCTTTATGGTTACATATATAAAGATAATATTTTTATATTCCCTATTATATAGAAATCCTATTTTCAATACACTACTTATATAAAAATAGTATTTTTATATCTTCCATTATATAAAGATCATATCTTTATTACTCTACCTTAATAAAAATTATATTTTTATTACTTCTACATAATAAAGATCGAATTTTTATTATTTCTATAATATAAAAATCATATTTTTATTATTCCTATGTTATCACTATAATAAAAATCAAATTTTTATTCCACTAAAATAATATTCATGCTCTTTTAATTTATAAAAAATCTCCTTTTTGTTCATTCATAAAAAAAAACCTTTCTTATACTAACAAAAATAAACAAGGTCAGAAAAGAAAAGCAAAAGGGAAAAACTTACTTTGATTGGTTTCCTTAGGTGGGGGGGGGGGGGTTTCTTGCATGCTAACAGGAGGTGGAGGGGATGCGGTTGAAGGAGAAGAGGGGATCGAGGTGGGGCACCAGGCGAGGGGAGGTCGGAGCCTGGGCTCGAGGTGGTGGTCGCGGGGGAGCTCGGGGTAGGGTTGGGTTGCGTTCGGGATTAGGAGAGAGGGAGGGCTGCGTGAGATCGCTGGTGGAGGGAGGAAGAGAAAGTGGCGATGGGGAGAAGAAGGCGGAGGACGAGATGGCGGTGGTCTGATATGAGCGGAGGCGGCGGGTGGCGTCATGCCTGGGCGCGGTGGCCGCTGCGCCTTCTTCTTCCTTTTTTTTCTTTTCTTTTTTCTTTCTGTTAAATGAAATCGGGGGGGGGGGCAAAGGTTATAGAAGGAGAAGGGGAGAGAACATTAATTTTTTTATTATTTTAATTGCATAAAGTTGACTTTTACATACGAACTCAAAACGAGGTCCACCGCCTGTCGTCCATAGCGTATTACCCCCATTCCGAACACAATGGGATATGTTTCGCAAGCCAATTCGATTGTTACGATTAGCTTCCGTTTAATTTACATTTAAATCACTATATTGAATTTTAAACGTACATTTCAAATTACCGGGGTCACATACGAACTCTATAAATTGCAGAAAAATATTTTCT
This sequence comes from Allium sativum, assembly GCA_030737875.1. Classification (NCBI taxonomy): domain Eukaryota; kingdom Viridiplantae; phylum Streptophyta; class Magnoliopsida; order Asparagales; family Amaryllidaceae; genus Allium; species Allium sativum. The sequence continues at coordinate 299,991,262 of CM060925.1, read as the reverse complement.
AGCTTCGTCTTGACGATACGGTCCTAACAAAACTAATTTCGTCGAATTCTGAGACCGTGGGAAAAATGGTCATTTTCCAGTCGATTAAAATCAACTGAAACTGGTCAAACGCGTTTTCCTTTGCCACGCTCACATATTGAATCGAAAAATTATGAAATTTGGAATCTAGCAATAATTTGACATCACGGACCCAACAAAAGTGGTTTCGCCGAAATCCGAGGTCGTTTGCAAAATTTCCATTTTTAAGGGCCTGAATTCCATAGCGACTATTCAGAATTTTCAACTGGACATATCTTTTGATTCCCGCTATGAAATTTCGATTTTTCGGTTTCGTTGGAAAGATATTCTCAATTAAATCCCATTATTTTTGGTTTCACTAAAATCCGGATTGTTTTGCACCCGGTACATTCAATTGAAGTTTGAAATCGAATTATCAAACTACCGCGCCATTTTCAATTCTATTTATAATTATATATAATTATTTATATTCTAACGACGACGTATATAATATATGCGTCGAATTCTATTCAAAATAAATTTCTCGTTGATATTATTTTAAATAATTCATTTTAAATATTCAAAATTCGCTAAAATTGCCAAAATAAAAATTTTAAACTGGCTCAGAATTTCCGGGTTATTACACAACGTCAGACATATCACCCATTTACAAGTCCGTTCTGGGTTTGAACGAAACCGGAGGCACCTTATTCCTCGTACCATATGTCCAATACAGGAGAGAGGTCCTCGCATATTCGGTCGATCTCCATACGTCTGGACGATCATCACTTGTTACGTTGTCTTGGGATGCCTCCCAATCAAGACATCAATAATCATCCAAACGATGTAAAGACCTCCAGACTTCTACCACCGTCTTCATCTTCGACTCTTAATTGTCGTAGTAATTATTCAGAATGGGTTAAACCCGGTCTTTCTGAATAACTCGCTTATTTTATAATCAATAATTAAGTGCTATAAAAACACATCATACGCCTCATTCCAATTTAGAATATTCTTTTAAATGAATACTCACATTATTAGGGAAAGGTTACCAATAATTTTATGAAAAAGATAAATTCTTTTAAATTTATGCTTTAATCTTCTTTTTAAAGATTCATTAAAACTCTAATTTGGCTTTAATCTCAAAAATCATTATTTATTCATTATTCAAACTTAACAAATTAGTCTTATCTTTAACTAGGTTAAAGAACCAATGTCATTTAAAACACAGTTCACGATAAACCCATAATCATCTTCCATTAAATATGGAATTTTTCACAGAAATCAAATCAATATCAAATCGATATAAATTTCCATATCAGAATAATAATATAAATGGAATAACGACAAAGCCTTTTAAATTCCATATATCATAACAGTCTTCTTTTACAGAAGCTCATCTCGATTGTTATTAAATCGTATTCCATTCAATTCCAATTTTAATATATTAAATTGGAAAACTTTTATTTTGGGAAATTTCCATTTAAATCTTAATAAAAGATTTATAAATTCCAAATTTTATTTTCACTGTTAATTGGGTTAAAGAACGAATGTCGTTAAAACATAGTTCACAATAAACCCAATTCACATTTCATTTTGTTCAATTACTAAATATAATTGGAAACTCTATAAATCTTAATTAAAAGATTTACTCATTTCATACGGGGTTTAAGAACAGTGTTATTTAAGACACCATTCATGACAAACCCAAAAATCCAATTTAATATTAATTAATTAGAAAACTTCATTTAAATCTTAATTTAAAGATTTATTCTAGTTAATAATTAGTTCATTTCGATAAAAATATATTTTTATCATTTCAAATATGGTATTTTTCATCTAGGGTCTTTTCAAATCATTTATTATGATTTTACATAATTTTACAATATTTTTAATAATTTTACCAAGGCCCGTACAGTCAGTTTCCAATAACAGCCACCGAACTGCATCCATATCGACCTTTTCTAAATATGATTTGGACATAATTCTAAATCCAACCATTAGATTTTAAAATTCTCATAATCGTTGGAAATCTCTTTTCGATACGAACCCAACGGTTCTGGTTTTAGGAGAATCCAACGGTCGGATCTCCCATAATGTCAATTTGAAGTTAATGGTCGAAATTCGCGAACGGTCGTTGCGCGGCGCATTCTGTTCGGGCCTTTAAATAAGTATACATTTATATACTATATATATCATCGATTTCCTTTTAAAACGTATTTTATAAAATATTTATAAATTCATTCTAAAATGATTTTTAATTTCATTTTAATTTTTAAATCAAAATTGAATAATCTATATCTGAATCATATTATAATATTAATATTTTCAAAATATTATATTTTGAAATCACCACTTTTCGATATTCATTATAAAATGAATAAAATCAATCGATAAACCCGTTTGGGTTAAAATGGAGTTTGCTACTTAACTCGGCTTCATATTTTTTTTATATTTTTGTGTCCATTCTAAGACGGACATAAAATCATAACTTTATTCTTCATTGAATATTATTTTAAAATATTCTTTATTTTAGAATATTCTTTTTTTTAAAAGATTTTTTATTTTAAAATATTATTTATATAAAAGATATTCTGATCAGAATGTGACACAATCAATTACTATATAATTTCAGCTATATGGATTTCATACATTGCATATATTCAACGATAATAATAAACAATCATCAAACAATACATTCACATCCAAAGTGAAGTTTGTAACTATGTGAGCATTAAAATAAATAAATAATGCTCATCACAGACTGCCAATCCACCGATTGGCAATTAGTTAAATATTGGGACTAGTGTATGTCAAATATCATCCCAATATCCGTGTAGGGTTTTCAAACAACAACAGTTCATTTAGATAAATCATTAGTTAATAAATCTAACCAATAATAATTCAGCTTGAATTATTTTCTATATAAAAAAAATTTCACTGCTTAAATTATAAATGGATATCTATAATTTAATTTTGACTATCACATTAATGTTGACATTTATTTTTAATATGTTAAACATTTCAACATCACACACATATTTCAAGACATGATTATTTATTTCATTTCATTAACATGATACAAACTATGTTTTTACCTAATAAAACATTTTAACAAATGATTATTTTATTTTAATTTATCATGATAAAATTGTCATTTTTAATGATAATACATAACATATAATTCTTTTTATTCTATCTTAACATGATAAAATTGACATTTTTGTCTCACCAAACATATATTTACATGTAATGCTTTTATTCTTGTCTAATACGATAAAAGTGACATTTTCGTTTTACAAAACATTATCCTAACTAAATGTATTTTTATTTCACAAAACATGTTCTAACTAAATGGCATTTTTATAATGCTAACAATGTTAAGTGACACTATTTTTAATGAATCAATATATGTTTAATAAATGAACATTTTTCTATTTCACTAACATATAAATGAAAATGTTTTAATTAACAAAACATAAATAATCAAACGAACATTTTACTATGTTTCTAATACATGAATGATAATGTGTTAACTAATCAAACATATATACTCAAATGAAACATTTTTCTTTGTAACTAGCATGTGAATGGTATTGTTTTAACTAACAAAACATATCTAACCAAATGCACATTTTCTAATAAAATGACATTTCTATTTTTACATGACATGATTCTAAATAAAATACATTTCTAATTCACATGACATGATTCTAACAAATTGATATTTTTAATTAACATTACATGATTCAAACAAAATGATCTTTTTATTCTAATATAACATTTCTAACAAAATGGTCTTTTTTATTCTAATATAACATTCCTACCAAAATGGTTTTTTAATTCTAATATAACATTCCTAAAAAAATGATCTTTTTATTCTAATATTACATTCCTAACAAAATGATCCTTTTATGTGACAATTCTAATTCTACATAAAAATGGTATTTTTATATTTCAATCCTAATTCAACATAAAAATGAAATTTTTATATTACAATCCTAATTCAACATAAAAATAGTATTTTTATATGTGGTAATTCTGACACATCAAAAATGACATTTTATTCTGTCGATTCTAATTTCAATAAAAATGATTATTTTATATTGTTGACTCTAATTACAACAAAATGATTATTTTATATTATTGACTCTAATTTCAACAAAATGATTATTTTATATTGTTGACTCTAATCTCAACAAAATGTTTATTTTATATTGTTGACTCTAATTTCAACAAAATGATTATTTTATATTGTTGACTCTAATTTCAGCAAAATGATGAAACAATTTCTAATCAATCCAATTTCATCCAACTTTATCATCACAATCAAATAATCAATTCACATCACATACCATATACAACTCAATTTTTTTATGGTGTATAAATTCTTCAATGCAATAATAAATTATTTGTAAATTAAAAAGAAATCTCACATTGGTAATTATTCCTTCTGATTTCTAGATAGCTCCAAATCAGTCCCGGTCAGTTCCGAAATGTAGATATCGTCATCATAGTTCCAACGCTTCGAAAATCGTCCAGTTCTGAGTTTGTACGACAAAGATATGGGCATTTAAAGATTAATTACATTATTTAAAATTAATCAAGTTAATTAACACAACTAATTACTTCATTACATCATTTTCCACCGTTGAAATCACCAGGCCATGCATCGATTTGGAGTTCGACACCTAGGTTTACATGTCGCTCTTCAACCGTACATCCTGCCAACGATCCGCGACCACCACGAGGACCCCCGTTGAACCCTCCTTCATCGCCAGTGGTGGCAACACTCGCGATGGCCCCTATGCCATTGAATTTGGGCGCGAATGATAGGATTTTGGGCGGAAAATGATGCTCCTCGGGTGATGGGTTCAGATCATCAACGTATAGAATCGATGAGCGAAAGGAGTGCTATAATTTTCTCTTTAGTTTCATGATCTAATTTGTATTAGAATTGAGGAGATTAACCAATTTGTTTCTGTCGTTTTCAACCATTAAAACATAGTGGCGGCTATTCAAAGAAAATAGGATTAGGGTTTCCTAGGGAGAACATATATATATAATATGAATTAATATTTAATTCGTAATTTGTTTGTTTTATGTCGCGAACTCTAAATTAGACCCAACAACTGTCGCCTCTAGATAAATACCCCCATTCCGGACATAATGGGATATGTTTCGTAACCCAATTCAGTTGTTACGATATGTTTTTCTTTAAATTAAAATATAAATCCTTTAATTATTTAATTTGGTCGAACATTTTAATTTACCAGGGCCACATACTGACGTTAAAAATCCCCGAAAAATAAATCTAGCTATGTTTTGACGATACGGCCCTAACAAAATTAATTTCGTCGAATTTGGAGACCGTTGGAAAAATGGTCATTTTCTGGTCGATCGAATTTGACTGAAATTGACAAAACACGTTTTCTTTTGCCACGCTCACATATTTATTCCAAAAATTATGAAAATTGGAATCTTGCAATAATTTGACATTCCAAATCCAACCAAAGTGGTTTTGTCGAAAACGGTGGTCGTTTGCAAAATGGCTATTTATACGGGCTATATATTATATTGAATTCCATAGCGACTATTCAGAATATTCAATTGACCATAACTTTAAATTCCCACTATGAAATTTCAATTTTTTAGATTCATTGGAAAGATATTTTTAAACATATTTAAATATTTTTGGTTTTATTAAAATCCGATTTATTTTGAATCATGTACATTCAGTCAAAGTTCAAATTCAAAATTTCAAACTACCGTGCTATTTCTAACTCCTTTTATAATTATAAATAATATATTCATTCTAACTTCTATTTAAATAAATTTTTCATCTTTATTATTTAAAATAAATTATTTTAAATATTTAAAATCCATTAAAATTGCAAAAATAAAAAATTTAAATTAGTTCCAAAATTCCGGGTTGTTACAATCTCCCCCACTTAAAATCTTTTCATCCTCGAAAAGGAATGGAGCTGAAAGTTGTTTATTTAACCAACTCAATTTTCATTTTTTATTTATTTGTTTAATAATTTTGTTGGTTGAACTAATAATCACACAACACAATCATCAATCAATTAGTTGTTTAGTTTGAAATATATATATAACTTTTATATATTCAAAAATCATGTTTTCCAAGATTGAATTATATATATAATCACAAATACGTTAATTATAAACTTGTCACTCTCAACTCATTCTAGGGCATTACTAACCCTATCTCTAATGAGTTTTCTCATTCTAGGATACTATTGATCCTATCTCTAATGTGTATTCATTTATAGGATATTACTAATCCTACCTCTGATGAGTCTTTTGTTTAATTCTAACGAGTTGTACCCCAAAGATTTGAGCTAACCAGAGCTCTGATAACACCTGTAACAATTTGGATTTCTCCTAGACCTAATTGATTGCAAAATCGACTAAGACCGTTCAAAAACCCGGATACGCTAACTCTGGGCAAACAACACATCAGAAAAGATAACAGAAGACTTTTTTAAACATTATAAAAATGTTGCATCAGAGTACAGAATATCAGAGTACATCGAATAAATAATAATACAACGGAAGTTTAATTTACAAAAAATTTAATACATCGCATCGGAACTAATAAACTAACACAGCGGAAGATTATCAATCCTCTGGACACAGCTTTAAGCTTCGATCCAGAACCCTGCTCAAAAGATAAATATCTACAAAACAAGCCACTCGACTGCCCACGTTGAAAAGAGGGCACCCGAGTTTGCAAGTGAAGCAAACTACGAGTCAGTCATGGGACTGGTATGAGAAACCTTACTTAACCAATTAAATAGTACGGTCAATCACAAGACCATGCCGCTAACGCGGAACAGGTTTACTCCATTGGATTGCCAGTGCATGAAATAAAGTAAACCGTTAAACAACGCAATGCTTTTTAGAAAAATGAAACCATTATAAGACTCAAGTCCCATCACACAATGCAACGCAAACCGAAGGATAGAGTTTACCCTTATAATGGTAAAAAATGCTTGATACGATAAAACAAATTTTGATATTATTATTAGTGTATATATGTTTCAAAAACATTTCAATCATAATATATCAATCATAGACGGCATAGCTACCAAACCATTGATTTCTGCCAATATATAACCTTTAAGCTCATAACAGTGTGTGAGGCTCGCGAAGTATCACTACACAAAGCTATGCTAAATAAAGGAGTGCTTTGATCATCAACCACAAGGCTCTACTTTTCAACAAAAGCTTTGATCATTATCATCTTAGAATGCCACATTGTCAATCCATACCATATCATTGATTTCTGCCAATATATAACTTCTAAGCTCATACATCTCAAAGAATGGTGTCAAGCAGGTGAATAAATTCTCCGCCACCAAACAGATATATATTTAGTAGAGATCAACGAATACAACATATAGGAATACAACGTTATACATACCATCCATTTACAAGTCCGTTCTAGGTCCAAATGAAACCGGAGGCACCTTATTCCTCGTCTCATATGTCCAATACAGAAGAGAGGTCCTCGCATGTTCGGTCGATCTCCAAGTACGTCTAGACGATCACCACTTATTACCTTGTCTTGGGATGCCTACCAATCAAGACATCAGTAATCATCCAAACGATGTGAAGACCTCCGGTCTTCAACCACCGTCTTCATCTTTGACTCCTAATCATCGTAGTAATTATTCAGAATGGGTTAAACTCGATCTTTCCGAATAATTCGCGTATTTTATAATCAATAATTAAGTGCTATAAAAACACATCATACTCCTCATTCCAATTCAGAATATTCTTTTAAATGAATATTCACATTATTAGGGAAAGGTTCCCATTAATTTTATCAAAGATAAATTCTTTTAAATTTATGCTTTAATCTTCTTTTTAAAGATTCATTAAAACTCCAATTTGGTTTTAATCTCAAAAATCATTATTTAATGATTATTCAACCTTAAGAAATTAGTCTTGTCTTAACTGGGTTAAAGAACCAATTTCATTTAAAACACGGTTCACGTTAAACCTAAAATCATCTTCCATTAAATATGGAATTTTTTACAGAAATCAAATCAATATATAATCGATATAAATTTCTGTATCAGACTAATAATATAAATGGAATAACGGCAAAGCCTTTTAAATTCCATACATTATAACGGTCTTCTTTTGCAAAAGCTCATCTCGATTGTTATTAAATCGAATTTAATTCAATTCCAATTTTAATATATTAAATTGGAAAAAATTTATTATGGGAAATTTCCATTTAAATTTTAATAAAAGATTTATAAATTCCAAATTCACATTAAACATAGTTCACAATAAACCCAATTCACGTTTCATTTTATTCCAATTACTAAATATGATTGGAAACTCTAATAATCTTAATTAAAAAATTTATTCCTTTAATACGGGGTTTAAGAACAGTGTTATTTAAGACACCATTCACGACATACCCAAAAATCCAATTTATTCTATTTTATTCCAATTTAATATTAATTAATTGGAAAACTTCATTTAAGTCTTAATTTAAAGATTTAGTCTAGTTAATAACTAGTTCATTTTGATAAAAGTATATTTTTATGTTTTCAAATATGAATTTTTTCATCCAAAGTCTTTTCAAATCATTTATTATGATTTTACAATATTTTTAATAATTTTATCAAGGCCCGTACAGTCGGTTTCCAATAATGGCCACCGAATTGCTCCCATAGCGACCTTTTCTAAAATTGATTTGGACATAATTCCAAATCCAACCATTAGATTTCAAAATTCTTATATTCATTGGAAAGCTCTTTTCGACACGAATCCAACGGTTACGGTTTTAGGAGAATCCAACGGTCGAGTCTCCCGTAATGTCAATTTGAAGTTAACGGTCGAAATTCGTGAACGGTCGCTACGCGGCGCATTCTATTCAGGACATTAAATAAATAAATATATATACTATATATATCGTCGATTTACTTTTAAAATGTATTTTATAAAATATTTATAAATTCATTATAAAATGATTTTTAATTTCATTTTTAATTTTAAATCAAAACTGAATATTCTATATATGAAACATAATATAATATTAATATTTTCAAAATATTATATTTCGAAATCACCACTTTTCGATATTCAGTAAAATGAATAAAATCGATCGATAAACCCGTTCGGGTTAAAATAGTGTTTGCTACTTAACTCGGCTTCATATTTTTTTAATATTTTTGTGTCCATTCAAAGACGGACATAAAATCATAACTTTATTCTTCATTGAATATTTTTTTAAAATATTCTTTATTTTAAAAGATTCTTTATTTTGAAATCTTGTTTATATAAAAGATATTCTGAATCGGAATGCGATGCAAACAATTACCATATAATTTTAGTTATATGGATTTCATACATTGCATATATTCAACGATAATGATAAACAATCGTCAAACAATGCATTCACATCCAAAGTGAAGTTTATACTTATGTGAGCATTAAAATAAATAAACAACGCTCATCACAGATTGTCAATTCACTTATTGACAATTAATTAAATATTGGGACTAGTGTATGTCAAATATCATTCCAATACTCGTGTGGGGTTTTCAAACAACAACAGTTCATTTAGATAAATCATTGGTTAATAAATCTAACCAATTATAATTCGGTTTGAATTATTTTCTATATAACAAATTTTCACTGCTTAAATTATAAATGGATATCTATAATTTAATTTCGACTATCACATTAACATTGACATTTATTTTTAATACGTTAAACATTTTAACATCACACATATATTTCAAGACATGATTATTTATTTCATTTCATTAACATGATACAGACTGTGTTTTTATCTAATAAAACATTTTAACAAATGATTATTTTAATTTAATTTAACATGATAAAAATGTCATTTTTAATGACAATGCATGTTTTAGCATATAATTCTTTTTATTCTGTCTTAACATGATAAATGTAACAACCCGGAAAATCAGAACCAATTTAAATTTTTTTTTTTTTGCAATTTTGATTAATTTTGGATATTTATAATGATTTATTTTAAATAATAACAACTAGAAATTTATTTTGAATCGAATTGTAATGTATATATTTATTGAAATCAAAATTAGAATATAAATATTTATTTTAATTATAAAGGAATTGGAAATGGCGCGATAGTTTGAAAATTCGATTCCAAATTTCAAATGAATGTACATGATTCAAAATAAACCGGATTTTGGTGAAACAAAAAATATTTGATTCGGGTTAAAAATATCTTTCCAACGGATATGAAAAATCCAGATTTCATAGCGGGAATAAAAAGTTATGTCCAGTTGAAGATTCAGAATAGTCGCTATGGAAATATAGCCATTTTGCATACGACCTCCGTTTTCGACGAAACCACTTTTGTTGGATCCAGAATATCAAGTTATTGCTATATTTCAAAATTCATAATTTTTGGGATTAATATGTGAGCGTGGCAAAGGAAAACGTGTTTGGATAGTTTCAGTCAATTTGGATCGACTAGAAAATGGCCATTTTCAAACAGTCTCCAAATTCGACGTAATCAGTTTTATTTGGACCGTATTTTCAAAACGTAGCCAGATTTATTTTTCTGGAATTTTTAAAGTCCGTATGTGGCCCTGATAAATTGGAACGTACGTTTGAATTGAATATATATATACATATATATTTTAATTTTAATTTTAACGGAAACTGATCGAAACGTTAGAATTGGGTTACGAAACATATCCCATTGTGTTCGGAATTGAGGACATTAGCTAGGGGTGACAGTCGTTGGGTTTGATTTAGCGTTCATGTCTATAAACATGTATTAACTGAATTAAATATTTATAAAATAAACTATATATACCCGAAGAAAATAAAACCCTAGCCTTATCATTAAATCACGCCCCCATCAGCAATTGACCCAAAAAAACGTCTGGATTTCCCTCCTCTCTTTCTCCATATCCACATCATCGCTCCTAGCGATTTCGGGAGCAAATCGAAGAGCTCCCCGAGCTCTCTAACTTCAACGGTTGAGATGGAAGATGGCATGGAGGATGGCTCAAATTTCGAGCAAGAAGTGGCGTCGTTCGCACAAGATTTCAGGGCACAAGGGGGTTTCGGATCCGGCGAGATTTCAGGCAGTGGTGGAGGGCCCTGGCGCGCTTCTCGAGGCGGTGGTGGATCGGTGGCCGGTGGTCAGAAATTGGTGCGTGATGGAGGGTTTTTGATCGAAGCGTGGTCCAGGAGGTTAACGGAGAAGAAAGGAATTAATCGGCTGATTAATTTTAACTGATGTAATTATTGTATTAATTAATTTAATTAATTTTAATAATGTAATTAATATTTAAAGTCAATATGTTGTATACTTGTGAACAGAATTCAGTAAAATCAGTCACGTTGCGATTGTGGCGACGAACTCTACAACATGGAACAGACCAGAACGGAAAAGGAGCTAGTGGTATTTTTGACTAAATTAAACGAACAGTTTAATTTAGTGAAAAACAATCGTTATATATACGATTTTTGAAAGTGATCAAGGTGAAAACTTCTCACTTTTATCTGATTTACTGGTTAAAATATATATTAGGATACAGATGGTGCTTAGCAGCACCCCACACCTGTCGTCCACAAACCATGGACGACTTGTTTGATTATGATGTGTTGTGAAAATTGATTGTGATGTGTAATAATAAATATTCATGTGCTGAATGAAAAAATATTCATGTGTTGAAATAAAATATTTTATCGTTAAAAATATAATTTTTAACGTGTATATGAATAAAATAAATATTCATATACAAATCAGACGATTTGTTTATGTACGCTGATTTGACTGATATTGATTGGGACGATAAATTTTACACATCACCCAACTGCACAAATAAAATTCATTATTTGTTGATTGAAACCCCACACGGGCGTTAGGATGATATTTTACGTACATTAATCCTAACTGTTTAGTTGTATGTCAATCGATTGGTTGACAGACTGTTGTAAGCGTTAAATATCTATATTTAATGCTTATACAGTGTAGAATGTACTCTGGATGATGGATGATTGTTGATTATGGTTGTTATATACGTGTGTAGTATGAAATCCATGAAAAACAATGTTATATGGTAATTGACTGTGTTTGATTCCAATTTAGAAGGAATGAACATTTTAAATAACGAATATTTTCAAATAATGAATATTTTAAAATAATATTCAGAAAAGAATCAAAATATGATTATTATGTCGATTTGGGATAGACACGAATATATTTAAATATATAAAGCCGTGTTGATTAATTTAACGCCATTTTGACGTGAACGATATTTATATCGATTTTATTCATTTTTATAATGAATATTGAAAAGGAATTGTTGTTTTGAAAATATTATCATTTATATATTAGTGATATGGAATATTCAATTTTGATTTGAAATTGAATATGAAGTTGAAATCATTTAGAAAACGAACTTAAACGACTTATAAAATACGTTTTAAATGGAAATTGACGAAATATATATTATATATATATAATATAATGGCCTGAATAGAACGCACCGCGCCGAGGCAGTTCGCGAATTTCGACCATTGACTTTGAACGGACATTACGGGAAATCCAACCGTCGGATTCTCCTAAAACTAGAACCTTGGGTTTGTATCGAAAAGAGCTTTCCAACAAATATGAGAGATTTGAAATCTAACCGTTAGATTTGGAATTATGTCCAAATCAAATTTGGAAAAGGTCGTTGTAAGTGCAGTTCGATAGCCGTTTATGGAAATCGACTGTACGTGCCTTGATAAAATTATTAAAAATATCAATAATTTGGGTAAAATCATAATAAGTGATTTGGAAAGAATTGGGCTGAAAAATTCCATATTTGAAAAGATAAAAATATATTTTTATCGAAATGAACTAGTTATGAACTAGAATTATAAATCCAATATCTTTAAAATAAATAAATTGGATTTGAAATGGTTTAAAAATAACCAGAATTTCCAATATATGAATTGGAATGGATTTGAATCGAAATTATCTTCGGAATATTTCAATATTGGATTCCGTGATTATATGGATATTGTGGAGGAATTTGGAAGATATATATATCGTTTTTCCAATACGATATTTGTTGATTTGAGAATTTGATATTGAATATAAGCCGATATATTTTCTATTCAAAGGCTTGTATTTAGTATCAAATCGGAATTTGGGTTTATCATGAACGTTGTTTTAAATAACACTTGTTCTTGAACCCGATTAACATTGGAATGAAATTTTGGGTTTGTCGTGAATGGTATCTTTAATAATACAGTTCTTAAACCCAATGGAGTTAAGAAAATTAGAAACTAACTAGAGATTAGATAAGTTGAATGGTTTCCTGGGTATTGATCTGATGTTGATTTTGGCCTTTGGGGTTAATACTTAGGAAATTGTTCTCTTACTAATTTACAGTTAGAGACTGATGAAATGTGAATTGGGTTCATCGTGAACTACGTTTTAACAACATTCTTTCTTTAACCTGATTTACAGTGAAATGTGACTTGTAATTTATAAATCTTTTGTTAAGATTTAAAGGAGATTATCCAAAGTAATGTTTTCCAGTTTAATAAAATAAATTAGAATGGGATGGGATTCGATTCAGTAATAATCGAAGTGAACTTCTGCGGAGGAAGACTGTTACTATATATGGAATTTAAGAGGCTTTGCCGTTGTTCCATCTATATTATCAGTTGGATATGGAAGTTCATATCGATTATATATATTGATCTGTATTCCGTGAAGATTCCATTGCTAATGGAATGTGATTTTGGGTTTATCGTAAGCTTTGTTTTAAGTGACATTAGTTCTTTAACCCATTTAAAGATAAGATTAATTTCTTAACTTGGAATAATCATTAAGTAATGATTTTCGAGATTAAAACTGAATTGGAGTTTTAATGAATCATTAATTAGATTGAAATGAGAATGTGATAATTTAAGTTATCAAATTCAAGAAATGATCGAGAATGGAGTATCACCAGTTTTGCTCCAAGCGATAGTTAAATCTTTAATTAGATTTGAACTTAAAATGGTAATTAATTTTACCAATAACATTGTGGTGTTAGATATGAAGTATTACACGTTTTACATCATGGGATGAATAGGTTGGGATTGGGAAATTAAACAAACGATTACTTCGGTAAGGTTCGCTAATTCTGACTAGTTTGGAAAACCTTAAAATGGTTTAAATTGATATCCAAAGGAAGATTAAAGAATAAATTAAAGAATTTATCTTTGATAAAATTAATTGGAACCTTTCCCAAAGTATAAGAATATTTTAATAAAGGAATATTCTGGATTGCAATGAGGCGAATATTGTGTTTTTATAGCACTTTTTTATTATATACGCGAGCTATTAAGAACGACCAGGTTTAATTGATTCTGAATAACTGATTCGACGATATGTCGAGGACGAAGACGGTGGTTGAAAACCGGAGGTCTTCACATCGTTTGGACGATTATTGATGTCTTGATTGGGTTGTACACCCAAGACAAGGTAATAAGTGGTGATTGTCCAGACGTACTTAGGGACTGACCAGATATGCAGGGAACTGTGTCCTGTATTGGACATATGAGATGAGGAATAAGGTGCCTCCGGTTTCGTTCTGACCCAGAACGAACTTGTAAATGGATGTGTGGCTGACATCAGATTTCATTCTGTGTGATTGATAGACATTAGTTGTATAGCGTGAATTGCCTATGTTGTATGCTGAGATGCAAAGTATCAAGGCTTCTGTTGAAAAGCAGAGTCTTGTGGTTGATTATCAAAGCACGGCTTTAATATAGCATAGCTTTGTGTAGCGTTGATTCGCGGGCCTCGCACCTTGATGTGAACCAGAAACGGGAGAGGAAATCAGGGAGGGCATGCGTTTCCTTCTAGCTAGGAGTGGTGTCTGGGTTTTGCATGCCCAGACGTTTTACTTACGTGGATGATGGATAGCTAGGACCCTCGGTTATATCGGTCTCTATGGTGCCAATGGATGGTATCGTCTTTATAGAGACCGATTTTACGCCCCATAGGGCGGGGAAACGCAGTGTCCAACCATTTTAATCCACTCCGCGTGGACCGGCCCTAACATTCCAGGGCTTGTCTGCGCGCTTGCCTGAGGCTCGGGCTAGAGAGTCTCGAAGCGGTAAGGATGATCCCTTCCCTTGGTTCACAAATGGAAATCCAACTTCCAATACGTGACATTTGCGGTTTTGATTGTAGAGCCTAGTATTGGCGACATGATATATGGTACCCATGCCGTTTAGGATTGATACATTTATATTTGAAGTTGTTTTAAACACTATGCACTAATAATAAGTATCAAATGATTTTTTTAACGTACCAAGCACGTTTGGATATTATAAGAGAAAACCCTATCCTCCAGCTTGCATTGCATTATGTGATGGGACCTGGGTCTTATAATAGCTTCATTTTATTTATTTAGCATTGCGTTGCTTGTTATATGCCCTGGTATTCTTGGGGTTAAACCCGTTCCGTGTTATAGGGTGTGGTCCCTTGATTTACCTAACTTTAAAATAAAGATTAATAACTGTTTTAGTTCTCATACCAGTCCTTGTTTGGCATGCCTGGTAATATGATGCAGCATGATAGGGCGTTCACGCCATGTGGTTTGGTGGTGAACAGTGGGCTCTTACCCTTACATGCCCCTGCTTAGTGTTGGTAAAATTAGTCGAGAGGCTGGCCGTAAAACAAGGTGACTGGGGGATCATTTCTGAGACGACCCCGAACCCCGTACTGACGGTGGCAAGGGTAATCTTTGGAATATAACACATAAACAGATAATAGCAGAACAGAAATAAATAAATACACCAGATAATGCATAATAGAATATACTGGATAAACGTAATCATCAGAGTTACACAGTATACAGGATCATACTTAGTACAAATACAGTTCAGCTATACATAAATGTCTACAGCGGAAAACAAACATAAAGTACAATAGGAGCTGAACAGCATAAAAAGAGATAAATAATAGAATCCATCCTCAGCTCCAGCTATCCAGAAAGAGCCAGCTAAACCTGAATACAAGGCTACCCGTGTAGAAAAAGGGGCACCCGAGTTTAAAAGTGAAACAAACTACGAGTCAGTCATGGGACTGGTATGAGAAATCTACTCAACATATTTAAAATATGGCTAATCACAGGACCACGCCACTTTCGTGGAACTGGTTTACTCCATTGGATTGCCAGTGCTTTTAAAACAAACAATTCTTTTAAACATCGCAATGCTTTTTATAAAAATGAAGCCATTATAAGACTCAGTTCCCATCACACAATGCAACGCAAACCGGAGGATAGATTTTTTACCTTATAACGGCCAAGATATGCTTGATACGAATAAAACAAAAGCATTTGATATTACTACTAGTGTTTATATGTTTCAAAAACAATTTCTAATTATAAGTATCAATCATAGACTGCATTAATGCCCCATACCACTATGTCGCCATATATAGGTATACAATCAAAACCGCACAGTCACATATTTGGAAGTTGGATTTCCGTCATGAACCAAGGCAAAAGATAGTCCTTACCGAATTCAAGACTGTCTAGCCCGAGTCTCAGGCACAGCCGCAACCGTACCTTGGATCGTCAGGGCCGGTCCACACGGAGTGGATTATAATGCTTGAACAATGCGTCTCTCCGCCCTTTGGGGCGTAACTGAGCCAACAAATGACTCCATCGGTCCCGGATCGACCGATATAACCGAGGCGCCTCGCAACAGTAACAACCACATAAGTCAAACTCGTCAGGGCGCGTAAAACCACTGACGCCACTTCTAGCTAGAAAGAAAACACACGTCCCCCCCTGAGGTCCTCTCCCGTTTCTGGTTCATACCGGGGTGTGAGGCTCGCGATTTCACGTTATACACAAAGCTACGCCACACAGGCGGTGCTTTGATCATCACCACAAGACTTTGCTTTTCAACAGAAGCCCTGATCACTACATCTTAGCATGCCACACAGGCAATTCACATCGTGCAACTGATAGCTATCAATCACACAGAATACATTCCAATGTCAGACACACTGTCCATTTGCAAGTCCGTTCTGGGTCTGAGCGAAACCGGAGGCACAATATACCTCGCAAACCCTTCGATCTCCACGTACGTCTGGACGATCACCACTTATTATCCATATTTCGGGATTCCTCCCAATCAGGACATCAGTTACCATCCAAACGAGGTGAATATCTCCGGTCTTCGACCACCGTCTTCATCTTCGATTTCTTATCGTCAATTCAGCTATTCAGAATGGGATAAACCCGGTCTTTCTGAGCAACTCGCGTATATAATAAACAAGTGCAACACAAACACACATACGCATCATTTCAATTCATTAGTCGCTAACCGTAAATCAGTAAGAGAACGATTTCCCAAATATTAACCCCGAAGGCCGAAACCAACATCAGATCAACACCCAGGAAACCATTCGACTTAGCCAACCTTCAGTTAGTTTCTAAATTTTACATCCATATCGTTTATAATATTTTATAACGATTTATCGCCATTTTTATTTATTTTAAAATAGCTAATTTATTCAAACGACGCTTCGGGCCATAATGCGGTCGTGGCGCTGTTTTTCTTCAGATTTGATTTACCCATATCTGAAAATCTAACCGTTGGATCTTCACAAAATTTACATCATTAGAAAGATCTTTTCAAAATGAATCCAATGGTTCTAGTTTCGGGAAAATCCGACGGTCGGATCTCCCGGTATAATCGTTTGAAGTTTCGATTTCAAAATACGAACTGCAGCGTCGTTATTCGATTCAATATAATTATATTTATATATATAAATATAAATATAATCAATTCTGGCGCTGTTTTTCTTCAGATTTGAATTAAACATTCCAAACAATCCAACCGTTGGATTTTTACAAAGTTGGTGCCGTTGGAAAGTTATTTCCAAAGCGAACCCAACGGTTGCGGTTTCGGGAAAATCCGATGGTCGGATTTCCCGCACTAATCGTTTGAAATCACGGTTTCAAAATACGAACTGCAGCTTCGTTATTCGATATATTTCAATTCTATATATATATATATATATATATATATATATATATATATATATATATATATATATATATATCGAATCTTCGATTTCAAAACTATATGATTTTCATACATTTGATAAAAATGATATTTTTATCTAACTGTCTTCTATTTCAACACTTTACTATTTTTAACAATTCATGTATATAATAAAAATGTGATTTTTAATGTAAAACAATTTATTTCAAAACTCGACTATTTTATATAGTTAATATAGGTGATAAAAATAGGATTTTTATTATAAAACAATTTATTTCAAAACAAGATTATTTTATATAGTTCATATTGATGATAAAAATAGGATTTTTATTATAAAACAATTTCTTTCAAAATATGAATACCATTCAACACATGAATTTCAATTCAACAAATGAATTTCAATTCAACACATGAAGGCTTTCTATAGCTTATATATATATAGATAAAAAGGTGATTTTTATATTTAAAACACGAATATCATTCAACACATGAATTTCTATTCAACGAATGAATATCGATTCAACACATGAAGGTTTTCTATAGTTTATATATATACAGTAAAAATGTGATTTTTATTGTTAAAACAATTTATTTAAAACACGAATACCATTCAACACATGAATTTCTATTTAACGAATGAATTTCAATTCAACACATGAAGGTTTTCTATAGTTTATATATATAGATAAAAAGGTGATTTTTATATTTAAAACACGAATACCATTCAACACATGAATTTCTATTCAACGAATGAATATCGATTCAACACATGAAGGTTTTCTATTTAACATATAGTTTCAAAAAATGAAAATAATTCTAACACATGAATATTATTCAAAATTTCGACAGCATAACGGCAGGGTAGTTAAAACCGGGACCGTCCCTAGTACGGCTCCTCGCTCTACCTTAAAGCCTCGCAGCTTTTGACAATGGGGAATCATGCATCTAGTTCGCACGCAGGCGGCATGTATATTTTTTTCATTTCCACAAACTAATCCTATGTGGTTTCAACCAAATATTTCTCAACCACATACGGGTATTTTTCAACCACAACCAATCCATTTCAACCACAAACAATTCTAATCAACCATTCGTAATCAACCAATTTTCACACCAATCACAACCAATAAATATCGTCCATGGTTTGTGGACGAGGGGCCTATATATATATATATATAAATTTCACTTCTATTTCAACACATATATAATTTTTACAACGCATATACAACTTATACATCGAACGTACAACTTATACAATGCTTATACAAGAGGTGTACAACGCTTATATAACTCATATATCGATTATATAATTTATACAGCATCGTTTTCGATATCGTTTATAATTTAGAAATCTCACATTGGGTTTCACTCCACCAAAAATAGCAGAAGGCTCAGAAAAATAGGCGGACTCTTGTAGAATGTAGAAGACATCCACATGAGTCCACTGTCTCTTGTTTCACTGAATTTCGTCAAGAAACGAAAAAGATATGATTTTTCAAAGTTTGCAATGGTTTAAAGTTGTTAAAACAGTTGAAAATAAACAAAGCCGTATACCTCTCACGTTTATTCAAAACTAGGTCGAGGATTTCCGCGAAATCCGTGCAGCTATATGAGGATCGACCTTCACCACCTTGAAGGGCTAGGAGCGGCGCGCCTGGGGTGCTGACGGCGTCGAACTCGGAGGTCTAGGGGAGGAGAAATCGAACGGCGAACGGCGAAACTTCGTGACCTCCGTTCGAACAAAATACAGGGCGAGGGGAGGTGAATCAAGTATGGATTTGGAGAGGAGGAGGAGCTCTTCAAAAACTTCAACTGGAGTTCGAGCTAATTCGGCATGGATTCGCCAGAAAATGGGCAGGAAGCGACGAGATGGCTTCCGTCATCGATCGGGGGGGGGGGGGGGTTCTGAGAATTATTATTTTTTAATTCTGATTAGCCGGGAGCTTTTAAAAGGGGTTTTCCAACACGACCTCCAATCCGAACCCAACGATTGTCGCCCCTAGCGTTCTACCCCCATTCCGAACACAATGTGATATGTTTCGTAGGCCCATTCGACTGTTTCTGTCAGTTTTCTTCAAATTAAAATATAAAACATTCAATATTTAATTTGAACGTACATTTCAATTTGCCAGGGCCACAAACTGATTCTAAAAATCCCCGAAAAATAAATCTAGCTATGTTTTGATGATACGGTCCCAACAAAACTAGTTTCGTCGAATTCTGAGACCGTTTAAAAAATGGCCCATTTCTGGTCGATCCAATTTAACTATAATTGACCAAAATACGTTTTCCTTTGCCACGCTCACATATTAACTTCAAAAATTATGAAATTTGAAACCTAGCAATAGTTTAACATCTCGGATCCAACAAAAGTGGTTTCGTCAAATTCCGAGGTCGTTTGCAAAACGGCCATTTTCACGGGCTATATAAATTCCATAGCGACCTTTCTGAAAATTCATTTGGCCATAACTTTTGTTTTCCGCTATAAAACTTCGATTTTTCAGATTCGTTAGAAAGGTATTCACTAACAGATTTAAATATTTTTGGTTTCACTCAAATCCGTTTTGTTTTGCACCCGGTACAGTCAGTCGAAGTTTGAATTCAAATAACACTTGTTCTTTAACCCGATAATTAATGGAACGTGATTTTCGGTTGTCGTGAATGGTATCTTCAATAATACTGTTCTTAGACCTAAAGGA
The DNA here is from genome assembly GCA_030737875.1 of Allium sativum. Lineage (NCBI taxonomy): Eukaryota > Viridiplantae > Streptophyta > Magnoliopsida > Asparagales > Amaryllidaceae > Allium > Allium sativum. Next base: position 299,970,500 of record CM060925.1, on the reverse strand, counting down.
GTTAAGAAAATCAGAAACTAACTGGAGATTAGTTAAGTTGAATGGTTTCAGAGGTATTGATCTGATGTTGGTTTCGGCCTTCGGGGTTAATACTTAGGGAACTGCTCACTTGCTAATTTACGGTTAGGGACTGATTGAAACGTGATGTGATTTTGGAGTTTATCGTGAACCGTGTTTTAAATGACACTGATTCTTTAACCCAGTTAAAGATTAAAACTAAGTGGAGATTTAATGAATCTTTAATTAGATTGAAAAGATCGAGAATGGAGTATCTCCAGTTTTACTCCAGGCGGTAGTTAAATCTTTAATTATATTTGAACGTGAAATGGTAATTGAATTTACCGATAATACCGTGGTGTTAGATATGAAGTATGACCAGTTTTACTTCATGGGATATATAGGTTGGGATTGGGAAATAAAATAAATAATTACTTCGGTGTGGTTCGCTAATCCCGACTAGTTTGAAGTGATATTCAAAGGAAGATTAAAGAATAAATTTAAAAGAATTTATCTTTGATAAAATTAATGGGAACCTTTCCCTAAGAATGTGAAATTTAGAAACTAACTGTAGATTAGCTAATAAGAATGGTTTCCTGGGTATTGATCTGATGTTGGCTTCGGCCTTCGGGGTTAATATTTGGGGAATTGTTCTCTTACTAATTTACGGTTAGTGACTGATGAATTGGAATGAGGCGTATGTTGTGTTTGTGTAACACTTGTTTATTATATACGCGAGTTATTCGAAAAGACCGGGTTTATCCCATTCTGAATAACTAATACGACGATAAGTCGAAGGTGAAGACGGTGGTTGAAGACCGGAGGTCTTCACGTCGTTTGGATAATTACTGATGATCTTGATTGGGCTGTACACCCAAGAGGAGGGAAACAGTTGGTGATCGTCCAGACGTACGTAGAGATCAATGGGTTTGCGAGGTATATAGTGCCTCCGGTTTCGTTCAGACCCAGAACGGACTTGCAAATGGACAGTGTGTCTGACATTGGAATTTATTCTGTGTGATTGATAGCTATCAGTTGCACGGTGTGAATTGCCTGTGTGGCATGCTAAGATGCAGTGATTAGGGCTTCTGTTGAAAAGCAAAGTCTTGTGGTGATGATCAAAGCACCGCCTGTGTGGCATAGCTTTGTGTATAACGTGAAATCGCGAGCCTCAAACCCCGGTATGAACTAGAAACGGGAGAGTACCTCAGGGGGGACGTGCGTTTTCTTTCTAGCTAGAAGTGGCGTCAGTGGTTTTACACGCCCTGACGAGTTTGACTTATGTAGTTGTTACTGTTGCGAGGCGCCTCGGTTATATCGGTCAATCCGGGATCGATGGAGTCATTCGTTGGCTCATTTACGCCCCCAAAGGGCGGAGAAACGCATTGTTCAGGCATTATAATCCACTACGTGTGGACCGGCCCTGACGATCCAAGGTACGGTTGCAGCTGTGCCTGAGTCTCGGGCTAGACAGTCTCGAATTCCGTAAGGACTATCTTTTGCCTTGGTTCATGACGGAAATCCAACTTCCAATACGGGACGTTTCGATTTTAGTTGTAATCCTATATATGGCGACATAGTGGGATGGGGCGCTTATGCCGTCTATGATTGATACTTATGATTTGAAGTTGTTTTATACATATGCACTTATAATAGTATCAAATGATTTGTTTTAAACGTATCAAGCATTATTGGCTATTATAAGGTAAAAACCCTATCCTCCGGCTTGCGTTGCATTGTGTGATGGGACCTGGGTCTTATAATAGCTTCATTGTTCTTTATTTAGCATTGCGTTGTTGTTTTATGCACTGCTATTCTTGGGAGGAAACCCGTTCCGTGTTATACGGCGTGGTCCCTTGATTTACCTAACTTTAAAAGTAAAGTTTTAAATAATTGTTTTAGTTCTCACACCAGTCCCATGACTGACCTGAAGTTTATTATTTTAACCTAAACTCTGGATGCCCTTATTTTGACACGGGCAGCTAGTAGTTTTGGTTTTGCAGATTTATATTCGCAGGATCCTGGTTTACAGTTGGAACGATATCCGGAAAGCTTTGTATCCGTATATCTCCTTTAGTTGTATTTTGTATTATTTTCCGCTGCTATGTAATGTATTGTAATCTCTGATATTTATCGAATGTATATTATTTGTTTATACTCTGAATATTCTTGTATTCTGATGAATTGTTGTAATATACAATGAAATGTTCTTCCGTCTGCGTCCTGATGTGGCTTGTTCTCGACTCAATCCGGGCTTTCCTCACAGGGGAAGTTCGGGTCATTTCACAAATTAGAGAAAACGGTAAAACCAATCAAACTACATCATCCGTCTGCTTTTCGTGCGGCTTCCAAAGATACCAATCAGCAAATCATTGAACTCCCAATTATCAACTCCTTCAAGAGGGTGATCAAGGCCAGAGTTCCTCCCAACACAACGCCCCAAAAGTGTCACACTAGAAGAGCCAACCACCTCCTTGCCCTTGCTGGACTTTCTAGCCATTCCAACACTGTTATTAATACCAATGTTTTCGAGCACCACATCAATAGCATCAATCATCTCATCTCCATCTTCAGAACTTGACACTTCTTCCTCCTCTTCATTGAAATATGAAAGAGCCACAAACGGATTTAAAGAGGATGCTCCACCAAGGCTAGAACTACCAGTAGCCTTCATCTTTCTCTTTGGTTTCCAAACTTTTAGAAAACCATCCCTACCGTTCCTAAATACCCAATTCTTAAAATCGACTGGTTAAGAGGGATCATATAGGTTTCCCGAGAATTTGTTAATTTCAATTTCGTGATAAGAAGTCCAGGTAAAACGCCTTATCGATGATGCGATATACACTGGGGATGGAGCTCCTATTTCCACCTTAAGTTATGAGAAATCAGCTACACTCCACATGTCTTTTGGTTTTCTTAAAACCCTTCCTACTTCCGACGATATGACTTTCACCATCTTAACATTATGGAACACATTGGGGAGATTCCTTAAGGTAATCCAAAGAGCAAACTTTTGTTTCGATCAAAAAGAATGATAGTTGAGTCTCCATGGCCGAATATGCAGAGTGCCTCTGTGATTCGAAATAGAGTAAAAATCTTGCGTAAAGTAGTTCCTCGGAAATCTAACGATAAAGACGTTTCCGAACTTCCTGACTTTTCACTCCCAAGAACGCAGATAATCGAACTCCTTCAAAGCTTGCCCGATGCTATTGTTTGAGAATTGAACCAAGAAAATCGAGACAACCGCCCAAGAATTGAAACGTTATATACCATCTTCATAAACAAATGGTGACATATTGACCTCATTTTCAATTACCATGTTTCTGCTATTTGAAGAGGAAGAACTGGAGCATTGAAATCCCTTGTGCCCTGTCTTTTTATATTTGAAACAAATGAACAGGTTCCTTCAATACTTGATCCAATGGTCAGAATCTTTGCGTTGGAGGCATCGTTTATGTGATTTGATCTCGCTTAGAGATTTAGAATACGAAGAGGCCTTAAGAGAAGACAATGATGATTTCTTTACCTCGATCTTAGGAGTAGCATTCTTTAATAATATTTGTTTGCTAAGATTATGTTTTGCAGATCCCTGCGGAGCTTTAATTATCCTTAGTGTGATCAATTGTACCTAGGCATGTTGAATATGAGATCTCTATAACGTTTACTCGTGTTTTGTGCACTATAATAATCATTCGATAAGCTTGCATAATGAACCGATAAATGTACTAGTTTAAGATGCTTCCTTGGGCAAGTTAGTTGGCCATAAACTTGCACCCAATAATGTCGAGAGTGCGTTTCCAAGCCAGAAACTATTTGGTGAGAAGGTGGGACCACCCCATCTTGTTTAGTTTTGAGCGTTAGAATCGATCCGGAATCTGGCATTGATAGAAGATTAGGAATCCCTTTAAATATTTGTAGAGAGCCATTAACCCAGATTTAGGTACTAATCGATAGAAGACCGGAACCTCCTCCGGTATTTAATAGATGTCCCGAACCTAACCCATATTTGGGTATTTATAGACAGAAGACCGGAACCTCCTCCGGTATTTAATAAAAGTCCCGAACCTAACCCAGATTCGCTTATTTATAGATAGAAGACCGGAACCTCTACCGGTATTTAGTAGAAGTCCCGAACCTAAACCAGATTCGGGTATTTATAGAGAGAAAACCAGAATCTCCTCCGGTATTTAATAGAAGTCCTGAACCTAACCCATATTTGGGTATTTATAGATAGAAGACCGGAACCTCCTACGGTATTTAATCGAAGTCCCGAACCTAACCCAGCTTTGGTTATTTATAGATACAAGACCAGAACCTCTTCCGATTTTTAATAGAAGTCCCGAACCTAACCCAGATTCGGGTTTTTTAACAGACAGAAGACCGGAACCACCTACGGCATATAGTAGATGTCCTGAACCTAACCCAGATTAGGGTATTTAATCTTTGTTTTGAGTCAACCTTTCGGTCTTTTGAGCCACTCCGTGGGCTTTCATTTTCGTTTGCAAGCTACTTCTCAAAGCTTTGATCTGCCATTTCGGCTTTGTTCTTTTGAGCGTAGATTGCGTGTGCTTTTGAATGCTCCTTTCGAGCTTCATGCTCCCTTCTGCGGGATGAAATTTGAGTAGAGGATATACGTGCTTCAAGCGCTCCCTTCGAGCTTTCTTTCCCTTTTGCGGGATGGAATTTGAGCAAAGGATGTACATGCTCCAAGCGCTCCCTTCGAGCTTTCGTTCCCTTCTACGGGATGGAATTTGAGCAGAGGATGTACATGCTCCAAGTGCTCACTTTGAGCTTTAGTTCCATTATGTGGAATGGAATTTGAGCAGAGGACGTACGTGCTCGAAGCGCTCCCTTCGAGTTTTCGTTCCCTTCTGCAGGATAGAATTTGAGTAGAGGATGTACGTGCTCCAAGCGCTCCCTTCGAGCTTTCGTTCCCTTCTGCGCGATGAACTTTGTAGGCAGGGCATGTATGTGCCTAGGATGCAAACACAAAGTTCGCAGCGAGAATACAACTCGTAGGCGAGCACACAGCTCGCGGGTGCAAGAACACATCTCGCGGGCGAGTACACAACTCGCAGGTGCAAACACATAGTTCGCGGCGAGAGTACATCTCGTGGGCGAGTACACAACTCGCGGTTGCAAACACACAATTCACGGCGTGAACACATCTGACGGGCGAGTACACAACTCGCTTGATCACATAGAGCTTTAAGTACAAGCACACAACTCGCGTGAGCATGTAGCTCAAAGTAGGGGTGATGTTGACATATTGAAAAGCGCAAGTATGTTCTAAATGCATAAATGTATTTCCTGAACTAAAAGAGATGTTACCAGACCTTCATGATGCTTAGTTGTCTTTCTGAAGTTCACTGCATGATGATGCTATGTGACCAGGATTCGGAAAATGTGACATGTGCATGGCTCGCTGCATTGATTAGCACAGTGATTCTTTGATCCACAATTGTAGCAGCTTCCTCAAGCAAAGTTTGAAGTTTTGGCTTGGAGATTCTACGCCTTTTCTTCATGTTTGAATGAGACACAGGATTCTCACCTGGATCTCGCATCTTGTTGGACTTTCCTTTCGAATAACCACACTCGTCCATATGAACGAATTTGTCTGCTTGGACATAGAAGTCTTGCAGGCTTCCGCATCCGCGAATATATAACTCCTTCCGAATGGTTTGCTCTTAATTAGGCTTGAATAAACAGTGATGAGTTTCTCCAGATCGTTCATGTCTTCTGCTTTATGGGCCTCAGCCTTAAGCCTTTCCAAGTAACTACTCAAGGATTCTTCTGGTTTTTGCTTTATATTTGCATGGATCCTATAGCCCATGGCTGGATCTTTGCAAACGCAAAATTGCGTTAAGAATTCGTGAGAGAACTGCTTCCATGAATGGATGGTACCCTCTTGATATTGTCGGTACCATTTGGCAGCTGCTGTTCGAAGCGTCATTGGAAATAGTCTGCATCGTATAGCACCAGAAGTATCATAAACGTCCATATGGTTATTATCGGCCATGAGATGGTTGTCCGGATCAGAAGTTCCATAATATTTCATGGTTGGGGTCTTCACACTTGGAGGTATCGCCGTGTTCTTGATCCTATCGACAAAGGGCGTTGTTCTTTCATTGTCACTAATAGGCTTACCCAAGATTCTTAACCCTTCCGTTTAAAACAAGTTCTTTATGGTTTTTTCTTCCATGGCCTAAGGTAGGTTTCCAAGTCTCTGTGATTCAGTCTCTCGGGACTAGATTCTCTAGTAGTTGAACTTCCAGATTGCTCTTTACCTTCGTCGTGTTGGTTCTCATCGTATCTTTTGCCTAGAAGATTGGTTCTTCTCCTCTTGGAAGGAACTGAATAAGATTTCTCTTTTATTTCTGTTATCTGTATGGCCATACTTTCCCTTGTTGATTTGCCTTCATCTTTCCTTTCTAGTTCGATGACGTTCGAAGAACCTGATGATATTGTATTACCCCCCAAATCCTTCACTGCGGGTAGTTGTTGTTTCAGGGTCTTACTCCCCTTGATTCGCTCCTTTGCAAAACTCAGATTCAAAGGTTGTGTTGGAATTGTAGGCCTGTCTGCTCTCATAGAATGTCAGCCAAATGATTGGGCTATATTCCCTGTTAACACTTGATCGTTTCTTTGTGACCTTAAACTAACATGTAGATCTGGCGAGGATTTAGTTCAGCTATCAAACTCGGAAGATGTTTTCATCTCTGATTCCACTCGACATAAGTCAAACATTGAGGTCCTTCGGACTGAGCTCTCTTCAATAGACTTTATAGCAGCATCAATGTGCAAGGCCAAATGTAATGCTTCCAACTCATTATCCTCTTCTCCTATGAAGTCTGACGGTTCTCTGATTTCCGGAATTATTAAACTAATATTCGAAAGGGTGTTATTCTCCAAAATGGTTGATGTGCTGGAATCTTGTTCCCAGATCCCTTTTATCACAACCATTTTCGATAGGTATTAGGAGTTTTTCTGGTGCTCAGAAACTCCTTTCTGCAACCTTTCGCTTATAATTTTTCTTCTTCAAAATTTAGTCCATATCTGGGACGGAACAACGCAGTTAGACACGTAAAGGTTACTTTTAAAGGATTAAAGGTATCAAAAGGGAGTAGAGGTTCAGGCCCCTCCCTCTAGCGCCAAAATGTTAACAATATTTTTCGTCAACACCGGAGATAGACCTAAGGAGGTAGACCTAAGAGGCAAATAGGATTATTCGACTCTTATAAGTTTGGATTGATTCAGCGTTTCCCAAACGTCAAAGACTCAAGCTCGAAGATTAACCATTATTCTCTCGAGAGATGAACGCCACGTCTTTGTAATTCAAGGATCAACTGTTCCCATAGGAGAGGAGTTTCCTTAGGAGGAAAGCGTAGGTTTGCTAAAAACCTAACGGTCTATGTTGGGATGTTCCGGTAATCCCATAGCATAGCAGAATACACGTGGAAATACGTCGAAGAACAATATATCATGCAAAGAAGGAAAAAACACACTATTTATAGTGGTTTGGTTCAATTTGAACCTACGTCCACTTTGAGGATTTTGATGATTTTGTTCACGGAGCAGGTTACATAGGAATTCCTAGATTGATTTACAAATTAGGGTTTGTTCTTTAGAATATGAGAGGCAGAAAAATAATCTGAGCCACCCTTCAAGTGTGACGCCTGGGGTCTTATTTATAGTGGATTTGGAGTCCCTTCTGCTATTGGGCCACCGGATCTGCCAAGGCGTTTTTTAGCTGCTTTTCCTCTGGGTTTCGAATGCTTTTGCTTCTGGCTGCTTTGTCGTATTAATTTCAGCTACTGTAAGGAAGGTCTCGGCTAGTTGGGAGCCTTTTTGAGATAGCTATGGGCGCGTTGATGAGGTGGCCTTCGGACAACACTTGAATTCCTGTTAGCAGCTCGTGGATGTAGGCTTCCGGACATATGCTTCTGGATGTAGGATTCTAGCTTTCTCGTGGACAAATAGAGGAGCTTTCCCTCACGATGTATGTGGAGAGCTTGCCAGTTGAAAATCGTTATTGGTTCCTGTACTAGGTAAATTAATACGGGTAGCCTGTATTTCCGCTTGGGTCCTAGTTAGTCTTCCGATGGAGCTTTTTGGGTTAGTCTGGTTTTCCCCGGAAGGTGGCTTCCGATGGTATTTCTGTTGACTCTTAACACGACCTTTTGATACCTGTGTGATAGTTGTTTTCAGGAGCAGGTTTCGGATGATCCTTGCGTATTTCTGGTTTGGTGCCTTCGGTGCTTTTTGGCATACCGGTATTGCGTGGGTAAATAATGACAACCCCTATGGGCTGTGAGGGTTGGAGCTTATGTCTTCTTCCTTCTTAGTTTCTGACTTAGATGACCTTTCATCATGGTCTTCCTGTCGGATAGATCCGATCGGGTGGACCCTATCGAATTACCTTGTTGATATTCTATAGGCTTTGTACACCTCCCCTCCAAAAGGGTGCCCGTTTTCGCTGTTTTTCGATCACTCCTTCCGGTTTGCGGTTCTTCATAATACTCGGCTTCTGGTTTTCGGAAGATTTTCTTGTGCTAACGTTCTTCCGGTACCCCTTCAATGCCAACTAGTTTCGGAGTTAATTTTGATAGAAACACCCCCCTAGTGAAGGGGTATTTTCCACTTTCCAAGTCAAACTCTTTGTCCTTTTTTTTCTAAGTACCATTTCTATGTCTTTTTATCTCCCTCAATCGAGGTGTTGATTGGCCTCTCGTTGACTTGTCCAGATTAACCCTGAATTACGAATGCGAAAATTATATATATATATATATATACATATATATATATATATATATATATTTTCTTTCTTTTTTTAGCTCGACAAAGTTTCACATCAGCCATACCTGAATACATGTAGCAGCCAAAACATGGGGTTTCATTTGATACAATCCAAAATAACACATCAACATATACAAACAGTGCTCACGTTAGAGCCAAACATATCCGATGCAAATTAAAGAAAATGGTAAAACCAATCAAACTACATCATCCATCTTCTTTTCGTGCGGCCACCAAAGATACCATTCAGCAAACCAATGAACTCCCACTGATCAACTCCTTCAAGAGGGTGATTAAGGCCAGAGGTTCCTCCTAACACTGCGCCCCAAAAGTGACACAATAGAAGAGACAAACACCTCCTTGCCCTTGCTGTACTTTCTATCCATTCCAACGTTGTCATTCATACCCACATTTTCGAGCACCACATCAATAACATCAATCCTCTCGTCTCCATCTTCAGAAATAGACACTTCCTCATCCACTTCGTTGTGATCTGAAAGAGAGGCAAATGGATTTGAAGAGGATGCCCCGCCAATGCTAGAACTACCAGGAGCCTTCATCTTTCTCTTTGGTTTCCAAACTTTTAGAAAACCATTCCTATCCTTCCTAAACACCCAATTCTTAAAATCGGCTAGTTCAGATGGATCATTTGGGTTTCCCGAGAATTTATTAATCTCAATTTCTTGATAAGAACTCCGGGTAAAAAGCCTTATTAGTGATGGAATATACACTGGGGATGGAACTCCTATTTCCACCTTAAGGTATGAGAAATCAGCTACACTCCCCGCGTCTACTTTTATTCTTAAAATCCTTCCTAGCTTCTTTTATTCTTAAAATCCTTCCTACTTTCGATAATATGACTTTCACCATCTTAATATTCTGGAACCCAATAGGGAGATTCCTTAAGGTAATCCAAAGAGCAACCTCTTGTTTCGATCCTAAAGAACCAAAGTTGAGACTCCAAGGCCGAATATGCAGAGTGCCTCTATCATTCGAAATAGAGTAAAAATCTCCCATATAGAAGCTCCTTGGAAATTTAATGATAAAGACGTTTCCGAACTTCCTGACTTTCCACTCCCAAGAATGCAGATAATCGAACTCCTTCTTCAAAGCTTGCTCGATGCTATTGATTGAGAATCGACCCAAGAAAATCGATACAACCGACCAAGAATTGAAACGTTGCAAACCATCTTCAGAATCTAATGGTGACATATTGACCACATTTCCAGTTTCCATGTTTCCGCTATTTGAAGAGGAAGAATTGGAGCATTGAAATCCCTTATGCCCTGTCTTTTTATATTTGAAACAAATTATCGTGTTCCTGCAATTCTTGATCCAATGGTCAAAATCTGTGCATTGGAGGCATCATTTACGTGATTTGATCTCGCTTAGAGATTCAGAATACGAAGAGGCCTTAAGAGCTAACAATGATGATTTCTTTACCTCGACCTTAGGAGTAGTGTTCTTTAATAATATTTGTCTGCTAAGAGTATGTTTTGTAGATTCTTGCAGAGAGTCACTTAACCTTAGTGTGATTAATTGTCCCTAGGCATATAGAATATGAGATGTTTATAATGTTTACTCGTGTTTTGTGCACAATAATAATCATTCAATAAGCTTGCATAATAAACCGATAAATGTAAAATATACATTAGATAATAAGGATTGACGACTAACCTAAGCTACATGAGCACACTTGCGAATCCACAGTCCATCCCTGCAAACAAGTAATTAAGTGATTTTGTATGGGTGAATATACAATAATCGATATAAACGATAGTAATAACAACAAACAAATGTTGTATCTATGAAACTTACTTCATTGCCATGCAATGTCACAAGTGTTTTCAGCTCAGCTCTCCGGAAAAGAGCTACATGGCCATTTCCTAAAAAAGAATCCAACAATTATAAAATATACATTAGATGTTACACTTGATATTATATTACATTTAAATTAAAAAAAATAAGCAAAATCAATCATCATCTTGCTAATAGGATATGCAGTAGGGAAGCAAATCTATACTAAAACCCGAACAATAGGTGCAACTGTAGCTCAACAGCTAGGCAATATCTCGAACAAATAGATTGTGGAATAATTTGTTTAGTAACATCATAATTTCACTAATAATGAAATAAAACCAAGATTAAACTGTAATACTTAAATCATAAACTAACCTTTCTAAAAAGAAGAATTAACGTAACTGAAATCAATATAGCTCCCCATGCTGAAACCAAACTATCAAGAAAGATAGGAAGAACCTACGACCAACAACATTACACGTATAAAAACACTACTCTGCATGTTGAAGTAAGATTTCGAGCTCTTCTTCTTTTTTACTGTAGTATAAAACTTAATCATATTCTGCTATAATAACTCAAATGCAAAATACATTTAGTGAATAAAAATAGTACCTCTATGGAAACAAAATTGCAAATCAAAAAAGTTCAGAGCAACAAATGTTGCTTTTGCACGACCGGCATTATCTTCGCTAATAATAAGAAATAAAATTCGATTAATCATATCACACATCGTCAAACTTTTAGACTCAAAATCATTACCACCATGCTTTCGATCTTTGCTCAGTGCTAGACTTTGCAAGAACTTCGAGATCGACGATACTTAATGACATCAACCTTAAAGTCAATCCAACTCAGTTTGACCATTCTAATTTATGAAACTCGGTTCTTAATATATGAATAGGCTGAGATCAGGTTTCCAATGGATATGCTTATAACCCAGTATCCTATTCATTCGCAAATCCAATCTTTTTTATGTTGACCGAATAACACTTCAATTTCGCTCAATGAAGAGGTTTCGAATCATGGTGCAACAAAATGCAAACCTGAAATTGCTAAGACTAGGATTGGTTATTCAACAACGGTAAGGCATAAGAAGCTACATATACTTGAAGGCTACAGTTGCACAAGTAATTGCGGAGGCCTGGGGATGGAGAATAGAAAAAATGGCATGGTGATCCCACAATGAGATTTCATTCAAGGCAAAAGGTAGGGAACTAACTTTTACATGATACGTAAACAAAGAATCGACTAATAATTAATTTATTTGATTAATACCTCATTGTGTGTCTCAATAGTTGACGCGGTTAATAAAGGCACATAGTTGAGTGAATGAATGAAATCTTAAGTTCCTGTCAATATAATCTATATATGACCATAATACCATTCATTTCCTGTCAATATAATCTAGGCAAGTATAGTTTATAACATACTAAAACTTAAACCAGATATATTATCGCAACAGTTAACATGAATTTTCGCAAGAAAGTAATTTGGTCAAAACTGAGAATATGCATTTTAGTTCAGTATTGTTTGCCTTACGCGTTTGACCAAGCTTTTACTTTTATCGAGCATAAACTTGACAAATCCAAACTTGCCTTATTTATGAATTTTATTAGCAGAACTACAAAAAAGATATGCAACTTTACTATGCTACTACTTTTCCAAACTACGTGTCGTGTATCATATTATCATATTCTAAAAAGAAACATGCAACTTACTTGGCTACATGGTCCTATCAGCTGAATTTACGAACAAGTTCCTTCTCGGTTTCAGTTCTTTTTTCAACAGCAGTCAGCAGAGTGTACTTGGACATAAGCTCTCGTCTCTAGCAAGTTTTGTAAGTTTAGTGTTGAATGAGGTTTTCTTCAGTCTTCCTTTGTATAGTTGAGATGGGTACAAAATTCCCCCATAATTTCATATTAATGGCATATGAACTTTTTAACCTTGCATCAAAATTAGGAACCATCCACTTAGTCGATGAAAAAAAATTACTCCTAAATTCACAACATGTTCTAAAATCCACTGCCAAAGATCCAAAGCGTTGACATGATAACCAAAAAAAGAGATTGGCAGGAAAATAAGGAATCGAAGGAAAGAGACTGGATTGGAAGAGCGGAAAATGAATAGGGAGGCGATTGGGGAGGAAAGGGTCGGATCTTGTGGGTGAAAGAAGATATTTTTTCATGGTGCTTGGGGATAGTTTTGAATGGGAAGGGGAGAAAATACAGAAGGAAAGATGAAAAATGGAAAAAGCCGGAGCATGAAAAAAACAAGGTGGGATAATGAAAAGAAAAAGCGGGACAAAAATATTTAGGGAACGAGTGCCATGACATTACCGATTATTAGGTACGGTTCATAAATCACAAGTTCAAAATGGACCATTTATCTTAACGGATTCTTAGTTTTGCCATTATTTTTTATTATATAACATTATTTATTTATTATATAGTCCTAGTTATTAATTATTAAAATATAACTCCTTATTTACTAATTAGTATTGACTACTTATTATATCATGACTACAACCGAATGTTAATCAAACATATATATTATTTAATTGTTAATAATAATTACTAGTTGTTACATATTAAGTATTAATTATTAAAAGTTATACCAATTATTAAATAATTACTTCATATCTATTTACTTTTAAATTATTAATTCATGTCAACAGGTTCTAACATATGGTACGCTCTTTAATGGCAGCTACCATGCTCTTTCCCTCAAGCCTAAGAGCATCCCCAACACAGCGTGTTGGGGCACATCCCATCACGCTGGTTGGGGAAGCAACTCACCCCAACGGGGTGAGTTGCTTTTACCATTATCCGGCTTTTAAAAAGCCGGATAAAAAGTTTATTTTTATCCGGCTTTTTAAAAGCCGGGTAACCCATTATAAAAAAAAAAAAAAAAAACCTCGCCGCCACTCTTCTTCAACCTCCTCCTCCCTCTCCTTTCCTCCTTCCTTTTCTGTTTCCAGCCTATTTAGAAAAAAAAAAAAAAAAAACCAAAAATGAAACGTGTTATGAGGGCTCTTCGAGGCAGCGGTAGCCGAAGCCGGAATGTAGATCCAATTGAAGAGCACGAAGCGGTAGAACAAAATGTTTCGAGTGAGGGTACGGAAGACCGTGAACCACCGTCCGTTATAAGAAGACGAGTTGCTAGGAGAACCGACGTTTTGGAGTCGCACCGGGATCCAAATTTAAGACTTGATAAGCAATTGGCCGATTTTCGTAAGTTGGCGGATAGAGAGGAGCACGTCAGCACGTTAGTCGACATATCGGTACGTTTTACTTATTAAATAGTACTGTCGTAATGTCGGACATAAAATAAGTAAGTCTCATTTGTAATATTAGGCTCGAAGCGAGCGAACGCGCGGGTCTTGGGCTGGTGTTGTTCGTATGTATAGTCAGATTCGTGAGTATGATACAGATGGTACTATTCATACATTTCTTAGTAGTATTGGTTTGGGCGACTTTCTGAGTACGTATTCTCGTCGTATGTACTTACTATTACCGTTTTCTTACATTCGTTGTAATTTCATAATTATTCGTTAAATAGGTATCGAACGTCTTTTAAATAATGATGTTCAATTATGTGGTGCATTGGCTGCTTATTGGTGGAAAACTACTCATACATTCCACTTTGGTTTTGGGGAGATGGGAATCACACCACTAGACTTTTCTATGATTACTGGTCTTGCCATAGGCCAAGGGGCTCCGTTGCCGTATGATGAGGTGTACCAGAACTACGTTACTCTCCGTACGTTATATCCACATCTTAATCCACATGACTCCATCACCAGTAATTTCCAAATTAAATGCTCTGGTATAAAACTAGCAATACAGAAATTATTGACAAAGCAACCTAAAGTTCATCATTTGGAGATTGCACGCTTATTTGTTTTGTATATGATGGGAAATTTATTTTTCACAAATTCTTCGAGCTCATTGTCGTGTGGTTATGTGGCGGTAGTTGAACCGTTTTCATTTGATGGCAGTCCGACTCCGTATGATTGGGGAACACCTATTTTAGCATACCTGTATAGGTCATTGGATCTTCAGTGTGTCGTTCGGACTAGGGTGGGTTCGATTACTGGTTTTTGGGAGATTTTACAGTACTGGTACTTTGAGTACTTCCACAATTTGTCTTTTCCCACCGTGGATCCATCACTATCCACTTTCTATCCTAGAGTAAGAGCGTGGAGTGTCGGTAACCGTAGACTGGTGCCTGGAGGACAGGCACGACATGTATTTGTTATAGCTCGCAATCAGATTGAGTTGCGGAGGATGCGTGATGCAGTTATCTGGCATCCATTTGATGAGTCACGGGGTCTTGCTGACCCTCCGTCGGTGCATGCTCTATATCTATCTTCGAGGCGGTTTCCACTAGTATCATGCCCCCTAGTTTAGGTTGCTTCTGGTACTTAGGGGAACGTTGTTGGAGACAGATATATGACGGGGATGCTGTTCCTGATGATCCACACCCACATACAGCTATTCCTAGGGTTTATAGTCCTAGTGCTTTACAGGAGCACGCAGACGTGTGGTGGCCTGCCAGTGATTTCATTCTTACTGGTAGGGATTATATTTCTTTCTGGCGTCAGTATTACTCCCCACCTCAGACCGGGAGTTTTGTGCATGCTGCATCCGTTGACTTGGTTGGCCCTTCTGCACTCCGTACTGGCGTTGAGCCCCCTTTTGTACTTGATGTTTCACAGTCCACACAGGTTTACCATGCCCCACAGGATCCACCTCCTCCACGCTCATCCGAGGTGCCAGACTACGGTTGGACTGTTGCAGTACCAACTACATACGGATCTGATAGGTATATTGATATACCACGGCCAGAAGTAACGGAGTATCCAGATCCAGCTGTTTTTTCTTATCAGGATCTTTATCAGATGACGTTAGGTCTGCGTCAGGCAATGTATCGCGAGCATCAAAGGAGCATAGAAGAGTTGACTGCTCGTATGAACGAGCTGAGGAGCGCCGATGAGGAGCGGTACGGATATAGACAGACATTCGCCCCAGGCAACGACGATATTGAGGATGTGGAGATGGTGCCTGCGGATCAAGATGATGATTAGTTGTATCTTATTGAGGTTATTGAACCGTATATTTTGTATTTGTATTACCCTGTAAATTGTACTCTGCTTGTACGTCCTTATGTGTAACCGTTGTGTTTTTTAATGTTATATGCTTGTTGTGCATTATATGTAATCTGCGTGATCGTGCGTACGAGTTTTTTTATAATCACTGGATTTTATTGTGGGGTGTATTTTAAATTACTTTTTGAAATATTTAAGGAATCTTAATATTGCTTACCAGAGATAACAATGAAATAAGTACTAAAATGACGATGCACATTACAAGCAATATACAAATTCATTAGCCTAGTCAACTCCGTCTTCGGGTTATCCAAGTATAACGTAGTTTGTAGGCTTCGTACCCAACAAAATCAGTCCCGTACTCTGCAAGGTAACGAGAATCATAAGTAGCCCGATTCGTTTTAAATATGTTTTCATTTTCAACCGTCTGTATAATCATCTGGTATCTTTCACAAGTATTAACGAAACGCCGATGAGCCATATGAATTTCAGCAGAAGTTCGTGTAGTGGTACATTTATGATGATTGTTATTTAATCTTGTTACCATGGACCAAAATTCTTCATGGGTGAACCCACCTCCATTTTGCAACAGCAGTAATTCTCTTTTATCAACTTCTATATAGCATTTCATGAGTATAAGTAAGTCATGAGAAGAGAGTTCTGTAGCAATACCACTAGAGCTAGCATCACTTTGGTTGGGACGATTACGGTTAACCACTAGACTTGCTATGTTTTTGCGTGGACGTCCTTTTGGTTTGTTAACTTGTACTATTTTTTGAGTACCACGAACAACTTCAGTATGAACTGCTTCATCCGCCTCTTTCGCTCGTGTATCTTGAACTAAACTACCATCCTTTTCCTCCTTCTTGTTCCGTTCATACTCATCAAACATTCTATCTACGAGTTCATCACTTATTACCCAATCATCCATTTAAGCTACACAGAAACAAGAAACATATTACGTATACACGTAATTAGGTAACCATTTAGAAGGAAAGGAGGGTACAAGTATCTCACCTTATCGTCGTTGATGTTGTAGAACTGAAAAAGTTGTAGGTATGAGTGTGGGGAAGAAGTGTAAACTATTTAAACACGAGGGTTGGTTAATGGTAAAGATCTATCATCAGTAATTGAGTTGTATGATACAAACATATGACAAGACAACACTCTTCACCACTAGGGTAACGTGCTATAAATTGTCCAGCGCATAGAAACAGCCTGACGTGACAACTCGTAACGATTATCGATGAGCCGACAACTGCTTTCATAAAACAAAGCCGAAATGAAGGGGACTTGTCAACCTTTATTGAAAAAAAGTCAAAAACTAGGGTCATCCCGCGGGCACTGACATGTCATAGCACAATAGTTGAAATGGTCCTTAGGTGTACACTGCTTTAACCCCAAAGGTTGCAACCATAAAGGTACGATGGAACGTAATATTTTATAAATTTTCAGTACAACCATGAAGGTACAACACTTTATGCTACGATAAAACATACAATACGAATATTAAAAATCAACACTACAACCATATAGGTACAACACGTTTATAATAATACATTCAAACTAAAACATAAATACAGACTTAGGAAACATCAAATACATATTACATAAATCAGGACACCTACCACGACCTTGGGAAAGGTCCAGCTATAGTTTTATCCCCAACAACCTTCTTCAAACGTTTTATTTCGGCTTGCGATTCCAGTGCATACTGACGTCCACGTTCGCACATTGGCGGGTCAATCCACTGCTTAAAATAACAACATTCAATTTCATCCGGAAAAACCTTGTGGCCCTCGTATGCATCACAACAAAAAAACCGACGACCGGCATCTTTTTCAGTCTCAGCTACAGCCACGACCGATTCTTGACCACATAGGCAGACAGGGTTGGCTACAACAGTCCGCAGTGGTTCGGAAACCTTCCCTTCAAGTACTATTTCTTTTCCAGTTCGATGATTAGCGTAACCCCCATAGTTGTTTTCCCAATTTTCCATATCTCAATTTGTAAACGTGGAGTTAATGTTTTCTGAGCGGAAAGAGCAAAATACTTGGGGATATAAATACATAGAAAGAAGGGAAGCTACCGACATATACTTTATTTCAAAAGCAGCAGATTCCCTCAGCTATGTTACTGTGCAACAGTACACCTTTATGTGAGATTTGACTACTCATCCACCTGAGTGTTTCCCGTGATATGACTTACGCATCACGCGTGAACAGCGCCCGAGGGTCATCCACTTGAGCATTATTTGTTTTACCAATTCGTGAAAACTATCCGCCTATAAATATATGTCTAAGTAACTACCAACTTGCCTCACTCAAATATCTTTCATCCCATTAATACATTAAGCACGTCGCTTAGCACTCATTGCAGATGTCTTCTTGGTCATCAGCTACAAACTCAGATGACCAGGCGTACGAAGAGATACGGCTAAAGGAGCTTGCAGATGAATTAGAGTTTCTCACCGAAATAAGACCTCATAGTGGACCAACACATCTACAGGGGAACATGCAACTTCCACATCAAGCTCTTGTACCACCTGCCGGAGTGTCATATGAACAGCCAATCGCTCAACCAACGCAAGAAGTAGAGTTTTATCGAGTAACACCAAATGAGCATGAAGTTAATTCATATCCAGTTCGTTGCAAATGCGGTTATGCGGTTGAGGTTGTAGTTCGAGCTGAGGGCAACAATATTGGTCGGCGCATGCAGCAATGTCCAGCATATCCAAATGGTTGCAGTTACACGGAATGGATAGACCCACCTTTGTGTTCACGGGGAATAACATATGCGAATGAACTAGAACAGGAGAGTAGACGTCTCCAAAAGGATGTCGACCAACTGCGATTGAGCATTATGAGACTACCTTGAGACTGAACGAAAAAAATGGTGAACTACAGTAAATGTTACCTACTGTATCTTTATGTTTATCGTTTTGAATTAGACGTCTCCAAAACGTTGTATCTTTATAAACTCCTGTATCTGTATGTTTATCGTTTTGGAATCTTCACCAACCGACATCAATGTGATTGGTCAAAAACCGCGCTTGGTTTCAAGATAATGGGTTCGGTATAGGGGACGATCCATGGTTTCAACAAATGTGATACCCCTTATTTAAATAAGTAGTGGCAAACAAGCTCGTATCTCAAGGTACGTAGGTCATAAACCAATTTTAAAGTACTTCATTCATCCGAAAGAGAAAAACTTAAACAACATAGAACTGGAACCTGGTACATAAGCAAATGCGAAAACAAAGAACCAACATTCACAAAGTGCAACAACAATAAACAGGAACTTAGTTTGTAACCAACGATACTACGCATTTCTGACAAACCCAAGTCTGATTGCCTCAGCAACTATCTTCTGCAAGCGCCTTATTTCCGCCTGCGCTTCTAAGGCGTACTGCAGTCCTCGTTCGCACATTGGCGGGTCAAGCCACTGCATAAAATTACAACATTGGACTTCGTTCGGGTAATACCGGTGGTCCTCAAACGAAGCGCAACCAAAAAACGACGACCAGCATTTTGTTCCGTTTTAGCTACAACCACGACCGATTCGTCCCCACAACGACAAATTGGGTACTCCCCACCCGGTACTGTAGGCCCAATGGGGTGTAGCGGCTCGACAGCACGTCCTTCGTATAATATCTGTTTGTCAGGCGTTCGATTTGCAACAACTGCGCGTAAACGAGCAGTGAGCGAAACTTTTTTCGTCTTCGGCGGAACGGAAGGTTCCTCGTTATCTTGAACAACTTGTTCCTTGCCCTTCTTACTACGTAGGACTTGACGTGAGAGTTCAAACGCGTCGTAGCATTTGTTCATCTCTTCATCATTAATATCCCAGTTTGCCATTGCTGAAGTTGAAACGAGTTGAGGGTACAATGATATAGTTTAATACGGTATGAAGTGTTGGTTGTTTATAAGATGAAAATAGGGCATATTTATATACGTATACGCGAGCAAGATGGAGAAATTATTGGCATACAACAGGACTTTTAATTGAATGACTAGTAGAGCAGAACAATAATTGGATACCCGTGATACAATGACTTGGTTGCATCCTTTAATTGAATACCCGTGATACAATTATTTGGTTGCATCTATGACAATAATTGGATACCCGTGATACAATTATTTGGTTGCATCCTTTAATTGAATACCCGTGATACCATCATTTGGTTGCATCTATGACAATATTTGGATACTAGTGAGACAATTATGTGGTTGCATCTTTTTATTGAAAGTGTCGTGTAATGAAAGTGTCACTTCCGCTACAAGACAAGCAATGTGTTTGTCGCTATGTCCAAGGTGCAAAAACCATTATATTTAAAGAGCTGTCATCTTCTCATATTTCATACAATCAAAACATATTCGAATTCACCCAAAACATATTGGCTAACCAATGAGTGCCTTAAAAAATTTATGGTGCTGTGCTTCTAGCTCTTCGTCCTCCTCAACGTCGGATGAATATTTTGCGCATCGTAAAAGAGAACTACACTCTTTTCATGAAGAAACAAGATATGCGATAGAACGAGATACTGCTGAAAGCTCAATGTCAACCCAAGGTGGAAGCACTTATGGTAGAAAGGATTTGCGATACGGACGGGACTATCCCGCTGGACACAATCAACTGGTCAGGGATTACTTCGTGGCAAAACCCGTATACGGAGATGTTTATTTCCGCCGAAGATTTCGTATGTCGAAAACTATATTTACTCGAGTACTTACCAAAGTTTCCGCAACCAACGTATATTTCACACACAGAAGAAATGCCATCAAAGAACTGGGCATTTCACCACTGCAAAAAGTTACTGCCGCACTACGTATGCTTTGCTATGCAAGTTCCGCTGATTCGTTGGACGACAAAATCAGAATTGGTGAGTCAACGACCGTAGAATGCTTGAAGCAATTTTGCAAAACCGTTGTACGTGAGTTCGGTGAAGAATATCTTAGATCCCCAACAGCTCATGACACTGCTAGATTATTACTTATGGGGGATCAACGTGGATTTCCAGGTATGTTGGGTAGCTTGGATTGTATGCACTGGACATGGAAAAATTGTCCAGTGGCACTGCAAGGACAATACAAAGGTCATATGAAAAAGGCTACGATGATTTTAGAAGCTGTTGCATCGTTTGACCTTTATATATGGCATGCTTTTTTTGGTGTTCCTGGATCGCTTAACGATATTAATGTATTACGACAATCCTATGTGTTTAACGATTTATACAATGACCTCTCACCACCTTGCAACTACAAAATAGGTGAATCAGAACATTCCGTTGGTTATTATCTTGTAGATGGAATATATCCGAAATGGAAGACACTAGTGCAAGCATACAAAAAACCAAACAATGCAAAAGAAGCCTTATTCACGAAACAACAAGAGAGCTTGAGGAAAGATATCGAAAGGGCATTTGGAGTACTTCAAGGTAGGTTCCACATACTGCGAAACGAAGTACACTTCCACGATAAATCTGTTATAGCTGACATCATGTACTGTTGCATTATTTTACATAATATGATTGTTGAAGAAGAACGAGGAGGATATGAACTCCAACTTCGAAACTACCCGGACATTGCGGTGGAATTTAGGAAAAAACCATATAAGGACCCAAATACATTTGCAGAATACTTGCAGCGAATGGAAGAGGTGCAAGATCCACAAGCTAATCTAGAATTACGAGAAGAGCTTGTTGAACACTATTGGGAGCATGCGGGAAACCAATAGAAAATTACTGTCTTAATGATTGTAGTGAAGCCGTTAGTATCTACGATTTAGTGTGCTTACGTACTAATTATTTATATTTTATTTTAAATTAATGCTTCTATGCTTTCCTTCCCTGCCAACTGTACTCCGTAATCTCGTTCTATTATGACATTTTATAATATTGTTGCAACTAATACCTCATTCACCGAGTAACATTTCAAAGGGCAATACAACTTAATTATAAACTTAAAGTACAAGACCTGAATTAAAATACTAAAATAACAACATTCACTTACACACAACTACACTTAAATTAGAACATATCACTGAAACTGCCTAAAGTGCGTTACGTTTCTCAAACTCTTCAAGTCGTTTTTCCATGTACCTCCTTTGAATTGGATTTAGATCGTCCAGTTTGACACTCATAAGTGCAAAATCATCTACACTTTGTTGTCGAGCTAACTCTTCTCTTCGTAACTCTAATTCGTTGATTCTCATTTGTTGAAGCTCTTCATGTCGTCGTTGTTTTTCCGCTGCTCTCTCTCTTCTCTCTATTCTGGATGCTTCCTTTGTTTCCATGTACTGCTGGTTTGATTCCTCTGCGGCTGCCATACGTCCATCGAGTTGCTCGTAATACTGGCTGTAATCTTTCGAAGCCTTTTTATTCGCTTTGTACTTCCCAGGTGGACGTCCTCCTGAACCACTTGTAAAAGGGGTTTCTTCGTTTGCACCAAAGCTCCCGGGACTAACATCTTCGCTCGGCCATAGTGGCATGAACCGCTGTGTTGTATGCTCCTGTCGCACATTGCTCCATTTATCTTCTCGCGCAAGTATATCATAGCAATTGTGCATAGTGAACGGTTGGTTCTTTGATTTGGCCATATACACTTCATTTGCTCTGCTAAGCTGCATTCCAGTAAGTAACATAAACGAAAATAGGATAAAAAATGAGAAATGAAAACGGTGTATTCAAAGTTAGTACCAAGTCCATGTCGTTTGCTCCGCTTTGCTGTCTGCTAGCCAACCCACTCATTATTCCTTTCCAAAGTTGACAACAAGCATTGATTCTCTTCCACGACTGCTTCAAAGAGTCAATCGATCTCGGAGGCTTATACGGACTTCGACTGTTGAATAATTTACAAACCGAACTCCAAAAAGAATTTTCAGTTTGATTAGTTCCTTTCACGTTATCTTTCGAACACTGAACCCAACAAAACGCTAGTTCACCTTGTTCATCAGGTGTCCATTTGACCATTTTCGCAACCTTCGCAGGCGGACGATTCATAACTGAATCGGGAATCTCATTGATATGAATTCCCATTTCGTTGTTTTCTACACTATCATCACCGTACAACATGTTCAAGTTTCTACATAGTTGGGGAGAATTATTTGGATATGTCGCTTCATGTTGGCTACTAGGAGATGAATATGGTTGACTGCTAAATGATTGTTGAAACGAGGAGTTATGCCCATAGGCGGATACTTGAGTGTTTTGAAAATGATTAGAATTTTGTTGTGACGGGTAGAAATTCTGATTTTGCTGCGGTGGATAACAAGTAGAAGTGTTGTGCATTGTACCTGAGTTAAAATGTTCGTTGCATTGATAAGAAGTTTGAGTTGGAAAATCTCCCTGCTCTGGATGAATGTTGTATGGCCTTGGATTGCTTTGTGACGCCATCTTCGATTTTCCTTTGTTATTCTTGCTGCTTGGTTTATTCGACATCACAATTGGATGATCAAGATACTTGTATGTGATATATTTGGTAAGATAGAAGAGAAAGAAGTGTGGTTGAAAGTAAAAATTTGAAATGTATATAAAGGAGTGAGGGGTAGAGTATGGAGCAACGGCTCAAAAAATAGCCGTTGCCCTTACACGGCTTTATAAAAGCCGTATAAGGGGTGGACAATTAATTCCGTCCACCCCTTATACGGCTTTTATAAAGCCGTATAAGTAGAAATGAATTTCTACTTATACGGCTTTATAAAAGCCGTATAAGGCATATCCGGCTTTAAATAAGCCGGATATGCCTTATCTACAAGGCAACCTCCTGGGTTGCCTTGGCAACCTTCGGGGTTGCCAAGGCAACCCAGAAAAGACATGCCGACCCCCTGTTGGGGGTCGGTTCATCCCCAACCAACCTTGCGTTGGGGATGGTCTAACCTTTTTCCCCCTTCGGCCTTCGCCTCTCAATCAAATCAATCTCCTCCTCACCAATCGCATCCCTTACCTCCTCCGCCTGACCCTTCGGACATATCTTTTCACCCTCTCAAACCTTCAGGTCCCTCAAATGTCAGTATGGAGAGATGGTCAACTCTATTTTTTGCAAAGCTGAAGAACGCTGGAGCATACGCTACTTCTACGATCGAACTCGAATTCAAAGGGAAGGTGGTTGTTCCTTCCGAAGCGATTCTCCAAACGGCTAAAGAGCAATGGCAAGATTACTTAGTTGGATTTTTTCTCGATAAGCCACTTAATTTCTATGCGGTTGCTAATCACTTACAAAGGCTTTGGAAACCTCAAGTAGGAATAAAGGTAAAATCGAACGAATCTGTGTTCTTTTACCTCAAGTAGGAATAAAGGTAAAACCTCAAGTATTATTATTTAGTTATAATTATGGATTTTTTGAGAATTTATAAGTAAAAAATTATACCAAATTTAACACGGATTTCTTGAGAATTAATTTTTATTAAGATATTAAATATTACTTATGAATAGTAGTTACTATTAATTATTACTTATTTCTTCGTAGTTATAATTGAATATTGATTATTAAAAGCTTATTATGTATATGTTACCGATTATTAATTATTAAACACTTAACACTATTTATTAAAGAATAATAAATTTTTATTAATTATACTTAATATTAAAATTATTAAATATTAACTAGTGTAATAGACATCTATTACAACTGGAAAAAAACAAAAGTTGTAATAGACATCTATGACAAGGGGCCAAATAAAAAAGTTGTTAAAAATATGTTTATTACAACTTTTAAGAAAGGATAGTTGTAAATAACCTTTATTGCAACAGTGGTTTTGTGACTGTTGTAAAATTAAAGTTGTAATATGGTACTTTTGTTGTAGTGTATATTCAGTCCTTGAGGAAAGAATAACTAATCTTCAGAATAGAGATTTTGATACTTAAGGAAAGGTATATTTAGCTAAGGAGTATTGATCCCAAATTGTCTTTCAGTAACCTTAGATCGTGGCTGCATCAATTTCCCTAAATACATGTTCTATATAACTTATTCCGGGTGTTGACGGAAAATATCATTAACATTTTGGCACTAGAAGGAGGGCTTGAACCTCCGATCTTGTGGTTAATCCATCAAAAAATTAACTTGGTAAACTTATTACTCCAGGCAGGTAAAATGAAATAAAAAATATTGGAAGAGAGAAATAAGGAACCCGCTCCTAATGCAACCTTTGAAGGAAACATGGATCTAACGTTCAATCTGAAATATAACGAAAGGGGGGCAACTTCTTGCCCGATACAACCACTAAATCCAAATGCCATGGAAGATAATGTCCCAAGAATTATGGCCTTGGAAAAGCAAATCCAAGAGATGCAATCTCAAATGAATGCTACTCAAGCGCAAAAGCCTTAAGGACTCACTAAGTCTAGTCAAAGAGCGACAAATGAGTCTCTGAAAAGAAAGACTCCCATTCAACACTCTGAAGTAAAGGAGAAGCTCAAAGGGACCTCCTCTAACAAGAAAAAGTACCTTTTGATAGGAATCGGCCATCAAGGAAACCAATGCGAATAAGAACAATCTAGGAGTTCCATTTCCAAAGGTTATGATCATAAAAGAGCAAATTACGACAACACAGAAGCCTATCTTAAAGACATTGCTCAGCAGACTGGCAAAAGACTTGTTGGGAAGTAATGGGAAGAGACCCTAGGACGATAGGGTTAACGAAAATGAGAGAGTAGCCCCTTTCATCGATGAAATTATGAACACCATAATACCATCTAGGGTGAAGGTTCCAACCATAAAGCACCTTGGAACAACTGACCCTGATGAACATCTAATGGCTTTCGACAACCAGATGGACCTCTACAACGCTTCAGGAGTGGTCAGATGTCATCGTTTCCCAGTGACCTTTCAGGGAGCAGCAGCAAAGCGGCATTTTCAATGCAGATAAAACACCATTTACTCATGGAAACAATTCTACGAATTTTCCACGCAATTATGCATCTGCAAAGATCCGACAGTTGACTTAACAGTCATTGCTGACATTAAACAGAGACAAGCGGGGTCTCTAGGAGATTACTTGAAAAGGTTCAACATCGAGACATTAAAGGCCAAGGATATGAATGACCACGACAAGTTAATTGTCGTGCATTTAGGGTTAATTTAAAATACGATCTTCTGGAAAAAATTATACATTCACGGTTGTAAACACTTACAAAACTTTCACTTCCAAGCTGACAAGTTTATTTGCATGGATGAATGGTGTTATTTTTGAGTTCATATTAACTATATATCTTAATTAACATTGGCGTTCGTCGGTTGTAAATTAGAATTTTATTGTAGTAACATTTACTGGCGGAATAGAAAGGGCATACGAGTGAGTTTTGCAAATCTGCGTGTGATTGCCGACGGAAATATAAACAACTGTCACCAATAACCTTAAAAAAATATTAGCATTTGTGATGAATTACCTACAGATATCTAAGGTGGAGCAAAAGTTGAAATTATCCGTTTCTAATCCCTTGCTCTTTAGCAAGGGATCTCTGATAGATTTTTTTAAATATATATTAAAGAAATATATATCCGTCGGTAAAATGTCGGTAAAAATATTTGAAATTAAATTTAAATAGATTGACAAATGATGGTAAGGTGTAAGAGACTTGACGTTAACTTCCGTTGCAAAATGATCACAAAAAAACCAACATGAAATTTAACGACCAGTGCTATCCGTCAAATATTCGTCGCCAATACATGTTTAGTGACAGATTTGCGACGGATTCATCCACTTCAAAATGAGTGTTTTCTTATAGTGACATAAGCAGTTGTGGTTGTGTTTTTAAAACGCACTTGATGGATATACTAATTTAACATAACTTGAGCCAATTTTCTCTTTTTTTATATTTCATAACAGTTTTTGGTAGTGCTTTTGAGACACTCTTGATGAATTATATTATTTACTTATGTATACTCCATAGTTAGTTTTGGTGGTGCTTTGGTAATGCACTTGATGGGCATATTAATTTAATTTAGATTGAGTCTATTTTCTCTTTTAAATTCATAACCAGTATTGGTGGTGTACTGATGCTTTTGAGACAGACTTAATGGATATCATTGATTTGTTTAGGGTAACGCTTTATTACTTACATATGATTCATAGCTATTATTGACAGCGTTTTTGAAATGCCCTTGATCTTGAGCTTTTTGCTCTTAATAAGTATATATCCATTTATAAATACAAAAACTCTTTTCAAAACCTTTCAAATCCTTCGTAATGGCGGCAACAAAAACTTTCTCTTCTTCTCCTTTCTCCTCCTCTTCCTTCGAATCAACCTTTCCACCTCTTCCATCTTGCCCCCTCCCTCTAAAACCCCTGATCCTCCACCTCCCTCTGACAATCCCTTATCGTCAAAAGATGCTCCTTCGGTTGATTCAGCTAATCTTTCAAATACATCCGTCCTATCTTTTGTCAAATCGGATTATGCTTCCCTTTTTAGATCTTCTCCGCGGAACGCAGGCTCATATAACCTCTGCACTCTGATATTCCGAGAGATGGCGAGAAGAAGGCGATCCCAGATCTAGTTAAACAGGAAGGACTTAATTACTGAAATAATTTTCCGATTTGTTTCTTTCTAGATGGTATGTTATCTTTTCATGTTGTCTTTAATTTCTTGCACAGGCATTGGAAGTTAAATGGGGTTGTTGAAATTAAATCAGATGGGTTTCATCTTTATTTCAAACTTTTTGATGACTCCGATAGAGAAAAAAATACTCGGAACTAATCCTATTTTTATCCATGGAAGGATTTTATCATATCAGTATGGGATCCAACCATCGGTTGTGCCCGATCTCAGATGAAAAAAGTCCTTGTGTGGATCCATTGTATAGAATTCTCATGGTTTTATGGACCTTAATTGGCATTAACTGGCTAGTTAATCATTTAGGTAGACTCATCTGTTATGATACTAGCACTGAAATATTAGATAGGTTTAGATATGCGAAAGCATTGGTAGAAGTAACCCCATATTTTGAATTACCTAATACTATTAAGATGGATGGTCTGGGGGATACATCTCCTATTGTGGAAGTTAGTTAAGATTGGAAGCCATCGATATGTGTAAATTTAAGAGTTTCGGTCATGAAACTAAACATTGTGAATTACATGTCATGAATAATGGGGAAGATGGGAATACAGTTAATGTTGATGTGAGGGATTATCAGGAAAATGAGGAAGTACATTATAAAGAACCAAATAGGAACACATGTGGAAATGTTAATCATGACAAATGGACTAATGTGCATTATAAGAAGAAAAAATATTGGAGAATGGTTGGTAGTAATCAAAGTATTACTACAAATATTGCTAATGTAGGCAATGTAGCTGATAATCCTTTTGATAAACTAGCTTCTGATGGTATGGAAGGTAATGAAGGTGTTTTTGATGGTCTCGACTAAGTAGTGGTTAATCATGTGGATGAAGCAATGGTTAATGGGACTATTAATGTTGATATGGGTATTTCATCAAATGTCAATGAGGTTGCTGTAGACGTTGGAACTTTGTTTGATGAGACTAATGCTCATTTAGACACTGCTCACATGTCTACAGGTGAAACTGCCATTACTGGTGCATATAGTTCTACTTCTTCTAGTTTTTCCTGCTCTAGTTTTTCTTCATGTATTGCATCTTCTTCTTGTCTTGAGAATTCTGCAAGTTTGGGTGCTAGTACTTGTTTTTCTGGACTGTTAGTGTTTCTTTAGCTGCTACTTGTTCAACACTTTCTGGCACCATGTCATGCTCCTCCACTTATAGTCCAAGTTCTCATGCATCTTCTAGCATGCATTTCTCCTCTGTGTTGATTGGCGCAACTAGGTCAGTGCCAAGCAATCAGTATCCCCATATGCAAATTTAATGCCTCCTGATCATCTTAATCTTCCTCCACCTGCTACTGTTTCTGGTTCTTTATCCTCTGCTATTCCAAAGAGTGCTTACCCCTCGTCATAAATCTGAAGGCAAAAAATTCAAAGGCAAGTTCTGGGCTGATAATGATCTTGATGAGGGGCACAAGTTCAGTATTGGGGATATACTATCTACTGGTAGTAACGTGAAGTCATAACAACGACACACTAGGAGCAATCCTTCTCCCCCTTTCTTCACATGAGTAAGGTTTGGCCCTAATGACAAGTTATTTGAAAGTTGTTGACATGTTGGAATGCAAGTGATTTGGTTATGTTATGGTACAAGTAGTTCTGCCCCAGCATGCAAAGTTATTAGCTGGGATTTTCGTTTCTTTTTGTAATTTTCTTCCATAGGTGCTTATGTTTTTATTTTGTTTTGTAAGTGAGTTTTGGAGAATTTGAGAGTTTTAGTTAGTGTTGGTTATATGTCATAGCATACTTGTGTATGCTTGAATATGTATTGTAAATATTTGGTGATTAATAAAATTTTGCACATAACTTTCAATAACTTTATAGCCATTAGTGGTGGTGGAAGAGTAAAACATTTGATGAACTCACCTACTTAGGTTGAAGGCAAGCTGCTTTCTGTAAGAGACGTAAGCTCTCTGCACCACTCATGAGTTCCCAAAATAGGCGCATGACTATTAAAAGCGTATATTTACTATGAAGTTTGTAAAATTTCAAAGTGTAGTATAGGTAATGGGATCTTAGTTGAAATCTTTGTAGTTTCAAAAAAAAAAATTAGCATACTACTTTGACTAAGTTTTGAATTCACTTTTTAAGTATCAACTTAGTTGAAAAACATTGGTGCTTGTCTAGGTTATTTTCTTCCATTTTCTTTGTTTTTTATTTTTACTAGATGATTATTGGATAGTCAAAACAAAGAACAACAATATTTTGGTTATTCGTCCTCATCAATAAGAAATTTGTAATTATGAGGACTATTAGTCTTGATTAATCATTTTATTGACAGAGAAGTGTTATACATTAATTTTTCTCTTTCTTCTCTCGTTTGAAAAAGAAATTGATGGAAAATAAGTCCTTTCAGTAATTGTTCTATAGTATTCTCTATTAATGAGAAAACTTTTTTATTTATGGTAAGTTTATTTAATGAGATTGATTAACATTAAGACAAAAAATTCACATTTATTTTTATTTCTCTCTGATTTTATCTTTTCTAAGAGAAGCCGAAACAATATCTTTTTCTTTCTTAATTCCCCCTTCAAGTTTCTCGAAATTAATTTTTTTAATTAATAAGTTATAAAATTTTCACGTTACTAAGTTGCATTAATGATAATTATGCAGTAACAAATGCATATCTTTGGAACTGTTATCATACAACTCATTTTTAGTACATTATCTTATTATGTTAGGAATATTGTTATTTTTATTTAATTTATCATTTAAGGACGAAAAATATATAAATAAATAAATTTGTATGTTATTACACGATTTTACCGGATATTGGAGTAGGTTGGATCTATCCTTAACTGTATGAGTTTCGAGTTCAGGCTCGCAGCGGATTGGGGTAGGGCTCCAAATTTCCAAGATGAAAAACCTGCCTCAATCTATCTCATTGTGATCCCTGCTTTTCCAGAAAACACAAAAGATACGTGTTTACTATATAATAAAAGGTAATTTTTATTCTAACCCACAATATTAGTAAGTTAATCCACCTTACTTTATAGGATCGTTGACTTTTACTAAAATTTAAATTTTAATCAGTGTATCCATAAAAAAAGTACTTGCTTTCTCTGCTTCTCAGTCTTCTTCTTTCTGTTTTCCGTCATCTTCTTATTTTTGGAATCCTAGCATCTAAATCCAAGATTAAGCGGAGTACTAATTCAACGTAATAACAGTAAGTAGTTTGGTTAAAAAAAATTTGAAGTTGATTAATTGTATACAAAATTGTATTTTTATAATATCACCATTATCACATATAATGGTAATTAGCTATTTTCTGAAATCTTGAAAAAAATGTACATTAGTAGAATATCATTTTATCAAATATTGTAATAGGAATATAGGCTGTTTGCATAACATTCACTATCTAGAATCCCTAAGTAGTTATACTCTCAAACAATTATAGTGTGATGCTACGGGCACCCCAATTTGTTCTTCCTAATACCGCGACTAAAAAATACCACT
This sequence comes from Allium sativum, assembly GCA_030737875.1. Taxonomy (NCBI): domain Eukaryota; kingdom Viridiplantae; phylum Streptophyta; class Magnoliopsida; order Asparagales; family Amaryllidaceae; genus Allium; species Allium sativum. The sequence goes on along the minus strand of CM060925.1, from coordinate 299,939,786 downwards.
AGAATTAGTATTAAACTCTTCTTAATACCACACACTTAAAAAATAGGGGCTACCACACTGTTTTACCCTATTTCTATTTCGCACAATATTCGTTCGTTCTCATTTGTAAAACCAATCAACGAGCTAAACCCTAGATCTATAACCGTTCATCGAATTTGACGCCGCAATATACAAAAGTCATGAATAATGTTTGAATTAAGCAAATTAAAAGAGAAAGTGAGAGATTAGAAACAACTGAGATATTATAGTACGAATTAGAATTTTTCCGCGAGAGATGTGAAGAAGACGACGATTACGAGAGGTAAGGGTATTTAGATTAGTTAGTACGTGATTAGTTCGACAAATAATGATTAAGTGAGAGATTAGAATGAAGTGGTAATGTGGTATTAGGAAGCATACAAAATTTAATGAGTTTTATTTTTTAAATTGCGGTATTAGGAAGAACATATTGGGGTGCCCTTAGCACCACACCAATTATAATACACAATTTTCTCTTTTATTGATTTGTTAGTATTGTTTAATTACTTGCTATTCGTCTAATATGTAGATCTTGAATTTGTTTTTTGTTCTTATTTACTGTTATTAGCCGGTGCAAATGGTGATGTATCTTCAAAATATTAAGTTATTTGAAAACATTTGATGTGAAGTCCTCTACTGGAATCTTGATCTTAGTTTTTATTTTCATAATCATCTACTACCATATCATGTTCGATCATGTTCAGAGATAATTAGTGAACTAATTGTATTTAATTGATTGCTTCTGTGCTGAATTCAAGTGTTATCAACTCTGTTTTTAACACATATTTATTGTTACTACTTTATCAAATGGGAGGGACAATTCAGCACAAATACTTGTGAAATAACGCAGAATTGTGAAAGAAGAAACACAAAATCGATTGTTAGTTATATAATAGGGTGAAATCTTTAAATTAATCCACTTGTGGATTAACTTACAAAATAGTTGTGAATTAACTTATTGAAGTAAAATGGTGGATTAACTTATTAAAACCATAGATTAAAATAAAAATTACCATAATAAAATTCAGGGTTCCAGAATTGGGAATCAACTAAAATTCCTTTACACAACCGACAATGTCATCAACCTATAAATCTGCACACTTCTGCATTTATTAGTATATAAGATTACCTATGAACTGGAAAATAAAAATGTATCACACTGTAACTATTTATATAGCAGCTGCAGTGTATCCGTAAACATAATCAGAAATTCTCAGCAAAATAAGCTCGGAGAAATTTCTCTTTAGGTTCAGAAGGAATCCGCATTGGACGATAGTTTCCATCAAGCCATACGGCAGTGGCTTTTGCTTCAGCAACAAGCTGATTATCGGGTAATCTGTAGATGAAATCTTCAAGAAATATTCTTGTAGCCGAAATGCTTGATACCCTGACTTTCACCACAAATTTGTCTCCACTCTGCAGTTAATTACCAGTAATCAGAAAAACATGTAGAAAAATTTTCAGATTTTTGAACAATTCGCGTTGAACTTAATTATTTGGACTTAATTAGGAAAAATTAAGACACATAATCATTGCATACTCGTAGAGGTGCATAGAACTTCAAAGACATGCTAGCAAGAGCTAATGCCTGGCCATTTTGGGCCACGCTGTCTGCATCGATGCCAAGGCCAAGCCTTCTGAAGAACTCATGGTGACCATGCTGGCAATAACCTGAATAAACAGCATTGTTAACAACGCCATATTGATCGAGTTCATAATCACGTACTTGTAGTTCACATTCCACGAATTGCTTTGCCCTGAGAAGAACGCTAGCAATCAGTAACCGGCAAAGTTTAAGGAAAAACAATGTTGATATATATTATTATTGCGTAACCAAACCTTAAGCCTTCCTCATTTTCAGACATAGCTGTTTTGAATGTACTTGACATATCTGGAGACAATGCATGAAGGCTTTGTTTGTTCATATCTGATGAACTTAGTTTGGATACAGATGGAAGGGTAATACTACTGGCTGTTTTAGAAGGTGGTGGAGACAACTTTGAAATGCTGTGTAATACGTTTTGATTTTTGAAGGGCATTTGAGAGGGAGCTATAAGTACTAGTTGAGAAGATGTAATCAGAGAACTCATCATCTTGATAGAAGATACGGGAATTAGTGAATACTTAAGGTTAGAGGGTTATGATCTTTGTTGTTTGTAAAAGAATATATGCTTCTTGTGAGCAGACTACTGCAGAAAGGGCTACATATTTATCGATAGAGATGATCCTAGTTTAACAATGAAAGTGGTTTCTCATTCACCAACCGTCAATGTTGAATCCCTCAGCAATGCATACCAATACACGCTAGTAAATTAGTCCTTAAATAATACAACCAAACTTTACCACAAATTTTAATATTATCCGTTTGACCGACTTTATAACCTTTGAAAACTTTATAAAGGATACAAATTATGCAAATAAGTAACATCCATTATAATGCTTCATTTCTTCAAATCATCCATAAAATTTTACAGACACGGATCAAGCTCGCACACCAATACAGATATCTAGTTTAGCGTATAAGCTGAAAATATGCTCCCAGTCTTCTCTGTTGTAAAATTACATTTTGTTTAGCCTATAATGTACTGACTCGTCAAAACGAAACATTTTATGATTAAACAAAATCGTGCAAGTGATTCACGTATATGCAGGTTAGTCATATTATATTAAGTATTGTTGTACGAAGACCATGATTCGATTTCTGACAAACTTCACAATTCTTTTATCATGTTTATCTCGGCCAAGAGAGCAGAAGTTTCCTATTATTCTGCATAATTATACCAAGATGATAAAATATGTATATAATACTGGAGGACTTTATTTTTCTGAACTCTTCTGCTTCTCCCTAAGCGTGCTTCACGTTAAGGTAATGATTATTTACGTTGGCAGCAATAATTAAGAAATACTGTACACAAATTATTTTAAATTTCCTACAAGGTAGGAGAGAAGCATGTTTTATGTCCTCCTATTTTCTATCTAATCCTACATATTGCAATGAACCATGCTACAATATCCCAAAAACAACAGTACGGATCTCCGTAATTAGCGGTGGATCGTCAGATTAAAGCAATGAATTTAAAAATAGCGGATGGATTAATATTAGAGTGTTTCGGGTGACTATTTCTTCGGGTAGAATAGCAATGTCGTATTGCAGTATAACCACTACCGAGGTAACTGTTGGAAAATTTGTGTAGCTCCGATACCACTTTGTTAGAATTTTAGACGAGAAAGATTAATTGTAAAAAGAGGAATAATTTTTTTTTGAGGAAAAGGAAAAACTTTTATTGCTTGATATAACTTGATTACATAATTTGTTTCATATTTGCTTGATTGATACATATGAGTGATTACATCCTAATTTATATAAGAGAGAATCTCTATACTTTTGTTGTTCTAGACATTTCTTCATTTTACATATTTGTTTAGTCCAGATTCTTCTCTAATCTTATTTTGATAACTCTAATATTTTTTACCATATATTTTGTGCTTCCCTAAATACAAGAATAAAATTTGTCACATAATCAATGTTTCCTTAAAAACCAAGTTTATTTCCAACATCCCCCGTAAACTTGATTTTGCACATTGATGCAAGATTTTGATTCTTTGTATTTTACGTGCTTTGGTAGGACTAAAGAAATTATCCAAATTTTCTTTTTCTGTTTCTTCCTCTTTCCCAATATGAAGATCTTCGATGCAATTTCTTCAATAGTGCTCCATTCATTTTGTCCTCCTCCATTTGCACAAGACATTCCAAAGAATGTGTGTTCTAGCTTCCATTTTGTTCCGATGTCATAAACTTTGAATGAGCCATATATGGTGTCTTTGAATTCTTTCAAAAAATCACTTTTACAATCTTTGACTAATTCGATTTCTTTATTTGTTTTCCAAATCTCTTCAAAATTTTGTTTGTGCTTCAAATTTTCACCTAGCTCTTCAGTTTCTCCTTGTGTCTTCTGTTCTTCATTTTCGTTACCTTTCCATTCATACTTTTTGTCATTGGCGTCATCTTCATATACTTTATTTCCTTTCATATTTAATTCTTTGGCGTTCTCTTTCTTCACTTCATTTGTTTTGGTATGCTCTTCAACTTGTTCATCTTTGACTTTCTCTTCGATTTCTTCTTCGATACTAGTGACTTCTTACTTTTAATTTCTTTAATCACCATTTCAGCTCTCTCTTGTCCATCTTCGAAGTCTTCTTCGTGGTTTTCTTCCCTATTGATAGTTTTTGCCTTTTCTTCTCTTTTGTTCTCTGCTAGTGCCACATCAACATGGTCAGCAGTATTCTCCACTACAACTTCTTTTTGCTTCTGCTCCTCCTTTTTCCTCTCTTTCTTTTCCTTCTCTGTCTCATCCATCGTCTCTTCTTCCATAGGCTCTGGCACAGTCTCTTCTTTCTTCTTCTCTTGCTCCTTCTCGTTCACACTCTCGCTATCCTTCTTTTCATCTTTTTCATCAATCAACTTATCTTCATTCATTATCTTTGCATCATCTTTTCCGTACACCTTTTTCAAGAGATTCCATGAATCTTTTGTACATCTTCCTCTAAAAATGAGATCCGAAGCTTTCTCATCGACGTTCTCAGCAATCACAGAAAGTGCACGGTAATCATTCCGTTTTAATTTCGCAAAGGATTTCTTGTCCATTTGCGACATGCTTTCGACGTCTTTACGCCATTCATAGTCATTTTCAACAATTTCCCACAGACCTTTGGAGATTAGCTCCTCTTTTATCCTACTGCTCCATTCCTCAAAATTCTCTTTTGTGAGAACAAACGTCGAAAGAAATAGAAATGTCATAATTTCAACCAGGCTTCGATACCACTTTGTTGGAAAATTTGTGTAGCTCCGATACCACTTTGTTAGAATTTTAGAGGAGAAAGATTAATTGTAAAAAGAGGAATAATTTCTTTTTTGAGGAGAAGGAAAAACTTTTTATTACTTAATATAACTTGATTACATAATTTGTTTCATATTTGCTTGATTGATACATATGAGTGATTACATCCTAATTTATATAAGAGAGAATCTCTAGACTTTTCTTCATTTTACATATTTGTTTAGTCCAGATTCTTCTCTAATCTTATTTTGATAACTCTAATATTTATTACCATACATTTTGTGCTTCCCTAAATACAAGAATAAAATTTGTCACATAATCAATGTTTCCTTAAAAACCAAGTTTATTTCCAACAGTAACTTGAAGGGATTAGTGATGACCTTGAGGCGCCTGCGGCGACCGCAACAATCGAGAGTCGTCGCTTTTAAAGCGTTGATAAGAGTAATTAGTGACATTCTTTTGCAACATTATTCTAGTAGTCCTAAGTTGAACACGTGGCTAAAAATTAGTAAAACGATGTTTTTTCTGTTATCGACACTAGCCGTAGCTAATCTATGCTAAAATGTTTTCGCTAGCCTGCGCAAACAGACCAATACTAGCCGTCTTGCAGCATAAGTTAACTTGGATATTCTGTTTAGTGACTTCTATTTAAATAATTCGACCACATACATACATATTCATCTCGATACCCAAATGATATATATTAATCCGGTTTAAAAACCATCGACTCAAATAATAAAGCATACGGCCGGCCTAACTCATAAGACATCCTCATTAATGAGTCATTCTCGACCCATTGCCTATGGATTGCTCAGATCTATAATCATGGGTAATCGGATCCTTCAAACCTCAAGACGAACTATGTCGACCGAACAATGTAAATAATGAATCAGATTGAGGAACGAAAAGCATGGGACGGGTCTGCAAAGACGATGGATTGGGTCAGCAGAAGGGTAGTTCAATCATGATCAATGGCGCAAGACATTGATCACTCATGACCGAAAATCGAAGGTCGTTCTTGAAGCATTCAACCATAGACCGTTGCCTACTCATTACTCATGACCGAAAATTTGCTATTCACATTGTGCAAAAATGCATTCTACACTTCAAATATTTGCGCCTACTTTTATTGCCATTTTATATTGAATGCCAGAAGGTCAAAAGTCAGAACTATGTTTGGTGAACAATCCTCAATTTTCCTTGTGAGGAAGTCCCAGCTCTTTATGAATATTAAATAGGAAAAGGTAAATAAATCAAAGCGTATATTGATAAATGGATAATACGAGTTAAAAATACTGGTACCACATGCTATAAAAAAGAAAAAGCTTGAAAATGTAATGATACCATATAGTTCACCTTAGGTAATTTTTATTCTAATTCACAGTTTTAATAAGTTAATCTACCATTTTACTTTAATAAGTTATTCCACAACTATTTTGTAAGTTAATCCACGAGTGGATTAACTTACATATTTCACCCTATTATATATCTAACAATCGATTTTGTGCTTCTTGTTTCACAATTCTGCGTTATTTCGCAATTCTCATATCATATTAATAATAATAATCAAACTAGCTTAAAATCAAGATCTCATACTAGATAATTATGTGGAAAAAAAATACACATTATAAATATACTGTACGCAACATGTTTCTTATATAAATTATACCGACATTGTTAATTATAAGATTTTCATTTGGTATTCAAGTTCTCTTGTTGTATATGTTAACTTGTGCAACCACTCATACTAGTCTTTCATACATGCTAGTATACGTATGCATAAAAATCCAAATGACGTGGTGAGGGACAAACAAGAAATTCTTGCTATAAATAAACAGATCATGGAGCAAAACATCAATAGGTTCATCAAAAATAAAGCTAACAATAAACAAGTCACTTTAGCAATTTAAGTACCTACAGCCTATTATTTTTACTCAGGAAAATATGTAAAAGTCATATACACAAGTTATATATATATATATATATTTCTTGAATTATACAAACATAGGATTAAAAGTCATACACGCCGTTTAAGTTCTAATAATCATGGGATTAAAATGCTTCTTGATATCCGAATGAACATACAAGCCACATTAAACTGACTTTTAACGCTCAGCACAAATAAAGCAATACATAAAACATAATACTTTATTTCTTGCAATTTCCTTAGTACTATAACAACTATCTCCCTCATCAAGATGTAAATGGCTTCTCTTCTCAGACATGTTAATATTTCTATCAATTTTTTAAGATTTTGAAAATAACTAACTACAATTATATTTGATAATGGTGATATTAAAAAAAACAATTTGGTATACAATTAATCAACTTCAAAAAAAAAAAATTTAAAACAAACTACTTACTATTATGTTGAATTACTCTGCTTATCACTTAAGCTATGATTTAGATGCTAGAAATCCAGAACCGAGAAGATGAGGGAAAAAGCAAGGAAAAAAAACGCACAAAAAAAAGAAAACACGGAAGATTGAGAAGAGGAGAATACATACGGTTTTCTTTTTTTGGTGAATGTACTGATTATAATTTAAATTTTAGTAAAAGTCAAAGATTCTATTAAATTGGTCGGATTAACTTACTAATATGGTGGATTAGAATAAAAATTACCTTCACCTTAATCTTTGTTGCTCATATCAAAATACTTGATTCCTACTCATCGACCTTGCCAGTATCAAAATAAATAGAAACAGTAAATGTTTTATTTTAACCTGGCATTTTAAATCAATCCAAAAATGAACATCTCACCTTAGTTTCTTGTATTTATTACTATATTCATACAGTGATAATAATGATATATTTGTAGTTCAGATTGTGTTGTGTCTGCAATATGCATTGATGAAGATGATATCCGGGTAAACCAAGTTGGTTGGTGTTTTAGGGGGTTTAGAAAAGATCAGGGGTAGCAGATTAGAAAAGAGAAAAAAAAAATCCTATTAGTAACCTATTGTGTTGCGCCTAATTTTTTGCAAAAGTCAACTCTTTAAGCTAAATGATTAAAAAAAATAACCGAAGATTATGTTGTGTTCATTATATTTTATTGTGATCATTTTTTGTATAGTCAGTACTTGTTTTCTTTAGTATTGGTCTAATTGAAAGTTACATTTTGCAGGAAAGATTTAAACTAGATGAGAAATGGCAGAAAGTGCTTATTTTCCAACAAATGGGATGCATCTGGAGGGTGTCAAAAAGCAGACTAGTTAGGCAAATAGTGAAAGCAAAGAACATAGAGGAAAGGATTAAGCTAAAACCTAGCAATGTCTAAAGTATGAATGATTGGAGGGATTTTATAAAGAAAAACAGACTCAAAGTTTATGGTAAATAAATATAAAACTCAGTTATATGTAATAATTATAATTAATCAATTTATTATATCTTTTCATCTTAGGCACAAAGCAATAAATTTAAAGCTATTAGAAGTGTTCGACTGCCACATACAGTTAGTCGCAAAGGAATGGCTCGACTAGCGGAGGACATAGTAAGATAGAACAGCCGATTTAATTATTTTTACATGTAACTTTTTTCAGTTTCAACCATTCATTTTATTTATCATTCTTACTAATAGAGAAGTGAGAGTGGCAATACTAACCCCATTCCTAGAGCTCAAATTTGGATTAAATCCCGCATTCGGAAAAATGGCGAAGCGGTGAATACATATGTCCAGGAAACTATTATAAGAATCTACAGTACTGATAGAAACCTATAATACTGTTTTTTGAACATTTATTCGCATTCTTTCTAGTACTTATAAATATGTATAAAATGTTAACTTTTGTAGGAAAAGACGAAAAAAATTGAATCTGAAAACAATCAATCTCGACAAAAAGTTCTGTGAGAAAAGATGTTGTCTCTCAAATGTTTGGACAAGATAGGCCTGGACGACTACGGGCAATGGGGAGAGGTGCAAACTATACTAAGTCTTTGTTGCTACAAGCTAAAGATGAGAGAATTTCAAAGTTGGAAGAAGAGATTCACATGTTGAAGAAAAATTTGGTATATAACTTCAATATTTGTTGTACAATTGCGTAGTAATATTGGGTACAAAAAATTATTTTGTTTTTCATATGATTTTTAAATCCACGTTCTACAAATTTGCAATTTTTAGGTTAATGGATCTTAAAGAGGAGAATCCATATCTCAGGTAAACATCAAATATATTATCATAGCAATGTAGTAATCAACTTAATGCACTTTTTGTTAAATGCAGAGCAATTATGGAAACACTAATGATAAATGTGATTTGTTGGATTGGAATGGAATTGATGAAATAGTAGCTGAGGGAAGAGTAGTGTCAAGTGATCCAAACGAGCTTGTACACAGAATTCCTCTAGGACCAAATGCGAAAGCAGTTTTGATTGAGTTTCCAAGGAAAGTGGATGCTTTTCTATGGAGAACCGTGTTTAATGTGATATATCTTGGAGAGGCTACGGGCATGTTAGTAGCATGGCCTTCCAATAAAGTTATTATGCGTGCTTTGGATCAATCTGATAATACGGTAAATTAATTTTTCAAAATTTTTTAAGTACAAATTAATTTTATGCATGACAAAGTTATGATGCACTTTGTTTTAATAGAGTAAAACTAGCTACATGGAAAAATTATGCAAGTTATTTGATTGGCTTGGAGGTGAAGAACTAGTTGCTAAAGAACGCTTGTACTCTAGCGATCCAAACCAGCTTGTGAATGACATTCCTATTGGACCATCAGCTATGTTAGTTTCTATTGATAATCCAAAAAAGCCTGATGCATTTTTATGGAGACCAACAAATAATATGATACATGTTGGAGAAGCTTTTGGTAGTAAAGTAGCTTGGACAAAATCAAAAGTGGTTGTTGAGACGGTCAAAGACGCATCATTTGTTTCTAGCACTATCAACGGAACATCTCATATAGTAATACATTAAAGCGAAATAGTAGTAATTTGTTATCAAATTTACTAATTGAAATATATATTAAAGCACTTCTGTTTATGCTTGTGTTTGATAGGGTGGAAATCGAACCCTTCCAACCGTTAAGAGTAAATGCAAGCTAATTGATGTTGGTGGAACAAGAGCACTAGTTGCAGAAGGAGTTGTGGCTTCAACCAATCCAGACGAACTGGTTCATTTTGTTCAACTTGGAACATATGCTATTAAAGTTTGGTTAGTGAACGCTACGATTCCAGATGCAGTTCTCTGGAGATCAACTTCTGATCTTATCTGCATTTAATATGTCGTAGGCTCTACAGTAGCGTGACCAGCCTCAAAAGTTATAATAGAATCTAGATCTAGCAAGTGAGCATTATCTATTTTATAGATATATTTTTTTAAAAAAAAATGTATACACATTTGACGTTTCACCACATTTATATAGGTAATCACTGTTAAAGTTTGTTAGTTGATCAAAAAGGGGGAAAACTTATTTTCGTCCTAAATGTAAGTTTATAACTCCTGTAGTTTTTTTTTGTTCACTGCCATATGCCTTTTAGTTGAATATATCTAATCATAGTAGTCTAAATGTGGTTGATCTTTTTGTTTGAGTTTTGGGTTGGCCTTGAGACTCAACTTTGAATTGCATCTGATTTCCAGTTTTCATTTGGTAAAACTGATATTATGGGAAGGTAGTATGAGGGGGAGGGGAGGGAGGTGGTTGCTAAAATCATATGTACCATCCTAGAAATCAAGGCAAAATTTCAAACAAAAATATTCAATTTCAAATGTTGTGTGGAAATCAATTATAACACTGCAAAGCAAAAGTCATGTAAAAATTTGTACAGAAAGTATCATATATTATGTGAATGAGTTATAAATTAAAGGTTTCTTAATACAAATTGAAATAGATATAAAGTATGGTTTTCAGGAATTGTATGTTCACATTTATATGTTTTATTTTATTACAAACCTTAAAAAATTCATAATTTAATGGCAAAAATAGAATTTCAAGCCGACATATTAATAATGAAAACACTGCATATTTCTTCCGTTCTTTTTAACTGCAAGTACAGAAACCAACCTAAAACAATAGCTGAGCTTGTAAAATAAATAGTGCATATGTAGTTATGAATTCAATCCTAAGCACAATAGTGAAAAGAGCGGTGAATAAAAAATTAGACTGCAAATATTGCTCGTAATTGACGCTGCACTTAGCAGGAATCTCCAATGCGCCTGTGCGATCAACACTAGAAATAGAGGGGCCATTAGCAATAGCACATAAAAAAGGCTGCCCTAAGTTACGAACCGCATTGCAGCACAGCTTGCTAGGCGGTGGAGGACTGAAAGGGGTTTCTGCACTGCTATCTGGCCGAGAAGAAGGTAGTCCCACATGCCTGGGTTGTGCCTCTGTTGTTAAAATATCATAGTGACTTGATAAATCTTACAATCACGAATAAAACTTGGTATACTCCAAAAAATATAATCGTTTGCTCCTAGAAAGTCTCCTAACAAATTTCTTCAGATCTCAATTTTATCGTATTTATATAGTTCGCCCTATACCCATCCAATTTTTCAAGAGTTTGTATTTAGGTTTATCAGTTGAACAAAAAAATATATTCATAAACCCATTGTATCCATCTGTACATCGTACAGTTTTTTTTTTTTTTTTTTTTTTTTTTTTTTTTTTTTTTTTTGCAAATCCCCACCATTATAAAATTGAGCAAATGGAAATCTGAAAGAAAATTAAGCAACTTAACAGAGATGGGGATTGAATATAAAGATTTCTTTGGTTTTGACGAGGTGTTTATGTAGATGTACCCAAATGCTAGATCTTTAATATTTAGAAAGTCTCCTGACATATTTCTTGGGTTTTGACGAGGTGTTCAACCGTATTTTTGTAGTTGGGCGTATAATCAATCAAAAAATCAAATCTTCAGCCTGCAAAAAATAAAACGAAAACAAAACCATGATATCATTGATTTATATCTAGCAGAAAATAAAACAAAAATAGCATTATCCAAATTATATCTGCACATTAGTTCCTTAAACATTAAACTAATAGGAACATGTCAAGTTTTTAACCATTCAAAAACTTGAAAATATAATCCATAATTAAACTAAATATTGATGACTAGACTGATAACCATAAGTTCACCATTATGTCCCCTATTTTTAGCCAATTTAAACATGCTAATAATACAATAACGGTATGGTATGGCATCTCTAGTAGCAGCTCGACTACCATTCAATACAGATCCCAAAACACGTGCACTATAATTGTAATCCATGGAACTGAGCCCATTATTATATAGTCCATTAGGAGATGTTGTATAAAAAGGAAAATGAATGATGTTATTGAGAATTATTCAAACTGGAGACTACATTAAACTTATTACAGATAACGGGCTAGCGAGGTAGATATGGTTGTTGCCACTATTTGGATTTGGCTAATGACTTGAATCGGATTCAGGCGCCGAGCAGTTTTTAGAGAGATTGTCACCTCCAGACATCTGTTCTGAAAAAAAAACATAGAGGACTTAACATAATAACCGATGCCGATAATTTAACTATGGAAAAAAAAAAACCAGAGGTCTTAACATAATAACCGATGTCACTTCCAGACATAAATAATGTGTTTGAGTGACACTGCAAATAGCAGCTTTCTAATAACAATTACAATCTAATAACAATTACAATCCAAATATAATTAAACAAGAGCTGGCTATCTAAATATCCTGAAACCTGAATACAGTACAAGGAAAAACCCCCAGCAAATACTCTGTTATCTAAAGCTTTTCAATGGGATTGTAAGTTATCCTTCCAGGCTATTTATATTTACTTAAGTATTCAGTTATATAAATATTTATTCTCCAAAGCTCTTATGATTTTTGAACATTAATATTCAATAATCATTTTTTTCCTTCATGTTTTGGGAAATGAATTATACTACATCCATCAATTTGAGATATGCATATGGTGCTGTTAAGCCAGAGCATGCAATTTGTTTATTATGATACACGCTCGGATTATACAAAACATAACATTTTTTTTAAGAAAAAATATATTAATCCAGAGAAGTTACTCACACTCAGTCTGGATGTTTAGGCTGTTTCCAGCAGCAGCTATTCATGTAGTGGGACCACTTGATCAACCAGTTTTACAGTCATGTCACTACATGAATAATATAACGTTCCTCTCTGAATGATGTTGTAATTCAATCATGAACTGAAATAATTAGGAGGAACAAATGAACTTTCATCCTAATTTATAAATGTAGCGATGAAGCTTATTTTCAAGATATGGATTTTAATAGCCAAGGATGCAACAAAATGCAGGGACAACCAAGAAATATTACAAATGGATTTGCATTATGTAATTTCTTTTTAAATTAATTATCGTTTTATGGTCAGGTAATTTTGCAAATGGATTTAATATCCTAACAAGCCTATGTCACATGTACGCCTAATGCAGTGGTGGATGACAGACAATTTTTATGATTCCTCATAACTGCTGACCTGCTTCTTTGTTTTCTATTTTCTCTCATACTTGTGCATTTGTATATGGAAACCTAAGCATAAAGGAGCCTTCCTTTAATGGAATATGGACTAAATGTATAATCTTGCAGATTAGTAAAATCATTTACTGATATATATATGTATGTTGATTTACATGGAAATGTGCATTTTCTCTGTTTTTTCCTCTTGAATCATTTTCCGATTATGTTATGCCTCTGTGTATGTATGTATGTATGTGTGTGTGTGTGTGTGTATATATATATATATATAGATCTAAATATTGCTTATTTGTGTTGTGACAGGACTAAATTGCTCATGTTTTGGACAAAATATCAGAAGCAAAGCAAGATTAAGTATTTGACTACTTTGTAAGTAACTTGTTAACGCAAGTATATTGACGTATTAGTGACAAGTATGTATGAATTGTTAAGTTTGGATATGTGAGAAGTAATTTGAATTATATGTGAAATATTAAGTTTGAATATACGAATGTTGTTTCAATGATATGTATGAAATATTATGTTGTGGTTTACATGTTTGTTTGTGAAATATGTTATGTTTTATATATTTGAGGAATAGATTATGATATATATGAGCGTTTTTTGAATGATATGTATGTATTTAAAATTAACGAAAGAGCTGTAATGGTGATATACAAATGGTAAATGCTATGGATTGGCATGCAAGATTATAGGGTTTTTAAAATGCTATAATTGATTCCCTACAAACGTTATTAGCAACTTAGTGTAAATGCTATTCAAGTGTACCCCTAAGCGCTATAAAACTATACTATAAAACGCTCTAGAAATAAAAGATAACGCTATAGTAGAAGTTGGATGAACGCTGTAAAATTTAGACATAAACGCTATAACAGGTTGTTGTTGGTATGATTTAATATAGCGTGTACGTTTGATAGCAAAATAAAACGCTATAAGATATCAATTTTTAATAGCGTTTTATTCAGTGCTATTTAAAGTCGACGGCCTAAGATAGAATGTCGTTACATGGCGTTCTCTGAAACGCTATATTATGATATAATAGCGTTTTTCAAACGCTATAAAATCCCTTTTTGTTGCAGTGAAATTTTGGTGTTTGGAGGCTAGAAATAGCGGATTGGGGGGGGGGGTTTAGGGTTCAAGAATTAGAGCTGGAAATAATAATTGGAGGTGGGGGAATGGAGCTGAAAGCTCTCGGCAGAAAGATAATCCGTTTATAAACGACGGTTCCTGACAACCACCTACGGCCCGTTGAAAACCATCGGACCGTAGCCGTCGGAAACCGTCGGCCTCCCCCTGTCGATATTTATAATGTTTCTTGTAGTGATTTTTACGTGCACATCAATAACCGTTAGTATATATGTTACAAAATTTACCACGCACCTTCCACTAACGGTTATAACCGTTGGTACTTTGATTTGTAACGGTTATAACTCTTACGAAACGATAATTCTGGTGGTGTGAGAAACAAGTTCTGGGGTGAGTTGAGATATTCCATCAATGATTTCAAGATCAAAGTCAATGAGGTAGCAGACACCAACATTTCTAGGGAATGAGTTGAAAAGGGATGTCCATTTTGCAGTACCAAAAAGCATAGTAGGTGCAACATTCACTGTGGCATTACAGCAAACAAAACATGTGCAATCTTTGGTGCACAACGAACCACCACCAGCTGCTTTGACGGCTTCTAGAACACCGTGTGTATTATTGCCAACCGATGTCGCATCAACAGAATTCAAATTACATAGCCAGTTTACCTCACCACACAACCCTATTGTACCCAACATACTAGGTAGGACAAGAAAATCGCATGCTGAGCCAAACGCTGGGGGCGCATTAGGCACTGGACGACTGAAAGTAGAAAGTTGGAGTTCGCAACCAAGGAACGACCAAAATTCAACAAATCTAGGGTTACTGGCCTATAGCGATTTGCCTTCCACGACATGGAAGAAAAATGAAAACAGTCAAATCGAAGCGAAAACAGGCGAAGACATTAAATGAGGAATAAGCTATGATAAACGGGAATTACTGTAGAAGGCAAGAAAAGTGGATCGGGAGAACCACCATTACTGTAGATATTAATTAATTTAATAGAAAAATTTATGAACTTTATATGTTGTGATAGTAGTCAAAAGGTGTTGTAATCATCACATCACTAGGAAATAGTTCACATTCCATGAACTCTTTCCTATGGATGGCCACGGGGTTGGGTTTAGGGTCCAAACCCAATTGACCCACCTTCATTTTGGCCCGTTTAAAACTGTTTCATTTGATCATCGGTGCGAATAAACCTAGGACCTTTTTCTAATAGCTTATAATATGAATATTAAATACTTTTAACCAATAATTTTCGAGTAATTAAGTTGAATCAATAATAATCATATAGTAACAAATATATATTATTAGAACTGTACATCATACCACTTACTTTTATTATACTTTCTTATTATTGTAAACACATTTTTATTTAATTTACCATTTATTGGCAAAAATATAAATAAATAAATTTATGCATGTTAGCATTCAATTTTGTCGGGTTTTGGGACGGGTCGGGTTTATTCTTAGAGCATCTTCAGTGCTATCATGATTATTATGTTAAATACATTACACATAAACACTTTAAAATTTAATGTAAAATTTTATCTTTAATGTTATTGTGAGATAGAATTATAATCTGATGTGGCACACAACACAGAATACATTATTAATTGTAATGTCTAGTTATGAACATTGTATTTGACAATGTGAAACCAATAACAATTAATTAAAAATAACTAATCAAAATAAATATATTATTTATCACAACTTTGTTGGCTAGAAGGTGCTGTCTAATTACATTGGTTTAACATTACGAACACAAAGATTAAATTAGACATTACATGTTTAATACACTAGAGGTGCTCGGTATATGTTTTAAGCTTGGGGTAAAATACTAAATTCACATTAGGGTCTAAGGGGTGGGGTTGAAAAGCCCCATGATGGGTTTGAAGTACTAAAAACTCATCTCAACTCATCTCTTTGTTATTCCAACATCAAAATTTCTTTAGGCATCCAAATTGAGAAACGACCTAAAATTGATGTACGCATCTGACGATGTACAAGCTTACACACTTCCGCACTTATTAGTATAAGGTTACCCATGAATTGGAAAATAAATACGATATTACATTTCAACTATTTATGTGGCTGCGGTGTGCCATGGAAAATAATCAGAAATTCTCCGCAAAATAAGCTTGGAGAAATTTCTGTTTAGGCTCGTTTGGAAAGCGCGTGGGACGATAGTTTCTATCAAGCCATACTGCAATGGCTTTTGCCTCGACAACAAGCTGATTGTCAGGTAATATGTAGACGAAATCTTCAAGAAATATTCTTGTAGCCGAAATGCGTGATACCCTCACTTTCACTACAAATTTGTCTCCACCCTGCAGTTGCCAATAGTAACAATAACTAAGTTGAAGAGCGTCAAGGTTTTGAACAATTTGTGTTCAAATTAATTTTAACTTAAGAAAGATTAAGACACAAGATCGATCATTACGTACTCGTAGAGGTGCTTAAAACTTCAAAGACATGTCAGCAAGAGCCAAAGCCTGGCCATCTTGGGCCACTTTGTGTGCGTCGGTGCCAAGGCCAAGCCTTCTAAAAAACTCATGGTGACCATGCTGGCAATAACTTGAGTAAATGGCATTGTTCACAACGCCGTATTGGTCCAGTTCATAATCACGTACTTGCAGTTCACATTCCACGAACTGCTTTGTCCTGAGAAATAATCAATAAAATAACTGGCTATATGTTTTAAGGAAAAACAATGTTTATATAGATTACAAAGGAGTATATATATATGTGTAACTGACTTTAAGCCTTCTTCACTTTCAGAAGTAGCTGTTTTGAATGCACTTGTCATATCTGGAGACAACACATTGACATGAGGTCCTCGTCTGTTTATGGCTGATGAAGTTAGTTTGGATACAAATGGAAGGGCAATACCACTGGCTGTTTTAGAAGGTGGTGGAGACAACTTCGAAATGCTGTGTAATATGTTTTGATTTTTGAATGCTGTGTAATATGTTTTGAGAAGATGTAATCAGAGAACTCATCATCTTGATAGAAGATACGGGAATTAGTGAATACTTAAGATTAGAAGGTTATGATCTTTGTTGTTTGTAAAAGAATATATGCTTCTTGTGAGCAGACTACTGCAGAAAGGGCTACATATTTATCGATAGAGATGATCCTAGTTTAACAATGAAAGTGGTTTCTCATTCACCAACCGTCAATGTTGAATCCCTCAGCAATGCATACCAATACACGCTAGTAAATTAGTCCTTAAATAATACAACCAAACTTTACCACAAATTTTAATATTATCCGTTTGACCGACTTTATAACCTTTGAAAACTTTATAAAGGATACAAAATACGCAAATAAGTAACATCCATTATAATGCTTCATTTCTTCAAATCATCCATAAAATTTTACAGACACGGATCAAGCTCGCACACCATAACAGATATCTAGTTTATAAGCATATAAGCTGAAAATATGCTCCCAGTCTTCTCTGTTGTAAAATTACATTTTGTTTAGCCTATAATGTACTGACTCGTCAAAACGAAACATTTTATGATTAAACAAAATCATGCAAGTGATTCACGTATATGGAGGTTTGTCATATTATATTAAGTATTGTGTTGTATGAAGACCATGATTCGATTTCTGACAAACTTCACAATTCTTTTGTCATGTTTATCTCGGCCAAGAGTAGAAGTTTCCTATTATTCTACATAATTATACCAACATGATAAGATATGTATATAATACTGGAGGACTTTATTTTTCTGAACTCTTCTGTTTCTCCCTAAAGCGTGCTTCACTTTAAGGTAATGATTATATTCTTTGGTGGCAATAATTAAGAAATACTGTACACAAATTATTTTATATTTCCTACAAGGTGGGAGAGACGCATGTTTTATGCGGATCAATTCTTCTGTACTCATATTAAGTGTGTCATGTGCCCATTAGAACTTGACCGTATATCAAGTAATTTAAGTGATTTAATTGATAAACGAATCCCACCAATTTATTAAAATAACTATGTGATATATGATGTGTGACCCTGATTTAATGGACACATGGGGTATACCCAATTTTAGTATAAAAGAATTGGTCTCTCTCCTATTTTCTATCTAATCCTACATATTGCAATGAACCATGCTACAATACCCAAAAAACAGCAGCACGGATCTCCTTAATTAACGGTGGTTCGTCGGATTAAAACAATGAATTCAAAAATAGCGGATGGATTATTATTTGGGTGTTTTGGGAGCCTATTTCTTCAGGTAGAATAGCAATGTCGTATTGCAATATAACCACTACCGAGGTAACTGTGAAGGGATTAGTGATGACGGTGAGGCGTCTGCGGCGACCGCAACAATCGATAGTCGAGGATAAGAGTCGTCGCTTTTAAAGCGTTGATAAGAGTAATTGGTGACGTACGTTCTTTGCAACGTTATTCTAGCGGTCCTAAGTTGAACACATGGCAGAAAATTAGTGAAATGGTGTTTTGTCCGTTATCGACACTAGATGTCCCTAATTTATGCTAAACTGTTTCGCTAGCTTATGCAAACAGACCAATGCTAGCCGTCATGCAGCATAAGTTAACATGGATTTTCTGTTTAGCGACTACTGTTTAAGTAATTCAACCACATACGTACATATTCATCTCGATACCCAAATGATATATGCTAATCCCGTTTAAAACCATCGACTATTAAAAGCGTATATTTACTATGAAGTTTGTAAAATTTGAAAGTGTAGCACAGGTAATCGGTTCTTAGTCGAAATCTTCATAGTTCAAAAAAAAAAAAAAAAAAAAAAAAAAAAACTACTTTTACTCAGTGTTGAATTCACATTTTAAGTATTAACTCAGTTGAAAATCGTTGGTGCTTGTCTATGTTATTTTCTTTCATTTTCTTTGATTTTTATTTTTACTAGGTGATTATTGGATAGTCAAAACAAAGAACAACAATATTTTGGCTGTTCGTCCTCATCAATACGAAATTTTGTAATTATGAGGACTATTAGTCTTGATTAATGAGTTTACATGAGAGAAAACTGGTACACATTAATTTTCCTCTTTCTTCTCTCGTTTGAAAAGAAATTGATGGAGAACAAGTCCTTTCAGTGATTGATCTATTGTATTCTCTATTAATGAGAAAACTTTTTTTTTATGGCAAGTTTATTTAATGAGATTGATTAGCATTAAGACGAAAATTTCACATTTATTTTTATTTCTCTCTGAATTTATCTTTTCTAAGAGAATCCAAAACAATATCTCTTTCTTTCTTATTTCCCCCTTCAGGTTTCTCGAAATTAAAACTTTTAATCAATAAGTTATAAAATTTTCATCGTTACTAAGTTGCATTAATGATAATTATACAGTAACAAATGCATATCATTGGAACTGTTATCATACAACTCATTTTTAGTACATTATCTTATTATGGTAGGAATATTGTTATTTTTATTTAATTTATCATTTAAAGGCAAAAAATATAAATAACTTTATGTATGTTATTACACAATTTTACCGAATATTGGAGCAGGTCGGATCTTAACTGTACGAGTTTCGAGTTTGTAGCAAAAATTCAGGCTCGTGGCGGATTGGGGTTGGGTTCTAAATTTCCAGGAGGAAAAACCGGCCTCAACCTATCACATTGTGATCCCTACTTTACCATTTCCAAAAAACAAAAAAGATATGCGTTTACTACATAATAAAATTCAGGGTTCCATAATTGGCAAACAACTAAAATTCCTTTACACAACCGACAATGTTATCCACGTATAAATCTACACACTTTATTAGTATAAAAGTTATCTATGAACTATTAGTCTTAATATAGCAAAACAGAATTCGCAACTACACAAACTTCTATCACAAGTTTGCAAAAAGAAAGTTAAACCGCAAAAATGAAGTCTACCGAATTCGTCTGAGGCCTGTAAATACAGTTTCCTTAAGACTTTATTTTCAGCCTCTCAGATACAACAGACGTTGCTGCACGGAATTGTGAGGAGTATGTCAGTCAGTCTTTTTCGTTAATGGCGACAGAGAAAGAGCAGAAAACAGATGGAAATGAGAAGGGAACGAATTATAAAACTATATCGATTTGATCAGGAACGATTGGTTTGTATAATCCTACTCCCGTTTGTTTGAACAGATGCACCTTTCTGTATCGTGCCCGTTTGGAATATACCTGTTACTGTTTGAATTCAAATGGCAACGAGTATTAATGGGTTGCATCCGTTCAATTTATCTAGGTCGCACCCGTTTGCTTCTCTTGTTGGGTTGCACCCATTTTATTGCCGCATTCATTCAAAAAACAAACCAGAAAAATGGTGATGTTTTTTGTAGCAAAAATAAGATTTCCGACCAAACCCAAACCGAACCCGGTTCGGTTCAGTACGGGACGGGCAGGCGGCGCACGCAAGCGTCTGTGTTTGATTCACATGATCTAAGTCCTCCCCCTTGCACAAAATTACTTGACCCTAAGGGCCAATATAGGGAGTGAGGAATAGGTATATATCCTTAAATCTTTTCTTCATTTTGCCGATGTGGGATTAAAGTAAATTTCATTCATTTTCTTTGATTTCTGACAATCCCCTACATGAATGATAATATACTTTTCCCCCACACAAATTGAAATATCACTGACTACATATGGAATAATGCTTTATTTAGGGTAAGTAGATATTTCACTTTGAACTTTCCTTAGTTAAAACTTATCGGATATACTTGGCTAATCGGTAAATTATTTCATCTTGAACCGTTTGCCGTTATTGTATAACCAGACAGTAAGTTTAACAAAACATTATTTCCCTTCTCATCCAATTCTTGGTTGTGTTCATTCTGGTCCTGAACAATTTCTAGTTCTGCGAGTGTATATAGAGAATATAAGCCTTTAATATTCTCATAGAGCCGACCCATCTCACACTAACATAGGCGATCGCTACCATTAGGAGTATCCTACATATATCCCACCTGTTATTTTACAAGATATGGTCATCATTAAAAAGCATAGCTAGAACCTATGAAACTTCTGTAGGCATGCATTTCATATTTGTGCACCATAGGAATGTAATAGGACTATGTCCAAACAAATGCATTACGTCTTGAGTTATTCAGAACTGGTTTGCCTATTGATCCTAGTCCTTGGGATCTCCAGTCGGTAGGATAGGTTTCCTTATAAGATAACTCTTGTTGGTTTAGGCTTTTAAACCCATTCCCCTCGATGCTTAGTCAATTTTCTCTCTTGATAACCCTTTTGTAAATGGATCCGCTAGGTTATCATTGGTTCTTACATAATCAATGGAGATAGTTCCATTTGAGAGTAACTGCCTAATTGTGTTATGGCGTCAACGAATGTGTCAAGATTTGCCATTGTACGCAAAGTTTTTCGCTCTACTTAGCGCTGCTTGATTGTCGCAGTGAATACATATGGCCGTTACAGGTTTAGGCCAAAGTGGAATATCTTCTAAGAAGTGACAAAGCCATTCTGCTTCTTCTCCTGCTTTATCTAAAGCAATAAACTCAAATTCTATAGTTGATCGAGCTATGCATGTTTCCTTAGTAGATTTCCATGACACTGCTTCTCTTGCTAGAGTAAAAACATAACCACTTGTGGATTTTGATTCCTCTAAATCGGCAATCTAGTTTGCATTACTATATCCTTCTAATACGGCTGGACATTTTCCGTAATGCAAAGAATAATTTGTGGTATTCTTTAAGTATCCAAGCACTCTCATTAGTGCTTTCCAGTGTTCCTTTCCTGGATTACTTGTATACCTGCTTAGTCGACTTACTGCATAGGCTGTATCAGGTCTCGTGCAGTTCATAAGATACATTAGGCATCCTATTACGCGAGAGTATTCCAGTTGCATTACACTCTCATTAGTGTTTTTATGCAGTACTTCTGACGGATTAAAAGGTGTTCTTACTCCTTTAATCCCAAGATTTTGAAATGTTTCAATCAATTTGTCTACATAATGTGACTGAGATAATTCAATTCCATTAGGGGTTCTTATTGTTTTGATTCCCAAAATAACATCTGCAACTCCTAATTCTTTCATATCGAAATTGTTGATCAGCATTTTCTTTATGGTCTCTGTACCTTTTACATTAGGACCAAAGATTAACGTATCGTCCACATATAAGCAAATCATGACATATGACTGTCCAATTTGTTTGCAATAAACACACTTATCACATTCGTTTATACGAAAACCATTTTGCATCATGACACTATCAAATTTTTCATATCATTGTTTTGGAGCTTGTTTGAGTCCATATCATAATTTTACCACTTTACAGACTTTATTTTCGTTTCCCTTGGATATAAAACCTTCCGGTTGCTCCATGTAGATTTCCTCATCGAGATCTCCATTCAAGAACGCTGTCTTTACATCCATCTGATGAATCTCTAGATTATAGATGGATGCAATTGCTATTAACATTTTTATTCAGGTTTTTCGTGTAACGGGTGAATATGTATCAAAAGAGTCTATTCCTTCTTTTTGACGATATCCTT
The DNA here is from genome assembly GCA_030737875.1 of Allium sativum. NCBI lineage: Eukaryota > Viridiplantae > Streptophyta > Magnoliopsida > Asparagales > Amaryllidaceae > Allium > Allium sativum. The sequence goes on along the minus strand of CM060925.1, from coordinate 299,916,919 downwards.
TGGCTACTAATCAGACATTATATTTGTCGATAGAGCCATCGGCTTTCATTTTCTTCTTGAAAATCCATTTGCAGCCAATTGGTTTTATTCCTGGCGGAATATCAACAATTTCACAAGTTTTATTTCTTAGAATTGAATTTATCTCGCTTTTGATTGCTTCTTTCCAACACGAAGATTCAGAAGAAGACATTGCCTCTTTATATATTTGAGGTTCATGTTCAAGTACGTAAGTGAGGAATTCCGAGCCAAAAGACTTGGAAGTTCTGTCCCTTACGCTTCTTCTTGGTCCAAATTAACCGACTTCACGATCAGTTTCATCTTCATGTGGACTACTTGATTCTTCTCGTGTCCTTTTGGGGACATTATATCCGTCATTTCTCTTGTGTGGAAACACATCTTCAAAGAATGAAGCATCTCTTGTTTCCATGATTGTATTTACAAGGATATCATCTATATCAGACTTGAATACCAAAAATCTATATGCACTACTATTCTGGGCAGGCCCTAGGTAGTAACAATCTATTGTTTTTGGTCCAAGTTTGACCTTCTTGGGAGGCGGGATTGCAACTTTTGCCAAGCACCCCTACACTTTGAGGTATTTGAAGCTTGGTAGGTGTTTGGAATTTTTCCCATTTTACTGTGGGGAACCTTATTTAATATGTGATTCGACATATTCAAGGTTTCCCCCCACAAGTTCGTCAGTAAACCAGAGGTTAAAAGCATTGCATTAATCATATCTTTTAATGTTCTGTTTTTCCTCTCGGCTATGTCATTTTGTTGTGGCGAATATGGTGCAGTTGTTTGATGAATTATTCCATTTTCTGCGTAGAACTGTTCAAACGGCGAGTCATATTCTCCACCTCGATCGGATCTCAATATCTCGGTCTTTTTATTAAGTTGATTTTCTACTTCAGCTTTATATTATATAAACGATGTGATTGCTTCATCTTTAATGTTTAAAAGAAATACGTAGCAATATCATGTATAATCATCAATAAATGTGATAAAATACTTTTTCCCACTTTTGTAGGTAAGTTTTTGAAATCACATAAGTCAGCATGAATCATTCCCAATGGTTCGGTACTTCTGTCAATAGTATGAAAAGGTTTCTTAGCCATTTTTGCTTCTACGCATGTCTCACATTTGTAGTTTTTATTCACTTGAAATTTAGGTATTAATCTTAAATTTGCAATTTTATTCATCTTTCGGAAATATATATGTCCTAATCTATCATGCCAAAATAAAGTTGCATGCTCAACGATATAAGAAACTTCTTTTTTATTCATAGCATTACCAGAATACATATTATTGCCGATTATGGCTACATTTGCCTTAAATAAGCCATCACATAAGTAACCCTTTCCTATGTGGATTCCTGCCTTGGACAGAACCATCTTGTCTGGAACATGAAGGACATCCTTCAGCCTAATAGTCTTCCCAGAAGTGAACTAGAGGGTGACTGTTCTTTTGCCTCAACCATTGAAACCGATGAATTGCCCATATAGAGTTTCTCATCTTGATTCAATTTGGTGTAGGTTGAAAAAATGGACTTATCAGAGCATATATGCCTAGTAGCACCCGTGTCCAACCACCATCGTGTAGAATTTTGAATCAAGTTGCATTCGGACACAACTCCTGAAAAATTCAATTTATCGATGTCCATGTTATCCACCACATTTGCTTCCGAATTATTATGTTTCTTGTGTCTTCTCTCTTTTGCTTAATGACCAGTCTTGCCACAAACCCAACATTTACCATTGAATTTCTTGGACTTCTTTTTGTTATTCTGCTTATTTTCTGGCGCCTTTCTTTTATTGTTTTTATTTTTGAAGTGTCCTTTCTTCTCTGACCCTTCAGCAACAAGCGCCTCTTCACTTTTGGGTTGAGTGACTCCACGATTATCTTCCTCTATCTTTAATCTGACGATAAGGCCTTCTAAGGATATCTCCTACTTTTTGTGCTTAAAGTAGTTGTGGTAGTACCTCCGAGATGGTGGCAATTGTCCACTAATTGCTTCAACCATAAATGATTCACCAATTGTGTGGCCTTCTGCTTCCATTTCGTGGATAATAATTTGCAACTCTTGCACTTGAGAGGTCACCGACTTTGTGTCAACCATTTTATAGTCCATAAACTTGTCAACAATGAACTTTTTCAAACTCACATTCTACGTCTTGTACTTTGTAGCCAATGCATTCCAAAGAGATTTTGCAGTCTTTATCGGCTGGTACACTTTGTACAGGACCTTGTCTAGGTAGTTGAGAACGTATTTTCTGCACAAAAAGTTTGAATGCCTCCACACATCAATAGAATGACCATCATGCTTATTTGCATCCTTGGTGTTTCCTGGTGTAGGCGGCACCGATTCATCTTCTTCAAGATACTTCTGCAAACCAAGGGTGGTGAGATAGAACAACATCTGACTCTGCCATGTCAGAAAATCATCACCTTTGCCTTTGACCAAGTCTGGCTTGTTCAAATTGCTAGTTTTTATTGACAATTGCTCTGCTGCCATTTCGGTTTTGTCAAAAACAGGAAAGTCTTAAGATGTTAATCTTAATATAGCAAAACAGAATTCACAACTACACAAACTTCTATCACAAGTTTGTAGAAAGAAAGTTATACCGCAAAAATGAAGTCTAACCGAGTTCGCCTGAGGCCTGTAAATACAGTTTCCTTAGGACTTTATTTTCAGCCTCTCAGCAAACGGAGATGAGAAGAGAACGAATTGTAAAACTATATCGATTTGATCAGGATCAATTGGTTTATATAATTCTACTCGCATCTGTTTGAACATATGCATCTTTCTTTATCACGCCCATTTGGAAGATACCCGTTACTATTTGAATTCAAATGGCAACGAGTTTAAACGGGTTGCATCCGTTCAGTTTATCTGGGTCACACCCGTTTGCTTCTCTTGTTGGGTCGCACCCATTTTATTGTTGCATTCATTCAAAACACAAACCAGAAAAATGGTCACGTTTTTTGTAGCAAAAATAAGATTTCTGACCAAACCCAAACCCGACCCGACCCGGTTCGGTATGGGACGGGCAGGTGATGCGCGCGCGTGCGTGGGTGTTTGGTTCACATGATCTAAGTCCTCCCCCTCGCACAAAATTACCTGACCCTAAGGGCCAATATAGGGAGTGAGGAATAGGTATATATCCTTAAATCTTTTCTTCATTTTGCCGATGTAGGACTAAAGTAAATTTCATTCCTTTTCTTTGATTTCTAACAATCGCCCACATGAATGATAATATGCTTTTCCCCTACACAAATTAAAATATCACTGACTACATATGGAATAATGCTTTATTTAAGGTAAGTAGATATTTTACTTTGAACTTTCCTTAGTTAAAACTTATAGGATATACTTGGCTAATCGGTGAATTATTTCATCTTGAACCGTTTGTTGTTATTGTATAACTAGACAATAAGTTTAACAAAACATTATTTCCCTTCTCATCCAATTTCTTGGTTTTGTTCATTTTGGTCCTGAACAATTTCTGGTTCTGCGAGTGTATATAGAGAATATAAGCCTTTAATATTCTCATAGAGCCGACCCAGCTCACACCAACATTGGTGATCGCAACCATTAGGAGTATCCTACATATACACCACTTGTTATTTTACAAGCTATTTTCATCATTAAAAAGCATAGCTTTAACCAGTGAAACTTCTGTAGGCATGCATTTTATATTTGTGCACCATAGGAATGTAATAGGACTATGTCCTAACAAATGCATTACTTCTTGAGTTATTCAGAACTGGTTTGCCTGTTGATCCTAGTCCGTGGGATCTCCAGTCGCTAGGATAAGTTTCCGTATAAGATAACTCTTGTTGGTTTAGGCTTTTAAACCTGTTCCCCTCGATGCGCAGTCAATTTTCTCTCTTGATAACCTTTTGTAAATGGATCCGCTAAGTTATCATTGGCTCTTACATAATCAACGGAGATATTTCCATCTGAGAGTAACTTCCTAACTGTGTTATGGCATCTACGAATGTGTCAAGATTTGCCATTGTACACGAAAAAATTCGCTCTACTTAGCACTGCTTGATTGACACAGTGAATACATTTGGCTGTTATAGGTTTAGGCCAAAGTGGAATATCTTCTAAGTGTTGTATATAACGGTGTTGTATACACAATTATATGATTTTTGTTTGATGATAACAAACAAGTATATATTATCTTAAATGTGTTTGTCACAGTACTGTTTTATATTCACCTCAAACAAGAATATAATATTTATATTTAAGTGAAATACTACTGTACAGACATTCAAATATTAACACAGTATTTTATTTAAATATAATATTTTATCTCTAACATTCAAACAGTACAACTCTGTATAACTCCACTATTTAAACATTCACTGTATATTGTACTTGTATAGAAACAGAATAAAATAGACAAGTTCGTTTGACAACAATAAAATGATATTTTATTTCAATCAAACTTGTTTATTACAGACATCAGTACATTTCATATATACACAGCTCCTCACTGCAACACTCATACATTCATTCAGTTTACATTTCATATATATCCATTTTCACTTGTATATACAGACTCATACATTCATTGACACCACACACTGTCTTCTTGTCTTCAGCTTGTCAGTCCTGTCATCACAGTCAGTCCAGTCATCCCAGCTTACCTGTCACACATGAAACACACACACACAGTACACTGCAATAGAAATAAAACAGAATACATGCAAATTTAAATTTTATTTTTTTAAAAAAAATTTTATTTGCCTCAGATTTCTGGTGTGTTTCTCATCATTTTTCATGACTTGATCTGATTTATAAAACTATCAATCTGTGTCTAGACAGCTTGTGATATTCACAATGATACACTGTAAATACCACAAGGCAGACAACATATATATCTCAAGCAGGGACAGGGACAACTAGTCTGATGGCTGCATGTACACACGTGTACACGTGTGCACTGCCACGCCAATCAATACACAACTGAGGAGTAGCCACTAGGACTATCTCAACTCAGTGCACAATGCAAATCAGTTTGCAAAAGTTCAGCAAGCATGTATGGTCAAGTCGACATAAACAACAAAGCTCAAACATGCAAAGTCCAAGTGTCAAGCCAAACATACATGGAATCAACTCAATGTAAAATCAAGAACAACTCAAAATAGTTGAGGCAGCACGACAGACATGATCAAGTGGTGTACACAGTCAGCAAGTGGTCGAGCATGTTCATGTGCAACAACATGTCTGAGCAATTCAGAGAAAGCACAAGTGAATATGTGCACAGAGATAGATGGATGGTTCAGCAAATACAAGAACAGGTAGGGCAAGTAGTTCAGCATGATAGCAACAAGACATAAGGGATGTTCAAGCTAATGATGTCAGAACAGCAAGATGGTGTCAGTTTCATAATATTACAGCTCAACAAATGCAAGAATGTCCAAGGCAGAGAGGTACAGCGAATACATGTTCACAAATGTAAAGTGGATTAAGTAAACAATGGTATGTGTGTGCACAAATAAAATGGTGCAACTGCTCAGCAGAAAATCATGTTCAAACAGGCTAGGATGGCATAAGTACAAGCATGTATGCAACAATGGTTTGCACAAATAACATGTATGAAAGGCAAATACACAGCAAATGGAGCGTGTATACAATACATAATTCAAAGGGTCAAAACAGTGGTGATCAAGTTCACAAACCAGTGCTCGAATACAAGTCTGGACTGCACAAGTTTTGGTGAATCAACAGGTTCATTTGGTCTGAATGCACAAGTAAAAGAAATGGTCGAGCCAATATGCCTAAATGTACATGTACACATAATGCAGCAAAGATATCAAGGTTTTGATGAAGCATGCAAATAATGATTCAAGGAAAATCATGCAAAAAATATTGCTTGGCAAGGAAGCAATTTCAATAGTCCAGAATTCAATAGCAGAAATTGTCAAGCTAAAGGGGAAAATAATTTTCTGCTTCATCAATACTTTCCAGAAATCACATAACATATTTGGCAAGGTTACAACAGAGCATCGAATCAAGGGAACAAAATCATTTTTTGGCAAGTTCTTATTGACGCAGGAATCAATCTTTTATTTGATTTAGTAAAGGGAAAATCACAGATTTAAATCAAGTTCACAATGGTTTAAATACATATCCGGATTTATCATTTAAATCGAGTGATTCAATCATGGAAATCACGATTACACAAGGGATTACTCATAGCCACAAATAATTGTTTCCAGCTGTGCATCAAAGTCAAGGAATTCAAACCAGAAATCACGCAAGGGCCTATTCAGATGTTCAGATTTACTCAATTTTAATAAATAGCAAGGGATTTCATTCGAAGCATCTCAATCAGGTTCCAGATGTGCCACAAACCAGTTTTTTTTTAGTCAAAGGCAACTTTCAAATCGAGGCAACATATTTAATCAATTAAATCGAAGAAAGTCAAAAAGGGAAACCCGCAAAAATTCATTCAATCAGAATTTATTAGCAAACATAAAAGGAGAAACCGCAATCAGTCAAGCTATAATTTTTTTTCGAAATCAGAGTTAGGGTTTTTGATTTACCCTATTTATCTACACACAGATTCATCATAGGCGAGCACATAGCGAAAATCGAAATCCAACACAACGAAATTCACAGAGCAGACAGAGAATTAAAAAAAAAAAAAACTCACAATCGATTTCGATCAGAAACCCTAGCCATCAGAATTCCCAATCAACCGATGATACAAGCCACCAGAGATTGAAGCCAAAAGACACGAGAATCAGAGTATCTTATTTCATCAATTAAAGCATCACGATTCAGGGATTTGAAGAAACCTTAGTTTCTTTTGTCAGAGCCGCCATTGTCTTAAGAGAGAAAGAGGATCGGGCAAGAATGAAAACAAATGGGCCGGCCAAGATAAAAAAGGGGGTTTGGATTTGTTTAAAGGGGATGACCCCTTTAATATAAACTCCTTTATTTTTATCTTTATTTTAAAAATTAGGGTTTATATTATTGTTTTACATTCTGTTGTTTTATTTAAATTGTGTTGTAAAATCATTTCTGAACAGTTCTAGGTCTGTGAAATCTAGGGGGATTTAGTCAAGGAGTTGACTGTCAGTTTCAGAGTCTGTAAATCTGAGTTACGAGTTACAGGGTTTGTAATTCGGGAAATCTGATCTAGGGGTTTAGATCAGTCTAGGGATTTGAGCGTAGGGTTAGAATAGGAGCAGGGTTTGCGAGTGTACATGGTCTTGTATGCGGGATCTGTTCTATCACCTAGTAGAAACCTTAGAAATGCAGCAGTAGGCACGGTTTTGCCGAAGCTGGGTATATTTGTGTGTGATTTACTTTCTGCATTTCTGTTTTTGTTATATTCTGTAATCTGTTTATTATATATATCTTGTTAAATTTTTAATTCAATTAAAAAACTGTGAAAAACCCTATTCACCCCCCCTCTAGGGTTATTCTAGATCCAACAAGTGGTATCAGAGCAGGTTTTCTTGTTTAACTCTAGAGAAATGGTGAATCCTTGTTGTCAACCGATAGAGAGTCAGTCCAGTTCATCTCCAAATGTTTTTGATGGAACAGATTTTTTAAACTGGAAATCCAAAATGGAATTTTATTTAAAATCTGTTAATATCAAATGTTGGGATGTTATTATCAATGGGTTTGATAGTGTAGATATTAATTTCAATACTCGTGCTATGAAAATCATATTTGATTATCTTAATACTGAACAGTTTAACCTTATCTGTCATTGTTTATCTGCACAGGAAATCTGGGACACTCTCAATACGAAGTATGGAAGATTTGACAACCACAGCTCAAAACCCGATAAAGTCAACTCAGATTCAGAATTCTGTTTAACAGGATTTACAAATAAAACTTCAGATGAATCAGATGATGGAGAATCAACAAATGCTGAAACCGAGAATTTCTCATATGAAGATCTGGTTTACATGTGTCTTGATTTAACTAAATCTGTTGATAAACTCCAATCTAAAAATAAATCTCTGAAATCTAGGAATTCTGAGTTGATCAGCAAAATTGATGATTTGGAATCACAACTTGAATATGTTAAAAATTCTTCAAATTCTGTTTGCAAAAATTGTTTGAAATTGAAAGGCAGTCTTGTTCATCTCAATAAAAGTATCCAAAAGTTTGAAGATGAAATTCTGATCTTAAATGAGAACAAGATTGAGCTGTCAAATTTGAATAATCTTCTGCAAAAAGAATTTGAAAATTTTAAAACAGATATAAATTCCAAATTTGAAATTGCTGAAAAGGAGAATTTGTTGAAATCAAATTTGATTTTAGAAGAACTTGAAAATGAGATTGAAAAATCCAAGAATTTTGAGTCTGAAAAACAAAAACGATTTGAACTTGAAATTTCAGAATCCCAAGCCAAAATAAAAAAGCTTGAGAATGAAAATTTGGTTTTGAAACAAAACGATGCTGAAAAGAGTAAGATCGCTATAAGTCATTGTTCAAATTTAATAAAAGAAAATAGCGATCTTCAATCTAAAATTCAACGACTTGAATCAATCTTGAATAAATTTTCTAATGGAGAAAAATCGTTGGACATTTTGTTGAAAAACCAGTTTCCTATTGGAAATAAGTTTGGACTCGGATTTGGGAAGTATAATGATTCTGAAAAGCAAAATTCAAGTGTTTTTAAAAATCCTTCAAATCATTTTGAAAAGAATCGACTTGAAAATTTGAAATCTGGAAATTTCAAAGGATTTGTGAAACATAGACAAAATGAAAATTTTGTTTTATAACAATTCTGTTGAACAATCATGGACCCAAAAAATAAATAAAGCAAATTTTGGAAAAACTAAACTGATTTGGGTTCCTAAGGGTACGAATGTAAATTCAGAGGGATTGTTATACAAACAAGTTTGGGTACCGAAGGTTCGACATACAACTATGAGTGGTTTTACTAACTTTGTTAGACCACTCGATCCAATAAACGGTTAGGTACCAGAAGTGGCTGAGGAACTGCTATGCAAAGGAGATTGATATTCAAGTTGTTCCACCTGTCTGTATCATTCAAAGTTCCTTAGCCAAAGCTTGATGAGTTAGAGATCCACAACGTCTTCTGTGAATCAGGTATGATTTCTAACCTCATCTTTGTAAATATTTTTTATTTTTTCTTTCTTCTACCCCTTTCTATGTTATTTTTCTTCTGTTTGTTTTTTTATTTGATTTGTCACTGCCATATCTCGTTGTTTTTCTTTTCTGTGCTTCTGAAACTTCCAGTTGCAGTATTCATATTTGTTTGGAAATTTACTCTATTTGGGTAAAACTCACATGTTTATATTCATTTCCAGAACTTGAATTTAAGTTTGTAAATATCTGCAATTGTTTTTGAAGTTTTATTTCTTTTCTGAATTCCTAACAGTGCTAAAGCTTCCATAGTATACCTTGAACACTGTTATTTTGATTTTTTTTGAAGATCTGAATATTTAATGAAATTTCACACACCTTTGCTGATCTGAGTTTATTCTAATTCATTTTAGAAAAGCTCAACATATTATTACAGCACTCTGTTATTTATCAGTTGTGATAATTTCATTGATTTTCAGATTGGCTTGTATCAGTGATACATCTTGGAATTCATCTTTATTCATGATCATTATATTGAAATATGTTTGTTTGAAATCATCTGAAATTCTAGATATTTTGAATATCACACACCTCTTATTTTTGAAACTGTCAATCTCGTGTGACTGATTCATTATATCCCAAAACTTTACATTGATTCATGTGATCTCAAATAAATTATCTCGATCATGAATATTTTCAAATTTGATGTAAATGACCTGAAATTTCTCTTGGGCTTGTCGGAAATAGCTTTGAGAAATTCTTGAAAATGTTCTTTTTTTTTAAAATGGTCTTTGAAAATCATTGTTATTTCATGATTATTTGATTTGAATATATGTTTGTTTAAAATCATTTGAAATTATTGATTTATTGGATCTCACACATATCTTGAATCTGAAATATGACCTGGTGTGATTGATTCATTAAATCCTAATACTTTCACATTTCTTCAAATGATTTAAAATAGAGTATATTTGCAAATCTTGGATCATGAACCACCTTATGTGACCAACATCTTGACAAGTCTGTTGTGATACTGATTTCTCTGTGCTGCTCTGATACTGTTTTTTTGAAAAATGTTTGTTTTGGAATCATGCTGCTCTGATTATAAGAAATTGATTTGTAAATATTTTTTTTGGACTGCTTGTTTTTGGTATCAAAGGTTTATCGTGCTTTGATAAATAAAATTTGTGTGCTTGAGTTGCTTGCTTTGTAATTAAGTATTTTCTGTTGACTGAGGTACCATTTGTTTGCCACCGGGGTGTCATTAAAATCCTCGAGAAAGCGAGAACATTTGGTATCAGAAGCGCCTTATATTTGTCTCATCCATCTGTTCTGTTTTTTCACTTTGTAGAGACACCATGTGGTATCAGTTTTAAAGTGCTACATTTTTTTGCTGTATATGTATATTTTTTCCCTCTTGTCATGTATAGATCAGCATATTCCTCTTGTAATAGATTTTCAATTTTAAAATTATTTATTGATTATTCTTTCAGAAATTGAAATCAATATCCAAATTAAACTGCATTTATAATTCATCAAAATTATAACCAGATTTAGAAATTGTGATGAATTGTGACTGCAGTATATTTCACAACAAGAGGAGAATTTTATTTAGATTTTCATGATGGTTGAATATTTATTATAATATCTTTGAACTGGCAATTATTTCACGGCCATCTTCATTACTTATCACCCTTCTGCCATCCGTTATGATTCTATATAAATGTGGAGAGTTTAATTTTTTTCTTAAAATCATTTTAAATAAACAGTGAAAATATTTGTGATGGAATTGTGGTTATATTATTATTCAGAATTAGTGATAATTGAAAATTTTCAATAATCCCGGTACAGTTGGTCATATTTCATAATATAATTAATTTAGAAATTTATTTCACAGTCCATTTCTGTACCTACCACATTTTCTATCATCCATATATTGGTTTTATTCCAAGGAGTGTTTTTTTTAAAAAGATGAAATGATAAATATATATATAACAAATATATAAGTGTGTCTCTAACCTCATTTAAAAATCCAAGCTCTGGTCATGCATGGTTAAGAGACGACTTATAATTTAAGCTGCGACTGACTTCATTTAAAAATCCAAGCTTTGGTTATGCGTGGTCAGTGTGCTCTTAAATAAAAAAAAGGGAAAAAGGAAAATTGTGCTATAAATTGAAATTAATTTGAAATTCTCCTTTGTATATATAAAAATAGCCTATCAATTCATATTCTAATCTGTGAAATGTGTTGAAATATTATGACGTATTATGATTTGTTGATTGATAGATATTGAGATTTGAGATTATTCGATTTTGTCACTTAAATTGAATTATTAACTATAGTCCAAATCCATCACTGTTTTTTGTGCTTTATTTTTATATATAAAAAAAAAATCTATTGGAAAATAATTGAAAATCATTTTTTTTAACTCTCTCCATTTTATATAAAATTTATCGTAAATCCGTCATTTTCTGCAATGTGAAATATGCCACTAGTTCTCAGTTTATTATGATTTTTGTTTGACTGATTGGGATTTATAATGATCGTTCTTCCTCTTAAGCTGAAATTATATTTTTAGTCATTTTTCATCTGTATCATAAAATCTGTATCCTTTTGATGATAACAAAAGGGGGAGAATGGGGTTAGATTTTGATTTATGAGTGAATATTTGATAAATATTTTTAATTTTGAAAATTCATTATTATTCATACATTTGACTCATGCACAGTTATAGGGGGAGTTATCTGTTGTAGGGGGAGCAAATAAATAGGGGGAGTTCAATATTCACTGTCAAACACATTTATCATATACAAAATCTTTTATTTGTTTGTCATCATCAAAAGGGGGAGATTGTTGTATATAACGGTGTTGTATACACAATTATATGATTTTTGTTTGATGATAACAAACAAGTATATATTATCTTAAATGTGTTTGTCACAGTACTGTTTTATATTCACCTCAAACAAGAATATAATATTTATATTTAAGTGAAATACTACTGTACATACATTCAAATATTAACACAGTATTTTATTTAAATATAATATTTTATCTCTAACATTCAAACAGTACAACTCTGTATAACTCCACTATTTAAACATTCACTGTATATTGTACTTGTATAGAAACGGAATAAAATAGACAAGTTCGTTTGACAACAATAAAATGATATTTTATTTCAATCAAACTTGTTTATTACAGACATCAGTACATTTCATATATACATAGCTCCTCACTGCAACACTCATACATTCATTCAGTTTACATTTCATATATATCCATTTTCACTTGTATATACAGACTCATACATTCATTGACACCACACACTGTCTTCTTGTCTTCAGCTTGTCAGTCCTGTCATCACAGTCAGTCCAGTCATCCCAGCTTACCTGTCACACATGAAACACACACACACAGTACACTGCAATAGAAATAAAACAGAATACATGCAAATTTAAATTTTATTTTTTTTAAAAAAATTTTATTTGCCTCAGATTTCTGGTGTGTTTCTCATCATTTTTCATGACTTGATCTGATTTATAAAACTATCAATCTGTGTCTAGACAGCTTGTGATATTCACAATGATACACTGTAAATACCACAAGGCAGACAACATATATATCTCAAGCAGGGACAGGGACAACTAGTCTGATGGCTGCATGTACACACGTGTACACGTGTGCACTGCCACGCCAATCAATACACAACTGAGGAGTAGCCACTAGGACTATCTCAACTCAGTGCACAATGCAAATCAGTTTGCAAAAGTTCAGCAAGCATGTATGGTCAAGTCGACATAAACAACAAAGCTCAAACATGCAAAGTCCAAGTGTCAAGCCAAACATACATGGAATCAACTCAATGTAAAATCAAGAACAACTCAAAATAGTTGAGGCAGCACGACAGACATGATCAAGTGGTGTACACAGTCAGCAAGTGGTCGAGCATGTTCATGTGCAACAACATGTCTGAGCAATTCAGAGAAAGCACAAGTGAATATGTGCACAGAGATAGATGGATGGTTCAGCAAATACAAGAACAGGTAGGGCAAGTAGTTCGGCATGATAGCAACAAGACATAAGGGATGTTCAAGCTAATGATGTCAGAACAGCAAGATGGTGTCAGTTTCATAATATTACAGCTCAACAAATGCAAGAATGTCCAAGGCAGAGAGGTACAGCGAATACATGTTCACAAATGTAAAGTGGATTAAGTAAACAATGGTATGTGTGTGCACAAATAAAATGGTGCAACTGCTCAGCAGAAAATCATGTTCAAACAGGCTAGGATGGCATAAGTACAAGCATGTATGCAACAATGGTTTGCACAAATAACATGTATGAAAGGCAAATACACAGCAAATGGAGCGTGTATACAGTACATAATTCAAAGGGTCAAAACAGTGGTGATCAAGTTCACAAACCAGTGCTCGAATACAAGTCTGGACTGCACAAGTTTTGGTGAATCAACAGGTTCATTTGGTCTGAATGCACAAGTAAAAGAAATGGTCGAGCCAATATGCCTAAATGTACATGTACACATAATGCAGCAAAGATATCAAGGTTTTGATGAAGCATGCAAATAATGATTCAAGGAAAATCATGCAAAAAATATTGCTTGGCAAGGAAGCAATTTCAATAGTCCAGAATTCAATAGCAGAAATTGTCAAGCTAAAGGGGAAAATAATTTTCTGCTTCATCAATACTTTCCAGAAATCACATAACATATTTGGCAAGGTTACAACAGAGCATCGAATCAAGGGAACAAAATCATTTTTTGGCAAGTTCTTATTGACGCAGGAATCAATCTTTTATTTGATTTGGTAAAGGGAAAATCACAGATTTAAATCAAGTTCACAATGGTTTAAATACATATCCAGATTTATCATTTAAATCGAGTGATTCAATCATGGAAATCACGATTACACAAGGGATTACTCATAGCCACAAATAATTGTTTCCAGCTGTGCATCAAAGTCAAGGAATTCAAACCAGAAATCACGCAAGGGCCTATTCAGATGTTCAGATTTACTCAATTTTAATAAATAGCAAGGGATTTCATTTGAAGCATCTCAATCAGGTTCCAGATGTGCCACAAACCAGTTTTTTTTAGTCAAAGGCAACTTTCAAATCGAGGCAACATATTTAATCAATTAAATCGAAGAAAGTCAAAAAGGGAAACCCGCAAAAATTCATTCAATCAGAATTTATTAGCAAACATAAAAGGAGAAACCGCAATCAGTCAAGCTATAATTTTTTTTCGAAATCAGAGTTAGGGTTTTTGATTTACCCTATTTATCTACACACAGATTCATCATAGGCGAGCACATAGCGAAAATCGAAATCCAACACAACGAAATTCACAGAGCAGACAGAGAATTAAAAAAAAAAAAAACTCACAATCGATTTCGATCAGAAACCCTAGCCATCAGAATTCCCAATCAACCGATGATACAAGCCACCAGAGATTGAAGCCAAAAGACACGAGAATCAGAGTATCATATTTCATCAATTAAAGCATCACGATTCAGGGATTTGAAGAAACCCTAGTTTCTTTTGTCAGAGCCGCCATTGTCTTAAGAGAGAAAGAGGATCGGGCAAGAATGAAAACAAATGGGCCGGCCAAGATAAAAAAGGGGGTTTGGATTTGTTTAAAGGGGATGACCCCTTTAATATAAACTCCTTTATTTTTATATTTATTTTAAAAATTAGGGTTTATATTATTGTTTTACATTCTGTTGTTTTATTTAAATTGTGTTGTAAAATCATTTATGAACAGTTCTAGGTCTGTGAAATCTAGGGGGATTTAGTCAAGGAGTTGACTGTCAGTTTCAGAGTCTGTAAATCTGAGTTACGAGTTACAGGGTTTGTAATTCGGGAAATCTGATCTAGGGGTTTAGATCAGTCTAGGGATTTGAGCGTAGGGTTAGAATAGGAGCAGGGTTTGCGAGTGTACATGGTCTTGTATGCGGGATCTGTTCTATCACCTAGTAGAAACCTTAGAAATGCAGCAGTAGGCACGGTTTTGCCGAAGCTGGGTATATTTGTGTGTGATTTACTTTCTGCATTTCTGTTTTTGTTATATTCTGTAATCTGTTTATTATATATATCTTGTTAAATTTTTAATTCAGTTAAAAAACTGTGAAAAACCCTATTCACCCCCCCTCTAGGGTTATTCTAGATCCAACACTAAGAAGTGGCGAAGCCATTCTGCTTCTTCTCCTTCTTTATCTAAAGCAATAAACACAGATTCCATCGTTAATCGAGATATGCATGTTTCCTTAGTAGATTTCCACGACACTGCTGCTCCTGTTATAGTAAAAACATAACCACTTGTGGATTTTGATTCCTCTGAATCAGCAATCCAGTTGACATCACTATATCCTTCTAATACGGTTGGATATTTTTCGTAATGTAAAGAATAATTTGTGGTATTCTTTAAGTATCTAAGCACTCTCATTAGTGCTTTCCAGTGTTCCTTTCCTGGATTACTTGTATACCTGCATAGTCGACTTACTGCATAGGCTGTATCTGTTCTCGTGCAGTTCATAAGATACATTAGACATCCTATTACGCGAGAGTATTCCAGTTGCATTACACTCCCGTTAGTGTTTTTATGCAATACTTCTGACGGATTAAAAGGTGTACTTACTCCTTTGATCCTAAGATTTTGAAATCTTTCAATCACTTTGTCTAATTAATGTGACTGAGATAATTCAATTCCGTTAGGGGTTCTTATTATTTTGATTCCCAAAATAACATCTGCAACACCTAAATCTTTCATATCGAAATTGTGGATCAGCATTTTCTTTATGGTCTCTATAACTTTTACATTAGGACCAAAGATTAACATATCGTCCACATATAAGCAAATCATGACATACGACTGTCCAATTTGTTTGTAATAAACACATTTATCACATTCATTTATACGAAAACCATTTTGCATCATGACACTATCAAATTTTTCGTGCCATTGTTTTGGAGCTTGTTTGAGTCTGTATAATGATTTTACTAATTTACAGACTTTATTTTCATTTCCCTTGGATATAAAACCTTCGGGTTGCTCCATGTAGATTTCCTCATCGAGATCTCCATTCAAGAACACCGTCTTTACATTGATCAGATGAATCTCTAGATTATAGATCGATGCAATTGCTATTAACATTCTTATTGAGGTTATTCGTGTAACAGGTGAATATGCATCAAAGAAGTCTATTCCTTCTTATTGATAATATCCTTTGGCAACTAATCTGGCTTTATATTTGTCGATAGTGCCATCGGCTTTCATTTTCTTCTTGAAAATCCATTTGAAGCCAATTGGTTCTATTCTAGGTGGAATATCAACAATTTCCCAAGTTTTATTAATTATAATTGAATCAATCTCACTTTTGATTGCTTCTTTCCAACACGAAGATTCAGTAGACGACATTGCCTCTTTATATGTTTGAGGTTCACGTTCAAGTACGCAAGTGAGGAATTCCGAGCCAATAGACTTGGAAGTTCTGGCCCTTACGCATCTTCTTGGTTCAAGTTCACCGACTTCACTATGAGTTTCATCTTCATGTGGGCTACTTGATTCTTCTCGTGTCCTTTTGGGGACATTATATCCGTCATTTCTCTTGTGTGGAAACACATCTTCAAAGAATGAAGCATCTCTTGATTCCATGATTATATTTACATTGATATCATCAATATCAGACTTGTGTACCAAAAGTCTATATTTCCTACAATTCTTGGCAGGCCCTGGGTAGTAACATTCTATTGTTTTTGGTCCAAGTTTGACCTTCTTGGGAGGCGAGATTGCAACTTTTGCCAAGCATCCTCACACTTTGACCTATTTGAAGCTTGGTAAGTGTCCTTTCAATAATTCATATGGAATTTCCCCGTTTTACTGTGAGGAACCTTATTTAATATGTGATTCGACATATTCAAGGCTTCCCCCCACAAGTTTGTCGGTAAACCAGAGGTTAAAAGCATTGCATTAATCATATCTTTTAAGGTTCTGTTTTTCCTCTTGGCTATGCCATTTTGTTGTGGCGAATATGGTGCTGTGTTCCATTTTCTGCATAGAACTGTTCAAACGGCGATTCATATTCTCCTCCTCAATCGGATCTCAATATCCTGATCTTTTTATTAAGCTAATTTTCTACTTCTGCTTTATATTTTATAAACGATGTGATTGCTTCATCTTTACTATTTAAAAGATATATGTGGCAATATCATGTATAATCATCAATAAATGTGAAAAAAAATACTTTTTCCCACATCTTTTGGGTATGTTTTAGAAATCACATAAGCCAGTATGAATCATTCCCAATGGTTCAGTACGTTTGACAATAGTATGAAAAGGTTTCTTGACTGTTTTTGCTTCTACGGATGTCTCGCATTTGTAGCTTTTATCCACTTGAAATTTAGGATTTAATCCTAAACTTGCAATTTTATTCATCTTTCGGAAATTTATGTGTCCTAATCTATCATGCCATTATAAAGTTTCATGCTCAACGATATAAGAAACTTCTTTTTTATTCATAGCATTATCAGAATACATATAATTGCCGATTACAACTACATTTGCCTTAAATAGGCCAACACATAAGTAACCCCTTCCTATGTAGATTCTTGCCTTGTGCAGAACCATCTTGACCATCTTGAATCCCTTCTACGAAAGCATGGACCCAAAAATGAGATTCTTGTGGATCTCTGGAATATGAAGGACATCATTCAATCTAATAATCTTCCCAGAAGTGAACTTGAGGGTGACTGTCCTTTCTCTTCAACCATTGAAACCGATGAATTGCCCATATAGATTTTCTCATCTTGATTCAAATTGGTGTAGGTAAAAAAAACGGACTAATCAGAGCATATATGCGTAGTAGCACCGATGTCCAACCACCATTGCGTAGAATTTTGAATCTAGTTGCATTCGGACACAACTCCTGAAAAATTTGATTCATCGATGTCCGTGTTATCCACCACATTTGCTTTCGAATTTTTCTGTTTCTTGTGTCTGCACTCTATTGCTTGATGACAAGTCTTGCCACAAACCCAACATTCACCATTGAATTTCTTCGACTTCTTTTGGTTATTCTACTTATTTTCTGGTGCCTTTCTTTTCTTGTTTTTGTTTTTGAAGTGTCCTTTCTTCTATGAATCTTCAGCAACAAGCGCCTCTTCACTTTTGGGTTGAGTGACTCCGCGATTATCTGCCTCTATCTTTAATCTGACGATGAGGTCTTGCAAGGATATCTCCTTCTTTTCGTGCTTCAAGTAGTTGCGGTTGTCCCTCCAAGATGGTGGTAATTTTCCAGTAATTGCTTCAACCAGAAATGATGCACCAACTTTGTGGCCTTCTGCTTCCATTTCATGGATAATAATTTGCAACTCTTGCACTTGAGAGGTCACTGACTTTGAGTCGACCATTTTATGGTCCATAAACTTATCAACGATGAACTTTTTCAAACTCACATTCTACGTCTTGTACTTTGTAGCCAGTGCAATCCAAAGAGCTTTTGCAGTCTTTATGGGCTGGTACACTTTGTAAAGGACCTTTTCTAGGCAGTTGAGAATGTAGTTTCTGCATAAAAAGTCTGATTGCCTCCACGCATCAATTGAATGACCATCATGCTTATTTTCATCCTTGTCGTTCCTGGTGTAGGCGGCACCGGTTCATCTTCTTCAAGATAGTTTTGCAAACCAAGGGTGGTGAGATAGAACAACGTCTGACTCTGCCATGTCAAAAAATCATCATGTTCGCCTTTGAACAAGTCTGGCTTGTTCAAATTGCCAGTTTTTATTGACAATTGACTTGCTGCCATTTCTGTTTTGTCAAAATCAGGAAAGTCTTAAGCTGTTAATCTTAATATAGCGAAACAGAATTTGCAACTACACAAATGTCTTTCACAAGTTTGTAGAAAGAAATTTAAACCGCAAAAATGAAGTCTAACTGAGTTCGTCTGAGGCCTATAAATACAGTTTCTTTAAGACTTTATTTTCAGCCTCTCGAGAAACAAAGACGTTGCTGCACAGAATTACGAGGAGTATGTCAGACAGTATTTCTCGTTAATGGCGGCAGAGAAAGAGCAGAAAACTGAAGGAGATGAGAAGGGAACAAATTGTAAAATCATATCGATTTGATTAGGATCGATTAGTTTATATAATCCTACTCGCGTCTATTTGAATAGATCCATCTTTCTGTATCGCGCCCGTTTGGTATATACGGGTTACTGTTTGAATTCAAATGGCAACGAGTATTAACGGGCTGCATCCGTTCAATTTATCTGGGTCAAACCCGTTTGCTTCTCTTGTTGGGTCGCACCCATTTTATTGTCGAACTCAATGAAAAAACGAACCAGAAAAATGGTGACGTTTTTTGTCGCAAAAATAAGATTTCTGACCAAACCCAAACCCGACCTGACCCGGTTCGGTTCGTACGGGATGGGCGGGTGGTGCGCTCGCGTATGTGTTTGGTTCACACGATCTAAATCCTCTTCCTCACACAAAATTACCTTACCCTAAGGGCCAATATAGAGAGTGAGGAATAGTTATATATCCTTAAATCTTTTCTTCATTTTGCTTATGTGGGACTGAAGTAAATTTCATTCATTTTCTTTGATTTCTAACAATCCCCCACATGAATGATAATATACTTTTCCCCCACAAAAATTGAAATATCACTGACTACATATGGAATAATGCTTTATCTAGGATAAGTAGATATTTCACTTTGAACTTTCCTTAGTTAAAATTTATCGGATATACTTGGATGATCGGTGAATTATTTCATCTTGAACCATCTGCCATTATTGTATAACCAGATAATGAGTTAATCAAACATTATTTCCCTTCTCATCCTATTTCTTGGTTGTGTTCATTTTGGTCCTGAACAATTTCTAGTTCCGCGAGTGTATACAGAGAATATAAGCCTTTAATATTCTCATAGATCTGACCCAGCTCACACTAACATAGGTGATCGCTATCATTAGGAGTATCCTACATATACCCCACTTGTTATTTTACAAGATATGGTCATCATTAAAAAGCATAGCTTTAACCTGTGAAACTTCTGTATGCATGCATTTTATATTTGTGCACCATAGGAATGTAATTGGACTATGCCCTAACAAATGCATTACGTCTTAAGTTATTCAGAACTGGTTTGCCTATTGATCATAGTCCGTGGGATCTCCAGTCGCTAGGATAGGTTTCTGTATAAGATAACTCTTGTTGGTTTAGGCTTTTAAACCCATTCCCCTCGATGCGCAGTCGATTTTCTCTCTTGATAACCCTTTTGTAAATGGATCGGCAAGGTTATCATTGGTTCTTACATTATCAATGGAGATAGTTCAATTTGAGAGTAACTGCCTAACTGTGTTATGGCATCGACGAATGTGTCGAGATTCTCCATTGTACACAAAGTTTTTCACTCTATTTAGCGCTGCTTGATTGTCGCAGTGAATACATATGGCCGTTGCAGGTTTAGGCCAAAATGAAATATCTTCTAAGAAGTGACGAAGCCATTCTGCTTCTTCTCATGCTTTATCTAAAGCGATGAACTCAGATTCCATCGTTGATCGAGCTATGCATGTTTGCTAGTAGATTTCCACGACACTGCTGCTCCTGCTAGAGTAAAAACATAACCACCTGTGGATTTTGATTCCTTTGAATCGGCAATCCTGTTTGCATCACTATATCCTTCTAATACGGCTGGATATTTTCCGTAATGCAAAGAATAATTTGTGGTATTCTTTAAGTATGCAAGCACTCTCATTAGTGCTTTCCAGTGTTCCTTTCCTGGATTACTTGTATACCTGCTTAGTCGACTTACTACATAGGCTATGTCTGGTCTCGTGCAGTTCATAAGAAACATTAGACATCCTATTACGCGAGAGTACTCCAGTTGCATTACACTCTCATTAGTGCTTTTATGCAGTACTTCTGACGGATTAAAAGGTGTTCTTACTCCTTTAATCCCAAGATTTTAAAATCTTTCAATCACTTTGTCTACGTAATGTGACTGAGATAATTCAATTCCATTAGGGGTTCTTATTATTTTGATTCCCAAAATAACATCTGCAACTCCTAAATCTTTCATATCGAAATTGTTGATCTGCATTTTCTTTATGTTCTCTGTATCTTTTACATTAGGACCAAAGGTTAACATATCGTCCACATATAAGCAAATCATGACATATGACTGTCCAATTTGTTTGTAATAAACACATTTATCACATTCGTTTATACGAAAACCATTTTGCATCATGACACTATCAAATTTTTCGTGCCGTTGTTTTGGAGCCTGTTTGAGTCCATATAATGATTTTACCAATTTACAGACTTTATTTTCATTTCTCGTGGATACAAAACCTTCTGGTTGCTCCATGTAGATTTCCTCATCGAGATCTCCATTCAAAAACGCCGTCTTTACATCCATCTGATGAATCTGTAGATTATAGATGGACGCAATTACTATTAATATTCTTATTGAGGTTATTCGTTCAATGGGTGAATACGTATCAAAGAATTCTATTCCTTCTTTTTGATGATATCCTTTGGCTTCTATTCTGGCTTTATATTTGTCGATAGAGCTATCGGCTTTCATTTTCTTCTTGAAAATCCATTTGCAGCCAATTGGTTTTATTTCTGGTGGAATATTAACAATTTCCCATGTTTTATTACTTATAATTGAATCATTCTCACTTTTGATTGCTTCTTTCCAACACGAAGATTCAGAAGACAACATTGCCTCTTTATATGTTTGAGGTTCATGTTAAAATACGTAAGTGAGGAATTCCGAGCCAAAAGACTTGGAAGTTCTGTCCCTTACGCTTCTTCTTAGTTCAAATTCACCGACTTCACGATGAGTTTCATCTTCATATGGGCTATTTGATTCTTCTCGTGTCCTTTTGGGGAAATTATATCCATCATTTCTCTTATGTGGAAACACATCTTCAAAGAATGAAGCATCTCTTGATTAAATGATTGTACTTACATGGATATCATCTATATCAGACTTGAATACCAAAAATTTATATGCACTACTATTCTGGACAGGCCCTAGATAGTAACAATTTATTGGTTTTGGTCCAAGTTTGACCTTCTTGGGAGGCGGGATTGCAACTTTTGCCAAGCACCCCCCACACTTTGAGGTATTTGAAGCTTGGTTGTCCTTTCAATAACTCATATGGAATTTTTCTCGTTTTACTATGAGGAACCTTATTTAATATGTGATTCGACATAATCAAGGCTTCCTCCCACAAGTTCGTTGGTAAACCAGAGGTTAAAAGCATTGCATTAATCATATCTTTTAAGATTCTGTTTTTCCTCTCGGCTATGCCATTTTGTTGTGGCGAATATGGTGCTGTTGTTTGATGAATTATTCCATTTTCTGCATAGAACTGTTCAAACGGTGATTTGTATTCTCCACCTCGATCGGATCTCAATATCTTGATCTTTTTATTAAGCTGATTTTCTACTTCAGCTTTATATTTTATAAACGATGTGATTGCTTCATCTTTACTGCTTAAAAGATATACGCAGCAATATCGTGTATAATCATCAATAAATGTGATAAAATACTTTTTCCCACCTCTTGTAGGTAAGTTTTTGAAATCACATAATTCAGTATGAATCATTCCCAATGGTTCAGTATTTCTGTCAATAGTATGAAAAGGTTTCTTAACCATTTTTACTTCTACGCATGTCTCACATTTTTAGCTTTTATCCACTTAAAATTTAGGAATTAATCCTAAATTTGCAATTTTATTCATCTTTCGGAAATTTATGTGTCCTAATCTATCATGCCATAATAAAGTTTCATGCTCAACGATATAAGAAACTTCTTTTTTATTCATAGCATTATCAGAATACATATTATTGCCGATTACGGCTAAATTTGCCTTAAATAGGCCATCACAAAATAACCCCTTCTTATGTAGATTCCTGCCTTGGAAAAAACCATCTTGTCTGAATCGAAGACCATCTTAAATCCCTTCTTCGAAAGCATGGACCCAGTAATGAGATTCTTGCGGATCTCTGGAACATGAAGGACATCCTTCAGTCTAATAGTATTCCCAAAAGTGAACTTGAGGGTAACTTTTCTTTTGACTTCAATTATTGAAACCGATGAATTTCCCATATAGAGTTTCTCATCTTGATTCAATTTGGTGTAGGTTGAAAAAACGGACTTATTAGAGCATATATGGCTAGTAGCACCCGTGTCCAACCACCATTGTGCAGAATTTTGAATCAAGTTGCACTCGGACACAACTCCTGAAAAATTCAATTCATCGATGTCCATTTATCCACCACATTTGCTTCTAAATTATTCTGTTTCCTGTGTCTGCACTCTTTTTCTTGATGACCAGTCTTGACCCAACATTCACTATTGAATTTCTTGGACTTCTTTTGGTTATTCTGCTTATTTTCTGGTGCCTTTCTTTTCACGTTTTTGATTTTGTTTTTGAAGTGTCCTTTCATCTCTGACCCTTCAGCCACATGCGCCTCTTCACGTTTGGGTTGAGTGACTCCGCGATTGTCTGCCTCAATCTTTAGTCTGACGATAAGTGTAACACCCCGTATTTTCTATGATCGTATAAGTAACAAATCAGAGAATAAATAAATTATAAAATAAGAATCATGGGAAACGGGTTGGGCCATTGCGTTTGTCTCGAAATTCTGCTTGGAAACGAGTCCGAATTTTCGAGAAACGGAGTCTGTATGAGGGAGATATGACCCTCTGAAGTTTCAAAGAATTTCAGAATCGAAAACAGCTCGAAAATTCGAATTCGAATTCAAAATCCTAGAACATGTTGGACGAGAAAATTCCCGCCCATGGACCAGGTCGACCATAGTGTTGACCTCCCTGGGCCAGGTTGACCATAGTGTCGACCAGGGGGACCAGGTCGACCATAGTGTCGACCTGGGGGTCGACTTGCTCCCGAAACCCACTTTCTTAACCTGATGCATTCTGATGTATTTAGACTCGTTTTCTGTCTAGATTCATCCGCCTAATCCTATATAAACATTACCCTAGCCTCATCTTCTCTACACAATTTCATTCTATCTATATTCTGCCTCTGTTCTAATTAAAAATAAAAATGGCGTCGCTACCCTGCTGGAATCAAAACTTGGACTGATCAATCTTCTTCCAACCTGAATAGAATTAGAAGCTAAATCAAATCTCAAATCCAAGTTTAGAGCTACAACAATTAAAGAGGAATAATTCAGCATTTCTGCATCAACACTAGTTTATTTCCTTTCTTAAACCACGAAAGACAAGTACAATTATTTTCCGCTATAAACGTTCATTATGATTGTGACATGAACTGTAAATCTGAATTTGAGGTTATGTCTATTCTGTTTAGATCTATCTTATTCTGCATATCTTTCTTCTTTCTTTTCTATAGCCAGGCTACTACGAGCCTGAGCCAAATCTCATAAGAGATTAACGCGCGAACGCTAAAATGTTTGGAACAAATAATGAATGATGCATAATTAGACAGGACTGATTCGAGGACATGACATAAAATCTGAGGCATATAATTGGACATGTGGCATATTTAACATATGACTTGAGATTGAGGCAAAAAATATATTGGACTTATTACTTGGGATTCGGGCGTAGATTTAACCATAAACATGGAACTAAATTAGATACATAGTACATGTTGTAATCTAGATCTGTAGTTAATTTGAGAAATAAACATATGTTAGACCTAGATCAGTTCATACTAGGTATGATAATCTGTGATTTGGGAGAAGGGGAATTATAGGACAACTTGAAACTTGGGGGCATAGTGCATGTCTTAAATCAAGGTCTGATGTTAGAGTTTAAAGATAATTTACAACATGTTATGCATGAACGATAATGCATGTTGAGGACATACTACAAGTTATAGATTAAAAATCTAGATTTTTGGGACATATTCTTTTATGTAAAAACTCATGACTTGGAAAAGGGATATGTGACTTAGGCATAAAGACCCATACAAAAATAGGATAACTATTAATGTGAATGCGCCTAAATAAGGGTTTTTGGATATCTGGCATCATAGGCTATAATTTGGCATAATTCATATTATTTATATCGTGATTTATGGAGAATATTCTGTACTATGCAATGTTTAATTAGGAGCATATGTGGCAAGTGAGTTTAGGTTAAATTTATGGTTAGGCAAGATATGATATATATAATCTGCTAAATCTGTTATATTGCCTAATCTGCTAGTTCTGTTATATTGCCTAATCTGCTAGTTCTGTTGCCTAAACTGCTAATTAGATTGAATTGCCTAATCTGCTAATTATGTTAAATTACCTTATCTGCTAAATTTTCTAAATAGCCTAATCTGTAAGATCTGTTATCTGTTTAAATCCGTTGAATGATGTAATCTGTTGGAACTGAAATGCTGAAATTTGAAGAATAGGCTCGACTTAAAATTGAGCAAAACTTGTTAATAGAACCACGAATAATCTGTTGTAATTTGTACAGAAGTTTAATTTGTTAAATAAACAGAATTAATCTGATATCTGAAAAATCTGTATTGTAATGAATTGGCTATGACACGAGGTTAGACTCTGTTTGCGGTAGAAGTATGCCCGAAACCAATCGACTTAACCAACGACCACAAACTGTCAGTCTAATGTGAGAGGTTGTAGGCATAACTAAAATATGCTTAGACCCGAGGTTAGGTCTGGCTTGTGGCAGAAGTCTGCCCGGAACCGCCCGGCATATCCAGCGGCCACAAGCTACCGACCTAATGTGAGAGGTCTGTGCATTAATAATAAATTAATGCAAATCTGGGATAAATATGATGTCTAAAATGTGTTAGGTGGATAGGGTTAAACCAATTGGACTAATGAATTTAACAAATCCGTTTCGTGAATCTACAGGCCCAATTACAAAGTTAGACAAATTTGTAAATCTGTTAAATCCGTATATCTGATCTGTTAGTCTGAAAACTTGTCTGATCTGTGAACTAGTTGATCTGAACTCTGTATGTCTGAACTTGTAAACAAGTTAATCTGAAATCTGTTACTCTGGGGGACACAAGGTTAGGAGGGAAATACTTGTGTCATCTGTTGTTTGGGACCCATATTAGTCAGTAACCCTTTCTGGTATCAAAACTTTGACCCAACAGTAGGTAGGGTCCGGGCACGCTTACTGAACTAATTATAAGTGGTTCATTCTGATAATGGCGAGGGGTGTTGATGATGCGTTCCAACTGGGTCATGTACGTGCATGGATCCCGGTCTGCCTCTAAGGATGTAAGATGCCGTGACATCTGTAAATAGGCCTGTGCCAATTGGTTGTCACTTTAGGGAGTGATACACCTTATTGTGGAGCCGACACAGGGTATTTATGTATTAGGGAGCCGATCGCTTGGGGTAGGGTTTTAGGGTACACTTAGTTCTGTCTGTTTCTGTTGGTACTGGTTGTTTCTGTTGGGTGGCAACACCTGTCTGCGTGGTACCGTATGTTCGGGTGGTAAAGGCCCATTTACTATTGTACACCTAATTCTACATTCTGTTTCCATAGGGATTAATCTGTTTCTGTTTGTTTCTGTTCGGGTGGTAAAGGCCCATTGTTAACATTCTGTTTCTGTCTGTTTCTGTTCGGGTGGTAAAGGCCCATTATCATCATTCTGCTTCTGTCTGTTTCTGTTCGGGTGGTAAAGGCCCATTATTAGCTTTCTGTTTCTGTGGAAATTATTCTGTTCATGTTTCTGCTTCAGTTTAGACATTAGGGTGACACCTAATCCTGTTATACTAGTATTAGTGGAGAGAAATGAAAAGTAATATTATTCTGTTTCTTCTGTTTAACCTAAGTACATCTGCTGCTCCTGTTACTATTATCTCTCATCCAGTTTTATTTTCGTGCCATGATTATTATTATCTGTTCATATGCTGAAAGTCATTGGACTTGCCAGACTTTATGTCTGACCTTGCTTTCTTTCGCCCCTTTTCTTCCGTTCCCCCCCATGTTTTCCAAGGAAGGAACACTTTAGCTTGATCCAGATTGCTTCTGCTTGAAGTACTTAGAGTGCTTAAAGTATGGCTTGACTCTTTGTGGCAGATTCTGTGGGGATTATGACTTTAAAGTTTTGTACTCTGATGATTTTCGGAACAAGACTGATATTTATGTACTTGAGATTTTGGTAAAGATGTAACCAAACTGATTTCTGTTTTCCGCTGTAATAAAGATTTAATTTCTCAAGTATTGTTTATATGTCTTGTAAATTTCTGTTCTGTCTACTAAAATGCCCCACCAAAGTTAAGGCATTCCCTTTGTGAGTGACCTTAACGGAGGTAGGGGTGTTACACTTGGTATCAGAGCTGAAGGTTACCAGACTAGATAAAAAGTTTTTGAAAACTATTTTAAAAAAGCTTTTAAAAAGGAAGTATTTTCGAAAAATAAAGTTTATTTTGAAAAACATAATCCCCAAAGAGCCATATATCTATCTTTTCCGTCCTCCATTTTAAATATTTTTCTTTCATTCCAACATGTCTGGGAATCTTAACTTTCCAGAAGGCGTGCCAATACCTAGCTGGTTCAGGAGGTACTTAGAGGCTAGGGCCAACGATGCAGGCCCAACAGATATTCCTCCTCCAGCTGCAGCGATTCCTCCTCCTCCGGCCCCTCCTCGTGCAATTGCTTTTTCAAAGATCTGTAAAGATTTTAGGGCCATGGGTGGAAAGGATTTCAAGGGAACTGAATCATTCATAAAAGCGAGGAACTGACTGAAAGAAACTGAGGATTTGTTCGTTATCTTCGAGGTGGATGACATGAAGAAGGTACAATTGGCGGTGTGGTTGCCCAAGGATGAAGCTTCCTATTGGTGGGAAGTCACCAACGCCGAGAGACCGGTTGAAACATCGATGGATTTCAGAACAAGGTTTGAGACGAAATTCCTCTCGCAAGCTGAACGAAGTCTACAACTGGAAAAGTTCTTGTCTCTTAAGCAAGGAAGTACGACGGTCAGGGAATACGTCAATCAGTTCAACCAACTAGCCAGGTTCGGGCTAGATTTAGTCAACACCCAGCATAAAAAGGCTCTCCGCTTTGTTAAAGGAATGAACGAGCCACTACACAGCCTAGCCATGACCCATGTACCCATGGGAGCGACTTACGAGAGATTGGTGGACATGGCACTACTGGACAAGGAAGACAATGACAAGAAGGTGGCAAAGAAGGAAGAACCACAGAACAAGAAAGCATGGCCCAAAAAGGAAACACAAAATAAGGGTGAAAAGTCTGAAGAGAAGAAGGAGAAAAAGTGCTTTACTTATGGAAGCTCGACTCATCTGAACAAGGATTGCAGAAAAAGAAAGGGCACTTGCTTCAACTGTGGTGAGATGGGACATTTCACTAGGGACTGTCCGAAGAAACGAGGGCAAGGGCAGAGGGCAGGACCAACTTCTGGAAGGCAGGCAGACGTCCTTGAGGCTAGTGGACAGGATAGAAATAGGAAAACTTTCTATAGGAGGTTTAATTTCTTTATCTAATTTCTGAGTTAAAACTCTTTTCTGATTCTGGTTTTTCGATTCTGTAATCGATACTCTGCACTTGTATACTAGTACTGTTTCTGATTCCGCTGTAGACTCAGACCCATAAGGGTTATGACTCATCCGATTGTGATAAGTTCGGTATTTGTGTTGAGCGTTAAGTTGACTATGATGCATGCATTCTGGGTTTTTATCATGCTTAGTTTCCTAAGAATCATTTAGTAATCTGATCTGTACCGGTAATATGTAAATAACTGAATATTTCTGATAAGGTTGAGATTTCCAGTTTTGACATTGTCTAAAGAGGGTAATCCTCTGGGTATCAATCTGATGTTGATTTCGGTCTTCAGGCTGACACGTAGGGGAATTTGTCTCTCAACCAAGGTCTAATGGAAACCAAGGTTTTTTTGTTTTGTCTGTACTCGCTTTCATCATTCAACTGTATCCTATCGATCGAGTCTTCGAACTATAGATAGGAATCCTATGGATGTAAACATGTGTTTGAAACATGTTATGTTTGATGGTTGCAAGTGGATGCAAGTGGTTGCTAGTGGTTGCTCGTGGATGCATATACACACACTAGGCACTAGATCGGCTCGAAAACACTCTCAAACGGCATATGGATGTGTGAGCATTTTCAATTTTTGTGGATGCAAAATGGTTGACTCATTACATGGATGTTGCATTTGGATGAACGATTGTGCACACATTTAGAAATAATATGTATCAAATAGGAAGATTGCATACATGTTGGACTCATGACACTGACATAGTTAGCATTAAAGAGGTCAACTGAATCAGTGGACCGCCTGATCTTTGATTTAGATAAGGAACATATACACACACTTTTGCATATGTTCATACAACATTAGAAGTTTTCTAAGGACAATGGACGCTTGTGGATGATGGTTGAGTAGATGGATCACTGGATGGTAGGACACATTCTACTCAACTTGAAGATTTCGGGGACGAAATCCTTTAAGGAGGGGAGAATGTAACACCCCGTATTTTCTGTGATCGTATAAGTAACAAATCAGAGAATAATTAAATTATAAAATAAGAATCAAGGGAAACGGGTTGCGCCAATGCGTTCGTCTCAAAATTCTGCTTGGAAACGAGTCCGAGTTTTCGAGAAACGGAGTCCGTATGAGGGAGATATTGCCCTTCGAAGTTTCAGAGAATTTCAGAATCGAAAACAGCTCGAAAATTCGAATTCGAATTCGAAATCCCATAATAGGCTGGGCGGGAAAATTCCTGCCCATGGACCAGGTCTACCTGGGGGTCGACCATAGTGCCGACCTCCCAGGGCCAGGTTGACCATAGTGTCGACCTGGGGGCCGACCCGCTCCCGAAACCCACTTTCTGAACCTGATGCATTCTGATGTATTTAGACTCGTTTTCTATCAAGATTCGTCCGCCTAATCCTATACAAACAACCCCCTAGTCTCATCTTCTATACACAATTTCATTCTATCTATATTCTGCCTCTGTTCTAATTAAAAATAAAAATGGCTTCGCTACCCTGCTGGAATTAAAACTTGGACTGATGAATCTTCTTCCAACCTGAATAGAATTAGAAGCTAAATCAAATCTCAAATCCAAGTTTAGAGCTACGACAATTAAAGAGGAAAAATTCAGCATTTCTGCATCAACACTAGTTTATTTCCTTTCTTTAAACCATGAAAGGCAAGTACAGTTATTTTCCGCTATAAACGTTAATTATGATTGTGACATGAACTGTAAATCTGAATTTGAGGTTATATCTGTTCTGTTCTGTTAAGATCTATCTTATTCTGTATCTCTTTCTTCTTTCTGTTCTATAGCCAGGTTACTACGAGCCTGAGCCAAATCTCATAAGAGATTAACGCGCGAACGCTAAAATGTTTGGGACAAATAATGAATGATGCATAATTAGACAGGACTGATTCGAGGACATGACATAAAATCTGAGGCATATAATTGGACATGTGGCATATTTAACATATGACTTGAGATTGAGGCAAAAAATATATTGGACTTATGACTTGGGATTCGGACGTAGATTTAATCGTAAACATGGAACTAATTTAGATACATAGTACATGTTGTAATCTAGATATGTAGTTAATTTGAGAAATAAACATATGTTAGACCTAGATCTGTTCATACTAGGTATGATAATCTGTGATTTATGAGAAGGGGAATTATAGGACAACTTGAAACTTGGGGGTATAATGCATGTCTTAAATCAAGGTTTGATGTTAGAGTTTAAAGATAATTAACAACATGTTATGCATGAACGATAATGCATGTTGAGGACATACTACATGTTATAGTTTAAAAATCTAGATTTTTGGGACATATTCTTTTATGTAAAAGCTCATGACTTGGAAAAGGGATATGTGACTTAGGCGTAAAGACCCATACAAAAATAGGATAACTATTAATGTGAATGCGCCTAAATAAGGGTTTTTGGATATCTGGCATCATAGGCTATAATTTGGCATAATTCATATTATTTATCGTGATTTATGGAGAATATTCTGTACTGTGCAATGTTTAATTAGGAGCATATGTAGCAAGTGAGTTTAGGCTAAATTTATGGTTAGGCAAGATATGATATATATAATCTGCTAAATCTGTTATATTGCCTAATCTGCTAGTTCTGTTATATTGCCTAATCTGCTAGTTCTGTTGCCTAAACTGCTAATTAGATTGAATTGCCTAATCTGCTAATTATGTTAAATTACCTTATCTGCTAATTCTGCTAAATAGCCTAATCTGCAAGATCTGTTATCTGTTTAAATCCGTTGAATGATGTAATCTGTTGGAACTGAAATGCTGAAATTTGAAGAATAGGCTCGACTTAAAACAGAGCAAAACTTGTTAATAGAACCTTGATTAATTTGCTGTAATTTGTACAGAAGTTTAATCTGTAAAATAAACAGAATTAGCCTGATATCTGAAAAATCTGTATTGAAATGAATTGGCTATGACACGAGGTTAGACTCTGTTTGCGGTAGAAGACTGCCCGAAACTAACCGGCTTAACCAGCGACCACAAACTGTCAGCCTAATGTGAGAGGTCGTAGGCATAACTAAAATATGCTTAGACCGGAGATTAGGTCTGGCTTGTGGCAGAAGTCTTCCTTGAATCGCCCGGCATATCCAGCGGCCACAAGCTACCGACCTAATGTGAGAGGTATGTGCATTAATATTTAATTAATGCAAATCTGGGATAAATATGATATCTAAAACGTGTTGGGTGGATAGGGTTAAACCAATTGGACTAATGAATTTAACAAATCCGTTTCATGAATTTGTAGGCCCAATTACAAAGTTAGACAAATCTGTAAATCTGTTAAATCCGTATATCTAATCTGTTAGTCTGAAAACTTGTCTGATCTGTGAACTGGTTGATTTGAACTCTGTATGTCTGAACTTGTAAACAAGTTAATCTGAAATCTGTTAGTCTGGGGGACACAAGGTTAGGAGGGAAATAACTTGTGTCATCTATTGTTTGGGACCCATATTAGTCAGTAACCCTTTCTGGTATCAAAACTTTGACCCAACAGTAGGTAGGGTCCGGGCACGCTTACTGAACTAATTATAAGTGGTTCATTTTGATAATGGCGAGGGGTATTGATGGTGCGTTCCAACCGGGTCATGTGCATGCATGGATCCCGGTCTGCCTCTGAGGATGTAAGACGCCGTGACATCTCTAAATAGGCCTGTGTCAATTGGTTGTCACTTTAGGGAGTGATACACCCTATTGTGGAGCTGACACAGGGTATTTATGTATTAGGGAGCCGATCGCTTAGGGTAGGGTTTTAGGGTACACTTAGTTCTGTTTTTTCTGTTGGTACCGTCTGTTTCTGTTGGGTGGCAATACCTGTCTGCGTGGTACCGTCTGTTCGAGTGGCAAAGGCCCATTTATTAGTGTACACCTAATTCTACATTCTGTTTCCGTAGGGATTAATCTGTTTCTTTCTGTTTCTGTTTGGGTGGTAAAGACCCATTATTAACATTCTGTTTCTGTCTGTTTTTGTTCGGGTGGTAAAGGCCCATTATCAGCATTCTACTTCTGTTTGTTTCTGTCTGGGTGGTAAAGGCCCATTATTAGCTTTATGTTTCTGTGGAAATTATTCTGTTCTTGTTTCTGCTTCAGTTTAGACATTAGGGTGACACCTAATCCTGTTATACTAGTATTAGTGCAGAGAAATGAAAAGTAATATTATTCTGTTTCTTCTGTTTAACCAAAGTACATTTCCTGCTCCTGTTACTGTTATCTCTCATCCAGTTTTATTTGCATGCCATGATTATTATTATCTGTTCATATGCTGAAAGTCACAGGACTTGCCAGACTTTATGTCTGACCTTGCTTGTTTTCGCCCCTTTTCTTCCGTCCCCCCCCCCCCCCCAGGTTTTCCAAGGAAGGAACACTTTAGCTTGATCCAGATTGCTTCTGCTAGAAGTACTTAAAGTGCTTAAAGTATGGCTTGACTCTTTGTGGTAGCTTCTGTGGGGATTATGACTTTAAAGTTTTGTACTCTGATGACTTTCTGAACAAGACTGATATTTATGTACTTGAGTTTTTGGTAAAGATGTAACCAAACTGATTTCTGTTTTCCGCTGTAATAAAGATACAATTTCTCAAGTATTGTTTATCTGTCTTGTAAATTTCTGTTCTGTCTACTAAAATGCCCCACCAAAGTTAAGGCATTCCCTTTGTGAGTGACCTTAACGGAGGTAAGGGTGTTACAATAAGGTTTTCTAAGGATATCTTCTTCTTTTGGTGCTTCAAATAATTGTTGTAGTACCTCCAAGATGGTGGTAATTGTCCAGTAATTGCTTCAACCAGAAATGGTTCACCAACTTTCTGGCCTTCTTCTTCCATTTCATGGATAATAATTTGCAACTCTTGCACTTGATAGGTCACCGACTTTGAGTCGACCATTTTATAGTCCATAAACTTGTCAACGATGAACTTTTTCAAACTCACATTTTACGTCTTGTACTTTGTATCCAATGCATTCCAAAGAGCTTTTTTAGTCTTTTTGGGCTGGTATACTTTGTATAGGACCTTGTCTAGGCAGTTGAGAAATTATTTTCTTCGTAAAAAGTCTGAATGCCTCCGCGCATCAATATAATGACCATCATGCTTATTTGCATCCTTGGTGTCTCATGGTGCAGGCGGCACCGGTTCAGCTTCTTCAAGATACTTCGGCAAACCAAGGGTGGTGAGATAGAACAACATCTGACTCTGCCACGTCAGAAAATCATCACCTTTGCCTTTGACCAAATCTGGCTTGTTCAAATTGCCAGTTTTTATTGATAATTGCTTTGCTACCATTTCTGTTTTGTCAAAAACAGGAAAGTCTTAAGACGTTAATCTTAATATAGCAAAACAGAATTCACAACTACATAAAATTCTATCACAAATTTCTGGAAAGATAGTTAAACCGCAAAAATGAAGTCTAACCGAGTTCGTCTGAGGCCAGCAAATACAGTTTCCTTAAGACTTTATTTTCGGCCTCTCAGAGCACAACATACGTTGCTACAAGGAATTGTAAGGAGTATGTCTGTTAGTATTTCTCGTTAATGGCAGCAATGAAAGAGCAGAAAACAGAAGGAGATGGGATGGGAACGAATTGTAAAACTATATCGATTTGATCAGGATCGATTGGTTTATATAATCCTACTCACGTCTGCATGAACAGATGCATCTTTCTGTATCACGCCCGTTTGGAATATACGCGTTACTATTTGAATTCAAATGGCAATGAGTATTAACGGGTTGCATCCATTCAATTTATCTGGGTCGCTCCCGTTTGCTTCTCTTGTGGGGTCGCACCCATTTTATTGTCGCATTCATTCAAAAAACAAACCAGAAAAATGGTGAAGTTTTTTGTAGCAAAAATAAAATTTCTGAGCAAACCCAAACCCGACCCGACCCGGTTTAGCACGGGACGGGCGGGTGACGCGCGTGCGTGCATGGGTGTTTGGTTCACATGACCAAAGTCCTCCCCCTCGCACAAAATTACCTGACCCTAAGGGCCAATATAGGGAGTGAGGAATAGGTATATATCCTTAAATCATTTCTTCATTTTTCCGATGTGAGACTAAAGTAAATTTCATTCATTTTCTTTGACTTCTAACAATCCCCTACATGAATGATAATATACTTTCCCCCTACATAAATTGAAATATCATTGACTACATATGGAATAATGCTTTATTTAGGATAATTTGATATTTTACTTTGAACTTTCCCTAGTTAGAACTTATCGGATATGCTTGGCTAATCGGTGAATTATTTCATCTTGAACCGTCTGCTGTTATTGTATAACCAGGCAATAAGTTTAATAAAACATTATTTCCCTTCTCATCCAATTTCTTAGTTGTGTTCATTTTGGTCCTGAACAATTTCTGGTTCTGCGAGTGTATATAGAGAATATAAGCCTTTAATATTCTCATAGAGCCGACCCAGCTCACACTAACATAGGTGATCGCAACCATTAGGATTATCCTACATATATCACACTTGTTATTTTACAGGATATTGTCATCATTAAAAAGCATAGCTATAACCTGTGAAACTTATGTAGGCTTGCATTTTATATTTATGCACCATAGGAATGTAATAGGACTATGTCCTAACAAATGCATTAGGTCTTGAGTTATTCAGAACTGGTTTGCCTATTGATCCTAGTCCGTGGGATCTCTAGTCACTAGGATAGGTTTCCGTATAAGATAACTCTTGTTGGTTTAGACTTTTAAACCCGTTCCCCTCGATGCGCAGTCAATTTTCTCTCTTGATAACCCTTTTGTAAATGGATATGCTAGGTTATCATTGGTTCTTACATAATCAATGGAGATAGTTCCATCTGAGAGTAACTACCTAACTATGTTATGGCATCGACGAATGTGTCGAGATTTTCCATTGTACACAAAGTTTTTCTCTCTACTTAGCGTTGCTTGATTGTCGCAGTGAATACATATGGCCGTTACATGTTTAGGCCAAAGTGGAATATCTTTTAAGAAGTGACGAAGTTGTTCTGCTTCTTCTCCTACTTTATCTAAAGCAATAAACTCAGATTCCATCGTTGATCGAGCTATGCATGTTATCTTAGTAGATTTCCACATCACTGCTGCTCCTGTTAGAGTAAAAACATAAACACTTGTGGATTTTGATTCCTCTAAATCGACAGTCCAGTTGACATCACTATATCCTTCTAATACGGTTGAATATTTTCCGTAATACAAAGAATAATTTGTGGTATTCTTTAAGTATCCAAGCACTCTCATTAGTGCTTTCCAGTGTTCCTTTTCTGGTTTACTTGTATACCTGCTTAGTCGACTTACTACATAGGCTACATCTGGTCCCGTGCAGTTCGTAAGATACATTGGACATCCTATTACGCGAGAGTATTCCAGTTGCATTACACTCCCATTAGTTTTTTTATGTAATACTTCTGACGGATAAAAAGGTGTTCTTACTCCTTTAATCCTAAGATTTTGAAATCTTTCAATCACTTTGTCTAAATAATGTGACTGAGATAATTCAATTCCATTAGGGGTTCTTATTATTTTGATTCCCAAAATAACATCTGCAACTTCTAAATCTTTCATATCGAAATTGTGGATCAGCATTTTCATTATGGTCTCTATAACTTTTACATTAGGGCCAAAGATTAACATATCGTCCACATATAAGCAAATCATGACATATGACTGTCCAATTTCTTTGTAATAAACACATTTATCACATTCGTTTATACGAAAACCATTTTGAATCAGGACACTATAAAAATTTTCGTGCCATTGTTTCGGAGCTTGTTTGATTTTGTATAATAATTTTACTAATTTACAGACTTTATTTTCATTTCCCTTGGATATAAAACCTTCGGGTTGCTCCATGTAGATTTCCTCATCGAGATCTCCTTTCAAGAACGCCGTCTTTACATCCATCCGATGAATCTCTAGATTATAGATGGATGCAATTGCTATTAACATTCTTATTGAGGTTATTCATGTAATGGGTGAATATGTATCAGTGAAGTCTATTCCTTCTTTTTGACGATATCCTTTGGCGACTACTCTGGCATTATATTTGTCGATAGAGCCATCAACTTTCATTTTCTTCTTGAAAATCCATTTGCAGCCAATTGGTTTTATTCTAGGTGGAATATCAATAATTTCCCAAGTTTTATTACTTAGAATTAAATCAATCTCACTTTTGATTGCTTCTTTCCAACACGAAGATTCAGAAGATGACATGGCCTCTTTATATGTTTGAGGTTCATGTTCAAGTACGTAGTGAGGAATTCCGAGCCAATAGACTTGGAAGTTCTGGCCCTTACACTTCTTCTTGGTTCAAGTTCACCGACTTCACTTTGAGTTTCATCTTCAAGTGGGCAACTTGATTCTTCTTGTGTCCTTTTGGGGACATTATATTCGTCATTTCTCTTGCGTGGAAACACATCTTCAAAGAATGAAGCATCTCTTGATTCCATGACTGTATTTACATGGATATCATCTATGTCAAACTTGTATACACTACTATTCTCGGCAGGCCCTAGGTAGTAACAATTTATTGTTTTTCGTCCAAGTTTGACCTTCTTGGGAGGCGGGATTGCAACTTTTGCCAAGCACCCTCACACTTTGAGGTATTTGAAGCTTCGTAGGTGTCCTTTCCATAACTCATATGGAATTTTTCCCGTTTTACTGTGAGGAACCTTATTTAATATGTGATTCGACATATTCAAGGCTTCCTCCCACAAGTTCGTCGGTAAACCAGAGGTTAAAAGCATTGCATTAATCATATCTTTTAAGTTTCTATTTTTCCTCTCGGCTATGTCATTTTGTTGTGGCGAATATGGTGCTGTTGTTTGATGAATTATTCCATTTTCTGCACAGAACTTTTCAAACGGCGATTCATATTCTCCTCCTCGATCAGATCTTAAAATCCTGATCTTTTTATTAAGCTAATTTTATATTTCAGCTTTATATATTATAAATGATGTGATTGCTTCATCTTTACTGTTTAAAAGATATACGTAGCAATATCATGTATAATCATCAATAAATGTGATAAAATACTTTTTCCCACATCTTGTAGGTATGTTTTTGAAATCACATAAGCCAGTATGAATCATTCCCAATGGTTCAGTACATTTGTCAATAGTATGAAAATGTTTCTTAACCATTTTTGCTTCTACGCATGTCTCACATTTGCAGCTTTTATCCACTTGAAATTTAGGAATTAATCCTAAATTTGCAATTTTATTCATCTTTCGGAAATTTATGTGTCCTAATCCATTATGCCATAATAAAGTTCCATGCTCAACTATATAAGAAACTTATTTTTTATTCATAGCATTACCAGAATACATATTATTGCCGATTACAGATACATTTGCCTTAAATAGGCCAACACATAAGTAACCCCTTCCTATGTAGATTCCTGCCTTGGACAGAACCATCTTGTCTGACTCGAAGACCATCTTGAATCCCTTCTTTGAAAGCATGGACCCAGAAATGAGATTCTTGCGGATCTCTGGAACATGAAGGACATCTTTCAGTCTAATAGTCTTCCCAGAAGTGGACTTGAGGGTGACTGTTCCTTTGCCTTCAACCATTGAAACAGATGAATTGCCCATATAGTGTTTCTCATCTTGATTCAAATTGGTATAGGTAAAAAAATGGACTAATCAGAGCATATATGCCTTGTAGCACCCGTGTCCCACCACCATTGTGCAGAATTTTAAATCAAGTTGCATTCGGACACAACTCCTGAAAAATTCGATTCATCGATGTCCGTGTTATCCACCACATTTGCTTCCAAATTTTTTTGTTTCTTGTGTCTGCACTCTTTTGCTTGATGACCAGTCTTGCCACAAACCCAACATTCACCATTGAATTTCTTGGACTTCTTTTGGTTATTCTACTTATTTTCTGGCGCATTTCTTTTCTTGTTTTTGTTTTTTGAAGTGTCCTTTCTTCTCTAACTCTTAAGCAACAAGTGCCTCTTCACTTTTGGGTTGAGTGACTCCGCGATTATCTGCCTCTATCTTTAATCTGACGATGAGGTCCTGTAAGCATATCTCCTTCTTTTTGTGCTTCAAGTAGTTGCGTTAGTCCCTCTCAGATGGTTGTAATTTTCCAGTAATTGCTTCAACTAGAAATGATTCACCAACTTTGTGGCCTTCTGCTTCCATTTCATGGACAATAATTTGCAACTCTTGCACTTGAGAGGTCATCAACTTTGAGTCGACCATTTTATAGTCCATAAACTTGTCAACGATGAATTTTTTAAACTCACATTCCTCGTCTTGTACTTTGTAGCCAGTGCATTCCAAAGAGCTTTTGCAGTCCTTATGGGCTGGTACACTTTGTACAGGACCTTGTCTAGGCAGTTGAGAATGTTGTTTCTGCATAAAATGTCTGATTGCCTCCACGCATCAATTAAATGACCATCATGCTTATTTGCATCCTTGGCGTTCCTGGTGTCGGCGGCACCAGTTCATCTTCTTCACGATAGTTCTGCAAACCAAGGGTGCTAAGATAGAACAAGGTCTGACTCTGCTCTGTCAGAAAATCGTCACCATCGCCTTTGAACAAGTCTGGCTTGTTCAAAATTGCCAGCTTTTATTGGCAATTGCCCTGCTGCCATTTCTGTTTTTTCAAAAACAGGAAAGTCTTAAGATGTTAATCTTAATATAGCAAAACAGAATTTGCAACTACACAAACTTCTGTCACAAGATTGTAGAAAGAAAGTTAAGCTGCAAAAATGAAGTCTAACCGAGTTCGTCTGAGGCCTGTAAATACAGTTTCCTTAAGACTTTATTTTCAGCCTCCCAGGATACAACAGACGTTGCTGCATAGAATTGTGAGGAGTATTTCAGTTAGTATTTCACGTTAATGGAGGCAGAGAAAGAGCAGAAAACAGACGGAGATGAGAATGGAACGAATTGTAAAAATATATCGATTTGATCAGGATCGATTGGTTTATATAATCCTACCCGCGTCTATTTGAATAGATCCATCTTCATGTATAGCACCTGTTTGGAATATACGCGTTATTGTGTGAATTCAAATGGCAACGAGTATTAACGGGTTGCATCCGTTCAATTTATATAGGTCGCACCCGTTTGCTTCTCTTGTTAGGTGACACCTATTTTATTGCTGAATTCATTCAAAAAACAAACCAGAAAAATGGTGAAGTTTTTTGTCGCAAAAATAAGATTTCTGACCAAACCCAAACCCGACCCAACCTGGTTCGGTTCGGTACAGGACGGGCGGGTGGCGCGCGCGCATGTCTGTTTGGTTCACATGATCTAAGTCCACTCCCTCGCACAAAATTACCTTACCCAAAGGGCCAATATAGGGAGTGAGGAGTAGGTATATATCCTTAAATCTTCTCTTCATTTTGCTTATGTGGGACTAAAGTAAATTTCATTCATTTTCTTTGATTTATAACAATCCCCCACGTGAATGATAATATACTTTTCCCCCACACAAATTGAAATATCACTGACTACATATGGAATAATACTTTATTTAGGATAAGTAGATATTTCACTTTGAACTTTCCTTAGTTAAAACTTATCGGATATACTTGGCTAATCGGTGAATTATTTTATCTTGAACCATCTGCCGTTATTGTATAACCGGACAATAAGTTTAACAAAAAATTATTTCCCTTCTCATCTAATTTCTTGATTGTGTTCATTTTGGTCCTGAACAATTTCTAGTTCTGCGAGTGTATATTTAATATTCTCACAGAGCCGACCCAGCTCACACTGACATAGGAGATCGCTATCATTAGGAGTATCCTACATATACCCCACTTGTTGTTTTACAAGATATGGTCAACATTAAAAAGCATAGCTTTAACCTGTGAAACTTCTGTACGCATGCATTTTATATTTGTGCACCATTGGAATGTAATATGACTATGCCCTAACAAATGCATAGTTATTCAGAACTGGTTTGCCTATTGATCCTAGTCCGTGGGATCTACAGTCTCTAGGATAGGTTTCCGTATAAGATAACTCTTGTTAGTTTAGGCTTTTGAACCCATTCCCCTCGATGCGCAGTCAATTTTCTCTCTTTATAACCCTTTTTTGAATGGATCCGCTAGGTTATCATTGGTTTTTGCATAATCAATGGAGATAGTTCCATTTGAGAGTAACTGCCTAACTGTGTTATGGCATCAACGAATGTGTCGAGATTTGCCACTGTACATAAAGTTTTTCGCTCTACTTAGCGCTGCTTGATTGTCGCGGTGAATACATATGGCCGTTACAGGTTTAGGCCAAAGTGGAATATCTTCTAAGAAGTGACGAAGCCATTCTGCTTCTTCTCCTACTTTATCAAAAGCAGTAAACTCAGATTCCATCGTTGATCGAGCTATGCATGTTTGCTTAGTAGATTTCCGCGACACTGCTGCTCCTGCTAGAGTAAAAACATAACCACTGGTGGATTTTGATTCCTCTAAATCGGTAATCCAGTTTTCATCACTATATCCTTCTAGTACGATTGGATATTTTCCGTAATGCAAAGAATAATTTGGGGTATTCTTTAAGTATCCAAGC
The DNA here is from genome assembly GCA_030737875.1 of Allium sativum. Lineage (NCBI taxonomy): Eukaryota > Viridiplantae > Streptophyta > Magnoliopsida > Asparagales > Amaryllidaceae > Allium > Allium sativum. Next base: position 299,875,744 of record CM060925.1, on the reverse strand, counting down.
ACTCTCATTAGTGCTTTCCAGTGTTCCTTTCCTGGATTACTTGTATACCTGCTTAGTCAACTTACTACATAGGCTATATCTTGTCTCATGCAGTTCATAAGATACATTAGACATCCTATTACGCGAGAGTATTCTAGTTGCATTACACTCTCATTAGTGTTTATATGCAGTACTTCTGACGGATTAAAAGGTGTTCTTACTCCTTTGATCCCAAGATTTTGAAATCTTTCAATCACTTTGTCTACATAATGTGACTGAGATAATTCAATTCCATTAGGGGTTCTTATCATTTTGATTCTCGGAATAACATCTGCTACTCCTAAATCTCTAAAATCGAAATTGTTGATCAGCATTTTCTTTATGATCTCTATAACTTTTACATTAGGACCAAAGATTAACATATCATCTACATATAAGCAAATCATGACATATGACTGTCCAATTTGTTTGTAATAAACACATTTATCACATTCGTTTATACGAAAACCATTTTGCATCATGACACTATCAAATTTTTCATGCCATTGTTTTTGAGCTTGTTTGAGTCTGTATAATGATTTTACCAATTTACAGACTTTATTTTCATTTTCACTTGATATAAAACCTTCGAGTTGCTCCATATTGATTTCCTCATCGAGATCTCCAATGTAGAACGTCGTCTTTACATCCATACAATGAATCTCTAGATTATAGATGGATGTAATTGCTATTAACATTCTTATTAAGGTTATTCATGTAACGGGTGATTGTATATCAAAGAAGTCTATTCCTTCTTTTTGACGATATCCTCTGGCTATTAATCTGGATTTATATTTGTCGATAGAACCATCGGATTTCATTTTCTTTTTTAAAATCCATTTGCAGCCAATTGGTTTTATTCCTGGTGGAATTTCAGCAATTTCCCAAGTTTTATTACTTAGAGTTGAATCAATCTCACTTTTGATTGCTTCTTTCCAACACGAAGATTCAGAAGACGACATTGCCTCTTTATATGTTTGAGGTTCATGTTCAAGTACGTAAGTGAGGAATTCCGAGCCAAAAGACTTGGAAATTCTGGCCCGTGCGCTTCTTCTTGGTTCAAGTTCACCGACTTCACGATGAGTTTCATCTTCATGTGGGCTACTTGATTTTTCTCGTGTCCTTTTGGGGAAATTGTATCCGTCATTTATCTTGTGTGGAAACAGATCTTCAAAGAATGAAGCGTCTATTGTTTCCATGATTGTATTTACATGGATATCATCTATATCAGACTTGAATACGAAAAATCTATATGCACTACTATTCTGGGCAGGCCCTAGGTAGTAACAATCTATTGTTTTTGGTCCATGTTTGACCTTCTTGGGAGGCGGGATTGCAACTTTTGCCAAGCGCCCCCACACTTTGAGGTATTTGAAGCTTGGTAGGTGTCCTTTCCATAACTCATATGGAATTTTTCCCGTTTTACCGTGAGGAACCTTATTTAATATGTGATTCGACATATTCAAGGCTTCCCCCTACAAGTTCGTCATTAAACCAGAGGTTAAAAGCATTGCATTAATGATATCTTTTAATGTTCCATTTTTCCTCTCAGCTATGCCATTTTGTTGCGGCGAATATGGTGTTGTTGTTTGATGAATTATTCCATTTTCTGCACAGAACTGTTCAAACGGCGATTCATACTTTCCAACTCGATCGGATCTCAATATCTTGATCTTTATATTAAGCTGATTTTCAACTTCAGCTTTATATTTTATAAACGATGTGATTGCTTCATCTTTACAGTTTAAAAGATATAGGTAGCAATATCGTGTATAATCATTAATAAATGTGATAAAATACCTTTTCCCACCTCTTGTAGGTAAGTTTTTGAAATCACATAAGTCAGTATGAATCATTCCCAATGGTTTAGTACTTCTGTCAATAGTATGAGAAGGTTTCTTAATCATTTTTGCTTCTATGCATGTCTTACATTTGCAGTTTTTATCCACTTGAAATTTAGGAATTAATCCAATATTTTCAATTTCATTCATCTTTCGGAAATTTATGTGTCCTAATCTATCATGCCACAATAAAGTTTCATGCTCAACGATATAAGAAACTTCTTTTTTATTCATAGCATTATCAGAATGCATATTATTGCCGATTACGGCTACATTTGCCTTAAATAGGCCATCACATAAGTAACCCCTTCCTATGTAGATTCCTGCCTTGGACAGAACCATCTTGCCTGACTCGAAGACCATCTTGAATCCCTTCTTCGAAAGCATGAACCCAGAAATGAGATTCTTGCGGATCTCTGGAACATGAAGGACATCATTCAGTCTAGTAGTCTTCCCAGAAGTGAACTTGAGGGTGACTGTTCCTTTGCCTTCAACCATTGAAACCGAAGAATTGCCTATACAGAGTTTCTCATCTTGATTCAATTTGGTATAGGTTGACAAAACGGACTTATCAGAGCATATATGCCTAGTAGCACCCGTGTCCAACGACCATTGTGCAGAATTTTGAATCAAGTTGCATTCGGAGACAACTCCTGAAAAATTCGATTCATCGATGTCAATGTTATCCACCACATTTGCTTCCGAATTATTCTGTTTCTTGTGTCCGCACTGTTTTGCTTGATGACCAGTCTTTCCACAAACCCAACATTCACCATTGAATTTCTTGGAGTTCTTTTGGTTATTCTGCTTATTTTCTGGTGCCTTTCTTTTCTTGTTTTTGTTTTTGAAGTGTCCTTCTTCTATGACCCTTCAGCAACAAGCGCCTCTTCACTTTTGGGTTAAGTGACTCCGTGATTATCTGCCTCTATCTTTAATCTGATGATGAGGCCTTGTAAGGTTATCTCCTTATTTTTGTGCTTCAAGTAGTTGCGGTAGTCCAACCAGGATGGTGGTAATTTTCCAGTAATTGCTTCAAGCAGAAATGATTCACCAACTTTTTGGCCTTCTGCTTCCATTTTATGGATAATAATTTGCAACTCTTGCACTTGAGAGGTAACCGACTTTGAGTCGATCATTTTATAGTCCATAAACTTGTCAACGATGAACTTTTTCAAACTCACATTCTGCATCTTGTACTTTGTAGCCACTGCATTCCAAAGAGCTTTTGCAGTCTTTATAGGTTGGTACACTTTGTATAGGGCCTTGTCTAGGCAGTTGAGAATGTAGTTTATGCATAAAAAGTCTGAATGCCCCCACGCATCAGTAGAATGACTATTATGCTTATTTGCGTCCTTGGCGTTTCCTGGTGTAGGCGGCACCAGTTCATCTTCTTCAAGATACTTCTGCAAACCAAGGGTGGTGAGATAGAATAACATCTGACTCTGCCATGTCATAAAATCATCGCCTTCGCCTTTGAACAAGTCTGACTTGTTCAAATTGCCAGTTTTTATTGACAATTGCTCTGTTTCCATTTCTGTTTTGTTAAAAACGGGAAAGTCTTAAGATGTTAATCTTAATGTAGCAAAACAAAATTTGCAACTGCACAAACTTCTACCACAAGTTTGTAGAAAGATAATTAAATCGCAAAAATGAAGTCTAACCGAGTTCGTCTGAGGCTAGTAAATACAGTTTCCTTAAGACTTTATTTTCAGCCTCTCAGGATACAACAGACGTTGCTGCACAGAATTGTAAGGAGTATGTCAGTCAGTATTTCTTGTTAATGGCGGCAGAGAAAGAGCAGAAAATAGACGAAGATGAGAAGGGAACGAATTGTAAAACTATATCGATTTGATCAGGATCGATTGGTTTATATAATCCTACTCCGTCTGTTTGAACAGATGCATCTTTCTGTATCGCACCCGTTTTGCATATACCCGTTACTGTTTGAATTCAAATGGCAACGAGTATTAACGGGTTGCATCCGTTCAATTTATCTGGGTAGCACCCATTTGCTTCTCTTGTTGGCTCGCGCCCATTTTATTGCCGCATTCATTCAAAAAACAAACCAGAAAAATGGTGACATTTTTTGTAGAAAAAATAAGATTTCTGAACAAACCCAAACCGACCCGACCAAGTTCGGTTCGGTATAGAAGGGACGGGCGGCGCGCACGCATGTGTTTGGTTCACATGATCCAAGTCCACCCCCTCGCACAAAATTACTTGACCCTAAGGGCCAATATAGGGAGTGAGGAATAGGTATATATCTTTAAATCCTTTCTTCATTTTGCCGATGTGGGACTAAAGTAAATTTCATTCATTTTCTTTTATTTCTAACAATCCCCCACATGAATGATAATATACTTTTCCCCTACACAAATTGAAATATCACTGACTACATATGGAATAATGCTTTATTTAGATAAGTAGATATTTCACTTTGAACTTTCTTTAGTTAAAACTTATCGGATATACATGGCTAATTGGTGAATTATTTCATCTTGAACCGTCTGCATTTATTGTATAACCAGACAATAAGTTTAACAAAACATTATTTCCCTTCTCACGCAATTCTTGGTTGTGTTCATTTTGTTCCTGAATAATTTCTGGTTCTGCGAGTGTATATAGAGAATATAAGCCTTTAATATTCCCATAGGGCCGACCCAGCTCATACTAACATAGGTGATCGCTGCCCTTGGGCGTATCCTACATATACCCCACTTGTTATTTTACAAGATATGGTCATCATTAAAAAGCATGGCTTTAACCTGTGAAACTTTTGTAGGCATGCATTTTATATTTGTGCACCATAAGAATGTAATAGGACTATGTCCTAACAAATGCATTATGTCCTGAATTATTCAGAACTGGTTTGCCTATTGATCCTAGTCCATGGGATCTCCAGCTGCTAGGGTAGCTTTCTGTATAAGTTAACTCTTATTGGTTTAGGCTTTTAAACCCATTCCCCTCGATGCGCTGTCAATTTTCTCTCTTGATAACCCTTTTGTAAATGAATCTGCTAGGTTGTCATTGGTTCATAAATAATCAATGGAGATACTTCCATTTGAGAGTAATTGCCTAACTGTGTTATGGCATCAACGAATGTGTCGAGATTTGCCATTGTACACAAAGATTTTCGCTCCACTTAGCGCTCCTTGATTGTCGCAGTGAATACGTATGACCGTTATAGATTTAGGCCAAAGTGGAATATCTTATAAAAAGTGACGAAGCCATTCTACTTCTTCTCCTGCTTTATCCAAAGCAATAAACTCAGATTCCATTGTTGATCGAGCTATGCATGTTTGCTTAGTAGATTTCCACGACACTTCTGCTCCTGCTAGAGTAAAAACATAACCACTTATGGATTTTGATTCCTCTGAATCGGCAATCCTGTTTGCATTAATATATCCTTCTAATACGGATGTATATTTTCCGTAATGCAATGAATAATTTGTTGTATTCTTTAAGTATCCAAGCAATCTCATTAGTGCTTTCCAGTGTTCCTTTCCTGGACTACTTGTATACCTGCTTAGTGGACTTACTACATAGGCTATATCTGGTCTCGTGCAGTTCATATGATACATTAGACATCCTATTACGCGATAGTATTACAGCTGCAATACACTCTCATTAGTGTTTTTATGCAGTACTTCTGACAGATTAAAAGGTGTTCTTACTCCTTTAATCCCAAGAATTTGAAATCTTTCAATCACTTTGTCTACATAATGTGACTGAGACAATTCAATTCCATTAGTGATTCTTATTATTTTGATTCCCAAAATAACATCTCCAACTCCTAAATCTTTCATATCGAAATTGTTGATCAGCATTTTCTTTATAGTCTCTATAAATTTTACCTTAGAACCAAAGACTAACATATCGTCCACATATGAGCAAATCATGACATATGACTGTCCAATTTTTTTGTAATAAACCCATTTATCACATTCCTTTGTACGAAAATCATTTTGCATCATGACACTATCAAAATTTTCTTGCCATTGGTTTGGATCATGTTTACGTCCATATAATGGTTTTACCAATTTACAGACATTATTTTCATTTCCCTTATATATAAAACCTTCGGATTGCTCCATGTAGATTTCCTCATCGAGATCTCCAATCAAGAACGCCGTCTTTACATCCATATGATGAATCTCTAGATTATAGATGGATGCAATTGCTATTAACATTCTTATTCAGGTTATTCGTGTAACGGGTGAATATGTATCAAAGAAGTCTATTCCTTCTTTTTGACGATATCCTTTGGCTACTAATCTGGCTTTATATTTGTCGATAGAGCCTTCGGCTTTCATTTTCTTCTTGAAAATCCATTTGCAGCCAATTGGATTTATTGCTGGTGGAATATCAACAATTTCCCAAGTTTTATTACTTATAATTGAATCAATCTCACGTTTGAATGCTTCTTTCCAACACAAAGATTCAGAAGACGACATTGCATCTTTATATGTTTGAGGTTCATGTTCAAGCACGTAAGTGAGGAATTCCGAGCTAAAAGACTTGGAAGTTCTGGCCTTTATGCTTCTTCTTGGTTCAAATTCACCGACTTCACGATGAGTTTCATCTTCATGTGGGCTAATTGATTCTCCTCGTGACCTTTTAGGGACATTATATCTATCATTTCTCTTGTGTGGAAACACATCTTCAAAGAATGAAGCATCTCTTGATTCCATGATTGTATTTACATGGATACCATCTATATCAGACTTGAATATGCACTACTATTCTGGGCAGGCCAAAGGTAGTAACAATCTATTGTTTTTGGTCCAAGTTCGACCTTCTTGAGAGGTGGGATTGCAACTTCTGCCAAGCACCCCACACTTTGATGTATATGAAGCTTGGTAGGTGTCCTTTCCATAACTCATATGGAATTTTTCCCCTTTTACTATGAGGAACCTTATTTAATATGTGATTCGACATGTTCAAGGCTTCCCCCCACAAGTTCGTCGGTAAACCAGAGGTTAAAAGCATTGCATTAATCATATCTTTTAAGGTTCTGTTTTTCCCCTCGGCTATGCCATTTTGTTGTGGAAAATATGGTGCTGTTGTTTGATGAATTATTCCATTTTCTGCACAGAACTATTCAAACGGCGATTCATATTCTCCACTTCGATCGGATCTCAATATCTTGATCTTTTTATTAAGCTGCTTTTCTACTTCAGCTTTATATTTTATAAACGATGTGATTGCTTCATCTTTACTGTTTAAAAGATATGCGTAGCAATATCGTGTGTAATCATCAACAAATGTGATAAAATTTTTTTCCCACCTCTTGTAGGTAAGTTTTTGAAATCACATAAGTCAGTACGAATCATACCCAATGGTTCAGTACTTCTGTCAATAGTATGAAAAGGTTTCTTAACCATTTTTGCTTCTGCGTATGTCTCACATTTTTAGCTTTTATCCACCTGAAATTTAGAAATTAATCTTAAATTTGCAATTTTATTCATCTTTCGGAAATTTGTGTGTCCTAATCAATCATGCCATAATAAAGTTTCATGCTCAACGATATAAGAAACTTCTTTTTTATTCATAGCACTATCAGAGTACATATTATAGTCGATTACGGTAAATAGGCCATCACATAAGTAACCCCTTCCTATGTAGATTCCTTCCTTAGAAAAAAACCATCTTGTCTGACTCGAAGTCCATCTTGAATCCCTTCTTCGAAAGCATGGACCCAGAAATGAGATTCTTGCGGATCTCTGGAACATGAAGGACATCCTTTAGTCTAATAATCTTCCCAGAAGTGAACTTGAGGGTGACTATTCCTTTACCTTCAACCATTGAAACCGACGAATTGCCCATATAGAGTTTCTCATCTTGATTCAATTTGGTATGGGTTGTAAAAACGGAATAATCAGAGCATATTTGCCTAGTAGAACCCGTGTCCAACCACCATCGTGCAGAATTTTGAATCAGGTTGCATTAGGACACAACTCCTGAAAAATTCAATTCATCGATGTCCATGTTATCCACCACATATGCTTTCGAATTTTTCTGTTTCCTGTATCTGCACTCTTTTGCTTGATGACTAGTCTTGCCACAAACTCAACATTCACCATTGAATTTATTGGACTTCTTTAGGTTATTCTGCTTATTTTACGGCGCCTTTCTTTTCTTGTTTTTGTTTTTGAAGTGTCCTTTCTTCTCTGACCCTTCAGCAATAAGCGCTCTTCACTTTTGGGTTGAGCGACTCCACGATTATCTGCCTCTATTTTTAATCTGATGATGAGGTCTTGTGAGGATATCTCCTTCTTTTTGTGCTTCAAGTAGTTGCAGTAGTCCCTCCAAGATAGTGGTAATTTTCCAGTAATTGCTTCAACCAGAAATGAGTCAGCAACTTTGTGGCCTTCTGCTTCCATTTCACAGATAAAAATTTGCAACTCTCACTAGTACAAAGCTGCTTATTTGCGTCGCCTTATTTGCGACGGTTTAGCTAAAAACAGTAGTAATATGGTTATGTGCGACTGTTTTAGTTACAAACCGTAGCAGGTTGTCAAGAAAATGATGCAGAAGACAACTTTGCGATAGTTTTGTTTAAAAACAGTAGCATATGTTTATAATTTGCGACAATTATATTTAAATCCGTAGCAAATAAAGTCGGTTGGGAATAGGTAGTGGACAATATGCGACTGCTGACATATACAACGGTCGTAGATGAATAAATACGTATGGGTGTTTACGTCTTTATGTGTACACATCAGAAAACAGCATAACCCTGTAATTTTTCCACTTCTTCGATTTCTTCTGTTTCTCCATATCCTCCATCCCCTCTTTTTCCCATTAATCAAGAGAGTGGATTAATCCCAAATCAACATCGAATCGACTAACATCAAATTGTAGAGCCAGTAGCATTCGCACTTTCTCATTTTCGATATACATAAAAAAACCTAAAAATGAAATCGAATCGGTTGCATCTCGGATCGACATCGTTTGTATCTTAGATCGACATCGTTTGGTATAGCCAGATTTAGGGTCAGAACAAACAGATCCAGATCCATTGGCAGTACCTCCGTCGCTGCTTGTCTTCTCCACCGATCTAATACAGGTATATATACGCTACTACTTTGGGTTTCTTTTTTTGTTGGTTATGCTGTGCCAAAATCTGTACTTATGCACACAGAAGCAAGTTATTCTTGGGCTGAAGAGATCAACGGAAATCATGATGACAGGATCAACTTGATATTCTCCATACACAGTTGTTACAGTTGAAGTATTGTTTGTTTTACTTATGCAGGTATTCTCCATATAACAGGATTAATCTATTGTTAGGCAGGTTATGTAATGTTTAGCATTTTACTTGCTTTCACATACTAAGAAATGTTTAACAAAAAGAAAGGTTGTACTACCTGTTTATAATTTCATGACACACTGATTAGAAATAATGCGACTGTACTTTGAATACACACTGTACATCTAAGGATTGAGTTATATAGACCTCTGCACTGATGATTATTTCTACCGTTAATCAAAAAAGGTTAAAAACTAATGCACAATTCAAAATCTATCATCATATGTATATATATTGAACACTTACTTTTTCTTTGCTTTTTATTTGTTTTCGTATTATAATCCACAAATTGTATTAGGTAATGAGAATGCGTATATGTTATACTTGCATTTTACTCCATATTCTATCCATGAAACCTTTGGCATAAAGTATTTATTTTATGTCTGCAAGCAAGCTTTCCAATCTTGAAGTTGTATCAGTAGGAAAGATGTTCTTAATTGGACAATAAACCAAACCCTTCTAATGTTCAGTCTACTCCAGTCAAACGAAAATAGTTTCGGATGCTATCTGCTCTTATAGAAGTAACTCCGGGTAAAATCAGTCCAATCACGTTTGAAAGGTCTGCTTCAATTTTTCACAATAGAAAATATACATATACATATACATACATACATATATATATATATATATATATATATATATATCTCTGTGTGTGTGTGTGTGCGCGCGTGTAAAGGAGAAAGAGATTCTTTAACTTTAATAATAATTTTACTTCCTTTGTATATATCCATAAATAGAATTATTAATCTGAGCAATGTATACACGTAATCTTCGTTATATTCCTTTATTTGAATTATATTCCCAAACAGATACAAACAACATATAGTGTTTATTTGAATTGTCGAAAATGGAGTTATGTAGTACTTTGGGATTTCAATATTCTACCTATAAGTTTATGTTACATTATTCAGGTTGTATGAGTTACATATATAGAATTTCATTACAAAATTACATACGTCACACATTATTTTTGAATTATATTCCCTATTTAAAGACAGGCAGGCCACGAGGATTGATTCTGGTACTAATTAATGAAGACTGCCATTTATTACTACACATATTTTATTTATTAAATATGGTTAGCTATTTATTTTTTTCCAAAAAAAATACAATATCATGATGGTTCCAACCATTTGATTCAAATTTTAAAAGTTTCATTTCTATATTGATTTCTTGCCAATAGCGATAGATGTTATTATAGCACGTTTAAAATTAATCTTTACTTATACAGCGAAAATTTGGAAAAGAATAACCAATGTTCTTAATGTCTTTATCTACAAATCTAATTATATACATAGATGGAAATGGTTGATGTATACCCAAAGGATACATTGTACGTGAGTGGATAAAGATCGTTTATTTACAATTCCCACGGAACTTTTAAGCAGAGGTTATATATAAACCGAAACTATAACTGATGATCTTTAATGACTTCAATATTTTAGTCAATCTTTCTATATATCTTAACAAGTTCTCCACACACATATTTTTCGTATCATCGCTTTTAACTATTAGTAATTGAGCACAATGCCCTATTTGCTAAATGCTATGTATGCAGCAAGCTTTCCTCAAGTTCTAGCACCTTTTACTACATTTGCAAACAAGGTTGCTTGTGTTCTTTCTTCCAAACTAAAATTGCATACAACTTTCTTTATTATTTTCGAGTTTTTGTTAGCAGTTTAGGTATGAATATACTTGGTGTATGAATGACACATTTCACTATTATTTTGGTGAGCTTTCTGTGGACTATTCTTCTTGCAAGAATAACAAAACGTCCTGATATTCTGAAATAGTCCATAATGTGAATTCAATAGATAATCATAGCACAATTTTGTATGAAATATTTTCTTTATAGATTTCTTTATATTTTGCGCATAGCATAAAAAATATTGTATTCATAAAACGATATACATTTACATTATAGCTGAACAAGTTAATCCTCCTACCTTGCTAGAGAAAGCTATTAGCAGAGCATGCTTGCAGAAGGTTTTTATTTGCAAACATAAAAACTAAATAATTTGGTTCCGGTAATCTAGGATGTGAATCTAATAAACACTTTAAAATTATTCAGTATGAAATATTTTCTATATGTATTTCAGTATTTTTAGCACTTACCATTGAACATTATATATTAATAAAACCATAAATGTTTACATTATAGTTAAACAACTTAAACCTTGTAGCTTGATAGAAGAAGATATTAAGATGTATCCTTGCAAAATTCTTTGTTGGTGCACTTAAATATTAAATAAATCAATTCCTTTTTCTTTTTCTTTTTTGAATTTGGAATTTTTAATTCATATGTTTGTTGTTAAATTTGCTTTTTTCCATGATAATCTCTATTCTATATGAAATGACAACAACAACATTTTCCTGCTGAATGTTTCATCCAATATTTTTTTAAATGGTACTTTTTCAATCTTTAAATATGTATGTATGTATGTGTATATGTATGTTTGTGTATATATAATGTAGCATGGAATGGGACTGCATAAATTTTCAACTTTTCAACAACCACAAATCATGTTACTATTTTCCAGCTTGCTTTTTCACTTTTTTTTCACGAATTAGTCTTTCTGTGACAATACAACGAGTAAGATGATCAAAAGAGTGATTGCACAAACTTAGATAATTTACAAAAGACATTGGATAAGTTCAACTTGAATGGGTATATATTGAAAGGAACTAACTTATGGAATGTTTATATTCACATGTCAAACAGATATTTTTTTGAGAACAGAGTTATGTGCCTTATACCCAAGACATTAAAGAAAAATCCACAAATTAATTTGTGATGAAGAGCAATATTTTATTGTCCATGAAAATATAATTATATTAATTGAGGATGCAATTATTCTTGACACGGATATGTGCATGTCATAAGCCAATCAATTAAACATTTCTGTTGATGGCACGGTCCATGTATGGAACTTAGATACGCACACGGGATGAGCCTAGCTCCAATACTGAATTAGATAACCATTTATTATAAAAAAATAAAAAAAAATTAAGCTATTTGGTAATGTGAAAGACGATATCTCAATAATTACGGAGGGCCAATTACATCAATCAGAGTATATTCAAAAATTCTAATCATAAAGCTGTAATAGTTTTTCATACAAGTTGCGTGATGAAGAAAATAGTCAGCATGGCTTTGGTAGATGGACCAAACAACTTCAAAAGAATTACAACACTAGATGTGTATTATACAACAACATATTGATGCTTTGAAGCAGCTATTTAATAAGCTAATTATGCAAAAAATTAAATAATAAAAATATGATATCTTCTATGCATTTGCACATTCTAATGAAAAATGGATGATGCTAATAGAAAATCTGATTATTCTAGGATATTTAGAGGTAAGTGAGGCAACACAAATGTGGTATTTTATGCAGTTTACCTAATATGCTAATTGGATAAATTGAGCAATGTTTTTATTTCATATATGTTATTGATGTAATCTACAGATGAGTATATCATCACTGTTATTAGAGGAAGTTATGCTCTTTTGATGGCATTTATGTTCCGACACTTTAATATCCTAAGTCCTAGCACAAAAGAAACCATTAGCAAAGTGAATCACTTAATTCTACATTTTGCAATCTGACTGGCAAATAGTGGTTACTCACGGAGGCTCAAGTAATGATTGTTTAGTTCGACTGTAATCTCCTTGGAGCAAGAGGTGATATCCTTTCACCTAGATCTATTAAATTTACATGGAACTTAGAAGATTATAGTGTATAACAACTCTATACATGCTTAATTACTGATCCTCATGTTTTCTACATTTAACCCAAGCAGTCTTTTCTTTCTTCCAATGAACGTTGAATGATACAAGCTTGGATAGTGCATTGAAGCTTATCATGAAATTTCAAAATTACTGTTTTAGCGTTGAGATTATTTTAATCTAACATTGTAACATACGACTATGGCACAATGAATAACATCATTTTTATTTTTGGATTAACTAAATATTTTTTAAATATGGAAAACTGATATTAATGCCGATAGATCTTAGCTAATCTAGATTAAAAAAAATCAAGAAATATATCAGCACACTTTGTTGAAGGTTTTGATTCTGCCATTATTCTAATATAATTTGGTCTAATTGGGTCTTTCTATGAAAGACATGTTATACATGCTACTGGAAGTTATGTGGCTGCCTACCTTACATTATGGAGATTATACAGCTTATTACGCTCTGATGCGACGCAGTCTAAGGTCGAATTAATTTTTTTCTTCTGTTTTGTTCTAAAAAATTTTCCTCATGGTAAAAGCAATACATTGTTGTACATGAAGAAGAATTTTGCTATTCTTATATATTGCATTATGGTGATTATGATGTGTAATCATGGGTCTAATTGGCTATGTGCATTACTACTTATAAAAAAATTAATTACACATCATATTTTGAGTTATTTTTCACATTTTAGGAAGAATCTCATTCGGCTTACGCAAAAAGTGCTGAAGTGTTTTCTTTGTTAAAAAAGTCCATACATTATATCGTACAACACTATTAACTGAATATGCATTCCCTATTCAAGAATGTTTATCATGTAAGTTTGTTAATATTTTCATGAGAAAAATAAATTTTAAAAATTACAACATGAATACATATGTTAAACCATCATCCACCTAAAAATAATCTAAAAATGTTTGTTTATAAAATTTTGTGAACCCCGTATGCATAGCACGGGTTTGCACTAGTTGGTTGTTACAAAGCAGTCAATTCATAGTTTGTTTATTGGGTTGCTTTAGGTTGCAGCTTTTTAGCATTCATGATTTTGCTTCTCATTTACTTGAAAATTATGGTTTCATTGATATGGCATATTTCCTGTCCATGCATTCATTTTATGGCCTAATTAACTTTAGTTGTATAATATTTTAGTTATTGGTCAAGAGAAATGCTACGCTTTGCTTTCCATGGGAAACCTATGGAATATACAAAAGTTATATTATAAGTTGTGCACAAAATACGATGCCCTGATTTGTATTACTAATTACTATGCTTCAGGTAAAATGTGGAGTTCTTGGCAACACTGGTCTGCTTGCAATGTTATTGCATGATTGACAGAAAAATTCTGGGAATTCGTCATTTGTATGAAAGGTCCATCTAAGCAAGGACAAAGGTAAATAGATATTTATATCATCGCTGCCTTATTATTTAAATTGCTTTATGACGGTATGCTGCATTTGTTAACTTTAAGTTTTGTTGTTTTCCATATATTATTCAGCCTGTGGATTGAATTGTGTGTAGCTGTACCTTATGCCCAATGAATTGTTTAGCCATGCATCAGGTGATAAATTTATATCTTGGTTGTGTTCACTACGGTTATGCCATTTATATGTTTCACTTTTATCTATAAGACAAACACAAAGTATTTCTTATGCTATAATCATTTCTAAAAGATTAATATGCTGGACGAAGGACAGCAAAGGAAAATTGAAATGATTTGATATCAGATTGTGTTTGGGCTTTAATATTAGTAGAACTTACATGGTGTAATCATTTGTAATCAATGAGAGGTGCAATCGTTGAATATTAAAATCACAACAAATTCATTTGTTATTTGTTTAACTAATATAGGTTATTTCCAATTGTTATAGCGCTATTCATCACTGATTTCAAACTATAAATATTGTTTTACTGGCAATGACGTCCTTTAGCCTCTCTCGTTATCTAAACATAAGATACAACAACATAAGTAACAATTATTAAGAAACTAAGAAATGTCATCCCAAAAATATCCGACTCTGAACAGCACTTGTTGTAAACATCAGGCTACCCCACAAATTCGTGTTAGTAATTCAAATTACATTACCCAATAATTAGTTTATGATTACAAATATATGAATATGTATAATATACAATTATTCCACTAAAAATGCAGGAAGTGGCTGAAATGTTAAATGGTTGTAGACACATATCATGGGGAACTAGGATAGGTTATGTTATTGTTCCTATCCAAAATAATGAAATGTGAAGACCCGCTCGCTAATCTTCTCAAAGCGATAAAGATTGCTGAGAGAAAGCGAAGATCTTTGGAAGCTATTTTCACCTATATTTGCTTCTGCCTGGGCATGAATATTTTTGGAATTAAGGTTTGTTTATCTGAAGCAACAGTTTATTTTCAGGTTTGTTGGCATTTCATTTACCATAATTCTTCTCTTCTTTCAAAATGGATTATAGATAACATCATTACTTAGTGATGGGCTGCCCCGCTACATTAAAGTGTCTCAGTCCAATATTGTATGGCCATACGATGAAGTTGCCTACCGTGGCCATTCACTTATCTGTCCTGTTCCAAATGTATATGGGCACCCACAAGTAAGTCCTTATGCTATTTATATTCAAACGCACCTAAGAAACTTTAGACATAATTCAGAATATGAGAATTTCAATCGAAATCCACATCCGATCTGAAGTTGAGTGATAAAAATGCATAAGTTTTAAGTTCATCAGATTAACAATATTCCCTTTTTTTTGTTATGGATGCACAAGAAAATTAAAAATAATAATCCATGGCTTTCTTCTCTGTTCCATGGCCTTTCAAAAAAAGTAAAAATACACAAAAATTGATTAGAGAAAGTAGTGTAGGTCTTCTAGATCCCTCTCAGAACTGGAAGACGGTGCTAGGCTGAACAAACAGCGGTCTCAAATCTTCAGGCGAGACTCTATATTGGCAAAACGGTCGCCTGACTCGAGAAAACATAATTGTATTGCAGGATGTTTTTCCGGTATTTGATTTTATTTTGTTATACTTCCAGCGTTGCACTTGCGTGCATTTAATAAATATTGATGTTTATATTATATTAATTAAAAAGAAAATAAGTGAATTGATGTGTGCTTAAGTTGAAAAGCTTTGGTTGTCAACATTTCTGATTTAAATTATTTTGTTTGTAGTATTATGAGAAATCAGTAGTAAAATTATAGATAGTCGAAAGGAAGATGGTAACGGGGATCACAAACTATTATAAAATTTGGTTGATCGATGTAAAAGTTCATAACGGCCTCTGAAATATTGACCAACATAGCCTTTATTTTCAAGATGACGCTTTGTGTGAGTATGTCATCATTCGGCAGTGGCTTTTACATGAAATAAATAGTTCAAGGGACAATGTCCATAACATAAATCTGAAACCTGTGAATTTTTTTCAGAATGTATGTGTACAACTGTTTCATGTTATTATTCCTAATATATATAGAACATATTAATGCCTTTTATTTTTGATTGCTCTAGCGTGTCAAACTATTTGTAAACAGCAATAATATTATACACATGTTTATGAAATAGTTTATAAGCTGGTGATTGACAGTTTATAAGCTGGCGTGCCCAGTCCAGTATGTATTGAGGATGTATGTGTTGTGGGAAAATTGCTCTGATACCAATCTGTTGTGCAAAAGTTGCACAAATGCGGAAGCGCGATAAGCAGGATCTAGATTTGCCAATTGTACATCAATCTAATATGTTAGCAATTATTCTATTACATCAACAAAATAGTAAACAACTATAACAGAGAAACAAAGAGACACAATATTTATACTGGTTCCACTATCCTCGAGATAGTGTACGTCCAGTCCAACAGAGAGAGATTTTATTCCATATGAGAGAACTACAAGAGCTTACAAAATAAGAGTTTACATATCTAAACCTCAATCAGGTTTAACAAGAAGAGACACCATTGGGGATCACTGGCTCCAAGCCAGGATGGGTTTACACTAAAGTCTACCCCTCAATATATAGCCAGTGCAAATCTATGTGAGTCATCAATAAAATTACCAACATATGGTAATAATATAATGGAGTAAAT
Organism: Allium sativum; assembly: GCA_030737875.1. NCBI lineage: Eukaryota > Viridiplantae > Streptophyta > Magnoliopsida > Asparagales > Amaryllidaceae > Allium > Allium sativum. The sequence continues at coordinate 299,858,758 of CM060925.1, read as the reverse complement.
TATCATAGCAACAATTGTGCAAACATAGAAAGTAAATCAATCAATTTCTTTAGCATAGATGGAAGAAATTAATCTCTTCATTTATTTCTCTGCCACCTCATCAAATGCAATCAATGCATTCCCATTATAAAAATACTTACTTTCCATTCTTTACAAATTTGCTCCAATCAATTTGTGATTTTGTATCATCAATTTTAACAGCATGGAAACTAATTATCTCTTGATTGTGTGATCTACACTATAGACTAGAACTTTATAAGCTGGTGTGCACGACAGCGTTGAATAATTGAGCGATGCAGGGTTTCAACTTTAAATGTCGGTACTTATTGCACAAACGAGTGCCCTATCAAATGAGCTGCATCCCCATCCTTGTGGAAAATAATAAACACCAGATTGTAAATGCATAGTGTAAGCAGTGGATCATAATTGGACAAAGTCCAAATAGAAACAAAATAAAGGTCAGAAAATTGTTATTATTAAAGACCCATTAGACTCTTCCCCGCTTCATAATTTGCACTTGTTTTGTTTCCCCTCCACAAATTTGTTAGTTTACAAATTAATGGAAGAACATCCGCATCTCATTAGTTTGTTAATAAAAATGATAGGTTATTGTATTTAAATTACTTATCATGTAAATAATAAAAATCTTGTGACACACGAAGCACTAAATAATATAGTAGAATTATATAGCGGAAATAATTCCACTGTACTTTAGACAGCAAAAGGTTCAATTTCAGTTATACAATGCTTCCTACCATTCCCTGCCCAGTCCAATATTGCGTGAATTTGATTTTACATGTCTTGAAAATATTGACAGTTAATATACTTGTGTTCTATTTACAGTCCAGTATTGCGGGAACTCTTTTTGTAGTAATAGTACAGTATTACTTGTGTTCTATTTACAGTATTGTGTGAATTCTATTTACAGTCCAGTAATATACTTATGTTCTATTTACAAACTAATTGCTAGCTCACGATTCGTTTTTGTTCAATGATTTTAACTTCAATGTTCAATTAAAATAATAAACTTGCATTTATTTTGACTGGGAAACTTTGAGCTGTTATGTTTGTACGTAGCTTGGAAGTTGTTTGAATATTTGCACGTGAAAAAGCAAATACGCTAGCAGATACTGAGTATAAAATGGTTGAAATACTTGATCGTTAGTTGCTTTGGGACTATTGTACTTCTTGTTCCCTATTTGCCGTGACCATTATTACTGGCCTGATCTTTAGGATAGTACCAGCACACCTTACTATGGATGTTTGTTGTGATTATATTATTTGTCCCTCTCTTAGGTATGAATATTGATGTTGTTTGATGAGTGGATGGTCGTATATTAAATTTAGATAGGAAAAAATATTTGACAGCGTGAACCTATAATATTTGGAACCTGCATGCTTGTTTTGCCTGCTTTACATGCAATAGTATTTAAGGTTTGTTGAGCTCACTTTTGTCCCTCATTTATGAAATATGTGAAAGTTTGATATGCTGAACATGAAAGAAATACTCATCTCCAGGCTGAATATATTGATTTTTACGTTTATACTCAAAGTGAGCGTAACATGGAAATTCGGCGATCTAAGTAATATAACTGAAAGCTAAAATTTATGAACCACTTGATAGAGATGAAGTGTAACTTATTTTAGGACCAATATTGTTCATTTGCAAGGTGTTGTGTATTGAAAATATTACAATTCCCAGACATAGGTTATAAAATCTTGGACTATGTATATATATATATTAACCTGTTGCACCTATATTATGTTGTTTAGTACCTCTGAAATGTTTCACTCATTGGGTATGCACTATGCAGCCATTGCCATCTTCCCCTATTTAAACCTGAACGCATTTTTGTGTACACATGTAGTGATGCATATAGAATTTGTAGTAAACATAGAACTTTTGACCATTTTGATACATTACAAATTCTTATCAAACTTCTTGTACTGCTGTTATTCATTACTAACATGGTTGACCTTTTTGATGCATTTTTCCATCATCTAGAAGTACAGATCCAACAAGAAGTTGCTAAATGTTAGATAAACGAATTTAATTATTTTGAGGAGAAATTACTTGCTTATTAATATGCTTGTTCTCTCCTTTATCAGCTTTCTGCTTCGCGTAACCTGGAGGAGAAAAACAACAAGCCAAAGTTAATGCCAAACCAAAGTTTACAAAAAGGATGCGATCAGTTCACATAACTTCTATGATACCATTTACGGTACTTTTCATGTCACTATTTTGCAGTTCATGATCAGTTCCTTGTTTGCATATTTTTTAGCATCCAATTTGAGTCTGGATACTATGTTTGATATATTTTCAATTGCAGTCAAAATAATGCCATTTTGGTTTTTTTCGGCAGATGCTGATTTAAGTCAACCATCACAAAGACAAATTGTGTTATTTTTAGTTTTAAGCTGGATGATCCATTTTTTTTTTTTTTTTGTAGTCATGTGAAGAACGTTAATTTCTGATGAAATAAGTATTATGTAAGTATTTACACGTATTGGTTGGAGTTTAGCATATGACTAGCCATGACTCATGTAAACTGATTATGTTGTATGGTTGTCAATATTAGTGTTTTCTTTTCAAATGATATTAGATATTGTGAATTGTGTATATATTTCTTATGTTCATATATTTTCTGAATTGCTTATAAGCTAAGAAATGTTGAACTGTATTGACAGCTGACATTCATAATGGTTGAGATGAAATGCGGTTGTGTTAGACCTATTGAATTCAGAAGGTATTTGCTACTGTTATAAACAAAATACAGTCGCAAATGCTAAACTTATCGCATCTGTTATTTTAAAATCTTTCGCACAAGGTCAAAGTTTTGAAGTTAAATATCAGTTTTTTGCTACTGGTGTAAAACAAACCGTCGCTAATGAATTAGCCTATGGCGACTGTTATTATAGAATACCCGTCACAAGAACATGTATATTGCGACAGTTTTAAAACCGTCGCAATAAGTTTACATATATTGCGATGGTCGCATATGCGACGGTTGTCAAACAGTCGCAAATAAGCTTAAACAACCGTCGCAAATGACCTGTTTTGTTGTAGTGTCTTGCATTTGGGAGGTCACCAACTTTGAGTCGGCCATTTAATAGCCCATAAACTTGTCAACAATGAACTTTTTCAAACTCACATTCTGCATTTTGCAATTTGTAGCCAATGCATTCCAAAGAGCTTTTGCAGTCTTTATAGGCAGGTACACTTTGTACAGGACCTTATCTAGGCAGTTGATAATTTAGTTTCTGCAAAAAAAGTCTGAATGCCTCCACGCATCAATAGAATGACCATCTTGCTTATTTTCATCCTTGGCATTTCCTGTTGTAGGTGGCACCGGTTCATCTTCTTTAAGATACTTCTATAAACCAAGTGTGGTGCAATAGAACAACATCTGACTCTGCCATGTTAGAAAATCATCACCTTCGCCTTTGAACAGGCCTGGCTTGTAAAAATTGCCAGTTTTTGTTGACAATTGCTCTGCTGCCATTTCTGTTTTGTAAAAAACGGGAAAGACTTAAGATGTTAATCTTAATATAGCGAAACAGATTTCACAACTACACAAACTTCTTTCACAAGTTTGTAGAAAGAAAGTTAAACCACAAAAATGAAGTCTAACCGAGTTCGTCTGAGGCCTATAAATACAGTTTCCTTAAGACTTTATTTTCAGCCTCTCAGGATACAACAGACGTTGCTGCACGGAATTATGAGGAGTATGTCAGTCAGTATTTCTCGTTAATGGTGGCAAAGAAAGAGCAGAAAACAGACGCAGATGAGAGGGGAACGAAATGTAAAACTATATCGATTTGACCAGGATCGATTGGCTTATATAATCCTACTCGCGTCTGTTTGAACAGATGCATCTTTCTGTATCGCGCCCGTTTGGAATATACCCATTACTGTTTGAATTCAAATGGCAACGAGTATTAACGGGTTGCATCCGTTCAATTTATCTGGGTCGCACCCGTTTGCTTCTCTTGTTGGTTCGCACCCATTTTATTGCCGCATTCATTCAAAAAACAAACCAGAAAAATGGTGATGTTTTTTGTAGCAAAAATAAGATTACTGACCAAACCCAAACCCGAACCGACCCGGTTCGGTACGGGACGGGAGGGCGGCGTGCGCGCGCGTGGGTGTTTAGTTCCCATGACCTATGTCCTCCCCCTCGCATAAAATTACCTGGCCCTATAGGCCAATATAGGGAGTGAGGAATAGGTATATATCCTTAATCTTTCTTTATTTTGCCGATGTGGGACTAAAGTAAATTTCATTCATTTCATTGATTTCTAACAATCCCCCACATGAATGATAATAAACTTTTCCCCCAAACAAATTGAAATATCACTGACTACATATTGAATAATGCTTTTTTAGGATAAGTAGATATTTCACTTTGAACTTTCCTTAGTTAAAACTTATCAGATATACTTGGCTAATCGGTGAATTATTTCATCTTGAACCGTCTTCCATTATTGTATAACCAGACAATAAGTTTAACAAAACATTATTTCCCTTCTCATCCAATTTCTTGGCTGTGTTCATTTTAGTCCTAAACAATTTCTGGTTCTGCGAGTATATACAGAGAATATAAGCCATTAATATTCTCATAGAGCCGACCCAACTTACACTAACATAGGTGATCGCTACCCTTAGGAGTATCCTACATATACCCCACTTGTTATTTTACAAGATATGGTCATCATTTAAAAGTATAGCTTTAACCTGTGAAACTTCTGTAGGCATGCATTTTATATTTGTGCACCATAGGAATGTAATAGGACTATGTCCTAACAAATGCATTACGTCTTGAGTTATTCAGAACTGGTTTGCCTATTGATACTAGTCCGTGGGATCTTCAGTCCCTAGGATAGGTTTCCGTATAAGATAACTCTTGTTGGTTTAGGCTTTTAAACCCATTCCCCTCGATGCGCAGTCAATTTTCTCTCTTGATAAACCTTTTGTAAATGGATCCGCTAGGTTATCATTGGTTCTTACATAATCAATGGAGATAGTTCCATTTGAGAGTAACTGCCTATCTGTGTTATGGGGTCGACAAATGTGTTGAGATTTTCCATTGTGCACAAAGTTTTTCGCTCTACTTAGCGCTGCTTGATTGTCTCAGTGAATACATATGGCCATTACAGGTTTAGGCCAAAATGGAATATCTTCTAAGAAGTGACGAAGCCATTCTACTTCTTCTCCTACTTTATCTAAAGCAATAAACTCAGATTCCATCGTTGATCGAGCTATGCATGTTTGCTTAGTAGATTTCCACGACACTAGTACTCTTGCTAGAGTTAAAACATAACCACTTGTGGATTTTGATTCCTCTGAATCGACAATCCAGTTTGCATCACTATATCCTTTTAATACGGCTGAATATTTTCCGTAATGCAAAGAATAATTTGTGGTATTCTTTAAGTATCCAAGCACTCTCATTAGTGCTTTCCACTGTTCCTTTCCTGGATTAATTATACCTGCTTAGTCGACTTACAGCATAGGATCTATCTGGTCTCGTGCAGTTCAACAGATACATTAGACATCCTATTACGCGAGAGTATTTCAGTGGCATTACACTCTCACTAGTTTTTTTATGCAGTACTTCTGACGGGTTAAAAGGTGTTCTTACTCCTTTAATCCCAAGATTTTGAAATCTTTCAATCACTTTGTCTACATAACGTGATTGAGATAATTCAATTCCATTTGAGGTGCCTATTATTCTGATTCCCAAAATAACATCTGCAACTCCTAAATCTTTCATATCGAAATTGTTGATCAGCATTTTCTTTATGGTCTCTATAAATTTTACATTAGGACCAAAGATTAACATATCATCCACATATAAGCAAATCATGACATATGACTATCCAATTTGTTTGTAATAAACACATTTATCACATTCGTTTATATGAAAACCATTTTGCATAATGACACTATCGAATTTTTCGTGCCATTGTTTTGGAGCTTGTTTGAGTCTGTATAATGATTTTACCAATTTACAGACTTTATTTTCATTTCTTTTGGACATAAAACCTTCAGGTTGCTCCATGTAGATTTCCTCATCGAGATCTCCACTCAAGAACGCCGTCTTTACATCCATATGATGAATCTCTAGATTATAGATGGATGCAATTGCTATTAATGTTCTTATTGAGGTTATTCGTGTAACGGGTGAATATGTATCAAAGAAGTCTATTCCTTCTTTTTGACGATATGCTTTGGCTACTAATCTGGCTTTATATTTGTCGATAGAGCCATCGGCTTTCATTTTCTTCTTGAAAATCCATTTGCAGCCAATTGGTTTTATTCCTGGTGGAATATCAACAATTTCCCAAGCTTTATTATTTAGAATTGAATCAATCTCAATTTTGATTGCTTCTTTCCAACACGAAGATTCAGAAGACGACATTGCCTCTTTATATGTTTGAGGTTCATGTTCAAGTACGTAAGTGAGGAATTCCGAGCCAAAAGACTTGGAACTTCTGGGTCGCATCCGTTTGCCAAAAGACTAGGTGATTATTGGATAGTCAAAATAAAGAACAACAATATTTTGGTTATTCGTCCTCGTCAATAAGAAACTTTTTAATTATGAGGACTAGTAGTCTTGATTAATGAGTTTATTGAGGGAAAAGTGCTATACACTAATTTTTCTCTTTCTTCTCTCATTGGAAAAAGAAATTGATGAAAAATAAGCCCTTTCAGTAATTGATCTATTGTATTCTCTATTAATGAGAAAACTTTTTTATTCATGGCCAGTTTATTTAATGAGATTGATTAACATTAAGACGAAAAATTCACATTTATTTTTGTTTCTCACTGAATTTATCTATTCTAAGAGAAGCCAAAGCAATATCTTTTTCTTTCTTTCTTATTTGCCCCTTAAATTTCTCGAAATTAAAACTTTTACTCAATAAGTTATAAAATTTTCACGTTGCTAAGTTGCATTAATGATAATTATATAGTAAGAAATGCATATCTTTGGAACTATTATCATACAACTCATTTTTAGTACATTATCTTTTTATGATAGGAATATTGTTATTTTTATTTAATTTATCATTTAAATACAAAAAATATAAATAAATAAATTTATGTAAGTTATTACACAATTTTACCGGACATTGGAGCAGTTCGGATTTATCCTTAACGGTACGCGTTTCGAGTTTGTAACAAAAATTCAGGCTCATAGCGGATTGGGGTAGGGCTCTAAATTTTCAGGATGAAAAACCCACCTCAACCTGTCTTATTGTGGTCTCTACTTTTCCAGAAAACACACAAGATACGTGTTTACTATATAATAAATTCAGGGTTCCAGAATTGGGAAACAAGCTGATTATCCGGTAATCCGTAGATGAAATCTTCAAGAAATATTCTTGTGGCCGAAATGCTTGATACCCTCACTTTCACCACAAATTTGTCTCCACTCTGCAGTTTATTACCAGTAATCAGAAAAACATGTAGAAAATGTTCAGATTTTTGAACAATTCGCGTTGAACTTAATTATTTGGACTTAATTAAGAAAAATTAAGACACATAATCATTATATACTCGTAGTGGTGCATAGAACTTCAAAGACATGCTAGCAAGAGCTAATGCCTGGCCATTTTGGGCCACGCTGTCTGCATCGATGCTAAGGCCAAGCCTTCTGAAGAACTCATGGTGACCATGCTGGCAATAACCTGAATAAACAGCATTGTTAACAACGCCATATTGATCGAGTTCATAATCACGTACTTGCAGTTCACATTCCACGAATTACTTTTCCCTGAGAAGAACGCTAGCAATCAGTAACCGACAAAGTTTAAGGAAAAACAATGTTGATATATATTATTATGCGTAACCAAACCTTAAGCCTTCCTCATTTTCAGATATAGTTGTTTTGAATGTACTTGACATATCTGGACAGGGGCGGATTTACGCATAGGCCAGCTAGGGTGTAACACCCCACCTCCGCTAGGGTCACTCACAAAGGGAATGCACTAGGCTTGGTGAAGCATTATCGAGGTAAACATGCACAGAAATATTACAAGACAGAACATATATAAAACAGCAGAAGTAAAACATATTTCATTACTTTTATAAAATAAGGTCTAAAGCCTTTTACATCAGAATACATCAAAACCTGTCTTGCAATCATAAAGAAGCATAAAACCGTTTCATGAATTATTCCCCAAGTAAAACAGTAAAGTAGCCATAGCCAAGAAAAGTCCAAGCCATGTGTGATGACCTTCAAGCAGAAGAAATCCGAACTAGATAACATTGTTTCCTCCCTGAAACCTGGGGGGGAAACGGAAGACAAAGAGGCGAAACAAAACGGGGTCAGTCATAAAGACTGGTAAGTCCTATCTACTTCCAGTACAAAAACAGGTAAAGGTAACATGACATGCATAAATTGAAAGTAAACATAAGGATGACGACAAGATAGATAAACTAAACCAGGGTAACAGGCTGAACTACTGTAGCAAGGTAAACTAAGATATCATGATAAACTACGGTGTCATGATAAATCAAGGTATCACATCGTCAGGTTTCTATCAAGTATAATATCCCAAGGTATCTATCCTGTATAACATCCCACGGTTTCTATCCTGTATATTTCTCATGGTTCTAACATGTATATTTGCCCTGCACCTCTCGTACTAGTATCCCAACCCGCGTCATGTGTTAACTATGAATGTCCCTTGCCCAATGTCATGTAATGGTCCATGTCAACCTAATATATATAGCATATGTAGGCTTTTCCCAACTCGTATGTTTCTTTCCGTGTATAAGTTCAGTCCTTTGCCGTAGGCCATACGGGCTTTCCCATGTAAACGTTTTATCCTTGAGGTTATTTTGGACTGCTACCATTGATCTAGTTATGTTTCCTTACCACGAACTATCGCGCGTTCACTTAGGATTTATGCTACCTAGGACCACTAGGGATTATGCTACCTAATGAACGTTTCCGTGTCTCGGTTCGGGTTCAGCCACCTAGGGCCACAAGGGAGTATGCCACCCGTCAACTGCGCCCTTTATCCCTCGTATGTATCGTGAACCGTTTTCCATGTCTAGACGCACATGTTCCTCAATGTGCCATCCGAGTTCCATGCCAGGGCAATTCAAGAAATAAGGAACTCGGTCGGGGGCTTCAAGTCATCTGCAGATGCAGATATCAAGGTCTGTTTTTTTACCCGTGGCTATGGTCCCACGTGACCCCTCCCTCAACTACTGAAAGGCAATCCAAGAAAAATCATGTATGAGAACTACACTAGGCCCATCGATGCCCATTTCCAGATAGCCAACCTCACCCATAACTTGATAGCTAGTATATGGTCTCTTGGGAGTTCCCTGCCTTTCCGTACGTACACGATTGACTAAAGATGGTAGGTAGTCGGCGACATGCTATCCCGGGGCAAAATCAAGTATCGTCGACTCCACGCTAATCCATCCCAGTCTTTAGGATTCTCGCATAGCAACCAAGGCATACTCTTGGCTCTTCTACCGCAGACCTTAACCCCTGTGAGGCCGGGTTTCATGGACCACTTGCCACCTCACAGAGGGATACCAAGAGTACCCTCACGTTCCCCGAAGCTTCCGCTTCGTCACCCAGTTCGCTGGAGCTTTTATCCAAGTCAGATAACTTGCTCCTCCTCGAATACTAAGCGATGACCTACCATACCAGGTTACTCATCTCTTTATGAACTAGTCTCATGTCCTTAGCTAAGAATTATTACTTGGTTACCCTTAACTAAGGTTTACCACTTAGCTCCTCTTTCCGCTATCCTTGTTAACTACGATTTCCAACCTAGTCCCCTGAGCTAGGGTTTTGTCAAATGGGTTAAGTGTTGTTATCCAAGTTCATGACTTAACCTGCCCACGAATCATGTCAAGATTGTCTAAGTACTCAAGTTCAAGGATTAGCCCTACAGGTTGGTTAAGTGTACCAAGAAGCTCATGACTTAACCCTATCAAGTCAAATTGGTTAAGTATTTATTTGTCTTAACCCTATCAAATTATCATGTTAGATTGATTAAGCATAGATTATCTTAATCCCATCAAATTGTCAAGTCGGATTGGTTAAGTGTAGGTTAACTTAACCCCATCCACTAATCGTATTACACTGGTTAAGCCTAATTTAAAAGGTCTTGTGACTTAACCCTACCAGACCCACGTACTAGATTGGTTAAGTGTAGGTTACTTAACCTCATTAAATCATCACGTATAATTGGTTAAGTAAAAGTTACTTAACCCCATTAAATTATCATATTAAATTAGTTAAGTATTGGTTACTTAACCTCTTTGAATTACCAAGTTTAGATTGGTTAAGTGTTTAACTTAACCCCGTCGAATTACCGTGTTTAGATTAGTTAAGTATAGGTTACTTAACCCCATCTAATTACCGTGTTTAGATTAGTTAAGTCTTAATTACTTAACCCCATCTAATTACCGTGTTTAGATTAGTTAAGTCTTAATTACTTAACCCCATCCCCTAATTGTCTTGTATGGTTAAGTGTCATTAAGAAATCAACCCCGGTCCCACTTAACCTACCCATTCGTGTCATATCGGTTAAGTGTCATTAGTCAACTTTACTTAACCTTATCATGTGGCATTAATTTAATTAATGCACTCTCAACCTCTCACATTAGACCTTGTTGTGGTTACTAGTTAAGCCGGGCGGGTCCGGGTAGTTTTACACCACAACCTAGTCTAACCTCAAGTCTTAAGCGTGACATGACCAACTTCTCACATTGGATCTTATTGTTTGTAGCCACTAGTTAAGCCGGGCGGGTCCGGGTAGATTTATGCTACAAACTCAACCCAACCTCGAGTTGGCCACTTTCATGTTTGGTCTAGTGTCTTTTTACACTTACAACCCACCCATGTCTAGTTCAAGTTCCTTGTTTTCCCACGTGTCATGATCATATTTAAATGTACCATGAATGTCATGTTCTCATGTAAGCCCCATGTCAAGTTTTTCATGTATTACCCACGTTTACCCTAAGCTACCCAAACGTATTTCCAACCCAAGTGGAAGAGAGTCACATAGTAGGGTATTATGCCAACATATTGGCCACAAACATGCAGAGTATCATACGGGAATTTGGCCACAAACATGCATAGTACCATAAGGGAATTTGGCCACAATCATGCATAGTTTCGTAAGTGAATTTGGCCACAAACATGCATAGTGCCATAAGGGAATTTGGCCACAAGCATGCATAGTTTCATAAGTGAATTTGGCCACAAACATGCATAGTGTCATAAGGGAATTTGGCCACAAACATACATGATACATAAGGGGTTTGGGTTCATTTACATGCATAAGCCCCAAAGTCAAATCTTTGCCAATGTTTCACAAGTCAAATGGTTCCCAAAGGTTCATGCTAGCATTTCATAGATAAAGATTCAAACTTGCAAGATATACTAGGTTATACATAACATGAGTGGCATGATTAAGTCGCTAAAACATAACCCAAAATCATATGTTCATGATAAAGGGGCATACTAGGTTTACATGGGTTAACATACTTATGTTACATCTCATTTTATCCCATGTCACATTAGAACCACCGTTAGAATCTACAAGTAGCTAGAACTTACATAGCGAGGCTTAGGAAAAGGATCATGCATCATCTTGACGAAGAAAGGTGACTCCTTTGTCGAACAACCATCATGAAACTCGCATAGCAACGTTGATTTGGCCTCTATTTGGTGTAGCAAGCTTGCACCTTTCAATTCGGATCCGATTTGCATGCATAGTCTCTTGGAGTTGGAGATGGAGGCCATGATCAATGGAGATTTGGGCAGCACTTCGTGGCAAGAGTGATTTATGAGGGGTTTACGGTAGGCTTAGGGTCTTTTTATAGAGATTAGGGTAGTTTTAGGCCGTTAGATTAACCCTAAGATAGATCCAAGCCCTCAAAAATCGTCACAAGCCTCCAAAACCGAGCCAAACAGCAAAGCAGGTGCACCAGGCTGCCTGGGTCCGACCAGGCAGGTCGACTCCCAGGTCGACCCTGGGGTCGACTCCCCAGTCGACCTGGGGTGGGAGGTCGACTCCCCAGTCGACCCCCCTGGGTCTGGCGGGAATTTTCCCGCCACTTCTGATTTTCTGAAATTTGAATCTGTTTTGAATTTGAATTTTTCGTGAAATTTTGCGAGGCCATATCTTGGTCATACGGACTTCGAATTTCGAAAACTCGTACTCTATTTCGCATATTCTTCCGAGACGAACGCAATGGCACAGCCCGTTTCCCTTTATTCAGATTTTACAGTTTAATTCTGCCTTGATTTGTGTTATAACATGTTATTCAAAAATACGGGTTGTTACATAGGGCCTATGCCATAGCTGAATCTGAGTACTGTAATAAAAAAATACTTGAATTGATTAGGTGGTCATAACTGAATTTGCAGCTTTGCCCTATCTGGTTGCGTCCTGTCATATATAAGGCCATTTTTGTCTTATTTCAATACATACTTCTACCAATTGAGAGGTTTTGCATATGTCAATTATTATTCACTTTTCTTCTTTTTGACATGGAACTTCCTTTACTTAATCCTAAAAAACTTAATTTTTTCTTCTAAAATATTTGCCATACCTGCATCTACTGGCTGTCTCCGCCACTGTATCTGGAGACAATGCATGAAGTCTTTGCCTGTTCATATCTGATGAACTTAGTTTGGATACAGATGGAAGGGTAATACTACTAGCTGTTTTAGAAGGTGGAGGCATCTTTGAAATATTATGTAAAATGTTACGATTTTTGAAGGATGTTTCAGAGGAGGCAGCAAGCGCTAATTGAGAAGATGTAATTAGAGGACTCATCATCTTAATAGAAGATACGGGAATTAGTGAGTATTTAAGCTTAGGGTTATGATCGTTGTTTGTAAAAGAATATATGCTTTTTGTGAACAGACTACCTTAGGAAGGGCTATATTTATAGATATAGAGATGATCCTAGTTAACAGGCAGCATGCATGTAAAAGCTAAAAGAATGAAGTAACAATGAAAGCGGTTTCTCATTCACCAACCGTCAATAGTCAAACGGTCCTCCTACATTAAATCCCTCAGCAACGCAGACCAATACACTCCAGTAAATTAGTCCTTAATTAATACCACCAAACGTTACCACAAATTTTAATATTATCCAATTGACCGACTTTTGAAAAAATTACAAAGGATACAAAATGTGCAAATATGTAACATTCATTATAATGCTTCATTTCTTCAAATCATTCATAAATATATACCAGATCCACTGCACATTCTCTATTGTAAAATTATATTTTGTTTAGCTTATAATGTATTGACTCGTCAAAACGATTCATTTTTATGATTAAACAAAATCATGCAAGTGATTCATGAGGAATCAATTTATGCAGGTTTGTCATATTATATTAAATACTGATGTATGATATGAAGACCATGATTCAATTTCTGACAAACTTCACAATTCTTTTGTCATGTTTATCTCGGCCAAGAGAGTGGAAGTTTCCTATTATTTTGCATAATATAGTACGAAGATGATAAAATATGTATATAATACTGGAAGACTTTATTTTTCTGAACTTTTCTGTTTCTCCCTAAACGTGCTTAAGTGAAGGTAATGATTATATTCTTTTTGTGGCAATAACTAAGAAATACTGTAAACAAATTATTTTATATTTCCTACAAGGTGGGAGAGACACATGTTTTATGTGCTCCTATTTTCTATTTAATGCTACATATTCCAACGAAGCATGCTACAATACCCAAAAAAACAGCAGTATGGATCTCCGTAATTATTCATGGTGGATCGTCGGATTAAAGCAATGAATTTAAAAATAGCAGATGGATTAATATTCGGGTATTTCGAGTGTCTATTTCTTCGGGTAGAACAACAATGTCGTATTGCAATATAACCACTTCCGAGGTAACCGTGAAGGGATTAGTGATGACCATGAGGCGCCTGCGGCGACCGCAACAATCGATAGTCGACGATAAGAGTCGTTGCTTTTAAAGCATTGATAAGAGTAATTGGTGACATTCTTTTGCAACGTTATTCTAGCAATCCTAAGTTGAACACGTGGCAAAAATGAGTGAAATTATGTTTTGTTCGTTATCGACACTAGCCGTCGCTAATCTATGCTAAAATATTTTCGCTAGCCTATGGAAACAGACCAATACTAGCGTCTTGCAGCATAACTTAACTTGGATATTCTGTTTAGCGACTTCTGTTTAAATAATTCAACCACATACATACATATTCATCTCGATACCCAAAAGATATATGTTAATCCGGTTTAAAAACAATCGACTCAAATAATAAAGCATACGGCCGGCCTAAGTCGTAAGACATCCTCATCAATGAGTCATTCTCGACCTATTGCCTATGGATTGTTCAGATCTATAATCATGGGTAATCGGATCCTTCAAACCTCCAAACGAACTATGTCGACCCAACAATGCAAGTAATGAATCAGATTGAGGAACGAAAAGCGTGGGACGGGTCTGCAAAGACGATGGATTGGGTCAACAGAAGGGTGGTTCAATCATGATCAATGGCGCAAGATATGGATCACTCACGACCGATAATCGAAGGTCGTTCTTGAAGCATTCAACCATGGACCATTGCCTACTCGTTACTCATGGATCGGTAGAAGAAAAGCGGATCGCAGGAGCTTAGGGTCGTTGGCATTTGGATCGACCACGTGCTAGTATATGAAAAGTACGTGGATTGCGGGTCAAAGAGGCATGATCCTAAATTTCCAGCTTGCACTAATCGGACCGCAACATTCATGGATCGTTCGGGAACAGTCATGGATCATTCGGATTCCACATACTGATGCAAAGCATGAACCACCAATAAATGGATCATGTTTGGATCGCTGGTAGGCTAAATGTTCGTCCCAAAAATTTTGTAACCCCCCAATGTTCGTCCGAAAAAATTTCATAATCTGCCTCAAAATATGTAGACATTTAGTTGCGGCTGTTGGAGGAAGGAGGTGTATAAAATTATTAATAAGAAATGGATGGGGAACAATATTATTTTAAAACTTAATTTTTGCTTGAACTTGCTTCAGCTTACCACAACTTTCAACAAAATGACCGTATATATATATATATATATATATATATATATATATATATATTAGGCTTCTTATGGGAATGATAAATTTACCATCACCATACTAGTACCAAACCAGTGGTAAGTAATATCGAGTTGTATATCGGTATATCAATGCTATCGGTATGGTAATGGTAAGTTTTACTCTTATTAACGGTAAAATAACAGTAAAGAAATGTCAATACCAGTGGTAAAGGTAAATTTACCAAGTAATATTAATATTTTTTCACAATTTTAATGAATTCCAACCATTATTTTTTTGAAATTTTATCATATTTTAAACAGATGCTCATAGATTTATTTAGGATGATAATTCTTTTTGGCTTTATTAGCTTCAAAGTTTAAGATTAACAAAATTATTATTTCATATTGTTGTAAATATCTTGTGATAAGCGAAGTAAATTTTCAATGCCAAATAAAATAAGTTTAAATATTTATATAAACATTAATGGGGATAGAATTAATAAAAGAGTATTTACTTTTTATCATTATCAAAAATTTAATGTGTTAATGTTTTAGTAGCTTTATGTATCGATAAATTTACCATTACCAATAAACGGTTTTTCAGTTTATTGGTATCCCAATGAACATTTTACCAGCGGTAACGGCAAATTATCGGTATTCATTTTTTAACTTACCAATATTATCGGTATGGTAACGACTTTCTCATATCGGTAACAGTTAATATTACCATAACAACCCTAATATATATAGTGGTTTACATACCATTTCTAATAGACACAACATTTCAGGTAGACACCTTTTGATGTCAATAAACATGACTCTTTGAATAGACACGACTCTTCACGAACAGACATGACTCTTGACGAATGGACATGACTCTTGACAAACGAATATGAGTCTTGAACATATCATTTAATTTTGGTTTACACCAACATTGCCTCCCACAAACAAAAATTCCTTCGATCACCCAATGCAGTGACATTTGTTGAACATGATACCACTTGTGCTCTTTTGGTCATTCATACCGCTATCCAATTTTTATTTTACATGTTTCGGTAGAAATAGGGATATTATCCAAACTTTCTAAATTGTGTTCTTTTTCTGTGGGGACATCAACTTATCATGTAGCGCACGCATACGCACTTTGCATTTTCTAAATATATCTGGTGCAAACTGAGTAGTACTACGCATCAGAGATCATACCATGTCTTCATCTTTTTTAGTTTTTTTGGCATCCCTCTCGTGAATTTCAATAACCTTGGCATTATTTTCATTAGAGTTCTAAAGGTTTTATAGACAAATACGCAGCGAAATTAAAATCAAAACCCTAATTAATAGGATCCAAGCAATATAAGTGAATCAAGTTCAATTCGTAGACCCGAAAATCACTTTTGATTTCACGAAATTGACTAGATCTGGGCTAAATCAAATCAAAGCGTAGCAAAGCGCGTCGCCTCTATATGTGTCCATATGAGTGTATTCCCTTCGACTGAATTACACATCAAAAGAAGAAAGAGTAGCCATGCTAGCCTCCATTAATTGGATTAAGAAAGCATCGGTAGGGTTTTCTAATTTTGATGTTATCTTGTGTAAACGAGTTCACACACTCACGTATGTTATAAAAAGAACAGTTCCTCTATTATAATCAAACGTGTACCCAAAAATAGGGAAGCCAACTGGTATTCTAATTCAATGCTAAATAAAATAACAACAAATTTGATATTTTATTTATCCAATAAATGTTTTTTCCTTTATTGCGTTCTAAATGTGTGACACTATAGATTATTACAATATTGGCAATGATTTAAAATCGTATTTAAAATCATAAACAATGATTGACATCTAGCAATACGTCATTGCTACCAAAATTATAATAATATTGACTATTCGTTATAACTTTTTTGTGAGCAGTGTATCAATGTAATATAACCCTTTTAACCAATATATCCAGGATTAAACTAGAGACATGGATCGTATCATCCTCTTTATAATTTAAGTCGTTTTTCTTGACCAATGAGTAGACTGTTTAAAACAAATCAATATTTGAGCACGACCATGCATTTCACAGTCTCACTCAATCAAGAGGCCCATGGATATCACTACAAATATATTGTAGGGTTAAATTCCATCTAGATCATTCATAATTTTCATTCGATTTGAGATGTATCCAATAATCAGCGTTATCGTCTTCTCTATCACAAGTAACTTTAGACGATATCAAAACACAAATATCCTCGAATAAAATTATAATGATTTCAGGTCTGAGAATCATTACATCACTGTCGCTATGAGAATAACTTATGATACTGTTAATTATATTCCATGTAGTTTTTTCACGGTGAGTTAGCCCAATACACTATTCTACAATACGAATTTATGTCTTGACATTAATATCACATATATTAATGATCAATGAGATGTGATCATCAATCAATCAACATACCAGTCTAAATGTTTTATTGTTGTCCTATATAAACAATAAAACTTGACTAGGGACATTTAAGAATTTTAATACTCAATATAGTATATAATCTCAAGTTCAAGTCTTACTCGAACTATATAATTCTGTATTATTATTCTAAGGATTTCTATTATGTTAACAATTATATTACGTAGTAAATATAAGATAACAGAATATTCTTATTCCAAATAAAATAATAACATCAACAATGTTATTAATCACATCAAATGGATTGTCTCTAGGGCATAAACTTCAACAATCTCCCACTTGCACTAGAGTCAATCCATGTATCATACACTCATGAAACTAGTGTGACCATTAAACTTCTATTGCGACAAAGTTTATTTATGTAGGTCTGCAACATTACAACTTTTGTAACTTTGCACATGTGTCCATTTTTTCTATGAACAATTACACATAAGAATTATGTTTCTTAAATATATGTTTGAATCGATAATGAATTCAACATTTTAGGCATGAGCAATAGTCACATTTTTATCGCAATGTATATCATTGGATCAACAATGAATTAAGTTCAGTTATGAACTTCTTAACCGAAACATTTTCTTTCTTCGAATCAGTATTTATTTCTTGTTTTAAAACTAACATTTTTTTAAAATAATTAATGTGTTATCAAATAACATTAGAATTATCGTGTCACTCCCACTCAATTTCTTATCTATAAAAAATTGAATGACATTTTTTGGTTTTCGAGACATTTCGATTCTATTTTATTCCCATCGGTATCTCAGAGACTGGCTCTTCTTTAAATGGAAACCAATTTGAGCAATAAACATTTTATTCTCAGAGGATTTATAGAAATAATATCCATTTGTTTCTTTCGGATATTTCACAAAATAGTTATCTGATTTGGGTCCGATCTTATTAAAGGAAGGACGTTTAATAAGCGCCTTACGTCCCAAATCATCGCATTGGACGTACTAGGACATTTCCTAGTCCATATCTAATATGGCTTCTTCAGAATCGTTTTAGTGGGATTTAATACAATTCTTCTAAATTTAATTTTTTGGAAAATCTATATGACTTATCATTAATCGTACTATATCTTATAACGTGCGATATCTCCTTTTAGACACAACGTTCCAATGTGGTGTTCTAGATGGAGTGAATTGTGAAACAATTTCAATCTCATCTTGATAGTAATTATATAATTGGCTTAAATATTTTGTCGATTTGTTCGAAGAGAACTTGTTTTCTATCAAACTTGATTTTGAACTTCATTTTTGAATTCTTTACACTACAAAAAAGCACCATTTCACAACTGCCAGAAACAGTTGTAATAACTTTATTAGAACGGGCATCCATCAGTCTTAATATCCTTAGTTGTAATAGCATCAAACTTTTTTACAACTGTTTTTGACAGTTCTAAAAATCCGTTTTACAACTGGTTTTAACAGTTATAAACAATTTGTTTACAACTGTTTTGTCTATTGTGCTAAATTCTACTATAACTTTTTCTGCCTGTTGTTAAATAAATGCAAAAATAAAAAAGACTAAACACATTTTTCATAACAAATAAGCGTGAACAATTTAATAAATGAACAATACACTATCAACAAATCGTTACACCGTGTAAATTTATCCTTCGAGCTACAAGAAAAAAAATTCAATTTGAACAACATTCTTTATTACATAACTACAACTCAAAGACACAAACTACAAAAGCCAAACTCTAAACTAAGCTAATTTCAATCAAGATAACATGACACATCTTAAGTATTTTTTTTCCAACACGGATAATTAGGCAGGAAGTGCATCATTGTCTACATGTAACTCATGCCAATCCAATTAGCTGCATACCATAATGAATGAAAGATGTCAGCTGAAACTCGCAAAAATTGATTTAAATCTAAAAACAAAGAGAAAAAGTTAATGTATACTACCATAGTATCAAGATGCAAATTTTTCTTAACCAATCTTCACCAAATACACTACAACAAAAAGACCTTACTACAACTGTAGTTTTACAACTATCAGAAAATGTCAGTTGTGATAAAGGTTTTTTACAACTGTTTTATTCAGAAAGTTGTAATAAATTATTTTGTCATAACAATTTTATTCTGCATGTTGTATTAGATATCTACTAATCCTGTTCTTTTGTGCCAATTGTAATATACACTTATTTGCGACAACTCGTCTTTTTCGGCTACTGTATACACGCCTATTACATTATTTTTGTCAGTTGTAAAAGATGTTTGTCTTTACGAACATTTTTAATTTTATTGTAGTAATAGATGCCTATTAAAACTATTTTTGTCAGTTGCAAAATATTAAATAATAACAATACTTAATTAGTTATAATAGAAATAATTAATAATCAAGTAACAAAACTAATATGAAATAAACAATGCTTAATCAATAAAATTAAATATTAGTACAAAATAATTACTATTATAAAATAAAAATTGATAACTAATTTGATATATGAAATAATTGTATTATTAATTAATAATTAGAAAATAATAATTAATAATAAATAAATAATAAATATTTAATAAAGGACTGATAATTAAAAAATAATCATCAATAACTACTGTTAAATAAAAAAATAGAAAATGAATTTATAAGTATCCCTTAAATGCAGAAATAACTTCGTTTCGCTGATGGTATTAGCGTTCCTAAGCTTCCCGCTTCTCTTTCCACTAAAATTTCATTTCACGCCAGCCTCGTTTCTTTTTAATTTTCAACTCCCTCTAATCTCCTCTATACAAAAACCTAATTCCCTTTTCGTTTCTTCCGCCGCTATCTATTTTTAAACACTAATTTCCTTTTCTCCTGTTACATCCTTTTCTCTCTCGCGAATGCTCCATCCTCTCGTGTGAGTCCCCATTCTGCAATCCTTCCGCTTCCACAGCAGCACCTTTGATTTTTCTCCATTTCGCTTCCTTGTCGCTAGCTAAAAACTCACATAAGTTTCCCTTTTTTGTACCCTTCTCCTTTCTAGTTCATTAATCATAGTACTCCTCTAAAGTAATCCATGCCTACTCATAGAGCTTATCCCAGAATTTGTAGGAAATCTTGAATTTTTTTGGTCTGGTTTTGGTGGGAGCCTGGGTCAACGTTGCTATGTGGTATTTGGTTTTTGTGCTCAGGTTCGTCTCGAGTGTGAATTTCACGATAAAAGCACTTTTAGTTTCAACTTGATCTAGTTTAGTTTATTTTACGTTCGGATGGAGTACGTTTCTTTGGTAATTTCTTTCTGTGGTTGCTTCTCTTGCTCCTTAGTTTGACTATGTCGTTTATGGGAAGATCCTAACTTCTCCTCCTCTAGCTCCTTGAAATTAATTACATTAATCGTTTCCTATGATTTTGAGATGATTGCAAATTTATATTCAAGTTATTATACATTGTAAGTTACAGGTCTGAGTATTGATTTATGTTGCGTGGTTTTACAGGTGACGGAAGTTAATTGCGGTCTTGGATTGGATGATCATTGATTTTGACAACGCCCCTCAACTTCTACCCCTCCCCTCAAGCATTCGCTTTTTCTTCTAAAGTCAGCTTATGAACAATTTCAGTTTCAACTGGAAAAAAAACTTTGATCGGCAAACTAAAGTTGTTAACAACCTATCTCTCTGTCAATTATTAGTAACTTCTCAATTTATTTGAAGGTATGTAATTTACATTCTTTTTTATTTTACTTATTTTAAGCACTGTATATATCAAGGTTGTAGTTGACCAAGATTGTGACTTTGATATATGGTAACAAATGCTTGTATGACTTTACTGTAAATCGATCCAGGACTTTGTTCTGCCAATATTACATATCTTTTTTTAAATTATTTTATAGAAAATGGGGAGGGGACTGAGTAAGGTGGTTCTGGGAGGTATGCTTAATTTATGATTCATACTCAATTAGAAGTATGGGACATTCTATAATGATGTATTTCCCTCATCAAAGCATACCAATATATATTCAACTAAGTTTGAGCTAAAGACATTTTTTTGTCACACGACGGCTAAAAACAGTTGTCAGATATGCTTCTTTGTAGAAATGACAAACATGAGAAGTTCAACCTTCTACGATAGTAATCTTCCATAATAAATTTATTTACTGATTTGTTGATATACCATAGTTCATAAAAATCTACAGATATAGAGATTTCAGCTTGGATTTACGAGTTTTAATCAAGGTTCTCCTGAACAACACTTATCGCATTTTCTTCGAAACTTATACTATGATATTTCTTTTATATAAATGCACAATGGAATTTTAATATGTTTATTTAATTGTTGCATGAAAAGATTCATTGAATATGTGATGGCCATTTGTTCAAATCACTACAACAAAACAAATCTATTACAACGGGCAATGCCCGTTGTAATAGAGGTTTTACATCAGCCAGCCCGCCTGTTGTATTAGGCCATGTTGTAATATGTCATTTTTACAACGGACAATGAACGTGGTAACAGGTAGTTGTAATAGACTTTTTACAACGGTCTTATGTTGTTGTTATATGTTTCTTCAACAGAATAGCAACCCCTTGTAATACTTTTTGGAACAAGTTTCGACCGTTGTAATATCTTCTATAACAACAATTAATGCCCGTTGTAAAATGCAGAAAGTTGCAATGTATTTGAATATTACACATAATATTAATAATATTTACAAGAATTGAATATTTAATTCAAAAATTAATTTTAAACAAATATTTATTCAAATAAATATTTATTACACTTTCAAATAGTACACATAGTGTCTTCTCTCTATATACACAATCACTTGTACATACACTTGTGAACTCAATTACACAATCACTATACCAAATACTCATTTGTACAAGCACCGCCTCACTACAT
Organism: Allium sativum; assembly: GCA_030737875.1. NCBI lineage: Eukaryota > Viridiplantae > Streptophyta > Magnoliopsida > Asparagales > Amaryllidaceae > Allium > Allium sativum. The sequence goes on along the minus strand of CM060925.1, from coordinate 299,836,409 downwards.
ACACTTAGTTACACACACTCTCGCACTCAATGTCTTCATCTTCGGTAATTTATCCATAATTCATCCAATTGTCTGGTGTACTTGTCAGAATAGAATAAAAAAGTAAATTGAAAAAGAAACAATTTAACTTAATTTCTTAATAAAATCAAATATAATTTGACATATACATTTCAATGCATCCAATAAAATAAGAATGTAATTAAAAAGTATTTATATAAACACAGACACAACTTAATAAACATAAGGAAATATAAATTAATAGAATCTAGAGTTTGAACTGCAACAACTAATGATTACGCTGTTGACCCCTTAGTATGTATGAAGAATAATATTTGTTACCTCACTGCATCTGTTGTGTTACTAGCAACAATGTTCAATTGAAATGTATTAGCCACATTTAATGCATTTTTTCGGTTAACTGACCGAATAAACTAAGCGATTAATCGAAAATATTAACCGATCTGTTTGGTTAACGGCCAGTGCCCACCCCTACCTGTAACACGTATATTGCCACCAAAAAGAAAGAGTCCAAATTAATTATTATTTGCAACTGCATGCAAACTTTTCTAAAACTAGTCCCAGAAAATAGCATGAAGACAAATTGCCCCATCTGGTCAGTAGTTAGCTTTAGATCCTTAATGTTGTTGTGGTATTCACGATCAATGTTTAAAAACAAACAATTGAAAATTGATAAAATTTCACATTTTCATAGTGCTCGTCATCGGTTCTCATTTGCTGTAATTATACCATCAACCTAATGTTGAACAATGACCATGTGACATCTCAAAGGGAAGCTCTTAGTCTATAAAAAATAACATTAATTACAATTTCTTTAAGCTTAATAATTCCTATTAACCTAAAGTGAGCAGCATCTTCACTCGCAAATGGCTAAACAAATTATACCCTATTATAAGATATATTAATATCTGTTGTAGCAAGTGTTATTGGACAAATTTCTCCGCAACTGCTTATAGCACTACTAACAATCTATCATATCACTATTAAGGAGTTAAGAGATGTCTCAACGGTCTTTTTGAACAACAACTTCTGTTAATGCAAACAACCACCCCAGTTTGAACATCTTCATTGATTGCCTCATGCACTACCTCTTTAACGTTATATATGCATGAAAAAAAGTAACATGGGCATGTACAACTTAGTTTGCATGAACATACGTGGACCGGCACTCGTGTCAGTGGTAGCTGTGCCTGAATTATCATGTACAATGCCATACACAACAACAGTATTAGAGCCTATCTCCAACATATCCGAAACCATTTTCCTACCTTTTGTAAATGTCCCTGGAACATCACAAAAAATTAATTCAATTTTTTTGAATTTGTCTCCAAGGATAATCCGTTGAATAAAATGAATAGAACATAATTGAGTCCTGGACCAATCAAATACAAGTCCAATTCAAACACTTAGTTTAGAGAATCCAAAGCAAAACAAAAAACACAAGATACTGCCGTAAAAATGAAAAAGAAACATAACAGATTCTGCAACCCTCTAAAACAAAATAGTAAAAGGAATTTATCATTACATTAAAATGATGCTAAACAATTTTAAACAATTTCAATACAAGTCATACCTATGTTCATCAACATTTTTCATCTTAACAGTAGCCAAACACCAAAAATAGAACAGTCCAAGATTGAAGCGCAACAATCTAACAATTATAATAGTGGATGTGAAAATAACTCACCTCATTCTTGGCTGATGAAGAACCTGAAATAGAAGATAATATGCTCATTGCAGGAATCGATGAAATGAGATAGTTTAACTTTTAATATTAATGACATAAATAATACACATGCCACAAGGCAATTCATCAGTAGAAATTATATACATGCCAAATTTCTGATAAAATGCGAAATTTAAAATTATTTTGTTTCTTTTTTAGCATGAAACTTAAATTGTTTCTAAAAATGTATACCCCTACCTATTAACACATTTAACTATGAATGAATCTCAGAAGAATTACAACTAAAATTTTGTATTACTATTAATACTATATATTAATTTGTTGTATGTCATGGGCCATGTGTGGTGATGCTAGATGAAAGCCAATGAACAATAAAGAGCTTCCAAATTGCCTTTAATCATGAATTCAGGTCTAATGTTCCAAACAAATAACTGTAATGCCAATTAAAAACTACAATTATGTTCATCAATGTAGTGTTTGTAGTAGATATGTCAGGTCACTCATTAGTTTCGTGATCAACTCGTATACAAAACACTGTTGCATTATCTACAACTAAGGCTGAATACATTACTTTTGGAAGTTGTTTTGTGCAAATTTCATGGATAATGCAAACTCTTTCAAATTTTGGCCTAATTTATAAAAAAGTACCTCTAAAATGTGATAGTAAAAGTGTCATAGATTTGTTTAATAATCCTATTCATCATTCACGCACTAAACACATACATGTGAGACACCATTTTTTTAGAGATCACATTTCACAAGAAAACATTTGTATTGAGTTTATTTCAACTGATCTTCAACTTGCTGATATTTTTACAAAACCCCTTCTGGAGGATATATTTTCACAATTACGCTTAGATTTGGGAATCATAGAAATTTATTGATCATTTTCCTTTTTTTTTAAATATTCTTAACTGTTTATTCAAAAGTTAAATGATTGACCATTTGAACTATTCTTGGAACTCATCAAAATTATTTTAGATTTTGAATGTGTGATGAGTAGTGATTTTAATATATTAAATAACTAGAGGAAATATTATTAAATTCTCATGATAATTGAAATTTTTTTATTATATCTTTAAATTGGTGCTTATTTCACGATCATCTTTTATTCAAGTGTTAAATGATTGATCATTTGAACTATTCTTGGAACTCATCAAACTTATTTTAGATTTTGAATTTGTGATGAGTAATGATTTTAATATATTAAATAACTAGAGGAAATATTATTAAATTCTCATGATAATTGATTTTTTTTATAATATCTTTAAATTGGTGCTTATTTCACGATCATCTTATATTACTACCATTCTTCTATCATCCATCATGATTTTATATAATGTGGGGAGTTTAAAATTATATTTGGAATTAAGAATTTTTTTTAAAGAAAACAAATCAAAAATTGATTTTTATCCTTGGTATTCACTCTCATTTAAAAGTCCTCGCGGTTATGCATGGGTGAATCAACTTAATCTCTTTGTGCTTCTATTCTCGTTTAAAGGTCCTCGCGGTTATGCATGGATGGAACTCATAAGAGAGGATAAAGTTTAAGTAACTACTAACCCCATTTAAAAGTCCTTGCGATTATGCATGGTTAGAAAGTGCTTAAATAATTTGAAATTATTTTGTACTTAAAATTGAAACTTATTTGAAAATTAAAAATAAATCCAACATTTGCAATTTAAAAACTCTCCTTATTTTATAAAATCAATTGTAAATCCATCATTCTGAAAGTGAAATTTGCTTCTAGTTTGAAGAATATTATGATTTTTGTTTGATTAAATGAGATTTACGATATAGTTTCTCTCTTGATTTGATTTTACATTTCTAGTCTATATTCACCACTGTTTCAGTTTCTATTATTTTTTTGATGATAACAAAAGGGGGAGAATGGTTAAGATTTTGATGGATGAATAAACATTTATAGAATGTTTATTAAAATTGGTATTATGATTAAAAAAATTCTTAATTTTCAAATTTATGCATAAAAATAGTGGGAATATTATATTTTACATTCAAACACATTTATTACATTCAAAATCTTAGTGTATGTTTGTCATCATCAAAAGGAGGAGATTGTTAACAATATGATTTTTGTTTGATGATAACAAACATATATATTATTTTATAAATTTGTTTGTAAACAGTAAGATTCTATATTTCATTGCACATACATAAATTAATATTTTATTTGAATTGAATACTAGTACACAAAATTGAATATTCAAACAATATTTTTATTCAAATAAATATTTTATTTCAACACTTGATATATAACTCAACTATTTACAATTCACTGCCAAACAATATACAAAAAACTCCTCACAACATGACACTCACACTCAGTTATACATATTCAGTTATAAAAACATTCACTGACACAATCTTCTTGAGCTTCCAATATAATCCAGTCCAGTCGCCTCCATACCTATCATAGAAACACACACAATAAACTGGAACAAAAATAAATTTATTATAAATAAATATAAATTTATTTTTAAATTTTATTTCCTTTAGAATTTTTGGTGTCGCATCATTTTCTAGGCTTGATCTGACATGTATATCCATCGTGGTCTAGATAGCTTGTGATATTCACAGTGATACACTATAAATACCAAAAGGTAGATGTCGACTATAGTGCTCACACACACACAAATATATATATATATATATATATATATATATATATATATATGTATGTATGTATGTATGTATATTTATATTCTGCACGTGCACTATACATGTATATACATACATGTGTATGAATATACACATATTTTCTATGCAGAGGCAAACATGGTCAAGTCAATCTAAAACTTAAAGCACAAGCTCAAGCATGACCAAGCCAAAGTACCAACATGAATGGATTAACGAAATCAAAAAGGACAAAATCTCAAACTGCATAAGGCTAACTCAAAAATGCAGTGCAAATTTCAATACTTATGCCCAAGTTTCATGTGCGCATACACAAAGAACACTGGCAAGCTAGAAGTCAAGCACAAGGCAAGCATCTAACATGGACAAGAGAAAGTGTTCAAGTCATAAATGCAAATCAGCATGATCAAAGAACAACTCAGCCAAACATGTGTAATGTTGAAAAACTGATATACACAGTGGTTCAACAACAACAAGTTCAAGTGGGCATAAAAAAGTGTGCCAAACAGTGAGACAACAAGGTACAACAATGCATATGAATGCACTAGTTTATGGAAGATTGCAATGCAAGAAAATGGTCATCAACATGCAACATCAAGTTCAAAGTAACACAATTAAAAAATCAATGTGTTCAAACTTATGAACACCAGAAGTGCCAGAAATTATAGGTTCACATGCAATGGAGCAACGGTCAAACACAATATACATACACTCAAACAAGATAAGAGCCGAGATCATGATAATGTAATGGGACAAAAACAATGTACTAGTTTTAACAAGATCACATGAAAATGGCAAATCAAAGTGTTGTATCAGTTCAAATCTGCCTTGGCAAAGTAAAGCATATGTTCTTAATCGTATATTTCAAAAAATTATTTGAGTTTAAACATGCCGAATACTCCAAAAGTATCAGTTCAAGTATCTGTTCATATGGACGTTTGAAGTACCAGAAAATCACAAGCATGTCAAATGCATAGAATTCAAGTGAAAAAAAAATAGTATGGCAAATAAAGTATAAAATCTGTTCAAGCTTGTTTTATAACTAGGAATCCGAACAAAAAATTCCATTCGAATTTTTGGCGAAGTGTAAATTCCAAATTAACGCAAGCAATTTTTTAGGTAAGAAAAAAATATTTCGATTTGTTCCAGAAATTAAGGGATTAATTCAAAAACTAAAGCCCAATGACATACGTTCTAAAGCAAAGTATTCTAGAATGTATGAAGGTTTCAAACTCCGCAAATTCAAAGCCGAACGAAGACTTCAAGCCAAAATTTATACAATATCTCAACCAAATCGCAAGAGTAATTCAAGGCTCACAGATGATCTAGAATATGATATTCTAGGGTTTCTAAACCCTATAAATACACACGTCTTCATCATTGGCATAATATGGAAAATCAGAGAAAAAATTGAGCATAAATAAAAGAGAACAAGGGCAAGCATCTCATACGATTTTTCAGAGAGCAATCAACATATAGAATCGGAAATCACTGGAACTTCAATTTGATCAAACAAAGTGTTGGAGAAAAACTGATTGCAGAGGAGCACTAGGGAGGCTACCACCATTGAAACAAAGGATGAAGCCATCGGTCTAAAAAACAAAAGTAGTCGACCAAGTGTTTTAAAAGGGCTAAGAGTTTTTTCTAGGGTTTTGTTTTTAGGGTTTATTTCAATTTAAGGGTTATAATTTTTAAATTTTATTTATAAAACAAGAAAGAGTCGATTTTTACTGGTTTCTATAGTTAGAAAAATCACATCTTAAGGAATCAAATTGTGTCAAGGTCTTGAGCGTAGGGCTTAAATAGTCGGGAGCGAGGGTCACAAGTTTCCAAGGATCTGTAAGCATAGAAATTGTTTTTAAACTCCTAGTAGAAACCTTGAATGCCGCAGTAGGCAATGTTTTCGCCGAAGCTGGGTATCTTCTGTGTGTGATTTCCTTATTGCAAGTTATTCTGGTATTCCGTGCTATTTTATTTTTAAATTTATTTAGATTGCAATAAACCCTATTCAACCCCCCCCCCCCTCCCTCAATTGGTTAATTTAGATCCTACAAGTCAAAACAAAGAACAACAATTGTAATGGCCCGCAAATCCGTACTATCTGAGTTGACTAATAACACCACACATCCAACCTAAATTGCACAGAAATACGAATCATTATTAGAAAGAAGTTAGAGGATGAGAAATAGAAAGAAAGAAATATTAGAATAGAAGAAAATGAAGTTCTCGAACTCACAGTGGAACGAATAAAATATATTAAATAACATAACTTTTTGAAATACAAATCAATAACTGTATATACATACCATCATCAGAGCACAAGTTATAAACACCTGTTTCCAGATACAATCATAGTTCACAGCGGAATATATGATAGTCTATAGCTAACTGGTGAAGCCTCCTACTTAAAGCTCTTCCAAGTGAATCTGTAAAATCCCTACTATTTGACTGCCCGTACAAATTTGGGCACCCAAGAGTTTAGGAAAACAAACAAAATAAACTCTGGGTCAGTCATGGAACTGGTGTGAGTAAACTCCAACCATTTGTTTAACTTTAAAGAGTTCTTTCTAAAGAAATTATAATCGTAGGACCAATCCACACATAAACATGGACGGTTTTTACCTTACGATAACCCAAACTATCTTTGATATCAAATCCAGTGATATTATACTAATGTCTAAATCAAATAAATAGAATCTGGCGGAACGCTTGCATCTCACGCTCCACATACATCGTATAAAATCAAAAACTGCGTAGAGCTTATTGGAGATTGGATTTCCAACATGACAAGGTATGGAACCACCTTCCGATGATGTATCTCTAGAGGCGAATACACCTGGGTTCAACAAGAACATCTTGCAACCCAGCCCATACGTGACCGACCACTCATTTCGCTTGAGTGTATCGAATGTATATCACCGACGGTTGGGATCAGCAACCGTTTCCCGAATGGGACAACATTGAATAGAATAAGGAATTAAATGAATCTCTAGATAGATGATAATACACCCTAATGGGAGCGACCCACTTAACCATGCTGTCTGCCCGATTTTCGTCATTTCCCGCTTGTTGAGGCCTGAGGCTACGATTACTCTCTATTCATTGATAGCACAATCACTTTGAATGTCACATTGTCAGATCCGTTAATCACTAATTGATTTGCACAAATATTCTGGATGTTATGCTAAGGGAATAAATCCATTGCAACCATATATATTTATACAGACCAACATATTCGATCATTGGAAATACTTTGTCAGACATTCGTCCAGATACGTTCGTTCTGGGATTGAACGAATCCGAAGGCACAATTTCTATTAATAGAAAAAGCCCTTGCACTTTACTCCATCTTCGATTCTCTTCGTATAATCTCATTCACAACGCTACTGCCAATACAGAGTGGTTCACGGATAATAATCCAACCGGTCTCTCCATATTGACAACGATATTGGCAAACACTAAGATAGTCGGTTATTTAACTATCGAAGAAAAATAAACAAACATCCATTCATCCATAACATCAATCATTCACTGGGCCTGTTCATTAACATTTCATTAATTAATTCACTTCTCTATTTCTCTATCAATATTTGTTAACCAAATAATTTCGATAATCATCTTGGCCTCTTACGCCATTTGGAAAACGTTTCCAAATATCAACTTCTTTTATTTTCTATATTTAGAAAATGTCTCTATTTGCAATTGAAAACAATTTCAATCACTTATCTCTTTCCCGACTACTCTAATTATACTTAGGAAATATTTACTTTTATATTTCCAAAATTCCATCACTTAGGTTAAAACGAATGTTGTGTAAAACATCGTTACAACAACCCAAAACATTTTATTCAACTAACTACTATTCAAACACTTCTCTTCGAGACCGGATCTTGCTATTTATCAATTAAAAATGAAATCAATCAAGTTAGGGTAAAATTACCTCTCATACCTTGACTGAAAACATCATTAACTTCAAAACAGACAAAACCACTTACCTCGAATAATCAACACCATATAAACAAATTATTCATTTTTAAACGTATATATGTTTCTCTTTCCATGCCAGCTTATCGATTTCCTTTTTGTTTATAATATTCTATTTTAAATTCGTTTCCTTATCGAATTCTATATATATATCGATACCTTTATTTCAAACTATCAAATTTTTCTTAAAAATATTCTAACTCCTTAAATTTCCGGAAAAATTCGCCATAACCTCCCTTGTACCGGGAGCATCGGGATATTTCAAATAGCCTCCCATGGCCCTTCCCAATCCAAAAGAAAAAGAAAAAGCCAAGCGGCTTGCCGATACGGCGCATAAAATCTCATATATGAATTTAAACATGTACCTTTTTGTCGGGCGCTAAATTTATAAACTTCATTCTCTTCATATACTTCATCCTATACATGTCTAACACATGTTCACATGTTTTCATTTCAATTCAACTCAATTCATTCGTTTGAATTCAGATTCGCTCATTTATTCTTTAATTAGTTATTTTGCCTATTTCACTTCTTTGTTTGAACATAACATGTTCAAATAAAATATTTAACTTGCTCATAAACAAATCGAATTTCAATTTCAATTCTAGTTTCCTTTTCGATTTCGAATATAAATTTTCAAATCGAATTCACTTATTCAAAGCCCAATATTAATTCAAAATCTCATTAACTAATTACCATTCAAATTAGTTAATTCTATTCAATAATCAAAAATCTGATTTCTGTTTCAAAAATCAATTCATTACTCCACTTGAGTTCACATATAATTTACAACTCAAATCTGAAATTTTCTAAATAGAAATTCGTATTTTAATTCGCTTAAAATCCTTTTATAAAATTAAATAAACCGTTATGGTTTTTAAATGGTTATGGCGCTGTTTTTCTGAAGATTTTATTTTGATATAACTCAAAATATATACGATGAAATCCAGATTTTTCTCCTCCATTAGAAAACTATTATCAAATCGGTCCTGACATTTCTTGTTTCAAGAATTCTGACTTCAATTAAGTCCTGTATATTCAATTGAAGTTCGAATTGCCAATTTACGAACTACAGCGCTGCGGCGAGCTCGTTTTAATTATATTTATATATATAAACTTTAAAACTTCGTTAAAATGAATTCAACTCCATTTTAACTCTATTCGAATTCAAATACTCAAACTCCATTTTATTTATGTTTGAATTCTAATGGTCAAACTCCTTTTTAACTCTATTTGAATTTTATATTCAAATTCCCATTTCAAATTCTGTTTTGAAATTCTATTTTCAAATTCCATTTCAATCTATTTGAATTCTATATTCAAATTCCATATTTAAACTTTCTTTATTCAAATTCCATTTCACTTTCGATATTCAAATTCTACATTTGAATTTCCTTTATATTTTCTATTCTCAAATTCTATTTTTGAATTCCATTTGGATTTCTATATTCAAACTCTATTTGAATTTCTATATTCAATTTCTATTTGAATTTTCTTTATTCAAATTCAATTTTCAATTCCATTGAACTTCATATATTCAAATTAACTTCTATTTAAATAAATTCGAATTAATCGAATTCAAATCATAAATCCTTATCGATTTATTTCCGTTCAATTTATATTCTGAACATCAGAATAAATTACATCGTTTATCTCTTTAAAAAAACGGGTATTTTTCAACCACAATCAATCAATTTCAACCACAAACAATTATAATCAATCATTTGCTATCAACCAATTTTTCACACCAATCACAACCAATAAATATCGTCCATGGTTTGTGGACGAGGGGCATATATATATATATATATATATATATATATATATATATTTATATATATAAGTATTTCACTTTTATTTCAACACATATATAATTTTTACAACGCATATATAACTTATACATCGAACGTACAACTTATATAACGCTTATACATCGTCGTTTTCCATATCGTTTATAATTCAGAAATCTCACATTGGGTTCCACTCCACCAAAAATAGCAGAAGGCCCAAAAAAATATCCAGTCCCTTCTAGAATGTAGAAGACGTCCGCACGAGTCCACTGTCTCTTGTTTCACTGAATTTCGTCAAGAAACGAAAAAGATATGATTTTTACAGTGAAATCAAAAACCGCAGCGCTTTAAAGTGCTGTAATATAGTTAAATTAAAAACAGCCGTACCTTCTCTGAAATTGTTCAAAACTAGGTTTTGAATTTTCGCGAGATCCAGACAGCGATTCGTCGATCGGTCACCACGAGGTAGAGCTTGGAGGTGCGCACAAGGGGGTACCCACCGTGTCAGGTCCGATGGTCGGAGGAAGGCTTGATTCAGCACGAAACTGGGTAACTTTCGAGGCTCGGATTTCACGATCGAAGCAACGATAGATGATGAATCCTATATGGATTTGAAGCTAATGGGATGATCTACAAATTCCTCAACTACACCGTTCGATTTTATAATGCGGATCGAAAGATATGGAGGAGAGAAGGTGGGTATTGCTTTCCGCCGTCGACTAAAGGGGTTACGGGGAGAGAGAATCTGATGTGGCCCAATGATTTTTTTTTATATTTATAAATTTTTAAAAATCCAAAAATACCCCTTATCTCGTATGAACTCCAATCTAAACCTAACGACTGTCGTCCCTAGCTAAATACCCCCATTCTGAACACAATGGGATATGTTTCATAGGCCCATTCGACTGTTTCAGTCAGTTTTTCTTCAAATTAAAATATAAAACATTCAATATTTAATTTGAACGTACATTTCAATTTGCCGGGGCCACATACCGATTCTAAAAATTCCCGAAAAATAAATCTAGCTATGTTTTGACGACACGGTCCCAACAAAACTAGTTTCGTCGAATTCTGAGACCGTTTGCAAAATGGTCTTTTTCTGATCGATCCAATTTAATAGAAATCGACCAAACACATTTTCCTTTGTCACGCTCACATACTAGCTTCAAAAATTATGAAATTTGAAACCTAGCAATAATTTGACATCCCGGATCCAACAAAAGTAGTTTCGTCAAATTCTGAGGTCGTTTGCAAAATGGTCATTTTCACGGGCTATATAAACTCTATAGCGACCTTTCTGAAAATTAATTTGGCCATAACTTTTGCTTCCCGCTACGAAACTTCGATTTTTCAGATTCGTTATAAAGATATTCACTAATAGATTTAAAACTTATTGGTTTCACTAAAATCCGTTTTGGTTTGCACCCGGTACAGTCAGTCAAAGTTTGAATTCAAATTTTGAAACTACCGCGCCATTTCAGGCCATGTTTATAATTAGAAATAATTATATATATTTTCAAACATCGACTCAAGCACATTTTTCATCGTTATTATTTAAAATATTTATTTTAAATATTTTAAATTCACTAAAATAGCCAATTTAAAAATTTTAAATTGGTTCAGATTTTCCGGGTTGTTACAACCGGGATCTTGCTTCTTGTTGGACTTTCCTTTCGAATAGCCAAACTCGTCCATACGAATGAATTTGTCTGCCTGGAGATAGAAGTCTTGCAGGCTTCCGCATCCGTGGATATATAATTCCTTCCAGAATGGTTTATTCTTAATTAGGCCTGAATAAACAGCGATGAGTTTTCCCGATCGCTCATTTCTTCTGCTTTAAGGGCCTCAGCCTTTGTAACACCCCACCTCCGCCAGGGTGGCTCTTGCAAGCACTCTGACTTTGGAGGGGCGTTTGTACCGGGTAAACATGCATAGTGATATATCAAGGCAGAACAAGAACATATGTATATATGTAAACAGAGTAAATAAGATAAGTAAAACAGCGGAAACTATTTCAAAACAAGTCTGGTACAACATAATGTCAACTTTCCAAATACACAAGTCTAGATAAAAACAACATCACTAAAAAACTGAAATACATAAGTACTATCCCCAAAATAAGTGATAACCATAGCTAGCTTCATGTCAAGACCGTACATGAGCTAAAATCCCACAAGCAAGCGATCAGAAATCCAAGCTAAGCTCCAATATTTCCACCCTGAGAACCTGAGGGGTGGGGGGAAACGGAAGAAAAAAGGCGAAAGAAAACAGGTCAGTCAAAAAGACTGAGTAAACCCTACTACAATCAATATAAACTGATAAAGTTAACTGGCATGAGAAGCAGGGATGAACATAAGGATAACAACATACTAGCATGATGATTAACTAACAAGGTAGATAAAGGTGTCATCGCATAATCAGGTTTAAGGTTTTTGCACCACAGGTGTACTAGCAAGCTAACATGACTTGAATAAACAAGTATTGATCCCTTGGCCCAAGCTTTGGCCCAATAACATGAAGTGACCCTAATATGAGGTCCACTAACATGAAGTGACCCTAATACGAGGTCCAATAACATGAAGTGACCCTAATACGAGGTCCAATAACATGAAGTGACCCTAATACGAGGTCCAATAACATGAAGTGACCCTAATACGAGGACCAACCAAACGGTCTAGTCGATCGGCTCCCTATAAGCCTAACTCGTCACGTGTTGGTGTTAATACGGCCCAAACATAATTGTAGTCGGACTGTGCTGGGTCCACCCTTCGGGTGTATCAAGCCCTAGGGTGTCAACCCCTGGACACCATAAACATGAGTGCACAGTCTCGATCTACTGGTACCCATGGGTGACTTCTCCAAATACGGACTACGTGCACGACCATAGTCCGTCCGGAACTACATCGGCGTACCACCCGGCCGTCGTTTTTGGTCGCTTATACCAGTCCAGTAATCGTGCCCCCACCCTAGCCTAGTCCCTAGGGTCATGATGATACAAACTTGGGATTACTGCTGGAGTGGACCCCCTTTGCTAGGATTTTCTAGTGGGTTAAGTACGGTTTAACCCTTTTACTAATCATGGATTAACTTGGTTAAGTGTAACGATGGGTTCACGACTTAACCCCGATTAATCCACCAAGTCCAAATTGGTTAAGTATTAAGTGGACCATGACTTAACCCTAATCATGAGGCATTAATTAATAAATGTGCCTTAACCTCTCACATTAGACTTTGTTGCGGTTACTAGTTAAGCCAGTCGGTTCCGGGTAGCTTTACACCACAACTTGGTCTAACCTCGGGTTCAAGGTACAACATGACCAACTTCTCACATTGGGTCCTATTGTTTGTAGCAACTAGTTAAGCCGGTCGGTTCCGGGTAGGTTTACGCTACAAACTCAACCCAACCTCGAGTTGGTCACACTTATATTTTCTAAGTGTCATGTCCATTATGTTTCCAAAACATATTACAAGTTTTCAAGCATTTGGGTAGACCTAACTTAATAGGTAAATTCCCAATGGGTAGACCTAACTTAATAGGTAAATTCCCAATCTTATGTTTTTATGTCTTTTAAGTTTACCCAACCCCAAACGCAATCCCATCGCTTACATATCGCAATAGCGCATAAAGGATAGAATGAGGGAACTTGGCATAATCATGACATAAAGGTGTTGAAGCCACAAGTTTAACATGGTGGCATATGAAATGTACATATGTTCATATACTTGCATATTACATTTTTAGGCCTCAAAAGCATGCATAAAACCAAACTTAGCATATTGGTGATACATGGTGATAAATGACATGTAGAAATGGCCATAAGTTTGCATTTAGCCTCACATGCAAGTTATCATAAGAGATATGATAACTTACATGTTGCCAAAATGCAACCTTTAACATAAAGCTTGAAGCTTTACGTTCATATACTCAAGGTAAGCTTGCATAACATGATAACATGAGTAAAATGATCCACCCAAACTTGCATACATAACATGACAACTTGCATATCATAACATGGCAAACTTGCATAACATAACACGGCAAACTTGCATATCATAACATATCAAACTTGCATAACATGACATAGTAAACTTGCATATCATGGCAAACTTGCATATCATAATGATCAACCAAACTTGCATCATTCATTTAACTTTAGAGTTTAAATATGAAAGTAGAAAAGGGCTTACAATGCTTATGAAGACACAAAAATATATATAGATTGAGACAAAGCCCTTATGCAATCAAATAAACCTAAAATGCAAGCTCCAATAGAAAAACCCTTGAGCCAAAATGATCAAAACCCTTGCTTTATGATGTAAATATGGAAACTTGACTTGAATGCAAGCTAATGACACTCATACAAGCTTGAAAACACTTGTATGCATGGAAAATCTCTCATAGAAATAACTTAGAAATTTTATGAAGAGAGTGGAGGCCATGAGAGGAATAATTTTGCCATAGTTTAGTTGTAGGGTTGAATAATGATGATTTAGGGTTAGATTAGGGGCTTATTTATAGAGATTAGGATTAGTTTCAACCTTAGGATTAAACCCTAATTCCAAACTCAGCCCTTAAAACCGAATCTGGCCCCAAAACCTAACCAAAACCCCAAAATGGTGCACCAGGCAAAACTGCCCGGCCGAACCAAGTCGACAGCCAAGTCGACAGGGCTGTCGACTTGGGTCCAACCAAGTCGACTGCCAAGTCGACAGGCCTGTCGACTTGGTTGGCTTGGCGGGAAATTTCCCGCCTAGCCTTCCAGGCCCGAAATTCGAAGTTTGAACTTGGAATCCAAATCTGTTTTTAACTTGGAAATTTCTGAAAACTTCATTGGGCCTTAATCGGGTCATACGGACTCCGATTTTCGAAAACTCGGACTCTATTTCGCGTATTTTTCCGAGACGAACGCAATGGCATAGCCCGTTTCCCTTGATTCAGATTTTAGAATTAAATTCTGCCTCGATTTACGTTATAACAAGTTATTGAAAATACGGGTTGTTACATTCTCCCCTCCTTAAAGGATTTCGTCCCCGAAATCTTCAAGTTAGGAAGAACGTATCCTACCATCCAACATCCATCTACTCAAAACATCATCCACGAGCAATCATTGTCCTTACAAGATTCTAAATGTTGTATGAACATATGCAAAGGTGTGTGTATATGTACTTATCTAATGCAAATATCATCAATGCAAATTATGTTAGTGAAATGAATCCATATGTATGCAATTCCTAACATAATGTATAACATCTATATGTGTGCACATAACATACATCATATGCAACATCCATGTGATAACACAAAAATTTTCATCCATGAATAAGCATAAACACTCATGCATATGCAATATGAGGAGTGTGTGAGCCGATCTAGTGCCTAACGTGTATAATGCATCCACGAGTAACCACTTGCAAACACTTGCAACCATCAAGCATAACATGTTCCAAACACATGTTTCATCCAAAGGGTTTCTACCTAAGGTTCTCATGACAAGATTAACATGATAAACTAGAAAATCAAGACAAACATGGATAGCAAAAGATATGCTACAAAGATCGGGAAGATAAGCAGGATATACTCCTTTCGGATTACAAGAAATCCCTTCCTAACCCAACCCATATTCTATAAAAGCCCAAAAGGTTTAGTCAACCTAACGGACCCCTCCAAACCCTGACATGTATTACTAGCCAATAAGTCATACCTCCCGACAGAAATAGGACCGAGAATGGGACCGAGAGGATATACGTAAAAAGATAGCATGCGAGTAAGCTCTACGGAACAATAGAGATCAAGGATATACTCTTAGAAAGAGATATAATGCGCGTATCTAGTCTTCAGTCTTCTAAGCCGCATTTTCTTGTGCTTAATCTCATCGTGCCTTGACCGTCTTTTAACTTCGCAATTCCATAGTTCTTAATTCTTGTTCCCAAAATATGAGTTAGAACTCATTTCACCGTTGCCTCTCGTTCCACTTCCACTTATTCTTTGCCTAAAATACTTGGCTTAAACATAACTGCGTGCTCATGGTTTTGTGCAAGCTTTCCAAAATTCACCAGTGAATCCTGGATCTCGTTTACTTACTATAAAGTATTCCACGCAGCAGAACTTTTCTTGAAAATACCAATCCACGTTGCCAAACTGGAGCTGAGGTAAGGGCTCTCTTGAGCCTTTGAAAAGCAAGCTCACACTCCAAGTCCCATGCAAAGACTAAGTTCTTCTTCGTCAACTTAGTAAGAGGTGCCGAAATCTTAGCGAAGTCCCTGATGAACTTCCTATAGTAGCCCGCCAGACCAAGAAAGCTTCTTACTTCAGTTGCAATCCTAGGAGTCTTCCAGTCTTGAACCACAACCACTTTCGCGGGATCCACCGCTATGGCTTGCTTAGGGAATATATGTCCAAGAAACCGAACTTCCCTTCTCCAAAAATGACATTTGGAGAACTTGGCTTTCAACGGATGCGCTCTAAGCGTATCCATCACTTCCTTGAGATGCCTTGCATGTTCTTCCTCATCCTTTGAGAAGATCAGAATATCATCCACGAAGACAACAACAAACTTGTTAAGGAACTCCCTGGACACCCTACTCATCAAGTCCACGAAGTAGGCGGGTGCATTAGTCAAACCGAATGGCATGACCAGCCATTCTAAGAATCCATCTGGAGTTCTGAACGCAATTTTGCCTATACTATCCTCAGCTACTCTGAGCTGATGGAATCCAGTAGTAAGATCAAGAGAAAACAGATGTTCCTACAAGCTGATCAAACAAATCATCGATCCTTGGCAATGGTTGTCTATTCTCTTTGTTTAACTCACGATAATCAACACAAAGTCGAAGAGAACCATCTGCCTTGGTAGTAAATACTACAGGCGCTCCCCATTCAGATATACTTCGTCTAATGAAGTTCTTCTCAAGCAACTCCTTCACTTGCTTACTTAGCTCCCGCCTTTCACGCGGAGCCATGTGCCGAACGGGCAAAGAAACCGGCTTTGCATTATCCACCAGATAAATGCGGAAACCAATCTCTCGCTTAGGGGGCAACCCCCTAACTTCATCGAAAACATCCGGATACTCTCGAACCACTCTCACAGACTGAAGAGTTTTCCATTGACGAGTCGAGTGATTCAAGATAGCACAACATGACGGGACCTCTCGGATTACAAGAAATTTCTAGGGTGTTTCCGAGGCGAGTCACGAGCCTCACAACCCTAAGTTCACAATCAAGGATGACTCCATATCTGGACAACCAATCCATGCCCAATATCAATCCGTATCCCCTAAAACCAAGAACATAAGCACTACACAAGAACTCTACACTCAGTATAGAGATAAATCCCCACATATCAGAGACAGATGGGCGGAACCCCCAATAGGATTTGAGACACAGACGGGATCATCTACCAAGCTAGTACTAAGGTGCAAACTATCAACAAGATCAGATGAGATAAAGCTATGCGATGCACCAGAATCAAACAAGGTACGAACAGGAAAATCAGAAATATATACAAGGCTCTCAACAGAAATACTACCTCGATCGGGAACTGGAGCGGCATTGAGAGCATGAACTTGCCCTCCTGAAGGTCCAACACGCTGAGTCTGACCCTGGCCTTGCCCTTGCTTCTTCGGGCAATCCTTACTGAAATGTCAAGTCTCACCGCAGAAAAAGCATTCACCATTCTTCCTTTTCCTCTTCTTACAATCCTTAATAAGATGCCCAACTGAACCGCAATAATGGCACTTCCCCTTGTTGTTATTGCCCTTGTTGTTGTTCCCCTTGTTGCCTTGACTCTTGTTCTTGTTCTTGTTCTTGTTCTGATTGCTCTGACCACTTGGATTACCCTGATTTCCTTTCCACTGGGAATCGGTCTTCTTGGCTTGAGTATCATTCATCTTGATCTCTTTCTTGACATCTCCCTGAAGTAACGCCATATCAACCAAGCTCTCAAACGTGGCCCCATGGGGAATATGTGACATAGCCAATCCCTGCAACGACTCATTCAATCCTCTAGCAAAACGAAGAGCCTTCTTCTGAGGAGTACTCACCATATCCAAGCCAAAACGAGCTAACTGATTGAACTTGTTCACATATTCTTTAACAGACATATCTCCTTGTTTCAAAGCTATGAACCTTTCCATTTGCAGATTCTCCTCAGCAGAAGATAGAAACTTAAGCACGAACCTTGCTCTGAAATCGGCCCAAGTCTCAACAGGCCTAGTACCATTGGTGACTTCCCACCAATAAGCGGCTTCATCCTTCATAAGCCAAACCGCCAACAAGATCTTCTCTGATCGTCTAACCCAAAGATAGCAAATAAATCCTCGGTCTCTTTCAACCAATTTCTGGCCTCTACAAAAGTCTCAGTGCCTTGAAAGTTCTTGCCACCCATTGCTTTGAAATCTTTGCAAGTCTTTGCGAAGTCAGCTTGAGGATGCTGAGGGGGAGGAGGAAGAGGAACCTCAGCGACAGGGGGAGGAACATCAGCGACAGGAGGAGGAGGAACATTAACTACCGAAGGAGGAGGAGGAGGAACATCTGCGGGGCTGGCTTCGGTCTCCCTAGCCTCCAAAAGTCTCCTATACCAAACAGGTACGTGTACTCCCTCCGGAATAGCAAAGTTATCGGCCATACTGAAAACGAAGAAAAAGACAGATTCAGAATGGAGAAAAACGAAGGAATTTTGCTAATGGCTTTTTGGGGAATAGCCTTTAAAATAAACTAGACTTTTCTTTGGAAAATACTTTGTACTTGGTTTTGAAAATAGTTTTCCAAAAGGTTTCTAAAAACCTTTTTGTTCCTTCTCGTAAACCATACGCTCTGATACCAAATGTAACACCCCACCTCCGCCAGGGTGGCTCTTGCAAACACTCTGACTTTGGAGGGGCGTTTGTACTGGGTAAACATGCATAATGATATATCAAGGCATAACAAGAACATATGTATATATGTAAACAGAGTAAATAAGATAAGTAAAACAGCGGAAGATTTCAAACTATTTCAAAACAAGTCTGGTACAACATAATGCCAACTTTCCAAATACACAAGTCTAGATAAAAACAACATCACTGAAAAACTGAAAAACATAAGTACTATCCCCAAAATAAGTGATAATCATAGCTAGCTTCATGTCAAGACCGTACATGAGCTAAAATCCCACAAGCAAGCGATCAGAAATCCAAGCTAAGCTCCAATATTCCCACCTTGAGAACCTGGGGGGTGGAAACGGAAGAAAAGAGGCGAAAGAAAACAGGTCAGTCAAAAAGACTGAGTAAGCCCTACTACAATCAATGTAAACTGATAAAGTTAACTGACATGAGAAGCAGGGATGAACATAAGGATAACATACTAGCATGATGATTAACTAACAAGGTAGATAAAGGTGTCATCGCATAATCAGGTTTAAGGTTTTTGCACCACAGGTGCACTAGCAAGCTAACATGACTTGAATAAACAAGTATTGATCCCTTGGCCCAAGCTTTGGCCCAATAACATGAAGTGTAACGAACCGCATTTTCTGCAACAGAATAATTAATTTATTTAATTATTTGAATAGTGATTTAGATAATTAAATGGTCGCTTAATTGAATTATAGTGAATATTTAATTAAGTTAAATAATAGAATCATATATTTATTTCTGAAATAGTCAGAAATAGTGGAATTCACAGTATTGTGTGAATGGGCAATATAAAATATATAAATCAGTTTATATGGAATTATATTGACAAATATATTCATAAACGACAGTTTGAACGAATAATTTATATTATAATTATAATAGAGCTCGAAATGGCGCTGCAGTTCGCTATCTGGCGATTCGAACTTCAACTGGTTATACAGGATTCGTTTTAACTCGGATTTCTGTGAAACAAGAAACGTGTGGAGCTGGTGGAGTATATCTTCTTAGTGGAAGAGAAAAATCAAGATTTCGTCGTGTGGATTTTGAGTTACGTCCAAATCAAATCTTCAGAAAAACAGCGCCCTAAAACCCGAATGGTTTATTTAATTTCATATAAGGATTTAAATATAAATCGAATATCGTTATAACTCTGTTGGTGGGATATCGAGTTGAAAACCCACATGTATTTCTCTGGAGCTGTATGGATATTTATTGTGGATATATACGATAATATTTATTTTTAAATATTAAATTTAAATGTTTTTAAATATATTTATTTATTTAAAGGGGCTATTTAGGGCTTTAAAAATAGCCACTTTTGCAAACGAAGTCGGATTTCAACGAAACTAATTTTGTTGGATCCGCAGCGTCAAATTATTGTTAGATTCCAAGTTTGGTGATTTTTAGAAGCAGTGTGTGGCCGTACGGATTTTTAGAGTGAAAAATAGACAGTATTTCGACGGTTAAAAATACGCTGTGTGGGCATACGGAGTCGGAATTCGACGAAACAAGTTTCGTTGGGTCCGTAATGTCGAGATGTAGCTGCATGTCAATTTTCATGATTTTTGGGTATTGTATGTGCTCACAGTGATTTTTAAACAGTGAATACAAATAGCGATTGACTAAAATAAATATAAAAATCGAATAAAAAAATATTTTTACTACCCTATAAATATAACTACACTGCCCTAACCCTAACCCTCATTTTTCTCTCTTCAATATCTGCGCCGCCACACTCGTATAAAATTCTACAGCAAAAACCATCCTTCAAAAATCATTTTTAATTCATAGAAAAATCTACAAATCAAAACAAATGTATATTTGGAACCCTGGGTGCTTTCTCTTCGCAACCGTACCCGTTTTTCTGTGTTCGACATCTATTGTCGTGTTGGGTTTTTCTGTCAGCGAGGCTAGGGTTCGATCCATAGGGAAATTGGTGCATTTGTGGGTGATTTAAGGATCGTTTTCGAGCTCAGCAAGGGATTTAGCATCTTGGTGGTGGTTATCAAGGGAATCGGCGGTTAATGATGTCGCGGGTTTCCATGTTCTGGCGAGGAGATGAGCACGACGGAAATTGAAAGGGAGGTGCGAGTGGAGCGAAAGTCGTATGGGATGGAAGGATTTTCGAAGGAGAGTTCGAAGAAGGTTTCAGTTTTGAAAATCGTTTAGAGATTTGGGAGAAACAATGGGTTGAAATTGCAGTGATGACCATTGTAAAGCATCGTGAGCACGCTGGGAGGAAGGAGAATGACTGTGCATACGGTTTGGGCTTAAAAAGGGGTAGTTGGGCCGATAGTGAGTGGGTATGGGTCATTCAATTATAATTATTAGTTTATTTTAGTTTTAATTAGTTCGTTAACTTTAAAAATGGATATCTTTATCATATGTAATCAGAATCCAACGAAACAAGATCCGATGGGCTCGTATGGACGGTGGCTACACCATGGAACTGACTGGAAGCGAATTAGAGCTCGTTTGGATTTATAGTGAAATTAAACGCCTGAACCAAATCAATGACTAATTATCGTTGTTCAACGATAATCCGACCAATGTGAGTAAATCTCACTAACTCTGAACACTTTATATTTTTATAAAGTATTTTTAGAACTGATAAATATTGGTTGAATCGCTGTGTGTTGACTGTTTGCTTGTACTGCTAGTCAGTTGATTGAATATTTCGATAACGATATATATATATAAATCGTATCGAAATATTGATTCTGTTATCAGAATATTTTTATACCCATGTTATTTATGTTGACTGACATCTGTGGATGCAGGGAAACAGGTCGGAGGGACCCAACCGGGTTCCTCAACATTTATTTACTGCTTTTCATATATTTTGATATATGATGTGTTATATCATCCGTTATTGATTTTGTGTGTTTGGATGATGACCGATCATTTTGATTTGATATTTTTACACCATAAGTGATACGAGAAAGTAAAAAGGGAGATTTCCAAAGTATATTTTTAAATAGATTATTTATATAAAATCAGCAGATTTTATATGAAAGGAAAAAGGGTTTTATATAAGAAATCATTTTATAAAATCAAAGTAACAAAGGAAAAATATTTGTAAAACAAATAGAGAAGGGAAATTGTTTGTAAAACCATTTACAAATAAAATAGAAAAGAAAATATTTGTAAAACCATTGCAAATAGAGATAAAAAAGAAAAAAACATTTGTAAAACATTTACAAATGGAATTAGAAAGAAAATATTTGTAAAAACATTTGCAAATAGATTAAAAAGAAATATTTATCTAGAGAAATAAACTGAGTTATAAAAGGAATTATTTATTTAGAAAATAAATAGAATATTGGAATACTTGAAAATGGATAAGAAGGGTATAAAAGGAGAATTTTACACCAGGAAGAGTTTAGACCCGTGCTTCGCACACGGGTAAACAAAATCTAAATTCAAAGTGAATATTCAAGAGAAATCTGTTTTAACAGATAAAGTGAGAAGATTAATTTATAAAATAAAGTCTTATAAATTTATTGGATTATTTATCATGGGATAAATAGAGTATATAAGTCAAGACTTATATAAAGAAGTAAAAATCGATTTCCACATCGATGTTCCAAACTGAATAAGGACGAAGGAGAATTTATCGAATAAGAGTTATTTGAAGTAAAGTCATCGAATATCAGTTTATTCGAAGGGAAATTTATCGAATATTAGTTATTCGAAAGAAGTTAATCCAATAGAGTTATATAGTTAGAGTTATACAGTAGAGTTAATCAGTTAGAGTTACTCAGTAGGGTTAATCGATTAGAGTCAAATCGAACTAGAAATTAAAACAATAGTCATTTAAGATAAGTTATCAGTAAGCACGACTGCTAGCGTAATTCGCAGGGCTGCAGATAGCCTAAGGTGGACAGATGTTTCCTGAGGGAATCAGGCGTAACCATTGTGATCGCTGCGATCTAGAGTCGAGCGAATGGTGTCAAGTCAAATATTAGTTAATTGATAAAAGTGATTTAGTCGAGTTAATTAAGTTAAGTTAGTCAAATCGAACTAATCAAGTAAGTTGGTCAAAATGAGTTAATCAACCTGAGTTATCCGAATAAGAGTTAATCCAGTAAGAGTTAATCGAATAAAGGTTATAGATTAGAGTTAACCAAATAGGTGTCGATAATTAGTAGTTCGTTATATATTCGAGTTAGGAAGTAAAAGTATTTATAAAGTCATTATAATTCGGATGCAGGGGATTATAACACCATTGTTATAATCAAGTGTTTTTCTGTACGAGGAGCGGATTCGTAAATAAAATCCGAGGATGTCGTAAAGAAGTGTTAAAGATTTAGAAAGATGAACTTTTCCTATTTCGAAGTTAGAAATGTTATTCAGTTAAGGTCTGAGAGGTAACTATACCCCAACTTGATTGACTTCGTTTTTAACTAAGAATGGTTAAGGTTCGATAGTGGAAAGTGGTTAAGTGGAAACCAAATCAAGGAGATTTGGCATAGTGATGTTTATTCAAACATCTGTTTAATCAAATGAAGGAGATTTGGAAATGTTTTTCCGAATGAGAAGTAGAATTGTTTTCTGAATATAGAAACAAGAGATGAATATGTTTCCAATGACAATGATATATATTTTCTAAATATAGTGAATAAGAAACATTAAACAACAGAAATAGGGAAACGAACGAATGAATGGAATGATGATTGATCGATAGAATTTCCATCTGGAAATAATATCGTTGTTTGCACACCGACAGGTTTTTGTTTGATAGTTAAATCACCGACTATCAAAGTTTTGACCATTTTTAACGTTGTTAATATGGAGAGACCGGTTGGATTATTATCCAGAGAACCACTCCGTATTAGCATAAGCGTTGCGAATCAAGTATGCTGAATGTATTGAAGACGGAGTTATGCAAGGGCTATCCTATTTACAGAATAGTGCCTTCGGTTTGTCCAGTCCCAGGACAAACGTGTATGGACGAGTGTCTGACAGAGTATATCCAATAGATCGCATAAGTTGATCTCTTCAAACGTACTTACGTTTGGTGGCGGAGGAATTCGTTTCTCTTAGCTTTATACCCGTGGTATTTTTGGTGAAATCAATTTGTGATTTGGCGGGTATGACGATGTGGCATTCAAAGTAATGGAGGTGTGATCTGTCAAAAGATACGTTATGACCTCAAGCCTCATCAACCGGGAAATGACAAAAATCGGGCAGGCAGCATGGCTAAGTCGGTCGCTCCGAAGTAGGGTGTATAATCACCTATCTAGAGAAATTCCTTTTGTTCTTAAATCTATCGATGCTGTCGCATTTCGGGAGGCGGTTGCTGATCCCAACCGTTGGTGATATACATTCGATACACTCAAGCGAAATGAGTGGTCGGTTATGTGTGGGCCGGGTTGCAAGATGTTCTTGTTGAACCCAGTGTATTTGCCTCTAGAGATACACGTTCGGAAGGTGGTCCCATACCTTATCAAGTTGGAATCCAATCTCCAATAAGTGCCTGCGAGTTTGATTGTATATTATATATGTAGAGCGTGAGATGCAAGCGTTCTACTAGATTTTAATTACTTGTGATTAGACATTATTATAATATCAGATAATATATGATTTCCAAAGTGTTTTGGGTTATCGTAAGGTAAAAGCCATCCGTATTTATGTGTGGATTGGTCTTACGATTATCTTTTCTTTTGAAAAGGATTTTGAAAAGTTAAACCAAATGATTTGAGTTTACTCACACCAGTCCCATGACTGACCCAGAGTTTTATTTTGTTTTGTTTTCCCTAAACTCTTGGGTGCCCAAATTTGTACGGGCAGTCAAGTAGTCAGGATTTACAGGTATGCTTGAAGAGCTTGGAGCAGGAGGCTTCAAGATTTTTCTAGCTATTGATTATTCCGCTGTGATGAAAGTGTTGTACTCTGATAATGGTATGATATACATATACTACTTTGATTTCAAGATATGTTGTCTATTATATTTTATTCGTTCCGCTGCGAGATTCGTGTTACTCTGATGTTGTTGTGTCCTTCTTCTTCTTCTGTTCTAATTTTCTATCTTATCTATCCTCACCCTCTAATTTCTTTCTTGGACTATCCGGTAATTTCGACTTTTGATTGTTCGATAGGTGTTATATATCGGATAACCAAGGTCGTTTTTTTTCCCGGGTCGTTACATGAAGTGACCCTAATACGAGGTCCAATAACATGAAGTAACCCTAATACGAGGTCCAATAACATGAAGTGACCCTAATACGAGGTCCAATAACATGAAGTGACCCTAATACGAGGTCCAACCAAACGGTCTAGTCGATTGGCTCCCTATAAGCCTAACTCGTCACGTGTTGGTGTCAATACGGCCTAAACATAATTGTAGTCGGACTGTGCTGGGTCCACGCTTCGGGTGTATCAAGCCCTAGGGTGTCAACCCCTGGACACCATAAACATGAGTGCACAGTCTCGATCTACTGGTACCCATGGGTGACTTCTCCAAATATGGACTACGTGCACGACCATAGTCCGTCCGGAACTACATCGGCGTACCACCCGGCCGTCGTTTTTGGTCGCTTATACCAGTCCAGTAATCGTGCCCCCACCCTAGCCTAGTCCCTAGGGTCATGATGATACAAACTTGGGATTACTGCTGGAGTGGACCCCCTTTGCTAGGATTTTCTAGTGGGTTATGTACGGTTTAACCCTTTTACTAATCATGGATTAACTTGGTTAAGTGTAACGATGGGTTCACGACTTAACCCCGATTAATCCACCAAGTCCAAATTGGTTAAGTATTAAGTGGACCATGACTTAACCCTAATCATGAGGCATTAATTAATTAATGTGTTTTAACCTCTCACATTAGACTTTGTTGCGGTTACTAGTTAAGCCGGTCGGTTCCGGGTAGCTTTACACCACAACTTGGTCTAACCTCGGGTTCAAGGTACAACATGACCAACTTCTCACATTGGGTCCTATTGTTTGTAGCAACTAGTTAAGCCGGTCGGTTCCGGGTAGGTTTACGCTACAAACTCAACCCAACCTCGAGTTGGTCACACTTATATTTTCTAAGTGTCATGTCCATTATGTTTCCAAAACATATTACAAGTTTTCAAGCATTTGGGTAGACCTAACTTAATAGGTAAATTCCCAATGGGTAGACCTAACTTAATAGGTAAATTCCCAATCTTATGTTTTTATGTCTTTTAAGTTTACCCAACCCCAAACGCAATCCCATCGCTTACATATCGCAATAGCGCATAAAGGATAGAAAGAGGGAACTTGGCATAATCATGACATAAAGGTGTTGAAGCCACAAGTTTAACATGGTGGCATATGAAATGTACATATGTTCATATACTTGCATATTACATTTTTAGGCCTCAAAAGCATGCATAAAACCAAACTTAGCATATTGGTGATACATGGTGATAAATGACATGTAGAAATGGCCATAAGTTCGCATTTAGCCTCACATGCAAGTTATCATAAGAGATATGATAACTTACATGTTGCCAAAGTGCAACCTTTAACATAAAGCTTGAAGCTTTACGTTCATATACTCAAGGTAAGCTTGCATAACATGATAACATGAGTAAAATGATCCACCCAAACTTGCATACATAACATAACAACTTGCATATCATAACATAGCAAACTTGCATAACATAACACGACAAACTTGCATATCATAACATATCAAACTTGCATAACATGACATAGTAAACTTGCATATCATGGCAAACTTGCATATCATAATGATCAACCAAACTTGCATCATTCATTTAACTTTAGAGTTTAAATATGAAAGTAGAAAAGGGCTTACAATGCTTATGAGGACACAAAAATATATATAGATTGAGACAAAGCCCTTATGCAATCAAATAAACCTAAAATGCAAGCTCCAATAGAAAAACCCTTGAGCCAAAATGATCAAAACCCTTGCTTTATGATGTAAATATGGAAAATTGACTTAAATGCAAGCTAATGACACTCATACAAGCTTGAAAACACTTGTATGCATGGAAAATCTCTCATAGAAATAACTTAGAAATTTTATGAAGAGAGTGGAGGCCATGAGAGGAATAATTTTGCCATAGTTTAGTTGTAGGGTTGAATAACGATGATTTAGGGTTAGGTTAGGGGCTTATTTATAGAGATTAGGATTAGTTTCAACCTTAGGATTAAACCCTAATTCCAATCTCAGCCCTTAAAACCGAATATGGCTCCAAAACCTAACCAAAACCCCAAAATGGTGCACCAGGCAAAACTGCCCGGCTGAACCAAGTCGATAGCCAAGTCGACAGGGCTGTCGACTTGGGTCCAACCAAGTCGACTGCCAAGTCGACAGGCCTGTCGACTTGGTTGGCTTGGCGGGAAATTTCCCGCCTAGCCTTCCAGGCCCGAAATTCGAAGTTTGAACTTGGAATCCAAATCTGTTTTTAACTTGGAAATTTCTGAAAACTTCATTGGGCCTTAATCGGGTCATACGGACTCCGATTTTCGAAAACTCGGACTCTATTTCGCGTATTTTTCCGAGACGAACGCAATGGCATAGCCTGTTTCCCTTGATTCAGATTTTAGAATTAAATTCTGCCTCGATTTACATTATAACAGGTTATTGAAAATACGGGTTGTTACAGCCTTAAACCTTTCCAAGTAACTACTTAAAGATCTTCTGGTTTTTGCTTTATATTTGCGAGGATCGTATAGCCTACGGCTAGATCTTTGCAAATACAAAATTGCGTTGAGAATTCATGAGAGAACCGCTTCCATGAATGGATGGAACCCTCTTGATATTGTCGGTACCATTTGGCGGTTGATGTTCGAAGCGTCATTAGAAATAGTCTGCATCGTGTAGCACCAGAAGTATCATAAACGTCCATATGGCTATTAAAGGCCATGAGATGGTTGTCTGGATCAGATGTTCCATAATATTTCATGGTTGGGGTCTTTACACGTGGAGATATCGCTGTGTTCTTGATCCTATCGACAAAGGGCATTGTTCTTTCATTGTCACTAATATGCTTACCCAAGATTCTTACCCCTTCGGTTTCGAACAAGTTCTTTATGGTTTTTTCCGACATGCCCCTAAGGTAGGTTTCCAAGTCTCTGTGGTTCGGTCTCTCGGAACTAGATTCTCCAGTAGTTGAACTTCCAGATTGCCCTTTACATTCGTCGTGTTGGTTCTCGTCGTATCTTTTGTCTATAAGATTGGTTATTCTCCTCTTGGAAGGAATTGAATAAGATTTCTCTTTTATTTCTGTTATCTAGTATGGCCATAATTTCCCTTGTAGATTTGGCTTCATCTTTCCTTTCTAGTACGATGTTGTTTGAAGAACTTGGTGATCGAGTATTACCCCTAAATCCTTCACTATGGGTAGCTGTTGTTTCAGGGTCTTACTCCCTCTGATTCGCTCCTTTACAAAACTCAGATTCAAAAGCTGTGTTGGAATTGTAGGCATGCCTGCTCTCATAGCGTGTCGGCCAAATGATTGGGCTATATTCCCTGTTAACACTTGATCGCTTCTTTGTGACCTTAAACTAACATGTAGATCTGGCGAGGATTTAGTTTGGTTATAAAACTCGGAAGATGTTTTCATCTCTGGTTCCACTCGACATAAGTCAAAAATCGATGTCCTTCGGACTGAGCTCTCTTCAATAGACTTTATAGAAGCATCAATGTGCAAGGCCAAATGTAGTGCTTCCAACTCATTATCCTCTTCTCCTATGAAGTTTGACGGTTCTCTGATTTCCGGAATTACTGACCTAATATTCGAAAGGGTGTTGTTCACCAAAGTGGTTAATGCGCTGGAATCTTGTTCCCAGATCCCTTTTGTCACAACCATTTTCGACGGGTATTGGGAGTTTTTCTGGTGCTCGAAAATTCCTTTCTATGACCTTTCACTTATAATTTTTCTTCTTCAAAACTTAATCCATATCCGGGACAAAACAACGCAGTTAGACACGTGAAGGTTACTTTTAAAGGATTAAAGGTAGCAAAAGGGAGCGGAGGTTCAGGTCCCTCCCTCTAATGCCAAAATGTTAACGATATTTTTCGTCAACACCGGAGATAGGCCTAAGGAGGTAGACCTAAGAGGTAAATAGGATTATTCGACTCTTATCAGTTTTGATTGATTCACCGTTTCCCAAACGTCGTGGACTTAAGCTCGAACATTAACCATTCTTCTCTCGAGAGATGAATGCCACGTCTTTGTAATTCAAGGATCAACAGTTCCCGTGGGAGAGGCGTTTCCTTGTGAGGAAAGCGTCAGGTTGCTAAAAAACTAATGATCTGTGCTGGGATATTCCAGTAATCCTATAGCGTAGCAGAATACACGCGGAAATACGTTGAACAACAATATACCATGCAAAGAAGGCAAAAACACACTGTTTATAGTGGTTCGGTTTGATTTGGACCTACGTCCACATTAAAGATTTTGATGATTTTGTTCATGGAGCAGGTTACATAGGAGATTCCCAGATAGATTTACAAATTAGGGTTTGTTCTGTAGAATATGAGAGGAAGAAAATTAATCTGAGCCCCCGCTCAAAGTGTGAACCCTAGGGTCTTATTTACAGTGGATTTGGAATCCCTTCTGCTATTGGGACGCCAGATCTGCCAAGGCCTTTCTTAGCTGCTTTTCCCCTGGGCTTCGGATGCTTTTGCTTCTGCCTGCTTTGTCGTATTAATTTCAGCTTTTGTAAGTAAGGTCTCGGCTAATCTGGACCCTTTTTGAGATAGCTATTGGCGCGTTAATGAGGTGGTCTTCGGATGACACCTGAATTCCTATTGGCAGCTCGTGGATGTAGGCTTCCGGATGTATGCTTCTGGATATAGGCTTACGGCTTTCTCACGGATACTTGGAGGAGCTTGCCCTCACAATGAATGTGGAGAGCTTGCTGGTTTGAAATCCCTGTTGGTTCCTCTACTAGTTAAATCAGTATGGGTAGCCTGTATTTCCGCTTGGGTCCTGGTTAGTCTTCCGATGGAGCTTTTTGGTTTAGTATGGTTTTCCCCGGAAGGTGGTTTCGGATGGTATTTCTGTTGTCTCTTAACATGGCCTTTCGATACCTGTGTGATAGTTGTTTTCAGGAGCAGGTTCTGAATGATCCTTGCATTTTCTGGTTTGGTGCCTTCGGTGCCTTTTAGCATGCCAGTGTTGAGTGGGTTAACACTGATAACCCCTCCAGGCTTTGAGGGGTGGAGCTTATGTCTTCTTCCTTCTTAATTTCTGACTTAGATGACCTTTCGTCACGGGTCTTCCTGCCGGATAGATCCGATCGGGTGGACACTATCGGAAGTACCTTGTCGATATTCTATAGGCTTTGGACACCTCCCTTCCAAAAGGGTGCCGGTTTTTGTTGTTCTTCGATCACTCCTTCCGGTTTGCGGTTCTTCATATTACTTGGCTTTAGGTTTTCGGAAGATTTTCCTGTGCTAGCGTTCTTCCGATACCCCTTTAGTGTCGGCTAGTTTCGAAGTTAATTTTGGTTGTAACACCCCCTTTGTGAAGGGGTATTTTCCACTTTCCAAGTCAAACTCTTTGTCATTTTTTTGTAAGTATCATTTCTATGTCTCTTGATCTCCCTCAATCAAGGTGTTGATTGGCCTCTCTTTGACTTGTCCAGAATAACCCTGATTTATGAATGCAAAAATTGTATATATATTACCTTTTTTTTAGCTCGACAAAGTTTCACACCAGCCATACTTAAATACATGTAGCAGCCAAAATAGAGCGCTTCATTTGATACAATCCAAAATAACACATCAACATATACAAACAGTGCTCATGTAGGAGCCGAATACATCCCATTCAAATTGAAGAAAACGGTAAAACCAATCAAACTACATCATCCATCTGTTTTTCGTGCTTCCGCCAAAGATACCATTCAGCAAATCAGTGAACTCCCAATGATCAACTGCTTCCAGAGGGTGACCAAGGCCAGAGATTCCTCCCAACACTACGCCCCAAAAGTGTCACACCAAAAGAGACAACCACCTCCTTGCTCTTGCTGGACTTTCTATCCATTACAACGCTATCGTTAATAACTACATTTTCGAGCACCACATCATTAGCATCAATCCTCTTGTCTGCATCTTCAGAACTAGGCATTTCCTCATCCTCTTCGTTGTGATCGGAAAGAGTCGCAACTGGATTTGAAGAGGATGCCCCACCAATGCTAGAACTACCAGGAGCCTTGATCTTTCTATTTGGTTTCCAAAATTTTAGAAAACCATCCCTATCCTTCCTAAACACCCAGTTCTTAAAATCGGATGGTTCAGATGGATCATTTGGTTTCCCGATAATTTATTAATCTCAAGTTCTTGATAAGAACTCCTGATAAAAAGCCTTATTAGTGATGGGATATACACTGGGATGGATATTTCCACCTTATGGTATGAGAAATCAGCTACACTTCGCACGTCTTCTTGTATTCTTAAAATCCTTCCTACTTTCAATAATACGACTTTCACCATCTTAAGATTCCGGAATACAATGGGGAGATTCCCTAAGGTAATCCAAAGAGCAACCTCTTGTTTCGATTTTAAAGAACCAAAGTTGAGACTCCATGGCCGAGTATGCACAGTGCCTCTTTCATTTGAAATAGAGTAATAATCTCACATAAAGAAGGTCCTCGGAAATCTAACGATAAAGACGTTTCCGAACATCCTGACTTTCCACTCCCAATAATGCAGATAATCGAACTCCTTCAAAACTTGCTCGATGCTATTGATTGAGAATCGAACCGAGAAAATCGAGACAACCGCCCAAGAATTGAAACGTTGCAACCATCTTCAGAAACAAATGGTGACATATTGACCACATTTCCAGTTTCCATGTTTCTGCTATTTGAAGAGGAAGAACTGGAGCATTGAAATCCCTTATGCCATGTCTTTTTATATTTGAAAAAAATGATCAGGTTCCCACAATCCTTGATCCAATGGTCAAAATCTCTGCATTGGAGGCATCATTTACGTGATTTGATCTCGCTTAGAGATTCAGAATACGAAGAGGCCTTAAGAGCTGACAATGATGATTTCTTTACCTCGATCTTAGGAGTAGTGTTCTTTAATAATAATTGTCTGCTAAGAGTATATTTTGTAGATCCTTGCGGAGAGTCACTTAACCTTAGTGTGATTAATTGTTCCTAAGCATGTTGAATATGAGATGTCTATACCGTTTACTCATGTTTTGTGCACGAAAATAATCATTTGATAAGTTTGCATAATAAATCGATAAATGTAAAATATACATTAGATAATAAGGATTGACAACTAACCCAAGCTACAAGAGCACACTTGCAAATCCACAGTCCATCCCTGCAAATAAGTAAATAAGTGATTTTGTATTGATGAATGTACAACAATTGATATAAATGATAGTAATAACAATAGACAAATGTTGTGTCTATGAAACTTACTTTATTGCCATGCAATGTCACAAGTGTTTTCAGCTCAGCTCTCCAGAAAAGAGCTACATGGCCATCTCCTAACAAATAATCCAACAACTGTAAAATATACATTACATGTTACGCTTGATATTATATTACATTTCAATTAAAAAATTTAAGCAAAATCAATCATCATCTTGCTAATAGGATATGCAGTAGGGAAGCAAATCCATACTAAAACCCAAACAATAGGTGCAACAGCAGCTCCAATAGCCAGGCCATATCTCGAACAAATAGATTGTGGAATAATTTGTTTAGTAACGTCATAATTTCACTAATAATAAAATAAAACCAAGATTAAACCGTAATGCTTAAATCATAAACTAACCACTCCAAAAAGAAGAATTAATGTAACTGAAATCAATATAGCTCCCAGGCTGGAACCAAACTATCAAGAAAGATAGGAAGAACCTACAGCCAATAGCATTACTCATATAAAAACACTACTTTGCACGTTGAAGTAAGATTTCGAGCTCTTCTTCTTTTTTGCTGCAGTATAAAATCTAACCATATTCTGTTATAACAACTCAAATGCAAAATACATTTAGTGAATAAAAATAGTACCTCCATGGCAACAACATTGCAAATCAAAAGAGTACAGAGCAACAAATGCTGCTTTTGCACGACCGGCATTATCTTCGCTAATAATAAGAAATAAAAGTCGATTAATCATATCACAGATCGTCAAACTTTCGAACCCAAAATCATTACCAGCATGCTTTCCATCTTTGCTCAGTGCTAGACTTAACAAGAACTTCAAGATCGACGATACTTAATGACGTCAACCTTAAAGTCAATCCAACTCGAAAGTTTTAGCATTCTAATTTTTGAAACTGGGTTATTAATATATGAATAGGCTGAGATCAGGTTTCCAATGGATATGCTTATAACCAAGTAACCTATTCATTCGCATATCCAATCATATTTATGTTGACCGAATAACACTTCAATTTCACTCAATGAAGAGGTTTCGAATCATGGTGCAACAAAATGCAAACCTGAAATTACTAAGACTAGGATTGGTTGTTCAACAACGGTAAGGCATAAGAAGCTACATATACTTGAAGGCTACAGTTGCACAAGTAATTGCGGAGGCCTGGGGATGGAGAATAGAAAAAATGGCATGGTAATCCCACAATGAGATTTCATTCATGAAGGCAAAAGGTAGGGAACTAACTTTTACATGATACGTAAACAAAGAATCGACTAATAATTAGTTTATGTGATTAATACCTCATTGTGTGTCTCAATAGTTGACGCGATTAATAAAGGCATATAGTCGAGTGAATGGATGAAATCGTAAGTTCCTGTCAATATAATCTATATATGACCATAACACCATTCATTTCCTGTCAATATAATCTAGGATAGTACAGTTTAAAACATACCAAAACTTAAACCTGATATATTATCACAACAGTAAACATGAATTTCTGCAAGCAAATAATTTGGTCAAAACTGAAAATATGCATTTTAGTTCAGTATTGTTTGCCTTACGCATTTGACCAAGCTTTTATTTTTATCGAGCATAAATTTGACAAATCCAAACATGCCTTATCCGTGAATTTTATTAGCAGAACTACAAAAGAGATATGCAACTTTACTATGCTGCTACTTTTCCAAACTACGTGTCGTGTATCATATTATCATATTCTAAAAAGAAACATGCAACTTACTTGGCTACATGGTCCTATCAGCTGAATTTACGAACAAGTTCCTTCTCGGTTTCAATTCTTTTTTCAACAGCAGAGTGTACTTGGACATAAGCTCTCGTCTCTAGCAAGTTTTGTAAGTTTAGTGTTGAATGAGGTTTTGCTTCAGTCTTCCTTTGTATAGTTGAGATGGGTACAAAATTCCCCCATAATTTCATATTAATGGCATATGAACTTTTTAACCTTGCATCAAAATTAGGAACCATCCATTTAGTCGATGAAAAAAAATTACTCCTAAATTCACAACATGTTCTAAAATCCACTGCCAAAGATCCAAAGCGTTGACATGATAACCAAAAAAAGAGATTGGCAGGAAAATAATGAATCGAAGGAAAGAGACTGGATTGGAAGAGCGGTAAAGGAATAGGGAGGGGATTGGGGAGGAAAGGGTCGAATCTTGTGGGTGAAAGAAGATATTTTATTGTTTCAGCATTCCCAGCAGCTCTACCCATTTGGAGCGTGGATTGCATTGTTTGGACGTTAATTCCCCCCACCCATCCAGCAGTCGGTGGAGGGACGCTGAGTTCTTTTTTTTTTTTTTTTCAAATATAACCGTAAACGGTTTTCTGAAAACCGTTTATGGGTTAAACGGTTTTCAGAAAACCGTTTGCAAATTTTTTTTTTTTAATTTCTATGATCTGGTCGAACGGCCAAAACGTAGTTAACGGATATAAAATTGAATATGTAGTAAATTAAAATTAAAATATATATATATATATATATATATATATATATATATATATATACAGCCGTTTTCGAAAAATTTAGAATACAATATGGCTAAATAAAGTTTGTGTCGAATATTGAAATATAGTTTAAATAAATAACCGTTGGTCCACAGTAAAATACATTTCAAATTTAGAGCCGTTGCAGGATATTATAATTGTGTTTGAATTTATAGCCGTTATCGAATATACTTTAATACATTATTCTTTATATAGCCGTTGCAATTACGGGTTGAAGAAGCTATAAAACCACTTCAGTTGTGCACATTTAAGCTTCACAACACCAAAAATGTCTCATAATGTCCACAACGACGATTCTGTTTACGAATCAGATGCGCAAATCGAAGAATCAATAAACTCTAGCGACACTGATCTGGATGATACTGATTCTGATTCCGATGAAGGCGATGAAATGTGGAAGCATACAAAATTTCTGCAGTTTTCTTCAGATAGCTCGACCGATGGCGATAATTTACTGGTTATGATGCAAGCTGTTGCCGTGCAACAATTAAAGATTAACCAACATTTCTTAGCTGAAAGTTCATCTCGGGGTAATCGAGGAGGCAGCACGTACGGTCGTGTAGACAAACGGAAGATGCGGGATCATAAAGGAGGTACTACAAGATTACTTAGAGATTATTTCAACACCCCTTGTACGTATGGTCCTGAAGACTTCAGACGTCGTTTTCGTATGAGCAAGAATATGTTTATGCGCATTTTCAATGGAGTTGTTGAACACGATAATTATTTTGTTCAAAAACGTAATAGTGCGGGTACCTTAGGATGTTCGCCGTACCAAAAAATTATAGGCGCATTACGTGTAATAGCTTATGGAATAGCTCCAGATGCGTTTGATGAGGTTGTCCGAATGGGTGAAAGTACTATTACCTTAAGCCTTGAAAGGTTCTGTGTAGCCATAATTGAAATGTACGGTGAGGAGTATCTACGTGCTCCGACGCAAAGCGATGTCAACAAATTGAAAAGGCTAGGAGCCAAAAGAGGATTTCCCGGCATGTTAGGCAGTCTCGACTGCATGCATTGGGAATGGAAAAACTGTCCTACAGCATGGCACGACCAGTTTATTGGACATTACCCTAAAGCAACAATGATACTCGAAGCATTTGCTTCACATGATCTGTGGTTTTGGCATGCATTTTTCGGATGTCCTGGCTCAATGAACGATATTAATGTGCTTCACCAATCACATTTGTTTAAGAGCCTTGCACATGGAAAAGCACCTGCATGTGATTTTAATATTGCAGGAAATACATACGACATGGGGTATTATTTAGCAGATGGCATCTATCCTTCTTGGGGTACGCTTGTCAAAACAATCTCAGCTCCTGAAACAGAGAAAGAAAAATACTATGCTAAAAGGCAAGAGGCAGCGAGAAAAGACGTAGAACGTGCATTCGGGGTTCTCCAAGCAAGGTTTGCGATTGTAAAAAATCCTGTTAAATTATTTAAGCCACAGGTTTTGAGCAACATTATGTGTGCTTGTATTATAATGCATAACATGATCACCGAAGAAGAAAGAGGGAAATTTCTGCCTTATTTGGGATATGATCCTGATAACACCGCAACTGTTGTTGCTGATCGAAACCCAGCGACTCTTGAGGTATTTCTACGGCGACTGCGTAAAATTAGGTCTAGGGAGGTCCATAGTAAACTGCAGGACGACCTGGTTGAGCATTTATGGCATACGAAAGGTACTGCTTAGATATAGTCTAAGAGGTTGTTGAACTATTGTAACGTTGTAGTACTCAATTATTGTATTGTTTTATGTACTTTAAATATATTGCCTTTCTATTTAATAGTGTGGCTAATATGCAAAATGCACGTTTGATTTAATATAACTCTTTATTTTCACACTTCAGAAGTGGACGACCCAAACTGTATATAACTCCTTGACTCCTTAAATGCATTAACTCTTTATTTTCACACTTCAGAAGTTTGAACGGTACTTGAAAAGATAGAGTGAGTCGTACGTCGACCGTTTCTCCTAAAAGACGCCATCATTTTTTATCTCATCAATTACTTTGATCTACCTCTTCTTCCATATGTAGTACGTCTGCTTCAATGTACGCCTTTATCAAAACAACGTAGTCTGAAGCAGTCCAGTTTTCGTTTGCCATTTCGAAGTGTGTGGTTAAACTACAGTTCAAACGTTTAATATAGGTAGAGCAAAGTAAAAGCAAAGTAAAGTAAAGCAAAGCAAAGCAAAGTAAAGTAAAGTAAAGTTTGTTTGGTTATACAACTTGACCGGGTCAGAGCAATTAAACTTACCCTGTTTTCTATAGTTGATTGGAAAACACATTGCAGAACAGTGAATGGCTTATTATAATTATCATGCCTACTTGCATCCTTTTTCTTTATAAATACGGGGTATGGGTGTTTTCCTTATACTCACAAACAAACCCACTTCTAAGCAAACAACAATGGATGATCCCAACAACAACAATTTCTCTGGGTATACCGATGATAACATTGGTAATTTTACTAAATTATTATCTCAAGCCGACAACCCCTCAATGATTCCATCCCCGTTCCTAACTCTAGAACAAAGTCAATATCTCCACCAAATGAACCTCACCCAGCAGTACGGTACCATGTATGGCCAACTTCATAATCAAAACGTACACCAACAGATGGTTGCTCCGACCCAGGTACCTGAGAAAGCCAAGGCCAAACGGTCTTACACCAAGCGAAAAACAAAAGAAACTCCCGTTCAAAGTAGCATGGAAAAAACTGTAGCTACCGGTAAAATATGGAAAGCAGCTGACTATAAAGTGCTAGCTAATGCATGGGTAAACGCGTCTGTTGTTGCTGAAGGCCGTTCTGGTGGTAAGTTTTTCTACCAGAGGGTTAACGATTTATACAACGGAGATCCTGAAAGCGTGACACGAAGATCAATTGAGAGCACGAAGACTGCATGGTATAATTTGAATACTATGTGTACCAAGTACAAAGGGATAAAAGCATTAAGGGGGGATTCGCTTAGAAGCGGTCAAACATTCAGAGATTTAAAGGACGATTACGATACCATATATCGTGACACCTGTAAAACTAAATTCATTGCTCATGCAGCATTGGAAATTCTTTCTTTTTGTCCACGTTGGGCCAATCTATGCGACTTGGATGATGTATATCTTGTGGACACAGAAGAATCTAACTTAAGAAATGTAGCTTCTAGACTTTCGATGGATTCATCCCCGGGAAATACAAGTGAACCTCCTTTAGCTACAGACGATGATGGGAATAACAGTACACCTGTGACTCCAAATTCGGGAATGATGTATGGTGGGGTTGAAACAAGGCCAGAAGGAATAAAATCAAGCAAAAGAGCACTGCTGAGAAATAAGGAAACAAAAGATTTGGCATCGTCTAGTGATAAACTAACTTCGTTGTTAAGTGATATATCTCTCGCATCCGTCTCCACCAACGAAGACCATGAAAAGCGTAAAGATAAGAAGCTGCAGATCATGGAGATGCAACTACAGCAAGATGCCGCTAGGACTACAACTCTCATAGAAAGAACTGCTTACAAAGAAAAACGTGAAAGACGTTTGAAGGAAAAGGAAGATGATGTGTTTCTATTAAGGGATATATCTCATTTGACCGGACATACTCTTCAGTATGCTATAGCAAAAAAAGACCGTATATTGAGGGCTCAACAAAAACGATATCAGGGAGAAGAAGGAAGTACCGAGATGTAGACACAGTCTATGTTGCAAAAATCGAGTGTGTTGTATCCTAGCTTTAGTTTTCTAAGTTGGCTTTAATTCTGTTATTTCTATGTTGCTGTTTCTAGCTTGTTGTATCCTAGTTTTAGTTTTCTATGTTGGGTGTATTGTTTTGTGGGTTATAAAAGAAAATTTACTAGTTTTAAGTAATTTATATTGAAATCCATGTTCTAAATTAAATTGAAAACTTATATTTACATAAATTTACAAATTAATTCACACGTATTAAATTAACACGTCGAAAATCGTATTATCTTCAAAAAAAAATCCCCGATTTTTACGGTTCTACGTTTAAAACAGAAAGGGTTTCATGAAAACCGAAAATAGCCCCTAAACGGTTTTCATAAAACCGTTTATAGCTTAAACGGTTTTATGAAAACCGTATAGGGCTTATTCGGTTTTCATGAAACCGTTTAGGTCTCGACGTTCAACTTTGTGAAATGGCGACCCTCGCCATTTCGAATGTCTCCCCACACCCGTATCCACGCTGCTGGGGAGCGTCGACAACATACCCCCCCCCCATTTCAAGCCCCCTCCCCACTGCTGGGAATGCTCTAATGGTTGCGGATTCATGGTGCTTGGGGATAGTTTTGAATGGGAAGAGGAGAAAATACAGAAGGAAAGATCAAAAATGGAAAAAGCCGGAGCATGAAAAAAACAAGGTGCGATAATGAAAAGAAAAGGCGGGACAAAAATATTTAGGGAACGAGTGCCATGACATTACCGATTATTACGTACGGTTCATAAATCACAAGTTCAAAATGGACCATTTATCTTAAAGGGTTCTTACTTTTGCCATTATTTATTATATTACATTATTTATTTATTATATAATCCTAGTTATTAATTATTAAAATATAACTCCTTATTTACTAATTAGTATTGACTACTTATTATATCATGACTATAACTGAATGTTAATTAAACATATATATTATTTAATTGTTAATAATAATTACTAGTTGTTACATATTAAGTATTAATTATTAAAAGTTATACCAATTATTAAATAATTACTTCATATCTATTTACTATTAAATTATTATTTCATATCAACAGGTTCTAACATATGGTACGCTCTTTAATGGCAGCTACCATGTTCTTTCCGTCAAACCTAACCTTTTCCCCCTTCGGCCTTCGCCTCTCAATCAAATCAATCTCCTCCTCACCAATCGCATCCCTTACCTCCTCCGCCTGACCCTTCGGACATATCTTTTCACCCTCTCAAACCTTCAGGTCCCTCAAATGTCAGTATGGAGAGATGGTCAACTCTATTTTTTACAAAGCTGAAGAACGCTGGATCATACGCTACTTCTACGATCGAACTCGAATTCAAAGGGAAAGTGGTTGTTCCTTCCGAAGCGATTCTCCAAGCGGCTAAAGAGCAATGGCAAGATTACTTAGTTGGATTTTTTCTCGACAAGCCACTTAATTTCTATGCGGTTGCTAATCACTTACAAAGGCTTTGGAAACCTCAAGTAGGAATAAAGGTAAAATCGAACGAATCTGTGTTCTTTTCCTTTTTTTTTTTTCAAGCCATGAAGATAGAGATAGAATTGTATGTGCCGATCTAGTAGTAATTCACAACAAACTGTTCATAGTTAAACCTTGCGATGTCAAAATTAGAAATGACATTAGTTTGATCAAAAGTGTTCCTGTATGAATTAAAATTAGGAATATCCCATTGTATGCTTGGACTAATAAAGACATTAGCTGGTTAGCGTCCAGAGTAGACAAGTTTTTGTGTATGGATGCATCAACGGAGAGTATGGAGAGGATGGAGTACACTAAATGTATGATAGAAGTTACCGCTGATGCTCCCCTTATCTCAGAGTTCTTGGCAGCATTGCCTGATGGGGAAGAACAAAAAGTATATGTCACTTACTTATGACAACCGGAAACATGCGAATTTTGCAAGTACTTTGGACACTTGACTATAAACTGCAGTAATAGGAAAAAAGAGGAAGAGCCATCAGTGGAAAAAAATAGGTGAAAAGGAAAGCAGTGGAAGGAAGAAAATTGTTGCAGTAGATACAAAGAATGACGAGAAGGGGAAAACTAATGTTCAGAATGGGAGGAATAACAACAAGATTGCTATTAACTACAGAAGGAAAGAAGAATGGAGGAAAGCGACAAGCAGGAGAAAAAGCATCTTTAGTGCTTATATGTGTAGAAAAAAACTAACCAAAGAGAATGTGCAGACCAGTGACAAAGGAGGCCACAGTGGGCAGGTGAATAGCTTTGGGGTACTATGACTTGTAGCAAAGAAGATAAGCTAGAGGATGGAGAGTTAGTTGCTATTGAAGAAATTGCCACTAGAACTATTGTTGATGATGCTATTGCTCCAGTTGATGTCTTTGATGCATCAGGCGGGGAAACAATACCAAATTTAGGTGAAAATATGAAAGGAGCTGGTAGTGATACTATGCATCAAGCCATCGACCCTATTGATTCAAACTGTGTTGCTATGCATCAAGCTATCGACCTTGTAGTTGATATTTATGTTGCACCGAACAGCCGCCAACAAAGTGTGATGAACAAAGTACAAAGTAAGGGGTATGGGTCTGCAAATGCATCAATGAAAAGAACAATAACAGATGACATGCAGTTAATTGCTGACAAGCTACATGATGAACTTGACTGTAGAGATGTGAACTCAAAACATTATCATGTTGCAAGGAAAACAGTGAACGATTTCAAATTGAGGAACGATCTAGAAAAGATGGATACGACAAGACTAGAAGGTGTTGCTGACTTAGTGAAGCAAATGCTTATTATCGTTAACGATAGAGTTAAAACAACATCAACTGACAAAGCAAAGAACCCATATGCACGTATTGTTGCTCCTCCTGCCTATAAGGAGTGGCCACCAGATATAGTCAAAGAAACAGTGGCAACAAATTTGATTGAAAGGTCTAATTCTCTTACTCCGATCACTAGGAGTAGGAAGAAATAGTTGCTCAGGAATCAACTAGAAAATGGATGATAGCTGTTCACTGAGTAGCAGCTAGGCAAACTAAACGTCATATTTTATTGTAAAAGTAATTGTAATCCGTTTTAGTAGAAAGAGCCTTTGTAATATGGTATGTCATCCCTACGTGGAAGTTAATAGTTGATATACGTTTTGTATATCACCTGGTTTCTCATGTACCATTTTCTTTCCT
Source organism: Allium sativum (assembly GCA_030737875.1). Classification (NCBI taxonomy): domain Eukaryota; kingdom Viridiplantae; phylum Streptophyta; class Magnoliopsida; order Asparagales; family Amaryllidaceae; genus Allium; species Allium sativum. Next base: position 299,794,617 of record CM060925.1, on the reverse strand, counting down.
TTAATAAAGGAGTGTTACAGAACACTATAAAAACGGTCGGCTTTGCCAAAAGAAAAATATTAATTCATATCAATTAACTATTATTACTTAATACTTCTTCTGTTATAACTAAATATTACTTATTATTTCGTACTTTTCTATTTAATAGTAATTATGTTTATCAAAGGTAGGGGAAAATAATTTTTAAAAGTATATTTTTTGCAACTCGCTTTACTAGTTGTAAAAAAATTATAGTTATCGCAACTAGAAAAAACAGTTGCTAAAGAAATTTTTGCAACAAAAAATCAACTCCTAAACAGATTAACAGTGACGGGGCAGTGGATCATCATCAACACAAGAAGTGTCTTCGAAAGTCAAAGCCAAATACTAGAAAGAACCAAAAGCATGAATGGATAATCCGAGAGCTGCATAAACCGACACTTTCTTAGGAGTAAGGAGCTCGAAATCTATAGAACACTGGCAGGATATATCCGACAGGGTATGCCCACCAGGGGGTTCCATAATGGAGGGTCACCTAGGACATAAGTCAAGCAAGGATAATCCGAAGAGCTCTGCTAATCAAAACCCAGAAAGACGGAAGGGTTGTCGGTGTTAACTTGCCTAACACCAACACATCAGGAGATAAAAGCATTAAAGATACCAAGCCTAAAGCACCCCAGGGTTATCCGGATCAAGCCCCCAAAATAACCAAGCATCTAGAGGTCGCTTTATTAAAAAATAGGTAAAACACCGGAAGTTACCCTCCAGAAGGCTAGATATCATCCAGAAGCTCCAACCAGAAGGCAACCCGAAAACCAAAGGGGATACAGGCTATCTATACTAATATTCTTAGTTCCGACACCGATAGGGGTTTTGAATTGGCAACTATCCACATACATCGCGAGGGTAAGCTCCTCTAAGTATTTATGAGAAAACCGGAAGCCTGCACCTGGAAGCTACAACCGGGAGCACAAATTCCAAAGGTCATTTACATCGACCAACTCACATCAATCTCGAAGAAGCTTCGATTGACCGGGACCCTCACTTCGGAAGCTATAATCAGCACCACAAAGGCAGCCAGTAGCTAAACATCTGAAACCATGGGGAAAAGCGGCCTATAGAGGCTTCTGTAGGGCGAATAGCCCAACAGAAGAAGGGGCCCCGAATTCTCTATAAATAAGACCCCAGGGGTCACATTTTAGGGACGAATTCTTCATATCTACATTTTGTTTCCTCTTGTCCAAGGAGAAAACCATAATTTCCAATTGGATTGGGGATTTCTTCAAACCTCGTAATACTTCTACAATATATGAATGGAGAATTATGAGACTTATACATCTTGTGATTTGATAATCTTGTTGTGCCATTTATGATGAAACAGAGAGTTAACACTAACATTTCGTATGAAAGAGTTGTTCAGAACAACTTCATAAAGAGGAAGGGCTTCGTGGAAACCCGAAGCCTTCCCCTTTTACCTCGAGGGTTGGCAACGTGAATCAACCCTCTCATAATGAGCCTAATGCTACTTAACCCTGGAAAAGAGTTAGACTACAGGCTTATGACTTGATCACTAACGCAACCAAGGCCCTTCGGGCTGGCTCGATGTGGAAGGATCATTTGAGTTAATAAGCATGCAGTACCCTTACCATCCGAATATCGGGAAGCATTAGCCTATCTAGGGGGCAACTGGTTATGCAAGGCTTCAGCTGTGCCAAACTAAATAAACTCTTCATAAAGGTACTTCAGAACTCCATAGTCCTGTATGTGTTATCACTACAACAAATTGACCATATTACAACGGTGGAAAACAGTTGTAAAAGACTTTTTACAACGGTGGAGCCACCGTCGTCTATTAAGAAGTTGTAATAGATTGAAATCTTTTACAACTTTTTTGCACTGTTGCGACACCGTTGTTAAATGTATATTTTACAACTGTTTTCCACCGTTGTAATAAACTTTATTACAACTGTTTATAACTGTTGTAATATATTTTATTAAAAGTATTATTTAAAGTTGTAATATATAAAAAAATTATATACATATTATTAATAAAAGAATTCATTTCAGAACATACTATCTACAAAACTGAAGATATCAAATAAACTTAAAACATGAACCAAAACAATATATTAAAATTTTCAAACTCTCATCATGTTTTTATAAATCATACAAGTATCTCAAGTACATAAAACAACTACAACAAAGTCCATTGTGCCTTGAATACGAGACTAGTATCTTATTCCATCTCATGCCTAAAAGTCAAGCCTCCATCCTCTATACCATTGTATTTCAAAGGAAAGGACTATTGGCACTTCTAGTCTTCGTTCTATTACTGGTACGTTCATCTTCCTATACAGACTCATCCATTCTAAATCTTTTACCTCGTAAGTACTTCATTTTACTATCGAGCGCTGTGTCATTGAACCTAACCGATGTGAATTCTTGTTGCAGTGCATCCAATTTGCTTTAAGCTACTTGTAACTGCAGTGATAATGCCTCGACCCTATTGGTAGCTTCAGATAGAGCTGCTCTTTCATTAGCCAGTAGACTCTCGAGCACTTTTACAGTGATAATGCCTCGGCCCTATTAGTAGCTTCAGCTAGAGCTGCTCTTTCATCAGCTAGTTCAATGGCTATTTTTGCTTCTCGTTCAGCCTCCTTTAACCTCTTGTCTGCTTCTTTAAACTTTTTGGACTCGCAGATGCATCATTCCTCTAAATGCTTCTTTTCCTGTTCCAGAATTTTAGATTCTTTATCACGTGATTAATACTTGTCGCTTACAAAGTTGAGTTTTTTGGTTACAGTCTTCAGTTCATAACGAACAAGCCTAAAGTAAAAAAAAAAAATTTGATTAAATAACGCCTCTGTAAAAGCAACTATAATTGTCATTTGGTGTTAGCACTCGCAAACAGGTTCCTCCTGCAACCAGGATCTTGTTTCTGCTGAACACTCCATTTGCAGATGGAGTCATCACCAGCATTTATCAATTCATACCATTCAAAAACTCAAAACGAGCAAATACAACAAAAACCCACTAATAAAATTTGTATTGATAAAGCACGGTTATATTCAGCTTATCAGTCAAGATGAATTGGAAGAACTGACATTTAAAGCTATCTTTTATCATCCTCATTGCCCAACTAATATTATAAATATTTAAGACATAAATAATTATTAAGTCAGCTCATATTAAGAAATTCAACCATTATTTTATCCTTTACATCATTGTTAAAATCTCTGAAGCACGGATGCTTTATAATCACAGCCAACTAAATGAGAGCAGATTAATAGAAAATATAGCAGGTATTTTAGAGACAAAGCCATACCCAATTAAAATGCTGCCTGCACGTTAGTTTGCTAGTTACATGCTTGCCATCTTGACTGAGCTTTTTGCTGCAAACAGCAACAAAAGACAAAGGTATGCAAATGTAAAAATATTGAACTCTGTCTCACAAATGTGTTATATATATTTTTCCAATGCAAGGGTGAAGTAAAACAAATTGTGTTTTGTGACTCTATCAATGGCTATAGATGTTTCCTTCCAAGAACTGAATTTTGGGGTTCTACTCATTGTCAAGGAATATACCTAAGCAACTCTTTGATAACTTCTCTATATGTTCACTATTATTGAAATTAATCCCCGCGAGAACTTTTATACGTGTACAGAGACCTTAACCACAATGAAACTATTAAACCAAAATACACAAAAGCATAACTACAGCACCCACACCAAATCCTAAATCATGCGCACAAACCTGATTCATATTATTGAAAATTAGTAAATCAAATCCTGTAGCTAAATACACAAAACTTGACAACCAAGTACCCGAAATCCTAAATCCAAAAAAAAACCTTCCACGACATCGACCATGGCGTGGAAGCAGATTTTGATCTGGTGCAATCGAGTGGAAGCAGTGATACGAACTAGGCTTGAATATAAGATGTAGATTACATGACTCAAGTCTGACGGTTAGAGTCGGATTATTAAAGGTTAGTGAAGAGGGGCGATACACAACTGAGAAGATTAAAGGATAAGTCAGATTTGAAGAGTGGCCATCGATTTGGGAAGGAGGAAAACGAAACAGTATGCGATTGGAAATTGTGCAAGCAGTGTAATGAACGATATATGACTTGGAAGGATTCAATATAAAATTAAGTATTGGAAGCGGTTGGAAGTTTCCGGAGTTAATTTAAATTTTGCATTGGAGCCAAAAAAATTGTATGGCGGGAAGGTTTTGATATTTTATCCAGTTGCTTTAGAAGTTGTTTAGTATGACAACTTAAATAAGTGTTGTGTTAGAGGCATACGTAGATGAAAAATTATAGTGTCTTACTGATCCCATCATTTAACTATTATTTTGAAAGTTATTTAATATTATCAATTAAATATTGTGCGGTAACTATTTATTAAACTTTATTATATTTAGATATTCACATCATTGAAATTTAAATTTTATAAGTTAAATAGCAATTATTGACTAATAGTATTTATTGATTATTAATGTTTTTGATTAATAATCAAGTATTATTATTTAGTTATAATTATGGATTTTTTGAGAATTTATAAGTAAAAATTTATACCAAATTTAATACGGATTTCTTAAGAATTAATTTTTATTAAGATATTAAATATTACTTATGAATAGTAGTTACTATTAATTATTACTTATTTCTTCGTAGTTATAATTGAATATTGATTATTAAAAGCTTATTATGTATATGTTACCGATTATTAATTATTAAAAACTTAACACTATTTATTAAAGAATAATTAATTTTTATTAATTATACTTAATATTAAAATTATTAAATATTAACTAGTGTAATAGATATCTATTACAACTGAAAAAAACAAAAGTTGTAATAGACATCTATGACAAGGGGCCAAATAAAAAAGTTGTTAAAAATATATTTATTACAACTTTCAAGAAAGGACAGTTGTAAATAACCTTTATTACAACAGTGGTTTTGTGACAGTTGTAAACTAAAAGTTGTAATATGGTACTTTTGTTGTAGTGTATATTCAGTCCTTGAGGAAAGAATAACTAATCTTCAGAACAAAGATTTTGATACTTAAGGAAAGGTATATTTAGCTATGGAGTATTGATCCCAAATTGTCTTCCAGTAACCTTAGATCGTGGCTGCATCAATTTCCCTAAATACATATGTTCTATATAACTTATTCCGGGTGTTGACGGAAAATATCATTAACATTTTGGCACTAGAAGGAGGGCTTGAACCTCCGATCTTGTGGTTAATCCATCAAAAAATTAACTTGGTAAACTTATTACTCCAGGCAGGAAAAATGAAATCAAAAAGATTGGAAGAGCAAAATAAGGAACCCGCTCCTAATGCAATTGAAGGAAACATGGATCTAACGTTCAATCTGAAATATAACGAAAGGGGGGAAACTTCTTGCCCGATACAACCACCAAATCCAAATGCCATGGAAGATAATGTCCCAAGAATTATGGCCTTGGAAAAGCAAATCCAAGAGATGCAATATCAAATGAATGCTACTCAAGCGCAAAAGCCTTTAGGACTCACTAAGTCTAGTCAAAGAGAGACAAATGAGTCTCTGAAAAGAAAGACTCCCATTCAACACTTTGAAGTAAAGGAGAAGCTCAAAGGGACCTCCTCTAAGAAGAAAAAGTCCCTTTTGATAGGAATCGACCATCAAGGAAATCAATGCGAATAAGAACAATCTAGGAGTTCCACTTCCAAAGGTTATGATCATAAAAGAGCAAATTACGACAACACAGAAGCCTATCTTAAAGACATTGCTCAGAAGACTGCCAAAGACTTGTTGGGAAGTAATGGGAAGAGAACCTAGGACGATAGGGTTAACGATAATGAGAGAGTAGCCCCTTTCGTCGATGAAATTATGAACACCATAATACCATCTAGGGTAAAGGTTCCAACCATAAAGCACCTTGGAACAACTGACCATGATGAACATCTAATGGCTTTCGAAAACCAGATGGACCTCCACAATGCTTCAGGAGCGGTCAGATGTCATCGTTTCCCAGTGACCTTTCAGGGAGCAGCAGCAAAGCGGCATTTTCAATGCAGATAAAACACCATTTACTCATGGAAGCAGTTCTACGAATTTTCCATGCAATTCTGCATCTGCAAAGATCCGACAGTTGACTTAACAGTCATTGCTGACATTAAACAGAGGCAAGCGGGGTCTCTAGGAGATTACTTGAAAAGGTTCAACATCGAGGCATTAAAGGCCAAGGATATGAATGACCACGACAAGTTGATTGTCGTGCATTTAGGGTTAATTTAAAATACGCTCTTCTGGAAAGAATTATACATTCACGGTTGTAAACACTTACAGAACTTTCACTTCCAAGCTGACAAGTTTATTTGCATGGACGAATGGTGTTATTTTTGAGTTCATATTAACTATATATCTTAATTAACATTGGCGTTCGTCGGTTGTAAATTAGAATTTTATTGTAGTAATATTTACTGGCGGAATAGAAAGGGTATACGAGTGGGTTTTGCAAATCTGCGTGTGATTGCCGACGGAAATATAAACAACTGTCACAATTAACCTTACCAAAATATTAGCATTTGTGATGAATTACCTACAGATATCTAAGGTAGAGCAAAAGTTGAAATTATCCATTTCTAATCCCTTGCTGTTTAGCAAGGGATCTCCGATAGATTTTTTAAACATATATTAAAGAAATATATATCCGTCGGTAAAATGTCGGTAAAAATATTTGAAATTAAATTTAAATATATTGATAAATGACGGTAAGGTGTCAGAGAATTGACGTTAACTTCCGTTGCAAAATGGTCACTAAAAAAACCGACATGAAATTTAACGACCAGTGCTATCCGTCAAAAATTCGTTGCCAATACATGTTTAGTGACAGATTTGCGATGGATTCATCCACTTCAAAATGAGTGTTTTCTTATAGTGACATAAGCAGTTGTGGTTGTGTTTTTAAAACGCACTTGATGGATATACTAATTTAACATAACTTGAGCCAATTTTCTCTTTTTTTATATTTCATAACAGCTTTTTGTAGTTCTTTTGAGACACTGTTGATGAATTATATTATTTACTTATGTATACTCCATAGTTAGTTTTGGTGGTGCTTTTGTAATGCACTTGATGGGCATATTAATTTAATTTAGATTGAGTCTATTTTCTCTTTTAAATTCATAACCAGTATTGGTGGTGTACTGGTGCTTTTGAGACAGACTTAATGGATATCATTGATTTGTTTAGGGTAACGCTTTATTACTCACATATGATTCATAGCTATTATTGACAGCGTTTTTGAAATGCCCTTGATCTTGAGCTTTTTGCTCTTAATTAGTATATATCCATTTATAAATACAAAAACTCTTTTCAAAACCTTCGTAATGGCGGCAACGAAAACTTTCTTTTCTTCTCCTTTCTCCTCCTCTGCCTTTGAATCAACCTTTCCACCTCTTCCATCTCGCCCCCTCCCTCTAAAACCCCTGATCCTCCACCTCCCTCTGACAATCCCTCATCGTCAAAAGATGCTCCTTCGGTTGATTCAGCTAATCTTTCAAATACATTCGTCCCATCTTTTGTCAAATCGGATTATGCTTCCCTTTTTAGATCTTCTCCGCGGAACGCAGGCTCGTATAACCTCTGCACTCTGATATTCCGAGAGATGGCGAGAAGAAGGCGATCCCAGATCTAGTTAAACAGGAAGGGCTTAATTACTGAAATAATTTTCTGATTTGTTTCTTTCTAGATGGTATGTTATCTTTTCATGTTGTCTTTAATTTCTTGCACAGGCGTTGGAAGTTAAATGGGGTTGTTGAAATTAAATCAAATGGGTTTCATTTTTATTTGAAACTTTTTGATGACTCCGATAGAGAAAAAAATACTCAGAACTGATCCTATTTTTATCCGTGGAAGGATTTTATCATATCAGTATGGGATCCAACCATCGGCTGTGCCCAATCTCAGATGAAAAAAGTCCCTGTGTGGATCCATTGTATAGAATTCTCATGGTTTTATGGACCTTAATTGGCATTAACTGGCTAGTTAATCATTTAGGTAGACTCATCTGTTATGATACTAGCAATGAAATATTAGATAGGTTTAGATATGCGAAAGCATTGGTAGAAGTAACGCCATATTTTGAATTACCTAATACTATTAAGATGGATGGTCTTGGGGATACATCTCCTATTGTGGAAGTTAGTTATGATTGGAAGCCATCGATATGTGTAAATTTAAGAGTTTCGGTCATGAAACTAAACATTGTGAATTACATGTCATGAATAATGGGGAAGATGGGAATACAGTTAATGTTGATGTGAAGGATTATCAGGAAAATGAGGAAGTACATTACAAAGAACCAAATAGGAACACATATGGAAATGTTAATCATGACAAATGGACTAATGTGCATTATAAGAAGAAAAAGTATTGGAGAAAGGTTGGTAGTAATCAAAGTATTACTACTAATATTGCTAATGTAGGCAATGTGGCTGATAATCCTTTTGATAAACTAGCTTCTGATGGTATGGAAGGTAATGAAGGTGATTTTGATGGTCTCGACTAAGTAGTGGTTAATCATGTGGATGAAGCAATGGTTAATGGGACTATTAATGTTGATATGGGTATTTCATCAAATGTCAATGAGGTTGCTATAGATGTTGGAACTTTGTTTGATGAGACTAATGCTCATTTAGACACTGCTCACATGTCTACAGGTGAAACTGCCATTACTGGTGCATATAGTTCTACTTCTTCTAGTTTTTCCTGCTCTAGTTTTTCTTCATGTATTGCATCTTCTTCTTGTCTTGAGAATTCTGCAAGTTTGGGTGCTAGTACTTCTTTTTCTGGACTGTTAGTTAGTGTTTCTTTATCTGCTACTTGTTCGACGCTTTATGGCACCATGTCATGCTCCTCCACTTATAGTCAAAGTTCTCCTGCATCTTCTAGCATGCATTTCTCCTCTGTGTTGATTGGCGCAACTAGGTCAGTGCCAAGCAATCAGTATCCCCATATGCAAATTTAAAGCCTCCTGATCATCTTAATCTTCCTCCACCTGCTATTGTTTCTGGTTCTTTATCCTCTGCTATTCCAAAGAGTGCTTACCCCCTCGTCAAAAATCTTAGGGCAAAAAACTCAAAGGCAAATTCTGGGCTGATGATGATCTTGATGAGGGGCACGAGTCCAGTATTGGGGATATACTACCTACTTGTAGTAACGTGAAGTCACAACAACGACACACTAGGAGCTATCCTTCTCCCCCTTTCTTCACATGAGTAAGGTTTGGCCCTAATGACAAGTTATTTGAAAGTTGTTGACATGTTGGAATGCAAGTGATTTGGTTATGTTATGGTACAAGCAGTTCTGTTCCAGCATGCAAAGGTATTATCTGGGATTTTCGTTTCTTTTTGTAATTTTCTTCCATAGGTGCTTATGTTTTTATTTTGTTTTGTAAGTGAGTTTTGGAGAATTTGAGAGTTTTAGTGAGTGTTGGTTATATGTCATAGCATACTTGTGTATGCTTGAATATGTATTGTAAATATTTGTTGATTAATAAAATTTTGCACTTAACTTTCAATAAGTTTATAGCCATTAGTGGTGGTGCTAGAGTAAAACATTTGATGAACTCACCTACTTAGGTTGAAGGCAAGCTGCATTCTGTAAGAGACGTAAGCTCTCTGCACCACTCTTGAGTTCCCAAAATAGGCGCATGACTATTAAAAGCGTATATTTACTATGAAGTTTGTAAAATTTCAAAGTGTAGTATAGGTAATGGGATCTTAGTTGAAATCTTTGTAGTTTCAAAAAAAATTAGCATACTACTTTGACTAAGTTTTGAATTCACTTTTTAAGTATCAACTTAGTTGAAAAACATTAGTGCTTGTCTAGGTTATTTTCTTTCATTTTCTTTGTTTTTTTATTTTTACTAGATGATTATTGGATAGTCAAAACAAAGAACAACAATATTTTGGTTATTCGTCCTCATCAATAAGAAATTTGTAATTATGAGGACTATTAGTCTTGATTAATGTTTTTATTGACAGAGAAGTGTTATACATTAATTTTCCTCTTTCTTCTCTCGTTTGAAAAAGAAATTGATGGAAAATAAGTCCTTTCAGTAATTGTTCTATAGTATTCTCTATTAATGAGAAAACTTTTTTATTTATGGCAAGTTTATTTAATGAGATTGATTAACATTAAGACGAAAAATTCACATTTGTTTTTATTTCTCTCTGAATTTATCTTTTCTAAGAGAAGCCGAAACAATATCTTTTTCTTTCTAACCCACAATATTAGTAAGTTAATCCACCTTATTTTATAGGATCGTTGACTTTTACTAAAATTTAGATTTTAATCAGTGTATCCATAAAAAAAGTACTTACTTTCTCTGCTTCTCAGTCTTCTTCTTTGTGTTTTCCGTCATCTTCTTATTTTTGGAATCCTAGCATCTAAATCCAAGATTAAGCGGAGTACTAATTCAACGTAATAACAGTAAGTAGTTTGGTTAAAAAAAATTGAAGTTGGTTAATTGTATACAAAATTGTATTTTTTTAATATCACCATTATCACATATAATTGTAGTTAGCTATTTTCTGTAATATTGAAAAAAATGTACATTAGTAGAATATCATTTTATCAAATATTGTAATAGGAATATAGGCTGTTTGCATAACATTCACTATCTAGACTCCCTAAGTAGTTATACTCTCAAACAATTATAGTGTGATGCTACGGGCACCCCAATTTGTTCTTCCTAATACCGCGACTAAAAAATACCACTAGAATTAGTATTACACTCTTCTTAATACCACATACTTAAAAAGTAGGGGCTACCGCACTGTTTTACCCTATTTCTGTTTCGCACAATATTCGTTCGTTCTCATTTGTAAAACCAATCAACGAGCTAAACCCTAGATCTATAACCGTTCATCGAATTTGACGCCGCAATATACGAAAGTCATGAATAATGTTTGAATTAAGCAAATTAGAAGAGAAAGTGAGAGATTAGAAACAACTGAGATATTATAGTAGGAATTTGAATTTTTCCGCGAGAGATGCGAAGAAGACGACAATTACGAGAGGTAAGGGTATTTAGATTAGCATAGTACGTGATTAGTTCGACAAATAATGATTAAGTGAGAGATTAGAATTGAGTGGTAATGTGGTATTAGGAAGCATACAAAATTTAATGAATTTTATTTTTTAAATTGCGGTAATAGAAAGAACATATTGGGGTGCCCTTAGCACCACACCAATTATAATATAGAATTTTCTCTTTTATTGATTTGTTAGTATTGTTTAATTACTTGCTATTCGTCTAATATGTAGATCTTGAATTTGTTTTTTGTTCTTATTTACTATTATTAGCCGGTGCAATTGGTGATCTATCTTCAAAATATTAAGCTATTTGAAAACTTTTGATGTGAACTCCTCTACTGGAATCTTGATCTTAGTTTTTATTTTTATAATCATCTGCTACCATATCATGTTCGATCATGTTCAGAGATAATTAGTGAACTAAATGTATTTAATTGATTGCTTCTTTGCTGAATTCAAGTGTTATCAACTCTGTTTTTAACACATATTTATTGTTACTACTTTATCAAATGGGAGGGACAATTCAGCACAAATACTTGTGAAATAACGCAGAATTGTGAAAGAAGAAACACAAAATCGATTGTTAGCTATATAATAGGGTGAAATCTTTAAATTAATCCACTTGTGGATTAACTTACAAAATAGTTGTGGATTAACTTATTGAAGTAAAATGGTGGATTAACTTATTAAAACCATAGATTAAAATAAAAATTACCATAATAAAATTCAGGGTTCCAGAATTGGGAATCAACTAAAATTCCTTTACACAACCGACAATGTTATCCACCTATAAATCTGCACACTTCTGCATTTATTAGTATATAAGATTACCTATGAACTGGAAAATAAAAATGTATCACACTGTAACTATTTATATAGCAGCTGCAGTGTATCCGTAAACATAATCAGAAATTCTCAGCAAAATAAGCTCGGAGAAATTTCTCTTTAGGTTCAGAAGGAATCCGCATTGGACGATAGTTTCCATCAAGCCATACGGCAGTGGCTTTTGCTTCAGCAACAAGCTGATTATCGGGTAATCTGTAGATGAAATCTTCAAGAAATATTCTTGTAGCCGAAATGCTTGATACCTTGACTTTCACTACAAATTTGTCTCCACTCTGCAGTTAATTACCAGTAATCAGAAAAACATGTAGAAAAATGTTCAGATTTTTGAATAATTCGCGTTGAACTTAATTATTTGGACTTAATTAGGAAAAATTAAGACACATAATCATTACATACTCGTAGAGGTGCATAGAACTTCAAAGACATGCTAGCAAGAGCTAATGCCTGGCCATTTTGGGCCACGCTGTCTGCATCGATGCCAAGGCCAAGCCTTCTGAAGAACTCATGGTGACCATGCTGGCAATAACCTGAATAAACACCATTGTTAACAACGCCATATTGATCGAGTTCATAATCACGTACTTGTAGTTCACATTCCACGAATTGCTTTGCCCTGAGAAGAACGCTAGCAATCAGTAACCGGCAAAGTTTAAGGAAAAACAATGTTGATATATATTATTATTGCGTAACCAAACCTTAAGCCTTCCTCATTTTCAGACATAGCTGTTTTGAATGTACTTGACATATCTGGAGACAATGCATGAAGGCTTTGTTTGTTCATATCTGATGAACTTAGTTTGGATACAGATGGAAGGGTAATACTACTGGCTGTTTTAGAAGGTGGTGGAGACAACTTTGAAATGCTGTGTAATACGTTTTGATTTTTGAAGGGCATTTGAGAGGGAGCTATAAGTACTAGTTGAGAAGATGTAATCAGAGAACTCATCATCTTGATAGAAGATACGGGAATTAGTGAATACTTAAGGTTAGAGGGTTATGATCTTTGTTGTTTGTAAAAGAATATATGCTTCTTGTGAGCAGACTACTGCAGAAAGGGCTACATATTTATCGATAGAGATGATCCTAGTTTAACAATGAAAGTGGTTTCTCATTCACCAACCGTCAATGTTGAATCCCTCAGCAATGCATACCAATACACGCTAGTAAATTAGTCCTTAAATAATACAACCAAACTTTACCACAAATTTTAATATTATCCGTTTGACCGACTTTATAACCTTTGAAAACTTTATAAAGGATACAAATTATGCAAATAAGTAACATCCATTATAATGCTTCATTTCTTCAAATCATCCATAAAATTTTACAGACACGGATCAAGCTCGCACACCAATACAGATATCTAGTTTAGCGTATAAGCTGAAAATATGCTCCCAGTCTTCTCTGTTGTAAAATTACATTTTGTTTAGCCTATAATGTACTGACTCGTCAAAACGAAACATTTTATGATTAAACAAAATCGTGCAAGTGATTCACGTATATGCAGGTTAGTCATATTATATTAAGTATTGTTGTACGAAGACCATGATTCGATTTCTGACAAACTTCACAATTCTTTTATCATGTTTATCTCGGCCAAGAGAGCAGAAGTTTCCTATTATTCTGCATAATTATACCAAGATGATAAAATATGTATATAATACTGGAGGACTTTATTTTTCTGAACTCTTCTGCTTCTCCCTAAGCGTGCTTCACGTTAAGGTAATGATTATTTACGTTGGCAGCAATAATTAAGAAATACTGTACACAAATTATTTTAAATTTCCTACAAGGTAGGAGAGAAGCATGTTTTATGTCCTCCTATTTTCTATCTAATCCTACATATTGCAATGAACCATGCTACAATATCCCAAAAACAACAGTACGGATCTCCGTAATTAGCGGTGGATCGTCAGATTAAAGCAATGAATTTAAAAATAGCGGATGGATTAATATTAGAGTGTTTCGGGTGACTATTTCTTCGGGTAGAATAGCAATGTTGTATTGCAGTATAACCACTACCGAGGTAACAGTTGGAAAATTTGTGTAGCTCCGATACCACTTTGTTAGAATTTTAGACGAGAAAGATTAATTGTAAAAAGAGGAATAATTTCTTTTTTGAGGAAAAGGAAAAACTTTTATTGCTTGATATAACTTGATTACATAATTTGTTTCATATTTGCTTGATTGATACATATGAGTGATTACATCCTAATTTATATAAGAGAGAATCTCTAGACTTTTGTTGTTCTAGACATTTCTTCATTTTACATATTTGTTTAGTCCAGATTCTTCTCTAATCTTATTTTGATAACTCTAATATTTTTTACCATATATTTTGTGCTTCCCTAAATACAAGAATAAAATTTGTCACATAATCAATGTTTCGTTAAAAACCAAGTTTATTTCCAACATCCCCCGTAAACTTGGTTTTGCACATTGATGCAAGATTTTGATTCTTTGTATTTTACGTGCTTTGGTAGGACTAAAGAAATTATCCAAATTTTCTTTTTCTGTTTCTTCCTCTTTCCCAATATGAAGATCTTCGATGCAATTTCTTCAATGGTGCTCCATTCATTTTGTCCTCCTCCATTTGCACAAGACATTCCAAAGAATGTGTGTTCTAGCTTCCATTTTGTTCCGATGTCATAAACTTTGAATGAGCCATATATGGTGTCTTTGAATTCTTTCAAAAAATCACTTTTACAATCTTTGACTAATTCGATTTCTTTATTTGTTTTCCAAATCTCTTCAAAATTTTGTTTGTGCTTCAAATTTTCACCTAGCTCTTCAGTTTCTCCTTGTGTCTTCTGTTCTTCATTTTCGTTACCTTTCCATTCATACTTTTTGTCATTGGCGTCATCTTCATATACTTTATTTCCTTTCATATTTAATTCTTTGGCGTTCTCTTTCTTCACTTCATTTGTTTTGGTATGCTCTTCAACTTGTTCATCTTTGACTTTCTCTTCGATTTCTTCTTCGATTATTAGTGACTTCTTACTTTTAATTTCTTTAATCACGATTTCAGCTCTCTCTTGTCCATCTTCGAAGTCTTCTTCGTGGTTTTCTTCCCTATTGATAGTTTTTGCCTTTTCTTCTCTTTTGTTCTCTGCTAGTGCTACATCAACATGGTCAGCAGTATTCTCCACTACAACTTCTTTTTGCTTCTGCTCCTCCTTTTTCCTCTCTTTCTTTTCCTTCTCTGTCTCATCCATCGTCTCTTCTTCCATAGGCTCTGGCACAGTCTCTTCTTTCTTCTTCTCTTGCTCCTTCTCGTTCACACTCTCGCTATCCTTCTTTTCATCTTTTTCATCAATCAACTTATCTTCATTCATTATCTTTGCATCATCTTTTCCGTACACCTTTTTCAAGAGATTCCATGAATCTTTTGTACATCTTCCTCTAAAAATGAGATCTGAAGCTTTCTCATCGACGTTCTCAGCAATCACAGAAAGTGCACGGTAATCATTCCGTTTTAATTTCGCAAAGGATTTCTTGTCCATTTGCGACATGCTTTCGACGTCTTTACGCCATTCATAGTCATTTTCAACAATTTCCACAGACCTTTGGAGATTAGCTCCTCTTTTATCCTACTGCTCCATTCCTCAAAATTCTCTTTTGTGAGAACAAACGTCGAAAGAAATAGAAATGTCATAATTTCAACCAGGCTTCGATACCACTTTGTTGGAAAATTTGTGTAGCTCCGATACCACTTTGTTAGAATTTTAGAGGAGAAAGATTAATTGTAAAAAGAGGAATAATTTCTTTTTTGAGGAGAAGGAAAAACTTTTTATTACTTAATATAACTTGATTACATAATTTGTTTCATATTTGCTTGATTGATACATATGAGTGATTACATCCTAATTTATATAAGAGAGAATCTCTAGACTTTTCTTGTTCTAGACTTTTCTTCATTTTACATATTTGTTTAGTCCAGATTCTTCTCTAATCTTATTTTGATAACTCTAATATTTATTACCATACATTTTGTGCTTCCCTAAATACAAGAATAAAATTTGTCACATAATCAATGTTTCCTTAAAAACCAAGTTTATTTCCAACAGTAACTTGAAGGGATTAATGATGACCTTGAGGCGCCTGCGGCGACCGCAACAATCGAGAGTCGTCGCTTTTAAAGCGTTGATAAGAGTAATTAGTGACATTCTTTTGCAACATTATTCTAGTAGTCCTTAGTTGAACACGTGGCTAAAAATTAGTAAAACGATGTTTTTTCTGTTATCGACACTAGCCGTAGCTAATCTATGCTAAAATGTTTTCGCTAGCCTGCGCAAACAGACCAATACTAGCCGTCTTGCAGCATAAGTTAACTTGGATATTCTGTTTAGTGACTTCTATTTAAATAATTCGACCACATACATACATATTCATCTCGATACCCAAATGATATATATTAATCCGGTTTAAAAACCATCAACTCAAATAATAAAGCATACGGCCGGCCTAACTCATAAGACATCCTCATTAATGAGTCATTCTCGACCCATTGCCTATGGATTGCTCAGATCTATAATCATGGGTAATCGGATCCTTCAAACCTCAAGACGAACTATGTCGACCGAACAATGTAAATAATGAATCAGATTGAGGAACGAAAAGCATGGGACGGGTCTGCAAAGACGATGGATTGGGTCAGCAGAAGGGTAGTTCAATCATGATCAATGGCGCAAGACATTGATCACTTATGACCGAAAATCGAAGGTCGTTCTTGAAGCATTCAACCATAGACCGTTGCCTACTCATTACTCATGACCGAAAATTTGCTATTCACATTGTGCAAAAATGCATTCTACACTTCAAATATTTGCGCCTACTTTTATTGCCATTTTATATTGAATGCCAGAAGGTCAAAAGTCAGAACTATGTTTGGTGAACAATCCTCAATTTTCCTTGTGAGGAAGTCCCAGCTCTTTATGAATATTAAATAGGAAAAGGTAAATAAATCAAAGCGTATATTGATAAATGGATAATACGAGTTAAAAATACTGGTACCACATGCTATAAAAAAGAAAAAGCTTGAAAATGTAATGATACCATATAGTTCACCTTAGGTAATTTTTATTCTAATTCACAGTTTTAATAAGTTAATCTACCATTTTACTTTAATAAGTTATTCCACAACTATTTTGTAAGTTAATCCACGAGTGGATTAACTTACATATTTCACCCTATTATATATCTAACAATCGATTTTGTGCTTCTTGTTTCACAATTCTGCGTTATTTCGCAATTCTCATATCATATTAATAATAATAATCAAACTAGCTTAAAATCAAGATCTCATACCAGATAATTATGTGGAAAAAAAATACACATTATAAATATACTGTACGCAACATGTTTCTTATATAAATTATACCGACATTGTTAATTATAAGATTTTCATTTGGTATTCAAGTTCTCTTGTTGTATATGTTAACTTGTGCAACCACTCATACTAGTCATTCATACATGCTAGTATACGTATGCATAAAAATCCAAATGACGTGGTGAGGGACAAACAAGAAATTCTTGCTATAAATAAACAGATCATGGAGCAAAACATCAATAGGTTCATCAAAAATAAAGCTAACAATAAACAAGTCACTTTAGCAATTTAAGTACCTACAGCCTATTATTTTTACTCAGGAAAATATGTAAAAGTCATATACACAAGTTATATATATATATATATATATATATATATATATATATATATATATATTTCTTGAATTATACAAACATAGGATTAAAAGTCATACACGCCGTTTAAGTTCTAATAATCATGGGATTAAAATGCTTCTTGATATCCGAATGAACATACAAGCCACATTAAACTGACTTTTAACGCTCAGCACAAATAAAGCAATACATAAAACATAATACTTTATTTCCTGCAATTTCCTTAGTACTATAACAACTATCTCCCTCATCAAGATGTAAATGGCTTCTCTTCTCAGACATGTTAATATTTCTATCAATTTTTTAAGATTTTGAAAATAACTAACTACAATTATATTTGATAATGGTGATATTAAAAAAAACAATTTGGTATACAATTAATCAACTTCAAAAAAAAAAAATTTAAAACAAACTACTTACTATTATGTTGAATTACTCTGCTTATCACTTAAGCTATGATTTAGATGCTAGAAATCCAGAACCGAGAAGATGAGGGAAAACGCAAGGAAAAAAACGCACAAAAAAAAGAAAACACAGAAGATTGAGAAGAGGAGAATACATACGGTTTTCTTTTTTTGGTGAATGTACTGATTATAATTTAAATTTTAGTAAAAGTCAAAGATTCTATTAAATTGGTCGGATTAACTTACTAATATGGTGGATTAGAATAAAAATTACCTTCACCTTAATCTTTGTTGCTCATATCAAAATACTTGATTCCTACTCATCGACCTTGCCAGTATCAAAATAAATAGAAACAGTAAATGTTTTATTTTAACCTGGCATTTTAAATCAATCCAAAAATGAACATCTCACCTTAGTTTCTTGTATTTATTACTATATTCATACAGTGATAATAATGATATATTTGTAGTTCAGATTGTGTTGTGTCTGCAATATGCATTGATGAAGATGATATCCGGGTAAACCAAGTTGGTTGGTGTTTTAGGGGGTTTAGAAAAGATCAGGGGTAGCAGATTAGAAAAGAGAAAAAAAAATCCTATTAGTAACCTATTGTGTTGCGCCTAATTTTTTGCAAAAGTCAACTCTTTAAGCTAAATGATTAAAAAAAATAACCGAAGATTATGTTGTGTTCATTATATTTTATTGTGATCATTTTTTGTATAGTCAGTACTTGTTTTCTTTAGTATTGGTCTAATTGAAAGTTACATTTTGCAGGAAAGATTTAAACTAGATGAGAAATGGCAGAAAGTGCTTATTTTCCAACAAATGGGATGCATCTGGAGGGTGTCAAAAAGCAGACTAGTTAGGCAAATAGTGAAAGCAAAGAACATAGAGGAAAGGATTAAGCTAAAACCTAGCAATGTCTAAAATATGAATGATTGGAGGGATTTTATAAAGAAAAACAGACTCAAAGTTTATGGTAAATAAATATAAAACTCAGTTATATGTAATAATTATAATTAATCAATTTATTATATCTTTTCATCTTAGGCAAAAAGCAATAAATTTAAAGCTATTAGAAGTGTTCGACTGCCACATACAGTTAGTCGCAAAGGAATGGCTCGACTAGCGGAGGACATAGTAAGATAGAACAGCCGATTTAATTATTTTTACATGTAACTTTTTTCAGTTTCAACCATTCATTTTATTTATCATTCTTACTAATAGAGAAGTGAGAGTGGCAATACTAACCCCATTCCTAGAGCTCAAATTTGGATTAAATCCCGCATTCGGAAAAATGGCGAAGCGGTGAATACATATGTCCAGGAAACTATTATAAGAATCTACAGTACTGATAAAAACCTATAATACTGTTTTTTGAACATTTATTCGCATTCTTTCTAGTACTTATAAATATGTATAAAATGTTAACTTTTGTAGGAAAAGACGAAAAAAATTGAATCTGAAAAACAATCAAACTCGACAAAAAGTTCTGTGAGAAAAGATGTTGTCTCTCAAATGTTTGGACAAGATAGGCCTGGACGACTACGGGCAATGGGGAGAGGTGCAAACTATACTAAGTCTTTGTTGCTACAAGCTAAAGATGAGAGAATTTCAAAGTTGGAAGAAGAGATTCACATGTTGAAGAAAAATTTGGTATATAACTTCAATATTTGTTGTACAATTGCGTAGTAATATTGGGTAAAAAAAATTATTTTGTTTTTCATATGATTTTTAAATCCACGTTCTACAAATTTGCAATTTTTAGGTTAATGGATCTTAAAGAGGAGAATCCATATCTCAGGTAAACATCAAATATATTATCATAGCAATGTAGTAATCAACTTAATGCACTTTTTGTTAAATGCAGAGCAATTATGGAAACACTAATGATAAATGTGATTTGTTGGATTGGAATGGAATTGATGAAATAGTAGCTGAGGGAAGAGTAGTGTCAAGTGATCAAAACGAGCTTGTACACAGAATTCCTCTAGGACCAAATGCGAAAGCAGTTTTGATTGAGTTTCCAAGGAAAGTGGATGCTTTTCTATGGAGAACCGTGTTTAATGTGATATATCTTGGAGAGGCTACGGGCATGTTAGTAGCATGGCCTTCCAATAAAGTTATTATGCGTGCTTTGGATCAATCTGATAATACGGTAAATTAATTTTTCAAAATTTTTTAAGTACAAATTAATTTTATGCATGACAAAGTTATGATGCACTTTGTTTTAATAGAGTAAAACTAGCTACATGGAAAAATTATGCAAGTTATTTGATTGGCTTGGAGGTGAAGAACTAGTTGCTAAAGAACGCTTGTACTCCAGCGATCCAAACCAGCTTGTGAATGGCATTCCTATTGGACCATCAGCTATGTTAGTTTCTATTGATAATCCAAAAAAGCCTGATGCATTTTTATGGAGACCAACAAATAATATGATACATGTTGGAGAAGCTTTTGGTAGTAAAGTAGCTTGGACAAAATCAAAAGTGGTTGTTGAGACGGTCAAAGACGCATCATTTGTTTCTAGCACTATCAACGGAACATCTCATATAGTAATACATTAAAGCGAAATAGTAGTAATTTGTTATCAAATTTACTAATTGAAATATATATTAAAGCACTTCTGTTTATGCTTGTGTTTGATAGGGTGGAAATCGAACCCTTCCAACCGTTAAGAGTAAATGCAAGCTAATTGATGTTGGTGGAACAAGAGCACTAGTTGCAAAAGGAGTTGTGGCTTCAACCAATCCAGACGAACTGGTTCATTTTGTTCAACTTGGAACATATGCTATTAAAGTTTGGTTAGTGAACGCTACGGTTCCAGATGCAGTTCTCTGGAGATCAACTTCTGATCTTATCTGCATTTAATATGTCATAGGCTCTACAGTAGCGTGACCAGCCTCAAAAGTTATAATAGAATCTAGATCTAGCAAGTGAGCATTATCTATTTTATAGATATTTTTTTTTTTAAAAAAATGTATACACATTTGACGTTTCACCACATTTATATAGGTAATCACTGTTAAAGTTTGTTAGTTGATCAAAAAGGGGGAAAACTTATTTTCGTCCTAAATGTAAGTTTATAACTCCTGTAGTTTTTTTTTTGTTCACTGCCATATGCCTTTTAGTTGAATATATCTAATCATAGTAGTCTAAATGTGGTTGATCTTTTTGTTTGAGTTTTGGGTTGGCCTTGAGACTCAACTTTAAATTGCATCTGATTTCCAGTTTTCATTTGGTAAAACTGATATTATGGGAAGGTAGTATGAGGGGGAGGGGAGGGAGGTGGTTGCTAAAATCATATGTACCATCCTAGAAATCAAGGCAAAATTTCAAACAAAAATATTCAATTTCAAATGTTGTGTGGAAATCAATTATAACACTGCAAAGCAAAAGTCATGTAAAAATTTGTACAGAAAGTATCATATATTATGTGAATGAGTTATAAATTAAAGGTTTCTTAATACAAATTGAAATAGATATAAAGTATGGTTTTCAGGAATTGTATGTTCACATTTATATGTTTTATTTTATTACAAACCTTAAAAAATTCATAATTTAATGGCAAAAATAGAATTTCAAGCCGACATATTAATAATGAAAACACTGCATATTTCTTCCGTTCTTTTTAACTGCAAGTACAGAAACCAACCTAAAACAATAGCTGAGCTTGTAAAATAAATAGTGCATATGTAGTTATGAATTCAATCCTAAGCACAATAGTGAAAAGAGCGGTGAATAAAAAATTAGACTGCAAATATTGCTCGTAATTGACGCTGCACTTAGCAGGAATCTCCAATGCGCCTGTGCGATCAACACTAGAAATAGAGGGGCCATTAGCAATAGCACATAAAAAAGGTTGCCCTAAGTTACGAACCGCATTGCAGCACAGCTTGCTAGGCGGTGGAGGACTGAAAGGGGTTTCTGCACTGCTATCTGGCCGAGAAGAAGGTAGTCCCACATGCCTGGGTTGTGCCTCTGTTGTTAAAATATCATAGTGACTTGATAAATCTTACAATCACGAATAAAACTTGGTATACTCCAAAAAATATAATCGTTTGCTCCTAGAAAGTCTCCTAACAAATTTCTTCAGATCTCAATTTTATCGTATTTATATAGTTCGCCCTATACCCGTCCAATTTTTCAAGAGTTTGTATTCAGGTTTATCAGTTGAACAAAAAAATATATTCATAAACCCATTGTATCCATCTGTACATCGTACAGTTTTTTTTTTTTTTTTTTTTTTTTTTTTTTTTTTTTTGCAAATCCCCACCATTATAAAATTGAGCAAATGGAAATCTGAAAGAAAATTAAGCAACTTAACAGAGATGGGGATTGAATATAAAGATTTCTTTGGTTTTGACGAGGTGTTTATGTAGATGTACCCGAATGCTAGATCTTTAATATTTAGAAAGTCTCCTGACATATTTCTTGGGTTTTGACGAGGTGTTTAACCGTATTTTTGTAGTTGGGCGTATAATCAATCAAAAAATCAAATCTTCAGCCTGCAAAAAATAAAACAAAAACAAAACCATGATATCATTGATTTATATCTAGCAGAAAATAAAACAAAAATAGCATTATCCAAATTATATCTGCACATTAGTTCCTTAAACATTAAACTAATAGGAACATGTCAAGTTTTTAACCATTCAAAAACTTGAAAATATAATCCATAATTAAACTAAATATTGATGACTAGACTGATAACCATTAGTTCACCATTATGTCCCCTATTTTTAGCCAATTTAAACATGCTAATAATACAATAACGGTATGGTATGGCATCTCTAGTAGCAGCTCGACTACCATTCAATACAGATCCCAAAACACGTGCACTATAATTGTAATCCATGGAACTGAGCCCATTATTATATAGTCCATTAGGAGATGTTGTATAAAAAGGAAAATGAATGATGTTATTGAGAATTATTCAAACTGGAGACTACATTAAACTTATTACAGATAACGGGCTAGCGAGGTAGATATGGTTGTTGCCACTATTTGGATTTGGCTAATGACTTGAATCGGATTCAGGCGCCGAGCAGTTTTTAGAGAGATTGTCACCTCCAGACATCTGTTCTGAAAAAAAAAACATAGAGGACTTAACATAATAACCGATGCCGATAATTTAACTATGGAAAAAAAAAACCAGAGGTCTTAACATAATAACCGATGTCACTTCCAGACATAAATAATGTGTTTGAGTGACACTGCAAATAGCAGCTTTCTAATAACAATTACAATCTAATAACAATTACAATCCAAATATAATTAAACAAGAGCTGGCTATCTAAATATCCTGAAACCTGAATACAGTACAAGGAAAAACCCCCAGCAAATACTCTGTTATCTAAAGCTTTTCAATGGGATTGTAAGTTATCCTTCCAGGCTATTTATATTTACTTAAGTATTCAGTTATATAAATATTTATTCTCCAAAGCTCTTATGATTTTTGAACATTAATATTCAATAATCATTTTTTTCCTTCATGTTTTGGGAAATGAATTATACTACATCCATCAATTTGAGATATGCATATGGTGCTGTTAAGCCAGAGCATGCAATTTGTTTATTATGATACACGCTCGGATTATACAAAACATAACATTTTTTTTAAGAAAAAATATATTAATCCAGAGAAGTTACTCACACTCAGTCTGGATGTTTAGGCTGTTTCCAGCAGCAGCTATTCATGTAGTGGGACCACTTGATCAACCAGTTTTACAGTCATGTCACTACATGAATAATATAACGTTCCTCTCTGAATGATGTTGTAATTCAATCATGAACTGAAATAATTAGGAGGAACAAATGAACTTTCATCCTAATTTATAAATGTAGCGATGAAGCTTATTTTCAAGATATGGATTTTAATAGCCAAGGATGCAACAAAATGCAGGGACAACCAAGAAATATTACAAATGGATTTGCATTATGTAATTTCTTTTTAAATTAATTATCGTTTTATGGTCAGGTAATTTTGCAAATGGATTTAATATCCTAACAAGCCTATGTCACATGTACGCCTAATGAAGTGGTGGATGACAGACAATTTTTATGATTCCTCATAACTGCTGACCTGCTTCTTTGTTTTCTATTTTCTCTCATACTTGTGCATTTGTATATGGAAACCTAAGCATAAAGGAGCCTTCCTTTAATGGAATATGGACTAAATGTATAATCTTGCAGATTAGTAAAATCATTTACTGATATATATATGTATGTTGATTTACATGGAAATGTGCATTTTCTCTGTTTTTTCCTCTTGAATCATTTTCCGATTATGTTATGCCTCTGTGTATGTATGTATGTATGTGTGTGTGTATATATATATATATATATATATATATATATAGATCTAAATATTGCTTATTTGTGTTGTGACAGGACTAAATTGCTCATGTTTTGGACAAAATATCAGAAGCAAAGCAAGATTAAGTATTTGACTACTTTGTAAGTAACTTGTTAACGCAAGTATATTGACGTATTAGTGACAAGTATGTATGAATTGTTAAGTTTGGATATGTGAGAAGTAATTTGAATTATATGTGAAATATTAAGTTTGAATATACGAATGTTGTTTCAATGTTATGTATGAAATATTATGTTGTTGTTTACATGTTTGTTTGTGAAATATGTTATGTTTTATATATTTGAGGAATAGATTATGATATATATGAGCGTTTTTTGAATGATATGTATGTATTTAAAATTAACGAAAGAGCTGTAATGGTGATATACAAATGGTAAATGCTATGGATTGGCATGCAAGATTATAGGGTTTTTAAAATGCTATAATTGATTCCCTACAAACGTTATTAGCAACTTAGTGTAAATGCTATTCAAGTGTACCCCTAAGCGCTATAAAACTATACTATAAAACACTCTAGAAATAGAAGATAACGCTATAGTACAAGTTGGATGAACGCTGTAAAATTTAGACATAAACGCTATAACAGGTTGTTGTTGGTATGATTTAATATAGCGTGTACGTTTGATAGCAAAATAAAACGCTATAAGATATCAATTTTTAATAGCGTTTTATTCAGTGCTATTTAAAGTCGACGGCCTAAGATAGAATGTCGTTACATGGCGTTCTCTGAAACGTTATATTATGATATAATAGCGTTTTTCAAACGCTATAAAATCCCTTTTTGTTGCAGTGAAATTTTGGTGTTTGGAGGCTAGAAATAGCGGATTGGGGGGGGGGGGTTAGGGTTCAAGAATTAGAGCTGGAAATAATAATTGGAGGTGGCGGAATGGAGCTGAAAGCTCTCGGCAGAAAGATAATCCGTTTATAAACGACGGTTCCTGACAACCACCTACGGCCCGTTGAAAACCATCGGACCGTAGCCGTCGGAAACCGTCGGCCTCCCCCTGTCGATATTTATAATGTTTCTTGTAGTGATTTTTACGTGCACATCAATAACCGTTAGTATATATGTTACAAAATTTACCACGCACCTTCCACTAACGGTTATAACCGTTGGTACTTTGATTTGTAACGGTTATAACTCTTACGAAACGATAATTCTGGTGGTGTGAGAAACAAGTTCTGGGGTGAGTTGAGATATTCCATCAATGATTTCAAGATCAAAGTCAATGAGGTAGTAGACACCAACATTTCTAGGGAATGAGTTGAAAAGGGATGTCCATTTTGCAGTACCAAAAAGCATAGTAGGTGCAACATTCACTATGGCATTACAGCAAACAAAACATGTGCAATCTTTGGTGCACAACGAACCACCACCAGCTGCTTTGACGGCTTCTAGAACACCGTGTGTATTATTGCCAACCGATGTCGCATCAACAGAATTCAAATTACATAGCCAGTTTACCTCACCACACAACCCTATTGTACCCAACATACTAGGTAGGACAAGAAAATCGCATGCTGAGCCAAACGCTGGGGGCGCATTAGGCACTGGACGACTGAAAGTAGAAAGTTGGAGTTCGCAACCAAGGAACGACCAAAATTCAACAAATCTAGGGTTACTGGCCTATAGCGATTTGCCTTCCACGACATGGAAGAAAAATGAAAACAGTCAAATCGAAGCGAAAACAGGTGAAGACATTAAATGAGGAATAAGCTATGATAAACGGGAATTACTGTAGAAGGCAAGAAAAGTGGATCGGGAGAACCACCATTACTGTAGATATTAATTAATTTAATAGAAAAATTTATGAACTTTATATGTTGTGATAGTAGTCAAAAGGTGTTGTAATCATCACATCACTAGGAAATAGTTCACATTCCATGAACTCTTTCCTATGGATGGCCACGGGGTTGGGTTTAGGGTCCAAACCCAATTGACCCACCTTCATTTTGGCCCGTTTAAAACTGTTTCATTTGATCATCGGTGCGAATAAACCTAGGACCTTTTTCTAATAGCTTATAATATGAATATTAAATACTTTTAACCAATAATTTTCGAGTAATTAAGTTGAATCAATAATAATCATATAGTAACAAATATATATTATTAGAACTGTACATCATACCACTTACTTTTATTATACTTTCTTATTATTGTAAACACATTTTTATTTAATTTACCATTTATTGGCAAAAATATAAATAAATAAATTTATGCATGTTAGCATTCAATTTTGTCGGGTTTTGGGACGGGTCGGGTTTATTCTTAGAGCATCTTCAGTGCTATCATGATTATTATGTTAAATACATTACACATAAACACTTTAAAATTTAATGTAAAATTTTATCTTTAATGTTATTGTGAGATAGAATTATAATCTGATGTGGCACACAACACAGAATACATTATTAATTGTAATGTCTAGTTATGAACATTGTATTTGACAATGTGAAACCAATAACAATTAATTAAAAATAACTAATCAAAATAAATATATTATTTATCACAACTTTGTTGGCTAGAAGGTGTTGTCTAATTACATTGATTTAACATTGCGAACACAAAGATTAAATTAGACATTACATGTTTAATACACTAGAGGTGCTCGGTATATGTTTTAAGCTTGGGGTAAAATACTAAATTCACATTAGGGTCTAAGGGGTGGGGTTGAAAAGCCCTATGATGGGTTTGAAGCACTAAAAACTCATCTCAACTCATCTCTTTGTTATTCCAACATCAAAATTTCTTTAGGCATCCAAATTGAGAAACGACCTAAAATTGATGTACGCATCTGACGATGTACAAGCTTACACACTTCCGCACTTATTAGTATAAGGTTACCCATGAATTGGAAAATAAATACGATATTACATTTCAACTATTTATGTGGCTGCGGTGTGCCATGGAAAATAATCAGAAATTCTCCGCAAAATAAGCTTGGAGAAATTTCTGTTTAGGCTCGTTTGGAAAGCGCGTGGGACGATAGTTTCTATCAAGCCATACTGCAGTGGCTTTTGCCTCGACAACAAGCTGATTGTCAGGTAATATGTAGACGAAATCTTCAAGAAATATTCTTGTAGCCGAAATGCGTGATACCCTCACTTTCACTACAAATTTGTCTCCACCCTGCAGTTGCCAATAGTAACAATAACTAAGTTGAAGAGCGTCAAGGTTTTGAACAATTTGTGTTCAAATTAATTTTAAATTAAGAAAGATTAAGACACAAGATCGATCATTACGTACTCGTAGAGGTGCTTAAAACTTCAAAGACATGTCAGCAAGAGCCAAAGCCTGGCCATCTTGGGCCACTTTGTGTGCGTCGGTGCCAAGGCCGAGCCTTCTAAAAAACTCATGGTGACCATGCTGGCAATAACTTGAGTAAATGGCATTGTTCACAACGCCGTATTGGTCCAGTTCATAATCACGTACTTGCAGTTCACATTCCACGAACTGCTTTGTCCTGAGAAATAATCAATAAAATAACTGGCTATATGTTTTAAGGAAAAACAATGTTTATATAGATTACAAAGGAGTATATATATATGTGTAACTGACTTTAAGCCTTCTTCACTTTCAGAAGTAGCTGTTTTAATGCACTTGTCATATCTGGAGACAACACATTGACATGAGGTCCTCGTCTGTTTATGGCTGATGAAGTTAGTTTGGATAAAAATGGAAGGGCAATACCACTGGCTGTTTTAGAAGGTGGTGGAGACAACTTCGAAATGCTGTGTAATATGTTTTGATTTTTGAATGCTGTGTAATATGTTTTGAGAAGATGTAATCAGAGAACTCATCATCTTGATAGAATATACGGGAATTAGTGAATACTTAAGATTAGAAGGTTATGATCTTTGTTGTTTGTAAAAGAATATATGCTTCTTGTGAGCAGACTACTGCAGAAAGGGCTACATATTTATCGATAGAGATGATCCTAGTTTAACAATGAAAGTGGTTTCTCATTCACCAACCGTCAATGTTGAATCCCTCAGCAATGCATACCAATACACGCTAGTAAATTAGTCCTTAAATAATACAACCAAACTTTACCACAAATTTTAATATTATCCGTTTGACCGACTTTATAACCTTTGAAAACTTTATAAAGGATACAAAATACGCAAATAAGTAACATCCATTATAATGCTTCATTTCTTCAAATCATCCATAAAATTTTACAGACACGGATCAAGCTCGCACACCATAACAGATATCTAGTTTATAAGCATATAAGCTGAAAATATGCTCCCAGTCTTCTCTGTTGTAAAATTACATTTTGTTTAGCCTATAATGTACTGACTCGTCAAAACGAAACATTTTATGATTAAACAAAATCATGCAAGTGATTCACGTATATGGAGGTTTGTCATATTATATTAAGTATTGTGTTGTATGAAGACCATGATTCGATTTCTGACAAACTTCACAATTCTTTTGTCATGTTTATCTCGGCCAAGAGTAGAAGTTTCCTATTATTCTACATAATTATACCAACATGATAAGATATGTATATAATACTGGAGGACTTTATTTTTCTGAACTCTTCTGTTTCTCCCTAAAGCGTGCTTCACTTTAAGGTAATGATTATATTCTTTGGTGGCAATAATTAAGAAATACTGTACACAAATTATTTTATATTTCCTACAAGGTGGGAGAGACGCATGTTTTATGCGGATCAATTCTTCTGTACTCATATTAAGTGTGTCATGTGCCCATTAGAACTTGACCGTATATCAAGTAATTTAAGTGATTTAATTGATAAACGAATCCCACCAATTTATTAAAATAACTATGTGATATATGATGTGTGACCCTGATTTAATGGACACATGGGGTATACCCAATTTTAGTATAAAAGAATTGGTCTCTCTCCTATTTTCTATCTAATCCTACATATTGCAATGAACCATGCTACAATACCCAAAAAACAGCAGCACGGATCTCCTTAATTAACGGTGGTTCGTCGGATTAAAACAATGAATTCAAAAATAGCGGATGGATTATTATTTGGGTGTTTTGGGAGCCTATTTCTTCAGGTAGAATAGCAATGTCGTATTGCAATATAACCACTACCGAGGTAACTGTGAAGGGATTAGTGATGACGGTGAGGCGTCTGCGGCGACCGCAACAATCGATAGTCGAGGATAAGAGTCGTCGCTTTTAAAGCGTTGATAAG
Source organism: Allium sativum (assembly GCA_030737875.1). Classification (NCBI taxonomy): domain Eukaryota; kingdom Viridiplantae; phylum Streptophyta; class Magnoliopsida; order Asparagales; family Amaryllidaceae; genus Allium; species Allium sativum. The sequence continues at coordinate 299,765,049 of CM060925.1, read as the reverse complement.
AGTAATTGGTGACGTACGTTCTTTGCAACGTTATTCTAGCGGTCCTAAGTTGAACACATGGCAGAAAATTAGTGAAATGGTGTTTTGTCCGTTATCGACACTAGATGTCCCTAATTTATGCTAAACTGTTTCGCTAGCCTGTGCAAACAGACCAATGCTAGCCGTCATGCAGCATAAGTTAACATGGATTTTCTGTTTAGCGACTACTGTTTAAGTAATTCAACCACATACGTACATATTCATCTCGATACCCAAATGATATATGCTAATCCCGTTTAAAACCATCGACTATTAAAAGCGTATATTTACTATGAAGTTTGTAAAATTTGAAAGTGTAGCACAGGTAATCGGTTCTTAGTCGAAATCTTCATAGTTCAAAAAAAAAAAAAAACTACTTTTACTCAGTGTTGAATTCACTTTTTAAGTATTAACTCAGTTGAAAATCGTTGGTGCTTGTCTATGTTATTTTCTTTCATTTTCTTTGATTTTTATTTTTACTAGGTGATTATTGGATAGTCAAAACAAAGAACAACAATATTTTGGCTGTTCGTCCTCATCAATAAGAAATTTTGTAATTATGAGGACTATTAGTCTTGATTAATGAGTTTACATGAGAGAAAACTGGTACACATTAATTTTCCTCTTTCTTCTCTCGTTTGAAAAGAAATTGATGGAGAACAAGTCCTTTCAGTGATTGATCTATTGTATTCTCTATTAATGAGAAAACTTTTTTTTTATGGCAAGTTTATTTAATGAGATTGATTAGCATTAAGACGAAAATTTCACATTTATTTTTATTTCTCTCTGAATTTATCTTTTCTAAGAGAATCCAAAACAATATCTCTTTCTTTCTTATTTCCCCCTTCAGGTTTCTCGAAATTAAAACTTTTAATCAATAAGTTATAAAATTTTCATCGTTACTAAGTTGCATTAATGATAATTATACAGTAACAAATGCATATCTTTGGAACTGTTATCATACAACTCATTTTTAGTACATTATCTTATTATGGTAGGAATATTGTTATTTTTATTTAATTTATCATTTAAAGGCAAAAAATATAAATAACTTTATGTATGTTATTACACAATTTTACCGAATATTGGAGCAGGTCGGATCTTAACTGTACGAGTTTCGAGTTTGTAGCAAAAATTCAGGCTCGTGGCGGATTGGGGTTGGGTTCTAAATTTCCAGGAGGAAAAACCCGCCTCAACCTATCACATTGTGATCCCTACTTTACCATTTCCAAAAAACAAAAAAGATATGCGTTTACTACATAATAAAATTCAGGGTTCCATAATTGGCAAACAACTAAAATTCCTTTACACAACCGACAATGTTATCCACGTATAAATCTGCACACTTTATTAGTATAAAAGATTATCTATGAACTATTAGTCTTAATATAGCAAAACAGAATTCGCAACTACACAAACTTCTATCACAAGTTTGCAAAAAGAAAGTTAAACCGCAAAAATGAAGTCTAACGAGTTCGTCTAAGGCCTGTAAATACAGTTTCCTTAAGACTTTATTTTCAGCCTCTCAGGATACAACAGACGTTGCTGCACGGAATTGTGAGGAGTATGTCAGTTAGTCTTTTTCGTTAATGGCGACAGAGAAAGAGCAGAAAACAGATGGAAATGAGAAGGGAACGAATTGTAAAACTATATCGATTTGATCAGGATCGATTGGTTTGTATAATCCTACTCCCGTTTGTTTGAACAGACGCACCTTTCTGTATCGTGCCCGTTTGGAATATACCTGTTACTGTTTGAATTCAAATGGCAACGAGTATTAATGGGTTGCATCCGTTCAATTTATCTGGGTCGCACCCGTTTGCTTCTCTTGTTGGGTTGCACCCATTTTATTGCCGCATTCATTCAAAAAACAAACCAGAAAAATGGTGATGTTTTTTGTAGCAAAAATAAGATTTCTGACCAAACCCAAACCGAACCCGGTTCGGTTCGGTTCAGTACGGGACGGGCAGGCGGCGCACGCACGCGTCTGTGTTTGATTCACATGATCTAAGTACTCCCCCTTGCACAAAATTACTTGACCCTAAGGGCCAATATAGGGAGTGAGGAATAGGTATATATCCTTAAATCTTTTCTTCATTTTGCCGATGTGGGATTAAAGTAAATTTCATTCATTTTCTTTGATTTCTGACAATCCCCTACATGAATGATAATATACTTTTCCCCCACACAAATTGAAATATCACTGACTACATATGGAATAATGCTTTATTTAGGGTAAGTAGATATTTCACTTTGAACTTTCCTTAGTTAAAACTTATCGGATATACTTGGCTAATCGGTAAATTATTTCATCTTGAACCGTTTGTCGTTATTGTATAACCAGACAGTAAGTTTAACAAAACATTATTTCCCTTCTCATCCAATTCTTGGTTGTGTTCATTCCGGTCCTGAACAATTTCTAGTTCTGCGAGTGTATATAGAGAATATAAGCCTTTAATATTCTCATAGAGCCGACCCAGCTCACACTAACATAGGCGATCGCTACCATTAGGAGTATCCTACATATATCCCACCTGTTATTTTACAAGATATGGTCATCATTAAAAAGCATAGCTAGAACCTATGAAACTTCTGTAGGCATGCATTTCATATTTGTGCACCATAGGAATGTAATAGGACTATGTCCTAACAAATGCATTACGTCTTGAGTTATTCAGAACTGGTTTGCCTATTGATTCTAGTCCGTGGGATCTCCAGTCGGTAGGATAGGTTTCCTTATAAGATAACTCTTGTTGGTTTAGGCTTTTAAACCCATTCCCCTCGATGCTTAGTCAATTTTCTCTCTTGATAACCCTTTTGTAAATGGATCCGCTAGGTTATCATTGGTTCTTACATAATCAATGGAGATAGTTCCATTTGAGAGTAACTGCCTAATTGTGTTATGGCGTCAACGAATGTGTCAAGATTTGCCATTGTACGCAAAGTTTTTCGCTCTACTTAGCGCTGCTTGATTGTCGCAGTGAATACATATGGCCGTTACAGGTTTAGGCCAAAGTGGAATATCTTCTAAGAAGTGACAAAGCCATTCTGCTTCTTCTCCTGCTTTATCTAAAGCAATAAACTCAAATTCTACAGTTGATCGAGCTATGCATGTTTCCTTAGTAGATTTCCATGACACTGCTTCTCTTGCTAGAGTAAAAACATAACCACTTGTGGATTTTGATTCCTCTAAATCGGCAATCTAGTTTGCATTACTATATCCTTCTAATACGGCTGGACATTTTCCGTAATGCAAAGAATAATTTGTGGTATTCTTTAAGTATCCAAGCACTCTCATTAGTGCTTTCCAGTGTTCCTTTCCTGGATTACTTGTATACCTGCTTAGTCGACTTACTGCGTAGGCTATATCTGGTCTCGTGCAGTTCATAAGATACATTAGGCATCCTATTACGCGAGAGTATTCCAGTTGCATTACACTCTCATTAGTGTTTTTATGCAGTACTTCTGACGGATTAAAAGGTGTTCTTACTCCTTTAATCCCAAGATTTTGAAATGTTTCAATCAATTTGTCTACATAATGTGACTGAGATAATTCAATTCCATTAGGGGTTCTTATTGTTTTGATTCCCAAACTAACATCTGCAACTCCTAATTCTTTCATATCGAAATTGTTGATCAGCATTTTCTTTATGGTCTCTGTACCTTTTACATTAGGACCAAAGATTAACGTATCGTCCACATATAAGCAAATCATGACATATGACTGTCCAATTTGTTTGCAATAAACACACTTATCACATTCGTTTATACGAAAACCATTTTGCATCATGACACTATCAAATTTTTCATATCATTATTTTGGAGCTTGTTTGAGTCCATATCATAATTTTACCACTTTACAGACTTTATTTTCGTTTCCCTTGGATATAAAACCTTCCGGTTGCTCCATGTAGATTTCCTCATCGAGATCTCCATTCAAGAACGCTGTCTTTACATCCATCTGATGAATCTCTAAATTATAGATGGATGCAATTGCTATTAACATTTTTATTCAGGTTTTTGGTGTAACGGGTGAATATGTATCAAAAGAGTCTATTCCTTCTTTTTGACGATATCCTTTGGCTACTAATCAGACATTATATTTGTCGATAGAGCCATCGGCTTTCATTTTCTTCTTGAAAATCCATTTGCAGCCAATTGGTTTTATTCCTGGCGGAATATCAACAATTTCCCAAGTTTTATTTCTTAGAATTGAATTTATCTCGCTTTTGAATGCTTCTTTCCAACACGAAGATTCAGAAGAAGACATTGCCTCTTTATATATTTCAGGTTCATGTTCAAGTACGTAAGTGAGGAATTCCGAGCCAAAAGACTTGGAAGTTCTGTCCCTTACGCTTCTTCTTGGTCCAAATTAACCGACTTCACGATCAGTTTCATCTTCATGTGGACTACTTGATTCTTCTCGTGTCCTTTTGGGGACATTATATCCGTCATTTCTCTTGTGTGGAAACACATCTTCAAAGAATGAAGCATCTCTTGTTTCCATGATTGTATTTACAAGGATATCATCTATATCAGACTTGAATACCAAAAATCTATATGCACTACTATTCTGGGCAGGCCCTAGGTAGTAACAATCTATTGTTTTAGGTCCAAGTTTGACCTTCTTGGGAGGCGGGATTGCAACTTTTGCCAAGCACCCCTACACTTTGAGGTATTTGAAGCTTGGTAGGTGTTTGGAATTTTTCCCATTTTACTGTGAGGAACCTTATTTAATATGTGATTCAACATATTCAAGGTTTCCCCCCACAAGTTCATCAGTAAACCAGAGGTTAAAAGCATTGCATTAATCATATCTTTTAATGTTCTGTTTTTCCTCTCGGCTATGTCATTTTGTTGTGGCGAATATGGTGCAGTTGTTTGATGAATTATTCCATTTTCTGCGCAGAACTGTTCAAACGGCGAGTCATATTCTCCACCTCGATCGGATCTCAATATCTCGGTCTTTTTATTAAGTTGATTTTCTACTTCAGCTTTATATTATATAAACGATGTGATTGCTTCATCTTTAATGTTTAAAAGAAATACATAGCAATATCATGTATAATCATCAATAAATGTGATAAAATACTTTTTCCCACTTTTGTAGGTAAGTTTTTGAAATCACATAAGTCAGCATGAATCATTCCCAATGGTTCGGTACTTCTGTCAATAGTATGAAAAGGTTTCTTAGCCAGTTTTGCTTCTACGCATGTCTCACATTTGTAGTTTTTATTCACTTGAAATTTAGGTATTAATCTTAAATTTGCAATTTTATTCATCTTTCGGAAATATATATGTCCTAATCTATCATGCCAAAATAAAGTTGCATGCTCAACGATATAAGAAACTTCTTTTTTATTCATAGCATTACCAGAATACATATTATTGCCGATTATGGCTACATTTGCCTTAAATAAGCCATCACATAAGTAACCCTTTCCTATGTGGATTCCTGCCTTGGACAGAACCATCTTGTCTGGAACATGAAGGACATCCTTCAGCCTAATAGTCTTCCCAGAAGTGAACTAGAGGGTGACTGTTCTTTTGCCTCAACCATTGAAACCGATGAATTGCCCATATAGAGTTTCTCATCTTGATTCAATTTGGTGTAGGTTGAAAAAATGGACTTATCAGAGCATATATGCCTAGTAGCACCCGTGTCCAACCACCATCGTGTAGAATTTTGAATCAAGTTGCATTCGGACACAACTCCTGAAAAATTCAATTTATCGATGTCCATGTTATCCACCACATTTGCTTCCGAATTATTATGTTTCTTGTGTCTGCTCTCTTTTGCTTAATGACCAGTCTTGCCACAAACCCAACATTTACCATTGAATTTCTTAGACTTCTTTTTGTTATTCTGCTTATTTTCTGGCGCCTTTCTTTTATTGTTTTTATTTTTGAAGTGTCCTTTCTTCTCTGACCCTTCAGCAACAAGCGCCTCTTCACTTTTGGGTTGAGTGACTCCACGATTATCTTCCTCTATCTTTAATCTGACGATAAGGCCTTCTAAGGATATCTCCTACTTTTTGTGCTTAAAGTAGTTGTGGTAGTACCTCCGAGATGGTGGCAATTGTCCACTAATTGCTTCAACCATAAATGATTCACCAATTGTGTGGCCTTCTGCTTCCATTTCATGGATAATAATTTGCAACTCTTGCACTTGAGAGGTCACAGACTTTGTGTCAACCATTTTATAGTCCATAAACTTGTCAACAATGAACTTTTTCAAACTCACATTCTACGTCTTGTACTTTGTAGCCAATGCATTCCAAAGAGATTTTGCAGTCTTTATCGGCTGGTACACTTTGTACAGGACCTTGTCTAGGTAGTTGAGAACGTATTTTCTGCACAAAAAGTTTGAATGCCTCCACACATCAATAGAATGACCATCATGCTTATTTGCATCCTTGGTGTTTCCTGGTGTAGGCGACACCGATTCATCTTCTTCAAGATACTTCTGCAAACCAAGGGTGGTAAGATAGAACAACATCTGACTCTGCCATGTCAGAAAATCATCACCTTTGCCTTTGACCAAGTCTGGCTTGTTCAAATTGCTAGTTTTTATTGACAATTGCTCTGCTGCCATTTCGGTTTTGTCAAAAACAGGAAAGTCTTAAGATGTTAATCTTAATATAGCAAAACAGAATTCACAACTACACAAACTTCTATCACAAGTTTGTAGAAAGAAAGTTAAACCGCAAAAATGAAGTCTAACCGAGTTCACCTGAGGCCTGTAAATACAGTTTCCTTAAGACTTTATTTTCAGCCTCTCAGCAAACGGAGATGAGAAGAGAACGAATTGTAAAACTATATCGATTTGATCAGGATCAATTGGTTTATATAATTCTACTCGCATCTGTTTGAACAGATGCATCTTTCTTTATCACGCCCATTTGGAAGATACCCGTTACTATTTGAATTCAAATGGCAACGAGTTTAAACGGGTTGCATCCATTCAGTTTATCTGGGTCACACCCGTTTGCTTCTCTTGTTGGGTCGCGCCCATTTTATTGTTGCATTCATTCAAAACACAAACCAGAAAAATGGTCACGTTTTTTGTAGCAAAAATAAGATTTCTGACCAAACCCAAACCCGACCCGGTTCGGTATGGGACGGGCAGGTGATGCGCGCGCGTGCGTGGGTGTTTGGTTCACATGATCTAAGTCCTCCCCCTCGCACAAAATTACCTGACCCTAAGGGCCAATATAGGGAGTGAGGAATAGGTATATATCCTTAAATCTTTTCTTCATTTTGCCGATGTAGGACTATAGTAAATTTCATTCCTTTTCTTTGATTTCTAACAATCGCCCACATGAATGATAATATGCTTTTACCCTACACAAATTAAAATATCACTGACTACATATGGAATAATGCTTTATTTAAGGTAAGTAGATATTTTACTTTGAACTTTCCTTAGTTAAAACTTATAGGATATACTTGGCTAATCGGTGAATTATTTCATCTTGAACCGTTTGTTGTTATTGTATAACTAGACAATAAGTTTAACAAAACATTATTTCCCTTCTCATCCAATTTCTTGGTTTTGTTCATTTTGGTCCTGATCAATTTCTGGTTCTGCGAGTGTATATAGAGAATATAAGCCTTTAATATTCTCATAGAGCTGACCCAGCTCACACCAACATTGGTGATCGCAACCATTAGGAGTATCCTACATATACACCACTTGTTATTTTACAAGCTATTTTCATCATTAAAAAGCATAGCTTTAACCAGTGAAACTTCTGTAGGCATGCATTTTATATTTGTGCACCATAGGAATGTAATAGGACTATGTCCTAACAAATGCATTACTTCTTGAGTTATTCAGAACTGGTTTGCCTGTTGATCCTAGTCCGTGGGATCTCCAGTCGCTAGGATAAGTTTTCGTATAAGATAACTCTTGTTGGTTTAGGCTTTTAAACCTGTTCCCCTCGATGCGCAGTCAATTTTCTCTCTTGATAACCTTTTGTAAATGGATCCGCTAAGTTATCATTGGCTCTTACATAATCAACGGAGATATTTCCATCTGAGAGTAACTTCCTAACTGTGTTATGGCATCGACGAATGTGTCAAGATTTGCCATTGTACACAAAAAAATTCGCTCTACTTAGCACTGCTTGATTGACACAGTGAATACATTTGGCTGTTATAGGTTTAGGCCAAAGTGGAATATCTTCTAAGAAGTGGCGAAGCCATTCTGCTTCTTCTCCTTCTTTATCTAAAGCAATAAACACAGATTCCATCGTTAATCGAGATATGCATGTTTCCTTAGTAGATTTCCACGACACTGCTGCTCCTGTTATAGTAAAAACATAACCACTTGTGGATTTTGATTCCTCTGAATCAGCAATCCAGTTGACATCACTATATCCTTCTAATACGATTGGATATTTTTCGTAATGTAAAGAATAATTTGTGGTATTCTTTAAGTATCTAAGCACTCTCATTAGTGCTTTCCAGTGTTCCTTTCCTGGATTACTTGTATACCTGCATAGTCGACTTACTGCATAGGCTGTATCTGTTCTCGTGCAGTTCATAAGATACATTAGACATCCTATTACGCGAGAGTATTCCAGTTGCATTACACTCCCGTTAGTGTTTTTATGCAATACTTCTGACGGATTAAAAGGTGTACTTACTCCTTTGATCCTAAGATTTTGAAATCTTTCAATCACTTTGTCTAATTAATGTGACTGAGATAATTCAATTCCGTTAGGGGTTCTTATTATTTTGATTCCCAAAATAACATCTGCAACACCTAAATCTTTCATATCGAAATTGTGGATCAACATTTTCTTTATGGTCTCTATAACTTTTACATTAGGACCAAAGATTAACATATCGTCCACATATAAGCAAATCATGACATACGACTGTCCAATTTGTTTGTAATAAACACATTTATCACATTCATTTATACGAAAACCATTTTGCATCATAACACTATCAAATTTTTCGTGCCATTGTTTTGGAGCTTGTTTGAGTCTGTATAATGATTTTACTAATTTACAGACTTTATTTTCATTTCCCTTGGATATAAAACCTTCGGGTTGCTCCATGTAGATTTCCTCATCGAGATCTCCATTCAAGAACACCGTCTTTACATTGATCAGATGAATCTCTAGATTATAGATCGATGCAATTGCTATTAACATTCTTATTGAGGTTATTCGTGTAACAGGTGAATATGCATCAAAGAAGTCTATTCCTTCTTATTGATAATATCCTTTGGCAACTAATCTGGCTTTATATTTGTCGATAGTGCCATCGGCTTTCATTTTCTTCTTGAAAATCCATTTGAAGCCAATTGGTTCTATTCTAGGTGGAATATCAACAATTTCCCAAGTTTTATTAATTATAATTGAATCAATCTCACTTTTGATTGCTTCTTTCCAACACGAAGATTCAGTAGACGACATTGCCTCTTTATATGTTTGAGGTTCACGTTCAAGTACGCAAGTGAGGAATTCCGAGCCAATAGACTTAGAAGTTCTGGCCCTTACGCATCTTCTTGGTTCAAGTTCACCGACTTCACTTTGAGTTTCATCTTCATGTTGGCTACTTGATTCTTCTCGTGTCCTTTTGGGGACATTATATCCGTCATTTCTCTTGTGTGGAAACACATCTTCAAAGAATGAAGCATCTCTTGATTCCATGATTATATTTACATTGATATCATCAATATCAGACTTGTGTACCAAAAGTCTATATTTCCTACAATTCTGGGCAGGCCCTGGGTAGTAACATTCTATTGTTTTTGGTCCAAGTTTGACCTTCTTGGGAGGCGAGATTGCAACTTTTGCCAAGCACCCTCACACTTTGACCTATTTGAAGCTTGGTAAGTGTCCTTTCAATAATTCATATGGAATTTCCCCGTTTTACTGTGAGGAACCTTATTTAATATGTGATTCGACATATTCAAGGCTTCCCCCCACAAGTTTGTCGGTAAACCAGAGGTTAAAAGCATTGCACTAATCATATCTTTTAAGGTTCTGTTTTTCCTCTTGGCTATGCCATTTTGTTGTGGCGAATATGGTGCTGTTGTTTGATGAATTATTCCATTTTCTGCATAGAACTGTTCAAACGGCGATTCATATTCTCCTCCTCAATTGGATCTCAATATCCTGATCTTTTTATTAAGCTAATTTTCTACTTCTGCTTTATATTTTATAAACGATGTGATTGCTTCATCTTTACTATTTAAAAGATATATGTGGCAATATCATGTATAATCATCAATAAATGTGAAAAAAAAACTTTTTCCCACATCTTTTGGGTATGTTTTAGAAATCACATAAGCCAGTATGAATCATTCCCAATGGTTCAGTACGTTTGACAATAGTATGAAAAGGTTTCTTGACTGTTTTTGCTTCTACGGATGTCTCGCATTTGTAGCTTTTATCCACTTGAAATTTAGGATTTAATCCTAAACTTGCAATTTTATTCATCTTTCGGAAATTTATGTGTCCTAATCTATCATGCCATTATAAAGTTTCGTGCTCAACGATATAAGAAACTTCTTTTTTATTCATAGCATTATCAGAATACATATAATTGCCGATTACGACTACATTTGCCTTAAATAGGCCAACACATAAGTAACCCCTTCCTATGTAGATTCTTGCCTTGTGCAGAACCATCTTGACCATCTTGAATCCCTTTTACGAAAGCATGGACCCAAAAATGAGATTCTTGCGGATCTCTGGAATATGAAGGACATCATTCAATCTAATAATCTTCCCAGAAGTGAACTTGAGGGTGACTGTCCTTTCTCTTCAACCATTGAAACCGATGAATTGCCCATATAGAGTTTCTCATCTTGATTCAAATTGGTGTAGGTAAAAAAAACGGACTAATCAGAGCATATATGCGTAGTAGCACCGATGTCCAACCACCATTGTGTAGAATTTTGAATCTAGTTGCATTCGGACACAACTCCTGAAAAATTTGATTCATCGATGTCCGTGTTATCCACCACATTTGCTTTCGAATTTTTCTGTTTCTTGTGTCTGCACTCTATTGCTTGATGACAAGTCTTGCCACAAACCCAACATTCACCATTGAATTTCTTCGACTTCTTTTGGTTATTCTACTTATTTTCTGGTGCCTTTCTTTTCTTGTTTTTGTTTTTGAAGTGTCCTTTCTTCTATGAATCTTCAGCAACAAGCGCCTCTTCACTTTTGGGTTGAGTGACTCCGCGATTATCTGCCTCTATCTTTAATCTGACGATGAGGTCTTGCAAGGATATCTCCTTCTTTTCGTGCTTCAAGTAGTTGCGGTTGTCCCTCCAAGATGGTGGTAATTTTCCAGTAATTGCTTCAACCAGAAATGATGCACCAACTTTGTGGCCTTCTGCTTCCATTTCATGGATAATAATTTGCAACTCTTGCACTTGAGAGGTCACTGACTTTGAGTCGACCATTTTATGGTCCATAAACTTATCAACGATGAACTTTTTCAAACTCACATTCTACGTCTTGTACTTTGTAGCCAGTGCAATCCAAAGAGCTTTTGCAGTCTTTATGGGCTGGTACACTTTGTAATGGACCTTTTCTAGGCAGTTGAGAATGTAGTTTCTGCATAAAAAGTCTGATTGCCTCCACGCATCAATTGAATGACCATCATGCTTATTTTCATCCTTGTCGTTCCTGGTGTAGGCGGCACCGGTTCATCTTCTTCAAGATAGTTTTGCAAACCAAGGGTGGTGAGATAGAACAACGTCTGACTCTGCCATGTCAGAAAATCATCATGTTCGCCTTTGAACAAGTCTGGCTTGTTCAAATTGCCAGTTTTTATTGACAATTGACTTGCTGCCATTTCTGTTTTGTCAAAATCAGGAAAGTCTTAAGCTGTTAATCTGCGAAACAGAATTTGCAACTACACAAATGTCTTTCACAAGTTTGTAGAAAGAAATTTAAACCGCAAAAATGAAGTCTAACTGAGTTCGTCTGAGGCCTGTAAATACAGTTTCTTTAAGACTTTATTTTCAGCCTCTCGAGAAACAAAGACGTTGCTGCACAGAATTACGAGGAGTATGTCAGACAGTATTTCTCGTTAATGGCGGCAGAGAAAGAGCAGAAAACTGAAGGAGATGAGAAGGGAACAAATTGTAAAATCATATCGATTTGATTAGGATCGATTGGTTTATATAATCCTACTCACGTCTATTTGAATAGATCCATCTTTCTGTATCGCGCCCGTTTGGTATATACGCGTTACTGTTTGAATTCAAATGGCAACGAGTATTAACGGGCTGCATCCGTTCAATTTATCTGGGTCACACCCGTTTGCTTCTCTTGTTGGGTCGCACCCATTTTATTGTCAAATTCAATGAAAAAACGAACCAGAAAAATGGTGACGTTTTTTGTCGCAAAAATAAGATTTCTGACCAAACCCAAACCCGACCTGACCCGGTTCGGTTCGTACGGGATGGGCGGGTGGCGCGCTCGCGTATGTGTTTGGTTCACACGATCTAAATCCTCTTCCTCACACAAAATTACCTTACCCTAAGGGCCAATATAGAGAGTGAGGAATAGTTATATATCCTTAAATCTTTTCTTCATTTTGCTTATGTGGGACTGAAGTAAATTTCATTCATTTTCTTTGATTTCTAACAATCCCCCACATGAATGATAATATACTTTTCCCCCACAAAAATTGAAATATCACTGACTACATATGGAATAATGCTTTATCTAGGATAAGTAGATATTTCACTTTGAACTTTCCTTAGTTAAAATTTATCGGATATACTTGGATGATCGGTGAATTATTTCATCTTGAACCATCTGCCATTATTGTATAACCAGATAATGAGTTAATCAAACATTATTTCCCTTCTCATCCTATTTCTTGGTTGTGTTCGTTTTGGTCCTGAACAATTTCTAGTTCCGCGAGTGTATACAGAGAATATAAGCCTTTAATATTCTCATAGATCTGACCCAGCTCACACTAACATAGGTGATCGCTATCATTAGGAGTATCCTACATATACCCCACTTGTTATTTTACAAGATATGGTCATCATTAAAAAGCATAGCTTTAACCTGTGAAACTTCTGTATGCATGCATTTTATATTTGTGCACCATAGGAATGTAATTGGACTATGCCCTAACAAATGCATTACGTCTTAAGTTATTCAGAACTGGTTTGCCTATTGATCATAGTCCGTGGGATCTCCAGTCGCTAGGATAGGTTTCTGTATAAGATAACTCTTGTTGGTTTAGGCTTTTAAACCCATTCCCCTCGATGCGCAGTCGATTTTCTCTCTTGATAACCCTTTTGTAAATGGATCGGCAAGGTTATCATTGGTTCTTACATAATCAATGGAGATAGTTCAATTTGAGAGTAACTGCCTAACTGTGTTATTGCGTCGACGAATGTGTCGAGATTCTCCATTGTACACAAAGTTTTTCACTCTATTTAGTTAACGCTGCTTGATTGTCGCAGTGAATACATATGGCCGTTGCAGGTTTAGGCCAAAGTGAAATATCTTCTAAGAAGTGACGAAGCCATTCTGCTTCTTCTCATGCTTTATCTAAAGCGATGAACTCAGATTCCATCGTTGATCGAGCTATGCATGTTTGCTAGTAGATTTCCACGACACTGCTGCTCCTGCTAGAGTAAAAACATAACCACTTGTGGATTTTGATTCCTTTGAATCGGCAATCCTGTTTGCATTACTATATCCTTCTAATACGGCTGGATATTTTCCGTAATGCAAAGAATAATTTGTGGTATTCTTTAAGTATGCAAGCACTCTCATTAGTGCTTTCCAGTGTTCCTTTCCTGGATTACTTGTATACCAGCTTAGTCGACTTACTACGTAGGCTATGTCTGGTCTCGTGCAGTTCATAAGATACATTAGACATCCTATTACGCGAGAGTACTCCAGTTGCATTACACTCTCATTAGTGCTTTTATGCAGTACTTCTGACGGATTAAAAGGTGTTCTTACTCCTTTAATCCCAAGATTTTAAAATTTTTCAATCACTTTGTCTACGTAATGTGACTGAGATAATTCAATTCCATTAGGGGTTCTTATTATTTTGATTCCCAAAATAACATCTGCAACTCCTAAATCTTTCATATCGAAATTGTTGATCTGCATTTTCTTTATGTTCTCTGTATCTTTTACATTAGGACCAAAGGTTAACATATCGTCCACATATAAGCAAATCATGACATATGACTGTCCAATTTGTTTGTAATAAACACATTTATCACATTCGTTTATACGAAAACCATTTTGCATCATGACACTATCAAATTTTTCGTGCCGTTGTTTTGGAGCCTGTTTGAGTCCATATAATGATTTTACCAATTTACAGACTTTATTTTCATTTCTCGTGGATACAAAACCTTCTGGTTGCTCCATGTAGATTTCCTCATCGAGATCTCCATTCAAAAACGCCGTCTTTACATCCATCTGATGAATCTCTAGATTATAGATGGATGCAATTACTATTAATATTCTTATTGAGGTTATTCGTTCAATGGGTGAATACGTATCAAAGAATTCTATTCCTTCTTTTTGATGATATCCTTTGGCTTCTATTCTGGCTTTATATTTGTCGATAGAGCTATCGGCTTTCATTTTCTTCTTGAAAATCCATTTGCAGCCAATTGGTTTTATTTCTGGTGGAATATTAACAATTTCCTATGTTTTATTACTTATAATTGAATCATTCTCACTTTTGATTGCTTCTTTCCAACACGAAGATTCAGAAGACAACATTGCCTCTTTATATGTTTGAGGTTCATGTTAAAATACGTAAGTGAGGAATTCCGAGCCAAAAGACTTGGAAGTTCTGTCCCTTACGCTTCTTCTTAGTTCAAATTCACCGACTTCACGATGAGTTTCATCTTCATATGGGATATTTGATTCTTCTCGTGTCCTTTTGGGGAAATTATATCCATCATTTCTCTTATGTGGAAACACATCTTCAAAGAATGAAGCTTCTCTTGATTTAATGATTGTACTTGCATGGATATCATCTATATCAGACTTGAATACCAAAAATTTATATGCACTACTATTCTGGACAGGCCCTAGATAGTAACAATTTATTGGTTTTGGTCCAAGTTTGACCTTCTTGGGAGGCGGGATTGCAACTTTTGCCAAGCACCCCCCACACTTTGAGGTATTTGAAGCTTGGTTGTCCTTTCAATAACTCATATGGAATTTTTCTCGTTTTACTATGAGGAACCTTATTTAATATGTGATTCGGCATAATCAAGGCTTCCTCCCACAAGTTCGTTGGTAAACCAGAGGTTAAAAGCATTGCATTAATCATATCTTTTAAGATTCTGTTTTTCCTCTCGGCTATGCCATTTTGTTGTGGCGAATATGGTGCTGTTGTTTGATGAATTATTCCATTTTCCGCATAGAACTGTTCAAACGGTGATTTGTATTCTCCACCTCGATCGGATCTCAATATCTTGATCTTTTTATTAAGCTGATTTTCTACTTCAGCTTTATATTTTATAAACGATGTGATTGCTTCATCTTTACTGTTTAAAAGATATACGTAGCAATATCGTGTATAATCATCAATAAATGTGATAAAATACTTTTTCCCACCTCTTGTAGGTAAGTTTTTGAAATCACATAATTCAGTATGAATCATTCCCAATGGTTCAGTATTTCTGTCAATAGTATGAAAAGGTTTCTTAACCATTTTTACTTCTACGCATGTCTCACGTTTTTAGCTTTTATCCACTTAAAATTTTGGAATTAATCCTAAATTTTCAATTTTATTCATCTTTCGGAAATTTATGTGTCCTAATCTATCATGCCATAATAAAGTTTCATGCTCAACGATATAAGAAACTTCTTTTTTATTCATAGCATTATCAGAATACATATTATTGCCGATTACGGTTAAATTTGCCTTAAATAGGCCATCACAAAATAACCCCTTCTTATGTAGATTCCTGCCTTGGAAAAAACCATCTTGTCTGAATCGAAGACCATCTTAAATCCCTTCTTCGAAAGCATGGACCCAGTAATGAGATTCTTGCGGATCTCTGGAACATGAAGGACATCCTTCAGTCTAATAGTATTCCCAAAAGTGAACTTGAGGGTAACTTTTCTTTTGACTTCAATTATTGAAACCGATGAATTTCCCATATAGAGTTTCTCATCTTGATTCAATTTGGTGTAGGTTGAAAAAACGGACTTATTAGAGCATATATGGCTAGTAGCACCCGTGTCCAACCACCATTGTGCAGAATTTTGAATCAAGTTGCACTCGGACACAACTCCTGAAAAATTCTATTCATCGATGTCCATTTATCCACCACATTTGCTTCTAAATTATTCTGTTTCCTGTGTCTGCACTCTTTTTCTTGATGACCAGTCTTGACCCAACATTCACTATTGAATTTCTTGGACTTCTTTTGGTTATTCTGCTTATTTTCTGGTGCCTTTCTTTTCACGTTTTTGATTTTGTTTTTGAAGTGTCCTTTCTTCTCTGACCCTTCAGCCACATGCGCCTCTTCACGTTTGGGTTGAGTGACTCCGCGATTGTCTGCCTCAATCTGTAGTCTGACGATAAGTGTAACACCCCGTATTTTCTATGATCGTATAAGTAACAAATCAGAGAATAAATAAATTATAAAATAAGAATCAAGGGAAACGGGTTGGGCCATTGCGTTTGTCTCGAAATTCTGCTTGGAAACGAGTCCGAATTTTCGAGAAACGGAGTCTGTATGAGGGAGATATGACCCTCTGAAGTTTCAAAGAATTTCAGAATCGAAAACAGCTCGAAAATTCGAATTCGAATTCAAAATCCTAGAACATGTTGGACGAGAAAATTCCCGCCCATGGACCAGGTCGACCATAGTGTTGACCTCCCCGGGCCAGGTTGACCATAGTGTCGACCAGGGGGACCAGGTCGACCATAGTGTCGACCTGGGGGTCGACTTGCTCCGGAAACCCACTTTCTGAACCTGATGCATTCTGATGTATTTAGACTCGTTTTCTGTCTAGATTCATCCGCCTAATCCTATATAAACATTACCCTAGCCTCATCTTCTCTACACAATTTCATTCTATCTATATTCTGCCTCTGTTCTAATTAAAAATAAAAATGGCGTCGCTACCCTGCTGGAATCAAAACTTGGACTGATCAATCTTCTTCCAACCTGAATAGAATTAGAAGCTAAATCAAATCTCAAATCCAAGTTTAGAGCTACAACAATTAAAGAGGAATAATTCAGCATTTCTGCATCAACACTAGTTTATTTCCTTACTTAAACCACGAAAGGCAAGTACAATTATTTTCCGCTATAAACGTTCATTATGATTGTGACATGAACTGTAAATCTGAATTTGAGGTTATGTCTATTCTGTTTAGATCTATCTTATTCTGCATATCTTTCTTCTTTCTTTTCTATAGCCAGGCTACTACGAGCCTGAGCCAAATCTCATAAGAGATTAACGCGCGAACGCTAAAATGTTTGGAACAAATAATGAATGATGCATAATTAGACAGGACTGATTCGAGGACATGACATAAAATCTGAGGCATATAATTGGACATGTGGCATATTTAACATATGACTTGAGATTGAGGCAAAAAATATATTGGACTTATTACTTGGGATTCGGGCATAGATTTAACCATAAACATGGAACTAATTTAGATACATAGTACATGTTGTAATCTAGATCTGTAGTTAATTTGAGAAATAAACATATGTTAGACCTAGATCAGTTCATACTAGGTATGATAATCTGTGATTTGGGAGAAGGGGAATTATAGGACAACTTGAAACTTGGGGGCATAGTGCATGTCTTAAATCAAGGTCTGATGTTAGAGTTTAAAGATAATTTACAACATGTTATGCATGAACGATAATGCATGTTGAGGACATACTACAAGTTATAGATTAAAAATCTAGATTTTTGGGACATATTCTTTTATGTAAAAACTCATGACTTGGAAAAGGGATATGTGACTTAGGCATAAAGACCCATACAAAAATAGGATAACTATTAATGTGAATGCGTCTAAATAAGGGTTTTTGGATATCTGGCATCATAGGCTATAATTTGGCATAATTCATATTATTTATATCGTGATTTATGTAGAATATTCTGTACTATGCAATGTTTAATTAGGAGCATATGTGGCAAGTGAGTTTAGGCTAAATTTATGGTTAGGCAAGATATGATATATATAATCTGCTAAATCTGTTATATTGCCTAATCTGCTAGTTCTGTTATATTGCCTAATCTGCTAGTTCTGTTGCCTAAACTGCTAATTAGATTGAATTGCCTAATCTGCTAATTATGTTAAATTACCTTATCTGCTAAATTTGCTAAATAGCCTAATCTGTAAGATCTGTTATCTGTTTAAATCCGTTGAATGATGTAATCTGTTGGAACTGAAATGCTGAAATTTGAAGAATAGGTTCGACTTAAAATTGAGCAAAACTTGTTAATAGAACCACGAATAATCTGTTGTAATTTGTATAGAAGTTTAATTTGTTAAATAAACAGAATTAATCTGATATCTGAAAAATCTGTATTGTAATGAATTGGCTATGACATGAGGTTAGACTCTGTTTGCGGTAGAAGTATGCCTGGAACCAATCGACTTAACCAACGACCACAAACTGTCAGTCTAATGTGAGAGGTCGTAGGCATAACTAAAATATGCTTAGACCCGAGGTTAGGTCTGGCTTGTGGCAGAAGTCTGCCCGGAACCGCCCGGCATATCCAGCGGCCACAAGCTACCGACCTAATGTGAGAGGTCTGTGCATTAATATTAAATTAATGCAAATTTGGGATAAATATGATGTCTAAAATGTGTTAGGTGGATAGGGTTAAACCAATTGGACTAATGAATTTAACAAATCCGTTTCGTGAATCTATAGGCCCAATTACAAAGTTAGACAAATTTGTAAATCTGTTAAATCCGTATATCTGATCTGTTAGTCTGAAAACTTGTCTGTTCTGTGAACTAGTTGATCTGAACTCTGTATGTCTGAACTTGTAAACAAGTTAATCTGAAATCTGTTACTCTGGGGGACACAAGGTTAGGAGGGAAATACTCGTGTCATCTGTTGTTTGGGACCCATATTAGTCAGTAACCCTTTCTGGTATCAAAACTTTGACCCAACAGTAGGTAGGGTCCGGGCACCCTTACTGAACTAATTATAAGTGGTTCATTCTGATAATGGCGAGGGGTGTTGATGATGCGTTCCAACTGGGTCATGTACGTGCATGGATCCCGGTCTGCCTCTAAGGATGTAAGATGCCGTGACATCTGTAAATAGGCCTGTGCCAATTGGTTGTCACTTTAGGGAGTGATACACCTTATTGTGGAGCCGACACAGGGTATTTATGTATTAGGGAGCCGATCGCTTGGGGTAGGGTTTTAGGGTACACTTAGTTCTGTCTGTTTCTGTTGGTACTGGTTGTTTCTGTTGGGTGGCAACACCTGTCTGCGTGGTACCGTATGTTCGGGTGGTAAAGGCCCATTTACTATTGTACACCTAATTCTACATTCTGTTTCCGTAGGGATTAATCTGTTTCTGTTTGTTTCTGTTCGGGTGGTAAAGGCCCATTGTTAACATTCTGTTTCTGTCTGTTTCTGTTCGGGTGGTAAAGGCCTATTATCATCATTCTGCTTCTGTCTGTTTCTGTTCGGGTGGTAAAGGCCCATTATTAGCTTTCTGTTTCTGTGGAAATTATTCTGTTCCTGTTTCTGCTTCAGTTTAGACATTAGGGTGACACCTAATCCTGTTATACTAGTATTAGTGGAGAGAAATGAAAAGTAATATTATTCTGTTTCTTCTGTTTAACCTAAGTACATCTGCTGCTCCTGTTACTATTATCTCTCATCCAGTTTTATTTTCATGCCATGATTATTATTATCTGTTCATATGCTGAAAGTCACTGGACTTGCCAGACTTTATGTCTGACCTTGCTTTCTTTCGCCCCTTTTCTTCCGTTCCCCCCCATGTTTTCCAAGGAAGGAACACTTTAGCTTGATCCAGATTGCTTCTGCTTGAAGTACTTAGAGTGCTTAAAGTATGGCTTGACTCTTTGTGGCAGATTCTGTGGGGATTATGACTTTAAAGTTTTGTACTCTGATGATTTTCAGAACAAGACTGATATTTATGTACTTGAGATTTTGGTAAAGATGTAACCAAACTGATTTCTGTTTTCCACTGTAATAAAGATATAATTTCTCAAGTATTGTTTATATGTCTTGTAAATTTCTGTTCTGTCTACTAAAATGCCCCACCAAAGTTAAGGCATTCCCTTTGTGAGTGACCTTAACGGAGGTAGGGGTGTTACACTTGGTAACAGAGCTGAAGGTTACCAGATTAGATAAAAAGTTTTTGAAAACTATTTTAAAAAAGCTTTTAAAAAGGAAGTATTTTCGAAAAATAAAGTTTATTTTGAAAAACATAATCCCCAAAGAGCCATATATCTATCTTTTCCGTTCTCCATTTTAAATATTTTTCTTTCATTCCAACATGTCTGGGAATCTTAACTTTCCAGAAGGCGTGCCAATACCTAGCTGGTTCAGGAGGTACTTAGAGGCTAGGGCCAACGATGTAGGCTCAGCAGATATTCCTCCTCCAGCTGCAGCGATTCCTCCTCCTCCGGCCCCTCCTCGTGCAATTGCTTTTTCAAAGATCTGTAAAGATTTTAGGGCCATGGGTGGAAAGGATTTCAAGGGAACTGAATCATTCATAAAAGCGAGGAACTGACTCAAAGAAACTGAGGATTTGTTCGTTATCTTCGAGGTGGATGACAGGCAGAAGGTACAATTGGCGGTGTGGTTGCCCAAGGATGAAGCTTCCTATTGGTGGGAAGTCACCAACGCCGAGAGACCGGTTGAAACATCGATGGATTTCAGAACAAGGTTTGAGACGAAATTCCTCTCGCAAGCTGAACGAAGTCTACAACTGGAAAAGTTCTTGTCTCTTAAGCAAGGAAGTACGACGGTCATGGAATACGTCAATCAGTTCAACCAACTAGCCAGGTTCGGGCTAGATTTAGTCAACACCCAGCATTAAAAGGCTCTCCGCTTTGTTAAAGGAATGAACGAGCCACTACACAGCCTAGCCATGACCCATGTACCCATGGGAGCGACTTACGAGAGATTGGTGGACATGGCACTACTGGACAAGGAAGACAATGACAAGAAGGTGGCAAAGAAGGAAGAACCACAGAACAAGAAAGCATGGCCCAAAAAGGAAACACAAAATATGGGTGAAAAGTCTGAAGAGAAGAAGGAGAAAAAGTGCTTTACTTATGGAAGCTCGACTCATCTGAACAAGGATTGCAGAAAAAGAAAGGGCACTTACTTCAACTGTGGTGAGATGGGACATTTCACTAGGGACTGTCCGAAGAAACGAGGGCAAGGGCAGAGGGCAGGACCAACTTCTGGAAGGCAGGCAGACGCCCTTGAGGCTAGTGGACAGGATAGAAATAGGAAAACTTTCTATAGGAGGTTTAATTTCTTTATCTAATTTCTGAGTTAAAACTCTTTTCTGATTCTAGTTTTTCGATTCTGTAATCGATACTCTGCACTTGTATACTAGTACTGTTTCTGATTCCGCTGTAGACTCAGACCCATAAGGGTTATGACTCATCCGATTGTGATAAGTTCGGTATTTGTGTTGAGCGTTAAGTTGACTATGATGCATGCATTCTGGGTTTTTATCATGCTTAGTTTCCTAAGAATCATTTAGTAATCTGATCTGTACCGGTAATATGTAAATAACTGAATATTTCTGATAAGGTTGAGATTTCCAGTTTTGACATTGTCTAAAGAGGGTAATCCTCTGGGTATCAATCTGATGTTGATTTCGGTCTTCAGGCTGACACGTAGGGGAATTTGTCTCTCAACCAAGGTCTAATAGAAACCAAGGTTTTTTTGTTTTGTCTGTACTCGCTTTCATCATTCAACTGTATCCTATCGATCGAGTCTTCAAACTATAGATAGGAATCCTATGGATGTAAACATGTGTTTGAAACATGTTATGTTTGATGGTTGCAAGTGGATGCAAGTGGTTGCTCGTGGATGCATATACACACACTAGGCACTAGATCGGCTCGAAAACACTCTCAAACGGCATATGGATGTGTGAGCTTTTTCAATTTTTGTGGATGCAAAATGGTTGACTCATTACATGGATGTTGCATTTGGATGAACGATTGTGCACACATTTAGAAATAATATGTATCAAATAGGAAGATTGCATACATGTTGGACTCATGACACTGACATAGTTCGCATTAAAGAGGTCAACTGAATCAGTGGACCGCCTGATCTTTGATTTAGATAAGGAACATATACACACACTTTTGCATATGTTCATACAACATTAGAAGTTTTCTAAGGACAATGGACGCTTGTGGATGATGGTTGAGTAGATGGATCATTGGATGGTAGGACACATTCTTCTCAACTTGAAGATTTCGGGGACGAAATCCTTTAAGGAGGGGAGAATGTAACACCCCGTATTTTCTGTGATCGTATAAGTAACAAATCAGAGAATAATTAAATTATAAAATAAGAATCAAGGGAAACGGGTTGCGCCAATGCGTTCGTCTCAAAATTCTGCTTGGAAACGAGTCCGAGTTTTCGAGAAACGGAGTCCGTATGAGGGAGATATTGCCCTTCGAAGTTTCAGAGAATTTCAGAATCGAAAACAGCTCGAAAATTCGAATTCGAATTCGAAATCCCATAATAGGCTGGGCGGGAAAATTCCCGCCCATGGACCAGGTCGACCTGGGGGTCGACCATAGTGTCGACCTCCCAGGGCCAGGTTGACCATAGTGTCGACCTGGGGGCCGACCCGCTCCCGAAACCCACTTTCTGAACCTGATGCATTCTGATGTTTTTAGACTCGTTTTCTATCAAGATTCGTCCGCCTAATCCTATACAAACAACCCCCTAGTCTCATCTTCTATACACAATTTCATTCTATCTATATTCTGCCTCTGTTCTAATTAAAAATAAAAATGGCTTCGCTACCCTGCTAGAATCAAAACTTGGACTGATGAATCTTCTTCCAACCTGAATAGAATTAGAAGCTAAATCAAATCTCAAATCCAAGTTTAGAGCTACGACAATTAAAGAGGAAAAATTCAGCATTTCTGCATCAACACTAGTTTATTTCCTTTCTTTAAACCATGAAAGGCAAGTACAGTTATTTTCCGCTATAAACGTTAATTATGATTGTGACATGAACTGTAAATCTGAATTTGAGGTTATATCTGTTCTGTTCTGTTAAGATCTATCTTATTCTGTATCTCTTTCTTCTTTCTGTTCTATAGCCAGGTTACTACGAGCCTGAGCCAAATCTCATAAGAGATTAACGCGCGAACGCTAAAATGTTTGGGACAAATAATGAATGATGCATAATTAGACAGGACTGATTCGAGGACATGACATAAAATCTGAGGCATATAATTGGACATGTGGCATATTTAACATATGACTTGAGATTGAGACAAAAAATATATTGGACTTATGACTTGGGATTCGGGCGTAGATTTAATCGTAAACATGGAACTAATTTAGATACATAGTACATGTTGTAATCTAGATATGTAGTTAATTTGAGAAATAAACATATGTTAGACCTAGATCTGTTCATACTAGGTATGATAATCTGTGATTTATGAGAAGGGGAATTATAGGACAACTTGAAACTTAGGGGCATAATGCATGTCTTAAATCAAGGTTTGATGTTAGAGTTTAAAGATAATTAACAACATGTTATGCATGAACGATAATGCATGTTGAGGACATACTACATGTTATAGTTTAAAAATCTAGATTTTTGGGACATATTCTTTTATGTAAAAGCTCATGACTTGGAAAAGGGATATGTGACTTAGGCGTAAAGACCCATACAAAAATAGGATAACTATTAATGTGAATGCGCCTAAATAAGGGTTTTTGGATATCTGGCATCATAGGCTATAATTTGCCATAATTCATATTATTTATCGTGATTTATGGAGAATATTCTGTACTGTGCAATGTTTAATTAGGAGCATATGTAGCAAGTGAGTTTAGGCTAAATTTATGGTTAGGCAAGATATGATATATATAATCTGCTAAATCTGTTATATTGCCTAATCTGCTAGTTCTGTTATATTGCCTAATCTGCTAGTTCTGTTGCCTAAACTGCTAATTAGATTGAATTGCCTAATCTGCTAATTATGTTAAATTACCTTATCTGCTAAATCTGCTAAATAGCCTAATCTGCAAGATCTGTTATCTGTTTAAATCCGTTGAATGATGTAATCTGTTGGAACTGAAATGCTGAAATTTGAAGAATAGGCTCGACTTAAAACAGAGCAAAACTTGTTAATAGAACCTTGATTAATTTGCTGTAATTTGTACAGAAGTTTAATCTGTAAAATAAACAGAATTAGCCTGATATCTGAAAAATCTGTATTGAAATGAATTGGCTATGACACGAGGTTAGACTCTGTTTGCGGTTGAAGACTGCCCGAAACTAACCGGCTTAACCAGCGACCACAAACTGTCAGCCTAATGTGAGAGGTCGTAGGCATAACTAAAATATGCTTAGACCGGAGATTAGGTCTGGCTTGTGGCAGAAGTCTTCCTTGAATCGCCCGGCATATCCAGCGGCCACAAGCTACCGACCTAATGTGAGAGGTATGTGCATTAATATTTAATTAATGCAAATCTGGGATAAATATGATGTCTAAAACGTGTTGGGTGGATAGGGTTAAACCAACTGGACTAATGAATTTAACAAATCCGTTTCATGAATCTGTAGGCCCAATTACAAAGTTAGACAAATCTGTAAATCTGTTAAATCCATATATCTAATCTGTTAGTCTGAAAACTTGTCTGATCTGTGAACTGGTTGATCTGAACTCTGTATGTCTGAACTTGTAAACAAGTTAATCTGAAATCTGTTAGTCTGGGGGACACAAGGTTAGGAGGGAAATAACTTGTGTCATCTATTGTTTGGGACCCATATTAGTCAGTAACCCTTTCTGGTATCAAAACTTTGACCCAACAGTAGGTAGGGTCCGGGCACGCTTACTGAACTAATTATAAGTGGTTCATTTTGATAATGGCGAGGGGTATTGATGGTGCGTTCCAACCGGGTCATGTGCATGCATGGATCCCGGTCTGCCTCTGAGGATGTAAGACGCCGTGACATCTCTAAATAGGCCTGTGTCAATTGGTTGTCACTTTAGGGAGTGATACACCCTATTGTGGAGCTGACACAGGGTATTTATGTATTAGGGAGCCGGTCGCTTAGGGTAGGGTTTTAGGGTACACTTAGTTCTGTTTGTTTCTGTTGGTACCGTCTGTTTCTGTTGGGTGGCAATACCTGTCTGCGTGGTACCGTCTGTTCGAGTGGCAAAGGCCCATTTATTAGTGTACACCTAATTCTACATTCTGTTTCCGTAGGGATTAATCTGTTTCTGTCTGTTTCTGTTTGGGTGGTAAAGACCCATTATTAACATTCTGTTTCTGTCTGTTTTTGTTCGGGTGGTAAAGGCCCATTATCAGCATTCTACTTCTGTTTGTTTCTGTCTGGGTGGTAAAGGCCCATTATTAGCTTTATGTTTCTATGGAAATTATTCTGTTCTTGTTTCTGCTTCAGTTTAGACATTAGGGTGACACCTAATCCTGTTATACTAGTATTAGTGCGGAGAAATGAAAAGTAATATTATTATGTTTCTTCTGTTTAACCAAAGTACATTTCCTGCTCCTGTTACTGTTATCTCTCATCCAGTTTTATTTGCATGCCATGATTATTATTATCTGTTCATATGCTGAAAGTCACAGGACTTGCCAGACTTTATGTCTGACCTTGCTTGTTTTCGCCCCTTTTCTTCCGTCCCCCCCCCCCCCCCCCCGAGGTTTTCCAAGGAAGGAACACTTTAGCTTGATCCAGATTGCTTCTGCTTGAAGTACTTAAAGTGCTTAAAGTATGGCTTGACTCTTTGTGGTAGCTTCTGTGGGGATTATGACTTTAAAGTTTTGTACTCTGATGACTTTCTAAACAAGACTGATATTTATGTACTTGAGTTTTTGGTAAAGATGTAACCAAACTGATTTCTGTTTTCCGCTGTAATAAAGATACAATTTCTCAAGTATTGTTTATCTGTCTTGTAAATTTCTGTTCTGTCTACTAAAACGCCCCACCAAAGTTAAGGCATTCCCTTTGTGAGTGACCTTAACGGAGGTAAGGGTGTTACAATAAGGTTTTCTAAGGATATCTTCTTCTTTTGGTGCTTCAAATAATTGTTGTAGTACCTCCAAGATGGTGGTAATTGTCCAGTAATTGCTTCAACCAGAAATGGTTCACCAACTTTCTGGCCTTCTTCTTCCATTTCATGGATAATAATTTGCAACTCTTGCACTTGATAGGTCACCGACTTTGAGTCGACCATTTTATAGTCCATAAACTTGTCAACGATGAACTTTATCAAACTCACATTTTACGTCTTGTACTTTGTAGCCAATGCATTCCAAAGAGCTTTTTTAGTCTTTTTGGGCTGGTATACTTTGTATAGGACCTTGTCTAGGCAGTTGAGAAATTATTTTCTTCGTAAAAAGTCTGAATGCCTCCGCGCATCAATATAATGACCATCATGCTTATTTGCATCCTTGGTGTCTCATGGTGCAGGCGGCACCGGTTCATCTTCTTCAAGATACTTCGGCAAACCAAGGGTGGTGAGATAGAACAACATCAGACTCTGCCACGTCAGAAAATCATCACCTTTGCCTTTGACCAAATCTGGCTTGTTCAAATTGCCAGTTTTTATTGATAATTGCTTTGCTACCATTTCTGTTTGGTCAAAAACAGGAAAGTCTTAAGACGTTAATCTTAATATAGCAAAACAGAATTCACAACTACATAAAATTCTATCACAAATTTTTGGAAAGATAGTTAAACCACAAAAATGAAGTCTAACCGAGTTCGTCTGAGGCCAGCAAATACAGTTTCCTTAAGACTTTATTTTCGGCCTCTCAGGGCACAACATACGTTGCTGCAAGGAATTGTAAGGAGTATGTCTGTTAGTATTTCTCGTTAATGGCAGCAATGAAAGAGCAGAAAACAGAAGGAGATGGGATGGGAACGAATTGTAAAACTATATCGATTTGATCAGGATCGATTGGTTTATATAATCCTACTCACGTCTGCATGAACAGATGCATCTTTCTGTATCACGCCCGTTTGGAATATACGCGTTACTATTTGAATTCAAATGGCAATGAGTATTAACGGGTTGCATCCATTCAATTTATCTGGGTCGCTCACGTTTGCTTCTCTTGTGGGGTCGCACCCATTTTATTGTCGCATACATTCAAAAAACAAACCAGAAAAATGGTGAAGTTTTTTGTAGCAAAAATAAAATTTCTGAGCAAACCCAAACCCGACCCGACCCGATTTAGCACGGGACGGGCGGGTGACGCGCGTGCGTGCATGGGTGTTTGGTTCACATGACCAAAGTCCTCCCCCTCGCACAAAATTACCTGACCCTAAGGGCCAATATAGGGAGTGAGGAATAGGTATATATCCTTAAATCATTTCTTCATTTTTCCGATGTGAGACTAAAGTAAATTTCATTCATTTTCTTTGACTTCTAACAATCCCCTACATGAATGATAATATACTTTCCCCCTACATAAATTGAAATATCATTGACTACATATGGAATAATGCTTTATTTAGGATAATTTGATATTTTACTTTGAACTTTCCCTAGTTAGAACTTATCGAATATGCTTGGCTAATCGGTGAATTATTTCATCTTGAACCGTCTGCTGTTATTGTATAACCAGGCAATAAGTTTAACAAAACATTATTTCCCTTCTCATCCAATTTCTTGGTTGTGTTCATTTTGGTCCTGAACAATTTCTGGTTCTGCGAGTGTATATAGAGAATATAAGCCTTTAATATTCTCATAGAGCCGACCCAGCTCACACTAACATAGGTGATCGCAACCATTAGGATTATCCTACATATATCACACTTGTTATTTTACAGGATATTGTCGTCATTAAAAAGCATAGCTATAACCTGTGAAACTTATGTAGGCTTGCATTTTATATTTATGCACCATAGGAATGTAATAGGACTATGTCCTAACAAATGCATTAGGTCTTGAGTTATTCAGAACTGGTTTGCCTATTGATCCTAGTCCGTGGGATCTCTAGTCACTAGGATAGGTTTCCGTATAAGATAACTCTTGTTGGTTTAGGCTTTTAAACCCGTTCCCCTCGATGCGCAGTCAATTTTCTCTCTTGATAACCTTTTTGTAAATGGATATGCTAGGTTATCATTGGTTCTTACATAATCAATGGAGATAGTTCCATCTGAGAGTAACTACCTAACTATGTTATGGCATCGACGAATGTGTCGAGAATTTCCATTGTACACAAAGTTTTTCTCTCTACTTAGCGTTGCTTGATTGTCGCAGTGAATACATATGGCCGTTACATGTTTAGGCCAAAGTGGAATATCTTTTAAGAAGTGACGAAGTTGTTCTGCTTCTTCTCCTGCTTTATCTAAAGCAATAAACTCAGATTCCATCGTTGATCGAGCTATGCATGTTATCTTAGTAGATTTCCACATCACTGCTGCTCCTGTTAGAGTAAAAACATAACCACTTGTGGATTTTGATTCCTCTAAATCGACAGTCCAGTTGACATCACTATATCCTTCTAATACGGTTGAATATTTTCCGTAATACAAAGAATAATTTGTGGTATTCTTTAAGTATCCAAGCACTCTCATTAGTGCTTTCCAGTGTTCCTTTTCTGGTTTACTTGTATACCTGCTTAGTCGACTTACTACATAGGCTACATCTGGTCCCGTGCAGTTCGTAAGATACATTGGACATCCTATTACGCGAGAGTATTCCAGTTGCATTACACCCCCATTAGTTTTTTTATGTAATACTTCTGACGGATTAAAAGGTGTTCTTACTCCTTTAATCCTAAGATTTTGAAATCTTTCAATCACTTTGTATAAATAATGTGACTGAGATAATTCAATTCCATTAGGGGTTCTTATTATTTTGATTCCCAAAATAACATCTGCAACTTCTAAATCTTTCATATCGAAATTGTGGATCAGCATTTTCATTATGGTCTCTATAACTTTTACATTAGGGCCAAAGATTAACATATCGTCCACATATAAGCAAATCATGACATATGACTGTCCAATTTATTTGTAATAAACACATTTATCACATTCGTTTATACGAAAACCATTTTGAATCATGACACTATAAAAATTTTCGTGCCATTGTTTCGGAGCTTGTTTGATTTTGTATAATAATTTTACTAATTTACAGACTTTATTTTCATTTCCCTTGGATATAAAACCTTCGGGTTGCTCCAGGTAGATTTCCTCATCGAGATCTCCTTTCAAGAACGCCGTCTTTACATCCATCCGATGAATCTCTAGATTATAGATGGATGCAATTGCTATTAACATTCTTATTGAGGTTATTCATGTAACGGGTGAATATGTATCAATGAAGTCTATTCCTTCTTTTTGACGATATCCTTTGGCGACTACTCTGGCATTATATTTGTCGATAGAGCCATCAACTTTCATTTTCTTCTTGAAAATCCATTTGCAGCCAATTGGTTTTATTCCAGGTAGAATATCAATAATTTCCCAAGTTTTATTACTTAGAATTAAATCAATCTCACTTTTGATTGCTTCTTTCCAACACGAAGACTCAGAAGATGACATGGCCTCTTTATATGTTTGAGGTTCATGTTCAAGTACGTAGTGAGGAATTCCGAGCCAATAGACTTGGAAGTTCTGGCCCTTACACTTCTTCTTGGTTCAAGTTCACCGACTTCACTATGAGTTTCATCTTCAAGTGGGCAACTTGATTCTTCTTGTGTCCTTTTGGGGACATTATATTCGTCATTTCTCTTGCGTGGAAACACATCTTCAAAGAATGAAGCATCTCTTGATTCCATGACTGTATTTACATGGATATCATCTATGTCAAACTTGTATACACTACTATTCTCGGCAGGCCCTAGGTAGTAACAATTTATTGTTTTTGGTCCAAGTTTGACCTTCTTGGGAGGCGGGATTGCAACTTTTGCCAAGCACCCTCACACTTTGAGGTATTTGAAGCTTCGTAGGTGTCCTTTCCATAACTCATATGGAATTTTTCCCGTTTTACTGTGAGGAACCTTATTTAATATGTGATTCGACATATTCAAGGCTTCCTCCCACAAGTTCGTCGGTAAACCAGAGGTTAAAAGCATTGCATTAATCATATCTTTTAAGGTTCTATTTTTCCTCTCGGCTATGTCATTTTGTTGTGGCGAATATGGTGCTGTTGTTTGATGAATTATTCCATTTTCTGCACAGAACTTTTCAAACGGCGATTCATATTCTCCTCCTCGATCAGATCTTAATATCCTGATCTTTTTATTAAGCTAATTTTATATTTCAGCTTTATATATTATAAATGATGTGATTGCTTCATCTTTACTGTTTAAAAGATATACGTAGCAATATCATGTATAATCATCAATAAATGTGATAAAATACTTTTTCCCACATCTTGTAGGTATGTTTTTGAAATCACATAAGCCAGTATGAATCATTCCCAATGGTTTAGTACATTTGTCAATAGTATGAAAATGTTTCTTAACCATTTTTGCTTCTACGCATGTCTCACATTTGCAGCTTTTATCCACTTGAAATTTAGGAATTAATCCTAAATTTGCAATTTTATTCATCTTTCGGAAATTTATGTGTCCTAATCCATTATGCCATAATAAAGTTCCATGCTCAACTATATAAGAAACTTCTTTTTTATTCATAGCATTACCAGAATACATATTATTGCCGATTACAGATACATTTGCCTTAAATAGGCCAGCACATAAGTAACCCCTTCCTATGCAGATTCCTGCCTTGGACAGAACCATCTTGTCTGACTCGAAGACCATCTTGAATCCCTTCTTTGAAAGCATGGACCCAGAAATGAGATTCTTGCGGATCTCTGGAACATGAAGGACATCTTTCAGTCTAATAGTCTTCCCAGAAGTGGACTTGAGGGTGACTGTTCCTTTGCCTTCAACCATTGAAACAGATGAATTGCCCATATAGTGTTTCTCATCTTGATTCAAATTGGTGTAGGTAAAAAAATGGACTAATCAGAGCATATATGCCTTGTAGCACCCGTGTCCAACCACCATTGTGCAGAATTTTAAATCAAGTTGCATTCGGACACAACTCCTGAAAAATTCGATTCATCGATGTCCGTGTTATCCACCACATTTGCTTCCAATTTTTTTTGTTTCTTGTGTCTGCACTCTTTTGCTTGATGACCAGTCTTGCCACAAACCCAACATTCACCATTGAATTTCTTGGACTTCTTTTGGTTATTCTACTTATTTTCTGGCGCATTTCTTTTCTTGTTTTTGTTTTTTGAAGTGTCCTTTCTTCTCTAACTCTTCAGCAACAAGCGCCTCTTCACTTTTGGGTTGAGTGACTCCGCGATTATCTGCCTCTATCTTTAATCTGACGATGAGGTCCTGTAAGGATATCTCCTTCTTTTTGTGCTTCAAGTAGTTGCGTTAGTCCCTCTCAGATGGTTGTAATTTTCCAGTAATTTCTTCAACTAGAAATGATTCACCAACTTTGTGGCCTTCTGCTTCCATTTCATGGATAATAATTTGCAACTCTTGCACTTGAGAGGTCATCAACTTTGAGTCGACCATTTTATAGTCCATAAACTTGTCAACGATGAATTTTTTAAACTCACATTCCTCGTCTTGTACTTTGTAGCCAGTGCATTCCAAAGAGCTTTTGCAGTCCTTATGGGCTGGTACACTTTGTACAGGACCTTGTCTAGGCAGTTGAGAATGTTGTTTCTGCATAAAATGTTTGATTGCCTCCACGCATCAATTAAATGACCATCATGCTTATTTGCATCCTTGGCGTTCCTGGTGTCGGCGGCACCAGTTCATCTTCTTCACGATAGTTCTGCAAACCAAGGGTGCTAAGATAGAACAAGGTCTGACTCTGCTCTGTCAGAAAATCGTCACCATCGCCTTTGAACAAGTCTGGCTTGTTCAAAATTGCCAGCTTTTATTGGCAATTGCCCTGCTGCCATTTCTGTTTTTTCAAAAACAGGAAAGTCTTAAGATGTTAATCTTAATATAGCAAAACAGAATTTGCAACTACACAAACTTCTGTCACAAGATTGTAGAAAGAAAGTTAAGCTGCAAAAATGAAGTCTAACCGAGTTCGTCTGAGGCCTGTAAATACAGTTTCCTTAAGACTTTATTTTCAGCCTCCCAGGATACAACAGACGTTGCTGCATAGAATTGTGAGGAGTATTTCAGTTAGTATTTCACGTTAATGGAGGCAGAGAAAGAGCAGAAAACAGACGGAGATGAGAATGGAACGAATTGTAAAAATATATCGATTTGATCAGGATCGATTGGTTTATATAATCCTACCCGCGTCTATTTGAATAGATCCATCTTCATGTATAGCACCTGTTTGGAATATACGCGTTATTGTGTGAATTCAAATGGCAACAAGTATTAACGGGTTGCATCCGTTCAATTTATATAGGTCGCACCCGTTTGCTTCTCTTGTTAGGTGACACCTATTTTATTGTTGAATTCATTCAAAAAACAAACCAGAAAAATGGTGAAGTTTTTTGTCGCAAAAATAAGATTTCTGACCAAACCCAAACCCGACCCAACCTGGTTCGGTTCGGTACAGGACGGGCGGGTGGCGCGCGCGCATGTCTGTTTGGTTCACATGATCTAAGTCCTCTCCCTCGCACAAAATTACCTTACCCAAAGGGCCAATATAGGGAGTGAGGAGTAGGTATATATCCTTAAATCTTCTCTTCATTTTGCTTATGTGGGACTAAAGTAAATTTCATTCATTTTCTTTGATTTATAACAATCCCCCACGTGAATGATAATATACTTTTCCCCCACACAAATTGAAATATCACTGACTACATATGGAATAATACTTTATTTAGGATAAGTAGATATTTCACTTTGAACTTTCCTTAGTTAAAACTTATCGGATATACTTGGCTAATCGGTGAATTATTTCATCTTGAACCATCTGCCGTTATTGTATAACCGGACAATAAGTTTAACAAAAAATTATTTCCCTTCTCATCTAATTTCTTGATTGTGTTCATTTTGGTCCTGAACAATTTCTAGTTCTGCGAGTGTATATTTAATATTCTCACAGAGCCGACCCAGCTCACACTGACATAGGAGATCGCTATCATTAGGAGTATCCTACATATTCCCCACTTGTTGTTTTACAAGATATGGTCAACATTAAAAAGCATAGCTTTAACCTGTGAAACTTCTGTACGCATGCATTTTATATTTGTGCACCATTGGAATGTAATATGACTATGCCCTAACAAATGCATAGTTATTCAGAACTGGTTTGCCTATTGATCCTAGTCCGTGGGATCTACAGTCTCTAGGATAGGTTTCCGTATAAGATAACTCTTGTTAGTTTAGGCTTTTGAACCCATTCCCCTCGATGCGCAGTCAATTTTCTCTCTTTATAACCCTTTTTTGAATGGATCCGCTAGGTTATCATTGGTTTTTGCATAATCAATGGAGATAGTTCCATTTGAGAGTAACTGCCTAACTGTGTTATGGCATCGACGAATGTGTCGAGATTTGCCACTGTACATAAAGTTTTTCGCTCTACTTAGCGCTGCTTGATTGTCGCGGTGAATACATATGGCCGTTACAGGTTTAGGCCAAAGTGGAATATCTTCTAAGAAGTGACGAAGCCATTCTGCTTCTTCTCCTACTTTATCAAAAGCAGTAAACTCAGATTCCATCGTTGATCGAGCTATGCATGTTTGCTTAGTAGATTTCAGCGACACTGCTGCTCCTGCTAGAGTAAAAACATAACCACTGGTGGATTTTGATTCCTCTAAATCGGTAATCCAGTTTTCATCACTATATCCTTCTAGTACGATTGAATATTTTCCGTAATGCAAAGAATAATTTGGGGTATTCTTTAAGTATCCAAGCACTCTCATTAGTGCTTTCCATTGTTCCTTTCCTGGATTACTTGTATACCTGCTTAGTCAACTTACTACATAGACTATATCTTGTCTCATGCAGTTCATAAGATACATTAGACATCCTATTACGCGAGAGTATTCTAGTTGCATTACACTCTCATTAGTGTTTTTATGCAGTACTTCTGACGGATTAAAAGGTGTTCTTACTCCTTTGATCCCAAGATTTTGAAATCTTTCAATCACTTTGTCTACATAATGTGACTGAGATAATTCAATTCCATTAGGGGTTCTTATCATTTTGATTCCCGGAATAACATCTACTACTCCTAAATCTCTAAAATCGAAATTGTTGATCAGCATTTTCTTTATGATCTCTATAACTTTTACATTAGGACCAAAGATTAACATATCATCTACATATAAGCAAATCATGACATATGACTGTCCAATTTGTTTGTAATAAACACATTTATCACATTCGTTTATACGAAAACCATTTTGCATCATGACACTATCAAATTTTTCATGCCATTGTTTTTGAGCTTGTTTGAGTCTGTATAATGATTTTACCAATTTACAGACTTTATTTTCATTTTCACTTGATATAAAACCTTCGAGTTGCTCCATATTGATTTCCTCATCGAGATCTCCAATGTAGAACGTCGTCTTTACATCCATATAATGAATCTCTAGATTATAGATGGATGTAATTGCTATTAACATTCTTATTAAGGTTATTCATGTAATGAGTGATTGTATATCAAAGAAGTCTATTCCTTCTTTTTGACAATATCCTCTGGCTATTAATCTGGATTTATATTTGTCGATAGAGCCATCAGATTTCATTTTCTTTTTGAAAATCCATTTGCAGCCAATTGGTTTTATTCCTGGTGGAATTCAGCAATTTCCCAAGTTTTATTATTTAGAGTTGAATCAATCTCACTTTTGATTGCTTCTTTCTAACACGAAGATTCAGAAGACGACATTGCCTCTTTATATGTTTGAGGTTCATGTTCAAGTACGTAAGTGAGGAATTCCGAGCCAAAAGACTTGGAAATTCTGGCCCGTGCGCTTCTTCTTGGTTCAAATTCACCGACTTCACGATGAGTTTCATCTTCATGTGGGCTACTTGATTTTTCTCGTGTCCTTTTGGGGAAATTGTATCCGTCATTTCTCTTGTGTGGAAACACATCTTCAAAGAATGAAGCATCTATTGTTTCCATGATTGTATTTACATGGATATCATCTAAATCAGACTTGAATACGAAAAATCTATATGCACTACTATTCTGGGCAGGCCCTAGGTAGTAACAATCTATTGTTTTTGGTCCAAGTTTGACCTTCTTGGGAGGCGGGATTACAACTTTTGCCAAGCGCCCCCACACTTTGAGGTATTTGAAGCTTGGTAGGTGTCCTTTCCATAACTCATATGGAATTTTTCCCGTTTTACCGTGAGGAACCTTATTTAATATGTGATTCGACATATTCAAGGCTTCCCCCTACAAGTTCGTCATTAAACCAGAGGTTAAAAGCATTGCATTAATCATATCTTTTAATGTTCCATTTTTCCTCTCAGCTATGCCATTTTGTTGTGGCGAATATGGTGTTGTTGTTTGATGAATTATTCCATTTTCTGCACAGAACTGTTCAAACGGCGATTCATACTTTCCAACTCGATCGGATCTCAATATCTTGATCTTTATATTAAGCTGATTTTCAACTTCAGCTTTATATTTTATAAACGATGTGATTGCTTCATCTTTACAGTTTAAAAGATATAGGTAGCAATATCGTGTATAATCATTAATAAATGTGATAAAATACCTTTTCCCACCTCTTGTAGGTAAGTTTTTGAAATCACATAAGTCAGTATGAATCATTCCCAATGGTTTAGTACTTCTGTCAATAGTATGAGAAGGTTTCTTAATCATTTTTGCTTCTATGCATGTCTTACATTTGCAGTTTTTATCCACTTGAAATTTAGGAATTAATCCAATATTTTCAATTTCATTCATCTTTCGGAAATTTATGTGTCCTAATCTATCATGCCACAATAAAGTTTCATGCTCAACGATATAAGAAACTTCTTTTTTATTCGTAGCATTATCAGAATGCATATTATTGCCGATTACGGCTACATTTGCCTTAAATAGGCCATCACATAAGTAACCCCTTCCTATGTAGATTCCTGCCTTGGACAGAACCATCTTGCCTGACTCGAAGACCATCTTGAATCCCTTCTTCGAAAGCATGAACCCAGAAATGAGATTCTTGCGGATCTCTGGAACATGAAGGACATCATTCAATCTAGTAGTCTTCCCAGAAGTGAACTTGAGGGTGACTGTTCCTTTGCCTTCAACCATTGAAACCGAAGAATTGCCTATACAGAGTTTCTCATCTTGATTCAATTTGGTATAGGTTGACAAAACGGACTTATCAGAGCATATATGCCTAGTAGCACCCGTGTCCAACGACCATTGTGCAGAATTTTGAATCAAGTTGCATTCGGAGACAACTCCTGAAAAATTCGATTCATCGATGTCAATGTTATCCACCACATTTGCTTCCGAATTATTCTGTTTCTTGTGTCCGCACTGTTTTGCTTGATGACCAGTCTTTCCACAAACCCAACATTCACCATTGAATTTCTTGGAGTTCTTTTGGTTATTCTGCTTATTTTCTGGCGCCTTTCTTTTCTTGTTTTTGTTTTTGAAGTGTCCTTCTTCTATGACCCTTCAGCAACAAGCGCCTCTTCACTTTTGGGTTAAGTGACTCCGTGATTATCTGCCTCTATCTTTAATCTGATGATGAGGCCTTGTAAGGTTATCTCCTTATTTTTGTGCTTCAAGTAGTTGCGGTAGTCCCACCAGGATGGTGGTAATTTTCCAGTAATTGCTTCAAGCAGAAATGATTCACCAACTTTTTGGCCTTCTGCTTCCATTTTATGGATAATAATTTGCAACTCTTGCACTTGAGAGGTAACCGACTTTGAGTCGATCATTTTATAGTCCATAAACTTGTCAACGATGAACTTTTTCAAACTCACATTCTGCATCTTGTACTTTGTAGCCACTGCATTCCAAAGAGCTTTTGCAGTCTTTATAGGTTGGTACACTTTGTATAGGGCCTTGTCTAGGCAGTTGAGAATGTAGTTTCTGCATAAAAAGTCTGAATGCCCCCACGCATCAGTAGAATGACTATTATGCTTATTTGCGTCCTTGGCGTTTCCTGGTGTAGGCGGCACCAGTTCATCTTCTTCAAGATACTTCTGCAAACCAAGGGTGGTGAGATAGAATAACATCTGACTCTGCCATGTCATAAAATCATCACCTTCGCCTTTGAACAAGTCTGACTTGTTCAAATTGCCAGTTTTTATTGACAATTGCTCTGTTTCCATTTCTGTTTTGTTAAAAACGGGAAAGTCTTAAGATGTTAATCTTAATGTAGCAAAACAAAATTTGCAACTGCACAAACTTCTACCACAAGTTTGTAGAAAGATAATTAAACCGCAAAAATGAAGTCTAACCGAGTTCGTCTGAGGCTAGTAAATACAGTTACCTTAAGACTTTATTTTCAGCCTCTCAGGATACAACAGACGTTGCTGCACAGAATTGTAAGGAGTATGTCAGTCAGTATTTCTTGTTAATGGCGGCAGAGAAAGGGCAGAAAATAGACGAAGATGAGAAGGGAACGAATTGTAAAACTATATCGATTTGATCAGGATCGATTGGTTTATATAATCCTACTCCGTCTGTTTGAACAGATGCATCTTTCTGTATCGCACCCGTTTTGCATATACCCGTTACTGTTTGAATTCAAATGGCAACGAGTATTAACGGGTTGCATCCGTTCAATTTATCTGGGTAGCACCCATTTGCTTCTCTTGTTGGCTCGCGCCCATTTTATTGCCGCATTCATTCAAAAAACAAACCAGAAAAATGGTGACATTTTTTGTAGAAAAAATAAGATTTCTGAACAAACCCAAACCGACCCGACCCAGTTCGGTTCGGTATAGAAGGGACGGGCGGCGCGCACGCATGTGTTTGGTTCACATGATCCAAGTCCACCCCCTCGCACAAAATTACTTGACCCTAAGGGCCAATATAGGGAGTGAGGAATAGGTATATATCTTTAAATCCTTTCTTCATTTTGCCGATGTGGGACTAAAGTAAATTTCATTCATTTTCTTTTATTTCTAACAATCCCCCACATGAATGATAATATACTTTTCCCCTACACAAATTGAAATATCACTGACTACATATGGAATAATGCTTTATTTAGATAAGTAGATATTTCACTTTGAACTTTCTTTAGTTAAAACTTATCGGATATACATGGCTAATTGGTGAATTATTTCATCTTGAACCGTCTGCATTTATTGTATAACCAGACAATAAGTTTAACAAAACATTATTTCCCTTCTCACGCAATTCTTGGTTGTGTTCATTTTGTTCCTGAATAATTTCTGGTTCTGCGAGTGTATATAGAGAATATAAGCCTTTAATATTCCCATAGGGCCGACCCAGCTCATACTAACATAGGTGATCGCTGCCCTTGGGCGTATCCTACATATACCCCACTTGTTATTTTACAAGATATGGTCATCATTAAAAAGCATGGCTTTAACCTATGAAACTTTTGTAGGCATGCATTTTATATTTGTGCACCATAAGAATGTAATAGGACTATGTCCTAACAAATGCATTATGTCCTGAATTATTCAGAACTGGTTTGCCTATTGATCCTAGTCCATGGGATCTCAGCTGCTAGGGTAGCTTTCTGTATAAGATAACTCTTATTGGTTTAGGCTTTTAAACCCATTCCCCTCGATGCGCTGTCAATTTTCTCTCTTGATAACCCTTTTGTAAATGAATCTGCTAGGTTGTCATTGGTTCATAAATAATCAATGGAGATACTTCCATTTGAGAGTAATTGCCTAACTGTGTTATGGCATCAACGAATGTGTCGAGATTTGCCATTGTACACAAAGATTTTCGCTCCACTTAGCGCTCCTTGATTGTCGCAGTGAATACGTATGACCGTTATAGATTTAGGCCAAAGTGGAATATCTTATAAAAAGTGACGAAGCCATTCTACTTCTTCTCCTGCTTTATCCAAAGCAATAAACTCAGATTCCATTGTTGATCGAGCTATGCATGTTTGCTTAGTAGATTTCCACGACACTTCTGCTCCTGCTAGAGTAAAAACATAACCACTTGTAGATTTTGATTCCTCTGAATCGGCAATCCTGTTTGCATTAATATATCCTTCTAATACGGATGTATATTTTCCGTAATGCAATGAATAATTTGTTGTATTCTTTAAGTATCCAAGCACTCTCATTAGTGCTTTCCAGTGTTCCTTTCCTGGACTACTTGTATACCTGCTTAGTGGACTTACTACATAGGCTATATCTGGTCTCGTGCAGTTCATATGATACATTAGACATCCTATTACGCGATAGTATTACAGCTGCAATACACTCTCATTAGTGTTTTTATGCAGTACTTCTGACAGATTAAAAGGTGTTCTTACTCCTTTAATCCCAAGAATTTGAAATCTTTCAATCACTTTGTCTACATAATGTGACTGAGACAATTCAATTCCATTAGTGATTCTTATTATTTTGATTCCCAAAATAACATCTCCAACTCCTAAATCTTTCATATCGAAATTATTGATCAGCATTTTCTTTATAGTCTCTATAAATTTTACCTTAGAACCAAAGACTAACATATCGTCCACATATGAGCAAATCATGACATATGACTGCCCAATTTTTTTGTAATAAACCCATTTATCACATTCGTTTGTACGAAAATCATTTTGCATCATGACACTATCAAAATTTTCTTGCCATTGGTTTGGATCATGTTTACGTCCATATAATGGTTTTACCAATTTACAGACATTATTTTCATTTCCCTTATATATAAAACCTTCGGATTGCTCCATGTAGATTTCCTCATCGAGATCTCCATTCAAGAACGCCGTCTTTACATCCATATGATGAATCTCTAGATTATAGATGGATGCAATTGCTATTAACATTCTTATTCAGGTTATTCGTGTAACGGGTGAATATGTATCAAAGAAGCCTATTCCTTCTTTTTGACGATATCCTTTGGCTACTAATCTGGCTTTATATTTGTCGATAGAGCCTTCGGCTTTCATTTTCTTCTTGAAAATCCATTTGCAGCCAATTGGATTTATTGCTGGTGGAATATCAACAATTTCCCAAGTTTTATTACTTATAATTGAATCAATCTCACGTTTGAATGCTTCTTTCCAACACAAAGATTCAGAAGACGACATTGCATCTTTATATGTTTGAGGTTCATGTTCAAGCACGTAAGTGAGGAATTCCGAGCTAAAAGACTTGGAAGTTCTGGCCTTTATGCTTCTTCTTGGTTCAAATTCACCGACTTCACGATGAGTTTCATCTTCATGTGGGCTAATTGATTCTCCTCGTGACCTTTTAGGGACATTATATCTATCATTTCTCTTGTGTGGAAACACATCTTCAAAGAATGAAGCATCTCTTGATTCCATGATTGTATTTACATGGATACCATCTATATCAGACTTGAATATGCACTACTATTCTGGGCAGGCCCAAGGTAGTAACAATCTATTGTTTTTGGTCCAAGTTCGACCTTCTTGAGAGGTGGGATTGCAACTTCTGCCAAGCACCCCACACTTTGATGTATATGAAGCTTGGTAGGTGTCCTTTCCATAACTCATATGGAGAGGAACCTTATTTAATATG
Source organism: Allium sativum (assembly GCA_030737875.1). Lineage (NCBI taxonomy): Eukaryota > Viridiplantae > Streptophyta > Magnoliopsida > Asparagales > Amaryllidaceae > Allium > Allium sativum. Next base: position 299,724,183 of record CM060925.1, on the reverse strand, counting down.
TGATTCGACATGTTCAAGGCTTCCCCCCACAAGTTCGTCGGTAAACCAGAGGTTAAAAGCATTGCATTAATCATATCTTTTAAGGTTCTGTTTTTCCCCTCAGCCATGCCATTTTGTTGTGGAAAATATGGTGTTGTTGTTTGATGAATTATTCCATTTTCTGCACAGAACTATTCAAACGGCGATTCATATTCTCCACTTCGATCGGATCTCAATATCTTGATCTTTTTATTAAGCTGCTTTTCTACTTCAGCTTTATATTTTATAAACGATGTGATTGCTTCATCTTTACTGTTTAAAAGATATGCGTAGCAATATCGTGTGTAATCATCAACAAATGTGATAAAATATTTTTTCCCACCTCTTGTAGGTAAGTTTTTGAAATCACATAAGTCAGTATGAATCATTCCCAATGGTTCAGTACTTCTGTCAATAGCATGAAAAGGTTTCTTAACCATTTTTGCTTCTACGTATGTCTCACATTTTTAGCTTTTATCCACTTGAAATTTAGAAATTGATCCTAAATTTGCAATTTTATTCATCTTTCGGAAATTTGTGTGTCCTAATCAATCATGCCATAATAAAGTTTCATGCTCAACGATATAAGAAACTTCTTTTTTATTCATAGCACTATCAGAGTACATATTATAGTCGATTACGGTAAATAGGCCATCACATAAGTAACCCCTTCCTATGTAGATTCCTTCCTTAGAAAAAAACCATCTTGTCTGACTCGAAGTCCATCTTGAATCCCTTCTTCGAAAGCATGGACCCAGAAATGAGATTCTTGCGGATCTCTGGAACATGAAGGACATCCTTTAGTCTAATAATCTTCCCAGAAGTGAACTTGAGGGTGACTATTCCTTTGCCTTCAACCATTGAAACCGACGAATTGCCCATATAGAGTTTCTCATCTTAATTCAATTTGGTGTGGGTTGTAAAAACGGAATAATCAGAGCATATTTGCCTAGTAGAACCCGTGTCCAACCACCATCGTGCAGAATTTTGAATCAGGTTGCATTAGGACACAACTCCTGAAAAATTCAATTCATCGATGTCCATGTTATCCACCACATATGCTTTCGAATTTTTCTATTTCCTGTATCTGCACTCTTTTGCTTGATGACTAGTCTTGCCACAAACTCAACATTCACCATTGAATTTCTTGGACTTCTTTAGGTTATTCTGCTTATTTTACGGCGCCTTTCTTTTCTTGTTTTTGTTTTTGAAGTGTCCTTTCTTCTCTGACCCTTCAGCAATAAGCGCTCTTCACTTTTGGGTTGAGCGACTCCACGATTATCTGCCTCTATTTTTAATCTGATGATGAGGTCTTGTGAGGATATCTCCTTCTTTTTGTGCTTCAAGTAGTTGCAGTAGTCCCTCCAAGATGGTGGTAATTTTCCAGTAATTGCTTCAACTAGAAATGAGTCAGCAACTTTGTGGCCTTCTGCTTCCATTTCACAGATAAAAATTTGCAACTCTCACTAGTACAAAGCTGCTTATTTGCGTCGCCTTATTTGCGACGGTTTAGCTAAAAATATTAGTAATATGGTTATGTGCGACTGTTTTAGTTACAAACCGTAGCAGGTTGTCAAGAAAATGATGCAGAAGACAACTTTGCGATAGTTTTGTTTAAAAACAGTAGCATATGTTTATAATTTGCGACAATTATATTTAAATCTGTAGCAAATAAAGTCGGTTGGGAATAGGTAGTGGACAATATGCGACTGCTGACATATACAACGGTCGTAGATGAATAAATACGTATGGGTGTTTACGTCTTTATGTGTACACATCAGAAAACAGCATAACCCTGTAATTTTTCCACTTCTTCGATTTCATCTGTTTCTCCATATCCTCCATCCCCTCTTTTTCCCATTAATCAAGAGAGTGGATTAATCCCAAATCAACATCGAATCGACTAACATCAAATTGTAGAGCCAGTAGCATTCTCACTTTCTCATTTTTGATATACATAAAAAAACCTAAAAATGAAATCGAATCGGTTGCATCTCAGATCGACATCGTTTGTATCTCAGATCGACATCGTTTGATATAGCCAGATTTAGGGTCAGAACAAACAGATCCAGATCCATTGGCAGTACCTCCGTCGCTGCTTGTCTTCTCCACCGATCTAATACAGGTATATATACGCTACTACTTTGGGTTTCTTTTTTTGTTGGTTATGCTGTGCCAAAATCTGTACTTATGCACACAGAAGCAAGTTATTCTTGGGCTGAAGAGATCAACGGAAATCATGATGACAGGATTAACTTGATATTCTCCATACACAGTTGTTACAGTTGAAGTATTGTTTGTTTTACTTATGCAGGTATTCTCCATATAACAGGATTAATCTATTGTTAGGCAGGTTATGTAATGTTTAGCATTTTACTTGCTTTCACATACTAAAAAATGTTTAACAAAAAGAAAGGTTGTACTACCTGTTTATAATTTCATGACACACTGATTAGAAATAATGCGACTGTACTTTGAATACACACTGTACATCTAAGGATTGAGTTATATAGACCTCTGCACTGATGATTATTTCTACCGTTAATCAAAAAAGGTTAAAAACTAATGCACAATTCAAAATCTATCATCATATGTATATATATTGAACACTTACTTTTTCTTTGCTTTTTATTTGTTTTCGTATTATAATCCACAAATTGTATTAGGTAATGAGAATGCGTATATGTTATACTTGCATTTTACTCCATATTCTATCCATGAAACCTTTGGCATAAAGTATTTATTTTATGTCTGCAAGCAAGCTTTCCAATCTTGAAGTTGTATCAGTAGGAAAGATGTTCTTAATTGGACAATAAACCAAACCCTTCTAATGTTCAGTCTACTCCAGTCAAACGAAAATAGTTTCGGATGCTATCTGCTCTTATAGAAGTAACTCCGGGTAAAATCGGTCCAATCACGTTTGAAAGGTCTGCTTCAATTTTTCACAATAGAAAATATACATATACATATACATACATACATACATATATATATATATATATATATATATATATATATATATATATATATATCTGTGTGTGTGTGTGCGCGCGCGTGTAAAGGAGAAAGAGATTCTTTAACTTTAATAATAATTTTACTTCCTTTGTATATATCCATAAATAGAATTATTAATCTGAGCAATGTATACACGTAATCTTCGTTATATTCCTTTATTTGAATTATATTCCCAAACAGATACAAACAACATATAGTGTTTATTTGAATTGTCGAAAATGGAGTTATGTAGTACTTTGGGATTTCAATATTCTACCTATAAGTTTATGTTACATTATTCAGGTTGTATGAGTTACATATATAGAATTTCATTACAAAATTACATACGTCACACATTATTTTTGAATTATATTCCCTATTTAAAGACAGGCAGGCCACGAGGATTGATTCTGGTACTAATTAATGAAGACTGCCATTTATTACTACACATATTTTATTTATTAAATATGGTTAGCTATTTATTTTTTTCCAAAAAAGATACAATATCATGATGGTTCCAACCATTTGATTCAAATTTTAAAAGTTTCATTTCTATATTGATTTCTTGCCAATAGCGATAGATGTTATTATAGCACGTTTAAAATTAATCTTTACTTATACAGCGAAAATTTGGAAAAGAATAACCAATGTTCTTAATGTCTTTATCTACAAATCTAATTATATACATAGATGGAAATGGTTGATGTATACCCAAAGGATACATTGTACGTGAGTGGATAAAGATCGTTTATTTACAATTCCCACGGAACTTTTAAGCAGAGGTTATATATAAACCGAAACTATAACTGATGATCTTTAATGACTTCAATATTTTAGTCAATCTTTCTATATATCTTAACAAGTTCTCCACACACATATTTTTCGTATCATCGCTTTTAACTATTAGTAATTGAGCACAATGCCCTATTTGCTAAATGCTATGTATGCAGCAAGCTTTCCTCAAGTTCTAGCACCTTTTACTACATTTGCAAACAAGGTTGCTTGTGTTCTTTCTTCCAAACTAAAATTGCATACAACTTTCTTTATTATTTTCGAGTTTTTGTTAGCAGTTTAGGTATGAATATACTTGGTGTATGAATGACACATTTCACTATTATTTTGTGGAGCTTTCTGTGGACTATTCTTCTTGCAAGAATAACAAAACGTCCTGATATTCTGAAATAGTCCATAATGTGAATTCAATAGATAATCATAGCACAATTTTGTATGAAATATTTTCTTTATAGATTTCTTTATATTTTGCGCATAGCATAAAAAATATTGTATTCATAAAACGATATACATTTACATTATAGCTGAACAAGTTAATCCTCCTACCTTGCTAGAGAAAGCTATTAGCAGAGCATGCTTGCAGAAGGTTTTTATTTGCAAACATAAAAACTAAATAATTTGGTTCCGGTAATCTAGGATGTGAATCTAATAAACACTTTAAAATTATTCAGTATGAAATATTTTCTATATGTATTTCAATATTTTTAGCACTTACCATTGAACATTATATATTAATAAAACCATAAATGTTTACATTATAGTTAAACAACTTAAACCTTGTAGCTTGATAGAAGAAGATATTAAGATGTATCCTTGCAAAATTCTTTGTTGGTGCACTTAAACATTAAATAAATCAATTCCTTTTTCTTTTTCTTTTTTGAATTTGGAATTTTTAATTCATATGTTTGTTGTTAAATTTGCTTTTTTCCATGATAATCTCTATTCTATATGAAATGACAACAACAACATTTTCCTGCTGAATGTTTCATCCAATATTTTTTTAAATGGTACTTTTTCAATCTTTAAATATGTATGTATGTATGTGTATATGTATGTTTGTGTATATATAATGTAGCATGGAATGGGACTGCATAAATTTTCAACTTTTCAACAACCACAAATCATGTTACTATTTTCCAGCTTGCTTTTTCACTTTTTTTTCACGAATTAGTCTTTTTGTGACAATACAACGAGTAAGATGATCAAAAGAGTGATTGCACAAACTTAGATAATTTACAAAAGACATTGGATAAGTTCAACTTGAATGGGTATATATTGAAAGGAACTAACTTATGGAATGTTTATATTCACATGTCAAACAGATATTTTTTTTGAGAACAGAGTTATGTGCCTTATACCCAAGACGTTAAAGAAAAATCCACAAATTAATTTGTGATGAAGAGCAATGTTTTATTGTCCATGAAAATATAATTATATTAATTGAGGATGCAATTATTCTTGACACGGATATGTGCATGTCATAAGCCAATCAATTAAACATTTCTGTTGATGGCACGGTCCATGTATGGAACTTAGATACGCACACGGGATGAGCCTAGCTCCAATACTGAATTAGATAACCATTTATTATAAAAAAATAAAAAAAAATTAAGCTATTTGGTAATGTGAAAGACGATATCTCAATAATTACGGAGGGCCAATTACATCAATCAGAGTATATTCAAAAATTCTAATCATAAAGCTGTAATAGTTTTTCATACAAGTTGCGTGATGAAGAAAATAGTCAGCATGGCTTTGGTAGATGGACCAAACAACTTCAAAAGAAATACAACACTAGATGTGTATTATACAACAACATATTGATGCTTTGAAGCAACAATTTAATAAGCTAATTATGCAAAAAATTAAATAATAAAAATATGATATCTTCTATGCATTTGCACATTCTAATGAAAAATGGATGATGCTAATAGAAAATCTGATTATTCTAGGATATTTAGAGGTAAGTGAGGCAACACAAATGTGGTATTTTATGCAGTTTACCTAATATGCTAATTGGATAAATTGAGCAATGTTTTTATTTCATATATGTTATTGATGTAATCTACAGATGAGTATATCATCACTGTTATTAGAGGAAGTTATGCTCTTTTGATGGCATTTATGTTCCGACACTTTAATATCCTAAGTCCTAGCACAAAAGAAACCATTAGCAAAGTGAATCACTTAATTCTACATTTTGCAATCTGACTGGCAAATAGTGGTTACTCACGGAGGCTCAAGTAATGATTGTTTAGTTCGACTGTAATCTCCTTGGAGCAAGAGGTGATATCCTTTCACCTAGATCTATTAAATTTACATGGAACTTAGAAGATTATAGTGTATAACAACTCTATACATGCTTAATTACTGATCCTCATGTTTTCTACATTTAACCCAAGCAGTCTTTTCTTTCTTCCAATGAACGTTGAATGATACAAGCTTGGATAGTGCATTGAAGCTTATCATGAAATTTCAAAATTACTGTTTTAGCGTTGAGATTATTTTAATCTAACATTGTAACATACGACTATGGCACAATGAATAACATCATTTTTATTTTTGGATTAACTAAATATTTTTTAAATATGGAAAACTGATATTAATGCCGATAGATCTTAGCTAATCTAGATTAAAAAAAAATCAAGAAATATATCAACACACTTTGTTGAAGGTTTTGATTCTGCCATTATTCTAATATAATTTGGTCTAATTGGGTCTTTCTATGAAAGACATGTTATACATGCTACTGGAAGTTATGTGGCTGCCTACCTTACATTATGGAGATTATACAGCTTATTACGCTCTGATGCGACGCAGTCTAAGGTCGAATTAATTTTTTTCTTCTGTTTTGTTCTAAAAAAATTTCCTCATGGTAAAAGCAATACATTGTTGTACATGAAGAAGAATTTTGCTATTCTTATATATTGCATTATGGTGATTATGATGTGTAATCATGGGTCTAATTGGCTATGTGAAGCATTACTACTTATAAAAAAATTAATTACACATCATATTTTGAGTTATTTTTCACATTTTAGGAAGAATCTCATTCGGCTTACGCAAAAAGTGCTGAAGTGTTTTCTTTGTTAAAAAAGTCCATACATTATATCGTACAACACTATTAACTGAATATGCATTCCCTATTCAAGAATGTTTATCATGTAAGTTTGTTAATATTTTCATGAGAAAAATAAATTTTAAAAATTACAACATGAATACATATGTTAAACCATCATCCACCTAAAAATAATCTAAAAATGTTTGTTTATAAAATTTTGTGAACCCCATATGCATAGCACGGGTTTGCACTAGTTGGTTGTTACAAAGCAGTCAATTCATAGTTTGTTTATTGGGTTGCTTTAGGTTGCAGCTTTTTAGCTTTCATGATTTTGCTTCTCATTTACTTGAAAATTATGGTTTCATTGATATGGCATATTTCCTGTCCATGCATTCATTTTATGGCCTAATTAACTTTAGTTGTATAATATTTTAGTTATTGGTCAAGAGAAATGCTACGCTTTGCTTTCCATGGGAAACCTATGGAATATACAAAAGTTATATTATAAGTTGTGCACAAAATACGATGCCCTGATTTGTATTACTAATTACTATGCTTCAGGTAAAATGTGGAGTTCTTGGCAACACTGGTCTGCTTGCAATGTTATTGCATGGTTGACAGAAAAATTCTGGGAATTCGTCATTTGTATGAAAGGTCCATCTAAGCAAGGACAAAGGTAAATAGATATTTATATCATCACTGCCTTATTATTTAAATTGCTTTATGACGGTATGCTGCATTTGTTAACTTGAAGTTTTGTTGTTTTCCATATATTATTCAGCCTGTGGATTGAATTGTGTGTAGCTGTACCTTATGCCCAATGAATGGTTTAGCCATGCATCAGGAGATAAATTTATATCTTGGTTGTGTTCACTACGGTTATGCCATTTATATGTTTCACTTTTATCTATAAGACAAACACAAAGTATTTCTTATGCTCTAATCATTTCTAAAAGATTAATATGCTGGACGAAGGACAACAAAGGAAAATTGAAATGATTTGATATCAGATTGTGTTTGGGCTTTAATATTAGTAGAACTTACATGGTGTAATCATTTGTAATCAATGAGAGGTGCAATCGTTGAATATTAAAATCACAACAAATTCATTTGTTATTTATTTAACTAATATAGGTTATTTCCAATGGTTATAGCGCTATTCATCACTGATTTCAAACTATAAATATTGTTTTACTGGCAATGACGTCCTTTAGCCTCTCTCGTTATCTAAATATAAGATACAACAACATAAGTAACAATTATTAAGAAACTAAGAAATGTCATCCCAAAAATATCCGACTCTGAACAGCACTTGTTGTAAACATCAGGCTACCCCACAAATTCGTGTTAGTAATTCAAATTACATTACCCAATAATTAGTTTATGATTACAAATATATGAATATGTATAATATACAATTATTCCACTAAAAATGCAGGAAGTGGCTGAAATGTTAAATGGTTGTAGACACATATCATGGGGAACTAGGATAGGTTATGTTATTGTTCCTATCCAAAATAGTGAAATGTGAAGACCCGCTCGCTAATCTTCTCAAAGCGATAAAGATTGCTGAGAGAAAGCGAAGATCTTTGGAAGCTATTTTCACCTATATTTGCTTCTGCCTGGGCGTGAATATTTTTGGAATTAAGGTTTGTTTATCTGAAGCAACAGTTTATTTTCAGGTTTGTTGGCATTTCATTTACCATAATTCTTCTCTTCTTTCAAAATGGATTATAGATAACATCATTACTTAGTGATGGGCTGCCCCGCTACATTAAAGTGTCTCAGTCCAATATTGTATGGCCATACGATGAAGTTGCCTACCGTGGCCATTCACTTATCTGTCCTGTTCCAAATGTATATGGGCACCCACAAGTAAGTCCTTATGCTATTTATATTCAAACGCACCTAAGAAACTTTAGACATAATTCAGCATATGAGAATTTCAATCGAAATCCACATCCGATCTGAAGTTGAGTGATAAAAATGCATAAGTTTTAAGTTCATCAGATTAACAATATTCCCTTTTTTTGTTATGGATGCACAAGAAAATTAAAAATAATAATCCATGGCTTTCTCCTCTGTTCCATGGCCTTTCAAAAAAAGTAAAAATACACAAAAATTGATTAGAGAAAGTAGTGTAGGTCTTCTAGATCCCTCTCAGAACTGGAAGACGGTGCTAGGCTGAACAAACAGCGGTCTCAAATCTTCAGGCGAGACTCTATATTGGCAAAACGGTCGCCTGACTCGAGAAAACATAATTGTATTGCAGGATGTTTTTCCGGTATTTGATTTTATTTTTTTATACTTCCAGCGTTGCACTTGCGTGCATTTAATAAATATTGATGTTTATATTATATTAATTAAAAAGAAAATAAGTGAATTGATGTGTGCTTAAGTTGAAAAGCATTGGTTGTCAACATTTCTGATTTAAATTATTTTGTTTGTAATATTATGAGAAATCAGTAGTAAAATTATAGATAGTCGAAAGGAAGATGGTGACGGGGATCACAAACTATTATAAAATTTGGTTGATCGATGTACATAAAAGTTCATAACGGCCTCTGAAATATTGACCAACATAGCCTTTATTTTCAAGATGACGCTTTGTGTGAGTATGTCATCATTCGGCAGTGGCTTTTACATGAAATAAATAGTTCAAGGGACAATGTCCATAACATAAATCTGAAACCTGTGAATTTTTTTCAGAATGTATGTGTACAACTGTTTCATGTTACTATTCCTAATATATATAGAACATATTAATGCCTTTTATTTTTGATTGCTCTAGTGTGTCAAACTATTTGTAAACAGCAATAATATTATACACATGTTTATGAAATAGTTTATAAGCTGGTGATTGACAGTTTATAAGCTGGCGTGCCCAGTCCAGTATGTATTGAGGATGTATGTGTTGTGGGAAAATTGCTCTGATACCAATCTGTTGTGCAAAAGTTGCACAAATGCGGAAGCGCGATAAGCAGGATCTAGATTTGCCAATTGTACATCAATCTAATATGTTAGCAATTATTCTATTACATCAACAAAATAGTAAACAACTATAACAGAGAAACAAAGAGACACAATATTTATACTGGTTCCACTATCCTTGAGATAGTGTACGTCCAGTCCAACAGAGAGAGATTTTATTCCATATGAGAGAACTACAAGAGCTTACAAAATAAGAGTTTACATATCTAAACCTCAATCAGGTTTAACAAGAAGAGACACCATTGGGGATCACTGGCTCCAAGCCAGGATGGGTTTACACTAAAGTCTACCCCTCAATATATAGCCAGTGCAAATGTATGTGAGTCATCAATAAAATTACCAACATATGGTAATAATATAATGGAGTAAATTATCATAGCAACAATTGTGCAAACATAGAAAGTAAATCAATCAATTTCTTTAGCATAGATGGAAGAAATTAACCTCTTCATTTATTTCTCTGCCACCTCATCAAATGCAATCAATGCATTCCCATTATAAAAATACTTACTTTCCATTCTTTACAAATTTGCTCCAATCAATTTGTGATTTTGTATCATCAATTTTAACAGCATGGAAACTAATTATCTCTTGATTGTGTGATCTACACTATAGACTAGAACTTTATAAGCTGGTGTGCACGACAGCGTTGAATAATTGAGCGATGCAGGGTTTCAACTTTAAATGCCGGTACTTATTGCACAAACGAGTGCCCTATCAAATGAGCTGCATCCCCATCCTTGTGGAAAATAATAAACACCAGATTGTAAATGCATAGTGTAAGCAGTGGATCATAATTGGACAAAGTCCAAATAGAAACAAAATAAAGGTCAGAAAATTGTTATTATTAAAGACCCATTAGACTCTTCCCCGCTTCATAATTTGCACTTGTTTTGTTTCCCCTCCACAAATTCGTTAGTTTACAAATTAATGGAAGAACATCCGCATCTCATTAGTTTGTTAATAAAAATGATAGGTTATTGTATTTAAATTACTTATCATGTAAATAATAAAAATCTTGTGACACACGAAGCACTAAATAATATAGTAGAATTATATAGCGGAAATAATTCCACTGTACTTTAGACAGCAAAAGGTTCAATTTCAGTTATACAATGCTTCCTACCATTCCCTGCCCAGTCCAATATTGCGTGAATTTGATTTTACATGTCTTGAAAATATTGACAGTTAATATACTTGTGTTCTATTTACAGTCCAGTATTGCGGGAACTCTTTTTGTAGTAATAGTACAGTATTACTTGTGTTCTATTTACAGTATTGTGTGAATTCTATTTACAGTCCAGTAATATACTTATGTTCTATTTACAAACTAATTGCTAGCTCACGATTCGTTTTTGTTCAATGATTTTAACTTCAATGTTCAATTAAAATAATAAACTTGCATTTATTTTGACTGGGAAACTTTGAGCTGTTATGTTTGTACGTAGCTTGGAAGTTGTTTGAATATTTGCACGTGAAAAAGCAAATACGCTAGCAGATACTGAGTATAAAATGGTTGAAATACTTGATCGTTAGTTGCTTTGGGACTATTGTACTTCTTGTTCCCTATTTGCCGTGACCATTATTACTGGCCTGATCTTTAGGATAGTACCAGCACACCTTACTATGGATGTTTGTTGTGATTATATTATTTGTCCCTCTCTTAGGTATGAATATTGATGTTGTTTGATGAGTGGATGGTCGTATATTAAATTTAGATAGGAAAAAATATTTGACAGCGTGAACCTATAATATTTGGAACCTGCATGCTTGTTTTGCCTGCTTTACATGCAATAGTATTTAAGGTTTGTTGAGCTCACTTTTGTCCCTCATTTATGAAATATGTGAAAGTTTGATACGCTGAACATGAAAGAAATACTCATCTCCAGGCTGAATATATTGATTTTTACGTTTATACTCAAAGTGAGCGTAACATGGAAATTCGGCGATCTAAGTAATATAACTGAAAGCTAAAATTTATGAACCACTTGATAGAGATGAAGTGTAACTTATTTTAGGACCAATATTGTTCATTTGCAAGGTGTTGTGTATTGAAAATATTACAATTCCCAGACATAGGTTATAAAATCTTGGACTATGTATATATATATATTAACCTGTTGCACCTATATTATGTTGTTTAGTACCTCTGAAATGTTTCACTCATTGGGTATGCACTATGCAGCCATTGCCATCTTCCCCTATTTAAACCTGAACGCATTTTTGTGTACACATGTAGTGATGCATATAGAATTTGTAGTAAACATAGAACTTTTAACCATTTTGATACATTACAAATTCTTATCAAACTTCTTGTACTGCTGTTATTCATTACTAACATGGTTGACCTTTTTGATGCATTTTTCCATCATCTAGAAGTACAGATCCAACAAGAAGTTGCTAAATGTTAGATAAACGAATTTAATTATTTTGAGGAGAAATTACTTGCTTATTAATATGCTTGTTCTCTCCTTTATCAGCTTTCTGCTTCGCGTAACCTGGAGGAGAAAAACAACAAGCCAAAGTTAATGCCAAACCAAAGTTTACAAAAAGGATGCGATCAGTTCACATAACTTCTATGATACCATTTACGGTACTTTTCATGTCACTATTTTGCAGTTCATGATCAGTTCCTTGTTTGCATATTTTTTAGCATCCAATTTGAGTCTGGATACTATGTTTGATATATTTTCAATTGCAGTCAAAATAATGCCATTTTGGTTTTTTTTGGCAGATGCTGATTTAAGTCAACCATCACAAAGACAAATTGTGTTATTTTTAGTTTTAAGCTGGATGATCCATTTTTTTTTTTTTTTGTAGTCATGTGAAGAACGTTAATTTCTGATGAAATAAGTATTATGTAAGTATTTACACGTATTGGTTGGAGTTTAGCATATGACTAGCCATGACTCATGTAAACTGATTATGTTGTATGGTTGTCAATATTAGTGTTTTCTTTTCAAATGATATTAGATATTGTGAATTGTGTATATATTTCTTATGTTCATATATTTTCTGAATTGCTTATAAGCTAAGAAATGTTGAACTGTATTGACAGCTGACATTCATAATGGTTGAGATGAAATGCGGTTGTGTTAGACCTATTGAATTCAGAAGGTATTTGCTACTGTTATAAACAAAATACAGTCGCAAATGCTAAACTTATCGCATCTGTTATTTTAAAATCTTTCGCACAAGGTCAAAGTTTTGAAGTTAAATATCAGTTTTTTGCTACTGGTGTAAAACAAACCGTCGCTAATGAATTAGCCAATGGCGACTGTTATTATAGAATACCCGTCACAAGAACATGTATATTGCGACAGTTTTAAAACCGTCGCAATAAGTTTACATATATTGCGATGGTCGCATATGCGACGGTTGTCAAACAGTCGCAAATAAGCTTAAACAACCGTCGCAAATGACCTGTTTTGTTGTAGTGTCTTGCATTTGGGAGGTCACCAACTTTGAGTCGACCATTTAATAGCCCATAAACTTGTCAACAATGAACTTTTTCAAACTCACATTCTGCATTTTGCAATTTGTAGCCAATGCATTCCAAAGAGCTTTTGCAGTCTTTATAGGCAGGTACACTTTGTACAGGACCTTATCTAGGCAGTTGATAATTTAGTTTCTGCACAAAAAGTCTGAATGCCTCCACGCATCAATAGAATGACCATCTTGCTTATTTTCATCCTTGGCATTTCCTGTTGTAGGTGGCACCAGTTCATCTTCTTTAAGATACTTCTATAAACCAAGTGTGGTGCAATAGAACAACATCTGACTCTGCCATGTTAGAAAATCATCACCTTCGCCTTTGAACAGGCCTGGCTTGTAAAAATTGCCAGTTTTTGTTGACAATTGCTCTGCTGCCATTTCTGTTTTGTAAAAAACGGGAAAGTCTTAAGAAGTTAATCTTAATATAGCGAAACAGATTTCACAACTACACAAACTTCTTTCACAAGTTTGTAGAAAGAAAGTTAAACCACAAAAATGAAGTCTAACTAGTTCGTCTGAGGCCTATAAATACAGTTTCCTTAAGACTTTATTTTCAGCCTCTCAGGATACAACAGACATTGCTGCACGGAATTGTGAGGAGTATGTCAGTCAGTATTTCTCGTTAATGGTGGCAAAGAAAGAGCAGAAAACAGACGCAGATGAGAGGGGAACGAAATGTAAAACTATATCGATTTGACCAGGATCGATTGGTTTATATAATCCTACTCGCGTCTGTTTGAACAGATGCATCTTTCTGTATCGCGCCCGTTTGGAATATACCCATTACTGTTTGAATTCAAATGGCAACGAGTATTAACGGGTTGCATCCGTTCAATTTATCTGGGTCGCACCCGTTTGCTTCTCTTGTTGGTTCGCACCCATTTTATTGCCGCATTCATTCAAAAAACAAACCAGAAAAATGGTGATGTTTTTTGTAGCAAAAATAAGATTACTGACCAAACCCAAACCCGAACCGACCCGGTTCGGTATGGGACGGGAGGGCGGCGTGCGCGCGCGTGGGTGTTTGGTTCCCATGACCTATGTCCTCCCCCTCGCATAAAATTACCTGGCCCTATAAGCCAATATAGGGAGTGAGGAATAGGTATATATCCTTAATCTTTCTTTATTTTGCCGATGTGGGACTAAAGTAAATTTCATTCATTTCATTGATTTCTAACAATCCCCCACATGAATGATAATAAACTTTTCCCCCAAACAAATTGAAATATCACTGACTACATATTGAATAATGCTTTTTTAGGATAAGTAGATATTTCACTTTGAACTTTCCTTAGTTAAAACTTATCGGATATACTTGGCTAATCGGTGAATTATTTCATCTTGAACCGTCTGCCATTATTGTATAACCAGACAATAAGTTTAACAAAACATTATTTCCCTTCTCATCCAATTTCTTGGCTGTGTTCATTTTGGTCCTAAACAATTTCTGGTTCTGCGAGTATATACAGAGAATATAAGCCATTAATATTCTCATAGAGCCGACCAAACTTACACTAACATAGGTGATCGCTACCCTTAGGAGTATCCTACATATACCCCACTTGTTATTTTACAAGATATGGTCATCATTTAAAAGTATAGCTTTAACCTATGAAACTTCTGTAGGCATGCATTTTATATTTGTGCACCATAGGAATGTAATAGGACTATGTCCTAACAAATGCATTACGTCTTGAGTTATTCAGAACTGGTTTGCCTATTGATACTAGTCCGTGGGATCTTCAGTCCCTAGGATAGGTTTCCGTATAAGATAACTCTTGTTGGTTTAGGCTTTTAAACCCATTCCCCTCGATGCGCAGTCAATTTTCTCTCTTGATAAACCTTTTGTAAATGGATCCGCTAGGTTATCATTGGTTCTTACATAATCAATGGAGATAGTTCCATTTGAGAGTAACTGCCTATCTGTGTTATGGGGTCGACAAATGTGTTGAGATTTTCCATTGTGCACAAAGTTTTTCGCTCTACTTAGCGCTGCTTGATTGTCTCAGTGAATACATATGGCCATTACAGGTTTAGGCCAAAATGGAATATCTTCTAAGAAGTGACGAAGCCATTCTACTTCTTCTCCTACTTTATCTAAAGCAATAAACTCAGATTCCATCGTTGATCGAGCTATGCATGTTTGCTTAGTAGATTTCCACGACACTAGTACTCTTGCTAGAGTTAAAACATAACCACTTGTGGATTTTGATTCCTCTGAATCGACAATCCAGTTTGCATCACTATATCCTTTTAATACGGCTGAATATTTTCCGTAATGCAAAGAATAATTTGTGGTATTCTTTAAGTATCCAAGCACTCTCATTAGTGCTTTCCACTGTTCCTTTCCTGGATTAATTATACCTGCTTAGTCGACTTACAGCATAGGATCTATCTGGTCTCGTGCAGTTCATCAGATACATTAGACATCCTATTACGCGAGAGTATTTCAGTGGCATTACACTCTCACTAGTTTTTTTATGCAGTACTTCTGACGGGTTAAAAGGTGTTCTTACTCCTTTAATCCCAAGATTTTGAAATATTTCAATCACTTTGTCTACATAACGTGATTGAGATAATTCAATTCCATTTGAGGTGCCTATTATTCTGATTCCCAAAATAACATCTGCAACTCCTAAATCTTTCATATCGAAATTGTTGATCAGCATTTTCTTTATGGTCTCTATAAATTTTACATTAGGACCAAAGATTAACATATCATCCACATATAAGCAAATCATGACATATGACTATCCAATTTGTTTGTAATAAACACATTTATCACATTCGTTTATATGAAAACCATTTTGCATAATTACACTATCGAATTTTTCGTGCCATTGTTTTGGAGCTTGTTTGAGTCTGTATAATGATTTTACCAATTTACAGACTTTATTTTCATTTCTTTTGGACATAAAACCTTCAGGTTGCTCCATGTAGATTTCCTCATCGAGATCTCCACTCAAGAACGCCGTCTTTACATCCATATGATGAATCTCTAGATTATAGATGGATACAATTGCTATTAATGTTCTTATTGAGGTTATTCGTGTAACGGGTGAATATGTATCAAAGAAGTCTATTCCTTCTTTTTGACGATATGCTTTGGCTACTAATCTGGCTTTATATTTGTCGATAGAGCCATCGGCTTTCATTTTCTTCTTGAAAATCCATTTGCAGCCAATTGGTTTTATTCCTGGTGGAATATCAACAATTTCCCAAGCTTTATTACTTAGAATTGAATCAATCTCAATTTTGATTGCTTCTTTCCAACACGAAGATTCAGAAGACGACATTGCCTCTTTATATGTTTGAGGTTCATGTTCAAGTACGTAAGTGAGGAATTCCGAGCCAAAAGACTTGGAACTTCTGGGTCGCATCCGTTTGCCAAAAGACTAGGTGATTACTGGATAGTCAAAATAAAGAACAACAATATTTTGGTTATTCGTCCTCGTCAATAAGAAAATTTTTAATTATGAGGACTAGTAATCTTGATTAATGAGTTTATTGAGGGAAAAGTGCTATACACTAATTTTTCTCTTTCTTCTCTCATTGGAAAAAGAAATTGATGAAAAATAAGCCCTTTTAGTAATTGATCTATTGTATTCTCTATTAATGAGAAAACTTTTTTATTCATGGCCAGTTTATTTAATGAGATTGATTAACATTAAGACGAAAAATTCACATTTATTTTTGTTTCTCACTGAATTTATCTATTCTAAGAGAAGCCAAAGCAATATCTTTTTCTTTCTTTCTTATTTGCCCCTTAAATTTCTCAAAATTAAAACTTTTACTCAACAAGTTATAAAATTTTCACGTTGCTAAGTTGCATTAATGATAATTATATAGTAAGAAATGCATTTCTTTGGAACTATTATCATACAACTCATTTTTAGTACAATATCTTTTTATGATAGGAATATTGTTATTTTTATTTAATTTATCATTTAAATACAAAAAATATAAATAAATAAATTTATGTAAGTTATTACACAATTTTACCGGACATTGGAGCAGTTCGGATTTATCCTTAACGGTACGCGTTTCGAGTTTGTAACAAAAATTCAGGCTCATAGCGGATTGGGGTAGGGCTCTAAATTTTCAGGATGAAAAACCCACCTCAACCTGTCTTATTGTGATCTCTACTTTTCTAGAAAACACACAAGATACGTGTTTACTATATAATAAATTCAGGGTTCCAGAATTGGGAAACAAGCTGATTATCCGGTAATCTGTAGATGAAATCTTCAAGAAATATTCTTGTGGCCGAAATGCTTGATACCCTCACTTTCACCACAAATTTGTCTCCACTCTGCAGTTTATTACCAGTAATCAGAAAAACATGTAGAAAATGTTCAGATTTTTGAACAATTCGCGTTGAACTTAATTATTTGGACTTAATTAAGAAAAATTAAGACACATAATCATTATATACTCGTAGTGGTGCATAGAACTTCAAAGACATGCTAGCAAGAGCTAATGCCTGGCCATTTTGGGCCACGCTGTCTGCATCGATGCTAAGGCCAAGCCTTCTGAAGAACTCATGGTGACCATGCTGGCAATAACCTGAATAAACAGCATTGTTAACAACGCCATATTGATCGAGTTCATAATCACGTACTTGCAGTTCACATTCCACGAATTACTTTTCCCTGAGAAGAATGCTAGCAATCAGTAACCGACAAAGTTTAAGGAAAAACAATGTTGATATATATTATTATGCGTAACCAAACCTTAAGCCTTCCTCATTTTCAGATATAGCTGTTTTGAATGTACTTGACATATCTGGACAGGGGCGGATTTACGGATAGGCCAGCTAGGGTGTAACACCCCACCTCCGCTAGGGTCACTCACAAAGGGAATGCACTAGGCTTGGTGAAGCATTATCGAGGTAAACATGCACAGAAATATTACAAGACAGAACATATATAAAACAGCAGAAGTAAAACATATTTCATTACTTTTATAAAATAAGGTCTAAAGCCTTTTACATCAGATTACATCAAAACCTGTCTTGCAATCATAAAGAAGCATAAAACCGTTTCATGAATTATTCCCCAAGTAAAACAGTAAAGTAGCCATAGCCAAGAAAAGTCCAAGCCATGCGTGATGACCTTCAAGCAGAAGAAATCCGAACTAGATAACATTGTTTCCACCCTGAAACCTGGGGGGGAAACGGAAGACAAAGAGGCGAAACAAAACGGGGTCAGTCATAAAGACTGGTAAGTCCTATCTACTTCCAGTACAAAAACAGGTAAAGGTAACGTGACATGCATAAATTGAAAGTAAACATAAGGATGACGACAAGATAGATAAACTAAACCAGGGTAACAGGCTGAACTACTGTAGCAAGGTAAACTAAGATATCATGATAAACTACGGTGTCATGATAAATCAAGGTATCACATCGTCAGGTTTCTATCAAGTATAATATCCCAAGGTATCTATCCTGTATAACATCCCACGGTATCTATCATGTATATTTCTCATGGTTCTAACATGTATATTTGCCCTGCACCTCTCGTACTAGTATCCCAACCCGCGTCATGTGTTAACTATGAATGTCCCTTGCCCAATGTCATGTAATGGTCCATGTCAACCTAATATATATAGCATATGTAGGCTTTTCCCAACTCGTATGTTTCTTTCCGTGTATAAGTTCAGTCCTTTGCCGTAGGCCATACGGGCTTTCCCATGTAAACGTTTTATCCTTGAGGTTATTTTGGACTGCTACCATTGATCTAGTTATGTTTCCTTACCACGAACTATCGCGCGTTCACTTAGGATTTATGCTACCTAGGACTACTAGGGATTATGCTACCTAATGAACGTTTCCGTGTCTCGGTTCGGGTTCAGCCACCTAGGGCCACAAGGGATTATGCCACCCGTCAACCGCACCCTTTATCCCGCGTATGTATCGTGAACCGTTTTCCATGTCTAGACGCACATGTTCCTCAATGTGCCATCTGAGTTCCGTGCCAGGGCAATTCAAGAAATAAGGAACTCGATCGGGGGCTTCAAGTCGTCTGCAGATGCAGATATCAAGGTCTGTTTTTGTACCCGTGGCTATGGTCCCACGTGACCCCTCCCTCAACTACTGAAAGGCAATCCAAGAAAAATCATGTATGAGAACTACACTAGGCCCATCGATGCCCATTTCCAGATAGCCAACCTCACCCATAACTTGATAGCTAGTATATGGTCTCTTGGGAGTTCCCTGCCTTTCCGTACGTACACGATTGACTAAAGATGGTAGGTAGTCGGCGACATGCTATCCCGGGGCAAAATCAAGTATCGTCGACTCCACGCTAATCCATCCCAGTCTTTAAGTTTCTCGCATAGCAACCAAGGCATACTCTTGGCTCTTCTACCGCAGACCTTAACCCCTGTGAGGCCGGGTTTCATGGACCACTTGCCACCTCACAGAGGGATACCAAGAGTACCCTCACGTTCCCCGAAGCTTCCGCTTCGTCACCCAGTTCGCTGGAGCTTTTATCCAAGTCAGATAACTTGCTCCTCCTCGAATACTAAGCGATGACCTACCATACCAGGTTACTCATCTCTTTATGAACTAGTCTCATGTCCTTAGCTAAGAATTATTACTTAGTTACCCTTAACTAAGGTTTACCACTTAGCTCCTCTTTCCGCTATCCTTGTTAACTACGATTTCCAACCTAGTCCCCTGAGCTAGGGTTTTGTCAAATGGGTTAAGTGTTGTTATCCAAGTTCATGACTTAACCTGCCCACGAATCATGTCAAGATTGTCTAAGTACTCAAGTTCAAGGATTAGCCCTACAGGTTGGTTAAGTGTACCAAGAAGCTCATGACTTAACCCTATCAAGTCAAATTGGTTAAGTATTTATTTGTCTTAACCCTATCAAATTATCATGTTAGATTGATTAAGCATAGATTATCTTAATCCCATCAAATTGTCAAGTCGGATTGGTTAAGTGTAGGTTAACTTAACCCCATCCACTAATCGTATTACACTGGTTAAGCCTATTTTAAAAGGTCTTGTGACTTAACCCTACCAGACCCACGTACTAGATTGGTTAAGTGTAGGTTACTTAACCTCATTAAATCATCACGTATAATTGGTTAAGTAAAAGTTACTTAACCCCATTAAATTATCATAATAAATTAGTTAAGTATTGGTTACTTAACCTCTTTGGATTACCAAGTTTAGATTGGTTAAGTGTTTAACTTAACCCCGTCGAATTACCGTGTTTAGATTAGTTAAGTATAGGTTACTTAACCCCATCTAATTACCGTGTTTAGATTAGTTAAGTCTTAATTACTTAACCCCATCTAATTACCGTGTTTAGATTAGTTAAGTCTTAATTACTTAACCCCATCCCCTAATTGTCTTGTATGGTTAAGTGTCATTAAGAAATCAACCCCGGTCCCACTTAACCTACCCATTCGTGTCATATCGGTTAAGTGTCATTAGTCAACTTTACTTAACCTTATCATGTGGCATTAATTTAATTAATGCACTCTCAACCTCTCACATTAGACCTTGTTGTGGTTACTAGTTAAGCCGAGCGGGTCCGGGTAGTTTTACACCACAACCTAGTCTAACCTCAAGTCTTAAGCGTGACATGACCAACTTCTCACATTGGATCTTATTGTTTGTAGCCACTAGTTAAGCCGGGCGGGTCCGGGTAGATTTATGCTACAAACTCAACCCAACCTCGAGTTGGCCACTTTCATGTTTGGCCTAGTGTCTTTTTACACTTACAACCCACCCATGTCTAGTTCAAGTTCCTTGTTTTCCCACGTGTCATGATCATATTTAAATGTACCATGAATGTGATGTTCTCATGTAAGCCCCATGTCAAGTTTTTCATGTATTACCCACGTTTACCCTAAGCTACCCAAACGTATTTCCAACCCAAGTGGAAGAGAGTCACATAGTAGGGTATTATGCCAACATATTGGCCACAAACATGCATGGTATCATAAGGGAATTTGGCCACAAACATGCATAGTACCATAAGGGAATTTGGCCACAATCATGCATAGTTTCATAAGTGAATTTGGCCACAAACATGCATAGTGCCATAAGGGAATTTGGCCACAAGCATGCATAGTTTCATAAGTGAATTTGGCCACAAACATGCATAGTGTCATAAGGGAATTTGGTCACAAACATACATGATACATAAGGGGTTTGGGTTCATTTACATGCATAAGCCCCAAAGTCAAATCTTTGCCAATGTTTCACAAGTCAAATGGTTCCCAAAGGTTCATGCTAGCATTTCATAGATAAAGATTCAAACTTGCAAGATATACTAGGTTATACATAACATGAGTGGCATGATTAAGTCGCTAAAACATAACCCAAAATCATATGTTCATGATAAAGGGGTATACTAGGTTTACATGGGTTAACATACTTATGTTACATCTCATTTTATCCCATGTCACATTAGAACCACCGTTAGAATCTACAAGTAGCTAGAACTTACATAGCGAGGCTTAGGAAAAGAATCATGCATCATCTTGACGAAGAAAGGTGACTCCTTTGTCGAAGAACCATCATGAAACTCGCATAGCAACGTTGATTTGGCCTCTAGTTGGTGTAGCAAGCTTGCACCTTTCAATTCGGATCCGATTTGCATGCATAGTCTCTTGGAGTTGGAGATGGAGGCCATGATCAATGGAGATTTGGGCAGCACTTCGTGGCAAGAGTGATTTATGAGGGGTTTAGGGTAGGCTTAGGGTCTTTTTATAGAGATTAGGGTAGTTTTAGGCCGTTAGATTAACCCTAAGATAGATCCAAGCCCTCAAAAATCGTCACAAGCCTCCAAAACCGAGCCAAACAGCAAAGCAGGTGCAACAGGCTGCCTGGGTCCGACCAGGCAGGTCGACTCCCAGGTCGACCCTGGGGTCGACTCCCCAGTCGACCTGGGGTGGGAGGTCGACTCCCCAGTCGACCCCCCTGGGTCTGGCGGGAATTTTCCCGCCACTTCTGATTTTCTGAAATTTGAATCTGTTTTGAATTTGAATTTTTCGTGAAATTTCGCGAGGCCATATCTTGGTCATACGGACTTCGATTTTCGAAAACTCGGACTCTATTTCGCGTATTCTTCCGAGACGAACGCAATGGCACAGCCCGTTTCCCTTTATTCAGATTTTACAGTTTAATTCTGCCTTGATTTGTGTTATAACATGTTATTCAAAAATACGGGTTGTTACATAGGGCCTATGCCATAGCTGAATCTGAGTACTGTAATAAAAAAATACTTGAATTGATTAGGTGGTCATAACTGAATTTGCAGCTTTGCCCTATCTGGTTGCGTCCTGTCATATATAAGGCCATTTTTGTCTTATTTCAATACATACTTCTACCAACTGAGAGGTTTTGCATATGTCAATTATTATTCACTTTTCTTCTTTTTGACATGGAACTTCCTTTACTTAATCCTAAAAAACTTAAATTTTTCTTCTAAAATATTTGCCCTACCTGCATCTACTGGCTGTCTCCGCCACTGTATCTGGAGACAATGCATGAAGTCTTTGCCTGTTCATATCTGATGAACTTAGTTTGGATACAGATGGAAGGGTAATACTACTGGCTGTTTTAGAAGGTGGAGGCATCTTTGAAATATTATGTATAATGTTACGATTTTTGATGGGTGTTTCGGAGGGGGCAGTAAGCGCTAATTGAGAAGATGTAATCAGAGAACTCATCATCTTGATAGAAGATACGGGAATTAGTGAGTATTTAAGCTTAGGGTTATGATCTTTGTTGTTTGTAAAAGAATATATGCTTTTTGTGAACAGACTACCTTAGAAAGGGCTATATTTATAGATATAGAGATGATCCTAGTTAACAGGCAGCATGCATGTAAAAGCTAAAAGAATGAAGTAACAATGAAAGCGGTTTCTCATTCACCAACCGTCAATAGTCAAACGGTCCTCCTACGTTAAATCCCTCAGCAACGCAGACCAATACACTCCAGTAAATTAGTCCTTAATTAATACCACCAAACGTTACCACAAATTTTAATATTATCCAATTGACCGACTTTTGAAAAAATTACAAAGGATACAAAATGTGCAAATATGTAACATTCATTATAATGCTTCATTTCTTCAAATCATTCATAAATATATACCAGATCCACTGCACATTCTCTATTGTAAAATTATATTTTGTTTAGCTTATAATGTATTGACTCGTCAAAACGATTCATTTTTATGATTAAACAAAATCATGCAAGTGATTCATGAGGAATCAATTTATGCAGGTTTGTCATATTATATTAAATACTGATGTATGATATGAAGACCATGATTCAATTTCTGACAAACTTCACAATTCTTTTGTCATGTTTATCTCGGCCAAGAGAGTGGAAGTTTCCTATTATTTTGCATAATATAGTACGAAGATGATAAAATATGTATATAATACTGGAAGACTTTATTTTTCTGAACATTTCTGTTTCTCCCTAAACGTGCTTAAGTGAAGGTAATGATTATATTCTTTTTGTGGCAATAACTAAGAAATACTGTACACAAATTATTTTATATTTCCTACAAGGTGGGAGAGACACATGTTTTATGTGCTCCTATTTTCTATTTAATGCTACATATTCCAACGAAGCATGCTACAATACCCAAAAAACAGCAGTATGGATCTCCGTAATTATTCATGGTGGATCGTCGGATTAAAGCAATGAATTTAAAAATAGCAGATGGATTAATATTCGGGTATTTCGAGTGTCTATTTCTTCGGGTAGAACAACAATGTCGTATTGCAATATAACCACTTCCGAGGTAACAGTGAAGGGATTAGTGATGACCATGAGGCGCCTGCGGCGACCGCAACAATCGATAGTCGACGATAAGAGTCGTTGCTTTTAAAGCATTGATAAGAGTAATTGGTGACATTCTTTTGCAACGTTATTCTAGCAATCCTAAGTTGAACACGTGGCAAAAATGAGTGAAATGATGTTTTGTTCGTTATCGACACTAGCCGTCGCTAATCTATGCTAAAATGTTTTCGCTAGCCTATGGAAACAGACCAATACTAGCGTCTTGC
Source organism: Allium sativum (assembly GCA_030737875.1). Classification (NCBI taxonomy): domain Eukaryota; kingdom Viridiplantae; phylum Streptophyta; class Magnoliopsida; order Asparagales; family Amaryllidaceae; genus Allium; species Allium sativum. The sequence goes on along the minus strand of CM060925.1, from coordinate 299,699,782 downwards.
AGCATAACTTAACTTGGATATTCTGTTTAGCGACTTCTATTTAAATAATTCAACCACATACATACATATTCATCTCGATACCCAAAAGATATATGTTAATCCGGTTTAAAAACAATCGACTCAAATAATAAAGCATACGGCCGGCCTAAGTCGTAAGACATCCTCATCAATGAGTCATTCTCGACCTATTGCCTATGGATTGTTCAGATCTATAATCATGGGTAATCGGATCCTTCAAACCTCCAAACGAACTATGTCGACCCAACAATGCAAGTAATGAATCAGATTGAGGAACGAAAAGCGTGGGACGGGTCTGCAAAGACGATGGATTGGGTCAACAGAAGGGTGGTTCAATCATGATCAATGGCGCAAGATATGGATCACTCACGACCGATAATCGAAGGTCGTTCTTGAAGCATTCAACCATGGACCATTGCCTACTCATTACTCATGGATCGGTAGAAGAAAAGCGGATCGCAGGAGCTTAGGGTCGTTGGCATTTGGATCGACCACGTGCTAGTATATGAAAAGTACGTGGATTGCGGGTCAAAGAGGCATGATCCTAAATTTCCAGCTTACACTAATCGGACCGCAACATTCATGGATCGTTCGGGAACAGTCATGGATCATTCGGATTCCACATACTGATGCAAAGCATGAACCACCAATAAATGGATCATGTGTAGATCGCTGGTAGGCTAAATGTTCGTCCCAAAAATTTTGTAACCCCCCAATGTTCGTCCGAAAAAATTTCATAATCTGCCTCAAAATATGTAGACATTTAATTGCGGCTATTGGAGGAAGGAGGTGTATAAAATTATTAATAAGAAATGGATGGGGAACAATATTATTTTAAAACTTAATTTTTGCTTGAACTTGCTTCAGCTTACCACAACTTTCAACAAAATGACCGTGTATATATATATACATATATATATATATATATATATATATTAGGCTTTTTATGGGAATGATAAATTTACCATCACCATACTAGTACCAAACCAGTGGTAAGTAATATCGAGTTGTATATCGGTATATCAATGCTATCGGTATGGTAATGGTAAGTTTTACTCTTATTAACGGTAAAATAACAGTAAAGAAATGTCAATACCAGTGGTAAAGGTAAATTTACCAAGTAATATTAATATTTTTTCACAATTTTAATGAATTCCAACCATTATTTTTTTGAAATTTTATCATATTTTAAACAGATGCTCATAGATTTTTTTAGGATGATAATTCTTTTTGGCTTTATTAGCTTCAAAGTTTAAGATTAACAAAATTATTATTTCATATTGTTGTAAATATCTTGTGATAAGCGAAGTAAATTTTCTATGCCAAATAAAATAAGTTTAAATATTTATATAAACATTAATGGGGATAGAATTAATAAAAGAATATTTACTTTTTATCATTATCAAAAATTTAATGTGTTAATGTTTTAGTAGCTTTATGTATCGATAAATTTACCATTACCAATAAACGGTTTTTCAGTTTATTGGTATCCCAATGAACATTTTACCAGCGGTAACGGCAAATTATCGGTATTCATTTTTTAACTTACCAATATTATCGGTATGGTAACGACTTTCTCATATCGGTAACAGTTAATATTACCATAACAACCCTAATATATATAGTGGTTTACATACCATTTCTAATAGACACAACATTTCAGGTAGACACCTTTTGATGTCAATAAACATGACTCTTTGAATAGACACGACTCTTCACGAACAGACATGACTCTTGACGAATGGACATGACTCTTGACGAATGGACATGACTCTTGACAAACGAATATGAGTCTTGAACATATCATTTAATTTTGGTTTACACCAACATTGCCTCCCACAAACAAAAATTCCTTCGATCACCCAATGCAGTGACATTTGTTGAACATGATACCACTTGTGCTCTTTTGGTCATTCATACCGCTATCCAATTTTTATTTTACATGTTTCGGTAGAAATAGGGATATTATCCAAACTTTCTAAATTGTGTTCTTTTTCTGTGGGGACATCAACTTATCATGTAGCGCACGCATACGCACTTTGCATTTTCTAAATATATCTGGTGCAAACTGAGTAGTACTACGCATCAGAGATCATACCATGTCTTCATCTTTTTTAGTTTTTTTGGCATCCCTCTCGTGAATTTCAATAACCTTGGCATTATTTTCATTAGAGTTCTAAGGGTTTTATAGACAAATACGCAGCGAAATTAAAATCAAAACCATAATTAATAGGATCCAAGCAATATAAGTGAATCAAGTTCAATTCGTAGACCCGAAAATCACTTTTGATTTCACGAAATTGACTAGATCTGGGCTAAATCAAATCAAAGCGTAGCAAAGCGCGTCGCCTCTATAAGTGTCCATATGAGTGTATTCCCTTCGACTAAATTACACATCAAAAGAAGAAAGAGTAGCCATGCTAGCCTCCATTAATTGGATTAAGAAAGCATCGGTAGGGTTTTCTAATTTTGATGTTATCTTGTGTAAACGAGTTCACACACTCACGTATGTTATAAAAAGAACAGTTCCTCTATTATAATCAAACGTGTACCCAAAAATAGGGAAGCCAACTGGTATTCTAATTCAATGCTAAATAAAATAACACCAAATTTGATATTTTATTTATCCAATAAATGTTTTTTCCTTTATTACGTTCTAAATGTGTGTCACTATAGATTATTACAATATTGGCAATGATTTAAAATCGTATTTAAAATCATAAACAATGATTGACATCTAGCAATACGTCATTGCTACCAAAATTATAATAATATTGACGATTCTTTATAACTTTTTTGTGAGCAGTGTATCAATGTAATATAATCCTTTTAACCAATATATCCAGGATTAAACTAGAGACATGGATCGTATCATCCTCTTTATAATTTAAGTCGTTTTTCTTGACCAATGAGTAGAATGTTTAAAACAAATCAATATTTGAGCACGACCATGCATTTCACAGTCTCACTCAATCAAGAGGCCCATGGATATCACTACAAATATATTGTAGGGTTAAATTCCATCTAGATCATTCATAATTTTCATTCGATTTGAGATGTATCCAATAATCAGCGTTATCGTCTTCTCTATCACAAGTAACTTTAGACGATATCAAAACACCAATATCCTCGAATAAAATTATAATGATTTCAGGTCTGAGAATCATTACATCACTGTCACTATGAGAATAACTTATGATACTATTAATTATATTACATGTAGTTTTTTCACGGTGAGTTAGCCCAATACACTATTCTACAATACGAATTTATGTTTGACATTAATATCACATATATTAATGATCAATGAGATGTGATCATCAATCAATCAACATACTAGTCTTAATGTTTTATTGTTGTCCTATATAAACAATAAAACTTGACTAGGGACATTTAAGAATTTTAATACTCAATATAGTATATAATCTCAAGTTCAAGTCTTACTCGAACTATATAATTCTGTATTATTATTCTAAGGATTTCTATTATGTTAACAATTATATTACGTAGTAAATATAAGATAACAGAATATTCTTATTCCAAATAAAATAATAACATCAACAATGTTATTAATCACATCAGATGGATTGTCTCTAGGGTATAAACTTCAAAAATCTCCCACTTGCACTAGAGTCAATCCATGTATCATACACTCATGAAACTAGTGTGACCATTAAACTTCTGTTGCGACAAAGTTTATTTATGTAGGTCTGCAACATTACAACTTTTGTAACTTTGCACATGTGTCCATTTTTTCTATGAACAATTACACATAAGAATTATGTTTCTTAAATATATGATTGAATCGATAATGAATTCAACATTTTAGGCATGAGCAATAGTCACATTTTTATCGCAATGTATATCATTGGATCAACAATGAATTAAGTTCAGTTATGAACTTCTTAACCGAAACATTTTCTTTCTTCGAATCAGTATTTATTTCTTGTTTTAAAACTAACATTTTTTTAAAATAATTAATGTGTTATCAAATAACATTAGAATTATCGTGTCACTCCCACTCAATTTCTTATCTATAAAAAATTGAATGACATTTTTTGGTTTTCGAGACATTTCGATTCTATTTTATTCCCATCGGTATCTCAGAGACTGGCTCTTCTTTAAATGGAAACCAATTTGAGCAATAAACATTTTATTCTCAGAGGATTTATAGAAATAATATCCATTTGTTTCTTTCGGATATTTCACAAAATAGTTATCTGATTTGGGTCCGATCTTATTAAAGGAAGGACGTTTAATAAGCGCCTTACGTCCCAAATCATCGCATTGGACGTACTAGGACATTTCCTAGTCCATATCTAATATGGCGTCTTCAGAATCGTTTTAGTGGGATTTAATACAATTCTTCTAAATTTAATTTTTTGGAAAATCTATATGACTTATCATTAATCGTACTATATCTTATAACGTGCGATATCTCCTTTTAGACACAACGTTCCAATGTGGTGTTCTAGATGGAGTGAATTGTGAAACAATTTCAATCTCATCTTGATAGTAATTATATAATTGGCTTAAATATTTTGTCGATTTGTTCGAAGAGAACTTGTTTTCTATCAAACTTGATTTTGAACTTCATTTTTGAATTCTTTACACTACAAAAAAGCACCATTTCACAACTGCCAAAAACAGTTGTAATAACTTTATTAGAACGGGCATCTATCAGTCTTAATATCCTTAGTTGTAATAGCATCAAACTTTTTTACAACTGTTTTTGACAGTTCTAAAAATCCGTTTTACAACTGGTTTTAACAGTTATAAACAATTTGTTTACAACTGTTTTGTCTATTGTGCTAAATTCTACTACAACTTTTTCTGCCTGTTGTTAAATAAATGCAAAAATAAAAAAGACTAAACACATTTTTCATAACAAATAAGCGTGAAAAATTTAATAAATGAACAATACACTATCAACAAATCGTTACACCGTGTAAATTTATCCTTCGAGCTACAAGAAAAAAAATTCAATTTGAACAACATTCTTTATTACATAACTACAACTCAAAGACACAAACTACAAAAGCCAAACTCTAAACTAAGCTAATTTCAATCAAGATAGCATGACACATCTTAAGTATTTTTTTTCCAACACGGATAATTAGGCAGGAAGTGCATCATTGTCTACATGTAACTCATGCCAATCCAATTAGCTGCATACCATAATGAATGAAAGATGTCAGCTGAAACTCGCAAAAATTGATTTAAATCTAAAAACAAAGAGAAAAAGTTAATGTATACTACCATAGTATCAAGATGCAATTTTTTCTTAACCAATCTTCACCAAATACACTACAACAAAAAGACCTTACTACAACTGTAGTTTTACAACTATCAGAAAATGTCAGTTGTGATAAAGGTTTTTTACAACTGTTTTATTCAGAAAGTTGTAATAAATTATTTTGTCATAACAATTTTATTCTGCATGTTGTATTAGATATCTACTAATCCTGTTCTTTTGTGCCAATTGTAATATACACTTATTTGCGACAACTCGTCTTTTTCGGCTACTGTATACACGCCTATTACATTATTTTTGTCAGTTGTAAAAGATGTTTGTCTTTACGAACTTTTTTAATTTTATTGTAGTAATAGATGCCTATTAAAACTATTTTTGTCAGTTGCAAAATATTAAATAATAACAATACTTAATTAGTTATAATAGAAATAATTAATAATCAAGTAACAAAACTAATATGAAATAAACAATGCTTAATCAATAAAATTAAATATTAGTACAAAATAATTACTATTATAAAATAAAAATTGATAACTAATTTGATATATGAAATAATTGTATTATTAATTAATAATTAAAAAATAATAATTAATAATAAATAAATAATAAATATTTAATAAAGGACTGATAATTAAAAAATAATCATCAATAACTACTGTTAAATAAAAAAATAGAAAATGAATTTATAAGTATCCCTTAAATGCAGAAATAACTTCGTTTCGCTGATGGTATTAGCGTTCCTAAGCTTCCCGCTTCTCTTTCCACTAAAATTTCATTTCACGCCAGCCTCGTTTCTTTTTAATTTTCAACTCCCTCTAATCTCCTCTATACAAAAACCTAATTCCCTTTTCGTTTCTTCCGCCGCTATCTACTTTTAAACACTAATTTCCTTTTCTCCTGTTACATCCTTTTCTCTCTCGCGAATGCTCCACCCTCTCGTGTGAGTCCCCATTCTGCAATCCTTCCGCTTCCACAGCAGCACCTTTGATTTTTCTCCATTTCGCTTCCTTGTCGCTAGCTAAAAACTCACATAAGTTTCCCTTTTTTGTACCCTTCTCCTTTATAGTTCATTAATCACAGGTACTCCTCTAAAGTAATCCATGCCTACTCATAGAGCTTATCCCAGAATTTGTAGGAAATCTTGAATTTTTTTGGTCTGGTTTTGGTGGGAGCCTGGGTCAACGTTGCTATGTGGTATTTGGTTTTTGTGCTCAGGTTCGTCTCGAGTGTGAATTTCACGATAAAAGCACTTTTAGTTTCAACTTGATCTAGTTTAGTTTATTTTACGTTCGGATGGAGTACGTTTCTTTGGTAATTTCTTTCTGTGGTTGCTTCTCTTGCTCCTTAGTTTGACTATGTCGTTTATGGGAAGATCCTAACTTCTCCTCCTCTAGCTCCTTGAAATTAATTACATTAATCGTTTCCTATGATTTTGAGATGATTGCAAATTTATATTCAAGTTATTATACATTGTAAGTTACAGGTCTGAGTATTGATTTATGTTGCGTGGTTTTACAGGTGACGGAAGTTAATTGCGGTCTTGGATTGGATGATCATTAATTTTGACAACGCCCCTCAACTTCTACCCCTCCCCTCAAGGATTCGCTTTTTCTTCTAAAGTCAGCTTATGAACAATTTCAGTTTCAACTGGAAAAAAAAACTTTGATCGGCAAACTAAAGCTGTTAGCAACCTATCTCTCTGTCAATTATTAGTAACTTCTCAATTTATTTGAAGGTATGTAATTTACATTCTTTTTTATTTTACTTATTTTAAGCACTGTATATATCAAGGTTGTAGTTGACCAAGATTGTGACTTTGATATATGGTAACAAATGCTTGTATGACTTTACTGTAAATCGATCCAGGACTTTGTTCTGCCAATATTACATATCTTTTTTTAAATTATTTTATAGAAAATGGGGAGGGGACTGAGTAAGGTGGTTCTGGGAGGTATGCTTAATTTATGATTCATACTCAATTAGAAGTATGGGACATTCTATAATGATGTATTTCCCTCATCAAAGCATACCAATATATATTCAACTAAGTTTGAGCTAAAGACATTTTTTTGTCACACGACGGCTAAAAACAGTTGTCAGATATGCTTCTTTGTAGAAATGACAAACATGAGAAGTTCAACCATCTACGATAGTAATCTTCCATAATAAATTTATTTACTGATTTGTTGATATACCATAGTTCATAAAAATCTACAGATATAGAGATTTCAGCTTGGATTTACGAGTTTTAATCAAGGTTCTCCTGAACAACACTTATCGCATTTTCTTCGAAACTTATACTATGATATTTCTTTTATATAAATGCACAATGGAATTTTAATATGTTTATTTAATTGTTGCATGAAAAGATTCATTGAATATGTGATGGCCATTTGTTCAAATCACTACAACAAAACAAATCTATTACAACGGGCAATGCCCGTTGTAATAGAGGTTTTACATCAGCCAGCCCGCCTGTTGTATTAGGCCATGTTGTAATATGTCATTTTTACAACGGACAATGAACGTGGTAACAGGTAGTTGTAATAGACTTCTTACAACGGTCTTATGTTGTTGTTATATGTTTCTTCAACAGAATAGCAACCCCTTGTAATACTTTTTGCAACAAGTTTCGACCGTTGTAATATCTTCTATAACAACAATTAATGCCCGTTGTAAAATGCAGAAAGTTGCAATGGATTTGAATATTACACATAATATTAATAATATTTACAAGAATTGAATATTTAATTCAAAAATTAATTTTAAACAAATATTTATTCAAATAAATATTTATTACACTTTCAAATAGTACACATAGTGTCTTCTCTCTATATACACAATCACTTGTACATACACTTGTGAACTCAATTACACAATCACTATACCAAATACTCATTTGTACAAGCACCGCCTCACTACATACACTTAGTTACACACACTCTCACACTCAATGTCTTCATCTTCGGTAATTTATCCATAATTCATCCAATTGTCTGGTGTACTTGTCAGAATAGAATAAAAAAGTAAATTGAAAAAGAAACAATTTAACTTAATTTCTTAATAAAATCAAATATAATTTGACATATACATTTCAATGCATCCAATAAAATAAGAATGTAATTAAAAAGTATTTATATAAACACAGACACAACTTAATAAACATAAGGAAATATAAATTAATAGAATCTAGAGTTTGAACTGCAACAACTAATGATTACGCTGTTGACCCCTTAGTATGTATGAAGAATAATATTTGTTACCTCACTGCATCTGTTGTGTTACTAGCAACAATGTTCAATTGAAATGTATTAGCCACATTTAATGCATTTTTTCGGTTAACTGACCGAATAAACTAAGCGATTAATCGAAAATATTAATCGATCTGTTTGGTTAACGGCCAGTGCCCACCCCTACCTGTAACACCTATATTGCCACCAAAAAGAAAGAGTCCAAATTAATTATTATTTGCAACTGCATGCAAACTTTTCTAAAACTAGTCCCAAAAAATAGCATGAAGACAAATTGCCCCATCTGGTCAGTAGTTAGATTTAGATCCTTAATGTTGTTGTGGTATTCACGATCAATGTTTAAAAACAAACAATTGAAAATTGATAAAATTTCACATTTTCATAGTGCTCGTCATCGGTTCTCATTTACTGTAATTATACCATCAACCTAATGTTGAACAATGACCATGTGACATCTCAAAGGGAAGCTCTTAGTCTATAAAAAATAACATTAATTACAATTTCTTTAAGCTTAATAATTCCTATTAACCTAAAGTGAGCAGCATCTTCACTGGCAAATGGCTAAACAAATTATACCCTATTATAAGATATATTAATATCTGTTGTAGCAAGTGTTATTGGACAAATTTCTCCGCAACTGCTTATAGCACTACTAACAATCTATCATATCACTATTAAGGAGTTAAGAGATGTCTCAACGGTCTTTTTGAACAACAACTTCTGTTAATGCAAACAACCACCCCAGTTTGAACATCTTCATTGATTGCCTCATGCACTACCTCTTTAACGTTATATATGCATGAAAAAAAGTAACATGGGCATGTACAACTTAGTTTGCATGAACATACGTGGACCGGCACTCGTGTCAGTGGTAGCTGTGCCTGAATTATCATGTACAATGCCATACACAACAACAGTATTAGAGCCTATCTCCAACATATCCGAAACCATTTTCCTACCTTTTGTAAATGTCCCTGGAACATCACAAAAAATTAATTTAATTTTTTTGAATTTGTCTCCAAGGATAATCCGTTGAATAAAATGAATAGAACATAATTGAGTCCTGGACCAATCAAATTCAAGTCCAATTCAAACACTTAGTTTAGAGAATCCAAAGCAAAACAAAAAACACAAGATACTGCCGCAAAAATGAAAAAGAAACATAACAGATTCTGCAACCCTCTAAAACAAAATAGTTAAAGGAATTTATCATTACATTAAAATGATGCTAAACAATTTTAAACAATTTCAATACAAGTCATACCTATGTTCATCAACATTTTTCATCTTAACAGTATCCAAACACCAAAAATAGAACAGTCCAAGATTGAAGCGCAACAATCTAACAATTATAATAGTGGATGTGAAAATAACTCACCTCATTCTTGGCTGATGAAGAACCTGAAATAGAAGATAATATGCTCATTGCAGGAATCGATGAAATGAGATAGTTTAACTTTTAATATTAATGACATAAATAATACACATGCCACAAGGCAATTCATCAGTAGAAATTATATACATGCCAAATTTCTGATAAAATGCGAAATTTAAAATTATTTTGTTTCTTTTTTAGCATGAAACTTAAATTGTTTCTAAAAATGTATACCCCTACCTATTAACACATTTAACTATGAATGAATCTCAGAAGAATTACAACTAAAATTTTGTATTACTATTAATACTATATATTAATTTGTTGTATGTCATGGGCCATGTGTGCTGATGCTAGATGAAAGCCAGTGAACAATAAAGAGCTTCCAAATTGCCTTTAATCATGAATTCAGGTCTAATGTTCCAAACAAATAACTGTAATGCCAATTAAAAACTATAATTATGTTCATCAATGTAGTGTTTGTAGTAGATATGCCAGGTCACTCATTAGTTTCGTGGTCAACTCGTATACAAAACACTGTTGCATTATCTACAACTAAGGCTGAATACATTACTTTTGGAAGTTGTTTTGTGCAAATTTCATGGATAATGCAAACTCTTTCAAATTTTGGCCTAATTTATAAAAAAGTACCTCTAAAATGTGATAGTAAAAGTGTCATAAATTTGTTTAATAATCCTATTCATCATTCACGCACTAAACACATAGATGTGAGACACCATTTTTTTAGAGATCACATTTCACAAGAAAACATTTGTATTGAGTTTATTTCAACTGATCTTCAACTTGCTAATATTTTTACAAAACCCCTTCTGGAGGATATATTTTCACAATTACGCTTAGATTTGGGAATCATAGAAATTTATTGATCATTTTCCTTTTTTTTTTAAATATTCTTAACTGTTTATTCAAAAGTTAAATGATTGACCATTTGAACTATTCTTGGAACTCATCAAAATTATTTTAGATTTTGAATGTGTGATGAGTAGTGATTTTAATATATTAAATAACTAGAGGAAATATTATTAAATTCTCATGATAATTGAAATTTTTTTATTATATCTTTAAATTGGTGCTTATTTCACGATCATCTTTTATTCAAGTGTTAAATGATTGATCATTTGAACTATTCTTGGAACTCATCAAACTTATTTTAGATTTTGAATTTGTGATGAGTAATGATTTTAATATATTAAATAACTAGAGGAAATATTATTAAATTCTCATGATAATTGATTTTTTTTATAATATCTTTAAATTGGTGCTTATTTCACGATCATCTTATATTACTACCATTCTTCTATCATCCATCATGATTTTATATAATGTGGGGAGTTTAAAATTATATTTGGAATTAAGAATTTTTTTTTAAAGAAAACAAATCAAAAATTGATTTTTATCCTTGGTATTCACTCTCATTTAAAAGTCCTCGCGGTTATGCATGGGTGAATCAACTTAATCTCTTTGTGCTTCTATTCTCGTTTAAAGGTCCTCGCGGTTATGCATGGATGGAACTCATAAGAGAGGACAAAGTTTAAGTAACTACTAACCCCATGTAAAAGTCCTTGCGATTATGCATGGTTAGAAAGTGCTTAAATAATTTGAAATTATTTTGTACTTAAAATTGAAACTTATTTGAAAATTAAAAATAAATCCAACATTTGCAATTTAAAAACTCTCCTTATTTTATAAAATCAATTGTAAATCCATCATTCTGAAAGTGAAATTTGCTTCTAGTTTGAAGAATATTATGATTTTTGTTTGATTAAATGAGATTTACGATATAGTTTCTCTCTTGATTTGATTTTACATTTCTAGTCTATATTCACCACTGTTTCAGTTTCTATTATTTTTTTGATGATAACAAAAGGGGGAGAATGGTTAAGATTTTGATGGATGAATAAACATTTATAGAATGTTTATTAAAATTGGTATTATGATTAAAAAAATTCTTAATTTTCAAATTTATGCATAAAAATAGGGGGAATATTATATTTTACATTCAAACACATTTATTACATTCAAAGTCTTAGTGTATGTTTGTCATCATCAAAAGGAGGAGATTGTTAACAATATGATTTTTGTTTGATGATAACAAACATATATATTATTTTATAAATGTGTTTGTAAACAGTAAGATTCTATATTTCATTGCACATACATAAATTAATATTTTATTTGAATTGAATACTAGTACACAAAATTGAATATTCAAACAATATTTTTATTCAAATAAATATTTTATTTCAACACTTGATATATAACTCAACTATTTACAATTCACTGCCAAACAATATACAAAAAACTCCTCACAACATGACACTCACACTCAGTTATACATATTCAGTTATAAAAACATTCACTGACACAATCTTCTTGAGCTTCCAATATAATCCAGTCCAGTCGCCTCCATACCTATCATAGAAACACACACAATAAACTGGAACAAAAATAAATTTATTATAAATAAATATAAATTTATTTTTAAATTTTATTTCCTTTAGAATTTTTGGTGTCGCATCATTTTCTAGGCTTGATCTGACATGTATATCCATCTTGGTCTAGATAGCTTGTGATATTCACAGTGATACACTATAAATACCAAAAGGTAGATGTCGACTATAGTGCTCACACACACACAAATATATATATATATATATATGTATATATGTATGTATGTATATTTATATTCTGCACGTGCACTATACATGTATATACATACATGTGTATGAATATACACATATTTTCTATGCAGAGGCAAACATGGTCAAGTCAATCTAAAACTCAAAGCACAAGCTCAAGCATGACCAAGCCAAAGTACCAACATGAATGGATTAACGAAATCAAAAAGGACAAAATCTCAAACTGCATAAGGCTAACTCAAAAATGCAGTGCAAATTTCAATACTTATGCCCAAGTTTCATGTGCGCATACACAAAGAACACTGGCAAGCTAGAAGTCAAGCACAAGGCAAGCATCTAACATGGACAAGAGAAAGTGTGCAAGTCATAAATGCAAATCAGCATGATCAAATAACAACTCAGCCAAACATGTGTAATGTTGAAAAACTGATATACACAGTGGTTCAACAACAACAAGTTCAAGTGGGCATAAAAAAGTGTGCCAAACAGTGAGACAACAAGGTACAACAATGCATATGAATGCACTAGTTTATGGAAGATTGCAATGCAAGAAAATGGTCATCAACATGTAACATCAAGTTCAAAGTAACACAATTAAAAAATCAATGTGTTCAAACTTATGAACACCAGAAGTGCCAGAAATTATAGGCTCACATGCAATGGAGCAACGGTCAAACACAATATACATACACTCAAACAAGATAAGAGCCGAGATCATGATAATGTAATGGGACAAAAACAATGTACTAGTTTTAACAAGATCACATGAAAATGGCAAATCAAAGTGTTGTATCAGTTCAAATCTGCCTTGGCAAAGTAAAGCATATGTTCTTAATCGTACATTTCAAAAAATTATTTGAGTTTAAACATGCCGAATACTCCAAAAGTATCAGTTCAAGTATCTGTTCATATGGACGTTTGAAGTACCAGAAAATCACAAGCATGTCAAATGCATAGAATTCAAGTGAAAAAAAAATAGTATGGCAAATAAAGTATAAAATCTGTTCAAGCTTGTTTTATAACTAGGAATCCGAACAAAAAATTCCATTCGAATTTTTGGCGAAGTGTAAATTCCAAATTAACGCAAGCAATTTTTTAGGTAAGAAAAAAATATTTCGATTTGTTCCAGAAATTAAGGGATTAATTCAAAAACTAAAGCCCAATGACATACATTCTAAAGCAAAGTTTTCTAGAATGTATGAAGGTTTCAAACTCCGCAAATTCAAAGCCGAACGAAGACTTCAAGCCAAAATTTATACAATATCTCAACCAAATCGCAAGAGTAATTCAAGGCTCACAGATGATCTAGAATATGATATTCTAGGGTTTCTAAACCCTATAAATACACACGTCTTCATCATTGGCATAATATAGAAAATCAGAGCAAAAATTGAGCATAAATAAAAGAGAACAAGGGCAAGCATCTCATACGATTTTTCAGAGAGCAATCAACATATAGAATCGGAAATCACTGGAACTTCAATTTGATCAAACAAAGTGTTGGAGAAAAACTGATTGCAGAGGAGCACTAGGGAGGCTACCACCATTGGAACAAAGGATGAAGCCATCGGTCTAAAAAACAAAAGTAGTCGACCAAGTGTTTTAAAAGGGCTAAGAGTTTTTTCTAGGGTTTTGTTTTTAGGGTTTATTTCAATTTAAGGGTTATAATTTTTAAATTTTATTTATAAAACATGAAAGAGTCGATTTTTACTGGTTTCTATAGTTAGAAAAATCACAGCTTGAGGAATCAAATTGTGTCAAGGTCTTGAGCGTAGGGCTTAAATAGTCGGGAGCGAGGGTCACAAGTTTCCAAGGATCTGTAAGCATAGAAATTGTTTTTAAACTCCTAGTAGAAACCTTGAATGCCGCAGTAGGCAATGTTTTCGCCGAAGCTGGGTATCTTCTGTGTGTGATTTCCTTATTGCAAGTTATTCTGGTATTCCGTGCTATTTTATTTTTAAATTTATTTAGATTGCAATAAACCCTATTCAACCGCCCCTCCTCCCTCAATTGGTTAATTTAGATCCTACAAGTCAAAACAAAGAACAACAATTGTAATGGCCCGCAAATCCGTACTATCTGAGTTGACTAATAACACCACACATCCAACCTAAATTGCACAGAAATACGAATCATTATTAGAAAGAAGTTAGAGGATGAGAAATAGAAAGAAAGAAATATTAGAATAGAAGAAAATGAAGTTCTCGAACTCACAGTGGAACGAATAAAATATATTAAATAACATAACTTTTTGAAATACAAATCAATAACTGTATATACATACCATCATCAGAGCACAAGTTATAAACACCTGTTTCCAGATACAAACATAGTTCACAGCGGAATATATGATAGTCTATAGCTAACTGGTGAAGCCTCCTACTTAAAGCTCTTCCAAGTGAATCTGTAAAATCCCTACTATTTGACTGCTCGTACAAATTTGGGCACCCAAGAGTTTAGGAAAACAAACAAAATAAACTCTGGGTCAGTCATGGAACTGGTGTGAGTAAACTCCAACCATTTGTTTAACTTTAAAGAGTTCTTTCTAAAGAAATTATAATCGTAGGACCAATCCACACATAAACATGGACGGTTTTTACCTTACGATAACCCAAACTATCTTTGATATCAAATCCAGTGATATTATACTAATGTCTAAATCAAATAAATAGAATCTGGCGGAACGCTTGCATCTCACGCTCCACATACATCGTATAAAATCAAAAACTGCGTAGAGCTTATTGGAGATTGGATTTCCAACATGACAAGGTATGGAACCACCTTCCGATGATGTATCTCCAGAGGCGAATACACCTGGGTTCAACAAGAACATCTTGCAACCCAGCCCACACGTGACCGACCACTCATTTCGCTTGAGTGTATCGAATGTATATCACCAACGGTTGGGATCAGCAACCGTTTCCCGAATGGGACAACATTGAATAGAATAAGGAATTAAATGAATCTCTAGATAGATGATAATACACCCTAATGGGAGCGACCCACTTAACCATGCTGTCTGCCCGATTTTCGTCATTTCCCGCTTGTTGAGGCCTGAGGCTACGATTACTCTCTATTCATTGATAGCACAATCACTTTGAATGTCACATTGTCAGATCCGTTAATCACTAATTGATTTGCACAAATATTCTGGATGTTATGCTAAGGGAATAAATCCATTGCAACCATATATATTTATACAGACCAACATATTCGATCATTGGAAATACTTTGTCAGACATTCGTCCAGATACGTTCGTTCTGGGATTGAACGAATCCGAAGGCACAATTTCTATTAATAGAAAAAGCCCTTGCACTTTACTCCATCTTCGATTCTCTTCGTATAATCTCATTCACAACGCTACTGCCAATACAGAGTGGTTCACGGATAATAATCCAACCGGTCTCTCCATATTGACAACGATATTGGCAAACACTAAGATAGTCGGTTATTTAACTATCGAAGAAAAATAAACAAACATCCATTCATCCATAACATCAATCATTCACTGGGCCTGTTCATTAATATTTCATTAATTAATTCACTTCTCTATTTCTCTATCAATATTTGTTAACCAAATAATTTCGATAATCATCTTGGCCTCTTACGCCATTTGGAAAACGTTTCCAAATATCAACTTCTTTTATTTTCTATATTTAGAAAATGTCTCTATTTGCAATTGAAAACAATTTCAATCACTTATCTCTTTCCCGACTACTCTAATTATACTTAGGAAATATTTACTTTTATATTTCCAAAATTCCATCACTTAGGTTAAACGAATGTTGTGTAAAACATCGTTACAACAACCCAAAACATTTTATTCAACTAACTACTATTCAAACACTTCTCTTCGAGACTGGATCTTGCTATTTATCAATTAAAAATGAAATCAATCAAGTTAGGGTAAAATTACCTCTCATACCTTGACTGAAAACATCATTAACTTCAAAACAGACAAAACCACTTACCTCGAATAATCAACACCATATAAACAAATTATTCATTTTTAAACGTATATATGTTTCTCTTTCCATGCCAGCTTATCGATTTCCTTTTTTTTTATAATATTCTATTTTAAATTCGTTTCCTTATCGAATTCTATATATATATCAATACCTTTATTTAAAACTATCAAATTTTTCTTAAAAATATTCTAACTCCTTAAATTTCCGGAAAAATTCGCCATAACCTCCCTTGTACCGGGAGCATCGGGATATTTCAAATAGCCTCCCATGGCCCTTCCCAATCCAAAAGAAAAAGAAAAAGCCAAGCGGCTTGCCGATACGGCGCATAAAATCTCATATATGAATTTAAACATGTACCTTTTTGTCGGGCGCTAAATTTATAAACTTCATTCTCTTCATATACTTCATCCTATACATGTCTAACACATGTTCACATGTTTTCATTTCAATTCAACTCAATTCATTCGTTTGAATTCAGATTCGCTCATTTATTCTTTAATTAGTTATTTTGCCTATTTCACTTCTTTGTTTGAACATAACATGTTCAAATAAAATATTTAACTTGCTCATAAACAAATCGAATTTCAATTTCAATTCTAGTTTCCTTTTCGATTTCGAATATAAATTTTCAAATCGAATTCACTTATTCAAAGCCCAATATTAACTCAAAATCTCATTAACTAATTACCATTCAAATTAGTTAATTCTATTCAATAATCAAAAATCTGATTTCTGTTTCAAAAATCAATTCATTACTCCACTTGAGTTCACATATAATTTACAACTCAAATCTGAAATTTTCTAAATAGAAATTCGTATTTTAATTCGCTTAAAATCCTTTTATAAAATTAAATAAACCGTTATGGTTTTTAAATGGTTATGGCGCTGTTTTTCTGAAGATTTTATTTTGATATAACTCAAAATATATACGATGAAATCCAGATTTTTCTCCTCCATTAGAAAACTATTATCAAATCGGTCCTGACATTTCTTGTTTCAAGAATTCTGACTTCAATTAAGTCCTGTATATTCAATTGAAGTTCGAATTGCCAATTTACGAACTACAGCGCTGCGGCGAGCTCGTTTTAATTATATTTATATATATAAACTTTAAAACTTCGTTAAAATGAATTCAACTCCATTTTAACTCTATTCGAATTCGAATACTCAAACTCCATTTTATTTATGTTTGAATTCTAATGGTCAAACTCCTTTTTAACTCTATTTGAATTTTATATTCAAATTCCCATTTCAAATTCTGTTTTGAAATTCTATTTTCAAATTCCATTTCAATCTATTTGAATTCTATATTCAAATTCCATATTTAAACTTTCTTTATTCAAATTTCATTTCACTTTCGATATTCAAATTCTACATTTGAATTTCCTTTATATTTTCTATTCTCAAATTCTATTTTTGAATTCCATTTGGATTTCTATATTCAAACTCTATTTGAATTTCTATATTCAATTTCTATTTGAATTTTCTTTATTCAAATTCTATTTTCAATTCCATTGAACTTCATATATTCAAATTAACTTCTATTTAAATAAATTCGAATTAATCGAATTCAAATCATAAATCCTTATCGATTTATTTCCGTTCAATTTATATTCTGAACATCAGAATAAATTACATCGTTTATTTCTTTAAACAAACGGGTATTTTTCAACCACAATCAATCAATTTCAACCACAAACAATTATAATCAATCATTCGCTATCAACCAATTTTTCACACCAATCACAACCAATAAATATCGTCCATGGTTTGTGGACGAGGGGCATATATATATATATATATATATATATTTATATATATAAGTATTTCACTTTTATTTCAACACATATATAATTTTTACAACGCATATATAACTTATACATCGAACGTACAACTTATATAACGCTTATACATCGTCGTTTTCCATATCGTTTATAATTCAAAAATCTCACATTGGGTTTCCACTCCACCAAAAATAGCAGAAGGCCCAAAAAAATATCCAGTCCCTTCTAGAATGTAGAAGACGTCCGCACGAGTCCACTGTCTCTTGTTTCACTGAATTTCGTCAAGAAACGAAAAAGATATGATTTTTACAGTGAAATCAAAAACCGCAGCGCTTTAAAGTGCTGTAATATAGTTAAATTAAAAACAGCCGTACCTTCTCTGAAATTGTTCAAAACTAGGTTTTGAATTTTCGCGAGATCTAGACAGCGATTCGTCGATCGGTCACCACGAGATAGAGCTTGGAGGTGCGCACAAGTGGGTACCCACCGTGTCAGGTCCGATGGTCGGAGGAAGGCTTGATTCAGCTCGAAACTAGGTAACTTTCGAGGCTCGGATTTCACGATCGAAGCAACGATAGATGATGAATCCTATATGGATTTGAAGCTAATGGGATGATCTACAAATTCCTCAACTACACCGTTCGATTTTATAATGCGGATCGAAAGATATGGAGGAGAGAAGGTGGGTATTGCTTTCCGCCGTCGACTAAAGGGGTTACGGGGAGAGAGAATCTGATGTGGCCCAATGATTTTTTTTTATATTTATAAATTTTTAAAAATCCAAAAATACCCCTTATCTCATATGAACTCCAATCTAAACCCAACGACTGTCGTCCCTAGCTAAATACCCCCATTCTGAACACCATGGGATATGTTTCATAGGCCCATTCGACTGTTTCAGTCAGTTTTTCTCAAATTAAAATATAAAACATTCAATATTTAATTTGAACGTACATTTCAATTTGCCGGGGCCACATACCGATTCTAAAAATTCCCGAAAAATAAATCTAGCTATGTCTTGACGACACGGTCCCAACAAAACTAGTTTCGTCGAATTCTGAGACCGTTTGCAAAATGGTCTTTTTCTGGTCGATCCAATTTAATAGAAATCGACCAAACACATTTTCCTTTGTCACGCTCACATACTAGCTTCAAAAATTATGAAATTTGAAACCTAGCAATAATTTGACATCCCGGATCCAACAAAAGTAGTTTCGTCAAATTCTGAGGTCGTTTGCAAAATGGTCATTTTCACGGGCTATATAAACTCTATAGCGACCTTTCTGAAAATTAATTTGGCCATAACTTTTGCTTCCCGCTACGAAACTTCGATTTTTCAGATTCGTTATAAAGATATTCACTAATAGATTTAAAAATTATTGGTTTCACTAAAATCCGTTTTGGTTTGCACGCGGTACAGTCGGTCAAAGTTTGAATTCAAATTTTGAAACTACCGCGCCATTTCAGGCCATGTTTATAATTAGAAATAATTATATACATTTTCAAACATCGACTCAAGCACATTTTTCGTCGTTATTATTTAAAATATTTATTTTAAATATTTTAAATTCACTAAAATAGCCAATTTAAAATTTTTAAATTGGTTCAGATTTTCCGGGTTGTTACAACCGGGATCTTGCTTCTTGTTGGACTTTCCTTTCGAATAGCCAAACTCGTCCATACGAATGAATTTGTCTGCCTGGAGATAGAAGTCTTGCAGGCTTCCGCATCTGTGGATATATAATTCCTTCCAGAATGGTTTATTCTTAATTAGGCCTGAATAAACAGCGATGAGTTTTTCCCGATCGCTCATGTCTTCTGCTTTAAGGGCCTCAGCCTTTGTAACACCCCACCTCCGCCAGGGTGGCTCTTGCAAGCACTCTGACTTTGGAGGGGCGTTTGTACCGGGTAAACATGCATAGTGATATATCAAGGCAGAACAAGAACATATGTATATATGTAAACAGAGTAAATAAGATAAGTAAAACAGCGGAAACTATTTCAAAACAAGTCTGGTACAACATAATGTCAACTTTCCAAATACACAAGTCTAGATAAAAACAACATCACTAAAAAACTGAAATACATAAGTACTATCCCCAAAATAAGTGATAACCATAGCTAGCTTCATGTCAAGACCGTACATGAGCTAAAATCCCACAAGCAAGCGATCAGAAATCCAAGCTAAGCTCCAATATTTCCACCCTGAGAACCTGAGGGGGGGGGGGGGGGAAACGGAAGAAAAAAGGCGAAAGAAAACAGGTCAGTCAAAAAGACTGAGTAAACCCTACTACAATCAATATAAACTGATAAAGTTAACTGGCATGAGAAGCAGGGATGAACATAAGGATAACAACATACTAGCATGATGATTAACTAACAAGGTAGATAATGGTGTCATCGCATAATCAGGTTTAAGGTTTTTGCACCACAGGTGTACTAGCAAGCTAACATGACTTGAATAAACAAGTATTGATCCCTTGGCCCAAGCTTTGGCCCAATAACATGAAGTGACCCTAATACGAGGTCCAATAACATGAAGTGACCGTAATACGAGGTCCAATAACATGAAGTGACCCTAATACGAGGTCCAATAACATGAAGTGACCCTAATACGAGGTCCAATAACATGAAGTGACCCTAATACGAGGACCAACCAAACGGTCTAGTCGATCGGCTCCCTATAAGCCTAACTCGTCACGTGTTGGTGTCAATACGGCCCAAACATAATTGTAGTCGGACTGTGCTGGGTCCACCCTTCGGGTGTATCAAGCCCTAGGGTGTCAACCCTTGGACACCATAAACATGAGTGCACAGTCTCGATCTACTGGTACCCATGGGTGACTTCTCCAAATACGGACTACGTGCACGACCATAGTCCGTCCGGAACTACATCGGCGTACCACCCGGCCGTCGTTTTTGGTCGCTTATACCAGTCCAGTAATCGTGCCCCCACCCTAGCCTAGTCCCTAGGGTCATGATGATACAAACTTGGGATTACTGCTGGAGTGGACCCCCTTTGCTAGGATTTTCTAGTGGGTTAAGTACGGTTTAACCCTTTTACTAATCATGGATTAACTTGGTTAAGTGTAACGATGGGTTCACGACTTAACCCCGATTAATCCACCAAGTCCAAATTGGTTAAGTATTAAGTGGACCATGACTTAACCCTAATCATGAGGCATTAATTAATAAATGTGCCTTAACCTCTCACATTAGACTTTGTTGCGGTTACTAGTTAAGCCGGTCGGTTCCGGGTAGCTTTACACCACAACTTGGTCTAACCTCGGGTTCAAGGTACAACATGACCAACTTCTCACATTGGGTCCTATTGTTTGTAGCAACTAGTTAAGCCGGTCGGTTCCGGGTAGGTTTACGCTACAAACTCAACCCAACCTCGAGTTGGTCACACTTATATTTTCTAAGTGTCATGTCCATTATGTTTCCAATACATATTACAAGTTTTCAAGCATTTGGGTAGACCTAACTTAATAGGTAAATTCCCAATGGGTAGACCTAACTTGATAGGTAAATTCCCAATCTTATGTTTTTATGTCTTTTAAGTTTACCCAACCCCAAACGCAATCCCATCGCTTACATATCGCAATAGCGCATAAAGGATAGAAAGAGGGAACTTGGCATAATCATGACATAAAGGTGTTGAAGCCACAAGTTTAACATGGTGGCATATGAAATGTACATATGTTCATATACTTGCATATTACATTTTTAGGCCTCAAAAGCATGCATAAAACCAAACTTAGCATATTGGTGATACATGGTGATAAATGACATGTAGAAATGGCCATAAGTTCGCATTTAGCCTCACATGCAAGTTATCATAAGAGATATGATAACTTACATGTTGCCAAAATGCAACCTTTAACATAAAGCTTGAAGCTTTACGTTCATATACTCAAGGTAAGCTTGCATAACATGATAACATGAGTAAAATGATCCACCCAAACTTGCATACATAACATGACAACTTGCATATCATAACATGGCAAACTTGCATAACATAACACGGCAAACTTGCATATCATAACATATCAAACTTGCATAACATGACATAGTAAACTTGCATATCATGGCAAACTTGCATATCATAATGATCAACCAAACTTGCATCATTCATTTAACTTTAGAGTTTAAATATGAAAGTAGAAAAGGGCTTACAATGCTTATGAAGACACAAAAATATATATAGATTGAGACAAAGCCCTTATGCAATCAAATAAACCTAAAATGCAAGCTCCAATAGAAAAACCCTTGAGCCAAAATGATCAAAACCCTTGCTTTATGATGTAAATATGGAAACTTGACTTGAATGCAAGCTAATGACACTGATACAAGCTTGAAAACACTTGTATGCATGGAAAATCTCTCATAGAAATAACTTAGAAATTTTATGAAGAGAGTGGAGGCCATGAGAGGAATAATTTTGCCATAGTTTAGTTGTAGGGTTGAATAATGATGATTTAGGGTTAGATTAGGGGCTTATTTATAGAGATTAGGATTAGTTTCAACCTTAGGATTAAACCGTAATTCCAATCTCAGCCCTTAAAACCGAATCTGGCCCCAAAACCTAACCAAAACACCAAAATGGTGCACCAGGCAAAACTGCCCGGCTGAACCAAGTCGACAGCCAAGTCGACAGGGCTGTCGACTTGGGTCCAACCAAGTCGACTGCCAAGTCGACAGGCCTGTCGACTTGGTTGGCTTGGCGGGAAATTTCCCGCCTAGCCTTCCAGGCCCGAAATTCGAAGTTTGAACTTGGAATCCAAATCTGTTTTTAACTTGGAAATTTCTGAAAACTTCATTGGGCCTTAATCGGGTCATACGGACTCCGATTTTCGAAAACTCGGACTCTATTTCGCGTATTTTTCCGAGACGAACGCAATGGCATAGTCCGTTTCCCTTGATTCAGATTTTAGAATTAAATTCTGCCTCGATTTACGTTATAACAAGTTATTGAAAATACGGGTTGTTACATTCTCCCCTCCTTAAAGGATTTCGTCCCCGAAATCTTCAAGTTAGGAAGAACGTATCCTACCATCCAACATCCATCTACTCAAAACATCATCCACGAGCAATCATTGTCCTTACAAGATTCTAAATGTTGTATGAACATATGCAAAGGTGTGTGTATATGTACTTATCTAATGCAAATATCATCAATGCAAATTATGTTAGTGAAATGAATCCATATTTATGCAATTCCTAACATAATGTATAACATCTATATGTGTGCACATAACATACATCCATATGCAACATCCATGTGATAACACAAAAATTTTCATCCATGAATAAGCATAAACACTCGTGCATATGCAATATGAGGAGTGTGTGAGCCGATCTAGTGCCTAACGTGTATAATGCATCCACGAGTAACCACTTGCAAACACTTGCAACCACTTGCAACCATCAAGCATAACATGTTCCAAATACATGTTTCATCCAAAGGGTTTCTACCTAAGGTTCTCATGACAAGATTAACATGATAAACTAGAAAATCAAGACAAACATGGATAGCAAAAGATATGCTACAAAGATCGGGAAGATAAGCAGGATATACTCCTTTCGGATTACAAGAAATCCCTTCCTAACCCAACCCATATTCTATAAAAGCCCAAAAGGTTTAGTCAACCTAACGGACCCCTCCAAACCCTGACATGTATTACTAGCCAATAAGTCATACCTCCCGACAGAAATAGGACCGAGAATGGGACCGAGAGGATATACGTAAAAAGATAGCATGCGAGTAAGCTCTACGGAACAATAGAGATCAAGGATATACTCTTAGAAAGAGATATAATGCGCGTATCTAGTCTTCAGTCTTCTAAGCCACATTTTCTTGTGCTTAATCTCATCGTGCCTTGACCGTCTTTTAACTTCGCAATTCCATAGTTCTTAATTCTTGTTCCCAAAATATGAGTTAGAACTCATTTCACCGTTGCCTCTCGTTCCACTTCCACTTATTCTTTGCCTAAAATACTTGGCTTAAACATAACTGTGTGCTCATGGTTTTGTGCAAGCTTTCCAAAATTCACCAGTGAATCCTGGATCTCGTTTACTTACTATAAAGTATTCCACGCAGCAGAACTTTTCTTGAAAATACCAATCCACGTTGCCAAACTGGAGCTGAGGTAAGGGCTCTCTTGAGCCTTTGAAAAGCAAGCTCACACTCCAAGTCCCATGCAAAGACTAAGTTCTTCTTCGTCAACTTAGTAAGAGGTGCCGAAATCTTAGCGAAGTCCCTGATGAACTTCCTATAGTAGCCCGCCAGACCAAGAAAGCTTCTTACTTCAGTTGCAATCCTAGGAGTCTTCCAGTCTTGAACCACAACCAATTTCGCGGGATCCACCGCTATGGCTTGCTTAGAGAATATATGTCCAAGAAACCGAACTTCCCTTCTCCAAAAATGACATTTGGAGAACTTGGCTTTCAACGGATGCGCTCTAAGCGTATCCATCACTTCCTTGAGATGCCTTGCATGTTCTTCCTCATCCTTTGAGAAGATCAGAATATCATCCACGAAGACAACAACAAACTTGTTAAGGAACTCCCTGGACACCCTACTCATCAAGTCCACGAAGTAGGCGGGTGCATTAGTCAAACCGAATGGCATGACCAGCCATTCTAAGAATCCATCTGGAGTTCTGAACGCAATTTTGCCTATACTATCCTCAGCTACTCTGAGCTGATGGAATCCAGTAGCAAGATCAAGAGAAAACAGATGTTCCTACAAGCTGATCAAACAAATCATCGATCCTTGGCAATGGTTGTCTATTCTCTTTGTTTAACTCACGATAATCAACACAAAGTCGAAGAGAACCATCTGCCTTGGTAGTAAATACTACAGGCGCTCCCCATTCAGATATACTTCGTCTAATGAAGTTCTTCTCAAGCAACTCCTTCACTTGCTTACTTAGCTCCCGCCTTTCACGCGGAGCCATGTGCCGAACGGGAAAAGAAACCGGCTTTGCATTATCCACCAGATAAATGCGGAAATCAATCTCTCGCTTAGGGGGCAACCCCCTAACTTCATCGAAAACATCCGGATACTCTCGAACCACTCTCACAGACTGAAGAGTTTTCCATTGACGAGTCGAGTGATTCAAGATAGCACAACATGACGGGACCTCTCGGATTACAAGAAATTTCTAGGGTGTTTCCGAGGCGAGTCACGAGCCTCACAACCCTATGTTCACAATCAAGGATGACTCCATATCTGGACAACCAATCCATGCCCAATATCAATCCGTATCCCCTAAAACCAAGAACATAAGCACTACACAAGAACTCTACACTCAGTATAGAGATAAATCCCCACATATCAGAGACAGATGGGCGGAACCCCCAATAGGATTTGAGACACAGACGGGATCATCTACCAAGCTAGTACTAAGGTGCAAACTATCAACAAGATCAGATGAGATAAAGCTATGCGATGCACCAGAATCAAACAAGGTACGAACAGGAAAATCAGAAATATATACAAGGCTCTCAACAGAAATACTACCTCGATCGGGAACTGGAGCGGCATTGAGAGCATGAACTTGCCCTCCTGAAGGTCCAACACGCTGAGTCTGACCCTGGGCTTGCCCTTGCTTCTTCGGGCAATCCTTACTGAAATGTCAAGTCTCACCGCAGAAAAAGCATTCACCATTCTTCCTTTTCCTCTTCTTACAATCCTTAATAAGATGCCCAACTGAACCGCAATAATGGCACTTCCCCTTGTTGTTATTGCCCTTGTTGTTGTTCCCCTTGTTGCCTTGACTCTTGTTCTTGTTCTTGTTCTTGTTCTTGTTCTTGTCCTGATTGCTCTGACCACTTGGATTACCCTGATTTCCTTTCCACTGGGAATCGGTCTTCTTGGCTTGAGTATCATTCATCTTGATCTCTTTCTTGACATCTCCCTGAAGTAACGCCATATCAACCAAGCTCTCAAACGTGGCCCCATGGGGAATATGTGACATAGCCAATCCCTGCAACGGCTCATTCAATCCTCTAGCAAAACGAAGAGCCTTCTTCTGAGGAGTACTCACCATATCCAAGCCAAAACGAGCTAACTGATTGAACTTGTTCACATATTCTTTAACAGACATATCTCCTTGTTTCAAAGCTATGAACCTTTCCATTTGCAGATTCTCCTCAGCAGAAGATAGAAACTTAAGCACGAACCTTGCTCTGAAATCGGCCCAAGTCTCAACAGGCCTAGTACCATTGGTGACTTCCCACCAATAAGCGGCTTCATCCTTCATAAGCCAAACCGCCAACAAGATCTTCTCTGATCGTCTAACCCAAAGATAGCAAATAAATCCTCGGTCTCTTTCAACCAATTTCTGGCCTCTACAAAAGTCTCAGTGCCTTGAAAGTTCTTGCCACCCATTGCTTTGAAATCTTTGCAAGTCTTTGCGAAGTCAGCTTGAGGATGCTGAGGGGGAGGAGGAAGAGGAACCTCAACGACAGGGGGAGGAACATCAGCGACAGGAGGAGGAGGAACATTAACTACCGAAGGAGGAGGAGGAGGAACATCTGCGGGGCCGGCTTCGGTCTCCCTAGCCTCCAAAAGTCTCCTATACCAAACAGGTACGTGTACTCCCTCCGGAATAGCAAAGTTATCGGCCATACTGAAAACGAAGAAAAAGACAGATTCAGAATGGAGAAAAACGAAGGAATTTTGCTAATGGCTTTTTGGGGAATAGCCTTTAAAATAAACTAGACTTTTCTTTGGAAAATACTTTGTACTTGGTTTTGAAAATAGTTTTCCAAAAGGTTTCTAAAAACCTTTTTGTTCCTTCTCGTAAACCATACGCTCTGATACCAAATGTAACACCCCACCTCCGCCAGGGTGGCTCTTGCAAGCACTCTGACTTTGGAGGGGCGTTTGTACCGGGTAAACATGCATAATGATATATCAAGGCATAACAAGAACATATGTATATATGTAAACAGAGTAAATAAGATAAGTAAAACAGCGGAAGATTTCAAACTATTTCAAAACAAGTCTGGTACAAAATAATGCCAACTTTCCAAATACACAAGTCTAGATAAAAACAACATCACTGAAAAACTGAAAAACATAAGTACTATCCCCAAAATAAGTGATAACCATAGCTAGCTTCATGTCAAGACCGTACATGAGCTAAAATCCCACAAGCAAGCGATCAGAAATCCAAGCTAAGCTCCAATATTCCCACCTTGAGAACCTGGGGGGGTGGAAACGGAAGAAAAGAGGCGAAAGAAAACAGGTCAGTCAAAAAGACTGAGTAAGCCCTACTACAATCAATGTAAACTGATAAAGTTAACTGACATGAGAAGCAGGGATGAACATAAGGATAACAACATACTAGCATGATGATTAACAAACAAGGTAGATAAAGGTGTCATCGCATAATCAGGTTTAAGGTTTTTGCACCATAGGTGTACTAGCAAGCTAACATGACTTGAATAAACAAGTATTGATCCCTTGGCCCAAGCTTTGGCCCAATAACATGAAGTGACCCTAATACGAGGTCCAATAACATGAAGTAACCCTAATACGAGGTCCAATAACATGAAGTGACCCTAATACGAGGTCCAATAACATGAAGTGACCCTAATACGAGGTCCAACCAAACGGTCTAGTCGATTGGCTCCCTATAAGCCTAACTCGTCACGTGTTGGTGTCAATACGGCCCAAACATAATTGTAGTCGGACTGTGCTGGGTCCACCCTTCGAGTGTATCAAGCCCTAGGGTGTCAACCCCTGGACACCATGAACATGAGTGCACAGTCTCGATCTACTGGTACCCATGGGTGACTTCTCCAAATATGGACTACGTGCACGACCATAGTCCGTCCGGAACTACATCGGCGTACCACCCGGCCGTCGTTTTTGGTCGCTTATACCAGTCCAGTAATCGTGCCCCCACCCTAGCCTAGTCCCTAGGGTCATGATGATACAAACTTGGGATTACTGCTGGAGTGGACCCCCTTTGCTAGGATTTTCTAGTGGGTTATGTACGGTTTAACCCTTTTACTAATCATGGATTAACTTGGTTAAGTGTAACGATGGGTTCACGACTTAACACCGATTAATCCACCAAGTCCAAATTGGTTAAGTATTAAGTGGACCATGACTTAACCCTAATCATGAGGCATTAATTAATTAATGTGTTTTAACCTCTCACATTAGACTTTGTTGCGGTTACTAGTTAAGCCGGTCGGTTCCGGGTAGCTTTACACCACAACTTGGTCTAACCTCGGGTTCAAGGTACAACATGACCAACTTCTCACATTGGGTCCTATTGTTTGTAGCAACTAGTTAAGCCGGTCGGTTCCAGGTAGGTTTACGCTACAAACTCAACCCAACCTCGAGTTGGTCACACTTATATTTTCTAAGTGTCATGTCCATTATGTTTCCAAAACATATTACAAGTTTTCAAGCATTTGGGTAGACCTAACTTAATAGGTAAATTCCCAATGGGTAGACCTAACTTAATAGGTAAATTCCCAATCTTATGTTTTTATGTCTTTTAAGTTTACCCAACCCCAAACGCAATCCCATCGCTTACATATCGCAATAGCGCATAAAGGATAGAAAGAGGGAACTTGGCATAATCATGACATAAAGGTGTTGAAGCCACAAGTTTAACATGGTGGCATATGAAATGTACATATGTTCATATACTTGCATATTACATTTTTAGGCCTCAAAAACATGCATAAAACCAAACTTAGCATATTGGTGATACATGGTGATAAATGACATGTAGAAATGGCCATAAGTTCGCATTTAGCCTCACATGCAAGTTATCATAAGAGATATGATAACTTACATGTTGCCAAAATGCAACCTTTAACATAAAGCTTGAAGCTTTACGTTCATATACTCAAGGTAAGCTTGCATAACATGATAACATGAGTAAAATGATCCACCCAAACTTGCATACATAACATGACAACTTGCATATCATAACATAGCAAACTTGCATAACATAACACGGCAAACTTGCATATCATAACATATCAAACTTGCATAACATGACATAGTAAACTTGCATATCATGGCAAACTTGCATATCATAATGATCAACCAAACTTGCATCATTCATTTAACTTTAGAGTTTAAATATGAAAGTAGAAAAGGGCTTACAATGCTTATGAAGACACAAAAATATATATAGATTGAGACAAAGCCATTATGCAATCAAATAATCCTAAAATGCAAGCTCCAATAGAAAAACCCTTGAGCCAAAATGATCAAAACCCTTGCTTTATGATGTAAATATGGAAACTTGACTTGAATGCAAGCTAATGACACTCATACAAGCTTGAAAACACTTGTATGCATGGAAAATCTCTCATAGAAATAACTTAGAAATTTTATGAAGAGAGTGGAGGCCATGAGAGGAATAATTTTGCCATAGTTTAGTTGTAGGGTTGAATAATGATGATTTAGGGTTAGGTTAGGGGCTTATTTATAGAGATTAGGATTAGTTTCAACCTTAGGATTAAACCGTAATTCCAATCTCAGCCCTTAAAACCGAATCTGGCCCCAAAACCTAACCAAAACCCCAAAATGGTGCACCAGGCAAAACTGCCCGGCTGAACCAAGTCGATAGCCAAGTCGACAGGGCTGTCGACTTGGGTCCAACCAAGTCGACTGCCAAGTCGACAGGCCTGTCGACTTGGTTGGCTTGGCGGGAAATTTCCCGCCTAGCCTTCCAGGCCCGAAATTCGAAGTTTGAACTTGGAATCCAAATCTGTTTTTAACTTGGAAATTTCTGAAAACTTCATTGGGCCTTAATCGGGTCATACGGACTCCGATTTTCGAAAACTCGGACTCTATTTCGCGTATTTTTCCGAGACGAACGCAATGGCATAGCCCGTTTCCCTTGATTCAGATTTTAGAATTAAATTCTGCCTCGATTTACATTATAACAGGTTATTGAAAATACGGGTTGTTACAGCCTTAAACCTTTCCAAGTAACTACTTAAAGATCTTCTGGTTTTTGCTTTATATTTGCGAGGATCGTATAGCCTACGGCTGGATCTTTGCAAATACAAAATTGCGTTGAGAATTCATGAGAGAACCGCTTCCATGAATGGATGGAACCCTCTTGATATTGTCGGTACCATTTGGCGGTTGATGTTCGAAGCGTCATTAGAAATAGTCTGCATCGTGTAGCACCAGAAGTATCATAAACGTCCATATGGCTATTAAAGGCCATGATATGGTTGTCTGGATCAGATGTTCCATAATATTTCATGGTTGGGGTCTTTACACATGGAGATATCGCTGTGTTCTTGATCCTATCGACAAAGGGCATTGTTCTTTCATTGTCACTAATATGCTTACCCAAGATTCTTACCCCTTCGGTTTCGAACAAGTTCTTTATGGTTTTTTCCGACATGCCCCTAAGGTAGGTTTCCAAGTCTCTGTGGTTCGGTCTCTCGGAACTAGATTCTCCAGTAGTTGAACTTCCAGATTGCCCTTTACCTTCGTCGTGTTGGTTCTCGTCGTATCTTTTGTCTATAAGATTGGTTATTCTCCTCTTGGAAGGAATTGAATAAGATTTATCTTTTATTTCTGTTATCTAGTATGGCCATAATTTCCCTTGTAGATTTGGCTTCATCTTTCCTTTCTAGTACGATGTTGTTTGAAGAACTTGGTGATCGAGTATTACCCCTAAATCCTTCACTATGGGTAGCTGTTGTTTCAGGGTCTTACTCCCTCTGATTCGCTCCTTTACAAAACTCAGATTCAAAAGCTGTGTTGGAATTGTAGGCATGCCTGCTCTCATAGCGTGTCGGCCAAATGATTGGGCAATATTCCCTGTTAACACTTGATCGCTTCTTTGTGACCTTAAACTAACATGTAGATCTGGCGAGGATTTAGTTTGGTTATAAAACTCGGAAGATGTTTTCATCTCTGGTTCCACTCGACATAAGTCAAAAATCGATGTCCTTCGGACTGAGCTCTCTTCAATAGACTTTATAGAAGCATCAATGTGCAAGGCCAAATGTAGTGCTTCCAACTCATTATCCTCTTCTCCTATGAAGTTTGACGGTTCTCTGATTTCCGGAATTACTGACCTAATATTCGAAAGGGTGTTGTTCACCAAAGTGGTTAATGCGCTGGAATCTTGTTCCCAGATCCCTTTTGTCACAACCATTTTCGACGGGTATTGGGAGTTTTTCTGGTGCTCGAAAATTCCTTTCTATGACCTTTCACTTATAATTTTTCTTCTTCAAAACTTAATCCATATCCGGGACAAAACAACGCAGTTAGACACGTGAAGGTTACTTTTAAAGGATTAAAGGTAGCAAAAGGGAGCGGAGGTTCAGGTCCCTCCCTCTAATGCCAAAATGTTAACGATATTTTTCGTCAACACCGGAGATAGGCCTAAGGAGGTAGACCTAAGAGCTAAATAGGATTATTCGACTCTTATCAGTTTTGATTGATTCACCGTTTCCCAAACGTCGTGGACTTAAGCTCGAAGATTAACCATTCTTCTCTCGAGAGATGAATGCCACGTCTTTGTAATTCAAGGATCAACAGTTCCCGTGGGAGAGGCGTTTCCTTGTGAGGAAAGCGTCAGGTTGCTAAAAAACTAATGATCTGTGCTGGGATATTCCGGTAATCCTATAGCGTAGCAGAATACACGCGGAAATACGTTGAAGAACAATATACCATGCAAAGAAGGCAAAAACACACTGTTTATAGTGGTTCGGTTTGATTTGGACCTACGTCCACATTAAAGATTTTGATGATTTTGTTCATGGAGCAGGTTACATAGGAGATTCCCAGATAGATTTACAAATTAGGGTTTGTTCTGTAGAATATGAGCGGAAGAAAATTAATCTGAGCCCCCGCTCAAAGTGTGAACCCTGGGGTCTTATTTACAGTGGATTTGGAATCCCTTCTGCTATTGGGACGCCAGATCTGCCAAGGCCTTTCTTAGCTGCTTTTCCCCTGGGCTTTGGATGCTTTTGCTTCTACCTGCTTTGTCGTATTAATTTCAGCTTTTGTAAGTAAGGTCTCGGCTAATCGGGACCCTTTTTGAGATAGCTATTGGCGCGTTAATGAGGTGGTCTTCGGATGACACTTGAATTCCTATTGGCAGCTCGTGGATGTAGGCTTCCGGATGTATGCTTCTGGATATAGGCTTACGGCTTTCTCACGGATACTTGGAGGAGCTTGCCGTCACAATGAATGTGGAGAGCTTGCTGGTTTGAAATCCCTGTTGGTTCCTCTACTAGTTAAATCAGTATGGGTAGCTTGTATTTCCGCTTGGGTCCTGGTTAGTCTTCCGATGGAGCTTTTTGGTTTAGTATGGTTTTCCCCGGAAGGTGGTTTCGGATGGTATTTCTGTTGTCTCTTAACATGGCCTTTCGATACCTGTGTGATAGTTGTTTTCAGGAGCAGGTTCTGAATGATCCTTGCATTTTCTGGTTTGGTGCCTTCGGTGCCTTTTAACATGCCAGTGTTGAGTGGGTTAACACTGATAACCCCTCCAGGCTTTGAGGGGTGGAGCTTATGTCTTCTTCCTTCTTAATTTCTGACTTAGATGACCTTTCGTCACGGGTCTTCCTGCCGGATAGATCCGATCGGGTGGACACTATCGGAAGTACCTTGTCGATATTCTATAGGCTTTGGACACCTCCCTTCCAAAAGGGTGCCGGTTTTTGTTGTTCTTCGATCACTCCTTCCGGTTTGCGGTTCTTCATATTACTTGGCTTCAGGTTTTCGGAAGATTTTCCTGTGCTAGCGTTCTTCCGATACCCCTTTAGTGTCGGCTAGTTTCGAAGTTAATTTTGGTTGTAACACCCCCTTTGTGAAGGGGTATTTTCCACTTTCCAAGTCAAACTCTTTGTCATTTTTTTCTAAGTATCATTTCTATGTCTCTTGATCTCCCTCAATCAAGGTGTTGATTGGCCTCTCTTTGACTTGTCCAGAATAACCCTGATTTATGAATGCAAAAATTGTATATATATTATCTTTTTTTTTAGCTCGACAAAGTTTTACACCAGCCATACTTAAATACATGTAGCAGCCAAAATAGAGCGCTTCATTTGATACAATCCAAAATAACACATCAACATATACAAACAGTGCTCATGTAGGAGCCGAATACATCCCATTCAAATTGAAGAAAACGGTAAAACCAATCAAACTACATCATCCTTCTGTTTTTCGTGCTTCCGCCAAAGATACCATTCAGCAAATCAGTGAACTCCCAATGATCAACTGCTTCCAGAGGGTGACCAAGGCCAGAGATTCCTCCCAACACTACGCCCCAAAAGTGTCACACCAAAAGAGACAACCACCTCCTTGCTCTTGCTGGACTTTCTATCCATTACAACGCTATCGTTAATAACTACATTTTCGAGCACCACATCATTAGCATCAATCCTCTTGTCTGCATCTTCAGAACTAGGCATTTCCTCATCCTCTTCGTTGTGATCGGAAAGAGTCGCAAATGGATTTGAAGAGGATGCCCCACCAATGCTAGAACTACCAGGAGCCTTCATCTTTCTATTTGGTTTCCAAAATTTTAGAAAACCATCCCTATCCTACCTAAACACCCAATTCTTAAAATCGGATGGTTCAGATGGATCATTTGGTTTCCCGATAATTTATTAATCTCAAGTTCTTGATAAGAACTCCTGATAAAAAGCCTTATTAGTGATGGGATATACACTGGGATGGATATTTCCACCTTATGGTATGAGAAATCAGCTACACTTCGCACGTCTTCTTGTATTCTTAAAATCCTTCCTACTTTCAATAATATGACTTTCACCATCTTAAGATTCCGGAATACAATGGGGAGATTCCCTAAGGTAATCCAAAGAGCAACCTCTTGTTTCGATTTTAAAGAACCAAAGTTGAGACTCCATGGCCGAGTATGCACAGTGCCTCTGTCATTTGAAATAGAGTAATAATCTCACATAAAGAAGGTCCTCGGAAATCTAACGATAAAGACGTTTCCGAACATCCTGACTTTCCACTCCCAATAATGCAGAAAATCGAACTCCTTCAAAACTTGCTCGATGCTATTGATTGAGAATCGAACCGAGAAAATCGAGACAACCGCCCAAGAATTGAAATGTTGCAACCATCTTCAGAAACAAATGGTGACATATTGACCACATTTCCAATTTCCATGTTTCTGCTATTTGAAGAGGAAGAACTGGAGCATTGAAATCCCTTATGCCATGTCTTTTTATATTTGAAAAAAATGATCAGGTTCCCACAATCCTTGATCCAATGGTCAAAATCTCTGCATTGGAGGCATCATTTACGTGATTTGATCTCGCTTAGAGATTCAGAATACGAAGAGGCCTTAAGAGCTGACAATGATGATTTGTTTACCTCGATCTTAGGAGTAGTGTTCTTTAATAATAATTGTCTGCTAAGAGTATATTTTGTAGATCCTTGCGGAGAGTCACTTAACCTTAGTGTGATTAATTGTTCCTAAGCATGTTGAATATGAGATGTCTATACCGTTTACTCATGTTTTGTGCACGAAAATAATCATTTGATAAGTTTGCATAATAAACCGATAAATGTAAAATATACATTAGATAATAAGGATTGACAACTAACCCAAGCTACAAGAGCACACTTGCAAATCCACAGTCCATCCCTGCAAATAAGTAAATAAGTGATTTTGTATTGATGAATGTACAACAATTGATATAAATGATAGTAATAACAATAGACAAATGTTGTGTCTATGAAACTTACTTTATTGCCATGCAATGTCACAAGTGTTTTCAGCTCAGCTCTCCAGAAAAGAGCTACATGGCCATCTCCTAACAAATAATCCAACAACTGTAAAATATACATTACATGTTACGCTTGATATTATATTACATTTCAATTAAAAAATTTAAGCAAAATCAATCATCATCTTGCTAATAGGATATGCAGTAGGGAAGCAAATCCATACTAAAACCCAAACAATAGGTGCAACAGCAGCTCCAATAGCCAGGCCATATCTCGAACAAATAGATTGTGGAATAATTTGTTTAGTAACGTCATAATTTCACTAATAATAAAATAAAACCAAGATTAAACCGTAATGCTTAAATCATAAACTAACCACTCCAAAAAGAAGAATTAATGTAACTGAAATCAATATAGCTCCCAGGCTGGAACCAAACTATCAAGAAAGATAGGAAGAACCTACAGCCAATAGCATTACTCATATAAAAACACTACTTTGCACGTTGAAGTAAGATTTCGAGCTCTTCTTCTTTTTTGCTGCAGTATAAAATCTAACCATATTCTGTTATAACAACTCAAATGCAAAATACATTTAGTGAATAAAAATAGTACCTCCATGGCAACAACATTGCAAATCAAAAGAGTACAGAGCAACAAATGCTGCTTTTGCACGACCGGCATTATCTTCGCTAATAATAAGAAATAAAAGTCGATTAATCATATCACAGATCGTCAAACTTTCAAACCCAAAATCATTACCAGCATGCTTTCCATCTTTGCTCAGTGCTAGACTTAACAAGAACTTCAAGATCGACAATACTTAATGATGTCAACCTTAAAGTCAATCCAACTCGAAAGTTTTAGCATTCTAATTTTTGAAACTGGGTTATTAATATATGAATAGGCTGAGATCAGGTTTCCAATGGATATGCTTATAACCAAGTAACCTATTCATTCGCATATCCAATCACTTTTATGTTGACCGAATAACACTTCAATTTCACTCAATGAAGAGGTTTCGAATCATGGTGCAACAAAATGCAAACCTGAAATTACTAAGACTAGGATTGGTTGTTCAACAACGGTAAGGCATAAGAAGCTACATATACTTGAAGGTTACAGTTGCACGGAGGCCTGGGGATGGAGAATAGAAAAAATGGCATGGTAATCCCACAATGAGATTTCATTCAAGGCAAAAGGTAGGGAACTAACTTTTACATGATAGTAAACAAAGAATCGACTAATAATTAGTTTATGTGATTAATACCTCATTGTGTGTCTCAATAGTTGACGCGGTTAATAAAGGCATATAGTCGAGTGAATGGATGAAATCGTAAGTTCCTGTCAATATAATCTACATATGACCATAACACCATTCATTTCCTGTCAATATAATCTAGGATAGTATAGTTTAAAACATACCAAAACTTAAACCTGATATATTATCACAACAGTAAACATGAATTTCTGCAAGCAAATAACTTGGTCAAAACTGAAAATATGCATTTTAGTTCAGTATTGTTTGCCTTACGCATTTGACCAAGCTTTTATTTTTATCGAGCATAAATTTGACAAATCCAAACATGCCTTATCCGTGAATTTTATTAGCAGAACTACAAAAGAGATGCAACTTTACTATGCTGCTACTTTTCCAAACTTCGTGTCGTGTATCATATTATCATATTCTAAAAAGAAACATGCAACTTACTTGGCTACATGGTCCTATCAGCTGAATTTACGAACAAGATCCTTCTCGGTTTCAATTCTTTTTTCAACAGCAGAGTGTACTTGGACATAAGCTCTCGTCTCTAGCAAGTTTTGTAAGTTTAGTGTTGAATGAGGTTTTCTTCAGTCTTCCTTTGTATAGTTGAGATGGGTACAAAATTCCCCCATAATTTCATATTAATGGCATATGAACTTTTTAACCTTGCATCAAAATTAGGAACCATCCACTTAGTCGATGAAAAAAAATTACTCCTAAATTCACAACATGTTCTAAAATCCACTGCCAAAGATCCAAAGCGTTGACATGATAACCAAAAAAAGAGATTGGCAGGAAAATAAGGAATCGAAGGAAAGAGACTGGATTGGAAGAGCGGAAAATGAATAGGGAGGCGATTGGGGAGGAAAGGGTCGGATCTTGTGGGTGAAAGAAGATATTTTTTCATGGTGCTTGGGGATAGTTTTGAATGGGAAGGGGAGAAAATACAGAAGGAAAGATGAAAAATGGAAAAAGCCGGAGCATGAAAAAAACAAGGTGGGATAATGAAAAGAAAAAGCGGGACAAAAATAGGTGAAAAGGAAAGCAGTGGAAAGAAGAAAATTGTTGCAGTAGATACAAAGAATGACGAGAAGGGGAAAACTAATGTTCAGAATGGGAGGAATAACAGCAAGATTGCTATTAACTACAGAAGGAAAGAAGAATGGAGGAAAGAGACAAGCAGGAGAAAAAGCATCTTTAGTGCTTATATGTAGAAAAAAACTAACCAAAGAGAATGTGCAGACCAGTGACAAAGGAGGCCACAGTGGGCAGGTGAATAGCTTTGGGGTATTATGACTTGTAGCAAAGAAGATAAGCTAGAGGATGGAGAGTTAGTTGCTATTGAAGAAATTGCCACTAGAACTATTGTTGATGATGCTATTTCTCCAGTTGATGTCTTTGATGCATCAGGCGGGGAAACAATACCAAATTTAGGTGAAAATATGAAAGGAGCTGGTAGTGATACTATGCAGCAAGCCATCGACCCTGTTGATTCAAACTGTGTTGCTATGCATCAAGCTATCGACCTTGTAGTTGATATTTCTGTTGCACCGAACAGCCGCCAACAAAGTGTGATGAACAAAGTACAAAGTAAGGGTTATGGGTCTGCAAATGCATCAATGAAAAGAACAATAACAGATGACATGCAGTTATTTACTGACAAGCTACATGATGAACTTGACTGTAGAGATGTGAACTCAAAACATTATCATGTTGCAAGGAAAATAATGAACGATTTCAATGATTTCAAATTGAGGAACGATCTAGAAAAGATGGATACGACAAGACTAGAAGGTGTTGCTGACTTAGTGAAGCAAATGCTTATTATCGTTAACGATAGAGTTAAAACAAGATCAACTGACAAAGCAAAGAACCCATATGCACGTATTGTTGCTCCTCCTGCCTATAAGGAGTGGCCACCAGATATAGTCAAAGAAACAGTGGCAACAAATTCGAATGAAAGGTCTAATTCTCTTACTCCGATCACTAGGAGTAGGAAGAAAGAGTTGCTCAGGAATCAACTAGAAAATGGATGATAGCTGTTCGCTGAGTAGTAGCTAGGCAAACTAAACGTCATATTTTATTGTCAAAGTAATTGTAATCCGTTTTAGTAGAAAGTGCCTTTGTAATATGGTATGTCATCCCTACGTGGAAGTCAATAGTTGATATACGTTTTGTATATCACCTGGTTTCTCATGTACCATTTTCTTTCCTTTAATAAAGGAGTGTTACGGAACACTATAAAAAACAGTCGGCTTTGCCAAAAGAAAAATATTAATTCATATCAATTAACTATTATTACTTAATACTTCTTCTGTTATAACTAAATACTACTTATTATTTCGTACTTTTCTATTTAATAGTAATTATGTTTATCAAAGGTAGGGGAAAATAATTTTTAAAAGTATATTTTTTGCAACTCGCTTTACTAGTTGTAAAAAAATTATAGTTATCGCAACTATCAAAAACAGTTGCTAAAGAAATTTTTGCAACAAAATCAACTCCTAAACAAATTAACAGTGAAGGGGCAGTGGATCATCATCAACACAAGAAGTGTCTTCGAAAGCCAAAGCCAAATACTAGAAAGAACCAAAAGCATGAAGGGATAATCCGAGAGCTGCATAAACCGACACTTTCTTAGGAGAAAGGAGCTCGAAATCTATAGAAAACTGGCAGGATATATCTGACAGGGTATGCCCGGCAGGGGGTTCCATAATGGAGGGTCACCTAGGACATAAGTCAAGCAAGGATAAGCCGAAGAGCTCTACTAATCAAAACCCAGAAAGATGGAAGGGCTGTCGGTGTTAACTTGCTTAACACCAACACATCAGGAGATAAAAGCATTAAAGATACCAAGCCTAAAGCACCCCAGGGTTATCCGGATCAAGCCCCCAAAATAACCAAGCACCTAGAGGTCGCTCTATTAAACAATAGGTAAAACACCGGAAGTTACCCTCTGGAAGGCTAGACATCATC
Organism: Allium sativum; assembly: GCA_030737875.1. Lineage (NCBI taxonomy): Eukaryota > Viridiplantae > Streptophyta > Magnoliopsida > Asparagales > Amaryllidaceae > Allium > Allium sativum. The sequence continues at coordinate 299,660,505 of CM060925.1, read as the reverse complement.
CAAAAGCTCCAACCGGAAGGCAACCCGAAAACCAAAGGGGATACAGGCTATCCATACTAATATTCTTAGTGCCGACACCGATAGGGGTTTTGAATTGGCAACTATCCACATACATCGCGAGGGTAAGCTCCGCTAAGTATTTATGAGAAAACCGGAAGCCTGCACCTGGAAGCTACAACCGGGAGCACAAATTCCAAAGGTCATTTACATCGACCAACTCACATCAATCTCGAAGAAGCTTCGATTGACCGGGACCCTCACTTCGGAAGTTATAATCAGCAACACAAAGGCAGCCAGTACCTAAACATCTGAAACCATGGAGAAAAGCGGCCTATAGAGGCTTCTGTAGGACGAATAACCCAACAGAAGAAGGGGCCCCGAATTCTCTATAAATAAGACCCCAGGGGTCACATTTTAGGGACGAATTCTTCATATCTACATTTTGTTTCCTCTTGTCCAAGGAGAAAACCATAATTTCCAATTGGATTGGGGATTTCTTCAAACCTCGTAATACTTCTACAATATATGAATGGAGAATTATGAAACTTATACATCTTGTGATTTGATAATCTTGTTGTGCCATTTATGATGAAACAGAGAGTTAACACTAACCTTTCGTATGAAAGAGTTGTTCAGAACAACTTCATAAAGAGGAAGGGCTTCGTGGAAACCCGAAGCCTTCCCCTTTTACCTCGAGGGTTGGCAACATGAATCAACCCTCTCATAATGAGCCTAATGCTACTTAACCCCGGAAAAGAGTTAGACTACAGGCTTATGACTTGATCACTAACGCAACCAAGGCCCTTCGGGCTGGCTCGATGTGGAAAGATCATTTGAGTTAATAAGCTTGCAGTACCCTTACCATCCGAATATCGGGAAGCACTAGCCTATCTAGGGGGCAACTGGTTACGCAAGGCTTCAGCTGTGCCAAACTAAATAAACCCTTCATCAAGGTACTTCAAAACTCCATAGTCCTGTAAGTGTTATCACTACAACAAATAGACCATATTACAATGGTGGAAAACAGTTGTAAAAGACTTTTTACAACGGTGGAGCCACCGTCATTTATTAAGAAGTTGTAATAGACTGAAATCTTTTACAACTTTTTTGCACCGTTGCGACACCGTTGTTAAATGTATATTTTACAACTGTTTTCCACCATTGTAATAAACTTTATTACAACTGTTTATAACTGTTGTAATATATTTTATTAAAAGTATTATTTAAAGTTGTAATATATAAACAAATTATATACATATTATTAATAAAAGAATTCATTTTAGAACATACTATCTACAAAATTGAAGATATCAAATAAACTTAAAACATGAACCAAAACAATATATTAAAATTTTCAAACTCTCATCATGTTTTTATAAATCATACAAGTATCTCAAGTATATAAAACAACTACAACAAAGTCCATTGAGCCTCGAATACGAGACTAGTATCTTCTTCCATCTCATGCCTAAAAGTCAAGCCTCCATCCTCTATACCATTGTATTTCAAAGGAAAGGACTATTGGCACTTCTAGTCTTCGTTCTATTACTAGTACGTTCATCTTCCTATACATACTCATCCATTCTAAATCTTTTACCTCGCAAGGTCTTCATTTTATTATCGAGCGCTGTGTCATTGAGCCTAACCGATGTGAATTCTTGTTGCAGTGCATCCAATTTGCTTTGAGCTACTTGTAACTGCAGTGATAATGCCTTGACTCTATTGGTAGCTTCGGATAGAGCTGCTCTTTCATCAGCCAGTAGACTCTCGAGCACTTGTACAGTGATAATGCCTCGGCCCTATTGGTAGCTTCAGCTAGAGCTGCTCTTTCATCAGCTAGTTCAATGGCTATTTTTGCTTCTCGTTCAGCCTCCTTTAACCTCTTGTCTGCTTCTTTAAACTTTTTGGACTCGCAGATGCATCATTCCTCTAAATGCTTCTTTTCCTGTTCCAGAATTTTAGATTCTTTATCACGTGATTAATACTTGTCGCTTACAAAGTTGAGTTTTTTGGTTACAGTCTTCAGTTCATAACGAACAAGCCTAAAGTAAAAAAAAAATTTGATTAAATAACGCCTCTGTAAAAGCAACTATAATTGTCATTTGGTGTTAGCACTCGCAAACAGGTTCCTCCTGCAACCGGGATCTTGTTTCTGCTGAACACTCCATTTGCAGATGGAGTCATCACCAGCATTTATCAATTCATACCATTCAAAAACTCAAAACGAGCAAATACAACAAAAACCCACTAATAAAATTTGTATTGATAAAGCATGGTTATATTCAGCTTATCAGTCAAGATGAATTAAAAGAACTGACATTTAAAGCTATCTTTTATCATCCTCGTTGCCCAACCAATATTATAAATATTTAAGACATAAATAATTATTAATTCAGCTCATATTAAGAAATTCAACCATTATTTTATCCTTTACATCATTGTTAAAATCTCTGAAGCAAAGATGCTTTATAATCACAGCCAACTAAATGAGAGCAGATTAATAAAAAATATAGCAGTTATTTTAGAGGCAAAGCCATACCCAATTAAAACGCTGCCTGTATGTTAGCTTGCTAGTTACATGCTTGCCATCTTGACTGAGCTTTTTGCTGCAAATAGTAACAAAAGACAAAGGTATGCAAATGTAAAAATATTGAACTCTGTCTTACAAATGTATTATATATATTTTTCCAATGCATGGGTGAAGTAAAACAAATTGTGTTTTGTGACTCTATCAATGGCTATAGATGTTTCCTTCCAAGAATTGAATTTTGGGGTTCTGCTCATTATCAAGGAATATACGTAAGCAACTCTTTGATAACTTCTCTATATGTTCACTGTTATTGAAATTAATCCATGCGATAACTTTTATATGTGAACAGAGACCTTAACCACTATGAAACTATTAAACCAAAATACACAAAAGCATAACTACAGCACCCACACCAAATCCTAAATCATGCGCACAAACCTGATTCATATTGTTGAAACTTAGTAAATCAAATCCTGTAGCTAAATACACAAAACTTGACAACCAAGTACCCGAAATCCGAAATCCAAAAAAAGCCCTTCCACGACATCGACCATGGCGTGGAAGCAGATTTTGATCTGGTGCAATCGAGTGGAAGCAGTGATACGAATTAGGCTTGAATAGGAGATGTAGATTACATGACTCAAGTCTGACAGTTAGAGTCGGATTATTAAAGGTTAGTGAAGAGGGGCGATACACAACTGAGAAGATTAAAGGATAAGTCAGATTTGAAGAGTGGCCATCGATTTGGCAAGGAGGAAAACGAAACAGAATGCGATTGGAAATTGTGCAAGCAGTGTAATGAACGATATATGACTTGGAAGGGTTCAATATAAAATTAAGTGCGGGAAGCGGTTGGAAGTTTCCGGAGTTAATTTCAATTTTGCATTGGAGCCAAAAAAATTGTATGGTGGGAAGGTTTTTGTAACACCCCACCTCCGTCAGGGTCACTCTTGCAAGTACACTAGCTTTGGAGGGGCGTTAAACAAGGTAAACATGCATGCAGATATCACAAGACAGAACATATAAGTAAAACAGAGTAGTAAAGCAGTGGATAAAACTAACATTTCAAAACCATAGTCAAGTTACATCAAAGTACTTGATCATTATTTTCTCACAAAACAAAGCCTAGAACATTAACTGAAAACTGAAAAAAAACATAAAGTAACTATCCCCAAAGTAGAATAAAGCCATAGCATGCTCAAGTCCAAACCGTACATGAGCTATCCCGAAAAGCAGCTAAAGATCCAGCTAGGTACCAGTGTTCCCACACTACAAACCGGGGGGGGGGGGGGGGGGACGGAAGAAAAGAGGCGAAAGAAAACGGGTCAGTCAAAAAGACTGGTAAGTCCTATCTACTATTAGTATAAAAACTAATGAAATTAACTGGACATGTAAAGCAGAGATGAAACATAGGGTGATAACTGGCATGGTGAAGAGACAGATCAAGTGTGGCATCGCATATACAAGGTTAAGTTTTGCACCAAGTGTACTAGTATTCCAACCCATGTCAAGTACAAACAAGAAGTGATCCCTTGGCCCAATCTTGGCCCAATACCACGAGATGACCTAAATCAAGATCCAACAACACGGTCTAGTCGATCGGCTCCCTAAAAGCCTAACTCGTCAAGTGTCGGTGTCATACGGCCCAATCACGAAGTGTAGTCAAACTGTGCTAGGTCCACCCTAGGGTGTACCAAGCCCTAGGGTGCCAACCACGGACACAAATCAAGCACGCACAGTCTAAACCTACTGGTGCCCGTGTCTGCTTTTTCAACTTCGGACTATGTGCACGACCATAGTCCGCCTGAACCTACACCGGCGCACCTACTCAGACGTCGTTTTGGTCGCTTACATGTCAACCCAGTAATCGTGCCCCACCCTAGCCTAGTCCCTAGGGTATCATGATACAACCAAGAGGGTTACTGGTGAAAAGGACCTCGTAACTAGGGTAACCGGTTAAATGTGGTTAACCCGATCCAATCAAGCATCAAGTTGGTTAAGTGTACCCAAGGTTCATGACTTAACCCTATCAACCCATCGTGTTCATGTTGGTTAAGTGTTACGTGGTCCATGACTTAACCCTATCATGTGGCATAAATTAATTTAATGCACCTTAACCTCTCACATTAGACCTTGTTGTGGTTACTAGTTAAGCCGGGCGGGTCCGGGTAGCTTTACACCACAACCTAGTCTAGCCTCGGGTTTAAGCACAACATGACCAACTACTCACATTGGGTCCTATTGTTTGTAGCCACTAGTTAAGCCGGTCGGTTCCGGGTAGATTTATGCTACAAACTCAACCCAACCTCGAGTTGGTCACACTCATATTTTCTAAGTGTCATGTCCATCATTATGTTTACAAACATAATCACAAGTCAATGTTCATGTCATATTTTAGAACCATGTTTTCATGTCATTAATATTACCCAAACCCAACGCATTCCCATCGCATGTACGTTTCGCATAACATAACATAGATGAAAAGAGGGAACTTGGCAAAAGCATGACAAAAAGTGCATAAGGTAATAAAGTTGGCCACAAGTTAAACATGGTGGCATAGGAGGCATAAATATGTTCATTTAAACTTGCATGTTACATTATAAGCCTCAAAACATGCATAACATTCAAACTTAGCGAATAGGTGATACATGGTCCTAGATGACATAGAATGATAGCAAGTGATTCGCATATAACATCATATGCAAGATAACATAAGGTTTATGCGAGATCATAAACTTGCATATTACATTATAAGCCTCAAAACATGCATGATATCAAACTATAGCAAATAGGTGAAACATGATCATATATGACATAGGATGATAGCTAGTGATTCGCATATAACATTATATGCAAGATAACATAAGGTTTATGAGAGTTTCTATGTTGCTTTATGCAACATTTCCAATCAAAGCTCATAGCTTTCTATGCATAAGATCAAGGTGATAGCTTTACAAACATGCATAGAATAAATCTATGCATAACATGTTAGAATCAAAGCACATATCATACTTAGGCCCAAACTCAAACTTGCAACATGTCATATTTAACTTCATAGTTAGAATCTAAGAGTGGTATAGGGCTTACAATGCTATGAAGACTTATAAAATACAAATAAGTTTGAGACGAAGCCACTAGCAACTCTAAAGACCCCCAAATAGCAAGCTTCAATGAAAACCCTTGAGAAATAAGAAGAAGATCCTTGCTTTGATGAAGAAAGATTGAACTTTGGCCTTAGAAACTCTCAAACGAGCTTAGGAACTCTTATATGAATGAAGATGGAGGCTATGACAAGAGGGTGGAGGCCATGATTAAACATTTTGGCATAGTTTAGTTGTAGGATTGATTTATGATGATTTAGGTTAGGTATTAGGGTCCTTTTATAGAAGATTAGGTTAGTTTAGACCATAGGATTAACCCTAATTCAGATTTGGGCCATCAATTCACGTCACTAGCCTCCAAACATGTCTTGAGAAACAAGTCAGGTGCACCCAGGCCAGACTGGCCGACCACCCAACTCGACAGGGGTGTCGACTGGGCAGTCGACACAGCCTGGGGTGTGTCGACTCCCAAGTCGACTCCCCAGTCGACTTGGGGAGTGGCGGGATCTTTTCCCTCCTATCCTGCCCAGCTGAATTTGAAATCTGTTTTTAAATTCGAGTTTTCTGAAAACTTCCATGGGCCTTAACTGGGTCATACGGACTCCGATTTTTGAAAAATCGGACTCTATTTCGCGTATTTTTCCGAGACGAACGCATTGGCACACCCCGTTTCCCTTGATTCAGATTTTATCGTTGAATTCTGCCTTGATTTATGTTATAACTTGTTATTCAAAATATGGGTTTTTACAGTTTTGATATTTTATCCAGTTGCTTTAGAAGTTGTTTAGTATGATAACTTAAATATGTGTTGTGTTAGAGGCATATGTAGACGAAAAATTATAGTGTCCTACTGATCCCATCATTTAACTATTATTTTGAAAGTTATTTAATATTATCAATTAAATATTGTGCGGTAACTATTTATTAAACTTTATTATATTTAGATATTCACATCATTGAAATTTAAATTTTATAAGTTAAATAGCAATTATTGATTAATAGTATTTATTGATTATTAATGTTTTTGATTAATAATCAAGTATTATTATTTAGTTATAATTATGGATTTTTTGAGAATTTATAAGTAAAAATTTATACCAAATTTAACATGGATTTCTTGAGAATTAATTTTTATTAAGATATTAAATATTACTTATGAATAGTAGTTACTATTAATTATTACTTATTTCTTCGTAGTTATAATTGAATATTGATTATTAAAAGCTTGTTATGTATATGTTACCGATTATTAATTATTAAACACTTAACACTATTTATTAAAGAATAATTAATTTTTATTAATTATACTTAATATTAAAATTATTAAATATTAACTAGTGTAATAGACATCTATTACAACTGGAAAAAAACAAAAGTTGTAATAGACATCTATGACAAGGGGCCAAATAAAAAAGTTGTTAAAAATATATTTATTACAACTTTTAAGAAAGGACAGTTGTAAATAACCTTTATTACAACAGTGGCTTTGTGATAGTTGTAAAATTAAAGTTGTAATATGGTAATTTTGTTGTAGTGTATATTCAGTCCTTGAGGAAAGAATAACTAATCTTCAGAACAGAGATTTTGATACTTAAGGAAAGGTATATTTAGCTAAGGAGTATTGATCCCAAATTGTCTTTCAGTAACCTTAGATCGTGGCTGCATCAATTTCCCTAAATACATGTTCTATATAACTTATTCCGGGTGTTGACGGAAAATATCATTAACATTTTGGCACTAGAAGGAGGGCTTGAACCTCCGATCTTGTGGTTAATCCATCAAAAAATTAACTTGGTAAACTTATTACTCCAGGCAGGAAAAATGAAATCAAGAAGATTGGAAGAGCGAAATAAGGAACCCGCTCCTAATGCAACCTTTGAAGGAAACATGGATCTAACGTTCAATCTGAAATATAATGAAAGGGGGGCAACTTCTTGCCCGATACAACCACCAAATCCAAATGCCATGGAAGATAATGTCCCAAGAATTATGGCCTTGGAAAAGCAAATCCAAGAGATGCAATCTCAAATGAATGCTACTCAAGTGCAAAAGCCTTTAGGACTCACTAAGTCTAGTCAAAAAGCGACAAATGAGTCTCTGAAAAGAAAGACTCCCATTCAACACTCTGAAGTAAAGGAGAAGCTCAAAGGGACCTCCTCTAAGAAGAAAAAGTCCCTTTTGATAGGAATCGACCATCAAGGAAATCAATGCGAATAAGAACAATCTAGGAGTTCCACTTCCAAAGGTTATGATCATAAAAGAGCAAATTACGACAACATAGAAGCCTATCTTAAAGACATTGCTCAGAAGACTGCCAAAGACTTGTTGGGAAGTAATGGGAAGAGAACCTAGGACGATAGGGTTAACGAAAATGAGAGAGTAGCCCCTTTCGTCGATGAAATTATTAACACCATAATACCATCTAGGGTGAAGGTTCCAACCATAAAGCACCATGGAACAACTAACCCTGATGGACATCTAATGGCTTTCGACAACCAGATGGACCTCTACAATGCTTCAGGAGCGGTCAAATGTCATCGTTTCCCAGTGATCTTTCAGGGAGCAGCAGCAAAGTGGCATTTTCAATGCAGATAAAACACCATTTACTCATGGAAACAGTTCTACGAATTTTCCATGCAATTATGCATTTGCAAAGATCCGACAGTTGACTTAACAGTCATTGCTGACATTAAACAGAGGCAAGCGGGGTCTCTAGGAGATTACTTGAAAAGGTTCAACATCGAGGCATTAAACGCCAAGGATATGAATGACCACGACAAGTTGATTGTCGTGCATTTAGGGTTAATTTAAAATACGATCTTCTGGAAAGAATTATACATTCACGGTTGTAAACACTTACATAACTTTCACGTCCAAGCTGACAAGTTTATTTGCATGAACGAATGGTGTTATTTTTGAGTTCATATTAACTATATATCTTAATTAACATTAGCGTTCGTCGGTTATAAATTAGAATTTTACTGTAGTAACATTTACTGGCGGAATAGAAAGGGCATACGAGTGGGTTTTGCAAATCTACGTGTGATTGCCGACGGAAATATAAACAACTGTCACCAATAACCTTACCAAAATATTAGCATTTGTGATGAATTACCTATAGATATCTAAGGTGGAGCAAAAGTTGAAATTATCCGTTTCTAATCCCTTGCTCTTTAGCAAGGGATCTCCAATAGATTTTTTTAAATATATATTAAAGAAATATATATCCGTCGGTAAAATGTCGGTAAAAATATTTGAAATTAAATTTAAATGTATTGACAAATGACGGTAAGGTGTCAGAGACTTGACGTTAACTTCCGTTGCAAAATGGTCACTAAAAAAACCAACATGAAATTTAACGACCAGTGCTATCCGTCAAAAATTCGTCGCCAATACATGTTTAGTGACAGATTTGCGACGGATTCATCCACTTCAAAATGAGTGTTTTCTTATAGTGACATAAGCAGTTGTGTTTTTAAAACGCACTTGATGGATATACTAATTTAACATAACTTGAGCCAATTTTCTCTTTTTTTATATTTCATAACAGTTTTTGGTAGTGCTTTTGAGACACTCTTGATGAATTATATTATTTACTTATGTATACTCCATAGCTAGTTTTGGTGGTGCTTTTGTAATGCACTTGATGGGCATATTAATTTAATTTAGATTGAGTCTACTTTCTCTTTTAAATTCATAACCATTATTGGTGGTGTACTGGTGCTTTTGAGACAGACTTAATGGATATCATTGATTTGTTTAGGGTAACGCTTTATTACTCACATATGATTCATAGCTATTATTGACACCGTTTTTGAACTGCCCTTGATCTTGAGCTTTTTGCTCTTAATAAGTATATATCCATTTATAAATACAAAAACTCTTTTCAAAACCTTCGTAATGGCGGCAATGAAAACTTTCTCTTCTTCTCCTTTCTCCTCCTCTGCCTTTGAATCAACCTTTCCACCTCTTCCATCTCGCCCCCTCCCTCTAAAACCCCTGATCCTCCACCTCCCTCTGACAATCCCTCATCGTCAAAAGATGCTCCTTCGGTTGATTCAGCTAATCTTTCAAATACATCCGTCCTATCTTTTGTCAAATCGGATTATGCTTCCCATTTTAGATCTTCTCCGCGGAACGCAGGCTCGTATAACCTCTGCACTTTGATATTCCGAGAGATGGCGAGAAGAAGGCGATCCCAGATCTAGTTAAACAGGAAGGGCTTAATTACTGAAATAATTTTCTGATTTGTTTCTTTCTAGATGGTATGTTATCTTTTCATGTTGTCTTTAATTTCTTGCACAGGCGTTGGAAGTTAAATGGGGTTGTTGAAATTAAATCAGATGGGTTTCATTTTTATTTCAAACTTTTTGATGACTCCGATAGAGAAAAAAATACTCAGAACTGATCCTATTTTTATCCGTGGAAGGATTTTATCATATCAGTATGGGATCCAACCATTGTATAGAATTCTCATGGTTTTATGGACCTTAATTGACATTAACTGGCTAGTTAATCATTTAGGTAGACTCATCTGTTACAATACTAGCACTGAAATATTAGATAGGTTTAGATATGCGAAAGCATTGGTAGAAGTAACCCCATATTTTGAATTACCTAATACTATTAAGATGGATGGTCTGGGGGATACATCTCCTATTGTGGAAGTTAGTTATGATTGGAAGCCATCGATATGTGTAAATTTAAGAGTTTCGGTCATGAAACTAAACATTGTGAATTACATGTCATGAATAATGGGGAAGATGGGAATACAGTTAATGTTGATGTGAGGGATTATCAGGAAAATGAGGAAGTACATTATAAAGAACCAAATAGGAACACATATGGAAATGTTAATCATGACAAATGGACTAATGTGCATTATAAGAAGAAAAAGTATTGGATAAAGGTTGGTAGTAATCAAAGTATTACTACTAATATTGCTAATGTAGGCAATGTGGCTGATAATCCTTTTGATAAACTAGCTTCTGATGGTATGGAAGGTAATGAAGGTGATTTTGATGGTCTCGACTAAGTAGTGGTTAATCAAGTGGATGAAGCAATGGTTAATGGGACTATTAATGTTGATATGGGTATTTCATCAAATGTCAATGAGGTTGCTGTAGATGTTGGAACTTTGTTTGATGAGACTAATGCTCATTTAGACACTGCTCACATGTCTACAGGTTAAACTGCCATTACTGGTGCATATATTTCTACTTCTTCTAGTTTTTCCTGCTCTAGTTTTTCTTCATGTATTGCATCTTCTTCTTGTCTTGAGAATTCTGCAAGTTTGGGTGCTAGTACTTCTTTTTCTGGACTGTTAGTTAGTGTTTCTTTAGCTGCTACTTGTTCAACACTTTCTGGCACCATGTCATGCTCCTCCACTTATAGTCAAAGTTCTCCTGCATCTTCTAGCATTCATTTCTCCTCTGTGTTGATTGGCGCAACTAGGTCAGTGCCAAGCAATCAGTATCCCCATATGCAAATTTAAAGCTTCTTGATCATCTTAATCTTCCTCCACCTGCTATTGTTTCTGGTTCTTTATCCTCTGCTATTCCAAAGAGTGCTTACCCCTCGTCAAAAATCTGAGGGCAAAAAACTCAAAGGAAAATTCTGGGCTGATAATGATCTTGATGAGGGGCACGAAGTTCATTATTGGGGATATACTACCTACTGGTAGTAACGTGAAGTCACAGCAACGACACACTAGGAGCAATCCTTCTCCCCCTTTCTTCACAAGTGTAAGGTTTGGCCCTAATGACAAGTTATTTGAAAGTTGTTGACATGTTGGAATGCAAGTGATTTGGTTATGTTATGGTACAAGCAGTTCTGTTCCAGCATGCAAAGTTATTAGCTGGGATTTTCGTTTCTTTTTGTAATTTTCTTCCATAGGTGCTTATGTTTTTATTCTGTTTTGTAAGTGAGTTTTGGAGAATTTGAGAGTTTTAGTGAGTGTTGGTTATATGTCATAGCTTACTTGTGTATGCTTGAATATGTATTGTAAATATTTGGTGATTAATAAAATTTTGCACTTAACTTTCAATAAGTTTATAGCCATTAGTGGTGGTGCTAGAGTAAAACATTTGATGAACTCACCTACTTAGGTTGAAGGCAAGCTGCTTTCTGTAAGAGACGTAAGCTCTCTGCACCACTCATGAGTTCCCAAAATAGGCGCATGACTATCAAAAGCGTATATTTACTATGAAGTTTGTAAAATTTCAAAGTGTAGTATAGGTAATGGGATCTTAGTTGAAATCTTTGTAGTTTCAAAAAAAAAAAAAAAAAAAAAAAAAAAAAAAAATACATACTACTTTGACTAAGTTTTGAATTCACTTTTTAATTATAAAATTAGTTGAAAAACATTGGTGCTTGTCTAGGTTATTTTCTTTCATTTTCTTTGTTTTTTATTTTTACTAGATGATTATTGGATAGTTAAAACAAAGAACAACGATATTTTGGTTATTCGTCCTCATCAATAAGAAATTTGTAATTATGAGGACTATTAGTCTTAATTAATGATTTTATTGACAGAGAAGTGTTATACATTAATTTTCCTCTTTCTTCTCTCGTTTGAAAAAGAAATTGATGGAAAATAAGTCCTTTCAGTAATTGTTCTATAGTATTCTCTATTAATGAGAAAACTTTTTTATTTATGGCAAGTTTATTTAATGAGATTGATTAACATTAAGACGAAAAATTCACATTTATTTTTATTTCTCTCTGAATTTATCTTTTCTAAGAGAAGCCGAAACAATATCATTTTCTTTCTTATTTCCCCCTTCAAGTTTCTCGAAATTAATTTTTTTAATTAATAAGTTACAAAATTTTCACGTTACTAAGTTGCATTAATGATAATTATGCAGTAACAAATGCATATCTTTGGAACTGTTATCATACAACTCATTTTTAGTACATTATCTTATTATGGTAGGAATATTGTTATTTTTATTTAATTTATCATTTAAGGACGAAAAATATATAAATAAATAAATTTATATGTTATTACACGATTTTACCGGATATTGGAGTAGGTTGGATCTATCCTTAACTATATGAGTTTCGAGTTCAGGCTCGCAGCGGATTGGGGTAGGGCTCCAAATTTCCAAGATGAAAAACCTGCCTCAATCTATCTCATTGTGATCCATGCTTTTCCAGAAAACACAAAAGATACGTGTTCACTATATAATAAAAGGTAATTTTTATTCTAACCCACAATATTAGTAAGTTAATCTACCTTATTTTATAGGATCGTTGACTTTTACTAAAATTTAGATATTAATCAGTGTATCCATAAAAAAAAGTACTTGCTTTCTCTGCTTCTCAGTCTTCTTCTTTGTGTTTTCCGTCATCTTCTTATTTTTGGAATCCTAGCATCTAAATCCAAGATTAAGCGGAGTACTAATTCAACGTAATAACAGTAAGTAGTTTGGTTAAAAAAAAAATTGAAGTTGATTAATTGTATACAAAATTGTATTTTCTTAATATCACCATTATCACATATAATTGTAGTTAGCTATTTTCTGAAATCTTGAAAAAAATGTACATTAGTAGAATATCATTTTATCAAATATTGTAATAGGAATATAGGCTGTTTGCATAACATTCACTATCTAGACTCCCTAAGTAGTTATACTCTCAAACAATTATAGTGTGATGCTACGGGCACCCCAATTTGTTCTTCCTAATACCGCGACTAAAAAATACCACTAGAATTAGTATTACACTCTTCTTAATACCACACACTTAAAAAATAGGGGCTACCACATTGTTTTACCCTATTTCTATTTCGCACAATATTCGTTCGTTCTCATTTGTAAAACCAATCAACGAGCTAAACCCTAAATCTATAACCGTTCATCGAATTTGACGCCGCAATATACAAAAGTCATGAATAATGTTTGAATTAAGCAAATTAGAAGAGAAAGTGAGAGATTAGAAACAACTGAGATATTATAGTACGAATTTGAATTTTTCTGCGAGAGATGCGAAGAAGACGACGATTACGAGAGGTAAGGGTATTTAGATTAGCATAGTACGTTATTAGTTCGACAAATAATGATTAAGTGAGAGATTAGAATGGAGTGGTAATGTGGTAATGAGTTTTATTTTTTAAATTGCGGTATTAGGAAGAACATATTGGGGTGCCCTTAGCACCACACCAATTATAATTTACAATTTTCTCTTTTATTGATTTGTTAGTATTGTTTAATTACTTGCTATTCGTCTAATATGTAGATCTTGAATTTGTTTTTTTGTTCTTATTTACTGTATTAGCCGGTGCAACTAGTGATGTATCTTCAAAATATTCAGTTATTTGAAAACATTTGATGTGAACTCCTTTACTGAAATCTTGATCTTAGTTTTTATTTTCGTAATCATCTACTACCATATCATGTTCGATCATGTTCAGAGATAATTAGTGAACTAATTGTATTTAATTGATTGCTTCTGTGCTGAATTCAAGTGTTATCAACTCTGTTTTTAACACATATTTATTGTTACTACTTAATCAAATGGGAGGAACAATTCAGCACAAGTACTTGTGAAATAACGCAGAATTGTGAAAGAAGAAACACAAAATCGATTGTTATCTATATAATAGGGTGAAATCTTTAAATTAATCCACTTGTGGATTAATATATAAAATAGTTGTGGATTAACTTATTGAAGTAAAATGGTGGATTAACTTATTAAAACCGTAGATTAAAATAAAAATTACCATAATAAAATTCAGGGTTCCAGAATTGGGATTCAACTAAAATTCCTTTACACAACCGACAATGTTATCCACCTATAAATCTGCACACTTCTGCATTTATTAGTATATAAGATTACCTATGAACTGGAAAATAAAAATGTATCACACTATAACTATTTATATAGCAGCTGCAGTGTATCCGTAAACATAATCAGAAATTCTCAGCAAAATAAGCTCGGAGAAATTTCTCTATAGGTTCAGAAGGAATCCGCATTGGACGATAGTTTCCATCAAGCCATACGGCAGTGGCTTTTGCTTCAGCAACAAGCTGATTATCGGGTAATCTGTAGATGAAATCTTCAAGAAATATTCTTGTAGCCGAAATGCTTGATACCTTGACTTTCACTACAAATTTGTCTCCACTCTGCAGTTAATTACCAGTAATCAGAAAAATATGTAGAAAAATGTCCAGATTTTTGAACAATTCGCGTTGAACTTAATTATTTGCACTTAATTAGGAAAAATTAAGACACATAATCATTGCATACTCGTAGAGGTGCATAGAACTTCAAAGACATGCTAGCAAGAGCTAATGCCTGGCCATTTTGGGCCACGCTGTCTGCATCGATGCCGAGGCCAAGTCTTCTGAAGAACTCATGGTGACCATGCTGGCAATAACCTGAATAAACACCATTGTTAACAACGCCATATTGATCGAGTTCATAATCACGTACTTGCAGTTCACATTCCACGAATTGCTTTGCCCTGAGAAGAACGCTAGCAATCAGTAACTGGCATAGCTTAAGGAAAATAATGTTTATATATACTATTATGCGTAACCAAACCTTAAGCCTTCCTCATTTTCAGACGTAGCTGTTTTGAATGTACTTGACATATCTGGAGACAACGCATGTAGTCTTTGTCTGTTCATATCTGATGAACTTAGTTTGGATACAGATAGAAGGGTAATACTACTAGATGTTTTAGAAGGTGGAGGCATCTTTGAAATATTATGTAAAATGTTACGATTTTTGAAGGGTGTTTCAGAGGGGGCAATGAGCGCTAGTTGAGAAGATGTAATTAGAGAACTCATCTTGATAGAAGATACGGGAAGTGAATACTTAAGATTAGGGTTATGATCTTTGTTGTTTGTAAAAATATATGCTTTTTGTGAGCAGACTACTGCAGAAAGGGCTACATATTTATAGATAGAGATGGTCCTAGTTTAACAATGAAAGTGGTTTCTCATTCACCAACCGTCAATGTTGAATCCCTCAGCAATGCAGACCAATACACGCTAGTAAATTAGTCCTTAAATAATACAGCCAAACTTTACCACAAATTTTAATGTTATCCGTTTGACCGACTTCATAACCTTTGAAAACTTTATAAAGGATACAAAATATGCAAATAAGTAACATCCATTATAATGCTTCATTTCTTCAAATCATCCATAAAATTTTACAGACACGGATCAAGCTCGCACACCATTACAGATATCTAGTTTAGCGTATAAGCTGAAAATATGCTCCCAGTCTTCTCTTGTAAAATTACATTTTGTTTGGCCTATAATGTGTTGACTCGTCAAAACCAAATTCTTTATGATTAAACAAAATCATGCAAGTGATTCACGTATATGCAGGTTTGTCATATTATATTAAGTATTGTTGTATGAAGACCATGATTCGATTTCTGACAAACTTCACAATTCTTTTGTCATGTTTATCTCGGCCAAGAGAGTAGAAGTTTCCTATTATTCTGCATAATTATACCAAGACGATAAAATATGTATATAATACTGGAGGACTTTATTTTTCTGAACTTTTCTGTTTCTCCCTAAGCGTGCTTCACGAGTGCAATTTTGTTGACACCCAAAAAGGAATGTCAACAAAACTTCCACCTCTGATTGGTGGAAATCAGAAGGCCCATATGGGTCCCCCTGATTTCCACCAATCAGGGATGGAAGTTTTGTTTAGACCCCTTTTTTGGGTGTGAACAAAATCGTATTCGTAATTCACATAAAGGTAATGATTATATTCTTTGGTAGTAATAATTAAGAAATACTGTACACAAATTATTTTAAATTTCCTACAAGGTGGGAGAGAAGCATGTTTTATGTCCTCCTATTTTCTATCTAATCCTACATATTGCAATGAACCATGCTACAATAACCCAAAAACAGCAGTACGGATCTCCGTAATTCACGGTGGATCGTCGGATTAAAGCAATGAATTTAAAAATAGCGGATGGATTGATATTAGAGTGTTTCCGGTGACTATTTCTTTGGGTAGAATAGCAATGTCTTATTGCAGTATAACCACTACCGAGGTAACTGTGAAGGGGTTAGTGATGACCTTGAGGCGCCTGCGGCGACCACAACAATCGATAGTCGACGATAATAATGAAGACAATAGAGCCGTTACAATAGAGCCGTTAGAGTGTGAACACGTTTTTATCATATTTAACATGCTTTGTCATTATCTACTAGCCGTTAGGCTCATGCATACTTGGTATATTTAATACTAGCCGTTATGCTCATACATATTTGGTATATTTTGTACTAGCCGTTGGGCTCATAGCACTATATATATGTGCACTTTGTATCATGTTTTGCATCAATAAAAATTGCAATTGTTCCTCTCTAATAACTCTCCTCCTCATCCCTTAATATGGTATCAGAGCCAAATTGCCGAAAGGCTTAATCATCAAGCAGAAAGTTGTTTTTGTTTTATGGCCAACAACAATGAAGTAACCTCCGCTGTTTCAGTAAGCTTGGGGTACAATGCTCCACCTAACCATCATGACCCGATTAAACCAAAAAGCCAAATTATCACCACATCTCTAGACGAAGACAATTACATTCTATAGAAGTATCAAGTAGAGATCGCTTTAAGAGGGTATGATTTACTGCAGTACATTAATGAGACAATAGCAGTCCCACCAGTGACGATAACCAATTCGAAAGGAGAAATTGTGCCTAACACAGACTACACAAGGTTTCAAAAACAAGACAGCCTCCTCTTCTCATGGCTCCTATCGTCAGTAAGTTCGAATTTATTATCACAAACAGTTGGATGTAGCACGTCTTATGAAATATGGAAAACAGTAGAACAAATTTTCAGTTCACAATCAGCTGCTAGAATCATGCAATATAGAAGGGAATTACAAAATTCTAGAAAAAAGGAGGCAAACATGAAAGAATACTTAGGAAAAATTAAAAATCTATGTGACAAGCTAAATGTTGTTGGTCATAAGATCAGCGACAATGAGCAAATCCTATTTATTATTGGTGGATTTGATGAAGAATATGAATCTCTAGTAACTGTGTTAGCCACACAACAAGCTTTACCTGATTTACAGTTCGTTCGATCAGCACTCCTTGCTCATGAAGGCAGAATTGACCAAAGAAAAACAACACAAAATAAGTTCTCTGCCAATTATACCACAGTTAGAAATAAGAAGATACAACGAGATAACAACAACTATCGTGTGAAATGTCAAATATGCCAAAAGTTTGGTCACATGGCGAACAAATGTTACTTCAGGTATAATTCAGACATAGGTAGACAACAGGCAAGACAAAATTACTTTTCACAAAGAAGAGCACAAGCAAATATGGCAACAACAGGGAATTCAACTCAAAATAATAAAAAATGAAGTAAAAAATGAAGACAATGGCTTCGAAGAATGGTACCCTGACTCAGGAGCGACTCACCACATAACTAGCAGTCTTCAAAATTTAAACATTGGGAGCAGAAATTACTCGGGTATAAGAAATTTGCATATGGGTAATGGTAGTACTGCTAGTATCACACACATAGGCAAAGGGACTATCTTTGGGAAAAGACAACTCAAATTAAACAATCTTCTTAGGGTACCTACGATTAATAAAAATTTGTTAAGAGTGTCAAAATTTGCCAATGACAATAATGTTTACTTTGAATTTCATCCTAAGTTTTGTTTAGTTAAAAATTCCCTAAATCATGAAATATTACTTCGAGGTAACCTATACGATGGTTTATACAAATTCAAGACTGCAAACTCAAGTGGAGAATTCTGGTATAATAATGTAGATGCTAGTAGTGACAATGACTGTATTAGGAATAGTTGCAATAATGTTGATTATGACAATAATAGCGATGAATGTAACGTGATTAATTCTTGGCATATAAAATTAGGACATCCTAATCTGGAAACTATTAAGACTGTTCTGCGTAATAATATCATTCATTATAAAAATGTACCTATCAAACACACATGCACGCACTGCCAACTCGGCAAGAGCCACAAGCTCCCTTTTAGTGATTCTGAAACCAGCTATAATGAGCCACTGGAACTTATAGCGCTGACTTGTGGGGACCCGCGCCTCTAAATTCATATCAGGGACACAGGTATTATCTTTCTTTTGTGGATGCTTATTCTAGATATACTTGGATATACATGCTGAAAACTAAATCAGAAGCTTGCAATACAGTTATGCAATTTATAACTCATGTCGAAAAACAAATGAACAGTACTGTTAAGGTTATTCAGACAGATGGGGGAGCTGAGTTTAAACCTCTAACTAATTACTTTCTCAAAAGAGGGATCAAACATAGATTAACTTGCCCGCATACGTCCGAACAAAACGGTTTAGTCGAAAGAAAACATCGACACATAGTAGAGACTGGTCTAACTTTGTTATCACAAAGCTCATTACCCATGAAATATTGGAATGAAGCTTTCTACACATCTGTATTCCTCATTAACAAGTTGCCAACTAAAGTCTTAAACAATAAAAGCCCACATGAAATGATATGCAGTGTTAGACCAGAATATGGTTTTCTGAAAGCCTATGGGTGTCTATGTTTTCCATGTTTGAGAGACTATAACAATCATAAACTAAGTATGAGATCAAGCCCATGCACATTCATTGGATATGCACAAAACCAAAAAGGTTATAAGTGCATGGACAAAAATGGAAAAATATATATTTCTAGGCATGTGATATTTGATGAAAACAAGTTTCCTTATGCAGAAAAGCAAATCGGCAAAAAAGATGGGGAACAAAGCATAAACAATAACATACGGTTCGAGCCATTCATTACTGAACCACCTTCAATCGATAGAAATGAAGAGCAACAACGCACAAGCAATTTAAACACCCAAGAAGAAACTATGGATCAAACAAACGAGCAAACTAATGAGACACACAATGACTCAGAAGATACAAACAAACATCAAAACATGCAGCATAGTGAAGATACAAAAAACAACAACAACGTTGACAATACCAGCAACAATGATACATAGCAGCAAACACCACCACAATCAACTGGACATCACATGATCACCAGGTCAAAGAGAGGCATCTTCAAACCCAAAGTATATAATATTTTTGCCAATGAGATCGAA
Source organism: Allium sativum (assembly GCA_030737875.1). NCBI lineage: Eukaryota > Viridiplantae > Streptophyta > Magnoliopsida > Asparagales > Amaryllidaceae > Allium > Allium sativum. The sequence continues at coordinate 299,640,779 of CM060925.1, read as the reverse complement.
CCATTGAATTTCACTCAGGCTATAAGATCAAACAAATGGAAGGAGGCAATGGACACTGAATATAAAGCTCTCATAAAAAACAACACTTGAAGCTTAGTGACTCAACCAAAACACAAAAATGTGATTGGTTGTAGGTGGACATACAAAATAAAAAGAAAAGGAGATGGATCTATTGACAAATACAAGGCCAGACTGGTTGCAAAAGGTTACGCGCAACAATTTGGTTTTGATTTCAATGAAACTTTTTCCCCAGTCATAAAACCCACAACCATCAGAATTATACTGACCATTGCTCTAAATAAAGGGTGGAATGTGAGGCAACTGGACGTCAACAATGCTTTTTTGAATGGGGAATTGACTGAAGAGGTATACATGCAACAGCCTGAGGGATATGGTACTGGTGATAAAGTATGCAAACTACACAAAGCAATATATGGCTTAAAACAAGCTTCGAGAGCTTGGTATGAAAAGCTAAAATCAACTTTGTCTAACACGGGTTTCTCACAAGTTAAATCGGACAATTCTCTATATATGAAGAAGGGCATACATGGAACTGTGTTCATTCTAGTATACGTTGACGACATGCTAATAACATGAGACAACAACGAAGAAATAAACAGAATCGTTCACAAGCTGGATCAAAATTTCGCCATTAAAGACTTGGGGGAACTAAAATATTATCTTGGAATACAAGTGATTAGGAAAAACAATGGTGAATTAATATTATCCCAACAAAATTATATCACTGAAATACTGCAAAGGGCAAATATGCACAGGGCAAACTCATTACCTACGCCTATGATTAGTAACCTAAGACTATCTAAGCATAAAGGAGAAGCTATCGACAATGCCAAACAATATAGAAGCATAATAGGAGCGTTAAAATACGCAACTATTACTCGACCAGACGTATGCTGCAGCGTCAATAAACTCAGTCAATACATGCAGAACCCTTTATCAGAACATTGGACGGCATTAAAGAGAGTGTTACGATACTTACAAGGCACAAAACATTACAGTATACGCCTAAATTCAGAAAAGGAACTTAACCTACAGTGCTTTAGCGATGCCGATTGGGCCAACGATATTGACGATCGAAAGTCTGTCTCAGGATACTGCGTTTACCTCGGTTCCAATATCATCTCCTGGTGTACGAAGAAACAACATACCACATCAAGATCTAGCACAGAAGCTGAGTACCGTGCACTGGCAAGCGCTACAGCCGAAATCATGTGGATAGAATCACTGATGGAGGAGCTTGGTTTCACTCCAAGACGAAAGCCGGTCATTTGGTGCGATAATAAGAGCACAGTATCTTTATCTCTAAACCCTATTCAACATTCAAGGACGAAACATCTTGAAATTGATCTCCACTTTGTGAGAGAAAGAACGCAATCAGGAAGACTTGCAATATGTCATGTGCCCGCATACTATCAGAGAGCAGATGCTCTCACAAAGGCCCTTTCGACCAAATAATTTATCAGAATGAGAGAGGAACTTCGCGTTATCAGTGCAGGCGGAAGCCAGAATGAGCAAGGAAACCCCTGTTCGAACTGAGGGGGCATAATGAAGACAATAGAGTCGTTACAATAGAGCCGTTAGAGTGTGAACACGTTTTTATCATATTTAGCATGCTTTGTCATTATCTACTAGCCGTTAGGCTCATGCATACTTGGTATATTTAATACTTGCCGTTATGCTCATACATATTTGGTATATTTTGTACTAGCCGTTGGGCTCATAGCACTATATATATGTGCACTTTGTATCATGTTTTGCATCAATAAAAATTGCAATTGTTCCTCACTAATAACTCTCCTCCTCATCCCTTAATAGATAAGAGTCGTCGCTTTTAAAGCGTTGATAAGAGTAATTGGTGACATCCTTTTGCAACATTATTCTAGCAGTCCTAAGTTGAACACGTGGCAAAAAATTATTAAAACGATGTTTTTTCCGTTATCGACACTAGCCGTAGCAAATCTATGCTAAAATGTTTTCGCTAGCCTGTGCAGACAGACCAATACTAGCCGTCTTGCAGCATAAGTTAACTTGGATATTCTGTTTAGCGACTTCTATTTAAATAATTCGACCACATGCATACATATTCATCTCGATACCCAAATGATATATATATTAATCCGGTTTAAAAACCATCGACTCAAATAATAAAGCATACGGCAGGCCTAAGTCATAAGACATCCTCATCAATGAGTCATTCTCGACCCATTGCCTATGGATTGCTCAGATCTATAATCATGGGTAATCGGATCCTTCAAACCTCAAGACGAACTATGTCGACCCAATAATGTAAATAATGAATCAGATTGAGGAACGAAAAGCATGGACGGGTCTGCAAAGACGATGGATTGGGTCAGCAGAAGGGTGGTTCAATCATGATCAATGGCGCAAGACATGGATCACTCATGACCGAAAATCGAAGGTCGTTCTTGAAGCATTCAACCATGGACCGTTGCCTACTCATTACTTATGACCGATAATTAGCCATTCACATTGTGCAAAAATGCATTCTACACTTCAAATATTTGCGCCCACTTTTATTGCCATTTTATATTGAAGGCCAAAAGGTCAGAAGTCAGAACTATGTTTGGTGAACAATCCTCGATTTTCCTTGTGAGGAAGTCCCAGCTCTTTATGAATATTAAATAGGAAAAGGTAAATAAATCAAAGTGTATACTGATAAATGGATAATACGAGTTAAAAATACTGGTACCACATGCTATAAAAAAGAAAAAGCTTGAAAATGTATTGATACCATATAGTTCACCTTAGGTAATTTTTATTCTAATCCACGGTTTTAATAAGTTAATCCACCATTTTACTTTAATAAGTTAATCCACAACTATTTTGTATAACTTACATATTTCACCCTACTATATATCTAACAATCGATTTTGTGCTTCTTGTTTCACAATTCTGCGTTATTTCACAATTCTCATATCAGATTAATAATAATAATCCAACTAGCTTAAAATCAAGATCTCATACCAGATAATTATATGGAAAAAAAACACATTATAAATATACTGTACGCAACATGTTTCTTATATAAATTATACCGACATTGTTAATTATAAGATTTTCATTTGGTATTCAAGTTCTCTTGCTGTATATGTTAACTTGTGCAACCTCTTATACTAGTCATTCATACATGCTAGTATACGTATGCATAAAAATCCAAATGACGTGGTGAGGGACAAACAAGGAATTCTTGCTATAAATAAACAGATCATAGAGCAAAACATCAATAGGTTCATCAAAAATAAAGCTAACAATAAACAAGTCACTTTAGCAATTTAAGCACCTACAACCTATTATTTTTACTCAGGAAAATATGTAAAAGTCGTATACACAAGTTATATATATATTTCTTGAATTATACAAACATGGGATTAAAAGTCATACACGCCATTTAAGTTCTAATAATCATGGGATTAAAATGCTTCTTGATATCTGAATGAACATACAAGCCACATTAAACTGACTTTTAACGCTCAGCACAAATAAAGCAATACATAAAACATAATACTTGATTTCCTGCAATTTCCTTAGTACTATAACAACTGTCTCCCTCATCAAGATGTAAATGGCTTCTCTTCTCAGAAATGTTAATAATTCTATCATTTTTTCAAGATTTAGAAAATAACTAACTACAATTATATTTGATAATGGTGATATTAAAAAAAAAACAATTTGGTATACAATTAATCAACTTCAAAAAAAATAAAAAAAATAACAAACTACTTACTATTACGTTGAATTACTCTGCTTATCACTTAAGCTGTGATTTAGATGCTAGAATTCCAGAATCGAGAAGACGAGGGAAAAAGCAAGGAAGAAGAAAACGCACAAAAAAAGAAAACGCAGAAGATTGAGAAGAGGAAGATACATACGGTTTTCTTTTTTTGGTGAATGTACTGATTATAATTTAAATTTTAGTAACAATCAAAGATTCTATTAAATTGGTCGGATTAACTTACTAATATGGTGGATTAGAATAAAAATTACCTTTACCTTAATCTTTGTTGCTCATATCAAAATACTCAATTCCTACTCATCGACCTTGCCAGTATCAAAATAAGTAGAAATAATAAATGTTTTATTTTAACCTGGCATTTTAAATCATTCCAAAAACGAACATCTCACCATAGTTTCTTGTATTTATTATTATATTCATACAGTGATAATAATGATATATTTGCAGTTCAGATTGTGTTGCGCCTGCAATATGCAGTGATGAAGATGATATCCGGGTAAACCAAGTTGGTTGGTGTTTTAGGGGGTTTAGAACAGATCAGGGGTAGCAGATTAGAAAAGAGAAAAAAATATCCTATTAATAAACTATTGTGTTACGCCTAATTTTTCACAAAAGTCAACTCTTTAAGCTAAATGATTAAAAAAATAACCAAAGATTATGTTGTGTTCACTATATTTTATTGTGATCATTTTTTGTATAGTCAGTACTTGTTTTCTTTAGTATTGGTCTTATTGAAAATTACATTTTGCAGGAAAGATTTAAACTAGATGAGAAATGGCAGAAAGTGCTTATTGTCCAACAAATGGGATGCATCTGGAGGGTGTCAAAAAGCAGACTAGTTAGGCAAATAGTGAAAGCAAAGTACATAGAGAAAAGGATTAAGCTAAAACCTAGCAATGTCGAAAATATGAATGATTGGAGGGATTTTATAAAGAAAAAACAGACTCAAAGTTTATGGTAAATAAATATAAAACTCAGTTATATGTAATAATTATTATAATTAATCAATTTATTATATCTTTTCATCTTAGGCACAAAGCAATAAATTTAAAGCTATAAGAAGTGTTCAACTGCCACATACAGTTAGTCGCAAAGGAATGGCTCGACTAGCGGAAGACATAGTAAGAAAGAACGGTCGATTTAATTATTTTTACATGTAACTTTTTTCAGTTTCAACCATTCATTTTATTTATCATTCTTACTAATAGAGAAATGAGAGTGGCAATACTAACCCCATTCCTAGAGCTCAAATTTGGATTAAATCCCGCATTCGAAAAAATGGCGAAGCAGTGAATACATATGTCCAGGAAACTATTGTAAGACAGTACAGTACTGATAAAAACCTATAATACTGTTTTTTGAACATTTATTCACATTTTTTCTAGTACTTATAAATATGTTATAAAATGTTAACTTTTGTAGGAAAAGATGAAAAAAATTGAATCTGAAAAACAAACAAACTCGACAAAAAGTTCTGTGAGAAAAGATGTTGTCTCTCAAATGTTAGGACAAGATAGGCCTGGACGACTACGGGCAATGGGGAGAGGTGCAAACTATATTAAGTCTGTGTAGCTACAAGCTAAAGATGAGAGAATTTCAAAGTTAGAAGAAGAGATTCACATGTTGAAGAAAAATTTGGTATATAACTTCAATATTTGTTGTACAATTGCATAGTAATATTGGGTAAAAAATATATTTTGTTTTTCATATGATTTTTTAATCCACGTTCTACAAATTTGCAATTTTAAGGTTAATGGATCTTAAAGAGGAGAATCCATATCTCAGGTAAACATCAAATATATTATCATAGTAATGTAGTAATCAACTTAATGCACTTTTTGTTAAACGCAGAGCAATTATGGAAACACTGATGATAAATGTGATTTGTTGGATTGGAATGGAACTGATGAAATAGTAGCTGAAGGAAGAGTAGTGTCAAGTGATCCAAACGAGCTCGTACACAGAATTCCTCTAGGACCAAATGCGAAAGCAGTTTTGATTGAGTTTCCAAGGAAAGTGGATGCTTTTCTATGGAGAATCGTGTTTAATGTGATACATCTTGGAGAGGCTACGGGCATGTTAGTAGCATGGCCTTCTGATAAAGTTATTATGCGTGCTTTGGATCAATCTGATAATACGGTAAATTATTTTCAAAAATTTTTAAGTACAAATTAATTTTATGCATGAAAAAGTTATGATGCACTTTGTTTTAATAGAGTAAAACTAGCTACATGGAAAAATTATGCAAGTTATATGATTGGCTTGGAGGTGAAGAACTAGTTGTTGAAGGACGCTTGTACTCTAGCGATCCAAACCAGCTTGTGAATGGCATTCCTATTGGACCATCAGCTATGTTAGTTTCTATTGACAATCCAAAAAAGCCTGATACATTTTTATGGAGACCAACAAATAATATGATACATGTTGGAGAAGCTTTTGGTAGTAAAGTATCTTGGACAGAATCAAAAGTGGTTGTTGAGACGGTCAAAGATGCATCATTTGTTTCTAGCACTATCAATGGAACATCTCATATAGTAATACATTAAAGCGAAATAGTAGTTTTTTGTTATCAAATTTACTAATTGAAATATATATTAAAGCACTTGTGTTTATGCTTGTGTTTGATAGGGTGGAAATCGAACCCTTCCAACCGTTAAGAGTAAACGCAAGCTAATTGATGTTGGTGGAACAGGAGCACTAGTTGCAGAAGGAGTTGTGGCTTCAACCAATCCAGACGAAATGGTTCATTTCATTCAACTTGGAACATATGCTATTAAAGTTTGGTTAGTAAACGCTACGGTTCCAGATGCAGTTCTTTGGAGACCAACTTCTATTCTTATCTGCATTGAATATTCCATAGGCTCTACAGTAGCGTGACCAGCCTCAAAAGTTATAATAGAATCTAGTTCTAGTAAGTGAGCATTATCTATTTTGTAGATTTTTTTTAATGTATACACATTTGACGTTTCGCCACATTTATATAGGTAATCACTGTTAAAGTTTGATAGCTGATCAGAAAGGGGGAAAACTTATTTTCGTCCTAAATGTAAGTTTATAACTCCTGCAGTTTTTTTTTATTCACTACCTTATGCCTTTTAGTTGAATATATCTAATCATTGTAACACCCCACCTCCGCTAGGGTCACTCACAAAGGGAATGCACTAGGTTTGGTGAAGCATTATCGAGGTAAACATGCACAGAAATATTACAAGACAGAACATATACAAAACAGCGGAAGTAAAACAAATTTCATTACCTTATAAAAATAAGGTCTAAAGCCTCTTACATCAAAATACATCAAACCTGTCTTGCAATAGTAAAGAAGCATAAAACCATTTCATAAATTATTCCCCAAGTAAAACAGTAAAGTAGCCATAGCCAAGAAAAGTCCAAGCCATGCGTGATGACCTTCAAGCAGAAGAAGTCCGAACTAGATAACAGTGTTTCCTCCCTGAAAACCTGGGGGGGGGGGAACGGAAGACAAAGAGGCGAAACAAAATGGGGTCAGTCATAAAGACTGGTAAGTCCTATCTACTTCCAGTATAAAAACAGGTAAAGGTAACATGACATGCATAAACTGAAAGTAAACATAAGGATGACTACAAGATAGATAAACTAAACCAGGATAACAGGCTGAACTACTGTAGCAAGATAAACTAAGATATCATGATAAACTACGGTGTCGTGATAAATCAAGGTATCACATCGTCAGGTTTCTATCAAGTATACTATCCCCAGGTATCTATCATGTATATTTGCTCTGCACCCCTCGTACTAGTATCCCAACCCGCGTCATGAGTTAACTATGAATGTCCCTTGCCCAATGTCATGTAATGGTCCCTGCCAACCTAATATATAGCATATGTAGGTTTTCCCAACTCATATGTTTCTTTCCATGTATAAGTTCAGTCCTTTGCCGTAGGCCGTACGGGCTTTCCCATGTAAATCTATACCACCTCAACGTAGTACCCTTTTATCCTTGAAGTTGTTTTGGACTGCTACCCTTGATCTAGTTATGTTTCTTACCATGAACTATCGCGTGTTTACTTAGGATTTATGCCACCTACGACCACTAGAGATTATGCTACCTAATGAACATTTCCGTGTCTCGGTTTGGGTTCAGGCCACCTAGGGCCACTAGGGATTATGCCACCCGTCAACCGCACCCTTTATCCCGCGTATGTATCGTGAATCGTTTTCCATGTCTAGACGCACATGTTCCTCAATGTGTCATCCGAGTTCCGTGCCAGGGCAAATCAAGAAATACGAAACTCGGTCGGGAGCTTTAAGTCGTCTGCTGATGCAGATATCAAGGTCTGTTTTTGTACCCGTGGCTGTGGTCCCACGTGACCCCTCCCTCAACTACTGAAAGGCAATCCAAAAAAAATCATGTATGAGAACCACATCTCGGCCCCACTATAGCCCCACTTTCCTATGGGCCAACCTCACCCATGACTCGATAGCAAGAACATGGTCTGTTGGGGGTTCTCTGCCTTTCCGTTCGTACACGATTGACTAAAGATGGTAGGTAGTCGACGACGCGCTATCCAAGGCAAAAATCAAGTATCGTCGACTCCACGCTAATCCATCCCCGTCTTTAGGTTGCTCGCACAGCAACCAAGGCATAATCTTGGCTCTTCTACCGCAGACTTAACCTCTGTGAGGCCAGGTTTCATGGACCATCTGCCACCTCACAGAGGGATACCAAGAGTACCCTCACGTTCCCCGAAGCTACCGCTTCGTCACCCAGTTCGTTGGAGCCTTTATCTAAGTCAGATAATTTGCTCCTCCTCGTGTGTTTAAGCGATGACCTACCGTATCGGGTTACTCGTCTATCTGTGAACCGGTCCAAATCTCTTGACTTAGAATTATTACTTAGTTTTCCAAACTAAGGTTTACCACTTAGTCTCCTTTCCCGTTATCCTTGTTAATCCCGGTTTTCCAGCTAGTCCCCTGAACTAGGGTTTTGTCTAATGGGTTAAGTATTGTCATTTAAGTTCATGACTTAACTTGCCTACGAATCATGTCAAGATTTGGCTAAGTATTCAAGTCCAAGACCTAGCCCTACAAGTTGGTTAAGTATATCAAGAAGCTCATGACTTAACCCTATTCAATCATCAAGTCAAATTGGTTAAGTATTTGTTTATCTTAACCCTATCAGATTATCGTGTTAGATTGGTTAAGTATAGATTATCTTAACCTTATCGGATTATCGAGTCGGATTGCTTAAGTATAAGTTAACTTAACCCCATCCACTAATCGTATTAGAATGGTTAAGTATATTTAAACGGTCTTGTGACTTAATCCTATCAACTTCTCATATTAGATTGGTTAAGTATGGTTGCTTAACCTCATCTGATCATCATGTATAATTGATTAAGTATAAGTTACTTAACCTCATTAAATTATCATGTTAAGTTGGTTAAGTATTCGTTACTTAACCACATTGAATTACCAAGTTTAGATTGGTTAAGTGTTTAACTTAACCCCATCGAATTATCGTGTTTAGATTAGTTAAGTGTAGGTTACTCAACCCCATCTAATTACCGTGTTTAGATTAGTTAAGTGTAGGTTACTTAACCCCATCTAATTACCAAGTTAGATTAGTTAAGTGTAAATTACTTAACCCCATCCCCTAGTCGTCTTGTATGGTTAAGTGTCATTAAGAAATCAAGCCCGGTCCCACTTAACCTACCCATTCGTGTCATATCGGTTAAGTGTCATTAGTCAATTTTACTTAACCTTTTCATGTGGCATTAATTTAACTAATGCACTCTCAACCACTCACATTAGACCTTGTTGTGGTTACTAGTTAAGCCGGGCGGGTCCGGGTAGTTTTACACCACAACCTAGTCTAACCTCGGGTCTTAAGCGCGACATGGCCAACTTCTCACATTGGATCCTATTGTTTGTAGCCACTACTTAAGCCGGGCGGGTCCGGGTAGATTTATGCTACAAACTCAACCCAACCTCGAGTTGGCCACTTTCTTGTTTGGTCTAGTGTCTTATTACACTTACAACCCACCCATGTCTAGTTCAAGTTCCATGTTTTCCCACGTGTCATGACCATATTTAAATGTATCATGAATGTCATATTCTCATGTAAACCCCATGTCAAGTTTTTCATGTCATACCCACGTTTTTCCTAAACTACCCAAATGTTTTTCCAACCCAAGTGGAAGCGAGTCACATAGTAGGGTATTATGCCAACATCTTGGCCACAACCATGCATAGTATCATAAGGGAATTTGGCCACAAACATGCATAGTATTATATGGGAATTTGGCCACAAGCATGCATAGTTTCATAAGGGAATTTGGCCACAAACATGCATAGTTTCATAAGGGAATTTGGCCACAAACATGCATAGTATCATAAGTGAATTTGGCCACAAACATGCATAGTATCATAAGTGAATTTGGCCACAAACATGCATGATTCAATAAGGGGTTTGGGTTCATTTACATGCATAAGCCCCAAAGTCAAGTCTTTGCCCATGTTTCACAAGTCAAGTGGTTCCCAAAGGTTCATGCTAACATTTCATAGATAAAGATTCAAACTTGCAAGATATACTAGATTAAACATAACATGAATGGCATGATTAAGTCGCTACAACTTAGCCCAAAGTCATAGGTTCAAGAAAAAGAGACATGACAAGGTTCATATAGGCTAGCATACTTATATTTCATCTCATTTTATCCCATGTCACATTAGACCCACCGTTAGAATCTACAAGTAGCTAGAACTTACCTAGCGAGGCTTAGAGGGTGCGCATGAATCGTCTTGACGATGAAAGGTGACTCCTTTGATGAAGAATCGTCATGAAATCGCCGTAGCAACGTTGATCGAGCCTCGATTTGGTGTAGCAAGCTTTCACCTTTCGATTCGGATCCGATTTGCATGCATAGTCTCTTGGAGTTGGAGATGGAGGCCATGATCACTTGTCATTTGGGCAGCACTTCGTGGCATGAGAGAGTTTGAGTAATTTAGGTTAGGGGGTTAGGGTCTTTTTATAGAGTTTAGGAGCATTTTAGGCCATAGGATTTACCCTAGATCGAATCCAAGCCATCCAAAATCGTCACAAGCCTCCAAAACCGAGCCAACATGACAAGCAGGTGCACCAGGTCAGGGTTCTAAGGGGGGGGGGATCGACCCAGGGGTCGACACCCATGTCGACCCCCTGGGGAGGGGTCGACACCCATGTCGACCCCCTGGGGAGGGGTCGACACCCATGTCGACATGGGTGTCGACCCTGAGTGTCTGGCGGGAATTTTTCCCGCCTCTCTTTTTGGGCTGAATTTCAAATCTGTCTTCGGATTTGAATTTTCGTGAAACTTCGTTGGGCCTTAACTGGGTCATACGGACTCCGATTTACGAAATTTCGGACTCTATTTCGCGTATTTTTCCGAGACGAACGCAATGGCGCAACCCGTTTATCCTGATTCAGATTTTATAATTTAATTCTGCCTTGATTCTTGTCTTAACACATTGTTTAAAATTCGGGTTGTTACAATCATAGTAGTCTAAATGTAGTTGATCTTTGTGTTTGAGTTTAGGGTTGGCTTTGAGACTCAACTTTGAATTGCATCTGATTTCCAGTTTTCATTTGGTAAAACTGATATTGTGGGAAGGTGGTATGAGGGGGAGGGGAGGGAGGTGGTTACTAAATTCATATGTACCATCCTATTAATCAAGACAAAATTTCAAACAAAATTATTCAATTTAAAATGTTGTGTGGAAATCAATTATAACACTGCAAAGAAAAATTCATGTAAAAATTTGTACAGAAGTATCATATATTATGCGAATGAGTTATAAAGTAAAGGTTTCTTAATAAAAATTGAAATAGATATAAAGTATGATTTTCAGGAATTGTATGTCCACATTTATATGTTTTATTTTATTACAGACCTTAAAAAATTCATAATTTAATGGCAAAAATAGAATTTCAAGCCGACATTTTAATAATGAAAACACTGCATTTTTCTTCCATTCTTTTTAACTGCAAGTACAGAAACCAACCTAAAACAATAGCTGAGCTTGTAAAATAAATAGTGCATATGTAGTTATGAATTCAATCCTAAGCACAATAGTGAAAAGAGCGTTGAATAAAAAAGAAGATTGCAAATATTGCTCGTAATTGACGCTGCACTTAGCAGGAATCTCCAATGCGCCTGTGCGATCAACACTAGAAATAGAGGGGCCATTAGCAATAGCACATAAAAAGGGCTGCCCTAAGTTACGAACCACATTGCAGCACAGCTTGCTAGGCGGTGGAGGACTGAAAGGGGTTACTGCACTACTATCTGGCTGAGAAGAAGGTAGTCCCACATGCCTGGGTTGTGCCTCTGTTGTTAAAATATCATAGTGACTTGATAAATCCTACAATCACGAATAAAACTTGGTATACTCCAAAAAGTATAATCGTTTGCTCCTAGAAAGTCTCCTAACAAATTTCTTCAGATCTCAGTTTTATCGTATTTTTATAATTCACCCTATACCCGTCCAATTTTTCAAGAGTTTGTATTCAGGTTTATCAGTTGAACAAAAAAAAATATTCATAAACCCGTTGTATCCATCTGTACATCATACAGTTTTTTTTTTTTTTTTTTTTTTTTTTTTTTTTGCAAATCCCCACCATTATAAAATTGAGCAAATGGAAATCTAAAAGAAAAATAAGCAACTTAACAGAGATGGGGATTATATATAAAGATTTCTTTGGTTTTGACGAGATGTTTATGTAGATGTACCCGAATGCTAGATCTTTATGATTTAGAAAGTCTCCTAACAAATTTCTTGGGTTTTGACCAGGTGTTTAACCGTATTTTTGTAGTTGGGCATATGATCAATCAAAAAATCAAATCTTCAGTCTACAAAAAATAAAACGAAAACAAAACCATGATATCATTGATTTACATCCAGCAGAAAATAAAACAAAAACAGCATTATCCAAATTATGTCTGCACATTAGTTCCTTAAACATTAAACTAATAGGAACATGTCAAGTTTTTAACCATTCAAAAACTTGAAAATATAATCCATAATTAAACTAAATAATGATGACTAGACTGATAACCATAAGTTCACCATTATGTCCCCTATTTTCAGCCAATTTAAACATGCTAATAATACAATAACGGTATGGTATGGCATCTCTAGTAGCAGGTCGACTACCATTCAATACAGATCCCAATACACGTGCACTATAATTGTAATCCATGGAACTGAGCCCATTATTATATAGTCCATTAGGAGATGTTGTATAAAAAGGAAAATGAATGATGTTATTGAGAATTATTCAAACTGGAAACTACATTCAACTTATTACAGATAACGGGCTAGCGAGATAGATATGGTTGTTGCCACTATTTGGATTTGGCTAATGACTTGAATCGGATTCAGGCGCCGAGCAGTTTGTAGAGAGCTTGTCACTTCCAGACATCTGTTTTGGAAAAACAAAACAAAAAACACAGCGGTCTTAACATAATAACCGATGCCGATAATTTAACTATGAAAAAAAAAACCAAAGGTCTTAACAGAATAACCGATGTCACTTCCAAACATAAATAATGTGTATGAGTGACACTGCAAATAACAGCTTTCTAATAACAATTACAATCTAATAACAATTACAATCCAAATATAATTAAACAAGAGCTGGCTATCTAAGTATCCTGAAACCTGAATGCAGTACAAGGAAAAAAACCCAACAAATACTCTGTTATCTAAAGCTTTTCAATGGGATTGTAAGTTATCCTTCCAGGCTATTTATATTTACTTAAGTATTCAGTTATATAAATATGTATTCTCCAAAGCTCTTATGATTTATGAACACTAAAATTCAATAATCATTTTTTTCCTTCATGTTTTGGGAAATGAATTATACTACGTCCATCAATTTGAGATATGCATATGGTGCTATTAAGCCAGAGCATGCAATTTGTTTATTATGATCACGCTCGGATTATACAAAACATAACATTTTTTAAGAAAAAATATATTAATTCAGAGAATTTACTCACACTCAGTCTGGATGTTTGGGCTGTTTCCAGCAGCAGCTATTCATGCAGTGGGACCACTTGATCAACCAGTTTTACAGTCATGTCACAACATGAATAATATAAAGTTCCTCTCTGAATGATGTTGTAATTCAGTCATGAACTGAAATAATTAGGAGGAACAAATGAACTTACATCCTAATTTATAAATATAGCGATGAAGCGTATTTTCAATATATGGATTTTACATAGCCAAGGATGCAACAAAATGCAGGGACAACCAAGAAATATTACAAATGGATTCGCATTATGTAATTTCTTTTTAAATTAATTATCATTTTATGGTCGGGTAATTTTGCAAATGGATTTAATATCCTAACAAGCCTATGTCAATGTACGCCTAATGCAGTAGTGGCTGACAGACAATTTTTATGATTCCTCATAACTGCTGACCTGCTTCTTTGTTTTCTATTTTCTCTCATACTTGTGCATTTGTATATGGAAACGTAAACATAAAGGAGCCTTCCTTTAATGGAATATGGACTAAATGTATAATCTGGCAAATCAGTAAAATCATTTACTGATATATATATATATATATATATATATATGTTGATTTGCATGGAAATGTGCATTTTCTCTGTTTTTTTCTCATGAATCATTTTCCAATTATGTTGTGCCTCTGTGTATGTATATATATATAGATCTAAATATTGCTTATTTTTTTTGTGACAGGACTAAATTGCTCATGTTTTGGACAAAATATCAGAAGCAAAGCAAGATTAAGTATTTGACTACTTTGTAAGTAACTTGTTAACGCAAGTATATTGACGTATTAGTGACAAGTATGTATGAATTGTTAAGTTTGGATATGTGAGAAGTAATTTGAATTATATGTATGAAATATTAAGTTTAAATATATGAATGTTGTTTCAATGATATGTATGAAATATTATGTTGTGGTTTACATGTTTGTTTGTGAAATATGTTATGTTTGATATATTTGAGGAATAGATTATGATATATATGAGCGTTTTTTGATTGATATGTATGTATTTAAAATTAACGAAAGAGCTGTAATGGTGATATACAAATGGCAAATGCTATGGATTGGCATGCAAGATTATAGGGTTTTTAAAATTCTATAAATGATTCCCTTCAAACGCTATTAGTAACTTAGTGTAAATGCTATTCAAATGTACCCCTAAGCGCTATAAAAATATACTATAAAATGCTCTAGAAATAAAAGATAACGCTATAGTAGAAGTTGGATGAACGCTTTAAAATTTAGACATAAACGCTATAACAGGTTGTTGTTGGGTATGATTTAATATAGCGTGTACGTTTGATAGCAAAGTAAAACCCTATAAGATATCAATTTTTAATAGCGTTTTATTCAGTGCTATTTAAAGTCGACGGCCTAAGATAGCATGTCATTACATGGCATTCTCTGAAATGCTATATTATGATATAATAGCGTTTTTCAAACGCTATAAAATCCCTTTTTTGTTGCAGTGAAATTTTGGTGTTTGGAGGCTAGAAATAGCGGATTGGGGGTTTAGGGCTCAAGAATTCGAGCTGGAAATAATAATTGGTGTGGAGGAATGGAGCAGAAAGCTCTCGGCAGAAAGATAATCTGTTTATAAACGACGGTTCCTGACAACCACCTATGGCCCGTCGAAAACCGTCAGACCGTAGCCGTCGGAAACCGTCGAGCTCCCCCTGTCGATATTTATAATATTTCTTGTAGTGATTTTTACGTCCACATCAATAACCGTTAGTATATATGTTACAAAATTTACCATGCACCTTCCACTAATGGTTATAACCGTTGGTACTTTGATTTGTAACGGTTATAACTCTTACGAAACGACAATTCTGGTGGTGTGAGAAACAAGTTCTGGGGTGAGTTGAGATATTCCACCAATGATTTCAAGATCAAAGTCAATGAGGTAGTAGACACCAACATTTCTAGGGAATGAGTTGAAAAGGGATGTCCATTTAGCAGTACCAAAAAGCATAGTAGGTGCAACATTCACTGTGGCATTACAGCAAACAGAACATGTGCAATCTTTGGTGCACAACGAACCAACACCAGCTGCTTTGACGACTTCTAGCACACCGTGCGTATCATTGCCAACCGATGTCGCATCAAAAAAATTCAAATTACATAGCCAGTTTGCCACACCACACAACCCTATTGTACCCAACATACTAGGTAGGACAAGAAAATCACATGCTGAGCTAAACGCTGGAGGTGCAGTAGGCACTGGACGACTGAAAGTAGAAACGTTGGAGTTCGCAACCATGGAACGACCAAAATTCAACAAATCTAGGGTTACTGGCCTATAGCGATTTGCCTTCCACGACGTAGAAGAAAAATGAAAACAGTCAAATCGAAGCGAAAACAGGCGAAGACATTAAATGAGGAATAAGCGATGATAAACGGGAATTACTGTAGAAGGCAAGAAAAGCAGATCGGGAGAACCACCATTACTGTAGATATTAATTAATTTTAATAGAAAAATTTACAAACTTTATATGTTGTGATAGTAGTCAAAAGGTATTGTAATCATCACACTACTAGGAAATAGTTCACATTCCATGAACTCTTTCCTATGGATGGCCACGGGGTTGGGTTTAGGGTCCAAACCCAATTGAACCACCTTCATTTTGGCCCGTTTAAAACTGTTTCATTTGATCATCGGTGCGAATAAACCTAGGACCTTTTTCTAATAGCTTATAATATGAATATTATATACTTTTAACCAATAAGCTATAAAGTTTTCGAGTTATTAAGTTGAATCAATAATAATCATATAGTAACGAATGTATATTATTAGAACTGTACATCATACCACTTACTTTTATTAAACTTTCTTATTATTGTAAACACATTTTTATTTAATTTACCATTTAATGGAAAAAATATAAATAAATAAATTTATGTATGTTAGCATTCAATTTTGCCGGGTTTTGGGACGGGTCGATCGGGTTTATTCTTAGAGCATCTTCAGTGCTAACATGATTATCATGTTAAATACATTACACATAAACACTTAAAAATTTAATGTAAAATTTTATCTTTAATGTTAATGCGAGATAGAATTATAATCTGATGTGGCACACAACACAGAATACATTATTAATTGTAATGTCAAGTTATGGACATTGTATTTGACAATGTGAAACCAATAACAATTAATTAAAAATAACTAATGGAAATAAATATATTATTTATCACAACTTTGTTGGCTAGAGGTGCTAATTTATTGTTTAAATAACATTTTGCACTGGAGGTTTGTTTCTTTGTTTGTTTTTTTACTTTAAAGTGCTATCTAATTACATTGTTTTAACATTGCGAACACAAAGATTAAATTAGACATTACATGTTTAATACACTAGAAGTGCTTGGTATGTGTTTTAAGTTTGGGGTAAAAATCTAAATTCACATAGGGTCTAAGGGGTGGGGTTGAAAAGCCCCATGATGGGTTTGAAGCACTAAAAACTCATCTCAACTCATCTCTTTGTTATTCCAACATCAGAATTTCTTTAGGCATCCAAATTGAGAAACGACCTAAAATTGTTGTAGGCATCTGACAATGTATAAGCTTACGCACTTCCGCACTTATTAGTATAAGGTTACCCATGAATTGGAAAATAAATACGATATTACATTTCAACTATTTATGTGGCTGCGGTGTGCCATGGAAAATAATCAGAAATTCTCGGCAAAATATGCTTGGAGAAATTTCTATTTAGGCTCGTTTGGAATGCGCATGGGACGATAGTTTCTATCAAGCCATACTGCAGTGGCTTTTTCTTCGACAACAAGCTGATTGTCAGGTAATCTGTAGAAAAAATCTTCAAGAAATATTCTTGTAGCCGAAATGCGTGATACCCTCACTTTCACTACAAATTTGTCTCCACTCTGCTGTTGCCAATAGTAACAATAACTAAGTTGAAGAGCGTCAAGGTTTTGAAAAATTTGTGTTCAAATTAATTTTAACTTAAGAAAGATTAAGACACAAGGTCGATCATTACGTACTCGTAGAGGTGCGTAAAATTTCAAAGACATGTCAGCAAGAGCCAAAGCCTGGCCATCTTGGGCCACTTTGTGTGCGTCGGTGCCAAGGCCCAGCCTTCTAAAAAACTCATGGTGACCATGCTGGCAATAACTTGAGTAAATGGCATTGTTCACAACGCCGTATTGGTCCAGTTCATAATCACGTACTTGCAGTTCACATTCCACGAGCTGCTTCGTCCTGAGAAATAATCAATAACTGGCTATATGTTTAAGGAAAAACAATGTTTATATAGATTACAAAGGAGTGTGTGTGTGTATATATATATGTGTGTGTGTGTGTGTGTGTGTGTGTGTGTGTGTGTGTTTGTGTGTAACTAACTTTAAGCCTTCTTCACTTTCAGACGTAGCTGTTTTGAATGCACTTGTCATATCTGGAGACAACACATTGACATGAGGTCCTCGTCTGTTTATAGCTGATGAACTTAGTTTGGATACAAATGGAAGGGCAATACCACTGGCTGTTCATAGTCTTCGTGTCCCCAAAGTTTTCCTGTAAAACCAAAAACAGAAAATGGCGTCGTTTTTTCCTCCGTCCTTCTCTGCAAGGCCTAACCTTTCTTCAAGGCTTTCTCCGTCGCAGATCCACCACCATCTTGCTCCTCCAAACCACACCAGACCTTCACCTCCTCTGCCTCCTCCACCTGAACCGCCACCGGTCCCTTTCCTGCCTCCAATTCCTTCTTCCAGTAACCCTAATTTAGTCTCCGGCCATCCTCCAAGTAACCCTATTTTAGACGTCGGCACTCCTTCAAAGAAGTGGTCTTCGCTTTTTGAGTCTAAACCTAGGAACGCTGGCTCCTTCTCACCCCCTCCAATGAAACTTGTTTTTAAAGGTAAAGCGCTGCTACCTACTGACCAGATCCTGGAAGCCGCCGAGGAGCAATGGAGTGGCTACCTAATTGGTCACTTCCTAGATCGTGCGCTGCCTTTTCCAGTTGTCTCTTATCGGTTGAGAAAGCTATGGAAACCTTCTGGAGGGGTTAAAATTAAATCGAAAGGTTCGGTTTTCTTTTTCTATTTTGACAATGTTGAAGATCGTGAAAGGATCTTGCAAGCCGATCCAGTGATAATTCAAGATATGTTATTTATAGTTCGCCCATGGATGTCAGATTTGGGAGATTCGAATAAATCTATAAATTCAGTTCCGGTATGGATTAAACTCTTTAATTTGCCGCTGAACTGTTTGTCAAAAGTTGGTATCTGCTACTTAGCAATGCGAATTGGTAAATTTCTTTGTATGGATCTCTCTACTGAGAAGCTTGATCGGCTGGAGTATGCGAAACGCATGGTAGAAGTTTCTCCACACGATGAATTACCCTTCAACTTCCCTGTGTTATTGCCAGATGGAAGTGAATAGATTGTGAAAGTTACATACTTGTGGCGTCCTGCTATTTGTGTAAAATGCGTTAGTTTTGGGCACACATCTAATAACTGTGTGAAGAACAACAGCGAGGAACCTTCATCAGGCATCTTTAACTCCAATAAGATTAGGTCCCGAGAAATTACTAAGCGGAGCGTGATCAGTCCGTTAAGGCAAAGACTCACAGTTCTATGTGGACGAGAGTAGAGGGGAAAAGGAAAGAAGTTTCAGTTACGAACCCCTTACTGAATAAGAATATCATGAAAAGTTTGACAGGAGAAGAAGTTTCGACTAACAGCAGGTTTGCCGTCCTATCTACCTTACAAGAAGAAACTCTAGAACATGATGAAGAAAACGTTAGTGAGGAGGGGGAAATCAGTCAAGTTAGCGAGCTGTTATCTCGTGCATTCCCCCAACATGTAATTTCCACTGAAAATTCTAACACTCTCGTAAAAGCATGTTCTGGTAGACTGGATGAAATAGTGGCGGAAGAAAAAGGCTCTGGTTATGCGCAAGTTGGAGATACTGGCAAGAATCAGCACTTTTGTGCAGATGTGAACACTACCAATGATGTGGCAAAACTCGATTCATTTTTGCAGATGAACTTTGATTGTGTGGGCGTTAGTGACCAGAAGGGAAAGAAGTATAAAGCTAAGGATAAAGCTAAACACAGGGTAGAAGACAAAGGGGTACGTGAATCGATCGAATCATTGCGCGCTGAAATTGTAAGTGGGTGGCTTGAACCTTTGGTTTGTGCTGAGAAACTTAAACTCATGGATGTTATGATTTATAATTACAACTCCATGGAGATATATGCCGCTGAGCGTGAGAAGTTGGGTCTAATTCAAAATGAAATAAGTGCTTCCAAGCAGTCGTCATCGGTGTTCAAGCCGGGTTTTCTAAATGTTAGTAAAAGTAATGTCCCGAGGCCTCATGAAAAATCAAAAGTCAACGTTTCTCCTAATCCTTCATGTTTTTCCAGCCCAACAATTCCTCTCACTGGTAACATAGTAATTGAAATACCCATAAGGAAAGCTGGTCCTTACGACCATATTAAACCTCCTCCAGGTTACAAAGCTCCACCTGAACCAATCATCAACTCGCCGTTAGTTGTCTCTTCTTCTGATAGAACGTCGGGAAGTGCTCCAACTACAAGAAGCAAGAAAATTGAACTTCTCAAAGGTTTGACGACGACATGGGCTGAAGTATGTGCATTTTCCTCTTATTTTGTCAGTCTAATTGTCATGTTATTCTGAGGCATTAATTAAGTATGATCTGCATGTCATATGATGTAACGAGTTGTGTTGTTTGCGGTTTCTTCCGTGTGTGGAAGAACCTTAAGCTGGTATGTGAACCGCATATCTCCTGGAACACCTTGTATTTTTTATTTTGTAATAAATAAAAGAGTGTTACGGATCACTATAAAAACCGGTCGGCCTTACAAAAAAAAAAAAAAAAAAAAAAGGCTGTTTTAGAAGGTGGTGGAGACAACTTTGAAATGCTGTGTAATATGTTTTGATTTTTGAAGGACATTTGAGAGGGAGTGCTGATTGAGAAGATGCAATCAGAGAACTCATCATCTTGATAGAAGATACGGTTATTAGTGAGTATTTAAGCTTAGGGTTATGACCGTTGTTTGTAAAAGAATATATGCTTTTTGTGAACAGACTACCTCAGGAAGGGCTATATTTATAGATAGAGATAGATGATCCTAGTTAACAGCCAGCATGCATGTAAAAGCTAAAAGAATGAAGTTTAGTTTAACAATGAATCATTCACCAACCGTCAATAGTCAAACCATACACCCACAGACAGGTCCACATTAATTATGACTATTGTGTTTATACGCTTGGACAACGTCAAATGAAGTTTCACGTGAATTCATTTGTACTTCATAAAATTATTACCGTTTCTAGAACCAAAGATGACAAGTTTAGTTTATTATAAAATCTTTTGGAAATCCATAAACCTATATCTAAAATTCTCTATCTTACTTACTATCTCCAACCAATCAAAGTCCTATGAACTTCATTTTTTTTTTTTTTTTTTTTTTTTTTTAAAAAAAGAGGAATCGGAAATTTTAAGTATAATAGGAAATTTTAAGTATAAAGGATTTGCTCTCACATGTGTAACAGACGTATTGGGTTTGTCTGCTTTGTTTTGCTGCCCATTCATTTTTAAACCACCGACAAAACAAATAGGAAAAAAAAGAATTGTAAAATAAGCAAAGCTACAATTGCTTTGTTGTCAATAATATAAGTCCAGCATGTTGACTTTGCCTTAAACGATTCATTAATTTGGTTGAATAAAAACCATGCAAGTGACTCATGTGGGCTCAATTCATGAACGTTTGCAATATTTATAATATATTTCATTATATAAAGACCATGATATTCTAACAAACTTTTCAATTTCTTTCGTCTTGTTTTATCTGGGCAAAGAGAGTAGAAGTTTCCTATTATTCTACATAATAATAATAATAATGGAAACATGTTAATTTAATGATGATGTTCTTTGGCGCGAATAAGAAATATCACACAAAGTGAAAAATAGGTTTCCACGAAGTTTGGAGACACTTATTGCTTTATGCCTTCTTGTGCTCTATTCAAGCCAGTGTTTTAAAAATCCAAACCAATATCAGTTTGATCACAGTTAATCTTTGAATTTTAAACGTCATGCCTTTAAAAATGAAATAACCATGTATATTCATGAAGGGCTCAAATTTTCTGTGTCCAAAATGGGCTGTCCCCATGTGTGCCTCCAATCAAATCCCCTGATTTTCGACTTTCTACATTTAAGTCCCCCAACAATTCAGAGGTTTAAATGCAAAAAAGTGAAAATCAGAGTATTTGATTGGAGGGTTGAGTACACCCCATTTGAGGACAGAACAATTGGTCACATTCATAAACTAGCGGTTTAACATCAAAACACTTAAAAAAAACCTAGATCGACCTTTTTAAACTTTAAAATAATTATATAGTGTAAACGCCAAGTTCGCTCGCTCCGTTTAAATCGATTTATGCAATCGATTAGACGTAGCACAACTGACGTATCATAATTGATGTTAAAATTTAAGAATATAAATTAAATTACAAAACCTAATATTTCGGATACGTTTAACTGGATTTAATGGAGGAATAAATTTCGTAGTTAAATTAATAAGTTTGTTTTGTCGGCATTAATTTAGTTAGACATTTGATAAATCATTAAGTATTAAATTTTATCGAAATTCAGGCGAATTTGAGCTAAAAATGCGAAATGATATTCTAAGAATAACGGTATTTTTCATTTTATGAAATTCAAATGTATGTTATCTTAATCTATTGATTCCTCGCGCAAATCAAACTATTTTTGTTAATTGTATCTCGGTCCGTGTTCTTGAATGTGTTTGTGTATATACTGACAGAGAGGGATTTGCAAATAAGAGAATGAGAGAAACAAAAAAGAAAAGAAAAATATAGAGAAGGAATACATGCATGAAGATTTCAAAAGTAAAACAAAACGCATCTTCTTTTGTTTCTTTTGCTTCCAAGCTTGATCCCATGTACTACGGTCATCGTTTTCTATACACGCAACCAATGACGGACTTACCTAAGGCCTAGTGGGGGCCATTGACCCCACTGGCTTTTACAGATTTTTGTTTCATTTATACTCGTTACTTCATTGACTTCGGCAGGTTTACATTTCGAAGTTTTACGGCTTCTTCATTCCTCCTCTACTTAACTAAATACCCTACACTAATATACCTTTATCTAACAATATCCTACGCCAAAGAAGTTAACTGTTATCGGTTTGGCTGAAGGGGTATTACAATCCCTAAATTGCTTTCCATCATACTGCTACGCTCGGGATCTACGTTTTGATGTGGCGATTTGAAATCCGTCTTCATCAATTACAGGAGGCGGATGCACTATTGGAGGGGAAGGAGCTATCGGTTCGTAGGAGGCTGGGGTCGTCGGTGTCATCATCGTTGTCGCAAAGATTGAGGATTAGGGTTTTCTTTCTACCGTAAGTTTGGGCGGTTTCTTTGGGTGGTTCGATGTCAAGCAAGTTAGGAGGGGGAGGACTTGGCGAAGCAACAATCGAAGGGGTTGGAAAGCTGGGTTGGAAGGTCAGTAAATTAAAGAAATTGTTTTACCAGGAAAATTTGTGGCTAGCCATTTAAAGCCAGCCGGATAATTTTAGTTTATATTTATGTATATTTGCATAAACTAAATTAATATTTTAATAAAAAAAATCTGTTAGTTTTGTTTCTACGCTTATCCTCACCATCGAAACCAAAAGACTTAACACTTCTCAAAGGCTTTTTTGGGTAAAAGAATCTTCGACAGGGATGATATTTTTATAAAATAAAGATTTGATAGGACATTTTGAAAATTTGTTATGTGACGGTCCTTTTCCTGGTTTATATCAAAGGATGATACAAATTTTTGATATATAGATGCATTTAGTATTAACATACAGTTAGGGTGTGTTTAGCGCAAGCGGAAACGGAGTATTTTAACGAAATATTTTGCTCGATTTGTAACAAGGTTATTTTTTCCTCCCTTAAGGGTGCCGAATAGCCCCTTAGAGATTCAAAAAATAATGTGAAATAATAAAGTTTTCGCCCTCACTCCATGAAATCTCGGCGTACGTCCCTGCACGCAACCCATCTTCATATTCAAAGAAAAAACCACAAATATTTGTCTACAAATTCTCCATCACCGAAACCACCAGTCGGAGCTCCACTCGCACGATATGCCACCCACCGTCGTAGCTTTACCATCGCCTCGGAGCCACCACACCCGCCCTAAAAACCAAGATCCGAACACTCTTTTCCCCTAATCGTGCTACTAAAAAAAATGTATCTTTGTCCCGAGATCCACCCACCACCTGTGCTTCTGACCACCACCCTTTGCAACCCCTCTTTCTTTAACCCACGACCGACCTGAAGTTCCTTTAGACAAGACATTTTGCTAGTTCAGAAAACAATGGAAGCTATGCAAATAGTTTTAGGTAACCTAATGGATTACGATTTAAATAGGGAGAGAGCTAGATCAAGCTATCGTGAATGATTTGTTTGCCTGCTACATAAGATTCGGTTTGGCCTATTATACATTTGCTGCAACCTACTACTAAACTTTCCGGAGAAAGGCATATAAGTTTTTTTTTCTAAAAAGAAATTCGAGTTCTATGTTGCATTTACCAGATTTTTTAGAGATTGGTATATAAATGTGATTCAGCATTGTATTTAAGTTGAATCCAGTCATTGTTTTGATTTACAATTCACAATCGAAATTATGGCTTTGTATTATTGCTAGCTTGTTTGGGTTGTTATCGTGCTTGATCGAGTATTGAGCCTTGGAATTATACTCGTGAAACTCCAATTGTATACACGTGAGTGTGTATATTTGTTCATAAACTGGTTTAACATGTGTTCATCGTTGCTAGGTGAATCGTGCTTATAACCTCTTCTATTCGTTTTATGTCACCTTCTTACTACAAAATGTGAGTTTTCTCACTTACGACTAGAATATTATTAAGTGAATTAAAAATGTGAAATATCGAATGAAATATAGGAGTGCTATAGAAAATTCACAACTTATTTGAATGAATTTGTGCACATGTGACACACATACACTATTGACATATGTAAAATGGTATGGATGTGATGTGCACTAAGTTATGTTTATACTTTTTCACATTGAAAGTTCCAAGATTTAGGAAAAATATCCATGGGTTAAAACTATACATACCCAAATGACTGTATAAATTTAGGGAATTTGAAACTGATTAATTAAGATCCAGACTGAAATGATACATATCAAAATTTAATTAATTGGGTCAGAATGATACATACCCGATTCACTTGACCATAGGATAGAAACATTACAACAAAATGACCATATTACAATGGTAGAAAACCGTTGTAATTTACATTTTACAGTAGTGGGCTAACCGTCGTGTATTAAGTTGTAATAGACAAAAATCTTTTACAACTTTTTTTGCACCATTGCAGCACCCTTGTTATATGCATATTTTACAACTTTTTTCCACCATTGCAATAAACTTTATTACAACAGTTACGCACCGTTGTAATAATATCTACTACAACTGTTATGCATCGTTGTGATTGACATTTGGGTTTTTAAAAAATAGACATCTTTTGCAACTGAAAAAGAACAATATACTAAATATAGCAATACTCTATAAGCAAATCAGATATTACATTTATTTGCAAACTAATTTATTAAAATACTCAAACATTCAGTATTACAAACAATAAGTTTTAGACTACATTTTGTGTATATTACATACTTAACCGTTACAAAGCAACTTCGTACAAGTATAAGTTCCATAAAAAAATGCATATCCTACGGGAGTACACTAGTCGAAGACAACAAAATATTTACGCCATTTAAGTTTTTGGTGCATGTTCACTGCAATGATCAGAGCTGTTGCATAAGAATATGTCTGTTGTTAGAAAAAAGAACAAAAAGTGTTTTTTAGGCCAATAATACCAAATCTTAGTAGCATCAAACATAACTAGCATCCTATACACAAGCTACAAAACACACACACACATACACACACATATACACACATACACACACACACACACATATATATATATATATATATATATATATATATATATATATATAAGAATCGAACAAATTGTTCTATATGATTTAAGAAAAAAAAAATTAACAATAATGCTTAACGTACCTAATAGCATGAACTGCATGTGGTCCAAAGCCCCTTTTTAAACAATTGGATGTTGCACAACTTCTAAAAAAAGAGCATCTGCACTTGGACTTTCAGAAAACAAAATAGCAGATGATAATATTGACATGGTAGCTAAATCCGTTAATAAACAAAGTAGTCATTTAATCCAAACCTTTAACCTATGAATGAAACATTGCCTAACTAAAACAATAACATGTAAACTCCAAAAATCATCCTTCATTCTTCATGTTCATATGGCCCCACTATCACTCGCCTTACTTATATTCTTCTCAAAGAGACTCCCTTTCTCTGCAAAGGAGGTAAATATTTGTAAATTTCTAATCAACATCGGCTGTTCATATTTACTTGTTTCCACAGATTTAACAAAAAAAAAAAAAATATAAATCCTAACATGAACATAAATTGAGTTTCTCCTACACAACCATTGAATATGAGGCATGAAGACAATCTACTAAGGCAAATACCTTAGTAAAGTTCTTAACCCATACCATGTATACATGTCTGATGCAATGTACTTGTAGGTCATATAGAAGGAAATATTCTACTTCACATTGTTTTAAACATTTTTCGAGCATGGTAGAACAACAAACACCAATTTAAACTATTAAAAAAAGGAACATACCTGCTCAAATCTTAATAATTTTAGCAGCTCTAATTAAAGGATTTGGTTTTGAAATCTCCTCCCTTCCAAAAGCTTTGTGTCGAAAGAATAGTCATGCATGTCCGAGAATTGATGACCACTGCAAAACAGACCTTCACATTTGCATTGAAACCTGATAAGACCCACTCTCTTGCTTAGCAAATGCATCTATTTGTACCAAATTGAGTTCACGACTTGTTTGGCACTTTCTTAGCATTCATTTCGCAGGGGACCTTCACCATTTGCAAATCCAATTAAACTAGGTTAGTGACATATTTATAAGAAGGTGAGCCCTGAAAAATAATGTAACACCCCACACCCGCTATGGTCACTCGCTAAGGGAATGCCATAACATCGGTGGAGTATTTTAAGTGAATATAGAACAGAAAAATTACAACAAGACAGATATAAGTAATACTTGAAAATCTTAAAACATCATTTCATTGCAGCGGAAAATAAAACATGTTTGGTTACATCACAAAACCATAATAAGAGTCAAGTACAAAATATCCATCCTGATAAATGAAAGTACATAATCCCAATACATGAACTGATAGCCATAAAAGAAAGGGTAAGCTGAGCTCTCTACATCTATGGTCCAAGCTCCAAAAGCGAATAAAGCAGCCTGATCTAAGCCCACTCGTACCGGGCCCACTCTGATAACCCGAGGGTTGGGAAAAAGATAAAAACAACGGGGTCAGACATAAGTCTGAGTGAGTCCTATAACCCTAACAATACAACCATTAAAGTAATTAGGGTATGACATAAACAAGGTACGGTACCTCTGGGGATAATGACCACACTAAGTAGCCAACAAAACACAGGATGTACTAAGATAACCGAGAAGACGCTTTTATCCACCCAAGGATAATTATTAGATTACACCACCCCAGACTTATTCACCCAAGGGTAATTCCTACACTGCACTACACCAGTTCTACCCACCAAGAGTAATTCCTACTTAAAGGTTGATCCCTCCCAAGGACTTAGAAAATTTCCAAAGTATTTTCGTGTACTCCTAGCCCACTACATAGGTGCCGTCTGCCCCTATCTCCACTAGGTGTACTTAGTAATCTTACCCAGTAGTTTCGTGTACCCCTACATAGGTGCCGTCTGCCCCTATCTTTACTAGGTGTACCCACTACCCCCAAGCGATCGGCTCCCTACCGTAGATACCCGTGCTGGTCCCACAAAAGGGGTGTATCATTCCCCAAAGTGGCTACCAGATAATATCACTGTGCACGGCTTTATATCTACACGATGCAACAACGACTTACCAACCAGCCCGGGTCCACACACGCATATGAAACCCGTTGATCCTGCGTTGCCACCGCTAACCCGTTTTGGCCGCTTATAGTCAAGTCCAATATGCGTGTCCCGTCACCCGACCAGAGTCGGGCCCACAAAGATACGTTTGGGATATTGGTTGAAATGGGCCCCCACAAGCTACTACTTAAGCTTGCTATTTTTATCTAGTGCACCCCACTTAACCCCTTTTTATAATCATGCCCCCTTACATGTTAAGATTTGGTTAAGTCATCAATCATATTTCAATTGCCACTAAGGGCACCCACTAGATTTCCACATGCCACCCAAAGCACTTACTTGATTCTCACATGCCACCCAAGGCACTTACTTAACCCTTTAATCATGTTTAATTACATGTTCCACTTTGGTTAAGTATTCTAATCGTATTTTCTATTGCCACCCAAGGCAACCCACTAGTTTCCTCATGCCACCCGAGGCACCCCCACTAGTTACTACATGCCACCCAAGGCACCCACTTAACCCTCATGTCCCACTACATGCTAATTTGGTTAAGTGTTTCTTAATTAATTAAGACCGTGATCCTCCTAAAGACCTCTCACATTAGACCATCTTTTATGACCGCTGGTTAAGCCGGTTGGGTCCGGGCAGTCTTACGTCATAACCGAGTCTAACCTCGTGTCTTTACGTTAATCACGTATTTAGTTTATGACTAAGACCTCTCACATTGAGCCAATCATTTGTAGCCGCTGGATGGCCGGTCGGTTCCGGGCAGACTTCCGCTACAAAAGGGTCCAACCTCGTGTCTTAGTTGATTAATTACGCCTAATTAATCACCCCCACAATTAATTATCCCTAATTAATTACACATTCTTCATAACATGGGTAGACCTAACTCAATAGGTAAATTCCCATGGGGTAGACCTAACTCAATAGGTAAATTCCCACTTATGTTAATTTGTTTTTATGGTATGCTTATCATACCCAAATCATACTTTCATTAACATATTTATTACCCCATCGTTCCCCACGTAAATCGTTCTCATTTCACGACATAATAAAGGGAAAGATCCATCACAAATATCATGGGTTTAGCATATAACTTTGTCATGGGTTAAGAAGATGTCAACTTGCATTTATGAGCATATATTAACCCAACTACATTCAACCCAAGCTTGCATATTATCATACACATATCTTGCATAACATGTTGAACTTGCATATAAGCATTCTCATAACTTGCATAACATGTTAAACATGCATTTAAGCATACACATAACTTGCATAAGCATTCATATACTTGCATAAGCATTCACATACTTGCATGAGCATTCACATACTTGCATGAACATGCATAACTTGCATATCACATTAAACTTGCATTTAAGCATATACATAACTTGCATAGCATCATGCACATAACTTGCATAATCTCATACACATAACTTGCATAACACCATTCACATAACTTGCATATGAACTTGCATCTTAAAGGAGGGTAAACATGCATAGCATATAAGGGTATCATCTTGCATATGTATGCATCATATTTTAAAAGGGTAAACTTGCATGTTATGATTTATGCATAATACCAAACACTTAGCATGCATAAAACCACTTACTTATCATGCATGAAATCAAATACTTATTATGCATAAACCCACCACTTAGCTTGCATAAACCCAAACACTTATCATGCATAAAACCCAATACTTAGTATGCATACAATCAAATACTTAGCATGCATAACGTCAAATACTTTAGCATGCATAACATCAAATACTTAACATGCATAACACCAACTACTTAGCATGCATAAAATCACATGCATAACTTGCATATCATGTTACATATAACTTGCATATATTCTCACATATAGTTTGCATAACATGTCACATATGCATAAATGTTTAACATAGTGTTTTGCATCATAAAACATGACCTTAAACTTGCATTTAACATAAAACTTGCAAATCACATATCATACAAACTTGCATAAATACATTTATCCACAAACATAGCCATGTCTTATCACATCCTACCATAATCAATTTAACAATTGATTATTAAAGCCATAGAAACTCACCAAAACCAAGATTAGCAAACTTATGAAGTGGAATTAGTGGCTTTAATTGAAGAAGATGTTGATTAGCTTGCAACTCTCTTCATTGATTTGTGGAGGCCATGCTCAAATTTCATTTTGCCATAGTTTAGTTACAAGATCTAATTATGAATGAATTAGGATAGGGTTAGGGTCTTATTTATAGGATTAGGTTGCATTTTAGACCCTTAGATTAACCCTAGATTGGTTTAGACCCGTCAGATCCAAGAAGCTTCCAGAACCAGCCCTCCAAGCCAGCCCAAGAACCTAAACTGGTGCACCTAGTTTTACTGGGCGTCGCCCCCCTGTCGACAGGCAAGTCGACAGGCAAGTCGACCCCCCTGTCGACAGGCCTGTCGATAGCCCTGTCGACATGGGTAGGGTGGGAATCTTCCCGCCTGGCCCCGCTTACTAAATTATGAAATCTGGTTTTAAATTATTAAATCTGTTTTTTATCTTTAAATTTTCTGCAAACTTCATTGGGTCTTAACTGGGCCATACGGACTCCGATTTTCGAAAACTCGGACTCTATTTCGCGTATTTTTCCGAGACGAACGCAATGACGTAGCCCGTTACCCCCAATTCCCACATCTGAGATTATTTATCCTATAATTAGTGAATTTTAGTATTAACTAAAATTCGGGGTGTTACATTCTCCCCTCCTTAAAGGATTTCGTCCCCGAAATCTCTAAGCTAAGGAGAATGCATATCCTACCATCCAAACAACCATCTACTCAAACCATCAACCACGGGCATCCATTGTCCTTAAAACAATTTCTAATGATATATGAGCATATGCAAAAAGTGTGTGTATATGTTCCCTATCTAACGTATGATCATATGCAAACCATGATAGTGCCATGCATCCATTATGTATGCGAGAGAACCCTATCGACACATACAATATCTATATGAGTGCACAATCATTCACCAAAATGCATCATCCATATGATAACACAATCATTATACATCCATAATATAGCTTCCTACACACAATTTTATGCAATATGCAATATGAAGTGATTGAGCCGATCTAGTGCCTAGAGTGTGTGTATATGCATCCACGAGCAACCACTAGCAAACACTTGCATCCACTTGCATCCATCATACATAACATGTCTCAAACACATGTTTCAACCATGGGACTATCCTATCTGAAGGTCAAAGGTACTAACGAGAGGACATACTAAAGATAAGATAAGCACAAGATATGCGATGAAGGAGAAGCAAAAGGACATACCCTCCGAAAGAAAAAGGGTACCTCGAACGCATCTTCGCTTCCGTCTCCCAGGTAGCGTCGCTCTCTTCATCTCCCCTTCGTACTTTGACTAGTTGAACCTCTCTGTTTCTCAATTTCCAAATCTCTGACCCAAGGATGCAAGTAGGAGCTCGTCGAATCGTCGCATCACGCTCTACTTCCACTTCTCTAAGCGGGCTCGGCTCTACCGACTCTGCGGTCTCATGTAGGAACTTTCTCAAATGTAACACATGGAATATATCATGTACACCACTAAGCCTGTCGGCCATTCCACTCTATATGTCATCTGTCCAATCCTTTCCTTAATAGGAAATGGTTCAACAAACCTTGGTACTTACTTCCAAAGTGAGCCATATTCCGTAACGGAGATACCTTGATAAAAAGCATGTCCTAATATCAAACTCAAGCTCTGTTCCCCTCTTGTCCGCATAAGATTTCTGTTTATCTTGCGTCGCTTTCATCCTTCTTTGAATCAAATCAATCTTTTCCCGAGGTCTTTCTAACCTCATCGGCCCAAGCAAGATCTCATCCGTAGATTCCTACCAACGTGTAGGTGATCGACAAGGCCTTCCATAAAGAGCTTCGAAAGGTGCCATACCAATACTGGACTGAAAGCTGTTATTATATGCGAACTCCACCAATGGAAGATGCTCTTCCCATGTACCTCCAAAATCTACGATACAAAGCCTCAAAAGATCTTCTAGGACATGATTCACCCTCTCGGTCTAGCCGTCCGTCTGAGGATGATATGCGGTACTCAAACACAACTGAGTCCCTACCGCCTCTTGCAAACTCTTTTAAAACTCTCTAGTGAAGATAGGATCTCGATCACCCACTATGCTAGAGGATACCCCATGCGATCGAACTATCTCTCGAAGATATACAGAAGCTGGCCATGGAGCGGTCCTCTTGCTCTTCACGGGTATGAAATGGGCGCTCTTAGTAAGTCTGTCTACCACCACCAAAATTCCCGTATTACCCTTTCTTGATCTGGGTAACCCGTCAATAAAATCCATCGAGATGCTATCCCACTTCTATTGCGGAACCTCCAATGGGTGAAGCAACCCACCTGGTTTCTTTTGCTCCGTCTTCACTTGTTGGCACACCAAGCATCGAGCGACATACTCGGCCACATCTTTCTTCCTACCGGTCCAGAAGAAAACCCTCTTCATGTCTTGGTACATCTTGTCCCCACCGGGATGAATGGTCATCTTAGAACGGCGTGCATCATCAAGAATAACCTTCCCCAAACCCTCGCCTTGCGGTACACAAAGTCTACTATCTTTACGCAAGCACCCCTTATCGTCTAGGGTGTACCTACTCAAATGGCTGGACGACTCCCCCCCTTATGAGCTTCCCCACCAACTCAACCAACTGTGGGTCGTCCCTCTGTGCTTCTCCAATCCGCCCCAAAAGAGTAGGTCTAACCTCCAAGGAGGCTAGCAAACCGGGTACAAAGTCAACGGAAGGTCTAAAGTCAAACTTAGAAATAAACTCTAAGCTCCATCGTTCAACGATCAATGAACTCAAGGACAACCTTTTTCTACTTAAGGCGTCCGCTACCATGTTACCCTTACTCATAGGGTGCTAAGGATCCCATCCACTTTTGCTGTCCTAAGACTATGCGCTCGAAGAGTCTCCAACACTTCCCTAAGATGTAGGGCATGCTCTTCTCCACCAGGATATCATCCAAAATTATCACAACTGTCTCCCACGCAGACCACCCTAGTCGAATTCGGCATCCCCCAAATGCAAGCCCCAAAGGCCTAAACCAATATCAGACAAACACCCAAGGGATACCTCCTTCGAATTCAGACGACCTACGTGAGATGATACTAATAAAAATGGCTAATCAATTAAGCCTTTAACCAACTTTGGATGTCCTTGCCAGTCTCGCTCTAAACCACCGTTTTCCCATAACTGGCTTTGCTCACCCCATTGAGCACATACGAAAACTTATTTCGCTCCTAGAAAAGACCCAGATGTCATCCACAAAGACCATCACGAACTTATTTAGGTACTCCCTGAACACCCTTCTCATCAAATCAACAAAGTATGCGGGGGCGTTCGTCAAACCAAATGGCATCACCAGCCACTCATAAAAAAAACATCCGGAGTCCTAAAGGTAGTCTTTTCTATGCTATCCTCAGCCACTCTCAACTGATGAAATCCCGTGGCTAAGTCCTACTACAAAAATACTGAGGCGCCAGCCAACTGATCAAAGAGATCATCAATCCTCGGCAATGGGTGTCTATTCTTCTTTGTGAGTTTATTTAGTTCTCTTTAGCCTACACAAAGTCTGAGGGACCCATCCGCCTTCATGACAAAAACTACTGGAGCGCCCCACTCCGATATACTTTGTCTTATGACCCCCTTCTCAAGCAAATCGCCTACTTACTTATGGAGTTCCCTCCTCTCACGAGGAGCCATGTGGCACACTGGCCAAGATACTGGTTTAGCATTATCCACCAGATATATTCAGAAGTCAATCTCCCGCTTCGGAGGTAAGCCCTTCACCTCCTCACACACATCCGGGTACTCCCGGACCGCTCTAACAGATCACAAATTCTAGACCGACGTGTCAAGCGATTCTAGATAACTTAGCATAACAGATTCTATGGGATTACAAAAGATCTCGAGAGTGTTACCCAAGCGGGTCATAAGCCTAACAACTCTCCCTTCAAAACCAAGAACGGCACCTTTACTGGATAAGCAGTCCATGCCAAAAACTAGCCCATAGCCCGTGAAGCCCAACAAGCATCACACCTAAACTCAACGCTAAGTATAGAAACTTTCAAACCCAAACACATCATGGAGCCCAATTGGGTTTGAAACAAATAAGGGATCATCTACCAAACTGGTGTCTAAGTGCAGTGACTCAACTAACAATGATGAGATAAACGAACTCGATGCGTCAGAATTAAATAAAGTTCGAATCGGATAATAAAGAAATCCAACCTCCAATCTAGATGGTCTTATCCCCATCTGGTACCCTAGTCGTGAGGGAATACAACTACCCTCCAGAAGATTCCATACCTTGCCCTTACTTCTTTGGACAATACTAATAAGGTGTCCTATTCCTCTCAAAAGGATAACCACTTGCCTTCTTCTTCCCTATTCTCCACTCGTAACCTCCCACCAATGAGGTTTCATCCTTCATTAACCAAACAACTATTTGAGCCTTCCTCCCATCGTCTATCCAATAAATACCTACCAGTCCTCCTCCTTCTTGAACCAACTTCTAATCCGACTAACGTCTAAGTCCCTTGAAGTGGTTTTCCATCCTTATCTATCTTAGAAAGATCATCTATACGCGGAGGGGAAACTCAAAACGAGAGAAAGGAAGAGATTCAAAATGGAGAATTCGAAAGATATAGATGTGGCTATTGGGGATTATGCTTTTCTTTCAAAAACTTTTCTCTTAAAAGACATGTTTTTGAAAATTCTCCTTTCCAAAAATATTCTTAGAAAATAGTTTTTCTAAAAAAATTTATCTGTTCCGGTAACCTTAAGCTCTGATACCACGTGTAACACCCCACACCCGCTATGGTCACTCGCTAAGGGAATGCCATAACATCGGTGGAGTATTTTAAGTGAATATAGAACAGAAAAATTACAACAAGACAGATATAAGTAATACTTGAAAATCTTAAAACATCATTTCATTGCAGCGGAAAATAAAACATGTTTGGTTACATCACAAAACCATAATAAGAGTCAAGTACAAAATATCCATCCTGATAAATGAAAGTACATAATCCCAATACATGAACTGATAGCCATAAAAGAAAGGGTAAGCTGAGCTCTCTACATCTATGGTCCAAGCTCCAAAAGCGAATAAAGCAGCCTGATCTAAGCCCACTCGTACCGGGCCCACTCTGATAACCTGAGGGTTGGGAAAAAGATAAAAACAACGGGGTCAGACATAAGTCTGAGTGAGTCCTATAACCCTAACAATACAACCATTAAAGTAATTAGGGTATGACATAAACAAGGTACGGTACCTCTGGGGATAATGACCACACTAAGTAGCCAACAAAACACAGGATGTACTAAGATAACCGAGAAGACGCTTTTATCCACCCAAGGATAATTATTAGATTACACCACCCCAGACTTATTCACCCAAGGGTAATTCCTACACTGCACTACACCAGTTCTACCCACCAAGAGTAATTCCTACTTAAAGGTTGATCCCTCGCAAGGACTTAGAAAATTTCCAAAGTATTTTCGTGTACTCCTAGCCCACTACATAGGTGCCGTCTGCCCCTATCTCCACTAGGTGTACTTAGTAATCTTACCCAGTAGTTTCGTGTACCCCTACATAGGTGTCGTCTGCCCCTATCTTTACTAGGTGTACCCACTACCCCCAAGCGATCGGCTCCCTACCGTAGATACCCGTGCTGGTCCCACAAAAGGGGTGTATCATTCCCCAAAGTGGCTACCAGATAATATCACTGTGCACGGCTTTATATCTACACGATGCAACAACGACTTACCAACCAGCCCGGGTCCACACACGCATATGAAACCC
Source organism: Allium sativum (assembly GCA_030737875.1). Lineage (NCBI taxonomy): Eukaryota > Viridiplantae > Streptophyta > Magnoliopsida > Asparagales > Amaryllidaceae > Allium > Allium sativum. The sequence goes on along the minus strand of CM060925.1, from coordinate 299,605,028 downwards.
GTTGATCCTGCGTTGCCACCGCTAACCCGTTTTGGCCGCTTATAGTCAAGTCCAATATGCGTGTCCCGTCACCCGACCAGAGTCGGGCCCACAAAGATACGTTTGGGATATTGGTTGAAATGGGCCCCCACAAGCTACTACTTAAGCTTGTTATTTTTATCTAGTGCACCCCACTTAACCCCTTTTTATAATCATGCCCCCTTACATGTTAAGATTTGGTTAAGTCATCAATCATATTTCAATTGCCACTAAGGGCACCCACTAGATTTCCACATGCCACCCAAAGCACTTACTTGATTCTCACATGCCACCCAAGGCACTTACTTAACCCTTTAATCATGTTTAATTACATGTTCCACTTTGGTTAAGTATTCTAATCGTATTTTCTATTGCCACCCAAGGCAACCCACTAGTTTCCTCATGCCACCCGAGGCACCCTCATTAGTTACTACATGCCACCCAAGGCACCCACTTAACCCTCATGTCCCACTACATGCTAATTTGGTTAAGTGTTTCTTAATTAATTAAGACCGTGATCCTCCTAAAGACCTCTCACATTAGACCATGTTTTATGACCGCTGGTTAAGCCGGTTGGGTCCGGGCAGCCTTACGTCATAACCGAGTCTAACCTCGTGTCTTTACGTTAATCACGTATTTAGTTTGTGACTAAGACCTCTCACATTGGGCCAATCATTTGTAGCCGTTGGATGGCCAGTCGGTTCCGGGCAGACTTCCGCTACAAAAGGGTCCAACCTCGTGTCTTAGTTGATTAATTACGCCTAATTAATCACCCCCACAATTAATTATCCCTAATTAATTACACATTCTTCATAACATGGGTAGACCTAACTCAATAGGTAAATTCCCATGGGGTAGACCTAACTCAATAGGTAAATTCCCACTTATGTTAATTTGTTTTTATGGTATGCTTATCATACCCAATCATACTTTCATTAACATATTTATTACCCCATCGTTCCCCACGTAAATCGTTCTCATTTCACGACATAATAAAGGGAAAGATCCATCACAAATATCATGGGTTTAGCATATAACTTTGTCATGGGTTAAGAAGATGTCAACTTGCATTTATGAGCATATATTAACCCAACTACATTCAACCCAAGCTTGCATATTATCATACACATATCTTGCATAACATGTTGAACTTGCATATAAGCATTCTCATAACTTGCATAACATGTTAAACATGCATTTAAGCATACACATAACTTGCATAAGCATTCATATACTTGCATAAGCATTCACATACTTGCATGAGCATTCACATACTTGCATGAACATGCATAACTTGCATATCACATTAAACTTGCATTTAAGCATATACATAACTTGCATAGCATCATGCACATAACTTGCATAATCTCATACACATAACTTGCATAACACCATTCACATAACTTGCATATGAACTTGCATCTTAAAGGAGGGTAAACATGCATAGCATATAAGGGTATCATCTTGCATATGTATGCATCATATTTTAAAAGGGTAAACTTGCATGTTATGATTTATGCATAATACCAAACACTTAGCATGCATAAAACCACTTACTTATCATGCATGAAATCAAATACTTATTATGCATAAACCCACCACTTAGCTTGCATAAACCCAAACACTTATCATGCATAAAACCCAATACTTAGTATGCATACAATCAAATACTTAGCATGCATAACGTCAAATACTTTAGCATGCATAACATCAAATACTTAACATGCATAACACCAACTACTTAGCATGCATAAAATCACATGCATAACTTGCATATCATGTTACATATAACTTGCATATATTCTCACATATAGTTTGCATAACATGTCACATATGCATAAATGTTTAACATAGTGTTTTGCATCATAAAACATGACCTTAAACTTGCATTTAACATAAAACTTGCAAATCACATATCATACAAACTTGCATAAATACATTTATCCACAAACATAGCCATGTCTTATCACATCCTACCATAATCAATTTAACAATTGATTATTAAAGCCATAGAAACTCACCAAAACCAAGATTAGCAAACTTATGAAGTGGAATTAGTGGCTTTAATTGAAGAAGATGTTGATTAGCTTGCAACTCTCTTCATTGATTTGTGGAGGCCATGCTCAAATTTCATTTTGCCATAGTTTAGTTACAAGATCTAATTATGAATGAATTAGGATAGGGTTAGGGTCTTATTTATAGGATTAGGTTGCATTTTAGACCCTTAGATTAACCCTAGATTGGTTTAGACCCGTCAGATCCAAGAAGCTTCCAGAACCAGCCCTCCAAGCCAGCCCAAGAACCTAAACTGGTGCACCCAGTTTTACTAGGCGTCGCCCCCCTGTCGACAGGCAAGTCGACCCCCCTGTCGACAGGCCTGTCGACAGCCCTGTCGACATGGGTAGGGCGGGAATCTTCCCGCCTGGCCCCGCTTGCTAAATTATGAAATCTGGTTTTAAATTATTAAATCTGTTTTTTATCTTTAAATTTTCTGCAAACTTCATTGGGCCTTAACTGGGCCATACGGACTCCGATTTTCGAAAACTCGGACTCTATTTCGCGTATTTTTCCGAGACGAACGCAATGACGCAGCCCGTTACCCCCAATTCCCAGATCTGAGATTATTTATCCTATAATTAGTGAATTTTAGTATTAACTAAAATTCGGGGTGTTACAAATAATCTGCATTAAGTTAGTGACATTCAAGTAATGAGAGAGTGAACAATTTTAGCGGACACCTAAGTTGTATCATACCACATGTACACTATCTACCATCTCAAAACATTCTCTCAGGTTCTACTTCTCGAACTCACAAGTTGGTACACATGAATTTGGTCAGCATCTAAAGTTTGTAAGAGACAGTATTTGAATTTTTTCCCCAGATAGTTATATGACTGAATCAGTTCCTAAAGTAACCCAAAGCTTTGAAAATTGTTGCCCCTCTCTTTGTCATGGCGTCTTGAATAACACAGGAACTTGTAGATCAAATATTAAATCTTCAACATGTGAAGCACAACCAAATAAAAAACAATCATTGATCATCTTCAATTAAGGACAAACAAACCATATAATACCACAAGCCAATCAAATTTTGAAGCATGTAAATTAATTTCAGGTGCAAACTTTGAATACAAATACAAAAATATAGTCACTTAATCCATGATAGGATTGAAACCTTCAGACTAATTATTCATAAGCATAAATTTGAGGTAGCGAAAGAACTATACTGCCATGAATATAGCACATACGGAACTAAAGATGGAGTGCAAATTTGCAAAATTCATAAAATTAATATTGAGAAATGCCTAAAATTGAATTTTAATTTTAGATGCAAATTGGTTTATCTGGATAATTTTTTTTTAAATTTTGGCGTATAAGTAGGCGGTGAAAGCGGTTTCACCATTGAAATCAAACAAGCCAAAGAAATTAGATCTTTGAAACTTTCACCAAACGAAAAAAACACAAAATTCTTATAATTGAAACCAATTGTAGGCCTTACCCTTTATGAGTCGGGTAGAAACAATACGATTCGCAGATCCGCTAGAAGGATCGATTTGGAGAACGGATATTCACCATGAGCTCGCCAAATCACCCAAATCACTGATGTTTTGATGCTTTGCCGATTAAACAAAGCCAGCGTTCCTTCCAGATCCTATCCAAAGGGTTAATTTAGAAACCAATTTCCCTGATTCTGGAATAAGATTTGGAGTTTAACTTAACATAAGGTTGTACAAAGAACAAAGGGATTCAAACGAGCAACATGAAGCTTGGAAAGGATATGATAATGGCGGGGAGGAGAAAAAGCTAAAAGGGAAATTGAAAGGATGGAGAGGAGGTCGGATCTGGAACTTATTAGGTTTTTGGGAATAAGGCGTCCGCGGGAAATGAAAATGAGAGGCGGTGAAATGAGTAGCTGATGTCAAATATCATGTATTAATTTTCAATTAGGATTATTTAATGTTAATTACCAAATACTAATTATTATGTGTATATTAGTAATTATCATCAATGGTTATTGATTATTAATTATTAAACACAATATTAAAAGGTAAATCAGATATTATTGTTAATTTTGAATTATTGATTATTAATTATTGCTACATTGTTATTAATTACTATTAAAAATAATTCTTACATATAAATTTATTATTAATTATCGATTAATATTTATTAATTATTTATTAGTCGTTTGATAACAACAACTAATATTAATTATTTCTCACTTTAAGTAAATTATTATTATTTAATTGTAATTTCTACTTATCGATTTTTTTGATTATTTATTACTAAGTGGTATTATTCAATTATAATTATTAAATTTCTTATTGCGATGGGCAAAAAAATGATGTGATGGACATTGATTGAAACCGGCCAAATGAAAAGTTGTTAGAAATATGCATCTATTATAATTGACAAAAATAAAAATTTATTACATATATTTGATAAAAAAGAAAAGTTGTTAAATATGGATATTTTTTACAACTATCGAAAAAGAAAATTGTAAAAGACATATATTACAACAGGCAAAGTAAAAGTGTTGTTGAAGATTAGTTTATTACAACGGTTAACATGCATTTGATTAATAAGCAGTTAACATACATTAACTATTAAAAGTAAATTAATACATATTAAGTATATATTATTTAATAATAATTAATAAATATTACTGATTCCTAAGTTGATTATTAATTATTATTAAATATTAATATAATTAGTTATTAAACATAGATATTATAAACATGAAGTTTGTAACAGGCATCTATTACAACTAACAAAGTGAAAAGTTGTTAAAAATACATTTATTACAACTTGGGCGAATTGACAGTTGAAAAAAACATTTATTACAATGGTGCTTTTACCACCGTCGTAAAATTAAAGTTGTAATATGGTGTTTTTGTTGTAGTGAAAATTATATATGGACATTGTGGTAAATAAAAATTATTTTCTAGAATTTTATAAGTACGTATCAATTTTTATGAATTGATTTAAATATAATTTAAATGTTAAGTTTAAATTAATGCGTAAATTAAAATTAACTTGAATTTATAAAGTTTGAATTAAAATTGATTTAATCAAATTGCTGTTTAAAAACAGTTATAAGTTAATATTTAAAATTTAAGGTTTAATTTAAACTATATTTTATTGAAAATTAATTTAGTATAATATAGCTTAAATTTTATAATAAGTCAATTTAAGATTATTATTTTTTGGCATAGCCGACCAGTTTTTATAGTGATCTGTAACACTTATTATTATGACAAATAATAATTACAATATTTACAGGAGTGTGGCAGATTGCCAGACCGCTAATACGGTTTTTAAGGTGGACTGTCCACCACGACCAGCATTTAATGTAGGCCGTCCATGATATAAAGAATTAGTATGAATTGTTTTGATTCAGCAAAAAGATTATTTAGCTAAAGATTTGTTTTAAAAGTAAAATTATTTATTTTGATATAAAGAATTAATTTAATAATTTTATAAAGTTAAAGAAAGAATTAAATGACTGTGATTTAAATTTATATGTTTAGCAAATAGAAAGATTTAATTTTTAATTAATGCTTTAAAATTTATATAAGATTTTATTTGTAAAAAATAGAAATGATGAGTATTGAATTCTAAAGACGTGAATTTGTGGATAACTTGACAACTAAAATTTGAACTAGTTTGAAATGTGTTGTAATGAAATGAAGGTGGGATTCATTTTATAAAACGAATTAAGAAATGGTTTTGAAATGAAATTATGGTTGTAAATTATTAAAATTTATATCTGCTAAGAGTAAGTGGATTTTAATGAAAATATTAAATCTAAAACAAGTAATAAGTCAAAGTATGAAATATGAATGTTTGGTTCGGATTGGATCGTTTTATTTAAATCGAACTCATTTAATACTATATATACATCCAATTTGATACTATATACAACCATGTACAGGATAGAAAATAAAATAAACAACTCATTTAATACTATATATGCATCTAATTTCTTCACAATATATCAATTAACATTTCCAATGTCAATATTTAGTTTGTTATACCTTAATTTCTCAATATTCAAATAGTTTACTTTTGCTCACTGACATTCGTTTTTATTAATAATTACATAGGCTTGCATTTAACTCATTTTACATTTAAGTTGAGTCACTTCAAATGTATTAACTTATACACTTACCACTTATAATGAATTCATATTCAATTAATCTATATTTCCAGAAATTTCCAATTGACTTGTTTTTTAATCATTATGTTTCTCTATGCTTATTTCACTTTACACTTTAAGTTCATTTCCATATTATATCAAATCTCTATTTCATTTTGGTCATTTACTAACTTATACCCTGAAAAATTTTTGTTTATTCATTTCCCGTAACTTCCTCAAGTTAAGTCAATCTAATAATTGACTTTATTAGCCTATTTCATTCATTCAGATTATTTAACTTATTTAATTGAATTCAATTTCACCATGTATCTAAGTATATATCATTTATTGTCGTAACTTAAGTTTTATTCATATTCATAAACCATTAATTTAATTTCACCTTCATTATTCATACCTGTTAGACCGAAATCTGGGCCTAAAACCCAAAATCTATGTGAAAACCTCACAATCACAGATTAATGCAGAAAAAGCAGTAAAATAAGAGGAGACACACGAGATTTTTATAGTGTTTCGGCTCAATCCAAGCCTACATCCACTTTATAGTTTCTTAAATCCTAAGAAGCTATTATAATGCTGTTTGTTTGCAGTTTATACACGAAATCCTCGTGTTTACAATGAAGAAGAGGAGATTAAAGGGAAGATTGTACACGAAATCCTCGTGTTGTAATATGGAATTCGACTTCTAGGTTATGCAATAGCCTTGCGAAGAACCATAGTTGAAGCCATGAAGAGTTAGAGTTCCAAAAGTCCCCTGAAATGACCATCTCATGGTGTATTTGTAGGTGTAGAGAAGCAACTAGGTGCTCTGAATCTTATCAGATCGGAGGGGCACGTGGCGGGCTCGGAGGTGATCTCGGAAGTAGTGGAGAAATGGTCTTCAGATCGTGCTAGGAAAAGTGTAAGCCGATCTGGATAAATAGGAGGCGGTTACGCCTGAAGAACAGGTCAAAGCTGCTACGTCTGAGAAGGTGCAGGGGGGTCGGTTCGGACTTCCGATCCGAACCGAGTTGGTGTCTTCAATCCGAAGACTTCATGTGCCGGTGTGCTCGAAGGTGTAGCGGATCGGGTTTGCCCCTTCCGATCCGGTCCGAACTGATGAGAATGGGAGTTGGGCCAAGCTAGTGTGCCAGAGACGTTCGGATCGGGTCCTCCGCCCATCCGATCCGGTATCTAGATTTCCAATGTTCAAGTTTCCGGTTCTGCATGTGTTCACGGAAACGAGCGTAACTTCCAAACCGTAAATCTGATTGAGCCAAACCAAAGCTCAAACTGAAGCTAATTCAGAGATATACAATAGTTATGGAGCTTTGCTTTGTAATCACTGTTTTTGGGCCCAAAAAAGGTCATCTGGTAGGAGTTCCGGGCCTTTCTTTGTTTGTGATGCAATTTTGACCAAATCACTGCCTGTCTTCTGACGGTATTCCCAACACTTGAGCGTATTGCTGAGAAGAGATTCCATGTGTGACTGCCTTGACTAAAAAGCGGGTCAACATTTTTCCCCCCAGAACATATCTTGCTGGTTGAAGGAAGATGTGTTCTGGATAATCCGAGAAATCCAAGGCCACGCCAGGCCTGCCAGCTGCAAGTATAATCCGTACCTGCGAAGAAAAGAGAGCAAAAAGGTGTGTCAAATCTAGACAAAACTGATTACATTTTCGAGCATAAACCATGCTTGGGCGTTTATTTGAGTATAAACTATACTCAAGACACATTCGAATCATCCTTCCAAAACCTGACGAGGGACCTAACCTTCCGGGTATAAGCCATACTAGGAAGTTCAAACCGAGCATAAACCATACTTGAGTTTTATTGAGTTCCTTTGCCAGATCCTGACAAAACAATAAGCCATTCCAAAGTATAATCCATACTTAATAATCCTAGTGAGTACAATTCATACTCATGTCGGGATAGAGCTATACTTGCCAAAACCTGACAAGACAGTCTGTTCCTAGGGATAATCCATGCCTAGGGGTCCGAGATAAGTATAAGCCATACTTTAATTGAGATTGAGAATCCTGCCATAACTTGACAAGACACTTAAATTCGCCAAACATAATCCATGCTCGGAAAGTCCTTCCTTATTCAATTCAAAGTACGAAACCAAAGAAAATCCTGATTGGTTTGTCATCGAGTGCAGAGCACGTTTTGGAGCTAAATCCTAACCCCGAACGTGTGTACTCCGATTTAGCCAATCGAAAAACCTAAAGAAAGCAAAGAGACATATCTTTAATCCTAAGAAATCCTAAAAATGCAGATTGATCCAATCCAGATCAGTTGATGATGAGCCGATGGGAGTTCGTTCCCGGGTCATTATCTCTCCGAGGAGCAGGTGGTGGCAGCGCGGGTGCAGGCGCTGTTGGTTGTTTCACATACTTGCTCTCCACGTCTAACCCGTTCCTCAATTAAGTCTCGCAAGTTCCTATAGTCATTCGTGTCATGACCGTCCATATCATGAAACATGTAGTATTTTCCAGAAGCGCGTTCTCTTTGCGATGGCTCCCTCCTAGGAGGCTTTGGATAGGAGATGTCACCGTTTGTGTTCATATAGATGTCAGTCAAGGTGGAATTGAATTCGGTGTACTTCTCATATCTTGGCCCTCTCCGGGGTTGAGCGTTGCGGTCATTCTTGACAGCAGCTTTCCCTTTGCCTTTACCAGAATCAGACCGTTCTCCGTCTTTGAGCATGTTAACATCGAGAATTTTCTTTTCGGACGTTGCGTCTTCTTCACGCAGAAACCTATCTGATTCAAGGTAGAATTCACTGAGATTCCTTGGTGGGTCTCGGTATAAGGATTTTTTGAACTCTGAGTTGTCTAGAATGCCGGATACTGCCGCCATTAATACCATAGATGGCTCAGGTCGATCAACTGATGCTGCTGCAACGTTGAACCTTTCCAGAAATGAGCGCAGAGTTTCTTTAGGCCTCTGCTTGAATGTGGTGAGAGACATTACATTCTTGGGTCGAGAGATGTGGACCCGAAACTGTTCAATAAAGCGAGCGACCAACATGTTCCAACTGTTGATCGATTCAGATTCCAGCTGCTGAATCCACATAACAGCAATATGAGTCAAGAACAGAGGGAAGCACTTTGCCATGATGTTTTCCGACGCCGACTGAACTTCCATATGCTGTTTATAGCGCATCAGATGCACGGTAGGATACGTCCTGCCGTTGTAGTGCTCCAGTTGTGGAAGTTTGAAATCTGGGGGATTGCGAGAATTCCTGATTTCCTGTGTGAACGGATTGTGGTTGACATCATCCATGTCATTCTGATAGGTGCGGCCTCTCGAGAGGTGTTCAATGAGATTGGCGAGCCGGTCGCCTTCAAAGAGCTGTAGCAAGTTGCTAAGATCAGAGCTGGTGCCCCCAGCGTTGAATCCAGAAGAAGTTGGAAGTGTAAAAGGTGCTTGACAGGTCATCCGGTTCGGATCGGGTTGCAGTGGGACCGAACCGGTTCAGTTCGTTATGTCCGATCTGAATGGGTCTTTGAGCCTGTAGCTGAGGCGTTTCATGCTGCTGCGTGTGCGTTGGCTCGATCCGTACCGGTGCAGATGTGGGTCGTGCTCGACCTGAGTTTCCAGATGGGAAGCTGCTGCCCCCGGGTCCACCAAGTTCTACGGTCCGGATTGGATCCGAACCAATCCAATTGGAGTTGCCCCTAGTTTCCAGTTGAGCTGGGTTCTGATCTATTGTGATGTGCTCCATGGTTTGGATCGGGCCCAAACCGGTTCGGTTATCTGCTCCTACTAGTGCTGATTCATGCCAATCCCAGTGAGTTGTGCATTGCCGCTCGGCCTGCCTTCCATCCGAGCGAAGAATTGATCAATCATCTCATGTTGTTTGCGGAGGAGATCATCTTGCCTTGCCATCTGGGTTCTCAATTCAGGAAGAACACCATCCATCTCTTCTCTGGTTAAGTATGCTGATGGATTTTCATGAGAGGAAGCTCCCTGACTTGCTTCATTCTCGTGCCTTCATCCTCAGGACGGGTAAGTTTTCGTTTGGCCATTAATCCAATAGCCAATAAATCTGACTCCATCCAAGCTAGTAGAATAAGTTGTATCGTGTGCCCCCCTTCCTGGCGCGCCAAAATGTTAGACCGAAATCTGGGCCTAGCACCCAAAATCTATGTGAAAACCTCACAATCACAGATTAATGCAGAAAAAGCAGTAAAATAAGAGGAGACACACAAGATTTTTATAGTGGTTCGGCTCAATCCAATCCTACGTCCACTTTATAGTTTCTTAAATCCTAAGAAGCTATTACAATGCTATTTGTTTGCAGTTTATACACGAAATCCTCGTGTTTACGATGAAGAAGAGGAGATAAAAGGGAAGATTATACATGAAATCCTCGTGTTGTAATGTGGAATTCGACTTCTAGGTTATGCAATAGCCTTGCGAAGAACCATAGTTGAAGCCATGAAGAGTTAGAGTTCCAAAAGTCCCCTGAAATGACCATCTCCTGGTGTATTTATAGGTGTAGAGAAGAAAATAGGTGCTCTGAATCGGATCGGATCGGAGAGGCACGTGGCGGGCTCTGAGGTGATCTGGGAAGCAGTGGAGAAATGGTCTTCAGATCCTGCTCGGACAATTGTAAGCCGATCCGGATAAACAGGAGGCGGTTGCGCCTGAAGAACAGGTCAAAGCTGCTGCGTCTGAGCAGGTGCAGGGGGGTCGGTTTGGACTTCCGATCCGAACCGAGTTGGTGTCCTCAATCCGAAGGCCTCATGTGCCAGTGTGCTCGAAGGTGAAGTGGATCGGGTTTGCCCCTTCTGGTCCAGTCCGGACTGATGAGAATGGGAGTTGTGCCAAGCTATTGTGCCAGAGACGTTCGGATCGGGTCCTCCGCCCATCCCATCTGGTTTCTAGATATCCAATGTTCAAGTTTCTGGTTCTGCATGTGTTCACGGAAACGAGCGTAACTTCCAAACCGTAAGTCCGATTGAGCCAAACCAAAGCTCAAACTGAAGCTAATTCAGAGATCTACAAGAGTTACGGAGCTTAGATCCATAATCACTGTTTTCGGGCCAAAAAAAGGTCATATGGTAGGAGTTATGGGCCTTTGTTTGTTTGTGATGCGATTTCGACCAAATCGCTGCCTGTCTTCTGACGGTATTCACAACACTTGAGCGTGTTGCTGAGAAGAGATTCCATGTGTGACTTGTTTGACTAAAAAGTGGGTCAACATTTTTCTCCCCAGAACATATCTTGCTGGTTGAAGGAAGATGTGTTCTGGATAATCCGAGAAATCCAAGGCCATGCTGGGCCTGCCAGCTGCAAGTATAATCCGTACCTGCGAAGAAAAGAGAGCAAAAAGCTGTGTCAAATCCAGACAAAACTGATTACATTTTCGAGCATAAACCATGCTTGGGCGTTCGTTTGAGTATAAACCATACTCACGACACATTCGAATCATCCTTCCAAAACCTGACGAGGGACCTAACCTTCCGGGTATAAGCCACACCAGGAAGTTCAAACTAAGCATAAACCATACTCGAGTTTTATTGAGTTCCTTTGCCAGATCCTGACAAAACAATAAGACGTTCCAAAGTATAATCCATTCTTAAGAATCCTAGTGAGTACAATCCATACTCATGTCAGGATAGAGCTATACTTGCCAAAACCTGACAAGACAGTCAATCCCTAGGGATAATCCATGCCTAGGGGTCCGAGATAAGTATAAGCCATACTTTAATTGAGACTGAGAATCCTTCCATAACTTGACAAGACACTTAAATTCGCCAAACATAATCCATGCTTGGAAAGTCCTTCCTTATTCAATTCAAAGTACAAAACCAAAGTAAATCCTGATTGGTTTGTCATCGAGTGTAGAGCACGTTTTGGAGCTAAATCCTAACCCCGAACGTGTGTACCCCGATTTAGCCAATCGTAAAACCTAAAGAAAGCAAAGAGACATATCTTAAATCCTAAGAAATGCTGAAAACGCAGATAGATCCAATCCAGATCAGTTGATGATGAGCCGATGGGAGTTCGTTCTAGGATCATTCTCTCTCCGGGGAGCAGGTGGTGGCAGCGCGGGTGCAGGCGCTGCAGGTTGTTTCACATACTCGGGTAGCTCTCCACGTCTAACCCGTTCCTCAATTAAGTCTCGCAAGTGCCTATAGTCATTCATGTCATGACCGTCCATATCATGAAACATGCAGTATTTTCCAGAATCGCATTCTCTTTGCGATGGCTCCCTCCTAGGAGGCTTTGGATAGGACATGTCACCGTTTGTGTTCATGTAGATGTTAGTCAAGTTTGAATTGAGTTCGGTGTACTTCTCATAGCTTGGCCCTCTCCGGGGCTGAGCGTTGCGGTCATTCTTGATAGCAACTTTCCTTTGCCTTTACCAGAGTCAGACCGTTCTCCGTCTTTGAGCATGTTAACATCGAGAATTTTCTTTTTGGACGTTGCGTTTTCTTCACGCAGAAACCTATCTGATTCAAGGTAGAATTCACTGAGATTCCTTGGTGGGTCTCGGTTTAAGGGCTTTTTGAACTCCGAGTTGTCTAAAACGTCGGATACTGCCGCCATTAATACCATAGATGGCTCAGGTCGATCAATAGATGCTTCTGCAACGTTGAAACTTTCCAGAAATGAGCGCAGAGTTTCTTTAGGCCTCTGCTTGATTGTGGTGAGAAACATTACATTCCTGGGTCGAGCGATGTGGACCCGAAACTGTTCAATAAAGCGAGTGACCAACATGTTCCAGCTGTTAATTGATTCAGATTCCAGCTGCCGAATCCATATAGCAGCAATATCAGTCAAGAACAGAGAGAAGCACTTTGCCATGACGTTTTTCGACACCGATTGAACTTCCATATGTCGTTTATAGCGCATCAGATGCACGGTAGGATTTGTTCTGCCATTGTAGGGCTCCAGTTGTGGAAGTTTGAAATCTGGGGGATTGCGAGAATTCCTGATTTCCTGTGTGAACGGATTGTGGTTGACATCATCCATGTCATTCTGATAGGTACGACCATTCGAGAGGCGTTCAATGAGATTGGCGAGCCAGTCGCCTTCAAAGAGCTGTTGCAAGTTGCTGAGATCAGAGCTGGTGCCCCCAGCGTTGAATCCAGAAGAGGTTGGAACTGTATAAGGAGCTTGACAGGTCATCCGGTTCAGATCGGGTTGTAGTGGGTCAGTAGTACCGAACCGGTTCAGTTCGTTATGTCTGATCTAAATGGGTCTTTGTGCATGTAGCTGAGGCGTTTCATGCTGCTGCGTGTGCGTTGGCTCGATCCGAACCGGTGCAGATGTGGGTCGTGCTCGACCTGAGTTTCCAGATGGGAAGCTGCTGCCCCCGGGTCCACCAAGTTCTACGGTCCGGATCGGATCCGAACCGATCCGGTTGGATTAGCCCCTAGTTTCCAGTTGAGCTGGATTCTGATCTTTTGTGATGTGCTCCATGGTTCAGATAGGGCCTGAACCGGTCCGGTTATCTGCTCCTACTAGTGTTGATTCCATGCCAATCCCAGTGAGTTGTGCATTGCCGCTCGGCCTGCCTTCCATCTGAGCGAAGAATTGGTCAATCATCTCCTGTTGTTTGCGGAGGAGATCATCTTGCCTTGCCATTTGGGTTCTCAATTCAGCTAGAACACCATCAATCTCTTCTCTGGTTAAGTATGCTGATGGATTTTCGTGAGAGGAAGCTCCCTGACTTGCTTCGTTTCTCGTGCCTTCATCCTCAGGACAAGGAAGTTCTCGTTTGGCCATTGATCCAATAGCCAATAAATCTGATTCCTTCCAAGCTAGTAGAAGAAGTTGTATCGTGTGCCCCCCTTCCTGGCACGCCAAAATGTTAGACCGAAATCGGGGCCTAACACCCAAAATCTATGTGAAAACCTCACAATCACAGATTAATGCAGAAAAAGCAGTAAAATAAGAGGAGACACACGAAATTTTAATAGTGGTTCGGCTCAATCAAAGCCTACGTCCACTTTATAGTTTCTTAAATCCTAAGAAGCTATTACAATGCTGTTTGTTTGCAGTTTATACACGAAATCCTCGTGTTTACAATGAAGAAGAGGAGATTAAAGGGAAGATTGTACACGAAATCCTCGTGTTGTAATGTGGAATTCGACTTCTAGGTTATGCAATAGCCTTGCGAAGAACCATAGTTGAAGCCATGAAGAGTTAGAGTTCCAAAAGTCCACTGAAATGACCATCTCCTGGTGTATTTATAGGTGTAGAGAAGCAGCTAGGTGCTCTGAATCGGATCGGATCGGAGGGGCACGTGGAGGGCTCTGAGGTGATGTCGGAAGTAGTGGAGAAATGGTCTTGAGATCGTGCTAGGACACGTGTAAGCCGATCCGGATAAATAGGAGGCGGTTACGACTGAAGAACAGGTCAAAGCTGCTGCGTCTGAGCAGGTGCAGGGGGGTCGGTTCGGACTTCCGATCCGAACCGAGTTGGTGTCTTCAATCCGAAGACTTCATGTGCCAGTGTGCTCGAAGGTGAAGTGGATCGGGTTTGACCCTTCCGATCCGATCCGGACTGATGAGAATGGGATCTGTGCCAAGCTAGTGTGCCAGAGAAGTTCGGATCGGGCCCTCCGCCCATCCGATCCGGTTTCTAGATTTCCAATGTTCAAGTTTCCGGTTCTTCATGTGTTCACGGAAACGAGCGTAACTTCCAAACCGTAAGTCCGATTGAGCAAAACCATAGCTCAAACTGAAGCTAATTCAGAGATCTACAAGGGTTACGGAGCTCAGCATCGTAATCACTGTTTTCGAACAAAGAAAAGGTCATCTTGTAGGAGTTCCGGCCCTTTCTTTGTTTGTGATGCGATTTCGACCAAATCGCTGCCCGTCTTCTGACGGTATTCCTAACACTTGAGCGTATTGCTGAGAAGAGATTCCATGTGTGACTACTTTGATTAAAAAGCGGGTCAACATTTTGCCCCCCATAACATATCTTGCTGGTTGAAGGAAGTTGTGTTCTGGATAATTCGAGAAATCCAAGGCCACGCCGGGCCTGCCATCTGCAAGTATAATCCGTACCTACGAAGAAAAGAGAGCAAAAAGGTGTGTCAAATCCAGACAAAACTGATTACATTTTCTAGCATAAACGATGCTTGGGTGTTTGTTCGAGTATAAACCATACTCAAGAGACATTCGAATCATCCTTCCAAAACCTGACGAGGGACCAAACCTTCCGGGTATAAGCCATACCAGGAAGTTCAAACTGAGCATAAACCATACTCGAGTTTTATTGAGTTCCTTTGCCAGATCCTAGCAAAACAATAAGCCGTTCCAAAGTATAATCCATACTTATGAATCCTAGTGAGTACAATCCATACTCATGTCAGGATAGAGCTATACTTGCCGAAACCTGACAAGACAGTCTGTCCCTAGGGATAATCCATGCCTAGGGGTCCGAGATAAGTATAAGCCATACTTTAATTGAGATTGAGAATCCTGCGATAACTTGACAAGACACTTAAATTCGCCAAACATAATCCATGCTCGGAAAGTCCTTCCTTATTCAATTCAAAGTACAAAACCAAAGCAAATCCTGATTGGTTTGTCATCGAGTGCAGAGCACGTTTTGGGGCTAAATCCTAACCCCGAACGTGTGTACTCCGATTTAGCCAATCGGAAAACCTAAAGAAAGCAAAGAGACATATCTTAAATCCTAAGAAATGCTGAAAACGCAGATTGATCCAATCTAGATCAGTTGATGATGAGACGATGGGAGTTCGTTCCAGGGTCATTCTCTCTCCGGGGAGCAGGTGGTGGAAGCGCGGGTGTAGGCGCTGTAGGTTGTTTCACATACTCGGGTAGCTCTCCACGTCTAACCCGTTCCTCAATTAAGTCTCCCAAGTGCCTAAAGTCATTCGTGTCATGACCGTCCATATCATGAAACATGCAGTATTTTCCAGAATCGCGTTCTCTTTGTGATGGCTCCCTCCTAGGAGGCTTTGGATAGGAGATGTCACTGTTTGTGTTCATGTAGATGCCAGTCAAGGTTGAATTGAGTTCGGTGTACTTCTCATATCTTGGCCCTCTCCGGGGCTGAGCGTTGCGGTCATTCTTGACAGCAGCTTTCCCTTTACCTTTACCAGAATCAGACCGTTCTCCGTCTTTGAGCATGTTAACATCGAGAATTTTCTTTTCGGATGTTGCGTCTTATTCACGCAGAAACCTATTCGATTCAAGGTAGAATTCAATGGGATTCCTTGGTGGGTCTCGGTATAAGGATTTTTTGAATTCCGAGTTGTCTAGAATGCCGGATAGTGCCGCCATTAACACCATAGATGGCTCAGGTCGATCAATTGATACTGCTGCAACGTTGAACCTTTCCAGAAATGAGCGCAGAGTTTCTTTAGGCCTCTGCTTGATTGTGGTGAGAGACATTACATTCTTGGGTCGAGCGATGTGGACCCGAAACTATTCAATAAAGCGAGCGACCAACATCTTCCAGCTGTTGATCGATTCAGATTCCAGCTGCCGAATCCACATAGCTGCAATATCAGTCAAGAACAGAGGGAAGCACTTTGCCATGATGTTTTCCGACGCCGATTGAACTTCCATATGCCATTTATAGCGCATCATATGCACGGTAGGATCCATCCTGCCGTTGTAGGGCTCCAGTTGTGGAAGTTTGAAATCTGGGGGATTGCGAGAATTCCTGATTTCCTGTGTGAACGGATTGTGGTTGACATCATCCATGTCATTCTGATAGGTGCGGCCTCTCGAGAGGCTTTCAATGAGATTGGCGAGCCGGTCGCCTTCAAAGAGCTATTGCAAGTTGCTGAGACCAGAGCTGGTGCCCCCAGCGTTGAATCCAGAAGAGGTTGGAAGTGTAAATGGAGCTTGACAGGTCATCCGGTTCGGATCGGGTTGCAGTGGGTCAGTGGGACCGAATCGGTTCAGTTCGTTATGTCCGATCCGAACGGGTCTTTGTGCCTGTAGCTGAGGCATTTCATGCTGCTGCATGTGCGTTGGCTCGATCTGAAACGGTGCAGATGTGGGTCGTGCTCGACCTGAGTTTCCAGATGGGAAGTTGCTGCCCCCGGGTCCACCAAGTTCTACGGTCCGGATCGGATCCGAACCGATCCGGTTGGAGTTGCCTCTAGTTTCCAGTTGAGCTGGGTTCTGATCTGTTAAGATGTGCTCCATGGTTCGGATCGGGCCCAAACCGGTCCGGTTATCTGCTCCTGCTAGTGCTGATTCCATGCCAATCTCAGTGAGTTGTGCATTGTCGCTCGGCCTGCCTTCCATCTGAGCGAAGAATTGGTCAATCATCTCCTGTTGTTTGCGGAGGAGATCATCTTGCCTTGCCATCTGGGTTCTCAATTCAGCAAGAACACCATCCTTCTCTTCTCCGGTTAGGTATACTGATGGATTTTCATGAGAGGAAGCTCCCTGACTTGCTTCGTTTCTCGTGCCTTCATCCTCAGGATGAGGAAGTTTTCGTTTGGACATTAATCCAATAGCCAATAAATCTGATTCCTTCCAAGCTAGTAGAAGAAGTTGTATCGTGTGCCCCTTCCTAGCGCGCCAAAATGTTAGACCGAAATCTGGGCCTAACACCCAAAATCTATGTGAAAAACTCACATTCATAGATTAATGTAGAAATAGCAGTAAAATAAGAGGAGACACACGAGATTTTTATAGTTGTTCGGCTCAATCCAGGCCTACGTGAACATTATAGTTTCTTAAATCCTAAGAAGCTATTACAATGCTGTTTGTTTGCAATTTATACACGAAATCCTCGTGTTTACAATGAAGAAGAGGAGATTAAAGGGAAGATTATACACGAAATCCTCGTGTTGTAATGTGGAATTCTACTTCGAGGTTATGCAATAGCCTTGCGAAGAACCATAGTTGAAGCCATGAAGAGTTAGATTTCCAAAAGTCCCCTGAAATGACCATCTCCTGGTGTATTTATAGGTGTAGAGAAGCAGCTAGGTGCTTAGAATCGGATTGAATCGGAGGGGCACGTGGTGGGCTCTGAGGTGATCTTGGAAGTATTGTAGAAATGGTCTTCAGATCTCGCTAGGACAAGTGTAAGCCGATCTGGATAAATAGGAGGCGGTTACGCCTAAAGAACAGGTCAAAGCTGCTGCGTGCAGGGGGGTCGGTCCGGACTTCCGATCCGAACCGAGTTGGTGTTTTCAATCCGAAGACTTCATGTGCCAGTGTGCTCGAAGGTGAAGCGGATCGGGTTTGCCCCTTCCGATCCGGTCCGGACTGATGAGAATGGGAGCTGTGCCTAGCGAGTGTACCAGAGACGTTCAGATCGGGTCCTCCGCCCATCCGATCCGGTTTCTAGATTTCCAATGTTCAAGTTTCCGGTTCTGCATGTGTTCACGGAAACGAGCGTAACTTCCAAACCGTAAGTCCGATTGAGCCAAACAAAAGCTCAAACTGAAGCTAATTAGGAGATCTACAAGAGTTACGGAGATTTGCTCCGTAATAACTGTTTCGGGCCCAAAAAAGGTCATCTTGTAGGAGTTCTGGGCCTTTCTTTGTTTGTGATGCGATTTCGACCAAATCGCTGCTTATCTTCTGACGGTATTCCCAACACTTGAGCGTATTGCTGAGAAGAGATTCCATGTGTGACTGCTTTGACTAAAAAGCGGGTCAACATTTTGCCCCCTAGAACATATCTTGCTGGTTGAAGGAAGAAGTGTTCTGGATAATCCGAGAAATCCAAGGCCACGCCAGGCCTGCCAGGTGCAAGCATAATCCGTACTTGCGAAGAAAAGAGAGCAAAAAGGTGTGTCAAATCCAGACAAAACTGATTACATTTTCGAGCATAAACCATGCTTGGGCGTTTGTTTGAGTATAAACTATGCTCAAGACACATTCGAATCATCCTTTCAAAACCTGACGAGGGACCTAACCTTCCGGGTATAAGCCGTACCAGGAAGTTCAAACTGAGCATAAACCATACTCGAGTTTTATTGAGTTCCTTTGCCAGATCCTGACAAAATAATAAGCCCTTCCAAAGTATAATCCATACTTAAGAATCCTAGTGAGTACAATCCATACTCATGTCGGGATAGAGCTATACTTGCCAAAACCTGACAAGACAGTCTGTCCCTAGGCATAATCCATGCCTAGGGGTCCGAGATAAGTATAAGTCATACTTTAATTGAGATTGAGAATCCAACCATAACCTGACAAGACACTTAAATTCGCCAAACATAATCCATGCTCGGAAAGTCCTTCCTTATTCAATTCAAAGTACAAAACCAAAGCAAATCCTGATTGGTTTGTCATCGAGTGCAAAGCAAATTTTGGAGCTTAATCCTAACTCCGAACGTGTGTACTCCGATTTAGCCAATCGGAAACCATAAAGAAAGCAAAGAGACATATCTTAAATCCCAAGTAATGCTGAAAACGCAGATTGATCCGATCTAGATCATTTGATGATGAGCCGATGGGAGTTCGTTCCAAGGTCATTCTCTCTCCGGGGAGCAGGTGGTGGCAGCGCGAGTGCAGGCGCTGTAGGTTGTTTCACATACTCGGGTAGCTCTCCACGTCTAACCCGTTCCTCAATTAAGTCTCGCAAGTGCCTATAGTCATTCGTGTCATGACCGTCCATATCATGAAACATGCAGTATTTTCTAGAATCGCGTTCTCTTTGCGATGGCTCCCTCCTAGGAGGCTTTGGATAGGAGATGTCACCGTTTGTGTTCATGTAGATGTCAGTCAAGGTTGAATTGAGTTCGGTGTACTTCTCATATCTTGGCCCTCTCCAGGGCTGAGTGTTGCGGTCATTCTTGACAGCAGCTTTCCCTTTGCCTTTACCAGAATCAGACCGTTCTCCGTCTTTGAGCATGTTAGCATTGAGAACTTTCTTTTCGGACGTTGCGTCTTCTTCACGTAGAAACCTATCCGATTCAAGGTAGAATTCACTGAGATTTTTTGGTGGGTCTCGGTATAAGGATTTTTTGAACTCCGAGTTGTCTAGAACGCCGGATGCCGCCGCCATTAATACCGTAGATGGCTCAGGTCGATTAACTGATGCTGCTGCAACGTTGAACCTTTCAATAAATGAGCACAGAGTTTCTTTAGGCCTCTGCTTGATTGTGGTGAGAGACATTGCATTCTTGGGTCGAGCGATGTGGACCCGAAACTGTTCAACAAAACGAACGACCAACATGTTCCAGCTGTTGATCGATTCAGATTCCAGCTGCCGAATCTACATAGCAGCAATATCAGTCAAGAACAGAGGGAAGCACTTTGCCATGATGTTTTCTGACGCCGATTAAACTTCCATATGCTGTTTATAGCGCATCAGATGCACGGTAGGATCCGTTCGGCCGTTTTAGGTCTCAAGTTGTGGAAGTTTGAAATCTGGGGGATTGCGAGAATTCCTGATTTCCTGTGTGAACGGATTGTTGTTGACATCATCCATGTCATTCTGATAGGTGCGGCCTCTAAAGAGGCGTTCAATGAAATTGGTGAGCTGGCCGCCTTCAAAGAGCTGTTGCAAGTTGCTGAGATCAGAGCTGGTGCTCCCAGCGTTGAATCCCGAAGAGGTTGGAAGTGTATAAGGAGCTTGACAGGTCATCCGGTTCGGATCGGGTTGCAGTGGGTCAGTGGGACCGAACCGGTTCAGTTCGTTATGTTCGATCCGAATGGGTCTTTGTGCCTGTAGCTGAGGCGTTTCATGCTGCTACGTCTGCGTTGGCTCAATCCGAACCGGTGCAGATGTGGGTCGTGCTCGACCTGAGTTTCCAGATGGGAAGCTGCTGCCCCTGGGTCCACCAAGTTCTACGGTCCGGATCGGATCCGAACCGATCCGGTTTGGGTTGCCCCTAGTTTCCAGGTTATCTGGGTTCTGATCTGTTGTGATGTGCTCCATGGTTCAGATCGGGTCCGAACCGTTTCGGTTATCTGCTCCTGCTAGTGCTGATTCCATGCCAATCCCAGTGAGTTGTGCATTGCCGCTCGGCCTGCCTTCCATCCGAGCGGAGAATTGGTCAATCATCTCCTGTTGTTTGCGGAGGAGATCATCATGCCTTGCCATCTGGGTTCTCAGTTCAGCAAGAACACCATCCATCTCTTCTCTGGTTAAGTATGCTGATGGATTTTCATGGGAGGAAGCTCCCTGACATGCTTCGTTTCTCGTGCCTTCATCCTCAGGACGAGCAAGTTTTCGTTTGGCCATTAATCCAATAGCCAATAAATCTGATTCCTTCCAAGCTAGTAGAAGAAGATGTATCGTGTGCCCCCCTTTCTGGCGCGCCAAAATGTTAAACCAAAATCTGGGCCTAACACCCAAAATCTATGTGAAAACCTCACAATCACAAATTAATGCAGAAAAAGCAGTAAAATAAGGGGAGACACACGAAATTTTTATAGTGGCTCGACTCAATCCAAGCCTACGTCCACTTTATAGTTTCTTAAATCCTAAGAAGCTATTACAATGCTGTTTGTTTGCAGTTTATACACCAAGTCCTCGTGTTTACAATGAAGAAGAGGAGATTAAAGGGAAGATTAAACACGAAATCCTCGTGTTGTAATGTGGAATTCGACTTCTAGGTTATGCAACAGCCTTGCGAAGAACCATAGTTGAAGCCATGAAGAGTTAGAGTTCCAAAAGTCCTCTAAAATGACCATCTCCTGGTGTATTTATAGGTGTAGAGAAGCAGCTAGGTGCTCTGAATCGGATCGGATCGGAGGGGCACGTGGCGGGCTCTGAGGTGATCTCGGAAGTTGTGGAGAAATGGTCTTCAGATCGTGCTAGGACAAGTGTAAGCCGATCCGGATAAATAAGAGGCGGTAACGCCTGAAGAACAGGTCAAAGCTGCTACGCCTGAGCAGGTGCGGGGGGTCGGTTCTTACTTCCGATCCGAACCAAGTTGGTGTCTTCAATCCGAAGACTTCATGTGCCAATGTGCTCGAAGGTGAAGCGGATCGGGTTTGTCCCTTCCGATCCGGTCCGGACTAATGAGAATGGGAGCTATGCCAAGCTAGTATGCCAGAGACGTTCGGATCGGGTCCTCCGCCCAACCGATCCGGTTTCTAGATTTCCAATGTTCAAGTTTTCGGTTCTGCATGTGCTCACGGAAACGGGCGTAACTTCCAAACCGTAAGTCCGATTGAGCCAAACCAAAGCTCAAACTGAAGCTAATTCAGAGATCTACAAGAGTTACGTAGCCTAGCTCCGTAAGAACTGTTTTCGGGCCCAAAAAAGGTCATCTGGTAGGAGTTCGGGCCTTTCTTTGTTTATGATGCGATTTCGACCAAATTGCTGCCTGTCTTCTGATGGTATTCCCAACACTTGAGGGTATTGCTGAGAATAGATTCCATGTGTGACTGCTTTGACTAAAAAGCAGGTCAACATTTTGCTCCCCAGAACGTATCTTGCTGGTTAAAGGAATATGTGTTCTGGATAATCCGAGAAATCCAAGGCCACGCCGGGCCTGCCAGCTGCAAGTATAATCCGTACCTGCGAAGAAAAGAGAGCAAAAAGGTGTGTCAAATCCAGACAAAACTGATTACATTTTCGAGCATAAACCATGCTTGGGTGTTTGTTTGAGTATAAACCATACTCAAGACACATTCGAATCATCCTTCCAAAACCTGACGAGGGACCTAACCTTCCGGGTATAAGCCATACCAGGAAGTTCAAACTGAGCATAATCCATACTCGAGTTTTGTTGAGTTCCTTTGCCAGATCCTGACAAAACAATAAGCCGTTCCAAAGTATAATCCATACTTAAGAATCCTAGTGAGTACAATCCATACTCATGTCGGAATGAGCTATACTTGCCAAAACCTGACAAGACAGTCTGTCCCTAGGCATAATCCATGCCCAGGGGTCCGAGATAAGTATAAGCCATACTTTAATTGAGATTGAGAATCCTGCCATAACCTGACAAGACACTTAAATTCTCCAAATATAATCCATGCTCGAAAAGTGCTTCCTTATTCAATTCAAAGTACAAAACCAAAGCAAATCCTGATTGGTTTGTCATCGAGTGCAGAGCACGTTTGGAGCTAAGTCCTAACCCCGAACGTGTATATTCCGATTTAGCCAATCGGAAAACATAAAGAAAGCAAAGAGACATATCTTAAATCCTAAGAAATGCTGAAAACACAGATTGATCCCATCCAGATCAGTTGATGATGAGCCGATGGGAGTTCGTTCCAGGGTCATTCTCTCTCCGGGGAGCAGGTGGTGGCAGCGCGGGTGCAGGCGTTGTAGGTTGTTTCACATACTCGGGTAGCCCTCCACATCTAACCCGTTCCTCAATTAAGTCTCACAAGTGCCTACAGTCATTCGTGTCATGATCGTCCATATCATGAAACATGCAGTATTTTCCATAATCGCGTTCTCTTTGTGATGGCTCCCTCCTAGGAGGCTTTGGATAGGAGATGTCACCATTTGTGTTCATGTAGATGTCAGTCAAGGTTAAATTGAGTTCGGTGTACTTCTCATATCATGGCCCTCTCCGGGGCTAAGCGTTGCAGTCATTCTTGACAGCAGCTTTCCCGTTACCTTTACTAGAATCAGACCGTTCTCCGTCCTTGAGCATGTTAACATCGAGAATTTTCTTTTCGGACGTTGCGTCTTCTTCACGCAGAAACCTATCCGATTCAAGGTAGAATTCTCTGAGATTCCTTGGTGGGTCTCGGTATAAGGATTTTTTGAACTCCGAGTTGTCGAGAATGCCGGATACTGCCGCCATTAATACCATAGATGGCTCAGGTCGATCAACCGATGCTGCTGCAACGTTGAACCTTTCCAGAAATGAGCGTAGAGTTCCTTTAGGCTTCTGCTTGATTGTGGTGAGAGACATTACATTCTTGGGTCGAGCGATGTGGACCCGAAACTGTTCAATAAAGCGAGCGACCAACATGTTCCAGCTGTTGATCGATTCAGATTCCAGCTGCTGAATCCACATAGCAGCAATATCAGTCAAGAACAGAGGGAAGCACTTTGCCATGACGTTTTCCGATGCCGATTGAACTTCCATATGCCGTTTATAGCGCATCAGATGCACGGTAGGATCCGTCCTGCCGTTGTAGGGCTCTAGTTGTGGAAGTTTGAGATCTGGGGGATTGCGAGAATTCCTGATTTCTTGTGTGAACGGATTGTGGTTGACATCATCCATGTCATTCTGGTAGGTGCGGCATCTCAAGAGGCGTTCAATGAGATTGGCGAGCCAGTCGCCTTCAAAGAGCTGTTGCAAGTTGCTGAGATCAGAGCTGGTGCCCCCAACATTGAATCCAGAAGAGGTTGGAAGTGTATAAGGAGCTTGACAGGTCATCCGGTTTGGATCGGGTTGCAGTGGGTCAGTGGGACCGAACCGGTTCAGTTCGTTATGTCCGATCTGAATGGGTCCTTGTGCCTGTAGCTGAGGCACTCCATGCTGCTGCATGTGCGTTGGCTCGATCCGAACTGGTGCAGATGTGGGTCGTGCTCGACCTGAGTTTCCAGATGGGAAGCTGCTGCCCCCGGGTCCACCAAGTTCTACGGTCCGGATCAGATCCGAACCAATCCGGTTGGAGTTGCTCCTAGTTTCCAGTTGAGTTGGGTTTTGATCTGTTGTGATGTGCCCCATGGTTCGGATCGGGCCCAAACCGGTCCGGTTATCTGCTCCTGCTAGTTCTGATTCCATGCCATTCCCAGTGAGTTGTGCATTACCGCTCGGCCTGCCTTCCATCCGAGCGAAGAATTGGTCAATCATCTCCTGTTGGTTGCAGAGGAGATCATCTTGCCTTTCCATCTGGGTTCTCAATACAGCAAGAACACCATCCATCTCTTCTCTGGTTAAGTATGCTGATGGATTTACATGAGAGGAAACTCCCTGACTTGCTTCGTTTCTCGTGCCTTCATCCTCAGGACGAGGAAGTTTTCGTTTGGCCATTAATCCAATAGCCAATAAATCTGATTCCTTCCAAGCTAGTAGAAGAAGTTGTATCGTGTGCCTCCCTTCCTGGCGCGCCAAAATGTTAGACCAAAATCTAGGCCTAACACCCAAAATCTATGTGAAAACCTCACAATCACAGATTAATGCAGAAAAAACAGTAAAATAAGAGGAGACACACGAGATTTATACAGTGGTTCGGCTCAATCCAAGCCTACGTCCACTTTATAGTTTCTTAAATCCTAAGAAGCTATTACAATGTTGTTTGTTTGCAGTTTATACACGAAATCCTCGTGTTTACAATGAAGAAGAGGAGATTAAAGGGAAGATTATACATGAAATCCTTGTGTTGTAATGTGGAATTCGAATTCTAGGTTATGCATTAGCCTTGCGAAGAACCATAGTTGAAGCCATGAAGAGTTAGAGTTCCAAAAGTCCCCTGAAATGACCATCTCTTGGTGTATTTATAGGTGTAGAGAAGCAGCTAGGTGCTCTGAATCGGATCAGATCGGAGGGGCACGTGGCGGTCTCTGAGGTGATCTCAGAAGTAGTGGAGAAATGGTCTACAGATCGTGCTAGGACATGTGTAAGCCGACCCGGATAAATAGTAGGTGGTTACGCCTGAGAACAGGTCAAAGCTGTTGCGTCTGAGCAAGTGCAAGGGGGTCGGTTCGGACTTCTGATCCGAACCGAGTTGGTGTCTTCAATCCGAAGACTTCATGTGCCAGTGTGCTCGAAGGTGAAGCGGATCGGGTTTGCCCCTTCCGATCCAGTCCGGACCGATGAGAATGGGAGTTGTGCCAAGCTAGTGTGCCAGAGACGTTCGGATCGGGTCCTCCGCCCATCCGATCCGGTTTCTAGATTTCCAATGTTCAAGTTTCCGGTTCTGCATGTGTTCACGGAAACGAGCGTAACTTTCAAACCGTAAGTCCGATTGAGCCAAACCAAAGCTCAAACTGAAGCTAATTCAGAGATCTACAAGAGTTGCGAAGCCTAGCTAAGTAATCACTATTTTCGGGCCCAAAAAAGGTCATCTGGTAGGAGTTCCGGGCCTTTCTTTGTTTGTGATGCGATTTCGACCAAATCGCTGCCTGTCTTCTGACGGTATTCCCAACACTTGAGCGTATTGCTGAGAAGAGATTCCATGTGTGACAGCTTTGACTAAAAAGCGGGTCAAAATTTTTCCACCCAGAACATATCTTGCTGGTTGAAGAAAGATGTGTTCTGGATAATCCTAGAAATCCAAGGCCACGCCGGGCCTGCCACCTGCAAGTATAATCCGTACCTGCGAAGAAAAGAGAGCAAAATGGTGTGTCAAATACAGACAAAACTGATTACATTTTCGAGCATAAACCATGCTTGGGTGTTTGTTTGAGTATAAACCATACTCAAGACACATTCGAATCATCCTTTCAAAACCTGACGAGGGACCTAACCTTCCGGGTATAAGCCATACCAGGAAGTTCAAACTGATCATAAACCATACTCGAGTTTTATTGAGTTCCTTTGCCAGATCCTGATAAAACAATAAGTCGTTCCAAAGTATAATCCATACTTAAGAATCCTAGTGAGTACAAACCATACTCATGTCGAGATAGAGCTATACTTGCCAAAACCTTACAAGACAGTCTGTCCCTAGGCATAATCCATGCCTAAGGGTCCGAGATAAGTATAAGCCATACTTTAATTGAGATTGAGAATCCGGCCATAACCTGACAAGACACTTAAATTCGCCAAGCATAATCCATGCTCGGAAAGACCTTCCTTATTCAATTCAAAGTACAAAACCAAAGCAAATCCTGATTGGTTTGTCATCGAGTGCAGAGCACGTTTTGGAGCTAAATCCTAACCCCGAACGTGTGTACTCCGATTTAGCCAATCGGAAAACCTAAAAAAGCAAAGAGACATATCTTAAATCCTAAGAAATGCTGAAAACGCAGATTGATCCAATCCAGATCAGTTGATGATGAGCCGATGGGAGTTCGTTCCAGGGTCATTCTCTCTCCGGGGAGCAGGTGGCAGCAGCGCGGGTGCAGGCGCCGTAGGTTGTTTCACATACTCGGGTAGCTCTCCACATCTACCCCGTTCCTCAATTAAGTCTCGCAAGTGCCTACAGTCATTCGTGTCATGACCGTCCATATCACGAAACTTGCAGTATTTTCCAGAATCACGTTCTCATTGCTATGGCTCCCTCCTAGGAGGCTTTATATAGGAGATGTCACCGTTTGTGTTCTTGTAGATGTCAGTCAAGGTTGAATTGAGTTCGGTGTACTTCTCATATCTTGGCCCTCTCCGGGGCTGGGTGTTACGGTCATTCTTGACAGCAGCTTTCCCTTTGCCTTTACCAGAATCAGACCGTTCTCCGTCTTTGAGCATGTTAACATCGAGAATTTTCTTTTCGGTAGTTGCGTCTTCTTTACGCAGAAACCTATCCGATTCAAGGTAGAATTCACTGAGATTCCTTGGTGGGTCTCGGTATAAGGATTTTTTGAACACCGAGCTGTCTAGAATACCAGATAATGCCGCCATTAATACCATAGATGGCTCAAGTCGATCAACTGATGCTGCTGCAACGTTGAACCTTTCCAGAAATGAGCAAAGAGTTTCTTTAGGCCTCTGCTTGATTGTGGTGAGAGACATTACATTCTTGGGTCGAGCGATGTGGACCTGAAACTGTTCAATAAAGCGAGCGACCAACATGTTCCAGCTGTTGATTGATTCAGATTCCAGCTGTCGAATCCACATAGAAGCAATATCAGTCAAGAACAGAGGGAAGCACTTTGCCATGACGTTTTACGATGCCGATTGAACTTCCATATGCCGTTTATAGCGCATCAGATGCACGGTAGGATCCGTCCTACCGTTGTAGGGCTCCAGTTGTGGAAGTTTGAAATCTGGGGGATTGCGAGAATTCCTGATTTTCTGTATGAACGGATTGTGGTTGACAGCATCCATGTCATTTCTATAGGTGCGGCTTCTCGAGAGTCGTTCAATGAGATTGGCGAGTCGGTCACCTTCAAAGAGCTATTGCAAGTTGTTGAATCAGAGCCGATGCCCCCAGCGTTGAATCCAGAAGAGATTGGAAGTGTATAAGGAGCTTGACAGGTCATCCGGTTCGGATCGGGTTGCAATAGGTCCGTGGCATCGAACCGGTTCAGTTCGTTATGTCCAATCCGAATGGGTCTTTATGCCTATAGCTGAGGCGTTCCATGCTGTTGCGTGTGCGTTGGCTCGATCCAAACCGGTGCAGATGTGGGTCGTGCTCGACCTGAGTTTCCAGATGGGAAGCTGCTGCCCCCGGGTCCACCAAGTTCTACGGTCCGGATCGGATCCGAACCGATCCGGTTGGAGTTGCCCCTAGTTTCCAGTTGAGCTGGGTTCTGATCTGTTGTGATGTGCTTCATGGTTCGGATCGGGCCCGAACCGGTCCGGTTATCTGCTCCCGCTGGTGCTGATTCCATGCCAATCCCAGTGAGTTGTGCATTGCCGCTCGGCCTGCCTTCCGTCCGAGCAAAGAATTGGTTAATAATCTCCTGTTGTTTGCGGAGGATATCATATTGCCTTGCCATCTGGGTTCTCAATTAAGTAAGAACACCATCCATCTCTTCTCTGGTTAAGTATGCTGATGGATTTTCATGAGAGGAAGCTCCCTGACTTGCTTCGTTTCTCATGCCTTCATCCTCAGGACGAGGAAGGTTTCGTTTGGCCATTAATCCAATAGCCAATAAATCTGATTCCTTTCAAGCTAGTAGAAGAAGTTGTATCGTGTGCTACCCTTCCTGGCGCGCCAAAATGTTAGACCGAAATCTGGGCCTAACACCC
The DNA here is from genome assembly GCA_030737875.1 of Allium sativum. Classification (NCBI taxonomy): domain Eukaryota; kingdom Viridiplantae; phylum Streptophyta; class Magnoliopsida; order Asparagales; family Amaryllidaceae; genus Allium; species Allium sativum. The sequence goes on along the minus strand of CM060925.1, from coordinate 299,576,184 downwards.
AAAATCTATGTGAAAACCACACAATCACAGATTAATGCAGAAAAAGCAGTAAAATAAGAGGAGACACACGAGATTTTTATAGTGGTTCGGCTCAATCCAAGCCTACGTCCACTTTATAGTTTCTTAAATCCTAAGAAGCTATTGCAATGCTGTTTGTTTGCAGTTTATACACGAAATCCTCGTGTTTACAATGAAGAAGAGGAGATTAAAGGGAAGATTATACACGAAATCCTCGTGTTGTAATGTGGAATTCGACTTATAGGTTATGCAATAGCCTTGCGAAGAACCATAGTTGAAGCCATGAAGAGTTAGAGTTCCAAAAGTTCCCTGAAATGACCATCTCCTGGTGTATTTATAGGTGTAGAGAAGCAGCTAGGTGCTCTGAGTCAGATCGGATCGGAGGGGCGCGTGGCGGGCTCTGAGGTGATCTCGGTAGTAGTGGAGAAATGGTCTTCAGATCGTGCTAGGACACGTGTAAGCCGATCCGGATAAATAGGAGGCGGTTGCGCCTGAAGTACAGGTCAAAGCTGCTGCGTCTGAGCAGGTGCAGGGGGGTCGGTTCGGACTTCCGATCTGAACCGAGTTGGTGTCTTCAATCTGAAGACTTCATGTGCCAGTGTGCTCGAAGGTGAAGCGGATCGGGTTTGCCCCTTCCGATCGGGTACGGACCGATGAGAATGGGAGTTGTGCCAAGCCAGTGTGCCAGAGACGTTCGGATCGGGTCCTCCGCCCATCCGATCCGGTTTCTAGATTTCCGATGTTCAAGTTTCCGGTTCTGCATGTGTTCACGGAAACGAGCGTAACTTCCAAACTGTAAGTCCAATTGAGCCAAACCAAAGCTCAAACTGAAGCTAATTCAGAGACCTACAAGAATTACGGAGCATAGCTCCGTAATCACTGTTTTCGGGCCCGAAAAAGGTAATCTGGTAGGAGTTCCGGGCATTTCTTTGTTTGTGATGCAATTTCGACCAAATCGCTGCCTGTCTTCTGACGGTATTCCCTACACTTGAGCGCATTGCTGAGAAGAGATTCCATGTGTGACTGCTTTGACTAAAAAGCAGGTCAACATTGTGCCCCCCAGAACATATCTTGCTGATAGAAGGAAGATGTGTTCTGCATAATCCGAGAAATCCAAGACCACGCCGGGCTTGCCAGCAACAAGTATAATCCGTACCTGCGAAGAAAAGAGAGCAAAAAGGTGTGTCAAATCCCGACAAAACTGATTACATTTTCAAGCATAAACCATGCTTGGGCGTTTGTTTGAGTATAAACCATACTCAAGACACATTCGAATCATCCTTCCAAAACCTGACGAGGGACCTAACCTTCCGGGTATAAGCCATACCAGGAAGTTAAAACTGAGCATAAACCATACTCGAGTTTTATTGAGTTCCTTTGCCAGATCCTGACAAAAAAATAAGCCGTTCCAAAGTATAATCCATACTTAAGAATCCTAGTGAGTACAAACCATACTCATGTCGAGATAGAGCTATACTTGCCAAAACCTGACAAGACAGTCTGTCCCTAGGCATAATCCATGCCTAAGGGTCCGAGATAAGTATAAGCCATACTTTAATTGAGATTGAGAATGCTGCCATAACCTGACAAGACACTTAAATTCGCCAAACACAATCCATGCTCGGAAAGTCCTTCCTTATTCAATTCGAAGTACAAAACCAAAGAAAATCCTGATTGGTTTGTCATCAAGTGCAGAGCACGTTTTGGAGCTAATTCCTAAACCCGAACGTGTGTACTCCGATTTAGCCAATTGGAAAACCTAAAGAAAGCAAAGAGACGTATCTTAAATCCTAAGAAATGCTGAAAACGAAGATTAATCCAATCTAGATCAGTTGATGATGAGCCGATGGGAGTTCGTTCCAGGATCATTCTCTCTCCGGGGAGCAGGTGGTGGCAGCGCGGGTGCAAGCGCTGTAGGTTGTTTCACATACTCGGGTAGCTCTCCACGTCTAACCCGTTCCTCAATTAAGTCTTGCAAGTGCCTACAGTCATTCGTGTCATGGTCGTCCATATCATGAAACATGCAGTATTTTCCAGAATCGTGTTCACTTTGCGATGGCTCCCTCCTAGGAGGCTTTGGATAGGAGATGTCACCGTCTGTGTTCATGTAGATGTCAGTCAAGGTTGAATTGAGTTCGGTGTACTTCTCATATCTTGGCCCTCTCCGTGGCTGAGCATTGCAGTCATTCTTGACAGCAGCTTTCCCTTTGCCTTTACGAGAATCAGACCGTTCTCCATCTTTGAGCATGTTAACATTGAGAATTTTCTTTTCGGAGGTTGCGTCTTCTTTACGCAGAAACCTATACGATTCATGTTAGAATTCACTGAGATTCCTTGGTGGGTCTTGGTATAAGGATTTTTTGAACTCCGAGTCATCTAGAACGCCGGATACTGCCACCATTAATACCATAGATGGCTCAGGTCGATCAACTGATGTTGCTGCAACGATGAACCTTTCCAGAAATGAGCGCAGAGTTTCTTTAGGCCTCTGCTTGATTGTGGTGAGAGACATTACATTCTTGGGTCGAGCGATGTGGACCCGAAACTGTTCAATAAAGCGAGCGACCAACATGTTCCAGCTGCTGATCGATTCAGATTCCAGCTGCCGAATCCACATTGCAGCAATATCAGCCAAGAATAGAGGGAAGCACTTTGCCATGACGTTTTCCGACGCCGATTGAACTTCCATATGCCATTTATAGCGCATCAGATGCACGGACGGATCCGTCCTGCCGTTGTAGGGCTCCAGTTGTGGAAGTTTGAAATCTGGGGAATTGCGAGAATTCCTGATTTCCTATGTGAACGGATTGTGGTTGACACCATCCATGTCATTCTGATAGGTGCGGCCTCTCGAGAGGCGTTCAATGAGATTGGCGAGCCGGTCGCCTTCAAAGAGCTGTTGCAAGTTGCTGAGATCAGAGCTGGTGCCCCCAGCGTTGATTCTAGAAGAGGTTGGAAGTGTATAAGGAGCTTGACAGGTCAACCGGTTCGGATCGGGTTGCAGTGGGTCAGTGGGACCGAACCGGTTCAGTTCGTTATGTCCGATCCGAATGGGTCTTTATGCCTGTAGCTGAGGCGTTTCATGCTGCTGCGTGTGCGTTGGCTCAATCCGAACCGGTGCAGATGTGGGTCATGCTCGACCTGAGTTTCCAGATGGGAAGCTGCTGCCCCCGGGTCCACCAAGTACTATTGTCCGGATCGGATCCGAACCGATCCGTTTGGAGTTGCCCCTAGTTTCCAGTTGAGCTGGGTTTTGATCTATTGTGATGTGCTCCATGGTTCGGATCGGGCCCGAACCGGTCCGGTTATCTGCTCCTGCTAGTGCTGATTCCATGCCAATCCCAGTGAGTTGTGCATTACCGTTCGGCCTGCGTTCCACCCGAGCGAAGAATTGGTCAATCATCTCCTGTTGTTTGCAGAGGAGATCATCTTGCCTTGCCACCTGGTCTCTCAATTCAGCAAGAACATCATCCATCTCTTCTCTGGTTAAGTATGCTGATGGATTTTCATGAGAGAAAGCTCCCTGACTTGCTTCGTTTCTCGTGCCTTCATCCTCAGGACGAGGAAGTTTTCGTTTGGCCATTAATCCAATAGCCAATAAATCTGATTCCTTCCAAGCTAGTAGAAGAAGTAGTATCATGTTCCCCCCTTCCTGGCGCACCAAAATTTTAGACCGAAATATGGGCCTAACACCCAAAATCTATGTGAAAACCTCACAATCACAGATTAATGCAGAAAAAGCAGTAAAATAAGAGGAGACACACGAGATTTTCATAGTGGTTCGGCTCAATCCATGCCTGCATCCACTTTATAGTTTCTTAAATCCTAAGAAGCTATTACAATGCTGTTTGTTTGCAGTTTATACACGAAATCCTCGTGTTTACAATGAATAAGTGGAGATTAATGGAAAGATTATACACGAAATCCTCTTGTTGTAATGTGGAATTCGTCTTCTAGGTTATGCAATAGCCTTGCGAAGAACCATAGTTGAAGCCATGAAGAGTTAGAGTTCCAAAAGTCCCCTGAAAAGACCATCTCCTAGTGTATTTATAGGTGTAGAGAAGCAGCTAGGTGCTCTGAATCGGATCGGATCGGAGGGGCACGTGGCGGGCTCTGAGGTGATCTCTGAAGTAGTGGAGAAATGGTCTTCAGATCGTGCTAGGACACGTGTAAGCCGATCCGGATAAATAGGAGGCGGTTACGCCTGAAGAACAGGTCAAAGCTGCTGCGTCTGAGCAGGTGCAGGGGGGTCGGTTCGGACTTCCGATCCGAACCGAGTTGATGTCTTCAATCCGAAGACTTCATGTGCCAGTGTGCTCGATGGTGAAGCGGATCGGGTTTGCTCCTTCCGATCCGGTCCAGACTGATGAGAATGGGAGCAGTTCCAAGCTAGTGTGCCAAAGACGTTCGGATCGGGTCCTCCGCCCATCCGATCCGGTTTCTAGATTTCCAATGTTCAAGTTTCCGGTTCTGCATGTGTTCACGGAAACGAGCGTAACTTCCAAATCGTAAGTCCGATTGAGCCAAACCAAAGCTCAAACTAAAGCTAATTCAGAGATCAACAAGTGTTACAAAGCTCAGCTCCGTAATCACTCTTTTCGGGCCCAAAAAGGTCATCCGGTAGGAGTTCTGGGCCTTTCTTTGTTTGTGATGCGATTTCGACCAAATCGCTGCCTGTCTTCTGACGGTATTCCCAACACTTGAGTGTATTACTGAGAAGAGATTCCATGTGTGAGTGCTTTGACTAAAAAGCGGGTCAACAATACCTATACTTTTATATCATCTAATAATTACCTAATCACATAACATTTTTAACTTCTTAAATAATTTGGTGAGTTATATCTATGCCATAAAAAGGAACTGTTGAGACCAAAAAATGGCCACAACACCAAAGGTGCTTCTAGAGCACTTCACTAGATGGTATGATTTGAGATTGTAGAGCCACAAACACAATATAAAAGTAGAAAAGTAAAGAACAAGGAATTTTTAAAGTGGTTTGGTCAATTTAGACCTACATCCATTATGGAATCACTACTCATTATCATACTTGAGTTTACAAAGTACATCGCTTTATGCATTTCACTCTATTTATGATAATTCTCTTTTTTCTCTCTCTTTGAACTAGATTTCACTTGAATATATCAAAGGAATTGTTTGATTTCTCTAAGTATGGTGGAGATTGAAGAATATCTTCAACACTTGAACACTTAAGTGATTTTCCTTGATTCCATGATGGTTTTGTGTCAGGTCAAGGCTTTAGAGAGGATTGATGGAGATTAGAGAAACTTGAATCGAACTTCAACAATTTCTAATGGAGTTTAGAGAAGATTTGATCCATTTGTTGTTGCCTGAAGGTAGATTGAGTTGGAGAAGCCATTAACGGTGCATGGGGTGTTTAACGATGGTGGAGAAATGATCTGGACCGCTCTTCGGGGTGGAAAAATCGGTCTCTTGAATGGTAGAGAAGTGAGGTATTTATAGGCGTCGTTTGGAGGTAGTGGCAAAGTTGAAATTATGGTGTGTAGGGTACCGATCTGTCATAAAAATATTTACGGAACTGCCACTGGGTTACAACTATACACAACTGGCATTAGGGCACCGATCGGTCTACACCTTTATACTACCGACCGACCCAAAGTTACTACCGATTGATCTTGTATATTTTAAGGCCGACCAGATTATTGCATTGCAGTTCGACCACTCTAATTCTGCCTTTTCCACTATTTTCTCTCCTGTGACAGCACGGTATGAACTGCTGAAGTGCCGAACCCTTTTGTCACTTTGTGACCGACGAGGTGTATTAATATTCATGCCAATTCCTTTGATTTCATATCGTCATTTATGCTACATATATGCATGTACCAGTGTCACATGTCCATGAATCATTTGAAAATAGTAATGTGTAGGCATGTATATGTGCCAGAATCTTTGCATTCGCATATACATGTACATGTTGTTCCATATGGATGTAGCAACGTCTTCACATATGATCAATGTTTTGCCACATGTCAGCCGTGATATATACAACCGACCGATCAGGACCTGGAAGAGTGACCGATCTGATCCACGTGTGCTTGGCTTTGCTGCTACATACGCTTACATGCAAGCCGATGCCAATGGCTTGGCTCAATGTTTCATACATGCTTTTATATATATGTTATATGGTCGGAGCTCTATGTAAACACTCAATGTAACACACGTTATTTGATGATCCATAATGTCCACGTGGCATTATTTTGCATTATCACAAAAATGCATTTAGACGAAATATACCCAATACTGCACTTATACGTGTGCCATAATGTTGACGATACCATGCCATGGGTATCTCCTGCAACATGCATACACTTTTACTTTCAACAAACTACATATGTGAATCCGATCTAATATTTTACGTGATGTAACTACAAAACGATCCCATATATAACGGATGTTGCCTCATAAGTGCATGTTTACACTTGTGCTTCATATATAATATTTTACATTGAATTGTAATTATTGCATAAGTGCCATCGTGTATTCATGTGTATATGTGATGTCCGATCAGCTGCTTCTAAAACTGTCCAATCAGATGCTATAAAGTATAACCGAACAGATGGTGCTAGGCCGATCTGAAAGTCTAGACCGAGCAGAGCTCGAGACTGACTGATCCGAAGATATGACCAATCTGATGATACTGACCGGTCCGCGTGGCATTGAGACCGACTGATCGGAATAGTGTACGATCGATCCGATGTCATGGCGCTTAACCGATTGCTTCGCTAGACGGTAGACGTATTAATTTCTGAACCGCGTTAATAACGGGGTTTACATTTTCCCCTTGAAGCTTGTATTTTTGCTTGTGGAAAATGCAGGCTTCGAAATGAACATTGTTGTTGATATATCTTTGCTTGCCTGGTATTTGATATAAGCGTTGTTTCTGGCTTGATCGCAACTCGTTTTGGATTGCATCTGTCGGTATACTCTATTCCGAGTTTACCATCTCGACATTGTTACCAAGTCTTGACCAATGATTATGATGACACCTTTGAAATGCTCTATGGAATAAGTTTTGTTGTGCTAATAAAGCCTTCAGTTTTGAATTCAGAATTTTTCATCGACAATGCTGCGTTGGTGTGTGAGTGCCACAGATTTGAATCGAGCTCGAATGTGCAGAACAAGCGAAATTAGCGATGGATTGGTCATGGTCGATTCATGCCAAATTACTTGTTTCACGAACCCATTTTACAATTGAACTATATCGAAGCAAAGCACACTTTCTAAAGCGAATGATGGTTGTGCCTTTTTTACTGCTACGACCTATTTTGCAATGACAAAAACAGTGCACGTTTCTGGGCTAATATTTTTTCATCGACTCGACAATAGAGTAGTCAGTTTAAATTTAAGTTATAGCGAATTTTTATCTTGAATTGAATGTTGTGTCTATACATAGCTGTTTTATTCAATGGTTTATAACTCGTCAAATATTATCTACATAAACAAGATATTCTAATTCGAATTCACATTGACGCTTAAGATCAACTAATTGATATAAGCTGATTGTGGATTTCAAGCATCATTGTTTTAACGACTTACTGTGCACGATATTTCACACTTAGGAAATACGTATATATGATTTATTTTTTGCTTCCTTTAGTGAAGTCTTGGACATTTGTGCCCCTGTCTGGGAGGTCTTTATCCTTCACATTGAGAAGTATTTTAGCCTTTGTTATGTAAAGGAATCATGGCGCTCAATGTTCATCTTCTTTGTCAATCAATTCGACATCGGAGACTCCATTGGATGCCCCTACTATGGAGAGGTCGTTTATAATCCAATGTCTTCTCCTGCCGACTGAATCGACATGATGGACTTCACCGAGTAGCATTGATCTCTGCCATGGAGAAGTTTCCATTTCTATGAAAAGGACTTTTATTGTTATGCTCCTACATGGGAAGGACTTTGAATTTTGTGCCCCTGCTTAGGATAAAATCAAACACTTGTCGCGTCTGGGGTATTCAGACACTATGCAAGTGAACTGGTTAATGTTCAACACCCGTCGCATCTGAGATGTTCAAACACTATGCAATTTAATTTCCAACACCCATCGCATCTAAGATGTTCGGACACTATGCAAGTTAATTGGTTAATGTCCAACACCCGTCGCATATGAGATGTTCAAACACTATGCGAATTAATTGGTTAATGCCCAACACCCGTTATATCTGAGACGTTCAGACGCTATGCGAGTTAATTGGTTAATGTCTGAGACCCGTCACATTTGAGACATTAGGACACTGAGCGACTAAATTGGTTAATGTCCAATACTCGTCGCATCTGAGACGTTTAGACACCATGCAAGTTAATTGGAGGCCCAACATTCTGCACATCTGAGATAATTAGATGCTATGAAAATGGATTTCATCATTCTTCACATCTGAGGTTTCAGACGCTACACAAATGATTTGACATTCTTCACATCTGAGATTTCAGATGCGACGCAAATGATATGACATTCTTCACATCTGAGAATTCAGATGCTACGCAAATGATTTGACATTCTTCACATCTGAGATTTTAAATGCTACGCAAATGATTTAGCATTCTTCACATTTGATATTTCAGATGCTACGCAAATGATTTAACATTCTTCACATCTGAGATTTCATATGTTTTGCATATGACTTAGATGGTTGCAATGTTGTTCCATGGGGCAGACACCAGTTCCTTTTTTGGACGCTTGACTTGGCATGCTATCTCAGCTTAGGAACTGGGGCCTTAAACATCTCACTTGGGAAGTTCCCCTTCGATAGAAGTTACTATGCTCTTGTTTGTTTTTCATGGCGCTTGCTCGCTATTTGAATCTCTACGACTCTTCCCATTCACTTTTCAAGGCAGTGCTTTTCTATTTTTTCCTTTGTGCATGTTGACATCAATAGCATTCGGCGCTTGAACTAGTGTTGTTGAGGTAGCTATGTTTCTTTACGTTTTAGAGGAACAAGCGCTTGACAGATGGTCTGTAATATAAAATTCATCCTTGAGGAAATTTTAATTTGACAAAATATTTTTGCAAATAGGAGATTTATTCAGGCAGATATGCTCTTAGTGACAGAGGTTAATGTTCATTACAGTGTTCGTAAAATATTACAGACTATTTATATGAAGTTCAAATACAACATGAAGTAAAGCATGAAAATAAAGTTGTGGTGATGATGATCGCTTATTTCGATCCATTAAAGTTGGAGCACCACCATTGGTCATTAGTTTATGGCTGGCCTTGCATTAACCCGTGCTGAAGTTTCGTTGCCTGGACCGGATTGACCATTTGATGTCTCTTGCCCCTGGGAAGTTCCAGAAGGATTTATAGCTTGTGGATTTTTCACATATTGCTGCAATCTGTTTTTCCTTATCAATTCCTTCATTAAGTTCTTCAAATGTCGGCATTCACTAGTGCTATGACTAGGCTAGTTGTGAAACCTACAGAATTTTCCTGAATTTTCTACCTTATCGCCTATCCTTATCGGATATGGTTCCGCATATTCTTCAGAATTCTTAGTTGCAAGATAGATATTTTCAAGAGTGCCATTCAAAGGCGTGAGCTTTGATGAGCTGAAAAGGCGAGACTTCTTGCTGTCTCGATTATCTTTCCCGCTATTCTCTTTTTTGACTTCTGGGATTCTTTCGGTTATACTGAGTAACATCGCTTTTGGGAGCTTCAAGGAGTTGGTTAGCATCAATAATCTGAATAGGCACATGATTATTTTCCACTCACATAAACTCCTCTTCTCTATTATAGAAATCCTCAAGCGTGTTTGGATCTTTCATTTTAATCCGTCTACCGAATTTGCTCTTCTCATCTATAGCGCCGATTAGAGACATAAAGATTATGCGAGGTTCTGGATTCCTCACTTCAGACAAAGCAACATTGAATCAACTGAGAAAAGCTTTAATGGATTCACCTGGATTCTGCTTCATTGCTGAAAGTGTTATAGCATCCTTGGCTTTCGTAGTATACAAGAGGAACTGCCCCTTGAACTTTTTGGTCAAGTCATAGAACCAGTCTGCGGACTTAGGTGGTAGCTTTGTGAACCATAGTGACGCAACACCTTCCAAGTAGAGCAGAAAATATAGGCATTTCGTCTCGTCTGTTGCTTTGCTGCGCTCATATGCCACTCGTACTTGAATAGAAAGTAGTTAGGATCAACAAGGCCATTGTACGGAGGCAAAGTTGGACGATTGAACTTCCTTGGACACTGTGTTTCTCGGATTCTCTCGGTAAACGGAGTCTTATCGGGAGAGAAATCCCATTCTCTTTCGTTGTCATTATGAGCTTGATTCTTCTTCATGATTTGTTCTATCATATTCGAGATGAACTCTTCAGTGTTATGTCGTTCTGCGACGCTGGGTTCTTTATCAAATGTTCGTCTAGGCAAGCGATTTTGGTTAGAGAACTTAGGTCTTTTACCTTCCCGATGAGGAGCTGCCCCCGTGGAGGGATTGGTAACCCTTCGAGCTTTTCCCTCGGAATGATTCTTAACTTTTGCCTTCAAGTCTTCGACATTAACCTCGTCTTTGTCGCTCATCCATTCATTATCGTCTCCCATGTTATCGTTGCGATTATGGTCAGAAGCGGATGAATTGGATTCTCTTCGAGATCAACATGGACCTTTTAAAATGTCGGATTAAGACGAGTATTAAGGATATGTCATGTTTTTCCATCATAGCCTTGATAGATGCATCAATTCATTTGTTCATGTTAGCAGTAGCGGCGTCCAATTCATTCCTAGTCAATCCGGCCCCACCTACCGAGTTTTCGCCAACTTCAAAGCAGTTGGTAAGTGGTGTATCCTTATTAACAACATTTTCTGTTTCTCCAACAGTCTTACTTGCAGTTTTCATAGATTTTGCCATTATCTCGGACAAGGTTTTGATCTTTGAAGAGAGTTTGTCAATTGGAATAGATCTTAGGTTTAGAGAATCTATAGTAGAAGCAGGCTAGGAACTTCATTGCAAGGTTTTTAAATTTGAGAGAAGTGTGAACGTAGACCTATAGTGGGCGCCAAATGTTGAAACCAAAAAATGGCCACAACAAAAATGGTGCTTCTATTGCACTTCACCAAATGGTATGATTTGAGATTGTAGAGCCAAAACATAACATAAAAGCAGAAAAGTAAAGAATAAGGAATTTTTAAAGTGGTTCGATCAATTTAGACCTACATCCACTATGGAATCACTTCTCATTATCATACTTGAGTTTACAAGGTACATCGCTTTATGTATTTCACTCATTTTATGTTAATTGTCTCTTTGCTCTCTCTTTGATCTAGATTTCACTTGAATATATTAAAGGAATGGTTTGATTTCTCTAAGTATGGTGGAGATTGATGAATATCTTCAACACTAGAACACTTGAGTAATTTTCCTTGATGTCATAACGATTCTGTGTCAGATCTAAGCTTTAGAGAGGATTGATGGAGATAAGAGGAGCTTGAATCGAACTTGAGCAATTGCTAATGGATTTTAGAGAAGATTTGATCCGTTTGTTGTTGCCTGAAGGTGGATTAAGTTGGAGAAGCCATTAATGGAGCTTGGAGTGTTTAAGAATGGTGGAGAAATGATCTGGACTGCCCTTTGTGGTGGAAAAATTGGTCCCTTGAATGGTAGATAAGTGGGGTATTTATAGGCGTATTTTGGAGGTAGTGGAAAAGTTGAAATTATGGTGTGTAGGGTACCGATCGGCCATAAAAATATTATTGAAACTGCCACTAGGTTACTGCTGCACACAATTTGCATTAGGGTACCGATCGGTCTATACCTTTAGATTACGACTGACCAAAAGTTACTAACAATCGGTCCCGTATATTTTAAGGCCGATCAGATTATTACATTGCAGTCTGACCACATTATTTACGCCTTTGCCACTATTGTATCTTCTGTGACCGATCACCATATAAATTGGTAAAGTGTCGAACCCTTTTGTCACTTTATGATCGACCACCTGTATTAATATTCATGCCAATTGCTTTGATTTCATATCGTCATTTATGCTACATACATGCATGTACCAGCATCGCATGTCCATGAATCATCTGAAAATAGTTACATGTGGGCATGTATACGTGCTAGAAGCTTTGCATTTGCATGTACATGTATATTCTATTTCCATATGGATGCAGCAACGTCTTCACATATTATCTTTGTTTTGCCACATGTCAGCCGTGATATATACAACCGCTCGATCAGGACCTGGAAAAGTGACCGATCAAACCGCATGTGCTTTGCTTTGCTGCTCCATACGTTTACGTGCAAGTCGATGCCAATGGCTTGGCTTAATGTTTCATACATGCTTTTACATATATGTTATATGGTCCGAGCTTTATCTAACACTCACTGCAACACACGCTATTTGATGATCCATAATGTCCACGTGGCATTATTTTGCATTATCACAGAATGCATTTAGATGACATTCAAACAATACTGCATTTATATGTGCGCCATAATGTTGATGATACCATGCCATGGGTATTTCCCGCAGCGTGCATACACTTCAAACTTTCAGCAAACTACATATGTGAATCCAGTCGAACACTTTACTTGATATAACTACAAACCGATCACATATATAACGGATGTTGCCTCGTAAGTGCATGTTTACACTTTGCTTCATATATAATATTTTATGTCGAAATGTGATTATTGCACAAGTGCCATAGTGTGTATAAGTGATGTCCGATTTGCTGCTTCTAAAACCGTCCGATCAGATGCTATAAATATGACCGAACAGATGGTGCTAGATCGATCCGAAAGTGTAGACCGAGTAGAGCTCGAGACTAACCGATCTGAAGACATGACTGGTCTGATGATACCGACCAGTTCGCATGGCGTTGAGACCGACTGACCAGAATGGTGTACAACCAATTCGATGTCATGACACTCGATCGATCACTTCACTAGACGGTTTATGTATCAATTTATGAACCGCATTAATAATAGGGTTAACAGGAACTGAGTATTATACCAATTCAACAATATCCAATTTGTTTCATATTCACGATTTTCAAATTTATAAGAGTTTCTACTTTAATTTATATTTCTCTTAGGTTCATTTTATTATTTCACAATTCATGAGTTACTAAAATTTCAAGTTGTAATTATTTTAAATAAGTTAAAAATCAATAATTATTCGAGAACTTAAGAATCCGAACTCCGTGTTCATTTTAAAACCAACTTTTCAACGAGTATATGCTATACCTTTGATATCAAACCATAATTTAAAAGATTCAAATAAAATCCATTAGTCCCAAAACAAGTTAAAAAAAGTTCTAAGTGGTCTCCCCCACTCAGACTCTCAAAAGTAAACATCGTTGATGTGTGCACTCATCACCCATGTCATTTCTCGGGGACAAGAGGGGAATATACACTTACTTGCATTTATGTCATTTGAAATAAATCTCTGTTCAAAAATAATTCAATGTAATACTAATGTTTTTCCAAAACCTTGCAAACGACTCTTCAAAAGCACAAAAAGTTAAATTCTCAAATCCTACTTTAAATTCATTTTTTTCCATTTAATTTGCAAAATTATATTTATTATCAATCATATTTACAAGGTTTCATTTTCTTATAGTCATTCAATAGTCAATAATTGACTAATCGAATAGAAAAAGATGATAATCTAATATTATCATCTCCTAACAACCAATACAATCAAATTAATAATTTTGAAAATAATTATTTATATAAAAATATAATCCAAAACAATACTATGTCGATTGTCCTATTAAAGTGTATACAAATCCTTATCGTTTCCTTGGCATCCCAAGAATCAACCATAATTCAAAAATACTCGACAAAAAAAATTAACAAAAACAAAACCATTTTTATGTCAAAATTACAAGTACGCCTCCCACATACACTCAAACTCATTTTAGGGTATTACTACCTTATCTTTAATGAGTTAACCTCAAATTGAGACAAGGTTATAGCTAAACCAAAGCTCTGATAGCAACTGTAATGACTTGCATGTTTTGACCTTTCAAGTTGACAATTATCCATACATTTCGCTCAAACAAATCCAAAGTATAAATAGTTATTAGGGAAAATAAAAGAAAAGAAAGAAAGGAGAAAAACAATCACAAAATCACAGAATCACACAATGGGGGGAGGATAAAATATACTAACCAAATTAAAGCTCATGAAGCGGTTAAAATTAATATAGATTTGATTATAGCTTACAAATTTTTTTAGAGTGATACATACATAGACATAATACAATAATGTTGTAGAACAGAAACGAGGCAATGGGAATGTAAATTGAAAATATACCAAAACTCCATCTTCATCCTACAACATAATGCGGTCTTCGCTAACTAAAAACTCTGGTTGATCCAAGCTTAAATTAATAGGCAAAACACTCAGATCTGAACTAAAATATTCTCATATTCAGCCAAATCAAAACCATATAACAATATGATTGTCACGCCGTTAGAGATGCTAACAGTAATTTGCATCTCATATATAATGTTTTCTTGAGTGCAGTTATCTGAAAATGTTACAGGATTTTTCCACCCCCTAAGGTTCCATTATACTATCTACTATGCAGTAAAATACATTATATACCATAGTGTGTATCAGTAAAGTAGAGTATCAAAATAGCATTAAGGCATTACCCGTATTCACCTAAACACATTTTTATATTCCCATAGCATATACAGTATTGTAAACTCCACCAAACCAGTGGGTTACGCAAGGGACACTCCATATACTATGGTACAAATCGTAATTGGCTCGTATATGGCATTTGACATGGCATACGAGGCAATGTCAGGATGGATACACTATTTATAGAGTCGGACTGGTGGCAACACATAGTCGCAATTACTGCCCACCCCGAGACACACTCCCATAATCAAAATCAAAGGGGATTACCAATCACGTCACAAAAGTAATATAATGGTATCGAAGAAGCATGCTCAATAGGGAGAATGACCACACTTGGTCTCACCGTAACTTCTGTTTTAGTCATATCAAGCTGACTCACGGGAGTTAGGGTAATGTTAATACCTCATATATGAATCGTCCGCCAAACCATCCTACTTCGTTTTTGATTCTCCACCATGTGCACGGTCGTTAAAGTGATTTTCGGTCATGGCAGAGAGTATGACAATATCTGATCACAGTCTCTTTTACTACCAAACACTTGTTTTACACCAGTTGGTTTTTTATACTTTTTAAAATGGTTCATACTTCATATCAAAAATATCAAATTATGCTTTCAAACCATTACATATCCAAAATATAAAAAACCTTCATAATTAACATTTCTATTTAACACCAAACTTAGAATCCTGAAACAATTCCAAATTTTAAAAAATTGAATATTTAAAATAGTTGAATTTGTTTATATATTAAAATAGTTTTGATATATTTGAAACAATTTGAAAAATAAATAGTTAGTACATTAAATTTTTATATGTAAATAGTTTAAAATTAAAAATAGAATTCATCAAATTTAGTTAAATATATATAGTTAAGTATTAAAGTTGTTTATAAAATAAATATTTATTTGTTAAAGTAGTTTATTAAAATGTTTAATATATATATATATATATATAAGTTAAAAATAAAATAATTTATAAAGTAAAATAGTTATTTATTAGTAGTTTATCAAATAGTTAACATATATAATATTTGAAAAATAAAATAGCTGATAAAGAGAAATAGTTATTTAATAAAACAGTTTATATTATGTTTAAAATAAAATAGTTTGGACTAGAGTTGTTTCCTCCTAATTTTAAATAAGCTTGAAGTCATATTCCAATTTCAAATCAACTCAATTTTAATATTTCAATTCGAATCAAATTCCATTTTAAATCCAATTTCGATTCACATATTTAAAGTCTCCTGTTAGTGTTCTCACTTTGAATTATTTCAATTTAAAATTATCTCGAGTTCACAATTCAAATACCACTTTAAATCAAGTCAATTTAAAGTAACTTTCAAAGATGGGTAGTTATTTTAAATTTTCAAACAATTCATTTTCGATAGATTTAATTCATATTCAATTTGAAATTTTTAGCTTAACATTAAATAATTTCCTTTTAACTATTAAATATCAAAATTCAAAGTTCAAATTCAAAGGAAATCAATTTATGAAAGATCATTTGTATTTCCTTTAATACAATATTTCAAAATTTAAAGCTTAAAATAGATTTTATTTAACCAACGGTGTCTGTATATAATTTTGCATGGTTATTCCCAAGTCTATTTGATGCCCCTAACATCTAAGGTGAAAGGTTGGGATTAATCAACACAACAATAGTCATACATAAATAAGATGAATGATATGGTGAATCACACAATTAAACAACGATATGTCAAACATATCAATCTAAGGCATCCACCAAAATTGATCCATTCAAACAACTCAATATCACATCAATTTATTAGTTATCAGGTGTTTGGTTTAAACCAGCAATTAAATTTCAATTTTAACCGAATAGTAAAATTTAAATTAGTAGTTAAATTAAATTAAACTATCGATGCAAATCAACATAAATATGCATTTTAAACTACCAAATAGCGACCAACACAATCATATCATAACATGAGTTTAATTTAGCTATCAATAAAATATTTTAGTCTGAATGTGTTAGTTCAATCACTCAATTTTGATTTCGAACCCATTGGAAAGTCAAAGAAAGGCGCAAAATTTGACAGTATCAGAATTTGTCCAAACTAATGCCAAACTGTATGTAATTTCGGTACGATCAAAAAGGATAAAATCGCGTCCAAAGCCGAGCTAGTATGCAAAATTTATGTGAAATAGAACATTTAGATATCAAAATTATAATTAAAAGAATAGTCACCTAATGCATTACCTATTAGAACATGCCACGTCAGCGAAATTGAACCAGCCCGCCTCACCTTCGTGTATGCGACATTACACCGAACCCAAAACCGATCCAATTTAACCACTACTTGCTCCCAAACCTTGCAACCAGAGCCAACGTTGCCACCTCCATTGACCTTGCCTTGGTCTGCTGCGCCCAGTGGGGTTCACATGATTGCATTCAGTTGCTCCAAGTTGTCGTGTCGCAGCCTTAAATCTTAGGGCATTCAAATCCTAACACGAGAAATTCTGACAATCAAGGCATTTTTAGATGATGCGACTGTCACCATTAGACCCTACTCGACAATCTCTACTGAACTCATATCATGATTTTATCGATTGATGCCCGAAATAAAAATGCCTAAATGAAGAACCATAATTTTTCCTTTTCCATGCTTTCAGCAGGAATTTTGATCGACTCGAGAATCATTTCCAAAAATGAAAACAAGATGCATATTCGCAAGGTCGAAATCTTCGATCCCATATCGTTCAAAATCAACTTCATTCAATTTAAGTTACTTAAATTAATTGCATTATATTTCCTCGTCATAAGAACAAACAGTAAGCTTGATCGCTATGAAATTATAAATCCTATTATAATTTACCACTACACCCAAAATCGAAGTTATTGCCGAAATCAGATTTTACGCTTCCTTTCCTCAAGATTCCAGTCAAAATGAAACCAAGGTGGTCGAAATTTCAGTGTTCCGACCGAAACCTCAAAGCTTGATACACACAAAAATATGAAGTTGTTTTAATGGATCCAATACATGACATAGAGTTTGCAATGAACATCATGTTAAGATTAGTCTAAATGGGAGGAGGCCCTATGTTACAAATGAAATTCAAGATTAACAGCAAAAAATGGCAATGGTAATTTTATAATTACGGCGAGTGCTTAATTCATGAAGGGTTTAGCTTTGCTCTTGTACTTGTTGTTGTGTTTATTTGGTGGTTCAGATTATGAATGTGGATATGTGTAATTTATTTTCAACAATTTACAACCGAGGATTGAATTGTCATGATAGTAATTAAGTATTTGAACAAGGTTTTTTTGTGGAGGTTTCAAGTTAGCATAATCATACTTTAGTTTGATTTCAATATAACAAAATTTGTTAGTATGTGCATATTCTATAAAACCACTATTTTTTCAATGCGAAGCAAGCGCTTATTACAAAATATCTGCTAAATAAGCTGGGAATTCATGATTTTTTCCCCTACATTTCATAGCTAAATTTGCAACTTTCATAAAAAGTTGCATATGCTAGTGATTTAATTTCGGAGTATATTAAATATTTCTCATAAAAAATCTTAATGTCTCTCGTGGTAAAGACATCCCCCCCGCATGCAAATCTGTCCATCATCTAGCTTAAGCCTATCACCTGTCTTTTCTCTGTCTATGACACACCACGACCGTTAATGTCACTCATAAAGGGAATGCATTAAGTTTCGTGACGCATTAAAGTAAACAGAACAGAAATATTACAAGACAGACATATATAATAATAGTGGAATAAAAACCTTATTTATCATAAGATACCGTGGTCCATAAACATCACATGTCTGAAATACAAAAGCCCATTACAACACAAAAGCTACTGTCTTTTACTTCAAAAATATCAAAGTACATAAAAGAAATAAAATTCCCCAAAAACAAAATATAGCCATAGCAACAAGCATAGGAGCTTGAGCCATACATCTCATCAACTCTCGCAACAGTAGCTAGAATCATGGTCAAGCCCGAGTGTTCCCGCCATGAGAACCTTTGGGGAAATGGAAGAAAGAAGAGGAAACAAAAAGGGTTAGACGTAAAGTATGGCGAGTCTAGTTACTTTTAGCAAGTAAATAAATAAAAGTAGCATGACATGCATATAAAGTGAATAAGAGAGATTACTACATAAAAGGCAGGTGTGACAAGGTAGACATAATAAGGTGTATACACTTCCCTAATGATTACTCTGCACTACTACTAGTATATCCAGAATGAGATGATCCCTTCCACTATAAGGTGGTAGACTCAGGCATACGCCCAAATTTATCATAACTACTACCCTAATCGATCGGCTCCCTAATCCGCATAGATACTCTGTGTTGGCCCCACCGTACGATGTATCACATCCTAAAGTGGCAACCCTCTGCTGATATGCACAACCCCATATCTACAGGTGTCACGGTCGCCTCATCCCCCTCTGCCCGGCTTATGCATGCACATCCAAATTTATATGTAATGCATGTGGAGAAAAATGTTGGTGAAAGTCTAATAAGCACAATGTTGCACGACAAAAAATCAAAGGATGGAATTAATTCTAGAAAGGATTTGGACGACTGGGGAATTCGACATGGTCTTCATACACAACCTCATGGGAATAAGACATAACTTCCACCAGATCCATATACATTGTCAAAAATTGAAAATAAAAAAATTTCTAAACGGTTATATGACTTTACAGGACCCGATGGTTATTGCTCAAATTTTAAAAGATGTGTATCATTGGACGATTGCAAAATCAGTGGTTTGTAGTCTCATGATTATCACGTTTTAATGCAACAATTGTTACCCATCTTAATAAGAGAATTGCTTCCAAAGAAGCCAAGGAAAACAATATCTCACTTATGTTCATCCTTTATTAAATTATGTCAGCGCATTATAGATAGAGAGAAACTACAACATCTGGAGGATGAGATTATTGCGATTTTATGAGAGCTTGAAAGATATTTTCCGCTGTCTTTTTCTGATATAACGATACATCTGATAATTCATCTTTCAAGGGAAGCACGACTGTGTGCGCCAGTCCATTTTCATTGGATGTACCCCTTTGAAAGGTACATGAAAACACTAAAAGAATATGTAAGAAATTATGCTCGTCCTGAGGGGGGCATTGCAGAATCTTATCTTACAGAAGAATGCATGAGATTTTTTGGTGAATTTTTGAGAAAATCGCATGAGAAAGAAGATCGAAATGAAGATTACCAAAGTAATGTAATACTTGAAGGACGTCCAATATCAGCATGTAAGACAATCACATTGTCTTTTAATGTAAAAGAGTCCGCTCATTTGGCTATGCTAATGAATATGACCATAATAGAACCACATTTAGAGTACATGCATACCTCATATTTTTCAATGTTTTGATTGTTTGCAATGTCAATTGTAACGTAAATTTTTGTTCTTACACTGTAGTTTGCATTTGGAGGAGCTACAAAATTTAGACAAGCGCATGAAAAGAAATGCAACATTACTTTGGAAAAATCATATAGCTACATTCTCAAGTTGGATTAAAAAAAGGTGGATTAAATTTTGAAATGTTACTAATTTATTTTAAATCATATTATGACTAGCTTTATCAAATGAAATCAATTGTTTACAGACACCTATTAGCTCCAAAGAGCACGATGACGTGCTAAAATGGATTGCTTATGGTCCGAAGAACGATGTGTTGCCCTATACAGAATACATCATCAATGGGCTACGTTTTCACACAAAAGATGTGAAGAGGGAAACTCAAAATAGTGGAGTGACTTATGATGCAACAACCATGTGCAGAGAAAGTGCAAAAGATGTTTCTCAAGTGGTTGATGTTGTCAATTATTATGGGATACTTACCAATATAATTTTGTTAGACTATAATGTTTTTTATGTTCCAATATTTAAGTGTCATTGGGCAAACATAAGAAAACGTGTAAAGATTGAGTATGGGTTTACTCTTGTCAATTTACATCAAAGTCAAGCTTCATTTTTAAAAGATCCATATATACTTGCATCCCAAGCGAAACAAGTTTTTTATTTGAGAGATAATGATTCTTCTAATTGGTATATGGTAATGAAAGCACCTTCAAGAATTCTTAATAAGCTAGAGATCTAGGACACTGTTTAGGAAGTAAACCATGTTGAGGAAGATTTCCAAGAAATCAGTATGGATGTCGATGGATATGTTGATGATGTTTCTTTTGTTAGAGAAGATTGTGAAGGTATACTCGAATAATTTTGAGATGCATGTAGAGTCAATGGATATGTTGCTGAGTACTTGTACCGTTTATATGAAACGTTGAGCTTCTTGGCTATTTTATTTCAGTTAGATATAAGTTTCCTCTTTGCATTCTCTGATGGTAGATCGATTAAAATTTGACATTCTGAAGTCAAAAAAGTATTTTGTACCTTCTTCTTTCAGTTTATGAGAATTTGAAGTATGTTTATTTTTTAAACTATGACTTTGCTGTTTGTTTTGCATTGTTTTCATCATGCATGAATATATTTTGTGGTTGATAAATTTACCCTTTCAAAGTTTCATGTTAGTGAATCTTCCTAGTGACCTAATACCGCACTTTGCACCAACCCTGATTACACATTCTTTTATACATTCATCATATATATTGCAGAATAGTAGGTTTCTTATCATTGTAATGCCAAATTGATAACTTGGAACATATATTTAAATGTTTATTTATGCTTCATAATATAGATTGTTTTCATATAATATTTATTTATGCTCCGTAATATACGATTGGTTACTGTTTCTGTTGATATCTACAATTACTGCATCTACCCTACAGCTTCAATTTTCAATGTTTACTACATTGTTTGATAACATGCATAAAAAGGGCAAATGTATTTTTTTTTTTCTATATTTATAATCCTCCCATAGCCAAATTGATTCTCTTTATTGTGTAATTCTATATATTTCTTTTGTTAATGTAGGAAATGGCAAAAAAGAGGAAGATTATCCACAAACAAAAACAAACCGAGGACCCCCATGAAGAACTCGAAACAAATATTGAACCCAACGAGCAACCTGAAGTGAATGTAGAAATTAATGTGCAACATGAAGCAAATTTACAAAGCAATGAGCATCATGAAGCAAATTTAGAAACAACCAATCAGGGAACCGAAGAATGTAGAGAAAATGCGGTGCAATCTGAATTAAATATTGAAACCAATGAGATTGAAGTTGAAAATAATTTGGTGGAAAACGAGACTGGTTTTCAACTACATAAAAATCTGGTTGAAAAGAAAAAAGCGTGGTCTGACAAGAATGAAAAGACTTCCATCAGATCGTTTATCTCGGATTACCGTTGAATTCAACGAAATGCTATACCAATAGGAGAAGGTTCTGTAAAATTGTCTTCTTACTTAGGACCGCTCGTACGTGAGCATGTTCCATTCACAATTGATGATTGGCGGTCAATTGGCGATGATTTAAAGTTCGTGTTGTGTAGTTCCATTCAGGTCTCATTTTTATATAATTATTATGAACTGAGTTTCTTGCTTTAAGACTGATATTATCCTCATTCAAAATTAAGATTTAATATTCTATCATGCTTCAAAAGTATGGGCTGTCTTAACATTAAAAGTAAATTACATTAAATTTCAACAATAAAAACAGAGAACATAAAATTTTCTTTTGTTTTTTTCTAAATGGCCTAGAAGTCGATGAAACTGTACAATTGCTTGTGCGTGATGTATTGTATTGATGCGTCACTATCCAGTGTAATGCCAAAAATTATTGAATCTTTTACTACTATTATAGATCCAATCCACGACATGAATTCAGAGAAATATAACGATGATAAACTTAATGAAACATGCAGTGGTATCAACAGGTTTATACTTGTAATAAAGTAACATATAAATTTATTTGATTTCTCTAATGCAGTACAAAATATGGAAATGAAATAGAATTACGTGATGAGAAAATAGAGGAAAAAACAATGGTCCGTCATGTTAAAATTGATGGTGAAATAACTGTTTTGAAGGCAAGATTAGAGTTCAAGCATGATTCAGGCTTGGTTGGGTTACAGATCATGCCGATTCAAGATTCAAGTTTATTCCATCATAGAGTCGGACCATGAAACATTGTTATATCAACGACAGAATGATTCACAATGATGCTTTTTCATCTTTAATTCTCTTATTACTATTAATAATAAATTAATAGCTTCTATCACCATTGTAGAGACCAAAACTTAACCATGCGGACTTAAGTGCTTTACCACCATAAGAAATAACTGAAATGAGACCCATATATTTACTCACATGATCTGTGATTTCTTCTTTTGAAGATAGCCTAAATAAAAACAAAATGGTTAACACAGTATTGTCTGCGACATGAATATGTTACTACTATTGTAGATCCAGTCCGCGATATGAATGCGTTGAATCATACTTTTTACTGCCTTGCTCACTACAGGCTTCTTCTATAGATTTGTTAAACTCTATAATTTCCATGAAACACTTGAATAATTCTTCCACAAAAAAATGGGGACTTGGTTTTGTACAAGCAACAAATTGTCTTCCAAAACCTGTAGTTTTGACAAGAGCTGTTTAGGCTGAGCTTCTTCTCTTTCCAGAAACCACTTAATCGGAAACTCAACTAAAAAATAACTGTCTATCAACAATACTATCACAAATTCTTGGTCTTCCATTCCGGTTAAACTTGAATATTTTTGCATTGTTGTAGCCTTGTGGCTATGAACTAACTGAGCGCATGTCAGTGAGAAAAGACCTGGTTTTCTTGTCAAGAGAAGGTGAGATATTGCTCCTTAACGTATTCCAGGTTTGCAATATCTTTTTTTCTTTCTGAAAGTGGGTTTATGACATAATTTTTTCGTTGATGGTGGTATAGACAAATAGGGATGTGTTTTGGAGTGCACGTGTCCTTGTCTGCATTAATCATCATAGATTTTATTTTATTTTTTCCAATTTTTGACAAGATTTTGACAACTACAAAAAAGTAGATCAGCTTTACACTTTAGATTATCAAGGTGATACTGTAACCTTGCCTTTGTAGTCCTAACAAAAATAAAACCCTTATTCTTAATATTTCACTATGTTTATCAGTATGCTTAATGAATTAAATTACTAACATGCATGCATGGATAACGTAAGACATGTTTAGTGTAACTTCTAAGGCAGCTTGTGTTATATCTAAGGGTACTTTTTCAGAAACCAATCAAAAATTCCCATCCTATCAAAACAATTTCACAAAACATTTATAGCGAAAATATGCAATTTAAATTGCATGTATTTGTACCTAAAACTACAGATATTTGCTTTCTTTGCTACAAATATTTGTCATTTCAATTGCATAAGCATGTAAAATGAAAATTTTGCTATTCACATTGTGCAAAAATGCATTCTACACTTCAAATATTTGCGCCCACTTTTATTGTCATTTTATATTGAACGCGAGAAGGTCAAAAGTCGGAACTATGTTTGGTGAACAATCCTCAATTTTACCTATGAGGAAGTCCTAGCTCTTTATGAATATTAAATAGGAAAAGGTAAATAAATCAAAGTGTATATTGATAAATGGATAATATGAGTTAAAAATACTGGTACCACATGCTATAAAATAGAAAAAGCTTGAAAATGTAATGATACCATATAGGCCACCTTAATCTTTGTTGCTCATATCAAAACACTCAATTCCTGCTCATCGACTTTGCCAGTATCAAAATAAGTAGAAACAATAAATGTTTTGTTTTAACCTGGCATTTTGAATCATTCCAAAAATGAACATCTCTCCTTAGTTTCTTGTATTTATTACTATATTAATACAGTGATAATAATGATATTTTTGTAGTTCAGATTGTGTTGCGCCTGCAATATGCAGTGATGAAGATGATATCCGGGTAAACCAAGTTGGTTGGTGTTTTAGGGGGTTTAGAAATGATCAGGGGTAGCAGATTAGAAAAGAGAAAAAAATATCCTATTAGTAACCTATTGTGCTGCGCCTAAATTTTTGCAAAAGTCAACTCTTTAAGCTAAATGATTAAAAAAATTAATTGAAGATTATGTTGTGTTCATTATATTTTATTGTGATCATTTTTTTGTATAATCAGTACTTGTTTTCTTTAGTATTGGTCTTATTGAAAGTTATATTTTGCAGGAAAGATTTAAACTAGATGAGGAATGGCAGAAAGTGCCTATTTTCCAACAAATGGGATGCATCTGGAGGGCTTAAAAAAGCAGACTAGTTAGGCAAATAGTGAAAGCAAAGAACATAGAGGAAAGGATTAAGCTCATACTTAGCAATGTCGAAAATATGAACGATTGGAGGGATTTTATAAAGAAAAAAACTTTAACAACCTGGAAAATCTGAGCCAGTTTAAATTTTTTTAATTTGGCTATTTTAGTGGATTTTAGATATTTAAAGTAAATTATTTTAATTCCCGCTATGAAATTTCAATTTTTCGGATTCTTTAGAAAGATATTCTCAAATAGATTCTAAAATTTTTGGTTTCACAAAAATCCGGTTTATTTTGAACCCTGTACATTAATTTGAAATTAGAAATTTGAAATCTAATGGTTGGATTTGGAATTATGTCCAAAGCAAATTTGGAAAAGGTCGTTGTAAGTTCGGTGGCAATTATTGAAAACGGACTGTACGGGCCTTGATAAAATTATTAAAAATATTAATAATTTGTGTAAAATCATAATATATGAATTAGAGAGAATTGAGGTGAAAAATTCCACATTTGAAAGGAAAAAATATATTTTTATCGAAATGTAGTAGTTTTGAACTAGATTTGAAGTGGTTTTAAAAATAATCAGAATTTCCAATATATGAATTGGAATGGATTTGATTCGAAATTATCTTCGGAATATTTCGATGTTGGATTTCGTGATTATACAGTATGGTTGTGGAAATTTGAAAGATATATTTATATCGTTATTTCCAAGATATTTGTTGGTTTCAGAATTTGATATTGAATATAAGCCGATATATTTTCTATTCAGAGCCTTGTATTTAATATCTAATGGGATTTTGGGTTCGTCGTGAATGGTGTCTTGAATAACACTGGTCTTGAACCCTGTTTGGAAAAGAATAAATCTTTTAAATAAGATTTAGTGAAATTGTCCAGTTAACTGGTATTTAATTGAAATTGAATTTAAATTGGTTTTTGGGTTTATCATGAGCAGTGTTTTGAATAACACCTGTTCTTTAACCCGATTAACAATAGAGTGTGATTTGGGTTTATCGTGCATTGTGTTTTAAAAAGACATTAGTTCTTTAACCCAGTAAAAGGCAGGATTTCATGTTTGTCATTGTATTTCGAACTGTATGGTTGATCTCTGCTTAATATATATTTGTTTGGCGATTCAGAATTTATTCTCTTGCTTAACGCCCATCTCTGAGACTATGAGCTCAGAGGTTATATATCAGCAGAAATCAATAATATGGTGTAGATTGTCGATGCAACATGTTTGATTTTCAAAAGTTAAATAATCATAAATATTAATTTTTCGAAAGATTAAAACCAAGTGGTGTTTTAATGAATCTGTAATTAGATTGAAATGTGAATTGATAATTTAAATTATCAAATCTGGAAAGTGATTGAGAATGGAGTATCACTAGTTTTGCTCCAAAGCGATAGTTAAATCTTTAACTAGATTTGAACGTGATAGGGTAATTAACATTTACCTATAACACCGTGGTGTTAGATATAGAGTATTACCAGTTTTGCTCCATGGGATGAATAGGTTGGGATTGGGAAATAAAATAAATGATTACTTCGGTGTGGTTCACTAATCCCGACTAGTTTGGAAAGCCTTAATATGGTTTGAAATGATATCCAAAGGAAGATTAAAGAATAAATTTAGAAGAATTTATCTTTGATAAATTAATGGGAACCTTTCCCCGAGAATGTGAAAATTTGAATAACAGAATATTTTGAATTGGAATGAGGCATATGTTGTGTTTGTGTAACATGTGTTTATTATATACGCGGGTTATTCGGAAAGGCCGGGTTTATACCCATTTTGAATAACTGATTCGACGATAAGTCGAAGATGAAGACGGTAGTTGAAGGCCGGAAGTATTCACATCATTTGGATGATTATTGATGATCTTGATTGGGCTGTACACCCAAAAGGAGGGAATCGGTTGGTGATCATCCAGACGTACTTGGAGATCGATGGATATGCGAAGAAAGTGCCTCCGGTTTCGTTCAGACCCAGAACAAACTTGTAAATGGACTGTGTGTCAGACATTGGATTTTATTCTGTGTTGATTGATCTCTATTAAATATACATCTGTTTGGCCATGGAGAATTTATTCTCTTTCTTAACGCCCTTCTCTGAGATGTATGAGCTCAGAGGTTGTATATCGATGGACATCAGTTACATGGAGTGAATTGCCTGTGTGGCATGACTAAGTGGCAATTGATCAAGGCTTTTTCTGAAAAGCAAAGTCTTGTGGTTGATGATCAAAGCACGGCCTGTGTGGCATAGCTTTGTGTATGGCGTTAATTCGCGAGCCTCACACCTCGGTATGAGTCAAAAATGGGATAAGGACCCAAGGAATGCACGACGTTTTTTTCTAGCTATGGGTGATGTCAGTAACCTACCAGCCCTGACATTTATATACTTTTTACCTGTGTGGTTGTTGGAATGTGAGGTGCCTCGAATATATGGTCGATAACTGGCACTATATGTACCGACGTACAGACCACTATATAGTTCCTATAGGACCGGGAAACGTGTGTTCAGGAATAACTAATCCTCAAAAGTAAAAGAGGACCGACCTTGGAGGTTCCAAGGGATCGCTGTGTATGGTCCTGAGACATTTTCTAGAGTGTCTCGAACAGAGAGGATCTTGCCCCTTGCCTCGACTCATGATGGAATCCAATTTCCAATACGTGACTTTCAGTTTTATTTGTAGAGCCTAGTATGGTGACATAGTGGTATGGGACACTTATGCCATCTATGATTGATACTTATCATTGAAATTGTTTTGACACTATACACTTATAATAGTATCAAATGATTTGTTTTAAACATACCAAGCATGTTTGGCTATTATAAGGTAAAAACCCTATCCTCCGGCTTGCGTTGCATTGTGTGATGGGACCTGGGTCTTATAATAGCTTCATTTTTCTTTATTTAGCATTGCGCTGTTTATTTTATGCACTGGTATTCTTGGGAGGAAACCCGTTCTGTGTTATACGGCGTGGTCCCTTGATTTACCTAACTTTAAAATAAAGATTAATAACTTTTTTAGTTCCCACACCAGTCACATGGCTGACCTGAAGTTTATTGTTTTAACCTAAACTCTGGGTGCCCTTATTTTCCGCACGGGCAGCTAGTAGTTTTGGTTTTGCAGATTTATATTTACAGGATCCTGGTTTACAACTGGAATGATATTCGGAAAGCTCTGTATCCGTATATCTCCTTTCAGTTCCGTATTGTATTATTTTTCCACTGCTATGTAATTTATTGTAATCTATGATATTTATCGAATGTCTAATATTTATTCATACTCTGTATCTTCTTGTATTCTGATGGAATTATTGTAATAAATAATGAAATATTCTTCTGTTTGTGTTCTGATTTGTCGTGTTCTCAAAGTAGTTCATTCTTTCTCTTCTCTTCGGAGACCGGGGAAGTTCGAGTCGCTTCATTTGGTATCAGAGCTTTGGTTTACAGAGCTCGAGAACAAGACGCATTGGAACTGAATGAAAGAATTCATCAGAGATTGGACTAGTAATATTCAATAAGAATGGCTCGTTAGAGATGGGATCAGTAGTGTCCTAGAACAAGTGTAAAGAGTGAAATTTTTTGGGAATATAAAATCGAAAACAAATTTGTTTTGAAATTTAAATCGTTTTATACGTATTTGAATATTTTGTTTATATTGAATTTGGACAATCGAGTATATAAAAGATTTTGCATATACGCGTCATGAACGTATATTCGAAGTTTTAATACACCAGATAGATATAGAATCACACTCTAGTCGCCCAAAGATGATTCTAATGATTGATGCATCGTCATCGGAGTTGATGTTCGAGTGTGGAAAGTGAGATCTTTATATATTTCCATTAGACTGGTGTGAGAACCAAAACTAGATAGGTTTATTGTTGTGATTTGCATCAAAAACATGATTTTCTGTATATGTATCAAAATTATGAATTTGAAACATTAATTCACTAATTGATTGATGGTTGTGTTGTTTGTTTATTTGTTTGATATTTTGAACCATTTAGTCTAATTGAAACGAATATTGAACTGTATTGAAAATTGTTTGGAATTGCATGCATATACATGTACTTACACTGAACAGGTCATAGCAAGGAGGCTAGAGCAGAGAATAAAATTGTTTGCCGACAAATAGGTACATGTTTACAAATTTATTGGGATTTGATGATTTTATGAACCACTTGGCTGTTTCTTTTTCTTTTTGGATTGATGAGGGACATGGAAGGCTATTTGAAATATCCCGAAGTCCCCGGTGCAGGGGAGGTTATGGCGAAATTTTTAGAAAATTTAGGGTGTTATCCAAATTTTTGAAAAAATTTGAAAAAGTTCTTAGAAACTGAAAAGTTGAAGAACTTAAGCCGTAAAGAAAATAATGGAAGTTGAGTTGGTTTGTAAAACAACTTTCAGCTTCGTTCCTTTTCGGGGGCGAAAAGTTTCAAATGAGGGAGATTGTAATAACCCAGAAATGCGAGCCAATTTAAAATTTTTATTTTGGCAATTTTAATGAATTTTGATTATTTAAAATGAATTATTTTAAATAATAACGACGAGAAATTTATTTTGAATAGAATTAGAATGTATATATTTACTTGAATCGTGTTAGAATATAAATTTTTATTTTTAATTATAAAAGGAATTGAAAATGGCGCGGTAGTTCGAAAATTCGATTTCTAATTTTAAATGAATGTACAGGATTCAAAATAAACAGGATTTTAGCGAAACCAAAAATATTGTAATCTCTGATATTTATTAAATGTGTAATATTTATTCATACTTTGTATATTCTTGTATTCTGATGGAATTGTTGTAATAAACAATGAAATGTTCTTCTATTTGCGTTCTGATTTGTCGTGTTCTCAAAGTAATTAGTTTTTTCTCTTCTCTTCGGAGACCGGGGAACCAAAATTAGATAGGGCCTATTGTTGTGATTTGGCACCAAAAATGTGATTTTTGACTATATATCAAAGTTATGTGATTGAAAAGATAATCAACTAATTGATTGCTGATTGTGTTGTTTGATTAGTGGTTGATTAATAAAAATTTGAACATTTAAACAAATTGAACCAAATATTGAGTTGTATTGAAAATTAGTCGCATTTGCATGCATATACATGCACATACATTGAACAGATCATAGCAAGGAGGCTAGAGCAGAAGAATAAAATTGTTTGCCCGACAAATAGGTACATGTTTACTAATTTCTTGGGTTTGGATGATTTTACGAGCCGATTGGCTAGCCGCTTGGTAGTTTCTTTTTCTTTTTAGATTGGTGAGGGCCATGGGAGGCTATTTGAAATATCCCGAAGCTCCTGGTGCAGGGGAGGTTATGGCGAAATTTTTCGAAAATTTAGGGTGTTAGCCAAATTTTTGAAAAATTTGAAAGGTTCTTAGAAACTGAAAAGTTGAAGAACTTAAGCCGTAATGAAAAGAATGAAAGTTGAGTTGATTTGTTAAACAACTTTCGGCTCCGTTCCTTTTCGGGGATGAAAAGTTTTAAGTGGGGGAGATTGTAATAACCCACAAATCCGAGCCAATTTAAAAATTTTATTTTGGCAATTTTGATGAATTTTGAATATTTAAAATGAATTATTTTAAATAATAACAATGAGAAATTTATTTTGATTAGAATTAGAACATATATATTTACTTGAATCGTCGTTAGAATATAAATATTTTATTTTAATTATATACCGAGCCTGAAATGGCGTGGTAGTTCGAAAATTCGATTTCAAAATTCAAATGAATGTACATGATTCATAATTAACCGGATTTAAGCGAAACCAAAAATATTAGAATCTATATGAGAATATCTTTCCAATGAATCCGAAAAATTGAAATTTCATAGCGGGGATAAAAAGTTATGCCTAGTTGAAAATTCAGAATAGTCGCCATGGAGTTCTGGCCATTAAAAATAGAAATTATGCAAAAGGCCTCGGTTTTCAACGAAACCGCTTTTGTTGGATCCGCGATGTCAAATTATTGCTAAGTTTCAAAATTCGTAATTTTCTGAATCAATATGTGAGCGTGGCAAAAGAAAACGTGTTTTGACATTTTCAGTCAATTTCGATCGATCAGAAAATGGCCATTTTTCAAACGATCTCAGAATTTGACGAAATTAGTTTCATTAGGACCGTATCATCAATATGAAGCTAGAAAATATTTTTTGGGATTTTTTAGGGTTAGTATGTGGCCCCGGTAAATTGAAATGTGCGTTCAAATTCAATATATTGATTTATATTTTGATTTTGACGAAAACTGATTGAAACGATCGAATCATCTTACGATACATATCCCATTGTGTACAGAATGGGGGTTATTAGCTCTGGACGACAGTCGGTTGGTTCGATTTGGGGCTCAAACAAAAGTGGTGCTTTTCATGGAAAAATATATAGTTATTAAAATTATATATTAAGCAGTGATGCTTTTCACTAGTTCTTGTTGCAGTCATGATGGGGGGTTCTCACTTCGCAGTTTGGTGGTGAACGGGAGTCTTTTACCTCCACATGTCCCTTGCGGGGGCTGGTTAGGCAGTGGCCGAGAGGCTCGAGAGGGTCGACGTAAAACAAGTGTACTGGGGGACCATGTGGGAGCCACGATGTGTATTACCTACTGCTTGGGGGATGAAGTGATGGTTGCAAAGCCTACCGGATTTCGTCGGCTATTTCAACGTGGTGTCAGAGATTTGGTTAAGCTTAGTTCTGGAATATAACATATTAACGAACTCGTCAGAGATAGAACCAGTAGTGTTCTAGGACGAATAACTCATTACAGATAGGATCAGTAATGTCCTAGTATGTGTAAAACAGAGTCAGAATAACTCGTTCGAGATGGGGTCAGAAATGCCCCAGAACGAGTTGAGAGTTATATGTTTATAAATAACGTATTTGTGATTATATATATAGTCTGGTTTCAGAAATATGATTTTTGAATATATATTTGAAAAGTTCAAAACAAAGAGACTATTTTTTTGTTGTTGTGTGATTGTGGATTTGATTAATTAGATTATTAGAAAGATAGTTAATTTAATCAATGAATGAAGGGTAAATCTATGCAACTAAATCAAGTATTGAACTGATTTAAAAATAGGTAGAAATATATAAATGTGCAGTATATATGTTTGAATAGGTAAAAGGATTAGCTGTTGAGTAAAGAATTTATTTGCGTGCCCGACAAATAGGTAAACCTTAATGAGTTGGATGCACAGTTTTATTATTCTATCAACTCCTGTGAATGCCATTGGATGCGAGTGCTGGTTGTTTTGTGTGTAATAATAAACGTCGCCATAGTATAGTAACAATTAATTTTGAACTACACTACATATACTTCTTGACGATAGACATACTTCATCATATACCACATAAGCATTTGGAGCTTGTGTGACGAGATTGAAGATTTACCATACGAGCGAGAGGCTTGTATGGCGATGACTATATTTTACAGGTTGAACTAATGACTGATATGGACTATGTAAAATATAACGGTAAATTGCCAGACTAATAAAAAACCCTACACGGGTTTGAAGATGACAATAAACACGTCTCTCTGGTCATTAAGGCACAAAAACCATTTATACGCTGATGAGAATTTATTCTATGGAGTTATGATCTATACATGCTCCCTTGTTGACACTGGAATATATCACTATAAATATGTGCATGCTTATTATGATTTATTGGGTACCTAATATGGCCTAATAAATTTTCAAACCCCTTCCCGTATAAAGGAGGTTATGGCAAAACTTTTCAAAAATTTAGGGTGTTAGCAAAAATTTTGAAGAATTTGAAAATTCTTAGAAACTGAAAAGTTGAAGAATGGAAGCCATAAGGAAAGTTGAGTTGGTTAATTAAACGACTTTTGACTTTGTTCCTTTTCGGGGACAAATAGTTTTAAGCGGGGGAGATTGTAACAACCCGGAAAATCTGAGCCAGTTTAAATTTTTTAATTTGGCTATTATAGTGGATTTTAGATATTTAAAATAAATTATTTTAAATAATAACGACGAACAGTAAGTTTGAATCGATGTTTGAAAATAAATATAATTATTTTAAATTATAAACAATGCCTAAAATGGCGCGGTAGTTTCAAAATTTCAATTCAAACTTTGACTGGCTATACCGGGTGCAAAATAAAACCGATTTTAGTGAAACCAAAAATATTTAAATCTGTTAGTGAATATCTTTCAAACGGATCTGAGAAATCGAAGTTCCATAGCGGGAATCAAAAGTTATGGCCAAATGAATTTTCAGAAAGGTCGCTATAGAGAATATATCGCACTTGAAAATATACATTTTGCAAACAACCTCGGAATTCAACGAAACCACTTTTGTTGGGTCCGGGGTGTTAAATTATTGCTAGGTTTAAAATTTAATAATTTTTGAAGTTAATATGTAAGCGTGGCAAAAGAAAATGTGTTTGGTGAATTTTTGTTAAATTGGATCGACTAGAAAATGGCCATTTTTCAAACGGTCTCAGAATTCGATGAAACTAGTTTTGTTGGGACCGTATCATCAAAACCTAGATGGATTTATTTTTCTGGAATTTTTAGAATCACTATGTGGCCCCGGCAAATTGAAATGTACGCTCAAATCAAATATTGAATGTTTTATATTTTAATTTGAAGGAAAACTGACTGAAATATTCGAATAGGCCTGCGAAACATATCCCATTGTGTTCGGAATGGGGGTATTTAGCTAGGGACGAAAGTCGTTGGGCTTGGATTGGAATTCTATGAGATAAGGGGTATTTTAGAAATTTAAAAATATATAAATTAAACAAAAAAATCTGATTAGGCCTCACTTTTTCTCTCTCTCCTCGGATCTAAGAAAACCCGATACCCCTCTCGCGATATACGGCGGCAGCAGCTCCTTCCTTCTCCCCTCCTTTTCTCTCCGATCTCTCATCAAAACGCATCGGTCCAGTTGGAGATTTTATAGAGGATCACTCAAGCTTCAAATCAATATAAAGTTTGGATTTTTTTGTGGAGTATTTTGTGAGAACCGACGTCACGAAGTCGGGATGTTCATCACGCCGCCGACGCCTGGTCAGTTTGAGTTCGCCACCTCCCCCATGGATCCACGTGCCTCTCCTCCCTCTTCCTCGTGGTGAAGACCGATCGACGAATCGCTGCACGGTTCGATCGCAAATCGCGAACCCTAGTTTGAAATATTTGCTGAGAGGTTCGGCTATTATATATTTAAACTGATTTCAACATATAAAAGTGTCACAAATTTGATTGATCTTTTAAAAATCATATCCTTTTGCTATTTGGTCGAAATTCAGGGAAACAGGAGACAGTGGACCCGTGTGGACGTCTTCTACATTTTAGAAGAGATCGTATACTTTTCTGAGCCTTCTGCTATTTTTGGTGGAGTGGAACCCAATGTGAGATTTCTAATTTATAAACGATATGGAAAACAACAATGTATAAATTATTTAGTCGATGTATGAGTTATATAAGCGTTGTACACCTCATGTATAAGCGTTGTACACCTCATGTATAAGCGTTGTATAAGTTGTATGTTTGATGCATAAGTTATATATGCGTTGTAAAAATTATATATGCGTTGAAATGATTGAAATGAAGTGAAATGAAACTGAAATATATTTATATACGAATATATATATATATATATATATATATATATACACACACTCCCCTCGTCCACAGACCATGGACGATATTTATTGGTTGTGATATTGTTTGGATTATTGGTTGATGTGAAATTTGGTGAAAATCATGAATGATTGATTGTGGTTGAAAAACACTTATTTGTGGTTGAGAATTATTTTGGATGAAACCACATAGGATTAGTTTGTGGAAAAGAAAAATAAACATGCTCGTCTGCGTATGAATTAGATGCATGAAACCCCCACTGTAAAGAACCGTGAGGTTTTAAGGTAGAGCGAGGAGCCATACTAGGGACGGTGCCGGTTTTAACTACCCTCCCGTTATGCTGCCGAAAATTTCAATTATATTCATGTGTTAGAATTATTTTCATGTGTTGAAACCATATTCATATGTTGAATAGAAATTCATGTGTTGAGTAGGAATTCATGTGTTGAATGAAGTTCAGGTGTTGAGTAAATTCTTTGAAAGATAAAAATAACATTATTATATATATATATAGAATATATAAAATATTAGTATTTTAAATAAATTGTTTTAACACCAAAAATAACATTTTTACCTTATGTATGAACTATATAAAATAACCGTGTTTTGAAATAAATTGTTTTACTATAAAAATCGCAATTTTATTATATATATAAACTATAGAAAATATTCATGTGTTGAATAGAAATTCATGTGTTAAATGAAGCTCGTGTATTGAATAAATTCCTTGAAAGATAAAAATAACATTTTTATTATATGTATAGAATATATAAAATATTAGTATTTTAAATAAATTGTTTTAACACCAAAAATAACATTTTTACCTTATGTATGAACTATATAAAATAATCGTGTTTTGAAATAAATTGTTTTACAATAAAAATCACATTTTTATTATATATAAAAACTATAGAAAATATTCATGTGTTGAATAGAAATTCATGTGTTGAATAGAAATTCATGTGTTGAATGAAGCTCATGTGTTGAATAAATTCTTTGAAAGATAAAAATAACATTTTTATTATATATATCAAATATAGAAAATATTCATGTGTTGAATAAAGGACTAGAACGATAAAAATCATATTTTTATCGTATGTGTGAAGTTGAAAACATTCATGTGTTGAATATATAGATTGAACAATAAAATATACATTTTTATTGTTAATATGAAGTGCTAAAATATTCATGAGTTGAATAAATATTTTTGATGATAAAAATATCATTTTTATCAAATTTATGAAGTGGATATGGTTTTGAAATCGAAGAATGAATTATATTTATATATATATATATATAAATATATAAATAAAATAAATCGAATAACGAAGTTGTAGTTCGTGTTTTGAAACCGTGATTTCAAACGATTAGTGCGGGAGATCCGACCATCGGATTTTCCCGAAACCGAAACCGTTGGGTTCGCTTTGGAAATATCTTTCCAACGACACCCACTTTGTGAACATCCAATGGTTGGATTGTCTAGAATATTTATTTCAAATCTGAAGAAAAACAGCGCCAGAATCGATTATATTTATATATATATAAATATATTTAAATTAAATCGAATAACAACGCTGCAGTTAGTATATTGAAATCGTAACTTCAAACGATTAATGCAGGAGATCCGACCGTCGGATTTTCCCGAAACTGAAACCATTGGATTCGTTTTGAAAAGATCTTTCTAATGATATAATTTTTTTGAAGATCCAACGGTTAGATTTTCAGATATGCGTAAATCAAATCTGAAGAAAAACAGCGCCACAGCCGCGTTATGGCCTGAAGCATTGTTTGAATGAATTGGCTATTTTTAAATAAATTAAAATAGCGATAAATCGTGATAACATATTTTAAACAATATGGAATGGAAATAAACTGAATTTGCTCAGTTTATTTGATATTTAATGGTTGAATGTGTTTGGCGTGAAAATTACATTAAGGAAAAGAATTAGTGATATCGAATAATTTAACCATTGAAATGAATTGATTTAAAATTCTAAATATACGTGAGTTATTCGAAAAGGCCGAGTTGATTCTCATTTCAAATAATTGATCGACGAGTGAAAGTCGAAGATATGAAGACGGTGCAAGACCGATGATCTTCACGTCGAACGAAGGGGTGCTACTGATGCTCATGATAGGAGTAGCTACCTTGAAGGGGCTGAAGTAGTAGCCGTCCGGACATACTTGTTGATTGTACGGATATGCGAGGTATTGAGTGCCTCCGGTTTCGTTCAGACCCAGAATGAACTTGTAAGTGGACTGTGTGTATGACACTGGATTTTGTTCTATGCTGATTGATCTCTATTAAATATATATCTGTTTGGCGGCAGAGAATTTATTCTCTTTCTTAACGCCCTTCTCTGAGACGTACGAGCTCTGAGATTATATATCGACAGAAATCAGTCGCATGGAGTGAATTGCCTGTGTGGAAGATGATTAAGGCTTCTGTTGAAAAGCAAAGTCTTGTGGTTGATGATCGAAGCGCGGCCTGTGTGGCATAGCATTGTGTATAGCGTTGTTTCGCGAGCCTCACACCCCGGTATGAGCCAGAAACTGGAGAAGGACTTCGGGGAGGACATGCGTTTCCTTCTAGCTAGGAGTGGTGCTTTTGGTTTTGCACACCCGGGTATTTTACTTATGTGGATGATGGAAAGCGAGGCCTCGGTTAGTTCGGTCTCTTTGGAGCCGATGATTTAGTCGGATATGACCAGTGACGCCCCATAGGGCGGTGAAACGCAGTGTTCAGGAATTTTAATCCATATCGGTGGACCGACCCTAACGATCCAAGGCTTGATTGAGTACTTGCCTGAGGGGCGGGCTAGAGTGTCTTGAATTCGGTAAGGGCGATCCCTTGCCTTGGTTCATGACGGAAATCCAATTTCCAAATACGATACTATGTGGTTTTGATTGTGTGTGTATATATATATATATATGGCGACACAAAATATGGTACCCATGTCGCCTATGATTGATAGTTATGATTGAAATTGTTTTTGAAACATATATACACTAGCAATAATATCAAATAATTTGTTTTGCTCGTATCAAGCATATTTTGGCTATTATAAGGTAAAACTCTATCCTCCGGTTTGTGTTGCATTGTGTGATGGGAACTGAGACTTATAATGGCTTCATTTTTATAAAAAGCATTGCGATATTTAAAGGACTTACTTGTTTTAAAGCACTGGCAATCCAATGGAGTAAACCCGTTCCGCGAAAGTGGCGTGGTCCTGTGATTAGCCAAATTGTAAGATGTGTTAAGTAGATTTCTCATACCAGTCCCATGACTGACTCGTAGTTTGTTTCACTTGCAAACTCGGGTGCCCCTTTTTCTATAAGGACAGCCTTGTATTTAGGTTTCAACAACTAGTTTGTTAGGACAAGACAGGCCTGGACGACTACGGGCAATGTGGAGGGTGCAAACTACACTAAGTCTTTGTTGCTACAAGCTAAAGATGAGAGAATTTCAAAGCTGGAAGAAGAGATTCACATTTTGAAGAAAAATTTGGTATATTACTTCAACATTTATTGTACAATTGCGTAGTAATATTGGATTAAAAAAAATTATTTTGTTTTTCATATGATTTTTTAATCCACGTTCTACAAATTTGCAATTTTTAGGTTAATGGATCTCAAAGAGGAGAATCCATATCTCAGGTAAACATCAAATATACTATCATTGTAAGGTAGTAATCAACTTGATGCACTTTTTGTTAAATGCAGAGCAATTATGGAAACACTGATGATAAATGTGACTCATTGGATTGGAATGGAACTGATGAAATAGTAGCTGAAGGAAGAGTAGTGTCAAGTGATCCAAACGAGCTCGTACACAGAATTCCTCTAGGACCAAATGCAAAAGCAGTTTTGATTGAGTTTCCAAGGAAAGTAGATGCTTTTCTATGGAGAGACGTGTTTAATATGATACATCTTGGAGAGGCTATGGGCATGTTAGTAGAATGGCCATCCGATAAAGTTACTATGCGTGCTTTGGATCAATCTGATAATATGGTACATTAATTTTCAAAATTTCTTAAGTATAAATTAATTTTATGCATGACACAGTTATGATGCACTTTGTTTTAGTAGAGTAAAACTAGTTTCATGGAAAAATTATGCAAGTTATATGATTGGCTTGGATGTGATGAACTAGTTGTTGAAGGACGCTTGTACTCTAGCGATACAAACCAGCTTGTGAATGGCATTCCTATTGGACCATCAGTTATGTTAGTTTCTATTGACAATCCAAAAAAGCCTGATGCATTTTCATGGAGACCAACAAATAATATGATACATGTTGGAGAAGCTTTTGGTAGTAAAGTAGCTTGGCCAGAATCAAAAGTGGTTGTTGAGACGGTCAAAGACGCATCATTTGTTTCTAGCGCTATCAACGGAACATCTCACATAGTAATACATTAAAGTGAAATAGTAGTAATTTGTTATCAAATTTACTAATTGAAATATATATTAAAGCACTTGTGTTTATGCTTGTGTTTGATAGGATGGAAATCAAACCCTTCCAACCGTTAAGAGTAAATGCAAGCTAATTGATGTTGGTGGAACATGAGCACTGGTTGCAGGAGGAGTTGTGGCTTCAACCAATCCAAGTGAACTGGTTCATTTTGTTCAACTTGGAAGAGATGCTATTAAAGTTTGGGTAATGAACGCTACGGATCCAGATGCAGTTCTCTGGAGAACAACTTCTAATCTTGTCTGCATTGAACATGCCGTAGGCTCTACAGTAGCATGACCAGCTTCAAAAGTTGTAACAGAATCTAGTTCTAGTAAATAAGCATTATTTATTTTATAGATATAATTTTTTTTAAAATGTATACACATTTGACGTTTCGCCACATTTATATGCAGTCACTGTTAAAGTTTGTTTGCTGATCAGAAAGGGGGAAAAAGCTATTTTCGTCCTAAATGTAAGTTTATAACTCCGACAATTTTTTTTTGTTCACTGCCATTATGCCTTTTAGTTGAATATATCTAATCATAGTAGTCCAAATGTGGTTGATTTTTGTGTTTGAGTTTTAGGTTGCCTTTGAGATTCAACTTTGAATTGCATCTGATTTCCTATTTTCATTTGCTAAAAATGATATTGTGGGAAGCTGGTTTGAGGGAGAGAGGAGGGAGATGGTTGCTGAATTCATATGTACCATCCTAGTAATCAAGACAAAATTTCAAACAAAAATATTTAATTTCAAATGTTGTGTGGAAATCAATTATAACACTACAAAGCAAAAGTCAAGTAAAAATTTGTACTGAAAGCATCATATATTATGCAAATGAGTTATAAAGTAAAGGTTTCTTAATAAAAATTGAAATAGATATAAAGTATATTTTCAGGAATTGTATGTCCACATTTATATGTTTTATTTTATTATAGATCCTAAAAAATTCGTAATTTAATGGCAAAAATAGAATTTCAAGTTGATGTTTTAATAATAAAAACACCGCATTTTTCTTCCTTTCTTTTAACTGCAAGTACAGCAACTAGCCTAAAACAATAGCTGAGCTTGTAAAATAAATAGTGCATATGTAGTTATGAATTCAATCCTAAGCACAATAGTGAAAAGAGCGGTGAATAAAAAAATAGACTGCAAATATTGCTCGTAATTGATGTTGCACTTAGCAGGAATCTCCAATGCGCTAGTGCGATCGACACTAGAAATAGGGGGGCCATTAGCAGTAGCACATAAAAAGGGCTGCCCCTAAGTTACGAACTGTATTGCAGCACAGCTCGCTAGGCGGTGTAGGACTGAAAGGGGCTACTGCACTACTGTCTGGCCAAGAAGTAGGTACTCACTGATGCCTGGGTTGCGCCTCTATTGTTAAAATATCTTAGTGACTTGATAAATCTTACAATCACGGATAAAATTCGGTATACTCCAAAAAATATAATTGTTTGCTCCTAGAAAGTCTCCTGACAAATTTCTTCAGATCTTAGTTTTATCGTATTTTTATAGTTGGCCCTATACCCGTCCAATTTTTCAAGAATTTGTATTCAGGTTTATCAGTTGAACAAAAAAATTTATCATAAACCCGTTGTATCCGTTTGTACATCGTACAGTTTTTTGGCAAATCCCCACCATTATAAAATTGAGCAAATGGAAACCTAAAAGAAAAATAAGCAACTTAACAGAGATGGGGATTATATACAAAGATTTCTTTGGTTTTGACGAGGTGTTTATGTAGATGTACCTGAATGCTAGATCTTTATGATTTAGAAAGTCGCCTGACAAATTTCTCGGGTTTTGACGAGTTGTTTAATCGTGTTTTTGTAGTTGGGTGTATAATCAATCAAAATATCAAATCTTCAGCCCGCAAAAAATAAAATGAAAACAAAACCATGATATCATTGATTTACATCCAACAGAAAATAAAACAAAAACAGCACTATCCAAATTATGTTTGCACATTAGTTCCTTAAACATTAAAATAATAGGAACATGTCAAGCCTTTAACCATTCAAAAACTTGAAAATATAATCCATAATTAAACTAAATATTGATGACTAGACTGATAACCATAAGTTCACCATTATGTCCCCTACTTTTAGCCAATTTAAACATGCTAATAATACAATAATGGTATGGTATGGCATCTCTAGTAGCAGCTCGACTACCATTCAATACAGATCCCAAAACACGTGCACTATAACTGTAATCCATGGAACTGAGCCCATTATTATATAGTCCATTAGGAGATGCTGTATAAAAAGGAAAATGAATGATGTTATTGAGAATTATTCAAACTGGAAACTACATTCAACTTATTATAGATAACGGGCTAGCGAGGTAGATATGGTTGTTGCCACTATTGGATTTGGCTGATGACTTGAATCGAATTCAGGCGCCGAGCAATTTTTAGAGAGCTTGTCACTTCTAGACATCTGTTCTGGAAAAAAAAACACAGTGGTCTTAACATAATACCGATGCTGATAATTTAACTATGAAAAAAAAAACCAGAGGTCTTAACGTAATAACCGATGTCACTTCCAGACATAAATAATGTGTATGAGTGACACTGCAAATAACAGCTTTCTAATAACAATTACAATCCAAATATAATTAAACAAGAGCCGACTATCTAAATATCCTGAAACCTAAATACAGTACAAGGTAAAAAAAAAAAACCCAGCAAATACTCTATTATCTAAAGCTTTTCAATGGGATTGTAAGTTATACTTCTAGGTTATTTATATTTACTTAAGTATTCAGTTATATAAATATTTATTCTCCAAAGCTCTTATGATTTATGAACATTAATACTCAATAATCATTTTTTCCTTCATGTTTTGGGAAACGAATTATACTACGTCCATCAATCTGAAATATGCGTATGGTGCTGATAAGCCAGAGCATGCAATTTGTTTATTATGATACACGCTTGGATTATAAAAAACAATAAAATAACATTTTCTAATAAAAGAATATTAATCCAGAGAAGTTACTCACACTCAGTCCGGATGTTTAGGCTGTTTCCTGCAGCAGTTATTCATGTAGTGGGACACCTTGATCAAACAGTTTTATAGTCATGCCACTCTATATGTTCTGCATAACAACCTCATTCAAGTCCTCATTAGCCACGCAGTGACATTATATTATTTATTAAAAAGCTGCAGCATTTACATTAAACCGTTGATCCAATCATTTAAAAAGAAATAAGGATGTAATTTATCAGCAAAATCACTAAAAATTTTCCAAATTCAGGCGCTGAGCTGTTTTTAGAGAGCTTGTCACTATTTGGATTCGGCTGATGAGTTTTGTTATGTGAATTCTATAACTCATGATTTGTTTGGATGTAAATAACAATATAGGATGTTACCTTATTTAAATTTACCTCATTATATTCTATCATCGACAAAAAACATTCATGGTTTAGTTTCTCATCAGAATTTTGGAGTCTCAACTAAATTGGAATTTGTTTATTATTCAGTTGATCAAGATAATGAAGACAATAGAGCCGTTACAATAGAGCCGTTAGAGTGTGAACACGTTTTATCATATTTAGCATGCTTTGTCATTATCTACTAGCCGTTAGGCTCATGCATACTTGGTATATTTAATACTAGCCGTTAGGCTCATACATATTTGGTATATTTTGTACTAGCCATTGGGCTCATAGAACTATATATATATGTGCTCTTTGTATAAAGTTTTGCATCAATAAAAATTGCAATTGTTCCTCTTTAATAACTCTCCTCCTCATCCCTTAATATGGTATCAGAGCCAAATTGCCGAAAGGCTTAATCATCAAGCCAAAAGTTGTTTTTGTTTTATGGCCAATAACAATGAAGTAACCTCCGCTGTTTCAGGAAGTATGGGGTACAGCGCTCCACCTAACCATCATGACCTGATTAAACCAAAAAGCCAAATTATCACCACATCTCTAGACGAAGACAATTACATTCTATGGAAATATCAAGTAGAGATCGCTTTAAGAGGGTATGATTTACTGCAGTACATTAATGGGACAATAACAGTCCCACCAGTGACAATAACCAATTCGGAAGGAGAAATTGTGCCTAACACAGACTACATAAAGTTTCAAAAATAAGACAGCCTCCTCTCCTCATGGCTCCTATCGTCGGTAAGTTCGAATTTATTATCACAAATAGTTGGATGTAGCACGTCTTATGAAATATGGAAAACAGTTGAACAAATTTTCAGTTCACAATCAGCTGCTAGAATCATGCAATATAGAAGGGAATTACAAAATTCTAGAAAAAAGGAGGCAAGCATGAAAGAATACTTAGGAAAAAATAAAAATCTGTGTGACAAACTAAATGTTGTTGGCCATAAGATCAGCGA
Organism: Allium sativum; assembly: GCA_030737875.1. NCBI lineage: Eukaryota > Viridiplantae > Streptophyta > Magnoliopsida > Asparagales > Amaryllidaceae > Allium > Allium sativum. The sequence continues at coordinate 299,532,888 of CM060925.1, read as the reverse complement.
CAATGAGCAAATCCTATTTATTATTGGTGGATTAGATGAAGAATACGAATCTCTAGTAACTGTGTTAGCCACACAACAAACCTTACCTGATTTACAGTTCGTTCAATCAGCACTCCTTGCACATGAAGGCAGAATCGACCAAAGAAAAACAACACAAAATAAGTTCTCCGCCAATTATACCACAGTCAGAAATAAGCAGATACAAGGAGTTAACAACAACTATCGTGTGAAATGTCAAATATGCCAAAAGTTTGGTCACATGGCGAACAAATGTTACTTCAGGTATAATTCAAACACAGGTAGACAACAGGCAAGCCAAAATTACTCTTCACAAAGAAGAGCACAAGCAAATATGGCAACAACAGGGGATTCAACTCAAAATAATAATAACGCAAACCGAAGACATAATGCTGCAGATGATGATGAAGTAAAAAATGAAGACAATGGCTCCGAAGAATGGTACCCTAACTCAAGAGCGACTCACCACATAACTAGCAATCTTCAAAATTTAAACATTGGAAGCAGAAATTACTCAGGTATGAGAAATTTGCATATGGGTAATGGTAGTACTGCTAGTATCACACACATATACAAAGGGACTATCTTTGGGAAAAGACAACTCAAATTAAACAATCTTCTTAGGGCACCTACGATTAATAAAAATTTGTTAAGTGTATCAAAATTTTCCAACGACAATAATGTTTACTTTGAATTTCATCCTAAGTTTTGTTTAGTTAAAGATTCCCTAAATCATGAAATATTACTTCGAGGAAACCTATACGATGGTTTATACAAATTCAAGACTGCAAACTCAAGTGGAGAATTCTGGTACAATAATGTAGATGCTAGTAGTGACAATGACTGTATTAGGAATAGTTGCAATAACGTTGATTATGATAATAATAGCAGTGAATGTAACGTGATTAATTCTTGGCATGTAAAATTAGAACATCGTAATCTGGAAACTGTTAAGACTGTTCTACGTAATAATAACATTCATTATAAAAATGTACCTATCAAACACACATGCACGCACTGCCAACTCGGCAAGAGCCACAAGCTCCCTTTTAGTGATTCCGAAACCAGCTATAATGAGCCACTGGAACTTATAGCCGCTGAATTATGGGGATCTGCGCCTCTAAATTCATATCAGGGACACAGGTATTATCTTTCTTTTGTGGATGCTTATTCTAAATATACTTGGATACACATGCTGAAAACTAAATCAGAAGCTTGCAATACAGTTATGCAATTTATAACTCATGTCGAAAAACAAATGAACAGTACTGTCAAGATTGTTCAGACAGATGGGGGAGCTGAGTTTAAACCTCTAACCAATTACTTTCTCAAAAGAGGGATCAAACATAGATTAACTTGCCTGCATACGTCCGAACAAAACGGTTTAGTCGAAAGAAAACATCGACACATAGTAGAGACTGGTCTAGCTTTGTTATCACAAAGCTCATTACCCATGAAATATTGGAATGAAGCTTTCTACACATCTGTATTCCTCATTAACAAGTTGCCAACCAAAGTCTTAAACAACGAAATCCCTCATGAAATGATATACAATGTTAGACCAGAATATGGTTTTCTGAAAGCCTATGGGTGTCTATGTTTTCCATGTTTGAGAGATTATAATAATCATAAACTAAGTATGAGATCAACCCCATGCACATTCATCGGGTATGCACAAAACCAAAAAGGTTATAAGTGCATGGACAAAAATGGAAAAATATATGTTTCTAGACATGTGATATTTGATGAAAACAAGTTTCCTTATGCAGAAAAGAAAATCGGCAAAAAGGATGGGGAACAAAGCATAAACAATAACATACGGTTCGAGCCATTCATTACTGAACCACCTTCAATTGATAGAAATGAAGAACAACAACGCAGCAATTTAAACACCTAGGAAGAAACTATGGATTGAACAAATGAGCAAACCAATGAGACACACAATTACTCAGAAGATACAAACATACATCAAAACATGCAGTATAGTGGAGAAACAGAAAATAACAACCATGTTGACACTACCAGCAACAATGATACACAGCAGCAAACACCACCTCAATCAACTAGACATCACATGATCACCAGGTCAAAGAGAGGCATCTTCAAACCCAAAGTATATAATATTTCTGCCAGTGAGATCGAACCATTGAATTTCACTCAGGCTATAAGATCAAACAAATGGAAGGAGGCAATAGACACTGAATATAAAGCTCTCATAAAAAACAACACTTGGAGCTTAGTGACTCAACCAAAACACAAAAATGTGATTGGTTGTAGGTGGACATACAAAATAAAAAGAAAAGAAGATGGATCTATTGTCAAATACAAGGCCAGACTTGTTGCAAAAGGTTACGCGCAACAATTTGGTTTTGATTTCAATGAAACTTTTTCCCCAGTCATAAAACCCACAACCATCAGAATTATACTGACCATTGCTCTAAACAAAGGATGGAATGTGAGGCAACTGGACGTCAATAATGCTTTTTTGAATGGGGAATTGACTGAAGAGGTATACATGCAACAGCCTGAAGGATATGGTATTGGTGATAAAGTATGCAAACTACACAAAGCAATATATGGCTTAAAACAAGCTTCAAGAGCTTGGTATGAAAAGCTAAAGTCAACTTTGTCTAACATGGGTTTCTCACAAGTTAAATCGGATAATTCTCTATATATGAAGAAGGGCATACATGGAACTGTGTTCATTCTAGTATATGTTGACGACATGCTAATAACAGGAGACAACAGTGAAGAAATAAACAGAATCGTACACAAGCTGGATCAAAATTTCGCCATTAAAGACTTGGGGGAACTAAAAAAATTTCTTGGAATACAAGTGATTAGGAAAAACAATGGTGAATTAATATTATCCCAACAAAATTATATCACTGAAATACTGCAAAGGGCAAATATGCACAAGGCAAACCCATTACCTACGCCTATGATTAGTAAACTAAGACTATCTAAGCATAAAGGAGAAGCTATCGACAATGCCAAACAATATAGAAGCATAATAGGAGCATTACAACACGCAACTATTACTCGACCAGACATATGCTACAGCGTCAATAAACTCAGTCAATACATGCAGAACCCTTTATCAGAACATTGGATGGCATTAAAGAGAGTGTTACGATACTTACAAGGCATAAAACATTACGGCACACACCTAAATTCAGAAAAGGAACTTAACTTACAGTGCTTTAGCGATGCCGATTGGGCCAACGATATTGACGATCGAAAGTCTGTCTCAGGATACTGCGTTTACCTTGGTTCCAATATCATGTCCTGGTGTACGAAGAAACAACAGACCACATCAAGATCTAGCACAGAGGCTGAGTACCGTGCAGTGGCAAGCGCTACAGCCGAAATCATGTGGATAAAATCACTGATGGAGGAGCTTGGTTTCACTCCAAGACGAAAGCCGGTCATTTGGTGCGATAATAAGAGAACAGTATCTTTATCTCTAAACCCTATTCAACATTCAAGGACGAAACATCTTGAAATTGATCTCCACTTTGTGAGAGAAAGAACGCAATCAAGAAGACTTGCAATATGTCATGTGCCCGCATACTATCAGAGAGCAGATGCTCTAACAAAGGCCCTTTCGACCAAAATTTTTATCAGAATGAGAGAGGAACTTCGCGTTATCAGTGCAGGCGGAAGCCAGAATGAGCAAGGATACCCTAGTTCAAACTGAGGGGGCATAATGAAGACAATAGAGCCGTTACAATAGAGCCGTTAGAGTGTGAACACGTTTGATCATATTTAACATGCTTTGTCATTATCTACTAGCCGTTAGGCTCATGCATACTTGGTATATTTAATACTAGCCGTTAGGCTCATACATATTTGGTATATTTTGTACTAGCCGTTGGGCTCATAGCACGATATATATGTGCTCTTTGTATCATGTTTTGCATCAATAAAAATTGCAATTGTTCCTCTCTAATAACTCTCCTCCTCATCCCTTAATACAAGAAAATTACAATGACAAATTTTTCATTGCATATTACCATACTATATGGAACTGCTGGATTTGTTTATGATTCAGTTATTCCGGTTTATTTGTTTGATTCTTGACAGTCCTTAATGATGTTGATACTAAGCATGGGTGGATTACAACAACCTTACATTCCTCTCTGAATGATGTTGTAATTCAGGCATGAACTGAAATAATTAGGAGGAACAAGCGAACTTACATCCTAATTTATAAATGTAGCGATGAGGCTTATTTTCAAGATATGGATTTTACATAGCCAAGGATGCAACAAAATGCAAGGACAACCAAGAAATATTACAAATGGATTCGCGTTATGTAATTTCTTTTTAAATTAATTATCATTTTATGGTCAGGTAATTTTACAAATGGATTTAATATCCTAACAAACCTTTTATATGTCACATGTACGCCTAATGCAGTAGTGGCTGACAAACAATTTATATGATTCCTGAAAACTGCTGATCTGCTTCTTTGTTTTCTATTTTCTCTCATACTTGTGCATTTGTATATGGAAACGTAAGCATAAATGTAACATCCCGATATTTTTGACCGTTCAAATCAACAATGATCCTCAATGTCGACATGAACAAATCAAAAATAAGGATAGTTATTGGGATTTATATAAGAAAAAAAGAAGAGAAGAAGAAGAACAAATACAGAATCTCGCAGCGGAAGGACTAAATATAATAAATAAATAACAGTTTATAAAGCTGTTAAAAACATACATTTTATTTCATTTACAACAATTATCAGAGTAAATTAACATACAACATACCGATGCATTTGCAGCGGAATAATAATTATAGTACGTCTGTTGAATTCCATCTTCATCTTGTATCTTCAAAGTAAGAAATCTTCGCTAACTGCAACCCGGTCTGACGCGAGCGTATTGCATAAAAAGAAACACAACAAACACTCGAATCAGAACTAAATCATTCTCATATTAGTTAAATCAAATTTCATGTAATAATATGAATGCAATAACTTAAGAGATGTTACGGGAATTTTCATCTCCTAAGGATCCGTCAAACTAATACTATATAATATAATACGCTATTATAATAATGTCTATGGTTAAATATAACATAATAAAATAATGTAAGCGGGATTACCATTATTACCCTTACACCGTTTATACCGTTGCCGTACAGTTTGCATATAACACACCAGTACGTCAGCGGATAGGGATGCGCCGTGATACGACAACGTTAAATCAAAATCGTAGGGGGCTCGATCAGGATAAATATGACAAGGCATCGAGGCAATACCCATCAGTAGTGATTCTACCGGATTGCTGACCCAGGTCGGTGGTAACGCATAGCCGCAACTACCGCCCACCCCAGACATACCCCCAAAATCAATCAAAGGCGCCAATCAATCACAAGTATATATGTGGAATCGAAGAAGTATGCCTGCTCAGAGTAGCTAACTCAATTAACCTGGGTATGGCTCCTGCTTTAGTCATTTTAATTATGACCCGAAGGTCAAGGCTATCCATCATCGTTCTCTTTCTTCAAATCCAGTAATCGCCTCCAAATCCATCCAACACCATTTCTGGAACTCCACCACGTACACAATTGTTAAAGTGGTTTTCGGTATTGGCAGAGAGTATGACAATATCCGATCCCGGTCTCTTTAACAACCAAACGTTTACATTTTTCACACCGGTCAGTTCTTTTACATTTCAAAGGGGGTTCGTACTTCATATCAAAAATATAATATTTTCTAAAATCATTTCAATAGTCAAAATATAATGTTTCATAATGAAATCTCCTTTAAAAACCAAACTTAAATCTTGGACAATTCCAACTTTTAAAATAATTTGAATATTAGGATAGTAAAAATATATATGAAATAGTTTAGGTATATAATTTGAAGTAGTTGAAAAATAAATAGTTTGTAATTAAAATAGAATTATCAAATTTAGTAAAATCTATAGTTAAAATATTAGAATAATTTATAAAATAAATAGTTAATTATAAATTGATTTATTTAAAATAATTATAAAATAAAACAGTAATAAAGTAAAATAGTTTATACAGAAAATATAATTATTATTAAAATAGTTTATAAAGAATGGTTTTGAAATACTGTAGTTGGAATTAGAATCGTTCTCTAACATTTTCAATTAAACTTGAAGTCATATTTCAATCTTCAATTCAATCAACTCAAATTTTTATAGTTCCATCGATTAAACTTCCAATTTACATTCATTTCACTTTGATCAAATTAATTCAAATAGTTACGTTCCAAATTAGATTCTCATTTTCAATGATTTCAATTTATGTCAAATATCGAGTTCACAATTCACATGTAATTCAAATCAATGTTGATTCATAATAAAATTCAAAGGTGGGTGAAATTATTCAATTTCAATAAATTCAATTTATATTATATTTCATTATTTATTTAGCTTCAGTTACAATACAAATTTATTTCCTTTTCCTATATATATATTTCAAAATTCGAGGTTCAAGTTCAAAAGAAAAAAATTATAAAACATCGCTTATATCGTCTTTAAAACAATATTTCAAAATTCATGGTTAAAACAAATTTTATTTAACCAACCGGTGTCCGTATATAATTTTCTATCCTATGGCCAAGTAATACTTAAATTTTTAATTTTAGTATTTGGGAAAGGATATATATCATTTCAATCCAAATTAGGGTCATAGGTATTTATCATTTCAACCTACGTTCTTAATTCATTTTAATGATTAACCCCGGGTTTATTCGATGCCCGTAACATCTAGGGTAATGATTGGGATTAATCGGCACAACAACGGTCATATACAAAAAAATATGAATAACAGGCAAATTTACATAATTAACATCAATATGTCAACATATCAAATTCAAGCCATTCGTCACATCAATACATACAAACAGTTCAATATCACATAAATGTACAAATTATCAGGTGTCAGGTTTTAAACAGTAATTAAATGTCAAATTTTTAACTTAACTGAAAACATAAATTTAACAGTCAAAATTAACTACACTATCAATGCAAATAAACATAATATGCAAAATTAAACTGTCAAACATCAATCCAAACAATCATATCATGACATAATATTATTTTAACTAATATTAGAATACTTTAGTTAAGCGTGAGTGGGTTAAATCACTTACCTTGGTTCTATATGCGATTGAAATCCAATTTTTAGCCCAAAAATTTTCAGTCTTAGAATCAATCCAAACCAACGCTATCTCGAAGAGCTCGTTGATACGATTCAAATGCAATAAACCGCGTGTCATTCTGAAGTCGTATGCAAAAGTTATATAAGTTCTAGCGATTAGAGTTTTAAATAAAATAAAATAAAAAAAACGAAAAATGGACTAAAGTATGAGAAGCTTACCATGTCAGCACCTTCTTCCCCCTTCACCCATCTACTCCTGTACAATACACTCACAAGAAAAATTAAACCCACCAATATACATAACTTCTCTCCTCAATCTCTTTCTTGTTTCTCAACGAAAACTCGAATGGATAGATCCAACAAATTTTTCTTCGCGCACACTTCCTCTCCATCACAATAACTTCAAGCTCGCTCCACCCATAAAATTGCATCCACCAGCTTCCTCACGCATGCACCATGTAGGTTGCGACAATTTTTGTCGTGAAATCCACCCAAATTTGCACACAAGATGCTATTCCATGTCACAAACCCGAATACGATGTTCAACTCGTGCATCGATCCCTATATAAATCAAGAATCTCAATCCTAGCTTCTTATCCTTCACTTTAGCAGTTGTCGACACCACTCAAATTCCATCACACCTCTAAATTTAGGTATGAGATCGAAGATAATTAAGATACGAGTACGCTAGAATAAAACAAGAATTATTTTTTGTGCAGCATTTTAGGAGATCTAATGTTTTCTCATAGGATATATAAGAGGAGCGACCATTGACATTTTCTGAAAGAAATACAGGGTGCGGCTATTTGTTTCATTTGTTGTCATATGAGAAAATAATGAAATATAAGAAATCAATAAACATAAGATGATTAATTTCTAAATTTAATTCTTTCTATATTTTGGATTTGCAATATTTTCTTTGTCCATCATTAATTACATGTTACCTAAAATATGCCATTTCATTAACACCGAAACCATTGGATATAATTAAATTTCTAATGAATGCTTATACTATGATTCGATAAAACCATAAAATGTCATATGGACATAAGTAGCATTTATTCACACATGCATATACTATTTATTTCAATTTCTATATATTCATTTTTTTATTTTATTTTTAAAGTTCATTAATTTTATTTATATCCAAATGGAACCCTAAATAATTTATATTAAGCTTCGAAATTTGATTGTTCGGTAAACGTTATTTTGAAAATTACGCTTTTAACCAATCAGTTTGACACATATGATTTCCATCCCTGATTAATGGAATTCAAGTTACGTTGAAAGTGATTATTATATCTACAACAAATAGTGAGAGTAATTTTGGTCAACAAATTCTTCTTTGCTATTATTGTAATTGAATCCAAACTAAATGTTCATTCCATTTACAACCATTATTTAATTCCATCAATTTACATACATTAAAACCTTAAATTCAATTATTATTTACCAATTTCTATTGAACATTAATTCTATTAAATTAATTAACATTCCTTTTTATTCAACTTTCATAAGTAGCAAATTTTATCGTTTTAATTACTCAAAAAGTTACCATAGTTTAAAACGAATTCACATATAAAATTCAAAGTTAATTATTACAAAAATCTATACGCATTTTAATTTCCGTTTATTCACCTTTTAAATTAAATTCAAAGATTTATAAACTCTATTCAAATCAATTCAAATATAACTTATAAATCAACTATCGTTAATTGTTAATTCAATTTTTCATTATTTATAATTCAAGTTCTATTTCAACTATTAATCACACCAATCAATTTCATTAAATACATTAATATTAATTCCCACTTTCAACCTTTATCGAAATAAATAAATCCTAAATTTATTTGCGATCAATGCAAGTTATTATCGCAATAATAGGTTGAATTTCATTATTTTAAACAATTCAATTATGTTTTCAACATAGAATTTCACAATTTAAATCATTAAATATTATTTTAAATCCATATAATATCAAAAACATATTAAATTAAATAATAAAATTTATCGCAAAATTTTGGGATGTTACATTCTCCCCCACTTAAAAACTTATCGTCCTCGAAAAGGAACGTAGAAATGAAGTGATAAAATAAAGTTGAAATAATATAAAATTTCTACTAAAAATAGAAAATTTAACTTATACAAAACTCAAATTTTCACAAAATTTCTAAGTCATAATTTCACGAAAAATTTCGGTGGAGTCTCCTTTGTACGGTTTGGTCTGGAAAACAATAATATATAATGATTCCAAATATACATCTCATCTCAATGATGAGGCATCCCAAAATTGGGGAAAACAATATAAATTGTCAAAATACGATATATAATTCGATATATGTACCTTTCATTTGCGTTATTAGCGATTTATTTATTTTTGAACAAGCATTAGCAAATTTTTATGCGCAAGGAGCTCCAATGCAAGCAAATTGCAATCAGTACTTATAACGCTCTACAACATATAAAAGAAATAATATTTATATGTTTATAGTAAGCACAAATGCATTAGCAAATGCAACTAAAATATAAATAAAACATCCAATCAATTATATTCATTCAAACAAGCAACCAAACAAAATTTTTCAATGTCACTTTTTATTAGCTTGATTTCATCGTTTATTTCACTTTTAAACAATTCATAATTTCATTTGTTATATTTCAGTTTATTACCAATTAATTCGCTTAATTAATTTTTCATTGATTTGGTTAATTCACATTACTAAACATAACATAACCAAGCATATGTCGTTTTCATTACATAACTTAAATTTTATTTATATTGTAACCAATCAAATTTTTCTTCACTTTCATTATCCCTTCTTATACCTGTCCATTAATTAATTGCTTATTCTTATAACATTCAACTTTCTAATTAACTGGTAAGTTATTCATGCTACAGAACAGAATTAATTATTACACAAATTTCAATGGTTACCATTTGTTTCATTTTATTATCCAATTCTTAAGATTTTTTATTTTAATTATAACTCTCTTAACACTCGGAAGTTTCAATTCATTACTTATTCAAGATTTCAAGAATTAAATTTCGGGTTCTTTTTTTTTCAATTTTTTTTATTTATATAATATATCGTTTACATAAAATCATATTAAAAAGGGGTCTAAATAAAGTTCAACTTCGTAAAACAAAATCTAAAATATAAATGTCTCCCTACTTAGACTCTTGAGAATAAACATCGATGATGCGTGCACTCATCACCGAAATCATTTTCAAAGAAAAGAGGGTATACACTTATTACTTTTTTTTCTTTCAATAATTCATCTAAAAACAATTTCTATTTGAAACACTTTTAAAATATAAACATATTATTTCAAACCATTTGCAAATCGATATTAAAAAATCGCCCGGAACCAAATTCTCAGATTCATATTTTACTTCTTATTTCATTATCAATAAATTTTCAATATTTGATTTTTTTCTTAAACCAATCAACAACCAAAGGTTTTAATTATTAATTAATCGAGTAATAGATGATGAAAATTTAATATTATCATCACTAAAATCAAAATTCATGTAATTTCAAATAATTATATATATGCATAAAATATAATTCAAAACAATATTATGTCCATAAGTCCTATTCGAGTGTTTAGAAATCCCTATCGATACATTGGCGTCCCAAGTACCGACCAAAATTCATAAATACTCAACAGAACAAATCAACACAACGCAAAGTCATTTTATATCAAAATTACAAGTACGCTCTCACATACACACTCAAACTCATTCTAGGGTATTACTACCCCATCTCTAATGAGTTAATCCCAAATAGAGCCAATGTTTTCGCTAAACCAAAGCTCTGATACCAAATGTAACATCCCGATATTTTTGACCGTTCAAATCGACAATGATCCTCAATGTCGACTTGAACAAATCAAAAATAAGGATAGTTATTGGGATTTATATAAGAAAAAAAGAAGAGAAGGAGAAGAACAAATACAGAATCTCGCTGCAGAAGGACTAAATATAATAAATAAATAACAGTTTATAAAGCTGTTAAAAACATACATTTTATTTCATTTACAACAATTATCAGAGTAAATTAACATACAACATACTGATGCATTTGCAGCGGAATAATAATTATAGTACGTCTATTGAATTCCATCTTCATCTTGTATCTTCAAAGTAAGAAATCTTCGCTAACTGCAACTCGGTCTGACCCGAGCGTATTGCATAAAAAGAAACACAACAAACACTCGGATCAGAACTAAATCATTCTCATATTAGTTAAATCAAATTTCATGTAATAATATGAATGCAATAACTTAAGAGATGTTACGGGAATTTCCATCTCCTAAGGATCCGTCAAACTAATACTATATAATATAATACGCTATTATAATAATGTCTATGGTTAAATATAACATAATAAAATAATGTAAGCGGGATTACCATTATTACCCTTACACCATTTATACCGTTGCCGTACAGTTTGCATATAACACACCAGTACGTCGGCGGATAGGGATGCGCCGTGATACGACAACGTTAAATCAAAATCGTAGGGGGCTCGATCAGGATAAATATGACAAGGCATCGAGGCAATACCCATCAGTAGTGATTCTACCGGATTGCTGACCCAGGCCGGTGGTAACGCATAGCCGCAACTACCGCCCACCCCAGACATACCCCCAAAATCAATCAAAGGCGCCAATCAATCACAAGTATATATGTGGAATCGAAGAAGTATGCCTGCTCAGAGTAGCTAACTCAATTAACCTGGGTATGGCTCCTGTTTTAGTCATTTTAATTATGACCGAAGGTCAAGGCTATCCATCATCGTTCTCTTTCTCCAAATCCAGTAATCGCCTCCAAATCCATCCAACACCATTTCTGGAACTCCACCACGTACACAGTTGTTAAAGTGGTTTTCGGTATTGGCAGAGAGTACGACAATATCCGATCCCGGTCTCTTTAACGACCAAATGTTTACATTTTTCACACCGGTCAGTTCTTTTACATTTCAAAGGGGGTTCGTACTTCATATCAAAAATATCATATTTTCTAAAATCATTTCAATAGTCAAAATATAATGTTTCATAATGAAATCTCCTTTAAAAACCAAACTTAAATCTTGGACAATTCCAACTTTTAAAATAATTTGAATATTAAGATAGTAAAAATATATATGAAATAGTTTAGATATATAATTTGAAGTAGTTGAAAAATAAATAGTTTGTAATTAAAATAGAATTATCAAATTTAGTAAAATCTATAGTTAAAATATTAGAATAATTTATAAAATAAATAGTTAATTATAAAATGATTTATTTAAAATAATTATAAAATAAAATAGTAATAAAGTAAAATAGTTTATACAGAAAATATAATTATTATTAAAATAGTTTATAAAGAATGGTTTTGAAATACTATAGTTGGAATTAGAATCGTTCTCTAACATTTTCAATTAAACTTGAAGTCATATTTCAATCTTCAATTCAATCAACTCAAATTTTTATAATTCCATCGATTAAACTTCCAATTTACATTCATTTCACTTTGATCAAATTAATTCAAATAGTTACGTTCCAAATTAGATTCTCATTTTCAATGATTTCAATTTATGTCAAATATCGAGTTCACAATTCACATGTAATTCAAATCAATGTTGATTCATAATAAAATTCAAAGGTGGGTGAAACTATTCAATTTCAATAAATTCGATTTATATTATATTTCACTATTTATTTAGCTTCAGTTACAATACAAATTTATTTCCTTTTCTTATATATATTTCAAAATTCGAGGTTCAAGTTCAAAAGAAATAAATTATAAAACATCGCTTATATGGTCTTTAAAACAATATTTCAAAATTCATGGTTAAAACAAATTTTATTTAACCAACCGGTGTCCGTATATAATTTTTTATCCTATGGCCAAGTAATACTTAAATTTTTAATTTTAGTATTTGGGAAAGGATATATATCATTTCAATCCAAATTAGGGTCATAGGTATTTATCATTTCAACCTACATTCTTAATTCATTTTAATGATTAACCCCGGGTTTATTCGATGCCCGTAACATCTAGGGTAATGATTGGGATTAATCGGCACAACAACGGTCATATACAAATAAATATGAATAACAGGCAAATTTACATAATTAACATCAATATGTCAACATATCAAATTCAAGCCATTCGTCACATCGATACATACAAACAGTTCAATATCACATAAATGTACAAATTATCAGGTGTCAGGTTTTAAACAGTAATTAAATGTCAAATTTTTAACTTAACTGAAAACATAAATTTAACAGTCAAAATTAACTACACTATCAATGCAAATAAACATAATATGCAAAATTAAACTGTCAAACATCAATCCAAACAATCATATCATGACATAATATTATTTTAACTAATATTAGAATACTTTAGTTAAGCGTGAGTGGGTTAAATCACTCACCTTGGTTCTATATGCGATTGAAATCCAAATTTTAGCCCAAAAATTTTCAGTCTTAGAATCAATCCAAACCAACGCCATCTCGAAGAGCTCGTTGATACGATTCAAATGCAACAAACCGCGTGTCATTCTGAAGTCGTATGCAAAAATTATATAAGATCTAGCGATTAGAGTTTTAAATAAAATAAACGAAGAATGGACTAAAATATGAGAAGCTTGCCATGTCAGCACCTTCTTCCCCCTTCACCCATCTACTCCTGTACAATACACTCACAAGAAAAATTAAACCCACCAATATACATAACTTCTCTCCTCAATCTCTTTCTTGTTTCTCAACGAAAACTCGAATGGATAGATCCAACAAATTTTTCTTCGCGCACACTTCCTCTCCATCACAATAACTTCAAGCTCGCTCCACCCATAAAATCGCATCCACCAGCTTCCTCACGCATGCACCATGTAGGTTGCGACAATTTTTGTCGTGAAATCCACCCAAATTTGCACACAAGATGCTATTCCATGTCACAAACTCTAATACGATGTTCAACTCATGCATCGATCCCTATATAAATCAAGAATCTCAATCCTAGCTTCTTCTCCTTCACTTTAGCAGTTGTCGACACCACTCAAATTCCATCACACCTCTAAATTTTGGTATGAGATCGAAGATAATTAAGATACGAGTACGCTAGAATAAAACAAGAATTTTTTTGTGCAGTATTTTAGGAGATCTAATGTTTTCTCATAGGATATATAAGAGGAGCGACCATTGACATTTTCTGAAAGAAATACAGGGTGCGGCTATTTGTTTCATTTGTTGTCATATGAGAAAATAATGAAATATAAGAAATCAATAAACATAAGATGATTAATTTCTAAATTTAATTCTTTCTATATTTTGGATTTGCAATATTTTCTTTGTCCATCATTAATTACATGTTACCTAAAATATGCCATTTCATTAACACCGAAACCATTGGATATAATTAAATTTCTAATGAATGCTTATACTATGATTCGATAAAACCATAAAATGTCATATGGACATAAGTAGCATTTATTCACACATGCATATACTATTTATTTCAATTTCTATATATTCATTTTTTTATTTTATTTTTAAAGTTCATTAATTTTATTTATATCCAAATGGAACCTTAAATACTTTATATTTAGCTTCGAAATTTGATTGTTCGGTAAACGTTATTTTGAAAATTACGCTTTTAACCAATCAGTTTGACACATATGATTTCCATCCCTGATTAATGGAATTCAAGTTACGTTGACAGTGATTATTATATCTACAACAAATAGTGAGAGTAATTTTGATCAACAAATTCTTCTTTGCTATTATTGTAATTGAATCCAAACTAAATGTTCATTCCATTTACAACCATTATTTAATTCCATCAATTTACATACATTAAAACCTTAAATTCAATTATTATTTACCAATTTCTATTGAACATTAATTCTATTAAATTAATTAACATTCCTTTTTATTCAACTTTCATAAGTAGAAAATTTTATCGTTTTGATTACTCAAAAAGTTACCATAGTTTAAAACGAATTCACATATAAAATTCAAAGTTAATTATTACAAAAATCTATACGCATTTTAATTTCCGTTTATTCTCCTTTTAAATTAAATTCAAAGATTTATAAACTCTATTCAAATCAATACAAATAAATTAATGTAACTTATAAATCAACTATCGTTAATTGTTAATTCAATTTTTCATTATTTATAATTCAAGTTCTATTTCAACTATTAATCACACCAATCAATTTCATTAAATACATTAATATTAATTCCCACTTTCAACCTTTATCGAAATAAATAAATCCTAAATTTATTTGCGATCAATGCAAGTCATTATCGCAATAATAGGTTGAATTTCATTATTTTAAACAATTCAATTATGTTTTCAACACAGAATTTCACAATTTAAATCATTAAATATTATTTAAAATCCATATAATATCAGAAACATGTTAAATTAAATAATAAAATTTATCGCAAAATTTTGGGATGTTACATTCTCCCCCAGTTAAAAACTTATCGTCCTCGAAAAGGAACGTAGAAATGAAGTGATAAAATAAAGTTGAAATAATATAAAATTTCTACTAAAAATAGAAAATTTAACTTATACAAAACTCAAATTTTCACAAAATTTCTAAGTCATAATTTCACGAAAAATTTCGGCGGAGTCTCCTTTGTACGGTTTGGTCTGGAAAACAATAATATATAATGATTCCAAATATACATCTCATCTCAATGATGAGGCATCCCAAAATTGGGGAAAACAATATAAATTGTCAAAATACGATATATAATTCGATATATGTACCTTTCATTTGCGTTATTAGCGATTTATTTATTTTTGAACAAGCATTAGCAAATTTTTATGCGCAAGGAGCTCCAATGCAAGCAAATTGCCATCAGTACTTATAACGCTCTACAACATATAAAAGAAATAATATTTATATGTTTATAGTAAGCACAAATGCATTAGCAAATGCAACTAAAATATAAATAAAACATCCAATCAATTATATTCATTCAAACAAGCAACCAAACAAAATTTTTCAATGTCACTTTTTATTAGCTTGATTTCATTGTTTATTTCACTTTTAAACAATTCATAATTTCATTTGTTATATTTCAGTTTGTTACCAATTAATTCGCTTAATTAATTTTTCATTGATTTAGTTAATTCACATTACTAAGCATAACATAACCAAGCATATGTCGTTTTCATTACATAACTTAAATTTTATTTATATTGTAACCAATCAAATTTTTCTTCACTTTCATTATCCCTTCTTATACTTGTCCATTAATTAATTGCTTATTCTTATAACATTCAACTTTCTAATTAATTGGTAAGTTATTCATGCTACAGAACAGAATTAATTATTACACAAATTTCAATGGTTACCATTTGTTTCATTTTATTATCCAATTCTTAAGATTTTTTATTTTAATTATAACTCTCTTAACACTCGGAAGTTTCAATTCATTACTTATTCAAGATTTCAAGAATTAAATTTCGGGTTCTTTTTTTTTCAATTTTTTTTCTTTATATAATATATCGTTTACATAAAATCATACTAAAAAGGGGTCTAAATAAAGTTCAACTTCGTAAAACAAAATCTAAAATATAAATGTCTCCCTACTTAGACTCTTGAGATTAAACATCGATGATGCGTGCACTCATCACCGAAATCATTTTCAAAGAAAAGAGGGTATACACTTATTACTTTTTTTCTTTCAATAATTCATCTAAAAACAATTTCTATTTGAAACACTTTTAAAATATAAACATATTATTTCAAACCATTTGCAAATCGATATTAAAAAATCGCCCGGAACCAAATTCTTAGATTCATATTTTACTTCTTATTTCATTATCAATAAATTTTCAATATTTGATTTTTTTCTTAAACCAATCAACAACCAAAGGTTTTAATTATTAATTAATCGAGTAATAGATGATGAAAACTTAATATTATCATCACTAAAATCAAAATTCATGTAATTTCAAATAATTATATATATGCATAAAATATAATTCAAAACAATATTATGTCCATAAGTCCTATTCGAGTGTTTAGAAATCCCTATCGATACATTGGCGTCCCAAGTACTGACCAAAATTCATAAATACTCAACAGAACAAATCAACACAACGCAAAGTCATTTTATATCAAAATTACAAGTACGCTCTCTCATATACACTCAAACTCATTCTAGGGTATTACTACCCCATCTCTAATGAGTTAATCCCAAATAGAGCCAAGGTTTTCGCTAAACCAAAGCTCTGATACCAAATGTAACATCCCGATATTTTTGACCGTTCAAATCGACAATGATCCTCAATGTCGACTTGAACAAATCAAAAATAAGGATAGTTATTGGGATTTATATAAGAAAAAAAGAAGAGAAGAAGAAGAACAAATACAGAATCTCGCAGCGGAAGGACTAAATATAATAAATAAATAACAGTTTATAAAGCTGTTAAAAACATACATTTTATTTCATTTACAACAATTATCAGAGTAAATTAACATACAACATACCGATGCATTTGCAGCGGAATAATAATTATAGTACGTCTATTGAATTCCATCTTCATCTTGTATCTTCAAAGTAAGAAATCTTCGCTAACTGCAACTCGGTCTGACCCGAGCGTATTGCATAAAAAGAAACACAACAAACACTCGGATCAGAACTAAATCATTCTCATATTAGTTAAATCAAATTTCATGTAACAATATGAATGCAATAACTTAAGAGATGTTACGGGAATTTCCATCTCCTAAGGATCCGTCAAACTAATACTATATAATATAATACGCTATTATAATAATGTCTATGGTTAAATATAACATAATAAAATAATGTAAGCGGGATTACCATTATTACCCTTACACCGTTTATACCGTTGCCGTACAGTTTGCATATAACACACCAGTACGTCGGCGGATAGGGATGCGCCGTGATACGACAACGTTAAATCAAAATCGTAGGGGGCTCGATCAGGATAAATATGACAAGGCATCGAGGCAATACCCATCAGTAGTGATTCTACCGGATTGCTGACCCAGGCCGGTGGTAACGCATAGCCGCAACTACCGCCCACCCCAGACATACCCCCAAAATCAATCAAAGGCGCCAATCAATCACAAGTATATATGTGGAATCGAAGAAGTATGCCTGCTCAGAGTAGCTAACTCAATTAACCTGGGTATGGCTCCTGTTTTAGTCATTTTAATTATGACCGAAGGTCAAGGCTATCCATCATCGTTCTCTTTCTTCAAATCCAGTAATCGCCTCCAAATCCATCCAACACCACATCTGGAACTCCACCACGTACACAGTTGTTAAAGTGGTTTTCGGTATTGGCAGAGAGTACGACAATATCCGATCCCGGTCTCTTTAACGACCAAACGTTTACATTTTTCACACCGGTCAGTTCTTTTACATTTCAAAGGGGGTTCGTACTTCATATCAAAAATATCATATTTTCTAAAATCATTTCAATAGTCAAAATATAATGTTTCATAATGAAATCTCCTTTAAAAACCAAACTTAAATCTTGGACAATTCCAACTTTTAAAATAATTTGAATATTAAGATAGTAAAAATATATATGAAATAGTTTAGATATATAATTTGAAGTAGTTGAAAAATAAATAGTTTGTAATTAAAATAGAATTATCAAATTTAGTAAAATCTATAGTTAAAATATTAGAATAATTTATAAAATAAATAGTTAATTATAAAATGATTTATTTAAAATAATTATAAAATAAAATAGTAATAAAGTAAAATAGTTTATACAGAAAATATAATTATTATTAAAATAGTTTATAAAGAATGGTTTTGAAATACTATAGTTGGAATTAGAATCGTTCTCTAACATTTTCAATTAAACTTGAAGTCATATTTCAATCTTCAATTCAATCAACTCAAATTTTTATAATTCCATCGATTAAACTTCCAATTTACATTCATTTCACTTTGATCAAATTAATTCAAATAGTTACGTTCCAAATTAGATTCTCATTTTCAATGATTTCAATTTATGTCAAATATCGAGTTCACAATTCACATGTAATTCATATCAATGTTGATTCATAATAAAATTCAAAGGTGGGTGAAACTATTCAATTTCAATAAATTCGATTTATATTATATTTCACTATTTATTTAGCTTCAGTTACAATACAAATTTATTTCCTTTTCTTATATATATTTCAAAATTCGAGGTTCAAGTTCAAAAGAAATAAATTATAAAACATCGCTTATATGGTCTTTAAAACAATATTTCAAAATTCATGGTTAAAATAAATTTTATTTAACCAACCGGTGTCCGTATATAATTTTCTATCCTATGGCCAAGTAATACTTAAATTTTTAATTTTAGTATTTGGGAAAGGATATATATCATTTCAATCCAAATTAGGGTCATAGGTATTTATCATTTCAACCTACATTCTTAATTCATTTTAATGATTAACCCCGGGTTTATTCGATGCCCGTAACATCTAGGGTAATGATTGGGATTAATCGGCACAACAACGGTCATATACAAATAAATATGAATAACAGGCAAATTTACATAATTAACATCAATATGTCAACATATCAAATTCAAGCCATTCGTCACATCAATACATACAAACAGTTCAATATCACATAAATGTACAAATTATCAGGTGTCAGGTTTTAAACAGTAATTAAATGTCAAATTTTTAACTTAACTGAAAACATAAATTTAACAGTCAAAATTAACTACACTATCAATGCAAATAAACATAATATGCAAAATTAAACTGTCAAACATCAATCCAAACAATCATATCATGACATAATATTATTTTAACTAATATTAGAATACTTTAGTTAAGCGTGAGTGGGTAAAATCACTCACCTTGGTTCTATATGCGATTGAAATCCAAATTTTAGCCCAAAAATTTTCAGTCTTAGAATCAATCCAAACCAACGCCATCTCGAAGAGCTCGTTGATACAATTCAAATGCAACAAACCGCGTGTCATTCTGAAGTCGTATGCAAAAATTATATAAGATCTAGCGATTAGAGTTTTAAATAAAATAAAATAAAATAAACGAAGAATGGACTAAAATATGAGAAGCTTGCCATGTCAGCACCTTCTTCCCCCTTCACCCATCTACTCCTGTACAATACACTCACAAGAAAAATTAAACCCACCAATATACATAACTTCTCTCCTCAATCTCTTTCTTGTTTCTCAACGAAAACTCGAATGGATAGATCCAACAAATTTTTCTTCGCGCACACTTCCTCTCCATCACAATAACTTCAAGCTCGCTCCACCCATAAAATTGCATCCACCAGCTTCCTCACGCATGCACCATGTAGGTTGCGACAATTTTTGTCGTGAAATCCACCCAAATTTGCACACAAGATGCTATTCCATGTCACAAACTCGAATATGATGTTCAACTCATGCAACGATCCCTATATAAATCAAGAATCTCAATCCTAGCTTCTTATCCTTCACTTTAGCAGTTGTCGACACCACTCAAATTCCATCACACCTCTAAATTTAGGTATGAGATCGAAGATAATTAAGATACGAGCACGCTAGAATAAAACAAGAATTTTTATTTGTGCAGTATTTTAGGAGATCTAATGTTTTCTCATAGGATATATAAGAGGAGCGACCGTTGACATTTTCTGAAAGAAATACAGGGTGCGGCTATTTGTTTCATTTGTTGTCATATGAGAAAATAATGAAATATAAGAAATCAATAAACATAAGATGATTAATTTCTAAATTTAATTCTTTCTATATTTTGGATTTGCAATATTTTCTTTGTCCATCATTAATTACATGTTACCTAAAGTATGCCATTTCATTAACACCAAAACCATTGGATATAATTAAATTTCTAATGAATGCTTATACTATGATTCGATAAAACCATAAAATGTCATATGGACATAAGTAGCATTTATTCACACATGCATGTACTATTTATTTCAATTTCTATATATTCATTTTTTTATTTTATTTTTAAAGTTCATTAATTTTATTTATATCCAAATGGAACCTTAAATACTTTATATTAAGCTTCGAAATTTGATTGTTCGGTAAC
The DNA here is from genome assembly GCA_030737875.1 of Allium sativum. Taxonomy (NCBI): domain Eukaryota; kingdom Viridiplantae; phylum Streptophyta; class Magnoliopsida; order Asparagales; family Amaryllidaceae; genus Allium; species Allium sativum. The sequence continues at coordinate 299,511,643 of CM060925.1, read as the reverse complement.
CGTTATTTTGAAAATTACGCTTTTAACCAATCAGTTTGACACATATGATTTCCATCCCTGATTAATGGAATTCAAGTTACGTTGACAGTGATTATTATATCTACAACAAATAGTGAGAGTAATTTTGATCAACAAATTCTTCTTTGCTATTATTGTAATTGAATCCAAACTAAATGTTCATTCCATTTATAACTATTATTTAATTCCATCAATTTACATACATTAAAACCTTAAATTCAATTATTATTTACCAATTTCTATTGAACATTAATTCTATTAAATTAATTAACATTCCTTTTTATTCAACTTTCATAAGTAGCAAATTTTATCGTTTTGATTACTCAAAAAGTTACCATAGTTTAAAACGAATTCACATATAAAATTCAAAGTTAATTATTACAAAAATCTATACGCATTTTAATTTCCGTTTATTCACCTTTTAAATTAAATTCAAAGATTTATAAACTCTATTCAAATCAATACAAATAAATTAAAATAACTTATAAATCAACTATCGTTAATTGTTAATTCAATTTTTCATTATTTATAATTCAAGTTCTATTTCAACTATTAATCACACCAATCAATTTCATTAAATACATTAATATTAATTCCCACTTTCAACCTTTATCGAAATAAATAAATCCTAAATTTATTTGCGATCAATGCAAGTTATTATCGCAATAATAGGTTGAATTTCATTATTTTAAACAATTCAATTATGTTTTCAACATAGAATTTCACAATTTAAATCATTAAATATTATTTAAAATCCATATAATATCAAAAACATATTAAATTAAATAATAAAATTTATCGTAAAATTTTGGGATGCTACAATAAAGGAGCCGTCCTTTAATGGAATATGGACTAAATGTATAATTTGGCAGATCAGTAAAATCAATTACTGATATATATGTTGATTTGCATGGTAATGTGCATTTTCACTTTTTTTCCTCTTGAATCATTTTCCAATTATGTTGTTCCTCTGTGTATGTGTATATATATATATATATGTATATTGATCTAAATATTGCTTATTTTTGTTGTGACAGGACCAAATTGCTCATGTTTTAGACAAAATATCAGAAGCAAAGCAAGATTAAGTATTTGATTACTTTGTAAGTAACTTGTTAACGCAAGTATATTGACGTATTAGTGACAAGTATGTATGAATTGTTAAGTTTGGATATGTGAGAAGTAATTTGAATTATATGTATGAAATATTAAGTTTGAATATATAAATGTTGTTTCAATGATACGTATGAAATATTATGTTGTGGTTTACGTGTTTGTTTGTGAAATATGTTATGTTTTTACATATTTGAGAAATAGATTATGAGATATATGAGCATTTTTTGAATGATATGTATGTATTTAAAATTAACGAAAGAGCTATAATGGTGATATACAAATGGTAAATGCTATGGATTGGTATGCAAGATTATAGGGCTTTTAAAACGCTATAAATGATTCCCTACAAACTCTATTAGTAACTTAGTGTAAATGCTATTCAAATGTACCCCTAAACGCTATAAAACTATACAATAAAACGCTCTAGAAATAAAAGAAAACGCTATAGTAGAAGCTGACATAAACGCTATAACAGGTTGTTGTTGGGTATGATTTAATATAGCGTTTACGTTTGATAGCAAAGTAAAACGCTATAAGATATCAATTTTTAATAACGTTTTATTCAGTGCTATTTAAAGTCGACGGCCTAAGATAGCATGTCGTTACATGGCATTCTCTGAAATGCCATATTAAGATATAATAGCGTTTTTCAAATGCTATAAAATCCCTTTTTTGCTGTAGTGGAATTTTGGTGTTTGGAGGTTAGTAATAGCGGGTTGGGGGGTTTAGGGTTCAAGAATTCGGGCTGGAAATAATAATTGGGGGTGGAGGAATGGAGCTGAAAGCTCTCGGCAGGAAGATAAGCCGTTAATAACTGACGGTTCCTGACGGCCACCTACAGCTCGATGAAAACCGTCGGAATATAGCCGTCGGAAACCATCGGGCTCCCCTATCGAAAATTATAATGTTTCTAGTAGTGATTTTTACATGCACATCAATAACCGATAGTATATATGTTACAAAATTTACCACGCACCTACCACTAATGGTTATAATCGTTGGTACTTCGATTTGTAACGGTTATAACTCTTACGAAACGATAATTTTGGTGGTGTGAGAAACAAGTTTTGGGGTGAGTTGAGATATTCCATCAATGATTTCATGATCAAAGTCAATGAGGTAGTAGACCCCAACATTTCTGGGGAGTGAGTTGAAAAGGGATGTCCATTTTGCAGTACCAAAAGCATAGTAGGTGCAACATTCACTGTGGCATTACAAAAAACAGAACACATGCAACCTTTGGTGCACAACGAACCACCACCAACTGCTTTGACGACTTCTAGCACGCCGTGCGTATTATTGCCAACCGAAGTCGCATCAACAGAATTCAAATTACATTGCCAGATTGCCTCACCACATAACCCTATTGTACCCAATGTACTATGTAGGACAGGAAAATCGCATGCTGAGCCAAACACTAGAGGCGCAGTGGGCACTAGACGATGAAAAGCAGAAACGTTGGAGTTCGCAACCTGGAACGACCAAAATTCAACAGATCTAGGGTTACTGGCCTATAGCGATTTGCCTTCCACGACATGGAAGAAAAATGAAAATAGTCAAATCGAAGTGAAAACATGCGAAGATGTTAAATGAGGAAGAAGTGATGATAAACGGGAATTACTGTAGAAGGCAAGAAAAGCGGATCGGGAGAACCGCCATTATTGTAGATATAAATTAATTTAGTTAAAATATATTTAGTAGAAAAATCTATGAACTTTATATGTTGTGATAGTAGTAAAAAGGTGTTGTAATCATCACACTACTTGGAAACAGTTCACATTCCATGAACTCTTTCCTATGGATGGCCATGGGGTTGGGTTTAGGGTCCAAACTCGATTGACCCACCTTCATTTTGGCCCTTTTAAAACTGTTTTATTTGATCATCAACGCGAATAAACCTAGGACTTTTTTCTAAGAGCTTATGATATGAACATTATATACTTTTAACCAATAAGCTATAAAGTTTTCGTGTTACTAAGTTGAATCAATAATAATCATATAGTAACAAATGTATATTATTAGAACTGTACATCATACCACTTACTTTTATTATACTTTCTTATTATTGTAAACTCATTTTTATTTAATTTACCATTTAATGGAAAAAATATAAATAAATAAATTTATTTTGAAAGTTAAGCATAAAATTTTATTAATCACAAGATATTTACAATACATATTTGAGCATATACAAGTATGCTATGACCTTTAATCTAGCACTAACTAAACTCAACAACTTTCACTGGCAATAACCCTATAATGCCAAAAATAACAAACGAAAATAGAAACTTACAACATGATAAAATAGAAAGTATTCTTGCTGCATGTTGTAGGATATCTTGCATTTTATAAAACTTTGTCGAAATCAGCTACTAGCCAATCATCAAACCTCACCACCAAACAAGGTTCATAACATCACATGTCCTCTTGCAAATTTCCTCAGAGTAATGGATCATCACCAAACAATCACGTGAAGAAAGGATCAAATAGAGGTGAAGGATTCCTTCGCGTGTGTCTTTTCTTAGATTTGATTGAACCAACAACAGGCTGTATATCCTCTATATTTAATTCAATCCCCTCATCAAGATCGTCACTATCCCAAAATTTACCTTTTAGCTTCTTGCCCTTTGACTTTGATGAGGGATGAGCACTCGTAGGCACAGCAGAGGAGAGAATGGCAGGATCAATCATAGGTGGAGGAAGTCCAAGATGATCAGGCGGCTTTAAATGAGCATATGGGGACTTCTCACTCAATACTGTAGCACCTGACTGAGCTGAAGAATCCTTTAATGAAAAACTAGCCATAGCAGATGAATTAGTACTAAATGTCGAAGAACATGACATAGTGGTAGCAGCCGATGAACTAGAAGCAGCTAAAATAACTGATGCTAATAAACTAGTGCATAAAGAAGCATTTAAAGAGCTCAGAGCTGTAGAACATGCACTAGTAGTGTGATCTGATAAATGAGTTAAATCTGAATGCACAGTTGTATCCTCAAACAAATTTCCAATACAAGTATTCTCTTCAAAATCAACATTTATGTCCTTATTCACATTAACTTCTGTATTTGCAGAATCAACATTCCCAGGATTGTCATTAAAATCTGATGTTGATTGCTTGTTAGCTCCATTATGAACTTGTCCATTAAAATCATTCACATCTTCCTCCATGTTGTTTAAGTTTTCAAAGGGATTATTACTTTCTTTCCTAGCATTAGCAGAAATGTTTGCATTACTTTGACCCCTATCCCCATCCTTTCTCCTCCAATACTTCTATTTCCTATTAAAGACATTAGTCCACTTATCAAAGTTAGCATTAGCATTCGTGTCCCTATATTGCTTATGATTCTGCTCATCCACTTTTTCATGAAAATTCTGCATATCAACTTTAACTTGATTCACATTTTCCTCTTGATTATTTGAATGTAGCTCACAATGGATGGTGTCATGACCGAAAAGCTTATAGTTAACACAAATTTTCGGTTTTCAATCATAGTTGACTTTCACAGTTGGGCAGTGATCACACAATCCATCGACCTCAATAAAATCTGGAAGAGCGAAATCAGGTGATACTTCAACCAAAGCCTTTGCCTATCCAAACCTATTCAACCTTTCAGTGCTAGTGTCATAACATATAAGCCTACCTATATGATTGACTAACCAATTAATTCCAATCAATGTCCATAAGATCAAAGGAATTTGGTATAGATGTATCCAAACAGGGACTTTACGAATCTGGGATTGAACACAGGCAATAGACGGATCCCAAACAGTAATGATAAACATTCGACCACGAATGAAAATAGGATCGGATCTCAAAATTTTCTCCCTATCGGAATCATTAGTGAATCTAAAATAGAAATAACAACCATCTGATTTTATATCAACTTCCCCAACCAATTTCCAATGACTATGTAAGAAATTAGCTACTGCTTGAAAGGATAAAGTTCCATCGAGGAAGAAACTAATAGGATAGTTATTCCAGTAATTAATACCTGCCTGCCTCACGAGATCTGGGATCTGTTTCTTCTTACCATCTCTGATAATATCAAAATGAATTGGCCTGTATGAATCAGCATTCCGTGGAGCAGATCTGAATAAAGAAGCATAATCCGATTTGACAAGAGAAGGAAAGGATGCCGCCGATGAATTAGTAGTGTTGGAAGGAGCACCCATCGAGAAAGAGGGATTGTCATGAGATGGTGGAGGATCTGGAGGAATAGAAGGAGGAAGGCGAGATGGCAGAGGGGGAAAGGAAGCAACGAACAAGGGTTGAGAAGAGGAAAAAGGTTTCGAATAAGGTGTCGATGCCGCCATTGGCACAGATTTTAGATCAGGGAACATTTAACATTAAATAAATAAATTTATGCATGTTAGCATACAATTTTGCCGGGTTTCGGGGCGGGTCGGGTTTATTCTTAGAGCATCTTTAGTGCAATCGTGATTATCATGCTAAATACATTACACATAAACACTTTAAAATTTAATGTAAAATTTTATCTCCAATGTTAATGTGAGATAGAATTATAATCTGATGTGGCACACAACATAGAAAATATAATGTTAATTGTAATGTCTAGTTATGGACATTGTATTTGACAATGTGAAACCAATAACAATTAATAAAAAATAACTAATCAAATAAATGTATTATTTATCACAACTTGATTGGCTTGAGGTGTTAATTTATTGTTTAAATAACATTTTGCGTTCGAGGTTTGTTTTTGTTTTTTCTTTTCTTTAAAGTGCTGTCTAATTGCATTGTTTTGACATTGCGAACACAAAAATTAAATTAGACATTACATGTTTAATACACTAGAGGTGCTCGGTATGTGTTTCAAGTTTGGGGTAAAAATCTAAATCCACATGGGGTCTAAGGGGTGGGGTTGAAAAGCCCCATGATGGGTTTGAAGCACTAAAAATTCATCTCAACTCATCTCTTTGTCATTCCAACATCAGAATTTCTTTAGGCATCCCAATTGAGAAACGACCTAAAATTGTTGCACGCATCCGACAATGTACAAGCTTACACACTTCCGCACTTATTAGTGTAAGGTTAACCATGAATTGGAAAATAAATATGATATTACATTTCAACTATTTATGTGGCTGCGGTGTGCCATGGAAAATAATCAGAAGTTCTCAGCAAAATAAGCTCGGAGAAATTTCTGTTTAGGCTCGTCTGGAATGCGCATGGGACGATAGTTTCTATCAAGCCATACTGCGGTGGAATTTTGGTGTTTGGAGGCTAGAAATAGCGGGTTGGGGGGTTTAGGGTTCAAGAATTCGGGATGGAAATAATTATTGGGGGTGGAGGAATGGAGCTGAAAGCTCTCGGCAGGAAGATAAGCCGTTTATAACTGACGGTTCCTAACGGCCACCTACAGCCCGTCGAAAACCGTCGGAATGTAGTCGTCGGAAACCATCGGCCTCCCTTGTCGATATTTATAATGTTTCTTGTAGTGATTTTTACATACACATCAATAACTGTTAGTATATATGTTACAATATTTACCACGCATCTTCCACTAATGGTTATAATCGTTGGTACTTTGATTTGTAACGGTTATAACTCTTACGAAACGACAGTTTTGGTGGTCTGAGAAACAAGTTCTGGGGTGATTTCAAGATCAAAGTCAACGAGGTAGTAGACCCCAACATTTCTGGGGAGTGAGTTGAAATGGGATGTCCATTTTGCAGTACCAAAAAGCATAGTAGGTGCAACATTCACTGTGGCATTATAACAAACAGAACACGTGCAACCTTTGGTGCACAACGAACCACCACCAGCTGCTTTGACGGCTTCTAGCACGCCGTGCGTATTATTGCCAACTGACGTCGCATCAACAGAATTCAAATTACATAGCCAGTTTGCCTCACCACACAACCCTATTGTACCCAATGTACTAGGTAGGACAGGAAAATCGCATGCTGAGCCAAACACTGGAGGCGCAGTAGGCACTGGACGACGAAAAGCAGAAACATTGGAGTTCGCAACCATGAAACGACCAAAATTCAACAGATCTAGGGTTACTGGCCTATAGCGATTTGCCTTCCACGACATGGAAGAAAAATGAAAACAGTCAAATCGAAGCGAAAACAGACGAAGACGTTAAATGAGGAAGAAGCGATGATAAACGGGAATTACTGAAGAAGGCAAGAAAAGCGGATCGGGAGAACCGCCATTGCTGTAGATATAAATTAATTTAGTTAAAGTATATTTAATAGAAAAATCTATGAACTTTATACGTTGTGATAGTAGTCAAAAGGTATTGTAATTATCACACTACTTGGAAACAGTTCACATTCCATGAACTCTTTCCTATGGATGGCCACGGGGTTGGGTTTAGGGTCCAAACCCGATTGACCCACCTTTATTTTGGCCCTTTTAAAACTGTTTCATTTGATCATCAGCGCGAATAAACCTAGGACCTTTTTCTAAGAGCTTATAATATGAACATTATATACTTTTAACCAATAAGCTATAAAGTTTTCGTGTTACTAAGTTGAATCAATAATAATGATATAGTAACAGATGTATATTATTAGAACTGTACATCATACCAATTACTTTTATTATACTTTCTTATTATTGTAAACACATTTTTATTTAATTTACCATTTAATGGAAAAAATATAAATAAATAAATTTATGCATGTTAGCATATAATTTTGCCGGGTTTCGGGACGGGTCGGGTTTACTCTTACAGCATCTTTAGTGCTATCGTGATTATCATGTTAAATACATTACACATAAACACATTAAAATTTAATGTAAAAATTTATCTACAATGTTAATGTGACATAGAATTTTAATCTGATGTGGCACACAACACATAAAATATATTGTTAATTGTAATGTCTAGTTATGGACATTGTATTTGACAATGTGAAACCAATAACAATTAATTAAAAATAACTAATCGAAATAAATATATTATTTATTACCACTTGATTGGCTTGAGGTGTTAATTTATTGTTTAAATAACATTTTGCAATCGAGGTTTGTTTTTGTTTTTTCTTTTCTTTAAAGTGTTGTCTAATTGCATTGTTTTGACATTGCGAACACAAAAATTAAATTAGACATTACATGTTTAATACACTAGAGGTGCTCGGTATGTGTTTCAAGTTTGGGGTAAAAATCTAAATCCACATGGGGTCTAAGGGGTGGGGTTGAAAAGCCCCATGATGGGTTTGAAGCACTAAAAACTCATCTCAACTCATCTCTTTGTCATTCCAACATCAGAATTTCTTTAGGCATCCCAATTGAGAAACGACCTAAAATTGTTGCACGCATCCGACAATGCACAAGCTTACACACTTCCGCACTTATTAGTATAAGGTTACCCATGAATTGGAAAATAAATATGATATTACATTTCAACTATTTATGTGGCTGCGGTGTGCCATGGAAAATAATCAGAAGTTCTCAGCAAAATAAGCTCGGAGAAATTTCTGTTTAGGCTCGTCTGGAATGCGCATGGGACGATAGTTTCTATCAAGCCATACTGCGGTGGCTTTTGCTTCGACAACAAGCTGATTGTCAGGTAATCTGTAGACGAAATCTTCAAGAAATATTCTTGTAGCCGAAATGCGTGATACCCTCACTTTCACTACAAATTTGTCTCCACTCTGCAGTTGCTAATAGTAACAATAACTAAGTTGAAGAGCGTCAAGGTTTTGAACAATTTGTGTTCAAATTAATTTTAACTTAAGAAAGATTAAGACACAGGATCGATCATTACGTACTCGTAGAGGTGCGTAAAACTTCAAAGACATGTCAGCAAGAGCCAAAGCCTGGCCATCTTGGGCCACTTTGTGTGCGTCGGTGCCAAGGCCAAGCCTTCTGAAAAACTCATGGTGACCATGCTGGCAATAACTTGAATAAACGGCATTGTTCACAACGCCATACTGATCAAGTTCGTAATCGCGTACTTGCAGTTCACATTCCACGAACTGCTTTACCCTGAGAAGAAGAACGCTAATAATCAGTAAATGACTAAGTTTAAGCTGGAAAAACAATGTTGATATATGAATATGTGTAACTAACCTTAAGCCATCTTCACTTTCAGACGTAGCTGCTTTGAATGCACTTGTCATATCTGGAGACAATGCATGAGGTCCTCGTCTGTTTATGGCTGATGAAGTTAGTTTGGATACAAATGGAAGGGCAATACCACTGGCTGTTTTAGAAAGTGGTGGAGACAACTTTGAAATGCTGTGTAATATGTTTTGATTTTTGAAGGGTGATCGAGAGGGGACAGTAAGCGCTAATTGAGAAGATGTAATCAGAGAAGTCATCATCTTGATAGAGGATACGGGAATTAGTGAATACTTAAGATTAGAGGGTTATGATCCTTGTTGTTTGTAAAAGAATATATGCTTCCTGTGAGCAGACTACTGCAGAAAGGGCTATATTTATAGATAAAGATGATCCTAGTTATAATGCAGGCAGCATGCATGTAAAAGTTAAAAGAATGAAGTTTAGTTTAACAACGAATCATTCACCAACCGTCAATAGTCAAACGACCGTACACCCAAAGACAGGTCCACATTAATTATGACTATTGTGGTTATACGCTTGGACAACGTCAAATGAAGTTTCACGTCAATTCATTTGTATTTCATAAAATTATTGCCCCAGAGATGACAAGTTTAGCTTATTATAAAATCTTTTGGAAATGCATAAACCCTATATTAAAATTCTCTATCCTCCTATCATCAACCAATCAGCGTCACCTCAATTTTATTTTTTTGCAATTAAGTCCCCTTTCTTTTTCAGATTTAACTGTAAGAAAATAAAAAAACAAACGTCATGATTGATTTGGAAGAGGAATAGGAAATTTTAAGTATAGAGATTTGGGCTTTTTTTGTTTTGCTGTCCATTCATTTTTAAACCACTGGCAAAACATAAAAGAAAAAAAGAAAAAATAAAATAAAATAAGCAACGCTACAATTGCTACAATTGCTTTGTTGTCAATAATATAAGTCCAGCATGTTGACCTTACCTTAAACGATTCATTAATTTGGTTGAATAAAAACCATGCAAGTGACTCTCGTGGACTCAATTCATGCGCGTTTGCCATATTTATAATATATATCATTATATAAAGACCGTGATATTCTACCAAAATTTTCAATTTCTTTCGTCTTGTTTTATCTGGGCAAAGAGAGTAGAAGTTTCCTATTATTCTACATAATAATAATAATGGAAACATGTTAATTTAATGATGATGTTCTTTGGCGCTAATAAGAAATACCACACAAAGTGAAAAATAGGTTTCCACGAGGGTTGGAGACACTTATTGTTTTATGCCTTCTTGTGCTCTATTCAAGCCAGTGTTTTAAAAATCCAAACCAATATCGGTTTGATCACAGATAATCTTTGAATTTTAAGCGTTATGCCTTTAAAAATGAAATAACCATGTATATTCATAAAGAGCTCAAATTTTCTGTGTTCAAATGGGCTGTCCTCATGTGTGCCTCCAATCAAATCCCCTGATTCCCGCCTTTTTGCATTTAAGTCCCCCCAACAATTCAGAGGTTTAAATACAAAAAGCGAAAATCAGAGGATCTGATTGGAGGGCTGAGTACACCCCATTTGGGAATAGAACAATTGGTCACATTCATAAACTAGCGATTTAACGTCAAAACTCTTAAAAAAACCCTAGATCGACCTTTTTAAACTTTAAAATAATTATATAGTGTAAAAGCCAAGTTCGCCCGCTCCGTTTAAATCGATTTATGCAATCGATTAGACGTAGCGACAACTAACGTATCGTAATTGATGTTAAAATTTAAGAATACAAATTAAATTACAAAACCTAATATTTCGGATACGTTTAATTAGATTTAATGGAGGAATAAATTTTGTAGTTAAATACTTAAGTTTGTTTCGTCGGCATTAATTTAGTTAAACATTTGATAAATCATTAAGTATTAAATTTTATCGAAATTTAGATGAATTTGATCTAAAAATGCGAAATGATATTATAAGAATAACGGTATTTTCCATTTTATGAAATTCAAACGTATGTTATCTTAATCTATTAATTCCTCGTGCAAATCAAACTATTTTTGTTAATTGTATCTCGGTCCGTGTTCTTGAATGTGTTTGTGTATATACTGACATAGAGGGATTTGCAAATAAGAGAATGAGAGAAACAAAAAAGAAAAAAAATATAGAGAAGGAATACATGTGTAAAAATTTCAAAAGTAAAACAAAACGCATCTTCTTTTGTTTCTCTTGCTTCCAAGCTCGACCCCATTTACTACGGTCGTCGTTTTCTATACACGCCTAATGGGGGCCGTTGACCCCATTGACTTTTACAGATTTTTGTTTCATTTATACTCCTTACTTCATTGACTTCGGTTGGTTTACATTTCGAAGTTTTACTGCTTCTTCATTCCTCCTCTACATAACTAAATACCCTACACTAGTATACCTTTATCTAACAATATCCTACACCAAAGAGGTTATCTATTATCGGTTTCGTTGAAGGGGTATTGCAATCCCTAAATTGCTTTCTGTCATACTACTGCGCTCGAGATTTACGTCTTGATGTGGCGATTCGAAATCCGTCTTCATCAATTGCAGGAGGCGGATGCACTATTGGAAGGGAAGGAGCTATCGGTTCGGAGGAGGCTGGGGTCGTCGGTGCCATCATCGTTGTAGCAGAGATTGAGGATTAGGGTTTTCTTTCAAGCGGAAGTTTGGGCGGTTTCATTGGGTGGTTCGATGTCAGGCAGGTTAGGAGGGGGAGGGCATGGTGAAGCAACAATCGAAGGGTTGGAAAGCTGGGTTGGAAGGTCAGTAAATTTAAGGAATTGTTTTACCAGGAAAATTTGTGGTTAGCCATTTAAAGCCAGTCGGATAATTTTAGTTTATATTTATGTATACTTTGCATAAACTAAATTAATATTTTAATTAAAAAATCTGTTAGTTTTGTTTCTATGTTTATCCTCACCATCGAAACCAAAAGACTTAACACTTCTCAAAGGCTTTTTTGGGTAAAAGAATCTTGGATAGGGATCATATATTTTTTTAAAAAAAGATTTGATGTGACATTTTCAAAATTTTGTTATGTGATGATCCTTTTCCTGGTTTATATCAAAGGATGATATACAAATTTTTGATATATAGATGCATTTAGTATTACCATACAATTAGGGTGTGTTTGGCGCAAGCGCAAACGGAGTATTGTAACGAAATATTTTGCCCGATTTGTAACAGGGTTATTTTTTCCCTCCTTATGGGTGCCGAATAGCCCCTTAGAGATTCAAAAAATAATGTGAAATAATAAAGTTTTCGCCCCAAATCCATGAAATCTCTGCGTACATCCCTGCACGCAACCCATCTTCCTATTCAAAAGAAAAAACCACAAATATTTTTCTACAAATTTTCCATCACCGAAACCACCACGCAGAGCTCCACTCGAACGATATGCCACCAACCATCGTAGCTTTACCATCACCTCGGAGCCACCACACCCACCCTAAAAACCAAGATCCGAACCCTCTTTTCCCCTAATCGTGCTCCTAAAAAAATTGTATCTTTGTCCTGAGATCCACCCACCACCTGTGCTTCTGACCACCACCCTTTGCAACCCCTCTTTCTTTAACCCACAACCGACCTGAAGTTCCTTTAGACGAGACATTTTGCTCCAAAACCCTGAGTCTGGAAAACAGTGGAAGCCATGCAAATAGTTTTAGGTAACCTGATGGCTTACGATTTAAAGAGGGAGAGAGCTAGACCAAGCTATCGTGAATGATTTGTTTTCCTGCTACATAAATTCGGTTTGGCCTATTATACATTTGTTGCAACCTACTACTAAACTTTCCAGAGAAAAGCATATAAGTTTTTTTTTCTAAAAAGAAATTCGAGTTCTATGTTGCATTTACCAGATTTTTTAGAGAATGGTATATAAATGTGATTTAGCATTGTATTTAAGTTGAATCCAGTCATTGTTTTGATTTACAATTCACAATCAAAATTATGGCTTTGTATTATCGCTAGCTTGTTTGGGTTGTTATCGTGCTTGATCGAGTATTGAGCCTTGGAATTATACTCGTGAAACTCCAATTGTATATAGGTACATATATACACACGAGTGTGTATATATGTTCATAAACCGGTTCAAGGTGCGTTCGTCGTTGCTAGGTGAATCGTGCTTATATCCTCTTCTATTCGCTTTATGTCACCTTCTTCTTGCTATAAAATGTGAGTTTTCTCACTTAAGACTAGCATATTATTAAGTGAATTAAAAATGTGAAATATCGAATGAAATATAAGAGTGCTTTAGAAAATTCACGACTTATTTGAATGAATTTGTGCACATGCGACACACACACACTATTGACATATGTAATACGATATGGATGTGATGTGCACTAAGTTATGTTTATATTTTTCGCATTGAAAGTTCCAAGTTTTAGGAAAAATATCCATGGGTCAAAACTATACATACCCAAATGATTGTATAAATTTAGGGAATTTGAAACTGATTAATTAAGATTCAGTTTGAAATGATACATATCAAAATTTAATTAAATGGGTCAGAATGATACATACCTAATTCACTTGACCATAGGATAGAAACACTACAACAAAATGACCATATTACAATTGTGGAAAACCGTTGTAATATACATTTTACAACAGTGGGCTAACCGTCGTGTATTAAGAAGTTTAATAGACAAAAATCGTTTACAACTTTTTTGCACCATTGCAGCACCCTTGTTATATGTATATTTTACAACTTTTTTCCATCAATGTAATAAACTTTATTACAACAGTTATGCACCTTTGTTATAATATCTACTACAACTGTTATGCACCGTTATGATTGACATTTGGGTTTTTTTTTTAAAAATCGACATCTTTTGCAACTGAAAAGAAACAATACACTAAATATAGCAATACTCCATAAGAAAATCAGATATTACAGTTATTTGCAAACTAATTTATTTAAATACTCAAATATTCAATATTACAAACAATAAGTTTTAGACAACATTTCGTGTATTATTACATACTTAACCGTTACAAAGCAACTTAGTACAAGCATAAGTTATCCATAAAAAATTGCATACCCTACGGGAGTACACTAGTCGAAGACAATAAATTCTTTACGCCATTTACGTTTTTGGTGCAAGTTCACTGCAGTGATCAGACCTGTTGCATAAGAATATGTCTGTTGTTAGAAAAAAGAACAAAAAGTGTTTTTTAAGCCAACAATACCAAATCTTAATAGCATCAAACATAACTAGCATCCTATACACATGCTACAAAACACACACATACACACACACACATGCACACACGCACTCGCGCGCACACACACACACACAAATATATATATATATATATATATATATATATATATATATATAGAAGAATCGAACAAATTGTTCTCTATGATTTAAGAAATTTTTTAACAATAATGCTTAACGTACCTAATAGCAAGAACTGCATGTGGTCCAAAGCCCCTTTTTAAACAATTGGATGTTGCACAACTTCTAAAAAAAGAGCATCTGCACTTGAACTTTCAGAAAACAAATTAGCAGATGATAATATTGACATGGTAGCTAAATACGTTAATAAACAAAGTAGTCATTTAATCCAAACCTTTAACCTGTGAATGAAACATTGCCAAACTAAAACAATAACATGTAAACTCCAAAATACCTTCATTCCTCATGTTCATATGTCCCGACTATCATTCGCCTTACTTATATTCTTCTCAAAGAGACTCCTTTACTTATTAATGGCTTTTGGAGCTTGTATCCCTTTCTCTGCAAAGGAGGTAAAATTTTGTAAATATCTAATTAACATCGGCTGTCTATATTTACTTGATTCCACAATTATTTTAAAAAAAAAATATAAATCCTAACATGAACATAAATTGAGTTTCTCCTACACAACCATTGAATATGAGACATGAAGACAATCTACTAGGGCAAATACCTTAGCGAAGTTTTAGAACTAAAGTTCTTAACCCATACCATATATACATGTCTGATATAATGTATTTATAGGTTATATAGAAGGAAATATTCTACATCACATTGTTTTATACATTTTTTGAGCATGGTAGAACGACAAATACCAATTTAAACTACAAAAAAGGAACATAACTGCTCAAATCTTAATAATTTTAGCTGCTCTAATTAAAGGATTTGCTTTTGAAATCTCCTCTCTTCCAAAAGCTTTGTGTCGAAAGAATAGTCATGCATGTCCGGGAATCGATGACCACTGCAAAACAAACCTTCACATTTGCATTGAAACCCAATAAGACCCACTCTCTTGCTAAGGAAATGCATTTATTTGTGCCAAATTGGGTTCACGATCTATTTGGCACTTTCATAGCATTCATTTTACAGTGGACCTTCACTATTTGCAAATCCAATTAAATTAGGTTTGTGACATATTTACAAGAAGGTGAGCCCTGAAAAATAATCTTCATTAAGTTAGCGACATTTAAGTAATGAGAGAGTGAACAATTTTAGCAGACACCTAAGTTGTATCATACCACATGTACACTATCTACCATCTCAAAACATTCTCTCAGGTTCTACTTCTCGAACTCACAAGTTGGTACACATGAATTTGGTCAGCATATAAAGTTTGCAAGAGACAGTATTTGAATTTTTTCCCCAGATAGTTATATGACTGAATCAGTTCCTAAAGTAACCCAAAGCTTTGAAAATTGTCTCACCTCTCTTTGTCTTGGCATCTTGAATAACACAGGAAATTGTAGATCAAATATTAAATCTTCAACATGTGAAGCACAACCAAATAACTAACAATCATTGATCATCTTCAATTAAGGACAAACAAACCATATAATACCACAAGCCAATCAAATTTTGAAGCATGTAAATTAATTTTAGGTGCAAACTTTGAATACAAATACCAAAATATAGTCACTTAATCCATGATAGTATTGAAACCTTCAGACTAATTATTCATAAGCATAAATTTGAGATAGTGAAAGAACTATACTGCCATCAATATAGCACATACGGAACTAAATATGGAGCGCTAATTTGCAGAATCCATAAAATTAATATCGAGAAACGCCAGAAATTGAATCTTGACTTTATATGCAAATTGGATTATCATGATAACATTTTTTAAATTTTGGCGTATAAGTAGGCAGTGAAAGCGGTTTCACCATTGAAATCAAACAAGCCAAAAAAATTAGATCTTTGAAACTTTCATCAAACAAATAAACACAAAATTCTTATAATTGAAACCAATTGTAGGTCTTACCCCTTATGAGTCGCGTAGAAACAATACGATTCACAGATCCGCTCGAAGGATCGATTTGGAGAACAGATATTCACCATGAGCTCGCCAAATCACCCATATCATTGATGTCTTGATGCTTTGCCGATTAAACAAAGCTAGCGTTCCTTCCAGATCCTATCCAAAGGGATAATTTAGAAACCCATTTCTCTGATTCTGGAATAAGATTGGGAGTTTAACTTAATATAAGGTTGTACAAAGAACAATGGGATTCAAACGAGCAACATGAAGCTTGGAAAGGATATGATAATGGTGGGGAGGAGAAAAAGCTAAAAGGGAAATTGAAAGGATGAAAAGGAGTTCGGATCTGGAACTTATTAGGTTTTTGGTAATAAGGCGTCCGCGGGAAATGAAAATGAGAGGCCGCAAAATGAGTAGCGGATATCAAATATCATGTATTAATTTTCAATTAGGATTATTTAATGTTAATTACCAAATACTAATTATTATGTGTATATTAGTAAATATCATCAATGGTTATTGATTATTAATTATTAAACACAATATTAAACGGTAAATCAGATATTATTGTTAATTTTGAATTATTGATTATTAATTATTGCTACATAGTTATTAATTACTATTATTACTATTAAAAATAATTCTTACATATAAATTTATTATTAATTATCGATTAATATTTATTAATTATTTATTAATCATTTGATAACAACAACTAATATTAATTATTTCTCACTTCAAGTAAACTATTGTTATTTAATTGTAATTACTACTTATCAATCTTTTTCATTATTTATTACTAAGTGGTATTATTCAATTATAATTATTAAATTACTTATTGCGAAGGGCAAAAAAAATGAGGTAATGGACATTGATTGAAATTGGCCAAACGAAAAGTTGTTGGAAATATGCATCTATTATAATTGATAAAAATAAAAATTTGTTACATGCATTTGCCAAAAAAGAAAAGTTGTTAAATATGGATATTTTTTACAACTATCGAAAAAGAAAAGTTGTAAAAGACATATATTACAACAAGCAAAGTAAAAGTGTTATTGAAGATAAGTTTATTACAACGGTTAACATGCATTTGATTAATAAGCAGTTAACATACATTAACTATTAAAAGTAAATTACTACTTATTAATTATTTAATAATAATTAATAAATATTATTGATTCCTAAGTTTATTATTAATTATTATTAAATATTAATATAACTAGTTATTAAACATAGATATTATAAACATGAAGTTTGTAATAGACATCTATTACAACTAATAAAATGAAAAGTTGCTAAAAATACATTTATTACAACTTGGGGGAATTGACAGTTGTAAAAAACATTTATTACAATGGTGCTTTTACCACCGTCGTAAAATTAAAGTTGTAATATGGTGTTTTTGTTGTAGTGAAAATTATGTACGGACATTGTGGTAAATAAAAATTATTTTCTAGAATATTATAAGTACGTAACGATTTTTATGAGTTGATTTAAATATAATTTAAATGTTAAGTTTAAATTAATGCGTAAAATAAAATTAACTTGAATTTATAAGGTTTGAATTAAAACTGATTTAATCAAATTGCAGTTTAAAAATAGGTATAAGTTAATATTTAAAATTTAAGGTTCAATTTAAACTATATTTTCTTGAAAATTAATTTAGTATATTATAGCTTATATTTTATAATAAGGCAATTTAAGATTATTATTTTTTCATAGCCGACCGGTTTTTATAGTGATCTGTAACACTTATTATTATGACAAATAATAATTACAATATTTACAGGAGTGTGGCAGATTGTCAGACTACTAATACGGTTTTTAAGATGGACTTTCCATCATGACCAACATTTAATGTGGGTCGTCAACGATATAAAGAATTAATTTAGTATGAATTGTTTTGATTCAACATAAAGATTATTTGGCTAAAGATTTGTTTTAAAAGTAATTTTTTTTTGATATAAAGAATTAATTTAATAACTTTTATAAAGTTAAAGAAAGAATTAAATGACTATGATTTAAATTTATATGTTTAGCAAATATAAAAATTTTAATTTTAATTAATTCTTTAAAATTTACATAAGATTTTATTTGTAGAAATTAGAAATGATGAGTATTGAATTCTAAAGTTGTGAATTTGTGGATAACTTGACAACTAAAATTTGAACTATTTTGAAATGTGTATTGTAATGAAATGAAGGTAGGATTCATTTTATAAAACGAATTAAAAAATGGTTTTGAAATGAAATTATGGTTGCAAATTATTAAAATTTATATCCGCTAAGAGTAAGTGGATTTTAATGAAAATCTTAAATCTAAAACAAGTAATAAGTCAAAGTATGAAATATGAATGTTTGGTTCGGATTGGACGTTTTATTTAAATCGAACTCATTTAATACTATATATACATCCAATTTGATACTATATACAACCATGTACAGGATAGAAAATAAAATAAACAACTCATTTAATACTATATATGCATCCAATTTGTTCATAATATATCAATTAACATTTCCAATGTCAATATTTAGTTTGTTATGCCTTAATTTCTATCAATGTTCAATTAGTTTACTTTTGCTCACTGACATTCATTTTTATCAATAATTATATAGGCTTGTATTTAAGTCATTTTACATTTAATTTGAGTCACTTCAATTGTATTAACTTATACACTTACCACTTGTAATGAATTCGTATTCAATTAATCTGTATTTCCAAAAATTTCCAATTGACTTGTTTTTTATCATTATGTTTCTCCATGCTTATTTCACTTTACACTTTAAGTTCATTTCCATATTATATCAAATCTGTATTTCATTTTGGTCATTTACTAACTTATACCCTTAAAAAAAATTGTTTATACATTTCCCATAACTTCCTCAAGTTAAGTCAATCTAATAATTGACTTTATTAGTCTATTTCATTGATTCAGATTATTTAACTTATTTAATTGAATTCAATTTCACCATGTATCTAGGTATATATCATTTATTGTCGTAACTTAAGTTTTATTCACATTCATAAACCATTAATTTAATTTCACCTTCATTATTCATACCTATACTTGTATATCATCTAGTAATTACCTAATCACATAACATTTTTAACTTCTTAAATAATTTGGTGAGTTATATCTATGCTATAAAAGGAACTGTCGAAACCAAAAAATGGCCACAACACCAAAGGTGCTTCTAGAGCACTTCACCTAACGGTATGATTTGAGATTGTAGAGCCACAAACACAATATAAAAGCAGAAAAGTAAAGAACAGGGAATTTTTAAAGTGATTTGGTCAATTTAGACCTACATCCATTATGGAATCACTTCTCATTATCATACTTGAGTTTACAAAGTACATCGCTTTATGCATTTCACTCTGTTTATGATAATTCTCTTTTTTCTCTCTCTTTGATCTAGATTTCACTATATCAAAGGAATGGTTTGATTTCTCTAAGTATGGTGGAGATTGAAGAATACCTTCAACACTTGAACACTTGAGTGATTTTCCTTGATTCCATGATGGTTTTGTGTCAGGTCTAGGCTTTAGAGAGGATTGACGGAGATTAGAGAAGCTTGAATCGAACTTGAGCAATTTCAAATGGAGTTTAGAGAAGATTTGATCCATTTGTTGTTGCCTAAAGGTAGATTGAGTTGGAGAAGCCATTAATGGTGCATGGAGTGTTTAACGGCGGTGGAGAAACGATTTGGACAGCCCTTCGGGGTGGAAAAATCAATCTTTTGAATGGTAGAGAAGTGAGGTATTTATAGGCGTCGTTTGGAGGTAGTGGCAAAGTTGAAATTATGATGTGTAGGGTACCGATCGATCATAAAAATATTTACGAAACTGCCACTGGGTTACAGCTGTACACAGCTGGCATTAGGGCATCGATCGGTCTGTACCTTTAGACTACTGACTAGCCCAAAGTTACTACCGATTAATCCAGTATATTTTAAGGCCGACCAGATTATTGCATTGCATTTCGACCAATTTAATTCTGCCTTTTCCACTATTTTCTCTCCTGTGGCAGCATGGTATAAATGACTGAAGTGTTGAACCCTTTTGTCACTTTGTGACCAATGAGGTGTATTAATATTCATGCCAATTCCTTTGATTTCATATCATCATTTATGCTACATACATGCATGTACCAGTGTCATATGTCCATGAATCATTTGAAAATAGTAACGTGTGGGCATGTATATGTGCCAGAAGCTTTGCATTCGCATGTACATGTTGTTCCATATGGATGTAGCAACGTCTTCACATATTATCAATGTTTTGCCACATGTCAGCCGTGATATATACAACCGACCGATCAAGACCTGGAAGAGTGATCGATTTTATCCACGTGTGCTTGGCTTTGCTGCTCCATACGTTTACATGCAAGCCGATGACAATAGCTTGGCTCAATGTTTCATACATGATTTTACATATATGTTATATGGTCGGAGCTCTATGTAAACACTCAATGTAACACACGTTATTTGATGATCCATAATGTCCACATGGCATTATTTTGCATTATCACAAAAATGCATTTAGATTACATTGACCCAATACTGCACTTATACGTGTACCATAATGTTGATGATACCATGCCATAGGTGTCTCCTGCAACGTGCATACACTTTATACTTTCAACAAACTACATATGTGAATCCGGTCTAATATTTTACGTGATATAACTACAAAACGATACCATATATAACGGATGTTGCCTCGTAAGTGCATGTTTACACTTGTGCTTCATATATAATATTTTACGTTGAATTGTGGTTATTGCATAAGTGCCATCGTGTATTCATGTGTATAAGTCCGATCAACTGCTTCTAAAACTGTCTGATCAGTTTATAAAGTATGACCGAACAAATGGTGCTAGACCGATCTGAAAGTCTAGACCGAGCAGAGCTTGAGACTGACTGATCCGAAGATATGACCGATCCGATGATATTGACTGGTCTGCGCGGCATTGAGACCGACTGACCGGAATGGTGCACGACCGATCTGATGTCATGATGCTTGACCGATTGCTTCGCTAGACGGTTGACGTATTAATTTCTGAACCGCGTTAGTAACGGGGTTAACATTTGCCCCTTGAAGCTTGTATTTTTTGCTTGTGAAAAATGCAGTTTTCGAAATGAATGT
Source organism: Allium sativum (assembly GCA_030737875.1). Classification (NCBI taxonomy): domain Eukaryota; kingdom Viridiplantae; phylum Streptophyta; class Magnoliopsida; order Asparagales; family Amaryllidaceae; genus Allium; species Allium sativum. Next base: position 299,490,087 of record CM060925.1, on the reverse strand, counting down.
CGTTGTTGATATATCTTTGCTTGCCCGGTATTTGATATAAGCTTTGTTTCAGGCTTGATTGCAACTCATTTTGGATTGCATATATTGGTATACTCTATTCTGAGTTTACCATCTCGACATTGTTACCAAGTCTTGACCATCAATTATGATGATTTGATGACACCTTTGAAATGCTCTATGGCATAAGTTTTGTTGTGCTTATAAAACCTTCAGTTTTGAATTCAGAATTTGTCGCCGACAATGCTGCACTAGTGTGTGAGTGCCATAGCTTTGAGTCAAGCTCGAATGTGCAGAACTAGCAAAATTAGCGATGGATTGGTCGTGGTCAATTCATGCTAAATTACTTGTTTCACGAACCCATTTTACCATTGAATTTTTACCAAAACAAAGCACACTTTCTAAAGAGAATGATGGTTGTGCCTTTTTAACCGCTACGCCCTGTTTTGCAACGACAAAAACAGTGCACGTTTCTGGGCTAATATTTTTTCATCGACTGCCCACATCGACAATAGATTAGTCGGTTTAAATTTAAGTTATAGCGAATTTTTATCTTGAATTGAATGATGTTTCTATACATAGCTGTTTTATTCAATGGTTTATAACTCGTCAAATATTATCTACATAAACACGATATTCTAATTTGAATTCGCGTTGACGCGTAAGATCAACTAATCGATATAAGCTGATTGTGGATTTCAAGCGTCATTGTTTTAATGACATATGATTCTACACGATGTTTCACATTTAGGAAATACGTATCTATGATTTATTTTTTGCTTCCTTTGGAGAAGTCTTGGATATTTGCCCCTAACTAGGAGGTCTTTATCCTTCATAGTGAGAAGTATTTTAGCCTTTGTTATGGAAAGGAATCATGGTGCCCAATGTTCATCTTCTTTGTCAACCAATTCGACATTGGAGACTCCATTGGATGCCCCTACTATGGAGAGATCGTTTATAATTCAACGTCTTCTCCTGCCGACTGAATGGACACGATAGACTTCGCCGAGTATCGTTGATCTCTGCCATGGAGAAATTTCCCTTTCTATGAAAAGGACTTTTATTGTTATGCTCCTACTTGGGAAGGACTTTGAATTTCGTGCCCCTGCTTGGGATAAAATCTAACACTTGTCGCGTCTAGGGTATTAAGACTCTACGCAAGTTAACTGGTTAATGTTCAACACCCATCGCGCCTGAGAAGTTCAGACACTATGCAAGTTAATTGGTTAATTTCCACCACCAATCGCATCTGAGATGTTCAGACACTACGCAAGTTAATTGGTTAATGTCCAACACCCGTCGCATCTGAGATGTTCAAACACTATGCGAGTTAATTGGTTAATACCCAACACTCGTTGCATCTGAGACGTTCAAACACTATGCGAGTTAATTGATTAATGTTCATCTCCCATCACATTTGAGACGTTCGGACACTGAGCGACTAAATCGGTTAATGTCCAACACTCGTCGCATCCGAGACATTCAGATACCACGCGAGTTAATTGGAGGCCCAACATTCTGCACATCTGAGATAATTAGATGCTATGCAAATGGATTTCATCATTCTTCACATCTGAGGTTTCAGACGCTACACAAATGATTTAACATTCTTCACATCTGAGATTCTAGATGCTACGCAAATGATATGACATTCTTCATATCTGAGATTTCAGATGCTACGCAAATGATCTGACATTTTCCACATCTGAGAATTCAGATGCTACGCAAATGATTTGACATTCTTCACATCTGAGATTTCAGATGCTATGCAAATGATTTAACATTCTTCACATCTGAGATTTCTGATGCTACGCAAATGATTTAACATTCTTCACATATGAGATTTCAAATGTTTTGCAAATGATTTAGATGGTTGCAATGTTGTTCCATGGGGCAGACACCAGTTCTTTTGTTGGACTCTTGACTTGGCATGCTATCTCAGCTTAGGAATTGGGGCCGAAAACATCTCACTTGGGAAGTGACCCTTCGATAGAAGTTACTATGCTCTTGTTTGTTTGTCATGGCTCTTTCTCGCTATTTGAATCTCTGTGAATCTTCCCATTCACTTTTCAGGGCGCTGCTTTTCTAGTTTTGCCTTTGTGCATGTTGACATCAATGGCATTCGGCGCTTGAACTAGTGTTGTCGGGTAGCTATGTTTCTTCAGGTTTTAGAGGAACAAGCGCTTGACAGATGGTCTGTAATATAAAAATCATCCTTGAGGAAATTTTGATTTGACAAAATATTTTTGCAAATAGGAGATTTATTCAGGCAGATATGCTCTTAGTCACAGAGGTTAATGCTCATTACAGTGTTCGTAAAATATTACAGACTGTTTAGATGAAGTTCAAATACAGCATGAAGTAAAGCACGAAAATAAAGCTGTGGTGATGACGATCGCTTATTTCGAGCCATTAAAGTTGGAGCACCACCATTGGTCATTTAGTTTATGACTGGCCTTGCATCAACCCGTGCTGAAGTTTCGTTGCCTAGACCGGATTGACCATTTGATATCTCTTGCCCCTGGGAAGTTCCAGAAGGATTTATAGCTTGTGAAATTTTCACATATTACTGCAATCTGTTTTTCCTGATCAATTCCTCGATTAAGTTCTTCAAATGTTGGCATTCATTAGTGCTATGACCAGGCTAGTTGTGAAACCTACAGAATTTTCCTTAATTTGCTACATTATCGCCTATCGTTATCAGATATGGTTCTGCATATTCTTCAGAGTTCTTTGTTGCACGATAGATATTTTCAGGAGTGTCATTCAAAGGCGTGAGCTCTGATGAGCTGAAAAATGCGAGACTTCTTGCCGTCTCGATTATCTTTCCCGCTATTTTCTCTTTTTTGACTAACGGGATTCTTTTGGTTATAATGAGTAACATCGCTTTTGGGAGCTTCAAGGAGTTGGTTAGCATCAATAATCTGAAGAGGCATAGGATTATTTTCCACTCTCATATACTTCTCTTTTTTTTATAGAACTTCTCAAGCGTTTGGTTATTTCATTTTAATCTGTCTACCGAATTCGCTCTTCTCGTCTATGGAGTCGATTAGAGACAAGAGGATTGTGCGAGGTTCTAGATTCCTCACTTCAGACAAAGCAACATTGAATCAATTGAGAAAAGTTTTAACTGATTCCCCTGTATTATGCTTCATTGCTGAAAGTGTTATAGCATCCTTGGCTTTCGTAGTACACAAGCGGAACTGCTCCTTGAACTTTTTGGTCAAGTCAGAGAACCGTTCTACGGACTTAGGTGGTAGCTTTGTGAACCATAGTGACGCAACACCTTCTGAGTAGAGCGGAAAGTATAGGCATTTCGTCTCGTCTGTTGCCTTTGTTGCGCTCATATGCCACTCGTACTTGAACAGAAAGTAGTTAGGATCAACAAAGCCGTTCTACGGAGGCAAAGTTGGAGGATTGATGTAACGACCCAGATTTTTGAATAATTTATTTTAAATATTTAATATTGTTTTAAATATTTAGTTGATAATATAAATGATATTTTATATTGAATTATCAATTTAATATGACCGTTTATATTTACATTCGAATTTAAATTTCAATATCAAATCACAGAGTTCAAAATAACGTTGTAACATTGGAACGATGGTTGGTACGTTAAAATAGCGGTTCATGGTTTAAATTAATGAACCCAAAATATCTGACTTTTGGATAGGATCAAAATCAAATCGATATCGTTTAAAAAAAAAAAAATCTCCTTAAGTCAAATCAAATTAAATTAAATTATATTAAAATCGAAATCGAAATCTTTTTAAATTCCTTAAAGGATATTGCTCTTTACTTTACCGACCAAACATTAAAATCCTGTCTCCATCTCTCCTATAAACCGCGACCCCTCCCTCTACTTCTTCACAAATCAAAAACTTCAGTAAACAAAAGAATGGCACCGATTATTTATTTCCGTTCTACCCTCAAATCAAAACCCAAATTTTCCTTTTCCTCCCTCAAATGAAATCGAAAGTTCTCTGAACAAAAGCAAAGAGGGGAAATGAAATTGGGGTCGTGATTTAAACCATCGAGGGTCTCGAGTGCGCGCTGTCGATTCAAGGGAGGGAGTCTTCGGCGATTCATACAGAGGGTGGAAGGGAAGCGTGGTGCGACGTGGTCTCTGGGCCAGAATTGAACTCGATAAGGATTTCATGGTGCGATGCGATAAGGACTGGAGAGGCTTGCGAAGTTGAAGATGTGTGAAATTGGGGGGTTCGAAGCTGTCGGACTTGGAGATTTGGGGGTTCCGTTCGTGCTCAGCTCGGTGGCGGATTCCGAGGCATAGGGCATTGAAATGGGAAAACGATGGTGGCAAGAAGACTCTGGGTAGTAAGGGTTCGTTGACAGTTAGGATTTCGGATTGTGAACTGCTGGGGAAATGGATGCTATAAATATGGACTGATCGGAAGAGTAGTGAAGTTCATCTGCACTTTTGTGTTCAATGAAAATCTAAGTGAAATAAAAGAACTGAGAGGAGTTAAGGTAATTATTCTAATCTAGTAATTTATTTTTAATTACATCTAAATTATATGATAGCTTAAATAAGGAATGTTATATTTAATTTGTACAAGATAATATAAATGCTACATGGTAAAAGCATTAATTGTGGAAAATTGGATCCTTCAAAATTAATCAAGGGTTTCTGTTTTGTTTTAAACTCTAACTTCCAAAAATGTATAGAAAATGTGTTTATTTATTTTCAGTAGTTTTAATTAAATAAATGTTGATCAGTAAATTCGAATCAAATTATCGTAGGTACAAAATGAAATATATTCGAGACAATTTGAGTAGAGTCGTAGACGGTGATTTGGAAATAAACAGGATATCGAGAATTGCAATCCTGGTGAGTAAATCTCACTCACCTTTTATTTATAATTATTTTTATTTCGTTAAAAATAATTGTTGTTGCTCGTTTGGATTTTTCTGCTTGCTTTATATATATTAGTTATTTAGGCTATTATATATATATATATTGGGTTGATTGATTGGTTGGATTCCCGCAGTCTCATTAGCGGATGCCCGCAGTTTCATAGCGGATGATTACCCTATACGCCCCACGCTATGATTAGTGGATGACCTTCTATACCGCGATATTCTGCCACGAAGCAGAATGGGTATTATTTATGTGCTAACATCTGTGGATGCAAGAAAACAGGTTGGAGGAATCCAACTGGATTCCTCAAAAGTATATTATTTGTTTGTTTGTTGTTTGTTTGATTCCATATATATTCATATATGATGTGTTAAAAACCAAATGATTGAAAATTGGGTGATTTGATTGTTTTAAATATCACTGGGCCAATCGTTAATTTATTAAAATATCATGAGAATGATATTTGAAGTTTAAAAAGGGAAATTCTGTTTTTCTCAAATAGAATTTGAAATTCAAGTAGAATTTAAAAATATAGGATTTCAAAGTGGAATTTTGAAATAGAATTTTGAAATGAAATTTCAAAATAGAACTTGAAATAGAATTTTTAAGTAGAAATTTAAATATTAGAAAGGAGTTGAAATATTTGAAATACAAAAGAAATTTCAAATAGGATTTGGAATGGAATTTTAAATATATAATTCAAATAAAAATTTGAGTATAACATTTGAATATAGAATTTGAATAAGAAATTCCAAAATTTGAAATTGAGTATAGAAATTCAAATAGAGTTTGAATAAAGGAAATTCAAAAGGGCATTTAAATAGTAGAATTTGAATAATAGAAATCAAATGGGATTTGAATAGTAGAATTAGAAAAGGAGTTTAAATATTTGAATTTTTATAGAAAAGAAAAGGAGTTTGAATATTAGAAATTCAAATCGAAGTTCAAATAGAATTTGAATATGCGAAATTAGCATGAAATATAGAATTTGAATTCAAATAAAGAAAAACTCAAATAGAGATTTGAATATGAAGATTCAAATGGAGTTTGAAATGGGAAATTGAAAATAGTAAATTCAAATAGAGATTTGAATATTGAATTTCAATATAGAATTTGAAATAAACTTTGAAAATAGGATTTCAAAGTAGGATTGAAATAGGATTTCAAAATAGGAAATCCAAATAGTTTTGAAATGGAATTTGAATTCAAAGGAGTTCAAATGGATTTGAAATAAGGAAAATTCAAATGGGATTTAAATAATGGGTTTTAATAAAGAGGATTTAAATATAAGAATTTAAATAGAATTCAAATGGTGTTAAATATAAGAATTCAAACAAAACTCAAATGGAGTTTAAATAGAAAGAATTTGAATAAGAGGGATTCAAAGAGATTGAAACATGATATTTGGATTCAAAGGAATATAAATGTGGTATTTGAAGTTCAAGTAGATTACAAAATGGAGTTTAAATATTTGAAGTTCAAATCGATTAAAAATGGAATTTGGATTCAAATAGTTGAAATAGAATTTGAACATAGAATTTGAATTAGAATCGAATTGGAATTTGAATATAGATTTCAAATATAAATGAAATAGAAGATCAGAAATATTTGTTGAGTTGGAAAAAAAATGGTTTGATATATATTTAAAATATATCAGAATAGAGTTGAATTTATATAAACGAAGTTTTAAAAGTTCATATATATAAATATAAATAAAACGAACTCGCCGCAGCGCTGTAGTTCGTAAATTAGCGATTCGAACTTCAATCGAGTATACAGGGCTCAATTGAAGTCGAAATTCTTTGAAACAAGAAACGTCAGGACCGGTTTGATAATAGTTTTCTAATGAAAGAGAAAAATATGAATTTCGTCGTATAGATTTTTAGTTATGTCAAAATCAAATTTTCAGAAAAACAGCGCCAGAACTATTTGAAAACCATAACGGTTTATTTCATGTTATAAAAGGATTTTTAAGCAGGTAAAATCCGAAGTTTCTATTTAGAAAATCTCCGAGTTGAGTTGTAAAATATATGCGAATTCAAGTTGTGTAAATGAATATGATTTTTGAAACAGAAACCAGATTTTGATTTATTGAATAGAATTAACTAAAGTAAATAGAAATTAGTAAATGAGATGTTGAATTGATATTGGGCCTTAAATAAGTGAATTCGATTTGAAAATTTATATTCGAAATAGAAAAGAGAACTAGATTTGAAATTGAACTTCAATTTGGTTATGAACAAGCTAATTAAATATTTTGTTTGAACATGCTATGTTCAAACAAAGAAGTGAAATAGGCAAAAGGGCTAATTAAAGAATAATTGAGCGAAACTGAATTCAAACGATTCAAAATTGAATTAAAACGAATGGATTGAGTTGAATTGAATTGGAAACAGGTGAACAGGTGTTAAACAGATATGGGATGGAGTATATGAAGATTTTTTATGTGCCCGACAAAAAGGTACATGTTTAAATTCATATATGGGTTTTATGCGCCGTATCGGCAGGCCGCTTGGCTTTTTCCTTTTTCTTTTGATTGAGGAAGATACCGGGAAGCTATTTGAAATTTCCCGATGCTCCCGATACAGGGGAGGTTATGGCGAAATTTTTCGGAAATTTAAGGAGTTAGAATATTTTTAAGATATTTTGATAATTTGAAATCATTGTATCGACGTATTGAATTCGATAGTAAAGTGAATATAAAAATCGAATGTTGTAAACAAAAAGGGATAGAGATAAGTGATTGGAATTGTTTCCAATTGCAAATAAAGATATTTTCTAATATATAGAAAATAAAAGAAGTTGATATTTGGAAACGTTTTCCAAATGGCATAAGAGGCCGAGATGATTATTGAAAATATTTGGTTAACAAATATTGATAGAGAAAATAGAGAAGTGGTTTAATTAATGAAATATTAATTAAAGAGCCCAGTGATTTGTTTGATATGTTGATTGAACACTTGTTTTTATTCGATAGTTAAATCACAGACTATCGAAGTTTTGACCATCGTTGTCAATATGGAGAGACCGGTTGGATTATTATCCGAAGAACCACTCCGTATTGGCATAAGCGTTGCGAACCAAGTATGCTGAATATATTGAAGACGGAGTGAAGTGCAAGGGCTTTTCTATTAATAGAAATAGTGCCTTCGGTTTCGTTCAATCCCAGAACGAACGTAAATGGACGAATGTCTGACAGAGTATTTCCAATGATCAAAAGGGTTGGTCTGTATAAGTATATATGGTTGCAACGGATTTATTCCCTTAGCATAACATCCAGAATATTTGTGCAAATCAATTAGTGATTAACGGATCTGATGATGTGGCATTCAAAGTGATTGTGCTATCAATGAATGGTAAGTATTCGTAGCCTCAGACCTCAACAACCGGGAAAGGACAAAAATCGGGCAGGCAGCATGGCTATGTGGGTCGCACCCATTAGGGTGTATAATCACCTATCTAGAGAAATTCCTTTTGTTTCTTAATCTATCGATTCTGCCCATTCGGGAAACGGTGGTTTGAGTCCAACCGTTGGTGATATACATTCGATACACTCAAGCGAAATGAGTGGTCGGTCATGTGTGGGCCGGGTTGCAAGATGTTCTTGTTGAACCCAGTGTATTCCTCTCTAGAGATACACTAGCGGAAGGTGGTTCCATACCTTGTCATGTTGGAAATCCAATCTCCAATAAGCGCCATGCGGTTTTTGATTTTATACTATATATGTGGAGCGTGAGATGCAAGCGTTCTGCTATTTGGTTATTTATTTGTTGTAGACATTACTATAATATCACTGGATTTGATATCAAAGTGTTTTGGGTTATAGTAAGGTAAAAACCGTCCGTGTTTATGTGTGGGCTGGTCTTACTATTACCTTTTCTTTTGAAAGGATTTTTAAAGTTGAACAAGTGGTTGGAGTTTACTCACACCAGTCCCATGACTGACCCAGAGTTTATTTTGTTTTGTTTTTCCTAAACTCTTCGGTGCCCAAATTTGTACGGGCAGTCAAGTAGTCGGGATTTCACAGATTCATTTGGAGGAGCTGGAAGCAGGAGGCTTCACCGGTTAGCTATAGGCTATCATATATTCCGCTGTGGACCTTGTGTGTATCTGGAAACATGTGTTTATAACTGTTCCAGAAAGTGACTGTTGTGCTCTGATGATGGTATGTATATAAAGTTACTGATTTGTATTTCAAAAGTTATGTTATATAATATATTTTATTCGTTCCGCTGTGAGTTTGTGATCTTCGTTTTTCTTCTATTCTAATATTTCTTTCTTCCTATTCCTCATCTTCTAACTTCTTTCTATTAATGGTTCGTATTTCTGTGTTATTTGGGTTGGACGTGTGGTGTTTTTAGTCAACTCAGATAGCACGGATTTGCGTGTCGTTACAATTGAACTTCTTTGTACACTTTGTTTCTCGGGTTCTCTCGGTAAACGAATTCTTATCAGGAGAGAAATCCGATTCTCTTTCGTTGTCATTATGAGCTTGATTATTCTTCATGATTTGTTCTATCATATTCGTGATGTACTCTTCAGTGTTATGCCGTTCTGCGATGCTGGATTCTTTACCAAATGTTCGTCTAGCCAAGCGATCCATTTGTTGTTGCCTGATGGTAGATTGAGTTGGGGAAGCCATTAATGGAGCTTGGAGTGTTTAATAATGGTGGAGAAATGATTGGAAAGCCCTTTGGGGTGGAAAAACCGATCGGTTATAAAAATATTAACGAAACTATTACTGGGTTACTGCTGTACACAATTTGCATTAAGGTACCGATCGGTCTATACCTTTAGATTACCGACCGACCCAAAGTTACTAACAATCGGTCCAGTATATTTTAAGGCCGACCAGATTATTACATTGCAGTCCGACCGTATTATTTACGCCTTTGCCACTATTGTATCTTCTGTGATAGATCACCATATAAATTGCTGAAGTGCCGAACCCTTTTGTCACTTTGTGACCAACCGTGTGTATTAATATTCATGCCAATTTCTTTGATTTAATATCGTCATTTATGCTACATACATGCATATACCAACATCACATGTCCATGAATCGTCTGAAAATAGTTACATGTGGGCATGTATATGTGCTAGAAGCTTTGCATTTGCATGTACATGTGTATTAATATTCGAGATGTACTCTTCACATATTATCTTTGTTTTGCCAAATGTCAGCCGTGGTATAACTACAAACCGACCGATCAGGACCGGGAAAAGTGACCGATCAGACCCACATGTGCTTTGCTTTGCTGCTACATACGTTTACATGCAAATCGATGCCAATGGCTTGGCTTAATGTTTCATACATGCTTTTACATATATGTTATATGGTCCGAGCTTTATCTAAACACTCACTGTAACACATGCTATTTGATGATCCATAATGTCCACGTGGCATTATTTTGCATTATCACATAAATGCATTTAGATGACATTGAACAAATACTGCATTTATACGTGTACCATAATGTTGATGATGCCATGCCATGGGTATTTCCCTCAACGTGCATACACTTCAAACTTTCAGCAAACTACATATGTGAATCCAGTCTAACACTTTACGTGATATAACTACAAACCGATCACATATATAACGGATGTTGCCTCGCAAGTGCATGTTTACACTTTGCTTCATATATAATATTTTATGTCGAAATGTGATTATTGCATAAGTGCCATCGTTTGTATAAGTGATGTCCGATTAGCTGCTTCAAAAACCGTCAGATCGGATGCTATAAATATGACCGAACAGATGGTGCTAGACCGATCCGAAAGTGTAGACCGAGTAGAGCTGTCGAGACTAACCGATCTGACGACATGACCGGTCTGATGATACCGACCGGTCCGCATAGCATTGAGACCGACTGAACAGAATGGTGTACGACCAATTCGATGTCATGACGCTCGACCGATCACTTCACTAGACGGTTTATGTATCAATTCCAGAACCGCGTTAATAATGGAGTCAACAGGAACTGGGTATTATACCAGTTCAACAGTTTCCAATTTGTTTCATATTCATGATTTTCAAATTTCTAAGAGTTTCTACTTTAATTTATATTCCTCTTAGGTTCATTTTCTTATTTCACAATTTAGGAGTTTCTAAAATTTCAAGTTGTAATTATTTTAAATAAGTTAAAAATCAATAATTATTCGAGAACTTAAGAATCCGAACTCCGTGTTCATTTTAAAACCAACTTTTCAACAAGTATATGTTATACCTTTTATATTAAACCATAATTTAAAAGATTCAAATAAAATCCATTTGTCTCAAAACAAGTTAAAAAAAGTTCTAAGTGGTCTCCCCCACTCAGACTCTCAAAAGTAAACATCATTGATGTGTTCACTCATCACCCATGTGATTTCTCGGAGACAAGAGGGGAATATACACTTACTTCCATTTAAGTCAATTGAAATAATTCTCTGTTCAGAAATAATTCAATGTAATACTAATGTTTTTCCAAAACCTTGCAAATGACTCTTCAAAAGAACAAAAAGTTAAATTCTCAAATCCTACTTTAAATTAATTTTTTTCCATTTTATTTGCAAAATTATATTTTATTATCAATCATATTTACACGGTTTCATTTTCTTATAGTCATTAAATAGTCAATAGTTGACTAATCGAATAGAAAAAGATGATAATCTAATATTATCATCTCCTAAAAACCAATACAATCAAATTAATAATTTTGAAAATAATTATTTATACAAAAATATAATCCAAAAAAATACTGTGTCGATTGTCCTATTAAAGTATATACAAATCCTTATCGTTTCCTTGGCATCCCAAGTATCAACCATAATTCAAAAATACCTAACGTAAAAATTTAACAAAAACAAAACCATTTTGGTGTCAAAATTACAAGTACGCAGCCAATATACACTCAAACTCATTTTAGGGTATTACTACCTTATCTTTAATGAGTTAACCACAAATTGAGACATGGTTATAGCTAAACCAAAGCTCTGATACCAACTGTAATGACTTGCATGTTTTGACCTTTCAAGTTGACAATTATCCATACATTTCGCTCAAACAAATCCAAAGTATAAATAGTTATTAGGGAAAATAAAAGAAAAGAAAGAAAGGAAAAAAATAATCATAGAATCACACAATAGCAGGAGGACAAAATATAATAACCAAATTAAAGCTCATGAAGCGGTTAAAATTAATATACATTTGATTATAGCTTACAAATTTTTTTAGAGTAATACATACATAGACATAATACAATAATGCTGTAGAAGAGAAACGAAGCAATGGGAATGTAAATTGAAAATATACCAAAACTCCGTCTTGATCCTACAACATAATGCGGTCTTCGCTAACCAAAAACTCAGGTTGATCCAAGCATAAATTAGTAGGCAAAACACTCGGATCAGAACTATAATATTCTCATATTCAGCCAAATCAAAACCATATAACAATATGATTTCACGCCATTAGAGATGCTAACAGTAATTAGCGTCTCATATCTAATGTATTCTTGAGTGCAGTAATCTAAAAATGTTACGGGATTTTTCCATCCCCTAAGGATCCATTATACTATCTACTATGTAGTAAAATACATTATATACCATAGTGTGTATCAGTAAAGTAGAGTATCAAAATAGCATTAAGGCATTACCCATACTCACCTTAACATATTTTTATATTCCCATAGCATATACAGTATCGTAAACTCCACCAAACCAGTGGGTTACACAAGGGACACTCCATATACTATGGTACAAATCGTAATTGGCTCGTATATGGCATTTGACATGGCATACGAGGCAATGTCAGGATGGATACACCATTTATAGAGCCGGGCTGGTGGCAGCACATAGTCGCAACTACCGCCCACCCCGAGACACACTCCCATAATCAAAATCAAAGGGGATCACCAATCACATCACGAAAGTAATATAATGGTATCGAAGAAGCATGCTCGATAGGGAGAATGACCACACTTGGTCTCACCGTAACTTCTGTTTTAGACACATCAAGCTGACTCACGGGAGTTAGGGTAATGTTAATACCTCTATATCTGAATCGTCCGCCAAACCATACTACTTCATTTTTGATTTTCCACCATTTGCACGGTCGTTAAAGTGATTTTCAGTCATGGAAGAGAGTATGACAATATCTGATCACAGTCTCTTTAACTACCAAACACTTATTTTACACCGGTTGGTTTTTTATACTTTTTAAAATGGTCCATACTTCATATCAAAAATATCAAATTTTGCTTTCAAACCGTTACATATCCAAAATATAATATACCTTCATATTTAACATCTCTATTTAACACCAAACTTAGAATCCTGAAAAAATTCCAAATTTAAAAAAAATTGAATATTTAAAATAGTTGAAATATTTGAAACAATTTGAAAAATAAATAGTTAGTACATTAAATTTTTATATGTAAATAGTTTAAAATTAAAAATAGAATTTATCAAATTTAGTTAAATATATATAGTTAAGTATTAAAATTGTTTATAAAATAAATAGTTATTTGTTAAAGTAGTTTATTAAAATGTTTAATATATACATAAGTTAAAAATAAAATAATTTATAAAGTAAAATAGTTATTTACTAGTAGTTTATCAAATAGTTAACATATATAATATTTAAAAAATAAAATAGCTGATAAAGTGAAATAATTATTTAATAAAATTGTTTATATTATGGTTTAAAATAAAATAGTTTGGATCAGAGTTGTTTCCTCCTAATTTTAAATAAACTTGAAGTCATATTCCAATTTCATATCAACTCAATTTTTATATTTCAATTCGAATCAAATTTCATTTTAAATCCAATTTCGATTCACATATTTAAAGTCTCCAGTTATTGTTCTCACTTTGAATTATTTCAATTTAAAATTATCTCGAGTTCACAATTCAAATATCACTTTAAATCAAGTTAATTTAAAGTAACTTTCAAAGATGGGTAGTTATTTTAAATTTTCAAAAAATTCAATTTCAATAGATTTAATTCATATTCAATTTCAAATTTTTAGCTTAACATTAAATAATTTCCTTTTAACTTTTAAATATCAATATTCAGAGTTCAAATTCAAAGGAAATCAATTTATGAAAGATCATTTATATTTCCTTTAATACAATATTTCAAAATTTAAATCTTAAAATAGAATTTATTTAACCAACGGTGTCTGTATATAATTTTCCATGGTTATTCCCAAGTTTATTTGATGCCCGTAACATCTAGGGTGAAAGGTTGTGATTAATCAACACAACAATAGTCGTACATGAATAAGATTAATGATAGGGTGAATCACGCAATTAAACAACGATATGACAAACATATCAATCTAAGGCATCCATCAAAATTGATCCATTCAAACAGCTCAACATCACATCAATTTATTAGTTATCAGGTGTTTGGTTTAAACCAGCAATCAAATTTCAATTTTAACCTAATAGTAAAATTTAAATTAGTAGTTAAACTAAATTAAACTATCGATGCAAATCAACATAAATATGCATTTTAAACTACAAAATAGTGACTAACACAATCATATCATAACATGAGTTTAATTTAGCTAATAATAAAATGTTTTAGACTGAATGTATTAGTTCAATCACTCAATTTTGATTACGAACCCGTTGGAAATTCAAAGAAAGGCGCAAAATTTGACAGTATCAGAATTCGTCCAAACTATTGCCAAACTGTATGTAATTTCGGTACGATCAAAAAGAAGAAAATCGCGTCCAAAGCCGAGCTGCTAGTATGCAGAAATTATACGAAATAGAACATTTAGATATCAAAATAATAATTAGAAGAATAGTCACCTAATGCATTACCTATCAGAACATGCCACGTCAGCGAAATTGAACCAGCCCGCCTCACCTTCGTGTATGCGACATTACACCGAACCCAAAACCGATCCAATTTAACCACCAATTGCTCCCAAACCTTGCCCAGTGGGGTTCACATGATTGCCTGTAGTTGCTCCAAGTTGTCGTGTATCAGCCTTAAATCTTAGGGCATTCAAATCCTAACACGAGAAATTTTGACAATCAAGGCATTTTCAGATGATGCAAAGGTCACCATTAGACTCTACTCAACAATCTCTACTGAACTCATATCATGATTTTAACGATTGATGCCCGAAATAAAAATGCCTAATTGAAGAACCATAAATTTTCCTTTTCCATGCTTTCACCAGGAATTTTGATCGACTCGAGAATCACTTCCAAAAATGAAAACAAGATGCAGATTCGCATGGTCGAAATCTTCGATCCCATATCGTTCAAAATCAACTTCAATCAATTTAAGTTACTTAAATTAATTGCATTATATTTCCTCATCGTAAGAAGAAACAGTAAGCTTGATCACTATGAAATTAGAAATCCTATTATAATTTACCACTACACCCAAAAATCGAAGTTATTGTCGAAATCAGATTTTACGCTTCCTTTCCTCTAGATTCCAGTCAAAACGAAACCAAGGTGGTCGAAATTTCATGGTTCCGACCGGAACCTCAAAGCTTGATACACACAAAAATATGAAGTTGTTTTAATGGATCCAATACATGACATAGAGTTTTCAATAAACATCATGTTAAGATTAGTCTAAATGGGAGGAGGCCCTATGTTACAAATGAAATTCAAGATTAACAGAAAAAAATGGCAATGGTGATTTTATAATTACGGCGAGTGCTTAATTCATGAAGAGTTTAGCTTTGCTCTTGTACTTATTATTGTGTTTATTTGGTGGTTCAGATTATGAATGTGGATATGTGTAATTTATTTTCAACAATTTACAACCAAGGATAGCATTGTCATGATAGTAATTAAGTATTTGAACAAGGTGTTTTTTGTGGAGGTTTCAAGTTAGCATAATCAGACTTTAGTATGATTTCAATATAACAAAATTTGTTAGTATGTGCATATTCTATAAAAACACTATTTTTTTTTAATGCGAAGCAAGCGCATATTACAAAATATCTGCTAAATAAGCTAGGAATTCATGATTTTTTCCCTACATTTCATAGCTAAATTTGCAACTTTCAGAAAAAGTTGCATATGCTAGTGATTTAATTTCAGAGTATATTAAATATTTCTCATACAAAATCTTAATGTCTCTCATGGTAGAGACATCCCACCGCATACAAATCTGTCCATCATCTAGCTCAAGCTTATCACCTTTCTTTTCTCCGTCTGTGACACCCCACGTCCGTTAATGTCACTCATAAAGGGAATGCATTAAGTTTTGTGAAGGGTTATAGTAAACAGAACGGAAATATTACAGGACATACATATATAATAACAGTGGAATAAAAACCTTAATTATCATAAGATACCGTGGTCTGTAAACATCACATGTCTGAAATACAAAAGCCCATTACAACACAAAAGCTATTGTCTTTTACTTCAAAAATATCAAAGTACACAAAAGAAATAAAATTCCCCAAAAACAAAATATAGCCATAGCAACAAGCATAGGAGCTTGAGCCATACATCTCATTAGCTCCAGCAACAGTAACCAGAATCATGGTCAAGCCGAGTGTTCCCGCCATGAGAACCTAGGGGGAAACGGACGAAAGAAGAGAAAACAAAAAGGGTCAGACATAAAGTCTGGCGAGTCTAGTTACTTTTAGCAAGTAAATAAATAAAAGTAGCATGACATACATATAAAGTGAATAAGAGAGATTACTACATAAAAGGCAGGTGTGACAAGGTAGACAGAATAAGGTGTATACACTACCCCAATGATTACTCTGCACTACTACTGGTATATCCAGAATGAGATGATCCGATCCACTATAAGGTGGTAGACTTAGACATACATCCAAATTTATCCTAACTACTACCCTAATCGATCGGCTCCCTAATCCGCATAGATACTCTGTGCCGGCCCCACCGTAGGATGTATCACGTCCTAAAGTGGCAACCCTCTGCTGATATGCACAGCCCCATATCTACAGGTGTCACGGTCGCCTCATCCCCCTCTGCTCGGCTTATGCATGCACATCCAAATTTAGATGTAATGCATGTGGAGAAAAATATCTGTGAAAGTCTAATAAGCACAATGTTGCACGACAAAAAATCAAAGGATAGAATTAATTCTAGAAAGGATTTAGAGGACTGGGGAATTCGATATGGTCTTCATACACAACCTCATGGGAATAAGACATAACTTCCACCAGCTCCATATACATTGTCAAAAATTGAAAATAAAAAAAAATTGTAAACGGTTATATGACTTTATAGGACCCGATGGTTATTGCTCAAATTTTAAAAGATGTGTATCATTGGACAATTGCAAAATCAGGGGTTTGAAGTCTCATGATTATCACGTTTTAATGCAACAATTGTCACCCATCTTAATAAGAGGATTGCTTCCAAAGAAGTCAAGGAAAATAATATCTCACTTATGTTCATCCTTTATTAATTTATGTCAGCGCATTATAGATATAGAGAAACTACAACATCTGGAGGATGAGATTATTGCGATTTTATGCGAGCTTGAAAGATATCTTCCGCTGTCTTTTTCTGATATAATGATATATCTGATAATACATCTTTCAAGGGAAGCCTGACTGTCTGCGCCAATCCATTTTCGTTGGATGTACCCCTTTGAAAGGTACATGAAAACACTAAAAGAATATGTAAGAAATTATGCTTGTCCTGAGGGGTGTATTGCAGAATCTTATCTTGCAGAAGAATGCATGAGATTTTTTGGTGAATTTTTGAGAAAATCGCATGAGAAAGAAGATCAAAATGAAGATTACCAAAGTAATGTAATACTTGAAGGACGTCCAATACCAGCTTGTAAGACAATCACATTGTCTTTTAATGAAAAAGAGTCCGCTCATTTGGCTATGCTAATGAATATGACCATAATAGAACCATATTTAGAGTACGTGCATGCCTCATATTTTTCTATGTTTTGATTGTTTGCAATGTCAATTGTAACGTAAATTTTTATTCTTATACCGTAGTTTGCATTTGGAGGAGCTACAAAGTTTAGACAAGCGCATGGAAAGAAATGCAACATTACTTTGGAAAAATCATATAGCTACATTCTCAAGTCGGATTAAAAAAAAGGTGAATTAAATTTTGAAATGTTACTAATTTATTTCAAATCATATTATGACTAGCTTTATCACCAATTGTTTACAGACACCTATTAGCTCCAAAGAGAACGATGACATGCTAAAATGGATTGCTTATGGTCAGAAGAACGATGCGTTGCCCTATACAGGATACATCATCAATGGGCTGCGTTTTCACACAAAAGACGTTAAGAGGGAAACTCAAAATAGTGGAGTGACTTATGATGCAACAACCATGTGCAGAGAAAGTGCAAAAGATGTTTCTCAAGTGGCTGATGTTGTCAATTATTATGGGATACTTACCAATATAATTTTGTTAGACCATAATGTTTTTTATGTTCCAATAATTAAGTGTCATTGGGCAAACATAAGAAATGGTGTAAAGATTGAGTATGGGTTTACTCTTGTCAATTTACATCAAAGTCAAGCTTCATTTTTAAAAGATCCATATATACTTGCATCCCAAGTGAAACAAGTTTTTTATTTGAGGGAGAATGATTCTTCTAATTGGTATATGGTAGTGAAAGCACCTTCAAGAATTTTTGATGAGCTAGAGATCCAGGACACTATTGAGGTAGTAAACCATGTTGAGGAAGATTTCCAAGAAATCAGTATGGATGTCGATGGATATGTTGATGATGTTTCTTTTGTTAGAGAAGATTGTGAAGGCATACTCGAATAATTTTGAAATGCATGTAGAGTCAATGGATATGTTGCTGAGTACTTGTACCGTTTATATGAAACGTTGAGCTTCTTGGCTATTTAATTTCAGTTAGATATAAGTTTCCTCTTTGCATTCTCTGATGGTAGATCGATGAAAATTTGATATTCTGAAGTCAAAAAAGTATTTTGTACCTTCTTCTTTCAGTTTATGAGAATTTGAAGTATGTTTATTTTTCAAATTATAACTTTGCTGTTTGTTTTGCTTTGCTTTTATCATGGCATGAATATATTTGGTAGTTGATAAATTTCCCCCTTCAAAGTTTCATGTTAGTGAATCTTCCTAGTGACCTAATACCGCACTTGGCACCAACCCTGATTGCACATTCTTTTATACATTTATCATATATATTGCAGAATAGTAGGTTTCTTATCATTGTAATGCCAAATTGATAACTTGGAAGATATATTTAAATTTTTTTTATGCTCCATAATATAGATTGTTTTCATTTATATTTATTTATGCTCCGTAATATACGATTGGTTACTGTTTCTGTTGATATCTGCAATTACTGCATTTACCCTGCAGCTTCAATTTTCAATGTTTACTACATTGTTTAATAACATGCATAAAAAGGGAAAATGTAATTTTTTTTTCTATATTTAGTAATCCTCCCATAGACAAATTGATTCTCTTTATTTTGTAATTCTATATATTTCTTTTGTTAATGTAGGAATTGGCAAAAAAAGAGGAAGATTATCCGCAAACAAAAACAAACCGGGGACCCCCATGAAGAACTCGAAGCAAATATTGAACCCAACGAGCAACCTGAAGTGAATGTAGAAATTAATGTGCAACATGAAGCAAATTTACAAAGCAATGAGCATCATGAAGCAAATTTAGAAACAACCAATCAGGGAACCGAAGCATGTAGAGAAAATGCGGTGCAATCTGAATTAATATGGAAACCAATGAGATTGAAGTTGAAAATAATTTGGTGGAAAACGAGACTGGTTTTCAACTACATGAAAATCTGGTTGAAAAGAAAAAAAAGCGAGGTCTGACAAGAATGGAAAGACTTCCATCAGATCGTGTATCTCTGATTACCGTTGAATTCAATGAAAATGCTATACCAATAGGAGAAGGTTCTGTAAAATTGTCTTCTTACTTAGGACCGCTCATACGGGAGCATGTTCCATTAACAATTGATGATTGGCGGTCAATTGGCGATGATTTAAAGTTCGTGTTGTGGAGTTCCATTCAGGTCTCATTTTCATATAATTATTATGAACTGAGTTTCTTGCTTTAAGAGTGATATTATCCTCATTCAAAATTAAGATTTAATATTCTGTCATGCTTCAACAGTATGTGCTGTCTTAAACTTAAAGTAAATTACATTAAATTTCAACAATAAAAATAGAGAACATAAAATTTCCTTTTGTTTTTTTCTAAATGGCCTGGAAGTCGATGAAACTGTACAAATGCTTGTGCGTGATTCATTGTATTGATGCGGCATTATCCAGTGTAATGCCAAAAATTATTGAATCTGTTACTACTATTATAGATCCAGTCCACGACATGAATTCGGAGAAATTTAACGATGATAAACTTAATGAAACATGCAGTGGTATCAATAGAGTTTATACTTGTAATAAAGTAACATATAAATTTATTTGATTTCTCCAATGCAGTATAAAATATGAAAGTGAAATAGAATTACGTAATGAGAAAATAGAGGAAAAAACAATGGTCTAGCATGTTAAAATTGATGGTGAACAGGGTTTTAAATCTCGGATATCGGTCGCGTTTCGTCTCGGAGATTTTACAGACTCGGTCTCGTATCGGAGGAGATCTCGAACGAGATGAGTCTAACTCGGGAGTTCGTCTCGGATTTTCATCTCAGGTCTGAAAGTTCGTATCAGAATAATCTCAGGGTACATGATATGTTAAAAATGATATTTTAACAAAATGATTTTTAGGAATGCTATAAAAAAACATAGTAACTTAATCTTAAAATGCAAAATAACTTTATTATTCTTTATTTTGCAAAAGATCATTCATACTCTAAATCATAATTTTATTAAAAAAGGAATATTGTTAGATTGGAAACATTAAAAGGATCCAAAACATTAAAATCTAGCATAACTAGACCATAAAATACATAATTTCATAAGTAACATGTATGTAAAAAGACAAATATGAAAACCATAAGCATTGTAAAACGTATACAAACATACAATATAGTCATTTAACATGCAAAATGTAAAATAACAAAAGATTGATATGGCTAGATTTGAGTTTTTTTAATTATAGTTCTAGTTCAGGCACAAATTTAAATTTTAACCAAAAAAAACTAAGATCTCGGACGATATTCCAGTATTTCGTCTCGGTCGATAAATCGTTCGATATTGCAAAATCTCGGGAGATATATTCGAAAGGAGATTTAGAGTGATATTTGCTGTTTCGTTTCGGAAGGAGCCCAAAACGATATCTCGGAGGAGATCTCGGGTGATGTTTGCGAGATTTGAAACAATGATGGTGAAATAACCGTTTTGAAGGCATGATTAGAGTTCAAGCATGATTCAGGCTTGGCTGGGTTACAGATCATGCCGGTTCAAGATTCAAGTCTATTCCATCATAGAGTCGGACCATGAAACGTTGTTATATCAGTGACAGTATGATTCACAATGATGCTTTTTCATCTTTAATTCTCCTATTACTATTACTAATAAATTTAATAGCTTCTATCACCATTGCAGAGACCAAAACTGAACCATGCGGACTTAAGTGCTTTACCACCATAAGAAATAATACCGAAATGAGACCCATATATTTATTCACATGTTCTGTGATTTCTTCTTTTGAAGATAGCCTAAATAGAAACAAATGGTAAACACAGTATTGTCCGCGACATAAATATGTTACTACTATTGTAGATCCAGTCCGCGATATGAATGCATTGAATCATACTTTTTACTGCCTTGCTCACTACAGGCTTCCTCTATAGATTTGTTAAACTCTATAATTTCCATGAAACACTTGAATAATTCTTCCACAAAAAAATGGGGACTTGGTTTTGGACAAGCAACAAATTGTCTTCTAGAACCTATAGTTTTGACAAGAGCTGTTTTGGCTGAGCTTCTTCTCTTTCTCGAAACCACTTAATCGGAAACTCAACTAAAAAATAACTGTCTGTCAGCAATACTATCACAAATTCTTGGTCTTCCGTTCCGGTTAAACTTGAATATTTTTGCATTGTTGTAGCCTTGTGGCTTTGAACTAACTGAGCGCATGTCAATGAGAAAAGACCTGGTTTTCTTGTCAAGAGAACGGTGAGATTTTGCTCCTTAACGTATTCCAGGTTTGCAATATCTTTTTTTTCTTTCTGAAAGCGGGTTTACGACATAATTTTTTCGTTGATGGTGGTATGGACAAATAGGTATGAGTTTTGGAGTGTACGTGTCCTTGCCTTCGTTAATCATCATAGATTTTATTTTATTTTTTCCATTTTTTGACAAGATTTTGACAACTCCAAAAAAGTAGATCAGCTTTACACTTTAGATTATCAAGGTAATATTGTTACCTTGCCTTTGTAGTCCTAACAAAAATAAAACCTTTATTCTTAATATTTCACTATGTTTATCAGTGTGCTTAATGAATTAAATTACTAGCATGCATGCATGGATAAGGTAAGACATGTTTAGTGTAACTTCTAAGGCAGCTTGTGTTATATCTAAGGGTACTTTTTCAGAAACCAATCAAAAAATTTCCCATCCTATCAAAACAATTTCACAAAACATTTATAGCAAAAATATGCAATTTAAATTACATGTATTTGTACCTAAAACTACAGATATTTACTTTCTATGCTACAAATATTTGTCATTTCAATTGCATAAGCATGTAAAATGAAAATTTTGCTATTCCCATTGTGCAAAAATGCATTCTACACTTCAAATATTTGCACCCACTTTTATTGTCATTTTATATTGAACGCGAGAAGGTCAGAAGTCGGAACTATGTTTGGTGAACAATCCTCAATTTTCCTTATGAGGAAGTCCCAGCTCTTTATGAATATTAAATAGGAAAAGGTAAATAAATCAAAGTGTATATTGATAAATGGATAATATGAGTTAAAAATACTGGGTTTGGAATTATGTCCAAATAAAATTTGGAAAAGTCGCTGTAAGTGCAGTTCGGTGGCCGTTATTGAAAACTGACTGTATGGGCCTTGATAAAATTATTAAAAATATTAAAAATTTGTGTAAAATCATAATATATGAATTAGAAATAATTGAGGTGAAAAATTACACATTTGAAAGGATAAAAATATATTTTTATCGAAATGAACTATTTTTGAACTAGATTTGAAGTGGTTTTAAAAATAATCAGAATTTCCAATATACGAATTGGAATGGATTTGAATCGAAATTATCTTCGGAATATTTCGATGTTGGATTTCATGATTAAACAGATATGGTTGTGGAAATTTGAAAGATATATTTATATCGTTATTTCCAAGATATTTGTTGGTTTCAAAATTTGATATTGAACATAAGCCGATATATTTTCTATTTAGAGCCTTGTATTTAATATCTAATGGGATTTTGGGTTCGTTGTGAATGGTGTCTTGAATAACAGTGTTCTTGAACCCAGTTTGGAAAAGAATAAATCTTTTAAATAAGATTTAGTGAAATTGTCCAGTTAACTGGTATTTAATTGAAATTGAATTTAAATTGGTTTTTGGTTCTATCATGAGCGGTGTTTTGAATAACACCTGTTCTTTAATCCGATTAATAATAGAGTGTGATTTGGGTTTATCGTGGACTGTGTTTTAAAAAGACATTAGTTATTTCAGCCAGTAAAAGGCAAGATTTCATGTTTGTCATTGTATTTCGAACTGTATGCTTGATCTCTCCTTAATATATATCTGTTTGGCGACGGAGAATTTATTCTCTTGCTTAACGCCCTTCTCTGGGACGTACGAGCTCAGAGGTTATATATTAGCAGAAATCAATAGTACGATGTAGATTGCCGATGTGGCATGTTTGATTTTCCAAAGTTAAATAATCATAAATATTGATTTTTGGAAAGATAAAAACCAAGTGGTGTTTTAATGAATCTGTAATTAGATTGAAATGTGAATTGATAATTTAAATTATCAAATTTGGAAAGTGATCGAGAATGGAGTATCACTAGCTTTGCTCCAAAGCGATAGTCAAATCTTTAATTAGATTTGAACGTGATAGGGTAATTAATATTTACCGATAACACCGTGGTATTAGATATAGAGTATTACCAGTTTTTCTCCATGGGATGAATATGTTGGGATTGGGAAATAAAACAAATGATTACTTCGGTGTGGTTCGCTAATCCCGACTAGTTTGGAAAGCCTTAATATGGTTTGAAATGATATCCAAAGGAAGATTAAAGAATAAATTTAGAAGAATTTATCTTTGATAAATTAATGGGAACCTTTCCCTAAGAATGTGAAAATTTGAATAAAAGAATATTCTGAATTGGAATGAGGCGTATGTTGTGTTTGTGTAACACGTGTTTATTATATACGCGGGTTATTCGGAAAAGCCGGGTTTATACCCATTCTGAATAACCGATTCGACGATAAGTCGAAGATGAAGACGGTGGTTGAAGACCGGAAGTCTTTACATCATTTGGATGATTATTGATGATCTTGATTGGGCTGTACACCCAAGAGGAGGGAATCAGTTGGTGATCGTCCAGACATACTTGGAGATCGAAGGATATGCGAGGAAAGTGCCTCCGGTTTCGTTCAGACCCAGAACGAACTTGTAAATGGACTGTGTGTCTGACATTGGATTTTATTCTATGTTGATTGATCTCTATTAAATATATATCTGTTTGGCCATGGGGAATTTATTCTCTTGCTTAACGCCCTTCTCTGAGACGTACGAGCTCAGAGATTGTATATTGATGGACAACAATCGCATGGAGTGAATTGCCTGTGTGGCATGCATAAGTGGCAATTGATCAAGGCTTTTGTTGAAAAGAAAAGTCTTGTGGTTGATGATCAAAGCACGGCCTGTGTGGCATAGCTTTGTGTATGGCGTTAATTTGCGAGCCTCACACCTCGGTATGAGTCAAAAACGGGATATGGACCCAAGGAATGCACGACGTTTCTTTCTAGCAATGTGTGACGGCCCGCCCCGCACCAGCCTGCATTTCCTCCGAAAGTGCGCTGTACACATGCCCGACTAGCACGGGACGGTCGCCAGAAGAAAGGAAAGAAGGGAATGAGCTAATCAAGAACCTGTAGAATGTCTCACAGCGCATGGAATAAAATATAATAATAACATACTTGACATAAAACAGGTGAGACAGTACATAAGCTGATAACTAAAACCAACATCAACATCAAAGCAGCTGAAATCCAAATACAGCTTATTACAACTTTCCAAATTTACTGTCTCTAAAACAAAAGAAAACTGAAGTAGAAGATGCACTACTAATGCCCAAGCAATGATCTTCAACAAAAAAGTGAGAATGCTATATATATCATACGAGGAAGCCTCCTGCTCATCTCCGGATCATCTACCCGTGGATCACCAGCTAACATGTCTCTAGTCTGCTCGTGTGAGCACCCAGAGTAATAAGAGGAGACATAAAACTCTGGGTCAGACATAAAGCCTTTTATGAGCGATAAGCATCTAAACAGAACAATAACAAGTATACTAAACCATACCTGAACCTGGGCCTGCAACCAAAGAGTTAGTACCACATACCGTACAATACTCTAAGGTGCCATAATAGATAGTGTAAAGAATACGGGGGTGGGGTGTATATGTCATAAGGGTGGCAAACAAATCAAGCACAGCATCCATCCTCGCATCTCTCACTCAGTGCGTAAAGCATACGATGTCCACCACTGACAATCACTAGACCCATCGAAGTAGTGGCGGAGTTCAACTTGTACA
Organism: Allium sativum; assembly: GCA_030737875.1. NCBI lineage: Eukaryota > Viridiplantae > Streptophyta > Magnoliopsida > Asparagales > Amaryllidaceae > Allium > Allium sativum. The sequence continues at coordinate 299,464,518 of CM060925.1, read as the reverse complement.
ACTACTGCTACTACCAAGCTTACCACATGGAGTCATGACCAAATCTTTACAAATGACCCCACTTCATTGGTCTATAGCCCTTTAGTCGTACCTAGGCCACTGCGGCCCTGAATCCATTCACGTACCTCCCATACATAGTGATCCAAAGTCATAGACATCGATAGCTCCTTGGCACACGTCCCGCAGCAAAGCCCAATCATGAAGTGAACTCATCGGTTCCCAACTGGATCCTGAGTTCTAACTTCCCATATTGGACTACCTTTGCATCTCGGGTTATTGGTCAATATTGGGTCGGGTCGGGTCGCCCTCTAGCCATCGGTTCGGGTCGGGTCCTCTACTTTGAATTGGATCTGTTCGTAGTCTTCCCCTGTAGTGGTTCGGTTCGGGTCCACAGCGTTGCATCGGTTCGGGTCGGGTGTCCCACTTCGGGTCGGGTCGGGTTGCCATCTGCCATTCAGTTCGTTCTCCCGCTCCGATAAGCTCCCTCGTTCTTCATTTACTCCGATCCGATCCCTTCGCCTTACTCCAGTCCGAGCCCTTCACCCTTAAGTCGATCCGATCTGGGCCCTTCGTCCTTAAGTTGATCCGATCCGAGTCCTTCGTCCTTAAGTCGATCCGATCCGAGCCCTTCGTCCTTAGGTCGATCCGATCCCCAACTTAACCAACATGGCCTTCCTTTTTGCCAAGCCTCTTTTGTGCGAGACTTCAGTTCGGGTCGGGTTCCTTGCCTAGGTCTCCTATCCGATCCGAGCCCATATCCGATCCGATCCGAAACCCTGCACAACTTTCTGCAACTTTTTCCAGCAACTTGTTTATCCCATTCGACGACGTTTTTGACCAGTCTAACTATTCTAATCAATCACAAATCATCCCAAACAGTCATAGCAACATAGCAAACTAACCACAAACACCAAAATAATGGATTTACATGTCAAAATGGATCAAATATACCCAAAACCCCATATTTTCCCTTAAGCATGTTAAACAAAACTAATCATAGGGTTAACAAAACCTAACCAAATTCCTACCAGAGGCATAAAATATTATTTTCGAATTTATAGATATTTTTCCAGAATTTATTAGTGTATAAATTTGCTAATCTTCACTAATCACCCTTAATTAACTATAATTAGTGTCAAAACAATGCTAATCACTCACCTTGGCCACAAATAAAATTCTCAGAACTGAAACCTCGCTGATTTGGGTGAATACTGGTGTCTAACAGCAGCTCTAACCTTGCTTTCGTGTTTCCTCTCCTTAATTTGATATAGATTAAGCCAAAACTTGATTAGAAAGTGATTAGAAGGTGATCTGGGTGTTGGAGGCCATTGCTAGGGTTCCAAGAATGAAAGTGGCGGCTGAAAGAAATGTTTTCTAACCCTAATCCGCCCCTATACATCTCCAATCCCGAAATCCCCTTTGGGTCTAGCTGCTAATTACCCGGTTAAGCCCAATTAAGCTGTTTTTCACCATCTGAAACTTGTTTCAGCCATATCTCCCAAACGGTGAGTCCGTTTGGCTAATGTGATCACTCTACGGAATTGTAAACCATTATCCGAAGCCAATGGAAGTGGTTTCAGGTCAAAATTCCCTTCCAGTCAAAAGTTATGGCCAAAACAATGCCAACCAGGGGTAAAATGGTCATTTAAAAATTGGGAAAAATCACGAACATGGGAAATGACTCGAATAGTCGTCTCCCAAAGTTACATGGCCATACGACTTCGTGAGTGAAAGAAATAAATATTCTACGATCCTATGATACGTAGAATGCGGGTCGTTACACTCTCCCCCCTTTAGAAATTTCGTCCCTGAAATTCCTTAACTCAAGACATACAAAAGATCCCGCACGCCTAATAGCCACATACAACAATTAAACATGCAAAACAAGCAAACAAGCCTACCCTAGCATGCGGAAAACTAAATCGAAGACAAAACCTTACCAGGCAAAGAGTTCTGGATATGTCTTCTTAATGTTCTCCTCTGTCTCCCAAGTACAATCATTCTCGGTCTCGCCCCAATGAACTTTGACTAGCTTCACCGCCTTCCTTCGAAGTTGCTTCATGTCGCGCTCGACAATACGGACCGGCTTGCGGTTCCCAACTGCCTCGGGTTCTACTTCGAAGTCCTCTAACTGATCAGGTGAAATAGTCATATCTGGGTCGTGAACGAACTTCCTTAGTTGGGAAACATGAAATACATTGTGAACTCCCGCCATCTTCTCTGGTAAGCCAACTCTATATGCCAAATTCCGGACTAGTTCAAGAACAGGGAATGGGCCAACAAATCTTGGTGCTAACTTGCCTCTCCTGCTAAATCGTATCACGCTCTTCAACGGAGAAATCTTGACAAACGCCAAGTCACCAATGGAGAATTTTAGGTCTCTTCTCCTCTTATCAGCATAACTCTTCTGCCTATCTTGGGCAGCCTTCATTCGTTGTTGAATGATCTTGATCTTATCTGAAGTTTCCCTCACCACATCTGGTCCAAGCATAAACTTCTCGCCAGTCTCTATCCAACATGATGGTGAGTTGCACGGTTTTCCGTACAAAGCTTCAAACGGAGCCATCCCAATACTGGATTGGTAGCTATTATTATATGCAAACTCTACTAGATGCAAATGGTCATCCCATGATCCACCAAAATCCAGTACACAAGCTCTCAGGAGGTCTTCCAATATGCGACTCACCCTCTCCGTCTGACCGTCGGTCTGAGGATGATATGCGGTACTGAGATGTAACTCTGACCCTAGAGCCTCTTGTAAGCTCTTCCAAAACCCACTAGTGAACAACGGGTCTTGGTCACTCACAATGCTTTCAGGTACTCCATGAAATCTCACTACCCACTTCATATATAATTCTGCTAACTTAGTCGCCGTTCTGGTCGATCTGACTGGTATGAATCTTGCACTCTTAGTCAATCGATCCATGATTACCCAAATGTTATCATGTCCCGATCTAGTCCTTTGTAAACCATCAATGAAATCCATTGACACTTGTTCCCATTTCCATTCTGGAATTTCTAATGGTTGCATCAAACCACTAGGCTTCTTTTGCTCAGCTTTAACTAGCTGGCAATTCATGCATTTGGATATAAACCTCCCAATGTCTCTTTTCATCCCTTCCCAGTAGTAGGTCTGCTTCATATCTCGATACATCTTGTTACCACCGGGGTGTATAGTCAGTTTTGAGTGATGACATTCTCTAAGCACTTCATCTCTCAATCCATTGACATTGGGTACAACAAGTTTTCCATTCTTTCTAAGCCATCTGTCTCGATCAAGCCCATACTTGTCCATCTCCTCATCGATACCCATCTCTAACTTGGAGATGATTTCCAATAGGTTAGGATCGTCCCTCTGACTAGAGCCGATCCGCTCAATCAAAGTGGGTCTGATCGTCAAACTTGCTAACATTTCTGGATCCAATTCGCACTTTGGTCTGAAATCATACCCAGCGATGTACTCCAGTTGCTTCCATTCTAGAAACATAGCCCCTAAACTGGCATGTCTCCTACTCAATGCATCAGCTACCGCATTACCTTTCCCAGGCGTGTATGCGATATCAAAATCATGCGAAGCCAAGAACTCTAACCATCTCTGCTGACGGAGATTTAGATCCTTCTGGGAGAAGAGATATTTTAACGACTTATGATCTGTAAACAGCTCAAATCTTTCTCCCAAGAGATAGTGTCTCCACATCTTTAACGCGAACACGATCGCTGGCAATTCCAAATCATGGGTAGGGTATCTTCTCTCGTGCGGTTTCAATTGCCGACTTGCATAAGCTACAACCCTACCGCCTTGCATCAATACAGCACCCAGTCCGGTACCACAGGCATCCGTGTATACCGTCATCTCTTCATTCCCCTTAGGAATGACTAACACTGGTGCGCATGTCAACTTGTCCTTTAGACTCTTGAATGCTTTCTCGCACCTTTCTTCCCAGACAAAAGCTTGATTCTTTTTGGTCAACTGGGTCAATGGTGCTGCTATCTTGGAGAAACCTTGGATAAACTTACGATAATATCCAGCTAACCCCAAGAAACTTCTTACATCTGTTGCATTATTGGGCGTAGACCAATCCTTTACCGTGGCCACCTTCGCAGGGTCCACGGCAATACCATTCTCGGAAACAACATGACCCAAGAACCTCACTTCCCTCCTCCAGAAGTGACACTTAGAAAACTTTTCTTTCAATTGGTGTTTTCTCAACACCTCCATCACTATTCTTAAATGTTCCTTATGTTCTTCCTCTGTCCTCGAGTAGACCAAAATATCATCAACGAACACAAGGACTAACTTATTCAACTGATCTTTGAATACCCTATTCATAAGATCCACAAAATATGCTGGGGCATTGGTCAACCCGAATGGCATCACCAACTACTCATAAAATCCAGATGGCGTCCGAAATGCTGTTTTAGCTATACTCTCAGCTTCCACTCTAAGCTGATGAAAACCTGTCGTGAGATCCAACTGAGAAAATACTCTCGCGCCACCCAACTGATCGAACAAATCATCTATCCGCGGTAGAGGATAAGGTTCTTCCTCGTCACTTTATTCAACTCGCGGTAGTCTACACACAAACGAAGAGAACCATCCGCCTTGGTAGCAAACACAACTGGTGCTCCCCATTCAGAAACATTCCTTCTGATAAATCCCTTCTTCAAAAGATCGTTGACTTGCACCTCGAGCTCTCGCTACTCCCTTGGTGCCATACGACGAAGTGGCATCACTATAGGTCTGGCATCTTTCACCAAATCAACACGGAACTCAATCTCTTGATGTGGTGGAAGCCCGGTCACTTCTTCGAAAACGTTTGGATACTGGCTAACCACGGGCAAACCTGACAACTCACTATGCGGAATGTCGAGGGAGTTTAGAAAACTAGCCAATACCCCCTCACTGGGTAGACCACCAAACACTATCCTCCGCCCATCATCCGCTCTAGCTGTCACCAAAAAGCCCTCACAGTCTACCACCACCCCGTATCTTTGGATCCAATCTACTCCCAAAATAATGCCAAACCTAGTAAAGCCCAAAACAAAGCAATCACAAACAAACATGCATCCATGACTCGATAAGACCACATTACGACAAATCATGCTAAGGCTAGTCGAACCACCAATCAAGTTCGTCACTACTAAAGGTCTATCGACCATCTCGGGCTCCAATCCCAACCTACCTACCAGGTCACTAGATATGAAAGAACTGGAAGCTCCGGTATCAAACAAAACTCTAACAGGAACATCATAAACAGAAAGCATACCTTGAATGACGACATTCTTTCCCTTCTCCGCCGCAGTTGGGGCATTTGACGAAGAAGGAATAGCATTAAGGGCATAGGCTTTCACCATTTGCTTTTCTTTAGGGGGTTGCGGACACTTGTCCTTGTGATGTCCCATTTGGCCACAGTTGAAGCACTTCCTATCCGCTGGCTTGGCCCGACAATTACTAGCATAATGGCCCTTCTTACCACAGCTGAAGCACTCAACATCTTGCTTATTCTTTTTCTTCTGGCCATCCTTAGTCTGACTCTGCTTTCTCTTATTCTGGGAACCACCCTTGCCTCCACTACTTGCTTGTGGCTTTGGCTCATCTGCGGACGCAACCTCAGTCTTCGACTTAGGGTAGAGACTTTCTGATCTTAATGCTTTCCCCATAATTGATTCAAACGTCTCATCGATGTGGTTAATAAGTTTTTCCCCCAAGTACTGATCCAAACCATTTATGAATTTCTCATTCTTTTTCTCGGCAGTATCAATAAGAGATAACCCATACTTCGACAAAGTGTCGAATTCAGCAATATACTCCGAGACAGCTCTGCCATTCTGCTTGAGCTCCAAGAATTTCTTAAACAGCACTGACTTCTGAGCAGCTGGAATGAACTTCTCACTAAAGCGAACCTTAAACTGCTCCCATGTAATCTGATCTTCAGGAGTAGCTGCCTTTATAGCATTCCACCAATTCATTGCCTGCCCTTGCAGCTGATGGGATGCTAGCTTTCTCTTCATCGCATCCTCGATACCCAAATCCTCGAAGATACGTTCGCAACTATCCAACCAATCCTGAACATCCGTGGCCGACTCCATTCCATGAAACGGCTTCCCACTAAGGCTAGTATAATTCTTATTCAGCTTGGCGAAGTCGACTCTCGGCGCCTGCACTATTGGACCACCACCATTTCCACCATTGGGAGCTGTGTCCTCTGCACATCCCTAAGCATCTCTCTCATGAGGTCAGTAAACATCGTCCTCATGTCAGCAGCATTCCCATTATTGGTCCCTCTACCAGTACCTCTAACATATCGGCTCATCGTCAATCTGTAAAAAGAAACGATTAATGACCCCATAGTGGTGCTAGTGCAGTACGACTTCATTCTTATACTACTAATAGTATATACATATATAGCTTTTGAAAACCAAAGTAATCACAAATACGCTCTCTCGTATACGTATATTATCTCTCCCTGATAACTTCCCTAGGTTAACTACGCAACCTAGAGCTCTGATACCAAGTATGACGGCCCGCCCCGCACCAGCCTGCATTTCCTCCGAAAGTGCGCTGTACACATGCCCGACTAGCACGGGACGGTCGCCAGAAGAAAGGAAAGAAGGGAATGAGCTAATCAAGAACCTGTAGAATGTCTCACAGCGCATGGAATAAAATATAATAATAACATACTTGACATAAAACAGGTGAGACAGTACGTAAGTTGATAACTAAAACCAACATCAACATCAAAGCAGCGGAAATCCAAATACAACTTATTACAACTTTCCAAATTTACTGTCTCTAAAACAAAAGAAAACTGAAGTAGAAGATGCACTACTAATGCCCAAGCAGTGATCTTCAACAACACAGGGAGAATACTATATATATCATACGTGGAAGCCTCCTGCTCGTCTCCAGATCATCCACCCGTGCATCACCAGCTAACCTGTCTCGAGTTTGCTCGTGTGAGCACCCAGAGTAATAATAGGAGTCATAAAACTCTGGGTCAGACATAAAGCCTGGTATGAGCGATAAGCATCTAAACAGAACAATAACAGGTATACTAAACCATACCTGAACCTGGACCTGCAACCAAAGAGTTAGTACCACATACCGTACAATACTCTAAGGTGCCATAATAGATAGTGTAAAGAATACGGGGGTGGGGTGTGTATGTCATAAGGGTGGCAAACAAATCAAGCACAGCATCCATCCTCACATCTCTCACTCAGTGCATAAAGCATACGATGTCCACCACTGACAATCACTAGACCCATCGAAGTAGTGGCGGAGTTCAACTTGTACAACTACTGCTACTACCAAGCTTACCACATGGAGTCATGACCAAATCTTTACAAATGACCCCACTTCATTGGTCTATAGCCCTTTAGTCGTACCTAGGCCACTGCGGCCCTGAATCCATTCACGTACCTCCCATACATAGTGATCCAAAGTCATAGACATCGATAGCCCCTTGGCACAAGTCCCGCAGCAAAGCCCAATCATGAAGTGAACTCATCGGTTCCCAACTGGATCCTGAGCTCTAACGGACTACCTTTGCATCTCGGTTTATTGGTCAATACGGGGTCGGGTCGGGTCCCCCAGAGCTATCGGTTCGGGTCGGGTCCTCTACTTCGAATTGGTTCTGTTCGTAGTCTTCCCCTGTTGTGGTTCGGTTCGGGTCCACAGCGTTGCATCGGTTCGGGTCGGGTGTCCCACTTCGGGTCGAGTCGGGTTGCCATCTCCCATTCAGTTCGTGCTCCCGCTCCAATCATCTCTCTCGTTCTTCATTTACTCCGATCCGATCCCTTCGCCTTACTCCAGTCCCAGGCCTTCATCCTTAAGTCGATCCGATCCGGGCCCTTCGTCCTTAAGTTGATCCGATCCGAGCCCTTCGTCCTTAAGTCGATCTGATCCGAACCCTTCGTCCTTAAGTCGATCCGATCCCCAGCTTAACCAACATGGCCTTCCTTTTTGCCAAGCCTCTTTTGTGCCAGACTCCAGTTCGGGTCGGGTTCCTTGGCCAGGTCTCCTATCCAATCCGAGCCCATATCCAATCCGATCCGAAACCCTGCACAACTTTCTGCAACTTTTTCCAGCAACTTGTTTACACCATTCGACGACGTTTTCGACCAATCTAACTATTCTAATCAATCACAAATCATCCCAAACAGTCATAGCAACATAGCAAACTAACCACAAACACCAAAACAATGGATTTACATGTCAAAATGGATCAAATATACCCAAAACCCCATATTTTCCCTTAAGCATGTTTAAACAAAACTAATCATAGGGTTAACAAAATCTAACCAAATTCCTACCAGAGGCATAAAATATTATTTTCGAATTTATAGCTATTTTTCCAGAATTTATTAATGTATAAATTTGCTAATCTTCACTAATCACCCTTAATTAACTGTAATTAGTGTCAAAACAATGCTAATCACTCACCTTGGCCACAAATAAAATTCTCAAAACTGAAACCTCACTGATTTGGGTGAATACTGGTGTCTAAAAGCAGCTCTAACCTTGCTTTCGTGTTTCCTCTCCTTAATTTGATATAGATTAAGCCAAAACTTGATTAGAAGGTGATTTGGGTGTTGGAGGTCATTGCTAGGGTTCCAAGAATGAAAGTGGTGGCTGAAAGAAATGTTTTCTAACCCTAATTAGCCTCTATACATCTCCAATCCTGAAATCCCCTTTGGGCCTACCTGCTAATTAACCGGTTAAGCCCAATTAAGCAGTTTTTCACCGTCTGAAACTTGTTTCAGCCATATCTCCCAAACAGTGAGTCCGTTTGGCTAATGTCACAACACTACGGAATTGTAAACCACCATCTGGAGCCAATGGAAGTGGTTTCAGGTCAAAATTCCCTTCCAGACAAAAGTTATGGCCAAAACAGTGCCAACCAGGGGTAAAATGGTCATTTAAAAATTGGCAAAAATCATGAACATGGGAAATGACTCCAATAGTCATCTCCCAATGTTACATGGCTATACGACTTTGTGAGTGAAAGAAATAAATATTCTACGATCCTATGATACGTAGAATGCGGGTCGTTACACAATGGGTGATATCCGTGACCTACCAGCCCTGGCATTTATATACTCTTTACTTGTGTGGTTGTTGGAATGCGAGGCGCCTCGAATATATAGTCAATAACTGACACTATGTGAGCCGACGTACAGACCATTATATAGGTCCTATAGGATCGAGAAACGTGTGTTCAGGAATAACTAATCCTCAAAAGTAAGAGAGGACCGGCCTTTGAGGTTCCAAGGGATCGCTGTGTGTGGTCCTGAGACATTTGCTAGAGTGTCTCGAACAGAGAGGAGCTTTCCCTTGCCTCGACTCATGATGGAATCCAATTTCCAATACGTGACTTTCAGTTTTATTTGTAGAGCCTAGTATGGCGACACAGTGGTATGGGACACTTATGCCGTCTATGATTGATACTTATGATTGAAATTGTTATGACACTATACACTTAAAATAGTATCAAATGATTTGTTTCAAAAGTACCAAGCATGTTTGGCTATTATAAGGTAAAAACTCTATCCTCCGGCTTGCGTTGCATTGTGTGATGGGACCTGGGTCTTTTAATAGCTTCATTTTTCTTTATTTAGCATTGCGCTGTTTGTTTTATGCATTGGTATTCTTGGGAGGAAACCCGTTCCATGTTATACGGCGTGGTCCCTTGATTTACCTAACTTTAAAATAAAGATTAATAACTGTTTTAGTTCTCACACCAGTCACATAACTGACCTGGAGTTTATTGTTTTAACGAAAACTCTGGGTGCCCTTATTTTCCGCACGGGCAGCTAGTAGTTTTGGATTTGCAGATTTATTTTCACAGGATCCTGGTTTACAGCTGAAATGATATTCGGAAGGCTCTGTACCCGTAAATCTCCTTTCAGTTGTATGTTGTATTATTTTTCCGCTACTATGTAATTTATTGTAATCTCTGATATTTATCGAATGTGTAATATTTATTCACACACTGTATATTCTTGTATTCTGATGGAATTGTTGTAATGAACAATGAAATGTTCTTCTGTTTGCGTTCTGATTTGTCGGGTTCTCAAAGTAATTCGTTTTTTCTCTTCTCTTCGGAAATTGGGGAAGTTCGGGTCGCTTCATTTGGTATCAGAGCCTTGGTTTACAGAGCTCGAGAACAAGACACATTGGAACCGAATGAAAGAATTCATTAGAGATTGGACTAGTAATGTCCAATAAGAATGGCTCGTTAGAGATGGGATCAGTAGTGTCCTAGAACGAGTGTAAAGAGTGAAATTTTTTTGAAATATAAAATCGAAAACAAATTTGTTTTGAAATTTAAATCGTTTTATACGTATTTGAATATTTTATTTATATTGAATTTGGACAATCGAGTATATAAAGATTTTGCATATACGCGTCATGAACGTATATTCGAAGTTTTAATATATTGGATAGATATAGAATCACACTCTAGTCGCCCAGAGATGATTCTGATGATTGATGCATCGTCTTCAGAGTTGATGTTCGAGTGCGGAAAGTGAGATATCTATATATTTCCATTAGACTGGTGTGAGAACCAAAACTAGATATGTTTGTTGTTGTGATTTGCATCAAAAACATGATTTTCTGTATATGTATCAAAATTATGAATTTGAAACATTAATTCACTAATTGATTGGTGGTTGTGGTGTTTGTTTATTTGTTTGACATTTTGAACCATTTAGCCTAATTGAACCGAATATTGAACTATATTGAAAATTGTTTGGAATTGCATGCATATACATGTACTTACATTGAATAGGTCATAGCAAGGAGGCTAGAGCAGAGAATAAAATTGTTTTCCCAACAAATAGGTACATGTTTACAAATTTATTGGGATTTGATGATTTTATGAGCCGATTGGCTAGCCGCTTGGTTGTTTCTTTTTCTTTTTGGATTGATGAGGGCCATGGGAGGCTATTTGAAATATCCCGAAGACCCTGGTGCAGGGGAGGTTATGGCGAAATTTTTCGAAAATTTAGGGTGTTAGCCAAATTTTTGAAATTTTTTGAAAAAAATCTTAGAAACTGAAAAGTTGAAAAACTTAAGTCGTTAAGAAAATAATGGAAGTTGAGTTGGTTTGTAAAACAACTTTCAGCTTCGTTCCTTTTCGGGGACGAAAAGTTTTAAGTGGGGGAGATTGTAATAACCAGGAAATGCGATCTAATTTAAAATTTTTATTTTGGAAATTTTAATGAATTTTGATTATTTAAAATGAATTATTTAAAATAATAACAATGAGAAATTTATTTTGAATAGAATTGGAACGTATATATTTATTTGAATCGTCGTTAGAATATAAATATTTATTTTTAATTATTAAAGGAATTGAAAATGACGCGGTAGTTCGAAAATTCGATTTCTAATTTTAAATGAATGTACAGGATTCAAAATAAACCGGATTTTAGTGAAACCAAAAATATTGTAATCTCTGATATTTATCGAATGTGTAATATTTATTCATACTCTGTATATTCTTGTATTCCGATGGAATTGTTGTAATAAACAATGAAATGTTTTCCTGTTTGCGTTCTGATTTGTCGTGTTCTCAAAGTAATTCGTTCTTTCTCTTCTCTTCGGAGGCCGGGGAACCAAAATAAGATTGGACCTATTGTTGTGATTTGGCACCAAAAATGTGATTTTTGACTATATATCAAAGTTATGTTATTGAAAAGATAATCAACTAATTGATTGTTGATTGTGTTGTTTGATTAGTGGTTGATTAATAAAAATTTGAACCTTTAAACAAATTGAACCAAATATTGAGTTGTATTGAAAATTAGTCGCATTTGCAAGCATATACATGTACTTACATTGAATAGGTCATAGCAAGGAGGCTAGAGCAGAAGAATAAAATTGTTTGCCCGACAAATAAGTACATGTTTACTAATTTCTTGGGTTTGTATGATTTTATGAGCCGATTAGCTAGCCGCTTGGCTGTTTCTTTTTCTTTTTGGATTGGTGAGGTCCATGGGAGGCTAATTGAAATATCCCGAAGCTCCCGGTGCAAGGGAGGTTATGGCGAAATTTTTCGAAAATTTAGGGTGTTAGCCAAATTTTTGAAAAATTTGAAAGGTTCCTAGAAACTAAAAAGTTGAAGAACTTTAGCCGTAATGAAAAGAATGAAAGTTGAGTTAATTTGTTAAACAACTTTCGGCTTCGTTCCTTTTCGGGGACGAAAAGTTTTAAGTGGGGGAGATTGTAATAACCCGGAAATCCGAGCCAATTTTAAAATTTTATTTTGGCAATTTTGATGAATTTTGAATATTTAAAATGAATTATTTTAAATAATAACGACGAGAAATTTATTTTGATTAGAATTAGAACGTATATATTTATTTGAATCGTTGTTAGAATATAAATATTTTATTTTAATTATGTACCGAGCCTGAAATGGCGCGATAGTTCGAAAATTCGATTCAAAATTCAAATGAATGTACAGGATTCAAAATAAACCGGATTTTTGCGAAACCAAAAATATTAGAATCTATATGAGAATATCTTTCCAACGAATCCGAAAAATTGAAATTTCATAGCGGGGATAAAAAGTTGTGCCCAGTTGAAAATTCAGAATAGTCGTTATGGAATTCTAGCCCTTAAAAATGGAAATTTTGCAAACGGCCTCGGTTTTCGACGAAACCACTTTTGTTAGATCCATGATGTCAAATTATTGCTAGGTTTCAAAATTCGTAATTTTCTGAATCAATATGTGAGCGTGGCAAAAGAAAACGTGTTTTGACATTTTCAGTCAATTTCGATCAACCAGAAAATGGCCATTTTTCAAACGGTCTCAGAATTTGGCGAAATTAGTTTTGTTAGAACCGTATCGTCAATACGAAGCTATAAAATACTTTTTGGGAATTCTTAGGGTTAGTATGTGGCCCCGGTAAATTGAAATGTGCGTTCAAATTCAATATGTAGATTTATATTTTGATTTTGATGAAAACTGATCGAAACGATCGAATCAGCTTACGATACATATCCCATTGTGTACGGAATGCAGGTAATTAACTATGGACGACAGTCGGTGGGTTCGATTTAGGGCTCAAACAAAAGTGATGCTTTTCATGGAAAAATATATAATTATTAAAATTATATATTAAGCAGTGATGCTTTTCACCAGTTCTTGTTGCAGTCATGATGGGGGGTTCTCGCTTCGCGGTTTGGTGGCGAATGGGAGACTCTTACCCTCACATGTCCCTTGCGGGTGTGTGTTAGGCAGTGGCCGAGAGGCTCGAGAGGGTCGCCGTATAACAAGTGTATTGGGGGACCATGTGGGAGCCACGGTGGGTATTACCTGCTGCTTGAGGGATGAAGTGATGGTTGCAAAGCCTACCGGATTTCATTGGCTATTTCAACGTGGTATCAGAGCTTTGGTTAAGCTTAGTTCTAGAATATAACATATTAACGAACTCGTCAGAGATAGAACCAGTGGTGTTCTAAGACGAATAACTCATTACAGATAGGATCAGTAATGTCCTAGTATGTGTAAAACAGAGTCAGAATAACTCGTTAGAGATGGGGTCAAAAATGCCCTAGAACGAGTTGGGAGTTATATGTTTATAAATAATGTATTTGTGATTATATATAGTCTGGTTTCAAAAATATGATTTTTGAATATATATAAAAGATATATATTTGAAAAGTTAAAAACAAAGAGGCTGTTGTTTCTATTGTGTGATTGTGGATTTGATTAATTAAATTATTAGAAAGATAGTTAATTTAATCAATGAATGAAGGGTAAATCTATGCAATTAAATCAAGTATTGAACTGATTTAAAAATAGATATAAATATATACATGTGCATTATATATGTTTGAACAGGTAAAAGGATTAGCTGTTGAGTAAAGAATTTATTTGTGTGCCTGACAAATAGGTAAACCTTAATGAGTTGGATGCGCAGTTTTATTATTCTATCAACTCCTATGAATGCCATTAGATGCGGAGTGCTGGTTGTTTTGTGTGTAATAATAAACGTCGCCATAGGATAGTAACAATTAATTTTGAACTACACTACATGGCATACTTCTTGACGATAGACATACTTCATCATATACCACATAAGCATTTGGAGCTTGTGTGACGAGGTTAAAGATTTACCATACGAGCGAGAAGCTTGTATGGCGATGACTATATTTTACAGGTTGAACTGATGACTGATATGGACTATGTAAAATATAACGGTAAATTTCCATATTAATAAAAACCCCACACGGGTCTGGAGATGACATTAAACACGTCTCTCTGGTCATTAAGGCACAAAAACAATTTATAGGGTGACGAGAATTTATTCTCTGGAGTTATGATCTATACACACTCCCCTGTGGACACCGGAATATATCACTATAAATATGTGCGTGCTTATTAGGATTTATTGGGTACCTAATACGGCCCAATAAATTTCCAAACTCCTCCCCGTACAAAGGAGATTATGGCGAAATTTTTCGAAAATTTACGGTGTTAGCCAAATTTTTGAAGAATTTGAAAATTCTAAAAACTGAAAAGTAGAAGAATGGAAGCCAGAAGGAAAGTTGAGTTGGTTAATTAAACGACTTTCGACTTTGTTCCTTTTCGGGGATGAAAATTTTAAGTGGAGGAGATTATAACAACCCAGAAAATCTGAGCCAGTTTAAAATTTTTAATTTGGATATTTTAGTGGATTTTAGATATTTAAAATAAATTATAGTAAGAAGAGTATGTTTGAATCGATGTTTGAAAATAAATATAATTATTTTAAATTATAAACAAGGCCTAAAATGGCGAGATAGTTTCAAAATTTCAATTCAAACTTTGACTGACTATACCGGGTGCAAAATAAAATGGATTTTAGTGAAACCAAAAATATTTAAATCTGTTAGTGAATATCTTTCTAACGAATCTGAGAAATCGAAGTTTCATAGCGGGAATCAAAAGTTACGGCCAAATGAATTTTCAGAAAGGTCGCTATAGAGAATATATCACACTTGAAAATAGATATTTTGCAAAAGACCTTGGAATTCGACGAAACCACTTTTGTTCGGTCTTGGGTGTTAAATTATTGCTAGTTTTCAAATTTCATAATTTTTTAAGTTAATATGTGAGCGTGGCAAAAGAAAATGTGTTTGGTGAATTTCTGTTAAATTGGATCGACCAGAAAATGGCCATTTTTCAAACGGTCTCAAAATTTGACGAAACTAGTTTTGTTTGGACCGTATCGTCAAAACATAGCTGGATTTATTTTTCTGGAATTTTTAGAATTAGTATGTTGCCCCGGCAAATTGAAATGTACGTTCAAATCAAATATTGAATGTTTTATATTTTAATTTGAAGGAAAACTGAATGAAACATTCGAATGGGCCTGCGAAACATATCCCATTATGTTCGGAATGGGGGTATTTAGCTAGGGACGACAG
Organism: Allium sativum; assembly: GCA_030737875.1. Lineage (NCBI taxonomy): Eukaryota > Viridiplantae > Streptophyta > Magnoliopsida > Asparagales > Amaryllidaceae > Allium > Allium sativum. The sequence continues at coordinate 299,449,091 of CM060925.1, read as the reverse complement.
TCGTTGGGTTTGGATTGGAGTTCGTATGAGATAAGGGGTATTTTATAAATTTAAAAATATATAAATTAAATAAAAAATCTGATTGGGCCTCACTTTTTCTCTCTCTCCTCGGATCTGAGAAAACCCAATAACCCCCTAGCGATATACGGCAGCAGCAGCTCTTTCCTTCTCCCCTCCTTTTCTCTCTGATCTCTCATCAAAACGCATCGGTCCAGTTGGAGATTTTGTAGAGGATCACTCAAGCTTCAAATCAATATAAAGTTGGGATTTTTTCGTGGAGTATTTTGTGAGAACCGACGTCACGAAGTCGGGATGTTCATCACAACGCCGCCGCCGCCGCCTGGTCAGTTCGAGTTTGCCGCCTCCCCCATGGATCCACGCGCCTCTCCTCCCTCTTCCTCGTGGAAAAGACCGATCGACGAATCGTTGCACGGTTTGATCGCAAATCGCGAAACCTAGTTTGAACTATTTGCTGAGAGGTTCGGCTATTATATATTTAAACTGATTTCAACATATAAAAGCGTCTCAAATTTGATTGATCTTTTAAAAATCATATCTTTTTTCTATGTGGTCGAAATTAGTGAAACAGGAGACAGTGGACTCGTGTGGACGTCTTCTACATTTTAGAAGAGACTGGATATTTTTCTGAGCCTTCTGCTATTTTTGGTGGAGTGGAACCCAATGTGAGATTTCTAATTTATAAACGATATGGAAAACAATGATGTATAAATTATTTAGTTGATGTATGAGTTATATAAGCGTTGTACACCTCATGTATAAGCGTTGTAAAAGTTGTATGTTCGATGTATAAGTTATATATGCGTTGTAAAAATTATAAATGCGTTGAAATGATTGAAATGAAGTGAAATGAAATTAAAATATATTTATACATGGATATATATATATATATATATATATATATACTCCCCTCGTCCACAGACCATGGACGATATTTATTGGTTGTGATATTGTTTGGATTATTGGTTGATGTGAAATTTGGTGAAAATCATGAATGATTGATTGTGGTTGAAAAATACCTGTTTGTGGTTGAGAATTATTTTGGATGAAACCACATAGGATTAGTTTGTGGAAAAGAAAAATAAACATGCTCGTCTACGTACGAATTAGATGCATGAAATCCCCACTGTAAAAAACCGCGAGGTTTTAAGGTAGAGCGAGGAGCCGTACTAGGGACGGTGTCGGTTTTAACTACCCTGCCGTTATGCTGCTGAAATTTTCAATAATATTCATATGTTAGAATTATTTTCATGTGCTGAAACAATATTCATGTGTTGAATAGAAATTCATGTGTTGAGTGTGAATTCATGTGTTGAATGAAGTTCAGGTGTTGAGTAAATTCTTTGAAAGATAAAAATAACATTTTTATTATATATACAGAATATATAAAATATTAGTATTTTAAATAAATTGTTTTAACACCAAAAATAACATTTTTACCTTACGTATGAACTATATAAAATAATCGTGTTTTGAAATAAATTGTTTTACAATAAAAATCACATTTTTATTATATATATAAACTATAGAAAATATTCATGTATTGAATAGAAATTCATGTGTTGAATAGAAATTCATGTGTTGAATGAAGCTCATATGTTGAATAAATTCTTTGAAAGATAAAAATAACATTTTTATTATATTTATAGAATATATAAAATATTAGTATTTTAAATAAATTGTTTTAACACCAAAAATAACATTTTTACCTTATGTATGAACTATATAAAATAATCGTGTTTTGAAATAAATTGTTTTACAATAAAAATCACATTTTTATTATATATATAAACTATAGAAAATATTCATGTGTTGAATAGAAATTCATGTGTTGAATGAAGCTCATGTGTTGAATAAATTCTTTGAAAGATAAAAATAACATTTTTATTATATATATCAACTATAGAAAATATTCATGTGTTGAATAAAGGACTAGAACGATAAAATTCATATTTTTATCGTATGTGTGAAGTCGAAAACATTCATGTGTTAAATATATAGATTGAACAATAAAATCTACATTTTTATTATGAATATGAAGTGCTAAAAATATTCATGAGTTGAATAAATATTTTTGATGATAAAAATATCATTTTTATCAAATTTATGAAGTGGATATGGTTTTGAAATCGAAGAATGAATTATATTTATATATATAAGTATAAAAAAAATCGAATAACGAAGCTACAACTCGTGTTTTGAAACCGTGATTTCAAACGATTAGTGCGGGAGATCCGACCATCGGATTTTCCCGAAACCGAAACCGTTGGGTTCGCTTTGGAAACATCTTTCCAACGACACCCACTTTGTGAAGATCCAGCGGTTGGATTGTTTGGAATGTTTAATTCAAATCTGAAGAAAAACAGCGCCAGAATCAATTATATTTTTATATATATACCTATAAATATAATTAAATTATATCGAATAACGACGCTGCAGTTCGTATTTTGAAATCGTAACTTCAAACGATTAGCGCGGGAGATCCGACCGTCGGATTTTCCCAAAACTGAAACCATTGGATTCGTTTTGAAAAGATCTTTCTAATGATATAAAATTTGTGAAGATCCAAAAGTTAGATATGTGTAAATCAAATCTAAAGAAAAACAGCGCCATGGCCGCGTTATGGCCTAAAGCGTTGTTTGAATGAATTGGCTATTTTTAAATTAATAAAAATAGCGATAAATCATGATAAAATATTTTAAACAATATGGAATGGAAATAAACTAAATTTGCTTAGTTTATTTGATATTTGATGGTTGAATGTGTTTGGCGTGAAAATTACATTAAGGAACAAAATTAGTGATATCGAATAATTTAACCATTGAAATAAATTGATTTGAAATTCTAAATATACGTGAATTATTTGAAAAGGCTGAGCTGATTCTCATTTCAAATAATTGATTGACGAGTGAAAATCGAAGATATGAAGATGGTGCAAGACCGATGATCTTCACGTCGAATGGAGGAGTGCTACTGATGCTCATGATAGGAGTAGCTACCTTGAAGGGGCTGAAGTAGTAGTCGTCCGGACGTACTTGTTGATTGCACGGATATGCGAGGTATTGAGTACCTCCGGTTTCGTTCAGACCCAGAACGAACTTGTAAATGGACTGTGTGTATGACATTGGATTTTGGTCCGTGCTGATTGATCTCTATTAAATATATATCTGTTTGGCGGAGGAGAATTTATTCTCTTTCTTAACGCCCTTCTCTGAGACGTACGAGCTCAGAGGTTATATATCGATAGAAAGCAGTCGCATGGAGTGAATTTCCTGTGTGGCATGCCTAAGTGGCATATGATCAAGGCTTCTGTTGAAAAGCAAAGTCTTGTGGTTGATGATCAAAGCGCGGCCTGTGTGGCATAGCTTTGTGTATAGCGTTGTTTCGCAAGCCTCACACCCCGGTATGAGCCAGAAACGGGAGAAGGACTTCAACGAGGACATGTGTTTCCTTCTAGCTAGGAGTGGTGCTTTGGGTTTTGCACGCCCGGGTATTTTACTCATGTGGATGATGGAAAGCGAGGCCTCGGTTAGTTCGGTCTCTACGGAGCCGATGATTTGGTCGGATATGACCAGTAACGCCCCATAGGGCGGGGAAACGCGGTGTTCAGGAATTTTAATCCACATCGGTGGACCGGCCCTGACGATCCAAGGCTTGACTGAGTACTTGCCTGAGGGGCGGGCTAGAGCGTCTGGAATTCGGCAAGGACGATCCCTTGCCTTGTTTCTTGACGGAAATCCAATTTCGAAATACGACACTGTGCGATTTTGACTGTATATATATATATATATATATATATATATATATATGGCGACATGATATATGGTACCCATGCCGCCTATGATTGATAGTTATGATTGAAATTGTTTTTGAAACATATATACACTAGCAATAATATCGAATGATTTGTTTTGCTCGTATCAAGCATATTTTGGCTATTATAAGGTAAAAATCTATCCTCCGGTTTGTGTTGCATTGTGTGATGGGAATGGAGTCAACCCGTTCCGCGAAAGTGGCGTGGTCCTGTGATTAGCCAAATTGTAAGATGTGTTAAGTAGATTTCTCATACCAATCCCATGACTGACTCGTAGTTTGTTTCACTTGCAAACTCGGGTGCCCCTTTTTCTACATGGGCAGCCTTGTATTCAGGTTTTAGCAGGCTCTTTCTGGATAGCTGGAGCTGAAGATAGATTCTACCATTTATCTCTTTTTATGCTGTTCAGCTCCTATTGTATATATTATGTTTTATTTTCCGCTGCAGACATTTATGTATAGCTGAACTGTATTTTGAACTAAGTATGATCCTATATACTGTGTAACTCTGATGATTATGTTTATCTAGTGTATTCTATTGTATATTACCTGGTGTATTTATTTATTTATGTTCTGCTGTTATCTGTTTATGTGTTATATTCCAAAGATTACCCTTGCCACCGTCGTACGGGGATTGGGGTCGTCACAAAAACAGACTCAAAGTTTATGATAAATAAATATAAAATTCAGTTATATGTAATAATTATAATTAATCAATTTATTATATCTTTTCATCTTAGGCACAAAGTGATAAATTTAAAGCTATCAGAAGTGTTCAACTGCCACATACAGTTAGTCGCAAAGGAATGGCTCGACTAGCGGAGGACATAGTTAGAAAGAACAGTCGATTTCATTATTTTTACATGTTACTTTTTTCAGTTACAACCATTCATTTTATTTTTTCATTCTTGCTAATAGAGAAATGAGAGTGGCAATACTAACCCCATTACTAGAGCTCAAATTTGGATTAAATCCCGCATTCGGAAAAATGGCGAAGCGGTGAATACATATGTCCAGGATACTATTGTAAGACACTACAGTACTGATAAAAATCCTATAATACTGTTTTATGAACATTTATTCGCATTTTTTTAGTACTTACAAATATGTTATAAAATGTTAACTTTTGTAGGAAAAGATGAAAAAAATTGAATCTGAAACACAATCAAACTCGACAAAAAGTTCTGTGAGAAAAGATGTTGCCTCTCAAGTGTTAGGACAAGATAGGCCTGGACGACTACGGGTAGTGGGGAGAGGTGCAAACTATACTAAGTCTTTGTTGCTACAAGCTAAATATGAGAGAATTTCAAAGTTGGAAGAAGAGATTCACATGTTGAAGAAAAATTGGGTATATAACTTCAATATTGTTGTACAATTGCGCAGTAATATTGAATTAAAAAAATTTGTTTTGTTTTTCATATGATTTTTTAATCCACGTTCTACAAATTTGCAATTTTTAGGTTAATGGATCTCAAAGAGGAGAATCCATATCTCAGGTAAACATCAAATATACTATCATTGTAATGTAGTAATCAACTTAATGCACTTTTTGTTAAACGCAGAGCAATTATGGGAACACTGATGATAATTGTGACTCGTTGGATTGGAATGGTACTGATGGAATAGTAGCTAAAGGAAGAGTAGTGTCAAGTGATCCAAACGAGCTCGTACACAGAATTCCTCTAGGACCAAAAGCGAAAGCAGTTTTGATTGAGTTTCCAAGGAAAGTGGATGCTTTGGAGAGAAGTGTTTAATATGATACATCTTGGAGAGGCTCCGGGCATGTTAGTAGAATGGCCTTCCGATAAAGTTATTATGAGTGTTTTGGATCAATCTGATAATATGGTAAATTAATTTTCAAAATTTCTTAAGTACAAATTAATTTTATGCATGACAAAGTTATGATGCACTTTGTTTTAATTGAGTAAAACTAGTTTCATGGAAAAATTATGCAAGTTATATGGTTGGCTTGGAGGTGAAGAACTAGTGGCTTGGAGGTGAAGAACTAGTTGCTGAAGGACGCTTGTACTCTAGCGATCCAAACCAGATTGTGAATGGCATTCCTATTGGACCATCAGCTATGTTAGTTTCTATTGACAATCCAAAAAAGCCTGATGCATTTTTATGGAGACCAACAAATAATATGATACATGTTGGAGAAGCTTTTGGTAGTAAAGTAGCTTGGCCAGAATCAAAAGTGGTTGTTGAGACGATCAAAGACGCATCATTTGTTTCTAGCGCTATCAACGGAACATCTCATATAGTAATACATTAAAGTGAAATAGTAGTAATTTGTTATCAAATTTACTGATTGAAATAAGTATTAAAGCACTTGTGTTTATGCTTGTGTTTGATAGGGTGGAAATCGAACCCTTCCAACCGTTAAGAGTAAATGCAAGCTAATTGATGTTGGTGGAACATGAGCACTGGTTGCAGATGGAGTTGTGGCTTCAACCAATCCAAATGAAATGGTTCATTTTGTTCAACTTGGAAGAGATGCTATTAAAGTTTGGGTAGTGAACGCAGCGGTTCCAGATGCAGTTCTATGGAGACCAACTTCTGATCTTGTCTGCATTGAAGATGCCATAGGCTTTACAGTAGCGTGACCAGCATCAAAAGTTGTAACAGAATCTAGTTCTAATAAGTAAGCATTATTTATTTTATAGATATAATTTTTTTTTAAAATGTATACACATTTGGCGTTTCGCCACATTTATATAAGTAGTCACTGTTAAAGTTTGTTTGCTGATTAGAAAGGGGGAAAAGCTATTTTCGTCCTAAATGTAAGTTTATAACTCCGGCAATTTTTTTTTGTTCACTGCCATTATGCCTTTTAGTTGAATATATCTAATCATAGTAGTCTAAATGTGGGTGATTTTTGTGTTTGAGTTTTGGGTTGGCTTTGAGATTCAACTTTGAATTGCATCTGATTTCCAGTTTTCATTTGCTAAAACTGATATTGTGGGAAGGTGGTTTGAGGGAGAGGGGAGGGAGGTGGTTGCTGAATTCATATGTACCATCCTAGTAATCAAGACAAAATTTCAAACAAAAATATTCAATTTCAGTTATTGTGTGGAAATCAATTATAACACTGCAAAGCAAAAGACAAGTAAAAATTTGTACAGAAAGCATCATATATTGTGCAAATGAGTTATAAAGTAAAGGTTTCTTAATAAAAATTGAAATCGATATAAAGTATGATTTTCAGGAATTGTATGTCCACATTTATATGTTTTATTTTATTACATACCCTAAAAAATTCGTAATTTAATGGCAAAAATAGAATTTCAAGCCGACGTTTTAATAATGAAAACACTGCGTTTTTCTTCCTTTCTTTATAACTGCAAGTACAGAAACTAGCCTAAAACAATAGCTGAGCTTGTAAAATAAATAGTGCATATGTAGTTATGAATTCAATCCTAGGCACAATAGTGAAAAGAGCGGTGAACAAAAAAGTAGACTGCAAATATTCCTCGTAATTGACGTTGCACTTAGCAGGAATCTCCAGTGCGCCAGTGCGATTGACACTAGAAATAGGGGGCCATTAGCAATAGCACATAAAAAGGGCTGCCCTAAGTTACGAACTGCATTGCAGCACAGCTCGCTAGGCGGTGCAGGACTGAAAGGGGCTACTGCACTACTGTCTGGCCCAGAAGAAGGTAGTCCCTCATGCCTGGGTTGCGCCTCTGTTGTTAAAATATCATAGTGACTTGATAAATCGTACAATCACGGATAAAACTCGGTATACTCCAGAAAATATAATCGTTTGCTCCTAGAAAATCTCTTGACAAATTTCTTCAGATCTTGGTTTTATCGTATTTTTATAGTTGGCCCTATACCCGTCCAATTTTTCAAGAGTTTGTATTCAGGTTTATCAGCTGAACAAATTTTTTTTATTCATAAACCCATTGTATCCATCTGTACATCGTACAGTTTTTTGGCAAATCCCCACCATTATAAAATTGAGCAAATGTAAACCTAAAAGAAAAATAAGCAACTTAACAGAGATGGGGATTATATATAAAGATTTCTTTGGATTTTACGAGGTGTTTTTGTAGATGTACCCGAATGCTAGATCTTTATGATTTCGAAAGTCGCCTGACAAATTTCTTGGGTTTTGACGAGGTGTTAAATCGTATTTTTGTAGTTGGGCGTATAATCAATCAAAATATCAAATCTTCAGCCTGCAAAAAATAAAACGAAAACAAAACCATGATATCATTGATTTACATCCAGCAGAAAATAAAACAAAAACAGCATTATCCAAATTATGTCTGCACATTAGTTCCTTAAACATTAAACTAAAAGGAACATGTCAAGTTTTTAACCATTCAAAAACTTGAAAATATAATCCATAATTAAACTAAATATTGATGACTAGACTGATAACCATAAGTTCACCATTATGTCCCCTACTTTTAGCCAATTTAAACATGCTAATAATACAATAACGGTATGGTATGGCATCTCTAGTAGCAGCTCGACTACCATTCAATATAGATCCCAAAACACGTGCACTATAACTGTAATCCATGGAACTGAGCCCATTATTATATAGTCCATTAGGAGATGCTGTATAAAAAGGAAAATGAATGATGTTATTGAGAATTATTCAAACTGGAAAACTACATTCAACTTATTACAGATAACAGGCTAGCGATGATGGGCTAGCGAGGTAGATATGGTTGTTGCCACTATTGGATTTGGCTGATGACTTGAATCGAATTCAGGCGCCGAGCAATTTTTAGAGAGCTAGTCACTTCTTGACATCTGTTCTGAAAATAAAAACACAGAGGTCTTAACATCATACCGATGCTGATAATTTAACTATGGAAAAAAAAACCAGAGATCTTAACATAATAACTGATGTCACTTCCAGACATAAATAATGTGTATGAGTGACATTGCAAATAACAGCTTTCTAATAACAATTACAATCCAAATATAATTAAACAAGAGCCGACTATCTAAATATCCTGAAACCTGAATACAGTACAAGGAAAAAAAAACCCAGCAAATACTCTATTATCTAAAGCTTTTCAATGGGATTGTAAGTTATCCTTCCAGGCTATTTATATTTACTTAAATATTCAGTTATATAAATATTTATTCTCCAAAGCTCTTATGATTTATGAACATTAATATTCAATAATCATTTTTTCCTTCATGTTTTGGGAAACGAATTATACTACATCCATCAATCTGAGATATGCGTATGGTGCTGATAAGCCAGAGCATGCAATTTGTTTATTATGATACACGTTCGGATAATACAAAACAATAAAATAACATTTTTTTAATAAAAAAATATTAATCCAGAGAAGTTACTCACACTCAGTCTGGATGTTTAGGTTGTTTCCTGCAGCAGCTATGCATGTAGTGGGACCCCTTGATCAACCAGTTTTACAGCCATGCCACTCTATATGTTCTGCATAACAGCCTCATTCAAGTCCTCATTAGCTACGTAGTGACATTATATTATTTATTAGAAAGCTGCAGCATTCACATTAAATAGTTGAGCCCATCATTTAAAAAGAAATAAGGATGTAATTTATCAGCAAAATCACTAAATGTTTTCCAAAATCAGGCGCTGAGCAGTTTTTACAGAGCTTGTCACTATTTGGATTTGGCTGATGAGTTTTGTTATGTGAATTCTATAACTCATGATTTGTTTGGATGTAAATAACAATATAGGATGTTACTTTATTTAAATTTACCTCATTATACTCTATCATCGACGGAAAACATTTATGGTTTAGTTTCTCTTCAGAATTTTGATGTCTCAACTAAATTGGAATTTGTTTATGATTCAGTTGATCAAGAAAATTACAATGACAAATTTCTTTATTGCATATTACCATACTATATGGAACTACTGATTTTGTTTATGATTCAGTTATTCCGGTTTATTTGTTTTGATTCTTGACAGTCCTTAATGATGCTGAGACTAAACATGGGTGGATTACAACAACCTTACGTTCCTCTCTGAATGATGTTGCAATTCAGGCATGAACTGAAATAATTAGGAGGAACAAATGAACTTACATCCTAATTTATAAATATAGCAATGAAGCTTATTTTCAAGATATGGATTTTACATAGCCAAGGATGCAACAAAATGCAAGGACAACCAAGAAATATTACAAATGGATTCGCGTTATGTAATTTCTTTTTAAATTAATTATCATTTTATGGTCAGGTAATTTTACAAATGGATTTAATATCCTAACAAGCCTTTTATATGTCACATGTACGCCTAATGCAGTAGTGCCTGACAGACAATTTTTATGATTCCTCAAAACTGCTGACCTGCTTCTTTGTTTTCTATTTTCTCTCATACTTGTGCATTTGTGTATGGAAATGTAAGCATAAAGAGCCTTCCTTTAATGGAATATGGACTAAACGTATAATTTGGCAGATCAGTAAAATCATTTACTGATATATATGTTGATTTGCATGGTAATGTGCATTTTCACTTTTTTTTCCTCTTGAATCATTTTCCAATTATGTTGTGCCTCTGTGTATGTATATATATAAATATATATAAAAATATTTTGATCTAAATATTGCTTATTTTTGTTGTGACAGGACCAAATTGCTCATGTTTTGGACAAAATATCAGAAGTAAAGCAAGATTAAGTATTTGATTACTTTGTAAGTAACTTGTTAATGCAAGTATATTGACGTATTAGTGACAAGTATGTATGAATTGTTAAGATTGGATATGTGAGAAGTAATTTGAATTATATGTATGAAATATTAAGTTTGAATATATAAATTTGTTTCAATGATACGTATGAAATATTATGTTGTGGTTTACATGTTTGTTTGTGAAATATGTTATGTTTTTATATATTTGAGAAATAGATTATGATATATATGAGCATTTTTTGAATGATATGTATGTGTTTAAAATTAACGAAAGAGCTATAATGGTGATATACAAATGGTAAATGCTATGGATTGGCATGCAAGATTATAGGGTTTTTAAAATGCTATAAATGATTCCCTACAAATGCTACTAGTAACTTAGTGTAAGCGCTATTCAAACGTACCCCTAAACGCTATAAAGCTATATTATAAAACGCTCTAGAAATAAAAGAAAACGTTATAGTAGAAGTTGGATCAACGCTATAAAATTTAGACATAAACGCTATAACAGGTTGTTGTTGGGTATGATTTAATATAGCGTTTACGTTTGATAGCAAAGTAAAACACTATAAGATATCAATTTTTAATAACGTTTTATTCAGTGCTATTTAAAGTCGACGGCCTAAGACAGCATGTCATTACATGGCGTTCTCTGAAATGCCATATTAAGATATAATAGCGTTTTTCAAACGCTATAAAATCCCTTTTTTGTTGTAATGTAATTTTGGTGTTTGGAGGCTAGAAATAGCGGATCAGGGCGTTTAGGGTTCAAGAATTAGGGCTGGAAATAATAATTGGGGGTGGAGGAATGGAGCTGAAAGCTCTCGGCAAGAAGATAAGCCGTTTATAACTGACGGTTCCTGACGACCACCTACAGCCCGTCGAAAACCGTCGGAATATAGCCGTCGGAAACCATCGTCCTCCCCTGTCGATATTTATAATGTTTCTTGTAGTGCTTTTTACGTGCACATAAATAACCGTTAGTATATATGTTACAAAATTTACCACGCACCTTCCACTAACTGTTATATTCGTTGGTACTTTGATTTGTAATGGTTATAACTCTTACGAAACGACAATTTTGGTGGTGTGAGAAACAAGTTCTGGGGTGAGTTGAGATATTCCATCAATGATTTCAAGATCAAAGTCAACGAGGTAGTAGACACCAACATTTCTGGGGAGTGAGTTGAAACGGGATGTCCATTTTGCAGTACCAAAATGCATAGTAGGTGCAACATTCACTGTGGCATTACAACAAATAGAACACGTGCAACCTTTGGTGCACAACGAACCACCACCAGCTGCTTTGACGGCTTCTAGCACGCCGTGCGTATTATTGCCAATCGACGTCGCATCAACAGAATTCAAATTACATAGCCAGTTTTCCTCAACACACAACCCTATTGTACCCATTGTACTAGGTAGGACAGGAAAATCGCATGTTGAGCCAAACGCTGGAGGCGCAGTAGGCATTGGACGATGAAAAGCAGAAATGTTGGAGTTTGCAACCATGGAACGACCAAAATTCAACAGATCTAGGGTTACTGGCCTACAACGATTTACCTTCCACGACATGGAACAAAAACAAAAACAGTCAAATTGAAGCGAAAACAGGCGAAGACGTTAAATGAGGAAGAAGCGATGATAAACGGGAATTACTGTAGAAGGCAAGAAAAGCGGATCGGGAGAACCGCCATTACTGTAGATATAAATTAATTTAGTTAAAGTATATTTAATAGAAAAATCTATGAACTTTTTTATGTTGTGATAGTAGTTAAAAGGTGTTGTAATCATCACACTACTAGGAAACAGTTCACATTCCATGAACTCTTTCCTATGGATGGCCACGGGGTTGGGTTTAGGGTCCAAATCCGATTGACTCACCTTCATTTTGGCCCTTTTAAAACTGTTTCATTTGATCATCAGCGCGAATAAACCTAGGACCTTTTTCTAAGAGCAAATAATATGAACATTATATACTTTTAACCAATAAGCTATAAAGTTTTCCTGTTACTAAGTTGAATCAATAATAATCATATAGTAACAAATGTATATTATTAGAACTGTACATCATACCACTTACTTTTATTATACTTTCTTATTATTGTAAACACATTTTTATTTAATTTACCATTTAATAGCAAAAATATAAATAAATAAATTTATGCATGTTAGCATACAATTTTGCCGTATTTTGGGATGGGTCGGGTTATAATACAATGCAGTTTTATTGTATTTTCTTATTATTGTAAGCACACTATCTGATGTATTTAATTTATAATTTATTAACAAAAAATAAATTTACCTATGCTAGTACATGATTTCATCGAGTATGGTGAGAGTTGGGTATGTCGTTACCTTTATGGGTTTCGAATTTGAATCAAAAATGCAGACTCACAGCGGGTCCGTAGACCAGGATTCAAAAACCTCATGATGGGTTTGAAGCATAAAAAATCCATTCTAACCCACCCCCAGTCTATCCTTTGTCCTACTCCTTTCCCAGAAAACACAAAAGATACATCATGCTTACTATATAATAAAATACAGTGCTTCAGAGTAGAGAAACTACTTAAAATTTCTGTATACACCCGACAATATAATCCAGATAAAAATTTGCATACTTCCGCAATTATTAGTATATGATATGATATGATTATCTATGAACTGGAAAATAAAAATGTACTACACTATAACTATTTATATAGCTACAGTGTATCTGGAAAAATAATCAGAAGTTCTCAGCACAATAAACTCTGAGAAATTTCTGTTTAGGCTCGTCTGGGACGCGCATGGGACAATAGTTTCTATCAAGAAATATTCTTGTAGCCGAAATGCGTGATACCCTCACTTTCACTACAAATTTGTCACCGCTCTGCAGTTACGAATAATTACAATAACAAAGTTGAAAAGCGTCAAGGTTTCTGAGCAATTTTGTGTTCAATTTACTTCAGTGTAAGAAAAATTAAGACACAAGAACCATTACGTACTCGTAGAGATGCGTAAAATTTCAAAGACATGTCAGCAAGGGCCAAAGCCTGGCCATCTTGGGCGACTTTCTGTGCGTCGGTGCCAAGGCCAAGCCTTCTAAAAAACTCATGGTGACCATGTTGGCAATAACTGTTATCCCAGAGAAACCCTAATTCGAAATTGGGTTACCAGAAAAATTGAAATTGGTCAGTAAGAAAATGTACCGTTTTGTATTCCGAGTGTAAATTTGATTGTGAAATCCGAGTCTAGCACTCTGCTGTTCCCTTAAAACAGATTTGCTCCCCCTACGGCGCGTTTGGGTTGAATCGAGCAACTATTTCCCAAGGTGAAACGGAATCTGGTTCGCAAGGCTGCGCTGGCGATGCGAACGGCGACGAACTCAAGAGAAGTGTGTTTCAGAACAAGTGTGCGAGGGAGGAAGAAGATGGACAGAATTCGATCTTCGGTGAAGGAAACTGTTCTGACTCCGTCTTTATATATATCTGAAACGGGTGACGATTTGAATCAATGGACGCATCGTTTGGAAAGGTAGCGACCTGTTTTCAAACGTTGCAACCATTTGAATTCGTATCCGCTTCGCAAAAAACCCATGACCGTTAAGCCCAGTATTTTCGGCCCGCTAATGCACAGTGCAGCAAAAATATAGTTCCGGCCCGCTAATGCACAGTGCACAGTGCACATTGCAAAGTGCTAAGTGCCTACAAGACGCCTCAAACGCCCATTCGCACACGCATACGGGAGCGGGCGCGGGCACGGGCACGAGCACGGGCTCGGGCTCGGGTTCGGGTACGGGTGCGGGTGCGGGGTGGTGCGGTGCACCACCCCTTGGTCTTGCATCCCTCTATTTCACCTCTCTCATATACTTGTAATTAATATAGGGTAACTACCCTAATATATAAGGACCTATAACCCTTAGTCTTACAAGATATGAGACTATTACCCTACAACTCATTTATTTCTAACAATCCCCCACATAAATGAGTAATTCTTTAATATGTTCTTAACTTATTGAAATAATGTTGTATCAGTTAAAGTAGCACTATGGCCTTGAACTTTCCTAGTGTATATCTATTTGACCTACTAGCGAATCAGTAGACTTGTAAATGTCCTTGAACTGTAAGCTTTTTGCATAGGTCAAGATAGCAGATAACACACAACATGATTTCTAAACTTCCTTGGTTCTCTGTTTGTGTTCGTTTTTGCCATGAACTCCCGCTTGGTCTCATGAGTGTTTAAAGAATTTGACCTTACAATTCTTTTTGAAGCGGCACCTTCACACTCACGTAGGTGATTCTATAAAGAGTATCCCGTAATACTCCACTTGGGTCTTTTATAACACCACAGTATAGACATCATTAAAAGCTAAGCTTATCCTATTCTCCGACGTGTCGTGCACTGACTTATCATAGGAATGGTTTGTATTTTAACAGTGCCATTAAGTTTTTCTATAACTTAGTTGTCCCTTTGAACCTAGATCTTGGGATCTCCAGTCAACTAGGTGGGGTTTCTGTTTTAGAAAACTTTTACTTCATAGGTCTTAAACCCATTCCCATTGATAAGGTTTGAACTTTCTCTCTTGGCAAGCCTTTGGTAAGTGGATCCGCTATGTTATCCTTTGACCTTACATAGTCTATAGTGATAACTCCATTAGAGAGAAGTTGTCTTATGGTTTTATGTCTACGACGAATGTGTCGTGACTTACCATTATACAATGTACTATTTGCCCTTCCTATAGCAGATTGACTATCACAATGTATACATATTGGAGGTACAGGTTTTTCCCAATTTGGAATATCTTCCAAAAAACCCCTAAGCCAATCTGCTTCTTCTGCGGCTTTATCTAGAGCAATGAACTCCGATTCCATTGTCGACCTTGCTATGCAAGTCTGTTTGGATGATTTCCAGGAGATTGCTCCATTTCCTAATGTAAACACATATCCACTTGTGGATTTTGTGTCATTTGAGCCAGTTATCCAATTTGCGTCGCTGTAACCTTCCACCACTGAAGGATAATTTGTATAATGCAAACCAAAGTTCTGTGTATATTTTAGATATCCAAGAACTCTTATTATTGCTTTCCAATGATGTTTACCAGGATTGCTGGTAAATCTACTAAGTTTACTTACAGCATATGTGATATCTGGTCTTGTGCAATTCATTACATACATGATACTTCCTAATATGCGAGAATATTCAAGCTGATATATACTGTCACCAGTGTTTTTAACCCAATTTTGGTTCATATCTACTGGCGATTTTGCAATAGTTATATTGTATTGCTTGAATTTTTCAAGTATCTTGGCTATGTAATGTGATTGGGATAATACATATCCCTGTGGTGTTCTTACAATTTTGACACCCAATATTACATCAGCTAGTCCTAGATCTTTCATGTCAAATCTAGAGGATAACATATCTTTTGTTGATGTTATTATGGCCTTATTATTGCCTATGATTAATAAGTCATCAACATAGAGACATACAATGACATATCCAATATCTGTGTATTTTATATAAACACATTTATCTGATTCATTTATTTTGAATCCATTTGATAACATAGTTTCATCAAATTTCTCATGCCATTGTTTTGGTGCTTGTTTAAGACCATAAAGTGATTTAATCAATTTACATACTTTGTTTTCATTTCCTGGGCTTACAAACCCTTCAAGTTGCAGCATGTATATTTCTTCTTCTAGTTCACCATTCAAAAACGCAGCTTTCACATCCATTTGGTGTATTTCCAAATTCAATATAGATGCGATTGCAATAAGCATCCTAATTGATGTTATTCTGGTAACTGGAGAGTATGTATCAAAGTAATCCAGATCTTCTTTCTATCTGAATCCTTTGATTACTATACGAGCTTTATACTTATCTATAGAGCCGTCAGCCTTGAGTTTCTTCTTAAATATCCATTTATACCCTAGTGGTTTTGATCCTTTAGGGAGATCCACTAGTTCCCACGTATGGTTTTGTAAAATGGATTCTATTTCACTATTGACGGCTTCTTTCCAATAAGGAGCATCGGGAGATGTCATTGCTTATTGGTAAGTTAGAGGTTCATTTTCTATCATATATGCATAGAAATCGGGTCCAAAGGTTTTCGAAGTCCTTTGATGTTTGCTCCTTCTGGGTTCCTAGATATCAACAATTTTTTCACTCGAATTTTGATTAACATTATCCTCAGGAGTATCTGTAACCCTTGATCTCTTTTGAACTATCGTTTCAACAGATGTTTTAAGAGGATAAATGTGTTCAAAAAATCTAGCATTTCGAGATTCGATAATTGTGTTTTCATGAATGTCATCGATTTCAGATTTGTACACCAAAAATCGATATGCAGCACTATTATGAGCATATCCTATAAATATGCAATCTATAGTCTTCGGTCCAATTTTGACCTTCTTTGGTTTTGGTATTTCAACTTTGGCAAGACACCCCCACACTCTCAAGTATTTGTAGGATGGTGGTCTGCCTTTCCACAATTCATGTGGTGATTTAGAAGTCTTCTTTTGAGGCACTTTGTTAAGAATGTGATTAGCAGAAAGTATAGCTTCTCCCCAGAAGTTATCTGGTAAACCAGAACTAATGAGTAGAGCATTCATCATTTCTTTTAGTGTACGGTTTTTATGTTCTGCTATCCCGTTTGATTGAGGGGAATATGGTGCCGTTGTCTGATGTATAATACCATGTTCAGCGCGGAACTCCTCAAAAGGAAATTCGTACTCTCCTCCTCTATCACTTCTTAGTGATTTTATCTTTTTTTTAAGTTGATTTTCAACTTCTGCTTTGTATTGTTTAAATACGTCGAATGCTTCGTCCTTGCTTCTAAGGAGATATACATAACAGTATCTCGTACAGTCGTCAATAAAGGTAATGAAATACCGTTTTCCTCCTCTAGTTTGACACATTTTTAAATCGCACACATCTGTGTGAATTAACTCTAGAGGTTCCGTATTCCTTTCAACTTGATGAAAGGAAGTTCTAGTTAGTTTTGATTCGGCACATGTTTCACATTTGTAATTTGAGTCTATGGTAAACTTAGGTATTAATTCTAAGTTTATCATTTTTCGCAAAGTATCAAAGTTAACATGTCCTAATCGATTATGCCATATATTAAATGACTCAGCGATATAAATGGAAGGTTCCACTTTATTCATATCTTTTGGTACAATAGTCATTACATTCATTTTGAACAGACCATCACTTACATACCCTTTCCCCACATACACTCCATTTTTAGATAATACAAAACTATCAGAAACAAAGACCAATTTGAATCCATTCTTGCTCAGTAGTGATCCCGAGACCAAGTTCTTCCGAATATCTGGGACGTGGAGCACGTCATTCAAAGTAAGTTCTTTTCCAGAAGTCATTTTGAGAACCACTTTTCCCTTGCCTTCAACCTTTGACGTGGAGGAGTTTCCCATAAAGAGTTGCTCTTCTTGTGTCGCAGGCTTGTAGTTGGAGAACATCCACTTGTTAGCGCAAATGTGTTTTGTGGCACCAGTATCCACAAACCATTCCTTCGTGTTGCCAACTAAGTTGCATTCGGAGATCACAGCAGATAAGTTCATTTCTGAAACATCATCTGAGAGCCTATCACATTCAGTAACATTGGCTTCGTCTTTCTTTTTCTTCGGTCCTCGGCACTCAACTGCTTTGTGACCTTTCTTTCCGCAATTATGGCAGTTTCCTTTGAACTTCTTAGCCTTCTTTGCATTTGGATTATGCTCCCTTTTTCTTTTGTTATTCTTTTCGGACTCGACCACATTTGCTTTGGCCACCATGGTGCTTGTTGTCTTCCTTTCAGACTTTCTGTTATCTTCCTCTATTCTGAGACGAACAACCAGATCCTCCATGGACATCTCCTTGCGCTTATGCTTCAAGTAGATTTTGAATTCCTTCCATGATGGAGGTAACTTTTCTATTACCGCAGCGACTTGGAAAGATTCACTCAATGCCATCTTTTCATCATGAATTTCATGGATAATGACTTGAAGTTCCTGAATTTGGCTGACAACTGTCTTAGAGTCGACCATTTTGTAATCCAGAAATCTTCCGACTATGAACTTCTTCATGCCGGCGTCTTCAGTCTTGTATTTCTTTTCCAATGCCTGCCAGAGGATCTTTGCAGTTTGAACAGTACAATATACATTGTACAGGCTGTTGTCGAGGCCATTTAGTATATAATTCTTGCAAATGAAGTCTGAACTTTTCCAGGCAGTGAGCGCTTCGACTTTTGTGGCGTCAAGCTCGAGTTCATCCACTTTCGGAGGGTCCTCTTCAAGGTACTTGGCCAGTCCTAGTGTGGTCAAGTAAAAGAGCATTTTCTGTGGCCATCGCTTGAAATCCACACCGGTGAATTTCTCTGGTCGTTCCCCATGCGAGAAAGGTACATGTTGAGGAACCATAGTACCGGGCTGAGCGGGAGGAACAGTGGGTGGTACGGGCTGCTTGTTCGCCGAACTGTTACTGTCTTGAGTCATCGTCTGCAAGCAGTTGACTTCAATCAGTAACACGGTTATACACAAGCACAAAAACAAATCTGTTTTAAGTTTGTTATCCCAGAGAAACCCTAATTCGAAATTGGGTTACCAGAAAAATTGAAATTGGTCAGTAAGAAAATGTACCGTTTTGTATTCCGAGTGTAAATTTGATTGTGAAATCCGAGTCCAGCACTCTGCTGTTCCCTTAAAACAGATTTGCTCCCCCTACGACGCGTTTGGATTGAATCGAGCAACTGTTTCCCAAGGTGAAACGGAATCTTCTTCGCAAGGCTGCGCTGGCGATGCGAACGGCGACGAACTCAAGAGAAGTGTGTTTCAGAACAAGCGTGCGAGGGAGGAAGAAGATGGACAGAATTCGATTTTCGGTGAAGGAAACTGTTCTGACTCCATCTTTATATATATCTGAAACGGGTGACGATTTGAATCAATGGACGCATCGTTTGGAAAAGTAGCGACCCGTTTTCAAACGTTGCAACCATTTGAATTCGTATCCGCTTCGCATACAAGACGCCTCAAACGCACACGCGTACGGGAGCGGGCGCGGGCACGCGCACGGGCTCAGGTGCGGGTGCGGGGTGGTGCGGGGTGGTGCGGTGTACCACCCCTTGGTCTTGCATCCCTCTATTTCACCTCTCTCATATCCTTGTAATTAATATAGGGTAACTACCATAATATATAAGGACCTATAACCCTTAATCTTACAAGATATGGGACTATTACCCTACAACTCATTTATTTCTAACAATAACTTGAGTAAATGGCATTGTTCACCACGCCGTATTGGTCCAGTTCATAATCACGTACTTGCAGTTCACATTCCACGAACTGCTTTGTCCTGAGAAATAACCAATAAAATAACTGGCTATATGTTCAAGGAAAAACAATGTTTATATAGATTACAAAGGAGTATATATATATATATATATATGTGTGTAACTAACTTTAAGCCTTCTTCACTTTCAGAAGTAGCTGTTTTGAATGCACTTGTCATATCTGGAGACAACACATTGACATGAGGTCCTCGTCTGTTCATAGCTGATGAACTTAGTTTGGATACAGATGGAAGGGTAATACTACTAGCTGTTTTAGAAGGTGGAGGCGTCTTTGAAATATTATGTAAAATGTTACGATTTTTGAAGGATGTTTCAGAGGGGGCAGCAAGCGCTAATTGAGAAGATGTAATCAGAGGACTCATCATCTTAATAGAAGATACGGGAATTAGTGAGTATTTAAGCTTAGGGTTATGATCGTTGTTTGTAAAAGAATATATGCTTTTTGTGAACAGACTACCTCAGGAAGGGCTATATTTATAGATATTGAGATGATCCTAGTTGACAGGCAGCATGCATGTAAAAGCTAAAAGAATGAAGTTTAGTTTAACAATGAAGTCTTTGCCTGTACATATCTGATGAACTTAGTTTGGATACAGATGGAAGGGTAATACTACTAGCTGTTTTAGAAGGTGGAGGCGTCTTTGAAATATTATGTAAAATGTTACGATTTTTGAAGGATGTTTCAGAGGGGGCAGCAAGCGCTAATTGAGAAGATGTAATCAGAGGACTCATCATCTTAATAGAAGATACGGGAATTAGTGAGTATTTAAGCTTAGGGTTATGATCGTTGTTTGTAAAAGAATATATGCTTTTTGTGAACAGACTACCTCAGGAAGGGCTATATTTATAGATATAGAGATGATCCTAGTTGACAGGCAGCATGCATGTAAAAGCTAAAAGAATGAAGTTTAGTTTAACAATGAAGTCTTTGCCTGTTCATATCTGATGAACTTAGTTTGGATACAGATGGAAGGGTAATACTACTAGCTGTTTTAGAAGGTGGAGGCGTCTTTGAAATATTATGTAAAATGTTACGATTTTTGAAGGGTATTTCAGAGGGGGCAGCAAGCGCTAATTGAGAAGATGTAATCAGAGAACTCATCATCTTGATAGAAGATACGGGAATTAGTGAGTATTTAAGCTTAGAGGGTTATGGTCTTTGTTGTTTGTAAAAGAATATATGCTTTTTGTGAACAGACTAGCTCAGAAAGGGCTATATAAAAGAATATATCCTAGTTATGGTCTTTGTTGTTTGTAAAAGAATATATCCTAGTTATCATGCAGGCAGCATGCATGTAAAAGTTAAAAGAATGAAGTTTAGTTTAACAATGAATCATTCACCAACCGTCAATAGTCAAACCATACATCACAGACAGGTCCACATTAATTATGACTATTGTGTTTATACGCATGGACAACGTCAAATGAAGTTTCACGTGAATTCATTTGTATTTCATAAAATTATTACCGTTTCTAGAACCAGAGATGACAAGTTTAGCTTATTATAAAATCTTTTGGAAATGCATAACCCTTTATCTAAAATTTCACATCCTCCTATCACCAACTGCCAACACCAACCAATCAGAATCAGCAGAATTTTATTTTTTTGCAATTAAGTATCTTTCTTCTTCAGATTTAATAGCAAGATAAAAAAAAAACGTCATGATTGGTTTGGAAGAGTAATAGGAAATTTAAGTATAGAGGATTTGGTCTCACAGGTGTGATAGATGTATTGGGTTTGCCTGTTTTGTTTTGCTGGCCATTCATTTTTAAACCACCGGCAAAACAAAAAGGAAACAAAAAAGAATTTAAATTAAGCAACGCTACAATTGCTTTGTTGTCAATAATATAAGTCCAGCATGTTGACCTTACCTTAAATGATTCACTAATTTGGTTGAATAAGAACCTTGCAAGTGACTCACGTGGACTCAATTCATGCACGTTTGCCATATTTATAATATATATCATTATATAAAGACCGTGATATTCTACCAAAATTTTCAATTTCTTTCGTCTTGTTTTATCTGGGCAAAGAGAGTAGAAGTTTCCTATTATTCTACATAATAATAATAATGGAAACATGTTAATTTAATGATGATTTCTTTGGCGCGAATAAGAAATACTGCACGAAGTGAAAAATAGGTTTCCACGAAGGTTGGAGACACATTGTTTTATGCCTTCTTGTGCTCTATTCAAGCCAGTGTTTTAAAAATCCAAACCTATATCAGTTTGATCACAATTAATCTTTGAATTTTAAGCGTCATGCCTTTAAAAATGAAATAACCATGTATATTCATAAAAAGCTCAATTTTTCTGTGTCCAAATGGGCTGTCCGTGTGCCTCCAATCAAATCCGCTGATTTCCGTCTTTCTGCATTTAAGTCCCCTAACAATTCAGAGATTTAAATGCAAAAAAAGTGAAAATCAGAATATCTGATTGGAGGGCTGAGTACACCCCATTTGAAGACAAAACAATTGGTCTCATTCATAATCTAGCGGTTTAACATCAAAACTCTTAAAAAAAACCCAAGATCGACCTTTTTAAACTTTAAAATAATTATATAGTGTAAAAGCCAAGTTCGCTCGCTTCGTTTGAATCGATTTATGCAATCGATTAGACGTAGCGATAACTGACGTATCATAATTGACGTTAAAATTTAAGAATATAAATTAAATTACAAAACCTAATATTTCAGATACGTTTTACTTGATTTAATGGTGGAATAAATTTCGTAGTTAAATACATAAGTTTGTTTTGTCGGCATTAATTTAGTTAAACATTTGATAAGTCATTAAGTATTAAATTTTATCGAAATTTGGGCGAATTTGATCTAAAAATGCGAAATGATATTTTAAGAATAACGGTATTTTTCATTTTATGAAATTCAAACATATGTTATCTTAATCTATTGATTCCTCACGCAAATCAAACTATTTTTTGCTAATTGTATCTCGGTCCGTGTTCTTGATTGTGTTTGTGTATATATTGACATTGAGGGATTTGCAAATAAGAGAATGAGAGAAACAGTATATGTGTGTGTGTGTGTGTGTGTATATATATATATATATATATATATATATATATATATATATAGAGAGAGAGAGAGAGAGAGAAAGAAAGAGAAGGAATACATGCGTAAAAATTTCAGAAGTAAAACAAAATGCATCTTCTTTTGTTTCTCTTGTTTCCAAGCTCGATCCCATTTACTACGGTCGTCGTTTTCTATACACGCAACCAATGACGGACTTACCTAAGGCCTAGTGGGGTCCGTTGACCCCACTGACTTTTACAGATTTTTGTTTCATTTATACTCGTTACTTCATTGACTTCGGCAGGTTCACATTTTGAAGTTTTACTACTTCTTCATTCCCCCTCTACTTAACTAAATACCCTACACTAATATACCTTTATCTAACAATATCCTACGCCAATGAACACTACAACAAAACAGTCCTTTTACAACGGGCAAAAACCGTTGTTATATGCTTTTCACAATAGGCAAAAGCCCGTCCTAATATGCGTCGTCGTAATAGGTCCTTTCTAATTTACAACGGTTAATGACTATTGTAAAAGACCGTTGTAATAATATGATTTGTCACGTGCACGAACTCTATGACAATGGCTATAAACCCGTTGTAATAGCTTATTAATTACAAGCTGCTTCTGCCCGTTGTAATACATTATATAACAACAGGTTTTGCCCGTTGCGAAATAAATGAAGATTTATATATAATTGCTACCATATAGGTTCATAATATATATATATATATATATATATATATATATTAACATGCAATAAATATTGACGCAACAATCAAAATCACATAATAACACATAATAAAAGACTAAAGCAAAAGTCTTAAAATTCCAACACGTTTCAAAAAGTTAGATAAGTTTACATCCAAAAGATTTAGATATGTTTCATCGACATAGTTCTAACATAAATTACATATCTTCCAAGCATCAGCTCCAAGCTTAAAGCATCGGGATCGGCACTTGCTATCGTCTCCTCTGCAACTATGTTTTCCTCCCAACCCAATAAATTGCACTTTTTGTTCACCAAATCGTCCGGAGTAACTCGATCCAATCGATCTTGAGCCTGCATATTGTTACTAGCACGGTATGACTACAAAAAAAAATGCTAACCAAATGCAGAAAGAATATATTATTATACACCATTCAAAACTTATTATACAGCATTTAAGTCTTTCATTGTTGTAACCTTATAGCATTGCACTAAATTCGGAATGTGTACGAAAAATTAATCTTTCAGCAGAGGATACAAGTGCAAACTACGTTAATTAAGTGCCCGTTTGGCAAATGTAAGCAAAAACGCTTTTGCTAATAAAGTAAGTGCTTCTACTTTTAAAAAGTCAAAAAGTCAAAATGTTTGTTTTGGTACAATAACGACTTATAAGTCAGAAAGATACAAAATCAATATAGATAAAATTATGTGTTCATAATAGCTTTTTTGCTCTTGTATTAGAATTTTAAAACAAAATATAAGATAATTCCAATTTTTAGAAGTAGAATACATGAAAAAAAATTCAATATGGCTAACTATTAATTCAATAGCTTCTTGTTCCATACCAAACTAGATTCGCTGCTTGAACTCACATTTGTCAGTATCTTGTATGTTGAAGCATATTTTACAAAGAATAATACAAATATATTGAAATTAAAACTGTAATCGTGGAATGTGCCAATATTTTGCAATCAGAAATGAACTTTACATGTTGATCTTTAATATATTAGTAAGATTTAATAGATACTAGCTGAACAAATTTACTTGACTATTCTTGTGTATTTTTCCAGACTGTTTCATAAATAAAGAAATTGTAACTAACATTTTGACCAAGTAAAGAGAAACTATACTAACATGCATGAATTGTAAGTTCTGTTGAAATCTATTGAAATACCATCTAAATTTCAGGTCATGTAAATCATAATACAACATACAATTTACAAACTCGCCTCCAATATAAACTTAAACCTTGCCAGCTCCTTAATATTCATCAAGTTCAATTCAGCAGTAGTTCCATCATTTTTAAAGTTGACATAAAAATGTGAACACAATCATTCTTTTTCACACAAATTATGTTATGTTAATATTGAGTAAACCAAAATAAATAAAACATAACCTAACAATTTCAAAACAGTGGCATTGCATGAATTCCTTACATAAGGTTTTGCATATTGATACATTCTCAAATTAATACCATTCAACATTCACAAAATGATAACACATCCCTAAATAGAAATAATATGCAATACATATATGCGCATGCGTGTATGTATGGTATATACAAAAGGCGATGTATTTGAAAGCCAAACATTTTGGTTCAATTCTGTAATAATTATGAGAAAAGAAAACTATGTTAAATGTAAACTATCAACTTAATTAAATAATAATGGAGTTTGAAATCAAATGATTTCTAATACTTCATATAACATTGCCATAAACTTAAAAACATCCATTCATCTAGTTTTAACAAAACACACGTTTGAATGGTTTAGTCATCAACAACAAATTTACATTTGTGACCCAACAAACTGGAATTATATATGCCTTATAAAATGGTTTAAATAGGAGCAGTTTTACCAATTATAATAACAATCAGTAGAAATAATATTTTAGGTCTTTTTAGATATAGATTGACTGTAACCAGATTTTGTTTCTAATATGGTTAAAATTGTCTGACATCATAGATTAGTAAAATTACACATATTTGAGGTCAAGTTTAATAAGGTTAGGCGTACAACCAATACAAAGCTTTAAAAAATAAAAATTCAGATTACAAAGTACCATTACAACCAAAGCATATATGATTAAAAAGCACAGAATTACTATTTCCATTGCAGTAAAGGTCATTAACACCAGCCGACTCACAACATTATTTCCTAAATACCAAAGAATACATATTTGTGCATTTATTTCCTGAGTAAAATTCCTTACATAAGGTTTTGCATATTATTTCTTACAATTTTGTTCCTGCACTATAAGATGCATTTCATTTTAACTAATAATTTATGGCAGCCAATAGTAAGCTATATATTAAAGTTATAATTTATAGTAATTTAAATATTCCTCTCCATTCGTCGAATTTCATCTAATTTTCTATTGAAAGCATCACTATTTATGTTTACAGTAGATTAACATAATATTTTCTATCTTTTTAGCTTTGTAAATGTACGTACGCAGCACTAAAAGCAATGACATAATTCATTTCAAAGGCAAGTGAGGGCTTTCTTTACCATTTAGCTTCTATTTATGTACTATGAACATGTCAATTTTCTAGTTTTACCTGTATCTTATTGGCTTCGTCTCTTGCCTTTCTCCCAACCTTGCAGTATTTATCACAATTGGATTCTAACCATTTATAGATTAAAAAACAGATATGAACTGTCTAACTTTATCCGTAGTACTTTACAAGAACTGTATTTTATTGGCATATAGAGACCATGTCAAAAAGAAAAGGGAAAAAGGGGATCAACAAACCACTACTGGTAAAAACCGAGTCATGAGCAGTTTGTTATAGAATAGAAAGCACTCACTAGAATATATTACTCATATAATTTAGATTTAAATCATAAGAGAAAAACTCAGATTAAAGAATGAATAATTGAAGATTGGAACGATAACAACGAATTAAAGTAGAAAAAACATACCTTTGTCGAAGTATTGAGGAGAACTCGAGCGTTTTTGGATGAACGCGGTAATCAAGAAAAATTGCTTTCAGTGGATTGGCCTTACTTTCAGTGGAGCTCTTTGTGGTTGATCATGGCAACTGTGGGAAGAGAAAATTTCCACCTGAACTCCAAAAAAAATAGATACTCAAAATTAGGTGAACCCAGAAAAATGCGAAACAACAAGTTAACATGCATATATAAAATGAGACAATAAAGTAAAGAATGCATGCATATGCTATAAAACATGCATGCATAAACAAATTATTCATAATTTCCATTGGGTTAAAAAAAATTATTCATTAGTATTCAATTTGTCCTTTGGGTCATAGAATTTTAAATGATGATACCAGGGCCTTGAGAGCTAGCATATTATCTTCCTATTATGTTGTTCTATTGAATTTATAACAATGATCAATTTATCTTCCTATTATGCAGGGCCTTGATAAGGCAAGTAGTGCAGGTTAACAAAGTGTATATCCAGCATGAAGGTGTTGAATGATTTCAGTCAAAACTGTAAGGCTTCAGTTAACTAGTTCCCATGAATGAATAAAAATACATGCTTCAAGTACTCATTTACAATTTGAGCCAACATATGCTTCAGGTAATTCCATTTACAAATGGGTAAACATGGTTTCAAATAAGCTAATGGGTGACATGTTTCAAGTAACAAATGAACATCAGGCTTCCAAGTAAACAAATGAGTAAACATGGTTTTCTATTAACAAGTCAAGCTGAAACTGGAGTGTTTGTCTACATATATATTCAGTTGCGATACTTTTTAAAAACATGGTTCGAAATTTCAGGAACTGACAACCACATTCAGGTTCCACGAGATTAGTTCAAGTTCATTCAAGCCCCTTTCTATTAATTATCAACAAGAAAAAGGTGCCACATTTCAGTTTTATTTTTCAAACCATGATCAACGAGATCAAATTGGTATGCAATACGAACATATGGAACCACAATCAAAACCCCAATCAAAATCATCCACCGTTCAAGCAAACAAAAACAACGAAACCAACTATTATATTATAGTTTAAATATCGAGCTTAATCTACTTTAAAAATATTAAATCGTGAGTGAGATCTCACCTTGGACGCAACAGGAAGGCGGTGCAAGCAGCGAAGCAGCGGAGCGACGGTGCTAGCGCTTAGGTGGAGACTTCTGGTGGCTCGAGGAGGAGATAAATGCGGAGCGAATCTGGGGCATCGGAGCAGGTTTCGATCGGAGTCTTGGACTCAGATCTGAGGCAGAGCGTTGACTTTGAGCAAGGAGAGGCACGGACTACTGCTTGGTCGGCGGAGTTGATACGCTCGGCGATGCTGGAGAAGTTGATTCGATGGAGGCCATGGATTAATTTATGGATTCAATTTGCGGTGATGGTGAGACTGCTGAAAGACGGAGTGGCTTGATTGAGAGGAAGGAAGAATGATTTTTGTCAGAGTTTTATTTAGGGAAAATAGTTCGGCCATTGCTTGATTTTGATTTTCCGATTTGGGGATTAAATCGTTTGCTAAGAGAAAGAAAAGAGGGTATACGGCTACCATTAAAAGAATTTGGGGGAAAAAATAATTTTTAGAAAGAAGGAGAAAATGAAGACAGAAAGAAAGGGATGGAATAAAATAAGGAACGATGGAAAAAGGTAACGGTGGACACGCGTGATTTCAAACGAAGGCAAGTGTCCATATTTCTCCATTTTGATACAAGCGTCCAAATTTATTTTAAAATATTATTTCTCACATATTAATACAATTTATACTATGCATATGAATTCAATACAAATGTATACATTTCAAATACATTACTAGATTTTTATTAAACCAAATCAACTAAACAAATTCTATTTAAATCAAGTACCCAAGTTAAATAAATAAATCGAATTTATAATTTCTAAAATATATTCAATTAGCCTATAATGTTAAAATCGTTAAAAGTCAACAAAACAAATTTTGACCCAAGATGAAATTTAAATTTACTCAATTAAAATTAAATTCAAAACCAAGCTAAAATAGAATAGAATTTTAAAATAAAAATAAATTTCTTAAATACCAAATTTAAATCAATTTCAAAATTATAAATAAAAATAAATTTCGTAAGTGCTTTTTTGTTCAGATTCTAAAATGGGGATATAAGTGAATAATTTTATTTTATTTATGTAGATATCAGTCAAGTGATAAAATGATCTTGCTACCTTATAATGGTCGCACCACTTGGAATGAAAGATGAAAACTTATCCAGGAAATCTAAGGAAAAAAATGAAGCAGGTCACAATTTTATTGCTAATTTTTTCTCTTTTATAGAAAAATTGTTGTTTATTTGATCAATTTATCTTAACTTAAGGTTCTGAAGTTTAAATTTCAATTATACTATTCAAAATCACATTCCTGTACCTAATCTACATAGTTGTGCAACTGACAGTTATGCATAAGCAAGATTCTGGAACACTTTCTATAACTGCTCTTGACATCGAATTCAATAATTGCAGCAACAGTTCCACAACATTTTTTAGCAAAAGCAACACAACACGTTTCATCAACAATTTGGCTGATGCAAAAATAAAGTCATGCATACCAGTATAATGTATAAAAGACGACATGTCTCAATTACCTTGTCAGTTGCCGCCTCTTGCGTTTTGAGCATAATGGATTCAAATGGCATACAATGAGAGAAACTAATGGTCTAATCGGATTTGAGGCAGACTGAAGGAGGTGGCCGTCGATTGGAGGAGAGGCTGCGGTTGATCCGAGGGGAAGCAGCAGTTATTCTGAGGGGAGGCGGCGGTAGACTGAGAGATCGCAGCGGTTGATCTCAGGGGAAGCAGCAGTTGTTCTGAGGGAAGGCTGCGGTAGACTGAGAGATCTAGTGTTTTCTTTTTAATCTTATGGCCGACAATAAGAAATAGTGATTGGGACTAACGGTGATTTATTTATGGGTATTGTTATCTACACTCCAAATATTGTTAAGGGGTGATCCAATTTTTTGTTTTTGTTTTTTTACTAAGAAGGGGACTTTCAAAAGTTGTCACCCCTTAACACATAATTATATCTTGACCAAATTACCCCTTATGCATTTTTAATCCTAAATTTAATCACCGTTGTAACAAATCTTATCTCTCTAATCAGCTTTTTTTTAAACAGAAACCCTAATTCAAATCAACGAAGGAAATAAGCCATAATTCTTCAACTTAGAAAACAGACAACTTGATTTGCGCTTAAATTTAACTTTTAATATCATATGATGAACAGTAACAATTGCTAAGGTATTTTTTAATTTTTAATTTTTTTCCTTTTAGATTTATAGATTCGTACTGCTAAATATGGATGTTTGCTTGATGGGCAGGAAAAACAGCAAGGTATAGTCGAAATTGTGTTATATTTTCGGTGCCGATTGTAAGAATGATATAGTTCCCAAAAATCGTCTTTGTCTATGTGTATATTTGGTGGCATTGCACTGTTTTATATTAATAAAAACGGTGTTAATTGATCTATTTTTTTGTTTTGTCATTCAATGTGTCTACGTTAACGTTTTCCATATTTTCTGAGTTAATGTATTGGTAATTTTTGACGCAAGGGCAGTTTGGTATCGAATTTTTCATTTTGAAGCCTCCCCTTAACAATTAAAACTGTGTATGGAGTCCGCTTAAAATTGATCACCCCTTAACAATATTTGGAGTGTCAATAACAATACCCTTATTTATGGGTAATTGTGTCGGGATGGGCTTTGACGCTTTTATTTGTATTATTTGTGTATGGCAAATTAATGAAAGTGAACATTTATTAAACATTAAATTATAATAAAATATGTAATTTATTTCAAGCCGGACAGATATTTATCCCGATGCCGCCATATTTATATTCGTTTCCAAATATTATTAAGGCTATTTTCCTTATCAATGGTTGAAAATGAAATAGTCGATATTTCTCATATCAATATGATTTTGGTTACTGAAAGGGGATGAAGATGAAATAATTGAAACATATCAATAGTTGAAAACATAAAATCAAAACAAAATGATTACGAAATGTTTGTGTTTCATTATTACTTTTAAAATTCATAGTTGTACCAAAACAGGAGCAAACGAGTGAAACTACTTTTAAAAACAATAGATCTCCTTCAGAAAATTTTAAAGTTTTTAAACTATGAAACATAAATACTAATTTAATTATTAAATATGAAATACAAGATAATAAAAATTACTTGTTAATTATATTAATAACTAATTAATTATTAATTATTAGTCTTACTTAATGATTATTTTATACGCACTGTTTAATAGTATTAATTATTAGAAAATACTGGTATTTATTTATTAGTTATTTACTATCAGTTATTACTTATTACTTATTGATTATAACTAAATATTAATTACTAAGTACTAATCATTATATACCTGTTATTAATTATTATTTCTTAATCATAAATAAACATTAACTATAATTTAGTAATTACTGACGACTAATCATAATATATTATTGAATATAAAATATAATTAATGGTTATAGAAAACAATTATCTATGGCATATCTATAATATAAAATTATATTTTATAATCATTTTAACTTTTTAAAATTTAGAATAATGTTTATAATTTTTATTTTTAAATTTTTATCAAAATTTCAAATTTTAATTCTATTTTTTTTAATATAAGAAAATTTATCTGGGAAATTTTTAAGTCATAAATTTTTTGTAACATTAAATATAAATTATAACAAGTATTTACATTATTAAATACCAGAAAGGTAATAATAAATATCACTTCCTAATTATTAAAAATTACACATTAATAAAAAATTATTAAAAATAAAATATCAAATACATATTAAATATTAATTATTAATTCTTTAGTATTTAATAAAAATTATCAAATGTTAATTACTAAGTAATAAATATTAATTATTACTATAAATAACTTAGTATTTATTATTGTTATTTATTTATTAGCATCTCTTACAACGGGCATTATGACCGTTGTAAAATTAGCACTCTTACAACGAGCATTTTATGACCGTTGTAAAATTGACACCTATTACAACTGGTATTTTGTGAAAGTTGTTAAATTGACATATATTACAACGAGCCAAAAATGACCGTTGTAATAGCAATCAACTACAACGGACAATCATTGCCCGTTGTAAAAAGAGTGTTGTATAGGGCATCTATTACACCGGGCTTGAATGGACCGTAGTAATAACACTCTATTACAACGGGTTTTTACTACCCGTTGTAAAAGGGATGTTGCAATAGGGTGTGTTTTTGTTGTAGTGAAAGCTAACTGTTATCGGTTTGGCTGAAGGGGTATTGCAATCCCTAAATTGCTTTCCATCATACTGCTGCGCTCTGGATTTATGTCATGACATGACGATTTGAAATCCGTCTTCATCAATTACAGGAGGCGGATGCACTATTGGAGGGGAAGGAGCTATCGGTTCGGAGGAGGCTGGGGTCGTCGGTGTCATCATCGTTGTCACAAAGATTGAGGACTAGGGTTTTCTTTCCAGTGGAAGTTTGGGCGGTTTCATTGGGTGGTTCGATGTCAGGTAGGTTAGGAGGGGGAAGGCATGGCGAAGCAACAATCGAAGGGGTTGGAAAGCTGGGTTGGAAGGTCAGTAAATTGAAGGAATTGTTTTACCAGGAAAATTTGTGGCTAGCCATTTAAAGCCAGTCAGATAATTTTAGTTTATATTTATGTATACTTTGCATAAACTAAATTAATATTTTAATAAAAAAATCTGTTAGTTTTGTTTCTATGTTTATCCTCACCATCGAAACCAAAATACTTAACACTTCTCAAAGGGTTTTTTTGGTAAGAGAATATTGGATAAGGATGATATTTAAAAAAAAAGATTTGATGTGACATTTTGAAAATTTCATTATGTGATGATCCTTTTCCTGGTTTATATCAAAGGATGATATACAAATTTTTGATATATAGATGCATTTATTATTAACATACAGTTAGGGTGTGTTTGGCGCAAGCG
Organism: Allium sativum; assembly: GCA_030737875.1. Lineage (NCBI taxonomy): Eukaryota > Viridiplantae > Streptophyta > Magnoliopsida > Asparagales > Amaryllidaceae > Allium > Allium sativum. The sequence continues at coordinate 299,416,607 of CM060925.1, read as the reverse complement.
GAAACGGAGTATTTTAATGAAATATTTTGCCCGATTTGTAACGGGGTTATTTTTTCCACCCTTAAGGGTGCAGAATAGCCCCTTAGAGATTCAAAAAATAATGTGAAATAATAAATTTTTCGCCCCTACTCCATGAAATCTCTGCATACGTCCCTGCATGCAACCCATCTTCCTATTCAAAGAAAAAACCACAAATATTTTTCTTCAAATTCTCCATCACCGAAACCACCAGGCGGAGCTCCACTCGCACGATATGCCACCCACCGTCGTAGCTTTACCATCACCTCAGAGCCACCACACCCGCCCTAAAAACCAAGATCCAAACCCTCTTTTCCCCTAATCGTGCTCCTAAAAAAAATTGTGTCTTTGTCCAGAGATCCACCCACCACCTGTGCTTCTGACCACCACCCTTTGCAACCCCTCTTTCTTTAACCCACGACCGACCTGAAGTTCCTTTAGACGAGACATTTTGCCCCAAAACCCTAAGTCCGGAAAACAATGGAAGCTACGCAAATAGTTTTAGGTAACCTGATGGCTTACGATTTAAAGAGGGAGAGAGATAGATTAAGCTATCGTGAAAGATTTGTTTTCCTGTTATATAAGATTCGGTTTGGCCTATTATACATTTGCTGCAACCTACTACTAAACTGTCTAGACAAAAGCATATAAGTTTTTTTTTCTAAAAAGAAATTCGAGTTCTATGTTGCATTTGCCAGATTTTTTAGAGAATGGTATATAAATGTGATTCAGCCTTGTATTTAAGTTGAATCCAGTCATTGTTTTGATTTACAATTCACAATCGAAATTATGGCTTTGTATTATCGCTAGCTTGTTCGGGTTGTTATCGTGCTTGATCGAGTATTGAGCCTTGGAATTATACTCGTGAAACTCCGATTGTATATATGTACATATATACACACGAGTGTGTATATATGTTCATAAACCGGTTCAAGGTATATTCGTCGTTGCAAGGTGAATCGTGCTTATATCCTCCTCTATTCGCTTTATGTCACCTTCTTCTTGCAACAAAATGTGAGTTTTCTCACTTACGACTAGCATATTATTAAGTGAATTAAAAATGTGAAATATCGAATGAAATATAGGAGTGCTTTAGAAAATTCACGACTTATTTGAATGAATTTGTGCACATGTGACACACACACACACACTATTGACATAAGTAATACGTGTAACAACCCGGAATTTTGGAGCCAATTTAAAAATTTTATTTTAGAAATTTTAATGGATTTTTAATATTTCAATGGTTTATTTTAAATAATAATGACCAAAAATTTATTTTAATCAAAGCTAAAAATGAATAAAATTAATGTGACTATACATGTAAAAATAAATAAAGAAGGAAAACTTTTCAATTTTTTTTATTAGAATGTGTAATAAATAGAGGAAAGAGATAATTCATATAGAGACAGGAACCGTTCGTCTCTTTCTCTTTAATTAGATTAAGTATCATATTAAATGACGTTTGCAACTTAATTGACACATACATTTATTGTCCAACTTTCCTTTTTATAAATAAATATTTATTTGTAATTGTAAGTTTTTACATATATGCATATTAAAATGTTTCTCTAAATATAATAAGTCAATGATGAAAAAGCAACCCAGGCATCAATGTATTTTAAGAAAAATAAAACAGGAAATTTTTTAAGGCTATATTATATAGCCTTTGCAAATTAGAATAAAAACATCATTTATGTTAGAATTGAGAAATTAGACTAAAACATCGTTTATGTTAGAATTGTCACATTGGATTAAAAACCATTTATGTTAGAATTGTCACATTAGATTAAAATACATCATTGAATTAAAAAGAATGTAAAAGTTACATATTCATAAATGTAATAAAAAGAATGTAAAAGATACATTTTCTATAATGTAATAAAAAGAATATAACTTTGGTTAGAACTTTTTAACATGAAAAATTACATTTTATGTAAATGATTCATTAAAAAGAATATAACTTTGGTTAGTATTTGTTAACATGTAAAATTACATTTCTATGTAATTAGGATTCATTAAAAAAGGTTGAAACTTGGTTAAAAGTGTTTTAACATTTAAAATTACATTTTAATGCATGGAGTGAATCACTAGAAATATCTCATGTTTAAAATAAAACATGTCTACATTAAAAATCTCTTTTTTTTATGTAGTGAATGAAACTAGTTAAATGTACATGTTTTGAATATGAAAACATGTTAGCAGTAAAAATCTTATTTTAATGAAAAGAATGATTTATTAGAAAATTATTCATGTTAGAATAAAAGTGTTGAAACATTAAAAATTCCCATTTTAATGTAAAAATGATTCATTAGAAAACATATATTAGAGTTTACAAAAATGTTAAAACATTATTGTTGACATGTTAGAAACATAGATTAGATAGATCAAAATATTCATTTTCGTACGAAAGGTTAGTTAGATCAAAATATTCATTTTTGGTATGAAATGTTAAGTTAGATCAAAATATTAATTTTTGTATGAAATGTTAAATTAGATTAAAAATGTCATTTTTGTATGAAATGTTAAATTATATTAAAAACGTTGTTATATTAGAAATGTCATTTGAATGAGAATGTCATTATATTAGAAATGCCATTATATAAGAATGTTCATTTATTAATAATGAAAATGTGTTAATGATATATCGCATATATAGAAAAGATTGAAATATTCATTTAGTCAAAATGAAAATGTGTTAACGATAAAATTCGCATTTTTATCGTATATGTTGAAAAGGTTAAAAATGTTCATTTATTAGAAATGAAAATGTGTTAACGATAAAATTCGCATTTTTATCGTATATGTTGAAAAGATTAAAAATGTTCATTTATTTGAAATGAAAAAATGTGTTAATGATAAAATTTATATTTTATCATATATGTAGAAATGATGGAAAATGATCATTTGTTTGAAATAAAATATTGAAACATTAAAAAATCATATTTTTAATGTAAGAATGAAATGAGATATTCATTGTATTGAGAAAATTGTGAAAACATTAAAAATTCTATTTTTAATGTAAAGTATTACTTATATAAAATATACATTGTATAGATAAAAATGTTGAAAACATTGAAAGTTATATTTTTATGCAAAGTATGTTTCAACGTAAAGATAAGATTTATGAAAATATTCATGGTTGGGCTATAAATGTTGAAACATTAAAATTTACATTTTTAATGTACTATATGAATATATATAAAATATTCATTATATGACTATAAATGTTGAAACAATAAAATTGACATGTTGATTGATTGAATGGATTATGCTCGACCAGTTTATGAGCAAATTATGCTTTTACATTTAGCATTGGGTTGCGTAGAAATATATGTATGCTAACACCTTGTGAAACACTTCACGATTTGACTATAAGGTGTTTAGCGATGTTGTTTATTTCAAAATTAATGAATGATTTTGAAAAGTGATTTTCTTAAGTAAAAAGAAGAATTATTCCCGATTTTGGACATGGAATGTTTTATAAAATGTTTTATAAAACAGAAAGGATTCCGAGGACTTTACCCGATGATTTCGAGATGATTTGAAATTGGAAATCTATATAGATTTGGTTACACCTGTGATTATGTTGTAAAATGATTTTCCCTACTTCGATATATAAAACGATTTAGCAAGTATGTGGCTAGAGATCAGGTGATCCAAGAGCGACTAGAAGTGGAGGACGGTGTATATTATCCCCCATAGGTTGGATGGTGCATCGTTAGTGTAGTCTTCCCCTAGATGGGAGGTGCACACACACACACACACACACACACACACACACACATATATATATATATATATATATATATATTGGTTAGGTCGCACACTGCCTGGTCTGAGGGAACATGACCGATATTTGGTTGCATACTTGTTTTTATGCATTGTTATGTTTTGGAATTCATATTTCCAAATGTTTTGTTTTCAAATCCCGAAGTGAAATCTACTTTGATATTATAAAAGCTAGATATGTAATTCAAATGATTTGAAATAAAAGAAATCGGGAAATAAAGTCCAAAGAAATATTTTCTGTAAAGTGAATTGGATTTTGAAATCTAAGTTTAGGGATTAAGCCTAAATGGGTATATTAAGGAATTGCATGTTGATTGATGCATTGTAGACTCATATGTTTATTTATGGTTGTTTTTTATGCAATGGCAATCCAATGGAGTAAACCCGTTTAGCGTAAGCGACGTGGTCCTGTGATTAGCCTTATTATTAGATTGGTTAAGTTATAATTCTCATACCAGTCCCATGACTGACCTGTAGTTTGTTTCACTTGCAAACTCGGGTGCCCACTTTTCCGCATGGGCAGTCGAGTAGCTTGTTTGCAGATATATATTCTTTTAGCAGGATCCTGGATCGAAGCTTAAAGCTGTATCCATAGCATTGATAGCCTTCCGCTGTATCAATTTAAGTCTTCCGCTGTGTATTGTATTAATAAATTCTTATAAGTCTTCCGCTGTATTTTATGTATCGATGCACTCTGGAATTCTTTACTCTCATGTAACATTATTATAATGTTTATAAAAGTCTGTTGTTATTGTTCTGATGTGTTGTATTCCCAAAGTTAACGTATGCGGGTTTTGAATGATTATGATCGATCTAGCAATCGATTAAGGTCGGGCAAAATGCATATCGTTACAGTTGGTATCAGAGCTCTAGTTTGCTTAAATCTTTGGGGTGCAACTCGTTAGAACTGAACAAAAGACTCATCAGAGATTGGATTAGTAATATTCAATAAGAATACTCATTTGAGATAGGATTAGTAGTATCCTAGAATGAGAAAATTCATTATAGATGGGGTTAGTAATGCCCTAGAATCAGTTGAGAGTAACACGTTTATAATTAGCGTGTTCTGATTATATATATAATCCAATTTCGGAAATTATGATTTTTGAATGTATAAAAGTTATATATATTTGATAAGTTAATCACCTAATAAAATTATTGAAACTAATAAAAAAAATGAAAATTGAATTGGTTAATTAAACAATTTTTAGCTTCGTTCCTTTTCGAGGACGAAAAGATTTTAATTGGGGGAGATTGTAACAACCCGGAATTTTGGAGCCAATTTAAAATTTTTATTTTAGAAATTTTAATGGATTTTTAATATTTAAACGGTTAATTTTAAATAATAACAACTAAAAATTTATTTTAATCAAAGCTAAAAACGAATAAAATTAATGTGACTATACATGTAAAAATAAATAAAGAAGGAAAACTTTTCATTTTTTTATTAGAATGTGTAATAAATAGAGGAAAGAGATAATTCATATAGAGATAGGAACCATTCGTCTCTTTCTCTTTAATTAGATTAAGTGTCATATTAAATGACATTTACAACTTAATTGACACATACATTTATTATCCAACTTTCCTTTTTCTAAATAAATATTTATTTGTAATTGTAAGTTTTTACATATATGCATATAAAAATATTTCTCTAAATATAATAAGTCAATGAAGAAAAAGCAACCCAGGCATCAATGTATTTTAAGAAAAATAAAACAGGAAATTATTTAAGGCTATATTTTATAGCCTTTGCAAAAACGGCGGTCCATCTATTATATATACTAGTATCAAGTATGGAAGGAAAACACTATTCTAGTATAAAATATTAGATTTCACATTGCTCCGATAGTCGAACGCTGAATAATAACTGTACTATTTAATAACAAATGTTTGTGGAGTAATGATTCAAACATGAATTGCAAATTGGCAATAACACAAAAGTCCACTTTGATTAAGACAAAAATAACGTTAAAACTTGAAAGCGGACAATTAAATCTAGAAGGGTACATGCATGCTAATATACATATATATATATATTTACTTCATATAAATATATAGACCTTAAATTTTAGAAGTAATGTTTGCATTTGAAAATAAATGCGCATCATAAATGGAATTAAATCACGCAGAAAAAGGGGGTTTAATTATGTTAGTCAAGTAACGTTCTAACTCAAAACAATTGAAACAAATACGTGTAAATATGTGTGGACATATTTATTTCAAGAGTATGTGCACGCGTGTTAATTCCAGAAATAATCGCATTTGAAACTGAAATTTAATGTGTGTTAAGAATGGATTTTTTTCTCAATAAAACTAAAAATAAATGTTTTGAATAACGACCACATGCATTAATCATGCATTCATTTCTTTTTCTCCATTCTATTAATTGTATTCACTTTGTTCTATTGTCATGCCTTTCCATTGTTCTCCTTTGTCCTATTTTCATGCATCCTTTTTCATTCACATATTTAAAATTTTCAAATTTCCATCTCCTTATTTCCCCTTTCCCCTCTTTCTCGTGGCGGTGCTCAATGTTCGGCTGTCATCTCGTAGGGGGTGCAATTTCTAAACCTAGAAAAGAGCGGATGGAAGGATTCAAAGTCGACGGCTTGGGTTTCTGGGTTGCTGAAATTAAAGATGAAGAGGGACCAACAATGTTTAGTGTAAACGTGCTTAAAGAGGTGACTAGAGTATAAATAAATAATTAATTATATAATTTTTGTATTCAAAGTTTAAATTGGTACGTCTCATTCAAACGAAAACAAAATCAGATGATTTTCGAAGCGTTGAAATCGTGAAGAAAAGATCTACGCCACGACGCTGATCAGATTTGAAAACAGAGCAATCTACAATTTTGCAGAATTAAAATCATAGTGAGATCTCTAAAATTCAATTTTAAATTTTGAAAAATATATTTGTGTTGAAACAATAAAAACCGTTGTGATCGTGACGACTTGATTGAACTATTGTGGTTATGAATGGTTGATATTGGTTGCGACGAAATTGATTTCATCTGTGGTGAATTCACATGTTGTGAAAATGGATTGAATTGTGTAGATCTAGAATTTGCTTATTCATAAAAACTTTCTTATACAATAAAAACCATGTTTTTATTGTATATATGTAGTTGAAATAATCATGTCAATGATAGGAACTGTTTTACAATGAAAATATTATTTTTATTGTAATATGTAAATGTTAGAATTTGTTGGACAATAAAAATCACATTTTTATTGTGTATTCATGTCACAAAAATGATTCATATGTTGGTATATTATTAGGGCAATAAAAATCATATTTTCATTGTATGTTGTTATAAAAAATGTTCATTAGTTATTAAAATTGTTGTATGATAAAAATTCCATTTTTATCATATGTTTATGTTATGAAAAATTTTCATAGGTCAAAAATAATAATAATAACATTTTGTTATCATTGACAAATTAGAATAAAAACATCATTTATGTTAGAATTGACAAATTAGAATAAAACATCGTTTATGTTAGAATTGTCACATTGGATTAAAAACCATTTATGTTAGAATTGTCGCATTAGATTAAAATACGTCATTGGATTAAAAAGAATGTAAAAGTTACATTTTCATAAATGTAATAAAAAGAATGTAAAAGATACATTTTCTATACTGTAATAAAAAGAATATAACTTTGGTTAGAACTTGTTAACATGAAAAATTACATTTTTATGTAAATGATTCATTAAAAAGAATATAACTTTGGTTAGTATTTGTTAACATGTAAAATTACATTTCTATGTAATTAGGATTCATTAAAAAGGATGAAACTTGGTTAAAAGTGCTTTAACTTTTAAAATTACATTTTAATGCATGGAGTGAATCATTAGAAATGTCTCATGTTTAAAATAAAACATGTCTACATTAAAAATCTCTTTTTTTAATGTAATGAATGAAACTAGTAAAATGTACATGTTTTGAATATGAAAACATGTTAGCAGTAAATATCTTATTTTAATGAAAAGATTGATTTATTAGAAAATTACTCATGTTAGAATAAAAGTGTTGAAACATCAAAAATTCCCATTTTAATGTAAAAATGATTCATTAGAAAACATATATTAAAGTTTACAAAAATGTTAAAACATTATTGTTGACATGTTAGAAACATATATTAGTTAGATCAAAATATTCATTTTTGTACGAAAGGTTAGTAAGATCAAAATATTCATTTTTGGTATGAAATGTTAAGTTAGATCAAAATATTCATTTTTGTATGAAATGTTAAATTAGATTAAAAATGTCATTTTTGTATGAAATGTTAAATTAGATTAAAAATGTTGTTATATTAGACATGTCATTTGAATGAGAATGTCATTATATTAGAAATGCCGTTATATAAGAATGTTCATTTATTAATAATGAAAATGTGTTAACGATAAAATTCACATTTTTATCGCATATATAGAAAAGATTGAAATATTCATTTAGTCAAAATGAAAATGTGTTAACGATAAAATTCGCATATTTATCATATATGTTGAAAAGGTTAAGAATGTTCATTTACTAGAAATGAAAATGTGTTAACGTTAAAATTCGCAATTTTATCGTATATGTTGAAAAGATTAAAAATGTTCATTTATTTGAAATGAAAAAATGTGTTAACGATAAAATTTATATTTTTATCGTATACGTAGAAAAGATGAAAATGATCATTTCTTTGAAATAAAATATTGAAACATTAAAAATCATATTTTTAATGTAAGAATGAAATGAGATATTCATTTTATTGAGAAAAACGTGAAAACATTAAAAATTCTATTTCTAATGTAAAGTATTACTTATGTAAAATATGCATTGTATAGATAAAAATGTTGAAAACATTAAAATTTATATTTTAATGCAAAGTATGTTCCAACGTAAAGATAAGATTTATGAAAATATTCATGGTTGGGCTATAAATGTTGAAACATTAAGATTTACATTTTTAATGTACTGTATGAATATATATAAAACATTATTCATATTCATTATATGACTATAAATTTAGAAACAATAAAATTGACATGTTAATTGATTGAATGGATTATGCTCGACCAGTTTATGAGCAAATTATGTTTTTACATTTAGCATTGGGTTGGGTAGAAATATATGTATGTTAACACCTTGTGAAACACTTCACGATTTGACTATAAGGTGTTTAGCGATGTTGTTTATTTCAAAATTAATGAATGATTTTGAAAAGTAATTTTCTTAAGTAAAAAGAAGAATTATTCCCGATTTTGGACAGGGAATGTTTTATAAAATGTTTTATAAAACAGAAAGGATTCCGAGGACTATACCCGATGATTTTGAGATGATTTGAAATTGGAAATCTAAATAAATTTGGTTATACCTGTGATTATGTTGTGAAATGATTTTCCCTACTTCGGGATATAAAATGATTTAGCAAGTACGTGGCTAGAGATCGGGTGACCCAAGAGCGACTAGAAGTGGAGGACGGTGCATATTATCCCCCGTACGTGGGATGGTGCATCGTTAGTGTAGTCTGCCCCTAGATGGGAGGTGCACATATATATACATTGGTTAGGGCGCACACTGTCTGGTCTGAGGGAACATGACCGATATTTGGTTGCATACTTGTTTTTATGCATTGTTATGTTTTGGAATTCATATTTCCAAATGTTTTGTTTTCAAATCCTGAAGTGAAATCTACTTTGATATTATAAAAGCTAGATATGTAATTCAAATGATTTGAAATAAAAGAAATCGGGAAATAAAGTCCAAAGAAATATTTTCTGTAAAGTGAATTGGATTTTGAAATCTAAGTTTAGGGATTAAGCCTAAATGGGTAGATTAAGGAATTGCATGTTGATTGATGCATTGTAGACTCATATGTTTATTTATGGTTGTTGTTTATGCACTGGCAATCCAATGGAGTAAACCCGTTCCGCGTAAGCAGCGTGGTCCTGTGATTAGCTTTTTTATTAGATTAGTTAAGTTAGATTTCTCGTACTAGTCCCATGACTGACCTGTAGTTTGTTTCACTTGCAAACTCGGTTGCCCTCTTTTCCACACGGGCAATCGAGTAGCTTGTTGGCAGATATATATTCCTTTAGTAGAATCCTGGATCGAAGCTTAAAGCTGTGTCCATAGCATTGATAGCCTTCCGCTGTATCAGTTTAAGTCTTCTGCTGTGTATTGTATTAATAAATTGTAATAAGTCTTCCGCTGTATTTTATGTATCGATGCACTCTGATATTCTGTACTCTAATGTAACATTATTATAATGTTTATAAAAATCTGTTGTTATTGTTCTGATGTGTTGTATTCCCAAAGTTAACGTATGTGAGTTTTGAATGATTTTGATCGATCTAGCGATCGATTAAGGTTGGGCAAAATGCATATCGTTACAATGCGATATGGATGTGATGTGCACTAAGTTATGTTTATATCTTTTCACATTGAAAGTTCCAAGATTTAGGAAAAATATCCATGGGTTAAAACTATACATACCCAAATGACTGTATAAATTTAGGGAATTTGAAACTGATTAATTAAGATTCAGATTGAAATGATACATATCAAAATTTAACTAAATGGGTCAGAATGATACATACCCGATTCATTTGACCATAGGAAAGAAACACTACAACAAAATCACCATATTGCAATGGTGGAAAACCGTTGTAATATACATTTTACAAGAGTGGGCTAACCGTCGTGTATTAAGCAGTTGTAATAGCCAAAAATCTTTTACAACTTTTTTGCACCATTGCAGTACCCTTGTTATATGTATATTTTACAACTATTTTCCACCGTTGTAATAAACTTTATTACAACAGTTTAATAAACTTTATTACAACAGTTATGCACTATTGTAATAATATCTACTACAACTATTATGCACCATTGTGATTGACATTTTGGTTTTTAAAAAAATAGACATCTTTTGCAACTGAAAAAGAACAATACACTAAATATAGCAATACTCCATAAGCAAATCAGATATTGCAGTTATTTGCAAACTAATTTATTAAAATACTCAAATATTCAGTATAACAAACAATAAATTTTAGACAACAGTTCGTGTATTATTACATACTTAACCGTTACAAAGCAACTTAGTACAAGCATAAGTTATTCATAAAAAAGTGCATATCCTACGGGAGTACACTAGTCGAAGACAACAAAATCTTTACGCCTTTTACGTTTTTGGTGCAAGTTCACTGTAGTGATCAGACCTGTTGCATAAGAATAAGTCTGTTGTTAGAAAAAAGAATAAAAAGTGTTTTTTAAGCCAATAATACCAAATCTTATTAGCATCAAACATAACTAGCATCCTATACACAAGCTACAAAACACACACACACACACACACACACACACACACACACACACACATATATATATATATATATAAATATAAGAATCGAACAAATTGTTCTCTATGATTTAAGAAATAAAATTTAACAATAATGCTTAACGTACCTAATAGCATGAATTGCATGTGGTCCAAAGCCCCTTTTTAAACAATTGGATTTGCACAACTTCTAAAAAAAGAGCATCTGCACTTGGACTTTCAGAAAATAAATTAGCAGATGATAATATTGACATGGTAGCTAAATCCGTTAATAAACAAAGTAGTCATTTAATCCAAACCTTTAACCTGTGAATGGAACATTGCCAAACTAAAACAATAACATGTAAACTCCAAAAATCATCCTGCGTTATTCATGTTCATATGCCCCCACTATCATTCGCCTTACTTATATTCTTCTCAAAGAGACTCCTTTACTTATTAATCGCTTTTGGAGCTTGTATCCTTTTCTTTGCAAAGGAGGTAAAATTTTGTAAATATCTAATTAACATCGGTTGTCCATATTTACTTGATTCCACAAATTTTTTTTTAAAAAAAAATATAAATCCTAACATGAACATAAATTGAGTTTCTCCTACACAACCATTGAATATGAAACATGAAGACAATCTACTAAGGCAAATACCTTAGCAAAGTTTTAGAACTAAAGTTCTTAACCCATACCATATATACATGTCTGATACAATGTATTTGTAGGTCATATAGAAGGAAATATTCTACTTCACATTGTTTTAAACATTTTTCGAGCATGGTAGAACGACTAACACCAATTTAAACTATAAAAAAAACGAACATACCTGCTCAAATATTAATAATTTTAGCATCTCTAATTAAAGGATTTGCTTTTGAAATCTCCTCCCTTCCAAAAGCTTTGTGTCGAAAGAATAGTCATGCATGTCCGAGAATCGATGACCACTGCAAAATAGACCTTCACATTTGCATTGAAACCTGATAAGACCCACTCTCTTGCTAAGCAAATGCATCTATTTGTACCAAATCGAGTTCACGACTTGTTGGCACTTTCTTAGCATTCATTTTGCAGGGGACCTTCACTATTTGCAAATCCAATTAAATTTGGTTAGTGACATATTTATAAGAAGGTAAGCCCTGAAAAATAATCTGCATTAAGTTAGTGACATTCAAGTAATGAGAGAGTGAACAATTTTAGCAGACACCTAAGTTGTATCACACCACATGTACATTATCTACCATCTCAAAACATTCTCTCAGGTTTTACTTCTCGAACTCACAAGTTGGTACACATTAATTTGGTCAGCATCTAAAGTTTGCAAGAGACAGTATTTGAATTTTTTCCCCATATAGTTATATGACTGAATCAGTACCTAAAGTAACCCAAAGCTTTGAAAATTGTTGCCCCTCTCTTTGTCATGGCGTCTTGAATAACACAGGAACATGTTGATCAAATATTAAATCTTCATCATGTGAAGCACAACCAAATAACTAACAATCATTGATCATCTTCATGTAAGGACAAACAAACCATATAATACCACAAGCCAATCAAATTTTGAAGCATGTAAATTAATTTTAGGTGCAAACTTTGAATACAAGTACAAAATATAGTCACTTAATCCATGATAGTATTGAAACCTTCAGACTAATTATTCATAAGCATAAATTTGAGGTAGTTAAAGAACTATACCGCCTTGAATATAGCACATACGGAACTAAAGATGGAGCGCTAATTTGCAGAATCCATAAAATTAATATTGAGAAATGCCAGAAATTGAATCTTAACTTTAGATGCAAATTGGTTTATCTGGATAACATTTTTAAAATTTTGGCGTTTAAGTAGGCAGTGAAAGCGGTTTCATCGTTGAAATCAAACAAGCCAAATTAGATCTTTGAAACTTTCATCAAACAAAAAAAAAACACAAAATTCTTATAATTGAAACCAATTGTAGTTCTTACCCCTTATGAGTCGGGTAGAAACAATACGATTCGCAGATCCGCTCGAAGGATTGATTTGGAGAACGGATATTCCCCATGAGCTCGCCAAATCACCCAGATCACTGATGTCTTGATGCTTTGCCGACTAAACAATGCCAGCGTTCCTTCCAGATCCTATCCAAAGGGTTAATTTACAAACCCAATTCCCTGATTCTGGAATAAGATTTGGAGTTTAACTTAATATAAGGTTGTACAAAGAACAAAGGGATTCAAACGAGCAACATGAAGCTTGGAAAGGATATGATAATGGTGGGGAGGAGAAAAAGCTAAAAGGGAAATGGAAAGGATGGAGAGGAGGGCGAATCTGGAACTTATTAGGTTTTTGGAAATAAGGCGTCTGCGGGAGATAAAAATGAGAGGCGGCGAAATGAGTAGCTGATGTCAAATATCATGTATTAATTTTCAATTAGGATTATTTAATGTTAATTACCAAATACTAATTATTATGTGTATATTAGTAATTATTATCAACGGTTATTGATTATTAATTATTAAACACAATATTAAAAGGTAAATCAGATATTATTGTTAATTTTGAATTGTTGATTATTAATTATTGCTACATAGTTATTAATTACTACTATTACTATTAAAAATAAATCTTACGTGTAAATTAATTATTAATTATCGATTAATATTTAATAATTATTTATTAATCATTTGATAACAACAACTAACATTAATTATTTCTCACTTCAAGTACATTATTATTTAATTGTAATTACCACTTACCGATTTTTTTGATTATTTATTACAAAGTGGTATTATTCAATTATAATTATTAAATGTCTTATTACGATGGGCAAAAAAATGATGTAATGGACATTGATTGAAACTGGCCAAATGAAAAGTTGTTAGAAATATGCATCTATTACAATTGACAAAAATAAAAATTTGTTACATGTATTTGATAAAAAAGAAAAGTTGTTAGACATGGATACTTTTTACAACTATGGAAAAAGAAAAGTTGTAAAAGACATATATTACAATAGGCAAAGTAAAAGTGTTGTTGAAGATAAGTTTATTACAACGGTTGACATGCATTTGATTAATAAGCAGTTAACATACATTAACTATTAAAAGTAAATTACTACTTATTAAGTATATATTGTTTAGTAATAATTAATAATTATTATTGATTCCTAAGTTAATTATTAAATATTATTAAATATAATTAGTTATTAAACATAGATATTATAAACGTGAAGTTTGTAATAGGCATCTATTACAACTAACAAAGTGAAAAATTGTTAAAAATACATTTATTACAACTTGGGCGAATTGACAGTTGTAAAAAACATTTATTACAACGGTGCTTTTAACACCATTGTAAAATTAAAGTTGTAATATGGTGTTTTTGTTGTAGTGAAAATTATATACGGACATTATGGTAAATAAAAATTATTTTCTAGAATATTATAAGTACGTATCGATTTTTATAAATTGATTTAAATATAATTTAAATGTTTAGTTTAAACTAATGCGTAAAATAAAATTAACTTGAATTTAACTTAAATTTATAAGGTTTGAATTAAAACTAATTTAATCAAATTGCAGTTTAAAAATAGTTATAAGTTAATATTTAAAATTTAAGGTTTAACTTAAACTATATTTTATTGAAAATTAATTTAGTATAATATAGCTTAAATTTTATAACAAGTCAATTTAAGATTATTATTTTTTGGCATAGCCGACTGGTTTTTATAGTGATCTGTAACACTTATTATTATAACAAATAATAATTACAATATTTACAGGAGTGTGGCAGATTGCCAGACTGCTAATACGGTTTTTAAGGTGGACTGTCCACCACGACCAACATTTAATGTGGGTCGTCCACGATATAAAGAATTAATTTAGTATGAATTTTTTTGATTCAGCATAAAGATTATTTAGCTAAATATTTGTTTTAAATGTAATTTTTTTATATTTTGATATAAATAATTAATTTAATAACTTTTATAAAGTTAAAGAAAGAATTAAATGACTATGATTTAAATTTATATGTTTAGCAAATAGAAAGATTTAATTTTTAATTAATGCTTTAAACTTTATATAAGATTTTATTTGTAAAAAATAGAAATGATGAGTATTGAATTCTAAAGATGTGAATTTGTGGATAACTTGACTACTAAAATTTGAACTATTTTGAAATGTATTGTAATGAAATGAAGGTAGGATTCATTTTATGAAATGAATTAAGAAATGGTTTTGAAATGAAATTATGGTTGTAAATTATTAAAATTTATATCTGCTAAGAGAAAGTGGATTTTAATGAAAATCTTAAATCTAAAACAAGTAATAAGTCAAAGTCTGAAATATGAATGTTTGGTTCGGATAGGATCGTTTTATTTAAATCGAACTCATTTAATACTATATATAAATACAATTTGATACTATATACAACCATGTACAGGATAGAAAATAAAATAAACAACTCATTTAATATTATATATGCATCCAATTTGTTCACAATATATCAATTAACATTTCCAGTGTCGATATTTAGTTTGTTATACCATAATTTCTATCAATATTCAATTAGTTTACTTTTGTTCACTGACATTCATTTTTATCAATAATTATATAGGCTTGCATTTAACTCATTTTACATTTAAGATGAGTCACTTCAAATGTATTAACCTATACACTTACCACATATAATGAATTCATATTCAATTAATCTATATTTCCAAAAGTTTCCAATTGACTTGTTTTTTAATCATTATGTTTCTCCATGCTTATTTCACTTTACCATTTAAGTTAATTTCCATATTATATCAAATCTCTATTTCATTTTGGTCATTTACTAACTTATACCCTTAAAAAAATTTGTTTATTCATTTCCCATAACTCCCTCAATCTAATAATTGACTTTATTAGCCTATTTCATTAATTCAGATTATTTAACCTATTTAATTGAATTCAATTTCACCATGTATCTAAGTATATATCATTTATTGTCGTAACTTAAGTTTTATTCATATTCATAAACCATTAATTTAATTTCACCTTCATTATTAATACCTATACTTGTATATCATCTAGTAATTACCTAATCACATAACATTTTTAACTTCTTAAATAATTTGGTGAGTTATATCTATGCCATAAAAAGGAACTGTTGAAACCAAAAAATGGCCACAACACCAAAGGTGCTTCTAGAGCACTTCACCAAATGGTATGATTTGAGATTGTAGAGCCACAAACACAATATAAAAGCAGAAAAGTAAAGAACAAGGAATTTTTAAAGTGGTTTGGTCAATTTAGACCTACATCCATTATGGAATCACTTCTCATTATCATAATTGAGTTTACAAAGTACATCGCTTAATGCATTTCACTCTATTTATGATAATTCTCTTTTTTCTCTCTCTTTGATCTAGATTTCACTTGAATATATAAAAGGAATGGTTTGATTTTTCTAAGTATGGTGGAGATTGAAGAATATCTTCAACACTTGAACACTTGAGTGATTTTCCTTGATTCCATGATGGTTTTGTGTCAGGTCAAGGCTTTTGAGAGGATTGATGGAGATTAGAGAAGCTTGAATCGAGCCTCAGCAATTTCTAATGGAGTTTAGAGAAGATTTGATTTATTTGTTGTTGCCTGAAGGTAGATTGAGTTGGAGAAGCCATTAATGGTGCATGGAGAGTTTAACGGTAGTGGAGAAATGATTTGGACAGCCCTTCGGGATGGAAAAATCGGTCTCTTGAATGGTAGGGAAGTGAGGTATTTATAGGCGTCGTTTGGAGGTAGTGGCAAAGTTGAAATTATGGTGCGTAGGGTACCGATCTGTCATAAAAATATTTACGAAACTGCCACTGGGTTACTGCTGCACACAACTGGCATTAGGGCATCGATCGGTCTATACTTTATACTACCGACCGGTCCAAAGTTACTACCAATTGATCTAGTATATTTTAAGGCCGACCAGATTATTGGATTGCAGTTCGACCACTTTAATTCTGCCTTTTCCACTATTTTCTCTCCTGTGACAGCACGGTATGAACTGCTGAAGTGCCGAACCCTTTTGTCACTTTGTGACCGACGAGGTGTATTAATATTTATGCCAATTCCTTTGATTTCATATCGTCATTTATGCTACATACATGCATGTACCAGTGTTACATGTCCATGAATCGTTTGAAAATAGTAACGTGTAGGCATGTATATGTGCCAGAATCTTTGCATTCGCATATACATGTACATGTTGTTGGATGTAGCAACATCTTCACATATTATCAATGTTTTGCCACATGTCAGCCGTGATATATACAACCGACCGATCAGGACCTGGAAGAGTGACCGATCTGATCCACGTGTGCTTGGCTTTGCTGCTCCATACGCTTACATGCAAGCCGATGCCAATGGCTTAGCTCAATGTTTCATACATGCTTTTATATATATGTTATATGGTCGGAGCTCTATGTAAACACTCAATGTAACACACGTTATTTGACGATCCATAATGTCCATGTGGCATTATTTTGCATTATCACAAAAATGCATTTAGATGAAATTGAACCAATACTACACTTGTACGTGTGCCATAATGTTGACGATACCATGCCATGGGTATCTCCTGCAACGTGCATACACTTTATACTTTCAACAAACCACATATGTGAATCCGATCTAATATTTTACGTGATATAACTACAAAACAATCCCATATATAACGGATGTTGCCTCGTAAGTGCATGTTTACACTTGTGCTTCATATATAATATTTTACGTTGAATTGTGATTATTGCATAAGTGCCATCGTGTATTCATGTGTATAAGTGATGTCCGATCAGCTGCTTCTAAAACTGTCCGATCAGATGCTATAAAGTATGACCGAACAGATGGTGCTAGACCGGTCTGAAAGTCTAGACCGGCAGAGCTCGAGACTGACTGATCCGAAGATATGACCGATCCGATGATACTGACCGGTCCGCGTGGCATTGAGACCGACTGATCGGAATGGTGCACGATCGATCCGATGTCATGACGCTTAACCAATTGCTTCGCTAGACGGTTGATGTATTAATTTCTGAACCGCGTTAATAACAGGGTTTACATTTGCCCCTTGAAGCTTGTATTTTTTGCTTGTGAAAAATGCAGGCTTCGAAATGAACATTGTTGTTGATATATCTTTGCTTGCCCGGTTTTTGATATAAGCGTTGTTTCAGGCTTGATCGCAACTCGTGTTGGTTTGCATCTGTCGGTATACTCTATTCTGAGTTTACCATCTCGACATTGTTACCAAGTCTTGACCATCGATTATGATGACTTAATGACACCATTGAAATGCTCAATGGCATAAGTTTTTTTGTGCTAATAAAGCCTTCAGTTTTGAATTCAGAATTTGTCGTCAACAATGCTGCGCTAGTGTGTGAGTGCCACAGCTTTGAATCGAGCTCGAATTTGCAGAACAAGCGAAATTAGCGATGGATTGGTCGTGGTCAATTCATGCTAAATTACTTATTTCACGAACCCATTTTACCATTGAACTTTTCGAAGCAAAGCACACTTTCTAAAGTGAATGATGGTTGTTCCTTTTTTTACTACTACGACCTATTTTGCAACAACAAAAATAGTGCACGTTTCTGGGCTAATATTTTTTCATCGACTGCCCACATCGACAATAGATTAGTCCGTTTAAATTTAAGTTATAGCGAATTTTTATCTTGAACTGAATGAAGTGTCTATACATAGCTGTTTTATTCAATGGTTTATAACTCCTCAAATATTATCTACATAAGCACGATATTCTAATTTGAATTCGCGTTGACGCTTAAGATCAACTAATTGATATAAGCTGATTGTGGATTTCAAGCGTCATTGTTTTAACGACTTATGTGATTGTGCACGATATTTCACATTTAGGAAATACATATCTATGATTTATTTTTTGCTTCCTTTGGTGAAGTCTTGGATATTTGTGCCCCTGTCTGGGAGGTCTTTATCCTTCACAGTGAGAAGTATTTTAGCCTTTGTTATGGAAAGGAATCATGGCGCTCAATGTTCATCTTCTTTGTCAATCAATTCGACATCGGAGACTTCATTGGATGCCCCTACTATGGAGAGGTCGTTTATAATCCAACGTCTTCTCCTGCCGACTGAATCGACATGATGGACTTCGCCGAGTAGCATTTATCTCTGCCATGGAGAAGTTTCCCTTTCTATGAAAAGGACTTTTATTGTTATGCTCCTACGTGGGAAGGACTTTGAATTTCGTGCCCCTGCTTGGGATAAAATCTAACACTTGTCGCGTCTGGGGTATTCAGACACTACGCAAGTGAAATAGTCAATGTTCAACACCCGTCGCATCTGAGATGTTCAGACACTACGCAAGTTAATTGGTTAATTTCCAACACCCATCGCATTTGAGATGTTCGGACACTGCGCAAGTTAATTGGTTAATGTCCAACACCCGTCGCATCTGAGATGTTCAAACACTATGCGAATTAATTGGTTAATGCCCAACACTCGTTATATCTGAGACGTTCAAACACTATGCGAGTTAATTGGTTAATGTCTGAGATCCATCGCATTTGAGACATTAGGACACTAAGCAACTAAATTGGTTAATGTCCAACACTCGTCACATCTGAGACGTTCAGACACCACGCGAGTTAATTGGAGGCCCAACATTCTGCACGTCTGAGATAATTAGATGCTATGAAAATGGATTTCATCATTCTTCACATCTGAGGTTTCAGACGCTACACAAATGATTTGACATTCTTCACATCTGATATTTCAGATGCTATGCAAATGATATGACATTATTCACATCTGAGAATTCAGATGCTATGCAAATGATTTGACATTCTTCACATCTGAGATTTCAGATGCTACGCAAACGATCTAACATTCTTCACATTTGAGATTTCAGATGCTACGCAAATGATTTAACATTCTTCACATCTGAGATTTCATATGTTTTTCATATGACTTAGATGGTTGCAATGTTGTTCCATGGGGCAGAAACCAGTTCCTTTTTTGGACGCTTGACTTGGCATGCTATCTCAGCTTAGGAATTGGGGCCTTAAACATCTCACTTGGGAAGTTCCCCTTCGATAGAAGTTACTATGCTCTTGTTTTTTTTTCAAGGCGCTTGATCGCTATTTGAATCTCTACGACTCTTCCTATTCACTTTTCAAGGCGGCGCTTTTCTATTTTTTTTTCCTTTGTGCATGTTGACATCAACAGCATTCGGCGCTTGAACTAGTGTTGTTGGGGTAGTTATGTTTCTTTAGGCTTTAGAGGAACAAGCGCTTGACAGATAGTCTGTAATATAAAAATCATCCTTGAGGAAATTTTAATTTGACAAAATATTTTTGCAAATAGGAGATTTATTCAGGCAGATATGCTCTTAGTCACAGAGGTTAATGTTCATTAGAGTGTTCGTAAAATATTACAGACTTTTTATATGAAGTTCAAATACAACATGAAGTAAAGCACGAAAATAAAGTTGTGGTGATGATCGCTTATTTCGAGCCATTAAAGTTGGAGCACCACCATTGGTCATTAGTTTATGGCTGGCCTTGCATTAACAAGTGCTGAAGTTTCGTTGCCTGGACCGGATTGACCATTTGATGTCTCTTGCCCCTGGGAAGTTCCAGAAGGATTTATGGCTTGTGGATTTTTCACATGTTGCTGCAGTCTGTTTTTTCTGACCAATTCCGCAATTAAGTTCTTCAAATGTCGGCATTCACTGGTGCTATGACCAGGCTAGTTGGGAAACCTACAGAATTTTCCTGAATTTGCTACCTTATCGCCTATCCTTATCAGATATGATTCTGCATATTCTTCAGAGTTCTTAGTTGCAAGATAGATATTTTCAGGAGTGCCATTCAAAGGCGTGAGCTCTGATGAGCTGAAAAGGCGAGACTTCTTGCCGTCTCGATTATCTTTCCCGCTATTTTCTCTTTTTTGACTTCCGGGATTCTTTCGGTTATACTGGGTAACGTCGCTTTTGGAAGCTTCAAGGAGTTGGTTAGCATCAATAATTTTAAGAGGCACATGATTATTTTCCACTCTCATATACTTCTCTTCTTTCTTATAGAACTTCTCAAGTGTGTTTGGTTCTTTCATTTTAATCCGTCTACCGAATTCGCTCTTCTCATCAATGGCGCCGATTAGAAACATGAAGATAATTCGAGGTTCTGGATTCCTCACTTCAGAAAAAGCAACATTGAATCAACTGAGAAAAGCTTTAGCGGATTCCCCTGGATTCTGCTTCATTGCTGAAAGTGTTATAACATCCTTGGCTTTCGTAGTATACAAGAGGAACTGCCCCTTGAACTTTTTGGTCAAGTCAGAGAACCGGTCTGCGGACTTAGGTGGTATCTTTGTGAACCATAGTGACACAACACCTTCTAAGTAGAGTGGAATGTATAGGCATTTTGTCTCATCTGTTGCTTTGCTGCGCTCATATGCCACTCGTACTTGAACAGAACGTAGTTAGGATCAACAAAGGCCGTTGTACGGAGGCAAAGTTGAAGGATTGAACTTTCTTGGACACTCTGTTTCTCAGATTCTCTCGGTAAACGGAGTCTTATCGGGAGAGAAATCCCATTCTCTTTCGTTGTCATTATGAGCTTGATTCTTCTTCATGATTTGTTCTATCATATTCGAGATGTACTCTTCATTGTTATGCCGTTCTGCGACGCTGGGTTCTTTACCAAATGTTCGTCTAGGCAAGCGATCTTGGTTAGAGAACCTAGGTCTTTTACCTTCCCGATGAGGAGGTGCCCCCATGGCGGGATTGGTAACCCTTCGATCTTTTCCCTCGGAATGATTCTTAACTTTTGCCTTCAAGTCTTCGACATTAGCCTCGTCTTTATCGCTCATCCATTCATTATCATCCCCATGTTATCGTTGCGATTATGGTCAGAAGCCGACGAATTGGATTATCTTCGAGATCAACATGGACCTTTTAAAATGTCGGATTAAGATGAGTATTAAGGATACGTCTTGTTTTTCCATCATAGCCTTGATAGATGCATCAATTCGTTTGTTCATGTTAGCAGTAGTGGCGTCCAATTCATTCCTAGTCACTCCGGCCCCACCTACCGAGTTTTCGCCAACTTCAAAGCAGTTGGTAAGTGGTGTATCCTCATTAACAGCATTGTCGGTTTCTCCAACGGTTTTACTTGCATTTTTCATAGATTTTGCATTATCTCGGACAAGGTTTTGAACTTTGAAGAGAGTTCGTCAATTGGAATAAATCTTAGATTTAGTGAATCTATAGTAGAAGCAGGCTAGGAAATTCATTGCAAGGTTTATAAATTTGAGAGAAGTGTGAACGTAGACCTTCGGTGGGCGCCAAATGTTGAAACCAAAAAATGGCCACAACACAAAAGGTGCTTCTAATGTACTTCAATAAATGGTATGATTTGAGATTGTAGAGCCAAAACACAATATAAAAGCAGAAAAGTAAAGAATAAGGAATTTTTAAAGTGGTTCGGTCAGTTTAGACCTACATCCACTATGGAATCACTTCTCATTATCATACTTGAGTTTACAAAGTACATCGCTTTATGTATTTCACTCATTTTATGATAATTGTCTCTTTTCTCTCTCTTTGATCTAGATTTCACTTGAATATATCAAAGGAATGGTTTGATTTCTCTAAGTATGGTGGAGATTGATGAATATCTTCAACACTAGAACACTTGAGTAGTTATCCTTGATGCCATAACGATTCTGTGTCAGATTTAGGTTTTAGAGAGGATTAATGGAGATAAGAGGAGCTTGAATCGAACTTGAGCAATTTCTAACGGATTTTAGAGAGGATTTGATCCATTTGTTGTTGCCTGAAGGTTGATTGAGTTGGAGAAACCATTAATGGAGCTTGGAGTGTTTAAGAATGGCGGAGAAATGATTTGGACAACCCTTTATGGTGGAAAAATCTGTCCCTTGAATGGTAGATAAGTGGGGTATTTATAGGCATTGTTTGGAGGTAGTGGAATAGTTGGAATTATGGTGTGTAGGGTACCGATCGGTCATAAAAATATTAATGAAACTGCCACTAGATTACTGCTGTACACAATTTGAATTAGGGTACCGATCGGTCTTTACCTTTAGATTACCGACCGACCCAAAGTTACAAACAATCAGTCCAGTATATTTTAAGGCCGACCAGATTATTACATTGCAGTCTGACCACATTATTTATGCCTTTGCCACTATTGTATCTTCTGTGACCGATCACCATACAAATTGCTGAAGTGCCGAACCCTTTTGTCACTTTGTGACCGACCACGTGTATTAATATTCATGCCAATTGCTTTGATTTCATATCGTCATTTATGCTACATACATGCATATACCAGCATCACATATCCATGAATTGTCTGAAAATAGTTACATGTGGGCATGTATACGTGCTAGAAGCTTTGCATTTGCATGTACATGTACATTCTATTTCCATATGGATGCAGCAACGTCTTCACATATTATCTTTGTTTTGCCACATGTCAGCCGTGATATAAACAACCGACCGATCGAGACCTGGAAAAGTGACCGATCAGACCCGCATGTGCTTTGCTTTGCTGCTCCATACGTTTACATGCAAGTCGATGCCAATGGATTGGCTTAATGTTTCATACACGCTTTTACATATATGTTATATAGTCCGAGCTTTATCTAAACACTCACTATAACACACGTTATTTGATATTCCTTAATGTCCACGTGGCATTAATTTGCATTATCATATAAATGCATTTAGATGACATTGAACCAATACTGCATTTATATTTGTTCCATAATGTTGATGATACCATGCCATGGGTATTTCCCGCAACGTGCAAACACTTCAAACTTTCAGCAAACTACAAATGTTAATCCAGTCTAACACTTTACGTGATATAACTACAAACCGATCACATATATAACGGATGTTGCCTCGTAAGTGCATGTTTACACTTTGCTTCATATAATATTTTATGTCGAAATGTGATTATTGCATAAGTGCCATCGTGTGTATAAGCGATGTCCGATTAGCTGCTTCTAAAACCGTCCGATCAGATGCTATAAATATGATCGAACAGATGGTGCTAGACCGAACCAAAAGTGTAGACCGAGTAGAGCTCGAGACTAACCGATCTGACGACATGACCGGTCTGATGACACCGACCGGTCCGCATAGCATTGAGACCGACTGAGCAGAATAGTGTACGACCGATTCGATGTCATGACGCTTGACTGATCACTTCACTAGACGGTTTATGTATCAATTTCTGAACCGCGTTAATAATGGGGTTAACAGGAACTGAGTATTATACCAATTCAACAGTTTCCAATTTGTTTCATATTCACGATTTTCAAATTTCTAAGAGTTTCTACTTTAATTTATATTCCTCTTAGGTTCATTTTCTTATTTTACAATTTAGGAGTTTCTAAAATTTCAAGTTGTAATTATTTTAAATACGTTAAAAATCAATTATTGTTCGAGAACATAAGAATCCAAACTCCGAGTTCATTTTAAAACCAACTTTTCAACAAGTATATGCTATACCTTTTATATCAAACCATAATTTAAAAATTCAAATAAAATCCATTTGTCTCAAAATAAGTATAAAAAAGTTCTAAGTGGTCTCCCCCACTCAAACTCTCAAAAGTAAACATCGTTGATGTGTGCACTCATCACCCATGTCATTTCTCGGAGACAAGAGGGGAATATACACTTACTTCCATTTAAGTCATTTGAAATAAATCTTTGTTCAAAAATAATTCAATGTAATACTAATGTTTTTCCAAAACCTTGCAAACGACTCTTCTAAAGCACAAAAAGTTAAATTCTCAAATCCTACATTAAATTCATTTTTTTTCATTTAATTTGCAAAATTATATTTTATTATCAATCATATTTACAAGGTTTCATTTTCTTATAGTCATTCAATAGTCAATAGTTGACTAATCGAATAGAAAAAGATGATAATCTAATATTATCATCTCCTAACAACCAATACGATCAAATTAATAATTTTGAAAATAATTATTTATATAAAAATATAATCCAAAACAATACTATGTCGATTGTCCTATTAAAGTGTATACAAATCCTTATCGTTTCCTTGGCATCCCAAGTACCAACCATAATTCAAAAATACTCAACAAAAAAATTAACAAAAACAAAACCATTTTTATGTCAAAATTACAAGTACGCCTCCCATACACACTCAAGCTCATTTTAGGGTATTACTACCTTATCTTTAATGAGTTAACCACAAATTGAGATAAGGTTATAGCTAAACCAAAGCTCTGATACCAACTGTAATGACTTGCATGTTTTGACCTTTCAAGTTGACAATTATCCATACATTTCGCTCAAACAAATCCAAAGTATAAATAGTTATTAGGGAAAATAAAAGAAAAGAAAGAAAATAGAAAAACAATCACAGAATCACACAATAGGAAGAGGACAAAATATAATAACCAAATTAAAGCTCATGAAGCGGTTAAAATTAATATAGATTTGATTATAGCTTACAAATTTTTTTAGAGTAATACATACATAGACATAATATAATAATGTTGTAGAACAGAAACGAGGCAATGGGAATGTAAATTAAAAATATACCAAAACTCCATCTTCATCCTACAACATAATGTGGTCTTCGCTAACTAAAAACTCAGGTTGATCCAAGCATAAATTAATAGGCAAAACACTCAGATCGGAACTAAAATATTCTCATATTCAGCCAAATCAAAACCATATAACAATATGATTGTCACGCCGTTAGAGATGTTAACAGTAATTTGCATCTCATATCTAATGTATTCTTGAGTGCAATAATCTAAAAATGTTACGGTATTTTTCCATCCCCTAAGGATCCATTATAATATCTACTATGTAGTAAAATACATTATATATCATAATGTGTATCAGTAAAGTAGAGTATCAAAATAGCATTAAGGCATTACCCATATTCACCTTAACACATTTTTATATTCCCATAGCATATACAGTATCGTAAACTCCACCAAACCGGTGGGTTACGCAAAGGACACTCCATATACTATGGTACAAATCGTAATTGGCTCGTATATGGAATTTGACATGGCATAGGAGGCAATGTCAGGATGGATACACCATTTATAGAGCCGGACTGGTGGCAACATATAGTCACAACTACCGGCCACCCCGAGACACACTTTCATAATCAAAATCAAAGGGGATCACCAATCACATCACAAAAGTAATATAATGGTATCGAAGAAGCATGCTCGATAGGGAGAATGACCACACTTGGTCTCACCGTAACTTCTGTTTTAGTCACATCAAGCTGACTCACGGAAGTTAGGGTAATGTTAATACCTCATATCTGAATCGTTCGCCAAACCATCCTACTTCATTTTTGATTTTCCACCATGTGCACGGTCATTAAAGTGATTTTCGGTCATGGCAGAGAGTATGACAATATCTGATCACAGTCTCTTTAACTGCCAAACACTTATTTTACACCGATTGGTTTTTTATACTTTTTAAAATGGTTCATACTTCATATCAAAAATATCAAATTTTGCTTTCAAACCATTACATATCCAAAAAATAATAAACCTTCATATTTAACATCTCTATTTAACACCAAACTTAGAACCCTGAAACAATTCCAAATTTAAAAAAAAAATTTGAATATTTAAAATAGTTGAATTTGTTTATATATTAAAATAGTTTTGATATATTTGAAACAATTTGAAAAATAAATATCTAGTACATTAAATTTTAATATGTAAATAGTTTAAAATTTAAAATAGAATTTATCAAATTTAGTTAAATATATATATAGTTAAGTATTAAAGTTGTTTATAAAATAAATAGTTATTTGTTAAAGTAGTTTATTAAAATGTTTAATATATACATAAGTTAAAAATAAAATAATTTATAAAGTAAAATAGTTATTTATTAGTAGTTTATCAAATTGTTAACATAAATAATATTTGAAAAATAAAATAGCTGATAAAGTGAAAAAGTTACTTAATAAAACAGTTTATATTATGGTTTAAAATAAAATAGTTTGGATTAGAGTTGTTTCCTCCTCATTTTAAATAAACTTGAAGTCATATTCCAATTTCAAATCAACTCAATTTTAATATTTCAATTCGAATCAAGTTCCATTTTAAATCCAATTTCGATTCACATATTTAAAGTCTCCAGTTAGTGTTCTCACTTTGAATTATTTCAATTTAAAATTATCTCGAGTTCACAATTCAAATATCACTTTAAATCAAGTTAATTTATAGTAAGTTTCAAAGATGGGTAGTTATTTTAAATTTTCGAACAATTCATTTTCGACAGATTTAATTCATACTCAATTTCAAATTTTTAGCTTAACATTAAATAATTTCCTTTTAGCGGTTAAATATCAAAATTCAAAGTTCAAATTCAAAGGAAATCAATTTATGAAAGATCATTTATATTTCCTTTAATACAATATTTCAAAATTTAAAGCTTAAAATAGATTTTATTTAACCAATGGTGTCTGTATATAATTTTCCATGGTTACTCCTAAGTCTGTTTTATGCCCGTAACATCTAGGGTGAAAAGTTGGGATTAATCAACACAACAATAGTCATACATAAATAAGATGAATGATAGGGTGAATCACACAATTAAACAACGATATGTCAAACATATCAATCTAAGGCATCCATCAAAATTGATCCATTCAAACAGCTCAATATCACATCAATTTATTAGTTATCAGGTGTTTGGTTTAAACCAGCAATTAAATTTCAATTTTAACCTAATAGTAAAATTTAAATTAGTAGTTAAATTAAATTAAACTATCGATGTAAATCAACATAAATATGCATTTTAAACTACCAAATAACGACCAACACAATCATATCATAACATGAGTTTAATTTGGCTAATAATAAAATATTTTAGTCTGAATGTGTTCGTTCAATCACTCAATTTTGATTTCGAACCCATTGGAAAGTCAAAGAAAGGCGCAAAATTTGACAGTATCAGAATTTTTCCAAACTAATGCCAAACTGTATGTAATTTCGGTACGATCAAAAAGGAGAAAATCGCGCCCAAAGCCGAGCTAGTATGCAAAAGTTATACGAAACAGAACGTTTAGATATCAAAATTATAATTAAAAGAATAGTCACCTAATGCATTACCTATCAGGACATGCCACGTCAGCGAAATTGGACCAGCCCGCCTCACCTTCGTGTATGCGACATTACACCGAACCCAAAACCAATCCAATTTAACCACCAATTTCTCCCAAACCTTGCCATCGGATCCAACGTTGCCACCTCCATTGACCTTGCCTTGGTCTGCTGCGCCCAGTGAGGTTCACATGATTGCCTCCAGTTGCTCCAAGTTGTCGTGTCGCAGCCTTAAATAATCCTAACACGAGAAATTCTGACAATCAAGGCATTTCCAGATGATGCGACTGTCACCATTAGACTCTACTCGACAATCTCTATTGAACTCATATCATGATTTTATCGATTGATGCCCGAAATAAAAATGCCTAATTGAAGAACCATAATTTTTCCTTTTCCATGCTTTCACCAGGAATTTTGATCGACTTGAGAATCATTTCCAAAAATGAAAACAAGATGCAGATTCGCAAGGTCGAAATCTTCGATCCCATATCGTTCAAAATCAACTTCAATCAATTTAAGTTACTTAAATTAATTGCATTATATTTCCTCATCGTAAGAACAAACAGTAAGCTTGATCGCTATGAAATTAGAAATCCTATTATAATTTACCACTACACCCAAAAATCAAAGTTATTGTCGAAATCAGATTTTACGCTTCCTTTCCTCAAGATTCCAGTCAAAACGAAACCAAGGTGGTCGAAATTTCAAGTTTCCGACTGGAACCTCAAAGCTTGATACACACAAAAATATGAAGTTGTTTTAATGGATCCAATACATGAAATAGAGTTTGCAATAAACATCATGTTAAGATTAGTCTAAATGGGAGGGGGCCCTATGTTACAAATGAAATTTAAGATTAGCAGCAAAAAATGGCAATGGCGATTTTATAATTATGGCGAGTGCTTAATTCTTGAAGAGTTTATCTTTGCTCTTGTGCTTATTGTTGTGTTTATTTGGTGGTTCAAATTTTGAATTTGGATACGTGTAATTATTTTCAACAATTTACAACCGAGGATTGCATTGTCATGATAGTAATTAAGTATTTGAACAAGGCTTTTTTTGTGGAGGTTTCAAGTTAGCATAATCGTACTTTAGTTTGATTTCAATATAACAAAATTTGTTAATATGTGCATATTCTATGAAAAAAACTATTTTTTTAATGTGAAGCAAACGCATATTACAAAATATCTGCTAAATAAGCTGGGAATTCATAAATTTTTCCCCTACATTTCATAGCTAAATTTTCAACTTCCAGAAAAAGTTGCATATGCTAGTGATTTAATTTCAGAGTATATTAAATATTTCTCATACAAAATCTTAATGCCTCTTGTGGTAAAGACATCCCACCGCATACAAATATGTCCATCATCTAGCTCAAGCCTATCACCTGTCTTTTCTCCGTCTGTGACACCCCACTTCCGTTAATGCCACTCATAAAGGGAATGCATTAAGTTTCGTGAAGCGTTATAGTAAACAGAACAGAAATATTACAAGACAGACATATATAATAACAGTGGAATAAAAACCTTATTTATCATAAGATACCATGGTCCATAAACATCACATGTCTGAAATACAAAAGCCTATTACAACACAAAATCTACTGTCTTTTACTTCAAAAATATCAAAGTACATAAAAGAAATAAAATTCCCCAAAAACAAAATATAGCCATAGCAACAAGCATAGGAGCTTAAGCCATACATCTCATCAGCTCCAGCAACAGTAACCAGAATCATGGTCAAGCCCGAGTGTTCCCGCCATGAGAACCTTAGGGGAAATGGAAGAAAGAAGAGGAAACAAAAAGGGTCATACATAAAGTCTGGCGAGTCTAGTTACTTTTAGCAAGTAAATAAATAAAAGTAGCATGACAGATATATAAAGTGAATAAGAGAAATTACTACATAAAAGGCATGTGTGACAAGGTAGACATAATAAGGTGTATAAACTTCCCTAATGATTACTCTGCACTACTACTTGTATATCCAGAATGAGATGATCCCTTCCACTATAAGGTGGTAGACTTAGGCATACGTCCAAATTTATCCTAACTACTACGCTAATCGATCGACTCCCTAATCCGCATAGATACTCTGTGCCGGCCCCACCGTAGGATGTATCACGTCCTAAAGTGGCAACCCTCTACTGATATGTACAGCCCCATATCTACAGGTGTCACAGTCGCCTCATCCCACTCTGCCCGGCTTATGCATGCACATCCAAATTTAGATTTAATGCATGTGGGGAAAAATGTCGGTGAAAGTCAAATAAGCACAATGTTGCACGACAAAAAAATCCAAGGTTGGAATTAATTCTAGAAAGGATTTGGAGGACTGGGGAATTCGACATGGTCTTCATACACAGCCTCATGGGAATAAGACATAACTTCCATCAACTCCATATACATTGTCAAAAATTGAAAATAAAAAATTTGTAAATAGTTATATGACTTTACAGGACCCGATGGTTATTGCTCAAATTTTAAAAGATGCGTATCATTGGACGATTGCAAAATCAGTGGTTTGAAGTCTCATGATTATCACGTTTTAATGCAACAATTGTTTCCCATCTTAATAAGAGGATTGCTTCCAAAGAAGACAAGGAAAACAATATCTAACTTATGTTCATCCTTTATTAAATTATGTCAGCGCATTATAGATAGAGAGAAACTACAACATCTGGAGGATTAGATTATTGCGATTTTATGCGTGCTTGAAAGATATTTTCCGCTGTCTTTTTCTGATATAATGATACATCTGATAATTCATCTTTCAAGGGAAGCACGACTGTGTGCACCAGTCCATTTTCGTTGGATGTACCCCTTTGAAAGGTACATGAAAACACTAAAAGAATATGTAAGAAATTATGCTCGTCCTGAGGAGTGTATTGCAGAATCTTATCTTGCAGAAGAATGCATGAGATTTTTTGGTGAATTTTTGAGAAAATCGCATGAGAAAGAAGATCGAAATGAAGATTACCAAAGTAATGTAATACTTGAAGGACGTTCAATATCAGCATGTAAGACATTTACATTGTCTTTTCATGAAAAAGAGTCCGCTCATTTGGCTATGCTAATGAATATGACCATAATAGAACCATATTTAGAGTACGTGCATACCACATATTTTTCTATGTTTTGATTGTTTGCAATGTCAATTGTAACATAAATTTTTGTTCTTACACCGTAGTTTGCATTTGGAGGAGCTACAAAATTTAGACAAGCGCATGGAAAGAAATGCAACATTACGTTGGAAAAATCATATAGCTACATTCTCAAGTTGGATTAAAAAAAAGGTGAAGTAAATTTTGAAATGTTACTAATTTATTTAAAATCATATTATGACTAGCTTTATCAAATGAAATCAATTGTTTACAGACACCTATTAGCTCCAAAGAGCACGATGACATGCTAAAATGGACTGCTTATGGTCCGAAGAATGTTGCGTTGCCCTATACAGAATACCTCATCAATGGGCTGCGTTTTCACACAAAAGACATTAAGAGGGAAACTTAAAATAGCGGAGTGACTTATGATGCAACAACCATGTGCAGAGAAAGTGCAAAAGATGTTTCTCAAGTGGCTGATGTTGTCAATTATTATGGGATACTTACCAATATAATTTTGTTAGACTATAATGTTTTTTACGTTCCAATATTTAAGTGTCATTGGGCAAACATAAGAAATGGTGTAAAGATTGAGTATGGGTTTACTCTTGTCAATTTACATCAAAGTCAAGCTTCATTTTTAAAAGATCCATATATATTTGCATCCCAAGCGAAACAAGTTTTTTATTTGAGAGAGAATGATTCTTCTTATTGGTATACGGTAATGAAAGCACCTTCAAAATTTTTTGATGAGCCAGTGATCTAGGACACTGTTGAGGAAGTAAACCATGTTGAGGAAGATTTCTAAGAAATCAGTATGGATGTCGATGGATATGTTGATGATGTTTCTTTTGTTAGAGAAAATTGTGAAGGCATACTCGAATAATTTTGAGATGCATGTAGAGTTAACGGATATGTTGCTGAGTACTTGTACCGTTTACATGAAACGTTGAGCTTCTTGGCTATTTTATTTCAGTTAGATATAAGTTTCCTATTTGCATTCTATGATGGTAGATCGATTAAAATTTGACATTCTGAAGTCAAAAAAGTATTTTGTACCTTCTTCTTTCAATTTATGAGAATTTGAAGTATGTTTATTTTTCAAACTATGACTTTGCTGTTTGTTTTGCTTTGCTTTCATCATGGCATGAATATATTTGGTGGTTGATAAATTTCCCCCTTCAAAGTTTCATGTTAGTGAATCTTCCTAGTGACTTAATGCCGCACTTGGCACCAACCCAGATTACACATTCTTTTATACATTCATCATATATATTGCAGAATAGCAGGTTTCTTATCATTGTAATGCCAAATTGATAACTTGGAACATATATTTAAATGTTTATTTATGCTCCATAATATAGATTGTTTTCATTTAATATTTGTTTATGCTCCATAATATACTATTGGTTACTGTTTCTATTGATATATGCAATTACTGCATTTACCCTGCAGCTTCAATTTTCAATGTTTACTACATTGTTTGATAACATGCATAAAAAGGGCAAATGTAATTTTTTTTCTATATTTAGTAATCCTCCCATAGCCAAATTGATTCTCTTTATTGTTTAATTCTATATTTTTTTTTTGTTAATGTAGGAAATGGCAAAAAAGAGGAAGATTATCCGCAAACAAAAACAAACCGAGGACCCCATGAAGAACTCGAAGCAAATATTGAACCCAACGAGCAACCTGAAGTGAATGTAGAAATTAATGTGCAACATGAAGCAAATTTACAAAGAAATGAGCATCATGAAGCAAATTTAGAAACAACCAATCAGGGAACCGAAGAACGTCGAGAAAATGTGGTGCAATCTTAATTAAATATTGAAACCAATGAGATTGAAGTTGAAAATAATTTGGTGGAAAACAAGACTGGTTTTCAACTACATAAAAATCTGGTTGAAAAAAAAAAGCGAGGTCTGACAAGAATGAAAAGACTTCCATCAGATCGTGTATCTCGGATTACCATTGAATTCAACGAAAATGCTATACCAATAGGAGAAGCAACTGTAAAATTGTCTTCTTACTTAGGACCGCTCGTACGGGAGCATGTTCCATTCACAATTGATGATTGGCGGTCAATTGGCGATGAATTAAAGTTTGTGTTGTGGAGTTCCATTCAGGTCTCATTTTTCATATAATTATTATGAATTGAGTTTCTTGCTTTAAGATTAATATTATCCTTATTCAAAATTAAGATTTAATATTCTGTCATGCTTCAACAGAATATGCTTGTGCGTGATTCATTGTATTGATGCGGAATTATCCAGTGTAATGCCAAAACTTATTGAATCTTTTACTACTATTATAGATCCAGTCCACGACATGAATTCGGAGAAATTTAACGATGATAAACTTAATGAAACAAGTAGTGGTATCGACAGAGTTTATACTTGTAATAAAGTAACATATAAATTTATTTGATTTCTCCAATGCAGTACAAAATATGAAAATGAAACAGAATTACGTGATAAGAAAATAGAGGAAAAAACAATGGTCTGGCATGTTAAAATTGATGGTGAAATAATCGTTTTGAAGGCATGATTAGAGGTCAAGCATGATTCAGGCTTGGTTGGGTTACAGATCATGCCGATTCAAGATTCAAGTTTATTCCATCATAGAGTCGGACCATGAAACATTGTTATATCAGTGACAGTATGATTCACAATGATGCTTTTTCATCTTTAATTTTCTTATTACAATTACTAATAAATTAATAGCATCTATCACCATTGTAGAGACCAAAACTGAACCATGCGGACTTAAGTGCTTTACCACCATAAGAAATAATACCAAAATGAGACCCATATATTTATTTACATGTTCTGTGATTTCCTCTTTTGAAGATAGCCTAAATAGAAACAAATGGTAAACATAGTATTGTCCGCGACATGAATATGTTACTGCTATTGTAGATCCAGTCCGCGATATGAATATGTTACTGCTATTGTAGATCCAGTCCGCGACATGAATATGTTACTGCTATTGTAGATCCAGTCCGCGATATGAATGCGTTGAATCATACTTTTTACTGCCTTGCTCACTACAGGCTTCTTCTGTAGAATTGTTAAACTCTATAATTTCCATGAAACACTTGAATAATTCTTCCACAAAAAATAGGGACTTGGTTTTGGACAAGCAACAAATTGTATTCCAGAACCTGTAGTTTTGACAAGAGCTGTTTTGGCTGAGCTTCTTCTCTTTCCAGAAACCACTTAATCGGAAACTCAACTAAAAAATAACTGTCTGTCAGCAATACTATCACAAATTCTTGGTCTTCCATTCCGATTAAACTTGAATATTTTTGCATTGTTATAGCCTTGTGGCTTTGAACTAACTTAGCGCATGTCAGTGAGAAAAGGCCTGGTTTTCTTGTCAAGAGAACGGTGAGATATTGCTCCTTAACGTATTCCAGGTTTGCAATATCTTTTTTTTTTATTTCTGAAAGCGGGTTTACAACATAATTTTTTCGTTGATGGTGGTATGGACAAATAGGTATGAGTTTTGGAGTGTACGTGTCCTTGTCTGCGTTAATCATCATAGATTTTATTTTATTTTTTCCATTTTTTGACAAGATTTTGACAACTCCAAAAAGGTAGATCAGCTTTACACTTTAGATTATCAAGGTAATACTGTTACCTTGCCTTTGTAGTCCTAACAAAAATAAAACCTTTATTCTTAATATTTCACTATGTTTATCAGTATGCTTAATGAATTAAATTACTAACATGCATGCATGGATAAGGTAAAACATGTTTAGTGTAACTTCTAAGGCAGCTTGTGTTACATCTAAGGGTACTTTTTCTGAAACCAATCAAAAAATTTCCTATCCTATCAAAACAATTTCATAAAACATTTATAACGAAAATATGCAATTTAAATTGCATGTATTTGTACCTAAAACTACAGATATTTACTTTCTTTGTTACAAATATTTGTCATTTCAATTGCATAAGCATGTAAAATGAAAATTTTGCTATTCACATTGTGCAAAAATGCACTCTACACTTCAAATATTTGCGCCCACTTTTATTGTCATTTTATATTGAACGTGAGAAGGTCAGAAGTCGGAACTATGTTTGGTGAATAATCCTCAATTTTCCTTATGAGGAAGTCCCAGCTCTTTATGAATATTAAATAGGAAAAGGTAAATAAATCAAAGTGTATATTGATAAATGGATAATATGAGTTAAAAATACTGGTACCACATGCTATAAAAAAGAAAAACTTGAAAATATAATGATACCATATAGTCCACCTTAATCTTTGTTGCTCATATCAAAATACTCAATTCCTGCTCATCGACCATGCCAGTATCAAAATAAGTAGAAACAATAAATGTTTTATTTTAACCTGGCATTTTAAATCATTCCAAAAATGAACATCTCTCCTTAGTTTCTTGTATTTATTACTATATTCATAAAGTGATAATAATGATATTTTTGTAGTTCAGATTGTGTTGCGCCTGCAATATGCAGTGATGAAGATGATATCCGGGTAAACCAAGTCGGTTGGTGTTTTAGGGGGTTTAGAAATGATCAAGGGTAGCAGATTAGAAAAGAGAAAAAAATATCCTTTTAGTAACCTATTTTGTTGTGCCTAAATTTTTGCAAAAGTCAACTCTTTAAGCAAAATGATTAAAAAAATTAATTGAAGATTATGTTGTGTTCATTATATTTTATTGTGATCATTTTTTTTGTATAGTCAGTACTAGGTTTCTTTAGTATTGGTCCTATTGAAAGTTACATTTTGCAGGAAAGATTTAAACTAGATGAGGAATGGCATAAAGTGCCTATTTTCCAACAAATGGGATGCATCTGGAGGGCTTAAAAAAGCAGGCAAGTTGGGCAAATAGTGAAAGCAAAGAACATAGAGGAAAGGATTAAGCTCAAACCTAGCAATGTCGAAAAAATGAACGAATGGAGGGATTTTATAAAGAAAAAAACTGTAACAACCCGGAAAATCTGAGCCAGTTTAAAATTTTTAATTTGGCTATTTTAGTGGATTTTATATATTTAAAATAAATTATTTTAATTTCCTCTATGAAATTTCAATTTTTTGGATTCGTTGGAAAGATATTCTCAAATAGATTCTAATATTTTTGGTTTTGCTAAAATCCGGTTTATTTTGAATCATGTACATTCATTTGAAATTAGAAATTTGAAATCTAACTGTTGGATTTGGAATTATGTCCAAATCAAATTTGGAAAAGGTCGCTGTAAGTGCAGTTCGGTGGCCGTTATTGAATACCGACTATACGGGCCTTGACAAAATTATTAAAAATATTAATAATTTATGTAAAATCATAATAGTTGATTTAGAAAGAATTGAGGTGAAAAATTCCACATTTGAAAGGATAAAAATATATTTTTATCGAAATGTACTAGTTTTGAACTAGATTTGAAGTGGTTTTAAAAATAATCAGAATTTCCAATATACAAATTGGAATGGATTTGGATCGAAATTATCTTTGGAATATTTCGATGTTGGATTTCGTGATTATACAGATATGGTTGCGGAAATTTGAAAGATATATTTATATCGTTATTTCCAAGATATTTGTTGGTTTCATATTTCGATATTGAATATAAACCGATATATTTTCTATTCAGAGCCTTGTATTTAATATCTAATGGGATTTTGGGTTCATCGTGAATGGTGTCTTGAATAACACTGTTCTTGAACCCTGTTTGGAAAAGAATAAATCTTTTAAATAAGATTTAGTGAAATTGTCCAGTTAACTGGTATTTAATTGAAATTGAATTTAAATTGGGTTTTGGGTTTACCGTGAGCGGTGTTTTGTATAACACCTGTTCTTTAACCGCATTAACAATAGAGTGTGATTTGGGTTTATCGTGAATTGTGTTTTAAAAAGACATTAGTTCTTTAACCCAGTAAAAGGCAGGACTTCATGTTTGTCATTGTATTTTGAAATGTATGGTCATCTCTGCTTAATATATATCTATTTGGCGGCGGAGAATTTATTCTCTTACTTAACGCCCTTCTCTGAGACGTACGAGCTCAGAGGTTATATATCAGCAGAAATTAATAGTACGGTGTAGATTGTCAATGCAGCATGTTTGATTTTCCAAAGTTAAATAATCATAAATATTGATTTTTGGAAAGATTAAAACCAAGTGGTATTTTAATGAATCTGTAATTAGATTGAAATGTGAATTGATAATTTAAATTATAAAATTTGGAAAGTGATCGAGAATGGAGTATCACCAGTTTTGCTCCAAAGCGATAGTTAAATCTTTAATTAGATTTGAACGTGATAGGGTAATTAATATTTACCGATAAGACCATGGTGTTAGATATGGAGTATTACCAGTTTTGCTCCATGGGATGAATAGGTTGGGATTGGGAAATAAAATAAATGATTACTTCGGTGTGGTTCGCTAATCCCGACTAGATTGGTAAGCCTTAATATGGTTCGAAATGATATCCAAAGGAAGATTAAAGAATAAATTTAGAAGAATTTATCTTTGATAAATTAATGGGAACCTTTCCCTAAGAATGTGAAAATTTGAATAATAGAATATTCTGAATTGGAATGAGGCGTATGTTGTGTTTGTGTAACACGTGTTTATTATATAGCGGGTTACTCGGAAAGGCCGGGTTTATACCCATTCCGAATAACCGATTCGACGATATGTCGAAGATGAAGACGGTGGTTGAAGATCGGAAGTCTTCACATCGTTTGGATGATTATTGATGATCTTGATTGGGCTGTACACCCAAGAGGAGGGAATCAGTTGGTGATCATCCAGACGTACTTGGAGATCGATCGATATGTGAGGAAAGTGCCTCCGGTTTCGTTCAGACCCAGAACGAACTTGTAAATGGACTGTGTGTCTGACATTGGATTTTATTCTGTGTTGATTGATCATTATTAAATATACATCTATTTGGTGGCGGAAAATTTATTCTCTTGCTTAACGCCCTTCTCTGAGACGTACGAGCTCAGAGGTTGTATATCGATGGACATCAGTTGCATGGAGTGAATTGCCTGTGTGGCATGCCTAAGTGGCAATTGATCAAGGCTTTTGTTGAAAAGCAAAGTCTTGTGGTTGATGATCAAAGCACAACCTGTGTGGCATAGCTTTGTGTATGGCGTTAATTCACGAGCCTCACACCTCAGTATGAGTCAAAAATGGGATAAGGACCCAAGGAGTGCACGAAGTTTCTTTCTAGCTATGGATGATGTCAGTGACCTACCAGCTCTGAAATTTATATACTTTTTACCTGTGTGGTTGTTGGAATGCGAGGCGCCTCGAATATATGGTCGATAACTGGCACTATATGAGCCGATGTATAGACCATTATATAAGTCCTATAGGACTGGGAAACGTGTGCTTAGGAATAACTAATCCTCAAAAGTAAGAGAGCACCGGCCTTGGAGGTTCCAAGGGATCGCTGTGTGTGGTCCTGAGACATTTGCTAGAGTGTCTCAAACGGAGAGAAGCTTGCCCCTTGCCTCGACTCATGATGGAATCCAATTTCCAATACGTGACTTTCAGTTTTATTTGTAGAGCCTAGTATGGCGACATAGTGGTATGGGACACTTATACCATCTATGATTGATACTTATGATTGAAATTGTTTTGACACTATACACTTATAATAATATCAAATGATTTGTTTTAAACGTATCAAGCACGTTTGGCTATTATGAGGTAAAAACCCTATCCTCCGGCTTGCGTTGCATTGTGTGATGGGACCTGGGTCTTATAATAGCTTCATTTTTCTTTATTTAGCATTGCGCTGTTTGTTTTATGCGCTGGTATTCTTGGAAGGAAACCCGTTTCGTGTTATACGGCGTGGTCCCTTGATTTACCTAACTTTAAAATAAAGATTAATAACTGTTTTAGTTCTCACACCAGTCACATGCTGACCTGGAGTTTATTGTTTTAACATAAACTCTGGGTGCCCTTATTTTCCGCACGGACAGCTAGTAGTTTTGATTTTACAGATTTATATTTACAGGATCCTGGTTTGCAGCTGGAATGATATTCGGAAAGCTCTGTATCTGTATATCTCCTTTCAGTTGTGTGTTGTATTATTTTTCCATGGCTATGTAATTTATTGTAATCTCTGATATTTATCGAATGTGTAATATTTATTCATACTCTGTATATTCTTGTATTCTGATGGAATTGTTGTAATAAAAAATGAAATATTCTTCTGTTTGCATTCTGATTTGTCGTGTTCTCAAAGTAATTCGTTCTTTCTCTTCTCTTCGGAGACCTGGGAAGTTCGTGTCGCTTCATTTGGTATCAGAGCTTTGGTTTACAGAGCTCGAGAACAAGACACATTGGAATCGAATGAAAGAATTCATCAGAGATTGGACTAGTAATGTCCAATAAGAATGGCTCGTTAGAGATGGGATCAGTAGTGTCCTAGAACGAGTGTAAAGAGTGAATTTTTTTTGAAACATAAAATCGAAAACAAATTTGTTTTGAAATTTAAATCGTTTTATACGTATTTGAATATTTTATTTATATTGAATTTGGACAATCGAGTATATAAAGATTTTGCATATACGCGTCATGAACGTATATTTGAAGTTTTAATATACTGGATATATATAGAATCACACTCTAGTTGCCCGGAGATGATTCTGATGATTGACGCATCGTCATCAGAGTTGATGTTCGAGTGCGGAAAGTGAGATATCTATATATTTCCATTAGACTGGTGTGAGAACCAAAACTAGATAGGTTTATTGTTGTGATTTGCATCAAAAACATGATTTTCTTTATATGTATCAAAATTATGAATTTGAAACGTTAATTCACTAATTGATTGTTGGTTGTGTTGTTTGTTTATTTGTTTGATATTTTGAACCATTTAGCCTAATTGAACCGAGTATTGAACTGTATTGAAAATTGTTTGGAATTGCATGCATATACATGTACTTACATTGAACAGGTCATAGCAAGGAGGCTAGAGCAGAGAATAAAATTGTTTGTCCAACAAATAGGTACATGTTTACAAATTTATTGGGATTTGATGATTTTATGAGCCGATTGGCTAGCCGCTTGGCTGTTTCTTTTTCTTCTTGGATTGATGAGGGCCATGAGAGGCTATTTGAAATATCCCGAAGTCCCCGGTGCAGGGGAGGTTATGGTGAAATTTTTCGAAAATTTAGGGTGTTAGCCAAATTTTTGAAAAAGTTCTTAGAAACTGAAAAATTGAAGAACTTAAGACGTAAAGAAAATAATGGAAGTTGAGTTGGTTTGTAAAACAACTTTCAGCTTTGTTCCTTTTCGGGGATGAAAAGTTTTAAATGAGGGAGATTGTAATAACCCGGAAATGCGAGCCAATTTAAAATTTTTATTTTGGCAATTTTAATGAATTTTGATTATTTAAAATGAATTATTTTAAATAATAACGACGAGAAATTTATTTTGGATAGAATTAGAATGTATATATTTACTTGAATCGTCGTTAGAATATAAATATTTATTTTTAATTATAAAAGGAATTGGAAATGGCGCGGTAGTTCGAAAATTCGATTTCTAATTTCAAATGAATGTACAGGATTCAAAATAAACCAGATTTTAGCGAAACCAAAAATAATGTAATCTCTGATATATATCGAATGTGTAATATTTATTCATACTCTGTATATTCTTGTATTCTGATGGAATTGTTGTAATAAACAATGAAATGTTCTTCAGTTTGCGTTCTGATTTGTCGTGTTCTCAAAGTAATTCGTTCTTTCTCTTCTCTTCGGAGACCGGGGAACCAAAATAAGATATGGCCTGTTGTTGTGATTTGGCACCAAAAATGTGATTTTTGACTATATATCAAAGTTATGTGATTGAAAAGATAATCAACTAGTTGATTGCTGATTGTGTTGTTTGATTAGTGGTTGATTAATAAAAATTTGAACCTTTAACCAAATTGAACCAAATATTGAGATGTATTGAAAATTAGTCGCATTTGCATGCATATACGTGTAATTACATTGAACAGGTCATAACAAGGAGGCTAGAGCAGAAGAATAAAATTGTTTGCCCGACAAATTGGTACATGTTTAGTAAATTCTTGGGTTTAGATGATTTTATGAGCCGATTGGCTAACCGCTTGGCTGTTTCTTTTTCTTTTTAGATTGGTGAGGGCCATGGGAGACTATTTGAAATATCCCGAAGCTCCCGGTGCAGGGGAGGTAATGGAGAAATTTTTCGAAAATCTAGGGTGTTAGCCAAATTTTTGAAAAATTTGAAAGGTTCTTAGAAACTGAAAA
The DNA here is from genome assembly GCA_030737875.1 of Allium sativum. NCBI lineage: Eukaryota > Viridiplantae > Streptophyta > Magnoliopsida > Asparagales > Amaryllidaceae > Allium > Allium sativum. The sequence goes on along the minus strand of CM060925.1, from coordinate 299,374,981 downwards.
GTTGAAGAACATAAGCCGTAATGAAAAGAATGAAAGTTGAGTTGATTTGTTAAACAACTTTCGGCTTCGTTCCTTTTCGGGGACGAAAAGTTTTAAGTGGGGGAGATCGTAATAACCCGGAAATCCAAGCTAATTTAAAATTTTTATTTTGGCAATTTTGATGAATTTTGAATATTTAACGACGAGAAATTTATTTTGATTAGAATTAGAACGTATATATTTATTTGAATCGTCGTTAGATATAAATATTTTATTTTAATTATATATTGAGCCTGAAATGGTGCTTTAGTTCAAAAATTCGATTTCAAAATTCAAATGAATGTACATGATTCAAAATAAACCGGATTTTAGCGAAACCAAAAATATTAGAATCTATATGAGAATATCTTTCCAACGAATCCGAAAAATTAAAATTTCGCAGCGGGGATAAAAAGTTATGTTTAGTTAAAAATTATGAATAGTCGCTATGGATTCGCGTTATGTAATTTCTTTTTAAATTAATTATCATTTTATGGTCAGGTAATTTTACAAATGGATTTAATATCCTAACAAGCCTTTTATATGTCACATGTACGCCTAATGCAGTAGTGGCTGACAGACAATTTTTATGATTCCTCAAAACAGCTGACCTGCTTCTTTGTTTTCTATTTTCTCTCATACTTGTGCATTTGTATATGGAAACGTAAGCATAAAGGAGCCTTCCTTTAATGGAATATGGACTAATTGTATAATTTGGTAGATCAGTAAAATCATTTACTGATATATATGTTGGTTTGCATGGTAGTGTGCATTTTCACTTTTTTTTTTCCTCTTGAATCATTTTCCAATTATGTTGTGCCTCTGTGTATGTATGTATATATATATATATATACATATATATATATATTGATCTAAATATTGCTTATTTTTGTTGTGATAGGACCAAATTGCACATGTTTTGGACAAAATATCAGAAGCAAAGCAAGATTATGTATTTGATTACTTTGTAAGTAACTTGTTAACGCAAGTATATTGACGTATTAGTGACAAGTATTTATGAATTGTTAAGTTTGGATATGTGAGAAGTAATTTGAATTATATGTATGAAATATTAAGTTTGAATATTTAAATGTTGTTTCAATGATACGTATGAAATATTATGTTGTGGTTTACATGTTTGTTTGTGAAATATGTTATGTTTTTATATATTTGAGAAATAGATTATGATATATATGAGCATTTTTTGAATGATATGTATGTATTTAAAATTAACGAAAGAGCAATAATGGGGATATACAAATGGTAAATGCTATGGATTGGCATGCAAGATTATAGGGCTTTTAAAACGCTATAAATGATTCCCTATGAACGCTACTAGTAACGTAGTGTAAACGCTATTCAAACGTACCCCTAAACGCTATAAAACTGTACTATAAAACGCTCTAGAAATAAAAGAAAACGCTATAGTAGAAGTTGGATGAGCGATATAAAATTAGACATAAACGCTTGTTGTTGGGTATGATTTAATATAGCGTTTACGTTTGATGGCAAAGTAAAACGCTATAAGATATCAATTTTTAATAACATTTTATTCAGTGCTATTTAAAGTCGACGACCTAAGATAGCATGTCGTTACATGGCGTTCTCCGAAACGCCATATTAAGATATAATAGCGTTTTTCAAACGCTATAAAATCCCTTTTTTGTTGCAGTGGAATTTTGGTGTTTGGAGGCTAGAAATAGCGGGTTGGGGGGTTTAGGGTTCAAGAATTCGGGATGGAAATAATTATTGGGGGTGGAGGAATGGAGCTGAAAGCTCTCGGCAGGAAGATAAGCCGTTTATAACTGACGGTTCCTAACGGCCACCTACAGCCCGTCGAAAACCGTCGGAATGTAGTCGTCGGAAACCATCGGCCTCCCTTGTCGATATTTATAATGTTTCTTGTAGTGATTTTTACATACACATCAATAACTGTTAGTATATATGTTACAATATTTACCACGCATCTTCCACTAATGGTTATAATCGTTGGTACTTTGATTTGTAACGGTTATAACTCTTACGAAACGACAGTTTTGGTGGTCTGAGAAACAAGTTCTGGGGTGATTTCAAGATCAAAGTCAACGAGGTAGTAGACCCCAACATTTCTGGGGAGTGAGTTGAAATGGGATGTCCATTTTGCAGTACCAAAAAGCATAGTAGGTGCAACATTCACTGTGGCATTATAACAAACAGAACACGTGCAACCTTTGGTGCACAACGAACCACCACCAGCTGCTTTGACGGCTTCTAGCACGCCGTGCGTATTATTCCCAACTGACGTCGCATCAACAGAATTCAAATTACATAGCCAGTTTGCCTCACCACACAACCCTATTGTACCCAATGTACTAGGTAGGACAGGAAAATCGCATGCTGAGCCAAACACTGGAGGCGCAGTAGGCACTGGACGACGAAAAGCAGAAACATTGGAGTTCGCAACCATGAAACGACCAAAATTCAACAGATCTAGGGTTACTGGCCTATAGCGATTTGCCTTCCACGACATGGAAGAAAAATGAAAACAGTCAAATCGAAGCGAAAACAGACGAAGACGTTAAATGAGGAAGAAGCGATGATAAACGGGAATTACTGAAGAAGGCAAGAAAAGCGGATCGGGAGAACCGCCATTGCTGTAGATATAAATTAATTTAGTTAAAGTATATTTAATAGAAAAATCTATGAACTTTATACGTTGTGATAGTAGTCAAAAGGTATTGTAATTATCACACTACTTGGAAACAGTTCACATTCCATGAACTCTTTCCTATGGATGGCCACGGGGTTGGGTTTAGGGTCCAAACCCGATTGACCCACCTTTATTTTGGCCCTTTTAAAACTGTTTCATTTGATCATCAGCGCGAATAAACCTAGGACCTTTTTCTAAGAGCTTATAATATGAACATTATATACTTTTAACCAATAAGCTATAAAGTTTTCGTGTTACTAAGTTGAATCAATAATAATGATATAGTAACAGATGTATATTATTAGAACTGTACATCATACCAATTACTTTTATTATACTTTCTTATTATTGTAAACACATTTTTATTTAATTTACCATTTAATGGAAAAAATATAAATAAATAAATTTATGCATGTTAGCATATAATTTTGCCGGGTTTCGGGACGGGTCGGGTTTACTCTTACAGCATCTTTAGTGCTATCGTGATTATCATGTTAAATACATTACACATAAACACATTAAAATTTAATGTAAAAATTTATCTACAATGTTAATGTGACATAGAATTTTAATCTGATGTGGCACACAACACATAAAATATATTGTTAATTGTAATGTCTAGTTATGGACATTGTATTTGACAATGTGAAACCAATAACAATTAATTAAAAATAACTAATCGAAATAAATATATTATTTATTACCACTTGATTGGCTTGAGGTGTTAATTTATTGTTTAAATAACATTTTGCAATCGAGGTTTGTTTTTGTTTTTTCTTTTCTTTAAAGTGTTGTCTAATTGCATTGTTTTGACATTGCGAACACAAAAATTAAATTAGACATTACATGTTTAATACACTAGAGGTGCTCGGTATGTGTTTCAAGTTTGGGGTAAAAATCTAAATCCACATGGGGTCTAAGGGGTGGGGTTGAAAAGCCCCATGATGGGTTTGAAGCACTAAAAACTCATCTCAACTCATCTCTTTGTCATTCCAACATCAGAATTTCTTTAGGCATCCCAATTGAGAAACGACCTAAAATTGTTGCACGCATCCGACAATGCACAAGCTTACACACTTCCGCACTTATTAGTATAAGGTTACCCATGAATTGGAAAATAAATATGATATTACATTTCAACTATTTATGTGGCTGCGGTGTGCCATGGAAAATAATCAGAAGTTCTCAGCAAAATAAGCTCGGAGAAATTTCTGTTTAGGCTCGTCTGGAATGCGCATGGGACGATAGTTTCTATCAAGCCATACTGCGGTGGCTTTTGCTTCGACAACAAGCTGATTGTCAGGTAATCTGTAGACGAAATCTTCAAGAAATATTCTTGTAGCCGAAATGCGTGATACCCTCACTTTCACTACAAATTTGTCTCCACTCTGCAGTTGCTAATAGTAACAATAACTAAGTTGAAGAGCGTCAAGGTTTTGAACAATTTGTGTTCAAATTAATTTTAACTTAAGAAAGATTAAGACACAGGATCGATCATTACGTACTCGTAGAGGTGCGTAAAACTTCAAAGACATGTCAGCAAGAGCCAAAGCCTGGCCATCTTGGGCCACTTTGTGTGCGTCGGTGCCAAGGCCAAGCCTTCTGAAAAACTCATGGTGACCATGCTGGCAATAACTTGAATAAACGGCATTGTTCACAACGCCATACTGATCAAGTTCGTAATCGCGTACTTGCAGTTCACATTCCACGAACTGCTTTACCCTGAGAAGAAGAACGCTAATAATCAGTAAATGACTAAGTTTAAGCTGGAAAAACAATGTTGATATATGAATATGTGTAACTAACCTTAAGCCATCTTCACTTTCAGACGTAGCTGCTTTGAATGCACTTGTCATATCTGGAGACAATGCATGAGGTCCTCGTCTGTTTATGGCTGATGAAGTTAGTTTGGATACAAATGGAAGGGCAATACCACTGGCTGTTTTAGAAAGTGGTGGAGACAACTTTGAAATGCTGTGTAATATGTTTTGATTTTTGAAGGGTGATCGAGAGGGGACAGTAAGCGCTAATTGAGAAGATGTAATCAGAGAAGTCATCATCTTGATAGAGGATACGGGAATTAGTGAATACTTAAGATTAGAGGGTTATGATCCTTGTTGTTTGTAAAAGAATATATGCTTCCTGTGAGCAGACTACTGCAGAAAGGGCTATATTTATAGATAAAGATGATCCTAGTTATAATGCAGGCAGCATGCATGTAAAAGTTAAAAGAATGAAGTTTAGTTTAACAACGAATCATTCACCAACCGTCAATAGTCAAACGACCGTACACCCAAAGACAGGTCCACATTAATTATGACTATTGTGGTTATAAGCTTGGACAACGTCAAATGAAGTTTCACGTCAATTCATTTGTATTTCATAAAATTATTGCCCCAGAGATGACAAGTTTAGCTTATTATAAAATCTTTTGGAAATGCATAAACCCTATATTAAAATTCTCTATCCTCCTATCATCAACCAATCAGCGTCACCTCAATTTTATTTTTTTGCAATTAAGTCCCCTTTCTTTTTCAGATTTAACTGTAAGAAAATAAAAAAACAAACGTCATGATTGATTTGGAAGAGGAATAGGAAATTTTAAGTATAGAGATTTGGGCTTTTTTTGTTTTGCTGTCCATTCATTTTTAAACCACTGGCAAAACATAAAAGAAAAAAAGAAAAAATAAAATAAAATAAGCAACGCTACAATTGCTACAATTGCTTTGTTGTCAATAATATAAGTCCAGCATGTTGACCTTACCTTAAACGATTCATTAATTTGGTTGAATAAAAACCATGCAAGTGACTCTCGTGGACTCAATTCATGCGCGTTTGCCATATTTATAATATATATCATTATATAAAGACCGTGATATTCTACCAAAATTTTCAATTTCTTTCGTCTTGTTTTATCTGGGCAAAGAGAGTAGAAGTTTCCTATTATTCTACATAATAATAATAATGGAAACATGTTAATTTAATGATGATGTTCTTTGGCGCTAATAAGAAATACCACACAAAGTGAAAAATAGGTTTCCACGAGGGTTGGAGACACTTATTGTTTTATGCCTTCTTGTGCTCTATTCAAGCCAGTGTTTTAAAAATCCAAACCAATATCGGTTTGATCACAGATAATCTTTGAATTTTAAGCGTTATGCCTTTAAAAATGAAATAACCATGTATATTCATAAAGAGCTCAAATTTTCTGTGTTCAAATGGGCTGTCCTCATGTGTGCCTCCAATCAAATCCCCTGATTCCCGCCTTTTTGCATTTAAGTCCCCCCAACAATTCAGAGGTTTAAATACAAAAAGCGAAAATCAGAGGATCTGATTGGAGGGCTGAGTACACCCCATTTGGGAATAGAACAATTGGTCACATTCATAAACTAGCGATTTAACGTCAAAACTCTTAAAAAAACCCTAGATCGACCTTTTTAAACTTTAAAATAATTATATAGTGTAAAAGCCAAGTTCGCCCGCTCCGTTTAAATCGATTTATGCAATCGATTAGACGTAGCGACAACTAACGTATCGTAATTGATGTTAAAATTTAAGAATACAAATTAAATTACAAAACCTAATATTTCGGATACGTTTAATTAGATTTAATGGAGGAATAAATTTTGTAGTTAAATACTTAAGTTTGTTTCGTCGGCATTAATTTAGTTAAACATTTGATAAATCATTAAGTATTAAATTTTATCGAAATTTAGGTGAATTTGATCTAAAAATGCGAAATGATATTATAAGAATAACGGTATTTTCCATTTTATGAAATTCAAACGTATGTTATCTTAATCTATTAATTCCTCGTGCAAATCAAACTATTTTTGTTAATTGTATCTCGGTCCGTGTTCTTGAATGTGTTTGTGTATATACTGACATAGAGGGATTTGCAAATAAGAGAATGAGAGAAACAAAAAAGAAAAAAAATATAGAGAAGGAATACATGTGTAAAAATTTCAAAAGTAAAACAAAACGCATCTTCTTTTGTTTCTCTTGCTTCCAAGCTCGACCCCATTTACTACGGTCGTCGTTTTCTATACACGCCTAATGGGGGCCGTTGACCCCATTGACTTTTACAGATTTTTGTTTCATTTATACTCCTTACTTCATTGACTTCGGTTGGTTTACATTTCGAAGTTTTACTGCTTCTTCATTCCTCCTCTACATAACTAAATACCCTACACTAGTATACCTTTATCTAACAATATCCTACACCAAAGAGGTTATCTATTATCGGTTTCGTTGAAGGGGTATTGCAATCCCTAAATTGCTTTCTGTCATACTACTGCGCTCGAGATTTACGTCTTGATGTGGCGATTTGAAATCCGTCTTCATCAATTGCAGGAGGCGGATGCACTATTGGAAGGGAAGGAGCTATCGGTTCGGAGGAGGCTGGGGTCGTCGGTGCCATCATCGTTGTAGCAGAGATTGAGGATTAGGGTTTTCTTTCAAGCGGAAGTTTGGGCGGTTTCATTGGGTGGTTCGATGTCAGGCAGGTTAGGAGGGGGAGGGCATGGTGAAGCAACAATCGAAGGGTTGGAAAGCTGGGTTGGAAGGTCAGTAAATTTAAGGAATTGTTTTACCAGGAAAATTTGTGGTTAGCCATTTAAAGCCAGTCGGATAATTTTAGTTTATATTTATGTATACTTTGCATAAACTAAATTAATATTTTAATTAAAAAATCTGTTAGTTTTGTTTCTATGTTTATCCTCACCATCGAAACCAAAAGACTTAACACTTCTCAAAGGCTTTTTTGGGTAAAAGAATCTTGGATAGGGATCATATATTTTTTTTAAAAAAAGATTTGATGTGACATTTTCAAAATTTTGTTATGTGATGATCCTTTTCCTGGTTTATATCAAAGGATGATATACAAATTTTTGATATATAGATGCATTTAGTATTACCATACAATTAGGGTGTGTTTGGCGCAAGCGCAAACGGAGTATTGTAACGAAATATTTTGCCCGATTTGTAACAGGGTTATTTTTTCCCTCCTTATGGGTGCCGAATAGCCCCTTAGAGATTCAAAAAATAATGTGAAATAATAAAGTTTTCGCCCCAAATCCATGAAATCTCTGCGTACATCCCTGCACGCAACCCATCTTCCTATTCAAAAGAAAAAACCACAAATATTTTTCTACAAATTTTCCATCACCGAAACCACCACGCAGAGCTCCACTCGAACGATATGCCACCAACCATCGTAGCTTTACCATCACCTCGGAGCCACCACACCCACCCTAAAAACCAAGATCCGAACCCTCTTTTCCCCTAATCGTGCTCCTAAAAAAATTGTATCTTTGTCCTGAGATCCACCCACCACCTGTGCTTCTGACCACCACCCTTTGCAACCCCTCTTTCTTTAACCCACAACCGACCTGAAGTTCCTTTAGACGAGACATTTTGCTCCAAAACCCTGAGTCTGGAAAACAGTGGAAGCCATGCAAATAGTTTTAGGTAACCTGATGGCTTACGATTTAAAGAGGGAGAGAGCTAGACCAAGCTATCGTGAATGATTTGTTTTCCTGCTACATAAATTCGGTTTGGCCTATTATACATTTGTTGCAACCTACTACTAAACTTTCCAGAGAAAAGCATATAAGTTTTTTTTTCTAAAAAGAAATTCGAGTTCTATGTTGCATTTACCAGATTTTTTAGAGAATGGTATATAAATGTGATTTAGCATTGTATTTAAGTTGAATCCAGTCATTGTTTTGATTTACAATTCACAATCAAAATTATGGCTTTGTATTATCGCTAGCTTGTTTGGGTTGTTATCGTGCTTGATCGAGTATTGAGCCTTGGAATTATACTCGTGAAACTCCAATTGTATATAGGTACATATATACACACGAGTGTGTATATATGTTCATAAACCGGTTCAAGGTGCGTTCGTCGTTGCTAGGTGAATCGTGCTTATATCCTCTTCTATTCGCTTTATGTCACCTTCTTCTTGCTATAAAATGTGAGTTTTCTCACTTAAGACTAGCATATTATTAAGTGAATTAAAAATGTGAAATATCGAATGAAATATAAGAGTGCTTTAGAAAATTCACGACTTATTTGAATGAATTTGTGCACATGCGACACACACACACTATTGACATATGTAATACGATATGGATGTGATGTGCACTAAGTTATGTTTATATTTTTTCGCATTGAAAGTTCCAAGTTTTAGGAAAAATATCCATGGGTTAAAACTATACATACCCAAATGATTGTATAAATTTAGGGAATTTGAAACTGATTAATTAAGATTCAGTTTGAAATGATACATATCAAAATTTAATTAAATGGGTCAGAATGATACATACCTAATTCACTTGACCATAGGATAGAAACACTACAACAAAATGACCATATTACAATTGTGGAAAACCGTTGTAATATACATTTTACAACAGTGGGCTAACCGTCGTGTATTAAGAAGTTTAATAGACAAAAATCGTTTACAACTTTTTTGCACCATTGCAGCACCCTTGTTATATGTATATTTTACAACTTTTTTCCATCAATGTAATAAACTTTATTACAACAGTTATGCACCTTTGTTATAATATCTACTACAACTGTTATGCACCGTTATGATTGACATTTGGGTTTTTTTTTTAAAAATCGACATCTTTTGCAACTGAAAAGAAACAATACACTAAATATAGCAATACTCCATAAGAAAATCAGATATTACAGTTATTTGCAAACTAATTTATTTAAATACTCAAATATTCAATATTACAAACAATAAGTTTTAGACAACATTTCGTGTATTATTACATACTTAACCGTTACAAAGCAACTTAGTACAAGCATAAGTTATCCATAAAAAATTGCATACCCTACGGGAGTACACTAGTCGAAGACAATAAATTCTTTACGCCATTTACGTTTTTGGTGCAAGTTCACTGCAGTGATCAGACCTGTTGCATAAGAATATGTCTGTTGTTAGAAAAAAGAACAAAAAGTGTTTTTTAAGCCAACAATACCAAATCTTAATAGCATCAAACATAACTAGCATCCTATACACATGCTACAAAACACACACATACACACACACACATGCACACACGCACTCGCGCGCACACACACACACACAAATATATATATATATATATATATATATATATATATATATATATATATATATATATATATATAGAAGAATCGAACAAATTGTTCTCTATGATTTAAGAAATTTTTTAACAATAATGCTTAACGTACCTAATAGCAAGAACTGCATGTGGTCCAAAGCCCCTTTTTAAACAATTGGATGTTGCACAACTTCTAAAAAAAGAGCATCTGCACTTGAACTTTCAGAAAACAAATTAGCAGATGATAATATTGACATGGTAGCTAAATACGTTAATAAACAAAGTAGTCATTTAATCCAAACCTTTAACCTGTGAATGAAACATTGCCAAACTAAAACAATAACATGTAAACTCCAAAATACCTTCATTCCTCATGTTCATATGTCCCGACTATCATTCGCCTTACTTATATTCTTCTCAAAGAGACTCCTTTACTTATTAATGGCTTTTGGAGCTTGTATCCCTTTCTCTGCAAAGGAGGTAAAATTTTGTAAATATCTAATTAACATCGGCTGTCTATATTTACTTGATTCCACAATTATTTTAAAAAAAAAAAATAAATCCTAACATGAACATAAATTGAGTTTCTCCTACACAACCATTGAATATGAGACATGAAGACAATCTACTAGGGCAAATACCTTAGCGAAGTTTTAGAACTAAAGTTCTTAACCCATACCATATATACATGTCTGATATAATGTATTTATAGGTTATATAGAAGGAAATATTCTACATCACATTGTTTTATACATTTTTTGAGCATGGTAGAACGACAAATACCAATTTAAACTACAAAAAAGGAACATAACTGCTCAAATCTTAATAATTTTAGCTGCTCTAATTAAAGGATTTGCTTTTGAAATCTCCTCTCTTCCAAAAGCTTTGTGTCGAAAGAATAGTCATGCATGTCCGGGAATCGATGACCACTGCAAAACAAACCTTCACATTTGCATTGAAACCCAATAAGACCCACTCTCTTGCTAAGGAAATGCATTTATTTGTGCCAAATTGGGTTCACGATCTATTTGGCACTTTCATAGCATTCATTTTACAGTGGACCTTCACTATTTGCAAATCCAATTAAATTAGGTTTGTGACATATTTACAAGAAGGTGAGCCCTGAAAAATAATCTTCATTAAGTTAGCGACATTTAAGTAATGAGAGAGTGAACAATTTTAGCAGACACCTAAGTTGTATCATACCACATGTACACTATCTACCATCTCAAAACATTCTCTCAGGTTCTACTTCTCGAACTCACAAGTTGGTACACATGAATTTGGTCAGCATATAAAGTTTGCAAGAGACAGTATTTGAATTTTTTCCCCAGATAGTTATATGACTGAATCAGTTCCTAAAGTAACCCAAAGCTTTGAAAATTGTCTCACCTCTCTTTGTCTTGGCATCTTGAATAACACAGGAAATTGTAGATCAAATATTAAATCTTCAACATGTGAAGCACAACCAAATAACTAACAATCATTGATCATCTTCAATTAAGGACAAACAAACCATATAATACCACAAGCCAATCAAATTTTGAAGCATGTAAATTAATTTTAGGTGCAAACTTTGAATACAAATACCAAAATATAGTCACTTAATCCATGATAGTATTGAAACCTTCAGACTAATTATTCATAAGCATAAATTTGAGATAGTGAAAGAACTATACTGCCATCAATATAGCACATACGGAACTAAATATGGAGCGCTAATTTGCAGAATCCATAAAATTAATATCGAGAAACGCCAGAAATTGAATCTTGACTTTATATGCAAATTGGATTATCATGATAACATTTTTTAAATTTTGGCGTATAAGTAGGCAGTGAAAGCGGTTTCACCATTGAAATCAAACAAGCCAAAAAAATTAGATCTTTGAAACTTTCATCAAACAAATAAACACAAAATTCTTATAATTGAAACCAATTGTAGGTCTTACCCCTTATGAGTCGCGTAGAAACAATACGATTCACAGATCCGCTCGAAGGATCGATTTGGAGAACAGATATTCACCATGAGCTCGCCAAATCACCCATATCATTGATGTCTTGATGCTTTGCCGATTAAACAAAGCTAGCGTTCCTTCCAGATCCTATCCAAAGGGATAATTTAGAAACCCATTTCTCTGATTCTGGAATAAGATTGGGAGTTTAACTTAATATAAGGTTGTACAAAGAACAATGGGATTCAAACGAGCAACATGAAGCTTGGAAAGGATATGATAATGGTGGGGAGGAGAAAAAGCTAAAAGGGAAATTGAAAGGATGAAAAGGAGTTCGGATCTGGAACTTATTAGGTTTTTGGTAATAAGGCGTCCGCGGGAAATGAAAATGAGAGGCCGCAAAATGAGTAGCGGATATCAAATATCATGTATTAATTTTCAATTAGGATTATTTAATGTTAATTACCAAATACTAATTATTATGTGTATATTAGTAAATATCATCAATGGTTATTGATTATTAATTATTAAACACAATATTAAACGGTAAATCAGATATTATTGTTAATTTTGAATTATTGATTATTAATTATTGCTACATAGTTATTAATTACTATTATTACTATTAAAAATAATTCTTACATATAAATTTATTATTAATTATCGATTAATATTTATTAATTATTTATTAATCATTTGATAACAACAACTAATATTAATTATTTCTCACTTCAAGTAAACTATTGTTATTTAATTGTAATTACTACTTATCAATCTTTTTCATTATTTATTACTAAGTGGTATTATTCAATTATAATTATTAAATTACTTATTGCGAAGGGCAAAAAAATGAGGTAATGGACATTGATTGAAATTGGCCAAACGAAAAGTTGTTGGAAATATGCATCTATTATAATTGATAAAAATAAAAATTTGTTACATGCATTTGCCAAAAAAGAAAAGTTGTTAAATATGGATATTTTTTACAACTATCGAAAAAGAAAAGTTGTAAAAGACATATATTACAACAAGCAAAGTAAAAGTGTTATTGAAGATAAGTTTATTACAACGGTTAACATGCATTTGATTAATAAGCAGTTAACATACATTAACTATTAAAAGTAAATTACTACTTATTAATTATTTAATAATAATTAATAAATATTATTGATTCCTAAGTTTATTATTAATTATTATTAAATATTAATATAACTAGTTATTAAACATAGATATTATAAACATGAAGTTTGTAATAGACATCTATTACAACTAATAAAATGAAAAGTTGCTAAAAATACATTTATTACAACTTGGGGGAATTGACAGTTGTAAAAAACATTTATTACAATGGTGCTTTTACCACCGTCGTAAAATTAAAGTTGTAATATGGTGTTTTTGTTGTAGTGAAAATTATGTACGGACATTGTGGTAAATAAAAATTATTTTCTAGAATATTATAAGTACGTAACGATTTTTATGAGTTGATTTAAATATAATTTAAATGTTAAGTTTAAATTAATGCGTAAAATAAAATTAACTTGAATTTATAAGGTTTGAATTAAAACTGATTTAATCAAATTGCAGTTTAAAAATAGGTATAAGTTAATATTTAAAATTTAAGGTTCAATTTAAACTATATTTTCTTGAAAATTAATTTAGTATATTATAGCTTATATTTTATAATAAGGCAATTTAAGATTATTATTTTTTCATAGCCGACCGGTTTTTATAGTGATCTGTAACACTTATTATTATGACAAATAATAATTACAATATTTACAGGAGTGTGGCAGATTGTCAGACTACTAATACGGTTTTTAAGATGGACTTTCCATCATGACCAACATTTAATGTGGGTCGTCAACGATATAAAGAATTAATTTAGTATGAATTGTTTTGATTCAACATAAAGATTATTTGGCTAAAGATTTGTTTTAAAAGTAATTTTTTTTTGATATAAAGAATTAATTTAATAACTTTTATAAAGTTAAAGAAAGAATTAAATGACTATGATTTAAATTTATATGTTTAGCAAATATAAAAATTTTAATTTTAATTAATTCTTTAAAATTTACATAAGATTTTATTTGTAGAAATTAGAAATGATGAGTATTGAATTCTAAAGTTGTGAATTTGTGGATAACTTGACAACTAAAATTTGAACTATTTTGAAATGTGTATTGTAATGAAATGAAGGTAGGATTCATTTTATAAAACGAATTAAAAAATGGTTTTGAAATGAAATTATGGTTGCAAATTATTAAAATTTATATCCGCTAAGAGTAAGTGGATTTTAATGAAAATCTTAAATCTAAAACAAGTAATAAGTCAAAGTATGAAATATGAATGTTTGGTTCGGATTGGACGTTTTATTTAAATCGAACTCATTTAATACTATATATACATCCAATTTGATACTATATACAACCATGTACAGGATAGAAAATAAAATAAACAACTCATTTAATACTATATATGCATCCAATTTGTTCATAATATATCAATTAACATTTCCAATGTCAATATTTAGTTTGTTATGCCTTAATTTCTATCAATGTTCAATTAGTTTACTTTTGCTCACTGACATTCATTTTTATCAATAATTATATAGGCTTGTATTTAAGTCATTTTACATTTAATTTGAGTCACTTCAATTGTATTAACTTATACACTTACCACTTGTAATGAATTCGTATTCAATTAATCTGTATTTCCAAAAATTTCCAATTGACTTGTTTTTTATCATTATGTTTCTCCATGCTTATTTCACTTTACACTTTAAGTTCATTTCCATATTATATCAAATCTGTATTTCATTTTGGTCATTTACTAACTTATACCCTTAAAAAAAATTGTTTATACATTTCCCATAACTTCCTCAAGTTAAGTCAATCTAATAATTGACTTTATTAGTCTATTTCATTGATTCAGATTATTTAACTTATTTAATTGAATTCAATTTCACCATGTATCTAGGTATATATCATTTATTGTCGTAACTTAAGTTTTATTCACATTCATAAACCATTAATTTAATTTCACCTTCATTATTCATACCTATACTTGTATATCATCTAGTAATTACCTAATCACATAACATTTTTAACTTCTTAAATAATTTGGTGAGTTATATCTATGCTATAAAAGGAACTGTCGAAACCAAAAAATGGCCACAACACCAAAGGTGCTTCTAGAGCACTTCACCTAACGGTATGATTTGAGATTGTAGAGCCACAAACACAATATAAAAGCAGAAAAGTAAAGAACAGGGAATTTTTAAAGTGATTTGGTCAATTTAGACCTACATCCATTATGGAATCACTTCTCATTATCATACTTGAGTTTACAAAGTACATCGCTTTATGCATTTCACTCTGTTTATGATAATTCTCTTTTTTCTCTCTCTTTGATCTAGATTTCACTATATCAAAGGAATGGTTTGATTTCTCTAAGTATGGTGGAGATTGAAGAATACCTTCAACACTTGAACACTTGAGTGATTTTCCTTGATTCCATGATGGTTTTGTGTCAGGTCTAGGCTTTAGAGAGGATTGACGGAGATTAGAGAAGCTTGAATCGAACTTGAGCAATTTCAAATGGAGTTTAGAGAAGATTTGATCCATTTGTTGTTGCCTAAAGGTAGATTGAGTTGGAGAAGCCATTAATGGTGCATGGAGTGTTTAACGGCGGTGGAGAAACGATTTGGACAGCCCTTCGGGGTGGAAAAATCAATCTTTTGAATGGTAGAGAAGTGAGGTATTTATAGGCGTCGTTTGGAGGTAGTGGCAAAGTTGAAATTATGATGTGTAGGGTACCGATCGATCATAAAAATATTTACGAAACTGCCACTGGGTTACAGCTGTACACAGCTGGCATTAGGGCATCGATCGGTCTGTACCTTTAGACTACTGACTAGCCCAAAGTTACTACCGATTAATCCAGTATATTTTAAGGCCGACCAGATTATTGCATTGCATTTCGACCAATTTAATTCTGCCTTTTCCACTATTTTCTCTCCTGTGGCAGCATGGTATAAATGACTGAAGTGTTGAACCCTTTTGTCACTTTGTGACCAATGAGGTGTATTAATATTCATGCCAATTCCTTTGATTTCATATCATCATTTATGCTACATACATGCATGTACCAGTGTCATATGTCCATGAATCATTTGAAAATAGTAACGTGTGGGCATGTATATGTGCCAGAAGCTTTGCATTCGCATGTACATGTTGTTCCATATGGATGTAGCAACGTCTTCACATATTATCAATGTTTTGCCACATGTCAGCCGTGATATATACAACCGACCGATCAAGACCTGGAAGAGTGATCGATTTGATCCACGTGTGCTTGGCTTTACTGCTCCATACGTTTACATGCAAGCCGATGACAATAGCTTGGCTCAATGTTTCATACATGATTTTACATATATGTTATATGGTCGGAGCTCTATGTAAACACTCAATGTAACACACGTTATTTGATGATCCATAATGTCCACATGGCATTATTTTGCATTATCACAAAAATGCATTTAGATTACATTGACCCAATACTGCACTTATACGTGTACCATAATGTTGATGATACCATGCCATAGGTGTCTCCTGCAACGTGCATACACTTTATACTTTCAACAAACTACATATGTGAATCCGGTCTAATATTTTACGTGATATAACTACAAAACGATACCATATATAACGGATGTTGCCTCGTAAGTGCATGTTTACACTTGTGCTTCATATATAATATTTTACGTTGAATTGTGGTTATTGCATAAGTGCCATCGTGTATTCATGTGTATAAGTCCGATCAACTGCTTCTAAAACTGTCTGATCAGTTTATAAAGTATGACCGAACAAATGGTGCTAGACCGATCTGAAAGTCTAGACCGAGCAGAGCTTGAGACTGACTGATCCGAAGATATGACCGATCCGATGATATTGACTGGTCTGCGCGGCATTGAGACCGACTGACCGGAATGGTGCACGACCGATCTGATGTCATGATGCTTGACCGATTGCTTCGCTAGACGGTTGACGTATTAATTTCTGAACCGCGTTAGTAACGGGGTTAACATTTGCCCCTTGAAGCTTGTATTTTTTGCTTGTGAAAAATGCAGTTTTCGAAATGAATGTCGTTGTTGATATATCTTTGCTTGCCCGGTATTTGATATAAGCTTTGTTTCAGGCTTGATTGCAACTCATTTTGGATTGCATATATTGGTATACTCTATTCTGAGTTTACCATCTCGACATTGTTACCAAGTCTTGACCATCAATTATGATGATTTGATGACACCTTTGAAATGCTCTATGGCATAAGTTTTGTTGTGCTTATAAAACCTTCAGTTTTGAATTCAGAATTTGTCGCCGACAATGCTGCACTAGTGTGTGAGTGCCATAGCTTTGAGTCAAGCTCGAATGTGCAGAACTAGCAAAATTAGCGATGGATTGGTCGTGGTCAATTCATGCTAAATTACTTGTTTCACGAACCCATTTTACCATTGAATTTTTACCAAAACAAAGCACACTTTCTAAAGAGAATGATGGTTGTGCCTTTTTAACCGCTACGCCCTGTTTTGCAACGACAAAAACAGTGCACGTTTCTGGGCTAATATTTTTTCATCGACTGCCCACATCGACAATAGATTAGTCGGTTTAAATTTAAGTTATAGCGAATTTTTATCTTGAATTGAATGATGTTTCTATACATAGCTGTTTTATTCAATGGTTTATAACTCGTCAAATATTATCTACATAAACACGATATTCTAATTTGAATTCGCGTTGACGCGTAAGATCAACTAATCGATATAAGCTGATTGTGGATTTCAAGCGTCATTGTTTTAATGACATATGATTCTACACGATGTTTCACATTTAGGAAATACGTATCTATGATTTATTTTTTGCTTCCTTTGGAGAAGTCTTGGATATTTGCCCCTAACTAGGAGGTCTTTATCCTTCATAGTGAGAAGTATTTTAGCCTTTGTTATGGAAAGGAATCATGGTGCCCAATGTTCATCTTCTTTGTCAACCAATTCGACATTGGAGACTCCATTGGATGCCCCTACTATGGAGAGATCGTTTATAATTCAACGTCTTCTCCTGCCGACTGAATGGACACGATAGACTTCGCCGAGTATCGTTGATCTCTGCCATGGAGAAATTTCCCTTTCTATGAAAAGGACTTTTATTGTTATGCTCCTACTTGGGAAGGACTTTGAATTTCGTGCCCCTGCTTGGGATAAAATCTAACACTTGTCGCGTCTAGGGTATTAAGACTCTACGCAAGTTAACTGGTTAATGTTCAACACCCATCGCGCCTGAGAAGTTCAGACACTATGCAAGTTAATTGGTTAATTTCCACCACCAATCGCATCTGAGATGTTCAGACACTACGCAAGTTAATTGGTTAATGTCCAACACCCGTCGCATCTGAGATGTTCAAACACTATGCGAGTTAATTGGTTAATACCCAACACTCGTTGCATCTGAGACGTTCAAACACTATGCGAGTTAATTGATTAATGTTCATCTCCCATCACATTTGAGACGTTCGGACACTGAGCGACTAAATCGGTTAATGTCCAACACTCGTCGCATCCGAGACATTCAGATACCACGCGAGTTAATTGGAGGCCCAACATTCTGCACATCTGAGATAATTAGATGCTATGCAAATGGATTTCATCATTCTTCACATCTGAGGTTTCAGACGCTACACAAATGATTTAACATTCTTCACATCTGAGATTCTAGATGCTACGCAAATGATATGACATTCTTCATATCTGAGATTTCAGATGCTACGCAAATGATCTGACATTTTCCACATCTGAGAATTCAGATGCTACGCAAATGATTTGACATTCTTCACATCTGAGATTTCAGATGCTATGCAAATGATTTAACATTCTTCACATCTGAGATTTCTGATGCTACGCAAATGATTTAACATTCTTCACATATGAGATTTCAAATGTTTTGCAAATGATTTAGATGGTTGCAATGTTGTTCCATGGGGCAGACACCAGTTCTTTTGTTGGACTCTTGACTTGGCATGCTATCTCAGCTTAGGAATTGGGGCCGAAAACATCTCACTTGGGAAGTGACCCTTCGATAGAAGTTACTATGCTCTTGTTTGTTTGTCATGGCTCTTTCTCGCTATTTGAATCTCTGTGAATCTTCCCATTCACTTTTCAGGGCGCTGCTTTTCTAGTTTTGCCTTTGTGCATGTTGACATCAATGGCATTCGGCGCTTGAACTAGTGTTGTCGGGTAGCTATGTTTCTTCAGGTTTTAGAGGAACAAGCGCTTGACAGATGGTCTGTAATATAAAAATCATCCTTGAGGAAATTTTGATTTGACAAAATATTTTTGCAAATAGGAGATTTATTCAGGCAGATATGCTCTTAGTCACAGAGGTTAATGCTCATTACAGTGTTCGTAAAATATTACAGACTGTTTAGATGAAGTTCAAATACAGCATGAAGTAAAGCACGAAAATAAAGCTGTGGTGATGACGATCGCTTATTTCGAGCCATTAAAGTTGGAGCACCACCATTGGTCATTTAGTTTATGACTGGCCTTGCATCAACCCGTGCTGAAGTTTCGTTGCCTGGACCGGATTGACCATTTGATATCTCTTGCCCCTGGGAAGTTCCAGAAGGATTTATAGCTTGTGAAATTTTCACATATTACTGCAATCTGTTTTTCCTGATCAATTCCTCGATTAAGTTCTTCAAATGTTGGCATTCATTAGTGCTATGACCAGGCTAGTTGTGAAACCTACAGAATTTTCCTTAATTTGCTACATTATCGCCTATCGTTATCAGATATGGTTCTGCATATTCTTCAGAGTTCTTTGTTGCACGATAGATATTTTCAGGAGTGTCATTCAAAGGCGTGAGCTCTGATGAGCTGAAAAATGCGAGACTTCTTGCCGTCTCGATTATCTTTCCCGCTATTTTCTCTTTTTTGACTAACGGGATTCTTTTGGTTATAATGAGTAACATCGCTTTTGGGAGCTTCAAGGAGTTGGTTAGCATCAATAATCTGAAGAGGCATAGGATTATTTTCCACTCTCATATACTTCTCTTTTTTTTATAGAACTTCTCAAGCGTTTGGTTATTTCATTTTAATCTGTCTACCGAATTCGCTCTTCTCGTCTATGGAGTCGATTAGAGACAAGAGGATTGTGCGAGGTTCTAGATTCCTCACTTCAGACAAAGCAACATTGAATCAATTGAGAAAAGTTTTAACTGATTCCCCTGTATTATGCTTCATTGCTGAAAGTGTTATAGCATCCTTGGCTTTCGTAGTACACAAGCGGAACTGCTCCTTGAACTTTTTGGTCAAGTCAGAGAACCGTTCTACGGACTTAGGTGGTAGCTTTGTGAACCATAGTGACGCAACACCTTCTGAGTAGAGCGGAAAGTATAGGCATTTCGTCTCGTCTGTTGCCTTTGTTGCGCTCATATGCCACTCGTACTTGAACAGAAAGTAGTTAGGATCAACAAAGCCGTTCTACGGAGGCAAAGTTGGAGGATTGATGTAACGACCCAGATTTTTGAATAATTTATTTTAAATATTTAATATTGTTTTAAATATTTAGTTGATAATATAAATGATATTTTATATTGAATTATCAATTTAATATGACCGTTTATATTTACATTCGAATTTAAATTTCAATATCAAATCACAGAGTTCAAAATAACGTTGTAACATTGGAACGATGGTTGGTACGTTAAAATAGCGGTTCATGGTTTAAATTAATGAACCCAAAATATCTGACTTTTGGATAGGATCAAAATCAAATCGATATCGTTTAAAAAAAAAAATCTCCTTAAGTCAAATCAAATTAAATTAAATTATATTAAAATCGAAATCGAAATCTTTTTAAATTCCTTAAAGGATATTGCTCTTTACTTTACCGACCAAACATTAAAATCCTGTCTCCATCTCTCCTATAAACCGCGACCCCTCCCTCTACTTCTTCACAAATCAAAAACTTCAGTAAACAAAAGAATGGCACCGATTATTTATTTCCGTTCTACCCTCAAATCAAAACCCAAATTTTCCTTTTCCTCCCTCAAATGAAATCGAAAGTTCTCTGAACAAAAGCAAAGAGGGGAAATGAAATTGGGGTCGTGATTTAAACCATCGAGGGTCTCGAGTGCGCGCTGTCGATTCAAGGGAGGGAGTCTTCGGCGATTCATACAGAGGGTGGAAGGGAAGCGTGGTGCGACGTGGTCTCTGGGCCAGAATTGAACTCGATAAGGATTTCATGGTGCGATGCGATAAGGACTGGAGAGGCTTGCGAAGTTGAAGATGTGTGAAATTGGGGGGTTCGAAGCTGTCGGACTTGGAGATTTGGGGGTTCCGTTCGTGCTCAGCTCGGTGGCGGATTCCGAGGCATAGGGCATTGAAATGGGAAAACGATGGTGGCAAGAAGACTCTGTGTAGTAAGGGTTCGTTGACAGTTAGGATTTCGGATTGTGAACTGCTGGGGAAATGGATGCTATAAATATGGACTGATCGGAAGAGTAGTGAAGTTCATCTGCACTTTTGTGTTCAATGAAAATCTAAGTGAAATAAAAGAACTGAGAGGAGTTAAGGTAATTATTCTAATCTAGTAATTTATTTTTAATTACATCTAAATTATATGATAGCTTAAATAAGGAATGTTATATTTAATTTGTACAAGATAATATAAATGCTACATGGTAAAAGCATTAATTGTGGAAAATTGGATCCTTCAAAATTAATCAAGGGTTTCTGTTTTGTTTTAAACTCTAACTTCCAAAAATGTATAGAAAATGTGTTTATTTATTTTCAGTAGTTTTAATTAAATAAATGTTGATCAGTAAATTCGAATCAAATTATCGTAGGTACAAAATGAAATATATTCGAGACAATTTGAGTAGAGTCGTAGACGGTGATTTGGAAATAAACAGGATATCGAGAATTGCAATCCTGGTGAGTAAATCTCACTCACCTTTTATTTATAATTATTTTTATTTCGTTAAAAATAATTGTTGTTGCTCGTTTGGATTTTTCTGCTTGCTTTATATATATTAGTTATTTAGGCTATTATATATATATATATTGGGTTGATTGATTGGTTGGATTCCCGCAGTCTCATTAGCGGATGCCCGCAGTTTCATAGCGGATGATTACCCTATACGCCCCACGCTATGATTAGTGGATGACCTTCTATACCGCGATATTCTGCCACGAAGCAGAATGGGTATTATTTATGTGCTAACATCTGTGGATGCAAGAAAACAGGTTGGAGGAATCCAACTGGATTCCTCAAAAGTATATTATTTGTTTGTTTGTTGTTTGTTTGATTCCATATATATTCATATATGATGTGTTAAAAACCAAATGATTGAAAATTGGGTGATTTGATTGTTTTAAATATCACTGGGCCAATCGTTAATTTATTAAAATATCATGAGAATGATATTTGAAGTTTAAAAAGGGAAATTCTGTTTTTCTCAAATAGAATTTGAAATTCAAGTAGAATTTAAAAATATAGGATTTCAAAGTGGAATTTTGAAATAGAATTTTGAAATGAAATTTCAAAATAGAACTTGAAATAGAATTTTTAAGTAGAAATTTAAATATTAGAAAGGAGTTGAAATATTTGAAATACAAAAGAAATTTCAAATAGGATTTGGAATGGAATTTTAAATATATAATTCAAATAAAAATTTGAGTATAACATTTGAATATAGAATTTGAATAAGAAATTCCAAAATTTGAAATTGAGTATAGAAATTCAAATAGAGTTTGAATAAAGGAAATTCAAAAGGGCATTTAAATAGTAGAATTTGAATAATAGAAATCAAATGGGATTTGAATAGTAGAATTAGAAAAGGAGTTTAAATATTTGAATTTTTATAGAAAAGAAAAGGAGTTTGAATATTAGAAATTCAAATCGAAGTTCAAATAGAATTTGAATATGCGAAATTAGCATGAAATATAGAATTTGAATTCAAATAAAGAAAAACTCAAATAGAGATTTGAATATGAAGATTCAAATGGAGTTTGAAATGGGAAATTGAAAATAGTAAATTCAAATAGAGATTTGAATATTGAATTTCAATATAGAATTTGAAATAAACTTTGAAAATAGGATTTCAAAGTAGGATTGAAATAGGATTTCAAAATAGGAAATCCAAATAGTTTTGAAATGGAATTTGAATTCAAAGGAGTTCAAATGGATTTGAAATAAGGAAAATTCAAATGGGATTTAAATAATGGGTTTTAATAAAGAGGATTTAAATATAAGAATTTAAATAGAATTCAAATGGTGTTAAATATAAGAATTCAAACAAAACTCAAATGGAGTTTAAATAGAAAGAATTTGAATAAGAGGGATTCAAAGAGATTGAAACATGATATTTGGATTCAAAGGAATATAAATGTGGTATTTGAAGTTCAAGTAGATTACAAAATGGAGTTTAAATATTTGAAGTTCAAATCGATTAAAAATGGAATTTGGATTCAAATAGTTGAAATAGAATTTGAACATAGAATTTGAATTAGAATCGAATTGGAATTTGAATATAGATTTCAAATATAAATGAAATAGAAGATCAGAAATATTTGTTGAGTTGGAAAAAAAATGGTTTGATATATATTTAAAATATATCAGAATAGAGTTGAATTTATATAAACGAAGTTTTAAAAGTTCATATATATAAATATAAATAAAACGAACTCGCCGCAGCGCTGTAGTTCGTAAATTAGCGATTCGAACTTCAATCGAGTATACAGGGCTCAATTGAAGTCGAAATTCTTTGAAACAAGAAACGTCAGGACCGGTTTGATAATAGTTTTCTAATGAAAGAGAAAAATATGAATTTCGTCGTATAGATTTTTAGTTATGTCAAAATCAAATTTTCAGAAAAACAGCGCCAGAACTATTTGAAAACCATAACGGTTTATTTCATGTTATAAAAGGATTTTTAAGCAGGTAAAATCCGAAGTTTCTATTTAGAAAATCTCCGAGTTGAGTTGTAAAATATATGCGAATTCAAGTTGTGTAAATGAATATGATTTTTGAAACAGAAACCAGATTTTGATTTATTGAATAGAATTAACTAAAGTAAATAGAAATTAGTAAATGAGATGTTGAATTGATATTGGGCCTTAAATAAGTGAATTCGATTTGAAAATTTATATTCGAAATAGAAAAGAGAACTAGATTTGAAATTGAACTTCAATTTGGTTATGAACAAGCTAATTAAATATTTTGTTTGAACATGCTATGTTCAAACAAAGAAGTGAAATAGGCAAAAGGGCTAATTAAAGAATAATTGAGCGAAACTGAATTCAAACGATTCAAAATTGAATTAAAACGAATGGATTGAGTTGAATTGAATTGGAAACAGGTGAACAGGTGTTAAACAGATATGGGATGGAGTATATGAAGATTTTTTATGTGCCCGACAAAAAGGTACATGTTTAAATTCATATATGGGTTTTATGCGCCGTATCGGCAGGCCGCTTGGCTTTTTCCTTTTTCTTTTGATTGAGGAAGATACCGGGAAGCTATTTGAAATTTCCCGATGCTCCCGATACAGGGGAGGTTATGGCGAAATTTTTCGGAAATTTAAGGAGTTAGAATATTTTTAAGATATTTTGATAATTTGAAATCATTGTATCGACGTATTGAATTCGATAGTAAAGTGAATATAAAAATCGAATGTTGTAAACAAAAAGGGATAGAGATAAGTGATTGGAATTGTTTCCAATTGCAAATAAAGATATTTTCTAATATATAGAAAATAAAAGAAGTTGATATTTGGAAACGTTTTCCAAATGGCATAAGAGGCCGAGATGATTATTGAAAATATTTGGTTAACAAATATTGATAGAGAAAATAGAGAAGTGGTTTAATTAATGAAATATTAATTAAAGAGCCCAGTGATTTGTTTGATATGTTGATTGAACACTTGTTTTTATTCGATAGTTAAATCACAGACTATCGAAGTTTTGACCATCGTTGTCAATATGGAGAGACCGGTTGGATTATTATCCGAAGAACCACTCCGTATTGGCATAAGCGTTGCGAACCAAGTATGCTGAATATATTGAAGACGGAGTGAAGTGCAAGGGCTTTTCTATTAATAGAAATAGTGCCTTCGGTTTCGTTCAATCCCAGAACGAACGTAAATGGACGAATGTCTGACAGAGTATTTCCAATGATCAAAAGGGTTGGTCTGTATAAGTATATATGGTTGCAACGGATTTATTCCCTTAGCATAACATCCAGAATATTTGTGCAAATCAATTAGTGATTAACGGATCTGATGATGTGGCATTCAAAGTGATTGTGCTATCAATGAATGGTAAGTATTCGTAGCCTCAGACCTCAACAACCGGGAAAGGACAAAAATCGGGCAGGCAGCATGGCTATGTGGGTCGCACCCATTAGGGTGTATAATCACCTATCTAGAGAAATTCCTTTTGTTTCTTAATCTATCGATTCTGCCCATTCGGGAAACGGTGGTTTGAGTCCAACCGTTGGTGATATACATTCGATACACTCAAGCGAAATGAGTGGTCGGTCATGTGTGGGCCGGGTCGCAAGATGTTCTTGTTGAACCCAGTGTATTCCTCTCTAGAGATACACTAGCGGAAGGTGGTTCCATACCTTGTCATGTTGGAAATCCAATCTCCAATAAGCGCCATGCGGTTTTTGATTTTATACTATATATGTGGAGCGTGAGATGCAAGCGTTCTGCTATTTGGTTATTTATTTGTTGTAGACATTACTATAATATCACTGGATTTGATATCAAAGTGTTTTGGGTTATAGTAAGGTAAAAACCGTCCGTGTTTATGTGTGGGCTGGTCTTACTATTACCTTTTCTTTTGAAAGGATTTTTAAAGTTGAACAAGTGGTTGGAGTTTACTCACACCAGTCCCATGACTGACCCAGAGTTTATTTTGTTTTGTTTTTCCTAAACTCTTCGGTGCCCAAATTTGTACGGGCAGTCAAGTAGTCGGGATTTCACAGATTCATTTGGAGGAGCTGGAAGCAGGAGGCTTCACCGGTTAGCTATAGGCTATCATATATTCCGCTGTGGACCTTGTGTGTATCTGGAAACATGTGTTTATAACTGTTCCAGAAAGTGACTGTTGTGCTCTGATGATGGTATGTATATAAAGTTACTGATTTGTATTTCAAAAGTTATGTTATATAATATATTTTATTCGTTCCGCTGTGAGTTTGTGATCTTCGTTTTTCTTCTATTCTAATATTTCTTTCTTCCTATTCCTCATCTTCTAACTTCTTTCTATTAATGGTTCGTATTTCTGTGTTATTTGGGTTGGACGTGTGGTGTTTTTAGTCAACTCAGATAGCACGGATTTGCGTGTCGTTACAATTGAACTTCTTTGTACACTTTGTTTCTCGGGTTCTCTCGGTAAACGAATTCTTATCAGGAGAGAAATCCGATTCTCTTTCGTTGTCATTATGAGCTTGATTATTCTTCATGATTTGTTCTATCATATTCGTGATGTACTCTTCAGTGTTATGCCGTTCTGCGATGCTGGATTCTTTACCAAATGTTCGTCTAGCCAAGCGATCCATTTGTTGTTGCCTGATGGTAGATTGAGTTGGGGAAGCCATTAATGGAGCTTGGAGTGTTTAATAATGGTGGAGAAATGATTGGAAAGCCCTTTGGGGTGGAAAAACCGATCGGTTATAAAAATATTAACGAAACTATTACTGGGTTACTGCTGTACACAATTTGCATTAAGGTACCGATCGGTCTATACCTTTAGATTACCGACCGACCCAAAGTTACTAACAATCGGTCCAGTATATTTTAAGGCCGACCAGATTATTACATTGCAGTCCGACCGTATTATTTACGCCTTTGCCACTATTGTATCTTCTGTGATAGATCACCATATAAATTGCTGAAGTGCCGAACCCTTTTGTCACTTTGTGACCAACCGTGTGTATTAATATTCATGCCAATTTCTTTGATTTAATATCGTCATTTATGCTACATACATGCATATACCAACATCACATGTCCATGAATCGTCTGAAAATAGTTACATGTGGGCATGTATATGTGCTAGAAGCTTTGCATTTGCATGTACATGTGTATTAATATTCGAGATGTACTCTTCACATATTATCTTTGTTTTGCCAAATGTCAGCCGTGGTATAACTACAAACCGACCGATCAGGACCGGGAAAAGTGACCGATCAGACCCACATGTGCTTTGCTTTGCTGCTACATACGTTTACATGCAAATCGATGCCAATGGCTTGGCTTAATGTTTCATACATGCTTTTACATATATGTTATATGGTCCGAGCTTTATCTAAACACTCACTGTAACACATGCTATTTGATGATCCATAATGTCCACGTGGCATTATTTTGCATTATCACATAAATGCATTTAGATGACATTGAACAAATACTGCATTTATACGTGTACCATAATGTTGATGATGCCATGCCATGGGTATTTCCCTCAACGTGCATACACTTCAAACTTTCAGCAAACTACATATGTGAATCCAGTCTAACACTTTACGTGATATAACTACAAACCGATCACATATATAACGGATGTTGCCTCGCAAGTGCATGTTTACACTTTGCTTCATATATAATATTTTATGTCGAAATGTGATTATTGCATAAGTGCCATCGTTTGTATAAGTGATGTCCGATTAGCTGCTTCAAAAACCGTCAGATCGGATGCTATAAATATGACCGAACAGATGGTGCTAGACCGATCCGAAAGTGTAGACCGAGTAGAGCTGTCGAGACTAACCGATCTGACGACATGACCGGTCTGATGATACCGACCGGTCCGCATAGCATTGAGACCGACTGAACAGAATGGTGTACGACCAATTCGATGTCATGACGCTCGACCGATCACTTCACTAGACGGTTTATGTATCAATTCCAGAACCGCGTTAATAATGGAG
This sequence comes from Allium sativum, assembly GCA_030737875.1. Lineage (NCBI taxonomy): Eukaryota > Viridiplantae > Streptophyta > Magnoliopsida > Asparagales > Amaryllidaceae > Allium > Allium sativum. Next base: position 299,347,224 of record CM060925.1, on the reverse strand, counting down.
TCAACAGGAACTGGGTATTATACCAGTTCAACAGTTTCCAATTTGTTTCATATTCATGATTTTCAAATTTCTAAGAGTTTCTACTTTAATTTATATTCCTCTTAGGTTCATTTTCTTATTTCACAATTTAGGAGTTTCTAAAATTTCAAGTTGTAATTATTTTAAATAAGTTAAAAATCAATAATTATTCGAGAACTTAAGAATCCGAACTCCGTGTTCATTTTAAAACCAACTTTTCAACAAGTATATGTTATACCTTTTATATTAAACCATAATTTAAAAGATTCAAATAAAATCCATTTGTCTCAAAACAAGTTAAAAAAAGTTCTAAGTGGTCTCCCCCACTCAGACTCTCAAAAGTAAACATCATTGATGTGTTCACTCATCACCCATGTGATTTCTCGGAGACAAGAGGGGAATATACACTTACTTCCATTTAAGTCAATTGAAATAATTCTCTGTTCGGAAATAATTCAATGTAATACTAATGTTTTTCCAAAACCTTGCAAATGACTCTTCAAAAGAACAAAAAGTTAAATTCTCAAATCCTACTTTAAATTAATTTTTTTCCATTTTATTTGCAAAATTATATTTTATTATCAATCATATTTACACGGTTTCATTTTCTTATAGTCATTAAATAGTCAATAGTTGACTAATCGAATAGAAAAAGATGATAATCTAATATTATCATCTCCTAAAAACCAATACAATCAAATTAATAATTTTGAAAATAATTATTTATACAAAAATATAATCCAAAAAAATACTGTGTCGATTGTCCTATTAAAGTATATACAAATCCTTATCGTTTCCTTGGCATCCCAAGTATCAACCATAATTCAAAAATACCTAACGTAAAAATTTAACAAAAACAAAACCATTTTGGTGTCAAAATTACAAGTATGCAGCCAATATACACTCAAACTCATTTTAGGGTATTACTACCTTATCTTTAATGAGTTAACCACAAATTGAGACATGGTTATAGCTAAACCAAAGCTCTGATACCAACTGTAATGACTTGCATGTTTTGACCTTTCAAGTTGACAATTATCCATACATTTCGCTCAAACAAATCCAAAGTATAAATAGTTATTAGGGAAAATAAAAGAAAAGAAAGAAAGGAAAAAAATAATCATAGAATCACACAATAGCAGGAGGACAAAATATAATAACCAAATTAAAGCTCATGAAGCGGTTAAAATTAATATACATTTGATTATAGCTTACAAATTTTTTTAGAGTAATACATGCATAGACATAATACAATAATGCTGTAGAAGAGAAACGAAGCAATGGGAATGTAAATTGAAAATATACCAAAACTCCGTCTTGATCCTACAACATAATGCGGTCTTCGCTAACCAAAAACTCAGGTTGATCCAAGCATAAATTAGTAGGCAAAACACTCGGATCAGAACTATAATATTCTCATATTCAGCCAAATCAAAACCATATAACAATATGATTTCACGCCATTAGAGATGCTAACAGTAATTAGCGTCTCATATCTAATGTATTCTTGAGTGCAGTAATCTAAAAATGTTACGGGATTTTTCCATCCCCTAAGGATCCATTATACTATCTACTATGTAGTAAAATACATTATATACCATAGTGTGTATCAGTAAAGTAGAGTATCAAAATAGCATTAAGGCATTACCCATACTCACCTTAACATATTTTTATATTCCCATAGCATATACAGTATCGTAAACTCCACCAAACCAGTGGGTTACACAAGGGACACTCCATATACTATGGTACAAATCGTAATTGGCTCGTATATGGCATTTGACATGGCATACGAGGCAATGTCAGGATGGATACACCATTTATAGAGCCGGGCTGGTGGCAGCACATAGTCGCAACTACCGCCCACCCCGAGACACACTCCCATAATCAAAATCAAAGGGGATCACCAATCACATCACGAAAGTAATATAATGGTATCGAAGAAGCATGCTCGATAGGGAGAATGACCACACTTGGTCTCACCGTAACTTCTGTTTTAGACACATCAAGCTGACTCACGGGAGTTAGGGTAATGTTAATACCTCTATATCTGAATCGTCCGCCAAACCATACTACTTCATTTTTGATTTTCCACCATTTGCACGGTCGTTAAAGTGATTTTCAGTCATGGAAGAGAGTATGACAATATCTGATCACAGTCTCTTTAACTACCAAACACTTATTTTACACCGGTTGGTTTTTTATACTTTTTAAAATGGTCCATACTTCATATCAAAAATATCAAATTTTGCTTTCAAACCGTTACATATCCAAAATATAATATACCTTCATATTTAACATCTCTATTTAACACCAAACTTAGAATCCTGAAAAAATTCCAAATTTAAAAAAAATTGAATATTTAAAATAGTTGAAATATTTGAAACAATTTGAAAAATAAATAGTTAGTACATTAAATTTTTATATGTAAATAGTTTAAAATTAAAAATAGAATTTATCAAATTTAGTTAAATATATATAGTTAAGTATTAAAATTGTTTATAAAATAAATAGTTATTTGTTAAAGTAGTTTATTAAAATGTTTAATATATACATAAGTTAAAAATAAAATAATTTATAAAGTAAAATAGTTATTTACTAGTAGTTTATCAAATAGTTAACATATATAATATTTAAAAAATAAAATAGCTGATAAAGTGAAATAATTATTTAATAAAATTGTTTATATTATGGTTTAAAATAAAATAGTTTGGATCAGAGTTGTTTCCTCCTAATTTTAAATAAACTTGAAGTCATATTCCAATTTCATATCAACTCAATTTTTATATTTCAATTCGAATCAAATTTCATTTTAAATCCAATTTCGATTCACATATTTAAAGTCTCCAGTTATTGTTCTCACTTTGAATTATTTCAATTTAAAATTATCTCGAGTTCACAATTCAAATATCACTTTAAATCAAGTTAATTTAAAGTAACTTTCAAAGATGGGTAGTTATTTTAAATTTTCAAAAAATTCAATTTCAATAGATTTAATTCATATTCAATTTCAAATTTTTAGCTTAACATTAAATAATTTCCTTTTAACTTTTAAATATCAATATTCAGAGTTCAAATTCAAAGGAAATCAATTTATGAAAGATCATTTATATTTCCTTTAATACAATATTTCAAAATTTAAATCTTAAAATAGAATTTATTTAACCAACGGTGTCTGTATATAATTTTCCATGGTTATTCCCAAGTTTATTTGATGCCCGTAACATCTAGGGTGAAAGGTTGTGATTAATCAACACAACAATAGTCGTACATGAATAAGATTAATGATAGGGTGAATCACGCAATTAAACAACGATATGACAAACATATCAATCTAAGGCATCCATCAAAATTGATCCATTCAAACAGCTCAACATCACATCAATTTATTAGTTATCAGGTGTTTGGTTTAAACCAGCAATCAAATTTCAATTTTAACCTAATAGTAAAATTTAAATTAGTAGTTAAACTAAATTAAACTATCGATGCAAATCAACATAAATATGCATTTTAAACTACAAAATAGTGACTAACACAATCATATCATAACATGAGTTTAATTTAGCTAATAATAAAATGTTTTAGACTGAATGTATTAGTTCAATCACTCAATTTTGATTACGAACCCGTTGGAAATTCAAAGAAAGGCGCAAAATTTGACAGTATCAGAATTCGTCCAAACTATTGCCAAACTGTATGTAATTTCGGTACGATCAAAAAGAAGAAAATCGCGTCCAAAGCCGAGCTGCTAGTATGCAGAAATTATACGAAATAGAACATTTAGATATCAAAATAATAATTAGAAGAATAGTCACCTAATGCATTACCTATCAGAACATGCCACGTCAGCGAAATTGAACCAGCCCGCCTCACCTTCGTGTATGCGACATTACACCGAACCCAAAACCGATCCAATTTAACCACCAATTGCTCCCAAACCTTGCCCAGTGGGGTTCACATGATTGCCTGTAGTTGCTCCAAGTTGTCGTGTATCAGCCTTAAATCTTAGGGCATTCAAATCCTAACACGAGAAATTTTGACAATCAAGGCATTTTCAGATGATGCAAAGGTCACCATTAGACTCTACTCAACAATCTCTACTGAACTCATATCATGATTTTAACGATTGATGCCCGAAATAAAAATGCCTAATTGAAGAACCATAAATTTTCCTTTTCCATGCTTTCACCAGGAATTTTGATCGACTCGAGAATCACTTCCAAAAATGAAAACAAGATGCAGATTCGTATGGTCGAAATCTTCGATCCCATATCGTTCAAAATCAACTTCAATCAATTTAAGTTACTTAAATTAATTGCATTATATTTCCTCATCGTAAGAAGAAACAGTAAGCTTGATCACTATGAAATTAGAAATCCTATTATAATTTACCACTACACCCAAAAATCGAAGTTATTGTCGAAATCAGATTATACGCTTCCTTTCCTCTAGATTCCAGTCAAAACGAAACCAAGGTGGTCGAAATTTCATGGTTCCGACCGGAACCTCAAAGCTTGATACACACAAAAATATGAAGTTGTTTTAATGGATCCAATACATGACATAGAGTTTGCAATAAACATCATGTTAAGATTAGTCTAAATGGGAGGAGGCCCTATGTTACAAATGAAATTCAAGATTAACAGAAAAAAATGGCAATGGTGATTTTATAATTACGGCGAGTGCTTAATTCATGAAGAGTTTAGCTTTGCTCTTGTACTTATTATTGTGTTTATTTGGTGGTTCAGATTATGAATGTGGATATGTGTAATTTATTTTCAACAATTTACAACCAAGGATAGCATTGTCATGATAGTAATTAAGTATTTGAACAAGGTGTTTTTTGTGGAGGTTTCAAGTTAGCATAATCAGACTTTAGTATGATTTCAATATAACAAAATTTGTTAGTATGTGCATATTCTATAAAAACACTATTTTTTTTTAATGCGAAGCAAGCACATATTACAAAATATCTGCTAAATAAGCTAGGAATTCATGATTTTTTCCCTACATTTCATAGCTAAATTTGCAACTTTCAGAAAAAGTTGCATATGCTAGTGATTTAATTTCAGAGTATATTAAATATTTCTCATACAAAATCTTAATGTCTCTCATGGTAGAGACATCCCACCGCATACAAATCTGTCCATCATCTAGCTCAAGCTTATCACCTTTCTTTTCTCCGTCTGTGACACCCCACGTCCGTTAATGTCACTCATAAAGGGAATGCATTAAGTTTTGTGAAGGGTTATAGTAAACAGAACGGAAATATTACAGGACATACATATATAATAACAGTGGAATAAAAACCTTAATTATCATAAGATACCGTGGTCTGTAAACATCACATGTCTGAAATACAAAAGCCCATTACAACACAAAAGCTATTGTCTTTTACTTCAAAAATATCAAAGTACACAAAAGAAATAAAATTCCCCAAAAACAAAATATAGCCATAGCAACAAGCATAGGAGCTTGAGCCATACATCTCATTAGCTCCAGCAACAGTAACCAGAATCATGGTCAAGCCGAGTGTTCCCGCCATGAGAACCTAGGGGGAAACGGACGAAAGAAGAGAAAACAAAAAGGGTCAGACATAAAGTCTGGCGAGTCTAGTTACTTTTAGCAAGTAAATAAATAAAAGTAGCATGACATACATATAAAGTGAATAAGAGAGATTACTACATAAAAGGCAGGTGTGACAAGGTAGACAGAATAAGGTGTATACACTACCCCAATGATTACTCTGCACTACTACTGGTATATCCAGAATGAGATGATCCGATCCACTATAAGGTGGTAGACTTAGACATACATCCAAATTTATCCTAACTACTACCCTAATCGATCGGCTCCCTAATCCGCATAGATACTCTGTGCCGGCCCCACCGTAGGATGTATCACGTCCTAAAGTGGCAACCCTCTGCTGATATGCACAGCCCCATATCTACAGGTGTCACGGTCGCCTCATCCCCCTCTGCTCGGCTTATGCATGCACATCCAAATTTAGATGTAATGCATGTGGAGAAAAATATCTGTGAAAGTCTAATAAGCACAATGTTGCACGACAAAAAATCAAAGGATAGAATTAATTCTAGAAAGGATTTAGAGGACTGGGGAATTCGATATGGTCTTCATACACAACCTCATGGGAATAAGACATAACTTCCACCAGCTCCATATACATTGTCAAAAATTGAAAATAAAAAAAAATTGTAAACGGTTATATGACTTTATAGGACCCGATGGTTATTGCTCAAATTTTAAAAGATGTGTATCATTGGACAATTGCAAAATCAGGGGTTTGAAGTCTCATGATTATCACGTTTTAATGCAACAATTGTCACCCATCTTAATAAGAGGATTGCTTCCAAAGAAGTCAAGGAAAATAATATCTCACTTATGTTCATCCTTTATTAATTTATGTCAGCGCATTATAGATATAGAGAAACTACAACATCTGGAGGATGAGATTATTGCGATTTTATGCGAGCTTGAAAGATATCTTCCGCTGTCTTTTTCTGATATAATGATATATCTGATAATACATCTTTCAAGGGAAGCCTGACTGTCTGCGCCAATCCATTTTCGTTGGATGTACCCCTTTGAAAGGTACATGAAAACACTAAAAGAATATGTAAGAAATTATGCTTGTCCTGAGGGGTGTATTGCAGAATCTTATCTTGCAGAAGAATGCATGAGATTTTTTGGTGAATTTTTGAGAAAATCGCATGAGAAAGAAGATCAAAATGAAGATTACCAAAGTAATGTAATACTTGAAGGACGTCCAATACCAGCTTGTAAGACAATCACATTGTCTTTTAATGAAAAAGAGTCCGCTCATTTGGCTATGCTAATGAATATGACCATAATAGAACCATATTTAGAGTACGTGCATGCCTCATATTTTTCTATGTTTTGATTGTTTGCAATGTCAATTGTAACGTAAATTTTTATTCTTATACCGTAGTTTGCATTTGGAGGAGCTACAAAGTTTAGACAAGCGCATGGAAAGAAATGCAACATTACTTTGGAAAAATCATATAGCTACATTCTCAAGTCGGATTAAAAAAAAGGTGAATTAAATTTTGAAATGTTACTAATTTATTTCAAATCATATTATGACTAGCTTTATCACCAATTGTTTACAGACACCTATTAGCTCCAAAGAGAACGATGACATGCTAAAATGGATTGCTTATGGTCAGAAGAACGATGCGTTGCCCTATACAGGATACATCATCAATGGGCTGCGTTTTCACACAAAAGACGTTAAGAGGGAAACTCAAAATAGTGGAGTGACTTATGATGCAACAACCATGTGCAGAGAAAGTGCAAAAGATGTTTCTCAAGTGGCTGATGTTGTCAATTATTATGGGATACTTACCAATATAATTTTGTTAGACCATAATGTTTTTTATGTTCCAATAATTAAGTGTCATTGGGCAAACATAAGAAATGGTGTAAAGATTGAGTATGGGTTTACTCTTGTCAATTTACATCAAAGTCAAGCTTCATTTTTAAAAGATCCATATATACTTGCATCCCAAGTGAAACAAGTTTTTTATTTGAGGGAGAATGATTCTTCTAATTGGTATATGGTAGTGAAAGCACCTTCAAGAATTTTTGATGAGCTAGAGATCCAGGACACTATTGAGGTAGTAAACCATGTTGAGGAAGATTTCCAAGAAATCAGTATGGATGTCGATGGATATGTTGATGATGTTTCTTTTGTTAGAGAAGATTGTGAAGGCATACTCGAATAATTTTGAAATGCATGTAGAGTCAATGGATATGTTGCTGAGTACTTGTACCGTTTATATGAAACGTTGAGCTTCTTGGCTATTTAATTTCAGTTAGATATAAGTTTCCTCTTTGCATTCTCTGATGGTAGATCGATGAAAATTTGATATTCTGAAGTCAAAAAAGTATTTTGTACCTTCTTCTTTCAGTTTATGAGAATTTGAAGTATGTTTATTTTTCAAATTATGACTTTGCTGTTTGTTTTGCTTTGCTTTTATCATGGCATGAATATATTTGGTAGTTGATAAATTTCCCCCTTCAAAGTTTCATGTTAGTGAATCTTCCTAGTGACCTAATACCGCACTTGGCACCAACCCTGATTGCACATTCTTTTATACATTTATCATATATATTGCAGAATAGTAGGTTTCTTATCATTGTAATGCCAAATTGATAACTTGGAAGATATATTTAAATTTTTTTTATGCTCCATAATATAGATTGTTTTCATTTATATTTATTTATGCTCCGTAATATACGATTGGTTACTGTTTCTGTTGATATCTGCAATTACTGCATTTACCCTGCAGCTTCAATTTTCAATGTTTACTACATTGTTTAATAACATGCATAAAAAGGGAAAATGTAATTTTTTTTTCTATATTTAGTAATCCTCCCATAGACAAATTGATTCTCTTTATTTTGTAATTCTATATATTTCTTTTGTTAATGTAGGAATTGGCAAAAAAAGAGGAAGATTATCCGCAAACAAAAACAAACCGGGGACCCCCATGAAGAACTCGAAGCAAATATTGAACCCAACGAGCAACCTGAAGTGAATGTAGAAATTAATGTGCAACATGAAGCAAATTTACAAAGCAATGAGCATCATGAAGCAAATTTAGAAACAACCAATCAGGGAACCGAAGCATGTAGAGAAAATGCGGTGCAATCTGAATTAATATGGAAACCAATGAGATTGAAGTTGAAAATAATTTGGTGGAAAACGAGACTGGTTTTCAACTACATGAAAATCTGGTTGAAAAGAAAAAAAAGCGAGGTCTGACAAGAATGGAAAGACTTCCATCAGATCGTGTATCTCTGATTACCGTTGAATTCAATGAAAATGCTATACCAATAGGAGAAGGTTCTGTAAAATTGTCTTCTTACTTAGGACCGCTCATACGGGAGCATGTTCCATTAACAATTGATGATTGGCGGTCAATTGGCGATGATTTAAAGTTCGTGTTGTGGAGTTCCATTCAGGTCTCATTTTCATATAATTATTATGAACTGAGTTTCTTGCTTTAAGAGTGATATTATCCTCATTCAAAATTAAGATTTAATATTCTGTCATGCTTCAACAGTATGTGCTGTCTTAAACTTAAAGTAAATTACATTAAATTTCAACAATAAAAATAGAGAACATAAAATTTCCTTTTGTTTTTTTCTAAATGGCCTGGAAGTCGATGAAACTGTACAAATGCTTGTGCGTGATTCATTGTATTGATGCGGCATTATCCAGTGTAATGCCAAAAATTATTGAATCTGTTACTACTATTATAGATCCAGTCCACGACATGAATTCGGAGAAATTTAACGATGATAAACTTAATGAAACATGCAGTGGTATCAATAGAGTTTATACTTGTAATAAAGTAACATATAAATTTATTTGATTTCTCCAATGCAGTATAAAATATGAAAGTGAAATAGAATTACGTAATGAGAAAATAGAGGAAAAAACAATGGTCTAGCATGTTAAAATTGATGGTGAACAGGGTTTTAAATCTCGGATATCGGTCGCGTTTCGTCTCGGAGATTTTACAGACTCGGTCTCGTATCGGAGGAGATCTCGAACGAGATGAGTCTAACTCGGGAGTTCGTCTCGGATTTTCATCTCAGGTCTGAAAGTTCGTATCAGAATAATCTCAGGGTACATGATATGTTAAAAATGATATTTTAACAAAATGATTTTTAGGAATGCTATAAAAAAACATAGTAACTTAATCTTAAAATGCAAAATAACTTTATTATTCTTTATTTTGCAAAAGATCATTCATACTCTAAATCATAATTTTATTAAAAAAGGAATATTGTTAGATTGGAAACATTAAAAGGATCCAAAACATTAAAATCTAGCATAACTAGACCATAAAATACATAATTTCATAAGTAACATGTATGTAAAAAGACAAATATGAAAACCATAAGCATTGTAAAACGTATACAAACATACAATATAGTCATTTAACATGCAAAATGTAAAATAACAAAAGATTGATATGGCTAGATTTGAGTTTTTTTAATTATAGTTCTAGTTCAGGCACAAATTTAAATTTTAACCAAAAAAAACTAAGATCTTGGACGATATTCCAGTATTTCGTCTCGGTCGATAAATCGTTCGATATTGCAAAATCTCGGGAGATATATTCGAAAGGAGATTTAGAGTGATATTTGCTGTTTCGTTTCGGAAGGAGCCCAAAACGATATCTCGGAGGAGATCTCGGGTGATGTTTGCGAGATTTGAAACAATGATGGTGAAATAACCGTTTTGAAGGCATGATTAGAGTTCAAGCATGATTCAGGCTTGGCTGGGTTACAGATCATGCCGGTTCAAGATTCAAGTCTATTCCATCATAGAGTCGGACCATGAAACGTTGTTATATCAGTGACAGTATGATTCACAATGATGCTTTTTCATCTTTAATTCTCCTATTACTATTACTAATAAATTTAATAGCTTCTATCACCATTGCAGAGACCAAAACTGAACCATGCGGACTTAAGTGCTTTACCACCATAAGAAATAATACCGAAATGAGACCCATATATTTATTCACATGTTCTGTGATTTCTTCTTTTGAAGATAGCCTAAATAGAAACAAATGGTAAACACAGTATTGTCCGCGACATAAATATGTTACTACTATTGTAGATCCAGTCCGCGATATGAATGCATTGAATCATACTTTTTACTGCCTTGCTCACTACAGGCTTCCTCTATAGATTTGTTAAACTCTATAATTTCCATGAAACACTTGAATAATTCTTCCACAAAAAAATGGGGACTTGGTTTTGGACAAGCAACAAATTGTCTTCTAGAACCTATAGTTTTGACAAGAGCTGTTTTGGCTGAGCTTCTTCTCTTTCTCGAAACCACTTAATCGGAAACTCAACTAAAAAATAACTGTCTGTCAGCAATACTATCACAAATTCTTGGTCTTCCGTTCCGGTTAAACTTGAATATTTTTGCATTGTTGTAGCCTTGTGGCTTTGAACTAACTGAGCGCATGTCAATGAGAAAAGACCTGGTTTTCTTGTCAAGAGAACGGTGAGATTTTGCTCCTTAACGTATTCCAGGTTTGCAATATCTTTTTTTTCTTTCTGAAAGCGGGTTTACGACATAATTTTTTCGTTGATGGTGGTATGGACAAATAGGTATGAGTTTTGGAGTGTACGTGTCCTTGCCTTCGTTAATCATCATAGATTTTATTTTATTTTTTCCATTTTTTGACAAGATTTTGACAACTCCAAAAAAGTAGATCAGCTTTACACTTTAGATTATCAAGGTAATATTGTTACCTTGCCTTTGTAGTCCTAACAAAAATAAAACCTTTATTCTTAATATTTCACTATGTTTATCAGTGTGCTTAATGAATTAAATTACTAGCATGCATGCATGGATAAGGTAAGACATGTTTAGTGTAACTTCTAAGGCAGCTTGTGTTATATCTAAGGGTACTTTTTCAGAAACCAATCAAAAAATTTCCCATCCTATCAAAACAATTTCACAAAACATTTATAGCAAAAATATGCAATTTAAATTACATGTATTTGTACCTAAAACTACAGATATTTACTTTCTATGCTACAAATATTTGTCATTTCAATTGCATAAGCATGTAAAATGAAAATTTTGCTATTCCCATTGTGCAAAAATGCATTCTACACTTCAAATATTTGCACCCACTTTTATTGTCATTTTATATTGAACGCGAGAAGGTCAGAAGTCGGAACTATGTTTGGTGAACAATCCTCAATTTTCCTTATGAGGAAGTCCCAGCTCTTTATGAATATTAAATAGGAAAAGGTAAATAAATCAAAGTGTATATTGATAAATGGATAATATGAGTTAAAAATACTGGGTTTGGAATTATGTCCAAATAAAATTTGGAAAAGTCGCTGTAAGTGCAGTTCGGTGGCCGTTATTGAAAACTGACTGTATGGGCCTTGATAAAATTATTAAAAATATTAAAAATTTGTGTAAAATCATAATATATGAATTAGAAATAATTGAGGTGAAAAATTACACATTTGAAAGGATAAAAATATATTTTTATCGAAATGAACTATTTTTGAACTAGATTTGAAGTGGTTTTAAAAATAATCAGAATTTCCAATATACGAATTGGAATGGATTTGAATCGAAATTATCTTCGGAATATTTCGATGTTGGATTTCATGATTAAACAGATATGGTTGTGGAAATTTGAAAGATATATTTATATCGTTATTTCCAAGATATTTGTTGGTTTCAAAATTTGATATTGAACATAAGCCGATATATTTTCTATTTAGAGCCTTGTATTTAATATCTAATGGGATTTTGGGTTCGTTGTGAATGGTGTCTTGAATAACAGTGTTCTTGAACCCAGTTTGGAAAAGAATAAATCTTTTAAATAAGATTTAGTGAAATTGTCCAGTTAACTGGTATTTAATTGAAATTGAATTTAAATTGGTTTTTGGTTCTATCATGAGCGGTGTTTTGAATAACACCTGTTCTTTAATCCGATTAACAATAGAGTGTGATTTGGGTTTATCGTGGACTGTGTTTTAAAAAGACATTAGTTATTTCAGCCAGTAAAAGGCAAGATTTCATGTTTGTCATTGTATTTCGAACTGTATGCTTGATCTCTCCTTAATATATATCTGTTTGGCGACGGAGAATTTATTCTCTTGCTTAACGCCCTTCTCTGGGACGTACGAGCTCAGAGGTTATATATTAGCAGAAATCAATAGTACGATGTAGATTGCCGATGTGGCATGTTTGATTTTCCAAAGTTAAATAATCATAAATATTGATTTTTGGAAAGATAAAAACCAAGTGGTGTTTTAATGAATCTGTAATTAGATTGAAATGTGAATTGATAATTTAAATTATCAAATTTGGAAAGTGATCGAGAATGGAGTATCACTAGCTTTGCTCCAAAGCGATAGTCAAATCTTTAATTAGATTTGAACGTGATAGGGTAATTAATATTTACCGATAACACCGTGGTATTAGATATAGAGTATTACCAGTTTTTCTCCATGGGATGAATATGTTGGGATTGGGAAATAAAACAAATGATTACTTCGGTGTGGTTCGCTAATCCCGACTAGTTTGGAAAGCCTTAATATGGTTTGAAATGATATCCAAAGGAAGATTAAAGAATAAATTTAGAAGAATTTATCTTTGATAAATTAATGGGAACCTTTCCCTAAGAATGTGAAAATTTGAATAAAAGAATATTCTGAATTGGAATGAGGCGTATGTTGTGTTTGTGTAACACGTGTTTATTATATACGCGGGTTATTCGGAAAAGCCGGGTTTATACCCATTCTGAATAACCGATTCGACGATAAGTCGAAGATGAAGACGGTGGTTGAAGACCGGAAGTCTTTACATCATTTGGATGATTATTGATGATCTTGATTGGGCTGTACACCCAAGAGGAGGGAATCAGTTGGTGATCGTCCAGACATACTTGGAGATCGAAGGATATGCGAGGAAAGTGCCTCCGGTTTCGTTCAGACCCAGAACGAACTTGTAAATGGACTGTGTGTCTGACATTGGATTTTATTCTATGTTGATTGATCTCTATTAAATATATATCTGTTTGGCCATGGGGAATTTATTCTCTTGCTTAACGCCCTTCTCTGAGACGTACGAGCTCAGAGATTGTATATTGATGGACAACAATCGCATGGAGTGAATTGCCTGTGTGGCATGCATAAGTGGCAATTGATCAAGGCTTTTGTTGAAAAGAAAAGTCTTGTGGTTGATGATCAAAGCACGGCCTGTGTGGCATAGCTTTGTGTATGGCGTTAATTTGCGAGCCTCACACCTCGGTATGAGTCAAAAACGGGATATGGACCCAAGGAATGCACGACGTTTCTTTCTAGCAATGTGTGACGGCCCGCCCCGCACCAGCCTGCATTTCCTCCGAAAGTGCGCTGTACACATGCCCGACTAGCACGGGACGGTCGCCAGAAGAAAGGAAAGAAGGGAATGAGCTAATCAAGAACCTGTAGAATGTCTCACAGCGCATGGAATAAAATATAATAATAACATACTTGACATAAAACAGGTGAGACAGTACATAAGCTGATAACTAAAACCAACATCAACATCAAAGCAGCTGAAATCCAAATACAGCTTATTACAACTTTCCAAATTTACTGTCTCTAAAACAAAAGAAAACTGAAGTAGAAGATGCACTACTAATGCCCAAGCAATGATCTTCAACAAAAAAGTGAGAATGCTATATATATCATACGAGGAAGCCTCCTGCTCATCTCCGGATCATCTACCCGTGGATCACCAGCTAACATGTCTCTAGTCTGCTCGTGTGAGCACCCAGAGTAATAAGAGGAGACATAAAACTCTGGGTCAGACATAAAGCCTTTTATGAGCGATAAGCATCTAAACAGAACAATAACAAGTATACTAAACCATACCTGAACCTGGGCCTGCAACCAAAGAGTTAGTACCACATACCGTACAATACTCTAAGGTGCCATAATAGATAGTGTAAAGAATACGGGGGTGGGGTGTATATGTCATAAGGGTGGCAAACAAATCAAGCACAGCATCCATCCTCGCATCTCTCACTCAGTGCGTAAAGCATACGATGTCCACCACTGACAATCACTAGACCCATCGAAGTAGTGGCGGAGTTCAACTTGTACAACTACTGCTACTACCAAGCTTACCACATGGAGTCATGACCAAATCTTTACAAATGACCCCACTTCATTGGTCTATAGCCCTTTAGTCGTACCTAGGCCACTGCGGCCCTGAATCCATTCACGTACCTCCCATACATAGTGATCCAAAGTCATAGACATCGATAGCTCCTTGGCACACGTCCCGCAGCAAAGCCCAATCATGAAGTGAACTCATCGGTTCCCAACTGGATCCTGAGTTCTAACTTCCCATATTGGACTACCTTTGCATCTCGGGTTATTGGTCAATATTGGGTCGGGTCGGGTCGCCCTCTAACCATCGGTTCGGGTCGGGTCCTCTACTTTGAATTGGATCTGTTCGTAGTCTTCCCCTGTAGTGGTTCGGTTCGGGTCCACAGCGTTGCATCGGTTCGGGTCGGGTGTCCCACTTCGGGTCGGGTCGGGTTGCCATCTGCCATTCAGTTCGTTCTCCCGCTCCGATAAGCTCCCTCGTTCTTCATTTACTCCGATCCGATCCCTTCGCCTTACTCCAGTCCGAGCCCTTCACCCTTAAGTCGATCCGATCTGGGCCCTTCGTCCTTAAGTTGATCCGATCCGAGTCCTTCGTCCTTAAGTCGATCCGATCCGAGCCCTTCGTCCTTAGGTCGATCCGATCCCCAACTTAACCAACATGGCCTTCCTTTTTGCCAAGCCTCTTTTGTGCGAGACTTCAGTTCGGGTCGGGTTCCTTGCCTAGGTCTCCTATCCGATCCGAGCCCATATCCGATCCGATCCGAAACCCTGCACAACTTTCTGCAACTTTTTCCAGCAACTTGTTTATGCCATTCGACGACGTTTTTGACCAGTCTAACTATTCTAATCAATCACAAATCATCCCAAACAGTCATAGCAACATAGCAAACTAACCACAAACACCAAAATAATGGATTTACATGTCAAAATGGATCAAATATACCCAAAACCCCATATTTTCCCTTAAGCATGTTAAACAAAACTAATCATAGGGTTAACAAAACCTAACCAAATTCCTACCAGAGGCATAAAATATTATTTTCGAATTTATAGATATTTTTCCAGAATTTATTAGTGTATAAATTTGCTAATCTTCACTAATCACCCTTAATTAACTATAATTAGTGTCAAAACAATGCTAATCACTCACCTTGGCCACAAATAAAATTCTCAGAACTGAAACCTCGCTGATTTGGGTGAATACTGGTGTCTAACAGCAGCTCTAACCTTGCTTTCGTGTTTCCTCTCCTTAATTTGATATAGATTAAGCCAAAACTTGATTAGAAAGTGATTAGAAGGTGATCTGGGTGTTGGAGGCCATTGCTAGGGTTCCAAGAATGAAAGTGGCGGCTGAAAGAAATGTTTTCTAACCCTAATCCGCCCCTATACATCTCCAATCCCGAAATCCCCTTTGGGTCTAGCTGCTAATTACCCGGTTAAGCCCAATTAAGCTGTTTTTCACCATCTGAAACTTGTTTCAGCCATATCTCCCAAACGGTGAGTCCGTTTGGCTAATGTGATCACTCTACGGAATTGTAAACCATTATCCGAAGCCAATGGAAGTGGTTTCAGGTCAAAATTCCCTTCCAGTCAAAAGTTATGGCCAAAACAATGCCAACCAGGGGTAAAATGGTCATTTAAAAATTGGGAAAAATCACGAACATGGGAAATGACTCGAATAGTCGTCTCCCAAAGTTACATGGCCATACGACTTCGTGAGTGAAAGAAATAAATATTCTACGATCCTATGATACGTAGAATGCGGGTCGTTACACTCTCCCCCCTTTAGAAATTTCGTCCCTGAAATTCCTTAACTCAAGACATACAAAAGATCCCGCACGCCTAATAGCCACATACAACAATTAAACATGCAAAACAAGCAAACAAGCCTACCCTAGCATGCGGAAATCTAAATCGAAGACAAAACCTTACCAGGCAAAGAGTTCTGGATATGTCTTCTTAATGTTCTCCTCTGTCTCCCAAGTACAATCATTCTCGGTCTCGCCCCAATGAACTTTGACTAGCTTCACCGCCTTCCTTCGAAGTTGCTTCATGTCGCGCTCGACAATACGGACCGGCTTGCGGTTCCCAACTGCCTCGGGTTCTACTTCGAAGTCCTCTAACTGATCAGGTGAAATAGTCATATCTGGGTCGTGAACGAACTTCCTTAGTTGGGAAACATGAAATACATTGTGAACTCCCGCCATCTTCTCTGGTAAGCCAACTCTATATGCCAAATTCCGGACTAGTTCAAGAACAGGGAATGGGCCAACAAATCTTGGTGCTAACTTGCCTCTCCTGCTAAATCGTATCACGCTCTTCAACGGAGAAATCTTGACAAACGCCAAGTCACCAATGGAGAATTTTAGGTCTCTTCTCCTCTTATCAGCATAACTCTTCTGCCTATCTTGGGCAGCCTTCATTCGTTGTTGAATGATCTTGATCTTATCTGAAGTTTCCCTCACCACATCTGGTCCAAGCATAAACTTCTCGCCAGTCTCTATCCAACATGATGGTGAGTTGCACGGTTTTCCGTACAAAGCTTCAAACGGAGCCATCCCAATACTGGATTGGTAGCTATTATTATATGCAAACTCTACTAGATGCAAATGGTCATCCCATGATCCACCAAAATCCAGTACACAAGCTCTCAGGAGGTCTTCCAATATGCGACTCACCCTCTCCGTCTGACCGTCGGTCTGAGGATGATATGCGGTACTGAGATGTAACTCTGACCCTAGAGCCTCTTGTAAGCTCTTCCAAAACCCACTAGTGAACAACGGGTCTTGGTCACTCACAATGCTTTCAGGTACTCCATGAAATCTCACTACCCACTTCATATATAATTCTGCTAACTTAGTCGCCGTTCTGGTCGATCTGACTGGTATGAATCTTGCACTCTTAGTCAATCGATCCATGATTACCCAAATGTTATCATGTCCCGATCTAGTCCTTTGTAAACCATCAATGAAATCCATTGACACTTGTTCCCATTTCCATTCTGGAATTTCTAATGGTTGCATCAAACCACTAGGCTTCTTTTGCTCAGCTTTAACTAGCTGGCAATTCATGCATTTGGATATAAACCTCCCAATGTCTCTTTTCATCCCTTCCCAGTAGTAGGTCTGCTTCATATCTCGATACATCTTGTTACCACCGGGGTGTATAGTCAGTTTTGAGTGATGACATTCTCTAAGCACTTCATCTCTCAATCCATTGACATTGGGTACAACAAGTTTTCCATTCTTTCTAAGCCATCTGTCTCGATCAAGCCCATACTTGTCCATCTCCTCATCGATACCCATCTCTAACTTGGAGATGATTTCCAATAGGTTAGGATCGTCCCTCTGACTAGAGCCGATCCGCTCAATCAAAGTGGGTCTGATCGTCAAACTTGCTAACATTTCTGGATCCAATTCGCACTTTGGTCTGAAATCATACCCAGCGATGTACTCCAGTTGCTTCCATTCTAGAAACATAGCCCCTAAACTGGCATGTCTCCTACTCAATGCATCAGCTACCGCATTACCTTTCCCAGGCGTGTATGCGATATCAAAATCATGCGAAGCCAAGAACTCTAACCATCTCTGCTGACGGAGATTTAGATCCTTCTGGGAGAAGAGATATTTTAACGACTTATGATCTGTAAACAGCTCAAATCTTTCTCCCAAGAGATAGTGTCTCCACATCTTTAACGCGAACACGATCGCTGCCAATTCCAAATCATGGGTAGGGTATCTTCTCTCGTGCGGTTTCAATTGCCGACTTGCATAAGCTACAACCCTACCGCCTTGCATCAATACAGCACCCAGTCCGGTACCACAGGCATCCGTGTATACCGTCATCTCTTCATTCCCCTTAGGAATGACTAACACTGGTGCGCATGTCAACTTGTCCTTTAGACTCTTGAATGCTTTCTCGCACCTTTCTTCCCAGACAAAAGCTTGATTCTTTTTGGTCAACTGGGTCAATGGTGCTGCTATCTTGGAGAAACCTTGGATAAACTTACGATAATATCCAGCTAACCCCAAGAAACTTCTTACATCTGTTGCATTATTGGGCGTAGACCAATCCTTTACCGTGGCCACCTTCGCAGGGTCCACGGCAATACCATTCTCGGAAACAACATGACCCAAGAACCTCACTTCCCTCCTCCAGAAGTGACACTTAGAAAACTTTTCTTTCAATTGGTGTTTTCTCAACACCTCCATCACTATTCTTAAATGTTCCTTATGTTCTTCCTCTGTCCTCGAGTAGACCAAAATATCATCAACGAACACAAGGACTAACTTATTCAACTGATCTTTGAATACCCTATTCATAAGATCGACAAAATATGCTGGGGCATTGGTCAACCCGAATGGCATCACCAACTACTCATAAAATCCAGATGGCGTCCGAAATGCTGTTTTAGCTATACTCTCAGCTTCCACTCTAAGCTGATGAAAACCTGTCGTGAGATCCAACTGAGAAAATACTCTCGCGCCACCCAACTGATCGAACAAATCATCTATCCGCGGTAGAGGATAAGGTTCTTCCTCGTCACTTTATTCAACTCGCGGTAGTCTACACACAAACGAAGAGAACCATCCGCCTTGGTAGCAAACACAACTGGTGCTCCCCATTCAGAAACATACCTTCTGATAAATCCCTTCTTCAAAAGATCGTTGACTTGCACCTCGAGCTCTCGCTACTCCCTTGGTGCCATACGACGAAGTGGCATCACTATAGGTCTGGCATCTTTCACCAAATCAACACGGAACTCAATCTCTTGATGTGGTGGAAGCCCGGTCACTTCTTCGAAAACGTTTGGATACTGGCTAACCACGGGCAAACCTGACAACTCACTA
The DNA here is from genome assembly GCA_030737875.1 of Allium sativum. Classification (NCBI taxonomy): domain Eukaryota; kingdom Viridiplantae; phylum Streptophyta; class Magnoliopsida; order Asparagales; family Amaryllidaceae; genus Allium; species Allium sativum. The sequence goes on along the minus strand of CM060925.1, from coordinate 299,327,650 downwards.
TGCGGAATGTCGAGGGAGTTTAGAAAACTAGCCAATACCCCCTCACTGGGTAGACCACCAAACACTATCCTCCGCCCATCATCCGCTCTAGCTGTCACCAAAAAGCCCTCACAGTCTACCACCACCCCGTATCTTTGGATCCAATCTACTCCCAAAATAATGCCAAACCTAGTAAAGCCCAAAACAAAGCAATCACAAACAAACATGCATCCATGACTCGATAAGACCACATTACGACAAATCATGCTAAGGCTAGTCGAACCACCAATCAAGTTCGTCACTACTAAAGGTCTATCGACCATCTCGGGCTCCAATCCCAACCTACCTACCAGGTCACTAGATATGAAAGAACTGGAAGCTCCGGTATCAAACAAAACTCTAACAGGAACATCATAAACAGAAAGCATACCTTGAATGACGACATTCTTTCCCTTCTCCGCCGCAGTTGGGGCATTTGACGAAGAAGGAATAGCATTAAGGGCATAGGCTTTCACCATTTGCTTTTCTTTAGGGGGTTGCGGACACTTGTCCTTGTGATGTCCCATTTGGCCACAGTTGAAGCACTTCCTATCCGCTGGCTTGGCCCGACAATTACTAGCATAATGGCCCTTCTTACCACAGCTGAAGCACTCAACATCTTGCTTATTCTTTTTCTTCTGGCCATCCTTAGTCTGACTCTGCTTTCTCTTATTCTGGGAACCACCCTTGCCTCCACCACTTGCTTGTGGCTTTGGCTCATCTGCGGACGCAACCTCAGTCTTCGACTTAGGGTAGAGACTTTCTGATCTTAATGCTTTCCCCATAATTGATTCAAACGTCTCATCGATGTGGTTAATAAGTTTTTCCCCCAAGTACTGATCCAAACCATTTATGAATTTCTCATTCTTTTTCTCGGCAGTATCAATAAGAGATAACCCATACTTCGACAAAGTGTCGAATTCAGCAATATACTCCGAGACAGCTCTGCCATTCTGCTTGAGCTCCAAGAATTTCTTAAACAGCACTGACTTCTGAGCAGCTGGAATGAACTTCTCACTAAAGCGAACCTTAAACTGCTCCCATGTAATCTGATCTTCAGGAGTAGCTGCCTTTATAGCATTCCACCAATTCATTGCCTGCCCTTGCAGCTGATGGGATGCTAGCTTTCTCTTCATCGCATCCTCGATACCCAAATCCTCGAAGATACGTTCGCAACTATCCAACCAATCCTGAACATCCGTGGCCGACTCCATTCCATGAAACGGCTTCCCACTAAGGCTAGTATAATCCTTATTCAGCTTGGCGAAGTCGACTCTCGGCGCCTGCACTATTGGACCACCACCATTTCCACCATTGGGAGCTGTGTCCTCTGCACATCCCTAAGCATCTCTCTCATGAGGTCAGTAAACATCGTCCTCATGTCAGCAGCATTCCCATTATTGGTCCCTCTACCAGTACCTCTAACATATCGGCTCATCGTCAATCTGTAAAAAGAAACGATTAATGACCCCATAGTGGTGCTAGTGCAGTACGACTTCATTCTTATACTACTAATAGTATATACATATATAGCTTTTGAAAACCAAAGTAATCACAAATACGCTCTCTCGTATACGTATATTATCTCTCCCTGATAACTTCCCTAGGTTAACTACGCAACCTAGAGCTCTGATACCAAGTATGACGGCCCGCCCCGCACCAGCCTGCATTTCCTCCGAAAGTGCGCTGTACACATGCCCGACTAGCACGGGACGGTCGCCAGAAGAAAGGAAAGAAGGGAATGAGCTAATCAAGAACCTGTAGAATGTCTCACAGCGCATGGAATAAAATATAATAATAACATACTTGACATAAAACAGGTGAGACAGTACGTAAGTTGATAACTAAAACCAACATCAACATCAAAGCAGCGGAAATCCAAATACAACTTATTACAACTTTCCAAATTTACTGTCTCTAAAACAAAAGAAAACTGAAGTAGAAGATGCACTACTAATGCCCAAGCAGTGATCTTCAACAACACAGGGAGAATACTATATATATCATACGTGGAAGCCTCCTGCTCGTCTCCAGATCATCCACCCGTGCATCACCAGCTAACCTGTCTCGAGTTTGCTCGTGTGAGCACCCAGAGTAATAATAGGAGTCATAAAACTCTGGGTCAGACATAAAGCCTGGTATGAGCGATAAGCATCTAAACAGAACAATAACAGGTATACTAAACCATACCTGAACCTGGACCTGCAACCAAAGAGTTAGTACCACATACCGTACAATACTCTAAGGTGCCATAATAGATAGTGTAAAGAATACGGGGGTGGGGTGTGTATGTCATAAGGGTGGCAAACAAATCAAGCACAGCATCCATCCTCACATCTCTCACTCAGTGCATAAAGCATACGATGTCCACCACTGACAATCACTAGACCCATCGAAGTAGTGGCGGAGTTCAACTTGTACAACTACTGCTACTACCAAGCTTACCACATGGAGTCATGACCAAATCTTTACAAATGACCCCACTTCATTGGTCTATAGCCCTTTAGTCGTACCTAGGCCACTGCGGCCCTGAATCCATTCACGTACCTCCCATACATAGTGATCCAAAGTCATAGACATCGATAGCCCCTTGGCACAAGTCCCGCAGCAAAGCCCAATCATGAAGTGAACTCATCGGTTCCCAACTGGATCCTGAGCTCTAACGGACTACCTTTGCATCTCGGTTTATTGGTCAATACGGGGTCGGGTCGGGTCCCCCAGAGCTATCGGTTCGGGTCGGGTCCTCTACTTCGAATTGGTTCTGTTCGTAGTCTTCCCCTGTTGTGGTTCGGTTCGGGTCCACAGCGTTGCATCGGTTCGGGTCGGGTGTCCCACTTCGGGTCGAGTCGGGTTGCCATCTCCCATTCAGTTCGTGCTCCCGCTCCAATCATCTCTCTCGTTCTTCATTTACTCCGATCCGATCCCTTCGCCTTACTCCAGTCCCAGGCCTTCATCCTTAAGTCGATCCGATCCGGGCCCTTCGTCCTTAAGTTGATCCGATCCGAGCCCTTCGTCCTTAAGTCGATCTGATCCGAACCCTTCGTCCTTAAGTCGATCCGATCCCCAGCTTAACCAACATGGCCTTCCTTTTTGCCAAGCCTCTTTTGTGCCAGACTCCAGTTCGGGTCGGGTTCCTTGGCCAGGTCTCCTATCCAATCCGAGCCCATATCCAATCCGATCCGAAACCCTGCACAACTTTCTGCAACTTTTTCCAGCAACTTGTTTACACCATTCGACGACGTTTTCGACCAATCTAACTATTCTAATCAATCACAAATCATCCCAAACAGTCATAGCAACATAGCAAACTAACCACAAACACCAAAACAATGGATTTACATGTCAAAATGGATCAAATATACCCAAAACCCCATATTTTCCCTTAAGCATGTTTAAACAAAACTAATCATAGGGTTAACAAAATCTAACCAAATTCCTACCAGAGGCATAAAATATTATTTTCGAATTTATAGATATTTTTCCAGAATTTATTAATGTATAAATTTGCTAATCTTCACTAATCACCCTTAATTAACTGTAATTAGTGTCAAAACAATGCTAATCACTCACCTTGGCCACAAATAAAATTCTCAAAACTGAAACCTCACTGATTTGGGTGAATACTGGTGTCTAAAAGCAGCTCTAACCTTGCTTTCGTGTTTCCTCTCCTTAATTTGATATAGATTAAGCCAAAACTTGATTAGAAGGTGATTTGGGTGTTGGAGGTCATTGCTAGGGTTCCAAGAATGAAAGTGGTGGCTGAAAGAAATGTTTTCTAACCCTAATTAGCCTCTATACATCTCCAATCCTGAAATCCCCTTTGGGCCTACCTGCTAATTAACCGGTTAAGCCCAATTAAGCAGTTTTTCACCGTCTGAAACTTGTTTCAGCCATATCTCCCAAACAGTGAGTCCGTTTGGCTAATGTCACAACACTACGGAATTGTAAACCACCATCTGGAGCCAATGGAAGTGGTTTCAGGTCAAAATTCCCTTCCAGACAAAAGTTATGGCCAAAACAGTGCCAACCAGGGGTAAAATGGTCATTTAAAAATTGGCAAAAATCATGAACATGGGAAATGACTCCAATAGTCATCTCCCAATGTTACATGGCTATACGACTTTGTGAGTGAAAGAAATAAATATTCTACGATCCTATGATACGTAGAATGCGGGTCGTTACACAATGGGTGATATCCGTGACCTACCAGCCCTGGCATTTATATACTCTTTACTTGTGTGGTTGTTGGAATGCGAGGCGCCTCGAATATATGGTCAATAACTGACACTATGTGAGCCGACGTACAGACCATTATATAGGTCCTATAGGATCGAGAAACGTGTGTTCAGGAATAACTAATCCTCAAAAGTAAGAGAGGACCGGCCTTTGAGGTTCCAAGGGATCGCTGTGTGTGGTCCTGAGACATTTGCTAGAGTGTCTCGAACAGAGAGGAGCTTTCCCTTGCCTCGACTCATGATGGAATCCAATTTCCAATACGTGACTTTCAGTTTTATTTGTAGAGCCTAGTATGGCGACACAGTGGTATGGGACACTTATGCCGTCTATGATTGATACTTATGATTGAAATTGTTATGACACTATACACTTAAAATAGTATCAAATGATTTGTTTCAAAAGTACCAAGCATGTTTGGCTATTATAAGGTAAAAACTCTATCCTCCGGCTTGCGTTGCATTGTGTGATGGGACCTGGGTCTTTTAATAGCTTCATTTTTCTTTATTTAGCATTGCGCTGTTTGTTTTATGCATTGGTATTCTTGGGAGGAAACCCGTTCCATGTTATACGGCGTGGTCCCTTGATTTACCTAACTTTAAAATAAAGATTAATAACTGTTTTAGTTCTCACACCAGTCACATAACTGACCTGGAGTTTATTGTTTTAACGAAAACTCTGGGTGCCCTTATTTTCCGCACGGGCAGCTAGTAGTTTTGGATTTGCAGATTTATTTTCACAGGATCCTGGTTTACAGCTGAAATGATATTCGGAAGGCTCTGTACCCGTATATCTCCTTTCAGTTGTATGTTGTATTATTTTTCCGCTACTATGTAATTTATTGTAATCTCTGATATTTATCGAATGTGTAATATTTATTCACACACTGTATATTCTTGTATTCTGATGGAATTGTTGTAATGAACAATGAAATGTTCTTCTGTTTGCGTTCTGATTTGTCGGGTTCTCAAAGTAATTCGTTTTTTCTCTTCTCTTCGGAAATTGGGGAAGTTCGGGTCGCTTCATTTGGTATCAGAGCCTTGGTTTACAGAGCTCGAGAACAAGACACATTGGAACCGAATGAAAGAATTCATTAGAGATTGGACTAGTAATGTCCAATAAGAATGGCTCGTTAGAGATGGGATCAGTAGTGTCCTAGAACGAGTGTAAAGAGTGAAATTTTTTTGAAATATAAAATCGAAAACAAATTTGTTTTGAAATTTAAATCGTTTTATACGTATTTGAATATTTTATTTATATTGAATTTGGACAATCGAGTATATAAAGATTTTGCATATACGCGTCATGAACGTATATTCGAAGTTTTAATATATTGGATAGATATAGAATCACACTCTAGTCGCCCAGAGATGATTCTGATGATTGATGCATCGTCTTCAGAGTTGATGTTCGAGTGCGGAAAGTGAGATATCTATATATTCCCATTAGACTGGTGTGAGAACCAAAACTAGATATGTTTGTTGTTGTGATTTGCATCAAAAACATGATTTTCTGTATATGTATCAAAATTATGAATTTGAAACATTAATTCACTAATTGATTGGTGGTTGTGGTGTTTGTTTATTTGTTTGACATTTTGAACCATTTAGCCTAATTGAACCGAATATTGAACTATATTGAAAATTGTTTGGAATTGCATGCATATACATGTACTTACATTGAATAGGTCATAGCAAGGAGGCTAGAGCAGAGAATAAAATTGTTTTCCCAACAAATAGGTACATGTTTACAAATTTATTGGGATTTGATGATTTTATGAGCCGATTGGCTAGCCGCTTGGTTGTTTCTTTTTCTTTTTGGATTGATGAGGGCCATGGGAGGCTATTTGAAATATCCCGAAGACCCTGGTGCAGGGGAGGTTATGGCGAAATTTTTCGAAAATTTAGGGTGTTAGCCAAATTTTTGAAATTTTTTGAAAAAAATCTTAGAAACTGAAAAGTTGAAAAACTTAAGTCGTTAAGAAAATAATGGAAGTTGAGTTGGTTTGTAAAACAACTTTCAGCTTCGTTCCTTTTCGGGGACGAAAAGTTTTAAGTGGGGGAGATTGTAATAACCAGGAAATGCGATCTAATTTAAAATTTTTATTTTGGAAATTTTAATGAATTTTGATTATTTAAAATGAATTATTTAAAATAATAACAATGAGAAATTTATTTTGAATAGAATTGGAACGTATATATTTATTTGAATCGTCGTTAGAATATAAATATTTATTTTTAATTATTAAAGGAATTGAAAATGACGCGGTAGTTCGAAAATTCGATTTCTAATTTTAAATGAATGTACAGGATTCAAAATAAACCGGATTTTAGTGAAACCAAAAATATTGTAATCTCTGATATTTATCGAATGTGTAATATTTATTCATACTCTGTATATTCTTGTATTCCGATGGAATTGTTGTAATAAACAATGAAATGTTTTCCTGTTTGCGTTCTGATTTGTCGTGTTCTCAAAGTAATTCGTTCTTTCTCTTCTCTTCGGAGGCCGGGGAACCAAAATAAGATTGGACCTATTGTTGTGATTTGGCACCAAAAATGTGATTTTTGACTATATATCAAAGTTATGTTATTGAAAAGATAATCAACTAATTGATTGTTGATTGTGTTGTTTGATTAGTGGTTGATTAATAAAAATTTGAACCTTTAAACAAATTGAACCAAATATTGAGTTGTATTGAAAATTAGTCGCATTTGCAAGCATATACATGTACTTACATTGAATAGGTCATAGCAAGGAGGCTAGAGCAGAAGAATAAAATTGTTTGCCCGACAAATAAGTACATGTTTACTAATTTCTTGGGTTTGTATGATTTTATGAGCCGATTAGCTAGCCGCTTGGCTGTTTCTTTTTCTTTTTGGATTGGTGAGGTCCATGGGAGGCTAATTGAAATATCCCGAAGCTCCCGGTGCAAGGGAGGTTATGGCGAAATTTTTCGAAAATTTAGGGTGTTAGCCAAATTTTTGAAAAATTTGAAAGGTTCCTAGAAACTAAAAAGTTGAAGAACTTTAGCCGTAATGAAAAGAATGAAAGTTGAGTTAATTTGTTAAACAACTTTCGGCTTCGTTCCTTTTCGGGGACGAAAAGTTTTAAGTGGGGGAGATTGTAATAACCCGGAAATCCGAGCCAATTTTAAAATTTTATTTTGGCAATTTTGATGAATTTTGAATATTTAAAATGAATTATTTTAAATAATAACGACGAGAAATTTATTTTGATTAGAATTAGAACGTATATATTTATTTGAATCGTTGTTAGAATATAAATATTTTATTTTAATTATGTACCGAGCCTGAAATGGCGCGATAGTTCGAAAATTCGATTCAAAATTCAAATGAATGTACAGGATTCAAAATAAACCGGATTTTTGCGAAACCAAAAATATTAGAATCTATATGAGAATATCTTTCCAACGAATCCGAAAAATTGAAATTTCATAGCGGGGATAAAAAGTTGTGCCCAGTTGAAAATTCAGAATAGTCGTTATGGAATTCTAGCCCTTAAAAATGGAAATTTTGCAAACGGCCTCGGTTTTCGACGAAACCACTTTTGTTAGATCCATGATGTCAAATTATTGCTAGGTTTCAAAATTCGTAATTTTCTGAATCAATATGTGAGCGTGGCAAAAGAAAACGTGTTTTGACATTTTCAGTCAATTTCGATCAACCAGAAAATGGCCATTTTTCAAACGGTCTCAGAATTTGGCGAAATTAGTTTTGTTAGAACCGTATCGTCAATACGAAGCTATAAAATACTTTTTGGGAATTCTTAGGGTTAGTATGTGGCCCCGGTAAATTGAAATGTGCGTTCAAATTCAATATGTAGATTTATATTTTGATTTTGATGAAAACTGATCGAAACGATCGAATCAGCTTACGATACATATCCCATTGTGTACGGAATGCAGGTAATTAACTATGGACGACAGTCGGTGGGTTCGATTTAGGGCTCAAACAAAAGTGATGCTTTTCATGGAAAAATATATAATTATTAAAATTATATATTAAGCAGTGATGCTTTTCACCAGTTCTTGTTGCAGTCATGATGGGGGGTTCTCGCTTCGCGGTTTGGTGGCGAATGGGAGACTCTTACCCTCACATGTCCCTTGCGGGTGTGTGTTAGGCAGTGGCCGAGAGGCTCGAGAGGGTCGCCGTATAACAAGTGTATTGGGGGACCATGTGGGAGCCACGGTGGGTATTACCTGCTGCTTGAGGGATGAAGTGATGGTTGCAAAGCCTACCGGATTTCATTGGCTATTTCAACGTGGTATCAGAGCTTTGGTTAAGCTTAGTTCTAGAATATAACATATTAACGAACTCGTCAGAGATAGAACCAGTGGTGTTCTAAGACGAATAACTCATTACAGATAGGATCAGTAATGTCCTAGTATGTGTAAAACAGAGTCAGAATAACTCGTTAGAGATGGGGTCAAAAATGCCCTAGAACGAGTTGGGAGTTATATGTTTATAAATAATGTATTTGTGATTATATATAGTCTGGTTTCAAAAATATGATTTTTGAATATATATAAAAGATATATATTTGAAAAGTTAAAAACAAAGAGGCTGTTGTTTCTATTGTGTGATTGTGGATTTGATTAATTAAATTATTAGAAAGATAGTTAATTTAATCAATGAATGAAGGGTAAATCTATGCAATTAAATCAAGTATTGAACTGATTTAAAAATAGATATAAATATATACATGTGCATTATATATGTTTGAACAGGTAAAAGGATTAGCTGTTGAGTAAAGAATTTATTTGTGTGCCTGACAAATAGGTAAACCTTAATGAGTTGGATGCGCAGTTTTATTATTCTATCAACTCCTATGAATGCCATTAGATGCGGAGTGCTGGTTGTTTTGTGTGTAATAATAAACGTCGCCATAGGATAGTAACAATTAATTTTGAACTACACTACATGGCATACTTCTTGACGATAGACATACTTCATCATATACCACATAAGCATTTGGAGCTTGTGTGACGAGGTTAAAGATTTACCATACGAGCGAGAAGCTTGTATGGCGATGACTATATTTTACAGGTTGAACTGATGACTGATATGGACTATGTAAAATATAACGGTAAATTTCCATATTAATAAAAACCCCACACGGGTCTGGAGATGACATTAAACACGTCTCTCTGGTCATTAAGGCACAAAAACAATTTATAGGGTGACGAGAATTTATTCTCTGGAGTTATGATCTATACACACTCCCCTGTGGACACCGGAATATATCACTATAAATATGTGCGTGCTTATTAGGATTTATTGGGTACCTAATACGGCCCAATAAATTTCCAAACTCCTCCCCGTACAAAGGAGATTATGGCGAAATTTTTCGAAAATTTACGGTGTTAGCCAAATTTTTGAAGAATTTGAAAATTCTAAAAACTGAAAAGTAGAAGAATGGAAGCCAGAAGGAAAGTTGAGTTGGTTAATTAAACGACTTTCGACTTTGTTCCTTTTCGGGGATGAAAATTTTAAGTGGAGGAGATTATAACAACCCAGAAAATCTGAGCCAGTTTAAAATTTTTAATTTGGATATTTTAGTGGATTTTAGATATTTAAAATAAATTATAGTAAGAAGAGTATGTTTGAATCGATGTTTGAAAATAAATATAATTATTTTAAATTATAAACAAGGCCTAAAATGGCGAGATAGTTTCAAAATTTCAATTCAAACTTTGACTGACTATACCGGGTGCAAAATAAAATGGATTTTAGTGAAACCAAAAATATTTAAATCTGTTAGTGAATATCTTTCTAACGAATCTGAGAAATCGAAGTTTCATAGCGGGAATCAAAAGTTACGGCCAAATGAATTTTCAGAAAGGTCGCTATAGAGAATATATCACACTTGAAAATAGATATTTTGCAAAAGACCTTGGAATTCGACGAAACCACTTTTGTTCGGTCTTGGGTGTTAAATTATTGCTAGTTTTCAAATTTCATAATTTTTTAAGTTAATATGTGAGCGTGGCAAAAGAAAATGTGTTTGGTGAATTTCTGTTAAATTGGATCGACCAGAAAATGGCCATTTTTCAAACGGTCTCAAAATTTGACGAAACTAGTTTTGTTTGGACCGTATCGTCAAAACATAGCTGGATTTATTTTTCTGGAATTTTTAGAATTAGTATGTTGCCCCGGCAAATTGAAATGTACGTTCAAATCAAATATTGAATGTTTTATATTTTAATTTGAAGGAAAACTGAATGAAACATTCGAATGGGCCTGCGAAACATATCCCATTATGTTCGGAATGGGGGTATTTAGCTAGGGACGACAGTCGTTGGGTTTGGATTGGAGTTCGTATGAGATAAGGGGTATTTTATAAATTTAAAAATATATAAATTAAATAAAAAATCTGATTGGGCCTCACTTTTTCTCTCTCTCCTCGGATCTGAGAAAACCCAATAACCCCCTAGCGATATACGGCAGCAGCAGCTCTTTCCTTCTCCCCTCCTTTTCTCTCTGATCTCTCATCAAAACGCATCGGTCCAGTTGGAGATTTTGTAGAGGATCACTCAAGCTTCAAATCAATATAAAGTTGGGATTTTTTCGTGGAGTATTTTGTGAGAACCGACGTCACGAAGTCGGGATGTTCATCACAACGCCGCCGCCGCCGCCTGGTCAGTTCGAGTTTGCCGCCTCCCCCATGGATCCACGCGCCTCTCCTCCCTCTTCCTCGTGGAAAAGACCGATCGACGAATCGTTGCACGGTTTGATCGCAAATCGCGAAACCTAGTTTGAACTATTTGCTGAGAGGTTCGGCTATTATATATTTAAACTGATTTCAACATATAAAAGCGTCTCAAATTTGATTGATCTTTTAAAAATCATATCTTTTTTCTATGTGGTCGAAATTAGTGAAACAGGAGACAGTGGACTCGTGTGGACGTCTTCTACATTTTAGAAGAGACTGGATATTTTTCTGAGCCTTCTGCTATTTTTGGTGGAGTGGAACCCAATGTGAGATTTCTAATTTATAAACGATATGGAAAACAATGATGTATAAATTATTTAGTTGATGTATGAGTTATATAAGCGTTGTACACCTCATGTATAAGCGTTGTAAAAGTTGTATGTTCGATGTATAAGTTATATATGCGTTGTAAAAATTATAAATGCGTTGAAATGATTGAAATGAAGTGAAATGAAATTAAAATATATTTATACATGGATATATATATATATATATATATATATATATATACTCCCCTCGTCCACAGACCATGGACGATATTTATTGGTTGTGATATTGTTTGGATTATTGGTTGATGTGAAATTTGGTGAAAATCATGAATGATTGATTGTGGTTGAAAAATACCTGTTTGTGGTTGAGAATTATTTTGGATGAAACCACATAGGATTAGTTTGTGGAAAAGAAAAATAAACATGCTCGTCTACGTACGAATTAGATGCATGAAATCCCCACTGTAAAAAACCGCGAGGTTTTAAGGTAGAGCGAGGAGCCGTACTAGGGACGGTGTCGGTTTTAACTACCCTGCCGTTATGCTGCTGAAATTTTCAATAATATTCATATGTTAGAATTATTTTCATGTGCTGAAACAATATTCATGTGTTGAATAGAAATTCATGTGTTGAGTGTGAATTCATGTGTTGAATGAAGTTCAGGTGTTGAGTAAATTCTTTGAAAGATAAAAATAACATTTTTATTATATATACAGAATATATAAAATATTAGTATTTTAAATAAATTGTTTTAACACCAAAAATAACATTTTTACCTTACGTATGAACTATATAAAATAATCGTGTTTTGAAATAAATTGTTTTACAATAAAAATCACATTTTTATTATATATATAAACTATAGAAAATATTCATGTATTGAATAGAAATTCATGTGTTGAATAGAAATTCATGTGTTGAATGAAGCTCATATGTTGAATAAATTCTTTGAAAGATAAAAATAACATTTTTATTATATTTATAGAATATATAAAATATTAGTATTTTAAATAAATTGTTTTAACACCAAAAATAACATTTTTACCTTATGTATGAACTATATAAAATAATCGTGTTTTGAAATAAATTGTTTTACAATAAAAATCACATTTTTATTATATATATAAACTATAGAAAATATTCATGTGTTGAATAGAAATTCATGTGTTGAATGAAGCTCATGTGTTGAATAAATTCTTTGAAAGATAAAAATAACATTTTTATTATATATATCAACTATAGAAAATATTCATGTGTTGAATAAAGGACTAGAACGATAAAATTCATATTTTTATCGTATGTGTGAAGTCGAAAACATTCATGTGTTAAATATATAGATTGAACAATAAAATCTACATTTTTATTATGAATATGAAGTGCTAAAAATATTCATGAGTTGAATAAATATTTTTGATGATAAAAATATCATTTTTATCAAATTTATGAAGTGGATATGGTTTTGAAATCGAAGAATGAATTATATTTATATATATAAGTATAAAAAAAATCGAATAACGAAGCTACAACTCGTGTTTTGAAACCGTGATTTCAAACGATTAGTGCGGGAGATCCGACCATCGGATTTTCCCGAAACCGAAACCGTTGGGTTCGCTTTGGAAACATCTTTCCAACGACACCCACTTTGTGAAGATCCAGCGGTTGGATTGTTTGGAATGTTTAATTCAAATCTGAAGAAAAACAGCGCCAGAATCAATTATATTTTTATATATATACCTATAAATATAATTAAATTATATCGAATAACGACGCTGCAGTTCGTATTTTGAAATCGTAACTTCAAACGATTAGCGCGGGAGATCCGACCGTCGGATTTTCCCAAAACTGAAACCATTGGATTCGTTTTGAAAAGATCTTTCTAATGATATAAAATTTGTGAAGATCCAAAAGTTAGATATGTGTAAATCAAATCTAAAGAAAAACAGCGCCATGACCGCGTTATGGCCTAAAGCGTTGTTTGAATGAATTGGCTATTTTTAAATTAATAAAAATAGCGATAAATCATGATAAAATATTTTAAACAATATGGAATGGAAATAAACTAAATTTGCTTAGTTTATTTGATATTTGATGGTTGAATGTGTTTGGCGTGAAAATTACATTAAGGAACAAAATTAGTGATATCGAATAATTTAACCATTGAAATAAATTGATTTGAAATTCTAAATATACGTGAATTATTTGAAAAGGCTGAGCTGATTCTCATTTCAAATAATTGATTGACGAGTGAAAATCGAAGATATGAAGATGGTGCAAGACCGATGATCTTCACGTCGAATGGAGGAGTGCTACTGATGCTCATGATAGGAGTAGCTACCTTGAAGGGGCTGAAGTAGTAGTCGTCCGGACGTACTTGTTGATTGCACGGATATGCGAGGTATTGAGTACCTCCAGTTTCGTTCAGACCCAGAACGAACTTGTAAATGGACTGTGTGTATGACATTGGATTTTGGTCCGTGCTGATTGATCTCTATTAAATATATATCTGTTTGGCGGAGGAGAATTTATTCTCTTTCTTAACGCCCTTCTCTGAGACGTACGAGCTCAGAGGTTATATATCGATAGAAAGCAGTCGCATGGAGTGAATTTCCTGTGTGGCATGCCTAAGTGGCATATGATCAAGGCTTCTGTTGAAAAGCAAAGTCTTGTGGTTGATGATCAAAGCGCGGCCTGTGTGGCATAGCTTTGTGTATAGCGTTGTTTCGCAAGCCTCACACCCCGGTATGAGCCAGAAACGGGAGAAGGACTTCAACGAGGACATGTGTTTCCTTCTAGCTAGGAGTGGTGCTTTGGGTTTTGCACGCCCGGGTATTTTACTCATGTGGATGATGGAAAGCGAGGCCTCGGTTAGTTCGGTCTCTACGGAGCCGATGATTTGGTCGGATATGACCAGTAACGCCCCATAGGGCGGGGAAACGCGGTGTTCAGGAATTTTAATCCACATCGGTGGACCGGCCCTGACGATCCAAGGCTTGACTGAGTACTTGCCTGAGGGGCGGGCTAGAGCGTCTGGAATTCGGCAAGGACGATCCCTTGCCTTGTTTCTTGACGGAAATCCAATTTCGAAATACGACACTGTGCGATTTTGACTGTATATATATATATATATATATATATATATATATGGCGACATGATATATGGTACCCATGCCGCCTATGATTGATAGTTATGATTGAAATTGTTTTTGAAACATATATACACTAGCAATAATATCGAATGATTTGTTTTGCTCGTATCAAGCATATTTTGGCTATTATAAGGTAAAAATCTATCCTCCGGTTTGTGTTGCATTGTGTGATGGGAATGGAGTCAACCCGTTCCGCGAAAGTGGCGTGGTCCTGTGATTAGCCAAATTGTAAGATGTGTTAAGTAGATTTCTCATACCAATCCCATGACTGACTCGTAGTTTGTTTCACTTGCAAACTCGGGTGCCCCTTTTTCTACATGGGCAGCCTTGTATTCAGGTTTTAGCAGGCTCTTTCTGGATAGCTGGAGCTGAAGATAGATTCTACCATTTATCTCTTTTTATGCTGTTCAGCTCCTATTGTATATATTATGTTTTATTTTCCGCTGCAGACATTTATGTATAGCTGAACTGTATTTTGAACTAAGTATGATCCTATATACTGTGTAACTCTGATGATTATGTTTATCTAGTGTATTCTATTGTATATTACCTGGTGTATTTATTTATTTCTGTTCTGCTGTTATCTGTTTATGTGTTATATTCCAAAGATTACCCTTGCCACCGTCGTACGGGGATTGGGGTCGTCACAAAAACAGACTCAAAGTTTATGATAAATAAATATAAAATTCAGTTATATGTAATAATTATAATTAATCAATTTATTATATCTTTTCATCTTAGGCACAAAGTGATAAATTTAAAGCTATCAGAAGTGTTCAACTGCCACATACAGTTAGTCGCAAAGGAATGGCTCGACTAGCGGAGGACATAGTTAGAAAGAACAGTCGATTTCATTATTTTTACATGTTACTTTTTTCAGTTACAACCATTCATTTTATTTTTTCATTCTTGCTAATAGAGAAATGAGAGTGGCAATACTAACCCCATTACTAGAGCTCAAATTTGGATTAAATCCCGCATTCGGAAAAATGGCGAAGCGGTGAATACATATGTCCAGGATACTATTGTAAGACACTACAGTACTGATAAAAATCCTATAATACTGTTTTATGAACATTTATTCGCATTTTTTTAGTACTTACAAATATGTTATAAAATGTTAACTTTTGTAGGAAAAGATGAAAAAAATTGAATCTGAAACACAATCAAACTCGACAAAAAGTTCTGTGAGAAAAGATGTTGCCTCTCAAGTGTTAGGACAAGATAGGCCTGGACGACTACGGGTAGTGGGGAGAGGTGCAAACTATACTAAGTCTTTGTTGCTACAAGCTAAATATGAGAGAATTTCAAAGTTGGAAGAAGAGATTCACATGTTGAAGAAAAATTGGGTATATAACTTCAATATTGTTGTACAATTGCGCAGTAATATTGAATTAAAAAAATTTGTTTTGTTTTTCATATGATTTTTTAATCCACGTTCTACAAATTTGCAATTTTTAGGTTAATGGATCTCAAAGAGGAGAATCCATATCTCAGGTAAACATCAAATATACTATCATTGTAATGTAGTAATCAACTTAATGCACTTTTTGTTAAACGCAGAGCAATTATGGGAACACTGATGATAATTGTGACTCGTTGGATTGGAATGGTACTGATGGAATAGTAGCTAAAGGAAGAGTAGTGTCAAGTGATCCAAACGAGCTCGTACACAGAATTCCTCTAGGACCAAAAGCGAAAGCAGTTTTGATTGAGTTTCCAAGGAAAGTGGATGCTTTGGAGAGAAGTGTTTAATATGATACATCTTGGAGAGGCTCCGGGCATGTTAGTAGAATGGCCTTCCGATAAAGTTATTATGAGTGTTTTGGATCAATCTGATAATATGGTAAATTAATTTTCAAAATTTCTTAAGTACAAATTAATTTTATGCATGACAAAGTTATGATGCACTTTGTTTTAATTGAGTAAAACTAGTTTCATGGAAAAATTATGCAAGTTATATGGTTGGCTTGGAGGTGAAGAACTAGTGGCTTGGAGGTGAAGAACTAGTTGCTGAAGGACGCTTGTACTCTAGCGATCCAAACCAGATTGTGAATGGCATTCCTATTGGACCATCAGCTATGTTAGTTTCTATTGACAATCCAAAAAAGCCTGATGCATTTTTATGGAGACCAACAAATAATATGATACATGTTGGAGAAGCTTTTGGTAGTAAAGTAGCTTGGCCAGAATCAAAAGTGGTTGTTGAGACGATCAAAGACGCATCATTTGTTTCTAGCGCTATCAACGGAACATCTCATATAGTAATACATTAAAGTGAAATAGTAGTAATTTGTTATCAAATTTACTGATTGAAATAAGTATTAAAGCACTTGTGTTTATGCTTGTGTTTGATAGGGTGGAAATCGAACCCTTCCAACCGTTAAGAGTAAATGCAAGCTAATTGATGTTGGTGGAACATGAGCACTGGTTGCAGATGGAGTTGTGGCTTCAACCAATCCAAATGAAATGGTTCATTTTGTTCAACTTGGAAGAGATGCTATTAAAGTTTGGGTAGTGAACGCAGCGGTTCCAGATGCAGTTCTATGGAGACCAACTTCTGATCTTGTCTGCATTGAAGATGCCATAGGCTTTACAGTAGCGTGACCAGCATCAAAAGTTGTAACAGAATCTAGTTCTAATAAGTAAGCATTATTTATTTTATAGATATAATTTTTTTTTAAAATGTATACACATTTGGCGTTTCGCCACATTTATATAAGTAGTCACTGTTAAAGTTTGTTTGCTGATTAGAAAGGGGGAAAAGCTATTTTCGTCCTAAATGTAAGTTTATAACTCCGGCAATTTTTTTTTGTTCACTGCCATTATGCCTTTTAGTTGAATATATCTAATCATAGTAGTCTAAATGTGGGTGATTTTTGTGTTTGAGTTTTGGGTTGGCTTTGAGATTCAACTTTGAATTGCATCTGATTTCCAGTTTTCATTTGCTAAAACTGATATTGTGGGAAGGTGGTTTGAGGGAGAGGGGAGGGAGGTGGTTGCTGAATTCATATGTACCATCCTAGTAATCAAGACAAAATTTCAAACAAAAATATTCAATTTCAGTTATTGTGTGGAAATCAATTATAACACTGCAAAGCAAAAGACAAGTAAAAATTTGTACAGAAAGCATCATATATTGTGCAAATGAGTTATAAAGTAAAGGTTTCTTAATAAAAATTGAAATCGATATAAAGTATGATTTTCAGGAATTGTATGTCCACATTTATATGTTTTATTTTATTACATACCCTAAAAAATTCGTAATTTAATGGCAAAAATAGAATTTCAAGCCGACGTTTTAATAATGAAAACACTGCGTTTTTCTTCCTTTCTTTATAACTGCAAGTACAGAAACTAGCCTAAAACAATAGCTGAGCTTGTAAAATAAATAGTGCATATGTAGTTATGAATTCAATCCTAGGCACAATAGTGAAAAGAGCGGTGAACAAAAAAGTAGACTGCAAATATTCCTCGTAATTGACGTTGCACTTAGCAGGAATCTCCAGTGCGCCAGTGCGATTGACACTAGAAATAGGGGGCCATTAGCAATAGCACATAAAAAGGGCTGCCCTAAGTTACGAACTGCATTGCAGCACAGCTCGCTAGGCGGTGCAGGACTGAAAGGGGCTACTGCACTACTGTCTGGCCCAGAAGAAGGTAGTCCCTCATGCCTGGGTTGCGCCTCTGTTGTTAAAATATCATAGTGACTTGATAAATCGTACAATCACGGATAAAACTCGGTATACTCCAGAAAATATAATCGTTTGCTCCTAGAAAATCTCTTGACAAATTTCTTCAGATCTTGGTTTTATCGTATTTTTATAGTTGGCCCTATACCCGTCCAATTTTTCAAGAGTTTGTATTCAGGTTTATCAGCTGAACAAATTTTTTTTATTCATAAACCCATTGTATCCATCTGTACATCGTACAGTTTTTTGGCAAATCCCCACCATTATAAAATTGAGCAAATGTAAACCTAAAAGAAAAATAAGCAACTTAACAGAGATGGGGATTATATATAAAGATTTCTTTGGATTTTACGAGGTGTTTTTGTAGATGTACCCGAATGCTAGATCTTTATGATTTCGAAAGTCGCCTGACAAATTTCTTGGGTTTTGACGAGGTGTTAAATCGTATTTTTGTAGTTGGGCGTATAATCAATCAAAATATCAAATCTTCAGCCTGCAAAAAATAAAACGAAAACAAAACCATGATATCATTGATTTACATCCAGCAGAAAATAAAACAAAAACAGCATTATCCAAATTATGTCTGCACATTAGTTCCTTAAACATTAAACTAAAAGGAACATGTCAAGTTTTTAACCATTCAAAAACTTGAAAATATAATCCATAATTAAACTAAATATTGATGACTAGACTGATAACCATAAGTTCACCATTATGTCCCCTACTTTTAGCCAATTTAAACATGCTAATAATACAATAACGGTATGGTATGGCATCTCTAGTAGCAGCTCGACTACCATTCAATATAGATCCCAAAACACGTGCACTATAACTGTAATCCATGGAACTGAGCCCATTATTATATAGTCCATTAGGAGATGCTGTATAAAAAGGAAAATGAATGATGTTATTGAGAATTATTCAAACTGGAAAACTACATTCAACTTATTACAGATAACAGGCTAGCGATGATGGGCTAGCGAGGTAGATATGGTTGTTGCCACTATTGGATTTGGCTGATGACTTGAATCGAATTCAGGCGCCGAGCAATTTTTAGAGAGCTAGTCACTTCTTGACATCTGTTCTGAAAAAAAAAAACACAGAGGTCTTAACATCATACCGATGCTGATAATTTAACTATGGAAAAAAAAAACCAGAGATCTTAACATAATAACTGATGTCACTTCCAGACATAAATAATGTGTATGAGTGACATTGCAAATAACAGCTTTCTAATAACAATTACAATCCAAATATAATTAAACAAGAGCCGACTATCTAAATATCCTGAAACCTGAATACAGTACAAGGAAAAAAAAACCCAGCAAATACTCTATTATCTAAAGCTTTTCAATGGGATTGTAAGTTATCCTTCCAGGCTATTTATATTTACTTAAATATTCAGTTATATAAATATTTATTCTCCAAAGCTCTTATGATTTATGAACATTAATATTCAATAATCATTTTTTCCTTCATGTTTTGGGAAACGAATTATACTACATCCATCAATCTGAGATATGCGTATGGTGCTGATAAGCCAGAGCATGCAATTTGTTTATTATGATACACGTTCGGATAATACAAAACAATAAAATAACATTTTTTTAATAAAAAAATATTAATCCAGAGAAGTTACTCACACTCAGTCTGGATGTTTAGGTTGTTTCCTGCAGCAGCTATGCATGTAGTGGGACCCCTTGATCAACCAGTTTTACAGCCATGCCACTCTATATGTTCTGCATAACAGCCTCATTCAAGTCCTCATTAGCTACGTAGTGACATTATATTATTTATTAGAAAGCTGCAGCATTCACATTAAATAGTTGAGCCCATCATTTAAAAAGAAATAAGGATGTAATTTATCAGCAAAATCACTAAATGTTTTCCAAAATCAGGCGCTGAGCAGTTTTTACAGAGCTTGTCACTATTTGGATTTGGCTGATGAGTTTTGTTATGTGAATTCTATAACTCATGATTTGTTTGGATGTAAATAACAATATAGGATGTTACTTTATTTAAATTTACCTCATTATACTCTATCATCGACGGAAAACATTTATGGTTTAGTTTCTCTTCAGAATTTTGATGTCTCAACTAAATTGGAATTTGTTTATGATTCAGTTGATCAAGAAAATTACAATGACAAATTTCTTTATTGCATATTACCATACTATATGGAACTACTGATTTTGTTTATGATTCAGTTATTCCGGTTTATTTGTTTTGATTCTTGACAGTCCTTAATGATGCTGAGACTAAACATGGGTGGATTACAACAACCTTACGTTCCTCTCTGAATGATGTTGCAATTCAGGCATGAACTGAAATAATTAGGAGGAACAAATGAACTTACATCCTAATTTATAAATATAGCAATGAAGCTTATTTTCAAGATATGGATTTTACATAGCCAAGGATGCAACAAAATGCAAGGACAACCAAGAAATATTACAAATGGATTCGCGTTATGTAATTTCTTTTTAAATTAATTATCATTTTATGGTCAGGTAATTTTACAAATGGATTTAATATCCTAACAAGCCTTTTATATGTCACATGTACGCCTAATGCAGTAGTGCCTGACAGACAATTTTTATGATTCCTCAAAACTGCTGACCTGCTTCTTTGTTTTCTATTTTCTCTCATACTTGTGCATTTGTGTATGGAAATGTAAGCATAAAGAGCCTTCCTTTAATGGAATATGGACTAAACGTATAATTTGGCAGATCAGTAAAATCATTTACTGATATATATGTTGATTTGCATGGTAATGTGCATTTTCACTTTTTTTTCCTCTTGAATCATTTTCCAATTATGTTGTGCCTCTGTGTATGTATATATATAAATATATATAAAAATATTTTGATCTAAATATTGCTTATTTTTGTTGTGACAGGACCAAATTGCTCATGTTTTGGACAAAATATCAGAAGTAAAGCAAGATTAAGTATTTGATTACTTTGTAAGTAACTTGTTAATGCAAGTATATTGACGTATTAGTGACAAGTATGTATGAATTGTTAAGATTGGATATGTGAGAAGTAATTTGAATTATATGTATGAAATATTAAGTTTGAATATATAAATTTGTTTCAATGATACGTATGAAATATTATGTTGTGGTTTACATGTTTGTTTGTGAAATATGTTATGTTTTTATATATTTGAGAAATAGATTATGATATATATGAGCATTTTTTGAATGATATGTATGTGTTTAAAATTAACGAAAGAGCTATAATGGTGATATACAAATGGTAAATGCTATGGATTGGCATGCAAGATTATAGGGTTTTTAAAATGCTATAAATGATTCCCTACAAATGCTACTAGTAACTTAGTGTAAGCGCTATTCAAACGTACCCCTAAACGCTATAAAGCTATATTATAAAACGCTCTAGAAATAAAAGAAAACGTTATAGTAGAAGTTGGATCAACGCTATAAAATTTAGACATAAACGCTATAACAGGTTGTTGTTGGGTATGATTTAATATAGCGTTTACGTTTGATAGCAAAGTAAAACACTATAAGATATCAATTTTTAATAACGTTTTATTCAGTGCTATTTAAAGTCGACGGCCTAAGACAGCATGTCATTACATGGCGTTCTCTGAAATGCCATATTAAGATATAATAGCGTTTTTCAAACGCTATAAAATCCCTTTTTTGTTGTAATGTAATTTTGGTGTTTGGAGGCTAGAAATAGCGGATCAGGGCGTTTAGGGTTCAAGAATTAGGGCTGGAAATAATAATTGGGGGTGGAGGAATGGAGCTGAAAGCTCTCGGCAAGAAGATAAGCCGTTTATAACTGACGGTTCCTGACGACCACCTACAGCCCGTCGAAAACCGTCGGAATATAGCCGTCGGAAACCATCGTCCTCCCCTGTCGATATTTATAATGTTTCTTGTAGTGCTTTTTACGTGCACATAAATAACCGTTAGTATATATGTTACAAAATTTACCACGCACCTTCCACTAACTGTTATATTCGTTGGTACTTTGATTTGTAATGGTTATAACTCTTACGAAACGACAATTTTGGTGGTGTGAGAAACAAGTTCTGGGGTGAGTTGAGATATTCCATCAATGATTTCAAGATCAAAGTCAACGAGGTAGTAGACACCAACATTTCTGGGGAGTGAGTTGAAACGGGATGTCCATTTTGCAGTACCAAAATGCATAGTAGGTGCAACATTCACTGTGGCATTACAACAAATAGAACACGTGCAACCTTTGGTGCACAACGAACCACCACCAGCTGCTTTGACGGCTTCTAGCACGCCGTGCGTATTATTGCCAATCGACGTCGCATCAACAGAATTCAAATTACATAGCCAGTTTTCCTCAACACACAACCCTATTGTACCCATTGTACTAGGTAGGACAGGAAAATCGCATGTTGAGCCAAACGCTGGAGGCGCAGTAGGCATTGGACGATGAAAAGCAGAAATGTTGGAGTTTGCAACCATGGAACGACCAAAATTCAACAGATCTAGGGTTACTGGCCTACAACGATTTACCTTCCACGACATGGAACAAAAACAAAAACAGTCAAATTGAAGCGAAAACAGGCGAAGACGTTAAATGAGGAAGAAGCGATGATAAACGGGAATTACTGTAGAAGGCAAGAAAAGCGGATCGGGAGAACCGCCATTACTGTAGATATAAATTAATTTAGTTAAAGTATATTTAATAGAAAAATCTATGAACTTTTTTATGTTGTGATAGTAGTTAAAAGGTGTTGTAATCATCACACTACTAGGAAACAGTTCACATTCCATGAACTCTTTCCTATGGATGGCCACGGGGTTGGGTTTAGGGTCCAAATCCGATTGACTCACCTTCATTTTGGCCCTTTTAAAACTGTTTCATTTGATCATCAGCGCGAATAAACCTAGGACCTTTTTCTAAGAGCAAATAATATGAACATTATATACTTTTAACCAATAAGCTATAAAGTTTTCCTGTTACTAAGTTGAATCAATAATAATCATATAGTAACAAATGTATATTATTAGAACTGTACATCATACCACTTACTTTTATTATACTTTCTTATTATTGTAAACACATTTTTATTTAATTTACCATTTAATAGCAAAAATATAAATAAATAAATTTATGCATGTTAGCATACAATTTTGCCGTATTTTGGGATGGGTCGGGTTATAATACAATGCAGTTTTATTGTATTTTCTTATTATTGTAAGCACACTATCTGATGTATTTAATTTATAATTTATTAACAAAAAATAAATTTACCTATGCTAGTACATGATTTCATCGAGTATGGTGAGAGTTGGGTATGTCGTTACCTTTATGGGTTTCGAATTTGAATCAAAAATGCAGACTCACAGCGGGTCCGTAGACCAGGATTCAAAAACCTCATGATGGGTTTGAAGCATAAAAAATCCATTCTAACCCACCCCCAGTCTATCCTTTGTCCTACTCCTTTCCCAGAAAACACAAAAGATACATCATGCTTACTATATAATAAAATACAGTGCTTCAGAGTAGAGAAACTACTTAAAATTTCTGTATACACCCGACAATATAATCCAGATAAAAATTTGCATACTTCCGCAATTATTAGTATATGATATGATATGATTATCTATGAACTGGAAAATAAAAATGTACTACACTATAACTATTTATATAGCTACAGTGTATCTGGAAAAATAATCAGAAGTTCTCAGCACAATAAACTCTGAGAAATTTCTGTTTAGGCTCGTCTGGGACGCGCATGGGACAATAGTTTCTATCAAGAAATATTCTTGTAGCCGAAATGCGTGATACCCTCACTTTCACTACAAATTTGTCACCGCTCTGCAGTTACGAATAGTTACAATAACAAAGTTGAAAAGCGTCAAGGTTTCTGAGCAATTTTGTGTTCAATTTACTTCAGTGTAAGAAAAATTAAGACACAAGAACCATTACGTACTCGTAGAGATGCGTAAAATTTCAAAGACATGTCAGCAAGGGCCAAAGCCTGGCCATCTTGGGCGACTTTCTGTGCGTCGGTGCCAAGGCCAAGCCTTCTAAAAAACTCATGGTGACCATGTTGGCAATAACTGTTATCCCAGAGAAACCCTAATTCGAAATTGGGTTACCAGAAAAATTGAAATTGGTCAGTAAGAAAATGTACCGTTTTGTATTCCGAGTGTAAATTTGATTGTGAAATCCGAGTCTAGCACTCTGCTGTTCCCTTAAAACAGATTTGCTCCCCCTACGGCGCGTTTGGGTTGAATCGAGCAACTATTTCCCAAGGTGAAACGGAATCTGGTTCGCAAGGCTGCGCTGGCGATGCGAACGGCGACGAACTCAAGAGAAGTGTGTTTCAGAACAAGTGTGCGAGGGAGGAAGAAGATGGACAGAATTCGATCTTCGGTGAAGGAAACTGTTCTGACTCCGTCTTTATATATATCTGAAACGGGTGATGATTTGAATCAATGGACGCATCGTTTGGAAAGGTAGCGACCTGTTTTCAAACGTTGCAACCATTTGAATTCGTATCCGCTTCGCAAAAAACCCATGACCGTTAAGCCCAGTATTTTCGGCCCGCTAATGCACAGTGCAGCAAAAATATAGTTCCGGCCCGCTAATGCACAGTGCACAGTGCACATTGCAAAGTGCTAAGTGCCTACAAGACGCCTCAAACGCCCATTCGCACACGCATACGGGAGCGGGCGCGGGCACGGGCACGAGCACGGGCTCGGGCTCGGGTTCGGGTACGGGTGCGGGTGCGGGGTGGTGCGGTGCACCACCCCTTGGTCTTGCATCCCTCTATTTCACCTCTCTCATATACTTGTAATTAATATAGGGTAACTACCCTAATATATAAGGACCTATAACCCTTAGTCTTACAAGATATGAGACTATTACCCTACAACTCATTTATTTCTAACAATCCCCCACATAAATGAGTAATTCTTTAATATGTTCTTAACTTATTGAAATAATGTTGTATCAGTTAAAGTAGCACTATGGCCTTGAACTTTCCTAGTGTATATCTATTTGACCTACTAGCGAATCAGTAGACTTGTAAATGTCCTTGAACTGTAAGCTTTTTGCATAGGTCAAGATAGCAGATAACACACAACATGATTTCTAAACTTCCTTGGTTCTCTGTTTGTGTTCGTTTTTGCCATGAACTCCCGCTTGGTCTCATGAGTGTTTAAAGAATTTGACCTTACAATTCTTTTTGAAGCGGCACCTTCACACTCACGTAGGTGATTCTATAAAGAGTATCCCGTAATACTCCACTTGGGTCTTTTATAACACCACAGTATAGACATCATTAAAAGCTAAGCTTATCCTATTCTCCGACGTGTCGTGCACTGACTTATCATAGGAATGGTTTGTATTTTAACAGTGCCATTAAGTTTTTCTATAACTTAGTTGTCCCTTTGAACCTAGATCTTGGGATCTCCAGTCAACTAGGTGGGGTTTCTGTTTTAGAAAACTTTTACTTCATAGGTCTTAAACCCATTCCCATTGATAAGGTTTGAACTTTCTCTCTTGGCAAGCCTTTGGTAAGTGGATCCGCTATGTTATCCTTTGACCTTACATAGTCTATAGTGATAACTCCATTAGAGAGAAGTTGTCTTATGGTTTTATGTCTACGACGAATGTGTCGTGACTTACCATTATACAATGTACTATTTGCCCTTCCTATAGCAGATTGACTGTCACAATGTATACATATTGGAGGTACAGGTTTTTCCCAATTTGGAATATCTTCCAAAAAACCCCTAAGCCAATCTGCTTCTTCTGCGGCTTTATCTAGAGCAATGAACTCCGATTCCATTGTCGACCTTGCTATGCAAGTCTGTTTGGATGATTTCCAGGAGATTGCTCCATTTCCTAATGTAAACACATATCCACTTGTGGATTTTGTGTCATTTGAGCCAGTTATCCAATTTGCGTCGCTGTAACCTTCCACCACTGAAGGATAATTTGTATAATGCAAACCAAAGTTCTGTGTATATTTTAGATATCCAAGAACTCTTATTATTGCTTTCCAATGATGTTTACCAGGATTGCTGGTAAATCTACTAAGTTTACTTACAGCATATGTGATATCTGGTCTTGTGCAATTCATTACATACATGATACTTCCTAATATGCGAGAATATTCAAGCTGATATATACTGTCACCAGTGTTTTTAACCCAATTTTGGTTCATATCTACTGGCGATTTTGCAATAGTTATATTGTATTGCTTGAATTTTTCAAGTATCTTGGCTATGTAATGTGATTGGGATAATACATATCCCTGTGGTGTTCTTACAATTTTGACACCCAATATTACATCAGCTAGTCCTAGATCTTTCATGTCAAATCTAGAGGATAACATATCTTTTGTTGATGTTATTATGGCCTTATTATTGCCTATGATTAATAAGTCATCAACATAGAGACATACAATGACATATCCAATATCTGTGTATTTTATATAAACACATTTATCTGATTCATTTATTTTGAATCCATTTGATAACATAGTTTCATCAAATTTCTCATGCCATTGTTTTGGTGCTTGTTTAAGACCATAAAGTGATTTAATCAATTTACATACTTTGTTTTCATTTCCTGGGCTTACAAACCCTTCAAGTTGCAGCATGTATATTTCTTCTTCTAGTTCACCATTCAAAAACGCAGCTTTCACATCCATTTGGTGTATTTCCAAATTCAATATAGATGCGATTGCAATAAGCATCCTAATTGATGTTATTCTGGTAACTGGAGAGTATGTATCAAAGTAATCCAGATCTTCTTTCTATCTGAATCCTTTGATTACTATACGAGCTTTATACTTATCTATAGAGCCGTCAGCCTTGAGTTTCTTCTTAAATATCCATTTATACCCTAGTGGTTTTGATCCTTTAGGGAGATCCACTAGTTCCCACGTATGGTTTTGTAAAATGGATTCTATTTCACTATTGACGGCTTCTTTCCAATAAGGAGCATCGGGAGATGTCATTGCTTATTGGTAAGTTAGAGGTTCATTTTCTATCATATATGCATAGAAATCGGGTCCAAAGGTTTTCGAAGTCCTTTGATGTTTGCTCCTTCTGGGTTCCTAGATATCAACAATTTTTTCACTCGAATTTTGATTAACATTATCCTCAGGAGTATCTGTAACCCTTGATCTCTTTTGAACTATCGTTTCAACAGATGTTTTAAGAGGATAAATGTGTTCAAAAAATCTAGCATTTCGAGATTCGATAATTGTGTTTTCATGAATGTCATCGATTTCAGATTTGTACACCAAAAATCGATATGCAGCACTATTATGAGCATATCCTATAAATATGCAATCTATAGTCTTCGGTCCAATTTTGACCTTCTTTGGTTTTGGTATTTCAACTTTGGCAAGACACCCCCACACTCTCAAGTATTTGTAGGATGGTGGTCTGCCTTTCCACAATTCATGTGGTGATTTAGAAGTCTTCTTTTGAGGCACTTTGTTAAGAATGTGATTAGCAGAAAGTATAGCTTCTCCCCAGAAGTTATCTGGTAAACCAGAACTAATGAGTAGAGCATTCATAATTTCTTTTAGTGTACGGTTTTTATGTTCTGCTATCCCGTTTGATTGAGGGGAATATGGTGCCGTTGTCTGATGTATAATACCATGTTCAGCGCGGAACTCCTCAAAAGGAAATTCGTACTCTCCTCCTCTATCACTTCTTAGTGATTTTATCTTTTTTTTAAGTTGATTTTCAACTTCTGCTTTGTATTGTTTAAATACGTCGAATGCTTCGTCCTTGCTTCTAAGGAGATATACATAACAGTATCTCGTACAGTCGTCAATAAAGGTAATGAAATACCGTTTTCCTCCTCTAGTTTGACACATTTTTAAATCGCACACATCTGTGTGAATTAACTCTAGAGGTTCCGTATTCCTTTCAACTTGATGAAAGGAAGTTCTAGTTAGTTTTGATTCGGCACATGTTTCACATTTGTAATTTGAGTCTATGGTAAACTTAGGTATTAATTCTAAGTTTATCATTTTTCGCAAAGTATCAAAGTTAACATGTCCTAATCGATTATGCCATATATTAAATGACTCAGCGATATAAATGGAAGGTTCCACTTTATTCATATCTTTTGGTACAATAGTCATTACATTCATTTTGAACAGACCATCACTTACATACCCTTTCCCCACATACACTCCATTTTTAGATAATACAAAACTATCAGAAACAAAGACCAATTTGAATCCATTCTTGCTCAGTAGTGATCCCGAGACCAAGTTCTTCCGAATATCTGGGACGTGGAGCACGTCATTCAAAGTAAGTTCTTTTCCAGAAGTCATTTTGAGAACCACTTTTCCCTTGCCTTCAACCTTTGACGTGGAGGAGTTTCCCATAAAGAGTTGCTCTTCTTGTGTCGCAGGCTTGTAGTTGGAGAACATCCACTTGTTAGCGCAAATGTGTTTTGTGGCACCAGTATCCACAAACCATTCCTTCGTGTTGCCAACTAAGTTGCATTCGGAGATCACAGCAGATAAGTTCATTTCTGAAACATCATCTGAGAGCCTATCACATTCAGTAACATTGGCTTCGTCTTTCTTTTTCTTCGGTCCTCGGCACTCAACTGCTTTGTGACCTTTCTTTCCGCAATTATGGCAGTTTCCTTTGAACTTCTTAGCCTTCTTTGCATTTGGATTATGCTCCCTTTTTCTTTTGTTATTCTTTTCGGACTCGACCACATTTGCTTTGGCCACCATGGTGCTTGTTGTCTTCCTTTCAGACTTTCTGTTGTCTTCCTCTATTCTGAGACGAACAACCAGATCCTCCATGGACATCTCCTTGCGCTTATGCTTCAAGTAGATTTTGAATTCCTTCCATGATGGAGGTAACTTTTCTATTACCGCAGCGACTTGGAAAGATTCACTCAATGCCATCTTTTCATCATGAATTTCATGGATAATGACTTGAAGTTCCTGAATTTGGCTGACAACTGTCTTAGAGTCGACCATTTTGTAATCCAGAAATCTTCCGACTATGAACTTCTTCATGCCGGCGTCTTCAGTCTTGTATTTCTTTTCCAATGCCTGCCAGAGGATCTTTGCAGTTTGAACAGTACAATATACATTGTACAGGCTGTTGTCGAGGCCATTTAGTATATAATTCTTGCAAATGAAGTCTGAACTTTTCCAGGCAGTGAGCGCTTCGACTTTTGTGGCGTCAAGCTCGAGTTCATCCACTTTCGGAGGGTCCTCTTCAAGGTACTTGGCCAGTCCTAGTGTGGTCAAGTAAAAGAGCATTTTCTGTGGCCATCGCTTGAAATCCACACCGGTGAATTTCTCTGGTCGTTCCCCATGCGAGAAAGGTACATGTTGAGGAACCATAGTACCGGGCTGAGCGGGAGGAACAGTGGGTGGTACGGGCTGCTTGTTCGCCGAACTGTTACTGTCTTGAGTCATCGTCTGCAAGCAGTTGACTTCAATCAGTAACACGGTTATACACAAGCACAAAAACAAATCTGTTTTAAGTTTGTTATCCCAGAGAAACCCTAATTCGAAATTGGGTTACCAGAAAAATTGAAATTGGTCAGTAAGAAAATGTACCGTTTTGTATTCCGAGTGTAAATTTGATTGTGAAATCCGAGTCCAGCACTCTGCTGTTCCCTTAAAACAGATTTGCTCCCCCTACGACGCGTTTGGATTGAATCGAGCAACTGTTTCCCAAGGTGAAACGGAATCTTCTTCGCAAGGCTGCGCTGACGATGCGAACGGCGACGAACTCAAGAGAAGTGTGTTTCAGAACAAGCGTGCGAGGGAGGAAGAAGATGGACAGAATTCGATTTTCGGTGAAGGAAACTGTTCTGACTCCATCTTTATATATATCTGAAACGGGTGACGATTTGAATCAATGGACGCATCGTTTGGAAAAGTAGCGACCCGTTTTCAAACGTTGCAACCATTTGAATTCGTATCCGCTTCGCATACAAGACGCCTCAAACGCACACGCGTACGGGAGCGGGCGCGGGCACGCGCACGGGCTCAGGTGCGGGTGCGGGGTGGTGCGGTGTACCACCCCTTGGTCTTGCATCCCTCTATTTCACCTCTCTCATATCCTTGTAATTAATATAGGGTAACTACCATAATATATAAGGACCTATAACCCTTAATCTTACAAGATATGGGACTATTACCCTACAACTCATTTATTTCTAACAATAACTTGAGTAAATGGCATTGTTCACCACGCCGTATTGGTCCAGTTCATAATCACGTACTTGCAGTTCACATTCCACGAACTGCTTTGTCCTGAGAAATAACCAATAAAATAACTGGCTATATGTTCAAGGAAAAACAATGTTTATATAGATTACAAAGGAGTATATATATATATATATGTGTGTAACTAACTTTAAGCCTTCTTCACTTTCAGAAGTAGCTGTTTTGAATGCACTTGTCATATCTGGAGACAACACATTGACATGAGGTCCTCGTCTGTTCATAGCTGATGAACTTAGTTTGGATACAGATGGAAGGGTAATACTACTAGCTGTTTTAGAAGGTGGAGGCGTCTTTGAAATATTATGTAAAATGTTACGATTTTTGAAGGATGTTTCAGAGGGGGCAGCAAGCGCTAATTGAGAAGATGTAATCAGAGGACTCATCATCTTAATAGAAGATACGGGAATTAGTGAGTATTTAAGCTTAGGGTTATGATCGTTGTTTGTAAAAGAATATATGCTTTTTGTGAACAGACTACCTCAGGAAGGGCTATATTTATAGATATTGAGATGATCCTAGTTGACAGGCAGCATGCATGTAAAAGCTAAAAGAATGAAGTTTAGTTTAACAATGAAGTCTTTGCCTGTACATATCTGATGAACTTAGTTTGGATACAGATGGAAGGGTAATACTACTAGCTGTTTTAGAAGGTGGAGGCGTCTTTGAAATATTATGTAAAATGTTACGATTTTTGAAGGATGTTTCAGAGGGGGCAGCAAGCGCTAATTGAGAAGATGTAATCAGAGGACTCATCATCTTAATAGAAGATACGGGAATTAGTGAGTATTTAAGCTTAGGGTTATGATCGTTGTTTGTAAAAGAATATATGCTTTTTGTGAACAGACTACCTCAGGAAGGGCTATATTTATAGATATAGAGATGATCCTAGTTGACAGGCAGCATGCATGTAAAAGCTAAAAGAATGAAGTTTAGTTTAACAATGAAGTCTTTGCCTGTTCATATCTGATGAACTTAGTTTGGATACAGATGGAAGGGTAATACTACTAGCTGTTTTAGAAGGTGGAGGCGTCTTTGAAATATTATGTAAAATGTTACGATTTTTGAAGGGTATTTCAGAGGGGGCAGCAAGCGCTAATTGAGAAGATGTAATCAGAGAACTCATCATCTTGATAGAAGATACGGGAATTAGTGAGTATTTAAGCTTAGAGGGTTATGGTCTTTGTTGTTTGTAAAAGAATATATGCTTTTTGTGAACAGACTAGCTCAGAAAGGGCTATATAAAAGAATATATCCTAGTTATGGTCTTTGTTGTTTGTAAAAGAATATATCCTAGTTATCATGCAGGCAGCATGCATGTAAAAGTTAAAAGAATGAAGTTTAGTTTAACAATGAATCATTCACCAACCGTCAATAGTCAAACCATACATCACAGACAGGTCCACATTAATTATGACTATTGTGTTTATACGCATGGACAACGTCAAATGAAGTTTCACGTGAATTCATTTGTATTTCATAAAATTATTACCGTTTCTAGAACCAGAGATGACAAGTTTAGCTTATTATAAAATCTTTTGGAAATGCATAACCCTTTATCTAAAATTTCACATCCTCCTATCACCAACTGCCAACACCAACCAATCAGAATCAGCAGAATTTTATTTTTTTGCAATTAAGTATCTTTCTTCTTCAGATTTAATAGCAAGATAAAAAAAAAACGTCATGATTGGTTTGGAAGAGTAATAGGAAATTTAAGTATAGAGGATTTGGTCTCACAGGTGTGATAGATGTATTGGGTTTGCCTGTTTTGTTTTGCTGGCCATTCATTTTTAAACCACCGGCAAAACAAAAAGGAAACAAAAAAGAATTTAAATTAAGCAACGCTACAATTGCTTTGTTGTCAATAATATAAGTCCAGCATGTTGACCTTACCTTAAATGATTCACTAATTTGGTTGAATAAGAACCTTGCAAGTGACTCACGTGGACTCAATTCATGCACGTTTGCCATATTTATAATATATATCATTATATAAAGACCGTGATATTCTACCAAAATTTTCAATTTCTTTCGTCTTGTTTTATCTGGGCAAAGAGAGTAGAAGTTTCCTATTATTCTACATAATAATAATAATGGAAACATGTTAATTTAATGATGATTTCTTTGGCGCGAATAAGAAATACTGCACGAAGTGAAAAATAGGTTTCCACGAAGGTTGGAGACACATTGTTTTATGCCTTCTTGTGCTCTATTCAAGCCAGTGTTTTAAAAATCCAAACCTATATCAGTTTGATCACAATTAATCTTTGAATTTTAAGCGTCATGCCTTTAAAAATGAAATAACCATGTATATTCATAAAAAGCTCAATTTTTCTGTGTCCAAATGGGCTGTCCGTGTGCCTCCAATCAAATCCGCTGATTTCCGTCTTTCTGCATTTAAGTCCCCTAACAATTCAGAGATTTAAATGCAAAAAAAGTGAAAATCAGAATATCTGATTGGAGGGCTGAGTACACCCCATTTGAAGACAAAACAATTGGTCTCATTCATAATCTAGCGGTTTAACATCAAAACTCTTAAAAAAAACCCAAGATCGACCTTTTTAAACTTTAAAATAATTATATAGTGTAAAAGCCAAGTTCGCTCGCTTCGTTTGAATCGATTTATGCAATCGATTAGACGTAGCGATAACTGACGTATCATAATTGACGTTAAAATTTAAGAATATAAATTAAATTACAAAACCTAATATTTCAGATACGTTTTACTTGATTTAATGGTGGAATAAATTTCGTAGTTAAATACATAAGTTTGTTTTGTCGGCATTAATTTAGTTAAACATTTGATAAGTCATTAAGTATTAAATTTTATCGAAATTTGGGCGAATTTGATCTAAAAATGCGAAATGATATTCTAAGAATAACGGTATTTTTCATTTTATGAAATTCAAACATATGTTATCTTAATCTATTGATTCCTCACGCAAATCAAACTATTTTTTGCTAATTGTATCTCGGTCCGTGTTCTTGATTGTGTTTGTGTATATATTGACATTGAGGGATTTGCAAATAAGAGAATGAGAGAAACAGTATATGTGTGTGTGTGTGTGTGTGTATATATATATATATATATATATATATAGAGAGAGAGAGAGAGAGAGAGAGAAAGAAAGAGAAGGAATACATGCGTAAAAATTTCAGAAGTAAAACAAAATGCATCTTCTTTTGTTTCTCTTGTTTCCAAGCTCGATCCCATTTACTACGGTCGTCGTTTTCTATACACGCAACCAATGACGGACTTACCTAAGGCCTAGTGGGGTCCGTTGACCCCACTGACTTTTACAGATTTTTGTTTCATTTATACTCGTTACTTCATTGACTTCGGCAGGTTCACATTTTGAAGTTTTACTACTTCTTCATTCCCCCTCTACTTAACTAAATACCCTACACTAATATACCTTTATCTAACAATATCCTACGCCAATGAACACTACAACAAAACAGTCCTTTTACAACGGGCAAAAACCGTTGTTATATGCTTTTCACAATAGGCAAAAGCCCGTCCTAATATGCGTCGTCGTAATAGGTCCTTTCTAATTTACAACGGTTAATGACTATTGTAAAAGACCGTTGTAATAATATGATTTGTCACGTGCACGAACTCTATGACAATGGCTATAAACCCGTTGTAATAGCTTATTAATTACAAGCTGCTTCTGCCCGTTGTAATACATTATATAACAACAGGTTTTGCCCGTTGCGAAATAAATGAAGATTTATATATAATTGCTACCATATAGGTTCATAATATATATATATATATATATATATATATATATATATATATATATATATATATATATATTAACATGCAATAAATATTGACGCAACAATCAAAATCACATAATAACACATAATAAAAGACTAAAGCAAAAGTCTTAAAATTCCAACACGTTTCAAAAAGTTAGATAAGTTTACATCCAAAAGATTTAGATATGTTTCATCGACATAGTTCTAACATAAATTACATATCTTCCAAGCATCAGCTCCAAGCTTAAAGCATCGGGATCAGCACTTGCTATCGTCTCCTCTGCAACTATGTTTTCCTCCCAACCCAATAAATTGCACTTTTTGTTCACCAAATCGTCCGGAGTAACTCGATCCAATCGATCTTGAGCCTGCATATTGTTACTAGCACGGTATGACTACAAAAAAAAATGCTAACCAAATGCAGAAAGAATATATTATTATACACCATTCAAAACTTATTATACAGCATTTAAGTCTTTCATTGTTGTAACCTTATAGCATTGCACTAAATTCGGAATGTGTACGAAAAATTAATCTTTCAGCAGA
This sequence comes from Allium sativum, assembly GCA_030737875.1. Classification (NCBI taxonomy): domain Eukaryota; kingdom Viridiplantae; phylum Streptophyta; class Magnoliopsida; order Asparagales; family Amaryllidaceae; genus Allium; species Allium sativum. Next base: position 299,292,982 of record CM060925.1, on the reverse strand, counting down.
GGATACAAGTGCAAACTACGTTAATTAAGTGCCCGTTTGGCAAATGTAAGCAAAAACGCTTTTGCTAATAAAGTAAGTGCTTCTACTTTTAAAAAGTCAAAAAGTCAAAATGTTTGTTTTGGTACAATAACGACTTATAAGTCAGAAAGATACAAAATCAATATAGATAAAATTATGTGTTCATAATAGCTTTTTTGCTCTTGTATTAGAATTTTAAAACAAAATATAAGATAATTCCAATTTTTAGAAGTAGAATACATGAAAAAAAATTCAATATGGCTAACTATTAATTCAATAGCTTCTTGTTCCATACCAAACTAGATTCGCTGCTTGAACTCACATTTGTCAGTATCTTGTATGTTGAAGCATATTTTACAAAGAATAATACAAATATATTGAAATTAAAACTGTAATCGTGGAATGTGCCAATATTTTGCAATCAGAAATGAACTTTACATGTTGATCTTTAATATATTAGTAAGATTTAATAGATACTAGCTGAACAAATTTACTTGACTATTCTTGTGTATTTTTCCAGACTGTTTCATAAATAAAGAAATTGTAACTAACATTTTGACCAAGTAAAGAGAAACTATACTAACATGCATGAATTGTAAGTTCTGTTGAAATCTATTGAAATACCATCTAAATTTCAGGTCATGTAAATCATAATACAACATACAATTTACAAACTCGCCTCCAATATAAACTTAAACCTTGCCAGCTCCTTAATATTCATCAAGTTCAATTCAGCAGTAGTTCCATCATTTTTAAAGTTGACATAAAAATGTGAACACAATCATTCTTTTTCACACAAATTATGTTATGTTAATATTGAGTAAACCAAAATAAATAAAACATAACCTAACAATTTCAAAACAGTGGCATTGCATGAATTCCTTACATAAGGTTTTGCATATTGATACATTCTCAAATTAATACCATTCAACATTCACAAAATGATAACACATCCCTAAATAGAAATAATATGCAATACATATATGCGCATGCGTGTATGTATGGTATATACAAAAGGCGATGTATTTGAAAGCCAAACATTTTGGTTCAATTCTGTAATAATTATGAGAAAAGAAAACTATGTTAAATGTAAACTATCAACTTAATTAAATAATAATGGAGTTTGAAATCAAATGATTTCTAATACTTCATATAACATTGCCATAAACTTAAAAACATCCATTCATCTAGTTTTAACAAAACACACGTTTGAATGGTTTAGTCATCAACAACAAATTTACATTTGTGACCCAACAAACTGGAATTATATATGCCTTATAAAATGGTTTAAATAGGAGCAGTTTTACCAATTATAATAACAATCAGTAGAAATAATATTTTAGGTCTTTTTAGATATAGATTGACTGTAACCAGATTTTGTTTCTAATATGGTTAAAATTGTCTGACATCATAGATTAGTAAAATTACACATATTTGAGGTCAAGTTTAATAAGGTTAGGCGTACAACCAATACAAAGCTTTAAAAAATAAAAATTCAGATTACAAAGTACCATTACAACCAAAGCATATATGATTAAAAAGCACAGAATTACTATTTCCATTGCAGTAAAGGTCATTAACACCAGCCGACTCACAACATTATTTCCTAAATACCAAAGAATACATATTTGTGCATTTATTTCCTGAGTAAAATTCCTTACATAAGGTTTTGCATATTATTTCTTACAATTTTGTTCCTGCACTATAAGATGCATTTCATTTTAACTAATAATTTATGGCAGCCAATAGTAAGCTATATATTAAAGTTATAATTTATAGTAATTTAAATATTCCTCTCCATTCGTCGAATTTCATCTAATTTTCTATTGAAAGCATCACTATTTATGTTTACAGTAGATTAACATAATATTTTCTATCTTTTTAGCTTTGTAAATGTACGTACGCAGCACTAAAAGCAATGACATAATTCATTTCAAAGGCAAGTGAGGGCTTTCTTTACCATTTAGCTTCTATTTATGTACTATGAACATGTCAATTTTCTAGTTTTACCTGTATCTTATTGGCTTCGTCTCTTGCCTTTCTCCCAACCTTGCAGTATTTATCACAATTGGATTCTAACCATTTATAGATTAAAAAACAGATATGAACTGTCTAACTTTATCCGTAGTACTTTACAAGAACTGTATTTTATTGGCATATAGAGACCATGTCAAAAAGAAAAGGGAAAAAGGGGATCAACAAACCACTACTGGTAAAAACCGAGTCATGAGCAGTTTGTTATAGAATAGAAAGCACTCACTAGAATATATTACTCATATAATTTAGATTTAAATCATAAGAGAAAAACTCAGATTAAAGAATGAATAATTGAAGATTGGAACGATAACAACGAATTAAAGTAGAAAAAACATACCTTTGTCGAAGTATTGAGGAGAACTCGAGCGTTTTTGGATGAACGCGGTAATCAAGAAAAATTGCTTTCAGTGGATTGGCCTTACTTTCAGTGGAGCTCTTTGTGGTTGATCATGGCAACTGTGGGAAGAGAAAATTTCCACCTGAACTCCAAAAAAAATAGATACTCAAAATTAGGTGAACCCAGAAAAATGCGAAACAACAAGTTAACATGCATATATAAAATGAGACAATAAAGTAAAGAATGCATGCATATGCTATAAAACATGCATGCATAAACAAATTATTCATAATTTCCATTGGGTTAAAAAAAATTATTCATTAGTATTCAATTTGTCCTTTGGGTCATAGAATTTTAAATGATGATACCAGGGCCTTGAGAGCTAGCATATTATCTTCCTATTATGTTGTTCTATTGAATTTATAACAATGATCAATTTATCTTCCTATTATGCAGGGCCTTGATAAGGCAAGTAGTGCAGGTTAACAAAGTGTATATCCAGCATGAAGGTGTTGAATGATTTCAGTCAAAACTGTAAGGCTTCAGTTAACTAGTTCCCATGAATGAATAAAATTACATGCTTCAAGTACTCATTTACAATTTGAGCCAACATATGCTTCAGGTAATTCCATTTACAAATGGGTAAACATGGTTTCAAATAAGCTAATGGGTGACATGTTTCAAGTAACAAATGAACATCAGGCTTCCAAGTAAACAAATGAGTAAACATGGTTTTCTATTAACAAGTCAAGCTGAAACTGGAGTGTTTGTCTACATATATATTCAGTTGCGATACTTTTTAAAAACATGGTTCGAAATTTCAGGAACTGACAACCACATTCAGGTTCCACGAGATTAGTTCAAGTTCATTCAAGCCCCTTTCTATTAATTATCAACAAGAAAAAGGTGCCACATTTCAGTTTTATTTTTCAAACCATGATCAACGAGATCAAATTGGTATGCAATACGAACATATGGAACCACAATCAAAACCCCAATCAAAATCATCCACCGTTCAAGCAAACAAAAACAACGAAACCAACTATTATATTATAGTTTAAATATCGAGCTTAATCTACTTTAAAAATATTAAATCGTGAGTGAGATCTCACCTTGGACGCAACAGGAAGGCGGTGCAAGCAGCGAAGCAGCGGAGCGACGGTGCTAGCGCTTAGGTGGAGACTTCTGGTGGCTCGAGGAGGAGATAAATGCGGAGCGAATCTGGGGCATCGGAGCAGGTTTCGATCGGAGTCTTGGACTCAGATCTGAGGCAGAGCGTTGACTTTGAGCAAGGAGAGGCACGGACTACTGCTTGGTCGGCGGAGTTGATACGCTCGGCGATGCTGGAGAAGTTGATTCGATGGAGGCCATGGATTAATTTATGGATTCAATTTGCGGTGATGGTGAGACTGCTGAAAGACGGAGTGGCTTGATTGAGAGGAAGGAAGAATGATTTTTGTCAGAGTTTTATTTAGGGAAAATAGTTCGGCCATTGCTTGATTTTGATTTTCCGATTTGGGGATTAAATCGTTTGCTAAGAGAAAGAAAAGAGGGTATACGGCTACCATTAAAAGAATTTGGGGGAAAAAATAATTTTTAGAAAGAAGGAGAAAATGAAGACAGAAAGAAAGGGATGGAATAAAATAAGGAACGATGGAAAAAGGTAACGGTGGACACGCGTGATTTCAAACGAAGGCAAGTGTCCATATTTCTCCATTTTGATACAAGCGTCCAAATTTATTTTAAAATATTATTTCTCACATATTAATACAATTTATACTATGCATATGAATTCAATACAAATGTATACATTTCAAATACATTACTAGATTTTTATTAAACCAAATCAACTAAACAAATTCTATTTAAATCAAGTACCCAAGTTAAATAAATAAATCGAATTTATAATTTCTAAAATATATTCAATTAGCCTATAATGTTAAAATCGTTAAAAGTCAACAAAACAAATTTTGACCCAAGATGAAATTTAAATTTACTCAATTAAAATTAAATTCAAAACCAAGCTAAAATAGAATAGAATTTTAAAATAAAAATAAATTTCTTAAATACCAAATTTAAATCAATTTCAAAATTATAAATAAAAATAAATTTCGTAAGTGCTTTTTTGTTCAGATTCTAAAATGGGGATATAAGTGAATAATTTTATTTTATTTATGTAGATATCAGTCAAGTGATAAAATGATCTTGCTACCTTATAATGGTCGCACCACTTGGAATGAAAGATGAAAACTTATCCAGGAAATCTAAGGAAAAAAATGAAGCAGGTCACAATTTTATTGCTAATTTTTTCTCTTTTATAGAAAAATTGTTGTTTATTTGATCAATTTATCTTAACTTAAGGTTCTGAAGTTTAAATTTCAATTATACTATTCAAAATCACATTCCTGTACCTAATCTACATAGTTGTGCAACTGACAGTTATGCATAAGCAAGATTCTGGAACACTTTCTATAACTGCTCTTGACATCGAATTCAATAATTGCAGCAACAGTTCCACAACATTTTTTAGCAAAAGCAACACAACACGTTTCATCAACAATTTGGCTGATGCAAAAATAAAGTCATGCATACCAGTATAATGTATAAAAGACGACATGTCTCAATTACCTTGTCAGTTGCCGCCTCTTGCGTTTTGAGCATAATGGATTCAAATGGCATACAATGAGAGAAACTAATGGTCTAATCGGATTTGAGGCAGACTGAAGGAGGTGGCCGTCGATTGGAGGAGAGGCTGCGGTTGATCCGAGGGGAAGCAGCAGTTATTCTGAGGGGAGGCGGCGGTAGACTGAGAGATCGCAGCGGTTGATCTCAGGGGAAGCAGCAGTTGTTCTGAGGGAAGGCTGCGGTAGACTGAGAGATCTAGTGTTTTCTTTTTAATCTTATGGCCGACAATAAGAAATAGTGATTGGGACTAACGGTGATTTATTTATGGGTATTGTTATCTACACTCCAAATATTGTTAAGGGGTGATCCAATTTTTTGTTTTTGTTTTTTTACTAAGAAGGGGACTTTCAAAAGTTGTCACCCCTTAACACATAATTATATCTTGACCAAATTACCCCTTATGCATTTTTAATCCTAAATTTAATCACCGTTGTAACAAATCTTATCTCTCTAATCAGCTTTTTTTTAAACAGAAACCCTAATTCAAATCAACGAAGGAAATAAGCCATAATTCTTCAACTTAGAAAACAGACAACTTGATTTGCGCTTAAATTTAACTTTTAATATCATATGATGAACAGTAACAATTGCTAAGGTATTTTTTAATTTTTAATTTTTTTCCTTTTAGATTTATAGATTCGTACTGCTAAATATGGATGTTTGCTTGATGGGCAGGAAAAACAGCAAGGTATAGTCGAAATTGTGTTATATTTTCGGTGCCGATTGTAAGAATGATATAGTTCCCAAAAATCGTCTTTGTCTATGTGTATATTTGGTGGCATTGCACTGTTTTATATTAATAAAAACGGTGTTAATTGATCTATTTTTTTGTTTTGTCATTCAATGTGTCTACGTTAACGTTTTCCATATTTTCTGAGTTAATGTATTGGTAATTTTTGACGCAAGGGCAGTTTGGTATCGAATTTTTCATTTTGAAGCCTCCCCTTAACAATTAAAACTGTGTATGGAGTCCGCTTAAAATTGATCACCCCTTAACAATATTTGGAGTGTCAATAACAATACCCTTATTTATGGGTAATTGTGTCGGGATGGGCTTTGACGCTTTTATTTGTATTATTTGTGTATGGCAAATTAATGAAAGTGAACATTTATTAAACATTAAATTATAATAAAATATGTAATTTATTTCAAGCCGGACAGATATTTATCCCGATGCCGCCATATTTATATTCGTTTCCAAATATTATTAAGGCTATTTTCCTTATCAATGGTTGAAAATGAAATAGTCGATATTTCTCATATCAATATGATTTTGGTTACTGAAAGGGGATGAAGATGAAATAATTGAAACATATCAATAGTTGAAAACATAAAATCAAAACAAAATGATTACGAAATGTTTGTGTTTCATTATTACTTTTAAAATTCATAGTTGTACCAAAACAGGAGCAAACGAGTGAAACTACTTTTAAAAACAATAGATCTCCTTCAGAAAATTTTAAAGTTTTTAAACTATGAAACATAAATACTAATTTAATTATTAAATATGAAATACAAGATAATAAAAATTACTTGTTAATTATATTAATAACTAATTAATTATTAATTATTAGTCTTACTTAATGATTATTTTATACGCACTGTTTAATAGTATTAATTATTAGAAAATACTGGTATTTATTTATTAGTTATTTACTATCAGTTATTACTTATTACTTATTGATTATAACTAAATATTAATTACTAAGTACTAATCATTATATACCTGTTATTAATTATTATTTCTTAATCATAAATAAACATTAACTATAATTTAGTAATTACTGACGACTAATCATAATATATTATTGAATATAAAATATAATTAATGGTTATAGAAAACAATTATCTATGGCATATCTATAATATAAAATTATATTTTATAATCATTTTAACTTTTTAAAATTTAGAATAATGTTTATAATTTTTATTTTTAAATTTTTATCAAAATTTCAAATTTTAATTCTATTTTTTTTAATATAAGAAAATTTATCTGGGAAATTTTTAAGTCATAAATTTTTTGTAACATTAAATATAAATTATAACAAGTATTTACATTATTAAATACCAGAAAGGTAATAATAAATATCACTTCCTAATTATTAAAAATTACACATTAATAAAAAATTATTAAAAATAAAATATCAAATACATATTAAATATTAATTATTAATTCTTTAGTATTTAATAAAAATTATCAAATGTTAATTACTAAGTAATAAATATTAATTATTACTATAAATAACTTAGTATTTATTATTGTTATTTATTTATTAGCATCTCTTACAACGGGCATTATGACCGTTGTAAAATTAGCACTCTTACAACGAGCATTTTATGACCGTTGTAAAATTGACACCTATTACAACTGGTATTTTGTGAAAGTTGTTAAATTGACATATATTACAACGAGCCAAAAATGACCGTTGTAATAGCAATCAACTACAACGGACAATCATTGCCCGTTGTAAAAAGAGTGTTGTATAGGGCATCTATTACACCGGGCTTGAATGGACCGTAGTAATAACACTCTATTACAACGGGTTTTTACTACCCGTTGTAAAAGGGATGTTGCAATAGGGTGTGTTTTTGTTGTAGTGAAAGCTAACTGTTATCGGTTTGGCTGAAGGGGTATTGCAATCCCTAAATTGCTTTCCATCATACTGCTGCGCTCTGGATTTATGTCATGACATGACGATTTGAAATCCGTCTTCATCAATTACAGGAGGCGGATGCACTATTGGAGGGGAAGGAGCTATCGGTTCGGAGGAGGCTGGGGTCGTCGGTGTCATCATCGTTGTCACAAAGATTGAGGACTAGGGTTTTCTTTCCAGTGGAAGTTTGGGCGGTTTCATTGGGTGGTTCGATGTCAGGTAGGTTAGGAGGGGGAAGGCATGGCGAAGCAACAATCGAAGGGGTTGGAAAGCTGGGTTGGAAGGTCAGTAAATTGAAGGAATTGTTTTACCAGGAAAATTTGTGGCTAGCCATTTAAAGCCAGTCAGATAATTTTAGTTTATATTTATGTATACTTTGCATAAACTAAATTAATATTTTAATAAAAAAATCTGTTAGTTTTGTTTCTATGTTTATCCTCACCATCGAAACCAAAATACTTAACACTTCTCAAAGGGTTTTTTTGGTAAGAGAATATTGGATAAGGATGATATTTAAAAAAAAAGATTTGATGTGACATTTTGAAAATTTCATTATGTGATGATCCTTTTCCTGGTTTATATCAAAGGATGATATACAAATTTTTGATATATAGATGCATTTATTATTAACATACAGTTAGGGTGTGTTTGGCGCAAGCGGAAACGGAGTATTTTAATGAAATATTTTGCCCGATTTGTAACGGGGTTATTTTTTCCACCCTTAAGGGTGCAGAATAGCCCCTTAGAGATTCAAAAAATAATGTGAAATAATAAATTTTTCGCCCCTACTCCATGAAATCTCTGCATACGTCCCTGCATGCAACCCATCTTCCTATTCAAAGAAAAAACCACAAATATTTTTCTTCAAATTCTCCATCACCGAAACCACCAGGCGGAGCTCCACTCGCACGATATGCCACCCACCGTCGTAGCTTTACCATCACCTCAGAGCCACCACACCCGCCCTAAAAACCAAGATCCAAACCCTCTTTTCCCCTAATCGTGCTCCTAAAAAAAATTGTGTCTTTGTCCAGAGATCCACCCACCACCTGTGCTTCTGACCACCACCCTTTGCAACCCCTCTTTCTTTAACCCACGACCGACCTGAAGTTCCTTTAGACGAGACATTTTGCCCCAAAACCCTAAGTCCGGAAAACAATGGAAGCTACGCAAATAGTTTTAGGTAACCTGATGGCTTACGATTTAAAGAGGGAGAGAGATAGATTAAGCTATCGTGAAAGATTTGTTTTCCTGTTACATAAGATTCGGTTTGGCCTATTATACATTTGCTGCAACCTACTACTAAACTGTCTAGACAAAAGCATATAAGTTTTTTTTTCTAAAAAGAAATTCGAGTTCTATGTTGCATTTGCCAGATTTTTTAGAGAATGGTATATAAATGTGATTCAGCCTTGTATTTAAGTTGAATCCAGTCATTGTTTTGATTTACAATTCACAATCGAAATTATGGCTTTGTATTATCGCTAGCTTGTTCGGGTTGTTATCGTGCTTGATCGAGTATTGAGCCTTGGAATTATACTCGTGAAACTCCGATTGTATATATGTACATATATACACACGAGTGTGTATATATGTTCATAAACCGGTTCAAGGTATATTCGTCGTTGCAAGGTGAATCGTGCTTATATCCTCCTCTATTCGCTTTATGTCACCTTCTTCTTGCAACAAAATGTGAGTTTTCTCACTTACGACTAGCATATTATTAAGTGAATTAAAAATGTGAAATATCGAATGAAATATAGGAGTGCTTTAGAAAATTCACGACTTATTTGAATGAATTTGTGCACATGTGACACACACACACACACTATTGACATAAGTAATACGTGTAACAACCCGGAATTTTGGAGCCAATTTAAAAATTTTATTTTAGAAATTTTAATGGATTTTTAATATTTCAATGGTTTATTTTAAATAATAATGACCAAAAATTTATTTTAATCAAAGCTAAAAATGAATAAAATTAATGTGACTATACATGTAAAAATAAATAAAGAAGGAAAACTTTTCAATTTTTTTTATTAGAATGTGTAATAAATAGAGGAAAGAGATAATTCATATAGAGACAGGAACCGTTCGTCTCTTTCTCTTTAATTAGATTAAGTATCATATTAAATGACGTTTGCAACTTAATTGACACATACATTTATTGTCCAACTTTCCTTTTTATAAATAAATATTTATTTGTAATTGTAAGTTTTTACATATATGCATATTAAAATGTTTCTCTAAATATAATAAGTCAATGATGAAAAAGCAACCCAGGCATCAATGTATTTTAAGAAAAATAAAACAGGAAATTTTTTAAGGCTATATTATATAGCCTTTGCAAATTAGAATAAAAACATCATTTATGTTAGAATTGAGAAATTAGACTAAAACATCGTTTATGTTAGAATTGTCACATTGGATTAAAAACCATTTATGTTAGAATTGTCACATTAGATTAAAATACATCATTGAATTAAAAAGAATGTAAAAGTTACATATTCATAAATGTAATAAAAAGAATGTAAAAGATACATTTTCTATAATGTAATAAAAAGAATATAACTTTGGTTAGAACTTTTTAACATGAAAAATTACATTTTATGTAAATGATTCATTAAAAAGAATATAACTTTGGTTAGTATTTGTTAACATGTAAAATTACATTTCTATGTAATTAGGATTCATTAAAAAAGGTTGAAACTTGGTTAAAAGTGTTTTAACATTTAAAATTACATTTTAATGCATGGAGTGAATCACTAGAAATATCTCATGTTTAAAATAAAACATGTCTACATTAAAAATCTCTTTTTTTTATGTAGTGAATGAAACTAGTTAAATGTACATGTTTTGAATATGAAAACATGTTAGCAGTAAAAATCTTATTTTAATGAAAAGAATGATTTATTAGAAAATTATTCATGTTAGAATAAAAGTGTTGAAACATTAAAAATTCCCATTTTAATGTAAAAATGATTCATTAGAAAACATATATTAGAGTTTACAAAAATGTTAAAACATTATTGTTGACATGTTAGAAACATAGATTAGATAGATCAAAATATTCATTTTCGTACGAAAGGTTAGTTAGATCAAAATATTCATTTTTGGTATGAAATGTTAAGTTAGATCAAAATATTAATTTTTGTATGAAATGTTAAATTAGATTAAAAATGTCATTTTTGTATGAAATGTTAAATTATATTAAAAACGTTGTTATATTAGAAATGTCATTTGAATGAGAATGTCATTATATTAGAAATGCCATTATATAAGAATGTTCATTTATTAATAATGAAAATGTGTTAATGATATATCGCATATATAGAAAAGATTGAAATATTCATTTAGTCAAAATGAAAATGTGTTAACGATAAAATTCGCATTTTTATCGTATATGTTGAAAAGGTTAAAAATGTTCATTTATTAGAAATGAAAATGTGTTAACGATAAAATTCGCATTTTTATCGTATATGTTGAAAAGATTAAAAATGTTCATTTATTTGAAATGAAAAAATGTGTTAATGATAAAATTTATATTTTATCATATATGTAGAAATGATGGAAAATGATCATTTGTTTGAAATAAAATATTGAAACATTAAAAAATCATATTTTTAATGTAAGAATGAAATGAGATATTCATTGTATTGAGAAAATTGTGAAAACATTAAAAATTCTATTTTTAATGTAAAGTATTACTTATATAAAATATACATTGTATAGATAAAAATGTTGAAAACATTGAAAGTTATATTTTTATGCAAAGTATGTTTCAACGTAAAGATAAGATTTATGAAAATATTCATGGTTGGGCTATAAATGTTGAAACATTAAAATTTACATTTTTAATGTACTATATGAATATATATAAAATATTCATTATATGACTATAAATGTTGAAACAATAAAATTGACATGTTGATTGATTGAATGGATTATGCTCGACCAGTTTATGAGCAAATTATGCTTTTACATTTAGCATTGGGTTGCGTAGAAATATATGTATGCTAACACCTTGTGAAACACTTCACGATTTGACTATAAGGTGTTTAGCGATGTTGTTTATTTCAAAATTAATGAATGATTTTGAAAAGTGATTTTCTTAAGTAAAAAGAAGAATTATTCCCGATTTTGGACATGGAATGTTTTATAAAATGTTTTATAAAACAGAAAGGATTCCGAGGACTTTACCCGATGATTTCGAGATGATTTGAAATTGGAAATCTATATAGATTTGGTTACACCTGTGATTATGTTGTAAAATGATTTTCCCTACTTCGATATATAAAACGATTTAGCAAGTATGTGGCTAGAGATCAGGTGATCCAAGAGCGACTAGAAGTGGAGGACGGTGTATATTATCCCCCATAGGTTGGATGGTGCATCGTTAGTGTAGTCTTCCCCTAGATGGGAGGTGCACACACACACACACACACACACACACACATATATATATATATATATATATTGGTTAGGTCGCACACTGCCTGGTCTGAGGGAACATGACCGATATTTGGTTGCATACTTGTTTTTATGCATTGTTATGTTTTGGAATTCATATTTCCAAATGTTTTGTTTTCAAATCCCGAAGTGAAATCTACTTTGATATTATAAAATCTAGATATGTAATTCAAATGATTTGAAATAAAAGAAATCGGGAAATAAAGTCCAAAGAAATATTTTCTGTAAAGTGAATTGGATTTTGAAATCTAAGTTTAGGGATTAAGCCTAAATGGGTATATTAAGGAATTGCATGTTGATTGATGCATTGTAGACTCATATGTTTATTTATGGTTGTTTTTTATGCAATGGCAATCCAATGGAGTAAACCCGTTTAGCGTAAGCGACGTGGTCCTGTGATTAGCCTTATTATTAGATTGGTTAAGTTATAATTCTCATACCAGTCCCATGACTGACCTGTAGTTTGTTTCACTTGCAAACTCGGGTGCCCACTTTTCCGCATGGGCAGTCGAGTAGCTTGTTTGCAGATATATATTCTTTTAGCAGGATCCTGGATCGAAGCTTAAAGCTGTATCCATTGCATTGATAGCCTTCCGCTGTATCAATTTAAGTCTTCCGCTGTGTATTGTATTAATAAATTCTTATAAGTCTTCCGCTGTATTTTATGTATCGATGCACTCTGGAATTCTTTACTCTCATGTAACATTATTATAATGTTTATAAAAGTCTGTTGTTATTGTTCTGATGTGTTGTATTCCCAAAGTTAACGTATGCGGGTTTTGAATGATTATGATCGATCTAGCAATCGATTAAGGTCGGGCAAAATGCATATCGTTACAGTTGGTATCAGAGCTCTAGTTTGCTTAAATCTTTGGGGTGCAACTCGTTAGAACTGAACAAAAGACTCATCAGAGATTGGATTAGTAATATTCAATAAGAATACTCATTTGAGATAGGATTAGTAGTATCCTAGAATGAGAAAATTCATTATAGATGGGGTTAGTAATGCCCTAGAATCAGTTGAGAGTAACACGTTTATAATTAGCGTGTTCTGATTATATATATAATCCAATTTCGGAAATTATGATTTTTGAATGTATAAAAGTTATATATATTTGATAAGTTAATCACCTAATAAAATTATTGAAACTAATAAAAAAAATGAAAATTGAATTGGTTAATTAAACAATTTTTAGCTTCGTTCCTTTTCGAGGACGAAAAGATTTTAATTGGGGGAGATTGTAACAACCCGGAATTTTGGAGCCAATTTAAAATTTTTATTTTAGAAATTTTAATGGATTTTTAATATTTAAACGGTTAATTTTAAATAATAACAACTAAAAATTTATTTTAATCAAAGCTAAAAACGAATAAAATTAATGTGACTATACATGTAAAAATAAATAAAGAAGGAAAACTTTTCATTTTTTTATTAGAATGTGTAATAAATAGAGGAAAGAGATAATTCATATAGAGATAGGAACCATTCGTCTCTTTCTCTTTAATTAGATTAAGTGTCATATTAAATGACATTTACAACTTAATTGACACATACATTTATTATCCAACTTTCCTTTTTCTAAATAAATATTTATTTGTAATTGTAAGTTTTTACATATATGCATATAAAAATATTTCTCTAAATATAATAAGTCAATGAAGAAAAAGCAACCCAGGCATCAATGTATTTTAAGAAAAATAAAACAGGAAATTATTTAAGGCTATATTTTATAGCCTTTGCAAAAACGGCGGTCCATCTATTATATATACTAGTATCAAGTATGGAAGGAAAACACTATTCTAGTATAAAATATTAGATTTCACATTGCTCCGATAGTCGAACGCTGAATAATAACTGTACTATTTAATAACAAATGTTTGTGGAGTAATGATTCAAACATGAATTGCAAATTGGCAATAACACAAAAGTCCACTTTGATTAAGACAAAAATAACGTTAAAACTTGAAAGCGGACAATTAAATCTAGAAGGGTACATGCATGCTAATATACATATATATATATATTTACTTCATATAAATATATAGACCTTAAATTTTAGAAGTAATGTTTGCATTTGAAAATAAATGCGCATCATAAATGGAATTAAATCACGCAGAAAAAGGGGGTTTAATTATGTTAGTCAAGTAACGTTCTAACTCAAAACAATTGAAACAAATACGTGTAAATATGTGTGGACATATTTATTTCAAGAGTATGTGCACGCGTGTTAATTCCAGAAATAATCGCATTTGAAACTGAAATTTAATGTGTGTTAAGAATGGATTTTTTTCTCAATAAAACTAAAAATAAATGTTTTGAATAACGACCACATGCATTAATCATGCATTCATTTCTTTTTCTCCATTCTATTAATTGTATTCACTTTGTTCTATTGTCATGCCTTTCCATTGTTCTCCTTTGTCCTATTTTCATGCATCCTTTTTCATTCACATATTTAAAATTTTCAAATTTCCATCTCCTTATTTCCCCTTTCCCCTCTTTCTCGTGGCGGTGCTCAATGTTCGGCTGTCATCTCGTAGGGGGTGCAATTTCTAAACCTAGAAAAGAGCGGATGGAAGGATTCAAAGTCGACGGCTTGGGTTTCTGGGTTGCTGAAATTAAAGATGAAGAGGGACCAACAATGTTTAGTGTAAACGTGCTTAAAGAGGTGACTAGAGTATAAATAAATAATTAATTATATAATTTTTGTATTCAAAGTTTAAATTGGTACGTCTCATTCAAACGAAAACAAAATCAGATGATTTTCGAAGCGTTGAAATCGTGAAGAAAAGATCTACGCCACGACGCTGATCAGATTTGAAAACAGAGCAATCTACAATTTTGCAGAATTAAAATCATAGTGAGATCTCTAAAATTCAATTTTAAATTTTGAAAAATATATTTGTGTTGAAACAATAAAAACCGTTGTGATCGTGACGACTTGATTGAACTATTGTGGTTATGAATGGTTGATATTGGTTGCGACGAAATTGATTTCATCTGTGGTGAATTCACATGTTGTGAAAATGGATTGAATTGTGTAGATCTAGAATTTGCTTATTCATAAAAACTTTCTTATACAATAAAAACCATGTTTTTATTGTATATATGTAGTTGAAATAATCATGTCAATGATAGGAACTGTTTTACAATGAAAATATTATTTTTATTGTAATATGTAAATGTTAGAATTTGTTGGACAATAAAAATCACATTTTTATTGTGTATTCATGTCACAAAAATGATTCATATGTTGGTATATTATTAGGGCAATAAAAATCATATTTTCATTGTATGTTGTTATAAAAAATGTTCATTAGTTATTAAAATTGTTGTATGATAAAAATTCCATTTTTATCATATGTTTATGTTATGAAAAATTTTCATAGGTCAAAAATAATAATAATAACATTTTGTTATCATTGACAAATTAGAATAAAAACATCATTTATGTTAGAATTGACAAATTAGAATAAAACATCGTTTATGTTAGAATTGTCACATTGGATTAAAAACCATTTATGTTAGAATTGTCGCATTAGATTAAAATACGTCATTGGATTAAAAAGAATGTAAAAGTTACATTTTCATAAATGTAATAAAAAGAATGTAAAAGATACATTTTCTATACTGTAATAAAAAGAATATAACTTTGGTTAGAACTTGTTAACATGAAAAATTACATTTTTATGTAAATGATTCATTAAAAAGAATATAACTTTGGTTAGTATTTGTTAACATGTAAAATTACATTTCTATGTAATTAGGATTCATTAAAAAGGATGAAACTTGGTTAAAAGTGCTTTAACTTTTAAAATTACATTTTAATGCATGGAGTGAATCATTAGAAATGTCTCATGTTTAAAATAAAACATGTCTACATTAAAAATCTCTTTTTTTAATGTAATGAATGAAACTAGTAAAATGTACATGTTTTGAATATGAAAACATGTTAGCAGTAAATATCTTATTTTAATGAAAAGATTGATTTATTAGAAAATTACTCATGTTAGAATAAAAGTGTTGAAACATCAAAAATTCCCATTTTAATGTAAAAATGATTCATTAGAAAACATATATTAAAGTTTACAAAAATGTTAAAACATTATTGTTGACATGTTAGAAACATATATTAGTTAGATCAAAATATTCATTTTTGTACGAAAGGTTAGTAAGATCAAAATATTCATTTTTGGTATGAAATGTTAAGTTAGATCAAAATATTCATTTTTGTATGAAATGTTAAATTAGATTAAAAATGTCATTTTTGTATGAAATGTTAAATTAGATTAAAAATGTTGTTATATTAGACATGTCATTTGAATGAGAATGTCATTATATTAGAAATGCCATTATATAAGAATGTTCATTTATTAATAATGAAAATGTGTTAACGATAAAATTCACATTTTTATCGCATATATAGAAAAGATTGAAATATTCATTTAGTCAAAATGAAAATGTGTTAACGATAAAATTCGCATATTTATCATATATGTTGAAAAGGTTAAGAATGTTCATTTACTAGAAATGAAAATGTGTTAACGTTAAAATTCGCAATTTTATCGTATATGTTGAAAAGATTAAAAATGTTCATTTATTTGAAATGAAAAAATGTGTTAACGATAAAATTTATATTTTTATCGTATACGTAGAAAAGATGAAAATGATCATTTCTTTGAAATAAAATATTGAAACATTAAAAATCATATTTTTAATGTAAGAATGAAATGAGATATTCATTTTATTGAGAAAAACGTGAAAACATTAAAAATTCTATTTCTAATGTAAAGTATTACTTATGTAAAATATGCATTGTATAGATAAAAATGTTGAAAACATTAAAAGTTATATTTTAATGCAAAGTATGTTCCAACGTAAAGATAAGATTTATGAAAATATTCAA
The DNA here is from genome assembly GCA_030737875.1 of Allium sativum. Taxonomy (NCBI): domain Eukaryota; kingdom Viridiplantae; phylum Streptophyta; class Magnoliopsida; order Asparagales; family Amaryllidaceae; genus Allium; species Allium sativum. The sequence goes on along the minus strand of CM060925.1, from coordinate 299,275,871 downwards.
GGTTGGGCTATAAATGTTGAAACATTAAGATTTACATTTTTAATGTACTGTATGAATATATATAAAACATTATTCATATTCATTATATGACTATAAATTTAGAAACAATAAAATTGACATGTTAATTGATTGAATGGATTATGCTCGACCAGTTTATGAGCAAATTATGTTTTTACATTTAGCATTGGGTTGGGTAGAAATATATGTATGTTAACACCTTGTGAAACACTTCACGATTTGACTATAAGGTGTTTAGCGATGTTGTTTATTTCAAAATTAATGAATGATTTTGAAAAGTAATTTTCTTAAGTAAAAAGAAGAATTATTCCCGATTTTGGACAGGGAATGTTTTATAAAATGTTTTATAAAACAGAAAGGATTCCGAGGACTATACCCGATGATTTTGAGATGATTTGAAATTGGAAATCTAAATAAATTTGGTTATACCTGTGATTATGTTGTGAAATGATTTTCCCTACTTCGGGATATAAAATGATTTAGCAAGTACGTGGCTAGAGATCGGGTGACCCAAGAGCGACTAGAAGTGGAGGACGGTGCATATTATCCCCCGTACGTGGGATGGTGCATCGTTAGTGTAGTCTGCCCCTAGATGGGAGGTGCACATATATATACATTGGTTAGGGCGCACACTGTCTGGTCTGAGGGAACATGACCGATATTTGGTTGCATACTTGTTTTTATGCATTGTTATGTTTTGGAATTCATATTTCCAAATGTTTTGTTTTCAAATCCTGAAGTGAAATCTACTTTGATATTATAAAAGCTAGATATGTAATTCAACTGATTTGAAATAAAAGAAATCGGGAAATAAAGTCCAAAGAAATATTTTCTGTAAAGTGAATTGGATTTTGAAATCTAAGTTTAGGGATTAAGCCTAAATGGGTAGATTAAGGAATTGCATGTTGATTGATGCATTGTAGACTCATATGTTTATTTATGGTTGTTGTTTATGCACTGGCAATCCAATGGAGTAAACCCGTTCCGCGTAAGCAGCGTGGTCCTGTGATTAGCTTTTTTATTAGATTAGTTAAGTTAGATTTCTCGTACTAGTCCCATGACTGACCTGTAGTTTGTTTCACTTGCAAACTCGGTTGCCCTCTTTTCCACACGGGCAGTCGAGTAGCTTGTTGGCAGATATATATTCCTTTAGTAGAATCCTGGATCGAAGCTTAAAGCTGTGTCCATAGCATTGATAGCCTTCCGCTGTATCAGTTTAAGTCTTCTGCTGTGTATTGTATTAATAAATTGTAATAAGTCTTCCGCTGTATTTTATGTATCGATGCACTCTGATATTCTGTACTCTAATGTAACATTATTATAATGTTTATAAAAATCTGTTGTTATTGTTCTGATGTGTTGTATTCCCAAAGTTAACGTATGTGAGTTTTGAATGATTTTGATCGATCTAGCGATCGATTAAGGTTGGGCAAAATGCATATCGTTACAATGCGATATGGATGTGATGTGCACTAAGTTATGTTTATATCTTTTCACATTGAAAGTTCCAAGATTTAGGAAAAATATCCATGGGTTAAAACTATACATACCCAAATGACTGTATAAATTTAGGGAATTTGAAACTGATTAATTAAGATTCAGATTGAAATGATACATATCAAAATTTAACTAAATGGGTCAGAATGATACATACCCGATTCATTTGACCATAGGAAAGAAACACTACAACAAAATCACCATATTGCAATGGTGGAAAACCGTTGTAATATACATTTTACAAGAGTGGGCTAACCGTCGTGTATTAAGCAGTTGTAATAGCCAAAAATCTTTTACAACTTTTTTGCACCATTGCAGTACCCTTGTTATATGTATATTTTACAACTATTTTCCACCGTTGTAATAAACTTTATTACAACAGTTTAATAAACTTTATTACAACAGTTATGCACTATTGTAATAATATCTACTACAACTATTATGCACCATTGTGATTGACATTTTGGTTTTTAAAAAAATAGACATCTTTTGCAACTGAAAAAGAACAATACACTAAATATAGCAATACTCCATAAGCAAATCAGATATTGCAGTTATTTGCAAACTAATTTATTAAAATACTCAAATATTCAGTATAACAAACAATAAATTTTAGACAACAGTTCGTGTATTATTACATACTTAACCGTTACAAAGCAACTTAGTACAAGCATAAGTTATTCATAAAAAAGTGCATATCCTACGGGAGTACACTAGTCGAAGACAACAAAATCTTTACGCCTTTTACGTTTTTGGTGCAAGTTCACTGTAGTGATCAGACCTGTTGCATAAGAATAAGTCTGTTGTTAGAAAAAAGAATAAAAAGTGTTTTTTAAGCCAATAATACCAAATCTTATTAGCATCAAACATAACTAGCATCCTATACACAAGCTACAAAACACACACACACACACACACACACACACACACACACATATATATATATATATATATATATATATATATATATATATATATATAAATATAAGAATCGAACAAATTGTTCTCTATGATTTAAGAAATAAAATTTAACAATAATGCTTAACGTACCTAATAGCATGAATTGCATGTGGTCCAAAGCCCCTTTTTAAACAATTGGATTTGCACAACTTCTAAAAAAAGAGCATCTGCACTTGGACTTTCAGAAAATAAATTAGCAGATGATAATATTGACATGGTAGCTAAATCCGTTAATAAACAAAGTAGTCATTTAATCCAAACCTTTAACCTGTGAATGGAACATTGCCAAACTAAAACAATAACATGTAAACTCCAAAAATCATCCTGCGTTATTCATGTTCATATGCCCCCACTATCATTCGCCTTACTTATATTCTTCTCAAAGAGACTCCTTTACTTATTAATCGCTTTTGGAGCTTGTATCCTTTTCTTTGCAAAGGAGGTAAAATTTTGTAAATATCTAATTAACATCGGTTGTCCATATTTACTTGATTCCACAAATTTTTTTTTAAAAAAAAATATAAATCCTAACATGAACATAAATTGAGTTTCTCCTACACAACCATTGAATATGAAACATGAAGACAATCTACTAAGGCAAATACCTTAGCAAAGTTTTAGAACTAAAGTTCTTAACCCATACCATATATACATGTCTGATACAATGTATTTGTAGGTCATATAGAAGGAAATATTCTACTTCACATTGTTTTAAACATTTTTCGAGCATGGTAGAACGACTAACACCAATTTAAACTATAAAAAAAACGAACATACCTGCTCAAATATTAATAATTTTAGCATCTCTAATTAAAGGATTTGCTTTTGAAATCTCCTCCCTTCCAAAAGCTTTGTGTCGAAAGAATAGTCATGCATGTCCGAGAATCGATGACCACTGCAAAATAGACCTTCACATTTGCATTGAAACCTGATAAGACCCACTCTCTTGCTAAGCAAATGCATTTATTTGTACCAAATCGAGTTCACGACTTGTTGGCACTTTCTTAGCATTCATTTTGCAGGGGACCTTCACTATTTGCAAATCCAATTAAATTTGGTTAGTGACATATTTATAAGAAGGTAAGCCCTGAAAAATAATCTGCATTAAGTTAGTGACATTCAAGTAATGAGAGAGTGAACAATTTTAGCAGACACCTAAGTTGTATCACACCACATGTACATTATCTACCATCTCAAAACATTCTCTCAGGTTTTACTTCTCGAACTCACAAGTTGGTACACATTAATTTGGTCAGCATCTAAAGTTTGCAAGAGACAGTATTTGAATTTTTCCCCCATATAGTTATATGACTGAATCAGTACCTAAAGTAACCCAAAGCTTTGAAAATTGTTGCCCCTCTCTTTGTCATGGCGTCTTGAATAACACAGGAACATGTTGATCAAATATTAAATCTTCATCATGTGAAGCACAACCAAATAACTAACAATCATTGATCATCTTCATGTAAGGACAAACAAACCATATAATACCACAAGCCAATCAAATTTTGAAGCATGTAAATTAATTTCAGGTGCAAACTTTGAATACAAGTACAAAATATAGTCACTTAATCCATGATAGTATTGAAACCTTCAGACTAATTATTCATAAGCATAAATTTGAGGTAGTTAAAGAACTATACCGCCTTGAATATAGCACATACGGAACTAAAGATGGAGCGCTAATTTGCAGAATCCATAAAATTAATATTGAGAAATGCCAGAAATTGAATCTTAACTTTAGATGCAAATTGGTTTATCTGGATAACATTTTTAAAATTTTGGCGTTTAAGTAGGCAGTGAAAGCGGTTTCATCGTTGAAATCAAACAAGCCAAATTAGATCTTTGAAACTTTCATCAAACAAAAAAAAAACACAAAATTCTTATAATTGAAACCAATTGTAGTTCTTACCCCTTATGAGTCGGGTAGAAACAATACGATTCGCAGATCCGCTCGAAGGATTGATTTGGAGAACGGATATTCCCCATGAGCTCGCCAAATCACCCAGATCACTGATGTCTTGATGCTTTGCCGACTAAACAATGCCAGCGTTCCTTCCAGATCCTATCCAAAGGGTTAATTTACAAACCCAATTCCCTGATTCTGGAATAAGATTTGGAGTTTAACTTAATATAAGGTTGTACAAAGAACAAAGGGATTCAAACGAGCAACATGAAGCTTGGAAAGGATATGATAATGGTGGGGAGGAGAAAAAGCTAAAAGGGAAATGGAAAGGATGGAGAGGAGGGCGAATCTGGAACTTATTAGGTTTTTGGAAATAAGGCGTCTGCGGGAGATAAAAATGAGAGGCGGCGAAATGAGTAGCTGATGTCAAATATCATGTATTAATTTTCAATTAGGATTATTTAATGTTAATTACCAAATACTAATTATTATGTGTATATTAGTAATTATTATCAACGGTTATTGATTATTAATTATTAAACACAATATTAAAAGGTAAATCAGATATTATTGTTAATTTTGAATTGTTGATTATTAATTATTGCTACATAGTTATTAATTACTACTATTACTATTAAAAATAAATCTTACGTGTAAATTAATTATTAATTATCGATTAATATTTAATAATTATTTATTAATCATTTGATAACAACAACTAACATTAATTATTTCTCACTTCAAGTACATTATTATTTAATTGTAATTACCACTTACCGATTTTTTTGATTATTTATTACAAAGTGGTATTATTCAATTATAATTATTAAATGTCTTATTACGATGGGCAAAAAAATGATGTAATGGACATTGATTGAAACTGGCCAAATGAAAAGTTGTTAGAAATATGCATCTATTACAATTGACAAAAATAAAAATTTGTTACATGTATTTGATAAAAAAGAAAAGTTGTTAGACATGGATACTTTTTACAACTATGGAAAAAGAAAAGTTGTAAAAGACATATATTACAATAGGCAAAGTAAAAGTGTTGTTGAAGATAAGTTTATTACAACGGTTGACATGCATTTGATTAATAAGCAGTTAACATACATTAACTATTAAAAGTAAATTACTACTTATTAAGTATATATTATTTAGTAATAATTAATAATTATTATTGATTCCTAAGTTAATTATTAAATATTATTAAATATAATTAGTTATTAAACATAGATATTATAAACGTGAAGTTTGTAATAGGCATCTATTACAACTAACAAAGTGAAAAATTGTTAAAAATACATTTATTACAACTTGGGCGAATTGACAGTTGTAAAAAACATTTATTACAACGGTGCTTTTAACACCATTGTAAAATTAAAGTTGTAATATGGTGTTTTTGTTGTAGTGAAAATTATATACGGACATTATGGTAAATAAAAATTATTTTCTAGAATATTATAAGTACGTATCGATTTTTATAAATTGATTTAAATATAATTTAAATGTTTAGTTTAAACTAATGCGTAAAATAAAATTAACTTGAATTTAACTTAAATTTATAAGGTTTGAATTAAAACTAATTTAATCAAATTGCAGTTTAAAAATAGTTATAAGTTAATATTTAAAATTTAAGGTTTAACTTAAACTATATTTTACTGAAAATTAATTTAGTATAATATAGCTTAAATTTTATAACAAGTCAATTTAAGATTATTATTTTTTGGCATAGCCGACTGGTTTTTATAGTGATCTGTAACACTTATTATTATAACAAATAATAATTACAATATTTACAGGAGTGTGGCAGATTGCCAGACTGCTAATACGGTTTTTAAGGTGGACTGTCCACCACGACCAACATTTAATGTGGGTCGTCCACGATATAAAGAATTAATTTAGTATGAATTTTTTTGATTCAGCATAAAGATTATTTAGCTAAATATTTGTTTTAAATGTAATTTTTTTATATTTTGATATAAAGAATTAATTTAATAACTTTTATAAAGTTAAAGAAAGAATTAAATGACTATGATTTAAATTTATATGTTTAGCAAATAGAAAGATTTAATTTTTAATTAATGCTTTAAACTTTATATAAGATTTTATTTGTAAAAAATAGAAATGATGAGTATTGAATTCTAAAGATGTGAATTTGTGGATAACTTGACTACTAAAATTTGAACTATTTTGAAATGTATTGTAATGAAATGAAGGTAGGATTCATTTTATGAAATGAATTAAGAAATGGTTTTGAAATGAAATTATGGTTGTAAATTATTAAAATTTATATCTGCTAAGAGAAAGTGGATTTTAATGAAAATCTTAAATCTAAAACAAGTAATAAGTCAAAGTATGAAATATGAATGTTTGGTTCGGATAGGATCGTTTTATTTAAATCGAACTCATTTAATACTATATATAAATACAATTTGATACTATATACAACCATGTACAGGATAGAAAATAAAATAAACAACTCATTTAATATTATATATGCATCCAATTTGTTCACAATATATCAATTAACATTTCCAGTGTCGATATTTAGTTTGTTATACCATAATTTCTATCAATATTCAATTAGTTTACTTTTGTTCACTGACATTCATTTTTATCAATAATTATATAGGCTTGCATTTAACTCATTTTACATTTAAGATGAGTCACTTCAAATGTATTAACCTATACACTTACCACATATAATGAATTCATATTCAATTAATCTATATTTCCAAAAGTTTCCAATTGACTTGTTTTTTAATCATTATGTTTCTCCATGCTTATTTCACTTTACCATTTAAGTTAATTTCCATATTATATCAAATCTCTATTTCATTTTGGTCATTTACTAACTTATACCCTTAAAAAAATTTGTTTATTCATTTCCCATAACTCCCTCAATCTAATAATTGACTTTATTAGCCTATTTCATTAATTCAGATTATTTAACCTATTTAATTGAATTCAATTTCACCATGTATCTAAGTATATATCATTTATTGTCGTAACTTAAGTTTTATTCATATTCATAAACCATTAATTTAATTTCACCTTCATTATTAATACCTATACTTGTATATCATCTAGTAATTACCTAATCACATAACATTTTTAACTTCTTAAATAATTTGGTGAGTTATATCTATGCCATAAAAAGGAACTGTTGAAACCAAAAAATGGCCACAACACCAAAGGTGCTTCTAGAGCACTTCACCAAATGGTATGATTTGAGATTGTAGAGCCACAAACACAATATAAAAGCAGAAAAGTAAAGAACAAGGAATTTTTAAAGTGGTTTGGTCAATTTAGACCTACATCCATTATGGAATCACTTCTCATTATCATAATTGAGTTTACAAAGTACATCGCTTAATGCATTTCACTCTATTTATGATAATTCTCTTTTTTCTCTCTCTTTGATCTAGATTTCACTTGAATATATAAAAGGAATGGTTTGATTTTTCTAAGTATGGTGGAGATTGAAGAATATCTTCAACACTTGAACACTTGAGTGATTTTCCTTGATTCCATGATGGTTTTGTGTCAGGTCAAGGCTTTTGAGAGGATTGATGGAGATTAGAGAAGCTTGAATCGAGCCTCAGCAATTTCTAATGGAGTTTAGAGAAGATTTGATTTATTTGTTGTTGCCTGAAGGTAGATTGAGTTGGAGAAGCCATTAATGGTGCATGGAGAGTTTAACGGTAGTGGAGAAATGATTTGGACAGCCCTTCGGGATGGAAAAATCGGTCTCTTGAATGGTAGGGAAGTGAGGTATTTATAGGCGTCGTTTGGAGGTAGTGGCAAAGTTGAAATTATGGTGCGTAGGGTACCGATCTGTCATAAAAATATTTACGAAACTGCCACTGGGTTACTGCTGCACACAACTGGCATTAGGGCATCGATCGGTCTATACTTTATACTACCGACCGGTCCAAAGTTACTACCAATTGATCTAGTATATTTTAAGGCCGACCAGATTATTGGATTGCAGTTCGACCACTTTAATTCTGCCTTTTCCACTATTTTCTCTCCTGTGACAGCACGGTATGAACTGCTGAAGTGCCGAACCCTTTTGTCACTTTGTGACCGACGAGGTGTATTAATATTTATGCCAATTCCTTTGATTTCATATCGTCATTTATGCTACATACATGCATGTACCAGTGTTACATGTCCATGAATCGTTTGAAAATAGTAACGTGTAGGCATGTATATGTGCCAGAATCTTTGCATTCGCATATACATGTACATGTTGTTGGATGTAGCAACATCTTCACATATTATCAATGTTTTGCCACATGTCAGCCGTGATATATACAACCGACCGATCAGGACCTGGAAGAGTGACCGATCTGATCCACGTGTGCTTGGCTTTGCTGCTCCATACGCTTACATGCAAGCCGATGCCAATGGCTTAGCTCAATGTTTCATACATGCTTTTATATATATGTTATATGGTCGGAGCTCTATGTAAACACTCAATGTAACACACGTTATTTGACGATCCATAATGTCCATGTGGCATTATTTTGCATTATCACAAAAATGCATTTAGATGAAATTGAACCAATACTACACTTGTACGTGTGCCATAATGTTGACGATACCATGCCATGGGTATCTCCTGCAACGTGCATACACTTTATACTTTCAACAAACCACATATGTGAATCCGATCTAATATTTTACGTGATATAACTACAAAACAATCCCATATATAACGGATGTTGCCTCGTAAGTGCATGTTTACACTTGTGCTTCATATATAATATTTTACGTTGAATTGTGATTATTGCATAAGTGCCATCGTGTATTCATGTGTATAAGTGATGTCCGATCAGCTGCTTCTAAAACTGTCCGATCAGATGCTATAAAGTATGACCGAACAGATGGTGCTAGACCGGTCTGAAAGTCTAGACCGGCAGAGCTCGAGACTGACTGATCCGAAGATATGACCGATCCGATGATACTGACCGGTCCGCGTGGCATTGAGACCGACTGATCGGAATGGTGCACGATCGATCCGATGTCATGACGCTTAACCAATTGCTTCGCTAGACGGTTGATGTATTAATTTCTGAACCGCGTTAATAACAGGGTTTACATTTGCCCCTTGAAGCTTGTATTTTTTGCTTGTGAAAAATGCAGGCTTCGAAATGAACATTGTTGTTGATATATCTTTGCTTGCCCGGTTTTTGATATAAGCGTTGTTTCAGGCTTGATCGCAACTCGTGTTGGTTTGCATCTGTCGGTATACTCTATTCTGAGTTTACCATCTCGACATTGTTACCAAGTCTTGACCATCGATTATGATGACTTAATGACACCATTGAAATGCTCAATGGCATAAGTTTTTTTGTGCTAATAAAGCCTTCAGTTTTGAATTCAGAATTTGTCGTCAACAATGCTGCGCTAGTGTGTGAGTGCCACAGCTTTGAATCGAGCTCGAATTTGCAGAACAAGCGAAATTAGCGATGGATTGGTCGTGGTCAATTCATGCTAAATTACTTATTTCACGAACCCATTTTACCATTGAACTTTTCGAAGCAAAGCACACTTTCTAAAGTGAATGATGGTTGTTCCTTTTTTTACTACTACGACCTATTTTGCAACAACAAAAATAGTGCACGTTTCTGGGCTAATATTTTTTCATCGACTGCCCACATCGACAATAGATTAGTCCGTTTAAATTTAAGTTATAGCGAATTTTTATCTTGAACTGAATGAAGTGTCTATACATAGCTGTTTTATTCAATGGTTTATAACTCCTCAAATATTATCTACATAAGCACGATATTCTAATTTGAATTCGCGTTGACGCTTAAGATCAACTAATTGATATAAGCTGATTGTGGATTTCAAGCGTCATTGTTTTAACGACTTATGTGATTGTGCACGATATTTCACATTTAGGAAATACATATCTATGATTTATTTTTTGCTTCCTTTGGTGAAGTCTTGGATATTTGTGCCCCTGTCTGGGAGGTCTTTATCCTTCACAGTGAGAAGTATTTTAGCCTTTGTTATGGAAAGGAATCATGGCGCTCAATGTTCATCTTCTTTGTCAATCAATTCGACATCGGAGACTTCATTGGATGCCCCTACTATGGAGAGGTCGTTTATAATCCAACGTCTTCTCCTGCCGACTGAATCGACATGATGGACTTCGCCGAGTAGCATTTATCTCTGCCATGGAGAAGTTTCCCTTTCTATGAAAAGGACTTTTATTGTTATGCTCCTACGTGGGAAGGACTTTGAATTTCGTGCCCCTGCTTGGGATAAAATCTAACACTTGTCGCGTCTGGGGTATTCAGACACTACGCAAGTGAAATAGTCAATGTTCAACACCCGTCGCATCTGAGATGTTCAGACACTATGCAAGTTAATTGGTTAATTTCCAACACCCATCGCATTTGAGATGTTCGGACACTGCGCAAGTTAATTGGTTAATGTCCAACACCCGTCGCATCTGAGATGTTCAAACACTATGCGAATTAATTGGTTAATGCCCAACACTCGTTATATCTGAGACGTTCAAACACTATGCGAGTTAATTGGTTAATGTCTGAGATCCATCGCATTTGAGACATTAGGACACTAAGCAACTAAATTGGTTAATGTCCAACACTCGTCACATCTGAGACGTTCAGACACCACGCGAGTTAATTGGAGGCCCAACATTCTGCACGTCTGAGATAATTAGATGCTATGAAAATGGATTTCATCATTCTTCACATCTGAGGTTTCAGACGCTACACAAATGATTTGACATTCTTCACATCTGATATTTCAGATGCTATGCAAATGATATGACATTATTCACATCTGAGAATTCAGATGCTATGCAAATGATTTGACATTCTTCACATCTGAGATTTCAGATGCTACGCAAACGATCTAACATTCTTCACATTTGAGATTTCAGATGCTACGCAAATGATTTAACATTCTTCACATCTGAGATTTCATATGTTTTTCATATGACTTAGATGGTTGCAATGTTGTTCCATGGGGCAGAAACCAGTTCCTTTTTTGGACGCTTGACTTGGCATGCTATCTCAGCTTAGGAATTGGGGCCTTAAACATCTCACTTGGGAAGTTCCCCTTCGATAGAAGTTACTATGCTCTTGTTTTTTTTCAAGGCGCTTGATCGCTATTTGAATCTCTACGACTCTTCCTATTCACTTTTCAAGGCGGCGCTTTTCTATTTTTTTTTCCTTTGTGCATGTTGACATCAACAGCATTCGGCGCTTGAACTAGTGTTGTTGGGGTAGTTATGTTTCTTTAGGCTTTAGAGGAACAAGCGCTTGACAGATAGTCTGTAATATAAAAATCATCCTTGAGGAAATTTTAATTTGACAAAATATTTTTGCAAATAGGAGATTTATTCAGGCAGATATGCTCTTAGTCACAGAGGTTAATGTTCATTAGAGTGTTCGTAAAATATTACAGACTTTTTATATGAAGTTCAAATACAACATGAAGTAAAGCACGAAAATAAAGTTGTGGTGATGATCGCTTATTTCGAGCCATTAAAGTTGGAGCACCACCATTGGTCATTAGTTTATGGCTGGCCTTGCATTAACAAGTGCTGAAGTTTCGTTGCCTGGACCGGATTGACCATTTGATGTCTCTTGCCCCTGGGAAGTTCCAGAAGGATTTATGGCTTGTGGATTTTTCACATGTTGCTGCAGTCTGTTTTTTCTGACCAATTCCTCAATTAAGTTCTTCAAATGTCGGCATTCACTGGTGCTATGACCAGGCTAGTTGGGAAACCTACAGAATTTTCCTGAATTTGCTACCTTATCGCCTATCCTTATCAGATATGATTCTGCATATTCTTCAGAGTTCTTAGTTGCAAGATAGATATTTTCAGGAGTGCCATTCAAAGGCGTGAGCTCTGATGAGCTGAAAAGGCGAGACTTCTTGCCGTCTCGATTATCTTTCCCGCTATTTTCTCTTTTTTGACTTCCGGGATTCTTTCGGTTATACTGGGTAACGTCGCTTTTGGAAGCTTCAAGGAGTTGGTTAGCATCAATAATTTTAAGAGGCACATGATTATTTTCCACTCTCATATACTTCTCTTCTTTCTTATAGAACTTCTCAAGTGTGTTTGGTTCTTTCATTTTAATCCGTCTACCGAATTCGCTCTTCTCATCAATGGCGCCGATTAGAAACATGAAGATAATTCGAGGTTCTGGATTCCTCACTTCAGAAAAAGCAACATTGAATCAACTGAGAAAAGCTTTAGCGGATTCCCCTGGATTCTGCTTCATTGCTGAAAGTGTTATAACATCCTTGGCTTTCGTAGTATACAAGAGGAACTGCCCCTTGAACTTTTTGGTCAAGTCAGAGAACCGGTCTGCGGACTTAGGTGGTATCTTTGTGAACCATAGTGACACAACACCTTCTAAGTAGAGTGGAATGTATAGGCATTTTGTCTCATCTGTTGCTTTGCTGCGCTCATATGCCACTCGTACTTGAACAGAACGTAGTTAGGATCAACAAAGGCCGTTGTACGGAGGCAAAGTTGAAGGATTGAACTTTCTTGGACACTCTGTTTCTCAGATTCTCTCGGTAAACGGAGTCTTATCGGGAGAGAAATCCCATTCTCTTTCGTTGTCATTATGAGCTTGATTCTTCTTCATGATTTGTTCTATCATATTCGAGATGTACTCTTCATTGTTATGCCGTTCTGCGACGCTAGGTTCTTTACCAAATGTTCGTCTAGGCAAGCGATCTTGGTTAGAGAACCTAGGTCTTTTACCTTCCCGATGAGGAGGTGCCCCCATGGCGGGATTGGTAACCCTTCGATCTTTTCCCTCGGAATGATTCTTAACTTTTGCCTTCAAGTCTTCGACATTAGCCTCGTCTTTATCGCTCATCCATTCATTATCATCCCCATGTTATCGTTGCGATTATGGTCAGAAGCCGACGAATTGGATTATCTTCGAGATCAACATGGACCTTTTAAAATGTCGGATTAAGATGAGTATTAAGGATACGTCTTGTTTTTCCATCATAGCCTTGATAGATGCATCAATTCGTTTGTTCATGTTAGCAGTAGTGGCGTCCAATTCATTCCTAGTCACTCCGGCCCCACCTACCGAGTTTTCGCCAACTTCAAAGCAGTTGGTAAGTGGTGTATCCTCATTAACAGCATTGTCGGTTTCTCCAACGGTTTTACTTGCATTTTTCATAGATTTTGCATTATCTCGGACAAGGTTTTGAACTTTGAAGAGAGTTCGTCAATTGGAATAAATCTTAGATTTAGTGAATCTATAGTAGAAGCAGGCTAGGAAATTCATTGCAAGGTTTATAAATTTGAGAGAAGTGTGAACGTAGACCTTCGGTGGGCGCCAAATGTTGAAACCAAAAAATGGCCACAACACAAAAGGTGCTTCTAATGTACTTCAATAAATGGTATGATTTGAGATTGTAGAGCCAAAACACAATATAAAAGCAGAAAAGTAAAGAATAAGGAATTTTTAAAGTGGTTCGGTCAGTTTAGACCTACATCCACTATGGAATCACTTCTCATTATCATACTTGAGTTTACAAAGTACATCGCTTTATGTATTTCACTCATTTTATGATAATTGTCTCTTTTCTCTCTCTTTGATCTAGATTTCACTTGAATATATCAAAGGAATGGTTTGATTTCTCTAAGTATGGTGGAGATTGATGAATATCTTCAACACTAGAACACTTGAGTAGTTATCCTTGATGCCATAACGATTCTGTGTCAGATTTAGGTTTTAGAGAGGATTAATGGAGATAAGAGGAGCTTGAATCGAACTTGAGCAATTTCTAACGGATTTTAGAGAGGATTTGATCCATTTGTTGTTGCCTGAAGGTTGATTGAGTTGGAGAAACCATTAATGGAGCTTGGAGTGTTTAAGAATGGCGGAGAAATGATTTGGACAACCCTTTATGGTGGAAAAATCTGTCCCTTGAATGGTAGATAAGTGGGGTATTTATAGGCATTGTTTGGAGGTAGTGGAATAGTTGGAATTATGGTGTGTAGGGTACCGATCGGTCATAAAAATATTAATGAAACTGCCACTAGATTACTGCTGTACACAATTTGAATTAGGGTACCGATCGGTCTTTACCTTTAGATTACCGACCGACCCAAAGTTACAAACAATCAGTCCAGTATATTTTAAGGCCGACCAGATTATTACATTGCAGTCTGACCACATTATTTATGCCTTTGCCACTATTGTATCTTCTGTGACCGATCACCATACAAATTGCTGAAGTGCCGAACCCTTTTGTCACTTTGTGACCGACCACGTGTATTAATATTCATGCCAATTGCTTTGATTTCATATCGTCATTTATGCTACATACATGCATATACCAGCATCACATATCCATGAATTGTCTGAAAATAGTTACATGTGGGCATGTATACGTGCTAGAAGCTTTGCATTTGCATGTACATGTACATTCTATTTCCATATGGATGCAGCAACGTCTTCACATATTATCTTTGTTTTGCCACATGTCAGCCGTGATATAAACAACCGACCGATCGAGACCTGGAAAAGTGACCGATCAGACCCGCATGTGCTTTGCTTTGCTGCTCCATACGTTTACATGCAAGTCGATGCCAATGGATTGGCTTAATGTTTCATACACGCTTTTACATATATGTTATATAGTCCGAGCTTTATCTAAACACTCACTATAACACACGTTATTTGATATTCCTTAATGTCCACGTGGCATTAATTTGCATTATCATATAAATGCATTTAGATGACATTGAACCAATACTGCATTTATATTTGTTCCATAATGTTGATGATACCATGCCATGGGTATTTCCCGCAACGTGCAAACACTTCAAACTTTCAGCAAACTACAAATGTTAATCCAGTCTAACACTTTACGTGATATAACTACAAACCGATCACATATATAACGGATGTTGCCTCGTAAGTGCATGTTTACACTTTGCTTCATATAATATTTTATGTCGAAATGTGATTATTGCATAAGTGCCATCGTGTGTATAAGCGATGTCCGATTAGCTGCTTCTAAAACCGTCCGATCAGATGCTATAAATATGATCGAACAGATGGTGCTAGACCGAACCAAAAGTGTAGACCGAGTAGAGCTCGAGACTAACCGATCTGACGACATGACCGGTCTGATGACACCGACCGGTCCGCATAGCATTGAGACCGACTGAGCAGAATAGTGTACGACCGATTCGATGTCATGACGCTTGACTGATCACTTCACTAGACGGTTTATGTATCAATTTCTGAACCGCGTTAATAATGGGGTTAACAGGAACTGAGTATTATACCAATTCAACAGTTTCCAATTTGTTTCATATTCACGATTTTCAAATTTCTAAGAGTTTCTACTTTAATTTATATTCCTCTTAGGTTCATTTTCTTATTTTACAATTTAGGAGTTTCTAAAATTTCAAGTTGTAATTATTTTAAATACGTTAAAAATCAATTATTGTTCGAGAACATAAGAATCCAAACTTCGAGTTCATTTTAAAACCAACTTTTCAACAAGTATATGCTATACCTTTTATATCAAACCATAATTTAAAAATTCAAATAAAATCCATTTGTCTCAAAATAAGTATAAAAAAGTTCTAAGTGGTCTCCCCCACTCAAACTCTCAAAAGTAAACATCGTTGATGTGTGCACTCATCACCCATGTCATTTCTCGGAGACAAGAGGGGAATATACACTTACTTCCATTTAAGTCATTTGAAATAAATCTTTGTTCAAAAATAATTCAATGTAATACTAATGTTTTTCCAAAACCTTGCAAACGACTCTTCTAAAGCACAAAAAGTTAAATTCTCAAATCCTACATTAAATTCATTTTTTTTCATTTAATTTGCAAAATTATATTTTATTATCAATCATATTTACAAGGTTTCATTTTCTTATAGTCATTCAATAGTCAATAGTTGACTAATCGAATAGAAAAAGATGATAATCTAATATTATCATCTCCTAACAACCAATACGATCAAATTAATAATTTTGAAAATAATTATTTATATAAAAATATAATCCAAAACAATACTATGTCGATTGTCCTATTAAAGTGTATACAAATCCTTATCGTTTCCTTGGCATCCCAAGTACCAACCATAATTCAAAAATACTCAACAAAAAAATTAACAAAAACAAAACCATTTTTATGTCAAAATTACAAGTACGCCTCCCATACACACTCAAGCTCATTTTAGGGTATTACTACCTTATCTTTAATGAGTTAACCACAAATTGAGATAAGGTTATAGCTAAACCAAAGCTCTGATACCAACTGTAATGACTTGCATGTTTTGACCTTTCAAGTTGACAATTATCCATACATTTCGCTCAAACAAATCCAAAGTATAAATAGTTATTAGGGAAAATAAAAGAAAAGAAAGAAAATAGAAAAACAATCACAGAATCACACAATAGGAAGAGGACAAAATATAATAACCAAATTAAAGCTCATGAAGCGGTTAAAATTAATATAGATTTGATTATAGCTTACAAATTTTTTTAGAGTAATACATACATAGACATAATATAATAATGTTGTAGAACAGAAACGAGGCAATGGGAATGTAAATTAAAAATATACCAAAACTCCATCTTCATCCTACAACATAATGTGGTCTTCGCTAACTAAAAACTCAGGTTGATCCAAGCATAAATTAATAGGCAAAACACTCAGATCGGAACTAAAATATTCTCATATTCAGCCAAATCAAAACCATATAACAATATGATTGTCACGCCGTTAGAGATGTTAACAGTAATTTGCATCTCATATCTAATGTATTCTTGAGTGCAGTAATCTAAAAATGTTACGGTATTTTTCCATCCCCTAAGGATCCATTATAATATCTACTATGTAGTAAAATACATTATATATCATAATGTGTATCAGTAAAGTAGAGTATCAAAATAGCATTAAGGCATTACCCATATTCACCTTAACACATTTTTATATTCCCATAGCATATACAGTATCGTAAACTCCACCAAACCGGTGGGTTACGCAAAGGACACTCCATATACTATGGTACAAATCGTAATTGGCTCGTATATGGAATTTGACATGGCATAGGAGGCAATGTCAGGATGGATACACCATTTATAGAGCCGGACTGGTGGCAACATATAGTCACAACTACCGGCCACCCCGAGACACACTTTCATAATCAAAATCAAAGGGGATCACCAATCACATCACAAAAGTAATATAATGGTATCGAAGAAGCATGCTCGATAGGGAGAATGACCACACTTGGTCTCACCGTAACTTCTGTTTTAGTCACATCAAGCTGACTCACGGAAGTTAGGGTAATGTTAATACCTCATATCTGAATCGTTCGCCAAACCATCCTACTTCATTTTTGATTTTCCACCATGTGCACGGTCATTAAAGTGATTTTCGGTCATGGCAGAGAGTATGACAATATCTGATCACAGTCTCTTTAACTGCCAAACACTTATTTTACACCGATTGGTTTTTTATACTTTTTAAAATGGTTCATACTTCATATCAAAAATATCAAATTTTGCTTTCAAACCATTACATATCCAAAAAATAATAAACCTTCATATTTAACATCTCTATTTAACACCAAACTTAGAACCCTGAAACAATTCCAAATTTAAAAAAAAAAATTGAATATTTAAAATAGTTGAATTTGTTTATATATTAAAATAGTTTTGATATATTTGAAACAATTTGAAAAATAAATATCTAGTACATTAAATTTTAATATGTAAATAGTTTAAAATTAAAAATAGAATTTATCAAATTTAGTTAAATATATATATAGTTAAGTATTAAAGTTGTTTATAAAATAAATAGTTATTTGTTAAAGTAGTTTATTAAAATGTTTAATATATACATAAGTTAAAAATAAAATAATTTATAAAGTAAAATAGTTATTTATTAGTAGTTTATCAAATTGTTAACATAAATAATATTTGAAAAATAAAATAGCTGATAAAGTGAAAAAGTTACTTAATAAAACAGTTTATATTATGGTTTAAAATAAAATAGTTTGGATTAGAGTTGTTTCCTCCTCATTTTAAATAAACTTGAAGTCATATTCCAATTTCAAATCAACTCAATTTTAATATTTCAATTCGAATCAAGTTCCATTTTAAATCCAATTTCGATTCACATATTTAAAGTCTCCAGTTAGTGTTCTCACTTTGAATTATTTCAATTTAAAATTATCTCGAGTTCACAATTCAAATATCACTTTAAATCAAGTTAATTTATAGTAAGTTTCAAAGATGGGTAGTTATTTTAAATTTTCGAACAATTCATTTTCGACAGATTTAATTCATACTCAATTTCAAATTTTTAGCTTAACATTAAATAATTTCCTTTTAGCGGTTAAATATCAAAATTCAAAGTTCAAATTCAAAGGAAATCAATTTATGAAAGATCATTTATATTTCCTTTAATACAATATTTCAAAATTTAAAGCTTAAAATAGATTTTATTTAACCAATGGTGTCTGTATATAATTTTCCATGGTTACTCCTAAGTCTGTTTTATGCCCGTAACATCTAGGGTGAAAAGTTGGGATTAATCAACACAACAATAGTCATACATAAATAAGATGAATGATAGGGTGAATCACACAATTAAACAACGATATGTCAAACATATCAATCTAAGGCATCCATCAAAATTGATCCATTCAAACAGCTCAATATCACATCAATTTATTAGTTATCAGGTGTTTGGTTTAAACCAGCAATTAAATTTCAATTTTAACCTAATAGTAAAATTTAAATTAGTAGTTAAATTAAATTAAACTATCGATGTAAATCAACATAAATATGCATTTTAAACTACCAAATAACGACCAACACAATCATATCATAACATGAGTTTAATTTGGCTAATAATAAAATATTTTAGTCTGAATGTGTTCGTTCAATCACTCAATTTTGATTTCGAACCCATTGGAAAGTCAAAGAAAGGCGCAAAATTTGACAGTATCAGAATTTTTCCAAACTAATGCCAAACTGTATGTAATTTCGGTACGATCAAAAAGGAGAAAATCGCGCCCAAAGCCGAGCTAGTATGCAAAAGTTATACGAAACAGAACGTTTAGATATCAAAATTATAATTAAAAGAATAGTCACCTAATGCATTACCTATCAGGACATGCCACGTCAGCGAAATTGGACCAGCCCGCCTCACCTTCGTGTATGCGACATTACACCGAACCCAAAACCAATCCAATTTAACCACCAATTTCTCCCAAACCTTGCCATCGGATCCAACGTTGCCACCTCCATTGACCTTGCCTTGGTCTGCTGCGCCCAGTGAGGTTCACATGATTGCCTCCAGTTGCTCCAAGTTGTCGTGTCGCAGCCTTAAATAATCCTAACACGAGAAATTCTGACAATCAAGGCATTTCCAGATGATGCGACTGTCACCATTAGACTCTACTCGACAATCTCTACTGAACTCATATCATGATTTTATCGATTGATGCCCGAAATAAAAATGCCTAATTGAAGAACCATAATTTTTCCTTTTCCATGCTTTCACCAGGAATTTTGATCGACTTGAGAATCATTTCCAAAAATGAAAACAAGATGCAGATTCGCAAGGTCGAAATCTTCGATCCCATATCGTTCAAAATCAACTTCAATCAATTTAAGTTACTTAAATTAATTGCATTATATTTCCTCATCGTAAGAACAAACAGTAAGCTTGATCGCTATGAAATTAGAAATCCTATTATAATTTACCACTACACCCAAAAATCAAAGTTATTGTCGAAATCAGATTTTACGCTTCCTTTCCTCAAGATTCCAGTCAAAACGAAACCAAGGTGGTCGAAATTTCAAGTTTCCGACTGGAACCTCAAAGCTTGATACACACAAAAATATGAAGTTGTTTTAATGGATCCAATACATGAAATAGAGTTTGCAATAAACATCATGTTAAGATTAGTCTAAATGGGAGGGGGCCCTATGTTACAAATGAAATTTAAGATTAGCAGCAAAAAATGGCAATGGCGATTTTATAATTATGGCGAGTGCTTAATTCTTGAAGAGTTTATCTTTGCTCTTGTGCTTATTGTTGTGTTTATTTGGTGGTTCAAATTTTGAATTTGGATACGTGTAATTATTTTCAACAATTTACAACCGAGGATTGCATTGTCATGATAGTAATTAAGTATTTGAACAAGGCTTTTTTTGTGGAGGTTTCAAGTTAGCATAATCGTACTTTAGTTTGATTTCAATATAACAAAATTTGTTAATATGTGCATATTCTATGAAAAAAACTATTTTTTTAATGTGAAGCAAACGCATATTACAAAATATCTGCTAAATAAGCTGGGAATTCATAAATTTTTCCCCTACATTTCATAGCTAAATTTGCAACTTCCAGAAAAAGTTGCATATGCTAGTGATTTAATTTCAGAGTATATTAAATATTTCTCATACAAAATCTTAATGCCTCTTGTGGTAAAGACATCCCACCGCATACAAATATGTCCATCATCTAGCTCAAGCCTATCACCTGTCTTTTCTCCGTCTGTGACACCCCACTTCCGTTAATGCCACTCATAAAGGGAATGCATTAAGTTTCGTGAAGCGTTATAGTAAACAGAACAGAAATATTACAAGACAGACATATATAATAACAGTGGAATAAAAACCTTATTTATCATAAGATACCATGGTCCATAAACATCACATGTCTGAAATACAAAAGCCTATTACAACACAAAATCTACTGTCTTTTACTTCAAAAATATCAAAGTACATAAAAGAAATAAAATTCCCCAAAAACAAAATATAGCCATAGCAACAAGCATAGGAGCTTAAGCCATACATCTCATCAGCTCCAGCAACAGTAACCAGAATCATGGTCAAGCCCGAGTGTTCCCGCCATGAGAACCTTAGGGGAAATGGAAGAAAGAAGAGGAAACAAAAAGGGTCATACATAAAGTCTGGCGAGTCTAGTTACTTTTAGCAAGTAAATAAATAAAAGTAGCATGACAGATATATAAAGTGAATAAGAGAAATTACTACATAAAAGGCATGTGTGACAAGGTAGACATAATAAGGTGTATAAACTTCCCTAATGATTACTCTGCACTACTACTTGTATATCCAGAATGAGATGATCCCTTCCACTATAAGGTGGTAGACTTAGGCATACATCCAAATTTATCCTAACTACTACGCTAATCGATCGACTCCCTAATCCGCATAGATACTCTGTGCCGGCCCCACCGTAGGATGTATCACGTCCTAAAGTGGCAACCCTCTACTGATATGTACAGCCCCATATCTACAGGTGTCACAGTCGCCTCATCCCACTCTGCCCGGCTTATGCATGCACATCCAAATTTAGATTTAATGCATGTGGGGAAAAATGTCGGTGAAAGTCAAATAAGCACAATGTTGCACGACAAAAAAATCCAAGGTTGGAATTAATTCTAGAAAGGATTTGGAGGACTGGGGAATTCGACATGGTCTTCATACACAGCCTCATGGGAATAAGACATAACTTCCATCAACTCCATATACATTGTCAAAAATTGAAAATAAAAAATTTGTAAATAGTTATATGACTTTACAGGACCCGATGGTTATTGCTCAAATTTTAAAAGATGCGTATCATTGGACGATTGCAAAATCAGTGGTTTGAAGTCTCATGATTATCACGTTTTAATGCAACAATTGTTTCCCATCTTAATAAGAGGATTGCTTCCAAAGAAGACAAGGAAAACAATATCTAACTTATGTTCATCCTTTATTAAATTATGTCAGCGCATTATAGATAGAGAGAAACTACAACATCTGGAGGATTAGATTATTGCGATTTTATGCGTGCTTGAAAGATATTTTCCGCTGTCTTTTTCTGATATAATGATACATCTGATAATTCATCTTTCAAGGGAAGCACGACTGTGTGCACCAGTCCATTTTCGTTGGATGTACCCCTTTGAAAGGTACATGAAAACACTAAAAGAATATGTAAGAAATTATGCTCGTCCTGAGGAGTGTATTGCAGAATCTTATCTTGCAGAAGAATGCATGAGATTTTTTGGTGAATTTTTGAGAAAATCGCATGAGAAAGAAGATCGAAATGAAGATTACCAAAGTAATGTAATACTTGAAGGACGTTCAATATCAGCATGTAAGACATTTACATTGTCTTTTCATGAAAAAGAGTCCGCTCATTTGGCTATGCTAATGAATATGACCATAATAGAACCATATTTAGAGTACGTGCATACCACATATTTTTCTATGTTTTGATTGTTTGCAATGTCAATTGTAACATAAATTTTTGTTCTTACACCGTAGTTTGCATTTGGAGGAGCTACAAAATTTAGACAAGCGCATGGAAAGAAATGCAACATTACGTTGGAAAAATCATATAGCTACATTCTCAAGTTGGATTAAAAAAAAGGTGAAGTAAATTTTGAAATGTTACTAATTTATTTAAAATCATATTATGACTAGCTTTATCAAATGAAATCAATTGTTTACAGACACCTATTAGCTCCAAAGAGCACGATGACATGCTAAAATGGACTGCTTATGGTCCGAAGAATGTTGCGTTGCCCTATACAGAATACCTCATCAATGGGCTGCGTTTTCACACAAAAGACATTAAGAGGGAAACTTAAAATAGCGGAGTGACTTATGATGCAACAACCATGTGCAGAGAAAGTGCAAAAGATGTTTCTCAAGTGGCTGATGTTGTCAATTATTATGGGATACTTACCAATATAATTTTGTTAGACTATAATGTTTTTTACGTTCCAATATTTAAGTGTCATTGGGCAAACATAAGAAATGGTGTAAAGATTGAGTATGGGTTTACTCTTGTCAATTTACATCAAAGTCAAGCTTCATTTTTAAAAGATCCATATATATTTGCATCCCAAGCGAAACAAGTTTTTTATTTGAGAGAGAATGATTCTTCTTATTGGTATACGGTAATGAAAGCACCTTCAAAATTTTTTGATGAGCCAGTGATCTAGGACACTGTTGAGGAAGTAAACCATGTTGAGGAAGATTTCTAAGAAATCAGTATGGATGTCGATGGATATGTTGATGATGTTTCTTTTGTTAGAGAAAATTGTGAAGGCATACTCGAATAATTTTGAGATGCATGTAGAGTTAACGGATATGTTGCTGAGTACTTGTACCGTTTACATGAAACGTTGAGCTTCTTGGCTATTTTATTTCAGTTAGATATAAGTTTCCTATTTGCATTCTATGATGGTAGATCGATTAAAATTTGACATTCTGAAGTCAAAAAAGTATTTTGTACCTTCTTCTTTCAATTTATGAGAATTTGAAGTATGTTTATTTTTCAAACTATGACTTTGCTGTTTGTTTTGCTTTGCTTTCATCATGGCATGAATATATTTGGTGGTTGATAAATTTCCCCCTTCAAAGTTTCATGTTAGTGAATCTTCCTAGTGACCTAATGCCGCACTTGGCACCAACCCAGATTACACATTCTTTTATACATTCATCATATATATTGCAGAATAGCAGGTTTCTTATCATTGTAATGCCAAATTGATAACTTGGAACATATATTTAAATGTTTATTTATGCTCCATAATATAGATTGTTTTCATTTAATATTTGTTTATGCTCCATAATATACTATTGGTTACTGTTTCTATTGATATATGCAATTACTGCATTTACCCTGCAGCTTCAATTTTCAATGTTTACTACATTGTTTGATAACATGCATAAAAAGGGCAAATGTAATTTTTTTTCTATATTTAGTAATCCTCCCATAGCCAAATTGATTCTCTTTATTGTTTAATTCTATATTTTTTTTTGTTAATGTAGGAAATGGCAAAAAAGAGGAAGATTATCCGCAAACAAAAACAAACCGAGGACCCCATGAAGAACTCGAAGCAAATATTGAACCCAACGAGCAACCTGAAGTGAATGTAGAAATTAATGTGCAACATGAAGCAAATTTACAAAGAAATGAGCATCATGAAGCAAATTTAGAAACAACCAATCAGGGAACCGAAGAACGTCGAGAAAATGTGGTGCAATCTTAATTAAATATTGAAACCAATGAGATTGAAGTTGAAAATAATTTGGTGGAAAACAAGACTGGTTTTCAACTACATAAAAATCTGGTTGAAAAAAAAAAGCGAGGTCTGACAAGAATGAAAAGACTTCCATCAGATCGTGTATCTCGGATTACCATTGAATTCAACGAAAATGCTATACCAATAGGAGAAGCAACTGTAAAATTGTCTTCTTACTTAGGACCGCTCGTACGGGAGCATGTTCCATTCACAATTGATGATTGGCGGTCAATTGGCGATGAATTAAAGTTTGTGTTGTGGAGTTCCATTCAGGTCTCATTTTTCATATAATTATTATGAATTGAGTTTCTTGCTTTAAGATTAATATTATCCTTATTCAAAATTAAGATTTAATATTCTGTCATGCTTCAACAGAATATGCTTGTGCGTGATTCATTGTATTGATGCGGAATTATCCAGTGTAATGCCAAAACTTATTGAATCTTTTACTACTATTATAGATCCAGTCCACGACATGAATTCGGAGAAATTTAACGATGATAAACTTAATGAAACAAGTAGTGGTATCGACAGAGTTTATACTTGTAATAAAGTAACATATAAATTTATTTGATTTCTCCAATGCAGTACAAAATATGAAAATGAAACAGAATTACGTGATAAGAAAATAGAGGAAAAAACAATGGTCTGGCATGTTAAAATTGATGGTGAAATAATCGTTTTGAAGGCATGATTAGAGGTCAAGCATGATTCAGGCTTGGTTGGGTTACAGATCATGCCGATTCAAGATTCAAGTTTATTCCATCATAGAGTCGGACCATGAAACATTGTTATATCAGTGACAGTATGATTCACAATGATGCTTTTTCATCTTTAATTTTCTTATTACAATTACTAATAAATTAATAGCATCTATCACCATTGTAGAGACCAAAACTGAACCATGCGGACTTAAGTGCTTTACCACCATAAGAAATAATACCAAAATGAGACCCATATATTTATTTACATGTTCTGTGATTTCCTCTTTTGAAGATAGCCTAAATAGAAACAAATGGTAAACATAGTATTGTCCGCGACATGAATATGTTACTGCTATTGTAGATCCAGTCCGCGATATGAATATGTTACTGCTATTGTAGATCCAGTCCGCGACATGAATATGTTACTGCTATTGTAGATCCAGTCCGCGATATGAATGCGTTGAATCATACTTTTTACTGCCTTGCTCACTACAGGCTTCTTCTGTAGAATTGTTAAACTCTATAATTTCCATGAAACACTTGAATAATTCTTCCACAAAAAATAGGGACTTGGTTTTGGACAAGCAACAAATTGTATTCCAGAACCTGTAGTTTTGACAAGAGCTGTTTTGGCTGAGCTTCTTCTCTTTCCAGAAACCACTTAATCGGAAACTCAACTAAAAAATAACTGTCTGTCAGCAATACTATCACAAATTCTTGGTCTTCCATTCCGATTAAACTTGAATATTTTTGCATTGTTATAGCCTTGTGGCTTTGAACTAACTTAGCGCATGTCAGTGAGAAAAGGCCTGGTTTTCTTGTCAAGAGAACGGTGAGATATTGCTCCTTAACGTATTCCAGGTTTGCAATATCTTTTTTTTTTATTTCTGAAAGCGGGTTTACAACATAATTTTTTCGTTGATGGTGGTATGGACAAATAGGTATGAGTTTTGGAGTGTACGTGTCCTTGTCTGCGTTAATCATCATAGATTTTATTTTATTTTTTCCATTTTTTGACAAGATTTTGACAACTCCAAAAAGGTAGATCAGCTTTACACTTTAGATTATCAAGGTAATACTGTTACCTTGCCTTTGTAGTCCTAACAAAAATAAAACCTTTATTCTTAATATTTCACTATGTTTATCAGTATGCTTAATGAATTAAATTACTAACATGCATGCATGGATAAGGTAAAACATGTTTAGTGTAACTTCTAAGGCAGCTTGTGTTACATCTAAGGGTACTTTTTCTGAAACCAATCAAAAAATTTCCTATCCTATCAAAACAATTTCATAAAACATTTATAACGAAAATATGCAATTTAAATTGCATGTATTTGTACCTAAAACTACAGATATTTACTTTCTTTGTTACAAATATTTGTCATTTCAATTGCATAAGCATGTAAAATGAAAATTTTGCTATTCACATTGTGCAAAAATGCACTCTACACTTCAAATATTTGCGCCCACTTTTATTGTCATTTTATATTGAACGTGAGAAGGTCAGAAGTCGGAACTATGTTTGGTGAATAATCCTCAATTTTCCTTATGAGGAAGTCCCAGCTCTTTATGAATATTAAATAGGAAAAGGTAAATAAATCAAAGTGTATATTGATAAATGGATAATATGAGTTAAAAATACTGGTACCACATGCTATAAAAAAGAAAAACTTGAAAATATAATGATACCATATAGTCCACCTTAATCTTTGTTGCTCATATCAAAATACTCAATTCCTGCTCATCGACCATGCCAGTATCAAAATAAGTAGAAACAATAAATGTTTTATTTTAACCTGGCATTTTAAATCATTCCAAAAATGAACATCTCTCCTTAGTTTCTTGTATTTATTACTATATTCATAAAGTGATAATAATGATATTTTTGTAGTTCAGATTGTGTTGCGCCTGCAATATGCAGTGATGAAGATGATATCCGGGTAAACCAAGTCGGTTGGTGTTTTAGGGGGTTTAGAAATGATCAAGGGTAGCAGATTAGAAAAGAGAAAAAAATATCCTTTTAGTAACCTATTTTGTTGTGCCTAAATTTTTGCAAAAGTCAACTCTTTAAGCAAAATGATTAAAAAAATTAATTGAAGATTATGTTGTGTTCATTATATTTTATTGTGATCATTTTTTTTGTATAGTCAGTACTAGGTTTCTTTAGTATTGGTCCTATTGAAAGTTACATTTTGCAGGAAAGATTTAAACTAGATGAGGAATGGCATAAAGTGCCTATTTTCCAACAAATGGGATGCATCTGGAGGGCTTAAAAAAGCAGGCAAGTTGGGCAAATAGTGAAAGCAAAGAACATAGAGGAAAGGATTAAGCTCAAACCTAGCAATGTCGAAAAAATGAACGAATGGAGGGATTTTATAAAGAAAAAAACTGTAACAACCCGGAAAATCTGAGCCAGTTTAAAATTTTTAATTTGGCTATTTTAGTGGATTTTATATATTTAAAATAAATTATTTTAATTTCCTCTATGAAATTTCAATTTTTTGGATTCGTTGGAAAGATATTCTCAAATAGATTCTAATATTTTTGGTTTTGCTAAAATCCGGTTTATTTTGAATCATGTACATTCATTTGAAATTAGAAATTTGAAATCTAACTGTTGGATTTGGAATTATGTCCAAATCAAATTTGGAAAAGGTCGCTGTAAGTGCAGTTCGGTGGCCGTTATTGAATACCGACTATACGGGCCTTGACAAAATTATTAAAAATATTAATAATTTATGTAAAATCATAATAGTTGATTTAGAAAGAATTGAGGTGAAAAATTCCACATTTGAAAGGATAAAAATATATTTTTATCGAAATGTACTAGTTTTGAACTAGATTTGAAGTGGTTTTAAAAATAATCAGAATTTCCAATATACAAATTGGAATGGATTTGGATCGAAATTATCTTTGGAATATTTCGATGTTGGATTTCGTGATTATACAGATATGGTTGCGGAAATTTGAAAGATATATTTATATCGTTATTTCCAAGATATTTGTTGGTTTCATATTTCGATATTGAATATAAACCGATATATTTTCTATTCAGAGCCTTGTATTTAATATCTAATGGGATTTTGGGTTCATCGTGAATGGTGTCTTGAATAACACTGTTCTTGAACCCTGTTTGGAAAAGAATAAATCTTTTAAATAAGATTTAGTGAAATTGTCCAGTTAACTGGTATTTAATTGAAATTGAATTTAAATTGGGTTTTGGGTTTACCGTGAGCGGTGTTTTGTATAACACCTGTTCTTTAACCGCATTAACAATAGAGTGTGATTTGGGTTTATCGTGAATTGTGTTTTAAAAAGACATTAGTTCTTTAACCCAGTAAAAGGCAGGACTTCATGTTTGTCATTGTATTTTGAAATGTATGGTCATCTCTGCTTAATATATATCTATTTGGCGGCGGAGAATTTATTCTCTTACTTAACGCCCTTCTCTGAGACGTACGAGCTCAGAGGTTATATATCAGCAGAAATTAATAGTACGGTGTAGATTGTCAATGCAGCATGTTTGATTTTCCAAAGTTAAATAATCGTAAATATTGATTTTTGGAAAGATTAAAACCAAGTGGTATTTTAATGAATCCGTAATTAGATTGAAATGTGAATTGATAATTTAAATTATAAAATTTGGAAAGTGATCGAGAATGGAGTATCACCAGTTTTGCTCCAAAGCGATAGTTAAATCTTTAATTAGATTTGAACGTGATAGGGTAATTAATATTTACCGATAAGACCATGGTGTTAGATATGGAGTATTACCAGTTTTGCTCCATGGGATGAATAGGTTGGGATTGGGAAATAAAATAAATGATTACTTCGGTGTGGTTCGCTAATCCCGACTAGATTGGTAAGCCTTAATATGGTTCGAAATGATATCCAAAGGAAGATTAAAGAATAAATTTAGAAGAATTTATCTTTGATAAATTAATGGGAACCTTTCCCTAAGAATGTGAAAATTTGAATAATAGAATATTCTGAATTGGAATGAGGCGTATGTTGTGTTTGTGTAACACGTGTTTATTATATAGCGGGTTACTCGGAAAGGCCGGGTTTATACCCATTCCGAATAACCGATTCGACGATATGTCGAAGATGAAGACGGTGGTTGAAGATCGGAAGTCTTCACATCGTTTGGATGATTATTGATGATCTTGATTGGGCTGTACACCCAAGAGGAGGGAATCAGTTGGTGATCATCCAGACGTACTTGGAGATCGATCGATATGTGAGGAAAGTGCCTCCGGTTTCGTTCAGACCCAGAACGAACTTGTAAATGGACTGTGTGTCTGACATTGGATTTTATTCTGTGTTGATTGATCATTATTAAATATACATCTGTTTGGTGGCGGAAAATTTATTCTCTTGCTTAACGCCCTTCTCTGAGACGTACGAGCTCAGAGGTTGTATATCGATGGACATCAGTTGCATGGAGTGAATTGCCTGTGTGGCATGCCTAAGTGGCAATTGATCAAGGCTTTTGTTGAAAAGCAAAGTCTTGTGGTTGATGATCAAAGCACAAACTGTGTGGCATAGCTTTGTGTATGGCGTTAATTCACGAGCCTCACACCTCAGTATGAGTCAAAAATGGGATAAGGACCCAAGGAGTGCACGAAGTTTCTTTCTAGCTATGGATGATGTCAGTGACCTACCAGCTCTGAAATTTATATACTTTTTACCTGTGTGGTTGTTGGAATGCGAGGCGCCTCGAATATATGGTCGATAACTGGCACTATATGAGCCGATGTATAGACCATTATATAAGTCCTATAGGACTGGGAAACGTGTGCTTAGGAATAACTAATCCTCAAAAGTAAGAGAGCACCGGCCTTGGAGGTTCCAAGGGATCGCTGTGTGTGGTCCTGAGACATTTGCTAGAGTGTCTCAAACGGAGAGAAGCTTGCCCCTTGCCTCGACTCATGATG
The DNA here is from genome assembly GCA_030737875.1 of Allium sativum. Lineage (NCBI taxonomy): Eukaryota > Viridiplantae > Streptophyta > Magnoliopsida > Asparagales > Amaryllidaceae > Allium > Allium sativum. The sequence goes on along the minus strand of CM060925.1, from coordinate 299,245,718 downwards.
GAATCCAATTTCCAATACGTGACTTTCAGTTTTATTTGTAGAGCCTAGTATGGCGACATAGTGGTATGGGACACTTATACCATCTATGATTGATACTTATGATTGAAATTGTTTTGACACTATACACTTATAATAATATCAAATGATTTGTTTTAAACGTATCAAGCACGTTTGGCTATTATGAGGTAAAAACCCTATCCTCCGGCTTGCGTTGCATTGTGTGATGGGACCTGGGTCTTATAATAGCTTCATTTTTCTTTATTTAGCATTGCGCTGTTTGTTTTATGCGCTGGTATTCTTGGAAGGAAACCCGTTTCGTGTTATACGGCGTGGTCCCTTGATTTACCTAACTTTAAAATAAAGATTAATAACTGTTTTAGTTCTCACACCAGTCACATGCTGACCTGGAGTTTATTGTTTTAACATAAACTCTGGGTGCCCTTATTTTCCGCACGGACAGCTAGTAGTTTTGATTTTACAGATTTATATTTACAGGATCCTGGTTTGCAGCTGGAATGATATTCGGAAAGCTCTGTATCTGTATATCTCCTTTCAGTTGTGTGTTGTATTATTTTTCCATGGCTATGTAATTTATTGTAATCTCTGATATTTATCGAATGTGTAATATTTATTCATACTCTGTATATTCTTGTATTCTGATGGAATTGTTGTAATAAAAAATGAAATATTCTTCTGTTTGCATTCTGATTTGTCGTGTTCTCAAAGTAATTCGTTCTTTCTCTTCTCTTCGGAGACCTGGGAAGTTCGTGTCGCTTCATTTGGTATCAGAGCTTTGGTTTACAGAGCTCGAGAACAAGACACATTGGAATCGAATGAAAGAATTCATCAGAGATTGGACTAGTAATGTCCAATAAGAATGGCTCGTTAGAGATGGGATCAGTAGTGTCCTAGAACGAGTGTAAAGAGTGAATTTTTTTTGAAACATAAAATCGAAAACAAATTTGTTTTGAAATTTAAATCGTTTTATACGTATTTGAATATTTTATTTATATTGAATTTGGACAATCGAGTATATAAAGATTTTGCATATACGCGTCATGAACGTATATTTGAAGTTTTAATATACTGGATATATATAGAATCACACTCTAGTTGCCCGGAGATGATTCTGATGATTGACGCATCGTCATCAGAGTTGATGTTCGAGTGCGGAAAGTGAGATATCTATATATTTCCATTAGACTGGTGTGAGAACCAAAACTAGATAGGTTTATTGTTGTGATTTGCATCAAAAACATGATTTTCTTTATATGTATCAAAATTATGAATTTGAAACGTTAATTCACTAATTGATTGTTGGTTGTGTTGTTTGTTTATTTGTTTGATATTTTGAACCATTTAGCCTAATTGAACCGAGTATTGAACTGTATTGAAAATTGTTTGGAATTGCATGCATATACATGTACTTACATTGAACAGGTCATAGCAAGGAGGCTAGAGCAGAGAATAAAATTGTTTGTCCAACAAATAGGTACATGTTTACAAATTTATTGGGATTTGATGATTTTATGAGCCGATTGGCTAGCCGCTTGGCTGTTTCTTTTTCTTCTTGGATTGATGAGGGCCATGAGAGGCTATTTGAAATATCCCGAAGTCCCCGGTGCAGGGGAGGTTATGGTGAAATTTTTCGAAAATTTAGGGTGTTAGCCAAATTTTTGAAAAAGTTCTTAGAAACTGAAAAATTGAAGAACTTAAGACGTAAAGAAAATAATGGAAGTTGAGTTGGTTTGTAAAACAACTTTCAGCTTTGTTCCTTTTCGGGGATGAAAAGTTTTAAATGAGGGAGATTGTAATAACCCGGAAATGCGAGCCAATTTAAAATTTTTATTTTGGCAATTTTAATGAATTTTGATTATTTAAAATGAATTATTTTAAATAATAACGACGAGAAATTTATTTTGGATAGAATTAGAATGTATATATTTACTTGAATCGTCGTTAGAATATAAATATTTATTTTTAATTATAAAAGGAATTGGAAATGGCGCGGTAGTTCGAAAATTCGATTTCTAATTTCAAATGAATGTACAGGATTCAAAATAAACCAGATTTTAGCGAAACCAAAAATAATGTAATCTCTGATATATATCGAATGTGTAATATTTATTCATACTCTGTATATTCTTGTATTCTGATGGAATTGTTGTAATAAACAATGAAATGTTCTTCAGTTTGCGTTCTGATTTGTCGTGTTCTCAAAGTAATTCGTTCTTTCTCTTCTCTTCGGAGACCGGGGAACCAAAATAAGATATGGCCTGTTGTTGTGATTTGGCACCAAAAATGTGATTTTTGACTATATATCAAAGTTATGTGATTGAAAAGATAATCAACTAGTTGATTGCTGATTGTGTTGTTTGATTAGTGGTTGATTAATAAAAATTTGAACCTTTAACCAAATTGAACCAAATATTGAGATGTATTGAAAATTAGTCGCATTTGCATGCATATACGTGTAATTACATTGAACAGGTCATAACAAGGAGGCTAGAGCAGAAGAATAAAATTGTTTGCCCGACAAATTGGTACATGTTTAGTAAATTCTTGGGTTTAGATGATTTTATGAGCCGATTGGCTAACCGCTTGGCTGTTTCTTTTTCTTTTTAGATTGGTGAGGGCCATGGGAGACTATTTGAAATATCCCGAAGCTCCCGGTGCAGGGGAGGTAATGGAGAAATTTTTCGAAAATCTAGGGTGTTAGCCAAATTTTTGAAAAATTTGAAAGGTTCTTAGAAACTGAAAAGTTGAAGAACATAAGCCGTAATGAAAAGAATGAAAGTTGAGTTGATTTGTTAAACAACTTTCGGCTTCGTTCCTTTTCGGGGACGAAAAGTTTTAAGTGGGGGAGATCGTAATAACCCGGAAATCCAAGCTAATTTAAAATTTTTATTTTGGCAATTTTGATGAATTTTGAATATTTAACGACGAGAAATTTATTTTGATTAGAATTAGAACGTATATATTTATTTGAATCGTCGTTAGATATAAATATTTTATTTTAATTATATATTGAGCCTGAAATGGTGCTTTAGTTCAAAAATTCGATTTCAAAATTCAAATGAATGTACATGATTCAAAATAAACCGGATTTTAGCGAAACCAAAAATATTAGAATCTATATGAGAATATCTTTCCAACGAATCCGAAAAATTAAAATTTCGCAGCGGGGATAAAAAGTTATGTTTAGTTAAAAATTATGAATAGTCGCTATGGATTCGCGTTATGTAATTTCTTTTTAAATTAATTATCATTTTATGGTCAGGTAATTTTACAAATGGATTTAATATCCTAACAAGCCTTTTATATGTCACATGTACGCCTAATGCAGTAGTGGCTGACAGACAATTTTTATGATTCCTCAAAACAGCTGACCTGCTTCTTTGTTTTCTATTTTCTCTCATACTTGTGCATTTGTATATGGAAACGTAAGCATAAAGGAGCCTTCCTTTAATGGAATATGGACTAATTGTATAATTTGGTAGATCAGTAAAATCATTTACTGATATATATGTTGGTTTGCATGGTAGTGTGCATTTTCACTTTTTTTTTCCTCTTGAATCATTTTCCAATTATGTTGTGCCTCTGTGTATGTATGTATATATATATATATATATATATACATATATATATATATTGATCTAAATATTGCTTATTTTTGTTGTGATAGGACCAAATTGCACATGTTTTGGACAAAATATCAGAAGCAAAGCAAGATTATGTATTTGATTACTTTGTAAGTAACTTGTTAACGCAAGTATATTGACGTATTAGTGACAAGTATTTATGAATTGTTAAGTTTGGATATGTGAGAAGTAATTTGAATTATATGTATGAAATATTAAGTTTGAATATTTAAATGTTGTTTCAATGATACGTATGAAATATTATGTTGTGGTTTACATGTTTGTTTGTGAAATATGTTATGTTTTTATATATTTGAGAAATAGATTATGATATATATGAGCATTTTTTGAATGATATGTATGTATTTAAAATTAACGAAAGAGCAATAATGGGGATATACAAATGGTAAATGCTATGGATTGGCATGCAAGATTATAGGGCTTTTAAAACGCTATAAATGATTCCCTATGAACGCTACTAGTAACGTAGTGTAAACGCTATTCAAACGTACCCCTAAACGCTATAAAACTTTACTATAAAACGCTCTAGAAATAAAAGAAAACGCTATAGTAGAAGTTGGATGAGCGATATAAAATTAGACATAAACGCTTGTTGTTGGGTATGATTTAATATAGCGTTTACGTTTGATGGCAAAGTAAAACGCTATAAGATATCAATTTTTAATAACATTTTATTCAGTGCTATTTAAAGTCGACGACCTAAGATAGCATGTCGTTACATGGCGTTCTCCGAAACGCCATATTAAGATATAATAGCGTTTTTCAAACGCTATAAAATCCCTTTTTTGTTGCAGTGGAATTTTGGTGTTTGGAGGCTAGAAATAGCGGGTTGGGGGGTTTAGGGTTCAAGAATTCGGGATGGAAATAATTATTGGGGGTGGAGGAATGGAGCTGAAAGCTCTCGGCAGGAAGATAAGCCGTTTATAACTGACGGTTCCTAACGGCCACCTACAGCCCGTCGAAAACCGTCGGAATGTAGTCGTCGGAAACCATCGGCCTCCCTTGTCGATATTTATAATGTTTCTTGTAGTGATTTTTACATACACATCAATAACTGTTAGTATATATGTTACAATATTTACCACGCATCTTCCACTAATGGTTATAATCGTTGGTACTTTGATTTGTAACGGTTATAACTCTTACGAAACGACAGTTTTGGTGGTCTGAGAAACAAGTTCTGGGGTGATTTCAAGATCAAAGTCAACGAGGTAGTAGACCCCAACATTTCTGGGGAGTGAGTTGAAATGGGATGTCCATTTTGCAGTACCAAAAAGCATAGTAGGTGCAACATTCACTGTGGCATTATAACAAACAGAACACGTGCAACCTTTGGTGCACAACGAACCACCACCAGCTGCTTTGACGGCTTCTAGCACGCCGTGCGTATTATTGCCAACTGACGTCGCATCAACAGAATTCAAATTACATAGCCAGTTTGCCTCACCACACAACCCTATTGTACCCAATGTACTAGGTAGGACAGGAAAATCGCATGCTGAGCCAAACACTGGAGGCGCAGTAGGCACTGGACGACGAAAAGCAGAAACATTGGAGTTCGCAACCATGAAACGACCAAAATTCAACAGATCTAGGGTTACTGGCCTATAGCGATTTGCCTTCCACGACATGGAAGAAAAATGAAAACAGTCAAATCGAAGCGAAAACAGACGAAGACGTTAAATGAGGAAGAAGCGATGATAAACGGGAATTACTGAAGAAGGCAAGAAAAGCGGATCGGGAGAACCGCCATTGCTGTAGATATAAATTAATTTAGTTAAAGTATATTTAATAGAAAAATCTATGAACTTTATACGTTGTGATAGTAGTCAAAAGGTATTGTAATTATCACACTACTTGGAAACAGTTCACATTCCATGAACTCTTTCCTATGGATGGCCACGGGGTTGGGTTTAGGGTCCAAACCCGATTGACCCACCTTTATTTTGGCCCTTTTAAAACTGTTTCATTTGATCATCAGCGCGAATAAACCTAGGACCTTTTTCTAAGAGCTTATAATATGAACATTATATACTTTTAACCAATAAGCTATAAAGTTTTCGTGTTACTAAGTTGAATCAATAATAATGATATAGTAACAGATGTATATTATTAGAACTGTACATCATACCAATTACTTTTATTATACTTTCTTATTATTGTAAACACATTTTTATTTAATTTACCATTTAATGGAAAAAATATAAATAAATAAATTTATGCATGTTAGCATATAATTTTGCCGGGTTTCGGGACGGGTCGGGTTTACTCTTACAGCATCTTTAGTGCTATCGTGATTATCATGTTAAATACATTACACATAAACACATTAAAATTTAATGTAAAAATTTATCTACAATGTTAATGTGACATAGAATTTTAATCTGATGTGGCACACAACACATAAAATATATTGTTAATTGTAATGTCTAGTTATGGACATTGTATTTGACAATGTGAAACCAATAACAATTAATTAAAAATAACTAATCGAAATAAATATATTATTTATTACCACTTGATTGGCTTGAGGTGTTAATTTATTGTTTAAATAACATTTTGCATTCGAGGTTTGTTTTTGTTTTTTCTTTTCTTTAAAGTGTTGTCTAATTGCATTGTTTTGACATTGCGAACACAAAAATTAAATTAGACATTACATGTTTAATACACTAGAGGTGCTCGGTATGTGTTTCAAGTTTGGGGTAAAAATCTAAATCCACATGGGGTCTAAGGGGTGGGGTTGAAAAGCCCCATGATGGGTTTGAAGCACTAAAAACTCATCTCAACTCATCTCTTTGTCATTCCAACATCAGAATTTCTTTAGGCATCCCAATTGAGAAACGACCTAAAATTGTTGCACGCATCCGACAATGCACAAGCTTACACACTTCCGCACTTATTAGTATAAGGTTACCCATGAATTGGAAAATAAATATGATATTACATTTCAACTATTTATGTGGCTGCGGTGTGCCATGGAAAATAATCAGAAGTTCTCAGCAAAATAAGCTCGGAGAAATTTCTGTTTAGGCTCGTCTGGAATGCGCATGGGACGATAGTTTCTATCAAGCCATACTGCGGTGGCTTTTGCTTCGACAACAAGCTGATTGTCAGGTAATCTGTAGACGAAATCTTCAAGAAATATTCTTGTAGCCGAAATGCGTGATACCCTCACTTTCACTACAAATTTGTCTCCACTCTGCAGTTGCTAATAGTAACAATAACTAAGTTGAAGAGCGTCAAGGTTTTGAACAATTTGTGTTCAAATTAATTTTAACTTAAGAAAGATTAAGACACAGGATCGATCATTACGTACTCGTAGAGGTGCGTAAAACTTCAAAGACATGTCAGCAAGAGCCAAAGCCTGGCCATCTTGGGCCACTTTGTGTGCGTCGGTGCCAAGGCCAAGCCTTCTGAAAAACTCATGGTGACCATGCTGGCAATAACTTGAATAAACGGCATTGTTCACAACGCCATACTGATCAAGTTCGTAATCGCGTACTTGCAGTTCACATTCCACGAACTGCTTTACCCTGAGAAGAAGAACGCTAATAATCAGTAAATGACTAAGTTTAAGCTGGAAAAACAATGTTGATATATGAATATGTGTAACTAACCTTAAGCCATCTTCACTTTCAGACGTAGCTGTTTCGAATGCACTTGTCATATCTGGAGACAACACATTGACATGAGGTCCTCGTCTGTTTATAGCTGATGAAGTTAGTTTGGATACAAATGGAAGGGCAATACCACTGGCTGTTTTAGAAGGTGGTGGAGACAACTTCGAAATGCTGTGTAATATGTTTTGATTTTTGAATGGTGATCGAGAGGGGGCAGTAAGCGGTAATTGAGAAGATGTAATCGGAGAACTCATCATCTTGATAGAAGATACGGGAATTAGTGAATACATAAGATTAGAGGGTTATGATTGTTGTTTGTAAAAGAATATATGCTTCTTGTGAGCAGACTACTGCAGAAAGGGCTATATTTATAGATAAAGATGATCCTAGTTATCATGCAGGCAGCATGCATGTAAAAGTTAAAAGAATGAAGTTTAGTTTAACAACGAATCATTCACCAACCGTCAATAGTCAAACGACCGTACACCCAAACACAGGTCCACATTAATTATGACTATTGTAGTTATACGCTTGGACAACGTCAAATGAAGTTTCACGTCAATTCATTTGTATTTCATAAAATTATTACGCCAGAGATGACAAGTTTAGCTTATTATAAAATCTTTTGGAAATGCATAAACCCTATATTAAAATTCTCTATCCTCCTATCATCAACCAATCAACGTCGCCTGAATTTTATTTTTTTGCAATTAAATCCTCTTCCTTTTTCAGATTTAATTGCAAGAAAATAAAAAACAAGCGTCATTATTGATTTGGAAGAGGAATAGGAAATTTTAAGTATAGAGATTTGGCCTTTTTTGGTTTTGCTGTCCATTCATTTTTAAACCACTGGCAAAACATAAAAGAAAAAAGGAAAAAATAAAATAAAATAAGCAACGCTACAATTGCTTTGTTGTCAATAATATAAGTCCAGCATGTTGACCTTACCTTAAACGATTCATTAATTTGGTTGAATAAAAACCATGCAAGTGACTCTCGTGGACTCAATTCATGCGCGTTTGCCATATTTATAATATATATCATTATATAAAGACCGTGATATTCTACCAAAATTTTCAATTTCTTTCGTCTTGTTTTATCTGGGCAAACAGAGTAGAAGTTTCCTATTATTCTACATAATAATAATAATGGAAACATGTTAATTTAATGATGATGTTCTTTGGCGCTTATAAGAAATACCACACAAAGTGAAAAATAGGTTTCCACGAGGGTTGGAGACACTTATTGTTTTATGCCTTCTTTTGCTCTATTCAAGCCAGTGTTTTAAAAATCCAAACCAATATCAGTTTGATCACAGATAATCTTTGAATTTTAAGCGTTATGCCTTTAAAAATGAAATAACCATGTATATTCATAAAGAGCTCAAATTTTCTGTGTTCAAATGGGCTGTCCTCATGTGTGCCTCCAATCAAATCCCCTGATTCCCGCCTTTTTGCATTTAAGTCCCCCCAACAATTCAGAGGTTTAAATACAAAAAGCGAAAATCAGAGGATCTGATTGGAGGGCTGAGTACACCCCATTTGGGAATAGAACAATTGGTCACATTCATAAACTAGCGATTTAACGTCAAAACTCTTAAAAAAACCCTAGATCGACCTTTTTAAACTTTAAAATAATTATATAGTGTAAAAGCCAAGTTCGCCCGCTCCGTTTAAATCGATTTATGCAATCGATTAGACGTAGCGACAACTAACGTATCATAATTGATGTTAAAATTTAAGAATACAAATTAAATTACAAAACCTAATATTTCGGATAGGTTTAACTAGATTTAATGAAGGAATAAATTTTGTAGTTAAATACTTAAGTTTGTTTCGTCGGCATTAATTTAGTTAAACATTTGATAAATCATTAAGTATTAAATTTTATCGAAATTTAGGTGAATTTGATCTAAAAATGCGAAATGATATTATAAGAATAACGGTATTTTCCATTTTATGAAATTCAAACGTATGTTATCTTAATCTATTAATTCCTCGTGCAAATCAAACTATTTTTGTTAATTGTATCTCGGTCCGTGTTCTTGAATGTGTTTGTGTATATACTGACATAGAGGGATTTGCAAATAAGAGAATGAGAGAAACAAAAAAGAAAAAAAATATAGAGAAGGAATACATGCGTAAAAATTTCAAAAGTAAAACAAAACGCATCTTCTTTTGTTCCCAAATCCCGATCTCATTTAGGGCTGTCAAAAATTAAAATAACCCTTTTATTTTACCATTTTGACCCTATTTTTAACGTGAATGGGTGGACCATCGTTATAAATATTTTATATCGGGCCAAATTAATTAGACCCGTCAAAACACGCAACCAAACTGCCAGACCCGTTCAAAAGAATTAAAACCCTAAATCAACTTCGGCGATTCCCTATTCTTCAGCCGAACCTAAATCAACGGTGATTCTCTCTCAAATTAATCCGATTATCTGTCTCCAAAATTACGTCAAGCTTAAAATCGAAAAGCATTTAGTCAGCCGAACCCTGAAAATGGAAGATATGAAGGTTTGAGTTTTTACTTTGTTAATTTCCAGATTTTTAGTAGGATCTGTTTAATTTTTATTTCTGGTTAAGCTCTAATCGGTTCTAACGATCGTTGACTATTTGTTTTTTTTTTCAGAATCTGGATTTAGAATCAAAATCAAACTGAATCGATCTTCAGCTGTCAACCAAACGTCTGCAGAATTGCTTTGAGGTAAATCCGCGTTCATTGATTATAAGCTGCAATAAAAAAATTACTGTGTAGTGATAGATGGAGTTCTGTGTATACGAAGTTGTATATTTATAGGCCTACATTCTTCATTAAAGGATTCAAGTAAATATGGGAAGTTTTGGATGAGATTTTAATTGATTGTTTTTTTTTAGTTAACATTTTAGCTAATTATTTGTTGTATATTAATCTAATTAGAATACGAAACTGTGTATAACTAAATTTTAGTTTGGTTTCCTTGTTTGTTAAGAACATGCTCAGGCGAGTTGGCTGGTGTTTTATTTTGGAAAATTTCAAGTGGGGAAAAAGTGTATCAAATATAATTAAACGATTTTCTACTCTCTATTTCTCTCTGCGTGTAAGCTAAATCTTCGGCAACCGTTTCATTTACTTTGGTGCCTTGGTGTGTTTGGAAAAAGCAGAGGATGCCTGGTTAATGAAATAAGCGATCATAGCTAGAAAAGTTGTTTGGTTAGTAATATTGTTCCAAATATATTGCTCGATGTAGGAAATTTGACTCAACCAATAATTATTGCCTTTTGTACAACTGAATGTTAATCAGTAATATTTTTTTCTTTTTCATTTATATTGGTTTGAGTTTTATCTCTGTTTATGGATGGATTTACCAGTATAAGTCAACTTTGTAAATCTACAAATCATCTTGATTTGCTATCATGGAATTTTTATTCAAATTACTTTATCCAGCACATCATTTGTTCATCTATCAGCGGCTTAAGTACATATTTAGATATCGAAGTGTACAGTTCGGAATTTGAATGAGGTTTTAATTTTTATTCAAATTAAATAGTATGGTTTTAAATTTTTTAGCACTATTCAATTTTTTCCATCCATTGATTATTTGTTTCCTACTGTAAAAAGGGTTTAGTTCTGTTCATTTCATATGCACTTTGTTCATTTCACGTGTATCCCATTATTTCCCTTAAAATTTGGGTCTGCAATATGAATCAAATCTACTTGAATGATACTTGTTCTCGATTGTTGGTTGACATGGCAGTATTCTGCACTAATTTTTTTTTTTTAAAAAAAAAAAACTGATTTCTTTTGTATATACTTTCTTTTGTCAGTTTGGATAGTTTCAATTTTATTTCAGTTTATTTCCTTTTTTAACAGTTCAGTAATATTGCTGGTTTATATTATTTCATTCCCAATTTGAACAGTTTTGCAATTTGATTTGGTTGTTACTTTAATTTTGATTTGGTTCAAAGTATTAAGTCCATTCATCTCATTTTTAACGAGAGAGTAGTGATGAGGGTAAACTCATAGATATAACTAATATTTTGTCAATCATAAACTGAGTTTGGCTATAATTGTGGTATGAGATAGAGTTGTCTTTTTCCTATTCAATATGTTTATTTTCAGTTAGCTAAAGGTTAATTTTTACTATAAAAATTTGAATTCAGGTGAGAAAATAGTATGGATATTGTTGAACAAGGTACTCAATTAAAAAACACAGTAGAATCGGTGGCTGCGATAGATTCAGTTGGTAGCTCTATAAAAAATAAGTGACAAAGAAATACTTTCTCTGATGTTTGGAAATATTTCGAAAAAAATGAAATGGTTGAAGGTCAAAATCGCACATGTTTTTGCATACAATTGAAAAGGCAATATATTTGGGGAGGTAAATATGTACAAATAATTTGCTAAGACATGTAGCAAAGTGTCCGTTAATTGCTAAAAGTTTTGAAAATGATCAAAGAAGTGATTTCGATCAGAAAATATACAGAGAGTTGATGACCAAAGCTATTATTGAACATAACTTACCATTCAAATTTGTTCAGTATAAACGTATTCGTGAGGTCCATTCATACTTAAACAATCATGTGGAACATTATTCAAGAAACACATCGCGTTCTGATGTTATGAAATTATATGAGGTCGAAAAGATCAAACTTAATGATTTTCTAAAGTCATGTAGTGGAAGAGTTAGTTTGACATCTGATTTATGGACATCAGTAAATACCGATGGGCTTATAACATTGACAGCGCATTTTATCGATAATGATTGGAATTTGCAAAAGAAGTTGTTGAATTTTTGTTTAATGCCACCTCCACATTCAGGTTCAGCTATATTTGAAAAAAATTCAAGTATGTTAGTTGACTGGGATATAGTTGATATGATATTTTCGTGCACTTTGGATAATGCTTCTGCAAATGATAAATTTGTTGGATTATTGGAATCACATCTTGTTTATAGGAAATCTTTAGTGGCGAATGGACAATATTTGCGCGTTAGATGTGCGGCGCATGTATTAAACTTAATAGTGCAAGATGGTTTGAAGTGTGTTTCTTCTTTTTTGAGTAACATTCGTGAAAGCATAAAATATATTAAAGGTTCTCAATCTAGGAAAAAAAGTTTTTTAGAATGCATAGCTACTCTCTCATTGGATAGCGATAGAAAAGGATTGCGTCAAGATGTTCCTACTAGATGGAACTCAACATTTACAATGCTCAAAAGTGCCATACATTATGAGCAAGCGCTTTGTCATTTGAAATTATTCGATCCTAGTTATACTTATTGCCCGACAACAGAAGAATGGATCAAAGCAAAAAAAATTGCATATTTTTTAGAAGTATTTTATGATGCTACATGTTTATTCTCTGGTACAAATTACCCAACTGCTAATTTGTTTTTTCCGAAAATTTTCAAGGTCCATTACACATAGAAAAAATGCATGGAGGAAAATGATTTTATGTCCATTATAGCAAGTGATATGCTAAAAAAATTCAAGAAATACTGGAGTGAGTTTAATGTGTTGCTTTCCATCGCTTGCATGTTTGATCCATGATATAAGGCGAATTTTGTTCGATTTTCATATAAAACATTGTATGGGAATTGCTTAGAGTTTGAAAATATGAAAATGAAATTGGTAGAGCTATATAATGAGTATTCGGAAAAAGTGGAAAAAGATTCCTACGTGGAAACAAGCGTTATAGGAAATATGGAATCCACCGAACCATTTGCAGGTCCATATTCACAAGAATGCGAAGATGTGATGGAGAAATTCTATTCCTCTGAATTTGCTAGCAATCCTCATAAGTCCAAACCTGATACTTATTTAGATGATGGCTTGATTGATGGTAAAATACAATTGGATATTCTCGCATTTTGGAAATCACAACAATATCAATACTCTACTTTGTGTCGCATGGCTAGAGATATTTTAGCAGTTCCAATTACAACCGTGGCTCCGGAAAGTGCATTTAGTATTAGTGGTAGGGTCCTTGATGACTATCGTAGTTCACTTAAGGAAGATGTAGTAGAAGCAATACTTTGTTCAAGAGATTGGTTGTGCGGAACACCAATAATGCCAACAATTGAAGACCTTGCAGAGGATATTACTGTTCTTAATCACGAGGAGCATGCTACACTACCCTTTACTTCTTTGGCTAATTGATACTTAGTTTTTAAAGGTATGTTTCTACTTGTATACGGCCATTTAAATTAAGATGTCTGCAATTTACAAGGTATGTTTGTATTTATTTTGTTTCTATTTTAACTGATGTAGTAACATTCATTTTCTAGCTACAGCTCTTAATCGTTTTTGAAAAGAAAATAACTTTGTTTATCTCTTTACACAAGTTTATGCATGTAGTGATTTTTGAGCGGAAAACATAACAGAAATGCTAGTCAAAACTCATATTTATTATCCTTGCTTGCTTGAGCGAGTCTAGGTGAAATTTGTATAGAAACAATAGATAGAACTTGCTGATGATCTCTACATATTGAGCGGGTTGATGCTTTCTGAAAATTGAATATAATTATCTATCTTCTGTGTAGTTTCTCTTTGCTATTTTGCACCTATATGAATATCCCTGTCAGCATATCTTGTGTAGTGTCATGTTTAATTTGATAAGCACTTTAGTGTCTGAGGTAAAATAGGCACTTACTTCTATACATTTTTGGGATAGTTATTGTCGTTTGTCAAACAGTATTCCTACAAATATCGGCTTAATTCCCTTCTTGGTTAGAAAGTCTATCGTCAAATTCTCACCAATAGCAGCTTAGCGTTCTGAATACCGATGTTTGTTAGGCATCATTCACAGTCAAATTTAGTCACGTTCACATTTACTAAATATGTGAACCCCTTCTGTGTATTTATATGTTTCTAAGTGCGTTGTGTCCTCATATTAATTTATCTTGATTAAAAAGAAGAAGAAGATAACCACAATATTTTAACTATAAACAACATATTAATGAAGCTTAAAAGCTGTGGTGATCATATTTTGTTGCACTGACCTAGCAGCAGCATAATAGTACCATATATTGCATCTCAATTTCCACTTACTTGATTTTCAGTGTTACTTCTTTTTATTAATTGTAGCAGTTTTAAACTCTATTAGGCATACATATAGAAACAACAATTCAGATGGAAGTAAACTAAAATGGAAAACGTAGTTATAGTGAAAACTGCTAATTACAACAAGTTCATCTGTACAAATAAGTAGCCACATTTCTCCTTTTAAATCTTTACAAAGAGGGCAAAAGTATATGTTATTTTTTTGAATGGATTATTTCATAAATTGTATGCAGGCCTAAAAGGGAACAATGCAGGAGCATAATGAAGTTGTTGAGGGTTGAGTTTTAACTTGTTGGTATTTTTTGCTCTCTAGTATACCGAAAACATACATTATAATTACGCCGGTAAAAAGGCAAAGCTAATTTGATACTTGAAATGTTTTTGTGAATGTTATATTTTTCATACCCATCTTAAGGTTTTTGTTTGTAATGTACCAACCATTAATACCTTGACTGGGATTAGACAAAGTGAGCACACATAAGCAATTTTTATTCTTTTTCTTGAAAACCCATGTCACCATATCTGAATTTTGCTCTATGTTATGGATATTCTTGCTGAAATCCAAGAGTGACATTACTCTATGATAGAAGCATGAAGGATTCTTCTTTAACTGCAACTGGGTTTTCTCGAAATGGTGGTTTTGATCCATACTCAGTTGAACTTGTTTAACAAAACTGAAATGCTGTTCAAAACCATAGGTCTTTGAAAAGTCAAATCACAAAAGAAAAACTTATTCAACCGACTATTTTGCGATAATTATGTAATTAACAACCGTTGCAGTATCTACTCTGTGCATCTCAGGAAAGCATGTTACCATATGGCTGCTAATAAAATGCTTTGTTTTGTTATATAATTGCTGCTAAAGAACAATTTATAAACTCATTCTTCTTTATATTTATTTTTTTCTGGGAATTAACTACATTAGTTCTTTATTTTTCTATGTGTACATAAATTTGTATATATTGAATTACTTAGGGTACAAGTATGTTTGCTAAATATTTCAAGGAGCATAGCAAGCTACTTAACAAAAATAAATTAATATGTTTCATTAGTGCGTTGTGTCCTCATATTAGTTTCAAAAGAAGCACATGTTTAGCCTTGAGCAGTGCATTTTGTACCACTGCTTCCCCAATTTTTCATACATTTTAATGATTTACTAATTGCTAAAATAAAAAAAAAGTGACCTTAATACTGGGTTGGTTATGTTGCCGCATGTTACTTAACACCAATAGCTCATCAAACTAAACCAGCTACCTTAACAAATTTTCGTTTTCTTGTTTTCTATTTGCTATTATTGAACCACACTACAACGAATGTCAATTCGACCATAGCTTTGGATCCCATGACAAGGGTTAAAAAAAATGTTAAAACGAGGAAATAGGCAGTTTCTTCTTATATTGCATTATTTTGTTGTGAGGCTCAAACATTCTACAAATAGGCAGTTTCTTCTTATATTGCATTAGTTCGTTACTTAAATGCTTTGTCCATTTCTATTTGTATTATCGACGTTAGTTTTCACTTATGACCATGTAGATTATGAAAATTGACCAAGCTAGTGAATTATGAAGATGATGCAACACATTTTTGAGCATGTAATGTGTTTTATTTACATGCTTCGAGGCTTATGGTTGTAATTCAAGGATTATTTGATGTACTACTCTTGTTTGGTGTAGTTTTCTGTTTCCGAGTCTGTAATGTATTTTTTCTTTACATCTGTAATGTGTTTTGTTTACTGCAGTTTAAAAAAATATATTTGGTGTAGTTTTCAAGTTAATTATTTGATGTACTTATCTTGTTCTTTGGTGCTGTAGCATATGATGTTTCCAGTTTTTAATATAAGTTTGACGACTGGTATATTTGTGTTTCCAGTCTTTTACTGCACATTTAAGATATACGTTTCCAGTTTTAATATGTGTTTTATGGCTTTTTTTATCGTATTAGGGTTATAAGGGTTGTAAAGGGTTGAGGTATTATATGTAGCTAAAGGTAGGGTCAAAGTTTATTTGATCCAAACATGGCCATATCTTACCCTTCTGACACCTCTAATCTCATTTACTTCGGGGCTAATTCTATTCCCAGCCCGTTAATTTCCTTTCCCACCCCATTAAAATATTTTAAATTGAAATGACAACTTTAACCTTGTAACTATCAAAATGTTGTCCTAGAGAGCGATTTCTTATCCCAAAGTTTTCCCCTGTACCATGCATAATTAAGCTGGACGATAAAATTAATAGTAATAACGTTACATTCTAACATGGTACAGCTGAAAATCACGTTGCTGAAACAAAATTTTGGACATATGTTTACATACAAATCGCTTTTAATTGCCAGAAATTTCTGGACATAATCCATGTCCGCACATAGCCATGTTAAACAAGTATTTCAGCATTTCTGGACATAGTTCTGCATACAAATTCTATCAAGATGAGTACATAGATTTATATACAAACATTCCTAGACATATTCAAACATACATAATTTTTTTTTAAAACATACATAAATAGTTGAATCATATTCCATTATTTTCTGATTTTATATGAGAAATGTTTGGTTTTGATTTTGGATGGGAAGAAACGAAATAGATTGGAGGAGGCATGCGCTGTTTGGAGGACAAGAAAGTTTAGTTATTTTTAAGTGACGGGTAATTTGGGAAGAGAGTGGGGTGGCAAAGGAAAATAGTGGGGTGTTTTCTTTTTTTCTAAACTAGCGGGGTGGGAAAGGAAATTAACGGGGTAGAAATAGAATTAGCCTTACTTCGGTCGTCGTTTTCTATACACAGCAACCCATCTTCTTACTAAAGAAAAAACCACAAATGTTTTTCTACAAATTGTCCATCTCCGAAACCACCAGGCGGAGCTCCACTCGCGTGATATGCCACCCACGTCGTAGCTTTACCATCACCTTAGAACCACCACGCCCGCCCTAAAAACCAAGATCCGAACCCTCTTTTCCCCAAATCGTGCTCATCGGAAAAAAATGAATCTTTGTCCCGAGATCCACCCACCACCTGTGCTTCTGACCACTACCCTTTGCAACTCCTCTTGCTTTAACCCACGGCCGACCTGAAGTTTGTTATGTCCCAGTTGCTTGCTGACAATGAAGTGGGCGCCATTATTGAAAATGGGATCCATAACAGAAGTATTTGTGTAAATCAGGTGACAACAGACATTTCAACAAATGGGTTGGAACACAACATAAAAACAAAAACTGATGTCACCCAATCAACATTGGAGGAAGGAAGACAGGTCAGCAATGACATGGAAGAACATTTGATGAGAGCCATGCTCTCCAATCAGGAAGCAAGGCAGGTGGTTGAGTGTGCACTTGCATGCATGCGCCGATATGAATTAAGTTCTGCATGATGTTTAGTGGGCTCACTCACATATTAAGGCCTGTAAATCATGAATTGTCTTATAAGTGCTGGGTCTGATCATTGTAATGACACGTTGAATTTAGTGGAGATTTTATCTCTTTACTATTTTCTTGTAATATCACTCTTCAATTTAATAAAACCGAGTTTCCAGTCTGTGCTTGCTTAATTTCCTGCATACAAGTTGTTCTCTGTTTTTGGTTCTTTAACACTCTGTTCTTGTTCTTAAGTTCTTTTACATTTAATTAACATAGCAATGGCGAGTATGATCAACAGAAGTCAAACAAAACTCATGGGGTCTGACACATTGGTATCAGAGCCAGACGGCTCGGATGTGCACCAGCGTTCTGAGGAGGAGAAGGAT
Organism: Allium sativum; assembly: GCA_030737875.1. Taxonomy (NCBI): domain Eukaryota; kingdom Viridiplantae; phylum Streptophyta; class Magnoliopsida; order Asparagales; family Amaryllidaceae; genus Allium; species Allium sativum. Next base: position 299,227,657 of record CM060925.1, on the reverse strand, counting down.
GCAATCGCTGCTGATTCTGATGATGAATACTCCACAGGTGAAACAAGGCAAGATCGTATTAATACACAAACTGCTATCAACATACGAGAATTGCAAGAATCACATCAAGGCTTGAGCAACAAGGTGGATTTGATGCAAGAAACTCTCAATAGCATAGCTAAAGATTTTAAAGAAATGAGGATCCAACAGCATAATCAAAGAACAGCCCCGTACATCCCACCTGCAGCTAGAAATTACTCCAGACAAATTCAAGATTCAACCTCCAATTCTCATGCCAATCTATCTCACCATGAAAATAGCTCTTCAAACCCAAATCGACCTATCACCACTGCTGCCGTCAATTCTCAAAATCCCCCTAAGCTTCTACAGAACACCATTATTAAGCTCGACTTCCCTACATATAATGGTGACAGCGAGGTGGTGGAATGGCTTAATCAAGTTGAGCATCTTTTCCAATATCACAACACCCCAGAAAACGAATGGGTAGCCACTTGTTCTTTTCATCTGCGGGAAGACGCTCCAAAGTGGTACAATTGGCTCGTCAAGAATTATGAGACATGGAGAATATTTAAGGAGGAGTTGCTTGTGAGATTAGCTCCTGAAGAATTCCTCAAGCCGTATGGTACCATATCTAATCTCAAACAAACTACGACTGTTGTAGCTTACTTGTCACAATTCGAAAATTTGGTGGGGTTATGTGAGTCAATGCCTGATCAATTTATGTTGGAACGCTTTGTGGATGGGCTTAAAGAAGAAATTAAATATGATGTCATGGCTTTGCATCCTATAGACTTCAAGCAAGCCGTGAGTCTAGCCAAGGTTTTTGAGTGTAAAAAATTGAACAAGAAAAAGTTTAAAAGCAGCAAGTTTTCTAAGAAGCCCAGTGATATAAAGATGATCAAGAAAGATTCGGCAAACAAGGAAGTAAATGCCAAGATGAAAGGTCTCGCGCCTCAAGAAATAATAGAAAGAAGGAGAAAGAACCTATGTTTCGGTTGTAACGAGAAATGGCATCCAGGACATCAATGTAAAACCAAGCAAATTTACATAATGGAAGGGATCATGACCATGCAAACCGAAGATTCTAATGAACTGACAGAAAACGTTGATGAAGCCCCTAATTCTAAAACTATGGTTGGTACTGATAGTACATAAAAAGAGGAACAAACTTACGCTATCACGTTGAGCGCTATGTGTAGTATTCCAACTTTATCTACTATTAGGGTTCGCAGACACATCAACAATCATATGGTAGAGGTTCTTATTGACTCTGGTTCGACTCATAGTTTTGTTAATACCGAACTAACCAAGAAATTGAATCTGGACATTCAAGAAACTCCAGAGTACACGGTGCAAGTGGCTAATAAAGAAAAGTTGCATGGAAAAGGCATGTGCAAGGGGGTAATATTCAAGTGTCAGGGTTGCACCATGGCTATTGACTTGCTGTTGGTTCCACTTAGCGGCTGTCAGATTGTTCTAGGGGCTCAGTGGATGAAAGATCTAGGTGAAGTGTCATTTAATTTTGCTCAACTACAAATTAGGTTTTACTGGAAAGGAAGGAATTATATATGGCAAGGGGTAAAAACAACCAACAAGTTGGTGGATGACAAAACCATACTGAAGGAAAGCTCACACTGCCAACTCTCATTGCTGCTATGTTCACGAGAAATAAAATGCAAAGCTCCAGAAAGTGAAACCCAAATTCCCAAAGAAATACAAGAAGTGTTATCTAAGTTCCCTGCTGTTTTATCTCCACAACCCGGATTACCACCATCTGTGACCACAAAATACCTTTAATTTCCTCCTTAAAACCAGTATGCCTACGCCCATATCGCCATTCTTACCATATAAAAAATGAGCTCGAGAAGTTAGTTAAGGAAATGCTCGAGGCGGGAATCATCAGGCCAAGCACGAGTGAATACTCCTCTCCGGTTGTTATGGTTATAAAGAAAGTTGCTTGCTGACAAGGAACTGGGCGCCATTATTGAAAATGGGATCCATAACAGAAGTATTTGTGTAAATCAGGTGACAACAGACATTTCAACAAATGGGTTTGAACACAACATAAAAACAAAAACTGATGTCACCCAATCAGCATTGGAGGAAGGAAGACATGTCAGCAATGACATGGAAGAACATTTGATGAGAGCCATGCTCTCCAATCAGGAAGCAAGGCAGGTGGTTGAGTGTGCACTTGCACACTTGCATGCATGCACCGATATGAATTAAGTTCTGCATGATGTTTAGTGGGCTCACTCACTTATTAAGGCCTGTAAATCATGAATTGTCTTATAATTGCTGGGTCTGATCATTGTAATGACACGTTGAATTTAGTGGAGTTTTTGTCTCTTTACTATTTTCTTGTAATATCACTCTTCAATTTAATAAAACCGAGTTTCCAGCCTGTGCTTGCTTAATTTCCTGCATACAAGTTGTTCTCTGTTTTTGGTTCTTTAACACTCTGTTCTTGTTCTTAAGTTCTTTTACATTTAATTAACACAGCAATGGCGAGTATGATCACCAGAAGTCAAACAAAACCCATGGGGTCTGACAAAGTTCCTTTAGACAAGATATTTTGCTCCAAAACCCTAAGTGCGGAAAACAATGGAAGTTATGCAAACAGTTTTTGGTAATCTGATGGCTTACGATTGAAAGAGATAGAGAGAGAGAGAGCGCGCTAGATCAAGCTATCGTGAATGATTTGTTTGCCTGCTACATAAGATTCGGTTTGGCCTATTATACATTTGCTGCAACCTACTACTAAACTTCCTAGAGAAAAGCATATAAGTTTTCTTTCTTAAGAAATTCGAGTTCTATGTTGTATTTACCAGATTTTTTTAGAGAATGGTGTATATATATGTGATTCAACATTGTATTTAAGTTGAATCTAGTCAATTCACAATCGAAATTATGGCTTTGTATTATCGCTAGCTTGTTTGGGTTGTTATTGTGCTTGATCGAGTATTGAGGATTGGAATTATAGTCATGAAATTACGATTGTATGTATGTGTGTATATATATATACACACACACACACACACACACATATACACACGAGTGTGTATATACATGCATAAACTGGTTCAAGGTGTGTTCGTCGTTGCTAGGTGGATCGTTCTTATATCTTCTGCTGTTCTTTTTGTGTCACCTTCTTCTTGCTACAAAATGTGAGTTTTCTCACTCACGACTAACATATTATTATGTGAATCAAAAATGTGAAATATCGAATGAAATGATAGGAGTGCTTAAGAAAATTCAAGATTTATTTGAATAAATTTGTGCACATGTGACACACACACTATTGACATATGTAACACGATATGGATGTGATGTGCGCTAAGTTGTGTTTTATATTTTTCACATTGAAAGTTCCTTATAGATTTAGGAAAAATCATCATGGGTTAAAATGATACATACCCAAGTGATTATACAAATTTAGGGAATTTGAAACTGATTTATTGATATTCAGGTTGAAATGATGCATACCAAAATTTAATTAAATGGGTTAGAATGATACATACCTGATTCACTTGACTATAAGATAGAAAATTATATACGGACGTTCTGGTAAATAAAATTTATTTTCTGGAGTATTATAAGTACGTATCGATTTTTATAAATTGATTTTAAAATATAATTTAGTATATAGCTCAAAATTTTATTGTAAGTCAATTTAAGATGTTTTTTTGGCATAGCCGATCGGTTTTTATAGTGATATGTAACACTTATTATTATAACAAATAGTAATTACAATAGTTACAAGAGTGTGGCAGATTGTCAGACTACTAATTCGGTTTTTAAGGTGGACCGTCCAGCACGAACGACATTTAACGTGTGCCATCCATGATATAAAGAACTAATTTAGTATGAATTGTTTTGATTCAGCATAAAGATTTTTAGCTAAAGATTTGTATTAAAAGTAAAAAAAAATTAATATAAAGAATTAATTTAATAACTTTAAAAAGTTAAGTTGAAGGAAGAATTAAATGACTACGATATAAATTTATATGTTTAGAAAATGGAAAGGTTCAATTTTTAATTAATGCTTTAAAATTTATATAAGATTTTATTTGTAAAAAATAGTAATGATGGGTATTGAATTCTAAGGATGTAAATTTGTGGATAACTTAACGACTAAACTTTGAACTATTTTGAATGTATTGTAATGAAATGAACGTAGTATTCATTTTATAAACCGAATTAAGAAATGGTTTTGAAATGAAAGTGTGGTTGTAAATTACTTAAATTTATATCAGCCAAGAGTTAGTGGATTTTAATGAAAATCTGAAATCTAAAACAAGTAATAAGTCAAAGTGTGAAATATGAATGTTTGGTTCTGATTAGGTCGTTTTATTTAAATCGAACTCATTTAATACTATATATACATCCAATTTGATACTATATACAGCCATGTACGGGATAATAAATACAATAAACAACTCATTTAATATTATATATGCATTCAATTTGTTCACAATATATCAATTAACATTTCCAATGTCAATATTTAGTTTGTTATGCCTTAATTTCTGTCAATATTCAATTAGTTTACTTTTGCTCACTAACATTCATTTTTATCAGTAATTATATAGGCTTGCATTTAACTCATTTTACTTTTAAGTTGAGTCACTTCAAATTTATTAACTTATACATTTATCACTTATATTGAATTCATATTCAATTAATCTATATTTCCAAAATTTCCAGTTGACTTGTGTTGACACGCTTTTTGGTTGAAGCGGTCACACGTCAAGCATTAGATTATTGATGCGCTCAAGAATGAAGAGCATTGTCGGGAAACACAAAACGACTCGGTTGAAGTCGAGTCACAAATAAAAGAAGGCCGAAGGCTCCTATCACATGACCTCTTTTGGGCCCGAGGACGTCTACTCCAAGGCTTCGCAGTATAGCTCTTAGGTGAACCATCATCCGAGCCGAAGACGAGCCGTCAAGCAGGTCCAGCTGCAGCGCCAGTGGGGGTCCAGGGCCCCACAGTCCCAGCGGCACGACTTCGGTCCCCTTCTCCATCAAATTCGCATCCCCGAGAGAGGTACGAATTTCGTACCCCTCTAGGGGTGCGAAATTCTGCACCCCTGGGTGGGGTGCGAATTTCGCACCCGTTCAGGGGGTGCGAACTTTCACACCCCCTGGTGGGGTGCGAACTTCGCTCCCCCCGGCAGGGGGTGTGAATATTCTGTAAGGAGGCCCTTGTTTGGGTGCGAAATTAAGGGATTGTGGTCCCATTTCCTACCTACTCCCACCTACCCTCCTTCATATGAATATCCCAAGCCTTGGCCTTCATTTGGATCATTTTCCCTTGGAATTTCTTAACCTCGAGAGCTCCAAACACTATTAATGGCTTCTAACACCTTCACCGTTGCCATTGAAGATGGCATGGATAATTAAAACATGGCATGCATGTTTTCCATCAACACTTAAACATTAACAAGGATTGTTATGCTACTTTTTGAACTTCATGGAGATGAATACTAAACTTGGATATTGTTGACCAAGACAACGCTTCTCAACGAAGAAGAAGAAGGGCAATTTAGTGAAAGTGTAGAACAAACATATATTTTGTTATTCTATTGTAACATTTTGAACTTAGCTATTGTCTGAACTTGTACAACTTTGTAATTGACAAAAGATATGATGAATGATGATTATATAAGTTGTGTCTCCCGCATTTACATTATCTATTGCTTATTTGGATAATTGTGCACACATACACATTGGGTGTTGGCGTGCGACAATTTTGCCCATCAACATTTTGGTGTGCCAGTTAGGGACGGACAGCTTTGACCTCTGCTTTGGATTAGTTTTTCGAATTTGTCTTTGGGTTTCAACTTCGACTTCGGATTTAACCTTCGACTCCAACATCGATTCAATTTTGGTGTCCATCCTTGGTTTCAGTCCTTGATTTCAATTTTAGTCTTCGGCGTCAACTTTATTACTCGCTTCTTGACATGGTAAAACGAAAATGGTTCGATGCTACCTGCGAAGCTCGGACTGCTAGTAGCAGGGAAAATCAAGTACATTTTACGAATGAGGAACTCTCGGACTTGGTTACTCGAGAGGACTTAGCGGAATTGGCTAGAGGATTGATCGCTTGTCTGGATCGGCAAGCAGAAGTTATGAACACATCCTCGCTCGGATTGAGGGCATATTACATGGTTTTGGAAGGTCGACTGACCAAACAGATGTTATTGGAACAAGTGCCTATGTTCCGTAGTTTGTAACTCGGGACATGAGGGAAACCTCGCATACCCCATAGTAGGACGACGCTGATCCTCGGATCAGCGCCGCTCTCTCAACACTCGGGGACACCCCCATTCCCGTGGAAGTGCAGTCCTACAAGTTTTGGATACTCGAGCTATGGTCTCCAGTAAAGGAAATCCCCGTAACAAGGCTAATAGGCAATGTAGATTCGCGACCTACTTGGAGCTTACTCACACTCTCAAGGAGATCTGCCGAGAAGTTCACCCTATAGCTCCCTTCAAAAAGCCTCCCGCTCAGGAACCCTCTCAACAAGAAAGAGATTCTGGCCGACACTACATATTTCATGAGATCGCTATTCACAATACAAATGAGTGTCGTCATCTTAAGAGTGTTATTAAAGAGCATGTTAGAATTTGAGAACTTGCATGATTTGTTCGAAATCGGGCTGGGATGTCAAGACAGGTACATCCCCCAATTGTTATTCAAGATATGTCCGAGCCCCACGCTCGGGGCCTTGCTTCAAACTAAACCCTTATTGGGTCTGGTGTCTCGGATACAAGTCTCTCTGGCACCTGTATCTTTCGGCTTTTGGGTCTAGTCTACCGACTTGGTGGATATTTTGGTTACATGATCTTGGTTCTTCATGACCTTTCGGATATTGGTCTTGGTTTTCCGGTCTTCTGGTTTTGGAACCTCCGATTAGGTTTCTTGGCTTTCTATCTTTTGGATTATTCGGCTTCTTGGGTTTTGGTTTACGCCTTTTGGAGCTTGGGCCTTGGTTTTTGGCCTCCCTTGGTTCTTTGGCTTGTGGATTCTGGATTCGGTTATTCGGCCCTCGGCCCATGGTTTTGGCTTTAAGGATTTTTGATCCTCTGGATACATCTTCTTGGTTATTTTTGAAAGGTTTACCATTCTCGGCTTTTGATTTTGAACGACTAAGTTTGCTTACCCATGCGACGGGAACAAATAAGTTCCCAGGTATGCTTTTTGTAAATGATAAATTTTTCACCTTCCTTCATAAATAATTTTGAAATCAAAAAACGGCCAAGTCTACTTACCCATGCACGGGGGTGGGCCAGCTCCCTAGGCATGATCTTTACGGATGACGAACCGTGGGTTTTCCTTTGGGTTTAATAAAGATCCCTAACTTTTATAACTTTAATAAAATTACTTCGCAAAGTAAGGATACTTACTTGTGAAGTATGAAATCGATAACGGGATTGCAAACTCTAATAAGCGTCTGGCTATCTTGGCTTCTCGTCCTACTTCGATGAGATCGCCTCGACTCATAGCGAGTGTCGGATCATGCACGATTCTGCTCGTTTAGATTAGTGGGTCGCTTTGTCAACGACCTTGGTTTAGTGTGGGTAGACTTGTTTGTGATATGACAAGAATATCCACTCGTGGGTTTGTGGCGAGTATCGAATCTTGTACGATCCTGCTCGTTTGGATTAGTAAGTCGCTTTGTCAACGACCTTGGTTTTGTGCGAGTGAACTTGTCCGTGACACGACAAGAATATCCACTCGTGGGTTTATAGCGAGTATCGGATCTTGTACGATCCTGCTCATTTGGATTAGTGGGTCGCTTTGTCAACGACCTTGGATCACACCGGGTGGACTTGTTAGTGACACGACAAGAATATCCACTCGTGACTATCTTGGCCTCTTGTCTTACTTCGATAAGGTCGCCTTGACTCCACTTGCCAAGCTTATCTCCCTAACGCGAGATTTCCTTGAATGCCACCTGCCAAGGTCAACTCCCTAACGTGAGATTCCCTTGAATGCCACTTTGCCAAGGTCATCTCCCTAACGCGAGATTTCCTTGAAAGCCACTTACCAAGGTAACGCGAGATTTCCTTGAATGCTACTTGTCGAGGTCATCTCCTTAAATCGAGATTTCCTTGAATGCCACTTGCCAAGGTAATCTCTCTAACGCGAGATTTCCTTGAAAGCAACTTGCCGAGGTCATCTCCCTAACGCAAGATTTCCTTGAATGCCACTTGTCAAGGTCATCTCACCAATATGAGATCTCCTTGAATGCTACTTGCCAAGGCCATCTCACCAACGTGAAATTTCCTTGAATGCTCTAACATGTCTTGGCCATTTCACCAACGTGAGATCGTCTTGAATGCAGTCTATCAAATGAATACAATGACCTACAGAAGGCTTGTTGGCAGCACGACAAGACCACTCCCTTATGGTTATGTGTACATCTTTTCTATGCAGGTTACTAGGCTCTTCCAGTCTCTCGGATACTCCGGCTGTTCTGGCTTTATATTAGTATAGTACCAAGCGATCGTCGGATTTCTCTCCTTTATACGATCCCAAGCGATCGTGGTCTTCCACTAACATGATCTGAAGCAATCATGGATTTCTGGCGTATCGGCTTTGGTTTTCTGGATAATACGACCCAGGCATAGTCGTGGATCTTCCGTCTTATGAATATGGAAGCTCGCTCCGTACTTTTCCTGGCTTCGATTTCTAGATTTCTCTTCTCCTCGTAAAACACACCTTCCATGGACCAAGCAAGATATGTTTTGGAGGGCAAATGTTGACATACTTTTTGGTTGAAGCGGTCACACATCAAGTATCGGATTAGCAATATACTCAAGCATGAAGAGCATTGTCGGGAAACAAAAAGCGACTCGGTCGAAGTCGCGTCACAAATAAAAGAAGGCCCAAGACTCCTATCAGATGACCTCTTCTGAGCCCGAGAACGTTTACCCTAAGGATTCACAGTATTGCTCTTAGGCGAACCATCATCCGAGCCGAAGGCGAGCCATGCTCCGAGCCGAAGGCGAGTCATCAAGTGGGTCTGGGCGCAGCGCCGGTGGGGGTCCGAGGACCCGTAGTCCCTACGGCTCGACTTCGGTCCCCTCCTCCATCAAATTCGTATCCCCTGGAGGGGTACGAATTTTGTACCCCTTTGGGGGTGCAAAATTCTGCACACCCCTCCAGGGGGTGCGAAATTCCGCACCCCTACAGGGAGTGCGAAGTTCCGCACCCCCTGGTGTGGTGCCAAATTCGCACCCCTCTAGGGGCTGCGAAATTTCACACCCCCTGGTGCGGTGCGAATTAAGCACCCCTCCAGGAGATGCAAAATTCCGCACCCCATGGTGGAGTTTGAATTAATCACCCCTCCAGGGGATACGAAATTCCGCACTCCCTTGGTGAGGTGTGAATTCCGCACCCCCCTCCCCGCTAGGGGGTGCGATTTTTCTGTAAGGAGGCCTTTGTTTGTGTGAGAAATTAAGGGGTTGTGATCCTCTTTCCTACCTACTCGCACCTACCCTCCTTCCTATAAATACCCCAATTCTTGGCCTTTATTTGGATCCTTTTCCCTTGAAATTTTTGGACCTTAAGAGCTCTAAACACACATTAATGGCTTCCAGCACCTTCACCATGGCCACTGGAGATGACATGGATTATTAAAACATGGCCTGCATGTTTTCCATCAACACTTGAAAATTAACAAGGATTGTTATGCTACTTTTTGAAATTCGTGGAGATGAACACTAAACTTGGAAACTGTTGACCAAGTCAACTCTTCTCAATGAAGAAGAAGGGCAATTTAGTCAAAGTGTAGAACAAACATATATTTTGTTATTCTATTGTAGCACTTTGAACTTAGCTATTGTCCGAACTTTTACAACTTTGTAATCGACAAAAGATATGATGAATGATGATTATAAATTGGACGTAGGTGTTAGTGTCGAACCACTATAAAAGTTGTGTGTGACGACCCGCCCTGCACTAGCCGACATTTCCAATGAATAGCGTCGTGCCGAAGTCCAACCAGCACGGGACGATCGTCAAAGGAAAAGGAATTTGAAACTATGAATCATCGAGGAACTTGTAGTATATCTCACAGCACATGGAACAAAATATAATAATAACAAAACTTGATATAAAACAGGCGAGACAGTGCATAAGCTGAAAACTAAACCATCATAGCAGCAGAAAATTCAAAATACAACTTATGATCCAAACCATCTTTATTACAAATTTTAAAACTGTCTCTAAAGAAAAATAGGAAGGTACACTACTAATGCCCAAAGCAGTAACCAGCAACAACACAGGGAGAATATATGGGATGATACGTGTATGCCTCATACTCGTCTCCGGACAGCTACTCGTGCATAACCAGCAAACCTGTCTCTAGTCTGATCGTTTAGGAGCACCCAGAGTAATAATAAGAGACATAAAACTATGAGTCAGACAAAAGTCTGGCATGAGCGATAAGCAAAAAAACAGAACAATAACAAGTATACATAACCATACCTGAACCTGGACCTGCAACCAAAGAGTTAGCACAACAGGATGTACAATACACTAAGGTGACACTAACACATGGTGTGAAAACAATGGGGAGGGAGTGTGCATGTCATGGTGATAGTAAACATCAAATATAGCAAACATTCTCACATCTCTCACTCAGTGCGTAAAGTATACAATATCTACCACTTTGATCACCCAATTCCTTGCTACGATCACTCTTCCCCATGGAGTCATAACGGCTCCAATGCACTGATCCATAGCCACCAATCCTTTGCTATGTCCACCCTGCCCCCATGGAGTCATAACAACTGCTCTGCACTGGTTCATAGCCTTGCTATGATCACTTTGCCCCATGGAGTCATAATAACTCCACTGCACTAATTCATAGCCAATATCTGTCTCTCAATGGTGAGTCAAAGCAATAGGCATCGATAACCCTTTTGCACACGTCCCACAGCAAAGTCCAATTCATGAAGTTAACTCGTTGGTTCCCATTTGGATCCTGAGTAACCACTTCCCGTTTGGGCTACCTTTGCATCTCGGGTTTTGGTCATCATCCCGGTCGTGAATCTTCAGTTCGGTTCATGGCCCTTAAGGTGGTTCTGACTCGTGGTGCTCAACCATCTGTTTCGTGATGACCTCCATAAGGGTCGGGTCGTGACCTTGCTTCCACTCGTGACATTCAGGTCGTGGGTCAATGCTCCATTTAAGACATCTACTCGTGACAAATCTGGTTCGGGCTCGTGAAGGTGGAGTCCATTCGTGAAGATCTCGGTCGAGCATTGGGCTCGTGCAAGTAATCGACTCGTGAAGGATGAGACGGCTCATGGAGCTCGAGTGCGATCCGGGGTCGAGTCGTAATGGTCCTTCACGATCGAGGAGGGTGCCTCACAAACGGGGCTGACAATTTCCTACAACACTTTCCAGCAAGCAATTTACGCCATATGACGGCGTTTTCGACCAACTTAACTTGACTACACAATCACAAAGCATTGCAAACAGTAATAGCAACATGGAAAATCAACCATAAACACGAAAACAACAATGTAACATGTTAATATGGATCAAACATACCCAAAACTACGACTTTCCCCTTAACCATAATTTAACTATACGATTAGCAAAACATGTCCAAATTAAACCAAATTTCTAACAAAAGCATAAAATAATAGTCAAGAATTTCTACATATTTTTCCAGATTTTTATAATTCATAATTTCGTTAATTAACACTAATCACCCCTAATTTGCAGTAATTAGTGAAAAATAGTGCAAATCACTCACCTCAGCCACAAATGAATTATAGATCTAAACTTTACTACTGTTTTGGGGCGGCTTTCATTGCAACACGGCAGCTCCAACTCTGATTTGATGCTAATCCTCCTTGATTTGGTGTAGATTAAGCTAATACGCGATTTGGGATGAATTTAGAAGGTGGAGGCCATTTCTAGGGTTAAAGAAATGCTTTAGACGGCTGAGAAAATGAAATGAGATCGTTTTCTAACTGATTCCAGCCTCCCCATAACCCTAATCCCGAAATCACCCAATGGGCATGGCTGCTAATCACCCTATTTGGCCCAGTTAAGCTTTTTTTCACCTTCTAAACTTTTTCCAGCCATATCTCCCAAACGGTAAGTCCATTTGATCAATGTGACCACTCTACGGAAAGGTAAACCATCATCTGGATGAAATTGTTTCAGGTCAAAATTCCTTACCAATCAAAAGTTATGGGCAAAACAAGATTCACTAAGGGGATAATGGTCATTTAAAAATCGGCAAAAATCATGAACATGGGAAATGACCCCAATAGTCGTCTCCCAAAGTTACACGACCATACGGCCTCATACGAAAATGAAATAAATATTCTACGATCCTCCGATGTGTATAATGTGGGTTGTTACATTCTCCTCCCTTAAGAAATTTCGCCCCCGAAATTCCTTAACCAAAACACGCAAAGGTGTCCCGCATGCCTATCAACCATTTACAAGCAATCAAACATACATAACGACACAACAAGTCTATCCTAGAATGCTGTTTACTAATAAGTGAATAACTATCACTATTAAAATCTTACCAGGCAAAGAGTTCTGGATGCGTCTTTCTTATGCTCTCCTCTATTTCCCAAGTACAGTCATTCTCGTTATCACCCCACTGGATTTTGACCAATTTCACCCTCTTCTTTCGAAGTTGCTTCATATCATAATTTACAATACGAATTGATTTGCGGTTCCCAACCACCTCGGGTTCTACTTCGATGTCATCCAACCGATCCGGTGAAATAGCCATACCAAAGTCATGTACAAACTTCCTTAATTGGGAAACATGAAATACGTCGTGAACTCCCGCCATCTTGTCAGGTAACTCAACCTTATATGCCAAATTCCCAACTTGCTCGAGAACTGGGAATGGATTAACAAACCTTGGTGCTAGCTTGCCTCTGCTACCAAATCGAATCACACTCTTTAACGGAGAAATCTTGACAAACACCAAGTTGCCAATGGAGAATTTCAATTCTCTTCGTATTTTATCAGCATAACTCTTCTGCCTATCTTGGGCAGCCTTCATTCGTTGTTGGATAACCTTGATATTATCTGAGGTTTCTATTATCGCATCCGGTCCAAACACAAATTTCTCATTGGTTTCTAACCAACATGATGGTGAGTTGCACGGTCTTCCGTAAAGAGCTTCAAATGGGGCCATACCAATACTGGATTGATAACTATTGTTATATGCGGACTCCACTAGATGAAAATGGTCATCCCATGACCTTCCAAACTCCAATATGCAAGCTCTCAAGAGATCATCCAATATACGATTCACCCTCTCTGTCTGGCCGTTAGTTTGAGGATGGTACGCAGTACTGAGATGTAATTCTGACCCTAAAGCCTCTTGTAAGCTCTTCCAATACCCACTAGTAAACAACGGATCTCGGTCACTCACAATCCTTTTGGGCACTCCATGAAATCTCACTACCCACTTCATATACAATTCTTCTAACTTAGTTGTTGTTCTGTTCGACTTGATGGGTATAAACCTTCCACTCTTGGTCAGCCGGTCCACAATCACCCAAATACTATCATGACCTGATCTAGTCCTTAGTAACCCATCAATGAAATCCATGGAGACTTGTTCCTATTTCTATTCAGAAATTTCTAGCGGTTGCAACAAAACACTAGGCTTCTTTTGACCAGGTTTAACTAGCTGCCAGTTCATGCATTTGGATATAGACTTCCCAACGTCTCTCTTCATTCCTTCCTAGTAGTAAATCTGCTTCATATCTCGATACATTTTATTACCACCGGGGTGTATAGTTAGTTTTGAGTGATGACATTCTCCAAGCACTTCATCTCTCAATCCATTGACATTGGGTACAACTAGTCTCCCATTCTTTCTCATCCATCCTTCTCGATCAAGCCCATACTTTTTCATTTCCTTACTGCTGACACCCATCTCTAACTTTGAGATGATTCTCAATAGGTTAGGATCATCCCATTGATTAGAACCAATCCGCTCAATCAAAGTGGGTCTGATCGTCAAACTTGCTTACATCTCTGGATCCATTTCGCACTTTGGTCTTAAATCGTACCCTACGATATACTCCAGTTGCTTCCATTCAAGAAACATAGCCCCTAAACTGCCATGTCTCCTAATCAATGCGTCAGCTACCGCATTGCCCTTCCCGGGTGTATATGCGATATCAAAATCATATGAAGCCAAGAACTCTAACCATCTCTACTGACAGAGATTTAAATCTTTCTGGGAGAAAAGGTACTTTAACAACTTATGATCAGTAAACAACTCAAATCTTTCTCCCAAGAGATAATGTCTCCACATTTTCAATGCGAACACGATCGCTGCAAATTCCAGATCATGGGTGGGATATCTTCTCTCATGCGGTTTCAACTGCCAACTAGCATAAGCTACAACCCCACCTTCTTGCCTCAGTACAACAACTAGTCTAGTACCACATGCATCTGTGTATACTGTCATCTCTTCGTTCCCTTTGGGGATAACTAACACTGGTGCACACGTCAACTTTTCCTTTAGTCTCTTAAATGCATTTTCAAACTTTTCGTCCCAGATGAAAGCTTGATTCTTCTTGGTTAACTGAGTTAACAATGCCGCTATCTTGGAGAAGTCCATGATGAACTTACGATAATATCCAGCTAACCCAAGAAACTTCTTGTGTCTGTTGCATTCTTGGGCGTAGACCAATCTTGTACCGTAGCCACCTTTGCAGGGTCCACGGAAATACCATTCTCTGAAACAACATGGCCCAATAATTTCACTTCCCTCCTCCAGAAGTGACACTTAGAGAATTTCGCTTCTAGTTGGTGTTTCCTTAACACCTCCATCATTGTCCTCAAATGTTCCTTGTGTTCTTCCTCTATCCTCAAGTAAATCAAGATACTGTCCACGAACACAAGAACAAACCTATTCAATTGATCCCTGAATACTATATTCATAAGGTCCACAAAATATGTTGGTGCATTGATCAACCCGAATGGCATGACCAACCACTCATAGAATCCAGACAGCATCCGAAAGGCCGTTTTAGGAATACTCTCAGCTGCTACTTGAAGATGATGAAATCCTATCGCGAGATCCAACTGGGAGAACACTCTTGCTCCTTCCAGTTGATTAAACAATTCATCTATCCGTGGGAGAGGATACTTATTCTTCTTAGTCACTTTATTCAACTCGCGATAGTCCGAACATAAAAGAAGGGAACCATCTGCCTTAGTGGCAAATGCAACTGGTGCTCCCCACTTGGAGACACTTTTCAGATAAATCCCTTTTTTAAAAGATTGCTTACTTGCACCTCGAGCTCTCGCTGCTCCCTTGGTGCCATACGACGAAGTGGCATCATTATAGGTCTGGCATCTTCCACTAAATTAATATGGAACTCAATCTCTCGATGTGGTGGATGTCCATTCACTTCGTTGAAGATGTCCGGATACTGGCCAGCAATGGGAACCTCTGATAACTCATCCTGTGGAATGTCGACGAAATTTAGAAAACTAGCCATCACCTCATCACTAGGCAGGTCATCAAACGCTATCCTCCGCCTATCATCCGCCCTAATAGTCACCGAAAATCCCTCACAGTCTACCACCACTCCGTACCTTTGGAGCCAATCGACTCCCAGAATAATGCCAAACCCAGAAAAGCCCAAAACAAAGCAATCACAAGCAAACATACATCGATGACTCGATAAGACCAAATTACGACAAACCATACTAAGGCAAGTCGAACCACCGATCGGGTTCGTCACAACTAAAGGTCTATCGACAATCTTGGGTTCCAATCCCAACCTACCTACCAGGTCACTAGATATGAAGGAATGGGAAGCCCCAATATTGAAAAATACTCGAACAGGATCATCATAAATAGAAAGCATACCTTGAATAACAACATTCTTTCCTTTCTCCGCCGCAGTTAGGGCATTCGACGAAGAAGGGACATCATTAATAGAATTTTCTTTCACAATCTGCTTCTCTTTAGGAGGTTGTGGACATTTATCCTTGTGATGTCCCACTTGGCCACAGCTAAAGCACTTCCTGTCCGCTGGCTTTGCTCAACATTCTTTGGCATAGTGGCCCTTCTTGCCATAGCTAAAGCACTCAACATCTTTCTTATTCTTTTTCTGATCAACCTTGGTCTGATTCTGCTTCCTTTTATTCTGAGAATTATTCTTACCTCCATCGCTTGCATGCGGCTTTGGCCCCTCTGCAGATGCAACAACGACCTCAGTCTTGGGCTTAGGATAAAGATTCTCTGATCTCAATGCTTTCCCAACAATCAATTCAAAAGTCTCATCAATACGGTTTATAAGCCTTTCTGCCAAGTACTGATCTAAACCAGTTATGAACTTCTCGTTCTTTTTCTCGGCGGTATCGATAGGAGATATTCCATACTTCGATAAAGTACCGAACTCACCAATATATTCCGAACCTGCCCTACCATTCTGTTTAAGCTCCAAGAAATTCCTAAACAATTCTGATTTCTGAGCAGTTGGGATAAACTTGTCAATGAATCGGTCCTTTAACTGATTCCAAGTAATTTGATTCTTAGGAGTAGCTGCATTAATAGCGTTCCATCAATTCATAGCCCATCCTTACACCTGGCGGGATGCTAGCTTTCTCTTCATTGCATCTTCGGTTCCGAAATCCTCAAAGATGCGCTCAAAACTATCAAGCCAATCCTGAACTTCCGTGGCCGATTCCGTTATGTGGAACGGCTTCCCACCAAGACTAGTGTAGTCCTTACAGAGCTTGGCGAAATCGGTCCTAGGCGCCTGCAACGTTGCACCACCACCATTTGCAGCATTAGGAATTTCCCTCTGAACATCCCTAAGCATCTCTCTCATGAAGTCGTGAACATCATCCTCATGTCAGGAGCATTCCTTTTATTGGCCCCTGAACCCGTACCCCTCGTATGTCGACTCATTGTCCAATCTGTAAAGAGAAAACAACTAACCATCTCTTCGGTGGTGCCAGTGCAGTGCGACTTCATCCTTATATATACTAATAATATATATATATATACACATAGCTTTTGAAAACCCAAAATATCACAAATACGTGATCTTAGATACGTATATACTATCTCTACCTGGAGTTTTTCACTAGGTTAACTACGCAACCTGGAGCTCTGATACCAAGTGTGATGGCCCGCCCCGCACCAGCCGACATTTCCAATGAAATGCGTTGTGCCGATGTCCAACCAGCATGCGACTATCGTCAAAGGAAAACGAACTTGAAACTATGAATCATCGAGAAACCTGTAGTATATCTCACATCGCATTGAACAAAATATAATAATAACATAACTTGATATAAAAAAGGCGAGACAGTGCATAAGCTGAAATCTAAATCATCATAACAGCGAAAAATTCAGAATACAGCTTATGATCCAAATCATCTTTATTACAACTTTTAAAACTGTCCCTAAAGAAAAATAGGAAGGTACACTACTAATGCCCAAAGTAGTGACCACCAACAACACAGGGAGAATATATGGGGATGATTCGTGTAAGCCTCCTGCACATCTCCAGATAGCTACTCGTGCATAACCATCCAACCTGTCGCTAGTTTGCTTGTTTAGGAGCACCCAGAGTAAAAAGAAGAGACACAAAACTCTAGGTCAGACAAAAGTTTGGTATGAGCGATAAGCAACATAACAGAACAATAACAGGTATACATTACCTACCTGGACCTGCAACCAAAGAGTTAGCACAACATGATGTATAATACTCTAAGGTGACACGAACACATGGTGTGAAAACAATGGGGAGTGGCATGTATGTCATGGTGATAACAAACATCAAACATAGCAATCATCCTCACATCTCTCACTCAGTGCATAAAGTATACGATATCTACCATTTTGGTCACCCAATTCCTTGCTACGATCACTCTGCCCCATGGAGTCATAACAGCTCCACTGCACTGATCCATAGCCACCAATCCTTTGCTATGTCCACTCTGCCCCATGGAGTCATAAAAACTGCACAGGCTCATAGCCCTGCTACGATCACTTTGCCCCATGGAGTCATGATAACTTCACTGCACTGATCCATAGCCAATATCCGTCTCTCACTGGTGAGTCAAAGCTATAGACATCGATAACCCCTTTGCACATGTCCCGCAGCAAAGTCCAATTCATGAAGTTAACTCGTTGGTTCCTATTCGGATCCTAAGTAACAACTTCCCATTTGGACTACCTTTGCATCTCAGGTTTTTACTTATCATCCCGGTTGTGACTCTTCAGTTCGGTTCGAGGCCCTCAAGGTGGTTCTGACTCGTGGTGCTCAACAATCTGGTTCGTGATGACCCTCAAAAGGGTCAGGTCGTGACCTTGCTTCCACTCATGACATCCTGGTCATGGGTCAATGCTACGTTCGTGACATCTACTCGTGACAAATCTGGTTGGGGCTCGTGAAGCCGGAGTCCATTCGTGAAGATCCAGGTCGAGCATTAGGCTCGTGCAAGTAATCGGCTCATGAAGGGTGAGACGGCTCATTGAGCTCGAGTGCGATCCGGGGTGGAGTGGTAATGGTCCTTCACGATCGAGGAGGGTGCCTCACGAATGGGGGTAACCAATTTCCTATAACACTTTCCAGCAAGCTATTTACACCATACGACGGCGTTTTCGACCAACCTAACTTGACTACACAATCACAAAGCATTCCAAACAGTAATAGCAACATGCACAATCAACCATGAACACCAAAACAATGTAACATGTTAATATGGATCAAACATACCCAAAACGACGATTTTCCCCTGAATCATAATTTAAAAATACGATTAGCAAAATATGTCCAGATTAACCCAAATTTCTAACAGAGGCATAAAATAATATTTAGGAAATTCTACATATTTTTCCAAATTTTTATAATGCATAATTTCGTTAATTAACACTAATCACCCCTAATTAGCAGTAGTTAGTGAAAAACAATGCAAATCACTCACCTTAGCCACAAATGAATTATAGATCTGAACTTGACTACTTGTTTTGTGACGGCTTCCACTGCAACACAACAGCTCCAACTTTGATTTGATGCTAATCCTCCTTGATTTGGTGTATATTAAGCTAATACTCGATTAGAAAGCGATTTGGGATGAATTTAGAAGGTGGGGGCCATTGCTAAGCTTAGAGAAATGTTTCAGACGGTTGAGAAAATGAAATGAGATCGTTTTCTATCTGATTCCAGCCTCCTCATAACTCTAATCCCGAAATCCCCTAATGGGCCTAGCTACTAATCCCCCTATTTGGCCCAGTTAAGCTGTTTTTCACCTTCTAAGCCTTGTTTCAGCCATATCTCCCAAATGTAAGTCCGTTTGATCAATGTGACCACTTTATAGAAAGGTAAACCATCATCTGGATCCAGTGGAAGTGGTTTTAGGTCAAAACCCCTTACTAATCAAAAGTTATGGGCAAAACAAGATTCGCCAAGGGCAAAATGGTCATTTAAAAATCGGCAAAAATCATGAACATAGGAAATGACCCTAGTAGTCATCTCCCGAAGTTACACGAACATACAGCCTCATACGAAAATGAAATAAATATTCTCTAATTCTCTGATGTGTAGAATGCGGGTCGTTACACTGTGTCTCCCCACATTCACATTATTTACTTCTTATTTGGATAATTGCATACATATACACATTACATGTTGGCGTACGGCAATTTTGCCCGTCAACAACTTGTTTTTAGTCACTATGTTTCTCTATGCTTATTTCACTTCACATTTTAAGTTTATTTCCATATTATATCAAATCTCTATTTCATTTTCTAACTTATACTCTTAAAAAAAATTCTTATTCATTTCCATTAACTTCCTCAAGTTAAGTCAATCTAGTAATTCACTTTATTAGCTTATTTCATTGATTTAGATTATTTAACTTATTTAATTGAATTCAATTTCACCATGTTTCTAAGTATATATCATTTATTGTCATAACTTAAGTTTTATTCATATTTATAAACCATCAATTTAATTTCACCTTCATTATGCATACCTATACTGTATATCATCTAGTTACCTAATCACATAACATATATAACTTCTTAAATTTTTTGGTGAGTTATATTTGTGCCATAGAAAGGAACTGAGCATTATACTAGTTCAACAGTTTCCAATTTGTTTCAAATTCACAATTTTCAAATTTTTAAGAGCTTTTACTTTAATTTATATTTCTCCTAGGTTCATTTTCTTATTTCACAAATCATAAGTTTCTAAATTTAAAGTTTTAATTATTTTAAATAATTTAAAAATCATTAATTATTCGAAAACTTAAGAATCCAAACTCTGAGTTCATTTCAAAACCAACTTTTCAACTAGTATATGTTATACCTTTTATATCAAACCATACTTTAAATGATTCGAATAAAATCCATTTTTCTCAAAACAAGGTAAAAAAGTTCTAAGTGGTCTCCCCCAATCAAACTCTCAAAAATAAACATCGTTGATGTGTGCACTCATCACCATGTCATTTCTTGGGGACAAAAGGGGAATATACCCTTACTTCCACTTAAGTCATTTGAAATAAATTTCTATTCAAAAGTAATACTAATATTTTTCCAAAACCTTGCAAATGACTCTTCAAAAGCACGCAAATTTAAATTAGCAAATCCGAATTTAAATTCATTTTTTCCATTTTATTTGCAAAATTATATTTTATTATCAACCATATTTGAAAGGTTTCATTTTCTTATAGTCATTCAATAGCTAATAATTGACTAGTCGAATAGACAAAGATGATAATCTAATATTATCATCTTCTAATAATCAACACAATCAAATTAATAATTTCAAAAATAATTATTTATATAAAAATATAACCCAAAACAATATTGTGTCGCTGTGTGTTGATCTCGAATTTGGATTCAACACCAAAGGTACATGAAATGCACTTCACAAATCTGGTAAGAGGGAATAAAGTGAGGTCGCAATCAAAGATATACCAAAAACATAAAAGTAAGAACATAAAGTTTTTATAGTGGTTCGATCCAATGAGGATCAACGTCCACTTTCATAAGAGATTCCATTATCAATATATTGATTATAAAATTTTACTTCTCTCTTACAACAAATTAATCACTTTCTCTCGCATAGATCTTATTCGGATTCACAAAGGATTTTTGCTTGATTTTGGAGAATAAGTGTTCAGAATTGCTTAGGATAGATGTAGGGAAGTTTTGGCAGCACTTCGTCCTCCCAAAAGCTCCTCCCCTCTAGTAAAGGAATGTGGGGGGTATTTATAGGTGGAGTTCAGATCAGATGGAAATTATGTAAATACTGTGCTACCTTGCTTTAGGTCATAGGCGAGCAAGAATAGAGGTTACATGGTCCAAAGCAAGGCAGGATGTGCTAAATAAGGCGAAGTGACCCAACTCGTTCTAGCTGAAGGTAGCGCGACCTAAAGGACGCGGTGCGGGCTAGATTGTGACACTGCGGGCTTGGACAGAGCAGAGCGACCCAAGCATGCTCGAAATGGGCTAAACCAGAATGAAGCAGTTTGGGCTTTGGTGAAACGGGCTAAAACCCTTAGTAAGCTGGCGATCCAAAAACGCTACGAGTTAGCTTCTGAGTGGACCAAGATGCCCCAGTGACTTAAGATATTCAAACGAGCCAAAGCCTCATGAACACCACATATTGTTTGAACGATCCAAAATGTTGTAACGACCAAGGGCACTCATGTGAGTTAGTGAACTCGTCAAATTGAGTGGACACGACGAGCCAGAGGGCCTAATGACTTAAAATCATAAATCAATCAAAACATGCTCATTATTTTCTGGAACATTTCATATGGGTTAACATTTGCCCCTCGAAGTTCATATTTATTGAAAATAATACGGGCTTCGAATTATGTTAACATGTGATTTAAGATTTTAAGTCGTTTGGGCCTTCAGACCGCGTGAGGCTTTCGAGTGATTCATTCCTAGATCGTCTAGGTGCTTAGGTCGTGATATGGTTTCAAGTTGTTGCGGTTCTTGGGTCGCGTATTAATAAGTGTCCATTGGTATTCTCCTCGGGATTAGACCGTTGCGGGCCCCTGCGAACTTGGCTTATTTGCTTAACGCCCACTTTATCTCCTCTGCAAGTCATTATTCTTTTAAAACCTTTACTTAAGCTAAAAACCCCCATCAATGGCGGCCAACACCAACTAAATCCACCGATTCACACCATCATCGAAGCAATTGAAATCCAAATAATGTCTTAGCCTCATAACCAAGTTCGAAGTTCCTCATCGCCCAGAATCAGGTGCGCTTCAAGGCTTTTACGTACTGTGTGCATGTATATTTTAGGTCGAACTTGATATTCTTAGAATTTGTGAGATTTATTTGGTACAATTTCAATCGTGCGTTTGATGACAATGTTGATGGGTTTAGTGACTTTGAGCATGCCTGTTTGTGATGATTCTTAGCTTAACCTTCATGCACAAATTCTCAAAACTTGGTCGTGGCTCTAACCAATAAGTACTACGCACACTAGGATAATAACCTTGCTCAATTCTGTATTTCTTTTTTCGACGTCCTTAATTTGCAATATCATGCCTCGCCGCTCTTTTTAAAGTTGAAGCACCTTTGTTGGTTGTACATCTCAGCGCATTGTTTTGAAATGGCTCGTGTTGAATTAAGTCGCTACAACCACTTTCAGGTTTTAGATTGCAACCCCACTCTAGGTCGTTGTGATAATTCAAGGCCTTAGGTCGTCATTTCAATCCTAAACTTTGAGTCGCTGAACCCTTGCAGTCTTATGTTGTCCATGACCTAAAAAATTTGGAGTAAAAGATTTCTTGAGGAATGATACAGAACCACCTAAAAAATTTGAGTAAAAATTTGGTCGTGTAGAGCAACCTAGAGCACGATACCATACAGAACGTCTTAAAATTCTAAGGCTAGGAGGAACGATCTGAAACATCTTAAATATGTTGTTTTCCGGTTTGATATTCATTTCTTGACATTGCTACTTGCACAGGATGTCTAAAAGAACTGCAGGGACCTCAAGTGAAGACCCAACTCGCAAGCACCGTAGGTTGGAAAAAATTCCGATGTCGAAAACTCAAACTGCCCCTGTTGCCCACAGTTTGGCCGAGTTAAAAGCTATCATAGACAAGCCTAGTTACGTCTCCAAACCATACACCTCTGAACTTGTTGATCGCTTCGAAGGCTGGTGTCTTCAAGGAGTGAACTTTGACCAGTTTAGCTTGGATATATATCCGTCCGATAATCGAATAGTCTCTGATGATTTGGACATTGTGAAGAGTCATTTACTGATGCAAATTGACGTTGATAAGCGTCTTGATGAGATTGGTCAATATTACGCGCCCAAATTAGGAGCTTGGAACACCTTTGCTTGTGAGCTTCAGAGGCTGAATAGGGATAACATTGAGCTCATCACCACTCTGAAGAAGGACAAGGCCACGCTTATTCAGGCTCTTAGGTCTCCAGATGAGATCATTGCTGAACTATCAAGTCCTGGAGGCAAGGCAAAGATGACTGGTGCTCCTCCTCCCGCTCAAGGTGGAGAATGATCTATTGATGAAAGGAAGCAGTTCTCTTTTTTGTCTTTTGTTATTTATCTTTTGTGTGCTCATGTTGTAGACTGGTTGTATATGCGAGTGATGGTCCTCGCTTAACACACTTATGATATTTTGCGTCCAATGTCTCTGTATTGGACTTGTGATGTAGTGACGAAACTGTATTTTTGCCTGATGCACTTCAAGCCTTTATGCTAAAATCAAAAACTATTCGCTGTGGCGATCTTTTGATTTTGAATTTGTTTGTCTCGTACTCCATGTTTTGCATTTAAGACAAAGCTTTACATGATTTTAGACTTGTACTCGTTATCAACTGTCCATATTGACAATGGATTAGCTAGAGAAGAATTATAACTTGACTTGCGTTGAACTGAACGCTAGCTTAGGACCATCTTATCTGATGGTCTAAAACTCATTGAGTACTATTCGCATAGTCATAGTACTCTAATTCAAATTCGTGTTAACACTTAAAGTTGACCTATCAACTTAGGTTGACTATAGGTCTTGGACGTTATCACTCTGATGACTCATATGAGCGTGTTCGACACCTTTCGCATCTGAGATTCCAGATGCCACGCAAGTGGATTTTTCATTCTTTACATCTGACATTTCAGATGCTACGCAAATAATTCGACACTTTTCACATCTGAGATTCCAGATGACACGTAAGTGTACTTTTTCATTCTTCGCATCTGACATTTAAAATGCTACGCAAATAATTCGACACTTTTCACATCTGAGATTCCAGATGCCACGTAAGTGAACTTTTTCATTCTTCACATCTGGCATTTCAGATGCTACATGAATAATTCGACACTTTTCACATCTGAGATTCCATATGCCACATAAGTAAACTTTTTCGTTCTTCACATCTAACATTTCAAATTCTACGCAAATAATTCGACGCGTTTCACATCTTAGATTCCAGATGCTACGTAATGAACTTTTTCATTCTTTACATCTGACATTTCAGATGTTACGCGAATAATTAGACGCTTTTCACATCTGAGATTCCATATGCTACGCAAGTGGATTTTTTTAGTCTTCACATATGACATTTCAAATGCTACGTGAATGAATTTTTTTTGGCTGTTTTATTGCTTCGCAGGGTGGCAATCAGTCCCTATACCATATGCTTGACTTAGCAAATTATTCTGGTTTAGGAGCTGAAGCTTTGGGCCCCTTACTTAAGGAGATCCCACTTTGATAAAGGTTTTCAGCTTTTTCATCTATTTGCCATGGCGCTTGCTCACTGTTTAAATCTTTGAGACCTTTCCGCTTACTTTTTAAGGTGGTTTTTTTCCTGCATTTTTTTGGCATTCGCGCATGTTGGGAATTCACAGCACTCAGCCCTTGAACCAACATTGTCGGAGTCGCTATGATATAGGAGCAAGCACTCGACAGCTGACTTGCAATATGAAATCAACTTTTACGAAAGTTTCGATTTGACATGTGACTTCACAAGCGAGAAGCTCATTCAAACATATATGCCCTCGCAGAGTTTATGTTCAACGTATCATCTGCATATTATTACAGACTGTTCTACAATAAGTCTTGAATATAACAGAAAGTAAAATGCAAAGCGAAGCATGAACTAAGGCTAGACTTAGAGCATAAGGTAAGAATATAGCAATGCGGATTGCCTATTACAAGCCACCCAAATTGAAGTACCCTTAACAACTATTAGTTGATAATCAGTCTTGGATTGGCTTAAACAGAAGCTACGTTGCCTGGACCAAACTGATCACTCGATTCCCCTGGCCCCTGAGGAATTGCAGAAGGATTCAAAGCCTGCGGATTCTTTACATTTTGCTGCAACCTGTTTTTCCTGATCAACTCCTCAATGAGGTTTTTCAAGTGTCGGCACTCGTTATTTTTGTGACCAGGTTGGTTGTGAATCAGCAGAACTTTCCCTAGTTTGCTGCTTTGTTACTTATCATCATTGGGTTTGGCTTCACATACTCCTCAGAATTCTTGGTTGCCAGATAGATGTTTTCAGGAGTATCGTTCAAAGGAGTTAGCTCTGACGAATTGAAAAAGCGAGACTTCTTAGTAGCCTTGTTGTCGTTTCCAACGCTTATCCGCTTCTGCCCCTGAATACTCTTTTGGTCAGATTGCACGGCTGCACTCGTGGGAGTCTCAAGAAGTGGGTTAGTGTCAATGATCTGAAAGGGCACAGGATTGTCGTCTATCCTCATGTACTCCTCTTCTTTTTTATAGAATTTAACAAGCATAGCCGGTTCTTTCATTTCGAATTCGCTCGTTTTTTCTATAGCATCGAGTAGAGCCATGAGGACTATGCGCGACTCGAGATTCCTCACTTCGGACAAGGAAATGTCGAATCGACTAAGGAAGGCTTTGACAGTTTCTCCTAACTTCTGTTTCATGGCTGGGAGTGTTATAGCGTCCTTGGCTTTAGTAGCATATGAGAGGAACTGCTCTTTGAACTTTTTGGTCAGATCGAAGAACCAATCAATCGATTTAGGAGGTAGTTTTGTGAACTAGAGTGATGCAGCTCCTTCTAGATAGAGACGGAAATACGTGCATCTAATCTCATCCGTTGCCTTAACTGCACTCATATGCCACTCATATTTGAACAAAAAGTAGTTCGGGTCAACGAGACAGTTATACGGAGGCAGAGTTGGTGCGTTGAACTTCTTCGGACATTTGCTTCGAGGATTCTCTAAGTGAATTAGTCCCATTCCCTTTCATCGTCTTTGCTAGCTTGATTCTTTATAATAGCTCGTTCTATCATATTTGAGATGTATTCTTCGGTGCTATGATGCTTTGCGAAGCTGAGCTCCTTACAAACGTTCGTCCAAAAATACGGTTGTGACTAAAGAGCTTAGGTGCTTTGCCTTCTTGCCGGGAGGGTACCTCTGTGACAAGATTAATGACCTTTCGAGCATTCATTTCTGGTTGACTCTTAGCTTTTGACCTCGATTGTTCGATATTATCTTCATCTCTGTTACTTGCCCCATATAACCGTCTTCCATATTGTTGTTATGGTTATGATCAGAAGCGGGCGACTTGTCATTCCCTTCGAGTTCCACATGCACTTTCGGAGGAACTGGATTTGATCGAGTGTTAAGGATCACGTCAAGATTTTCCATCATCATTTTGGTAGAGGCAGCCATCTGATTGTTGACGTTTGCAATAACGACTTTTAATTCGTTTCTGGTCACATCGGCTCCACTTTCTGAAATTTCGCCAACGTCTAAGCGGTTTGTGAGTGGCGTTTATTCATTAGCAACATCATCGGCTTCCACTATGGTTTTGCTAGTGGTCCTCTTAGATTTGGCCATAATGTTGAAGGATGCGACTTAGAACCTTAACGACGAGGCGTGAGTAGAGGAAGGAGATATGAACGCGGCCTCACGGTGGGCGCCAATGTTGATCTCGAAATTGGATTCAACACCAAAGGCACATGAAATGCGCTTCACCAATCCGATAAGGGGGAATAAAGTGAGGCAGCAATCAAAGATATACCAAAAACATAAAAGTAAGAACACAAAGTTTTTATAGTGGTTCGATCCAATGAGAATCTAAGTCCACTTTCATAAGAGATTCCATTATCAATATATTGATTACAAAATTTTACTTCTCTCTTACAACAAATTAATCATTTTCTCTCACATAGATCTTATTCGGATTCACCAAGGATTTTTTTCTTTATTTTGGAGAATAAGTGTTTAGAATTGCTTACGATAGACGTAGGAAAGTTTTGGCAGAACTTTGTCCTCCCAAAAGATCCTCCCCTCCGGTGAAGGAATGTGGGTGCTATTTATTGGTGGAGTTCAGATCAGGTGGCAATTATGTAAATACTGTGCTCTTTGCTTTAGGTCACAGGCGAGCTAGAATAGACGTTACATGGTCCAAATCAAGGCAGGACGTGCTAAATAAGGCTGAGCGACCCAACTCTTTCTAGCTGAAGGTAGCGCAAGCTAAAGGACGCAGTGCGGGCTAGATTGTGATAGTGCGGGCTTGGACAGAGCAGTGCGACCCAAGCATGTTCGGAATGGGCTAAACCAGAATGAAACAGTTTGAGCTTTGGTGAAACGAGCTAAAACCTTTAGTGAGCTGGCAATCCAAAAACCCTACGAGTTAGCTTCTGAATGGACCAAGATGCCCCAATGACTTAAGATGTTCAAACGAACCAAAGCCTCATGAACACCACATATTATTTGAACGATCTAAAATGTTGTAACGACCTAGGGCACTCATGTGAGTTAGGGAGCTTGTCGAGCAGAGTGGACACGACGACCCAAAGGGCCTAATGACTTAAAATCATAAATCAATCAAAACATGCTCATTATTTTCCGGAACATATTTTATGAGTTAACACTGTATTCTATTCAAATATATAGAAATCCTTACCGATTCCTTGGCGTCCCAAGTATCAACCAAAATTCATAAATACTTAATGGAAAAAATTAACAAAAACAAAACCATTTTTATGTCAAAATTACAAGTACGATTTCTCATGTACACTGAAACTCATTTTAGGGTATTACTACCTTATCTCTAATGAGTTAACCTCAAATTGAGACATGGTTAACGCTAAACCAAAGCTCTGATGCCAACTGTAATGGCTTGCATTTTTTGAGCTTTCAAGTTGACAATTATCCATATATTTCACTCAAACGAATCCAAAGTATAGATAGTTATTGGTGCAAATAAAAGAAAAGAAAGAATGGTGAAAATAATCACAGAATCACACAATGGAGGACAAAATGTAATAACCAAATTAATGCTCGTGAAACGGTTAAAATATAGATTTGATTATACCTTACAAAAAATTTCAGAGTTATACATACATAGACATAATACAATAATGCAGCGGAACAAAAACGAGGCAGTGGGAATGTAAAATTGAAAATATACCAAAACTTCGTCTTCATCCTCCAATATAATGTGGTCTTCGCCAACTAAAAACTCAGGCTAATCCAAGCGAAAATTAATAGGCAAAACATTCGGATCAGAACAAAAATATTCTCATACTCAGCCAAATCAAAACCATGTAATAATATGAGTGTCACGTCATTATATATGCTAATGGTAATTTGCATATCATATCTAATGTGTTCGTGAGTGTTGTAACCTAAAAATGTTACGGGATTTTTCCATCTTCTAAGGATCCATAAACTATATACTATGTAGTAAAATACACTATATACAATAGTGTTTATCAGCAAAGTAGAGTATCAACATAGCGCTAAGGCATTGCCTGTATTCACCTTAACACATTTTTATATTTCCATAGCATGTACAGTATCATAAAGTCCACAAAGCCGATGGGTTACGCAAAGGACACTCCATATAATATGGTACAAATCGTAGTTGGCTCGTATATGGCATACGAGGCAATGTCAGGATGGATACACCATTTGTAGAGCCGGACTGGTGGTAATGCATAGTCACTACTACCACCCACCTCAAAATCAAAGGGGGTCACCAATCATATCACAAAATTAATATAATGTTATCGTAGAAGCATGCTTAAGTGGGAGAATGGCCGCACTTGGTCTCAGCGTAACTTTTGTTTTGGTCACATCATGCTGACTCACGAGAGTGAGGGTAATGTTAATACCTCATACCTGAACCGTCCACCAAACCATCCAACTTCGTTCTACATATTCTACCACTTGCACGGTCGTTAAAGTAATTTTCGATCATGGCAAAGAGTATGACAATATCTGATCCCAATCTCTTTAACCACCAAACTCTTATTTTACACCGGTTGGTTTTTTATACATTTTAAAATGGTTCATACTGCATATCAGAAATATCAAAATTTACTTTAAAACCATTACATATCCAAAATAGAATAAACCTTCATATTTAACATCGCTATTTAAAACCAAACTTAGAATCCTGAAACAATTCCAAATTTAAATAAATTGAATATTTAAAATAGTTTAGAAATATTTGAAATAGTTTGAAAAATAAAAGGTTAGTACATTAAATTTTTATATATAAATATTTTGAAATTAAAAATAGAATTTATCTAATTTAGTTAAATATATATAGTTAAGTATTAAAGTTGTTTATAAAATAAATAGTTGTTTGTTAAAGTAGTTTATTAAAATGTTTAATATATACAATAAGTTAAAAATAAAATAATTTATAAAGTAAAATAGTTATTTATTAAAGTAGTTTATCAAATAGTTAACATGTATAATATTTGAGAAATGAAATAGCTAATAAAGCAAAATAGTTATTTAATAAAACAGTCTATATTATGTTTTAAAATAAAATAGTTTGGATTAGAGTTGTTTCCTCCTAATTTTAAATAAACTTGAAGTCATACTCCAATTTCAAATAAAATCAACTTAGTTTTAATATTTCAAATCGAATCAAATTCCATTTTAAATTCAATTTTGATTCACATATTTAAAGTCTCCAATTAGAATTCTCATTTTGAATTATATCAATTTATAATTATCTCGAGTTCATAGTTCAAATATCACCTTAGATCAAGTGAATTTAAAGTAACTTTCAAAGATGGATAGTTATTTTTAATTTTCAAACATATCAATTTCGATTGGTCTAATTCATACTCAATTTCAAATTTTTAGCTTTTTTCGTTTAACTTTTAAATTTCAGAATTCAAAGTTCAAATTCAAAGGAAATCAATTTATGAAAGATCATTTATATTTACTTTAAAATAATATTTCAAAATTTAAAGTTTAAAACAGATTTTATTTAACCAACCAGTGTCTGAATATAATTTTCTATGGTTATTCCCAAGTTTATTTGATGCCCATAACATGTAGGGTGAAAGGCTGGGATTAATCAACACAACAGCAGTCATACATAAATAAGGTGAATAATAGGGTGAATCAAACAATTAAACAACGATATATCAAACATATCAATCTAAGGCATCCTTCAAAGTCAATCCATTCAAACAGCTCAATATCACATCAATTTATTTGTTATCAGGTGTCGGGTTTAAACCAGCAATTGAATTTGAATTTTGACCTAACAGTAAAATTTAAATTAGCAGTTAAATTAAATTAAACTATCGACCCATATCAACATAAATATGCACTTTGAACTACCGAATAGCGATCAATGCAATCATATCACAACGTGAGTTTAATTTAGCTAATAATAAAATATTTTAGTCTGAATGTGTTAGTTTAATCACTCAACTTTGATTTTGAACCCGTTGAAAATTCAAAGAAAGGAGCAAAATTTGACAGCCTCAGAATTTGTCCAAACCAATTCCAAAATTTATGTAATTTCGGTACAATCAAAACAGAGAAAATCGCATCCAAATCCAAGCTAGTATGCAAAAGTTATACGAAATAGAACATTTAGATATCAAAATAATAATTAAAAGAATAATCACCCAGTACATTACCTATCAGACCATGACATGTCAGCAAAATTGAACCAGTCCGCCCCACTTTCATATATGCGACATTACAAGGAATCTAGAACCGATCCACTTTGACCACCAATTGCTCCCAAATCTTTCCACCAGAGCCAAAGTTGCCGCCTCCATTGACCTCGCCTTGGTCTACTGCACCCAATGGGGTTCATGTGGTTGCCTCCGACTGCTCTAAGCTGTCGCGTCGCGACCTTAAATCTTAGGGCATTCAAATCCTAAAACGAGAAATTCTAACAATTAAGGCACTTTCAGATGATACGACTATCACCATTAGACTTTAGTCAACAATCTCAACCAAACTCATATCATGATTTTCTTGATTGATGCTCGAAATTAAAACTAAGAACCATAATTTTGCCTTTGCCATGCTTTGACCAGGAATGTTGATCGACTCGAGAATCATTTCCAAAAATGAATACATGGCACAGATTCGTATCGTCGAAATCTTCGATCCCGTATCATTCAAAAATCTACTTCAATCAACATAAATTACTTACGTTTCCTCGTCGTGTGAACAAACGGTAGGTCTGATCGCTATGAAATTTGAAATCCTATAATAATTCATTACTACACCCTAAAATCGAAGTTATTGTTGAAACCGGGTTTTACCCTTCCTTTCCTCATGATTCTGGTCAAAACCAAACCAAGGTGGTCGAAATTTCAGGGTTCTAGCCGAAACCTCAAAGCTTGATACACACAGATATGAAATTGTTTTAATAGATACAATACATGACATAGAGTTTGCGATAAACATCGTGTCAAGATTGGTCTGAATGGGAAGAGGCCCTATGTTACAAATGAAATTCAAGATTAACAGCAAAAAATGGTAATGGTGATTTTTATAATTACGGTTATCTTTCCAATTATGAGTGCTTAATTCATGAAGAGTTTAGCTTTCCTCTTGTATCTATTGTGGTGTTTATTTGGTGGTTTAGATTATGCATGCAGATATATATTATTTATTTTCAATAATTTACAACGAGCATTGCATTTTAAAGGTAGTAATTAAATATTTTGAACAAGGCTTTTTTGTGTGTGTGGAGGTTTCAAATTTACGTAGTCATACTCTAGTATGATTTCAATATAACAAAATTTGTTAGTATGTGCTTATTCTATAAAAATGCTATTTTCTTTTCAATGCGACGTAAGTGCATATTAAAATCTATCAGCTAAATAAGCTGGAAATTCATGATCTTTACCTTATGTTTCATAGCTTAGTTTGCAACTTTCAGAAAAAGTTGCATACGCTAGTGATTTAATTTGACATTATATTAAATATATCGCATACAAAATTTTAACATCTCCAATGGTAGAGACATCCCACCTCATACAAATCTGTCCTTCATCTACCTCGAGTCCATCACTTGTCATGTTTTCGTCCCTTCTTCAACGTCATGCTCCGCTGCTCATTCCCGTGATCCTCCACCACCCACTTCGCCTTTTGTTCCTCCGTATTAGGGTGCTACCCCATCACTTCCAATTGATAAGCCATATAATCTAATTACTCTTCAACCGAAATTACTACAAAAGGCAGCTTAAATTGCGACGGGGTGGGGCAACGGTTTGCGACGGCTAAAAAAATGGTCGTCGCTAGCCGTCGCAAACCGTTGCTCGATTTGCAGAATAATAACGGCCGAACCATCCTCTTCCTCATTCTATTTTTTCCCCTAAAAATTTCCTAAACCCTACCCGTCGCCTCTCCTTGCTGCTCCGATTCCAAGCCTCCAAATTCGCTTCCAAGGTATTGATTTCATTCTACTATGTCTTCTAACTCTAGTTTATGCTTAATTATGGTTAATTAGAGGCTTTGGTTGCTAATTTATATGAGTTTGCAAAATTGAATGTTCATGGATATGAAATTGGTTGTGTCGAGGGATGTTTATGATAATGGTTGTGTTGTAAGTTGATTTGGGGATAAGTGTAATTGATTAGGAGGGCAAAGTCGATGAATATTACATATGTAATTGATTTAGGAGGTTGAAAATAATGATTATCACGTGTTTAATTAGACGTACGATGAATGTGTTGCATGTAGAATGTGTTGTATGATGATTTTAGAATGAATGGAATTAATGTAATTGTTTAATGGTAGTAAATTGATTATTACTGAAATGGCGCAACGATGTCCCTAGTCTACATGCATGCACTGTTATGTCCCCATCGGATGCAAGAATGGTCGGTCCAAAAGAATGCACTTGCAATTGAAAAAAAAATTGTTTTGTTACTATAATATTTAGTAATCAAATGTTGATTAAAAATATTAATTCAAAATGGTTCGTAATTTAGGTTTAGATCGTTAAGAATCTTGTTAAATGTAATGAAAATCATGTAACTCAACTCTTTGAATTTTTTATGAAATTAAATAATTAATTTAAAAGCTTAGTTTATCTTTCAAAAATTTAAACTAACTAAAATTAATTTTATATTTTATACATTAAACTAAAATGAATCAAAACTTACTAAAACTAATTGTCATGTTAGTTTACAAATTGAAATTATGAAAATTATTATGTAGACGCTATATAGTCAAGGCACGCAGCTAGGCGTAAGGCGCAAGTAAGAGGCTTTTTTGAAGTTTAAGGCGCACCTTTTACTGAAGCGCAAAAAGGTCCAAAGCGCAAAAGGCGCGCTTTTTCATTTGATGCGTGTTTCTTGTTTTAAACTTAGGTTGAATGTGTTTTGATTAGTTATGTGAACCCCTTAGATAAATTTGGCCCCGTCCGACAAGTGTTGTATATGATCGTTATATGGATATTCGGTTTTCCATAAAACAGAAATCTATATTCATCTGATACAATATTCGTTGGATTTGTCCTTGTATTGGAAAAGTTACAAGTATAATAACGTAACCATATTTTATAAATCATTTCATTTTAAACGGTTAACAAAATTTCGATGGCACTTCCTTTTTGTTCCCTGTGTACACGCATTTGTGTACGATACAAGGACAAAAGGGAAGTGATGCTGAAATTTTGTTGAACCGTTTAACCTGAAAGGATTTATAAAATATGCTTATGTTATTATATTTGTAATGGGAAGTAGGTAGACCGGCCGTCAAAGTAGAAAGAAATAAACAAAAAAACTAAAAACATGAAGTAGTTCTAAATGAAATTTTACAAGATTTCAATTAATACAAAGTGTTATTATATTTGTAATGTTCGATTGTGTTCGTGATCGTAGTTGGATGTATCAACCCCGTACCAGTAAGAAAGGGTCGATAAAGGAACATTTTTGCAACGGTGTCCAAGAATTTATTAGATTCGCTAAATCTAATGATCGGAGTAACGTAGACATTCGATGTCCGTGTAATAAGTGTAAACATTTGAGCCATTGGAAGCCAGATGTAGTAGAAGTACATCTGTATAAATTTTGTTTTGTGTCGAATTATTACTTATGGGATCGTCATGGAGAGCTTGTTCAACCTACGTCTAACCCTGTAGTGGTAGAGGACGATAGTACAATGATGAACGATAATACAACGACGAATCCGATAGAAAATATAGAGCAAGATGCAACACAATCAATGTTTCCCACCATTGATCAAGGCGACGATGAGAATGAAAATGCTGAAGAACCAACGGCGGAAGCAAAAAAAAATTATGATTTATTGAATTCTGCTAAGAGGCCATTGTGGGAAGGGTGTACAAGCGGAACCGAATTATCTGTAACCGCTGAATTTATCACTATGAAATCAAAATTCAATCTTATAGAAGCTGCATTTACAGCAGTTGTACAAACCGCAAAACGTCATATGCCGCCCAATAATTTGATGTGCGATAGTCATTATAACGAGAAAAAACTTATTTCTGCTTTTGGACTACCGTATCATAAGATAGATACATGTGTTAAAGGTTTCATGTTGTATTGGAGAGAAGATGTTTATCTTAGAAAATGCAAATTTTGCAACGAAGATAGATATAAACCAAGGAAAAAGAAAGGAAAAGAAGTTCCATATAAAAGAATGCATTATCTACCGATAACTCCCAGACTTCAACGACTGTATGCATCTTCTGCTACAGCGTGTCATATCCGATGGCATAACGTGAGAACATCAGAAGAAGGAACTTTGATACATTCGTCTGATGGCGAAGCATGGAAACACTTTGATAGGACTTATCATGAATTTGCTGCAGAGAGCCGTAATGTTAGGCTCGGTTTATGTACGGATGGATTTTCGCCATTTTCTCAATTTGGTAGTTAATATTCATCATGGCCTATCATTGTTACTCCATATAACTTACCTCCATGGATGTATATGAAAAATCCATATATGTTTCTAACGGTTGTCGCCCCTGGTCTCGATGATCCGACACAAGGAATTGATGTTTATCTGCAACCGTTGATTGAAGAGTTGAAAACACTGTGGAATGAAGGGGTCGAAACATAAGAAATTTTGAGAAAAAGGGATTTTCATATGTTTGCTTCTGTATTATGGACTATTAGTGATTTTCCTGCGTATGGAATGCTTTCAGGTTGGAGCACATCCGGGCGTCTAGCTTGTCCTCATTGTATGGATGAGTCACGAGCATTTTCATTAAAGTATGGAAAGAAATATCTTGCTTTGATTGTCATGGATGCTTTCTACATCCTAATCATAAATTTATAACGGATAAAAAGAACTTCAAAGCTAACAAAGTAGAGAATATGCTACCGCCTAAAGTTTGGACAAGTGAAGAGATATATGAAATTGTAAGTGAGTACCCAAAGATAAACGAAAATGGAAAGCTGGTTGAAATTCTAGGTAAATCGGACATTCATAATTGGTGCAAACAAAGTATTTTTTGGGAGTCACCTTACTGGAAAAATCTAAAACTTCGGCATAATATTGACGTCATGCACAATGAAAAAAAACGTTTTTGATAACGTTTTTAATACAGTTTTGAATGTAAAGGGGAAAACCAAGGGCGACTCGAATTCATGACGTGATATATTACACTTCTGTAAACGGCCGGAACTTCACTTGTAACCGAGAATAAAAAACCCAAAGCATGCTATGAGCTAGACAACAGGCAAGTAAAACTCGTGCTAACATGGGTGGAAGGATTATGATGTCCTGATGGGATTTCTTCTAACGTCCGTAGATGTGTGGACTTTAAAAACAGTAAATTGAGTGGGATGATAAGCCATGATTGTCATATAATGATTGAATACTTTTTACCTGTGATTTTCAAGGAACTGTTGCCCACAAAAATATGGCGTGTTATAACAGAATTAAGTATGTTTTATAAACGTCTCTGTTCAACGACGTTGAAGATAGATCGTTTACGTAAGCTTCAATTAGAAAACCCTGTTCTGCTCTGCAAACTTGAGAAAATATTTCCACCGGGTTTTTTTAATGTAATGGAACATTTACCTATTCATCTTCCGTCCGAAGCACTCCTTCGAGGTCGAGTGCAATATGGATGGATGTATCCATTTGAGAGGTTATTTTGTGTATACTCAATACCGTTGATAAATTACAACTTAGATTTTTGTACCAACATATAAATTAAATTACTCTTATTATAGGTACATAAATCATTTGAAGAAAAAAATTTAGGCAAAAAGCTCGAGTAGAAGGTTCGATTTGCAAATCGTACCTTGAAGAAGAAGCTTCATTTTTTTTCTCTCATTACTTTAGTGAAGATGTGAACTTGTCTTTCATATCTGTTCCTCGTAATGAAGAAGCCGTTGAACGGGAGTCTTCTCAGACAATGTTATCTATTTTTAGACAACACAGAAGAGCTGCTAGAAAATATGTAGAAATATGGTTAAGCGATAAAGACTACAATGAGGCACACACATATGTTCTGTTAAAGTGTGTGGAAGTTGCACCATTTGTCAGGTTATATATAATTCATGTTCAATTTAATTATATATACATCTGTATTTATTTGTCTATATTAATAGAAAAGGAACATAACACATATTTGCAGTATATACGAATCACAACATCCATCTGGTGATCTCAGCAAAGAATTTGCTGGATGGTTTTCAGACTATGTTCATGATCCCAAAAACTGTGTTGTTAACGAAGGATTACGACATCTTGCTATTGGACCAAAAAGAAATGTCAAGACTTATCCAATATACTTTGTCAATGGATTTAAATTCAACACCAATGATTACGGAGCTGAAAAATTAACGTATAATAGCGGTGTATTTGTCAAAGGTAGTGATGATCCAGAGGAGCATATAAAAGAATTTTTATGACGTCTTAACGCAAGCTGTAGAGTTGACATATTATGTTCTTCCCTTAGAGAAAATTTATCTATTCAAATGCAACTGGTTTAGCAATGTTCCTGGTTCTGGAGTTAACGTGCACAAAGATTACAAGCTAAAAGAAATAAGGCATACGCCGCATTACTATAAGTATGATGCTTTCGTGTTAGCTAAGCAAGCACTACAAGTGTATTTTGCTCCGTATCCATCTTTAAAAAAAGATAAAGCAGATTGGTGGGCTGTTTTTAAAACAAAGGCAAGATTTACATTTGATGGAAATAATATTCCAAATGAAGCAGCGTATCAAGCGGATCTTGAGCCGAATACTGAAATTATAATAGCTGATAACATTGATGTCGGGTCGTTGAATGATGAAGCGAATGTGTTAGTAGATGCATTTGAAAGTACTGAAGAAAATGATATAGAGTATGAGACTGAGTCTGCATCCGAAGATGATGAAGACTAATGTTATGTATTTATGTTATGTACTATTATGAGCTATGTATCATGTTGTGTACTCTTCTGAGCTATGTAATAATAATGTTAATGTTGAATATGTATATGTGTTATGCATTGTTCTTGTCATGTATGATTTATGTAATGATAATGATGACTAATGTTAATAATTCAAGTTATTTTGTGTGCATTATATGATTGTAACAGATATGTCAGATAGACGGCGCTCAAGGAGTTCATCTCAGCCGACTCCTTCACCATCTCCTGCGCCAGTTGTAGGTCCTAGCAGCTCTGAACCAGATCTGCGACGACGTGCAGAGGTTGTTTCGAAGAGTGCTGGGTTAGTATCTAATTTATTTCAATTTAAATTAGTTAAAAATATATGGTTTATCTATGTAAACAGGTACACATCACCAGGATTGAAATCGAGCCCGTGGATTTCATTTTAAAAGTGTCGAAGCAGTCGTACACGAGTAGGATGTCTGGGACTTGGCCTCATTGGGATAGTATCTCACCCCACATCAAGAACGCCATTCTAGCCGATTTGCTGGTAAGTATTTATTTATTTTATTATTGGAAATTGATATATAGTGTAAATAATTCAAAATAAATTTAATTTGCAGGCGGTTGTCCGTGCAGAGGAGCAGGACATGCAGGTTTTTTTGACACACTGGAATATTAAAATGCGAAAGAATTACCGAGAAACAATTTCCAGGGCAAAGACATCACAGAAGAAGCCTAGATGGATGGTTGACGATGTTTGGGCTGGATTTCTAGCATATTGGGATACTAAAGCAGCGAAAGTAAGATATAATGAAAATAATCACATTTATGTTGATTGCATTCTTTTATTTAATAATGTATCAAATTTAATCGGAAGTAGCAAAAAGGAATAAAGAAAATAGAGCTAAGAATCCTGGTTTACATCGCGGTGGCTCAAAATCATTCCTGCAGCATAGGAGAGAATTGGTATAAATTTGAAATAGTTTTTAGCATATGTTCACGTAAAAATTGAGTGCATATCATTCATTTTTATTTTTAGTAATTTTATTACTGTATATACTCAGATGACAAAGTATAAAAGGGAGCCTACGATGGCAGAGGTTTTCAGGCATACTCATGCGGTGGAGCATACTGATGACGAAGGGAACGTGACATATGATTGGGCGGACGACAAGGCTGCAGGCGTAATGGTAAATATACTTATTAATAATTAAAATATTTCATATTCATTCATATCACATTATATTATTAAATTATATGGCATTTGTATTGAAATTATTTTGGTATTGTAGGAGAGATATGATGCAGAGTCAGCTAGAGTGACTCAGGCCAGTGGACGAGACGAGCATACGGTTGCAGAGTGCGATTGTGTTTGGGATGCTATTATTAAACCGTCTAGTCGTAATAGGCGATACGGCTTCAGCAATCAGGAGGTACCTTTTTTAATTTAAGTTTACATTTAAAGTGTATTCAATTAACATGCATTCTTTTACCTTCTTTTTATATTAACATGTTAAATTGACATTATAAATATAGAGGCTTTAAATTGACATGTGTATTGATCTTCAAAGTCCGTGTATATATTACAAGTCCATTTATAAATGTGAACTTGAATTATTTCGCAGGCTATTGATTTTCAGCGAGGATATAGGAAGTCCATGGAGCAGGAGGCTATAGCTTAGTTGAAGGAGCAACTGGAAGAAATGAACGATTGGAGAAGAAGCCAGCTGGCTCAGGAAATAGACGAGCGCATTGCACGCTATTATGACGAGCATGGATCGATGCCAGACGAGGACGATGGTGGGGATGCTACAAGCAAAGAATAAGATGACGACGATTAGTTTGTTTGTTCTTGTGCTTGGGTATGTATATACACTTACTTTTTTATTTGCTTTATGTACGTACAATGATATTTGATGACGGTAGGGTGTGGTTTGATGTATTTTGATGTTTTGTGATAATAGGACGATGATATATGGTGATGATATTGTTTTTTGTATGTATGACGATGGTATGTTATGGTATTGTGATGAATTTATAAGTAATGTTTTGGATATATTGTGTGTTGTAGTTATATTTATGAGTGCGTATAGATGATTTTGGAATGATATTGATGGATTGGTAGTGGATTGGTTTTGATGTTGAGGCTTGATGGAAAGGTATGGCTGTGAAGTGCAGAAAAAGGGTTCCAGATTTGCGACGGCTATCGACGTCAATTTGGTCATTATTTTGCGTTGGCCAGCGACGGCTAACAACGCCATAAAGCGACGGATAGCGACGGATTGTTGGACATCATTATCAATGATTTAGCAACGGCTTGCAACGACTTCCTAGCAAAAAAAACCACCTGCCCACTCATGATGCCATGTGGCAAGTATCTGTTGCAAGCCGTTGCTAAATGAGTGATGGAACCGTCGCTTTTTCCGTCACTTTTTTTGCTCGCGACGACATTTATAGCGACGGCAAATAGCGACGGCTTGCATTGGCCGCCAACGGCTATTTGTCATCGTTATTCATTGTTCATCTTGTAGTGAATGGACTTCCTTTTTCAATCATAAATCTAGGAATGTTGGGAAGTACATCCCGGTTGACATGAAGCCTACATTTTCAGGCGATTTCATGGAGTACATAGAGGATGTAGTGAAAGCAGAGGAAATGGTTTGGAGTGAACTAAGTGGGCTTTTTCAAGGATAAGCCACTATCATTCACCTTTGTTGTTCAAAATCTTCGATCCATTTAGAGGCTCAAAGGCTCAATTTGAATCAAATCTGATGGAACCATCTTCCTGTTTTATCCTTCTTGTGAAGAAGATAAACAAAGAACACTGATGGGTGACAACGTTATCATGAAAAGTAATATTTTTATCATTAAACCTTATGACTCTACAATTAGCAACGTTTGTACTTCATTTCACTCTGTACCAACTTGGGTGCAGTTCTATAACATACCAAATTTTGTCTGGTCACACATTAGTATAAACTGGTTGGCAAGTAGGCTGGGTAAACTATTTGAATGGATGGAACAACTAAAAAAACTACAAACTTGAGTATGCCAAATGTTTGATGGAAGTTAGCCCAAACTCTAAAGTGGTTGAAAAATTATAGTGAAGTTGTGATACACATATCATATCACCAAGTACCATAGGATGGCAATGCAAGGCCCAAAGAGACTCACATGCCCAAAAGATACTTGGATTGAATGCACAAAGAAATCACATGTTGTTAGTTGCTGAAATATTATCCCTCCTTTTCTTTTTCTTTTTGTCCTTTTTGATTTCTTTCTCGCTAAAAAATTTGTTATGTATAGGAGAATAGTGGTGAGGCATTAAGGTTGTTACAAATTGTTATAAGTACGTAGGAATTGTAATGCAAAGGGTATGAAGAAAATTTATTTGCAAATTCTTATTCCTCTTCATAATGTCTTCTTCTCCTTTTAATTTTTCCTTCTTTTCCGTTTGAGATCTGCTTCTCGCTAAAGCTACTCGCAACATTTGGTGCCTTCATTCTTGACCTCGCCTCCTTCATCTACCTCTCATCTCACCTTGTCTTCTTACTAATGGACTCCATGGTCGAAACTATCCACAGCAACCACTCCACCTACAAATCAATCCATCAACTTCACGAAACCATCACTCATCAACAAACCGCCATTAACACCATCCTAGCCACTCAAGCAAAGCACACCACCATGCTTAAAAATCCGCGCGTCGGCACCATAGACATTAAATTGATATGGATATGAGTGGGTTTAGGTAGATTAAGAGGAAATCAAAGAAGAAATCAGTATGAAGAAAAAGATTGGAAGGGAGAAGGACATTCTGCAAGGTTAAAGGAATAGAATAAGAAGGGAATTTTTTTGTAATATTTTCTATATCCCTTTCTTTCCACACAGGGGGTGTTTGTGTGTGTGTCTATATATATATATATATATATATATATATATATATATATATAAACTTTCATAACAGCTTCTCCTGCGTGGCCATGCCTATATTATAGATACACCTTTTGTAACAAATTGGCATACCTTGTAACAGAAAGGAGCCAATTTCTGAATAATAATAAAAGTAAAATGATTATTGCATTGGTTGTACCATATCAAGTTTGTGGATGGAGGCTGTCAAAAACTTATAGTTAAATATTTGTGAAAGCCGGGGATACATGCAATACTTGTAAAGTAATTGGACATACCACTGATAAATGTGAAAAGGAACTTGAAAGTAAGAATGGAAAAAAAGTGACATAATTGAAATCCAACTTTGAAGGAAATAAACAAAGCAAGGAAAAGAAATATGTTTGAAATGAAAGAAACATGAGATTTCAAACGGGACAAAGAGTAGAAAGAAATAGGAAGAAAATTCAAGACAACTTTGCCTTGCATAAACTCAAGTATCAACTGCTAAAGAGGGGCAAAGTGATCTTAATCTGAATCAGAGAAACATCAGTTCGGTTAGTGCCAATGAAGAGAATTTGTAAGAGGGAGAGATCAGGGGAGAAAAAAGTAATGTGGAAGTAAATGTTAATCTTGGTGCGGGAATAAAGCTGAAAGAAAACTTTTGCAAATAAAATGTTAGTCAGAATGTAAGGACTAATAACAAGTTTGATGTTCTTCAATATTTGGATAATGATGATACTGATGTGAGTAACAATGTCTGCTTTGAGAATATGGTTGTTGCAAATGAAAATGATGTAGGGGCACCCTAGTACCAAATTTTAATGGCAAAGGAAAAGAAATAATTGAGACAAATGACACAAGCAGTAACGGAGTCAATGTAGCAGATCAAGAAGGAAACAAGCAACAATTTGAGGGAAATGACGTTAACAACAATACTGAAATTGTATTAGATTCAAGGCAGCTGGTTCTGTCTAATTTAACTGAAAAGGATGGGAAAGTTGTTGAAGTGGCATAAAGTATAGTTAGTATAAATGGTGTAATGAATAATCAAACTGAAACTGATGCTATCCGATGAAACTGATTTCGTCAAAATCCAAAACAGTGTTAAACTGTCTATTTTCATGAGTTAATTAAATTATAAAATATTTAGTTCTCGTTTATTCAAATTAAACTCAATTTAGATAGTTTATTTACAATCAATACAAGTTATTATTATTATTATTATTATTACTACTACTACTACTACTACTATTAGTTCAAAATTCATTACTAAATCAATTTAATAAAGCTCACTCGTAAAATTAACATAATTAAATAACTAAATTTTTATTTCTAACCATAACAATAATGAAAAATCATATTAAATTCAATAATTTAAATGGTAGAAAATATGGGTTGCTAAATTTCTTGTGGTGCATTTAAAATATGCTTGACGGATTTTATTGTTTCATATAAGTTTGAGCTTTTTTCTTTTATAAAATATGACATATTATGTTAGTGCTTTCGTAATGCACTCGATGCCTGTTTGAAACAATTTTAAGATTTTTTTTCCCATTTTATGCTATCCATATACAGTTTTGGTGGTGCCTTTGAAATGCACTTGATGGATTGTACCGTTTTATACGAATTTGAATTCTATTGCCTTTTTTTATGTATGACCAAATTTATTAGTTTTTTATGATGCACTTGATGAATTTTTTTTTAGTATGATTTAGAGAATTTTAATTTTAATATTATCCAATACCAGATTTGGTGGTACTTTTAAGATGCACTTGATTAATACTATTATGTGTTACAAGTTTAAGTTTCTTTATTTTTATATGTTCCATAACCTGGTATGATGTACTTTTGAGATACACTTGATTGAATCTACTGTTTATTATGAGTTTCATCTTTGTTTATATATATTCCACAACAAGTTTTAGGTCGCTTTTAATGTGCATTTGACGAATTCTGTTTTTCCTTTTTTTTTTTTTTGGGCAAGGCCAACCTGTTTTTATAGTGGTTCATAACAATGTTCTCATCTATACTATATTATAATTACTAGGTTTACAATGGAGTGCCCAGGGACTCTCTCGGCTTATTTGAAACTCAACCATTGCACGCGCATCTTTTTCTTTTCATCTGCGTTTTTTAATCTACCTTCTTGCCTGTTATTCCTTAATTATTATTTTTCTTCAAATTTATGCCTCTTCCCATTCATTGATGTTTAGTAATCCTTCGACGCCTATTGCTAAACCCTACCTCATCTTTGCATCCTTTCAGGCATCGTAATTTCTGTTCGAATTTCTTCCTGCAGATCTTCTCGCCTCTTTCATCATCAACGATTTCATGTGCATAATCCTCGATTAAAGAATTAATGATGTTTCATGGAAGCAGGCTTAAGACAATCGGCTTTCAACATCCTATCTGCGTTCCGCTTCCCTACAGTTCTCCTCCGTCTGTGCCACTAGCTACGACTTTGACCCCAATAGCAGCAGCTTTACCATGTATTTCGATGGTGGGTTAAATTTTCCGCTCAAACGATTGTATCCGGTCAAGTGTTAGCTCCACACATCAATCATAATACCAAATGGAAAGTTTATGGATTCGAATATTGTAAGTGTTAATTATCTTCTTTTTTGGGTTATAGATATTTAAGTTAATCGGATTTGTTCAAATCTTGAGTTATTTGTTTTGCTGGCATCGGCTGAGAGTTCATATGAGTCTTTCAGATGTGGATGTAAAGTTGATTGCATCATTAAGCTACATTCAAATTAGGGTTAGATGTTGGAGGTCTTTTATTTCACTATTAGATTTTTCATTGGGTATGTATATTTATGAGTGTTTAATTGAGTTTTTGTTTTTTGGTTCAAATGGAAGTAGGAAGGAAAATTAGACTTGATAACCTATAGACTTCCAAAGAAGTGGCAAAAATTACCGCTGCTGAGCGAATCAGTTTTCTTTCATAAAGACGATTAGAGAATCT
Organism: Allium sativum; assembly: GCA_030737875.1. Classification (NCBI taxonomy): domain Eukaryota; kingdom Viridiplantae; phylum Streptophyta; class Magnoliopsida; order Asparagales; family Amaryllidaceae; genus Allium; species Allium sativum. The sequence goes on along the minus strand of CM060925.1, from coordinate 299,183,189 downwards.
GATCTCAAAAGGTAATTTTGTACTATTTATCCAATAGTTTTATTTTTACCCTTCATTTTCAAAATAGACAACTTCCTTTTTAATCGGAGTAGGTATGATAGAATACTCCAAAATTTATGGGAATATTATATTTGGTTTTTTGATCATACATAGTAGAGGTTTTGCATAGGTGTTAAACAAGGTGTACTGTAACATGATTTTCTAACTGAACCTATAGATATGTTAATAATGCAGCATAAACATATGTTTCCTTGTGCTTTCATGCCATATCAGTACGTAGCTAAATTGATCCTTTACTGGTGTCTTGCTAATTGAAGTTGAACATCGGCATTAAAAGCATGTTATAGACAAACCTTAAAACCTTGCATGAGTTGCCTTCACAATATCTACTCAATTAGTTACATGCATTTTCTTTTTTGTTGTGCCTGTAAGGAGCTAACACATTTATTTTATTTTTTTTAAATTGACAGACCCATTTTTTCCCCTTTCCTACATCTTTTCATTGGCTTATAATTTAACATGGTCTCTAATTATGGCATAACAAAGGTTGATTGTGTAACAAATCAACATGTGCAGTTCGTTACAACTTCTTTATTAAATTGCATTGCAACATGTGGCCAGGTTATGTTTTGGCCTATTCACCAAAAAAGTTGAACTCGGGTTATGTTTCGGCCTATTCACCAAAAGAATTGAACTCATATAGGATAGATACTTATATAAACAATTATTGGTCGATAATAAAAAGGAAGAAGTGAATTGCTACAAGTTGAAGTTAGAAGGAAACACGATTAATTGACTGGATTCACAATGATCTGATGTAGATGAAGAGTTCAACGATTCTTATTTAAGTGTACTCTTGATCAAAATTTAGACCTTATATAGTGTATCAGTTAGGTTTGAGATTTTGTTATGTACCTTTAGCAACAGATTTATGCCCGAAAAACAGTCTCTAGGTTTGGGGTCTTAATTTATTTGCTTTTACTGTTTTTTTTCTTTTTCTTTTGGCTATCTTTTATTATAATTACATATTTTCCCATTTTCTTTTTATTTAAACAATTCATAGACCCCTCAAGGGTTTGTTGCAATAATGCATAAGTTTAAGGAGGATTAACTTTATTTTTACCCTTTTTCCCATATGTTGAAAGAAGAATTTTTTTTTTTCGGTTGCAACTTTAGTACTTCTTCCCTTCATTTAATGTTAAATTGGAGTCATGTAGTTAATATTTATGTATACTCACATTTAGACATAGAAGGGTTATGTCCATACTTGCTAATTAGATTTATCTAAGCTGATGATATGACATGCATGTTTGAAAAAAAAAATGGAAAAATCTAAACGAAAATATATGTGCTAACCACTGGGTGGAAAACATGAGATAAAGTACTGCTTTTGCATGCAAGGATAATGGATTTCTACAACAATGTGAATCATAATCAGGTGATAATTTCATCACTGTAGAGCACTATTATAAATATGATGGACTGAAATTTCTTAAGGGTATAATAAGATAACATGAAAGTATACTCTCATTTCTTCTCTTTTTGCATGCATAACAAGCATATCACAATGTTTACAGTATTATGAATCTCATACAACTGCGTAACATTTTCAAACTTAATAACCCTTATAAAATTCCTAAATGTAAGTAGATAATACTATAAATATGAATATACAATTAGAGGAGAAACTGTACTTTTTTATTTGCCTCTGCTCTTTTTGTCCTAGCTTCTTCTCCTATTGAAAAATGGCCTCTTTCAACTGAACAATCAATGTTTATCCACTTTCTGCTCTCCTCCAACCTACCTACCTCGCATTATACTTCAGGTTGGAATCAATCCTGAGCAGCTTACGATCGACTACCTGTGTTTCTTCCCATCTAAGAGGCCTCTCCATCTCCTTCCGTCAGTTTTCTCTTCCCACATCTATGCATTGGTAATTCTTCAATTGATAATTTGATTTCTCTCAGTTGCCTCAACTTGCTGCTCCTATAACTGGTTGCCTTCGAAGACTGCTTTGAATCATCTATCACTAAGTTTAGGTGATTTCCTCTCCCATTTGTGCTTGTCCTTCGTTTAATCTATTTTTTGGATGGAACTTATAACTACTCTATCTGAAATGCCTATTATTTCTACTGGGCGTTATTTACAATTTTTTTAATCTTACAGTTCACTATTGTGGGTTGCAATTATTTGGGTATTCAACAATTTTTATTATTCGATTCTCCATGCTTATTGCATAGATCCGCAACTATTGTTTGTTCTGTAAATGTCAGTTGAGTTTCACAACTACAATTTGTTTTCCATGCTAAGGGGTTCTTTTCCTAATGGGGGATGCATGGGGAGTGGAAAGTGTGTGGACAACCTTTCTAGATTGCTACAATGTGCTAATATATGCCATGTTTTCAAGCAGGCATAAACATTGATTTGGAGCCGTAGTTTATCCTTATTATTTATGTAGATTGTTGCTATTGGACATGAATATTTTCATTTGATGTCAACAAATGTAAATGCCTAGCACTTTATTTTGAAGACAAATTTGTATATTAATTTTACAATGTTATATTCATCTATACAGATACTATTATAGCTTGGTTAATTTTCTATAGCTCCGAAGAATTATCCTATTTATTGAAATTGAAGCGTCATTGTTTCTGTTTGAATAATTTTTTCCCTTCTACTCATTTACAGTTTAACCAAGGTCAAGCATTTGATTTAAGCTCATTGCACAATCACCCAAGTTGTTTTCAATTGTTCTTCCTGATCATATTTTACGGCGAGCACCACTCATTTCCAACCATCCTCTTATGGTGATGATTGGTCATCACATGTAGGTAATTTTCTCTACCATTTCCATTTATTTTCTTCGCCATTTCTGTTAATTTTCTTCTTCCAGCAGATATGTGTAAATAATGGATGGTTCAACTGATATTTTTTTGGTTGAGAAGGTCTTTGTTTTCTAGTTGTTTAAAAAGTGAAAACCTTGTTTGATAAATTAACATGCTGTAGTATGTGTAATGCAATCCTGTTTGATGATGAAAAAGTTACTTTTTGTGGTTTCTAATAATAGAAATCGGATGTTATGCAGAAATGTCTTGACTATTTAAGATTTTGAAGTTGTGTATGAGAATGTGACTTTCTAATTGTAGTTCTCATCTTTCAAATCTAAAGTTTGTTCGACAACTTAAACTCTGTTTTTTCATAAAGTAGACCTTTTTTAAATGCATCTACCCCACTTAGTGGTCATTGTATTTTTCTACTCCTTCCTTGATCATTTTCTCCTTCCTTATTTTTATATTTTTTATACCTTTAGTGACAACTTTGAGCTAGAGATGGGAAAGTTTATTGTATAGCTAGAGAAAATTTGTTGGTCTAAAGGTTTAATTTCTTTGCAATTTTCAATTCTATGTTATGGTTTTTGTCATCAAATGATGTATATCCATTTATTAAGATTTGTTTATTTTAAGTTACAATAGTATATTTTCATATAATCCGTGTAGTTATATTGGTTTCCCAAAATAAAAAAAATAGACATGGAAGAAATGAAGCTAATATAAGTAGAGTTTTGAATTACTATTACTTCACTTCTGCAGAAAACTTTCTTTGCACATCTATTTCATTGTCTAGAATTTTATCCAATGATAACGGAACAATATTCAAATGCCAGATGAGTGGAGGAGAAACATTTTAATTCCAATCTTCAAGAATAAAGGAGATATTCAAAGTTGCACAAACTATAGAGGAATTAAGCTTATGAGTCATACAATGAAGCTTTGGGAGAGAGTTTGCGAGCAGCGTTTGAGGAGGTTGACAAGTTCTCTAGGAATCAATTTGGTTTTATGCCTGGAAGGTCAACCACTGAGGCGATTTTCTTAGTTATGTAACTTATGGAGAGATACAGGGAGCAGAAGGAAGATCTCCACGTGGTTTTTATTGACCTGGAGAAAGCTTATGACATAATGCCGAGGAGGTTATGTGGTGGGCGCTAGAAAGGAAGAGAGTGCCATCAAAATATGTTACCCTTATTAAGGTTATGTACGAGGGGGTTGTGACTAGTGTTAGGGCATGCGATGGTGAGACCAGAGACTTTCCAATTAACATAGGGTTACATCAAGGTTTGGCTTTGAGCCCCTATATTTTTGCATTAGTGATGGATGAAATCACAAAAGATATACAAATGGAGATTCCCTAGGGAGATTCCCTAGTGTATGCTCTTTCCCGATGATGTTGTGCTGATTGATGAAAGTAGAATAGGGGTTAATCGAAAACTAGAGTTGTGGAGGGAGACATTGGAATCAAAGGGTTTCAGGCTTAGCAGAACTAAAACAGAGTATATGAAGTGTGAGTTTAGCAGTGTCAGGTCAGATGACGGAGATGTTACCCTGGCCGGTAGAGTAGTACCCAAAAAGGAATCTTTTCGATATTTAGGATCTATGTTGCTGTTTGATGGAGAGATTGATAAGGATGTTAGTTTTAGAATTCAAGTAGGATGGCTGAAATGGCGACTAGCATCTGGCATTCTCTGTGATCGGAAGATTCCTCAGAAGCTTAAAGGAAAGTTCTATAGGACAACAATCAGGCATGCAATGTTATATGGTGCAGAATGTTGGCCTACTAAGAGGTAACACGTCCAGAAGATAAGCGTAGCAGAGATGCGGGTGCTGCGTTGGAGCTGTGGGCATACCAGACGAGATCGGATTAGAAATGAGGATATTCAGGAAAAACTTGGAGTTGCACCTATTGAAGAGAAGTTAGTCCAATACCGCTTGAGATGGTTTGGACATATCCAACGTAGACCATACGATGCACCTGTATGCGTTGAAATTCTAAGCCGCACCGAAGGCCCAAAGAGAAGTAGAGGTCGACCTAAAATGACATGGGAGGAGATAATAAAGAGAGATTTAAGTAACTGGAGTTTATCGGAAGAGCTGGTGGTTGATAGGAGTGCATGGAAATTGGCAATCCATGTACCAGAACCTTAGGTTTTTTTTAGACTTTATTTCATGTTTACCGAACCTTTTTACTTTTTATTACTATTTTAGATTTTATTTCACTTTTATTGAACCTTTTTACTTATTATTATTATTAAAAAAAAAAACCTTTATCGGACGTCATTTTATTTGTTTGGTTATTTTAAACCCTTTATATATATTATTATCATCATTATTAATTTTATTTTAATTTTGGGTTCCATATCTAGCCAACCCCAACTTGTTTGGGATATATGGCTTTGTTGTTGTATAATGGGACAATAAATTCATATTATTTGCAATTATAAGAGTTTCAGTAGAACCTATTAGTAGCATGAGTCTATCGCTCTAAAAAGGAATTTGTAACGTATCATAATATTTATAATTATGTGATTAATGCTTCTTTGATTAACGTTTGCATAATGCATATTCAGCTCTTCATCAATTATTCCATATTGTGAAATTTGATTTATAAGATTTTGTCGATTCCTTCTTTACTTTGCACTGATTTCGTAAACTAACTTAAATGAAAATGTAGTCCTAGAGCTTGAACCTTTTCTCATTGTTTCTTTTTCTAAAATAATGTTGCCCAATCTACTTCCATATCTTCAACATTTTTTTGGTCCACGGTCACAAGCTTGAGATATCAGCTGAATACACAACCTTAAAAAAAATTGTTTAGGCGATTTTTTTTAATACATTGAGTAATTAATAAGCTTTTTCTATCATGTTGGTTTCTGAAAAATAATGTAATTCACTAAAAGTTTTGTTTGTATGTATTGCATATATGTCAACCTATGAAATTTGTTTGATAATAAATTTGGTAAAATATAGGACTAATATACTTGATACGCAACCAATCCTTTTTCGATGTGAATAGTCAGTTTAATTTTATTAGGATCATGTGTATATATATGGCCAACAAGAACTATCTATATATTCGATAAATTTCATAAATTTAGGAGATCGCATTTTTGAACGCTTATCGTATGCTGATGTAAGTAGATGTGAATCATCCATCTTGATAACCAAGTTACTTTAAACCTTAAAAATACATGAGGCACTTTGAAATCAAAGTTATATTGAAAAGTGAAACATCTGGAATCAATTTTATAACAAATTTACTTTAAACCTAAGTAACAATACATAAGGCACTTTGAAATCAAAGTTATATTGAAAAGTGAGCATCTGGCATCAGTTTGATAATAAATTTACTCAACTCCAGGATTAAAATGACTAATTTTGAGATTATGCCTGTTTTGTTCTAAATTCCTGTAATGAATGCACTAAGTTTTGAATTACCCACTAGAACCTTCTGGGTATAATATATGACCAACATGAAAACAAACATATTGATTAAAATTCAACAATTTCAGGTACTCATTTTCTTCTGTAGGATCACTGATAACTAAATTTATTACTCTGTTTAACATAACTTTATTGCAGTTTTAATGGTTTTTTTTCTTTGGAAATTGGTTTGTAAGCATCCATCTACTATTGATAGATATTCGGCGGAATTCAAGAGTTAATTTAATGGTAGATTTCTTTCTCCTTTTGGTAATATATTTCTATGGAGAACCCTAAATGCATTTTGTTAAGGCGGTTTTACTTTAGTTTTCATTTACTCTTATATTTACTCATTCTCAAGTTGCAAAATGTGCTGATGCTATCACTCAGTTTTCACGTTTTAATACTCATTGTTAAGTTGCTAAATGCATTGATGTTGTCACTCAGCTTCACGTTTTAAGATTTTGAAGGCGAGTCTGTCAAACTTTCAGCCAAATATTTGCAAGAAAAATGGCGACAGCCAAACCTAATCCCCAAATCCCTTCCACCTATCCCGATATTCCTATCCCTCCACATCAATCACCAGACCCGCCACCAAAACCTATTCCACCCTCGCCAGAGCCACCTCCTCCCTCCGTTAACTCCTTTCCCTCACCGGTCCTGCCTCCTGCCTCAGACTCAACCACCTCAGATCCAAACCCGAAGCAAAAATGGTCATCTCTTTTTACTTCGAAGCCAAAAAATGCCGGAAATTACGCTGTAAGCGATCTTGAGTTGAAATTTGAAGGTGATAATCTTCTCCCAACTGACGACATAGTCCAGGCAAGCATGGAGCAATGAAACGGTTTTCTCGTTGGTTTTTTCTGGATACGCGGCTGCCGTACTTTGCAGTCGTCAATTATCTACGGAACCACTGGAAACCACAAGGTACAATAGACTTTACATCGAACGTATGTGTGTTCTTCTTCCAGTTTTCTTCTATGGCTGACCGTGTTTAGGGTTCTCGAGGCAGACCCTGTAATTATACACAAGAAATTATTCATTGTTAAGCCATGGGAACCAGCATTGAGTAACGTTGCGAATAGTGTGAAGGAAGTTCCTGTATGGATAAAAATGTTTAACATCCCGCTCGTAGCTTGGTCGAAGAGAGGAATCAGTTATCTCGCTACTAGAGTGGGGAGATTTCTATGTATGGATACTAATACGGAGAGTATGAAGAGACTTGAATTCGCCAAATGCATGGTTGAAGTCTCTGCTAGCTCACCCTTGCCAGATTCCTTTCCTATGCGCAACTTGGACGGTTCAATACAAATCGTTAAAGTATATTATTTATGGAAACCTGAGTTATGCACTCAGTGCAAAGTCTTCGGACACAAGACAGAGAATTGTCAAAGACAGAGGGAAAAGGTGACTAGCAATTCAAACAAAGGGGAAGCATGTAATGTTAACACAGCAAAGAAACAAAAAGAAATAGGTAACAATGAGAAGCAGCAACAAGAAAATGGTAAGACTAATGTATCTAGAAGTTCTGTTCGAACTGGCAAAGTGGTTCACCGACCTCGTTTCGCTGTTCAAACCAAAGATTATATTTGAACTACAGTACCTGGAAGGAAAAAGCCTGTTAGTTCTGTTGTTAGTCGTAAGGACAAGGGGAAGCAGATATTGGTTGATGTGTCTCCGCCGGCGCAAGTCGCTGTTGCTGTAGGAACATCGAACTGTTTCTCGCTTCTTCCTTCGACTGAAGTGAACAACCCAGGGCATGCTTATATTCATGAATTGGAAGAAGGTGAGTCTGTAACTCTTAGATGCACTAACAAAAGACATAAGGATGACTCAAATGATAATGAGAGTTCTGCAAATGCAAATGTTGACAAAACTGCTACGGACAGGGGAACACAAAATGAACAAATTGCTTTAGTCGAAGTTATGTTATCTAAAGCGTTTGGGAGGCCGACAGAGAATGGTAAGGAAGTTTCAAACGAGTGTAATCGGGCGAGTAGAAACAAATATGAATCTGCAGCTAAGTTGGCAGGTTCTACTTGTGACGTGATTAAAAATACAGAAGGTTCTGAAGAAGGGAAATTGAGTAAAATCAGTGATAACATGGGAGGCAAAGAGACTGCTATTAACAGGTTTGGTGTTCTTGAAAATATTGGAGAAGGTAGTGAAGAACTGAATGAGGATATCAGCTGTGAAAAAGGAACTGAAATAGAAGAAGGAGAGATTAGAGAAGTCGATGCTTCGCTTACAGCGGTATTCGGGAAAACTGGAGGTCACACGTCTAGTGTAAGAATGGATGAAGTGCCATTGGTTGTTGACCTGAACGCTAGAACTTGTAATACTGAAGTAGCAAAAGGTGATGACCTGATGGCAAGTTTTGGAACAACAATTACAGAGGTAACAACCGTAGAATCGGTTACTACTGTTGCAAATGGTAAAGCAAATGTAAGTGTGGATGGTATCAATAGTAGTGGTAAGGGTAAGGGTATGCAAGAATCAAATGGTATGTCAGTGGGAAAATGTGGTGCGGATGCAACTGTTTCCGCGACTCATGTCGAGAAGAGAAGCAACCAAGAGATGCTTGAGCAACAGTTGGAGATGAATGCAGATCACTGTGAAGGGTTAGATCCAGTTAGAATGGCTCAGATTACTTCCATTTCTGATGATATGTGGATGATAACAGAAAAGCTTCAGGTTGAGCTTGCGAACAGGAAATTGAACTCAAAACAGTATCATGAGACATTGAAGACAGTAAATGACTTCAATGATTTCAAATCTACGCAAATACTCGACAAAATGGACAAAGCCAGCCTTGAAGAAGCTACTGCATTGCTTAAGCTAATGCATGCAAGTGTAAACCAGAGAACTCGCAATTCTCCAACTGTCAAGAACAGATCAGTGAACCCATATGCGCATCTTGTCGCTCCCCCTGCTTACAGGGGACGGCCACCAGATATTGTCACTAACACTATTGAAGCTAACTCAAATGAAAAGGCAAGATCAAACACTCCGGTTACTCGGAGTAAGAAGAAGGAGATGCTCAAGAACTTGCATGAAAATGGATAGCCGTCTCTATTGGTAGAAAGCACTAAGGCGAAAGTAATGTCAAATCCAATTGTAATTTGCTTGGTAAAGTTGATGATGTAACTTGTGTGATTTGAAATGTTGTAATTTGGCTTCCCTGTTTGGAAGCACCTAGTTGATATACATTTTGTATATCACATGTTTTCACTGTATATTTTTTTCCTTTTAATAAAACAGTGTTACGGAACACTATAAAAACCGGTCGGCCTTGCCAAAAAAAAAAAAAAAAAAAAAAAAAAAAAAAAAAGATTTTGAAGGCTTGTGTAACTATGTGTCACTACTTGCATTAGATTTTGTTTAACTGCTATAATAAATTTAATTACATGTACAAACCCGTAAGGCTAATATGGTATTAATGTAGCATTTATAGAAAACTCACTATGAAGATTTTAATGGGAACATAATGCACATTAATTAATCTTTTCTTTTTTTAGCTGAAAAACCTTTGAGATATTTTTTCCAAAGGCCAAATGCAAACTCAATTTATTTGCAAGGAAATTAAATTATTATTGACTTAGCACGACATAATTGACAATGCATATTTGTGCATTAATTTTCTACCCTTGACTCCATTGTAGTAAAAACAATACAGAGGTGAATTGCTCATCTTTATAACCAAATTGATCTATACTCGATTGTAGCATCCATGACTCTTTGGGCCTACAATTATAGGGTAATGTGAACCTATTAAATTTGTTTGACAGTAAATTTGCTGAAAAATAGCACTAACACAGTGAGTACAATTATTAGGCAGCTATACCTTTTTTGAAGCTAAATGATGTTTGCCTTTTACAATATATAATTTATTTCCATCTGAAGCAAGGTGATGTTTTTCCAATAGACTCTATTCAAATCGGAGGAACAAAATGTGACAGTGAATGATAGTGTGAGGCCGAATATTGTTTTACTGATTATTTCCAAAACTAGGATGAAAACTGCTTTTTGGACGGTTGATAACGCTGCTGCTTCAAGTTAAGTAATGAATTCTGATCATTTTAATATTTATATCCATGGCTAAGTGTTGGATTTGAAAGCTTTCCATTTCTTTACTGGAATGGTTAGATGTATTATTTTACCATATGTTTATTTTTTTATGATATGCGCTGAGATCAAATCAAGAAATACAAGTTGCTTTGCATTGAAAAAAAAATTGTTTGCATGTGCCTTCAAATCTATAATTGTATAGTTTTCTCCCACTAACTATAGTAATATTAATTAAATATACAGAATGATTTAGTTTAGCCAAATTGAACAATATCATGCTTAAAATCGTTAGAATGGATTATGACATCATTGCACTACCTGGTACTAATACAGGGTTACCCTCAAGTGTCCACAATATCAATAATCATTAGGCAAAATTACTATTAGCTAAGGACGCCATGTATTATTGGTTTTCTTACCACGAGTTTGGATTTGAGTTTTCTTAGTCACATGTGGTATTTCAATTTTTTACAGGAGCAAAACTAAATGGAGAGAGTTTGAGCTGACGCAGCTTTGAAGTTGAATTGTCTTATTTTTGAACTAAATTTTTTTCATTCTCTTTCAACTAGCTTTCTTTTGGTTTGATTGATAACCAGCTTATTTCATAACAATTGTTATAAATTTGAACTCTATAATAAATAGATTTAACATTCATACTTTATGTCTTATTCTTTGCGTTTCATATTGCAAACTTGAACACAACATATTCCATTTGCCTATAAACTTTTTCACTTTATGATTTTTTTTCAAACTGGCACCTGTGACTCCTGCCTGAATGATAGGGTTGTCAGCGGGTAATTTCAGATACGGATTGGATAGTATTATATCCGTATATGTATCCGAAATCACTTTCGGATATCTGTATCCGCATAAGCGAATGTATATCAGATAATTATCCTATCTGCTAACGATCGATAAATTAAAAAATATAAGTTAATTTTTTTAGTTTAACATAATATTTTTTTTCAATTCCATTTATCACAAAAACGTTAAAAGTAAAAGTAAATCCATATGATGAAATTAAATAGATTCGAGTAGCTAATATGTATTTTATGCACACAATATAAACCTTCGACTTAGTAAAATAATAAATAAATCTCATCACTAAAACATATAATTTTAAGCACAATGTTGAAAAAAATTGGATTGATAATTTTCAGATGCGGATATCTATGTATTCGTATCCATATCCCCTTTTTTGGATATCGGATATTTATCCGCTTTCTGGAAACAGATGCGGACGAATTTCGAATTTTTCGGGTATCCATTGACAGCCCTACTAAAGGAGTTTTAGATTTGCTATCATGATTGTGTTTTCTTTTAATTCATTACATTCGATTTCTACAATTTAGAAATGATGTCTAGCTTTGTTGAGATGTAAAGTCCACATGTTAAATCATCATATTTAAATAATTTTCCACCATTATGAGCTTATTGATCCTATGTGAAAGAAAAATAGCGTCAACTAGGTTTACAAAGTAATCTACATTTGACTATTTTTTTTCAGCTTTTGTTATATATGACATCATAAAAATTGTCCGTATATGGATAAGTATCTATTCTATGAACATGGCATTGATATTTATGTTTATATATTATTACGTGTGTTCCCAATTGGTAGTTGAAATATGGAACTATGAACTCTACATCATTCGACCTCTAAGTGATATCATCATATCATTTAGGTCCTCAAATCCATGTGCATTTTTGTCATGTAAAATATCGTATGGCTTTGATATAATGAAATATTTATATAATTAACTGCAGCCCGTGTGCATAGCACCGGTTCGCACTTGTTAAAACAATAAATGAGTACAACAAAACAAAGTAGAAGAGATAGTTGGATTGACTATCTTCTACACACATTTCTAACTAAGAACACTACACAGGGTGAATATCTAGCTTGAAAGCACGAAAAATAAACTAACACGCTAGCAGCAGGGCAATGCGCACCACCAAGAAGTAACACATTTCACCAAGTTGTCACTGCCTAACACATTCACAATCAATTCCACTAATAACTAACAAGGCACACCGGCCACAATCCGACTTACCACTATCTCTCCCTAAGAGCATCTCCAATCCTCAGGCAATGTAATGTCTTCAGAAGATGACGTGGAGACAACTACTTTACAATTTCAAGCCTATGTGTCAACAAACGTGGTATATATAAGAAAACCGAGTCCAATGCAAACATGGTGGAAAAGTTAAATTAACCGAAGTGGCATAACTAAACATAGTGGATTAGCACAAAAATATGGTGGTAAGCTACACAGAAAAAAAAAAGAAAAAAAAAAAGAAAAGAAAGAAAGAGGAAAGCGCAGGCGAAAGCAAAGAAGAAACTAGGCTGCAACAAATAATTAACATAGCAGAAATTATTGCAAATGCATTAACTCACAACAGCCTTCTTGAATAACTTTTTTCTTTCCCAAATTCTAAAAAGAATACTCAAGTATGTCAGTAAATGAAACAGTTGCAGAAATAGTAGTCAAATACTGGCAGTATGACCTGCATACACACACGAAACTGCAATTGAGGTGAAATTGATCTGAAAACAATTTAAAAAAAAAAACAGAAAATATGTTGGATTGATGTAGGATGAGGGCAAATTGATGTAGGCCCGACGGATAAAGAAGAGAAAAGCAACTGATTTAATGACGTGGATGTCTGAAATTGTCAAGCTAGATGTCTGAAACTGGACATCATGTTTCACAATGTGGAAAACAAAATGGCACACGTCAGATTTTACTTTGTGTTCAACATTGCATTGGAGACCTAAAAAACAAAATTGTTGTTATGTGCTGATGTGTCATTGACATTACACTCAAATAACTTCTGCATTGAAGATGCTCTAACAGGAGTATAACTTGGTGCCTTTGCAGTAACGGTCACACGCTGTAAACACAACAGCTGCTTCCATGCACGTTCTTTCCCTCCCAAACCCTAAAAGTAAACCACCGGATACAAGATGTCTGCTCACACAAAATCACACAATCCGCAATGTTCCCCAACCCAGCTAAAAACCTCAACACAAGTCGAAAATCAAAATACCACTTACAAACAAAGAGCAACAGAAGGTAATATTCAAACCAACCACACAGATTATCACAATGCAACACTGTTAAGAAAGACTCACCAGCACGTCGCCATGGCGATCCGACCTTAGGGTTGCCTTTCAGTGTGTAGTATTTTGATAATATATTGCTTCAATTTATTTAGAAGAGAAAAGAGAGTAGAGATATGAAGATAAAAAATATCTCTTTTTTTTGTCTTATTACACAAACAACAGCCTTATTTATACAGCACGGTTAAATACATAAATATAACAAACTAATATGAACCACTTATAGTAGTGGTGATTAGATATTTACACCATTATAATTAATGGTTATTATTCTATCAAACATTAACATGCTGTTTGTTTTGCAAAATTTAGAAGATCTTCATTATTCAACACTCCTCCTTGAAGAACTTCTTCTTTATACCAAGCTTATTCCTCAGAGATTCAAACTTTGCTTTAGGAAGGGGTTTTGTAAAAATATCAGCTAGTTACTCTTCTGTATCACAATGCACAAGGCTGACCTTTCCTCTGCTTTCCACTTTTCGAACAAAGTGGTACTTAATTTTAATATGTTTTGTCTTTCTATGTTGCACTGGGTTTTTGGCAATAGCAATTGCTGATGTGCTATCACTGAATATTTTAGTCGCCGACTTTTGTTTCTCTCCCAATTCAGACAATATCCTTCTTAGCCATATTGCTTGATTTACTGCTGCACATGCTGCTATATACTCAGCTTCAGTTGTTGACTGTGCAATCGTATCCTGTTTTTGACTTAGCCAAGAAAATACACCATCTCCAAATGAAAACACATATCATGATGTACTCTTCATATATTCCATTGATCCTGCCCAATCACTGTCTGAATATCCAACCAGTTCAGGATCTTCAGTAGATCTGAACCAGATTTCACAATCTGTAGTAGCTTTTACATAATGGAGTACTCTTTTTACGGCTTTCATGTGTATTTCTGTTGGTTTTTGCATAAATCTAGATAATACACTGGTAGCATACATTAAATCTGGCCAGGTAGCAGTTACATATAATAAGCTGCCTATTATAATTCTGTAACGTTTAAAATCTGCTTCTCCTGAATCATCGTCCTTGCTCAATTTTTCATTTGGAGCAAGAGGAGTTGAATTGGTTTACATCTTTTCTGATAAATGGATATTCCTTCTTTAGTTTGATCAATCTCCATTCATAAGAAGTAGTTCATCAAGCCTAGGTCCGTCATTTCAAACATTTTCATCATCTCTTGTTTGAATTTAGCAATCACTGACATATTACTTCCTGTAATTATTAGATCGTCAACATAAAGGGAAAGAATTAGCATGTCAGAACCTTCCACTTTAATGTATAGAGTTGCTTCATTTGGATTCTTCTTAAATCCCTGTTGATAAAAATATTTATCAATACGACTGTACCATGCTCTTGGAGCTTGCTTAAGTCCATACAAAGCCTTTTTTTAATCTTAAGACTTTGTCTTACTTTCCTTTTACTACGAACCCTGGTGGCTGCTCAATATAAATTTCTTCTTCCAAGAAACCATTTAAAAAAGCAGATTTCACATCTAGTTGGAAAATACTCCATTTACGTTGTGCGGCAAGAGCAAGAATTATTCTGATTGTATCCTGTCTTGAAACAGGCGCAGAAGTTTTATTATAATCAACTCCAAATTGTTGTGAGTAACCTTTTGCAACTAATCTTGCTTTGTATTTTTGAACTGAACCATCTGGATTTTGCTTGGTTTTTTACACCCATTTCGCGCCAATAGTGTCTTTATGCGGTGGTTTATCAGCCAACTCCCATGTTTGTTTTTTTTCAATCACGTGAATTTCTTCTTTCATGGCAACTCTCCATTCTTTACGCCGGGCTGCTTGCTCATAGTTATATGGTTCATCTGAAACAAGGTAGCAGAATCGCACTTGTCCGGGATCAAAGTCAGATATTCTCTCAGTATTTTCATATAATTTTGACAATCTTTGAGTTTTCGTTGGTGGTTCATCTGAAAAACTGTCAAATTCATACCTTGGTGAGTCTGGATCATCTGAGCTACTCTCAGACTCCTGAAAATGTTGTTCTTATTGACCAACTATGATGGGAGTTGGTTCAGGATTAAATGATTCTGTTACTACATACTTTTTGTTAATGTCATTATTCTTCCAATCCCAAGAAGCATTCTCGTCAAATACAACATCTCTACTGACTTGTATTTTGTTGTTTTGTGCGTTATAAACCCGATATCCCTTGGATTGTGAACTATAGCCAAGAAATATTCCTTTTTCAGCTTTGTCATCTAATTTGTGTCGTTTTTCACTTGGTACATAAATGTAACATATGCATCCAAAATTTTTTAAGTGACTTACAGATGGTTTATGTTTGTACCATGCTTCAAGAGGTATTTGATTGTTAATGGCCTTTGTAGATAATCGATTATGAAGATATACTATTGTGTAAACAGCTTCTGCCCAGAACTTATTTGGAAAACTTTTGTCTTTCAGCATTGTCCTTGCCATCTCGATCACTGTTCTGTTCTTTCTTTCACATGCACCATTCTTTTGTGGGGTATACGGAACGGTGAGTTGGCGATGTATACCTTCTGCTTCACAAAATACTTTAAATTCTGATGATGTATACTCCGTCCCATTATCACTCCTCATATTCTTGATTTGGCAGCCGCTTTCCTTCTCAACATGGCTTTCGAACTTATTGAATATTTTTAATACCTCCGATCCTTCTTTCAAGAAATATATCCAAGTCATCCGAGAGTAATCATCAATAAATAATATGAAGTACTTACTATTATCAAGTGATGGAGTCCTCATAGGTCCGCATACATCCGTGTGTGCTAATTCTAACTTCTTTGATGCTCTCCATGCTTGCCCAGTAGGGAATGGCTTTCTTGACATTTTTCCCAACTGACATCCTTCGCATACACCAATGGTTTCTGAAATTAGAGAAAGACCTTTGACCATATTTTTGTATGAAAGAAACTTCAAGCATTGTAAATTACTATGCCCGAAACGCTTGTGCCACAACCACGTCAGCTCGTTCGCTTTAGCCTGCATAGACTTTTCTTTTGTTTTATATTGCCAGTGAATAGGAAAACCTTTCGGCTGCATTTTGACGTATGCGATGTTATTCCCCTTTGGATCATAGATAGCACATGTGTCTCTTTCAAAATGAATTGAATATCCATTTTGCACAATCTGTGGGACACTAAGTAAATTCTGATCCAAACATGGAACATATAGTACGTCTTTAATTTGTATTGTTCCTTTCTTTGTCTCAACAGTGACTGTGCCCTTACCTTCGGATTTCACCATTGCTCCATTCCCCATTCTTACTGGAATTATAATAGATGAGTTTATTTCGTTAAAGACATGAGAATGTTTGGTCATATGATTAGTACAACCACTATCAATAAGCCATGCATTCTCTTGATTATTTGAGTTTTGACATGCATAAAATAATTAGTCCTCATCCTCCATTATCTCTGATTTGCTTGCTTGTTGACTTTTAGCTCTACATTCCTCCTCAGTATGGTTGAATTTTTTACAATAAGTACATTGAGAATTTCCCTCGTACCAACAATTCTTTTCAGCATGATTTTTTTTCTTGCAAATCGAGCATGGAGAAAATTCTGCTTTTTTCTCAACTTCTTTGACATTGTTTGGAATGCACTTTCTAAGTGCTCCTCCTTCTTTATTTTGCTTGAATGACAAGGCTTTGTCCTTTGACTGGAAAGCTCCTTCTCCTGGTATTTCACTTCTTGGAGACATCCGATCTTCATGAATTTGCAGAGACGCAATTAATTCTGATATGCTTAATCGTGTGAGATCTTTTGATTTTTCAATCACAATCACCACAGTATCAAATTTTTCGGATAGTAACCAACATTTTTTCAACAACTCTTTAGTCGGTTATACTTTCACTGTTTGATTTTAGCTTGTTCACCAGTTTAATCACCTGAGAAGAGTAATCTTTAATTGTTTCTCCATTTTTCATTTTGAGATTTTCAAATTCACGCCTGAGAGATTGAAATCTTATTTTTGTTGTCTTCTCATCTCCTTCAAATTCTACTTTTAAGATATCCCATGCTTCTTTTGCTGAAGTTGCATTCATGATTCGAGGAAAGATTGTATCTGTTACAGCAACGTGAATTTTTGATAATGCTTCTGCACCTTTTTATGGCCAATCAACTGATGGAGTGGCAGTATCCCTATTCTGGGGTATACCATTTTCTACAACGCTGCATAAGTGTTGGGTTGCTTAGAGAACAACCTTCATTTTAATACTCCAGAACTTATATTTTTCTCCATTGAAAATGGGAATAACTTGCTGCTGATTTGAACCAAAAATGCCATTGTTATGTATTATGTTGCGGAAAATAGATTTAGGCCTTCTTGATCATTGAGGCTCTGATACCAAAATGTAGGATTTTGATAAGATATTGCTTCAATTTATTTATAAGGGAAAAGAGAGTAGAGACATGAAGATAAAAAATACCTCTTTTTCTTGTCTTATTACATAAACAACAGCCTTATTTATACAGCTCGGTTAAATACATAAATATAGCAAACTAATATGAACCACTTATATTAGTGGTTATTACATATTTACACCATTATAATTAATGGTTATTATTCTATCAACTATTAACCTGCTGTTTGTTTTGCTAAATTTAGAAGATCTTCATTATTCAACACAGTGGTCCAGATCCAGAACTATGTCGCGTATGAAAACAGGGGTCGCGAGTTGAATAAGATTTATGTCAGAGATTGTCAAAGGAAGTGATGCGAGCCACCGCGCGCAAGATCTAAGATGGGGATAAAAGGGAGAAGTTTGAGACAAGGCGAAAGGCGGGAATTTGAAAACGGGTCTGATGGAATTTTAGGGTTAGGAAAAAGAAGCTTAGACGCTACAAAAGCAAAAACAAATTGAGGGGAAGAGAGGTGGAAAGACCATTGAGCGAGGAGGAAGAAAAAGGAAAGAAGCGGTGTTGTGAAAGAGGGAGAGTGGATGGAGAAAAGTTGAGGCGATTATTTTGTCGCCTCAAGGAAAAAGGCAGACCTTTTTTTGATGAATTTTATTATTTGCCTTTGTGTGATCTATAATCAGCTTTGTTGCTGCTGTTAGAACGCACTTAATTGATTATATTATTTCCCTTTGTGTAATGCACTTGATGGGCAAATTAATTTAATTTAGATTGAGTCTGTTTGCTCTTTTAAATTCATAACCAGTATTGGTGACGCTTTTGTTTAACGGCCCAGCTTTCTGATCGGTTCTTGCCGATACTTAAACCAACTTAAACTGCATATAAAGATGAATTGTTATGGGTACTTACATATTTACACAAAATATAACAGGACTTTTTCATTCATTTCATTGATTACATCAGAGATTACAAAGAATATCAGAGTACCATATGCTCAACGGAAATAACTCTCCAGCGGAATACGAAACACCCAAATCATTACTCTAGCTGCCAACCTGAATCCAGCTCTTTAATCTAAACCTGTAAACTAAACTTCTGACTGCCCGTACAAAAATATAGACACCCAGAGTTTAGGTGTGGAAAACAATAAACTCTAGGTCAGTCGTGGGACTGGTGTGAGATTCGAAAACCATAAGGTCTCATGGCACACACACAATATAAACACACACATGGGCGAGGTTTCTCAGTATGATAGTCAAAAATTCTTGATACGTGAAAATCCTCTTTTACTACTAATAGTGCATAGTGTAAAAACAATTTCACAAATAAATGTATTAATCATAGCCAGCATAATGCCCCATCCCATTATACTGACGTAATCTTGCGGGTTAGCAGGCTATACAAATAAAATCATATGAGCTCGTATGGAAATTGGAATTCCAACAAATGACCGGACAAAGGAACTTCCTTACCGAGCCAATGGGTATGGCTCTAGAGGGACGCCCCGAGAACCAAATCGTGCTCTCTGCCAATACGAGGTCGGGTTACCCCTTAACTGGGCAACTTAGAGCACGCCTGAGTATATCACTTCCTGTTCGTTAGCAACTTTTAAACCGAGCGCTCGCAACATCAACATCCATATAAATAGAAGTTATCCACATAGGTTAATACCTGGACTCCATACCATAGTACACCTTTTATCTAGAAGGAAATGACTACCCTTTACCTCGCTTCATCTTTCCAGTTTTAGCCATTTACCGGGTGGTGAGTCTTGCTGAGGTCACGATATACACAAAGCTACGCTTAAATAAGCCATGCTTTGATCATCCATGGCTCATCGCTTATCTTAAGTATGCCACATTATCCATTAACAGCGTATCACTGATTTCCAATATATAACCTCTAAACTCGTACGTCTTAGAAAAGGGTGTTAAGCAAGAGAGTAATTCTCCGCCAACAAACAGATATATATTGATAAAACAGTGCTACGTAGTTAATTGCAATGTCTGACACACAATCCATAAATGTCTGTTCTTGGTTTGAACGAAAGATCATCCAAAAATCTCCAAATACATTCAGATATCGTGCCACTTATAACCTCGTTTGGTTGTACGGACAAATCTGAGACATCGGCATTCAACCCAATGGATTTGGAAACTCCCAGGCTTCGCTCGTCGGTTTTTAAGTCTTATGTTGCTTTATAACAGCATATTATTACCTGGAATGGTTTTCAGACTTAGATCTGATCTCGGAATTTCCAAATAATAAGCGTACTTTAAAATCAGTAGCTATGGTCTATATAGATTTTCAATCCAAATCTCCTTCCAAATCATTATCAATTCATTTCAATTTAAGGTTGGATTTATTCAATTCCCTTACAACCTCGTTATCATCTTAATCCTTTCCTTGAAATTCAATATTCATTTCCAACCTTATATTTCAAAATCAAATCCATTTATTCATCGTTATCTTTTCCATAAGATTCAAAACCACCAAATCTTAATTTGGATTTGAATCTCCATTTATGATAAATCAAATGTTTAATATTTTAAATATAAGTTTAAAAAGAATTTAATCGACTTATATTTGATATCGATTCACAAACTTGGGCAAATGCCATCAGAATCTGGATATGAATATAGTTTAATATTTCTGATAGTATTCGTCCAATCTTGGTATTCCATACCGAATATTCGATGACCAATTCTATCCCAAGTCGTTTCCTTTTTAATTCAAACTTCCCAAATTTTACATACCATACATTTTTAACTCTTTTATCAACCCTTTTTAATAACCTGAACAAGGGTTCATGATTTATAATCTTCAAAATCCAATCAATTTCAAAGAAATAGTTCAATAACGTTAAAAGCGTTGCTAAAGGTGCTACGAAATGGTTATTTAACCAGATCGATCCAAAATCATTCAAAATTCACATATTCTAACTCGAATCACTTTTAAATAAAATATGATTTATCATATTTTTCTAGATTTTTAAGTAATTTTTATAATCCCATTTTGTTCGATGTCTCCTTTCGGTCATTGAACTGCGCGTAAAGCGATTTTTTTCAAATTTTATTTTAACCATAACTTGAAACCCATTCGATAGAATCTGAAAATTTCTCTTTTATTCAAAAACTATTGTTAATAGGAATCCGACGTTTTTCATTTTATGTCAATTCGATTCAAAACGTTCAAGTTATAACCATTTGAAATTTAAAATCGATATTAACGAACTGGCGCTGTGCGATGCGTTCTATTCACGCTAAATAACGTTTAGACATAAATCGTCCCGTTTCCTTTCCCAAAATACATTACATTCCCCTAACAGTAATCCAAATATCTTTTCCCGACAATAATATTTTTATATTCTCAACTTTATTCTAAAATCATTCAAATTCTTTTTTTTTCATTTCAAATCAAAATAAATAATATTTTATTAAAACTTGTTTGATTATTTTTCGAAAATCCTTTTTAAATCAAGTATTTACATAAATCCCGTTATTCTTGTTTTCATACAACATTGAATTTAACCTTTAATGGAAATATTTCCAAAACTTACTCAAACATTTCCAAAATACTATTCCAAAGATCATTATTTCAAATTCTCAAATTTTATTTTGAAATAGATGAAAATAATAATATTTCCATCAAAACTCGGTTAATTATTTACAAATAACCGTTAAATTTGTTTACACAAAACCAATGTTACATACATATTCCAAACCATTTTCTCAAACTAATTATCAAAACCCAATTTAATGTTTATTTAGCCAATTAGCGATCAGGATTGTTTCAAAAACCATTTCAACTCATACAATGACATTTGCTAAATTTGATTTCTAAACAGTTTTAAAATTAAATATAAAACTGAATCTACAACCCATATTTTAATAAATAAATCTTCATTTAAATGGAAGGAGAGTTTAAATAAGTTAACCGTATAGTCACACAGCAACGGTGTATGTGTGAATTTATGCAATCAAAATTAACCAAATAGACAAACACCAATTCATTCATCACAACCACAACAATTAAAATAATCAACTAACTGTGCGAAGAGCATTATAATCAGTTACGCTCAGTGTTTACGGTGTTATCTAACTGCATGAACATTCATCGAACAATCCAATAATAATCATTCAACAACCGATGATCATTAACTTATTATTAAAATTTACGAGTAATTAAAATTTACCATAATAACTAAGTAAATTCTGATCCAAACTTGGAACATATAGTACGTCTTTAATTTGTCTTGTTCCTTTCTTTGTCTCAACAGTGACTGTACCCTTGCCTTGGTATTTCACCATTGCTCCATTACCCATTCTTATTGGAACTTTAATAGATGATTCTATTTCGTTAAAGACAAGAGAATGTTCTGTCATATGATTAGTACAACCACTATCAATAAGCCATGCATTCTCCTGATTAGTTGTGTTTTGACATGCGTAAAATAATTTGTCCTCATCCTCCATTATCTCTGATTTTCTTGCTTGCTGACTTTTAGCTCTACATTCCTCCTCAGTATGGTTGATTTTTTTTACAATAAGTCCATTGAGATTTTCCCTCGTACCAACAATTCTTTTCAGCATGATCTGTTTTCTTGCAAATCGAGCATGGAGAAAATTTGGCTTTTTTTTTCAACTTCTTTGACGTTGTTTGGAATGCACTTTCTAAGTGCTCCTCATTTTTTATTTTGCTTGAATGATGAGGCTTTGTGCTTTGACCGAAAAGCTCCTTCTCCTGATATTTCACTTCTTCGAGACATCCGATCTTCATGAATTTACAGAGATGCAATTAATTCTGATATGCTTAACCATGTGAGATCTTTTGATTCTTCAATCACAGTCACCACAGTATCAATTTTTTCGGATAAAGTAACCAACATTTTTTCAACAACTCTTTGGTCGGTTATACTTTCACTGTTTGATTTTAGCTCGTTCACCAGTTTAATCACCCGAGAAGAGTACTCTTTAATTGTTTTCCATCTTTCATATTGAGATTTTCAAATTCACGCCTGAGAGATTGAAGCCTTATTTTTGTTGTCTTCTCATCTCCTTCAAATTCTTCTTTTAAGATATCCCATGCTTCTTTTGCTGAAGTTGCATTCATGATTCGAGGAAAGATTGTATCTGTTACAAGAACATGAATTTTTGATTTTGCTTCTGCATCTTTTTATGGCCAGTCAACTGATGGAGTGGCAGTATCCCTATTCTGGGGTATACCATTTTCTACAATGCTCCATAAGTGTTGGGTTGCTTGGAGAACGACCTTCATTTTAATACTCCAGAACTTATAATTTTCTCCATTGAAAATGGGAATAACTTGCTGCTGATTTGAACCAGAAAATTCCATTGTTATGTATTATATTGCGGAAAATAGATTTAGGCCTTCTTGATCATTGAGGCTCTGATACCAAAATGTAGGATTTTGATAAGATATTGCTTCAATTTATTTAGAAGAGAAAAGAGAGTAGAGATATGAAGGTAAAAAAATATCTCTTTTTCTTGTCTTACTACATAAACAACAACCTTATTTATATAGCTCGGTTAAATACATAAATATAGCAAACTAATATGAACCACTTATATTAGTGGTGATTACATATTTACACCATTATAATTAATGGTTATTTTTCCATCAAATATTAACCTGTTGTTTGTTTTGCTAAATTTAGAAGATCTTCATTATTCAACATAGTGGTCCAGATCCAGAACTATGCCACGTATGAAAACAGGGGTCACGAGTTGAATAAGATTTATGTCAGAGATTGTCAAAAGAAGTGATGCAAGCCACCGCGCGCAAGATCTAAGATGGGGATAAAAGGGAGAAGTTTGAGACAAGGCGAAAGGCGGGAATTTGAAAACGGATCTGATGGAATTTTAGGGTTAGGAAAAAGAAGCCTAGAAGCTACAATAGCAAAAACAAATTGAGGGGAAGAGAGGTGGAAAGACAATTGGGAGAGGAGGAAGAAAAAGGAAAGAAGCGGTGTTGTGAAAGAAGGAGAGTGGATGGAGAAAAGTTGAGGCGATTATTTTGTCGCCATTGAAGGAAAAAGGCGGACCTTTTTTTGATGAATTTTATTATTTGCCTTTGTGTAATCTATAATCAGCTTTGTTGCTGTTGTTAGAACGCACTTAATTGATTATATTATTTCCCTTTGTGTAATGCACTTGATGGGCAAATTAATTTAATTTAGATTGAGTCTGTTTGCTCTTTTAAATTCGTAACCAGTATTGGTGACACTTTTGTTTAACGACCCAGCTTTCTGATCGGTTCTTGCCGATACTTAAACCAACTTAAACAACTTACAAAGATGAATTGTAATGGGTACTTACATATTTACACAAAATATAACAGGACTATTTCATTCATTTCATTGATTACATCAGAGATTACAAAGAATATCAGAGTACCATATGCTCAACGGAAATAACTCTCTAGCGGAATACGAAACACCCAAATCATTACTCTAGCTGCCAACCTGAATCCAGCTCTATAATCTAAACCTGTAAACCAAACTTCTGACTGCCCGTGCAAAAATATAGACACCCAGAGTTTAGGTGTGGGAAATAATAAACTCTAGGTCAGTCGTGGGACTAGTGTGAGATTCGAAAACACAGTTCTTATTTAGGCTTCATTTTAAAGTTGGGAAATTCACTAGACCACGCCGCCAACGCGGAACGGGTTTACCCCATGTGAATACCCGTGCATTAAAATTCTCAATGACTTTTGAAAATAAAACTACCATAAGGTCTCGCGGCACACACACAATGTAAACGCACACATGGGCGAGGTTTCTCCGTATGATAGTCAAAAATGCTTGATACGTGAAAATCCTATTTTACTACTAATAATGCATAGTGTAAAAACAATTTCACAAATAAATGTATTAATCATAGCCAGCATAATGCCCCATCCCATTATACTGACGTAATCTTGCGGGTAGCAGGCTATACAAATAAAATCGTATGAGCTCGTATGGAAATTGGAATTCCAACAAATGACCGGACAAAGGAACTCCCTTACCGAACGGATGGGAATGCCTCTAGAGGGACGCCCCGAGAACCAAATTGTGCTTTCTACCAATACGAGGTCGGGTTACCACTTAACTAGGCAACTTAGAGCACGCCTGAGTATATCACTTCCTGGTCGTTAGCACCTTTTAAACCGAGCGCTCGCAACATCAACATCCATATAAATAGAAGTTATCCACATAGGTTAATACCTGGAATCCATACCATAGTACACCTTTTATCTAGAAGGAAATGACTACCCTTAACCTCGTTGCATCTTTCCAGTTTTATCCATTTACCGGGTGGTGAGGCTTGCTGAGGTCACGATATACACAAAGCTATGCTTAAATAAGCCATGCTTTGATTATCCATAGCTCATCGCATATCTTAAGTATGCCACATTATCCATTAACAGCGTATCACTGATTTCCAATATATAACCTCTAAACTCGTACGTCTTAGAAAAGAGTGTTAAGCAAGAGAGTAATTCTCCGCCACCAAACATATATATATTGATAAAACAGTGCTACGTAGTTAATTGCAATGTCAGACACACAATCCACAAATGTCTGTTCTAGGTCTGAACGAAACATCATCCAAAAATCTCCAAATACATTCAGATATTGTGCCACTTATAACCTCATTTGGTTGTACGGACCAATGTAAGACATCATCATTCAACCCAAATGAATCGAAAACTCCCATGCTTCACTTGTCGGTTTTCAAGTCTTACGTTGCTTTATAACATCGTATTATTACTTGCAATGGTTTTCAGACTTAGATCTGATCCCGGACTTTCCAAATAATACGCGTACTTTAAAATCGGTAGCTATGGTCTATACAGATTTCCAATTCAAATCTCCTTCCCAAATCTTTATCAACTCATTTCAATTTAAGGTTGGATTTATTCAATTCCCTTACAACCCCATTATCATCTTAATCCTTTCCTTGAAATTCAATATTCATTTCCAACCTTATATTTCAAAATCAAATCCATTTATTCGTCGTTATCTTTTCCATAAGTTTCAAAACCACCAAATCTTAATTTGGATTTGAATCTCCATTTATGATAAATCAAATGTTTAATATTTCAAATATAAGTTTAAAAAGAATTTAATCGACTTATATTTGATATCGATTCACAAACTTGGGCAAATGCCATCAGAATCTGGATATGAATATAGTTTACTATTTCTGATAGTATTCGTCCAATCTTGGTATTCCATATCGAATATTCGATGACCAATTCTATACCAACTCGTTTCCTTTTCAATTCAAACTTCCCAAATTTTACATACCATACATTTTTAACTCCTTTATCAACCCTTTTTAATAACCTGAACAAGGGTTCATGATTTATAATCTTCAAAATCCAATCAATTTCAAAGAAATAGTTCAATAACGTTAAAAGCGTTGTTAAAGGTGCTATGAAATGGTTATTTAACCAAATCGATCCAAAATCATTCAAAATTCACATATTCTAACTCGAATCACTTTTAAATAAAATAAGATTTATCATATTTTTCTGGATTTTTAAATAATTTTTATAATCCCAGTTTATTCAATATCTCCATTCGGTCGTCGAACTGCGCGTACAACAACTTTTTTTCAAATTTTATTTTAACCGTAACTTGAATACCATTCGATAGAATCCGAAAATTTCTCTTTTATTCAAAAACTATTATTAATAGGAATCCGAATTATGTCAATTCGATTCAAAACGTTCAAGTTATAACCGTTTGAAATTTAAAATCGATATTAACGAACTGGCGTTGTGCGACGCGTTCTATTCACGCTAAATAACGTTTAAATATAAATTGTCCCGTTTCCTTTCCCAAAATACATTACATTCCCCTAACAGTATTCCAAATATCTTTTCCCGAAAATAATATTTTTATATTCTCAACTTTATTCTAATATCATTTAAATTCTGTTTTTTTTTCATTTCAAATCAAAATAAAGAATATTTTATCTAAACTTGTTTGATTATTTTTCAAAAATCCTTTTTAAATCAAGTTTTTACATAAATCCCGTTATTCCTGTTTTCCTACAACATTGAATTTTACCTTTAATGGAAATATTTCCAAAACTTGTTCAAACATTTCCAAAATACTATTCCAAAGATCATTATTTCAAATTTTCGACTTTTATTTTGAATTAGATCGAAATAATTATATTTTCATCAAAACTCAGTTAATTATTTACAAATAACCGTTAAATTTGTTTACACAAAACCAATGTTACATACATATTCCAAACCATTTCCCCAAACAAATTTTCAAAACCCAATTTATTGTTTATTTAGCCCATTAGCGATCAGGATTGTTTCAAAAATCATTTCAACTCATACAATGACATTTGCTAAATTTGATTTCTAAACAGTTTTAAAATTAAATTTAAAACTGAATCTACAAGCCTTATTTTAATAAATAAATCTTCATTTAAATGGAAGGAGAGTTTAAATCGGTTAACCGTATAGTCACACAACAACAGTGTATGTGTGAATTCATGCAATCAAAATTAACCAAATAAATTAATCAAATAGACAAACACCAATTCATCCATCACAACCACAACAATTAAAATTATCAACTAACTGTGCAAAGGGCGTTATAATCAAAAGGTGACGTCCTACTGTTTTGGAGTGGAGTGTGGTGGAGTGACGGAGGTGGAGTGGTGTGCAGCTGGAGGCATTGGATTGGAAACAAGGTGTTGCAGATGGTAAGGGGGACTAGAACAGTGGGTAAGAAGGAAGAAACAGTGATTTGATGGAGAGGGAAGCTGCAGACTGGTTTTGTTAACGTGGAGGGGAGTGCAGGAGTGTAGCCAGGCTGTGATGAGAAAGGTGTAGGGGAAAACGCGCTAAGGTAAAAAGAGAATGGATATAAGGAGGAAATTTTGCGGTAGAACAAGAAGGAGAAAGGGCGAGCTGAATTCTCGTGGAGAAGGAGAAAGGTGTCCGCATACACCATATTAACTCCAGCATGTGTATACATTTTGTTTTAAAATTTTCTTTTTCCAGGAATTGCTAAAGAAGGCCACGCAAGTGGAAGCGAAGGAGACATCGTCTAGTTTCATATAGTGTACAAATGGCTTACGTGTTTATTTTTCGAGTAACACCAAATTAACATTATAATTGGGTACAGCGATGTGCCATGATCCCAAAATAAAAATAAAATAGGTCAGTTAATCGATTCTGTAAAGCATCCAGCGGACCACAGTTGCCTTAAATTACGTTGAAAAAATATATGCTTATTTTCCAAATTAAAAATTATAGTAAAATTCTATAAAATATTTTAAGATGGTGTGTACAAAAATTAAATGAATATTTTGATCCGATATTCAATTATAATTTATTTTTAACCAAACAACTTTTTAAATCTAAAATCTTTATAAAATCTATCCATTATAGTTTGAATATTAAACATACTTTTAAAATAAGTTTTCTATTATAAAATCACACTTATTAAATAAAACAAAATATTTAACCAACTAATATAAAAAGAATTATAAATCAATGATTATATTTAAACCTTTTTTAAATTCAAAATATATTTAGAAAAAAATTCCAAAAATTAATTAAAAATTCAGGGATACCACATTCACCCCCCCTTAAGACTTTTTGTCCTCGAAAAGAACAAACAATTGGTCTTAAACTTCTATGCGACTTTTAAATCAAACTCCTCAATAGTTTTGGGATAGATTTCATAATATTAGATAAACAGACTCAAATTGGAACAGAACACTCATACCATAATCAACCCAAAAATGTCTTGTCATAAGGTCATCTTAATCAGCGTACTAAAAGTATGTATCATGTACTTAAGGTAGTCCAAAATGTATAGTCACAAAAGTGGATACTACCCAGATACTATGCCCAAAAATCGTCCTAGTTCAAAACATATAAATGCTATATACAAGGTCCAAACTTATCATCAACTAATCATTTGACATATCTGATCCATCGTCCAATGGGCTCGATAAGCTGCAATTTTCCGGCTGCTAGTATGCATCATTGTCAGCCAAATAACCATCATCATTTATCTCTCCATCATCCTATATGAATCCATTCTCATATACTATATATCTATCAGGCTCTATATCATCCTCGTCTATGGGTTGTTTTAATGGGTCGTCCTCAACTATAAATCCTGACAACTCTAAATCGTATATTGTCGCATCTACTGCTCAACAAATGCTGGGTCCAAATCTAAACCAAGGTCCTCTTGTATTGGAACATGTCCTAACAACTTCTGGTTTCTCTCGTCAAGGACTTGCCATTATAAAACCTCTAACGTATCCTCATCTACCTCAAGGGAAACCTCAATCCCAAAATAGGATACTGCCTTAGCCCTTGTCATCTAGATTAATAATCATGGATCTTGGGACATACTTATATATCTCACACAGTCATCCTGCTGTGGGGTTGGGTCTACTCCTAACACATCAGGATAATGATCAGAGCTAACGCCTATATCGCTATCGGGGTATATAGTCTGATCCTCAATCGGTGTGGAGTCTGATAATATCTCAATAATCTCATGATCACTCGAGTTACTAGAATAGCTATAATGGAATCCTCTGAGTTAGACCCATGGCTACAGGCTGGAACTGGGAGAGATACTTTCTAATATAAGAGGTCGACCGCCCTAAAAATTTAAAGCTTATAAATCATCAGAATCAACCATTAAATCAATATATATGAACTCATCATTTTCTTAGCTTAACCAAAATGATTCAAGTTAAGTGTTTATACCCAAATTTCTTTTTTAAAGTATCCAAACTTTTTTACGGGATTTACTTACCAAACCAAAAATCATACAAAATGGTTAAGCGTCTTAATCGGGTCATTCTCATTGCTACTTACCAAACCAGAAATGGTTAATGAACTTTACATAAGATTTAATGCAAATTCAACATTTCCTTAATTACCTATTTAAAGGATTTTATACTTAAGTTATTTATTTAAATTCATTCATATCAAACAAATTTAATACTTCAATTTTTAAATTCACAAATTCCAATATAACTTATTGATTTTATAAGAATAATACGCATTCTCAAACCTAATATTTCGGAATCTCATTCTAGGTTACTTCTAACCCTATCTCTAAAGAGATATTGTAACTCTGATGAGTCCTATCTTTTGTTCAAATATGTCATACCACATTGCTTTGTATAAACCAAAGCTCTGATACCATTTTTTAACGACCCGGCTTTCTGACCTGTTCTTGCCGGTATTTAAACCAACTTAAACCGTTCACAAAGATGGATTGTTATAGGTACTTACAAATTCACACAAAATATAACAGAACTTTTTCATTTATTTCATTGATTACATCATAGATTACAAGGAACATCAGAGTACCATATGCTCATCGGAAAAAACCCTCCAGCAGAATACGAAACACCCAAATCATAACTCTAGCTGTCAACTAGAATCCAGCTCTTTAATCAAACCTTGTAAACTAAACTTCTGATTGCCCGTGCAAAAATATGGGCACCTAGATTTTAGGTGTGGGAAACAATAAACTCTATGTCAATCGCGGGACTTGTAACGACCCACGGAATTTGCGATCCTGGATATCGACATACAACCCTATATCGACTATTCAAGCATCGGAAACACCGGATAGTCCATGAAAGAAGTTAGAGGGTGAGAATAGATAAGATAGAAACTTAGAATAGAAGAAGAAGAAGAACATACAACATCAGAGTAAACACGAATCTCACAGCGGAACGAATAAATATATTTCATAACATAACTCTGAAATAAAACAGTATCTGTATACAATGCCATTATTAGAGTATTACACTTACAACACAGCGGAAATAACAATAGCTATATGATCCTGAAGCCTCCTGCTCCAGCTCTTCAAGTATCTGTAAATCCCGACTACTTCACTGCCCGTACAAAATTAGGCAACTAAGTGTTTAGGGAAAACAAAACAAAATAAACTTTGGGTCAGTCATGTGACTGGTGTGAGTAAACTCAAATCATTTGATTTATCTTTCAAAATCCTTTTGAAACAAAGGATAATCATAAGTCCGATCCGCAAATAAACACGGATGGCTTTCACCTTATGATAACCCAAATTTTTTTCTAAAACGCTACTTGTCTGATATTATAATAATGTCTACATCAAATAGAAATCTAGCAGAAACGCTTGCATCTAACGTTCTACATATTTAATATACAATTAACTGCAGGCTCTTATT
Organism: Allium sativum; assembly: GCA_030737875.1. Taxonomy (NCBI): domain Eukaryota; kingdom Viridiplantae; phylum Streptophyta; class Magnoliopsida; order Asparagales; family Amaryllidaceae; genus Allium; species Allium sativum. The sequence goes on along the minus strand of CM060925.1, from coordinate 299,152,136 downwards.
TGGGGAATGGATTCCAACTATGACAAGGTATGGATCCACTTCCGCTCAATGTACTCTAGAAGCGATACACTGGAGTTCACATCTTGTAACTCGGCCACACATGACCGACCACTCATTTCGCTTGAGTGTATCGAATATATTGTCACCTTACAGTTGGTAAACCAACACAACCAATCCGGGGAGATACAAAATTGAAAGAAGTAACAAATATGAATATTCTCTAGATGGTGACAATGTACTCTACTTGGGTGCGGCCCACTTAGCCATGCTGCCTGCCCGATTTCTGTCATTTCCCAGTTTATGAGGCCGGAGGTCATAACGTATCTTTCAACAAATTACTCATTTATTCACTTTGAATGCCACATCGTCGTACCCATCAAATTACAAATTGATTTCCCCAAAAATACCACAGGTATAAGCTAAGAGAAACGAATTCCTCCGCCACAAACGTAAATATGTTTGAAACGATCAACTTACGTGATCTACCAGATATACTCTGTCAAACATTCATCCATTCAAGTTGTCCTGGGACTGGAAAAACCGAAGGCACTATTCTGTAAATATATCATAGGCAATTTCTACCTAGGATTGCCAGAATAACCATTGTATAAACCCGGTCTTCAATTTTCCTTTGATCTATTTGTTTTGAAACGCTAACGCCCATACGGAGTGGTTCTTGGATAATAATCCGACCGCTCTCTCAGTATCAACGATGGAAAAACGGTCAAAACTTTGATAGTTTGTGATTTAAATATCAAAGAAAACATGTGTGCAAACAACGATATTATTTCCAAATGGAAATTATATTGATCAATCATCATTTAACATTTATCTCCTTAGTTCATTAATTTACTTATCTCCTATTTCCATATATTCTAAATTATTATTTTCTATTATTAGAAAACATTTCTGATTCTTATTTGGAAAACATTTCCAAAACTCCTTTACCGAATTTAAACTAATGTTTAAATCAACATCGCTATGCCAACACAAACCATTACGCTTATTAACTAAATTCACTTAACCTACCTTTACTATCAAACTTTAACCATTCCTTAGTTAAGAAGGAAGTCAATCAAGTTGGGGTATAATTACCTCTCAGACCTTAACTGAATAACGTTTTAACTTCGGAATAGACAAAGTTTATCTTTTTAAACCTTTAACAACTTCCATGCGAACCTCACGGATTCTTTTTATGAATCCTCTTCTTTTATTAAAAACATTGTTGATAACGATAACGTTATATTCCCTACTTTCGAAATATCTTACTTCAAATATAACTTCTATTCTTTAATTTGAATAAATAAATAAACACCTAATTTATAAATAAATAAATCTTGATTTGAACACCGGAAAGTATAAGTACTTTCCTGAATTCGATGTAATCGAATTCGACGATTAACTATCTTCGATTAACTCTCTTCGAATATATTATAATCAATTAACCCTCTTCGAATATCTAATATTCGAGTAACTCACTTCGAATAACTAATATTCGATTAACTCTCTTCAAATAACTAATATTCGATTATCTCTCTTCTAATGACTAATATTCGATTAACTCCTTTTCATTAACTCTATTTATTTTTCCCGATAAGTATTCTTTTATTCTATGTATTTTCTATATAAATATTCCTTTATTCTATTTATAAATAATTCATTTTCAATAACTCTTTGAAAATTCCTCTTTCTATATCTCTGCATTTCTTATGGTATTTAAAATACCAAATCACAGTGATCAATATCATCCAAACATATCCTGTAACACCCCGTATTTTCTGAGAATATTTAAAAAAAAATGGTTAATTATGAAGAAGTTATTAAGCCTTGAAGTTTGTATGCATATGAGAGAAATATATATAGATATATATAAAAATTAAATAAATAAACATGCAAAAAAGGTTCAAAACAGCGAATTGGGAGGAGGAATAACTGAACCGGCCCATTTTTGAGGTCGACCCGAGCCTTGCTGGGTCGACTAGGGGTTAATCCAGGGTGTTTGGCTGTCATCCCGTGGGCCGATTCGCTCAAATGCACATTTTGCATTTGAATGGTTCTCATGATTCAGGGTTAATCTAATGGTCCTAAATAACTTCCTACACCTATATATACATCCCTAACCTAAACCTAAATCTCATATACAATTCTCTAGCCTCCATTGCTCTCTTCCTCTCTAAAAATAAATAAATCAATGGCGTCTCTACTCTGCTGAAACCTAAGCGAGGACTTGTGCTTCTTCTTCCTCCAATTCTGATTAGGATTAAAAGAGAACAGCTACAACACCTTTTTCTTTTAGAATCCAACCAAGGCAAGTGCAGTTATTTTCCGATATAAACTTTAATTATAATTGTGACATGATTGTAAATCTGAATTTGAGATTGCGTATGTTCTGTTCTGATCTATTTTATTCTATATCTCTTTCTTCTTTCTGTTCTATAGCCAGGCTACCCCGAGCCTGCGCCAAATCTCATAAGAGATTAACGCACGAACGTTAAACTTTGTGACAAATAATGAATGATGGCATAATTGGACATGGCTAATCTGTGACTAAAAGGACATGGCTTGTAAACTAGATTTAGATCTGTGCATATTCTGTGAATTGGAAGAAGAGGAACCATTGTATATTAACATGTGACTTGAGACATTGGACATAACGCATATTTTTGAATTAAAGATCTGTTATAATTTAAAGTTCTAGATTGTTGGGCATATTGTTTATATAGAGATTCATGATTTGGGATAAAAAGGGAATATGACTTAGGTGTGAAGATTTATGTTAAGATTTGATAACTATTAAATGTGAATAACACCTAAGTGGGAGATTTTTGAATATATGACATGCATTGAAATCGATGGCTATATTTGGTATAATTTATATGTGAATCTTTTGTACTAGGCAAGTTTAACTAAATTTGAGACGTGTGTTATATGGTAAATTATGACCATAATTTGTGCCATGTAAATTCAATGCAAACGTGGGGTATATGATCATAATGTGAATCATGACAACTATTTAGGCATGCAAACTTAGGCCAAATTTATAATTAGGCAAGATATGTTTATGAAACTTTAAGGAATGATTAAATCTGTTATATGGCTTAATCTGCTAGTTCTGTTATATTGCCTAATTTGCTAGTTCTGTTATATTGCCTAATCTGCTAGTTCTGCTGTAATCTGCTATATCTGTTCATATACCAAATCTGTCATCTGCTAAGTCTGTTGAAGATACGTAAACTGTTATATGCTAAATCTGCTAAACTGCTTAATATGTTGAATCCGTTAAGTCGCCTAATCTGCTAAATCTGTTATCTGCTATATCTGTTGAGTTGATATATTTAGTCTGTTATTGACATAATCTGAACTGTCTATAATTATGAAAATTGACATGTATATTAGGCGTGGGCATAAATGGTAAATTAATAATTAATTGGCCGCAAAGATAAACATGGCTGACTCGAGGTTAGAATGAGTTTGCGGCGTAATCCTGCCCGGAACCGCCCGGCACATCCAGTGGCCGCAAACAATAGGTTCTAATGTGAGAAGTTAGTCATAACGTACTTGAAACCCGAGGTTAGACTCAGTTTGCGGCAGAAATCTGCCCGGAACCAACCGGCCTAACCAGTAGCCGCAAACTGTCAGTCCAATGTGAGAGGTCTGGGCATTAATATTTAATTAATGAAAATCTGAGATAAATATAATGTCTAAAACGTGTTGGGCGGATAGGGTTAAAACCACTAGACTGATGAGTTCAATAAATCTGTTCCGTGAATCGGTAGGCCCAATTACAAAGTTAGACAAATCTGTAAATCTGTTAAATCCGTATATCGGATCCGTTAGTCTAAAACTTGTCTGACCTGTGAAGTTGATCTGAATTCTGTATGTCTGAACTTGTTAATTTGAAATCTGTTAGTTTGGGGACACAAGGATAGGAGGGGAATTACTTGTGTCATCTGTTGTTTGGGACCCATATTAGTCAGTAACACTTTCTGGTATCAAAACTTTGACCCAACAGTAGGTAGGGTCCAGGCACGCTTACTGAACTAATTATAAGCGGTTCATTCTGATAATGGCGAGGGGTGTTGATGGTGCGTTCCAACCGGGTCATGTGCGTGCATGGATCCCGGTCTGCCTCTGAGGATGTAAGACGCCGTGACATCTCTAAATAGGTATGTGTCATTCAAAGGTTGCCACTTTAGGGAATGATACACCCTTCGGTGGGGCTGGCACAGGGTATTTTTGTATTAGGGAGCCGATCGCTTGGGGTAGGGTTTTAGGCTACACTTGGTTCTGTCTGTTTCTGTAGGTACCGTCTGTTTCTGTTGGGTGGCAACACCTGTCTGTTTCTGCGTGGTACCGTCTATTCGGGTGGTAAAGGCCCAATTACTAGTGTACACCTTATGCTACATTCTGCTTCTGTCTGTTACTGATCGGGTGGTAAAGGCCCATTACTAGCGAGGAAATTATTCTGTACCTGTTTCTGTTTCAGTTTAGACATTAGGGTGACACCTAATTCTGTTATACTAGTATTAGTGCAGAGAAGTGTAAAGCAATAGCTTATATCATTCTGTTCTTCTGTCATATCTGCTACATCTGTTACAGTTATCTCTCATCCAGTTTTATTTTCATGTCATGTTATTATTATCTGTTCATAACTGAAAATCACTGGACTTGCCAAACTTTTGTCTGACCCTTGTTGTTTCGCCTCCTTTCTTCCGTTCCCCCCCCCCCAGGTTTTGTAGAAGGGAATACTCTAGCTTGATCCAGATTTCTTACGCTTGCAGTGCTTAAAGTATGGCTTGTCTTCTTCTGTGGGGATTATGATTTTAAACTATGCATTCTGAAGGCTTTTGTACAAGACTGATATTTTGTACTTGAATTCTGATATTGTGATTTGAAAGGATGTAACCAAGCTTCTATTGAAATAAAGTTATAAATTTTTAAAGTATTGTTTTATCTGTCTTGTAAGTTTCTGTTCTGTTTACTAAAATGCTCCACCAAAGTTAAGGCATTCCCTTGTGGGTGACCTTAACGGAGGTGGGGTGTTACATATCCAATCAATAACAAATTATATATCACAATATTTGAAAACAGCAAAAATAAATGTTGAGGAATCCATTCAGATTCCCCCAACCTGTTTCCCTGCATCCGCAGATGTTAAACAATATAATTAACATCTATTTCATTTCGATATGAAATATTCTGCTAATCAGAATCAATATTTGATTAACGATTTTATATATATCGTTATCTATGATTTCAACCAATACACAAGTAATTCAACCAAACAGTTAACACACAACAATCAAAAGATAATTATCAGTTCTAAGAATATGTTGTAAAAATAAAACGGTTCAGAGTTGGTGAGTTTTACTCACATTGGGCGATAATCGTTAATAATGATAACCATCGCTTGATTCAGACGGACAATTTATTTTGCAATAAATTGTAACGAGCTCTGATTTGCTTTCAGTCGGTTCCATTGTGGAGTCGCTGTCCATACGATCCCAATGGATCTTGTTTTGCTGAGTTTGGATAACGTATGTGAAAGTTTCATATTTTTGAAGTTAACCGTATTTGTATAAAAATAAAAAAACAAAATTTTATTATCAAATTGGGCTTTAACCTTGTGATCCAGCCCGCTAACCCATACTCGCCTGATCACTTCTTCCTCATTGACATAGACTCCCCGTCCTCAATATCGCGTGTGATTTTCCACTACTTTGATCCCTATTCCATCCACTTCGCTCTACGGAAATCCAAACAAAAATCACCATTGATTCCCTCTTCCAATCCTCTTTCACATCAAACCCTCAAGGAAGAACTCGACTTCATCTCATCTGTCGCGGTTCCAGGACATCGACGCCCAGCTCCATACATCGAGCGACCCTTTTCAACTCAAAAATCCACAAAATTACACCACAAGTTGCTAAACTACATGCTAAACCCATATCTGAACTCCATTTCGTGAATTAGTGCTTCGAATCCCCAAAATCCGTAACCCTAGGAAAATTGCTCACACTGTAAAGAAGATGCGCGACTTAAAACTCAGTAGATCCCCTCAATAAGCATATCAGAATGTGGAGAATTTCGCCATGAACTCGAGTATATAAGTTTGGCAATTTATAGGGTTTTATTTCCAATTGTTATGAATTTTTGAAGATGAGGTTTTTCTCATTTGGAAGAAGAACAGCGGCGGAAAACTGTTGTGGAAATGAATTAGGTTAAACGGATGGGTTAAGTTGTTTCTATAGGCCACTAAAATATCTAGATATTTTCCTAAGATATTTTTAGACATTTATTTGAGAAATTTTAGTTTTATTTGTCTTCTAAAAATCGTACAATCACATATGATATTCAAAAATCACAGAAATTGACATGCAACTACAGTTTGACATTACGGACCCAACGAAACTGGTTTCGTTGAATTCCGACTCCATTCGCTCACATAACGTATTTTTATCCATCGAAATACTGACTATTTTTCATATTAATAATCCGTATGGCCACACGCTAACTCTAAAAATCACGGAAATTGAAATCTAACAATAATTTAATATTGCGGATCTAACAAAATTAGTTTTGTCGAATATAGAGGCCGTTTGCAAAACTGACTGTTTTTAAAGCTCTAAATAACCCATTTAAATATATATATATATATATATATATATATATATTTAAAAATAATTGAATTTAATATTTATAAATAAATATTATCGTATAAATATTCACATACGATATCATACAGCTCTAATATATTTCTAACTGAATTTATAGCTCGATATTTCAAAGTTCCCAGTTATATCGATATTCGATTTATATATATATAATCCTTTTATAATAAAAATATATATTTAAAAATTTCATAGAAATTCCATAGCAACTTTTCCAAAATTTGATTTGGACATAAATCAAAATCTACACAATGAAATACCGATTTTTCTCTTCCACTAGAAAAATATACTTCACCAGCTCCAAATGTTTCTTGTTTCACACAAATCCGATTTAAAACTGATTTGTATATCCAATTAAAGTTCAAATCGCCAAATAGCGAACTGTCGCGCCATTTGGAGCTCGATTATAATTATATTATAATTCATACGTTCAAACTGTCATTCAAATAATATATTCGTTATTCCAATTCAAATTCTAAACTGAATTATATATTTTGAATATATTATTTCAGCTAATTCTGATTATTCAAATTTGAATATATTATTTAATTATTATATTAATTAAATATTCAATATTATTTTATTAAACGACCATTTAAATCTCTAAATCATTATTTAAATAATTAAATAAATTAATCATAATACCGTAAAAATACGGGACGTTACTGGACTGGTGTGAGATTTGAAAACGTATTTCTTATTTAGGTTTCATTTTAAAGTAGGGAAATTCACTAGACCACGCCGCTAACGCGGAATGGGTTTACTCCATGTGAATACCCATGCATCAAAATTCGCAATGAAAATGAAACTACCATAAGGTATCGTGGCACACACACAATGTAAACGCACACATGGGCGAGGTTTCTCCTTATGATAGTCAAAAATGCTCGATATGTGAAAATCCTATTTTGCTACTAATAGTGCATAGTGTGAAAATAATTTCACAAATAAATGTATTAATCGTAGCCAGCATAATGCCCCATCCCATTATACTGACATAATCCTACGGGTAGCAGGCTACACAACTAAATTCGTATGGGCTCGTAGTGGGAATTGGATTTCCAACAATTGACTAGTAAAAGGGGCTTCCTTACCGAACCGATAGGTATGCCTCTAGAGGGACATCCCGAGAACCAAATCGGGCTCTCTGCCAACACGAGGCTGGGTTACCCCTTAACTGGGTAACGTAAAGCATGCCTGAGTATATCACTTCCCAGTCATTACCAACCTTTAAACCGAGCGCTCGCGACATCAACATCCATATAAATAGAAGTTATCCACATAGGTTAATACCTGTGATCTATACCATAGTACACCTTTTATCTAGAAGGAAATGACTACGCTTAACCTCGCTGCATCTTTCCTTTTTTAGCCATTTACCGGTTGTGAGGCTTGCCGAGGTCACTATATACACAAAGCTATGCATAAATAAGCCATGCTTTGATCATCCATAGCTCATCGCATATCTTAAGTATGCCACATTATCCGTTAACAGTGCATCACTGATTTCCAATTTATAACCTCTAAGATCATACGTCTAGAGAAGGGTGTTAAGAAAGAGAGTAATTCTCTACCACTAAATAGATATATATTGATAATATAGTGCTATGCAGTTAATTACAACGTCAGACACACAACCCGTAAATGTCTGTTCTAGGTCTGAACGAAACATCATCCAAAAATCTCCAAATACATTCAAATATCGTGCCACTTATAACCTCGTTTGGTTGTACGGACAAATCTGAGACATCAGCATTCAACCCAAATGAATCGAAAACTCCCATGCTTCACTTGTCGGTTTTCAAGTCTTACGTTGCTTTATAACATCGTATTATTACTTGCAATGGTTTTCAGACTTAGATCTGATCCCGGACTTTCCAAATAATAAGCGTACTTTAAAATCAGTAGCTATGGTCTATACAGATTTCCAATTCAAATCTCCTTCCCTAATCTTTATCAACTCATTTCAATTTACGGTTGGATTTATTCAATTCCCTTACAACCCCGTTATCATCTTAATCCTTTCCTTGAAATTCAATATTCATTTCCAACCTTATATTTCAAAATCAAATCCATTTGTTCGTCGTTATCTTTTCCATAAGTTTCAAAACCACCAAATTTTAATTTGGATTTGAATCTCCATTTATGATAAATCGAATGTTTAATATTTCAAATATAAGTTTAAACAGATTTTAATCGACTAATATTTGATGGTATTCCATATCGAATATTCGACGACCAATTATATCCCAACTCGTTTCCTTTTTAATTCAAACTTTCCACATTTTACATACCATACATTTTTAACTCTTTTAACAACCCTTTTTTATAATCTAAACTAGGGTTCATGATTTTTAATCTTCAAAATTCAATCAATTTCAGAGAAATAGTTCAATAACGTTAAAAGCGTTGCTAAAGGTGCTACGAAATGGTTATTTAACCAAATCGATCCAAAATCATTCAAAATTCACATATTCTAACTCGAATCACTTTTAAATAAAATATGATTTATCATATTTTTTCTGGATTTTTAAATAATTTTTGTAATCCCATTTTATTCGATATCTCCTTTCGGTCGTCGAACTACATGTATAACGACTTTTTTTCAAATTTTATTTTAACCATAACTTGAAACCTATACGATAGAATCTGAAATTTTCTCTTTTATTCAAAAACTATTGTTAATGGGAATTCGATGTTTTTCGTTCTATGTCAATTTGATTAAAAACGTTCAAGTTATAACCATTTGAAATTTAAAATCAATATTAACAAACTGTCGCTGTGCGACGCGTTCGATTCACGTTGAATAACGTTTAAATGTAAATCGTCCTGTTTCCTTTCCCAAAATACATTACATTCCCCTAACAGTGTTCCAAATATCTTTTCCCGACAATAATATTTTTATATTCTCAACTTTATTCAAAAATCGTTTAAATTCTATTTTTTTCATTTCAAATTAAATAATATTTTATTTAAACTTGTTTGATTATTTTTCGAAAATCCTTTTTAACTCAAGTATTTACATAAAACTCGTTATTCCAGTTTTCATACCACATCGAATTTAACCTTTAATGACAATATTTCCAAAACTTGTTAAAACATTTCCAAAATACTATTCCATTGATCATTATTTCAAATTCTCGACTTTTATTTTGAATTAGATTGAAATAATAATATTTTCATCAAAACTCGGTTAATTATTTACAAATAACCGTTAAATTTGTTTGCACAAAACCAATGTTAGGTACATATTCAAAACCATTTTCCCAAACTAATTTTCAAAACCCAATTCAATGTTTATTTAGCCCATTAGCGATTGGGATTGTTTCAAAAACCCTTTCAACTCATACCAATGACATTTGCAAAAATTGATTTCTAAACAGTTTTAAAATTAAATATAAAACTGAATCTACAACCCTTATTTTAATAAATAAATCTTCATTTAAATGGAAGGAGAGTTTAAATCGGTTAACCGTATAGTCAAACAGCTACGATGTATGTGTGAATTCATGTAATCATAATTAACCAAATAAATTAACAAAATAGACAAACAGCAATTCACCATCACAACCAAAACAATTAAAATAATCAATTAACTATGCACAAAGCATTATAATCAATAACGCTCTGTGTTTACGGTGTTTTTCTAACTGCATGAACATTCATCAAATAACCCAATAATAATCATTCAACAACCGATGATCATTAACTTATTATTAAAATTTACGACTAATTAAAATTTAACGTAATAACTAATTTAAAATAAATTTAAATTAGAATCTCACCTGCATTGCTCCAATTTCCACTAACGAACCCGATGTCAGTTGCGTATCCACTTACGAACTTTATAATCGACAAGCGTACACCGTATTCTTTGCAATATATATACATACACCGTACACCACTTTGTTTTTAGCATGGTTTATCAACAAAAGGCTGTCTTGCTCGCAACCAAACTGCGGTAGAGGGGAAAACGGCTACTGGGTGGTGCTGATGTGGAACAATTAGAGAGAGAAAAGGTGGTGAAATCATTTATATGAGGTTCAGTTGGATTGCCGAACTGAAGAACAGGAAAGAAAGCAAGGTTGTCCAGTGGAGCAGTGGGTTTGGGGTGGCGTTACAGACCGTCGGGCGACTGACTGGGTGGAGATGCGAGGTCCGGGTGTGGGTTTTCAGGCTATTTCAAAAGGTGACATCCTACAGTTCTGGAGCGGACAGAAGAGAGGGGGTTCATGGTTGAGGGGGTGGACTTGGGTGGCTCGCCGGAGATAGGTGAGGGGCGGTGATAGCTGCGGTTGGCCGTGGATGTTGCTAAAGGGGAGGATGGTGCAACAGTAAAGGCTGAATGGGTTTAAAAAGGGGAGTTTGGCTGTTGTTACGTGGAGAAGAGGGGAGAGCGGACTGGAGTGTGGTGGACTGACGGAGGTGGAGTGGTGTGCAGCTGGAGGCGTTGGATTGGAAACAAGGCGTTGCGGATGGTAAGGGGGCCTAGAACAATGGGTAAGAAGGAAGAAACACTGGTTTGATGGAGAGGGAAGCTGTGGACTGGTTTTGTTAATGTGGAGGGGAGTGCAGGGGTGTAGCTGAGCTGTGATGAGAAGGGTGTAGGGGAGCACGCGCTAAGGTGAAAAGAGAATGGATATAAGGAGGAAAGTTTGCGGTGGAACAAGAAGGAGAGAGGGCAAGCTGAATTCTCGTGGAGAAGGAAGAAGGGAGCGGTGTGAAATGATAAAGATGAAATGTGGCATGCCTCTTTCGTTTTTCTGCAAGCATTAGGTGAGTAGCACGTGGCAACACCTTTGGACAAATGTCCGCATACACCAGCTTAACCCAACATGTGTATATATTTTGTTTTAAAATTTTCTTTTTTCAGGAATTGCTGAAGAAGGCCACGCAAGTGGAAGCGAAGGAGACATCGTCTAGTTTCATATAGTGTACAAATGGATTACGTGTTTATTTTACTTTTAATCATTATCTGCCAGTGACACCAAATTAACAATATAATTGAGTACAGCGATGTGTCACGATCCATAAATACAAATAAAATAGGCCGATCGATTCTGTAAAATGTCTAGCGGACCACAGTTGCCCTATAATACGTTGGAAAAATATATGTTGATTTTCCGAATTAAAAATTATAGTAAAATCCTATAAAATATTTTAAGATGGCATGTACAAAAATTAAGTGAATATTTTGATCCGATATTCAATAATAATTTATTCTAAACCAAACAACTTTTAAATCTAAAATCTTTATAAAATCTATCCATTATAGTTTAAGTATTAAACCTACTTTTAAAATAAGTTTTCTATTATAAAATCTCACTTATTAAATAGAACAAAATATTTACCCAACTAATATAAAAAGAATTATATATCAATATTTATATTTAAACCTTGTTTAAATTCAAAATATATTCTGAAAAATTCCAAAAATTAATTAAAAATTCAGGGATATCACATTTTGAGACAGACTTAATGGATATCACTGATTTGTTAAAGGTAATGCTTTATTACTTACATATGATTCATAGCTAGTATTGATGGTGTTTTCAAAATTCCCTTGATGTTTAGCATTTTGCTTTTAATAAGTCCATAGCCATTAGTGGTGGTGCTAAACTAAAACACTAGATGAACTCACCTACTTAGGTTGAAGGCGTGCTTCTTTCTATAAGAGACGTAGGCTCTCTACACCACTCATGAGTTCTCATTATAGGCGCATGACTATTAAAAGCGTATATTTACTATGAAGTTTGTAAAATTTGAAAGTGTAGCATAGCTAGTGGGATCTTTGTATAAATCTTTGTAGTTAAAAAAGAAAATTGCCATACTACTTTGATTATGTTTTGAATTTACTTTTTAAGTATCAACTCAATTGAAAAATATTGGTGCTTACATACGAAACTTTTTTCTTATCATGGTTATTTTCCTTCATTTTCTTTGTTTTTATTTTAACTACTAGGTGATTATTGGATAGTTGAACAAAAATATATTGTTTATTCATCATTTTGCATTCCTCGTCAATAAGAACTTTGCAATTACGAGGACTATTATTCTTGATTAATGAGTTTATGTGAGAGAAAACTGTTATACATTGATTTTTTTCTTTCTTCTCTCGTTTGAAAAAGAAATTGATGGAAAACAAGTCCTTTCATTAATTGATCTATTGTATTCTCTACTAATAAGAATTTTTTTTTATTTATGGAAAGTTTATTTAACGAGGTTGATTAACATAAGACGAGAAATTCACATTTATTTTCATTTCTCTCTTAATTTCTCTTTTCTAAGAGAAGCCGGAACAATATCTTTTTCATTCTTATTTCCCCCCTTCATATTTTTCAAAATTAAAACTCTCTCCATATATAAAATCCAAGGCAGTGTCTTTTATTAATTTCCAATCCTTTAACCTCGAATTCACAAGTTTGAAGGATGGAACCATGGGGAGTGGATGACAACTATTGATTGCATTATAGTCCTATTGAATTTTCTTTTCAAGACAATTGCCTCATCCATGACACATCTTCTATACTCCCTTTTTCATGTTTCTAACCATCATTTTTCCAACGAACATTTCAAATTTATAAAATAAATCATTACATAGATAGGTATATGGGGTTAGAGTTATTTCATATAGGCAATGGTGTATCTTATTGTAAATTATATTAAATTATACTAAAATCTTGTTCGAAGCAATATATGTTTTTTTTTTTGGCATAGCATATATGTTTTTCTTTCTATTATATATTTGTCATAATGTGTTATGTTAACTTTTGTTCAGGGCATTGTTATTCGCACTACAAATTGTTTAAGGGGTGGTCAATTTTAAGGGCACTCCAGTCATATTTAAAATTGTTATTGGGCGTACTGAACACAAAAATTAGTATACAAAAATATCCATACTTTACTTCTCCGAAACGCTTTATTCCCAAGGCATTGTTACTGACACTTTAAAAATGGGTAAAGGGGACACGGTCAAAAAAATTGGTATACACTCACTGTTTTTCATTTTATTTCATTTCCGACGGCTCTTTGCCGAAATTAAGAGTGAAACTCAACCACACCCCACAGGATTTCATTAATAAATATGGCAAAATCTTGCCGAATTTCTACTATGTCCCCCTAACTATTTTTGGAGTGTCAATAACAATGCTTTAAGGGTAGTTTGGTCATATTATAATTTAGTTTTAAGAGGGGTTACATTTTAATGTCTCCCTCTTAGTAAATTTAAAAAAATATAGAAAATGAGCCACCCTTTAATCAAATTTGCAGTGCGAATAACAACACCCTTCATTTTTATACTTTCAATAGAAAATCAAAAAAAGATTTATTTTGTTATAGCTTCCTAGAATTATAATCAGGGGAATTTTAACATAATTGAAATAACATGTAGCTTTAAGTATTCCCAACCTAGATAAATCGAAACACTTTATCGATACCTATAAGAGCAGTGGATATGCCCAATGGTAATTATGTAATTTGTTGTACACATCTAATTCTGGGACCGATTGTATTCAAAATAGAAATGTCTTCTTACTATATACTTATATAAAGATTATATAAATTAATTTAAACTAAAAGTATATTTAATAGAAAAGTCTACAAATTTTGTATGTTGTGATATTAGTTAAAAGGTGTTGTAACTATGACACTACTAGGAAACAATTCGCATTCCACGAACTCCTTCCTAGGGATGACAATGAAGGAAGGTTTAGGGTCTAAATCCAATTTGTATGCCCCTGTTTTGGCTTGTTTCAACTCACTCCATTGGATCTTAGATGCGGGCAGACCCGCGAGATGCTTTTGAGAGGTCAGATCTAGAGTCCAGTTAGGGCAAGGCAACTCACTTCAACCGGACCTGCATTTTTGAAACACCACGACACCGCCTTATTACTTGTTGAAATCGAAATTGGATCACAACACCAAAGGTGCACTTAGTGCACTTCACCAAGCGTTTAGAATTAGAAAATGGAGCCATGAAAAATAAAATCAAGTAAAAACACAAGAATTTTATAGTGGTTCGATCTAGAATAGATCTACGTCCACTTTGGAATCCCTTCTCATTATCATATATGAGTTTACAAAGTACATCGCTTTATAGAGTTCACTCATTTTGTAATAATTCTCTCTTTTCTCCCTCTTTAATCTAGGTCTCGCTTGAATCTACCTATGGAACGGTTTGATCTCTTTAAGTGTAGCGGAGATTGATGAATATCTTCAACACTTAGTCACTTGTGTGGTTTTTTCTTTGATTCCATGGTGATTTTGCATTAGATCAAGGCTTTAGAGAGGATTAGTAGCGATTGGAGATCACTTAATTGAGCTTGAGAGAGAATTAATGGTGTTTGGAGAACATTTGATCCATTTGTTATTGGAGGAAGATAAATTGAGTTAGAGAAGTCATTAATGGAGCTTTGAGTGCTTGAGAGTGGTGGAGAAATGATTTGGACTGCCCTTCGGGGTGGAAAATCGGTCCTTTGAATGGTGGAGAAGTGGGCTATTTATAGGGGAAGTTTGGAGGTAGTGGCAGTGTTGTTATTATGTTGTGTAGGATTTGGGTCATTCGTAAGAGTATTTACGAAACTGCCATTGGACAGCTGTACCCAGTTGAGATGTATGACTGAAATATAATGTGCGACCGACGAAGTGGCTCATTGTGCACGATCAAAGTATGTACGACCAGAATGTGACACATGATCTGATATATACTGCTCGCTCCAAAAACATGTGGTGCACATTCCAACAACTGTGCACGGTCCAGGGTGTGATGAACAGCCATAAATGTTTTGCACGACCAGACTAATTACCATTCTGCCACCGCAAATTTATAATAAATTTGATCGACCCACTGAGATTTATAATTCCCATCCACGTGGCTTCATGCAAGAATTTCACATGCTTCATGTTTAAGTAACTATCGATCCATGTGAATTACTTGAATGCTACTTTGTCTTCGTACTTACACATCCCAAGAATGATGTTGATTATGCTCTATGTGGTAAGTACAGGATAACTACTCCATGATGCTTTCTCATACGTATATTAACATATATATAACTTGCTAAACTTCTCTTTATTATTCAAAAGTTTCACACATTAGGAAATAATGTGCTCGTCCGTTCGTGAGGTGGCCTGCTCGATCCATTGTTTGAAAGAAACGCTCGACCGGTCCTTAAATGAATGAATGACCCATAATAATGACACTGCTCGACTGTCAGCTCACTCATAAAAACATGAATGCTGTGTGACATACATATATTTGTTGTGCATCTTTTTTAACTTGTACAAACAATCCCATTTGTATAATGAAAGAATGAGCCACGTGGCACTTTGCAATGTACTAAAACAGTACGTGGTTCATAGAGTCTTATAACGCTAAGTAGTATGTCCCCATTTGTCATGTCCCACGTTATAATGAAGGAGCTGTCCAGTGCTTAGTCATACCTCCTAACTCATGTATTAGCATGGCTTTGTATATGACAATGGTCTATATATAGTATTGCACACTCATTTTTACACGTGCTCGACGCTTGGTTGGCGCTCGTCCCAGAGGAGCTCGACCGGGCGTGCTCGACCGTGGTATGTTGCTCGACCAGAATTGTATGACCCCAGGGCCGCTCGACCATCAATGTGGTGCTCGACCTGGGGTGCTCGAGCAGTGATGCACGAACCATGAGAGTCACGGTGATTGACCCAGAACTGTGTTTTACTAGTGGGTTTAACATTTTCCCCTCGAAAGTTGTATTTTTATATTTAATACGGGCTTCGAAATTCGATGGGTCCGTGTACTGACTTGTACTGGAATCGGCAATAAGAGTCGGCAATAGACCATGTCTAGACTGTTCAAAGCTTGGTGTAGCCAAGCACTTGTGCTTTGCATCTCAAACTTGAATGGTTTGATTTCAAAATTGTTGCGCGCCGAGACTTAATCTTAGCTTCTTGTTTGCTATGGAAGATCATGCTTTGATCTTGTTCAAATTGGAACTTTGATTTGAGTTACCGAGGCTAGAGTGACTGTAGGTTTTTGGTTCGTAAACAAATCGTTCTTTGACTATTGCTCGTCCCCTTGACAATTTGCTGGAAAGATGCCATTTTACGTTAATCGATATGTCTTTAATCAAGCATGCACCTATTTTAGCATTTCCAAACATGTCGCAAGATTACCCGAGGAAGAAAAATTTTCCAATTGTCTATTTCAAGGCATGCCACAGTAGCTTAGTTAGATTTTGAAATTTGAATTTGAATTTTTTTTGACATCATGGATCATCCTGGGATATATAAAATTTTGAATCTCCATTTAACGATGGCTTGCCCCAGTGCATAATTATCGCTCAATACCCTTTTTATATCTCACATTGAAACTATTGACGGATATTAGCTTCAATTCCTTAAGAAGCGTTACTGCTCGATTAGATCCGAACTATGCCACATTCGCACAGTCGCCTTTTAAGCATCGCTTATCTTCAGATTTGAAGCAAAATATCATCGGGTTTTTTGTGAGATATTTACGGTTGGAGCTTTGCAGATGAGGAAGCCTTTGCGTTAAGAGATTCTAATTGGGTTTCCTAGGTTGACCTTTATCGGTGCAGGGAGTTTTATTGACATATCGAGCATATGGATTTTGCCAATTTTTTCAGATGCCCCATTTGTGAAGGTAAGATCAAGCCAAGTGTAGGCTTCTTTAATGAGAATAAATTGGTTTTTTGGCTTCTTGCAATGTCATGATGGACCCATGATATTCTTCCTCGGCATTATTCAACTCTTATGTGGTTGTGTTACCTCAGTACCGTGGGTCGTCATGAGTCGCAAGAGCTCAACATGATCAGCATGTCTAGTTTCCATGAATGTGGATGACACACTTTAAGCTTTTACTTTGTTGGCTAAGATTATTTATACTTTCCAATCATTCATAAAACCTTTGAACTTGTCAATTCAATAGGAATTATGATTTTACTGACTGGTTGGTTGCTTCTATTTGGGGAAGTTTTTATATCTTTATGCCCCCGCTAGGGGAGGCCTTATATATTATGCCCCTGCTAAGAGAGGACTTTGAGATTTAGTGCCCCAGCTTGGGAAGGTTTGGGGATTTAGTGCTCACGACCTGAAATCCCCCGATCTTCGAAGAGAGGAGAGAGCGAATTGCTTTGAGAACACGATGCACTAGAACACAAACAATAGAACACTTCATTGCTATTACAATAATTTACATCTGAGCACAAGAATATTCCAGTGTATGAATAAATATTACACGTTGGAAATACAATAACAGAGATTAAAATTACATAGCAGCGGAAAATAATGCATAAGTACAGTGCGTAGCTGAAAATAACAACTGCCACAACTGAAAGAAATACATGGATACAAAGCTTTCTGAATATAGCCCTGGCTGTAATCCAGGATCCGATGAAAAGAAATATTTGCGAAACCCAAAACTACTGACAGGCCTATGTGAAAAATATGGGCACCTAGAGTTTAGGTATAAACATTAAACTTCAAGTCGGTCATAGGACTGCTGTGATAACTAAAACAGTTATTAAATCTTTAAAAAGTTGGGAAATCACGGGACCACTCTGTATAACACGGAACGTGTTTACTCCACATGAATCTCAGTTTAAAATAAAACAATGCAATGCTTTTTGGAAAAATGAAGACATTATAAGACTCATGTCCCATCACACAATGCAACGCAAGGCGGAGGATAGAGTTTTACCTCATAATGGCCAAATATGCTTGATACGTATGAAACAAAAATCATTTGATATTATTATTAGTGCATAGTGTATCAAACAACTTCAAATATAAATGTATCAATCATAGATGACATGAGCATCCCATTCCATATTAAGGTTTACAACTAAAAACAGAAAAGTCACGTTTCGGAAATTGGATTTCCATGATGAACCAAGGCAAGGGATCGTCCTTACCGAATTTGAGACAATCTAACCCATGTCTCAGCACACGTACACTGTCGAGCCCTTAGGATATGGAAGGACCGGTACACACTTACTTTAGTGGATTGGTAATTCCTGAACAATACGTTTCCCTGTCCTATGGGGCATAAAATATAGTCAATATGTCGACCAGCTAGAGCCATTAGGGACTCAAATCCGAGGTACCTCACTTTCCAACGACCACATAAGTGAAATATCTGGCCTCCGTACCATGACACCACACCTGGCTAGAAAGAAACACATGCACTCCCTGTGGTCCTCTCTCGTTTCTGGTTCATACCGGGGTGTGAAGCTCCCGAATTAACGCTATACACAAAGCTATGCTAATTAAAGTTGTGCTTTGATCATCATCCACAAAAATCTTCTTTTCAACAAAAGCCTTGTTCACTTGAATCTCAGCATGCCACACTGAAAATCCATGCCATGCAACTGATGTCTATCAATATATAACCTCTAAGCTCGTACGTCTCAGAGATGGGTGTTCAGCAAGAGAATAAATTCTCCGCCACCAAACAGATATATATCTAATAGAAATCAGTCAACACAGAATGAAATCCAATGTTAGACACACATCCATTTACAAGTGTGTTCTGGGTCTGAATGAAATCGGAGGCACAATATTCCTTGTCCCGTATGTCCAATACAGGAGAGAGGTCCTCGCATATCTAGTCGATCTCCAAGTATGTCTGGACGATCACCACTTATTACCTTGTCTTGGGGGATCAACCCAATCAAGACATCAGTAATCATCCATACGATGTGAAGATCTCATGTCTTCAACCACCGTCTTCATCATCAATATTTAATCGTTGTATCAATTATTCATAATGGGAGAAACCCCGTCTTTCCGAATAACTCGCGTATCTTATAATCAGTAATCAAGTGCTATAAAAACACATCATATGCCTCATTCCAATTCAGAATATTCGTTTTTTCAAATATTCACATTTTTAGGGAAAAGTTCCCAATAATTTTATCAAAGATAAGTTCATTTAAACTTATTCTTAATTCTTCCCTTGGATACCAATTTCAAAAGATTTTATTATATCCATTCACCATTTAACCCAAAACAAGATTTATTAACTTGTCAGGATTATCAAGCCTTACCAATGTAATCGTTTATTTTATTTTCCAATCCCAACCTTTTCATCCCATAGAGAAAAACAGGTAATACTCCATATCTAACACCCATGGTGTTATCGGTAAATTTAATTACCATTTCACGTTCAAATCTAGTTAAAGATTTAACTATCGCCAGGAGTAAAATTGGTTGTACTCCATTCTCGATCATTTCTCTTGTTTGATAAATTTAATAATCAAATTCCCTTTCCAATCTAATTAAAGATTCATTAAAACTCCATCTTGGTTTTAATCTCTAAAATCATTACTTTATGTATATTCAACTTTAAGAAATTAATCTTATCTTTAACTGGGTTAAAGAACCCGTGTTATTGAAAGCACAGTTCACAATAAACCCAAATGAACTTCCATTAACTTTGGAATCTTCAAGGAAATCGTAACAACATATAATCTATATAAATTTCCATGTCAAATCAATACTATAAATGGAATAGTAGCAAGGCCTTTTAAATTTCATATATAGTACCGGTCTTCCTTTACGGAAGCTCGTCTCGATTATTATCTAAACGAGTTCCATTCAATTCCAAATTGATATATTAAATTGCAAAACTTAACTTTGGAAAATCCCCTTAATCTTAATTAAAAGATTATAAATTCCAAATCATATCTTCAATGTTAATTGATCAAAGAACAAATGTTATTTAAAACACCGTTCACGATAATCCAAAAATTTCAATTCTTTTATTCAATTCCAATTAAATATTATTTAATTGGAAAACTTCTCTAAATCTTAATTAAAAGATTTATCCTTTTCTCAATTGGGTTTAAGAATAGTGTTATTTAAGACACCATTCACAGCAAACCCAAAATCCAATTTGATATTAAATACAAGGCTCTGAATTGAAATTATATCTGCTTATATTCAGTATCAAATTCTGAAACCAATGGATATCGTATTGGGAATAGCAATATCTATATCTTCCAAATTCCTCCACAGTATCAATATAATCACAGAATCAAATATCGAAATATTCTGAAGATCATTTCTATTCTAATTTATTCGTTAGAAAATTCTGGTTATTTGAAAACCAATTTCAAATCCAATTTATTTATTTTTAAAAATAATTGGATTGTTATTCTATTTATTAATTAGTTCATTTCGATAAAAAAATATTTTATCTTTCAAATATGGATTTCTTCATCCAAAATCTTTCCAAATCATTTATGATTTTGCACAATTTTTCCATATTTTTAATAATTTTAATATCGCCATTTCAGTCGGTTTCTAATAACGGCCACCGAACCGCATCCATAACGACCTTTTTTGAAATTGATTTGGATATAATTTGAAATCCAGCTGTTCAAATTTAAATCTCTTATATTCGCCGGAAAGCTCTTTTCGATGCGAACCCAACGGTTTCGGTTTTAGGAGAATTCAGTGGTCAGATCTTCTATTATATCAATTTGAAGTCAATAGTCGAAATTCCAGAACGATCGCAGCGCGGCACGTTGTATTCAGGCCATTTAATATATACAATATAATATATATATATATATATATATATATATATTTCATCGATTTCCATTTAAAACGTATTTTATAATTCGTTTATAAATTCATTTCAAAACAATTTCAACTTCATTTTCAATTTTAAATCAAAATTGAATATTCCATTTCATTATAATATTAAAATGATAATATCTTCAAGATATCTGATTTCGAAGTCCATTTCCTTTTCGTATTCGTTATAAAATGAAAAAAATCGATTGATAAACCTGTTCAGGTTAAAATAGCGTTTAGCTACTTACTCGGCTTCATATATTCTAATATTTTTGTGTCCATCCAAAATCGGACATCAAAATCATATTTTGATTACTCACTCAATTTTTTTTAAATATTCGTTATTTTTGAATCGGAATGCGACTCAATCAATTACCATATAATTTCAGTTATATGGATTTCATACATCATGCGTATTCAACAATAATGATAAATAATCATTAACCATTCAAACATCATCCAAAGTGCAATATACCACTGTATAAGCATTAAAATAAATAAATAACGCATACTACAGTCTGTCCATCAATCGATCGACATATAACTAAATATTGGGATTAGTGTATGTCAAATACCATCCCAATACCCGTGTGGGGTTTTCAAACAACAACAATGAAATTATATAAATTATTGTTTAACAAATTTAACCCATTCTAATTCGGTTTGAATTATTTTTCTAATTAACCAATTTTCACTGTTTAAATTATAAGTGGATATTTATAATTTAATTTCAAAAATCATAAATTTATTAACATTATTTTTAATACGTTAAGCATTTCAACAACACAATAAACACACAATATGGTCAATTAAATCGTCCATGGTCTGTGGACAAGGGAGGTGAGCTAGCAGGCACCGTATACAATTTATAATGATTAAAACTGATAAAAAATCTACACTGGCAATTCTATATATTTTTATACATGAATTCAATAACATGATAAAATATAATTTAATGAGAAGGAGTTCTCACATTTGTTTCCACTCTGCCATTCTTTAATTTCTGAATTCCGTATACTTCGGGTTCAAATTTGCCCGAAATTCTAACGCGCTCCATTTTCGTTCTAGTTAGTTGCATGTTGTAATGTTTGAAGCCACGATTACAACGCAACTGAAATCGATGCGTTTGGACCTCGTATGAAAAAGATATGGGTTTTTATACATTGATTACAATAACGGATAATTAAATAATTAATTAAATATTTACATCCTCTTCCTCTTTAAACCCTACAGCCGATCTAAACCCATTCTCTTCAGAAAATGAATCCGCCGCCGCTGTCTATTTTGATCACCGGAGCTCCATCCCGGTTCGCCACATTGAAGAGCTTTGAGAGCACCGCCACCACCCCCAATCGTGGTCAACTCGATGGACCGACGTGTCTCGAATTTAGCTCCAAACGGCGCAACTTTAGAGAGGATTCTGGCCTCAACGGTGTTTTGTTTCTGATCTCCACTATTTAAACAGTATAGCTCAAGAAGCTCTTCGATTTCCTTTTGGAGATTTCGTAATCCATTGAACGGATTGGAAGCTTTGATCGACCAAAAAGGGGAGCATTCAGATCGTCGCTTTCATTAATATCGGCTGAGGAAGGGTTGACCACGGGCTTGCTTTGACTAGGGTTGCGAGAAAAGAGCTTATATATAAATATATTTTATAATATTTTAATTCGTGAATTTACTTGTTTATTATCACGAACCCTAAATGACCATTACCCCTAGCTAAATACCCCTATTCCGGACACAATGGGATATGTTTTGTAAGCCGATTCGACTGTTTCGATCAGTTTTATCAAAGTTAAAATATAAATCAATATATATTGAATTTCAACGTACATTTTAATTTACAGGGGCCACATATTGGCTCCAAAAATTACAGAAAAATAAATCTAGCTATGTTTTGATGATACCGTCCTAACAAAACTTATTTCATCGAATTTGGAGACTATTTGAAAAATGGCCAATTTCCAGTCGATCAAATTCAAAATGAAATTACCAAACACGTTTAAATTTACCACGCTCACGTATTAATTCCAAAAATTATGAAATTTGAAACCTAATAATAATTTGACATTCCGGATCCAACAAAAGTTGTTTTGTCGAAAACGGACGTCGTTTGCAAAATTGCTATTTTAAGGACTATAAATTATATTAAAATATAATTAACTTCCATAGCGGCTATTTTAAATTTTAAATTGGACATAACTAACAATTTATAAAGTGAAATCTCAGTTTCTTACATTTGTTAGAAAGATACAATTAAATAGATTCAAATATTTTGGTTTTACTGAAATCCAATGTTTTTTGGATCATGTACATTCATTTGAAATTAGAAATCGAATTTTCAAACTACCGCGCCATTTCAGACTCTATTTATAATTAAAATAAATTTATACATTCTTACTTCAATTTAAATAAACTTTTAGCCATTATTATCTAAAATAAATCATTTTAAATAATCACAATTCATTAAAATAGCAAAAACAAAAAATTTAAATTGGTTCCGAAATTCCAGGTTGTTACAATCTCCCCCACTTAAAATCTTTTCGTCCTCGAAAAGGAAAGGAGCTGAAAGTTGTTTAACTAACCAACTCAACTTTCATTCTGGCTTTCATTTTTCAACCTTTTAGATTCTAAGAATTTTCTAATTTCTCAAAAATTTGGCTAACACCCTAAATTTTCGAAAATTTTCGCCATAACCTCCTTTATACAGCCCTATCGGTAAAACTGTGACTTGCCTCATAGGGCCCTCATCAATCAAAAAGAAAAAGAAAAGGCCAAGAGGCTTGTCAATTGGCTCATAAAATCATTAAAACCCAAGAAAATAGTAAGCATGTACTTATTTGTCGGGCATACAATTTTATTTCGCTTCTAAGCTTCCATGTTATGACTTGTTCAATATATACATGTTTGTGTATGCAATTCCAATCAATTTTAAATTTAGATCAATATTCGATTCGATTTGGTTAAACCTACCTTTCATTTTCATATTGGTTTTATCTTTCCAATAATTTTATTAGTTAACTAAGGATCACACAACACAATCAGCAATCAATTAGTTGATTAGCTTTTCAAACCTATATCTTCTATATATACTCAAAATCATATTTTTAGTATCGAATCACAAACAATAAACTCTAACTAAGTTTTGGTTCTCACACTAGTCAATTGGAATAATATAGATATCCCACTTTCGAAACTCGAACATAAATGTTGATGATGCTCGAGCTATCATCAGAATCATCTCCGGGCGACTACAGTGTGATTCTATATCCATCCGGTATATTTAAGACTTCGAATACTTGTTAATTACGTGTATATTCAAGATCTTCATATACCCGATACTCCAAATTAAATATAAAATAAAATACTCATATATATAATATGATATAATTTTCTAAAGTTAAATTTTTTATACATAACACTCTTCGAACTCAATCTAGGACATTACTAACCCTATCTCCAATGAGTCATTCTTATAGGATATTACTAATCCTATCTCTGATGAATTCTTTCGTTCGGTTCTAATGTGTCTTGTTTTTGAGCTCTATAAATCAAAGCTCTGATACCAAACTATAACGACCCAAAATTCCCCGATCTCCGAAGAGACGAGAAACAACGGATTGCTTTGAGAACACGATGCACCGAAACACAAACAATAGAACATTTCATTGCTATAATAGCAATTTACATCAGAGTACAAGAATATTCCAGAGTAATAATAAATATTGCACATTGGAAATACAATATCAAAGATTAAAGTTACATAGCAGTGGAAAATAATACATAGGTACAATGCGTAGTGGAAAATAACAACTGACACAACTGAAAGAAATCCACGGATACAAAGCTTTCCGAATATAGCTCCAGCTATAATCCAAGATCCTATGAAAAGAAATATCTGCGAAACCCAAAACTACTGAGTACTCGTGCGGAAAATATAGGCACTCAGTGTTTAGGTATAAACAATAAACTCTGAGTCAGTCATGGGATTGGTGTGAGAACTAAAACAGTTATTAAATCTTTAAAAAGTTGGGAAATCACGGGACCATGCCGTGTAACACGGAACGGGTTTACTCCATATGAATATCAGTTTAAAAAAAAACAATGCAATGCTTGTTGGAAAAATGAAGCCATTATAAGACTCATCTCCCATCACATAATGCAACGCAAGCCGAAGGATAGAGTTTTACCTTGTAATGGCCAAATATTCTTGATACGTATGAAACAAAAATCATTTGATATTGTTATTATTGCAAAGTATATCAAACAACTTCAAATATAAATGTATCAATCATAGACAGCATGAGCATCCCATGCCACTATCCCGCTATATAGGTTTACAAATTAAAACTAAAAAGTCGCGTATTGCTAATTGGATTTCCATCACGAACCAAGTCAAGGGATGGTCCTTACCAAATTTAGGACAATCTAACCCACGTCTCATGAATCATACTTAGTCGAGCCCTTAGGATCTGGCAGGGCCGGTACGCACTTAGTTTAGTGGATTGGCAATTCCTGAACAATACGTTTCACTGTCCTATGGGGCATAAAATCTGGTCAGTATGTCGACCATCTAGAGCCACTAGGGACTCAAATCCGAGGTACCTCGCTTTCCTACAACCATATAAGTAAAATGTTTGGACTTCATACCATGACACCACTCCTAGCTAGAAAGAAACGCATGCAATCTCTATGGTCCTCTCCCGTTTCTGGTTCATCCCGATGTGTGAAGCTCGCGAATTAACGTTATACACAGAGCTATGCTAATTAAAGCTGTGCTTTGATCATCATCCACAAGACTCTGCTTTTCAACAGAAGCCTTGTTCACTTGCATCTCAGCATGCCACACTAACAATCCATGTCATGCAACTGATGTCTATCAATATATAACCTCCAAGCTCGTACGTCTCAGCAAGAGAATAAATTCTCTGCCACCAAAAAAATATATCTAATAGAAATCAATCAACACAGAATGAAATCCAATTGCAGACACACATCAATTTACAAGTCCGTTCTGGTTCTAAATGAAAATGGAGGCACATTATTCCTTGTGCCGTATGTCCAATACAAGAGATGTCCTCGCATATCCGACTGATCTCCAAGTACGTCTGAACGATCACCACTTATTACCTTGTCTTGGGTGATCAGCCTAATCAAAACATCTGTAATCATCTATACGATGTGAAGATCTCTGATCTTCAACCACCGTCTTCATCATCGATATTTAATCGTCGTATCAGTTATTCATAATGGGATAAACCCTATCTTTCCGAAAAACTCGCGTGTTTTATAATCAATAATCAATTGCTATAGAAACACAGCATACGCCTCATTCCAATTCGGAATATTCTTTTATTCAAATATTCTTATTTTTAGGGAAAGGTTCCCATTATTTTTATCAAAGATAAGTTCATTTAAGCTTATTCTTAATTCTTCCCTTGGATATCAATTTCAAACGATTTTATTATATCCTTTCACCATCTAACCCAAAACAAGGTTTATTAACTAGTCGGGATTATTGAGCCTTACCGAAGTAATCATTTATTTTATTTTCCAATCCCAACCTATTCATCCCATGGTGCAAAATTGGTAGTCCTCCATATCTAACACCCATGGTGTTATCGATAAATTTGATTACCATTTCACATTCAAATCCAGTCAAAAATTTAACTGTCGCCTAGAGTAAAACTGGTGGTACTCCATTCTCGATTATTTCTCTTGTTTGATAAATTTAATCATCTTATTCCCTTTCCAATCTAATTAAAGATTCTTTAAAAATTCATCTTGGTTTTAATCTCCAAAATCATTACTTTATGATCATTCAACTTTAAGAAATTAATCTTATCTTTAACTGGGTTAGAGAACCAATGTTATTGAAAACACAATTCACAGTAAACTCAAATCAACTTCCATTAACTATGGAATCTTCATGGAAATTGTAACAGTATATAATCGATATAAATTTCCATATCAAATCAATAATATAAATGGAATAGCGGCAAGGCCTTTTAAATTCCATATATAGTACCGGTCTTCCTTCACGGAAGCTCGTCTCGATTATTACCTAATCGAATTCAACTAAATTCAAATTTGATATATTAAACTGGAAAACTTTACTTTGGAAAATCCCCTAAATCTTAATTAAAAGATTATAAATTGCAAATCATATCTTCGCTGTTAATTGGGTTAAAGAACAAATGTTATTTAAAACACCGTTCATGATGTTCCCAAAAATCCAATTCTTTTATTAAATTCCAATTAAATAATAATTAATTGGAAAACTTCTCCAAATCTTAATTAAAAAATTTATCCTTTTCTCAACTGGGTTTAAGAATAGTATTATTTAAGACACCATTCATGACAAACCCAAAATTCAATTTGATATTAAATACAAGGCTCTGAATAGAAATTATATCGGCTTATATTCAATATCGAATTCTGAAACCAACAGATATCGTATCGGGAATAGTGACATCTGTATCTTCCAAATTTCTTCAGAATATCTGTATAATCACGGAATCCAATATTGAAATATTTCGAAGATAATTTCCATTCCAAATCCATTCCAATTTAGTCGTTGGAACATTCTGGTTATTTGAAAACCAATTTCAAATCCAATTTGTTTATTTCTAAAAATAATTGGATTGTTATTCTAGTTATTAACTAGTTCATTTCGATAAAAATATATTTTATCTTTCAAATATGGAATTTTTCATCCTAAATCTTTCCAAATCATTTATTATGATTTTACATAATTCTTTTATATTTTTAATAATTTTAATATTGCCATTTCAGTTGATTTCCAATAACGGCCACCGAACTACATCCATAGCGACCTTTTCTGAAATTGATTTGGATATAATTTGAAATCCAACCATTTAAATCTCTTATATTCGTTGGAAAGTTCTTTTCGATAAGAACGCAACGGTTCTGGTTTTAGGAGAAACCGACGGTCGGATCTCCCGTTACATCAATTTGATTTCAATGGTCGAAATTCGCGAATAGTCGCTTCGCGACGCGTTCTATTCAGGCCATTTAATATATATAATATATATGGTTGATTTCCATTTAAAACATATTTTATAATTCGTTTATAAATTCATTTCAAAACGATTTCAACTTCATTTTCAATTTTAAATCAAAATTGAATATTCCATTTCATTATAATATTTAAATGATAATATCTTCAAAATATCTGATTTTAAAATCCATTTCCTTTTCTTATTCATTATAAAATCAATAAAGTCGATCAATAAACCCGTTCGGGTTAAAATGGCGTTTAGCTACTTACTGGGCTTCATATATTCCAATATTTTTGTGTCCTTCGAAAATCAAACATGAAAATCATATTTTGATTATACACTGAATATTATTTTAAATATTCATATTTTTGAATCGGAAT
Organism: Allium sativum; assembly: GCA_030737875.1. NCBI lineage: Eukaryota > Viridiplantae > Streptophyta > Magnoliopsida > Asparagales > Amaryllidaceae > Allium > Allium sativum. The sequence continues at coordinate 299,123,474 of CM060925.1, read as the reverse complement.
GCGACTCAATCAATCACCATATAAATTTTTTTTATATGGATTTCATACATCATATGTATTCAACATAATGATAAATAATCATTAACCATTCAAACATCATCCAGAGTGCAAATTACCACTGTATAGGCATTAAAATAAATAAATAATGCTTACTACAGTCTGTCCATCAATCGATTCACATACAACTAAATATTTGGTTTAGTGTATGTCAAATACCATCCCAATACCCCTGTGGGGTTTTCAAACAACAATAGTGAATTTATATAAATTATTGGTTAACAAATTTAACCAATTCTAATTCGGTTTGAATTATTTTTTTAATTAACCAATTTTCACTGTTTAAATTATAAATGGATATTTATAATTTAATTTCAACAATCATAAATTTATTAACCTTATTTTTAATACATTAAGCATTTCAACAACACAATCAACACATTATACAGTCAAATAAACCATGATCTATGGACGAGGGAGGTGAGCTAACAGGCACTGTATAAAATTTATAATGATTAAAACTGATAAAAAATATACACTGGCAATTCTATATATTTTTATACATGAATACAATAACATGATAAAATATAATTTAATGAGAAGGAGTTCTCATATTCGTTTCCACCCCGCCATTCTTTAATTTCTGAATTCAGTACAATTCGAGTTCAAACTTGCTTGAAATTCTAACGTGCTCCATTTCCGTTCTAGTCAGTTGCATGTTGTAATGTTTGAAGCCACGATTACAACACAACTAAAATCGATGCGTTTGGACCTCGTATGAAAAAGATATAGGTTTTTATACATTGATTACAATAACGGATAATTAAATAATTAATTAAATATTTACATCCTCTTCCTCTTTAAACCTTACAGCCGATCGAAACCCATTCTCTTCAGAAAATGAAACCGCCGCCGCCGTCTATTTTGATTACCGGAGATCCGTCCTGATTCGCCACATCGAAGAGCTTGGAGAGCGCCGCCACCACCCCCAATTTTTGGTTTGACTGACATCCGATTTATTTTGGATCTTGTACATTCATTTGAAATTAGAAATCAAATTTTCAAACTACTGTACCATTTCATACTCTATTTATAATTAAAATAAATTTATACATTCTTACTTCGATTTAAATAAATTTTTAGTAGTTATTATCTAAATTAAATCATTTTAAATAATCAAAATTCATTAAAATAGCTAAAATAAAAATTTTAAATTGGTTTAGAAATTCTGGGTTGTTATAGCAGGCTATCTCAACTTAGGAACTGAGGCCTTGGATCTCTAATTCGAGAGAGTGTCCTTTCGACAAAAGTTACAACCCTCTTATTTGTTCGTCGTGGCGCTTGCTCGCTATTTGAATCTTGGTGACCCTTCTCGTTCACTTTTCAAGGTGGTGCTTTTCTATTTCGGCACTTGTGCACGTTGGTATTTAGAACATTTGACGCTTGAACTAGTGTTGTTAGGGTCGCTAAGCTTTTTCAGATTTTAAAGGAATAAGCGCTTGATTGATGGCTTGCAATATAAAATCACCTTAAAGCAAATTTTTATTTGATAAAGATTTTTTCAAGCCATGAATTTATTCACGTAGATATGCTCTTAATCACAGAGCTAACTGTTCTGTACGGTGTTTGTAAAATATTACAGATTGTTATACGAAGTTCAAATACAACATGAAGTAAAACATGAAGTAAAGCATGAAGTAAAGCGTGAAATAAAGTTGTGGTGATGATGATCGCTTATTCCGAGCCATTGAATTTGGAGCACCACCATTGATCATTAGTTTATGATCGACCTTGCATTAACCAGTGTTGGAGCTTCAATGTTTGAACCGGATTGACCATTTGATGCCTCTTACCCCGAGGAGTTGTAGAAGGATTTGTAGCTCGTGGATTTTTCACGTATTGCCGCCGTTTGTTTTTCATGGTCAGCTCCTTGATGAGGTTCTTCAAGTGTCGGCATTCATTAGTGTCATTCCTAAGTTGATTGTGAAAGAGAAAGAATTTTCCAGAATTCGCAGCTCTTTTTGAGATATTCATCGATTTTCCAAAATTCGGAGCTCTCTTAGAGATATTCATCGATGGTGGTTCCGGATAGGGTTTTGTATCTTTGGTGGCGAGGTATATGTTCTCCGGAGTATTGTTCAGAGGGGTGAACTCAGCGGGTGTAAAGAAGCGAGTTTTCTTGCCATCTCGATTGTCTTTCCCGTCGTTTCCTCTCTTTTGACCTCTAGGATTCTTCTGTTTGCATTGCGTAGCAGCATTTTTTGGGATCTTCAAGAAGTTGATTAGCATCAATATCTGAAGAGGCATAGGATTATTGTCCATTCTTATATACTTCTCTGCTTTTTTTGTAGAATTTCTCAAGCGAGTTTGTTTCTTTCATTTTAATCCATCTACCAAATTCGCTCTTCTCATCTATGGTGCTAATTAGAGACATTAAGATCATGTAGGGCTCGGGGTTCCCCACTTCGGACAAAGCAACGTTGAACCTCTTAATGAAAGCTTTAATAGACTTTCCTTTATTTGCTTCATCGATGTCAGAGAAATAACATCCTTAGCTTTAGTAGCTTGCAGCCTGAACTGCTCCTTGAATTTCAGAGTCCAATTGGTCGACGGATTTGGGTCACAGCCTCATGAGCAATAATGATGTCTCGCCTTCTAGATAAAGAGGGAAGCACAGGCATTTGATCTGGTCTGTCGCTTTGGCTGCATTCTTATGCCATTCATATCTATATAGGAAATGATTAAGATCAGAAGTCCCGTTGTATGGAGGCAAAGTGGGATGAGTGAACTTTTTAGGGAACTCATCTTTGCGGATCCTCTTCATGAATGAATTTTTGCTGGGGGAGAAGTCCCATTCTCTTTCACTGTCATTACGAGCTGTGCTATCTTTCGTGTATGTCTTTACCATATCCTCGATATATTCCTTCGAATTGTGATGTTCGACAGAGAGGACTTCAATCTCTTTTTTGGATGCTCGTTTTGGCGAGCGATTGCGATTAGAGGATCTAGATCTTCTACCTCCACTGTGGGGAGGTTCCCTCTTGGTGGGACTTGCAACTCGTTGGGTATTTCGGTCAGAATGGCTTTTAGCATTTGGCTTTGAATCCTGAACTCCAGATTTGTTCTTATCACTTTCTCATCCATCGAGGCCTTCCATCTTATCATTACAATTATGATCAGAAGCAATCGAATTCGTGTTTTCTTTTAGGTTTATATGAACCTTTTGAAGGGGAGCGGTATTTTCTTGAGCATTTGGAAGAGCTTCCATTTTTTTTCCATCAAAGCATCATTAGCATAAATCAAAGCTTTATTTGATGTCTCCATTCGTTGGTTTAGATTGGCTACAATGGCATCTTGTTCAGCTCTAGTTACTCCGGCTCCACCAACCGCGCTTTCCCCAACTTCGTAACAGTTAGTTATTGGCGTAGCTTCATTAGCAACGTTATTGAGTGCTCCAACGGTTTTACTTGCAGTCTTCTTTGACTTAGCCATTATCTCGGACAAGAATTTGAACTTGGAGGAGAGTTTGTCAATTGGCCTGGATCTTAGATTTAGAGAATCTATGGTAGGATTAGGTTTGGAACTTCAATGCAAAGCTCTTAAATTAGAAATTGAAATTGGATCACAACACCAAATGTGCACTTATGGCCCTTCACCAAACGGTTAGAATTAGAAAATGCAGCCACAAAAATAAAAGCAGTTAAATAGACAAGAGTGGTTTGATCTAGAATGGATCTATGTCAACTTTGGAATCGCTTCACGTTGCCATATATGAGTTTAAAACACGTCGCTTTATAGATTTCACTCATTTTGTAATAATTCTCTCTTTTCTCTCTCTTTAATCTAAATCTCGCTTGAATCTACCAAAGGAACAGTTTGATCTCTTTAAGTGCAGCGTAGATCGATGAATATCTTCAACACTTAGTAACTTGAGTGGTTTTCCGTGATTCCATGGTGATTTTGCATTAGATCTAGGCTTTAGAGATGATCGATAGCAGTTGGAGATCACTTAATTGAGCCCGAGAGAGAAGTAATGGTGTTTGGAGATGGTTTGATCCATTTATTTTTAGAGGAAGATAGATTGAGTTAGAGAAGCCATTAATGGAGCTTAGAGTGCTTGAGAGTGGTGGGGAAATGATTTGGACCGCCCTTTAGGGTGGAAAAATCGGTCCTTTGTATGGTGGAGAAGTGGGTTATTTATAGATGAAGTTTGGAGGTAGTGGAAGTGTTGTTATTATGATGTGCATGGTTTGGGTCGTTCGTAAGAGTATTTATGAAACTTCCATTGGACATTTGTGCCCAGTTGGCATCTATGACCGAAATATAATGTGCGACCGACCAAGTGGCTCTTTGTGCATGATCAGAGTATGTACAACCCGAATTTGACGTACGATCCAATATATACTGCTCGCTCCAAAAACATGTGGTGCATGTTCCAACAACAATGCATGATCTTGGGTATGATGAACAGTCAAAAATGTTTTGCATGACCAGACTAATTACCATTATGCCACCACAAATTTATAATAATGTGTGATCGACCCACTGAGATTTATAATTCCCATCCACGTGGCTTCATGCAAGAATTTCACATGCTTCATGTTTACGTAACTATCGATCCATGTGAATTATTTAAATGCTACCTGGTCTTCGTGCATACACATCTCAAGAATGATGTTGATTATGCTCTACATGGTATGTACAGGATAACCACTCCATGAGGCTTTCTCACACGTATATTAACATATATATATATATATATATATATATATATATAACAAGCTAAACTTCTCTAAATTAATCAACAGTTTCACACATTAGGAAATAATGTGCTCGTCCCTTCGTGAGGTTGCCTGCTCGATCTATGGTTTGAAAGAAACACACGACCGGTCCTTAAATGAATGAATGATCCATAATAATGACACTACCCGACTGTCAGCTCACTCATCAAAACATGAATGCTGTGTGACTTATATATATATATATATATATTTGTGCATAATTTTTTAACTTGTACAATCAACCCCATTTGTATAATGAAAGAATGAGTCACATGGCACTTTGCAATGTACTAAAATAGTACGTGGTTCATAGAGTCTGATAACACGAAGTAGTATGTCCCCATTTATCGTGTCCCATGTCATAACGAACGAGCCTTCTAGTGCTTAGTCGTACCTCCTAACCCACGTCTTAGCATGGCTTTGTATATGACAACGGTCCATATATAGTATTGCACACTCATTTTTACACGTTCTCGACGGTTGGTTGGCACTCGACCCGGAGGAGAACGACCGGGCGTGCTCGACTGTGGTATGCTGCTCGACCAAAAGTGCACAATCCCAGGGCCGCTCGACCATCAACGTGATGCTCGACCCGGGATGCTCGAGCATTGATGCATGAACCATGAGACTCATGGTGATTGACCTGGAACTGCGTTTTACTAACAGGGTTAACATTACTATAACGATTAGATGTTAATCTTTTTAGATATACGCGATTTTAATTTGAATATTATAAACTTTTAATCAGTAGGTTACTAAGTGGCATTAATGATAATTGTACAGTAACAAATGCATATCTTTAGAACTATTATTATACAACTCATTTTTATTACAATATCTTATTATGGTATATGAATATTGTTATGGGTCCATTTGGCACAGGTCCTTATTATATTTCAAAATTAGGCTCACATCCGGTCCTAAACTTATTTTAAATTTGGTCCCTATTTTCAAAAAAACATTAAAAAATAAATAAAAATCACGTAAATTCATTATTAAATAAAACATGTACACACCAAAAAAATTAGGTGTTGAAATAATCAAAAACCACATCAAAACCCAAAAATACAAAAAAATAAACATCACGTTTATGCTTTAAAAGATGCACCTATTCGTAAATAGTTGCATACATTCATGATTATATTTCGGCATTGCATCAAACTACAGTATTAATGCATACATGTATGCAGTTAAACAACAATATATGCATCTTTTTATGCATATATTCATATTTGGCCTGTTTTTTCAAGCATTCACTGTTTTCAGACATTGTTGCATTCATTCATGCACTTATATATAATACATGCATAAATTCATGCACATATTTAGAAGCCTTCCTCCGTTTTTTAAATTTGTTGCATACATGTATGCATAAATACATAATAGTTGCATTCACGTATGCAACTATTCGTAACACATGCATCTCAGTTCAACTTTCTATGCATACATGTATGCAACTATTACAAATACACGCATACATATATGCATATATTGGTCCAGATTTTCAATAGAAAACACTGGATGAATATATGCTACTATTGGTGATAGTTGCACAGATGTATGCCACTTTTTTTTATGATTGCTTCTCGGAGTATTTTCGATTTTTTGATTTTTTTACTGGCTAGCGCAAAAATTCCTTTAGAAAACAAGTAAGTCCAAAAAGAAGGACCCTCTTTACATTTCAAACTTACCCTGGATGCCATTCTAATTTGAAACATAAACAAGGTTAGCCTAATTTCCACTATTGTTATTTATATTTAATTTATTATTTAGGGACAAAAATATAACTAAATAAATTTATGTATGTTAGTACACATTTTACTGGATTTTCAGGCATGGTCGGATCTATCCTTCTCTGTACGAGTTTTGAGTTTGAAGCAAAAATTCAAACCTACAGCGGATTGGGGCAGGGCTCTAAAATCCCAGGACAATAAAATCACCTCAACCCACCTCATTGTTATCCCTATTTTTCTAGAAATCACAAAAGATACATGTTTACTACTACAAGTGATTCCTGATCATTGTTATCCCAATATAATAAACTCACCTCAATCCACCTTCACTTTTAATACAAATTTGTCTCCACTCTATGGATACCAGTAATCACCATAACGTAGAAGAGCATCAAGATTTTTGAACAATTTACATCAAACTAATTGTTTGGACAGAAGAAAAATCAGGCCAGTCCAACTCAAAATTGGGCCCTGGGCAAATAACATGTAGATGAGGGAAAAAAGCAGAGGTATTGCAAAAATTGGCAAAATCAAGAATCGAACCCTGCACACCTACCTAGTTGGGAAGATGATTTACAGCACAAGCTACATACATTTTCTTGTTTTGTCCTAAAACATGTACGGTTAAGCCCTTACCATTAATCGGGCCCTGGGTCGTCGCACGGTTTGCACAGGCCTAGGGCCGCCTTGAGAAAAATTAAGACACTGAATCATTACGTACTTGTAGAGATGAATAAAACTTCAAAGATGTGTTAGCAAGAGCTAAATGTTAACGATATTTCTCGTCAACACCAGAGATAGGTCAATGGGGATGGATCTAAGGGAAATGAGCAAATGGTTTAGCATTCACAAGTTTAGGTGGGTTCTCCATCCCTAAATGTCGCGACTTCGAAAAGAAGGATCACTAATCTACCATTGTTGACAAAGGGTTTAATGGTTGATGACAAGGGATTCTACACCGAGCCCACTAGGAAATCTAAACTCGTAGAGGGGAGGAGAAGCTCGCAGGAAGGGTTTAAATCTATAGGAAAGGGCGTTTCCTACGATCTATGGGAAGGTTTAGACAAGGATTTATGCATTTACAGGAAATAAATAGTAAACCGTGACAATCAATAACTAAGAAAACAGTATAACAGACTCTAAGGAAGATGCTTTGAATATAAATGCACACTTTATTAATCTCCGATTTAGAATACATGACTAGGGTGGAAGTTACCCTTCAATTGATCCCAGCCTTAGGGTTTTTTAAAGAGAGGGAGTACAAGGATTTAGGAAGATAAAGAAAGAAAAAAGATTAGAGCCCCATTCAAATGTGACCGCTGAGGTCTTATTTATTGAGAACTTGGAACACCTTCTATTATCTGGCCATTGGGCCTTCAGGAGCCTTTGTCGGCCGCCTTTTTCCTTGGTCCTGAACATTTTTGCTTCCGGCCGCTTCACAGTGTCAATTATAGCTTCCGCAATGAAGATTTCGTCTAGCCAGGAGCCTCTTTGGGAATTGATTTGTGCTTGCTGTCGTTGTAGCTCTTCGGAAGGTCTTTTGAGTGCTCTTGGTTATAATCTTTGGGATATAGGTTTCCGGTTTTCCCATGAATACTTAGAGGAGCCTGTCCTCATTATGTATGTGGATAGCTGCCGGTTCAGAATCACTGTTGGTGTTTGTGCTAAATAGACTAGTGTGGATAGCTTGTATCCCTTTTGGGATTCTGGTTTTCTTTTCGGTGGGATTTCCAGGTACAGCCCAACGATCCAAAATGTTGCTCCAGGTGTCTTGTCTGTTGTTTATCAAAACGATCTCTCGGTATTTATGTAGTGGGTGTTTCAAAGATTTGTTCCAGATAATCTTTATGTGTCTCTGGTTGGCGGTTTTGGTGTTTTATTCTCCTAACGTATTGGTATTGGGCAGGTTAATGCCGAAGGTCCTTTTAGACTTCAGGTGACGGATTCTCGCCTTTATCTTTTTTGGTTTCTGATCAGGATGACTTTTCGCTATAGAACCCCCTATAAGGTTGATGTTGTTGGAAGGACACTGTCGGATTGACCCTGCTGGTTAGATCCTATAGCTTTTACGATCTTTTCTCCTAGGAAGGTCTCGGTTGATGTGGCTCTCGAACTATTTCCCCCTTCTCTTGACTTCTTCTAGTATATGTCCCTCCTTTCTGAAGGATTCTCATGTGCTTGCGGTCATCCAATACCCCTTCACTGTAAGCCTATTCCATTGTTAATTTTTGTAGTAACATTTGACTCCCCCCTTTGGTGAAGTGGTATTTTTGACTTTCCATGTCAAACTCTTTGTCTTTTCCAAAGTGTCATATCTAAATCTTTTGATCTCCTTAATCGAGAATGTTGATTGGTCCTTGTTTGTACGGTGGAGATTTGGTTAAATTTCTTTGCATAATTACCATTGCTTCTTCACTTTTACCTGCAAAATTGATTCCTCGAACTAAATTATTTGTTCAATGAGAACTTAAAGCTTATTTTGGGAATCTCATTGCCTGAACCTCTGGTAAATTTTCTATTTTGGTCTCTAATTTAGGAATTAAATTGTTCTGCCCAAATTGGCTAGGGTTTTGCATATCGTATATAAATCGCTCGAATATTGATAACTTGGAAGGCAATCCATGGAAAATTGCTCATATGCCTTTTTCCCCAAATATTAATTTTAGGGTTTGAGGCACGCAATTTGCACAAAAGAACCTATTCCCATAATTAGGTAATAGGAATGGTGCTTAACGCCATCTAGGTTTTTGGTGGTGACCTATTTTTTCCTGGCTATGGCTCAATTGTTTCTAACTAAAGTGACACTTGTTGTGCATCTTATCTAGGTCGGTATTTAGAGTTACCCCAACGTTTACTATTTTGACTATCCATTGCTAGTAGGTTTACATATTATCATCCTCTAGTACTCTATTGAGTGGGAAATGAATTTTATGTGTTTATGCAATTATATCACCTAGCAGCACTATGTCTGATAAGAGGAGCCCCGACCCATCACCCATTGGTGCTTGTGGCATTGCTCGGAGGAGGAAGTCTTTTATCATGAAGAAGTCTTTGATTACTTCTCAAGATGAAGTAATCTCTATTCTTTCCAGCTTTGGAATGGACAATGTAGAAGATATCCGTGCTACTTATTGTGACGATATCATGTACCCTCCTGAAGGATTCTTCGCTTACTCAGCTGCACATATTTGGCAATGAGGTTTCTTTCCTTTTCCGTCCTTCATGTTTCGACTTCTAAGGGGATTGGAGATTGCACCCATCCAACTCCTTCCAAGCACCTACACACTGCTTTTATTTCTCGAAGTACTTGCTCTTGAATCGGGTCAGGTTCACTTACTCCTAACCTTATTCAACACCTGATGCGTTTTTCAAGAGGTGCAGGCTTCCCTATATTCCATGTCACCCCCTTGCGGAAGATTTGTAATGACGGTATGGGTAAGACTGTACCTTGGGAAGATCATTTCTTTTTCATCAGATGCCCCGTTGGTATTTCAGGCCGATTTGCTGATTGTGGTGAGTCCTCTTAACCTTTTGTGAGCGAGTGTATTTTTTTTAAATCTTTTCCTTCCATATCCTGCTTCTAGGAGGGTTTCTTTAACCAAAAGCGAATCCCGTGTATTTGAGCTTATTTTGAAGCTACTCGAAAAACCGCCAGGTCAGTTTGCTATATTAACTAAGGACAAGTTGTGTCTCTATGACCTCCTCCGTAATGACCAGAAGGTCCTTGGGCTCCCACCTATTCATCTTCCCGGCTCCAAGCATTTGTTGTCATTCTTCGAAGTGTTTGTTTCCTCTACTCCCTTATTTCCTGGTACGTTTTGTTGATTTGATAGGTTCCTTATCGAAGTTTCTTTGGTACCCAACTCTCGCATTCTTGAATCTTCCCTTGGTTTTTCGTTTGACTAGGAGTTTCAACTTCGGAATCCCCTACCTTTACCGACGTTTTGAACCGATCTACTATTGTTGCTATCAAGAAGTTGGCTGAGTTACCTGCCAACCCTTCAGTAAGAGACTAAAGCTTGATTTTCCTTCTTTTGTGAATTTTGAGGGTGCTTCTGGTGGAGAAATAGGAAGTAGTGTTCTTACATTATCTCTTCCGAGTACATCGGGAGCGGGTGCAGGTGCCACGCCGCGTATCCCATCTTCTCAATTCGTTGAGCCTTCGAGGCCTCTTAATCCTTCAATGGATTTTACTTTATTGATTTTGTGAAGCTTGTTCTTTTTGAATCGAAATTTTCGAAAATCTCATTACCCTCCTCTTCTTCAAACATGGTGGATTTCTACTAGAATTTCATTACCCGACAACTTAAGGTACAATATTTCCTTTTCAATTTGGACTTTCCATTTGTCACGACTATATACCGAATGTTTCTAATTTCCCAGATTATCAAGGAATGACACTTGTCTAAGCCAATCCCTTCTCCCTCTACAACCGAAATCATTTGGCTTCGATAAGCGAACACAACTTTAAGCGATGAATGTGAGAGGGTGAAGGCTTCCTTGGAACACGCTGAGTCAACCTTATTGAAAGAAAGACAAACTAGGGACGTAACCCTCGATAAGGTGTCGACTTTAGAACATCAGATAGCGGAAGATGTGGCTACCCATGTTGATGAGCTTCAGAAGAAGGATGGGAAGCCTTCACGTGTCGCTAATATAATCTATGCAGCAGAAGACAAGATTTTTAGCTTCCTACACATTCGTCTTCCTTAGATTAAGTCCGACTGTTATGAAGAAGCATTATTTCATCTTCTTTATGATAACCTTCAAAGTCTTCCTGAGCTCCGAACCACCAATGTGCCTCCTTTCGTCAGGGATTGGGTTATGGAAAGGATTAAGTTGGGCGAACAAGGCGTTGAGATACCACAGAGGGGTGAATCCAAAGTCAATGACCTTTTATATATTGATAATTTTCAGGATGATTTAAGCGAAGGAGGGGGGATTTTCACTTTTGTTGGCAACAATGGGGAGGATGGCGTCAATGGTTCCGGAGGGAGTGGCCATCAGGACAAACTTATTGTCTGCAACTCTGAATCATCAGTGTCTAAAGAAGGCAGCCCTCCCAATCTTTCAGGAGGAAAGGGAGCTATTTCTCCTGAAGTTCCTTCCCCTTGGGTATAATTCTCATTCCAGCAATGTTTCTTCTTTTCTTGAAAATTTGGCAATAATCAGTCTCTTATTATTACAATAGACAAAAGAAATGTTGTTTCCTGCCTTAAACAGATTTAGGTAACAAACGAAGGAATTCAAACCGTTTTTATGTAGAGTAAGAGGAACATTTGTAAACTTAAATCAGAGATTTATGCAATGTTTGTATGGAGTTCCTCTTTATTACATGAGAAGGCTAATACGCTTATTTTCATTATGGCATAATTTTGTTTATTATGAGGATGCAATACGTATGATTTGAAGACTGAAAAAGGGGTTTCGAACAACACCTACACGTGCTTTTAGGGAAAAGCGTTTTCTTGATGAACTTAATAGTGTTTACACTGCATTCCCTCAGCTCTCCTTTAACTTTCTGAGTGGAGATCGTGAAGCGATACTAAAGAGTTTTAGGGTAAAACATGTTGAGATGCTATGTAAACAATAAATGTATGAAAAGTTAATCTATTTGTAATTCCCTTTTTATCTATATGTCATAGTAGGTTAGTTTCAGGTTTAACTCGCACAAAGTTATATAAAGAAAGGAGTTCTATTCTTGCAAATCAAAAAGAAAATGAAATCGCAACTAATTTCCTACATGTCTGTGAGTAGGTTGATCGTTGTGAGATCCTCCCATCTTGAAGCGGATCATCGCCGACAAGCGAAATTCTTCCCATGTCTCAAGAGAGAAATATTTTACATCAGAATTTATCCATCAAACATTTGACTGAGAGAATGAATGCTTTGAAAGAACAGTTAGAGGAGAGAGATGGGACTATTCTTGGATTGATGTCTTACATAAAGTCCACGCCTTCCATTGAGTTTGAGGATGAATTGAAGCATTTACGTCAATATAGCATTGATTTGGACGTGCTCTTCTGCGAGTAACACGGAACATAAGCGAAGGTAGGACGTGCTCTTTTGCGAGCATAGGTAGGACATGTTTAATTCTAGCAGTGGTAGGGCATGCTAATTTTAGATGCGCTGCCACAACCATTTCTGATGTGAAACAGAGGCTTTCGGTTTTGATGCTTTAACCTAGACCCTCTGATTTTGGCATGGAAAAAGACTAACACACCCTTCCCCCCTTTAGGGGATGCGTTTCCCAGACCAATTTGGTGCTGACAAGGTTTTTTTAAGGGTGCATTTTTTAGAGGTCCCTATTAAGGTTTGAAATTAAATCACGTCCCTCCCATATTATTTCTTCAAACCCGGTCCCTATAATTTGTTCCGCTTGACACATTTTGAAACTTCCGTCTCCTCCTTTATTCCCTTCCGCCTCCTCCATTTCTTGCAAGAAAACAATGCGGCACTGCATAAAAAATAATTCTAAAATCATAAAATAATCCCAGAGATCCACGCTAATAAAAAAAAAGTTACATACATGTATGCAACTATTGCCTATAGTTGCATACATGTATGCAACTATTGCATAAAGGGAGTTCAGCTAACGTTTTTGCCTGTAGATATATTGCACACATGTGTGCATGTTTTCAGTTTTATTTGCACACTTGAATGCAAATAAGAATGAACTGTGTTGGTCTGTTATGAATTATTGCATACTTCTATGCAAGAAATACGAAATATATGCACAGAAATATGCAAATAAATCTAGGCAGATGGAAGAACTGGAATACATGCACATATGCATGCTACAAAATCAAATATGTGCATAATATTATGCATTTAACTACACTTTTTTCTTTTCTTTTCTTTTCTTTTTTGCTTTTCTTGTTTTTTGCTTTTTTTTGGACTAAATTTTTTGTAGAATGTATAATTTATTTTAAAATTAATTTACGATTTTTTTTAATTTTTATTTCATAAACTTTTGAAAAATAGGGACCTAACTTATAATAAGTTTATGATCGGATGTGAGACTAATTAAGTTTGCTTTTAGGGATGTGTGCTTAATTTTCATTTTAATCCATTTGTGACTTGACCTGTCCTTGGTCATTTTCAGCTTGTGGGGATTTTCTTCCCCGCAATTCGGGCAGATAACTTTTTCCTTTACTTTTTCCACAAGGCTTTTGCGGCATAACCTCTTATGCATTCTTTACATATCTTTGTAATTTTCCTTAGTTTAAGAACTTGATGATCATTCCCTATGGAACTCTACAGTGGTTTGTTTCGTGTCCATTTACCGTATGGTAGTAGTAATACGACCCTTCTCTCTTAGCTATGTTCTTGGGTTTCTTCTTTAACGATGACCGAAAGTTCAGCTCATGTCTAGTCAGGAAGTAGATACCCTTAATCGACGTTGTGGGCCTACAACCTTTTGGCAACCTTGACTCGAATTTCCTCTTTCGCTGTTGCATTTTGGCCCTTTTGTTACTTAATTTTGTCATTCCTTCCTCATTCCCGCACTTACTTTTAATTACCTTTCGGCATGGGGGTTTATCTCTTTCAGACCTTTTATTGGTAGGAGGGATGGAAGCTTTCTCAACCCTTTTTCTGAATATGGTTCTCTAGCTGGCGTGAGGATGGCTTCTTTGGTATGGAGAAAGGAATTACATCTTTCCGTCGAGGATCGGTATAGGGCAAATATTGGAGTCGGTCATAAGTGGAAGTAGTTAAGGCTCCATCGATCAGGTTCATAAGGTTCTACATCCCTCTCTTTCTCCTGGATATGCAGGGTTTCTAATTTGGACCTCTCGACTGCTCATGGCTCGTCAATACTTTCCCTATCCACGGGAAACTCGTTAGTAACTGGTAGATATCTTTTATTCATGATGTTCGCCTCTTTAAGGTTTAGTCCAATTCGGGACGGAATAGCACAGGTGGATACATGGAACGGTTAATCAAAGGAGCGAAGGTTCAGGCCCTCCTTTTAGCGCCGAAATGTTAACGACATTTCTTGTCAACACCGGAGATAGGTAAATGAGTGTGGATCTAGGGAAAAGGAGTAGATGGTTTAGCCTTCACAAGTTTAGGTGGGTTCTCTGTCCCTAAATGTCGTGACTTCGGAAAGAAGGATCGCTAATCTACCACTCTTGGCAAAGGATTTAATGGTTGGTGGAAAGGGATTCTGCACTAAGCCCACTAGGAAATCTAAACTTGCAGAGGGGAGTCGAAGCTCGCATAAGGGGTTTAAACCTATAGGAAAGGGCATTTCCTTCGATCTACAGGATGGTTCAGACAAGGATCCATGCATTTACAGGAAATAAACTATAAACCGTGACAATCAATAACTAAAAAAATAGTATACACAGGAAGATGCTTTGAATATAGATGCACGCTTTATTAATCTTCGATTTAGAATACATGACTAGGGTGGAAGTAACCCTTCAATTGATCCTAAGCTTAGGGTTTTTAAAGAGAGGGAGTACAAGGATTTAGGAAGATAAAGAAAGAAAAAAAGATTACAGCCCCACTTCAAAAGTGACCCCTGAAGTTGTATTAATAGAGAACTTCGAGCCTCTTCCGTTATTGGGCCGTTGGGCCTCCAAAAGCCTTTGTCGGCCGCCTTTTTCCTTGGTCCTGAACGTTTTTGTTTCCGGCCGCTTCACAGTGTCAATTATAGCTTCCGCAATGAAGTTTTCGGCTAGCCAGGATCCTATTTCAGATTGATATGTGCTTGCTATCATTGTAGCTCTTCAGAAGGTCTTTTGAGTGCTCTTGGTTATAATCTTTTGGATATAGGCTTCCAGTTTTCCCGTGAACACTTAGAGGAGCCTGTCCTCATTATTTGTGTGGATAACTTCTGGTTCGGAATTACTGTTGGCGTCTGTGCTAAATAGACTAGCGTGGATAGCTTGTATCCCTTTCGGGATTTTAGTCTGCTTTTCGGTGGGATTTCTAGGTACAGCCCGATGATCTAGAAGGCTGCTCCAGGTGGCTTGTTTGTTGTTTATCAAAACTACATCTCGGCATTTATGCAGTGGATGTTTCGGAGATTGGTTACAGATAATCTTTATGTGTCTCTGGCTTGGCGCTTTTGGTGTTTTAGTCTCTTGAGTTATATGTATTAGGTAGGTTAATGCCGAAGGTCCTTTTGGACTTCAAGTGACAAATTTCTTGCCTTTATCTTTCTTGTTTTCTGACTAGGATGACTTTTCACGGTAGAACCCCCTATCGGGTTGATGCAGTTGGAAGGACCCTGTCGGATTGACCCCGCTGGTTAGATCCTGCAGCTTTTATGGTCTTTTCTTCTAGGAAGGTCCCGGTTGATGCGGCTCTCGAACTATTTCTCCCTGCTTTTGACTTCTTCTAGTATTTGTCCCTCCTTTCTGAAGGATTCTCATGGGCTTGCGGTCATCCGATACCCCTTCATCGTCAGCCTATACCATTGTTAATTTTGGTATTAACACTAAAGCCTGGCCATTTTGGGCTACGCTGTCTACATCGATGCCAAGTCCAAGCCTTCTAAAACACTCACAGTGACCATATTACAAATAACCTCAGTAAACAGTATTGTTAACAACAACTATATTGATCGAATTCATAATCACGTACTTGTAGTTCACATTCCATGAATTGTTTTTCCCTGAGAAGAACGCTAGTAATCAGTAACTGACAAAGTTTAAGGAAAAATAGTGTTGATATATTAATTATTAACTAACCTTAAGTCTTTCTCACTTTCAGACGTAGCGGTTTTGAATGTACTTGGCATATCTGGAGATAACACATGAAGTCTTTGTCTGTTTATATCTGATGTACTTTATTTGGATAAAATGGAAAGGTAATACTAATGTTTGTTTTAGGAGATGGTGGAGGTAACTTTGAAATGCTATGCAATATGTTTTGTATATATATGTAACTAACCTTAAGCCTTCATCACTTTCAGACGTAGTTGTTACTCAACAGTCGTTTCTAAGAGATCCTTTGTGAATATATTAAGGGAGAGGGTCTCCTAAGTTTTTCACTAATCATTTTCTTGGGGGACTTCTCTTTCTCCCCGTTTGAGGTTCATGATTGGAACCCGCGATGTCTTTGCTCTTTAGGACTTCCTTATTTTTGGATGAAAATGTTGCGTGCCCCCCAATTGGGGGCACAACTTTTGTCCCTACCGATGCCGAAGAATTTTGGGCTGAGGGCACACATATAGCGCACAACCTCCACCAACTCCCATATTCCATTGTGGACTAAGAAAATTGTAACGATGAAGAAGTTCATCCACAAGGTAACTCTTGAGCTTAGTGAGGGTGGTGGAGCGTTTAATAGCGTAGTTAAGCGATCATGGTATATCTGCCCCTTTGGCTTCTTCAGCCTCGGAACTTACAATGAAAAGAAAATTTTAGAGCTTTCGTGCATCAATGTAAATACAAGAGATTGGAACTCAAAGCTTACTAGATTGGAGTCATCTCCTAGAACTCCCCTGTTCATGACTAACATAAAAGCAATTTGGCCTTATGTCGCCCTAAAATGACCATTTTTAATTTGCTTTGTTCCAAATGCATCGAATAGTTCAGGGAATTAACTCCTTTCTTCACTCGAAAAAGGGGGGACCCGTTCTCTAAGTCAATGGCCGACTTCGATACTATGGGCTGCGATATCCTTCAGTAATAATCTTTCTTTTGGGTACAGACTCGAAATAAAGAAATGAAGGATTCACTTGTAGGCGATGCTTTAAGTTATTGAAAAAGACGGTGTCTTCAAAGGTAGGCTCCACACCTAGGATGTCTATATATGATATGAACAAGGTGTACAGGTATGAATATGTTGTTGGATGAAGCTGCATGGGTACTATATTCACTCGTCGAAGGAAATGAACAACGAAGGGGTTAAATGTAAAGACTGAGCACATTTAACGCTTGATGGCTATGTATGCCTCTAAAGGTTGGTGAGGTCTCTCCAAAACATTAGGGATCCCGGGCACCGCCCCAGGGAATTCCATATTTCAAGTATAGTCTCCTTAGCCTTGACTCATCCGTGGTAGACACCCGAGAATCATTGGGTTCTTCCAGAAGGACAACATCGCGAAAGGTAATAGGTGCCTTGTTATCTCATACTCCTCTGACCTCTTCTTCCAAAGAAGTTCCCTCTTCGACGGATTATATTTCCTTATGGATGTCAACCACAAACCTGAATCATCACCGTCTGAAGTAGAGTCTAAAGAAGGAATGTTTGGATTAATCTCTATCTTAGAAGCCTTTCCTTTCTCAGCTTCGGAATATCACGTGGGGTATCTTCTAGACATGCTTGATGTACTATCCAAGAAACATTGATGGTTAGAGTAAAGTAACATGTTCCCCTCTATGTATGTATACTAGTGTGTGCAATGCAAGTGTGTCAAAAGAATAAAGGAAAAAATGTCAAATGCATGAGATCATTTGAGAAGTATTACGAAGAATTATATTTTTATGTCCAGATTGTCCAAGGTTATATGATATCCCACTTTTATTTGGGTCCTAGAAGGCGCTATCCTAACTGTCCATATATGTTTGTTTGTCCAAGACTAGTATTGAATTGTTCATCAATACGCACTATACAGAGTCATTGTGATCATTCTCTTAGATAAAGGAATTAGAGGGAAATATTTCAAGAGTCTATCATCCGGATCGAATGTTGTCCCGAATCGTAGAAACATCCGCATCGAATAGCACCCGGTTTAAATAAGACTTTGATTCGGGAATTCCCGGTCGAACCATTCCGGATCGAGAATTTTTGATATGAACCCATGTGATTCCTTCAGGCTGATGTAGCTCCTCCCTCTTGATTCCCCAACCCCAATAAGTGTCTTCACTTCTAGGATTTTTCGAATCAAAGCCCTTCAGCCCTTCTCTTTTCTTCTTCCCCATTGAACTCCCTTCATGCCTTCGTCCCTTCATGTAAAATTAGAACTCCATTACTCCAAAATTGTCATCACCAAACCACGAAGACAAGTGTCCCACTACTAAGGCGACGCCATGGACGTCGCCGACAAGATAGTAATAGCTCAAGCACCATCGACGGCAGAAAATCGAATAGCATGGATTCAAGACATAATTTGTATGAAATTTTAGATAAAAATATGAATTGCATGAATTAAAACCCCCTATGAATGATTTTGGGTTGTATTCGAAGCCGAATTAGCGAATTTGTATTTTGAATTTTATCATTTTGAAATTAATGGCAGCAAAAGGTGAAATGTAAAAAAGGAAGACGGGTTGATTTATATAGTGTGCAGAAGTGACTATTCGGCTTCTAACTGAAATGATGGTTTGACTTTGTCTTCAGTTCAGAATTGAAAAGTATGGGGCGACATTGGATCGAACTAGCCCCATATCGAATGACTTGATCCGAAGGGCAACCAAAATTTTGGATCCGAAAACTGGAATCTATAAAGCAATCGAAGAAGAGCAAAGGACATTCCTACCAACTGCCTCTGGTTTTTGGCAACATGATGGACGTATATGATATGAACATCTGACTCAACAACGACATTCATTAGGAAAGGTTGTTTCGAACGACTAGTATATGGTACTCACGTACTGTAACAACCCGTATTTCAATAACATGTTAAAACGAGAATCAAGGCAGAATTTAATTTTAAATTCTGAATCAAGTGAAACGGGCTATGCCATTGCGTTCGTCTCGGAAAAATACGCGAAATAGAGTCCGAGTTTTCGAAAATCGGAGTCCGTATGACCCGGTTAAGGCCCAAAGAAGATTTCTGGAAATTTGAATTTCGGAAACAGTTTTGGAAATCAGATCTGGGGCCAGGCGGGAAGTTTCCCGCCTAGGCCATGTCGACAGGGCTGTCGACTTGGGCCCAGACCAAGTCGACAGCCCTGTCGACTTGCCTGTCGACAGGGGGTGGCCGGGGCAAGTAGCCTGGCGCACCTGTTTGTCTCACCTGGTCTTGTTCTTGGGCTGGGTCTGGAAGCTTCCGAGATCTGATGGTCCTAATCTATCCTAGGGTTAATCTAAGGGCCTAAAACTATCCTAATCTCTATAAAAAGACCCTAAACCTAACCTAAATCCCTAAAAATCAAACCTAGCAACTAAGTGATGCCAAAATCAATATTGATCATGGCCTCCATCTCCAATCCCTAGAGCCTATGCATTCAAATCGGGTTCAAATCAAAAGATGCAAGCTTGCTACACCAAATAGAGGCCAAATCGACATTGCTATGCGAGTTTCATGATGGTTCTTCTTCAAAGGAGCCACTTTTCTTCGTCAAGATGATGCATGATCCCTTTCCTAAGCCTTGCCTAGGTAAGTTCTAGCTACTTTTAGATGGAAACGGTAGTTTTGATAATGACATGGGATAAAATGAGGCTAAACATGATTATGCGAACCTATATGAACCTTACCTTGCCTCTTGTGTTCATGTTTATGGTTTTAGGCCATGTGAGTAACTTAATCATGCCTCTCATGCTATGCATAACCTAGTTTAACTTGCAAGTTTGGATCTTTATGCATGAAATGCTAGCATGAACCTTTAGGAACCACTTTACTTGTGAAACATTGGCTAAGACAAGATTTTGGGGCTTATGCATGTTTATGAACCCAAACCCCTTATGCTAACATGCAAGTTTGTGGCCAAATCCTTTATGAGATTATGCATGCTCGTGGCCAATCCCCTCTTTTGAGTTGTGCATGTTTATGGCCAAACCCTTTTTGATAATATGCATGTTTGTGGCCAAATTACCTTATGACACTATGCATGTTTATGGCCAATCCCTTTTATGATGTTATGCATGTGGAAGCCAAGCCCTTTTTGGCATCATGCATGTTTTGAGACCAATAGGTGACATAGTATCCTTACTATGTTGACTCGCTTTGCTTGCGTTGGGAAAACACGATTTTGGGAAGTTAGATAAACATGAACATGTCGCAAAATCTTAACTTGAATATGACATGTGTTTATACTTGAAAATATGACTTGAAAGATAACATGGAAGTTGGCATGTAAGCATGCATAAAACATGAGCTTGGGAATTTACCTATTAAGTTAGGTCTACCCTTTGGGAATTTACCTATTAAGTTAGGTCTACCCAAATGCTTGAAAACTTGTAACATGTTTTGGAAACATGATGAACTTAGATAATATGAGTGTGGCCAACTCGAGGTTGGGTTGAGTTTGCAACGTAAAACTACCCGGAACCGACCGGCCTAACTAGTAGTTGCAAACAATAGGACCCAATGTGAGAAGTTGGTCATGTCGCGCTTAAGACCCGAGGTTAGACTAGGTTGTGGTGTAAATCTACCCGGACCCGCCCGGCTTAACTAGTAACCACAACAAGGTCTAATGTGAGAGGTTGAGGGTGCATTAATTAAATTAATGCCACATAATAGGGTTAAGTTAATTTGATTAATGAGGCTTAACCAAATATGATATGGACAAATGGGTTAAGTAATTTGATTAGGCTAATGATACTTAACAAAACATGATAAGCTTGGGTAGGTTAAGTAACTTGATTTGCCTAATGACACTTGACCATTTTTACACGACTAGTGGACGAGATTAAGTTAACCAACACTTAATCAATCCAACACGATAACGTGATAAGGTTAAGTAAATTTTCTTAATGACACTTAACCGTATAATACAGTTAATGGATGGGGTTAAGATTAGGCTTAACTAATCTAAACAGGGTAATTGGATGGGATTAAGTTAGCCTAGACTTAATTAATCCAACTTGGTAATTTAATGGGGTTAAGTTAAACACTTAACTAATTTAACACGATGATTTGATGAGGTTAAGTGACCTATACTTAACCAATCTAACTCGTTAATTTGATGAGGTTAAGTTAATCTATACTTAACCAATCTAACGTGAAAACATGATAAGGCTAGGTCACGAATCACTTGAATACGCTTGACCGATTTGATGACAAGGTCAAGTTAAATTATATAATTAACCAATCTAAAATGGTAATTAGACGAGGTTAAGTCATGGATTCCTTGATATACTTAACCAACTTGACGCATGGTTTGTAGGGTTAAGTCTTGGACTTGGACACTTAGCCAATTTTGACATGGTTTGTAGACGGGCTAAGTTATGAACTTAAGTGACACTTAACCCATTAGATAAACCCTAATTCGGAGGATTAGGTAAATAACCGTAGTTAACAAGGATTATGGAAATAGGGCTAAGTGGTAAACCTTAGTTAAGGAAAACTAAGTAATAATTCTTAGTCAAGGAAATTTGGACCATTTCTTAGATAGATTGGTAACCCGATACGTTAGGTCAACGTTTAAGTATGCGTGTAGGAGCAGGCTATCTGATTTAGATAAAGGCTCCAACGAACTGGGTAACGAAGCAGCGGCTTCGGGGAACGTGAGGATATTCTTGGGATCCCTCTGTGAGCTGCCAGGTCATTATACTAGGCTCACGAGAGGTTGAGGTCTGCAGTAGAAGAACCAAGAATATGCCTTGGTTGCTATGCGAGCGACCTAAAGACTGGGGTGGATAGCAGTGAGTCGACGAATACATAAGGTGCCCGAGATAGCAAGTTCGTCGATCATCTACCATCTTGAGTCAAGCGTGTACGTACGGAAAGGCAGGGAACACCCAACAGACCATGATTTGCTATCTAATTATGGGTGAGGTAGGCCGTAGGATGTGGGCTGGCCGGAGTGTAGTTCTCATGCAAGATTTTCTCTTGTGTTGCCTTTCACTAGTTGAGGGAGGGGTCTCGTGGGACCATAGCCACGTGTAGAAAAGCAGACCTTAGTATCTGCAACGGCAGATAAATCTAAAGCTCCCGACCGAGTCCTGTATTTCTTGGTTTGCCCTGTGACAGGACTCGGATGGCACGATGTGATACATGTGCATACCGTTATAGAAAAACGATTCACGATGAATGCGTGGGAAAAAGGGCGCGGTTGAGGGTTAGCGTAATCCCTAGTGGCCTAGGTGGTTTAACCCAAACCGAGATACGAAAGCGTGCAATAGGTAAGCGTAATCCCTAGTGGTGCTAGGTGGCGTAAGTCCTAGTAGTTCAAACGATGATTCATATGGAAGAGCCTAGCTAGAACAAGGGTGATAGTCCAAACGATTTCAAGGATAATACGACATGAGGAAGCCCGTACAAGGTACGGCAAAGGACTGAACTTATGTACATGGAAAGAAACATATGATTTGAGTAACCTATATATGCGATATATTAGGTCGACATGGACCATTACACGACTTTGAGCAAGGGACATTCATGGTTAACACATGACGCGGGTAGGGATACTAGTACGAGAGGTGCAGAGCAAATATACATGTTAGAATTAGGAAGAATATACATAATAGATACCGTGGGATGTTAGACGGGGCAGATACCTTGGGATAATGTACTCGATAGAAATCTGACGATGTGATACCTTGACTTATCATGACACCGTAGTTATCATGATACCTTAGTTTACCTTGCCGCAGTAGTTCAACCGGCTACCCTGGTTTATCTATCTTGTAGTTATCCTTATGTTTACTTTCAGTTTATGCATGTCATGTTACCTGTACTTGTTTTTATACTGGAAGTAGATAGAACTTACTCAGTCTTTTTGACTGACCCGTTTTGTTTCGCCTCTTTTCTTCCGTTTCCCACCCCCCCCCCAGGTTTTAGGGAGGAAACAATGCTGTTTAGTTCGGACTTCTTCTGCTTGAAGGTCATCATGGATGGCTTGGACTCCTCTTGGCTATGGCTACTTTACGGTTTTACTTGGGGAATAATTTATTAAAAAGTCTTTATGCTTCTCTACTATGGCAAGACAGGTTTTTGATGTATTCTGATGTAAAAGGCTTTAGACCTTATTTATTCATGTTATGAAAGTTTGATTTTACTTCCGCTATTTATATATGTTCTGTCTTGTGATATTTCTATGCATGTTTACCAATAATGCCCCTCCAAAGCTAGTGCATTCCTTTGCGAGTGACCCTAGCGGAGGCGGGGTGTTACAATTTGGTATCAGAGCAGAAGGTTACCAGACTGGGCAAAAGTTTTTAAAGACCTTCTGAAAATTATTTGAAAAACCGTTTACAAAGAAGCATTTTTCAAGAAAATTTTATTTTAAAAAAGAAAAAGGCTATTCCCCAAAGGCCATTAGCATCATCCTTGTTTCCTTGATTTAATCTCTTTTCCTTTCTTTCCTCCATCTGTAGTCACAGTGGTTTTGACTGCGACTAGTCTTTCTAGCTACGTAAGTATTTCCCGTACGATGGAGGTGGTTCTCGAGAGACCATTGCAGAGTTATACAAGAAAGGATAGTGAGAAAGAGGATAAAGGATATGAGCTTATGGGTGAGCAACGTGTTGGCATGGCTTAGTCCTCAAAGGAGGGAGAAAGATGAACAATGAAACCCATGACGAGAGAGTACCTTTGGCATGGTAAAACGGGGTGGATAGTTAAGTATTATGGGACAAGGACAAGATCATTGGGAGGGCAATAGTATGCTCTCATTTCTAGGGTACCTCGGAAGGAGGGTAACGATCTTGTTAAAGGTTTAGCTTTTCTTCTCTATCATCCTGTCGGGACTTTGTTTTGATTACCGCATCTTTTAAGTCCGCTTCGATAGTTGAGTCTCTGCACCTTAGTACTAGCATAGTAGAGGATCCCGTTTTTGTCTCAAGTCCTATTGGAAGATCGGTCCATTTACTCATGGCTTGCTTGGATTTGCGAATGTCTATATCAAGTGTTGAGCTTGGAAATAATGCTTATGTTTATAAGTTGTGGATGGATTCTAGGGATAAAGTGGTTATCCAGTAAGGGGTGCCACTCTCGGTTTTAGAAGGAGGGTAGTTAGACTCTTGGCTTGCTTTGGTAATACCCTCGAAGTCTCGTGTAACCTTTTGGGTTCTGTCATAGCTAGTTACCTATAATCCCAGGATGCAGTTGTTGGTAATCCGTTTGAATAGAATTCGCCGCTAAGGCGGATGGTTCGTTTCGATGAGTTATGGGAATCACCCTAGTAAGGACTCTTGGCAATTTGGATTGGCATCGGAAAACGAGATCCAAAATTCACTAGTGAATTTTGGAGAGATGGCTTGAGTACGTAGATATGGTTGAGCCAAGTATACTAGGGAAAGAATAAGTGCAAGTGGAACGAGAGGCGACGAGGAAATGAGTTCCAACTCATGTTATGGAAACAGGAAGTAAGAAGCTGCGAAATCGTGAAGAAAAAGGGGCGGTCAAGGGACGATGGAACTAAGCTCAAGGTAATGCGACGCAGGAGACTGAAGACTAAATACGTGCATGATATCTCTTTTGGGAATATATCCTCGACCCCTGTTTTCTGTTGAGCTTGCTTGTAGGCTATCTTTTATGGATATCCTCTCGGTCCTGTTTCTGTTACAAACCCCGTGAGGAGTTTGTTTTGTTTATCTTCTCGATCTTATTTTAGGGAATCTTAGGTAGAACCCTATGGATGTAAACATGTATTTGAAACATGTTATGGTTGATATGGTTGCAAATGATTGCAAGTGGTTGCTCGTAGATGCGCGAATACACGTTAGATACTAGATTGACGCGATCACATTTCATGTTGCATATACACGAGTATTTATACCTGTTTATGGATGAAATTGAATGTGTTACCATGTGGACGTTGCATATGGATGAATGTTTGTGCACGCATATAGTGTATATATATGACTAGGACTATTTGCATACATGTTGGATTCATGGCACTATACATGTTTTTGCATTAGGAAGATTATCCAGGCCTGATCATTAGCATTAGCTAAGGAACATGTACACACACGTTTTGCATATATTCATACAGCATTAGAAATCATCTAAGGACAATGGTTGCTTGTGGATGATGTTTTGAGTAGATGGATGATGGATGGTAGGATATGTTCTTCCTAACTTAGAGATTTCGGGGACGAAATCCTAAAAGGTGGGGAGAATGTAACAACCCGTATTTCAATAACATGTTAAAACGAGAATCAAGGCAGAATTTAATTTTAAATTCTGAATCAAGTGAAACGGGCTATGCCATTGCGTTCGTCTCGGAAAAATACGCGAAATAGAGTCCGAGTTTTCGAAAATCGGAGTCCGTATGACCCGGTTAAGGCCCAAAGAAGATTTCTGGAAATTTGAATTTCGGAAACAGTTTTGGAAATCAGATCTGGGGCCAGGCGGGATGTTTCCCGCCTAGGCCATGTCGACAGGGCTGTCGACTTGGGCCCAGACCAAGTCGACAGCCCTGTCGACTTGCCTGTCGACAGGGGGTGGCCGGGGCAAGTAGCCTGGCGCACCTGTTTGTCTCACCTGGTCTTGTTCTTGGGCTGGGTCTGGAAGCTTCCGAGATCTGATGGTCCTAATCTATCCTAGGGTTAATCTAAGGGCCTAAAACTATCCTAATCTCTATAAAAAGACCCTAAACCTAACCTAAATCCCTAAAAATCAAACCTAGCAACTAAGTGATGCCAAAATCAATATTGATCATGGCCTCCATCTCCAATCCCTAGAGCCTATGCATTCAAATCGGGTTCAAATCAAAAGATGCAAGCTTGCTACACCAAATAGAGGCCAAATCGACATTGCTATGCGAGTTTCATGATGGTTCTTCTTCAAAGGAGCCACTTTTCTTCGTCAAGATGATGCATGATCCCTTTCCTAAGCCTTGCCTAGGTAAGTTCTAGCTACTTTTAGATGGAAACGGTAGTTTTGATAATGACATGGGATAAAATGAGGCTAAACATGATTATGCGAACCTATATGAACCTTACCTTGCCTCTTGTGTTCATGTTTATGGTTTTAGGCCATGTGAGTAACTTAATCATGCCTCTCATGCTATGCATAACCTAGTTTAACTTGCAAGTTTGGATCTTTATGCATGAAATGCTAGCATGAACCTTTAGGAACCACTTTACTTGTGAAACATTGGCTAAGACAAGATTTTGGGGCTTATGCATGTTTATGAACCCAAACCCCTTATGCTAACATGCAAGTTTGTGGCCAAATCCTTTATGAGATTATGCATGCTCGTGGCCAATCCCCTCTTTTGAGTTGTGCATGTTTATGGCCAAACCCTTTTTGATAATATGCATGTTTGTGGCCAAATTACCTTATGACACTATGCATGTTTATGGCCAATCCCTTTTATGATGTTATGCATGTGGAAGTCAAGCCCTTTTTGGCATCATGCATGTTTTGAGACCAATAGGTGACATAGTATCCTTACTATGTTGACTCGCTTTGCTTGCGTTGGGAAAACACGATTTTGGGAAGTTAGATAAACATGAACATGTCGCAAAATCTTAACTTGAATATGACATGTGTTTATACTTGAAAATATGACTTGAAAGATAACATGGAAGTTGGCATGTAAGCATGCATAAAACATGAGCTTGGGAATTTACCTATTAAGTTAGGTCTACCCTTTGGGAATTTACCTATTAAGTTAGGTCTACCCAAATGCTTGAAAACTTGTAACATGTTTTGGAAACATGATGAACTTAGATAATATGAGTGTGGCCAACTCGAGGTTGGGTTGAGTTTGCAACGTAAAACTACCCGGAACCGACCGGCCTAACTAGTAGTTGCAAACAATAGGACCCAATGTGAGAAGTTGGTCATGTCGCGCTTAAGACCCGAGGTTAGACTAGGTTGTGGTGTAAATCTACCCGGACCCGCCCGGCTTAACTAGTAACCACAACAAGGTCTAATGTGAGAGGTTGAGGATGCATTAATTAAATTAATGCCACATAATAGGGTTAAGTTAATTTGATTAATGAGGCTTAACCAAATATGATATGGACAAATGGGTTAAGTAATTTGATTAGGCTAATGATACTTAACAAAACATGATAAGCTTGGGTAGGTTAAGTAACTTGATTTGCCTAATGACACTTGACCATTTTTACACGACTAGTGGACGAGATTAAGTTAACCAACACTTAATCAATCCAACACGATAACGTGATAAGGTTAAGTAAATTTTCTTAATGACACTTAACCGTATAATACAGTTAATGGATGGGGTTAAGATTAGGCTTAACTAATCTAAACAGGGTAATCGGATGGGATTAAGTTAGCCTAGACTTAATTAATCCAACTTGGTAATTTAATGGGGTTAAGTTAAACACTTAACTAATTTAACACGATGATTTGATGAGGTTAATTGACCTATACTTAACCAATCTAACTCGTTAATTTGATGAGGTTAAGTTAATCTATACTTAACCAATCTAACGTGAAAACATGATAAGGCTAGGTCACGAATCACTTGAATACGCTTGACCGATTTGATGACAAGGTCAAGTTAAATTATATAATTAACCAATCTAAAATGGTAATTAGACGAGGTTAAGTCATGGATTCCTTGATATACTTAACCAACTTGACGCATGGTTTGTAGGGTTAAGTCTTGGACTTGGACACTTAGCCAATTTTGACATGGTTTGTAGACGGGCTAAGTTATGAACTTAAGTGACACTTAACCCATTAGATAAACCCTAATTCGGAGGATTAGGTAAATAACCGTAGTTAACAAGGATTATGGAAATAGGGCTAAGTGGTAAACCTTAGTTAAGGAAAACTAAGTAATAATTCTTAGTCAAGGAAATTTGGACCATTTCTTAGATAGATTGGTAACCCGATACGTTAGGTCAACGTTTAAGTATGCGTGTAGGAGCAGGCTATCTGATTTAGATAAAGGCTCCAACGAACTGGGTAACGAAGCAGCGGCTTCGGGGAACGTGAGGATATTCTTGGGATCCCTCTGTGAGCTGCCAGGTCATTATACTAGGCTCACGAGAGGTTGAGGTCTGCAGTAGAAGAACCAAGAATATGCCTTGGTTGCTATGCGAGCGACCTAAAGACTGGGGTGGATAGCAGTGAGTCGACGAATACATAAGGTGCCCGAGATAGCAAGTTCGTCGATCATCTACCATCTTGAGTCAAGCGTGTACGTACGGAAAGGCAGGGAACACCCAACAGACCATGATTTGCTATCTAATTATGGGTGAGGTAGGCCGTAGGATGTGGGCTGGCCGGAGTGTAGTTCTCATGCAAGATTTTCTCTTGTGTTGCCTTTCACTAGTTGAGGGAGGGGTCTCGTGGGACCATAGCCACGTGTAGAAAAGCAGACCTTAGTATCTGCAACGGCAGATAAATCTAAAGCTCCCGACCGAGTCCTGTATTTCTTGGTTTGCCCTGTGACAGGACTCGGATGGCACGATGTGATACATGTGCATACCGTTATAGAAAAACGATTCACGATGAATGCGTGGGAAAAAGGGCGCGGTTGAGGGTTAGCGTAATCCCTAGTGTCCTAGGTGGTTTAACCCAAACCGAGATACGAAAGCGTGCAATAGGTAAGCGTAATCCCTAGTGGTGCTAGGTGGCGTAAGTCCTAGTAGTTCAAACGATGATTCATATGGAAGAGCCTAGCTAGAACAAGGGTGATAGTCCAAACGATTTCAAGGATAATACGACATGAGAAAGCCCGTACGAGGTACGGCAAAGGACTGAACTTATGTACATGGAAAGAAACATATGATTTGAGTAACCTATATATGCGATATATTAGGTCGACATGGACCATTACACGACTTTGAGCAAGGGACATTCATGGTTAACACATGACGCGGGTAGGGATACTAGTACGAGAGGTGCAGAGCAAATATACATGTTAGAATTAGGAAGAATATACATAATAGATACCGTGGGATGTTAGACGGGGCAGATACCTTGGGATAATGTACTCGATAGAAATCTGACGATGTGATACCTTGACTTATCATGACACCGTAGTTATCATGATACCTTAGTTTACCTTGCCGCAGTAGTTCAACCGGCTACCCTGGTTTATCTATCTTGTAGTTATCCTTATGTTTACTTTCAGTTTATGCATGTCATGTTACCTGTACCTGTTTTTATACTGGAAGTAGATAGAACTTACTCAGTCTTTTTGACTGACCCGTTTTGTTTCGCCTCTTTTCTTCCGTTTCCCCCCCCCCCCCCAGGTTTTAGGGAGGAAACAATGCTGTTTAGTTCGGACTTCTTCTGCTTGAAGGTCATCATGGATGGCTTGGACTCCTCTTGGCTATGGCTACTTTACGGTTTTACTTGGGGAATAATTTATTAAAAAGTCTTTATGCTTCTCTACTATGGCAAGACAGGTTTTTGATGTATTCTGATGTAAAAGGCTTTAGACCTTATTTATTCATGTTATGAAAGTTTGATTTTACTTCCGCTATTTATATATGTTCTGTCTTGTGATATTTCTATGCATGTTTACCAATAATGCCCCTCCAAAGCTAGTGCTTTCCTTTGCGAGTGACCCTAGCGGAGGCGGGGTGTTACACGTACGAGAACCAAAAACTCAACTTTCTTTGAAATAAGTAAACCTTACCTTTTGATTCAACAAGGGTTTGAACAATTTTCCTATGTGTCCGTCACCGCTTTGGTCAAAGACTTTGGCTTGCTAAATACAACAAAAAAAAAATCTGAATATAATCTGCTATTTATACATAGTGAAGGAGATTAAGAGTCATGACTATACAAAGGGTCGTGATTGTTAACCATTGTTCACATGGAAAAGGACGACCCAACGAATTCAAAGCACTTCTCATTTGCGATAAGATGCACTTTAGGGGACAAAATAAATCTGTCTTTTAGCAAGGCGATCGATGATCCAAATGACCACAGTCAAAAGCTTTGGATCTCGAGAACAAGACTAACTCATGACTTAGCTTCGGCTCGAAGCAGCTTAGATTGAACAATGTCCTGGACAGTGTCTTGTATAAATTTTCAATCCTTCAACCTCAAATTCACAAGTTTGAATGATGAAACCTTGGGGAGTAGCTGATAATTATCGATTTCATCTAGTCATGTTTAATTTCATTTTCATGGCAATTTCCTCATCTACGGCACATCTGCTACACTCCCTTTTTCTTAATTTTACCATCTATTTTGAAACAGAAGTTTCAAATTTTATAAAAATGAATCAATACGGACATGCATATATAGAGTCAGAGATATGTCATATAGGCATTGTCGCGTCTTATTGTAAATTATGTTAGCTTGTACAAAAATATTATTCTGTTAGAGAACCACAAATTATTACAAAATCAATTGGCAATGTGAAAGGTGGACTCTAATATTTATACAGAGTTTAATTTATAAATTCCCCATTGTGGGGCTTGTCTCAACACGCCCCCGCACATGTGGAATATCCGGAGCCTAACACGTGGATCTTATTAATGACGTGAATAAGCGTGGTAGTTATGTGCACATGAATTAAACCTCTCTCCGATAGCATGTTAGAGAACCCCAAATTATCAAAGAACCAATTGGCTATATGAGGGATGGACTCTTAAAATCTATACAGAATTTATTTTATAAATTCCCCGACGTGAGACCTGTCTCAACATGTTCGCAACAACAGATGATTTTCTTTCTAATATATATTTGTCATAATATGCTAAGTTAACTTTAATTTACATACTTTCAATAGAAAATCAGATTTCCTAATAATGTAATCATGGGAAATTTGACATAATTGATACAGGAAAATAGTGTTAAAGATAAAATTAAAGAAAAATTTAGGCACAAGGACAAGAGGCTTGGATTTTAGGCACAAGGACACTTTTTAATGTAAACTAAAAAATGATAGTGGGTCCCTGAAGCCCTTGATTTACACTAAAAAGTGTCTTTTAGCCTAAAATTCAAGTGTCTTTTAGCCTAAAATTCATGCCACTTGCCCTTGTGCCTAAATTTTTCTTCAATTCTGTCCTTATGCCTAAAAGTCCCTAATGGAAGTAACATATAGTTTTAAACATTTCTTACCATGATGAATCGTGGTAGAATACCTATACCTATTGAGTTGGGGATGTACCCCATGATAATTAGGTAATTTTTTGTACACATCTAATTCTGTAACCGATGGTATTCAAAATAAAAATGCCTTCTTACTATATACATATATAAAGATTGTGTTAATTAATTAATTTAATTAAAAGTATATTTAAAGAAAAAGTTTGTGAACTTCGTATGTTGTGGTAGCAGTTAAAAGGTGTTGTGACCATGACACTAATAGAAAACAGTTCACACTCAACGAACTCTTTCTATGGATGGCCACAGGGGGCGGGTTTAGAGTCCAAACCTGATTGACCCGCCGTCGTTTTGGCCCATTTAAAACTGTTTCATTGGTTTTTTGACGCGGATAGACCTATGAACCATTTTTGAAAGATTATAATATGAATATTATATAATTTTAACTAATAAGCTTTAAAGTTTTCATGTTACTAAGTTGAATCGATAATAATTATACAGTTACAAATGCATATTATTAGAACTGTACAACATACAACTTACTTTTATTATACTTTATTAATATTGTAAACACATTTTTATTTAATTTATCATTTAACGGCAAAAATTTAAATAAATAAATTTATGCATGTTAACATGCAATTTTGTCATGTTTTGGTACGGATTGAGTATATTCTTATCGGTATAGATTTTAACTTTAGGGTAAAAATCTAAATCTACAGAGGGTATAAGAGGCAGGGTTGAAAATCCTCATGAGGGTTTGAAGAACGAAAAATCCATCTCAACTTGTCTCTTTATCATTCCAACATCAGAATTTCTGTACGCATCGAATTGAGAAACGACTTAAAATTGCTGCTTACATCCGACATTGTACAAATTAATATAATTCTGCACTTATTAATGTAACGTTATGTGTCCAGAAAGGTTGATAGTTTGCATGGTGGAGATTATACACAAGAAACAGTAGGACACAACATAGAGGCAGTAGGGTCTGCAAATAGCAAGGGAGCACGTTAGTTACAAATGCATGTGCAGTAAAAGAATTGGTTTACAAAATGCATGTGAATAGTGGTCATAGGACAGATGTCAAGCAAGTATTTGTTACTTTTTCTTTTAGCACGTCCTCACCTCTATATAAGGCTGTAGATATGAAAGATGGAGTAGTGAATTTGCATCCATTTCCTTGTTTAAGTTTTTTTTTTGTTTTTTTTTTTGTTATTTTGTATTTCTAGTATCTTGTCGTTCTCCTTATAGCCATAGTCTGCCATTAATGGTGAAACCGAAAACTAAAAGCTTAAGTGAGATCTCACAAATGGTACCAGATTTGCCAAAGTATCCACAAAAATTCTTACCACATAACTCATACCCACCAGATCCACCGTCGAAGCAGCCAACACCATCACCGTCAAGAGCCGGAAAAGAATCCATGGAATCAACTGTTGAATGGTAGGATAAGCCAGATAAATTCAATACAAGTATTGTCTTAGAGATCTCAGACATGAATTCAAATATCTTATCGTTGCAAGAGGCACTTAAATCTATCATCACCAAGCTGGATAAAATTTCTACGTCACATCCACTCTCATCTTCTACCATTATGACCACACAAACTTCAGTTTCAAGTCGACAGACATCATCACCTCAACAACCCATGACAATTAAGCCAACGACCTTCCCAACCTTGCCAACAAAATCACAAGTACCTCGAACATTTGTTCAACAACAGTCATTACCATACCTATCTCCACACCACCAACAACTACTGACTCAAAGTTTCATGGCACCTTCGGTTAATTTATCCATACAACCATCGCAGTTTTTCTCTACACAACCTTCCTAATTACCATCAGTACCAGTTATAACCACAACTCAAACTCTCCCAACCACAAATTTCTCACCACAACAACCATTTCCTTACATATCACCTCAGTTTCAATACCCATATCACCCTTTTCAATGGTCCGCCTCTACAACAATACCACCACATTCAGACCTCAGAAATACGCTTGCACCAAAAATCTTTCTGCGCAAGTCTCTAAAACATGAGTTCCCAAATTATACAGGTGATGGGAAGATATTGGAATGGTTAACACAAGTTGAGCAAGTTCTCATTTATCATGAAGTACCATTTGTAGAATGGGTACAGGTATGTGATTTTTATTTAAGGGATGAAGCATTGCAATTGTTCAACTGGTATTTAACAAATGTAGAAAATGCAACCTTATGGTCAGTCTTCCACACCAAAATTTGAACATGGTTTGGACCTCTAGAAATGACCAGGCCATTTAAATCACTAGCAAATATAAAACAAACGACAATTATTCGAGAGTATTTATGGAAATTCGAACAATTAGTAGGCCTCTTAGATAAGCTTCATCTTAGCTACTTCATTAATAAATTCATAGGAGGAATGAAAGATGGTATAAAATTTGAAGTTCTAGCTGCTAGACCACAATCGTTTCAGGAAGCAGTTATACTTGTAAAGACCTTCGAAGAAAAATATTTCCTTTAACGGAAACCATGGAAACAACAAACATATAACCCCACATCTTCAAATAACCAAGCCCAGAATACCATCCGAACCAGACCAGACCCCAGACCCAACCAATACCTATGTTACATCCTTCAGATATCAACAGAAGATACAAAAATCTGTGTTATACTTGTGATGATAAGTGGTTTCCAGGGAATAAGGGCCCAAACAAAAAAGTGTTTATCATGGAAGGATTCTACTCCACTGAAAAAACAACGATCTATCTGAACATCTACCAGAAGAACTACATACCTCAACTCCTGAACGTACACCAACAATATCACTCCAAGTAATATCTGGGTTGCCATCTTCACATACAATTAGAGTACAAGGAACTATAATGGGTAATCCAGTTAACATTTTAGTAGACATTGGCTCAACACATAGTTTCATTAATGATAACCTGGCGTGTAAACTAGTATTACAAATAACACAGTATAATGTCTTTGAAGTTTTAGTAACAAGTGGAGAAAAATTGCAAGGAGCTGGAATATGCCAAGGTGTCATATTAAAATGCCAGGGGTTAGTTATGTTGATTGACCTATTACTCCTGCCACTATAAGGATGTCAAGTAGTCTTGGGTGTACAATAGTTAAAGCAATTTGAGGTTATTATCTTTAACTTCAAGAATTTACAGCTCAAGTTCAATTATAATGGTCAAAATATAATCTGGCAAGGGACAAGAATACCTAGCAAACAACATAGTAGAGCAAACAGAAATTGACAAGGCAATGACTCATAATTCTCTATGTTTCTTCCTTCACATCCACCAGATAACCAAACTAGAATCAGAAGTACCTCTTCTTACACAAATCCAAAACCACACTCCACCCATTCCTCCTATCCAGAATATCATCCTCCGGTACCCAACTGTCTTCCCGAAACCAGTAAGCTTACCTCCTCAAAGAACAATTGACCATGAAATTCCGCTCATTCCAACTGCAAGACATGTGTCCTTAAAACCCTATAGACATTCCTACCACCTCAAAAATGAGATCGAAAAACTGGTTGAAGAGATGCTAAATGCAGGAACAATCATACAGAGTAATAGTCCATATTCTTCGCCAGTAGTGATGGTTAAAAAGAGTGATGGCAGTTGGGGTATATGCATTGATTATAGAGAACTTACTAAAATAATAGAAAAGAGAAAATTCCCAATTCCACTAATTGATGATTTATTTGATGAACTATCGGGTGTAAAGTTCTTCACCAAGCTTGATCTTATGTCAGGCTACCATCAAATAAGAATGCACAACATGGACTGTAACACCCCACCTCCATTAATGTCACCCACAAAGGGAATGCATTAACTTCAGTGAAGCATTATAGGTAAGAGATGCAGAAAAATTACAAGGCAAACAAATAAAGCAAAGGAAAATAAAGTCATTTTTTAAGCAACGTAGTTTAGTCAAGCTTTTACAACAATTGACTCAATCATAATTAAAAGTATTACATAAGACTTCTGTCTTGATTCAAAAACTTCCAAGTATATAAGAAGCATAAAACATAGCAAAGTAGAATAAG
Organism: Allium sativum; assembly: GCA_030737875.1. NCBI lineage: Eukaryota > Viridiplantae > Streptophyta > Magnoliopsida > Asparagales > Amaryllidaceae > Allium > Allium sativum. Next base: position 299,088,122 of record CM060925.1, on the reverse strand, counting down.
TCCCCAAATTAAAGTGCAATCACAGCCATGGCCAAAGATAAGTGGTACCAAGCCATACATCACAGGATCTCCAAATACGGAAAGAGAAACGGTCCAAACTAAGCTGATCTATTCCCTCCCTGACTACCGAGGGGGAGAAACGGAAGAAAAGAAGACAAAAGAAAACAGATCAGACATAAGTCTGGTATGTCCAGTGATTTTTCAGCATATAAACAAGATAAAGGATCATGACATGAATAAAATAAAGATAGGAAAATACCATAAACCAAGATAACTAAAGACAAGATAAGGCAGGGTAAACTGAATGCACTTCTACTCTTTCTTTGTTGCGCTACTACCCTGTTATTCTGATTTCTATATCTCTGCACCGCCTAACTAGTGTCCCAACTAATAATCTATATAAAATGACAATATTACAACTTGATCCTAATCCCAGCAATTGTGGTAGCCTTCAGGTGTACATCTAGTAGGAGGATCTTACCTCAATCAGCCTAATTGCCACGAAGATGTTAGATGTACCCTTACTACCCTATCGATCGGCTCCCTACTTGTATTAATGTTCCATGTGTCTGTGTCAATCAACCCTCTCTTGCGTGTAGATACCCTGTGATGGTCCCACCATAAGGTGTATCAATCCTTATGATAGCCACCCGACACAATTCCAGATGCATAGTAACTACTGGTACCCAGTTCCTGCTTTTTCCCACTCCGGAGTATGTGCACGCCCGTAAACCATCGGAACCTACACTGACGTACCCCCTACCGCTATTTTGACTGCTTATAATCAGCCTAGTAATCGTGCCCCACCCTGCCTAGTTTGGGGTACCATGATACATCCATGTGGGTTACTGCTGAAATGGGTCCCCATTACTAGGGTTTCCTATTAGTTAAGTTTGTGAGCTTATATATACAAATATTACCCACCTACACGAGATGTACTTAACCCTCCCATCGATTCAAGCATGTTTATTTAACGGTTAAGTTTGTGGGCTAAAAGATACTAATATTACCCACCTACACGAGATGTACTTAACCCTCCCACCGATTCAAGCATGTTTATTTAACGGTTAAGTTTGTGGGCCTATATATACTAATATTACCCACCTACACGAGATGTACTTAACCCCCCCCCCCCCCCCCACCGATCCAAGCATGTTAGTTTAACGGTTTAGTTTGTCAGCTTATATATACTAATATTACCCACCTACACGAGATGTACTTAACCCTCCCACTGATCTAGTCAATACGTAAGATTGGTTAAGCTTGCCTTAACCCTATCCGCTTCGTTCATGTAATATTGGTTAAGTGTTTCCCATTCATGTTAACTTAACCCACCCACACATCATGTTGTATTGGTTAAATGTTTTCTATTAGCTTAACCCCACTCGTTCATCATGTTATATTAGTTAAGTGTTGCCCTCTTGTGCTACTTAACCCTATCATACATCATGCTATATATATTGGTTAAGTATTGCCTTCTTGTGTTACTTAACCCTACCATACATCATGTTATATATTGGTTAAGTATTGCCTTCTTGTGTTACTTAACCCTACACTACATCATGTTATATCGGTTAAGTGTTGCCTTAGTTAACTTAACCCTACCATTTGTTTAGTTAACATGTTGTACTGGTTAAGTGTTGCCTTAGTTAACTTAACCCTACCATATGTTTAATTAACATGTTGTATTAGTTAAGGGTTGCCTTAGTTAACTTAACCCTACCATTCTTAGCATATCTTGTTCATTAGCATTAATTAATTTATTAATGCACCAACCTCTCACATTAGATCTGTGTTGTTGCGGTTACTGGATGTGTCGGGCGGTTGCGGGTAGTTTTACACCACGTCTCAATCTAACCACGGGTTTTTCTTGGGCATGATGCACTAAACTCTCACATTAGATAGGTGTTGTTGCGGTTACTGGACGTGCCGGGCGGTTCTGGGCAGTTTTACACCATGACTCAATCTAACCTCGGGTTAGGCATGTTCATCCTTTTATTAAATTTACATATTCGTCATTTATTTCAAGTTTATATGTAAATTATCCACAAGTGTTGTCATGTCACATTTGCTATTTAAATTATGTTCATAATTAATGGTATACAAATTATATCATTTCATGCTATTAATCATTTGCATGATTATGAGCCAATCTATGCCATTAGCATGTAAATTTAATTTTTTACCCCAACGTTTTCCCCCGTTATTCATTCGCATTATTTACATAGAAGTTAGGCTTGCAAATTAGCCTAACTCATAAACAAAAGGGAAAAGAAAGGAACATGTAGCATTCCAACAACACAAAATAACATGAATCTAACTAAGCATGTATAATACAAATTTTTCATGAACAATACAAACTTAATCAAGCATGTCAATGTGAACGTGTACTTGAGTTAGATCCAATTAACATAGATCTTAAGCGTATGAACATGAATTTACATAGATCTTAAACATATGTATTAACTTCGATCTAAACATGTAAGAATATATGAACATGACTTAGTTTATGAACATGTACATAACATAACATAAAAGCTAGCATGTAGATCTAAACATATAAGCATATATGAACATGACTTAGTTTATGAACATGTACATAACATAACATAAAAGCATCACCAAATTAATATACAATATGATAGGTTCAATTGCACAAATCACAATAGTCTCATAAGCATAGTTAATTTCAGATTTGTCATAAGGATAAACATGAATCAGAATCACAATTAGACACAGTTCTAGATTCGATTTATTTCAAGTCATGACTTTTATATATTTTAATCTGAAATATAACTGAACTTACAGAAAAAGAACATTTTTGTATTATGGAATCTGATTTCTGAATTTGTTAAGCATTCCTTTGATGTAGACTATTGATGTTCTTCTAATTGATTTCTAGTTGAAGAAGATATTCTAGTTTTAAGAAGATGGAGGCTAAGCTAGTTCAGAGAGAGACAACACGACGGCTTCATAGAATGTGTTTATGTGTTTTAGATTTTGGGTTTAAGTTGATTATATAGAAGTCTAGGATTAATTCTAGCCTTTAGATCAGTCTAGGAGAAATCAGATCCATCCAAACCAGAGAGATGTGTCACTCAGCCAATCACAGCACGACACATAAGCCCTAATATATCAGAATTCGTCACCGGGCCAATCAGAGAAGGCCACATCCGCTCGGAACTACAGAAATCATCACAGGAATTGGATCTCAGAAGGGGTCTACCCCCCTTAAGGGGGTCTACACCTATGTCTACCCCCCTTAAAGGGGGTCGACACCATTTGAGTGGGATCTTTCCCGCTCACTCGACTTTGAGTTATTTTGGTTCTGGAGATGATTTTGTGTATATATATATATATATACTTCCTTGCGCGTATACAAACTTCTACGGCTTATAACTTCTTCATACGTTGTCCGATTTATGCAAACTCTGACTCTATCCCAAGCAGAATTCCTAGATGATGTCGTAACATGTTTCCCTTAATTCCCACTTTTACTTTAATTCGTTATTTCAACATTCATAGAAAATATGGGGTGTTACATTCTCCTCTCCTTTAAAGGATTTCTTCCCCAAAATCTCGAAGTTAAGAAGAATGTATCCTAACATTCAACATTCATCTACTCAACCATCAATCACAGGCATCGATTATCCTTAAAAAGATTTTTAATGCTTTCATGATCATATGCATAGCGTGTGTACATGCCCTTACCTTATGCAAAAATCAGGCGGTCTACTGATTCAGTTGACCTCCTTAATGCAAATTATGTCAGTGCTATAAGTCTATCATGTATGCAATTATTCCTAATCGTACTTTATAATTTATACATGAGTGCTCAATCATTCATATAAATTCAACATCCATATGATTACACATCAAGTTTCAATCCACATATATGCATATGCAATATGAAAGTGACTGAGCCGATCTAGTACCTAGTGTGTGTATGTATATGCATCCACGAGCAACCACTAGCAAACACTTACATCCACTTGCATCCACCAAACAACATGTCTCAAACACATGTTTACGTCCATTGGCTTCTACCTTAGGATCGAGGATAGGACCGAGAGGATATACTTCAAAGATAAAGACTAGCAAATAAACTTTATAGGAAAAGAGAGATCAAGGATATACCCTCAAAAAGGGTATGATGCGCGCATCTAGTCTTCAGTCTTCTAAGTCGCATCTTCTTGAGCTTCACTCCATATTGCTCTAACTGTCTTAACTTCACGATTACATAGCTTCTTAATTTCTGTTTCCAGAATATGCGTTGTAACTAATTTCACTGTCGCCTCTCGTTCCACCTTTTCTTCTTATAGTATACTTGGCACTACAACTTCTACCGTGTCATGCTAACATTTCCTCAAAATGTCTTCCAAAATCCTATTCACCCTTTCTGTCAGAGGATAATAAGCGGTGCTCAAACATAACTGCGTACTCATGGCTTCTTGCAAGCTTATTTATTAAGGTGACTAGAGGTCTCTTCTCAACTTAATTTACCCAATGCGTTAGCTATTTGAGAGTCTTTTCTTTGTGAAGTCCCTATTAAATTCAAAAGCGTAGGTCTTACTCCTAGCGATGCCGACTACAAACTTAACCAAAGGTTTTAAATCAAAGTTTGATATGTATTCTGAACTTTTTCTTTTCACATAAAGAGGACTTGAAGTCAACCTTTTTCTTCTTAAGGCATCCGCTATGACCTTACCCTTACATCAAAATGGCGCCTAGTCCCATGCCGCATGCATTCGTGTATACCGTAGGCCTTTTATTACTGTAAGGTAAAAGTCAAAACTGGGGTCGTCGTAAGAGCCCTCTTCGATTGTTGGAAAGTGATATCACAACCAATATCCCGAGCAAAAGTTAGTTTCTTCTTCGTCAATCTCGTAAGTGGGGACGATACCTTCATAATGTCCTTAATTAACTTCCTATACCAGCCCACTAATCTAAGAAAATTTCTTACTCCATTTCCATTCCTTGGGGCCTTCTAATCTTGCACCGTAGTTACTTTCGCGGGATCTACTGTTATCCCTTCCTTTGATATCACATGTCTTAGAAATCTTACTTTTTCTCTCCAAAAATGATATTTGGAGAACCTAGCCTTAAGCTGATGCGCTTGGAGGGTATCCGAGACTTCCCTTAGATGCAAAGCATGTTCTTCCTCACTCTTAGAGAAAACCAAAATAACATCTATGCACAAGCAAAGTGAACCATCCGCCTTTGTAGCGAAAACAATTGGAGCACCACATTTAGAAGTACTTCGCCTCATGAACCCTTTCTCAAGTAACTCTTTTACTTGTTTACTGAGCCCTTCCTTTCCCTTGGATTCATGTGATGTACAGGTAATGCAACTGGCTTTGCATTGTCAACTAGATATATATGGAAGTCTATCTCGCGTTTTAGGGGACAAACCCTGAAACATCTGCGTACTCATGGACTACTCCAATGGATCGCAAATCATCGATAGATGCATCAAGTGATTCTAGGTAGCTAAGACAAACTGATCCCTTAGGATCGCACGAAATATCGAGGGTATTCCCGAGGCAAGTCGAAAGCCTAACTACCCTCTTTTCACAATTACTAGCTAACCAATCCATGCCCAGAATCAACCCATAGCCCATGAAACCAAAAACATGAGCATTACACTTAGACTCAATGCTTAACATAGCTATTCTCAGATCCTTACAAACCAAGGATAAATGAGCCGAACCACCAATTGGATTTGAGACAATAATTGGATCTTCTACTATACAGCACTAAGTTGCAAATACTCAACTACGGAAGCAGATATAAACGAATGTGAAGAGCTAAAATCAAAAAGAGTACTAACAGGATGATCAAAAAAAAAAAACTAGACTTTTTCAACAGAACCTCTACTACCTCTCTCTCAGGTACGCTGGCGGTGAGAGCATGCACTTGCCCTCCTGAAAAATCATGTCCTTTGTTCTTGCCCTTGTCCTTAATTATATGACCTGTTATACCATAATAACAACACTTCCTCTTGTCTTAGATTTTTCTATTCTTTCCTCCTTCGTGAACCAAGTCCATATCCATGAGTTTCTCATCCTTGGGTTGTGTTCCTTAGCCAAACTCCCTTATTCTCATCTTTGCCATCTTTGTGTAACTTGTTGACAAGTCCCTTGAAAGCTGCCTCCCTCGCACGGAAAACCCTACAAAGCTTGAAAGAAAATTAGCCACAGGTGAAACTACTGTAGCTATATATGGAAGTTGGGCATTTCTTCGCCCTTTGACAGGTGTCGTAGTCTCATCAAGCATACGGAACCATGCCGCGATGAGGTTACCTACCAGAAAGCCAGGAGCCCTGGAGACTCAGTACAGAAGGGAAAGAAGGATTAAAACAGAGGATCAAAAGATAGTGTATATGGCTTTAGGGAATATGCCTTTAGAATAAAACTTTTCTTTTGAAAATGCTTCTTTTAAAACCATTTTGAAAATAAATTTTCAAATCTTTTATCTGATCCGGTAACCTTCAGCTCTGGTACCATGTGTAACACCCCACCTCCATTAATGTCACTCACAAAGGGCATTAACTTCAGTGAAGCGTTATAGGTAAGAGATGCAAATAAATTACAAGACAGACAAACAAAGCAGCGGAAAAAAGTCACTTTATAAGCAACGTAGTTAAGTCAAGCTTTTACAACAATTGACTCAATCATAATTAAAAGTATTACATAAAACTTCTATCTTGATTCAAAAACTTCCAACTATATAAGAAGCATAAAACATAGCAAAGTAGCATAAGTCCCCAAATTAAAGTGCAATCACGGCCATGGCCAAAGATAAGAGGTTCAAAGCCATACATCACAGGATCTCCAAGTTTGGAAATAGAAACGGTCCAACCTAAGATGAGCTATTCCCTCCTTGACTACCTGGAGGGGGGAACGGAAGAAAAAAAGACGAAAGAAAACAGGTCAGCCATAAGTCTGGTCCAGTGATTTTTCAGTATGTAAACAAGATAAAGGATCATAACATGAATAAATTGAAAATAGGACAATACCATAAAACAAGATAACTAAAGACAAGATAAGGCAAGGTAAACTGAATGCGCTTCTACTCTTTCTTTGCTTCGCTACTACCATGTTTTTCTGATTTATATATCTCTGCACCACCTAACTAGTGTCCCAACTAATAATCTGTATAAAATGATAATATTACAACATTATCCCAGTCCCCACAATTGTGGTAGCCTTCAGTTGTACATCTAGTAGGAGTATCTTACCTCAATCAGCATAATTGCCACGAAGATGTTAGATGTACCCTTACTACCCTATCGATCGGCTCCCTACTTGTATAAATGTTCCATGTGTCTATGTCAATCGGCCCTCTCTTGTGTGTAGATATCTTGTGCTAGTCCCACCATAAGGTGTATCAATCCTTATGATAGCAACCCGACACGACTCAAGATGCATAGTATGTAACTACTGGTACCCAGTTCCTGCTTTTTCCCACTCCGGAGTACGTGCACGCCCGTAAACTGTCAAAACCTACACTGACGTACCCCCTACCGCTATTTTGACCGCTTATAATTAGCCCAGTAATCGTGCCCCTCTCTTCCTAGTTTAGGGTACCATGATACATCTATGTGGGTTACTACTGAAATGGGTCCCCGTAACTAGGGTTTCCTACTGGTTAAGTTTGTGGGCATATATATACAAATATTACCCACACACGAGATGTACGTAACCCTCCCACCGATTCAAGCATGTTTATTTAACGGTTAAGTTTGTGGGCCTATATATACTAATATTACCCACTTACACGAGATGTAATTAACCATCCCACCGAATCAAGCATGTTTATTTAACGGTTAAGTTTGTGGGCCTATATATATACTAATATTACCCACCTACACGAGATGTACTTAACCCTCCCACCGATTCAAGCATGTTTATTTAACGGTTAAGTTTGTGGGCATATATATACTAATATTACCTACCTACACGAGATGTACTTAACCCTCCCACCGATCAAGTCAATACATACTATTGGTTAAGCTTGCCTTAATCCTATCTGCTTCGTTCATGTAATATTGGTTAAGTGTTGTCCATTCATGTTAACTTAACCCATCCACACATCATGTTGTATTGGTTAAGTGTTTTCTATTACCTTAACCCCACTCATTCATCATGTTATATTGGTTAAGTGTTTCCCCCTTATGTTACTTAACCCTATCATACATCATGTTATATATATTGGTTAAGTGTTACCTTCTTGTGTTACTTATCCCTACCATACATCATGTTATATATTGGTTAAGTGTTGCCTTCTTGTGTTACTTAACCCTACCATACATCATGTTATATCGGTTAAGTGTTGCATTAGTTAACTTAACCCTACCATTTGTTTAATTAACATGTTGTACTGGTTAAGTGTTGCCTTAGTTAACTTAACCCTACCATTTGTTTAATTAACATGTTGTATTGGTTAATTTTTGCCTTAGTTAACTTAACCCTACCATTCTTAGCATGTCTTGTTCACTAACATTAATTACTTTATTAATGCACCAATCTCTCATCATAACAACCCGAATTTTTAATAACGCGTTAAGACAAGAATCATGGCAGAATTAAATTTTAAAATAAGAATCAAGTGAAATGGGTTGCGCCGTTGCGTTCGTCTCGGAATTTGGGTTGGAGACGAGTCCGAAATTTCGTAAATCGGAGTCCGTATGACCAGATATGGCCCATAGAAGATTTCAGAAAATTCAAAATTCAGCCCGAAATTCGAAATCAGCTCCAAACAGATTGGGCGGGAAATTTTCCCGCCCTACCCCAGGTCGACTGAGAGGGGTGACTGGGGAGTCGACCTGACCCCCCCCCAGGTCGACTGGGGAGTCGACCTGGGGGTCGACCTCCCTGGTCGGGCCAGGTTAGCCTGGTGCACCTGCTTGCTTGTATGGTCTGGTAGGTTGGCCTGTGACGATTTTCAGTGGTTCAGATCTAAACTAGGGTTAATCTATGGGCCTAAACTAGTCCTAACTCCTATATAAACACCCTAAGACCTAACCCAAATCACTAAAAATCATATTCTAGCAACTAAGTGCTGTCAAAATCTCTCTTGATCACGGCCTCCATCTCCAACTTCAAAGGCTTGAGCTTTCAAACTAGATCCATGACAAAGGAGCAAGCTTTCTACATCAAATCAAGGAAGTAGTGCATCATCTCAACACCATTCTATAAAGATTCTTGCTCTTACTCCTGTAGCCACGATTTGTAAGTTCTAGATGCTTTTAGATTGAAACGATAATTTGAATATGACATGTGATAAAGTTGAAATTGGATCTATGCATGATATTCAATCCATGCTCATTCTTGTTCATTTTTTTCTTGACCTTTGGGGATGTTGCTATGACATCAATTTGAACCTATGTATGTCGCTAATCACTCTTTCATGTCCTTATCATGCATGTAAAGATGTTTTTCTCTCGGATCTTGTTTTATGCAAAGTTTTTACCTTCCCCTATTTATTTTCTTTTGATGAACCTTGGTCGATTTCGGACCTAGGCCTAAACTACGATTTACATGCGAATTGTATACGGGGGAATTTGGGGTATTGCCAATGTAATTTGCAAATTTGGGCATACATGAATTGGCATATGAATTAAATCACGAGTTTTGGGGACTATGTAAGTTAAATCAAGGGATTGGGCTTATGTAAATTTGGCATAAGTGGAAGTGGGAACATGAACCATGATGTGTTTGGGCATGAATGCGATAAAAATGTAATTTTGGCTAGAACTTGGACATATGAAAAGTGGCAAGAATTGGGTACATATTTTCATGGGCTTGTAAGGTGGAATTTGGGCATATGCTTAGTAATATGTAAAGTGGGGATTTTGACTTAGATGACACGTATGTAATTAACAATCTAACATATGTCTTCGACACGAGGTTAGAATTGAGTTGTGGTGTAATTCTGCCCGGAACCGCCCGGCATATCCAGTGACCACAACAATAATAGTCTAATGTGAGAGGTCGTAGGCAAAGATTAGATTGTGGTAATGCATGAACCCGAGGTTGGAATGGATTTGCGGTGTAATTCTGCCCGGAACCGCCCGGCATATCCAGTGACTGCAAATAAGTCCAATGTGAGAGGTTGATGCATTAGTAAATAATAAATGAATATGGCATGGACGGGTGGGTTAAGTAACTTGATTAGAATAATGACACTTAACCAATATGACATGGACGGGTGGGTTAAGTAACTTGATTAGACTAATGAAACTTAACCAATATAACGTGGATGGGTGGGTTAAGTAAAACCGGACTTGATTTCTAGATGACACTTAATCATATAACACGATTAGAGGATGGGTTAGTTTAACCTGAATGGGTCGATAACACCCGACTAGTATAACGCGATGCATGGTAAGGTTAAGTAAACTAAAAAGGGTAACACTTAACCGTTATAATTTGATTGGGGGATGGGGTTAAGTCATGAATCGCTTGAATATACTTAACCAATCTAACATGATAAATTGATGGGGTTAAGTCATAAATCGCTTGAATATACTTAACCAATCTAACATGATAATTTGATGGAGTTAAGTCATGAATCGCTTGAATATACTTAGCCAATCTAACATGATAATTTGATGGGGTTAAGTCATGAATCGCTTGAATATACTTAACCAATCTAACATGATAATATGATGGGGTTAAGTCATGAATCGCTTGAATATACTTAACCAATCTAACATGATAATTTGATGGAGTTAAGTCATGAATCGCTTGAATATACTTAACCAATCTAACATGATAATTTGATGGGGTTAAGTCATGAATCGCTTGAATATACTTAACCAATCTAACATGATAATTTGATGGGGTTAAGTCATGAATCGCTTGAATATACTTAACCAATCTAACATGATAATTTGATGGGGTTAAGTCATGAATCGCTTGAATATACTTAACCAATCTAACATGATAATTTGATGGTGTTAAGTCATGAATCGCTTGAATATACTTATCAATCTAACATGGTAATTTGATGGGGTGAAGTCATGAATCACTTGAATATACTTAACCAATCTAACATGGTAACTTGATGAGGTTAAGTCATGAATCGGTTGAATATACTTAACCAATCTAACACGATAATTTGACGGGGTTAAGCTTGAATATACTTAACCAATCTAACACGGTAACATTATGGGGTTAAGCTTGAATATACTTAACCAATTCGACACGATGATTCGGATAGGGTTAAGTCATGAACCGCTGGAATACGCTTAACCAACTTGACATGTGACTCGTAGGGCTAAGTCATGAACTTGAATGACAATACTTAGCCAACTTGACATGACATGTAGACGGGTTAAGTCACGAACTTGGATGACCACACTTAACCAACTTGACATGCTAGACTGGTAGGGGTTAAGTCTTGAATTTAGATGACAACACTTAACCTGCTAGATGAAAACCCTAGTTACACGGTCATTTTCAGCAGTAACCCTCTTGGATGTATCATGATACCCTAGGGACTAGGCTAGGGTGGGGCACGATTACTGGGCTGATTGTAAGCGACCAAAACGACGGCTGAGTTTGGTGCGCCATTGTAGGTTCAGGCGGACTATGGTCGTGCACGTAGTCCGGAGTTGATAAAGCAGGCATGGGCACCAGTAGTTTTACACTGTGCGTGCTTGGAATGGTGTTAGTGGTTGACACCCTAGGGTTTGATACACCCTAGGGTAGACCTAGCACATAGTAGCTACATTCGTGATTGGGTCGTATGACACCGACACACGACGAGCTAGGTCTTGTAGGGAGCCGATCGACTAAAGCGTGACGTGGGGCATTGTTCGACAGGTAGCGTAATCCCTAGTGGTCCTAGGTGGCATAAACCCTAGTCAAAAACGTCCATTAGGTAGCGTAATCCCTAGTGGTCCTAGGTGGCATAAACCCTAATCAAATCTAGAAATTGTTCATTAGGTAGCATAATCCCTAGTGGTCCTAGGTGGCGTAAATCCTAGTTGAACACGCGATAATTCATGATAAGGGAATCAGGCCAGAACAAGGATGGCAATCCGAGCGATTTCAAGGATGGTGACACTACGTTGTAGTGGTACAGAATAACGTGATGAAACCCGTACAGTATACAGTAAGGGACTATTCATATACATGGAAGAGATGATATGAGTTAGGATGCTAGTACGGTTGGTGCAGAGGACGTTAGACATGCGATGCTATTCCGAGTTTACGTTGGTTATCCTGTTACCTTGGTTATCTTGTTACTTGAGTTTATCCTGTTATCTTAGTTTGATCTGTTTACCTTGTCATCATGCTTATATTTACTTTCGGTTTATACATGTCATGTTACTCTTACCTGTTTTTAGGCTGAAAGTCACTAGGACTTACTCAGTCTTTATGACTGACCCCATTTTGTTTTGCCTCTTTTTCTTCTGTTTCCACCCCCCCCCCCCCCCAGGTTTGCAGGGAGGAAATGTTGCTACTTAGTGCGGATTTTCGGCTTCAAGATCATCATCTATGGCTTGGACTTTTCTTGGCTATGGCTACTTTACTGTTTTACTTAGGGAATAATTTATGACTATGGTTTTATGCTTCTTTATTATTGCAAGACAGGTTTCGATGTAAGTAATTTAATGGCACTTTGATGTAAAAGGTTTTAGACCTTACTACTTTTGTTAAGTAATGAAATCATGTTTTCTTCCGCTGTTTCTATATGTTCTGTCTTGTAATATTTCTGTGCATGTTTACCTAGATAATACTCCACCAAAGCTAGTGTATTCCCTTTGTGAGTGACCCTAGCGGAGGTGGGGTGTTACATTTGGTATCAGAGCAGAATGTTATCAGATTGGGCAAAGGATTTTAAAACCTTCTGAAACTATTTTCAAGCCATTTTACAAAGAAGCATTTTTCAAGAAATTTTTTAAAGAAAAAGGCTATTCCCCAAGAAGCCATTAGCATTATCCTTCGTTCCCTTGATTGAATCTCTCTTCCTTTCTTTCCTCCGCCTGTAGTCACAGTAGTTTTAACTATGACTAATCCTTTTCTAGCTACGTAAATGTTTTCCATGCGATGGAGGAAGTTCTCAAGAGACCCGTTACCGTGTTATACAAGAAAGGATAGGAGTGGATAAGGCGAATAAGACTCAGCACAAGAAGGCATTTAAGTACTATAGGACAAGGACATGGGAAAAGAACAGGATCGTCGAGAGGGCAATTGTATACTCTCGCCTAAGAGGGATGGTAACGTTTCCGTTAAAGGTTTTCCTTTCTATCATCCCGTTAGGACTTTGTTTTGTACATCGCATCCTTTTTAAATCTTGCTTCGATAGTTGAGTCTCTGCACCTTAGTACTAGCACAATGGAGGGTCCCGTTTTGTCTCAAATCATGTTGGGAGATCGTCCCATTTATTCATGACTTGTTTGGATTTGAGGACATCTATGACTTTTGGGAATAATGCTTATGTTTTTGACCTATGGGTTGATTCTAGGAATGAAGTGGTCATCCCGTAAGGGTGCCATTCTCGGGTCGGAAAGGAGGGTAGTTGGACTCTTGACTTGCCTCGATAATACCCTCGAAGTCTCGTGTAACCTTTAGGGTTCTGTCATGATTGGTTTCCCAGAATCTCTTGATGCATTTGTTGGTAATTCGTTCTAGTAGAGTTCACCCCTAAGGCGGATGGTTCATTTCGCTTGTGCATGAGATATGGAAATCACTCTAGTAAGTACACTTGGTAACATGGTTGGCATCTGTTTGTTTTCAAGAGATAAGTTCTTCTGCGTGGAATGCTGTAGAGCAAGAAAACGAGATCCATGATTCACTAGTGAATTTTGGAAAGCTTGCATGAAAACAAAGAGTACACAGATATGAATGAACCAAATATACCATAGGGAGAATAAGTAAAAGTGGAACGAGAGGCGACAATGAAGTGAGTTCCAGCTCATATTTGGAAATAGGAGTTAAGAGGCCACGAAATCATGAAGTTAGAGACAGCCAAAGCACAATGGAGTTAAGCTCAAGGAAATGCGACTTAGAAGACTGAAGACTAGATACGCGCATCATATCTCTTTTTAAGAGTATATCCTTGATCCCTATTTTTATGTAGAGCTTACTCGCATGCTATCTTTTATGCATATCCTCTCGGTCCTATTTTCGATCTTATTTCTGTTGCAAAATTCCATAGGGGGTATGACTCATCGGTTAGTAATACATGTCAGGATTTGAAGGTGTCCGTTAGGTTGACTAAACCTTTTGGGCTTTATAGGATATGGGTTGGGTTTAGAAAGGGAATTCTTGTAATCCGAAAAGGAGTTTATCTTACTTATTTTCTCGATCCTATCTTGAGGAACTTAGGTAGAACCCTATGGATGCAAACATGTATTTGAAACATGTTATGATTGATGTTTGCGAAGTGGTTGCAAGTGGTCGCGAGTGGTTGCTCGTGGATGCATGAATACACATTAGGCACTAGATCGGCTCAGACACATTTTCATGTTGCATATGCATGAGTGTTTATACTTGTTTATGGATGAAATTGAATGTGTTATCATGTGGATATTGCATATGGATGAATGTTTATGCACATATAGTGTTTACGTGACTAGGACTATTTGCATACATGTGGATTCATGGCACTAAACATATTTTGCATTTAGAGGATCAATCAGGCCTGATCAATTGCATTAGATAAGGAACATATACACACACTTTCTGCATATGTTCATACAGCATTAGAAATCTTTTAAGGACAGTGGATGCCTGTGGATGATGCTTTGAGTAGATGGATGATTGGATGGTAGGACACATCCTCCTTAACTTGGAGATTTCGGGGACGAAATCCTTAAAGGAGGGGAGAATGTAACAACCCGAATTTTTAATAACGCGTTAAGACAAGAATCAAGGCAGAAATAAATTTTAAAATAAGAATCAAGTGAAATGGGTTGTGCCATTGCGTTCGTCTTGGAATTCTGGTTGGAAACGAGTCCGAAATTTCGTAAATCGGAGTCCGTATGACCGAGATATGGCCCATAGAAGATTTCAGAAAATTCAAAATTCAGCCCGAAATTCGAAATCAGCTCCAAACAGATTGGGCGGGAAATTTTCCCGCCCTACCCCAGGTCGACTGGGGGGGTCGACTGGGGAGTCGACCTGCCCCCCCCCCCCCCAGGTCGACTGGGGAGTCGACCTCCCTGGTCGGGCCAGGTTAGCCTGGTGCACCTGCTTGCTTGTGTGGTCTGGTAGGTTGGCCTGTGACGATTTTCAGTTGTTCAGATCTAAACTAGGGTTAATCTAAGGGCCTAAACTAGTCCTAACTCCTATAAAAACACCCTAAGACCTAACCCAAATCACTAAAAATCATTCTAGCAACTAAGTGCTGCCAAAATCTCTCTTGATCATGGCCTCCATCTCCAACTTCAAAGGCTTGAGCTTTCAAACTAGATCCATGACAAAGGAGCAAGCTTTCTACATCAAATCAAGGAAGTAGAGCATCATCTCAACACCATTCTATGACGTTTCTTGCTCTTACTCCTCTAGCCACGATTTGTAAGTTCTAGATGCTTTTAGATTGAAATGATAATTTGAATATGACATGTGATAAAGTTGAAATTGGATCTATGCATGATATTCAATCCATGCTCATTCTTGTTCATTTTTTTCTTGACCTTTGGGGATGTTGCCATGACATCAATTTGAACCTATGCATGTCGCTAATCACTCTTTCATGTCCTTATCATGCATGTAATGATGTTTTTCTCTCGGATCTTGTTTTATGCAAAGTTTCTACCTTCCCCTATTTATTTTCTTTTGATGAACCTTGGTCAATTTCGGACCTAGGCCTAAACTACGATTTACATGCGAATTGTATACGGGGAAATTTGGGGTATTGCCAATGTAATTTGCAAATTTGGGCATACATGAATTGGAATATGAATTAAATCACGAGTTTTGGGGACTATGTAAGTTAAATCAAGGGATTGGGCTTATGTAAATTAGGCATAAGTGGAATTGGGAACATGAACCATGATGTGGGTTATTTGGGCATGAATGCGACAAAAATGTAATTTTGGCTAGAACTTGGACATATGTAAAGTGGCTAGAATTGGGTACATATTTTCATGGGCATGTAAGGTGGAATTTGGGCATATGCTTAGTAATATGTAAAGTGGGGATTTTGACTTAGATGACACGTATGTAATTAACAATCTAACGGATGTCTCTAACACGAGGTTAGACTTGAGTTGTGGTGTAATTCTGCCCGGAACCGCCCGACATATCCAGTGACCACAACAATAATAGTATAATGTGAGAAGTCGTAGGAAAAGATTAGATTGTGGTAATGCATGAATCCGAGGTTGGAATGGATTTGCGGTGTAATTCTGCCCGGAACCGCCCGGCATATCCAGTGACTGCAAATAAGTCCAATATGAGAGGTTGATGCATTAGTAAATAATAAATGAATATGACATGGACGGGTGGGTTAAGTAACTTGATTAGAATAATGACACTTAACCAATATGACATGGACGGGTGGGTTAAGTAACTTGATTAGACTAATGACACTTAACCAATATAACGTGGATGGGTGGGTTAAGTAAAACCGGACTTGATTTCTAGATGACACTTAACCATATAACACGATTAGAGGATGGGTTAGTTTAACCTGAATGGGTCGATAACACCCGACTAGTATAACGCGATGCATGGTAAGGTTAAGTAAACTAAAAAGGGTAACACTTAACCGTTATAATTTGATTGGGGGATGGGGTTAAGTCATGAATCGCTTGAATATACTTAACCAATCCAACATGATAATTTGATGGGGTTAAGTCATGAATCGCTTGAATATACTTAACCAATCTAACATGATAATTTGATGGAGTTAAGTCATGAATCGCTTGAATATACTTAACCAATCTAACATGATAATTTGATGGGGTTAAGTCATGAATCGCTTGAATATACTTAACCAATCTAACATGATAATTTGATGGGGTTAAGTCATGAATCGCTTGAATATACTTAACCAATCTAACATGATAATTTGATGGGGTTAAGTCATGAATCGCTTGAATATACTTAACCAATCTAACATGATAATTTGATGGGGTTAAGTCATGAATTGCTTGAATATACTTAACCAATCTAACATGATAATATGATGGGGTTAAGTCATGAATCGCTTGAATATACTTATCAATCTAACATGATAATTTGATGGGGTGAAGTCATGAATCGCTTAAATATACTTAACCAATCTAACATGGTAACTTGATGAGGTTAAGTCATGAATCGCTTGAATATACTTAACCAATCTAACACGATAATTTGACGGGGTTAAGCTTGAATATACTTAACCAATCTAACAAGGTAACTTGATGGGGTTAAGCTTGAATATACTTTACCAATTTGACACGATGATTTGGATAGGGTTAAGTCATGAACCGCTGGAATACGCTTAACCAACTTGACACGTGACTCGTAGGGCTAAGTCATGAACTTGAATGACAATACTTAGCCAACTTGACATGACATGTAGACGGGTTAAGTCACGAACTTGGATGACCACACTTAACCAACTTGACATGCTAGACTGGTAGGGGTTAAGTCTTGAATTTAGATGACAACACTTAACCTGCTAGAAGAAAACCCTAGTTACACGGTCATTTTCAGCAGTAACCCTCTTGGATGTATCACGATACCCTAGGGACTAGGCTAGGGTGGGGCACAATTACTGGGATGATTGTAAGCGACCAAAACGATGACTGAGTTTGGTGCGCCATTGTAGGTTCAGGCGGACTATGGTCGTGCACGTAGTTCGGAGTTGAAAAAGCAGGCATGGGCACCAGTAGTTTTACACTGTGCGTGCTTGGAGTGGTGTCAGTGGTTGACACCCTAGGGCTTGATACACCCTAGGGTGGACCTAGCACAGAGTAGCTACATTCGTGATTGGGCCGTCTGACACCGACACACGACGAGCTAGGTCTTGTAGGGAGCCGATCGACTAAAGCGTGACATGGGGCGTTGTTCGATAGGTAGCGTAATCCCTCGTGGTCCTAGGTGGCATAAACCCTAGTCGAAAACGTCCATTAGGTAGCGTAATCCCTAGTGTTCCTAGGTGGCATAAACCCTAATCAAATCTAGAAATTGTTCGATAGGTAGCATAATCCCTAGTGGTCCTAGGTGGCATAAATCCTAGTTGAACACACGATAATTCATGATAAGGGAATCTGGCCAGAACAAGGATGGCAATCCGAGCGATTTCAAGAATGGTGACACTACGTTGTAGTGGTACAGAATAACGTGATGAAACCCGTACGATATACGGTAAGGGACTATTCATATACATGGAAGAGATGATACGAGTTAGGATGCTAGTACGGTTGGTGCAGAGGACGTTAGACATGCGATGCTATTCCGAGTTTACCCTGGTTATCCTGTTACCTTGGTTATCTTGTTACTTGAGTTTATCCTATTATCTTAGTTTGATCTGTTTACCTTGTCATCATGCTTATATTTACTTTCGGTTTATACATGTCATGTTACTCTTACCTGTTTTTAGGCTGAAAGTCACTAGGACTTACTCAGTCTTCATGACTGACCCCGTTTTGTTTCGCCTCTTTTTCTTCCGTCCCCCCCCGGTTTGCAGGGAGGAAATGTTGCTACTTAGTGCGGATTTTCTGCTTCAAGATCATTATCTATGGCTTGAACTTTTCTTGGCTATGGCTACTTTACTGTTTTACTTGGGGAATACTTTATGACTATGGTTTTATGCTTCTTTATTATTGCAAGACAGGTTTCGATGTAAGTAATTTAATGGCACTTTGATGTAAAAGGTTTTAGACCTTACTACTTTTGTTAAGTAATGAAATCATGTTTTCTTCTGCTGTTTCTATATGTTATGTCTTTTAACATTTCTGTGCATGTTTACCTAGATAATACTCCACCAAAGCTAGTGCATTCCCTTTGTGATTGACCCTAGCGGAGGTGGGGTGTTACACTCATCTTATATCTGTGTTGTTGCGGTTACTAGATGTGTCGGGCGGTTCTGGGCAGTTTTACACCACAACTCAATCTAACCTCGGGTATTTCTTTGGCATGATACACTAACCTCTCACATTAGATAGGTGTTATTGCGGTTACTGGATGTGCAGGGCGGTTTCGGGCAGTTTTACACCACAACTCAATCTAACCTGGGTTAGGCATGTTCATACTTTTATTTAATTTACATATTCATCATTTATGTCAAGTTTATATGTAAACTATCCACAAGTGTTGTAATGTCGCATTTACTATTTAAATTATGTTCATAATTAATGGTATACAATTTATATCATTTCATGCTATTAATCATTTACATGATTATGAGCCAATCTATGCCATTAACATGTAAATTTAATGTTTTACCTCAACATTTCCCCCTGTTATTCGTTCGCATTATTTACATAGAAGTTAGGCTCGCAAATTAGCCTAACTCATAAACAAAAGGGAAAAGAAAGGAACATGTAGCATTCCAAAATCACAAAATAACTTGAATCTAACTAAGCATGTGTAACGCAAATTTTTTTATGAACAATACAAACTTAATCGAGCATGTCAATGTTAACTTGCACTTGAGTTAGATCCAATTAACATAGATCTTAAGCATATGAACAGGAATTTACATAGATCTTAAACATATGTATTAACTTGGATCTAAACATGTAAGCATATATGAACATGACTTAGTTTTTGAACATGTACATAACATAACATAAAAGCAAGCATGTAGATCTAAACATATAAGCATATATGAACATGACTTAGCTTATGAACATCTACATAACATAACATAAAAGAAAGCATGTAAACATATAAGCATATATGAACATGACTTAGTTTATGAACATGTACATAACATAACATAAAAGCATCACCAAATTAATATACAATATGATAGGTTCAATTATACAAATCACAATAGTCTCATAGGCATAGTTAATTTCATATTTGTCATAAGGATAAACATGAATCAGAATCACAATTAGGCATAGTTCTAGACTCGATATATTTCATGTCGCGACTTTTATATATTTAAATCTGAAATATAACTGAACTTACAGAAAAAGAACAGTTCTTGTATTCTGGAATCTGATTTTTGAATTTGTTAAGCTATCCCTTTGATGTAGACTATTGATGTTCTTCTAATTGATTTCTAGCTGAAGAAGATATTCTGGTTTTAAGAAGATGGAGGCTACGTTTTAGTTCAGAGAGAGACAGCATGACGGCTTCATAGAATGTGTTATGTGTTTTAGGTTTTGGGTTTGAGTTGATTATATGGAAGTCTAGGATTAATTCTAGCCTTTAGACCAGTCTAGGAGAAATCAAAGCCATCCAAACCAAAGAGATGTGTCACTCAGCCAATCACAGTATGACACATAAGCCCTAATACATCAGAATTCGTCACCGGGCCAATCAGAGAAGGCCACATTTGCTCAGAACTACAGAAATCGTCACGGGAATTGGATCTCGGAAGGGGTCTACCCCCCTTGAGGGGGGTCGACACCTATGTTGACCCCCCTTAAGTGGGGTCGACACCATTTGAGAAAGATCTTTCCCGCTTAATCGTCTTTGACTTATTTTGGTTCTGGAGATGATTTTGTGTGTATATATATACTTCCTTGTGCGTATACAAACTTCTACGACTTATAACTTCTTCATACGTTGTCCGATTTACGCAAACTCGGACTCTATCCCATGCAGAATTCCGAGATGAACGCAATGGCGTAACCTATTTCCCTTAATTCCCACTTTTAAGATTAAGTATTCTTTGATTCGTTATTTTAACATTCATTGAAAATACAGAGTGTTACATGGGCATTCACAAAACCGCTTTAAAACACATGAAGGAAACTACGAATTCTTGGTCATGCCTTTTGGCTTGACCAATGCGCCATTAACTTCTCATTCCTTGATTAAAACGGTTTTTAAAAACTATCTTAGGATGTTCATACTTCTGTTCTTTAATGACATTCTTGTATATAGAAAAAACTGGCAAGAACACTTACATCACTTAATCTTGGCTTTGCAAGTTCTCAAGGATAATCAACTAGTTGCAAAACTCTCTAAATGCAACTTTGCACAAGAGCCAGTTGATTATCTGGGGCATGTAATCTCTCACAATGGAGTGGCAATCAATTTCTCCAAATTTCAAGCAATCAAAGAATGGCCAACACCTACTTCTCTAAAGTCAGTTCAAGGATTTTTGGGACTTTCTAGCTACTATAGGAAATTCATAAAAAAATATGGAATAATAGCCAAACCACTTACAAATTTGCTAAAGAAGAATGCCTTCATTTTGGAACTCAATGGCTAAAGCAGCATTTGAACAACTAAAGGACAAACTCACTCAATCACCCATTCTAGCTATTCCTGACTTCTCCAAGGAATTCATTTTGGAATGTGATGCCTCGAAAAATGGAGTAGGAGTTGTACTCTTACAGGATAACAAGCCAATTGCATTTATCAGTCAAGCTTTACAAGGGAAACCTACTACTGTCAACCTATGAAAAAGAATTACTTGCCTTAATTCGTGCTACAATGAAATGGCCTTAGTACTTATTGGGAAAAAAAATTATCATCTAGAATGACCATCAAAGCCTCAAATATTCATTGGACCAAAGATTGAATCACAACATTCAACATAAATAGTTAAATAAGCCTCATGGATTTGACTTCATGGTTCAATACAAACCTAGAATAGAAAATACAGTTGTCGATTGCTTATCAACGAAATTTGATACTTCCAACAATCAAAAGCCTCTTCAATTGCAAGCAATTTCCATAGTGCAGAACCCGTGGGTAGAAGAAATTAAAATCTATCAATCACTATCCCATTTTATAACTCAGTTGAGCTAAAAATCCAAGACCCTGGATCCAAGTATAAGAAGCTAGAAGGACTGTATTTTTACAAAGGAGGAATTTTAATCAGCCCACATGCAACCAAACTTAAAGAGAAATTACTGCGTGAATTTCATGAAACACCATTTGCAGGTCATTTAGGGGTTCAACGAACATTACACAAAATTAAGAAAGTTTTCATTGGCTAGGTATTAAAAGTGATGTTCAAAAATTCATAACTTCTTGCGATATTTGCCAAAGAATTAAAGTAGAAAACATAAACTCCCTTAGGCTGTTACAACCCCTCCTAATTCCTGACCAAATTTGGGATCATATAAGCATGGAATTCATTGTCCAACCTCCTAAAATCACTCATACTCTGTCATTTTAGTAGTAGTTGATAAGCTCTTAAAGTATGCACATTTTCTACCACTCAGTCATATGTTTTCTGCACAACAAGTGGCCCAAGCATTTTTTGACAACATAGTTAAACACTATGTACTCCCTAGATCAATCATCAGCGTTAGGGATTCAATCTTAACTAGGTCAATTTGGAAAGAATTATTCAAGCTTCAAGGACATAAATTATCACTAAGCACGATTGAAATGTCATATTCGTTGTTTTTGCAGTCATAAACCTAAGGAATGGCCCAAACGGTTATCATTAGAAGAACTTTGGTACAACACAACATGGAAATCAAGCACCAATACCATACCTTTTGAAGCCGTTTATGGCAGAAAACCACCTACAATTCTAAGCTTCATCCCAAAACTGCGAAAGTTTAGCAAGTAGAAGAAGCTTTATTTTCTAGGGATGTCACATTACAAATCTTAAAAGACAAGCTGACCTAGGCCAAGGAGAAAAATGAGGCATTTTGCAGAAAAAAAGAGAAAACCCCGAGATTTTCAAGTTGATGATTGGGTGTGCCTTAAACTTCAACCCTACAGACAGCTAACACCCGGTAGTAGACACACTCATAAACTTTCACCAAAATATTATGGTCCATTTAAGGTACATGAGAAAATTAGTGTTGTTGCCTATAAGCTACAACTTCCAGAACAAGTAAAGATTCATCTTGTGTTTATCATCTCACAACTCAAAAGAATAATTGGAACCAACATATAAGTTAACTCAGAACTACCCTCGTATATGATTAACAAATTATGGACGAACCTAAGAAAATTTTAGCAAGAAGAATGGCCAAAGTCAATAATACGAACACCACACGGACATTGATTAAATGGAGGCAGAAAGGAGAAGATGAAGCAAGTTGGGAGTTTTTTTGGATTTGATAGCCAAATTCCCCACATTCGACCTTGAGACAAGGTCGAATTTTATGGGGAAGGGGATCTATTACGTGTCCAGGAAGGTTGATAGCTTGCATGGTGGAGATTATACACAAGGAACAGTGGACACAACGTACAGGCAGTATGCTTTGGAAATAGCAAGGGAGCACGTTAGTTACAAATGCATTTCAATAAAAGAATTGCTTTACAAAATGCATGTGAATAGTGGTCCTAGGCCAGATGTCAAGCCGGTATTTATTACTGTTGCTTTTAGCACGTCCTCGCCTATATATAAGGCTGTAGATATGAAAGAAGGAGCTGTGAATTTGCCTCCATTTCCTTGTTTACATTTTCTTTTTTTTGTTATTTTGTATTTCCTGTATCTTTTCGTTCTCCTTATAGTCACACTCTTCCATTAATGGTGAAACCAAAAACTAAAAGCTCAAGTGAGATCTCACATATAAGGTTACCTATGAACTGGAAAATTAAATTGTATCACGTTGTAACTATATATGTATATAGATGTAGTGCATTTGGAAAAATAATCAGAAGTTCTCCGCAAAATAAGCTCGGAGAAATTTCTCTTTAATTTCGAAAGTAATCTGCATGGGATGATAGTTTCTATCAAGCCTGTGGCTTTTTCTTGGCAACAAGTGCTGAATGTCAGGTAATCTGTGGACAAAATCTTAAAGAAATATTCTTGTAGCGGGAATGCATGATACCCGCAATTTCACTGCAAATTTGTCCCCACTCTATAGTTACCAATAATAACAATTGTAGAGACGCTATACTAAGAACAGAGTGCAACAGAACAATCAACGAAATGAATTTGTGGTATAACAACACAATCCGACTAGCACACAAGAGGATGCAGCAAACAATAAAAAGGAAAAACAATAGATCAGAAAGTAAGGAAATTCAATTGAGGCTTGCTTTAGCAATTTCCATAAGATTTTTTAATTAGCCTCAAAGGATACAGCAACCGAAGACCACACGAGATAGTGATGATTATGTCAGTCTTTGGGCAAAGGAAGAGGAAGAAGATTAGAAAAATTCATTAGGAATGTGATCAGGATTCATCATGTATTTATAATCTTTAAACAGTTACAGTCGCATCTGCTAAACGTTTGAATTTCAATTAAAACAGTCGCATCTATATTATAACGGGCTGCACCTGTTCCTCTTCGACTGTTGACGAGTTGTATACCCGTTTCTTGTTGGGTAGCACCCATGTTCATTGCCGCATATACTCAAAAACTAGCCAAAATTGGTTAAGTTTTTCGTAGAAAAAATAAGATTTCATTCTAGACCCAAACCCAGACCCGACCCGACCCTGTTCGATACGGGACGGGAGGGCGGCAGGCGCGCGTGTGTTTGGTTCATATGATATAGGTCCTTCCCCTCGCACAAAACTGCCTGACCCTAAGGGCCAATACAGGGAGTGAGGAATAGATATATATACATAGATCTTATCTTCTTTTTGCCAATGTGGGACTAAAGTATATGTCATTCATCTCTTTGAATTCTAACAATCCCCCACATGAATGATATTATACTTTTCCGCGTCAAAAAGTCATCACCTTCTCCCTTAAACAGGTTTGGTTTGTTCAAGTTGGCTGTCTTAATCGACATTTGCTCCGCTGCCATCTCTGCATAAAAGTCTTAAGATGTGAGACATGTGTAGAAGCAAAAATGGTTAAGAAACCATTTCAGACTATTGAAAGAAGTACTGAACCATTACAAATGATTCATACTGACTTATGTGATTTCAAAAACTTACCTACAAAAGCAGGGAAAAAGTATTTTATCACATATATTGATGATTATACAAGATATTGCTATGTATATCTTTTAAATAGTAAAGATGGAGCAATTGCGTCGTTTGTAAAATATAACGCTGAAGTAGAAAATCAGCTAAATAAAAAGATCAAAATACCAAGATCTGATCGAGGTGGAGAGTATGAATCACCATTTGAACAATTCTGTGTAGAAAACCGTATAATTCATCAAACAACAGCTCCATATTCACCATAACAAAATGGTATTGCTAAAAGAAAGAACAGAACATTAAAATACATTATTAACGCATTGTTCATAACCTCTGGTTTACCAACAAACATTTGGGGGATAGCCTTAAATATGTATAACCACATTTTAAACAAGGTTCCTCACAATAAAACATGAGCAATTCCATATGTGTTATGGAAAGGACATAAACCAAGTTTTATATACCTCAAAATGTGGGGGTGCTTGGCAAAAGTTCCAGTTCCGCCTCCTAAGAGAGTCAAACTTGGACCAAAAACAGCGGGCTGCTACTACCTAGGGACAACCCAAAATAGTAGCGCCTACAGACTTTTAGTTTTCAATTCCGATATAGCTAATATTCAAATAAATACAATCATGGAATCAAGAGATGCTTCATTCTTTGAAGATGTGTTTCCGCACAAAAGGAATGAAGGAACTTATGTCCCTAGGAGGACAAGAAAAGAATCGACCAATTCACATGAAGAAGAAAATCATCGTGAAATTGAGGAAATAGAACCCATAAGAAGTGTAAGGGCTAGAACTTCCAAGATATTTGGTCCGGAGTTTTTACATATATGTTAGAACACGAACCTCAAGCTTACAAGGAAGCAATGTCATCTTCTGAATCTACATGTTGGAAAGAAGCAACCCAAAGTGAGATTATTCAATTCTAAGCAACAAAACTTGGGAAATTGTTGATATTCCACCTAGAATAAAACCAATTGGTCGCAAATGGATTTTCAAGAAGAAAATGAAAGCAGATATCGATAAATATAAAGCCAGATTAGTAGCCAAAGGATATCATCAAAAAGAAGGTGTGGACTTATTTGATACGTATTCACCAGTAACGCGAATAACCTCAATAAGAATGCTAATAACAATTACATCCATCTATAATTTAGATGTTCATTAAATGGATGAAAAGACAGCATTCTTGAATAGCGATCTCAATGAGGAAATCTACATGGAGCAACTAAAAGGTTTTATTTCAAAAGGAAATGAAAAAAAGTATGGAGATTAGTAAAATCCTTATATGGACTAAAACAAGATCCAAAACAATGGCACGCAAAATTTGATAGCGTCATGATGAAAAATGGTTTTTGTATAAATGAATGTCATAAGTGTGTTTATTGTAAACAAGTAGGACAATCATATGTGATGATTTGTCTATATATAGACAATATGCTATTTTTTGGTCCGAATACCTGAGTGATAGAGACCATAAAGAAAATGTAATAAACAATTTTGATATGAAAATTTTAGGAGTTGCAGACGTTATTTTAGGGATTAAAATAATAAGAACACCTAATGGAATTGAATTGTCTCAGACACATTATGTAGACAAAGTGATCGACAAATTTAAAATTTTTGGAATTAAAGAAGTACGAACACCTTTTAATCCATCTGAAATACGACATAAAAACACAAACGAGAGTGTCATGCAACTGGAATACTCTCGTGTAATAGGATGTCTCGTGTATCTCATGAATTGCACAAGACTAGATATAGCTTATGCAGTAAGTCGATTAAGCAGGTACACAAGCAATCCAGGGAAGGAACATTGGAAAGCACTAATGAGAGTGCTAGGATATTTGAAAAATACAACAAACAATTCCTTACACTATGGAAAATATCCAGTCGTATTAGAAAGATATAGTGATGCAAACTGAATGGCTGATTCAGAGGAATCAAAATCAACGAATTGTTATGTATTTACCTAGCAGGGGCAGCAATGTCATGGAAATCTACTAAACAAACATGCATAGCTCTATCCACTATGGAATCAAAGTTCATCGCCTTAGATAAATCAAGCGAAGAAGCAGAATGGCTTCGTAATTTTTTAGAAGATATCCCATTCTGGCCTAAACCTGTACCAGCCATATGCATACACTGCAATAACCAAGCAGCGCTAAGTAGAGCGCATAATTTTGTGTATAATAGAAAGTCATGACATATTTGTAGATGCCATAACACGGTTAGGAAGTTACTCTCAAATGGAACTATTTTCATAGATTATGTGAGAACAAATGATGACCTAGCGGATCCGTTTACTAAAGGTTTACCAAGAGATTGAATTGACTGCGCATCGATGGGAATGGATTTAAAAGCCTAGACCAATAAGAGTTATTTTATACGGAAATCTATCCTAGCGACTGGAGATCCACTATGGAATCATGACGTAATGCATTTTTTGGACATAGTCCTACTCCATTCCTATAGTGCACAATAAAAATGCATGGCTACAGAAGTGTTACAAGGTTAAAACAATGATTTTTAATGATGACTATATCTTGTAGATAACAAGTGGGTATATGTAGGATACTCTTAATGGTTGCGATCACCTAAGTTAGTGTGAGATGGGTCGGCTCTATGAGAATTTTTAAGGCTAGAATTCTCTATAACACTCGCAAAACCAGAAAGTGTTCAGGACCAAAACAAACATAACCAAGAGACTGGATGAGAAGGGAATTAATGATTCGTAAAGCTTATTGTTTGGATATACAATAAAGGCTGAAGGTTCAAGATGAAATAATTCACCGATTAGCCAAGCAGATCTGATAAGTTTTAACTAGGGAAAGTTCAAATGAGAT
The DNA here is from genome assembly GCA_030737875.1 of Allium sativum. Lineage (NCBI taxonomy): Eukaryota > Viridiplantae > Streptophyta > Magnoliopsida > Asparagales > Amaryllidaceae > Allium > Allium sativum. Next base: position 299,060,353 of record CM060925.1, on the reverse strand, counting down.
ATCTACTTATCCACGATAAAGCATTATTCGATACGTAGTTTGAGATATTACACTTTGTGTGGGAGAATACTATAATATCATTCATGTGGGGGTTTATTAGAATTCAAAGAGAGGAATGATATATACTTTAGTCCCACATTGGAAAAAAGAAGATAAGATCAATGTATATATATATATATATATATATATTCCTCTCTCCTTATATCGGCCCTTAGGGTCAGGTAATTTTGTGCGAGGGGGAGAACCTATATCATATGAACCGAACACACAAATGCACGCGCCGCCCGCCCATCCCATAACGAACCAGACCGGGCCGAGTCGGATCTAGGTTTGCATCTAGAATGAAATCTTATTTTTGCTACGAAAAACTTAACCAATTTTGGCTAGTTTTTTGACTAGATGTGGCAATGAACATGGGTGCGACCCTATAGAAAACGGGTTTACAGCCCATCAACAGATAAAGAGGAACGGGTGCAGCCTGTTATAATACATATGCGACTGTCTGAATTGAAATTCAAACGTTTAACAGACGCGACTCTAACTGTTTGAAGATTATAAATACGTGACGATTCTTGATCACATTCCCAACACAAAGTTGAAGAGTGTCAAGATCTTCGAACAATTTTCTGTTCAGTTTACTTCAAGGTAAGAAAAATAGAATCATTACCTACTCGTAGAGCTGCGTAAAACTTCGAAGTTATGTCAGCAAAAGCCAAATCCTGGCCATCTTAGGCCACTTTTTGTGCATCGGTGCCAATTCCAAGCCTTCTAAAAAACTCATGGTGACGATGCTGGCAATAACTTGAATTAATGGCATTAATTGTTCACAACACCATATTGGTCGAGTTCATAATCACATACTTGTAGTTCACATTCCACAAACTGCTTTGTCCTGAGAAATAATCAATGACTGGCTATATGTTTAAGGAAAAACAATGTGTGTGTGTGTATTACAAAGGAGTATATATGTTTGACTAAACTTAAGCCTTCTTCACTTTCAGACGTAGTTGCTTTGAATGCACGTGTCCTATCTAGAGACAACACATGAGGTCCTCGTCTATTTATAGCTGACGAACTTGGTTTGGATACAAATCGAAGGGTACTACTAGTAGCTGTTTTAGAAGATGGAGACATCTACGAAAATTTGCATGAAATGTTCATATTTTTTATGCGCATTTGAGAAGGAACAACAAGTGCTTGTGAAGATGCAATTAGAGAACTCATCATCTTGATAGAAGATACCGGAAGTGAGTATTTAAGCTTAGGGTTATGATCGTTGTTTGTAAAAGAATTTTGAACAGACTATCGCGCTATATTTATTGATAGATTAGAGATGATCATAGTTAACAGGCAACATGTAAAAGCTACTTTAATATTAATTTATATACTTTGAATATTAATTTAGTAAATTAGTCTTTAATTAATACCACCAAACGTTATCACATAATTTAATATTATTCATTTGACCATCTTCATAAATTTTGAAAATTTTATGAAGGATAAAAAATATGCAAATAAATAACATTCATAATAATGCTTTCACTCGTAAAATCATATAGCATCTCCAGCAGCACATCACAGATCAGAGGAGTAGGAAGAAAGAAAAACATGAGTAATCCAAATCTCTCCAACAGTAAATGGCTGCGTTTTTTTTTTCTTTAATCAAAGTTGTAAACGGGGATCCAATCCCCATTTAAAAGCTAATTTACCTTTCTTTTCTCCGACTTAAAGTTAAACGGTAATCAGTTTCCTGTATTCGAATCGCCGCTGAAGAAATAAATGGGGAAAACTCCGTTTTAATTGCTTTCCCACGTTCGAATTGCTACTGCTGTAGCGTGAGGGAAGCGATTTGAGCGTGAATTTCTCCCGTTTTTGGATGAATTGACGCTGTTGGAGATGATCTTACAGACATGGCACGCAACACTGATATCTAGCTCAACGTGCAAGCTGAAAATGTACACCACATCCACTGCACATTCTCCATTGTAAAATTATATTTTGTTCAGCCTAATGCATTGACTTGTCAAAACAATTTTTTATGATTCAATTAAATCGTGTACATGATTCATGAGGAATCAATATATGCAGTTTTGTCGTGTTATACTAAATATTATTGTATGAAAATAATGGTTCGATTTCTGATGATCTTTGCATTTTTTTTTCACCTCATGTTTGTTTCGGCCAAGTGAGTAGAAATTTCCTATTGTTCTGTATAATAATAGGAAGATGATAAAATATGCATATGATACTACATGATGACTTCATTTGTCTGAGCTTTTAGTTTAGGGCTGTCAACGGTTGCTTTTGGATACGAATAGTGTCATATCCGTATCCATATCTGAAATTATTTTCAGATATCGGATATCCTCATCCATTTAATCGGGTATCCATATCCACTTAATTTTCGGATACGGATGGATATCGGATATTTATCCGCTTCGCCTGTAAATAATAAATTTAAGAGCATAAATAAAAAAATTTGGATCAATATAAAATAATTTTTATGCTAATTTCTATAAAAAAAACCAAGAAAGAAACAAGTGTGATTATGAAACATTTTTTATACAAATATCCATAAGCATATCCAAAAATATTCCAAAATTAAATGCTAAAACAACCAATTTTTGACTAAGTATGGACAAAAATTTATACCATAGTAACATCCAACAGTTACAAAAAAAATTATTAACCCTATTTTTCTATTTTGTATTATATATTGCATTTATTAATCAGACGGATATTTTTCAGATACGGATACCACTATAACCATATCCATATCCGTAAACCTTTTCGGATATCGGATATCCATTTCGCTTTTCGGATAATGCCGGATAACGGATATTTCGGATACATATTTGGATGGATATCGGATTGTTCGGGTATTCATTGACAGCCCTACTTCTGTTTCCTCCTAAACGTGCTTCACGTAAAAGTAACGATTTTTGGTTTGGTGGCAATAAGAAATACTCTACAAAAATTATTTTATGTTACCTAAAAGGTGGGAGACGCATGTTGTTTTTATGTGTTCCTAAGTTCTATATAAACCTACGTATTGCAATATAACCACGTAACTGTTAGAGCATTCCAATGAGGCGTAGGACTGGATGTTCCATCCCAATTGGTTAACACCCAACCCACCTAAACAGCAAAAAAATGCATTTCTTGGATAACTTTTTTTCCAATCGACTAAGAAGTTATATTTTTTGTTTAAAAGTCGTGTGTTCTTATTCGGCTAAGGAAAATGGTGTGGATTACAATCCAAAGCCGTTGGATCGTAATCCACACCACAAAGTGTGGACTGGAATCCACACTATAAACCCTTAGCTGGCTATGGGAAGGTTGGCAAAGCAATTGAATGGTTGCTCTGGCAACCTTTGGGTTTGCCAAAGCAATCCCCTAAGCTCCAACCAAACCCCTGTTGGTGGTCGAATGGTTCTCGACCCAACCTTGGGTTGGGAATGCTTTTAGGAGGGCATGGCGTTGTTACTTTTAAAAGCGTCAATAAAAGTAATTGGTGACACTTTAGTGATGATGACATTGTTCTAGCGACTCCAAGTTGGACAAGTGGCATAAAATTTGTAAACCAATGTCTTGACACTCGTCGACATTAGATGCCGCTAACCTGTACTAAAAGTGTCATCGCTTTCCTGTGCAAACAGTCTGATGTTAGCCATCGGTGGTCGAAATTTGAACTGACTATTCTATTTATAAACAACTGTTATTTAGATAATCTGACAGTGTATATATATTTATCTATGAGACAAGCTCTATAGCACCCGAAGAATGAAACACATCTTTATCCCTCCTCTTTCTATTTTCTGCTTATAGTAATATAAGATTGGAGGGAGGGAAAGTTAGTGGAGGAAGGAAGAGATCGGATACGGTGTAAAACAGGAGGTTAAAAGGGTGTTAGCATTGTTTGGGTGCTATTGAACGCTCATCTTTATCTGCACACACACTACATGCATAATACATATAACCTCAATTTTACACTTATAACCATCCTATATTCTCATAGGCATCACAAAAATCAATATTTATATCAAATAACACAACCATAAATCAAAATCCTCATGTCCTTCAAACAAAATAACAAAAGAAAATACACAAATCCATCAACCTTTAATACTAAAAACACTCTAAAAATGTTATGTCAAAAAAAAATTCTTGAAATTTCCCTATGTTTCATTGCAGAAAATTCTAGTGAAATTGTTTTGAAATCTTTGATTAATGTTCATTAAAATAGGCACAAAATACGTTTTCTATGGATTTCAAGCAGTCGTTGTGGTCAGACTTTATTATGGATTTCTGACCACATTTTCCGTAGGGCCTTCTTCTCTCTTACTTCTCCAAGCTCAAGTTATGGAAGAAGGAATTGAGAAGGAGATATCAACAACAATAGGTTTTATTACGGAGTAGCGCATGATGTTCATATCGATCTAGTATATGGCTCTGCATCTAGCATTGGGTAGACATCATACAATAATTGTCCTAATTCTACCGTATATTTTGTTTCATCTCTTCTGGAACAAGGACAAAAACTTTTTTGATTAATCCAAGAGTTATTAGTATTTATCAAATCTCTCCTAACTAATGGAACGCTATTGGATCAAATGGCAAAGACATTAAAGAAAGAGATGGCAATATTATTAGTTGATTTTGCGTGAATCTTCCATACACGCTTTAATCCATTAGATCAATTGTTTTCCATAAAAATCTCAGTTCTAATATCTTAATTAATATCTGGTTCCATACAACTCTTCTTCTATGTTATACATGTAATAAAATATTTTTTTAATACCCGTGGGCGAAGCACGGGTGCACACTTATTATAAATTATATTAACTTGTAATAAAATCTTGTTCGCAACAATAGATATTTTTCTTTCTACTATATAAACTAGACTGAAGGATAAACTTAACAATTTTTTTAGTGAAAAATATGCAAAACTTGGAATTTAGGGAGAATGACACATTTAGTGTAAAAGGAGAAAGGATAGTGGGCCTTGAGTTCCAATTTTGTACTAAAATGTGTCCTTCTCCCAAAATTCCAAATTTTGCATACTTTTTACCCAAAAAATGCTAAGTTTGTCCTTTAAAAAAAATTTCTCCCTATGTTAAATTTTATTTATATATTTTCAATAGAAAATCCAAAAAAGATTTAATTTTTGACAGCAATTCCAAATATTGTAATCACAAAGAATTTAACATAAAGGAAATAACATATAGTTTTAAATATACTTTTAAGAATATGAATCGAGACAAAATATCAATACCTATACAGTTGATGATATACCCAATGGTAATTATGTAACTTTTTGTACACTCAATGGTAATTATGTAATTTTTTGTACACATCTAAATCTATAACCAATGTTATTCAAAAATAAATTTGTCATCTTACTATATACTTATATAAAGATTATATTAATTAATTAATTTAATAGAAAAATCTATGAAGTTCGTATATATGTTGTGACGGGAGTCAAAAGGTGCTGTAATCATCACACTACTAGTAAACAGCTCACATTCCACGAACTCTTTCCTATGGATGGCAATAGGAGACGACGGGTTTATGGTCCAAACACGATTGATCCGCTCCTGTTTTAGGCATTTAAAACCGCTTTATTGGATCATTGGCACGAACAGACTTACGACCGCTTTTGAGAGGTCCGGACGTAGGGTTGAGTATAGGCAAGCAACTCACCCTAACCCGATCCACATTCTAAGACACCACGAAACCACCTTCTTACTATAACGATTATTTGTTAATCTCTTTATGTTTAAGTAGATGTTATAACATGAATATTATAATTTTTAATTTATAAGCCATTAGTTTTCATGATACTAAGTTGGATCAATGATAATTTTGCAGTAATAAATATATATCTATAAAACAGTTATCGTATAACTCATTTTTATTATATTTTCTTATTATCGTTAGCACATTATTATATGTTTGTATTTATTTATCTCTTTCAACAAAAGAAATATAAATAAATAAATTTATAAATGTTAGGAGATAATTTTATTAGGTATTCGGATGGGTCAAGTCTATCCTTACTTGTACGGGTTTCGAGTTGGAGCCAAAAACGAAAACCCATACCGAATTTATGGGATGGAGTTCGAAAACCCTAGAATGGGTTTAAAGCCCAAAAAACCTGTCTCAATCCACCTCCCGTCATCCCTAATATTTTCCAAAAAAAAATACAAAAGATACATTTTTACCATATACTAAAATTCAACATTTCAGAACTGAGAAACGACTTAAAATTCCTGTGCACATCCGACAATGTAATCTAGATACAAATTTTGTTGAAATAATAAACTTATGTTTTAATTAAGTGTCTATTTGTTTCTAAAAGGTCATGTTGTTTCACAAATAGTTATGTTGTTTTTCAAGGTGTCTCTTGTAATCTTTAAATATCTATGAAATGAAGAATGAATAACAAGTTCTTCAGCAAATTCTTTCTCCTCTGTAAAATCAAAAACTCCATTTTATCTCCAACAATCTGGTATCAGAGCACACAAATTTCAGAAACATGATGAATGGAATGATCCCCTACAAATATCCACAACTCACTAAGGAGAACTATGACAATTGGTGCATTAGAATGAAGGCTTTGCTGGGATCTCAAGATGTATGGGATATGGTAGAAGATGGCTATGATGAGCCAGAAAATGAGGCGGAATTGACAGTTCCTCAAATCCAAAATTTGAAGAAGTTGAAGAAGAAAGACCAGCAAGCACTTTCTCTAATCCATATGTGTTTGGATGACAACATGTTCGTGAAAATTTCTAATGCCGCCACAGCGAAGGAAGCATGGGAGATCCTTAAGAATTCCTTCAAGGGGAAGGATAAGGTGATCAAGGTACGTGTGCAGACCTTGAGATGTGAGTATGAGAAGCTCAAGATGAAGGAATCAGAGTCGATTGAGGAGTTCTTTACTAGAACTACAGCAATTGTTAATCAGTTGAAGAGATATGGAGAGACAATGGAGGATGTTCATGTGGTAGAAAAAATTCTGCGATCACTGACTCAAAGTTTTGATTATGTTGTGACGGCAATTGAAGAATCAAAAGATCTAGAGACCATGTCTGTAGATCAACTCTTGGGATCATTACAAGCCCATGAGGAAAGGTTGAAGAAACGAGAAGAACCCGTCGCACAAGCTTTGCAAGCAAAGCTGAATTTGAACGATAAAGAAGACAAAAAGTCATTTGAAGGAAGATATGGAAGAGGAAGAGCAAGAGGAAGAGGTTGTGATTGGAGTAGTAGAAGTAATGGAAGAGGCAGAGGAGGCAGAAATTACAACAATTATGAAGCAGCAAATTTCAGGCAATGGAATTCGAGAGGACGAGGAAGAGGAAACAATATGCATGGACGTGATAAAAGTCGTGTGAAGTGCCATAATTGTCAAGGATTCGGCCACTATGCAGCAGAGTGTAGATCCAATTCTTGTAAAGATGAACATACAAACTTTGCCGAGGCTGAAGAAGATGAAGAATCAACTTTGTTGCTGGCATGTAATGGAGATGAAGAAAGAAGCAAGGAGTCTTGGTATCTCGACTCAGGTGCAAGCAATCACATGACTGGAAACAAGGAGCTTTTCTATAAACTTGATGAATCTAAGAAAGGAAATATTTCCTTTGGTGATAAAACAACAGTTCCAATTATGGGCAGCGGTGACATCCTTATCAGAATGAAGAATGGAGATCATGATTTTATTTCTCATGTTTATTATGTTCCAGCACTGAAGACAAATATTTTAAGTGTTGGACAACTTGTAGAAAAAGGTTATGAAGTGGAGATGAACAAGAATGGGCTGGTCATGAGAGATGAAAAGGGAAGACTAATAGCAAAAGTTCCTTTGACGTTAAACAAGATGTTCAAATTAAAAATCAACAATGATCACCCCATGTGCTTAAAAGCTTCATCATCAAATTCTGCATGGTTGTGGCATCGGAGAATGGGTCACTTGAATTTTGGAGGATTAGAGCAATTGCACAAACAACAATTGGTACACGGATTACCTTTTATTAAGCATCCTAATCAAATTTGTGAAGGCTGTATGTGTGGAAAGCAATCAAGAAGAAGTTTTCCAAAAGAGTCTTTGTCCAGCACTTCAAAACCACTTGAATTGGTGTATGATGATATATGTGGCCCTATTAATACAAGTTCACATGGAGGAAGCAGGTATTTTTTATTATTCATTGATGATTATACTCGCAAAACTTGGGTTTACTTCTTGAAGGCAAAATCCGAGGCATTTGAGGTATTCAAAAAGTTTAAGGCACTAGTTGAGAATGAAAGCGGTTTGAAGATTCAATCCTTAAGGACTGATCGCGGAGGAGAATTCACATCAGAGAAGTTTAATCAGTTCTGTGAGTATCATGGTGTTCGTCGATCACTTACTATTCCAAGATCGCCTCAACAGAACGGTGTTGTGGAGCGGAAGAATAGAACCATTCTTAACATAACCCGAAGCATGATGAAGAGCGCGTGCATGCCAAAAGAATTCTGGGCAGAAGCGGTAGCTTGTGCAGTTTACTTGAATAACAGAAGTCCAGCAAAGAAAATTGTGCAAAAGACCCCTCATGAAGCATGGAGCGGGAAGAAACCAAATCTTTCTCATTTAAAAGTGTTTGGCTGTATTGGTTATGTTCATATGGCTGATGAACTAAGAAGCAAACTGGATGATAAAAGTGAGAAGATGGTTTTTATTGGTTATGCGAAAAATTCCAAAGGTTATAAATTCTATAATCCAAGAAACGGAAAAGTTATCATAAGCAGAGATGTGGAGTTTGAAGAAGAAGGCCACTGGAATTGGGAGGTTTCTCAAAATGAAAATTATAGCTTTCTTCCTATGTTTGATGATGATTTATTTGCAGGTCAGACTGAAGGAGAAATTGCTACACCGCCAAAATCACCTTCCACGGATACAACAAATTTATCTCCAGAAAGCTCTTCTGAAAGGCAACCTCGAATGAGGAGTTTGAACGAGATTTATGAAGAGACCGAAGAAGTAGACAACACTACTTTATTTTGTTTGATGGCTGATTCTGAACCTGTGCAGTTTGAAGATGCATTTCAAGACAAAAATTGGAGACAAGCCATGGATGAAGAGATGAATTCCATCAGAAAGAACAATACTTGGGAGCTGACAACATTTCCAAAGGGCAAACAAACAGTAGCAGTGAAGTGGATTTTCAAGATGAAGAAGAATGCTAGAGGAGAAATTGAAAAGTACAAAGCCCGCCTTGTTGCAAAAGGTTTTTCTCAAAAGGCTGGAATTGATTATGAAGAAGTGTTTGCGCCCGTGGCCCGGTTGGAGACAATTCGGTTGATCATTTCCTTAGCAGCTCAACAAGGATGGAAGATTCCCCAAATGGACGCCAAATCAGCATTCTTAAACGGAACACTTGAAGAAGAGGTGTATATGAATCAACCACCGGGTTACGTTGTTAAAGGGCAAGAAGACAAAGTGCTGAAGTTAAACAAGGCTTTGTATGGTCTTAAACAAGCTCCAAGAGCATGGTATTCTTGCATTGATAAATACTTTCAGAAGATTGGCTTTACAAGATGTCCTTATGAGCATACTTTATATGTTAAGGAGGGGAAAGACGGAAAAATAATGTATGTATGTTTATATGTTGATGATTTGATATTCACAGGTTGTGATCAGAAGATGATTGAAGAATTCAAGAAGCTGATGACAAAGAATTTCGAGATGACAGATTTGGGCCTGATGTCTTACTACTTGGGTATCGAAGTTAAGCAAAGTGATGAAGGAGTCATCTTATCTCAGAAATCATATGCTGGAGCTATTCTAAAGGAATTCAAGATGGAAAAATGCAACTCAGCTTCTACGCCAGTTGATTGTCGAAACAAGTTGTCGAAAAATGAAGATAAAGTAGATCCAACCTTGTTTAGAAGATTGGTTGGAAAGTTGAGATTCTTGACATGTACAAGACCAGAAATCTTATATGGAGTTGGACTCATTAGTCGGTGCATGCAAGATCCAACTTCGTCGCATATGGAGGCAGCAAAGAGGTTATTTCGTTACATCAAAGGTACAATTGATTATGCCTTATTTTATTCATCTCAAAACAATTTTAGACTGTTCGGATTTAGCGACAGTGATTGGGGAGGAGATGTTAATGATCGAAAGAGTACATCTGGTTATGTTTTCTTCATGGGAACAACTGCTTTTGCGTGGAGTTCAAAGAAACAAGCAATTGTTGCACTTTCAACATGTGAGGCTGAATATGTAGCAGCAACATCTTGTGTTTGTCATGCAATATGGTTGAGAAGAATGCTAAAAAGTTTGAAGTTTGTTCAAGATGGCGCAACTGATGTGTTTGTTGATAACAAATCAGCTATTGCATTAGCTAAAAATCCAATTTTTCATGATAAAAACAAGCACATTGACGTCAGGTATCATTTTATAAGAGAATGCATTGAAAAGAAAGAAATTCAGCTTAAACATGTCCCATCAAAAGACCAGGTTGTTGATATTTTTACTAAGTCTTTGAAGTTTGAAGACTTCAGCAGATTAAGAGCTCTTCTTGGTGTTACTAAAGGATGAAGATCATAAGTTTAAGAAGGGGTGTTGAAATAATAAACTTATGTTTTAATTAAGTCTCTATTTGTTTCTAAAAGGTCATGTTGTTTCACAAATAGTTATGTTGTTTTTCAAAGTGTCTCTTGTAATCTTTAAATATCTATGAAATGAAGAATGAATAACAAGTTCTTCAGCAAATTCTTTCTCCTCTGTAAAATCAAAAACTCCATTTTATCTCCAACAAATTTGCACATTTCTGCATTTATTTAGTATAAGATTACCTATGAGCTGGAAAATAAAATGCATTACACTGTAACTACTTATTATATACAAGTTGTAGTGTATATCTGGAAAAATAATCAGAAATTCTCAAAAAAATAAGCTCGGAGAAATTTCTCTTTAGGTTCGTCTAAAATCCGCATGGGACGATAGTTTCTATCGAGCCATACTGCAGTGGCTTTTGCCTCCACAACGAGCTGATTTTCTGGTAATCTATAGATGAAATCTTCAAGAAGTATTCTTGTAGCCGAAATGCTTGATGCTCTCACTTTCACCACAAATTTTTCCCCGCTCTGCAGTTACGAATAATAACAATAACTAAGTTGAAGAGCGTCAAGTTTTTTAAACAATTTGAGTTCAATTTATTTCAACATAAGAAAACTAAGACATGGGATCTATCATTACTTACTCATAGAGGTGCGTAAAACTTCAAAAACGTGTTAGCAAGAGCCAAAGCCTGGCCATCTTGGGCCACTTTGTCAGCGTCGATGCCAAGGCCAAGCCTTCTAAAAAACTCATGGTGACCATGTTGGCAACAGCTTGAATAAGCGGCATTGTTCACAACGCCATATTGATCGAGATCATAACCACGTACTTGCAGTTCTCATAATCACGTACTTGCAGTTCACATTCCACGAACTGCTTTGCCCAGAGAAGTAATCAGCAACTGGCTAAGTTCAAGGAAAAACAATGTTGATATATCAATATGTGTGACTAACCTTAAGTCTTCTTCACTTTCAGACGTAACTATTTTGAAAGTACTTGGCATATCTGGAGACAACACATGATATCTTCGTCGATTTATATCTGATGAACTTAGTTTGGATACAAAAGAAAAGGTAATACTGGTTGTTTTAGAAGGTGGTGGAGACAACTTTGAAATGTTGTGCAATAAGTGCTAGTTGAGAAGTTGTAATCAGAGAACTCATCTTAATAGAAGATATGGGAAGTAAATATATAGATTATGAACGTTGTTTCTAAAAATATATGCTTTTGTGAATAGACTACCGCAGAAAGAGCTATATATTTACAGATAGAGATGATGGTAGTTAACAAGCTGCATGTAAAAGTTAAAGAATAAAGTTAAGTTTAACCATGAAAGTGGTTTGTCATTCATTAACCGTCAATAGTGAAGCGGTCCTGCTACGTTAAATCCCTCAGCAACACAAACCATGCACGCATTAAAACTACTTTATTGTAATTTATATACACTTTGGAATTTGAATACTAGTTTAGTAAATTAGTCCTTAATTAATACCACCTAACGTTACCGCAAATTTTAATAGGTAAATTTTGTTCTCATACACATTTTTAATCAGTTAATCCGCCTTATACAAAATGATATTTGACTTTTAATAATAAGTATAATTTAATTAGTTTATCCACAATGTCTTTCTTTCTTCTATGTTCTATTTGGTATATTTCTTCTCACTAAAACATCAAAAATATCGCTTCTAATTTCCACAAACACTTGAAGAAATTCTGATCAACTTCATCTTCTTGCACAAAATATCCCGTTGATCTTGAACGCTCGAGTAACATCATGATCCATGGCAAACAACCTTGGGCATGTTTTGTCTTCTACAGCTAAATATCATGCACTAGTAATCTGTACATAGATGGTCTGAATGGCTTGTCCAATGCAACAACATGAACCTGAATGGCTGCCATAACCTTAGTTGTATTTGGATGAGACAGATTTAATGAATGTGTTGTTGTTATATGCTTGTTTGGGCCAAGGATATTGATGGATTTAAAGCATTGTTTGTTTTGGCAATTTCTTTATCTACTTCTTCTTTGTTGTTATGGTGTCCTGATCTAGAACTAGAAAAATTCAATCGCACTTATTCTCGTGTACTAAGACTATCCATGCAGTTTGTCTGTCACGTAGTTCCTAACTTCGAGGGCTGGTGGTTTAATCCCTTGATTATAATCATTATATTCTCAACTTTGCCGTTTTCTGGCTTCATCCGAACTCGTATTTCTTTGAAATTAATAATTTTATGTGCTTTTGTTGAGTTGGGATCCATTTCGAACCGTTATACCCTTTAAGTTATCTAGCCACCAGGATAAACTTGAAATATTTAAGTTAATCCACTTGTAGATTAACTTACAAAATAGTCGTGAATTAAAATAAAATTGTCGATTAACTAACAGAATGTGCAGATGGAAATCAAACTTACCATTTTAATATTAGAAATGTTATTCCGCCCGGGCCATTTTACGTCTAAATCTACGGTTAAAAACACAAAAATAGGAGGGGCCACTGATAAAATTACATACTCGCCCTCCTGATATTCTCCTCTTCCACTGATTCGCATATTTTGACCGATTCTGCTTCATTACTTTTGAGAATTTATAAAGTGTACAAAATATGAAAATAATTAAATAACATTCATTTCAATGCTTCATTACTTCAAATCATTTCCTAAAACTTTACTGACATGGATCAAGCTTGTACACACAGCACTGATATCTAGTTAGCGTATAAGTTGTAAATACACACCAAATCTACTGCACATTCTCTGTTGTAAATTATATTTTGTTTAGCCTATAATGTATTGACTCGTCAAAACGATACATATTTATGATTACACAAAATCATGCAAGTGATTCACGAGGAATCAATTTATGCAGGTTTGTCGTATTATATTACATATTGTTGTATGAAGACCACGATTCTATTTCTGTCAAACTTCTCAATTCTTTTCTCCCTCATGTTTATCTCAGCCATAAGAGTAGAAGTTTCCTATTATTCTGCATGCATAACTAGTGCAAAGATGTTAAAATATGTAATGTTAAAATATGTATTTAATATAGATTCGAGACATAATTCGATAAAGTGCGGGGCGACACCGCATCGAACTATCCCTGTATCGAATGACTCGATTCGAAAGGAATTCGAATTTTTCGATCCGGAAACCGGAATCGAGAAAGAAAGTGAAGAGAGCAAGGTACATTCGTACCAACCGCCTCATGTTTTTGGCAACATGATGGACTTATATGATACAGAACGTCTGACTCAACCTCGGCATTCATTACAAAAAGTTTTTTGGAACGAGTAGTATGTGATACTCACGTACGGGAGCCAACAACTCAACATTATTCGAAATAGGGAAATCTAACCTTTTGATTCGACAAGGGTTTGAACAATTTTCCTTTGTGCCTGTCACTACTCCGATCAAAGACTTTGGCTTGCTAGATACGACAAAAATAATTTTGAATATGATCTGCTATTTATACATAGTGAAGGAGATTAAGAGTCATGACTACAAAGGGTCGTGATTGTTAACAATTGTTCACATGGAAAAGGATGGCCTAACGAATTCAAAGCACATCTCGTCTACGATAAGTTGCACTTTGGAAGGAAAAATGTTAGCATGTCTTTTAGCAAGGCCACCAATGATCCAAATGACCACAGTTAAAAGCTTTGGATCTTGAGAACAAGACTAACTCATGACTTAGCTTCGGCTCGAAGCAGCTTAGATCGAACAAAACCAAGACCTCAGATCGAAAACCTTCGATTCGAACCTGTCGGATCGAATAAAGACTAGCCCAGGATCGAACGAAGTCCCAAATTGAATCATTCCATCCGGATCCTATTTGATCCGGAAAGAGCAGTTACCCCCATTTCTACACTCTCCGCGATCTCCTTATGACAAGGTGATGTTGCCACATGTCTACGTTCGAGTCAGATATCCACGAACCTACCCATGATCCATGAGTAACTGCTGTCACCAACTCCGAATAATCTGCTCTGAATTCCATATGTTCAATTCTGACCGACTGCGGTGCCTATTAAAACATCACTTCGAAGAGATTTGAGGGACTATTTGCCCTCATATACTTCACGCGTGCTCTAAAAAGCATCTAATAACATCAATCCGAGTTATTTTTAGATTGAATCATCATGTTTCAAGAAGTTTGAGTGTTGAATTGTGAGTATTTGAAGATAATACTCATTGTAATTGTAATTTCTTTGTGAACCAAGGAATTATAAAGTGGACGTAGACTCTTTTTCGCCTAACCTCTAAAAATCGTGTGTGATTGTTGTGACTTCCTCCTATCATTTATATTTCTTCATTTTTTCATACAAATTCTAGTCTTTGGGTGTTGGTGCTATTTTTGAATCAAACATTACTATATACTTATATGAAGATTATATTAATTAATTATTTTAATTAAAAGTAAATTTAATAGAAAAATCTATAAACTTTGTATGCTGTGATATTAGTTAAAGGGTGTAGTAACCTTGACAGTACTAGAAAACAGTTCACATTCCATGAACACTTTCATAGAGATGGCAATGGAGACGGGTTTAGAGTCCAAATCCGATTTACCCACTATTTAAATCCGCTTCATTGGTGGTTCTGCGCGAGCAAACCTGCGGCTCGCTTTTGAGAGGTGCAGACCTATAGTTGACTCGGGGCAAGGCAACCCGTCCCAACCTGGCTTGCATTTTTGAAATGCCACGAAATCACCTTAGTAGTATAACAATTATTTGTTAATCTTTTTATGTATAAAAGGTTATAATATGGATATTATGCACTTTTAGTCGATAAGCTATAAGTTTTAATGTTAGTAAGTTGTGTTATTGATAATTATAGAGTAACAAATGCATATCATTAAAACTGTTATAATCATAGTTTTCATGACCGTGCCGCGAATCGAACTATAACGATTTAAGGTTAAAGGTTTTGAAGGTCCGACCGGTTGAACCGTTAAAGCCATGCTGATTTTTTTTGCATTGATTATATACTTGGAGCTGAAGAAATAAACTTGCAGCGAAGGAAAACACGCAAAAGCTGATTTCAGGGTTTGCTCTGAATCAATTGCCTATAAATAAAACTGCTTCAGGCGTTTCACTATTAGGCTTGTGCAGTAGCACCAAGCCGAGCCTAGTTTGTTGGGCTTGAGCGGAATTTTTGAAGGAATTTGGGTTATTAACCGGTTCTCCTTGGTCTAAACCGCGGGTTGGCCTGGTTTTAGTGTGGTTGGACCGAATTTTGAGCTTTTAAGATTTTATCATATTCCGGACCGCTAAACCCGATGGTCCACGGTTAACCAAGGTTGGACCGTCGGCCCGGCCTGGTTATGAAAACACTAGTTATAGTACAACTCAGTTTTATTATGTTTTCTTATTATTAAAAGAAAACTGTTTGTTGTATACAACTTATAATTTATTGACAAAAAATAAATTTACCTATGCTAGTACATGATTTCATCAGGTTATGGTGAGAGTTGTGTATGTCCTTAACTTTATGGGTTTCGAATTTGAATCAAAAATGCAGACTCACAGCGGGTCTATAGACCAAGATTCAAAAACCTCATGATGGGTTTGAAGCATAAAAAACCCATCCTAACCCACCCTCATTCTATCCCTACTCCTTTCCCGTCATGCTTACTATATAATAAGGGTGCGTTCTTAACCAACGCAAGCGGAGTATTAGAGCGTGGCTTTTGAGCGTGGCATTTGAGCGTGGTACTGTAGCAAACGGGGAATGTGTTTTTAGCTGATAACAGGGTATTTGAGCGTGGTATTTAATTGTTAAATTAATGGTTTTGATTTAATTAAATTCTAATTGCAGCAAACAAAACGACAACATATTTCATAAAATAAACGACAATGTTTTTCATAAAACATAAAGAACACAACGGTACTGGAATTAAAACAAGTACATGAAAATTTAAAATAAACGACAATGAGGTAATTGACTCAACTCCGTTGAAATAAACCCAGATATGCTCTCATCGGTAAGCTCCTGAACAATATCCACATTTCGCTCATCGTTGCGGAAAATCATCAGAATCCCCCAAAGGTCCATACGCGCACCCGATCTCTGAAGAAGCTCCAAGCAACGAGCAGCAAGCTGTCTCGTATCGTCGGTCATAAACGAGCTGACACATGTTACCTGTCTGCGCCTAGAGGGATGACCAGAAGGGGGATCGCCCGAAGCAATCCAACCAGTACAGAAACCCGCGTCGGCAGGGGAGAAATAAGCAGCTGGCACAGGCGCTGGTGGAGGTGCTGGTGCAGCAGGAGGGGCAACCTCAGGTATCGGATGCGCACAAGTATCTTTCCACAAACAACCCTCGAACATAATGTCCTACTCTCGGAACTTCAACGGCGGGTTCCTCCAGAACATCTGTAAGGTCTGCCACCGCCGGTACTCCAAAAATCATCTGGCCCGTCCAGATAATCGAACTCTATATTCCATACACAGCCAGATGTTCATAGCAGTCTGTCCCAATCGCGAAAAGAGCGCTTCATGTTGTCCCAATTATTTTTTATCTGGGTTTCTGTGAACTTCATATTATAACGGTCATTCATTGTTGCCGCGACTATTGAGTAGAACCCACTGACGCCTGTATCGCGATCGGCTATAAACTCATCGCAAATATCTATGAAAGCGGACTTCCGGTCGTCCGTCCAATTCGCAAATGGCTGCGAGGTAGCAGAGGTGGAAGAGGAAGCCATCTGCATAAACCAAAAAAGAAATCAGAAAAATTCGTAAAAAACATATGTTATAGGAAATTGAAAAATAAACACAACCGTATATAAATTTACAGCTTTTGCAGCTTGAAATTGCTCGAAAAAATCGAAATTTGGGGGTTTAGGTGGGGGTTTTCGGGTTATGAAGGAAGAAGGGGGAGTTGAGCGTGCCAAAAAAATGCTGCAAACGCACCCTAAAATACAGTGCTTCAGAGCAGAGAAACTATTTAAAATTTTTGTACACAACCGCAACATAATGCAAATAAAAATTTGCATACGTCTGCATTTATTAGTATATGTTACCTACGAACTGAAAAATAAAAATGTACTACACTGTAACTATTTATATAGCTGCAGTGCATCAGAAAAAATAATCAGAAATTCTCTGCAAAATAAACTCGGAGAAATTTCTGTTTAGGCTCGTCCGGAATCCGCTTGGGACGATAGATTCTATCAAGCCATACTGCAGTGGCTTTTGCTTCAACAACAAGCTGATTGTCAGGTGATCTGTAGACGAAATCTTCAAGAAATATTCTTGTTGCCGAAATGCGTGATACCCTCACTTTCACTACAAATTTGTCTCCACTCTGCAGTTACCAATAGTAACAATAACTAAGTTGAAGAGCGTCAAGGTTTTGAACTATTTGTGTTCAAATTAATTTTAACTTAAGAAAGACTAAGACACATGATCGATCATTACGTACTCGTAGAGGTGCGTAAAACTTCAAAGACATGTCAGCAAGAGCCAAAGCATGGCCATCTTGGGCCACTTGTGCGTCGGTGCCAAGGCCAAGCCTTCTAAAAAACTCATGGTGACCATGCTGGCAATAACTTGAGTTTTTGGCATTGTTCACAACGCCGTATTGGTCCAGTTCATAATCACGTACTTGCAGTTCACATTCCACGAACTACTTTGCCCTGAGAAATAATCAATAAAATAATTGGCTATATGTTCAAGGAAAATCAATGTTTATATAGATTACAAGTTCAAATAATCAAGGGACTTTGTCAATTCCACCCCAAGTTCGTCACCGACAAAGATAATAAAATAGTTAGTAACGATGAATATGATAAATTCAATAGACAAGAGAGATTAATAAGCTCGTGGTTGTTGTCATCTATTAGTCCAGGGCTACTGTCTCAAGTTATCGGGTGCAAAACTGCAAATGACATATGGTCAACTATAGAGAGAAAATTTAATTCTCAATCTGCGGCCAAAGTGATGTTCTATAGAAAGCGACTACAGAATATGAAAAAGGGAGAATTACCCATGAGAGAATATCTGGGAAAAATCTAGACTATGCGACGCACTGGAAGCCGCAGGACAAAAAGTAACTGAGTATGAACAAGTGCTCACAATCTTGAATGGACTCAATGATGAATATGAAGCCGTTGTAGCAATTATTTCATCATGGAAAGTTATGTGTTTTATAGAGGATGCTCATGATATACTTCTTGCACATGAAGCAAGAGTGGAAATCAAGAAAACCCAAGAAAATGAGATGTCAATCAATTATTCTATTGCTAACAAAATAAAGGGCAACATAATAGAGGTGAACAACAAAATCAAAGGGGAAACTACTCCAATAGATCTCGTGGAAGAGTTAGATACAATAATAGTGCTAGTAGACCTAAGTGGCAAATTTGTGAAAAAATAGGGCATACGGCAATAAAATGCTACTTCAGATTTAATCAAAATTATACAGGAGGACAAAATTCAGGAAATCAATGAAATCCAAATGCAAATGTTGCACAAGTCAGCAATGATGCAAGCATGCAGAATAATGGAAATAGCAGAAATTCTAAACAGAGTGATGTAGCAGATCAAGAAACTATCCAAGACGAGAGCTGGTATACAGATTCAGGAGCAACGAATCATATAACGAACCATTTGGAAAACCTAAACTTGGGGAATAGGGACTACAAAGGTAAACAAAGTGTGTGCATGGGCAATGGTAAGTCCATACGTATCACTCATATAGGTAAGGGTACAATTAATGGTAAAAGAATTTTCCTCCTAAATAATTTACTTAGAGTACCAAAAATTAAGGAAATCCATATGAGTGCATCACAATTTGCCCATGACAACAAGGTAATCTTTGTGTTTTACCCTACATATTGTTTAGTAAATGACATGCTAACTAGAGATACTTTACTGCAGGGTAAGCAAGAAAATGGATTATACAAGTTCAATCATGCGAAATGCAACAATATCAACAAAGGAAAACAATGCAGTTCTGCAGTACATAATGTAGAAAGGAGTAGTGAAGTTTTTGATATATGGCATAACACGCTTGGTCATCCAAGCATTGGGATTGTAAAGCAGATTCTTAGTCATAATAATATCATTTGCTCTGGTATTCCTAATTCTTATATGTGCACTTATTGTCAAATGGAAAAAAGCCACAAGTTGGCTTTCCCCCAACTCTACTACAAGTTATTCAAGACCCCTAGAACTGATAACAACTAATTTGTGGGGTCCTGCACCCATACACTCAGATTATAGATATAAATACTATATTTCATTTGTTGATGCCTATACGAGATACATGTGGATATACTTTATGAAAACTAAAGATGAAACACACACCATCTTGACACAATTTATCACACACGTGGAAAACCAATTAGGCACACAATTAAAAATAGTTCAAACTGACGGAGGATCTGAGTATGAACCCCTATCAAATTATTTTAATAAGAAAGGGATAAATCATAGAACAACATATCCATACACATCTGAGCAAAACAACCTAGTTAAGAGAAAACATCGTCATATAGTAGAAACGGGTCTGACTTTACTAGCTAAAGCTTCAATGAATCTGAAATTTTGGCCCGATGCATTCAATACTACAGACTATCTAATAAATAGACTGCCAATAGAAGTGCTGAATGGTTAGAGTCCTTATGAAAAGTTATATAAAGTCAGGCCTAACTACGGTTATTTGAAAGCGTTTGGATGTTTGTGCTATCCACACCTAAGGCCTTACAATAAACATAAACTAGAATTTAGGTCTAGGCCCTGCACTTTCATAGGATATAGTACAAATCAAAAGGGCTACATGTGTCTTGATGAAAATGGTAAAATCTTTGTTAACAGACACGTAGTGTTCAATGAAACCGTTTTTCCATTCAAAACTAAGGAGACAAAAACAACAAATAAAGTGTACAGCACCAAAGAATATGAAACATATATACATGTTCTTACTGATGTCGAAGATACAGGAGTAATTGAAAGGAGAACAGGCGAGAAATAGGATGAGTCTGATGAATCAAGGTCTGACACACATGAACCACCAGATCTATCATACAACTCACCTGAAAGGAGGTCAAATCAAGAAAGTGAGCAGCATGAAGATAATATAGAAAGTGAGACAGAAAGCAGCGAAGATATATACAAACTGAAACCAAACAAACTCCTACACCATCTCACCCAATGATAACTAGAGCTAAAATTGGGATTTTTAAGCCAAAACTATGCTCAGCTACACCGTCTGATGATGAACCAGCCACGTTCAGTCAGGCCATTGCCAATGGCAAGTGGAAGACAACCCTGAATGAAAAGTACCATGCACTCATTAGAAACAATACATGGGAATTAGTAAAGCCACCAGAAAATAAAAACATTATCGGTTGCAAGTGGACATAAAAAGTCAAAAAGAATCCAAATGGAACAGTAAATAGGTATAAAGCAAGGTTGGTAGCAAAGGGCTGCAAACAACAGCAAGGTTTTGACTTTAGCGAGATATTCTCCTCGGTAGTAAAACATACAACAATTAGGACAGTTCTAATCGTTGCACTCCAATAGGGATGGTGTCTTAGACAACTCGATGTAAACAATGTCGTTTGAATGGTACGTTACAAGAGGAAGTTTATATGGAGCAGCCTGAAGGATATAATAAGGACACACAACTTGTATGCAGACTCAATAAAGCAATTTATGGGTTAAAGCATGCACCCAGAGTATGGTTTGACAAACTGAAAGACACACTAGCTAGACTAGGCTTTCAGTCTGCCAAATCAGACAATTCTTTGTTTATCAGGGAAAATTATAATGGAATTATATATGTGCTCATATATGTGGATGATCTTATTGTTACAGGTGATTGCAATGCAGAAATAAATCAATTGGTGCAACATCTGGACAAGCAGTTTTCTATAAAGGACCTGGGTGAATTAAACTATTTTTTAGGCATAGAAATAAAGAGGATATCAAGCTCAGAAATCATTTTACTTCAGAGAAAATACATCAATGAGCTATTAAAAAGAACAAAAATGTCTAAAGCAAAGTCTCAAGCAACACCTATGATAAGCAATCAGCAATACTCCAAAAACAGGGGAGAATCAATACCTAATATAACTAAGTACAAGAGTATAGTTGGTGCACTACAGTACACTGATATAACTCGACCTGATATAGCTTTCAGCACTAGTAAAGTTTGTCAATTCATGCAGGCACCGCTGAAAGAACACATGAAAGTAGTAAAAAGAGTGCTAAAATACTTAAAGGGAACAACTAACTATGGATTATCTATAAAAGCTGCAAAGAACTTATGCATTACAGGGTATACAGATGCTGATTGGGCTTCAAACATAGATGACAGACGACCTACAACAGGTTATTGCATATACTTGGGATGAAACTTAATATCATGGTGTTCAAAGAAACAGCCAACCATATCAGATCGAGAATAGAATCAGAATATAGAAGTGTGGCAAATACAACTGCTGAAATAATTTGGGTTCGGTCATTACTAAAAGAGCTACAAGTACAAATCAGTGGCAAACCTATAATTTGGTGTGACAATCAAATTGCGGTGTACATGGCAGCAAACCCAGTTTAACATGGAAGAACAAAACATGCAGAAATTGATCTACATTTTATGAGAGAACAAGTAGCTAAAGGGAACATAGAAATCAATCACATACCAGCATATTATCAATGAGCAGATACCTTAACAAAATCACTCTTAGCACCAAACTTTACAAGATACAGAGAAGAATTAAGAGTAAAGAGGTTACCTTGTTCACTTACCCAATCCGACATTCAGGAGCAAGGAAGAGATAATAGAAAGTCAGAGAAGCCTCCGAAATAAGAGAATGAATCGATGCCGCACCGCTTTTCACTTAAGATAATATATAGCTTGTAACAACCCGGAAAATCTGGGCCAGTTTAAAATTTTTATTTTGGTAATTTTGGCGAATTTTAATTATTTAAAATGAATTATTTTAAATAATATCGACGAGAAATTTATTTTGAATAGAATTCGAACGTATATATTATATACGTCGTCGTTAGAATATAAATAATTATATATAATTATAAATAGAATTGAAAATGGCGCGGTAGTTCGATAATTCGATTTCAAACTTCAATTGAATGTACCGGGTGCAAAACAATCCGGATTTTAGTGAAACCAAAAATAATGGAATCTAATAGTGAATATCTTTCTAACGAATCCGAATAATCAAGATTTCATAGCGGGAATCAAAAGTTATGTCCAGTTGAAAATCCTGAATAGTCGCTATGGAATTCAGGCCCTTAAAAATGGACATTTTGCAAATGACCTCGGATTTCGACGAAACCACTTTTGTTAGATCCGTAGTGTCAAGTTATTGCTAGGTTTCAAATTTCATAATTTTTCGAATCAGTATGTGAGCGTGGCAAAAGAAAACGCGTTCGACCATTTCAGTTGATTTTAATCGACTGGAAATTGGCCATTTTTCTAACGGTCTCAGAATTCGACGAAACTAGTTTTGTTAGGACCGTATCGTCAATACGAAGCTAGAAAATATTTTTCTGGAATTTTTAAAGTTAGTATGTGACCCCGGTAATTTGAAAAGTACGTTTAAAATTCAATATAGCGATTTAAGTGTAAATTTAACAAAAACTGATTCAAACACTCGAATCAACCTACGATACATATTCCATTGTGTTCGGAATGGGGGTGAAACGCTATGGACGACAGGCGGTGGACCCCGTTTCGAGGTCATATGTAAAAGTCAACTATTTGTAAATAAAATAATTAAATAATTTAAAAAAAAAAAAAAAAACCCCTTTCCTTTATCAGCCGCCCCCCCTTATAATTTCAGAAATCGAAAAAAAAAAAAAAAAAGAGAAGAAGAAGAAAATCGCTCCAGTCTCCCCCTCCCTCCCGATCATCCGCCTGCCGCCGCCTCAGGCGTGGCGCCGCCCATCACCGCATCCCCCTCCCCCTCGTCAGTCGATCCCCGTCCTCTTCTTTCCTCCACCTACCTCGCTCCAAAACCCGACGCACCCCCCCCACCTCGCTCCAAAATCCGACGCAGCCCTAGCCGAGCCCCCTCCGACCTTCTGAAACCCGATGCCTCACCCTCCTTAACCTCCTCCGCTGCCACCCCTGCCGACTCCACCTTCGACGCGCGCCACCTCGAGCGAGATTCCCCCCTCTTTGACGAACACGGTAAGTTCTTTTTTCTTTTTTATTTATTTTATTTATTTATATTATTTTTAGTTTAAATACTGTTTGTTTTTTTAGGTTTTAAAAACTGAATTTTTTTGGTTTTAAAAACTGAATTTTATAAAGATTTAAAAACTGAATTTTATAAAGATTTAAAAAAAAACTGAATTTTATAAAGATTTAAAAACTGAATTTTATAAAGATTTAAAAACTGAATTTTATAAAGATTTAAAAAAAAACTGAATTTTATAAAATGATTAAAACTGATTTTTATTTTAAAGGTTTGAAATAAAAATTCGATTTTTATATATTGAACTTTGAAATAAAAATTCGATTTTTATATATTGAACTTTGAAATAAAAATTCAATTTTTATATATTGAACTTTGAAATAAAAATTCGATTTTTATATATTGAATAGCGAAGTAAAAATTCGATTTTTATATATTGAATAGCGAAGTAAAAATTCGATTTTTATATAAAGTATAACGAAGGGAAAATTCTATTTTCACAATATGAAGTTAGCGATAAAAATATGATTTTTATATAATGGAGAATATAAAAATGGGATTTTTATATATACAGCGTATACGGGCGACGAAGATGCGATGGCGATGAAGATTTCTATCAAAGAAGTGCCGTGGAGCTAGGATAGCTATCGGTGAGAATTTCTCACCTTTCTATTTTATTTCTAGTTATATATATATACTAGGATGCAGACGGTGCTTAGTAGCACCCGACACAATCGTCCACAGACCATGGACTTGTTTGTTTGACTGTTTGGTGATTGATTGCGATATTGGTTTGAATGTGGTTTGTGGTGTGAAAAATCGAATCGATAAATTGGTTAGGATTAGACGTGCGCCGTTATAAGGCGTAGGAGTAAGGCTAGGTTAGACCCTTACTCCAAATTTTGTGGTTTACAAAATGAAATTGATTTGATTGATGAGTGAATGGCGTGGGCCTTCACTAGACCGGGGATAAGGCTAGGCCTCGTCCCGTTTCTAGTATCGTGCCGTTATGCCGCCGAAATTTTCTAAAACGTGTTAGAAAAATAAAAATATCATTTTATTTAAAGAATGAACTTAATAGAAATTCATATGTTGGAATAAAATGTTTTATCGTTAAAAATATAATTTTTAACGTGAATGTGAATAAATAAATATTCATTTACAAACCGAACGGTTTGTTTATGTACACCTATTTGAATGACATTGATTGGGACGATAAATTTTACACATCGCCCAACTGCACGAATAAAATCTGTGTTTGATTGTTTGAAACCCCGCACGGGTGTTGGGATGAAATTGGAAGTTCACTCATCCTGATTGATTAAATATGTCAATCGATTGATTGACAGGCTGTTATAAGCATTAGATATCTATATTTGATGCTTATACAGTGTAGTGCACTTTGGTTGATGGTTGATTATTTTTCAAGGCTATTATACATGTGTTGTATGAAAATCCATATAATTAACTTTATGTGGTAATTGATTGGGCCTCATTCCAGTTTTAAAATAGAAATATTTGAAAAAGAAATATTTGAAATAGAATATTTGAAAATAGAACTTTATGAAGCCGTGTTGATTAGATTGACGCCATTTTGACGTGAACGATATTTATATCGATTTTATCGATTTCGAATTGAATTGAAAACGAATTCGAAATGAATTGAATTGAAAACGAATTCGAAATGAATTGAATTGAAAACGATTTCGAAATGAATTGAATTGAAAACGAATTCGAAATGAATTGAATTGAAAACGATTTCGAAATGAATTGAATTGAAAACGAATTCGAAATGAATTGAATTGAAAACGATTTCGAAATGAATTGAATTGAAAACGAATTCGAAATGAATTGAATTGAAAGCGATTTCGAAATGAATTGAATTGAAAACGAATTCGAAATGAATTGAATTGAAAACGATTTCGAAATGAATTGAATTGAAAACGAATTCGAAATGAATTGAATTGAAAACGATTTCGAAATGAATTGAATTGAAAACGAATTCGAAATGAATTGAATTGAAAGCGATTTCGAAATGAATTGAATTGAAAACGATTTCGAAATGAATTGAATTGAAAACGATTTCGAAATGAATTGAATTGAATATGAATTCAAATTGAATTGAAATTTGAATTGAACAGAAATGAATTTTGAAACGAATTTATAAAGAAGAATTCAATTTTGCTTTGAATTGAAATGGAAGTTGAAATAGATTTTGAAATGAATTTAAAACTGTTTATATAATTCGTTTTAAATAAAAATCGGCGAAGTATATATTATATATATTATATATATATAATATAATGGCCTGAATAGAACGCGCCGCGCCGCGGCAGTTCGTGAATTTCGACCATTTATTTCAAACGGACATTGCGGGAGATCCGACCGTCGGATTCTCCTAAAACCGGAACCGTTGGGTTCGTATCGAAAAGAGCTTTCTAACGAATATTAGAAATTTGAAATCTAACGGTTGGATTTGGAATTACGTCCAAATCAAATTCGAAAAAGGTCGCTGTAAGTGCAGTTCGATGGCCGTTAATGGAAATCGACTGTACGGGCCTTGATAAAATTATTAAAAATAGTAATAATTTGTGTAAAATCATAAGAAGTGATTTGTGAAAGTTTGGGATGAAAAACTCCATATTTGAAAAGATAAAAATAGATTTTTATCGAAATGAACTAGATTTGAACTAGAATTATAATTCTATTTATTTTTAAATAAATAAATTGAATTTGAAATGGTTTTGAAAATAACCAAAATTTCCAATGATTGCATTGGAGTGGAGTTGAATCGAAATTGTCTTCGGAATATTTCGATGTTGGAATTCGTGATATTACAGGTGTTGTTATGGAAATTTGAAAGATATATATTTGTATCGTTATTTCCAATACGACATTTGTTAGTCGTAGAATTCGATATTGAATATAAGCCGATATATTTTCTATTCAGAGCCTTGTATTGAATATCGAATGTGATTTGGGTTTGTCGTGAATGGTGTCTTCACTAACACTGTTCTTAAACCTAGTTGAGAAAAGATTAAATCTTTTTATTTAGATTTAATGAAGTGTACCAGTTAAATGATATTTAATTGGAATTGAAATGGGTATTGATTTTTGGGTTTATCGTGAACAGTGTTTTAAATAACACTTGTTCTTTAACCCGATAATTAATGAATGTGATTTGGGTTTGTCGTGAATGGTGTCTTCACTAACACTGTTCTTGAACCCAGTTGAGAAAAGATTAAATCTTTTGATTTAGATTTAATGAAGTGCACCAATTAAATAATATTTAATTGGAATTGAAATGATATTGATTTTTGGGTTTATCGTGAACAGTGTTTTAAATAACACTTGTTCTTTAACCCGATAATTAATGGGATGTGACTTTGGGTTTATCGTGAACCGTGTTTTAAATGACACTGATTCTTTAACCCAGTCACAGATTAAAACTAAGTGGAGCTTTAATGAATCTTTAATTAGATTGAAAAGATCGAGAATGGAGTATCACCAGTTTTGCTCCAGGCGATAGTTAAATCTTTAATTAGATTTGAACGTGAAATTTAGAAACTAACTGTCGGTTAGCCAAGCAGAATGGTTTTCTGGATATTGATCTGATGTTGGTTTCGGCCTTCGGGGTTAATATTTGGGGAATTATTCTCTTGATTAATTTACGGTTAGTGACTGATGAATTGGAATGAGGCGTATGTTGTGTTTGTGTAACACTTTTATAAAATATACGCGAGTTATTCGGGAAGACCGGGTTTATCCCATTCTGAATAACTGATACGACGATAAGTCGAAGATGAAGACGATGGTCGAAGACCGGAAGTCTTCACGTCGTTTGGGTGGTAACTGATGATCTTGATTGGGCTGTACACCCAAGAAGATGGAAACAGTTAGTGATCGTCCAGACGTACTTGGAGATCGATGGATATGCGGGGTACTAGGTGCCTCCGGTTTCGTTCAGACCCAGAACGGACTTGTAAATGGACTGTGTGTCTGACATCGGATTTCGTTCTGTGTGACTGATATCGGTTGCATAGGATGGTTTGCCTGTGTGGCATGCTAAGATGCAAATGATCAAGGATTCTGTTGAAAAGCAAAGTCTTGTGGTGATGATCAAAGCACGGCCTTTGTGGCGTAGCTTTGTGTAACGTTTCCTTCGCGTGTTTCACACCCGGTATGAACCAAAAACGGGAGAGGACATCAGGGAGGACTTGCGTTTCTTTCTAGCTAGAAGTGGCGTCAGTGGTTTTACACGCCCTGACGAGTTTGACTTATGTGGTTGTTGCTGTTGCGAGGCGCCTCGGTTATATCGGTTTCGGCCGAATGCATTCTGGTCGGCTGACGGACCAGACTTACGCCCCAAAGGGCGGAGAGACGTATTGTTCAGGCATAATAATCCACATCGGTGGACCGGCCCTGACGATCTAAAGGGTTGATGCGTTCTGATCCTGAGACATGGGCTAGATTGTCTCGAATCGGTTGAGGACTATCTTTTGCCTCGGTTCATAGACGGAAATCCAACTTCCAAATACGTGACATTTGCGGTTTTAATTTGTAAACCTATATATGGCGACATAGTGGCATGGGACGCTCATGTCGCCTATGATTGATACTTATGATTTGAAGTTGTTTTATACACTATGCACTTATTATAGTATCAAATGATTTGTTTTAAACGTATCAAGCATTCTTTGGCTGTTATAAGGGAAAACCCTATCCCCCGGCTTGCGTTGCATTGTGTGATAGGACCTGGGTCTTATAACAGCTTCATCTTTCTTTATTTAGCATTGCGTTGTTTGTTTTATGCACTGGTACTCTTGGGAGGAAACCCGTTCCGTGTTATACGGCGTGGTCCCTTGATTTACCTAGCTTTGAAAATAAAGATTAATAACTGTTTTAGTTCTCACACCAGTCACATGACTGACCTGGAGTTTATTGTTTTAACCTAAACTCTGGGTGCCCTTATTTTGACACGGGCAGCTAGTAGTTTTGGTTTTGCAGATTTATATTCACAGGATCCTGGTTTACAGCTGGAACGATATCCGGAAAGCTTTGTATCCGTATATCTCTTCTAGTTGTGTATTGTATTATTTTCCGCTGCTATGTATTTAAATGTAATTTAAATCTCTGATATTTCTGTGTAATATTCTTTTATAATCTGTATATTCTTGTAATCTGTTGCATTGTTGTAATATACAATGAAATGTTCTTCTATATGCGTTCTGTTGTGGTTTGTTCTCGAACTATCCGACGCTTTCCTTTACGGGGAGGTTGCGGGTCTTTACACGTGGTATCAGAGCTTTGGTTTACAAAGCTCAGAGAACAAGACACATTAGAACCCTACGAAAGAATTCATCAGATATTGGATTAGTAATATCCAATGAGGATGACTCGTTAGAGATGGGATCAGTTGTGTCCTAGAACGAGTCGAAAGAGTGTTGTTTTTGAAAATAAAAGTGAAAACCCACTTTGTTTTGGAAATTCAAATCTTAAGTATTCGTATTTGAATAGTCTATTTAAATTGAATTTGGGCAATCGAGTATATAAAGATTTTGCATACACGCTTAGCGGCTTGTATTCGAAGTTTTAATATACTGGATAGATATAGGATCACACTTTAGTTGCCGGAGATAATTCAGATGATGAGGCATCGTCATCTGTGTTGTGTTCGACTGGCGAGAGTTGGTTATCTATATATTTCCTATTGACTGGTGTGAGAACCAAAATTAGATAGGGCCTATTGTTGTGATTTGGCATCAAAAATCTGATTTTTATATATATATCAAATTACGAATTTGAGACTCTAATTCACTAATTGATTGATGTTTGTGTTGTTTGTTTAATTGTTTGGTAATTTTGAACCATTATGTCTAATTGATCGAATATTGAATTGTATTGAAAATTGGTCGCATTTGCTTGCATATACATATATATCATTGAACAGGTCATAGCAAGGAGGCTAGAGCCAGAGAATAAAATTTGTTCGCCCGACAAATAGGTACATGTTTACTACATAATTTCCTGTTTTGTTTGGGTGATGATGATTTTGTGAGCCTATTGGCTAGCCGCTTGGCTTTTTCTTTTTCTTTTTGAGATCTGAAGGACCGGGGAAGCTATTTGAAATTCCCCGATGCTCCCATTGCAGGGGAGGTTATGGCGAAATTTTTCGAAAATTTAGGGTGTTAGCCAAATTTTTGAAATTTTGAAAATTCTCAGAAACTAAAGAGTTGGAGAATGGAAGCCAGATCGAACGTAGAGCTGAATAATCAAACCACTTTCGACTTTGTTCCTTTTTCGGGGACGAAAAGTTTTAAGTGGGGGAGATTGTAACAACCCGGAAAATCTGGGCCAGTTTAAAATTTTTATTTTGGTAATTTTGGCGAATTTTAATTATTTAAAATGAATTATTTTAAATAATATCGACGAGAAATTTATTTTGAATAGAATTCGAACGTATATATTATATACGTCGTCGTTAGAATATAAATAATTATATATAATTATAAATAGAATTGAAAATGGCGCGGTAGTTCGATAATTCGATTTCAAACTTCAATTGAATGTACCGGGTGCAAAACAATCCGGATTTTAGTGAAACCAAAAATAATGGAATCTAATAGTGAATATCTTTCTAACGAATCCGAATAATCAAGATTTCATAGCGGGAATCAAAAGTTATGTCCAGTTGAAAATCCTGAATAGTCGCTATGGAATTCAGGCCCTTAAAAATGGACATTTTGCAAATGACCTCGGATTTCGACGAAACCACTTTTGTTAGATCCGTAGTGTCAAGTTATTGCTAGGTTTCAAATTTCATAATTTTTCGAATCAGTATGTGAGCGTGGCAAAAGAAAACGCGTTCGACCATTTCAGTTGATTTTAATCGACTGGAAATTGGCCATTTTTCTAACGGTCTCAGAATTCGACGAAACTAGTTTTGTTAGGACCGTATCGTCAATACGAAGCTAGAAAATATTTTTCTGGAATTTTTAAAGTTAGTATGTGACCCCGGTAATTTGAAAAGTACGTTTAAAATTCAATATAGCGATTTAAGTGTAAATTTAACAAAAACTGATTCAAACACTCGAATCAACCTACGATACATATTCCATTGTGTTCGGAATGGGGGTGAAACGCTATGGACGACAGGCGGTGGACCCCGTTTCGAGGTCATATGTAAAAGTCAACTATTTGTAAATAAAATAATTAAATAATTTAAAAAAAAAAAAAAACCCCTTTCCTTTATCAGCCGCCCCCCCTTATAATTTCAGAAATCGAAAATAAAAAAAAAAAAAAAGAGAAGAAGAAGAAAATCGCTCCAGTCTCCCCCTCCCTCCCGATCATCCGCCTGCCGCCGCCTCAGGCGTGGCGCCGCCCATCACCGCATCCCCCTCCCCCTCGTCAGTCGATCCCCGTCCTCTTCTTTCCTCCACCTACCTCGCTCCAAAACCCGACGCACCCCCCCCACCTCGCTCCAAAATCCGACGCAGCCCTAGCCGAGCCCCCTCCGACCTTCTGAAACCCGATGCCTCACCCTCCTTAACCTCCTCCGCTGCCACCCCTGCCGACTCCACCTTCGACGCGCGCCACCTCGAGCGAGATTCCCCCCTCTTTGACGAACACGGTAAGTTCTTTTTTCTTTTTTATTTATTTTATTTATTTATATTATTTTTAGTTTAAATACTGTTTGTTTTTTTAGGTTTTAAAAACTGAATTTTTTTGGTTTTAAAAACTGAATTTTATAAAGATTTAAAAACTGAATTTTATAAAGATTTAAAAAAAAACTGAATTTTATAAAGATTTAAAAACTGAATTTTATAAAGATTTAAAAACTGAATTTTATAAAGATTTAAAAAAAAACTGAATTTTATAAAATGATTAAAACTGATTTTTATTTTAAAGGTTTGAAATAAAAATTCGATTTTTATATATTGAACTTTGAAATAAAAATTCGATTTTTATATATTGAACTTTGAAATAAAAATTCAATTTTTATATATTGAACTTTGAAATAAAAATTCGATTTTTATATATTGAATAGCGAAGTAAAAATTCGATTTTTATATATTGAATAGCGAAGTAAAAATTCGATTTTTATATAAAGTATAACGAAGGGAAAATTCTATTTTCACAATATGAAGTTAGCGATAAAAATATGATTTTTATATAATGGAGAATATAAAAATGGGATTTTTATATATACAGCGTATACGGGCGACGAAGATGCGATGGCGATGAAGATTTCTATCAAAGAAGTGCCGTGGAGCTAGGATAGCTATCGGTGAGAATTTCTCACCTTTCTATTTTATTTCTAGTTATATATATATACTAGGATGCAGACGGTGCTTAGTAGCACCCGACACAATCGTCCACAGACCATGGACTTGTTTGTTTGACTGTTTGGTGATTGATTGCGATATTGGTTTGAATGTGGTTTGTGGTGTGAAAAATCGAATCGATAAATTGGTTAGGATTAGACGTGCGCCGTTATAAGGCGTAGGAGTAAGGCTAGGTTAGACCCTTACTCCAAATTTTGTGGTTTACAAAATGAAATTGATTTGATTGATGAGTGAATGGCGTGGGCCTTCACTAGACCGGGGATAAGGCTAGGCCTCGTCCCGTTTCTAGTATCGTGCCGTTATGCCGCCGAAATTTTCTAAAACGTGTTAGAAAAATAAAAATATCATTTTATTTAAAGAATGAACTTAATAGAAATTCATATGTTGGAATAAAATGTTTTATCGTTAAAAATATAATTTTTAACGTGAATGTGAATAAATAAATATTCATTTACAAACCGAACGGTTTGTTTATGTACACCTATTTGAATGACATTGATTGGGACGATAAATTTTACACATCGCCCAACTGCACGAATAAAATCTGTGTTTGATTGTTTGAAACCCCGCACGGGTGTTGGGATGAAATTGGAAGTTCACTCATCCTGATTGATTAAATATGTCAATCGATTGATTGACAGGCTGTTATAAGCATTAGATATCTATATTTGATGCTTATACAGTGTAGTGCACTTTGGTTGATGGTTGATTATTTTTCAAGGCTATTATACATGTGTTGTATGAAAATCCATATAATTAACTTTATGTGGTAATTGATTGGGCCTCATTCCAGTTTTAAAATAGAAATATTTGAAAAAGAAATATTTGAAATAGAATATTTGAAAATAGAACTTTATGAAGCCGTGTTGATTAGATTGACGCCATTTTGACGTGAACGATATTTATATCGATTTTATCGATTTCGAATTGAATTGAAAACGAATTCGAAATGAATTGAATTGAAAACGAATTCGAAATGAATTGAATTGAAAACGATTTCGAAATGAATTGAATTGAAAACGAATTCGAAATGAATTGAATTGAAAACGATTTCGAAATGAATTGAATTGAAAACGAATTCGAAATGAATTGAATTGAAAACGATTTCGAAATGAATTGAATTGAAAACGAATTCGAAATGAATTGAATTGAAAGCGATTTCGAAATGAATTGAATTGAAAACGAATTCGAAATGAATTGAATTGAAAACGATTTCGAAATGAATTGAATTGAAAACGAATTCGAAATGAATTGAATTGAAAACGATTTCGAAATGAATTGAATTGAAAACGAATTCGAAATGAATTGAATTGAAAGCGATTTCGAAATGAATTGAATTGAAAACGATTTCGAAATGAATTGAATTGAAAACGATTTCGAAATGAATTGAATTGAATATGAATTCAAATTGAATTGAAATTTGAATTGAACAGAAATGAATTTTGAAACGAATTTATAAAGAAGAATTCAATTTTGCTTTGAATTGAAATGGAAGTTGAAATAGATTTTGAAATGAATTTAAAACTGTTTATATAATTCGTTTTAAATAAAAATCGGCGAAGTATATATTATATATATTATATATATATAATATAATGGCCTGAATAGAACGCGCCGCGCCGCGGCAGTTCGTGAATTTCGACCATTTATTTCAAACGGACATTGCGGGAGATCCGACCGTCGGATTCTCCTAAAACCGGAACCGTTGGGTTCGTATCGAAAAGAGCTTTCTAACGAATATTAGAAATTTGAAATCTAACGGTTGGATTTGGAATTACGTCCAAATCAAATTCGAAAAAGGTCGCTGTAAGTGCAGTTCGATGGCCGTTAATGGAAATCGACTGTACGGGCCTTGATAAAATTATTAAAAATAGTAATAATTTGTGTAAAATCATAAGAAGTGATTTGTGAAAGTTTGGGATGAAAAACTCCATATTTGAAAAGATAAAAATAGATTTTTATCGAAATGAACTAGATTTGAACTAGAATTATAATTCTATTTATTTTTAAATAAATAAATTGAATTTGAAATGGTTTTGAAAATAACCAAAATTTCCAATGATTGCATTGGAGTGGAGTTGAATCGAAATTGTCTTCGGAATATTTCGATGTTGGAATTCGTGATATTACAGGTGTTGTTATGGAAATTTGAAAGATATATATTTGTATCGTTATTTCCAATACGACATTTGTTAGTCGTAGAATTCGATATTGAATATAAGCCGATATATTTTCTATTCAGAGCCTTGTATTGAATATCGAATGTGATTTGGGTTTGTCGTGAATGGTGTCTTCACTAACACTGTTCTTAAACCTAGTTGAGAAAAGATTAAATCTTTTTATTTAGATTTAATGAAGTGTACCAGTTAAATGATATTTAATTGGAATTGAAATGGGTATTGATTTTTGGGTTTATCGTGAACAGTGTTTTAAATAACACTTGTTCTTTAACCCGATAATTAATGAATGTGATTTGGGTTTGTCGTGAATGGTGTCTTCACTAACACTGTTCTTGAACCCAGTTGAGAAAAGATTAAATCTTTTGATTTAGATTTAATGAAGTGCACCAATTAAATAATATTTAATTGGAATTGAAATGATATTGATTTTTGGGTTTATCGTGAACAGTGTTTTAAATAACACTTGTTCTTTAACCCGATAATTAATGGGATGTGACTTTGGGTTTATCGTGAACCGTGTTTTAAATGACACTGATTCTTTAACCCAGTCACAGATTAAAACTAAGTGGAGTTTTAATGAATCTTTAATTAGATTGAAAAGATCGAGAATGGAGTATCACCAGTTTTGCTCCAGGCGATAGTTAAATCTTTAATTAGATTTGAACGTGAAATTTAGAAACTAACTGTCGGTTAGCCAAGCAGAATGGTTTTCTGGATATTGATCTGATGTTGGTTTCGGCCTTCGGGGTTAATATTTGGGGAATTATTCTCTTGATTAATTTACGGTTAGTGACTGATGAATTGGAATGAGGCGTATGTTGTGTTTGTGTAACACTTTTATAAAATATACGCGAGTTATTCGGGAAGACCGGGTTTATCCCATTCTGAATAACTGATACGACGATAAGTCGAAGATGAAGACGATGGTCGAAGACCGGAAGTCTTCACGTCGTTTGGGTGGTAACTGATGATCTTGATTGGGCTGTACACCCAAGAAGATGGAAACAGTTAGTGATCGTCCAGACGTACTTGGAGATCGATGGATATGCGGGGTACTAGGTGCCTCCGGTTTCGTTCAGACCCAGAACGGACTTGTAAATGGACTGTGTGTCTGACATCGGATTTCGTTCTGTGTGACTGATATCGGTTGCATAGGATGGTTTGCCTGTGTGGCATGCTAAGATGCAAATGATCAAGGCTTCTGTTGAAAAGCAAAGTCTTGTGGTGATGATCAAAGCACGGCCTTTGTGGCGTAGCTTTGTGTAACGTTTCCTTCGCGTGTTTCACACCCGGTATGAACCAAAAACGGGAGAGGACATCAGGGAGGACTTGCGTTTCTTTCTAGCTAGAAGTGGCGTCAGTGGTTTTACACGCCCTGACGAGTTTGACTTATGTGGTTGTTGCTGTTGCGAGGCGCCTCGGTTATATCGGTTTCGGCCGAATGCATTCTGGTCGGCTGACGGACCAGACTTACGCCCCAAAGGGCGGAGAGACGTATTGTTCAGGCATAATAATCCACATCGGTGGACCGGCCCTGACGATCTAAAGGGTTGATGCGTTCTGATCCTGAGACATGGGCTAGATTGTCTCGAATCGGTTGAGGACTATCTTTTGCCTCGGTTCATAGACGGAAATCCAACTTCCAAATACGTGACATTTGCGGTTTTAATTTGTAAACCTATATATGGCGACATAGTGGCATGGGACGCTCATGTCGCCTATGATTGATACTTATGATTTGAAGTTGTTTTATACACTATGCACTTATTATAGTATCAAATGATTTGTTTTAAACGTATCAAGCATTCTTTGGCTGTTATAAGGGAAAACCCTATCCCCCGGCTTGCGTTGCATTGTGTGATAGGACCTGGGTCTTATAACAGCTTCATCTTTCTTTATTTAGCATTGCGCTGTTTGTTTTATGCACTGGTACTCTTGGGAGGAAACCCGTTCCGTGTTATACGGCGTGGTCCCTTGATTTACCTAGCTTTGAAAATAAAGATTAATAACTGTTTTAGTTCTCACACCAGTCACATGACTGACCTGGAGTTTATTGTTTTAACCTAAACTCTGGGTGCCCTTATTTTGACACGGGCAGCTAGTAGTTTTGGTTTTGCAGATTTATATTCACAGGATCCTGGTTTACAGCTGGAACGATATCCGGAAAGCTTTGTATCCGTATATCTCTTCTAGTTGTGTATTGTATTATTTTCCGCTGCTATGTATTTAAATGTAATTTAAATCTCTGATATTTCTGTGTAATATTCTTTTATAATCTGTATATTCTTGTAATCTGTTGCATTGTTGTAATATACAATGAAATGTTCTTCTATATGCGTTCTGTTGTGGTTTGTTCTCGAACTATCCGACGCTTTCCTTTACGGGGAGGTTGCGGGTCTTTACACTTGGGTTGTTCATGGGCTCAGCCCACTTAGCTTCTTTTGTAATTACTTTCAGTCCATTATCTTTGTATATAAATATGCTTGTATACTCTATACGTTTGTTATTAATAATAAAATCTTCCTGTTCATTCACAAATACACTTCTATCTGAAACTTCAACACAAGAAATTCTGAAAATCGAATTTGGTATCTGAGCCATTTTCAAATCTGCATTTCAAAACAACATAAGAAATTTTATTGGCAGATTCATCAGTTAGATTTCATCATCTGAATCTGACTCATTAAAGATCTTCCCTGGATCTTATCATTTGAGATTTTCGGCTCCTGAATTGATCAAGCCACTGTGCCACGCTTAGATTTAACTGGCTGCATCAGTGATTCAATCATCAAGAGTGAGGAAAACAAATCTGAATCATTCCCTACCGATCAAACTACTACAAGAAGCATTCAGAATCAAGAAAAAGAGCATCAAGAAAGCAATCAAAAACTTTTTCAACTAAAAACTCAGTGTGAAAAACAGGCATCATCACTTAAAACCTTTATGTGCCCAAGATCTTGATCACAAAGCAACTTCTTGAGCAATTCAATTCGAGGCAAAGAAGTTCAGTTTGGTTACCTCTGTTCTGTGTCATTTATCCTCACTGTTTTTCTCAAGATGACAAACAGCAATGTCGAATCCAGCAATACTTCAGGGACATCACAGCCTGCAAATCCACTTGCAAATCCTCCCAAAAATGTGATCAGTCTAAAAAGTCAACTAATCACCATTCCTCTTGACCAAAAAAACTATCTTCTTTGGAAATTACAGGTGGAAACCTCTCTTCAAGGATATGGTCTGGAAGGTTACATTCATGGCACCATACCAATCCCACCAAGGTTTGCCACTGATGCATCAAATACAATAATAAGCAATGATGATTATACATCATACTATAGGCAAGAAAGATTAATTAGTGCATGGTTATTATCATCCATCAGTGCTGCTCTACTGCCACAAGTTATAGGGTGTAAGACAGCTAATGAAATTTGGAACACCTATGAAAAAATCTTTAATTCACAGTCTGCAGCCAAGTCCTTATTCTATAAAAGGCAACTTCAAAATTGCAAGAAAGACAATATGAGTATGAGTGAATATTTAGCAAAAGTTAAAATATTTGTGATATGTTGAAAGCCTCAGGAACCAATGTTGAGGAATCTGATCAGGTTCTGTCCCTGGTTAATGGACTTGGAGATGAATATGTGTAATGGCGGGATTTTTCAAGCCTCTGATATCTATTTTAATATAGAGATTTAAATCAAAAGCAAATAAAGGAAAACAAATTTAAGGAGATTAACACTTATATATATATATATACATATATATATATATATATATATATATATATATTCATACATATATATGTTACGGCCAAATATGCATGTATATATGCATGTATACACCATTTCAATTAGCAACAAACAAGAGAGTTTAAACCAAAACAAAAGAAAGTGCAAAATCCATCATTTAGTAGTAGATTTGGACTTAAACATCACCTCATACATAATATCTGCGCATTTGTAAGAATGCAAAACAAATATCAAAGAGAGGAAACCAATTCTCTTGTATATTGATTTGAAGGGTTGAGCTTGGCATTAAATGAAAGTAAGCTTTGCATTAAATGCAAACATAGTCTCATGTACTTTGAAGAGGGAAATAAGGGTTGGTAGGAATCATCTCTTGTGAAGGGTACTTACATGTTTGCTGTAACAATTTTGCACCACAAATATAGGAGAGAGAAAGGGGGGTAGGTAGGAAAGTTGGATGTAGAAACTTAAGAGGTCTTTGCCTATAAATACACGTCCAATTCCATGCATTTTCTCTTTACAAAGAATACAAGAAAGTGCTGAAATTTTATCCATCTCAAACAAGAATTCAGGAGCTTATTTACAAGTGAGTAAAACCTCACTTAAGTCAAGATAGATTGCAAGTTTACTGTAAACTGTTTGTGTGTGCTTTCATGTATGATCATCAATGCAAGTTCACAATGTTTTATCACCAGTATAGTGTTAATATACCAAGTTCATATCATCATTTAACTATATATTTGCAAGTATAGATGAAATAGAAATGGGTATCACTTTGATCTTGATCAAAGAATTTCTGCAGTTTTGTTTACTGTCAAAACAAAACTCTGCAAAATGAAAATACCTGGTAGAGCACAAATCACAAGTATACAAACATATACATATGTTATACTTATATACAAATATATATATATATATATATCCTTATAGTATGAACAACATCAAGATATATGTGTTTGAGAACAAGAAACAGAAAGTAGCAGGTTCTCTGTACTCAACAATTAAAATCCAAAAATCCAAATGTCGTAGAAATGAAATACAGTGATTCGAATGCAATCGTGATAGGAAATAATGATTTTTAAAAGTAATTTCACGATTTTTAATGTTGAGATAAGGGAGAATGATTGAGATATCCGAAAATGGCACTTTGACCAAATTCCGGTGATAGACGACGATGAGGGTCAGGCCGTGGAGCGTGGAGGAGCTGCACATATCGGGGAACTCGAGAAAAATGTCAAATGATTTTTCCATTGGGTGAATCGAGCTGTCGAGCTCGATTTAGGATTTTAATGGCTGAATGGGTTCGAACGTTTGGCGGCGACGTGGGGGACCCACAGGCGATCGAGTTGGCCGAAGTTTGGCGTGGAGCGGCGTTGGGTCTTGGCGGAGCTAACGGCGGCGGTGCGAGGTGTTCAGGTGGTCGGAGGCGATGAGTCGAGCTCGGTTTAGGTGGTACACTTTCCGAGCTGTGTATTGGAAGTTTTGGTGGAGTGGCGAAATCGAGGAGGAGGCGACGATGGGCGGTGGTGATGGGTCAGTCGTGATCAGTGGACGAAGTGGAGTTTGTGGGTGGTGGTTCGGTAGACGTACGGTGGCGGGGGAGGCCGTGCACGTGCACAGCTGTGCACGTTTGCACAGTAGATCGAGAGCAAGAAAATGGAGAAGGAAGGGGGTGCCTTGGCACGATGGATTTGAGTGATCCATCAGTGGATCACCATGGTTTCGGAGCTGATCGAAGTGGCTTGGCACGAGATGTTTGGCGCGTGGGTTTGGCAAGTGAACATCGGTGGTCAACCGTGGGGATCACTTGATTTTTGAGATGCCGAAATTGACTTGGTAAATACAAGCGAGAATAGAGTTTCAAAGGCAAGAATTTTATTTAATCGAATTTAATGGAATTAAATAAATAAATAAAATTGATCAGTAATTAATTAATTTAAATAAAAACAGAGTTTTTATTTAATATGGCGTAAACCAGTGGAACAGTCAAGACGACAGTGAGGTCCCAGAATCGAAGTTGTTCGAAGAAGTTCGTCGAGTTAGAACTTGAGTCTTAAAAGATAATTTAATTTAAATAAATTATAAAACAATTTATTTAAGTTTAAATAAAGGAAAACAAATATTTGATAAATCCAATCGGAGTATAGAACATTGTCTAACAGTCGATGACAAGTGAGATAAAACACCGTGTGCGTAGCACGGGCTTTTTTCTGTACACTTTCAAATATTGATAAAAACTGTATAACATCTTGTGTATGATACACACACTTTAACTATACAATTGAAAGTGATACTTAAGATATCCAGATATGAACCCGAGAATTTTATCCCGTATATATAATTATAAATACAGGATGTGCAACTGAATTAAAGACAGTAAGCTGATTATAAATTATCGACTACAAAAGATATTTCGTACATCGTTTCGAAGAGTCCGGAATTTACATTCCATTTCGACTCGAATTATACGACGTATACCGGAAATCGATAAAGATGAAGAATGCAAGCACCATTCCAAAATAGTATCTACGGTCTGTTTAATCCCAGAATAGATCTGAACAGTCGGATCTCTAACAACGTGTATCGATCGGATTTTACACATCGACTTTACATAAGTGTATTATGTTGGTGGCGGAGAGATTCGTTTCTTTAGCCTTATACCCAGAGTATATTTGTGGAAACAAATGAGTGATCTGTCCGATAGGACGGTGTGATATTCAAAGACGTTGGAGAATAATCCGTCAACGGTAAACGTGACTTCAAACCTCACAACCCGGAAAGACAATAGTTGGGCTAGGCAGCATGGCTAGTTGGGTCATACCCAAGCAGGGTATATTATTACTATCTAGAGTATTTCCTTTTGTTTCTTAAATCAATATTCACTGCTGTAACTTCGGTAATCGGTGGCTCATTCCCAACCGTGGAGGTGGTAATATATTCGTTACACTCAAGCTAAATGAGTGGACGGTCATGTGTGGCCGGGTTGCAGGATGTTCTTATTGAACCCCAGTGTATACTCTCTAGAGTACACGGATCGGTGGGTGCTCCCATACCCTGTCAGTTAGAAACCAAATTCCAATAAGCGCTCGACGGATTTAGATTTTTTTTTATGTACGTGAACGTGAGATGCAAGCGATTCACTAGATGATTATTTATTTGATAAATACTATCGTAAATATCAAATGTTTTGATATCAAAATACAAGGGTCATTTTCCATATGTTAGTTATGGAATTGGGTTTAAGATTTCTAAAGTAATTGAATCTATTAATAACGGAACACCTTACTCCTTATTTCCCTGTTTACATCTTTTTAACTTTGTTTACTCACACCAGTCCCCTGACTGACCCGGAGTTTATTTTCTGTGTTTTCCCTAAACTCTTGGGTACTCATAATATTTATTATGAGTAGGCAAGTAATTCAGGTTGGCAAATAGAACCTTATGAAGTTCAAGTTGCAGGACAAGTCTAGTAGTTTTAACTACACCTGTGTATCCAGTTAGATTTGTATTTCCATATCATGATGTATTATTATGTGAATGTACTATGATGATGTAAGTTGTTGATGTATTATGATGTATCAGACCCTATGATGTAATGTATTTGTATTTTTAAATTCCGCTGTGAGATTTCAGAAAACTTCTTATTCTTCTATTCTATTAGTTCTATCTTTTCTATCTCATCTTCTAATTTCTTTTAATAATGACACGGTTCTCGGAGGGACGAAAATAGCGCCGTTACAGTTGGTATCAGAGCCTATGTTCTACGGAAACATTTAGGCTTTGGAATAGAGAGTGAGCGTATTTCTACTAAAAACTATATTTTAGTATAGGTAGATCATAGTTACTTAGGTAATCCCTTGACATATTTTTCCGAGGTGTCATTTATTTTCAATCCGTGTACTCAGAGAGTTAAAAATGAGTTCTCGTGGAGGAAGAGGCCGAGGAGCAAGCGGAGCAACTACGACAAACGGACACACTGTTAACCAGACCCAAGTGGATACTACTGAAGTAATCCGAGCACCAGCTCAGCCTAACTTTGCAATGGTCTGTAAGAATTACACAACTCTGGAAGGAAAGATTTTCAGAGGTACTGAATCACTGGTCAGAGTCCAAGCATGGATTAGATCATGTGAGAGGATTTTTAAAGGACTGAGGTTGGATGACGAGCATAAGCGTCTCTTAGCTTCATGGAATCTGGAAGGAGCCGCAGCAATATGGTGGGATGCCCAGACTGCTAACACTCCTGAGGAAAACTTTACTTGGCCCATGTTCAAAGAAGCTTTTGAAGGTCAGTATCTACCTGCTACTGGAAGGACAAGGATGTACCGAGACTTCATTGACTTAAAGCAGGAAAGAATGTCTGTCGCTGAGTACGAAAACCAGTTCAACGCACTTTCAATCTTTGGACCGGAGCTGATAAATACTCTTTTGAAAAAGAACGAGATGTTTGTTGCTGGTCTTAGAGATAATCTGCAAGGAAGGATGATGGGACATTTGAAGGATCCATTTGTGGAACTAGTAGACCTAGCACTCAGATATGAAGCACTAGATACAAAGAAACTAGGAGCGAGGATCCAGACTGGGGAGACGAGTGGGGTGAATGTCATGAAAAGAAAGGTCAACCCAGATTGGAATGATAATCAGGGCCAAGCTAAGACGGGGCAACAGACTGTGGAAGGTAAATTTAAGAATGTGGTTTGTCACAACTGCAAGCAAAAGGGACACATTGCACGATTCTGTAAACAAAAGGGGAACCAGAAACCCCAGCAATACCCACAACAGCAACAGAAACCCCAGCAATACCCACAACAGCAACAGAAACCCCAGCAATACCCGAGACAGCAACAGAAACCTCAGCAACAGAATCAGAACCAGAGCCAGAATCAGAGGAACGAGATGGTAGTGAAGAATCTGTGTTTCAACTGTCATCAACCAGGACACATGGTGAAAGACTGTCCATTGATGAAGAGGGCACCACAGCCTATTGTTTTTACAATCAAAGATGAACCGTCTACTTCTCAGAATGTGAAAGGGAAGGGAGTGCCGGAAGGTACTTTACAGTTTAATGGAATTTACCTTCGTGTTTTATTTGATACCGGCGCTTCACACAGTTTTATTTCAGTCAAAACCATAGATCAGTTTGACCTTAAACCAATTATATCACCAAACCCCATTTGCGTATCAAACCCCATAGGGGGAAAAACTGAGCTTAAAATGTGTTGT
This sequence comes from Allium sativum, assembly GCA_030737875.1. Classification (NCBI taxonomy): domain Eukaryota; kingdom Viridiplantae; phylum Streptophyta; class Magnoliopsida; order Asparagales; family Amaryllidaceae; genus Allium; species Allium sativum. The sequence continues at coordinate 299,017,073 of CM060925.1, read as the reverse complement.
GAGGATATAACTCTCTTATATCTCTCACACTCTTTTCGATTTGACTTCTATGTTCTAGACTTCAAAAGTTTCAATTTTATACTTGGATCAGACTGGTTAAGCAAGTTCCAAGCCAAGATAAAATGTGATAAAGAAATCATAACCCTTATAACTAGCTTAGAGCGTAAAGCTAGAATAACTTGTGGGAAACCCGGAATTCACACCTGTAGTTTTCTATACGCTTTAGAAGCACCTCAAGAAAGGCTCGACACTTTGGAAGTAGTAAGAGAATTCAAGGACGTATTCGAGGAAGTCGGAAGTTTACCTCCGCATCGAGAGATCGAATTCCGAATTGATTTAGTCCCAGGAGCAAGACAAATGATTCAACCAAAGAGACGGATGGCTCCCAAGGAAGTTCAGGAATTAGAGAGACAAACTCGGGATTTGCTGAGTAAAGGCTTAATTCGACCTAGTTTTTCTAGTTGGGGCTCTGCGGTAGTTTTTCTAGTAAAGTCTGATGGGTCCTTACGACTGTGTGTGGACTACCGAGAATTAAATAAAGTAACCATCCGAAATAGATATCCATTACCTAGAATTGATGACCTTTTCGACCAATTGCACGGAGCAACGGTATTCTCCCAGATGGATTTAGCCACAGGATTTCACCAATTGAGAATCTCTGAAGATTGTATTCCTTTAACAGCATTCAGAGGCCCAGATTTCTTTTATGAATGGTTGGTTATGCCGTTCGGATTAACCAACGCACCAGCTTTCTTCGTAGATCTGATGAACAGAGTCTTTAGGAAAATTCTTAATAAATTCGTTCTCATTTTCATTGACGATATCTTAATCTTTTCAAAAACCGAAGAAGAGCACTGTGGTCATCTTAGAGTAGTGCTAGAAACTCTAAGGAAACACGTGTTGAAGGCAAAGTTTTCAAAATGTCACTTTTGGAAATCGGAAGTGAGATTTTTGGGGCACATAGTAAACGGAGATGGGATATCAGTAGACCCAGTTAAAGTAGATGCAGTACAACTATGGAAACAACCTCAAACACCAACAGATATTCATAGTTTCCTAGGACTAGCGGGATACTATCGAAGATTTGTCCGAGACTACTTCAAAATATCGTCACATCTGACCAAGTTAACAAAGAAGGGCCAATAGTTTATTTGGGACCCAAAGTGTGAAGAATCGTTTCAAGAACTAAAGAAAAGATTAACGGAATCACCAGTAATAGCTGTTCCCGATGGAACGAGCGGATTTGCGATTTACACCGATGCTTGTGGAAAGGGAGTAGGAGCGGTGTTAATGCAGAAGGGACAAGTGATTGCATATGCAAATAAGCAGTTAAAGATTCACGAGAAGAATTACGCAACTCACAACTTGGAGTTATTGGCAGTTGTTTTCGCATTGAGAATGTGGAGATATTATCTGCTAGGTGGGAGATTCAAACTTTTCACCGATCATAAACCATTGAAGTATCTGTTCACTCAAAAAGATTTAAATCTAAGACAATAGCGGTGGTTGGAATTTCTTGCATCATATGACCTAGATATCATTTATACACCGGGAAAAGCGAACGTAATGGCAGATGCCTTGAGTAGAAATGCGATATTATCACTTTTGGAAGTCACACCGACTCTTCAAGAAAGGATAATGAGTAATCAGAAAAGGGATCCCAAACTGGAAAAGATTATTCGAGGAGTCACAAACGGAAAAGAGACCGACTTCGAGTTGGACAATCAAGGAGTATTGAGAATAAACGGCAGATTATGCGTACCTAACGTGGATGGGATAAGACAGGAGGTTTTAAAAGAATGTCATGCATCAAAGTTGAGCATCCATCTAGGAATTCATAAAATGAATCACGATATGAGACGAGTATTCTGGTGGTCAGGAATGAATAAAGATATCATTACTTTCGTAAATGAATGTCTATGTTGTCAGCAAGTCAAGGAGACCATCAAAAGACTGCTGGACTATTACGGCCATTAGAGATTCCCAACTAGAAGTGGGAAATGATATCGATGGTTTGCCAAGAACAAGGAGAGGCTACGAAGGGATTTGGGTAATCGTAGATCGGTTAACTAAGAGTGTGCACTTTATTCCAGTGAAACCAACGCGCACTGCCATAACATTAGCCGAAGTATTCATGAAAGAGATAGTACGATTGCACGGTATTCCAACGAGCATTGTAAGCGACAGAGATACCATTTTCTCAAGTAGATTTTGGGAAGCTTTGCAGAGAATGTTGGGAACAAGATTAAATTTCAGTACAGCTTACCATCCTCAAACGGACGGTCAGACGGAAAGAGTTAATCGTATATTGGAGGATCTTCTAAGAGCGTGTATTTTAGATTTTGGAGGGTCGTGGGAAGATCATTCACACCTAGTAGAATTTTCATATAATAACAGTTACCAGGCGAGTATACAGATGGCACCATATGAAGCATTATATGGAAGACCATGTAAAGCGCCAGCATGTTGGGTAGAGTCCGAAAACAAATTGGTACTTGGTCCGGATATGATACTAGAAGCGACAGCGAAAGTGGAATTAGTGAAACTGAGAATGAAACAAGCCTAGGATCGCCAGAAAAGTTATGCCGATCAAAGGCGAAGAGATTTAGTATTCGAAATAGAAGATCTAGTTTTTGTGAAGATCTCATCAATGAAGGGAGTAGTAAGATTTGGAAAATATGGAAAGTTAGCACCAAGATATGTTGGACCTTTCCGCGTCTTAGAAAGAATTGGTTTTCAAGCATATAAAGTTGAATTACCAGAATATATGGCGGGAATTCACAACGTATTTCACGTATCACACTTGAGAAAATGTATGCACAATCCATCATTAATTCTGGAACCCTCTGTTCAGCAAGAGATAGAGATTGAGCCAGACTTGACAGTGATTAGACATCCATTCAGTATTATTGACCGAGAGGGAAAGCAATTTCGCAACAAAGTGGTGAGGCTACTAAAGATCCAATGGAGCGAAAACCCGAAAGACTGTATGTGGGAGACCGAGAAGCATATAAAGAAATTATACCCAGATTTTCCTACGGGTTAGGTATGATTTACTTTGGTATAGTTAAATGTAATGAAATTTCGATTTCTACATTTCTGGGAGCATTTGCATGTGTGTTTTATGGATTCAGTTTATTAGGACTTATGAACTCTCTTGTATGTTTACATCACTGATGATTTCTATATTCTTGCTTACGTGTTAGATGGCTCCAGTGTGGAAGACCACGGAAAGAAAGAGGGTGACACCACTCCAGTTTCTTATGCTGCGAGCAAAGAGACAAAGAGTAGGAATTCCGACAACAACCGAGAGAGATCACCCATCGACGACGAAGGTACAAACATATCATCAGAAGGATCAGTGCTTGGCAGGAACGAACCAATAGAACAAGATGGAGGACAATAAGACTTTACTGATGAGGATGAAGTGATAGGAGATAAAGGAAGTGTTGACGGTTATGGTGAAGGAGATGAGGGTGGCGAAGAAGAGGAAGAATATGAAGTAGAATATGAAGAAGAATATGAGGAAGAATATGAAGAAGAATATGGGGAAGAAGAAGACCAAGTTGTTCCGGGAACCCCAGTCATTGCTACGGGAAACCAGCAAGAAGAGCAAGTAGCCCAAAGGACAGCAATATGGAATAGATTGGAACAAGTTCTCGTTGAGTTTCGCATAGCAGGAGGAGAAGTACAAGTATTCGGTGAGTATGGATACCCCGTGGTGCGGCTATATTTAATACCACCAGTGGGTCTGATTTATATAGAGGATGATGAGGAGGAGACTGATGCAGAAGACGTAGTTGAGATCCTTAATATATCTGATGACGAGGAGGTCGTAGGGATAATAGATATCTTTGACGACGAGTAGTAGGACAGGGACTGGAGGAGGATAGTTAAGTATGTATATTTTGGGGCAGTTTAGAACTTGAGTAGTCAAGTCTAGTATTATTGTATGTATCGAGACTAGTGTTAGTATAGAACTAGTCGTATGTGTATGTGTACTAAAGCAACCAGTTTATGAAATATTTTCTTTTGGAAACTTTCTACCTTTCTTGTGTAATTTCAGGGCGAAATTCTTTTAAGTGGGATAGTCTGTAATGGCGGGATTTTTCAAGCCTCTGATATCTATTTTAATATAGAGATTTAAATCAAAAGCAAATAAAGGCAAACAAGTTTAAGGAGATTAACACTTATATATATATATATATATATTCATACATATATATGTTACGGCCAAATATGCATGTATATATGCATGTATACACCATTTCAATTAGCAACAAACAAGAGAGTTTAAAACAAAACAAAAGAAAGTGCAAAATCCATCATTTAGTAGTAGATTTGGACTTAAACATCACCTAATCACCTCATACATAATATCTGCGCATTTGTAAGAATGCAAAACAAATATCAAAGAGAGGAAACCCATTCTCTTATAGATTGATTTGAAGGGTTGAGCTTGGCATTAAATGAAAGTAAGCTTTGCATTAAATGCAAACATAGTCTCATGTACTTTGAAGAGGGAAATAAGGGTTGGTAGGAATCATCTCTTGTGAAGGGTACTTACATGTTTGCTGTAACAATTTTGCACCACAAATATAGGAGAGAGAAAGGGGGTAGGTAGGAAAGTTGGTTGTAGAAACTTTAAACCTATAAATACACGTCCAATTCCATGCATTTTCTCTTTACAAAGAATACAAGAAAGTGCTGAAATTTTATCCATCTCAAACAAGAATTCAGGAGCTTATTTACAAGTGAGTAAAACCTCACTTAAGTCAAGATAGATTGCAAGCTTACTGTAAACTGTTTGTGCGTGCTTTCATGTATGATCATCAATGCAAGTTCACAATGTTTTATCACCAGTATAGTGTTAATATACCAAGTTCATATCATCATTTAACTATATATTTGTAAGTATAGATGAAATAGAAATGGGTATCACTTTGATCTTGATCAAAGAATTTCTGCAGTTTTGTTTACTGTCAAAACAAAACTCTCCAAAATGAAAATACCTGGTAGATCACAAATCACAAGTATACAAACATATACATATGTTATACTTATATACAAATATATATATATATATATAACCTTATAGTATGAACAACATCAAGATATCTGTGTTTGAGAACAAGAAACAGAAGGTAGCAGGTTCTCTGTAATCAACAATTAAAATCCGAAAATCCAAATGTCGTAGAAATGAAATACAGTGATTCGAATGCAATCATGATAGGAAATAATGATTTTTAAAAGTAATTTCACGATTTTTAATGTTGAGATAAGGGAGAATGATTGAGATATCCGAAAATGGCACTTTGACCAAACTCCGGCGATCGACGACGATGAGGGTCGGGCCGTGGAGCGTAGAGGAGCTGCACACATCGGGGAACTCGAGAAAAATGTCAAACGATTTTTCCATTGGGTGAATCAAGTTGTCGAGCTCAATTTAGGATTTTAATGGCTGAATGGGTTCGAACGTTTGGCGGCGACGTGGGGGAACCACAGGCGATCGAGTTGGCCGAAGTTTGGCGTGGAGCGGCGTTGGGTCTTGGCGGAGCTAACGGCGGCGGTGCGAGGCGTTCAGGTGGTCGGAGGCGATGAGTCGAGCTCGGTTTAGGTGGTACACTTTTCGAGCTGTGTACCGGAAGTTTTGGTGGAGTGGCGAAATCGAGGAGGAGGCGACGATGGGCGGTGGTGATGGGTTAGTCGTGATCAGTGGACGAAGTAGAGTTTGTGGGTGGTGGTTCGGTAGTCGTACGGTGGCGGGGGAGGTCGTGCACGTGCACAGCTGTGCACGTTTGCACAGTAGATCGAGAGCAAGAAAATGGAGAAGGAAGGGGGTGGCTTGGCACGATGGATTTGAATGATCCATCAGTGGATCACCATGGTTTAGGAGCTGATCCAAGTGGCTTGGCACGAGATGTTTGGCGCGTGGGTTTGGCAAGTGAACATCGGTGGTCAACCGTGGGGATCACTTGATTTTTGAGATGCCGAAATTGACTTGGTAAATACAAGCGAGAATAGAGTTTCAAAGGCAAGAATTTTATTTAATCGAATTTAATGAAAATAAATAAATAAATATAATTGATCAGTAATTAATTAATTTAAATAAAAATATAGTTTTTATTTAATATGGCGTAAACCAGTGGAACAGTCAAGACGACAGTGTGGTCCCAAAATCGAAGAAGTTCGTCGAGTTAGAACTTGAGTTTTAAAAGATAATTTAATTTAAATAAATTATAAAACAATTTATTTAAGTTTAAATAAAGGAACATAAATATTTGACAAATCAAATCGGAGTATAGAACATTGTCTAACAGTCGATGACAAGCGAGATAAAACACCGTGTGCGTAGCACGGGCTTTTTTCTATACACTTTCAAATATTGATAAAAACTGTATAACATCTTGTGTATGACACACACACTTTAACTATACAATTGAAAGTGATACTTAAGATATCCAGATATGAACCCGAGAATTTTATACCTTATATATAATTATAAATGCAGGATGTGCAACTGCATTAAAGACAGTAAGCTGATAATAAATTATCGACTATAAAAGATATTTCGTACATCGTTTCGAAGAGTCCGGAATTTACATTCCACTTCGACTCGAATTATACGACGTATACCGGAAATCGGTAAAGATGAAGAATGCAAGCACCATTCCAAAATAGTATCTACGGTCTGTTCAATCCCAGAACAGATCCGAACAGTCGGATATCTGACAACGTATATCGATCAGATTTTACACATCGACTTTACATAAGTGTATTATGTTGGTGGCGGAGAGATTCGTTTCTTTAGCCTTATACCCAGAATATATTTGTGGAAACAAATGAGTGATCTGTCCGATAGGGCGGTGTGATATTTAAAGACGTTGGAGAATAATCCGTCAACGGTAAACGTGACTTCAAACCTCACAACCCAGAAAGACAATAGTTGGGCTAGGCAGCATGGCTAGTTGGGTCATACCCAAGCAGGGTATATTATCACTATCTAGAGTATTTCCTTTTTTTTCTTAAATATATATTCACTGCTGTAACTTCGGTAATCGGTGGGTCATTCCCAACCGTGGAGGTGGTAATATATTCGTTACACTCAAGCTAAATGAGTGGACGGTCATGTGTGGCCGGGTTGCAGGATGTTCTTGTTGAACCCAGTGTATCCTCTCTAGAGTACATGGATCGGTAGGTGCTCCCATACCCTGTCAGTTAGAAACCAAATTCCAATAAGCGCTCGACCAATTTAGATTTTTTTTATGTATGTGAACGTGAGATGCAAGCGATTCACTAGATGATTATTTATTTGATAAATACTATCGTAAATATCAAATGTTTTGATATCAAAATACAAGGGTCATTTTCCATATGTTAGTTATGGAATTGGGTTTTAGATTTCTAAAGTAATTGAATCTATTAATAACGGAACACCTTACTCCTTATTTCCCTGTTTACATCTTTTTAACTGTGTTTACTCACACCAGTCCCCTGACTGACCCGGAGTTTATTTTCTGTGTTTTCCCTAAACTCTTAGGTACTCATAATATTTATTATGAGTAGGCAAGTAATTCAGGTTGGCAAATGAAACCTTACGAAGTTCAAGTTGCAGGACAAGTCTAGTAGTTTTAACTACACCTATGTATCCAGTTAGATTTGTATTTCCATATCATGATGTATTATTATGTGAATGTACTATGATGATGTAAGTTGTTGATGTATTATAATGTATCAGACCCTATGATGTAATGTATTTGTATTTTTAAATTCCACTGTGAGATTTCTGATAACTTCTTATTCTTCTGTTCTATTAGTTCTATCTTTTCTATCTCATCTTCTAATTTCTTTCAATAATGACACGGTTCTCGGAGGGTCGAAAATCGCGCCATTACAATATGTAGCCGTAGTGGCTATTATTACATCACAAAAGGTTACTCCCCCATTAGATGATGTGCACTCTATGTTACTTTCTCATGAGGCAAGAATCTCTCACAAGAAACCCAATGATTCAGACTACTCACTCAATTATGCTGCTAATAATAGAGGTAGGGGCAAGGAAATTACAGAAACAACTCTAATCAGAGAGGAGGTTACCCTTCTCAAGAAAGAGGAAGTGGCAAATGGTCAAACAACAATAAACCTAAATATGTGTGAGGGTTGGCCACACTGCACTCAAATGTTATTTCAGATTTATCTCAAACTACACTGGAAATCAAGGAAATAAGAGTAATAGTGACAACAACCTCAATGCTAATATGGCACATACACAACCTGAATCATCAAATCAAGCACAGTGCAATCAAGCTGATACAAACAAGCCAGACTCTATATTGGATGATAACTGGTTTCCAGACTCGGGTGCTACAAATCATATGACCAACAATCTTGACAATCTCAACCTTGGAAATAAGGAGTACAAAGGTAATCAATTAATAACCATGGGTGATGGTAAGTGCATAAGTATTTCTCGTATTGGTAATGCTCTACTAAAAGGTAAGAAACAATTATTTTTGTACAAACTGTTAAGGGTACCCAAAATTAGGAAAAACCTAATGAGTGTGTCACAATTTACAAAGGACAAAAATGTTTATTTTGAATTCTACCCTAATCATTGTGTAGTTAAAGACATGATAACACATGAAATCTTATTGTAGGGTGATGAAGCACATGGTCTGTACAAATTCAAGTTTGGAAATCAACTGCCCACAGCAAAAGAAAAACAATGTCTTGCTTCTACTATTGAAAATCAAAATAGTAACAGCCATAATGTCTTTGATCTGCGGCATCATAAATTGGGTCACCCAAGTGTTAAAATTGTCAAGAATGTTCTGAATAATAGTAAAATTCCTTACTGTGATATAAAATTACCATATGTCTGCACATATTGCCAAACGGGTAAAAATTACAAATTAACATTTGAAGACTCATCCACTCTCTATTCTAATCCCATTGATCTAATAGCTACTGACTTACGGGGCCCAGCCTCTATATCATCTGACTTTGGATATAAATACTACATTTCTTTTATTGATGCTTATTCCAGATATACATGGATTTATTTCTTAAAGTCCAAATCTGATGCTTATGATGTGGTTATAAAATTCCTGAATATGATAGAAAATCAGTTTAAAACTAGAGTGAAAGTATTTCAGACTGATGGTGGTACTGAATATAAAACTCTTAGTAAATATTTTGATGAAAAAGGGATAATCCACAGACTCACATGCCCATGCACATCTGAGCAAAATGGTTTAGCTGAAAGAAAGCACAGATACATTGTAGAAAGTGGCTTAACTCTACTAGCACAAGCTTCACTACCTCCGAAATTCTAGTCTGAATCATTTAACACTGCGGTATATCTAATTAATAGAATGCCAACCAAAGTGTTAAATGATATCATCCCACTTGAAGCATTGTATAAAGTTAAACCAAATTATCATGAGTTAAAGGCCTCTAGATGTCAGTGCTTTCCTTATCTCAGACCTTACAACACTAACAAACTCAATTTTAGATCAAAATCTTGCACCTTTTTGGGCTATGATGTTAAACAAAAGGGGTACAGATGCATTGATGAAAATGGCAGAATCTATATAAGCAGGCATGTCATATTCAATGAGAGTGTCTATCCTTATGCTTAATCCAATATCAAAACCACAAATAAGGTAATCAATAAAGAGGTAAATATACCTGATATTCCAGTATACCCTGAATTACCATCAGCAGCAAATGAAAGGATGGCTGTTGATCTAGTCATACATATCACTGAGAATAATCAACCCATCAACAGTGAGCCTGTCAGCCTCGCCACTCCAGCACCTGCACACAACAACAATGAAGAATCAGAAACTCAAAATCAACCAGTCTCTACTGAAGAAAACAATGAAGACTCACCTGCCACTGATGACAATACAAGGCAGCCTGAACAACACACTGATCCTCATCTCACCACCACTGGCCATCATATGCAGACCAGATCCAAAAGTGGTATATTCAAACCAAAGACATACCTGATCACAGAAAGCAAGGATGAACCAACAAACTACACTCAAGCCATCAAGCATAATGAATGGAAAATAGCAATGGACGAAGAATTCAGTGCACTAATCAGAAATAAAACATGGACCTTGTCCCTTAACCACTCAACAAGAATATAATAGGCTGCAAGTGGACTAACAGGGTTAAGAGAAATCCTGATGGCACCATCAATAGATACAAAGCTAGACTGGTTGCAAAAGGCTTTACTCAAGAGTATAGATTTGACTACAGAGAGACATTCTCACCTGTAATCAAGCCCACTACAATCAGATTAGTGTTTACTATAGCACTCAAAAATCATTGGAATATTCAACACCTAGATGTCAACAATGCTTTCCTTAATGGCAATCTGGAAGAGGGAACATATATGGAACAACCAGAAGGATAGATTCAAGACTCAAGACTTGTGTGCAAACTTAGCAAAGCAATCTATGGATTGAAACAGGCACCCAGAGTATGGTTTGATAAACTCAAGTCAACTCTAAGCTCTCTGGGATACAGGCCAACTAAATCTGACTCATCTCTATTCACAAAAATTACACAATCACTTACTATATACATACTAATTTATCACTACAAGAAAAACAGCAAATAGCAGCGGCAGAAAACGCTGCTAATCCATTGCTAAACAGGCATTAGCGACAGATTTCCTACATAAACGTTCGGTCGGCAAAACCCTTGACGGTATCTGTGTCAGATTTTGCGACGGAATTTTGCAAGAATTTTCCGACAATTTACCGTCATTTTACTAATTTTATAACAAAAATAAATATTATTTATTAATTTACTTTTATTTTTATTTTTATTTATATACCGATGATTTACCGACGAAATATTAATTTAGTATAAAATATTATTTACAAAATCTGTCGGTAAACCCTTACTAATTAACAAGGGATTAGCAACAAAAAGTTTTGCCAAAAAATCTTGCTTTTTTTTTGTCGGTAAACCCTTACTATTCAGCAAAGGTTTAGCGACGGAAATAAATTGGTGTAAGTTACCTTTTATTGTTTTTGTTGGTAATTTGACGGTAAAATCTTTCAAATCAGTGTCGAATTTACGACGGAACATTTGGAACGTATTTATTTAGCTTTCCTGCTTTGATACTAATACGTTGGTATTCCCTTTCTGATATGACATTAACTCTTTTTACCGTCCTGCTCTTTCAGCTTTCCAAATTAATTTTATTCTGCTTATTCAGTTACAAATACTAATATTAAAAGCGAGCGAAAAACAGTATAAAATTGTCATCAACGTACAAATAACTCTTAAGCAACAACACAACGTAGATAATATTAGCATATCACATAAAAAACATACACAATCCTTCATTTCGTGCACCAAGCTAAATTATGAACAACAAAATTATTCAGCTGGTGTGAACGTTAAACCACATACAACCCATGACCATCACAACAGTACTAAAACCCATAACTGCCAAAATAACAAACATATCCATAGTTGTGCTACAACCACATCACTACAAAACAAGTCATAACATACCAATCAAGCTACGCAGATGACGATGGCGAAGGAGCCAACGAACGAGACATAGATAGCGAAGGCGAACGTGAAACTCTTTCTTAGCCCTTGAGTATTGCCCTCACCTTTGCCAGTTGTGCTTCAAATGCCTCCTTATCTGCCTTCTGTTGTTCAGAGAGTCTTGCTCGTTCTGCTCTTTCACTCTCAAGCTCGATGCGCATCTCCTCGACAGTTTTTTGTAGCTCGAGCTTATTAAACTGACGTCCACGAGCTACAAATAACTGTAGCGGCAGCCTTAGCGACCTTATTAAACACAAATAATGACAGACTTGTACCTGGTAAGCTTTGAACCACACAAAAATGACAAGTTTTTATAACAGGCCATTACTGTACAGGCATCAAATGCAAAAAAAAAAAAAGGAAAAAAAACTTGCACCTGATAAGCATCGCAAACCCTTCAATGCACATTTATCACATGTTCTTATCACTATCCTTCTTCATTACTCTCTGAGAGACATGTTCTTATCACTATCCTTCTTCATTACTTTGCCCATAGCCATCTCAAAATATTCTTGACTTACGTAATGCAAACATTCCTGCTTCTGTGCACACAGCCTGAAACAACATGTTACATAATATTCCAATTTAATTTCAACTTTTGATTTCCAAAACCTAGCAAATCGGACATCCTATTAATAATTAATGAAATTTAAATAAATCAATATGAAAATCAATGCAGAAGAGTCTCATTCCATTATCAATCTTGTAACAAGAGAACTAGCGACAAACATTGCCAAGAAATGTCATGGAAATAATAGGTTCACCTTAAATATGAACTTCATCTTTAATAATAACCGTAAAGCGCTAAAATAAATCGCAAACATCACAAAACACAAATGAGTTAACAGGTTTGGATTTCAATCTGAATAATTATTACTTTTAATTCTTAACTGCAACATTTTTTATATAAAAATGACGAAGATGATCAGATACTAACTAAAACAAAATTTACATCCTTCTTGTCATATATTTTTTCAATTTCTTTATGCCTATTGCATCACTGTTATTTTGTACCTTTCCCATAACATTTTGCATGGTTTTATTTTTCATTCACATATCATATCCACTATTTATCTTCGCCAGCAATAACAATAGATAAGTGGAAACACGCGGACAATAATCAATTGTTTGAATTCATCTAGTTCGAATAATACTTTTTATGCATTGCCAAAGTATTATCATATTGGATTTTAAGTAGACTTGCCTTGAGTTCTGGCACCACTCATTTTTCCAACAATTTTCTTCAGATCAATACCTCGCATCAAACTCGTCCTCCTTAAATGGATCTTTGGAATATCACATCAAGACTGAAATTAGAAGAGTAACTAATTAGATCATACAATCAGAGAAGAAAATCGAATGAAGTGATAGTGTAGCATGCAAAATATAAAGGAATATCGACCTTTTTGGCATTATAAATAAATTTTACGCTTACGTCTTCATTGGGGTTAGGAAATTCAATCTTTTAGACAATACGTCCAGGCCTAAGAAGGGCTATATCCAAAACAACAATCATGTTTGCGGCCATCAAAACCTACAGAAGATGAAGCATTTAAGTTGCACATGAGCACTGAAACCATTTAAAAAAAGGATTTAAGAATATTCATGATACATCATCGAATGAGGAAAAAAAGAAAAGTACTTTAATTTTATTGGATGCTTCAAATCCATCGAGCTGATTCAAAAGTTCCAGCATAGTTCTTTGTATTTACTGTCACTATTACCGGTTCCAGATTCCATTCTAGCAGATCCAATGTTGTCTATCTCATGCATAAAGATGATTGAATGGGCATCTTCCCTATCCATGACAAAAAGTTCACAAACCATTCTAAAGCATTCACCAATGTACTTCTAAACCAACTGAAAACCAGATACTCTCTCACTGCTCTAGCCAGAAAAGTTTTCCTGTACTCGGTGACCCATAAGGCAAAACACCCAAAAAATGTTCAGAAAAACGATGAAAGTTCCAGCACAGTTCTTTGTAAATATCAGCAGATCTCAAGGACAAGTTGTTAACTCCATAAAACAAAGAACAGATGAAGAAATACCATTTAAAGAACATATGACGACAAATAATGTTCAGAAAAACTATGAAACTATCAAATACGAGTTAATGTTCTTCATTCAAACTTCTTAAATCATTGATTTAATGGTCAAACTCTACACTCCAGATGTTAACCAATGTTCAGAAAACTATAGGATTGGGGATTCTCAAAACCTAAAAAATCGAACGGCCCAGAAACGATCAAAACCAGGAATAAAGTTCAAGAGCAGAGCATATAAATATATATGATATAACAAGAACAAAATACCTTGAATATCTTTCATTCCTTGGCTGCAGCAGGTTTTAGAGAAATCGACAATTCCTGTTTCAATAAAGTACAATAACGGAGGAGGATTTAGAGTCATCGGTGAGCTCGCGGGCAGGCACGTCGAGAGGAGGAAGTGAGAGGACGGAGGAGGAGTAGGCGGGGCTAGGTCAGATTGGGAGGAAGCCTCCATTGTCTATTTGGAGACGTACATGGGTTCAGATCTAGGTATAGCGAATTTTGGTGGATGGAGTTAATAGTGTTTGAACCCAACAACGAATTTTTAATGGAAGGGCAATAGTCCCGAAGAGAATGGATAGCCAAATTTTGGTGGATGGAGCCAAAAGTTTACAAAGAGCGCCAAAAACAAAAATTTAGCGTATGAACCCAAATAACGTCAAATAAGTGGACTGTAATTATTTTTCTAACATCTATAAATACAATACTTTTTAGAAAAGAAATATATATTAGTTATTAGTTAATAATATAATATTATAATTGAATGTATTCATTACAGTTTTTTTAAAATAGTTATTGAATATTTATTAGCAATATCACTTAATACAAAAACAACTATGGATTAAAATTTACAATTTTTAGAAAATATTTCACAGTCGGAGCCAAAATTTTCATTACTCAGAACTAAGTAACTTGTATTCTTCGGAGAAGATAGTTACAAAAATATTATATTTAAAAAAAATAACATGAAAATTGATTTTTGTTTGGAAAAACTACAAAATTATATTTTTAAAATTTATGAGTGTTGTATTTTTATAATATTTTAAAACTTACGTCAAAAAAATTTATAACTTCAAATTTTTATTTTTGAATTTCTTGAAATTTTTAGTTTTTGTTTTTAAATTATATGAAATATTAAACAGTAAATATAAATTTAAATTCATCTACTGCAACTACTATAAAAGGTCTATTGTTAAACTTCATTTATTGCAACTGTCGTGTGTCGCCTGTTGCAAATAGCTAGTTGCAACAGGGTATTTTTCTTATAGTGTATACTCGAGTCGTGTTATTTATACTCGGTCTCGTCATTGATTCGAGACTCGAGTGGCGGTACCAGCTCCCGTGCTTGGGGTGCCGATCCGGTGTTCGGTGTGTGCAAGCTAGTTATGATAGTTAATCAAACATATCATACAAAAGGTAAACACATCACTAGCATAGAGAACTGAACACTCTCTTTACTAATAAACTTGCTTAAAAATGAATTAAGAGTGCAAAAAAATAATATAGAAATAAGATAAACGAGCACAAAACAAGCCAGAACTAAAGGCACTCACAAGTCGAAACCCAGTAAACAATGACATCATGCCCTCTCTTCCTTCTCCAAAATAAAACTGCACAATTCAAAACAAAAATGGACAGATTTTCCTCTATGTTTGTTAACATCCAACAAACCCAAATCCCCATAATATATATGCTTTCCAAATTGACATCAACAAATTTAGTTTAATCCAATATAACATAATCCAATTCAATATTTCCAATCAGTTTATCTATCCTACCAGACAATTAACGTCCACAGGCAATACTTTCTCAAACCACCAATTCCACCGAACTGTTAAATGATGTTTAGGCTGTTGATACGTATAAACTACAAATGGATTTAAATATAGTAGTGAGTGAAAATTTCTTACCTTAATGACGTTGAGATATCTGAAACAGCACATCGCTTACTCAAACTGGTTTTCAAATTTCACGCTTCCTCATCCCTCTCCGAAATAGAATTGGGTGAAATCGTTGTATGAAATTGAATTGGGTTTCGAAGGTGTTTTGGTATTTGGGTTTTCAATTTTATATCTAGGGTTCGTTGTTGGCCGATTGTGGATGCAGGTTATTGGGTGAAACTGCTGTTTGGTGACCAAATCAGTGTGGATTGTGATGGTGTCGCTCCGACGTTATTGTCAAGGCAGAACCCAATTTTTGATCTAGAACAAGTATTGAATCTCTCGATTTGCCCATAATTCGATTGTTTCCAATTTTAAGGTAAAATTTCAGATCTAAAATTTGTTTTCAATTTTGGATCTGAACATGATAAAAAGAAGAAGCGAGGTGTTTTAATCGAGGAGCCAGGTTGGAATGAGCGGAACGATAAGAGTGGAATAAAAACCAACGGTAGATGGATAAAGTGGAATCAGGTGGAGCCAGAATTTGTAGAAAACAAAGCGGCAAAATTATTGGTTTGAAGGGAAAATTTCAATTGGCGCCAAGATAGAAAATAAATTCAATCCAGAGGGAAAAGGATGGGCCGAAGACAAAAAAATTTCTATTTAAACCAAAAGAATACTTGTATATACTAATTAACTAACAATTATGACTTCATGTTTAAGTAACCATCGATCCATGTGAATTACTTGAATGCCACCTGGTCTTCATACAAACACATCCCAAGAATGATGTTGATTATGCTCTATGTGGTAAGTACAAGATATCTACTCCATGATGCTTTCTCACAAGGACGAAGGCAGGTGTTAGAGCCCCTGGGCTACAGCCCGAGTGGATTTTCTATAAAAAAAAAAGTAGTGAGCATCAGCCTAATAGCCCAATCTCCCACCAGGACCAATAAACCTGCCAATTATTGGAATACTTCATAATCTTAGTGAGCTTCTGCATCATTCATTCTACAAGTTCTCTCAAAAATATGAGCTGCCTGTATAGTTCAAAGCGGGATGCATCCCTACAATAGTTGTTTCTTCTGCTGAAACAATAAGGGAATTTTTGAAAATAAACGATCTTAACTGTTGCAACAGGCCACTTCTCACCTCTTTAGATAAATTCTCTTAGGGCTTTCATGATGTTGCCTTGACACCATATGGTAAAGAATGGATCAGAGTCCTATTTAAAATTTGTACTCTCGAACTCTTCAATACAAAAAAGTAGCATCGTTCCGATCCATCAGAGAAGAAGAGGTCGAAAAGATGTCAAGAGATATAGAAATTAATCTTGGAGAGGAACTTACGTTGCTTGCAAATAACATTACATGTAGGATTGCATTTGGAAAACAGTATTTGAAAGATGGTGATGGAGAAAACATTCTAAAATTTAGAAGGAAACACAAGTGGGTTTCTTCTATGCTGATTACATACCCATGCTTGGATGGCTGGATGTAGTTAACGACATGCATGCCAGGTTACAGAAGAACTTTTCTTCAACTGGTTGTAGAAGAATTTTCTGCAACTTTTGATACTATCTAGCTCTATTTTTTTGGTCTCTCTAACTTAGCCCAGGTCACATTGAGATCCTGGCTCCGCCCCTGCTTTCTCATACGTTTATTAAAATATATATAACTGGCTAAATTTCACTTTATTATTCAACAGTTTCACACATTAGAAAATAATGTGCTCGTCCCTTCGTGAGGTGGCCTGCTCGATCCATTGTTTGAAAGAAACGCTCGACCGGTCCTTAAATGAATGAATGACCCATAATAATGACACTGCTCGACTATCAGCTCACTCATCAAAACATGAATGCTATGTGACATACATATATTTATTGTGCATCTTTTTTTAACTTGTACAAACAATCCCATTTTTATAATGAAAGAATGAGCCACGTGGCACTTTGCAACGTACTAAAACAGTACGTGGTTCATAGAGTCCGATAACGCGAAGTAGTATGTCCCCATTTGTCATGTCCCATGTTATAATGAAGGAGTTGTCCAATGCTTAGTCGTACCTCCTAACTCATGTATTAGCATTGCTTTGTATATGACAATGGTCCATATATAGTATTGCACACTCATTTTTACATGTGCTCGACGCTTGGTTGGCGCTCGTCCCGGAGGAGCTCGACTGGGCATGCTCGACCGTGGTATGTTGCTCGACCAGAAGTGTACGACCCCAGGGATGCTCGACCATCAACGTGGTGCTCGACCTGGGGTGCTCGAGCAGTGATGCACGAACCATGAGACTCACGGTGATCGGCCCGGAACCGCGTTTTACTGGTGGGGTTAACATTTTCCCCTCGAAAGTTGTATTTTTATATTAAACACGGGCTTCGAAATTCGATGGGTCCCTGTACTGACTTGTACTGGAATCGGCAATAAGAGTCGGCAATAGACCATGTCTAGACTGTTCATAGCTTGGTGTATCCAAGCACTTGTGCTTTGCATCTCAAACTTGAATGGTTTAATTTCAAAATTGTTGTGCGCAGAGACTTAATCTTAGCTTTTTGTTTGCTATGGCAGATCATGCTTTGATCCTATTCAAATTGGAACTTTGATTTGACTTCTCGAGGCTAGAGTGACTGTAGGTTTTTGGTTTGTAAACAAATCGTTCTTTGACTATTGCTCGTCCCCTTGACAATTTGCTGGAAAGATGCCATTTTACGTTAATCGATATGTCTTTAATCAAGCATGCACCTATTTTAGCATTTCCAAACTTGTCACAAGATTACCCCAAGAAGATAAATTTGCCAATTGTCTATTTCAAGGCATGCCACAGTAGCTTAGTTAGATTTTGAAAATTGAATTTGAATTTTCTTTGACATCATGGATCATCCTAGGATATATAAAATTTTGAATCTCCATTTAACGATGGCTTGCCCCAGTGCATAATTATTGCTCAATCCACTTTTTATATCTCACATTGAAACTATTGACGGATATTAGCTTCAATTCCTTGAGAAGCGTTACTGCTTGATTAGATCCGAACTATGCCATATTCGCACAGTCGCCTTTTAAGCATCGCTTATCTTCAGATTTGAAGCAAAATATCATCGGGTTTTTTATGAGATATTTACGGTTGGAGCTTTGCAGATGAGGAAGCTTTTGCGTTAAGAGATTCTAATTTGGTTTCCCAGGTTGACCTTTATCGGTGGAGTGAGTTTTATTGACATATCAAGCATATAGATTTTGCCAATTTTTTCAGATGCCCCATTTGTGAAGGCAAGATCAAGCAAAGTGTAGGCTTCTTTAATGAGAATAAATTGGTTTTTTGGCTTCTTGCAATGTCGTGATGGACCCATGGTATTCTTCCCCAGCACTATTCAACTCTTAAGTGGTTGTGTTACCTCAGTAACGTGGGTCATCACGAGTCGCAAGAGCTCAACATGATCAGCTTGTGTAGTTTCCATGATTGTGGATGACGCACTTTAAGCTTCTACTTTGTTGGCTAAGGTTATTTAAACTTTCCAATCATTCATAAAACCTCTGAACTTGTCAATTAATTAGGAATTCTGACTTTACTGACTGGTTGGTTGCTTCTATTTGGGGAAGCTTTTATATCTTTATGCCCCCGCTAGGGGAGGCCTTATATATTATGCCCCTGCTAAGGGAGGACTTTTAGATTTAGTGCCCCCGCTCGGGGAGGTTTGGGGATTTAGTGCTCATGACCTGAAATCCCCCGATCTCTGAAGAGAGGAGAGAGAGCGGATTGCTTTGAAAACACGACGCACTAGAACACAAACAATAGAACACTTCATTTCTATAACAATAATTTACATCAGAGCACAAGAATATTCCAGTGTATGAATAAATATTACACATTGGAAATACAATATCAGAGATCAAAATTACATAGTAGCGGAAAATAATGCATAAATACAGTGCGTAGTGGAAAATAACAACTGCCATAACTGAAAGAAATACACGGATACAAAGCATTCTGAATAAAGCCCTGGCTGTAATCTAGGATCCGATGAAAAGAAATATTTGCGAAACCCAAAACTACTGACTTGCCCTGGTGGAAAATATGGGCACCTAGAGTTTAGGTATAAACAATAAACTTCGAGTCAGTCATAGGACTGGTGTGATAACTAAAACCGTTATTAAATATTTAAAAAGTTGGGAAATCACGGGACCACGCTGTATAACACTGAACATGTTTACTCCACATGAATCTCAGTTTAAAATAAAACAATGCAATGCTTTTTGGAAAAATGAAGCCATTATAAGACTCATGTCCCATCACACAATGCAACGCAAGGCGGAGGATAGATTTTTACCTTATAATGGCCAAATATGCTTGATACATATGAAACAATAACCATTTGATATTATTATTAGTGCATAGTGTATCAAACAACTTCAAATATAAATGTATCAATCATAGATGACATCAGCGTCCCATGCCACATAAAGGTTTACAACTAAAAACTGAAAAGTCGCGTATTGGAAATTGGATTTCCATCATGAATCAAGGCAAGGGATCGTCCTTACCGAATTCAAAACAATATAACCCATGTCTCAGCACTCATACTCTATCGAGCCCTTAGGATATGGAAGGACCGGTACACACTTACTTTAGTGGATTGGTAATTCCTGAACAGTACGTTTCCCTGTCCTATGGGGCATAAAATATGGTCAATACGTCGACCAGCTAGAACCATTAGGGACTCAAATCCGAGGTACCTCACTTTCCAACAACCACATAAGTGAAATATCTAGCCTCCGTACCATGACACCACACCTAGCTAGAAAGAAACACATGCACTCTCTGTGGTCCTCTCTCGTTTCTGGTTCATACCGGGGTGCGAAGCACCCGAATTAACGCTATACACAAAGCTATGCTAATTAAAGCTGTGCTTTGATCATCATCCACAAAACTCTGCTTTTCAACAAAAGCCTTGTTCACTTGAATCTCAGCATGCCACACTGAAAATCCATGCCATGCAACTGATGTCTATCAATATATAACCTCTAAGATCATACGTCTCAGAGATGGGTGTCCGGCAAGAGAATAAATTCTCCGCCACCAAACAGATATATATCTAATAGAAATCAATCAACACAGAATGAAATCCAGTGTCAGACACACATCCATTTAAAAGTCTATTCTGGGTCTGAACGAAACCGGAGGCACATTATTCCTTGTCCCGTATGTCTAATACAGGAGAGAGGTCCTCGCATATCCAGCCGATCTCCAAGTACGTCTAGACAATCACCACTTATTACCTTGTCTTGGGGGATCAACCCAATCAAGACATCAGTAATCATCCATACGATGTGAAGATCTCCTGTCTTCATCCACCGTCTTCACCATCAATATTCAATTGTGGTATCAATTATTCATAATGGGAGAAACCCTGTCTTTCAGAATAACTCGAGTATCTTATAATCAGTAATCAAGTGCTATAAAAACACATCAAATCTCTCATTCCAATTCACAATATACATTTTTTCAAACAGTCACATTTTTAGGGAAAGGTTCCCAATAATTTTATCAAAGATAAGTTTGTTTAAACTTATTCTTAATTCTTCCATTGGATATCAATTTCAAAAGATTTTATTATATCCATTCACCATCTAACCCAAAACAAGATTTATTAACTTGTCAGGATTATCAAGCCTTACCGATGTAATCATTTATTTTATTTTCCAATCCCAACCTATTCATCCCACAGAGAAAACAGGTAATACTCCATATCTAACACCCATGGTGTAATCGGTAAATTTAATTATCATTTCACGTTCAAATCTAGTTAAAGATTTAACTATCGCCAGGAGTAAAATTGGTGGTACTTCATTCTTGATCATTTCTCTTGTTTGATAAATTTAATAATCTAATTCCCTTTCTGATCTAATTAAAGATTCATTAAAACTCCAGCTTGTTTTTAATCTCTAAAATCATTACTTTATGTTCATTCAACTTTAAGAAATTAATCTTATCTTTAACTGGGTTAAAGAACCAATGTTATTGAAAGCACAGTTCACAATAAACCCAAATGAACTTCCATTAACTTTGGAATCTTCACGGAAATCATAACAACATATAATCTATATAAATTTCGATATCAAATCAAGACTATAAATGGAATAGTAGCAAGGCCTTTTAAATTTCATATATAGTACAGGTCTTCCTTCACGGAAGCTCATCTCGATTATTATCTAATCGAATTCCATTCAATTCCAAATTGATATAATAAATTGGAAAACTTAACTTTGGAAAATCCCCTTAATCTTAATTAAAAGATAATAAATTCCAAATCATATCTTCAATGTTAATGGGTTAAAGAACAAATGTTATTTAAAACACTGTTCAAGATATTCCCAAAAATCCAATTCTTTTATTCAATTCCAATTAAATATTATTTAATTGGAAAACTTCTCTAAATCTTAATTAAAAGATTTATCCTTTTCTCAATTGGTTTTAAGAATAGTGTTATTTAAGACACCATTCACAACAAACCCAAAATCCAATTTGATATTAAATACAAGGCTCTTAATAGAAATTATATCTGCTTATATTCAGTATCAAATTCTGAAACCAATGGATATCGTATTAGGAATAGCAATAACTATATCTTCCAAATTCCTCCATAATATCCATATAATCACGGAATCAAATATTGAAATATTCTGAAGATCATTTCTATTCTAATTTATTCGTTAGAAAATTCAGGTTATTAGAAAACCAATTTCAAATCCAATTTATTTATTTTTTAAAATAATTGGATTGTTATTCTAGTTATTAACTAGTTCATTTCGATAAAAAAATATTTTATCTTTCAAATATGGATTTTTTCATCCTAATCTTTCCAAATTATTTATGATTTTGCATAATTTTTCCATATTTTTAATAATTTTAATATCGCCATTTCAGCCGGTTTCCAATAACGGCCATCGAACAGCATCCATAGCGACCTTTTTTGTAATTGATTTGGATACAATTTGAAATCCAGCCGTTCAAATTTATATCTCTTATATTCATCGGAAAGCTCTTTTCGATGCGAACCCAACATTTTCGGTTTTAGGAGAATTCGACGGTCAGATCTTCTATTACATCAATTTGAAGTCAATAGTCGAAATTCCAGAACGATCGCAGCGCGGCACGTTCTATTCAGGCCATTTAATATATATATATATATATATATATATATATAATACGATATATATATTTCATCGATTTCCATTTAAAAACGTATTTTATAATTCGTTTATAATTTCATTTCAAAATGATTTCAACTTCATTTTCAATTTTAAATCAAAATTGAATACTCCATTTCATTATAATATTAAAATGATAATATCTTCAAGATATCTGATTTAGAAGTCCATTTCCTTTTCGTATTCGTTATAAAATGAATAAAATCGATCGATAAACCTGTTCGGGTTAAAATAGCGTTTTCCTTTTCGTATATCTGATTTTTTTTTAAATATTTGTTATTTTAAAATATTCGTTATTTTAAAATATTCGTTATTTTTGAATCGGAATGCGACTCAATCAATTTCCATATAATTTCAGTTATATTGATTTCATACATCATGTGTATTCAACAATAATGATAAATAATCGTTAACCATTCAAACATCATCCAAAGTGCAATATACCACTGTATAAGCATTAAAATAAATAAATAATGCTTACTACAGTCTGTCCATCAATCGATCGACATACAACTAAATATTGGGATTAGTGTAAGTCAAATACCATCCCAATACCCATGTGGGGTTTTCAAACAACAGTGAAATTATATAAATATAATTTAACAAATTTAACCCATTCTAATTAACCAATTTTCACTGTTTAAATTATAAGTGGATATTTATAATTTAGTTTCAACAATCATAAATTTATTAACATTATTTTTAATACGTTAACCATTTCAACAACACAATAAACACACAATATGGTCAATTAAATCGTCCATGGTCTGTGGACAAGGGAGGTAAGCTAACAGGCACCGTATACAATTTATAATGATTAAAACTGATAAAAAAATCTACACTGGCAATTCTATATATTTTTATACATGAATGCAATAACATGATAAAATATAATTTAATGAGAAGGAGTTCTCACATTTGTTTCCACTCTGCCATTCTTTAATTTTTGGATTCAGTATAGTTCGGATTCAAATTTCCCTGAAATTCTAACGTGCTCCATTTCCTTTCTAGTTAGTTGCATGTTGTAATGTTCGAAGCCATGATCACAACACAACTGAAATCGATGCGTTTGGACCTCGTATGAAAAAGATATGGGTTTTTATACATTGATTACAATAACGGATAATTAAATAATTAATTAAATATTTACATCCTCTTCCTCTTTAAACCCTACAGCCGATCGAAACCCATTCTCTTTAGAAAATGAAACCGCCGCCGTCTATTTTGATCACCGGAGCTCCATCCCGGTTCTCCATATCGAAGAGCTTCGAGAGCACCGCCACCACCCCCAATCATGGTCAACTCGGTGGACCCACGTGTGTCGAATTTAGCTCCAAACGGCGCAGCTTTGGAGAGGATTCTGGCCTCAACGGTATTTTGTTTCTGATCTCCACTATAGAAACAGTAAAGCCCAAGAAGCTCTTCAATTTCCTTTTGGAGATTTCGAAATCCATTGAACGGATTGGAAGCTTTGATCGAACAAAAAGGGAAGCATTCATATCGTCGATTTCGTGAATATCGGCTGAGGAAGGGTTGACTACGGGCTTTCTTTGACTAGGGTTGGGAGAAAAGAGTTCATATATATAAATATATTTTATAATATTTTAATTCGTAAATTTACTTGTTTATTATCACGAGCCCCAAATTAAAGCCAATGACTGTCACCCCTAGCTAAATACCCCTATTCCGGACATAATGGGATATGTTTCGTAAGCCGACTCGACTGTTTCGATCAGTTTTTATCAAAATTAAAATATAAATCAATATATATTGAATTTCAGCGTACGTTTTAATTTACCGAGGCCACATACTGGCTCCAAAAATTACAGAAAAATAAATCTAGCTATATTTTGATGATATCGTCCTAACAAAACTTATTTCATCGAATTTGGAGACCATTTGAAAAATGGCCAATTTCCAGTTGAATAAATTCAAACTGAAATTACCAAACACGTTTAAATTTACTACGCTCACTTATTAATTCCAAAAATTATGAAATTTGAAACCTAATAATAATTTGACATTCCGGATCTAACAAAAGTGGTTTCGTCGAAAACCGAGGTCGTTTGCAAAATGGCTATTTCAAGGGCTATAAATTATATTAAAATATAATTAAATTCCATAGCGGCTATTTTAAATTTTAAATTGGACATAACTAACTATTTATAAAGTGAAATCTCAGTTTCTTACATTTGTTAGAAAGATATAATTAAATAGATTCAAATATTTTGGTTTTACTGAAATCCAATTTATTTTGGATCATGTACATTCATTTGAAATTAGAAATCTAATTTTCAAACTACCGCGCCATTTCAGACACTATTTATAATTAAAATAAATTTATACGTTCTAACTTCAATATAAATAAACTTTTAGTCATTATTATCTAAAATAAATCATTTTAAATAATCAAAATTCATTAAAATAGCTAATACAAAAAATTTAAATTGGTTCCGAAATTTCGGGTTGTTACAATCTCCCTCACTTAAAATCTTTTCGTCCTCGAAAAGGAAAGGAGCTGAAAGTTGTTTAACTAACCAACTCAACTTTCATTCTGGCTTTCATTTTTCAACCTTTTAGATTCTAAGAATTTTCTAATTTCTAAATTTTTTGGCTAACACCCTAAATTTTCGAAAAATTTCGCCATAACCTCCTTTATACAGCCCTATCGGTAAAACTGTAACTTACCTCATAGGGCCCTCATTAATCAAAAAGAAAAAGAAAAGGCCAAGAGGCTTGTCAATCGGCTCATAAAATCATCAAAACCCAAGAAAATAGTAAACATGTACCTATTTGTTGGGCATACAATTTTATTCCGCTTCTTAGCTTCAGTGCTATGAGTTATTCAATATATACATGTATGCATGTGCAATTCCAATCAATTTTAAATTCAGATCAATATTCGATTCGATTTGGTTAAACTTACCTTTCATTTTCTTATTGGTTTTATCTTTCCAATAATTTTATTAGTTAACTAAGGATCACACAACACAATCAGCAATCAATTAGTTGATTAGCTTTTCAAACCTATATCTTCTGTATTTACTCAAAATCATATTTTTAGTGTCGAATCACAAACAATAAAATCTAACTAAGTTTTGGCTCTCCCACTAGTCAATTGGAATAATATAGATATCCCACTTTCGAAACTCGAACATAAATGCTGATGATGCTCGAGCTATCATCAGAATCATCTCCGGGCGACTAGAGTGTGATTCTGTATCTATCCGGTATATTTAAGACTTCGAATAATTGTTAATTACGTGTATATTCAAGATCTTCATATAACTGATATTCCAAATTAAATATAAAATAAAATACTCAAATACATATAATATGATATAATTTTCAAAAGTTAAATTTTTTATACATAACACTCTTTGAACTCAATCTAGGGCATTACTAACCCTATCTTCAACGAGTCATTCTTATAGGATATTACTAATACTATCTCTGATGAATTCTTTCGGTCGGTTCCAATGTGTCTTGTTCTCGAGCTCTATAAATCAAAGCTCCGATACCAAACTATAACGACCCAAAATCCCCCGATCTCCAAAGAGACGAGAAACAGCGGATTGCTTTGAGAACACGATGCACCGGAACACAAACAATAGAACATTTCATTGCAAGCAATTTACATCAGAGTGCAAGAATATTCCAGAGTAACAAAAAATATTGCACATTGGAAATACAATATCAGAGATTAAAATTACATAGCAGTGGAAAATAATACATAAGTACAATGCGTAGCGGAAAATAACAACTGACACAACTGAAAGAAATACATGGATACAAAGCTTTCCGAATATAGCTCCAGCTATAATCTAGGATCCTGTGAAAAGAAATATCCGTGAAACCCAAAACTACTGACTGCTCGTGCGGAAAATATAGGCACCCAGAGTTTAGGTATAAACAATAAACTCTGAGTCAGTCATGGGATTGGTGTGAGAACTAAAACAGTTATTAAATCTTTAAAAAGTTGGAAAATCATGGGACCATGTCGTATAACACGGAACGGGTTTACTCCATATGAATATCAGTTTAAAATAAAACAACGCAATTCTATTTGGAAAAATGAAGCCATTATAAGACTCATCTCCCATCACATAATGCAACGCAAGCCGAAGGATAGAGTTTTACCTTGTAATGGCCAAATATGCTTGATACGTATGAAACAAAAATCATTTGATATTATTATTAGTGAAAAGTGTATCAAACAACTTCAAATATAAATGTATCAATCATAGACAACACGAGCATCCCATGCCACTATCTCGCTATATAGGTTTACAAATTAAAACTAAGAAGTCGCGTATTGGTAATTGGATTTCCATCATGAACCAAGTCAAGGGATCGTCCATATCGAATTCAAGACAATCTAACCCATGTCTCAGGAATCGTACTCAGTCGAGCCCTTAGGATCTGGCAGAGCCGGTCCGCATTAACTTTAGTGGATTGGCAATTCCTGAACAATATGTTTCACTGTCCTATGGAGCATAAAATCTGGTTAGTATGTCGACCATCTAGAGCCACTATGGACTCAAATCCGAGGAACCTCGCTTTCCAACAACCATATAAGTAAAATGTCCGGACTCCATACCATGACACCGCTCCTAGCTAGAAAGAAACGCATGCAATCTCTATGGTCCTCTCCCGTTTCTGGTTCATCCTGAGGTGTGAAGCTCGCAAATTAACGTTATACACAAAGCTATGCTTATTAAAGCTGTGCTTTTATCATCATCCACAAGACTCTGCTTTTCAACAAAAGCCTTGTTCACTTGCATCTCAACATGCCACACTGACAATCCATGTCATGCAACTAATGTCTATCAATATATAACCCCTAAGCTCGTACGTCTCAGCAAGAGAATAAATTCTCTGCCACCAAACAGATATATCTAATAGAAATCAATTAACACAGAATGAAATCCAATGGCAGACACACATCAATTTACAAGTCCGTTCTGGTTCTGAATGAAATCGGAGGCACATTATTCCTTGTCCCGTATGTCCAATACAAGAGATGTCCTCGCATATCCGACCGATCTCCAAGTACGTCTGAACGATCGCCACTTATTACCTTGTCTTAGGGGATCGACCCAATCAAGACATCAGTAATCGTCCATACGATGTTAAGATCTCTGATCTTCAACCACCGTCTTCATCATCGATATTTAATCGTCGTATCAATTATTCATAATGGGATAAACCCTGTCTCTCCGAAAAACTTGTGTGTTTTATAATCAATAATCAATTGCTATAAAAACACATCATACGCCTCATTCCAATTCAGAATATTCTTTTATTCAAATATTCATATTTTTAGGGAAAGGTTCCCACTAATTTTATCAAAGATAAGTTCATTTAAACTTATTCTTAATTCTTCCCTTGGATATCAATTTCAAACGATTTTATTATATCCTTTCACCATCTAAACCAAAACAAGGTTTATTAACTAGTCGGGATTATCGAGCCTTACCGAAGTAATCATTTATTTTATTTTCCAATCCCAACCTATTCATCCCATGGAGCAAAACTGGTAGTACTCCATATCTAACACCCATGGTGTTATCGATAAATTTGATTACCATTTCACGTTCAAATCCAGACAAAAATTTAACTATCGCCTAGAATAAAACTGGTGGTACTCCATTCTCGATTATTTCTCTTGTTTGATAAATTTAATCATCTCATTCCCTTTCCAATCTAATTAAAGATTCTTTGAAAATTCATCTTGGTTTTAATCTCTAAAATCATTACTTTATGATCACTCAACTTTAAGAAATAAATCTTATCTTTAACTTGGTTAGAGAACCAATGTTATTGAAAACACAATTCACAATAAACTCAAATCAACTTCCATTAACTATGGAATCTTCATGGAAATTGTAACAGTATATAATCGATATAAATTTCCATACCAAATCAATACTATAAATGGAATAGCGGCAAGGCCTTTTAAATTCCATATATAGTACCGGTCTTCCTTCACGGAAGCTCATCTCGATTATTACCTAATTGAATTCAGCCAAATTCCAATTTGATATATTAAACTGGAAAACTTTACTTTGGAAAATCCCCTTAATCTTAATTAAAAGATTATAAATTGCAAATCATATCTTCACTATTAATTGGGTTAAAGAACAAATGTTATTTAAAACACCGTTCATGATAATCCTAAAAATCCAATTCTTTTATTCAATTCCAATTAAATAGTAATTAATTGGAAAACTTCTATAAATCTTAATTAAAAAATTATCCTTTTGTCAACTGGGTTTAAGAATAGTGTTATTTAAGAAACCATTCACGACAAACCCAAAATACAATTTGATATTAAATACAAGGCTCTTAATAGAAATTATATCGGCTTATATTCAATATCAAATTCTGAAACCAACGGATATCGTATTGGGAATAGCGATATATGTATCTTCTAAATTCCTTCAGAATATCCATATAATTACGGAATCCAATATTGAAATATTTCGAAGATAATTTCCATTCCAAATCAATTCCAATTTATTCATTGGAACATTCTGGTTATTTGAAAACCAATTTCAAATCCAATTTATTTATTTCTAAAAATAGTTGGATTGTTATTCTAGTTATTAACTAGTTCATTTCGATAAAAATATATATTATCTTTCAAATATTGAATTTTTCATCCAAAATCTTTCCAAATCATTTATTATGATTTTACATAATTCTTCTATATTTTTATTAATTTTAATATCGCCATTTCAGTTGATTTCCAATAACGGCCACCGAACTACATCCATTGCGACCTTTTCTGAAATTGATTTGGATATAATTTGTAATCCAACCTTTAAATTTAAATCTCTTATATTCTTGGAAAGCTCTTTTCGATAAGAACCCAATGGTTCCAGTTTTAGGAGAAATCGACGGTCGGATCTCCCGTTACATGAATTTGAATTCAATGGTCGAAATTCGCGAATAGTCGCTTCGCGGCGCGTTCTATTAAGGTCATTTAATATATATAATATATTATATTATATGGTTGATTTCCATTTAAAACATATTTTATAATTCGTTTGTAAATCCATTTAAAAATGATTTCAACTTCATTTTCAATTTTAAATCAAAATTGAATATTCCATTTCATTATAATATGTAACGAAAAGGAATTTCGCTCGGTCCGAATCAATCGCCAAACCGATCTAGACCGTTCAAAACGCCTGATTGTTTTGCGAATAAGACAAAATAGAATGCAGACGGAAGAACATTTCATTGTTAATTACAACAATCTATCAGATTACAAGAATATACAGAGTATAAATGAATATTACATAGAAATATCATAGATTTAAATTACATTTAAATACATAGCAGCGGAAAATAATACAATACACAACTAGAAGAGATATACGGATACAAAGCTTTCCGGATATCATTCCAGCTGTAAACCAGGATCCTGTGAACATAAATCTGCAAAACCAAAACTACTAGCTGCCCGTGTCAAAATAAGGGCACCTAGAGTTTAGGTTAAAACAATAAACTCCAGGTCAGTCATGTGACTGGTGTGAGAACTAAAACAATTATTAATCTTTATTTTGAAAGTTAGGTAAATCAAGGGACCACGCCGTATAACACGGAACGGGTTTCCTCCCAAGAATACCAGTGCATAAAACAAATAGCGCAATGCTAAATAAAGAAAAATGAAGCTGTTATAAGACCCAGATCCTATCACACAATGCAACGGAAGCCGGGGGATAAGGTTTTCCCTTATAACAGCCAAAGAATGCTTGATACGTTTAAAACAAATCATTTGATACTATTATAAGGGCATAGTGTATAAAACAACTTCAAATCGTAAGTATTAATCATAGGCGGCATGGGTACCATATATCATGTCGCCATACTAGTTCTACAATTAAAACCGCAAATTTCACGTATTTGGAAGTTGGGTTTCCGTCTGTGAACCGAGGCCAGGGATCGTCCTCTACCAATTCGAGACGCTCTAGCCCGTGTCTCAGGAACAGCCGCAACTGCCCCATGGAGCGACAGGGCCAGACCACCGATGTGGATTATTATGCCTGAACACTATGTTTCCCCGCCCTTTG
Source organism: Allium sativum (assembly GCA_030737875.1). Taxonomy (NCBI): domain Eukaryota; kingdom Viridiplantae; phylum Streptophyta; class Magnoliopsida; order Asparagales; family Amaryllidaceae; genus Allium; species Allium sativum. The sequence goes on along the minus strand of CM060925.1, from coordinate 298,986,267 downwards.
GGGCGTAAATGAGCCAACGAATGACTCCATCGGACCCGGATCGTCCGATCAAACCGAGGCGTCTCGCAACAACAACAACCACACAGGTGAAAAGTATATAAATGTCAGGGCTGGTAGGTCACTGACACCACCCTAGCTAGAAAGAAATGCATGCCCTCCCTGAGGTCCGTCTCCCGTTTTTAGTTCACAACCGGGGTGTGAGGCTTGCGAATCAACGCTACACAAAGCTACGCCACAAAGGCCGTTCTTTGATCATCAACCACAATACTTTGCTTTTCAACAGAAGCCTTGATCATTTGCATCTTAGCATGCCACACAGGCAAACCATTGTATGCAACCGATATCAGTCACACAGAACGAAATCCGATGTCAGACACACAGTCCATTTACAAGTCCGTTCTGGGTCTGAACGAAACCGGAGGCACCTAGTACCGCGCATATCCATCGATCTCAAAGTACGTCTGGACGATCACCAACTGTTTCCATCTTCTTGGGTGTACAGCCCAATCAAGATCATCAGTAATCACCCAAACGACGTGAAGACCTCCGGTCTTCGACCATCGTCTTCATCTTCGACTTATCGTCGTATCAGTTATTCAGAATGGGATAAACCCGGTCTTTCCGAATAACTCGCGTATATTTTAAATAAGTGTTACACAAACACAACATACGCCTCATTCCAATTCATCAGTCACTAACCGTAAATTAATCAAGAGAATAATTCCCCAAATACTAACCCTGAAGGCCGAAACCAACATCAGATCAATATCCAGAAAACCATTCTGCTTGGCTAACCGACAGTAAGTTTCTAAATTTCACATTCATAGGGAAAGGTTCCCAGTAATTTTATCGAAGATAAATTCCTTGAATTTATTCTCTAATCTTCTTTTGAATTTCGATTCGACTAGTCGGGATTAACGAACCTTACCGAAGTAATCATTTGTTTTAATTTCCCAATCCCAACCTATCATCCCATGAAGTAAAACTGGTAATACTTCATATCTAACACCACGGTGTTATCGGTAAATTCAATTACCGTTTCACATTCAAATCTAACTAAAGGTTTAACTAACGCCTGGAGCAAAACTGGTGATACTCCATCCTCGATCATTTCAATCTAATCAAAGATTCATTAAAACTCCACTTAGTTTTAATCTTTAACGGATTTAAAGAATCGGTGTCATTTAAAAACACTGTTCACGATAAACCCCAAGATCACATTCCATTAATTATTGGGTTAAAGAACAAGTGTTATTTAAAACACTGCTCACGGTAAACCCAAAAATCAATTCGAATTCAATTCCAATTAAATATTATTTAATTGGTACACTTCATTAAATCTAACTAAAAAGATTTAATCTTTTCTCAACTGGGTTCAAGAACAGTGTTAATGAAGACACCATTCACGACAAACCCAAATCACATTTGATATCAAATACAAGGCTCTGAATAGAAAATATACCGGCTTATATTCAATATCAAATTCCATGACAAACAAATATCGTATTGGAAATAATGATATAAATATATCTTTCAAATTCCCATCACAATACCCATATCATCAAGAAATCAAACATCGAAATATTCCAAGGATAATTTCGATTCAAATCCATTCCAATATAATTATTGGAAATTCTGGTTATTTTCGAAACCATTTCTAATCCAGTTTATTTATTTTAAAAATAAATTGAATTATAATTCTAGTTCAAAACTAGTTCATTTCGATAAAAATCTATTTTTATCTTTTCAAATATGGAGTTTTTCATCCCAATTTTTCCCAAATCATTTCTTACGATTATATACAAATTATTACTATTTTTAATAATTTTATTAAGGCCCGTACAGTCGATTTCCATCAACGGCCATCGAACTGCACTTACAACGACCTTTTCTAAATTTTATTTGGACGTATCTCCAAATCCAACCGTTAGATTTCAAATATCTAATATTCATTAGAAAGCTCTTTTCGATACGAACCCAACGGTTCTGGTTTTAGGAGAATCCGACGGTCGGATCTCCCGCAATATCCGTTCGAAGTCAATAGTCGAAATTCGCGAACTGCCGCAGCGCGGCGCGTTCTATTCAGGCCATTATATTATATATATAAATATATAAAATATATACTTCGTCGATTTCCTTTTAAAACGTATTTTATAAATCGTTTTAAATTCGTTTTCAAAACGATTTCAGCTTCAAATCAAAATCGAATTTTCCAACATAAATTCATTTTCTTTTCATTTCGAATTGATTTAATTCAAATTGATTTAATTCAAATTGATTTAATTCAAATTGATTTCTAATTCAATTTCTGTTCGTTTTCAATTCAATTCAACTTCAATTTCAATTCGAATTCATTTCTATTCAACTTCAATTTGAATTCATTTCTATTCATTTTCAATTTGAATTCATTTCAATTCAATTTCAATTTCAATTCGAATTCATTTCTATTCATTTTCAATTTGAATTCATTTCAATTCAATTTCAATTCGAATTCATTTCTATTCAATTTCAATTCGAATTCATTTATATTCAATTTAAATTCGAATTCATTTCTATTCAATTTCAATTCGAATTCGTTTATATTCAATTTCAATTCGAATTCATTTATATTCCATTTCAATTTGAATTCATTTATATTCAATTCTTTTCAAAATATCATATTTTGAAAACACTTTCGATATCCATTATAAAATGAATAAAATCGATATAAATATCGTTCACGTCAAAATGGCGTCAATCTAATAAATACGGCTTCATATATTCCTATTTTCAAATATTCTATTTCAAATATTTCCTTTTTCAAATATTTCTATTTTAAAACTGGAATGAGGCCCAATCAATTACCATATAATGTTAATTATATGGATATTCTACAACACATGTATATATCAACAACGATGAATAATCAACCATCATCCAAAGTGCATTCTACACTGTATAAGCATCAAATATAAATATTCAACGCTTATAACAGCCTATCAATCAATCGATCGACATACAACTAAACAATCGGGATTAGTGTACGTCAAATATCATCTCAATACCCGTGTGGGGTTTCAAGAAATCAAACACAGATTTTTATTTGTGCAGTTGGGCGATGTGTAAAATTTATCGTCCCAATCAATGTCCTTCAAATCGGTGTACATAAACAAACCATCCGGTTTGTAAATGAATATTTATTTATTCACATTCATGTTAAAAAATATATTTTTAACGATCAAACTATTTTATTCAACCTATGAATATTCTATTCGGTTCATTTATTAAATAAAATGTTATCTTTATTTTTCTAACTTATTTTTAGAAAATTTCGGCGGCATAACGGCACGATACTAGAAACGGGACAAGGCCTAGCCTCATCCCCGGTCTAGTGAAGGCTCACGCCATTCACACATCAATCAAATCAATTTCATTTCACCAAACAATTCAATTCAAACCAAATAATCTGACCAACTACACAACCAATCAACTAAACAAACAAGCCATCCATGGTCTGTGGATGACGGGTGTCGGTTGTTGCTAAGCACCGTCTGCATCCTAGTATATATATAACTAGAAAAAGAAATTGAAGAGTGAAAAGTTCTCACCGGATTGCTAATCCAACGCCACGACTCTTCCTATGTAGAAATCTTCGTCACTCGCCCTTTGTCACTTTCTTTGCCCGTATTCTCTACATATGTAAAAATCACATTTTTACTTCGCTATTCAACATATAAAAATCGAATTTTTACTTCGCTATTCAATATATAAAAATTGAATTTTTACTTCGCTATTCAATGTATAAAAATCACATTTTTACTTCGCTATTCAATGTATAAAAATCACATTTTTACTATGCTATTCAATATATAAAAATCGAATTTTTACTATGCTATTCAATATATAAAAATCGAATTTTTACTATGCTATTCAATATATAAAAATCGAATTTTTACTATGCTATTCAATACATAAAAATCGAATTTTTACTATGCTATTCAATATATAAAAATCAAATTTTTACTTCGTTATTCAATGTATAAAAATCACATTTTTACTTCGCTATTCAATGTATAAAAATCGAATTTTTACTATGCTATTCAATATATAAAAATCGAATTTTTACTATGCTATTCAATATATAAAAATCGAATTTTTACTATGCTACTCAATATATAAAAATTGAATTTTTACTTCGCTATTCAATGTATAAAAATCACATTTTTACTTCGCTATTCAATGTATAAAAATCGAATTTTTACTATGCTATTCAATATATAAAAATCATATCTTTAATATTTCTACTTATAAAAATTATATTTTTATTCTTCCTATATAAGACTGATTTTTATAAAAGCTTATATATATAAGACTGGTTTTATTTTAAAAGAAAATAAGATTTTTAACATAAAAAAAACTTAGATTTAAAATTAAAACTTACAGTTGCTGTGGGGGATGGGAATGGAGCGTTCGGATCATCGGGGAGGGGCTTTGATCATTCCAAGCAGAGCGGCGGACTTATGGTGCTTCGATTTGGGTGGAGCATCGGGTTAAGGTGGGCGCGTTGCTGACTGGAAGGGGGGAAAGGGGACAGCTGGCGTTACAGCGTTCGAGGAGGGGGAGGATGGGGTCGGCGCGGGGTTAAGGGGGTGGCGGCGCACTGGCTCGCGCGGCGGTGGGTTCTTCGAGGAGGCGACGGGTCTGAACTCGTGGGGGGGGGGGAGGAGGGGATGCGAGAGCAAGGAGGAGGGCTTAGGGGGGCGCCACCATCCACGGTCGGAGGGGGTGGGATCGCCGCCAAGCGCGGTGGACGGGGGAGGAGCTGGAGCAGGTGTTCGGGATTTTTTTTTTGGATCTGAGAAAGTGTTGGGGAGAGAGAGTGAGGGGTGAGGATATATATTAATTTATTTAATTTAATTATTTTATCTTTCAAAAAAGTTGACTTTCCTTTCGAACCCCAAACGAGACCCAACGACTGTCGTCCCTAGCGTATTACCCCCATTCCGAACACAATGGGATATGTATCGTAAGCTGATTCGACCATTTCGATCAGTTTTCTTCAAATTCAACATATAACTCTATATATTGAATTTGAACACGCATTTCAGTTTACCGGGGTCACACACTAACTCGAAAAATTCCCGAAAAATATTTTCAAGCTTCGTATTGACGATACGGTCCTAATAAAACTAGTTTCGTCAAATTCTGAGACCGTTTGAAAAATGGCCATTTTCCAGTCGATTAAAATCAACTGAAACTGGTCAAACGCGTTTTCTTTTGCCACGCTCACATATTGATTCGAAAAATTATGAAATTTGGAATCTAGCAATAATTTGACATCACGGACCCAACAAAAGTGGTTTCGTTGAAATCCGAGGTCGTTTGCAAAATGTCTTTTTTTAAGGGCCTGAATTCCATAGCGACTATTCAGAATTTTCAACTAGACATATCTTTTGATTCCCGCTATGAAATTTCAATTTTTCGGATTCGTTGGAAAGATATTTTCAATTAGATTCCATTATTTTTGGTTTTAGTAAAATCCGGTCTATTTTGCACCCGGTACATTCATTTGAAGTTTGAAATTGAATTATCGAACTACCGCGCCATTTTCAATTCCTTTTATAAATATAAATAAATATTTATATTCTAACGACGACGTATATAATATATACGTTCGATTTATATTCTAAATAAATTTCTCGTCGATATTATTTAAAATAATCTATTTTAAATGTTCAAAATTCGCTAAAATAAAAATTTAAACTGGCCCAGATTTTTGGGTTGTTACAATCTCCCCCACTTAAAACTTTTCGTCTCCGAAAAGGAACAAAGTCGAAAGTGGTTTGCTTAATCATCTCTACGTTCGATCTGGCTTCCATTCTCCAACTTTTCAGTTTCTGAGAATTTTCAAATTTTTCAAAAATTTGGCTAATACCCTAAATTTTCAAAAAATTTCGCCATAACCTCCCCTACACCGGGAGCCACGGGAAAATCCTGAAATTGCCATATAGGCCTTCTGGTCTCAAAAAGAAAAAGCCAAGCGGCTAGCCAAAGGCTCATAAAATCATCATCACCCAAACAAAACAGTAAATTATAGTAAACATGTACCTATTTGTCGGGCAAACAAATTTTATTCTCTGCTCTAGCCTCTTTGCTATGACCTGTTCAATGTAAGTACAAGTATATGCAAGAAAATGCGACCAAATTTCAATAATATTCACTATTTGATACAATTTGGGTAAATGGTTTAAATTTTAATTAATCAACCAATAATCAAACAACACAATCAGCAATCAATTAGTGAATTATCATTTGAAATTCATAACTTTGATATATAGTCAAAAATCAGATTTTTGATGCCAAATCATAACAATAAGCCCTATCTAATTTCGGTTCTCACACCAGTCAATAGGAAATATATAGAAATCTCACTTTCGAAACTCGAAAATAAATACTGGCGATGGTGCCCCATCACCAGAATTATCCCCGGGCAACTAGAGTATGATTCTATATCTATCCAGTATATTAAAACTTCAAACACACGTTTGTAAGACATATATGCAAAATCTTTATATATCGGATTGTCCCGATCAATATAGAATAAATAATCAAATACGAATAGTTGATATAAATTTTCAAAACAAAAATTGTTTTCATTTTAAAAATATACTCTTCACACTCGTTCTAGGATACTACTGATCCCATCTCTAACGAGTCATTCTAATTGGATATTACTAATCCAATATCTGATGAATTATTTCGTATGGTTCTAATGTGTCTTGTTCTCTGAGCTTTGTAAACCAAAGCTCTGATACCAACTGTTACGAAAAGAAATTTCGCTCGGTCCGAATCAATCGCTAAACCGATCTAGACCGTTCGAAATGCCTGATTGTTTTGCGAACAAGACAAAATAGAACGCAGACGGAAGAACATTTCATTGTTAATTACAACAATCCATCAGATTACAAGAATATAAAGAGTATAAATGAATATTACATAGAAATATCAGAGATTTAAATTACATTTAAATACATAGCAGCGGAAAATAATACAATACACAACTAGAAGAGATATACGGATACAAAGCTTTCCGGATATCATTCCAGCTGTAAACCAGATCCTATGAATATAAATCTGCAAAACCAAAACTACTAGCTGCCCGTGTCAAAATAAGGGCACCCAGAGTTTAGGTTAAAACAATAAACTCCAGGTCAGTCATGTGACTGGTGTGAGAACTAAAACAGTTATTAATCTTTATTTTGAAAGTTAGGTAAATCAAGGGACCACGCCGTATAACACGGAACGGGTTTCCTCCCAAGAATACCAGTGCATAAAACAAACAGCGCAATGCTAAATAAAGAAAAATGAAGCTGTTATAAGACCCAGGTCCTATCACACAATGCAATGCAAGCCGGGGGATAGGGTTTTCCCTTATAACAGCCAAAGAATGCTTGATACGTTTAAAACAAATCATTTGATACTATTATAAGGGCATAGTGTATAAAACAACTTCAAATCATAAGTATTAATCATTGGCCGCATGGGTACCATATATCATGTCGCCATACTAGTTCTACAATTAAAACCGCAAGTGTCACGTATTTGGAAGTTGGGTTTCCGTCTGTGAACTGAGGCCAGGGATCGTCCTCTACCAATTCGAGACGCTCTAGCCCGTGTCTCAGGAACAGCCGCAACTGCCCCATGGAGCGACAAGGCCGGTCCACCGATGTGGATTATTATGCCTGAACACTACGTTTCCCCGCCCTTTGGGGCGTAAATGAGCCAACGAATGACTCCATTGGACCCGGATCGTCCGATCAAACCGAGGCGCCTCGCAACAGCAACAACCACATAGGTGAAAAGTATATAAATATCAGGGCTGGTAGGTCACTGACACCACCCTAGCTAGAAAGAAATGCATGCCCTCCCTGAGGTCCGTCTCCCGTTTTTGGTTCACAACCGGGGTGTGAGGCTCGCGAATCAACGCTACACAAAGCTACGCCACAAAGGCCGTGCTTTGATCATCAACCACAAGACTTTGCTTTTCAACAGAAGCCTTGATCATTTGCATCTTAGCATGCCACACAGGCAAACCATTCTATGCAACCGATATCAGTCACACAGAATGAAATCCGATGTCAGACACACAGTCCATTTACAAGTCCGTTCTGGGTCTGAACGAAACCGGAGGCACCTAGTACCCCGCATATCCATCGATCTCCAAGTACGTCTGGACGATCACCAACTGTTTCCATCTTCTTGGGTGTACAACCCAATCAAGATCATCAGTAATCACCCAAATGATGTGAAGACCTCCGGTCTTCGACCATCGTCTTCATCTTCGACTTATCGTCGTATCAGTTATTAAGAATGGGATAAACCCGGTCTTTCCGAATAACTCACGTATATTTTAAATAAGTGTTACACAAACACAACATACGCCTTATTCCAATTCATCAGTCACTAACCGTAAATTAATCAAGAGAATAATTCCCCAAATATTAACCCCGAAGGCCGAAACCAACATTAGATCAATATCCAGAAAACCATTCTGCTTGGCTAACCGACAGTTAGTTTCTAAATTTCACATTCATAGGGAAAGGTTCCCAGTAATTTTATCAAAGATAAATTACTTGAATTTATTCTCTAATCTTCTTTTGAATTTCGATTCGACTAGTCGGGATTAACGAACCTTACCGAAGTAATCATTTGTTTTAATTTCCCAATCCCAACCTATCATCCCATGAAGTAAAACTGGTAATACTTCATATCTAACACCACGGTGTTATCGGTAAATTCAATTACCGTTTCACATTCAAATCTAACTAAAGGTTTAACTAACGCCTGGAGCAAAACTGGTGATACTCCATCCTCGATCATTTCAATCTAATCAAAGATTCATTAAAACTCCATTTAGTTTTAATCTTTAACGGATTTAAAGAATCGGTGTCATTTAAAAACACTGTTCACGATAAACCCCAAGATCACATTCCATTAATTATTGGGTTAAAGAACAAGTGTTATTTAAAACACTGCTCACGGTAAACCCAAAAATCAATTCGAATTCAATTCCAATTAAATATTATTTAATTGGTACACTTCATTAAATCTAACTAAAAAGATTTAATCTTTTCTCAACTGGGTTCAAGAACAGTGTTAATGAAGACACCATTCACGACAAACCCAAATCACATTTGATATCAAATACAAGGCTCTGAATAGAAAATATACCGGCTTATATTCAATATCAAATTCCATGACAAACAAATATCGTATTGGAAATAATGATATAAATATATCTTTCAAATTCCCATCACAATACCCGTATCATCACGAAATCAAACATCGAAATATTCCAAGGATAATTTCGATTCAAATCCATTCCAATATAATTATTGGAAATTCTGGTTATTTTCGAAACCATTTCTAATCCAGTTTATTTATTTTAAAAATAAATTGAATTATAATTCTAGTTCAAAACTAGTTCATTTCGATAAAAATCTATTTTTATCTTTTCAAATATGGAGTTTTTCATCCCAATTTTTCCCAAATCATTTCTTACGATTTTATACAAATTATTACTATTTTTAATAATTTTATTAAGGCCCGTACAGTCGATTTCCATCAACGGCCATCGAACTGCACTTACAACGACCTTTTCTAAATTTGATTTGCACGTATCTCCAAATCCAACCGTTAGATTTCAAATTTCTAATATTCGTTAGAAAGCTCTTTTCGATACGAACCCAACGGTTCCGGTTTTAGGAGAATCCGACGGTCGGATCTCCCGCAATATCCGTTCGAAGTCAATGGTCGAAATTCGCGAACTGCCGCGGCGCGGCGCATTCTATTCAGGCCATTATATTATATATATAATATATATACTTCGTCGATTTCCTTTTAAAACGTATTTTATAAATCGTTTTAAATTCGTTTTCAAAGCGATTTCAACTTCTATTTCAACTTCAAATCAAAATCGAATTTTCCGACATAAATTCATTTTCTTTTCATTTCGAATTGATTTAATTCAAATTGATTTCTAATTCAATTTCTGTTCGTTTTCAATTCAATTCAACTTCAATTTCAATTTGAATTCATTTCTATTCAATTTCAATTTCAATTCATTTCTATTCATTTTCGATTGGAATTCATTTCAATTCAATTTGAATTTCAATTCGAATTCATTTCTATTCATTTACAATTTGAATTCATTTCAATTCAATTTCAATTCAAATTCATTTCTATTCAATTTCAATTCGAATTCATTTATATTCAATTTAAATTCGAATTCATTTCTATTCAATTTCAATTCGAATTCGTTTATATTCAATTTCAATTCGAATTTATTTATATTCCATTTCAATTCGAATTCATTTATATTCAATTCTTTTCAAAATATCAGATTTTGAAATCACTTTCGAGATCCATTATAAAATGAATAAAATCGATATAAATATCGTTCACGTCAAAATGGCGTTAATCTAATCAATACGGCTTCATATATTCCTATTTTCAAATATTTCCTTTTTCAAATATTTCTATTTTAAAACTGGAATGAGGCTCAATCAATTACCATATAATGTTAATTATATGGATATTCTACAACACATGTATATATAAACAATGATGAATAATCAACCATCATCCAAAGTGCATTCTACACTGTATAAGCATCAAATATAAATATTCAACGCTTATAACAGCCTGTCAATCAATCGATCGACATACAACTAAACAATCGGGATTAGTGTACGTCAAATATCATCCCAATACCCGTGTGGGGTTTCAAGAAATCAAACACAGATTTTTATTTGTGCAGTTGTGCGATGTGTAAAATTTATCGTCCCAATCAATGTCCTTCAAATAGGTGTACATAAACAAACCGTCCGGTTTGTAAATGAATATTTATTTATTCACATTCACGTTAAAAATTATATTTTTAAAGATCAAACTATTTTATTCAACCTATGAATATTCTATTCGGTTCATTTATTAAATAAAATGTTATCTTTATTTTTCTAACTTATTTTTAGAAAATTTCGGCGGCATAACGGCACGATACTAGAAACGGGATAAGACCTAGCCTCATCCCCGGTCTGGTGAAGGCCCACACCATTCACACATCAATCAAATCAATTTCATTTCACCAAACAATTCAATTCAAACCAAATAATCTAACCAACTACACAACCAAACAATTAAACAAACAAGCCATCCATGGTCTGTGGATGACGGGTGTCGGGTGCTGCTAAGCACCGTCTGCATCCTATTATATATATTACTAGAAAAAGAAATTGAAGAGTGAGAAGTTCTCACCGGATTGCTAATCCAACGCCACGACTCTTCCTATGTAGAAATCTTCGTCACTCGCCCTTTGTCACTTTCCTTGCCCGTATTCTCTACATATGTAAAAATCACATTTTTACTTCGCTATTCAATATATAAAAATCGAATTTTTACTTCGCTATTCAATATATAAAAACCGAATTTTTACTTCGCTATTCAATGTGTAAAAATCGCATTTTTACTTCGCTATTCAATGTATAAAAATCGAATTTTTACTATGCTATTCAATATATAAAAATCGAATTTTTACTATGCTATTCAATATATAAAAATCGAATTTTTACTATGCTATTCAATATATAAAAATCGAATTTTTACTATGCTATTAAATACATAAAAATCAAATTTTTACTATGCTATTCAATATATAAAAATCGAATTTTTACTTCGCTATTCAATGTATAAAAATCACATTTTTACTTCGCTATTCAATGTATAAAAATCGAATTTTTACTATGCTATTCAATATATAAAAATCGAATTTTTACTATGCTATTCAATATATAAAAATCGAATTTTTACTATGCTATTCAATATATAAAAATCGAATTTTTACTTCGCTATTCAATGTATAAAAATCACATTTTTACTTCGCTATTCAATGTATAAAAATCGAACTTTTACTATGCTATTCAATATATAAAAATCGAATTTTTACTATGCTATTCAATATAAAAAAATCGAATTTTTACTTCGCTATTCAATGTATAAAAATCACATTTTTACTTCGCTATTCAATGTATAAAAATCGTATTTTTACTATGCTATTCAATATATAAAAATCATATCTTTAATATTTCTACTTATAAAAATTATATTTTTATTCTTCCTATATAAGACTGATTTTTATAAAAGCTTATATATATAAGACTGATTTTATTTTAAAAGAAAATCAGATTTTTAATATAAGAAAAACTTAGATTTAAAATTAAAACTTACAGTTGCTGGGGGGGATGGGAATGGAGCGTTCGGATCATCGGGGAGGGGCTTTGATCATCCCAAGCAGAGCGGCGGACTTATGGTGCTTCGATTTGGATGAAGCATCGGGTTAAGGGGGGGCGCGTTGCTGACTGGAAGGGGGGAAAGGGGACAGCTGGCGTCACAGTGTTCGAGGAGGGGGAGGATGGGGTCGGCGCGGGGTTAAGGGGGGTGGCGGCGCACTGGCTCGCGCGGCGGTGGGTTCTTCGAGGAGGCGACGGGTCTGAACTCGGGGGGGGGGGGAGGGAGGGGATGCGAGAGCAAGGAGGAGGGCTTAGGGGGGCGCCACCATCCACGGTCGGAGGGGGGTGGGATCGCTGCCAAGCGCGGTGGACGGGGGAGGAGCTGGAGCAGGTGTTCGGGTTTTTTTTTGGATCTGAGAAAGTATTGGGGAGAGAGAGTGAGGGGTGAGGATATATATTAATTTAGTTAATTTAATTATTTTATCTTTCAAAAAAGTTGACTTTCCTTTCGAACCCCAAACGAGACCCAACGACTTCGACCCCAGCATATTACCCGCATTCCGAACACAATGGGATATGTATCGTAAGCTGATTCGACCATTTCGATCAGTTTTCGTCAAAAATCAACATATTACTCTATATATTGAATTTGAACGCGCATTCTAGTTACCGGGGTCACACACTAACTCGAAAAATTCTCGAAAAATATTTTCTAGCTTCGTATTAACGATACGGTCCTAATAAAACTAGTTTCGTCAAATTCTGAGACCGTTTGAAAAATGGTCATTTTCCAGTCGATTAAAATCAACTGAAACTGGTCAAACGCGTTTTCTTTTGCCACGCTCACATATTGATTCGAAAAATTATGAAATTTGGAATTTAGCAATAATTTGACATCACGGACCCAACAAAAGTGGTTTCGTCGAAATCCGAGGTCGTTTGCAAAATGTCTATTTTTAAGGGCCTGAATTCCGTAGCGACTATTCAGAATTTTCAACTGGACATATCTTTTGATTCCCGCTATGAAATTTCAATTTTTCGGATTCGTTGGAAAGATATTTTCAATTAGATTCCATTATTTATAGTTTCACTAAAATCCGGTCTATTTTGCACCCGGTACATTCATTTGAAGTTTGAAATCAAATTATCGAACTACCGTGCCATTTTCAATTCCTTTTATAAATATAAATAAATATTTATATTCTAACGACGACGTATATAATATATACATTCGATTTATATTCTAAATAAATTTCTCGTCGATATTATTTAAAATAATCTATTTTAAATGTTCAAAATTCGCTAAAATTGCCAAAATAAAATTTTTAAACTGGCCCAGATTTTCGGGTTGTTACATAATATTAAGATGATAATATCTTCAAAATATCTGATTTTGAAATCCATTTCCTTTTCGTATTCATTATAAAATCAATAAAATCGATTAATAAACCCGTTCGGGTTAAAATGGCGTTTACCTACTTACTCGGCTTCATATATTCCAATATTTTTGTGTCCTTCGAAAATCAAACATCAAAATCATATTTTGATTATTCACTGAATATTATTTTAAAATATTCATATATCTAAATCGGAATGCGACTCAATCAATCACCATATATTTTCATTTATATGGATTTCATTCATCATGTGTATTCAACATAATGATAAATAATCATTAACCATTCGAACGTCATCCAAAGTGCAAATTACCACTGTATAGGCATTAAAATAAATAAATAATGCTTACTACAGTCTTTCTATCAATCGATTGACATACAACTAAATAATTGGACTAGTGTATGTCAAATACCATCCCAATACCTCTGTGGGGTTTTCAAACAACAACAGTGAATTTATATAAATTATTGGTTAACAAATTTAACCAATTCTAATTCGGTTTGAATTATTTTTTTAATTAAGCAATTTTCACTGTTTAAATTATAAATGGATATTTATAATTTAATTTCAACAACCATAAATTTATTAACTTTATTTTTAATACGTTAAGCATTTCAACAACACAATCAACACATAATACAGTCAAATAAATCGTCCATGATCTGTGGATGAGGGAGGTGAGCTAACCGGCACCGTATAAAAAAATTTATGATTAAAACTGATAAAAAATCTACACCGGTAATTCTATATATTTTTATACATGAATACAATAACATGATAAAATATAATTTAATGAGAAGGAGTTCTCACATTCGTTTCTACCCCGCCATTCTTTAATTTCTGAATTCAGTACAATTCGAGTTCAAATTTGCCCGAAATTCTAACGTGCTCCATTACCGTTCTAGTCGGTTGCATGTTGTAATGTTTGAAGCCACGATTACAACGCAACTAAAATCGATGCGTTTGGACCTCGTATGAAAAAGATATAGGTTTTTATACATTGATTACAATAACGATAATTGAATAATTAATTAAATATTTACATCCTCTTCCTCTTTAAACCCTACAGCCGGTCGAAACCCACTCTCTTCAGAAAATGAAACCGCCGTCGCCGTCTATTTTGATCACCGGAGCTCCATCCCGATTCAACACATCGAAGAGCTTGGAGAGCGCCGCCACCACCCCCAATTTTTGGTTTGACTGAAATCTGATTCATTTTGGATCCTGTACATTCGTTTGAAATTAGAAATCGAATTTTCAAACTACCGTGCCATTTCATACTATATTTATAATTAAAATAAATTTATATGTTCTTACTTCAATTTAAATAATTTTTTAGTAGTTATATCTAAAATAAATCATTTTAAATAAACAAAATTCATTAAAATAACTAAAATAAAAATTTTAAATTAGTTTAGAAATTCTAGGTTGTTATAGCAGGCTATCTCAACTTAGGAACTGTGGCCTTGGATCTCTAATTCGAGAGAGTGTCCTTTCGACAAAAGTTACAACCCTCTTATTTGTTCGTCATGGCGCTTGCTCACTATTTGAATCTTGGTGACCCTTCCCGTTCACTTTTCAAGGTGGTGCTTTTCTATTTCGGAACTTGTGCACATTGGTATTTAGAACATTTGACGCTTGAACTAGTGTTGTTAGGGTCGCTAAGCTTCGTCGGATTTTAAAGGAATAAGCGCTCGACTGATGGCTTGCAATATAAAAGCACCTTAAAGAAAAAAATTATTTGACAAAGATTTTTTCAAGCAATGAATTTATTCAGGTAGATATGCTCTTAATCACAGAGCTAAATGTTCAGTACGGTGTTTGTAAAATGTTACATATTGTTATACGAAGTTCAAATACAACATGAAGTAAAACATGAAGTAAAGCGCGAAATAAAGTTGTGGTGATGATGATCGCTTATTCCGAGCCATTGAAATTGGAGCACCACCATTGATCATTAGTTTATGATCGACCTTGCATTAACCCGTGCTGGAGCTTCAATGTTTGAACCGGATTGACCATTTGATGTCTCTTACCCCGGGGAGTTGTAGAAGGATTTGTAGATTGTGGATTTTTCACGTATTGCCGCCATTTGTTTTTCATGGTCAGTTCCTTGATGAGGTTCTTCAGGTGTCGACATTCATTAGTGTCATGCCTAGGTTGATTGTGAAAGCGATAGAATTTTCCAGAATTCGCAGCTCTCTTTGAGATATTCATCGATTTTCCAGAATTCGGAGCTCTCTTAGAGATATTCATCAATGGTGGTTCCGCATAGGGTTCTGTATCTTTGGTGGCGAGGTATATGTTCTCAAGAGTATTGTTCAGTGGGATGAACTCAGCGGGTGTAAAGAAGCGAGTTTTCTTGCCATCTCGATTATCTTTCCCATCGTTTCCTCTGTTTTGACCTCTAGGATTCTTCTGTTTGCATTGGGTAGCAACATTTTTTGGGATTTTCAAGAAGTTGGTTAGCATCAATATCTGAAGAGGCATAGGATTATTGTCCATTCTTATATACTTCTCTGCTTTTTTGTAGAATTTCTCAAGCGTGTTTGTTTCTTTCATTTTAATCCATCTACCAAATTCGCTCTTCTCATCTATGGTGCTAATTAGAGACATTAAAATCGTGCAGGGCTCGGGGTTCCCCACTTCGGACAAAGCAGCGTTGAATCTCTTAAGGAAAGATTTAAAAGACTCTCCTGGATTTTGCTTCATTGATGTCAGAGAAATAACATCCTAAGCTTTAGCAGCTTGCAGCCTGAACTACTCCTTGAATTTCAGAGTCCAATTGGTCGACGGATTTGGGTCGCAGCCTCGTGAGCAATAATGATGCCTCACCTTCTAGATAAAGAGGGAAGCACAGGCATTTGATCCGGTCTGTCACTTTGGCGGCATTCTTATTCCATTCATATCTATATAGGAAATGATTCGGATCAGAAGTCCCGTTGTATGGAGGCAAAGTGGGATGAGTGAACTTTTTAGGGAACTCATCTTTGCGGATCCTCTTCGTGAATAATTTTTGCTGGGGGAGAAGTCCCATTCTCTTTCACTGTCATTACGAGCTGTGCTATCTTTCGTGAATTTCTTTACCACATCCTCGATATATTCTTTCGAGTTGTGTCGTTCCACAGAGTGGACTTCAATCTCTTTTCCGGATGCTCGTTTTGGCGAGCGATTGCGATTAGAGGATCTAGGTCTTTTACCTCCACTGTGGGGAGGCTCCCTCTTGGTGGGACTTGCAACTCATTGGGTATTTCGGTCAGAATGGATTTTAGCATTCGGCTTTGAATCCTGAACTCCAGCTTCGTTCTTATCACTTTCTCATCCATCGAGGCCTTCCATCTTATCGTTACAATTATGATCAGAAGAAGTCGAATTCGTGTTCTCTTCTAGGTTGATATGAACCTTTTGAGGGGGAGCGGTATTTGCTTGAGCATTTGGAAGAGCTTCCATTTTTTCCATCAAAGCGTCATTAGCATAAATCAAAGCTTTATTTGAAGTCTCCATTCGTTGGTTTAGATAGGCTACAATGGCATTTAGTTCAGCTCTAGTTACTCCAGCTCCACCAACCGAGCTTTCCCCAACTTCGTAACGGCTAGTTAGTGGCGTAGCTTCATTAGCAACGTTATTGGGTGGTCCAACTGTTTTACTTGTAGTCTTCTTTGACTTAGCCATTACCTCGGACAAGGGTTTGAACTTGGAGGAGAGTTTATCAATTGGCCTGGATCTTAGATTTAGAGAATCCATAGTAGGATCAGGTTTGGAACTTCAATGCAAAGCTCTTAAATTAGAAATTGAAATTGGATCACAACACCAAATGTGCACTTATTGCACTTCACCAAATGGTTAGAATTAGAAAATGCAACCACAAAAAAATAAAAGCAAGTAAATACACAGGAGTGGTTTGATCTAGAATAGATCTACGTCAACTTTGGAATCACTTCTCATTATCATATATGAGTTTAAAACACATCGCTTTATAGATTTCACTCATTTTGTAATAATTCTCTCTTTTCTCTCTCTTTAATCTAGATCTCGCTTGAATCTACCAAAGGAACGGTTTGATCTCTTTAAGTGCATCATAGATCGATGAATATCTTCAACACTTAGTAACTTGAGTGGTTTTCCGTGATTCCATGGTGATTTTGCATTAGATCTAGGCTTTAGAAAGGATCGATAGTGGTTGGAGATCACTTAGTTGAGCTCGAGAGAGAAGTAATGGTGTTTGGAGATGATTTGATCCATTTATTGTTAGAGGAAGATAGATTGAGTTAGAGAAGCCATTAATGGAGCTTGGAGTGCTTGAGAGTGGTGGAGAAATGATTTGGACCGCCCTTTAGGGTGGAAAAATCGGTCCTTTGTATGGTGGAGAAGTGGGTTATTTATAGATGAAGTTTGGAGGTAGTGGCAGTGTTGTTATTATGATGTGGATGGTTTGGGTCGTTCGTAAGAGTATTTATGAAACTTCCATTGGACATTTGTACCCGGTTGGTAACTATGACCGAAATATAATGTGCGACCGACCAAGTGGCTCTTTGTGCATGATCAGAATATGTACGACCCGAATTTGACGCATGATACAATATATACTGCTCGCTGCAAAAACTTGTGGTGCACGTTCCAACAACAATGCATGGTCCTGGGTATGATGAACAGTCAAAAATGTTTTGCATGACCAGACTAATTACCATTCTGCCACCACAAATTTATAATAATGTGTGATCGACCCACTGAGATTTATGATTCCTATCCACGTGGCTTTATGCAAGAATTTCACATGCTTTATGTTTACGTAACTATCGATCCATGTGAATTACTTGAGCGCTACCTGGTCTTCGTGCATACACATTTCAAGAATGATGCTGATTATGCTCTACGTGGTATGTACAGGATAACCACTCCATGATGCTTTCTCACACGTATATTAACATATATATATATATATATATATATATATATATATATATATATATATATATATATATATATATATATATATATATATATATATATATAACAAGCTAAACTTCTCTATATTAATCAACAGTTTCACACATTAGGAAATAATGTGCTCGTCCCTTCGTGAGGTCGCCTGCTCGATCTATGGTTTGAAAGAAACACTCGACTGGTCCTTAAATGAATGAATGACCCATAATAATCACACTACTCGACTGTCAGCTCACTCATCGAAACATGAATGCTGTGTGACTTATATATATATTTGTTGTGCATATTTTTTTAACTTGTACAATCAATCCCATTTGTATAATGAAAGAATGAGTCACATGGCACTTTGCATTGTACTAAAACAGTACGTGGTTCATAGATTCTGATAACACGAAGTAGTATGTCCCCATTTGTCGTGTCCCATGTCATAACAAACGAGCCTTCTAGTGCTTAGTCGTACCTCCTAACTCAGGTCTTAGCATGGCTTTGTATATGACAACGGTCCATATATAGTATTGCACACTCATTTTTACATGTTCTCGACGGTTGGTTGGCACTCGACCCGGAGGAGCTCGACTGGGCATGCTCGATTGTGGTATGCTGTTCGACCAAAAGTGCACAATCCTCGGGCCGCTCGACCATCAACGTGATGCTCGACCTGGGATGCTCGAGCATTGATGCACGAACCAAGAGGCTCATAGTGATTGACCTGGAACTGCATTTTACTAACGGGGTTAACATTACTATAACGATTATATGTTAATCTTTTTAGATATACGCGATTTTAATTTGAATATTATAAACTTTTAATCAATAGGTTACTAAGTTGCATTAATGATAATTGTACAGTAACAAATGCATATCTTTGGAACTATTATCATACAACTCATTTTTATTACAATATCTTATTATGGTATATGAATATTGTTATGGGTCCATTTGGCACAGATCCCTATTATGTTTCAAAATTAGGCTCATATCCGGTCCTAAACTTAATTTAAATTAGGTCCCTATTTTTCGAAAAAACATCAAAAAATCATTAAAAAATAAATAAAAGTCACGTAAATTAATTATTAAATAAAACATGTACACACCAAAAAAATTAGGTGTTGAAATAATCAAAAACCACATCAAAACCCAAAAATAAAAAAAAATAAACATCACGTTTATGCTTTAAAAGATACACCTATTCGTAAATAGTTGCATACATTCATGCTTATATTTTGGCATTGCGTCAAACTACAGTATTAATGCATACATGTATGCAGTTAAACAACAATATACGCATCTTTTTATGCTTATATTCATATTTGGCCTGGTTTTTCATGCATTCACTGTTTTCAGACATTGTTGCATTCATTCATGCACTTATATATAATACATGAATAAATTCATGCACATATTCAGAAGCCATCCACCGTTTTTTAAATTTGTTGCATACATGTATGCATAAATACAGAATAGTTGCATTCACGTATGCAACTATTCGTAATACACGCATCTCAGTTCAACTTTCTATGCATACATGTATGCAACTATTACAAATATACGCATACATGTATGCATATATTGGTCCAGATTTTCAATAGAAAACACTGGATGAATATATGCTACTATTGGTGATAGTTGCACAGATATATGCAACTTTTTTTTATGATTGATTATGGGAATATTTTCGATTTTTTGAAATTTTTTTTACTGGCTAGTGCAAAAATTCATTTAGAAAACAAGTAAGTCCAAAAAGAAGGACCCTCTTTACATTTCAAACTTACCCTGGTTGCCATTCTAATTTGAAACATAAACAAGGACGTTAGCCTAATTTCCACTATTGTTATTTATATTTAATTTATCATTTAGGGATAAAAATATAACTAAATAAATTTATGTATGTTAGTACACATTTTACTGGATTTTCAAGCATGGTCGGATCTATCCTTCTCTGTACGAGTTTAGAGTTTGAAGCAAAAATTCAGACCTGCAGCGGGTTGGGGCAGGGCTCTAAAATCCCAGGACAATAAACTCACCTCAACCCACCTCATTGTTATCCCTATTTTTCTAGAAATCACAAAAGATACATGTTTACTACTGCAAGTGATTCCTGATCATTGTTATCCCAAGGTAATAAACTCACCTCAACCCACCTTCACTTTTAATACAAATTTGTCTCCACTCTGTGGATACCAGTAATCACCAAAACGTAGAAGAGCATCAAGATTTTTGAACAATTTACATCGAACTAATTGTTTCGACTGAAGAAAAATCAGGTCGGTCCAACTCAAAATTGAGCCATGGGCAAATAACATGTAGATGAGGGGAAAAAGCATAGGTATTGCAAAAATTGGCAAAACCAAGTATCGAACCCTGCACACCTACTTTGTTGGGAAGATGATTTACTGCACAAGCTACATACATTTTCTTGTTTTGTCCTAAAACATCTACGGTTAAGCCCTTACCATTAATTGGGCCCTAGGTCGTCGCACGGTTTGCACAGGCCCAGGGTCGGCCTTGAGAAAAATTAAGACACTGAATCATAACATGCTTGTAGAGATGCATAAAACTTCAAAGACATGTTAGCAAGAGCTAGATTTTAACGATATTTCTCTTAAACACCAGAGATAGGTCAATGGGGTGGATCTAAGGGAAATGAGCAAATAGTTTAGCATTCACAAGATTAGGTGGGCTCTCCGTCCCTAGATGTCGCGACTTCGGAAAGAAGGATCACTAATCTACCATTGTTGACAAAGGGTTTAATGGTTGATGGCAAGGGATTCTACACCGAGCCCACTAGGAAATCTAAACTTGCAGAGGGGAGGAGAAGCTAGCAGGAGCGGTTTAAACCTATAGGAAAGGGCATTTCCTACGATCTATGGGAAGGTTCGTACAAGGATTTATGCATTTACAGGAAATAAATAGTAAACCGTGACAATCAATAACTAAGAAAACATTATAACAGATTCTCAGGAAGATGCTTTGAATATAGATGCACACTTTATTAATCTCCGATTTAGAATACATGACCAGGGTGGAAGTTACCCTTCAATTGATCCCAGTCTTAGAGGTTTTTAAAGAGAGGGAGTACAAGGATTTAGGAAGATAAAGAAAGAAAAAGATTAGAGCCCCCTTTAAATGTGACCGCTGAGGTATTATTTACTTAGGACTTGGAACACCTTCCGTTATCTGGCCATTGGGCCTTCAGGAGCCTTTGTCGGCTACCTTTTTCCTTGGTCCTGAACATTTTTGCTTTCGGCCGCTTTGCAGTGTCAATTATAGCTTCCGCAATGAAGGTTTCGTCTAGCCAGGAGCCTCTTTGGGATTGATTTGTGCTTGCTGTCGTTGTAGCTCTTCGGAAGGTCTTTTGAGTGCACTTGGTTATAATCTTTTGGATATAGGTTTCTGGTTTTCCCTTGAATATTTAGAGGAGCCTGTGCTCATTATGTATGTGGATAGCTGCAGGTTCGGAATCACTGTTGGTGTCTATGCTAAATCGACTAGTGTGGATTGCTTATATCCCTTTTGGGATTCTGGTTTGCTTTTCGGTGGGATTTCCAGGTACAGCCCGATGATCCAGAATGCTGCTCCAGGTGGCTTGTCTTTTGTTTATAAAAACGACCTCTAAATATTTATGCAGTGGGTGTTTCAAAGATTGGTTCCTGATAATCTTTATGTGTCTCTGGTTGGCGGTTTTGGTGTTTTATTCTCCTAACGTATCGGTATTGGGTAGGTTAATGCTGAAGGTCCTTTTGGACTTCAGGTGATGGATTCTCGCCTTTATCTTTTTTGGTTTCTGATCAGGATGACTTTTCACTATAGAACCCCCTATAAGGTTGATGCTGTTGGAAGGACTCTGTCGGATTGACCCTGCTGGTTAGATCCTATAGCTTTTACGATCTTTTCTCCTAGGAAGGTCTCGGTTGATGTGGCTCTCGAACTATTTTCCCTTGCTCTTGACTTTTTCTAGTATATGTCCCTCCTTTCTAAAGGATTCTCATGGGCTTGCGGTCATCCAATACCCCTTCATTGTAAGCCTGTTCCATTGTTAATTTTTGTAGTAACATTTGCCTCCCCCCTGGTGAAGGGGTATTTTCGGCTTTCCATGTCAAACTCTTTGTCTTTTCCGAAGTGTCATATGTAAGTCTTTTGATCTCCTTAATCAAGAATGTTGATTGGTCCTCGTTTGGACGATGGAGATTTGGTTAAATTTCTTTGCATAATTACCATTGCTTCTTCACTTGTACCTGCAACATTGATTCCTCGAACTAGATTATTTGTTCAATGAGGACTTGAAGCTTATTTTGGGAATCTCATTGCCTGAACCTCCAGTAAATTTTCTCTAATTTAGGAATTAAATTGTTCTGCCCAAATTAGCTAGGGTTTTGCATATCGGATATAAATTGCTCGAATATTGATAACTTGGAAGGCAATCCATGGAAAATTGCTCATATGCCTTTTTCCCCAAATATTAATTTTAGGGTTTGAGGCACGCAGTTTGCACAAAAGAACCTATTCCCATAATTAGGTAATAGGAATGGTGCTGAATGCCATCCAGGTTTTTGGTGGTGACCTATGTTTGCCTAGCTATGGCTCAATTGTTTCTAACTAAAGTGACACTTGTTGTGCATCTTATCTAGGTGGGTATTTAGAGTTATCCCAACATTTGCTATTTCGACTATCCATTGCTAGTAGGTTTACATATTATCATCCTCTAGTACTCTAATGAGTGGGAAATGAATTTTATGTGTTTATGCAATTATATCACCTGGCAGCACTATGTCTGATAAGAGGAGCCCCGGCCCATCACACATTAGTGCTTGTGGCATTTCTCGGAGGACGAAGTCTTTTATCATGAAGAAGTCTTTGATTACTTCTCAAGATGAAGTAATATCTATTCTTTCCAGCATTGGAATGGACAATGTAGAAGCTATCTGTGCTACTTATTGTGACGATATCATATACCCTCCTGAAGGATACTTCGCTTACTCAGCTACACATATTTGGCAATGAGGTTTCTTTCCTTTTCCATCCTTCATGTTTCGACTTCTAAGGGGATTGGAGATTGCACCCATCCAACTCTTGCCAAGCACCTACACACTGCTTTTATTTCTCGAAGTACTTGCTCTTGAATCGGGTCAGGTTCTCTTACTTCTAACCTTAGTCAACACCTAATGCGTTTTTCAAGAGGTGCAGGCTTCCCTATATTCCATGTCACGCCCTTGCAGAAGATTTTTAATGACTGTACGGGTAAGACTGTACCTTGGAAGATCAGTTCTTTTTCATCAGATGTCCCGTTGGTATTTCAGGCCGATTTGCTGATTGTGGTGAGTCCTCTTACCCTTTTGTGAGTGAGTATATTTTTTTAAATCTTTTCCTTCCATATCCTGCTTCTAGGAGGGTTTCTTTAACCGAAAGCAAGTCCCGTTTATTTGAGCTTATTTTGAAGCTACTCGAAAAACTGCCAGGTCAGTTTGCTCTATTAACTAAGGACAAGTTTTGTCTCTATGACCTCCTCCCTAATGGACAGAAGGTCCAAGGGCTCCCTCCTATTCATCTTCCCGGCTCCAAGCGTTTGTTGTCATGCTTAGAAGTGTTTGTTTCCTCAACTCCCTTATTTCCTGGTACATTTTTGTTGATTTAATAGTTTCCTTATCGAAGTTTCTTTGGTACCCAACTCTCGCATTCTTGAATCTTCGCTTGGTTTTTCGTTTGACTAGGAGTTTCAACTTCGGAATCCCCTACCTTTACCGACGTTTTGAACCGATCTACTGTTCTTGCTATCAAGAGTTTGGCTGAGTTACCTGCCAACCCTTCAGCTAAGAGACTAAATCTTGGTTTTCCTTCTTTTGTGATTTTTGAGGGTGCTTCCGGTAGAGAAACAGGAAGTAGCATTCTTACATTATCTATTCTGAGTACATCGGGAGCGGGTGCAGGTGCCACGTCGCGTATCCCAGCTTCTCAATCCGTTGAGCCTTCGAGGCCTCTTAATCCTTCAATGGATTTTACTTTATTGATTTTGTGAAGCTTGTTCTTTTTGAATCAAAACTTTCTAAATCTCATTACCCTATCTTCTTCAAACATGGTGGATTTCTACTAGAATTTGATTACCCGACAACTTAAGGTACAATATTTCCTTTTCAATTTTGACTTTCCATTTGTCGCGACTATATACCGAATGTTTCTAATTTCCTAGATTATCAAGGAATGACACTTGTCCAAGCCAATCCCTTCTCCCTCTACAACCGAAATCATTTGGCTTCGATAAGCCAACACAGATTTAAGCGATGAATGTGAGAGGGTGAAGGCTTCCTTGGAACACGCCAAGTCAACATAGAGAAATAAAGACGAACTAGGGACGTAACCCTCGATAAGGTGTCAACTTTAGAACACTAGATAGCGGAAGATGCGGTCACCTATGCTGATGAGCTTCAGAAGAAGGATGGGAAGCCTTCACGTGTCGCTCATATAATCTACGCAGCTGAAGACAAGATTTGTAGTTTCCTACACATTCATTTTCCTTAGATTAAGTCCGACTGTTATGAAGAAGCTTTATTTCATCTTCTTTCTGATAACCTTCAAAGTCTTCCTGAGCTCCGAACCACCAATGTTCCTCCTTTTGTCAGGGATTGGGTTACGGAAAGGATTAAGTTGGGCGAACAAGGCGTTGAGATAACACAGAGGGGTGAATCCAAAGTCAAGGACCTTTTATATATTGATAATTTTCGAGATGATTTAAGCGAAGGAGGGGGATTTTCAATTTTGTTGGCAACAATGGGGAGGATGGCGGCAATGGTTCCGGAGGTAGTGGCCATCAGGACAAACATATTGTCCGCAACTCTGAATCGTCAGTGTCTAAAGAAGGCAGCCCTCCCAATCTTTCAAGAGGGAAGGGAGCTATTGATCCTGAAGTTCCTTCCCCTTGGGTATAATTCTCGTTCCGGCAATGTTTCTTCTTTTTTTGAAAATTTGGCAATAACCAGTCTCTTGTTATTACAATAGACAAAAGAAACGTTGTTTCCTGTCATAAAAAGATTTAGGTAACAAACGAAGGAATTCATACCGTTTTTATGTAGAGTAAGAGGAACATTTGCAAACTTAAATCAGAGATTTATGCAACGTTTGTATAGAGTTCCCCTTTATTACATGTGAAGGCTAATACGCTTACTTTTATTATGGCAGAATTTTGTTTATTATGAGGATGCAGTACATATGATTTGAAGACTGAAAAAGGGGTTCCGAACAACACCTACACGTGCTTTTAGGGAAAAGTGTTTTTTTGATGAACTTAATAATGTTTACACTTCATTCCCTCAGCTCTCCTTTAACTTTCTGAGTGGAGATCGTGAAGTGATACTAAAGAGTTTTAGGGTTAAACATGTTGAGATGCTATGTAAACAATAAATGTATGAAAAGTTAATCTATTTGTAATTCCCTTTTTATCTATATGTCATAGTAGGTTAGTTTCAGGTTTAACTCGCGCAAAGTTATATAAAGAAAGGAGTTCTATTCTTGCAAATCGAAAAGAAAATGAAATCGCAACTAATTTCCTACATGTTTGTGAGTAGGTTGATCGTTGTGAGGTCCTCCCATCTTGAAGCGGATCATCGCCGACAAGCGAAATTCTTCCCATGTCTCAAGAGAGAAATATTTTACATCAGAATTTATCCATCAAACATTTGACTGAGAGAATGAATGCTTTGAAAGAACAGCTAGAGGAGAGAGATAAGACTATTCTTGGATTGATGGCTTACATAAAGTCCACACCTTCCATCGAGTTTAAGGATGAATTGAGGCATTTACGTCAATGTAGCGTTGATTTGGACGTGCTCTTCGGCGAGTAACGCGCAACATAATTGAAGGTAGGACGTGCTCTTTTGCGATCATAGGTAGGACGTGCTTAGTTCTAGCAGTGGTAGGGCATGCTAATTTTAGATGCGCTGCCACAACCATTTCTGATGTGAAACAGAGGCTTTCGGTTTTGATGCTTTAACCTAGACCTTCTGATTTTGGCATGGAAAAAGACTAACACCCCCCCCCCACCCTTTAGGGGATGCGTTGCCCAGACCAATTTGGTGCTGACAAGGTTTTTTTTAAGGGGGCGTTTTTTAGAGGTCCCTATTAAGGTTTGAAATTAAATCACGTCCCTCCCATATTATTTCTTCAAACCCGGTCCCTATAATTTGTTCCGCCTGACACATTTTGAAACTTCCGCCTCCTCCTTTATTCCCTTCCACCTCCTCCATTTCTTGCTAGAAAACAATGCGACACTGCATAAAATAAAATTCAAAAATCATAAAATTATCCAAGAGATCCACGCTAATAATAAAAAGTTACATACATGTATGCAACTATTGCCTATAGTTGCATACATGTATGCAACTATTGCATAAAGGTAGTTCAGCTAACGTTTTTGCCTACAGATATGTTGCACACATGTGTGCATGTTTTCAGTTTATTTGCACACTTGAATGCAAATAAGAATGAACTATGTTGGACTGTTACGAATTATTGCATACTTCTATGCAAGAAATACGAAATATATGCACAAAAATATGTAAATAAATCAAGGCGGATGGAAGAACTGGAATGTATGCACATATGCATGCTACAAAATCAAATATGTGCATAATATTATGCATTTAACTGCACTTTTTTCTGGGTTTTTTTTCTTGTTTTTTGCTTTTCTTGTTTTTTGCATGTTTTTTGTTATTTTTTGGACTAATTTTTTTGTAGAATGCATAATTTATTTTAATATTAATTTACGATTTTTTTAATTATTATTTCATAAAGTTTTGAAAAATAGGGACCAAACTTATAATAAGTTTATAACCGGATGTGAGCCTAATTAAGTTTGCTTTTAGGGATGTGTCCTTAATTTTCATTTTAATCCATTTGTGACTTAACCTGTCCTTGGTCATTTTAAGCTTATGGGGATTTTCTTCCCCGCAATTGGGGCAGATAATTTTTTCCTGTACTTTTTCCAGAAGGCTTTTGCGGCATAACCTCTTATCCATTCTTTACATATCTTTGTAATTTTCCTTAGTTTAAGAACTTGATGATCATTCCCTATGGAACTCTACAGTGGTTTGTTCCGTGTCCATTTACCATATGGTAGTAGCAATACGACCCTTCTCTCTTAGCTTCATTCTTGGGTTTCTTCTTTAACGATGACCAAAAGTTCAGCTCATGTCTAGTCAGGAAGTAGATACCCTTAATCGACGTTGTGAACCTACAACCTTTTGGCAACCTTGACTCGAATTTCCTCTTTTGCTGTTGCATTTTGGCCCTTTTGTTACTTAGTTTTGTCATTCCTTCCTCATTCCCGCACTTACTTTTAATTACCTTTCGGAATGGGGGTTTATCTCTTTCAGACCTTTTATTGGTAGGAGGGATGGAAGCTTTCTCAACCCTTTGTTTGAATATGGTTTTCTAGCTGGCGTGAGGATGGCTTCTTTGGTGTGGAGAAAGGAATTGCATCTTTCCATCGAGGATCAGTGTAGGGCAAATATTGGAGTCGGTCGTAAGTGGAAGTAGTTAAGGCTCCATCGATCAGGGTCATAAGGTTCTACATCCCTCTCTTTCTCCTAGATACGCAGGGTTTCTAATTTTGACCTTTCGAGTGCTCATGGCTCGTCAATACTTTCCCCAGCCATGGGAAACTCGTTAGTAACTGGTAGATATCTTTTATCCTTGATGTTCGCCTCTTTAAGGTTTAGTCCAATTCGGGATGGAATAGCACAGGTGGATATATGGAACGGTTAACCAAAGGATCGAAGGTTCAGGCCCTCCTTTTAGCGCCTAAATGTTAACAATATTTCTTATCAACACCGGAGATTGGTCAATGAGTGTGGATCTAAGGGGAAAGAGTAGATGGTTTAGCCTTCACAAGTTTAGGTGGGTTCTCTGTCCCTAGATGTCATGCCTTCGGAAAGAAGGATTGCTAATCTACCTCTCTTGACAAAGGGTTTAATGGTTGATGGAAAGGGATTCTACACCAAGTCCACTAGGAAATCTAAACTTGCAGAGGGGAGTCGAAGCTCGCATGAGGGGTTTAAACCTATAGGAAAGGGAATTTCCTTCGATCTACGGGAAGGTTCAGACAAGGATCCATGCATTTATAGGAAATAAACTGTAAACCGTGACAATCAATAACTAAAAAAATAGTATACACGGGAAGATGCTTTGAATAGATGCACACTTTATTAATCTTCGATTTAGAATACATGACCAGGGTGGAAGTAACCCTTCAATTGATCCCAGCCTTAGGGTTTTTAAAGAGAGGGAGTACAAGGATTTAGGAAGATAAAGAAAGAAAAAAGATTAGAGCCCCCCTTCAAAAGTGACCCCTGAAGTCTTATTAATAGAGAACTTCGAGCCTCTTCTATTGTTGGGTCGTTGGGCCTCCAGGAGCCTTTGTCGGCCGCCTTTTTCCTTGGCCCTGAACGTTTTTGTTTCCGGCCCTTCATTGAAAATTAGAACTCCATTACTCCAAAATTGTCATCCCCAAACCACGAAGACAAGTGTCCCACTACTAAGGCGACGCCATGGACGTCGCCGACAAGCCAGTAATAGCTCAAGCACCATCGACGGCAGGAAACCGAATAGCATGGATTCGAGACATAATTTGTTTGAAGTTTAAATAAAAATATGGATTGCATGAATTAAAACCCCCTGTGAATGATTCGGGGTTGTATTCGAAGCCGAATTAGTGAAGTTGAATTTTGAATTTTATCATTTTGAAATTAATGGCAGCAAAAGGTGAAAAGTAAAAAAGGAAGACGGGTTGATTTATATAGTGTGCAGAAGTGACTATTCAGCTTCTAACTGAAATGATGGTTTGACTTTGTCTTCAGTTCAGAATCGAAAAGTATGGGGCGACACTGGATCGAACTAGCCCCATATCGAATGACTTGATCCGAAGGGCAACCAAAATTTTGGATCCGGAAACCGGAATCTATAAAGAAATCGAAGAAGAGAAAAGGACATTCCTACCAACTGCCTCTGGTCTTTGGCAACATGATGGACTTATATGATATGAACGTCTGACTCAACCACGACATTCATTAGGAAAGGTTGTTTCGGACGACTACTACATGGTACTCACGTACGAGAACCAAAAACTCAACTTTCTTTGAAATAGGTTAACCTAACCTTTTGATTCAACAAGGGTTTGAACAATTTTCCTATGTGTCTGTCACCGCTCTGGTCAAAGGCTTTGGCTTGCTAAACACAACAAAAACAATTCTGAATATGATCTGCTATTTATACATAGTGAAGGAGATTAAGAGTCATGACTATACGAAGGGTCGTGATTGTTAACCATTGTTCACATGGAAAAGGACGGCCCAACGAATTCAAAGCACTTCTCATTTGCGATAAGATGCAATTTAGGGGACAAAATTAATCTGTCTTTTAGTAAGGCCATCAATGATCCAAATGACCACAGTCAAAAGCTATGGATATCGAGAACAAGACTAACTCATGACTTAGCTTCGACTCGAAGCAACTTAGATTGAACAATGTCCTGGACAGTGTCTTGTATAAATTTTCAATCCTTCAACCTCGAATTCACAAGTTTGAATGATGAAACCTTAGGAAGTAGGTGATAATTATCGATTTCATCTAGTCATGTTGAATTTCATTTTCATGGCAATTTCCTTATCTACGACACATCTACTACACTCCCTTTTTCTTGATTATACCATCTATTTTCAAACAAAAGTTTCAAATTTTATAAAACGAATCAATACGGACATGCATATATAGAGTTAGAGGTATGTCATATAGGCATTGTCACGTCTTATTGTAAATTATGTTAACTTGTACAAAAATATTATTCTGTTAGAGAACCACAAATTATTACAAAATCAATTGGAAATGTGAAAGGTGGACTCTAATATTTATACAGAGTTTAATTTATAAATTCCCCATTGTGGGACTTGTCTCAACATACCCCCGCGCATATGGCATATCCAGAGCCTAACACGTGGATCTTATTGGTGACGTGAATAAGCGTGGTAGTTATGTGCACATGAATTAAACCTTTCTCCGATACCATGTTAGAGAACCCCAAATTATCACAGAACCAATTGGCTATATGAGGGATGGACTCATAAAATTTATACAGAATTTATTTTATAAATTCCCCAACGTGAGACCTGTCTCAACATGTTCGCAACAACAGATGATTTTCTTTCTATTATATATTTGTCATAATATGCTAAGTTAACCTTAATTTTCATACTTTCAATAGAAAATCAGATTTCCTATTATTTTAATCATAGGAAATTTGACATAATTGATACAGGAAAATAGTGTTAAAGATAAAATTAAAGAAAAATTTAGGCATAAGGACAAGAGGCTTGGATTTTAGGCACAAGGACACTTTTTAATGTAAACTAAAAAATGATAGTGGGACCCTGAAGCCCTTGATTTACACTAAAAAGTGTCTTTTAGCCTAAAATTCATGCCTCTTGCCCTTGTGTCTAAATTTTTCTTCAATTTTGTCCTTAAGCCTAAAAGTCCCTAATGGAAATAACATATAGTTTTAAATATTTCTTACCATGATGAATCGTGGTAGAATACCTATACCTATAGAGTTGGGGATGTACCCCATGATAATTAGGTAATTTTTTGTACACATCTAATTCTGTAACCGATGGTATTAAAAATTAAATTGCCTTCTTACTATATACATATATAAAGATTGTGTTAATTAATTAATTTAATTAAAATTATATTTAAAGAAAAAGTTTGTGAACTTCGTATGTTGTGGTAGCAGTTAAAAGGTGTTGTGACCATGACACTAATAGAAAACTATTCACACTCAACGAACTCTTTCCTATGGATGGCCACAAGGGGCGGGTTTAGAGTCCAAACCCGATTGACCCACCATCGTTTTGGCCCATTTAAAACTGTTTCATTGGTTTTTCGACGCGGATAGACCTACAACCCATTTCTGAAAGATTATAATATGAATATTATGTACTTTTAACTAATAAGCTTCAAAGTTTTCTTGTTACTAAGTTGAATCGATAATAATTATACAGTTACAAATGCATATTATTAGAACTGTACAACATACAACTTACTTTTATTGTACTTTATTACTGTTGTAAACACATTTTTATTTAATTTATCATTTAATGGAAAAAATTAAAATAAATAAATTTATGCATGTTAGCATGCAATTTGTCATGTTTTGGTACGGATTGAGTATATTCTTACCGGTATGGATTTTAACTTTGGGGTAAAAATCTAAATCTTTAGAGGGTATAAGAGGCAGGGTTGAAAATCCTCATGAGGGTTTGAAGCACGAAAAATCCATCTCAACTTGTCTCTTTATCATTCCAACATCAGAATTTCTCTACGCATCGAATTGAGAAACGACTTAAAATTGCTGCTCACATCCGACATTGTACAAATTAACATAATTCCGCACTTATTAATATAATGTTATGTGTCCAGGAAGGTTGATAGTTTGCATGGTGGAGATTATACACAAGAAATAGTAGGACACAGCATAGAGGCAGTAGGCTGTGGAAATAGCAAGGGAGCACGTTAGTTACAAATGCATGTGCAGTAAAAGAATTGGTTTACAAAATGCATGTGAATAGTGGTCCTAGGACAGATGTCAAGCAAATATTTGTTACTTTTTCTTTTAGCACGTCCTCGCCTCTATATAAGGCTGTAGATATGAAAGATGGAGCAGTGAATTTGCATCCATTTCCTTGTTTACGTTTTCTTTTTTCTGTTATTTTGTATTTCCTGTATCTTGTCATTCTCCTTAAGCCATACCCTGCCATTAATGGTGAAACTGAAAACTAAAAGCTTAAGTGAGAACTCACAAATGGTATCAAATTTTCCAAAGTATCCACAAAAACTCTTACCACATAACTCATACCCACCAAATCCACCGCCGAAGCAGCCAACACCATCACCGTCAAGAGCCGAAAAAGAATCCATGGAATTAACTGTTGAATGGTAGGATAAGCAAGATGAATTCAATACAAGTATTGTCTTAGAGATCTCAGACATGAATTCAAATATCTTATCGTTGCAAGAGGCACTAAAATCTGTCATCACCAAGCTGGATGAAATTTCTACGTCACATCCACTCCCAACTTCTACCACTACAACCACACAAACTTCAGTTACAAGTCGACAGACATCATCACCTCAACAACCCATGACAATTAAGCCTATGACCTTCCTAACCTTGCCCACAAAACCACAGCTACCTCGAACATTTGTTCAACAACAGTCATTACCATACCTATCTCCACACCACCAACAACTACTGACTTAAAGTTTCATCACACCTCCGGTTAATTTATCCACACAATCATTGCAGTTTTTCTCTACACAACCTTCCTAATTACCATCAGTACCAGTTGTACACACAACTCAAACTCTCCCAACCACAAACTTCTCACCACAACAACCATTTCCTTACATATCACCTCAGTTTCAATACCCATATCACCCTTTTCAATGGTCCGCCTCTACAACAATACCACCCATTTAGACCTCAGAAATACGCTTGCACCAAAAATCTGTCTACGCAAATCTCTAAAACATGAGTTCCCGAATTGTACAGCTGATGGGAAGATATTGGAATAGTTAAGAAAAGTTGAGCAATTTCTCGTTTATCATGAAGTACCATTTGCAGAATGGGTACAGGTATGTGATTTTTATTTAAGGGATGAAGCATTGCAATTCTTCAACTGGTATTTAACAAATGTAGAAAATGTAACCTTATGGTCAGTCTTCCACACTGAAATTTGAACACGGTTTGGACCTCTAGAAATGACCAGGCCATTTGAATCACTAGAAAATATAAAACAAACGACAACTATTCGAGAGTAATTACGGAAATTTAAACAACTAGTAGGCCTCTTAGATAAGCTTCAACTCAGCTACTTGATTAATAAATTCATAGGAGGACTGAAAGATGGTATAAAATTTGAAGTTCTAGCTGCTAGACCACAATCATTTCAGGAAGCAGTTATATTTGTAAAGACCTTCGAAGAAAAATATTTCCTTCAACGGAAACCATGGAAATAGCAAACATATAACCCCACATCTTCAAACAACCAAGCCCAGAACACCATCTGAACCAAACCAGACCCCAGACCCAACCAATACCCTATGTCACATCCTTCAGATATCAATAGAAGATACAAAAATCTATGTTATACTTGTGTTGATAATGGTTTCCATGAAATAAGGGCCCAAACAAAAAAGTGTTTATCGTGGAGGGATTCTACTCCACTGAAAAAACAACGATCTATCTGAACATCAACCAGAAGAACTACATACCTCAACTCTTGAACATACACCAGCAATATCACTCCAAGTAATATCTGGGTTGCCATCTTCATATATAATTAGAGTACAAGGAACTATAAGGGGTAATCCAGTTAACATTTTAGTAGACACTGGCTCAACACATAGTTTCATTAATGATAACCTGGCGCGTAAACCATGATTACAAATAACACAGTATAATGACTTTGAAGTTTTAGTAACAAGTGGAGAAAAATTGCAAGGAGCTGGAATATGCCAAGGTCTCATATTAAAATGCCAGGGGATAGTTATGTCGATTGACCTATTACTCCTGCCACTATAAGGATGTCAAGTAGTCTTGGGTGTACAACAGTTAAAGCAATTTGAGGTTATTATCTTTAACTTCAAGAATTTACAGCTCAAGTTCAATTATAATGGTCAAAATATAATCTGGCAAGGGATGAGAATACCTATCAAACAAGATAGTAGAGAAAACGGAAATTGACCAGGCAATGACTCATAATTCTCTATGTTTCTTCCTTCACATCCACCAGATAACCAAACTAGAATCGGAAGTACCTCTTCTTACACAAATCCAAAACCACACTCCACCTACTCCTCCTCCTATCCAAAATATCATCCTCCAGTACCCAACTGTCTTCCCGAAACCAGTAAGCTTTCCTCCTCAAAGAACAATTGACCATGAAATTCCGCTCATTCCAGCTGCAAGACCTGTGTCCTTAAAACCCTATAGACATTCCTACCACCTCAAAAATGAGATCGAAAAACTGGTTGAAGAGATGCTAAATGCAGGAACAATCAGACAGAGTAATAGTCTATATTCTTCACCAGCAGTGATGGTTAAAAAGAGTGATGGCAGTTGGAGAATATGCATTGATTATAGAGAACTTACTAAAATAACAAAAAAGAGCAAATTCCCAATTCCACTAATTGATGA
Source organism: Allium sativum (assembly GCA_030737875.1). Taxonomy (NCBI): domain Eukaryota; kingdom Viridiplantae; phylum Streptophyta; class Magnoliopsida; order Asparagales; family Amaryllidaceae; genus Allium; species Allium sativum. The sequence continues at coordinate 298,951,422 of CM060925.1, read as the reverse complement.
TTTATTTGATGAACTATCGGGTGTAAAGTTCTTCACCAAGCTTGATCTTATGTCAGGCTACCATCAAATAAGAATGCACAACATGGACTGTAACACCTCAACTCCATTAATGTCACTCACAAAGGGAATGCATTAACTTCAGTGAAGCATTATAGGTAAGAGATGCAGATAAATTACAAGACAAACAAATAAAGCAACAGAAAATAAAGTCATTTTATAAGCAACGTAGTTCAGTTAAGCTTTTACAACAATTGACTCAATCATAATTAAAAGTATTACATAAAACTTTTGTCTTGATTCAAAAACTTCCAAGTATATAAGAAGCATAAAACATAGCAAAGTAGAATAAGTCCCCAAATTAAAGTGCAATCACAGCCATGGCCAAAGATAAGAGGTACCAAGCCATACATCACAGGATCTCCAAGCTTGGAAAGAGAAACGGTCCAAACTAAGCTGAGCTATTCCCTCCCTGACTACCGAGGGGGGTAAACGGAAGAAAAGAAGACAAAAGAAAACAGATCAGACATAACTCTGGTAAGTCCAATGATTTTTCAGCATGTAAACAAGATATAGGATCATGACATGAATAAACTAAATATAGGAAAATACCATAAACCAAGATAACTTAAGACAAGATAAGGCAAGGTAAAATGAATGCGCTTCTACTCTTTCTTTGCTTCGCTACTACCCTGTTATTCTGATTTCTATATCTCTGCACCGCCTAACTAGTGTCCCAAGTAATAATCTGTATAAAATGACAATATTACAACGTGATCCTAATCCCCGCAAATGTGGTAGCCTTCAGGTGTACATCTAGTAGGAGGAACTTACCTCAATCAGCCTAATTACCACGAAGATGTTAGATGTACCCTTACTACCATATCGATCGATTCCCTACTTGTATTAATGTTCCATGTGTCTGTATCAATCGGCCCTTTCTTGCATGCAGATACCCTGTGATGGTCCCACCATAAGGTGTATAAACCTTATGATTGCAACCCGACACAATTCAAGATGCACAGTGTGTAACTACTGGTACCCAGTGCCTGCTTTTTCCCACCCCAGAGTATGTGCACGCCCGTAAGCCGTCGGAACTTACACTGACGTATCCCCTACCGCTATTTTGACCGCTTATAATCAGTCCAATAATCGTGCCCCACCCTGCCTAGTTCGGGGTACCATGATACATCCATGTGGGTTACTACTGAAATGGGTCCCCATTACTAGGGTTTCCTACTGGTTAAGTTTGTGGGCTTATATATACAAATATAACCCACCTACACGAGATGTACCTAACCCTCCCATCGATTCAAGCATGTTTATTTAACGGTTAAGTTTGTGGGCTAAAATATACAAATATTACCCGCCTACACGAGATGTACTTTACCCTCCCACCGATTCAAGCATGTTTATTTAACGATTAAGTTTGTGGGCCTATATGTATACTAATATTACCCACCAACACGAGATGTAATTAACCCTCCCACCGATCCAAGCATGTTAATTTAACGGTTTAGTTTGTGGGCTCATATATACTAATATTAACCAACTACACGAGATGTACTTAACCCTCCCACTGATCAAGTCAATACGTACGATTGGTTAAGCTTTCCTTAACCCTGTCTGCTTCATTCATGTAATATTGGTTAAGTGTTGTCCATTCATGTTAACTTAACCCACCCACACATTATATTGTATTGCTTAAGTGTTTTCTATTAACTTAACCCCACTCATTCATCATGTTATATTGGTTAAGTGTTGCCCTCTTGTTTTACTTAACCCTATCATACATCATGCTATATATATTGGTTAAGTGTTGCCTTCTTGTGTTACTTAACCCTACCATACATCATGTTATATATTGGTTAAGTGTTGTCTTCTTGTGTTACTTAACCCTACCATACATCATGTTATATCGGTTAAGTGTTTCCTTAGTTAACTTAACCCTACTATTTGTTTAGTTAACATGTTGTACTGGTTAAGTGTTGCCTTAGTTAACTTAACTTAACCCTACCATATGTTAATTTAACATGTTGTACTAGTTAAGGGTTGCCTTAGTTAACTTAACCCTACCATTCTTAGCATATCTTGTTCATTAGCATCAATTAATTTATTAATGCACTAACCCCTCACATTAGATCTGTGTTATTGCGGTTACTGGATGTGTCGGGCTGTTGCGGGCAGTTTTACACCAGAATTCAATCTAACCTCGGGTTTTTCTTGGGCATGATGCACTAAACTCTCACATTAGATAGGTGTTGTTGCGGTTATTGGATGTGTCGGGCGGTTCCAGGCAGTTTTACACCACGACTCAATCTAACCTCGGGTTAGGCATATTCATCCTTTTATTTAATTTACATATTCGTCATTTATGTCAAGTTTATATGTAAATTATCCACAAGTGTTGTCATGTCACATTTTCTATTTAAATTATGTTCATAATTAATGGTATACAAATTATATCATTTCATGTTATTAATCATTTACATGATTATGAGCCAATCTATGCCATTAGCATGTAAATTTAATGTTTTACCCCAACGTTTCCCTCCATTATTCGTTCGCATTATTTACTTAGAAGTTAGGCTTGCAAATTAGCCTAACTCATAAACAAAAGGGAAAAGAAAGGAACATGTAGCATTCCAACAACACAAAATAACATGAATCTAACTAAGCATGTGTAATACAAATTTTTCAAGAACAATACATACTTAATCAAGCATGTCAATGTGAACTTGTACTTGAGTTAGAACCAATTAACAAAGATCTTAAGCATGTGAACAGGAATTTACATAGATCTTAAACATATGTATTAACTTGGATCTAAACATGTAAGAATATATGAACATGACTTAGTTTATGAACATGTACATAACATAATGATCGTCGCTAATCTATGAATCAGAAAAGCGCGACATTTAAATTAAATTCTGCAAGCATACAGGTGTGTAGCATACAGGTCGATCACAGGGAGGTGTAATTAAAAATTATTATTTATTTGTTCTTGGGCGAGTTAGACGAAGCCTGGAGATTTTGTTGAAATAAAAACAAATTGAAATTGTGAACGCAGGATTATCGTTGAATCTAATCAATGATTAATCACTAAAGGAAGTAAATTGCAAAACAAGAACAACAATGCAGAAAATAAAAATGCAGAAAAAAGAAGAATAACAAAAAGTAAATTAGGATTGTCGTTGAAACTAATCAAACGACTAATCACTAATAAGCAATAGAAATAACAATAACAATTTCTGTCTACCAAAACTAATTGAGTAGAACACAAATTGTTATGAAAGTAAAGCAAAACAAAGAAGAGCTTTATTAAAACTAAAAGAGAGTTCAGAAGAATGAATATATTACAATGGTTACAACGTATATTTATAGAGGGGATAGGAAAAATCCTAATTAAGTCTATAAATAAATGGGTCTCTTTTCCCAAGAAGTAATATCATATCTCTTGCCTTCCTTGACTAGGCTTGTTTGGAAATAATCCTTTTAAGAATATCCGATGCATATCTTGGTGAATATCTTCCAAATCCTCCGTATGGCTAGTTGCTTGGAAATTAGATTTCATGCGATTAATTATTCCAAACAAGGATGCTCATCAAACTCCAAAGGCAACAAAGGATGAAATCTTCAAAATTGATCTTTTCTTGGCAATAAATCAATCAGAAATTCTTCTTATTGGAAATTGAAAAATGAATGTTCTGAATTGATTTCCGTTACTACTCCTGAAATGTCTATTAGTGAATATCATACATACACATGAGTATGTATATATATAATATAACACTAATTAATATATTCTTCATAGCAAAGGGGCAGTGTGAACGTGTTCTGTTCTTTGGCAAAAAGTGAGCTCGACAGGGATCGAACTCTGGTCTCTCAGTACAAATTTCTATGCAATTACCTGTGAGCTACAACGTCTTTTGTAATTGAGATGGCTTTAATATGGGGAAGTAGCTTTTTATCTGTAGTTGGCCTTTAATTTGAAACGAAGGAGGCATTTCTTGACATCCTGTAAAAACACACAAAAGTAACCAAAGTATCATTTATTTATTTACAAATGATAAAATATAAGAGCATAAAATAAACACATTTCTATGTTAATCAAATACCCCCACACTTATCTTTTACTCGTCTTCGAGTAAAAAGAAAATGAAAAACTAACTAGATAGGTCGCACTTTCGTAGGAAACACGATTGCATCGAGCGTATGCAACAAGCCGTTAAACCTCTAGGTGTCCCTAGTAGGACGAGTGGTGTCTCGTGAGGGTTTTCAGCGGATACTACCCACAAAATCCAAATGCAGTATGCTATGATTCTAATGAAACTACATGAATGCAATGGACATATGAAAATAAAAACGAAAAATGAAAACACAGCTTATTTCAGGAAAGTGGTACAACAAATTAAGTTAATAATTTCTAATCAGTTGATTTTATTTTAGATACCTCGACTTGTCACAAATTTTCAATATAAATCAAGTTTTCAAATGTTAAATTCTAGTTTGGCCAGTTAGTTTGGTTGATAACATAGTGCAGCCATGAAATAAATTCTTAGTTTGCTTGGCACAGTTTGCAAAGTAGTATTCTAATTTTCTCATGTATGGCTTGTCAAATCAATAAGGACAAGAAGTGTTTGGGCATCATCGCTTATTCTTTATTCTATAAAATTTTAAAATTTATGATTAAGTACATACACCTGACTTAGAAGACCAAGGTTTACCACCCATGCACTGCCTCGCGGAATAACGGAGAGTGGGTAAAGAGCTTGGCGGATTGTGCTGGCCGACTTTGACTTTGTCAACAACGTGTCGGTAATCCTTAGGTGTCCAATCTCATAAAATGAGACCAAGATATTCCAATGCTGACTTTGTCAACAACGTGTCGGATAGAGCTTGGCGGGTTTGCACACCAACGCTCGATATACAAGCAATGTTGGATACCCTTGGATTACTATTACTATTATTGAATTTATAAGCAAAAAAAGAGATTTACGCGAATTCAACTTAACACAACTTAGTTTTAAAGATTTGACAAGCCAATATAAGTCTTTTAAGTCCTCCACTTATTTAAACAAAGTCTACAATATAGAATAGATTTCATGGCCATCACCTAAGAATCTCCCTATGTACCGGCTACACTATTATCCCTCAAAATTAAACTTTTTCATTATATTTCAAATTCGAACTTAGCTGAGAGAGAAAAATACTATCAACTGGCTAAAAATTGTAAACTTATTTTGTTGTATCAATTGAAAATGAGACGTTTTTTCCAAAAAAAAAAATGGTATGTTACTACGATATAAAATGTATGATGGTCCTACATGAAAGGAAAGAAAGAAAGAAAAATTAAAGAAAAATCAAAAGAATGCAATGCATACTCCCCCCCACACTTGATTGAGACAGTGTCCTAACTGTCTAAGGCAGAAAAACAAAAATAAAATGAAAAATGAAAAAGAAAAAGAACGTGTACCACCTGATTTCATGGTGGATGATCAGGCTCATGCAGATCGATAGGGTCATCTTCGTCATATTGCTCGAATTCCAAAAATGGTTTCAGTCGTTGACCGTTTACTTTGAAGACTTTTCCATCCCTAGGATTTTCAATTTCGACCGCTCCATGAGGATATACTGTTTTCACAACATAAGGTCCAGTCCATCGAGATCTGAGTTTTCCTGGAAACAAGTGAAGTCTAGAGTCGTATAAAAGAACTTTTTGACCTACGTTGAATTCCTTATGAAGTATGTTTTTGTCGTGTTGGGCTTTGGTTCTTTCTTTGTAGATTTTCGCATTTTCATACGCCTCATTTCTTAATTCCTCTAATTCCGAAATTTGTAACTTCCTATGTGAGCCGGCTTTTTCTAAGTCAAAATTCAAAAAAATTATGGCCAAAAGAGCACGATGCTCTAATTCAAGAGGTAAGTGACAGGCCTTTCCAAAGACTAATCGATATGGTGACATTCCTAGATTGGTTTTTTAAGCAGTGCGAAAAGCCCAAAGTGCATCAATCCGTTTTACGGACCAATCTTTCTATTGGAATTCACGGTTTTCTCAAGAATTTGTTTGATTTGTCTATTGGAAACTTCTACTTGCCCACTAGTTTGTGGATGGTAAGGTGTTGACAGCTTGTGTGTGATTGAGTATTTCTTGAGCAAGGACTCAAAAGAACGATTACAGAAATGAGTGCCATTATCGCTAATGATAGCTCGAGTTGTGCCAAAGCGTGAAAAGATGTTTTCTTTGAGGAATTTGACAACATCCTTGTTGTCGTTGGTTTTGGTCGGAATGGCTTCAACCCATTTTGAAACATAGTCTACCGCAAGCAAGATATAAAGATTCCCAAATGAATTAGGGAATGGTCACATGAAATCGATGCCCCAAACATCGAACAATTCAATCACTAAAATGGGTTTGAGAGGCATCATGTTTCGCTTAGTGATTCGACCCGTTCTTTGACATCGCTCACATTTAGAGCAAAATTCGAAAGCGTCACGGAAGAGTGTAGGCCAATAAAAACCGCTTTGTAAAACTTTTGCAGCAGTTTTTCTTGCTCCAAAATGACCGCCACAAGCATGGTCATGTGAGAAGGAGAGAATACTTTGGTGTTCATGATCGGGCACACATCTTTGAATGATTTGGTCTGGACAGTATTTGAAAAGATATGGGTCGTCCCAATAGAAGTTTCGAACTTTCGAGAGAAATTTTTGTTTATCTTGTTTCGACCATTCAGCGGGCATTTGTTGTGTGACAAGATAATTCACAATGTCAGCGTACCAAGGGGTGTTAGAGATCGAAAGGAGTTGTTCGTCAGGAAAATAGTCATCGATTTGGGTGTCGTTAACATTTTCGTGCACAATTCGAGAGAGATGATCAGCTACAACATTTTCAGAACCCTTTTTATCTCGTATTTCTATATCGAATTCTTGAAGAAGAAGGATCCAACGAATCAAGCGGGCCTTGGCATCCTTTTTAGAAAGCAAATATCGGAGGGAAGCATGATCAGTGTAAACTTTGACTTTGGATCCTATGAGATATGGTCTGAATTTCTCAAGGGCGAAGACAACTGCCAAAAATTCCTTTTTAGTAGTTGAGTAATTCAATTGAGCCTCTTTTAAGGTTTTGCTAGCGTAATAAATGACTCGAGGGAGTTTATCGATACGCTGACCTAAGATGGCTCCAATTGCAAAGTCAGAAGCGTTGCACATAAGTTCGAAGGGCTGAGTCCAATCAGGAGGTTGAATGATGGGAGCTGTGGTCAAGATTGACTTAAGAGTTTCAAAAGATGTTTTGCAGTCATTGGAGAATTCGAACTTAACATCTTTGGCAAGTAAATTTGAGAGAGGTTTTGAAATTTTCGAGAAATCCTTAACACTACTACAAAAGTGGGCATATTCGACACTATTTTTATGTGGCCGTAGATCAAAAAAGCGTTGCCGTAGGCCATTTTTTCAAATAGGCAACACCAGGGGGACGTGGCATCCGCGGCCGTTGCATTAGCCACCTAAGGCAACACTTTTGCCCATCTACGGCCATGGAAAGAAAGTGTTGCATTATAGCCATAATGCAACACTATTTGCACGTAATGCAACACTATTCAGCGTTGCCTTAAGCATTAGTTAGGGCCCGGCTTCCAGTGCCGCCACGTCAGCTTTCCACGTCAGCTGTCTATGTGTCACACGACGCGTCATCTCTCCATGTCAGCACTCCACGTGTCACATGCCACACCAGCTATCCACGTCAGCTGTGGGGTCCACGTGCGATGGGTAAGCAATTATATTTAATGTAATGCAACACCACTACAATATGTAATGCAACACCATTACAATGAAATGCAATATCAATAAAAGATAACGCAACAATAGAAGAAGGAAAATGCAACACTAATTTGATAGAAATACAATGCTTTAATTAAATATTTTGCAATACAGGTTTCGTACAAGAAACTCATCCAAAGCAATTGTTTTAATTATCCAAATATCAAAACTCAAAAATCAGCTACACCGTTTTGTTCATTGTATACAGTAAGCTCGAACTACTTCAAGAATAGGTGCACAACATAAGGGACATTATCCTGATCCATTCCTGACCAATTCTTTAGCGAATTCTGAACATGTACACATGTGTCCACACCTGCAAAATGTATTACTCATTTATATATATGAATCATATATATGCAGCAATCCGATTGCAATAGGAAATATATATGTATGTTAGTATGTACCTATATATGAATCATATACATGCAGCAATCTGATCTGCAAAATGTATCCCTTTGCCTTCCAGAATTAAATATGCACCTGATCAAATGATAACAAGTTATTTGATAAGTGGTGGCATCGAATGGCCATTGGCCTTCTTAGTAAAATGTTATGAACACAATTATTACAATTGACTTACTGACCATTGGCGATTGGTCACTCATGCCAGCCAACAAATAAGCAATTTCATATGGCCATTCGTCTTCTGAGCAAAAAGTTTTCAGTTCCCATATTACTGCCATTTACAGTGTGTCACTTCATATCCTGTCAAGTTTCAGAAGCATATCGTCATCTACATCTTCAACTCCTAAACAAAACTCCATCGTCAAAAGTTAAAAATAACAATGGAGGACTCTTCACTATGCATCACTGCCACTGTTCTTTCAGGACATTGGACTTACGAATTTGTGCATCTCACGCTTAGGCATACGCTGAAGCTTAATGAGGAGTGGACTATACGGGTTATACCCAAAAACTCTTTTCTAATAACATTCCCATCTTACAGTACGCGTGATCATGTGCTAATGTTGAAACTTTTTACAAAAATTGGAGGTGCTTTTTATGTGCAACAATGGTCTGCTGAAGAATTTGAGCCTGAACCAGCGTTCGAGGCAAAATCATGGGCCAGAGTTGTTGGCTTTCCCGAGTTCCTGAAGACAAATGTTCCTGCAATAAAAGAATTAATGACGCCAATGGGAAATGTGTATGAAATTGATGACTGTCATTGGTCTCGAATTGACCATAGATCATTATACCTGAAAATGGAATTTTATGAAGGCATTGGCTTGGAGAATGTTTTTGCTGCTCGATTCGACAACAAGAAATACATCGTTAGGGTTGAGCGCACCACACATACTCATCCTTTGACGAGGCCTGAAATTCTGTTTGTGAGCAATAGGGAGGAACCGGTGGTACCATTTTTTTGTGATCATAGGTAAATTTTACTTCCATCCACAGTTTCTTATAGTGAGACACAACCACACATGCACACACTCACATACATACATACAAGGTTATAATGCCCCACCCAAGATTCTGAAATAATAATACAAACTAGTGCTCTGTTAGTTGTACATAGATGTGGTTGTGTGGCTTGAATTTGAGACACTGTTATTGTATGGCTTGAATTTCCTTCAGATGTGGTTACATGTCAAATTGTTTGATAATTAATGTGTGTTACATGTCAAAGTGTTTGATAATTAAGGCATATAAACTCGTAGGTGGATCACATTATTTGAGAATTGAATCATATAATATATTAGGTGGATCACAAAATGTTTACAGAAATAGAAGTTTGATCATATAATATATTAGGTGGATCACAAAATGTTTACAGAAATAGAATTAACATACCTATTGAAGTTTGATCATCCAAAGATCACTTTGCCCTCCACAACAAGAAATTCTGGTTTGGTCGCTGACTATGCTCTATCCTTAACAGCCACTCTGACATAGACAATGACTCTGACATGGACAATGACTCTGACATGGATGCTGGTGCTGATGCTGGTGTGGATGCTGGTGATGATGCTGGTGATGACTGGTGATGTTTGTGGGTGTTGGTTTTATTCTGCTGGTAATGATTTTTGGCTTGAAATTTTGTGAATATTTGTGAAACTTTGTGTGGTTGTGGAAGTTTGTGATGACTGGTGATGGATGCTGGTGAATGTTTTTGAATGTTTGTGAATGGTACATTGTTTTGTTTGTGAATGCTGGTGATTTTTTAAAATCTCTGCGTACGTCTCTGGTGTATACTTATGATACTTGTGCGTGTATACTTGTGCGTGCCTTCAGATGTCTGCCTTATGATACTTGTGCGTGCATGTATACTTGTGCGCGCGTGTATACTTGTGCGTGTCTACTTGAGCGTGTGTACTTGTGCGTGTATACTTATGATACTTGGGCTTGTATACTTGTGATACTTGTGCGTGTATACTTGTGCGTGTATACTTATGATACTTGAGCGTGTGTACTTGTGCGTGTATACTTATGATACTTGAGCTTGTATACTTGTGATACTTGTGCGTGTATACTTATGATACTTGTGTGTGTATACTTGTGCGTGCGTGTATACTTGTGAGTGTATATATGCACTGCGTGTATGATGCGTATTGTAATAAAACGAAAATGCTTGAGTGCCCGCTTCAAATTTTGTCAAAATCTACAGTAAGAGGCTTAAAATTCGGATGTCACCGCAGTGCAAATTAACCTCAAGCATACAAATTAACCGCAGTGTAAGGTATGAACCTCAAGCAGTGCAAATTAACCGCAGTCCCCATTCCTTAACTAGCTCGACCTCTATAATAAACCAATGTCTTTTTCATGCCAGTAGCCCGGTTCTCATGGTTTATTGCTGGGTATAATTTTCGAATAAACCTCAGCATAATCCCAAATCCCAAATCAATAATAAGCGCAACTAATTACTCATAAACGAATGGGTTTTCCAAAATGTAACAAATGAACTAATTACTAATTACCATAATCCAATCTATAATAAGCGCAACTAATTCACAGTGCAATACAAACTGAAACTGAGGGAAAAAACTGGCGATGTCAGCGCCCTGAGCAATCAAAACTAGAAAGCATTTCAAAGCTTCATCCTTTTCGGAATAGAATTTGCTATCGAGGAGAGGATCGATACTGACATGAATTTAGGTTTAATTTTTTGTCAATAGTAAAAAGGGGGAAAAACGATTAGATGATAGAGAAGAAAACGATTTCATGAAGGGAGAAGATCGCGCCAAAATTTCGTCAAAAGAATGAAATGACGTGGCTGTCAATGATTGGATGATGGCTAACATTAAGATCATCAGATCCATAGATGGTTTGAACCGTTGGATTAATCTTTCATCTACGGTTGGGGTTTTTATATGTTGATAATGCGGATAGCTGATCTGGATTATATATACATAATGCTATGCTTTTAACTGGTGTTGCACATCAAAACACTAAAATTCCCACCGCAACAGTGCATCCACGTATAATGCAACAACATATGAATGCTGTTGCAGAAGCTCGAAGAAATCATATCTTTCGCCACACTTTTCATGCAACGCACACAAATTAGTGTCGAATATGCCCACTTTTGTAGTAGTGTAATGAGTCTTCTATAGAATCCCGCATGGCCAAGAAATGAACGAACATCTTTAACAGACTTAGAAGGAGGCAGATTAGCAATCAAATCGATTTTAGATTTATCGACTTCAAGGCCATCTTTGGAGACGACATGACCTAGAACTATCCCCCTTTTTATCATGAAGTGACATTTTTCCCAATTAAGCACGAAGGATTTTTCCTTACAACGTTTTAGGAAGAGTTCTAAATGAGTGAGGCATTGGGAAAATGATGATCCGTAGATTGAAAAATCATCCATAAATATTTCCAAGAATTTGTCCACCATATCAGAGAAGATACTCATCATACACGTTTGGATAGTCGCGGAGGCATTACAAAGACCAAAAGGCATGCGACGATAAGCAAAGGTTCCAAAGGGACAAGTAAAGGTGGTCTTGTGTTGATCCTCTAAAGCAACAGGGATTTGGTTATAGCCAGAGTATCCGTCGAGAAAACAGTAGTACTCATGACCCGCTAAGTGTTCGAGCATTTGGTCAATAAAAGGTAAGGGAAAATGGTCTTTTCGTGTGGCTGAGTTGAGCTTTCGATAGTCGATACACACATGCCATTTTATTTTGATTTTTGTTGGGACAAGCTCATTACTTTCATTTTTGATCACGGTGACTCCCGATTTCTTTGGTACGACTTGTACCGGGCTCACCCAGGTACTATCAGAGATGGGATAGATGATGTTATTATCTAGACATTTGATTATCTCCTCCTTGACCACTTCTCTCATGTTTGTGTTTAATCGCCTTTGGGCCTCACGGATGGGTTTAGCCTCATCAACTAAATGTATGCGATGTTCCACAATTGATGGGCTAATTCCTTTTATATCGCTCAGTTCCCACCCCAAGGCTTCTTTATTTTCCCGCAAAATTTCTAAGAGTTTTTCTTCTTGGTCCTCGGTAAGATCAGAGGCCAAGATTACGGGAAGAGTTTCTGAGGAGTCTAAGTATGCATACTTAAGGTCTTGTGGCAAGGGTTTGAGATCTAACTTAGGATATTCTTGAGTGTTAACGTTGGTTAACATTCCTTGGTTAGATTCAAAAGACGAAAGATTTAAGTCAAGAAATTCATTCAGTTTAGAAATGTATTCAAGTTCGTCGAAATCGGAGTCGAAATGTTCCAGACACATTTTCAAGGCTTCAGAAGTGTCATTATAGGTTTCGTCAAATCATGTCGATTTCATCGGTCAAAATCCCTAGGTTGTTTGTTGAAATTGAAGATGTTTAGCTCAATAGTTAAGTGCCCGAAGGAAAGTCGAAGTTGACCGTTTCTACAATTAATGACAGCATTTGAGGTTGCTAAGAAGGGACATCCTAAAATCAACGGTATTTGAACTTTGGGATTTGAGACAGGCTCTGTGTCTAAAACTATGAAATCGACAGGGAAGTAAAACTGTTCGATTTGTATCAAGATGTCTTTGATAATTCCCAATGGCTTTTTGACAGATCGATCGGCTAACTGAAGAGTGATGTTTGTTGGTTTAATTTCCCCTAACACAAGTTGACAATAAACAGTATAAGGAAGAAGATTGACACTGGCACCAAGGTCGAGTAGGGCACGAGAAATATGGGTGTTTCCTATTTTGCAATCAATCGTAGGGCAGCCAGGGTGTTTGTACTTGACTGGGGTAAGATTTGAAAGAGCAGAGCTTGTATTCGCAGTTAGAAAGTCGGTTTTTGGGACATTAGTCGCACGTTTTTGTGTGCACAATTCCTTAAGACATTTAGCATATTGAGGAATTTGTTCAATTGTGTCTAAAAGAGGAATGTTCACATGGACTTGTTTGAAAATTTCCAAAATTTTATCGAAATTTGTCGCTTTCTTCTTATTATTGAGTCTATTGGGAAATGGAGCTACTGGTTTTTCGACTCTGTGACGATTTTCATCATTCGGGGAAGAAGATTTATCCAAGGAAATAGAAGGTGGTAAGGTCGTAGAAGATGGAATGTAGGTATTGCCAACATTAGTTTTCGAAGGTGGGTCGGGTTTGCCGACACTGGAAGAAGAATCGTTGGTATTGCCAACATTTAAGGAAACTCGAGGTTTAGAGGAATTAGCATTCGAAGCCAATGGGTGATCATCAAGATTAGGGATTGGGGTCGAGTTAGAAGGTTCGTCAGGGTCGCCCACGTTATTATCAATCCTCTTTCCAGATTGAAGGGTTGTAATAGCGTTGACTGGATTATGGTTTTCGTCCTCACCAGAATTTACAGCACGAGAGTTATATTTTGGATTCACCTCAGGTTGACTCGGCAACTTTCCTTTCTCGTTATTTTTCGCTAGTTCCTTTATCATATTCATCATCTGTTCCATTTGTTTTTCTAAACGCACCATGTCTTGTGATGGTTGAGAAGGTTGAGATGATTGGTTTGATGATTGAAAATTGGGGTGTCTATAAGGTTGTTTGGATTGAGATGCAGCTTGAGAGGTTTGAGAATTGGAGGGTGGAGTTTGGTAATTCGGATTGGGGATAAAGGGTTGCATGTGAGATAGGTTAGCCGAATTATTGGGGTTTGACCGAGAAAAATTTGGGTGGTTCCTCCAACCAGGATTGTACGTGGCTGAGTAAGGGTTATTTTGAGCTATAGCATTGGCTTGGTCCTGAGAGTAATAGTGGGGTAACCCTTCTCCGGCTTGAGGAGTTTGATTTTCTAAGGGAATTTGACTTGGGTCCACGACATGCACTCCTCTAGTAGAAGTACGAATGGGAACACGAATCGATTCCCACTGCATGTCCTTTTCAGAATAATCTTCTAAGAACTGCCAAGCTTCATCGGCCGTTTTAGACATAAAGTCTCCTCCACACATTGATTCTAGTTGAGTTCTAGTCTGATAGTTTAACCCTTCATATGCAATTTGACATAAGTGATCTTTTATAATTCCATGATGAGGGCAACTATATAATAGCTGGTTGAATCTCTCAAAGTATTTTGAAAAAGTTTCCCCCTCGTTTTGACAAAATTGATTTATCTCGGTTCGGATTTTTAGAGTTTTATGGAAAGGGAAAAACTTTTTCAAGAATGCAGTGACAAATTCATCCCAACTTCTTATGGAATGTCTTGGAAGAGAATTTAGCCATCTTTTAGCACTTTCAAGTAGTGCAAATGGGATTAGCCTTAGCTTGATCGATTCGTTAGATAGTTGTTGCATTTTTGTTGTGGAAGCATACAATTCAAATTCACTTAGAAATTCATAAGCATTTTCAGACCCAGTAAATTTTGGTACCCCTCAGATAAAAGAATGTTTTAGCTCAAAATTGTTTCCTTCAGCTGGTGGGAACACAATGACAGATGGTTGAACGGTCCTAGTAGGATAACATCGATCATGAAGAGACAAGGGTCTGTCCATTTGAATATTGGGATTTTGAAAATTTTGATTTATTTGATTTTGATCCCCAAAGTTTGGAAAGTTGTGATTCACTCAATTTTGATCCAATTCGGTTGGAAAATTTTGGTTGATTCGAGAACCCCTAGGAGAATTTTGTTGGCTAACACTTTTTTCACTCATTGTTGTTAAATGCAAGCACAGAAATCTGCTATAATGAAATTTTCTGTCCTTATAGGTTCCTAACCCAAAATTATAAAGTGATGCGTTTGATTACTTAGATCAAAAGATTTCTCAGCCAGTTAACGGACAGGAGTTATCGGTGCACCAGGAATCACCCTAGCAATGCAGCCAAAGGTATAAGTACCTTTAGAGTAACAACCGATATAATATTTATGAATCACCGTAATATTTATAAACGGTTATTTCTCTGCCATAGTCTAGACACCAAGAAATAATTCGTTCCAAATGAATCAACTCTCACAATACTATTAAACCCTAGATGAGCCCGTGACTCCCTTAAGTCCAACGTCTAACCGTTATTATTAGTCAGATTCTACGATGAAATGCAATTTGTGGGCTAAGGAAAGGGTGATGAAATCCCTCACCTTATGTGAATTGGGGTGTTACCCTTAACAAAATGAATAAAAAGTGCAGAAATAACAACAATCACACAAAATAATTGCAGAAATTAAAAAAAATTACATTCAAGCCGCTGCCCCTGCAGAAAATTTTACAACACTTGTCTATATATATTTTTTCTTTGCGGCAGAGCACCTGTAGAGTTAAAAGAAATTTACAGTGGGGTATGGCAGTCCTTCTAGAGCAATTGAGTAGTGCTAGTGATTCAAACTCAGCTATTTGTCAGTGCTTGTCCTTGGAAATTTTTTGTTTTGTTGCCTGAATATTGTTCTTTCTTCGGTCTTTGATTCGATTCCTTCTTTTTTTAGAAAAGAAAAGAAACAAACAAGGTTTAAAAATAAAAATCTAAATTAACAAAATGACTCGACAAAAAAAAACATAAACAAACAAGAATAACTTAGCTAAGAAAAGAAAAAAATACAAAAAGAGAAAAATAAACTAAACTCAAAGGAAACCTAAAACAATACCTAGAACCAGACTCAACTAGACTCAAAAATCAAGAGTGGACAAAAAGAAAACTAAGCTTGAACAGAAAAACAAAAAATTAACTAGGTTAATCAAACTGACTCAAACAAAATATAAAAAGAAACTAACCTAACCAAAAAAAAAAAAAAAAACTCACGCACTTTTATTCTGAAAAGCAACAAAATTTAAGCCCCAACTAAACAGTGGATTCACTCAAATTCCACGATAATGTAAACACTCAAATATCCAATACTATGATACCCAAGAAACAACAGGAATAACAATTCAACACGTTCCCTTCTTTCCTTAAAACAAACACAACCCCTCTACTTTTTTTTTTCCAGTTCCTCAAACTCGGTTAAAAACCGAAGGAAATTGTCCCTCTTTTTTTCTATAAAACACCACAATTAATTCCCAGCAAAACAAAACAATCAGCTACGAGCCTACGCCCCCGTTTTCTTATTTTATTCGAACTGCGACTGTTCGCTCTGCGATTTGATTGGGGTTTTCGAATTGCGGATAGGGATGGATTGGGATATTGTCTGAAGTGTTGAATTGGTAGTACGGTGGTTGTGGATCTGGGCGGTGATGAATTTCAGGGTAGGTTTGTTCAGGAAGGGGGTGTTTTGGTGATGAAAGTATTTTGAGTTGCGTGAAGATGGTTCGAGAACAGTTCGGTTGTTTGGTCAATGGCAAAGGGAGTTGTGGTGAAAAAGGTTTTGGCTTGAGCGAATGTGGGTTTTTGGAACTGGCGATTGAGTTTTTTTTTATCTCTGAATTGTGAGACGTGAATTTCTTTTGAACAGATGAGTTCGGTTTTTGTTTGTGTGGTAAGAACGTGTGGTTGAAGGTATGGTAGGAGGTTGCTGGGCTATGAGGAGGCTTGAAGGTGGGTTTGAATTGTGTTGCGTCTGGTTTGTATGGGGTGAAGGGTGCGTGCAGGAGAAAAGAAAAAGAAATAGGAAAGGAATCAAAGCATGAGAAAAAAAGGAAAATAACGCAATTTTTTTTTTGTTGGAAAGAAATTGTATACAGTAGAAAAGAAAGATTAGGTAGAAGAAACAAAAAGAGGAAACAAAACAAGAGAGGGAAAGCAAATAAATTTAGTGTTTTTTTTTTTTTGGTGAAAGGAAAGTAGTTGTAAAAGAGGAAAGAAATAAAAGCAAACTTTGAAAGTTTTTTTTTAGACTTGAAGAGAAAGAAATGCCATGTACTGAAAGCAGGTAAGGAATCAAAGAAAATTTGGCAAGTTAATTTTTTTCTCTTGCTTAGTTCAAGACCATATCAATGTAATTGATACACCATATTACTAATCAACATTTTTTTCTGTATACGAATGAGCAAAAGGAAAATAAAATAAAAACTAACACGAATCAGAAATTAAATAAATAACAAAATTTAATCGTTACCTCCCCGGCAACGGCGCCAAAAACTTGATCGTCGCTAATCTATGAATCAGAAAAGCGCGACATTTAAATTAAATTATGCAAGCATACAGGTGTGTAGCATACAGGTCGAACACAGGGAGGTGTAATTAAAAATTATTATTTATTTGTTCTTGGGCGAGTTAGACGAAGCCTGGAGATTTTGTTGAAATAAAAACAAATTGAAATTGTGAACGCAGGATTATCGTTGAATCTAATCAACGATTAATCACTAAAGGAAGTAAATTGCAAAACAAGAACAACAATGCAGAAAATAAAAGTGCAGAAAAAAGAAGAATAACAAAAAGTAAATTTGGATTGTCGTTGAAACTAATCAAACGACTAATCACTAATAAGCAATAGAAATAACAATAACAATTTTTGTCTACCAAAACTAATTAAGTAGAACACAAATTGTTATGAAAGTAAAGCAAATAAACTAAACGAAGAAGAGCTTTATTAAAACTAAAAATAGTACAGAAGAATGAATATCTTACAATGGTTACAACGCATATTTATAGAGGAGATAGGAAAAATCCTAATTAAGTCTATGAATAAATGGGTCTCTTTTCCCAAGAAGTAATATCATATCTCTTGCCTTCCTTGACTGGGCTTGTTTGGAAATAATTCTTTTAAGAATATCTGATGCATATCTTGATGAATATCTTCCAAATCCTCCGTATGGCTAGTTGCTTGGTAATTAGATTTCATGCGATTAATTATTCCAAACAAGGATGCTCATCAAACTCCAAAGGCAACAAAGGATGAAATCTTCAAAATTGATCTTTTCTTGGCAATAAATCAATCAGAAATTCTTCTTATTGGAAATTGGAAATTGAAAAATGAATGTTCTGAATTGATTTCCATGACTACTCCTGAAATGTCTATTAGTGAATATCATACATACACATGAGTATGTATATATATAATATAACACTAATTAATATATTCTTCATAGCAAAGGGGCAGTGTGAACGCGTTCTGTTCTTTGGCAAAAAGTGAGCTCGACAGGGATCAAACTCAGGTCTCTCAGTACAAATTTCTATGCAATTACCAGTGAGCTACAACGTCTTTTGTAATTGAGATGACTTTAATATGGGGAAGTAGCTTTTTATCTGTAGTTGGCCTTTAATTTGAAACGAATGAGGCATTTGTTGACATCCTGTAAAAACACACAAAAGTAACCAAAGTATCATTTATTTATTTACAAAAGATAAAATATAAGAGCATAAAATAAACACATTTCTATGTTAATCACATAACATAAAAGCAAGCTTGTAGATCTAAACATATAAGCATATATGAACATGACTTAGCTTATGAACATGTACATAACATAAAAGCAAGTGTGTAGATCTAAACATGTAAGCATATATGAACATGACTTAGTTTATGAACATGTACATAACATAACATAAAAGCATCACCAAATTAATATACAATATGATAGGTTCAATTGCATAAATCACAACAGTCTCATAAGCATAGTTAATTTCAGATTTGTCATAAGGATAAACATGAATCAGAATCACAATTAGGCACAGTTCTAGATTCGATTTATTTCAAGTCATGACTTTTATATATTTAAATTTGAAATATAACTAAACTTACAGAAAAAGAACAGTTCTTGTATTATGGAATCTGATTTCTGAATTTGTTAAGTATTCCTTTGATGTAGACTACTGATGTTCTTCTAATTGATTTCTAGTTGAAGAAGATATTCTAGTTTTAAGAAGATGGAGGCTATGCTTGTTCAGAGAGAGACAGCACGACGGCTTCATAGAATGTGTTTATGTGTTTTAGGTTTTGGGTTTGAGTTGATTATATAGAAGTCTATGATTAATTCTAGCCTTTAGATCAGTCTAGGAGAAATCAGATCCACCCAAACCAAAGAGATGTGTCACTCAGCCAATCACAGTACAACACATAAGCCCTAATATATCAGAATTCATCACCGGGCCAATCAGAGAAGGCCACATCCACTCAGAACTACAGAAATCGTCACAGAAATTGGATCTCGGTAGGGGTCTACCCCCCTTAAGGGGGGTCAACACCGATGTCTACCCCCCCCCTTAAAGGGGGTTGACACCATTTGAGCGGGATCTTTCTCGCTTACTCGTCTTTGACTTATTTTGGTTCTGGAGATGATTTTGTGTACATATATACTTCCTTGTGCGTATACAAACTTCTACGGCTTATAACTTCTTCATATGTTGTCCG
This sequence comes from Allium sativum, assembly GCA_030737875.1. Classification (NCBI taxonomy): domain Eukaryota; kingdom Viridiplantae; phylum Streptophyta; class Magnoliopsida; order Asparagales; family Amaryllidaceae; genus Allium; species Allium sativum. Next base: position 298,931,962 of record CM060925.1, on the reverse strand, counting down.
ATTTACACAAACTCTGACTCTAACCCAAGCAGAATTCCGAGATGATGGCATAACCTGTTTCCCTTAATTCCCACTTTTAAAATTAAGTATTCTTTAATTCGTTATTTTCACATTCATAGAAAATATGGGGTGTTACATTCTCCCCTCCTTTAAAGGGTTTCGTCCCCGAAATCTCTTAGTTAAGAAGAATGTATCCTAACATTCAACATTCATCTACTCAACCATCAGTCACAGATATCCATTATCCTTAAAAAGATTTCTAATGCTTTCATGATCATATGCATAGTGTGTGTACATGCCCTTACCTAATGCAGAAATCAGGAGGTCTACTGATTCAGTTGACCTCCTTAATGCAAATTATGTCAGTGCTATGAGTCTATCGTGTATGCAATTATTCCTAATCGTACTTTATAATTTCTACATGAGTGCTCAATCATTCATATATATGCAACATCCATATGATTACACTTTAAGTTTCAATCCACATATATACACATATATGCATATGCAATATGAAAGAGACCGAGCCGATCTAGTACCTAGTGTGTGTGTGTGTGTATATGCATCCACAAGAAACCACTAGCAAACACTTACATCCACTTGCATCCACCAAACAACATGTCTCAAACACATGTTTACATCCATTGGCTTCTACCTAAGGATCGAGGATAGGACCGAGAGGATATACTTCAAAGATAAAGACTAGCAAATAAACTTTACAGAAAAAGAGAGATCAAGGATATACCCTCAAAAAGGGTATGATGCGTGCATCTAGTCTTCACCCTTCTAAGTCGCATCTTCTTGAGCTTCACTCCATATTGCTCTAACTGTCTTAACTTCACGATTGCGTAGCTTCTTAATTTCTGTTTCCATAATATGCGTTGGAACTAATTTCACTGTCACCTCTCGCTCCAACTTTTCTTCTTATAGTATACTTGGCACTACAACTTCTACCATGTCATGCTAACATTTCCTCTAAATGTCTTCCAAAATCCTATTCGCCCTTTCTATCAGAGGATGGCAAGAGGTGCTCAAACATAACTGCGTACTCATGGCTTCTTGCAAGCTTATTTATTAAAGTGACTAGAGGTCTCTTCTCTACTTAATTTATCCATTGCATCAGCTATTTGAGAGTCTTTTCTTTGCGAAGTCCCTATTAAATTCAAAAGCGTAGGTCTTACTCCTAGCGATGCCGACTACAAACTTAACCAAAGGTTTTAAAATCAAATTTTGATATGTATTCTGAACTTTTTCTTTTCACATAAAGAGGACTTGAAGTCAACCTTTTTCTTCTTAAGGCATCTGCTACGACCTTACCCTTACATCAAAATGGCGCCTAGTCCCGTGCCGCATGCATCCATGTATACCATAGGCCTTTTACTAACGTAATGTAAAAGTCAAAACTGGGGCCGTCGTAAGAGCCCTCTTCGATTGTTGGAAAGCGATATCACAACCAATATCTCGAGCAAAGGTTAGATTCTTCTTCGTCAATCTTGTAAGTGGGGACGATACCTTCATAAAGTCCTTAATTAACTTCCTATACCAGCCCGCTAATCTAAGAAAATTTCTTACTCCTGTTGCATTCCTCGGGACCTTCTAATCTTGCACCATAACTAATTTCTCGGGATCTACTGTTATCCCTTCCTTGGATATCACCTGTCTTAGAAACCTTACTTTTTCTCTCTAAAAATTATATTTGGAGAACCTAGCCTTAAGATGATGCGCTTGGAGGGTATCCGAGACTTCCCTTAGATGCAAAGCATGTTCTTCCTCATTCTTAGAGAAAACCAAAATAACATCTATGCACAAGTGAAGTGAACCATCCGCCTTTGTAGCGAAAAAAACTGGAGCACCCCATTTAGAAGTACTTCGCCTTATGAACCTTTTCTCAAGTAACTCTTTTACTTGTTTACTGAGCCCTTCCTTTCCCTTGTATCCATGTGTCGTACAGGTAATGCAACTGGCTTTGCATTGTCAACTAGATATATGCGGAAGTCTATCTCGCGTTTTAGGGGACAAACCCCTAAACATCTGAGTACTCATGGACTACTCCAATGGGTCGCAAATCGTCGATAGATGCATCAAGTGATTCTAGGTAGCTAAGACAAACTGATCCCTTAGGATCGCACAAAATCTCGAGGGTATTCCCGAGGCAAGTCGAAAGCCTAACTACCCCCCTTTCACAATTACTAGCTAACCAATCCATTCCTAGAATCAACCCATAGCCCATGAAACCAAAAACATGAGCATTACACTTAGACTCAATGCTTAACATAGCTATTCTCAAATCCTTACAAACCAAGGATAAATGAGCCAAACCACCAACTGGATTTAAGACAATAATGGGATCTTCTACTATACAAGCACTAAGATGCAAATACTCAACTACGGAAGCAGATATAAACGAATGTGAAGCGCTAAAATCAAAAAGAGTACTAACAAGATGATGAAAAAGAAAAACTAGACTTTTTCAACAAAACCTCTACTATCTCTCTCTCTCTCAGGTACGCTGGCGGTGAGAGCATGCACTTGCCCTCCTGAAAAATCCTGTCCTTTGTTCTTGCCCTTGTCCTTAATTATATGACCCGTTATACCATAAAACGACACTTCCTCTTGTCTTAGATTTTTCTATTCTTTCCTCCTTCGTGAACCAAGTCCATATCCATGAGTTTCTCATCCTTGGGTTGTGTTCCTTAGCCAAACTCACTTATTCTCATCTTTGCCATCTTTGTGTAACTTGTTGATAAGTCCCTTGAAAGCTGCCTCCCACGCACAGAAACCCTACAAAGCTTGAAAGAAAATTAGCCGCAGGTGAAACTACTGTAGCTATATATGGAAGTTGGGCATTTCTTCGCCCTTTGACAGGTGTCGTAGTCTCATCAAGCCTACGGATTCATGCCGCGATGAGGTTACCTACCGGAAAGCCAGGAGCCCTGGAGACTCAGTAAAGAAGGAAAACAAGGATTCAAACAGAGGATCAAAAGATAGTGCATATGGATTTGGGGAATATGCCTTTAAACAAAACTTTTCTTTTGAAAATGCTTCTTTTAAAACCGTTTTGAAAATAATTTTTCAAATCTTTTATCTGATCTGATAACCTTCAACTCTGGTACCACATGTAACACCCCTCCTCCATTAATGTCACTCACAAATGGCATTAACTTCAGTGAAGCGTTATAGGTAAGAGATGCAAATAAATTACAAGACAGACAAATAAAGCAGTAGAAAAAAAAGTCACTTTATAAGCAACGTTGTTAAGTCAAGCTTTTACAACAATTGACTCAATCATAATTAAAAGTATTACGTGAAACTTTTTTCTTGATTCAAAAACTCCCAAGTATATAAGAAGCACAAAACATAGCAAAGTAGCATAAGTCCCCAAATTAAAGTGCAATCACAACCATGGCCAAAGATAAAAGGTTCCAATTCATACATCACAGGATCTCCAAGCTTGGAAAGAGAAACAGTCCAACCTAAGCTGAGCTATTCCCTCCCTGACTACTTGGAGGAGGGAACGGAAGAAAAAAAGACGAAAGAAAACAGGTCAGACATAAGTCTCGTAAGTCCAGTGATTTTTCAGCATGTAAACAAGATAAATGATCATAACATGAATAAACTAAAAATAGGACAATACCATAAAACAAGATAACTAAAGACAAGGTAAGGCAAGGTAAACTGAATGCGCTTCTACTCTTTCTATGCATCGCTACTACCCTATTATTCTGATTTCCATATCTCTGCACCACCTAACTAGTATCCCAGCTAATAATCTGTATAAAATGATAATATTACAACATTATCCCAATCCCCGCAATTGTGGTAGCCTTCAGGTGTACATCTAGTAGGAGGATCTTACCTCAATCAGCCTAATTACCACGAAGATGTTAGATGTACCCTTACTACCCTATCGATCGGCTCCCTACTTGTATTAATGTTCCATGTGTCTATGTCAATCAGCCCTCTCTTGTGTGTAGATACCCTGTGTTGGTCCTACCATAAGGTGTATCAATCCTCATGATAGCAACCCGACACGATTTAAGATGCACAGTGTGTAACTACTGGTACCTAGTGCCTGCTTTTTCCCACTCCGGAGAACGTGCACGCCCGTAAACCGTCGGAACCTACACTGGCGTACCCCCTGCCGCTATTTTGATAGCTTATAATCAGCCCAGTAATCGTGCTCCACCCTGCCTAGTTTAGGGTACCATGATACATCTATGTGGGTTACTGCTGAAATGTGTCCCCATTACTAGGGTTTCCTACTGGTTAAGTTTGTGGGCGTATATATACAAATATTACCCACATACACGAGATGTACTTAACCCTCCCACCGATTCAAGCATGTTTATTTAACGGTTAAGTTTGTGGGCCTATATATACTAATATTACCCACCTACACGAGATGTAATTAACCCTCCCACCGACTCAAGCATGTTTATTTAACGGTTAAGTTTGTGGGCCTATATGTATACTAATATTACCCACCTACACGAGACGTACTTAACCCTCCCACCGATTCAAGCATGTTTATTTAACGGTTAAGTTTGTGGGCATATATATACTAATAATACCCACCTACATGAGATGTACTTAACCCTCCCACTGATCAAGTCAATACATAGTATTGGTTAAGCTTGCCTTAAACCTATCCGCTTCGTTCATGTAATATTGGTTAAGTGTTGTCCATTCATGTTAACTTAACCCACCCACACATCATGTTGTATTGGTTAAGTGTTTTCTATTACCTTAACCCCACTCGTTCATCATGTTATATTGGTTAAGTGTTGCCCTCTTATGTTACTTAACCCTATCATACATCATGTTATATATATTGGTTCAGTGTTGCCTTGTTGTGTTACTAATCCCTACCATACATCATGTTATATATTGGTTAAGTGTTGCCTTCTTGTGTTACTTAACCCTACCATACATCATGTTATATCGGTTAAGTGTTGCCAAACCCTACCATACATCATGTTATATCGGTTAAGTGTTGCTTAGTTAACTTAACCCTACCATTTGTTTAATTAACATGTTGTACTGGTTAAGTGTTGCCTTAGTTAACTTAACCCTACCATTTGTTTAATTAACATGTTGTACTGGTTAAGTGTTTCCTTAGTTAACTTAACCCTACCATTCTTAGCACGTCTTCTTCATTAGCATTAATTAATTTATTAATGCACCAATCTCTCATCTTATATCTATGTTGCTGTGGTTACTCGATGTGTCGGGCGGCTCCGGGAAGTTTTACACCACAACTCAATCTAACCTCGGGTTTTTCTTGGGCATGATACACTAACCTCTCACATTAGATAGGTGTTATTGCGGTTACTGGATGTGCCGGGCAGTTTTACACCACAACTAAATCTAACCTGGGTTAGGCATGTTCATCCTTTTATTTAATTTACATATTCGTCATTTATGTCAAGTTTATATGTAAACTATCCACAAGTGTTGTAATGTCACATTTGCTATTTAAACTATGTTCATAATTAATGGTATACAATTTATATCATTTCATGCTATTAATCATTTACATGATTATGATCCAATCTATGCCATTAGCATGTAAATTTAATGTTTTACCCCAACATTTCCCCCCGTTGTTCGTTCGCATTATTTACATAGAAGTTAGGCTCGCAAATTAGCCTAACTCATAAACAAAAGGGAAAAGAAAGGAACATGTAGCATTCCAAAATCACAAATTAACATGAATCTAACTAAGCATGTGTAATAAAAAAATTCATGAACAATACAAACTTAGTAAAGCATGTCAATGTGAACTTGTACTTGAGTTAGATCCAATTAACATTGATCTTAAGCATATGAACAGGAATTTACATAGAACTTAAACATATGTATTAACTTGGATCTAAACATGTAAGCATATATGAACATGACTTAGTTTTTGAACATGTACGTAACATAACATAAAAACAAGCATGTAGATCTAAACATATAAGCATATATGAACATGACTTAGCTTATGAACATCCACATAACATAACATAACATAAAAGCAAGCGTGTAGATTTAAACATATAAGCATATATGGACATGACTTAGTTTATGAATATGTACATAACATAACATAAAAGCATCACCAAATTAATATACAATATGATAGGTTCAATTGTACAAATCACAGTAGTCTCATAGGCATAGTTAATTTCACAATTGTCATAAGGATAAACATGAATCAGAAACACAATTAGGCACAGTTCTAGATTCGTTATATGTAATGTCATGACTTTTATATATTTAAATTTGAAATATAACTGAACTTACAGAAAAAGAACAGTTCTTGTATTCTGGAATCTGATTACTGAATTTGTTAAGATATTCCTTTGATGTAGACTATTGATATTCTTCTAATTGATTTCTAGTTGAAGAAGATATTCTGTTTTAAGAAGATGGAGGCTACGTTTTAGTTCAGAGAGAGACAGCATGACGACTTCATAGAATGTATTTATGTGTTTTAGGTTTTGGGTTTGAGTTGATTATATAGAAGTCTAGGATTAATTCTAGCCATTAGATCAGTCTAGGAGAAATCAGAGCCATCCAAACCAAAGAGATGTGTCACTAAGCCAATCACAGTACGACACATAAACCTTAATACATCAGAATTCATCACCGGGCCAATCAGAGAAGGCCACATACACTCAGAACTACAGAAATCGCCATAGAAATTGGATCTCAGAAGGGGTCTGCCCCCTCCCCCCCCCCTTTAGGGGGGTCGACACCTATGTCGATCCCCTTAAGAAGGGTCGACACCATTTGAGCAGGATCTTTCCCGCTTAATTGTCTTTGACTTATTTTGGTTCTGGAGATGATTTTGTTTGTATATATATACTTTCTTGTGCGTATACAAACTTCTACGGCTTATAACTTCTTCATACGTTGTCCGATATACGTAAACTTAGACTCTATCCCATGCAGAATTCCGAGACGAACGCAATGGCGTAACCTATTTCCCTTAATTCCCACTTTTAAACTTAAGTATTCTTTGATTCGTTATTTTAACATTCACAGAAAATACGGGGTGTTACATGGACATTCACAAAATCGCTTTAAAACATATGAAGGACACTACGAGTTCTTGGTCATGCCTTTTGGCTTGACCAATGCGCCATCAACGATTCATTCCTTGATGAAAACAGTTTTTAAAAACTATCTTAGTATGTTCATACTTCTGTTCTTTAATGACTTTCTTGTATATAGAAAAAACTGGCAAGAACACTTACATCACTTAATCTTGGCTTTGCAGGTTCTCAAGGATAATCAACTAGTTGCAAAACTCTCTAAATGCAACTTTGCACAAGAGCAAGTTGATTATCTAGGGCATGTAATCTCTCCCAATGGAGTGGCAGTCAATTTCTCCAAATTTCAAGCAATCAAAGAATGGCCAACACCTACCTCTCTAAAGTCAGTTCGAGGATTTTTGGGACTCTCTGACTACTATAGGAAATTCATAAAAAATTATGGAATAATAGCCAAACCACTTACAAATTTGCTAAAGAAGAATGCCTTCATTTTGGAACTCAATGGCTAAAGCAACATTTGAACAACTAAAGGATAAACTCACACAACCACCCATTCTAGCTATTCCTGACTTCTCCAAGGGATTCATTATGGAATGTAATGCCTTGAAAAATGGAGTAGGAGTTGTACTCTTACAGGAATAACAAGCCAATTGCATTTATCAGTCAAGCTTTACAAGGGAAAATCCTACTACTGTCTGAAAAAGAATTACTTGCCTTAATTCTTGCTACAATGAAATAGCCTCAGTACTTATTGGGAAAAAAGTTTATCATCTAGAATGACCATCAAAGCCTCAAATATTCATTGGACCAAAGGTTGAATCACAACATTCAACATAAATAGTTAAATAAGCCTCATGGATTTGACTTCATGGTTCAATACAAACCTGGAATAGAAAATACAGTTGTCGATTGCTTATCAACGAAATTTGATACTTCCAACAATCAAAAGCCTCTTCAATTGCAAGCAATTTCCATAGTGCAGAACCCGTGGGTAGAAGAAATTAAAATCTATCAATCACTAACCCATTTTATAACTCAATTGAGCTAAAAATCTAAGACCCTGGATCTAAGTATAAGAAGCTAGAAGGACTGTATTTTTACAAAGGCGGAATTCTAATCAACCCACATGGAACCAAACTTAAAGAGAAATTACTGTGTGAATTTCATGAAACACCATTTGCAAGTCATTCAGAGGTTCAACGAACATTACACAAAATTAACCAAGTTTTAATTGGCTAGGTATTAAAAGTGATGTTCAAAAATTCATAACTTCTTGCGATATTTTCCAAAGAATTAAAGTAGAAAACATAAACTCCCTTGGGCTGTTACAACCCCTCCCAATTCCTAACAAAATTTGGGATCATATAAGCATGGAATTTATTGTTCAACCTCCTAAAATCACTCATACTCTGTCATTTTAGTAGTAGTTGATAAGCTCTTGAAGTATGCACATATTCTACCACTCAGTCATCCGTTTTCTGCATAACAAGTGGCCCAAGCATTTTTTGACAACATAGTTAAACACTATGTACTCCCTAGATCAATCATCAGCGTTAGGGATTCAATCTTCACTAGCTCAATTTGGAAAGAATTATTTAGGCTTCAAGGACATAAATTATCACTAAGCACGATTGAAATGTCATATTCGTTGTTTTTGCAGTCATAAACCTAAGGAATGGCACAAACGGTTATCTTTAGTAGAACTTTGGTACAACACAACATGGAAATCAAGCACCAATACCATACCTTTTGAAGCCGTTTATGGCAGAAAACCACCTACAATTCTAAGCTTTGTCCCAAAAACTGCGAAAGTTTAGCAAGCAGAAGAAGCTTTATTTTTTAGGGATGTCGCATTACAAATCTTAAAAGACAAGCTGACCTAGGCCAAGGAGAAAATGAGGCATTTTGCAGAAAAAAAGAGAACACCCCGAGATTTTCTAGTTGATGATTGGGTGTACCTTAAACTTCAACCCTACGGACAACTAACACCCGGTAGTAGACACACTCATAAACTTTCACCAAAATATTATGGTCCATTTAAGGTGCATGAGAAAATTAGTGTCGTTGACTATAAACTACAACTTCCAGAGCAAGTAAATATTCATCCTGTGTTTCACATTTCACAACTCAAAAGAATGATTGGAACTAACATATAAGTTAACTCAGAACTACCCTCGTATATGATCAACAAATTATGGATGAGCCTAAGAAAATTTTAGCAAGAAGAATGGCCAAAATCAATAATACGAACACCACATAGACATTGATTAAATGGAGGCAGAAAGGAGAAGATGAAGCAAGTTGGGAATTTTTTTGGATTTGATAGCCAAATTCCCCACTTTCGACCTTCAGACAAGGTCGAATTTTATGGGGAAGGGGAACTATTACGTGTCCAGGAAGGTTGATAGATTGCATGGTGGAGATTACACACAAGGAACAGTGGACACAACGTACCGGCAGTAGGCTTTGGAAATAGCAAGGGAGCACGTTAGTTACAAATGCATTGCAATAGAAGAATTGCTTTACAAAATGCACGTGAATAGCGGTCCTAGGACAGATGTCAAGCAGGTATTTGTTACTTTTGATTTTCGCACGTCCTCGCCTATATATAAGGCTGTAGATACGAAAGGAGTTGTGAATTTGCATCCATTTCCTTGTTTACATTTTCTTTTTTCTGTTATTTTGTATTTCCAGTATCTTTTCGTTCTCCTTATAGTCACACTCTTCCATTAATGGTGAAACCGAAAACTAAAAGCTTAAGTGAGATCTCACATATAAAGTTACCTATGAACTGGAAAATAAAATTGTATCACGCTGTAACTATATATGTATGTAGCTGTAGTGCATTTGAAAAAATAATCAGAAGTTCTTAGCAGAATAAGCTCGGAGAAATTTCTCTTTAATTTCGAAAGTAATCTGCATGGGACGATAGTTTCTATCAAGTCGGTGGCTTTTGCTTGGCAACAAGCGCTGAATGTCAGGTAATGTGTGGACGAAATCTTCAAGAAATATTCTTGTAGTGGGAATGCTTGATACCCGCACTTTCACTGCAAATTTGTCTCCACTTTGTAGTTACCAATAATAACAATTGTAGAGAAGCTATACTGAGAAAAGAGTGCAACAGAACAATCAACAAAACGAATTTGTGGTATAACAACACAATCCGAGTTGCACACAAGCGGATGCAGCAAACAATAAAAAGGAAAAACAATAGATAAAAAAGTAAGGAAATTCAATTGAGGCTTGCTTTAGCAATTTCCGTAAGACTTTTTAATTAGCCTCCCAGGATACAACAATCGAAGACCACGCGAGATAGTGATGATTACGTCAGTCTGAGAAGAGAGATTTGGCAGCAATGATGTTTTTTATTTTCGGGCAAAGGAAAAGGAAGAAGATCAGAAAAATTCATTAGGAATGTGATCAGGATTCGTCATGTATTTATAATCTTCAAACAATTACAGTCGCATCTGCGAAACGTTTGAATTTGAATTCAAACAGTCACATCTATATTATAACGGGACGCACCCGTTCCTCTTCAACTGTTGACTAGCTGTACCCGTTTCTTGTTGGGTAGCATCCATGTTCATTGCCGCATCTACTCAAAAACTAGCCAAAATTGGTTAAGTTTTTCGTAGCAAAAATAAGATTTCATTCTAGACCCAAAACCGACCTAACCCGGTTCGATACGGGACGGGAGGGTGGCAGACGCGCGTGTGTTTGGTTCATATGATATAGGTTCTTCCCCTCGCACAAAATTGCCTAACCCTAAGGCCCAATATAGGGAGAGAGGAATAGATATATATATACATAGATCTTATCTTCTTTTTGCCAATGTGGGACTAAAGTATGTGTCATTCATCTCTTTGAATTCTAACAATCCCCCACATGAATGATATTATACTTTTCCACGTCAAAAAGTCATCACCTTCTCCCTTAAACAGGTCTGGTTTGTTCAAGTTGGTTGTCTTGATCGACATCTTCTCCCCTGCCATCTCTGTGTAAAAAGTCTTAAGATGTGAGAAATGTGTAGAAGCAAAAATGGTTGAGAAACCATTTCAGACTATTGAAAGAAGTACTGAACCATTACAAATGATTCATACTAACTTATGTGATTTCAAAAACTTACCTACAAAAGGAGGGAAAAAGTATTTTATCACATATATTGATGATTATACAAGATATTGCTATGTATATCTTTTAAATAGTAAAGATGGAGCAATTGCATCATTTGTAAAATATAAGGCTGGAGTAGAAAATCAACTGAATAAAAAGATCAAAATACCAAGATCTGACCGAGGTGGAGAGTATGAATCACCATTTGAACAATTCTATGTAGAAAATGGTATAATTCATCAAACAGCAGCTCCATATTCACCATAACAAAATGGTATTGCTGAAAGAAAGAACAGAACGTTAAAAGACATGATTAACGCAATGTTCATAACCTCTGGTTTACCAACGAACATTTGGGGGGAAGCCATAAATATGTCTAACTACATTTAAAACAAGGTTCCTCACAATAAAACAGGAGCAATTCCATATGTGTTATGGAAAGGACATAAACCAAGTTTTAAATACCTCAAAATGTGGGGGTGCTTGGCAAAAGTTCCAGTTCCGCCTCCTAAGAGAGTCAAACTTGGACAAAAAACAGTGGACAGCTACTACCTAGGGCCAACCCAAAACAGTAGCGCCTACAAATTTTTAGTATTCAATTTCGATATAGCTAATATTCAAATAAATACAATCATGGAATCAAGAGATGATTCATTCTTTGAAGATGTGTTTCAGCACAAAAGGAATGAAGGAACTTATGTCCCTAAGAGGACAAGAAAAGAATCGACCATGAAGATGAAAATCAACGTGAAATTGAAAAAATAGAACCTAGAAGAAGTGTAAGGGCTAGAACTTCTAAGATATTTGGTCCGGAGTTTTTTACATATATGTTAGAACACGAACCTCAAACTTACAAGGAAGCAATGTCATCTTTTGAATCTGCATGTTGGAAAGAAGCAACCCAAAGTGAGATTGATTCAATTCTAAGCAATAAAACTTGGGAAATTATTGATATTCCAACTAGAATAAAACCAATTGGCCGCAAATGGATTTTCAAGAAGAAAATGAAAGCATATATCGATAAATATAAAGCCAGATTAGTAGCCAAAGGATATCGTCAAAAAGAAGGTGTGGACTTATTTGATATGTATTCACCAGTAACGTGAATAAACTCAATAAGAATGCTAATAACAATTGCATCCATCTATAATTTAGAGATTCATTAAATGGATGTAAAGGCAGCATTCTTGAATAGCGATCTCGATGAGGAAATCTACATGGAGCAACCAAAAGATTTCATCTCAAAAGGAAATGAAAAAAGTATGTAGATTAGTAAAATCCTTATATGGACTTAACAAGCTCCAAAACAATGGCATGCAAAATTTGATAGCGTTATGATGAAAAATGGTTTTCGTATAAATGAATGTGATAAGTGTGTTTATTATAAATAAGTAGGACAATCATATGTGATGATTTGTCTGTATATAGATGATATGCTATTTTTTGGTCCGAATACCCGAGTGATAGAGACCATAAAGAAAATGTAATAAACAATTTTGATATGAAAGATTTAGGAGTTGCAGACATTATTTTAGGGATTAAAATAATAAGAACACCTAATGGAATTGAATTGTCTCAGACACATTATGTAGACAAAGTGATCGACAAATTTAAAATTTTTGGAATTAAAGAAGTACGAACACCTTTTAATCCATCTGAAATACGACATAAAAACACAAACAAGAGTGTCATGCAACTGGAATACTCTCGTGTAATAGGATGTCTCGTGTATCTCATGAATTTCACAAGACTAGATATAGCTTATGCAGTAAGTCGATTAAGAAGGTATACAAGCAATCCAGGGAAGGAACACTGCAAAGCACTAATGAGAGTGCTAGGATATTTTAAAAATACAACAAACAATTCCTTACACTATGGAAAATATCCAGTCGTATTAGAAAGATATAGCAATGCAAACTGGATTGCTGATTCGGAGGAATCAAAATCAACAAGTGGTTATGTATTTACCTAGCAGGGGCAGCAATGTCATGGAAATCTACTAAAAAAACATGCATAGCTCGATCCACTATGGAATCAAAGTTCATCGCCTTAGGTAAATCAGGCGAAGAAGCATAATGGCTTTGTGATTTTTTAGAAGATATCCCATTCTGGCCTAAACCTGTACCGGCCATATGCATACACTGCGATAGCCAAGCAGCGCTAAGTAGAGCGCATAATTTTGTGTATAATAGAAAGTCATGACATATTCGTAGATGCCATAACACAGTTAGGAAGTTACTCTCAAATGGAACTATTTCCACAGATTATGTGAGAACAAATGACAACGTAGCAGATCCGTTTACTAAAGGTTTATCAAGAGAGTAAATTGATTGCGCATCGAGGGGAATGGATTTAAAAGCTTAGACCAATAAGAGTTATTTTATACGGAAATCTATCCTAGCGACTGGAGATCCCACGGACTAGGATCAATTGGCAAACCAGTTATGAATAACTCATGACGTAATGCATTTTTTGGACATAGTCCTACTCCATTCCTATAGTGCACAATATAAATGCATGCCTACATAAGTGTTACAAGGTTAAAACAATGTTTTTTAATGATGACTATATCTTGTAAATAACAAGTGGGGTATACGTAGGATACTCTTAATGGTTGCGATCACCTAAGTTAGTGTGAGCTGGGTCGGCTCTATGAGAATTTTTAAGGCTAGAATTCTCTATAACACTCGCAGAACCAGAAAGTGTTCAGGACCAAAACAAACACAACCAAGAGACTGGATGAGAAGGGAATCAATGCTTTGTAACGCTTATTGTTTGGATATACAATAAAGGCTGAAGGTTCAAGATGAAATAATTCACCGATTATCCAAGCAAATCCGATAAGTTTTAACTAGGGAAAGTTCCAATGAAATATCTACTTATCCACGATAAAGCATTATTCGATACGTAGTCTGAGATATTACACTTTGTGTAGGAGAATACTATAATATCATTCATGTGGGGGTTTATTAGAATTCAAAGAGAGGAACGATATATACTTTAGTCCCACATTGGAAAAAAGAAGATAAGATCAATGTATATATATCTATTCCTTGCTCCTTATATCGGCCCTTAGGGTCAGGTAATTTTGTGCGAGGTGGAGAACCTATATCATATGAACCAAACACATATACGCGCGCGCCGCCCGCCCGTCCCGTAACGAACCGGACTGGGCCGAGTCGGGTCTGGGTTTGCATCTAGATGAATTCTTATTTTTGCTATGAAAAACTTAACTAATTTTGGCTAGTTTTTTGACTAGATGTGGCAATGGACATGGGTGTGACCCAATAGAAAACTGGTTTACAGCCCATCAACAAATAAAGAGGAACGGGTGCAGCCTGTTATAATACAGATGCGACTGTTTGAATTCAAATTCAAACGTTTAACAGACGCGATTGTAACTGTTTGAAGATTATAAATACGTGACGACTCTTGATCACATTCCCAACACAAAGTTGAAGAGTGTCAAGATCTTCGAACAATTTTGTGTTCAGTTTATTTCAAGTTAAGAAAAACAGAATCATTACCTACTCGTAGAGCCAACGGCGGATCTGGCCCTGGGCTGCAGCCCAGGGTCAGAAAAAAAAATTTGCAGGCAGGAATAAGTTCGTTTTTCAATTTCCAATCCCGTGGCTTTTCCAGTTTATCATTCGGCTTCCCATCTTAGAGCTGCTTCGGGTTCAGAAATCAAAATTATTGGCACACCCTTCACTTCAAATCAAAACTTCGTCAATCGGTATAAATTCAGTCCTATACCCATTCAGATCTCAAAGAAAATCACAAAGTGAACTGATTGACAAGTTTTGGCTTCCGAAATTCAGTTCTGATGGTGTTGTCGTGGTGGTGCAAGCTTCCGGGGGTGTTGCTTTGTGCCGAATCGGCGAAATTCCGCTCAGTTCCTCCCTCGATTTTTGGGTTGAATCGACAAATCTTGTGCAGGCTTCAGAAAACTTTTGGTTCGTGACTTTTTTTTTTTTGTGTGTAAATAGTGCCGTAATACTATTAAGTTGGATGTTTGATTTTTTTTGGGTAGAAATTCCGGTGGTTTACTGTAATCGAAAATTCAGTTTGATTTTTTAACACTTTGAGTAGATTGCTGTAAACTGATGTTGCTCCTTGCTGTAAATTGCTTTGCTAATTGCTAATTGTTAATTAGACAAACTTTAGTTAGATGACATTGCTAATTGCTTTGCTGAAATTTGTTTGAGTAAATTAGACAAACTTTGTTTGAGTAAAACAGGCAAACTTTCTTAATACAATCATCCAGCAATTTCTATTTGTAAAAGCAATACATTGCTGTCTATTAATCACGTTTAGCCATGTATCTTCTTCACCAATGCATTGTTGTCAAAATTACAACATACATTACTAAAACGTGAACTGTGATACCGATGCTTGCTATTAAGTATTTTTCTTCTTCTTCTTTTCATGTGTGCCTTATAGTAATAACATTGAAACAACTATAAATAGAAAGTTAAAATTAAAATATAAAAATCAGTCCACCCCTTTGTTAATTCCTGGATCCGCCCTTGCGTAGAGCTGCATAAAACTTCAAAGTTATGTCAGCAAGAGCCAAAGCCTGGCCATCTTGGGCCACTTTGTGTGCATCGGTGCCAATGCCAAGCCTTCTAAAAAACTCATGGTGACGATGCTGGTAATAACTTGAATAAATGGCATTAATTGTTCACAACGCCATATTGGTCGAGTTCATAATCATGTACTTGCAGTTCACATTCCATAAACTGCTTTGTCCTGAGAAATAATCAATAACTGGCTATATGTTTAAGGAAAAACAATGTGTGTGTGTGTGTGTATTACAAAGGAGTATATATGTGTGACTAAACTTAAGCCTTCTTCACTTTCAGATGTAGTTGCTTTGAATGCACGTGTCCTATCTGGAGACAACACATGAGGTCCTCGCCTATTTATAGCCGACGAACTTGGTTTGGATACAAATCGAAGGGTACTACTAGTAGCTGTTTTAGAAGGTGGAGACATCTACAAAAATTTGCATGAAAAGTATATTCAAAAATAAATTTGTCATCTTACTATATACTTATATAAAGATTATATTAATTAATTTAATTAAAAGTATATTTAATAGAAAAATCTATGAAGTTCGTATATATGTTGTGACGGGAGTCAAAAGGTGCTGTAATCATCACATTACTAGTAAACAGCTCACATTCCACGAACTCTTTCCTATGGATGGCAATAGGGGACGACGGGTTTATGGTCCAAACACGATTGATCCGCTCCTTTTTTAGGCATTTAAAACCGCTTTATTGGATCTTTGGCACGAACAGACATACGACCGCTTTTGAGAGGTCCGGACGTAGGGTTGAGTATAGGCAAGCAACTCACCCTAACCCGATCCACATTCTAAGACACCACGAAACCACCTTCTTACTGTAATGATTATTTGTTAATCTCTTTATGTTTAAGTAGACGTTATAACATGAATATTATAATTCTTTATTAATAAGCCGTAAGTTTTTCATCATACTAAGTTGAATCAATGATGATTACGCAGTAATAAATATATATCTATAAAACAGTTATCGTATAACTCATTTTTATTATATTTTCTTATTATCGTTAGCACATTGTTATATGTTTGTATTTATTTATCTCTTTCAACAAAAGAAATATAAATAAATAAATTTATAAATATTAGGAGATAATTTTATTAGGTATTCGGATGGGTCAGGTCTATCCTCACTTGTACGGGTTTCGAGTTGGAGCCAAAAACGCAAACCCGTACCGAATTTATGGGATGGAGTTCGAAAACCCTAGAATGGGTTTAAAGCACAAAAAACCTGTCTCAATCCACCTCCCGTCATCCCTAACCTTTTCCAAAAAAATACAAAAGATACATTTTTACCATATACTAAAATTCAACATTTCAGAATTGAGAAACGACTTAAAATTCCTATGCACATCCGACAATGCAATCTAGATACAAATTTGCACATTTCTACATTTATTTAGTATAAGATTACCTATGAGCTGGAAAATAAAATGCATTACACTGTAACTACTTATTATATACAAGTTGTAGTGTATACCTGGAAAAATAATCAGAAATTCTCAGCAAAATAAGCTCGGAGAAATTTCTCTTTAGGTTCGTCTAAAATCCGCATGGGACGATAGTTTCTATCGAGCCATACTGCAGTGGCTTTTGCCTCCACAACGAGCTGATTTTCTGGTAATCTATAGATGAAATCTTCAAGAAGTATTCTTGTAGCCGAAATGCTTGATGCTCTCACTTTTACCACAAATTTTTCCCCGCTCTGCAGTTACGAATAATAACAATAACTAAGTTGAAGAGCGTCAAGGTTTTTAAACAATTTGAGTTCAATTTATTTCAACATAAGAAAACTAAGACATGGGATCTATCATTACTTACTCATAGAGGTGCGTAAAACTTCAAAAACATGTTAGCAAGAGCCAAAGCCTGGCCATCGATCTTGGGTCACTTTGTCAGCGTCGATGCCAAGGCCAAGCCTTCTAAAAAACTCATGGTGACCATGTTGGCAACAGCTTGAATAAGCGGCATTGTTCACAACGCCATATTGATCGAGATGATAATCACGTACTTGCGGTTCTCATAATCACGTACTTGCAGTTCACATTCCACGAACTGCTTTGCCCAGAGAAGTAGTCAGCAACTGGCTAAGTTCAAGGAAAAACAATGTTGATATATCAATATGTGTGACTAACCTTAAGTCTTCTTCACTTTCAGACGTAACTATTTTGAAAGTACTTGGCATATCTGGAGACAACACATGATGTCTTCATCGATTTATATCTGATGAACTAAGTTTGGATACAAAAGAAAACGTAATACTGGTTGTTTTAGAAGGTGGTGAAGACAACTTTGAAATGTTGTGCAATAAGTGCTAGTTGAGAAGTTGTAATCAGAGAACTCATCTTAATAGAAGATATGGGAAGTGAATATATAGATTATGAACGTTGTTTCTAAAAATATATGCTTTTGTGAATAGACTACCGCAGAAAGAGCTATATATTTACAGATAGAGATGATGGTAGTTAACAAGCTGCATGTAAAAGTTAAAGAATAAAGTTAAGTTTAACCATGAAAGTGGTTTGTCATTCATTAACCGTCAATAGTGAAGCGGTCCTGCTACGTTAAATCCCTCAGCAACACAAACCATGCACGCATTAAAACTACTTTATTGTAATTTATATACACTTTGGAATTTGAATACTAGTTTAGTAAATTAGTCCTTAATTAATACCACCTAACGTTACCACAAATTTTAATAGGTAAATTTTGTTCTCATACACATTTTTAATCAGTTAATCCGCCAGATACAAAATGATATTTGACTTTTAATAATAAGTATAATTTAATTAGTTTATCCACAATGTCTTTCTTTCTTCTATGTTCTATTTGGTATATTTCTTCTCACTAAAACATCAAAAATATCGCTTCTAATTTCCACAAACACTTGAAGAAATTCTGATCAACTTCATCTTCTTGCACAAAATTTTCCGTTGATCTTGAACGCTCGAGTTACATCATCCATGGCAGACAAATTTGAGCATGTTTTGCCTTCCATAGCTAAATATCATGCACTAGTAATCTGTACATAGATGGTCTGAATGGCTTGTCCAATGCAACAACACGAACCTGAATGGCTGCCATAACCTTAGTTGTATTTGGATGAGACAGATTCAATGAATGTGCTGTTATTATATGCTTGTTTGGGCCAAGGATATTGATGGATTTAAAGCATTGTTTGTTTTGGCAATTTCTTTTTCTACTTCTTCTTTGTTGTTATGGTGTCCTGATCTAGAACTAGAAAAATTCAATCGCACTTATTTTCGTGTACTAAGACTATCCATGCAGTTCGTCTGTCACGTAGGTCCTGTTGGTTTGGTAGCATTATCATGAAAATCCTATTTATACGCTAGTTCCTAACTTCGAGGGCTGGTGGTTTAATCCCTTGATTATAATCATTATATTCTCAACTTTGCCGGTTTTCAGGCTTCATCCGACGTATTTCTTTGAAATTAATAATTTTATGTGCTTTTGTTGAGTTGGGATCCTTTTCGAATCGTTATACCCTTTAAGTTATCTTACCACCAAGAGAAACTTGAAATATTTAAGTTAATCCACTTATAGATTAACTTACAAAATAGTCATGAAATAAAATAAAATTGTGGATTAACTAACAGAATGTGTAGATGGAAATTAAACTTACCATTTTAATATTATTCGTTTGACCGACTTTATAACTTTTGAGAATTTATAAAGTGTACAAAATATGAAAATAATTAAATAACATTCATTTCAATGCTTCATTTCTTCAAATCATTTCATAAAATTTTACTGACATGGATCAAGCTCGTACACACAGCACTGATATCTAGTTTAGCGTATAAGTTGTAAATACACAGCAAATCTACTGCACATTGTCTGTTGTAAATTATATTTTGTTTAGCCTATAATGTATTGACTCGTCAAAACGATACATATTTATGATTACACAAAATCATGCAAGTGATTCACGAGGAATCAATTTATGCAGGTTTGTCGTATTATATTACATATTGTTGTATGAAGACCACGATTCTATTTCTGTCAAACTTCTCAATTCTTTTCTCCCTCATGTTTATCTCAGCCATAAGAGTAGAAGTTTCCTATTATTCTGCATGCATAACTAGTGCAAAGATGTTAAAATATGTAATGTTAAAATATGTATTTAATATAGATTCGAGACATAATTCGATAAAGTGCGGGGCGACACCGCATCGAACTATCCCTATATCGAATGACTCGATTCGAAAGGAATTCGAATTTTTCGATCCGGAAACCGGAATCGAGAAAGAAAGTGAAGAGAGCAAGGTACATTCGTACCAACCGCCTCATGTTTTTGGCAACATGATGGACTTATATGATACAGAACGTCTGACT
The DNA here is from genome assembly GCA_030737875.1 of Allium sativum. NCBI lineage: Eukaryota > Viridiplantae > Streptophyta > Magnoliopsida > Asparagales > Amaryllidaceae > Allium > Allium sativum. The sequence continues at coordinate 298,911,862 of CM060925.1, read as the reverse complement.
CAACCTCGGCATTCATTACAAAAAGTTTTTTGGAACGAGTAGTATGTGATACTCACGTACGGGAGCCAGCAACTCAACATTATTTGAAATAGGGAAATCTAACCTTTTGATTCGACAAGGGTTTGAACAATTTTCCTTTGTGCCTGTCACTACTCCGATCAAAGACTTTGGCTTGCTAGATACGACAAAAATAATTTTGAATATGATCTGCTATTTATACATAGTGAAGGAGATTAAGAGTCATGACTACAAAGGGTCGTGATTGTTAACAATTGTTCACATGGAAAAGGATTTCCTAACGAATTCAAAGCACATCTCGTCTACGATAAGTTGCACTTTGGAAGGAAAAATGTTAGCATGTCTTTTAGCAAGGCCACCAATGATCCAAATGACCACAGTTAAAAGCTTTGGATCTTGAGAACAAGACTAACTCATGACTTAGCTTCGGCTCGAAGCAGCTTAGATCGAACAAAACCAAGACCTCAGATCGAAAACCTTCGATTCGAACCTGTCGGATCGAATAAAGACTAGCCCAGGATCGAACGAAGTCCCAAATTGAATCATTCCATCCGGATCCTATTTGATCCGGAAAGAGCAGTTACCCCCATTTCTACACTCTCCGCGATCTCCTTATGACAAGGTGATGTTGCCACATGTCTACGTTCGAGTCAGATATCCACGAACCTACCCATGATCCATGAGTAACTGCCGTCACCAACTCCGAATAATCTGCTCTGAATTCCATATGTTCAATTCGAACCGACTGCGGTGCCTATTAAAACATCACTTCGAAGAGATTTGAGGGACTATTTGCCCTCATATACTTCACGCGTGCTCTAAAAAGCATCTAATAACATCAATCCGAGTTATTTTTAGATTGAATCATCATGTTTCAAGAAGTTTGAGTGTTGAATTGTGAGTATTTGAAGATAATACTCATTGTAATTGTAATTTCTTTGTGAACCAAGGAATTATAAAGTGGACGTAGACTCTTTTTCGCCTAACCTCTAAAAATCGTGTGTGATTGTTGTGATTTCCTCCTATCATTTTTATTTCTTCATTTTTTCATACAAATTCTAGTCTTTGGGTGTTGGTGCTATTTTTGAATCAAACATTACTATATACTTATATGAAGATTATATTAATTAATTATTTTAATTAAAAGTAAATTTAATAGAAAAATCTATAAACTTTGTATGCTGTGATATTAGTTAAAGGGTGTAGTAACCTTGACAGTACTAGAAAACAGTTCACATTCCACGAACACTTTCATAGAGATGGCAATGGAGACGGGTTTAGAGTCCAAATCCGATTTACCCACTATTTAAATCCGCTTCATTGGTGGTTCTGCGCGAGCAAACCTGCGGCTCGCTTTTGAGAGGTGCAGACCTATAGTTGACTCGGGGCAAGGCAACCCGTCCCAACCTGGCTTGCAATTTTGAAATGCCACGAAATCACCTTAGTAGTATAACAATTATTTGTTAATCTTTTTATGTATAAAAGGTTATAATATGGATATTATGCACTTTTAGTCGATAAGCTATAAGTTTTAATGTTAGTAAGTTGTGTTATTGATAATTATAGAGTAACAAATGCATATCATTAAAACTGTTATAATCATAGTTTTCATGACCGTGCCGCGAATCGAACTATAACGATTTAAGGTTAAAGGTTTTGAAGGTCCGACCGGTTGAACCGTTAAAGCCATGCTGATTTTTGTTGCATTGATTATATACTTGGAGCTGAAGAAATAAACTTGCAGCGAAGGAAAACACGCAAAAGCTGATTTCAGGGTTTGCTCTGAATCAATTGCCTATAAATAAAACTGCTTCAGGCGTTTCACTATTAGGCTTGTGCAGTAGCACCAAGCCGAGCCTAGTTTGTTGGGCTTGAGCGGAATTTTTGAAGGAATTTGGGTTATTAACCGGTTCTCCTTGGTCTAAACCGCGGGTTGGCCTGGTTTTAGTGTGGTTTGGACCGAATTTTGAGCTTTTAAGATTTTATCATATTCCGGACCGCTAAACCCGATGGTCCACGGTTAACCAAGGTTGGACCGTCGGCCCGGCCTGGTTATGAAAACACTACTTATAGTACAACTCAGTTTTATTATGTTTTCTTATTATTAAAAGAAAACTGTTTGTTGTATACAACTTATAATTTATTGACAAAAAATAAATTTACCTATGCTAGTACATGATTTCATCAGGTTATGGTGAGAGTTGTGTATGTCCTTAACTTTATGGGTTTCGAATTTGAATCAAAAATGCAGACTCACAGCGGGTCTATAGACCAGGATTCAAAAACCTCATGATCGGTTTGAAGCATAAAAAACCCATCCTAACCCACCCTCATTCTATCCCTACTCCTTTCCCATAAAACACAAAAGATACATCATGCTTACTATATAATAAGGGTGCGTTCTTAACCAACGCAAGCGGAGTATTAGAGCGTGGCTTTTGAGCGTGGCATTTGAGCGTGGTACTGTAGCAAACGGGGAATGTGTTTTTAGCTGATAACAGGGTATTTGAGCGTGGTATTTAATTGTTAAATTAATGGTTTTGATTTAATTAAATTCTAATTGCAGCAAACAAAACGACAACATATTTCATAAAATAAACGACAATGTTTTTCATAAAACATAAAGAACACAACGGTACTGGAATTAAAACAAGTACATGAAAATTTAAAATAAACGACAATGAGGTAATTGACTCAACTCCGTTGAAATAAACCCAGATATGCTCTCATCGGTAAGCTCCTGAACAATATCCACATTTCGCTCATCGTTGCGGAAAATCGTCAGAATCCCCCAAAGGTCCATACGCGCACCCGATCTCTGAAGAAGCTCCAAGCAACGAGCAGCAAGCTGTCTCGTATCGTCGGTCATAAACGAGCTGACACCTGTTACCTGTTTGCGCCTAGAGGGATGACTAGAAGGGGGATCGCCCGAAGCAATCCAACCAGTACAGAAACCCGCGTCGGCAGGGGAGAAATAAGCAGCTGGCACAGGCGCTGGTGGAGGTGCTGGTGCAGCAGGAGGGGCAACCTCAGGTATCGGATACGCACAAGTATCTTTCCACAAACAACCCTCGAACATAATGTCCTACTCTCGGAACTTCAACGGCGGGTTCCTCCAGAACGTCTGTAAGGTCTGCCACCGCCGGTACTCCAAAAATCATCTGGCCCGTCCAGATAATCGAACTCTATATTCCATACACCGCCAGATGTTCATAGCAGTCTGTCCCAATCGCGAAAAGAGCGCTTCATGTTGTCCCAATTATTTTTTATCTGGGTTTCTGTGAACTTCATATTATAACGGTCATTCATTGTTGCCGCGACTGTTGAGTAGAACCCACTGACGCCTGTATCGCGATCGGCTATAAACTCATCGCAAATGTCTATGAAAGCGGACTTCCGGTCGTCCGTCCAATTCGCAAATGGCTGCGAGGTAGCAGAGGTGGAAGAGGAAGCCATCTGCATAAACCAAAAAAAAATCAGAAAAATTCGTAAAAAACATATGTTATAGGAAATTGAAAAATAAACACAACCGTATATAAATTTACAGCTTTTGCAGCTTGAAATTGCTCGAAAAAATCGAAATTTGGGGGTTTAGGTGGGGGTTTTCGGGTTATGAAGGAAGAAGGGGGGAGTTGAGCGTGCCAAAAAAATGCTGCGAACGCACCCTAAAATACAGTGCTTCAGAGCAGAGAAACTATTTAAAAATTTTGTACACAACCGCAACATAATCCAAATAAAAATTTGCATACGTCTGCATTTATTTGTATATGTTACCTACGAACTGAAAAATAAAAATGTACTACACTGTAAATCTTTATATAGCTGCAGTGCATCAGAAAAAATAATCAGAAATTCTCTGCAAAATAAACTCGGAGAAATTTCTGTTTAGGCTCGTCCGGAATCCGCATGGGACGATAGATTCTATCAAGCCATACTGCAGGGGCTTTTGCTTCAACAACAAGCTGATTGTCAGGTGATCTGTAGACGAAATCTTCAAGAAATATTCTTGTTGCCGAAATGCGTGATACCCTCACTTTCACTACAAATTTGTCTCCACTCTGCAGTTACCAATAGTAACAATAACTAAGTTGAAGAGCGTTAAGGTTTTGAACTATTTGTGTTCAAATTAATTTTAACTTAGGAAAGACTAAGACACAGGATCGATCATTACGTACTCGTAGAGGTGCGTAAAACTGCAAAGACATGTCAGCAAGAGCCAAAGCCTGGCCATCTTGTGCCACTTGTGCGTCGGTGCCAAGGCCAAGCCTTTTAAAAAACTCATGGTGACCATGCTGGCAATAACTTGAGTTTTTGGCATTGTTCACAACGCCGTATTGGTCCAGTTCATAATCACGTACTTGCAGTTCACATTCCACGAACTACTTTGCCCTGAGAAATAATCAATAAAATAATTGGCTATATGTTCAAGGAAAATCAATGTTTATATAGATTACAAGTTCAAATAATCAAGGGACTTTGTCAATTCCACCCCAAGTTCGTCACCGACAAAGATAATAAAATAGTTAGTAACGATGAATATGATAAATTCAATAGACAAGACAGATTAATAAGCTCGTGGTTGTTGTCATCTATTAGTCCAGGGCTACTGTCTCAAGTTATCGGGTGCAAAACTGCAAATGACATATGGTCAACTATAGAGAGAAATTTTAATTCTCAATCTGCGGCCAAAGTGATGTTCTATAGAAAGCGACTACAGAATATGAAAAAGGGAGAATTACCCATGAGAGAATATCTGGGAAAAATCAAGACTATGCGACGCACTGGAAGCCGCAGGACAAAAAGTAACTGAGTATGAACAAGTGCTCACAATCTTGAATGGACTCAATGATGAATATGAAGCCGTTGTAGCAATTATTTCATCACGGAAAGTTATGTGTTTTATAGAGGATGCTCATGATATACTTCTTGCACATGAAGCAAGAGTGGAAATCAAGAAAACCCAAGAAAATGAGATGTCAATCAATTATTCTATTGCTAACAAAATAAAGGGCAACATAATAGAGGTGAACAACAAAATCAAAGGGGAAACTACTCCAATAGATCTCGTGGAAGAGTTAGATACAATAATAGTGCTAGTAGACCTAAGTGGCAAATTTGTGAAAAAATAAGGCATACGGCAATAAAATGCTACTTCAGATTTAATCAAAATTATACAGGAGGACAAAATTCAGGAAATCAAAGAAATCCAAATGCAAATGTTGCACAAGTCAGCAATGAGGCAAGCATGCAGAATAATGGAAATAGCAGAAATTCTAAACAGAGTGATGTAGCAGATCAAGAAACTATCCAAGACGAGAGCTGGTATACAGATTCAGGTGCAACGAATCATATAACGAACCATTTGGAAAATCTAAACTTGGGGAATAGGGACTACAAAGGTAAACAAAGTGTGTGCATGGGCAATGGTAATTCCATGCGTATCACTCATATAGGTAAGGGTACAATTAATGGTAAAAGAATTCTCCTCCTAAATAATTTACTTAGAGTACCAAAAATTAAGGAAATCCATATGAGTGCATCACAATTTGCCCATGACAACAAGGTAATCTTTGTGTTTTACCCTACATATTGTTTAGTAAATGACATGCTAACTAGAGATACTTTACTGCAGGGTAAGCAAGAAAATGGATTATACAAGTTCAATCATGCGAAATGCAACAATATCAACAAAGGAAAACAATGCAGTTCTGCAGTACATAATGTAGAAAGGAGTAGTGAAGTTTTTGATATATGTCATAACACGCTTGGTCATCCAAGCATTGGGATTGTAAAGCAGATTCTTAGTCATAATAATATCATTTGCTCTGGTATTCCTAATTCTTATATGTGCACTTATTGTCAAATGGAAAAAAGCCACAAGTTGGCTTTCCCCCAACTCTACTACAAGTTATTCAAGACCCCTAGAACTGATAACAACTAATTTGTGGGGTCCTGCACCCATACACTCAGATTATAGATATAAATACTATATTTCATTTGTTGATGCCTATACGAGATACATGTGGATATACTTTATGAAAACTAAAGATGAAACACACACCATCGTGACACAATTTATCACACACGTGGAAAACCAGTTAGGCACACAATTAAAAATAGTTCAAACTGACGGAGGATCTGAGTATGAACCCCTATCAAATTATTTTAACAAGAAAGGGATAAATCATAGAACAACATATCCATACACATCTGAGCAAAACAACCTAGTTAAGAGAAAACATCGTCATATAGTAGAAACGGGTCTGACTTTACTAGCTAAAGCTTCAATGAATCTGAAATTTTGGCCCGATGCATTCAATACTACAGACTATCTAATAAATAGACTGCCAATAGAAGTGCTGAATGGTTAGAGTCCTTATGAAAAGTTATATAAAGTCAGGCCTAACTACGGTTATTTGAAAGCGTTTGGATGTTTGTGCTATCCACACCTAAGGCCTTACAATAAACATAAACTAGAATTTAGGTCTAGGCCCTGCACTTTCATAGGATATAGTACAAATCAAAAGGGCTACATGTGTCTTGATGAAAATGGTAAAATCTTTGTTAACAGACACGTAGTGTTCAATGAAACCGTTTTTCCATTCAAAACTAAGGAGACAAAAACAACAAATAAAGTGTACAGCACCAAAGAATATGAAACATATATACATGTTCTTACTGATGTCGAAGATACAGGAGTAATTGAAAGGAGAACAGGCGAGAAATAGGATGAGTCTGATGAATCAAGGTCTGACACACATGAACCACCAGATCTATCATACAACTCACCTGAAAGGAGGTCAAATCAAGAAAGTGAGCAGCATGAAGATAATATAGAAAGTGAGACAGAAAGCAGCGAAGATATATACAACCTGAAACCAAACAAACTCCTACACCATCTCACCCAATGATAACTAGAGCTAAAATTTGGATTTTTAAGCCAAAACTATGCTCAGCTACACCGTCTGATGATGAACCAGCCACGTTCAGTCAGGCCATTGCCAATGGCAAGTGGAAGACAACCCTGAATGAAAAGTACCATGCACTCATTAGAAACAATACATGGGAATTAGTAAAGCCACCAGAAAATAAAAACATTATCGGTTGCAAGTGGACATAAAAAGTCAAAAAGAATCCAAATGGAACAGTAAATAGGTATAAAGCAAGGTTGGTAGCAAAGGGCTGCAAACAACAGCAAGGTTTTGACTTTAGCGAGATATTCTCCTCGGTAGTAAAACATACAACAATTAGGACAGTTCTAATCGTTGCACTCCAATAGGGATGGTGTCTTAGACAACTCGATGTAAACAATGTCGTTTGAATGGTACGTTACAAGAGGAATTTTATATGGAGCAGCCTGAAGGATATAATAAGGACACACAACTTGTATGCAGACTCAATAAAGCAATTTATGGGTTAAAGCATGCACCCAGAGTATGGTTTGACAAACTGAAAGACACACTAGCTAGACTAGGCTTTCAGTCTGCCAAATCAGACAATTCTTTGTTTATCAGGGAAAATTATAATGGAATTATATATGTGCTCATATATGTGGATGATCTTATTGTTACAGGTGATTGCAATGCAGAAATAAATCAATTGGTGCAACATCTGGACAAGCAGTTTTCTATAAAGGACCTGGGTGAATTAAACTATTTTTTAGGCATAGAAATAAAGAGGATATCAAGCTCAGAAATCATTTTACTTCAGAGAAAATACATCAATGAGCTATTAAAAAGAACAAAAATGTCTAAAGCAAAGTCTCAAGCAACACCTATGATAAGCAATCAGCAATACTCCAAAAACAGGGGAGAATCGATACCTAATATAACTAAGTACAGGAGTATAGTTGGTGCACTACAGTACACTGATATAACTCGACCTGATATAGCTTTCAGCACTAGTAAAGTTTGTCAATTCATGCAGGCACCGCTGAAAGAACACATGAAAGTAGTAAAAAGAGTGCTAAAATACTTAAAGGGAACAACTAACTATGGATTATCTATAAAAGCTGCAAAGAACTTATGCATTACAGGGTATACAGATGCTGATTGGGCTTCAAACATAGATGACAGATGACCTACAACAGGTTATTGCATATACTTCGGATGAAACTTAATATCATGGTGTTCAAAGAAACAGCCAACCATATCAGATCGAGAATAGAAGCAGAATATAGAAGTGTGGCAAATACAACTGCTGAAATAATATGGGTTCAGTCATTACTAAAAGAGCTACGAGTACAAATCAGTGGCAAACCTATAATTTGGTGTGACAATCAAATTGCGGTGTACATGGCAGCAAACCCAGTTTAACATGGAAGAACAAAACATGCAGAAATTGATCTACATTTTATGAGAGAACAAGTAGCTAAAGGGAACATAGAAATCAATCACATACCAGCATATTATCAATGAGCAGATACCTTAACAAAATCACTCTTAGCACCAAACTTTACAAGATACAGAGAAGAATTAAGAGTAAAGAGGTTACCTTGTTCACTTACCCAATCCGACATTCAGGAGCAAGGAAGAGATAATAGAAAGTCAGAGAAGCCTCCGAAATAAGAGAATGAATCGATGCCGCACCGCTTTTCACTTAACATAATATATAGCCTTGGGTTGTTCATGGGCTCAGCCCACTTAGCTTCTTTTGTAATTACTTTTAGTCCATTATCTTTGTATATAAATATGCTTGTATACTCTGTACGTTTATTATTAATAATAAAATCTTCCTGTTCATTCACAAATACACTTCTATTTGAAACTTCAACACAAGAAATTCTGAAAATCGAATTTGGTATCAGAGCCATTTTCAAATCTGCATTTCAAAACAACATAAGAAATTTTATTGGCAGATTCATCAGTTAGATTTCATCATCTGAATCTGACTCATCAAAGATCTTCCCTGGATCTTATCATTTGAGATTTTCGGCTCCTGAATTGATCAAGCCACTGTGCCACGCTTAGATTTAACTGGCTGCATCAGTGATTCAATCATCAAGAGTGAGGAAAACAAATCTGAATCATTCCCTACCGATCAAACTACTTCAAGAAGCATTCAGAATCAAGAAAAAGAGCATCAAGAAAGCAATCAGAAACTTTTTCAACTAAAAACTCAGTGTGAAAAACAGGCATCATCACTTAAAACCTTTATGTGCCCAAGATCTTGATCACAAAGCAACTTCTTGAGCAATTCAATTCGAGGCAAAGAAGTTCAGTTTGGTTACCTCTGTTCTGTGTCATTTATCCTCACTGTTTTTCTCAAGATGACAAACAGCAATGTCGAATCCAGCAATACGTCAGGGACATCACAGCCTGCAAATCCACCTGCAAATCCTCCCAAAAATGTGATCAGTCTAAAAAGTCAACTAATCACCATTCCTCTTGACCAAAAAAACTATCTTCTTTGGAAATTACAGGTGGAAACCTCTCTTCAAGGATATGGTCTGGAAGGTTACATTCATGGCACCATACCAATCCCACCAAGGTTTGCCACTGATGCATCAAATACAATAATAAGCAATGATGATTATACATCATACTATAGGCAAGAAAGATTAATTAGTGCATGGTTATTATCATCCATCAGTGCTGCTCTACTGCCACAAGTTATAGGGTGTAAGACAGCTAATGAAATTTGGAACACCTGTGAAAAAATCTTTAATTCACAGTCTGCAGCCAAGTCCTTATTCTATAAAAGGCAACTTCAAAATTGCAAGAAAGACAATATGAGTATGAGTGAATATTTAGCAAAAGTTAAAATATTTGTGATATGTTGAAAGCCTCAGGAACCAATGTTGAGGAATCTGATCAGGTTCTGTCCCTGGTTAATGGACTTGGAGATGAATATGTGTAATGGCGGGATTTTTCAAGCCTCTGATATCTATTTTAATATAGAGATTTAAATCAAAAGCAAATAAAGGAAAACAAATTTAAGGAGATTAACACTTATATATATATATACATATATATATACATACATATATAAATATATATATATATATATTCATACACATATAAGTTACGGCCAAATATGCATGTATATATGCATGTATACACCATTTCAATTAGCAACAAACAAGAGAGTTTAGACCAAAACAAAAGAAAGTGCAAAATCCATCATTTAGTAGTAGATTTGGACTTAAATATCACCTCATACATAATATCTGCGCATTTGTAAGAATGCAAAACAAATATCAAAGAGAGGAAACCAATTCTCTTGTATATTGATTTGAAGGGTTGAGCTTGGCATTAAATGAAAGTAAGCTTTGCATTAAATGCAAACATAGTCTCATGTACTTTGAAGAGGGAAATAAGGGTTGGTAGGAATCATCTCTTGTGAAGGGTACTTACATGTTTGCTGTAACAATTTTGCACCACAAATATAGGAGAGAGAAAGGGGGTAGGTAGGAAAGTTGGCTGTAGAAACTTTAGAGATCTTTGCCTATAAATACACGTCCAATTCCATGCATTTTCTCTTTACAAAGAATACAAGAAAGTGCTGAAATTTTATCCATCTCAAACAAGAATTCAGGAGCTTATTTACAAGTGAGTAAAACCTCACTTAAGTCAAGATAGATTGCAAGTTTACTGTAAACTGTTTGTGTATGCTTTCATGTATGATCATCAATGCAAGTTCACAATGTTTTATCACCAGTATAGTGTTAATATACCAAGTTCATATCATCATTTAAATATATATTTGCAAGTACAGATGAAATAGAAATGGGTATCACTTTGATCTTGATCAAAGAATTTCTGCAGTTTTGTTTACTGTCAAAACAAAACTCTGCAAAATGAAAATACCTGGTAGAGCACAAATCACAAGTATACAAACATATACATATGTTATACTTATATACAAATATATATATATAACCTTATAGTATGAACAACATCAAGATATATGTGTTTGAGAACAAGAAACAGAAGGTAGCAGGTTCTCTGTAATCAACAATTAAAATCCGAAAATCAAAATGTCGTAGAAATGAAATACAGTGGTTCGAATGCAATCATGATAGGAAATAATGATTTTTAAAAGTAATTTCACGATTTTTAATGTTGAGATAAGGGAGAATGATTGAGATATCCGAAAATGGCACTTTGACCAAACTCCGGCGATCGACGACGATGAGGGTCGGGTCGTGGAGCGTAGAGGAGCTGCACACATCGGGGAACTCGAGAAAAATGTCAAACGATTTTTCCATTGGGTGAATCGAGCTGTCGAGCTCAATTTAGGATTTTAATGGCTGAATGGGTTCGAACGTTTGGCGGCGACGTGGGGGAACCATAGGCGATCGAGTTGGCCGAAGTTTGGCGTGGAGCGGCGTTGGGTCTTGGCGGAGCTAACGGCGGCGGTGCGAGGCGTTCAGGTGGTCGGAGGCGATGAGTCGAGCTCGGTTTAGGTGGTACACTTTTCGAGCTGTGTACCGGAAGTTTTGGTGGAGTGGCGAAATCGAGGAGGAGGCGACGATGGGCGGTGGTGATGGGTTAGTCGTGATCAGTGGACGAAGTAGAGTTTGTGGGTGGTGGTTCGGTAGTCGTACGGTGGCGGGGGAGGCCGTGCACGTGCACAGCTGTGCACGTTTGCACAGTAGATCGAGAGCAAGAAAATGGAGAAGGAAGGGGGTGGCTTGGCACGATGGATTTGAATGATCCATCAGTGGATCACCATGGTTTCGGAGCTGATCCAAGTGGCTTGGCACGAGATGTTTGGCGCGTGGGTTTGGCAAGTGAACATCGGTGGTCAACCGTGGGGATCACTTGATTTTTGAGATTCCGAAATTGACTTGGTAAATACAAGCGAGAATAGAGTTTCAAAGGCAAGAATTTTATTTAATCGAATTTAATGAAATTAAATAAATAAATATAATTGATCAGTAATTAATTAATTTAAATAAAAATATAGTTTTTATTTAATATGGCGTAAACCAGTGGAACAGTCAAGACGACAGTGAGGTCCCAAAATCGAAGTTGTTCGAAGAAGTTCGTCGAGTTAGAACTTGAGTTTTAAAAGATAATTTAATTTAAATAAATTATAAAACAATTTATTTAAGTTTAAATAAAGGAACATAAATATTTGACAAATCAAATCGGAGTATAGAACATTGTCTAACAGTCGATGACAAGCGAGATAAAACACCGTGTGCGTAGCACGGGCTTTTTTCTGTACACTTTCAAATATTGATAAAAACTGTTTAACATCTTGTGTATGACACACACACTTTAACTATACAATTGAAAGTGATACTTAAGATATCCAGATATGAACCCGAGAATTTTATACCTTATATATAATTATAAAAGCAGGATGTGCAACTGCATTAAACACAGTAAGCTGATAATAAATTATCGACTATAAAAGATATTTCGTACATCGTTTCGAAGAGTCCGGAATTTACATTCCACTTCGACTCGAATTATACGACGTATACCGGAAATCGGTAAAGATGAAGAATGCAAGCACCATTCCAAAATAGTATCTACGGTCTGTTCAATCCCAGAACAGATCCGAACAGTCGGATATCTGACAACGTATATCGATCAGATTTTACACATCGACTTTACATAAGTGTATTATGTTGGTGGCGGAGAGATTCGTTTCTTTAGCCTTATACCCAGAATATATTTGTGAAACAAATGAGTGATCTGTCCGATAGGGCGGTGTGATATTCAAAGACGTTGGAGAATAATCCGTCAACAGTAAACGTGACTTCAAACCTCACAACCCAGAAAGACAATAGTTGGGCTAGGCAGCATGGCTAGTTGGGTCATACCCAAGCAGGGTATATTATCACTATCTAGAGTATTTCCTTTTGTTTCTTAAATATATATTCACTGCTGTAACTTCGGTAATCGGTGGGTCATTACCAACCGTGGAGGTGGTAATATATTCGTTACACTCAAGCTAAATGAGTGGACGGTCATGTGTGGTCGGGTTGCAGGATGTTCTTGTTGAACCCCAGTGTATCCTCTCTAGAGTACACGGATCGGTGGGTGCTCCCATACCCTGTCAGTTAGAAACCAAATTCCAATAAGCGCTCGACGGTTTTAGATTTTTTTTATGTACGTGAACGTGAGATGCAAGCGATTCACTAGATGATTATTTATTTGATAAATACTATCGTAAATATCAAATGTTTTGATATCAAAATACAAGGGTCATTTTCTATATGTTAGTTATGGAATTGGGTTTTAGATTTCTAAAGTAATTGAATCTATTAATAACGGAACACCTTACTCCTTATTTCCCTGTTTACATCTTTTTAACTGTGTTTATTCACACCAGTCCCCTGACTGACCCGGAGTTTATTTTCTGTGTTTTCCCTAAACTCTTAGGTACTCATAATATTTATTATGAGTAGGCAAGTAATTCAGGTTGGCAAATGAAACCTTACGAAGTTCAAGTTGCAGGACAAGTCTAGTAGTTTTAACTACACCTATGTATCCAGTTAGATTTGTATTTCCATATCATGATGTATTATTATGTGAATGTACTATGATGATGTAAGTTGTTGATGTATTATAATGTATCAGACCCTATGATGTAATGTATTTGTATTTTTAAATTCCACTGTGAGATTTCTGATAACTTCTTATTCTTCTATTCTATTAGTTCTATCTTTTCTATCTCATCTTCTAATTTCTTTCAATAATGACACGGTTCTCGAAGGGTCGAAAATCGCGCCGTTACAATATGTAGCCGTAGTGGCTATTATTACATCACAAAAGGTTACTCCCCCATTAGATGATGTGCACTCTATGTTACTTTCTCATGAGGCAAGAATCTCTCACAAGAAACCCAATGATTCAGACTACTCACTCAATTATGCTGCTAATAATAGAGGTAGGGGCAAGGAAATTACAGAAACAACTCTAATCAGAGAGGAGGTTACCCTTCTCAAGAAAGAGGAAGAGGCAAATGGTCAAACAACAATAAACCTAAATATGTGTGAGGGTTGGCCACACTGCACTCAAATGTTATTTCAGATTTAACTCAAACTACACTGGAAATCAAGGAAATAAGAGTAATAGTGACAACAACCTCAATGCTAATATGGCACATACACAACCTGAATCATCAAATCAAGCACAGTGCAATCAAGCTGATACAAACAAGCCAGACTCTATATTGGATGATAACTGGTTTCCAGACTCGGGTGTTACAAATCATATGACCAACAATCTTGACAATCTCAACCTTGGAAATAAGGAGTACAAAGGTAATCAATTAATAACCATGGGTGATGGTAAGTGCATAAGTATTTCTCGTATTGGTAATGCTCTATTAAAAGGTAAGAAACAATTAATTTTGCACAAACTATTAAGGGTACCCAAAATTAGGAAAAACCTAATGAGTGTGTCACAATTTACAAAGGACAACAATGTTTATTTTGAATTCTACCCTAACATTTGTGTAGTTAAAGACATGATAACACATGAAATCTTATTGCAGGGTGATGAAGCACATGGTCTGTACAAATTCAAGTTTGGAAATCAACTTCCCACAGCAAAAGAAAAACAATGTCTTGCTTCTACTATTGAAAATCAAAATAGTAACAGCCATAATGTCTTTGATCTGCGGCATCATAAATTGGGTTACCCAAGTGTTAAAATTGTCACGAATGTTCTGAATAATAGTAAAATTCCTTACTGTGATATAAAATTACCATATGTCTGCACATATTGCCAAACGGGTAAAAATCACAAATTACCATTTGAAGACTCATCCACTCTCTATTCTAATCCCATTGATCTAATAGCTACTGACTTATGGGGCCCAGCCTCTATATCATCTGACTTTGGAGATAAATACTACATTTCTTTTATTGATGCTTATTCCAGATATACATGGATTTATTTCTTAAAGTCCAAATCTGATGCTTATGATGTGGTTATAAAATTCCTGAATATGATAGAAAATCAGTTTAAAACTAGAGTGAAAGTATTTCAGACTGATGGTGGTACTGAATATAAAACTCTTAGTAAATATTTTGATGAAAAAGGGATAATCCACAGACTCACATGCCCATACACATCTGAGCAAAATGGTTTAGCTGAAAGAAAGCACAGATACATTGTAGAAAGTGGCTTAACTCTACTAGCACAAGCTTCACTACCTCTGAAATTCTGGTCTGAATCATTTAACACTGCGGTATATCTAATTAATAGAATGCCAACCAAAGTGTTAAATGATATCAGCCCACTTGAAGCATTGTATAAAGTTAAACCAAATTATCATGAGTTAAAGGCCTCTGGATGTCAGTGCTTTCCTTATCTCAGACCTTACAACACTAACAAACTCAATTTTAGATCAAAATCTTGCACCCTTTTGGGCAATGATGTTAAACAAAAGGGGTACAGATGCATTGATGAAAATGGCAGAATCTATATAAGCAGGCATGTCATATTCAATGAGAGTGTCTATCCTTATGCTTAATCCAATATCAAAACCACAAATAAGGTAATCAATAAAGAGGTAAATATACCTGATATTCCAGTATAACCTGAATTACCATCAGCAGCAAATGAAAGGATGGCTGTTGATCAAGTCATACATATCACTGAGAATAATCAACCTATCAACAGTGAGCCTGTCAGCCTCGCCACTCCAGCACCTGCACACAACAACAATGAAGAATCAGAAACTCAAAATCAACCAGTCTCTACTGAAGAAAACAATGAAGACTCACCTGCCACTGATGACAATACAAGGCAGCCTGAACAGCACACTGATCCTCCTCTCACCACCACTGGCCATCATATGCAGACCAAATCCAAAAGTGGTATATTCAAACCAAAGACATACCTGATCACAGAAAGCAAGGATGAACCAACAAACTACACTCAAGCCATCAAGCATAATGAATGGAAAATAGCAATGGACGAAGAATTCAGTGCACTAATCAGAAATAAAACATGGACCTTGTCCCTTAACCACTCAACAAGAATATAATAGGCTGCAAGTGGACTTACAGGGTTAAGAGAAATCCTGATGGCACCGTCAATAGATACAAAGCTAGACTGGTTGCAAAAGGCTTTACTCAAGAGTATAGATTTGACTACAGAGAGACATTCTCACCTGCAATCAAGCCCACTACAATCAGATTAGTGTTTACTATAGCACTCAAAAATCATTGGAATATTCAACACCTAGATGTCAACAATGCTTTCCTTAATGGCAATCTGGAAGAGGGAACATATATGGAACAACCAGAAGGATAGATTCAAGACTCAAGACTTGTGTGCAAACTTAGCAAAGCAATCTATGGATTGAAACAGGCACCCAGAGTATGGTTTGATAAACTCAAGTCAACTCTAAGCTCTCTGGGATACAGGCCAACTAAATCTGACTCATCTCTATTCACAAAAATTACACAATCACTTACTATATACATACTAATTTATCACTACAAGAAAAACAGCAAATAGCAGCGGCAGAAAACGCTGCTAATCCATTGCTAAACAGGCATTAGCGACAGATTTCCTACATAAACGTTCGGTCGGCAAAACCCTTGACGGTATCTGTGTCAGATTTTGCGACGGAATTTTGCAAGAATTTTCCGACAATTTACCGTCATTTTACTAATTTTATAACAAAAATAAATATTATTTATTAATTTACTTTTATTTTAATTTTTATTTATATACCGATGATTTACCGACGGAATATTAATTTAGTATAAAATATTATTTACAAAATCTGTCGGTAAACCCTTACTAATTAAAAAGGGATTAGCAACAAAAAGTTTTGCCAAAAAATCTTGCTCTTTTTTTTGTCGGTAAACCCTTACTATTCAGCAAAGGTTTAGCGACGGAAATAAATTGGTGTAAGTTACCTTTTATTGTTTTTGTTGGTAATTTGACGGTAAAATCTTTCAAATCAGTGTCGAATTTACGACGGAACGTTTGGAACGTATTTATTTAGCTTTCCTGCTTTGATACTAATACGTCGGTATTCCCTTTCTGATATGGCATTAACTCTTTTTACCGTCCCGCTCTTTCAGCTTTCCAAATTAATTTTATTCTGCTTATTCAGTTACAAATACTAATATTAAAAGCGAGCGAAAAACAGTATAAAATTGTCATCCACGTACAAATAACTCTTAAGCAACAACACAACATAGATAATATTAGCATATCACATAAAAAACATACACAATCCTTCATTTCGTGCACCAAGCTAAATTATGAACAACAAAATTATTCAGCTGGTGTGAACGTTAAACCACATACAACTCATGACCATCGCAACAGTACTAAAACCCATAACTGCCAAAATAACAAACATATCCATAGTTGTGCTACAACCACATCACTACAAAACAAGTCATAACATACCAATCAAGCTACGCAGATGACGATGGCGAAGGAGCCAACGAACGAGACATAGATAGCGAAGGCGAACGTGAAACTCTTTCTTAGCCCTTGAGTATTGCCCTCACCTTTGCCAGTTGTGCTTCAAATGCCTCCTTATTTGCCTTCTGTTGTTCAGAGAGTCTTGCTCGTTCTGCTCTTTCACTCTCAAGCTCGATGCGCATCTCCTCGACAGTTTTTTGTAGCTCGAGCTTATTAAACTGACGTCCACGAGCTACAAATAACTGTAGCGGCAGCCTTAGCGACCTTATTAAACACAAATAATGACAGACTTGTACCTGGTAAGCTTTGAACCACACAAAAATGACAAGTTTTTATAACAGGCCATTACTGTACAGGCATCAAATGCAAAAAAAAAAAAAAAAAAAAGGAAAAAAAACTTGCACCTGATAAGCATCGCAAACCCTTCAATGCACATTTATCACATGTTCTTATCACTATCCTTCTTCATTACTCTCTGAGAGACATGTTCTTATCACTATCCTTCTTCATTACTTTGCCCATAGCCATCTCAAAATATTCTTGACTTACGTAATGCAAACATTCCTGCTTCTGTGCACACAGCCTGAAACAACATGTTACATAATATTCCAATTTAATTTCAACTTTTGATTTCCAAAACCTAGCAAATCGGACATCCTATTAATAATTAATGAAATTTAAATAAATCAATATGAAAATCAATGCAGAAGAGTCTCATTCCATTATCAATCTTGTAACAAGAGAACTAGCGACAAACATTGCCAAGAAATGTCATGGAAATAATAGGTTCACCTTAAATATGAACTTCATCTTTAATAATAACCGTAAAGCACTAAAATAAATCGCAAACATCACAAAACACAAATGAGTTAACAGGTTTGGATTTCAATCTGAATAATTATTACTTTTAATTCTTAACTGCAACATTTTTTATATAAAAATGACGAAGATGATCAGATACTAACTAAAACAAAACAAAATTTACATCCTTCTTGTCATATATTTTTTCAATTTCTTTATGCCTATTGCATCACTGTTATTTTGTACCTTTCCCATAACATTTTGCATGGTTTTATTTTTCATTCACATATCATATCCACTATTTATCTTCGCCAGCAATAACAATAGATAAGTGGAAACACGCGGACAATAATCAATTGTTTGAATTCATCTAGTTCGAATAATACTTTTTATGCATTGCCAAAGTATTATCATATTGGATTTTAAGTAGACTTGCCTTGAGTTCTGGCACCACTCATTTTTCCAACAATTTTCTTCAGATCAATACCTCGCATCAAGCTCGTCCTCCTTAAATGGATCTTTGGAATATCACATCAAGACTGAAATTAGAAGAGTAACTAATTAGATCATACAATCAGAGAAGAAAATCGAATGAAGTGATAGTGTAGCATGCAAAATATAAAGGAATATCGACCTTTTTGGCATTATAAATAAATTTTACGCTTACGTCTTCATTGGGGTTAGGAAATTCAATCTTTTAGACAATACGTCCAGGCCTAAGAAGGGCTATATCCAAAACAACAATCCTGTTTGCGGCCATCAAAACCTACAGAAGATGAAGCATTTAAGTTGCACATGAGCACTGAAACCATTTAAAAAAAGGATTTAAGAATATTCATGATACATCATCAAATGAGGAAAAAAAAGAAAAGTACTTTAATTTTATTGGATGCTTCAAATCCATCGAGCTGATTCAAAAGTTCCAACATAGTTCTTTGTATTTACTGTCACTATTACCGGTTCCAGATTCCATTCTAGCAGATCCAATGTTGTCTATCTCATGCATAAAGATGATTGAATGGGCATCTTCCCTATCCATGACAAAAAGTTCACAAACCATTCTAAAGCATTCACCAATGTACTTCTAAACCAACTGAAAACCAGATACTCTCTCACTGCTCTAGCCAGAAAAGTTTTCCTGTACTCGGTGACCCATAAGGCAAAACACCCAAAAAATGTTCAGAAAAACGATGAAAGTTCCAGCACTGTTCTTTGTAAATATCAGCAGATCTCAAGGACAAGTTGTTAACTCCATAAAACAAAGAACAGATGAAGAAATACCATTTAAAGAACATATGACGACAAATAATGTTCAGAAAAACTATGAAACTATCAAATACGAGTTAATGTTCTTCATTCAAACTTCTTAAATCATTGATTTAACGGTCAAACTCTACACTCCAGATGTTAACCAATGTTCAGAAAACTATAGGATTGGGGATTCTCAAAACCTAAAAAATCGAACGGCCCAGAAACGATCAAAACCAGGAATAAAGTTCAAGAGCAGAGCATATAAATATATATGATATAACAAGAACAAAATACCTTGAATATCTTTCATTCCTTGGCTGCAGCAGGTTTTAGAGAAATCGACAATTCCTGTTTCAATAAAGTACAATAACGGAGGAGGATTTAGAGTCATTGGTGAGCTCGCGGGCAGGCACGTCGAGAGGAGGAAGTGAGAGGACGGAGGAGGAGTAGGCGGGGCTAGGTCAGATTGGGAGGAAGCCTCCATTATCTATTTGGAGACGTACATGGGTTCAGATCTAGGTATAGCGAATTTTGGTGGATGGAGTTAATAGTGTTTGAACCCAACAACGAATTTTTAATGGAAGGGCAATAGTCCCGAAGAGAATGGATAGCCAAATTTTGGTGGATGGAGCCAAAAGTTTACAAAGAGCGCCAAAAACAAAAATTTAGCGTATGAACCCAAATAACGTCAAATAAGTGGACTGTAATTATTTTTCTAACATCTATAAATACAATACTTTTTAGAAAAGAAATATATATTAGTTATTAGTTAATAATATAATATTATAATTGAATGTATTCATTACAGTTTTTTTAAAATAGTTATTGAATATTTATTAGCAATATCACTTAATACAAAAACAACTATGGATTAAAATTTACAATTTTTAGAAAATATTTCACAGTCGGAGCCAAAATTTTCATTACTCAGAACTAAGTAACTTGTATTCTTCGGAGAAGATTGTTACAAAAATATTATATTTAAAAAAAAATAACATGAAAATTGATTTTTGTTTGGAAAAACTACAAAATTATATTTTTAAAATTTATGAGTGTTGTATTTTTATAATATTTTAAAACTTACGTCAAAAAAATTTATAACTTCAAATTTTTATTTTTGAATTTCTTGAAATTTTTAGTTTTTGTTTTTAAATTATATGAAATATTAAACAGTAAATATAAATTTAAATTCATCTACTGCAACTACTATAAAAGGTCTATTGTTAAACTTCATTTATTGCAACTGTCGTGTGTCGCCTGATGCAAATAGCTAGTTGCAACAGGGTATTTTTCTTATAGTGTATCTTCGAGTCGTGTTATTTATACTTGGTCTCGTCATTGATTCGAGACTCGAGTGGCGGTACCAGCTCCCGTGCTTGGGGTGCCGATCCGGTGTTCGGT
The DNA here is from genome assembly GCA_030737875.1 of Allium sativum. Lineage (NCBI taxonomy): Eukaryota > Viridiplantae > Streptophyta > Magnoliopsida > Asparagales > Amaryllidaceae > Allium > Allium sativum. The sequence goes on along the minus strand of CM060925.1, from coordinate 298,891,031 downwards.
GTGTGCAAGCTAGTTATGATAGTTAATCAAACATATCATACAAAAGGTAAACACATCACTAGCATAGAGAACTGAACAATCTCTTTACTAATAAACTTGCTTAAAAATGAATTAAGAGTGCAAAAAAATAATATAGAAATAAGATAAACGAGCACAAAACAAACCAGAACTAAAGGCACTCACAAGTCGAAACCCAGTAAACAATGACATCAAGCCCTCTCTTCCTTCTCCAAAATAAAACTGCACAATTCAAAACAAAAATGGACAGATTTTCCTCTATGTTTGTTAACATCCAACAAACCCAAATCCCCATAATATATATGCTTTCCAAATTGACATCAACAAATTTAGTTTAATCCAATATAACATAATCCAATTCAATATTTCCAATCAGTTTATCTATCCTACCAGACAATTAACGTCCACAGGCAATACATTCTCAAACCACCAATTCCACCGAACTGTTAAATGATGTTTAGGTTGTTGATACGTATAAACTACAAATGGATTTAAATATAGTAGTGAGTGAAATTTTTTTACCTTAATGACGTTGAGATATCTGAAACAGCACATCGCTTACTCAAATTGGGTTTCAAATTTCACGCTTCCTCATCCCTCTCCGAAATAGAATTGGGTGAAATCGTTGTATGAAATTGAATTGGGTTTCGAAGGTGTTTTGGTATTTGGGTTTTCAATTTTATATCTAGGGTTCGTTGTTGGCCGATTGTGGATGCAGGTTATTGGGTGAAACTGCTGTTTGGTGACCAAATCAGCGTGGATTGTGATGGTGTCGCTCCGACGTTATTGTCAAGGCAGAACCTAATTTTTGATCTAGAACAAGTATTGAATCTCTCGATTTGCCCATAATTCGATTGTTTCCAATTTTAAGGTAAAATTTCAGATCTAAAATTTGTTTTCAATTTTGGATCTGAACATGATAAAAAGAAGAAGCGAGGTGTTTTAATCGAGGAGCCAGGTTGGAATGAGCGGACCGATAAGAGTGGAATAAAAACCAACGGTAGATGGATAAAGTGGAATCAGGTGGAGCCAGAATTTGTAGAAAACAAAGCGGCAAAATTATTGGTTTGAAGGGAAAATTTCAATTGGCGCCAAGATAGAAAATAAATTCAATCCAGAGGGAAAAGGATGGGCCGAAGACAAAATTTTTGCTATTTAAACCAAAAGAATACTTGTATATACTAATTAACTAACAATTATGACTAAAGATAACCTTAAAATGCATATAGATAGTAGAAGCAATAACTAACAAATTTTTTTTTAACTTTTTCAAATTTTTTTTAAACTTCTATGAGTTTTCTAAAATGTTAACAAGTAAGAAATTCGAATTAATAAGCAAAAATTGATTGCTAGACAATTAATTATTACTTATTAATTTTTATTTGTTGATTATTATTTATTATTAGGGGTGCAAAACGGTCGAACTGGACCAGACAATAAAATCGAACTGGACACGAACCGAACAATAATTACGCTTAGGCAAATCCTGTTGTCTTAGCTATCATTTCATAAGTATCAACAATAATTATCAACAATAATTATAAAATATAAGTTTCAACTGTAATTAGTAAACACAATTATATAAATATTGAATACTATGTATCATTTCATAAAGTATTAAATTTTATTATTAATTATTAAATAATAATGATAAGAAACTGATATTTTCATCTCTCGCAAATCTGTTGGAATTCTGCTATTTACTATTAAACTTTGAACTTATAAGTTACCAAATATTAATTATATTTATTTACTATTAAACATAATTAATAAATATTAATTATAACTTAGTAATATTTAATAATTTACAATAGTAATTTATTTTATATAATAACTAAAAATAATAAATTATTATTTATAAGTTTTTAAATATTATAAAATTTTACATTTTCTAAAAAGAATAACTTATATGGTAATGTTTGAATTTTTTGAATTTCGAAATTCTTTAATATTTATTTAGTTTCTCATTTTTAAACTTTGAACACTTTGTTTTTCTTAATTACTATTTGTTTATTAATTAATGCATGCTAATCATCGATTATCAAAATAAATTTAATTAAACAACGAATATTAATCTATTTTATTAATTATTATTACCTCTTATTTATATTTTATAGTAATTAATAATGAATTAATGCTAACTACTGAATATTATTTACTTTTATTAGTAATTATTTATTATTAATATATTATTAACATTAATTATTTAAAATTTATATGTACTTATTAATTACTTATTGAATTTAGGAAACATGTATACTGAAATCACAATATACACAGTATAAAAGAACATGATATTATATATGTATATATAATCTTACAATTTAAATTCTGATCTTTATAAACTGAAAATGTGTTGTCTCGCAATATATTAGAGATAAGTGCACTACTTAAATCTTATGCTCAGCTGTAATTAATCACTAATTAAATATTTATTATTAATGATAGATTACCAACATATAATTATTAATAGTAGATATTAATTTATAATAACTTATATATACTTATATTAACTATCACATATCAATTATTAATTATTTAGTAGTACATTAATATGCATGAAAATAATAACTTGTATGGTAATGTTTGAATTTTTTGAATTTCAAAATTCTTTAATATTTATTTAACTTCTTATTTTTAAACTTTGACCATTTTGTTTTTCTTAATTACTAATTATTTATCAAATAATACGTACCAATCAATTTTCTAAAAGCAAATATGTATTAATAATTTCTTGATATTAATTTAATTAATCGTATTAAGGACTATTAAATAATCATTGATTATCAAAACAAATTTAATAAACATCGAACAACAATGTACTTTATTAATTACTATTACCTCTTATTTATATTATATGGTAATTAATAATTAATCAGCATTAATTTTCAAAAAAAAAAATTAATCCGCATTAACTATTGAATTTTATTTACTTCTAATAATTATTATTTATTATTAATTACTAATGTGTTATTAACATTAATTATTTAAAATTTAAATTTACTAATTAATTACTAAGTAATAACACAAATTTAAAACATTTAATAAATAAAAAATATAAAAGTTCGTTTCAAATCTCTTGGAAAATTGCAGGAAAATAGCTTCAAAATTATGTCGATGGTAATCCGACTCTATTAGCAACGGAATTTAGCGTCAAATATTATATGACGGTAAAGAGCTGCAATTTCCATTGACTTAGCGACAGAATTAGTATTCGACAGTAATAATTTATAATGAGATGACACATAAAATCCAAAATATTTTCTCTTACGAAGCCCATGGAAATCCACCGCTAATTAGCGAAGGAATTTTCCGCTGCTAAAAATCTGTCGCTAATCTAGGTTTTTCTTGTAGTGTATGTTGATGATTTAATTGTTACAGGGAACAGTGATACTGAAATAACAAATCTTATCAAGTACATGAACAAAGAGTTTTCCATCAAAAACTCGGGTGACATCAACTATTTCTTAGGCATTGAAGCCAAAAGGATTTCAAAATCAGAGATGCTACTAAATCAAAGAAAATATATCACTGAATGGTTAGTTAGAACAAACATGCTTGAAGCCAAATCTCAACCAACCCCTATGATTTCTAGTCAAAATTACTCTAAAAACAGGGGAGAAGCCATAAACAATATCAAGCAATACAGGAGTGTTGTGGAGGCACTACAATATGCCACCATAACAAGGCCTGACATATCCTTCAGTGTTAACAAAGTATCTCAATTCTTGCAGGAACCCAAGGATGAGCACTAGAAAGCTGTGAAAAGGATCCTAAGATACTTAAAAGGCACTCTGGACTATGGACTTACACTAAAAGGCAGTAAAGACCTAAACATCACTGGATTTACAGACTCAGACTGGGCTGCAGATCTAGATGATAGAAGATCTACCACTGGATAATGTATATACTTGGGAAACAATCTAATATCATGGAGTTCAAAAAACAATCTACCATATCGAAATCAAGTGCAGAGGCAGAATATAGAAGTATTGCGTGTGCTACAGCTGAAATCATGTGGATAAAAGCTATACTAAAGGAACTGAAACTAAGCAACTCATCAAAAGCTACAATCTGGTGTGATAATCAGAGTTCAATTTATATGTCAGCTAATCCAATTCAGCATGCTCGAACAAAACTGTAACACCCCACGCCCGCTATGGTCACTCACTATGGGAATGCCATAGCATCGGTGGAGTATTTTAGTGAATATAGAACAGAAAAATTACAACAAGACAGATATAAATAGTACTTGAAATTTAAAACATCATCTCATAACAGCGGAAATAAACATGTCTGGTTACATCATAAAACCACGATAAAAGTCAAGTACAATATCCATCAAAATAAAGAAGTACATAATCCCACTCTCTCACACAATAGCCAGAACAAAAGAAAAGATAACTGGATAACTGGAGCTTTACATCTACCCAAGCTCCTAAAGACTGGATCAGCAATCCGATCAAGCTCTACTACCGCTAGGATCCACCGTAGGACCTGAGGGTTGGGAAAAAGATAAAAACAACGGGGTCAGACATAAGTCTGAGTGAGCCCTATAACTTTAACAATACAATCATTAAAGTAACCAGAGAAGACATAAACTTGACCTACGGTAATATCTGGGGATGAATGGCTACACTAAGCAGCTTGGTAGACTTAGGATAAACTAAGATAACCGTAAGGACGCATCTACCCACCCAAGGATAATTACTAACTGCACCACACCAGTCATTCCTACTTAAAGGTTGATCCCTCCAAGGACTTAGAAAATTTCCCCAGTAGTTTCGTGTACTCCTAGCCCACTACATAGGTGCCGTCTGCCCCTATCTCCACTAGGTGTACTCAGTAATTCTTACCCAGTAGTTTCGTGTACCCCTACATAGGTGCCGTCTGCCCCTATCTTTATTAGGTGTACCCACTACTCCCCATCGATCGGCTCCCTACCGTAGATACCCGTGCTGGTCCCACAGTGGGGTGTATCACTCCCCTAAAGTGGCTACCCAATACTAACGGTGCACGGCTTTATATCTACACGATGCAACAACGGCTTATCTACCAGCCCGGGCCCACACACGCATATGAAACCCGTTGGACTTGCGTTGCCACCGCTAACCCGTTTTGGCCTCTTATAATCAAGCCCAATATGCGTGTCCCGTCACTCGACATGGGTCGAGCCCACAAAGATACGTTTGGGATGTTGGTTGAAATGGGCCCCCCACAAGCTACCCACTTAAGCTTGTCAAATATCTAGTGTATCCCACTTAACCCTTTAATCATGTTTAATTACATGTTTCCACTTGGTTAAGTATTCTAATCGTATTTTCTATTGCCACCCAAGGCAACCCACTAGATTCTACATGCCACCCAAGGCAACCACAAAATTTCCTCATGCCACCCAAGGCACCCACTTAACCCCTCATGTCCCACTACATGCTACTATGGTTAAGTGTTTCTTAATTAATTAAGACCGTGATCTCCCATAAAGACCTCCCACATTAGACTGGCTGTTATGACCGCCTGGTTAAGCCAGTAGAGTCCGGGCAGTCTTACGTCATAACAGAGCCTAACCTCGTGTCTTTACTTTAATCACGTATTTAATTTATGGCTAAGACCCCTCACATTGGGCTGACATTTGTAGCAACTGGTTAAGCCGGTCGGGTCCGGGCAGTTTTACACTACAAATGAGTCCAACCTCGTGTCTTAGTCGATTAATTACACCTAATTAATCACCCCCATATTAATTATCCCTAATTAATATCAAGTTTTCCATAACATGGGTAGACCTAACTCAATAGGTAAATTCCCATGGGGTAGACCTAACTCAATAGGTAAATTCCCACTTATGGTAATTTATTTTTATGGTATGCTTAATCATACCCAATCATTCATTTATTAACATATTTACCAACCCCATCGTTCCCCACGTAAATCGTTCTCATTTCATGACATAATTAAGGGGAAGATCATCACAAATATCATGGGTTTAGCATACAACTTTGTCATGGGTTAAGAGGATGTCAACTTGCATATATGAGCACATATTAACCCAACTATATTTAACCCAAATTTGCATATTATCATACACATGATTTGCATAACATGTTGCATATGAGCTTGCATATTATCATACACATATCTTGCATAACATGTTGAACTTGCATATAGGCATTCTCATAACTTGCATAACATGTTAAACATGCATTTAAGCATACACATAACTTGCATAAGCATTCACATACTTGCATAAGCATCCACATACTTGCATAAGCATTCACATACTTGCATAAACATGCATAACTTGCATATCATGTCATTTAAGCATATACATATCTTGCATAAGCATTCATATACTCGCATAAGCATGCATAACTTGCATATCACATAAATCTTGCATTTAAACATATACATGACTTGCATAAGCATCCATATACTTGCATAAGCATGCATAACTTGCATATCACATTAAACTTGCATTTAAACATATACTTAACTTGCATAACTCACTTTGTTAAACATGCATAATTCCACTCATTAAATATGCATAAACCCACTTGTTAAACATGCATAAATCAACTTGTTAAACATGCATAAATCAACTTATTAAGCATGCATAAACCAACTTATCAAATATGCATAAACATAGAACAACATAGAGTAACATATCATTATAAATGATTCAAACTCACTAATCCGCATTTAAGACCATAAGTCTCATTACACCCAATCTACTTACTTTAACAATTGATGTTAAAGTGATAGAAACTCACCAAACTCAAGATTAGCAACCTTATGAAGTAGAATTAGTTGCTAACTATGAAGATAATGATGATTAAAGATTGATTAGAGAGTGATTAGCTTGCAACTTCCTTCATAAATTAGTGGAGGCTCCCCTTAGGATTTAATTTGGCGGCATGAGGCCATCATTTCTATTTTTGGTAAGGATTAAGGGGGGTTTACGGTGTATTTATAGATTAGGTGAGTGTTTTAGGCCCTTAGATTAACCCTAGATTAGATTAGGACCCTTAGATTTCGGAAATCTCTAGAACCAGCCCTCCTAGCCAGCCTGAAACCCAACCTGGTGCAACCTGGTGCACCCAGGTTCAATGGACGGCGCGCCCCTATCGACAGGCAAGTCGACAGATAAGTCGACACCCCTGTCGACAGGCCTGTCGACAGCCCTGTCGACATGGGTAGGGCGGGAATCTTCCCGCCTGACCCCGCCTGTTCCATCCCACAATCTGAAAATTTAAATTTTTAAATCTGTTTTAGTTTTGAATTTTCTGCAAACTTCATCGGGCCATAACTGGGCCATACGGACTTCGTTTCTCGAAAACTCGGACTCTATTTCGCGTATTTTTCCGAGACGAACGCAATAACGCAGCCCGTTACCCCCAATTCCCACGTCTGAGATTATTTATCCTGTAACTAGTGAATTTTAGTATTAACTAAAATTCGGGGTGTTACATTCTCCCCTCCTTAAAGGATTTCGTCCCCGAAATCTCTAAGCTAAGGAGAATGCATATCCTACCATCCAAACAACCATCTACTCAAATCATCAACCACGGGCATCCATTGTCCTTAAACAGTTTCTAATGATGTATGAGCATATGCAAATAGTGTGTGTATATGTTCCCTATCTAATGTATGAACATATGCAAACCATGATAGTGCCATGTATCCATTATGTATGCGAGAAAACCCTATCGACACATACAATATCTACATGAGTGCACAATCATTCACCAAAATGCATCATCCATGTGATAACACAACCATTATACATCCATAAATATATTTTCCTACACAAAATTTTATGCAATATGCAATATGAAGTGAATGAGCCGATCTAGTGCCTAGAGTGTGTGTATATGCATCCAGGAGCAACCACTAGCAAACACTTGCATCCACTTGCATCCATCAACCATAACATGTCTCAAACACATGTTTCATCCATAGGTTTACCCTACCTAAAGGTCAAAGGTACTAACGAGAGGGCATACCAAAGATAAGATAAGTACTAGACAAGCGATAAAGGAGAAAGTAAAGACATACCCTCAAAAAGAAATGGGTACAATGAACGCATCTTCGCTTCCGTATCCCAAGTTGCGTTGCTCTCATCTTCTCCCCATTGCACTTTGACTAGCTGAACCTCTCTGTTTCTTAACTTCCTAGTCTCTGACCCAAGGATGCGAGTAGGGGCTCTTCGAATAGTCGCATCACGCTCTACCTCTACATCTCTAAGCAAGCTTGGCTCTACCACCTCTGCGGTCTCATGTAAGCACTTCCTCAAATGGGACACATGGAATACATCATGAACACCACTAAGTCTGTCGGGCAACTCCACCCTATATGTCATCCGTCCAATCCTTTCCTTGATAGGAAACGGCCCAACAAACCTCGGTGCTAACTTCCCAACGGGCCCGAAGCGAACAACATTTCTCAACGGAGATACCCTAACAAAAACCATATCCCCAACCTCAAACTCAAGATCCGTCCTTCTCTTGTCCGCATAAGATTTTTGCCTATCTTGCGCTGCTTTCATCCTTCTTCGAATCAAATCAATCTTCTCAGAAGTCTCCCTAACCATATCGGGCCCAAGCAAGATCTTATCCGTAGATTCCCACCAACATGTAGGTGATCGACAAGGCCTTCCATAGAGAGCTTCGAAAGGAGCCATACCAATACTGGACTGAAAGCTGTTATTATATGCGAACTCCACCAATGGAAGATGCTCTTCCCATGTACCTCCAAAATCTAAGATACAAAGCCTCAAAAGGTCTTCTAGAACACGATTCACCCTCTCAGTATGGCCGTCCGTCTGAGGATGATATGCGGTGCTCAGACACAATTGAGTCCCCACTGCTTCTTGCAAACTTCTCCAGAACTCGCTAGTAAAGATAGGATCTCGATCACTAACTATGTTAGAGGGTACCCCATGTAATCGAACTATCTCTCGAAGATATACTGAAGCTAGCCATGGAGCAGTCCTCTTACTCTTCACAGGTATGAAATGGGCGCTCTTAGTAAGTCTATCTACCACCACCCAAATTCCTGTATTACCCTTCCTCGACCTGGGTAACCCGTCAATAAAATCCATCGAGACGCTATCCCACTTCCATTGCGGAACCTCCAATGGGTGAAGCAACCCACCTGGTTTCCTTTGCTCCGCCTTCACTTGCTGGCATACCAAACATCGAGCGACATACTCGGCCACATCTTTCTTCATACTGGCCCAGAAGAAAACCCTCTTCATGTCTTGGTACATCTTATCCCCACCGGGATGAATGGTCATCTTAGAACGGTGTGCGTCATCAAGAATAGCCTTCCTCAAACCCTCGTCTTGCGGTACACAAAGTCTACCGTCTCTACGCAAGCACCCCTTATCGTCTAGGGTGTACCTACTCAAATGGCTGGACGACTCCCCCCTTATGAGCTTCTCTACTAACTCAACCAACTGTGGGTCGCCCCTCTGTGCTTCTCCAATCCGCCCCAAAAGAGTAGGTCTAACTTCCAAAGAAGCTAGCAAACCGGGTACATAGTCAACGGAAGGTCTGAAATCAAACATCGAGATAAATTCCAAGCTTCGTCGTTCCACGAACAATGGACTCAAGGACAACCTCTTCCTGCTCAAGGCGTCCGCCACCACGTTACCCTTGCCAGGGGTATACGCTATCTCGAAATCATAAGATGCTAAGAACTCCATCCACCTTTGCTGTCTTAAGTTTAAATCCTTCTGAGAGAATAAGTACTTCAATGATTTATGGTCAGTGAACAACTCGAATCTCTCACCAAGAAGATAATGACGCCAAATCTTAAGCGCAAAAACAATAACGGCCAGCTCTAGATCATGGGTAGGGTAATTTTTCTCATGTGCCCTCAACTGCCTTCCACCATAGGCTATTACCCTTCCCTCTTGCATTAAGACTGCGCCAAGTCATGTCCCACAGGCATCGGTATAGACAACAAATGGCTTGCTCCCATCCGGCAACACTAAAACTGGAGCGGTGGTTAAGGCTCTCTTTAACCGTCGGAACGCATCATCACAATCTACGTCCCATGTGAAAACAAGATTCTTCTTTGTTAAGCGGGTTAATGGGGCTGATATCTTCGCGAAGTCCTTAATAAACTTCCTATAATAACCCGCCAACCCCAAGAAACTTCTTACTTCGGTAGCATTCTTCGGAACCTTCCAATCCTGAATTGATACTACCTTCGCGGGATCCACAGCTATCCCTTCCTTGGAGACCACGTGCCCCAAGAATCGTACTTCCTTCCTCCAGAAGTGACATTTAGAGAATTTAGCCTTAAGGCTATGTGCTCGAAGAGTCTTCAATACCTCCCCAAGATGTAGGGCATGCTCTTCTTCACTCTTAGAAAATACTAAGATATCATCCACAAAGACCACCACGAATTTATTAAGGAACTCCCTGAACACCCTACTCATCAAATCAACAAAGTATGCAGGGGCGTTCGTCAACCCAAATGGCATCACCAGCCACTCATAGAAACCATCCGGAGTCCTAAAGGCAGTCTTGTCTATGCTATCCTCAGCCACCCTCAACTGATGAAACCCCGTGGCCAAGTCCAACTGAGAAAATACTGAAGCGCCAACCAACTGATCGAAAAGATCATCTATTCTCGGCAATGGGTGTCTATTCTTCTTTGTGAGCTTGTTGAGTTCTCTATAGTCTACACAAAGTCTGAGGGACCCATCCGCCTTCGTAGCAAATACTACCGGAGCACCCCACTCCGATATGCTCCGTCTTATGAACCCCTTCTCAAGTAACTCCCCTACTTGCTTATGGAGTTCCCTCCTCTCACGAGGAGCCATGTGGCGCACTGGTAAAGATACCGGTTTAGCATTATCCACCAAATATATTCGGAAGTCAATCTCCCGCTTCGGAGGTAAGCCCTTCACCTCCTCAAACACATCCGGATATTCCCGGACCACTCTAACAGATTGCAAACTCTCGACCGAAGCGTCAAGCGATTCAAGATAACTTAGCATAACAGAGTCCCTGGGGTTACAAGAAATATCGAGAGTGTTACCCAAGCGGGTCATGAGCCTAACAACTCTCCTTTCGCAATCAAGAACGGCACTATTACTGGATAACCAGTCCATGCCCAAAATCAACCCATAGCCCGTGAAGCCCAATACAAAAGCATCACATCTAAACTCAATGCTAAGTATAGAAACCTTCAAACCCAAACATATCATGGACAAATAAGTGGAGCCCCCAATTGGATTTGAAACAACCAAGGGATCATCTACCAGACTGGTGTCTAAGTGCAGTAACTCAACTAATGATGATGAGATAAACGAATGCGATGCGCCTGAATCAAACAATGTACGGACAGGATGGTCAAATAGAAAAACCAGACTTTCAACGGAAATAGTTCTACCTCTCTCCTGAATCGGTGGAACCGCGAGAGCCTGTACTTGCCCCCTAGCCTGACTCGGTGCCATAAGAGCTTGCACCTGTCCTCCTGAGGTAGATCTCGTCCTTTGCCCTTTCTTAGGGCAATCCTTCACTAAATGCCCTGCTTCGCCACAGTGGAAGCAGCCAGTCTTCTTCTTTTTGCGACAATCCTTGCTTAGGTGGCCAGGTGTCCCACAATTGAAACACTTCTTCTTCTTGCCTTTGCCACCGTTGCCTTTCCCACCTTTGCTTTGTTGTTGCTAAGGTCTCTTTTGATCTCCCTTCTTCTCGGGTGCCTTATTAGCATTAGGACCCTTCTCTTCCTCATACATGAGTGCCATGTCAACTAGCTTCTCAAAGGTGGCCCCCATAGGGAGATGAGTCATAGCCAACCCATGCATCGGTTCATTCAAGCCTTTCACGAACCTCAAAGCCTTCTTCTCCGGTGTATTCACCATGTCTAGGCCAAACCTTGCCAATTGATTAAACTTGTTAACATATTCCTTCACCGAAAGATTTCCTTGCTTTAGAGTCAAGAATCTTTCCATATACAAGTTTTCCTCCGCCCTTGAGAGAAACTTTGCCACAAATCTTTGCCTAAAATCCGCCCAAGAGTCAACGGGGCGTTCTCCATTAGTGACCTCCCACCAGAATGAGGCCTCTCCCTTCATTAACCAAGCAGCCAACTTGACTTTCTTTCCTTCTTCCATCTCAAAGATATCTATCAACTCTTCCACCTCCTTAAGTCAATCTCTAGCCTCCACAAAAGTTTCAGATCCTTGAAAAGGTTTCCCTCCCATAGCTTTAAATTCCTTGCAAGTCTTAGCAAAAGTATCCGTGCGAGGAGGAGGGGGAGGAGGAAGATCGGGTGCTACGGTTAGTGGAGGAACATTTGCTGGACCCGCAGTGGTGGCCCTAGCCTCCATCAATCTCCTATACCATACTGGTACCGTCACACCCTCCGGAAAGTTAAGATTCTCGGCCATGCTGAAACGAAAAAGGAAAGATTCAAAACGAAGGATTCGAAGGATATAGATATGGCTATTGGGGATTATGCTTTTCTTTCAAAAACTTTTCTCTTTAAAAAAATGTTTTTGAAAATATCTCTTCCAAAAATGTTTTTAGAAAAATAGTTTTCTAAAAATTTTATATGTTCCGGTAACCTTTGCTCTGATACCACGTGTAACACCCCACGCCCGCTATGGTCACTCACTATGGGAATGCCATAGCATCGGTGGAGTATTTTAGTGAATATAGAACAGAAAAATTACAACAAGACAGATATAAATAGTACTTGAAATTTAAAACATCATCTCATAACAGCGGAAATAAACATGTCTGGTTACATCATAAAACCACGATAAAAGTCAAGTACAATATCCATCAAAATAAAGAAGTACATAATCCCACTCTCTCATACAATAGCCAGAACAAAAGAAAAGATAACTGGATAACTGGAGCTTTACATCTACCCAAGCTCCTAAAGACTGGATCAGCAATCCGATCAAGCTCTACTGCCGCTAGGATCCACCGTAGGACCTGAGGGTTGGGAAAAAGATAAAAACAACGGGGTCAGACATAAGTCTGAGTGAGCCCTATAACTTTAACAATACAATCATTAAAGTAACCAGAGAAGACATAAACTTGACCTACGGTAATATCTGGGGATGAATGGCTACACTAAGCAGCTTGGTAGACTTAGGATAAACTAAGATAACCGTAAGGACGCATCTACCCACCCAAGGATAATTACTAACTGCACCACACCAGTCATTCCTACTTAAAGGTTGATCCCTCCAAGGACTTAGAAAATTCCCCCAGTAGTTTCGTGTACTCCTAGCCCACTACATAGGTGTCGTCTGCCCCTATCTCCACTAGGTGTACTCAGTAATTCTTACCCAGTAGTTTCGTGTACCCCTACATAGGTGCCGTCTGCCCCTATCTTTATTAGGTGTACCCACTACTCCCCATCGATCGGCTCCCTACCGTAGATACCCGTGCTGGTCCCACAGTGGGGTGTATCACTCCCCTAAAGTGGCTACCCAATACTAACGGTGCACGGCTTTATATCTACACGATGCAACAACGGCTTATCTACCAGCCCGGGCCCACACACGCATATGAAACCCGTTGGACTTGCGTTGCCACCGCTAACCCGTTTTGGCCTCTTATAATCAAGCCCAATATGCGTGTCCCGTCACTCGACATGGGTCGAGCCCACAAAGATACGTTTGGGATATTGGTTGAAATGGGCCCCCCACAAGCTACCCACTTAAGCTTGTCAAATATCTAGTGTATCCCACTTAACCCTTTAATCATGTTTAATTACATGTTTCCACTTGGTTAAGTATTCTAATCGTATTTTCTATTGCCACCCAAGGCAACCCACTAGATTCCACATGCCACCCAAGGCAACCACAAAATTTCCTCATGCCACCCAAGGCACCCACTTAACCCCTCATGTCCCATTACATGCTACTATGGTTAAGTGTTTCTTAATTAATTAAGACCGTGATCTCCCATAAAGACCTCCCACATTAGACTGGCTGTTATGACCGCCTGGTTAAGCCGGTAGAGTCCGGGCAGTCTTACGTCATAACAGAGCCTAACCTCGTGTCTTTACTTTAATCACGTATTTAATTTATGGCTAAGACCCCTCACATTGGGCTGACATTTGTAGCAACTGGTTAAGCCGGTCGGGTCCGGGCAGTTTTACACTACAAATGAGTCCAACCTCGTGTCTTAGTCGATTAATTACACCTAATTAATCACCCCCATATTAATTATCCCTAATTAATATCAAGTTTTCCATAACATGGGTAGACCTAACTCAATAGGTAAATTCCCATGGGGTGGACCTAACTCAATAGGTAAATTCCCACTTATGGTAATTTATTTTTATGGTATGCTTAATCATACCCAATCATTCATTTATTAACATATTTACCAACCCCATCGTTCCCCACGTAAATCGTTCTCATTTCATGACATAATTAAGGGGAAGATCATCACAAATATCATGGGTTTAGCATACAACTTTGTCATGGGTTAAGAGGATGTCAACTTGCATATATGAGCACATATTAACCCAACTATATTTAACCCAAATTTGCATATTATCATACACATGATTTGCATAACATGTTGCATATGAGCTTGCATATTATCATACACATATCTTGCATAACATGTTGAACTTGCATATAGGCATTCTCATAACTTGCATAACATGTTAAACATGCATTTAAGCATACACATAACTTGCATAAGCATTCACATACTTGCATAAGCATCCACATACTTGCATAAGCATTCACATACTTGCATAAACATGCATAACTTGCATATCATGTCATTTAAGCATATACATATCTTGCATAAGCATTCATATACTCGCATAAGCATGCATAACTTGCATATCACATAAATCTTGCATTTAAACATATACATGACTTGCATAAGCATCCATATACTTGCATAAGCATGCATAACTTGCATATCACATTAAACTTGCATTTAAACATATACTTAACTTGCATAACTCACTTTGTTAAACATGCATAATTCCACTCATTAAATATGCATAAACCCACTTGTTAAACATGCATAAATCAACTTGTTAAACATGCATAAATCAACTTATTAAGCATGCATAAACCAACTTATCAAATATGCATAAACATAGAACAACATAGAGTAACATATCATTATAAATGATTCAAACTCACTAATCCGCATTTAAGACCATAAGTCTCATTACACCCAATCTACTTACTTTAACAATTGATGTTAAAGTGATAGAAACTCACCAAACTCAAGATTAGCAACCTTATGAAGTAGAATTAGTTGCTAACTATGAAGATAATGATGATTAAAGATTGATTAGAGAGTGATTAGCTTGCAACTTCCTTCATAAATTAGTGGAGGCTCCCCTTAGGATTTAATTTGGCGGCATGAGGCCATCATTTCTATTTTTGGTAAGGATTAAGGGGGGTTTACGGTGTATTTATAGATTAGGTGAGTGTTTTAGGCCCTTAGATTAACCCTAGATTAGATTAGGACCCTTAGATTTCGGAAATCTCTAGAACCAGCCCTCCTAGCCAGCCTGAAACCCAACCTGGTGCAACCTGGTGCACCCAGGTTCAATGGACGGCGCGCCCCTATCGACAGGCAAGTCGACAGATAAGTCGACACCCCTGTCGACAGGCCTGTCGACAGCCCTGTCGACATGGGTAGGGCGGGAATCTTCCCGCCTGACCCCGCCTGTTCCATCCCACAATCTGAAAATTTAAATTTTTAAATCTGTTTTAGTTTTGAATTTTCTGCAAACTTCATCGGGCCATAACTGGGCCATACGGACTTCGTTTCTCGAAAACTCGGACTCTATTTCGCGTATTTTTCCGAGACGAACGCAATAACGCAGCCCGTTACCCCCAATTCCCACGTCTGAGATTATTTATCCTGTAACTAGTGAATTTTAGTATTAACTAAAATTCGGGGTGTTACATAAACACATAGAAATAGACATCTATTTTGTTCGAGAATAAATTAAAGAAGGAAAATTGCAGATTAACTACGTACCTTCGTTCCATCAAAAAGCCGACACACTTACCAAAGCACTCTCAGCTAAGAACTTCACCAGACTTCGCGAAGATCTGAAAGTAAAGCAAAGCACCTCTCTGAACACGACAACAAAGCAAGGGACAAACTCTGAAAGCTCATCACCCTCGATTAAAGACAATTACAATTATAAAGCCTCAGATATGAAGACCAATTACTTAACAAGGCTAAAGTCAGATCCAGAAGCCTTAAAGCTCAACTTAGCTTATGGAATCCCAGAATTGAAAGCAACAAACTGAAGACAGACTTGAAAGACTCAAAAGAGATCCAGATGAGGGCATCGATTCACTCGAGAAATCAAATTTAGGGTTTCAGTAACCCTAGATTTGAAGGGGGCAAATAAGAGAATGAATCGATGTCGCACCGCTTTTCACTTAAGATAATATATAGCCTTGGGCTGTTCATGGGCTCAACCCACTTAGCTTCTTTTGTAATTACTTTCAGTCCGTTATCTTTGTATATAAATATGCTTGTATACTCTGTACATTTATTATCAATAATACAATCTTCCTGTTCATTCACAAATACACTTCTATCTGAAACTTCAACACAAGAAATTCTGAAAATCGAATTCTCCGCAAGCCACTAAAGTCAAATCGAAGCCTCCAAAAGCGAATACACTTAGGAGAAATCAATACGAAGCAAATCAACTCGAGAAACTTTGCCATCACAAGCCTCTGAAGTTGAATCAAAGCATCCAGTAGTAAGGAGATCTCATACAGTCGTAACCAGAAGAATTATATCTTGAAGACATGAAGGATCGAAGGGCAAAATCAAATTAGGGATTTCAGGCAAACCCTAATGTCGGCTTGAGAGAGGGTGTAAGAATAGTAAACACCGAACCCTCATATTATCTTATACGAAGCACCTGGAGCATTTACATTCATATAATCACAAATAGTGGGCTTTGCCCAACGCTTTTATTCTTACTACTGTTGATAAAAGTGGGTCTAGCCCGATACTCATTGTAACAATATAAATAGCTGTTGTACAATTAAAATGACAGTATAACAAAAGCCATCGTTCTGTTTTGCTCTGTTTTAATACATTCTGCATACAAACACTCTCTGAAATTTACATCCAATACAACACCATTGCAAATATTAAAAGATCACCAGATCCAACCTAAAATCAAACTCTAGGACCTTTTACTAAGAGCTTATAATATGAATATTATATACTTTTAACCAATAAGCGATCAAGTTTTCGTGTTACTAAGTTGAATCAATAATAATCATATAGTAACAAATGTATATTATTAGAACTGTACATCATACCACTTACTTTTATTATACTTTCTTATTATTGTAAACACATTTTTATTTAATTTACCATTTAATGGCAAAAATATAAATAAATAAATTTATGCATGTTAGCATACAATTTTGCCGTATTTTGGGATGGGTCGGGTTATAATACAACGCAGTTTTATTATATTTTCTTATTATTGTAAGAACACTGTTTGTTGTATTTAATTTATAATTTATTAACAAAAAATAAATTTCCCTATGCTAGTACATGATTTCATCGGGTTATGGTGAGAGTTGGGTATGTCGTTACCTTTATGGGTTTCGAATTTGAATCAAAAATGCAGACTCACAGCGGGTCCGTAGACCAGTATTCAAAAACCTCATGATGGGTTTGAAGCATAAAAATCCATTCTAACCCACCCCCATTCTATCCTTAGTCCTACTCCTTTCCCAGAAAACACAAAAGATACATCATGCTTACTATATAATAAAATACAGTGCTTCAGAGCAGAGAAACTACTTAAAATTTCTGTATACACCCGACAATATAATCCAGATAAAAATTTGCATACTTCCACAATTATTAGCATATGATATGATTATCTATGAACTGGAAAATAAAAATGTACTACACTGTAACTATTTATATAGCTACAGTGTATCTGGAAAAATAATCAGAAGTTCTCAGCAAAATAAGCTCTGAGAAATTTCTGTTTAGTGTTTAGGCTCGTCTGGAATCCGCATGGGACGATAGTTTCTATCAAGCCATACTGCAGTGGCTTTTGCTTCGACAACAAGCTGATTGTCAGGTAATTTGTAGACGAAATCTTCAAGAAATATTCTTGTAGCCGAAATGCGTGATACCCTCACTTTCACTACAAATTTGTCTCCACTCTGCAGTTGCCAATAGTAACAATAACTAAGTTGAAGAGCGTCAAGGTTTTGAACAATTTGTGTTCAAATTAATTTTAACTTAAGAAAGATCAAGACACAGGATCGATCATTACGTACTCGTAGAGGTGCGTAAAACTTCAAAGACATGTCAGCAAGAGCCAAAGCCTGGCCATCTTGGGCCACTTTGTGTGCGTCGGTGCCAAGGCCAAGCCTTCTAAAAAACTCATGGTGACCATGCTGGCAATAACTTGAATAAACGGCATTGTTCACAACGCCATATTGATCAAGTTCGTAATCGCGTACTTGCAGTTCACATTCCACGAACTGCTTTGTCCTGAGAAATAATCAATAACTGGCTATATGTTTAAGGAAAAACAATGTTTATATAGATTACAAAGGAGTATATATGTGTAACTAACTTTAAGCCTTCTTCACTTTCAGAAGTAGCTGTTTTGAATGCACTTGTCATATCTGGAGACAACACATTGACATGAGGTCCTCGTCTGTTTATAGCTGATGAAGTTAGTTTGGATACAAATGGAAGGGTACTACTACTGGCTGTTTTAGAAGGTGGTGGAGACAACTTTGAAATGCTGTGTAATATGTTTTGATTTTTGAAGGGCATTTGAGAGGGAGCAATAAGTGCTGATTGGGAAGATGCAATCAGAGAACTCATCATCTCCATAGAAGATATGGGAATTAGTCAGTATTTAAGCTTAGGGTTATGACCGTTGTTTGTAAAAGAATATATGCTTTTTGTGAACAAACTACCTCAGAAAGGGCTATATTTATAGATAGAGATAGATGATCCTAGTTGACAGGCAGCATGCATGTAAAAGCTAAAAGAATGAAGTTTAGTTTAACAATGAATCATTCACCAACTGTGAATAGTCGAGTCCGAGTTTGTTGACACACTTTTCATGTGTGTCACCGTGACTCTGGACTGTGATTGATGGAAATCAGGGAGGTCCATATGGGTCTTCCTTATTTCCACCAATCACATTGAGGAGTCACCATGACACACAAAAAAAATGTGTCAACAAACTCGTAGTGTCAATAGTCAAACGACCGTACACCCAAAGACAGGTCCACACGTTTATGACAATTGTGTTTATACGCTTGGACAACATCAAATGAAGTTTCACGTGAATTTATTTGTATTTCATAAAATTATTACTGTTTCTAGAGCTTATTATAAAATCTTTTGGAAATGCATAAACCCTATATCTAAAATTAGAGAAATGCTAAGCACACTCTCTCTTAGAGAGAGTGAACTTGTACTTGTCACCTGATTGATGGAAATGAGTTGACATTTATTATATCATACATAGCTAATAATTGGTGCCAACTCATTTCCAACAATCAGGTGGCAAGTACAAGCTCACTCTCTCTAAGGGAGATTGAGTTTAGCATTTATCCTAAAATTATCTGTCCTCCTATCAACAACCAATCAAAGTCCCCTGAATTTTAATTTTTTTGCAAATGATTGGTTTGGAAGAGAAATATGAAATTTTAAGTTTTGTTTTGCTGCTCATTCATTTTTAAACCACGGACAAAACAAATAAGAAAAAAAAATGTAAAATAAGCAATGCTACAATTGCTTTGTTGTCAATTATATAAGTCCAGCATGTTGACCTTACCTTAAACGATTCATTAATTTGGTTGAATAAAAACCATGCAAGTGACTCATGTGGGCTCAATTCATGAACGTTTGCCATATTTATAATATATTTCATTATATAAAGACCGTGATATTCTACCAAAATTTCCAGTTTCTTTCGTCTTTTTTTATCTGGGCAAAGAGAGTAGAAGTTTCCTATTATTCTACATAATAATAATAATAATAATGGAAACATGTTAATTTAATGATGGTGTTCTTTGGCGCGAATAAGAAATACCACACAAAGTGAAAAATAGCTTTCCACGAGGGTTGGAGACACTTATTGTTTTATGCCTTCTTGTGCTCTATTCAAGCCAGTGTTTTAAAAATCCAAACCAATATCAGTTTGATCACAGTTAATCTTTGAATTTTGAACGTCATGCCTTTAAAAATAAAATAACCATGTATATTCATAAAGGGCTCAAATTTTCTGTGTCCAAATGGGTTGTTCCCATGTGTGCCTCCAATCAAATCCCTAATTTCCACCTTTTTGCATTTAAGTCCCATAACAATTCAGAGGTTTAAATACAAAAAAACGAAAATCAGGGAATCTGATTGGAGGGCTGAGTACACCCCATTTGGGAAAAGAACAATTGGTCTCATTCATAAACTAGCGGTTTAACATCAAAACTCTTAAAAAAAACCTAGATCGACCTTTTTAAACTTTAGAATAATTATATAGTGTAAAAGCCAAGTTCGCTCGCTCCGTTTAAATCGATTTATGCAATCGATTAGACGTAGCAACAACTGACGTATCGTAATTGACGTTAAAATTTAGGGATATAAATTAAATTACAAAACCTAATATTTCGGATACGTTTAACTAGATTTAATGGACGAATAAATTTCGTAGTTAAATACATAAGTTTGTTTTGTCGGCATTAATTTAGTTAAACATTTGATAAATCGTTAAGTATTAAATTTTATCGAAATTTAGGCGAATTTGATCTAAAAATGCGAAATGATATTCTAAGAATAACGGTATTTTTCATTTTATGAAATTCAAACGTATGTTATCTTAATTTGTTGATTCCTCGTGCAAATCAAACTATTTTTGTTAACTGTATCTCGGTCCGTGTTCTTGAATGTGTTTGTGTATATATTGACATAGAGGGATATGCAAATAAGAGAATGAGAGAAACAAAAAAGAAAAAAAATATAGAGAAGGAATACATGTGTAACAATTTTAAAAGTAAAACAAAAGCATCTTCTTTTGTTTCTCTTGCTTCCAAGCACGACCCCATTTACTACGGTCGTCGTTTTCTACACACGCCTAGTGGGGGCCGTTGACCCCATTGACTTTTACAGATTTTTGTTTCATTTATACTCCTTACTTCATTGACTTCGGTAGGTTTACATTTCGAAGTTTTACTGCTTCTTCATTCCTCCTCTACATAACTAAATACCCTACACTAGTATACCTTTATCTAACAATATCCTACACCAAAGAGGTTAACTATTATCGGTTTGGTTGAAGGGGTATTGCAATCCCTAAATTGCTTTCCGTCATACTACTGCGCTCGAGATTTACGTCTTGATGTGGCGATTTGAAATCCGTCTTCATCAATTGCAGGAGGCGGATGCACTATTGGAGGGGAAGGAGCTATCGGTTCGGAGGAGGCTGGGGTCATCGGTGTCATCATCGTTGTAGCAGAGATTGAGGATTAGGGTTTTCTTTCAAGCGGAAGTTTGGGCGGTTTCATTGGGTGGTTCGATGTCAGGCAGGTTAGGAGGGGGAGGGCATGGCGAAGCAACAATCGAAGGGTTGGAAAGCTGGGTTGGAAGGTCAGTAAATTTAAGGAATTGTTTTACCAGGAAAATTTGTGGCTAGCCATTTAAAGCCAGTCGGATAATTTTAGTTTATATTTATGTATACTTTGCATAAACTAAATTAATATTTTAACTAAAAAATCTGTTAGTTTTGTTTCTATGTTTATCCTCACCATCGAAACCAAAAGACTTAACACTTCTCAAAGGCTTTTTTGGGTAAAAGAATCTTGGATAGGGATCATATTTATTTTTTTTAAAGATTTGATGTGACATTTTGAAAATTTTGTTATATGATGATCCTTTTCCTGGTTTATATCAAAGGATGATATACAAATTTTTGATATATAGATGCATTTTGTATTACCATACAATTAGGGTGTGTTTGGCGCAAGCGCAAACGGAGTATTGTAACGAAATATTTTGCCCGATTTTAACAGGGTTATTTTTTCCCTCCTTATGGGTGCCGAATAGCCCTTTAGAGATTCAAAAAATATGTGAAATAATAAAGTTTTCGCCCCAACTCCATGAAATCTGTGCGTATATCCCTGCACGCAACCCATCTTCCTATTCAAAGAAAAAACCACAAATATTTTTCTACAAATTTTCCATCACCGAAACCACCACGCGGAGCTCCACTCGCACGATATGCCACCCACCATCGTAGCTTTACCATCACCTCGGAGCCACCACACGCGCCATAAAAACCAAGATCCGAACCCTCTTTTCCCCTAATCGTGCTCCTAAAAAAAATTGTATCTTTGTCCTGAGATCCACCCACCACCTGTGCTTCTGACCACCACCCTTTGCAACCCCTCTTTCTTTAACCCACAACCGACCTGAAGTTCCTTTAGACGAGACATTTTGCTCCAAAACCCTGAGTCCGGAAAACAGTGGAAGCCATGCAAATAGTTTTAGGTAACCTGATGGCTTACGATTTAAAGAGGGAGAGTGCTAGATCAAGCTATCGTGAATGATTTGTTTTCCTGCTACATAAATTCGGTTTGGCCTATTATACATTTGTTGCAACCAACTACTAAACTTTCCAGAGAAAAGCATATAAGTTTTTTTTTCTAAAAAGAAATTCGAGTTCTATGTTGCATTTACCAGATTTTTTAGAGAACGGTATATAAATGTGATTTAGCATTGTATTTAAGTTGAATCCAGTCATTGTTTTGATTTACAATTCACAATCGAAATTATGGCTTTGTATTATCGCTAGCTTGTTTGGGTTGTTATCGTACTTGATCGAGTATTGAGCCTTGGATTTATACTCGTGAAACTCCAATTGTATATATGTACATATACACACACGAGTGTGTATATATGTTCATAAACCGGTTCAAGGTGTGTTCGTCGTTGCTAGGTGAATCGTGCTTATATCCTCTTCTATTCGCTTTATGTCACCTTCTTCTTGCTACAAAATGTGAGTTTTCTCACTTAAGACTAGCATATTATTAAGTGAATTAAAAATGTGAAATATCGAATGAAATATAGGAGTGCTTTAGAAAATTCACGACTTATTTGAATGAATTTGTGCACATGTGACACACACACACACTATTGACATATGTAACACGATATGGATGTGATGTGCACTTAGTTATGTTTATATTTTTTCACACTGAAAGTTCCAAGATTTAGGAAAAATATCCATGGGTTAAAACTATACATACCCAAATGATTGTATAAATTTAGGGAATTTGAAACTGATTAATTAAGATTCAGATTGAAATGATACATATCAAAATTTAATCAAATGGGTCAGAATGATACATACCCGATTCACTTGACCATAGGATAGAAAAACTACAACAAAATGACCATATTACAATTGTGGAAAACCGTTGTAATATACATTTTACAACAGTGGGCAAACCGTCGTGTATTAAGAAGTTTAATAGACAAAAATCGTTTACAACTTTTTTGCACCATTGCAACACCCTTGTTATATGTATATTTTACAACTTTCTTCCATCAATGTAATAAACTTTATTACAACAGTTATGCACCTTTGTAATAATATCTACTACAACTGTTATGCACCGTTATGATTGACATTCGGTTTTTTAAAAATAAATCGACATCTTTTGCAACTGAAAAGAAACAATACACTAAATATAGCAATACTCCATAAGAAAATCAGATATTACAGTTATTTGCAAACTAATTTATTTAAATACTCAAATATTCAATATTACAAACAATAAGTTTTAGACAACATTTCGTGTATTATTACATACTTAACCGTTACAAAGCAACTTAGTACAAGCATAAGTTATAAAATACAGTGCTTCAGAGCAGAGAAACTACTTAAAATTTATGTATACACCCGACAATATAATATAATCCAGATAAAAATTTGCATACTTCCGCAATTATTAGTATATGATATGATTATCTATGAACTGGAAAATAAAAATGTACTACACTGTAACTATTTATAAAACTACAGTGTATCTGGAAAAATAATCAGAAGTTCTCAGCAAAATAAGCTCTTAGAAATTTCTGTTTAGGCTCATGTGGAATGCGCATGGGACGATAGTTTCTATCAAGCCATACTGCGGTGGCTTTTGCTTCGACAACAAGCTGATTGTCAGGTAATCTGTAGACGAAATCTTCAAGAAATATTCTTGTAGCCGAAATGCGTGATACCCTCACTTTCACTACAAATTTGTCTCCGCTCTGCAGTTACGAATAATAACATTAAAAAAGTTGAAAAGCGTCAAGGTTTTTGAGCAATTTTGTGTTCAATTTACTTCAGTGTAAGAAAAATTAAGACACAGAACCGTAACGTACTCGTAGAGGTGCGTAAAACTTCAAAGACATGTCAGCAAGAGCCAAAGCCTGGCCATCTTGGGCCACTTTGTGTGCGTCGGTGCCAAGGCCAAGCCTTCTGAAAAACTCATGGTGACCATGCTGGCAATAACTTGAATAAACGGCATTGTTCACAACGCCATATTGATCAAGTTCGTAATCGCGTACTTGCAGTTCACATTCCACGAACTGCTTTGTCCTGAGAAATAATCAATAACTGGCTATATGTTCAAGGAAAAACAATGTTTATATACATTACAAAGGAGTATATATATTTGTGTAACTAACTTTAAGCCTTCTTCACTTTCAGAAGTAGTTGTTTTGATTGCGCACCTGTCATATCTGGAGACAAGACATTGACATGAGGTCCTCGTCTGTTTATAGCTGATGAACTCAGTTTGGATACAAATGGAAGGGCAATACTACTGGCTGTTTTAGAAGGTGGTGGAGACAACTTTTGAGAATACGGAACGGGTACATATATATGATATCTCATAAGACCACGCCGTGAATACGAAACAGGTTTTTCCCTTATGAGAATCCAACATCATTGACAAGCAATATCATTCTGATATTATAATAATGTCTAAGTACAAATAGATATCAATCTAGCAGAAACGCTTTCATCTCACGTTCTACATATATAGTATACAATCAAAATCGCAAGCACGTATTGGATAATGGATTTCCAACTATGACAAGGTATGGAACCACCTTTCGCTAGTGTACCTTTAGAGAGGAATACACTGGGTTCAACAAGAACATCTTGCAACCCGGCCACACATGACCGACCACTCATTTTGCTTGAGTGTATCGAATGTATATCACCAACGGTTGGGATCAGCAACCGTTCCCGTATATATATGGGACAACATTGATAGATTTAAGACACAAATGAATATTCTCTAGATAGGTGATTATACACCCTTCTTCGGTGCGACCGACTTAGCCATGTTGCCTGCCCGATTTCTGTCATTTACCGGTTGATGAGGCTAGAAGCTACGCTTTATCATTACATCAGATTCACTTCGAATGCCACATTGTCAGATCCATCGAAAATCACTAATTGGCGTCTACAACAGTACGTTACGTGTTAGCTAAAGAAGTTTCCTTCTCCGCTTCCACTCTTGGTACAGTTGAAGAAATCAATGTACGTGACCTTTCTAGAAATACCCTGTCAGACATTCATTCATACAAGTCAACCTCATTCACTTAGAATGTCACATCGTCATACCCGCCAAATCACAAATTGACTTATCCAAAAATAACACGGGTATACAGCTAAGAGAAACGAATTCCTCCGCCACCAAACGTGAATACGTTTGAACAGATCAACTTACGCGATCTATTGGATATACTCTATCAGACCTTCGTCCATACAAGTTGTCCTCGGACTGGACAAACCGAAGGCACTATTCAGTATATCCATCTTAGTCACTGTTATCTAAGATTTATACAATAGCCCTTGCATTTTACTCTATTTGATTAACTCTGATTGATTAACTCTAACTGGTTTTACTTGGTTTGACTAACTCAATTTATTAACTCGACTGACTAATTCAACTCGATTAACCTAACTTGATTTACTTACCTCGATTAACTGAACTAATCACTTTGATTAACTCGACTAATTCACTTTGGTTAACTTAACTAATTCACTTAACTCCTGTCGAATAAACTATATTCGATAACTCCTCTAACTCTATTCGAATAAACTATATTCGATTAACTCATTTACTCTATTCGAATAAACTATATTCGATTAACTCATTTACTCTATTCGAATAAACTATATTCGATTAACTCCTTTTCTCTATTCGAATAAACTATATTCGATCAACTCATTTGATTTAACTCTAATCGATTAACTCCATCGAATAAACTATATTCGATAACTCCTTCGATTTAACTAATATTCTATAACTCACTTCGATAAACTAATAATTGATAACTCCTTCGAATAAACTATATTCGATAATCTCCTCTCGAATAAACGATATTCGACAATCTTCCCTTTCGATTTAACAAATCGATAACTCCTTTTCGAGTAACTAAATTCGATAACTCCTTTCGATTTAACTAATCGATAACTCCTTTCAATTTAACTAATCGATAACTCCTTTCGATTTAACTAATCGATAACTCCCTTCGATGAAATTAACATCGATTAACTCCTTTCGATGAAACTAAAATCGATTAATTTAACTCGACGAACTTAACTCGACTCACTTATCTCGATAATCTAACTCAAGAACTTAACTCGATTAACTTAGCTCGATAATCTAACTCAAGAACTTAACTCCTATCGAATAACTAGATTCGATTAACTTAACTTATTTAACTCATCTTGATTAACTCCTATCGAATAACTAGATTCGATTAACTTACTTAACTCACTGGTTAACTTGACTTACTTAACTCACTGGTTAACTTGACTTACTTAACCCTACTGGTTAACTAGACTTACTTAACTCACTGGTTAACTTGACTTACTTAACCCAACTGGTTAACTCTATTGAACTAGTTAACTCTACTGAACTGGTTAACTCTACTAAAGTGGTTAACTCTACTGAACTAGTTAACTCTATTCAACTAACTCGACTCGACTAACCCCTTTCGATTAGCATATTCGTTTTACTAACTTTCGAATACCATATTCGATTTACTCCCTTCGAATACCATATTCGATTTAACTCCTTTCGAATACCATATTCGATTTACTCCCTTCGAATACCATATTCGATTTAACTCCTTTCGAATAACATATTCGATTTACTTTATTCACTTTATAAAGATTTCCTTTTTAACAACGTTTTATTCATTTGAAAAGATTTATTTTTAAATAACGGTTCTACACTTTAAAAATGATTTCCTTTTTATAACGTTTCCTTTTCAATTCTATTTGTAAATGGTTTACAAATATTTCCTTTTCAAATTTATTCTTGAAATATTAAAACTCCTTAAATTCTCTGAAAAATTCGCCATAACCTCCTTTGTAACGGGAGCATCGGGAAAATCCCCAAACCCACCACACAGGCCATTCCATTCAAAAAGAAAATGATTTGAAATTATTTCGTTTCTCAATATCTCCTATTTATAAATATTCCAATTTATAAATATTTTATTCTCAATATCACCTTGAAAATTCCCTTATCAACATCTCGTATGTTATGGTATTCAATCATATCAAATCACGATGTTCAATATCGTCCAAGCACATATAATCGACAACAGGTTATATATCACATCATATAACACAATATATGAACAAAACAGTATTATAAATATTGAGGAACCCAGTTGGGTCCTCCAACCTGTTTCCCTGCATCCACAGATGTTACACAGTAAAATCAACATCCATTACAGTTCAGTACGTATTATTTTGATAAACAGAATCAATATATATATATATATATATATATATATATATAATTTCAACTAACTGACTAGTAGTTTAATCAATCAACCAACACACAACAATCAACAAGTGATTAACTGTTCTAAAAATACATTATAAAAATATAATTGTTCAGAGTTGGTGAGTTTTACTCACTTTGGCAGTTCATCGTTAAAGAACGATAAACTGTTGTTTGATTTGAATCAAACAATTAAATTCGCCGTAAATTCATACGAGCCCCAATCCACTTCCAGTCAGCTTCATTGTGAAGCTCTCGTCCATACGGTCCCAACGAAACTTACGGTTCGTCAATCTGATATCGTACGTGATAGTTATCGCATTTATAATTTGAACAAATTTAAATAAAACAAAAAAAACATGAATTCTAAATTACTATGGGCTTTAACCTTCTATTACATCTGGCCCATCTTCTCATTTCAAAGCCCAGACCCGCCCCACATTCTCAATCGCCACTCCATCCTTTCTTCCCGAACCCAGGTGCATCATCCTCACCATTAACGCACGCTCCCATCCCCAAATCACTCATGTTTCTCACTGGATTATCAAACCGAGATCACCACGAAGTTCCTCACCACCAACTCCTTCTTTCTATCGCCACAAAGCCGAACTCGATCCTCTTTTGGCTGTCGCGACCCCTAACCCGATGGCTACAGGCACCGTTAGTTTCGGTGATCGAATTCAACCAGACCCTGCGCCAATGTGCTAAATCGCCTCGCGAGTTCCAATATACCAATGAAACCTCGAATCAATACCTAAAATGATCGAAATCATGAACCCTAACTTTAAATACACACGCTGTGTATTTTCCAACGACATCAAATGATGCTCAAACACCACCATTCTAATATAGAAACGAAGCCTGATTTGCAACAAACCCAAATATAGTTGCTTTGAGATTTATGGAATTTTATTTCCATTTCTTTGATTTTTCTAAAGGTCCGAAGTGTTTTGAGAAAGGAATTTGGTGGCTGCGGCATTCGTTGACCAAAGAATGAAAGAGGACTTAGGTTTAGAATTTCTAAGGGAGGTGTATTTATAGAGAAATAGGCTGAGATATTTATGAAGATATTTTCATTTTAATATTCGTTTTTGCCTTCTAAAAATTCCTGTGACCACATACGATACCCAAAAATCACGAAACTGCACATGCAGCTACAGTTTGACATTACGGTCCCAACGAAACTGGTTTCGTCGAATTTCGACTCCGTTTGCTCACACAGCATATTTTTAACCATCAAAATACTGACTGTTTTTCACTCTAAAAATCTGTACGGCCACATACTAACTCTAAAAATCACGAAACTTGACATCTAGCAATAATTTGATGTTGCGGATCTAACAAAACTAGTTTCGTCGAAATCCGACTTCGTTTGCAAAACCGGTTATTTTTAAAGCTCTGAATGACCCATTTAAATATATAAATATATTTAAATATTATTAAATTAAATATAAATAAATTTATATTATCGTATATCTTCACATATGATATCGTCCAGCTCCAGAATATCATATCAGAATTTACGGTTTGATATTTCAGATTTTAGATTTATCGATATTCAGTTTATATCGAAAATCCTTTTATAACGTAAATAAAGCGTCGCAAATTATAAAGGAATTTCCACGGCAACTTTTCTGAAATTTGATTTGGATGTAAATCAAAATCTATCCGACGAAATCCCGATTTTTCTCTTCCACTAGAAAGATATACTCCACCAGCTCCACACGTTTCTTGTTTCACAGAAATCCGGCTTAAAACGAATCCTGTACATTCAGTTGAAGTTCAAATCGCCAAATCGCGAACTGCAGCGCCATTTCAAGCTCGATTTTAATTATAATATAATTATACGTTCAAACTATCGTTGATTGAATATATTCGTCAATATAATTCAACTCTAAGCTGAATTAAATCTTGGGGATGACCCTGTTCACCTTATATTGTGATTTCCAATATTTTTGATTATTTCTGAATTAAATAATAATTAAATATTCCATATTATTAAATTAACGACCATTTGAATTCTCTAAACCACCATTTATATAATTAAATTAATTAATTATATACCGCAGAAAATGTGGGTCATTACATTCTTCCCCACTTAAAATAATTTCGTCCTCGAAATTGCTAAGGTAGAGGACGACCCTATCTATTGGAATTCCTAAGATTTGTTTACCCCTTTATTTCTGATTTCAACTGAACCAATTAATATCGACTAAAATATTTATTCATTCCGACTAACTAAAATTTTCAAAAATTCTGAAAATTTTCTAACACTTTAAACTTTCGAAAAATTTCGCCAGCACCTCCTTTGTACTGGTCAATAGCTCAAACTCCAACTCGCCTCTCTGGGCCTTCTTCAACCCAAAAGAAAATCAAAACGCCAAACGGCTTGCCAATTCGGCTCATAAATTCCAAACTCATATAAAATATAAACTTGTACCTTTTTGTTGGGCATATCATTATATCCCTACCATCTGTTATCAACTCGGCATATACAAATGCCATCCCAATCAACTCCAACCAAGTTATTCTTAACACAACCATTCGCTTATTCAAGACGAATTAAATTTCAAATTCGAGTTTGATTTTTGATTTCAAACTCTTAACCCATCAGTACAAGACCATTTCAGATTATTCTCTTATCACCCCAGTTTTTACTTAACTTAACAAGTTAAATTTTTAATTCTAGAATTTAAACTCCTGGGTTTTTATTTCAAGTCAAATTTGAAATCATAATACCAATTCAAAACATTTGAATTCTTAAACCACTTGTTTTCGCAAAACAAATTTGAAAATAAAATCTTGGGTAATAATCCGTCACTTACAACTCGAAAATCACACTGATGATGTGTACACCATCATCAAAATTATTTTCCAGTGATCAAAGTGAGTTCAATACTATATTCCTTTTCAAAACTCAAACTTAAACACTTCCATCTTGAATCAGTTCAAAATATCCTCATTAAAACAAATTTAAAACCTCCCAGGATTTTAAAATTTGTATATATCTAATCCAGATTCAATTACAGCCACTTATCTGAATTTCTAGTTTTTAATTTCAATTCTGACTTTAATTTCAGATTTAATTCATTTCAATTCCATATATTTTACTTATATCAATTCTGATTGGTCATATATAACCTTTTCACATTTTATAATCTTATCTGATTATAATTACTACCAACACATCCTATATATGATAATATATCACATATCCATACTGTGTCGGTCCATTGTATTTAAGTGTTTATTTACTCCTACCGATACAGTGGATCAAACTGATCGACCAGAACTCATAAACAACTCAACCAATGAATCCCCACAATATAAAACAATTTTTATATCAAACAACAAATACGTTCACTCGTATATATACACTCAAACTCAATCTAGGGTATTACTAACCCTATCTCTACCGAGTCATGCCACAGAGCCAAGTAATTCTTAACCTCGCTCTGATACCAACTGTAACGACCCGGATTTTGAGCGACTTTGGTTATCGACATAAGCTCAATGTCGATAACCAAAACATCGAAAAATCCTGGTAATTAATGAAAGAAATTAGAAGGTGAGAATAGATAAGATAGAAACTTAGAATAGAAGAAGAAGAAGAACACAACATCAGAGTAACACGAACCTCACAGCGGAACGAATAACATATAATAGATAACATAACTTTGAAATATAACAGTTATGTATACAATAGCACTTATCAGAGTACAGCACTTACAACACAGCGGAAATAAACTATAGCTATATGATCCAGAAGCCTCCTGCTCCAGCTCTTCAAGTATATCTGTAAATCCCGACTACTTGAATGCCCGTACAAATTTAGGCACCCAAGAGTTTAGGGAAAACAACAAAGTAAACTCCGGGTCAGTCATGGGACTGGTGTGAGTAAAATAGTTTAACACATTTTAACATATATATGATATCTCATAAGACCACGCCGTGAATACGGAACGGGTTTTTACCTTATGAGAATCCAACATCTTTGACAAGCAATATCATTCTGATATTATAATAATGTCTAAGTACAAATAGATATCAATCTAGCAGAAACGCTTTCATCTCACGTTCTACATATATAGTATACAATCAAAATCGCAAGCACGTATTGGATAATGGATTTCCAACTATGACAAGGTAAGGAACCACCTTTCGCTAGTGTACCTCTAGAGAGGAATACACTGGGTTCAACAAGAACATCTTGCAACCCGGCCACACATGACCGACCACTCATTTTGCTTGAGTGTATCGAATGTATATCACCAACGGTTGGGATCAGCAACCGTTCCCGTATATATATGGGACATCATTGATAGATTTAAGAAACAAATGAATATTCTCTAGATAGGTGATTATACACCCTACTTCGGTGCAACCGACTTAGCCATGCTGCCTGCCCGATTTTTGTCATTTACCGGTTGATGAGGCTAGATGCTACGCTTTATCATTACATCAGATTCACTTCGAATGCTACATTGTCAGATCCATCGAAAATCACTAATTGGCATCTACAACAGTACGTTACAGGTTAGCTAAAGAAGTTTCCTTCTCCGCTTCCACTCTTGGTACGGTTGAAGAAATCAATGTACGTGACCTTTCTGGAAATACTCTGTCAGACATTCATTCATACAAGTCAGAATGTCACATCGTCATACCCGCCAAATCACAAATTGACTTATCCAAAAATAACACGGGTATACAGCTAAGAGAAACGAATTCCTCCGCCACCAAACGTGAATACGTTTGAACAGAACAACTTACGCGATCTATTGGATATACTCTGTTAGACCTTCGTCCATACAAGTTGTCCTGGGACTGGACAAACCGAAGGCACTATTTAGTATATCCATCTTAGTCACTGTTATCTAAGACTTATACAACAGCCCTTGCATTTTACTCCATCTTCAACTAACTTTGGCATAAATGATTCGCAACGC
This sequence comes from Allium sativum, assembly GCA_030737875.1. NCBI lineage: Eukaryota > Viridiplantae > Streptophyta > Magnoliopsida > Asparagales > Amaryllidaceae > Allium > Allium sativum. The sequence continues at coordinate 298,858,223 of CM060925.1, read as the reverse complement.
TTATGCCAATACAGAGTGGTTCTTTGGATAATAATCCAACCGGTCTCTCCATATTAACAACGTTAAAATGGTCAAAACTCTGATAGTCTGTGATTTAACTATCAAAGAAAAACAAGTGTGCAAACAACGATATTATTTCCAGATGGAAATTATATCGATCAATCATCAACATATATCTATATATATATATTCATATTGCATTATTTTCTATGTTTAGAAAATATATGTTATTAACACAGGAAAACGTTTCCATCTGCTTATTTACAAATCACTACTCTTCCCCAACTATCAGTCCCTGACTGTAAACTAGTATGAGAACAATCCCCTAAGTATAAATCCCGAATGCCGAAACCAACATCAGATAGGCACTTAGAAAACCATTCAATTTACTAATCTCCAGTCAGTTCTAATTTTACTTAACTCTATTTGATTAACTCTAACTGGTTTTACTTGGTTTGACTAACTCAATTTATTAACTCGACTGACTAATTCAACTCGATTAACCTAACTTGATTTACTTACCTCGATTAACTAAACTAATCACTTTGATTAACTCGACTAATTCACTTTGGTCAACTTAACCAATTCACTTAACTCCTGTCGAATAAACTATATTCGATAACTCCTATAACTCTATTCGAATAAACTATATTCGATTAACTCATTTACTCTATTCGAATAAACTATATTCGATTAACTCCTTTTCTCTATTCGAATAAACTATATTCGATCAACTCATTTGATTTAACTCTAATCGATTAACTCCATCGAATAAACTATATTCGATAACTCCATCAATTTAACTAATATTCTATAACTCACTTCGATTAACTAATAATCGATAACTCCTTCGAATAAACTATATTCGATAATCTCCTCTCGAATAAACGATATTCGATAATCTTCCCTTTCGATTAAACAAATCGATAACTCCTTTTCGAATAACTAAATTCGATAACTCCTTTCGATTTAACTAATCGATAACTCCTTTCGATTTAACTAATCGACAACTCCTTTCGATTTAACTAATCGATAACTCCCTTTGATGAAATTAACATCGATTAACTCCTTTCGATGAAACTAACATCGATTAATTTAACTCGACGAACTTAACTCGACTCACTTATCTCGATAATCTAACTCAAGAACTTAACTCGATTAACTTAGCTCGATAATCTAACTCAAGAACTTAACTCCTATCGAATAACTAGATTCGATTAACTTAACTTATTTAACTCATCTTGATTAACTCCTATCGAATAACTAGATTCGATTAACTTACTTAACTCACTGGTTAACTTGACTTACTTAACTCACTGGTTAACTTGACTTACTTAACCCAATTGGTTAACTTGACTTACTTAAGTCACTGGTTAACTTGACTTACTTAATCCAACTGGTTAACTCTATTGAACTGGTTAACTCTACTGAACTGGTTAACTCTACTAAACTGGTTAAATCTACTGAACTAGTTAACTCTATTCAACTAACTCGACTCGACTAACCCCTTTCGATTAGCATATTCGTTTTACTAACTTTCGAATACCATATTCGATTTACTCCCTTCGAATACCATATTCGATTTAACTCCTTTCGAATACCATATTCGATTTACTCCCTTCGAATACCATATTCGATTTAACTCCTTTCGAATAACATATTCGATTTACTTTATTCACTTTATAAAGATTTCCTTTTTAACAACGTTTTATTCATTTGAAAAGATTTACTTTTAAATAACGGTTCTACACTTTAAAAATGATTTCCTTTTTATAACGTTTCCTTTTCAATTCTATTTGTAAATGGTTTACAAATATTTCCTTTTTAAATTTATTCTTGAAATATTCTAACTCCTTAAATTCTCTGAAAAATTCGCCATAACCTCCTTTGTAACGGGAGCATCGGGAAAATCCCCAAACCCGCCACACAGGCCATTCCATTCAAAAAGAAAATGATTTGAAATTATTTCGTTTCTCAATATCTCCTATTTATAAATATTCCAATTTATAAATATTCCTTATTTATAAATATTCAAAATTATAAATATCTCTTATTTATAAATATTCCGTTTATAAATATTTTATTCTCAATATCACCTTGAAAATTCCCTTATCAACATCCCGTATGTTATGGTATTCAATCATATCAAATCACGATGTTCAATATCGTCCAAGCACATATAATCGACAACAGGTTATATATCACATCATATAACACAATATATGAACAAAACAGTATTATAAATATTGAGGAACCCAGTTAGGTCCCTCCAACCTGTTTCCCTGCATCCACAGATGTTACACAGTAAAATCAACATCCATTATAGTTCAGTACGAATTATTTTGATAAACAAAATCAATATATATATATATATATAATTTCAACTAACTGACTAGCAGTTCAATCAATCAATCAACACACAACAATCAACAGGTGATTAACAGTTCTAAAAATACATTATAAAAATATAACTGTTCAGAGTTGGTGAGTTTTACTCACTTTGGCAGTTCATCGTTAAAGAACGATAAACTGTTGTTTGATTTGAATCAAACAATTAAATTTGCCGTAAAATCATACGAGCCCCAATCCACTTCCAGTCAGCTTCATTGTGAAGCTCTCGTCCATACGGTCCCAACGAAACTTACGGTTCGTCAATCTGATATCGTGCGTGATAGTTATCGCATTTATAATTTGAACAAATTTAAATAAAACGAAAAAAACATGAATTCTAAATTACTATGGGCTTTAACCTTCTGTTACATCCGGCCCATCTTCTCATTTCAAAGCCCAGACCCGCCCCACATTCTCAATCGCCACTCCATCCTTTCTTCCTGAACCCAGGTGCTTCATCCTCACCATTAACGCATGCTCCCATCCCCAAATCACTCATGTTTCTCACTGGATTATCAAACCGAGATCACCACGAAGTTCCTCACCACCAACTCCTTCTTTCCATCACCACAAAGCCGAACTCGATCCTCTTTTGGCTATCGCGACCCCTAACCCGATGGCTACTGGCATCGTTAGTTTCGGTGATCGAATTCAACCAGACCCTGCGCCAAGGTACTAAATCACCTCGCGAGTTCCAATATACCAATGAAACCTCGAATTAATACCTAAAATGATCGAAATCATGAACCCTAACTTCAAATACACACGCTGTGTATTTTCCAGCGACATCGAATGATGCTCGAACACCACCATTCTTATATAGAAACGAAGCCTGGTTTGCAAAAAAACCCAAAAATAGTTGCTTTGAGATTTATGGAATTTTATTTCAATTTCTTTGATTTTTCTAAAGGTCCGAAGTGTTTTGAGAAAGGAATTTGGTGGCTGCGGCATTCGTTGACCAAAGAATGAAAGAGGACTTAGGTTTAGAATTTCTAAGCGAGGGGTATTTATAGAGAAATAGGCTGAAATATTTTTGTGGAGATATTTATGAAGATATTTTCATTTTAATATTCGTTTTTGCCTTCTAAAAATTCCTGTGACCACATACGATACCCAAAAATCACGAAACTGCACATGCAGCTATAGTTTGACATTACGGTCCCAACGAAACTGGTTTCGTCGAATTTCGACTCCGTTTGCTCACACAGCGTATTTTTAACCATCAAAATACTGACTGTTTTTCACTCTAAAAATCTGTACGGCCATATGCTAACTCTAAAAATCACGGAACTTGACATCTAGCAATAATTTGATGTTGCGGATCCAACAAAACTAGTTTCGTCGAAATCCGACTTCGTTTGCAAAACCGGCTATTTTTTAAGCTCTGAATAACCCATTTAAATATATAAATATATTTAAATATTATTAAATAAAATATAAATAAATTTATATTATCGTATATCTTCACATATGATATCGTCCAGCTCCAGAATATCATATCAGAATTTACGGTTTGATATTTCAGATTTTAGATTTACTGATATTCAGTTTATATCGAAAATCCTTTTATAACGTAAATAAAGCGTCGCAAATTATAAAGGAATTTCCACAGCGACTTTTCTGAAATTTGATTTGGACGTAAATCAAAATCTATTCGACGAAATCCCGATTTTTCTCTTCCACTAGAAAGATATACTCCACCAGCTCCACACATTTCTTGTTTCACAGAAATCCGGCTTAAAACGAATCCTGTACATTCAGTTGAAGTTCAAATCGCCAAATCGCGAACTGCAGCGCCATTTCAAGCTCGATTTTAATTATAATATAATTATACATTCAAACTGTCGTTGATTGAATATATTCGTCAATATAATTCAACTCTAAGCTGAATTAAATCTTGGGGATGACCCTGTTCACCTTATATTGTGATTTCCAATATTTTTGATTATTTCTGAATTAAATATATTATTTAATTTAATTAAATATTCCATATTATTAAATTAACGACCATTTGAATTCTCTAAACCACCATTTATATAATTAAATTAATTAATTATATACCGTAGAAAATGCGGGTCATTACAATCGGACTCCGTACGAAGGAGATATGACCTCCGTAAGTTTAAGACTTCATTTAAAACTCAAACAGCTCGAAAAACGGATTCAAAATTCAAAAATAGGACAAGACCCATGCTGGGCAGGAAAATTCGTACCCAGGGCCCAGGTTGATTATAGTGTCGACCTGGGTGACCCAGGTCGACCGTATGGTCGACCATAGTGTCGACCTGGTTGACCCAGGTCGACCATAGGTTCGACCTTAGGGTCGACCTCCCCTGTCGACCTGGTCAGGTCTGGCTAGCCTGGTCTGTGTTCTGGTCGAATTTCTGGGCCTGGTCTTGTCACTAGGGCCGAGTTGTCTTCTTTTTATTGGCTTCTCTTTAGAACGGATGGCTTGGATTAAACCTGGCTTCATCGAAGGCTCTAATTAACTTGCAACTCTATAAAAACACCCTAGGTCTCCAACTAAAATTCACATAAAAATAAGAACTTGAGCCGCCATGATGTCAGAAGAAAACTAAGGAGAGCCTCCGCTTGAAAAGAGACGAACAACGATTCAAGAAACAAAACTCTAATCTAATTTCTACGCAACGTTTTCTACTCCAAGGGAAAGCTTTGCAAATTTAGAATAACAGAAACCAGAAAACAAGTTTCAGCGCCCGTTGTAAGTATAGTGGTTTTCTGAATATGAATAGAAATTGCGATGTGATTCGATGTAATTGAAATTGAGTTTTACTATTGTAAAATATTGATGTGAATTCTGTATATTGCATTGATTATGCCATATTTCGTATTGGGAGTTTGAGGCATAAATTGGTTGATGCGAGTCTATTGACATTTGTATATGAAGATAAATATCACTTGCAAGTTTGTAGTAAAAACTAGAATTGACATCTTTATGTTATGTCGTTAACATGGTTAGCATACATTCTTTTTAGGGCTAAGTTGAGACTCGTGTAAACATGTTCCAAGTTGAAACCATTTAGGCCTACACGACTCAAAACCTTTGTATACATTATTATGTTTATATGCAAGTGATAATTGGGCTTATTGCAAGTGCCTTTTGGTTACACAAATTATACTAGTTTCATGTTGAGAATAGGCTACTTGATGTAAAGTTAGTTTACACCTTTGGGTTATGTCAAAAAGTAGACATTTTTATGCTAGTTTGGTGTTTGACATTATGTCTAGTTATATGTGTATAAAACCATGTTTAAACAAGTCTAAAAGTACGCCATTGCATGTGACACCAATTTAGATATATCCTTATTGAATGCAAGATCACATGACCCACAATCTATGTTAGTGAAAACGTTATGTTGCAAGTTCATGCGCCACAAACTTTTATGTATTCTAGAAGAATTCATGATTCTGTGCTTCCCTTTTTTTTATGTTTATGAGTTGGGCTGAAATATTAAGCCCAACATATGTTATGGTGCGTATGTACAAACGGGTGAAACAAACGTTGGGTTTAAAATAAAATACATGTATTGGCATGTCTGACACATGCCAATGACTAGTGACATTTAAAGCGGTATAAATTTTACCCAAATTTAGTGAATGTGGATAATTGGGCCATAAACATTTACATATAAAAATGAAAAGTGACAAATATGTAAATTTAGAAAACACGACATGTTTAACCCGAAGTTGGATTGAGTTGTGATGTAAACCTGCCCGGACCCGCCCGGTTGTCAAGTAATCACAGCAATACCTATCCAATGTGAGAGGTTAAGGCATTGAGCCCAATAAAGACCCGAGGTTAGACTGAGTTGTGGCGTAAGACTGCCCGGAACCGACCGACATACAGGCAGCCACAACAATACCTGTCTAATGTGAGTGATTGGTGCTTTAATAAGACAATTAAAGCTAAGTTAGGATTAATAGGGTTAAGTTAACTAAAACACTTAACCAACTTAACATGTTAACAAAACAAGACTTCTAGGGGTTAAGTAACTAAGAAAACACTTAGCCAATTTAACATGTTAACTAGACTAGAGGGTGAGGTTAAGTAAATTCAGGACACTTAACCGTTATAATCTGATAATTAGATAAGTGGGTGAGGTTAAGTAAATTTAGAATACTTAACCATTATAACACGTTAGCTAGATAAGTGGGTAAGGTTAAGTAAATACACTTAGCCAATTTAATATGTTAGCTGAACTAGAGGGTAGGGTTAAGTAAACTTAGAACACTTAACCATCATAGTGTGATAAATTGAACAGGGTTAAGTTGAAACATGAAGGGACAATACCTAACCATTAGAACATGTTAATTAAACAAATGTTAGGGTTAAGTTAACTAACGGAACACTTAACCATTATAACATGTTAATTAAAACAGATGGGCAAGATTAGGTTAGGGGACACTTAACCAATACAAGATGAATGGGTTGGGTTAAGTAATAAGAAATACTTAACCAATATAACTTAGTTTGTGATAGGGTTAAGTCAACATGAACTACTGATAACACTTAGCCAGTTTAATATGACAGAGGAATGGGTTAAGCTAACCTGAATTGACTAATAACACTTAACCAATCCAACTTGACGAGACAGAGGGCTAAATAGTAAACCCTAGTTAAGAAACAATCGAGAACAGTTGCTAAGTTGAAATCCCCAGTTAAAGAAACTAAGTGATAAACCTTAGTTAACAAGATTCATGGGAAAAGAAACTAAGTGGTAAACCTTATTTGAGAACAACTAAGTAATAATTCTTAGTCAAGAAAACTGAGCCGGTCCATAATAGATGAATAATCCAACATGGTAGATCATCGCTTAACAAGTACATGAGAAGGAGCAAATGTTTATCCGATTTCGAAAAAGGCTCCAGCGGACTGGGTTTAGAAGCACGTAGCTTCGGGGGACATGAGGGTACTCTTGGTATCCCTCTATGAGGTTGCAGATGATCCGCCTAGGCTCACAGAGGTTAAGGTCTGCGTCAGAAGAACCAAGGGTATGCCTTGGTTGCAATTTAAGGCAACCTAAAGACTGGGATGGACCAGCGTGTTTCGACGAGACCAGTAGCCCTGTGATAGCGACTCGTCGTCTACCTACCATCTTGAGTCAATCGTAGTACGCATGTGGAAAGGCAGAGAACTCCCAACAGACCATATACTTGCTACCTAGTTATGGGTGAGGCTGGCCAATAAGAAAGTGGGGCATAGGTGGCAGGTGTATAGTTCTCGCGCTTGATTTTCTTGGATTGCCTTTCATTAGTTGAGGGAGGGGTCACGTGGGACCATAACCACTGGTAGAAAAACAGACCTTAGCATCTGCATCGGCAGATATCTGAAAGCTCCCGACCAAGTTCCGTGTTTCTAGAATAACCCTGCCACGGGACTCGGGTCGCACATTTCAGGACATGTGCATCTAGACAGTGATAAACGACTCGCGACACATACGTGGGGAAAGTCTAGGAGCATATACCACTCTAGGTAGTGTGTCCTAGACTAGGGGCATCGTTTGACAGGTAGCATATTCCCTAGTGGACCTAGGTGGCATAAATCCTGAATCCGAGAAGTATTAGACAAGTCACATAAACCCTAGTTGAATCTAGGGAACGCTCGATAGAAAACCCTAGGTTAAATCTAGGTAATAAATAAATGTACACCGGATGGCAACCACAGTTACAGGGACTGGGATCACGTTATCATTTTATACAGATTACTAGTTAGGATACTAGTTAAGTGGTGCAGAGATTAGTATGGGGTGCGATAGTAATTTCGATTCTAACTGCTTTGCCATAGTTTATAGTATTTTCCCATTTTCAGTTTATGCTTGTTGTGTCCTTTTCCTTATTCATATACTGAAACACCACTAGACTTACCAGGCTTATGTCTGACTCTATGTTTTCTTTCATCTTCTTTTCTTCCGTTCGCCCCCCAAGGTAGTCAGGGAGGGAATAGCTCAGATTTGTATGGACTTGTCACTCTTTCCAAGCTTGAAGACTCTTTGATTTGCTGCTTTGGACTCTCTTTTCCACCGCTATGGTTGGCTAATGTTTTATTGGGGAATATCATTGTATATTTATGCTTCTTTATTTTATTAAAAAAAAATAGATACTTTGTTGTTGGAAAACAATCTTTGTACAAGCTGTTATAAATGAAATAAAGTTTTATTCACTTTTCCGCTGCTTTATTTATCTGTCTTGTAATTTATCTGCATCTTTTACCTATAACACTTCATAGAACTTAGTGCATTCCCTTTGTGTGTGACACTAATGGATGTGGGGTGTTACATGTGGTATCAGAGCTGAAGGTTACCAGATCAGGTAAAAGATTTGAAAAATTATTTTCAAAACGGGTTTAAAACAAGCATTTTCAAAATAAAAGTTTTATTTTAAAGGCATATTCCCCAAAGCCATATGCACTATCTTTTGATTCTCTGTTTGAGTCCTTGTTTCCTTCTTTCTTGAGTCTCTGGGGCTTCTGGCTTTCTGGGAGGTAACCTCATCGAAGGGCGAAGTAGTACCCGACTTCCATCTATAGCCATAATAGTTTCACCCACGGCTAGTTTTCTTTCAGGCTTTGTAGGGTTTTCTGTACGATGGAGGCAGCTTTCGAGAGAGATTTATCAACATGGTTACACAAGGAAGAGGATAAGAAGTTTGGCTAAGGGGCACAACCCAAGGATGAGGAATTCATGGATATGGACTTGGCTCACGTAGGAGGAAGGAATTATAAATCCTAAGACAAGAAGAAGTAGATTTTCAATGGTATAATAGGGCATATAATTAAGGACAAGGGCAAGGACGAGGGAAAGGATTTTCAGGAGGACAAGTGTGTGCTTTCACCACCAGAATACCTGGGAGAGAGATAGTAAAGTCTCCATTAGAAAAAATTTAGCTTTTCATTTAATCAACCTGTTAGTACTCTTTTGATCTTAGCGCTTTGCATTCGTTTATACCTGCTTTCATAGTTGAGTCTCTACACCTAGGTACTTGTATAGTAGAATATCCCAATTAGTCTCAGATCCAAATTGGTGGTTCGGCCCGTTTACCTTTGGTTTGTAGGGATTTGAGAACAGCCACATTAATGTTGAATTTAAGCATAATGTTTTGGTTCCATGGGCTATGAGTTGATCCTTGGCATGGGTTGGTTGGCTAGTAATTCTGAAAGTCAGACTTTTTGACTTGCCTTGGAAATACCCTCGAGATTACGTGATCCTAAAAGGATCAGTTAGGCTTAGCTGTCTAGAATCGCTTAATACATTTATCGATGATTTGTAATCCGTTAGAATAGTCCATGAGTACGCAAATGTTTTGATTAGGTTAGGGGTTTACCCCAAAAACGCGGGATAGACTTCCGCATATATCCAGTTGACAATGAAAAGCCAGTTATCCGATCAATGACAGTTTTGGAAATAAAGGTCAAGAAACTTCACAATCGTGAAGATTAACTAGATAAGATACAGTACAGAGGAGCCCAAGAAGATGCGACTTAGAAGACTGAAGACTAGATACACGCATCATACCCTTTTTCCTAAGGGTACATCCTTGATCTCTTTTAAGAATTTTATGCATACTTTCTAGCCTTTAAGGTATATCCTCTAGGACGTATCATCGATCCTTAGATAGAAGCCAATGGATGTAAACATGTTTTTGAAACATGTTATGATTGATGGTTGCAAGTGGTTGCTCGTGGATGCATATACACCCCATACGCGCTAGATCGACTTAGTCACTTTCATGTTGCATTCGCTTATATGTATTTGCTTAACGGATTTAATTTAATATGTTATCATATGGATGTTGCATATGGATGAATGGCTAAGCACACATGTAACACCCCACCTCCGCCAGGGCCACTCTTGCAAGTACACTGGCTTTGGAGGGGCGTTAAACAAGGTAAACATGCATGCAGATATCACGAGACAGAACATATAAGTAAAACAGAGTAAATAAAGCAGCGGATAAAACTAGCATTTCAAAACCATAGTCAAGTTACATCAAAGTACTTGGTCATTATTTTCCACAAAACATAGTCTAGAAACATAAACTGAAAACTGGAAATAACATAAAGTAACTATCCCCAAAGTGAAGTGATAAACCATAGCAAGCTCAATGTCCAGAACCGTACATGAGCAAATCCCGTAAGCAAGCTATAAAGATCCAAGCTAAGCTCCAATGTTCCCACCCTGAGGACCTGAGGGGGGGAAATGGAAGAAAAGAGGCGAAAGAAAACAGGTCAGTCAAAAAGACTGGTAAGCCCTAACTACTATCAGTCCATGAACTAGTAAAGTTAACTGGCATGAGAAGCTGAGATAAACATAAGGATAACATACTGGCATGATGATTAACTAACAAGATAGATAAAAGGTGTCATCGCATAATCAAGGTTAAGTTTTGCACCACGGGTGTACTAGCATTCTAACATGTCTAGTAAAACAAGAATTGATCCCTTGTCCCAAGCTTGGCCCAATATCATGAGGTGACCTAAATCAAGGTCCAACTACACGGTCTAGTTGATCGGCTCCCTATAAGCCTAACTCGTCAAGTGTCGGTGTCATACGGCCCAAACATGCAATGTAGTTAAACTGCGCTAGGTACACCCTAGGGTGTATCAAGTCCTAGGGTGTCAACCTCAGACACAAATCAAGTATGCACAGTCTAGATCTACAGGTACCCGTGCCTGATTTTCCAACTCCGGACTATGTGCATGACCATAGTCCGCCTGGACCTACACCGGCGTACCTACTCAGCCGTCGTTTTGGTCGCTTACATGTCAGCCCAGTAATCGTGCCCCACCCTAGCCTAGTACCTAGGGTCTTATGATACTATCAAGAGGGTTACTGCTGAAAAGGACCATGCATCTAGGGTTTCTTAATGGGTTAAATGTGGTTAACCCGATCCAAACGTGGATTAAATTGGTTAAGTGTACCCAAGGTTCATGACTTAACCCTGATTAACCCATCAAGCCCAAATTGGTTAAGTATTAAGTGGACCATGACTTAACCCTAATCAGGAGGCATTAATTAACTTAATGTGCTTTAACCTCTCACATTAGACCTTGTTGTGGTTACTAGTTAAGCCGGGCGGGTCCGGGTAGCTTTACACCACAACTTGGTCTAACCCCGGGTTCGAGCACAACATGACCAACTTCTCACATTGGGTCTTATTGTTTGTAGCCACTAGTTAAGCCGGGCGGGTCCGGGTAGATTTATGCTACAAACTCAACCCAACCTCGAGTTGGCCATACTCATATTTTCTAAGTGTCATGTCCATTATGTTTCCAAAACATAATTACAAGCTAACATATCACGTCATGTTATAAAAACCATGTTCATGTCATAATGTTACCCAACCCCAACGTAATCCCATCGTTTACATAATCGCAACAACGCATAAAGGATAAAATAGGGAACTTGGCATAATCATGACAAAAAGGTGTTGGAGCCACAAGTTTAACATGGTGGCATATGAAATGTACATATGTTCATATACGTGCATATTGCATTATTAGGCTTCAAAAGTATGCATAAAACCAAACTTAGCATATAAGTCATACATGGTGATAAATGACATGTAGAAGTTGCTAGAAGTTCGCATTTAGCCTCACATGCAAGTTATCATAAGGGATATGATAACTTCCATGTTGCCAAAATGCAACGTTTAATATAAAGCTTGAAGCTTTAAGCTCACAAACTCAAGTTTAACTTGCATAACATGATAACATGTGTATAATGATCAACCCAAACTTGCATAACATAGCAACATGTGTCATACATAATGATTAAACCAACTTGCATAACATAATGATCAACCAAACTTGCATATCATAATGATCAACCCTAAACTTGCATCATTCATTTAACTTTAAGAGTTCAAAAAGAAAGTAGAAAAGGGCTTACAATGCTATGAAGACACAAATGAATATTTATTATAAAGATTGAGACGAAGCCCTTATGCAATCACCAAAAAACCCAAATATGCAAGCTCCAAATGAAAAACCCTTGAGCCAAATCAATAAAAACCCTTGCTTTGTAATAAAAATGTTGCAACTTGACTTGAATGCAAACTAAGAACACTCATACAAGCTTGAATACACTTGTATGAACTCAAAATCTCTCATGTAAATAAACTTAGAAATTTTAGCATGAGAGTGGAGGCCATGAGAGGAACAATTTTGGCATAGTTTAGTTGTAGAGTTGAATAATGATGATTTAGGCTAGGCTTAAAGGTCTTTTTATAGAAGATTAGGATAGTATTAGCCATAGGATTAACCCTAGATTCAATCCGAGCCATCAAATCACGTCACTAGCCTCCAAAGCAGGTCCAAACAGCCAAAATAGGTGCACCAGGCCGACCTGGCCGACCAGGGAGGTCGACCCCCAGGTCGACCCCAGGTCGACTCTAGTGTCGACCTGGTTGGGGGGGAGGTCGACCCTAGTGTCGACCCCCTGTCGACCTGTCTGGGCGGAAGTTTTCCCGCCCAGTCTGTTTTGGCTGAATTTGAATTTCAAATTCAAATTTGAACTGTTTTTGAACTTGAAATTTTCTGAAAACTTTGACGGGCCATAACTTGGTCATACGGACTCCGTTTTTCGAAAACTCAGACTCTATTTCGCGTATTTTTCCGAGACGAACGCAATGGCACAGCCCATTTCCCTTGATTCAGATTTACAGTTTAATTCTTCCTTGGTTTATGTTATAACATGTTATTCAGAAATACGGATTGTTACAACACATGTAGTATTTACATAACTAGGACGCTTCATACATGATTGGACGCATGGCACTAACATAATTCGCATTTAGGAGGTCAACTGAATCAGTAGACCTCCTGATTTTGCATTAGATAAAGACATATACACACACTATGCATATGAACATGAAAGCATTAGAAATATTTTTAAGAACAAGGAATGCCTGTGATTGAATGGTTGAGTAGATGGGTGATTGGATAGTAGGACACGTTCTTCCTAACTTGAAGATTTCGGGGACGAAATCCTTTTAAGAGGTGGAGAATGTAACACCCTGTAGTTTTGTAACATTAAGTTTCACAAATTAAAGTATAATTAAATTTTAGAAGAAGAACTAAGGGAAACTGGTTACGCCATTGCGTTCGTCTCGAAATTCTGCTTGAGATAGAGTCCGAGTTTGCGTAAATCGGACTCCGTACGAAGGAGAAATGACCTCCGAAATTTTAAGAATTTATTTAAAATTCAAACAGCTCGAAAAACGGATTCAAAATTCAAAAATAGAACAAGACCTAGGCTGGGCAGGAAAATTCCTGCCCAGGGCCCAGGTCGACCCTAGGGTCGACCATAGTGTCGACCTGGGAGACCCAGGTCGACCATAGTGTCGACTTGGTTGACCCAGGTCGACCATAGGGTCGTCCTCCCCTGTCGACCTGGTCAGGTCTGGCTGGCCTGGTCTATGTTCTGGTCGAATTTCTGGGCCTGGTCTTGTCACTAGGGCTGAGTTGTCTTCTTTTGATTGGCATCTCTTTATAACAGATGGCTTTGATTAAACCTAGCTTCATCGACGACTCTAATTAACTTGCAACTCTATAAAAACACCCTAGGTCTCCAACTAAAATTCACACAAAAATAAGAACTTGAGCCGCCATGATGTCAGAAGAAAACTAAGGAGAGCCTCCGCTTGAAAAGAGACGAACAACGATTCAAGAAACAAAACTCTAATCTAATTTCTACGCAACATTTTCTACTCCAAGGGAAAGCTTTGCAAATTCAGAATAACAGAAACCAGAAAACAAGTTTCAGCGCCCGTTGTAAGTATAGTGGTTTTCTGAATATGAATAGAAATTGCGATGTGATTCGATGTAATTGAAATTGAGTTTTACTATTGTAAAATATTGATGTGAATTCTGTATATTGCATTGATTATGCCATATTTTGTATTGGGAGTTTGAGGCATAAATTGGTTGATGCAAGCCTATTGACATTTGTATATGAAGATAAATATCACTTGCAAGTTTGTAGTAAAAACTAGAATTGACATCTTTATGTTATGTCGTTAACATGGTTAGCATACATTCTTTTTAGGCCTAAGTTGAGACTCATGTAAACATGTTCCAAGTTGAAACCTTTTATGCCTACACGACTCAAAACCTTTGTATACATTATTATGTTTATTTGCAAGTGATAATTGGGTTTATGCAAGTGCCTTTTGGTTACACAAATTATACTAGTTTCATGTTGAAAATAGGCTACTTGATGTAAAGTTAGTTTACACCTTTGGGTTATGTCAAAAAGTGGACATTTTTATGCAAGTTTGGTGTTTGATACTATGTCTAGTTATATGTGTATAAAACCATGTTTAAACAAGTCTAAAAGTACGCCTTTTCATGTGACACCAATTTAGATATATCCTTATTGAATGCAAGTTCACATGACCCACAATCTATGTTAGTGAAAATGCTATGTTGCAAGTTCATGCGCCACAAACTTTTATGTATTCTAGAACAATTCATGATTCTGTGCTTCCCCATTTTTTTATGTTTATGAGTTGGGCTGAAATGTTAAGCCCAACATATGTTATGCTGCGTACGTACAAACGGGGGAAACAAACGTTGGGTTTAAAATAAAATACATGTATTGGCATGTCTGACACATGCCAATGACTAGTGACATTTAAAGCGGTATAAATTATACCCAAATTTAGCGAATGTGGATAATTGGGCCATAAACATTTACATATAAAAATGAAAAGTGACAAATATGTAAATTTAGAAAACACGACATGCTTAACCCGAGGTTGGATTGAGTTGTGATGTAAATCTTCCCGGACCCGCCCGGTTGTCCAGTAATCACAACAATACCTATCCAATGTGAGAGGTTAAGGCATTGAGCCCAATAAAGACCTGAGGTTAGACTGAGTTGTGGCGTAAGACTTCCCGGAACCGACCGGCATACAAGCAGCCACAACAATACCTGTCTAATGTGAGTGGTTGGTGCTTTAATAAGAAAATTAAAGCTAAGTTAGGATTGATAGGGTTAAGTTAACTAAAACACTTAACCAACCTAACATGTTAACAAAACAAGACTTGTAGGGGTTAAGTAACTAAGAAAACACTTAGCCAATTTGACATGTTAACTAGACTAGAGGGTGAGGTTAAGTAAATTCAGGACACTTAACCGTTATAATCTGATAATTAGATAAGTGGGTGAGGTTAAGTAAACTTAGAATACTTAACCATTATAACACGTTAGCTAGATAAGTGGGTAAGGTTAAGTAAATACACTTAGCCAATTTAATATGTTAGCTGGACTAGAGGGTAGGGTTAAGTAAACTTAGAACACTTAACCGTCATAGTGTGATAAGTTGAACAGGGTTAAGTTGAAACATGAAGGGACAATACCTAACCATTAGAACATGTTAATTAAACAGTTGTTAGGGTTAAGTTAACTAAGGGAACACTTAACCATTATAACATGTTAATTAAAACAGATGGGCAAGATTAGGTTAGGGGACACTTAACCAATACAAGATGAATGGGTTAGGTTAAGTAATAAGAAATACTTAACCAATATAACTTGGTTTGTGATAGGGTTAAGTCAACATGAACTACTGATAACGCTTAGCCAGTTTAATATGACAGAGGAATGGGTTAAGCTAACCTGAATTGACTAATAACACTTAACCAATCCAACTTGACGAGACAGAGGGCTAAGTAGTAAACCCTAGTTAAGAAACAATGGAGAACGGGAGCTAAGTTGAAATCCCCAGTTAAAGAAACTAAGTGATAAACCTTAGTTAACAAGATTTATGGGAAAAGAAACTAAGTGGTAAACCTTATTTGAGAATAACTGAGTAATAATTCTTAGTCAAGAAAACTGGGCCAGTCCATAATAGATGAATAACCCGACATGGTAGATCATCGCTTAACAAGTACATGACAAGGAGCAAATGTTTATCCGATTTCGAAAAAGGCTCCAGCGGACTGGGTTTAGAAGCACGTAGCTTCGGGGGACGTGATGGTATTCTTGGTATCCCTCTGTGAGGTTCCAGATGATCCGCCTGGGCTCACAGAGGTTAAGGTCTGCGTCAGAAGAACCAAGGGTATGCCTTGGTTGCAATTTAAGGCAACCTAAAGACTGGGATGGACCAGCGTGATTCGACGAGACCAGTAGCCCTGTGATAGCGACTCGTCGTCTACCTACCATCTTGAGTCAATCGTAGTACACATGCGGAAAAGCAGAGAACTCCCAACAGACCATATACTTGCTATCTAGTTATGGGTGAGGCTGTCCAATAGGAAAGTGGGGCATAGGTGGCAGGTGTATAGTTCTCGCGCTTGAATTTCTTGGATTGCCTTTCATTAGTTAAGGGAGGGGTCACGTGGGACCATAACCACTGGTAGAAAAACAGACCTTAGCATCTGCATCGGTAGATATCTGAAAGCTCCCGACCGAGTTCCGTGTTTCTAGAATAACCCTGTCACAGGACTCAGGTCGCATATTTCAGGACATGTGCATCAAGACAGCGATAAACGATTCGCGACACATACGTGGGGAAAGTCTAGGAGCATATACCACTCTAGGTAGTGTGTTCTAGACTAGGGGCATCGTTCGACAGGTAGCATAATCCTTAGTGGACCTAGGTGGCATAAATCCTGAATCCGAGAAGTATTAAACAAGTCGCATAAACCCTAGTTGAATCTAGGGAACGCTCGATAGAAAACCCTAGGTTAATCTAGGTAATAAATAAATGTGCACCAAATGGCAACCACAGTTACAGGGACTGGGATAACGTTATCATTTTATATAGATTACTAGTTGGGATACTAGTTAGGTGGTGCAGAGATTAGTATGGGGTGCGATAGTAATTTCGATTCTAACTGCTTTGCCTTAGTTTATAGTATTTTCCCATTTTCAGTGTATGCCTGTCGTGTCCTTTTCCTTATTCATATACCGAAACACCACTAGACTTACCAGGCTTTATGTCTGACTTTATGTTTTCTTTCGTCTTCTTTTCTTCCGTTGCCCTCTCCCCAGGTAGTCAGGGAGGGTATAGCTCAGATTTGTATAGACCTGTTACTCTTTCCAAGCTTGAAGACTCTTTGATGTGCTGCTTTGGACTCTCTTTTCCACCGCTATGGCTGGCTAATGTTTTATTGGGGAATATCATTGTATATTTATGCTTCTTTATTTTGTTTAAAAAGATAGATACTTTGTTGTTGGAAAATAGTCTTTGTACAATCTGTTATAAATGAAATAAAGTTTTATTCACTTTTCCGCTGCATTATTTATCTGTCTTGTAATTTAGCTGCATCTTTTACCTATAATACTTCACAGCACTTAGTGCATTCCCTTTGTGAGTGACACTAACGGATGTGGGGTGTTACATAACCCCAATCGGGGTAACTGTAAGGCGTCTGCGGATATGCATGGCAATGATCAGTAGTCGGCCATAAGAGTTGTCACTTTTAGCGTTGATATGGGTAATTGATGATGAACTTTGCGGTCCCAAGTTGGACATGGCAGAAAATTACAGCCTATAAAATAACCTAGAATTATCCATTTAATTTTTAAATACATGATTTATTTTAGGACTTTTTACAATCTTAAGCCTGTTTTAATAGTTTATTACATGATTAGCCATGTTTCAGAAATAATTACAAATATAGACATGTTTTGTCAGGGGCGGGATATAGGCATGTTTTGAAAACTCGCCTTCGTGCGCATTTTCAAAACCCGCCTGTGTATTTGGGGTAATCTCAAAACTTTATATATACTCACCATTCTTCTCATAATTCTGATTCATACTCAACCACAGCTTCACAGCTCCGAATATTTTCAAAATGTCTTCTCAAACAATGGTTGAGCAAGAGGTTAACTCGTATTCAGTTTTCTTTGCTGCCACTGTGGATATATGGCTGAAGTTGTCATCTGTGATGATGGCGAAAACATTGGTCGTCGAAGTCTTCTTTGTTCCAATTATCCTCACGGACGCAATTTTTCAGAATGGATTGACGAACCGCTTTGTCCCAGGGGCATAGCATATGCGAATGAGCTGGAGCAAGAAATTAGACATCTCAAAAAACTCCTAGAGGACTTGCAATTTAAATCTAACCACTAGTTATTCTATTATTCGTCGTCATTGTAGGTTTCTGAAGATTAGTTTGAATTATTGTATTATCCGTTGTCATTGTATGTTTCTAAAGTTTAGTTTGAATTATTGTATTATCCGTTGGCGTTGTATGTTTCTAAAGTTTAGTTTGAATTATTGTATTATCCGTTGTCGTTGTATGTTTCTGAAGTTTAGTTTGAATTATTGTATTATCCATTGTCGTTGTATGTTTCTGAAGTTTAGTTTGAATTATTATTTGTGTGTTTGTATGAGTTGGAAGATCAGTACGAAGCATTGGATGTTTCTGTTTTTCTAATGAATTATTTTATGCTTATGAAGTTTGAATTAAAGCTTTGTATGTTTACTGGTTTGTACAGTGTACATTATGACATAAATAAGAATTGACAACTCGCTGCCAGAAATTAAAGCTGGGTCAGTCTGTTTCTGTACAATACGATCTGCCACAAATCAGGTGATTTGACTAGACATGGGTAAAGTTGGCCCAATAGTTCAGAATTGTCGTGTTGACAAACATCTGCCAATTCTGAGCCAACATTTGTCCATTGTGATAAAGCCGTTGTAAGGACAAAGGACAACACTTTATTTCGAATTCAATGACATGATAAAAGCTCTTTCAATTCTGACGCATAGCTTGTTTTTTGTGATCAGGACGAGCATAGGACAATTGATTCTGATTCTGCTTTATTTTGAAATGGGTGACATGATTAAAGCTCTGTCAATTCTGACTTGACAACGACCGCACACTGAGTTGAATAAAGTTGATTTGATGGTGACGTTGCTTAGTTGGTTTCCCTATTTCATAGCTCTTCGGCACATTATTTCTCATACACTTCAATCTTGTCTTCAAATAACTTCAAGAAAAATAAACACAGTCAACAATGGCGCCTCCTTTTATTACTGCACTTATCTACTACGACGGTGAGTTGGTTGTGGATGGGCACCAAAATGGAAGATATGTGGGAGGATTTTGCAAACCAGGGAGAGTTCGAAGGGGTTGCACACTTGGTGCTTTGAAAGGCACAGTTTTCCAAGCAACCAGAATTAACCCTCTCGAATATGATATCGAGTTGTCGGTCAACTGGCCTACTGAATCGAGATCGAGAGCCGTAGCACTTTCAGACGATGAAGATGTACAAGTAATGTTTTCCACTGTGAAGAAATCGATTGAGTTGTTTGTTGGAAAAACAGCAAAAGAAATCGTGGAAGATGTCGTGGAAGAAATAATCACACCTCCTATAGTGAGTAGCGGTTTCGGTTATTTCATAGAAATGTTGCAAACTCATGATCCATCAGTCAACTTTAGTTCTCCTTTATACACCAATCCGTATTGTCCACCAAATGTGGCAGAGCAGCAGTAACAACAACAACAACAAGAAGAAGAACAACAGACTGATCAGTCAGAATTGTTAGATATGAGCCAAAGGTAGTTAATCCGCATCAAGTTAGTTTTACAACTACCCATTGAAATGTAAGATCTAACTGAAATGCGTTTATTAATAGATTGACTGTAGAAGCCGAAGCAGAATGGGGTGCAGGTCCTTCACAACAGGCCGAACATATTGACAGCATGGCGGTTGCCTTGGCAACAGTTGATGATACATGCAGGTCATCGAGACAAGCGACTTGTAGGCTTGTTTTACGCTGCTGCATGTGCTTCAGAAGTGGTTGAATACAATAAACTTATAGAAGAGATCAAGACAATTAAGCCGGAGGCGCATGACTGGATTGAGCGAAGCCTAGGGAATTGCAAAGAAAACTGGGCTCTTTGCAAAGACGACGGCGACCGCTTCCATATTATGATGACCAACGCATCTGAAAGTTTTAATGGCGTACTAAAAGGCGCCAGATCCTTGCCTATAAAGGCGTTGGTTGAAAGAACGTTCTTTCGATCAGTTGAGTATTTCTATAAGAGATGAGAAAAAGGGGCGGGTCTGAATTCGAAACTTACTCCAAAATGGGAAGCTAAAATTGAAGGTCGTGCTATTGACGCACGGCGTTGTAGGCTGGTTCGATTTGGTCGATGTAAATGGCAAGTGATTAACAGTTACGGCGATGAATATGATGTTGTGATCGACAGTTCTGATGTCACATGTACATGCAGAATCCCACTTCTGCAGAAGATACCATGTGCTCATGTGATGGCGGCTTGTTCAGCATAGGATTTTGGTGGTAATCTGGCACATCACGATTTCGCTTCTGAATGGTACTCCGTCCAAAGTTATAGAGCTACATACGACCCAGAGTTTAATCTTATACGCGATAAGAAATACTGGGACCCGTACAACGGTCCACTAATACACGCTCCGCGTGTCCGAAGACTAGCTAGACGACCCAAATCAACGAGGTTCAAAAATGTTATGGACGAGCATCAAACACCTAAAACAAAAAGGTGCAGCAAATGTGGATCGTTGGGCCATAACAGAAAGAGGTGTACTTCAGTAGCTTAAAATGGAGATGTATGTTTGTTGATGCGATGTCAGTGTGTTGCATTTCGTGTATCTGTATTTCTTATGTTTTGAACTTATCTGTCCTTAACCGGACTATTATCTCTCTTGTATTTGAATATTAGAATTTGGTATTTGTTTTACGTTGTTTGGTTAGGCTATATATACTATTTAAATGTCGTGGTAGTTCGAAGTTTAACGTTTACACCTTCATTCGAATATATAGGAATCGTTATACGTCGGTTTTCATTGAGACACAAAACGTTCGAATCTATAGAACTATATTTCAGTAATGAAACAGAAAATTGGGAATTTTATTTTACAAATATCAAGTTGTGTCAAATCATATTTCAAGGAAGTCACCATGTCCAAATGTGATAGTGCCTAAGTATATATAATTCTATAGTATATAATTGTTAGAATACACGGGCGAGTTTTCAGAACGCGCCTTTGTGCGTGTTTTCAAAACTCGCCTTCATTAGTCCAAAACAGGTCTATATTTGTAATTACTTTTAAAGCATGGCTAATCAAGTTATAAAGTTTTAAAACAGGTCTAAGATGGTAAAACCTCCTTAATTTTAAACATTCAATTTATGTTTTAATAAATTATTAAAATTACTTTTAAATTCATATTTGATGATAAGAAATATATTTCTAAATGTTTATTTATTTAAATTTTTTTTTTGAAAATGGATAAATTTTTATTTCTACTCAAAATGAGCTATGTAGCCCAAATTGGTACAAGGATCCTGCAAACACAATGAATTAAGTATGAGCCGACATTAGCCAGTTCACAAGCTCGCTCTTTCCAAATGTTGGGTTTTTCAGTTGATTGATCATGGCGGACGCAAGCTCCCTCTTCGAATAAATATATGATCATGGAACCTTTTTAGCTATATTGTAGAAAACACAATTTTTTTCTTCTGAATTACTCCCTCGATGTACAGTCGTCTATATCCCAGTCAGTAAACCACGTAGGATATATAGCTTTATAAGCTCTATATATGCAAATTTATGAGTAACTAACCTACTCTAATGAAATTATGCAATAACACCTACTTCATTTTCGATTAGAGTTTCTTTCCAAGCATTTTTGAGAACAAAGTTCTCTTTTTTACTGCTTTTCCAACACCAAACATAATCAGCAAGTTCATAGTGCATAGGAACACTTTCCACTTCATGTTTGGAATTTCTCATAACTAATTAATTATCACAGCACCAGTTGTTGCCAGCAATAATATTGGTTACGTTACTTATGTGGTGCATTAATCTCAACATATTTGATCAAGTTTTTTAGAAGCAGAGAAAATGAGATATATGCTCCTATATTATGAAGAAGAATATATACCTAATTTTTATTGAAAGAGCTTTTAAAGTTGCTATTATTTAAAAAAAAATTCCGTATATATTTAGATATATTCCTAGAATATTGCAAATCTAGAATGAACCATTGTATGCTATAAATAGAAGAGCTCTTTCCTCATTTGTATCAAGCAAAATGTGAACAAAAAAAGAATGTAATAAAAAAATAGAGTTTTTATTTTCGTGTAGTGTTTGTTTTCTCCTTCTGTGTTTGCTATAATTCTCAGAGCCTATCCAGTAGTTCATATAGTTAACAAATTAGTATCAAAGCTAGACAAATTTTCAATAAACTAGTATCAGAGCGCCAGGTTGAAATATGGCAATTTTATTTCTTTCGTCGTTTGTTCTCACAAAAGAAAACTTCGAAGAGTGGAGTAATAAAAAATAAAGAAGAATTTATCTTCAAAAGATTATGGGAGATTGTTGATTGTGGCTACGAGTGGCCAAAATATGTTTATAATATGACGGAGAAGGAGAGTGAGGCATTTACAAGGTCGAGATTCAGGCATTTACAAGAACGGGCAGCTGTTGGTAAAGAAAATGCTGAAGCACGATTGCTGCAGAAAGAGCCACTGAAACACCCCACCTCCGTTAAGGTCACTCACAAAGGGAATGCCTTAACTTCGGTGGAGCGTTTTAGGTAAAAGATACAGAAAATTTATAAGACAGACATATAAACAGCGGAAAAACTAAATTTATTTCATAAGCACATGGTCCAATCAAAACATTATAACAACTGTCTCAAATCAACTGCCAAATTATTACAACAATATCTCTGTCTTGATTAAAACATAAAGAATCATAAAATAACAATAAGGTAGCATAAATCCTCAATAAGAGTGTATCCAAAGCCATAGCCCAAGAAAAGAGAATCCAAGCAATACATCTACTCTCTTCAAGCTGGATATGGTCTAAACTAAGCTGACGTACTCCCTCCCAGCGGTCCTGGGAGGGGGACGGAAGAAAAGAAGACGAAAGAAAAATGGGTCAGACATAAGTCTGGTAAGTCCAGTGATTTTTCAGCATGAGAACAAGAAAAAGGATCATGACATGAATAAACCGAAAATAGAATAATACCAGAATAACAAGATAACATATGGCAAGATAAGGCAAGTTAAACTTAATATACTATCACACCCATTTCTATTTCTCTACACCTACTGACTATTGTTTCAACCAACCTCACGTGTTCCTAACAAAGTGATCCCCTTTATCGATCGGCTCCTACTCGTATACGTTTACCACTTGTGTCATTTGGCCCTGCTTGACTATAGATACCTGTGCTGGTCCCACCATGGGGTGTATCAAATCCTATGGTGGAAACCCGACACAATCCAAGATGCACAGTGTATAACTACTGATGCCCAGTGCCTGCTTTTTCCACTTCGGAGTACGTGCAAGCCCGCACTCCGTCGGAACCTACACTTACGCATCACCCACCGTTGTTTTGACCGCTTATAATCAGCCGAGTAATCGTGCCCCACCCTGCCTAGTTCAGGGTACCATGATACATCTATGTGAGTTACTGCTGAAATGGGTCCCCGTTACTAGGGTTTCCTAATCAACATGTTAAAATGGTTAAGTGTTCTCAAATTAACCTAACCCCACCCATCAGTTTAGATAACATATTGCATTGGTTAAGTGTTGTTTTAATTAACTTAACCCTATCATTCTTAACCTACCTGTTTCTTAGCTTTAATTCATTCATTAAAGCACCAACCTCTCACATTTGATCTATATTGTTGTGGTTGCTGGATGTGCCGGTCAGTTCCGGGCGGTCTTACACCACAACTCAATCTAAGCTTGGGTTCTTTTGGGGTAAATGCATGTGCTAACCTCTCACATTAGATCTATTTTGTTACGGTTGCTAGATGTGCCGGTCGGTTCCGGGCAGTCTAACACCGTAACTCAATCTAACCTTGGGTTAAGCATATTCGTTTTTTTACTTAATTTACATATTTACCCTTCATATTTATATATAAATTTTCCACAATTATTGTTATTCAAGTCATACCCCATTTACTCTCTAAATCATGTTCATAATTTTTAGGTATATAAATTATACCATTTCATGCTACTAATCATTTACATGATTATGTGCCAAACTATGCCAATAATATGTAACTTAATGTTTTTCCCAATGTTATCCCCGTTATACGTTCGCATAATTCACATAGAACGTTAGGCTCGCAACTTAGCCTAACTCATAAACAAAAGGGAAAAGAAAGGAGCATGTACCATTCCAACAACATAAAATAATATGGATCTAACTAAACATGTGTCATATAAATTTAGCATAGAAAAAATAAACTTGCATTTTAGATCCAATTAACATGAATCTTAAGCATATGAACAGGAACTTACATAGAATTACAAAAATCCAATTAGGCATGTAAATGTGAATTTGCATTTGAGTTGGATCAAATTAACATAGATCTAAACATATAAGTATGTAGATCTAAACCGATAGGCATATATGAACATGACTTAGCCTATAAACTTGCATGTAACATAACATGAAAGAGTCACTAAATTTATATAATACATGATTGGTTTAACATACAACATGATAGGTCCAATAAACCACAATAGTCTCATAGGCATATATGATAGAATTGTCACAAGAATAGATATGAATCAGCATCACCATTTTCTTACAACTAAGCACAGTTCTAGTTTCACTTTATTACAAATCATGACTTTTATTTGTTCACGTCTAAAGAATAACTGAACTTACAAACAAAAGAAAAATCTTGTTTTCTGGGATCTGTTTTCCGAAACTGAAAAGTTATCCTTTGATGTTGACTATTGGTTCTTTAATTTGGATTTGATTCATAGCTTCTAACTTGCTTTCTAGTTGGAGAAGAATGGTGGCTATGCTAGGTTGACCATAGACAGCATGACAGCTCCTTGAAAATAAAATTGTGTAGTTTAAGGTTGAGAGTTGGGGTTGTTTATATAAAAGTTTAGATTTATGTGAGCCATTAGATCAACCTAGAAGCAATCAGAACCATCCAGACCAGATTGAGCTATCCAGAAACCGCCACCTATGCCCTAGTGACTTAGCAGTGAGTCAAAAATCATCATTGTTCGGATTAGAATACAGGAGTGGACCCCTACGGGGAGGGGGGGTCGACACCTATGTCGACTCCCCTGGGGGGGTCGACACCCTGAGCGGGAATTTTCCCACTCAGCCTCTTTTGCCTAAATTTAAAATTCGAACTGCTTTTTATTATTTAATTATTATTTATATTTAATTCCGATGTTACATGAAATCTTCTGAACTCCATAACTTCTTCATACGGAGTCCGATTCACGCAAACTCGGACTCTATCTCAAGCAGAATTCCGAGATAAATGTAATCGCGTAACCCGTTTTTCTTAATTCTTACTTTTAAAATTAAGTATTCTTTAA
Source organism: Allium sativum (assembly GCA_030737875.1). Classification (NCBI taxonomy): domain Eukaryota; kingdom Viridiplantae; phylum Streptophyta; class Magnoliopsida; order Asparagales; family Amaryllidaceae; genus Allium; species Allium sativum. The sequence goes on along the minus strand of CM060925.1, from coordinate 298,832,499 downwards.
TTCGTTACTTAAATAAACATAGAAAATACAGGGTGTTACATTCTCCCCTCCTTAAAGGATTTCGTCCTCGAAATCTTCAAGTCAAGAAGAATGTATATCCTACCATCCAATCGTCCATCTACTCAACCATCAAACACCGACATCCATTGTCCTTAAAAAGATTTCTAATGCTTTCATGACTGTATGCATAGTGTGTGTATATGTCCTTATCTAATGCAAAATCAGGCGGTCTATTGATTCAGTTGACCTCCTTAATGCAAATTATGTCAGTGTTATAAGTCCATTATGCATGCAATTATTCCTAATCATACTTTCTACATGAGTGCACAATCATCCATACAAATGCAACGTCTGTATGATAATACTCCATATTTCAATCCATATACAAATACATATATGCATATGCAACACGAAAGTGACTGAGCCGATCTAACACCTAATGTGTGTGTATATGCATTCACGAGCAACCACTTGCAACCATCAATCATAACATGTTTCAGATACATGTTTACATCCATTGGTTTCTACCTAAGGTTAAAGAATAGGACGGAGGAGATATACTTAAAAAGGTATATACAAGCATGTATAAACTTATGGAAAAAGAGATCAAGGATGTACCCTCAAAAAGAAAAGGGTAGGCTGCACGTATTTTTCCCTCAATTTCCCAAGTCGCGTCTTCCTCAGCGTCACTCCATTGAACTTTAACAAGCTTGACTTCATGGTTGCATAGCTTTTTGACTTCCGTACCCAAGATACGAGTTGGAACTCTTCTCACAGTCGCTTCTCGTTCCACTTCTACTTCCTCTAGTATACTTGGCTCCACAACTTCCGCAGACTCATGTAAGCACTTTCGTAGTTGAGAAATATGAAAAACATTATGAACTCCAACCAGCCTTTTGGGTAGCTCCATTCTGTAAGCCATCACCCCAACCCTTTCAATGATAGGAAATGGTCCTACAAATCTTGGTGCCAACTTTCCTACGGACCCAAAGCGAATGACATTCCTCAAAGGAGATACTTTAAGGAACACCCTATCTCCAACCTCAAACTCAAGGTCGGACTTTCTTTTGTCTGCGTAGGACTTTTGTCTATCTTGGGCAGTTTTCATTCGTCTTCGTATCAAGTCCACATTTTTTGAAGTTTCTCTGGTCATGTCTGGCCCAAGTAGAAGCTTGTCTGTAGACTCCCACCAACAAGTTAGTGATCGGTATGGTCTTGCATATAAAGCTTCGAAAGGTGCCATGCCTATGGTGGCTTGATAGCTATTGTTGTAAGCGAATTCCACCAAAGGAAGATGATCCTCCTATGTTCCTCCAAAGTCAAGAATGCACAGTCTCAAGAGATCTTCTAGTACTCTATTCACCCTTTCTGTCTGACCACCGGTTTGAGGGTGATAGGCAGTGCTTAAGCATAGATGTGTGCCTACAGCCTCTTGCAAACTCCTCCAAAACTTACTCATAAAGATAGGATCTCGATCACTCACTATGCTGGAGGGTATCCCATGGAGTCGAACAATCTCTTTAAGATAAACGGATGCGAAAGACGAGGTCGTCCTTCTACACTTAACATGTATAAAATGAGCGCTTTTAGTGAGCCTGTCCACTCTTACCCAAATACCGGTATTGCCCCTTCTTGACCTAGGAAACTCATCAACAAAGTCCATCGAAATGCGATCCCATTTCCACTGTGGGACCTCTAGAGGATGAAGCAGACCACCAGGCTACTTCTGCTCCGCTTTGACTTGCTGGCATATCAAGCACTTAGCTACGAACTCAGCTACATCCCTCTTTATGCCATTCCAAAAGAAAACCCTTTTATGTCTTTATACATCTTGTCCCCACCTAGGTGCATGGTCAACTTAGAATGGTGTGCTTCTTCGAGAACCGTTTTCACCAAATCCCTTGCTTGTGGGATGCATAGTCTTCCATTCCGCCTCAATCAACCCTTGTCATCAATGGAGTATCTATTGAGGTGACTAGAAGTCTCACCCTTAATTAGCTTATCCATTACATCAACTAGCTGAGGGTCTTCACGTTGCGCGGTTCCCATTGAGTCCAAAAGAGTAGGCTGCACTTCTAGCGATGCTAACAAACCAGGTACAAATTCAGAGGAGGGTCTAAAGTCAAAGTTTGCTATGTACTCCAAGCTTTGCCTTTCTACAAAGAGAGGACTTAAGGTCAGCTTCTTTCTACTCAAGGCGTCTGCTACCACATTGCCCTTGCCAGAGGTATAGGAAATCTCAAAATCATATGTGGCAAGGAACTCCATCCACCTTTGTTGTTTTAAGCTAAGATATTCCTGTGAGAAAAGGTACTTTAATGATTTATGGTCAGTAAACAGTTCAAAATTTTCTCCTAGCAGGTAATGACGCCATGACTTAAGAGCGAAAACAATGGCAGCTAGCTCCAAATCATGAGTTGGGTAGTTCCTCTCAGGTACCTTCAATTGCCTTCCCCCGTAACAAAATACCTTGCCTTCTTGCATCAAGACAGCGCCTAATCCTGTACCGCATGCGTCCGTGTATACTGCAATCATTTTGCTCTCGTCAGGCAATGTCAAAACTGGGGCTGTTGTAAGAGCCCTTTTCAAACGTTGGGAAGCAACATCGCAATCCAAATCCCAAGAGAAAGTTAGGTTCTTCTTCGTCAATCTTGTAAGTGGGTCTGAGATTTTCGCAAAGTCTTTAATGAACTTTCGATAAAAGCCCGCTAGCCCAAGAAAGCTTCGGACTTCGGTTCACTACACCATAATGGCCAATTAGCAACTCTTATTTTTTTCAACTGCCAACACTTATATGTGTTGTAGACCAGTGACACTAATATGTGTTGCGGTAGCAAAAATGTGTCACTAAAAATGTGATAACACTTTTATGTGTTGTTATGCATGGTCAACTCTTCTTTTCTAAGGGCAAAAGGGTAAGTTGTCAAACATAACCCTAATCTCATGCTCAACACTTAGCCTTGACACTTATTCCATCCAGGCCGCAACAAACGCAAATAAACATAATGGACTTCAAGATTGAAATAAACTATTAATTAGCTCATCAACATCAGAGAGACGGTGGAATCGAAGAATTGAAATTTGCGATGGGGCTTCTAGGAATTGGGGCTTCTAGGAATCACGATAAGAGGTAAAAAAAATTGATTTCACTTCTAGGAATCATATCAGCTTCTTAGAATCGATTTCACAATATGCCGATGATGATTTTAGGTATTTTATAGGGTTATAGGACCTGGTATTCTCTCTGATTTTATAGGATTGTACTTCTTTGAAGCTCCTAAAGTTTTGGCTTTCTTCTTTAATGAATGTTGTTATTTCCTTTTGACAAAGTTAGAAGGTGGTTTGCTATTTTATTTCTTTGTGAATATTGATGCCAAATTTGGACATCAGGTTGTTACGTTCCTAATCCTGGCATGAATAAGCATGTATTCAGTCTATCACCATTATACAAAGTAGCATTGGAATCACCATTTTAAAACTATGACAAGCTGAAAATTGAATTGTTGGTTTTATTGTCTTCTAAGAACTGTATTTTGTCTTCGGTGATATTATGGACATATACTATAGTACATATTAGAGTCAGACCCCATTGATTATATTGATGACTTGGCTTCAGCTTGACATTGTTGAACAATTCAGCACATTTGACATAAACAAAGTAGCATTGTCAAAGTTGTGAGTCATGGCACACGGATCTACGCATATTTAACTCGGGGAATGATCAGGGATTAGCAATGTCATAACTTATTATGTCAATTCCTATCTTATGATAATATCTTATAAGCATATGAAGAATATCTATCTTATAACACATAATTTTCTTCGTTCTAGTACAGACTGTACTGACTAATTATGTTTTGTTTTGAATCATAATAGATTATGGTGCAGTCAGAGTGTCAAAAATGGGCTAATGAGGACGTAAATATCACATACGAAATCAGACCAAATAGAAATGGATACAAAGCTGGAGCTCTCCGGCAAGGATTGAATAAACATTACGTCAGACAGCGATTACGTTGCAATTTTTGATGCAGACTTTCAACTAGATCCTGAGTTCTTAGTTAAGACTGTACCATTTCTAGTTAGCAATTCTGAGCTTGCTTTGGTTCAAGCATGTGGGAAATTTGGTGAGCATGACATATTTAACGGGGTTGCCAGTGTCAGACTGAGGATGATTTTTTGTTTTTGTTTTCATTTACTACAAGACTAAAAATGAAAACAAAATGAAAACTAGTTTCAGTAATTTGAATCAAAAACAGGAAAAAGTTTTGATGACATATATCGACACTTTTGATTTCGCGTGCTAAATAAGGTTTCCCTTTAGCAAAACTAATAGCAACCTGTGCTACTTATATTATTTTACTTAGTACTGAAATTAGTATGGAAAATTCCGATTCTTTTTTTTTTGGGACCAGTGAACGCAGATGCCTGCCTATTGAGACGCTTGCAAGAGATGTCTTTGGATTATCATTTTAGTGTGGAGTAAGAAGTTGGGTCTTCTACATACTCATTCTTCGGATATAATGGTTAGTCTTTAAGAAAACAACGACATGCTTTGACTCTGATATGGCAGACATTGTCTCACATCTCAAAACAATGTTTCACATGTTAGAAATAGGAAAACAAAATTATCAATCGTTATTAATAGTTTATAGCATAACCTGGAATCCAACTTCTAATTTTACATTAGGATAAGATAATCAAATTGATGCTTTTACTTTAGGAACTGCTGGAGTATGGAGATTGCATGCTCTAACAAACTCTGGTGGGTGGAAAGATAGAACAACAGTCGAAGACATGGATCTTGCTGTGAGAGCAAGCCTTAAAGGATGGAAATTCGTTTTTGTTGGGGATTTATCGGTAACTATATTTTATTTAATTCTTGTAGCACAATGCACAAAGTCTTGAGATTCTTGAAATTATGATAAGTGAGAGACGTTTAATGATTTACAAATTTAGGTTTGAAATCAAGCCTGGAACCAAGTGTTTGATATAAACACCTATTTTTTCCGAATGACCTATGATTTTCAGATGTTTTTAATTTTGTATGAAAATATAGGTGAAGAATGAACTACCAAGCACATACAAAACATACAAGTTTCAACAGCATAGGTGGTCATGTGGTCCTGCCAATCTTTTAAAGAAAATGTTTAAAGAGATAATACTATGCACTGTATGATTATTTTTCTTGTCCATTTCTATTGAAAATCTAATAATTCAATTGAAACTAACACATTTATAATGTAGAGGGTTAGCATGGGGAAAAAAAATCCATGTACTATATGCATTCTTCTTTGTGCGGAAAATAGTGGCGCACCTGGTAACCTTTTTCTTCTATTGTGTGATCTTCCCAGACTGTGTTTTAGTTCCAGAAGTTCGCATTCACAAATTCTTTTTAGTTTACGTTCCTTCGACCATTACCATTCTCAATGCTCTGTACACTCCAAGGTATGCACATCATATAGCAAATAGCATAAATAGGATGATTTTTAGATCTATCTCATAGTCAATGGTTTTGTTCTGTTAAGAAAATATCTTTGCCTGCAAAATGTGAAGTAAAAGAGAAAATCATGGATTTTTTTTTGCACCAAGGTCTATGGTTCATTTACTAGCCTATAGTCGCTAAAATTTGTTAGCAAGAGAAAAACTGACATGTAAAAGTTCACAACCCATTAAAATTACATATGTTGTGATCTCTTTTATCACTGGAATCATACAGACACTACAAATTAGTAAAGGGTCCTCTCTTTAGTCTAAAGTTCCTTTTTGAAAGCAAAAGTCAAAAATTAAACTAGGATGATCCAAAATAAACAAATTCTAAAATTTACTTATTGCCTTAATTTAAAAATAAACATTTTTGCATTTTTGACCTTTAATAATAGATTTGGCTAATAATAGTTAATTTTTGAGCTGATAAGTGCAGTGTTTTGTCAAATTGACTTCCTGCCTTCAGGTAACCAAAAGGGCATTTAACAAAAGCAGAACTAATTTTAGTTCGATTGCCAAAAAGGGTCCAAGTACACATTGTATGTGTTGAAAGTTTAACCAAGTAGTCTATAACATAACTGAAAACTGTAGTAACCTTGAAATAGGGACATTGTGACACAAAGGGAAAACAAAGAAAACAATTTGCAATTCTCATGCAACAGGTGATACTGTGGTATATTTGCAACAAAGTGATTTACTACCACATTCAACTGCAGGTCACTCCATTTGATCATATACTGGATACTATTTGAGAATGTGATGTCTATACATCGCACAAAAGCGATAATCATTGGACTTCTAGAAGCAAACCGAGTGAATGAGTGGGTCGTAACTGAGAAACTAGGAAATGCTTTGACTAATCTGAACAGACAAAGAGGCGAAAACCGAGTTAGGAGACATTTTATCGAGCGTGCTAGAGAAAGGTAAATTAAACTAATTAAAATACATTCAAAGAACTATCATCACTAGGAAAATTTAGACACACACATACTAATCACTTATTATTTCATTTCAAGATATGTAAGAGTTCATTGGTTGGAGATATGCATGGGAGTTTATCTCGTATATTGTGGAATCTTTGACATAGTGTATGGCCGAGATTACTTCTGGGTCTACTTCTTCCTACAAGCTGGAGCTTTCTTTGTGGTTGGTATTGGCTACATCGGCACTGTTGTTCCAACTTAAAAAGAAGAAAACAGTATTAACCTGTATTATGAATTGGTATCCATTATTCTTTTCTTACTGTTTGATGTGGAAGTTATTAACTATGTCATATTAACTAGTGATGCATAAAATCAAGGAACGTTGAACTAAACAATGGAGTCCAGCAATCATAATATCAGCATAATTATGCTAACAAACTGCAGTCATATAATTGACTTGCTTCAAAAGAATTAACCAATGTTGTGAGTCATGGCACACGGATCTATGCATATTTAACTCGGCTGGAAGGAGTTAGTTGTTTACTTGCAGTTGCATGCTGTGGGTTTTCAGCAGGTCTCTGCTATCGTTATAGTGCCTCATTTGTTTTGGTTATAGTGTTTGTGCTTCTCGCCTGTTTTGTAGGAGCTGCACTCCATTTTCGCCAGCTGCATGAAGAAGCATGGTACAGATTTGTCATTCTCAGCATCATTTCAGTCGTGATCTATGCGGTTTATGGTCAATTCCATGCAAAGGCAGGTGTAAACCAAACAAATATCTACCATGGAGTTTTTGGATGCAAACATGAATGAAAGCGCATGCAATTTTAAGATCAAAGGGGACTACTTCAACTGTTATAGTGTGATATATCTTGGTGACACCTCAAAAGTGGTTGCCGAGGAAATATATGTTTCCTTTTTACTGAAAATTGCAACTAACTTATGTGTAGTTAGACTTCCACATATATGCAAGTTGTTTATGTAAATTCAGTTTATTTATTTTTCATGCACTTCCTTTTTTTTAGATGATCAAAGAGTCAGCAAGTGGAAATGGAGTCTAGGTGAAAGAGGCCTTTTAGAACTTCAATCCATTTCGGCAGCCTTGTGCATGCCAAAACCTATGTAAGTTTACACCAATCCAACTTTTTATCAAGGTGAAAACTTTTTTACTGGGTACTTATTATGATCGAGATGTTTAAAAGAGAATACAATTTTTTGTGCTTAGTTTAATTCTCTCATTTTCGAAAAAAATATGAAATAACAATCTTTGCAATGTTCAGTTTCAGTTTCGAGAACTCGAAACTGAAACTGAGCAATGTTCAGTTTCAGTTTCGAGTTCTCGAAACTGCGAAACTGAAACTAAAAAATGCGTAGTTTCGAGTTCCGAGTACTCGAAACTGCGCAATGCTCAGTTTCAGTTTCGAGAACTCGAAACTGAAACTGAGAAATGTTCAATTTCAGTTTCGAGAGCAGTTACGAAACTGAGCAGTTTCAGTTTCGAGTTCTCGAAACTGCGAAATTGAAACTGAGCAATGCTCAGTTTCGAGTTCCGAGTACTCGAAACTGGGCAATGTTCAGTTTCAGTTTCGAGAACTCAAACCTGAAACTGTGTAATGTTCAGTTTCGAGTTCTCGAAACTGCGAAACTGAAACTGAACAATGTGCAGTTTCGAGTTCCGAGTACTCGAAACTGCGCAATGCTCAGTTTCAGTTTCGAGAACTCGAAACTGAAACTGAGCAATGTTGTATATCGTGAACTTTGTATTTGTAATAAATTCATTTGCATAAGATAGAAACCGCTATAACAAGTACATGTTTTGATATAAATTGTTTGATGGCATGTTGACGAGTAGGCTAAAGTTAGAGCATTCTTACACGGATAATCTTTTACACGAAACTGTCGAGAACTCAAAACTGAGTAGTTTTAGTTTCGAGTTCTCGAAACTGCGAAACTGAGCAATGCTCAATTTCGAGTTCCGAATACTCGAAACTGGGCAATGTTCAGTTTCATTTTTGAGAACTCGAAACTGAAACTGAGCAATGTTCAGTTTCAGTTTCGAGTTCTCGAAACTGCGAAACTAAAACTGAACAATGCGCAGTTTCGAGTTCCGAGTACTCGAAACTGCGCAATGCTCAGTTTCAGTTTCGAGAACTCAAAACTGAAACTGAGCACTGTTCAGTTTCAGTTTCGAGAACTCGAAACTGAAACTAAGCAATGTTCAGTTTCGAGAACTCGAAACTGAGTTTCGAGAACTCGAAACTGAGTTTCGAGAACTCGAAACTGAAACTGAGTGCAATATGTTATTGTTTTGCAATTTGTTATTGTTTTGCAATTTGTTATTTCTGTAAAATTGAGTGCATTTATATTTTGTAAGCACTTGTGGAGGAGGAAAAAAACAGGATTTGGAATGTAATAGCAACGAGCATGCAAACATGTTTGATCTTGACAATGATCCTATCGCCAAAGTTTAGAGATAGTGCCAGATGTTGAGAAAGTTGTTTGCATAACCGAAGTTTTAGATCCGGAAGCACCAATTTACGATGGTCCTCAAAACGGACACTACAAGCTTTGTGAATTTTCAGATGGAGGCTTTGTGATATGGTCCCTGTTTCGCCTTCATAATATCTAAAATTCTATGTATCTTTAGTAAAACTTTGTATTGTTTTTGGTAATTTGAACTTGATATTATGGTATTTTGAAATTGAACGCATTATGCAAAAGTGACATTTTTGAATTTGAAATACGGAAGTGTACTTTTATTTGAATTGATATGTTGAATTATATATGTGATTGAAAATCATAAAAACATGTTATATAAGTGTTAGCAATTTATGTATGCCAACATTTATAAGAGTTAGTAGGATTATGATACTGACATTTATAAGTGTTACCATATCTTATAGTTCCAACATTTATAAGTGTTAGCAATGAATATGTTTGTAACTCTTATAAGTGTTACCATATCTTATGGTTCCAACATTTATAAGTGTTAGCAATGAATATGTTTGTAACTCTTATAAGTGTTACCATATATTATAGTTCCAACACTTATAAGTGTTAGCAGTTACTCTGCTTGTAACACTTATAAGTGTTAGAAGTTACCCAGCTTGTAACACTTATAAGTGTTAGCAGTTACTCTGCTTGTAACACTTATAAGTGTTACAGGAAATTCTCACAGGCCGTTGGTGACACATAAAAGTGTTACGGAAATTATTTGTAACACATATACTTGTTGGGAATCCACTGTTTTGGTGTAATGGTTGCATTCCGTGGAACCTTCCAATCTTGCACCGCAACTACTTTTGCGGGGTCCACAGCTATCCCCTCTTTGGACACTACATGTCCAAGAATCCTTACTTCTTCTCCCCAGAAATGGCATATGGAGAATTTAGCTTTCAGCTGATGTGCACGAAGAGTATCCATGACTTCCCATAAGTGCAAAGCATGCTCTTCCTCATTTTTCGAGAAGATCAAAGTGTCGTCCATGAAGACCACCACAAACTTATTAAGTAACTCCCTGAACACCCTATTCATTAGGTCCACGAAATAAGCGGGTGCATTTGTCAATCCGAAAGGCATGACAAGCCATTTGAAGAAACCATCCGGGGTTCTGAACGTGGTTTTATTAATGTTGTCTTCAGCCACTCTTAGTTGATGAAACCCGGTAGCCAGATCTAGTTGTGAGAAAACTGATGCACCTATAAGTTGATCAAACAAGTCGTCTATTCTTGGAATGGGTGCCTATTCTTCTTGATTAGCTTGTTCAGCTCCCTATAGTCAACGCATAGGCGAAGTGAACCTTCTGCTTTGGTTGCAAACACCACTGGAGCACCCCATTCAGAAATACTCCACCTTATAAACCCCTTTTCAAGCAACTCTTTAACTTGCTTGCTGAGCTCTTTCCTCTCCCTTGGAGTCATGTGTCTAACGAGTAGAGCAACGCGTTTTGCATTATCAACAAGGTATATGTGGAAGTTTATCTCCCACTTCGGAGGTAAGCCCTTCACTTCTTCAAAGACATCCGAGTATTCATGGACTACTCTAAAAGACTGCAAGTTTTCAACAGACGCATCAAGAGATTCTAGGTAGCTAAGCATAACAGGATTCATGGGATTACAAGAGATTTCGAGAGTGTTACCGAGGCGAGTCATAAGTCTAACCACTCTCTTTTCACAATCGAGGATGGCACCATTACTGGATAACCAGTCCATGCCTAGAATCAACCCATTGCCCGTGAAGCCCAAAACATAGGCATTACATTTAAACCCAATGCTTTGTATAGAAATTTCTTCTCCATCTGTAGGCTTCATTCAGCTTGTGAGAGGAATTTCATTTCAAACCTCATTCTGAAATCCACCCAAGTTTTAATTGGTCTCTCATCATTAGTAACTTCCCACCAATAAGAGGCTTCGTCTTTAAGCAACCATACGGCTAACAATATCTTCTGCCTGTCGTCCACTTCGAAGATAACAAACAAATCCTCAGTTTCTTTGAGCCAGTTTCTTGCTTCCACGAATGATTGAGTTCCTTTAAAGTTCTTTCCACCCATGGCCCGAAAGTCTCTACATATCTTTGAGAAAACATTTGCACGTGGAGGAGGAGGATTAACTGCAGCTGGGCGAGGAGGAACGTCTGCTGGGCCTGCATTATTAGCCCTAGCCTCTAGGTACCTCCTGAACCAGCCAGGTACCGGTACGCCCTCTGGAAGTTTAAGATCCACAAACATGCTGAAACGAAAAAGAAAAGATTCAAAAAAAAAGGACAAAAAGATAGTGCATATGGCTTTGGGGATTATGCCTTTTAAAACAACACTTTTTCTTGAAAATGCTTCTTTAAACTTCTTTTTGAAAATTAGTTTCTGAAATTTTTATCTGATCTGGCAACCATCAGCTCTGATACCAAGTGAAACACCCCACCTCCGTTAAGGTCACTCACAAAGGGTATGCCTTAACTTCGATGGAGCATTTTAGGTAAAAGATACAGATAATTTACAAGACAGACATATAAATAGCAGAAAAACTAAATTTATTGCATAAGCAGGTGGTTCAGTCAAAACATTACAACAACTGTCTCAAACCAACTTCCAAATTATTACAACAAAATCTTTGTCTTGATTAAAACATAAAGAAGCATAAAATAATAATAAGGCAACATAAATTCCCAATAAGAGTGTATCCAAAGCCATAGCCCAAGAAAAGAGAATCCAAGCAATACATCTACTCTCTTCAAGCTGGAAATGGTCTAAACTAAGATGAAGTATTCCCTCCCTGCGGACCTTAGGGGAGGGGGGAACGGAAGAAAAGAAGACAAAAGAAAAATCGGTCAGACATAAGTCTGATAAGTCCAGTGATTTTCAGCATGAGAACAAGAAAAAGGATCATGACATGAATAAACCGAAAATAGGACAACACCAGAATAATAAGATAACATAAGGCAAGATAAGGCAAGTTAAATTGAATATACTATCACACCCATTTCTATTACTCTACACCTACTGGCTAGTGTTTCAACCATCCTCACGTGTTCATAACAAAGTGATCCCTTTGTCGATCGGCTCCTACTCGTATACGTCATTCGGCCCCGCTTGACTGTAGATACCTGTGCTGCTCCCACCATGGGGTGTAAAATCCTACGGTGGCAACCTGACACAATTCAAGATGCACAGTGTATAACTACTGATGCCCAGTGCCTGCTTTTTCCACTCCGGAGTACGTGCACGCCTGCACTCCGTCGGAACCTACACTAACGCCCCGCTAATGTATTGACCGCTTAAAATCGGCCGAGTAATCGTGCCCAACCCTGCCTAGTTAAGGGTACCATGATGCATCTGTGTGGGTTACTGTTGAAATTGGTCCCCATTACTAGGGTTTCCTAATCAACATGTTAAAATGGTTAAGTGTTATCGAATTAACCTAACCCCACCGATCAGTTTAGATAACATGTTGCATTGGTTAAGTGTTGCCTTAATTAACTTAACCCTACCATTCTTAGACTGCCTGTTTCTTAGCTTTAATTCATTCACTAAAGCACCAACCTCTCACATTAGATCTATATTGCTGCGGTCGCTGGATGTGTCGGTCGTTTCCGGGCAGTCTTACACCGGAACTAAATCTAACCTCGGGTTCTTTTGGGCTTAATGCGCTAACCTCTCACATTAGATCTATATTGTTACGGTTGCTGGATGTGTCGGTCATTTCCGGGAAATCTTACATCGTAATTTAATCTAACCTCGGGTTAGGCATATTCGTCTTTTACTTAATTTACATATTTACCCTTCATATTTATATGTAAATTTTCCACAATTATTGTCATTCAAGTCATGCCCCATTTACCCTTTAAATCATGTTCACAATTTTTAGGTATATAAATTATTCCGTTTCATGCTACTAATTATTTACATGATTATAAGCCAAACTATGCCAATAAAATGTACCTTAATGTTTTTCCCAACGTTACCCCCGTTATACGTTCACATAATTCACATAGAACATTAGGCTCGCAACTTAGCCTAACTCATAAACAAAAGGGAAAAGAAAGGAGCATGTACCATTCCAACAACATAAAATAATATGGATCTAACTAAACATGTGTCATATAAATTTGGCATAGAACAAATGAACTTGCATTTTAGATCCATTTAACATGAATCTTAAGCATATGAATAGGAACTTGCATAGAATTACACAAATCCAATTAGGCATGTAAATGTCAACTTGCATTTGAGTTGGATCAAATTAACAAAGATCTAAACATATAAGGATGTAGATCTAAACCTATAAGCAAATATGAACAAGACTTAGCCTATAAACTTTCATATAACATAACATGAAAGAGTCACCAAATTTATATAATACATGATTGGTTTAACATACAACATGATAAGTCCAATAAACCACAATAGTCTCATAGGCATATAAGATAGAGTTGTCACAAGAATAGACATGAACCAGCATCACCATTTTCTTACAACTAAGCACAGTTCTAGTTTCGCTTTATTACAAATCATGACTTTTATTTGTTCACATCAAAAGAATAATTGAACTTACAAAACAAAAGAAAAATCTTGTTTTTTGGGATCTGTTTTCTGAAACTGAAAATCTATCCTTTCACGTAGACTATTGGTTCTTTAATTTGGATTTGATTCGTAGCTTCTAACTTACTTTCTAGTTGGAGAAGAATGGTGGCTATGCTAGCTTGATCATGGACAGCATGACGGCTCCTTGGAAATAAAATTGTGTGGTTTAGGGTTTAGGGTTAGGGTTGTTTATATAGAAGTTTAGATTTATGTGAGCCGTTAGATCAACCTAGAAGCAATCAAAACCATCCAGACCAGATAGAGCTATCCAGAAACCGCCACCTATGCCCTAGTGGCTCAGCAGCAAGTCAAAAATCGTCATTGTTCGGATCAGAATACAGGAGTCGGCCCCTACAGGGAGGTCGACGCCTATTTCGATTCCCCCATAGGGGGGTCGACACCTATGTCGACTCCCCCTAGGGGGGTTGACCCCCTGAGCGGGAATTTTCACGCTCAGCCTCTTTTGCCGAAATATGAAATTCGAACTGCTTTTGTTTATTTAATTACTATTTATATTAAATTCCGATTTTACATGAAATCTTCTGAACTTCATAACTTCTTCATACGGAGTCTGATTCACGCAAACTCGGACTCTATCGCAAGCAGAATTCCGAGAAGAACGTAATGGCATAACCCGTTTCCCTTAATTCTTACTTTTAAAATTAAGTATTCTTTAACTCGTTTCTTAAATAAACATAGAAAATACAGGGTGTTACAGCCACGGTTCAGAGGGTTGCCTTAGAAGCATGAGAAAGAGATACATACCAAGTTGAGGAGGTACTAGCAGTGAACAAGGAAGAGTATAACGTATTTGATAGCAATATTGATGAGGACGAACCTGATGATGTAGAAGAGATTCAGGCTGTTGATGTTGAAGGCAAGGATAGAGGTAACATTAATGATGATGCTGTTGAGAAGAAAGTAGATTTGAAGGATACTAAAGTTGGGCTTGATGCAAATAATGCCATAAATGTTTATAGGGCAGTTGAATCAAATGAAGTAGGAAAAGAAAATACAGCTAAAGTTTAAGAAAGATGTGACCGGCTAAGGTCTGTTATTGCTTTGAATTCATCAGACTATGACAAACAGAAGCTGCAAGAGTGGTTGGAAAAGTTATCTGGCGGCGTTGCAGTTCTAAAAATTGGAGGATAGAGCGAAGCTAAAGTTAGTGCGAATGAGGATAGAGTTACCGATGCCTTAAATGCAGCTAAAGTTGTTGTGGAAGAGAGAATTATGCCTGGAGGTGGTGTTGCCTTGCTGTATGCATTCAAAGACCTAGCGAACTTGCAGACGGCTAATTTTGTCTAGAAAAATGGTGTTCAAACCATTCAAAATGCTTTGAAGGTGTCAGCATATATTATTACTGCGAATGCTGAAGTAGAAGGTGTGGTTGTTGTTGGCAAGCTTTTGGAGCAGGATCAAGCTGACGCTGCTAAAGGTGAATATGTTGATATGGTAAAGGCTTGTATTATCGATTCATTGAAAGTGATCAAAACTGCATTAGTGGATGCTGCAAGTGTTTCTTCACTAATGACAACTACAGAAGCCGTGGTGGTAGAGCAACCCAAGATAAGAAAGCGAGAAAAGAAGTGGAGCTGATGAGAAAGAAGGTTTGGACGATTACTTTACTTCTACCAAAACATGTGAGATATAAACGAATCAGAAGTCTGCGATATCTCGTATGTACAAGACTGGACATAGCATATAGTTTTGGCATTGTAAGTGGATTTATGGAAGATCTATGTTACTCGCATTGGAAAGCTATCAAGAGGATTCTTCGGTACATTCAAGGAACAAAGTCACTTGGATTATTCTACTTGAAAACTGATGAGTATAAACTAGTTGGTTATTCAGATAGTGATTGGTGTGGAGTTGTTGATGATCGAAAAAGCACATCTGGATATGTGTTTTACATGGATAACACAGCTTTCACATGGCTCTCAAAGAAGCAATCGATAGTGGTATTGTCAACATGCGAGGCAGAGTACATTGCGGCTTCTTTATGTGTATGCCATGCAATATGGCTAAGGAAATTGTTGTCTGAGTTAAAGCTTCCACAACATGAGCCCACTGAGATATGGCTTGATAACAAGTCTGCAATCGAAATAGCAAAAAATCCAGTTCACCACGAAAGGAGCAAGCACATAGATGTTCGTTTTCACTTCATCCGGGTGCATGTCAAGGAAAAGGATGTGCAGCTGAATCATGTTACGAGTCGTGATCAGGTAGCTAATATCTTCACTAAGCCATTGCCAAAGCTGTTGTTTGAAAATTGCCAGAAGATGATTGAAATAAAGGATGGTAAATGCTTGAGCTTAAGGGAGGGATTTGTGGCGGATTAATCTCAGCATATTTGACCAAGTTTTTTAGAAGCGGAGAAAGTGAGATATATGCTCCTATATTATGAAGAAGAATGTATATACCTATTTTTTATTGAGAGAGCTTTTAAAGTTGCTATAATTTAGGAAAATATATTTTTCCACATATATTTAGATATATTCCTAGAATATTGCAAATCTAGAATGGCCCATTGTATGCTATAAATAGAAGAGCTCTTTCCTCATTTATATCAAGCAAAATGTGAACAAAAATAGAAAGTAATAAAAAAAATAGAGTTTTTATTTTCCTGTAGTATTTGTTTTCTCCTTCTGTGTTTGCTATAATTCTCAGAGACTATCCAGTAGTTCATATAGTTAACAAATTGGTATCAGAGCTAGACAAATTTTCAACAACTTAGGAGTTCCAAATGCTTACGTCCAATAAATCCAGTCAAGCTTTTCCCATTTAACCATAGGTCTTTCCACAAATCAGTGTTCTCCCATCAGCAGTTCTCCTATAAACAAGTGGCTAAATTTCCCTCCTATGTTTTAGGATGTTTTATCAGTAAGCATACAAAGAATTCTTCCAGGGTTGATGCCGAGAGGTTATTGAGGACCGATTATAAATTTGTTGATGGTTGCACTAAAAGAAAATAGACATTGTTAATTGTAATGTCTAGTTATGGGCTGGCCCGGCCCTTTGTGCAAGCCAAAAAGCAACCGCTTAGGGCACCGATAATTTTAGGGCACTAAATCTAGTTGATCGAATACAAAACGCGAAGAAAAAAATCAATGTTCACGCTATGCAAATCAGGAGTGACGAGCCAGTATCCACGAAACCGAATCACAAATCACGTAATTGGCAATTGAAGAAACCACCAAATCAAATCAGCTCACGAACGAGAACGACGACAAACATCAGGGCGGTGATTTTCAAAGTTAGTAAAGGTTTTGCTGAAAATCTAAAAAGCCGCAGGTACGACACCACACCAACAAGGCAGCTTTAGCTTCAGGTGAACTTCTACCATTTTCGTCAGTCGAATAACTGGATTTTTTGTTCTAACTTTTAAGTATTCAATTGTATTGTATATCCGTATACGACTTAGGCAATCCGCAATTGCTAATTAGCCTTACAACAATTTTTTGAATTTATAGCTGTCATTATAAGCAATTGGATTTTTTTGAATTTTTGAATTTGTTTTGTTATAACTTATAAGTAACCATTTTGCCATGCTTTCAACCTTCATCACCTGTCTTCTCTTAGACTATTACATGTGATTTGGTTTTTAATTTTGAATGACTATGTTTTAAATATATAAACTATAAATTGTACATGGTTGGCTTGATGTTGCTAAATTGAGTTGTAAAACCAAATTGATCAAATTGTAAACAACAACATTTATGCTGTCCAGAGTTGTAATATTTGCGGCTATATATTAACTTAAGAATTAACTTATAGTTTCAACGTTTCATCGGTAATTAATTAGGATTAATTCAAAACTAATAGTATATAATGGATTTTTTAATGATTAGTTAATGTACAATTGATAAATAACTATCTTTTCAATTTTCATAGAAATTTGCGATTAAAGGATTTTAGTCCAATTATTTAGAATAATTTTTTTTTCTTCAAATCATCATCGAAAACATTTTTGATAAAGTATATTAGTAGATTACAAATTGATAATTTTTTTGTTTGTGTGTTTTGTTAAAACAATAATCGTTAATATATGGTATTATTCAATGTTACCTTTATAGTGTTTAAAAATGCTTCAATAACAATTGGGATATGCTATATTTTAATAATACACTTTATTTTGATATAATACATTAATTTTTGTGGAAGGGCCTCATTTTTATTTTTTGCTTTAGGCACCAAAAGTCCTAGGACCAGCCCTGGTTATGGACATTGTATTTGACAATGTGAAACTAATAACAATCAATTAAATGTAACTAATTGAAATAAATATATCATTTATCACAACTTGATTGGATAGAGGTGTTAAGTTGCACTATAAGAAAATTTCAAGATGTTTTTTTTTGGTCTAATTAAATTGCTTTAACCTTACGAACTCATAGATTAAATTAGACATTGCACGCTTTAAACATTAGAGATATTCTTACCGATATGAGTTTTAAGTTTGGGGTAAAAATTTAAATCCACATAGGGTCTAAGGGTTGGGTTTGAAAAGCCCCATGATGGGTTTGAAGCACGAAAAACGCATCTCAACTCATCTCTTTGTCATTCTAACATCAGAATTTCTGTATGCACCCGAATTGGGAAATGACCTAAAATTGTTGTACGCGTCCGACAATGTACAAGCTTACACTATTCCGCACTTATAAGTATAAGGTTACCCATGAATTGGAAAATAAATATGATATTACATTTCAACTATTTATGTGTCTGCGGTGTGCTATAGAAAATAATAAGAAGTTCTCAACAAAATAAGCTCGGAGAAATCTTTCTTTAGATTCGTCTAGAATCCGCATGGGACGATAGTTTTTATCAAGCCATATTGCAATGGCTTTTTCTTACACAACAAGCATATTATCAGGTAATCTATAAACGAAATCTTCAAGATATATTCTTGTAGCCAAAATGCGTGATACCCCTCACTTTCACTACAAATTTGTCTCCACTCTGCAGTTACCAATAATAACAATAACAAAGTTGAAGAGCGTCAAGGTTTTGAATAATTTGTGTTCAATTTAATTTTAACTTAAGAAAGATTAAGGCGTAGGATCGGTCATTACATACTCGTAGAGGTGCATAGAACTTCAAAGACATGTCAACAAGAGCCAAAGCCTAGCCATCTTAGGTCACTTTGTGTGCGTCGGTGCCAAGGCCAAGCCTTCTAAAAAACTCATGGTGACCATGCTAGCAATAACCGAACAAATGGAATTGTTCATAACGCCATATTGGTCAAGTTCATGATACGTACTTGCAGTTCACATTCCGCAAACTGCTTCGTCTTGAGAAATAATCAATAACAGGCTAAGTTTAAGGATAAACTATGTTTGTATATACATATTTCGAAGGAGTATGCATGTGTAACTAACCTCAAGCCTTCTTCGCCTTCATACATAGCAGTTTTGAATGCAGTTGTCATATATGGAGACAACACATGAGGTCTTTATTATGCAAAAATTACGCAAATGCGGAAGCGCAAGAAGTAGGATCTAGATTTGCCAATTGAACATCAATCTAATCTGATAGCAATTATTCTATTACATCAAACAAATAGTAAATAACTATAACAAAGAAACAAAGAGACACATAATATTTATACTGGTTCCACTATCATCCAAAAGATAGTGTACGTCCAGTCTAAAAGAGAGAGATTTTATTCCATATGAGAGAATTACAAGAGATTACAATATAAGAGTTTACATATCCAAACCTCAAATAGGCTTAACAAGAAGGGACACTCTATTTGGGGATCGTGGCTCCATGCCAGGATGGGTTTACAGAAAAGTCTACCCCACCCCCCAATATATAGCCAGTGCAAATCCATGTGAGTCATCAATTACACTACCAACATATGGTAATAATATAATGGAGGAAAATTACCATAGCAACAAATGTGCAAAGATAGAAAGTAAATCAATCCGTTTCTTTTGCATAGATGAAAGAAATTAATTCCTTCATTTATTTCTCTACCATCTCATCAAATGCAATCAATGCATTCCCATTATAAAAATATTTGCTTTCCATTCTTTGCAAATTTGTTCCAATCAATTTGTGATCTTGTATCACCAAATTTAACACTCCACCTTGATGCAAAATCATATATCTGCAACATCAATCTCGAATCAAATTATCTTCACAACATAAAACTCTTAAAAAACTCCACCTTCAATCCAAATCTCACATTGAGATAAAAACCAAAAATGAATATTTGCCGAAGGGATTCCAGCAAAGCAACCCCCATCACACCATATTAACGAGCTCAGGCTACGCCCCCGCCCGCTAATAAAATGTTGAAAATATCCAAAATAAAAAGAAGGCAGACACCAAAGTAATCTCAACACCGCCAAGACAAAAAATAATTCTCTCAATAACCAATTCAAATACAGAGCCAAAATCTAAATCAATGTACCCACAAAAAATCTCTCTCCTACCACTTAGTTATTTCAAACTTCACCCACCGCCTGCAAAAGATGCATCTACCACCATGAGCTGCACCACGCATGAACCAACGGTCTAAAAGTGCTTGCAATAACATCGACACCCGTCTAACACTTGACCTGAGCTCCTTCCTCGATCACCCCAGATTCCTCGAGCATCATCAACGTGAAGACCCTTGTCTAAACCACAATGATCTCTGTCTCGACACCCTTCTATCACTTGCCCTGAGCTCCTTTCCTGAACATCTTGGATCCCTCGAGCATCATCAACATGAAGACCCCTGTCTAAAACATGATCAAAAGTTCCCAAATCCAATGGTCCCTTCAACGCAGTAAACTCCATACCACGTCAAATTTTCCAGATTGGAACATTCTTCTCTCTTAACATAATCTCCTCCTCCAAAGTCTTCCTTTTCTCCTAAAATAGTAATAGCATAATCACCACAGACAACCTTTGTTGAAATAATTGATGCACAATTTAAAACAAATCGCCTCGCTCTGATACCAATTTGTTATGCAAAAAATGCTCTGATACCAATCTGTTATGCAAAAATTACGCAAATGCGGAAGCGCAATAAGCATGATCTAGACTTGCCAATTGAACATCAATCTAATCTGATAGCAATTATTCTGTTACATCAAGAAAATAGTAAATAACTATAACTGATAAATCAAGAGACACACAATATTTATACTGGTTCCACTATCATCCATAAGATAGTGTACGTTCAGTCCAAAAGATGGGAGATTTTATTCCACATGAGAGAATTACAAGAGATTACAAAATAAGAGTATACATATCCAAACCTCAAATGAGCTTAACAAGAAGAGACACCCCATTTGGGGATCGCTGGCTCCATGCCAAGATGGGTTTACACTAAAGTCTACCCCTTAATATATAGCCAGTGCAAAATCCATGTGAATCATCACTTACGTTACCAACATATGGTAATAATATAATGGAGAAAAATTAGCATAGCAACAAATGTGCAAAGATAGAAAGTAAATCAATCTGTTTCTTTTGCATAGATGGAAGAAATTAATCCCTTCATTTATTTCTCAACCATCTCATCAAATGCAATCAATGCATTCCCATTATAAAAATATTTACTTTCCATTCTTTGCGAATTTGTTTTAATCAATTTGTGATTTTGTATCATCAAATTTAGTAGTCTTCGCCTGCTTATATTTGATGGACTTAGTTTGGTTACAAAGGGAAGGGTACTACTACTAGTAGTTGTTTTAGAAGTGATGGAGACAACTTTGAAATGCTGTGTAATATGTTTTGATTTTTGAAGGGTGATCGAGAGGGGGCAGTAAGCACTAATTGAGAAGATGTAATTAGAGAAATCATCATCTTGATAGAAGATACGAGAATTAGTGAATATTTAAGACTAGGGTTATGATCATTTTCTGTAAAAGAATATATTCTTTTGGTTAAAAGACAACCGCAGAAAGGGACATACTTATAGACATGATCCTAGTTAACAAGCAGCGTGTAAAAGCTAAAAGAATAAAGTCTAGTTTAATAATGAAAATGGTTTGTCATTTATCAACCGTCAATAGGCAAACTATCTCCTCCAACGTTAATATGTAATTTGGTATGTAATTTTACAGACCATACACGCATTGTAACTACTTTAATATGTAATTTATATACTTTGAATACTAATATAGTGAATAAGTCCTTAATTAATACCACCAAACGTTACCACAAATAAATATCATTCATTATAATGCTTCATTTTTTCAAATCATTCATAAAATTTTACAGGCACGGATCAAGCTCGCACACGCAGCACAGATATCTAGTTTAGCGTACAAGCTGAAAACATGCACCAAATCTACTGCACGTTCTCTGTTGTAAAATTATATTTTGTTTAGCCTAATTTATTGACTTGTCAATACATTTTTTTTTTTACTTTTTTTATTATGATTAAATAAAATCATGCACATGATTCACGAGGAATCAATTTATGCTGGTTTGTCATGTTATATTAAATATTATTGTATGAAAACAATGATTCGATTTATAGCAATCTTAACAATTTTTTTCTCCAAATGTTTATCTCGGCCAAGAGAGTATAAATTTCCTATTGTTCTGTATAATAACAGGAAGGTGATAAAATATACGTGTGTATGATAGTGCAGGATGACTTCATTTTTCTGAGCTTTTCCGTTTCCCCCTAGACTTGTTCACGTAAAGTAATGATTATTTTGTTTGGCGGGAATAAAAAAATACTATGCAAAAATTATTTTATATTTCCCAGAAGGTGGGAGACGCACGTTGTTTTATGTATTCCTAATTTATGTTTAAACCTATGTATTGCAATATAACTGCACCAATTGTTCTGTCCCCATTTTCAGTGTTCCCCCGTGTCTCATCCAATCAGAGCCCTATGAACTCCACCTTTTGCACTTAAACCCCTGAATTATTAGGGGACTTAAATGCAAAACAATGGAAATCAGGGGATCTGATTGGAGTGACAAAGGAGAGGGACAGTGGGAATGGAGACAGAAGAATTGATCTCCAATATAACCACGCAATTGTGATGTGATTGAGGAGACTATTAGGTGTATTTGTCGTTGATAGCCGACACTAAAGACCGTCACTTTTTAAAGCATCAATAAGAGTACTTGGTGGCAGCTTTAACGAGGGCTACATTGTTCGTGCGACTCCAAGTTGGACAAGTGGCAAAAAAATTGCAAATCAATGTCTCGCCACTCACCGACACTAGTTGTCGTTAACCTATACTAAAATGTCATCACAAGCCTGTGTAAATAGTCCGACGTCACTCATCAGTAGTCGAAAGCTGATCTGACTATTCTACTTAATAAACGACTGCTATTTAAGTCATCCTACGGTACGTATATATTTATCTCTATACCCACTACATGTATAATATATCTAACCTCAATTTTACACTTATAACCATCCCATATTGTAACAACCCGAATTTTTAATAACATGTTAAAACGAGAAATCAGGGCAGAATTAAATTATAAGTTAAGAATTAATGGGAACGGGTTACGCCATTGCGTTCGTCTCGAAATTCTGCTTGAAAACGAGTCCAAAATTTCGTAAATCGGAGTCCCTATGACCAAGATATGGCCCATAGAAGATTTCAGAAAATTCAAAATTCAGCCGGAAATTCAAATTCAGCCAGAAACAGATTGGGCGGGAAAATTTCCCGCCCAGTCCCAGGTCGACTGGGGAGTCGACCTGCCCCAGCCCAGGTCGACTGCCCAGTCGACTTGGGTGTCGACCTGGGGGTCGGCCTCCCTGGTCGGACCCTGTTGGTTTGGTGCATCAGTTTGCTCCTTTGGACTGTTTACTTGGTCTGTGACAGGATTTGATGGTTCAGATCTAAACTAGGGTTAATCCTATGGCCTAAACTAGTCTCTACACCTATAAAAACACCCTAATACCTAGCCTAAACCATCACAAATCATCCTAACAACTAAATTCTGCCAAAATGCTCCCTAATCATGGCCTCCATCTTCATCTTGAGAGCTTCTAAGGCAAAAAGGAGCAATCTTTCTTCATCAAATCAAAGGAGCTACTTATTCTCAAGGCTTCTATTGTTGCTACATCATTCCTAGAGCTTCTACAACGTCTCTATCTTGTTCTATTGTGTTCTAGTTCTCATAGCCACGATTTGTAAGCCCCACTCTACTCTTAGATTTAAACTATGAAGTTAATATGAACATGTAGCAAGTTGAAATGGGATTTTTGGTGTAATACTTGTCTTGGGGCTATATTTGTATGCATAGATCCATTTATGACACTTTTGATCTATGATTGTGGAACTATCATGAACCTAGTACCGTTCATCTTGATTTTTGGGTAGAAAGCTATGAGCTTTATTTAGGGATTATGCATAATGCAACATAGAACCTCTCATAACCTTGATGTTAACTTGCCTATGATGTTGAACTACATGCTACCCACAAGTTTATCACTCTATGTCAACTATTATCATGTTATCACCTTTGCCTATGATGTTGAACTACATGCTACCCACAAGTTTATTTGCTAAGTTTGATGTCATACATGTTTTGAGGCCAAAAATCCTATATGCTAGTTGTGATGAACACCTTTGCCTCAAATATCATCATGTTTAACTTATGACCAACTTTACCACCTTATGCCCATCTTGGTCATATTTTTATGTTCCTTGATTCACTTGTGTTGATGCGAATTTACGTGCAAATGAGAATACGTTATGGGTAGTTAGGCAAACTTGAAACGACATGAAAAACATGACTTGAAATGTGACATGAAACTTGATTATGCTTGAAAACATGAATGTGGTCATGACATGTAGAAAACCATAAAGTGGCCAACTCGAGGTTGGGTTGAGTTTGTAGCGTAAATCCGCCCGGAACCGCCCGGCAAATCCAGTGGCTACAAACAATAGGACCCAATGTGAGAAGTTGGTCACATCGCGCTTGAAACCCGAGGTTAGACTAGGTTGTGGTGTAAAGCTGACCGGACCCGCCCAGCATATCCAGTAACCACAACAAAGTCTAATGTGAGAGGTTGGGTGCATTAAATTAATTAATGTCACATGTTAGGGTTAAGTCATGAGCCACTTGGATACACTTAACCAACTTGAAACATGATTGGATAGGGTTAACCGCACTTAACCCGTTAGAAACCCTAGTTACGTGGTCCTTTTCAGTAGTAACCCTCTTGGATGTATCACGATACCCTAGGGACTAGGCTAGGGTGGGGCACGATTACTGGGCTGATTGTAAGCGACCAGAAAGACGGCTGAGTAGGTGCGCCGGTGTAGGTTCAGGCGGACTATGGTCGTGCACATAGTCCGGAGTTGAAAAAGCAGACACGGGCACCAGTAGGTTTAGACTGTGCGTGCTTGATTCGTGTCAGTGGTAGGCACCCTAGGGCTTGATACACCCTAGGGTGGACCTAGCACAGTTTGACTACATTTCCGTGATTCGGCCGTATGACACCGACACTCGACGAGTTAGGCTTATAGGGAGCCGATCGACTAGACCGTGTAGTTGGACCTTGACTTGGGTCATCTCATGATATTGGGCCAAGGGATCATTTCTTATTTATACTTGACATGGGTTGGAATACTAGTACTATTGGTGCAAAACTAAACTTTGTATATGCGATGCCACACTTGATCTACCTTGTTATCTATTTATTTATCATGCCAGTTAGTTACCATCTTTATGTTTCATCTCAGTTTCTCATGTTTAGTTAACTTCATTAGTTTTTATACTAATAGTAGGTTGGACTTACCAGTCTTTATGACTGACCCTTTTTCTTTCGCCTCTTTTCTTCCGTTCCCCCCCCCCCCCCACCCGGGATCTCAGGGAGGGAACACTAGTGCTTAGCTTGGATATTTGGCTTGCTTTCTTGACAGCTCATGTACGGTTTGGACTTGAGCTTGCTATGTCTTCACCACATCTATCTTGGGGATAGTTTACTTTATGTTATTTTCAGTTTATGTTTTTCTAGACTTGTGGTAGTTGGAAAATAATGACTAAGTACTTTGATGTAAGTTGACTATTTGATTTTGAAATGGTTAACTATGGTTTTTAAATTCCTACCGCTGCTTTACTTGTTTATTTATCTATGTTCTGTCATGTGATATCTCTGTGCATGTTTACCTAGATAATACTCCACCAAAGCTAGTGCATTCCCTTTGTGAGTGACCCTAGCGTAGGTGGGGTGTTACATTTGGTATCAGAGCATAAGGTTTTACTAGACCGGACAAAAGTTTTAAAAAACCTTTTTGAAAAACTATTTTCAAAACCAATTAAGTATTTTTCCAAGAAAAGTCTAGTTTATTTTAAAAGGCTATTCCCCAAAAGCCATTAGCACTATCCTTTGTTTCCTCGTTCTAAATCTATCTTTTCCTTTTTCAGCATGGCCGATCTTAACCTTTTCGAGGGAGTACCCATACCTGGATGGTTCCGAAGGTACTTGGAAGCTAGGGCCAACGATGCGGGCCCAGCAAACACTCCCACTCCTCCTCCCGTACCTGAGGTTCCTCCTCCTCAGCGTCCACAAGCGGATTTCACGAAGATTTGCAAAGACTTTAAGGCGATGGGTGGCAAGAATTTTGTAGGGACGGAGACTTATGTTAAGGCAAGAAACTGGTTAAAGGAAACTGAAGATCTTTTTGCTATCTTTGAAGTAGAAGACCGTAGGAAAGTTCTGTTGGCAGTATGGCTATTGAAAGAGGAAGCTGCTTATTGGTGGGAAGTCACCAACGCTACTAGGCCTATAGAAACTTGGGCTGACTTTAGGATGAGGTTTGGGCTTAAGTTTCTATCATCTGCTGAAGAGAATCTGCAAATGGAGAAGTTTATATCTTTGAAGCAAGGGGGACATGACCGTGAGGGAGTATGTGAATAAGTTTAACCAGCTTGCTCGATTCGGTTTAGACATGGTTAACACACCTCAGAAGAAGGCTCTACGCTTTGCTCGAGGATTGAATGAGCCATTGCAAGGATTGTCCATGTCTCATATACCCATGGGGGCCACCTTTGAGAGCT
The DNA here is from genome assembly GCA_030737875.1 of Allium sativum. Taxonomy (NCBI): domain Eukaryota; kingdom Viridiplantae; phylum Streptophyta; class Magnoliopsida; order Asparagales; family Amaryllidaceae; genus Allium; species Allium sativum. Next base: position 298,806,031 of record CM060925.1, on the reverse strand, counting down.
TAGTGGATATGGCCTTGCTTCAAGGAGATGATAAGAATGGCAAGAAAGAAGTTAAGCTTAATGAGACTCAAACCAAGAAGGTGGACTCCAAGTGGGGAGGCAATCAGAGCAACCAGAACAACAATAACAACAAGGGTAACAAGGCCAACAACAACAAGGCAAGGGAGACAAGGAAGTGCAACTTCTGTGGGATCACTGGACACATAGCCAAAGATTGTAGGAAGAAGAAGAGGAAGTTGGGTGAATGCTTTCATTGCGGAGAGCCTGGACACTTCACTAAGGATTGCCCAAAGAAGCAAGGGCAGGGGCAAGGACAGACTCAGCGGGCATGACCTTCTGGAGGGAAGATGCATGCTCTCAACACTACTCCAGCTCCGGACCGAGGTAGTATTTATGTAGAAAGCCTTGTTTACATTTTTGGTTTTCCTGTTTGAACTTTATTTGATTCTGGCGCATCGCATACCTTTATTTCTGCTGACATTGTTGAAAGTTTGCACCTAAGTACTAGTCTAGTTGAGGATCCCGTTAGTGTTTCAAATCCAATTGGGGGTTCCGCCCATCTATCTATGATTTGTATGGATTTGAGGATTTCTATCTTGACCGTAGAATTCACATGTAATGCTTATGTTCTCGGGTTCATGGGATACGGGTTGATTTTGGGCATGGATTGGTTGTCCAATTATGGAGCCATTCTCGATTGTGAGCATAGGGTAGTGAGGCTTATGACTCGCCTTGGAAATACCCTAGAGATTTCTTATAACCCTCTGGATCCCGTTATGTTATGTTATCTTGAATCCCTCGACTCGTCTATCGACAATCTTCAATCTGTAAGGGTGGGCCGAGAATATCCTGATGTTTTTGATGAGGTGAAGGGGTTACCCCCTAAACGCGAGATAGACTTCCGTATTTATCTTATTGATAATGCCAAGCCAGTTTTATTGCCTTTTAGGCACATGGCCCCGCGAGAAAGAAGAGAGCTTAGCAAGCAAATCAAGGAGTTGCTTGAGAAAAATTTCATTAGGCGAAGCATTTTTGAATGGGGTGCTCCTTTGGTATTCGCTACTAAGGCGGATGGTTCGCTTCGTCTATGTGTTGATTATCGAGAGTTAAACAAGCTGACAAAGAAGAATAGGCACCCATTACCGAGGATTGATGATCTCTTTGACCAACTTGTAGGTGCTTCTGTTTTCTCTCAACTCGATCTAGCCACCGAATTCCATCAGCTCAGAGTGCCTGAAGATAGTATTGACAAGACTGCGTTTAGGACTCCAGATGGATTCTTTGAATGACTCGTCATGCCGTTCAGTTTGACTAATGCACCCGCATACTTCGTTGATTTGATGAGTAGGGTGTTTAGGGAGTTCCTTACCAAGTTCGTGGTTGTCTTCGTGGATGATATTCTGATCTTCTCTAAGGACGAGGAAGAGCATGCTACACATCTCAAGGAGGTTATGGATACGCTTAGAGCTCATCAGTTAAAAGCCAAGTTCTCCAAATGCCATTTCTGGAGAAGGGAAGTTCGGTTCCTTGGGCATATAGTTTCTAAGCAAGGCATAGCTGTGGATCCCGCTAAAGTAGTGGCAGTACAAGACTGGAAAGTTCCGAAGAATGCAACTGAAGTGAGAAGCTTTCTCGGTCTGGTAGGATTTTATAGGAAGTTCATTAAGGACTTCACTAAGATTTCAGCCCCTCTTACTAAGTTAACGAAGAAGAACTTAGTCTTTGCATGGGACTTAGAGTGTGAGCTTGCTTTTCAAAGGCTCAAGAAAGCCCTCACCATAGCTCCAGTTCTAGCATTACCCGATGGAGGGAAGTTGTTTACCGTGTACACTGATGCATGTGGCACGGGATTAGGCGTTGTCCTGATGCAAGAAGGGAGACGACGGATAAGCTTATACTTGGGCCCGACATGATAAGGGACACATCCGAAAAGGTTGAGTTGATTCGAAGGCGGATGAAAACGGCCCAAGACAGACAGAAATCCTATGCAGACAAGCGAAGGACAGACTTAGAGTTTGAAGTTGGAGATATGGTCTTTGTGAAGGTTTCTCCTTTGCGAAATGTGATTCGTTTTGGAGCAGTTGGAAAGCTAGCACCAAGGTTCGTAGGACCCTTCCCTATCATCGAGAAGATTGGGCAAATGGCTTATAGGGTGGAATTGCCTGAGAAGCTGGCTGGAGTGCACAATGTTTTTCATAAAATGCCTACATGAATCAGCCGAAGATGTTGAGCCTAGCATTCTTGAAGACGTGGAGGTAGAGAAAGAGGCAACCCTGAGGCGAGCTCCGATTCATATCTTGGGAACGGAGATCAAGAAGCTGAGGAATCAAGAAGTCAAGTTAGTAAAGGTTCAGTGGAGTGAAGCCGATGAAGATGCAACTTGGGAAATCGAGGAGAAGATGCGTGGGCTTTATCCATTTCTTTTTTAGGGTACATTTTCGATCTCTTTTCCTAGTTAGCATATATTTCTTTTACTATCCATGTTTATCTTGTTATCTCGTTAATCTTGTCAAGAGAACCTTAGGTTGAAACCCTTTGGATGAAACATGTATTTGAAATATGTTATGCTTGATGTTTGCAAATGGTTGCAAGTGTTTGCAAGTGGTTACTCGTGGATGCATGATACACGTTAGGCACTAAGATCGGCTCACACACTTTCATATTGCATATGCATGAGTGTTTATGCTTATTCACGGATGAAACTTGTTATGCTATCACGTGGATGTTGCATATGGATGAAGGTTATGTGCACTCATGTAGAGATTATAAATTATGTTAGGAATTTGCATACATTTGTACTCATTGCACTAACATATTCTGCATTAAGGAGGTTTACTGAGTCAGTAACCGCCTGATTTTCGCATTAGATAGGTGCATATACACACACTTTTGCATATGTTCATACAGCATTAGAAATTTTTTAAGGACAATGCTTACTTGTGGATGATGTTTGAGTAGATGGATGATGGATGGTAAGATACGTTCTTCCTAACTTGGAGATTTCGGGGACGAAATCCTTTAAGGTGGGGAGAATGTAACAACCCGAATTTTTAATAACATGTTAAAATGAGAAATTAGGGCAGAATTAAATTATAAGTTAAGAATCAATGGGAACGGGTTACGCCATTGCGTTCGTATCGAAATTCTGCTTGAAAACGAGTCCGAAATTTTGTAAATCGGAGTCCGTATGACCAAGATATGGCCCATAGAAGATTTCAGAAAATTCAAAATTCAGCCCGAAATTCAAATTCAGCCAGAAACAGATTGGGCAGGAAAATTTCCCGCCCAGCCCCAGGTCGACCGGGGGGCCGACTGGGGAGTCGACCTGCCCCAGCCCAGGTCGACTGCCCAGTCGACTTGGGTGTCGACCTGGGGGTCGACCTCCCTGGTCGGACCCTGTTGGTCTGGTGCACAGTTTGCTCCTTTGGACTGTTTACTTGGCCTGTGATGGGATTTGATGGTTCAGATCTAAACTAGGGTTAATCCTATGGCCTAAACTAGTCTCTACACCTATAAAAACACCCTAATACCTAGCCTAAACCATCACAAATCATCCTAACAACTAAATTCTGCCAAAATGCTCCCTAATCATGGCCTCCATCTTCATCTTGATAGCTTCTAAGGCAAAAAGGAGCAATCTTTCTTCATCAAATCAAAGGAGCTACTTATTCTCAAGGCTTCTAGTGTTGCTACATCATTCCTAGAGCTTCTACAATGTCTCTATCTTGTTCTATTGTGTTCTAGTTCTCATAGCCACGATTTGTAAGCCCCACTCTACTCTTAGATTTAAACTATGAAGTTAATATGAACATGTAGCAAGTTGAAATGGGATTTTTGGTGTAATAATTGTCTTGGGGCTATATTTATATGCATAGATCCATTTATGACACTTTTGATCTATGATTGTGGAACTATCATGAACCTAGTACCGTTCATCTTGATTTTTGGGTAGAAAGCTATGAGCTTTATTTGGGGATTATGCATAATGCAATATAGAACCTCTCATAACCTTGATTTTAACTTGCCTATGATGTTGAACTACATGCTACCCACAAGTTTATCACTCTATGTCAACTATTATCATGTTATCACCTTTGCCTATGATGTTGAACTACATGCTACCCACAAGTTTATTTGCTAAGTTTGATGTCATACATGTTTTAAGGCCAAAAATCCTATATGCTAGTTGTGATGAACACCTTTTCCTCAAATATCATCATGTTTAACTTATGACCAACTTTACCACCTTATGCCCATCTTGGTCATATTTTTATGTTCCTTGATTCACTTGTGTTGATGCAAATTTACGTGCGAATGGGAATACGTTATGGGTAGTTAGGCAAACTTGAAATGACATGAAAAACATGACTTGAAATGTGACATGAAACTTGATTATGCTTGAAAACATGAATGTGGTAATGACATGTAGAAAACAATAAAGTGGCCAACTCGAGGTTGGGTTGAGTTTGTAGCGTAAATCTGCCCGGAACCACCCGGCAAATCCAATGGCTACAAACAATAGGACACAATGTGATTGTTGGTCACATCGCGCTTGAAACCCAAGGTTAGACTAGGTTGTGGTGTAAAGCTGCCCGGACCCGCTCGGCATATCCAGTAACCACAACAAAGTCTAATGTGAGAAGTTGGGTGCATTAAATTAATTAATGCCACATGTTAGGGTTAAGTCATGAGCCACTTGGATACACTTAACCAACTTGAAACATGATTGGATAGGGTTAACCGCACTTAACCCGTTAGAAACCCTAGTTACGGGGTCCTTTTTCAGCAATAACCCTCTTGGATGTATCACGATACCCTAGGGACTAGGCTAGGGTGGGGCACGATTACTGGGCTGATTGTAAGCGACCAGAAAGACGGCTGAGTAGGTGCGCCGGTGTAGGTTCAGGCGGACTATGGTCGTGCACATAGTACGGAGTTGAAAAATCAGACACGGGTACCAGTAGGTTTAGACTGTGCGTGCTTGATTCGTGTCAGTGGTTGGCACCCTAGGGCTTGATACACCCTAGGGTGGACCTAGCACAGTTTGACTACATTTACATGATTGGGTCGTATGACACGACACTCGACGAGTTAGGCTTATAGGGAGTCGATCGACTAGACCGTGTAGGTTGACCTTGACTTGGGTCATCTCATGATATTGGGCCAAGGGATCATTTCTTGTTTATATTTGACATGGGTTAGAATACTAGTACTATTGGTGCAAAACTAAACCTTGTATATGCGATGCCACACTTGATCTACCTTGTTATCTATTTATTTATCATGCCAGTTAGTTACCATCTTTATGTTTCATCTCAGTTTCTCATGTTTAGTTAACTTCATTAGTTTTTATACTAATAGTAGGTAGGACTTACCAGTCTTTATGACTGACCCTTTTTCTTTCGCCTATTTTCTTCCGTTCCCCCCCCCCCCCCCCGCCTTCCAGGTTCTCAGGGAGGGAACACTAGTGCTTAGCTTGGACATTTGGCTTGCTTTCTTAACAGCTCATGTACGGTTTGGACTTGAGCTTGCTATGGCTTCACCACATCTATCTTGGGGATAGTTTACTTTATGTTATTTTCAGTTTATGTTTTTCTAGACTTGTGGTAGTTGGAAAATAATGACTAAGTACTTTGATGTAAGTTGACTATTTGGTTTTGAAATGGTTAACTATGGTTTTTAAATTCCTACCGCTGCTTTACTTATTTATTTATCTATGTTCTGTCTTGTGATATCTCTGTGCATGTTTACCTAGATAATACTCCACCAAAGCTAGTGCATTCCCTTTGTGAGTGACCCTAGCGGAGGTGGGGTGTTACACATATTCTCGTAGGCGTCACAAAAATCAATACAAACAACATAGCCATAAGTCAAAATCCTTATGTCTGTGAAACAAAACAACAAAAGAAAATACACAAATCCATTAAACATCTACAATACAATTATCAACCAAGTATCAGAACCATCAACCGATGTCAAATAAGTACAAAAAGAAACAGTCAAAACTTATCACAAAAATAACAACAACTACTCATTAACGTTACTTAGGACTGCCAATTTCCTACATGATCCGAAACTCGCATGGAAATTATGATGCAACACAGGCTATAATGGTATCGATTCAATTGTAGTATCAGTATCGATAGTGATCAGCTTCATTAGTTTTCTGTTTTGTCCAGTTGATATCGGTATTGTTACTTTAGCGTTCCTTCTCTCCAGTATTTGTATCGGTGGTATTATGTTACATGAGCATTAAACTGTTTCGGCTAAGAGGCTTAACTGTTTTCGGTCGAGATGGTGTTATTTCGGTTCCGAAGTATCGGCTCTGGGTTCTTTGCATTGCTATGGTTTCAGTTCATCATATAGTTTGTTTCGATATTGGTTAGCTATGTATGTTTGTATCGGCTTCGATATTGCAATGTCTGTAATTTTGTTGTGGTTTCTAGTATCTAGTATCGTTCGTGTCGATATCGTTTTATCGGTATCATGCTATCTCTGAACACTATAAATAGGGGTTGTAAGTTCTGTAATAGAAGGTTGATTTTTTTGTTATAAAGTTTGGCAATCTTCCATTGTTGATGCTTCAACAGTTATCCTATTTTCAGCATTCTTTGAGAATCAACAACTTGGAAGATCATCTTCTCGGCATAAGCGGATCAACGGAAGGTTGATGACTGCAATTTCCAGCATCTTTGGATGTTTCTCTGTTCATCTCAAAGGCAACGAGATCCATGGATTTGAGTACCTTTCTGGTATCGTGTTTCAATCAACAAAATTCGTAATAAAAAAGGTTTCATCTTTAGTTGGAATTGTATCAGTTATCTTAATTCGTGATTTGTTGTGAAAATACCAGGGTCTCAACAGTAATTCGAAATTGTTGTGATTGTCGCTGCATCAGTTTGGTATCAAAGCTAAAGTGATTTATAGTTCATCGTTGTACCAAAGCTGTACATCATCGTTCGTCATTGTTACAAATTGGTTCATCAGACGATGGTGTTTCTAAAATTAGAGAATTGTTTTCATTGTTTCAAAATTGTTTCGAGATTTTTTCGGGATTGTATTCATAGATCGAGTTATTGTTCAACGATCACGAAGTGGTTCATTGTTACGAGGTTTAAGGATGAATATTCTCCATTGTTTTGAAATTTAAGTCCGAGAAATTTTTCTTTTCGAATTGGAAGAATGTCGATGAGACAAGCAAATAGAAGTCGAAATGTAGAGGATATGTATGGGTAGGAAGATGCAACTCATATGGAGGAACGTCTTACTGTAGAGTTCATGATGGTATCAGACGATTGGAGAGGATGATTTTGGACATGAATCGAAATCAAAGACACAGAACATCACCTGTATCGAAGAATATGTTTAGTGAAAACGTAGATCATGGAAGTTATCATTCTCAACATTGAGAAGATATGAGATTGCAAATCCAAACTCAAGTGATGGATAAGCAATGGCAATCGGGTATGAGAACGGAAATTCCAGAATTTAAGGAGGTATGCAAGCTGAAGAATTCCTAAATTGGATTTCCATGGTTGAAGATATTGTAGAGTGTAAACGAGTTGCAAAGGAACATCAAGTTAGATTAGTTGCTACGTGAATGAGGGGTGGAGCTACGACGTGGTAGAAGCAAACTAAATTGACTCGAGCAATGATGGGAAATTCTAAAGTGGTTACATGGGAGAAAATGATGAGGTCAACATTTTTTCCTTACAACTATCAGTCATTAATGTATCAATGATTGCATAATTTATAACAAGGAAATTGTTCAGTTAATGATTATAAGGAAAAAAAATTCAACTAATTTCTCGTAATGATATTCTAGAGTCCGAAGAGCAGTTGAATGTAAGGTCTATTGGAGGACTTGGAAGTCAAATTTAAGATATGGTTAATACATTTGATCCACGTTCAATCGCCGAAGCACCCTAGAGAGCTCTTGCATGGAAAAAACATTGTCGACGAGGAAGTAGTATCGATACTTCGAACAATCAGAATAAGAATGTTGGTAGTAGTGCTTCGACGAGTGAACCAAATGTTGTCGATTCGACAAAGGAAAAGGGGGGAAGTAATTTGAAGTGCTTAAATTGCCAAGAAATGGGTCACAAAAGTTCTAAATGTACCAAGCCTAAGAAGAGAAATATGGTGGCATACGACAGTGGAGTTTGCAACCAAGAGGTAGAGTTTGATCCTTCAAATCCACCATAGTTTGATGGAGAACCAAAATAAATTATAATTAGTGATGAGGGATTCAATTTATTGATGAGGTAGTCTTGTCTAACTCTAAAGACAGTCGACGAATCTGAGTGGTTGCGAAGCAATAATTTCCAATCTACATGCACTATTTTGGGAAAAGTTTGTCGAATTGTGATCGACGCGGGAAGTGGTGCCAATATCAGTTCAGAGGAGGTTGTTTAAAAGCTTGGAATTAAGATAGAAAAGTATCCATGGCTGTAACGCCCCACCTCCGCTAGGGTCACTCGCAAAGGAATGCACTAGCTTTAGAGGGGTATTATTGGTAAACATGTACAGAAATATTACAAGACAGAACATATATATATATATAAAACAGCGGAAGTAAAATCAACTTTCACATCATTAATAAATAAGGTCTAAAGCCTTTTACATCAAAATACATCAAAACCTGTCTTGCAATAATAAAGAAGCATAAAGCCATTTCATAAATTATTCCCCAAGTAAAACAGTAAAGTAGCCATAGCCAAGAGAAGTCCAAGCCATGCGTGATGACCTTCAAACAGAAGAAATCCAAACTAACAACAGCATTTCCTCCCTGTAACCTGGGGGGAAACGGAAGACAAGAGGTGAAAGAAAATAGGGTCAGTCATAAAGACTGGTAAGCCCTATCTACTATCAGTATATAAACTAGTAAAGTTAACTGGCATGAGGAACTGAGATGAACATAAGTATGATGACAAGATAGATAAGCTAAACCAAAATAACAGGATGAACTACTGTACCAAGATACACGAGTGTGTCATGATAAACTACGGTGTCAAGATAAATCAAGGTATCACATTGTCAGGTTTCTATCAAGTATACTATCCCAAGGTATCTACCCTGTATAACGTCCCACGGTATCTATCATGTATATTTCCCCTGGTCCTAACATGTATATTTGCTCTGCACCCCTCGTACTAGTATCCCAACCCGCGTCATGTGTTAACTATGAATGTCCCTTGCCCAATGTCATGTAATGGTCCATGTCAACCTAATATATAGCATATGTAGGTTTTCCCAACTCGTATGTTTCTTTCCATGTATAAGTTCAGTCCTTTGCCGTAGGCCATACGGGCTTTCCCATGTAAACGTTTTATCCTTGAGGTTATTTTGGACTGCTACCCTTGATCTAGTTATGTTTCCTTACCATGAACTATCGTGCGTTCACTTAGGATTTATGCCACCTAGGACCACTAGGGATTATGCTACCTAATGAACGTTTCCGTGTCTCGGTTTGGGTTCAGCCACCTAGGGCCACTAGGGATTATGCCACCCGTCAACCGCGCCCTTTATCCCACGTATGTATCGTGAATTGTTTTCCATGTCTAGATGCACATGTTCCTCAATGTGCCATCCGAGTTCCGTGTCAGGGCAAATCAAGAAATACGGAACTCGGTCGGGAGCTTTAAGTCGTCTGCTGATGCAGATATCAAGATCTGTTTTTGTACCCGTGGCTATGGTCCCACGTGACCCCTCCCTCAACTACTGAAAGGCAATCCAAGAAAAATCATGTATGAGAACTACACTAAGGCCCATCGATGCCCACTTCCAGATAGCCAACCTCACCCATAACTTGATAGCTAGTATATGGTCTTTTGGGAGTTCCCTGCCTTTCCGTACGTACACGATTGACTAAAGATGGTAGGTAGTCGGCGACATGCTATCCCGGGGCAAAATCAAGTATCGTCGACTCCACTCTAATCCATCCCAGTCTTTAGGTCGCTCGCATAGCAACCAAGGCATACTCTTGGCTCTTCTACCGCAGACCTTAACCCCTATGAGGTCGGGTTTCATGGACCACTCGCCACCTCACAGAGGGATACCAAGAGTACCCTCACGTTCCCCGAAGCTTTCACTTCGTCACCCAGTTCGCTGGAGCTTTTATCCTAGTCAGATAACTTGCTCCTCCTCGTATACTAAGCGATGACCTACCGTACCAGTTTACTCATCTCTTTATGAACTAGTCCCATGTCCTTAGCTAAGAATTATTACTTAGTTACCCTTAACTAAGGTTTACCACTTAGCCCCTCTTTCCGCTATACTTGTTAACTACGATTTCCAACCTAGTCCTCTGAGCTAGGGTTTTGTCAAATGGGTTAAGTGTTGTTATCCAAGTTCGTGACATGACCCGCCTACAAATCATGTCAAGATTGGCTAAGTACTCAAGTTCAAGGCTTAGCCCTACAAGTTGGTTAAGTGTACCAAGAAGCTCATGACTTAACCCTATCAAGTCAAATTGGTTAAGTATTTATTTGCCTTAACCATATCAGATTTTCATGTTTGATTGATTAAGCATGGATTATCTTAATCCCATCAGATTATCGAGTCGGATTGGTTAAGTATGGGTTAGCTTAACCCCATCCACTAATCGTATTACAATGGTTAAGCCTAATCTTAAAAGGTCTTGTGACTTAACCCTTATCAGGTCCACCTATTAGATTGGTTAAGTATAGGTACTTAACCTCATCAAATCATCACGTATAATTGGTTAGGTATAAGTTACTTAACCCCATTAAATTATCATGTTAAATTGGTTAAGTATTGGTTACTTAACCCCATTGAATAACCAAGTTTAGATTGGTTAAGTGTTTAACTTAACCCCATCGAATTCCCGTGTTTAGATTAGTTAAGTATAGATTACTTAACCCCATCTAATTACCGTGTTTAGATTAGTTAAGTCTTAGTTACTTAACCCCATCTAATTACCGTGTTTAGATTAGTTAAGTGTAAATTACTTAACCCCATCCCCTAACTGTCTTGTATGGTTAAGTGTCAATAAGGAACCAAGTCCGGTTTAACTTAACCTACCCATTCGTGTCATATCGGTTAAGTGTCATTAGTCAAATTTACTTAACCTTATCATGTGGCATTAATTTAATTAATGCACCCTCAACCTCTCACATTAGACCTTGTTGTGGTTACTAGTTAAGCCGGGCGGGTCCGGGTAGTTTTACACCACAACTTAGTCTAACCTCGGGTCTTAGGCGCGACATGACCAACTTCTCACATTGGGTCCTATTGTTTGTAGCCACTAGTTAAGCCGGGCGGGTCCGGGTAGATTTATGCTACAAACTCAACCCAACCTCGAGTTGGCCACTTTCATGTTTGGTCTAGTGTCATATTACACTTACAACCCTCCCACGTCTAGTTCAAGTTCCATGTTTACCCCACATGTCATGCCCCCATTTTGGTTCAACTTACATGTCGTGTTCACATGTAACCTCAAGTCAAGTTTTCATGTCATTATCTTGTTTGCCTAACTACCCCAAATCGTGTTTTCACTTAAGTAAAAACGAGTCAACATAGTAGGTATACTATGGCTACATATAGACCCCAAAGCATGCACGATGCCAAAAAAGGGATTGGCTCCAAACATGCATGGTATCCTAAGGGGGCTTGACCTCAAACATGCATAACATCAAAAAGGGGTAAACTTGCACATGTTTCTTATGTCATCTAAAGGGGTAAACTTGCATATGTATGCATGTCATACAAAGGGGTAAACTTGCATATGTATGCATGTCATACAAAGGGGTAAACTTGCATATGTATGCATGTCATACAAAGGGGTAAACTTGCATATTACATTATTAAGCCCCAAAAACATGCATAATCCCAAAACTTAGCATATAGGTGAATCATGGTGATAGATGACATAGAAAAATGGCTAGAAGTTCGCATCTAGCATTCTATGCAAGTTAACTTAAGGGATAAGAGAGTTCTTATGTTGCATAAGGCAACATTTCAACATAAAGCTTATAGCTTTTAGCCCACAAAATCAAGGTGGTGACTTTACGAATATGCATAGGATAAATCTACACATAACATGATAGTTTCTAAGCATGTAACCTACTCAAGTTCAAACCCAAAACTTGCAACATGAACATTTAACTTCATAGTTAATATCTAAGAGTAGGAGGGGGCTTACAATGCTATGAAGGCACAAATCAATATATAAAAAGATTGAGACGAAGCCACACTAGCAAAAACCCCAAATCAATAAGCTCCAATAAAACCCTTGAGAAAATAATAAGAAAGATCCTTGCTTTGATGAAGATTTGCCTTGAAATCAAGTTTAGAAGCTCTCATATGAACATAGAAACTCTCATACACTCATATGATCATGTAATCTCTCATGGAATAAGGCTTAGGAATTTTAGCATGAGAGTGGAGGCCATGAGAGGAACAAATTTGACATAGTTTAGTTGTAGGATTGAATAATGGTGATTTAGGCTAGGTTTAGGGGTCTTTTTATAGAGGATTATGATAGTATTAGCCATAGGATTAACCCTAGATTCAATCCAAGCCATCAAAGCATGTCTTGGGGAAGAAGTCAAGTGTAGGAACCATCTAGGGCCTTTAGATTAAAGCTGAACCATGAGAACCATTCAAATGCAAAATCTGCATTTGACCGAATCGGCCCACGGGTTGACAGCCAAACACCCTGGATTAACCCCTAGTCGACCCAGCAAGCTCGGGTCGACCTCAAAAATCGGCCGGTTCGGTTATTCCCCTCTCCCAGTTCGCTGTTTTGAACATTTTTGCATATTTATTTATTAAATTTTCAATTATATATATATATATCAATATATATATATTTCTCTGCGCAACCCATTTCACTTAATTAAGTATACTTTAATTTGTGAATTTTTATGTTCAAATTACGGGGTGTTACAATGGCCTTTGTAACACCCCGCCTCCGCTAGGGTCACTCACAAAGGGAATGCACTAGTTTTGGTGGAGTATTATCTAGGTAAACATGCACAGAGATATCACAAGGTAGAACATAAATAAAGCAGCGGTAGAAATTAAAAACCAACTTTTTATTATTTCTAAGAAAAGAGTCAAAAGCTCATATATCCAAGATACAAATTATTCCATTACATCAAGTTCATAGTAAAGAAGCATAAACTTTAAAACAAAATTAAATTGTTCCCCATAAATAGCAGAAGCAGCTATAGCATAGCCCAAGACCAAACCGTACATGAGCTATCAGAAAGCAAGTTGAATCCAAGCTAAGAGCTAGTGTTTCCTCCCTGGGAACCGGGGGGGACGAAAGAAAAAAGGGCGAAAGAAAAAGGGTCAGTCATAAAGACTGGTAAGCCCTAGTGACTTCCAGTATGAAAACTAGTGAAGGTAACATGATATGTGAAAACTGGAAGTAAACATAAGGATGATAACAGAACTAGTTGGGTAAACAAGATAAGTCAAGTCTGGCATCGCATGTTCAAGGTTCGCTGCACCAACTGTACTAGTATTCTAACCCATATCAAGTATTAACCATGAAATGATCCCTTACCCCAGTGTCATGAAGTGACCCATTACGGGGTCCTACGGTACGATCTACTAATCGATCGGCTCCCTACAAGTCCTAGCTCGTCATGTGTCTGTGTCATACGGCCCTATCCAGAAATGTAGTTACATGTGCTAGGTCCACCATAGGGTGTATCAAGTCCTATGGTGCCAACCACCGACACGAATCAAGCACGCACAGTGTAAATCTATGGGTGCCCAATGCCTGCTTTTTCAACTCCGGACTACGTGCACGACCATAGCCCGCCTGAACCTACAATGGCGCACCTACTCAGCCGTCGTTCTGGTCGCTTACAATCGGCCCAGTAATCGTGCCCCACCCTGCCTAGTCCCAGGGTATTGTGATACATCTAAGTGGGTTACTGCTGAAAAGTACCGCGTAACTAGGGTTTCTAATGGGTTAAGTGTTGTCATTCAAATTCGTGACTTAACCTTATCCAGATCATGTATCAAGTTGGTTAAGTGTGTTCAAGCAGTTCAGGACTTAACCCTATCAAGTCATCGTGTCAAGGTGGTTAAGTATATTCAAGTGGTTCATGACTTAACCCTATCATGTGGCATTAATTCATTAGTGCACGCCAACCACTCATATTAGACTAACTGTTGTGGTTACTGGATTTGCCGGGCGGTTCCGGGCAGATTTACACCACAACATAGTCTAACCTCGGGTTTTTACATGCGATATGACCAACTACCCACATTGGATCCTATTGTTTGCAGCCACTGGATTTGCTGGGCGGTTCCGGGCAGATTTACACTGCAAACTCAACCCAACCTCGAGATGGCCATTTTCAAGTTTATCTAACTGTCATGCCCACGTTCAAGTTTTCATGTTTAGATTCATGTCGAGTTTTCAAGTCACGTTTTATGTCAAATCGTGTCATGTCCATATTCAGGTTCAAGTCATAATAATGTTCATGTTCAAGTTTAAAACTAATTCATGTTTTACCTAATCTACCCAAATTGTATTCCCATCGCCCGAAGGTTCGAATCGATACAAATAAATCTAATTAAGGAGTGACATAAAAAGAAATGGGTATAAGGTGGCAAGAGTGATTACTAGCATAGCATGATATGACTTGAAATAAAACATTACTGGCATATGAAATATTGGCCTCAAACATAAAGATTCCAAATCTAGCAAGATAAGGTACTAGTCAAAATAACAGTTGTCACAAGGTGATAGTATAGTCATGGTAACGACTGTCATAAGGTGATAGTATAGTCATAGTAACGGTTGTCATAAGATGATAGTCATAAACATGTGGCTAATAACAGGTTCAACATGATAATAAGAGGGGTTTCTCTTTTTGATTTACAACATGAATAGGCCCTAAATCGATGTCATAGTAATATTCAAGAGTCAAGATCCAAGATGAACAAGAATGAATGTAAACAGTCATCATACATAGGTCCAATTTCAAATTTACATCATATTCATAATACATTTACAGTTTAAATCTGAAAATAACTGGGGCTTACACATCGTGGTTCAAGAATTAGAAAAAGAGAGTTGTTTGTTGCTTAGTCAAGTCCTATAGAAGTCCCCTAATTAGCAATTCCTTTAACACAGTCTCAACGTAGTAGAAGCAGTCCCTCTCTCAAACTTTTCAACCATAATCAGAGCAGCATAAGGTCAGAAATAAATTTGGTGTAGAGAGACTGGTGTTAGGGGCTATATTTATAGGGTCAGGTCAACGAATGTGGACAAAAATGAGGCCACATACATCAGAGTGAATC
Source organism: Allium sativum (assembly GCA_030737875.1). NCBI lineage: Eukaryota > Viridiplantae > Streptophyta > Magnoliopsida > Asparagales > Amaryllidaceae > Allium > Allium sativum. The sequence goes on along the minus strand of CM060925.1, from coordinate 298,790,743 downwards.
TAGCTTCAGAAATGGGCTCGGGCACCAGGTCGACCCCCAGGTCGACACTATGGTCGACCTGGCCCTGGGTAGGTCGACTACATAGTCGACCCCCAGGTCGACCTGGTCCTGGGCGGGATTTTTCCTGCCCAGTCCATTTGGAGGTTTGAAATTCGAATTGAGTCTGTTTTGAATTTGAAAATTTCTGAAAACTTCGAATGGTCATAACTTAGTCATACGGACTCCGATTTTCGAAAACTCGGACTCGTTTCCAAGCAGAATTTTGAGACAAACAAAATGGCGTAACCCGTTTCCCTTGATTCTTATTTTAAAAATTAATTCTGCCTTGATTTATGGTTATTACATGTTATAAAAACACGGGTTGTTACAGCCTTACAAGCTAGCATGATTAAAGAAAGAAGGAGAGATAACCATCTCTAAACGAGCTTTTATTCATTTTTCTACTGGTCTAAAATATAAAGATGAAATTTGGTGTAACGTTGTGAATATGGATGTATGTCATCTCTTGTTGGAGAGGTCATGGCAATATGACAGGGCTGTACAACATGATGGGGGCACGAACAACTATAGCTTCATGTTCGAAGGCACTAATATCACTTTATTTCCAAAGAGACGTGATTAGAGTGGAACAAAACCTAACAAAAAAGGGAAACCGTCAGTTTACTATCAACAAATGACTTCGTGGACGAGGTGAAATAAGGTAGCGAGATGTACTTTCTAGTGGGATTCGACGCTACAGAAAGTGATGAAATTCCCGAACCAGTAAAGCCATTGTTGTGTGAATTTGATGATGTGTTTCCAAAAGAGCTACCAAATGGTCTACCACCACTCAAAGACATCCAACATCAAGTTGATTTAGAGCCAGCTGTTGTTTTACCACATAGGACACATTACAGACACAAAGAACTGCGACGACAAGTGGAGGATTTGTTAAGTCAGGGTCGTGTTCGTGACAGCCTTAGTCCTTGTGCTATGCCTACATCGTTATTACCAAAGAAATATGATTCATGGAGGATGTGCACAGATAGTTGAGCTCTTAATTAGATTGCTATGAAATATCAATTTCCTATTCCACATATGGATGATTTATTGGATCAAATCAGTGGGTCCGTTATTTTCTCGAAGGTTGATTTGAAAAGTGGATATATCTAATCGGAATTAGGCCGGGTGATGAATGGAAAACTGTTTTAAGACTCGAGGCTTGGTATGCCCTTCAGGTTGTCAAATATGTGACAAGTACCTTCATGAGCGTTATGAATCAGATTTTCAGGCCTTATATTGGGAAGTGCGTGGTTGTTTACTTCGATGATATTCTCATTTATAATCCTAGTCCGAGTGAGCATCTACTACACCTACTAGCAGTTTTAATCATTCTACATCAAGAACAATTTTATGCAGCTATAAAGAAATGTGCATTCATGATTCTAAGTGTGCTATTTTTGGGTTACATTGTTTCCAAGTAAGGTTTGCAGTTTGACCAAAATAAAGTTACGACAATTAGAGAATGGCCTCAGCCGAAGATTATTACAGAAGTTCGTAGTTTTCATGGTTTGCCGACCTTTTACAGGAAATTCATTCCACACTTTAGTAGTATTGTGGTCTTAGTAACTGATTGTATGGAGGGAAAACAGTTTGTTGGGACTAATAAGGCAGAGCATGCTTTTGAGCAAATTAATAGTCTATTGACTTCAGCACCTATCCTAGGATTTCCAGATTTCCATCAACCGTTTGAACTTCATACTGATGCATCTAAAGTTGGAATTGGGGCAGTGCTAAGTCAGAATGGAAGACCTATTGCTTATTTCGGTGAGAAATTATCAGGGGCGATGATAAGATGCAACAATTATAACATTGAATTTTATGTTGTGGTTCAAGCTATTAAACATTGGAGACATTATCCTTTTCATAAGGAATTCGTTTTGTACACGGATCATGAAGCTTTAAAATACCTCCAGGGTCAAGACAAAGTGCCAGAGAGACATTGGTCATGGATTGCTTATCAGCAGCAGTTCATGTTTGTGGTGAAGCATAAGGCAAGAGTTATAAACAAAATGGTCGATGCATTAAGCCGGAGGGGTAAACTTTTGACAACAATGAAAGTTGAAGTGTTATGATTTAACTCACTTGCAGAATCATTGACTAAAGATGTCTATTTCTAAAAGATTTCACATAAAGTCAAGAATTGTGAAGCACTAGATTTTTCAGTAATGGGAGGTTTTCTATTCGAAGTGAACCAGTATTGCATTCCATATGTAGTCTTCGAATAAAGATAATCAAAGAACTTCACAGTGAAGGTCATGTAGGTCGAGACCGTACACTGAAGCCAATCATGAATTCTAATTATTGGCCTACAATGCATGACGAAGTGGAAAAGCTTGTGCAGAGGTGTCACATTTGTAAAGAGTCCAAGGGGGCGATAACTAATGCAGTGTTGTCTATGCCATTTCCTGTTCCTTTTTTACCTTGGGTTGGCATGAGTGTTGTAACACCCCACTCCCGCTATGATCACTCACTAAGGGAATGCCATAGCATCGGTGGAGTATTTTAGTGAATATAGAACAGAAAAATTACAACAAGACAGATATAAATAGTACTTGAAATTTTAAAACATCATCTCATAACAGCGGAAGTAAAACATGTCTGGTTACATCATAAAACCACAATAAAGGTCAAGTACAATATCCATCAAAATAAAGAAGTACATAATCCCACTCTCATACAATAGCCAAACAAAAGAAAAGATAACTGGATAACTGGAGCTTTACATCTATCCAAGCTCCTAAAGACTGGAACAGCAATCCGATCAAGCTCCACTACTGCTAGGATCCACCGTAGGACCTGAGGGTTGGGAAAAAGATAAAAACAACAGGGTCAGACATAAGTCTGAGCGAGTCCTATAACTTTAACAATACAATCGTTAAAGTAACCAGAGAAGACATAAACTGATATACGGTAACATATAGGGATGAATGGCTACCCTAAGCAGTCAACTAAACGAAGATAAAGGATAAGGACGCATCTACCCTCCCTAAGGTAAATTACTAAACTGCACCACACCAGTCGTTCCTAACTTAAAGGTTGATCCCACCCAAGGACTTATAAAATTTACTAATTAGTACCTGCGTACCCCTAGGTGACCAAGTAGGCGCCACGGGGCCCTACAATCCACTAGGCGTACACACTACTTCCCATTCGATCGGCTCCCTAACGTAGATACCCGTGCTGGCCCCACCGTGGGATGTATCATTCCCCAATGTGGCAACCTGATGAAACTAAAGGTGCACGGCTTATATCTACTCGATGCAACAACGGCTTACCTACCAGCCCGGGCCCACTCACGCATATGAAGCCCGTTGGACTTGCGTTGCCACCGCTAACCCGTTTGCCTCTTACAGTCAAGCCCAGTATGCGTGTCCCGTCCTCGACATGGGTCGAGCCCACAAAGATACGTATGGGTTACTGGTTGAAATGGGCCTCCACAAGCTACCCACCTAAGCTTGTCCCTTTTTCTAGTATATCCCACTTAACCCTTTAATCATGTTTTAATTACATGTTCTATTTTGGTTAAGTATTCTAATCGTATTTTCTATTGCCACCCAAGGCAACCACTAGATTTTCTCATGCCACCCGAGGCACCCACTTAACCCCTCATGTCCCTCTACATGCTAATGTGGTTAAGTGTTTCTTAATTAATTAATTAAGAACGTAACCTTTGTAAAGACCTCTCACATTAGACTGTCTTTTATGACCGCTGGTTAAGCCGGTTGGGTCCGGGCAGCCTTATGTCATAACAGAGTCTAACCTCGTGTCTTTACATTAATTACGTATTTAGTTTGTGCCTAAGACCTCTCACATTGGGCTAACATTTGTAGCAACTGGTTAAGCCGGTTGGGTCCGGGCAGTTTTACGCTACAACTGAGTCCAACCTCGTGTCTTAGTCAATTAATTACACCTAATTAATCACCCTCATAATTTTATATTAATTATCCCTAATTAATCAAGTTTTCTTAACATGGGTAGACCTAACTTAATAGGTAAATTCCCATGGGGTAGACCTAACTCAATAGGTAAATTCCCAACACATAGTATGGGTACACCTAACCAAATAGGCAAATTCCCATACTATGTTTATTTATTTTGTGTTATGCATAATTATATTAATTTCACACAATCTTATTAACTTATGCATTTAATTACCCCATCGTTCCCACGTAATTTCGTTCATGATATAACACATATAAAAGGTGTCAACTTGCATATGAATGAACATGTTTCAAAGGTGCCATCTTGCATATTAACAACATGTAACTTGCATATAAAGAAACATGTAACTTGCATATTTACATACATGTAACTTGCATATTAACAAACATGTAACTTGCATATGAACTTGCATAACATGTCACATAACTTGCATATAATATGTCACATAACTTACATATTCATTTTGCATAACAAACTTGCATATTAGCTTATAGACTTGCATAATGTGTCATCATGAACTTGCATATTAATAAACATGTAACTTGCATATTTACATACATGTAACTCGCATATTAACAAACATGTAACTTGCATATAAAGAAACATGTAACTTGCATATTTACATACATGTAACTTGCATATTAACAAACATGTAACTTGCATATTAACAAACATGTAACTTGCATATTTACATACATGTAACTTGCATATTAACAAACATGTAACTTGCATATTAACAAACATGTAACTTGCATAGCATATTACCATGAACTTGCATAACATGCATATGATTACATAGCCCACAACTTGCATATTTAGCATCATGCAAACATAACATACATCATATTAAACTTGCATAAGCTTACATACTCAACATGCATAAACATAAGATTAATGCTAACATCATATCATATGATTCAAAGCTCATTAACCCACATACAAAACCATAAATCTCATCACATCTCATCTAATTAGTTTACCAAAAGATCATCAAAGTGATAGAAACTCACAACTAGCAACTTTGAACACCAAATGAAGAAGATTAAGATGCTAAGAAGGGATTAGAAGTTGATTAGAGAGTGATTAGTATGCAACCCTCTTCATAAAATTAGTGGAGGCCATGAGAGCTAGCATTTTGCCATAGTTTAGTCACTAGGTTTAATTATGAATGAATTAGGGTAGGTTAGGGTCTTATTTATAGATTAGGCAAGTGTTTTAGGCCATAGGATTAACCCTAGATTCAATCCAAGCCATCAAAGCATGTCTTGGGGAAGAAGTCAAGTGTAGGAACCATCTAGGGCCTTTAGATTAAAGATGGACCATGAGAACCATTCAAATGCAAAATCTGCACTTGAGCGAATCGGCCCACGGGTTGACAGCCAAACACCCTGGATTAACCCCTAGTCGACCCAGCGGGCTCGGGTCGACTTCAAAAATCGGCCGGTTCGGTTATTCCCCTCTCCCAATTCGCTGTTTTGAGCATTTTTGCATATTTATTTATTAAATTTTCAATTATATATATATATATCAATATATATATATATATATATATATATATATATATATATATATCTACACAACCCATTTCACTTAATTAAGTATACTTTAATTTGGGAATTTTCGTGAAACTTCGCGAGGCCATATCTTGGTCATACGGACTCCGATTTTCGAAAACTCGGACTCTATTTCGCGTATTTTTCCGAGACGAACACAATGGCATAGCCCGTTTCCCTTGATTCCCATTTTAGAATTAAATTCTGCCTCGATTTATGTTATTACAGGTTATTGAAAATACGGGTTGTTACATTCTCCCCTCCTTAAAGGATTTCGTCCCCGAAATCTTCAAGTTAGGAAGAACGTATCCTACCATCCAATCATCCATCTACTCAAAGCATCATCCACGAGCAATCATTGTCCTTACAAGATTCTAAATGCTGGATGGATATATGCAAAAGTGTGTGTATATGTACTTACCTAATGCGAAAATCAGGCGGTTACTGATACAGTAAACCTCCTTAATGCAAACCATGATAGTGCCATGCATCCAATATGTATGCGAAACCCTATTGACACATACAAATTTCTACATGCGTGCACAACCATACACAAAAATGCATCATCCATATGATAACACAGCCATGATACATCCATCAATCTAACTACCACATCCATTTATGCAATATGCAACATGAAGTGACTGAGCCGATCTAGTGCCTAATGTGTGTGTATATGCATCCACGAGCAACCACTAGCAAACAATTGCATCCATATGCATCCATCAACCATAACATGTTTCAAACACATGTCTCAACCATAGGTTTTACCCTATCTAAAGGTCATAGGTATTAGCGAGAGGATATACTAAAGATAAGATAAGTACTAGACAAGCAATAAAGGAGAAGTTAAAAGACATACTCTCAAAAAGAAATGGATACAAAGAACGCATCTTTGCTTCCGTCTCCCAAGTAGCATTGCTTTCGTCATCTCCCCATTGCACTTTAACTAGCTGAACTTCTCTGTTCCTCAACTTCCTAGTTTCTGACCCAAGGATGCGAGTAGGAGCTCGTCGAATCGTCGCATCACGCTCTACCTCTACATCTCTAAGCAAGCTCGGCTCTACCACCTCCGCGGTCTCATGTAAGCACTTCCTCAAATGTGATACATGGAATACATCATGAACACCACTAAGTCTGTCGGGCAACTCCACCCTATATGCCATCCGTCCAATCCTTTCCTTAATAGGAAACGGCCCAACAAATCTCGGTGCTAACTTCCCTACGGACCCAAAGCGAACAACATTTCTCAATGGAGATACTTTAACAAAAACCATGTCCCCAACCTCAAACTCAAGATCCGTCCTTCTCCGATCCGCATAAGATTTCTGTCTATCTTGCGCTGCTTTCATCCTTTTTCGAATTAAATCAATCTTCTCTGAAGTCTCTCTAACCATATCCGGCCCAAGCAAGATCCTATGCGTAGATTCCCACCAACATGTAGGAGATCGACAAGGCCTTCCATAAAGAGCTTCGAAAGGAGCCATACCAATACTGGACTGAAAGCTGTTATTATATGCGAACTCCACCAAAGGAAGATGTTCTTCCCATGTACCTCCAAAATCCAAGATACAAAGCCTCAAAAGATCTTCTAAGATACGGTTCACCCTCTCGGTCTGACCGTCCGTCTGAGGATGATATGCGGTGCTCAAACACAACTGAGTCCCTACCGCCTCTTGCAAACTTCTCCAAAACTCACTAGTGAAAATAGGATCTCGATCACTCACAATGCTGGATGGTACGCCATGCAATCTAACAATCTCTCTAACATAGACTGAAGCAAGCCATGGAGCGGTCCTCTTACTCTTTACGGGTATAAAATGGGCACTCTTTGTAAGTCTGTCTACCACAACCCAAATTCCCGTATTGCCCTTCCTCGATCTCGGTAACCCGTCGATGAAATCCATCGAGACACTATCCCACTTCCACTGTGGAACTTCCAATGGGTGTAGCAACCCACCGGGTTTCCTTTGCTCCACTTTAACTTGTTGGCACACTAAGCATCTAGCCACATACTCGGCCACATCTTTCTTCATACCGGCCCAGAAGAAAACTCTCTTCATGTCTTGGTACATTTTGTTTCCACCGGGATGAATAGTCATTCTTGAACGATGTGCATCATCCAAAATAGCCTTCTTCAAACCCTCATCTTGCGGTACACAAAGTCTACCGTCTCTATGCAACCATCCCTTATCATCTATGGTGTATCTACCCAAATGGCTGGACGACTCCCCTCTTATAAGCTTCTCTACCAACACAACCAACTGTGGGTCGTCTCGCTGAGCCTCGCCAATCCGTCTCAAAAGAGTAGGTCTAACCTCCAAGGATGCCAACAAACCAGGTACAAAATCAACAGAAGGTCTGAAGTCAAACAAAGAAAGAAACTCCAAGCTTCGTCGTTCCACGAACAATGGACTCAAAGATAGCCTTTTTCTACTTAAGGCGTCTGCCACCACGTTACCCTTACCAGGGGTATACGCTATCTCGAAATCATAGGATGCTAAGAACTCCATCCACCTTTGCTGTCTTAAGTTTAAATCCTTCTGAGAGAATAAGTACTTCAATGATTTATGGTCGGTGAACAACTCGAATCTCTCACCAAGAAGATAATGGCGCCAAGACTTAAGTGCGAAAACAATCGCGGCCAACTCTAGATCATGGGTAGGGTAATTCTTCTCATGCACTCTCAATTGTCTCCCTCCATAGGCTATTACCCTTCCCTCCTGCATCAAGACTGCGCCTAATCCTGTTCCACAAGCATCGGTATAAACAACAAACGGCTTACTCCCATCCGGGAGCACTAAAACTGGAGCGGTGGTCAAAGCTCTCTTTAACCGTCGGAAAGCATCATCACAATCTACATCCCATGAGAAAACCAGATTCTTCTTCGTCAAGCGGGTTAATGGGGCTGATATCTTCGCGAAGTCTTTGATGAACTTCCTATAATATCCTGCCAACCCCAAGAAACTTCTTACCTCGGTAGCATTTCTAGGAACTTTCCAATCCTGGATAGATACTATCTTTGCGGGATCCACAGCTATCCCTTCCTTAGAGACCACATGCCCTAAGAATCGCACTTCTCTTCTCCAAAAATGGCATTTAGAGAATTTAGCTTTAAGACTATGCGCTCGAAGAGTCTCCAACACTTCCTTGAGATGTAAGGCATGCTCTTCTTCATTCTTGGAAAAGACCAAGATGTCATCCACAAAAACTACTACAAACTTATTCAGATACTCTCTGAACACTCTACTCATGAGATCAACAAAGTATGCGGGGGCGTTTGTCAACCCAAATGGCATCACTAGCCACTCATAAAAACCATCCGGAGTCCGGAAAGCAGTCTTCTCTATACTGTCCTCCGCCACTCTTAACTGATGAAACCCTGTAGCTAAGTCCATCTGCGAAAATACTGACGCGCCAACCAACTGATCAAAGAGATCATCTATCCTCGGTAATGGGTGTCTATTCTTCTTCGTGAGCTTATTAAGTTCCCTATAATCCACACAAAGTCTGAGGGACCCATCCGCCTTCGTGGCAAACACTACTGGAGCTCCCCACTCCGATATACTTCGCCTTATGAACCCCTTCTCAAGCAACTCCCCTACTTGCTTATGAAGTTCTCTTCTCTCACGAGGAGCCATGTGGCGTACTGGCAAAGACACTGGTTTGGCATTATCCACCAAATAAATTCGGAAATCTATCTCCCGCTTCGGAGGCAAACCCTTTACTTCTTCAAACACATCCGGATATTCCCGGACTACTCTGACAGAACACAAACTTTCGACCGAAGCATCGAGCGATTCAAGATAACTTAGCAAAACAGATTCCATGGGATTGCAAGAGATCTCGAGAGTGTTACCCAAGCGGGTCATGAGCCTGACAACTCTCCTTTCGCAATCAAGAACGGCACCATTACTGGATAACCAGTCCATGCCCAAGATCAACCCATAGCCCGTGAAGCCCAATACAAAAGCATCACATCTAAACTCAACGCTAAGTATAGAAATCTTCAAACCCAAACATATCATAGACAGATATATGGAGCCCCCAATTGGGTTTGAGACAACCAAGGGATCATCAACTAGACTGGTGTCTAAGTGCAGTGACTCAACTAACGATGATGAGATAAAAGAATGCGATGCGCCAGAGTCAAACAAAGTACGAACTGGATGATCAAACAGAAAAACCAGACTTTCAACGGAAATAGTTCTACCTCTCTGCTGAATCGGTGGAACTGAGAGAACCTGAACTTGCCCCCCTGACTGAGGTGGTGCTATAAGAGCTTGCACCTGGCCTCCTGAGGTAGACCCCGTCTTCTGCCCCTTCTTTGGGCAGTTTTTCACAAGATGCCCTGCTTCACCACAATGAAAGCAACCGGTCTTCTTCTTTTTGCGACAATCCTTACTGAGGTGTCCTGGTGTTCCACAATTGAAGCACTTCTTCTTCGTCTTCTTTTTGTCACCATTGCCTTTTCCGCCCTTGCCTTGTTGTTGCTGTTGCGGTTTCTTCTGATCCCCCTTTTTCTCTGGTGCCTTAGAATTCTTATCATCCTCATGCATAAGTGCCATGTAGACAAGCTTCTCAAAAGTGGCCCCCATAGGAATGTGAGTCATAGCTATTCCTTGCAATGGTTCGTTCAAGCCTCTAACGAACCTCAAAGCCTTCTTCTCCGGTGTATTCACCAACTCTATGCCAAACCTTGCTAATTGATTGAATTTGTTGACATATTCTTTCACCGTGAGATTCCCTTGCTTCAAATTCAAGAACTTCTCCATAAACAGATTCTCTTCCGCCCTTGAGAGAAACTTAGCCCCAAACCTTTGCTTAAAATCTGCCCAAGAGTCAACAGGGCGTTCTCCATTAGTGACCTCCCACCAGAATGAGGCCTCTCCCTTCATTAACCAAGCCGCCAACTTGACTTTCTTTCCCTCTTCCACTTCAAAGATATCTAGCAACTCTTCCACTTCCTTAAGCCAATCTCTAGCCTCTACGAAAGTCTCTGAACCAAGAAAAGGTTTTCCTCCTATAGCCTTGAACTCCTTGCAAACCTTAGCAAAATTATCCACTCTAGGCTGAGGAGGAGGAGCGGTTGTCTCTGGTGTAGTAGCATTGGCCGGACCCGCAGCCGCGGCCCTAGCCTCTTGCAACCTCCTATACCATAGTGGTATAACTAAACCCTCCGGGATGTTAAGATCTTCAGCCATGCTGAAACGAAAGAGGAAAGATTCAAAAAGGAGATTCCGAAAGATAAAGATATGGCTATTGGGGATTATGCTTTTCTTTTTCAAAAACTTTTTCTCTTAGAAGACATGCTTTTAAAAATACTTTCTTCGAAAATACTCTTAGAAAGTAGTTTTTCTCAAAAAATTTATCTGTTCTGGTAACCTTAAGCTCTGATACCACGTGTAACACCCCACTCCCGCTATGATCACTCACTAAGGGAATGCCATAGCATCGGTGGAGTATTTTAGTGAATATAGAACAGAAAAATTACAACAAGACAGATATAAATAGTACTTGAAATTTTAAAACATCATCTCATAACAGCGGAAGTAAAACATGTCTGGTTACATCATAAAACCACAATAAAGGTCAAGTACAATATCCATCAAAATAAAGAAGTACATAATCCCACTCTCATACAATAGCCAAACAAAAGAAAAGATAACTGGATAACTGGAGCTTTACATCTATCCAAGCTCCTAAAGACTGGAACAGCAATCCGATCAAGCTCCACTACTGCTAGGATCCACCGTAGGACCTGAGGGTTGGGAAAAAGATAAAAACAACAGGGTCAGACATAAGTCTGAGCGAGTCCTATAACTTTAACAATACAATCGTTAAAGTAACCAGAGAAGACATAAACTGATATACGGTAACATATAGGGATGAATGGCTACCCTAAGCAGTCAACTAAACGAAGATAAAGGATAAGGACGCATCTACCCTCCCTAAGGTAAATTACTAAACTGCACCACACCAGTCGTTCCTAACTTAAAGGTTGATCCCACCCAAGGACTTATAAAATTTACTAATTAGTACCTGCGTACCCCTAGGTGACCAAGTAGGCGCCACGGGGCCCTACAATCCACTAGGCGTACACACTACTTCCCATTCGATCGGCTCCCTAACGTAGATACCCGTGCTGGCCCCACCGTGGGATGTATCATTCCCCAATGTGGCAACCTGATGAAACTAAAGGTGCACGGCTTATATCTACTCGATGCAACAACGGCTTACCTACCAGCCCGGGCCCACTCACGCATATGAAGCCCGTTGGACTTGCGTTGCCACCGCTAACCCGTTTGCCTCTTACAGTCAAGCCCAGTATGCGTGTCCCGTCCTCGACATGGGTCGAGCCCACAAAGATACGTATGGGTTACTGGTTGAAATGGGCCTCCACAAGCTACCCACCTAAGCTTGTCCCTTTTTCTAGTATATCCCACTTAACCCTTTAATCATGTTTTAATTACATGTTCTATTTTGGTTAAGTATTCTAATCGTATTTTCTATTGCCACCCAAGGCAACCACTAGATTTTCTCATGCCACCCGAGGCACCCACTTAACCCCTCATGTCCCTCTACATGCTAATGTGGTTAAGTGTTTCTTAATTAATTAATTAAGAACGTAACCTTTGTAAAGACCTCTCACATTAGACTGTCTTTTATGACCGCTGGTTAAGCCGGTTGGGTCCGGGCAGCCTTATGTCATAACAGAGTCTAACCTCGTGTCTTTACATTAATTACGTATTTAGTTTGTGCCTAAGACCTCTCACATTGGGCTAACATTTGTAGCAACTGGTTAAGCCGGTTGGGTCCGGGCAGTTTTACGCTACAACTGAGTCCAACCTCGTGTCTTAGTCAATTAATTACACCTAATTAATCACCCTCATAATTTTATATTAATTATCCCTAATTAATCAAGTTTTCTTAACATGGGTAGACCTAACTTAATAGGTAAATTCCCATGGGGTAGACCTAACTCAATAGGTAAATTCCCAACACATAGTATGGGTACACCTAACCAAATAGGCAAATTCCCATACTATGTTTATTTATTTTGTGTTATGCATAATTATATTAATTTCACACAATCTTATTAACTTATGCATTTAATTACCCCATCGTTCCCACGTAATTTCGTTCATGATATAACACATATAAAAGGTGTCAACTTGCATATGAATGAACATGTTTCAAAGGTGCCATCTTGCATATTAACAACATGTAACTTGCATATAAAGAAACATGTAACTTGCATATTTACATACATGTAACTTGCATATTAACAAACATGTAACTTGCATATGAACTTGCATAACATGTCACATAACTTGCATATAATATGTCACATAACTTACATATTCATTTTGCATAACAAACTTGCATATTAGCTTATAGACTTGCATAATGTGTCATCATGAACTTGCATATTAATAAACATGTAACTTGCATATTTACATACATGTAACTCGCATATTAACAAACATGTAACTTGCATATAAAGAAACATGTAACTTGCATATTTACATACATGTAACTTGCATATTAACAAACATGTAACTTGCATATTAACAAACATGTAACTTGCATATTTACATACATGTAACTTGCATATTAACAAACATGTAACTTGCATATTAACAAACATGTAACTTGCATAGCATATTACCATGAACTTGCATAACATGCATATGATTACATAGCCCACAACTTGCATATTTAGCATCATGCAAACATAACATACATCATATTAAACTTGCATAAGCTTACATACTCAACATGCATAAACATAAGATTAATGCTAACATCATATCATATGATTCAAAGCTCATTAACCCACATACAAAACCATAAATCTCATCACATCTCATCTAATTAGTTTACCAAAAGATCATCAAAGTGATAGAAACTCACAACTAGCAACTTTGAACACCAAATGAAGAAGATTAAGATGCTAAGAAGGGATTAGAAGTTGATTAGAGAGTGATTAGTATGCAACCCTCTTCATAAAATTAGTGGAGGCCATGAGAGCTAGCATTTTGCCATAGTTTAGTCACTAGGTTTAATTATGAATGAATTAGGGTAGGTTAGGGTCTTATTTATAGATTAGGCAAGTGTTTTAGGCCATAGGATTAACCCTAGATTCAATCCAAGCCATCAAAGCATGTCTTGGGGAAGAAGTCAAGTGTAGGAACCATCTAGGGCCTTTAGATTAAAGATGGACCATGAGAACCATTCAAATGCAAAATCTGCACTTGAGCGAATCGGCCCACGGGTTGACAGCCAAACACCCTGGATTAACCCCTAGTCGACCCAGCGGGCTCGGGTCGACTTCAAAAATCGGCCGGTTCGGTTATTCCCCTCTCCCAATTCGCTGTTTTGAGCATTTTTGCATATTTATTTATTAAATTTTCAATTATATATATATATATATATATCAATATATATATATATATATATATCTACACAACCCATTTCACTTAATTAAGTATACTTTAATTTGGGAATTTTCGTGAAACTTCGCGAGGCCATATCTTGGTCATACGGACTCCGATTTTCGAAAACTCGGACTCTATTTCGCGTATTTTTCCGAGACGAACACAATGGCATAGCCCGTTTCCCTTGATTCCCATTTTAGAATTAAATTCTGCCTCGATTTATGTTATTACAGGTTATTGAAAATACGGGTTGTTACAAGTGTGGATTTTGTTTTGAGCTTACCAAGGACACAGAGAGGCAACGATTCCATTTATGTAGTTTTTGATCGGTTTTCGAAGATGGTTCAATTTATTGCTTGCAAGAAAACCGCCGATGTAGTGAATGGGCTCAACTATATTTTTGGGAGAAATATCTACTTCATGGATTGCCAAAGTCAATTGTTTCAGATCATGATACTCGGTCCTTAAGTCATTTTTGGATCAGTTTGTGGAAGTTGGTGGGTATAGAATTGAAATTTAGTAGTGCATATCATCCGCAACCAGACAGACAAACTGAGATGGTGAATAGATCTTTAGAAAACTTGCCAAGAAATTTCATTAATGACAACCAGAATAGCTAGGATTCGAAATTATTTCATGATGGATTTGCACATAATCATGCTGCCAATCGCAATATTGGATTCGTTCCTTCTAAGATTGGGTATCCAGAAGTACAAAAGAGACCCTTGGATCTAACTCCATTGTTACGACAAGGCAGAATGCAGGGAAAAGCCATTGATCTTGTCTTGGGGTTACAAGATCTCCATCGTACGGTACGAGAATGGTTGGTTGAAACAAGACACAAGTAGAAGTGTGACACCCCACGTCCGCTAATGTCACTCTTTATCAGAATTCATTAAGTTCCGTAAAGCGTTATTGGTAAACTGAAACAAAAACATTACAAGACATCTATAAAACAACAACAGAATTTAAAACTTTATTAAACAGAAAACAACATGGTTTAAAACATAGTTACATCATAAGTTTGAAATACAGAAAACTTAATACATCAACTTAAAACTTTAGTTTTGTACTAAAATCATCAGAGTACAGCAATAAAAGAAGCATAGTTCCACATAAATATAGCCATATCAGATAAGATAAGAAATCAAAGCGGTATATCTAAGCAGCTCCAAGCAGAATGAAAGAGAGAACCCAAATCAAGACTGAGTATTCCCACCCTGAGAACCTTGGGAGGAGGGGGAGGAGGGGGCGGACGAGGGAGTAGAGGAAACAAAATGGGTCAAACATAAAGTCTGGCGAGTCCAGTTACTTTTAGCATATAAATAAGTAAAAGCAACATGACATGCGTATAAACTGGATGAGAGAGATAATAGTATCATAAGACAAGTGTAACAGACTGAGTAGGATAAATATAACAAACATGACGGAATATATTGCGCTTCTCAAGTACTTTTCGCTGCACCAATACTAGTATAACAGAAACAAGATGTTCCCAACTAGAACAAGATGGTAGACTTAGGTGTACCTCTTGTGACAGGTTTTAGCCCAGCAAGAATAACAGGTAGCCCAACAGGAATGACAGGTGTTACACCCAATAATAATAACAGGCTCCCCAACAAGCAAGACTAGATGCACCCTAATTACTACCCCCAATCAATCGGCTCCCTACTCCGTAGATACCCATGTTGGCCCCATAGTAGAATTTATCGCTTCCTAAAGTGGCAACCACGTTATTTCCAAGATGCACAGCTATATCTACTGATGTCACAACGTCTTATTTTCCCGAGCAAGCGGACCCATGCACGCACATGAATCTGATGGAACGCGTCGTCAACGCCCTAACCCAAGTGACCTCTTATAATCAGCTTAGTAAGCGTGCCCCGACCCTGGCCTAGTTCGGACTGTTTTGACGTGCGCTACCCTATACCAACGTCGTAGTTTCCGAGATAGGCGAGAAAGAGTTAGGGCTCGTGGGCACTTCATTAACAAGGTGGAGTTTCTCTATTAGACGATACAATACTTGATTAAGTACAAGAAAGTGGACATAAAAGGTGTTGAGGTTCAGCAATGGCATAGTCCCGGCGTAGAAGCGCAAAAAATATCCCAAAAATGAGTCGTCAAGTCCTTATTAATAGTTGAAGAAAGGCTCATATTGACTTAGGGTGCGTTTGATTTTGAACGGGAAGGGTTATTTGGAAGGGGAATTCAAAAGGGGTATTTGAATGAGAATTATTGCGAACGGGGAATGTGTTTTTTTAATGAAAGGGGCAAAGTTATTATTTTATTGTTTTTGTATTTATTATTTTTATTGTTTGTGTGTGTTTATAGTTTGAAGTCAGTTTTGTAATGGGAGTTCCCACTTTCCAAAGCTGTTAAGCTTACCCTCCTTCTATTTTGTTCAGCCAAATAAACATGGAATGAAATCCTTTAGTAGGTGGCAGTTTGTTTGAACATACACAGCAATTTGTGTGTGTTTATTGCTAAACAGAATAGTAGAATGCAAAATACAAATTGCAGAATGCAATTGTAGAACTGAAAAGGAGATTATGGTAAATTTGCGGAAAAACGATAAACTGGGAATGAAAAGCAGTTTGATCCAATTTCTATTGCTCCAACATGATTCGACTGAATACAAATTGCAGAATTTAAATTTAATAATTCGAACAACAACAAAAAATACCATTTCATAAAACACAATGACAAAAACACAACAAAAAATACATAAAAACCCTACAGTTATTCATTCCTAGGGGTGAGCATTATTCGGTTAAACCAAATAAACCAACCAAGCCAATTTATTTTGGTTGGTTTGGTTCGGTTTTGAAATTAAATCGGTTTGTAATCGGCCCGAAAAAATATTAAGTTCGTGTAACACCCCGTATTTTCAGTGAACATAAAAAAAATCAAGATATAATTAATTTTTAGAAAAATAATTAGGTGAAACGGGTTGTGCCGTTGCGTTCGTCTCGGAATTCTGCTTGAGATAGAGTCCGAGTTTGCGTAAATTGGACTCCGTATGAAAAAGATATCCTTAAATTAAATATTGCAGCAAAACATGGAAAAAGAGGAATGAGAAAAGAATAGTGTTTAGCATTGTTCTAAGAATTGTAAGCAAAAGACATAATAGCTCATTCGGTTGGAACATGTGACTTGCATACAATAGGTGCAGAGTTCGATCCCCACCAACGCCATATTTTTGTTTTAGGGGAATGGCTAAAAAGCGGCTTAGTGTGAACGCGGTTCAAAAAAAATTAAATAAATATATATATATTGAATATATATATGTATATATATATATATAATTGAGAAGATAAATACAGTCAATTTATTTGGAGGGAAAGATTTATGCATAAGTAGATATGTATGTAGGTAACTTCATTATGCATTGATTTTGCATGTTGCAAGGAAAGTAGAGAAAAAAAAGGGGAAATTAAATTATATGCTCGATTTCCTTTTTTTTTCAGGCAAGCAATTAATTTGCATTATTTGAATTCATGAATAGGTGTGTGTGTGTGTATATATATATATATATATTTATATATATATGGGCAGTTAATGTAAACATGAATAGAAGTTTATTAATTTGCTGAGTCACTTCTGACTCATTGCTGAGTCAATAAGATAAACCCCATCTTGTCTGAACGGCTGCGGTTATTTCTAGGTTAAATCTAATGGCCTAAATGAATCCTAAATTCTATAAATAAGTGGTTAGTCTCTCATTCTAATTCATATGAAAAATTAGAGAAGCCGCCGTCATGCCGTCGCCATGGAACTCCGAGTAGCCGCCGCAAATCAAAGTAGAAGAAAGCTAATCTAATCCAATTCTAATCAATTCTAAAAGCAATCTAGACTCTCTCTTTCTTCTTAAATTGTGAGTATGATGATTCTCACAAGATTATTAGCAAACTAATTTGATTAAGATGTAAGTGGAACATAAGAAAATGATGTGAATTGTCATATATGTTATTGTAAAATCTTATGTTATCATGTATGTTCTAAATGTTTTGTTATGCTATGATGAAAATCATGCTATGCTATGTTATGCTATCATGCCATGCTATGATGAAAATCATGTTATGCTATGTTATGCTATCATGCTATGCTATGTGTAAATCATGCTATGTTATGTCATAAATCTTATATATGTTGTAGATCTCATGTTAACACATATGTTGGAAATCTATAAGTTATATGATTATGATATCATGTTAAGTTGTGTTGAATCGTAGAAGTTGGAAAATCATGATGTTGTTATTTATGCAAATTGGATCATGTTTTAAAGTTTATGTTTTTTTTCTAAAAATTAAATGGATCATGATTATGGGAATTTGCCTATTAAGTTAGGTGTACCCATATGCATGAATCTATGACTAAATGAATTTTTATTATGGGAATTTGTCTATTAAGTTAGATGTACCCATATACATGAACCTATGTTATTAAGTTAGATGATGATATGTTGTAAATGATGTCACATATGTTACATGGTCACGATGTTAGTATCCATGTTGGTTAGTTCATGTTAGTCAAATCATGATATTATATATGTTTGGACTATGATGATTCATACATGTACCTATGCAAGTTTTGGCACTGATTAATAAAAATTGTGTAGGGTTCATGACACTTATTTTAGATCTAAAATTAGATCCATGACATGTGTGAGTTCTATACTAGTTCACACCACCATTATGTTGCAAGTTTATACATGAATTTGGGTTATAATATGTAGACTGTGACATTTAACCAAACAAGTTGACACCTTTAACATGTGTAGCTTATGCAAGTTATAGTCTTAGCCTATGCAAGTTTAAGTGTTGGACCTCTATCACATATGCAAGTTTCACCCCTTTTTATGAGTAGATCTATTTTAGTCATATACATATATGTTGTTGTTGTGATAATTTATCTTTGTGCTATGAGTTAGACTATTCGAGTCTAACGTATATTTTACGTTTAACGTATGAACGTACAACGTGGGATAGGGCTGATATTAAAAGAATTAATATTGAGAATTTGCACGAAATATCCTTAAAAAGGCATATAACAAATTTGAGATATGTGAATTGCCTTAAAAGGCGAAAAATGGAATTAAGACATTAATTGGAAAATTAATGTGTAGAAATGGTCATAAGTTAATTATGGATTAATTTGAATTTGAATAGGGATTGAGAAATTGGTATAAAATGTCTTTAATGGCATATAATGAATTTGTGGTGAAAAAGGGTATGATTTATCATACCATAAATAGATGGACATAATTGAGTCAATTATGGACATCATTAAATTTTGAATAAATTATTAATTTGGATAGGGAAGTTAATTCAAATTTGGGAAAGATTAATTAATTAATTAATCACTTAAGATAATTAACATTCTTTCTATCTACATACACCAGAAGGTTCTAGGGTGACAGAGAGGATAGTGTCTAGGCTTGGGTTTGGAAAACAAGTTTCCTGCCCTCCCTGGCTATCCCTAACTGACCCAATGAACGGCATGGTCTTGAATTTAGAAAGAAAACATGTGGTGGGACATGGGAATCTAGTGGGTGCTTTGGGTGGCATGAGGAATCTAGTGGTTGCCTTTAGTGGCATTTGAAATACGATTAGTAAGACTTAACCAAACACACATGCAAATGAACATGACTAAGAAGAGGGTTAAGTAGGTGCCTTGGGTGACATGAGAAAATACGATTAGTAACACTTAACCAAATTAAATATGTAAGTGGGACATAGGGGTTAAGTGGGTGCCTTGGGTGGCATGTGGAATTACTAATAGAAACCCTTAACCAAATTTAAAACATGTAAGTGGACATGAAGGGGGTTAAGTGGAATGTGTTAGAGGGGACCAAGCCTAGGTGGGAAGCTTGGTGGGAGGCCCATTTCAACCAGTATCCCAAACGTATCTTTGTGGGCTCGACCCAAGTCGAGGACGGGACACGCATACTGGGCTTGACTATAAGAGGCCAAAACGGGTTAGCGGTGGCAACGCAAGTCCAACGGGTTCATATGCGACCCGGGCTGGTAGGTAAGACGTTGTTGCATTGTGTAGGTATAAGCCATGCATCCTTAAGTTGTATCGGGTTGCCACTTTAGGGGAGTGAAACACCCCACTGTGGGGCCAGCACGGGTATCTACGAGTTAGGGAGCCGATCGAATGGGGCAGGGTAGTGGGTACACCTAGTAGTACACGAAGCTACCATTATTAATTAAATATTAAAAGGGTACACCTGGTGGAGATAGGGGCAGACGGCACCTATGACGTCAGCTAAGAGTACGTGGAATTACCATTATTAAGGGGGTACGTCTAGTAGGGATAGGTACACGTTGGGTACCTAGGATAGCAACTAGAGATACACAGTCAAACGTGGAGGATAGTGGGTACATCTAGTAGTACACGAAGCTATCATCATTCTATTTAGGGATCAAAGTGACTAGTAGGGGTGCAGTTAGTGCTAGTACAGTACAGCACAGTATAGTACGGTAGAGTATAGTAATTATCCTATATTGATTAGGAAGCGTCATTAACGTTAGTGATTAGTAACGGGTGTGGTGCAGCGTAGTAATTATTCTTTAGTAGGTATGCCTTTAATGTTACCATGGTTAACCTCATTTCCTTTGCATGTTCTGTCACACCCAATAGTTCATAGGCATTTCCTTATTCTCCAGCTTATGCCTTAGTCTGATTACTTTGAAAATAGTATTGTTAAAATTGTCATACTCGCCAGACTTTATGTCTGACCCCCTCTATTTCTATCTTTTTCCCCCTCCAGGTCCCCAGGTTGGGCCCAGCTCTAGTGGTGTTTGATTGGATTGCTTATCTCTTTTGGAGAGCTTGGACTGCTAAAGTAAAGTCCAGCTTGTTATCTTTTGTTTAATGGCTATTTATGTAATGGGATTATGTATTTTGTTTTATCAAGATAGATATTGTACTTGACTCTGATTTATGGTATTATGATGTAATCAAACATGTTTTGACTTCTACTGCAATGATAAAGTTTTAAATTTCCAAGTACTATTTTATATATGTCTTGTTGTAATTTTACTGTTCTATACTCACTTAAAACCTCCATGGAAGTTAATGCATTCCTTTTGTGAGTGACATTAATGGACGTGGGGTGTTACAGTTCGGTTATCGGTTTAACCAAAATAACCAAATTTTTACTATATTTTCAAAATTATCGGTATTATAATAAATATTTTAGGTTAGTTTAGTTATTTAATTATATATTAATCATCACCTATGTGTCAAAATTAATATTAAAAATCAAAAATAATAATAATGTAATCATATGTTTATAGTTTGTTTCAAATTATAGTGAATATTTCAAACACAAAGTGTAAAACATTTTTAGTTCGGTTTAATCGGATAACCAACCGAACCAACCAAACATAATTTGGTTGGTTTGGTTTGGTTTTCATTTTTATTGGTTTTAATTTGGTTTGACAAATTTATCATCGGATAAACTAAACCAACCAAACGCTCACCCCTATTCATTCCTCAGCTTAGGAATATAATGAAGAATATAACACCTAAGCTGTGCGGGCTTGTCAAGCAGAAAATACAAAGGGTTGGGATCCCTTCTATTGTCTAACGCTAACAGAATAACCGCAAGCTCCCACTCAAGATAATCATCTTCATCTTGATGTACTGCAATGCACAAAGCAATAAAGCTCTTCTCGGTCCATGGAACGAGGAGCAGAATTTTCGGATTGGTTGTGGGATTTTTCGTGAGGAATGGGAATGATAGGGACCGAATATATTGGGGCAGGAGAAGAGGATCGGCTGATCTAGAAATTTCTTTGGCATCAGATGCGTCCGATGAGTCCGATGAGTCCGACGCATAAGGGGCATTCGTGTGGGTTTCACGGCTGATGCGTCAGACACCGACACTAACATGGACTGCCTAGTTAAAAAAATTAATGGTACCTTAAAGACCAATAAAATTATCAAAACCTCGAAACATACCAGGTTAACATGCAATAGGTTGGAGCACCCATTACATTATCTCATTGCTGAGTGAATCCATTCATTTTTTAGCAGGTCTGAAGTTGAGTGATCCAAATGTGTTTGCATCAAACCGAAGTAGCGTAAGATAGTTGATCTAAGTCTAAAACAATCAGGCCGATCTGATGTGTTATTCTGATGATGCCAGATCTAATCCAGAGCTTAACATGCATGCCAATCTAAAGCAGAAGAGATGACCTATCCAAGTTCTAGCCACCTAAAACTCCAAGTCTGTACCAATCCAAAGCTTTGTCCAAGCACATCCGAGTTCATATACGTCAATATGTTTATGCATGCTCTAATCTCGAACTATCTAGTCATTGAAACCGACGTTTAACGACCTTGTAAAAAGGTAGTTAAAAAATACTTTGTTGTTCTATTATAAGGCTTTGTACTCAAATATTTTCAACTTGTACAACTATTGTAATAAGCAAATATATGATGAATGATTACTACAAAGTGGACAAAGGCATTAGTGCCGAGCCATTATAAAAAGCTATGTTCTCCCTGCATTTCATTATTTTGAATTTGGATTACTGTGTTTCTACTACAAATACACTCGAGGGTTGGCGTGCGTTGAATCAGCAACAATTCCCTACGTCAACATTCAGCAAACCACAATACCCAAAAATCTCACTAGACAAGTAGCATCCATAAAAAACTGCACTGACCACAGCTAACAAAAAGAAAGAGAGCCAAATTAACACACAAATCAAAAACAAAAACGCTTAACAAGAAAAAAAGCAAACCACCAACACGTCGCAAAGACAATCCAAAACCCTAGGGTATGCTTTACGTTGTATTGCTTAGATCCCATGGAGCGTACAAAAATGGAGTCACGAAATGGCTCGATTCAATCACTAGAGGTGAACAGAGACTGGCCTTAGAGATTCTATCTCAAATTTTAAATGTCCAACTTATGTTTTCCTAAGTCTCATACGTCATTCATTCCAGAATAAGTTCTATAAGTCTATCCTTCTAAGATTTCAAATCTCCTTTCACAAATTCAACCCATGTTACCTTATTTATTTGCTAAGTAAATTCCTTGACACAATCAACTTATTAGTTTTAATCCATTCCATAAAATAATACTAAATTTGAAGCATACTCTCTGGTTAGTCAGATTTTCTAACATTATTAGTTAATTAAATTAAATTAATTGTGGAATTTAGTTGTCTTAAAACACAATTTATAAAAGTGATCAAATTCAAATTCAAGCCTCCTTTCAAAAAAAAAATCCACTTTTAATTTCCATTAAAATTTACTTAACAAGTCTAAGTTTGTTATCCTAGAAAATCAATTCATTCTAAATACCCTATTTAAATAAAGTGTGCTGCTATTCACACCCCCATTTAGACTTCTGGCCACCTTTAAAAAATTAATAGATTGTATTATTTTTAACTTACTTCCTACCACCACTATTTCTTTTCGCTCAGTCAATAACAGTCGTACTGTTTCTTCTCTTCTCTTCTCAAACAGCGTAAATTCTCAGATATCAAACCCTAAACCATTAAAAAAAAGGCTGAGCAGAGGATGGAAGATGAAGACAAAAAAGATGTTAGTTTTGTATATTATGCTGCACAATCTATTCTGTTGTTATATATTATTTTTATTAGGGTTTTGTATTAATTTTTGTACGAGCTTTCTATCACCCTTCTCTGTACTTTGAGTTTGGAAGACATTAATTTCAATGACATTGTAATAGAGAATGACATTGTAAGTTATTGAATTTTAGGGTTTTCTTCATACAACAAAATTTATATGGCAAAATTTACAAAAATAAGTCATTTTAATTATTTTTATTTGATTTTTGTAGGAAGATAATGTGAATGACGATATTGTGGATGATAGCAATAGGCCGCAAGATTGGACGCTTGAAATCACATTGGAATCTTCAAGCTTGTAGAGCGATAGAGAATATTTCAGAAAGAAGATGTTTTTTTTTGGAACGATGAAGAATTAAAGACAGAGGTGGTAGCTGATTAGAAATTGAATAATCTAGGTGGTGTAAAGGAGTAAAGATGCATATAAAAGAGGTGACATTTAGTGTAGGTGGCTAGTAGTCTAAACGGGTGTGTGAACAGCAGCACACTAAATAAAAAAAATTCAAAATTGAATAAGTGCAACAAAATCTGCTCCAATGGCGACTGCCCCCCAAATCCGATTTTCTATGCCCTATCTTAACCCTATTCCGCGAATCTTTTTTTCCCGTCTCCATTCCTCTCACTCAAACGCACAACAATTCCATTGTTTATTACAACAATTTAAATACAAGAATATACAGAGTATGAATAAATATTACACATTTGATAAATATCATAGATTTACATTACATTTAAATACATAGCAGCAGAGAAATAATACAACACACAACTAAAAGAAATACACGGATACAGAGCTTTCCGAGTATCGTTCCAGCTGTAAACCAGGATCTTGTGAATATAAATCTGCAAAACCCAACTACTAGCTGCCCATGTTGAAAATAAGGGCATCCAGAGTTTAGGTTAAAACAATAAATTCTAGGTCAGTCATGTGACTGGTGTGAGAACTAAAACAGTTATTAATCTTTATTTTAAAAGAGTGTAATTCAAGGGACCACGCCATATAACACGGAACGGATTTCCTCCCAAGAATACCAGTGCATAAAACAAACAGCGCAATGCTAAATAAAGAAAAATGAAGCTATTATTAGACCCAGGTCCCATCACATAATGCAATGCAAGCCGGAGGATAGGGTTTTACCTTATAATAGCCAAAGAATGCTTGATACGCTAAATTTCATCTTTTATTATTACTATAAGTGTATAGTGTCAAAACAATTTCAATCATAAGTATCAATCATAGATGGCATAAGTGCCCCATACCACTATGTCGCCATACTAGTTCTACAATTAAAATCGCAAAGGTCGTATTGGAAATTGGATTTTCGTCACGATTCGAGGCAAGGGGCAAGCTCCTCTCCGTTCGAGACACTCTAGCAAATGTCTCAGGACCACACACAGCGATCCATGGAACCTCCAAGGCCGGTCCTCTCCTACTTTTGAGGATTAATTATTTCTGAACACACATTTCCCGGTCCTATAGGACCTATATCCGAGGCGCCTCGCATCCAACAACCACAAAGGTAAAAATAATATAAATGTTAGGGCTGGTAGGTCTCTGAAATCACCCATAGCTAGAAAGAAACGTCATGCATTCCTTAGGTCCTTATCCCGTTTTTGACTCATACCGAGGTGTGAGGCTCACGAATTAAAGCTATACAAAAAGCTATGCCACACAGGCCGTGCTTTGATCATCAACCACAAGACTTTGCTTTTCAACAGAAGCCTTGATCATTTGCCACTTAGGCATGCCACAATTCATGCCATGCTACTGATATCCATCAATATGTAACCTCTAAGCTCGTACGTCTCAGAGAAGGCCGTTAAGTAAGAGAATGAATTCTCTGCCGCCAAACAGATATATATATATATATTTAATAGAAATCAATCACACATAATAAAATCCAAGACACACAGTCCATTTACAAGTTCGTTCGTTCTGGGTCTGAACGAAACTGGAGGAACCTTATTCCTCGCATATCCATCGATCTCCAAGTCTGGACGATCACCAACTGATTCCCTCCTCTTGGGTGTACAGCCCAATCAAGATCATCAATAATCATCCAAACGATGTGAAGACTTTGGGTCTTCAACCACCGTCTTTATCGTCGACTTATCGTCGAATCGGTTATTCAGAATGGGTATAAACCCGGCCTTTCCAAATAACCCGCGTATATAATAAACAAATGTTACACAAACACAACATACGCCTTATTCCAATTCAGAATATTCTTTTATTCAAATATTCACATTCTTAGGGAAAGGTTCCCATTAATTTTATCAAAGATAAATTCTTCTAAATTTATTCGTTAATCTTCCTTTGGATATCATTTCAAACCATGTTAAGGTTTTCTAAACTAGTCGGGATTAGCGAACCACACCGAAGTAATCATTTATTTTATTTCCCAATCCCAATATATTCATCCCATGGAGCAAAACTAGTAATACTCCATATCTAACACCACAGTGTTATCGGTAAATATTAATTACCATTTCACATTCAAACCTAATCAAAGATTTAACTATCGCTTTGGAGCAAAACTGGTGATACTCCATTCTTGATCACTTTAATCTAATTAAAGATTCATTAAAACTCCACTTAGTTTTAATCTTCCCAAAAATCCATCTCCTGTCTTTAACTGGGTTAAAGAACGAATGTCATCTAAAACACGGTTCACGATAAACCCAGAATCACATTCCATTGTTAATCGGGTTAAAGAACAGGTGTTATTCAAAACACCGCTCACGATAAACCCAAAAAACAATTTAAATTCAATTCCAATTAACTGGACAATTTTACTAAATCTTAATTAAAAGATTTATTCTTTTCTAAACTGGGTTCAAGAACAGTCTTATTCAAGACACCATTCACGACGAACCCAAAATCCCATTTGATATTAAATACAAGGCTCTGAATAGAAAATAAATCGGCTTATATTCAATATCAAATTCTGAAACAAACAAATATCGTGTTGGAAATAACGATATAAATATATCTTTCAAATTTCCACAACCATATCTGTATAATCACGAAATCCAACATCGAAATAATCCGAAGAAAATTTCGATTTAAATCCATTCCAATTCGTATATTGGAAATTCTTATTTTTTTAAACCACTTCTAATCCAATTTATTTATTCAAAAATATTGGATTATAATTCTAGTTTGAAACTAGTTCATTTCGATAAAAAAATATTTTTATCTTTTCAAATACGGAAACTTTCATCCCAGTTCTTTCAAAATCATTTATTATTATTTCACACAAATTATTAATATTTTTAATAATTTTAACAAGGCCCGTACAGTCGGTTTCCAATAATGGCCACCGAACTGCACTTACAACGACCTTTTCCAAATTTGATTTGGATATAATTCCAAATCCAACCATTAGATTTCAAATTTCTAATATTCACTGGAAATCGCTTTTCGATACGAACCCAACGGTTCCGGTTTTAGGAGAATCTGACGGTCAGATCTCCCGTAACGCCAATTCGAAGCCAATGGTCGAAATTCGCGAACTGCCACGGCGCGGCGCATTCTTTTCAGGTCATTTAATATATAATATATATATTTCATCGATTTAAATTCTAAACATATTTTATAAATCCTTTTAAAATTCGTTTTCAAAACAATTTCTACTTCATATTCAATTTTAAATCAAATTGAATATTCCATATCATTAATATATAAATGATAATATTTTCAAAATATTTGATTTTGAGATCACTTCCTTTTCTATATTCATTATAAAAACGAATATAATCGATATAAATATCGTTCGCGTCAAAATGGCGCATATCTAACCAACACGGGTTTATATATTTCAATAACTTCGTTATTCTATTCAACAAATGAATATTTTGTTCAACACATGAATATATTTTCAACACATGAATTTTCTTTTATTCAACACATGAATATATACTAATTCTTACTTATTGTATTAATATTTTGTTCAACACATGAATATATTTTCAACACATGAATGGTTTCAACACATGAATATTCTCAACACATGAGTATTGTCAACGCATGATTATTTTGTTTATTCAACACATGAATATAATTTATTATAATCTTTATTTTCTAAATTGGAATGAGGCCCAAACAATTACCATATAATGTTAATTATATGGATTCCATACAACACGTGTATATAATAGCAATGATAAATAATCAACCATCATCCAAAGTGCACTACACAACTGCATAAGCATTAAATATAAATAATTAACGCTTACACAGTCTGTCAACCAATCAATCGACATACAACTAAATAATTGGGATTAGTGTACGCCAAATATTATCCCAACACCCATGTGGGGTTTCCAATCAACAAACACTGAATATTATTTGTGCAGTTAGGCGATGTGTAAAATCTATCGTCCCAATCAATATCCTTTAAATGGGTGTACATGAACAAATCGTTTGATTTGTAAATGAATATTTATTTATTCACATTGATGTTAAATTTATATTTTTAACGATAAATAATTTATTTCAACACATGAATATTTATTTCTATTCATTCCATATCACAATCAATTTTCACCACACAACAAAATCAAACAAGTCGTCCATAGTCTGTGGACAACGGGTGTCGCGTGCTGCTAAGCACCATCTGCATCCTAGTATATATTTTTAACTAGAAAACAAGAATTAAAGTGAGAAGTTCTCACCGAGAGCTAAACCAAACGCCACGACTATTCGTATGTAGGAAATCCTCGCTGTTCTTGCCTTTTGTTACTTTCGTCGTCCGTGTTCGCTACATATATAAAAATCATATTTTTACATTGCTACTTCTATAAAGATCACATCTCAATCCTCACTTCATATGTATAAAAATCGAATTTTTCATTAATATAAAAATCGAACCTTTCATTAATATAAAAATCAAACCTTTCTAAATCTAAAATCAAATCTTTTTCGGTCTCATCGGTCAAAAAATCTCTGTAAAAATCTAATCTTTATCTCTATAAAAATCTAATCTTTATCACTATAAAAATTTAATCTTTATCACTATAAAAATCTAAACTTTATCACTATAAAAATCAAATCTTTATCACTACAAAAATCTATTCTTTATCACTAAAAAATCTAATCTTTATCACTATAAAATCTAATCTTTCATGTAAATAAAAATATATGCTTTCAAACATCAAAAATCGAATCTTTTCTAACATGAAAAATTATATATACATTCAAATAAATACAAAAAACTGATTTTGGCTAAGCTATAATACACAAAAAAACTGATTTTTATTAAATAAATGAAGATAAAATAAATAAATAAAACAACTTACAACGTTTTTCTTTTTGTATAGAGGGAAGGGGGTCGGAGTTGTCGAGGTGGCGGTCGGAGGTCCATGTGGTGGCGGATGGACGCGACATCGGTTGTCTTGCAGCGGCTTTACGGGGATTCGGGGCTAGGGTTTGGATTGGGGAAGAAGGGGTCGCTCGAGGCGGGTGGGCGCCAACGAGATCGAGGGGGGGAGGGGGGCAATGCCTGTGGAGGAGCAGTCATCAAGGGGCGCAGGGGTGGGTCGCAATGGGAAGTCCGTCATTTTTTTTTTTTTTTGATTGCGTTGAACGATGGAAAAGGAGGGTGGGTAACTGGTTTGACCAGTGGACGAGTGCTCCAATCACCATTAATTCACACTCTGATCTACTCCAAATGATCTCCAATCGCTATAGCTCCTCCTTAATGCACGTATCTAAAATCATTTTCATGATGGAATCAAGGAAAAGTGTATAATTACACAATCTGATTAGTTCCTCCTCAAATCTAAGTGTGATCTAAAGCATAAAGAGAGCAAAAAGCGGAGAATTGCCACTAAAGTGGTCAAGTGTAATTAATGCGATGTATGAGATGATAAAATTTGTAATTCTCTTCATAATGATGAAAAGTGATTGAAAAGTGGACGTAGATTCTCATTGATTCGAACCACTATAAAAATCCCGTGTCTTTTACTTATTTTTCTCCATTTATTTTGCGATTGTTGTCCCTTTTAATTTCTAACCATAATTAGTGAAGTGTGATTTTATATCCTTGGTGTTGATTCCAATTTTGAGATCAACATCAACCATCACAATGAATCATGTTTTCCGATCACTGAACGAAATATTTGATTTTAATTTTTAAAGTTGGAGATGTTTGCTTTTTTGGGTGGCAGCTTGTTTCATACTGAACGAATACTGAATTAATTTTGATTTGTTTACATCCCAAATCTCTCTCCTCTCTTTCACCTAGCTCTGATACCATGATAGAATTTGATCAAGGGAGATGAGAGATATTAAATGGTAAAACATAAAAGACTACATTGTTATTGCTTTATTGATTAATATTACAAAAGATACCTTCTTACATTGTTAATCCTTGTCTCTATTTATACGTAGTTTATCCTTATCTAAAAGAACATTCTAGATAAGAATATACTAGAGTATATTTGGGTCTATTATAATAAATAATTCAATACCAAATATAAACCCGAATCAATGCAATTAAATAAAGACAACATATCTTCTACCATATTCTCTAACAGTAGCATGCTCTCTATCCTTCTTAACAACATTAACTTTGTATTCCTTCTTAATATAATATATAATAAGATACAATCAAAAAAAATTCCAGCATGACCAGGAAATCTTTGGCATACCCCCAATAAACACTTGGTTGCTAGAATCAGTTTTCAACAATCATTTCAAATGAGAACTAGAATAAAGAAATACGATATAAAAGGAAATTGAACCACCTTTAGTTTTTATAAAAAAACAGCAAATCACGAAGTATAACAGCTAATACAATGTAGATGTTTAATGGCGACCTCCACTGTTCATCTTCTTCACTATACTCCATCTCCTCAGTTCAACTCATATTCTCAATCCGCTCACCCCCGAGCACGGTCATCTTCTCAGTTCATCTCATCTTCTTCATCCTCTTCACCATTAGATACAGACTCTCTACTGGTTCATCACTTCCCTACCAGTACAGTTGACTTTCAAACTCAAAACAAGTTGTCAGATCCTATTGATCAACCGTCGCTTACTTACGCCCAAGTTGCGGCATCAATAGCCAAGCTTCCACCTGTTCTTCTTAACCCACCTTTCAAACGGCGAAGAATTCTTCCAGCCTTCAAATCGATCAGGGAGACGTTGAATTTTTTGAATTCGGAGAGGCATTATCTGAAGTGCGTCGATCGAGGACACATGGCTAAAACATGCAGAAATGCGGTGGTATGCTATAATTGCTCTCTTTGGGCATGCAAGCTTGCATTGTCCCAATAAAAAGCTACCACCCTCTCGAGAAAATGAGGCTGATTAGAAGCGCCCCCATACAATTCAAACAGCGAATCGACGCAAGCCAGAGTACCTGCATTTTCCGAAGAAAGGGTCCCACCGGTCTTCTCATAACTCAAATCGTAATTATAACTCTAAAATAATTAAACCCAAGCTCAAACTCAAACCTCCTCTCATTTCAAACGAAAATTCTTCACTGTCTCCTTCTCCTAAATGTAATCAAAAATTTCGATTTTTTAGAGAAATGGCAGACGCATATCTCTATCTCACTGCGACCACCATAGATGGACTCTGGTCTATTGAGATGATCTCTAATGCACTCAAGTCAACTTTTGGTCAAGAATATGAATGGCCGATCTGGCACATCACAGATAACTCCTTTCTCATTTGCTTCCCCAACTCCGCCATTAAAAATCATGCCTTGCATCTGAAAATATTTATGAAAGAAGACAGTGTTGTACTCTTACAACAAGCAGCAACTCTTGAAGAAAATCCTGAACCCCTCCTCGAAAATGCGTGCTAGGCTAAAATCAGTGGTTTCCCAGAATTTTTCAAAGATGACTCTGACACTATCAGGGAAGCCTTAAAGCCGATGGGAAGATTCATTCACACAGACTCTTGCGATTGGTCCTATGTCGACCATCGTTTCCTTTTTGTTAAGATGCAATTCTTCGAAGGTATTACAACTCCATGTACTTTCATTTCTTATATAAATAACTATGCAGTGAAGCTTAAGATCGATCGATGGACACATGCACACCCTTGCCAGTGCCCAGAAACACTCCTACTGGGAATCAACTATGACTATGATGGCTACATCTTTCAACCCTTAGCTCAACATCCAGATTGTATGGAGGAGGACAGATTTGATGTGATGAATGACGAGGCTTTAAGACAAGTGCCCATGGTGCCCAACATCCAGCCACAAGACCTTGCTTTGGTGGATTACAACAAGGAAGATTATGTTGTGCCTAGATGAGATCCAATGGCTGATCTGGACCTTTCTGTTCCTTTGCACCAGCAGCTGCCAACTCATCAAGAAAATCAGGAGCCAGCTCAACGTGAAGGCCAAGGTTCGTCTTCCCCTCGCTTCTCCTCATCAGCTATCAGGAGAAGTGCAAGCCTCAACAGGGCTCGCTCGCTGCCTCCAGGATCTTCAAGTAGCTATTTTGAACCAGTCATTTTTTCTTCTGTTAATAAAGTGTTAAACAAAAAATTAGCAAAATACATGGTGGCGTGTTTGCATGACAAACATTATACTGCCATGCAAGCTCTAGAACAGCAGCGTTCTAACCTTTCTAAATGAAAATTGTCACATGGAATATTAGAGGGTTGGGGACCCCATAAAAAATCATGTTGTCAACCTCATCATCTCCCCTCATCATATTGATATTTTATTTTTGTAAGAAACAAAAACCCCTAATCCAACCAATTCTCTCATTCGTACACTTTTTGGTCCCTTCTTATCTGGCTAGACACGCGTGGATGCTGTTGATATTCGTGGTGGTTTAATCACTGCGTGGAGTGAGCACGCGTGGGCTTTTGAACAATCTTTATCTCATTCTTCTATTCTATACGTGTCCCTTCATCATATTCCTTCTAACACTGTTTTCCATTTCACTAATGTGTATGCACCTAATGATCATCAAAGTAGAGCTGAAACATGGCAACATTGTCATAACTTATCACAAAATATAAATGAACCTTGGATAATTGGTGGTGACTTCAACACAACTCGTTCAATTGACGATCGTAATTCAGGCATCTTATCCTCTGATACTTCTCTTTTTAATGCACTTATTCAATCTTGTTCACTTATTGAACCACTTATCAATAACCGTCGTTTTACATGGTCAAGTAGAAGAGAAAATCCATCATTATCTAAACTTGATCGTTTCTTCTTCAATCTCACCTGGGATGACCACTTTCCATTGACCTTGGTCAACGGTCTTACCACTACCATTTCTGACCACTGCCCGGTTCTTCTTGACACTTGCTAAAACACTCCACTAAAGCGGCCATTCAGATTTGAACGCCTCTGGTTATTAGAACCATCTTTTGATGACTTTATCAAACTCAACTGGGATCAACTTCCACCACACCACTCTGCCATTGTTAGAATTGTTAGCAAGCTTCGATCTTTTCGTAAATTGATTCGACCATGGGCTAAGCATGTTTGGAACTCCTTAAAAAGTCGTATTCCATCCACACAAGATGTCATTCTTAATCTTAATATCACTGAAGAGCTTCGACCATTATCTGATTCCGAACGACTCGAATTGAAAGAACATGAAGCAGACTAGACAGACTAATTAAACAAGAGGAGATTGGATGGAAATAAAGATCTAAAGTGAAATGGATTAAAGATGGGGATAAAAACACTGCATATTTTCATAGAATTGCCAATTGTCATAGACGCTCCTCATTCATCCATGAAAGTGTTCACAATAACACTACCTTCACTAACTCTAAGGATATTTGCCAACAATTTACTATCTTCTACAGAAACATCCTTGGTTCATCTCCACCCCCCCCCCTCTCCAAAAAGTGACTGGCAATGTTTATACCCGAACCCAGCCCCCATCTTGATCATCCTTTCTCAGAAGAGGAAATATGGAATGCTGTTAATGATATGGCTGATGATAAGGCCCCTGGACCTGATGGTTTTGGCCCATCTTTCTTTAAACACTTTTGGCTCATTCTAAAAAAAGACATCACTGACATGTATTCAGAATTCTACTCAAACCCCTCATCAATCGCAAAATTGAATTATGCCAACATTATCCTCATTCCAAAACATTTTGGTGCTAACACTGTCTCCTTCTTTAGACCTATTAGTCTTCTCAATACAACCTTCAAAATCATCACTAAAATTTTATCTAACAGACTTCAACAACACATTGACTCTCTTGTGGGTAATGAACAATCATCTTTCATCTCTGGTAGAAATATCCTTGACTGTGTAGCAGCTACCCAAGAAGTAATCACTCATTGTCATTTCTCTAGCACCCCTGGTGTCCTTCTTAAACTTGATTTTTCAAAAGCCTTTGACTGAGTCAATTGGGAATTCATTTTATCCCTCATGATACACAGGGGCTTCCCATTATGGTGGTGTAACTGGATCAAAGAAATTTTGCACACTAGCCTTTCTACTGTCTTTATTAATGGGGAATATGGTGGCAAAATAAAATCTAAAAGAGACTTAAGATAGGGGGATCCTATCTCTCCTCTCATTTTTGTTTTAATAGTTGATGTCTTTAATCAAATGGTGAAACAAGCCCTATATCATAACATTCTTTCTAGTATTCCAATCCCAAATTCTGAAATTTTCACAACCAATTTGCAATTCGCTGATGACACAATTCTTTTCACCATCCCCTCCCCCAAAAACATTCACTGTCTCAAAGTTCTTCTCTACTCATTTGAAATGATTTCAGGACTCTCAATTAATTTTAACAAAAGCTCCATTATTATGCTTGGTAATTGTTCTCACTTGGTATAGAAATTAGAAGGCATCACACTACGAATTGGGAACAAAAAAGGATCGTTGCATGAGATGAAAAACAACATGAGTCTAAAGATGCTGAAATAAAGTGGATTTAAAAACTAAGGGTGCGTTTGGTTTACATTTTTTTATTTTGAGTTTTCACACACAAATGTATCGGACGTACACATATCGTGAAAAACGATCGTTTTACAAAACGAAATTAACACACAAAACCAAAAATAACATTTTATTATTTTCCATATTTTAAGAAACAAGGGAAAGACAATGACAAATTCATCTATCCACCATCTCGTGGTCCCTTTCGTCACTCCCTCCGTCTTTGATCTTTTACCTCCGTTATACTTCAAATCTTCTCAACTTTCGTAATTAACGCCGAAAACTAAAAATTTAAAACACAAAATAAACCAAATACTACCTAAAATTTTGAAAATGTATGGTAAAAGAACCTAGAAAATACAGAAACAATGGAAGGGATCTAACTTATAAAGAAGTTAAAAATAGAGTTTTGTACTCAGTTTTCACATGTACTAACTACATATTCATTGTACTAAAATAAGACAACTTGACAAAATTGGACTAGTAATTTTCAGATGCAGTTGAATTCGTTTTCATATTGGTATCTTTTTCTGCTTGCTTTTCGAATACGAATGTGAACGAAGTTATAATTTCTCTTGTATTCATGGATAGACTTTGTCAAACTGATTAAACTATCAAGATCGAAATACTTGTATTTTCAACTTCTTTAACCCAAGTTACAATTATTTCATCAGAATTTTTTTACAATTTTTCAAATGCCGATATGATGGCATATGAAAAGTAAGTTATAATTCTTTTGACAAATATTGGAAGATCTAACGACTAATATTTGGCCCAATAAAAGTGATAAATCTACTCAAACGCGTTCTATATCATCTGTAAAGCCAAGAATTTCTCATCTTTCGCATATGTAATACGGTCCTTCATTGAGCAGATTTAAAATAAGTAGGCCTCCGTGGCCATGCTAGCGTGGGTATTTCTATTTCTTTTATTTTGCTGGGTTTACGTTCAATAAGCTTGAATAATTGTTTAAACATTCTTATGTTAAATTTGTAACGGCTCCTTTTGGACCACAAGCACTGGTTCCATTTTGGGCCCCACTTGGACCTAGGACTGTTATGGTATTGGTAACTGCTACCGATACATGAGAACCATTACCGTATCAGTACTACTGGTAAGTCAAAAATAGCTACCAATAACTTACCGTTACCAATGGTAAAATATTCACTGGTATACCAATAAACTAGCATGTCGTTGGGTGGTAATGGGAAATTTACCTGTACAACAAACATTCAAATTTTATTGCACTAAAATTCGGAAAAAAGCAATTATTTTGTTTTTTATTATTACTCTATGACATTTATATTAGTATTACGACATGTTTAGTTGACATTTAAGTATTTCTTAATCCATCACAGCTTATTTACAATAATATGAGATAATAACATTTATAATCTCAAACTTTGATCCTAACAAAACTTAAAAAGAATCATCATCATAAATAATACTACAAAAACTTCTTAAAAACCACGAGTATCGTTAAAAATGTCTATGGTTAAGGTTTGATCTAATAGTAAAAAATAAATTTAATATGATTGATAAATTTACCGTTACCACTGGTTTTGACTTTTCTTTACCGCTGCATTTATCGTTAACAATGGTAAATTTACCGTTACCATACTGATAACATTGGTAAACCAAAGTGACTCAATTTTTTTTACCAATTACTTGGTATTGGTATGGTACTGGTAAATTTACCATTACCATAACTGCCCTAATTGGACCTTCGGTCCGCTTCAGAGTAAGTAGCAATATCTATAAATACAGATATCAATCAAAATGCTTTGATTTTTACGAAAAACCCATGTTCTCTTCTAAAAAAAATTAATATTTGTATAAGGCAAAAATTGATCGATAGAAAATCGTGTTGCTTTTAAAAATCGAATTAAATCGCACAACTAAGCCTAATTCCTCAACCTTGGTTCGATCGAAAAACACGAAGAGAAAGGTATCGGATCTTAATGTAATGACGCAAATTTCGTAAAGGTCAACTCAATCGTTTTTTTTTTTTTTTTTCTTTCTTGAAATCGCTTGTTTTGGTGAAGAAGGAGAAAACAGCGAAGAGTTGTAGTGTGCATTGATGAACAAACTTTGGAATAACAAGATTATTATTAAAAAATTATTTATTATTTAAAGGGAGACTAATTTGTTTTTTTCTACATTGATAATTTTAAAATAAATTAAAATTGTAATTCCCTTAACGAAAATTGGATTCGCATTAACAATCTCATAAGTTCAGGATGTAACAGATAAATATTATTTAAACAAATAAACATCATTTATAAAATCATTTTTTATCTCTATATTTATTGAAGCGTAATTTTTTGTCTACTCGCACCGCAAATTCTACAGCATACTCCTTTGATGTTATATTTTTTTGGTACATAATTTTAAAAGATCGTTCAATGTTAAAAATAGGATCTAACAGCTCAACTTCTTCTTTTCAAATTCAAAATATATCTTCATGTGCAAAATTAAACATTATTAAACAATAAACATTATTTTAAAATAAAAACATAGTTAAGTATTTATGAAAATTAACTTTTTTTGGATTTGTTAATCATATATAATCCGTAGAAAAACAATAGAGGTGGGAAACATGCGCATCATCACAAACGACCGTAACACTTTTGTTTATAGTTTAAGACCTAATAAAGATGACGTTGTGTTCCTATAAACAATTTATTGGAGAACGTTGCAATGGATAACTTAACCGAATTTAGGTATAACCATTTTGTATGTTTTTTATTCCCCCCTCTTCAAAAGGAGAAATTCCACTAATGCTTTATGTATATCCAGAAATTTAATCCGTAGCAGTATCAAAGATGATGCAAAAAGCATCTATTGCACGATGTAAACACAGCGTTGTGGGCACAAAGATTCTTAAAATAATATTTAGATGGGTTAAGGTTTGCAATTCTATATGAACTTACCATTAACATCTACCTATATTTGGATTCTAATTCTAAAGAGCCGTGCATCAATGCTAGGATACAATTTTAGTTACGTCGAAAAATAACTTGATATTTACTAGATCAAGTTTGATATTTGTCAATTTATGAAGTGTAGTAGTGTAAACTTTTTTTTTTTTTTTTTTTTTTTTTTGAATTTGTTCGAAAACCTCTAAAGTATCTAGCTCGGTCTGCGAACACCACATAAATGACTGGTTTAAGCATTCCATTTTGAGCAATATCAAATCTACACGCGTAGCAATATATGTTTTTAAATTTTAAATTGTGTAAGCACAAATTTATTGTTTATAAAATAAAATATACATCTAGAGGACAACTTTTCATTAGCCTTTTACAACCGTAAGTAGGCGTGAAGAAAAACAGCACCGAATGGAATAAAAAAATTCCAGTAGTATGGACAAAAAAAGCTTCAAAGTTTTGAACTTTTCGTTATTGTGGGGGAGAACAAATAACACTTGTCTGCTTAATTTGCCTAACCAATCAGACAAATACAATTAAAAAAAATAAAAAAATAGAAATATACACCAACTGAATATTCCGTGGCCCAAAGAAATTGGGCCCCATGGTGACTAGGTAGATTCTTGACCTTTATTGGGCCAGGCTCGGACTTGAAAACCAGTATGTATCAAGTTTTGAAAAAAAGGTAGCACTTACCTAACCTTATCACATGTGAATGCTTATTTTTCGTTTATTTTTCTTAGGGTGTGGTGGTGCTAGGAGAGCTTTACAAAAAGGAATAATATTCTTTCTATTTGTTATCCCATCCCTATGTATGCATGCATCATGCATGCCTGTCCCAAATGCCCCCTTCTGGTTATGTGCTCCATCATACCTATCTCGTATTCATAGGTCCTATGGAATATGGCCTCATACACATGCAAAAGGTCCACTCATCTATAGACAAAGACCTTTAGTACAATTAAATACGATATTTTGTTTTGGCAGCCTTTCCTTTTTTTGTTGTAGTCGTAGATAAGAGAGAACGTTCGATCAGTTCGATCGATTTTAACGTGAAAACGTAAAATCAAATTAATGTTAAAATTTTCAAAACCAATCAAAAATGTATGCGACGTACTGCAAACAAAAGGAACAACGAAATTTTTTTCGGATACCACCGGTACCGTCGAACGCTTTTTTTTTTTGGTCGCGTTCGGCGTATAACAGCCGGTAAATGTAATCCAGCGGTTGATCGGGATTCTTCAATCTGCAAAGCATATAAAAGCAAGGATGCTATCTGATTCCGTGGCATTTCTTTGTTCAATCCGGAGAGGCCAAGCAAGATTCTTCTACTTCGGCCTCTGTAATATGTTTATATTATTTTATCCTGCAATATTAAAGAAAATGAAATGTGATTTTTGGACGTAAGCTACACCAAACTACTACGAAATTTCCTCTTACATTCGTTGACAGCTCTACCATTTGAATGCTGCAGAAGAAATGGTTGGTCTTTTATAGTCAAAAGGTCAACAGTTGATCCCGTGACTTGCTCCTCTTTTTCGGCTGTGCTAACGCCAGGATATTTTGGAGTCTCTTCTTGCTTTTAAATATCTTTGCATAAGACATTAAAAAAATACACACATGCTTGAATTCAGTAGAATTCTTCTTTAATTTATTTACTTGTTGTTAATCATTGAAAGTTGTTCAAAGAATTTTAGCATGCGTTTTAACTAGACCCCGTGGCGGCCCAAGCCACAACTGCTTGTGGTTGCCTTCCAAAAAAAAAAAAAAATGTTAACGCGCATATTAGTGCAATACAGCATCATATCTTTTTTCAGGCAAACCAACCTTGTATTGGTAAAAGTAAAATATAGCAGTTCTCTTTGTCCTCTAGACAGCATAATATGGCAGTACTCTTTGTCCTGAAGACGATATTATATCTGTTTATATTAAAATTTTGAAACATCAACATTTCTGTATATGACTAGCTAAAGAGTGAAATGAAAAACATGAACCAACAATGTATTGGTTTGATTAAATAAGAAGCAAGTATGAACAAAACATTTGGTGTATAACTATCACGTCTAGTATCAATTGGACGACAATAATTGATTCAAGAAACCAACTTTTCATACAAAATACAACTTTTCATACAAAATACTACAACTTTTCATACAAAATACCACAACTTTTCAAAACGTTCAAAGAAAGATACTTCTCCTCGCATTTTTTGAAGCAAAGTCTTCAATTAAAGTGTCATAATCAAGTTTATCTAAAAACGAACTTTCAATTGAGATAGTAGCCAATCCATTCAATCTCTCTTGTGACATAGTTGTTCGAAGATAGCTTTTAATTAATTTTAATTTAGAAAAACTTCTCTCCGCGGAAGCAACAGTGACTGGTATAGTTAGCAATATTCGATAAGCAACCCATGCACATTGAAAACCTCCATCATCCACATAAGATCGTATGAAGTCAAGAATGTCAACCGATTTGGTAATATCTTTAGGTAACATGGTTTGCAAAGCCTTCAAATCTTGAAATAAGTCTTCTCCGTATAGATCACATTGCTCGTTGTATTTCAAATAATTTTCTAAACAAATGCACCGTTCCCTCAACTCCTCCTTTTCAATTTCCATGAACTTTGCATTCAACAACAATCTGAAAATGCTATCATACACTTGAAATTGTTCAAAACGGTCTTTAAATGACATAAGAGCTTGATCTATGATGTGAGTGAAGTATGTGATTCTAAAATTTTCTTCCGATGATTGACTTCCCCCAAAATTGGCATCAACCTCTTCATCAAAAAAATTATTCCTACGAACAACTCTTTTCTTCTCAAATATTGGCTTGATATCAATGTCTATAGCAAGTTCCCTTGCTTCTTTCATCATTTCTTCAAAACCATCATCCCTAAACTTTTGAAAAAATACAATGAGTTCTTTTAATTTTGTAATGGCATCCTCTAAATTCATATCCTCACTTTGAAGTGTTTGCTCACTTGATTTACATTGTTCAATAACTTATACCAAATGCATAGACTAATCAAGAACTCAAAATTCTCTAGAACATTCACACATAAGCCTTTAGCTTCCGCCATCACAATATCCTCTTTAGAGCGATTTCCAATTTCAGTCAAAGCATCTCTTAACATTGATGTTTGAAATCGAATAGCTCTCACACTTTCAACGTGACTTTCCCATCGAGTGGTCGATAATGATTTCGGTGTCAACTCTTTTACATACTTTTTAAGAACATCCCATCGATGAGTGGATCCCGAAAATAATGTATAATTTTTTTGCACGGAAGCAAAAAAACTTCTTGCCTTAACTCAAGATTTAGCCATATCACATAGTGCGAGATTCAAACTATGACATCCACATGGTACATAAAATGCTCGCGGATTTATGTCAAGAAGTCTTTTTTGCACGCCTTGATGCTTATCTTTCATATTAGATCCATTGTCATAACCTTATCCCCTTATATCATCGATGTTAAGTTTGAGTTCATTCAAAACATTATCAAGTTGTTTGAAGAGTCCAAGTCCGGACGTATCATCAACTATAATAAATCCAAGAAAAAACTCTTCCACCTTTACTTCATCAATATCTTCAATATCCACACATCTTATGATAATAGACATTTGCTCTTCATGACTTAAATCCGGTGTACAATCAAGCATGACGGAAAAATACTTTGCTTTTATGATCTTTTCTATTATATTCCCTTTGATCTCATTTGATAACAAAGTTATTATCTCATTTTGGATCTTATGACTAAGATAATGATGTTGAATTTCTTTATTTACTACCCGTCGATGATGATCTTGCATAATTGGATCAAACTCTGCTAAAAACTCAATAAGTTGACTAAAAAGTCCATTGTTCTTTTCATAAATCTTCTCATTCTTTCCACGAAAGGCCAAGCTATTTCGAGCAAGCATTTTTACAACCCCAATTATTCGGATTAAAATCATCTTCCAACGTGTCTTTTCTTTGTCAATTTGAACTTCCATTTGTTTGTCAATCGTTGCTTTTAGTTGTAACCCCTTTTGCAAATCAACCCACTTCACAACATTTTCACAATGTTCCGGATTAGTTTCATGCTCTCTAAGTTTTTGAGGAAGCTTATGCCAATCATCAATTCCATCATTGGACAACTTACTTGCCATCAGTCTATTTTTGAATAATTTACAGCAAAAGCAAAACACTTTGTTCAATGCATTTGAATATATAAGCCACTTCCTTTCATGTTCTTCTCCATTTGGAAAACGACGAATGTAATGTTTGGACG
Source organism: Allium sativum (assembly GCA_030737875.1). Classification (NCBI taxonomy): domain Eukaryota; kingdom Viridiplantae; phylum Streptophyta; class Magnoliopsida; order Asparagales; family Amaryllidaceae; genus Allium; species Allium sativum. Next base: position 298,749,048 of record CM060925.1, on the reverse strand, counting down.
AAAAACTTCTATTTTTTCCACATTTCAAGATAGTTGGAAATTTATCATCTTTTCTTATGATTTTGATAGGACCATTTTGAACTAAAAGTATTCTTTTAGTATCATTTATAGCTACCCACAGCCCCGGATCATAATCCACATCTATATTTTTATTAAAATCAAGTTCACTTTCACATATCTCTTCATTCACAAGCTCTTCATCTTCTTCATTGTCAATTTCTTCATTGACATCTACTTCATTGCCAATTTCTTCATTGACATTTTCTTGATTGTCAATTTCTTCATTGACATCTACTTCATTTCCCTCGCCTATATTAATTTTTCCCGCTTGACTTGAACCAAGTGATTGTTGTGCCCTCGCATTAAACAATTTAGAAATTGAACCTACTAACGATGTAGACATTGCATCTTGACGCTGTTTCACTCTTCTATTATAAGCTCCAGAGTTTTGTTTTCTAAACCTCACTCGTTTCTTTTCTGGCATGGTGTTGATATCTAGTGAATTAAAAATCAATTTCAGGTCTTAGTCAAATTTACACAAAATCAACTTACACAAAGTTTACAAAGTTTGATAATTGGACTCTTCAAACACAAAATTAAAAATCAATTTCAGGTCTCAGTCAAATTTACACAAAATTTACAAAATTTCCAAAGTTCAAAGGCAAAATTCATTGGCAGATCCTAAAGCTATATATATATATATATATATATATTAAATTATTAATCTTTGTAGACAAAATTAACAATATAGGCACTGCAAATTACTTTAACTAGAAAGAACCCAAGTTACCCAATATCACTGATTCACTTATCATATAACAAAATAGGCACTGCAGTATGCGATTTACACTTTCAAAATCAATTTCCCAACTTTGCCTAACCAATTTCACAAAATCACAAAATCAATTTACAGGCACCGCACGCAGCAGTATTATATTTTTGGAAAAAAACCAAAATTTACCTTGAAGATTCGGATTTCGGAGGAGGAAGACGACTAGACGAGGACCGAGGTGGCTGGTTTCCCTATGTCTTGTGCCGTTGTGCGCCTACTTCTTCGGAGGAACGAGGAAGACGACGTGATTTTGGAAATTGGAGGAGATCGATTGAGATTTAGGTAAACCTAAATTAGTCGAGAATGGTTAATACGTTGTTTCTTTTTTGCGTTGCCTGCTTGCTGCTTTCTTTTCTGCTTTGCCTGCTTGCTGCTTCGTGTGGGCTGCGATTCCTTTTTTTTGTTTGCTCATGCCCAGTGGGCTGCCCCAGCCTGTGGGCTTGCTGGGCTGCCCACTGGGCCGCCACTGACTAGACCTAATCAAAATTGAACTTTACTCTTGCTGTACCAAAACAAATCAAAATCGCTATAAAAAATACTAAAATAATACTACAATCATATGGATTTTAACTAACCGCTGCGATGTAGAAACCACTTACGACCCAAACCCACTCACACCCTTAGTTATACACCGTCAAACATTTATAATTGAGTTGAATTAAAGCATAGGAAGTGGATGAGGATATCAGTTCTGTAACAACCCGAAATTCGATAGAATCAAATTTTTTTTTTCAAGAATCCAAATCTAGCGAACTCAAATTGACATATCTTGTATGCTGTAGAAAGTCAAAGATAAATCTATCATAATAGAAATCTCACAGCATAAGTGGATAAAATATAGTAGCAGGTAATACTTACCAATATACTGACACTATCTAACTAATGCCCCTAAGTTGTAGAATCTCAAACACCCATCTAACTTGCGGATTTGTTTTGAGTAGAGGGTAAGAACAAAAGTCAAGTGGATGAACAATTTATACTTTCTACAAAAAAAACATTACATATATTGTTCTATCACCGTTTTATATTTATCTGGTTATTTGGGTTTATTTCACAATATACTTTCGATTTTTCAACATGAATCATACTCATCTACTCCCTAGTAGAATTACCTAATGAACCATATATATATATATATATATATGTGTGTGTGTAATTAAATGCCCGACATATCAAGATACTTCACATAGTATCCTCCTCGAGTGGTTCTCATCGTCGTACTACGAAAACGTACGGGATCTCTATCTCCATACTATGAAAGAATACTAGACTATGTTACAAAGCACTATAAAAGAGTATGACTCGATGTAGATATATATATATATATGTGTGTGTGTGTGTGTGTGTATTGTGTGTGTGTATGTGTATATATATATATATATATATATATATATGTATATGTATAAAATCCTATCTCTATGACATGATTTCGAATGCACTTCTCGTTGCTAGCATGGAATTATAAAATGTTATAGCACATATAGCATGGAATCATAAAATGTTATAGCACATATAACATGGAATCAAATCATAAAAGATATTTTTCTCCCCCTTTGTCATCGATTAAAAAGAAACTAAGACATCATAAGCACAAAGTAATCGAATAACATTTTATAGATGTTTGAAAGATACAATTTCTAGTTCTCGCCGAAGTCTTATGAAAGAGTTCTCTAAAAGGGGTTTAGTAAAGATATCCACAATTTGATTTTCTTAGTTTACCAACTCTAAATTAATTGTTTTTTTTTCAATATTGTCTCTTAAGAAATGATGTCTTATATCAATGTGTTTAGTTCTGAAATGGTTTACTGGATTCTTAGATAAATTTATTCCGCTAGTATTATCACAATAAATTGTGGAATTAAACAAATTTACGTTAAAATCTTTTAGTGTTTGTTGCATATATATTACCTGAGCACATGCTAGTGCAGCAGATATGTATTTAGCTTCGCATATCGACAGTGAAACACAATTTTGTTTCTTGCTGAACCAAGATATAAGTGATTTACCGATAAAGTGACATGTTCCGCTTGTACTCTTACGATCCGTCCGTGATCCTTCGAAATCAGCATCACTATATGAAACTAATTCAAAGGAACAATCTTTCGGATAATAAAGTCCAAAACCTTTAGTATTACTAAGATAACGTAATATATGTTTAACTGCTCTCAAATGTGATTCTTTTGGATTAGCTTGAAAACGAGCACATAAGCAAACACTCTTCATAATATCCGGTCTACTTGTAGTTAAATACAAAAGTGAGCCTGTTATGCGTCGATATAGCTTTTGATCAACACTCTTACCATTTTTATCTTTATCTAAATGTGTCGTCGTACTCATTAATGTAGGTTTATGTAATGACCCGAAAATCCGGTCCAATTTGAGCTGACCAAAAACACAAGTCCAACCCCAAATTAAACTGAAAATCAGGAAATTAATAGAAAGAAAACAAAGGGGGAGGATAGATAAGATAGAAACTTAGAATATAAGAAGAAGAAGAAGAAGAAGAACACAACATCAGATTAACACGAATCTCACAGCGGAACGAATAACATATAATATATATAACATAACTTGAAATATACATTTGTACTTGAATATACATCATTATCTGAGTACAACACTTACAACACAGCGGAAATAATCTATAGCTATATGATCCTGAAGCCTTCTGCTCCAGCTCTTCAGGTACATCTATAAATCCCGACTGCTTGACTGCCCGTACAAAATTGGGCACCCAAGAGTTTAGGGAAAACAAAACAAATAAACTCCGGGTCAGTCATGGGACTGGTATGAGTAAAACAGTTTTAAAACAGTTGAACAAGTAAACGATATCTCATAAGACCACGCGGTATAACGGAACGGGTTTTTCCCTTATGAGAATCCAAATTATCTTTATATCAAAACTCATTGATATTATAATAATGTCTATCAACCACAATATATTAATCATCTAGCAGAAACGCTTTCATCTCACGTTCTACATATATAGTATACAATCAAAACCGCAAGCACGTATTGGGTAATGGATTTCCAACTATAACAAGGTATGGAACCACCTTTCGCTAGTGTACCTCTAGAATGGGATACACTGGGTTCAACAAGAACATCTTGCAACCCGGCCACACATGACCGACCACTCATTTCGCTTGAGTGTATCGAATGTATATAACTAACGGTTGGGATCAGTTACCGTTTCCCGAATGGGACAGCATCAACAATAGATTTTTAGAAGTAAATGAAACTCTAGATCAGGTGATTATACACCCTACTTCGGAGCGACCGACTTAGCCATGCTACCTGCCCGATTTCTATCATTTACCGATTGATGAGGCTTGAGGTTACGCTTCATCATCACATCAGATTCACTTTGAATGTCACATCGTCAAATCCATCAAATCACTGATTGACGTCCTCAACCATACATTATGTGTTAGCTAAAAGAAGTTTCCTTCTCCGCTTCCACTCTTGGTACGGTTGGAGAAATTAATATACGTGATTGTCTGGAAATACTCTGTTAGACATCCGTCCACACAAGTCACCCAAGAACAGGATGAACCGAAGGTACTATTCAGTACATCCATCTTAGGCACTGTTATCTAAGACTTATACAATAGCCCTTGCACTTTACTCCGTCTTCAATTATCTTTGGCATATATGATTGGCAATGCTTATGCCAATACAGAGTGGTTCTTTGGATAATAATCCAACCGGTCTCTCCATATTAACAACGTTAAAATGGTCAAAACTTCGATAATCTGTGATTTAACCATCATAGAAAAACAGGTGTGCAAACAATGATATTATTTCCAGGTGGAAATTCTATCAAATCAACCATCATTTAACATTTATCTCCTTAGTTCATTTTTCATCTCATGTTTCCCTATATTCAACATTTCTTATTTTCTAAATTTAGAAAATATATGTTATTACCATTGGAAAACATTTCCATAACTTATTCCTTATTTCCAATTTCAATATTTGATTATGTTTTTAATTCTATTTGGAAAACATTTCCAGATCTTCTTTATTTGGATTTAAATAGATGTTTAAATCAACATCGCGATGATAACTCAAACCACTATACTTATTTGCTAGATTCACTTAACCACTTTCACTCTCGAACCTTAACCATTTCTAAATTAAAAACGAAGTCAATCAAGTTGGGGTATAATTACCTCTCAGACCTTAACTGAACAACATTTCAAATCTCGAAATAGGGTAGGATCATCTTTTAACTCTTTAACACTTCTTTACGTAACTCTCGTTTGAACAAATCTCTATTCGATAACTCCTCCCTTCGAATAACTATATTTGATAATATCTCTTACGAATAACTAGATTCGAAAACCTTTCTTCGAATAAACTAAATTCGATTAACTCTATTTATTTAACCCTAATCGATTAACTCTTTTTACTGAACTCCTTACTTAACTCCTTTCGAATAACTAATTCGATAACTCCTTTCGATTAAACTAAAATTGATAACTCCTTTCGATTAACTCATTCAATAACTCTTATGTGTTTAACTCTATTCGAATAACTAATATTCGATAACTCTATTTAACTCTTATTCGAATAACTAATATTCGATAACTCCCTTTACTTTATTCGAATCGCTAATATTCGATTAACTGAATTGATTCTATTCGAATAACTATATTCGATTAATTCCTTTATTCTAACTCTAATCGATTAACTCCATCGAATAACTAAATTCGATAACTCCTTCGAATAACCAATATTCTATAACTCACTTCGATTAAACAAATCGATAACTCTTTTCGATTTAACTATAATCGATAACTCCTTCGATTAACTAATAAACGATAACTCCCTTCGATTAACTAATAATCGATAATTCCTTTCCTTTAACTCTATTCGAATAACTAATATTCGATTAACTCCTTTTCGAATAAACTATTCGTTTGTAAAGATTTACTTTTTAGTAATAGTTCTTCACTTTACAAATGATTTCCCTTTTAGTAACGTTTTCCTTTTTATAACATCCTATTCGTTTATAAACAAATTTCCTTTTTATAACTCTATTTATTTTCTAAATATTTCCTTTTTATAAAACCTCCTTTGATTGTTATAACTATTATCTCTTTTATAAAATCCTTTGATTTTATAAATAATCTATTTTCAATATTCATTTTGAAAATTCCCTTTTTCACCATTCCGGTATGTTATGGTATTTAACACATCAAATCACGATGACCAATATCGTTCAAATACATATAATCGACAACAGATTATATATCGCATCATATATCACAATATATGAAAAACAGTAAAAATAAATGTTGAGGAATCCAGTCGGATTCCTCCAACCTGTTTCCCTACATCCACAGATGTTACACAATAAAATCAACATCACTTTCAGTTCCATATGACATATTCTGTTAGACAGGATCAATATAGAAATTCGACTAACTGACTAGCAGTTCAATCAAACAATCAACACATAGTCAATCAGCCAATATTTAATAGTTCTAAAAATATAACATGAATTAATAAACTGTTCAGAGTTAGTGAGATTTACTCACATTTGCAGTTCATCGTTAAAGAACGATAAACTGTTATTTGATTTGAATCAAGCAGTTTATTTCGCCATAAATTCAATCTAGCTCTAATCCACTCCCAGTCAATTCCATTGTGTTGCTCCCGTCCATACGATCCCAACGCAACTTACGGTTCGTGATTCTGATTTTATATGAGCAAGTTATACCATTACGAAGTTTGAACACTTTTAAATAAAAATAAAAACTTGGATTTTTAAATAAGTGGGCCTTAACCTTTTTCAACACCGGCCCATCCCCTTTTTTCATTGAATCTAGGCCCGCCACTATCAAACCCGTCTTCCCTAAAATCAACCGCGAGCTTCCTGTTGCTCCGTTGCCAAACTTCTGAGCTGTCGTGCTCCTTCCACACTTCACCGACCAACAAACCAAACCCACCACGATTCTTCCCTTTCCTTATACTCCAACTTCATACCCTCTTTGTCCCCCTCGATCTGCATTTCCAAACTGCGTCGGAGCAGCCAACAGCATCAGGATCGACATGTTTTATTTTTATATAATCCCAAAAATTCGCAAAAGATGCTACTCGATCTCTGAATCATGAATCTAAACCCCAATTACTCCATTGATGCCTCAATCTCACCAAACCGCAAGCCCTTGGTCTCGCGGTCAAAAAAAGGAGCAACGCCAGATCCAACTGAACCCATCAACAAGTACCCCAAAACGTAGAGATGTGTAGTACGAGTTCAAAAATAATGGTGTTGAAATTTCAGGAATTTTATTTAAATTCTTTGAATTATTTGAAGATTGAATAGCTTACTGAAAGGGGGAAAATATCAGCGGCGCATTTTCTTTTTGGGTTTACAGGATTAGGTCTTAAAGAAATTATAAGGGGGTATATATAGGGGATATAAATATCTAGATATTTATTTAGAAGGAATATTCTCGATATATTCCTTTTTTGTTAATTTGTTATTTCCTTCTAAAAATTCGTGTGATCACACGCGATACTCAAAAGTCCCCAAACTGGACATACTGCTAGAGTTCGACATTACGGTCTCAACGAAACTGGTTTCGTCGAATTCCGACTTCATTTGCTTACACAGCGTATTTTTAAGCATCAAAATACTGACTATTTCTCACTCTAAAAATCCGTACGACCATATACTGACTTCAAAAATCACGGAAATTGAAATCTAGCCATAATCTAATATTGAAGATCCAACAAAATTAGTTTCGTCGAATTCTGAGGTTGTTTGCAAAACTGGCTATTTTTAAAGCTCTGGATGACCCATTTAAATATATAAATATATTTAAATATAATTAAATTTAATATTTAAAAATAAATATTAACGTCTATATTCACATGGAATACCGTACAGCTTCAGAATATTCCTATATGGATTTACAACTCGATATTACATCGTTAGAGTTATATCGATGTTCGATTTCTATTGAAATTCCTTTTAAAAATATAAATAATTCCTTTATAAATTATAAAGGAATTCCACAACGACTTTTCTGAAATTTGATTTGGACGTGAATCTAAATCTACACGACGAAATCTTGATTTTTCTCTTCCACTAGAAAGATATACTCCACCAGCTCCACACGTTTCTTGTTTCATAGAAATCCGGCTTAAAACGAATCATGTACATTCAGTTGAAGTTCAAATCGCCAATTAACGAACTGCAGCGCCATTTCAAGCTCGATTTTAATTATATTATAATTCTATGTTCAAACTGTCGTTCAAATAATATATTCGTTATTCTAATTCAATCCTAAACCGAATCAAATATCACAGATGATCCAGTTCACACCATATCGCCATTTCAGCCAATTCTGATTATTTCAGAATTAAATATATTATTTAATTTATTATTTTAATTAAATATTCATCATTATGTTTTTCCACGACCATTAAATTCTCTAAACCACCATTTCAATAATTAAATAAATTAATTATAATACCTCTGCCAATGCGGGTCATTACAGTTTACTTGATATGTTTTCCATTCCAAAACGTTTTATTAAATTATTACAATATTTTTCTTGATTAATGAAAATTCCATTTGACGATTGCTTAATTTGAAAACCTAGAAAGTAAGATAGTTCTACTATATGTGACATCTCAAATTCATTGGTCATTATTTTTGAAAATCCTTGACGTAATTGATCATTCGTTGATCCAAAAATAATACCGTCTACATATATTTGTACTATTAAAATATCTTTATTATCCTTCTTGATAAATAGTGTTTGCTCAACCTTTCCAATTTAAATCCTGAATCTAATAAATAACTTTTGAGACGTTCATACCAAGCACGCGGTGCTTGTTTTGAACCATATAATGTCTTTTTCAGTTTAAAAAAATATTCATGATATTTTTCATGAGCAAATAGTGGAGGTTGTTCAACATATACTCGTTCTTTAATATAGTCATTCAAGAAAGCGCTTTTAACATCCATTTGATATAGCTTAAAATTGTGATGACAAACGTATGCTAATAGTATTCGAATTGCTTCTAGTCATGCGACTGTACCAAAAGTTTCTTCTTAATCTATGCCTTCTTTTTTATTGTAACCTTGTGCAACATGTCTAGCTTTATTTCAAGTGATATTACCTAATTCATCGGCTTTATTTTTGTAAACCCATTTTCTTCCAATAATAGTTTGATCAGTCGGTCTTGGAACTAATTCCTAGACTTCATTACGTTGAAATTGATTTAATTCTTCTTGCATTGCAATTATCCAATTTTCATCTGTTGATGCTTTTTTAGGGTTTTTGAATTCGATATTTGATAAGAAGGCTACATTACTTACAAAATTAAGTTGACTTCTTTTTCTTTCATCTGAAGTTATTTCTCCAATAATATTTTGAGCTGGATGGTCTCGTAGTATTCTTGGTGGAAATCTAACTTCATCAACATGAATATTTTAATTATTGATATTATCTTGAGTTTCTATAGTATTATGAACAATGTTTTCATCTTCTCTATACATATCAAAATCATCGTCATGTGGAGAATTATTTTTCATAATATCTGAATTAAATGAATTTTGAATAACATTTCCGTCAAAAGAAACATGAAGTGATTCTTTGATTTTACCGGCTCTCTTATTAAAAATACGATAGGCCTTGCTACGCTCAGAATATCCTAAGAATATTCCTTCGTCAGATTTTGAATCAAATTTTCCAAGCTGATCTCTTGTATTTAAAACAAAGCATTTAGAACCAAAAACTTTGAAATAAGATGTATTTGGTTTTCTACCAATAAAAAGCTCGTATGGAGTGGTTTTAGTAAATAGTCGGATATAAAATGATTCAAAACATAACAAGCTGTTGCGATTGCTTCAGCCCAAAAATGTTTTGCCAGTGTAGTTCCATTTAATAATGTTCTTGCACATTCTTGTAAAGGTTCATTTTTATGTTCTACAACTTCATTTTGTTGTGAAGTTCTAGGAAAAGAAAAATTATGAAAAATTCCTTTCTTTTGACAAAATAAATTTCGAATTCTCCTCCATGATCACTTCATACGTTTTTTATTTTTAAACCAGTTAAATTTTGAATTTATTTGACAAAATTCTTAAAAATTTCAAAAGTATTGCTTTTATTCTTTAAAAAATAGTCCAAGTGTATCTTGAAAAATTATGAACAATTACAAACACATATCTGCTATGATTTATGGATTGAACTTGAGTTGGTCCGAATAAATCCATGTATAGTAACTCAAGTGGTTGTAAAGTTGATATAACCTTTTTAGATTTAAAAGAGGATTTGGTTAACTTTCCAAGTTGACAAGCATCACATAAATTTTCAGTTTTGAATTTTATTTTTGGTAATCCTCTTACAAGGTTATTTTTAGATATCTTTTTCATTGTTTTAAAATTAATATGGCAAAATTGTTTGTGCCATAACCAAGGATCATTGTCTTTGGCTGATAAACACATACTTGGATTATTACACTACAACAAATATACCATATTACAATGGTGCAAAAACGTTGTAAAAGGTTTCTACAACGGTGGAGCCACCGTCGTGTATTAAGAAGTTGTAATATACTTATACCTTTTACAACGTTTCTGCACCGTTGCAACACCGTTGTGAAATATCCATATTACAACGGTGGAAAAATGCTGTAAAAGGTTTTTACAACGGTGGAGTCACCGTTGTGTATTAAGATGTTGTAATATATTTATATCTTTTACAACTTTTCTGTACCATTGCAGCACCGTTGTGAGATAGAGTATTTATCAATTGTAATAAATTTTATTACAACTCTTTCACACTGTTGTAAAATGATTTATTATAACTTTTTTTCGCTGTTGTAACTTATATACACCTTACTAATATAAAGAATTCATATATATTAATACTAATATGATTCATATTTCAATGCAACAAATATAACTATACGGAATCATTCATATATATTAATTAACATAATATTCGATCAACATACACATAGTACATCACCAACTAAACCCATCACAAAAACATAACCGTTTCAAATACATACATCGATCTAACACATAAGAAAGATAGAAGCTTTGTCCACAAAAGATACATAAGCACACGCTATGAAAGCACTCTAACTGAAGGCAACGTAATTTTTACAGCTTCTCCAATGGTAGTCATTTCGGAATTCGGCTTCCACAAGAAAGCATCAGGATCCACCGCCACATCAATCCAAACTTTCCAACCTTACGGTCCACGATGAGACGGCCAATAAAAAAATATCATTAGAGGTGCAAGCTCATATACATTAGCAAACCAACAGTTCGGAAAAGAACTAATAATAAATCAAGATGATTAAAGTTGTACCATACCCAGCAAAGCATTATTTATGATTCGGCTATAAGTTGAAGAACCATTTAGCACACTAAAAGTGATCAATTCATCAATTAACTTTTGTCGAGCTGTGTCGAGTCTTCCTTTTATATATGCTTTTTCAGCTTTGCCCAATAGCCACAAACATTATATCTGTCCACAAGCAGAGCAGGAACAGCAGTTTCCATACCCTGGTTTGTGCTGAAAGAAGAAAATAACTATCTCAAAGTGTTGCATATTCAGTGGTGCTATTAATATTTACAATAAATATAAGCGAAAAGCATGATGCCAACTAGTAACTATCTCAAAGTCTAACCAGAAATAACTATGTCAAAGAAGAAAATATAGCAACTCAACTAACTAGTATTACCGTACAATGGTGGGAAAACTAACCGTTAAAATGTTTAATATAAAATTATTTGTTAGAACATAACTCATGTCAGATTTTATTTAAAAAATTATATGGTAAAGAAAATGAAAGTAATTAATACTACCTATACGTAATTATTTGTTAAAACATAATTCATGTTTGATCATTTCAGGATGCACTTTGCTCATGGTGATATATGTTAAAGCTGGTCCATTTTTCTATAATTCTGGAAAATCCATCATAAGAATTCAATTTAATTCCATGACTTATAGTGCAATCAAGTGGCTTCAGCCATCCTACACAAAAAACTGAAGTCTTCTTGATTTTTTTTCCCATCTTGAGTTGCATTTGCAGTTTTGTGTGTTTTTTGGAAATATATCTCTCCATGAAATAAATCATAATACCCTAATTTTTTGGACATCAAGCGAGCAACAGAAGAAATAATTTAAGCAATACTCAAGAAGAATCCATTTGATATTCAAAACGAGTGACATAATTTTATCTAGGAGATAATGTTATGCAAAATGGGGTACTGATTTTTCTACTATCAACGCCCTGGGGTGGTCAAAAGCCAAATTTGCAACGGCTATCTTCAAATGCTCCATTTCGTAACATACATACACCTGTTAAAGAACATTAATTTTATGTAAAAGCACCCATCTTAAACAACAAATTGCTATAGATAAACAAGTGTATGCAAACTAGTTTTACATTTTTTGAAACTCAAATGTTCTACTAAAATGCTTAAGAAGTTTTTTTTACCTCACTAGTGAGATTACTACTATCAAATGTGGAACTAAAATATCCATCAAGTACTTTCGCTGTAACAACCCGTATTTTGAATAACATGTTATAACGTAAATCAAGGCAGAATTAAATGTTAAAATCTAAATCAAGGGGAACGGGCTGTGCCATTGCGTTTTTCTCGGAAAAATACGCGAAATAGAGTCCGAGTTTTCGAAAATCAGAGTCCGTATGACCCAGTTATGGCCCGTCGAAGTTTTCAGAAAATCCAGAGTTCAAAAACAGTTCGAAATTCAAATCTGGAGCCAAACAGGCTGGGCGGGAAAAATTCCCGCCCAAGCCCTAGGTCGACTGGGGTGTCGACTGGGGATCGACACGCCCAGGGGCAGGTCGACTGCCCAGTCGACACGGGTGTCGACCAGAGTGGTCCAGCCACTTTGGCCTGGTGCACCTAATGAGTGTTTTGGGTCATGTTTTAAGGCCTGTTTCGGGATTTGATGGTTCAGATCTAAACTAGGGTTAATCCTATGGCCTTAACTAACCTAAACTTCTATAAAAAGACCCCTAGACCTAGTCTAAACTCTCACAAATCATTCTTGCAACGAAGTGCTGCCCAAATCCCTCTTGATCATGGCCTCCACCTTCATCTTCAAAAGCTTATGCATGAAAACTAGATTCAAGGCAAAGGAGCAAGCTTTCTACATCAAATCAAGGGTGTCGATCATCATCTCAACATGGATCCTACGACAAGATTCTTACCCCTAATTCTCTAGCCTCGATTTGTAAGTTCTAGCTACTTCTAGATCTAAACGGTAAATTTAGTGTTGACATGGAATAAAATGAAAAGAAACACAAGTATGTTAGCCTATGTGAACCTAGTTTTGCCCCTTTCTTGAACCCATGACTTTGGGCTATGTTTTAGTGACTAAATCATGCTACTTATGTTGCGTTGGACTTAATTTATCATGCAAGTTTGGATCTTTACTTGTGGAATGATGGCATGAACCCTTAGAACCATTTTGACTTGTGAAACATTTTGGGTTTATGCATGTAAAAGAACCTAAAACCCCTCATGCCACTCACATGCATAAGATGATGGACCTAGGATATGATATCATGCATGCTTGAGACCAATCCTCTTATGATATCATGCATGTTAGAGGCCAATCCCTTTATGCTATCATACATGTTTTGAGGCCGATATGCAATATGCTAGTTATGTGAACACCTTTTACCTCAAACGTCACCATGTTTAACTTGTGATTCACCTTTGCCATCTTATACCCTCTTTTGTCATATTTTTCCTACTATGTTGATTCGCTTTCATGTGCGTTGGGAATACGTTTTGGGTAGTCTAGGCAAAGCTTGAAATTTGCTATGAACTTGACATGAAATTACATGTAACATGTAATGGTAATAAATGTGGGGATGACACTTAGAAAAATATGGAACATATGAACTTGACATGAATTATACCAAGAAATAGGACAATAGGCATAAGTGAAAAACATGGACTTAATCAAGGCCTAAATTTGACATGAACATGATACGTAGTAAAACATGAAAGTGGCCAACTCGAGGTTGGGTTGAGTTTGTAGCATAAATATGCCCGGAACCGCCCGACAAATTCAGTAGCTACAAACAATAGGACCCAATGTGAGTAGTTGGTCATATTGCGCTTGAAACCCGAGGGTAGACTAGGTTGTGGTGTAAATCTGCCCGGACCCGCCCGGCGTAACCAGTAACCACAACAACGTCTAATGTGAGAGGTTGAGAGTGCATTAATTTACTTAATACCACATGATAAGGTTAATTAAATTTGGCTAGTGACACTTAACCGATATGACATGAATGGGTAGGTTAAGTAAGACCGGACTTGATTACTTAAAGACACTTAACCATGTAACACGATTAGTAAATGGGCTAGTTTAACCTAAATGGGTTGATAACACCCGACCTGGATAACGCAGGGCGTGGTAGGGTTAAGTAAACACACGAGGGGAAAATACTTAACCATTATAAATATGACTAGTGGATGAGGGTTAAGTTAACTTACACTTAACCAATCTAACGTGATGATTTGATGAGGTTAAGTTAACCAACACTTGACCAATCTAACATGATAACTTGATGAGGTTAAGATAAATTACACTTAACTAATTTAAACACAATGATTTAATGGGGTTAAGTAACCTATACTTAACCAATTATACACGATGATTTAATGGGGTTAGGTTAACCAATTTGACTCGATAATTTTGACGAGGTTAAGTTAACCAATACTTAACCAATTTGACTCGGTAACTTGATGGGGTTAAGTTAACCTACACTTAATCAATCTAACATAGTAATTGGGTAGGGTTAAGACACGAACCGCTTGAATATACTTAACCAACTCGACTCGGTAATTTGATAAGGATAATCTATTCTTAACCAACCACGATAACGCGATAAGGTTAAGCCGTGAACTTCTTGATATACTTAACCAACTTGACATATGGTTTGTAGGGCTAAGTCTTGAACTAGAACACTTAGCCAATTTTGACATGCTTCTAGACGGGTTAAGTCATGAGCTTGAATGACAACGCTTAACCCATTAGATAAAACCCTAGTTCAGGGGGACTAAGTGGAAAACAGTAGTTAACAAGGACGACGGGAAAGGAAGCTAAGTGATAAACCTTAGTTAAGGATAACTAAGTAATAATTCTTAGTCAAGGAAATTGGACCAGTTCATAATAGATGAGTAACCTGATTCGGTAGGTCGTCGCTTCAGCAAATACACGAGGTGGAGCAATATCTGATTTAGATAAAGGCTCCAACAAACTGGGTGACGAAGCGGTAGCTTCGGGGAACGTGAGGATACTCTTGGTATCCCTCTGTGAGGTGGCAGATGATCCTTCTGGGCTCACAGAGGTTAAGGTCTGTGGTAGAAGAGCCAAGGGTATGCCTTGGTTGTTGTGCGAGCAACCTAAAGACTGGGATGGATTAGCGTGGGGTCGGCGATATTTTTACGGTAGCCCTAGATAGCACATCGTCGGCCACCTACCATCTTTAGTCAATCGTGTACGTACGGAAAGGCAGAGAACACCCAACAGACCATACTTGCTATCTAGTTATGGGTGAGGTAGGCCATTTGGGAGTGGGGCATTGATGGCCCTAGTGTAGTTCTTATACATGATTTTTCTTGTTTTGCCTTTCAGTAGTTGAGGGAGGGGTCACGTGGGACCATAACCACCGGTAGAAAAACAGACCTTAATACCTGCATCGGCAGATAACCTAAAGCTCCCGACCGAGTCCTGTATTCTGTCACGGAACTCGGATGACACATTGAGATACATGTGCACCTAGACATGGAAAAACGATTCATGATACATACGTGGGAAAAAGGGCGTGGTTGACGGGTAGCATAATCCCTAGTGGCCCTAGGTGGTTTGAACCCAAACCGAGATACGAAAACGTTCATTAGGTAGCATAATCCCCAGTGGTCCTGGGTGGCAAAAACCTTAGTTGAACACGCGATAGTTCTTGATAAGAAAACATAGTTAGATAAAAGATGACAGTCCAAATGAATTCAAGGATCAAATGGTACTACGTTGAAGTAGTGAGAAAGCCCGCATGAGGTACGGCAAAGGACTGAACTTATACATGGAAAGAAACACACGAGTTGAGAAAACCTATATATGCGATATATTAGGTCGACATGGACCATTTCATGACATTGGGCAAGGGACATTTTATAGATAACACATAACACGGGTTGGGATACTAGTACAGGAAGTGCAGAGCAAATATACATGGTAGATACCTCGGGATTTTATACTTGATAGAAACCTGACAATGTGATACCTTAGTTTATCTTGATATAGGGGTTCATCCTGTTATCTTGGTCTAGCTTATCTATCTTGTCATCATCCTTATGTTTACTTTTAGTTTATGCATGTCATGTTACCTTTACCTGTTTTTATGCTGGAAGTAGATAGGACTTACCAGTCTTTATGACTGACCCCGTTTTCTTTCGCCTCTTTGTCTTCTGTTCCCCTCCCCCCAGGTTTTCAGGGAGGAAATGCTGTTGTTTAGTTCGGACCTCTTATGCTTGAAGGTCATCATGTATAGCTTGGTCTTCTCTTGGCTATGGCTGCTTCAACGCTTTATTTTGGGGAATAATTTATGAAAAGGTTTTATGCTTCTTTACTATTGCAAGGCAGGTTTTGATGTATTCTAATGAAAAAGGCTTTAGACCTTATTTTATAAGGTAATGAAATTTGTTTTACTTCCGCTGTTTTATATATGCTCTGTCTTGTAATATTTCTGTGCATGTTTACCTCGATAATACTTCACCAAACCTAGTGCATTCCCTTTGTGAGTGACCCTAGCAGAGGTGGGCTGTTACATTGGTATCAGAGCAAAAGGTTACCAGGCTGGGCAAAAGTTTTTTTAAAAAAAAAACTTCTGAAACTTTTTCCCAAACTGTTTACAAAGAAGCACTTTTCAAGAAAGGTTTTATTTTTAAAGGCTATTCCCCAAAGGCCATTAGCACTATCCTTTGTTTCCTTGATTGAATCTCTTTTCCTTTCTTTCCTCCATCTGTAGTCACAGTAGTTTGAACTGCGACTAATCCTTCACTAGCTACCTAAGTGTTTTCCATGCGATGGAGGTAGTTCTCGAGAGACCTGTTGCCGTGTTATAAGAAAGGATAGTAATAACAAGGATAAAGGATATGGGCATAAGGATAAGCAACTTGTTGGTAGGGCTCAACCCATGACGAGAGAGTATTTTTGGTATTGTAAAACGGGACGGATAGTTAAGTATTATGGAACAAGGACAAGATCATCGAGAAGGCAATTGCATACCCTCACTAGCATACCTGAGAAGGATGGTAACATTCTTGTTGAAGGTTTAGTTATTCTTTTCTATCATCCCGCCAAGATTTTGTTTTGATCACCACATCATTTAAGTCCGCTTCAATAGTTGAGTCTCTGCACCTTAGTACTAGCGTAGTAGAGGATCCCATTTTGTCTCAAATCTTGTTGGAGAATCAGTCCATTTATTCACAACTTGTTTGGATTTGAGAATGTCTATGCCAGGAGATGAGTTTGGAAGTAATGCTTATGTTTTGGGCCATGGATGGATTCTAGGGATGAAGTGGTTATCCAGTAAGGGGTGTCACCCTCGGTTTTGATAGGAGGGTAGTTAGATTCTTGACTAGCCTTGGTAATACCCTCGAAGTCTCGTGTAACCTTTTGGGTTCTGTCATGATTAGTTACCTAGAATCCCTTGATGCCTTTATTGGAAATTTGAAACCCGATCGAGTGGTGTTTGCCAATAAGACGGATGGTTCATTTCACTTATGCATAGTTTATAAAAATCACCCTAGTAAGTACACATGGTAACCTGGTTGGCATCTGTTTACTTTCAAGAGAAAGTTCTTCTGCGTGGAATACCGTATAGTATGTAAATGAGATCCAAGATTCACTAGTGAATTTTGGAGAGCTCGCATGGAATCATGAGTACGTAGTCATGTTTGAATCAAGTATAATAAGTGGAAGTGGAACGAGAGGCGACAATAAAATGAGTTCCAACTCATATTATGGAAACGGGAAATAAGAAGCTACGAAATCATGAAGTTAAAAGATGGTCAAATCACAATGGAACTAAGCTCAAGGGAATACGACTCAGAAGGATGAAGACTAGATACGCGCATGATATCTCTTTTTAAGAGTATATCCTTGATCCCTGTTTTCTGTAGAACTTACTTGTAGGCTATCTTTTATTAATATCCTCTCAGTTCTGTTTTCGATCTTAGTTCAGTTGCAAACCCCATAAGGAGTATATCTTGTTTATCTTCTCGATCCTATCTTGAGGACCTTAGGTAGAACCCTATGGATGTAAACATGTATTTGAAACATGTTATGATTGATATGGTTGCCAGTGGTTGCAAGTGGTTGCTCGTGGATGATTGAGTACACATTAGATACTAGGTCGATTTAGTCACATTTCATATTGCATATGCACGAGTATTTGTACTTGTTTATTGATGAAATTGAATATGTTATCATGTGGATGTTGCATGTGGATGAATGGTTGTGCACACATATAGTGTTTATATGACTAGGACTATTTGCATACATGTTGGATTCATGGCTCTAAACATATTTTGCATTTAGAAGACCACTTAGGCCTGATCATTTACATTAGATAAGTACATATACACACACCTTTTGCATATGATCATACAGCATTTAGAATCTTTTAAGGACAATGACTGCTCGTTGATGATGTTTTGAGTAGATGGATGATGGATGGTAGGATACGTTCTACCTAACTTGAAGATTTCAGGGACGAAATCATTTAAGGTGGGGAGAATGTAACAACCCGTATTTTGAATAACATGTTATAACGTAAATCAAGGCAGAATTAAATGTTAAAATTTGAATCAAGGAGAACGGACTTTGCCATTGCGTTCGTCTCGGAAAAATACGCGAAATAGAGTCCGAGTTTTCGAAAATCGGAGTCCGTATGACCTAGTTATGGCACGTCGAAGTTTTCAGAAAATCCAGAGTTCAAAAATAGTTCGAAATTCAAATCTGGAGCCAAACAGACTGGGCGGGAAAAATTCCCGCCCAAGTCCCAGGTCGACTGGGGTGTCGACTAGGGAGTCAACACGCCCAGGGGCAGGTCGACTGCCCAGTCGACACGGGTGTCGACCTGGGTGGTCCAGCCACTTTGGCTTGGTGCACCTGCTGAGTGTTTTGGGTCATGTTTTAAGGCCTGTTTCGGGATTTGATGGTTCAGATCTAAACTAGGGTTAATCCTATGGACTAAACTAACCTAAACTTCTATAGAAAGACCCCTAGACCTATCTTAAACCCTCATAGATCATTCTTGCAACGAAGTGCTGCCCAAATCCCTCTTGATCATGGCCTCCACCTTCATCTTCAAAAGCTTATGCATGAAAACTAGATTCAAGGCAAAGGAGCAAGCTTTCTACATCAAATCAAGGGTGTTGGTCATCATCTCAACATGGATCCTACGACAAGATTCTTACCCCTAATTCTCTAGCCTCGATTTGTAAGTTCTAGCTACTTCTAGATCTAAATGGTAGATTTAGTGTTGACATGGAATAAAATGAAAAGAAACACAAGTATGTTAGCCTATGTGAACCTAGTTTTGCCCCTTTCTTGAACCCATGACTTTGGGCTATGTTTTAGTGACTAAATCATGCTACGTATGTTGCGTTGGACTTAATTTATCATGCAAGTTTGGATCTTTACTTGTGGAATGATGGCATGAACCCTTAGAACCATTTTGACTTGTGAAACATTTTGGGTTTATGCATGTAAAAGAACCTAAAACCCCTCATGCCACTCACATGCATAAGATGATGGACCTAGGATATGATATCATGCATGCTTGAGACCAATCCTCTTATGATATCAAGCATGTTAGGGGCCAATCCCTTTATGCTATCATACATGTTTTGAGGCCGATATGCAATATGCTAGTTATGTGAACACCTTTACGTCACCATGTTTAACTTGTGATTCACCTTTGCCAACTTATACCCTCTTTTGTCATATTTTTCCTACTATGTTGATTCGCTTTCATGTGCGTTGGGAATACGTTTTGGGTAGTCTAGGCAAAGCTTGAAATTTGCTATGAACTTGACATGAAATTACATGTAACATGTAATGGTAATAAACATGGGGATGACACTTAGAAAAATATGGAACATGTGAACTTGACATGAATTATACCAAGAAATAGGACAATAGGCATAAGTGAAAAACATGGACTTAATCAAGGCCTAAATTTGACATGAACATGCTACGTAGTAAAACATGAAAGTGGCCAACTCGAGGTTGGGTTGAGTTTGTAGCATAAATCTACCCGGAACCGCCCGGCCAATCCAGTAGCTACAAACAATAGGACCCAATGTGAGTAGTTGGTCATATCGCGCTTGAAACCCGAGGTTAGACTAGGTTGTGGTGTAAATCTGCCCGGACCCGCCCGGCGTAACCAGTAACCACAACAACGTCTAATGTGAGAGGTTGAGAGTGCATTAATTTACTTAATACCACATGATAAGGTTAATTAAATTTGGCTAGTGACACTTAACTGATATGACATGAATGGGTAGGTTAAGTAAGACCGAACTTGATTACTTAAAGACACTTAACCATGTAACACGATTAGTAAATGGGTTAGTTTAACCTAAATGGGTTGATAACACCCGACCGGGATAACGTGGGGCGTGGTAGGGTTGAGTAAACACACGAGGGGAAAATACTTAACCATTATAAATATGACTAGTGGATGAGGGTTAAGTTAACTTACACTTAACCAATCTAACGTGATGATTTGATGAGGTTAAGTTAACCAATACTTAACCAATCTAACATGATAACTTGATGAGGTTAAGATAAATTACACTTAACTAATTTAAACACAATGATTTAATAGGGTTAAGTAACCTATACTTAACCAATTATACACGATGATTTAATGGGGTTAGGTTAACCAATTTGACTCGATAATTTTGAATAGGCTAAGTTAACCAATACTTAACCAATTTGACTCGGTAACTTGATGGGGTTAAGTCAACCTACACTTAACCAATCTAACATAGTAATTGGATAGGGTTAAGACACGAACCACTTGAATATACTTAACCAACTCGACTCGGTAATTTGATAAGGATAATCTATTCTTAACCAACCACGATAACGCGATAAGGTTAAGCCGTGAACTTCTTGATATACTTAACCAACTTGACATATGGTTTGTAGGGCTAAGTCTTGAACTTGAACACTTAGCCAATTTTGACATGCTTCTAGATGGGTTAAGTCATGAACTTGAATGACAACGCTTAACCCATTAGATAAAACCCTAGTTCAGGGGGACTAAGTGGAAAACAATAGTTAACAAGGACGACGGGAAAGGAAGCTAAGTGATAAACCTTAGTTAAGGATAACTAAGTAATAATTCTTAGTCAAGGAAATTGGACCAGTTCATAATAGATGAGTAACCCGATTCGGTAGGTCGTAGCTTCAGCAAATATACGAGGTGGGACAATATCTGATTTAGATAAAGGCTCCAACGAAATGGGTGACGAAGCGGTAGCTTCGGGGAACGTGAGGATACTCTTGGTATCCCTCTATGAGGTGGCAGATGATCCTCCTGGGCTCACAGAGGTTAAGGTCTGCGGTAGAAGAGCCAAGGGTATGCCTTGGTTGCTGTGCGAGCAACCTAAAGACTGGGGTGGATTAACGCGGGGTCGGCGATATTTTTACGCTAGCCCTAGATAGCACATCGTCGGCCACCTACCATCTTTAGTCAATCGTGTACGTACGGAAAGGCCGAGAACACCTAACAGACCATACTTGCTATCTAGTTATGGGTAAGGTAGGCCATTTGGGAGTGGGGCATTGATGGCCGTAGTGTAGTTCTCATACATGATTTTTCTTGTTTTGCCTTTTAGTAGTTGAGGGAGGGGTCACGTGGGACCATAACCACAGGTAGAAAAACAGACCTTAATATCTGCATTGGCAGATAACCTAAAGCTCCCGACCGAGTCCTGTATTCTGTCACGGAACTCGGATCCACATTGAGATACATGTGCACCTAGACATGGAAAAACGATTCACGATACATACATGGGAAAAAGGGCATGGTTGACGGGTAGCATAATCCCTAGTGGCCCTAGGTGGTTTGAACCCAAACCGAGATACGAAAACGTTTATTAGGTAGCATAATCCCCAGTGGTCCTGGGTGGCAAAAACCTTAGTTGAACACGCGATAGTTCTTGATAAGAAAACATAGTTAGATAAAAGATGACAGTCCAAATGATTTCAAGGATCAAATGGTACTACGTTGAAGTAGTGAGAAAGCCCGCACGAGGTAGGGCAAAGGACTGAACTTATACATGGAAAGAAACACACGAGTTGAGAAAACCTATATATGCGATATATTTGGTCGACATGGACCATTTCATGACATTGGGCAAGGGACATTTTATAGTTTACACATAACACGGGTTGGGATACTAGTACGGGAGGTGCAGAGCAAATATACATGGTAGATACCTCGGGATTTTATACTTGATAGAAACCTGACAATGTGATACCTTAGTTTATCTTGATACAGGGGTTCATCCTGTTATCTTGGTCTAGCTTATCTATCTTGTCATCATCCTTATGTTTACTTTCAGTTTAGGCATGTCATGTTACTTTTACCTGTTTTTATGCTGGAAGTAGATAGGACTTACCAGTCTTTATGACTGACCCCGTTTTCTTTCGCCTCTTTGTCTTCCGTCCCCCCCCCCCCCCCCCCAGGTTTTCAGGGAGGAAATGCTGTTGTTTAGTTCGGACCTCTTATGCTTGAAGGTCATCATGTATAGCTTGGTCTTCTCTTGGCTATGGCTGCTTCACCGCTTTATTTTGGGGAATAATTTATGAAAAGGTTTATGCTTCTTTACTATTGCAAGGCAGGTTTTGATGTATTATGATGAAAAAGGCTTTAGACCTTATTTTATAAGGTAATTGTTTTACTTTCGCTGTTTTATATATGTTCTGTCTTGTAATATTTCTGTGCATGTTTACCTCGATAATACTTCACCAAACCTAGTGCATTCCCTTTGTGAGTGACCCTAGCGGAGGTGGGGTGTTACATTCGCTCATTCTCGTGTTTGATACTAAAGTTAAAAGAAATCTACTGCAGGTTTATTTCTGCCAGGCTCTTGACGAATCCTGGTCATCAATTGTATAGAAGAAAAAAAACTCAATCCATAGTGTTATGCACCTTACACATCTAATTTTCCAAGAATAACACTTTTCAAGTCAAAAGAAGTTACTTTCTATATTTAGTACTCAGTTGTAAATTTCTATACATATTCAACTGTATTGGCATAAAGTTCTAGTTCATAAACATTGTCACTGACATTGCATAGTAAAGAATTATTGTATCTTACAAGTTACAACAGTACAGTGGGGATCACTGCAACAACTTAGAAGAACATTGATATTTAGTGTAAAACCATTAGGCCGTCAATTTATGGTGATATATGAATTATCTTTTGAAAAATATACTTGTTGCAACTGTATAACACCTGATAGAGTATTTGTCACTCAGTGGTATTCAGCTACTCCTTCAAAAATTAGAAAGCGAGGTTTTCAATTCAATACATGCGTCAGTTCCTATATTTTCCTTACATATAGCACCTCTCACTAAAATACTGGAAAGTAAAATGTAGAACAAAGTTTATTATGCTATAGATAGAAAATCATATTGTTGCATATATAAGTTATAACATAACTTCAACTGTGAACAGGAATTGCTTAACCTTAACGATATCCAAAACGCGACAAAGCAAAAGTTTAAGGAAATAAAAGCAAGTACAATAGGGTGAATCACATTTTTTTCACATAATTGAGGGAATTACAAGTTGAAACTTGAAAGTGGTACTGGAGCAAGCCTATGTAATAACTTGGGGTAAGAAAAATTATTTCAACAGTGTCATACCTTACAATATTTAATTTATTAAAATATTTACCTTTCTCCAAGTGACCTAGAAGTTATGCATTTAATCGTAACATATCTATCGACTCCATCCTTTCTCCTTAACTAGTGTCCGGATTAAGAAGAGTAGCTGCTTCCAAGGACAAAGAAGTAATTATGTCCATCCAGCTATCTTTATCCTTTTCTCCTGCCATTGGTACATTTTTAGCTTGAAAAAGTTAGGCAATTAATGCTCTGAAATACACATCGACTATGTTTTTCATTGCATTCTTATGCTCCTCACATGATTGATCTCTGCTAAAGCTATTGGTTGTCAGATAACCCTACTCTCTTGAAGCACCTTCATAACCATGTAGTCATTGTCATAAAAGTTTGTTGATTCATTTTGATTTTCATCCTCTACATCTTCTGGTACAAGAGGATCCATAGTAACTATTTTCAAAACCTTACATTATATATTGGAAATGGACTGCTATAAAAAATATTACTTCTTTTTTCATATTCATCTTATGGGAAGGGATATCCTATGTTATCAAGAGGGAAGACTTCATTGGAATGAATATCTTCGTTTGAGACTTAACCATTCTTTGATCGATGTGTGGTCAAATTCTTCATACTCAACTAGCTGAAAATATTTAATGAAAGATTGGAAATGTTGTGCTTTGGTATCAGAATGATGTGCATTATGTTCATCATCTTCATCATTAGTTCTGAAATAAGTAGAATGAAGGATTAAAAATAATTAACTATCAAGTAAATACAAATAACACAAATTGTCAACTATTAATTCTAATTCATACTGAGTGGTTCCGTATCGGTAACTCAACGCCATTAGACAAGTTATGTATAATATCGCTTAAGTACATCAAAAATTAAGTGTCAAAATGTTTTCCAAAAAATAACGCTTGAAACAGCTTAACATGATGTCATTATTTTGCTATCAAGGTAAACAAATCAAATATAAGTTGTACTAAACTAAACTGTTAGAACCATGCCAAAATCATGATTTGGAAGCACCTCAAATTAAGAACCTTAAAAGTTGTAAAATCGAGCGATGTCAAACTAAACATACAACTCATTATAAGGTCCAAATGCAACTGTAAGACTTATGTCCAATGCTTGCATATAGTTTATTAGTATTCTGCTTTTGCGCATGATAATATACTAATGTTTAGAGATCCCCTCATTAGAATGTAAAAATGGTTAGCTATGTTAGATGCCATTAAAAAAATGGGTAAAAATTGGATGTGACATGCAAATACAAAATAAAACATATATCCTGATTATATTTACACAAACATTTACGTAATAATTGATTGACAAAATACAAAAGTATAGCAGAGGCACAAAATGATGAGGCTTTTCGGTGCTACTATTCTAAAACATAAACTATATCAGCCTGGATTAGCACCAGTATTAGACACCCAAAATGAAAACTTTGTGGTATATAAGTCCAATTTTTATTTTTAACTCCTACTATTATCAGTAATTGTACTATCATAGTCTGTTTATTTTTGTTTGACCCTTTTGATAGTATGAAGAAACCTAAGGGATATGAAAATTTTCAGAGATGATTAGGAAGTTGCATGACCAGGAGAAATCCAAAATTTTCAATTAGTTGCCTTTCGTGAAATAACTTATTTCTGTATTATTATGCTACTCTGCAGATTGTTTATTCTGTTTATTATTTACTT
Source organism: Allium sativum (assembly GCA_030737875.1). Classification (NCBI taxonomy): domain Eukaryota; kingdom Viridiplantae; phylum Streptophyta; class Magnoliopsida; order Asparagales; family Amaryllidaceae; genus Allium; species Allium sativum. The sequence continues at coordinate 298,723,545 of CM060925.1, read as the reverse complement.
ATCATGAAAACTCAACGCCACCGTGTTAGAAGCCTAGCGAATTTGTATTGTATTGCAATAAATCAAGCTTGCTCCAATGCTGTTGGGATGAAAACATGGATGAGACAGCTAGGAACAATAAAGACTTGTTAGTTAATTATGTTCTTAAACCATGGAATTATGTAATGTACTTATGACGAGAAGTATTAAATTGAAAACACTAAGGGTGTGTACTGTACATAAATAAATCTAACTACAAAATAAAACAGATCTAACTACAAAATAAAACAGATCTGACTATAAAATAAAACTTCAAGCCCTAAATAAAGAAGAGGCAAACCTCAAAACTGAAGGAGAAAGATTGAGGACGATTTTCGGTAGATCTTTTAAGGTTGGGGTTAATTGGCTTCATAGAAGGAGGTTGCGATTCATGCTTCTGGAAGTGGTGAAGGCGATTCAGGCACAATGAAAACAATGGTCTTGGTGAAGGCGATTCCGTAGGCGCGAGTATCGAAAACGATGTCTAGGGTTCGAAGCAGCGGTGGAGGAGCGGGCTTCGCCTGGAGTAGAGGAAGAGCAAGAATAAGGTGCGCCTTCTCCGGCGGTGGTTGAGGGACGCTGTGGTGACCCGTAACTTCCCCGGTAAGGAAAGCAGGGATTACCTTGAGAACATGGCTAAATAGAACGCAAACAGAAGAACATTTTATTGTTAATTACAACAATTCTATCAGAATACAAGAATATGCAGAGTATGAATAAATATTATACAACAGAAAAATATCAGAGATTACAATAAATTATATAGCAGCGGAAAAACAATATAAAACACAACAGAAAGTAATACACGGATACGGAACTTTTCGAGCATCGTTCCAGCTGTAAATCAGGATCCTGTGAATATAAATCTGCAAAACCAAAACCATTAGCTGCCCATGTCGAAAATAGGGGCACCTAGAGTTTAGGTTAAAACAATAAACTTCAGGTCAGTCATGTGACTGGTGTGAGAACTAAAACAGTTATTCAAAACTTTACTTTAAAAATAAGGTAAACTAAGGGACCACGCCGTATAACACGGAATGGGTTTCCTCCCAAGAATACTAGTGCATAGAATAGAACAGCGCAATGCTTTTTGGAAAAATGAAGCTATTATAAGACCCAGGTCCCATCACACAATGCAACGCAAGACGGAGGATAGGGTTTTCCCTTATAATAGCCAAACATGCTTGGTACGTTTAAAACAAATCATTTGATACTATAATAAGTGTATAGTATCAACACAATTTCAATCATAAATATCAATCATAGACGGCATGGGTACCATATATCATGTCGCCATACTAGGCTCTACAAATAAAACCGAAATATCTCGTATTGGAAATTGGATTTCCGTCATGAGTCGAGGCAAGGGGCAAGCTCCTCTCCGCTTCGAGACACTCTAGCAAATGCCTCGGGACTACACACTCTGGGTAACCCCCGGATGCTTCAGGGCTGGTCTTCCCTTACGTTTGAGGATTAATTATTCTTGTGCACATGTTTCCCGGTCCTAACAGACCTAAAATCGAGCGCCTCGCATTCCAACAACCACATAGGTAAAAATAATATAAATGTCAGCCAGTTTAAGCACTGACACTACCCATAGCTAGAAAGAAACGTCGTGCTCTCCCTGCAGTCACTATCCCGTTTTTTACTCATACCGGGGTGTAAGACTCGCGAATCCACGATATACACAAAGCTATGCCACGTAGGCCGTGCTCTAATCATCAACCACAAGACTTTGCTTTTCAACATAAGCCTTGATCATTTGCCACTTAGGCATGCCACACAGGCAATTCACTCCATGCGACTGATGTCTATCGATATACAACCTCTGAGCTCGTACGTCTCAGAGAAGGGCGTTAAGCAAGAGAATAAATTCTCCGCCGCCAAACAGATGTATATTTAATAGAGATCAATCAACACAGAATAAAATCCAATGTCAGACAAACGGTCTATTTACAAGTTCGTTTTGGGTCTGAACGAAACCGGAGGCACTTTCCTCGCATATCCATCAATCTCCAAGTACGTATGGACGAGCACCAACTGATTCCCTCCTCTTGGGTGTACATTCCAATCAAGATCATCAGTAATCACCCAAACGATGTGAAGACTTCCGGTCTTCAACCACCATCTTCATCTTCGACATATCGTCGAATCGGTTATTCAGAATGAGTATAAACCCGGCCTTTCTGAATAACCCGCGTATATAATAAATGAATGTTACACAAACACAACATACGCCTCATTCCAATTCATCAGTCACTAACCGTAAATTAGCAAGAGAACAATTCCCCAAATATTAACCCCGAAGTCCGAAACCAACATCAGATCAATACCCAGGAAACCATTCTTCTTAGCTAACCTACCGTTAGTTTCTAAATTTCACATTCTTAGGGAAAGGTTCCCATTAATTTTATCAAAGATAAATCCTTTTAAATTTATTCTTTAGTCTTCCTTTGGATGTCATTTCAAACCACGTTTAGGTTTTCCAAACTAGTCGGGATTAGCGAACCACATCGAAGTAATTATTTATTTTATTTCCCAATCCCAACCTATTCATCCCATGAAGCAAAACTGGTAATACTCCATATCTAACACCACGGTGTTATCGGTAAAATTAGTTACCATTTCACGTTCAAATCTAATTAAAGATTTAACTATCGCATTGGAGCAAAACTGGTGATACTCCATTCTCGTCCACTTTCCAAATTTGATAATTTGATAATTTAAATTATCAATTCACATTTCAATCTAATTACAGATTCATTAAAACTCCTTTTACTGGGTTAAAGAACTAATGCCATTTAAAACACAGTTCACGATAAACCCACAAATCAATTCTAATTCAATTCCAGTTAAATATATTAGAAATTTTGGTTATTTAAAACCCATTGCAAATCCAATTTATTCATTTAAAAATAATTGAGTTTTAATTTTAGTTCAAAACTAGTTCATTTCGATAAAAATCTATTTTTATCTTTACAAATGTGGGATTTTTCATCCCAGTTTTTCACAAATCATTTCTTATGATTTTACACAAATTATTGATATTTTTAATAATTTTATCAAGGCCCGTACAGTCGATTTCCAACAACGGCCATCGAACTGCACTTACAACGACCTTTTCTGAAATTGATTTGGACGTATCTCCAAATCCAACCGTCAGATTTCTAATCTCTTGTATTCGTTAGAAAGCTCTTTTCGATACGAACCCAAATGTTCCGGTTTTAGGAGAATCCGACGGTCGGATCTCCCGTAATGTCCGTTCGAAGCCAATGGTCGAAATTCACGAACTGTCGCGGCGTGGCGCGTTCTGTTCAGGCCATTATATAATATATATATATATATGTGTATATATATATATATATTAAATATATTTCGTCGATTTCCTATTAAAATGAATTTTATAAATCATTTCAAATTTGTTTCAAAAACGATTTCAACTTTCATTTCAAATTCAAATCAGAATCGAATTTTCCATTATAAATTCTTTTTACATTTATTTCTATTCGATTTCAATTCAGATCGATTTCAATTCGATTTGAATTCATTTCAATTCGAATTCACTTTCTTTATATTCATTTCAATTTGAATTCATTTTACATTCAATTCAATTAGAATTCATTTTATATTCAATTCAATTTGAATTCACTTTATATTCAATTCAATTCGAATTCATTTTATATTCATTTCGAATTCATTTTATATTCAGTTCAATTCGAATTTAGTTTATATTCAATTCAATTCGAATTCATTTTATATTAAATTCAATTCGAATTCATTTTATACTCAATTCAATTCGAATTCATTTTATATTCAATTCAATTCGAATTCATTTTACATTCAATTCAATTCGAATTCATTTTACATTCAATTCAATTCGAATTCACTTTATATTCAATTCGAATTCATTTTATATTCAATTCAATTCGAATTCATTTTATATTCAATTCAATTCGAATTCATTTTGATTTCCACTTGCATTTCTATTTAATTCAATTTCAATTCGATTACAATTCGATTTGAATTCATTTCAATTCGATTTCATTTTTAAATATTCGATTTTTAAATATCTTTTCAATATTCATTATAAAAACGAATATAATCGATATAAATATCATTCGCGCAAAAATAGCGCATCTCTAATCAACACGGCTTTGTATTTTTCAATAACTTCGTTATTCTATTCAACAAATGAATATTTATTCTATTCAACACATGAATCTACATTTCTTTCAACGCATGACTAATCTCAACAAATGAGTACTATCAACACATAACTACTTTGTTATGTAATATATTTTATAAATTTTTGATTTCTATCGTTTAATTTTTAATCAAACTCTAACCGTAAATTAGTAGGAGAACGATTCCCTAAATATTAACCCCGAAGGCCAAAACCAACATCAGATCAATATCTAGGAGACCACTCATCTTATCTATTTCCCAGTTAGTTTCTAATTTTATATATGATAAAGATGTAAATTTTATTGTTAAAATATTTCATTCAACACATGAATCTATATTTCTTTCAACACATGACTAATCTCAACAAATGAGTACTGTCAACACATGAATCTTTATTTTATAGTATTCTTTATTTTTCCCAATTGGAATGTCAATTTCCATATAATGTTAATTATATGGATTCCATACAACACAGGTATATAATAGCAACGATAAATAATCAACCATCATCCAAAGTGCACCACACAACTGCATAAGCATTAAAAATAAATAATTAACGCTTACACAGTCTGTCGACCAATCGATCGACATACAATTAAATAATTGGGATTAGCGTATGCCAAATATCATCCTAATACCCGTGTGGGGTTTCAAACAATCAAACACAGATTTTATTTGTGCAGTTGGGCGATGTGTAAAATTTATCGTCCCAATCAATGTCCTTCAAATAGGTGTACATAAACAAACCGTCCGGTTTGTAAATTGATCGACGCTAGTCTATGAATTAGAAAAGCGCGACATTTGTAATAAATTCTGCAAGCATACAGGTGTGTAGCATACAGGTCGAACACAGGGAGGTGAATTAAATTAAATTATCTATCTAATCTCTTGGGCGAGTTAGACCAAACAGGAGGTTGATTTTGCAAAACAAAATAAAAAGTGAAACTACAATTAAAAGATGCAATTAAATTTACTGCAAATTCGAATCTAATCGGATCTGTAATAAATTCAACGATTAAAGATAAAATAGAACAATGGAAATAAAATTGCAGAACAGAATTAAACGAACAGAAAATAAGAATTAGGATTACCGCTGAATCTAATCAGACGGTCAATCACTAATGAAAATAAGTGAAAAATACAATTAATGTTCTACCGAATCTAATCGTGTAGACAACACTAATTGCTAAGAAATTAGAAAATAGCAGAAAAATAAAGAAGAACTTTGTTAATGGCAGAAGAATTACAGAATAATCGATGGTTGTTACAATGAATACAATGGGTATTTATAGGCGATGTAGCCTCCATCCTATATGACTTTTGGGCCAAGAAATATCTCTTGAGATATTCTATTTACGAATAAAAGAGATATGGATATAGATTTGAGATGTTCTATGAAGATTCTCCCTCCTTTATTGCTGACATGTGGCATTTGATTGAGTTGCATTCTGGTAAATATATGTCAAGTCTTCTCCTTAATGGCAAGTAAATATGCAAGATTTTCAATTGATTTCTTTGAGAAGAAAATGTCTAGCTCTTCAAATATTAGTGCATAAATATATATATAATATAGCACTTGTCTCTTTATTCTTCAAAGTGACGGAGGCAATGTATATGTTCTTTTCTTCAGCAAAAAATAGGGCTTTGACGGTGGCTGAACTCAGAACACTCTGTCCAAATTTCCAGGCTTTATCAGTGTGCTACAGCTTCCTTTATGATTGAAAATTTGTTGATTCCAAGAAGTAGCATTTCCTATGCAATTGGTCTTTAATTGAATGAAGGAGACATTTATTTAACAACCTGTGAAAACACACGAAAATACCCAAAGTAATATTTATTTATTTACAATAAAGATAAGATATGAGCGTAAAAATAAACACATTTCTATGTCAATCAAATACCCCCACACTTATCTTTTACTCGTCCTCGAGTAAAACAAGAAATGAAAAACTAACTAGATAGGTCACACTTTCGTAGGAAACACGATTGCATTGAGCGTATGCAACAAGCCGTTAAACCTCTAGGTGTCCCTAGTAGGACGAGTGGTGTCTCGTGAGGGTTTTCAGCGGATACTACCCACAAAATCCAAATGTAGTATGCTATGATTCTAATGAAACTACATGAATGCAATGGACATATGCAAATAAAAACGAAAAATGAAAACACGACTTATTTCAGGAAAGTGGTACAACAAATTAAGTTAATAATTTCTAACCAGTTGATTTTATTTTAGATACCTCGACTTGTCACAAATTTTCAATATAAATCAAGTTCTCAAATGTTAAATTCCAGTTTGGCCAGTTAGTTCGGTCGATAACATAGTGCAGCCATGAAATAAATTCTTAGTTTGCTTGGCACAGTTTGCAAAGTGGTATTCTAATTTTCTCATGTATGGCTAGTCAAATCAATTAGGTCAAGAAGTGTTTGGGTATCATCGCTTATTCATTATTTTATAAAATTTTAAGATTTATGATTAAGTACATACACCTAACTGAAAAGACCAAGGTTTACCACCCATGCACTGCCTCGCGGACTAACGGAGACTGGGTAAAGAGCTTGGCGGATTGTGCAGGCCGACTTTGACTTTGTCAACAACGTGTTGGTAATCCTTAGGTGTCCAATCTCATAAAATGAGACCAAGATATTCCAACTTTGACTTTGTCAACAACGTGTCGGATAGAGCTTGGCGGGTTTGCACACCAACGCTCGATATACAAGCAATGTTGGATACCCTTGGATTACTATTATTATTATTATTGAATTTATAAGCACAAAAAGAGAGTTACGCGAATTCAACTTAACACAACTTAGTTTTAAAAATTTGACAAGCCATTATAAGTATTTTAAGTCCTCCACTTATTTAGACAAAGTCTACAATATAGAATAGATTTCATGGCCATCACCTAAGGATCTCCCTATGTACCGGTTACACTATTATCCCTCAAAATTAAACTTTTCATTATATTTCAAATTCGAATTTAGCTGAGAGAGAAAAATACTATCAACTGGCTAAAAATTGTAAACTTATTTTGTTGTATCAATTGAAAATGAGTCGTACTTCAAAAAAAATAATGGCATGTTACTACAGTCTAAAATGCATGATGGTCCTACTTAAATGGCTGAAAATAAAAAGAAATAAAAACAAAGGAAAATGAAAATGAATGAAATGCAGACTCCCCCCCCCCACACTTGAACTAAACAGTGTCCACACTGTGAACGTTTCCTAAATTTGAAAGATCGTACCTAAAGATGGATTGAATGTAAAATTATTTGCAGAATGAAATGCAATCTAACTATATGTAGGAATGGATCATATGTACAATGATATATGTGTTTACGATGCATGCGATGCAAAGAATTCCACCAACCATTTCCCCCACACTTGATTCTAGCCCGATGAGTCCCGTTCCCACTATGTCTAGGCATATTTTTTAATAAGCGCAGGTTTTTGAAAACCATCTCATCTTTAAACCTAGATTTATAGTCCAGGAGATAAATATTCAGGGTCGTCCTAACAAGAAGTTTTTCAATCAAGCCAACATTCCAAAAGTAATTCATGTGCTCAACAAATTTATCAGTGTAATTTTTCAAAAATTTGTGATCGTATATAAATTCAGTGAAATCTGAAATCTGAGTGTTGTTCAAGACTATGTGATCACATTTCTCATCATTAACTGACAATGTATTTTCGACACTGACAATTTCAAGTTCGTTGGAAGCTTTCTCAAGGTTAAAGTTTTCGAACTCGTGACGAGAATCCACTTCTTCCTTATTTGGTAATTCATCCTCGTACAATCCAAAGAATTCATGTTCGTCCAAATCCATTTCCAATTTTGAGTTTTCGAAAAATTCAACATTTTCATTTTGTTCAATTTCAAAGAATTCAAGTTTCTCGCAGCCCGAAAGAGGAAGATCAAAATCTAAGCTTACATCTTTTTCTTGAAAAGAATCGAAATCCAGATCATTCGTTGAATTTTGAACAACTTCATTTAGATCATTATTTTCAATTTCGAAAGTTGTTATTTGAAAATTTTCACCATCAGTAAAGAATGGACTATTTTCTGATTCATCTCTTGTTTGCATTTGATTCTGTTGCTCTCGTTGTTCTTTCAAAGTTGTCATTAAACAAAGAAGTTCATCCATCTTTCTATCTTTTTCATTAAGCTGTCTATCTAGCCTTTCTACCCTCTCTCTAAAAACGTAAAGATGGTATTCTTCAAAATCGTTGATTTGCGAGCTCTCGTTTTGGATTTCTTGAGTTTCAAAATTATAGTCCATATCATTTTCACAATCAAAATTACTTCCAATGTGGTGGTTGTTTGAATTTTCGTTTTGATATTGGAAATCATTTTGATCATAAAAATTATGTTCGTAACCAAAACTGTTAAAATTTGAGAGCGAATTGCAATTATGGTTATTTTCAAGATGTTGATATGGGCTATAATTTTGAAAACTTTGGTTTTCAACCCCATATTGATGTGGATCAAAGTTATATTGGGATTCAAAACTATTTTCATGTGGATGTGGCCCATAATCGAAATTGTTGAAATTTGAATTGAAGTCGTCATTTCGATCATAACTTTGATTTTGAAAATGTTGGTCATTTGAAGAAATTTGAAAATTGTTGGCATTGGGCTCACGAAATTTTGGAAAATTTTGCCTCATGAGTTGTAATTCAAAATCATATTCTTCAAGAGGACGTCTACTCCGACTATTATCCCACATTTCCCTCAAGGATTTTTTTGAATTAGACATTTGAATGAAGTCAGGGTAAGACATAAATTATTCTCACTTCAAAATAGTATAAAAGGACGAGTTGTGCTCTATTAATTAACTGACTCAATTAGAAGGGGGAAGCTGGTCTTATGACCGTTCACGTATAGTGTAAACACTAAGGGATACGACCAATGTTTTACGGGTAGTATGCAACCTCTTTTGCTAATAGTTCAATAAATTGAACTACTATATATCCGCGATCTAATTATATGAGACAGTTAACTTCACAAAGCACCACTTTTCAATTATATTATTTCAAAGTCAAATCAAGTTTTATAATTGAAAATCAACTAGAGTGATCACTTCAGGTATGTAAATTCGTGCCGCACAAACAAATTCAGAAATATCAACCACAGAACAGAACAACCACAAAAATAATAACAGAATTAAAAAAATTGTACACGCAAGCCGCTGCCCCTGCAGAAGATTTTTACAAGCAATTTCTACATTTTCAAAGCAGCTTCAGCACCTGTAGAGTTTAGAAAAATATTACCGTGGGGTATGGCAGTCCGTCCAGAAAATTTGAGTAGCTTCGGCGATTATAATCCAAGTGTTTGCAATTGTTTGACCTCTGAATTCATCATTTATTTGCTTGAACTCTTCCTTCGCTTAGTTTTGATTTGGTCTCCTTCCCTTTTTTTTTTTGGGAATAAAAAATAAAAATAAAAAGAAATAAAAACCCGACAAAATCAAGATTAGACAAGGACCAAACTTAGCTTGAAAACAAAAACAAAAACAAAAATGACAAAACAAATTGGGTTAACAATTTGACTCAAAAAAAAAAAAAAAAAAAACCAAAACTAACCTAACAAAACAACTCACGTGCCTTTATTCTCAGGAGCAACAGAAAAATAAAGCCATAACTAGTGGACTCACTCAACGTCCACATCAGGAGGAGAAAACAAATCGTGACATATACACCAAAAAGGCCACGCAATTCTGAAAAAAAAAATCACGCACGTATAAAGGAAACAGAGATATTCAAAAGTAAATAAGCCTCCTTTCCCAATATAAGAAACCGGTTTCCAGATAACTACGCCCCCAAAAAAATAAAAATAAATGCCCACTCAATTACACCCAGTCAATGAAAGAATAAAATCACGCCCATTCTATTATTTAATTCAGGAAACAAATCATGAATCATCAATTCTGGAAACAGTCGAATCCCCAACAATTCGCTCTTCCCTATTTATTCGGATCTGAAATCTTACTAGAAAATATGCGTCCTTTTACTTCAACAAACACTCTCACTTTTCTTCCAGTTGAGGGATGACGTCGATCGGAGATGAGGCTTTGACTCGGTGAAGGGTTGGGGTTGCAGGGAGTTCGGTGCTGATAGGGGGCACGGAGCTGTTGGTTTGGGTTCGGGTTTCGGATGTAAGGAGCGGTGCGCGAGTTGGGAGCTCTGACTCGGTGCTTTCTGTAAATTGCGGTGGTGGCTTTTGGCGTGACAGTGGTAACGTTGGTTGAAGTAGGGGTTTTGCGATGTGGAGTTTGTGAATTGCTGTGTCCTTTTGCGGTGGATGCAGACGGCTTAAAGCAGGCGGTGTACTGGAGAGTAGATGCTTGTGTTGTGGTGTAAGGTGAATATGTGGTGGGAGATGTTGTGTATGATTTGAGTTACGTGAAGATGAGGGTGGGGCTGTTTGCAGGAGGTGGAAATTGATGGAGTTTTCGGTTTTGTGAACTGAAGTGATCTGTTCTCTGGTTGTGTTATGATGTGGTCTGATGGCAAAAGGGAGGAAGGGTGGTTGTAATTCGGTGTTGGAAAGAAGTGGTGTAGAAATTGAAGGGGTTTTCAGTGATGGACTGGACTGTTGTGGTTTTGGGGAGCTTGTGCTTGAAGGTGATGATAAGGGGGACGCTGTAGACGAACGTGGTTTTCGTAACGGTGCAGAAACAACAAGGAAACAAATCAAGGCAGAAGAAGAAGAAAACTGCAAAAGATTTTTTTTTCTTTTTTTCTTTTTATGAAAAGAGGAAAGAAATTGTAAAAGAAAAGAAAGTGATAGGAGAAAAGGAAAGAAATAAAAGAAAAAAGTTGACAATTTTTTTTTTCTCTTGTTGGATGATTGATAGCACCAAGTATTGATACACCAAATCACCACTCAAGATATTTTTTTTATTTATAAAAGAAAACAAAAAGAAAATAAAATAAAAATAAAAACTAACACGAATCAGAAATCAAATAAATAACAAAATTTAATCGTTACCTCCCCGACAACGGCGCCAAAAACTTGATCGACGCTAGTCTATGAATTAGAAAAGCGCGACATTTGTAATAAATTCTGCACGCATACAGGTGTGTAGCATACAGGTCGAACACAGGGAGGTGAATTAAATTAAATTATCTATCTAATCTCTTGGGCGAGTTAGACAAAACTGGAGGTTGATTTTGCAAAACAAAATAAAAAGTGAAACTACAATTAAAAGATGCAATTAAATTTACTGCAGATTCGAATCTAATCGGATCTGTAATAAATTCAACGATTAAGATAAAATAGAACAATGGAAATAAAATTGCAGAACAGAATTAAACGAACAGAAAATAAGAATTAGGATTACCGCTGAATCTAATCAGACGGTCAATCACTAATGAAAATAAGTGAAAAATACAATTAATGTTCTACCGAATCTAATCATGTAGACAACACTAATTGCTAAGTAATTATAAAATAGCAGAAAAATAAAGAAGAACTTTGTTAATGGCAGAAGAATTACAGAATAATCGATGGTTGTTACAATGAATACAATGGGTATTTATAGGGGATGTAGCCTCCATCCTATATGACTTTTGGGCCAAGAAATATCTCTTGAGATATTCTATTTACGAATAAAAGAGATATGGATAAAGATTTGAGATGTTCTATGAAGATTCTCCCTCCTTGATTGCTGACATGTGGCATTTGATTGAGTTGCATTCTGGTAAATATATGTCAAGTCTTCTCCTCAATGGCAAGTAAATATGCAAGATTTTCAATTGATTTCTTTGAGAAGAAAATGTCTAGCTCTTCAAATATTAGTGCATAAATAAATATATATATATATATAATATAGCACTAGTCTCTTTATTCTTCAAAGCGACGGGGGCAATGTATATGTTCTTTTCTTCAGCAAAAAATAGGGCTTTGACGGTGGCTGAACTCAGAACACTTTGTCCAAATTTCCAGGCTTTATCAGTGTGCTACAGCTTCCTTTATGATTGAAAATTTGTTGATTCCAAGAAGTAGCATTTCCTATGCAATTGGTCTTTAATTGAATGAAGGAGACATTTATTTAACAACCTGTGAAAACACACGAAAATACCCAAAGTAATATTTATTTATTTACAATAAAGATAAGATATGAGCGTAAAAATAAACACATTTCTATGTCAATCATAAATGAATATTCATTTATTCACATTCACGTTAAAAATTATATTTTTAACAATAAAATATTTTTAACTATACAAATATTTTATTTTATTTCACATCACACAATCAGTTTTCATCACAACAAACAATCAAACATACAAGCCATCCATGGTCTGTGGATGACGGGTGTCGGGTGCTACTAAACACCGTCTGCATCCTAGTATATATTTTTAGCTAGAAAAACAAGATCTAAAGTGAGAAGTTCTCACCGACTAGCTAAACCAAACGCCACGACTCTTCATATGTAGAAATCTTCGCCGTGATCTCCTTTTGTCAATTTCATTGTCTGTAACCACTACATATATAAAAATCACATTTTTATATTGTTGCTATGTATATAAAAATTCTATTTTTATATCGCTACTATATAGATAAAAATTCTATTTTTACACCGCTACTGTATAGATAAAAATTCTATTTTTACACCGCTACTATATAGATAAAAATTCTATTTTTACACCGCTACTATATAGATAAAAATTCTAGTTTTATATCGCTACTATATAAAAATCATATCTTTTTTATTTCTTCTATATAAAAATCATATCTTTTTTATTTCTACTATATAAAAATCATATCTTTTTTATTTCTACTATATAAAAATTCGATCTTTCTTGCGTCTTTACTAAGTTAAAATATAAACTTTTATAAGTTAAAAACAAACTTTTTCTATATACGCATAATCAGATTTTTTTTTAAATGCTACTTTATTTTAAAACTGGAAATTAAAATCAAATAATAAACACTCACTGTCTTCTCCAGAGGGGTGGCTCACGTCCGCGGTGGAGGCGGGGTCCTTCAGCAGGCAGCGACTGTCGTTGCTTCTCCGGCGTCGGTCCTTGGGGTGCTTCGATTTTGGGTTAGACAGGGGCTTCGCGGTTTGAATCGAGCAAGGAGGGGGCGGAGGGGGTTTATCGCACTGAGGTGGTTAGAGGATCTAGGCGTGTTGAGTGGGGTATGCGCGCGACTGGGTCGCCGCTAGGGTTACGGTTCTTGAGGGGTTTGGGGGTTCGATTGGGGAAGCGTTGATGAGGGAGGAGGAGAGGGGCATCGCGAGGGGGGCTTCTTACCGGAGGTCGGCCACGCCAGTGGCGGCGCGCTGCTCGGAGGGGCAGCGGCAGCTCCTCCCCTTTTTTTTGTTTTGAAATGAACCGGGGGGGGGGGGGGGGGCTGAGGGTATAAGGGAGGGAGTTATATTTTTTAATTTAATTATTTAATTTCAAAAAGCAACTTTTTATTTTGAACTCAAAATCGAACCCACCGCCTGTCGTCTGTAGCTAATTACCCCCATTCCGAACACAATGGGATATGTATCGCAGGCTGATTCAATCGTTTCAATCAGTTTTCTTCAAAATCAAAATATAGCTCTATATATTGAATTTGAACGCGCATTTCAATTTACCGGGGCCACATATAGACTCTAAAAATTCCCAAAAAATATTTATAGCTTCGTATTGACGATACGATCCTAACAAAACTAATTTCGTCAAATTTTGAGACCGTTTGAAAAATGGCCATTTCCCAGTCGATTAAAATCAACTAAAACTGGTCAAATGCGTTTTACTCCGCCACGCTCACATATTGATTCGAAAAATTACGAACTTTGAAATGTAGTAATAATTTGACATCACGGATCCAAAAAAAGTGGTTTTGTCAAAAACCGAGGTCGTTTGCAAAATTTCCATTTTTAAGGGCCAGAATTCCATAGCGACTATTCTGAATTTTCAACTGGATGTATCTTTTTACCCCCGCTATGAAATTTCAATTTTTTGGATTCGTTGGAAAGATATTCTCAATTAGATTCTAATATTTTTGGTTTCGCCAAAATCCGGTTTATTTTGGATCCTGTACATTCATTTGAATTTTGAAATCGAATTATCGAACTATCGCGCCATTTTCAATTCCTTTTATACTTAAAATAAAATATTTATTTTCTAACAACGATCTATATAAATATATACGCGTTTGAATTCTATTTAAAATAAATTTCTCATCGATATTATTTAAAATAATCATTTTAAATATTCAAAATTCGCTAAAATTGCCAAAATAAAAATTTTAAATTGGCTCAGATTTTCGGGTTATTACAATCCCCCCCACTTAAAACTTTTCGTCCCCGAAAAGGAACGAAGCCGAAAGTTGTTTTACAAACCAACCCAACTTTCATTATTTTCGTTACGGCTTAAGTTCTTTAAATCTTCAGTTTCTAAGAACTTTTCAAATATTTCAGAAATTTGGCTAACACCCTAAATTTTCGAAAAAATTTGTCATAACCTCCCCTGCACCGGGGATTTCGGGATATTTCACATAGCCTCCCATGGCCTTCTTCAATCCAAAAAAAAATAAGCCAAGCGGCTAGCCAATCCGCTCATAAAATCTCCAAACCCCAATAAATTTGTAAACATGTACCTATTTATCGGGCAAACAATTTTATTCTCTGCTCTAGCCTCCTTGCTATGACCCGTTCAATGTAAGTACATGTATATGCATGCATTTTCAAACAATTTTCAATACAGTTCAATATTCAGTTCAATTTGGCATAATGGTTCAAAGTTTCAAACAAATAAACAAATAACACAACCATCAATCAATTAGGGAATTAACATTTCAAATTCATAATTTTATATATATATATATACAGAAAATCATATTTTTGATGCCAATTCACAACAATGTATTCTATCTAATTTTGGTTCTCATACCAGTCTAATGGAAATATATAAATATCTCATTTTCGAAACACGAACACAAATTCTGATGATGATATATCAATCATCAGAATCATCCCCGGGTGTCTAGAATGTGATTCTATATCTATCCAGTATATTAAAACTTCGAATATACATTCATGACGCGTACATACAAAATCTTTATATACTCGATAGTCCAAATTCAATACAAATAAAATATTCAAATACGTATAAGGTTTAAATTTTCAAAACAAAGTTGGTTTTCATTTTTTTTTAAATATACACTTCACACTCGTTCTAGGATACTACTGATCCCATCTCTAAAGAGTCATTCTAGTTGGATATTACTAATCCAATATCTGATGAATTCCTTCGTAAGGTTCTAATGTGTCTTGTTCTCGAGCTCTGTAAACCAAAGCTCTGATACCAACTGTAATGACCCGTAACTTCTCCTGTAAGCAAAGCACGCCTTGAGAACACGACTAAATAGAACGCAAACAGAAGAATATTTCATTGTTAATTACAACAATTCCATCAGAATACAAGAGTATACAGAGTATGAATAAATATTATACAACAGAAAAATATTAGAGATTACAATAAATTATATAGCAGCGGAAAAACAATATAAAACACAACTAAAAGTAATACACGGATACAGAACTTTCCGAGCATCGTTCCAGCTTTAAATCAGGATCCTGTGAATATAAATCTGCAAAACCAAAACTACTAGCTTCCCGTGTCGAAAATAGGAGCACCCAGAGTTTAGGTTAAAACAATAAACTCCAGATCAGTCATGTGACTGGTGTGAGAACTAAAACAGTTATTCAAAACTTTACTTTAAAATAAGGTAAATCAAGGGACCACGCCGTATAACACAGAACGGGTTTCCTCCCAAGAATACCAGTGCATAGAATAGAACAATGCAATGCTTTTTGGAAAAATGAAGTTATTATAAGACCCAGGTCCCATCACACAATGTAATGCAAGCCGGAGGATAGGGTTTTCCCTTATAATAGCCAAACATGCTTGGTACGTTTAAAACAAATCATTTGATACTATAATAAGTGTATAGTGTAAACACAAATTCAATCATAAATATCAATCATAGATGGAATGGGTACTGTATATCATGTCGCCACACTAGGCTCTACAAATAAAACCGAAATATCTCGTATTGGAAATTGGATTTCCGTCATGAGTCGAGGCAAGGGGAAAGCTCCTCTCCGCTTCGAGACACTCTAGCAAATGCCTCGGGACTACACACTCTAGGTAACCTCCGGATGCTTCAGGGCCGGTCCTCCCTTACATTTGAGGGTTAATTATTCCTGAACACACGTTTCCCGGTCCTAACAGACCTAAAATCGAGGCGCCTCGCATTCCAACAACCACATAGGCAAAAATAATATAAATGTCAGCCAGTTTAAGCACTGACACTACCCATAGCTAGAAAGAAACGTCGTGCTCTCCCTGCAGTCACTATCCCGTTTTTGACTCATACCGGGATGTGGGGCTAGCGAATCCACGCTATACACAAAGCTATGCCACGTAGGCCGTGCTCTGATCATCAACCACAAGACTTTGCTTTTCAACATAAGCCTTGATCATTTTCCACTTAGGCATGCCACACAGGAAATTCACTCCATGCGAGTGATGTCTATCGATATACAACCTCTGAGCACGTACGTTTCAAAGAAGGGCGTTAAGCAAGAGAATAAATTCTCCGCCGCCAAACAGATGTATATTTAATAGAGATCAATCAACACAAAATAAAATCCAATGTCAGACACACAGTCCATTTACAAGTTCGTTCTGGGTCTGAACGAAACCGAAGGCACTTTCCTCGCATATCCATCGATCTCCAAGTACGTCTGGACGATCACCAACTGATTCCCTCCTCTTGGGTGTACAGCCCAATCAAGATCATCAGTAGTCACCCAAACGATGTGAAGACTTCCGGTCTTCAACCACCGTCTTCATCGTTGACATATCGTCGAATCGGTTATTCAGAATGAGCATAAACCCGACCTTTCTGAATAACCCGCGTATATAATAAACAAATGTTACATAAACACAACATACGCCTCATTCCAATTCATCAGTCACTAACCGTATATTAGCAAGAGAACAATTCCCCAAATATTAACCCCGAAGTCCGAAACCAACATCAGATCAATACCCAGGAAACCATTCTTCTTAGCTAACCTACTGTTAGTTTCTAAATTTCACATTCTTAGGGAAAGGTTCCCATTAATTTTATCAAAGATAAATCCATTTAAATTTATTCTTTAATCTTCCTTTGGATGTCATTTCAAACCGTGTTAAGGTTTTCCAAACTAGTCGGGATTAGCGAACCACACCGAAGTAATTATTTATTTTATTTCCCAATCCCAACATATTCATCCCATGAAGCAAAACTGGTAATACTCCATATCTAACACCACGGTGTTTTCAGTAAAATTAATTTCCATTTCACGTTCAAATCTAATTAAAGATTTAACTATCGCATTGGAGCAAAACTGGTGATACTCCATTCTCGCCCACTTTCCAAATTTGATAATCTAAATTATCAATTCACATTTCAATCTAATTACAGATTCATTAAAACTTCTTTTACTGGGTTAAAGAACTAATGTCATTTAAAACACAGTTCATTATAAACCCACAAATCAATTCTAATTCAATTCCAATTAAATATATTAGAAATTCTGGTTATTTAAAACCCATTGCAAATCCAATTTATTTATTTAAAAATAATTGAGTTTTAATTTTAGTTCAAAACTAGTTCATTTCGATAAAAATCTATTTTATCTTTACAAATGTGGGATTTTTCATCCCAGTTTTTCATTAATCATTTCTTATGATTTTACACAAATTATTGATATTTTTAATAATTTTTTCAAGGCCCGTACAGTCGATTTCCAACAACGGCCATCGAACTGCACTTACAACGACCTTTTCTGAAATTGATTTGGACGTATCTCCAAATCCAACCATCAGATTTCAAATCTCTTGTATTCATTAGAAATCTCTTTTCGATATGAACCCAAGGGTTACGGTTTTAGGAGAATCCGACGGTCGGATCTCCCGTAATGTGTGTTCGAAGCCAACTGTCAAAATTCACGAACTGCCACGGCGCAGCGCGTTCTATTCAGGCCATTATATATATAATATATGTATATTATATATATTTCATCGATTTCCTTTTAAAACGAATTTTATAAATCATTTAAAATTTGTTTCAAAAACAATTTCAACTTTCATTTCAAATTCAAATCAAAATCGAATTTTCCATTATAAATTCTTTTTACATTTATTTCTATTTGATTTCAATTCAAATCGATTTCAATTCGATTTGAATTCATTTCAATTCGAATTCACTTTCTTTATATTCAATTCAATTCGAATTCATTTTATATTCAATTCAATTCGAATTCATTTTATGTTCAATTCAATTTGAATTCACTTTATATTCAATTCAATTTGAATTCATTTTATATTCAATTCGAATTCAGTTTATATTCAATTCAATTCGAATTCAGTTTATATTCAATTCAATTCGAATTCATTTTATATTCAATTCAATTCGAATTCATTTTATATTCAATTCAATTCGAATTCATTTTATATTCAATTCAATTCGAATTCATTTTATATTCAACTCAATTCGAATTCATTTTATATTCAATTCAATTCGAATTCACTTTATATTCAATTCGAATTCATTTTATATTCAATTCAATTCGAATTCATTTTATATTCAATTCAATTTGAATTGATTTTGATTTCCAATTTCATTTCTATTTAATTCAGTTTCAATTCGATTACAATTCGATTTGAATTCATTTCAAGTCGAATTCATTTTTAAATATTCGATTTTTAAATATCTTTTCAATATTCATTATAAAAACGAATATAATCGATATAAATATCGTTCGTGTCAAAATAGCGCATCTCTAATCAACACGGCTTTATATTTTTCAATAACTTCGTTATTATATTCAACAAATGAATATTTATCCTATTCAACACATGAATCTACATTTCTTTCAACACATGACTAATCTCAACAAATGAGTACTATCAACACATAACTATTTTTGTTATGTAACATATTTTATAAATTTTTGATTTCTATCATTTAATTTTTAATCAAACTCTAACCGTAAATTAGTAGGAGAACGATTCCCTAAATATTAACCCCGAAGGCCGAAACAAACATCAGATCAATATCAAGGAGACCACTCATCTTATCTATTTCCCAGTTAGTTTCTAATTTTATATATGATAAAGATGTAAATTTTATTGTTAAAATATTTCATTCAACACATGAATCTATATTTCTTTCAACACATGACTAATCTCAACAAATGAGTACTGTCAACACATGAATCTTTATTTTATAATATTCTTTATTTTTCCCAATTGGAATGAGGCCCAATCAATTTCCATATAATGTTAATTATATGGATTCCATACAACACATGTATATAATAGCAACGATAAATAATCAACCATCATCCAAAGTGCACCACACAACTGCATAAGCATTAAATATAAATAATTAATGCTTACACAGTCTGTCGACCAATCGATCGACATACAATTAAATAATTGGGATTAGTGTATGCCAAATATCAACCCAATACCCGTGTGGGGTTTCAAACAATCAAACACAGATTTTATTTGTGTAGTTGGGCGATGTGTAAAATTTATCGTCCCAATCAATGTCCTTCAAATAGGTGTACATAAACAAACCGTCCGGTTTGTAAATGAATATTCATTTATTCACATTCACTTTAAAAATTATATTTTTAACGATAAAATATTTTTAACTATACAAAATATTTTATTTTATTTCACATCACGCAATCAATTTTCATCACAACAAACAATCAAACATACAAGTCATCCATGGTCTGTGGACAACAGGTGTCGGGTGCTACTAAACACCGTCTTCATCCTAGTATATATTTTTAACTAGAAAAACAAGATCTAAAGTGAGAAGTTCTCACCTACTAGCTAAACCAAACGCCACGACTCTTCATATGTAGAAATCTTCGCCGTGATCGCCTTTTGTCAATTTCATTGTCTGTAGCCACTACATATATAAAAACACATTTTTATATTGTTGCTATGTATATAAAAATTCTATTTTTATATCGCTACTATATAGATAAAAATTCTATTTTTACACCGCTACTATATAGATAAAAATTCTATTTTTACACCGCTACTATATAGATAAAATTCCTATTTTTACACCGCTACTATATAGATAAAAATTCTATTTATATATCGTTATTATATAAAAATCATATCTTTTTTATTTCTACTATGTAAAAATCATATCTTTTTTTATTTCTACTATATAAAAATCATATCTTTTTTATTTCTACTATATAAAAATCACATCTTTTTTATTTCTACTATATAAAAATCATATCTTTTTTATTTCTACTATATAAAAATTCGATCTTTCTCTCGTCTTTACTAAGTTAAAATATAAACTTTTATAAGTTAAAAACAAACTTTTCTATATACGCATAATCAGATATTTTAAAATGCTACTTTATTTTAAAACTGGAAATTAAAATCAAATAATAAACACTCACTATCTTCTCCAGAGGGGTGGCTCACGTCCGCGATGGAGGCGGGGTCCTCCAACAGGCAGCGACTGTCGTTGCTTCTCCGGTGTCAGTCCTTGGGGTGCTTCGATTTTGGGTTCGACAGGGGCTTCGCGGTTTGAATCGAGCAAGGAGGGGGTTTAGCGTGCTGAGGTGGTTGGAGGGTCTGGGCATGGTGAGTGAGGTATGCGAGCGACTGGGTGGTAGCTAGGGTTATGGGTCTTGAGGGGTTTGGGGGTTCGATTGGGGAAGCGTTGTTGAGGGAGGAGGAGAGGGGTGTCGCGAGGGGGGCTTCTTACCAGAGGTCGGCTATGCAAGTGGCGGCGCGGCGGCGCGCTGCTCGGAGGGGCAGCAACAACTCCTCCCCTTTCTTTTTTTTGTTTTGAAATGAACGGGGGGAGTGGCTGAGGGTATGAGGGAGGGAGTTATATTTTTTTATTTTAATTATTTAATTTCAAAAAGCAACTTTTTATTTCGAACTCAAAATCGAACCCACCACCTATCGTCTATAGCTAACTACCCCCATTTCGAACACAATGGGATATGTATCGTAGGCTGATTCGATCATTTCGATCATTTTTCTTCAAAATCAAAATATAGCTCTATATATTGAATTTGAACGCGCATTTCAATTTACCGGGGCCACATACTGACTCTAAAAATTCCCAAAAAATATTTCTAGCTTCGTATTGACGATACGATCCTAACAAAACTAATTTCGTCAAATTCTGATACCGTTTGATAAATGGTCATTTCCCCGTCGATTAAAATCAACTGAAACTAGTCAAATGCGTTTTACTTTTCCACGCTCACATATTGATTCGAAAAATTATGAATTTTGGAACCTAGCAATAATTTGACATCACGGATCCAACAAAAGTGGTTTCGTTAAAAACCGAGGTCGTTTGCAAAATTTCCATTTTTAAGGGCCAGAATTCCATAGCGACTATTCTGAATTTTCAACTGGATGTATCTTTTTACCCCCGCTATGAAATTTCAATTTTTCGGATTCATTGGAAAGATATTCTCAATTAGATTTTAATATTTTTAGTTTCGCCAAAATCCGATTTATTTTGAATCCTGTACATTCATTTGAATTTTAAAATCGAATTATCGAACTACCGCGCCATTTTCAATTCCTTTTATAATTAAAATAAAATATTTATATTCTAACGACGATCTATATAAATATATACGCATTCGAATTCTATTCAAAATAAATTTCTCGTCGATATTATTTAAAATAATCATTTTAAATATTCAAAATTCGCTAAAATATCCAAAATAAATTTTTTTACTTGGCTCAGATTTTCGGGTTATTACCGACGCTGTTTCGATTGAAGGAGGAAGGTTTTCGTGGAGGCCATTACTGATTATTTGTGAAAAAATGATTTTGGGGAAAAGTTATTACGGTGGCAATAAAATGAAATGGGGATGGATTGTGAAGCCTCAAGAGAAAGACACGGTACAATGGGTATAAGGGCCAGACGCATAGGAAAAGAACAGGTGTGGATATATTTATCAGAACAAATAATTTTTTTCCAAGTATGGATACCAATAATTTGTCCAATGTACATACATGAAATTATACCCATTCAAATATAAATTTTAACTCAATACAAATAAATTTCCAAATAAATAAATTAGATTAAAATTCTCAAAATTAATTTATATTTCAAAATTTAAAATTTCTCAACAATATATCAATTTGTTTTTTTGGAAATATTAATGACATTTAATTTGAACCAAATTTAACCAAACAAATTTATTTAAATTAAATTATACTTCTCAATCATATTTTTAATAATTTCATTAATAATATATGTCAATTTGATTTAAAACATTAGTAATAATTGACAAATATTAACTATTTGAGAAAATTAACTATTATTAAATATTAAGAAAAATTATTTAATTACTACTTATTAACTATTAATTATTTAATAATAATTGACAAATATTATTGATTCCCATATTTATTATTAATTATTATAAAATATTATTAATATTAATATAATTAGTTATTAAATATAGATACTATAAACATGAAGTTTGTACAAGGCATCTCTATTACAATGAATAAAATGAAAAGTTGTGATATATATGTTTATTACAATAGTGATTTTTTCACAGTTGTAAAAAACATTTATTACAACAGTGCGTTTTGCACAGTTGTAAAAAAACATTTATTACAATAGTACGTTTTGCACAGTTGTAAAAAAAACATTTATTACACTTGTGCGAAACGCACTGTTGTAAAATTAAAGTTGTAATATGGTGTTTTTGTTGCAGTGAATTAACTGCCATATTTGAAATATAAATATTTTTGTCTCGATTTCCTTCAAAAATAAGATTTTGATTTCAATCAAATATACTGCATTTATTTTCAGAAAATGATATTTTAAAACCTTTATCAGATAATTGACTAATACTTAATAAATTGTGTTTTAAGTTCTTAACCAATAAAACATCCGGAATAAGAGGTGAATTAGATATACCGTAATTGCTCACATCGCCTTTGCTGATGATATATCCTTTGGA
Source organism: Allium sativum (assembly GCA_030737875.1). Lineage (NCBI taxonomy): Eukaryota > Viridiplantae > Streptophyta > Magnoliopsida > Asparagales > Amaryllidaceae > Allium > Allium sativum. The sequence goes on along the minus strand of CM060925.1, from coordinate 298,700,292 downwards.
GTTATCTCCAAATGTAACGGTTCCTCCTTTTGAGTAAATGATATTTGTTAGCATCTTCTAGTCCTCTATCATGTGTTTTGAGCAACCACTATCTAGTATCCATTTTCCTCTATTTTTGTTGAGTGGAACCTGTAAAAAATAATTTCAATTTTTTTTATTAGTACCCACTTCCTCCGTTAGGGTCCTAAGGGTTATGTCTTAGGAAGCCAAACCCAAGAGGGTTCAGGATTTCTTTTGAAAAAATAATTATCATTATAATGTACAAAATTTAAGAAATTTTTAATATATTTATTCCTAATAATAACATTATTTGTTTTCAGAATCCATGTACTAATATTTCTCAAGTATTTTTTCTTAGTAGAAATAATTAATTTGCTACTAGAAACTTCTAGTTTAATATTAGAATTTTTAGAACTGGGTTTCCTTTTTAATTTTTTATCATACCCTAATCCTTTCTTACAAAAAACTGGTTGAGAGTTTTCTAATATTTTAGATAAATTCTCTTGACCTTTGTTCAAGTTATTAACATTTTTAGAAATGCTTTCTAAATTAATTTTTAAACTAGAATTTTCCGATTCTATAATTTTAACTTTGGTATTTAAATCATGATTCTCATAAGCTAATAAATCGTTTTTATTCTTTCAAGTCTCGATTTCTTGACTCAACACAGATATTTGAGAAATTGCTACTGAATGAGATTCTTGTAATTTTCTAATTTCATTTTCTTAAATTTCTTTCTCATTTTCTGAAAGATCTCTCACAAATTCTGCTTTCTGCTTATCTTCTTTAGCTTGTTTAAACTTTTGCTTAAACATTTTCCTAGATTCTAAGATTTCAGTACTAATTTCTACTAATTCATCAAAAGTAAAATCACTTACATCACTATCCTTAGCCATGAAGCATACATTTGTTGGCTCATTGTCACTGTCATTGTCACTTTCTGAAGATGAATCTGAGTTGTCCCAAGTGACTGAAAATGCTCGTCTATTTGATTTTTCCTTCTTGTGATTTTTCTTCAATTCTGGACAATTCTTTTGATAGTGTCCAATCTTGTGACAGTTAAAGTATTCTACTAGTGCAGGGTCGGGCTCTTTTGATGAATTCTTTTTCATACTTTTATTTTGACCTTTTCTGTATTTTAGAAATTTTCTAAAATTCTTTGCTGCAAAAGGAATATCTTCTTCATTTGAGTCGAAATATTCTTTCTTAGCATGGAAAGCTAATTTTTTTATCATGTACCTGTGCTTCTTTACCTGCAAATTTACTTCATAAGACGTTAGATTACCAATCAATTCTTATGGTTTCATCATAGAGAGATCATTAGCTTCTTTGATTACTAATACTTTTTTCTCCCATTCGTCCGTTAGGGAGTTCAAAATTTTTGATACTATATCAAAATCGGAATACTTTTCTCCTAATCCTAACAAAGAGTGATAAATGTTTTGAAAACGTGAATACATATCATTTAAGGATTCATTTTCATTCATCTTAAAATTTTGAAACTGATTCTTAAGCATAGATATTTTACTTTGTTTAACCTTGTTAGTACCTTCATGAGTAATTTTGAGTGTTCTCCGGATTTCATATGCTTTATTGCACATACAAGTCCGGTTAAACTCATTTCTATCTAAACAACAATGCAACATGTACATAGCTTTAGCATTGGTAGTAGACTCTGCTTTTTGAGATGCAGACCATTTAGTAAATAGTGTAGTAGGTTGTGTGTACTCTTTTTGTGTGATATTCCATGCATCAAAACTATTTTCTTGCATGTATATCCTCATTCGTGTAGCCCAATAACTATAGTTCATGCCATTAAAGAAATATGGTCTAGCAATGGATTATCCTTCATAATATCAGGTGTTATTGCTAGTACTATTGTTATTATCCATATTATTTAAATACCAGATAACGGTTTTATGGTTAAATGATGACCTTGCTCTGATACCAAATGAAAAGTCGATGTGTACGACTTAAGCAGGATCTATATGGATATAGCGGAAATGTAGATGATATACTAACTAGCTAGTGTACAATAGTTATGCAAATAAATATAAACTAATATGAAATATCATGAATAAGAAAATGCAGTAAGTAAAGTAAAGTGTCACCAGGAATTTTATACTGGTTCGGACTTCCCGTCCTACGTCCAGTCCCGAAGCTCCTCTTCGGAATTCACTATCACGCCCTCTCTTAACCCGGAGGAATAGGTCAGTACACCTGAGCCCCAACAAGGATGCCTCTCGCCTGAGCAACTACACAAGACTTCAATAATTACAAGTGTTTAGACTTCTGCTTTGTGTTCTTAAATCAACACGGATAGTCAAAGGTTTAAGTACACCCTTCCTATAATCTTATCCTCGAGTATATGATTTGAATGCGAAGATTTAAGGAAGAAAATTGCTTGTTGAATCAAGTGATATTAAATCAATTCAAGGATTCAACAAGTATTTGAATTTGGGAGAGCTTTTGTATTGCAAGAGTGTAGAAATGCAATTAAGAAATTAGATAAAAAAATAGAATGAATCAGTGATTTGGAAATCATAAATGAAGTGTGTATATAATGATAGAAAGGTAGCAATTCTTCATGAAGAGCTTTAACCCAAAAAAGCTTCCATTTCCTTTCAGAAATGAAGAGATTTCTCTTCATGAATGAAGACAACCTTTAAGAAAATATATGCTGTTTCGAATCAGTTAACTGGTTAAAAAACATCAGTCGACTGGTTAAAAAAGTATGGATTTATATATATTTAAAGTATTCAAAAACTAGCCGTTACTGGAGCAAAATTGCTTGAGCAGTCAACTGGTTAGTTTTGGACCAGTCGACTGGTTCAGGCATTTTTGCCCAATCAGACTGTTTCATGTAAAATTGAAAGTGTATATATATATAAGCTTTGTTTTTAACTCGTATTATACTTAAGTATAGATTTTAACGTAATTCCAACACGACTCAATGTATATATATATATATATATATATATATATATATATAAACCTTATCTCTATGATATGATTTCCTATGCACTTCTCATTGCTGGAATTAATCAAAATCTTGATATCAACAACCCAGGGCTCTTGTAACGGGACACAACACCAGAAAAGCTCATTTGTAATGCTTATAACCGTGCCTAATCAAATTGCTCACGGCTATAACTGCTTGCCCAGCAGGCGTTTGTGATTTTTATCATGCATATGATCACGGATATAACCGTTATAAATACTCACGGCTATTACCATGGGTATAAGCGTGATATTATTCTCTATAGTAACGGTTTTAACCGTTATCTTGTATTATTTACTAACGGTTATATGCGTTATCATATTTTATTTTATAATGGTAATAAACGTTAATTTTTTTATTTGATAACGATAATAAATGTGATATTTGTTGGTTTGCTAACGGTTATAGCTGTTATATTATATTACTATCTAATGGTTTAAAATGTTGCTGCTACCAAAATTATAACGGTTATAATTGTTAGATACTACACATAGTATGGTTACTACAAAAAAGACCAATATTTCATATAAAATATACACAAATAAAAATTCAGTGCTAGTGTGGGCTACATATATAATAACAGCATTAAAACAGCAAATGGCACGTAGAACATACCAAGTTTAAAATAGCATACATAACAAATTTATAATACCAAGTGTTATACACCGTCATTAACACACATAATAAGTTTTAACACAATATTCAACATATTTCTTCTAAATTCAGTCCTAACACAAACACCACTAATCATGTGACTAGCAAAATAACTTCAGTCATCTACCAAATTAATTTCAATCCTACCATTAGCCGCACAGCTTTAATTGTAACTGCAGAAAACCACAATAAAACATCACATGAGTAGCAAATGCAAAACGAAAAGAAACACTAGCATTTTAAACAAACTGATGATGCATATTTATTTTTTGATTGCTGGGAAAGGATATAAATACAAAACGGAAAGAAACGCCTTGAATTTGCTAATCAAATGGTCATGAAAGATCAAATATCAGGTTGCATTTAACTGCCAGGTCATTTATGAGCGAACAAATCAGAATTTAGCACCTATGCAACTGAAAGTAAATACAAATGAAAGTATCTGTCCTGAACTATAATCCGCTATGCGACCATTGTTACTTAAGCTATTTACCATATTATGCATACGTGATGATACTGTTGATGTTCTGAAAATATTGATCAGCGCTCACTGTTATTCAGCTTACGACTATTTTAAGCCAATTTGATGGATGAAATTGCCTTTTGTTTATCTCAAACTTAGGTTGTGCAATTTATGTTTATGATTATTTGTTCCGTTACATTTATAAGTCAGCAATTTATGTAGAATTATGCAGCAGGAGAAAACAGTAACATTTCAATGCCTTTTTATTTGCATGCCTGGCTGCAATAACAATTTTCATTTCAGGCTCTTGTGCCTTTTTGGCTGTTACTAAAGGAGAAAAATAGTAAAATTTTTAGAAGCAAATGAGTGTTGTCTGTTATGTAATGATTAATTCTTTGTTTTTTTTTCAATGCCCTGCATGCAGTATCACAGCAGAAACATTTGGCATTACTGCTACTTATATGTGCATGTCCCTAGGATTTTCACTTACTACTTATTATCACAGCATAACATCTAAGACATGAATTAGAGAGAAAAAAATTGTATTTTAAATAATATCCGATGTTTTTTTAATGTTTATTCAATCTATATTGATCTGAATATTTTATAGGGCCTGATCAATATACGTATTTGGTTTCCGTCCTTTAAGCTATTCAGTAGTGGCTTTCTAAACCAAGGTTTTCGTCCTTTAATCTAATAGGTTAACTTCTTCTTTATTATCTATCCTGAGCTGTTCGCTTTTTCTTTTCATTTTTTTCCTCCCTACTTTAGTCATTGCAAAATAGTAATTCGCTTCTTCTATATACTCATTTCAATTCCATATATATAAATATTGTAATTGCTAAAAGCTTTGTGTTTTTTGAAGTATATCCAAATAGTACATTATTTGCTAATGAATTTCAAGAAGTCGAAAAGGAAAATAATTCTAGTTCAGTGGAAAGTCTTGACAGTAAAGAGCCTGATGCACTATTTTCAACTGTTTCTGCCGATAATTCAATGAAACATGGTTCTGAAATCGGAGACTTTGACGGTGTTTGAATTGTATGGCGTATGGCACATCGAACTATAATACTCAAAGGTCCAAGGCTTTGACAGCATGTCAGTATGATATTCTATCATTATTATTATTATATCTATAATAACAATTAATTAGGACAGGAAGGATTGTAAAATCCTGGTTCTTCAATGGTATATCAGTGATAACTAGGATTACCTAATAAAAAATTGTTCTCTTAGTGACATATAAAGAGCAAACTTTAAAATGCAAAAGCTAGCGATGTCAAACTAGAAAGCATGAGGTGTGACCCAAGCTCTTTAGATTAGCTTTCATCTACACAAGCATACGTCATAGTCAAATTTATTTTATTGGATTTTCCAACGCGATACAATAATAATACCCATTCAAGGTTCTAGTGCTTTACATATTGCTTGCTAATCAAGTAGACACATATACTTTTCCCCTTCTGTTGAATGAAAAATCAATATATCCCAAGAATTTATATTATATTGCAATGCTAGCTGTATTATATTGCAATGCTTTACATATTGCACTTTATTTTTCAAATCTTTTGCATGTTAGAAGGTGATACGAATCTAAAATTGGATGTCAAGGGCCACTCCCTTAAGTTGTAATATTCTGTTTAAACCCCAAAATATTTTAAACTCTCCAACAAAACTAGTGTAAGTTTGACAGTGTTTACATGCCAACTTTGACGATGTATAAATTCGGCATAATCGTACGGCAAATCGAACTATAATACTTAAAGGTCCAATGCTTTAAAAGTTTGATTGGTCCATGCTATTCAAACAGAAATCATATTGTCCCTCTAATAATGCAAAAAATATTAAAAAAAATTGTGTGTAGATCTAATAATATTAGTAAGAATATCTCACATCAACAAAATACGAAAATATGAAGGCTGTGAACTTTTTTGCATGGAATGCCTATGAACTTTTCAAAGGCAATCCATCAGGATTCCGCAAATAGAAAACTGGATTAAAGGTTCAGTTTTTAAATTGGTCCAGTTTATTTTTATACATTAAATCGGGACTGATTTTATTAAACCGAGGATTCTTGCTGGTTTTTTTTTTTTTTTTTTTTTGCTACTGTGGATTGATTTTTTAGTTTTAAGTTCTGTTTTCAAAGCAATGTTTACTAGCGCTCTGGTTTGCAGGTTATACCCCTAACCGAGATTTCTTTTACCTAGAATGTGAATAGGTACACATTCTTTTCCACCTCTTGGAATTGTTTTAACATACATGAATGTGAATTGTTACAATGGTATTATGTTTCAATAGCTTAGGGATCGAGTGCGAACGATTACTTGAAAATCTAGATACTTGAAATTTCTTGAAAGAAACATAAGAATCAGCCAAACTTGGATGTATGGAAATTTGTCTATTCAAATTTAAGTTTTGTTTTCAAAACAATGTTTGTTAGTGCATGACATATGTTTAGCTATTCAAATAAAACAGCATTCAAATTAATATGACACTGCCTTTTCTGAATTATATTTCAATATTATTTTTTTCTTTTCGCTTTTCGGTATTATGGTAAAATTCATGAATTACTATCTGTAGCACACAGGTAGGAAATTCAGTTTGGTTCACCCTTTCCCATGCTCTCTCTATCAATCTTAAGAATTGAAAATTAATTAAATGAAAATGCACTGAATTCTTATATGTTGTCAAGTTTTATTATGTTGATATTATTAAAAGTTATAAACTAAAAAAACGAGAACAAAAAATTACCCAATATGCATGAAATGTTTTATATTCCTTTAGTTTCCTGCTAGCAACTCCTATTAAAAAAACAAATGTAGGGACCAGTGATGCAAAATGCTAGTTCATTTAGGTGGAATAGACTGTATATTATCTACAAAAAAAAAAAATCAAAGAAACAAAAAAATTATCTGAGGGGCACAATAGAGACACTTACCAAGAAAATCACTTAGGTCAAGTCCAATCATATTTATATGAGTAGTACCTTACAACATAAAAAACATGAAAACATCGAGAAAAAAAGAGAAAAAAATGCAAATGCAACTAAGAATTAGGGAGTTCCCAACTTGTATAATCTAGAAAAGAATCAAACATAACTAAGAAGATGTATTTAAAAAAAACAAATGTTTTTGCTAATATATAAATAATATCTCATCCAAACAAAAATGTTGTCATACTGACTCCCAATCTATTGCAAAGGATTTCTTAATCTTAAATACAATCATATTTGATCTAACAAAGACTATTGTCCATATATTGAAACATTGTTTTCTAAATTACATATTACAATAGTTCGACTCCAAAGCAGCAATAAACATATAGTCAAACGAGAACTGAGCTTGAACAAGGCGATTTGTTGAATAAGTTTACAAAATACTATTTTTCCACTCCTTGATCCAATAAAGCACGTGTAAATTTGAAGAATCAGAGTAACAAGTAATGGAAAAACCATAACGCCAGCGATAGAATATCAGAACATAACAATGCTAAATAAAGGAAAACTAAATATAAACCAAAACAATTTTTTTGTTTAGTCTAATCAATCAAACACCTTTTGACGAAATTGCAGCAACTACAGTGATTTGTAGTGCAATATGATGCAAAAAATGAAAGCACAAACAGAACATTTGATTAATACAAAATAAACCTAAAACATTGATACCAACATTGAAATACCAAACTAAGCACAGCAGGACAAAATTTAATAAGGAAAAAACATTTGAGGAGTAGTTCCACCTTTTACCAGGACAATTAAAGAACATCAATATCAGTGTGAATCTTTCTTTAATTATCAAAACATAAGGACACCAAAAAAATTAAACCAGGCCGAAATTGATAACAAAATCGAACAAATCCATTCATAGAAATCTGCATCATTGCTACTTTGAATATTAATCTGCCTAACAGAATTACGGATGTTCCTAGGTAGACCAGTAACGCTAAAATCCCATTCATCTTAATCGATAATACCTCTTAGTGATAGATTATGGTTCTAATTAGCCTCTATCTCCTACTCAATAAAAAATGGAAACGCGAATAAAACAGAAACAAAAACACGAATCAAAATTTAAGACCAAGAAAGCAAAACATTCCTGGCAGCGGACGGGTGTCAGAACGAGTGTCAGAACGAGGGAGAGCGGAGCGGATGATAAGCGCGGATCCAAAATTATCCGGAATCACAGCAAAATTGGGGAGAACGACAACCTATTTTTTTTAATTATAAAATAAGGGTTCGAATGAGTTCGAAAGTATAACAAACGGGAGAACTAAGATGATAAGAGGAAATGACAATTTTACAAAGCAGGTTTACGAAAGTAGAATTCATAACAGATATAACCGTTGTTGTGTAGGGTCACGGTAATAACCATTGGAAATTTATAGCAATAATAACTGTTACAACTAGAAAACAAATAAGTGTGACAAACAAGCCTGTTTGGTGTAGTGACACTATATAGATGTCAATCCTCTGAAGTTTCTCGTCTATCGGAAGCCCATCATGAAGGGTCTTCCACATAAACAGAGAAACCTTCGAGGGAATATAAACATCCCAAATAAAAGAGAAAAGAGGCATTCGTGGAGCGGGCGTCCTTGCCGAGCTTCACGCCGCAGAATAGAAAATGGACTACTGTCCCAACATGATCCACCACCATGTGAATCCGAAAAGGCATTCACGGAGTGCATCCATTTCCACGTCTCACTAGCGTAGGACGGGGCATCGGAGAAGTTCGCAGCCTGAAGTCTGCAGTACTTGTCATGAAGGAACATCTCCCATAAAGAGTCCTTTGCATCAAATCTAGTCCACAACTTGCAAGGAAAAGCAGTACAAGTATCCTATGAAAGGCCCAGACCCCCTTCATTTTTTGGATGACAAATGATGTCCCATGAAATCCAATATTGACGATTAACGTTGTCCTTTTTATCCCCAAAAAGGAGGAAGCTAAGGAACAGTAAGAACGGGAGAAAGAAGCGGTAAGGGTCATAGTAGCAAAGATGTGTGATCCTATTGAGCCAAGCATAACTTTAAGAGAACCAGTCTTCCTGCCTGAGAGAGAAGCGCCGCATTCCACCTAATGATTTTACCCCTGGCTCTATTGGTCAAGGGGTCAAAAATGGTGTTAAGCTTGCGACCTATGTAAAATACAATACCAAGGTACGATAAGGGAAGGAAGGAAATTTTGAAACCTGTGAAGGTTTCAATCCAAGAGGATCTAACCGTAGGCAAGTCATTTGCCAAAACGAAGCAACTTTTAGCAGAATTTACGAGTTAGCCAGAACACCTCTTGTATTGCTGAATGAGGCAGACAAGACGATGGACTTAGCAACGACTACCATTTGTGGATATGATAATGTCGTCAGCAAAGGATAAGGAAGAAATGAGCGGGCAGCCCAACAGGATGCCAAACCGATGAATCCGACTAGTTATCAACCGTGAAATTTCTGCTCCATATATTTTGATGAAAAGAAGTTTGTTGTCTTGAATGTGAGTACATGGTGTTTGGCATTATTTTTGATGAACCACTGCTAGATTATTGCAAAAAACAATACATTTTTGGTATAATAAGTTTGGGGGAGAAATTCAAATGATATAAAATGGAGTATATGGAAAAGTAACTATGTTCCAAGAACTAATATTGCAATATGGATCTTCTAAATCTACGACAATCTAAATCTCATTTAGATTCAAAATTCAAATTTATTACTGAATTATGATTCAGAAACATTTCTCTACGGTTATGGCGTCAAGATTTATGGATCGTATATCATGGTTAAAGGTTCTACTTGGCAATGTAGATTTTGATACTCGGGAATCTATACTGCAAAGACATCATTCGAAAAACACTTAGACATCGGCCAAATATGGATGTTGTAGTCCATTTTTCTAGTAGTGAAGTTATATCAAGTCTCCAACGCTATGCCGCGAAAGCATACTACGCTACGCTGCAAAAGTGAATAAGCTTCTACTGTTGCGCCACAAGGGCGTCCTAATCCCTGAGTTTCCCCACGGAACTAAGTCAGTGACTTTCTACATATCCATAAAACACATCTTCGTTAATTCTACATTACAGATATTCAAAGATTAGTCTCTCTTTCGATGGCTCTCCAAGGCCCTACCCAGCTTGGCCGTACTAACGAAAGACTATTCAAAGAGCTAAATGACTGCTCTCACATTCAATCTAAACAAACATGTGATCTCTCATCTAATGACCCGATAGTAAAAGATTATTGGCCTCTTGGCTTAGCTCTAGTCTTTCTCGCACACGCTCTGACTGACATAACAAGTCTCTCATTCAAACACACGCTATTCCATAATTATATTGACCATTTTGTTATTTTTTATTATTTGAAAATGCGGAGTGTTACATTCTCCCACCCTTAGGAAATTCCGTCCTTGAAATTTGGTAAGGGTAGAATTGTGTAATTTCTTGCACAATTTGCAACCATATTGTGTACATCTAATTTTGCAACCAGTTGTGCACAAGTGCAAAGTGTAGCAGAACATAAAAATATTTTGAAACTTCGATTAACATCCTCAAACATTAGATCAAGTATTAGTCTTCTTCATCCTTTCGAAACTTCGATTCCTTGTTTTATATTTTGAATTCTGCGTTTTTTTTTCAATTGAAAAAAAAATTGCACTAAAACTGGTACAAACACCCCAAAAAATGATAGAGGACGCTAGTTCATGTAAAAAAAAGGTGAAAACAATAAAGAAAACCTAGTTTGCATAGTTTCGGTGTAATCACTGACATATGCCCACTTCATTCTCTTTATTAAAAAAAATTCTCATCAGAGTACAACTAACCATATTCAAATTTGACCATAATCTAGTGAACCACAAAGGATTTTCTAGCGCGTTCACCGAAGAGAAAAAAAGTGAAGAAGATTAGGGCATAAAGGTTCAAGAGTCTAAGAAAGAGCAAGCAAAGATCCTCTTTTAGTTGAAGTTGGGCTGATGTTTATAGGGAAACAAAGGCATAAGGTCAAAAACACATTTGCACTGAAGCATGGAAGGTACACAATATGGGTGCACGGATTACGAAACCCTATAACCAAAGAAAACAACTCGGTAATGACCTAAACGGGTTGGTACCAATATGTTTTGTGTAACAGCCCACATTTTACATATCGAAGGATCGTAAAATATTTTTATTTTATTCTCTATGGGTTGGGTTATTCTCATATTTTAATATGTTGCTTATGGGGATGTGAGACATGTCCATAATTTTTACCAATTTTGTTTGTGACCATTTTGCCCTTGTCAGTCTTGTACAGGGTATAAATTTTGACAATGTAGAATCAGAGGTTGAGACCTGTGCCATTGGAAAGGAAATGATGATTCCCTTTCCGTAGAGTGGTCATATTAAAGATTTGGCTCAGCGATTTGGGAGGAATCGCTATTTTAAGATTTAACAGTTGGTTGTTCAGATTTGGTATGCCATAATGAGCTGATTTGTAGAGGCCCACTAGTGGGCTGGTGGAAAGATATAAATAGGGTGTGAGAGGTATGGAGAGAAGTTTACTTTCTCCATTCTCTCATTTGATAGTCTCGTTTTCCTCCTTCCTCTAACACCTTTCCACCATTAAAATCAAGATCTAAGTAAGGGAATCCAAGATCTACACCATTTGAAGCTAGATCTACATCATTTGAAGTGAGAGTTCATCGAATCAAAGGATTTAGATCAAATTCTTCGTTGTTCGGAATCTAATTTCACCATTTTTGCTTTGATTTGGAGAATTGGTGTGTGATATGCATCTCTCACATGGATTCAAGCAAGTATATGAGTTTTATGCACACATTTTTATCAAATTCAAGTAGATTTTCTTAGATCTACATCATAGTAAGTCTATTTTCATATGAGTCACCATAGGATCTTGTTTAGAAACTTAAAACTGGTAATTTTCATGTTATTTACGTATGTTTATGCAAGTTAGTTCCATAATTATGTTCATATGTTCATTACCATGATTTTGGTGAAGTTTACCTAATTTCAGTGAAAATTGTCATATTCATGTTGTTAGTGGTTTAATAACATGCTTATGATTGTGTTGAATGATTTAGATGAGTATATTTCGTCGATTGGCGAAGTTTTGGTCAAAATCAAAATTGAATTGGAGCTGTACAAGTTTTGGGTCGATCGTACAAGCCACGGGTCGGGCATGTAGTACAAGTGTAGTACAAATACAGTACAAGCAGGAGTATAGATTTTTGGTCGGTCCAAAACTGGTGGGTACCAAACTTGGTCGGTCACAAACTGTGTGGGTATCAAACTGGGTCGGTCCCAAACTGGGTAGGTACCAAATTGGGTCGGTCCCAAACTGAGTGTGTATCAAACTAGGTCGGGCCCAAAGTGGGTTGGTCCCAAAGTGGGTTGGTCCCAAAGTGGGTGGGTACCAAACTGGGTCGGTACCAAACTGGGTCGGTCCCAAACTGGGTGGGTACCAAACTTGGTCTGGTCGGACATTTCTGTTGATGATGTGACTTCGAAGTGAATTCAATAGGGAATGTCGAAGTGATGTGAAGTGTTCATTGCTAGTCGTAATGCAACGGGTGTGAACTCAAAGGAGTTCTGAACTTGTCAGAAATGGTTGGATGCTCGCCGTCGATGATGACCAGTGATACTGAAGGCCGACGGATCATCGTTGTCGTATGTTCTAGCGGGCTCAAAGAAGGGGTACAATAGAGACATCTAAAAGACCGGTTGTAGGTCGAGTACCTAGGTGTCGTGTATAGCCTAGATATGTCAGATTGTATGACATATGAGGTTTTTGCTAGAACCGGGGTTTAACATTGACCCTTGGCGGACGACAAATTGTTAAGCCGATCATACGATTAACGATGGTTTCATAGCAGGATTGGCGGTGATAACCAGAGTCTATCATGCATGTTGGATATTTTATTCGTACCGTCTCACGTGGATTATCCAACGTCGTAGGAGATGTTCCTTGGGTTGTCTGATACTGGTTTAGGCCTCTGGGGCTTGTGCTTGAGGGATGTTGAATTCAATTTGGGTGGTTTACTTGAGATCTATAATCTGGATGCTATGGGTGCTATTGATGGTTGATCTAGTTTCATGGATGAATGGTTGAAATGTTTGGTGTAAAGGCTATCACCGTCCGATGTGGGGAAGACGGAAGTTGAGTTCTTCTCTAGTATTGTGGGTAGATTAGTTCGTTTATTTACCCATTCTTATATACTTTATTGATGAAGTTTGTTAGTTGTTTTATCGCCCACTAAGACTGTTGTATGACTCAAGGTTTTATATTTCCCTCTTATTACCTTGGGATGTTCATCTGATTGTTGGATTGGCAGACTAGGTGGCTGGTAATAGGTGATAGCTTAGTGAGGACGATGTCCCAGTTTGGAGGCGAGCAGGAGGCTAGTGTGTTTTCTTACCTACTATATAGTATTTGAATTTCCGCTGTTTGCTATTCTTTTGTGAGTGCTATAGTGAGGCAAAATTGTATAAACACTATTGTTGTAATTCAAGCCTATGAATATTACTTTCTAGTTGTCATGAAAATTTAGTGTTTTCTGCTTCACTAATAATACCTGTTGTATATGTTTTATTATATTTTATCTTTGCGCTGTGATTTCTACGACAGGTTCCGCTTGTGTCATTATACCTTGATGATCGTCCATTGCTGCCTGACACACCTTTCAGCATATTATTCCCCTTGTTTAGTGCAGGGGTTATGAGCAGCCGTCACATTTTGCTAGGTGAAAATTGAAATCTTTCACTTATTTCGTTCTTCCATCCCCTATTCGACGTGTTCCAAGTTCTTTTTCATTGGCTTCGAGTTAATTCTAGCTATCTTGCAATCACATCCGGATTATCTTGTTTTCTTTTCATTTTCTTCTCACTAACCTTGGAATCGCTCATCCAAACTTTGGAAAAACCATTTGGCAACAGTTGTAAGGTGTAATATATGATAATATGGTTCTTTTAAGGTAGAAATAGGAAGGGAAGTGACTCGTCGTCGAGGTAAATAACTCAGTACCGAGTTACGTACTTAATCCCATTTTCATTTAGTTTTTTCTTGATGGTATCTTTTCTTCTTCCGGTCATGTTTTTAAATCTATGAATCATTTTCCCTCCTTTTGATCTTTTAAGTCAAGTCGAAATCTATTTGACTAAAAAGTGGATTGACAATAGAAGTATAAAAAAAAATGCATTTGTAATGGGGAAATATGTTTATTATGGTGTAAAGGCCAACACCTGCGTATTATATATCAACTACATGCACAACTTATATGTTGTAATTATGCTTTACACATATAAAAGCAATTTATTCATGCATTGTTATATATTTGAACTTAATATAAATTTAGTGTGGTGCTAAGAGCACCCCAATTTGCTCTTCATTTTTACCACAACTAAAAAATGCCACAAAAATTATCATTCCACTCTTTCTAATACCTCACATTAAAAATTAGGGGCTACCACCCTTTATACCTATTTCTCTCTCTCAGTTTCAGTTTATCCGTTCTTTCTCTTTCAAAAACCTTAGACTGCCATGATTTTTGTTTTCGACATGTCCATCAATCTTTTTCTTCACTGAATTCTACATTACGGCAAGAATGGGTGGATACAAATAAAAAAGTTGTGAATGAAGATCGAATTCAGCAAAATGAAAGAAGAAGTGAAGGTAAATTTTGAAAAGTTGAGGCGGCAGAAGAACGAAGAATTAGGGTTAAAGACGTGATTATTTCGCTAACCAATGGTTGAGTGAGAGATTAGAAAGAGATTAATGTGGCATTAGGAAACATACAAATTTTAATATAATTTAATATTTTAGTTATGGTAATAGGAAGAGTAAATTGGGGTGCGCTCACAGCCGGGCCCTGGCCCAGTGCGAACGGGGCATCGGCACAGGGCAGCTTCGTAGCCTAGGGCATCAAAATTCCACCAGGTGAAAAAAAACGTAGTGTAAAAAAACGATGGAAGGCGGAAATGCGAAATTGAACAGCGCGTAGGAGAAAAGTGCGGAGCACAAACCAGCGAAGACCGAGAAGAAGAACGAATAGGCGTAAGAGGCGCAAGGGGCAATTTCAGACATCTCAGATTTGGTCTATGATTGAAGAAGGTATCCCTAATTTCTAAATTATCCTAATTTACGTATGTGTGTTGAGCGACGCTTGAAGAATTAGAAGCACCGCCTATTACATTTTTGCGCTGGTTGCGTTGTGATTTCCTAAATGCTGCTCTGAATTAATCATTTGGGTAAAGCTTTGTGCTTCTCTCCAGATTTTCAGCAACTCTGCCTCATTTTTTATAACTTTCATTCATGCTTAATTTCGGTAATTCTTATTTAATACCAAATTCTTAATAGCTAACAGAAACAAGTTATGTAGCATATGCAAAATCTGAGAATTGAAAGTTATAACAAGTTAGAAACAAAAGAACATAACTACTGCAACTGTTTTTTTTTCTAAAGGATGGCTTATTCATTAATATTATGTATACCCGTAAATTGCTTTAGTGTAAATTTCTTCAGTGAAGGTAGGAGATTATACCTGCATATATAAATTGTCAATATTTTAAATACCTTACCTCAATGTCAAATTTTAATTACATATCACTTTCTGGATGATCTGGACTAGTTTTAAACTTATTAGGCTTCATAATATATTGTTTATCGGCTACAAGTATAATGAAATTATGTACATATTTTTAGCATCGTTTTTTTAGTTTGCCCTCCTACATATAAATGTGGTCGCCTACGTATGTTGCAAATTTATCCTGAATGTCTAATCATGTATTTTAGGTATGCCACTATTTTTATGAAATATTGCTTTTAATCTATTAAGCATGGGTATGTTTTACAGTATTCAATGTTAGACAATAGCAATTTAATAAACAGCGTCTTGTTAGGAAAAAAAGATGAATCTAATAATGCAATTGGAATTCAATTTTTATCTATAAATTTGATGAACAAAGTATTATGTGACATGTTGTTTACTTTTATTATTTATTATTAAAATAATGTCATATTGTGTCTATTACTTTATAATTATATTTTTCACAAATGACCAAGTTATCCATATCATAATTTGCAGATAGATGGAGTGCTAGCTTTCAATTGGTACAAAAGAAGCAAATGTTGATTTCTCTGGTATTTGAAATGTTTCAAGTCTTATCTGTAAAATTTCTTCATATGTAGACTTATTATTATGATTTTTTGCATTATAGCCATGTTATTTTTATTTATAATGTATGCATTATTAATAGGTAACAGCAGTATTCAATTTTCTAATCTTAATGCCTTACAATATGAATATTATTCAGTATTGTTGCGATTTTTTTTTAAATCTTGGGGGGGCATCATTTAGCATACCGCACTGGACATCACAAGTCTCAGGACCGGCTCTGGGTGCGCTTAGCACCACACTAAATTTAAGTTTTATTTCAACCAAATTAAATAAAATTGTTTTTAAATTTAAATTTTATTAGAATAGAAATAATATCCATTTTCTTTCCATAGATGCAATGAATTCAAGATCTGAGCACATTTTGAAATGCATCCATCTCACCTGCTTCCCGCTGACGCGATTTTGGAATTATTTGAAGCTCCATCCAGGGATGGTTGCTATGCTTATTTTGACTGTATCCGCGTTCTTACGCGTTGCGCAGGTAAACGTGTATTAAAAGAAATGCTGCAAATCTAAGAAATGTGGACTTGTTTTGTAAAACCATGTTACCTCATCACATGCGTTTGTTGACGCTACGAGGGGTCGCTGTTAACGTACGAAGTTGACTTGTATTATAGTCTTGTACTACGTATTGTTAACGTATGAGATAGGCACTTTTTTTAGAATATACGGTAACTTGAACGCAAATCAACTTTGCATTTTTGTTGATCTCGCCATTCAGTTCTTCCGTCGCATCTTTAATAATAGTCGTTTTGAAAATGAAAGATTTTAATCCCATCGCCACTATCAAACTGTATTTATACACATATTAGTAGGTTCTAATATCAATTAAACAAATAATCTAACAAATAGGCATCGTTACATCATTATTATTAATTAATTAATAATAACATAAATGAAATTCAAAACTAATTAAAAATTAGGTAATGCAATTTAGAAATAGAAATTCAAATTATACATATAGTTTATTTTTATTTTTTTGAATTTATTAAGGAGGGAAACCGACTGGAGTCATAAAACCCTCCCTAGTGCTTCTAGCCTGGTCCGCGAGCACCACATAAGTGGCCGATCTGAGCATATGCACATGGTAAGCTCTTAGCATGTCATTCCAGATTTCGAACCCACACCACTGTTAGCATAACGCAAAGTTCTTAACCGCTGGACTGCTGTGGAGGACAACTATATATATATATATATATATATATATATATATATATATATATACACACACACACACACACACACACACACGAAACAAGCATTCAATGGGTGCAGCACCCCTAAATGTCCTCTGATTTCCACCACATATCCCGTTTCTTTCTCCCTTCACTCATTCTTTCACCTCTCACTAACTTAAACTACTATAAATACTTGATTTCTGTTGGGGGACATTTGGGGTGCTCACTATTTGAGGTGTCATTAAACACACTCTCTCTCCCTCTA
Source organism: Allium sativum (assembly GCA_030737875.1). Classification (NCBI taxonomy): domain Eukaryota; kingdom Viridiplantae; phylum Streptophyta; class Magnoliopsida; order Asparagales; family Amaryllidaceae; genus Allium; species Allium sativum. The sequence goes on along the minus strand of CM060925.1, from coordinate 298,682,577 downwards.
TATATATATATATATATATATATATATATATATATATATATATATTCATCTTTTATTGATTGGGTTAAGTATACACATTTTTTTAGAAAAACAATGCATAAAACATGTATCATTGTCAGATATGTGCCATATATAACCATACATGGACTAGATTTTCAATTAATACTGGTCAGAGTAATTAGTCTCCCTGACTCTAAACACAATAATTTATTCCCAATGAACGCTGTAAAATGAGAATTGACTAGAGGATGCAAAAGAGCCTGTGATGTGTGTACAATATCTAACAACTGTTATACGGGTGTCATATATGATCTGTCCCTGTGGTATCAACGCTGTTAAAATATCTGGCAATTGGTAGACCGTAGATGTATACAAGTTTGACGTCTTGAAGAAACATAATTGACGATTATAGTGACACCAGGTCCTAAGACTTGCTAGTAGGAGTTGTTTAATGTTTAATGATGCTTCATTGTAAGAATACATGCAATAGTATTGTTATACTTGAAGCATTGTAAGAAAACCAGTGTAGGGGGTAATATATGATATATATATGGATCTTTTAAGGTAGAAATAGGAAGGGAATTGACTCATCGTCGAGGTAAATAACTCATGTCGAGTTAGGTACTTAACTTTCTTTTTATTGAGTTTTCTCTCAATGGTTTCTTTTCTTCCTCCGATCATGTTTTTAAATCCATGAATCATTTTTCCTTTTTTCGATCTTTTAAGTCAAGTTGAAATCTATTTTAACTAAAAAGTGGATTGACAATGAAAGCATAATTGCATTTATAGTGAAGAAATATGTTTATAATAGTGTAAATGCCACCATTTTTTTTTTATTTTTTTTATTTTTTGTTCAAAATAAAATAATATCACAAAACAAAAGGTAGAAACCAGCATTTTTCCAACGGTTTACAAAAACAGTCTATAGAGATGGCTACAAAAACTGTAAATACAATTTATATGTTGTAATTATACTTTTACACATGTAAAAGCAATTTATTCATGCATTGTTGTATATTTGAATTTAATATTAATTTAAGCATCCTTTCAACCAAATTAAATAAAAAATATTTAATTTAAAACTTTATTAGATTAGATATAAAACTCATTTAGATTCCATCGATGCAATGAAATCAAGATATGACCTCTTCTTGAAATGCATCTATATCACTTGGTTCCGACTGACCCGATTTTCGAATCTTATTCATTTGAAGCTCCATTCCACTAATAATTGCTACTTCCTTTAATCATCCTTTACTCTTCCCGTAATGAATCATGTGCATTCACTTATATGTTTCCGTGTCAATTATAAAACAAATGTGTTCTTCGTTGGTTCTAAACATCGTAATTTAGTTGTATCACAGATTCACAAGTTCATATGAGTAACGATTTAACAAATGTTCTATGAGTTCATTTTAAAGAAAAAGAAGGAATGAAAAGATTAATTGTGAGTTATAAACTCCCATAGTAGTTTAAGAAATAATTATGCGTCCATATAGTTGATCTTCTTAACCATGGTAGGTTAGATAAAATATAGCTTGGTAGATTGGTAACAGCATTCGTTGTTCCTTTTGCAAAGGAAGAGAATTTTTTTTGTGTGAATTCTGCCTTCTTACGCGTTACGTAGGTAACGTGTATTAAAAGAAATGCTGCAAATTTAAGAAATGTGGACTTGTTTACCTCGTCACATGCATTTGTGGACGCTTCTGTGGAATAATAAGGGGTCGCTGTTAACGTACGAAGTTGACTTGTATTATAGTCTTTTACTATATATTGTTAACGTATGAGATAGCCCCTTTTTTTAGAATATACGCTAAATTGAACATTAATTAAAATTTAAGTATTCAACTTAAATAGATAAAGGTTCAAACTATACATATAATTTAATAAAAATATAACTGAATATTGACGTAAACGATTTTCTTTTAAATGGTTTAAATATATACGTTTTCCAAGAAATATTTCATGCATATATAACACATGTCGTTATCTTCGCATGAAACGCGTGCCACAAAACTAATTTGAATAAATTTGTTAGAGCATCTCCAACAGTGTTACGGGCCGTAACGTTACGGCCCGTAACATTACGGGAGATATCTTTGATATCTCCCAACAGGCGCGAGCTGATTTTATCAGCTCGCAGCCTGCGAGCTGATTTTATCAGCTCGCGAGCTGATAAAATCAGCTCGCGCCTGTTCCCGAGCCTATATATGGCTCGGGAGGAGGGGGGGTGTTTGGTTATATTCATTTAAAATAAGGGATATTACGAGCCGATATAAGGCCACGAGCTGATTTTATCGGCTCCTGAAGTCGCGAGCCGATAAAATCAGCTCGCGACATCATGAGCTGATAAAATCAGCTCGCGCGCCCTATTCCGAACTCTGAATCCAGCCCGTAACATTTGCCTTCATATTACACCGTGTAACAACTGTTGGGTGCAAAAATAAGGGATATTACACCCGTTAACATGAATTTCCTCCACTGTTGGAGATGCTCTTAGGAATCAGCATCTGGTAATTGGTGGATGTACGCTTAGTGCATGTAATGTCAATGAAAATAAGAAGAAAGAAGTTCAGCATCTTGTAGAAACGTCTTAAAGAAACATAATAGACGTATGGTCATGTTATAGTCAGATCAGGTCTTACTAGTACTACTGCTTGTTTAATGTTTAATGATGCTTCATTGGAAAATTTTATGCAATAATACCAGATGCTATTCTTATGTGTGTGGCCTGCTTAATTTTTGAAAACTAGATACGATAAGTCGATAATTATGAACTAAAAGCGTAAACATGTGACAAATAAAAATAAAATGTTTATAATGCAAAAAATTCAAGATAATAAATTCAAATTTGAAAGAAAATTTACATACAAAATTTGAATTGCTATAGCTAGTAGAAACCATTGCTTGCTTCATATGTACCATTAGGTATAGTGTGTTATTAAAACCATCTTTTTTTTTTTCTTTTTTTTTCTTTTTTTTTTACTATCATTACTAAAGAATAGTATGAAATATTAGATCATACTTTTCTTATTACCAAGCTTTCCAAAGGGGTTACCGAATACTGTGCTTTCAATTTTTTTCGTACGGTGAACAACCGTCGATCAACATCGTTTTCTATGACAATCAATCACCGAACACAGTAATTCGGTAGATGATGGCCATGAAAAAAATGTTGATCGGCGATTGTTCGCCATGTAAAACAGTTTTACGTAGTACTTGATTACCATATGAAATGTCTTTGGTATTAGAAAACACATAAAATTTATTGTGTTTATTATTTTAATATATGGTAGTAGGAAAAGAAACTTGGATGCTCTTAGCAACACATTTGATATATGTAGCGTTCCATATTTTTTTTTTTTTTGTTCTTCTTAGAGCTTACAAATTGTTGTCTTCGTGAAAATATTACAACTAGCTTTATCATTTTTAATTTGAAAATACAATGTCTATGAGAAAAAAAATAGTTTTTACTGTATTAAAAATCATGTGATTTGTTATAACATTTTATTCGTCAAAATCATAAATAAAAATTGACATTTCATTAACAGAACTAACATTTTGAAATTCTAATACATGTATCTAAATCAAGTTAGACGGTTACTTAGTTTTACTATATCAATATTTTAACAATTTTAAAATGCTTGTAGTCAATTTAGAAGAAAGTTGCAGCTTTAGCGACTAAATAAGAATTTCCTAGTTTTTCCCAAAGTAACTAGCATGAGCATGGTATTTTCTTACTTAAAAATGCAAAATTTGTTTAAAAATAAAATTCCCAATTAGAGTCGTAAAATAACACAAGAAAGATGTATTAACCATACAACATGCATTTCATATTATTTTTTAATCAGCCTTTAGACAAGGCTGTCGCGTACTTAATCTCTTAAGTCCCGATTGTTCAAAACTCGAATACAATTGAATTCAAGTCCGAGGCTCTCAAAGATAAACAAGCCTAGATTGACGTAAACCCAGATCAACCTACCTCTTGTTCGGTAAAAGCACAGTGCCCTGGATCAAATAATACATACTCAAGATAAAGGTGACAACTTGGCTCGGCATGACTCCGATTCAGCCTTCCCTACAAAGCACATGATGCTCTCATCTCGGTTTGGCCTTTGAAGTGAAACATGTGAAGTCCTCACCCGATTCGGCCTTCACCCGGCTCAATCTCCTCTGCTCGACTAGAGGAAATGACCCCATCATGTCCCCTCTCTAGTTTGGCATTATTTCGGTTTAGCATGACGTACACGACATGTTTTCATTCCTTCAATTATTCCAACCATTCCCGCCAAGAACCATGTCAAACCGGATATGAATTGTCTTATAAATACTATCTTGGGAGACATTTAGGGGACATTTTCTTCCTTTTTTTTTTCATTGTTTGCTTATGATACTTATCTATACTAGGGTTTCAAGCAACCCTACAACAATTCCCTACCCTCCCCCTCAAAACAGTACGCTCTCTCAATCTAACTACACACCGTCCCGAAGATAAAAAAAAAGAAAAACCAAAAAGCAAAAACACTAAGAGCGACTATGGAAGATCCTAATCTCGATCGAATACCCTATTCCCAATTCATTCCAGATCCAGTTTCAGTCCAATTCATTCCATACCCTAAGAGCGACTGTGGTTTCAATCCGATTCATTCCAGATCCAATTTCAATCTAAGACCCTAATCGCAATCAACTATGAAGGTATGGTACCGTTCTTCGTTTCAATCATTTATAGTTTCAGTTATCACATTGAAATATGATTCCTGGTGAAAAGATGGTTTATGAAATTCAAAGAAGCTAGATTAAAGTCGTATGCAATTCCATTTATGAACCAAAATACTCCAAGGTTTGTTAGTTTTACCAATGAATTTACTTGTATTAGCACCTACAATTAGAATATTATAAATACATTTAACGGATGAGAGTTCAATGTACTCAATAGGAGCTAAAATGTTGAAATATCTGATTTTTATTCTGCATAATAAATTGATGTCACTAAAATAATTTTGATACATATGGCAAACATAATTCTGCCTCAAAATATTTTAAATTTGGCATACTTGGTGGACTAACTTTAACCACTTCTACCTTTCCTTAGTTAAGAAGTATACTGTATTACAATTTAACAAATCTCTTATTGTATTCAATTTTTACATGCATTGTTTTCAATAATAACTGTATATGTATATTTTGTAAGATAATCAATAGCTCTTTTGTTTTAAGTGCATTTCTATTTTCAACAAGCACTTAGTAAATTTGTTTGTATGTGTTTTGCCTGTTTTCTTGCTAATACTTGATAGTGCATGGATATGTTACAACGACGAGCCATAAGAAATGTATACTGGCATATACGAGATGTTTTACTGCATGCACAAATATTTTTGGCATTTGGTATATTTTAGTCTTAAGAGCACAAGCATTGGGATCCATATGCACTTACCTAGTTAATACCGAGGCACTGAAATCGAGTGAGCTAACTATCGCATTCCATGTTTTGATATACGTATATTTTTGAAACACTATTATATATTGGTCTTCACCGGTTAGTTGTTTGGAACTATCATCTAACCACATAGCCATGGATGTTTTTTTTTTTTTTTTTTACTTTGAGTGCACATTGTATAAAACTTCATTTTGGTGCTAAATTTAAATAGGTAGCAACTGTTTGCAGAATTATAATGGATTTTAAATATGTTTATATTTGGAACGTATGCGACCCCGTGGACCAAATCAAAAGCGCTTACCCACTTGAGATACCGGTGTTGGACGATGGTAGGAAAACTTTATAATTACACTTAAAAGGTAAAAGATTTTCAGTAATAACTTCTTATTTGAAACTTAGTTTAAAAAAAGAGATAGTTAAAGAAACTCCTTTTTGGTAAAGGGTATACAATTTTAAGAGATCTCCAGTCAAATAGAAAATAGAAGTATGTTATGAAGGAATTTCAATGGCAACATATCTTATGCAGTTAATACACGTATATTCTTTCCATTCTTATCCGATGGCACCTCATTTATATGGTATTATTGTACATCAATATATGAGATTAAGACAGTAATTACTCTTTGATTATATTAGATGACAACATTTTGTATTGGCCTTCTCGTAACATATTTTCAACTATCTAAGATTAATTCTTCTCTTAACCAAAATTGAAGTTCCTTTAAAAGTGCTTTCTCACTTTAAAATGGTACGAGGACAATACCTAACCTGGTGGAAAAATGAAAACTAGACTTGTTATTGTAACAAGTTTTGAATGGGTTTTAGCTGAAATAAAGTTTCCTTAAACGAAATCATAAAATTGTCCAATTGTATTGACTTTAAACCTAATTTAATTTTGTATCATTGTTTAAGGAGGTTACATGCTCAGTTTTTTTACCCTTGCAGCCTTAGTTGGTGCAGTAGGTGTTGAATACTTTGATCGCCAATTGGGATATGCATACACTCAAAGTGCACCATTTACCTATAGTTGGAATAATTTACTAGGAATTTTGACAAAAGTATCCACATATAACAAAATGAATTCAACTTTTACTGTATGGGTTCCAATGAATTTGAATATTAGCACTATTTTCGTTTATGCCTTCCTGATTTTCAACGAGTCAATTGGGATACAACTCCTCTTTATTAGCTACTGTATTTCTATGTGTTAATTGATGCTAAAGTATAATGAAGAAATTGCTTGGACTATACCTTCATCATCTCATCTACTGGAAAAAGTTCTTGTGTTGCATGAATAAATATAGGAGTTGAGCATTTCATATTACTAGTTTGATTGGTAAATTTTGTTTCTCCATTAATTTAACAAATGTCATCTTATGCTATTCATTAGATAGTACACTGACATCTTCCACAACTGCAAGTTTATATGATATTCTTGAATAATAGGCTCATTGCGTAAAGGATATCCATTGCGGTCTTCTTCTCTCATTTTATTTCATTATATTCTTTCTTCCTTTGAAGCGATACCAATGCAGAACTTAATTGTTTCAATATTCTCTGGCTGCATAAGCCACTCTTCTCTTTTTGATCCCATCATCGAATTTGGGAAAAATATGATATAACCACATCATCTCTTATAGTGTTACACTTTTTGATTTATTTATCAGGAAAATAATCACAAGGACATTCATAAGGACAGCCCATTAAAAATATAACCAAAAGGACAATACACTAATTATATTTTCTTTCTCAAAATCTTGTGCTATGCTTCTTCTTCGTCGCTCCTATTTCGCGTGATTTTTTGTAACAACCCGTATTTTCAATAACCTGTAATAACATAAATCGAGGCAGAATTTAATTCTAAAATGGGAATCAAGGGAAACGGGCTATGCCATTGTGTTCGTCTCGGAAAAATACGCGAAATAGAGTCCGAGTTTTCGAAAATCGGAGTCCGTATGACCAAGATATGGCCTCGCGAAGTTTCACGAAAATTCCCAAATTAAAGTATACTTAATTAAGTGAAATGGGTTGTGTAGATATATATATATATATATATATTGATATATATATATATATATAATTGAAAATTTAATAAATAAATATGCAAAAATGCTCAAAACAGCGAATTGGGAGAGGGGAATAACCGAACCGGCCGATTTTTGAAGTCGACCCGAGCCCGCTGGGTCGACTAGGGGTTAATCCAGGGTGTTTGGCTGTCAACCCGTGGGCCGATTCGCTCAAGTGCAGATTTTGCATTTGAATGGTTCTCATGGTCCATCTTTAATCTAAAGGCCCTAGATGGTTCCTACATTTGACTTCTTCCCCAAGACATGCTTTGATGGCTTGGATTGAATCTAGGGTTAATCCTATGGCCTAAAACACTTGCCTAATCTATAAATAAGACCCTAACCTACCCTAATTCATTCATAATTAAACCTAGTGACTAAACTATGGCAAAATGCTAGCTCTCATGGCCTCCACTAATTTTATGAAGAGGGTTGCATACTAATCACTCTCTAATCAACTTCTAATCCCTTCTTAGCATCTTAATCTTCTTCATTTGGTGTTCAAAGTTGCTAGTTGTGAGTTTCTATCACTTTGATGATCTTTTGGTAAACTAATTAGATGAGATGTGATGAGATTTATGGTTTTGTATGTGGGTTAATGAGCTTTGAATCATATGATATGATGTTAGCATTAATCTTATGTTTATGCATGTTGAGTATGTAAGCTTATGCAAGTTTAATATGATGTATGTTATGTTTGCATGATGCTAAATATGCAAGTTGTGGGCTATGTAATCATATGCATGTTATGCAAGTTCATGGTAATATGCTATGCAAGTTACATGTTTGTTAATATGCAAGTTACATGTTTGTTAATATGCAAGTTACATGTATGTAAATATGCAAGTTACATGTTTGTTAATATGCAAGTTACATGTTTGTTAATATGCAAGTTACATGTATGTAAATATGCAAGTTACATGTTTCTTTATATGCAAGTTACATGTTTGTTAATATGCGAGTTACATGTATGTAAATATGCAAGTTACATGTTTATTAATATGCAAGTTCATGATGACACATTATGCAAGTCTATAAGCTAATATGCAAGTTTGTTATGCAAAATGAATATGTAAGTTATGTGACATATTATATGCAAGTTATGTGACATGTTATGCAAGTTCATATGCAAGTTATGTGTTTGTTAATATGCAAGATGGCACCTTTGAAACATGTTCATTCATATGCAAGTTGACACCTTTTATATGTGTTATATCATGAACGAAATTACGTGGGAACGATGGGGTAATTAAATGCATAAGTTAATAAGATTGTGTGAAATTAATATAATTATGCATAACACAAAATAAATAAACATAGTATGGGAATTTGCCTATTTGGTTAGGTGTACCCATACTATGTGTTGGGAATTTACCTATTGAGTTAGGTCTACCCCATGGGAATTTACCTATTAAGTTAGGTCTACCCATGTTAAGAAAACTTGATTAATTAGGGATAATTAATATAAAATTATGAGGGTGATTAATTAGGTGTAATTAATTGACTAAGACACGAGGTTGGACTCAGTTGTAGCGTAAAACTGCCCGGACCCAACCGGCTTAACCAGTTGCTACAAATGTTAGCCCAATGTGAGAGGTCTTAGGCACAAACTAAATACGTAATTAATGTAAAGACACGAGGTTAGACTCTGTTATGACATAAGGCTGCCCGGACCCAACCGGCTTAACCAGCGGTCATAAAAGACAGTCTAATGTGAGAGGTCTTTACAAAGGTTACGTTCTTAATTAATTAATTAAGAAACACTTAACCACATTAGCATGTAGAGGGACATGAGGGGTTAAGTGGGTGCCTCGGGTGGCATGAGAAAATCTAGTGGTTGCCTTGGGTGGCAATAGAAAATACGATTAGAATACTTAACCAAAATAGAACATGTAATTAAAACATGATTAAAGGGTTAAGTGGGATATACTAGAAAAAGGGACAAGCTTAGGTGGGTAGCTTGTGGAGGCCCATTTCAACCAGTAACCCATACGTATCTTTGTGGGCTCGACCCATGTCGAGGACGGGACACGCATACTGGGCTTGACTGTAAGAGGCAAACGGGTTAGCGGTGGCAACGCAAGTCCAACGGGCTTCATATGCGTGAGTGGGCCCGGGCTGGTAGGTAAGCCGTTGTTGCATCGAGTAGATATAAGCCGTGCACCTTTAGTTTCATCAGGTTGCCACATTGGGGAATGATACATCCCACGGTGGGGCCAGCACGGGTATCTACGTTAGGGAGCCGATCGAATGGGAAGTAGTGTGTACACCTAGTGGATTGTAGGGCCCCGTGGCGCCTACTTGGTCACCTAGGGGTACGCAGGTACTAATTAGTAAATTTTATAAGTCCTTGGGTGGGATCAACCTTTAAGTTAGGAACGACTGGTGTGGTGCAGTTTAGTAATTTACCTTAGGGAGGGTAGATGCGTCTTTATCCTTTATCTTCGTTTAGTTGACTGCTTAGGGTAGCCATTCATCCCTATATGTTACCGTATATCAGTTTATGTCTTCTCTGGTTACTTTAACGATTGTATTGTTAAAGTTATAGGACTCGCTCAGACTTATGTCTGACCCTGTTGTTTTTATCTTTTTCCCAACCCTCAGGTCCTACGGTGGATCCTAGCAGTAGTGGAGCTTGATCGGATTGCTGTTCCAGTCTTTAGGAGCTTGGATAGATGTAAAGCTCCAGTTATCCAGTTATCTTTTCTTTTGTTTGGCTATTGTATGAGAGTGGGATTATGTACTTCTTTATTTTGATGGATATTGTACTTGACCTTTATTGTGGTTTTATGATGTAACCAGACATGTTTTACTTCCGCTGTTATGAGATGATGTTTTAAAATTTCAAGTACTATTTATATCTGTCTTGTTGTAATTTTTCTGTTCTATATTCACTAAAATACTCCACCGATGCTATGGCATTCCCTTAGTGAGTGATCATAGCGGGAGTGGGGTGTTACACGTGGTATCAGAGCTTAAGGTTACCAGAACAGATAAAATTTTTGAGAAAAACTACTTTCTAAGAGTATTTTCGAAGAAAGTATTTTTAAAAGCATGTCTTCTAAGAGAAAAAGTTTTTGAAAAAGAAAAGCATAATCCCCAATAGCCATATCTTTATCTTTCGGAATCTCCTTTTTGAATCTTTCCTCTTTCGTTTCAGCATGGCTGAAGATCTTAACATCCCGGAGGGTTTAGTTATACCACTATGGTATAGGAGGTTGCAAGAGGCTAGGGCCGCGGCTGCGGGTCCGGCCAATGCTACTACACCAGAGACAACCGCTCCTCCTCCTCAGCCTAGAGTGGATAATTTTGCTAAGGTTTGCAAGGAGTTCAAGGCTATAGGAGGAAAACCTTTTCTTGGTTCAAAGACTTTCGTAGAGGCTAGAGATTGGCTTAAGGAAGTGGAAGAGTTGCTAGATATCTTTGAAGTGGAAGAGGGAAAGAAAGTCAAGTTGGCGGCTTGGTTAATGAAGGGAGAGGCCTCATTCTGGTGGGAGGTCACTAATGGAGAACGCCCTGTTGACTCTTGGGCAGATTTTAAGCAAAGGTTTGGGGCTAAGTTTCTCTCAAGGGCGGAAGAGAATCTGTTTATGGAGAAGTTCTTGAATTTGAAGCAAGGGAATCTCACGGTGAAAGAATATGTCAACAAATTCAATCAATTAGCAAGGTTTGGCATAGAGTTGGTGAATACACCGGAGAAGAAGGCTTTGAGGTTCGTTAGAGGCTTGAACGAACCATTGCAAGGAATAGCTATGACTCACATTCCTATGGGGGCCACTTTTGAGAAGCTTGTCTACATGGCACTTATGCATGAGGATGATAAGAATTCTAAGGCACCAGAGAAAAAGGGGGATCAGAAGAAACCGCAACAGCAACAACAAGGCAAGGGCGGAAAAGGCAATGGTGACAAAAAGAAGACGAAGAAGAAGTGCTTCAATTGTGGAACACCAGGACACCTCAGTAAGGATTGTCGCAAAAAGAAGAAGACCGGTTGCTTTCATTGTGGTGAAGCAGGGCATCTTGTGAAAAACTGCCCAAAGAAGGGGCAGAAGACGGGGTCTACCTCAGGAGGCCAGGTGCAAGCTCTTATAGCACCACCTCAGTCAGGGGGGCAAGTTCAGGTTCTCTCAGTTCCACCGATTCAGCAGAGAGGTAGAACTATTTCCGTTGAAAGTCTGGTTTTTCTGTTTGATCATCCAGTTCGTACTTTGTTTGACTCTGGCGCATCGCATTCTTTTATCTCATCATCGTTAGTTGAGTCACTGCACTTAGACACCAGTCTAGTTGATGATCCCTTGGTTGTCTCAAACCCAATTGGGGGCTCCATATATCTGTCTATGATATGTTTGGGTTTGAAGATTTCTATACTTAGCGTTGAGTTTAGATGTGATGCTTTTGTATTGGGCTTCACGGGCTATGGGTTGATCTTGGGCATGGACTGGTTATCCAGTAATGGTGCCGTTCTTGATTGCGAAAGGAGAGTTGTCAGGCTCATGACCCGCTTGGGTAACACTCTCGAGATCTCTTGCAATCCCATGGAATCTGTTTTGCTAAGTTATCTTGAATCGCTCGATGCTTCGGTCGAAAGTTTGTGTTCTGTCAGAGTAGTCCGGGAATATCCGGATGTGTTTGAAGAAGTAAAGGGTTTGCCTCCGAAGCGGGAGATAGATTTCCGAATTTATTTGGTGGATAATGCCAAACCAGTGTCTTTGCCAGTACGCCACATGGCTCCTCGTGAGAGAAGAGAACTTCATAAGCAAGTAGGGGAGTTGCTTGAGAAGGGGTTCATAAGGCGAAGTATATCGGAGTGGGGAGCTCCAGTAGTGTTTGCCACGAAGGCGGATGGGTCCCTCAGACTTTGTGTGGATTATAGGGAACTTAATAAGCTCACGAAGAAGAATAGACACCCATTACCGAGGATAGATGATCTCTTTGATCAGTTGGTTGGCGCGTCAGTATTTTCGCAGATGGACTTAGCTACAGGGTTTCATCAGTTAAGAGTGGCGGAGGACAGTATAGAGAAGACTGCTTTCCGGACTCCGGATGGTTTTTATGAGTGGCTAGTGATGCCATTTGGGTTGACAAACGCCCCCGCATACTTTGTTGATCTCATGAGTAGAGTGTTCAGAGAGTATCTGAATAAGTTTGTAGTAGTTTTTGTGGATGACATCTTGGTCTTTTCCAAGAATGAAGAAGAGCATGCCTTACATCTCAAGGAAGTGTTGGAGACTCTTCGAGCGCATAGTCTTAAAGCTAAATTCTCTAAATGCCATTTTTGGAGAAGAGAAGTGCGATTCTTAGGGCATGTGGTCTCTAAGGAAGGGATAGCTGTGGATCCCGCAAAGATAGTATCTATCCAGGATTGGAAAGTTCCTAGAAATGCTACCGAGGTAAGAAGTTTCTTGGGGTTGGCAGGATATTATAGGAAGTTCATCAAAGACTTCGCGAAGATATCAGCCCCATTAACCCGCTTGACGAAGAAGAATCTGGTTTTCTCATGGGATGTAGATTGTGATGATGCTTTCCGACGGTTAAAGAGAGCTTTGACCACCGCTCCAGTTTTAGTGCTTCCAGATGGGAGTAAGCCGTTTGTTGTTTATACCGATGCTTGTGGAACAGGATTAGGCGCAGTCTTGATGCAGGAGGGAAGGGTAATAGCCTATGGAGGGAGACAATTGAGAGTGCATGAGAAGAATTACCCTACCCATGATCTAGAGTTGGCCGCGATTGTTTTCGCACTTAAGTCTTGGCGCCATTATCTTCTTGGTGAGAGATTCGAGTTGTTCACCGACCATAAATCATTGAAGTACTTATTCTCTCAGAAGGATTTAAACTTAAGACAGCAAAGGTGGATGGAGTTCTTAGCATCCTATGATTTCGAGATAGCGTATACCCCTGGTAAGGGTAACGTGGTGGCAGACGCCTTAAGTAGAAAAAGGCTATCTTTAAGTCCATTGTTCGTGGAACGACGAAGCTTGGAGTTTCTTTCTTTGTTTGACTTCAGACCTTCTGTTGATTTTGTACCTGGTTTGTTGGCATCCTTGGAGGTTAGACCTACTCTTTTGAGACGGATTGGCGAGGCTCAGCGAGACGACCCACAGTTGGTTGTGTTGGTAGAGAAGCTTATAAGAGGGGAGTCGTCCAGCCATTTGGGTAGATACACCATAGATGATAAGGGATGGTTGCATAGAGACGGTAGACTTTGTGTACCGCAAGATGAGGGTTTGAAGAAGGCTATTTTGGATGATGCACATCGTTCAAGAATGACTATTCATCCCGGTGGAGACAAAATGTACCAAGACATGAAGAGAGTTTTCTTCTGGGCCGGTATGAAGAAAGATGTGGCCGAGTATGTGGCTAGATGCTTAGTGTGCCAACAAGTTAAAGTGGAGCAAAGGAAACCCGGTGGGTTGCTACACCCATTGGAAGTTCCACAGTGGAAGTGGGATAGTGTCTCGATGGATTTCATCGACGGGTTACCGAGATCGAGGAAGGGCAATACGGGAATTTGGGTTGTGGTAGACAGACTTACCAAGAGTGCCCATTTTATACCCGTAAAGAGTAAGAGGACCGCTCCATGGCTTGCTTCAGTCTATGTTAGAGAGATTGTTAGATTGCATGGCGTACCATCCAGCATTGTGAGTGATCGAGATCCTATCTTCACTAGTGAGTTTTGGAGAAGTTTGCAAGAGGCGGTAGGGACTCAGTTGTGTTTGAGCACCGCATATCATCCTCAGACGGACGGTCAGACCGAGAGGGTGAACCGTATCTTAGAAGATCTTTTGAGGCTTTGTATCTTGGATTTTGGAGGTACATGGGAAGAACATCTTCCTTTGGTGGAGTTCGCATATAATAACAGCTTTCAGTCCAGTATTGGTATGGCTCCTTTCGAAGCTCTTTATGGAAGGCCTTGTCGATCTCCTACATGTTGGTGGGAATCTACGGATAAGATCTTGCTTGGGCCGGATATGGTTAGAGAGACTTCAGAGAAGATTGATTTAATTCGAAAAAGGATGAAAGCAGCGCAAGATAGACAGAAATCTTATGCGGATCGGAGAAGGACGGATCTTGAGTTTGAGGTTGGGGACATGGTTTTTGTCAAAGTATCTCCATTGAGAAATGTTGTTCGCTTTGGGTCCGTAGGGAAGTTAGCACCGAGATTTGTTGGGCCGTTTCCTATTAAGGAAAGGATTGGACGGATGGCATATAGGGTGGAGTTGCCCGACAGACTTAGTGGTGTTCATGATGTATTCCATGTATCACATTTGAGGAAGTGCTTACATGAGACCGCGGAGGTGGTAGAGCCGAGCTTGCTTAGAGATGTAGAGGTAGAGCGTGATGCGACGATTCGACGAGCTCCTACTCGCATCCTTGGGTCAGAAACTAGGAAGTTGAGGAACAGAGAAGTTCAGCTAGTTAAAGTGCAATGGGGAGATGACGAAAGCAATGCTACTTGGGAGACGGAAGCAAAGATGCGTTCTTTGTATCCATTTCTTTTTGAGAGTATGTCTTTTAACTTCTCCTTTATTGCTTGTCTAGTACTTATCTTATCTTTAGTATATCCTCTCGCTAATACCTATGACCTTTAGATAGGGTAAAACCTATGGTTGAAACATGTGTTTGAAACATGTTATGGTTGATGGATGCATATGGATGCAATTGTTTGCTAGTGGTTGCTCGTGGATGCATATACACACACATTAGGCACTAGATCGGCTCAGTCACTTCATGTTGCATATTGCATAAATGGATGTGGTAGTTAGATTGATGGATGTATCATGGCTGTGTTATCATATGGATGATGCATTTTTGTGTATGGTTGTGCACGCATGTAGAAATTTGTATGTGTCAATAGGGTTTCGCATACATATTGGATGCATGGCACTATCATGGTTTGCATTAAGGAGGTTTACTGTATCAGTAACCGCCTGATTTTCGCATTAGGTAAGTACATATACACACACTTTTGCATATATCCATCCAGCATTTAGAATCTTGTAAGGACAATGATTGCTCGTGGATGATGCTTTGAGTAGATGGATGATTGGATGGTAGGATACGTTCTTCCTAACTTGAAGATTTCGGGGACGAAATCCTTTAAGGAGGGGAGAATGTAACAACCCGTATTTTCAATAACCTGTAATAACATAAATCGAGGCAGAATTTAATTCTAAAATGGGAATCAAGGGAAACGGGCTATGCCATTGTGTTCGTCTCGGAAAAATACGCGAAATAGAGTCCGAGTTTTCGAAAATCGGAGTCCGTATGACCAAGATATGGCCTCGCGAAGTTTCACGAAAATTCCCAAATTAAAGTATACTTAATTAAGTGAAATGGGTTGTGTAGATATATATATATATATATATATATATATTGATATATATATATATATATATATAATTGAAAATTTAATAAATAAATATGCAAAAATGCTCAAAACAGCGAATTGGGAGAGGGGAATAACCGAACCGGCCGATTTTTGAAGTCGACCCGAGCCCGCTGGGTCGACTAGGGGTTAATCCAGGGTGTTTGGCTGTCAACCCGTGGGCCGATTCGCTCAAGTGCAGATTTTGCATTTGAATGGTTCTCATGGTCCATCTTTAATCTAAAGGCCCTAGATGGTTCCTACACTTGACTTCTTCCCCAAGACATGCTTTGATGGCTTGGATTGAATCTAGGGTTAATCCTATGGCCTAAAACACTTGCCTAATCTATAAATAAGACCCTAACCTACCCTAATTCATTCATAATTAAACCTAGTGACTAAACTATGGCAAAATGCTAGCTCTCATGGCCTCCACTAATTTTATGAAGAGGGTTGCATACTAATCACTCTCTAATCAACTTCTAATCCCTTCTTAGCATCTTAATCTTCTTCATTTGGTGTTCAAAGTTGCTAGTTGTGAGTTTCTATCACTTTGATGATCTTTTGGTAAACTAATTAGATGAGATGTGATGAGATTTATGGTTTTGTATGTGGGTTAATGAGCTTTGAATCATATGATATGATGTTAGCATTAATCTTATGTTTATGCATGTTGAGTATGTAAGCTTATGCAAGTTTAATATGATGTATGTTATGTTTGCATGATGCTAAATATGCAAGTTGTGGGCTATGTAATCATATGCATGTTATGCAAGTTCATGGTAATATGCTATGCAAGTTACATGTTTGTTAATATGCAAGTTACATGTTTGTTAATATGCAAGTTACATGTATGTAAATATGCAAGTTACATGTTTGTTAATATGCAAGTTACATGTTTGTTAATATGCAAGTTACATGTATGTAAATATGCAAGTTACATGTTTCTTTATATGCAAGTTACATGTTTGTTAATATGCGAGTTACATGTATGTAAATATGCAAGTTACATGTTTATTAATATGCAAGTTCATGATGACACATTATGCAAGTCTATAAGCTAATATGCAAGTTTGTTATGCAAAATGAATATGTAAGTTATGTGACATATTATATGCAAGTTATGTGACATGTTATGCAAGTTCATATGCAAGTTATGTGTTTGTTAATATGCAAGATGGCACCTTTGAAACATGTTCATTCATATGCAAGTTGACACCTTTTATATGTGTTATATCATGAACGAAATTACGTGGGAACGATGGGGTAATTAAATGCATAAGTTAATAAGATTGTGTGAAATTAATATAATTATGCATAACACAAAATAAATAAACATAGTATGGGAATTTGCCTATTTGGTTAGGTGTACCCATACTATGTGTTGGGAATTTACCTATTGAGTTAGGTCTACCCCATGGGAATTTACCTATTAAGTTAGGTCTACCCATGTTAAGAAAACTTGATTAATTAGGGATAATTAATATAAAATTATGAGGGTGATTAATTAGGTGTAATTAATTGACTAAGACACGAGGTTGGACTCAGTTGTAGCGTAAAACTGCCCGGACCCAACCGGCTTAACCAGTTGCTACAAATGTTAGCCCAATGTGAGAGGTCTTAGGCACAAACTAAATACGTAATTAATGTAAAGACACGAGGTTAGACTCTGTTATGACATAAGGCTGCCCGGACCCAACCGGCTTAACCAGCGGTCATAAAAGACAGTCTAATGTGAGAGGTCTTTACAAAGGTTACGTTCTTAATTAATTAATTAAGAAACACTTAACCACATTAGCATGTAGAGGGACATGAGGGGTTAAGTGGGTGCCTCGGGTGGCATGAGAAAATCTAGTGGTTGCCTTGGGTGGCAATAGAAAATACGATTAGAATACTTAACCAAAATAGAACATGTAATTAAAACATGATTAAAGGGTTAAGTGGGATATACTAGAAAAAGGGACAAGCTTAGGTGGGTAGCTTGTGGAGGCCCATTTCAACCAGTAACCCATACGTATCTTTGTGGGCTCGACCCATGTCGAGGACGGGACACGCATACTGGGCTTGACTGTAAGAGGCAAACGGGTTAGCGGTGGCAACGCAAGTCCAACGGGCTTCATATGCGTGAGTGGGCCCGGGCTGGTAGGTAAGCCGTTGTTGCATCGAGTAGATATAAGCCGTGCACCTTTAGTTTCATCAGGTTGCCACATTGGGGAATGATACATCCCACGGTGGGGCCAGCACGGGTATCTACGTTAGGGAGCCGATCGAATGGGAAGTAGTGTGTACACCTAGTGGATTGTAGGGCCCCGTGGCGCCTACTTGGTCACCTAGGGGTACGCAGGTACTAATTAGTAAATTTTATAAGTCCTTGGGTGGGATCAACCTTTAAGTTAGGAACGACTGGTGTGGTGCAGTTTAGTAATTTACCTTAGGGAGGGTAGATGCGTCTTTATCCTTTATCTTCGTTTAGTTGACTGCTTAGGGTAGCCATTCATCCCTATATGTTACCGTATATCAGTTTATGTCTTCTCTGGTTACTTTAACGATTGTATTGTTAAAGTTATAGGACTCGCTCAGACTTATGTCTGACCCTGTTGTTTTTATCTTTTTCCCAACCCTCAGGTCCTACGGTGGATCCTAGCAGTAGTGGAGCTTGATCGGATTGCTGTTCCAGTCTTTAGGAGCTTGGATAGATGTAAAGCTCCAGTTATCCAGTTATCTTTTCTTTTGTTTGGCTATTGTATGAGAGTGGGATTATGTACTTCTTTATTTTGATGGATATTGTACTTGACCTTTATTGTGGTTTTATGATGTAACCAGACATGTTTTACTTCCGCTGTTATGAGATGATGTTTTAAAATTTCAAGTACTATTTATATCTGTCTTGTTGTAATTTTTCTGTTCTATATTCACTAAAATACTCCACCGATGCTATGGCATTCCCTTAGTGAGTGATCATAGCGGGAGTGGGGTGTTACATTTTTCCTCGTTCAATTTTTCTCTAGCACTGATTTTATCTTCATGATTTGAACTTCAAACATCTCTTTCGTTCGATCACTTTCAGAATCGATCAATCTCCTCAATTTATACAATTTGCCCTAATTTTATCGTCTTAAAAACTTCGTTGATTTTGAAGGTGCCGCGGATTTTGATTCGATAGGCAGTAAAGATGATTTCGTGATTTTGATTTTGTGAATTCGTCGTAGAAAATCGAACGAGGGAGACGAACGACAGAGACGAATGATGGAAGTTACTTTTTTGGATGGTGAATGTAATAGCAGTTCGTAGGTATCATTTTCCCATTTTTTAAGGTATTATTTTTCTTGTTATTATAGTGTTATGCTTCTGTGTTAATTTATTTTCATGATATATTAGTTTTGTACTTGTACTGTTGCATTAACTTTGTAACTCAATCGAAATTATGTCATTTTAATCAATCAAAGTGGGATGTAAATATTTTTTGTATTAGTTTTCCTTTAAAATATCAAAGCAGTTTCTAGGTATCACTTTTGTATTTTTTTAGGTATCAGTTTTATATTTTCTAGTTGAATTTACATCATAGCAGTTTTTAGGTATCATTTTTATATTTTTTTAGGTATCAGTTTTATATTTTCTAGTTGAATTTACATCATAGCAGTTTTTAGGTATCATTTTTATATTTGTTTAGGTATCACTTTTATACTTTCTATTTGAATTTACATCATAGCAGTTTTTAAATATCATTTTTATATTTTTTTAGGTATCACTTTTATATTTTCTATTTGAATTTACATCATAGCAGTTTTTAGGTATCATTTTTATATTTTTTAAGGTATCAATTTTATATTTTCTAGTTGAATTTATGTTATTATGTTGGTATAAGTTTTGGCTATGTATGAAATTCTTGCAAATACTGCATGCTGCTGAAATTTACTTGGATTCAAGACTGGTTGAGTACAAATAAAAGTAAATGCATGAATGCATTCTTGGAATGGGGAGCAGTGTTGTATGTACTTATATTGTGTAGGAAAACAATGTATCCTAATATATCAGTTATGTATAGTTGTAGGTATCATATGATACAAGTGGGTATTATTGTGTATTATTTAGAATAATATCATTTTTGTGATAATTGAATTGAATCGATTGCTATTATTTTTTAAATCAGTAGGTATTATTGAGAATAAATATTATTTTTGTGAGATTTGAATTGACTAGATGGGTATTATTTTTTATCAGTGGGTAGTAGTTAGAATTAATGTTGTGTATCAAAAAAAAGTCAATTACCAAAGCAAACAACACAAATCTACCTATTTGCCACAGTTCTTATACACAAAGCCATAAAAATGATACATAGAAAAATATAAAAATGATACCTAAAAACTACTTTAATATTTTAACGACAAAAGCAATACAGAAATATTTGAATCACAATTTGATTGATTAAAATGAAATAAATTCAATTGAATTACAAAGCTAGTGCAACAGTACATCAACAGAATTAATACAGCAACAAAAAGTAACTAAAAAAAACATAGCACAGTGAATACAGTAAAAATGATACCCAAAAAATAAAATAAAAATGATACCTAAAAGTTGCTGTAATGTTTTAAATAAAAAGTAACACAAAAATTACTTACATCACAGTTTGGTTGATTATAACGAAATAAGCTCGACTGTAATACATAGATAATGCAACAATACAATTACAAAATAAATACAGCATTAAAACATAACAAACGAATATAAAACAGTGTTAAATAAACAAAAATGATACCTAAAAATATATAAAACTGATACCCACGCGTTGAAAAGATGAATATTAAAATTGAAGAGCAAAAAAAAAAAAAAAAAAAAAAAAAAAAATCATGAATCACCTTGCGAAATAACCCTAAAACTAATCGGTAGAAATCATCAGTAAATTATAATGATTACAGCATCAAATAAAATTCAATCGAGGTTGATTTTTGAGATCGATTTCATGCCCTAAATTTTGCTATTTCGATTGATGTTTGGGGTTCGATTATACAACATGCCGCGGATTTTGATTTCATTCGATTTCCATTTGAGACGATTTCGGTAATTTTGATTTGCTGATGCCGTGGTACGAAATCGAAGAAGAGAGAAAGGAGCGACGGTTCGGAGAAGAGAGAAAGGAGCGATGGAAATTTCTAGGCTTATGTCCTTTTGAATAAAATTTAAGGCGCATGTCTTAATGAATAAAATTTTAATACCGTTTATCCTTCTAAATTAATTACCCTTTATCTATTTAAGGCATGGATTTGGAGACAATGGTGGTTGCCAAAATTCTTTTTAGCGATGCAACATACTTAAGCACATCATCTCTTATAGTGTTACGCTTTATGTTAGTTTTAGGTTCAACAACAATCTTCTTCGAAGAAGTAACGATAGGGTCCTATTGAATGATAGGTACTACAAAAATCCATGGAACTTGAATTATGCCATAAGTTATGATGTTAGAATTAGTCAATATAAACTGTCAACTACCTGATGCTTCTCCCAAAATTAGGGAATTTTGATGAATGGAGACAACTTTCCAACTACTAGAGTAGGTTTTTCTTTGGAATTATGTTTGCATTTTGGTGGCTCAGCCAGAAACTTAAAGCCACGTAGACGATAGAATATTGGGACTACTTGGATGATGTAAGAAGAATGTTCTTCCTCCTAATTAATTCATCGTAGGCAACTATGGTATCAATAATTAGTATTGGATACTGGACATATTTAGTACATAGGAAATAGTGCTAATATTCTTATTATAAGTACAAATACAAATAAATTCGTTAGTAAAACAGATGATGAATATGTAACTATTTTGTCGGTAATTTATCATTGTATTCCAACACATAAACGATTATGCTGGAACCAGCCTTGTTGTGTAAAAGAAAATTATCGCAAAACATTTAGTAAGTACTCGACGTTTTCTTAACTAAACAATACTCATTTTCCATTTTCCTTGCAACCTATATGTCTCATTTGTCTCCCCCTTCAATCGTCCCTCTAAGTTTTTATTTGTTGTACTTAGATTTTATGAGTGACATCCAAAATTATACGTTTCTTTCTTTAATTGTTTGGTCGAAGAAACATAATTAACGGCTTGTTACATTTGATATATCAGGTCGGTATGTCTTCTAATGTAGACATACAGTGGATGAAAGAATCAAATCGTAGAACTACGTGATATTTGGAAGGAGTGCGGATGTTTATTAATTTCGTTGAAGAAAATGGGGGTAATAAGGAAACCTATTCTTTTCCTTGCACTCAATGTCAAAATACGAAGAAGAAAACTAAATTAGATGACTTTCATTTTCATTTGCATAGATGGTGATTTGATCAATCATATACCATTTGGCATTTTCATGGAGAAGAATTGACGGAAAATAAAAAATAACCCATTAGTAAAGCCATGCATGTTGATCATGGCGAATATCGCTGAATGGAAGATCTGATCAATGATGCCAATAAATTTCATCATTTTCAACCGACATGTCAATTCCACGATAATATTGACGAATCTCCTATCAATGATGTTGATTGGCAGGCCGATCAAAGTAAGAAGTATAACCACTTTTTGATAGTGCAAAAGTGCCATTGTATCCTTCATGCCCAAAAGGAATAACAAAATTGTATGTCATTGTGAAGTTTAATAGTTTGAAAACCCAATAGGATTTTTCCGACAATGATGTGACCACACTCCTTGAATTTATAAACGAGTTAATTCCTGAAGGTAACAAACTACCAGTAAAATATCCAGACATGAACAAGATAATTAAACTAGTTGGGATGGATTATAAATGTTATGATGCTTGCATTAGTGACTGCAATTTATACTGGAAAGATGATGTAAACAGAGTTTATTGTAGAATTTTCAACGATCTAAGATATAAGACAACATTAAACAAAGAAAAAAAGGCCACCAAGATACCACAAAAGACGTTAAGACATTTCCCTTTAATTTCTAGATTGAGGAGACTTTATACAATACCATGTGTAGCTGAAGCTATGACTTGGCATAGTTGTGCAAAGTTAGATAAAGTTGTAATACGCCACCCATGCGACACTTTGCAGTGGCGAAATGTAGATTCTTTTGATAAAATATTCGTTGTTGAACTACGAAATGTTACGCTTCGAATAGCAACTGATAGTTTCAATCCACATGCATCTCTTGGTACTCACTATAGTTGTTAGCCAGTAACTGTAGTACCATATAATCATCATATATCAATGTGCATGAAAAAAGAGTTCTCAATGTTGATACAGTTGATTTCTGGACCAAAACAATCAGGGAAGGATATTGATGTTTATCTGCAATCGTTGATAGATGAGCTAAAGCAGTTGTGGGAAGAGTAATGACTTTTGACTCATTTAACAAATGTGAGTTCACAATGAGAGCTAGGGTGTTGTGGGCAATTCACGATCATCCTGCATTTGGGACATTAACAGGGTATACAACTCATGGCTACTTTGTGTGTCCTACATGTGGAGAAGAAACTTGTTATTATCATCTTGTCGCTAGTAAGAAGATGTGTTACATGGATCATCAAAGGGTTTTTCCTTCCAAACACAAGTTTCGAGATGATAAATCAAATTTTAATAATAAATAAGAGCACCGTCGTCCTCCAAGGTCTTATTAAGTTGAAGCGAAGGTAGCGAATATCAAGCTGAAAGTTGGTAAAGAAAAACTTGAAACCAGTTGAAAAAAAAAGTCGAAGAAGAAAGAAAATATTCTTGCACGGTACAGGAGGTCCATCCTCTTTGATTTGCCGTATAGGAAAGAAAATTTGATCTGACATAATATTGATGTAATGCATACAAAAAAGAATGTCACTGAACATCTCATTAGCACAATTTTAGATCATAAAGAAGATGGCTTCAATGCACGCAAGGATTTGAAAATCATGGGTATAAAACAGAATTTATGGGTGATGGAAAATCCCGAAACAAATAAAATAACTATGTCAGAAGCAACTTTCACCTTAAACCAAGTAGAAAAGTTACGATTTTGCATCATTTTGAGAAACTTGAAAGTACCTAACAAATTCTCTTTGAACTTCCATAATAATGTGAGCATCAATTCTTTTGAACTAACAAATATGACATCGCGTGATTATCATGTCATAATGAAACTATTACTTCTTGTACTGCTTCAACATTGTTATCCACAATATAAGGATCTACATAATGCTATACATCGCATGAGTTTGTACTTTAATATTTTATGCTCAAAGGTGATAATAAGGAACATCTACTAAAAGCAAAGGCTAGTTTGATAGAAGCCCTATGTGTTTGAGAAACATTTTTCACTTGCGTTTTTTGATATCATCATCCATCTTATGCTTCATTTAGCCAATGAAGCATTGACTTGCTTTCCTGTTAGATATAGTTGAATGTATCCTTTTGAATGGTAAATTATTAATTTTAGTTTTATTCGCCATCGATCGATTTAAACAACTATTATTTATTTATAATTTATATATTTTATAGGTTGTTGAAAACATATAAAGGATATGTTCGCAATAAAAGACATATTGAAGGGTGTATTGTGGAAGAATATATTATTCAAAAATCTTGTCTTTATTGCACGGAGTATATGGCGCAAGGAGGTAATGGCACTCTTAAACATACTCGTGGGTTGTTTTTAGACAATGATGACGAATTTGCTAGTGAGATGCCTATAGATAACGGTAAAATATAACCTTAACCCAAGTGCATTATGAACAAGTTCGTAGATGGATCCTTAATAACTATGATGAGTTGGAAGAATGAGAGAAGTTTAAGAATCTGTCTTGAATTTCCATTAGCGTAATTCAAGTTACTTATACATTTTAAAATGTATGTGTTGTAGGAGGTGTGAAATCTATCGGAAAAATACTAAATCACAACCTCGTGGTGGAGTTATTCCTATGAAAACTTTTCAAAGTTTTACTCTATGGTTATGTAACGACGTAAATATAACATCTTATGAAATATTTCACATGCGTTTAACTAATTTTACTCCTTCAAGACCATACTTGCTACACGTTAGTTTTTGTTAGTTGGTGAGGATCAATGATGTTGATTCAACTCTTTGGCGGCTGGTGGATGGGCCAATGTTCAAGGCACGTGGTTATGTGAAGTATCAAGTAAACGGATTCAGATTTTCTCTGAAAAGGTACGAACAGCGGTTGCTAACACAAGACAACGGTATATGTATGAGAGAAATTACCAACTTTAGAGCAAGCGGGAAGAACAAAAATTACAAGGAAGCAGAAACTAAGTATTACAGAGTTATTCAACAAATAATTGAGTTGGATTACATTGACTTTAAACAAACTATTGTGAGTGGGTAAAGGTTTAAGACAAGATCAATGGTTGCAAGATCGATCCTATTTCAAATTTGATGACAATTAACTTTGGGAAATTGAAGAGTAACGATAGAGTGAATGGTGAGCCATTTATTCTTATATCAGAAGCGAGTTAAGTGTTTTACTCGAACGATTTAAAAAACGAGGATAGTTTGTGGTTTTATAAACACCAAAACGATTGACTAGCAACGTGTTTGACATTGAGTTTCCCAATATCTACCATTCAACTTTTGAAGATGATGAGAAGTTAGAAGACCTTACCAAATTCGTTTGTTGGTATTAAAAACATTTCTTATGTGAAATGAGTGGAAGCATTTCTTGAATGTATGAAGTGATTAGAAATTGTGTGTAAAAAATATTGAATTCTATTTGCTATTTTTCACTTAAATCGATGATTTTCACTTGCTATTTTTCACTTATGTGTAATAGGATGGACAAGGTGTGATTTGCATGTCTTTTAACATCTTACTGGATTTAAAAAATAATTTGATGTTAAATAGGTTTATAAATAATTTTGGAAATGTATTTCAAATTAAGTCACTATAACTTGGTCGGAAAGAAGAAGGGGGGAAATTTGCATGTACTGTAAATCACATAAATTATTCTAATTCAAAAAGATGCTTATTATTCAAGTATTGCCAAAAGTAATTATCCATTAGTTATCGGTATATGCAATCTTTTTAATTGGATAAATAGCCGGCTTAGGATTTTTTTTTTCCTTTTTCTTTTCTTGTTGCACCACTCCTTTTCACAAATAAACGACCATCAATAATGAAATTTTACCTTGTCATAAACGTTTGTTGGTCTTGTATTTTGTTGCAAGGTGTTGTGGAGATGGTTATTATCGTTGAGATGTTCAGCCAAATAAGATGCCTGACTGCATCCAAATTTCTAAAGCTCGTTGTTTTTTTTTCCTTTTTTGTTAAATTATAATATATAATGTGTTTGCTTTTACTGATCTTGGTTATATTTGACGCGATGCATTGATCATTTCTATTTACACACCAAGATTTTGTCTAGGCATAATTTGGGCGATAAAGACGTGCTTTTGCCTACAGTTTTGCTGCAGTCATAACATCATATATAAATAGTGACTACTATGGTGACCAAGTAAATACATATAATTTGTGCCCCACCAAAGATGAAAATGAGTATGAAGTGACCAAATACATATGTTAACTATTTTTAGTGTATATACAGATTTTAAGTCACACAACCCCTATTATTGTTTTTCCTAGATCGTTTACATTTGTTGTAAGGTAAATTTAACCTATGGGTTTGTGGCCGGTAACGTTAGAAACTTATTTTGATGGAAGCATGCACCATCTTGCATTGATTTTTAATACTAATGGAATTCTGAATTTTGCTATTATGTAGCATATGAAAATACTAGGTGATGTTAAGCAAAAATATCGAAGATGAGACATGTTGCTATTATATTTCCAGGTGTTGGATATCAAGCTAAAGACTAAAGCTTGGACAATGCCTAACAAATCCCAATGATTTTTTTGACAACACTGCTTATGTATGCATGCACGTGTGAAACTAGAAGAAACATTAACGATAAGTATAAAATTTATTTATCTATTACATCCCAATGAATTATACTTGCTATTTTTCAAGACATACACACTATGGAGAAGGCTAATCACGAGTAGGCATACATAATCACAAATATGTCTAATGTAAATTTATACATAAAATGAGATCTTGTAAACTAGCTAGCTGCAGATTCATACTGACAGTGGCCAAAAAATATTCAGTATCTGTTGTATGATGCGTATTATTATGATGATGAACTCAGCAGATTAAAAAAAAAAGTATCACAAACGAAAGAGCACGACCTCTCCTTTTACTTCTATGCTTTCCTCCTCTTCCAAATGTTCCATTTGTTTTGTTTTATCGCTTATTTTATTTATTTCATAAGTTTGTAATTAGTTAAATCTATGTTATTGTGTGCTTAGTTTTATATCAGTTATCTGAACATCAGATTACTTTGCAATGATTTAAATGAAAATATATAGTATGTTTTGCATAAATGAACATTAGTGATGTATTTAATTATCAGGAATAATGAGAGTTTTATTGTAGAGATATTGCATAAATGAATACTAAGAAAATGATTATGATAAATTTATAACCTTCCCTGGCATACTTTTCAAAATACACTTAAATTTTTTGTGTTGCTACTATACTATGATTATTTTTAGTTAGATTTGAACATTAATCCTATTTCTTATTAAGAAAACTACTTTTTTTTAAGGAACTTGAAAGGATATCTACTGCAAAATTTTATGGTACAAAATATTTTTTCACAAATATTTGGAACTTAAAATATATGTAGCATAAGAGCATCTCCAACAAAGTATCCAAAATCCAAAATGGTGAAATCCACACTCAAAAACAGCTCCAACAAAGGTTGGATAATCCGATCAGATCGGAAATCTGGATAATGAGTTCCGGAATCCCCAAATTGCCCACGCGGTTGTTCAACAAACGCGCAAGTACACGCGCTTGTTGAACAACCGCGTGGGCATCAACGGATATATTTTGCGCACGCCTGTTGAACAGACGCGGGGAGGCCAACGGCTTGAATTTGCAACGGTATGATTTCAAACACTACAAATACACAACCCCTAATCTACTCTCCTCCACATCAACTCTTCTTCTACCACATTCCAACTTACTACAAAAATGGTTACTGATTTTGATGTCGACGCCGCAAGAATTGAGTTTGAAACTTTCGATGTACAAGATAAAAGTCAACCGTTTGGTGGAATGCTAACTACTTCAAGTTGGAATGCTAAAGAAGACTACGATCTTTGCTACATATACTGCTCAGTTTCGCAGGATCATGTCCGTGGTGCCGATCAAAGTGGTGAAACATTCTGGGGTAGAATCTGTTGGATATTCCAGCCCATATTTGGCATAATTTTATGCAACCATATTTGGCATAATTTTATGCAAGCATATTTGGCATAATTTTATGCAGGCTTATTTGGCATAATTTCATGCAGGCATATTTGACATAATTTTATGCAAGCATATTTGGCATAATTGTATGTAGGCATATTTGACATATCTTTTTATGCAGGCCATGCTAAATTTGTGGGAGAGATTTATTAGTTTTGTCTTTTTTTCTAGATTTGTTGTGCAAGCATGTCTTTTGTGCAACAATATCTTTTCTTTTAAGGAAAGACATTTGGGAGATTACTCACAATTTTGGTATGCACATTAAAAGAAAAATGGTTAATATAACCAGATCTGGTCATAGGCAGCAGCAGTTTTTTGTCATTTATCATCTTCTTCAAGGTGTTTTGGTCTTCAAGATTGAGCTTCATTCTTGCTCGATACACCGCTGGCCTGAAGTGCACACATAGGGTGTTCTTTTACACCTTTTTCATCTCTTATTGTTTTTGGATTCCGGTGATTAGAAGAGAATCTTTTGTAAACATTTTGGGGCTGTTTTCCCCTTTTGGTTTATCAATAAGAGAAGAGGGTAGACTCCTTAAGAGGTCTCGTGGTTTTTACTCTTCACATCGAAGAGGTTTTCCACGTATAAAATCTTGTGTCTTGCTATTTTACTTTCATCGTATCTTTTTTATTTGAATGGTGTGTTGATTGATTGTCTTGTGTGTGATATTGTGGGTGTAGCTTGAAGTAACCCCTAATCGATCCTATCAAATTGGTATCAGAGCTTGAGGTTGGTTATTTATCACACTATGGAGTCGAGCAGTCATAGCTCAATGATTAAGTTGACATCAACCAACTATTCTATTTGGAGACCTATGATGGAAGACTTGTTATATTGCAGGGATTTACATGACCCAATTGAAACCGTCACTAGTTCGAGTGGTATTATCTCTAAACCTTCTAAACCCAATAAAATGGAAGAGAATGAATGGATAAAGTTGAAAAGGAAAACTTTAGGAACCATTAGACAATGGGTTGACATTAGCATTTTTAACCATGTGTCACAAGAGACCGATCCATATGATTTGTGGAAGAAATTAGAAGGTTTGTATGAGAGGAAAACCACCCATAACAAAGCTTCATTGATTAAAAGGCTTGTTAATCTAAAGTTGAAAGGTGGAAAGTCAGTTTCTGAGCATCTTAGTGATTTCCAAGATATTATTAACAAGTTGACAACTATGAAGATCATTTTTGGTGATGAATTGCAAGCTTTGTTCTTATTGAGTTCTTTGCCAGATAGTTGGGAAACTTTAGTTGTGACCATTAGTAATTCAGCTCCAGATGGTGTGCTATCTTTGGATGTGATCAAAGAAAGCATGTTTAATGAAGAAATTAGAAGAAAAGAGATTGGAGTTGACAATTCACAAGCTCTTGTTGTGGAGAATAGAGGAAGAAGCAAGAGCAAAGGACCCAAAGGCCGTGATAACTCAAGAGGAAGATCCAAGTCTAGTGATGGAAAGAATTACTTCATATGCAACTATTGCAAGAAGCCTGGCCATATTAAAAAGTATTGCTTTCGTTGGAAAAGAGAACATGGGAAGAAGAATGATTTTCAGAAAGAAGACGATGATAAAAATGTTGCAGCAGTAGCCTCTAAAAGTGATGATGATGTCACTTTAATTTGCGCAACTAGTGAATGTCATCATGTTAGCAGTACAGATTCTGAGTGGCTGGTTGATACAGGTGCTTCATATCATTGTGTTCCTAAGAGAAAGTATTTTTTGAATTATCAAGCAGGTGATTTTGGCAGTGTCAAAATGGGTAACCAGAGTTCAGCAAGCATAGTTGGGATTGGTGATATTCGTGTGAAGACTAATGTTGGATGCATGCTTACATTGAAAGGTGTACGTCATATTCCGGATTTGCGTCTTAATTTGCTTTCAGCTCATATTCTTGATCAAGAAGGCTTTCGTCACACATTTGAGAGTGACAAGTGGAAATTATCCAAGGGATCCATGACAATTGCAAGAGGCGAGTTGTGTTGTTCTTTGTACAAGACATATTTGACTGTATGTTTTGGTGAGCTCAATGCAGTGGAAGAAAAAGATTCTCCTAATTTGTGGCATCGAAGATTGGGACACATGAGTGAAAAGGGTTTGAAATATTTAGCAGGTAAATCTCTTATTCCTGTCAATACTACAATTTCACTTAACCCTTGTGATCATTGCTTAGCAGGAAAACAACATAGAGCTTCTTTTGCTAGAAAGTCTACAAGAAAGCAGGCTAAGTTGGAGCTTGTACATTCGGATGTATGTGGTCCTATTGAGGTTGAATCCAATGGTGGCAACAAATATTTTGTCACTTTTATTGACGATGCTACTAGAAAGACATGGATTTACATTTTGAAGACCAAAAGCCAAGTGTTTGAAACTTTTCAGAAGTTTCATGTTATGGTGGAAAGGGAGACAGAAAGCAAGTTGAAGTGCCTTCGTACAGACAATGGTGGAGAGTATACCTCACATGAGTTCAAGAATTATTGTGCGCAATATGGTATTCGACATGTGAAGACAGTTCCAGGCACTCCCCAACACAATGGTGTAGCTGAGAGGATGAATAGAACCATTGTGGAGAAGGTGCGATGCATGTTGAAGATGTCCGATCTACCAAAGTCATTTTGGGCTGAAGCAGTGAATACAGCAGTTTATCTGATCAACCGTTCTCCATCTATTCCATTGGGGCTTGACATTCCAGAGAGAGCATGGAAGGGATGTGATCCTGTATATACACATCTTAGAGTATTTGGATGCAAGACATACATGCATGTGCCAAAAGACCAAAGGTCAAAGCTGGATTCCAAGACTAATCCATGTGTTTTTGTTGGCTATGGTGATGAAGAGTACGGGTTCAGGCTATATGATCCAGAAAAAGGAAAGGTAGTAAGAAGCAGAGATGTAGTGTTCTTTGAGCATGAAAAAGGTGCAGAACTTTTGAGTGCAAGGTATCATACTAGCTCAGATTTTTTTATTGATACTACTGATGTTTCTTTGTCCCCTACTCGTGGTTTTGTTGAACAGCCAATACAGGCTGATATTGATGCAACACATGAAGGTGTTGATGATGCACAGCTTGATGGTGCACATTTTGATGATGTTCATGATGATGTTCATGAAGCTCAACCAAATGGAGAAGTGGCTTGTGAGCAGGGGGAGCAAATTGCCCCACAAGTGGATGATGCTCAAGTTAGAAGGTCAACCAGAGAACATAAACCATCTACAAGATATCCAAGCACAGATTATATCTTAGTTACAGCTGATGGTGAGCCCGAGAGCTTCCAAGAAGTGTTGTCTAGTCAAGACAAGAATCTTTGGCTTGAGGCTATGAAAGAGGAGATGGATTCTTTGATGAAGAATCAGACTTTTGAGCTAGTGAAACTTCCAAAAGGCAAGAAGCTTTTGAAAAACAAATGGGTTTTCAAGAACAAGAAAGATGGTGAGAAGATAGTAAAGCGCAAAGCTAGATTGGTAGTCAAAGGATGCAATAAAAAAAAAGGCATTGATTTTGATGAGATTTTTTCACCAGTTGTCAAGATGACTTCTATCAGAACCATTTTGGGTTTAGCAGCAAGTTGTGACCTTGAATTGGAACAACTTGATGTAAAAACCGCATTTTTACATGGTGATTTATATGAAGAAATCTACATGGAACAACCTGAAGGATTTGAAGAAAAGGGAAAAGAAAAACTTGTTTGCAAGTTGAAGAAGAGTCTTTATGGACTTAAGCAAGCACCAAGGCAGTGGTATCACAAATTTGATTCATTTATGACAAGCAATGGTTACAAGAGGACTGTTGCAGATCCTTGTGTGTATTTTAGAAAGTTTCCTGGTGATATCTTCATTATTCTTCTTTTATATGTGGATGACATGTTGGTAGTTGGACAAAACTTAGAATTGATTAGCAACTTGAAGAAAGATTTGTCCAAGTCATTTGACATGAAGGACATGGGTCCTGCAAAGCAAATCTTAGGCATGGAGATTGTTCGTGATAGAAAAGCTAGGAAGTTGTGGCTATCTCAAGAAAAATATATTGAACGTGTGCTTGAAAGGTTCAATATGAAGCATGCTAAGCCGGTTTGTACACCACTCGCATCTCATTTTAAGCTAAGTAAGAGGGATTGTCCAACAACGGAGAAGGAAAAAGCAAGTATGTCTTCTATTCCTTATTCATCTGCAGTTGGTTCATTGATGTATGTTATGGTGTGCACTAGGCCAGATATTGCACATTCTGTTGGTTTGGTGAGTAGATACTTATCCAATCCTGGTAAAGTTCACTGGGATGCAGTAAAGTGGATTTTCAGATATTTGCGTGGTACTTCTAGATTTTGCTTATGTTTTGGGGGTAGCAAACATGTTCTTGAGGGGTATACAGATGCAGACATGGCTGGTGACATTGATAGTAGAAGATCTACCTCAGGTTATGTGTTCACATTTTCAGGGGGAGCCATTTCTTGGCAATCCAAGTTACAAAAGTGTGTGGCTTTATCTTCAACCGAGGCAGAGTATATAGCAGCTGTGGAAGCAAGTAAAGAGATGCTTTGGTTGAAGAGGTTCCTTCAAGAGTTGGGTTTGCAACAAGAAGAGTATATAGTATTCTGTGACAGTCAGAGTGCTATGGATTTGAGCAAGAATTCCATGTATCATGCACGCACTAAGCATATTGATGTTCGGTATCATTGGTTAAGAAATGTGATTGAAGAAAATATGCTCAAGTTAAAGAAAATTCATACAAACAAGAATGGTGCAGATATGTTGACTAAAGTGGTTCCAGGAAACAAGCTTGATGTTTGTAGCAAGCTTGTGGGAATGAGTTTCAAATGATGATTGAAGCATGCACATCTTCCCCAAGTTGGGCTGGAGGGGGA
This sequence comes from Allium sativum, assembly GCA_030737875.1. Lineage (NCBI taxonomy): Eukaryota > Viridiplantae > Streptophyta > Magnoliopsida > Asparagales > Amaryllidaceae > Allium > Allium sativum. Next base: position 298,649,531 of record CM060925.1, on the reverse strand, counting down.
GATTGTTGGATATTCCAGCCCATATTTGGCATAATTTTATGCAAGCATATTTGGCATAATTTTATGCAGGCTTATTTGGCATAATTTCATGCAGGCATATTTGACATAATTTTATGCAAGCATATTTGGCATAATTGTATGCAGGCATATTTGGCATATCTTTTTATGCAGGCCATGCTAAATTTGTGGGAGAGATTTATTAGTTTTGTCTTTTTTTCTAGATTTGTTGTGCAAGCATGCCTTTTGTGCAACAATATCTTTTCTTTTAAGGAAAGACATTTGGGAGATTACTCACAATTTTGGTATGCACATTAAAAGAAAAAGGGTTAATATAACCAGATCTGGTCACATAAGGCAGCAGCAGTTTTTTGTCATTTATCATCTTCTTCAAGGTGTTTTGGTCTTCAAGATTGAGCTTCATTCTTGCTCGATACACCGCTGGCCTGAAGTGCACACATAGGGTGTTCTTTTACACCTTTTTCATCTCTTATTGTTTTTGGATTCCGGTGATTAGAAGAGAATCTTTTGTAAACATTTTGGGGCTGTTTTCCCCTTTTGGTTTATCAATAAGAGAAGAGGGTAGACTCCTTAAGAGGTCTCGTGGTTTTTACTCTTCACATCGAAGAGGTTTTCCACGTATAAAATCTTGTGTCTTGCTATTTTACTTTCATCGTATCTTTTTTATTTGAATGGTGTGTTGATTGATTGTCTTGTGTGTGATATTGTGGGTGTAGCTTGAAGTAACCCCTAATCGATCCTATCAGAATCACTAATGCATATAATAGGAAGAACATGGATCGTAATAGAAGTGTAGCTTCCGTCAAAGGCCGTTATTCTAAAATTAATCGTCAAACTCAATGTTATGATTCGCAGATGTTCAAGCTGAAGCAGAGTAACCCAAGCGGATTTGGAAGTGATACTCATATGGTAATAATTGTTTACTTTGTTTTTTGTACTTTAAATTCTAACGTTGTAGTAAAAGCTTTAAATTATTGATGCAGAGAATTGCCGCAAACAAGTTATTCAAACAAATATATAAACCAGATAGTAAACAAGGACCTCATTTATACCAGTTCATGCATGTGTATGACCTACTGGTTAATCATGTGAAATGGAAATCTTCACTTCAGAAATCAGTCCAAGACGTCCAATCAAACTGTAGTCGTGGGAAAGCTACAAGATTTGGAGACAGTTGTAGTCCCAGAGATTCGCAAGACAGTGCTAATATGGGTTTACAAGACGCTGATGACCTTATTGCTGAACGATATGATAGGCCCCAAGGATCCAAGGCGGCAAAGAAAAAACAAGTTGTAGGAACGAATGATGGCGAAATCAAAAAACTATTAAAGGAGTCTAACGATATGTTTATGAGCGCACTCCAGAGCAAAAGCATTCAACACCAAGAAAAGCTTGAAGCAATTCATCAACTTGTTGAGACAAAACGACGAAAGGAGGAAGATGCAGTCATATTTCTGGATATTACGCAAATGGATGATGTGCAACGCGAGTATACGGAGTATCGGAGATTTGAGATAATGAGGCGAAGAAGAGAAGGAATGTAGTTTATGTAGCTAGCTTGGATGTAAACTTTAATTGGATTTGTATGCGCTAGGATGGTGTTAGTTGCATTTTGTTTATGTAGCGTAGGAATGTAGTTTGAATTTTAAAATGGAGTATGAAATGGTATTTGAAATTTAAAATGGAGTATGAAAAGGAGTTTGAAATGGAGTTTGAAATGGAAAATGGAGTTTGAATTTGAAAATGGAGTTTGAAATGGTAGTTGAAATTTTGTTTGGTGTTTGAAATGGACTTTGAAAGTTAAAAGGGAGTTTGAAATTTGAAATGTAGTTTGAAATTTAAAAAGGAGGTTGAAATGGAATTTGAATTTTGTTTGGTGTTTGAAATGGACTTTGAAAGTTAAAATGGAGTTTGAAATTTGAAATTTGAAATTTAAAAAGGAGTTTGAAATGGAATTTGAATTTTAAAAAGGAGTTTGAAATGGAGTTTCAAATTTCAAAATTTCAAATTCCATTTCAAACTCCAAAATCCTTTTTAAACCCCATTTCAAATTTCAAAGTCGATTTCAAACTCCATTTCAAAATTCAAATTCCATTTCAAATTCCATTTCAAACTCCAAAATCCTTTTTAAACCCCATTTCAAATTTCAAAGTCAATTTCAAACTCCATTTCAAAATTCAAATTCCATTTCAAACTCCAAAATCCTTTTTAAACCCCATTTCAAATTTCAAAGTCAATTTCAAACTCCATTTCAAAATTCAAATTCCATTTCAAACTCCAAAATCCTTTTTAAACCCCATTTCAAATTTCAAAGTCAATTTCAAACTCCTTTTTAAAATTCAAATTCCATTTCAAACTCCAAAATCCTTTTTAAACCCCATTTCAAATTTCAAAGTCAATTTCAAACTCCTTTTTAAAATTCAAATTCCATTTCAAACTCCAAAATCCTTTTTAAACCCCATTTCAAATTTCAAAGTCAATGTCAAACTCCTTTTTAAAATTCAAATTCCATTTCAAACTCCAAAATCATTTTTAAACCCCATTTCAAATTTCAAAGTCAATTTCAAACTCCATTTCAAAATTCAAATTCAAATTTCACGTGGCAGACATAATACAAAACACATAACACATGACGCTACATGTAATATACAACCATGTCATCAACAACAACCATGTAATACAAAACATGTAATACAACCATGACGCTACATGAACATCAACCAATAGGCATAGCATCGCCATCTGCCCCATCAGAACTGTCATCACTAACGTCATCGAAAGCATCATCATCCATAGGTGATCCATCACCAGTACCCTGCTGCTGTAACTGAGTCTGTAGGGAAGCAATCTGGGCCTCGTACTGAGCCTGCTGCTGTGCCAAAGCCCCGTGTAAACTCTGGTACATCAACTGTGTGTACTCCAACGTCATACGCTCAAAAACAGCCAATATTCGTCTATCATGGTCCATATATAGCGAGTACTGTTAATGAGATAACTTGTGTTACATAATTTGAGTTTTTATAATGCAGTCGTATACCGGTATTACTGTGTAACTCTTACGTACCTGATGTGGATGATACAAACCGGCTGACGGTACTCCGGGAGGGTCAACAACTGGATACTGCAACGGAATCTCTACAATCTGACCCTGTACGTCTTACGCCCTAAAAATGTGTGGAGGAGGGTCCAACGCACCACTCTGCGTGAACTGAGACGATACAGGCGCAAAGGTAGGGGGATACACCGGGAATCTGCCTGCTACTGAAGATGGGCCGATATGGTCGGAGTTCAAACCCCGAATATAGTCTGGTAACGCATAAGCGCGTGGCGCTACTCGAGCCCAATAGGCATCAAAATCTCCAGGCACTGTAAAAGGCTCACCGTCCACCCAGCCTGCAGCCCTCATATCAGCAATATATGATGATCCTACCTGTATATCCCCAAACATCTGATCCCATGGGAGTGGATCAGAAGGAATGCGCTCTAACCCGCATAGCTGTAGCCAACATCGCTCCCCCAAATACCAAATGAAAGGGCATGTAGGCACCTGGAAGCATACCCTACGCCTCGAAAGACTGGAGTGGAAAATGAGGGGGTGGTCCTGCTGAGGAACCATAAAATCTATATATGTCTGCCATGGACGTCGAATAATGCCACCCCGCTCCCTCAAATCAATCTGCGTGCGCGCCTCCATAAGCTCGTTATGCACACCCTGTGCAGAACGAGCTACATGCATAGCAGGACCTCATCGTCGTAATCTCGGAAAGTATATGTAAGGTGTAGTGATGGCCTCATCAATAAGTCGCGGGTGCATAACAGCCATGTACTCGTAAAACCAAAATGGGAGAATATACCAGAAACCGTACAGCTGCTTGCAGCGCTGCACGGCGTAGAGATCCAAAGCCACATACAAATAGCCTAATATCGCCGTACCCCAGCCAAACGAATGTAGCTGCTCTATGTCTACAAGGCTAGCCAAAAAACCAAGTCTGATAGTCCCCCTGTTGTTGCTAAAAAGGCGGAACCAAAAAGGTGCAATAAAAAGGCCCTGATAACGGGAGTGTGCATAGCCTGAGTCCCCTGATGTGCAGTGACATAGCTATATAGAGTAGGTAAGCTAACGGCTCCTGAAGAAACAGAATCAGGCTCTAAACCCGGTAACTGCTCTGAATAGCTATCATACTCCTCAAATGATACATTAAAGGGAATGGGGTGACGACCTGGACGACCAACCTCGATGCCCGTGAGGACGTAAAAATCCAAAGGAGTAAGACCTAACTCAAAATCAGGAAAGTGAAATGTGTGTGTAGTAGGCCACCATCGCTCACTAATAGCCTCTACAAGGCATCGGTCAACATGAGCAAATCTAGGTAACTCTAAAAATGAGCCAAATGACGAATCAAAAAGTCTAAATACTATAGGCTCGGGTAACTGCTGAAAAAGTGTTGTACTACGTGCCCAACAACCTCGCATAGCAATATGTCGAACCTAAATGTATGTAAATTTGTTGTAAACACGTAATATTAAATAGCATTCGTGTATATTAAGAATGTTGTACGTAACAGAGTTTTAAGATTATACCTGAGGCGTCACAACAGCAACATGCACTCGGTGTACAAATGTCGCAGGCAGATCGTGCAATACTCTAAGGCTCTCGGTGGCATCCGGTGGGGCATGGACTGGTCCGACTGTAGGATCTGTCGGAGGATGGCTGACTCGTCTACCAGACTTAACTTGACGTGGCGGCATTTCGTCGTAGAAACCAATTTAAAAAAATTAAAAGGAGGAATTTTTTTTATTTACAAAAGGAAAAATGGCCATTTGCGCCTGATATAGACGGAAAAATCCACGCGCCTGTTGAACAAACGCGTAGGCTCTACACGTTTGTTCAACAGACGCGCGTTTTTTTTATTGTGGAGCCGGTTTTAAAATATTCCACGCGCTCGTTGAACAAACGCATAGAGCCACGCGTTTGTTCAACAAGCGCGTGGACTTAAAACTGTTGCAGTCCCCAATTTTGCGGAGTGTAGATTATCGGATTTCGAAAATCCACACTCCGGATTTGTTGGAGATGCTCTAACAAATAGTCCACAGATATTTTTTAAGGAACTTAAAATATGCAGTAGCTTTGATGAACTCAGTAGCTGTAAATTATTATGATTTGTACTATTTCCTTATCTTAATCTATAGTATCTGTTGTATAATGTTTATGGGTTGTATGATACAACACAAAATAAGGTTCAGTGGTTGACTAATGAAGATATATATTTCCAAGTTTTATGTCCGTTGTATACATCCACTAAGCAGGTTTACGAATATATAATTTCTGAAATTGACCGACACGTAGAAACTTCCAAGGCTTCCTTCGTCGCTGCAAGTTAAACACTCATGTACAAGACTGCTTATCAAAATTAAATATATGCAGTTGTTTATTTTGATTTCTATGGAATCAATTTACTTGAGTACCATAATGTGAACAATAATACCTTTTTTGGGCTTATTTCTTTTTTACAGCAGATTATGCTTATATACAGTAATAGCTTGTGCTACATAGGTTAAGAACTAATCTCTTCTTCTTTTTTTTTTTTTTTTTTTTTTTTTTTTTTTTTTTTTTTTTTTTTTTTTGGGTATATACAAGCGTAGGGTTAAGCCAGAATTGCATAAGGTACAACTGCTCAGATTTTCGGTATTTCTTTCCTCTTCCTTGTTACATAGATTTTTTCCGCTGTAGATGGTACTTCGAATTAATTTTATTCTGATTATCAATTGAACTTTACTCTTATGCTCATGCTGCATATGGCAAACATTTTAGCTTTCTCCATCATTATCGCATTATTTGGTTATGTTTGCTCTGTTCTATATGTTGTCAAACATCTTTAGTTGATTTCGATCCTATTAGATACATTTTGGATGGCCAAGGTCAGCTTTGAGTGCTTATTTGATTTATTCTGCTATTTGGCCAGGCATATTCCTAGTAATTTTGGGGCATCGTCAACCCATTCGTGTACTTTCTGCTTCACTGAGTTCATCAAAGCTATATTAATTTCAACTAGTACCCTAGCATATAAGATTTTAATAATTACTTTAGTGCAGTGATCCATTTTTAGTGGATTTCCCAAGAGTAAAAAAGATATACTAATCCTTTTTCTTCTGGCCAAAAGCTCTAATTTTAGACTTAAATGCCAAACTCACACAGGAATGGACTACAACGTTTCCTTCGAAAGACTTTGATCATATAACATATATTATTATTTATTTCTGATTGCAATATGACTGCCAAGTCTGGTGATTTTGCTTCTTCGTGGTTGTGATTCACCCTCGCTGTTGCAAGTATTTATTCCATTGAAGGTCGGATGTAAAACAGTGCTGGTAACACGGCAATAAATTTTGGAATCATTATGGAAAAGTTTATTATTGAACTTGTTCATATGTGCATCATATTATCATAATCTGATTTTTTTTTTCTTCATATTTGGTTGACCTACTAAATTTCAATTGGATTTAGTCAGTGTATTTCTGAAATGCTTTTGTCAACAATTACATCATTGTATTTTCTTACTAAACTTATAGTCCTTATTTATATATGTGCAGATTGCCAATTGTTTAAGAAAAATATGTCAGAATCCCAAGAGGCTACAACCTAGTCTATGCAATCATCAGCAACACAACCCGAGAAGGTTGACATAAATGCATATGTAGTTCTCATTTCAAAAAATGCGGGAAAAATAAGCAGTTGTATTGGTAAACTTGTGTGGACTCATGTGTATATCTCACACGAAAGCTGGGATAAAGTACCTCCAAAAATTGAAAATGACGTGTGGGTTGCATTGTTGGTAAGTATAATGATCACAATGTAAGTATATTTTTATCACAATGTCCTTTTTAATAAGTAATTCCTAATTTTTGCAAAAATGTTTTGAACTTGATCCAAATACAAAAGAATTTTATTTAAAAAAAAAATATGAGTCTTTTAGGAGACATAAGAGTGCATTGAAGACAAAATACTATGATAAATTCAACAGTTACGATGAAAGGTTGAAAAATTGTCCTCCCACTATTAGTCAAGACGACTGGGCCGGATTTTTGAAGAATGAAGAGAAACCCGATGTGGGCGAGCGAAGATAGTTAGGCAAAAAAAAAAAAAAAGATCAGGATATAGCTATGGACACCACACCAGTTGAACAAGTCATGCTGTCATAGAACATGATATGGTATGTTTTTCACTTTTAATTTTCATTATCTCTATGTTACAATTAGTCTTCTGTGGAAAAAAATAGTCGTTTATGTTTTTGGTAAGTATTTTATGCGGTGACAAGTCTTCTATATTACAATTTTTAAATAAAAACTTACATCATTTTGGTGAAGTAAACAGTTACATATAGTAGCAGGGAAAGACAATGAGGCATTTATTGTTCCCTATATACAGAACCAATGCTTTAACGTCTGAATGTAACCGTAAACTGGAAGCAAATATAACTTCATATTATCATTTATGAACATTATTATATGTTTTAGTCTACGATAATTGCTTGGAGGATGATATTCATAGCTTGAAGTGTAAAATTTTAGGATATATTATCTGCATATCTTCAAAGAATTAAAATTATATTCTATTGGTTCGTACTCAAAGTGGATTCCTTTTCTGCTTTCTTTAAGATCACCTATTTTTAACTTACTAACTAGTATCCTTTCTAACATCAAAAATTTGGTTATCAACTTGGAGTGACTGCTTCAATTTTCCTTTGGAAACTCAGTTGCTTCTGGATACCTGTAATATATAAACACCTATGAAATCACAGTTCCTTATTAAAATACCCTTCAATACATCACTTGATTCTCTTGAACCTTCCATCAACTCAACTGCCTCTCATGAAATTACATTCAATTTTCATATCTAACCACGAGAGTTTGTAATCGAAGAAATGACTTAACTTGCTTTGTTGACTAGAATGTACTCTCTTTGTTTTCAAACTTGGTGGTGATTTACCTATAAATTGGAGTTGTTTCTTTGGCATACCGTGATTTATTCTTTCCTTTGATTTTTGATTTTGGGATTTACGATGTTGATCATTAGTAACAACTTGTTTAAATTTAATATTAGAGATGTATGTTCTCTCTTATTTATTATCAATAATTGCTTAACTACCATGCAAGAGGGCTTCAGGTATGGATGATATATTATACAATTATTTTATTCAGTGGTGAAAAAATAGTCGTTTAGATTTTTGGTAAGTATTTTATTCAATGACAAAAAATTAGTCTTCTATGTTGCAATTTTTAAATAAAAAATCACATCACTACGGTGAAGTTAACAGTTATATATACTAGCAGGGAAAGACGTTGAGGCATTTATTGTTCCTTATATACAAAACGAACTCTTTAAGGTTTGAATGTAACCGTAAAATGGAAGCATATATAACTTCATATTATCATTTATGAACAATATAATATGTTTCAGTCTATGATAATTGCTTGGAGGATGACATTTGTAGGTTCCAAGTGTAAAATTTTAGGATATATTATTTGCATATCTTCAAAAAAAATTAAATCATATTCTATTGGTTCGTACTCCAAGTGGATTCCTTTTCTGCTTTTTTTAGGATTACCTATTTTTAACTTACTAACTCGTATCCTTTCTAACATCAAAAATTTGGTTATCAACTTCTAGTGACTACTTCAATTTTCCTTTGGAAACTCGGTTGCTTCTGGAAACCTATAATATATAAACACTTATTTGCATCACATTTGGTTTGCATTAAATTACGTTCGATTTTCATAAGTGTTTTATCAGGCCTATGCTTTTATAAGTGGTGGATAAGTTATGCAGATCTAATATTTCCTATCTTATTGCAGGCCGTTGCAAATCCGCAAAATGAAATAACATGTCATGAAGTATGGGTGAAAGCTCATACAAAAAAGGATGGAAGAATATCCGATTCGACTTCTCCATACCTTGTAAGTTAGCCAAATAATTGCTTATTTGAATTTCACTATTTCAAGTTATATATTTATGCTTCATGCTTAGGATAAAATTGCAAAGGCAAAGAAAGAAATCAAAGACAGTGAGGAAGAGGAGTTGCCGCTGGATGAAGACATCCTGTCACAAGTTTTTGGAAAGGATAAAAGAGGCCGAACTCGTAGTATTGGAACCAAGATACCAAGGGCCCAAGTTAAGGCCTCCAATATTGCACGCAAACAACTTAAAATTTCTCAAGAAGGATTAAAAAACATGGAAGATAGGATGGACAATGTAGAGGGCACATTGAAGACTTTAGTGGAATTGGTTAAAGGAAAATATGAAAAGCAAATACCGGACAATGTTTCGAATGAAGGAGGAAATAATGCATGTCATGATGCTATTGAAAGATAGCCCAACAGTGACAATGGAAATCCACATAATCTTCCAATTCGGTAAGTCTGAAGTGTGAAATCTTACTTTAATCTGGAGGTCATTGCGACAGGTTCAGTATGTAGAGGTTCGATGGGTTCAATTATTCATGGAAAAGCTATACCGCCAACACATGAAAAGTTGATTGTGGACAACAATCTGCTGCAAGATGAAAGCACAGCCAAGCAAAATCATCCTCTTGCTATGAATTTTGAAGAAGATGGAGTTGGCGGTTTTGTGTGTCATCCGTAGAGTCTTATTCGATATCTGTAGACATTGGAGCATAGGTATATTCAGTTTTATTTGATATCTTCAGTAACATATGTATACATTCACTCGACTACCTATCACATATACACACACACACATACACCCCCCATATATAACATGATGTTGGTGTGTCACACGATTTGAAAATAGTTCCGTAACAAAAAATATGGTGTACTTACTGCATTTTGACCCAATACAGTGCATAGGATTGCATGTGATGCATTAGCTCGACATGCCCGTATCATATAAGTCGGGTCAATGTATTTCACATCTGAATGAACACTGATTCTCTTGAAATATCTTCTTATCTGTGGCCATATATATGGTTTTACATAACTCCATTATAATAAAAACTTGATGGTATAAAATCATGACTGTGGACTCTAGTGTGAATGGTTATGATACAAGTACAGTCACATAGAAGTAGGCATCTTTTTCCAAAGAAAGAAAAGAACCCATATGAAGTTCAATAGTAGCTAATCCGTATATTAGTAGTTGCCTCCTTTCATACTCCTATAGGAGGCGCGAATTAGCAGTTTTCCTTGAAGCTGTATGCTTGATAGAATATTACAATGCACATGGGTTTAAACTCTTTAAACAATTTCAAAGCATGCAATGTTCTAAGACAATGCGTTGCAATGAAAAGCACATGATCTATTATCTTTGGTTCGAGCATGGAAACTGGAACATTATCCTCCTACTTCTTTGTATTATTTAAAATTAAGATACTCTGAGTTTAATTGACAATTCAATGTTCGGTAATGTTAATTTTGAAGGTTCTCCCCTATCCCTCTATCTAAGTAGAAAGTACTTCAAATTTTTTTTTTATTAAAACACAAACCTTTTGTTGAATGTGGACACCAATATCACTAAGAACCATTACCAGATGCATCGGTTGCATTTGACTTCTCCAACAAATCCTAAGGGAAAAATATCACTGAAAGAACTTGAGACAACAGGGCCCAAAAAATATGTCTTTTAAGACTTTTTTCTTCTACTCGCTTTTACTAGCATAGTGCATCTGCAAACCACATTGGCCACCTATCGCAGGAGCATCTATGGTGTGTGTGTATGTTATATATATACATATGATTTACCTCAAGCACTCAGATCCTAGTTTATTTGAGTCCCTTCCACTGAGCTCTAACGTGAATGGAACAATAAAAAAATTGTTGATGAAGTCATATAGGCATCGATACAAACTCAAATAGGAAAACAGATCGTTATATTTTGGCTGATTGGATATGATTCTAACTGTGGCTTTAGCATACTGTGTTCTTATATGTAATTTAGAGCTTTACTATGTGTATTTATTGCAGAGGATGTTGAAACCTTGGTTCAGGCTATGTGGATATAGCAGGAGTAGGAATTGATGATTCTAGTTGTGGGTGTTTGTGGCAGATGGTTTTGTACGGATGATGTATGAGGAAGGAAGTGTCTTGTTATCTGAAATTGCATGGTTTCTGTTAGAAAATAAGAAGTGATACGAAGTTTGAGTATCAGCCATGATTCGATCCCCATGCAAGCAAGATACAGTGGAGTTTATCAAAATTAAGCAAGATACTGTTAGTTATGAATTCATGTATAATAATTTGAATTACTTGATTGATACCATCCCAGTACAATAATTTGAATATGGAAGTAAAAAGTAATTTATGAATTCATGTATTTATCCTGTTAGTTTGTCCTTATATGTTATAGAACATTTTCCATTCCCTGCAGTTCACGTATTTATCCTCGTATGTTACAATACATTTTCCAGAAACTACGGTTTATGCTTTTGTTTGTTAATTAAACTATGATGCAGTTCAAATGTAGCGTTTGTGGTATGCTATTTCGGTTGAGACGTAAGTGTGTAGTATTTGTACTTTATGAAGGTATATGCGTGTTGTAATATTGATTCGGTGAACTCAAAATGTAGTATAATATCGTAATATTATTTTGGTTACTAATGTTGAATGTATTGAAAATATCATAATATTATGAACTGTTGTGGTATTTATATCAAATAAGCAAAGATTTCTACTGTATATGAAATGCTGGAAACGTTTTTTTGAAAAAAATGGAAAGTTTTCAACTCAGCAACAACCCAAAACCGTTGCTAAATAGAAATAGCAACGACCCATATCTGTTATTAAAGAAAACAGTTGATTTTAATAGAGCATGATGCAGCGAATAGAAGCCGTTGCAAAATATATTCTGCAAAGAACATAAGCCGTTGCAAATATAATTTTTGCAATGGCTTTGGGCCGTTGCTAAATATTTGCAACCCAGGTCTTAGCAACAACTTAAAGTCGTTGCGAAATGCGTTTGCAACGGCTAAAAACCGTTACAAATTGATAGGTTTGCTGTAGTGATATATATTCTATTAATTTTATGGGAGTCAAACGATATCATATACTATTATATGAAAATTATGATTTAAATCCACTCAACTGATATATATCCAGTTCTAAATCTTATTCAGATTCGACACTCGTGGTTTCTCTCATTTGAATCTCACACGGATGAAAAATCTGAGCACCCATAGCCTAATCTACAACCTTTCATTTTCAAATCTTGTATTAAAAATCCTAAAACTAACAAGTATATTTTCTAAAGTGTTTCGGGGAAAAAAGAAAATGGCAAAACTTCGACGTTCTCTTAGAAAATAAAAGTTGGGGTTTATTTATAGCTGCTCAAAGAACCACATCCATTCGATTAATAAACATTGTTATTAATATTTATATTTCTTAACTATTTAATTATTATTTCCATTTTTTAATGTGCGTTCAAAAGCGTAAATAAACGTGGGCATTTATTTTCTCTCTGCTTTCAAATTTATGCATGTTTAGTTCCTCTAATCTTGTGAACGGTATTATTCTCTTAACGATTTAAAATCATTATTTTCCATTTGTTTTCCCATTTGTTTTAAATTCAACATGTATTTAATATGCACCTAAATTTCTTTGAACGTTGTTTTCGTTGCTATTTTCTTCTTTCCTATTTGAACGTGCGTTCTAATTTTAAATTTAAACGCTTACTACATATTCCATTAATGCATACATTAATTTCCCTTAACTTATGCTTGTTGATTCTTTTATGACAGTTATACAAAATATTTATCTTCATTTCCATTTTTTACTATATTTTCTTCAATTCTCAACACGTATAAAATCTTAGTTTCAAATGTGTTCACTACCGAAATTAATTAATATGCACACATATATATTCTTAAAATAAATATATAAATTTACATTTACACGCGCTTTTGCTTAACTAATGTAAATTAGATTCCTGTTAATTGCTTTCCGTTTCTAACACACATCAAATTTCGATTTCAAACATGATTATTATTAGAAGTTTATATTTATTAAATGGTTAAGCCTATTAATACGCTAATAACCTTTTATTATTTTAAATTCGAACACACACTGTTTATACAATTAATGTGTATACCATTTATTCCATTGTATGTACATACCATCGCACATTTAGTTTACATAGTGACAACTTTTTATTTATTGTCTAATTTATAACATGCATTCGTTTTAAAATTTCAAACACACAATATTCCATAATTATTTTGACCATTTTGTTAATTTTTATTATTTAGAAATGCGGAGTGTTACATTCTTTCACTCTTAGAAATTCCATCCTTGAAATTTGGTTAGGGTAGAATTCTTTAAGCATAATTTGCAACTATACTGTACATCCAATTTTGCAACCACTTATGCACAAGTGCAAACTGTAGCACAACATAAAAATGTTTTGAAACTTTGATTGACATCCTCAAATCTTAGATCAAGTATTAGTATTCTTCATCCTTTCGAAACTTTGATTCCTTGTTTTATATTTTTAATTCTATATTTTTTTTTCTCAATTGAAAACACAAAAAATGTTTGCACTAAAAACGGTACAAACACCCCAAAGAATGATTGAAGATGCCAGTTCATGTAAAATATAAGTGAAAACAATAAAGAAAACCTAGTTTTCATAGTGGCTTGATGTAATCGCTGACTTATTCCCACTGTAATCTCTTTATTGAATTTCTTTCTCATTAGATTACAGCTAGCCATATTCATATTTGACCGTAATCCAATGAACCTTATATTCACAAAGGAGTTTCTAAAGCGTTCACCAAAGAGAATAAAAAGGAAGACGATTAGAGCATAAAAGTTCAGGAGTCTAAGAAAGATCAAGTCAAAAAATCCTCTTTTAGTTGAAGTTGGGATGATGTTTACAGTGAAACAAAGGCATAGAGTCAAAAACACATTTGCACTGAAGCATAGAAGATACACGATGTCGTACAAGTGTGCACGAATTACATAGTCCTATGACGAAAGAAAACAACTCAGTAATGACCTAAACGGGATGGTACCAATATGTTTTGCCAGGTGAAAATTGAAATCTTTCACTTGTTTTGCGCTTTCATCCTCTACTCGACGTGTTCCAAGTTCTTTTTCATCGACTTTGAGTTGATTCTAGTTGTCTTCCAATGACATTTTGATTATTCTGTTTTTTTCATTTTCTTCTGATTAATCTTTGGTATTGCTCATCCAAACTTTGGGAAAACTATTTGGCAACAATTGCGAAGGTAATATATGAGATATATGGATCTTTTAAGGTAGAAATAGGAAGGGACGTGACTCGTCGTCGAGGTAAATAACTCAATACCGAGTTAGATACTTGACGCCATTTTCAATGAGTTTTGTCTTAATGGTTTCTTTTCATCTTCCGATCATGTTTTTAAATCTGTGAATCATTTTCCTTCTTTTGATCTTTTAAGTCAAGTCGAAATCTATTTTGACTAAAAAGTAGATTGCCAATAAAAGTATAAAAATATTTGCATTTGCAACGGGGAAATATGTTTATTATGGTGTAAAGACCAACACTTATGTATTATATATCAACTACATGCAAACTTATATGTTGCAATTATACTTTAGACATATAAAAAGCAATTTATTCGTGCATAGTTATATTTAAATTTGATATAAATTTAAGCGTCCTTTCAACCAAATTAAATAAAATAATATTTAATTTAAAATTTATTAGATTAGATATAAAACCCATTTAGATTCCATAGGTGCAATGAATTCAATATGTGACCTCTTTTTGAAATGCATCTATCTTGCTTGCTTTAGACTGACCCGATTTTCGATTCTTATTCATTTGAAGCTACATCCATGAATAATCGATGCTTCCTTTCGTCATCTTTTACTCTTCCCGCAATGAATCATGTGCATTCGCTTTTAAAATCTGTTATTTTTTATATAATATTTCATGTTTTTCTGAATATAATTTCAGAGCACTCCGTTAACCCAGTTAACCCAGTTAACGCAGTGTTGGTAGTTTTAAATGCTATCTGAGTGTCCAAAAGACACGATTTTCTTGCAATATGTTTCCGAGTCAATTATAAAACAAATGTATTCATCGTTGGTTTTGAACATCATAATTTAGTTATATCGCTGAGTTCATACGAGTAACGATTTAATAAATGTTTTATGAGTTCATTTTAAAGAAAAACTCGGAATGAAAAGATTAATTGTGAGTTGTAAATTCGTATAGTAGTTTAAGAAGTAATCATGCGTCCATATACTTGATCTTCTTAACTATGGTAGGTTAGATAAAATATAGCTTGGTAGATTGGTAACAACATTCGTTGTTCCTTTTGCATAGGAAGAGAATTTTTTTTGTGTGAATTCTGCCTTCTTACGCGTTGCGCAGGTAACGTGTATTAAAAGAAATGCTGCAAATCTAAGAAATGTGGACTTGTTTTGTAAAACCATGTTACCTCATCACATGCGTTTGTTGACGCTACGAGGGGTCGCTGTTAACGTACGAAGTTGACTTGTATTATAGTCTTTTACTACGTATTGTTAACGTTTGAGATAGGCCCTTTTTTTAGAATATACGATAACTTTGAACTAGGGCGTGGAATCGGCTCGGTACCGGAACTTCATATTCAAAAACATTACCGTACCGACTTATATGATAATAGAAAAATCATACCATTACCAACCAAAAAAATCGATTATCAATAGTTCAGTTCACGGTTGGTAGAGATTGGTAATAAGTTTTTGCCATTTACTAGTTTGAGATCTTTTTCTTTACAATATTTCATGTTAAAATATTAAATATTAAAATTGATTTTTGTGTTATTGTATTACTATTTATCCATCTTATTTTCCGTAATCAAACATGCTAAAAAACATTATGGATAAATTAAAATATCATATAAATTATATTATTTCTAAGATATATGATAAAAATTGCATTCAATCTTGCATCTCGTAATAGTATTTTTCCTAGATAATTTATTAAATCATTACATATTAGAAATTCGTTGTTATGTAATAAACATATATAAGAATATACATATGTATTGTTTAAGATATGTGGTAGATATGGTAATTACCATTGTTAGTGTTCAATTACAGTTACCGTACCGCATATTTTCATATGGTTTGACATACCCTACCAATCAAATCAGTTACCAATTATTCGGTATCACTTTCGTTGATATCGGTTGGTAATGGTTGCTAAGGGGCAGTATGGTAAAAATATCCAACCCTAACTTGAACAAAAGTCAACTTTGCATTAATAATAGCTAAAGTTTGACCTGATTAGGGCTATATATCGGACATGACAGTTCGTTGTCCGGCTAAGTTCGAAGCTATAAGGTGTCCAGTTCGTGTCCGTCCGATTCTCTTATAGGACAGAGTTTGGACACACCAGTGTTCGGTCCGATCTAAAATGTTCGATGTTTTCTATTATCCAAGGCTATATCGGATAGAATAATCCGTTGTCCGGCTCGGTCCGAGACTATATGATGTCCGGTCCGTGTCCGTCCGAATTCGGACAGAGTTTGGACATACCTCCGTCCGGTTTGGTCCGACCCATTAACACCTCTAGACCTGATCACTAATTAACTATCAAAAATACGTTTACATATTTTTTTTTTATCGTTAACTATGAGATAGGCCCTTTTTTAGAATATACGGTAACTTGAACACAAATCAACTTTGCATTTGTTTTGAAAATCCAAAATTTTGATCTTATCGCTAATTACCTAAAATACGTCTACATTTTTTAGTTTTATACATTATTTAAAAATAAGATCTAAACATTTTTACGAATTCAAACTATATTTCTACACATATAGATAGGCTTTAATATCATTTAAACACATGATCTAATGAATAGACATTCGTTACATCATTTTAATTATTAATTAAAAATATTTAAATGAACGTTAAAACGGATTAAAAAGTAGGTATTGCAATTTAGAATTAAAAATTCAAAATATACATATAATTTCAAATAAAAAAACATAACTGAATATTCGTGTAAATCATTTTCATTTGAATGCTTGAAAAATATACATTTTCCAAAAAATAAAATCATGCACAATACACTTATAGTTATCATCGCATGAAATTCGCGTGCCACAAACTCCATTTGAATAAATTTGTTATGAATCAGCTTCTGGTAATTGGTGGATGTACACAAGCGTGACGGCTGAGAATTTGAGAATGGTCCATTTGGGAATCCTCTTAGGTCAAGTTCAAAATAACATAAAATTCGGAATGTGTGAAATGCAAATAACAACCATGCACATTTTTTATGCTCGCTTAATGCATGTAATGTCAATAACAGGAAAAAAGTTCAAAATAATAGGGGTCGCACATGAGAGCATCTTGTGGAAACGTCTTGAAGAAACATAATAGACGTATGGTCATGTTATAGTCAGATCAGGTCTTACTAGTACTACTGCTTGTTTAATGTTTAATGATGCTTCATTGGAAAATTTTATGCAATAATACCAGATGCTATTCTTATGTGTGTGGCCTGCTTAATTTTTGAAAACTCAATACGATAATTACGAACTAAAAGCATAAACATGTGACAAATAAAAAAAAAATGTTTATAATGCAAAAAATTCAAAATAATAAATTCAAAATTGAAAGAAAATTTACATACAAAATTTGAATTGCTACAACCAGTAGAAACCATCGCTTGCTTCATATGTACCATTAGATATAGTGTGTTGTTAAAGGTATCTTATTTTCTTTTTTCTAACACCATTACTAAAATATATTATAAAATATTAGATCATACTTTTCTTATTACCAAGCTTTTCGAAGGGGTTACCGAATACTGTGCTTCGATTTTTTTCGTACAACGAATAACTGTCGACCAACGTCGTTTTCTATGACAATCAAGCACCGAACAACAGTAATTCGGTGGTTGATGGCCGTGAAAAAAATGTTGATCGGCGGTTGTGTGCCATATAAAACAGTTTTACGTAGTAATTGATTACCCTATGAAATGTCTTTGGTATTATAAAACACATAAAATTTATTGTGTTTATTATTTTAATATATGATATTAGGAAAAAACTTGGATGCTCTTAGCAACACATTTGATATATGTAGCGTTTCACATATCTTTTTTTGTTCTTTTTAGAGCTTACAAATGGTTGTCTTCGTCGAAACATTACAACTAGCTTTATCGTTTTTAATTTAAAAATACGATGTCTATGAGAAAAAAAATAGTTTTTACAATATTAAAAATCATGTGATTTGTTATATAACATTTTATTTGCCAAAATTGTAAATAAAATTTGACATTTCGTTAACAGAACTAGCATTCTGAAATTCTAATACATGTATCTAAATTCAAACTAGACGGTCCTTTACTTATTTTACTATATCAATATTTTAACAATCTTAAAATTCTTGTAGTCAATTTAGGAGAAAGTTGCAGCTTTAACGACTAAATAAGAGTTTCCTACTTTTTTCCAAAGTAACTGGCATAAGCATAGTATTTTCACACTTAAAAATACAAATTTTATTTAAAAATAAAATTCCCAATTAGAATCAGTAAAATAACACAAGAAAGATGTATTAACCATACAACATGCACTTCATATTATTTTTTAATCAGCCTTTGGGCAAGGTCGTCGCGTACTTAGTCTCCCAAGTCCCGATCGTTCAAGACTCGAATACAATTGAATTCAAGTCTGAGGCTCTCAAAAATAAACTAGCCTAGATCGACATAAAACTGGTTCAGCCTACCACCTGTTCGGTAAAAGCACAGTGCCCTGGATCAAATAATAAATACTCAAGATAAAGGCGACAACTTGGTTCGGCATGACTTTGACCCGACCTTCCCTACAAAGCACATTACGCTCTCATCTTGGTTTGGCCTTTGAAGTGAAACATGTGAAATCCTTATCCGATTCGACCTTCACCCTATTCAATGACCCCATCATGTCTCCTCTCTAGTTCGACATTGCATTGAGGCAAGAGTTGAATAAGATGATACGATCATGGAATGACTTTAGGAGTCATAAAGCGCCTACTCCACCGCACTATCAATTTATGGGGTCGTCATCATCAAGCAGAAGCAGGGAAGCGCGGTAGACCAGAAGAACACTTGATGCCGACTAGCCAATCCGGTTTGGCATGCCAATCCGGTTTGGCATGCCAAACCTGGGACACTTGCTCCAATCGACTAGATTCAGCTCTGCCATGCTGAACCAAGTAATGCCGAACCGAGAGAAACCTCATCTATTAGGCTTCACATAGCTACTCCGTCATGTGATCGTGATGTTACAGTACCATCTCAAGCTCCTGCACTTCCCCTCTCGTGTCATGTGGTTGACCGAGAGAACAGAGGCCAGGAAATTACTACATAGAAGGCCGTGCAAGCAATGTTGCCTACAATGGACATGATGGGGGCCTAAACACGACAATGATTCAGAATATGGATTGTTCATTGCCACTCCAGACTTGGTTACCATTGTATGCAGATTATGAATGACAGTCGAGGCTATAATAATGAAGATTGTGGGACTGACCGCATCCATGCCTCTTTCATGGATGACACTTGAACGCTGATTTTCCACGAAGATTTAACTTGCCACAAATATCTCGTTATTTCAAAAAAATGATCCCCATCAGCATTTGATGCTATATAGATGGTACATAAAATCAGCCTACACATCTGACGCCATGAAGTGCAAGGCCTTCCCTATATCTGGATGGCATAGTTCTCATGTGGTTTACGAGACTACCACCAAGATCAGTACCTTCATTTGGTGAACTGAGCAGAAAATTCATGAATTAGTTCCATTTGCAGGATTCCAAATCAAAGAACGTTATGACCCTCTCTCGCGTGAATCAAGCTTACGTGCAGTTACTCAAGGACGACCTCAAGCGCATCAACATTGCCACCATCGTAATTAGTAACCCTAATGACGAAACTATTTTGATGTAACTGGTTGATTGCGTTGATCCCGATAATGAATTTGGAAGATGGTTGAAGGGGAAGCCTCCGCCTACTTTGGGTCAGTTTTATGATAGGGCCAACCAATTGTTACACATTAAGGAAGCATACAGGACCCAAAAGAGGAGAATCAATGATTCTGTGAACATGGATATACAAAGCAACATGGAAGTAAAGCAATCTGGAGATAATTCAGGTTAATGTCCACAACTAGTATAAGAGAAGTGGCAAATAACATAAAGGTGGCAATGGAGGAGGCCACGATTATAAAAAGGATGCTATGTAGCAACCCCGATTTTAGACTTTTGATATTTACACACCATTGAATAATCTGTTGGAGAATGTATGCTTGGATACCTATAGTATGATGTAATATAGAAAGCCTACGCCAGGAGAGTCTACGGAGAAAGAGAAACAAATAGGGAAATTTTCTATTTCATGAGATATGGGGCCATGCAACAAATGAGTGCCATCTTCGGACATTACAGAAAAGTTGATTTAAGATAGAAAACTGGAAAAAATATAGAGTGGCCCCAAAGGACAAGGGGCAGGGGACTTCAGACTCCAATTGACTAGGTCAGACGACTCCTAGAGCTGCCGCCTAGTGAAAACAAAAATATTGTTATCATCACCATAGTAGGAGGACCACACCCAGTTGATTTCAGTCTATGGACAATGAACCAGTACGTCAATTGAGGTTGAAAGATGCAACACTGCGGATGAAGTTGTTCCCATGAAGCAACAGAGGATGATGATATATGATGTTTTCTTTTGTAATGAACATGCAAAGGAGGTGTAGGCCCCTAGTATTGACCCTTTGGCAACTTAGGCTATGATTGGCCCCACCCTGGCATAGAAGATCCTTGTTGACAGTGGGAGTTCTCTAAACATTTTGTGTAAAATAGCCTTTGACTATAATACACGGTTTCAATAGATCTACAGATGAACCAGTAGGTATGGTTGAAAAATCAGTGGATCTTGGTGAAGGAGATCGTAGAAGAGCGCGGATCCTCCCATTTCTTGTTTTGGATATCTGTAAAAAGAAGAAGAGAAAGGTCATGATCACTTCCCTTAGCATTAAAGATGCCATTGTATAGCAAATACAAGGTAAATCCTAACCCATAATATATTATGATCAATCAAAAGATGTCGACCATAGAAAAGACAAAGAGTCAGGATACCAAAGAGTGGCCTTTAACGAGACAATAATGGCGATCTCAATTGATAACGATGACCATTCTATGGTCTTGAAAATCCGATCCCATCTAGGACCCCTCTGGACGAGGGAATTGACCAATTTTCTCCGTGCAAATCTGGACGTGTTTGCCTGGACCCATGCTGACATATATGGGATATCACCGGCCATCATAAGCCATTCACTTAATATTAACCTAAAGTATGTCTTGATGAAGTAGAAAAAGTGTATGCTCGAGATTGAGATGTCGGCGATATTGAAGGAAGAAGTTAGAAAGCTCAAGAGAAACGGATTCGTCTGGAATTCGTTATACCCCGATTGGGTATCAAATCCGGTTCTTCCAAAGTTGTTTAATGGAAGGTGGAGAACATGCAATGATTTTGCCGGTTTGGACAAGGCTTGCCTCAAATATAGCTTCTCACTTCCCAAAATAAACCAACTTATTATGGAATCGACTGTTAGACATGAGCTTCTCTTCTGGAAGGGTGTATACTCCGGTTACAACCAAATTTCGATGCATGTATCAGATCAGGTGCTATAACGAACCGAATTATAACAACCAGATTTTTATATATTTTATTTAAATAATGATCGATAAGTAATTGAGTGATGGTTCCAAAAGGTGTTTTTTCACAAACGATTGAATCAAGATTCAAGACTAGTTCCATTGAGTTCAGATTATTTTTACATGGAGAAAAAGTGTATGGACCGTTATTTGAGATCGGACGATTTGAGGGTCTAAACCGTCTCGAAATATGCATAAAATTATTAGTCCGACCGATGGTCCTAGATTACAATTAAACTTGTGCCATCAGAATCGTATTGTTGTAGTGATGCACGTTATCAAGTTTCGGGGAAAACGGACTTGTCATTTGATAGTGCAAAAATAAAATGCACATCGTTTTTGTTTGAAATTAAATGAGAAAAGCGAATAAGAGAATAATAAATCCTAGATCTACGGTGAATACCCGATCGTCTTTTTCTCTTTCATTCTTTAGTTACTATTCAATTACCAGGTAATGGATGACTCTAGGCTTTAAAAATTATTATCTTCATACCTCCTCATCTAATAATCATAAAAAAATCGGATTCGTGCTTCGATTTCCTTCACACCCATATCCTTATTTTTGTGTAAGGGGACGATTCACGTAGTCGACATTTCCATAGCTATGATTAGGGTTCAAGATCGTAGCTTGTACAAGTGTCGCAAAGAAAAATTAAGGTTGGATTTATACTAGTCTGTGTGAGGAGCATCGACCAGTGGATTTTGAGATGGTTTCATCATCTTTTGTGTTGCACCTTCTTGGTTAGGCCGTGAGACCGGGGCATGGATGTGTTTTAAAGGGGGGCACCAGAGTTGGTGAGACTGATATAAATATGTTTGGTTCGGGAAGAGTTCTTCTGTGGTGTTTAAGGTTTTGGGTCTTGTTGATGATTATTGTGTGTCATTGATTTGGTTGCATGAGTGAATGGGTTTTGCTGTGTACATACCACGGCCTGGGAATGGAGGCATTGGGAAGAAGGATGATAAGGTTAAATTTGTAATTAAACGATTATTTTGTTTAAGTTATGTCAATTTGAAGTCGTATAACTTGTTTTTTCATATCTTTTTCATATATTGTCAAATATGGACGTCGTTTGTTGCTTTCGACTCGTATTAATGAGCTCTACGCATTAGAGCAAATTTGGGTTGATTTGGTTAGGGTGAGTGATATTATCTCTTACTTTATTATAGTTGTTCATATAGTATAAAAAATCGTGTTTTTGAATCTAAATGAATTTTAAATGGGGTTTTTAATGTAGTAAAATCTAGATAATAATTTTTTCAATGGATTAAATGCATTTTAAAAATGTTTTGAGATTAAATTCACGTTTTTTCCGGTTATACTTTTTGTCAATATTGCTAGATTTGGAACATTTTTGGCATATATCCTAGTTTGAATTGTTTAAATAGACTATATTTATCCCAATGACGATGTCATGGATTTTTGTGTGCTGTTTTTGTCATTTATAGGACTATTGATTGTATGGTTTCTTGTTTGCGTAGTTTGGTTGTATACACAATTTATTGGCAGCGTAGAATTATGATATATTCACGAAGGAGCTACTAGACGTGAGTATTGGCATTGGTACCATAGACGGACTCGACAACGAGCACGATTTCGAGATGAATTCCAAATGCTTTCGCTGGACGAGTATTTAGCTAATTTTAGTTAAATACTTGGTGCGAGTGGTTGTTAGCAATAACGGTTGACTGATCGATATTGACTACTATTGTTATTGGTCTTTTTAACCAACTTTGAAGGGATTATGGCGAGCATTTAACCAATTCTAGTTAAAAACACGGTCTGAGTGGTTATTGGCTATTACTAGTGAGTGATCGACATTGACTGCCATTATTGCTAGTCGTTTAACCATCTTTGACATCGATGATGAGTTTTCGTGGGGCTGGATAAGATTGCCATTCAATGGTGGATTCGACGTAGTGACTTTTCCATTGGATATATAGGTACAGAGCAGGATCTATGCTTTGCCAATGAGTACGGATGGATAACATAATCCATGGATTTAGGTAGTATGACCTTTAGTGTGAGCTGGGGACTGCGACTCTTTGATTTCGAGGCTCGGACATGCTCGAGGTCGAGATGGATTGAAGGGATGGGTCGATGGCATGTAACTTTGTAATACCCCTATATTTTAACACATTGAGAAACCATGGGGAATAAGGTAGATTAACACTCTAATTTTGGTTGTATATTGATGATAAATTGGGTGTATCAATAGTACACTGTGATTTACAGAAAAAATAAAACCCTAGCCAAATGTTTGCATAGATTTTAAAATAAATACAGATACATATAAGTATGAAACCCTGGCCTAGAGAATAAATAGGCCTGATTAAAATAAGTAATGGAGCAGTTGTGAAACGTCCCGAACTCCCCCGTCAAGGAAAGAACAGATTGCTTTGAGAACACGACAAATCAGAGCACAAACAGAAGAACATTTCATTGCTTATTACAACAATTTCATCAGAATACAAGAATATACAGAGTAAGAATAAATATTACACATTTACTAGATATCAGAGATTTACAAGTTCAATGCAGTGGCAAATAATACAAAAACACAACTGGAAGAGATAAACGGACACAGAACTTTCCAAATATCATTCCAGCTGTAAACCAGGATCCTATGAATATAAATCTGCAAAACCAAAACTACTAGCCGCCCGTGCGGAAAATAGGGGCAACCAGAGTTTAGGTTAAAACAATAAACTCCAGGTCAGTCATGTGACTGGTGTGAGAACTAAAACAGATATTTAAAACTTTACTTTAAATCAGATATATCGAGGGACCACGCCGTATAACATGGAACGGGTTTCCTCCCAAGAATACCAGTGCATATAACAAAACAGCGCAATGCTTTTTAAAAAAATGAGGCTATTATAAGACCCAGGTCCTATCACACAATGCAACGCAAGCCGGGAGATAGAGTTTTCCCTTAGAATAGCCAAACATGCTTGGTACGTTAAATCAAATCATTTGATACTATTATAAGTGCATAAAACAACTTCAAATATAAATGTATCAATCCTAGACGGCATGGGTACCATATATCATGTCGCCAATACTAGACTCTACAATCAAAACCGCAATATCACGTATTGGAAGTTGGATTTCCATCTGTGAACCAAGGCAAGGGATCATCCTTACCGCTTCGAGACGCTTTATCCCATGTCTCAGGATCCAGACTCAGGTGGGCCCTTGGATCGTCAGGGCCGGTCCACTCGATGTGGAATAAAATGCCTGGACACTGCGTTTCCCTGCCTTATGGGGCGTCAATGAGCCAAATGACTCCATCGGTCCCGGATCAACCGATATAACCGAAGCGCCTCGCTATCCATCATCCACATATGTAAAATGCTAGAGCGTGCAAAACGCTGACACCACTCCTAGCTAGAAGGAAACGCATGCCCTCCCTGATGTCCTCTCCCGTTTCTGGTCCATACCGGGGTGTGAGGCTCGCGAATTAACGCTACACAAAGCTACATGATATTAAAGTCGTGCTTTGATCATCAACCACAAGAATCTGCTTTTCAACAGTAGCCCTGATCATTTGCATCTCAGCATGCCATACAGGCAATTCACGCTATGCAACCGATGTCTATCAATCACACAGAATGAAATTCGATGTTAGACACACATCCATTTACAAGTCCGTTCAAGGTCTGAATGAAATCGGAGGCACCTTATTCCTCCCCCATATGTCCAATATAGGGGAGAGGCACTCGCATATCCATCGATCTCCAAGTACGTCTGAACGATCACCACTTATTACCTTGCCTTGGGTGTATAGCCCAATTAAGACATTAGTAATCGTCCAAACGATGTGAAGACCTCCGGTCTTCAACCACCGTCTTCATCGTCGACATATCGTCGAATCAGTTATTCAGAATGGGTATAAACCCGGCCTTTCCGAATAACTCGCGTATATAATAAACAAGTGCTATAAAACACAACATATGCCTCATTCCAATCTAGAATATTTCTTTATCCAAATATTCATATACTTTGGGAAATGTTCCCATTAATTTTATCAAATATAACTTCTTTAAATTTATTCATTAATCTTTCTTTGGATATCATTCAATCTAAATAAAGATGCATTAAAACTCCACTTGGTTTTAATCTTCCCAAAAATCAATATTAACGATTGTTTAACTTGGGAAATCATATCCTGTCTTTAACTGGGTTAAAGAACCAATGTCACGATAAACCCAAATCACATTCCATTCCATCAACCTTTAACCATAAATTAGCAAGTGAACAATTCCCTAAGTGTTAACCCCGAAGGCCGAAACCAACATTAGATCAATACCCAAGAAACCATTCAACTTAACTAATCTCCAGTTAGTTTCTGATTTTCTTAACTCCATTGGGTCTAAGAATAGTATTATTAAAGATACCATTTCACGATAACCAAAATCACATTCCATTAATTTTGGAATCTTCACGGAAAAATAAATCGATATATAATCGATATCAATTTCCATATCCGACCAATAATATAAATGGAATAACGACAACGCCTCTTAAATTCCATATGTATTAACCGTCTTCCTCCACATAAGTTCACTTCAATTATTATCAAATCGATTTCCATTCAATTCTAATTTAATATATTAAATTGGAAAACGTTACCTTGGAAAATTCCCATTAAATCTAAATAAAAAGATTTATAAATCCCAAATCACATTTCACTGTAAATCGGGTTAAAGAACGAATGTCGTTAAAAACATAGTTCACAATAAACCCAATTCACATTAGCCTCTAACCGTAAATTAGTAAGAGAACAATCCCCTAAGTATTAACCCCGAAGGCCGAAACCAACGTCAAAACGATACCCAGGAAACCGTTCAACTTAACTAATCTCCAGTCAGTTTCTAATTTTCTTAACTCCATTCGGTTCAAGAACAATATTATTAAAGATACCATTCACGACGAACCCAAAATCTAATTTGATATTAAGTACAAGGCTCTGAATAGAAAATATACCGGGTTATATTCAATATCAAATTCTAGGATCAACAAATACCGTATTGGAATAACGATATATATATCTTCCAAATTCTTCCACAGTATCCGTATAATCAAGGAATCCAATCTCAAAATATTCCGAAGATAATTTCGATTCAAATCCATTCCAATTCATATATTGGAAATTCTGGTTATTTTTAAAACCATTTCAAATACAATTTAATTCTTTAAAAACACTTGATTTTAATTCTAGTTCAAAACTAGTTCATTTCGATAAAAATTTATTTTTATCGTTTCAAATATGGATTTTTTTCATCCTAGTTCTTTCCAAATAATTTATTTTGATTTTACACAAATTATTGATATTTTTAATAATTTTATCAAGGCCCGTACAGTCGATTTCCATAAATGGCCATCGAACTGCACTTACAGCGACCTTTTCCAAATTTGATTTGGACATAATTCCAAATCCAACCATTAGATTTCAAATATGTAATGTTCATTAGAAAGCAGATTTCAAATCTCTAATATTCGTTAGAAAGCTCTTTTCGATACGAACCCAACGGTTCCAGTTTTAGGAGAATCCGACGGTCGGATCTCCCGTAATGTCCGTTCGAAGTCAGTTCCCGTAATGTCCGTTCGAAGTCAGTGGTTGAAATTCGCGAACTACCGCAGCGCGACGCGTTATATTCAGGCCATTATATATACAATATGTATATTATATATATTTAGTCGATTTCCTTTTAAAACGTATTTTATAAATCATTTTAAATTCATTTTTCAAAACGATTTCAACTTCATATTCAATTTCAAATCAAAATTGAATATTCCATATTATCGATATATGAATGATAATATTTTCAAAACATTAATTTTTGAAATTGATTCCTTTTTGGTATTAATTATAAAAATGAATAAAATCGATATAACTATCGTTCACGTCAAAATGGCGTTAATCTAATCAACGCGGCTTTATATTTTTGAATATATTCGTGTCCATCCCAAATCGGACATCAAAATCAGATTTTGATTCTTTTTTGAATATTATTTGAAAATATTCGTTATTTTAAAATAATCATTATTTTAAAATATTCATTCTTTCTTAATTGGAATCAGACACAGCCAATTACCATATAATGTGATTATATGGATTTCATGCAATACAAGTATAGAACAACAACGATAAACAATCAACCATCATCCGAAGTGCATTCTACACTGCATAAGCATCAAATAAAAATATTCAATGCTTATAACAGTCTGTCAACCAATCGATTGACATACAACTAAATATTGGGATTAGTGTATGTCCAATATCTTCCCAATACCCGTGTGGGGTTTCAATCAATCAAACACAGATTTTATTTGTGCAGCTGAGCGATGTGTAAAATTTATCGTCCCAATCAATATCAGTCAAATGTGTGTACATAAACAAATCGTTCGATTTGTTTATAAATATTTATTTTATTCATATACACGTTAAAAATTGTTTTTTTAACTATAAAATATTTATTTCCATTCCACATCACACCATCAATTTTCACAACACATCAATCTAACAAACAAACAAGTCATCCATGGTTTGTGGACGACGGGTGTCGGGTGCTGCTAAGCACCGTCTACATCCTAGTATATATATCTAACTAGAAAATAAATTAAAGCGAGGAGTTCTCACCTTTGGGTGCCACTCCGCCGTGCTTTGATTGTCGATCTATGTAGTATACCTACATTAAAAATTATATTTTTAACGCATCAATAATTATTTCTTTGCATAATTATTTTATAAATAACATGCAAAGGCTAAAAATTATATTTTTACTTCGCTAACAGTTATATTTTTACAATCTCATTCAAACCATAAAAATCATATTTTTAATGTTGCTATTCATATATGTAAAAATCAAATTTTTATTTGCTATACACATATATAAAAATCAAACTTTTATTCGCTATGTATATAAAAATCAAATCTTTATCCTTTCTAAAAATCAAATTTTTTTATCGCTACTTAAACAAAATAAAATTTAAATCTTGCTTGTTTTAAAAATCAAAGCTTTCTTGGTTTAAAAACTATTCTTTCTTGGTTTAAAAATCTTAAACTTCATGACATAAAAATCGTAACCCTATCATCATAAAGACTATATTTATTATTTTTATAAACATCTTAACTTTATAAACTTCACAATCAAATTTTTATAAACTTAAAAAATCAGAATTTAAAGCTTACATCGATTGGAGCGGCTATTCGCGAGTTGGCAGGGATCAAAGTGGCGCTGGACAACTAGAGGGGGATGCAGGCGGTCAGATGGTGGTCGGGATCTGGCTGTAGTGGCTCAGGCTTTCTCAGGAGGTGGCCACGGCGTAGGGTTGGAGGGGGGTGGTTTTCAGATCGGATTTGGGTTTTGGGGTTCGTTGGTTTCAAGGGGAGGGGGAAGCGACGCGGGGAAGAGAGAGGAGATCAGAGGGGGTGTCGCGGCAAAGGGTGGCGGCGTGGGGGCGGGACGCGGTCTGAGAGGGGCGGCATTTTTTTCGATTTGAGGGGGGGGGGCTCGGTTTGAACGAAGAAAACTGAACCGGAGGGGGGGGGGGGGAGGGACTGGGAAGGCTTATGCAAAAAGAAGGGGAATTATATTTTATATATTTTATTATTATTTTTCTAAAATGTTGACTTTTTAATTCGAACTCCAATTCAACCCCAATGGCTGTCGCCCATAGCTAATTACCCCCATTCCGAACACAATGGGATATGTTTCGTAAGCCAGTTCGACTGTTACGATCAGTTTTCATCAAAATTAAAATATAAATCAGTATATTCAATTTTAAAAGTACATTTCAATTTACTAGGGCCACAAATTGACTCTTAAAATTCCCGAAAAATATTTTCTAGCTTCGTATTGACGATACGGTTCTAACAAAACTAATTTCATCAAATTTGTGGACTGTTTGAAAAATGACCATTTTCTGGTCGATCCAAATTGACTGAAACTGTTAAAACACGTTTTGCTACGCCACGCTCACATATTGATTCAGAAAATTATGAATTCTGGAATCTAGCAATATTTCGACATTCCGAATCCAACAAAAGTGGTTTCGTCGAAAACGGAGGTCATTTGCAAAATTTCCATTTTTAAGGGACAAAATTCCGTAACGACTGTTTTGAATTTTCAACTGGGCATAAATTTTTATTCCCACTATGAAATTTCAATTTTTCGGATTCGTTGGAAAGATATTTTCAAATAGATTCTAATATTTTTGATTTCGCTAAAATCCGGTTTATTTTGAATCCTGTACGTTCATTTGAAATTTGAAATTTGAAATCGAATTTTCAAACTATCGCGCCATTTTCAGTTCCTTTTATAATTAAAAATAAGTATTTATATTATAACTTTGATTCAAATAAATATATACATTCTAATTCTATTCAAAATAAATTTCTCATCGTTATTATTTAAAATAATTCATTTTAAATATTAAAAATTCATCAAACTTGCCAAGAGAAATTTTTTAAATTGGTTCGGATTTCCTAGGGTTGTTACAAGTTGTGAAATATATGTTGGATAGAATATTGCTTTGAGTTTATATATATATATATATATATATATATATATATATATATATATATGGATGTATGTATGTATGTATGCAACAAGATATGTGTGGAGATTATAAGGACAAGACAAAGTGATTTCCACCTAGCATATTTGAATTTTTGGTCGTAGAAATGAATCATACAAATAAAATGATGAAGGATGTAAGAGGTAATTTGAAAACAAGCTTTCACAAATTAATGTACACTTATTTTGCTTTCCGCCTCATTTTCTTGTAATAAATCGAGAAAGGTGCATGGGTTAAATGGTTGGGTTCTCATTTAATAGTTTATGGGATTTAATCAGTTGTAGTGAAATCTAGACAATTGGTAGGCCAAACTCTAATATGGGATTACTTAAATAAGAGGATTTAGATTTGCATCAGGCTGCTACGGTTTTTCTGAGATAAGCATAGAAATAAGGAAGCATCTTCTTCATAGAAATTAGAGCCTGTTAAAAACCTAATTATTTAAAGCTTAGAAGGAAAACGCATTGGTGAGCATTTACTTAAATTGTGGCAATAAGACCTCACAAAGGCCGCCTGACTACTTTTATTTTTGCATTATGATATGGCTGTACTAGATGTTAATGCTTAAGTGAATTTAACCTGTTTGGTTAAAATCCTGGATATCATAAGTACCTTACTAATACGATTTTTGATTATACTAGATTATACATATTTCCAGTTGAGTTTAACAATGATGGTATGATACTTCGCAAAACTGATTATGTGTAGGGTTCTATGATTTTGTTATTGCAAAATAGAATATGTAAAGAGGATATTGAGCCGTAGGAGAGCACCCTAGCTTATGTCCTTTATCCTTAGAAAATAAGAAATAAGAGGTGCAATGTTTTTACATGTGTCGAGCCTCTGATTTCTTTTGAAATTCCCCATTAATTGTGTTATGGTTTAGATAATCTTTGACATATGAAGTTTATTTAAAACATAGATTGAGGGAGGCAGGGTTAAGGGAGTGCCTTATCAAGCATCCATGATTATATTTTCATATAATAATTACATAGAAATACCTTATATAAAAATAACATGTTCACTCTGTGTTCACTTTGACTGATGAATGACTTACTTTTGCTGTGATAATGGATGCTTCTAACTATTTGTTGATTGAATGAAATGCTTGGGTTAGCCAGTGAGCTTCTCATGATTGAGTGACCAAACTATGAAATTATAAAGATAAACTTAGTAACCAACTAAGGGGTTCAGATATGATGAGCAGTTTATTAGTTTGGCATGGGATATAATGCAAGCTTGCACATGACTTGTTTAAGCCCAGAGATTCGAGTATTTGGTGTAACGTGTGGACCAAACAATGTGAACCAGTGTATTCAGTGGATGCTTTGATCATAATGAGTCACAGAAGGTTTAACTGATGACATAGGACTACTGGGTAGCATATAGAAATGCTAAGTGTAGGATGAGATATGTTTGCTTAAACTGAATTACGCCATGCTACTGATAAACTGAATTGTGGTGTTTTCTTTCAGTTGTGTATATGCTAAAATCGATTGTGCATACACACATATATTTACAAGCTATGCAGTTAAAGCCCCGCTAAACCCCCATAAAATCCCCGCTATAGCCCGTAGCGCTCTCCTGACACTACTCTATTTCAATGTAGAGCTGATGAACAGTAGCTCCGTTTAAAGCCCCGCTATATTCCGCCTCATCTGCTAAATCAACGCTATTTTGCATCTACTTTAGCAATATTAATGTAGAAAGGATGATTTGACCAATTCTCTTTCAAATAAATCAAAAAAGTTTATGTAAAGAGCTAATTTTTAGTCATAAAAGCCATATATAAGATAGAAATTTATTGTAATCCTCGAATCTGGCATGCATAACTATGATATTTTTTATTTTATTATATAATATTAATTAATATTTGTTTCTTCTTCAAAACTTATGCGAGAATGATAATTAATTAATTTAAATTATATAATTTTACATCTAATTAACATTTTTGCACCTCCGCTATATCCTCGCTATTTCCCCGCTTTATCCCCGCTACAGCTTGTAACACCCCACATCCGTTAGTGTCACTCACAAAGGGAATGCACTAAGTTCTGTGGAGCATTTAAGGTAAAAGATGAAGATAAATTACAAGACAGAAAAAAATTAAAACAGCAAAAAATAAATCTTTACTTTATTGATAAAATAGTTTGTACAACAATTGCTTTCCGATACCAGAGTATCATCTGTCTTACAAAATAAAGAAGCATAAAATAACATTTATATTCCCCAATGTATCATAAGCCATCCATAGCAGCGGAAAAGAGAGTCTGAAGCGATATATCCAAGAGTCTTCAAGCTTGGAAAGAGTAACAGACCATACTAAGTAGAGCTATTCCCTCCCTGACTACCTGGGGGCGGGAGGGGGGGGGGGGAAGAAAAGAAGACGAAAGAAAAACAGAGTCAGACATAAAGCCTGAGTAAGTCTAGTGGCTTTTAGCATGTGAACAGGATAAAGTTCATGATAGGAGTAAACTGGAAAATGGGACAGTACCAGAATAACAGACTAATATAAACCAAAGCAAGACAGTTTAAACCGAATATACTATCACACCCCCTTCTATATCTCTGCACCACCTAACTAGTATCCCAACTAGTAATCTGTATAAAGATGATAACGTGATCCCAATCCCTGTAATTGCGGTTTTCTTTAGGTGTACATCTATTATTTATTACCTAGATCTAATCTAGGGTTTTCTTATCGAGCGCTTCCTAGATTCAACTAGGGTTTATGCGACTTATCTAATACTTCTCAGATTCATGATTTATGCCACCTAGGTCCAACTAGGGATTATGCTACCTGTCGAACGATGCCACTAGTCTAGGACGCACTACCTAGAGTGGTATATGTTCCCAGACTTTCCCCACGTATGTGTCGCGAATCGTTTATCGCTGTCTAGATGCACATGTCCTGAAATGTGCGACCCAAGTCCTGTGGCAAGGCTATTCTAGAAACACGGAAATCGGTCGGGAGCTTTCTGATATCTGCCGATGCAGATGCTAAGGTCTGTTTTTCCAGTGGCTATGGTCCCACCTGACCCCTCCCTCAACTAATGAAAGGAAATCCAAGAAAATCAAGCACGAGAACTATACTCCTGCCACCTATGCCCCACTTTCCTATTAGCCAGCCTCACCCATAACTAGATAGCAAGTATATGGGCTGTTGGGAGTTCTCTGCCTTTCCGCATGCGTATCTCGACTGACTCAAGATGGTAGGTAGACGACGTTTTGCTATCACAGGGCTACTGGTCTCGCCGAATCATGCTGGTCCATCCTAGTCTTTAGGTTGCCTTATATTGCAACCAAGGCATACCCTTGGTTCTCCTAACGCAGACCTTAACCTATGTGAGCCCAGAGGATCATCTGTAGCCTCACAGAGGGATACCAAGAGTACCCTCACGTCCCCTCGAAGCCTCGGGCTTCGTAACCCAATTCGTTGGAGCCTTCTTTAAGATCAGATGGGCGTTCGCTCCTCCTCGTGTTATACTAAGAATTACTACTTAGTTTTCCTAACTAAGATTTACCACTTAGTTTCCTGAATCGTTGTTTTCTTAACTAAGATTTGCTGCTTAGCCCTCTTTCTCGTCAAGTTGGATTGGTTAAGTGTCATTAGTCAATTCAAGTTAGCTTAACCCATTCCTTTGTCATATTAAACTGGCTAAGTGTTATCAGTAGTTCATGTTGACTTAACCCTATCACAAACCAAGTTATATTGGTTAAGTATTTCTTATTACTTAACCCTAACCATTCATCTTGTATTGGTTAAGTGTCCCTTTTAACCTAACCTTGCCCATTTGTTTTAACTAACATGTTATAACGGTTAAGTGTTCCCTTTGTTAACTTAACCCTAACATCTATTTAATTAACATGTTCTAATGCTTAAGTATTTTCCCTTCATGTTTCAACTTAACCCTGTTCAATTTATCACACTATGATGGTTAAGTGCTCTAAGTTTACTTAACCCTACCCTCTAGTCCAGCTAACATATTAAATTGGCAAAGTGTATTTACTTAACCTTACCTTCTAGTCTAGTTAACATGTTAAATTCGCTAAGTGTTTTCTTAGTTACTTAACCCCTACAAGTCTTGTCTTGTTAACAAGTTATGTTGAAACATGATGGGACAATACTTAACCATTATAACATGTTAATTAAACAGATGTTAGGGTTAAGTTAACTAAGGGAACACTTAACCGTTATAACATGTTAGTTAAAACAGATGGGCAAGGTTAGGTTAAAAGGGACACTTAACCAATACAAGATGAATGGGTAGGGTTAAGTAATAAGAAATACTTAACCAATATAACTTGGTTTGTGATAGGGTTAAGTCAACATGAACTACTGATAACACTTAGCCAGTTTAATATGACAAAGGAATGGGTTAAGCTAACTTGAATTGACTAATGACACTTAACCAATCCAACTTGACGAGAAAGAGGGCTAAGTAGCAAACCTTAGTTAAGAAAACAACGATTCAGGAAACTAAGTGGTAAACCTTAGTTAGGAAAACTAAATAGTAATTCTTAGTATAACACGAGGAGGAGCGAACGTCCATCTGATCTTAAAGAAGGCTCCAACGAATTGGGTTACGAAGCCCGAGGCTTCGAGGGGACGTGAGGGTACTCTTGGTATCCCTCTGTGAGGTTGCAGATGATCCTCCTGGGCTCACAGAGGTTAAGGTCTGCGTTAGGAGAACCAAGGGTATGCCTTGGTTGTAATATAAGGCAACCTAAAGAGTAGGATGGACCAGCGCGATTCAGCGAGACCAGTAGCCCTGTGATAGCAACTCGTCGTCTACCTACCATCTTGAGTGAGTCGAGATACGCATGCGGAAAGGCAGAGAACTCCCAACAGGCCATATACTTGCTATCTAGTTATGGGTGAGGCTGGTCAATAGGAAAGTGGGGCATAGGTGGCAGGAGTATAGTTCTCGTGCTTGATTTTCTTGGATTGCCTTTAATTAGTTGAGGGAGGGGTCAGGTGGGACCATAGCCACTGGAAAAACAGACCTTAGCATGTGCATCGGCAGATATCTGAAAGCTCCCGACCGAGTTTCGTGTTTCTAGAATAGCCCTACCACAGGACTCGGGTCGCACATTTCAGGACATGTGCATCTAGGCAGCGATAAACGATTCGCGACACATACGTGGGGAAAGTCTGGGAACATATACCACTCTAGGTAGTGCGTCCTAGACTAGGAGCATCGTTCGACAGGTAGCATAATCCCTAGTTGGACCTTGGTGGCATAAATCCTGAATCCGAGAAGTATTAAATAAGTCGCATAAACCCTAGTTAAATCTAGGAAGCGCTCGATAAGAAAACCCTAGATTAGATCTAGGTAATAAATAATAGATGTACACCTAAAGACAACCACAATTACAGGGATTGGGATCACGTTATCATCTTTATACAGATTACTAGTTGGGATACTAGTTAGGTGGTGCAGAGATATAGAATGGGGTGTGATAGTATATTCGGTTTAAACTGTCTTGCTTTGGTTTATATTAGTATGTTATTCTGGTACTGTCCCATTTTCCAGTTTACTCCTGTCATGAACTTTATCCTGTTCACATGCTAAAAGCCACTAGACTTACTCAGGCTTTATGTCTGACTCTGCTTTTCTTTCGTCTTCTTTTCTTCCGTTCCCCCCGGTAGTCAGGGAGGGAATAGCTCTGCTTAGTATGGTCTGTTACTCTTTCCAAGCTTGAAGACTCTTGGATATATCGCTTCAGACTCTCTTTTCCGCTGCTATGGCTGGCTTATGCTACATTGGGGAATATAAATGTTATTTTATGCTTCTTTATTTTGTAAGGCAGAAGATACTCTGGTATTGGAAATCAATTGTTGTACAAATTATTTTATCAATAAAGTAAAGATTTATTTTCTGCTGTTTTAATTTTTTTTCTGTCTTGTAATTTATCTGCATCTTTTACCTTAAATGCTGCACAGAACTTAGTGCATTCCCTTTGTGAGTAACACTAACGGATGTGGGGTGTTACACGTGGTATCAGAGCTGAAGGTTACCGGATCTGATAAATGATTTGAAAAATTATTTTCAAAACGGTTTTAAAAAAAGAAGCATTTTCAAAAGAAAAGATTTAGTTTAAAGGCATATTCCCCAAAGCCATACGCACTATCTTCTGATTCTCTGTTTGAATTCTTGTCCCCTTCTTTCTTGAGTCTTCGAGGCTCCTGGCTTTCTGGGAGGTAACCTCACCGCAGCATGGTTCCGTAAGCTTGATAAGACTACGATACATATCGAAGGGCGAAGCAGTGCCCGACTTCCATCTATAGTCGCGGTAGTTTCACCTACGGCTAATTTTCTTCCAAGCTTTATAGGGTTCTTTGTGCGATAGAGGTAGCTTTAGAGATAACTGTAAACATGTTACACAAGGATGGTAAAGGTGGGTGATGAAAAATTATGGCAGGTGCCCTAGGTAGGAAGAAATACTGACCTTAAGAGAGGTAAAAAGTACATAGCAACCTTTAGCTTTAGACCCTCAGATTTGTAACATGTTGGATAATCTAAGTAGAGGAGAGACCTCTAATCATTTTAGTATATACACTAGTATCAAGGTTAACATCTGTTTATCTTGGAAATGGAGGAGAAGAAGCTTCGCAATCATGAAGTTAAATTAGACAAGGTACCGTATAGTGAAGCTCGAGAAGGTGCGACATATAAGACTGGTGACTAGACACGAGCATCATACCCTTTTTCTTAAGGGTATATCCTTGATCTCTTTTTTCTAGGAATTTTATGCATACTTTCTAGCTTTTAAGGTATATCCTCTAGGACGTATCATCGATCCTTAGGTAGAAGCCAATGGATGTAAAAATGTATTTGAAACATGTTATGATTGATTGCAAGTGGTTGCTTGTGAATGCATATACACACCATAGGCGCTTGAACAACTCAGCTCGGTCAGACTCTTTACAAGCTCTAAGACCGTAGATGTGTGATTTGGATCTCTTTTGCTCGGATTATGGCTTTGGATATCACTATGGGGATTTTTGTCACTTTATTTATGTTTTATGCTTCTTTAATAATCAAGACAGTAATGAGGTTGTAATGTTGGAAGTATCTTGAGACAATTATGGAAATGTTTTGTTTGAGCACGTATTGATGAAATAAAAGTCTGTTTGGTTTCCGCTGTTTAAAATATGTGTATTTATATCTGTCTTAAGTTTATCTGTTGCTTTTACTTATAAACCCCCACCAAAGTTAAGGCATTCCCTTTGTGAGTGACCTTAACAGAGGTGGGGTGTTTCACAGCTTTTCACACCTGTACTGCTATAGAACCGCCAAGTGCTTTAACTGCATAGTTTACAAGTGAAGTGTGGAAACCTTGATTAAGAAGAACTTGTACACCCATGATATTCAGAATGATTATAAAACTTCTGCAAAGAGGATTATAAATTGGCACACATGTTAATTTTATGTCATATATTAAGTATATGTTCATAACAGACTAAAGTATGACCTCGGTTTGTTTTAATGCTAAACTGGGGTGTCTCATTTATGGTGAGGCAGCCTCAATAGCTAATGCAGGAAATCTGGAAGAATAGAAGAGTAAAAGAAGTAAAAAACTTTGGATGGAATAAATTTGCTTATTTTCAATTTGTGGTAGTTTATTAGAATTAAGAAAAGAGCTCAGTATGCTTGAATGTATGTGTTGTTTGTAACCAATTAAGACTTGTTAGTTTATGATGTTGAAACTATTATGTAACCTATTTAATTTGCTGGAGTTAAACGTGAGGGTTATATTTATGCTCTTGAAATGATTAAGCTTATTAAGGAATAAATTTAAAGGTAAGGATAAATATTACATACCTGATAGGAACTAGTTGTTTCTAAAGGCTGCAAAGTTTAGTGAAATAAAGCAGAGATGACGCATGTGCACATGAATTTCATTTTTTTCCAGCATATAGGTATTGTATGTTGGCTACATACAAGCACATAATCTGTATACTGGCATATAAGTTACGCATAACATATGTTATACTAGAAATATTTCTTAGCATACACACACACACATACACCTGGGTAGCTGCTACATCATTTATATATGCTTTCGAAGTATATA
The DNA here is from genome assembly GCA_030737875.1 of Allium sativum. Classification (NCBI taxonomy): domain Eukaryota; kingdom Viridiplantae; phylum Streptophyta; class Magnoliopsida; order Asparagales; family Amaryllidaceae; genus Allium; species Allium sativum. The sequence continues at coordinate 298,611,151 of CM060925.1, read as the reverse complement.
TTGTCTGGTTTTGTACAAGAGTGTATCTAAAGTAAAGTAAGATTTAAAAGTTTTTGATAGTAATCTGAGAATATTTTATAAATATATTTGAAATGATTTTACACTAAGGTACTCTAATTTTCCTGAAGTACATTTAAACTACAATTAAGTAAGTTATTTAGCCATTTCTGCTACTTATACATAAAGAATTCATGCACAGAAATGTTGAATAGGTAGCAAAAGAGATTTCAAGTGTACTAATGCCTAAACCAACCTTAGAAACATTTTATAAATAGTCTTTAAGTGTGACAAAAGTTGTTAAGTAAAAAGCCTACCATTAACCCAGGAAAACTTGGTAACTTATAAGCAAACCAAATTGTAAGAAAATAACAGTTTATGAGGATGTCAAAACACCTATCTTACTACCCTTTTTATTGTTAAATATTGATCAAATTATGGTCAATCGTATGAACTGCTATTTCTTTTCATAACTATGATTTTTTCTAAGAGATGAATGATCTTGCATAGTCCTATATATGCAAGCATGCAATTAATCTAAAGATAAACTGATATTTTTATATCAATAATAAGGAAATCCTAGGTGGGATAAATGAATTAAATGGGGAAAATCCATTTTGAGAAGATGACCCGGAAAGAATATATAAATACCCATATAGGGAAAATTCTAAAATTACCATTTCACACTTTAAATCGTAGGAAAAATGAGGGATACATAAGAGGGTCATCTCACTTGGTATCAGAGCTATGTTGATATAATACACAGTCAAAAAATATAGCTAATCATAATTCTGGATGGTAGGATAAATTGCTTGTATGTATGTGAATGATTGAATATAATTGCTTAATACAAAATATTTAGAAACATGAGGAGAAACTAATTCAAAAGTCAAACATGGTAGGACTAAGACATCAACCAGGTGCAGGAAGCTCCAACGGGCCTCAAGTGGTGGACATGCAAGAATATATTAGGGTTGTAAGAGATGGAGTGGGAAACAGACAGAATAACCCTCATGGGGAATTATCTAAATTACTGAAGACTTATACTAATCTTGGAGGCAAGCATTTTGAAGGCACAAAAGTGGTCATGGGGGTTCAAATTTGGTTGAGGACCTTGGATAGGATTTTCGATGACATGTAGATTGAACACCATAGAAAGAGGCAAATTGCTTCAAGGCAATTGAAAGGAGCTGCTTTGGATTGGTGGGACGCCATCATTGCTGGAAGTCCAGAGCGCCAAGTTACATGGAATCAATTGAAGGAGTTATTAGAGGCAAGATTTGTACCCGCTAAAGAAAAAGCTTCACTGTTGGAGGAATTTACCAAACTAAGGCAGGGGACAATGAGCGTCGCTGAGTACACCCAGAAGTTTGAGGCACCGTCTAAGTATAGAGCCATGTTAGTAGCTGATGTGGCATCAAAGAATGGTAGGAACATTCAGGGATTGAATGCTGGGTTGAGTAAGGCTATGTTACCCTACATAGAGAAGAATTTTGATTAAGTTTTGGATCTGACTCTATTCTTTGAATAACATGATAATGCAGGGGAAGAGTATAGGAATTTCAAGAATAACAACAACAAGAAGGGAAAAGGCATATTTCAACCTTATGATGAAAAGAAAGGTGAGCCTGCAAATAAGAAGATAGAAGAAGCTGGAGGTACATCTGAGGTTAAGAATAAAATAGTGTGTTATAATTGTGGATAAGAGGGGCATATAAAACCAAGTGTCCAGTGGGAAAAGTAGGCAACTTCAGATGCCATCACTGTGGAAAATAGGGTCACATCAAGAGAAATTGCCTAGGTTACAAACCATCTAGTAAGGTAGGAGCTCTAGAGGGTAAAGGACAAGTTGAAGGTACTATATTTATAAACTCAGTACCCATAACATTATATAGGACACTGGGGCCACCCACTCTCTTATTTCTTAAGATATTGTGCAAAAGCTAAAACCGAATTGCATTTTAGTGAAAAGACCCCTAAATGTTTTGTGTTTTAGACGTGATGTATATGAAAATAAAACTATGTGTAGGAGGATATGATTTTGTCTCTGATCTTTATATATTGAAGTGCCCAGGCATTGGAATAATACTAAGGGTAAATTGGTTAAGTAAATACAAGGCTATAATAAATATGGAGACATATAACACTGATGAATGCTTATGGAAAAAGAATAATGATTCTTTGTGAAACATCCAAAGAAGGAAATCTTTCTTGCATTTGTGATTTGGACATGTAGGAAGCTGAAATGACTATAGACCAAATCCCCATTGTAAGTGAATACTCTGATGTATTTGATAAAGTGAAAGGAGTGCCACAAAAGAGGCCATTAGAGTTCCAAAATCAGTTAATTCCTGGTGTAAGACCAATAATAAAAAGCCAATGTTGGGGCCAAGAGAGTTGATGGAGTTGAAAAAGCAATTGGCTGAATTAGAAGAAAAGGGGCTTTTTAGACCCAGTATTTCATGTTGGGGATCTCCCATGGTGTTTGCTAAGAAGCAATATGGCACACTTAGAATGTGCATCGATTATAGAGAAATTAATAGAGTTACAATAAAATCCAAATACCTATTACCCCAAATTGATGACCACTTTGATCAATTAAATGGAGCAACCATGTTCTCAAGATTAGATATGGCATCTAGGTTTCATCAAATGAAAGTGGAAGAAGGAAGTATTAAATATACTGCTTTTAATACTAGGTATGGGTTATATGAGTTTTTACTTATGTTATTTGGCTTAACTAATGCCCTTCTTGCTTTGTTGACTTTACGTACGTAATTTTTAAGGATCATTTAGACAGGTTTGTCTTAATTTGTACTGATGATATACTAATTTATTCGAAGACAGTGCAGGAACATAAGATTCATTTGCCTATGGTTTTACGTAGGTTAAGGCAGAATGATTTAAAAGCAAAATTTACCAAGTGTGCTTTCTGGAGCGAAAAGGTAAATTTTCTAGGACATATTATATCAGAAAAAGGTGTCTCAATGGATCCTAATAAAGTTTTGGTCATGCAAACTTGGAGGAAACCCAAAACAGTCATAGAGGTGAGATCATTTATGGGAATGGCTGGATATTGTAGAAGATTTATTAAGGATTTTGCAAAATTATCTATGCCACTTACAAGACTCACCTGAAAAGATCATCCTTTGTTTGGACAGAAAGATGTAAGGAAGAATTTAAATTGTTAAAGGAGGCATTGGTTAAAGAACCAATACTTAAGGTACTTGAGGGAAATGAAGGGTTTGTGGTATATACTAAAGCAAGTAGTGAAGGTTTGGGGGATGTTTTAATGTAGCAAGATAAGGTAATAGCTTATGACTTAAGACAATTAAATCCCTGTTAAACAAGGTATGCAACCCTTGATCAAGAACTAGCAACAATAGTTTATGCTTTGAAATTATGGAGGCATTATTTACTAGGGAAAAAATTTGAATTATACTTAATCATAAATATTTAAAATACTTGTTTTCTCAAAAAGACTTAAACATGAAGCAACATTGGTGGGTTGAATTTTTGGCTGCAGCCTACAAATGACTTGGATATATCACATACATCCGGTAAAGCCAGTAGAGTGGCTGATGCACTCAGTTGGCAGCATGCCAAAGTAGCATCAATGATGATGGAAGAATTTAAAACCCTATCTTTGCTCACTGAATTAGAGATACATGCCACAAGCAATGTACCCATGAGGATAGATATTGGGTCAATGAAAATGCGAAGATTGAGCCTTATTATTATTAAATATGATTTAATAAATAAGGTAGGGTAAACTCAGGACGTGAACACTTGAGAAGAAGGTTCAGATATTAAAGGGAGAAAAGATGGAGGATTTTTATTTAGATAGCCAAGGTTACTTAGAAATAAAATTAGGCTTTGTTTACCTTCTAATGAAGACTTGAGGACAGAAATACTGAATACTTACCATAGAAGTAAGTATGAAAATTACCCTAAAAGCCCAAAGATGTACTAGAATTTAAAGAGGGATTTATGGTGGAGCAGAATTGAAAGCTACAGTAGGGAAATTTGTAGCTGAATGCATAATTTGCCAACAAGTGAAGGCAGATTATCAGAACCCATCAAGCTTGCTACAATCTTTAGAAATACCTCTGTGGAAATAGGAGGATGTATCCATGGATCTTGCAGATGGTTTACCCAAATCTAAGAGGGAAATGATAGCATATGAGTGATTGTTGATAGGTTAACTAAGACGGCCTACTTTATACCAGTGAAATCTGAAAGAAGTGCAAGTAAACTGGCTGAAGTATTTATGAGGGAAATTGTGATTGCATGGTGTTCCCAAAACCATAGTCAGTGATAGAGACACAATATTCACATCAAAATCATAGACAAGCTTTCAGCAAGCAAGGGGGTTGAACTATGCTTAAGCACAACCTACTACCCTCAATCAGATGGCCAAATAGAAATAATTAATAAAGTTCTAGAGGATTTGTAAAGGGCCTGTGTGTTGGACTTTAGGAGACATTGGGAGGATTACATACACTTAGCAAAATTTTCATTCAACAACAGTCATCGAAGCAGCATAAGCATGACACCATTTGAAGCTTTACATGGGAGGCCATGTCTGTCCCTTGCATGATGGATGGAAGTGGGATATAAGGTGGTATTTGGTCCTGAATATGTGAAGGAAACGAATGAAAAAATATCTCTGATCCGAAAAAGAATAGCCACTGCTCAAGATAAGAAAAAATAATATGCTGATAGGAAGAGGAAGGCTGTGGAATACAAAGATGGGGATTTTGTATTTATAAAAGTTCACCCATGAAGAAAGTCCTTAGGTTTGGAAGGCAAGGGAAGTTAACCCCAAGATATATAGGACCATACGAGATTGTAAAGAAGGTGGGGTCTTTGGCATATAAGCTGAAATTTCTTGAAGAGATGCAAGGAGTACATGATGTTTTTCATGTATCACAATTAATTAAATAGGTACATGATAGAAATTGCATACTAGAGTCATCAACCATGGTAAAAATGAAGCTAGATTTGATATATGAACAAGAGCCTGTAGGCATTGTTGCTAAGGAAGAAAGAAAGGTGAGAAACAGGGGGATTAAACTTGTGAAGGTGCAATGGAGTTTGGACCAAATGATTGTACATGGGAGGTGGAGGATAAGTCAAAACCAAGTATCCAAAGTTTTTTGCAAATTAATACTGTTGCAAAGGTATGATTTCTTAGTTTGTTTGTAAAAAATTGTTTGCTGCATATGGTTATTCATGGAATTATTTATTTTGATATGCGTGTGTTTGAATAGTTAAACTAAACCGACTTGGTATAATTTGTAGTTCATATGTAGACTAATTAATGATCGATATGAAATACAAGAAAATTGTGGGACATAATTCCAAAAAGGTGAGGAGTATGTAATACCGCTATATTTTAACACACCGAGAAACCATGAGGAATAAGGTGGATTAACAAATTGATTTTGGTTGTGTGTTGATGATAAATTGAGTGTATAAATAGTACACAGTGGTTTCGAGAAAAAATAAAACCTTAGCCAAATGTTCGCATAGATTTTAAAATAAATATAGATACATAAGTATAAAACCCTGGTGTTGACGTGGAAAATTCTCGCACGCCAACACTCATTGTGTATGTGTAATATGAACACGGTAAACCAAAGATGTAACAAATCAGAAGTAAAGTAATGTGGGGAAGATACAACTTTTTATAGTGGTTCGTAGCTAACGCCTACATCCACTTCATAGTAATCATTAATCATATAATATTCGATTACAGTCGTTGTACAAGTCTGGAAAATAGTTTAGTATAAAGTGTTACAATAGAACAACAATATAATTGTTTATTCTAAACTTTGACTAAAATGCCCTTCCTCTTCTTCGTTGAGTAGAAAATGCGTTGACTCGGTCAACCATGTCAGAAAATTAGCTTCAATGTTCAAGAAATCCAAAAATGTCCAATTTAGCCCAAAAGTAGTGTATTTATTCTTGTAGATGTCCAAAAAGTAATAAAAAATGTTTGTGCAATGTTTTAGTTGTCCATCCTATGTCCAATGGCCATGAAGGAGGAGATGACAATCATTAATGAGGGTTTTAGAGCTTTGGAAGTCCAAAAGTTCAAGGAAAAGGGATCCAAATGAAGGGCATGCTTGGGGATATTTATAGGAGTGGTTAGATAGTGGAGTAGGTGAGAAATGAGGCATGTGCAACAAAATTTTATATCCTTGGAAGAGGCTGTCAGTTAATTTTGTATCCCTCATGTTATCCAGAATTTCGTACCCCTTTGAAAGGCCATATCAGAAATTTTGGATCCCTCCTTTTAATGTGAGGAAGACTTCGTATCCCCCAGGAGCATACAAATTTCATATCCCTTGGGATACGAATTACCCCCTTAGGTATACAATTTTTTTATCCCCTAGGGGATACGTTAGAGGAGTGGGAATCGAGGGATCCAAAACCCGATGAAGTCGAGGGATTCGAAGGCAGATGAGGGAGTCGAAGTTTTCTGAGGTCGTGAGACTCAAGTTGTTGGCATTTGGACTGGAGGGAGGCCAAGCCCTAGGGATCCGAATTTGGCGGGATACGAAATTCCTAGATCGAGGGATATGAATTTCTACACATGTTCACGGAAACAGACATAACTTTCAAACTGTAAGTCCGTTTGGGCCAAACGAACATTGTACTTGAAGCTAATTCAGAGGGCTACAAGAGTTACCTTGTGTGGCATTGTAATTGATGTTTTCAGTTCCAGAAAAGGTCACCTAAATGGGTTTATGGGCATAAAATGGGTTTCTGGGCAATTTTATGTTTACATCGCAATGTCGAACAAATTGCTTTGTGTTTTTTGACGACATTGCTGATGCTTGAGCTTGTTGCTAACCAAAAACTTGACAGGTGACAACTTCAACCAAAAATCATGTCAACACATGGTCTCGAGAATAAATAGGCCCAATTAAATAAGTAATGGGGGTAGAAATGAAATATATGCTGGATAGAATAATGCTTTGAATTTAAATAAATACACACACACACATATATATATACCTATGCAACAAGCTAGATATGGATATTATAAGGACAAGACAAAGTACTTTACACCTAGCATATTTAAACTCTTGGCCGTAGAAATGAATCATGCAAACAAAATGATCAATGATATAAGAGGTAATTTGAAAACAAGCTCTCACAAAGTAATGTAACCATATTTGCTTTCTACCTCATTTTCTGGCAATACTGGAAAGATGCATGGGGTAAATGGTTGGGTTCTCATTTAAGAATTTATGGGATTTAATCTGTTGTAGGGCAATCTAGACAATTGGTAGGCCAACCCTAATATGGGATTACTTAAATAAGAGGACTAGGTTTGCACTAGACTGCTACAGTTTTTCTGATATAAGAATAGGAATAAGGAAGCATCTTCTTCATAGGAATTGGAGCCTATTAAAAACTTGATTATTTAAAGCTTAGAAGGAAAAAAGCATTGATGATCATTTACTTAAATTGTTGCAATATGACCTCATAAAGGAAGCCTGATTACTTTTATTTTTACATTATGATATGGCTATACGAGATGTTAATGCATAAGTGAATTTAATCTGTTTGGTTAAAATCCTGGACATCATAAATACCTTGATAATATGATTTTTCGTTATACTGGAGAATAAACTTTTTATACATAATTCCAGTTGAGTTTAACAATAACAGTATCACACTTCAGAAAACTGATTACGTGTAGGGTTCTATGATTTTATTATTGCAAAACATAATATGTAAAAGGTATATTGGGTTGTAGGTGAGCACCCTAGCTTATGTCCTTTATCCATAAAAAATAAGAAATAAGAGGTGCAATGTTTTTACATGTGCCGAGCCTCTAATTTCTTTGGAATTTTCCCATTAATTGTGTTAAGGTTTAGATAAGCTTTAACATATGAAGTTTATTTAAAAAATAGATTATGGGAGATTGTTCTAAGAGTGTGCCTTATCTAGCGCCCTTGATTATATTTTCATATAATAATTCCATAGAGATATCTTATATAAAGATTACATGTTCACTACGTGTTCACCTTGAGTGATGAATGACTGATTTTTGTAGTGATAAGGGATGCTTCTAACTATTTGTTGATTGAACGAAATGTCTAGGTTAGCCAGTGAGCTTCTCATGATTGAGTGACTGAACTATGAAATTATAAAGATAAACTTAGTAACCAACTAAGGGGTTCAGATTTGATGATTACTTGATTAGCTTAGCATGGGACATAATGCAAGCTTGCACACGACTTGTTTAAGCCTAGGAATCCGTGTGATTGGTGGAATGATGGACCAAACAATGTGCACCAGTGTATTCAGTGGAAGCTTTGATATTGATGAGCCACAAAAGGTTTAACTGATGACATAGGCCTACTGGGTATCACAGAGAAAAGCTAAGTGTAGGATGCGATGTGTTTGCTTAAACTGAATTATGCCATGCTATTGATAAACTGAATTGTGATGTTTCCTTTGGGTTGTTTATATGCTGAATTTGATTGTGCATGCACACATATATTTACAAGCGAAGTGTGGAAACCCTGATAAAGAAGAACTTGTACACCCATGATATTCAGATTGATTATAATACTGATGCAAAGAGGAATATAAATTGGGACACATGTTAATTTTATGTCATATGTTAAGATATATTAATACCAGACTTTAATCTGACGTTAGTTTCCTTTGATGCTAAATTGGGGAGTCTCGTTTATGGTGAGACAGCCTCAATGGCTAATGCAGAAAATCTGGAAGAATAAAAGAAGTAAAAAACTTTGGATGGAATAACTTTGCTTATTTTCAGTTTGTGGTCATTTATTAGAATTAAGAAAAGAACTTACTATGGTTGAATGTATGTGTTGTTTGTAACCAGTTAAGACTTGTTAGTTTATGCTGTTGAAACTATTATGTAACCTGTTTAATTTGCTATAGTTAGAAGTGAGGGTTATATTAATGCTATGGAAATGATTAAGGTTTTTAAGGTAGAAATTTAAAGGTAAGGATAAATATTATGAGCCTAATAGGAACTAGTTATTTTTAAAGGCTACAAAGTTTAGTTACATAAGGCAGAGATGATGCATGTGCACATGAATTTCATATTTTGCTTAGCATATAGGTACTGTATGTTGGCTACATACAAGCATATTGTTTGTATACTGGCATATAATTTACCCATAACATATGTTATACAAAAAATATGCCTTAGTGCACATGCGTGCGCGTACACACATGCACACACATACCTAAGTAGTTGCTACGTCATTTATAAATGCTCTCAAAGTATATATGCTCTGGTTTTGTACAAGAGTGTACCCAAAGTAAAGTAAGGTTTAAAGGTTTTTGATTGTAATCTCAGAATATTCTATGAATCTATTTGAAATGATTTTATACTAAGATACTCTAATTTTCCTAAAGTACATTTAAGATACAATTAAGTAAGTTATTTAGCCATTTTAGCTACTTATACTTAAAGAATTCAGGCACAGAAATGTTGAACAGGTTAAAAAAGAGATTTCAAGTGTGCTAATGCCTAAACCAACTGCATAAAAAATTAGAAACAGTCTTAGCTGTGACAAAAGGTGTTAAGTAAAAACCCTACCATTAACCCATGATTTTTTTTGGTAACTTATGAGTAAACCAAATTGTAAGAAAATCATAGTTTTTGAGGATGTTAAAACACTAATCTTATTACCCTTTTTTGTTGTGTACTATTGATAAAATTCTGATCAATCATATAAACTGTTATTTCTTTCCATAACTCTAGTTTTTTTAAAAGGGAAACAATCTTCCATAGTCTGATGTATGTAAGCATACAATGAATCTATAAATAAACTAAATTTTTTATATTAGTAATAAGGAAATCCTGGGTAGGATAAATGAATTAAATGGGGGAATTCCATTTTGAGAAGAAGACCCAGGAAGAATATATAAATACCCATAAAAGGAAAAATTTAAAATTACCATTTCACGCCTAGAAATCACAGGAAAGATAAAGGATACAAGATAGGGTCATCTCAGACTCACAAATTGGCAGGACTGCGAGATAGATTCAGTGTTGTATAATTCGTAGTGGGAAGAAGTTGCCAGATGGATCGATGCGAAGCGGTTTGCAGTGAGACGAGGTTGCAAGGCGGATCAGTCCTATGCAATTTGCAATAGGGCGTGGCTACAAGATTATGGATTGTTATGATATGTACTTCGAGGTGGATGTGAAGTTATTGGATAGTGGTCAAAGCAGGGATATCGTGGGAGAGACCTGTAATGACACATTTTGGTTAATTACCCAATTGAAGGTCCTTATTACAATTTTCTACAAACGATCAAACCAGGTCTGGGATTAATTCCATTTAGTCCGCATGGGTCGTTACATGGAAAACAAGTACTTGGATCACTATAATTCGTGCTCGGATCGGAGATGGTCATATCTGTCTTGAAATACGCATTAATAGTGTTCCAAAAGCACAGCGTCGGATTGCAACAAAATTTATATTTATGAAATCGTAGTAGTAAGTTCTTGCAAGATGTCAAGTTTCGTAGCGACAAGATGTACCGTGCATAAATAAAACATACATTAAATTATGTAAGAGACTAACATTGTATAATTCATGTTTTAAAGGCTATCTTCATCATACTATCTATTTAGGCCTCGAGACTAGTCTCAATGGTTTCAGAAGACGTTTTTTACATAGACAATGGCAAGCGGCACATGTCGAATGAAGTTCCTGAATTAATATTTTGACCCTATGCAACGGTAGCTTGTAAGACCCTGCGCATTTTCTCTTCTTCACTCACGCATAATTACCGTTCCATTGCCTTTTAACAAAAATCATGGCCACCTCCATATTTATGCAATCAAAAATAAAAATCCATTAATCAACATAACTAAAAATCACAAGATTATATTACTTGGAATCAAATCAAGGAGATGTCCTAACCGTGTGCATATTTTCGAGTTCGAGCACAATAAATTATGCACTTTTTGCATGGCAGCGCAATAAGGTTCGATATCTAGGGAATTTCAGGCGACGAGATGACTTCATGCTTATTGCGTTGGATTTGTGATCGCAAGAGGCACTGATGATGGAATTTTGTCAAATTTGGTCACGAAAAGTAACGTGGGTTGTCATGACCAGCGTGTAGCAGTGGGAAGAACACATTCTTATACATGGGTGCCAGTTGGACTTTAGGGTGTTGGGAATTAAGAGCTCGAGTGCAGGAGTCCGTCGGAGTTGATGGTGATCGATTTAGTTTAACATTATGGCAGAAAGGGAGGATAGCGGGAATGACTTTTGCGTGTTTAATTTGTACAGGTAACGGTTGTCTGGATAAGATGGATTATGAAGGTAATTTTTGGTAATAATTGTAATTAGATTACTTTAGTTAATAAAATAATTTTCAAAATTATAACATGTATAACTTTCTCATACAAGGTCCAAATTGGACGTCATTTCTTCCTTTGCACTCGTATTGATGAGCTCTACCTTTTAGAGTTGGTTTAGGCTAATTTTGCTAAGGTAAGTGATATTATCTCTCACTGAACTACGTTTGTTCACATAGTATAGTTTTAACGTTTTAAATGATTTCTGATTATAAAATGCAATACTTAGGATAACTGAATCTAGTAAATAATTAATAAAAAAGTTAATAAGAGATTTAAGTAGTTTTAGCCATAAATATCACATTCGATATATTTGTGTGTTATCGTGCACTATTATTCGTTATTTTGACCGCACTCCTAGACTTTGGTTATTTTGACGCTTATTTCACTTTGATTGCTATAGATGGGTTCGATTTTATTTATTGTTGCTATTATGGATGTTTGTATGCTACTTCTGGAACTTTCTTGACTATTGATTGCATGGTTGAATTGTTTGCTTAGTTTAGCCCTAACGTTGTTCATAGACGATCTAGTATTAGGAAATATCTTGCTCGTTAGAGTTTGGGATGTTTATCGATCAAATGCACACGTTGGTGTATGTTGATCAAACGCACAAGGACGATGAACTTGAATGGATGAGATAAATTATATAAGGAGTTTCAGAGCGCATGGACGAATTCAATGACAGAGCAACATTGGAGCTTGGCGACGGATTCGAAGACGGAGCAACATTAGATTTGATGGCCGATTTGAAGACGGTGGATGGACTTAGCGATGAGCAGGATTTTGTGGCGAATGGTTGATGTTTCTTTGGATATGCGTTTAACCAATTTTGGTTAAATACGCAATCCGAGTGGTCGTTATCGATTACTATAGAATGATCGATATTGACTACTATTATTGGCCACTTTAGGCAATTTGACATGGACGATGGTGCGACATTGAGAAGAGGATATGATGGTTCATTCGATAGTTGGTTCAATACAATGGATTTTTGACTTGTAGCTGCGGCTTGAGGTTGTTGCAATGGATGGTTTTTCTCCGAGATGCAAAGTAAGGAATCTTGCCAAGGTGATCGGATTATCGAAGGAGAGTTCTGGGTATATTGACATTCTACGACTGACGTCTAGTCTAGAATGATGCCTAAACTATGACCGCTTCGAGGAAGGTTATAAGGACAATCTAGCATAGACTATGTTATGGGTAAAGTGTGTGCTAAAGTATTCATAATGTTTGTATGTTCCGATACGTATTGGTAGAGCGGGAGCACCTTTATGTTGATCATTGGATGGCGATGGCCCTTGGAGCGATGATAGCTCATAAATCTGGGTACCACGGACTATCATTAGATAGTTTGGTTCCTAACCATCCGAGTGGCATGGTTATGAGTACGTCATACCAGGACCATAGTCATCCTTGATCTGATGATGGTATCATACAAATGTTGTGTGTATCCAACACATTGAGTGAGTGAATGTCGGGATGGACGTTGGATGCTATGTTTGCTTAATCATTTATCACCTTAGAAGTGTCATGTGAATTAGGTATCATCGATTCTGATATTCGAACACCCCTTGTATTATGGTGTAGGATACACCTACCATTGTTATAATAGAGTAGTGTATATTCTTATATATGCCGACTCTATAAATGTATAGGAAGGACATGTATGATTCTCCGTACCCTCCGTGCCGTATATACTATTGTGACTTTTATAGTATTTTAAGATTTATTATCGCTCACACTAGATTATTGTCTCACCCAAGGTTTTCTTTCCCTCTTATTACCTTGGGTGACCATCGACGATGCTGACGAACAAATGAGTTGAAAAATACAGATATTATCTGGAGCTGCATAGTTGGATTAGCAAGAGGCTACGTTTTACATATTTATACTTGTATCCTTATTGTTTATTTTGCTATGTGACACTATGGAGCCATGACAATATTATGTATCCTTGTTAGAGACAATTTATTAGTTTCAGTTTATTTATCTCATGTGTAACTCAATTACTGTTCTATATATCTGTATGAACCTGTATACTCTGATTATGTGGTTTATATAGTTATTATTGTCTTATAAGTTTTATACCTGTAATTGTTACTATTAGATGTTATCTGATGGGTTGTGAGATATACGATAGATTTTGTGATTATATTTATGTTTAATTCTCTTCCGTTTCGTCCTTTTCTTTTTCTTTTTATATTCCTTTCTACAGTTTATTTCTCTTAACGATTGCTTTACTACGATCGGGTGATTGCATAATGCAAATTTTTAGCTACGAGCACCGATGGTGTATGACGGGTCATCACATTTGATATCAGAGCTTAGGTTGCATTGTTAAACCTAAGCAGTACCGAATTTGCGAGTAATATATATGGATGAGTACATATTTTTGTATATTTTGGCTTTTAAATCTACATATTAATAGTATATATGATATAGGTTGTTTTGCGCACGGGTGCAATTGGTCTGGTTTTCTCTATTAGTTACAGATCATCATAATCGCTTACCTAGGACGATCTAATGAACGAGAAACAGTTCCAATAACTCTATCTCCATAGTTGAGAGTTACGCAGAGTCAAGGGATACTAACTTCTACTTACATTTTATGGACCCAGCAATGGTACATATGATTATCTGTGATGTCCTAATATTTCTATTTGGTTGTGGCGTTCAAGTGTAGTGAGACCACTGTGCTGTGCCATATAAACACTAACTTGTCCATGTGGTGAACCGTTCCTTGGAACGGGGTCAACTACTGTGGAGCGAGAGTTATTTCTCGAAAGGGTTTTCTTCGATGATTTGGAGTCGTATATCGAATAAATTAGGAGTTTGCTCCTAAGAGACTCCAATTTTGAGCTTGAATCATTCGAGAGTCTTTATAACTTTGGGTTTCTGAAATCGATTTGCCCGAGAGCAGCTCATGGTCTGCTTCTAAGAGGTTTTGCATTGACTTATTAGAAGTCGATTAAGAGTACGCTGATTTAGGCGATATGTCTGTGTTAGCGGATGCGAGCGAATTCAATGTGCTATTAAACTATGTTTATCCTCTCCTTTATCACTCTTAAGTCTGGAGGTTGACGATGGATAAAGTGATCGACTAAGAGGGAGATTGTTTCGTTACGAGGGAATGATGTTTTGGAGGAGTCGATTGAGCAAGCTTGCAATGTTTGAGCTTGTGTATAGTATAGAAGTTTATCCTACATTGTCGGGACCAATCATAGAGACATATGTATTGACTGTCATTTTTGTTTCTTCGAGTGCTCCCTTGATGAAAGAGAGGTGAACGAAATCATCACTTGATATATATTTTCCATTAATGGAGTTTCCATACGTGTTTAAGTTTGGCGTTGAGGTTATGTCATTCCATCTGATCTTGTGATTCAATTGATGGAATGGTATTGGGACTCGTGATAATTTGTTGCTTTCCTTTACTGTGACTTATCATTTTGAGGGCTCGGTTAGACTATATATGTGTATAACATCCCATATTTGGTGACCAAAGCTTAATACTATGGGTGACTGCAGCATCCATAGTGATTAATTTTGATCCTCAAGATGGGGAGTGTTATGGCATAGTAATTTGTACTTGGCATTATATAGGTTCATCAAAACTCAAATTTCATCGAGTTATGGTTGCATGTTTGCTAAATTGATTGCTTGTTGTTGATTGTAGAACTAAACTGGACTTAATCTTTAAGTTCAAAAGTTAATATATTGGAAGGATGCGAAATATTGGTGGTAGTGAAAGATTTTTGGTGACGATAGTGGGATAGGACAAGCTCCCCGTAGTTAGTTATCTTTAATTCAGCGATAGTGGGCCGGGACTTTGACCATCAGTGGGTGAGTCACTTAAGATTGAACGATAGAGGGTTAAGACAGTTCTCTTATAGCGAGTCGCCATCTGAGTTTGTAGCTTGAGAGTATCTGGACACATTCGATAAGGTGACTAGATTTCAACAATGTTTGAGTCAAGTTCTGTATCGACCGAGTTAAGGATTCTCTTTTGATTGGGAATCTCGAGGTGATTTTGGTGATTTTAGGAAGTTGGTTTGTGTATGTTGATTAAAGCATTTCACACGATGCCTTGATTTTCATTGATTGCTTGAGCCGTTCGAGCTAATCAGCAAGTCGGTTTATTTTGTTGATTTTTTTGATCTTGTTCCGAGATATCTCTTATAAAAGTTGCATTTGTGCTATTCAATTTAGTGGCCAACTCAAACATGCAGTCCACCATGAATATGTGCGCACTTTTCTTAAATCACGCAAACATTGTAGAAAATGCACTGACACTTTGTTTTCGGATATATCTCCACAAACTAAAACATCAATGGTATAAAGTAGGTATGTAATTGCATATTGTCTACTCTCTGCAGTA
The DNA here is from genome assembly GCA_030737875.1 of Allium sativum. NCBI lineage: Eukaryota > Viridiplantae > Streptophyta > Magnoliopsida > Asparagales > Amaryllidaceae > Allium > Allium sativum. The sequence goes on along the minus strand of CM060925.1, from coordinate 298,595,390 downwards.
TCTTGCTCTTGAGAACCAGAAAAATTCGTTCTTAACTACTCCAACCTCACTTTTTTCTCCCTACTCAACAGATCGCCAGTTGTTTTCGAATCAACACCAAAGCATTCACCCAACAAATCACATTTTTCCTATGGACAGAAAGAAAGAACAGGTCAATGGTCAATTGTGTTTTAGCTGTATGAAGACACCATCTGTCGGAGTTTCATTTTTCATTAAGAAAAGGGGAGTGCTTGGACCACGTCGCCTCGAGTAGGATATCGCTGTGATTTCTACGAGAGTTTGGATGATTTGAAAGTTAGAGTCGACCTATGAGAGTGTTGATTTCTCGTTTTGAGCAGGAGCGAGAGGCCGATAATACTCGCTAGGTTGTGTGGGTGGTTTAAGTGCAATTTGTTTCTAAGTAAAGAATTGTCTTGTTCTGTTTGATAACTAAAAATGCATGAGGAATATTTGACTCCCTATTCAGAGTCAATGGTGATAGTGTTAGCTTTAGTAAGTCACTATCTGTTAGCAGGGACTGGAGTCATTAATGATGTTACATCACCTAGATTTCTCTTCCCTGGAAGTATCCCAATCGTTGCTAGCAGGAATGGTTGAAGTGCTAGGCCTCCTACAAATATGAGGTTTCCTATAGGTACTTATTGGAAATGCAGTTTTTTGTGTGTCAAATACAGATGGTACCCATTCGAAAGCTAAATTCTTTAGTGAATGTCGCTTGTGTTAATTACTGGTTTGATCCCATAACTCGAGGTGAAGTATGGACCCAACCGTGATGGTTGGTTCCATGCGGAATAACGGTTGTTTGTTTCCAGCATCATGAGAAAGGGCTGGTAGCGCATTCATTTTATAATGAATGCAATGTCATCTTGCTATAGTTGAATGGGTGGATCGAATAATTTTGTATGACTACTCGAGATTTCCAAATGGATGAGGGAATAGTTATCGATGGCTTTCGTTGATAGGTTGCTACACAAATTGAAAATAGTATGATAACACTCGATTTATACACAATTTGTTTATGGGAGATGCTAGTTTAATATTCCTGATTTTTCGAATGGAAACCCGGATGTCAAGTTATATATGGATTGAATTTAATGTTTAATGTCTCATATTAGTTAGATTAGTATCCTTCATGTTAGGATAGGTATGGATGTTATTTTACATAATTGATATTATGTTACCTATGCATGTTGATTAATGATGTTTATATTTCTATGATTGCCAGGCATGTACGGTTATTTTATTGTTGTATTGTTTAGTTATTCGAAATAAAATTCATACATGACTTGACATGCTTATCTTAGATAAATTTTATTTATTTAACATGTTTATTTCCCTTGTTGCTATTTCTACTGTTGTGCCAAAACCTCTTTGTTCAGTATATAGCCAGGTACATGGAAGAAAGATTTAATTGTTTGGATGCTAGTTCGTTTTTATTTGCATTTAAATGCTGAACTTGCTTAAAAAAGGTATGTAGTAGATGTAGAGTTGTGATTTTTTTCCATTTGATGCATTTTTGTGATTCTTTCCCTATGTATAGATAGCCACTTTTGGGTTTTTGTTTTCATTTGTCTATATGAGCCATGTATGGCAAATTGTGATTTTTTTCGGACTGAGTCGTAAAAAGGAAGTGCTGTTGAATCGTGAATTTTGCCAAATTTGAAAAAACAATCAATGTTTGATACTAGATTGAATTGTCTTCCAAATTAGTAAGTTGCTGCTTTTGTTTTCCATCATCAAATTATTTGGGTAATAAATTCACAAATTAGGGGTTCGGCTTAACTACCTTAATTTCGAATTTGATTTTTTTCGTACTCAGGAATGGGAATCTTGGCTTCATGCCAAATTCTGAGTCTGTTTCCTTTGTTGTAATCGCTTTCAACAGTTGTTGTTAAGAGCGTTAAGTGATGGTTTATCTGGAGTTGTCATCTGTTCGACAGTGTTGGGTTGTGTTGCTTTATCCTTGATGATTTCGAAAAACGAAATCCTTCAAGGTGGAAAGAATGTAATGACACGTATTTTTAACGATTAGATATTTAAATGTTGATCGTTAGTTATCCAATTGATGGCTTCAAATTAGGATTATCCACAAATTATCGAATCAGGACTTGGGATTAGTTCCGTTGAATTCGGATTATTCGTTACATGAGAAATAAGTACTTAGATCGCTATATTTCAAGTTGGAGTTGTTCAGTGTCATAACTGCCTCGAAGTACGCCTAAATAATCGTTTCGGAAGCAATGTCAGATTGCAATGAAATTTATTTTCTAGAATCATAATAGTGAGTTGTTGCATGCTACCTAGTTTCATAGTGATCAGACATACAATTCGACCATGCACATATAAAATGTGTGTCAATTTCTGTAAGAAACTAACATTGTATAATTCATGTTTTAAAGGTTATATTCCTCATATGATCAATTTAGTTCTTAAGACTAGTATCATTATTTTCAGAAGATGTTTTTACATAGATGACGATATGTGGCACATTTCGATTGGAGTTAGTGGATTTTTGGGCTAAGTAGAGAATAAATTAATGAAATAATAATATTTTAACCCAATGGAATGATACTTTGTAATACTCGACCCATTTCCTCTCCTTCACTCATGCATAAACACTGTTTTATTGCCTGGGAACAAAAGTCAAGGCCGCCTCCTTACTTATGCAATCAAAAATCAAAATCCAGCAATCCAATTAACTAAAAATCATGAGATTGTATTCGTTGGAATCGAATCGAGGTGAATTCCACAGCTATGTGCATATTTTTTAGTTCAAGCACAATACGTGATGCACGATTTCCATATCAATGGACTAGGGTTCGAAATCTAGGAAATTGTAGGTGGAGAGATGACTTCATGATTGTTGCTTTGGGTTTGTGGTCACGATAGGCATTAATTGACAGAATTTGGCCAGATTCTATCATGAAAAGTGATGCAGGTTGTCATGACAGCGTGTAGCAATGGGAATAACGCATTCTTATGCATGGGTGAGAATTGGACATTAGGTTGCCGAGAAGGAAGAGCTCGAGTGCAGGAGTTCGTCGAAGTTGAAAATGATCAATTTAGTAGAACATAGAGGGAGAAAGGATGCCTTCTGTGGGTTCAATTTGCATAGGTAACGACCTGTTTGGAGAAGATGGATTAAGAAGGTAATTATAGTAAAAATTGTAATTAGAGCACTTTAATTATTAAAATAAGTATCAAATTTATAACATGTATGACTTTCTCATATAAGGTCGGAATTGGACGTCATTTCTTTTTATGGACATATTGACAAGCTCCACATTTTAGAGTTGGTTTGGGTTGATTTTGCTAAGGCGAGTAATATTCTCTCACTAAACTATATTTATTCGTATAGTATGTTTTTGAATTTTTAAATGATTTTTGATTATAAAACATAATATTTAGGATAGTTGAACTTAGTAAATTATCAATAAAAAGATTAATGAGTAATTTAAGTAGTTTAATCATGATTATCACATTTTACCTATTTGTGCGCTATTTACCCATTTATATGATATTACACGCTATTTCGTCCATACTGCTAGACTTCAGTTATTTTGACACGTATTTCACTTTGATTATTATAGATTGGTTACATTTTATTTATTATTGCCATTATGAATGTTTATATGCTAGAGTAATAACTTTCTTGATTATTGGTTTCTTGTCGAATTGTTTGCTTAGTTTAGCTTAAACGTCATTTATAGGCGATCTAGTATTAGGAAATATCTCGTTCGTCGGAGTTTAAGTTGTTTATCGATCAAATACACATGTCAGTATACATTGATTAAATGCATAACAATAATGGACTCAAACAGATGAGATAAATTCTTGAAGGAGCTTCTAAGTGCATCGACGAATTATGGAGCAGCATTGGAATTTGGCGATGGATTCGAAGACGAAGCTCCACTGGAGCTTAATTGTTGATCTGAAGATAGTGGATGGACTTGGTGATGAGCCAAATTTCACGATGACGGTATGGTGTTTTCTCTGGATGTGTATTTGACTAATTCGGTTAAATACATGATCCAAATAGTCATTATTGATTACCATAGAATGACTGATATCGACTACTATTTTTATTGACCAATTTGACATGGACGATGGTGTGATTTCGAGGAGTAGGATATAATGGTTCATTCAATAGCTAATTCAACGTAGTGGCTCTTCGATTAGTGTTTGCGGCTTGAGGTTGTTGCGACAGATGGTTTTTGTTCGAGATGCGAATTAAAGAATCTTGAGTCAAGGTGATGGGATTATCAAAGGAGGGTCCTGGGAATGTTGACATTTTATAACTGACAATGAGTCTAGAATGATCCCCAGACTATGGTGGCTTTGAGGAAGGTTATAAGGAAAATTCAGCATAAATCATATTGCAGGGAAAGCGTGTGCTAAGAGATTCGTAATGTTTGTAGGTTCTGATACATATTGTTAGAGCGGGGGTACCTTTGTGTTGATTATTGGTGACAATGGCCCTTGCAGCAACGATGGATCTTAGATCGGAGTGCCCTGGACTATCATTAGATAGTTTAGTTTCTAGTCGTCTGGTTGACTTGGATTTAAGAGCGAGGATCTGGGACCATAACTATCCTTGATCTGAAGATGAGATCATACAAACGTGTGATCCAATACACAGAGTGAGTGAATGTGAGGATGGATAATTGATACTATGTTTGAGTAATCATTTGTCACCTCAAGAGTGTCATGTTAATTAAGTATCATCGATTCAGATATATGGACACCCTTGGTATTCTGGCATAGGACGCACCTACTATTATTATCATAGAGTAGAGTATATTCTTATATGTGCGGACTCTGTGCAAGCAGAGGCAGGATTGGTATAATTCTCCATACCCTCTGTGTCGTACATACTATTACGGCTTTTACAGTATTATGATATTTATTATTGCTCACACCAGACTGTTGTTTGACTTAAAGTTTTATTTCCCTCTTATTACCTTGGGTGCTCATCAACGATGCCGATAAGCAGACAAGGTGATAGGTATAACTATTATCTGTAGCTGCGCATGTGGATTAGCATGAGGCTACGTTTTACATATTTATACTCGTGTCCTATTTGTTTATTCCGTTTTGTGATAATGTGGAGACTTGACAGTGCTATGTATTCTTGTAAGAGACAGTTTATCAGTTTGGGTTTATTTATCTCATGTATAAACTCTATTATTGTTCTATATAACTGTATGAGCATGTATACTCTGATTATGTGGGTTATATAATTATTATTTTATCACCCATTTTATATCTGCGGTTGTTACTGTTATATGTTATGTAATACGTTGTGAGATATACGATATGTTTAGTGATTGTGTTTATGCTCTGTTCTCGTCTTTCTCTTTTATTTCCCTCTTTCCTTTCACTTTTCTCTTCCTTTGAACTATTTCTTTCTCTTGATGATCACTGTACATTAATCTAATGCTTATACAATGCAAATTTTTAGCATCGTGTTCCCTGAGCGATGAGCCTAGTCCAGGAGGGCACATGTCGACGAGACATGGAGTTTAGCTATTATTGGATTGGGTTAAGGGACCAGAGATGGAGTGGGTAGTTCAGATTATTTAGGAGTATCAATGGCTCGGAGTATTCTAGTGGACTCAAAGCAGGGGTACAGTGTGAGTACCTATTATGTTATTGGATCATGTACCCTAGGTAATGAGCTTAGGCTGGAGAGGCATGTGTTAGCGAGACACAGAGTTCTGCTAGAATCAAAGCCTTACCATCCCCTGATAGATGGTATAGCCAATCATAACGAGTTATCAATTTGGGCACATATTTAGAAGATGATAGATATGACTTGTTTGATGTATGCTATGGCTGCTTCTACCTTATTTCTCTTAATAGACTATCAGCTCTAGGATTATGGAGAGAGGGTGGGAAGTAAGGCCGGAGTGGGCTATGGAGATTCTTCTGTCCTAGTATAGTTCCCTCTTATGCTATTCTGAGTAGCATATACTATCTTGATTATTCGTGTTGACTCTGTGTATGCATGGATAGGACATGCACGACTTTCCGTACCTATGTTTCTTATACAATCATGACTTGTGTAGTATTTTGAGAGTTGTTTATTGCTCACACTGGACTGTTATCTGACCCAAGGTTTAATGTTTCCTCTTTTTACCTTAGGTGCTCATTAACGATGTTGATGATTAGGCGAGATGATATGTAATCATTGCTTGGAGCTACGAAGGTAGATTTGCAGGAGGTGACACCTTTTCATATTGTACTTGTATTATTTATGATTATCCCGTTTTGTTGCACTATGGAGCCTTGATAGTAGTATTTATTATTTGAGGCAATTTCTCGGTGAGTTTATTCATTCCTTATATAAACTCTATTGTTATGTATAGTTGCATGAGCTTGTACTCTAATTATGTGGTTTATATAATTGTTACTCTCTTGCTTGTTATATCTTTTATTATTATATATTGTCTGATGCGTTATGAGATATTCGACAACATCTTTGACTGTGTTCTGTGTTTTGTTGCCTTCTCTTCTCTTCCTTTCTATTCTATTTATTTCCATGTCTCTTATTTCTTTCTCTTAGCAACTATTCTACACTGATGGTGTAGGGCAATTGTTACATGAGTTATTAGAGCGAGGTTGCGAAGTTTAACCTAAGCTGTATCAGAATCATGAGTTAGTATATACGAGACAGTACGTATTTGTGATATATTTTTGTCTTCAAACTATATATTAGTTGTATATACTGTGGGTTGTTCTGTGCAAGGGTACCATAGTGTGATTTCCATTACTAGCGAATCGTTCTTTTATTTGTGACGATCCAACAAACGGGTAATATTACCACCAACCCTATTTTAGGAGTTGAAAATTGGACACGATCGAGACTATTAGCTTACCTACGGAATGTGATCTTATGGTGATGAGAGTCACTGTAACAACCCAAATTTTGATAGACCAGATTTTTTTCCTTCAAAATCCCAATCAATTAAAGTTCGAGTTGGCTTGTCTGGTATCCTGCAGAAAAATAGAGATAATAAATATATCATAGCTCAATAAAACATCTCATGGCGGAACCGATAAAAGATAATAATCAAATATATCCTTACCGAATGAATGACACTACCTAACAAGTGTCCCGGGCTACCAAAATCTCTATCAAATTTCTGACCTACGAGTATGTTATGCGGAGAGGGTCAAAACACAAGTTTTGGTGAGAGGGCAAATCATACATTCTGAAATAATACTATATATGTCGTCAAGTTACAATTCTTAATTATTAGGTTATTCCGATTAACATCACTATAGGATCTGCACTCACGTCATACCTATCTACTCCCTAGTAGATTAAACCTAATATAATATATTTAGCCATGCCCAGTATCTCAAGGGACTCCCCATAGTACCCTCCTCGTACAATCTCATCGATATGCCACATAAGCATGCAGACCTCATATCTGAACTCCTTGGTCGAAGCTCGTCTCGACATGGAGTAATGCCCTAACATTTACAATACACCTCCCAGTGTATGTCTAGACCCTTACACAAATGTATTGCCTACGATAACCCGAGTTATGTAATATGGATGCATCTAATGCGTGGAACTCGGTCGGGAACTTCTCAATATTTTTAAAGGAAAGCTTTGTTAGACCTGTATTATAGATACCCACATACGGTCTGTCTCTTTTGTAACGACCAGACTTTTCAACTCTTGAAAATCAACATTAAAACATCCTCTTTATTCAGGTATCTCAAATCAAGTGCTAGAAAGTCTGATAGTTAGGGGAAAAGAAAGAATACAAAAGAATAGAAGAAAAAAGATACATAACAGAATCTCACAAAGGAACGAATAACTATAATAATAATAACAATGCACTTCACAAAAAGCGAAAAACTTTAAATAAATACATAAATCAGAGTACATGATGAATCATCCTGAACAATTATAAAATTGCTGATACATACAATAACATACATAGCGGAATAAACAAAAGAATACAAGTATATGTCCCGTCATCAACTCCTCTTCTGAAGCTCCAAAGCAATCCAAGACCATTCTGGAAATATACTTGGTCTGACACGAACATATAATAAAATAACACTCGGATCAGGCTAGGCAATTGCGTGAGAAACATTTAAGTAACACATATGAATACAATCTGTGGCCGTACGCATGTGCGTAACAATTATCCCCTCAATAACATCCAACCATTTATTAAGAGAAGTATAATTGTATAATAGATAATGTCTAGGGTGTAAAATATAGATAAATTCACATAGAAGGAATGGATCCAAAAAAAAAACGCAAAGGCACGTTCGCGTATTGGTTTTTTCCATTGGAGATATCTCAATACAGATCCAAACTCCATGCACAAGGACCAGAGACTACCTAGGAATATTAGGCCTACAATAAAGGATCGCCAATATGCCGGGACTACAATAAAGAACCACCGGTATTACAGGCCCTCTGTTTTATGTCATTTTCGATGTGGAGGCTACGTTCTACATGCTTCACACGAGTCTTCATAACTCGAACAAAACAAAATTCCCAGTTGGGATCAAATAACACAGTAGATCTCGGAATAACTCATAGATTCCTCAATGGATCTCAGAATCACACAAGGATTCCCCTATACCAATATATCTCGGAATCATGCATAGATTCCTCAAGAGATCTCGGAATCAAACAAGGATTCCCATATACCATTAGATCTCAAAATCATGAATAGACTCCTCAATGGATCTCAATATCACATGTATTCGATATCTTAAACAGGTCTCGAATCACCACATAGATTTCACTTCACAGCCACTTCCAAAAAATAGAACGTTATACTAGTTTTGAAGTGGTTTTTGATAAGTAGAACACTTACCAATCCCGATATCCTCAAACCAGTCGCTAAATTTAAGGTCAAGACCTATAGTTGATTAACCGATTACAATTCACACAATAGACGATTTGTATGGAAAATAACCTCGCTTAGTTCCCATAACAAACGACTAAGCACCCAAACACTATCAAGTCACAAAGCATGATAAATAGTCAAAGCACGATTAACTCATATAAACAACTTCTAATCTCTTTCCCATTTAATCTTTCATTAATTAAAACTTCTTTATTAGTAAAACTTCTTTTAAATAATAAGACATCACTTGCCAAATAAGACTTTGCTTATTAATCAATAACTCATGCTCGATTAATATTCCTTTATATACTAGTGTATATGTTCAATCTTATACATATAAGTGATATATGTATATATTCTACTAATTACCTATTCCTTTATAGTCTTAATACTTAAAAAGGTATGTCTTATCCCACTGGTATAAGTATAATCACAATTCATTTCCAATATTTCTTAAAATATAATCAAAGAGTTTAAAACCATTGTTTAATAAAGAACATCTTCTCTTTTATAAGTTAAACATCTTATTCAACATCTTTATCCTGAATGATTCCTATACTTGTTTATATCTTTAAAATCCATTTTTTTAAAGATCTAAGTTCATCCAAACTCGTTAAACAATATATTTCAGTTTAACTATATTGTATGGGTTTAAAAACAAGTGTTGCTAAAACGCTACTTACAACAAACCAAAAAAATCCTTTTATAATCATTATCTTTAAACGTTCATTTAAAGATTCAATTATATTAACTTCGTTGATATAATCTAAAAGGGTCCAAGACGAACGTAATTAACACATTATCACGACAAACCCAAAACCATTTTAATACTCATTCACATCATTAAAATATTTGTTTAAAGATGTAAATATCGTTAAACATCCAATAAGGTGAAATACTATGATTTATAAATCATTGATTATAACATATGTTTTATAATCCAATCATCAATTCTAAATCTTATGAAATAGGCTTATTTGGTTTCAAGATATATATATATATATATATATATATACAGTAAAATAAGTTTAAAACAGGCTTTAGATAAAAAAGATTAAAATGTAAATGTAATAAATTAGCTTAAAATAGGTTTTAAAGAAGAAGGATAAAATGATTTCAAAAACATGTTTCATATTTAAAACCATTCAATTCAGTCCATTTATGCCAAACACACCAAATTCTGTGAAATAGACAAAATAAATATGTTGAATAAAATAATATATTCACTTATCACAATTTGATGTATAACAACGTTATATAATCAACGGGGTCCACAGTTAGGTTTAACATACAATCAATTCATATAACAACATATGATTATAAATACTGTAACAATCATACCGAAGAATCCTACTGGACGTTGTAAGAACTATTTATGGGTGTTTCAAGTTAATAGGTGATTAAAAAGAAATTAACTTAAACTTAATTAATTATAAAACCTCGCGCCTCACGTGCACTACCCTCCTCTTCATCTTCCCTATTTCTTCAAAACACAAGCCTATATTGCCTATGTCACAAAATCATGCATGCTTCTCCATGGATACGGAGCTAGATTCCATCGTTCTACAAACTGATGATGCCAATGGATTGCTAACCTTGAACTACACTTGTTCGTCGCCCATCTTCTAGTTCGAACGCCTTACCAATTTCCGATTTTACCACTGCCTTACGTTGCCTGCTACAGGGGGCAAATCTTTTTATCCCCGTATATCATCAAACTTTGCCAAACTAATCGTCAAGCTTCCCCGAACTCAATGCAATTCTTTGTTCGACTAAAATCCTCGCTACCCTCGAGTAAATGGCAGCTCTAGCATCGGCTACTCCATGCTGGAAAAAACCCGCTCCCAGAAATATGCATCGCATCCTAATTTGGAAGCACGGATGTGAAGCTTAAGAGTAAACGATACCAATGGATTTGGAGTTACTTGATTTCGTTTAGGTTTGAGCAAGAATTCATTATTTGAAATATAGATGAAGCTGGCGGCTTCATTTTGATTATTTACAGAAGAAAAAGATTTCAGGTTATAAGGATTTTTGGATCGTATATTTGTAGGGATTTAAATATCTAGATATTTTCACTGTAATATTCAATTAAAATGTTGTCACGCATTATAATCTCGCAAGCTCACACGATCTATTTGACCGGTACGAATATTGACAATCTGCTATATTTAAATATTTCAGATTCGATGGGACAGGTTTCGTCATATTCTTAGACTATTTGCTAAAATAGCTATTTTAATTTCAAACTGTTAATCGATACGCGTTTATATCGCGTGCGATCACACAATAACTCCAATTCTTGGATAATAACTTATTATTATCATTCACATTCAAGTACGATTTTACATAAACTAAAGAATTAATTTAATTTCATATTAAATTCCAGATTCGATATAGCTATATTAAATAACTCGTGTATTTTGAATTCAACTTATTTAACTTCTAATTCAATCACATTCATATTTAAATAAATTAAATATTCTGATACTAATTACAACTTTTCACGGTGGCTATGGCCCTACCTTGGCCCTTCCTCAACTAATGAAAGAATATAACAAGAGCTAATGACGTGCCCCTATCAACCAACCTACCATCCAATTTGGCGTGTCATTCAACCAACGTCTCGATAGTGAAAGATTGTTGGTTTATTGGTTTAGCTCTTAATCTTTCTACATTCCTACTGACTGCCAATGGCAGGTATCTGATGATTACTATCCTTAATTTGGTCCTGACCTCCTCCTCCTAGAGAGAGGCAAACCGCCGAATCACCTATCGGCATCTACCACAACATTCTGACTGCCACACCATAGTTGTAGTCAAGGTATATTCTAGATGGTGCAACAGACTTACCTCCGAGCGACGACTTCATATGATTGTTCCTCAGAGGTCCATATCAGAGCACCCTACCACGTCCCGCAGAAGCCACAGGCTTCCCTCTAGTCCTGTAGAAAAATTAATTGGACGTAATCCCTTCTTGTCTCCAAACACCGCGATGATATACCCCGTTGGGTTCTTCGTCTCCGTACGTACGGACTTGTCCAAGCAATCACGCCATCACGTTATTAGATAATATGTTAATCTTTTTATTACACGCTTGCTGTAACTTATCACATTCTAATTAACTTGATAACTTACACATTCGTTTTCTGTTCAAGTTAATAGTTTATTAGCTTCATTTTGGCAGCTTACTTCCTTAGTCCACTCCATGCCGCCGGAACGGACTTCCGATTATTATTACATTCATTAGACTTGATACACACAATTATAAGTCTACTAATAATAATCCTACTTTATTTAACTATAACGTTATCTTGCGCCGTTACCACAATCGTTGATGTGGGTTTGCTTATTAACTGAGTTCCCTTAACTAAAGTTTATTAATAAGTTCTCCGTTCATCATTAATGATAACTTACGTTATAATTCTACTTGTTCCTAGGACAATCCTACCTATCATATTTTATTCTTATTCATATAATTAGTTATAATAGGTTATATTCACCGTTTATCACATTTTCCCTAGGTTCCTCAATATCTAATATAATATTTATTGTTTTAACCTTTCTTTACTTATCATCTTGTGCATTTTTATTATTAATACAGGAAAATATTTCACACGCTTCATTAGTGTAACAATTGGGAATTTCGCTTGATCCGAATCGATCGCTAAACCGACCAAGACCATTCAAAACCCCTGATTATTTTGAGAACACGAAAAATTGGAAAACAAATAGAAGAACATTTCGTTGTTAATTACAACAATTCCATCAGAATACAAGAATATACAGAGTATGAATAAACATTATGCACTAGAAAAATATCAGAGTAAAATTGCATTTACATAGCAGCGGAAAATAATACAAAGCACAACCGAAAGAGATAAACAGATACAGAGCTTTCCGGATATCGTTCCAGCTGTAAACCAGGATCCTATGAATATAAATCTGCAAAACCAAAACTACTAGCTGCCCGTGTGGAAATAGGGGCACCCAGAGTTTAGGTTAAAACAATAAACTCCAGGCCAGTCATGTGATTGGTGTGAGAACTAAAACAGTTATAAATCTTTATTTTTAAAGTTAGGTAAATCAAGGGACCACACCGTATAACACAGAACGAGTTTTTACCCCAAGAATACCAGTGCAAATAACAACAACGCAATGCTAAATAAAGAAAATGAAGCTATTATAAGACCCAGGTCCCATCACACAATGCAACGCAAGCCAAAGGATAAGGTTTTTACCTTATATTAGCCAAAAATGCTTGGTACGTGAAATCTCATATTTTATTATTGCTATAAGTGAAGAAAACAACTTCAATCATAATGTATAAATCATAGACGGCATAAGTGCCCCACACCACTATGTCGTCATATTAGGCTCTACAAATAAAACTGAAAGTCACGTATTGGAAATTGGATTTCCATCATGAGTCGAGGCAAGGGGCAAACTCCTCTCCGCTCGAGACACTCTACCAAATGTGTCATGACCACACACAGTGATCCTTGGAATCTACAAGGCCGATCCTCTCCTACTTTTGAGGATTAATTATTCCTAAACACACGTTTCCCGGTCCTATAGGACCTATATCCGAGGCGCCTCGCATTCCAACAACTACACAGGTAAAAATAATATAAATGTCAGGGCTAGTAGGTCACTGACATCACCCATAGATAGAAAGAAACGTCATGCACTCCTTGGGTTCTTATCCCGTTTTTGACTCTTACCGAGGTGTGAGGCTCGCGAATTAACGCCATACACAAAGCTATGCCAGCAGGCCGTGCTTTGATCATCAACCACAAGACTTTGCTTTTCAATAGAAGCCTTGATCATTTTCCACTTAGGCATGCCACACAGGCAATTCATGCCATGCGACTGATATCTATCGATATATAACCTCTAAGCTCGTACGTCTCAGAGAAGGGCGTTAAGCAAGAGAATAAATTCTCCGTCGCCAAACAGGTATATATTTAATAGAAATCAATCACACAGAATAAAATCCAATGTCAGACACATAGTCCATTTACAAGTTAGTTCTGAGTCTGAACGAAACCGAAGGAACCTTATTCCTCGCATATCCATCGATCTCCAAATACGTCTGGACGATCACCAACTGATTCCCTCCTCTTGGGTGTACAGCCCAATCAAGATCATCAGTAATCATCCAAATGATGTGAAGACCTCAGGTCTTCAACCACCATCTTCATCTTCAAATTATCATCGAATCGGTTATTCAGAATGGGTATAAACCCAGCCTTTCCGAATAACCCGCGTATATAATAAACAAATGGTACACAAACACAACATATGCCTCATTCCAATTCAGAATATTCTTTTATTCAAATATTCACATTCTTAGGGAAAGGTTCCCATTAATTTTATCAACGATAAATTCTTCTAAATTTATTATTTAATCTTCCTTTGGATTTGATTTCAAACCATGTTAAGGTTTTCCAAACTAGTCGGGATTAGCGAACCACACCGAAGTAATTATTTATTTTATTTCCCAATCCCAACCTATTCATCACATGGAGCAAAACTGGTAATACTCCATATCTAACACCACGGTGTTATCGGTAAAAATTAATTACCAATTCACGTTCAAATCTAATTAAAGATTTAACTATCGCTTTGGAGCAAAACTGGTGATACTCCATTCCCGATCATTTCAATCTAATTAAAGATTCATTAAAACTCCACTTAGTTTTAATCTTCCCACAAGTCAATATTAATGGTTATTTAAAGCTAAGAAATTAATCTTGTCTTAACTGGGTTAAAGAGCCAATGTCTTTTAAAAACACGGTTCGCGACAAACCCAAAATCCCATTCCATTGTTAATCGGGTTAAAGAACAGGTGTTATTCAAAATACCGCTCACAATAAACCCAAAAACCAATTTAAATTTAGTTCCAATTAAATACTAATTAACTGGACAATTTCACTAAATCTTAATTAAAAGATTTATTCTTTTCTAAACTGGGTCCAAGAACAGTGTTATTTAAGACCCCATTCACAACGAACCCAAAATCCCATTTGATATTAAATACAAGGCTCTGGATAGAAAATATATCGGCTCATATTCAATATCAAATTCTGAAACCAACAAATATCGTATTGGAAATAACCATATAAATATATCTTTCAAATTTCCACAACCATATCTGTATAATCACGAAATCCAACATTGAAATATTCCGAAGATAATTTCGATTCAAATCCATTCCAATTCGTATATTGGAAATTCTGACTATTTTTAAGACCACTTCAAATCCAATTTATTTATTCAAAAATATTGGATTATAATTCTAGTTCGTAACTAGTTCATTTCGATAAAAATATATTTTTATCCTTTTTAAATATGGGATTTTTCACCCCAATCCTTTCTAAATCATTTATGATGATTTTACACAAATTATTGATATTTTTAATAATTTTATCAAGGCTCGTACAGTCGATTTCCAATAACGGTTGTCGAACTGCACTTACAACGACCTTTTCCAAATTTGATTTGGACATAATTCCAAATCCAACCGTTAGATTTCAAATTTCTAATATTCATTGGAAAGCTCTTTTCGATACGAACCCAATGGTTCTGGTTTCAGGAGAATCCGACGGTCGGATCCCCCGTAACGTCAATTCGAAGTCAATGGTCAAAATTCGCGAACTGCTGCGGCGCGACATGTTCTATTCAGGCCATTTAATATGTATTATATATATTTCCTCGATTTCAATTCAAAACGTATTTTATAAATTGTTTTAAATTCGTTTTCAAAACAATTTCAACTTCATATTTAATTTCAAATCAAAATTGAATATTTCAAATCATTAATATATAAATGATAATATTTTCAAAATATTAGATTTTAAAATCACTTCCTTTTCTATATTCATTATAAAAACGAATATAATCGATAAAAATATCGTTCGTGTCAAAATGACGCAAATCTAATCAACACGGCTTTATATATTTCAATAACTTCGTTATTCTATTCAACAAATGAATATTTTCTTCCGCACATGAATATATATTTCTTTCAACACATGAATATTCTCAACACATGAGCATCATCAGCACATGACTATTTTTGTTATTCAACACATGAATCTTTATTTTATAATATTCTTTATTTTTCAATTTGGAATGAGGCCCAGTCAATTACCATATAATGTTAATTATATGGATTCCATACAAGACATGTATATAATAGCAATGATAAATAATCAACCATTATCCAAAGTGCACTACACAACTATCTGTCAACCTATCGATTGACATACAACTAAACAATCGGGATTAGTGTACGTTAAATATCATCCCAATACCCGTGTGGGGTTTCAGTCAACAAACACCGATTTTTATTTGTGCAGTTGGGCGATGTGTAAAATTTATCGTCCCAATGAATATCCTTCAAATGGGTGTACATAAACAAATCGTTCGATTTGTAAATGAATATTTATTTCTTCACATTCACGTTAAATTTACATTTTTAACTATAAATAATTTATTTCAACACATGAATATATTTCCATCTATTCCACATCACAATCAGTTTTCACTACACAACAAAATCAAACAAGTCGTCTATGGTCTGTGGACAATGGGTGTTGGGTGCTGATAAGCACCGTCTGCATCCTAGTATGTATTTTTAACTAGAAAACAAGAAATAAAGTGAGAAGTTCTCACCGAGGGTTCCACTCTGCCATTCTTTATTTCTGAACGGTTCAGATTGGGATTTGTTTTCCATCGGTTATGTAACAACCCGGAAAATCTGAGCCAGTTTAAAATTTTTAAATTGGCTATTTTAGTGGATTTTAAATATTTAAAATAAAATATTTTAAACAATAACGACGAAAAGTATGTCTGAATCAATGTTTGAAAATAAATATAATTATTTAGAATTATAAACAAGGCCTGATATGGCGCGACAGTTTCAAAATATCAATTCAAACTTTGACTAACTGTACCGGGTGTAAAATAAAACGAATTTTCGCAAAACCAAAAATATTTAAATCTGTTAGTGAATATCTTTCTAACGAATCTGAGAAATTGAAGTTTCATAGCGGAAATCAAAAGTTATGGCCAAATGAATTTTCAGAAAGGTCGCTATAGAGAATATATCGCGCTTGAAAATATACATTTTGCAAATGACCTCAGAATTCGACGAAACCACTTTTGTTGGATCCGGGATATGAAATTATTGCTAGGTTTCAAATTACATAATTTTTGAAGTTAATATGTGAGTGGCGAAGGAAAACGTGTTTGGTTGATTTTTGTTAAATTGGATCGACTAGAAAATGGCCATTTTTCAAACGGTCTCAGAATTCGACGAAACTAGTTTTGTTGGGACCCTATCGTCAAAACATAGCTAGATTTATTTTTCAGGAATTTTTAGAATCAGTATGTGGCCCCGGGAAATTGAAATGTACGTTCAAATCAAATATTGAATGTTTTATATTTTAATTTGAAGGAAAACTGACTGAAACAGTCGAATGGGCCTATGAAACATATCCCATTGTGTTCCAAATGTGGGTACTTAGCTAGGGCCGACAGTCGTTGGGTTTGGATTGGAGCTAGTAGGTGGAAGGGGGTATTTTTGGAATTTTAAAAATACATAAATATAAAAAAATCCTATTGGCCAACACAATTTCTCTCTCCCCGAACTTTCTTCCTCGCGCAACGCGGAAAGTCGCTCCTTCATTCTCTCCTCTTTTCCGGCTAATCCACGCAACGAAACACCTCCACCCAGTTAAGGTTTTTGTAGATCTCTCCGAGAGCTTCACATCCATAACTGGTACGCCCTTCCTCGTCGGTCCTTTCTCGAGATCTGCACCCCCGAAGTCGGGGTCTTCAAACCGCCGCCGTCGTTGATAGGGACCACTGAAGTGGACCCCACTTCTGGCGCAGGTGCGCCCCTCCTGGCACTTCAACGTGGCGCAGGCCGATCGGCCCTAGCTTCACGGATTCGACGAAAATCGCGGCCCTAGTTTGGAACAAACTGCTGAGAGGTATGGCCTATATTTATTTTAACTGATTTCGACAAATAGAAGTGTTGCAAACTTATAAAAATCATATCTTTTTGCTATGTGATCGAAATCCAGTGAAACAAGAGACAGTGGACTCGTGTGGACGTCTTCTACATTCTAGAAGAGATCGGATATTTTTCTGAGCCTTCTGCTATTTTTGGTGGAGTGGAACCCTATGTGAGATTTCTAATATATATAAACGATGTGGAAAACAATGATGTATAAATTATATGGTCGATGTATGAGTTATATAAGCGTTGTACGCCACATGTATAAGCTTTGTATAAGTTGTATGTTCAATGTATAAGTTATATATGTGTTGCAAAAATTATATATGCGTTGAAATGGTTGAAACGAAGTGAAATGAACCACAAACCATGAACGATATTTATTGGTTGTGATATTGTTTGGATTATTGGTTGATGTGAAATTTGGTGAAAATCATGAATGATTGATTGTGGTAGAAAAATACCTGTTTGTGGTTGAGAATTATTTTGGATGAAACCACATAGGATTAGTTTGTGGAAAAAAAAATAAACATGCTCGTGTGCGTACGAATTAGATGCATGAAATCCCCATTGTCAAAAACCGCGAGGTTTGAAGGTAGAGCGAGGAGCCGTACTAGGGACGGTCCCAGTTTTAACTACCCTGCCGTTATGCTGCCGAAATTTTCAATAATATTCATGTGTTAGAATTATTTTCATGTGTTGAAACTGTATTCATGTGTTGAATAGGAATTCATGTGTTGAATGAAGTTCATGTGTTGAATAAATTCTTTGAAAGATAAAAATAACATTTTTATTATATATAGACTACATAAAATATTAGTATTTTGAATAAATTGTTTTAACACCAAAAATAACATTTTTACATTATGTATGAACTATATAAAATAATCGTGTTTTGAAATGAATTGTTTTACAATAAAAATAACATTTTTATTATATATATAAACTATAGAAAATATTCATGTGTTGAATAGAGGACTAGAACAATAAAAATCATGTTTTTATCGTATGTGTGAAGTCAAAAACATTCATGTGTTGAATATATAGATTAAACAATAAAATCTACATTTTTATTGTGAATATGAGTGCTAAAAATAGTGATGTGTTGAAATGAATATCTGTTGGGTAAAAATATCGTTTTTATCAAATATATGAAGTGAATATAGTTTTGAAGTCGAAGAATGAATTATATTTATATATATAAATATAATTAAAATAAATCGAATAACGAGGCTGCAGTTTGTATTTTGAAACCGTGATTTCAAACGATTAGTGCGGAAGATCCGACCATCGGATTTTCCCGAAACCAAAACTGTTGGGTTCACTTTGGAAATATCTTTCCAACAACACCCACTTTGTGAAGATCCAACGGTTGGATTGTCTGGAATATTTAATTCAAATTTGAAGAAAAAACAGTGCCAGAATCGATTATATATATATATATATATAATTAAATTAAATCGAATAACAACGCTGTAGTTCGTATTTTGAAATCGTAACTTCAAACGATTGTACCGGGAGATCCGACCGTCGGATTTTCCCAAAACTGAAACCGTTAGATTCATTTTGAAAAGATCTTTCTAATGATATAAAATTTGTGAAGATCCAACGGTTAGATTTTCAGATATGTGTAAATCAAATCTAAAGAAAAACAGCGCCATGGCCGCGTTATGGCCTGAAGCGTTGTTTGATTGAATTGGCTATTTTTAAATAAATAAAAATAGCGATAAATCGTGAAAAAATATTATAAACGATATAGAATGGAAATAAACTGAATTTGCTCGGTTTATGTGATATTTGATGGTTGAATGTGTTTGGCGTGAATATTTCATTAAAGAACAGAATTAGTGATATCGAATAATTTAACCATTGAAATGAATTGATTTGAAATTCTAAATATATGTGAATTGTTTGAAAAGGCCAAGTCAATTCTCATTTCAAATAATTGATCGACGATTAAAAGTCGATGATATGAAGACCTTTCAAGACCGATGATCTTCACGTCGAATGGAGGCGTGCTACTGATGCTCATGATAGGAGTAGCTACCTTGAAGAGCTTGAAGTAGTAGCCGTCCGGACGTACTTGTTGATTGTACGGATATGCGAGGTATTGAGTGCCTCCGGTTTCGTTCAGACCCAGAATGAACTCGTAAATGGACTGTGTGTCTGACATTGGATTTTGTTATGTGTTGATTGATCTCTATTAAATATATATCTGTTTAGCAGCGGGGAATTTATTCTCTTGCTTAACGCCCTTCTCTGAGACGTACGAGCTCAGAGGTTATATATCGATAGAAATCAGTCACATGGAGTGAATTACCTGTGTGGCATGCCTAAGTGGCAAATGATCAAGGCTTCTATTGAAAAGCAAAGTCTTGTGGTTGATGATCAAAGCACGACATGTATGGCATAGCTTTGTGTATAGCGTTGTTTCGCGAGCCTCACACCCCAGTATGAGCCGTAAACGGTAGAAGGACATCAGGGAGGACATGCATTTCCTTCTAGCTAGGAGTGGTGCTTTGGGTTTTGCACGCCCGAGTATTTTACTTATGTGGATGATGGAAAGCGAGGCCTCGGTTTGCTTCGGTCTCTTTGGAGCCGATGGTGTGGTCGGATATGACCAGTGATGCCCCATAGGGCAGGGAAACGCAGTGTTCAGGCATTTTAATCCACATCGGTGGACCGACACTGACGATCCAAGGGCCCACCTGAGTCTGGGTCCTGAGGGGCGGGCTAGAGCGTCTCGAATTCGGTAAGGACTATCTTTTGCCTTGGTTCATGACAGAAATCCAATTTCCAAATACGACATCGTGCGGTTTTGATTGTGTGTGTGTGTGTGTGTATATATATATATATATGGCGACATGATATATGATACCCATGCCGTCTATGATTGATAGTTATGATTGAATTTGTTTTTGAAACATATAAACACTAGTAATAATATCAAATGCTTTTGTTTTATTCGTATCAAGCATATTTTGGCCATTATAAGTTAAAACTCTATCCTCCGGTTTGTGTTGCATTGTGTGATGGGAACTGAGTCTTATAATGGCTTCATTTTTATAAAAAGCATTGCGATGTTTAAAAGATTTACTTGTTTTAAAGTACTGGCAATCCAATGGAGTAAGCCCGTTCTGCGAAAGTGGCGTGTAGCCATATTGTAAGATGTGTTAAGTAGATTTCTCATACCAGTCCCATGACTGACTCGTAGTTTGTTTCACTTGCAAACTCGGGTGCCCCTTTTTCTACACGGGTAGCCTTGTATTCAGGTTTTAGCAGGCTCTTTCTGGATAGCTGGAGTTGAAGATGGATTCTGTCATTTATCTCTTTTTATGTTGTTCAGCTCCTATTGTACATATTATATTTAGATTTCCGCTGTAGACATTTTATGTAAAGCTGAACTGTATTTGTACTAAGTATGATCCTATATACTGTGTAACTCTGATGATTATGTTTATCCAGTGTATTCTATTGTACATTATCTGGTGTATTTAATTATTTCTGTTCTGCTATTATCTGTTTATGTGTTATATTCCAAAGATTACCCTTGCCACCGTCGTACGGGGTTTTGGGGTCGTCACAGGTTCCATCGCAATCCTTTCACGCTGTTCCTAATAAAAATCACATTTTTATTGTCACTACATGTACATAAAAATCATATTTTTTATTTCCAATTCATATATATATAAATCGTATTTTTATATTCACTTCATATGAAAATCTCACCTTTATCTAATTAAAAATCAAATTTTTTCTCATGTTAAAAATCATAACTTTATGTTAATCAAAATCATATCTTTCATATATTTAAAATCATTCCCTTTCTCTAATTAAAAACTGAACCTTTTCTTCGCTTAAAGACCATATTTTTAATTAAATAAACATCTAAACTTTCTCAAAAATAAAAATCAAACTTTTCTACTTTAAAAATCCTACCTTTTATAACTTAAAGATCATATATTTAAGTGGAAAATCCTTTTGACTACAATAATTTAAAATCTGAAAATAAAAAATCAAATTAAAATACTTACATTGGATCGAGTGAGGGGGCGTCGGATTTGGGCTGGGGGTGACGGCGTGAGGCGCTGCAGGTGTCGCGGCGGGGTATGGTCGGAGGTGGAGGGGGTGCTGCTTCCGGCGGTGGGTATTTAAGGCGGTGACGGTTTTCAGACAGGGGGGTCTCGATGTGGGGCTCGCATGAGAAGGAGAAGGAGGACCGGAGGATAGAGGAGGGAGCGCCGGAGGTCAGGCGTCGCGGCGGAAGGGGGGAAGGGGTCGCCGTCGCTGGCGGCTTAGGGCTTCGAGCGGTTTTCTTTTTGTTTTTTGATTTCCAACGTGGAGTGAGAGAGAGAAAGGAGGGTTGAGTTATATTATATATATATATTTAATTATTTATTATTTCTATAAAGGTTAACTTTTTATTCTAACTCGAAATCTAACCCAACGACTGTCGCCCTTAGCTAATTACCCCCATTCCGAACACAATGGGATATGTTTAGCAAGTCAATTCGACTGTTTCGATCAGTTTTGTTTAAATTAAAATTTAAATCAATATATATTGATTTTGAATGCACATTTCAATTTACCGAGGCAATATACGAACTCTAAAAATTCTAGAAAAATTATTTCTAGCTTCGTATTGACGATACGGTCATAAAAAAACTAATTTTGTCAAATTTGAAGGCCATTTGAAAAATGGCCATTTTCTGGTCGTTCGAAATTGACTGAAATTATTAAAACACGTTTTAGTGTGCCATGCTCACACATTGATTCAGAAAATTATGAATTTTGGAATCTAGCAATAACTTGACATCGCGAATCCAATAAAAGTGGTTTCGTAGAAAATCGAGGTCATTTGCAAAATTTCCATTTTTAAGGGCCATAATTCCATAACGACTATTCTGAATTTTCAACTGGACGTAACTTTTTATTCCCGCTATGAAATTTTGATTTTTTCAGATTCGTTGGAAAGATATTTTCAAATAGATTCAAATATTTTTGGTTTCGCCAAAATCCGGTTTATTTTGAATCCTACACATTCATTTGAAATTCAAAATCGAAATTTCAAACTACCGCGTCATTTTCAATTCCTTTTATTAAAAATAAATATTTATATTCTAACGACGATTCAAATACATATATACGTTCTAATTCTATTCAAAATAAATTTCTCGTCATTATTATTTAAAATAATTCATTTTAAATACTCAAAATTCATTAAAATTGCCAAAATAAAATTTTTAAATTGGCTCAGAATTTCCGAGTTGCTACAATCTCCCCCACTTAAAACTTTTCGTCCCCAAAAAGGAACGAAGATGAAAGTTGTTTAATTTATCAACTCAACTTCCATTATTTTAATTATGGCTTAAGTTCTTCAACTTTTCAAACTCTAAGAACTTTTCCAATTTTTCAAAAATTTGGCTAGCACCCTGAATTTCCGAAAAATTTCGCCATTACCTCCCCTGCACGAGTGCATCGGGATATTTCAAATAGCCTCCCATGGCCCTCACCAATCCAAAAGAAAAAGCCAAGCGGCTAGTCAATCGGCTCATGAAATCCCCAAGAAATACAATAAACATGTACCTATTTGTCGGGCAACAATTTTATTCCTCTTCTCTAGCCTCCTTGCTATGGCATGTTCAATGTATATACACGTATATGCATGTAATTGTAATCAATTTTCAATTCAGTTCTAAATTTGGTTCCATTAGGCTAAATGGTTCAAAATTTTAATAAATGAAACCAATAATCAAACAACACAACCATCAATTAATTAGTGAATTAACGTTTCAAATTCATAATTTTGATATATATATATATACATAAAATCATGTTTTTGATGCCAAGACACAATAATAAACCTATCTAGCTTTGGTTCTCACACCAGTCTAATGGAAATATATATAAATACCTTCGAAACTCGAACATAAACTACTGATGTCGTACGTCATCAGTAGAATCATCTCCCGGCGACTAGAGTGTGATTCTATATCTATTAAGTATATTTAAAACTTTAAATATACGTTCATGACGCGTATACACAAAATCTTTATATACTCGATTGTCCAAATTCAATACAAATAAAATATTCAAATGCGTACAAAATGGTTTAAATTTTCTAAACAAAATTTGTTTTCAAAATTTTATTTCAAAATTTTCACTCTTTACACTTGTCCTAGGACACTACTGATCCCATCTCTAATGAGTCATTCTCATTGGATATCACTAATCCAATCTTTGATGAATTCTTTCATTTGGTTCTAATGTGTCTTGTTCTCGATCTCTGTAAACCAAAGCTCTAATACCACTATAACAATTGGGAATTTCGCTCGATCTGAATCGATCGCTAAACCAACCAAGACCGTTCGAAACCCCTGATTGTTTTGAGAACACGACAAATTGGAGCACAAACAGAAGAACATTTAATTGTTTATTAAAACAATTCCATCAGAATACAAGAATATACAGAGTATGAATAAACATTATACATCAAAAAAATATCAGAGTTAAATTACATTTACATAGCAGCGGAAAATAATACAAAACACAACTAAAAGAGATAAACGGATACAGAGCTTTCCGGATATCGTTCCAAATGTAAACCAGGATCCTATGAATATAAATCTGCAAAACCAAAACTACTAACTGCTCGTGTGGAAATAGGGCACCCAGAGTTTAGGTTAAAACAATAAACTCCAGGTCAGTCATGTGACTGGTGTGAGAACTAAAACAGTTATAAATCTTTATTTATAAAGTTAGGTAAATCAAGGGATCACGCCGTATAACACAGAACGGGTTTTTACCCCAAGAATACAAGTGCATATAACCATAGCGCAATGCTAAATAAATAAAATGAAGCTATTATAAGACCCAGGTCCCATCATACAATGCAACGCAAGCCGGAGGATAGGGCTTTTACCTTATAATAGCCAAAAATGCTTGGTACGTGAAATCTCATATTTTATTATTACTATAAGTGAAGAAAAAAACTTCAATCATAATGTATAAATCATAGACGGCATAAATGCCCCATACCACTATGTCGCCATACTAGGCTCTACAAAGACCGAAAGTCACGTATTGGAAATTGGATTTCCGTCATGAGTCGAGGCAAGGGGCAAGCTCCTCTCCGTTCGAGACACTCTAGAAAATGTCTCAGGACCACACACAGCGATCCTTGGAACCTCCAAGGTCGGTCCTCTCCTACTTTTGAGGATTAATTATTCCTGAACCCACGTTTCCCGGTCCTATAGGACCTATATTCGAGGCACCTTGCATTCCGACAACCACACAGGTAAAAATAATATAAATGTCAGAGATGGTAGATCAATGATATCACCCATAGCTAGAAAGAAACGTCGAGCACTCCTTGGGTCCTTATCCCGTTTTTGACACATACCAAGGTGTGAGGCTCACAAATTAACGCCATACACAAAGTTATGCCACGCAGGCCATGCTTTGATCATCAACCACAAGACTTTGCTTTTCAACAGAAGCCTTGATCATTTTCCACTTAGGCATGCCACACAGGCAATTCATGCCATGCGACTGATATATATCGATATATAACCTCTAAGCTCGTACGTCTCAAAGAAGGGCGTTAAGCAAGAGAATAAATTCTCCGCCGCCAAACAGATATATATTTAATAGAAATCAATCACACAGAATAAAATCCAATGTCAGACACACAGTCCATTTACAAGTTCGTTCTGGGTCTGAACGAGACCGAAGGAACTTTATTCCTCGCATATTTATCGATCTACGTCTGGATGATCACCAACTGATTCCCTCCTCTTGAGTGTACAGCCCAATCAAGATCATTAGTAATCATCCAAACGATGTGAAGACCTCCGGTCTTCAACCACCATCTTCATCTTCGACTTATCGTCGAATCAGTTATTCAAAATGGGTATAAACCCAGCCTTTCCGAATAACCCGGGTATATAATAAACAAATGTTACACAAACACAACATACGCCTCATTCCAATTCAGAATATTCTTTTATTCAAATATTCACATTCTTAAGGCAAGGTTCCCATTAATTTTATCAAAGATAAATTCTTCTAAATTTATTCTTTAATCTTCCTTTGGATATCATTTCAAACCATGTTAAGGTTTTCCAAACTAGTAGGGATTAGCGAACCACATCGAAGTAATTATTTATTTTATTTCCCAATCCCAACTTATTCATCCCATGGAGCAAAACTGGTAATACTCCATATCTAACACCACGGCGTTATCAGTAAATATTAATTACCATTTCACGTTCAAATCTAATTAAAGATTTAACTATCGCTTTGGAGCAAAACTGGTGATACTCCATTCCCGATCATTTCAATCTAATTAAAGATTCATTAAAACTCCACTTAGTTTTAATCTTCCTACAAATCAATATTAATGGTTATTCAAACCTGAGAAGTTAATCTAAACTTAACTTGGTTAAAGAGCCAATGTCCTTTAAAAACACGGTTCACGACAAACCCGAAATCCCATTCCATTGTTAATAAGGTTAAAGAACAGGTGTTATTCAAAACACTGCTCACAATAAACCCATAAACCAATTTAAATTCAATTCCAATTAAATACTAATTAACTTGACAATTTCACTAAATCTTAACTAAAAGATTTATTCTTTTCTAAACTGGGTCCAAGAACAGTGTTATTTAAGACACCATTCACGACGAACCCAAAATCTTATTTGATATTAAATACAAGGCTCTAAATAGAAAAATATATCGGCTCATATTCAATATCAAATTTTGAAACCAACAAATATCATATTGGAAATAACCATATAAATATATCTTTCAAATTTCCACAATCATATCTGTATAATCACAAAATTCCAACATCGAAATATTCCGAAGATAATTTCGAGTCAAATCCATTCTAATTCGTGTATTGGAAATTCTGATTATTTTTAAAACCACTTCAAATCCAATTTGTTTATTCAAAAATATTGGATTATAATTCTAGTTCATAACTAGTTCATTTCGATAAAAAATATATTTTTATCCTTTTTAAATATGGGATTTTTCACCCTAATCCTTTCTAAATCATATATGATGATTTTACACAAATTATTGATATTTTTAATAATTTTATCAAGGCTCATATAGTGGATTTCCAATAACGATCGTCGAACTGCACGTACAACGACCTTTTCCAAACTTGATTTAGACATAATTCCAAATCCGACCGTTAGATTTTAAATTTCTAATATTAATTGGAAAGCTCTTTTCGATACGAATCCAACGGTTTATGTTTCAGGAGAATCCGATGGTCGGATCTCCCGGAACGTCAATTCGAAGTCAATGGTCGAAATTCGCAAACTGCCGCGGCGCGGCGCATTCTATTCAGGCCATTTAATATATATAATATATATATTTCATCAATTTCAATTCAAAACGTATTTTATAAATCATTTTAAATTCGTTTCCAAAACAATTTCAACTTCATATTTAATTTCAAATCAAAATTGAACATTTCATATCATTAATATATAAGTGATAATATTTTCAAAATATTAGATTTTGAAATCACTTCCTTTTCTATATTCATTATAAAAACGAATATAATCGATATAAATATCGTCCGCGTCAAAATGGCGCAAATCTAATCAACACGGCTTTATATATTTCAATAACTTCGTTATTCTATTCAACAAATGAATATTTTCTTCAACACATGAATATATAATTCTTTCAACACATGAATATTCTCAACACATGAGCATCATCAACACATGACTATTTTTGTTATTCAACAGATGAATCTTTATTCTATAATATTCTTTACTTTCTAAATTGGAATGAGGCCCAATCAATTACCATATAATTTTAATTATATGGATTTCATACAACACATGTATATAATAGCGATGATAAATAATCAACCATCATCCAAAGTGCACTACACAACTATCTGTCAACCTATCGATTGACATACAACTAAACAATTAGGATTAGTGTACGTCAAATATCATCCCAATACCCATGTGGGGTTTCAGTCAACAAACACAGATTTTTATTTGTGCAGTTGGGCGATGTGTAAAATTTATTGTCCTAATCAATATCTTTCATATGGGTGTACATAAACAAATCGTTCGATTTGTAAATGAATATTTATTTATTCACATTCACGTTAAATTTATATTTTTAACTATAAATAATTTATTTCAACACATGAATATATTTCCATCTATTCCACATCACAATCAATTTTCACCACACAACAAAATCAAACAAGTCGTCCATGGTCTGTGGACAACGGGTGTCGGGTGCTGCTAAGCACCATCTGCATCATAGTATATATTTTTAACTAGAAAACAAGAATTAAAGTGAGAAGTTCTCACCGAGGGTTCCACTCCGCCATTCTTTATTTCTGAACGGTTCAGATTGGGATTTGTTTTCCATCGGTTCCATCGCAATCCTTTCACGTTGCTCCCATTAAAAATCACATTTTTATTAACACTACGTGTACATAAAATTCATATTTTTTATTTCCACTTCATATATATAAAAATCATATTTTTATATTCACTTCATATAAAAATCTCACCTTTCTCTGATTAAAAATCAAATCTTTTCTCATGTTAAAAATCATAACTTTATGTTAATCAAAATCATATCTTTCATATATTTAAAATCATTCCCTTTCTATAATTAAAAACCGAACCTTTTCTTTGCTTAAAGACCATATTTTTAATTAAATAAAAATCTAAACTTTATTAAAAATAAAAATCAAACTTTTTCTACTTTAAAAATCCTACCTTTTATAACTTAAAGGTCATATATTTAAGTGGGAAATCCTTTTGACTATAATAATTGAACATCTGAAAATAAAAATCAAATTAAAATACTTACATTGGATCGAGTGAGGAGGTGTCGGATTTGGGCTGGGGGTGACGACGTGAGGCGCTGCAGGTGTCGCGGCGGGGTGTGGTCAGAGGTGGAGGGGGTGCTGCTTCCAGCGGTGGGTGTTTAAGGCGGCGATGGTTTTCAGAAAGGGGGGTCTCGATGTGGGGCTCGCGTGAGAAGGAGGAAGAGGACCGGAGGATAGAGGAGAAGTGGCCGGAGGTCAGGCGTCGCGGCGAAAGAGGGGGGAAGGGGTCGCCGTCGCTGGCGGCTTAGGGCTTCGAGCGGTTTTTTTTTGTTTTTTGATTTCCAGCGTGGAGTGAGAGAGAGAGAAAGGAGGGTTGAGTTATATTATATATATTTAATTATTTATTATTTCTATAAAGGTTGACTTTTTATTCTAACTCGAAATCCAACCCAACGATTGTCGCCCCTAGCTAATTACCCCATTCCGAACACAATGGGGTATGTTTCGCATGCCAATTCGACTGTTTCGATCAATTTTGTTTAAATTAAAATTTAAATCAATATATATTGAATTTGAATGCACATTTCAATTTACAAGGGCTACATACTAACCTTAAAAATTCTAGAAAAATTATTTCTAGCTTCGTATTGATGATACTGTCCTAACAAAACAAATTTCGTCAAATTTGAAGACCGTTTGAAAAATGGTCATTTTCTGGTCGATCGAAATTGACTGAAATTGTTAAAACACGTTTTAGCACGCTCACACATTGATTCAAAAAATTATGAATTTTGGAATCTAGCAATAACTTGACATCACGGATCCAACAAAAGTGGTTTTGTCGAAAACCGAGGTCGTTTGCAAAATTTCCATTTTTAAAGGCCAGAATTCCATAGCGACTATTCTGAATTTTCAACTGGACGTAACTTTTTATTCCCGCTATGAAATTTTGATTTTTCGGATCTTTTGGAAAGATATTTTCAAATAGATTCAAATATTTTTGGTTTTGCCAAAATCCGGTTTATTTTGAATCCTGCACATTCATTTGAAATTCGAAATCGAAATTTTGAACTACCACGCCATTTTCAATTCCTTTTATAATCAAAAATAAATATTTATATTCTAACGACGATTCAAATACATGTATATGTTCTAATTCTATTCAAAATAAATTTCTTGTCGTTATTATTTAAAGTAATTCATTTTAAATATTCAAAATTCATTAAAATTGCCAAAATAAAAAATTTAAATTGGCTCAGAATTTCCGGGTTCTTACAATTAGATTGACTGGTGGAAATGTATAAAGATCTATTTCCATAATACATATCAATTAAAAACCGTAGTTGCAAGTTATTCCTTTTGTTTACATCATGTGCATAGATATATTTGATTAGTGTGCAATATGGCAAAAGAACCCCTATTTCACACTTATCCCTATTACCTTCCTTTTCTGGCAACTACCGTAATGGTAATTATGGAAATGTATCCCTTTTCCACCCCCAACTACTTCACTCCACTACTAACCCCCAGTTAAATATTAATTTCTATTTTTCATACACCATTTCCAATTACTTTAAATTTCCATACAAAACTAGGAATACTAATCCTTTTTCCATTATTTTTACAATTATTGTAATTTTTTTACAACATGCTATCATTGAATTACAATCTTAAGGATATACAAAACTAGTCAAACGGACTTACCGATTGGGAGATATGGCTGAAACAAGGTTTGGAGGGTGAAAAACTGCTTAACCGGGCCAAATCGGGTGATTAGCGAGTAGGCCCATAACCCATTTCGGGATTAGGGTTATGGAGGGGCTGAAATGAGATGGAGAATCATTCCATTTCAGTTTTCTAGCCTCCACTTATCACCAAGGATCCCTAAAAATGGCCTCCAACCTCTAAATCACCTCCAAATCACCTTTTTGTCAAGGATTTAACTTAGCAACCCCTAATCAAGGAAGATCTTCACCAAATCAACATTGGGGCTGCTGTTTAGCATAGAGATTCACATCAAATCAGAGATTTATTTCGGATCTTAGTTTATTTTGTGGCTAAGGTGAGTGATTTGCATAGTTTTGCACTAAGTATGGCTAATTAGGGGTGATTAGTGTTAATTAGCGAATTTATACATGATAAAATTCTGGAAAAATGTTTATAAAGTGCGGAATGATGTTTTAGACCTCTGATATGAATTTGGGTTAAATTGGTTAAGTTTTGTTAATCCTATCATTAGTTTCACCTAAATATGCTTAGGGGGAAATATGGGGTTTTGGGTATGTTTGATCCATTTTGACCTATCATGTTGATGTTTTGATGTTTGTGGTTGATTATGCATGTTGCCATGACTGTATGAAATGCTTTGTGACTGCTTAGAATAGTTGGAATGGTCGAAAACGCCGTCGAGAGGCGCAAACAACTCGCTGGACAAGGTGCAGGGATTCGGATCGCATAGGGGACAAAGGGTCGATCAGATCGCCCTATGGGATCGTGGGTCATCACCACGAACCGAGTCGTCTTCTTCGAACCGAACCACCTGCGCAAGGCCCACGAGACGAATCGATGCATCGCCGTGCCCAAACTGAAATACTCCGATCCGGATCGCGAATAAGCATTACGACCCGATCCGCCCCTATCTTCCACGATCCGTTCCAGCCTGGGTGTCACGATCCGCCGGAAGGAACACGTCACGATCTCAGCAAGGTGGCACGACCCGATCCAGTGGGAGGAGCACGAGTTGACACCATGAACGATCCGCGAGTCGTGATCCGACCCGAGCGGGGGTGATGATCACGATCCGAACCGAGAAGTTGACGATGGCGACCTGAAGCAAAACGAAGAGGAGAAATGAAGGCCAACCCGATGCGATCCGATGGTGATGACCAATAACCCGAGATGCAAAGGTTGTCCAATAGGGGAAGTTAGAGCTCAGGATCCCGGAACCAGTTGGGAACCAAGGAGTTCACTTCATGGTTGGACTTTGCTGCGGGACGTGTGCTAAGGAGTTGTCGACGTTCATAACTTCGATTCACCACTAAAAAGGAATGATGGGCTACTTATCAGTGCAGTAGGGTCATTCTGACCTGAGGGGCAAAGTGATGGTAGCAAGACTACGTTATCAGTGCAGTAGGGCCATTATGACCTGAGGGGCAAGGTGATGCATAGTAAGACTATGAGCCAGCGCAGATGGGGTGAATAACTCCATGGGGCAAGTGGACATAGTAAGGATTTGTAAGGCTATGAGCCAGTGCAGTGGGGTTCTTGTGACTCCATGGGGCAAAGTGGACATAGCGAAGGATTTGTGGCTACGTTATCAGTGCAGTGAAGCCATTTATGACTTCATGGGGCAAAGTGATCGTAGCAAAGTATGTTGGGTGATCGAAGTGGTGAATGTCGTATGCTTTACGCACTGAGTGAGAGATGTGAGGATGGATGCTATGTTTGATTGTTTGCCATCATTATGACATGCACACCTCCCCCACCTCCGTATCTTTACACTGTTTGATATGATACCTTAGAGTGTTGTACAGTATGTAGTGCTAACTCTTTGGTTGCAGGTCCAGGTTCAGGTATGTTTTAGTCTACCTGTTATTGTTCACTTTAGATGCTTATCGCTCATACCAGGCTTTATGTCTGACCCAGAGTTTTATGTCTCCTCTTATTACTCTGGGTGCTCACACGAGCAGACTAGAGATAAGTTAGCTGGTGGTGCGCGGGTAGCTGATTCGGAGGCGGGCAGGAGGCTTCCACGTATGATATATATATATACACATTCTCCCTGTGTCGTTGGTGGTCGCTACTTGGGCATTAGTAGTGTACCTCACTTATCTTGCTTTTGCTTTGAGACAGTTTGAAAGTTGTAATAAGCTGTATTTTTTTTTTTGATTTCCGCTGCTATGATGTTTAGTTCTGATTTTCAGCTTATGCACTGTCTCTCCTGTTTTATGTCAAGTATGTTATTATTATATTTTGTCCTATGCGCTGTGAGACATTCTACAGGTTCTTTGTATGTTCATTTCCTTCTTCCTTTTCCTTTTCACGACCCGTTCCGTGCTAACTGGACATGTGTACAGCGCACATTTGGAGTAAATGTCGGTTGGTGCGGGGCGGGCCGTCACACTTGGTATCAGAGCTCTAGGTTGCATAGTTAACCTAGGGAAAGACACTAGGGAGAGTTAGTACGTATATGAGAGCGCGTATTTGTGATTACTTTGGTTTTCAAAAGCTATGTATATATATACTATTAGTAGTATAAGAATGAAGTTGCACTGCACTAGTACCACTATGGGGTCGTTAATCGTTTCCCTTTTTCAGATTGACGATGAGCCGATATGTTAGAGGTACCGGTAGAGGGGCCAATAATGGGAATGTCGCTGACATGAGGGCGATGTTTACTAACCTCATGAGAGACATGCTTAGAGAAGTGCAAGGGGCAGTTCCCAATCCTGGAGTTGGTGTTGGCCCAGTGGTGTAGGCGCCTAGGGTCGATTTCGCCAAGTTGTGCAAGGATTACACTAACCTTGGTGGGAAACCGTTCCACGGGACGGAGTCGGCCACGGATGTTCAAGATTGGATGGATAGCTGTGACCGTATCTTTGATGACTTGGGTCTTGAGGATGCGATGAAGAGAAGGCTAGCGTCTCGTCAGCTGCAAGGGCGAGCGATGAATTGGTGGAATGCCATTAGAACTGCTACTCCAGAGGACCAGGTTTCTTGGGTTCAGTTCAAGGCTCGCTTTAACGAGAAGTTCATTCCAGCTGCCCAGAAGTCAGTGTTGTTCAAGAGGTTCTTGGAACTCAAGCAGAATGGGAGGGCAGTTTCTGATTATATTGCTGAGTTCGACACTTTGTCGAAGTATGGACTGTCTCTTATTGATACTCCTGAGAAGAAGAATGAGAAGTTCATTACTGGTTTGGATGGGTACTTGGGGGAAAGGCTTATCAACCACATCTATGAGACTTTTGAATCGATCGTGGGGAAAGCTTTGAGATCAGAGAGCCTTTACCCTAAGTCAAAGACTGAGGCTGCATCTGCAGAAGGGCCAAAGTCGCAAGCAGGCGGTGGAGGCAAGAATAGCTCTCAGAATAAGAGGAAGCAGGACCAATCTAAGAGTGGCCAGAAAAAGAGCAAGAAGGATGTTGAGTGCTTCAGCTGTGGAAAGAAAGGCCATTATGCTAAAGAATGTCGGGCCAAGCCAGCGGAAAGGAAGTGCTACAACTGTGGTCAAGTGGGACATCAGAAGGATAAGTGTCCGCAACCTCTTAAGGAGAAGCAGATTGTGAAAGCATATGCTTTTGATGCTATTCCTTCTTCGTCGAATGCCCCAACTGCGGCGGAGAAAGGAAAGAATGTTGTTATTCAAGGTATGCTTTCTATTTATGATATACCAGTTCGAGTTTTGTTTGATACTGGGGCTTCCCGTTCCTTCATATCTAGTGACCTGGTAGATAGGTTGGGACTGGAACCCGAGATAGTCGATAGACCATTGATTGTGATGAACCCGATTGGTGGTTCGACTAGCCTTAGTAGGATTTGCAGGAATTTGGTCTTATCGAGTCATGGATGTATGTTTGTATGTGATTGCTTTGTTTTGGGCTTTACTGGGTATGGCATTATATTGGGAGTCGATTGGCTCCAAAGATACGGGGTGGTGGTAGACTGTGAGGGCTTTTTGGTGACAGTGAGGGCGGATGATGGGCGGAGGGTAGTGTTTGGTAGTCTACCTTGTGATGGGGTTATGGCTAGTTTTGTAAATTCCCTCGACATCCCGCAGGATGAGTTGTCAGATGTGCCTGTGGTTGGCCAATATCCGGACGTCTTCGAGGAGGTGACCGGGCTTCCACCACACCGAGAGATTGAGTTCCGTATTGATTTAGTGAAAGATGCCAGACCTATAGTGATGCGACTTCGTCGTATGGCACCAAGAGAGCAGCGAGAGCTCGGGGTGCAAGTCAGCAATCTTTTGAAGAAGGGATTGATTAGAAGGAGTGTCTCCGAGTGGGGAGCACCAGTTGTGTTTGCCACTAAGGCAGATGGTTCCCTTCGTTTGTGTGTGGACTATCGCGAGTTGAATAAGGTGACGAGGAAGAATAAGTATCCTCTACCGCGGATAGATGATTTGTTTGATCAGCTGGAAGGAGCAAGTGTGTTCTCCCAGTTGGACCTCGCGACAGGATTTCATCAGCTACGAGTGGCGGATTAGAGTGCTCCGAAAACGGCATTTAGGACGCCGTCTGGATTTTATGAGTGGTTGGTCATGCCGTTTGGGTTGACCAATGCACCAGCCTATTTTGTGGATCTTATGAATCGAGTATTCAGAGATCAGTTGAATAAGTTTGTTCTTGTGTTCGTGGATGATATCCTTGTTTATTCAAGGACAGAGGAGGAACACAAGGGGCACTTGAGGATAGTGATGGAGGTGTTGAGGAAACACCAATTGAAAGCGAAATTCTCTAAGTGTCATTTTTGGAGAAGGGAAGTAAGATTCTTGGGTCATGTTGTTTCAGAGAGTGGTATTGCCGTGGACCCTACGAAGGTGGCTACGGTACAGGATTGGCCTACGCCCAAGAACGCTACAGATGTAAGAAGTTTGTTGGGATTAGCCGGATATTATCGTAAGTTTATCCAGGACTTCTCCAAGATTGCAGCACCGTTGACTTAGTTGACTAAGAAGAATCAGTCCTTCGTCTGGGACGGAGTGTGTGAGGATGCCTTCAAGAGTCTAAAGGAGAAGTTGACGCGTGCGCCAGTGTTAGTCATTCCTAAGGGGAATGAAGAGATGACGGTATACGCGGATGCGTGTGGTACCGGACTGGGTGCAGTATTGATGCAAAGAGGTAAGGTTGTAGCCTATGCTAGTCGACAGCTAAAGCCGCATGAGAAGAAGTATCCTACCCATGATTTGGAACTAGCAGCGATTGTGTTTGCGCTGAAGATGTGGAGACACTATCTCTTGGGAGAAAGATTTGAATTGTTTACCGATCATAAATCGTTGAAATATCTCTTCTCTCAGAAAGATCTGAATCTCCGTCAGCAGAGATGGTTAGAGTTCTTGGCTTCGTATGATTTTGATATCGCGTACACACCTGGGAAGGGTAATGCGGTAGCCGATGCCTTGAGTAGGAGACATGCCATCTTAGGGGCAATGTTTCTTGAATGGAAGCAACGGGAGTTTATCGCGGGTTTTGATTTCAGACCAAAGTGCGAATTGGATCCAGTTATGCTAGCTAGTTTGACGATCAGACCCACTTTGATAGAGCGGATTGGTTCTAGACAGAGGGACGATCCTAATTTATTAGAAATCATCTCCAAGTTAGAGATGGGTATCGATGAGGAGATGAATGTGTATGGGCTTGACCGAGATGGATGGCTTCAGAAGAATGGAAGACTAGTTGTGCCCAACGTGAATGGTTTGAGAGATGAAGTGCTTAGAGAATGTCATCACTCAAAACTGACTATACATCCCGGTGGTAATAAGATGTATCGAGACATGAGACAGACTTACTACTGGGAAGGGATGAAAAGAGACGTTGGGAAGTTTATATCCAAATGCATGAATTGCCAGCTAGTTAAAGCCGAACAAAACAAGCCTAGTGGGTTGTTGCAACCATTAGAAATTCCCGAATGGAAATGGGAGCAAGTTTCGATGGATTTCATCGATGGTTTACCAAGGACTAGATCGGGACATGATAGCATTTGGGTAATTGTGGATCGATTGACTAAGAGCGCAAGATTTATACCCGTCAAATCGACCAGAACGGCAGCCAAGTTGGCAGAATTGTATATGAAGTGGGTAGTGAGATTTCATGGAGTACCCAAAAGCATTGTGAGTGACCGAGACCCGTTGCTCACTAGTGGGTTTTGGAAGAGCTTACAAGAGGCTCTAGGGTCAGGATTATATCTCAGTACCGCATATCATCCTCAGACCGACGGTCAGACGGAGAGGGTGAATCGTATATTGGATGATCTCTTGAGAGCTTGTATATTGGATTTTGGTGGATCATGGGATGATCATTTGCATCTAGTAGAGTTTGCATATAATAATAGCTACCAATCCAATATCGGTATGGCTCCATATGAAGCTTTGTACGGAAGACCGTGCAACTCACCATCATGTTGGATAGAGACTGGCGAGAAGTTTGTGCTTGGACCAGATGTGGTGAGAGAAACTTCAGATAAGATTAAGATCATTCAGCAACGAATGAAAGCTGCCCAAGATAGGCAGAAGAGTTATGCTGATAAGAGGAGAAGAGATTTGAAATTCTCCGTTGGTGACTTGGTGTTTGTTAAGATCTCTCCGTTGAAGAGCATGATACGATTTGGCAGGAGAGGCAAGTTGGCACCAAGATTTGTTGGCCCGTTCCCCGTTCTTGAATTAGTCGGGAATTTGGCGTATAGAGTTGGCTTACCAGAGAAAATGGCGGGAGTTCACAATGTATTTCATGTTTCCCAACTAAGGAAGTTCGTTCACGACTCAGATATGACTATTTCACCTGATCAGTTAGAGGACTTCGAAGTAGAACCCGAGGCGGTTGGGAACCGCAAGCCGATTCGTATTGTGGGGCACGATACAAAGCAACTTCGAAGGAAGTCGGTGAAGCTAGTCAAGGTTCAGTGGGGCGAGGACGAGAATGATTGTACTTGGGAGACAGAGGAGAGCATTAGGAAGGCATATCCAGAACTCTTTGCCTGGTAAGATTTACTTTGCGATTTAGTTTTCCGCATGCTAGGGTAGACTTGTTTTGCTTGTTTTGCATGTTGATTGTTGTTTTATGATTGATAGGCATGCGGGACCTTTGTGTGTGTTTGGATTAGGGAATTTCGGGAGCGAAATTTCTTAAGGGGGGGAGAGTGTAACGACCCGTATTCTACACATCATAGGATTGTAGAATATTTATTTCTTTCCCGTATGAAGTTGTATGGTCATGTAACTTTGGGAAACATCCATTAGAGTCATTTCCCATGTTCATGATTTTTGTCGATTTTTAAATGACCATTTTGCCCCTAGTTGGTATTGTTTTGGCCATAACTTTTGATTGGAAAGGAATTTTGACCTGAAACCACTTCCATTCGATTCGTTTGATGGTTTCTCTTTCCGTAGAGTGGTCATAATAGTCAAACGGACTTACCGTTTGGGAGATATGGCTGAAACAAGGTTTGGAGGGT
Source organism: Allium sativum (assembly GCA_030737875.1). Lineage (NCBI taxonomy): Eukaryota > Viridiplantae > Streptophyta > Magnoliopsida > Asparagales > Amaryllidaceae > Allium > Allium sativum. The sequence continues at coordinate 298,557,481 of CM060925.1, read as the reverse complement.
GAAAAACTGCTTAACCGGGCCAAATCGGGTGATTAGCGAGTAGGCCCAAAACCCATTTCGAGATTAGGGTTATGGGGGGGCTGAAATGAGATGGAGAATCATTCCATTTCAGTTTTCTAGCCTCCACTTATCACCAAGGATCCCTAAAAATGGCCTCCAACCTCTAAATCACCTCCAAATCACCTTTGTGTCAAGGATTTAACTTAGCAACCCCTAATCAAGGAAGATCTTCACCAAATCAACATTGGGGCTGCTGTTTAGCATAGAGATTCACATCAAATCAGAGATTTATTTCGGATCTTAGTTTATTTTGTGGCTAAGGTGAGTGATTTGCATAGTTTTGCACTAAGTATGGCTAATTAGGGGTGATTAGTGTTAATTAGCGAATTTATACATGATAAAATTCTGGAAAAATGTTTATAAAGTGCGGAATGATGTTTTAGACCTCTGATATGAATTTGGGTTAAATTGGTTAAGTTTTGTTAATCCTATCATTAGTTTCACCTAAATATGCTTAGGGGGAAATATGGGGTTTTGGGTATGTTTGATCCATTTTGACCTATCATGTTGATGTTTTGATGTTTGTGGTTGATTATGCATGTTGCTATGACTGTATGAAATGCTTTGTGACTGCTTAGAATAGTTGGAATGGTCGAAAACGCCGTCGAGAGGCGCAAACAACTCGCTGGACAAGGTGTAGGGATTCGGATCGCATAAGGGACTGAGGGTCGATCGGATCGCCCTATGGGATCGTGGGTCATCACCACGAACCGAGTCGTCTTCTTCAAACCGAACCACCTGCGCAAGGCCCACGAGACGAATCGATGCAGCGCCGTGCCCAAACTGAAGTACTCTGATCTGGATCGCGAATAAGCATTACGACCCGATCCGCCCCTATCTTCCACGATCCGTTCCAGCCTGGGTGTCACGATCCGCCGGAAGGAACACGTCACGATCTCAGTAAGGTGGCACGACCCGATCCAGTGGGAGGAGCACGAGTTGACACCATGAACGATCCGCGAGTCGCGATCCGACCCGAGCGGGGGTGATGATCACGATCCGAACCGAGAAGTTGACGATGGCGACCTGAAGCAAAACGAAGAGGAGAAATGAAGGCCAACCCGATGCGATCCGATGGTGATGACCAATAACCCGAGATGCAAAGGTAGTCCAATAGGGGAAGTTAGAGCTCAGGATCCCGGAACCAGTTGGGAACCAAGGAGTTCACTTCATGGTTGGACTTTGCTGCGGGACGTGTGCTAAGGAGTTGTCGACGTTCATAACTTCGATTCACCACTAAAAAGGAATGATGGGCTACTTATCAGTGCAGTAGGGTCATTCTGACCTGAGGGGCAAAGTGATGGTAGCAAGACTACGTTACCAGTGCAGTAGGGCCATTATGACCTGAGGGGCAAGGTGATGCGTAGTAAGACTATGAGCCAGCGCAGATGGGGTGAATAACTCCATGGGGCAAGTGGACATAGTAAGGATTTGTAAGGCTATGAGCCAGTGCAGTGGGGTTCTTGTGACTCCATGGGGCAAAGTGGACATAGCGAAGGATTTGTGGCTACGTTATCAGTGCAGTGAAGCCATTTATGACTTCAATGGGCAAAGTGATCGTAGCAAAGTATGTTGGGTGATCGAAGTGGTGAATGTCGTATGCTTTACGCACTGAGTGAGAGATGTGAGGATGGATGCTATGTTTGATTGTTTGCCATCATTATGACATGCACACCTCCCCCACCTCCGTATCTTTACACTGTTTGATATGATACCTTAGAGTGTTGTACAGTATGTAGTGCTAACTCTTTGGTTGCAGGTCCAGGTTCAGGTATGTTTTAGTCTACCTGTTATTGTTCACTTTAGATGCTTATCGCTCATGCCAGGCTTTATGTCTGACCCAGAGTTTTATGTCTCCTCTTATTACTCTGGGTGCTCACACGAGCAGACTAGAGACAGGTTAGCTGGTGGTGCGCGGGTAGCTGATTCGGAGGCGGGCAGGAGGCTTCCACGTATGATATATATATACACATTCTCCCTGTGTCGTTGGTGGTCGCTACTTGGGCATTAGTAGTGTACCTCACTTATCTTGCTTTTGCTTTGAGACAGTTTGAAAGTTGTAATAAGCTGTGTTTTTTTTTTTGATTTCCGCTGCTATGATGTTTAGTTCTGATTTTCAGCTTATGCACTGTCTCTCCTGTTTTATGTCAAGTATGTTATTATTATATTTTGTCCTATGCGCTGTGAGACATTCTACAGGTTCTTTGTATGTTCATTTCCTTCTTCCTTTTCCTTCTCACGACCCGTTCCGTGCTAACTGGACATGTGTACAACGCACATTTGGAGTAAATGTCGGTTGGTGCGGGGCGGGCCGTCACAGTAAACATGCATGCAGATATCACAAGACAGAACATATAAGTAAAAACGGAGTAAATAAAGCAGCGGGTAAAAACAAACATTTCAAAAGCATAGTCAAGTTACATCAAAGTACTTGGTCATTATTTTCCCACAAAACAAAGTCTAGAAACATAAACTGAAAACTGGAAAAAAAAACATAAAGTAACTATCCCCAAAGTAGAATAAAGCCATAGCCAGCTTAAGTCCAAACCGTACATGAGCTATCCAGAAAAGCAGCTAAAGATCCAAGCTAGGTGCTAGTGTTCCCTCCCAGAAAACCTGGGGGGGAAACGACAGAAAAGAGGCAAAAGAAAATGGGTCAGTCAAAAGACTGGTAAGTCCTACCTACTATTAGTATAAAAACTAATAAAGTTAACTGGACATGTAAAACAGAGATGAAACATAGGATGATAACTGGCATGGTGAAAAGTTAACAAGATAGATCAAGTGTGGCATCGCATATACAAGGTTAAGTTTTTGCACCAAGTGTACTAGTATTCCAACCCATGTCAAGTATAAACAAGAAGTGATCCCTTGGCCCAATCTTGGCCCAATATCACGAGATGACCTAAATCAAGGTCCAACAACACGGTCTAGTCGATCGGCTCCCTAAAAGCCTAACTCGTCAAGTGTCGGTGTCATACGGCCCAATCACGAAGTGTAGCCAAACTATGCTAGGTCCACCCTAGGGTGTATCAAGCCCTAGGGTGCCAACCACGGACACACATCAAGCACGCACAGTCTAAACCTACGGTGCCCGTGCCTGCTTTTTCAACTCCGAACTATGTGCACGACCATAGTCCGCCTGAACCTACACCGGCGCACCTACTCAGCCGTCGTTTTGGCCGCTTACATGTCAGCCCAGTAATCGTGCCCCACCCTAGCCTAGTCCCTAGGGTATCATGATACAACCAAGAGGGTTACTGGTGAAAAGGACCACGTAACTAGGGTTTCTAACGGGTTAAGCGTGGTTAACCCTATCCAATTAAGTATCAAGTTGGTTAAGTGTACCCAAGGTTCATGACTTAACCGTATCAACCTATCGTGTTTAATTGGTTAAGTATTCAAGTGGTCCATGACTTAACCCTATCATGTGGCATTAATTAATTTAATGCACCCAACCTCTCACATTAAACCTTGTTGTGGTTACTAGTTAAGCCGGGCGGGTCCGGGTAGCTTTACACCACAACTTAGTCTAACCTCGGGTTTCAAGTGCGACATGACCAACTACTCACATTGGGTCCTATTGCTTGTAGCCACTAGTTAAGCCGGTCGGTTCCGGGTAGATTTATGCTACAAACTCAACCCAATCCCGCGTTGGCCATTCTCATGTTTTCTAGAAGTCATGTCCAAGTTCATGTTCATGTTTCAAGCATAATCACATGTCATATTTCGTGTCATCTTTTCAAGTCATGTTTTTACGTCATTTTAGTTTACCCATAACGTAACCCCAACGCATGTAAGCTCGCATAAACGCAAATAGATCTCCAAGAGGGAACTTAGAAGCATGACATAATTAATAAGGCTTGGCCACAAGTTAAACATGGTGGCATATGAGGCAAATGTGTTCATAAACTTGCATATTACATTATAAGCCTCAAAACATGCATGATATCAAACTTCAGCAAAATAGGTGAAACATGGTCATAAATGACATAGGACGATAGCTAGTGATTCGCATATAACATCATATGCAAGATAACATAAGGGTTATGAGAGTTTCTATGTTGCTTTATGCAACATTTCCAATCAAAGCTCATAGCTTTCTATGCACAAAGTGAAGGTGATAGCTTTACAAACATGCATAGAATAAATCTATGCATAACATGATAAAATCAAAGCACAAATCATACTTAGGCCCAAACCCAAACTTGCAACATGTCATATTTAACTTCATAGTTAGAATCTAAGAGTAGAATAGGGCTTACAATGCTATAAAGACTTATAAAATAAAATAAGATTGAGACGAAGCCACTAGCAACTCTAAAAAAACCCAAATAAGATCCAATGAAAACCCTTGAGAAATAAGAAGAAGATCCTTGCTTTGATGAAGAAAGATTGAACTTTGGCCTTGAATCAAACTTAGAAACTCTCAAACAAGCTTAGGAACTCTCATATGAATGAAGATGGAGACTATGACAAGAGGGTGGAGGCCATGATTAAACATTTTGGCATAACCTAGTTGTAGGATTGATTTATGATGGTTTAGGCTAGGTATTAGGGTCCTTTTATAGAAGTTTAGGTTAGTTTAGGCCATAGGATTAACCCTAATTCAGATCTGAGCCATTAAAATCCGTCACCAGCCCTAAAGCATGTCTTGAGGAACAAGTCAGGTACACCCAGGCCAAAGTGGCCGACCACCCAAGTCGACAGGGGTGTCGACTGGGCAGTCGACACCACCTAGGGTATGTCGACTCCCCAGTCGACTTGGGGGTGGCGGGAATTTTCCCGCCTGTCCTGCTTGGCTGAATTTGAATTCTGAATTCAAATTTGAACTGTTTTTGAACTTGAAATTTTCGGAAAACTTTGACGGGCCATAACTTGGTCATACGGACTCCGATTTCCGAAAACTCGGACTCTATTTCGTGTATTTTTCCGAGACGAACGCAGTGGCACAGCCCGTTTCCCTTGATACATATTTTATCATTTAATTCTGCCTTGATTTATGTTATAACATGTTATTCAAAATACGGGTTGTTACATTCTCCCCTCCTTAAAGGATTTCGTCCCCGAAATCTCTAAGTTAGGAAGAACGTATCCTACCATCCATCATCCATCTACTCACAACATCATCCACAAGTAACCATTGTCCTTAACAAATTCTAAATGCTGTATGATTATATGCAAAGGTGTGTGTATATGTACTTATCTAATGCGAAAATCAGGCGGTTACTGATTCAGTAAACCTCCTTAATGCATATGTATGTTAGTGTAATGAGTCCATATGTATGCAAATTCCTAGCATAATTCATAATCTCTATATGAGTGCACATAACATTCATCCATATGCAACATCCACGTGATAGCATAACAAGTTTCAGCCATGAATAAGTATAAGCACTCATGCATATGCAATATGAAAGTGTGTGAGCCGATCTTAGTGCCTAACGTGTATCATGCATCCACGAGTATCCACTTGCAAGCACTTGCAACCACTTGCAAACATCAAACATAACATGTTTCAAATACATGTTTCATCCAAAGGGTTTCTACCTAAGGTTCTCATGACAAGATTGACGAAGTTACAAGATAAACAGGATAAACATGGATAGCAAAAGAAAGATATGCTAAAAAGGAAAAGAGATCGAGAATGTACCCTAAAAAAGAAATGGATAAAGCCCACGCATCTTCTCCTCGGTTTCCCAAGTTGCATCCTCTTCGGCCTCACTCCACTGAACCTTCACCAATTTGACTTCTCGATTCCTTAGCTTCTCAATCTCCGTTCCCAAGATACGAATCGGAGCTCTCCTCAAGGTTGCCTCTTTCTGTACCTCCACGTCTTCAAGGATGCTAGGTCCAATCACCTCAGCGGACTCATGTAGGCACTTTCGGAGATGCGAGACATGAAAGACATTATGCACTCCGGCCAGCTTCTCGGGCAGTTCCACCTTATAAGCCATATTCCCAATTCTCTCTATGATAGGGAAGGGTCCTACGAACCTTGGTGCCAGCTTCCCAACTGCTCCAAAACGAACCACATTACGCAAAGGAGAAACCTTCACGAAAACCATATCTCCAACTTCGAATTCCAAATCTGTCCTTCGCTTGTCAGCATAGGATTTCTGTCTGTCTTGGGCCGTTTTCATCCGTTTTCTCACCAATTCAACTTTCTCGGATGTGTCCCGTATCATATCGGGCCCAAGTATAAGCCTATCCGTTGTCTCCCACCAACAAGATGGTGACCTACACGACCTCCCATACAAAGCTTCAAATGGTGCCATCCTTATGCTAGCTTGATAGCTATTATTATAAGCAAACTCTACAAGAGGAAGGTGGTCTTCCCAAGTACCACCAAAGTCAAGAACACAAAGCCTCAAAAGATCTTCTAGCACTCTATTCACTCTTTCGGTTTGGCCATCCGTCTGGGGGTGATAGGCTGTACTTAGATTCAATCGCGTACCCATCGCTTCTTGCAAACTATTCCAGAACTGGCTAGCAAAGATTGGGTCACGATCGCTAACTATGCTAGAAGGAACTCCATGCAATCGCACTATCTCTCGAAGATAAACAGATGCTAGCCATGATGTGGTCCTCTTGCTCTTCACTGGAATGAAATGAGCACTCTTCGTAAGTCTATCAACTATGACCCATATGCTCGTATTCCCTTTCTTTGACCTAGGCAATCCATCCACAAAATCCATAGAGATACTTTCCCACTTCCATTGCGGGACCTCCAATGGATGTAATAGCCCACCGGGTTTCTTCGACTCAGCTTTCACTTGTTGGCACACCATGCACTTTGAAACATACTCTGCCACATCCTTCTTCATTCCAGCCCAAAAGAAAATGCGCTTCATACCCTATACATCTTATCTCCTCCAGGATGTATAGTCATCTTCGAGTGATTCGCTTCTTCGAGAACTTTATGCACCAAGTCTCCCATTTGTGGAACGCATAGCCTTCCATCACGCCTTAGCCAACCCTTGTCATCAATAGTATATCTAGCAAGGTGACTAGACGTCTCACCACGAATCAACTTGTCCATGATCTCGACTATCTGCGGGTCTTCCTTCTGCGAAGTACCTACTTAATCAAGAAGTGTAGGTCTAAGCTCAAGAGATGCTAACGAACCCGTCATCGACTCAACAGCCGTTGTGAAATCAAAGGTTGCCAAGAACTCTAGGCTCTTCATCTCAACAAACAAGGGACTCAAAGTCAACCTTCTTCTGCTTAGCGCATCTGCCATAACATTACCCTTGCCAGGGGTATAAGCTATCTCGAAGTCATATGATGCCAAGAATTCCATCCACCTTTGCTGCCTTAGATTCAGATCTTTCTGCGAAAAGAGGTACTTGAGCGACTTGTGATCAGTATATAACTGAAACCTTTCGCCTAGAAGATAGTGGCGCCAGGATTTGAGTGCAAAAACGATCGCCGCCAACTCCAAATCATGAGTGGGATAGTTCTTCTCATGAGCTTTAAGTTGCCTACCCCCATAACATATCACTCTTCCTTCTTGCATCAGAACAACACCTAACCCCGTGCCACATGCATCGGTGTACACGGTAAACATCTTACCGCCATCAGGTAATGCCAAAACTGGAGCTGTGGTAAGGGTCCTCTTGGGCCTTTGAAAAGCAAGCTCACACTCTAAGTCCCATGCAAAGACTAAGTTCTTCTTCGTCAACTTAGTAAGAGGGGCTGAAATCTTAGCGAAGTCCTTAATGAACTTCCTATAGTGGCCCGCCAGACCGAGAAAGCTTCTTACTTCGGTTGCATTCCTAGGAGTCTTCCAGTCTTGAACCGTAACCACTTTCGCGGGATCCACAGCTATGCCTTGCTTAGAAACTATATGTCCAAGAAACCGAACTTCCCTTCTCCAAAAATGGCATTTGGAGAACTTGGCTTTCAACTGATGAGCTCTAAGCGTATCCATCACTTCCTTGAGATGTCTAGCATGTTCTTCCTCATCCTTTGAGAAGATCAGAATATCATCCACGAAGACAACCACAAACTTGTTAAGGAACTCCCTGAACACCCTACTCATCAAATCTACGAAGTAGGCGGGTGCATTAGTCAAACCGAATGGCATAACAAGCCATTCAAAGAACCCATTTGGAGTCCTAAACGCAGTCTTATCAATACTATCCTCAGCCACTCTAAGCTGATGGAATCTGGTGGCTAGATCGAGCTGAGAGAAAACAGAAGCTCCAACAAGCTGGTCAAAAAGGTCATCAATCCTCGGTAACGGGTGCCTATTCTTCTTTGTCAGCTTGTTCAACTCTCGATAATCAACACATAGACGAAGCGAACCATCCGCCTTAGTAGCGAACACCACAGGAGCACCCCATTCAGAAATGCTTCGCCTGATAAAATTCTTCTCAAGCAACTCCTTGATTTGCTTACTGAGCTCTCTTCTTTCTCGCGGGGCCATGTGCCTAACGGACAATGAAACTGGCTTGGCATTATCAACAAGATAAATGCGGAAATCTATCTCTCGTTTAGGGGGCAACCCCTTAACTTCTTCAAAGACATCAGGATATTCTCGGACCTTCCTTACAGATTGCAGATCATCGATGGACGAGTCAAGAGATTCAAGATAACATAACATGACGGGATCCAGCCGGTTGCAAGAAATCTCTAGGGTATTACAGAGGCGAGTCATGAGCCTCACCACCCTATGCTCACAATCGAGAATGGCTCCATAACTGGACAACCAATCCATGCCCAAAATCAACCCGTATCCCATGAACCCGAGAACATAAGCATTACACGTGAATTCTACGGTCAAGATAGAAATCCTCAAATCCATACAAATCATAGATAGATAGGCGGAACCCCCAATTGGATTTGAAACACTAACGGGATCCTTAACTAGACTAGTACTTAGGTGCAAACTTTCAACAATGTCAGAAGATATAAAGGTATGCGATGCACCAGAATCAAATAAAGTGCGAACAGGAAAATCAGAAATGTAAACAAGGCTTTCTACAGAAATACTACCTCGGTCCTGAACTGGAGCAGTGTTGAGAGCATGCACTTGCCCTCCAGAAGGTCCTGCACGCTGAGTCTTCCCTTGCCCTTGTCCTTGCTTCTTAGGGCAATCCTTGCTAAAGTGTCCAGTCTCTCCACAATGAAAGCATTCACCCAACTTCCTCTTCTTCTTCCTGTAATCCTTGGCTATGTGCCCAACAATCCCACAGAAGTTGCACTTTCTTGTGTCCTTTGCCTTGTTGTTGTTGGCCTTATTACCCTTGTTGTTCTTGTTGTTCTGATTGCTCTGATTTCCTCCCCACTTGGAGTCCGCCTTCTTGGTTTGAGTCTCATTAGGCTTGACTTCTTTCTTGCCATTCTTATCGTCTCCCTGAAGCAATGCCACGTCCACTAGGCTTTCAAAAGTGACCCCCATGGGTATATGAGACATGGCTAAACCTTGTAATGGCTCATTCAACCCTCGTGCAAAGCGTAGAGCCTTTTTCTGGGGAGTATTAACCATGTCCAAACCGAATCGGGCAAGATGGTTAAACTTATTCACATACTCCCTCACTGTCATGTCCCCTTGCTTCAAAGATATAAACTTCTCTATTTGGAGATTCTCCTCAGCAGATGATAGGAACTTAAGACCAAACCTCATCCTAAAGTTGTCCCAAGTCTCTATAGGCCTAGTAGCATTGGTGACCTCCCACCAATAAGCAGCTTCCTCTTTCAATAGCCATAATGCCAACAGAACTTTTCTACGGTCTTCCACATCAAAGATGGCGAAGAGATCTTCAGTTTCTTTTAACCAATTTCTCGCCTCAACAAAAGTCTCCCTCCCAATAAAATTCTTGCTACCCATCGCCTTAAAGTCTTTGCAAACCTTTGCGAAACTGCTTGTGGATGCTGAGGAGGAGGAGGAGGAACCTCAGTTACGGTGGGAGTGTTTGCTGGGCCCACATCGTTGGCCCTAGCTTCCAAGTACCTGCGGAACCATCTGGGAATGGTTACTCCCTCGGGAAGTTTAAGATCGGCCATGCTGAAAAAAAGGAAAAGATAGATTTAGAACGAGGAAACAAAGGATAGTGCTAATGGCTTTTGGGGAATAGCCTTTTAAAATAAACTAGACTTTTCTTGGAAAATACTTAATTGGTTTTGAAAATAGTTTTTTAAAAAGGGTTTTAAAACTTTTGTCCGGTCTAGTAATACCTTATGCTCTGATACCAAATGTAACACCCCACCTCCGCCAATGTCACTCTTGCAAGCACACTAGCTTTGGAGGGGCGTTAAACAAGGTAAACATGCATGCAGATATCACAAGACAGAACATATAAGTAAAAACGGAGTAAATAAAGCAGCGGGTAAAAACTAACATTTCAAAACCATAGTCAATTTACATCAAAGTACTTGGTCATTATTTTCCCACAAAACAAAATCTAGAAACATAAACTGAAAACTGGAGAAAAAAAACATAAATTAACTATCCCTAAAGTAGAATAAAGCCATAGCCAGCTCAAGTCCAAACCGTACATGAGCTATCCAGAAAAGCAGCTAAAGATCCAAGCTAGGTGCTAGTGTTCCCTCACTGAAAACCTGGGGGGGGGGGGGGGGACGAAAGAAATGAGGCGAAAGAAAATGGGTCAGTCAAAAGAATGGTAAGTCCTACCTACTATTAGTATAAAAACTAATAAAGTTAACTGGACATGTAAAACAAAGATGAAACATAGGATGATAACTGGCATGGTGAAAAGTTAACAAGATAGATCAAGTGTGGCATCGCATATACAAGGTTAAGTTTTTGCACCAAGTGTACTAGTATTCCAACCCATGTCAAGTATAAACAAGAAGTGATCCCTTGGCCCAATCTTGGCCCAATATCACAAGATGACCTAAATCAAGGTCCAACAACACGGTCTAGTCGATCGGCTCCCTAAAAGCCTAACTCGTCAAGTGTCGGTGTCATATGGCCCAATCACGAAGTGCAGCCAAACTGTGCTAGGTCCACCCTAGGGTGTATCAAGCCCTAGGGTGCCAACCACGGACACACATCAAGCACGCACAGTCTAAACCTACTGGTGCCCGTGCCTGCTTTTTCAACTCCGGACTATGTGCACGATCATAGTCTGCCTGTACCTATACCAGCGCACCTACTCAGCCGTCGTTTTGGTCGCTTACATGTCAGCCTAGTAATCGTGCCCCACCCTAGCCTAGTCCCTAGGGTATCATGATACAACCAAGAGGGTTACTGGTGAAAAGGACCACGTAAATAGGGTTTCTAACGGGTTAAGTGTGGTTAACCCTATCCAATCAAGTATCAAGTTGGTTAAGTGTACCCAAGGTTCATGACTTAACCCTATCAACCCATCGTGTTTAATTGGTTAAGTATTCAAGTGGTCCATGACTTAACCCTATCATGTGGCATTAATTAATTTAAAGCACCCAACCTCTCACATTAGACCTTGTTGTGGTTACTAGTTAAGCCGGGCGGGTCCGGGTAGATTTACACCACAACTTAGTCTAACCTCGGGTTTCAAGTGCGACATGACCAACTACTCACATTGGGTCCTATTGCTTGTAGCCACTAGTTAAGCCGGTCGGCTCTGGGTAGATTTATGCTACAAACTCAACCCAACCTCGCGTTGGCCATTCTCATGTTTTCTAGAAGTCATGTCCAAGTTCATGTTTCAAGCATAATCACATGTCATATTTTGTGTCATCTTTTCAAGTCATGTTTTTATGTCATTTTAGTTTACCCATAACGTAACCCCATCGTATGTAAGCTCGCATAAACGCAAATAGATCTCCAAGAGGGAACTTAGAAGCATGACATAATTAATAAGGCTTGGCCATAAGTTAAACATGGTGGCATATGAGGCAAATGTGTTCATAAACTTGCATACTACATTATAAGCCTCAAAACATGCATGATATCAAACTTCAGCAAAATAGGTGAAATATGGTCATAAATGACATAGGATGATAGCTAGTGATTCGCATATAACATCATATGCAAGATAATATAAGGGTTATGAGAGTTTCTATGTTGCTTTATGCAACATTTCCAATCAAAGCTCATAGCTTTCTATGCACAAAGTCAAGGTGATAGCTATACAAACATGCATAGAATAAATCTATGCATAACATGATAGAATCAAAGCACAAATCATACTTAGGCCCAAACCCAAACTTGCAACATGTCATATTTAACTTCATAGTGAGAATCTAAGAGTAGAATAAGGCTTACAATGCTATGAAGACTTACAAAATAAAATAAGATTGAGACGAAGCCACTAGCAACTCTAAAACCCCCCAAATAAGCTTCAATGAAAACCCTTGAGAAATAAGAAGAAGATCCTTGCTTTGATGAAGAAAGATTGAACTTTGGCCTTGAATCAAACTTAGAGACTCTCAAACAAGCTTAGGAAATCTCATATGAATGAAGATGGAGACTATGACAAGAGGGTGGAGGCCATAATTAAACATTTTGGCATAACCTAGTTGTAGGATTGATTTATGATGGTTTAGGCTAGGTATTAGGGTCTTTTTATAGAAGTTTAGGTTAGTTTAGGCCATAGGATTAACCCTAATTCAGATCCGAGCCATTAAAATCCGTCACCAGCCCTAAAGCATGTCTTGAGGAACAAGTCAGGTACACCCAGGACAAACTGGCCGACCACCCAAGTCGACAGGGGTGTCAACTGGGCAGTCGACACCACCTGGGGTGTGTCGACTCCCAAGTCGACTCCCCAGTCGACTTGGGGGTGGTGGGAATTTTCCCGCCTGTCCTGCTTGGCTGAATTTGAATTCTGAATTCAAATTTGAACTGTTTTTGAACTTGAAATTTTCTGAAAACTTTAACGGGCCATAACTTGGTCATACGGACTCCGATTTCCGAAAACTTGGACTCTATTTCGCGTATTTTTCCGAGACGAACGCAGTGGCATAGCCCGTTTCCCTTGATTTAGATCTTATCATTTAATTCTGCCTTGATTTATGTTACAACATGTTATTCAAAATACGGGTTGTTACACATATATCGCAGATCTATATTCGTTGTCTTTAAATCTTGAATCGGAATTCCTAAAACTAATATTCTTATTTCTGGTAGATTTGGAGATGAAATAAAATGCCAGAGCCTTGCCGTCATCTTAGAAAATGTGAGTTGCAAGCTAGGCTCTACTAGTCAATTTACAAGTGCACAAAAGTATTTGTTTCCTCGGATTAAATATAATATAATCCGAGTCGTACAAATCAAAAAATTAACGTCAGTTCACTCAACAATGGGTCGACCAAGCTCTAGGGTGGGTCGACCCTCGGGTCAACCCACATATAGCCTGGGTCGACCCATTTCTTAGGCCACTAAGGTTAATTCTGCCAAAATTAAAGTTTTGTTTAACGTCGGCTGTAACATTCATTTTTTTGCTATGTAAATTATTTTCTTCCATTTATAAGGTATATTTAACATTTCAATTTCAAACTTATGCGCATATATATGAGTATAACTCTACAAGTCTTTGTTCTTTAGTAACTTCCCCATACGGGCTCCGTTTGGGACAAGTCATATATGAAAATAAATCAAAAAATTACGATGAACACGATGTGCATGTCTTGAGGCTAATTTCTGAAATCATAATGCATCAATTTTTTTCGATAACAAATTCAATATACATATAAAAATATAGGGTGTTACCGTCACTGCTGGGATGTTCCAATTTTTGTGATTAGTTCTAGTACTCAAGTGTAGAGGTCAACTATATTGTGAAGTCTGGATATTTACATATCCATGAGGAAAACCATTCTTTAAAACAGAGTCCGTTGTTGTGGTTCAAGAGCTATATGGTTTAGTCTCTTGTTTAGTGTTCTTCGAAAACTCATAGTTAGGTCGTTTGTAAAGTTGAGGGCCACCTTTAGGAAACTCTAAGTATGAATCCAAATGGGTTGAGAGTTCTTTTATTAATTTCCTATAATTGATCCGCTTAGTACCAGTTCATGACTTGTTTCAGAGGTTTTTATTTTGACTTCTTAGAAGTTAGGAACTAGTAGAGGGTCGCCGGATAAGGCGACATGTCTCTATCAGAGTATGTGACAGAATTCAATTCTTTTGAAGCATAGGTCATCGTTCCACAAATACTTCACACAGAAGGTTGGAAGTTTCACTAGGGCGAGATATCAACGAGAAGATTTCATTCGGGGAGGATGATGGCTTATAGATGTTGGTTAATGGGCACTTGATGCTTGAGCCGATACCTACTGTTGGTGGTTTACCTATGTGAAGGGACGAATCGTGGAGGCATATGCATTGATCGTCGTTTCCATTTCTTTGAGTGCTTCTCCGAGTGGAGAATTAGGAAACAATGCCACTGCTTGAGATAAGGTCTCCACTAATGGTGTTTCCATGCGTAATCTATTTTGACGTCAGAATTTCACTATTCCATCTTATCTAGCAGGTGATCAATGGAATGAGTTTGGGACTCAACAATATTGATTTGTCTTCGTTAGCCAAAACTTACCATGCTAAGTGTTTAGTTAGACCGTATGTTAACAGTCCATGTTTAGTCACAAGGAGATAATATTATGGATGAATTCAACATTAACAGAAATAGTTTTAATCCTTGAGGTGAGGGATTGTTATTGCATATTGTTTATACTTATTAGCATACATTATCTGTCAAAACTTACCTCATCGAGCCTTATTTGTTTGGTTGTTATTAATTACTTAGATTCGACCAGGTCTAGTACTCGAGTCTAGGATTTTTTTGTTGGGTCGATACGAAAGGTTAGTGGAATTAAGAAGTTATTGATGAAAATAGTAGGCTAGGATATTATGCGATTCAGTAATGAGACGGTTGATCGACTAATATCGGAGAGCGAGTCGCTTATGATTGGACTATAGCAGGCTAAGATATCAAGTCTCTAGTGGCGAGTCTGTATCTAAGCTTGTAGCATGAAAGTATCTAGACACATTTGATGATGTCGCCAAATTGCTACTATGTTTGTGTTGAGTTCCATATTGATTTGGCCTGATAGTGGATCTATGGTTATGCCTTTAGGGAATGTGTACCTTGTTAGTAAGAGACGAGCCAGTATCCGTATTCGTGTTGAGATGGATGGAAGGCTTAGATCTAAGGTGCAAAAAGAGGTTTTCTCAGTTGAATTTCATAAGGAGATTTTTCCAACAGAGGTTGGTTGGAGTATGCCACTTTCAGCATTTTATGCTGCTTCGAGTAGGATTGGTTAGTTATGCCATTAGTGATGGCCAGCAAGTCAACGTATTTTGTGATTTTCTGGATCGTATTCTGGAATCACCTTCACCTTTGCATCAACGAAAAGAAATAACAAGGCCTGTTTGTGTTGTCGATGTGAAGAGTATACCGGTTGTTGGTTGGCTTGTTGGAGTTTCGCTTTAGGTTCGGTGACGTAAGGTACTTAGGTTATACTTCCTGGACTAGGGAGTCATTATCAATCCCAGAAAGGCCATGGTAGTTGTACCGAAGAGAAGGTCATCTCATGCTAGTCAATGATTGAAGTTTCTAGTGATGGAGTATTCGGCTCCTGGTTCAGAGTCGATGGCGATGGAGTTCGCTAGGAAAATAGAGTTTAGTTTGGAGTTTTAAGAGGCACTATTTATTAGGATAGAGTTTAAGTTGACGATGGTGTTATCATTAGGGTTTTTCTTTCCGAGAGGGATCCCGATCTTCATCTGTGTTGATGGTTTAGAATCCTAACCTCCTGGTGGTGTTGTTGTGTTAGTGATGTACTAGCCTAGGAGCAGTCTTCCACCTACGGGTGTTGCTCACTTTTGTTACTGGTCATGTCTTCAGAGTTTGAAGTACCGTTATCCAGGCGATACTATTGTGGTTGGTTCCATATTGGAGAGGCTTTGTCGTTCCTAGCATCATGGAGGGTGTTTAGCACTCATTTCTTGATGAGTGACTAGTCAATTAGCTAATGCTGAATGGAAAGAGATGTGTAGCTCTCCGTAGCTACTTGAGATTCCTATGTAAATGTGTGATCAATTTTCGATGGTTTTCATTGATTTGTTGCCAAGGATTTTAGGTTAGCATTATAGCGCTTGAGTTGTGCTCGATTCGATGATAAGAGATGTTACAACTTACTTCCCTCACTTTAACAGGACGACCACCATTGTTGTTGAGCCATATATACTTTAAATTTTTTGTTAACTTAACTAGTATCCTGCATGCTAGTTAGACGTGGATGTTGTTTATCATGATTTCTATTATTTTGTTGTGCATGTTGGATTGTTATCACTTGACGTGACCATTTATGCTTACATGATGATTAGGCATGTAAGATACTTGTTTTGTATTGTTATAGCCCATTTATTTCCATACACGACTTGACACGTTTTTTTTATTTATTGTTTTCCACTACCTTGCTTAGTCCTTAATGTCGCTTCAGATATATGGATTATGAGCTGATTGTTTGAACATATTTTTGCCTTTATTTGCATCTAAACGCTAGGCTTTATTTAAAAGAGGTATGTAGTAATATAGTTTTGTGGTTTTTCCATTTGGTTAATTTTATGCCAGATGTATGGGCAACCACTTTTCCACTTTGTTTTCTTTTGATGGTTTGGGCCTTGTACGGTGTGTTTGGGTTTTTCCGAATCGAGCCGTACAGGGGAGATGCTACCAAAGTTTTCTGTGAATTTAGCTAACGTTAGAAGAAAGATCAAGATTTGATTTTTGGATTGAGATTGACTTCCAACTAGCAGATTGTCACATTTATTCTCTTTATCGGTGGGTTGGGAATAAGTATACAATTTAGGTGTTTAGCTTCATTTGGCTCTAGATTCTAGTTTTTGTTTTACTTAAGGATGGGAGTTTTGGCTCAATGCCAATTCCAAGTATATTCTCTTTGTTGTGTTCACTTTCTTGTGAGGATGTTGAGTGTGATATGGGATGATTTGGTTTGCATTACCGCTTACTCGAGAGTATTGGATTGTTTTGTTCAGTCATTGAGGATTTCGAGGACGAAATCCTATAAGGAAGGGAGAATGTAACGGCCCAGATTTTAACTATTGGATGTTTAAATATTTTATTTAAATATTGATCATTTATTAATTGGTTAATGTTTTCGAAAGGTGATTTTTCACAAAAGATCGATCAAGACTCGAGACTAGTTACATTGAATCTGGATTGTACTTTACGTGGAGTAAAATTTTATGGATCCTTATATTTCAAGATCGGACGATTTGAGGGTTTAAACTATCTTGAAATACGCGTAAAATTGTCAGTCTAGACCATGGTCTCGTATATCGATTTTTTTGGAATATTGGAACCATATTGTTATAGTGATGCATGTTGTCAAGTTTCGTGGTGAACGGACTATCGTTTGATCGTGCAAAAATAAAACGCACATCATTTTAGCATGAAATTAAATGAAAAAATAAATATTAAAATAATAAATCCTAGATCTATAGTGAAAACTCGAACCACGTTTTTTCTTTCTTTATTGAGTTACTATTCCGTTACTAGGTAATGGCTGAATTCCTCTAAGCTTCAAAAATTATTATCTCCACACCCCTCATCTAAAAATCAATAAAAATATTTGGGTTCGTGCATTGATTTCCTTTGCACCCATATCCTTATTTTTGTTTATAATGATGACACCTGTAGCTGAAATTTTCATGCCGATATTTAGGGTTCGATATCGCGGCTTATAAGAGTATTGTTAGGAAAAATAATGGTAAGATTTGTGCTTGTGGGTGTAAGGGCATCAGCCAATGGATTTTGAGATGATTCTATCATCTTTTGTGTCACACCTTCCTGGTTGGGCGTGAGATCTGGGCTTAGACGCATTTTGGAGGGGGCACGAGAGGGTGAGATTGGTACAAGCACGTTTGGCTCGGGAAGAGTAGTTCTTTGTATTCACAGTTTTGGATTTCATCGATGACTGTTGCATGTCAATAATTTGGGTTGCACATGTGAATGGGTTTTTCTGTGTATGTATCACAGCCTGGGAATGAAGGAATTGGGGGAAGAAGGATAATAGGTGCGAATTTGTAATTAAATGATTATTTTGTTTAAGTTGTGTCAATTTTAAGTCATATAACATGTTTTGATTATATCTTTCTCATACATTGCCAGATTTGGACGTCGTTTCTTGTTTAGACCTGTATAACGAGCTTTAAGCATTAGAGCAAGTTTGGGCTGATTTTGCTGAGATGAATGATATTATATCTCACTTTTATTACAGTTGTTCCTATAGTACAAAATCTATGTTTTTGAACTTAATTGAATTTTAAATGGGATTTCTAACATAATAAAATCTTACCAATAATTTATAAATGGATTAAAAGTGTTTTAAAATTAAATACCAAATTTTCCCTCAGTTGTACACTATTTATCAATTTTGCTAGATTTAGTACATTTCGACACATATCCCATTTTGTTTGATTTAGATGGACTTTATTTATCCCACTGAAGATGACATGAGTGTTTGTATGCTATTTTGGTCATTTATAGGACTACTGATTACATAGTTGCTGTGTAGTTTGGTTGTATACGCCATTTATTGGCGATATAGTATTAGGATTTGGGAAGAATCTCCAAGACATGAGTATCGACGTGGATACAGTGGACTGACTCGACGACAAGCTCGAATATGAACGCTAGACACTTTCACCAGTGAGTATTTGGCCAATTTTGGTTAAATCTAGGTTTGAGTGGTCGTTAGCAATTATGGTTGAGTGATCAATTTTGTCTACTGTTGTTATTGGTCATTTTAATTAACTTTGACGTGGACGATGACAAGTATATAGCAAATTATGGTTAGATACATGGTCTGAGTAGTCATTAGCAATTACCGGTGAGTGATCGATATTAACTACCATTGTTGTTGTCCCTTTGACCAACTTTGACGTCGACGATGATGAGTTTTCGAGTGGCTGGATAGGATGGGCCATTCAATTGTGAATTTGACGTGGTGTCTTTTCGATTGGATATACTGGTATGGGGCTGGATCGATGCTTTGCCAGTAAATACAGATGGATGGCGTAATCCATGGACTGAGGTAGTATGATCTTCAGAGTGAGCTGGGGATTGCGACTCTTTGATTTCAAGCCTGGATTTGCTCGAGATGGATCGACGGGATGGATCGATTGTACGTGATTCGTGAATTGGCGGGATTTTGGGATAGATTCAGTGTTGTGCAGATCATAGTGGGACAAAGCTATTGGATGGATTGGTGCGATGCAGTTCGTAGTGAGATAAGGTTATTGGATAAATCGATGCCATGCAGTTCGTAGTGGCATGGAGTTCGACTATTGTTGGATTGGGTTTAAGGCGTACTTGACCCGAGATGGAGCAGGGAGAAAAAATGATTTAGGAGGGTCGATGACTCGTTGATAGCTCAAAGTCTTCTAATGGACTCAAAGCAGGGGGTAGCGTGTGTGCATCCATTAGGATCAGTAGGATTTGTGCTAGTTTTCTATTTCGGCTCATATAGTATCTGTATCATCAATGACTGGCTTGGTAATTTCTTGTTGGATATGGTTCCTTTGTTACAAGTGTTACTTCTATTTCTGGTGTTAGTTTCAGAGATATCCTATTATCTATTTTGGCCCTGGATTCAATTTCAATTCAAAGAGGATTTGCTTCCGGTTTATGTTCTATGGTTCCAGTTTAACTCCGTATGTTGTGTCGGTGTTGGTGTTTTTGTTATTCCTGTACTTTGTTTCGGTTGCATGTTTCTTTGTTTATGATTTGTAATATCGGTGCATTTGTTTTCCAGTATCGGTGTTAGTGTAGTGGTATTTACTTGTTAAACACTATAAATAGATGGCTGTTATCTCTATATTAGAAATATGTAATCAAAATTTAGCATTCCACCATTGTTGGGGGCTTCTAAGATTTGTCCGCATTTTCGCTATTCTTTGTGAATCAACGACTTGGAAGATCATCTTTTCGGCATCATTGGATTAACGGAAAGTTGGTGACCACATTTCTAACATTATCTCAATTAACGTAAATTGGGGTTATATCAAATTCTCTTTTATCTCGCCAAGATTATCGAGTTCTCCTTCCATTCCGGCATCATCATCAATCAACGAAACAGAACTGTGTCGATTTCTCAAGTGCAACGCTGCGTCAATTGGAATCAGAGCCAAAGCGGTTCGTCGTCACTGTTGTTTCAGGGATTGGATCATAATTCGACAATGTTTCAAGGTTGGTTCATGATTTCATTGTTTTGAGGTTTCGGGGTTTGTTGTATTTCATTGTTTTGAGGTTTAATTCATAATCGAGTCCGAGAATTTGTTATCATTTCGAATTAAAGAAGGTCGCTTAGACGTGCTACTCGAAATCAAAATGTTGAGGATGTGTATGGGTAGGAAGATGCAACTAAGATAGAAGAGCGTGTTAATGATAGGATTGATGATGGCATTGGACGTTTGGAGAGGATGATTTTAGATACAAATCAAAATCAAAGAAATAGAACTCCATATGTATCACAGAATATGTTTGGTGAAGATGATGATCATATAAGTTATCAATCACAACATCAAGAAGATATGAGATCGTAAATCCAAACTCAAGTCCTTAATAGGCGATGGGAAGCAGGTATGAGAATGGAAATTCCAGAATTCAAGGGAGGTATGCAAGCTGAAGAATTCCTAGACTGGATTTCCACAGTAGAAGAAATTTTAGATTATAAAGGAGTTTTGAAGGAACATCGAGTTCGATTGGTTGCTACGAGATTGAGGGGTAGAGCTATAGTGTAGTGGCAGCAGAATAAATTTACTTGAGCAAGGATGGTAAAGCTTAAGTGGTTACATAGGAGAAAATGAAGAAGATGACGAGGGCTGCACTTTTCCTTACAACTATCAGTCGTTAATGTATCGATGATTGCAAAATTTACAGTAAGCAACTCATTCAGTTGATGATTATACAAAAGATTTTTTTTCAATTGATTGCTCGGAATGATATATCGGAGACCGAGGAGCAATTGGCTGCAAGTTATATTAGAGGACTTTGGAGTCACATTCAAGATTTGGTCAATATTTCTAATCCAAAGTGAGTTGTTGAAGCACATCAAAGATCTCTTGCATGGGAGAAACAAGGTAGACGAGGGAGTAGTTTCTCGACTTCGAATAGTCAGAATAAGGATACTAGTGGTGTTGCTCCGACTAGTAAACCAAGTGTGGCAAATCCGACAAAGGCGAAAGGAGGCAATAATTTGAAGTATATCAATTACCAAGAGATGGGTCATAAAAGTTCTGAATGTCCGAAGCCTAAGAAGAGAACTATAGTAACAGTTGATAGTGGATTTTGCAACGAAGAGTTAGGGTTTGATCCTTCGACTCCACAATGTTTTGATGAAGAACCAGAAAATATTGTAACTGGTGATGAATGGTTAAACTTGATGATGAGGTAGGTTTCTCTAACGCCAAAGACAATCAACAAATCTGAATGGTTACGAAGCAATATTTTCCAATCTACATGTACTATTTTGGGAAAAGTTTATCGATCCATGATCGATGCGGGAAGCCATGACAACATCATTTCAGAGGAAGCTGTTCAAAAGCTATGAATTAAGATAGAAAATAATCCTCGACCATGCAAGCTAGCATGGTTGAAGAAAGGAGGAGAGGTAATCATATCTGAATATGCAGTTATTACTTTTTCAGTTGGGCTTAAATATAAAGATGAAATTTGGTGTGATGTTGTAAACATAGATGTATGTCATCTCTTGTTGGGGAGACCATGGCAATATGACAGGGCCGTACAACATGATGAGCACACAAACAACTATAGTTTCATGTTTGAAGGCACTAAAACCACTTTAACTCCTAATAGACGTAATCAAAGTGGGATGAAACCTGACAAGAAGATGGAGACTGTAAGTTTTCTTTCGATGAAGGACTTTATAGACGAAGTGAAAGAAAGTGGCGAGATGTATTTGCAAGTGGGATATGATGCTAAAGAGAGTGATGAAATTCCCAAAACAATGAAGCCATTATTGTGCGAATTTGAAGATGTGTTTCCAAAAGAGTTACCAAATGGTCTACCGCCTCTAAGAGACATCCAACTGATTTGGAACCAGGTATTGTTTTACCACATAGACCACATTACAGAATGAGTCCTAAGGAGTAAGAAGAATTATGACGACAAGTAGAGGATTTGTTAAGTCAAGGCCGTGTTCGTGAAAGCCTTGTCCAAGTGTTGTACCTGCATTGTTAGTACCAAAGAAAGATGGTTCGTGGAGAATGTGTGCTGATAGTCAAGCTCTTAACAAGATTACTATGAGATATCGTTTTCTTATTTCATGTCTTAATGATTTACCGGATCAAATTAGCGGGTCAGTTATTTTCTCGAAGATTGATTTGAAGAGTGGATATCATCAGACCAAAATTAGGCTATTGATGAATGGAAAACTGCTTTCAAGACTCGAAAGGGTTTATATGAATGGCTTGTTATGCCTCTCAGGTTGTTAAATGCGTCAAGTACTTTCATGAGGGCGATGAATCAAAATTTCAGACCTTATATTGGGAAGTTTGTGGTTGTGTACTTCGATGATATTCTCATTATAGCGCTAATCCGAATGAGCATCTACAACACTTGCGTGAAGTTTTGATCATCCTATGTCAAGAATGATTTAATGTGGAGACAAGAAATGTACCTTGACTTTGAGTGTGCTATTTTTGGGCTATGTTGTTTCGGAAGAAGGTTTATAAGTTAACCAGAATAAAGTCATGACAATCAAAGAACGGCCTTAGCCGAAGACGATTTTCGTGGTTCGAAGTTTTCTTGGTTTGGCTTCTTTTTACTGGCTATTCATTCCACATTTCAGCAGTAACATGGATCCAATGACTGATTGTATGAAGGGAAAACAGATTGTATGGACTGAGAAGGTTGAACTTGCTTTTGAACGTATTAAGAGTATGTTAACTATTGCACCTACTCTAGTACTTTCATGTTTCCATTAACCATTTAAACTTCATATTGATGCTTCAAAAGTTAGGATTGGATGAGTGTTGAGTCAAAATGGAAGGCCTTTTGCTTATTCCGTTAGATATTTTCAGGGGCAAAGATAAAACGCAACACTTATGATGTTGAATTTTATGTTGTGGTTCAAGCTACCAAGCACTGGAGACATTATCTTTTTCATAAAGAATTCATTTTGTACACGGATCATGAAGCTTTGAAACATCTTTAAGGTCAAGACAAATTGGCAGCTAGACATGCGTCACTGATTGCCTCTCTGCAGCAGTTCACATTCATAGTAAAGCATAAGACGGGAGTTACAAATAGATTAGCCGATGCATTAAATCGGAGGGCTAATTTTTTGATGACGATGAGAGTTGAACTACTGGGATTTGACTCATTTTCCAAGTTACTAGCCACTGTCCTTATTTTTCAAAGATTTTAGATGAGGTCAAGAAAGGTGAAGCAATGAATTTTTCATTGTTGGATGGTTTTCTATTCAAAGGGATACAGTTTTGCATTCCTAAATGTAGTTTTCGAATGAGGATCATCAAAAGACTTCACAGTGAAGAGCATGTAAGCCGAGACCATACATTACAATTGATATCGGATTCACTTTATTGGCCAGCGGTGCATAAGGAAGTGGAAAAGTTTGTGCAAAGGTGTCACATTTGTCAAGTGCCCACGCACACGACAACTAATGTAGGGTTGTACATGTCATTGCCAATTCCTTCTCAACCATAGGTTGATATAAGCATGGATTTCGTTTTGGGTTTATCAAGAAAACAGAGAGGCAACGATTCCATTTATGTAGTCTTGATTGTTTTTCTAAGATGGTTCATTTCATTGCTTGTAAGAAAACGGCCGATGCAGTAAAGGTGGCTCACTATTCTTTCGAGAGAGATATCATCTTCATGGATTACCAAATTCCATTGTTTCACATCGTCAGACTCGATTCTTGAGTCATTTTTGGATGAGTTTATGGAAGATGGGGGGTACGGAATTGAATTTTAGTAGTGCATATCATCCACAAACAGATGGGCAAACCGGGGTGTTGAATAAATCATTGGGTAATTTGATGAGAAGTCTTGTTATTGACAATCTGAAAAGCTAGGATTCAAAGTTGTGCTAGACATAATTTTCACATAATCATGCTGTCATTAGCAATACTGGATTCAGTCTTTTCAAGATTGTAAACTAAGTAGTACCAAAGGGGCCCTTAGATTTAACTCCGTTGCTTCAACAAGATAAAATGCAGGGAAAAGCCATTGAGTAAATCAACCCTAATGCTTATTGATTGAGACAACCAAGTCATATTCGCACTGTTGATGTTTTCAATGTTAATCATTTGTTACCATACTATGAGAATGATTTGGTTTAAGAGACTGCTTTGAATTCGTGGATGAATTCTATTGAGCCATGGGAGGATAATACAACACACAATTAAGTGGTATTGAACGTACATTATTTCAATATCGATTACACTTGTTCAATTTTAAATAAGCTTTTATGCTAGTTTTCTATTTCAGCTCATATTGTATTTGTATCGGTATCGTCAATGACTGGCTTCGTAATTTCTGGTAGGTTATGGTTCCTTTGTAACAAGTGTTACTTCTGTTTCTGATGTTAGCATTAGAGATCTCCTATTATCTGTTTTGGCTCCGGCTCTGGCTTCAATTCAAAGAGGATTTGCTTTCGGTTTTCATTTTATGGTTTCGGTTTGACTCTGTATGTTGTGTAGATGTTGGTTTTTTTGGTATTCGTGTACTTTGTTTTGGTTGCATGTTTGTTTGTATTTAGTAGTATTGATATCGGTGCATTTGTTTTCTGGTGTCAGTGTTAATGTAGTAGTATCGACTTGCAGAACACTATAAATAGGCGGCTTGTATCTCTGTAATAGAAATATATGCTGTAATCAAAATTTGGCATTTTGCCATTGCTAAGATCTCCAACATTTGTCTCCATTTTCGGTACTCTTTGTAAATTAACGAATTGGTAGATCATCTTTCCGACATAATTGGATCATCGGAAAGTTGATGACCACATTTCCGGCATCATCTCGATCAATGGAAATTGGTGTTATCTAAAATTCTCTTGTATCTCACCGAGATTATCGAGTTCTCCTCCCATTCCGGTATCATCACCGATCAACGGAACGAAACTATATCGGTTTCTCAAGTGCTACGTTGCGTCATCTATATACCATTCAATACTCAGTTGGAGGCAATATACCTTGAGACTTGTAATACGATGTAGTACAAGAAGCTGACTTTAAGCGAATCTATTGATAGAGAGAAAAACTCTGGCAAATACTGCAGATTCCATGTTCATTAATAACCCTATAACTGCAGCTACCTTCGGGACACTATCGAGAAACTCATTCATGAGAAATGGCTCGAGCAATACGTCCAAAATCCTGCTTCCAAGGAGGCAGCCGCGTAAGCTTCAATTCCCTCACCTCCTCAAATCCAAGCGATGCCTGAGCCATCCAATACAAGACACCCTGAAAGGGATATTGTGATTAACACTATTTGCAGTGGACCTCACCTTGAAAACTAAAGCTTTCGGCGTATGGAAAGGTATGCCAACTCCATCAAGCACACCAACCAAGGAGCATACTCTACTTCCACAGACAAGCCAGTCCCAGTAAAGTTGCAAAAGATTATGAGGGATGACATAGTCTTCTAAGAGAAAGATGCTACAGGAATTGATATTCCCACCGCAGATCCACTTGTCATCTCTGCATACATAGGTCTGACATATGTTAAGAAAGTCCTCGTCAATTCGAGGAGGTCCATGAACATCATCTTTAAATAGGTCTACGACCAAATGAAGCTCGAGGCCATAGACTAAAAGTCATGCAAGACAATTGTTCATGGATTCAATGGCGCATCCAACTGGCCAGTCGATCTTATAGAGCTGCTAGTACAACTAGGAGATGGGGATCAAAGTGGAGTTAGGATCCTCGCCTTCGTCATTATCAATGTCCCTTTTCTCTATAACATCTTCCTCAAATGATCAACCTTTACTGTGTTCCGAGTATTCATGGTGCATTTATGCTTGTTGATGAAGTTCCCAATAGACAATTAAACCAGAACCATCCTGGACGACCAAGCTACAACAAAATCCTGCTATCTTTATTAATTGGAGGATTCCCTCAACAAGGAGAAGAGAAAGGGTGTGGATACAACACTCTACACTGAGAGGATCAACACCTAGCAACCATCAAAGTCTGAGTCCTGGCTCTGACACCACAGCTATCTCTCCTAAGATATCGATCCGCGGAAGGATGAAGAGCCGAAGTACGAAAAAACTACTCAAGTGGAGCCAACCATTGATTTAGCGATGAACACCGTTGATCCACCTTGGGTCTTAAAAGTTGGATCACAGCTCCATCCAACTATCGAGGAAGAACTTATGGACTTTCTACGGGCCAGCTTGGATGTATTTTCTTGGACCCACTCCAATATGTGTGGCATCCATCTAGTAATCGCATGTCACATGCTTGGTATCGACCTAAAGTACCTTCCCGTGATAAAAAATATATCAAATCTTAGGATCAAAAAGATTGGCAACACTTAGAGAGGAGGTGGGTAGGCTACTCAGCAACAGCTTTATCTGCAACGTCTTCTATCTAGAATGGATCTCCAACCCGGTCTTAGTCGAATGGGAAATGGCGGACATGCGTTGATTATTCTAACTTGAATAAAGATAGCCTGAAAGATAACTTCCCACTTCCAAAAATCAACCTACTCATTGAGTTTACCGCATGTCACCAGCTTCTCTCCTTCACGGATTTCATACTCAAGCTGCAATCAAATTTTGATGTATATTCCGAATTAGAAGCACCCTTAATTTATCATTGATTTTGGGTTGTATTACTATATTCTCATGCCCTTCGGACTATGGGATGTTGAAGCAACCTATTAACCACTATTCAACCAAATGTTCAAAGACCAAATTGGAAGATATGTGGAAGTTTAGGTAGACGACATGCTCATAAAAATAAGCCGTTGAACGACCTTACGGAGATGTTCAGTGTTCTCCGTAAATGTGGCATGAAACTCAACCCCTTCAAATGCTCTTGGCATTGCAATGGAAAAATTCTTGGGGTTCATCGTTAATTCACAAGGAATCGAAGCTAATCCAAAAAAGATTGAAGCTATTTGGGGAAACGAAGTTCTAAAGAACATCAAGGATGTTCAAACCTTGAACGAAAAAGTAGTTGGCCTAAGTTGATTCATTTTAAAAGCAACTGATAAGTGCATTCCTTTCTTTGATTTGATCAAGGAAGAGGAGCACAACTTTGCATGGACACCGAAATGTGTCGTTGCATTCCAGGACCTCCTGAATCACTTGGAACAACCACCTATCCTATTAAACACATGGACCATGAGGACATATTTATCTATTTGATTGTTTCTATGCAAGCAATTATCTGAGCGTTTTGCGTGAAGAACATTATGTCCAAAGAGTATTTTATCACATCAACAAGTAATTGAAAGGAGCAAAAAATAACTATCCAAAGCTTGAAAAACTCTCTTACTATCAATTGATCTCTTCTAGAAACCCTTATCTATTTTCAGTAACGTCCAATCAGAGTCTACACTAACTAGCCGTAACGACAGGTCCTTCAATGGCTTGAGGCATCTGGGAGATTTTTGGAATAGAACATCGAGCTGAGTTAGTTCGAGCTCGCCTTCATTCCTCATAGAGCTGTCCTCGGCCAAGCCCTAGAAGACTTCATCATAGAGTTTACTACTCTTGAAGATCTAATGGAAGACAGTGAGCCTCCTAACATATAATGGATGCGTTACGTAGATGGTTTGTCAAACAATCAGTGTTTTTGCATCAGAGTTGTACTTGTTACTCATGAGGAACACTTTATTTGTTATGCCTTGAAGCTCAAATTCCTCACAATTAACAATGATGTAGAGTACAAAGCCTTGATTTCTAGACTCGAAAATGCAATCGAGCTCAATATCAAGGCTATCCAAATCTTCTTTGATTTGCAACTCATCGTCTGTTAAGTACATGGGGAATATCAAGAAAAAGAAGCACAACTCGCTCCTTACTTAGTTTGGGTTTATGAATTGCTTACCAACTTTGATCACTACATCATTACTCACACCCCACTTCGTTGCCAAATTAGCAACCTTTGGGGATGCACAATTTTTTGGATTTGTCCCTGTCCTCAGAGTATTGACCAGATAGAGACTGATCTAATTTCAACGACATAGATTGAGCCCGAACCCGAGTCATGGATGACGCATGTCAAAGGCTATCTACAACAAGGAATCCTAGCAAATTCTCGTAACGTAAAGCAATCACTCTATCATAAAGCTTCATGCTACACCATTCAAGAAGGAGTGCTCTATTGAAGAGAATTCTCTATTCCACTACTCAAGTGTGTAACCCACAATGATACCAAACGTGTATGACTAGACGTCCACAAAGGCGAATGCGATGACCACACAAGGAAGATAACTCTAGCAAAAAAGATTCTTCGATACAGCTACTTTTGGTCAACTCTCAAAAGGGATGCAGCAGAATACAACCACAAGAGCGATAAATGTCAGAGATTCTCCAAGGTTCCCAGAGCCTCGCCTACAGAACTTACTCAAATGATCAGTCCATGGCCATTTGCAATGTGGGGAATTTGCATCATTGGAGCTCTTCTAATGGCAAAAGGCAGTGCTTATATGCTATTGTCGCGATTGATTACTTCACCAAATGGGCCGATGCAGAGGCCCTTATGGGTTCATCGTCCTTATCATAATCTATCGTTTTGCAATTCCCATGACTATCATTTCTGATAATGGGACCCAATTCGAGAGTCCTAAGTTCAAAAGCTTCTTCCACCGTCACCATATTGAGAAATGATTCTCGATAGTAGATCATTCTCAAGCCAACGGACAAGTCAAAGTTGTCAACAAAGCAATCAAATCCATTATCAATAAGCATTTGGAAAAGGTTGGAGGCAAGTGAGTAGATGAAATCCCTTTACCCATCTGAGCTAACCAAATTACCCACAAGTCAACGACCATCCATACTCCATTCGCTCTCTCATATGTATCTAAAACCGTAATTCCCATAGATCCTAAACTATAATCTCATTGAGTCACTTGTTACGGTCCGAAGACCAATAAAAGATCTCCTTTGGAGTCGCTTGACTTAATCTAAGAGAGGAGGGATGATTCTGAACTCAAAGCAGCTACAAACCATCAATGGGTCACCCTATATTTCAACACAAAAGTCTATCCAAAGAACCTTGACATCAGTGACCTCATCCTTAAGCGGATTTTTTCTTACACCAACCAGTCTCGGTCCTCGTTGAGAAGGTCCATACGTCGTTTAATGGAGGCTTGGATATAGCACTTTCAAGCTAATGACCATTGATGACGACGAGCTACCGAGAACCTGGAACAACGAGCATCTTCTTTTCTACTTCACCTTACCGATTGTACATAATTTATTGCTTAGCGCAAATGTTTTGTTTTCAATTCAAGGCATTGTAAAAGAAAAGACCTATACTGTTGATAGTTTATCAGTAAAGGTTTTCCGATCTCCATGTTCTAGGTGTTTTTACCTCCTGCATAGTATGTTAGAGCTGTGATGATAACCGACTTACATACACGAGAGCACAACGTTAAATCGACACCTTAGAGCATGAAATCGATCCACAATCCCAAGTCTTCACTAAGACTCAAATCCTGTGGAGTGGTCTGCCTTCCTCAAGTCAACTCGAGTCTTGAACCAACGACAAGTCCAAGTATAAATAACTCATGATGCTTATTAACTTAAGTGTCCAACTCCGCCCTTAGTCTCCAGGCTTGGGGTTAATCCATTAATCAAGTAAGTGTGATACCGACCACTTGCTTGGCTAATTCTGATCCCTAGGGTCCAATCCAGGTGCAAAAGTAGTGAATTAATGACGTACTCTACTCTGAACCAAATGAAACAATGAGAAAGTATAAAGGACGAAATAACGATGTCCACCACGACTCTTAATGACTCGAAATCAATGACCACAAGAAAATTCCAAGATTGGAGTCCCCAGTCTTGAACTCCACGCGACTCAAGACCAATGATCAAGAGGAGGTATCAACAGAGAAGTTCACGCAGTTAGACCCCAAATGACTCGAAATCAACGACTGAAAGAAGATGTCAAGAATGAAGTTAACGCACTCGAACTTCACACGAATTCAGTTTTTTGACTGTGAAGTTTTAAAACACTCAAACTTACGTGTGATGACATGTTAATTTACATAAATACAATACTGGAAACTGTAAAGAATATTTGAACACTTAGAACGATGCATGATGTAAGAAAAATAAAGTAACATTCATTTATAAGTCAAAAAATTCTTTCTAATAGCGTGATGTACATCGAAACCACGTCATGCCTCCAAAAATGAGGGTCGCACTCACGTATTTCGTTGGCTTACAAGCGAAAAATTACCTCTAACAATCATTTGGAAGGGTCGCCCTTCTTTTTTTTCTCCGACCCAAACTCGGGAGGCTCCTCCTCCTCGCCTTTCTTCCTCTTTCTCTTCAAGCTACTTCCACCACTTCCCTTCTCCCCTTTGGCGTAATTGGCTGGGGGAGAGACTTTATCTCGAAAACATCCCTAGGTGTCCTTCAAGCAGCAAATCTTCCTTGGAGTCGCCTAAGATCTCTATGACTTTTGCTTCCGCGCCGGGGTCAGGAAAGACCTTCAGGGGCTTAGGCTGAGGCTCCATGGGTAGTGCCAACACCATAGATTTATCCAACTCCTTTTGGGATGCCTTTTAAGATTTCTTGGCCTCCCTAGTGGCCTTCCTCTTACCATCCATCTTGGTCTTCTTCTGGGCCTTCGCCTCCTCCTTCAGCTTTGCCTCCCCCTCGGCCTTTAGCCTCACAAACTCCTTCTATGCTCTCTTCCCGATGGCTTCCTATTTAGTTTTATCCCAGGCCACATCCTGGATTTTGGTCCGGGCATCCATTTCAGTTTTCTCCCTAGCTTACCCTAAGCTTTGAGGATTGCTTCCATCAGCCTTCATATTTTCCTCCATCTCCTCAGACTTCATAAGCATTTGGACGTGTTGTTGCTTGACCAGTACATGTATAGTCGGCCCGTCTGCTTCTATTTGCATTATCACCTAAAAATCCACCTCATGCCTTCCCTTGTCTTCACCAAAAAGCTTATGAAAGTCATCCATCCCCATCTAGCCCATCTTCAGTTTCATAAATATGTCAGGTTGTCCCAACTCTTCCCCATCTACCTTTTGTAGGCCTCTGCATCGAATCCGCGACTGTCGTTTTCGGGTCGGTTTTCATCCCCACTCCAGAAGAACCTTGCACATCAAAGAAGAAGTAGAGTTAGTCTACTTCTACTTCGTGCTACAATCTTTTTTGGATATCGGTGAGAAAGTAGATACACCTCCTATCCTACGTTGTGTGGCCTCTATCGGCATAGCGCTTTGGGTTGTTGATGGAAAGAAGTCTTCATGTTCTAACTCTAAATGGTCGGGGTCATACTCCCTAACCACGTGAGAAGGCATGGATGAGCCACCAATAGGACCAAGTGGAATGACTTGTTGTTTGTGGGACATTCTAACTCCGAATTTGTGAGTGACCACCATACTCTCGATTATGATTGCTTTCCATTTCTAAATAGCAAGTTGTTCTGCGTCCTCCGCTTCGGTGTCATCCTTAAGCATGGTTCTACCTTCTGCAAACACCTGGTGCTCCTTGTTCGTCAAAATTGAACCATCAGAGGTTCCTCATCTACCATCTCCCCTTCCTGGGCAATAACTTCATTATCCACCGGTCTTTCCCTGGCCAAACAAGCATACGGGCATGGTCTTTAACCCGTAAGATTCTACGAAATCGAATATTTTTTACATAAAATCCCCATGCCACCGGTTCTAGCTCCATCTCTGTGTTCGCTCGGGCCTCTTTAGCTTTGGCTTTAAACTCTTCTTGTTGGGTGTCGAACTCGGCCTTAACGCCCTCTACTTGGCCCAGAACTTCCCTGTTTGATGCTTTCGCCATTTCTTCTCTCTACTAGCCTGCTCGAGATTAGCAGTGATTTGACTCAAGGAGTTCTCTGAGCTCCTTGTTTTCTTTTATTAAGCACTACACCCTCTTGTTCTCTTCCCACAGCCTCTCGTTCTTCCCGGTGAATGCTTTATTATCTTAACGAATCTACTTCACCTCTTCGTCTTCCCTTCGTAGCTACGCATTCTCATCAAAAACCACTTTGCTATCATTTGAAGCACGGCTACCCAAGTTGCGTTTGAGGAAGTCATATCCTTATGCTTTTCGTGATCTCTGACCATATCCTCCTTCAAGTCCTCCAGCTCTTTCTTCAGTCCATTCTATTTCGACACAAGAGATTTAGAACATATATATGTCACTCCAACACGCTGAAATAGACACTAATCCGAATCATGTCTTACCTATCTTGGTTTCCCGATTTCTGATGCTCTTCCTTAAACTTAGACTCAAGCTTCAAACCATAAATCTCAGCATTCTTTTGAATGATCAGCCTAGAGAGTTTCTTGCTGAACCGATACAAGGCCCGATATCGTTAAAAGATGTCATATACCCAAGTCCATGTCTCCTCATCGATATGCATTGGGATCTAATGCATATTGGGAGTCTTGAGAAGTTCCTTGAAGTAAAAGGCCAAGAAAGACTTCTTCAAACCCTCCTTCTTCTTTATATCACTCAGGACTGGGATGTCCGACATATCGGGCAACGTCGGGCCGTGCTTTCTTTTCCTATAACCCTAACAAACAGCACTGCGGATGGGTCATAGGAAGGAATGATCCATGTCGGCCACATTGTACTTACTGCTTCTAGTCTCCTCTATGCTTTACCCGGTAGGTGCTTGGTCGTGAAGACATCGAATGTTGAGGTTGGTCCCGATGTTTTCGACTACTGCCATAATCGTAAGATTGTTTGGATTTTGAGTGCAGCTTCGCACTTCTAATAAAATCACCCACAGCACCACCCCTTGGTATTCAGGAAACCCCATATCACCTGTCCTTGTCTCTATCTCCTTCCTGAGCCATTATGCTTGCATAAGGGAAATCCAGAATCATAATCGAACATTACACGTATACATATAAGTGTTGTGTCATGTAGTGCTTATGAGTGTGTGTCCTATGTGTTTCCTCTACGGACCAGATGTCAGCTTGGGGTAACTTTCCCAATCCTCGACAATAAGATATCGACATTTATGTTTCTAAACCCAAAAGTAGACATTTTGAGTGGACTATGTCCAAGCCCTGGGATGATGCTCAACCTCCATCGATACAATGGTCTTAGAGGTCATTACTAAAAGAAATCTATTCGATACCCTCTCCTAACCTTGTCTCATCTTCATCGGTGGACTCCTCCTTATCACTGCCGTCATGGCCACTTATTTCCTCTTAAGCTCCTGAAACCTCCATTTCCACTTGCGGCACTCTGGGATGCACGACAGGGGGACACCTCCATTTGCGGACCTGAAGGAACCTCTCCTCCCTTAGCTTCCGCCTCTCCTGTCGCTTCTTCATCATCATCTTTATGACCTGTCGAGCAATCCCGGAAGTAAGCCTGACATATGGAGGATATGGTCTGATAACAGTGTCCGGGAATCATGAAATGCATTTGACACATTCCTCAATGTCAAAACTTTCTCAAAGTAAACACCATCCCTTGGACTCCGGAGGATATCTACCACAACGAGTTTCAAGTTAGTTTAGAGCTTACTGCTTAATTAACCTGAAAAACATCGAAAGTCTTAAAACACTTACAGCCTGCAAGCCATCTCCTTGGAAGTCATGGAGGGCATCAGATGAAGAACTAATCATGTTTGAAGTAGTTTAGCTTTTTCCACACCCCCGGGATGATGTGGCTATTAGCCTGCGCCTCTAAATAGACGAGGCAAGGAGAAGTGCTGTAACAACCTGGATTCTCTGAACCAATTTAAAATTTTGATTTTTGCTATTTTAATGGATTTTGAATATTTAAAATGATTTATTTTAAATAATAACGACTAAAAATTTATTTTAATCGAAGTTAGAGCGAATAAATTTGTTTTAATTATAAAACGAGCCTGAAATGGCGCGCTAGTTTGAAAATTTGATTTTAAATTTCATATGAATGTACAGGATTCAAAATAAATCGGGTTTCAGTAAAACCAAAAATATTTGAATCAGTTTAATTATATCTTTCTAACAAATGTGAGAAATTGATATTTCACTTTATAAATTGAAAGTTGTGTCCAATTTAAAATTCAGAATAGCCACTATGGAATTTATGTGTATTTTAATATAACATATAGCCCTTAAAAAATAGCCATTTTGCAAACAACTTCCATTTTCGACGAAACCACTTTTGTTGGATCCGGAATGTCAAATTACTGTTAGGTTTTAAATTTCATAATTTTTGGATTTAATATGTGAGCGTGGTAAATTTAAATGTATTTTGACAGTTTCAGTTTGAATTGGATCACCAGAAGATGGCCATTTTTCAAGCGGTCTCCAAATTCGACAAAATTAGTTTTGTTAGGACTAAATCGTCAAAACATAGCTAGATTTATTTTTTTTATAATTTTTGGAGTCAGTATGTGGCCCCGTTAAATTAAAATGTACATTCAAATTCAATTTTAATTGATTTATATTTTAATTTAAA
The DNA here is from genome assembly GCA_030737875.1 of Allium sativum. NCBI lineage: Eukaryota > Viridiplantae > Streptophyta > Magnoliopsida > Asparagales > Amaryllidaceae > Allium > Allium sativum. The sequence goes on along the minus strand of CM060925.1, from coordinate 298,522,835 downwards.
CAAAAACTGGTCGAAATAGTCTAATTGGCTTCTAAAACATATCCCATTGTGTTCGGAATGAGGGTATTTAGCTAAGGGCGACAGTCGTTGGGTCTCATTTGGAGTTCGTAGTGTTAAACAAGAAAAAGTGGAATTAAATATTAGTATAAATCTAAAATTCTCAAAACCCTATTCCATCGTTTAGTCACAAACCCCGTCGGCCTTAGCTGAAACAAAGGCGGAAATTTTCCCCTTTTCAATCCCAAATCGCGGTCAAAATAAAATGAATTAGGTCATGGTTATAAAGTGAAAATCAAAGTGCTCCTCAAGATCTATAAGCTCATACGGTTATGATCTGAATTAGGGTTTGAATTGGGCAAAATCATGCCACAATGGGCTGCCATTCGCTGGGGATTTCCAGCGTGAGGAAGCATGCGAGCTGGGCCCCACGGCTAGCGTTGGTGGAGTGGACGACGGGCTTCGTTGTGGTGTAGGTTGATCAGCCTTAAGTGGCTCGTGTGGTGGTACGCAGGGGAGGATTAGAAGTCGACGTGGTTCGCGTTTACCTAGAGGGTTTCATTTAGGAAGATAATTAGAGAAAGGGGGATTAGGTTAATTTCTTTGATAATTATTAATTAATGTAATTAATTAATTATTTAAATTATACAATGTTCAAACTATGATATCTTATCCATACGGGCACAGAATTAAGCGAAACGAAATGCGTTGGAATCATGGCAAAGAGCACTACAACATGGAACTGACTAGAAGTGACTTGGAGCAAATTAGAATTCGAGGCGAATTTAAATCAAAACAGTACAGAAATTCAGAAACAAACACTGGAGGAGTGGAGATGAATGTGAGAACTCCTTCTCACTTTAATTATTTTACAGTTGAATATATCCTAGGTTGCAAATGGGGCTTAGAAGCCCCCAACACTATTTATTGTACAAGCCATGGTTTTTTCTTTGGGCTGTATTGTGTTGTGATTGTGATGTGAAATGAATAAACTATATAAAATATTCATATGATTGAATAAAATGTTTAATCATTAAAAATATTATTTTTAATGTGAAATAAAACTATATAAAATATTAATGTGTTGAAATGAATATTCATTTAAAAATCGGACGATTTGTCTATGTACATTCATTTAACTGACATTGATTGGGACAATAAATTTTACATATCGCCCAACTGCACAAATAAAATTTGTATTTGTTGATTGAAACCCCACATGGGTATTGGGATGATATTTGATGTACACTAATACCAATTGTTTAGCTATGTGTCAATCGATGGGTTGACATACTGTATAAGCATTATTTATTTATTTTAATGCTTATACAGTGGTAAAATGCACTTTGGATGTTGTATGAATTTTTGATGATCGTTTATCATTACCGTTGTATACATACGATGTATGAAAACCATATAACTGAAATTATATGGTAATTGGTTGAGTTTGATTCCAATTCAGAATTAACAATTTTTTTAATAATATCCAGTGTAAAAATTAGATATTTTGAAAATATTATCATTTTAATATTATAATGATAAGAAATATTCAATTTTGATTTGAAAATTGAAATGAAGTAGAAATCGTATTACAATGAATTTAAAACGAATTTATTAAGAAATATTCAATTTTGATTTGAAAATTGAAATGAAGTAGAAATCGTTTTAAAATGAATTTAAAACGAATTTATTAAGAAATATTCAATTTTGATTTGAAAATTGAAATGAAGTACAAATCCTTTTAAAATAAATTTAAAACAAATTAATTAAGAAATATTCAATTTTGATTCGAAAATTGAAATGAAGCAGAAATCGTTTTAAAAAGAATTTAAAATGAATTTATTAAGAAATATTCAATTTTGATTTAAAACTGAAATGAAGTAGAAATCGTTTTGAAATGAATTTAAAATGAATTAATTAAGAAATATTCAATTTTGATGTGAAAATTGAAATGAAGTTGAAATTGTTTTGAAATGAATTTATAAACGAATTTATAAAATACATTTTAAATGGAGACAGATGAAATATATATATATTATATATATTTAATGGCCTAAATAGAGCGCATCGCGCCGCGACCGTTTGTGAATTTTGACCATTGACTTTGAATTGACATTATGGGAGATCCGACCGTCGGATTCTTCTAAAACAGGAACCGTTGGGTTTGTATCGAAAAGAGCTTTCAAACGAAAATAATAAATTTGAAAACTAACGGTTGGATTTGGAATTATGTCTAAATTAAATTTGGAAAATGTCGATATAAGTGCAGTTCGATGACCGTTTATGGAAATCGACTGAAAGGGTCTTAAAAAAATTATAAAAATATTAATAATTTGTGTAAAATCATAATAAATGATTTGGAAAGAATTTGGATGAAAAATTACACGTTTGTAAAGATAAAAATATATTTTTATCAAAATGAACTGGTTATTAACTAGAATAATAATCCAATATTTTAAAGAAATAAATTGGATTTGAAATGATTTTAAAAATAACAAGAATTTTCCGACGAATAAATTGGAATTGATTTGGAATGGAAATAATCTTCGGAATATTTTGGTATTCGATTCCATGTTTATATGGATATTGTTGAGGAATTTGGAAGATATATATATAGTTATTCCTAATTTGATATTCATTGGTTTCAGAATTTGATATTGAATATAAGTCGATATAATTTCTATTCAGAGCCTTATATTTAATATCAAATTGGATTTTGGGTTTGTCATGAATGGAGTCTTCATTAACACTGTTCTTAAACCCCAATGAGAAAAGAATAATTTTTTTAAATAAGATTTAGTGAAATGTACCAATCGATTAATATTTAATTGGAGTTGAAATGAAATTGGATTTTTGGGTTTATCGTGAATGGTGTTTTAAATAACACTTGTTCTTTAATCCAATTAACAGTGAAGAGATGATTTGGAATTTCTAAATCTTTTTATTAAGATTTAATGGAATTTTCCAAAGTAAAGTTTTCCAATTTGTATAATGAATTGGAATTGAATGGAATTTGATTTGGTATTAGTGAGCTTCTGTGGAGGAAGACTGTTAATATATATGGAATTTAAAAGGCTTTGTCATTATTCCATTTATATTATTAGTTAGATACGGAAATTTATATCAATTATATTAATCTGTTTTCCATGAGAGTTCTAGTTTGATGGAATATGATTTTGGGTTTATTGTGAATAATGTTTTAAACGATATTGATTCTTTAACCCAGTTAAAGGCAGGATTAATTTTCCTAAAAGTTAAATAATCATCAAGTAGTGATTTTTGATATTAAAACTGAACTGGAGTTTTAATAGATCTTCAAGTAGATTGGAACGAATGAATGGTAATTAAATTTGCCAAAACACGAGATGTGGTATAAACCAAATAAACTTCGTTGTTGATATTGATTGATTGATTGTCCAGATTATGCTCAACCAGTTTATGAGCAAATATGCTTTTACAATTAGCATTGGGTTGGGTAGAATTATTTGTATGCTAACATCTTGTTAAACACTTCACGATTTGACTATGAGATGTTTAGCGATGTTGTTGAGTTCATTTCAAATTTAATGAATAATTTTGAAATGATATTTTTATTAAGTGAAAAGATATATATTCCCGATTTTGGACAGGGAATGTTTTTATAAAAATGTTTTATAAAACAGAAAGGATTTCGAGGCCTAAACCCGTTGATTTCGAAATGATTTGGAAGTGTATTATGGTTTTACAATATGGTTCGTCGCGTATCCGATTGGTTTCTATTCATAACGTATCTGTTTGGTGGCGGAGAATTTATTCTCTTGCTTAACACCCTTCTTTGATACGTACGAGCTCAAAGGTTATGTGATTAATAGTGACTAATCATACGTGTGAATTGCTGATGCGAAGTACTATAGTTTGGAAATATTTGCGATTATTATGTTGTGAAATGATTTTTCCCCACTTTGGGATATAAAATGATTTAGCAAGTATATGGCTAAAGATTCGGGTAACCCGAGAGTGACTAAAAGTATGAGGGCGGTGTAGTTCCCCAGAGTGTGGAATGGAGCATCGTCAGTGTAGCCTGCTCCGTAGTGGGAGGTGCACATATATATCGAGTTGGAGGGGCGCGTACAACCTGGTCTAAGGGTCGTGCACGATATTTGGTTGCATACTTGTTTGTATGCATTGTTATGTTTTGGAATTCATATTTCCAAAGATTTTGGTTTGAGATCCCGAAGTGAAATCTACTTTGATATGAGAGTTAGATATGTGTTTCAAATGATTTGAAATAAGTGTCAGGAAGTAAAGTCCAAAGAAATTATTTCTGTAAATTGGATTGGATTTGGAAGATCTAAGTGTGGTGATTAATCTAAATGGGTAGATTGGAAAATTGCATGTTGATTGATGCATTGTAGATCCATATCTCTATTATTGGTTGTTGTTTGTGCACTGGCATTCATGGGGGTAAAACCGTTCCGTGTTAGCGGTGTGGTCCTGTGATTTGCCTTATCATTTATATAAGTTAATTTTAAATGAAGAGTTTTTCATACCAGTCCCATGGCTGACTCGTAGTTTGTTTTTCCCTTGCAAACTCGGGTGCCCCTATTTTCCACACAGGCAGTCGAGTGGTTTGTTTTGCATATATTTATGTATTGAGTAGGATTCTGAATTGAAGCTTAAAGCTGTGTCCAGAGCATTGATAGTCTTCTGCTGTGTTATTTTATTTGTTTCCGCTGCATTGTATTACATTTATTATAAATTAATCTTCTGCTGTATTATTATTTTTCGATGTACTCTGATATATTTTGTACTATGATGTAATATTATTATGATGTTTATAAAATTCTTATGTTATTTATTCTGATATGTTTTATGTCCAGAGTTAGCATATCTGTGTTTTGAATGGTCTTGGTCGATTTAGCGATCGATTAGATCCGTGCAAAATCCGTATTGTTACAGGTGCTTCTTCTCTTCATGGAGTAGAGAAACCAAATGTGTTCCCCACTCGGCTATATGCCCAACCACTCTATGAATTGGATGTAAGTGCCGAGTAGAAAAGCGTACGTGTTCACATGAAGCTGCGTTGACGTTAGATGAAAAAGGGTAAGTTTGGCTCACATCCCTAATACGTTTGGAAATTAGGCTCAGGTCCCTGTGTTATTTTGATATAAATTACATCCCCATTTTTCGAAAAATCATCAACAAACCAAAAACAAAAAAATCATGAAAATTCATAATTGAATACAACAACTAATCTTCATCAAAATCATGTGTTACAACCATGAAAAACGTAACAAAAAAAACAAAACAAAAAACACACGAAACAACAATACTATTCATCAGATAATGCATATATTTGAAATATATGCATACATTTTTGCATAAATTGCAGTTATGCATCAAATTGTAGTTTTTATGCACAAATGTATGCAGTAATACTGCAATAAATGCATCGTTTTAATGTAATACCACGCTATGCATCTGTTTGCTCTAAAATAATAAATGCATCGTTTTGTGCATATACTCAATTCTGGTTTGTTTTTTCTAGCATATATCTTTTATGCATACATTTCAGCATTTATAATCAATAAATGCATACATGTATGCACATATTCATAAGCCTTCATCCTTTTTAACTTTTATGCATACATTTTAGCATTTAAGCAAAATTTATGCATACATTTCTGCAATGATTCGTAGCCCATGAATATTAGTTCATCTTTAATTGCATACATCTTAGCATATAATACAGAATATATGCATATATGTATGCATATATTCACCCAGATTTTTCAATATAAAAACTGGATGAATATATGCATACGTGTATGCATATATTCAGTATTTATGCAGAGATGTATGATTTTCTTTTTTTTCAGATTGCTTCTGGCAATATTTCCGATTTTTTATGTACCAGCGCATTTTTTCATTGAAAAGCACATAAGTCCCTAAAACAGGAACCTGCTTTACATTTCAAAGTTGGGGTGGATGTCGTTTGTATTTTGAACAATAATAAGGACGCGTGCCTAATTTTCACTGAAAAATGCAGAATTTCCTGGATGTATGGACATGACGGGGATACACAACCGATAGAGCACGTATGCCCATTCCAAGCGGTATAGCCCTCTGGGGGTGGTCATCATCCTTCCTGGGGACTAGAACTTCATATCAAGATATTCCACACTTTACACAACTTCGCTTCAGTAAAGCTTCATTGATTCGAAAAACCGAATATAACGGATTCTCCAGAATATTCGGATCTTCCATCATGTTCAGTGCCAAAGAATACCATCTTGTTTGTCGCGAACCTTCTCTTCTCCTTGCGGTCCAACTCCAGCGGGTTCTGCTTCCGCTTGGATGACCGGCTCATCCACATGCTCGCCTGAATATTGCAATCCTTCAGATTGCTCCTCCTGGTTATGCATATAATGCATGCTCATTCATTGGTAAAGGGTAGAAGCTTCAGAAGTATTAATTTTGCTACTTGCGCGGATGGAACCGTATGAGGATTTAAGAGAAGTAGATGGTTGTTCTGCGGTTTCGACAACCAAGCCTTGAAGTTGTATGGAGCCTTCTTATGCCATTGCAAACTATACTCTCAAGATAGTTGCGTTATTAACTACACGAAAACCTGTACCTCCTGTGTTGGTGTAAATTGCCATGGAACATGTGATGTCGTTCATGCTGATGCAAAAACAGAAAAAAAAATTAGGATGCACCGACGATTTCCAATTTTATAAACTTAAACCATTATCATCGCTAATCGTAGTCGTAGAATTCACATCAAGTCGTGATTATGTCGTGACCGGGTTATAAATCAAGTTAAGAAGTTGATGGTTAAGTCATGTGTTCATAGTCTGAGTTTATGCTCTAATCCTATGTGCATGTCCGAATTGTTAGGCCAAATGGGCTTGCTTTTCAAGCATTAAAGTGTTAAATGACAAAACGTTCAATTTTGATCCTAACTCGATCGTGCGATGTTGCAAAACGATTTGAATTCACGAACTCAAGTTTCAAAGTCAAAATTTTAAGTGTTCCGGGATACGAATTAAAATTTCGTATCCCCTAGCTTAGGAGAATTTCATACTCCGAAAAAGCTGAGTGTTCTGATATACAAAATTTAAATTTCGTATCCTATAACACTGGTCTTTATTCTTTCACCAAGTCTCCTCGTTTCCTTCCAATTCCTTCCACCGATCCTACCCCTACTCACTTTTTTGTCTCCGCACTCTCTGCCTCTTGAGATATGAAGTTTTAGATACCCAACATAATTTGGTATCCCAAAACTTGAACTTTTTTCTTTGGAATCACCCAAGATTTCATATCCTTGAGATCCTTTGTATTTCATATCCCATCCTCTCTTTCGAATTTCGTACGCCACCAAGAAAACCTCCATTTTCGTATTCTAACCCTCCTAAAAATTCGAACTCTCCTTCCTCCACCACCATGGCTGAAGTCGTCTTCTCCTACTTCACACCACTCCTCAACAACGAAATGAATGTTTCCGTAACCAAAATTGAATTTGACACGAACACGGATTCAACCACACTTGAGTTCAGAGCCATATGCTAGGATCATTCGTGGGTATAAATAGTTCGCAAAGGGCACTGTTGGTGGTTACTGATGAGTCATAGTTGGGGTACGAAGTTCGAAGAGTCCCAAAAATACCTAACTTCATGAGTATGAAAAATGGTAGGAAAGGGATGTGGGGTTTTTAGATCTCGTGATTATAGAGTAGGTGGGCAGGCACTCCGAAAACCTAGAATTCTTCTAAGCGTCTAGGACTGGTATCGATCCCGCTTAAAAAATCATAAAGAAGTTGAAGGACAAAAGGGGGAGAAGAAAGAGAGACCACGATTACTCCGGGATTGGTGAAAAATTCTTGGGCCAAACTAGGGAAAAGATTGTGCATATGCGTTTTCGATATTTTGATTGCCGAAACAACTCGACTCGCTAACAAATCGTGTGTTCACGAACCTAAACAATTTAAGAGTACAAGCCAAATGATCAAGTTTCTGATTCAACAACGCTTTCAAAAACTAACCTACGTGATTGCACACCCATGACCCAAAACATATCATTTTGATTATGTTTTATATAAACTCTGATCGTATCGTGTAAAACTAGATGCAAACACTGAGGGCATACATGACATGGTACCGACAACGACTCATTTACATTCCAACGTAAGAGGAAGTTAGCGACTAACGTTTAATTTCTTGATCAGGAATTAGACACACACTTGGGCAACTAGCAAGATTTCCAGTCTAAGTAACTAGAATTGTTAACAATGTTGGAACCGCATACTTAAACCAACGAGATTCGACAAAGCATCATTACCACTCAAAAGCGCCGTGCTCATAGGAATGTACTACCCAATGAAAAAGGTCACAAGCAATCGCTCGATGTAACTTGGAGATCGTTCTGACTTCCAAAAATGCTTGTCTCAACTCAAAGCACGCCATGCTCCCATAAGATATACTTTGATGGCCAATGTTACTCGGCCTTTGGGTTTGACTACCAGAAGCAGTCCACACGACTCAGCCCATCACATGGTTAGGAGGCCTAAAAGTGTCGTCAAAACATCTGAGAATCAAGCTGAGTTGGAGTCGTTCAAGTATAGCAGTCACGACTCTTCGAAACTGCTTAAAAGTGGCTAAGTAGTTGGGGATCGGTATAAATCTCCTTCCAAATTTAGTGTCCCTCCTTTTTCCCTCACATTTCGTTTCCTGGCTCATCCCTTCACTTTTCGTATCCCCACTTCACCATTCCAAATTCGTATCCCTAAGTTCGAATCCCTAAAATATAATCCATAGTTCAACCAAGTATAGCGGGGTCGGTGAAGACGATTTCATATCATGGATACAAAGAAGAAAAACATGAGGAACAAGAACTTTGAAGTGGCAAGGGAAACAAGCTAAGTCCCCGGGATACATACCGATCCCGGGAGACCAAAAAGGCGGGCATATGCCCATGTATCCCATATCCTACTTGCTCCCTTCTGCTATAAATACCCACCATTCTACTATGAGAAGAGGTTGAATTTTTGTTCTCTTGTCACTATGGAAAGAAGATATTGACTACTTGACTCTCAAGCTTGATCCATCACTTCGGGAAGGAGAAACCTACTTCTCTTTGGAAACTTAGACTTTTTATGTTGCATAGGCATTTCAGGAAGAAGAACTTGAGCTCCATTTTGGACCTTATTGAACATACTTTCCACCATTGTCATTGTAATCATCAAAAACTATTATTCTCACCATTTTACTTTGTCTATGAAGTGAATAAAAGGGCAAAATTTCAAAGTGGAAGCTGGTTCTCATGGACCGAACCACTATAAACACTGTGTTGATTTACTTTTCTGCATATTTTTTCATACTGGACATTTAGTCTCATTGTCTTCGAACTCGTTGGGTGTTGTGCCAATTTTTGCGCATTAACATATGTGAAGTAGGGACAGAGAAGGCTATGGAGATTCTTTTATTCTTGTACAATTTCCTCTTTTGTTATTATGAGTAGCATATATTGTCTATGTATTGGCTCTGTGTATACAAGGACATGACAAGTATGACTTTCCATACCTATGTTTCTTATACTATTACAGCTTATGTAGTATTTTTAGAGTTCTTTGTCGTTCACACCAGACTGTTGTCTAACACAAGGTTTTATGTTTCCACTTATTACCTTTGGTGCTCACCGACGATGCTGATGAGTATTTGAGGTGACAAGTATTATCTTTGCTTAGAGCTACGGAGGTGGATTTGTGGGACGCGATACATTTTCGTATTGTACTTGTGTTATTGATGATTATTCTACTGTATTGCACTCTGGAGACTTAACAGTCTTATTTAATATTTGCGGCAATTTATTAGTATTTTTATTCATTCCTTGTATGAACTCTGTTGTTATGTATAATTGTATGATTTGTACTCTGATTATATGGTTTATATAGTTATTACCATCTCGCCTGTTATATCTTCTATTATATATTATCTGATACGACGTGAGATATTCGATAGGTTATGTGGATATGTTCTGTGTTTTGTCCCTTCTTTCTCTTCTTTTCTCTTCCTTTCTATTTTATTTCTTTCCCTTTCTCTAATTTCTTTCTCACAACAATTTTTCTACACTGATGGTGTATGGCGGTCGTTACACAAGCACATCGGTTATTACAGATCTTGGACTATAGTTATATGGTCATGCCACTTGGGTTGAAAATTGTCAGAATAACATACGGTTGGCTAGTAAATCGCATGTTCAAAGATTGAATTGAGAGGTCGGTGGAGGTTTACGTATATGGCATGCTTGTAAAGTCACGACGATCGACCAACATGTGGATGACTTAACGAAGATGTTCAACGTTCTTAGCCAATAGGGAATGAAACTCAACTTTTTGAAATACACTTTTGGTTTTGCATCAGGGAAGTTTTTGGTTTCATCGTCAACTCTTGCGGGATTGAAGTCAACCTTAAGCTGATAGTAGCTATACAGAACATTTCGGAGTCATGGAAGATTAAGAGTCTAAATGGGAAGGAGGTCGCTCTGAGCCGACTTATATCCAGAGCGATTGACAGGTGAATTCCTTTTTTGACCTAATAAAGTGTTTTCACCAAAAAATAGCTCAAAAACCAAAGGTACGTGAACCATACTACACCAATGTGGTTAGAAAGTAAATGGAGCTACACTCAATCAAAAATTAAAAGTAAAAATGTAAGGAATGTAGAATGGAGACAAAGTTTTAGAGTGGTTCAGCCCTAAGCTAGGCCTACTTCCACTATGAAGGTTGTTTGCATTATCATGATGATTACAAAGCATGTAAATTCTCTTTGTTCATACATTTTCTCATTCTCTCAACTCTCAACATATCCTCACTCTTACATACAAATCTCGCTTAGATTTGCGGGATTCAATGGAGGAATGGTGGAATCCATGGAGGAGAAGAACGAATGAGCGACAAAGAAGGAGGATGCCTTTGATCTCTTTCACTTATAAGATTTCAATAGATGCCATGGCCAAATGGATGAAGATTCTTCAAGTGGAGATGATGATGGTTGAGAATGCTTAAGGAATGGTGGAGGAAAGAATTTAACAGCACTTCGTGATGTTCAGGAGTCTCCCCTCCTTACGGTGGAAGCCATGGCCTATTTATAGGTGAGCCCCTTGAAGAAATGAGCTGAAATCCGTATACACAGGTCGCGGGTCGCTTGTCTCATTAATTACCAAAATGCCACTGCCTAGGTGTAGCCAACTATCGGCCACTATTTCCAGCTGTTCAGTACAAGTGACTTCATAAGAGCGAGCGACTTTGTGGGAGTGAGCGATTGCATAGATCTGAGCAATTTGGGCGAGCGATCAGGTGAGGAGTACACAGGCGATTGGCCAGAGTTCTTGTATTGATGTATAGGCGAACGATCAAAGCTTGTAGATCAAAATGTAACTGGTATTTGATCGGCTGATAGGGAGCATGTGATTGAAACGTTAGTAATTGATTGAGGAATGAATGGGAGACTGTCATTGCAATCTATGAGCGGGCATGGGATACATGTGCGACCTCTGATTTCTTCGTGTTTCTTTCTAGGCTCAATCGTCCGGAGTAGCATGAACGAACGACTTCAGAGTGGAGCATGTGACTGGAACCAAATCTTCTCTTCGTCTTGTACGACCGGTTTCTTTGGTATAAAGATGAGCGATTTCTTCAAATATAGATGATCTTTGCAGGATGTGCGAGCCTTACTATTTTTCTGTCGTGCCATTCTTGAGCTAGCTTCGTGTGCACGACCTCTCTGCAAGGTTGTGCTGCGTTGTATGACCAATCCTGATTATGCTAAGCGGATAGCCCATCTTGTTCTGATGTTCAAGCGACTTTCTTTGACACAAGTGACCAATCTTTTCTCCCATGCTCGGACCGTGGCTTATGTTTGACCTTGTTGTGTACGAACGCCCTTGGTTGAGGCATGAGTATATGAACCTCATGAGTCTTACGGTTCTAACTAGACTTAATCATTCAATTTACGTATGATTCTTAAGGGATAAACATTTGCGCCTCGAAGTTTGTAATTTTTAACTTGTAAAGATTACATGCTTCGAAATAATGAAATGTAACATCATTTGATGTATTAAGTCCAGTTTCCTGTAAGACGAGCATACTTACTGACGGCTCGTGCTTATACAAAGTTGAATATCCTTATAATCGCTCGTACACAGACGTAGTTGTTTGGTGACTGATCTGATGGGCTGTTTTTCGGGTATAGTTAAGCGGGTTATCCAAACCTGACCGAGCTGGCGTGTCACTTCAATCTATAAGGGCATTTTAGTCTTCTTTAAATACTACTCTTCCTTTTTCCATCCTTTATGTATTTCATCTTTCTAAAAATCCCGCTTTAATGGCGGCTCTGCTGTAGAAGATTCCCTACTGCCTCCGATTATTACCTTCCTCTATTTATCATCTCGCCTGATCTTTCTAGGCTGAGTTTCTTCAATCTCGGAGTACATGATATGTTAAAAATGATATTATAGCAAAATGGTTTTTATGAATGCTATCAAAAACATAGTAGCTTAAACTTAAAATGCAAAATAACTTTATTATTATTTATTTTGGGAAATATCATTCATACTTTAAATCGTAATATGCTTAAAACAGGAATATTGTTAGACAGGAAACATTAAAAGGATCTAAAACGTTAAAAAATTCAACATAAATAGACCATAAAATACATAACTTCATAAGTAATATGTATGTAAAAAGATGAATATGAAAATGATAAGCATTGTAAAACATATACGAACATACAATATAGTCATTTAACATGCAAGATGTAAAATAACAAAAGATTGATATGGCTAGATTTGAGTTTTTTAATTATAGTTCTAGTTCAGACACAAATTTAAATTTTAACCAAAAAAACTAAGATCTTGGATGATATTCCAGTATTTCGTTTCGGTCGATATATCGTTCGATATTGTAATATCTCGGGTGATATATTCGAAAGGAGATTTAGAGTGATAATTATTGTTTCATTTTGAAAGGAGCACAAAAAAAAAACGAGATCTTGGAGGAGATTTCGGACGATATTTGTGAGATTTGAAACATTACCAATGCCATATAACCTTGATATTGTTACATTGTTTCATGTTTTATTTGTTGCTGGTTGCATCCATTTATTATGCGTGACCAGTAGTTATCTACAACCGACCGGGCCAGAACCTTTGTATATGCAGGGGTCACGTACGACCTGTCGAGACTGGTTCATTTTTGTTTGCTGAATTTTCCTTGTAATGCCTAATATGTAGTGACAAGTCTTACCACACACTTTTGAGCTCACAATTTTACCTTCGGTTGCTTATACTATCAATAGATTTTGAAGACTAGATATAGTCGATGGTTTTTAGTTTGAATGGCACATTCACTCAAAGTTGCTTTCCTTAATTATTAGCAACCTAGCTGTAACTTATTTCTCAAACATACCTATCTATGTAGAAATGCAAACTAAAAACCAGTTTAGTCAAGATCCCAAAAAGGGTGCCATGTCTGGAGAGCCTAGAGGTTCTGGTCAGGTGACTGAAGCTGCCCCGGCTGTTGGTCCTGGAGTGAATATTAGCCAAATTTATCCCCAACCCTGAATCCTTGAATGGATGCCCTTTGACAGCTGTAAATTGATGCTCTCATTTGCCATATATCAGCAAATATGTTCTCATTTCGGATTTTCAAATGGTGAAACTAGATTTCCAAAGAAAGATGATTCGGCCTACCGTCCGCCCCTGGATATGTAGTAGTTGATCATCGTATGTTGTCCAATGGGGCGGTTCCTCCTTTTAACTCCTATCTAGAGTCCATTTTGCGGTGTATGGCCATTGCCCCATACTAGTTGCATCCCAATGGATATCATATTTTATTATGGCTATATATACTTTTTATGAGAGTCAAGCAACGATCACCTTCGTTTCTAGATATATGTTACTTATATGCTTTCAAAAGAAGGGAGCCTGACAGTCCCTCTTTTATTTTTATGGAAGGCAAACATTGTAGGATTATTACTGGCTTAACAGATGGTGTCAAGGGGTTTCCAGATCAACATTTTTATGTTCAATGTCCTAGTAACTTTTACGGGCGGTGGATGGAAGGAGTTAACTACCCTTGTTTTGGAATCTTTACTTTTTCCCCTTTTTTATTGGTTCTCTTTCCATTTTGCAGTAATTCTTTGGTTGCTATTAACAAGACTGGGAGAAGTAGACATGTGTTGCTTTCAGAGGGAAGCCTTCATAAATATCAGTTACTCCATCCTTTACGATCCATTGATAAAACCTTGGCTTACACATAAAGTGCCATTGGAAAATCCCTTACCAAAAAGAAACGCTTAGTCCTCGGTGATAGTAGCCAATCTTCACCGGGATCTTCTTTGCCTTTGATTACTAAAGGGAGTGATAAAGGAGTAGATGTAAACATAGATGGTACAAGAGATAATATAACTTCTGAAAAAATTATTGAAAATCCTGCTCCCTTTATTATTCAAGAAGAGAGTTCCAAATGAACTTTTGGAGGCTTAGGAGATTTAGATACCATTAATTATCTTAGTCAGGGTGATATTGTGGCTTCTGATCCTATAACGTTTGATATGGAGAGAACTCGAGAATCTGCTCAACGGCCTGGGAAAGCATTTGATTTAGGAACTGTCCTTGAAATTGGTTCGTTATTGGATGTGCATTGAAATATGATTACTATAAGCATTTTATGCTTTCCCGCAAGTCTTATTGTATGCTCGTTAAAGTTTTGCTTTGTTCCCTTGACCAAATATAAGCATAAAACACTCATTATCAGATAGTTTCTCCTAACAAGCTGGTTCTATTGATCCACAAAGTCTTTTACAGTCTCGCCTTTCTCATCACTTGAAGCGCTCCCAGTCTGTAACGAACTGGGATTTTCGACTCCGAAAATCAACATCAAACTACCATGTTGACCCTTTCAGACATCGAACATTCCAAATCATTAATAGAAAGAATTTAGAGGGTAAGATAAGAAAGAAAGAAATATTAGAATAGAAGAAGAAGAAGAAACAACACAACACAGAGTCTCACATCGCAGCGGAACAAAATATAATATAGAAGTAAATCTTTATTGAGAACTTTAAAATACTTACAGTATCAGAGTACATCATACCATGGGACAGTTATAATAGTCTGTTCCCATATACAACACACAGCGGAATAGTAGCAATATCATACGTCTGAACATCTCCAGCTCGTCTCTTCATAGCAGTCGATAACCTGAACCTGTACAACCCGGTCTAACCCGAGCATTTACAAAACACCGGGTCAGTCTGGTGAACCAGAGTGAGATAAACTCGCACAGCAATAAGGGTGAACCATCCAATCATGATTTTAAAGTTAAAAACCTTTTCAAAGAAAAAGATAATCGTAAGACCAAATCCACACATAAACACGGACGGTTTTTACCTTACGATAACCCAAAACAGTTTTGAAACCAATATCTTGTTCTGATATTATAATAATGTCTAAATACAAGTAAATATCAATTTAGTGGAACGCTTGCATCTCACATTCCACATATATAGTATACAATCAAAACCGCAGGCGCTTATTGGAGATTGGATTCCAACTTGACAAGGTATGGGTCCACCTTCCGATAGTGTATCTCTAGAGACGAATACACTGGGTTCAACAAGAACGTCTTGCAACCCGGCCCTCACATGACCGACCACTCATTTCGCTTGAGTGTATCGAATGTATATCACCGACGGTTGGGATCAGCAACCGTCTCCCGAAAAGGGACAGCATCAAAACATAGATTTAAGAACAAATAGGATTTCCTCTAGATAGGTGATCATACACCCTAATGGGAGCGACCCACATAGCCATGCTGCCTGCCCGATTTTTGTCATTTCCCGGTTGATGAGGCTTGAGGCCAGAATTTATCTTTGAACATCTGGTCACCATTCACTTTGAATGCCACATCGTCAGATCCGTCAGATATCACTAATTGACGTCCACAAAAATACTCTAGCTGGAAGCTAAGAGAACGGCAACTCCCCGCCAACAACTATCGTACGTTTGAAGAAATCAACGTACGTGACCCTTTGGAAATACTCTGTCAGACATCCGTCCATACAAGTCATCCAGGAATAGGATGAACCGAAGGCACTCTCCTACTGCATCTAATATAGGAATCACCCCATGGATCAGTAGCGAGAAGTCCTTGCAATCCATAGATTTCAACCACGACAGAATCACAGTTTATCTCTGCTTGCCAGGCAGAGAACATTAGTGGTTCTTCCATTTATGAAAATCCACGGTCTTCAATGCTCCATCTCGATCATCTTCTGATATCTTCACGTATTTATTGGACGGAATGGTTTTCGAATATAAATTCGATCCCGGACTTTCCGTACCAACAATCGTATTGGTCAGATTTGATAGTCGGTGTTTTAACTATCAAAATACTCAGTGTTTTCAAACATGACACGCCAATGAGTTCCCTGGTTCAGTATTCAGCGTCACTTGGCCTTTTATTAAACTGATTTACTGTTGTTAAATTAAAACTTCTAACTCCTTCAAATATTCAAAAATACGATATTTGAATACTTCTAATTCGATTTAACTCTAATCGATTAACTCTAATTGATTAACTAATACTCGACTTAAATCCATTCGCTTGACCCTAGATCGCAACGATCACAATGGTTACGCCTGATTCCCTCAGGAAACATCCGACCGCCGTAGGCTATCTGCAGCCCTGCGAATTACGCTAGTAGTCGTACGAAATGGCACTTATCTTGAAAAACTATGTTTGACTAACTCTAGCTCGAATAACTATATTCAATTTCCCACTTAAATCTTCTTTCAAATCATCTTTTAAATTCGGAAATCCATTAGTTTTAACAAAGAACTTTATAGCACATATGTTATAACAATAGCATTATAATTACTATTTAGAATTACAAAACAACAGCGCTATAATCGCTGTTTAGATCACAAAAACATTTACTATAGCAACAGCGCTAAAATCGCTATTTAGATTTACAAAACATATATTATAACTATAGCGCTAAAATCGCTGTTTACAAAACACTTATTAAAGTTTAACCATTCATCTCATTTCTTATGCTCATAATTGTAGATCTGATTAACATCAGAACAAATCGAAGTCTTAAATAAATAAAATATTTATTTATTTACTTTTCTTTTATAAACCTTTATTCAAAATAATATATTCAACATCCAACTCCAGTTATAAAGTAAATTTTATAACTTCATCTTTATCGATTCACTTGACGGTGAATCAATATTTATAACACGCTTGATTTTTATAGGCCATACGCTGCCAAATACCCAACCAATATCACTCATTGGTTTAAACCGAACAGATGTTGAATAGTCAATAATCAACCATCAAATCAATCCCACAAACAGATCAGTTCATATATGAGCATATGAGAATAAATAATACATTTGAGGGATCCGGTTGGGTCCCTCCAACCTGTTCGTCCCTGTATTCAAATGGTTTTCTCAAATCAGACTGTTCAGTTTTGTTTAACTGATAAACTAAAATAACAACCATTTAACATTAACCACAAGCAATTCAAACAATGCAACCATTTTAAACACGTTTATAAATAAACGTGACCAACCAAGGTGAGTTACCTTTATTGGAACCAATCGTTAAAATAACGATTTGGTATTTCACTGAAATTAAACACGGTTTAATTTCATCGGTTAAATCAACAGATCAATGTATAACTAGCAAAATAGTCAATCATTGGCAAGCAGAGCACCCAGAATAAAAAAACACCCAATTTATATAAAATATAAAAAGGGTAACTGAGTGAGTTTAACTCACCTTGATCTGTTTCGCGTTAAAACAATTTGTTTCGATTCCTCGCAACTCCATCTAATCCTGCTTCATGATGTTATATCCGTCAATATGATCACCACGTCCTTTGGTTTGTCCAAATCTGTTGACATACGGTTATATTATTTAAGATTTAAGGCACAGTTTTTCTTCATTGCAACTTTTTCTAACCCGATCGTCATGAAACCGATGAACGCTTTACTGTGAGGAATGTAACACTATTCGCAATTTTAAATAATACCGTATAAAATTTTCACGTCCTCAACTATACGTAAACAAATGTACCATGTTTAGAAACTCCATGGTATTTTCAGTGTTCATTTTTACGAAGTGTAGCATCATATGATTCCTTAAATGCCCAACTGAATACTTGACTTTATCAAAACGGTGTACTGCAAATTTAGTTACAGTATAATAAGACTGCATTATCTTTTAGTAAATTCATGTCTGTAATATACGAACTAATTATGTAATATTATATATTATTAATCAAATTAGGACTTACAGTGATGGTTAGTCACGTAACACTTAACTAGACACTTTAATCATAAATTGGGTATATAATATATGAACTTACTGTTCATTTTCTTTTATACTATTACCTGTTGAATTACCCGGACCTATGATCCGCTTCTTCTCCATCTGTTTATGGCTAACCCCATCCCATCAACAAACATGCTACTACCCCGTAGCAAACGAACCCTTCAGCTTCCTCCAAAAATCTGCCACGTGTCCATGCAGAGAACCCATGCTATTTCACGTTACCAGCTCCGCCGAGATCGTTAGACGGCTCACCCTCCCGACGCACCATTTGCAGATCCCCACCCTGCTGCCTTTTTGTACCCGTCACCCAGATCCACTACCCATTTTCGTCACTCCCAGATTCTCTTTTTTTTTTTCCTCTTTTTAATAGGGCCGAAGTCCATATAGGTAGTTCCCTCTTGTTCGCATTTACCTCGTCCAGGCATGCAACTGCCAATTTCCTTTTCTCTTCACCAGTACAGACCAACGCCAAGCTTTCTTGCTCGAAACCCCACCATCCAGTATCGCTCAAAACTCCACCATCGCACCACGTTTTGTGCCGTCTTTCATCACCACAGTTCCCACAAACGCTGCGGCCTTCGGCGGTTTTATGGTCACCGCAAGTCACTGCAGTGGATCTCCTTTGGTCGGAACGTTTGGTGCGATGAGCTGAAGTGATTAGCTTTAGGGTTATTTCTATTTTGATTATAGGATTTGTCGGAATTTGAAGGGAAAAGGAATTGGAAATTTCCGTCCATTCATTGAAAAGAAGGTGGAGGCGCTAGTTACATTGAAGAAGGTTGCTTTTGGTTAAAATACTGGAGGAGGAAGTTTTCGTTCCCTTTTTGTTGCTCTAGGGAATGACCGAGCATGTGTATATATAGTGGCCAATACCTTGGCACTCACGTAATTAGGGGATATTTTATATATATTTTGCACAGAGATTGTTCCCTTCGTTTACAATGCACATGGACGCTGCAATTGGTTTCAGCGAGTTTTCCTTTCGTTCTCAGACTCACACATGGTTACGTACGAATGTGAAGAGATTGATTTGAATTTGTCGGGTTGCAGAACTTAGGTTGGCAAATAAAAAGAATAGAGGTTGACTTACAAATGTTTAATTATATCGAAACTTCGCGGTAAAGTATTTGATAAAAACTACCACAAACGATTTCTATTTACTGATAAAAAGGTTGTTCTTGATGTAAAACGATATTCCGGACCCAATGGGACATGTTTCGTCGCAATCCGAGGTCGTATGAAAATTTTTCCTTTATGAAACCGGAAATAAACACGCATTTAATTTTTCCACGATCACCAGATAAATCAAATCAACTCGAAACTGCGAAGTCTGATAATAACTTTTCGATACGAACCCAACGACACTAATTTCGTCGCATTCTGAGACTGTTTGCCCGATAGGCTGTTTTTACCCTGAACCGCCCTGCCCTTTTTAACGCCAAATTTCTCGATCTCTAAAAATAACAAACTATATATCTATCCTGACTATAATCGATGCTACGAACTCAACGGAACTGGTTTCGTCGAAAACAGAGTCCGTTTGCAAAACGGCTACTTTAAAGGCCTATAATTTAATAACGATTTTCCATAGCGACTATTTCAAAATTTGATTTAGCCATAACTATCAAACTATAACACGAAATCTAGATTTTCCTCTTTCATATGAAAATTATCATTATTACGGTTCCAACATTTCTTGTTTCACAGAAATCCAACTTATATCGAATCCTGTATTCTCAATTGAAGTTCAAAACTCCAATTTACGAACGGCACGCCATTTTCAAGCTCGAATTTATATTATATATAAATTATAACGTTCAACTTCGTTTCAATAACGAATTAAATATTAAATTCCATTAATATTCCCGATATAATATTTAAAATAAATAAATTAAATTAAATATTTAACGGGCAAAAACACGGGTCGTTACATTCTTCCCCCCTTAAAAAAATTTCGTCCTCGAAATTGCTAAGGTAAGAAAGAACGTTATAAACTCACTAACATTCAAATCCAATTTTGTTTAAATCAAAATCAATTCAATATTGTAAATAAATATTTTCAAAAATATCGAAATTTTCTAATACTTTAAATTTTCGAAAATTTTTGCCAGCACCTCCTCTGTACGACTCAATCGGTACAACCACAACTCGCCTCTCTAGGCCTTCTCCTATCCAAAAGAAAATAAAACAGCCAAGCGGCTTGCCAAATCGGCTCACAAATCTCCAAACCTATATAAAAATAAACGTGTACCTTTTTGTCGGGCATATCATTATATCCTTTCCATCTGCTACCATGTCAGCTTATACAAATGCATTCCCAACAAAATTCCAACTTTATCCTCATAACCAAATCCTTCACGCGTCCCAGCCATATTCCATTCTTAACTCAATTTCCATCCATTATCAATTTCGACTCTTAACTTACCAGTCCAGCACCATTTCAGATTCCTGCCTCCACAATTCAAAATCTGATTCCACTCGATATATTATATCTCGATTCAATTCCCAATTAATTTGTTTCAATTCAATTCATATTTTCTTTCACAATTTTTTTTGTTTTGTTCAAACAATTCCCCTGGGAGTTTTTAAACAGTAGCTCTTTCAAAAGTCAAATATTCCTTTTCAGGATTCAAAACAACTTGTTTTTCTCAAAGCAATTCAAAACAAGATTTTTGGTAGTAATCCGTCACTTAAAACTCGGAAATGAACACTGATGATGTGGCCAGCATCATCAGAGTTATTTCCCAGCTATCAAAGTGAGTTCAGTACTATATAACCATTCAAAATCATATTTAAACACCTCCATTTTGAAATCTATTTCAAAATATCATTCACGATGCTTGTAAACCAATTTAAAATCTTCCAGGATCTTAAAATTCTCATATATCCAATCCAAGTTCATTTGCAAACCCCTTTTCCACTTTTAGGAATTTAATTCCAATTCTGATTTTATTTACAAATTTAATAGATCTGCTTTTATTATACGAATTCTAATTGGTTATTTATATGACCATTTCAATTATAATCAACCAACACATCCAATATATGATAATACTTCAAATATTAATCATTCTCTATATATCAAAATATAATTTGGATAGATTATTTCATTTACCCTCTTTCAAAACATACTGTGTCGGTTTATCGTACTTGAGTGTTTGGTAATCCCTATCGATACAGTGGATCAAACTGATCGACCAGAACTCACAGACAGCTCAAACAAATAAATCTCCACAATACAAAACAAATTTTTACAAAATCTACAAATACGTTCACTCGTATATTATACACTCAAACTCAATCTAGGATGTTACTAACCCCATCTCTATTGAGTCACGCCACAGAGCCAAGGTAATTACTTAACCAACAGCTCTGATACCACTGTAACGAACTGGGATTTTCGACTCCGAAAATCAACATCAAACTACCATGTTGACCCTTTCAGACATCGAACATTCCAGATCATTAATAGAAAGAATTTAGAGGGTGAGATAAGAAAGAAAGAAATATTAGAATAGAAGAAGAAGAAGAAACAACACAACACAGAGTCTCACATAGCAGCGGAACAAAATATAATATAGAAGTAAATCTTTATTGAGAACTTTAAAATACTTACAGTATCAGAGTACATCATACCATGGGACCGTTATAATAGTCTGTTCCCATATACAACACACAGCGGAATAGTAGCAATATCATACGTCCGAACATCTCCAGCTCGTCTCTTCATAGCAGTCGATAACCTGAACCTGTACAACCCGGTCTAACCCGAGCATTTACAAAACACCGGGTCAGTCTGGTGAACCAGAGTGAGATAAACTCGCACAGCAATAAGGGTGAACCATCCAATCATGATTTTAAAGTTAAAAACCTTTTCAAAGAAAAAGATAATCTAAGACCAAATCCACACATAAACACGGACGGTTTTTACCTTACGATAACCCAAAACAGTTTTGAAACCAATATCTTGTTCTGATATTATAATAATGTCTAAATACAAGTAAATATCAATTTAGTGGAACGCTTGCATCTCACGTTCCACATATATAGTATACAATCAAAACCGCAGGCGCTTATTGGAGATTGGATTCCAACTTGACAAGGTATGGGTCCACCTTCCGATAGTGTATCTCTAGAGACGAATACACTGGGTTCAACAAGAACGTCTTGCAACACGGCCCTCACATGACCGACCACTCATTTCGCTTGAGTGTATCGAATGTATATCACCGACGGTTGGGATCAGCAACCGTCTCCCGAAAAGGGACAGCATCGAAACATAGATTTAAGAACAAATAGGATTTCCTCTAGATAGGTGATCATACACCCTAATGGGAGCGACCCACATAGCCATGCTGCCTGCCCGATTTTTGTCATTTCCCGGTTGATGAGGCTTGAGGCCAGAATTTATCTTTGAACATCTGGTCACCATTCACTTTGAATGCCACATCGTCAGATCCGTCAGATATCACTAATTGACGTCCACAAAAATACTCTAGCTGGAAGCTAAGAGAACGGCAACTCCCCGCCAACAACTATCGTACGTTTGAAGAAATCAACGTACGTGACCCTTTGGAAATACTCTGTCAGACATCCGTCCATACAAGTCATCCAGGAATAGGATGAACCGAAGGCACTCTCCTACTGCATCTAATATAGGAATCACCCCATGGATCAGTAGCGAGAAGTCCTTGCAATCCATAGATTTCAACCACGACAGAATCACAGTTTATCTCTGCTTGCCAGGCAGAGAACATTAGTGGTTCTTCCATTTATGAAAATCCACGGTCTTCAATGCTCCATCTCGATCATCTTCTGATATCTTCACGTATTTATTGGACGGAATGGTTTTCGAATATAAATTCGATCCCGGACTTTCCGTACCAACAATCGTATTGGTCAGATTTGATAGTCGGTGTTTTAACTATCAAAATACTCAGTGTTTTCAAACATGACACGCCAATGAGTTCCCTGGTTCAGTATTCAGCGTCACTTGGCCTTTTATTAAACTGATTTACTTTTGTTAAATTAAAACTTCTAACTCCTTCAAATATTCAAAAATACGATATTTGAATACTTCTAATTCGATTTAACTCTAATCGATTAACTCTAATTGATTAACTAATACTCGACTTAAATCCATTCGCTTGACCCTAGATCGCAACGATCACAATGGTTACGCCTGATTCCCTCAGGAAACATCCGACCGCCGTAGGCTATCTGCAGCCCTGCGAATTACGCTAGTAGTCGTACGAAATGGCACTTATCTTGAAAAACTATGTTTGACTAACTCTAGCTCGAATAACTATATTCAATTTCCCACTTAAATCTTCTTTCAAATCATCTTTTAAATTCGGAAATCCATTAGTTTTAACAAAGAACTTTATAGCACATATGTTATAACAATAGCATTATAATTACTATTTAGAATTACAAAACAACAGCGCTATAATCACTGTTTAGATCACAAAAACATTTACTATAGCAACAGCGCTAAAATCGCTATTTAGATTTACAAAACATATATTATAACTATAGCGCTAAAATCGCTGTTTACAAAACACTTATTAAAGTTTAACCATTCATCTCATTTCTTATGCTCATAATTGTAGATCTGATTAACATCAGAACAAATCGAAGTCTTAAATAAATAAAATATTTATTTATTTACTTTTCTTTTATAAACCTTTATTCAAAATAATATATTCAACATCCAACTCCAGTTATAAAGTAAATTTTATAACTTCATCTTTATCGATTCACTTGACGGTGAATCAATATTTATAACACGCTTGATTTTTATAGGCCATACGCTGCCAAATACCCAACCAATATCACTCATTGGTTTAAACCGAACAGATGTTGAATAGTCAATAATCAACCATCAAATCAATCCCACAAACAGATCAGTTCATATATGAGCATATGAGAATAAATAATACATTTGAGGGATCCGGTTGGGTCCCTCCAACCTGTTCGTCCCTGTATTCAAATGGTTTTCTCAAATCAGACTGTTCAGTTTTGTTTAACTGATAAACTAAAATAACAACCATTTAACATTAACCACAAGCAATTCAAACAATGCAACCATTTTAAACACGTTTATAAATAAACGTGACCAACCAAGGTGAGTTACCTTTATTGGAACCAATCGTTAAAATAACGATTTGGTATTTCACTGAAATTAAACACGGTTTAATTTCATCGGTTAAATCAACAGATCAATGTATAACTAGCAAAATAGTCAATCATTGGCAAGCAGAGCACCCAGAATAAAAAAACACCCAATTTATATAAAATATAAAAAGGGTAACTGAGTGAGTTTAACTCACCTTGATCTGTTTCGCGTTAAAACAATTTGTTTCGATTCCTCGCAACTCCATCTAATCCTGCTTCATGATGTTATATCCGTCAATATGATCACCACGTCCTTTGGTTTGTCCAAATCTGTTGACATACGGTTATATTATTTAAGATTTAAGGCACAGTTTTTCTTCATTGCAACTTTTTCTAACCCGATCGTCATGAAACCGATGAACGCTTTACTGTGAGGAATGTAACACTATTCGCAATTTTAAATAATACCGTATAAAATTTTCACGTCCTCAACTATACGTAAACAAATGTACCATGTTTAGAAACTCCATGGTATTTTCAGTGTTCATTTTTACGAAGTGTAGCATCATATGATTCCTTAAATGCCCAACTGAATACTTGACTTTATCAAAACGGTGTACTGCAAATTTAGTTACAGTATAATAAGACTGCATTATCTTTTAGTAAATTCATGTCTGTAATATACGAACTAATTATGTAATATTATATATTATTAATCAAATTAGGACTTACAGTGATGGTTAGTCACGTAACACTTAACTAGACACTTTAATCATAAATTGGGTATATAATATATGAACTTACTGTTCATTTTCTTTTATACTATTACCTGTTGAATTACCCGGACCTATGATCCGCTTCTTCTCCATCTGTTTATGGCTAACCCCATCCCATCAACAAACATGCTACTACCCCGTAGCAAACGAACCCTTCAGCTTCCTCCAAAAATCTGCCACGTGTCCATGCAGAGAACCCATGCTATTTCACGTTACCAGCTCCGCCGAGATCGTTAGACGGCTCACCCTCTTGACGCACCATTTGCAGATCCCCACCCTGCTGCCTTTTTGTACCCGTCACCCAGATCCACTACCCATTTTCGTCACTCCCAGATTCTCTTTTTTTTTTTCCTCTTTTTAATAGGGCCGAAGTCCATATAGGTAGTTCCCTCTTGTTCGCATTTACCTCGTCCAGGCATGCAACTGCCAATTTCCTTTTCTCTTCACCAGTACAGACCAACGCCAAGCTTTCTTGCTCGAAACCCCACCATCCAGTATCGCTCAAAACTCCACCATCGCACCACGTTTTGTGCCGTCTTTCATCACCACAGTTCCCACAAACGCTGCGGCCTTCGGCGGTTTTATGGTCACCGCAAGTCACTGCAGTGGATCTCCTTTGGTCGGAACGTTTGGTGCGATGAGCTGAAGTGATTAGCTTTAGGGTTATTTCTATTTTGATTATAGGATTTGTCGGAATTTGAAGGGAAAAGGAATTGGAAATTTTCGTCCATTCATTGAAAAGAAGGTGGAGGCGCTAGTTACATTGAAGAAGGTTGCTTTTGGTTAAAATACTGGAGGAGGAAGTTTTCGTTCCCTTTTTGTTGCTCTAGGGAATGACCGAGCATGTGTATGTATAGTGGCCAATACCTTGGCACTCACGTAATTAGGGGATATTTTATATATATTTTGCACAGAGATTGTTCCCTTCGTTTACAGTGCACATGAACGCTGCAATTGGTTTCAGCGAGTTTTCCTTTCGTTCTCAGACTCACACATGGTTACGTACGAATGTGAAGAGATTGATTTGAATTTGTCGGGTTGCAGAACTTAGGTTGGCAAATAAAAAGAATAGAGGTTGACTTATAAATGTTTAATTATATCGAAACTTCGCGGTAAAGTATTTGATAAAAACTACCACAAACGATTTCTGTTTACTGATAAAAAGGTTGTTCTTGATGTAAAACGATATTCCGGACCCAATGGGACATGTTTCGTCGCAATCCGAGGTCGTATGAAAATTTTTCCTTTATGAAACCGGAAATAAACACGCATTTAATTTTTCCACGATCACCAGATAAATCAAATCAACTCGAAACTGCGAAGTCTGATAATAACTTTTCGATACGAACCCAACGACACTAATTTCGTCGCATTCTGAGACTGTTTGCCCGATAGGCTGTTTTTACCCTGAACCGCCCTGCCCTTTTTAACGCCAAATTTCTCGATCTCTAAAAATAACAAACTATATATCTATCCTGACTATAATCGATGCTACGAACTCAACGGAACTGGTTTCGTCGAAAACAGAGTCCGTTTGCAAAACGGCTACTTTAAAGGCCTATAATTTAATAACGATTTTCCATAGCGACTATTTCAAAATTTGATTTAGCCATAACTATCAAACTATAACACGAAATCTAGATTTTCCTCTTTCATATGAAAATTATCATTATTACGGTTCCAACATTTCTTGTTTCACAGAAATCCAACTTATATCGAATCCTGTATTCTCAATTGAAGTTCAAAACTCCAATTTACGAACGGCACGCCATTTTCAAGCTCGAATTTATATTATATATAAATTATAACGTTCAACTTCGTTTCAATAACGAATTAAATATTAAATTCCATTAATATTCCCGATATAATATTTAAAATAAATAAATTAAATTAAATATTTAACGGGCAAAAACACGGGTCGTTACATTCTTCCCCCCTTAAAAAAATTTCGTCCTCGAAATTGCTAAGGTAAGAAAGAACGTTATAAACTCACTAACATTCAAATCCAATTTTGTTTAAATCAAAATCAATTCAATATTGTAAATAAATATTTTCAAAAATATCGAAATTTTCTAATACTTTAAATTTTCGAAAATTTTTGCCAGCACCTCCTCTGTACGACTCAATCGGTACAACCACAACTCGCCTCTCTAGGCCTTCTCCTATCCAAAAGAAAATAAAACAGCCAAGCGGCTTGCCAAATCGGCTCACAAATCTCCAAACCTATATAAAAATAAATGTGTACCTTTTTGTCGGGCATATCATTATATCCTTTCCATCTGCTACCATGTCAGCTTATACAAATGCATTCCCAACAAAATTCCAACTTTATCCTCATAACCAAATCCTTCACGCGTCCCAGCCATATTCCATTCTTAACTCAATTTCCATCCATTATCAATTTCGACTCTTAACTTACCAGTCTAGCACCATTTCAGATTCCTGCCTCCACAATTCAAAATCTGATTCCACTCGATATATTATATCTCGATTCAATTCCCAATTAATTTGTTTCAATTCAATTCATATTTTCTTTCACAATTTTTTTTGTTTTGTTCAAACAATTCCCCTGGGAGTTTTTAAACAGTAGCTCTTTCAAAAGTCAAATATTCCTTTTCAGGATTCAAAACAACTTGTTTTTCTCAAAGCAATTCAAAACAAGATTTTTGGTAGTAATCCGTCACTTAAAACTCGGAAATGAACACTGATGATGTGGCCAGCATCATCAGAGTTATTTCCCAGCTATCAAAGTGAGTTCAGTACTATATAACCATTCAAAATCATATTTAAACACCTCCATTTTGAAATCTATTTCAAAATATCATTCACGATGCTTGTAAACCAATTTAAAATCTTCCAGGATCTTAAAATTCTCATATATCCAATCCAAGTTCATTTGCAAACCCCTTTTCCACTTTTAGGAATTTAATTCCAATTCTGATTTTATTTACAAATTTAATAGATCTGCTTTTATTATACGAATTCTAATTGGTTATTTATATGACCATTTCAATTATAATCAACCAACACATCCAATATATGATAATACTTCAAATATTAATCATTCTCTATATATCAAAATATAATTTGGATAGATTATTTCATTTACCCTCTTTCAAAACATACTGTGTCGGTTTATCGTACTTGAGTGTTTGGTAATCCCTATCGATACAGTGGATCAAACTGATCGACCAGAACTCACAGACAGCTCAAACAAATAAATCTCCACAATACAAAACAAATTTTTACAAAATCTACAAATACGTTCACTCGTATATTATACACTCAAACTCAATCTAGGATGTTACTAACCCCATCTCTATTGAGTCACGCCACAGAGCCAAGGTAATTACTTAACCAACAGCTCTGATACCACTGTAACGAACTGGGATTTTCGACTCCGAAAATCAACATCAAACTACCATGTTGACCCTTTCAGACATCGAACATTCCAGATCATTAATAGAAAGAATTTAGAGGGTGAGATAAGAAAGAAAGAAATATTAGAATAGAAGAAGAAGAAGAAACAACACAACACAGAGTCTCACATAGCAGCGGAACAAAATATAATATAGAAGTAAATCTTTATTGAGAACTTTAAAATACTTACAGTATCAGAGTACATCATACCATGGGACCGTTATAATAGTCTGTTCCCATATACAACACACAGCGGAATAGTAGCAATATCATACGTCCGAACATCTCCAGCTCGTCTCTTCATAGCAGTCGATAACCTGAACCTGTACAACCCGGTCTAACCCGAGCATTTACAAAACACCGGGTCAGTCTGGTGAACCAGAGTGAGATAAACTCGCACAGCAATAAGGGTGAACCATCCAATCATGATTTTAAAGTTAAAAACCTTTTCAAAGAAAAAGATAATCTAAGACCAAATCCACACATAAACACGGACGGTTTTTACCTTACGATAACCCAAAACAGTTTTGAAACCAATATCTTGTTCTGATATTATAATAATGTCTAAATACAAGTAAATATCAATTTAGTGGAATGCTTGCATCTCACGTTCCACATATATAGTATACAATCAAAACCGCAGGCGCTTATTGGAGATTGGATTCCAACTTGACAAGGTATGGGTCCACCTTCCGATAGTGTATCTCTAGAGACGAATACACTGGGTTCAACAAGAACGTCTTGCAACACGGCCCTCACATGACCGACCACTCATTTCGCTTGAGTGTATCGAATGTATATCACCGACGGTTGGGATCAGCAACCGTCTCCCGAAAAGGGACAGCATCGAAACATAGATTTAAGAACAAATAGGATTTCCTCTAGATAGGTGATCATACACCCTAATGGGAGCGACCCACATAGCCATGCTGCCTGCCCGATTTTTGTCATTTCCCGGTTGATGAGGCTTGAGGCCAGAATTTATCTTTGAACATCTGGTCACCATTCACTTTGAATGCCACATCGTCAGATCCGTCAGATATCACTAATTGACGTCCACAAAAATACTCTAGCTGGAAGCTAAGAGAACGGCAACTCCCCGCCAACAACTATCGTACGTTTGAAGAAATCAACGTACGTGACCCTTTGGAAATACTCTGTCAGACATCCGTCCATACAAGTCATCCAGGAATAGGATGAACCGAAGGCACTCTCCTACTGCATCTAATATAGGAATCACCCCATGGATCAGTAGCGAGAAGTCCTTGCAATCCATAGATTTCAACCACGACAGAATCACAGTTTATCTCTGCTTGCCAGGCAGAGAACATTAGTGGTTCTTCCATTTATGAAAATCCACGGTCTTCAATGCTCCATCTCGATCATCTTCTGATATCTTCACGTATTTATTGGACGGAATGGTTTTCGAATATAAATTCGATCCCGGACTTTCCGTACCAACAATCGTATTGGTCAGATTTGATAGTCGGTGTTTTAACTATCAAAATACTCAGTGTTTTCAAACATGACACGCCAATGAGTTCCCTGGTTCAGTATTCAGCGTCACTTGGCCTTTTATTAAACTGATTTACTTTTGTTAAATTAAAACTTCTAACTCCTTCAAATATTCAAAAATACGATATTTGAATACTTCTAATTCGATTTAACTCTAATCGATTAACTCTAATTGATTAACTAATACTCGACTTAAATCCATTCGCTTGACCCTAGATCGCAACGATCACAATGGTTACGCCTGATTCCCTCAGGAAACATCCGACCGCCGTAGGCTATCTGCAGCCCTGCGAATTACGCTAGTAGTCGTACGAAATGGCACTTATCTTGAAAAACTATGTTTGACTAACTCTAGCTCGAATAACTATATTCAATTTCCCACTTAAATCTTCTTTCAAATCATCTTTTAAATTCGGAAATCCATTAGTTTTAACAAAGAACTTTATAGCACATATGTTATAACAATAGCATTATAATTACTATTCAGAATTACAAAACAACAGCGCTATAATCGCTGTTTAGATCACAAAAACATTTACTATAGCAACAGCGCTAAAATCGCTATTTAGATTTACAAAACATATATTATAACTATAGCGCTAAAATCGCTGTTTACAAAACACTTATTAAAGTTTAACCATTCATCTCATTTCTTATGCTCATAATTGTAGATCTGATTAACATCAGAACAAATCGAAGTCTTAAATAAATAAAATATTTATTTATTTACTTTTCTTTTATAAACCTTTATTCAAAATAATATATTCAACATCCAACTCCAGTTATAAAGTAAATTTTATAACTTCATCTTTATCGATTCACTTGACGGTGAATCAATATTTATAACACGCTTGATTTTTATAGGCCATACGCTGCCAAATACCCAACCAATATCACTCATTGGTTTAAACCGAACAGATGTTGAATAGTCAATAATCAACCATCAAATCAATCCCACAAACAGATCAGTTCATATATGAGCATATGAGAATAAATAATACATTTGAGGGATCCGGTTGGGTCCCTCCAACCTGTTCGTCCCTGTATTCAAATGGTTTTCTCAAATCAGACTGTTCAGTTTTGTTTAACTAATAAACTAAAATAACAACCATTTAACATTAACCACAAGCAATTCAAACAATGCAACCATTTTAAACACGTTTATAAATAAACGTGACCAACCAAGGTGAGTTACCTTTATTGGAACCAATCGTTAAAATAACGATTTGGTATTTCACTGAAATTAAACACGGTTTAATTTCATCGGTTAAATCAACAGATCAATGTATAACTAGCAAAATAGTCAATCATTGGCAAGCAGAGCACCCAGAATAAAAAAACACCCAATTTATATAAAATATAAAAAGGGTAACTGAGTGAGTTTAACTCACCTTGATTTGTTTCGCGTTAAAACAATTTGTTTCGATTCCTCGCAACTCCATCTAATCCTGCTTCATGATGTTATATCCGTCAATATGATCACCACGTCCTTTGGTTTGTCCAAATCTGTTGACATACGGTTATATTATTTAAGATTTAAGGCACAGTTTTTCTTCATTGCAACTTTTTCTAACCCGATCGTCATGAAACCGATGAACGCTTTACTGTGAGGAATGTAACACTATTCGCAATTTTAAATAATACCGTATAAAATTTTCACGTCCTCAACTATACGTAAACAAATGTACCATGTTTAGAAACTCCATGGTATTTTCAGTGTTCATTTTTACGAAGTGTAGCATCATATGATTCCTTAAATGCCCAACTGAATACTTGACTTTATCAAAACGGTGTACTGCAAATTTAGTTACAGTATAATAAGACTGCATTATCTTTTAGTAAATTCATGTCTGTAATATACGAACTAATTATGTAATATTATATATTATTAATCAAATTAGGACTTACAGTGATGGTTAGTCACGTAACACTTAACTAGACACTTTAATCATAAATTGGGTATATAATATATGAACTTACTGTTCATTTTCTTTTATACTATTACCTGTTGAATTACCCGGACCTATGATCCGCTTCTTCTCCATCTGTTTATGGCTAACCCCATCCCATCAACAAACATGCTACTACCCCGTAGCAAACGAACCCTTCAGCTTCCTCCAAAAATCTGCCACGTGTCCATGCAGAGAACCCATGCTATTTCACGTTACCAGCTCCGCCGAGATCGTTAGACGGCTCACCCTCTTGACGCACCATTTGCAGATCCCCACCCTGCTGCCTTTTTGTACCCGTCACCCAGATCCACTACCCATTTTCGTCACTCCCAGATTCACTTTTTTTTTTCCTCTTTTTAATAGGGCCGAAGTCCATATAGGTAGTTCCCTCTTGTTCGCATTTACCTCGTCCAGGCATGCAACTGCCAATTTCCTTTTCTCTTCACCAGTACAGACCAACGCCAAGCTTTCTTGCTCGAAACCCCACCATCCAGTATCGCTCAAAACTCCACCATCGCACCACGTTTTGTGCCGTCTTTCATCACCACAGTTCCCACAAACGCTGCGGCCTTCGGCTGTTTTATGGTCACCGCAAGTCACTGCAGTGGATCTCCTTTGGTCGGAACGTTTGGTGCGATGAGCTGAAGTGATTAGCTTTAGGGTTATTTCTATTTTGATTATAGGATTTGTCGGAATTTGAAGGGAAAAGGAATTGGAAATTTCCGTCCATTCATTGAAAAGAAGGTGGAGGCGCTAGTTACATTGAAGAAGGTTGCTTTTGGTTAAAATACTGGAGGAGGAAGTTTTCGTTCCCTTTTTGTTGCTCTAGGGAATGACCGAGCATGTGTATGTATAGTGGCCAATACCTTGGCACTCACGTAATTAGGGGATATTTTATATATATTTTGCACAGAGATTGTTCCCTTCGTTTACAGTGCACATGAACGCTGCAATTGGTTTCAGCGAGTTTTCCTTTCGTTCTCAGACTCACACATGGTTACGTACGAATGTGAAGAGATTGATTTGAATTTGTAGGGTTGCAGAACTTAGGTTGGCAAATAAAAAGAATAGAGGTTGACTTATAAATGTTTAATTATATCGAAACTTCGCGGTAAAGTATTTGATAAAAACTACCACAAACGATTTCTGTTTACTGATAAAAAGGTTGTTCTTGATGTAAAACGATATTCCGGACCCAACGGGACAGGTTTCGTCGCAATCCGAGGTCGTATGAAAATTTTTCCTTTATGAAACCGGAAATAAACACGCATTTAATTTTTCCACGATCACCAGATAAATCAAATCAACTCGAAACTGCGAAGTCTGATAATAACTTTTCGATACGAACCCAACGACACTAATTTCGTCGCATTCTGAGACTGTTTGCCCGATAGGCTGTTTTTACCCTGAACCGCCCTACCCTTTTTAACGCCAAATTTCTCGATCTCTAAAAATAACAAACTATATATCTATCCTGACTATAATCGACGCTACGAACTCAATGGAACTGGTTTCGTCGAAAACAGAGTCCGTTTGCAAAACGGCTACTTTAAAGGCCTATAATTTAATAACGATTTTCCATAGCGACTATTTCAAAATTTGATTTGGCCATAACTATCAAACTATAACACGAAATCTAGATTTTCCTCTTTCATATGAAAATTATCATTATTACGGTTCCAACATTTCTTGTTTCACAGAAATCCAACTTATATCGAATCTTGTATTCTCAATTGAAGTTCAAAACTCCAATTTACGAACGGCACGCCATTTTCAAGCTCGAATTTATATTATATATAAATTATAACGTTCAACTTCGTTTCAATAATGAATTAAATATTAAATTCCATTAATATTCCCGATATAATATTTAAAATAAATAAATTAAATTAAATATTTAACGGGCAAAAACACGGGTCGTTACACAGTCGTCCTCGAGTTTTCAACCTCAACACATCCTCGAGCTTCCACTGACTGATCCTTTAAGGAGGGAAGGATCTGATCGTGCATAGGTATTGGATAAGGGCGATAAAGGTGAGCACCCCATAGAAGGAGAGAAGAAGAAAAGGAGCAGGAACGATCGAGGCAAAAGTGAGATTCAGAAACATTCCGCATCAACTGATTTTCTAGACCCAGATGTTCCCATTTTCCCTGAACGATCCATCGTCCCAACTTCTGCTCGAATCCAAATGATTCTCGACCAACCCCCTTATAAGGTTCCACCTGGAAACTTGATGCTTATGGATCGTTTCATAGGTTGGGATTTAAGGGGAATGCATTTTGATTTAGATCTATATCCAAATGATAGGTGAAATGTTGTTGAGGGTTTAAGTACTATAAAGAGTTGTATGATTACTCAGTTTAACACTACTAGGAGTCAACTTGAAACACGGTTGAACCTATCCATGAGCAATGTTGATAAGAGACTAGAACCTTGGGCCAAATTTGGTTATGAGTTCCAAATATTAAATGCTCGACATCTTGAACATATTGACATGTTGGAGAATGATAAAGCTGGATTAGTTCATTTGATCAAGTTTCAAGAATATGAAATTGCCTCTTTAAAGACTGGGAATATTAGAGTGAACCACCTGGAGGTTAAAAATGAGGTACTCAAAAGAGAGCTTGAGGCTGTAAGGGGGGAACTCCAAGAAGCTCAATTTGCTCAAGAACTCACTGTAAGTCAATTGGCTTTAGAGAGACGGGTTTCGACTTCTTTCCAACAAGAAAAAGCAGTTCTTGAGGACAAGAATAATTCTCAGATTGAGACACTAAGGGTTCTCAAAGAAAAAAGAATCAAGCTGCGTAAAGCCCTTGATGAGGCCAGAATTGAGACTGACAATACTCTGTTTCAATTTTACATTTACAGTGTTATGAACCTCGGAAGCTTAAGCTATATGAACAAAGATTTTCCATGGACTTTGGCTCTTGTTTGGGAACAAGTGCTCTTATACTCTGATGGTGCTGATGATGAATATCTCCAGGAAAGCCTCTTGGAAGAAGAAGACCGTAAGGCTTTGGTTGGAGGCAGGAAAATATTGTCGGACGAGCGAGCTCGATCTTCTAGGGGAAAAACCCTGGATGTTACTTTTACTCATGGCCCATCCAGTCTTATTGAATTGAAGCTTCAAGCTCTCAAACTCCCCCTACAGATCACCCTGTCTAGGATGCTACCGGAGTTCAATCCATTAGAGAACACACAGTTCAGGGGAATGTTCTTCAACAATGTGCGAGCCATGACGATACTTCTTTAAATGTGAATGGTTATGAGGTCGACCTCATATACCCACTAACCCTAGGTAAAATTGATATCTGTCAGTCTGCACTGGATTTGGATTATCTTACTTCTTCACCTGGGTTTGCTGAATTTAGTGTTTACTATTCGTTTGCACCAGATCCGCCTTTTCCACCTCTTTTCTCTACTGGTGGTACCGCCATTCAAGATGCTGCTGTTGACTCCATTTTAGTATCAACCAGTATTAGCCCGTGCACCCCACCTTTACCGGGCGACCCAGCATTACTTAACATGTCTGATCTGGAAGACGAAGACGAAGTTTGGAATACTAAGGCTGTGTCCACTCTGACACGTAGAAAGAAGCCCATTGCAAATAGCCCAAGAATCATTAACTTGTCCTCTCCTGATAGTTCTTGCGTAAACAATGGAACAAAGGGTGGATGTCAAGCAGTTGGTTGACCTCCTCCTTTCTTTATTAAGAAGTAGCACTTGTGACCCTTATGCTTTAATTTCAATCTATTTTCTTATTTGTTATGCACTTAGATCGGTTGTATATACGAGTGTCGGTCCTCGCCTAATACATTTTGTTCTCGTATACCCAAGTTGTCGCGTTGAGTATTATAATGATTTTGCCGTTCGATTTTATGAATGATAGTATTTCACGAGGATTCAATCTTGTTAGTCGAATGATCCCATCAGCCGCTTATTCTTTGTTGTAAAGTTGTAACGAGCTTATGGTATGTTTAAGTGAGCATTATTGATTTTTACGCAATGGTGATGCCCCCATACCAAAGGTCTTTATAACTCTATTGGGGTAGGAATGATCGATTTTTCATAAATTCTCTTAGTTATAGTTACAATTTTAGTTTTAATCGATCAGTTCATGACTTTTGGATTGGTATTCAACCATATTTCGCGCTAACATGGAAGTGCAAGCTTTACGGGGATTAGTTTTTTTTCAAATGCATAAGGATTTTATGTTTTTTATGTATTTATCCCCCATTTCTCCCTGACCTGGTGGCCCCAGCCCTTCGGAGATTGAGGTTTGAATGCATGCCCCTAGGGGAGGTCTTGGGTTTCAAGTTTCGATCCAAGTTTGGTCTCATTTATTCTGATTTTTCTAGAATCAGAAAGACCTTATTGGATACCCCCTTTTGGCTAGGATTTCTATTACCCCCTTTCGGCTAGGATTTCTGTTATCCCCTTTCGGCTAGGATTTATGTTTGCGCTGGTCCTTCCAGCATGTTTGCCAGTCCTTCCGGCACTAGGACTTGTGCTTCCCGCCTAGGTGTTGTTGTTCCTTCCAATTTTATGCATCACCCCGGGAGATGGACACTAGTTCCTCTTATCGAACTCTATTTCGATCTAAGGAATTTGTATCCTGCACCTAACAAGGTGCCTCTTTTGGAACTAGTAATTTTTATCCGTGGGATAAAGTTGATACTACCTTTGTATTTTCCTCAAAGTTTGATGACAACCCCTTCAATGGATGCTTGCTAAGAGTTTGGCGTGTTTCATAGTGAAAAGTGTAGCTTTTTGACTTGCTGTTTGTTTTCTACACTTTTCACTATTTGCTCCAGAACAGCTTATTCTTTTGAAGCAATGTGCTTATTTATCTTGCTTAATTCGCATGATGTTTTTGGCTCTCAAGTTGGTTTGCTTGCACCTTGCTTTGGGAAGCCTTTCGTTATGGTTTAGTTGTAGATGAGTGATCCCTTCTATTTTGCCTATATTTAAGAAATCAACTTTTAGTATGGGCTTACAAGTATGTCATTTAGGTAAGCACACTACTTTTGATTTATAAGGCCATTGTTTAATACAACACAAGTGAATCATCGTCTACTGCTTGCAAAAATATAGCAAGTAATAGATCAGAGTAAAGTGAATACTGGTTCTTAAATAATAAAGCAAAACAAAGTAATAAAGCTAAGTAAAGTAATGGAGGTCGCTTACTCAGAGCCACGGTAACCAGAACGCTGACTACTGATCCTTAAGTAAGTGTCGGCCTTGGATTGGTTTGAGCGATCTACTCACTACTTGATGCCCCTTGCTCGTAGAGAGTTGGAGCAGTGCTCATGGACTTGTACATATTATTGCAAATGATTCTTCCTGATCAATTCCTCAATTAATGATTTTAAATGCCTACAATCATTAGTATCGTGCCCTGGCTGGTTATCAAAATTGACAAAACCTTCCTGATCTTTTAGCGACATCTTTGACCTGCATTTGTTTTGGGATCGGATATTTCTTGGTATCCTTAGTTGCCATGAAGATATTCCCTATGGTGTCATTAAGGGGAGTGAGCTCAGAATTCTTAAAAAAGCCTAGCTTCTTCTTAGCCCAGTTATCTTTTCCTTCATTGCTTCTCTTCTGAATATCAAAGCTACTTTGCGCACTACCTTTCCTTTTTAGTTGTTCACACACCGAATTCTCTTCAACACTCGTATATTTTTCAGCTTTATGAGTAGTTGTCGAGTGTACTTGGTTTCTTCTTCTTAATCCACCATCCTAGCTTGGTCTTTTTGCATATGGCCCCTTTCAAAGCCATCAGAACTAGACATGGCTCATAATTTTCAACTTCAGCCACTTCCATGTTAAAGCGGGTGAGAAAAACTTTGACGGACTCTCCTTGTCTTTGTTGTAGTTCAACTAGCTCAATGACATCCCGGATCCTAGCTGTTTGGAACCTAAATTGCTTACTGAATAGTTTAGCCAAGGTAGCGAAGTCATCCACAGACTTCGGCGGTAGCTTTATGAACCAGAGGTAGGCCACCCTTCCTAGATAAATCGGGAAATATAGGCATTTGATCTCGTCGGTGGCGTACTCCCCATTCATATGCTGACCATATTTGCACAGGAACACATTGGGATCGCTTGTCTTATTATAGGATTGCGCTGTTGGAGGTTTAAATTTCTGTTGATATATGGCCATTCTGATTCTTTCAGTGAGTGGGGTCTTAGTAAGAGAAAAATCCCACTTGTTTCAATTACCCTCTTTCTTCAAGCTCCCCTTCATAATTCCACGTGCTATTCCTAAAATATATTCCTGCTCCTTGCTCCGATCCAAGGAACGGGTGCCTTCTTCCTCGCTAGACTCTCGTCTAGGCATGTAACCATGATCTGGAGACAGGAGATCTAGGCTTTCTTTTGAGAGAAATGCACCTTTGGTGGGATCATTTACCCGTTGAGAGGTTGTGTCATCAGAATAGTTACACATAGATGCCTTAGCTTTTCCACGGTTCAGATTGGCATGATATGCAACTTCCTGAATAGAATTTCCCTGTTTTGCGCTTGAAGCAGAAGAGTCTGTACTATATGTGTGACTCGTTCGATCAGGTGGAAAACAAATGGCACTTAGTGTGGCCTTTGCGATAGCGGCTTGAATAGCGAACATTGACTTAAGTTTTGTCATCATTGCATTGTTTGCAATAGTTATTTGACTAGTTAGTCCCGCCATTGCTTCTTCCAACTCTCTCTTGGTTATAGCTACCTCAATTTCTGATGATTCTCCTACCCTGAAATGGGTGGTGGGCGATGTGACAATATTAACATCGTCAGTGAGGTCGTCGATTTTGCAAGTAACTTCCTTCGGCACATCCATGATCTCAAGAAAAGTTTTTCTCAGAAAATCTCGTTGGACTTCAACAGGGAAAGATGCAAATACGGCCCCATGGTGGGCGCCAAATGTTTTCACAAAAAATGGCTCAAACACCGATGGTACGTGAACCATACTGCACCGATGTGGTTAGAAAGTAAATGGAGCCACACTCAATCAAAAATTAAAAGTAAAAATGTGAGGAATGTAATACGGAGACAAATTTTTAGAGTGGTTCAACCCTAAGCTAGGCCTACGTCCACTATGAAGGTTGTTTGCATTATCATGATGATTACAAAGCATGTAAATTCTCTTTGTTCATACATCTTCTCATTCTCTCAACTTTCAACATATCTTCAGTCTTACATACAAATCTCACTTAGATTTATGGGATTCAATGGAGGAATGGTGGAATCCAGGGAGGAGGAGAACGGATGAGCGACGGAGAAGGAGGATGCCTTTGATCTCTTTCACTTATAAGATCTCTATAGATGCCATGGCCAAATGGATGAAGATTCTTCAAGTGGAGATGATGATGGTTGAGAATGCCTAAGGAATGGAGGAGGAAAGAATTTAATACCACTTCGTGGTGTTCAGGTGTCTCCCCTCCTTACGGTGGAAGCCTTGGCCTATTTATAGGTGAGCCCCTTGAAGAAATGAGCTGAAATCCGTATATACAGGCTGCGGGTTGCTCATCTCATTAATTACCAAAATGCCACTACCTAGCTGTAGCCAACTGTCGGCCACTGTTTCCAGCTGTTCAGTACAAGTGAATTTATAAGAGCGAGCGACTTTGTGGGAGTGAGCGACTGCATAGATCCGAGTAATTTGGGCGAGCGATCGGGTGATGAGTACACAGGCGACTGGCCAGAGTTCTTGTATTGGTGTATAGGCAAACGATCAAAGCTTGTAGATCAAAATGTAAGTGTGGCCCTTCAGGAACTAGTATCTGATCGGCCGGCGGGCAGCATCTGATTGAAACGTTAGAAACTGATTGAGGAATGAGCGGGCAACTGTGATTGCAATCTATAAGCGGACATGGGACAAATGTGCGACCTCTGGTTTCTTCGTGTTTCTTGCTAGGCTCGTTTGACCGGAGTAGCGTGAACAAACGACTTCAAAGTGGAGCATGTGACTGGAACCAACTCTTCTCTTCGTCTTGTACGACCGGTTTCTTTAGTACAAGGATGAGCGATTTCTTCAAATATAGACGATCTTTGCAGGATGTGCGAGCCTTACTGTTTTTCTGTCGAGCCATTCTTGAGCTAGCTTCGTGTGCACGACCTCTCTGCATGGCTGTGCTGCGCTGTATGACCAACCTGATTATGCTAAGCGGATGGCCCATCTTGTTCAGATGTTCAAGCAACTTTGTTTTGACACAAGTGACCAATCTTTGCTCCCATGCTCGAACCATGGCTTATGTTTGACCTTGTTGTGTAGAACGACCTTGGTTGAGGCATAAGTATACAAAACTCGTGAGTGCTCGTCTTACGATTCTAACATAGACTTAATCCTTCAATGTACGTATGATTCTTGAGGGATAAACATAAAGAAAGGAAAGCGTAACTTTTCTTAGACTATGTTAATCGACCTTTTGGCCTGATTACCAAAAGTAATCCAAGCCCACACGACCCGGTCCATCGCATAGTTAAATAGCCCAGAAGTATCACCAAGATACCGAAGAATCAGGCTTGGATAGAGTTGTAAAAGAATAGTCACCACGGCTCATCGAAACTGTTCAAATTCACCTAAGTGCTTCAGGGTTGGTATACCCTTTCTAACACATCACATTTCCAAGGTTTCAACTCTTGGGGTTGCCTTTAGCCTCTTCACCTTTTTCGTAACCCCGATTTCGATTCTTCGGACCAGTATAATGGTTTTCGTACCCCCGAAGTTCATTCAAAATCATATTAAGCTTCTAGGATCGGTACACTCAACTTTATACCAGTAGGTACAAAATCATCAAGGCAACAAAGGGCAAAAGAGTTTAAGGCCTCAAGAGGCAATGTAAAAGAAAAAAAACACTCGGGATACGTACTGACCTGGGTTGGCACCGAACCCGGGGTACGGACATAGGGGAGTGATTCCCAACTCTACCCGCTCCCACCTGCTCCTCTCTCCATAAATACGCTTCAGACTGCTATGGGAAAAGGGTTAGCCTTTTGCTGATTTGACACTTTTGCAAGAATATATTGACACTTGGACACCCTGTACCATCTTAGAGCTTTGGGAAGAAGATTTTACCTCCTTCTTAAAGAATTGGACTTTTCAGGCTGCATAAGCAACTGGGAAGGACTTAGGCCTCAATTTTGGACTTACTGGAACTTACTTTCCACCGTTTCCTTTTTAACTAACTCTAACTACAGCGCCAACCATTGTACTATGACTAAAGTGAATAAAACAAGCAAAAGTCTTTAAAGTGGGTGGTGGTTCTCGCAGACCGAATCACTATAAAATACCATGTTATTTACTTTCCTGCATAGTTTCCACTCCTGACGTATAGTTTCATTAACTTGGAACTCTTTGGGTGTTGTGCCAACTTTTGCGCATCAATATTCTAGTGCTTTCATTGAAAAACAAGACTCCGTCTTTCCTACCATCTTCAACCAAAACTTGGAAGTGCTACTTAGGTATTCTTAAGCTTACAGACCGAGTTTACCAACCATGGTGAAAAAAAGAAAAGATCACCAAGCCGCACCCTCGATCGTCGAACTGGAAACCTCTCCACAACGACAGACATCCGATGGTCCGATCGCTATTGGTATGCCGACTTCATCCAATCCCAAATCCCCGGTCACTCAAACGCAATTCTTCGAGATGTCCAAAATGTTAGAGGAAACTCGACGACAAATTAACGATCATATTAAGATAAATATTGACTTAATGCAAAGGCTGCCCCGGAATATCTATAGTTATTTGATATAACTTATCAAATAGTAATCATTAATTAATAAAATTTCTTCTTATTCTTAATTATGTCATCAACAGTTACTTATTTCTTTCTATTTATAATTTGATATACTTGTAAACATCAATGTTCTTGCAACATTTTAAAACTGTTGTAAAAAAGGTATTTTTACAACTTGCTCAAAAAGGTATCTTTACAACTTGTACAAAGAAGGTTGTAAAAGGAATACTTATTACAACATTTTTGTAGGAAAAGTAGTAAAAATTCATATTTTGCATCATTTTCCACGGAAACGTTGTAAAACTATATTTTATCCAACATTTTTTGCAGATTTTTTTTTTAAATTTTCTTTTTACAACATTTTAAATATCAAAGCAATAGCTTGGGCAACCTAGTCATTCCTAGACTGTTCCTCAGGTTATACAACTCTCGCCAAATCAGCCTGCGTCGAGCTTAATTTTTTTTTCCTTCCATTTGTTACTTTTTTTCACTATGTATCTATTGCTATTATAGATGTTTAATTTAATGTGAAGGTAACGAAAAATTTAAATGGTAGAATGAAAATGAAAGGAAATTTAATTATGAGAATGAGAACACATAATTATAGGGCTTACCAAACAAATTTAGTTTTGATCCTCTAACGAACTTTTAGCAGCTAAAAATATGTTTAGATTTGAGAGTACGAAATAAGCGGCTCTAAAGGAAAAGTTTTAACTACAAATAAAAATTATAATGACGACATAGGCGGGATTCAAAATTTTAACAGTAGTGCTTTATACTGTTTTCTTGAGCACGTAGCTTATCCTTTTACAAATAATTAAAAAAAAGTATCATGCCTATAATAACTAAGTAATTAATTTTTGTTTCAATTTTTTTGGAATTGAACTCACTAGAATTTGACGGATCGAATTTTTTTTAAGGTGAAGTTGAGTTGTCTATGTTCATTTCAACTCATAGCACATAATCCTCAATTATAAATCATTATTTATGAATCACTGATAATAAGCCATTAATTATAATAATTTTTTAAATATTATTTATACATTATTACTATTAAATATGATTATTAATTATAAAAAATTATTAACTATCAATTTTTTTATTATAAATTATTATTTGGATATTACGTATGGAACTTGAAAATCTGTTTTATTTTCACATGTGATCTTTATTTTGTTCATGCTGACCTAATCTTGGTTGCATCCAGAGCTAGAAAGAAAGTAATACACTTCTTTAATAATAATTATTTATTATTTATTATTAATTATTTAATAGTAATTTTTTTTGAAAATTTAGTATAAATAATTACTAAATACAAAAACATATTTACATTTACAAAAAATAACGGTAACATAATTTCTCAAATAATTAGCATAACTATCCATTGCAAGCCTGCGGTTGGAAATTTGTTGTAGAATAGCTTCAACGAATCTCTATCAGTAAACAGTCTACCTTTGCAATGGAAATTAACGGCGAAACATTTCTAACGGTAAATTAATGCAATTTGTAACGGTTTAGCGACAGTTGATTAAAAATGACGGTAATATACTAAAACGAACAGAAATAGAAAATCCTAAATATTATTCCTTGTAGATTCCACGAAAATCCATCGCTAAATTAGCAATGGAATTTTCCACTGGTAAAATTTGCAGCAATTTACAGCTTTTCTTGTAGTTCGAGTGGGAATCCTGGATGAATCCCAAGCATAGATTAGAACTATATTTTCCATGTCATTTACCCAAAACAAACAAGTCAGTTTACTTATCTTTATCTAACGATTTATGCTTCAAAAAGTTTACAGCTGGAACATCGTTAATTTCCACAAATTTAAAATTCCTTTTTTATACCCATAAGAATTTGAAGCTCTAGAACAAATCTTTAACAAATCAACAATAGAAATATTTGCATCCTCAGATTAATTACTAAAAATAAATTTTGTTCCGTATGTATTGTAGCAATAACTGTGAAATGTCATAGGAAAAATTTCATAAATACCTGAAATTAAGTCTTGATGACGATCAGATATAAAAACCAAGTTACGACTTTCTTGAAGCTTTTCTTTTAAATGACATAAAAACCATCTCCAAT
The DNA here is from genome assembly GCA_030737875.1 of Allium sativum. Taxonomy (NCBI): domain Eukaryota; kingdom Viridiplantae; phylum Streptophyta; class Magnoliopsida; order Asparagales; family Amaryllidaceae; genus Allium; species Allium sativum. The sequence goes on along the minus strand of CM060925.1, from coordinate 298,478,847 downwards.
TATCCTCGTTTTTCAATAGACATTACACCCATAGCTAAAGGAAAAAACATGCGCATAACATTTCAAAACAAAATTCAAACAGAGGTAGATCAATGGTCAAGTCAAAAACTAATACCTAGAATCTGCTACCAACAATCGAAAACTAATGTATATAATTGGAAGAATAAATTTAATATTATATTTACAGCAACAGATACTGCAAAAAAGCAAAAATGAAAAAAAAAACAAAAGCTCATAATACATATGAAATGCATAATAATACTTATAACGAACTCTGAAATCTAAAGTTGATACTATCAGACACTAAAAACTGATACATATAAACTAATCCTATCGAACATTAAAAACTGATACCAAAAAACCGATACTTCTAGACATTAAAAACTAATGCCTAAAAACTAGAAATATAAGTCGGGTGCTATTATTAAAAAGAACTGAATTGGCAAAAGTAGACACTGGAAGACAAACAAAACAAAAAATATCATACCACAAATGAAATACAAAATGATACTAATAGTAAAGTTTGAAACCTAAAAATGATACAGTCACACATTTAAAATTGATACCAATTATTTACCACAAGTGAGAATATCACAACATAACTAAAATCAACAAACAATAAAACCATATCTAGATCACCATTTTTTGCAGTTGCCTCCAACGATACACTTGGACCTCTCTTTAAATGAGTAGAATCTAAAAAAACCATAGCTTGACAATGATTAAACCAAGAATACAAGCACCTAAGCCAGCATATCCTCTCTTAAATTAGTTAGTAGAGGCGTTTAGCACGCATGTCAATATAACTACCTGGATTATGCTTCTTTAATGTCTTCAAATACCATCCTAAATCTTTACAAGATATTGCATCATTACCATGCAATTCCATCAAATCAAATTGCATTTTCTACAATAAGCAGAAGAGTATGACAACTCAAGATTATATTTTTTACGAAAATTATCAATCATATCTCTAGGCTTTTTATTAGGATGATCACAAATTTCATCAACAATTAATGATTTAACAAATGAACTAGAAATGTGAGGATTATTCAAATTTCTAGTGTTACATCCACAAGAATGCTCAGTAACCAAATTCCGAATAAAAAGCCTATTAAGTTGTCTAAAATCAAAAGAAACGTGCATTTTAAAAAGACATCCACTTGAAGACGAAGAGCAAACAACCATTATTTTAGTAGAACTGTTCTTCAAAAAAGCAATTTATATCCCTTTCGAATTTGATATGTCATTAAAACTTCTCTAAAATCATTAGCTCCCCCAAAATAAAAACCAATGTAATTGGAAGTGGATAACATAGAACCTCTCTTCATTGTATCTTTCAAATAACTTTTGATATCAACAATAATATTTAGACATAAAAATCTAGTGAATAACGAATATATTGAAAGAATGGACGATATAGAAACATAATCGTCATTGATATTTTCAGTTGATAATTCTTCACCTTAACAGTAAAAGAAAAGAAAGCATTAATCTTATATAGTTGAAAGCAAACTATACTCTGAAGATCAGAATCGATGTCAATAGTATTAATGTTGTTCTCAAGCATAAAACAAATCACGAGGGATAGAGAAGTTAGTTGAGACTAATAACGACAAATTTCATTCTTCAAATCATAAAAATGAACAGTCCACAAACAACTAAGTGCTAAAAGAAACATCATTGAGTACAAACATAACAAGAAGACTATTCCCACCACTACCAAGGAAATTTTATAAATAAAAACTAATCAACAAAACAATTATTTAAAACCAATACTTACACTATCCAATATCGATATCTGCAGACATAAAACTAATACCAAAAAAGTGTTACTATGTTTTAAAATAAAGGATATACAATCAAAAGATCATAGAATGTTTGATTAAAAAAAGCAATACTTACAATAAAAGAATATAATGAATGCAACTATATGAATAATATAACAATTGCAAGTTAAAATTTTAAATAAATAAACAAAATAATTATGCTCTTTGTAACACCCCGCCTCCGCTAAGGTCACTCGCAAAGGAATGCACTAGCTTTAGAGGGGCATTATTGGTAAACATGCACAGAAATATCACAAGACAGAACATATAAAATAGCGGAAGTAAAATCAAACTTTCATAACATGAATAAATAAGGTCTAAAGCCTTTTACATCAGAGTACATCAAAACCTGTCTTGCAATAGTAAAGAAGCATAAAGACATTTTCATAAATTATTCCCCAAGTAAAAACAGTAAAGTAGCCATTAGCCAAGAAAAGTCCAAGCCATCCATGATGACCTTCAAGCAGAAGAAGTCCGAACTAAACAACAGTATTTCCTCCCTGTAACCTGGGGGGGAAACGGAAGAAAAGAGGCGAAACAAAACGGGTCAGTCAAAAAGACTGAGTAAGCCCTATCTACTATTAGCATAAAAACTAGTATAGTTAACTGACATGAGAAACTGAGATGAACATAAGCATGATAACAAGATAGATAAGCTAAATCAAAATAACAGGATGAACTACTGAACTCAGATAAACTAAGGTGTCATGATAAATTACGATGTCAAGATAAAACAAGGTATCACATCGTCAGGTTTCTATCAAGTATAATTTCCCCAAGATATCTGTCACGTATAACGCCCCGTGATATCTATCCTGTATTTTAGCTCTGCACCTACCGTACTAGTATCCCCACCGTGTCATGTGTTAACCAAGAATGACCCTTACTCAAAAGTCGTGTAATGGTCCATGTCAACCTAATATATTGCATATATAGGTTACTCAACTTGTATGTTTTATTCCATGTAAATGTTCAGTCCCTTGCCGTAGACCATACGGGCTTTCCCATGAGATTCTATATTACTTTAACATAGTTCCATGATCCTTAAGATCGGTTTGGACTGTTACCCTAAACCTAGCTAGGGTCTTCCAACATGAATTATTGTTTGTACAACTAGGACTTATGCTACCTAGGGCTGCTAGGGATTATGCTTACCTGTTGCACGTTTTCGTATCTCGGTTTTGGTTCAACCACCCAGGGCCACTAGGATTTACGCTAACCGTCAACCGCGCCCTTTTTCCCACGCATTCATCGTGAATCGTTTTTCCATGACTGTATGCACATGTATCACATCGTGCCATCCGAGTCCTGTCACAGGGCAAATCAAGAAGTACAGGACTCGGTCGGGAGCTTTAGATTTATCTGTCGATGCAGATGCTAAGGTCTGTTTTTCCTATATGTGGCTATGGTCCCACGAGACCACTCCCTCAACTAGTGAAAGACAAGACAGGATAAATCCTGTATGAGAACACAACACTGGCCAACCCACATCCTAGCCTTACCGCAACCATAATTAGATAGCAATTATGGTCTATTGGGTGTTCTCTGCCTTTCCGTACGTACACGCTTGACCAAAGATGGTAGGTAGCCTAACGAAATGCTATCTAGGGTACGACCGTGTATCGTCGACTATCCCCTATCCATCCCCGTCTTTAGGTCGCTCGTATAGCAACCAAGGCATACTCTTGGTTCTTCTAACGCAGACCTTAACCTCTCATGAGCCTAGTATAATCACCTGGCAGCTCACAGAGGGATACCAAGAATACCCTCACGTTCCCCGAAGCCGCTGCTTCGTTACCCAGTTCGCTGGAGCCTTTATCCAAATCAGATACTTGCTCCTACTCGTATACTTAAACGATGACCTACCATATTAGGTTACTCATCTATCTATGAACTGGTCCAAACTTCCTTGACTAAGAATCATTACTTAGTTATTCTTCAACTAAGGTTTACCACTTAGCCTTATTCCCGCTATCCTTGTTAACTACGGTTATCCACCTAATCCTCAGAACTAGGGTTTACATAATGGATTAAGTGTCACTTAAGTTCATGACTTAACCCGTCTATAAATCATGTCAAAATTGGCTAAGTATCCAAGTTCAAGACTTAACCCTACAAACCATGCTCAAGTTGGTTAAGTATATTAAGCAATTCACGACTTAACCTCGTCCAATTATCATTCTAGGTTGGTTAAGTATATATTAACTTGACCCTATCAATTTACTTAGTCAAATCGGTCAAGTGTATTCAAGCGATTCGTGACTTAGCCTTATCATGTTTTCACGTTATATTGGTTAAGTATTGGTTAACTTAACCACAATAAATTAACGAGTTAGATTGGTTAAGTATAGGTCACTTAACCACATCAATTCATCATGTTTAGATTAGTTAAGTGTTTAACTTAACCCCATTAAACTACCAAGTGGGATTAATTAAGTCTAGGCTAACTTAACCCCATCCGATTTCCATGTTTAGACTAGTTGAGTCTAATCTTAACCCCATTCGTTAACCGTATTTTTCGGTTAAGCATCATTAAGAAAACTTACTTAACCTTACCAAGTTATCGCGTTGGATTGATTAAGTGTTGGTTAACTTAACCCCATCCACTAGTCATATAAAAATGGTTAAGTGTCATTAGGCAAATCAAGTTACTTAACCTACCCAACCTTGTCATGTTTTGTTAAGTATCATTAGCCTAATCAAATTACTTAACCCATTTGTCCATGTCATATTTGGTTAAGAGTCATTAATCAAATTAACTTAACCCTATCATGTGGCATTAATTACTTAATGCACCTTCACCTCTTACATTAGACTTTGTTGTGGTTACTAGTTAAGCCGGTCGGTTCCGGGTAGCTTTACACCACAACTTGGTCTAACCTCGGGTTCAAGCACAACATGACCAACTTCTCACATTGGGTCCTATTGTTTGCAACTACTAGTTAGGCCGGTCGGTTCCGGGTAGTTTTACGTTGCAAACTCAACCCAACCTCGAGTTGGCCACACTTATATTATCTAAGTGTCATGTCCATCATGTTTCCCAAAACATGTTACAAGTTTTCAAGCATTTGGGTAGACCTAACTTAATAGGTAAATTCCCAAAGGGTAGACCTAACTTAATAGGTAAATTCCCAAGCTTATGTTTTTATGCATACTTACATGTCAACTTCCATGTTATATTTCAAGTCATGTTCTCAAGTTGTATTTTCATGTCATTAGAAATTACCCATAACATAACCCAACGCTTTTAAACTCGCATATACGTTCGCGACAACGTAATGGATTAAAAGAAGAGACTTGGCAAAGGCATGACAAAAATGGATATTAAGCCACAAGTTAATCATGGTGGCAAATAAGGCACAAATGTGTTCATTAACTTGCATGTTACATTCTTAAGCCTCAAAACATGCATAAACCCAAACTTGGCACATAAGCGAATCATGGTGACAAAAGATATGGAATGATGACTAGTAACTCGCATATATCATCATATAAGGGTTATGACTTCATATGCAAGTTGACATAAAGGTTATGAGGGTTCTCATGTTGCCTAATGCAACATTTCAACATAAAGGTTGTAGCTTTTAGCCCACAAGATCAAGATAATGACTTTATACACTTGCATAACATGATAGCATGTATCATACTTAATGATCAAACCCAAACTTGCAACATGAACATTTAACTCCAAAGTTAATATCTAAGAGTAGGAAAAGGGCTTACATTGCTATGAAGGCACAAATCAACATATAATAAAAAGATTGAGACGAAGCCACTCAAGCAACACCAAAAACCCCAAATCAACAAGCTCCAATAAAACCCATGAGCAAAATCCAAATAAAAATCCAATCTTTGAAGAAGAAAGGTGTCAACTTTGGCTTTGAATGAAGCTTATGAACTCTCATATAAGATCCTTGCTTTTTGGTCAAGAAAGGTTGCATCTTTGGCTTGAATGCAACTTAAAAGCCCTCATACAAACTTGAAATCATGTTTAGAAGCTCTCACATGAACATAGAAACTCTCATATACTCACATGATCAAAGAATCTCTCATAGAAATGAAGATAGAATTTATGACAAGAGGATGGAGGCCATGACAAGAAGGTGAGTGAACATTTTGGCATAGTTTAGTTGTAGGAATGAATAATGAGGATTTTAGGAGAGGGTTAGGGGTCTTTTTATAGAAGACTAGGATAGTTTTAGCCATAGGATATACCCTAGAACCAATCCTAGCCTTTAAAGCATGTCTTGGGGAAGAAGTCACATGTAGGAACCATTTAGGGCCTTTAGATTAAAGATGAACCATGAGAACCATCCAAATGCAAAATCTGCGTTTGAGCGAATCGGCCCACGGGTTGACAGCCAAACACCCTGGATTAACCCCTAGTCGACCCAGCGGGCTCGGGTCGACCTCAAAAATCGGCCGGTTTGGTTATTCCCCTCTCCAATTTCGCTGTTTTGAACATTTTTGCATATTTATTTATTTAATTTTCAATTATATATATATATATATCAATATATATATATTTCTCTGCGCAACCCATTTCACTTAATTAAGTATACTTTAATTTGGGAATTTTTCGTGAAACTTCGCGAGGCCATATCTTGGTCATACGGACTCCGATTTTCGAAAACTCGGACTCTATTTCGCGTATTTTTCTGAGACGAATGCAATGGCATAGCCCGTTTTCCCTTGATTCAGATTTTACAGTTTAATTCTGCCTCCATTTATGTTATAACAGGTTATTGAAAATACGGGTTGTTACACTCTTCGTATAATTTAAACTAATACTAAAAAAATACAAACTGATACCCATTATCTAAAACAAACCAAACTAAACACAGTAATATAATTTCATCAAATGTAATATGAATCGTATAACTGACTATAGAATTAAACTAAAAGCATTCAAAAATGAACATAAACCACAAAATCCTCAGCAAATAATATCAATACCAATAGTAATGAAACTATACCTACATAATATAAAACTTGAAACCAAAAACTACTACTAATTTTAAAACAAAAAGGGCAGAAAAATAAAGATCATGGATTGTTTGATTAAAAAATCAGCAGTTCAATTCATAAAATTATTATGTATGCAACCATATGAATGATGTATCAATTACAAATATTCTAAAACTACAAGATTAAAAATAATAATTATACTCTTTATTTAATTAAAATCGATAAAAAAACAAATATTGATAACCAAAACCTGAAATATGCAAAAAAAGCACTCAAATACATTTCATTGAATGGAATGTAAATATTGTAAATAATTGCAAAACAATACGCAAACAACATTTGAATCAAAAATAAAAAGTAATCTTTCCCCGAAGCTAATAAAAAGTTATGAAACCTGCTGTTACTGCACAAAGACGCTATTAGTCATCAAATATGAATAGAAACCTCCAAACTTGATCATAATTTTTTAAAATAAATTGAAAACGGAGAAAAACTTAAGTGTACAAATTTGAGTCTGGATCTAATCGAACTCAGCCTGAAATCAAAATCGATGAATCTTAAAGATCAAAGAAGAAGAGAACGAAAAAGAAATTAATGCACACTGATTAGGGTTCCTTTAAAATATTTTGATTGAAAAATAATAAATCAAATTGATAAAAGAGGAAGACAAGAAATAGCACTCAAAAATTAATTTCTGTTTAAAATTATTTACGATTTTCTTTTTAAATAATTTTTAAATGGACTGTCTCTGAAGTTGAAGCCTACAACTTTGTCCTTATTAACATTTTTTCTTTATTTACATAAACATATAGGATGGTCAACGGATGCTTTTGAATGCGCATAGTGATATATCCGTATCCACATCCGAAATCATTTTCGGATATTCGCATCCGTGGATATGAAAGGATATCAGATAATTATCCGCTTCGCCAACGGTTTATAAATCAATAAACGTAGATGATTTTTTTTTTAGTTTAATATAAATTCTTTTCAACCTAATTGATTACTAAAGTGTGAAAAATAAATAAATATGATGATAATATATAATTTTGAGCAATTAACATGCGTTTAGCAGACTTTCAACTTTTTAAATGATAAATTTGTACATTTCCTTATGTTAAAATACACATGATTTAAATTATAATCATGAAAAAAACTGAGCAAATAACTTTTTGATACATGTGTTCCTATATCTGCATCTGTTCTTCTGGATACTAGATATTTATCCGCCTTTCGAATGCAGATGCGACTGATTTCGAATCTTTAGGGTATCCATTGACAGTTTTAGAATGACGTCCATAATTGAAAAAACCCAGTGTGTTTGAAGGTATCGTGTTACAAGTTCACTAAGTTTTCCTTGGATACTAACTCCAAAACCAAATTAGTTGCGGCACCCTATTATAACATATGTGTTAACCCCATTATAAAACATGTTTAAAAAATCATACATTGATTACAATCCAATATGTTGAGTCGGTTGCACTTTAATTGATGGATCAGTCAGATTCTAGGTGGGTGGATCGGTCGTCATAGCGTACTATGGACTGGACACGGTTGCCTCTATGGATTGGGAGTGTTCTCATACCATGGATCGGGTAAACTCTTATCAATGGATCGTGCAAGCTTTTGTTCATGGATCGGGCGGCAGACTTTATCTATGGATCAGGCATTCTCCGTAGGGATGGATCAGTGCAGTTTCAACCATGGATCGATAGGCTTTTATTATGGATCGATCATATTGAAAAGGCATGGATTAACATCATATCAGCTGATGGGTCGGTTGTTTACATGCACATAGTAGGTTGTGTAGCTAATTCGTGGACCACCTGTCACAAGTATAATGCGTGGATCGTTCACATGAAGTATGAAGGTCCACACACACACACACACACACATATATATATAGTCTCCCACGTGTATGATTTAAATACATGGGTCGGCTGTATTAATGCATGTAGTGTGGATCGTTTAATAGAGTAATGGGTCGGTTTCTCTTTATGTATTGCTAGCTGGAAATGTAAGCACAAGGATGAAAATTGCATGGACTATGGCTTGCGTAAATACTAGAATGGTTATAAGCTACAACATGGATCATGCAATATTTTAAAGCAAGGGTCGGTGATCATTTACAAATATATGGATCGTCGGTACTATGTATGGATCATGCATAAATCCCAAGGTCGAGTGTATTCATCCTCACGCGATCAAGCGTAGATTAGACCACTTGCATCTGGTCATGCACTATAATGGAACGTAGTCGAATGTAGAAAGAGCAATGCTTTAAACCATGGTTCATTCATCAGAAATTACCCACGATTCATGTATGACTAGGAGACAGGTCAGTAACAAATTATAACTGATGGGTCGTTTATATTAAAATACACAGAACACATTGCATAATTAATGGGTCGTTGGCATGCAATATGTATACAGCATGGGTAAAGTACATGTGGCACAAACATAAAATGCTGCGTACAGTAAAAGCTAACGAATGGGTCGTTCAAGTATATGCATGAAAGTGCAGTGTATAGAATGATCGCTTGTGGTTATATATCATGCGAGATATATGGATCGCGGTACAAGATACTCATGTCATTAATGTTTGGGTCACTGATGGAGTTGGGTCGTCTATAATTTCGGGTCGTCTGTAGTGTCGGGTCGTTAGCCATGTAGTCTATTCATTCGCCTTTGAGTCGGGACGTCCACTGATCCCTAACCCTACATACACCAAATTATAAGACCGCCACTCCACTCTGAACATCGCCTATAAATACCATACCTCCTCATACATGAAAGTGACCAAAATTTTCTACCTCGAAGGGCTGCCATTTTCCTTTCTCAACATCACTACAACATCTCAAACTCCATTAAAGCTCCATCAAGCTCCGATCAAACATCTCCATTATAGTGAAATTATCCATGATCATCGCCAAGCTCGATTACCGAAGATCTAATCCACGATAATCATTTCTATTGGCAAGATCTAAGCATTTCTTTGGAGAATTTAAGATATTGAAGAGATTGATAATTGTTGTAAAAGGAGATAGAAAATGTATAAGATAAAGAAAATTGTATACCTTGTAATGTAAATCGTAATGAAATCATCGATTAAAGTGGATGTAGGCCAAAACTGAGACCGAACCACTATAAACGGCTCTCTACTTTACTGTTTTTGGCTTGTGTTTGCCCTTAACCTTGTTCTAAACATATTTAAGGTGGTTACATGCCTCTTGGTATGTTAGTGTCCATTTTTGACATTAACATTTTTGGCACCCACCGTGGTGCTTGGACCCACGACCACAAGGTTAAGAGCCTTGCTGGATTTTTGCGATTATGAAGATTGAAAGCCTGTCATTCTATGGTAGAACCGCATGATCTAGAAGTCAGGCCTAGTGAAAGGATTCCTACGAAATTCGGAAGATTGTTTGAAATCATGGCATCATCGAAGAAAGAAGGAAGTAAGTCTGCTAGAGGTTCTAAAAGTGATGCTAAAGATCCTATAACCACTCCACAACATAACAATTAGAATGTTGGCCAAACTTCAGGAGTTGAAGATGGAATAACTCGAGACGAGTTGGATGCAATTGTTGTTGGATTGAATTAGCATATGGAAACCTCAAATGCTCTAATGGATAAGCGTGATGCTCTTCTCACCACTCAAACTAGTTTCGCTGCGCCACAAAAAATAGAGATCGATCTAGATGAGAATGCAAATTCTTTGGCATCAGATCGTGATTGTTATCATTATAAGGAAGAGATGGATGATTTAGTGGACGGTAGAGATAATGCAAACATCGAGGATTCCAAAGCCAATGCTAACAATCATGCCGAAAGAAATACTTCTCGCAAAGTTGCTAGTCCCACCAAAGGGGCACCTCTCCAAAGAGGAGGTCAATGGCCCTGGTTCTCTAACCGTGACCGCTTGCTATGACAAGCATCTTGTTAAGAAATCGGCGTCCGCCTCGTGGATCGAAATAACGAGGAGGAGTATATCTTAGACATGATAAAGCAAATAATGAAGGAAGACCTATTCCGAATTGATGATGAAAGAAAATGGGATTTTGCTCCAAGTAAAACTCCATTTACTGAGAAGATCAGTAAAGGTGAATTCCCAAAGAAGTTTGTTCCACCGACAATGCCTGCATATAATGCAACCGCCAATTCTAATCTGTTTCTGTTCAAGTATGAATGGCACATGAATGCTACAAGGGCGATGGATGAAACAAGTTGTTTGTAATTTCCTCATTATTTGGAGGGAGCGACATCGCTATGGTTCACAAAGCTTTTGCCCAGATCTGTTGACCAATTCGCTGACCTGGCAAAAAAGTTTAGAGAGTAGTTCAGATTATATGCTTTAAAGGCTAAGGATTTCATGTCGCTATCCGATCTGGAGCAAAATTTGGGAGAGTCATTGAAAGTTTTTCTTATTCGTTTCAATACTTTTGTGGCAGAAGTTGGGAACCCAGAGCCTCAAATGGTATTTATGGCATTTCTCAAGCTGTGGACAAGAAGTTCGAGTTCGGGAAATGGGTCAAGATGAAGGAGCTTGGTATTGTTGAGAAGCTTTATAAGAAGGCAAAAGAGTTCATCAGAGTAGAAGATGACCCGTCTATCACCCAGAATGTTGTCGGAAATAGGAGTAAGGTGATAAGAAGAATGCCGGAGGAAATAAAAAGGAAAAAGAGGACAACAGAAAAAGGGAGATTGATAGCAAAAGGCTTCGTTTTTTCAAGTCCGAAGAGTTGACCCCTTTAAGTGACACTCTAGAGAACATCTTCTTTGCCAACAAAGACGCATGATATTTTCTAAAACCACCATAGTCGATCAAGATAAGGAACAAGGTAGCAAATTCTAGGAGATTTTGTCAATTTCACAATTCGCCCGACCACCATACTATTGAGTGTCGGTATTTAAAGAACCAGATCGAAGTGCTGATCAGATAAAACAAGTTACAGCAAAATTTTGGAAAGCCATAAGCAGAAGAACAGGATCCATGTCCGAATTGCAATCTCTAATGATAATAAGCCACCTGCCATGATTGGGGGCATTGTGTCCAAACATTTGCTATTTCGGCTATTGAAAAAGCTTGTACTCGATCAACTTTTATGATTGCTTGCAAAATTCTATTGCTAGCTTAAAATTGCATGGTTCTAAAATTGATTTAATATTTTAGGCTATCCAAGGAGTTCTTGCTTCATCACAGTCCGAGAAGAACTAGTGACCTTTAACACACATCCCGACAGAGACAGCTCAAGCATCAAGTGCAATAAATATCGTTCTACACAAACGCGAGGATGTAATGCACCGCCTTGTAGATCAAAAGGGGGAGTCACCAAGAGTCAAGTGACGGAGAACGGGGAAAGCAGGCACTATAAGTTCAAGACCTCTCCGGGGGCATCCAATGGAGTCGATACGTCGATCCGCACGACAAATCGATAAAGTTGGATCAAGTTCAAGACCTCTCCGAGGGAATCCAATGAAGTTGATACATCGATCCGCAAGACAAATCGTTGAAGTTGGATCATGTTTAAGACCTCTCCGGGGGAATCCAGCCGACAAGTTGATCCGCACGACAAATTGATGAAGTTGGATCAAGTTCAAGACCTCTCCGGGGGCATCCAATGAAGTCGATACGTCGATCTGCATGACAAATCGATGAAGTTGGATCAAGTTCAAGACCTCTCCTGGGAACCCAATGAAGTTGGTATGTCGATCCGCACGACAAATCGATGAAGTTAGATCAAGTTCAAGACCTCTATGGGGACGCCCAATGAAGTCTCCGACGCTTGAATTAATCAGTTTAATTGTAGACGAAAGTCTTCGATTCCTGAATTAACTAGTCGGATGTCGACGAATGTTGGGCTAAAACCAAACACCTCCACGGGGGCACCCAATGAAGTCTCCAACGCTTGAATTAATCAGTTTAATTGTAGACGAAAGTCTTCAATGCCTGAATTAACTAGTTGGATTGTGGACAGACGTTGGGAAAAATATAAGACCTTCCCTAAGTAGGGGTACAAGGACTAAGGAATCCCATGAGGAAGCACGAGATCAACCAACAAAGACGGATTTCCTGGATGCGATGACAAACTCAGAAGCTCTCAGTACATTAGTAGGAGCGACATGACTTCATTGAAAATTGGAAGCTTCTAGCATCTTAGCCAAAATCGAAGAAACTCGGCAAAGGTGATCACATCCAGCCTATGCAATTCGTGATGACTTATGGTATGGGGGCAACACAACCACATTAGAATGGGGCAGTGCTTAGAAGACATACCACAAGTTCATCACGACATGCAAAAAGCAAAAACCCAACTTGCACTCGACGAATATGCGAATATACTTAGAAATAAGTGAGCTAGAGTGTAGCAAACATGAGATCTCGCCTTAGAAAAGCTTGGCAAAAGTCCTCGCCTTCAAGAGTAGGGAATCTAAAAGTTCAACGAAATCGATGTGCTCGACACGTTAAAGAAGTTCATTTCATTGGAAAAATTCAACCTCGGAAGTCCAACTAGTTATCATTGACTGGTTGCGAGGCTTAGAAAGGAGGAAAGGTGGATACATCGGTCAAGTCAAGCTAGAAGCAATCTCCTACAAGAGTCAATTCCTTTATTGAGCAAACCTAGTATCTCTCAACATAAAAGCTTCCTCATCTGCAAAGCTCCAATCGTAAATAACTCAAAGAACCTGATGGTATTCTCATCAAACATAAGGATAAGCGATTCGTAAAAGGCGACTGTGCGAACATTGCATGGTTCGAATCCAATAAAGCAATAACGCTCCTCAAGGAATTGAAGCCAATATCCATTAACAGTGTCAACATGAGATGTTAAAAGAAGATTGAGCAATAGTCTTGCACTAGGGAAAGACGTTGTGCAGTTGAGATTCGAAGTTTTATATAGCTCGGTATGATCCACGATATCAAACATTGTTGGAAAAGACAACAATACTGCAAGGCTGCAATATACAAAAGAGCATCCTATAATATGAAGAAAGTCAATAAGTGTGAAGACAGGAATAATGAAAGAAGCGATTCATTTCTGCATAGCATTTAAATTCCAAAACCTAGCTCCGAGGGTCACAGTCCTAATGATGGATGCTGCAGAAGCGGAATGTAAGAGGCCGACTTAGTACAAGTTATCAAGCGATACACATAAGCTACTCAGTTTCACAGAAACCCCGCGGTCATTGCCACCTAAAAGGATTGGTGGAGAACATGAGTCATGCTTACAGGGGAATCGCTAATAATTGTTTAGTCAGGCTTGACCCGAAAATTTCGTCTGATAATTTGTCAGGTACTCACCTTCCATGAATATTGAATTTGGTGAAGCAACAATTCAAAAGGGGGATGCTTAGAAGTCGCAAACCAAAACGTAGACCAATGAATCTTAAGTATCGTCGACAAGCAAACGAAGTGTTTTACCAATGTAAACAACTCTAGCGAGTCACAAATCTCAGATGAAAGATTCTCACATTGACAACACACCTGAGTTTGTAAATGATTCTTGTAATTTGTTTCCTTTAATTGGACTAACCCGTTGTCGTCTCGAGCAATCGACAATGATTTCGCTGCCAAATAGGCACAAAAGCTCTTTATTACAGGTTCTCTGGAAGAGCATACATGCCAAGAGAAACTTTCCAATAAAATTAGGCCAATGTTGCACTACTATTCATTGAAATGAGGAAAAAGTCCAAATGAGTCTGTAACACCCCGTATTTCTGTTAACACTAAAGTTGCTAATACAAAAATAAATGTGTAAAGGGGAGATGTATCTAATGTGCATACAAGAATAATAATAAATGTGTAAAGGGGAGATGTATCTATACAAAAATAATAATAAATGTGTAAAGGGGAGATGTATCTAATGAGTACATATTTATATGGATTGACAAATAATAGTAAATGTACATTAAGAAGGAAATGGTGAACATAATTGGCTTTTCTTTACAACGGACGGCTCTGGTTAACCCTAGCTTCATCGACGACTCAAATTAACTTGCAACTCTATAAAAAGACCCTAGGTCTCAAACTAAAAATTCACAAAAAAAAGAATAAGAATTGGAGCCACCATGCTGTCTGCTGAGAACTAGAGGGAGCCTCCACTTGAAAGAGACGAACAACATAGCGAATATAAACTAAAAGATTAAAAAGCAACAACAAATTAGAATCAAAGCAACATCTTCCCAAAGGAAAGCTTTGCAAATTCAGAATTTCAGAACTCAGAAAACAAAACCGTCTACGATTGTAAGTTTAGCTACATTTTTAGAATGCGAATTAATATGAATATCATGTGTTGCGATGAAATGATAATAGTACGATACTCGTTATGTTATTAATATACGTTTGTGATTTGATTCTATTATCATGTTGAATTGAGAATTATTAAGTATGATGTTTATTATGTTTTATAATATTAATCTATGCCAGTGACTTGATTCTATTATCATGTTAAATTTGGGATTATTGGATTAGATTATTTGTATAAGCATGGACTTGGATTGTAACATCTTATGAGAATTGTGTAGTTTATTAGGCAAGTTTATGTAGTGAAGTTATGCGACCAATTGTCAAATCTATATGTTCATGTTTATGAAAAACTTATGTCATGTTCACACTTATCATATGTTGGGATTAATTTGCAAGTATGTTTAAATCTATGTTACTAATTAACACATGTGTATGTTGATTAGCCTATGTTGCTAACTCACATATACGTATGTTGATTTGCCTATGTTGCAAATTAACATATGTATATGGATTAGTTCATATTGCTAATTCTCATGTATGTTGTTAATATGGCCTATGTTAAAAACACATATATGTTGAGTTAGCCTATAAGTGCAAGTTCATACCTATGACATTATAATGTTTATGTTAGTCTTTTTGCAAGTTTGTACCTATGACATTATAATGTTCATGTTAGTTATTTTGCAAGTTCACCCCTAAAATGTTCATGTTAGTTATTTTGCAAGTACACCCTATTATGTTCATATTGATTATGCCATCAATACCAAAGTTATACCCTTGTCATGTTTATGCTAATTTATGCCAATTTGCGTATATTAAATTAGGCTAAGTTTTTAGCCTAATACTTTACACCAAAAATCATGCGAACGTAAATTAGGCTGAGATGGTTAGCCTAATATTGGACGGGGTAACGTTGGGTTAAAATGGTAATTTTAGGAAAACTTGCCATAAATTGGTCATTAATCACATAAGTGATTTATGACATAAAAAGGCATTAATTACCTTAATTAATGAGATTAATTGGAAATGAATGTGACAGTAATTTGAATATTTTCTAATTTACATATTGGTCATTAATCACATAAGTGATTTATGGCATAAAAAGGCATTAATTACCTTTATTAATGAGATTAATTGGAAATGAATGTGACAGTAATTTGAATTTGAATAATTTACATAATTAAAATGTAAATTAGAAAATACGAACGCGCTTAACCCGAGGTTGGATTGAGTTGTAATGTAAAACCTGCCCGGACCCGCCCGGCTGTCCAGTTGTCACAACAATAGCTATCCCATGTGAGAGGTTAAGGCATAGGGCCCAATAAAGACCCGAGGTTAAACTGAGTTGTGGCGTAAGACTGCCCGGACCCAACCGGCATACAGGCAGCCACAACAATATCTGTCTAATCTGAGAGGTTGGTTCTCTAATAAGACAATTAGAGCTGAGTTAGGACTGATAGGGTTAAGTCAATTTAATAAATACTTAACCAAATTCAACATGTTAAATAATTTGGATGGGTGGGGATTAGGTTCATTCAGACACTTAACCACTTAACATGTTTGACTAGAAAACCTAGTAACGGGGAACCGTTTCAGCAGTAACCCAATTAGGTATCATACTACCCTGAACAAGGCAGGGTGGGGCACGATTACTGGGCTGATTGTAAGCGGTCAAAAGCGACGGCGGTTGGTGCACATTGTGGGTTCTAACAGAGTGCGGGCGTGCACACACTCTGGAGCAGACAAGTCAGGGCACTGGAGCATCAGTAGTATACCCTATGCATGCTAGAATTGTGTCGGGGACGTCACCATGGGACTTGATACACCCCATGGTGGGACTAGCATAGGTATCTACCATATAGGGCCCTAGGACACATGTGAATATACGAGTAGGAGCCAATCTTTTAAAGAAAGAGAAAGGGATCACTTCACCACAATCACGGGGTGCCTATTGGTATAAAAATTAGTAGGTGCAGAGATAGAGATTTAAATTAGGGTGCGAAGGGATGTTCATTTTAGGACACCTTATCTAGTTCCAGGATAGTCTATTATCCTGATATCGTCCTGTTCTCACTTTATGCAAGTCACGATCTTTTTATTATTAACATTCTAGGAATATAGCTAGACTTACCAGACTTATGTATGACCCATTTTCCTTTCGTCTTCTTTTATTCCGTCCCCCCTCCCCTAGGTCCACAGGGAGGAAACACCGCAGCTTAGTCATTTTTTCATCCAGCTTGAAGAGAGAGAATGTATTGCTTGGATTTCTTTCATTTGGACCATGGCTTTGGATATCATTTATGGGGATTATGCAGCTTTATTTATGTTTCATGCTTCTTTAACTTTTAAAATCAAGACAGTATTATGGTTGTAATAATTGGAAGTTTGTTTTGAGACAATGTTGGAAATGTTCTGTATGAACACGTATTTATGATAATAAAAGTCTGTTGGTTTTTCCGCTGCTTATTTGTATGTGTTTATATCTGTCTTGTGTTTTATCTGTGTCTTTTACTTATAAACCTCCACCAAAATTAAGGCATTCCCTTTGTGAGTGACCTTAAGGGAGGTGGGGTGTTTCAGAGTCAGTGTGCATCATCGCCTAGTTCAAAAACCATGTGCAAATTCAAATTCAAATTTGTGGGTCCAATCAAGCTACTGCAGCAAGCCTAAAGACAAACAATCAGCACATCTCTCTTTCCTTGGCAATTTAGCATCCGATTCGGGAATTCCAAACTGAATGCATGCTTAATTAAAAGCACGGGCATCTCTTCGGCAAATTGTCAAGAGGACGGGTAATTACCAAAGGCTGGTTCGTCTACAGTCCATAAGTTCACTCTAGCCTCATAAACTCTAATTAAGGCTCCAATTTGAGCAGAAGTCACTTCCCTTCTAGAACAGTAACTAGTCGTCTGTCTGGTATTCACTCTGCACATGGGATCTCATTTTTAAACAAATTGCAGGTACGCATTTCATAAAATATGAACCATCATGCAAAATTATAAAAATGATTAAAGGTGAGGCTTGAAATCTGTAGTCGGCATATATCGGTTAGCAAATCTCAAGCGTCGTTGCGAATTTGAATTAGAATGCCTTTTTATGTAGACGACGTTTGATGAGTTATAAACAGTTGAACGATATGGTTCTGTATAGGCACGTCATTCAGTCCCAGTCATAAAATTCGTTGTAGTTAAATATTTGGTGATTAACTAATCTTTTGTCGATGTGGGCAGTCGATGAAAGCCTGGAAACGTGAAAGTTTTTTTTATTACAGGACAAGTAGCAACGAAAAACCATGTTCAATTCATAAGAAGCAATTCAATTGGTTGATCACTTTTCAAAACTTGAATCGCTTTAGAGAAATCATTGACCAAAAGATCTCTAAGGCATCATATCCACCATGGATCGAGCATAGCCAATCCATCATGGATCGAGCACAATCGGTCCACCATGGATCTGGATCGAGCACAACCGATCCACCATGGATCGAGCATAGCCGATCCACCATGGACCGTGCATAGCCGATCCACCATGAACCGTGCATAACCGATCCAACATAGGCCATGCATAGCCGATCCATCATTGATCGTGCATAACAAATCCATTGTGGATCATGCATAGCTGATCCATTATGGACTATATGCATCTGATCCATTGAAGTTGAGGTTGAATTCAATCTTGAGCAATCCAACAAAGACAAGTGATCAATGAAGAGACTCATGCATTATTCAACAATTTTAGCAACTAGCATCAAAACTGATCCAACATCAACAATAACAAAAGTTCGCGAATTCACGCATCATCATTGAAATGTGATCAACTAGTGCATATGACCCAAATAAGAAGATACAGTCGGGAAGTTTAAATTGGAGTAGATAATTCACAGAAGCCATAACCAAGCTTCAAAAATTACAAAAGACAAATCAAGAAGAGTAACTCAATTTCAAAATCGTGAAGGTCAATTCAAAGCTTGAGTTCACAGTTCACCGGTTCAATATAAGAAGTGAGATTGTCAAAATTGTTTTGAAAAAGAACGCAAATTGTTACATGAAAAATTTGGGATAAAGTCCACCAAATTCATGTCGAAATACATTTTAATCAAGCACACATCGTCACAAGACCATGATCAACTTCTGACATTCAGGTTCAAATGTCAACGAGTTCCAATCATTGAACAGTTTAACCAAAGCGTATAAATCCACGATCAGTTTTGGGAGCATTAAACATCGAAGTGCCAAATCAGATGTCAAACATGTCTCGGTGGCTCAACGCAAATCATGCTACAACAATTCAAGGTGCAATCCTGTGAAGCATCCAAAAATCATGATAAAAAATTATTATGGCAAACTAACAAGATTATGTTGAAGCACCGATCAGTAAAAAGTCAATAAGCATATTCTTGTGTTTTTCCAAACATAAAAAGTGGTTAGTCTGAATTAAATTTTCAACAACATCAAAACAGAAGAACCAGTGCACAAAGCAAAATATGCACAGATTCAAATTGCAAATTTCGAAAAAACATGGATGATTCTCATTACATCCAACAAACCGATTAGAATCCATCGAAACAATCTGATCTGAAATCGTGAGTCGAGTACAACAAATATCGATTCGAAGCATGAACAAACAAAATTTCCAAACTGTAATCAATAAAAAAGGAAGTCGCATACTGTTTTAAGTACAAGGTCCCCAAAATCAGATCTGAAGCACAGTCGGTTGGATCGCACGGTCAACCAAAGCTTATAATCTAATACCTAAAAAAACTCATGCGATTGGCTTATCAAATTCAACTCAAGTGCAGACTTCGAAGAAGAACAACATCCTCAGTTACTAACAATAACCGAGAGTGATTGAATTTTGGTGACAAGAAATTGCAGAATGTTGGCAAAAGCAAGGTGACTCGGATCTGAATGATATCGCCACAGGCCAAGTTCGATTTTTTGAAATTAAGACGGGGATTGAGTTCGAGCGAATTGAAGCTTCCCGATCGATCTCTGACGATGGCAAAAATTGATCGCTAGTAGAGTAGCAAGTCCGGATTCAAGATATTCTGACGGTCGGAGGCAACGTTGATGATTGACGGTGAAGTAAGTTGGCGATGGTGAATCTGGTCAATGGCGCAATAATGAATTAGGATCGGCAAGCTATTCTTAAGGAGGAACGTCATCCATTAACGTGTTCTTTAGCACGAAGTTAAACTAAAGAAGAAATGCATATTTGAAAATATATAAGGTAATAGTGAATGGCTTATCCTATCCTTCATGAAAGGCCCACGCGATCCATTAAATATTCCGTTTCCGACCGATCATGCATGAGCATTTCTAGTCCATCAAAAGTAATTTTTATCGATCCATTAATATGTGCTGAAGCAAGATGTATTAAAAACATTCATTTCGAAGCTAGTATTTCATTCAGAAAACACAAACTCCGAGGGGCAAATGTTAACCCCGTTAGAAAACGTGGTTCAAAAATCATACAATGATTACAATAAAATATGATGAGTCAGTTGCAATGGATCAGTCAGATTCTAGGTAGGTGGATCGGTCGTCATTGTGTGGTATGGATCGGATACGGTTGCATCTATGGATCGGGCGTGTTTTCTACCATGGATTAGGCAAACTCTTATCAGTGGACCGTGCAAGCTTTTATTCATGGATTGGGCGACTGACTTTATCCATGGATCATGCATTCCTCACAGGGATGGATCGATGCAGTTTCAACCATGGATCGGTAGGCTTTTATTATGGATTGGTCATATTGAAATGGCATGGATCGGCAGTATATCAGCTGATGGGTCAGTTGTTTACGTGTACATAATAGGTTGTGTAGCTAATTCATGGACCACCTGTCACAAGTATAATGCGTGGATCATCCACATGAAGTATGAAGGGTCACACATATATGTAGCCTGCCACGTGGATAGTTTAAATACATGGGTCGGCTGTATTAATGCCTGCAGTATGGATCGTTTAATAGAGTAATGGGTCAGTTGCTCTTCATGTATTGCCAGCTGGAAATTAAGCACAAGGGTTAAAATTGCATGGACCGTGGCTTGCGTAAATATTGGAATGGTTATAAGTTGTAGCATGGATCGTGCAAAATTATATAAAGCATGTGTTGGTGATCACTTACAAATATATGGATCGTCGGTACTATGTATGGATCGTTCATGAATCCCTTGGTCGAGTATTCATCCTCACGTGATCAAGCGTAGATTAGACCACGTGCATCTGGTCATGCACTATAACGGATCGTAGCAGAATGTGGAAAGAGCATTGCTTTAAACTATGGGTTGTTCATCAGAAATTACCCACGATCCATGGATGACTAGGAGGCAAGTCGGTTACAAATTATAGCCGATGGGTCATTTATATTAAAATGCACAGAACGTATTGCATAATTGATGGGTCGTTGGTGTGCCAGTTGTATCCACCATGGGTAAAGTGCACGTGGCAGAGACATAAAATGTTGCGTACAGAATAAGCTAACGGATGGGTCATTCAAGTATATGCCTGAAAGTGCAGCGTACAGAAGAATCGGTTGTGGTTATATATCATGCCAGATATATGGATCGTGACACTAGATGCTCGGGTCGTCCATAATTTCTGGTCATTCGTAGTGCCAGGTCGTCCGCCATGCGATCACGTCGTCTGCCTTTGAGTCGGATCGTCCACTGATCTATGACCCTGCATACACCAAATTACAAGAGTGTCGCTCCACTCCGAACATCGCCTATAAATGTCATACCTCCTCATACATAAAAGGGACCGAATTTTTCTACCCCGAAGGGCTGCCATTTTCTTTTCTCAACATCACTACAATATCTCAAACTCCATTAAAGCTCCATCAAGCTCCGATCAAACATCTCCATCATCATCAAATCATCCAAGATCATCGCCAAACTCGATTAACGAATATCTAATCCACAGCAATCATTGCTATTAGCGAGATCTAAGCATTTCAACAGTGAATTCAAGAGATTGTAGAGAAGAAATAGAGAATTTGTTGTAAAAAGAGATAGAAAATGTATGAGATAAAGAAAATTGTATACCTTGTAATGAAGATCGTAATGAAATCATCGATTAAAGTGAACGTAGGCCAAAACTGAGGTCGAACCACTATAAACGGCTCTCTGCTTTACCGTTTTCTGCTTGTGTTTGCCCTTAACCTTGTTCTAAACAGTTTTAAGGTGTTCACACACCTCTTGGCGTTGTTAATGTCCATTTTTGACATTAACAATGTGGCGTTACAACATGTAAGTTCAATGGTTTATTCAGTCAATCGGATCATAACCGAGTTTAAAAAGGAGGAAAAAAGATAAGTGGTGTTTGATTTATTTTTTGTTTTATATTTTGAATTTTCAATAGTAGCTGCAAAAAATGAATAGAGCGAACGGATGACGGAGGGATGAAAAGGAGATGAAGGGGACGATGAAGAGGCTGAAGGAACGACCAAAGAATAAATCGTGTCTCATCCATCCATTATTTCACAAAACATGAAAAATAAATAAATAAATGTTTTTCGTTTTATAAGTCAAATTCGTTTTCTAAAAAGGTTTCACAAATACACGCTTAAAATTTCAATTTGACCGTTTCCGTCTTTGATTCGGTTAATTCTTGTTCACGTCATTCGTTCATCCAAGTGGATCCAGCCAGTAACCGACGCGGCAGCCCGGCACTGGATTAAAGATAGAAACCGAGGTAAAATTCAAACTTTAAACTAATTCAATTTAACCATGTATACGGCCGCGAAGCACGCATAGAAACTTCTATGCGGTCATCTCTAGATAACACACGCATCATAACCTAACATTTCCCCTATTTAACCGACGTCTCCCTTCTCTTCCATTCCTCGCCAACTCTCTGTCTCCTCCCATTTCTACCTTTTAAACAGATCTAGAATATTTGAACAATTCAATTTTCTTCTGACATTCTCCAAATTTTGCGTTAAAGGCACCCTGCGATCTTGAAATCACCCTTAAAAACCAAAACCATCTTTAACAGCCATCTTCTGAAGTTCAGGCGTGGGGAATAACACAGGGCTCGCGGCGGCGGTAGGGTTGCGCCTCGTTCTCTCGTACGTCGCCTGCTTCTTCTGAGGGGGTAGCCGGGGCCCACGGCCTCGGCGGGTTTTAAAGCCCCCTGCCGTCACAAAATTATCAGAACATAGCTCTATAATTAACCTTTTGCTTTCCCACTTCGATCGGGAAGAAGATACCGATGCCGATCCTTGCAGATCCCACCGTCGATGTTTCGTCTCCTTTTTCAAACGGCTGGAATCGTCATCTTCCCGCGTCGGAGATATTCTTCTCCGGCGACGCTCCGACCATCTCCACCGACCGTACCTGGTCCCCTGACCTCTCCTCCTCTTTGTATAACGTCTCTGGATGGGGTCCACCTTACTTCTCCGTCAATTCCGCCGGAAACATTGCCGTCAATCCGTACGGCTCCGCCACCCTGCCGCATCAGGTGATCGATCTGATGAAGGTTGTCAAGAAATCCAGCGATCCGAAGTCGAAAGGCGGATTAGGGCTTCAGATGCCGATGATTCTGAGGTTTCCGGACGTTTTGAAACACAGGCTGGAGAGCCTACAGTCCGCTTTTGATTTTGCCATCCAATCGAACGGTTACGGCTCACGCTACCAAGGCGTCTATCCTGTAAAATGCAATCAAGACCGTTATATGGTTGAAGACATTGTTGAGTTCGGATCTCCTTACCGGTTCGGTCTAGAAGCTGGATCCAAACCTGAACTGCTTCTTGCAATGAGCTGCTTGACAAAAGGTAACCCTGATGCTTTTCTCATTTGCAATGGCTACAAAGATGAAGAGTATGTTTCCATTGCTCTTATTGCGCGTTCTATGGGTTTGAACACCGTGATTGTTCTCGAACAAGAAGACGAGCTGGATATTGTAATCAGCACCAGCATCAAGCTAGGTGTCCGTCCTGTTATTGGGTTTCGGGCTAAACTCAGAACCAAGCACTCTGGCCATTTTGGATCTACTTCAGGTGAAAAAGGCAAATTTGGCCTCACGACCACTCAAATCTTGTCAGTTGCAACAAAGCTACAAAAGTATGAAATGCTTGACTGCCTCCAACTTCTACATTTCCACATTGGCTCTCAAATTCCATCCACCGCTTTGCTATCCGATGGAGTTGGCGAAGCTGCTCATATCTACTGCGAGCTAGTCCGGCTAGGTGCTTCCATGCATGTCATTGATGTCGGAGGAGGATTGGGAATTGATTATGATGGATCCAAGTCTGGTGGATCCGATATGTCAATTGGGTACACTTTAGACGAATATGCATGTGCTGTGGTCCGCACAATTCAATATGTATGCGACAGGAAGCAAGTTAGGCACCCAATAATTTGCAGTGAGAGTGGCCGTGCCCTCATTTCTCATCACTCTGTGCTTGTGTTTGAAGCCATGCCATCAACTACGACTGAAAGCTCCAACGTACCTAATATTGGTTACTTAATGGAAGGCGTAGCAGACGAGGCACTGTACAACGAGTATCTAAATCTGTCTTCTGCTGTAGTACGTGGCGACTACCACTCATGCTTTGCTCATGCTGAAAATCTAAAGGTGAAAAGCGTGGACATGTTCAAAGATGGATTGATTGGACTAGAGCAGTTAGCAGCTGTGGATGGTTTGTGCGATTTTGTGTTCAAAGAAGTCGGTGCATCTGTTCCAGTCACAACCTACAACATAAACTTATCCATCTTCACTTCTGTTCCTGACTTTTGGGCTATACGGCAGCTCTTTCCGATTCTTCCGATTCACCACTTGGATGAAAAACCTAACGTGAATGGGATTCTATCGGATTTAACGTGCGACAGTGATGGAAAGATCAACCACTTCATCAATGGCAAAGATAGCTTACCACTTCATGAAACCGAAGGCAAGTACTACTTGGGAATGTTTCTCGGTGGGGCCTACCAGGAGGCGTTGGGTGGGCTGCACAACCTGTTTGGCGGGCCGAGCATGGTAAGAGTGGTGCAGAGCGATGGTCCACACTGCTTTGCGGTGACACGGGCTGCATCTGGCCCGGCTAGTGCGGATGTATTGAGGACCATGCAACATGAGCCTGAAATGATGTATGAGGCATTAAGGAGAAGGGCGGAGGAATACGGAGACGGTGAAGGCCACATTGCATGTAGGCTTGCTAGGGCTTTCGGCTCGATGCCTTATCTTGTCCTTGGCTCTTCTGATGAAGAAGTGCATGGTGAATCAGATCGCTGCTCGAGCGAGAGCGTCAGCGATGAAGAAGATGGCGTTGACTGGGACCTCATGCGAGGTCTGACCATGTGAGGTACGTATGTGGCTTTGGAGCGTGTCGAAGTTTATCTTTATGTCTTTTTTAATGTTTGTGTGAAATGGAATGGGGCTGTTACCCATTTCTAAGGTGGTTTAGCATGTTATTATGGATAATAATGTTTTAGTTATGCATCAACTATGTTCTCGTGTCATGTCTCTTTCCTATTGGGATCTGTTTTTCTAACAATTGTAGTAGAGAATTCGTATGGTATCAACTTGTTTTTGTTGTCTTTTTTATTTTGTTCTTTATCCATTAAGAAAGTGCTGGGGGTTTTGACGTTATAAAGTTCTTGGTTGAATAATGGTGAATGTTCTTTGCTTTTTTGTGCGGGGAGAGTAGAATGAAATCCGATAGAATATGGAGATGATGTGATATCTTTTTGGTGATTATGCAAATGATGTAGATGCTTTGCTTTGCGTGGGAGTTGATTTATGGGTGTTTAACTGCTTAATGCAAATTATAAAAGGAGGAAGACAACGATTGAACGTGAGGAGGGTACTAGGAATTGAATGATTTGCCACGTTGTTTACTTTTTGTTCATACAACTGTACCAACATGCAACCGCGTCAACTGGAAAGGAACATTTCGACATCAGATTTGGAATTAAGCAAAGTTTAAATACCGGAAAAAACTAATTTTGCTAGATACTGTTAATAGGATATAAAAAGTTAAAGGCCTACGAATAATGACTCGTTTTCTTCTGCAGTTGCTTGCTTTTGCACCTTCTTTGGGTTCTGTAGCTTGCCTTTTCATTTTGTTCGAACTTTTAGTAAGAGAAGTCCACTCCACATGAGTTCATATGCATTTAGAATTTCGATTCAAGTACACATGTTATGCATATTCAAGTTCAAGTTTGTTCAAGAATCCAACTAGAAGTCGTCTTCAAAAATATGCAAATGCAAGTTGCCTGCAGGGCCAAAATTACAAGTCCTGCCTAGGCAAGGGATCTTCTCCAGTCCCAAAGCCTAGGTAGGTAGGTGCCTACGCAAAGCTGTTTTCTTCGCATCATCACTGATCCAAACCTACTGCAACTCGTACGCCTCTAAATCAAACCCATCTAAGTACGAATCTAGTGAAAAGAGTTGGGTTGTGAATAGAGGTTCAATTCAAAATTTGGTTTGAACTTGAATCAATGAAATCAAGTTGGAGTTTAGTAGAAGAAATGTGACACGATGCCTGAGGTGGGTTAAGGGTCGAGATCGTAAGTCAGAATTGCTTACCGTTACCGATCGACTGGTATACCGATGACTGGTATACCGATAATCTGGTAACCGTTACACTGGTAATGGTAAATTACCGTTTGTCCAATAAAGTTTATATCTTAACATATTTTTTATACACAGTATGTCTTTACTATACTATATGTAGTGTTAGTTTATAAAAAACATAAATGAAAAAGAAAATAAGTGTATCTAGAATTATTTCATTTGATTATTGAACCAAATATAATCATTTATTTGGTTCTACGTGCTTGTAATAAAGCATATTAGATGAGTATACTTATGTTTTGAATTAATTGGTAAAATTACCGTTACCGCTGGTATTGAAGAAACTTTACCGATAATTTACCGCTAAAAATGGTAAATTTACCGTTATCATACCGTTTTAACTGGTATACCGATTTTAATGAAATATGCTTACCGATCGACTGGTAATGGTATGGTAATGGTAAATTTACCGTTACCGTAACAGCCCTACTATGAAGCTGCGATTGAATGAAACAAAGAGAGAGACTATCTAGAACATTTTAAGTATGGATTGGCGTCTCCTTTAGGCAGAGGCTTGATGCTTATCTCTTCTCCAAGGCAGGGGATCAATATTTATTGCACTCTCTGCAAGGAGCTTAAAGTAGCAATTCATCTCAATAAATATTCATTATCTCCTAAAAAAACATATGGGCAACTATGTGAAACAACCTTGTAAGCACAATTAAGATGAATATGTTGAAGGGACCGCGAGACCCATGGAGCCCTCTAGGATAGATCAACCCCTTTCGTTTAATAGTGGATGTCGGACCATGAAACTTTTGGGAGGCTTCGTCTCCGACGTGAGGTCTTGCTGGTGAAGTTCTAGAGAAGATACTTGGTCGGCTACACCAATACATACAAGGTCCACAGTTCATTTAAGAGATCTTTACGTTGTTTTACTATAGCACTTTTGTACTCAAGCATTTATTCCAATATGATCACTAATTAGAAAAACAAGAAATTTATAAAGGAATTTCTTTAAAGTGGACACACACATTCAACGTAGTTGAACCACTATAAATTTGTTAATTTTTGTTTGTTTTTCTTTCTATTAATTTATTTAATTTAATGTCTACTTTCCAGTTGGAGACATTTGCATAGCACAACATCATGCTTGGATATCGAAATAGAAAACAAGGAAAGGAATAACTGAATACTCAAGATGTGAAAAGCATGGTGCATGTGCCTACATAAATACATATAATTTATCTAAAAATTTTAGTTGGTGATATTCATATATAGCACGTTCGGTACAAATTTGTCAAGAAAGCATTTGTACCCATTTGTCAAAAAATTGCACTCATATTTTCAAGAACATAATTTATCCACCGGCCCAGTTTAGAAAACACATCATTTTATTATAATATTGTGTCACTGGCCACCGAATGTATATTGCATAATTTAGCTATTCATTGATTCAATAAGCCCAAACGATTGGTGGGTTTTACTGCATAATGCTTGGTCTTAGTAAAATATTTAAGTTCTATGAATCGTTTAGTTCTATGAGTGACTGCGGATAGGGGTGAGCGTTTGGTTGGTTCGGTTTATCCGATGATGAAAATTGTCAAACCAAACTAAAACCGATAAAAATGAAAACCAAACCAAATCAACCAAATTAAGTTTGGTTGGTTCAGTTGGTTATCCGATTTAACCGAACTAAAAATATTTTAGACCTTATGATTGTAATATTAACTATAATTTGAAATAAACAATAAGTATATGATTAGGGTATTATTATTTATGATTCTTATGATTTCTAAAAGTAATTTTAACACATGTTTGATGATTAAAATTTACTTAGAGAACTATTCTAACTTAAAATATTTATTATAATATTGATAATTTTTAAAATATAATAAAAGTTCGGTTAATTTGGTTAAACAGATAACCAAACTAAATATTTTTGCGAACCGATTACAAACCGATTTAATTTCAAAACCAAACCAAACAGACCAAAATAAATTGGTTCGGTTGGTTTATTTGGTTTAACCAAATAATGCTCACCCCTAACTGCGGAGCTTAAAACTAGGGAAAGTCTATTTTGGCACAAATTTAGACACAAGCAATTTCAACTACAAGATCTCCCCCTAAATTCCACTTCACACATAAAGACAAACAAATCCTATGCTTCAGATTTTGTGTCCCTAATTTTGTGCTTAATTTTGTGTCCCAATAGCCGCTCCCTTAAAACTATATTACTACGAAAGTCAAACAAAAATCAGTTCTGAATATTTCAAAGTTTGGTGGTTTGAGACATTTAAGAGTAAAAATTATCAAGAACAATCAATTTGGTTACGTTGTCTAATATACTTCATTATTGATCTACATTTCATGTAAGACTAATTCTATTTATATACCAAAAATTGCTAAACATATACCAAAAATTATAATAAACTACTATACACCATACATTACTTTACATACACCGCTTCATTTACTAAATTATCCATGTTCTCATCCTCTTTTTCTTTCCTCTTTCAAACTTAAAACACAATCACCCAAAATAAAAAATTCTTTGCATCAAATTGAGTAAACTTTACCAAAATTTATTTATTTTTTGTACTAATATTATAACTTTTATAAACTTTTTGAAAAAAAAAATCAATTTCAACAAAATTACTGTAATTCTACAAAATAAATCAACACTTCTAAATTAAACCATTATTTCTGAATGTTTTCTTAATTGAAATTTTAGATTTCATGATTAAATAATTCATTAACATATATAGTTTGTATCAAGTTTCAATACTTTTAAGAATAATTTGACTTTTTATAAGTAGAAGTTTTAAAAAAGCAACTAAGAGAAAAGGATAATTTAGCAATAGAATTTTATAGAAAAACTAATAGTGTATGTTAAGTGATTTTCGGTGTATAAATAGAATTTTGTCTTCATGTAATCTGCAAGGATCATTCCAGCATGATTTAAGTAAATACAACTAACGTAAAGACGATACTTCAAAAGAAAAAAGAAAAAACTATCCATAGTTACCAAATGGATAAGTGCATATGTTTAGGCTATTTAATACAAATTGAATTTCGGCAATACTTTGGTTAGCGGGTTTAATGGCCAAAATATCGCAATTGTTTTTTTAGCCTTACTGTTTATATTATTAACATTATTGCATTAAATTGTTATAACTCATCGATCAACCATTAAGTTATAATATATACACATATATGAGAGCAAATTCTCTGTACTCAAAATTCTCTATCCCCCCATATCCAACCAATCAGAACATCTGATTTTCATCTTTTTGCAATTAAGTCGGAGAGAAAAAAAGTTTAATTGCAAAAGGTGGAAATTAGGAGGTCTTGATTCCTCAGATATAGAGGGACAGAGGATTTTGGGTATAGAATTTTTGATTTGCACATATACACACATCTTTAATAATAATTGGAATATCTTTGGTGTAACACTTTTTTAGTATAAACATGAGCTATCAAACATATCTTTATCTATTATAAATTATTATTACTAAAATACAAAATCTTATAAATAAATTCCATTACTAATTCAACATGTCAATCTACAAATATTATTAGATAATAATATCGCTTAAAAC
Organism: Allium sativum; assembly: GCA_030737875.1. Taxonomy (NCBI): domain Eukaryota; kingdom Viridiplantae; phylum Streptophyta; class Magnoliopsida; order Asparagales; family Amaryllidaceae; genus Allium; species Allium sativum. Next base: position 298,448,678 of record CM060925.1, on the reverse strand, counting down.
TAGGATTTTACACAAAAAATTATTTATAAATTCAAAATATTCATCTATAAATATTAACAAGTCTTAATATCACTTAAAAGTTGAATATAACCAGTAATCTTTATGTATGAATTCATTTTTCCATTAACTAATAATAGAAATGAAGTTTTACACTTAAAAATCATAAGATATTGTATTAAAGAATATAAAAAATAAATCATGATTTTAACATTAAAATATATATATGTAAATAATTTTATTTTGAATAAGTTAAACATATAAGATATATATATATATAAACATATAAGATATATATTAAAATAATACATGTGTGAAGCGTGTGCCGTAACGCGCATCTTGTAGTTCAATACGTACGCTATCATTTATTTCACATACATCTCTTTTTGGCATCAGAATGTTGTGCAAGAAGATTGCACGAATGCGGAAGCACAGTAAACAGGATCTAGATTTGCCAATTGAACATCAGTCTAATCTGATAGCAATTATTCTATTACATCAAAAAAATAGTAAACAAATATAACAGAAAAACAAAGGGACACACAATATTTATACCGGTTCCACTATCAACGAGATAGTGTACGTCCAGTCCAAAAAAAAAAAAAAGATTTTATTCCACATGAGAGAATTACAAAATAAGAGTTTACATATCCAAACCTCAAATAGGCTTAACAAGAAGAAACACCATTAGGTATTACTGGCTCCATGCCAGGATGAGTTTACAATAAAATCTAACCCTTAATATATAGTCAGTGCAAATCTATGTGAGGCATCAATTAAATTACCAACATATGGTAATAAAATAATGGAGGCTAATTACAATAGCAACAAATGCGCACACATAGAAAGTAAATCAATTCCTTTCCTTAGCATAGATGAAGAAATTAATGCCTGTATTTATTTATTTATTTACATCTCATGCAAATGCAATCAATTAATTCATGCATTTCCATATTAAACAAATATTTACTCTCCATCTATTTGTGATTTGTATCACCTAAATTTAACACTCCACCTTGATGCAAAATACATATCTTCAATACCCCATCTCGAATCAATTCTCTTCACACATAAAACTCTTCAACAGAATTCTACCTTAAATCAAAATCTCAAAAGGCAGATTCCAAAATAATCTTTAACGCCACCATGGCCAAAAAATAATTCTTTCAATCACCAATTCAAATACAGAGTCAAAATCCAAATCTCTGTAGGAAAGATAAATCTCTCTTCTTCCACATACCTGCATGTAGCAACACTTCTTTTAGGACGACATCATAAAATCGACGATATACTACAATGGCACCAAATCCACCAAAATCAGCTCTATGAACTAAACGCTCCAAGACAACATCATAAGTCGATAAGTTTGAGTGACATCAAATCCGTCAGCAAAATCAGCTACATCAGATATAGTTTCTAAACCCAGTGGTCCCTTCAACATATTAAACTCTTTATCTCTCATACAATACGAACATTTCTCAACTGAACTTGAAGTTATATAGTTCTCAAATACTTGGAAAGGTCGTTAACACCTCTAGCGGTTCGTCTTTGGTCGCTACCATCTCTAAGCAATTTCTCCAAGCTGTTATCAACGAAGTCGCTTTTCTACGGTTGGTCAGGCCACGTTCTAGCATATAACTCCACCTTAATGAGAATCCGAAGCTCAAGCTATATCAACGTTCCAAGTCTAGAACACCCTTCTCTCTCAACGCAATCTTCTCCACCAAAGTCTCCTTTTCTCCCAAAATAGTAATAGCATAATCACCCCTGAATCTACCAACCTTTGTAGAAATAATTGATGCACAATTTAAAATAAATCGCCTTGCTATGATATCAATCTGTTGTGCGAGAAGATTGCGCGAATGCAGAAGCACAATAAACAAGATCTAGATTTTTCAATTGAACATCATTCTAATCTGATAGCAATTATTCTATTACATCAAACAAATTATAAATAACTATAACAGAGAAACAAAGGGACACACAATATTTATATTGGTTCCACTACCATCGAGATAGTGTACGTCCAGTCCAAAAGAGAGAGATTTTATTCCACATGAGAGAATTACAACAGATTATAAAATTAGAGTTTACATATTTAAACCTCAAATAAGCTTAACAAGAGGAGACACCATTATGGATCACTGGCTTCATGCCAGGATGAGTTTACAATAAAGTCTTACCCTCAATGTATAGCCAGTGCAAATCTATGTGAGTAATCAATTAAATTATCAACATATGGTAATAAAATAATGGAGGCTAATTACAATAGCAACAAATGTGCACACATAGAAAGTAAATCAATTCATTTCCTTAGCATGGATGGAATAAATTAATGCCTGCATTTATTTCTTTCCATCTAATGCAAATGCAATCAATTAATTCATGTATTTTTATATTAAACAAATATTTACTTTCAATCTATTTGTGACTTGTATCACCTAAATTTAACAGAAGATATTTTTTACACTGTTCTTTGAGCATTTATATATATATATATATATATATATATATATATATATATATATATATATATATATATATATATGTGTGTGTGTGTGTGTGTGTGTGTGTGTGTGTGTTTATAGTTCATGCACTTCATACATTTTTTAGAACCAAATCAAATGCAACAAAATCTACAACTAGACCTGGCCTTGCACTTTAGCATACTAGGCCACCGCCTAGGGCTTCACTATTATAGTATTTTTTTAAATAAAAGTACGTGTGTGTAGTTATTCTACAACATACGAAGTAACATTTTCTTTCTTTTTTTAACCATGCATGTTTTTTGTTTTAAATCAGGTACTTAGGTTGGTAACATATATTGATACAACAAGTCGTAGATAATATACAACAAACTACATGTCAATGTATGTCTTAATCACACTACTCATCTTTTAAGTCTATGAACACTCACATCAAAGTCGAAGTGTTTAGCTACTGCTATAATTGTGTTGATCTTAAATAATTATAATTATGTCAATGCTATCGTACAATCGCATTTTCTAAATTGCACTAGCAGTTTTTAAAATGTAGTATCATTTTTTAAATTTTCATAGCAGTTACTAAATAATCATAGCTTTTTTTAGATGTGTGTAGTAATGTTGCTTTGTAGCAATCTTTTTTGATTTTTTTTTAGTTTGTATATTTTTGTTCATAATAATATTCTACAGCAACATTTTATGAATTGCAACAGCAATTTGTAAAGTGCAGTAGCAATTTCGAAATGTAGTTGGAGTTCACACAATCAAAGCACTTTTAAGACATGTAAATATTGTACCTCATAATATCATTTCATAGCAAAATTTATGAATTTTAGTACCAATATTTGAAGTATTAACATTTTTAATTGTAGGTTTTTATGATTTTAGTATAATTTTTGAGTTACTGTTTTTTAATTTTACCACCTAGTACCATTTTATGATTTTTGTGGAGTTAGTATTATTTTCATTTTTTGGAAGTTTGTAATATTATTTTCATAAATTAATTCATAATTTTTCCGCATAGCTTTGTAAAATAAAGTGACAGCATTTTAATTTAATAGAAGGTTATATGTTATTATACATCGATCATTTTCTAATGCTACTTAACAGCATAAATTTTGTATTTACTGAGTTATAATGAATATATATATATATATATATATATATATATATATATATATATATATATATATATATATATATATGTGTCAATTTTTTCCTGTAATAGTTGATCATAGCTTGTGCTCACATTTTGTAGAGGACTGGTGTGACTTTGCACCAGTTTGGTACATTTAATATTTCTTTTTATATCATTTTTTTAATATAATGATACTATACAGTATCATGTATTTTATTTGTTGATTTTTCAATAATAACTAATGATTGGTGAGCAAGATGAGATGAACGGTATCTATGGTACTGGAAGATGTAGTCGAGACAGTAGTCAGCTATATACGTTGAGCGTAAACAAGAGTTTCATTTGGTTCATAGTTGATTCATTTGTTGAGAATAACAAAAGTATTAGCCTGGAAGATTATAGAAGTTGATGAAGGATCAAAGAGGATCCAATAAAGTAGGATACACTATATCATGTTCATTATTATCTCCTTTATCGACCTGGTACAAAATATTATTAACATAATTTTTCTATGTGGCCCAGTGCTTTTGTTTAACTTTGAGAGTTAGGAAGCATTGCTTGAATAAAACACCATTAGTGCGGATAAATTTGGATTCTTTACTTTAGCACACATTTCTTCTGTGACTTGGATACAGCAATCCCCACACGGCATTGCCAAAACAACAATGTGGAGCAAGATTTTCATTTTATAAACTAGGTATGGAATAAACTTTTTTAAGGGCGATATCTGGAAGCAAAATGTGCAGTCATATTATTTTCTTAACTGCTACTCAATGTTGACGTTACTACACCTTAATTGAAATGGTAATATGCTGTATGGTCTAAAATATGTAGATTTGCAACACCGCTGGTTTTGAGATGGTTTATTGCAGCTTTTTGGAGGAAAAAATGGAGCTGTTAAGTAATTTATATATCAGGTCGGATGCTGGAAACACCGTACTGGAGAATTAAGTATTGTATTGGATGGGGGCAGCTTGGGTTACTGGGGCTTTTAGAAAAGCTGCTAAGCCTGCAACTGATTTTGGAACAAAAATGAAAGAGAAGGTTGCCAGCGAACATGCGTATGAAACTGCACCTAGGACTAAGAATGTTGCGGATCAGAACAAGAACGCCCTCAGCTGAAGAATCAATTCTATATTTGTTTTTTGATTGTCTGGACTTGAAAATTTCTTATAAACACAAGTGTTGCTATTTACACAACAAAAAATGATATGGAGAGGGACATATCTAAAAACAAAATTTGGTATACTTTCACTGGATTTTTTTTTTTTTCATTTTCAGTGGCCCTCCGCCAAATTTAAGGACATGAGCGGATCCAGGATTCGTGGGTGGGGGGACAGGACCCCACTCAACTTTTCTCCAATCTATCAAACCTAAAGGTCCCCATCAACCACATTTCTACAATCCTACCATTTTCTAACCCATTTTTGTTGGCTTCTACCGTCTTTCATGACAAGGAACGCGTGCCTTCAGCCAGTAATGCAAACCTTTTCTTCATTAGTTCTTACATTGCTCCACCTTCTTACTAAATTTTACTTTTATATTTACATAAGGACCCACTAAGAAGTTCTCCTGGATCCGCCACTGTTTAAGGACTCCGTCGAACCCTGTAGAAAAATATGTCACTGTTTAAGGACTCCGGCAAACCCTGTAAATAAATACAGCAGACCCTTACCGAATTTCATTTGTATCTCCTCCACTCCTATCCAAATCTGGTGTTGAAATAACAATACTCTATAGTAAAATCATTGAGTGTCATTCGAACTGGATTCAGCTTCTCCACTGTTTTACATATAATACTAGAATTTCGGCTGTATAAATGTTTGGGGCCTTATTTTAAGTTTTTGTCTTAAAAAAAAATGCATAATAACCTCTCCTTGATTATGCTGCATGAGTGTTAAGGATGATCAAAATTAATGTATCAAGGAAGTAATATGATTTTGTCAAAATGTGCTTTGGTTGGTTATCATAGATGAGTTATGACTATTTGGTTGCAATGTTATGCGATGAATGTGTAACATAATTGAACTTTGAGTTGCACTATATAAAATTTTTCATCAAAATTTGAATTAAAATAAGTTTTCGGGAATAATTTTATATCCTATATGTTGCTGGGTGCAATGTTTTTGGAGCTTTGGCTCATGGAATGCCCATAGTTTGTAAAGGCAGTCCCAACCTAGGGGTTAGCCCAGGTCACTTCATCACAAAATGACCCGAACAACCACCCAACAAGAAGGGGGTTGGACCCCTCTTAGCCGGCTTTTAATAAGTCAGCTAAGGGAATATACCCTTAGCCAGCTTATTAAAAGCCGGTCGGGGGAGGGATTTTTTTTTTTTAAAAAAAAAAACTTCCCCCAGCTGCCCGGCTAAGCCGATGCCACTTTAGTGGCACTCGAGGTTGCTTCAACAACCCACAGTATTGTTGAAACAACCCCCAACATGGAAAGAAACCCACTATTGGGGGTCGGTTGCGTCCCAACCAACACCCACCAACCGACCCCTTGTTGGGTGTCGGTTGTGTCCCAACCGCGGTCCCAACCGACACACGGTTGGGACTGCTTTAAGTGGTTAGCATGGTGCGGTTTTCCTGACATGTACGATAGTTTCAATTTTGATACTGGTTGCCTAATCAGTATTTTGAGTGATTGAATGAGTCAACGCTTTGCGCATTAGATTTTGCAACGTCTATGTCGGCGTTGCTAGGATACTTTAAGGGCGTTCGCTGTTCTAAAACGGTCCATTTCAGTTTTGGATTAATGAGGGTGTATCAACCTATGTAATTTCTTGGATTAAAGGGATTTTATCTGCATTAAAAAAAAGGGTAAACTATATGATACATTTCTTGTTTTATTAGGCACCGTTGGATATTAGTAGTGAGTTTTTTATTTTTTTTGTTTTGTTTAGTTTTTTGGTTTTCATTATGATACATTTATGTTCAATCAAATCTATACACTAAGCTGCAAGAAGCATACTGATGGTTTTGAAGTCAGTTTAGTCTCAAGACAAAGAGGAAACAGGGCGCTATGAAGAAAGAATCTTCTACTAATAATAAGTATTGATTTCCTTTTGTTATGGATAGAGATCGATTTTTAATTGAGAAGTGTGAAATACTTAGTTTAACTATGTTCTATCATGGTCGATTTTGCAAGTGATAGATTTTATCATGTTCCCCAGTTTCTTGTAACTGTCTATGCGTTGATTTTGAATGAAATATAATATGCTCGGTCAGGACAAATTGTTGCACTTGCTTTTGCTTATGCATCTACTTTGCAAAATGACCGAGCATGTTAATTTGTAAAATTCTTTTTTGTACAACGGTTTGTATACAGATCAAGAGTTAATGAACATCTTGCTGAACGACCAGATGTGAAACGACCCAGACTTCCCCGATCCCCGAGGAGACGGAAGAGCCCGGATTGTTTTGAGAACATTACGCATCAGAACACAAACAATTGAACATTTCATTGCTATTACGACAATTAACAACATAGTACAAGAATATATCAGAGTTCAAATATTATACAGCAGAAAAATATCAGAGATTTAAATTACAAAACAACAGAAAATACATACATAAATATAATGCACAGTGGAAATACATCGACTAACACAACTGAAAGAAATACACGAATACAAAGCATTTCGAATATACCTCCAGCCGTAATCCAGGATCCTGTGAAAAGAAATATTTGCGAAAACTAAAAATACTAGCTGCCCATATGGAAAATATGGGCACCTTGAGTTTAGTTTAAAACAATAAACTCTGAGTCAGTCATGGGACTGGTGTGAGAACTAAAACAGTTATTAACTTTATTTTAAAGTTGGGTAAATCAAGGGACCACGCCATATAACACGGAACGGGTTTCCTCCCAAGAATACCAAAAAACAAATAGCGCAATGCTAAATGAAAAATGAATCCATTAAAAGACTTAGGTCCCATCACACAATGCAAACACAAAACAGAGGATAGAGTTTTACCTTATAATGGCCAAACATACTTGGTATGCGAAATTTATCTTTTATTATTACTGTAAGTGAAAAAATCAACTTGAAATATAAATGTATCAATCATAGACAGCATAGTACCCCATCCTACTATGTCGCCATAAAGGTTTATGTAACACCCCATCTCCATTAAGGTCACTCACAAAGGGAATGCCTTAATTTTGGTGGAGCGTTTATTGTGTATAGAATATAAAAGTAAATAAGACAGATAAATATATTGGTACCTGGAAAATAAAAACCACTTTTATTGCAGTGGAGAAATAGTTTGGTTACATCACATCAAAAACTAACTACAAAACCAAATACACTTATTATCCATCTTGACAAATAAGTTCTGAGTATATAAAATAAAAGACATAACCCCAACATAAAATAGCCACAAATAGGATAGGCTGAATTTTACTTCAGCGATCCAAGCAACTTCCAAAAGAAAGAGATAAAGCCATCCAAATCAAGCTCCACTAGAACTAGTCCCACCCTGAGCACCTGGGGGGGAGGGAGGAAGAAAAGAGGTGGAAACAAAGGGGGTTAGACATAAAGTCTGGCGAGTGCAATAACTTTAACAATATAATCATTAAAGTAACAAGGATAAGGCATAAGCTGGAAAATAAGGAAATGACAGTGAACAAATGGGCATGACAGAGCAAATAAAGGAAATTAGATGAACAAAGATAACGTTAAAGCTCACCTAATCACTATAAGATAATTACTACATTGCACCACAACAAACACCCTAAAAATTGATCCCGCCTACAGAACTTAATTATGAAAATGGTAGTTTCGTGTACCCCTAACTGCCTTCATAGGTGCCGCCTGCCCCTATCTCCACTAGGTGTACCCGCTACCCCCATTCGATCAGCTCCCTAACTCGTAGATACCCGTGTTGGCCCCATAGTGGGGTGTATCACTCCCCAAAGTGGCAACCCGATACCACCAAAAATGCATGGCTTATATCTACACGATGCAACAACGTCTTACCTACCAGCCCGGGCCCACACACACACATGACCCCGTTGGACTTGCGTTGCCACCGCTAACTCGTTTTGAACTCTTACAATCAAACCCAATACGCGTGTCTCGTCCTCGACTTGGGTCGAGCCCACAAAGATACTTAATGGGTTACTGGTTTGAAAAGGGCCCCCATGTATGACATAAGCCTTCCACCTATGCTTGGTCCCCTCTAAGGTTTTCCCCCACTTAACCCATTCTTATTCATGTCCTCTTACATGTTTCAATCTTGGTTAAGTGCATCTAATCGTATTTCACATGCCACCCAAGGCACCCTCTTAATTTCTCATACCACCCAAGGCACCCACTTAACCCCCCATGTCCCACCACAAGTGTATCTGGTTAAGTGTTTCTTAATTCATTAACACCGTAACCTTGTAAAGACCTCCTACATTAGACTGGCATTTATGGCAGCTGGATTTGCCGGGCGGATCCGGGCAGTCTTACACCACAAACGAGCTTAACCTCGTGTCTTTACAACTGTTACACATTTAATTCATGCCTTTGACCTCTCACATTAGACTGGCATTTGTGGCTGCTGGATTTGTCGGGCGGGTCCGGGCAGTATTACACCACAAAAGAGTCTAACCTTGTGTCTTAGGCGGTTTGTTATTACACATCTTTATTTAACCCCAAAGTGGATTAATATCCCTATTCAAAGTTGTAAATAAATTCCAAATATACTTATGTCCATAATTGTCACCTAAATTATGTCCATAAATACCAATTTTTCCAATTTATGTCTTAAATTAATTATATGCCTTTTTAAGGCCATTTATGCCAATTCTCAATATGTGTATATTCAATATTACCCCGATCGTCCCTGCGTTGTTCATTCGCTTATCATGACATATATATATATATATATATATATATGTATATGTATATATTAGACTAGCAATTAGTCTAATGACATAAAAAAGAAGAAAAACCGCAAATTTGCATAACACACAAATTGGTTCTAACTTACAAATAAGCATTACAACATATCTAGCATAAACTAGGTATTGTCATTAATCTAAACATAGGCCTAAAGGTGTGAACTTGCATATATGAATATAGTTTTCACCCAAAACTTGTATATATGAATATAGTTTTCATCCAAAACTTGCATAGGCCATAGTCACAAACTTGCATAAAACTATGCATGTCATAAATCTAAATCTAAAGGTGTAAACTTGCATATATGTGAATCCAATATCTACCTAAACTTACATATAGTCACTTTATTTGGTTCACATGTAAACTTGTGTACAATTCACATAGAAACTAGCATATAATCTACACCCACACTTGCATATAAAATGATTTCAAACATGAATCAAGTTGAACATAGGTGATTGGGCATATACAAAGGAATCCACAAAAAACTGTCATTATGAACAACTAACATATATTCACAGAATATCACATTTTTCCAATGTTTCACAAACATAGCCATATAACCCAAATTATAACTCAACCCAATTACTTGTTAATTATCTTATTAAAGAAATTGAACTCACAACTTAAAGAAGGTCTTGAGTTCTGGAATCTGTGTTCTGAAATTGATTTAGCTCGCCTTTGAAGTAGACAAATTCGTTGTTGTTGTTGTTGTTGTTGTAGACTTGAGTTGAATTGAGTTGATTAGCTTTACTTTTCCTCTAGTTGATGACGGCTATTCTTGATTGCAAGGTGATAGCATGACGGTCATGGTTCTAATTTCGATTAGGTTTTAGGGTTTGAGTCTACATGTGTTTATATAGAATTTAGGATTAATTTAGGCCATCCGATCAATCGAGAATTAATCAAGACAATCCAGTCAAGATAGAGTGACACCTCAGCCCTAATGACTCAGCACTGAGTCACAAAATGTCATCTTTCAGTTCTACCTGGGGGGGGGGAGGAGGGGGGGTCGACCTGTAGGGGGGAGGTCGAAACTAGGGTCGACCCCCAGGTCGACCTAGGTCCTGAGCGGGAATTTTCCCGCCCAGCCCGCTTCTGACTTCTGTTTTGAATTTTGAATCTGGTTTCGAGCTGTTTGAATTTATCTGAATTCTCTGGAAAATTCGAACAACCATAACTTCTTCATAAGAAGTCCAATTTACGCAAACTCGGACTCTATCTCAACCAGAATTCCGAGACGAACACAATGGCGTAACCCGTTTCCCTTAATTATCACATTTAAAATTAATTATTCCTCAATTCTTTAGTTTATTTTAACAGAAGACACGGGGTGTTACATTCTCCCCTCCTCAAAGGATTTCGACCCCGAAATCTTCAAGTTGCGAAGAATACATATCCTATCATCCAATCGTCCATCTACTCAACCATCAAACACAGGCATCCATTGTCCTTAAAAGACTTCTAATGCTTTCATGTTTATATGCACAGTGTGTGTATATGTCTGTATCTAATGCAGAATCAGCCGGTCTACTTATTCAGTTGACCTCCTTAATGCAAATTATGATAGTGCCATGCATCCATTATGTATGCAAAAGATACCTAATGATACATATTATTTCTACATGCGTGCACAACCATTCATCCGAATGTAGCATCCATATGATAACACAACCATTATACATCCATTAATCTAAATAAACACACATTTATATGTAGTATGAAAGTGATTGAGCAGATCTAGTGCCTAATGTGTGTGTATATGTATCCACGAGAAACCACTAGCAAACACTTGCATCCACTAGCATCCATCAATCATAACATGTTTCAAATACATGTTTACATCCATTGGTCTCTACCTAAGGATAAAGAATATGACCGAGGAGATACACTAAAAAGGTAGATATAAGCTTGAATAAACTTAAGGAAAAAGAGATCAAAGATGTACCCTAAAAAAGAAAAGGGTAGGCTGCACGTATTTTGGCCTCAGTCTCCCAAGTCGCGTCTTCCTCGGCGTCGCTCCATTGAACTTTGACAAGCTTAACTTCACGGTTGCGTAGCTTTTTGACTTCTTCCCCAAGATACGAGTTGGAACTCTACTCACAGTCGCTTCTCGTTCCACTTCGACTTCCTCTAGTATGCTTGGCTCCACAACTTCTTCCGACTCATATAAGCACTTTTGTAGTTGAGAGACATGAAAACATTATGAACTCCAGCCAGTTTTTCAGGCAGCTCTACTCTGTAGGCCATCGTCCCAATCCTTTCGATAATAGGAAATGGTCCTACGAATCGTGGTGCCAACTTTCCTACGAACCCAAAGCGGATGACATTCCTCAAAGGAAATACTTTAAGGAACACCTTATCCCCAACCTCAAACTCAAGGTCGGTCCTTCTCTTGTCTGTGTAGGATTTCTGTCTATCTTGGGCAGTCTTCATTCTCCTTCGTATCAAGTCCACTTTCTCTGAAGTCTCTCTAATCATGTCCGGCCCAAGTATAAGTTTATCAGTGAACTCCCACCAATAATTTGGTGATCGACATGGCCTTCCATATAAAGCTTCGAAGGGTGCCATGCCTATAGTGGCTTGGTAGCTATTGTTATAAGCGAATTCCACCAAAGGTAGATGATCCTCCCAGGATCCTCCAAAGTCAAAAATGCACAGTCTCAAAAGATCTTCCAGTACTCTGTTCACCCTTTCCGTCTGACCACCGGTTTGAGGGTGATAGGCTATGCTTTAACATAGCTATGTGCCTACGGCCTCTTGCAAACTCCTCCAGAACTCGCTTGTAAAGATAGGGTCTCGATCACTCACTATGCTGGAGGGTATCCCTTGGAGTCAAACTATCTCCTTAAGATAAATGGAGGCTAAAGATGAGGCGATCCTCCTACTCTTGACAAGTATAAAATGAGAGCTTTTCGTGAGCCTGCCCACTATTATCCAAATACCGATATTGCCCCTTCTTGACCTAGGCAACCCATCAACAAAGTCCATCGAGATGCTCTCCCATTTCCATTGCGGAACTTCTAGAGGATGAAGCAAACCGCCAGGCTTCTTCTGCTCCGCCTTGACTTGCTGGCATATTATGCATTTTGAAACAAATTCAGCTACATCCCTCTTCATGCCATTCCAAAAGAAAAATCTTTTGATATATTTATACATCTTGTCTCCACCGGGGTGTATGGTCATCTTGGAATGGTGTGCTTCTTCCAGAACCATCTTCACCAAATCTCTTGCTTGCGGGACGCATAGTCTTCCATCCCGTCTCAACCAACCCTTATCATCGATGGAGTATCTATTGAGGTGACTAGAAGTCTCTCCCCTAATCAGCTTATCTATCACATCAACTAGCTGAGGGTCTTCACGTTGCGCGATTCCTATTGAGTCCAACAAAGTAGGCCGCACCTCCAGCATTGCCATCAAGCCCGTCACATAATCAACAGAGGGTCTAAAATCAAAATTTGCTATGTACTCCAAACTTTTCCTTTCTACAAAGAGAGGACTTAAGGTCAGCTTCTTTCTACTTAGGGCGTCTGCTACTACATTGCCCTTGCCTGGAGTATAGGAGATCTCAAAGTCGTATAAGGCGAGAAACTCCATCCATCTTTGCTGCCTTAGATTGAGGTCTTTCTGCAAGAAAAGGCACTTCAATGATTTATGGTCAATATACAACTCAAATTTCTCACCTAAGAGATAGTGGCGCCAAGACTGAAGCGCAAAAACGATGGCTGCTAACTCTAGATCGTGGGCTGGGTAGTTTTTCTCATGCACTTTCAACTGCCTTCCACCATAAGCTACTACCTTCCCCTCTTGCATCAAAACAGCGCCTAGTCCCGTACCGCATGCATCTGTGTATACCGTAAACATCTTGCTCCCATCTGGTAATGTCAAACTGGGGCTGTTGTCAGGGTCCTCTTCAACCGTTGGAAAGCGACTTCGCAATCTAAATCCCAAGTGAAAGTCAGGTATTTCTTCGTTAACCTTGTAAGTGGAGCTGAAATTTTCGCAAATTCCTTAATGAACATGCGATAAAAGCCTGCTAGTCTAAGAAAACTTCAGACTTTGGTTGCATTCTTTGGAACCTTCCAATCCTGGACCGCAACTACTTTTGCGGGGTCTACATCCAACCCTTCTTTGGACACCACATGCCCAAGAAATCTTACTTCTTTTCTCCAGAAGTGGCACTTGAAGAATTTTGCTTTTAACTGATGTGCACAGAGAGTATCCATGACTTTCCTTAAATGCAAAGCACGCTCTTCCTCATTCTTCGAGAAAATCAGAATATCATCTACGAAGACCACCACGAATTTATTGAGAAATTCCCGGAACACTCTATTCATCAAATCGACGAAATAAGCAGGTGCGTTTGTCAAGCCGAAAGGCATGACGAGCCATTCGAAGAAACCGTCCAGGGTTCTGAATGCGGTCTTATCAATGCTATCTTTAGCCACTCTCAGCTGATGAAATCCGGTAGCCAGATCTAATTGGGAGAAAACTGTTGCACCTACAAGCTGATCGAATAAATCGTCTATTCTTGGCAATGGGTGCCTATTCTTCTTGGTCAACTTGTTTAGCTCCCTATAATCAACGCATAGGCCAAGTGAACCGTCCGTTTGGTTGCGAACACCACTGGAGCACCCCATTCAAAAATAATCCGCCTTATAAACCCTTTTTCTAGCAACTCTTTAACTTGCTTGCTAAGCTCCTTTCTCTCCCTTGGAGCCATGTGCCTAACGGGTAAAGCAACGGGTTTTGCGTTATCAACTAGGTATATGCGGAAGTCTATCTCCTGCTTCGGAGGCAAGCCCTCTACTTCCTCAAAGACATCCGAGTATTCACGGACCACTCTAACAGACTGCAAATTCTCAACAGACGCGTCAAGTGATTCTAGATAACTTAGCATAACAGAATTCATGGGATTACAAGAGATTTCGAGAGTGTTGCCCAAGCGAGTCATAAGCCTAACCTCTCTCTTTTCACAATCTAGGACGGCTCCATTACTGGATAACCAATCCATGCCCAAAATTAACCCATAGCCCGTGAAGCCCAAAACATAAGCATCACATCTAAATCCAACGCTAAGTATAGAAATTTCCAAATCCAAACAAATCATCGACAAATAGGCTGAGCCCCCAATTGGATTTGAAACAACTAAGGGATCCTCTACTATACTGGTGTTTAGGTGTAGTGACTCAACTAAAGCAGTAGATATAAAAGAGTGCGATGCGGCGGAATCAAAGAGTGTGTGAACAGGATGATCAAAAAGATAAACTAAACTTTCAATGGAAATCGTTCTACCTCGTTCTTGCAGTGGTGGGGCCACGAGAGCCTGGACTTGCCCCCTTGCCTGCCCCGGTGCCATGAGAGCCTGAATCTGCCCTCCAGAGGTAGTCCCTGCCCTCTGCCCTTTCTTTGGGCAGTCCCTAATAAGATGTCCTGCCTCGCCACAGTGGAAACAACCAGTCTTCTTCTTCTTCCTACAGTCTTTTCTCAGATGGTCTGGTGTCCCACAGTTAAAGCATCTTTTCTTTCCCTTGCTGTTTTGTCTTTACCACCCTTCTTGTTCTGCTGTTGCTGTTGTGGTTTCTTTTGATCCCCTTTCTTCTCAGGTGCCTTATTAGCATTGGCTCCTTTCTCCTCTTTATGCATAAGCGCCATGTCAGCTAGTCTCTCAAAGGTGGCCCCCATAGGGATGTGGGTCATAACTAACCCATGTAGCGGCTCGTTCAAATCCTTAACAAATCTCAGGGCCTTCTTTTCGGGTGTATTCACCAAGACCAAGCCAAATCTCGCCAACTGATTGAACTTGTTGACGTACTCTTTCACTGATAGATTTCCCTGCCTCAATGCCAAAAACCTTTCCATGTATAGATTCTCTTCGACCAGCGAGAGAAACTTTGCCTCAAACCTTCGCCTGAAATCCGGCCATGTATCAACTGGACGCTCTCCATTAGTGACCTCCCACCAAAACGAGGCCTCATCCTTCATTAACCAGGCAGCTAACTGGACCTTTCTTCCATCTTCTACCTCAAAGATTCCAAACAATTCTTCCACCTCCTTTAGCCAATTTCGAGCTTCAAAAACGTCTCCGACCCGTGAAAAGGTTTTCCGCCCATTGCCCGAAAGTCCTTGCATATCTTTGCGAAAGTATCAACACGTGGAGGAGGAGGAGGAGGAAGAGCATTTGCTGGGCCTGCGACATTGGCCCTAGCTTCCAGATACCTTCTAAACCATCCTGGTATCGATATCCCCTTGAGTATCTCGGGAATTCCAGATATGCTGAAAAGAAAATGAAGAGATTCAAACGGTGAATTCGAAAGAAAGATATATGGCTCCTGGGGGTTATGTTTTTAAAATAAACTTTTCTCTTAAAAATACTTTCCTTAAAACATGTTTTTGAAAGTATTTCTTTATAAAATGCTTTTTGAAAAATAGTTTTTCAAAATATCTTATATGTTCTGGTAACCATCAGCTCTGATACCACATGTAACACCCCATCTCCATTAAGGACACTCACAAAGGGAATGCCTTAATTTTGGTGGAGCGTTTATTGTGTATAGAACAGAAAAGTAAACAAGATAGGTAAATATATTGGTACTTGGAAATAAAAACCACTTTTATTGCAGCGGAGAAATAGTTTGGTTACATCACATCAAAAACCAACTACAAAACCAAATACACTTATTATCCATCTTGACAAATAAGTTCTGAGTACATAAAATAAAAGACATAACCCCAACATAAAATAGCCATAAATAAGATAGGCTAAACTTTACTTCAACGATCCAAACAACTTCCAAAAGAAAGAGATAAAGCCGTCCAAATTAAGCTCCACTAGAACTAGTCCCACTCTGAGCACCTTGGGGGGGGGGAGGAAGAAAAGAGGTGGAAACAAGAGGGGTCAGACGTAAAGTTTGGCGAGTGCAATAACTTTAACAATATAATCATTAAAGTAACTAGGATAAGGCATAAGCTGGAAAATAAGGAAAAGACTGTGAACAAATGGGCATGACAGAGTAAATAAAGGAAATAAGATGAATAAAGATAACTTTAAAGGCACACCTAATCACTATAAGATAATTACTACATTGCACCACACCAAACACCCTAAAAGTTGATCCCGCCTACAGAACTTAATAATGAAAACGGTAGTTTCGTGTACCCCTAGCTGCCTTCGTAGGTGCCACCTGCCCCTATATCCACTAGGTGTACCCACTACCCCCATTCGATCAACTCCCTAACTCATAGATACCCGTGCTGGCCCCACAGTGGGGTGTATCACTCCCCAAAGTGGCAACCTGATACCACCAAAAATGCACGACTTATATCTACATGATGCAACAACGTCTTACCTACCAGCTCGGGCCGACACACGCACATGACCCCGTTGGACTTGCGTTGCCACCGCTAACCCGTTTTGACCTCTTACAATCAAACCCAGTATGCGTGTCCCATCCTCGACTTGGGTCGAGCCCACAAAGATACTTAATGGGTTACTGGTTTGAAAAGCCCCCCCCTGTATGACACAAGATTTCCACTTATGCTTGGTCCCCTCTAAGGTTTTCCCCCACTTAACCCGATTCTTATTCATGTCCTCTTGCATGTTTCAATCTTGGTTAAGTGCATCTAATCGTATTTCACATGCCACCCAAGGCACCCTCTTAATTTCTCATACCACCCAAGGCACCCACTTAACCCCCCGTGTCCCACCACATGTTTATCTGGTTAAGTGTTTCTTAATTCATTAACACCGTAGCCTTGTAAAGACCTCCCACATTAGACTGGCATTTGTGGCAGCTGGATTTGCCGGGCGGATCCGAGCAGTCTTACACCACAAACGAGCCTAACCTCATGTCTTTACAACTGTTACGCATTTAATTCATGCCTTTGACCTCTCACATTAGACTGGCATTTGTAGCTGCTAGATTTGTCGGGCGGGTCTGGGCAGTCTTACTCCACAAAAGAGTCTAACCTCGTGTCATAGGCGGTTTATTATTACACATCTTTATTGAACCCTAAAGTGGATTAATATCCCTATTTCAAATTTGTAAATAAATTCCAAATATACTTATGTCCATAATTGTCACCTAAATTATGTCCATAAATACCAATTTTTCCAATTTATGTCTTAAATTAATTATATGCCTTTTTAAGGCCATTTATGCCAATTCTCAATATGTGTATATTCAATATTACCCCCATCGTCCCCACGTTGTTCATTCGCTTATCATGATATATATATATATATATATATATATTAGACTAGCAATTAGTCTAATGACATAAAAGAGAAGAAACACCGCAAATTTGCATAACATACAAATTGGTTTTAATTTACAAATAAGCATTCCAACATATCTCGCATAAACTTGGTATTGTCATGAATCTAAACATAGGCCTAAAGGGGTGAATTTGCATTATGAATATAGTTTCCACTCAAAACTTGCATATATGAATATAGTTTTCATCCAAAACTTGCATAGGCCATAGTCACAAACTTGCATAAAACTATGTATGTCATAGATCTAAATCTAAAGGTGTAAACTTGCATATATGTGAATCCAATTTCTACCTAAACTTACATATAGTCACTTTATTTGGTTCACATGTAAACTTGTGTACAATTCACATAGAAACTAGCATATAATCTACACCCAAACTTGCATATAAAATGATGTCAAATATGAATCAAGTTGAACATAGGTGATTGGGCATATACAAAGGAATCCACAACAAAACTGTCATTATGAACAACTAACATATATTCACAAAATATCACATTTTTCCAATGTTTCACAAACATAGCCATATAACCCAAATTATAACTCAACCCAATTACTTGTTAATTATCTTATTAAAGAAATTGAACTCACAACTCAAAGAAGGTCTTGAGTTCTGGGATCTGTGTTCTGAAATTGATTTAGCTCGCCTTTGAAGTAGACAATTCGTTGTTGTTGTTGTTGTTGTTGTTGTTATAGACTTGAGTTGAATTGAGTTGATTAGCTTTACTTTTCCTATAGTTAGTGATGTCTATTCTAGGTTGCAAGGTGAGCATGACGACCATGGTTCTAATTTTGATCAGGTTTTAGGGTTTGAGTCTACATGTGTTTATATAGAATTTATGATTAATTTAGGCCATCCGATTAACCTAGAATCAATCAAGATCATCCAGTCAAGATAGAGTGACACCTCAGCCCTAATGACTCAGCACTGAGTCACAAAATCGTCATCTTTCAGATCTGCCAGCGGGGGGGAGGGGGGAGGGGAGGTCGACCCCTAGGTCGACCTGTAGGGGGAGGTCGGCACTAGGGTCGACCCCCTGGTCGACCTGGGTCCTGGGCGGGAATTTTCCCGCCTAGCCCGCTTCTGACTTCTGTTTTGAATTTTGAATCCGGTTTCGAGCTGTTTGAATTTATCCGAATTCTCTGGAAACTTCCGACAGCCATAACTTCTTCATATGAAGTCCGATTTACTCAAACTCGGACTCTATCTCAGCCAGAATTCCGAGACGAACACAATGGCGTAATCCGTTTCCCTTAATTCTCACATTTAAAATTAATTATTTCTCAATTCGTTAGTTTATGTTAACAAAAGACACAGGGTGTTACAGTTTACAACTAAAACCGAAAAGATGTCGTATTGGAAATTGGATTTCCATCATGAGTCAGGGCAAGGGATGGTCTCCTTACTGATTCGGATCACCTATATCAAGATGACCCTGGATCACACCTACAAGCAACCCTTGAATCCTGCAGTGCCGGTCCACACTTACTTTAGTAGATTGGTTATTCCTGAACACACATTTACCGGTCATATCGGACATATCACTTGGCCAGTAGCGACCAATATATTCGAGGAGCCTCGCAATCCATCATCCACATAAGCAAAAATGTCTAGGCACCATACCATGACACCACTTCTTGCTAGAAAGAAACGTCATGCACTCAATGCATCTCTAATCCTGTTTTTGACTCATACGAGGTGTGACGCTCACGAATTAATTCTATACATAAAGCTATGCTATTTAAATACGTGCTTTGATCATCAACCATAAGACTCTGATTTTCAACAAAAGCCTTGACTAGTTGCATCTTAGCATGCCACATTGACAATTCATGCCATACAACTGATGTCTATCAATATATAACCTCTAAGCTCGTACGTCTTAGAGAAGGGTATTAAGCAAGAGAATAAATTCTCCGCCACCAAATAGATATATATTTAATAAAATTCAATCAACGCGGAATGAAATACAATGTCAAACACACATCCATTTACAAGTTCGTTCTGGGTCTGAACGAAAACGGAGGTACCTTATTCCTCATCCCATATGTCCAATACATGAGAGTGGTCCTTGCATGTCCAGTCGATCTCCAGGTACGTCTGGACGATCACCACTTATTACCTTGTCTTGGGTGTATAGCCCAATCAAGACACCAGTAATCATCCAAGTGATGTGAAGATCTATGATCTTCAACCATCGTCTTCATTGTCAACTTTTAGTTGTCGTCGTATCAGTTATTCAAAATGGGATAAACCCGGTCTTTCTGAATAACTCGCGTATTTTATAATCAATAATCAAGTGTTATAAAAACACATCTTACGCCTCATTCCAATTCAGAATATTCTTTTATTCAAAAATTCGCATCTTAGGGGAAAGGTTCCCATTAATTTATCGAAGACAAGTTCTTTTAAACTTATTCCTTAATCTTCCTTTGGATATCAATTTCAAAAGATTACATTTTATCCTTTAACAATTTTAAACCAGATTAAGGTTTATAAAATTATTCGAGATTATCGAGCCTTACCGACGTAATCATTTATTATTTTATTTTTTTCGATCCCAATCTTTTCATCCCACGGAGCAAAACTGGTAGTACTCCATATCTAACACCTACTGTGTAATCGGAAAAATTAATTACCATTCCATGTTCAAATCTAATTAAAGATTTAACTATCGCCTGGAGCAAAACTGGTGGTACTCCATTCTCGATCATTTGATGAATTCGATAAATTTAATTATCCCATTCTCATTTTAATCTACTTAAAGACTCATTTAAAGTCTAGTTCAGTTTTAATCTCAAAAATCATTATTTTATGATTATTCAACTTTAAGAAATTAATCTTGTATTTAACTGGGTTAAAGAACCAATGTTATTAAAAACACAGTTCACGATAAACCCAAATCCTCTTCCATAAAAATGGAATCCTCACGAAAATCTGTTCAGTATATAATTAATATAAATTTCCGTACCAGACTAATAATATAAATGGAATAACGGCAAAGCCTTTTAAATTCCACATATAGTAATGGTCTTCCTTTACAGAAGCTCATCTCGATTATTACCAAATCAATTCAATTCCAATCAAATATATTAAATTAGAAAGCTTTACTTTGGAAAATTTTCATTAATCTTAATAAAAATATTTATAAATTCCAAATCATATCTTCATTGTTAATTGGGTTTTAAGAAAAAATGTTATTTAAAACATCATTCACAATGAACCCAAAATCATCTTCCATTTAATTCCAATTTATAATTATAAATTGGAAAACTTCATTTATCTTAATTAAAAGATTTATTCTTCTCTGAACTGGGTTTAACAACAGTGTTATTGAAGACACCATTCACGACAAACCCCAAAATTCAATTTGATATTAAACATAAGGCTCTGAATAGAAATAATACCGGCTTATATTCAATATCAAATTCTGAAACCAACAAATATCGTATTAGGAATAACAATATCTATATCTTCCAAATTCCTGAACAATATCCATATAATCATGGAATCCAATATCGAAATATTCCGAAGATTATTTCTATTTAAATCATTTCCAATTCATAAGATAGAAAATTCTTTTTATTTCAAAAACCATTTACTGATCCAATTTATTTATTCAAAACATTAAATTATTATTCTAGTTAATAACTAGTTCATTTTGATAAAAATATATTTTTATCTTTCCAAACTTGGAATTTTTCATCCAAATTTTTTTCAAATCATTTATTATGATTTTACATGATTTTTCCATATTTTTAATAATTTTATTAAGGCCTTTACCGTCGGTTTCCAATAACGGCCACCGAACTGCATCCATAACGACCTTTTTTGAAATTGTTTTGGACATAATTTAAAATCCATCCATTCAAATTTAAATCTCTTGTATTCATTGGAAAGATCTTTTCGATACGAACACAAGGTTCCGGTTTTAGGAGAACCTAACGGTCAAATCTCCCGTTACATCAATTTGAAGTCATTGGTTGAAGTTCGCGAACGGTCGCTGCGTGGCGCATTCTATTCGCGCAATTAAATATACATAATATATTTATCGTCGATATCCATTTAAAACGTATTTTATAAATCATTTATAAATTCGTTTTAAATCGATTTCAACTTCCTTTTCAATTTTAAATCAAAATTGAATATTCCATATCATTATAGTATTAAAATGATAATATTTTCAAAATATCAGATTTTGAAATCCATTTCCTTTTCATATTCATTATAAAATGAATAAAATCGATTGATAAACCCGTTCGAATTAAAATGGTGTTTAACTACTTAACTCAACTTCACATTTCAATATTTTCGTGTCCAGCCAAAATCGGACAACAAAATCATATTTAGATTCTTCACTAAATATTATTTTAAAATATTCATTATTTCTAAATTGGAAACAGAATCAATCAATCACCATATAATTTTAGTTATATGGATTTCATACATCGCATGTATTTAACAATAATGATAAATAATCATTCAATGTTCAAAGATCATCCAGAGTGCATTCTACAACTATATAAGCATTAAAATAAATAAATAACCCTCACCATAGTCTATCAACCAATCGATTGACATACAACTAAATATTGGGATTAATATATGTCAAATATCATCCCAATACCCGTGTGGGATTTTCAAACAACAACAATCGATTCAAATTAATCACTGGTTAATTAATTCAACTGTAATGTCCCGTATATTTACAGAATAATAATTAATTTGTTTAATTATTTAAATAATGGTTTAGAGATTTATATGGTTATTGAATTAAATAATAATGAATATTTAATTAATATTTATAACATAATAAAATATTATAATTTCTGAAATGGTCGGAATAACTGAATTCACAATACTGTGTGAATTGGATCATTTAAAATATTTAATTCAGCTTAGAATTTGAATTAGAATAACGAATATATTATTTGAACGACAGTTGAATGTATAATTATATTATAATTATAATTATAATCGAGCCCGTAATGGCACTGTAGTTCGTAATTTGGCGATTCGAACTTCAATTAAATATAAAGGATCCGTTTTAAATCGGATTTCTGTGAAACAAGAAACGTTCGGAGCTGGTGAAGTATATTTTTTCTAATGGAAGAGAAAAATCGGGATTTCATTGTGTAGATTTTGATTTATGTCCAAATCAAATTTTTAAAAAGTCGATATGGAATTCCTTTATAATTTTATATCGATTTAATTGTATTTAAATGGAATTTCAATATAAATTGAATATCGATTTAACTCTGGATTTGAAATATGGAGATATAAATCCAAATATGTTATTTCAGAGCTGTATGATATTCTTTGTGAATATATACGATAATATTTATTTATAAATATATAATTTGATTGTACTTAAATATATTTATATATTTAAATGAGTTATTTAGAGCTTTAAAAATAGCCAGTTTTGTAAACGACCTCCGTTTTTGACGAAAATAATTTTATCGGATCCGCAATATTAAATTATTCCAAGATTTCAATTTCCGTGATTTTTAGAGTCAGTATGTAGCCGTACGGATTTTTAATGTGAAAAACAGTCAGTATTTTAATGGTAAAAAATTCACTGTGTAGGAAACGGAGTCGGAATTCGATGAAACCAATTTTGTTGGGTCCGTAAGGTCGAACTATAGTTGTCTGTCAGTTTTCATCACAAATGAGTTTCGTGTATGACTACACGGGTTTTTAAACTATAATGAAAGTAACGATTCATTAAAATGCAATATAATATTCAAATAAAATATATTAAAATTATCTATATATACTCCTTAATTTTCTTCTAAACCTAACCTAACTCATTCTATGGTCAACAGAAATTTCCGCCATAACATTTATTCTAGGGAAAAACTTTTGTTCGATCTTTATAAAATCAAAGAAATTCAAATCAAATACTATAAATTGTAAATCTTATATGGTTGAGTTCCTACCCCATTTCTCTTCAGTCTGATATAAACATTTAGGGATTCGAACGTTCTTTTCATCAATGGGTTTTCCTACAATAACGGCTAGGGTTCGAGAAATCACGATCTAGAAGCTTCGATCCTTGTTTTCTTCATTTGTTTTGGATCGAGAAGGTGAAACTGGGTTTTGTTGCAAATTTTTGGGGTAGATGATGGATATTTTGTTCGGTGAGTCTCTGTACTGGTGCGATGAAGCTCGACGTCGGATTTCGACAAGGACCGTTGAGTTTGGTTCGATTGAGTGTAGAGTTCAGGAAGGTGAGCACTTGGGTGGTGTTAGTTTTGCAAAAGTGGGTGTATTGGAGGTAGTAATGGAGTTGGAAGATTCGAAAATGGCTATGGAAAAACTTTCCTGG
This sequence comes from Allium sativum, assembly GCA_030737875.1. Taxonomy (NCBI): domain Eukaryota; kingdom Viridiplantae; phylum Streptophyta; class Magnoliopsida; order Asparagales; family Amaryllidaceae; genus Allium; species Allium sativum. The sequence goes on along the minus strand of CM060925.1, from coordinate 298,424,554 downwards.
AATCGCGAATATGATGAAGGAGGAAGAAGGCGTTTTGGGTTCTGGTGGGTTTAAAAGTGGTTGGGCTTGAATAATGGTAAGGCCCATTAGAAAATAAAAATCTGAGTTTTATTTAATTTAAATGTGTAATAACTTCTTAATATCATAACTTTATCATACGATATCAGAATCTGACAAAACAAGATCCGTTGGGATCGTATGGACGGTGGCTCCACAATGGAACTGACTGGGAGTGAATTGGAGCTCGTTACAATTTATAGCAAAATAAATTGTCCATTTGAATCAAGCGATGGTTATCGTTATTAACGATAACTGCCAATGTGAGTAAAACTCACCAACTCTATCAGTTATATTTTTACAACGTATTTTTAGAACTGATAAATGATGATAGATTGTTGTGTGCTAACTGTTTGGTTGAACTACTGATTGATTGGTTGAAATTATAGATAACGATATATATATAAATCGTTAATTATATATTGATTCTGTTTAACAGAATATTTCATATTGAAATGAAATCAATGTTAATTATATTGTTTAACATCTGTGATGCAGGGAAACAGGCTGGAGGGATCCAACTAGATTCCTCAATATTTATAATACTGTTCTTTTCACATATTGTAATATATGATGTGATATATAATATGTTGTTGATTATGTGTGTTTGAATGATATCGATCATTGTTATCTGGTATTGTAAATACCGTAAAAAATTCTGGGATGTATAAAAGGGGATTTTCAAAGTGTATTTTGAAAATAAATTAGTTATACAAAATAAATGGATATGGTATTATAAATAGAAAAGGATTTTATAGTAGAAAATAGTTATAAAATCAAAAGGGTTTTGAAAAGGAAATATTTATTGAAAATAAATATGAAATATTTATGGAAAATAAATATGATATTATAAAAGGAAATAATCTATGGGAAATAAATATGATAAAACAAAAAGAGGAAATATTTGTAAAACAAATAGAAAAGGAATTACTTATAAAATCAATGGATTTTATATAAAAGGAATTACTTATAAAATCAATGGATTTTAGTTATAAAAGGAAATATTTTATAAAATAAATAGAATTTTCAAAAGGAATTTATTTGGTAAATAAATAGATTATAAAAGGAATACTTGGAAAAAATGAATAGAATTGTATAAAAAGAGAATTTTACATTTGAAAGGTTTAGACCCGTGCTTCGCACACGGGTATAGCATGATATGGATTTAAAGTAAAGATTTTAAATAGAATCTATTCTAACCAATAGATTGAGAGGAATAATTTAAAAACAATATTTTATAAATTAAGTAAAATATTAAGCATTGGATAAATCGAATATATAAGTCAGGACTTATATAGAGAAGTAAGAATCAATTTCAACATCGATATTTGAAATTGAATATGGACATAGAGTTAATCGAATTATAGTTAATCGATTAGGAGGAGAGTTAGTCGAGTTAGAGTTAATCGGTTAGAGTTAACCAGTTAGAGTTAATTGAATATAAGTTATTCGAAGAGAGATAATCGAATATAAGTTATTCAAAAGTGAATTAATCGAATATTAGTTATTCGTAATAAGTTAATCGAATATTAGTTATTCGAAGAGTGTTAATCGAATATAAGTTATTCGAGGAGAGTTAATCGAATTAGAGTTATTCAAATAGAGTTAAAGGAGTAAATCGAATATAGTTTATTCGAACGGAGTTATCGAATATTAGTTATTCGAAAGGAGTTATCGAATATAGTTTTTTCGAATAGAGTTAAAGGAGTTATCAAATATAGTTTATTCGAATAGAGTTAAAGGAGTTATCGAATATAGTTTATTCGAATAGAGTTAAAGGAGTTAATCGAGTATAGTTTATTCGAATAGAGAAAGGAGTTAATCGATAGGAGTTAATTGATAAGAGTTAATTGATTAGAGTTAACCCAATATAGTTAACCGATTAGGGTTAATCACGTGGAGTTAATCCAATAGGGTTAATCACATAGAGTTAATTCAATAGAGTTAATCGAATAGTGTTAATTGAATAGATTTAATCGAATATGGCTATCTGAAGAGAGATTATCGAATATAGTTTATTCGAAGGAAAGAGTTATCGAATAGAGATTTATTCGAAAGAGAGTTACGTAAGGAAGTTTGTTAAAGATTTAAAGGGTGAACTTTGTCTATTTTGAGGTTAGAAATGTTGTTCAGTTAAGGTCTGAGATAGTTATACCCCAACTTGATTGACTTCGTTTTTAACTAAGGAATGGTTAAGGTTCGATAGTGAAGGAGTTAATTGAATTTGGTTAATAAGTGTTAATGGTTCGAGTTGGCATAACGATGTTTTATTTAAACATCTGTTTAAATCCAATGAATGAGTTTTGGAAACATTTACAAATAAAATTAGAGATATTTTCTAATCCTAGAAAATGAAATGTTGATGATAAAGTATACTGAAATGACATTGATACGTGAAAAAGAGATGGAAATGTTTTCCAATGATTAATAACATATATTTTCTTAATTTAGAAAATAAGGAATGTTGAATATATGGAAAGAGGAAATAAATTAATTAATGAACTAATGAGATAAACGTTAAATGATGATTGATCGATAGAATTTCCATCTGGAAATAATATCGTTGTTTGCACACGTGTTATTCTTTGATAGTTAACTCACCGACTATCGAAATTTTCGACCATTTCCATTGTCAATACGGAGAGACCAGAATCAGAAACCACTCTGTATGGACGTTAGCGTTGCGATCAAATATGATGAAGATAAGTGAAAACGGAGTTATGCAAGGGCTGTCCTGTTTACAGAATAGTGCCTGCGGTTCGTCCAGTCCCAGGACAACCTGTATGGAAGAATGTCTGGCAGAGTATATTTAATGGATCACGTATGTTGATCTCTTCAAACATATGAACGTTTGGTGGCGAAGGAATTCGTTTCTCTTAGCTTATACCCGTGGTATTTTTGGGGAAATCAATTTGTGATTTGACGGGTATGGCGACGTGGCATTCAAAGTAAATGAAGGAGTGATCTGTTAAAAGATACGTTATGACCTCAAGCCTCATCAACTGGGAAATGACAGAAATCGGACAGGTGGCATGGCTAAGTGGGCGCACCCAATTAGGGTATATTGTCACCATATAGAGAATATTCATTTGTTACTTCTTTTGCTTCCATATCTCCCGGGAACGGTTATGTTGGTATACCAACCGCAAGGTGATAACATATTCGATACACTCAAGAGAAATGAATGGTCGGTCATGTGTGGTCGAGTTACAAGATGTTCTTGTTGAACTCCAGTGTATCACTTCTAGAGTACACTGATCGGAAGGTGGTTCCATACCTTGTCATAGTTGGAAATCAATTACCCAATAAGAGCCCGTGGTTTTGATTGTATATTATATATGTAGAACGTGAGATGAAAGCGTTCTACTAGGTTGATATTACTTGTGTTAGACACTATTATAATATCAGAACAATATTGTTTTATAAATGTTTTGGGTTATCGTAAGGTAAAAACCATCCATGTTTATGTGTGGATTAGTCTTACGATTATTCTTTCCTTTAAAACAATTTTAAAAGTTAAATAAATGGTTGGAGTTTACTCACACCAGTCCCATGACTGAACTAAAGTTTATTTTGTTTTGTTTTCCCTATACTCTTGGGTGCTCAAATTTGTACGAGCAGTCAAGTAGTTGGGATTTACAGATGCACTAGAAGGAGCTGGAGCTGGAGGCTTCAGCAGCGCTTTTATAGCTATTGTTTATTTCTGCTGTGATGTAATTGTTATACTCTAATAATGATATTGTATACAGATACTGTTTTATTTCAAAGTTATGTTATGAAATATATTTATTCGTTCCGCTGTCAGATTCGTGTTTACTCTGATGTTGTATGTTCTTCTTCTTCTATTCTAAGTTTCTATCTTATCTATTCTCACCCTCTAATTTCTTTCATGGACTATCTGGTATTTCCGATGCTTGGATAGTCGACATTGAGTTTATGTCGGTTACTCAGGATCGCGAATCCCCGGGTCGTTACTGTGGTATCAGAGCTTAAGGTTAAGTAATTACCTTGGCTCTGTGGTGTGACGCGGTAGAGCTGGGGTAAGTAATGCCCTAGATTGAGTTGAGTGTATATATATACGAGTGAACGTATTTGTTATTGGATATAAAGAATGGTTTTATATTGTAGAGATTTATTGGTTGAGTTGTTTATGAGTTTTGGTCGATCAGTTTGATCCACTGTATCGGTAGGAGTTTCTGAACACTCAAATACGATGAACCGACACGATATGTTTTGAAAGAAGGGTAAATGAAATAATTTTATCCAAGTTATATTTTGTTATAAAAGGATCATTAATATTTGAAGTATTATCGTATATTATATGTGTTGGTTGTGATTATAATCAGATAAGATTATAATTGAAATGGTTATGTAAATAACCAATCAAAATTCTTATAAGTATTACGAAACGAATTAAATCTGAATTTAAATCAGAATTGAAATTAAAACCCTGGAGGTTTGGAAAGGCATTTGTAAATGGATTTGGATTAAAAATAAGAAAAATTTAAGATCCTGGGAGATTTTAAATTGTTTACAAGCATTGTGAATGGTATTTTGAAGTAGATTTCAAAATGAAAATGTTTAAGATTGAGTTTTGAAATGATATAGTATTAAACTCACTTCGATCGCTGGAAAATAGATTCCGATGATGACAGTTGCATCATCAGTGTTCATTTTTGAGTTGCTAAGTGACGGATTACTACCAAAGAGATTGTTTTTGAAATTGTTTAGAAAAACAAGTTGTTTTGAACTTCGAAAGGGAATATTTGATTTTTGAAAAGTGAAGCTATTTAAAACTTCCAGGAAGAGATTGTTTTAAAATAAAACCAAATTGAATGGAAATTTGGGAAAGCAAATCAGAATATAATATATCAAGTAGAATCAGATTTTGGATTGTGAGATAAGAATCTGAAATAGTATTGGGTTGGAGAGTTAGAGTTTGAAATCGAGATTGGAACTCGAATTTGAAATGAAGTTTGACTTGGGTATAAGCCTATGATTTGGTTTGAGGATAAAAACTGATTAGAGGTTCATCGGGATAACATTGGTAATAGATGGAAACAGATATAATGATATGCCCGACAAAAAGGTACAAGTTTATATTTGGTATAAGCATGAGATTTATGAGCCGAATTGGCAAGCCGCTTGGCTATTTAATTTTCTTTTGGGTTGGCGAAGGCCCAGAGAGGCGAGTTGAAGTTGTACCGATTGAGCAGTATAAAGGAGTTGCTGCCGAAATTTTTCAGAAATTTCAGGTGTTAGAATATTTTCATGATTTTTGAAAATTTTCGTTAATTGAAATAATGTAGTATTTAGTTGAAATTAAATTGGTTCAGTTGAAACTAAAATTTAAGAAGTAAAGAAATAATTTTTACCCAGTCAATAAGGTTTGTTTTCTACCTTAGCAATTACGAGGACGAAATTATTTTAAGGGGGGAAGAATGTAATGTCCCGTATATTTACAGAATAATAATTAATTAATTTATTTAATTATTTAAATAATGGTTTAGAGATTTATGTCTTTATTGAATTAAATAAAAATGAATATTTAATTAATATTTATAATATAATAAAATATTATAATTTTCGAAATAGTCGGAATAACTGAATTCACAATACTGTGTGAATTGGATCATTTAAAATATTTAATTCAGCTTAAAATTTGAATTAGAATAACGAATGTATTATTTGAACGACAGCTGAACGTATAATTATATTATAATTATAATCGAGCCCGTAATGGCGCTGCAATTCGTAATTTGGCGATTCAAACTTCAATTAAATATACAGGATCCGTTTTAAATCGGATTTCTGTGAAACAAGAAACGTTCGAAGCTGGTGAAGTATATTTTTCTAATGAAAGAGAAAAATCGGGATTTCATTATGTAGATTTTGATTTTGTCCAAATCAAATTTTCGAAAAGTCGCTATGGAGCTCCTTTATAATTTTATATCGATTTAATTATATTTAAATGGATTTTCAATATAAATTGAATATCGATTTAACTCTGGATTTGAAATATGGAGATATAAATCCAAATATGTTATTTCAGAGCTGTATGATATTCTTTGGGAATACATATGATAATATTTATTTACAAATATTTAATTTGATTGTTTTTAAATATATTTATATATTTAAATGAGTTATTTAGAGCTTTAAAAATAGCCAGTTTTGCAAACGACCTCCGTTTTCGATGAAACTAATTTTGTTGATCCGCAATATTAAATTATTGCTAGATTTCAATATCCGTGATTTTTAGAGTCAGTATGTAGCCGTACGGATTTTTAATATGAAAAAATAGTCAGTGTTTTGATGGTTAAAAATAAGCTGTGTGAGCAAATGGAGTCGGGATTCGACGAAACCAGTTTTATTGGGTCTGTAAGGTCGAACTACAGTTGTTTGTCAGTTTTCGCTGCAAATGAGTTTCATGTATGACTACACGGGTCTTTAAACTATAACGAAAGTAACGGTTCATTAAAATGTAATATAATATTAAAATAAAATCTATTAAAATTATCTATATATACTCCTTAATTTCCTTCTAAACCTAATCTAACTCATTCTCTGGTCAACAGAAATTTCCACCGTAACATTTATTCTAGGGAAAAACTTTTGTTCGATCTTTATAAAATCAAAGAAATTCAAATCAAATACTATAAGTTGCAAATCTTATATGGTTGAGTTCCTACCCCATTTCTCTTCAGTCTGATATAAACATTTGGGGATTCGATCATTCTTTTCATCGATGGGTTTTCCTACAGTAACGGCTAGGGTTCGAGAAATCGCGATCTAGAAGCTTCGATCCTTGTTTTCTTCATTTGTTTTGGATCGAGAAGGTGAAACTGGGTTTGGTTGCAAAGTTTTGGGGTAGATGGTGGATATTTCGTTCGGTGATTCTCTGTACTGGTGCGTTGAAGCTCGACGTTGGATTTCGACATGGAACGTCGAGTTTGATTCGATTGAGCAAGGAGTGTAGAGTTCAGGAAAGTGAGCACTTGGGTGGCGTTAGTTTGTCAAACGAGGGTGTATTGGGGGTAATAATGGAGTTGGAAGATTCAAAAATGGCCATGGAAAAACTTTCCTGGAATCGCGAATATGATGAAGGAGGAAGAAGGCGTTTTGGGTTCTGGTGGGTTTAAAAGTGGTTGGGCTTGAATAATGGTAAGGCCTATTAGAAAATAAAAATCCGATTTTATTTAATTTAAATGTGTAATAACTTCTTAATATCATAACTTTATCATACGATATCAGAATCTGACAAAACAAGATCCATTGGGATCGTATGGACGGTGGCTGCACAATGGAACTGACTGGGAGTGAATTGGAGCTCGTTACAATTTATAGCAAAATAAATTTTCTGTTTGAATCCAACGATGGTTATCGTTATTAACGATAATTGCCAATGTGAGTAAAACTCACCAACTCTATCAGTTATATTTTTATAACATATTTTTAGAACTGATAAATGATGATTGATTGTTGTGTGTTGACTGTTTTGTTGAACTGCTGATTGATTGGTTGAAATTATAGATAACGATATATATATATGTATATATATATAAATCGTTAATTATATATTGATTCTGTTTAACAGAATATTTCATATTGAAATGAAATCGATGTTAATTATATTGTTTAACATCTGTGATGCAGGGAAACAGGTTGGAGGGATCCAATTGGATTCCTCAATATTTATAATATTGTTCTTTTCATATATTGTAATATATGATGTGATATATAATCTGTTGTTTATTATGTGTGTTTGAATGATATCGATCATTGTTATTTGGTATTGTAAATACCGTAAGATATTCTAGGATGTAGAAAAGGGGATTTTCAAAGTGTATTTTGAAAATAAATTAGTTATATAAAATAAATGGATATGATATTATAAATAGAAAAGAATTTCATAGAAGAAAATAGTTATAAAATCAAAATGGTTTTGAAAAGGAAATATTTATTGAAAATAAATATGAGATATTTATGGAAAATAAATATGATATTATAAAAGGAAATAATATATGGGAAATAAATATGATAAAATAGAAAGAGGAAATATTTGTAAAATAAATAGAAAAGGAATTACTTATAAAATCAATGGATTTTATATAAAAGGAATTACTTATTAAATCAATGGATTTTATATATAAAAGGAAATATTTTATAAAATAAATAGAATTTTCAAAAGGGATTTATTTGGTAAATAAATAGATTATAAAAGTAATACTTGGAAAAAAATGAATAGAATTGTATAAAAAGAGAATTTCACTTTTGAAAGGTTTAGACCCGTGCTTCGCACACGGGTATAACATGATATGGATTTAAAGCAAAGATTTTAAATAGAATCTATTCTAACCGATAGATTGAGAGGAATAATTTAAAAACAATATTTTATAAATTAAGTAAAATATTTAGCATTGGATAAATGGAATATATAAGTCAGGACTTATATAGAGAAGTAAGAATCGATTTCAACATCGATATTTGAAATTGAATATGGACATAGAGTTAATCGAATTATAGTTAATTGATTAGGAGGAGAGTTAATCGAGTTAGAGTTAATCGATTAGAGTTAACCAGTTAGAGTTAATTGAATATAAGTTATTCGAAGAGAGATAATCGAATATAAGTTATTCGAAAGTGAATTAATCGAATATTAGTTATTCGAAGTAAGTTAATCTAATATTAGTTATTCGAAGAGTGTTAATCGAATATAAGTTATTCGAGGAGAGTTAATCGAATTAGAGTTATTCAAATAGAGTTAAAGGAGTAAATCGAATATAGTTTATTTGAAAGGAGTTATCGAATATTAGTTATTCGAAAGGAGTTATCGAATATAGTTTATTCGAATAGAGTTAAAGGAGTTATCGAATATAGTTTATTCGAATAGAGTTAAAGGAGTTATCGAATATAGTTTATTCGAATAGAGTTAAAGGAGTTAATCGAGTATAGTTTATTCAAATAGAGAAAGGAGTTAATTGATAAGAGTTAATTGATTAGAGTTAATCCAATAGAGTTAATCGATCAGGGTTAATCACACAGAGTTAATCCAATAGGGTTAATCACATAGAGTTAATCCAATAGAGTTAATCGGATAGTGTTAACTGAGTAGAGTTAATCGAATATGGCTATCCAAAGAGAGATTATAGAATATAGTTTATTCAAAGGAAAAAATTATCGAATAAAGATTTATTTGAAAGAGAGTTATGTAAGGAAGTTTGTTAAAGATTTAAAGGGTGAACTTTATCTATTTTGAGGTTAGAAATGTTGTTCAGTTAGGGTCTGAGAGGTAGTTATACCCCAACTTGATTGACTTCGTTTTTAACTAAGGAATGGTTAAGGTTCGATAGTGAAGGAGTTAATTGAATTTAGTTAATAAGTGTTAATGGTTCGAGTTGGCATAGCAATGTTTTGTTTAAACATCTGTTTAAATCCAATGAATGAGTTTTGGAAACATTTTCCAAATAAAATCAGATATATTTTCTAATCCTAGAAAATGAAATGTTGATGATAAAGAATACTGAAATGACATTGATACGTGAAAAAGAGATGGAAATGTTTTCCAATGATTAATAATGTATATTTTCTAAATTTAGAAAATAAGGAATGTTGAATATATGTAAAGAGGAAATAAATTAATTAATGAACTAATGAGATAAACGTTAAATGGTGATTGATCGATGGAATTTCCATCTGGAAATAATATCGTTGTTTGCACACGTGTTTTTCTTTGATAGTTAACTCACTGACTATCGAAGTTTTTGACCATTTCCGTTGTCAATACGGAGATACCGCAATCAGATTCATTATCTGAAAACCACTCTGTATGGACGTTAGCGTTGCGATCAAATATGATGAAGATAAGTGAAAACAGAGTTATGCAAGGGCTGTCCTGGAATAGTGCCTTCGGTTCGTCCAGTCCGAGGACAACCTGTATGGAAGAATGTCTTACAGAGTATATTTAATGGATCACGTAAGTTGATCTCTTCAAACGTATGATCGTTTGGTGGCGAAGGAATTCGTTTCTCTTAGCTTATACCCATGGTATTTTTGGGGAAATCAATTTGTGATTTGACGGGTATGGCGACGTGGCATTCAAAGTAAACGAAGGAGTGATCTGTTAAAAGATATGTTATGACCTCAAGCCTCATCAACTGGGAAATGACAGAAATCGGGCAGGCGGCATGGCTAAGTGGGCCGCACCCAATTAGGGTATATTGACACCATCTAGAGAATATTCATTTGTTACTTCTTTCGCTTCTGTATCTCCTGGGAACGGTTATGTTGGTATACCAACCACAAGGTGATAATATATTCGATACACTCAGGAGAAATGAGTGGTCAGTCATGTGTGGCCGAGTTACAAGATGTTTTTGTTGAACTCCAATGTATCGCTTCTAGAATACACTGATCGGAAGGTGGTTCCATACCTTGTCATAGTTGGAAATCAATTACCCAATAAGAGCCCACGGTTTTGATTGTATATTATATATGTAGAACGTGAGATGAAAGTGTTCTACTAGATTGATATTACTTGTGTTAGACACTATTATAATATTAGAACAATATTGTTTTACAAATGTTTTGGGTTATCGTAAGGTAAAAACCATCCGTGTTTGTGTGTGGATTAGTCTTACGATTATTCTTTCCTTTAAAAGGATTTTAAAAGTTAAATAAATGGTTGGAGTTTACTCACACCAGTCCCATGAATGACCCAGAGTTTATTTTGTTTTGTTTTACCTAAACTCTTGGGTGCTCAAATTTGTACGAGCAGTCAAGTAGTCGGGATTTACAGATGCACTAGAAGGAGCTAGAGCAGGAGGCTTCAGCAACACTTTTATAGCTATTGTTTATTTCCGCTGTGATGTAAGTGTTATACTCTAATATGATATTGTATACAGATACTGTTTTATTTCAAAGTTATGTTATGAAATATATTTATTTGTTCCGTTGTGAGATTTGTGTTTAATCTGATGTTGTATGTTCTTCTTCTTCTTCTTCTTCTTCTATTCTAAGTTTTTATCTTATCTATTCTCACCCTCTAATTTCTTTCATGGACTATCCGGTATTTCCGATGCTTGGATAGTCGACATTGAGTTTATGTCGGTTACTTAGGATCGTGAATCCCCGGGTCGTTACATCAACCAATTCTAATTTAATTCAAATTATTTTTCTACTTAACCAATTTTCACTGTTTAAATTATAAATAGATATTTATACCTCATTTCAACAACCAAGTGTCTATCCACATTGTTTGAATTACGAGTGTCGTAAATTTTAAACAACGCTTCTTGTGCAAATGAGCCGTGAATAGTTCATGTGTTGAACTCAAGCAATGTCACATACAACAAATAAAAATCAACAATGACAGTCTATATATATTTTCAGTTATAAAATAAATAACTGTACAAATATTTTATCGAGAGAATTCTCACTTTCGTTTCCACTTCGTCATTCTTTATTTTTGAATATCTGTTGTTAAACTAAATTAAACAACCATTTAATTTAGCTCAAAATCCAACTTGCTCCATTTCCGTTCTGGTCAGTTCAATGTTGTATTGTTCGTTGTTACGATCGCAACGCAACTGAAATCGTCGAATTTCGACCTCGCATGAAGAAGATATGGTATTAAATACATTGATTACAAAAATAGAATAATTAAATAATTAATTACTTCATTAATTACATGTATTAATCGTTCTCCTTCCAGACAAAAGAAATCGTTTCTGTACCCATACTTCACCACCAACTCCTCCTGCCGCACATCTACCCACGCCATCGGACGATGATCAATCGTCACCAGAAAATGCGCCTCAATCCCCTCCGCCTCCTCCATGAATCTCGGGAACTCCGGTACCCCCCACACCTCGTAATCCACCCACGAACACGCTCCCTTTGAGGCAAAAATCCGCCCATCTCTGATCACCAATGGTGATCATAGCCATACCAAATTGAAGATTGAGCAATGCTCTACGATTTTTGTTTTGGGAGTTTCTTGAATTAACTCATGGATTGATAGAAATTAGCAAATCAAATTAGGAGTTTTTCGGCCTTTAATCACTTGGAGCAGCTGGTGATGCACGTTGATCACGCCTGAATGAATTTTGAGGGTTTTGACCCTATCTAGGGTTATATATATTAATATTTATTTAATTATCTAATTGACTCAATTTTGTCCGAACTCCAAATCAAACCCAATGACTGTCGCCCTAGCTAAATACCCCCATTCCAGACACAATGGAATATGTTACGTAAGCCAATTAGACTGTTTCGATCAGTTTTTATCAAGAATAAAATATAAATTAATATAATGGTCAATATTGAATTTGAATGTACATTTTAATTTACCGGGGCCACATACCGACTCCAAAAATTACAGAAAAATTAAATCTAGCTATGTTTTGATGATACGATCTTAGAAAAACTAATTTCGTCGAATTTGGAAATCGTTTGAAAAATGGACTTTTTCCAGTCGATTAAATTCAAACTGAAATTATAAAACACATTTAAATTCACTGTGCTCACATACGAATTCCAAAAATTATGAAACTTTGAACATGACAATAATTTGAAATTGTAGATCCAACAAAAGTGATTTCATCGAAAACGGAGGTAGTTTGTAGAATGACTATTTTTATGGGCTATATATAATATTAAAAATATATAAATTCCATAACAACTATTCTAAATTTTAAACTGGACATAACTTATAACTAAAAAGTGAAATCTCAGTTTCTTACATTCGTTAGAAAACTATAGTTCAAAATATTCCAACATTTCTTGTTTTACTGAAATCCAACTTATATTGAATTCTATATATTCATTTAAAGTTTAAAATCAAATTTTCAAACTACCGCGCCATTTCGAGTTCGTTTTAATTAAATTTTAAATTTTCACTTTCTAACTTCGATTTGAATAAATTTTAAATTGTTAATTCTCAAAATTAATCATTTTAAATTCTTAAAATCCATTAAATCAACTAAAAATAAAATTTTAAATTGGTTCAGAAATCTGGATTGTTACAAGATTTCTCTATTCTTCCACATCTTCTATACATATATCAGGAAATATTGAACAACTTAACATATTGATAACAATTTGTTTTGGCTATGGTTTAATTACCAATTGAAAACTGATTTTAATAATCATCCTTTTTTGTTACTTTAACAAATTGTATGTTGCGGTGTCGTAGAAAAAGGAAAACAACAAGAAATACAGGGAAAAAGGAAGACAAAACTAGAGCTATTGAAGGCTCGTGTGGTTGGTGGATCAAGCATGGAAGAGAAAGGGTCAAGTTCTGGTACAATCATCGATACTTTTAACGTAACGCACAAAGAAGGTGGAGGTGGCTCGAAAGACAAGCAATACTTGCTACTTTTGACTATCGCTTAGCAAGCAATATATAACCCATGAAAAGGTAAAATATTTAACATATCTTTTATATTTGCAAGCCAAGTCATTTATGTTCTATAGTGTATCTCCTACTGATTGCTTTACTCTTTGCCCTATTTTGTGAACCTTGGTAAGAATGATTTCAGCACCAATTATGTTTTACAAGTGTCGATGTTGGTTAATAAATCATATATATATATATAAGTTGTATGCATCCTTGCCTTTTACTATTTTCTAGTTTTTCCCTTGGTTGTTAGGCATCTATATGTACAATTATAGTAGACAATTGACTTCCAGAAAAATATATGTACAATTACACTAGACTCACATTAATAGTGCAATAACAAGAATAATTATAAAAATTGATATATTGAAAACATATGCTTAATCCACATTAGCATTTTTCTAGTATTTGTATATTACAATATATACAAATAGTAAAACAGATACATGCATTGTTGCTTATATAGATGTACTGCATACTAGTTATTGATTTTCTAGTTTTTGCCAATAGTGAATGTAACCAATGATTTAGATATATTGCATACCAGTTTTGTAGTTTTTTTCTTAGTTGTTAGGAAAACATACGTTCTGAGTTGTAAATACATGTTGTTAATATATAGGAGCGTAGGCCACTTAGGTGCATCTCCCACTTAACGAAACAATGAGCATGGAAATAAGATGATGAAGCATCAGAAATCCATGGTTGCTAGAGTAAAACCTTCTGTGTCGATGAACCTTATCGACTAATTTTATTGCTAGATGGATAGGACTTCGATATCGGCCTTTATCGAGAGATAGCAACTGAAAACAAATACGTTCCACATGTCTTCTGGGGAGATGACACTTAAACAAGACGATGTGAATTGATGCACGAATCGATGAATTACCATCCGGTTATGGATTGATGAAGGATTATAAATGTTGTTCTTTTTTTATGTGATTATGGATGTTCTTTTCAGTTCGATATTGTTGGCAAATTATCTTTGTTTTTATGGATATGTTATTTATTTTAGTGTTCACGGTTGAGTGATATTAGTTATATATATATATATATGTGTGTGTATGTGTGTGTTGGCACTTTCTATATGTATGTATATATATAAATATATATTTATATATAAATATAGAGGCAGGTTCAATGACACCCCTATTTTCTAGCCTCCCATTTGCACCCCATTTATAGCCACTCGTTTATATTAGAATAATATAGTGGAGGGAGAGAGAATGAGTGGAAGGAGAGAGAGGGGGAAACTTGTGGTGGAAATCAGAGGGCTTTTGGGGTGTTGCACTATTTGGGGTGCCATTGAACGCTCGCCATAAATATATAAACATATATATATATATATATATATATATATATATATATAATTCATCACTAAATTGCGAGAGTTTACCGGTAAATTACCGACAAAAATATTTTTTTGCAAATTCCTTGCTAACTAGCAAGGGTTAACCGATGGTTATTTATAAATAATAATTTCTAAAAAATATGTATCCGTCGCTAAAACATCAGTAAATAAATTTTAAATTAATTCAAAATTAAATTTTTTTTATTGAGTGAATTGATGGAAAATGGTCGGAGAACTCACGCTAAAATTCATCACACAAGTTTGACAAAGATACCGTCTTGAAATTTACCGACCACCCGGTTCCACTGGTAATCCGTTGTTAAGGCCATTATAGCAACGGACTACCAGCGGATTACGCTGCTGTAAAATTAACTTTTTCTTGCAACGTGTCCTTTAAGTTTAGTTGTTAACAATGCAAGTTTTAAACAAGAAAACTGTAAAATAAGTATTTTAATTAAAATCGTAATTTTTTTAATGTGTTTATGTTAAAAATAATGCTTACTTGTTTTGAAAAGTTTTTGTACATGTTTGTCACAATTACTGTAAGTTAAGACAATGCTAAAATATGAAAAATAGTATTAAAATGGTTTAAAAGTGTAGACATGGTTAATAAGTGTTAATGATAGCATTAAGCCTAAAACATGCACATGTTTGACCTAATTGGGCCCTAACAAGGCCCAATACCCAAATTAGTTACCAAAAAGAAATTTCTGGAAAATGGAAAGAGAAATATGTACAAAAATTTCATCTTCTTCTTCCTAAAAGTAAACTAGAGAAAGAAAATTAGAATCCTTCTCTCCAAATCCTCAAACCCAAGCTCCAATTCAAATAAAATTAAGGAAAAAAATTGCTAATACTATTTCTAACTATAAGCTACTTTAAACTAGGGACTATCTATCCAAATTCTCTTATTTGAGAAGATAGCTTTACTGTAAATTTCATTTTTGGCTTTCATATCTCTGTTTTGAACTTTTATAGGTGCCTGCGACTTTCCAAGCTTGGAAGCTTCAATCCTCCTTCTAAATCGTTGATAATACACTACTAATAATCAAAAGTGAGTTCAAACAAACTCTTCTAATTTAATCTATAATTGTATATTGAGAAACTTGTGCTTTCTGTGTGAACTTGATTTTCTGTAAACATAAACTTGTGTTTTTAAGTTTGCACTATAATCTTATTGCATGTTGATCTTTGTGATTTTGTATCTTCATCAATTCATGTTGGAATTATGTTTTATCTTTACGAGATTACCATAGCCTGTGCGTTTTTCTATTTTCATATTGAAATTCGTGTCCAAATTTAATCTAAAACTTGTTCAAAATATGCACCAAAGTTCAATATGGAGCAATAAATTCACCTGGAAGAGGTCACTATGATAAGGTCGACCCTTATATTGGTCGACCTACAGGTCAACCCATAGTCCCTTAAGGTCGACCGCAAAGCCGACCTAAGACATGGTACATGTCGACCTAGGCATTATTTTTGCGAGCCTATTTTCATGAGTGTTTACGCTCTTTCCTTGGTTGATTTTCTACAACTTTTTTGATGGTTTTGAACCTATATTTTATGCTATTTTATGGACTTTATCCTACCATTGGGAAGACAACATTAAAGTTGATCCGTACTCCAGATTGATGAGTTTTTTTGTTAATTTTCTTATGTTGATTTTATGAAATTTTCGTAATTTTTCCTACATAGTGCATGTGTTTTATAAATCATTTTCGGAAGGATTTTTAATATAAAACTATCATATTAGGATAAATGTTTTACAAAATTGATTTAAAATCTAATTATTTATAAACTATCTTATACACAAATATTCTCTATTTTTTTAAGGAATAAGTTCAAAAATCGTTTTAAAACTCATTTTCCCAAAGTAAGTTCTTTCTATATAGAACTACACGTTTTTGCACTCTTCGAGAGAACGAGTAAGCAACTTAAACGATATCGTAAACCATGTAGTAAAGGACATATAGGTTTATTATCTCGATTAATTTTATATTTTTTCGATTGAAGCTATTTCTACGTGGAATTAACTGACTTGCAGTAAATTAATAAGTGAGAACGTGTGGTATGAGACGTACCATCATCCTTATTTGGGATACTAATTTGAAGTTGGTGACACATTTTGTGGACCATTGGGTCGCTTTTGTTATGCTTGTTCTAGGCCTTTGGGTCACTTGTGTTAGGCTTTCCAGTCATTTGTGTTAGGCCTTTGGGTCACTTGTGCTAGATCTTTGGATCATTTATGTTGGGTGCCAAATTTGTGTCAATAGTACTTGACAGACTTTAGGCATTTGTGTAACACACATACGACATAGCTTAGACTCATTAATTGTGATATGAATCCAATTTTAGTGTTAGTTCTAGATTTCATTATTCATCGATATCTAGAGTTTGTAATTTCTAAATATTTTCGCCATTTTGCAAATATGGATTTATATATATGTATATAGCTTATGAGCTAATTAAGGATTTATTATATAGTAGGTACGTTTTGTGATTTGAACTCTTAGTTGAGTTCAGTGTCTTGTGATTTTGTGATTTTCATCTTGCGTTTATGAGATTTGATTCTTTTGTTTTATACATACTTTAGGCTCAAGCTTAGGATAAATGTGTCGATGGAATTGTGCTATGTGAACTACCACCTACATGAGCATTATACTTGAGACCTTAGTGAACTTACCTCTAACATATCATCTTAATGTATATTATAGTGTTCCTTCTCTATTGAGAGAAGTCTCTTATCATATGCTAACCTTTACTTATTATGCGCTGACTCTCTTATTTAAGCTAGACTGACCCGTGTATTTTATGTACTCGAGTCAGACCGAGTTGCATTAGGATTGTCTCTCATATCGGTACCGCTTTGCTTGCTTCTGCTATGGACCATCTTATTGGATTTTTGGATGCTTTAGCATATTTTATGTTGTCATCCTGTAGTCTATTTGCATAACTTAGTACATATATTCTTTTGTTTAGGACTCGATGTGTATATGTGTGGATCGTGTAACTACTTACTTATGTACCGCTATGTACTATACTTATGATGTATCTATATGTGGATGTGTTTGTTGTTCGGTGATTTATACCATGTGATGTTGTAGTTTGTTCTATTAGATCCATTAGTCACAGTAATTTTGTATTAAGCTAGAGTTGAGTACGTTGATCCACATAAGATAAGGAATAAAAATAAAAATAAAGCATCAAATTGACGTATTCGATACCTATTTAAAACAAGACTCACAGATGGTCGCTCCTAACCAGTCCTATTCTCTGCACTAACAGATGTTATTACCAAGTAATACTCTTTGTTAGCGTGGGTTGCTGGATGAGTCGTCACAGTTTGGTATCAGAGTTGAATTTAGGATAAAGTATATTGAACACAGAACAAAACATGTATTACAATACATCAAAGTATAACATATGTGTTAACATAGTATACAATCATCGTTATTCTTAATCTAGTCCTTTAACTTTTCGTGTCTTTGGAGACAAATATAAGTCGGGATATGTCTAGGAATGCATTTTAATTCCATAGCATTCCATATTGAATTAAATTAATAATTTCTTACCCTTGTGAATAGTCTTTATCTTCTTTTAACATTTCAACTTATTGTATAATATTATAATACAAACAAAATATCAAAATATTATATTATAATAGGCAAGGAAAAGTGGTCGGCTGGTAGAAAAAATCAGTAGAAGACATTGATGGAAGTGAAGTTCTTCGTTTATTAACTTTGTTTTGATTAACGGTTAATTATTAAATATTAATAAATAATATATATTATTAGGGATTAGTAATTAGTAATGTAATATTATAATTAGTAACCTATGATTAATATAGTATTATTAATTATTTAATATTAAAAAATAATAAATATTATTTTAAGAAAGCATTCTATTTATTGATTGTTGAACATTGGCAATAGACATTTATCACAACAGATATTTTATGATCATTGTAAGATTGACATCAATTACAATGGACATTCTACAACCGTTACAAAATTGACACCTATTACAACGAGCATTTTATGGCCGTTGTAATTTTTGCACCTATTACGACGGGAGTTTTAGCCTTCGCAAAATTGTCACATCATACTACGGGAATTTTTGACCATTGTAAAATTCTCATCTATTACAATGAGCATTTTGTGAATGCTGTAAAATTGGCATCTAGTACAAGGAGCATGAAACGACCTTGCAATAACAATCTATTACAATGGGCTTTCATTGTCCATTGTAAAAAGAGCATTGTATAGGGGAATCAATTACAACGACCCTGGAAGGACCATTGTAATAGCAATCTATTACAATGGGCAGTCAATGCCCGTTTTAAAAGGAGGTTGCAATATAGTATTTTTGTTGTAGTGACTACCGGTCAAACTCCTCCTTAGACTGCCACTCCAGCACCTGTTGACTCCATCATCTATGGCCAATACATCTAAGCCTTATTTTCAGTTAAATCATAAATTAGAAAACCCTATATTCATTTCTTTTGGAAACCCTAACTTCCCCTCTTTTCTAGCCACCACCCCGTACCACCTTGCGTGTTGCACCACCATGACCTACGCTTGGCCGACCTGGATCCCAGATCTAATCAAAAACAGCCAAAGCCAAGAAGCCCCTAACCGTATTACCCATAGGGCTGTAAATGGATGCAGACAAATATGGATAATGCTGTATCCGAATCCGCATCCGAAAATGAAAATCTGTATCCGTATCCGATATCCGCGGATACCCGCTTAAGAATATCTATATTCGTATCCATGGATATTTTCGGATATCCAAAAATATCCGTATCTGCCTTAGCAAACACGGATATCCGAAAATATCCGCATATGAAACCTTAAAATGTACATTTGATGCGATTATCTGAAAATATCCAAAATAAAACAGTAAAAGTTTACAAACACATCACTCACATGCAAATTTGGTTCATTAAATATTTTTTGAAAAGATGAATACATCTAATTAAAAATTAGAAGTAAGATATCGAACAAATAACTTTCGTACAATAAATATTTTATGAGATAAAGTGTCTGAAATATGAAATAAACCATCTTAAGACTAAAATAAAACAAAATATAAATTATAGAAGCACATACACAATTATGTCTTAATTATAACCATACCACAAACCAAAATGAGTACAAGATTTGGAATGTCGCATAACACCAAATACAATATTCTTTTATAATCCAACAATTGAGATTAGTTTAGCTATTTTAAGGAAATTTATATATTAATTTAAGCTTAGGTGTAGACTAAATTATATATATATATATATATATATATATATATACACTATACACACACACATACACACACACATCAGAAAATCGAACAGATATTTTTCGGATATGGATACAACTATAACCATATCCATATACGGAAGGATTTTCGGATATCGAGTATCCGTATCTACATATCGGATAATGGGTATATTCCATATTTTCAGATATGAATTATGGATTTTTCGGGTACTCATTGACAACCTTAATTATCCATGTTCTGATTTTCCCTTTTTTATATTTTAACCCTATCTTCCCAAGGTCGTAAGTTCCACTTGGAGACCATAAATTGACATATTCGATTTTTTTAAACTCAGTGAAGTCAAATTTGTTACAATTTTCATGTTTACAACTTTTTAAAATTTTGTATTTTCCTATGTCAAAATCGTGAATCTTTCAGGTTAAATCGAACTTAGATTTTCTAATCTGAAAATACCCTTTACTGTTTAGATCCTATCTCCTTCAAAAATAATTGAAATCCAATTTTCTCTTTTTTCAAATATAAAGAAAGGAATTTGCAAGAATTTTTTTGTTGATCACTTTTCCAAATTCGGTGGTTAACAGGTTCGAAAATCATTTTTAAAATATCAAAATTTAGTTTTGTTTTGCACGTTCTACAAAAACTAAATCCGTCTTCCTTATTCAAAAAAATTAAGCTCTTTTTTTTTTAAAATTGTTGAGGCAATTTTGTATATTTTGTATTTGATATAACTATCTTCTTTTAGCTACGAAAGGTGAGATTCTCTCATTTACATCTAACGTTATATGTTAAGTGAACAAAAAACATTTGAAAGGTCATTTTAAATGTTAAGATTGTTTATAAAACACACGATATTATATTATGTAATTTTTTCACTTATGATATGAATTCATGTCATACCGTATATGTTCACTTGTGAATACATGATATGTATGATATTGACAAATTTGACATAATATGATTTTGCTATGTGGCATGTTTATTACGTTATTATTTATTTTATTGTTCTCACACTACAAGTTCACTATAAATTTATAAAAATCATTATGGGTTGAAATGATACATATCCAAATTAGTATACCATTATGATATTGAGTTGGGATACGAGGTGAAATAATATATACTCGGAAATTTAATTAAATAGGTTGAAATGATACATCTCGTCATTTGATCATAGGCTATAAAATTATATAAGGACACCATTAGTTAAATAAAACTATTTTCTGAAATTTGATAAGTATTTATCTATTTTGAAATTTAATTAAAATATTTTTGTCTAAATTAGTGTTTGATATATTCAACTTGAATTTTAAGTCAAAATTGATTTTATAAAAGAATTTAATATGATGTTAAATTGAATTTGTTGTTTAAAAATAATTTATAAATTTAATTAAGATGTAGAATTTAAAGTTAAAATTTAATTTAAGCTAACTTAATATAATATAAACTAATTTAATATAATATATCTTTATTCAATACAACAATTTAATTTGTAATGTTTCAAATTAAGTATAAGCGTTCTGTTTAGTTCTAAAAGATTTGTTTTATAATTTTAATTTAATTTAGTAATGTTAATAAATTTAATTCAAAGAAGAATTTAGTTTTAAGATTTAATTTGATTAAATTAAGTAATGAAAAGATTTGATTTAACTTTAAGGTTAATAAATCATCGCCACTGGTTTCTCGAGCTTTGCTAGAACTTTCGAAATATTTTTAGTCATTTTGTGTGGATCTCATTTAGTGTAATTCAAGAGGCATTAGAAATCCGTATCATTCCTTCCACACAGAGCGACACATTGAAATCCGAACTAAGCAGCATTTCTGTTTTCTCATTGATTTCTACTAGTGTGTAACCCGTGTGTTGCACACGATAATATTATAAATATAGTATTTAAAATTTTAGTTCCATAATTGGAATTTCATCATACAATATACGATGAATCTTACAAAATAAATGTACTATAAATTGTTGTTGTTGTATGGCATGTGTTATGTAACTTATATTTCTCTAAATTAAAACAATAATTTTTATTGTTCTCATTGTTATGAGCAAATATTCATACTAAAACTGACATATTAATTATTTTAGATGAATAAAAAATATATTTTTCAAACATATTAAATTTGAAATTTTGTAATTAGTTAAAATATAGGGACATTTTGGCTCAGGTCCAATTTAAGTTTTAAAATACAAAAAAAACTCCCTGTCTAAAAACTTTATAAATTTGGTCCCTGTTTTTTAAAAATCATCAAAAAAATGTAAAAAAAAATTCCAATTTTCGAAATTAAATTCAACACATAATCATCCAAAAATTCATCCAAGAAAATTATGATAAAATGATTCAAAACAAAAGAAAAATAAAAAGCATTCACGTAATAGTGAGATTTGGCAATTTTTCATAAAATTGCAGATATCGCAGCAATTATTTCAAAAACATGCAGGTTTTCATGCATTTTTTTTTCAAAATTTTAAACTCGAAAACTACACTTGTTTAAACATCGAAGTATTGCGGACAAATCATCATAAAAATTATTAAAATTGCATACAAATGAAATATTATTCACCTCCAGTAAATTGTTGAAAAAGAAGCAACAATTGGCAAAATTTGCAGAGATATCTGCAACTTTCCACATTGTACACTATACTATAAAAAAAATTGTAGATATATCTTCAGTTATTTATAATAATTACATATATTGCTGCAACTAGGCTTCCTCCTTTTAATACATGCAGAGCTATGCATGAATAATTACAGAAATATCTACAATTATTCATAAAAAGTATTGATATTTCAACAGTTTTTTTTTTACAAAATCCTTTCATGAATATTTACAATTTTTTTGGAATTTTTTTTATACAACAGCGGAAAAAATATGAATGTATGATGCTACAGTAAAATGTGGACTCAATTTACATGTAAAGTTACACAGGGAGCCGTTTCCAATTAAGTTTCAAAATAAGGATGCATCTTTAATTTTCGTTAAAATATTTGAATTAAGAGTAAACAATATGAGTAAATTGAGACGAATTTTGTAAAAATTACAGAGATCTTAATATGAAGTTATTTGAAGTAAAAGATCGAATTTTTTTAACATAGTGTATGATAAATTTGTTGTTTATGTACGTAAATGGTTATAGTTAATTTATAAGTTAACTTTGTTATCATTCTTTGTATACATAAAAGTATGTATGTAATCTATATATCTATATAATTAAACATGAATTTTTTGTTGTTATTTTTATTAGTATGTATATGCATACATATACGATTGACATATAAACTAATAAAATCTTAAAATTTGAGATTTCGTAAGCAATATAGATACATGGATCTAAACGTGAAAAGCTAGGAAATAGTCGATGAAATTTTACATAGCTAGGGAAATGTAAAAATATAGAAATTTGAAGTTAAAAATAAAATTCTATAATGTAGATAAATTTATCGAGATATATGAACAGTTTCATTAATGTTGTTTATGATATCTGAATTATATATCTTTATATCAAAGTGAATAATCTATTTGACTACGTTTTAAATATGAATATGATATACATATTGAAACTGTTGCCTTTAGGGATTTATTAGATAAATTATTGAATGTTTATTAATAAAGTTTATTCAAATAAACTAAAACCAATGTACATGATTAATTAAAAATAAATTGACATAAATGTATAAAATTGTGTGATATTGAGGTAGGTTTTGTAAACAACTATAGAAATTTAAAAATCCAAGAACTTCAATTAAAATAAATTTTTTATAATGTAGTGCGTTAAAGTATCGATATAGGTGAATCATAAACTAAATTTGCAATTATTGCTTCCATATATAACTATGTTATGTGTTGTTGTATCTGTATTTCCAAATGAATTTTGTACCCTTTTTGTTAATATGAATATTGTACAAATATTGAAATTTTATATTTTTATGATTTATTTGGCATATCAATAACTAATAGTTTACTAAATTTAAGTATAATTCTAAGATTTATATCTAACTATAATATATGGAGTCAAATATAAAATATTAGAACAGAATTGAAATACTTCAGTAAAATGTAGTAGAATTTTTAAAATTAATGTCTTTTGTTGTAAAAAAAGACAAGCATTACGAATTTATTGATAATTTTTTTTCTATTATTTGCTATTTTATTTCAAGGTAAAATTTGTACTTAATCTCACATTTCTATGAGTTTTTTTTTTGAATTTGATTCGCAAAAGTGCTTTTTTGCAAGAACAAAAAATATTTTTTGTTTTTATTGCAATTTTTACAGATTGGCTAGAACTAAAAGTAATAGTGTTTTTTAAACATGTTTTTGAAAAAGAGCATTTGTGTATTTTAAAATTTAAATAACATATTTTACAAAAGTTCTTTAATGTTTATGTTACCGTATGTCATTTGACGTATGTATTCTAGTTTAAAGAAAAATGTAATTTTATCATATTTCACTGATATGGGTATATGATGTGTATTACTGAAATTTTCATATTGTCATTAGTGACCTAACCAACGAATATCGCTTAACTACAGTTATCTAATTATTACGAACTTAAAATTACATAATTAATTCAAACATATGGAATATATGTAAAACATTAGAGAAAGTAAAGTGAGTTTTGTAAATAATTATGGTAGTTTGAAATACGGGTATTCTAAGTTAAATGTAAAAATTTATAATTCAATGCATGGCATATATATTTTACCATTTTAAATAAAAGCATTTTAATTTAATGATAAACAAATAATAAAAATTAAACTTGCTATTGTTGTTTTGTGCCATTCATATATCATAACTGGATAAAAAATAAATTTTACAATTTTTATTAGTACAATAACCGTATTCATATTAAATTATGGTTCTTTAATATTAATTTTAATATTAGTTGATCAAATTCATTTAAATAGTTATATTTTGTATTATGTAATTAATATAAATATAAGGACCTGAATATAAAATGTAAGAAGCAAACCAATGAATTATTTGTAGATAATTATAAAAGTTTCAAATATAAACAGTGTATTGTAGAATAATGATATGTTTAGCTAACTAAATTAACTGATAAGCTAAAAGATTCAAATATCAAGAGAGAATTAAGAGAGCTCGTAAAATCAAGGAGAGAGCGAAGAATACTTCTGCTTTATTATTGTTAGATTCCCTTCCGCTTCTCTTCTCTACTGCATTATCCTCTCAAATAAACCAAGATTTCTCCACTCTTGTTTTTTTTTCTGCTGTAAGCAATCCACTCAAGCCCTACTTGTATTTTTCTCAGACCTATTGGATCCACATTTTCAGCAACTTGGCATTCTTTTCCTCTAAACCTAACGGCCAACATGACTGTATATCGTGGATTTGGAGATTGTTTGTGCATCCCTTATGGACTAACGGTTTTAATGTGGGTATTGTGATCTCTCTAGTTAAACCAATGATGGTTTGCGTTGGATATAAACATTGGTGTGTTTGTTTCTTTCGATCTGTCCTTGGATTTGTGAGGTTTGGGGTTTTTCTTTGCGGGTTTGTTCTTGATAGGAGGTTGTGCATCTCCTTCACCCCCACCTGACAAGGTGATATCTCCGCTACGGTGTCTTGTGGTTGTATTAGTGTCGTGTGTCATTGTTTTTCCTTTTGTCGTGCTACCTCATATTTTCATGCTCCTTTATCGTCATTGTATCATGCTATGGGTTTTGGCAACTTGAGATTTTTGCAATATGCAGTATTCTTTTGGACTGAGGTGTTGTTTACCACGTCTGTCAGTGTCTTCTTAAAGATTGCTTTAGTAACGGAGGAGTTATACTGCGTGGTTCGCAAGGAGGCGGGTATGCTTCCTTCTTTACTCCTATGATGCTTTTATTTGTGTTTTTTTGCTTTTTTACTATATTGTAAGTTACTCTATCATGTCAACTTCTTTGTTGTAATGGTTCCTACCTTATACATTGGTGATTGTGTGTGTTATGAGGTTAAAGTGAATGCTACCAGTCTGAAATGTTGATTATGCGTATCCTTGTCGTCCTGGAATGTATTGATGAAAGTCTTGTGGTGCAGCATGCATTTAGCCTTTTCCATTTGTAGTTTGTATGTGATTGAAGTCATAAAATAGGAGAAAACTGATTGTAGAAAATGAAATCTTTGTATTTCTGATAGAATGTGAAAATGTTAAGTATTATGTTACAATGCTGAATGATTGGGCATTTATATATACATGAAACAAATCGATAATGGGCTTCAAGATACCCAAGTCCATCGCAGTTGTTAATACAAAACAAGGAGAGTGCAAGGCACGTGCTAAGTAAAGAGAAATAAAACCAGAGGTAACGCAGCCGCATTTCCCTTATACTTTGTTTGCCCCCCTCAATTTAGGGTTAGGTTTTCTTCGAACCAAACTCTAAATTTCTATGGCGGCGGTTTCCATACACCACAAAATCTTCAATCATAAGAGGGATTCGAGTCCAGCTGCTATGCTGAGCTTTGATTGAGTTGAAAGCATAGAGAAATCACGCTACGGCTTGGATTTGAGCAACTTATCTTCAGCTTCTTGACGAATCTGAGATGATGTAGATCTATCATTCTTCGGCCTTGTAATCAGGTTGTGTTGTTCTTTTACATGAATTTCATCTCTTAATCTCAAAAAATTCTTGGCTGATAATGCTTTTGTTAGAATATCTGCTTTCTAAAAAAAATGTTGGAATGTGATTAACTTGCAAATTTTACTTCTGAACTTGCTCACGCATGAAGTAAACATCTATTTCTATGTGCTTAGTTCATGCATGTTGTATAGGATCGACAGTTAGGTATGTGGTGCTTCGATTATCACACCATATAGTTGGCTTTTTATCTGATTGTAGCTGTAGTTTCTTTAATAGTGATCGTAGCCATAAAATCTCTACCGTGGTACTTGCAACCCCTCTGTATTCAGCCTCCGTGCTGGATCTGGAGATGGTTGTCTGCTTCTTTGAACACCATGATATTAAGTTGTTACCAATGTACACACGATAGCCAGTTACTGATTTTCTGTCATCCCTGTCTGTAGCCCAATCTGAACCGCTATATGCTGTTATATTGATATGTTTGCTAGCTTCTAGTTTGAGTCCATGATTGATACTGCCTTTCAGATATCTTAGGATTCTCTTTAAGGCTTTCCAATGCTCGTCAAGGGGATTCTGAAAAAATGAGGTACTTGGTTAACTCCAAATGCAATGTCAGGTCGTGCTATGGTTGCGTACCGTAGTGCACCCACAACACTTCTATATTGTTTTATATTATCTATGGCTTCTCCACTGTTTTTTCTATAAGTTTGATTAGATATCATTGGTGTTGGCTATGGCTTGGCCTCATTCATTTTGGTCTTCATCAGCAATTCTAAAGTATACTTTCTTTGATAGAGGTATATTTCAGAATCTGATACTCTCTTAACTTCAAGGCCAAGGAAATATGAGACTACTCCCAGGTCTTTAATGGAGAATTGTTCATATAGGTACTTAGTTAGTTTTCTGACCTCTTCATTATTGCTTCCTGTAATAATTAAATCATCAACGTATATGAGTATATAAATTGTAGACGACTTATCAATTTTAATAAATAATGAAGAGTCAGATTTTGTTGAGTGATAGCCCAAGTCATTTAGGGATGATTTGAGCCTTTTAAACCAGATTCTAGGAGCTTGTTTGAGGCCATAAATTGCTTTCTTAAATTTGCAAACTTGATTTGGGTCTTGAACAAATCCAGGAGGTTGTTGAATATATATTTATTCCTGCAGTAAACCATTCAAGAAGGCATTATTTACATATAAATGTTTAATATTCCACCTATTGTTTAAGGCAATGGTGAAAGTTAGCCTGATTGTAGCTGGTTTCACCACAGGTGAAAAGGTTTATCTGTAGTCAAATCCATATTCTGGAGTGAAACTTTTTGCCACAAGTCTAGCCTTGTGTTTGTTGATTGTGCCATCTGGATTTTTCTTTAATTTATAGGTTCATTTGCAACCAATTATGTTTTTTTTCTCTAGTGGAAACACCAGTTCCTAGGTATTATTATGGATGAGCGCATTGTAATCCTCTTTCGTTGCAGTTTTCCAGCTTTCATGTTTGGATGCTTGATTAAAATTCTCTGGTTCATTAGTATGGATAGTTGCAGTATATGTCTTTGGTTTTAAGATTCCACTTTTAGCCCTTGTTATCATGTGATGACTAGGTTGATGTGGTGGAGGATTGACAGGTAAAGCACTTTGACTGGATTTTGCAGTACTGCTATTTGAGTTGTCAGTATCATTATCATCATTCCCTTGAGTATATTGATTTGTTTCTGACATTCTGCTGCTTCCTCCATCTGTATTAGGTGGCTGAATGGCATGGATGAAGGACTCGGTTGATCTTTCAAGTGAATAATCAGTGTGGCACTGGTCATTTATTTGATCTCCAACAGCCTCAGTAACACATGTCTCTTCCCAAACATCTCTTAGTATTGGAAGTTCAGGTATGGCCACCTTTTGATTGTAAACTTTCAATGTGGTTTTTATTTCCTGATCTTTATATGGGAATACTTTTTCATCAAAAACAACATGTCCACTTACAAAAATTTTACCATTGGAGTCAATGCATTCGTATCCCTTTTGAGTTGTACAGTCTCCAATAAAAGTGCATGGCCTTGATCTAAAATTGAGTTTGTTTGTGTTGTATGGCCATAGATGTGGATAGCATAGACAACCAAATGTTTTGAGACTTTTGTAATCAGGTTTAATGTTGTATAGTTTCTCACTTATACCATCTAGAGTTTTGGTTGGCATTCTGTTTATTAGAAAAACAGATGTGGTAAAGCCTCTGGCCAAAACTTTAGTGGTAACTTGGGCCAGTAGTGTTAAACCTGTTTCAACAATGTATCGATGTTTTCTTTCAACTAATCCATTTTTCTCAGAAGTATAAGGACATGTGATTTTATGTGTAATACCTTCTCCATGAATTTTTTTGATGAAAAGCTTAAATTCAGATCCACATCAGTTTGTAAAAATTTTAAAGTTCTACTAAACTGATTTTCTATCATTTTAATAAAATGTAGAACAACATTAAACGTGTCAGGTTTTTCTTTTAGTAGATATATCCATGTATATCTACTAAATGCATCAACAAAGGACACATAGTACATCAACAAAGGACACATAGTATTTTTATCCAAAGTCTGAATTTATTGGAGCAGGGCCTCATAAATCAGTTGCAACCATATCAAGTGGTTGAGAATTTTGAGTTTTAGAATTAGGAAATGGTAATTTGTGGCTCCTACCCAATTGGCAATACTTGCATATATAGGGGTTAATGACATTATTAAAGGGTATATTATTATCAAGAAGAATTTTTCTAACAACGTTAGCATTGGGATGACCAAGTTTATAATGCCACAAGTCAAATATAGACTTTCTATCATCTACATTACTATTTACATACAAATTGCAACATGGCACAAAATTAGAATTATTGTCACATTTTTCAACATCAAACTTATATAATCCCTTAACTGCATCACCCTACAAAAGGATATTTTTTGTCAGTATGTCTCTAACCAAACAATAGTTAGGAAAGAATTCAAAGTAGACATTATTGTCTCTAGCAGATTGAGAGACACTTATTAAATTCTTCTTGATTTTAGGGACCCTTAGTAAATTGTGTAAATACTACCCTCTATACTACCTTTTCCAATGTGGGATATGTTTATACATTTACCATTTCCCATACAAATAGAATTCGTACCTTTGTATTATCTGTTGCCAAGATTGAGATTTTCAAAATTGTTTGTGAGGTGGTTGGTTGCTCCCGAATCTGGGTACTAGCTGTCGTCATTTATATGATCAATTCTTGAACTTTCACTTTGACTTATTGATGTTTCAGGTAGAACAGCAGCATCACTCTGTGCTTGAGCAAGACTAGCACTGGGATTTGATCCTATCTAGTTTGCAGTATTTTGATTCAGTTCATAGTTTGCATTAAATCTGTAGAAGCATCTTGATGTAGTGTGACCAATCTTCTTACATATTTGGCATTTGGTTTTGTTATTGTTGTTGTTCCATCTGCCATGACCCCTTCTTCGGTTTGAAGGTCCATCTCTTTGAAAGGTTTGTTCAGGTTTACTTATTTGAGTCTTGTTCTGTTTTGCAGCATAATTTGCACTGAAATCACCTTCTTGCGATTTCTTGCTTTCCAATCTGGCTACATGAGATAACAATATTGCATGTACATCATCAATTGATGAATATTCCTTTTGAGATGCAACGATAGCCTCCACTGCCTCATACTCATCACTTAAGCCATTCAAAATTATTAGGACCTGTTCAGAAATTGGCAATTTTTCCCTGCAACTTCTAGTATATCACACATAGACTTGATCTTACTTAGATACTCTCTCATGGTGATATTTTCTTTCTTGATTTTCTGTAACTGCCTTTTGTAGAACATCACCTTTGCGTATGATTGGTTATTGAAGGCTTTTTCAATATTCTTCCATACATCCATGAAAGTTTTACACCCTATGACTTGGGGTAAAATACTTTGACTAATAGACGATAATAGCCATGAACTTGTCAATCTTTCTTGTCTAAAATACTTGTTATATTCTTCATTTGGCACAATATTATTATTAGAAACAGTTATGAATTTTTGTGGTGTTTCACTTGTACCAAATAGAAAACCTTAAAGACCGTATCCCTCTATTGCAGTTTGGATTTGTAATTTCCGTAAGAGGTAGTTATTTTCATTTAATTGTGTTATTATCAGTTGAGATTTTGGACTAACAACTTTAATCAAATTATCTACAGCAGTAGTAACATTAGCAGATCCAGTAGAAGGATTAGAGGTTGCAGAGGCATTAGCCATTGATGACGAAAATGCACAACAAGAAAAGACAAAAAAACAAAGTGAAGAGTATCAAGAAGTTGTGTAGATTACTGGGGATTCTTCACAAAGCCTTGCAGTTGCAACCAGTTAATTCGAAATAAGGAAAACTGACTGATTGGATGGCTAGGACGGCATTGTAAGGCTTATGATTGAATTCTTGCTTTTCTTGAAAGCTTTCTTGAAATCTTTTCTTCGAATAGGCAGTGAGGGAATTAGATGCAACCACTTGTAAGATGGCAAGGCACAATCTGATGCAGCCTTATACACTGTTATGGTATGGCACTAATGAACTCGCTGCCTTCTTCTCCAATGATGAAGCTTACGCTGAGGAGAAGAAATCACCCCCAATAGAAGGTGAAACAGATTAGAGCTAGATGAGATTGCCGTTAGGCACTATAGGCTCTGATACCATGTCAGAAAATAGGAGAAAAATGATTGCAGAAAATGAACAGAGCTTTGCATTTCTGATAGAATGTAAAAATGTAAAGTATTATGTTACAATGTTGAACGATTGGGCATTTATATATACATGAAACAAATTGATAATGGGCTTCAAGAAACCCAAGCCCATCGCAACTGTTAATACAAAACAAGGAGAGTGCAAGGCACATGCTAAGTAAAGAGAAATAAAATCAGAGGTAACGCAGTCGCATTTCCCTTATACTTTGTTTTCTAGTAAGTTATTTAGTTTGTTAATATAATCTCACTCTACGCATTGAATGCAATTTTTTTGGCTTTGTTCAAGGCATCTGTATCGTTCGATGAAGGTATTGCCAGCTTTAGGCAGGTTGTAGCAATGTTATGAAGATGGAGCCGTTAGTCGAGCTTCGACGATCCAATATTTAAAGTTTTGAATGTTCGACCAGTTAAACCGTGCAATTTTTTCATTTTTATAATTAGTATGTGTAAAATAGATAAAACAGAAGAAAAAAACAATATGAAACCTACATTTGTACAAGTAGCTAATATTCCAAAACTGAAAAATATATCAATACCAGAAGGTTGCATGATAAATAAAAACATGAATAATAGATGAATAAAAAAGGTGCATATCAAGATGTCAATACACAGTTGCAATCTTATTTATAAAACAATAAGTTCATCGAGGCTGAATGATAATAAGATTAAACAGTTCAAAAAATGAGCGAGATAAGCATTCTTTCAAGAAATATAAGTAGTTCGAATTGTTTAGTTTTAGTTTAACCCTGGAATATGTCCTGATAGATGGAACTTATCCAATCCACTGAGCCTTTTATCAATTTACAACCATCAGGTGTTAACCGACCTTTTGGTCCGGTTACCAAAAGCACTCAAGCCATGCTCGATTCAGCTCATCGCATGAAGTCAGGGCCAAGGGTGAAACTAGGGGAACGCCGGAGGAAGGCTGAAGAGGGATCACGCCAACAAGGACCTCGCCACGTCAACGCCCCAGAGGAGCCAACAAGCCTCGACCAATGGCGCCCACCACACACATTTTGCACCTAGTCGAGTGCGAAATTTCGTACCTGGTAGGTGCAAAATTTCGCACCCTGCAGGTGCAAAATTTCGCACCCTACAGGTGCGAAATTTTGCACCTAGCAGGTACGAAATTTCGTACCTAGCAGGTGCAAAATTTCGCACCTTGGCCCAGGTACGAATTTTTCGAGGCCGAGGGCTGCAGGCGCGAATTTTCTGTAGATGTTCCCCTTTCTATCTACTCCTACCTAACCCCTACCTAACCACTTCCTATAAATATCCCATGGACTCACACTTCAAAAGGGAAAGATTCTTGAGCTTTGATACCTCCATAGAGCTTCATTAATGGCATCTCCTCTTTGAGGAAGAAGAAGGGAAAAATTGTCCATTTTACTATTTCTTGCAAATATGACTATTGTAACTTCATATAGCATAGTCAACAAATGTAATTAGAGGGTCTCAACCTTGTAATCTTTCAAGTGATCAATAAAATTCCAACAACTGTTCAAAGTGCACATAGGCCCTCACTGAGGCCGAACCACTATAAATCTCTTGTGTTATTTACTGCTTTATGCTCCGTTTTATGGTCTTGTCTATGCGACCATATTTATAGTTCCTAGTAATTGGAATCTTTGGTGTTTACGACATTTTTTGCCGTCAATATTTGGTGCTTTCACTGAGAAAACTCGGATTTTGCGCCTTTGTCGCACGTTGTCATCTCGACCCCCGACGAGCTTAAGGTTCCTTGCTAAACCTGCTGTCGGATCCGCTCACGATGGCAAAGCGACCAAAGGACGCAATGATCGGCTCTTCTGCCGCAGCCGAGGCCGGGACATCCCAACAACCTCAACCCACGAACATCCTGGCCACTAACGAAACCTTCCCTCCTATTGTGGACCCCGAAGCGCCCGCAACACAAGCTCGATTCCGCGTGCTTAATGAAAGATATGAGAACACGGATGTCGAGCTCAACCAAGCATTAAGGAATAACATCAACCTTATGTGACCACTTCAAGAAAGTCAATGCATCGTTGCTGACTTCAACTAGCTCAGAACAACGTTCGACCTCGACCAACTGTCTCAGAAACTTCCTCTTCCGAGTCGAGGGGCCCACATCAAAGAAGGGGGTTTAATCTCATTGATTACATCGCCACTCGTACCAACGCCCAAGACAACGGCAATGGGAACGACAATGACGACCGAACTACAGTCACGTATAACGAGGGGCACAGTACCACGGTCGCTCTCGCTTGATTATCAATGATGGACCAGGTCCTACCAACCAACCTCTTCCTCGACACAACCCAACGTCCGCTAATCAGGATGATGGCCCCGCTAGTCCAGTGGCCCGCGTCGCTCCAGAAAAGGATCTGCATCAACCTTCTCCTTACCAAGATCCGATTCTAGATGTCGAGGACACGGAGGAAGACGATCCAGACGTCCATCAT
Organism: Allium sativum; assembly: GCA_030737875.1. Lineage (NCBI taxonomy): Eukaryota > Viridiplantae > Streptophyta > Magnoliopsida > Asparagales > Amaryllidaceae > Allium > Allium sativum. Next base: position 298,390,693 of record CM060925.1, on the reverse strand, counting down.
AGAAGATGCCCTCGTAACAGGACTGCGGAACCTCGCCAAAACCCATGGGACCCGATGGCGGATCCCTGTCCAACTTACCTTCCCGACATGGTCTGAAGGATCATGAGAGAGAGGTGAGGAAACATGCATGATTCATGGGAAGCGCACATTAGGCGCAACCCTTCACAAGAAGGGTAAACGAAGCTGAGTGGCTGCGATGCTTCAGCATGCCACAAATGCCGCTCTATGACGGCACAACCGACCCCTGTACCTTCCTAAACCAATATGAATAGCAAATGGACTCAAGCCGGGGCAACGTTCTGGTCAAATGCAAGTGCTTCCCAGCCTTCTTATCAGTAACCGCTTTGCTATGGTTCTCTCACCTCCCACTTGATTCCGTTAACAACTTTGGCCAATTAGCAACAGAATTGGTCAAGTAGTTCAGGGTGCATATCCCAACTCCAAAGAATGCCCTCACTCTGTCCAATCTATACCAAGGACCAGCCGAGTCACTCAAAAGCTACCTCTCCCAGTTCAACATTGCCCTCGTCGAGGTCAAGGACCCAGACCCTCGCATCGTACTCATTTAGTTAGCAAAGGGTATTCTCCCTACTTTCGAATTCGGGGCATGGGTTGATCGGAAGCAGCCAAAAAGCCTCGACACTTTCCATAAAAATGCTTGGCAATACTTATGTCAAGAAGAAGCGAGACGAAACAGACTCTCCAGGGCCAGTCTTCCCAACAATCCCCATGCAAATACCATCGGAGACAACGTCAAAGGGAAAAAGATAGGGAAGCTCTTTGACAAGGACAAGGGGGCAGGCGCCTACAAACAAAGACCGAATAATAGTAGGCAAGGCGACCGCAACCACGACCAGGTTTCTACATAACAGCCCAGCTCTCGCCAGACATACGAGATCTACACCCCGTTGAATGAAGACTTGGAAACAATCTACCGGCAAACGTGCAACACGCTTCAATACAAGAAACCATACCATCCATGACATAAAAGAGAGAGAGAGAGAGAGAGCCAGATGTGTACAACAAAAGACGTCGACGGAAGGGAACTCCCGAAGTCCGCCAAAGCTAATGGGTTCCATTAGAAAATCCCCCTTCAGCATATCTCCCTGATGCTTCTACATGCCAATGGTGGCGTCCTATGACAACACGACCGACCTCTAATCTCCACAATGTCAGAATCGCCATCCGGAAAGGAACGCGTCATCCCGGTGCCCCTCGGCTGTGACGCTCAAGACTATGCTAGGCGGACTCAAAATGTTGTGAGTCCAAACTTATCGTCTATGCTTCTAGCATCCAACTGGGCCCAAGTTCACTGCAACCGAATTCCACATAATCATGCAACCGAAGTTGGATTACTTTCCGCCAAGAAGGCGTGCTAGGCTCCAAAGTCCTGGACCAGATCACGACCTCTACAATGAGGTCGGAGCCCGACTTCTAATTATCGGCAACAAGATCCCTAGAGTTGTGATGAAACCACAGGGGCACGCCACCACATCCACGAAACCAGTACAAGGAGCAACACGTTCAGTTCGACTATCCTTAATACCGAATGGAGCCAACACTTCAACATGCCAATACTTACCCCATACTTAAAGAGGCCATGATTCTCGAAGCTTCATTGGATGCCACAAATGGCACATGGATTCATCACACGCCGCTAATGCCATGAAGTGCAAGTTCTTTCCCGTCCCTATCCAGGTCAGTGCTATATAGGTTCTCTCGACTTCCACCTTAAACCATCTCAACTCCCGACCAACTAGCCAAGAGATTGGCCATGCAGTCCAGGATGCACGCTGTAATGCCCAGAGGTATCCTCTCAGTCTCGAACACTTATCAAGACACCCGTGAAAACCTCAAAGGCTATCTCGCAAGATCCCACACTGCCATTGGCGAAGTCAAAAAACCTACTCCTCGAATCGCACTCGTCCAGCTTACAAAAGGCATACTGTAACAACCGAAATTTAACAACGTGTTAAAACGAGAATCAAGGCAAAATTAAAATATAAAATCTGAATCAGGAGAAACGGGCTGTGCCATTGCGTTCGTCTTGGAAAATTACGCGATATAGAGTCCGAAATTTTGTAAATCGGAGTCCGTATGGCTGAGATATGGCCTTCGGAAGTTTCACGAAAAATCAGAATTCAAAACAGATTTCAAAAACACAGAAAACAGGGTAGGCGGGAAAGATCCCGCCCAGACAGGTCGACAGGGGGGTCGACACTAGGGTCGACCTCGCCCCCCAACCAGGTCGACACTAGAGTCGACCTGGGGGTCGACCTGGGTGTCGACCTCCCTGGTCGGCCAGGTCGGCCTGGTGCACCTGTTTTGGCTCCTGGGTCCTGTTTTGGAGGCTTGTGACGATTTTTGAGGGTTCAGATCTATCCTAGGGTTTATCCTACGGCCTAAACTACCCCTAATCTCTATAAAAAGACCCCTAAGCCTACCCTAAACCCTCACAAATCACTCATGCCACGAAGTGCTGCCCAAATGCCAAGTGATCATGGCCTCCATCTCCAATTCCTAGAGACTATGCATTCAAATCGGGTTCAAATCAAAAGGTGCAAGCTTTCTACACCAAATCGAGGAGGGATCAACGTCGCTACGCAAATTCCATGACGATTATTCGACAAAGGAGCCACCTTTCTTCGTCAAGATGATGCATGATCCTTTCCTAAGCCTCGCTATGTAAGTTCTAGCTACTTGTAGATTCTAACGGTGGTTCTAATGTGACATGGGATAAAATGTGATGAAACATAAGTATGCTAGCCTATATGAGCCTTGTCATGTCTCTTTTGCTTGAACCTATGACTTTGGGCTATGCTTAGTGACTAAATCATGCCACTTATGTTATGTTTAACCTAGTATATCTTGCAAGTTTGAATCTTTATCCATGGAATGTTAGCATGAACCTTTAGGAACCACTTGACTTGTGAAAACATTGGCAAAGACTTGACTTTGGGGCTTATGCATGTAAACGAACCCAAACCCCTTATGTATCATGCATGTTTGTGGCCAAATTCACTTATGATACTATGCATGCTTGTGGCCAAATTTCCTTATGAAACTATGCATGTTTGTGGCCAAATTCACTTATGATACTATGCATGCTTGTGGCCAAATTTCCTTATGAAACTATGCATGTTTGTGGCCAAATTCCCTTATGATACTATGCATGTTTGTGGCCAAATTCCCTTATGATAGTATGCATGTTTGTGGCCAATATGTTGTCATAATAGCCTACTATGTGACTCGCTTCCACTTGGGTTGGAAATACGTTTGGGTAGCTTAGAAAAAAAACGTGGGTATGACATGAAAAACTTGACATGGGGTTTATATGAGAACATGACATTCATGATACATTTAAATATGGTCATGACACGTGGGGAAACATGGAACTTGAACTAGACATGGGTGGGTTGTAAGTGTAATAAGACACTAGACCAAACACGAAAGTGGCCAACTCGAGGTTGGGTTGAGTTTGTAGCATAAATCTACCCGGACCCGCCCGGCTTAACTAGTGGCTACAAACAATAGGACCAATGTGAGTAGTTGGTCACATAGCACTTAAAACCCGAGGTTAGACTAGGTTGTGGTGTAAATCTACCCGGACCCGCCCGGCTTAACTAGTAACCACAACAAAGTCTAATGTGAGAGGTTGAGGTGCATTAATCTAATTAATGCCACATGAAAAGGTTAAGTAATTTTGACTAATGACACTTAACCGATATGACACGAATGGGTAGGTTAAGTGAAACCGGACTTGATTTCTTAATGACACTTAACCAAACAAGACAATTAGGGGATGGGGTTAAGTAAATTACACTTAGATAATCCGACTTGGTAATTAGATAGAGTTAAGTAATCTATACTTAACTAATCTAAACACGGTAATTAGATGGGGTTAAGTAACCTACGCTTAACTTATCTAAACACGGTAATTAGATGGAGTTAAGTAACCTACACTTAACTAATCTAAACACGGTAATTAGATGAGGTTAAGTAACTTACACTTAACCAATCTAGACACGGTAATTCGATGGGGTTAAGTTAAACACTTAACCAATCTAAACTTGGTAATTCAATGAGGTTAAGTAACTTATACTTAACCAATTATACATGATGATTTGATGAGGTTAAGTAACCTATACTTAACCAATCTAATATGCGGACCTGATAGGGTTAAGTCACAAGACCTTTTAAATAAACTTAACCATGGTAATACGATTAGTGGATGGGGTTAAGTTAACCTATACTTAACCAATCCGACTCGATAATCTGGTGGGATTAAGATAATCTATGCTTAATCAATCTAACATGATAATCTGATAGGGTTAAGACAAATAAATACTTAACCAATTTGACTTGGTAGGGTTAAGTCATGAGCTTCTTTGTACACTTAACCAACTTTTAGGGCTAAACCTTGAACTTAAATACTTAGCCAATCTTGACATGATTCGTAGACGGGCTAAGTCATGAACCTGAATAACAACACTTAGCCCCATAGACAAAACCCTAGTGAGAGGAACTAGGTAGAAAATCGTGGTAAATCAAGGGTAACGGGGAAAAGAAGCTAAGTGGTAAACCTTAATTAAGTATAACTAAGTAATAATTCTTGGCCAAGGACATGGGACTAGTTCATGAATTGATGAGTAACCCGATATGGTAGGTCATCGCTTAAACACACGAGGAGGGGCAAATTATCCGACTTGGATAAGGGCTCCAACGAACTGGGTAACAAAGCGGTAGCTTCAGGGGACGTGAGGGTACTCTTGGTATCCCCCTGTGAGGTGGCAGGTGGTCCATGAAACCCGGCCTCACAGAGGTTAAGGTCTGCGATAGAAGAGCCAAGAGTATGCCTTGGTTGCTATGCGAGCGACCTAAAGACTGGGATGGATTAGCGTGGAGTCGACGATACTTGATTTTGCCTTGGATAGCACGTCGCCGACTACCTACCATCTTTAGTCAATCGTGTACGAACGGAAAGGCAGGGAACCTCTAACAGGCCATGTTCTTGCCATCGAGTCATGGGTGAGGTTGGCCCGTAGGAAAGTGGGGCTATAATGGGGCCGAGATGTGGTTCTCATACATGATTTTTCTTGGATTGCCTTTCAGTAGTTGAGGGAGGGGTCACGTGGGACCATAGCCACGGATACAAAAACAGGCCTTGATATCTGCATCAGCAGACGATTTAAAGCTCCCGACCGAGTTCCGTATTTCTTGATTTGCCCTGGCACGGAACTCGGATGGCACATGGAGATACATGTGTGGCTAGACATGGAAAACAATTCACGATATATACGTGGGATAAAGGGCGTGGTTGACGGGTGGCATAATCCCTAGTGGCCCTAGGTGGCCTGAACCCAAACCGAGACACGGGAACGTTCATTAGGTAGCATAATCCCTAGTGGTCCTAGGTGGCATAAATCCTAAGTGGACACACGATAGTTCATGGTAAGAAAACATAACGAGATCAAGGGTAGCAGTCCAAAATAACCTCAAGGATAAAACGTTTACATGGGAAAGCCCGTACGGCCTACGGCAAAGGACTGAACTTATACATGGAAAGAAACATACGAGATTGGGAAAAACCTACATATGCTATATATTAGGTTGACATGGACCATTACATGACATTGGGCAAGGGACATTCATAGTTAACACATGACGCAGGTTGGGATACTAGTACGAGAGGTGCAGAGCAAATATACATGTTAGAACCATGAGAAATATACATGATAGATACCGTGGGATGTTATACAGGATAGATACCTTGGGATATTATACTTGATAGAAACCTGACGATGTGATACCTTGATTTATCATGACACTGTAGTTTATCATGATATCTTAGTTTATCTTGCTACAGTAGTTCAGCCTGTTACACTGGTTTAGTTTATCTATCTTGTCGTCATCCTTATGTTTACTTTCAGTTTATCCATGTCATGTTACCTTTACCTGTTTTTATACTGGAAGTAGATAGGACTTACCAGTCTTTATGACTGACCCCGTTTTGTTTCGCCTCTTTGTCTTCCGTTTCCCCTCAGGTTTCAGGGAGGAAACACTGTTATCTAGTTCGGACTTCTTCTACTGCTTGAAGGTCATCACGCATGGCCTGGACTTTTCTTGGCTATGGCTACTTTACTGTTTTACTTGGGGAATAATTTATGAAACGGTTTTATGCTTCTTTACTATTGCAAGACAGGTTTTGATGTATTCTGATGTAAAAGGCTTTAGACCTTATTTTATAAGGTAATGAAATTTGTTTTACTTCCGCTGTTTTATATATGTTCTATCTTGTAATATTTCTGTGTATGTTTACCTCGATAATGCTTCACCAAACCTAGTGCATTCCCTTTGTGAGTGACCCTAGCGGAGGTGGGGTGTTACATTTGGTATCAGAGCAGAAGGTTACCAGACTGGGCAAAAGTTTTTAAAACCTTCTGAAAACTATTTGAAAAACCGTTTACAAAGAAGCATTTTTCAAGAGAATTTTTTTTAAAGGCTATTCCCCAAAAAGCCATTAGCACCATCCTTTGTTTCCTTGATTGAACTCTCTTCCTTTCTTTCCTCCATCTGTAGTCACAGTTGTTTTAACTGCGACTAATCCTTGTCTAGCTACGTAAGTGTTTTCCCGTGCGATGGAGGAAGTTCTCGAGAGACCTGTTACCGAAGTTATGAGAAGGGATAATAAGAGTAAGGATAAAGGACACGAGCTTAAGAATAAGCAACTTGTTGGTATGGCTTGATCCACAAAGGAAGATAAGGACAAGATCAGCGAGAGGGCAATAGTATGCTCTCATTTCTAGCGTACCTAAGAGGAATGGTACCATTTCTGTTAAAGGCTTAGCCTTTCTTTTCTATCATCCCATCCAGACTTTGTATTGATCATCACATCATTTAAGTCTGCTTCGATAGTTGAGTCTCTGCACCTTAGTACTAGCATGGTAGGGGATCCCATTTTTGTCCCAAATCTTGTTGGAGGATCGGTCCATTTATTCATGACTTGTTTGGAATTGAGAGTGTAAATGCCAAGTGTTGAGATTAGAAGCAATACTTGTATTGTTGAGCTATGGATGGATTCTAGGGATAAAGTGGTTATCCAGTTAGGGATACCATTCTCGGTTTTGAAAAGAGGGTAGTCAGACTCTTGGCTTGCTTTGGTAATACCTTCGAAGTCTCGTGTAACCTTTTGGGTTCTCTCATGGTTAGTTACCTAGAATCTCTTGATGCATTTATCGGAAATCTCTGATCCGATCGAGTAACGTTCGCCAATAAGGCGGATGGCTCATTCCGCTTGAGCATGGGTTATAGGAATCACCCTAGTAAGTGCACGTGGTAACATGGATTGGCATCGGTAAACGAGATCCAGAATTCACTAGTGAATTTTGGAGAGCTTGCATGAGTACGCAGATATGGTTGAGCCAAGTATACTAGGGAAAGAATAAGTGAAAGTGGAACGAGAGGCGACAATGAAACAAGTTCCGACTCATACCTTGGAAATAGGAATCAAGGAGCTACGAAATCATGAAGTCAAAGGCGGTCAATGCACAATGGAATTAAGCTCATGGGAATGCGGCTTAGACGCGCGCATCATATCTCTTTTTAAGAGTATATCGTTAATCCCTAGAGCTTGCTTGCATGCTATCGCTTGGTGGATATCCTCTCGATCCTGTTTCCGTTGCAAACCCCGTAAGGAGTTTGTCTTGTTTATCTTCTCGATCCTATCGTGGGAACCTTAGATAGAACTCTATGGATGTAAACATGTATTTGAAACATGTTATGATTGATATGGTTACAAATAGTTGCAAGTGGTTTCTCGTGGATGCGCGAATACACATTAGATACTAGACTGACGCGGTCACGATTCATGTTGCATATGCACGAGTATTTATACTTGTTTATGGATGAAATTGAATGTGTTATCATGCGGATGTTGCATATGAATGAATGTTTGTGCACACATATAGTACTTATATGACTAGGACTATTTGCATACATGTTGGGCTTATGGCACTAAACATATTTTGCATTAGAAAGATCACTCAGGCCTGATCATTAGCATTAACTAAGGAGCATATACACACACGTTTTGCATATGTTCATATGGCATTAGAAATCGTCTAAGGACAATGTTTTCCTGTAGATGATGTTTTGAGTAGATGGATGATGGATGGTAGGATGCGTTCTTCCTAACTTGGAGATTTTGGGGATGAAATCCTTAAAGGAGGGGAGAATGTAACAACCCGAAATTTAACAACGTGTTAAAACGAGAATCAAGGCAGAATTAAAATATAAAATCTGAATCAGGAGAAACGGGCCGTGCCATTGCGTTCGTCTCGGAAAAATAATCGAAATACAGTCCGAAATTTCGTAAATCGGAGTCCGTATGGCTGAGATATGGCCTTTGGAAGTTTCACGAAAAATCAGAATTCAAAACAGATTTCAAAAACACAGAAAACATGGTAGGCGGGAAAGATCCCGCCCAGACAGGTCGACAGGGGGGTCGACACTAGGGTCGACCTCCCCCCCCCCCAACCAGGTCGACACTAGAGTCGACCTGGGTGTCGACCTCCCTGGTCGGCCAGGTCGGCCTGGTGCACCTGTTTTGGCTCCTGGGTCCTGTTTTGGAGGCTTGTGACGATTTTTGAGGGTTCAGATCTATCCTAGGGTTTATCCTACGGCCTAAACTACCCCTAATCTCTATAAAAAGACCCCTAAGCCTACCCTAAACCCTCACAAATCACTCATGCCACGAAGTGCTGCCCAAATGCCAAGTGATCATGGCCTCCATCTCCAATTCCTAGAGACTATGCATTCAAATCGGGTTCAAATCAAAAGGTGCAAGCTTTCTACACCAAATCGAGGAGGGATCAACGTCGCTACGCAAATTCCATGACGATTATTCGACAAAGGAGCCACCTTTCTTCGTCAAGATGATGCATGATCCTTTCCTAAGCCTTGGTATGTAAGTTCTAGCTACTTGTAGATTCTAACGGTGGTTCTAATGTGACATGGGATAAAATGTGATGAAACATAAGTATGCTAGCCTATATGAGCCTTGTCACGTCTCTTTTGCTTGAACCTATGACTTTGGGCTATGCTTAGTGACTAAATCATGCCACTTATGTTATGTTTAACCTAGTATATCTTGCAAGTTTGAATCTTTATCCATGGAATGTTAGCATGAACCTTTAGGAACCACTTGACTTGTGAAAACATTGGCAAAGACTTGACTTTGGGGCTTATGCATGTAAACGAACCCAAACCCCTTATGTATCATGCATGTTTGTGGCCAAATTCACTTATGATACTATGCATGCTTGTGGCCAAATTTCCTTATGAAACTATGCATGTTTGTGGCCAAATTCACTTATGATACTATGCATGCTTGTGGCCAAATTTCCTTATGAAACTATGCATGTTTGTGGCCAAATTCCCTTATGATACTATGCATGTTTGTGGCCAAATTCCCTTATGATACTATGCATGTTTGTGGCCAATATGTTGGCATAATAGCCTACTATGTGACTCGCTTCCACTTGGGTTGGAAATACGTTTGGGTAGCTTAGAAAAAAAACGTGGGTATGACATGAAAAACTTGACATGGGGTTTATATGAGAACATGACATTCATGATACATTTAAATATGGTCATGACACGTGGGGAAACATGGAACTTGAACTAGACATGGGTGGGTTGTAAGTGTAATAAGACACTAGACCAAACACGAAAGTGGCCAACTCGAGGTTGGGTTGAGTTTGTAGCATAAATCTACCCGGACCCGCCCGGCTTAACTAGTGGCTACAAACAATAGGACCCAATGTGAGTAGTTGGTCACATAGCACTTAAAACCCGAGGTTAGACTAGGTTGTGGTGTAAATCTACCCGGACCCGCCCGGCTTAACTAGTAACCACAACAAAGTCTAATGTGAGAGGTTGAGGTGCATTAATCTAATTAATGCCACATGAAAAGGTTAAGTAATTTTGACTAATGACACTTAACCGATATGACACGAATGGGTAGGTTAAGTGAAACCGGACTTGATTTCTTAATGACACTTAACCAAACAAGACAATTAGGGGATGGGGTTAAGTAAATTACACTTAGATAATCCGACTTGGTAATTAGATAGAGTTAAGTAATCTATACTTAACTAATCTAAACACGGTAATTAGATGGGGTTAAGTAACCTACGCTTAACTTATCTAAACACGGTAATTAGATGGAGTTAAGTAACCTACACTTAACTAATCTAAACACGGTAATTAGATGAGGTTAAGTAACTTACACTTAACCAATCTAGACACGGTAATTCGATGGGGTTAAGTTAAACACTTAACCAATCTAAACTTGGTAATTCAATGAGGTTAAGTAACTTATACTTAACCAATTATACATGATGATTTGATGAGGTTAAGTAACCTATACTTAACCAATCTAATATGCGGACCTGATAGGGTTAAGTCACAAGACCTTTTAAATAAACTTAACCATGGTAATACGATTAGTGGATGGGGTTAAGTTAACCTATACTTAACCAATCCGACTCGATAATCTGGTGGGATTAAGATAATCTATGCTTAATCAATCTAACATGATAATCTGATAGGGTTAAGACAAATAAATACTTAACCAATTTGACTTGGTAGGGTTAAGTCATGAGCTTCTTAGTACACTTAACCAACTTGTAGGGCTAAACCTTGAACTTAAATACTTAGCCAATCTTGACATGATTCGTAGACGGGCTAAGTCATGAACCTGAATAACAACACTTAGCCCCATAGACAAAACCCTAGTGAGAGGAACTAGGTAGAAAATCGTGGTAAATCAAGGGTAACGGGGAAAAGAAGCTAAGTGGTAAACCTTAGTTAAGTATAACTAAGTAATAATTCTTGGCCAAGGACATGGGACTAGTTCATGAATGGATGAGTAACCCGATATGGTAGGTCATCGCTTAAACACACGAGGAGGGGCAAATTATCCGACTTGGATAAGGGCTCCAACGAACTGGGTAACGAAGCGGTAGCTTCAGGGGACATGAGGATACTCTTGGTATCCCCCTGTGAGGTGGCAGGTGGTCCATGAAACCCGGCCTCACAGAGTTTAAGGTCTGCAATAGAAGAGCCAAGATATGCCTTGGTTGCTATGCGAGCGACCTAAAGACTGGGATGGATTAGCGTGGAGTCGACGATACTTGATTTTGCCCTGGATAGCACGTCGCCGACTACCTACCATCTTTAGTCAATCGTGTACGAACGGAAAGGCAGGGAACCCCCAACAGACCATGTTCTTGCTATCGAGTCATGGGTGAGGTTGGCCCATAGGAAAGTGGGGCTATAGTGGGGCCGGGATGTGGTTCTCATGCATGATTTTTCTTGGATTGCCTTTCAGTAGTTGAGGGAGGGGTCACGTGGGACCATAGCCACGGATACAAAAACAGGCCTTGATATCTGCATCAGCAGACGACTTAAAGCTCCCGATCGAGTTCCGTATTTCTTGATTTGCTCTGGCACGGAACTCGGATGGCACATGGAGATACATGTGCGGCTAGACATGGAAAACGATTCATGATATATACGTGGGACAAAGGGCGTGGTTGACGGGTGGCATAATCCCTAGTGGCCCTAGGTGGCCTGAACCCAAACCGAGACACGGGAACGTTCATTAGGTAGCATAATCCCTAGTGGTCCTAGGTGGCATAAATCCTACGTGGACACGCGATAGTTCATGGTAAGAAAACATAACGAGATCAAGGGTAGCAGTCCAAAATAACCTCAAGGATAAAACGTTTACATGGGAAAGCCCGTATGGCCTACGGCAAAGGACTGAACTTATACATGGAAAGAAACATACGAGATTGGGAAAAACCTACATATGCTATATATTAGGTTGACATGGACCATTACATGACATTGGGCAAGGGACATTCATAGTTAACACATGACGCGGGTTGGGATACTAGTACGAGAGGTGCAGAGCAAATATACATGTTAGAACCATGAGAAATATACATGATAGATACTGTGGGATGTTATACAGGATAGATACCTTGGGATATTATACTTGATAGAAACCTGACGATGCGATACCTTGATTTATCGTGACACCGTAGTTTATCATGATATCTTAGTTTACCTTGCTACAGTAGTTCTGCCTGTTACCCTGGTTTAGTTTATCTGTCTTGTCGTCATCCTTATGTTTACTTTCAGTTTATGCATGTCATGTTACCTTTACCTGTTTTTATACTGGAAGTAGATAGGACTTACCAGTCTTTATGACTGACCCCGTTTTGTTTCGCCTCTTTGTCTTCCGTTTCCCCCTAGGTTTCAGGGAGGAAACACTGTTATCTAGTTCGGACTTCTTCTACTGCTTGAAGGTCATCACGCATGGCTTGGACTTTTCTTGGCTATGGCTACTTTACTGTTTCACTTGGGGAATAATTTATGAAATGGTTTTATGCTTCTTTACTATTGCAAGACAGGTTTTGATGTATTCTGATGTAAAAGGCTTTAGACCTTATTTTATAAGGTAATGAAATTTGTTTTACTTTTGCTGTTTTATATATGTTCTGTCTTGTAATATTTCTGTGTATGTTTACCTCGATAATGCTTCACCAAACCTAGTGCATTCCCTTTGTGAGTGACCCTAGCGGAGGTGGGGTGTTACATATACCGCCTAATTCCAAACTTAGAGCATGGACCGATAAAAAACAATCAAAGATTCGGGGGGTCTTCTGCACTGATGCCAACTACTTCCTATGCCGAGAGTTAGCATAAAGGGATCGAGCTTCTCACCTCCACATCCTGCCTTGCAGCGACGCCCAGGGCTCCAATGACCCTAATTCCACCACTTTGCGCGTTCTTGCTCACGCCGACAAGGGTAGTTGCAAGAATAAGAGGAAGCGCCTTCGGCTTCCTCCTTCCCACAGCCGTACTTATCTCAGCAACACCCCCGAGAAAATCTATCTTGCAACCTGCAATTACCAACCATGCAAAAGGCCCAGACCTAAAAGTCTGACGAGCACACCAAGGGACTCCGCCAGATATTGTCGGTTCTACAGCATCTGCGGACACAACGCTCATAAAAGAATCCCACTGCATGGGATCTCTGAGCTAATCAAAGTTTCTTCTAAACGTGACCTCGACCGACAACTAATCCCTCAAGATCATCCCCCCACCTCATTAGAACTACAACTTCCATGGCGCAGTTTACCTTGGGTTGTCATCAGAAATGTCAGTGTGCAACTCCTCCCTGCCTTTGTCTCCCTCATTGAAAGCAGAACATAAACTAAAAGCGAACTTTCTCCCATAAAAGACACCTCCTTTCCGCTGCGTCATGGCCCCTTTTTATCCTCCATGCAGCGCTCATGATCAGCAGGGGGCACGCTGGGAAGCAGTGCCGGAGGACCATTCGGAAGCGAGCCCGAGAATTCCAATCCTCTACCATCCCCATGACCGTCGTCTACGATACAACAATCCCTGAGGTTATCATTGGAGATATCGACCATCGACTCATTAACGCCATCATCTCGCCCATATAAAAAAGATGAAGCGAGAGAGATGATTCAATAGCATAAAGAAGGCATACACATTAATGCTTAAAGGTCAAAAAATAGGACCTTGAGCACAATTGCTGACAGAATTGTCTGTGGGTAAAGGGTCGCAACCTTTCCAATAGTCGTTACTGTTGCAATTCAAACAGAACCATCCATTCACAGATAGATGCCTCATTCCAGCCAATATATATAGGCCTACAAAAAAAATTGAAAACAAGAAGCAATCCCCCTTCTCCAAGGCACACCTCCTATTTGCTGTATCACACCTATCCTCCTCCAACTAATTCTTTGGCCACTTGGGGGAACGACTGGAAGCTCAACCAAAGGCTTGCTCGAACGCACATCGGCAGCCTCGACTTCAAACGGTCCTTCCCTTCACCTGCAGGCCTCGATCCTCGTCAGGGAGGCCCATGCCCATACAACTGAAGCTCAGCGATGGAACTTTCAAACTCTCAACCATGGATGGAGCCAAACTCCTAAGAGCATGGAACAACGAACATCCTCACCTCTACTCTGCATAACCTAGTGTACAATTAATTCACGCACTCCAATGATGTTTTGTTTTCTTGCAATTCAAGGCATTGTAAAGGCTATCACTGCCAAAGTTATCCATATAAATGATGTTCAGTTTCCTGTCTCCCTTCCATGTTTGCTCCGTGCATGACGTTCATGACGTGTTTGATCAATCCTGACAACCAGCTTGCGTACAAACTTTCGATCGCCGCACCGGCGCCCCGAGCACGGGAGTCGATGCCGCCTTCCGAGCCTCGATCTGACATCGAGGCCGAACAACATTGGCTACGACCGGCACCAAGAGCAAGGGAACCGACAACGCTACTCGAGTCGTCGGCCCGCGGCGCGGCCGGGTATAAATAACCACGAACTCGAACCTCGGCCCCGTGTCGAGGCCGAGGATAAATCGTTCCGCGCCCAAGTCTCAAGCGACTTGGGACCGCCCAACAGACAACCGAGTGCAATGTAAACTTCCCCTGGCTATGGGTACCTGTCGAATCTCAGCGCAGCACCGAGTCCGACATTAAATCGTTTCTCCCGGAAGCTCTAAAGGCTTAGGTGCAGCTCACGACCATGATCAGACCCTATGGGCTGATGATCGGAGCTTTTCTCCGTCGAATAAATGACGTCGTCACTCGCTCCAACCAAATGAATGACGGGAGAGCCATACACCGGACGGACCGCATAACGCGACGTTAAACGCCTCCGCTACACTTGGGATTAACCCCGGGCAACCGAAGTACACAGCAGGCGCTTAGCCTGGCTTCTCAAACTACGGGTTTCCTGAGCTGAGGGAAACTTACTATAAGCCTGCGCTCTATCACACCTCTTTGGAATTATTGACCCATAGCGCGGTACACAATCACACTCCTCTGGAATAATCAACCCAGAGCGCGGTCTCCATTCACATTTCTGTTGGCATAACAACAAGTATGCTTATGCAAGTACGGGACGCCAGAAAACATGAGAAGAATGTTCGAACACTTAACATGAAACACGATCTTTACTAATTCATATTCCATTTCACACACACACACGTTATACAGACTACATGTCTAACATCTCTTGTCTCTGATGATAGGGTATACATGAATACCACACCATGTTTTTAAGAACCAAAAGCGAGGATCGCACTCGCATGTACTATTGGTTTACCTAACCCAAAGTATCTTTAATTCCTTTAACAATTGCTAATGCTACTCATCCTTTTCTTTTCTTTTCTTTTCTTTTTTCTATACAGGTTTGACACAGGCAGGTCACCACCATTGACGGGCCCTTTCCTTCCAGAACTACTTCCTCCTCCTCTACTCTACATAGGAGTAACAGATTCATGAGGCACCGATGCGTGCCTCCCGCCATCATCCTCGCCGCTTGTAATCATCATAACCTCCCCGAGAGAAATACATGGCAACATCTTGGGGACGATGTAAGAAGCAAGGTCCAATGCATCCTGGGTTCTCCCCAAGCCTTCCTGGCGCCCAGCTCTGCTCTCTTCTCGGCATCCTAGGCGGTTTTCTATTCAGCTGGCTCTCTGTCCTGGAATCGCATAACTGCATCCGCTTCAAGTTCGCTTAGGGTCCTCTTGCTCTCTTCTGGTGGTCATCATCGACGGCTCTCCTTTTTCCTAGCCTACTTAGAGGCCCTCTCCTTCTTTGCCTCAGCATCAGCCTACCTTTTCGCCACCACAGCGACAGATTTCTCCTGGGTATCCCGACTAGCCTTCACCCATGCATCTTGTATGGAAACCTCATCCTGTCACTCTTCCCCTCCGGCTCCTCTGAATTTGCCACCAGCCGGGTTTCCTGACCTTCCATCATATCTTGCTTTGTTTGCACACTTACATCAGCTACGCCCGTCGCATGAGCGCTACGTCCATCCACAACTTCTCCTCCTCCAAGGAGGCCTATATAAATATGGGATCTCGAAGCCATGGGTTCTCCAACTACTCCAGATTTTTCCCGTTGTAACTCTAACCGGGACTTGGACACTTGAGGAAGCATGGGGGCAAAGCGTGGTGTCGCCTCCGCTCCAGGGGGAGGAGGGATTCCCAGCAAAAGAAGCAACTATTTGACCTTTGAGGGTTCATCGCTCGCATCCTCTTCAGTTAGCAAGTACTCGAGCTTGGGGGCAGTCCCCCGCCTATCTCCGCTTACTCATCGCAGGACCTGAGGAGGATCTCCACCAGCTTCTGCACTGGCATTTCCGTCGCCACAGCCATCGGGGCGTAGAAGCCCACACCAAAGGACAGAGGGAGCAATATCACCACCATTTCCTCGAGGAACTAGAGAAATTAGATAAGTTCCCAATACACAAAATAAAAAATCCATATTTCAGTGCAAGTTCTCGGGTTTCCATGGCCGGTTTGTTGGGTTCGCAAAGTCTCAGCGCCCTGCTAGCAAACTCATACTTAAACACAACATGAAGTTAACTCACGCCCCTCAATGCATACCTACAAGCGCATCAAAACGTGGCAACGACACCTAGTTTGGATAACTATGGCAGTGGTTATTGGTAAACGTCAGCACCATTTTTGGATCGGATAATGATCTCGACATAATTGGGTTGGAGACTAATGACTCGACCGTATGCCCGCATCTTGCACGCATATCCGAGCGGTCAATCCGAATAAGTTCATTTACAGAATCATTCACTAACTAATTGTGTTACGTTCAACTCCAGTTACCGACCAGACATGAAACATTGAGCAACAACCCAAGCTTGCTAGCTCGTCTCTGACGTTGAACAGAATCAAGCAGGTACCCGGGCCTGGGGGCAACCCTCTACGAATTATCGCACCGGCCTAACAATCTCAAGACCCGATCAGATCCCCTTAAGTCTCAGCACTGGCGTCATCTTCACAGCATCCTACGGAGCCACCTTCTTGAGAGCACCTTCACCTCGCAACGAAGGAAATCCGGAGCCAAATTTCAGGCCCTGGAGGCTTCTCGGCTTCCATCAGTAGCCGGACTCCATAAAAAAGCTGACACTCCGGAATATGGTGGCAGCTTTTAGCCTCAACAACCAATGCCACGATCATCACCAACCGCCAGCACAACACCTAAGTCAAGATGCAGTCGCATCGTTGTTAAGTTATTGATCGGATCCCAAGACTAACAGTTCGGCTATGTGTCGATATCTTACATAAGCATTCAAGCTGACAATCCAAGCAGGTCCATTCCTTGAGGACCGCGTCGCGAGACAAAAAATCACTAATCATTGTCCGCTCATATGGCGCTATGCAAAGGTTCAAGTTTACAAACTCAAGATTGAAGACAGGGCTCGACAAAGTCATGGGAGTGCGAAGTTATGTCTCGTGCTCCCGCGCACCGGGTTAGTTGTCATCTCCTCAACCAAGATTCAAACTCCTGAAGAGCGTGAAAGATTTAATAAGCATTTGGGACATAAAGCCCAATCCCGTATTCACACATGCTTGGCGACCTTTATTCAAATTCCTAATCCCATTTCCCAAGGTCCGCCACTCCACGTTCTTGAATACCAAATCCGAAAGCCCTCTTACTTTCCATATCTCCCTTCCCTTCTCCCAAAAACCTAACAACACCTCGAACATCCAAAGTACAAAAGAAGTATTTTGGCATCCTCCATGCCTTACGATGATTTTCTATCCGGAGAAGAGAAGAAAGGAAGCAACTACAATAAGGGGATCGACATGCCCCAAACGAACATTTCAGGATCGGAATTCGGGATCGTACACCAAACTACAATAATATTCACTTAACTTCGAAGCTCCAACTACCAAGTCAATCTCGACTCAATGACCACCTAGGTACTCACCAAGTGCTCAATCATCAAAGCGCCTGCGCCCAACATTTGGGTCCAACCTCGCCTCAAAGGAGAATCCATGCCACGACATATGACAAGTATTGTCCTAACAATGGCATTCACATGCACGAGTTGCCGAAACTTTGATCAATGGGACTAGCTTGGATTGTAGAGCGACCTAGGGCTCACCTAGTCCAGGTGATTTAACGGATACTCTAAATAATCAAGCTCCATCCCAATGACGTTTCAGCAACCACTTAGGGCAATCATGTGCCTAAGCCATGGCAATGACCATGCGTACACGTTTTGGGAATCTCAACCGAGCAGACCAACTCGATTCAAATGCGCGCCCACAAGCCTTAAGGGTTCGAGTATACACACCAAACAGTCGGATCTCCATCCAAAAACTCTTCGAAAAGCTAAAATTGCATGATCATAAGCCCAGGGCATACAATTCACTTTCATATTACCTATTCAAAATCAGATCGCATCGCGCAAAACCACACACAAATTTGTGATTACGTACGCAATTAAAACCTGATAACGAACCGTTTGCACTTCGATGCAATCGGGAGTCGGCAACTAACTTTTATTGTCTTTAATCAACATGAAGTAGGCGCCTTAGATAGGTTCCAATCCAAGCCGCCAAACTCATGTGAGTCAAAGCTCTTAGCAATGCTGGAATCCTAAGCTCACACCCACATATTTCAACAAGGCGTCCCAACCACTCCAAAGCAGTGCGCTCTCGACATACAACGCAAGAGGAAGGTCATAACCGACCGTTAAGCACCGCATGGAGATGTTTGCGTCCATATCAGACCCATCTCACAAAACATACTTTGAGGGGGCAAATGTTAACTGGCCTTTTGGTCTAGTTACCAAAAGTACTCAAGACATGCTCGATTCAAATCATTGCATGAAGTCAGGGCCAAGCGTGAAACTCGGGGAACGCAGGAGGATGGCTGAAGAGGGATCACACCAACAAGGACCTCGCCATGTCAACGCCCCAGAAGAGCCAACAAGCCTCGACCAACGGCTCCGACCAAACAAATTTCATACCCAGCCGAGTGTGAAATTTCATACCTGGTAGGTGCGGAATTTCACACCGTGCAAGTGCGAAATTTCGCACCCTACAGGTGCGAAATTTCGCACCTAATAGGTACAAAATTTCGTACCTAGCAGGTGCGAAATTTCGCACCAGGCAGGTGCGAAATTTCGCACCCTGCAGGTGGAAAATTTTACACCTAGCAAGTGCGAAATTTCGCACCTAGCAGGTGCAAAATTTCGCACCTTGGCCCAGGTACGAATTTTCCGAGGCCGAGGGCTGCAGGCGTGAATTTTCTTTAGATGGTCCCCATTTCTACCTACTCCTACCTAACCCCTACCTAACCACTTCCTATAAATACCCCACGGCCTCACACTTCAAAAGGGAGAGATTCTTAAGCTTTGAGACCTCCATAGAGCTTCATTAATGGCATCTCCTCTTTGAGGAAGAAGAAGGGCAAAATTGTCCATTTTACTATTTCATGCAAATATGAAAATTGTAACTTCATGTAGCATAGTCAACAAATGTAATGAGACGGTCTCAACCTTGCAATCTTTCAAGTGATCAATAAAATTCCAATAATTCTTCAAAGTGGACGTAGGCCCTTACTGAGGCCGAACCACTATAAATCTCTTGTGTTATTTATCGCTTTATGCCCCATTTTATGTTCTTGTCTATTCGACCATATTTATAATTCCTAGTAATCGGAATCTTTGGTGTTTACGACATTTTTTTCCGTCAACATCAGGTAAATCCGTGTGCAAAACTCATCCTATATCAAATTCACCTAACATCCAGTTAAGACATAATTATTCATAAATCTGAAAATCATTACCAATCGACCATGATTAAGCACAAGATTTTCAAAGTCGAAACTGGAGATGGCCCCTGGAGAGGGTTATTGGTTGTCGATCTACTAATTTATCATCTAGGTTTTAAGATTTTGGGGGTAAAAAGATTTTACGAAGAAACATTCAGAAAAAGAAGTTTAGACGCGGTTTAACTAGTTGGTTCGATCTGCAGTTTAGAGGTTGAATCTTCTATTCTGACATATGAAAGGCTTGAATCTCTTCTAGACCATAGTGGCAGATGGCCGAAGGTTGAACACAGTTCAACCATGGCTAGGTCTGGTCTTGATAACACTAGGTTGTTGTGATATGTGCTACCTGCATGGAGTTTCTATAACAGTCCAGACATATAGTCTAGAGCCAGTACTATAATCTAAGATAGTCAAAGTGATTGGTTTACTTTAAAACCCAAATGTAATAATTGGACAATCTATTAATCTCCTGAAATTAACTGTATTGATTAGTTGTTATAATTAAAGTTGTTACGGGTCACTATGAAAACCGGTTGGCTTTGCTGAAAAAGATTCTATTTGTTGAATTAATAAATATTGAACTTGAAGATTTTAACTTAAGAACTAACTTGATAACTTAACTTAAACATTTTGGTGAAATAGTCTTTAAATGTAAGTTTTAAACCCAATTGAAGTAATGGTTTAGAATTTTGATTTTAATTGAAAACCAATAAATTAGAATTTGTACATATATTTAAGTTTATTTGAATGGGAATTTGAAATCTGAATTTATGATTAGTCAAATTTTGAAATATAGATATTTGGTATGGATTATATTATTGTATTTAAATTATTTTAGATTATTATTATTTATATCAAACTATTTTTCAAACTAATTTTTCTTTGCTATTTGTTTTCATAACTATTTAACTTAAACTAATTTATCTATTAAAATCTTATTACTATTTTTAATGAAACTATTTTTAATAAAACCATTTTAAATTTAATTATATATATATATTAACTATTTTAAATTAAACCAATTTTTAATATATTTTACTATTTTAAATAATGTCTATTTCCAATTTAAGCAATTAAGCTCGAATTTATGTAAGATAAATATTTCGATTAATAATGATATTTGTGAAATAGAAATATAAAATCAAAATTTCAATTTGATAATGAACCGTTTTGACAAAATCAAATTTGAAACTGAACTCAATACTTAATAGTTGAATGAATAATTATAAAGAAACTAATACTTTAAGTTAATTGTTTCATGACATTTGAATATGATTTTAAAATTAATGGCCACAACTTGATATAAACGATTGGTTGTTAAGGAGTCAGGAGTCGGTACAAATATCGATATCACTTTAACAACTATGTAAGTGGTGGAGAATCTAGAACGAAGTAGGATGGTTTGGCAAACTCTGCTGGAATGAGACAAGAGAACGATGATGAATAGTCTTGACCTTTCAGATATAATTAAAATAACTAAATCATGAGCTAAATCTTGACTAAATGAATTCGCTACTCCGATTGGACATAGTTCTTCGAACCATATTAATTACTTTATGACTTGATTAATGGCTTCCATTGATTATGGGAGTGTTGTTTTGTGTGGGCGATAGTAACTGCTATGCGTTACCACCGGTTCGGGAGTGCAGCTGGTCGAATCCTATTATGGATATTTCCTCATGTTCTTTATCAAATTTTCCTAATCGAGCCACCTACGATTTTGATTTGGCGTTGTTTTCTACGAAGTGCCCTTTGAAGTCACCATTTTACAGTGGGTTTATGGTATTGCGTAGACTACGATGCTTATAAACTATGTAAAGAATAAAAATGCAATCCTACTACACATTATTTTCAATAGTACATTTATCGTAGACATTATTATAATAACGTATTGTATTATATGTTTATAGTATAACGGATCCTTATAGGATGGGAATCCTAAACATCTTTTACTGATGCATTTCATTGAACATTTTTACTTGAGTTGATTCAAATAAATGAGAATATTAGTCGGCACTTGAGTATTTTGTTTTACTTTATACTTGGGTCAGACCGAGTATCATATTATTAAGATTTAACCTTTCAGAGCTGGAGACTTGCTGAAGACCTTGTCTTTATCTATTTATTTCAATTGGTCACTTTTGTATTAGTAACCCATTATATATAGACTTTCGCTGTATTTGATTGTGCAACTATAATATTATGTATAAGTTTGAGATTTTATATTTAGTAGCTTTATGAAATCTATTGTATTTTATTTATTCCGCTGCGAGATATTCTGTTTTTGTGTCCGTGGTTTATTAGGGAGTTGGTGATGATTTCTATATTTAACTCCATAGCAATAACAATCTACTATTTTAAACGATTTGAGTTGGTTTTATTGTCGACTTAAATGGCTAAAAGTAGCAGGTGTTAACAAGAATTTATCCTTCAGGTCATGGGAAGTATGGCATTTCCTCCTCAATATGTTTCTGCTAACGTTATTTTTTATCAACACCAAAATAAGAGGATATAGAAATGTACCTAGGGGAATCTAGGGATTATTTAGTTCTTAAAAGTTTGAGTTAGTTCACTATTTCCTAGATATCAAGGTCTTAAGCCCAAAGATTAGTTATTCTTCCTTCAAGAGGTGAGTATCACGCTTACGAGACTCAAAGACCAATAGTTACCTTGGGATAAGGGTTTCGTAAACTCGATACAAGTAGAGAGCTAAATGGCCTAGTAAAGGTTATTTCGGTAATTTATGCCAAAGTAGAGAACTTCGTTGTGAAATAAAAGAAAGGGAATAAGGGAAAATAGATGACAAGTGTTAATTCTATCTTTGTTGATCATTTGATTGAGTACATACGTGATTGTAAGTAAAATCCCCAAATCGATTTACAAATTAGGGTTTTCTCTCTAAGGAAAGGTTGCAATATTTTAGAATGAGGAAAAGTTCCCTCAATTGAGACCTTTAAGGTCTTATTTATAGGCAATTTGGGCCCCTTTTGGTTGCAATTTAGTGGAAAGCCTGGTTTTGTGTGCTTCCGACTTCAGCAGCAGCTGTTCGTCTTCGGTATCGACTCGCATTTGTATTCTGGGGTCAGTCTCTACTCTAAATTGATTGTAACTCTAATACCACCTCCACGATGTGTATCGATACTAAGTATATTGGTGTGGATAGTTTTCTTTTGTCTCAATGCCGCTACTGACTTTGTGTTTCTCAGTGCTATCTTTATACTTCCTCCTTTATGGATTTGATATTTCCTTTGGTAACAGTATCGATACCAAGCACATTGGTATTGATAGCACATTGTTTGCACCCTAATTGGTTTCATGCTTCATCTTCGATATCGAATGGCATGCTCCCGGCCTAGAGTGTATAGTTCCGCCCTTACTATCTTCAAACTCATGTCTCCTTTATTTGGTACCGATACCGAACTAATTGCCTATAGTAATTTGGTACCGGCATCGTGCATTGGTTGATATCACTTCTTTGTATCGGTACCAAGGTTTTGCTTCTGGTGTTGGTACCAATGGCATTTAAGCCAAGATTTAAGCATAATTGCTTTCATTTGATGTCGGTTTGCACTTGCTTCCTTTGGGATTGATGTCGATACCAAGCTTGCCGGTATTGGTGGTTCCTTACTTGCTTCTGTAATAGTCTCGTGTTATAAGCTTGTATGGTTGTCATCAGACTGATTGCCTTCACTTCTGATTTCTGGCATTGACTCCGTATTTTGTCCTTGTTGACGATACCGTCACCAAGTTGCATATTAGTTAGGAGTAGTGCCGATGCCGTGTCTTTTGTTGCCACTTCTAGGTATCGACATCAAGCTATTTTATTCCTTTGTGTTGATGGCAATATCATACGTTCCAAATTCCTACTTTGGTACCGTACTTCTACTTCTACCTTTCTGGCTTTCAACGTTGATTTGACTTTCTTGAGTTCTTCATCCAGTATTGGTTTTATCCCGATACCCCTTCACCTTTATTGGTTTCGGCATTAAAATATGGTAGTAAAATTTCTTCCCTATGAAGGGGTATTTTTGACTTTTCAAGTCAGTAGTCCGCGCTTTGGGCTCTTGTCCTATCGCGAAAGTACATAATTTTCCCACCTTTTGGTCTTATGTGTTTGATCTAAATCGTTGACTTGTACTTGCATGTACGGCTCTGATGGAACATGCTTTTTAGTATAAAATCTCTTCTCACTACACCACAAAGCCTATTTTGCCACTCCCCATCCTCTAAATTTGATACGGTCTAAAACCGTATTAAATTTGAGAGGGTTCTGAGCCCTGCCAAACTGATTAGAAAAGGCTTCAAACCTACTTTGAATATGATTCGGTTATAGCCCGTGCCAAACCTACTTAACCTTAGTGTAAAACAACCCTACCAAAAACAGACGTGCTCCCTCCCTTTTTTGGTTTCCCTCTCACGCTCTTTTTTTCATTCCCCCCTTTTTTTAATTTCCCTCTACCCGTGCCAATCAATTTCTGCTCTAATTTTCTGCCCTAATCAATTCGAACAGCTTTCACGTTACAAATCTGGTAATTTTTGATTTTATTGGATGAATATTTCTTCCCATACCATGTTTAGGGTTACGTTTATAACTGTAAATATCATCGTGATTCTTTATCTTCAGATCTGTAGACAGCTTCCACTCGTTAAATCACTTCCTCTGAGGACAAACTGATTTGGTATGATTTTATTTTCGAATTTGATCTGATTTAATCTCGATTTGGTATGATATTTTTAGGTTTTTGAGCTTCTTATCCTAATTTACAGCGCTATCCTTCTTTATACAGCAGTATTCATTTCAAGCCATCCTTCTCTAATATATCAGATTGTTCTTTTTCACCTGCAACGCTTGTTTTCACTGCAGCATATATCAAAGGAGGTAAGATCTTCTATTTATTTTCGTATACTTTGCATAGAACAGATGGATGCAAATAATTGTTGTGTTTTACCTCTTTATTGGGTTCCGATGTCTGTTTGTATACTCAAATGATATATTGCTTTCAAATTTGTAACCAATGTTCTGTAATTTATTAAACTGGGATGGTATTTGCTTATGTTTCAATCACTTTTGTCAACAGAAGAAATAGTTAATATACTCCTTAATATCCTAAACATTTCAGACTTCTAAATGTGTTTTTGATTATGATGTTTTACTATTGAAGGTGTGAAATTGCTTATGATATTTTGATGTTTTGAAATTTAATGAAATCAAGCCCTCACAACAAAACATATTTTGATGTTTTGAAATTTAAGGAAATCAAGCCCTCACAACTATAATTCAGTTTTAATGTGCAGAATTAATATTTAATTTGGAAGTTTGGAGACAAAAACACAACATATTTTTATACTGGGATTGCTTAGGTACCATCTAAGTATCGAAGAGGGTCTATCCGCTGCATTAGTTTTTATGTTATATACTATAATTTTGATAAATTTATATTATATGGTATCTTAAATTTATATTATATGGTATCGGTCATGTGATGCTTAGTTGATTTTTATAAGTCTGGGTCACGACCTGTTCAAATAGACTGTTTTCATCTAATTAGATCTAATGTATTGTTAAAATAAGATGTTAATGCTATTCAATTATGTATATTATGACTTCAGATTTGTTGTGTAGTAATTAAGTTCAAGATTAATTTAGGTTACTACGACGAAGTAATATTTATGGTTTTATTTTCTTAATTTACGTTTTTTTTTGGGTATAAAATCCCTTTTCACATTGCAAATCATATTTATAAAACTGAATACATAACAATTTTATTTTGATTGCTTAAAGAAGGAAACGCTGTTCAAAAGAGCTAATTTTAACTATGGAAATAGAAAAAACGTACGGGTAAATATTAACTAAGAAATCAAGGATATACGCATATATATATATATATATATATATTAATTTAAAGTACTACAATAAATTTGGAAAGATACAAAAGCACATAGTTTGTTACTTGCAATGATTTAGTAGTCTTAACAGACCTGGAGTTCGACAGCACATGTTAGGGTCATCAATGTGATGACATAACCTTCAAAATGATCTTAGAAGAAAATATAAAAATTAGGAAAATGTTTTATGTGCTTATTTTGGGTTAAATCATTAAATCCCATGTATTTTGTATGCATCTTAAAGTTATTACCAGCCTCAGAAAGTCATTGTACTGAGCATCCTCTATATCAAGAGCATGATCTACGATGCTAGTCGAAGTATCACTATTATAGAAATTGAGAAAAAATGAATAATCAGTTCATATTTCAAATTCAAAAAATAGATTTTTGCAACTTGCAAGTGAATATCACTAGTAAAGTTTTGATTATTTTGGACTACTTTATAGAACTGTCTACATACAAACTTGTTTATATGTTAGTCAAAAAGAACACTATTTTCTATCAACCAGATGAAATTAAACATGTTATTTGATCTTCAAATATGTGTATTGTTTTTACTCTGTTTCAACTAACATTGATGCAATTTAAAATCACGCCAACTAATCTCAAATTAAATTACACAGAATGTAAAAAATTGTTATGAATTTATAAATTGTTCCAAAATATGAAGAAAAAAAGGAAGAATGAAATAAATACCTGTGGCCAATAACAAATCCTATAATAATCCCTATTTCAAATTTGTGTGATCTACCACTTATCCCCTTAGAGTGAAGGGGAAAGCAATGTCAGCCAAGTCCCGTATACGATGTTGATATATGTGAAAAACCATACTAGTATAGACTATTAAAGTACATGACATTCATGAATCTACAAGGTCTGGGCCTTATATTCAAGAAAACATTAGTTAGGGTGTTGGTTTTGGGATTCCTTGTTTTCTTATGGTGGTTGCTTTAATTAACTTCTTGATTGGAACTAAGACATTTGGGGATTCGAGTAGATTGTTATTAGAGAGTGGTTTCTTAATTTCGCTGGTTTATAATAGGAATCTGAATTCAATTAAATATCAGACATGAATATGAGAGTGATATTTCACTGGCGAGTAGTTATTTACTCCAGCAGTAACTCAGTTTCGCTGAGCCTTACGCTCAGCGAAACTGAGCCGTAAGGCTCAGTTTCAGCTAAGCCTTTAAAGCTCAGCTTCGCCTGAGCTGTAAGGCTCAGCTTCGCCTGATCTTTAAGGCTCAGCTGAAACTGAGCCTTACGGCTCAGTTTCGCTGATATCGTATGCATGAAGGATATTTGAAGCATGTATAGATTCTTTATGGGAAAGTTGTTAAAAGATTTGCCTGTTGTGTGCACGTATAGATTCTGTAAAAAAATCTGCCTTGTGCATAAAGAATTTACATGTGTTCAGAAAGATTTTTGCATAGGGAAGTGTGTTGCATCAATTTGCACGCTGATATCGTATGCATGAAGGATATTTGAAGAATGCTTGTCATAAGTATCAGCACTTCCATAATTCCATTGAGTGGTATATTTGCATGAAACTTTTGCATTTTCTCTAAAAGGTGTTTTCCAAGTATAGAGACATTTAAGGTCATATAATCTATCCTATCTTTTGAATCTTTTTCCACATTTATATCCCTGTCAGCAGTTTTTAAGGGCCATGAACCTTATCTCTTCTTAGTAGCTCTTCTATAGAAATGTTCATTCTCTTTAGCATTTAAGTTAAGCACGATATATCCTTTTACTCACTTAGAACTGATTCATAGTACGGCTCAGTTTCGCCTGAGCTTTAAGGCTCAGCTGAAACTGAGCCTTACGGCTCAGTTTCGCTAAGCGTAAAGGCTCAGTTTCAGCTGAGCCTTAAAGCTCAGCTGAAACTGAGCCGACATGTTCATTCTTTTTTTTTCCCCAAGCATAAATCAGTTTTTCATTAAAACAATTCTTATCATATTCCAATAGTTTATAACTTAATACCAAGTTATATATGATTTTTTTTCAAATAAGAGATGAACAATCTAACAAACTGCACTTGCTGAAAATTTCCCAATATAAATTTAAATATAACCGTTTACTTCTCACATTCAATAAAAAAATGCATTTCTATAGACAAAACTATACATGGTCATATCATTAGTTTCTTATTTGATTTCAAATCTAAATACAAATTATATGTTCAAAATAAATAGTCATATATTCAAAATATGGGCCAATGGAATATACAAAATTGATATTTCAATCAATGCAAAAAAACAACCAGATATACACCACAATAATTTCTAAACCAAGAAACACAAACATGGCGTTGACAAATGGCACCATTGTAAACATAGGGAAAGCAGAGCACCTGGAAACAAGTGGAAAAGACAATAAAACTAGATTAATCAATTCACAACATAATAAAAGAATCTTTGGATTAACTTCATTGAGTTGGAGTTAGTAGAGGCCGGAAACTAGAATCTTCCATTGAGTGGTAAAGAGGATATTTGCAGGGTTTTCCAATAGATACGTAAATAACCATGACTAATATAACAAATCAAAAATATTTTCATTTTAACTATAAAAATGTCAAGATTACCATGTGAATCATATTAATATTAATTTTTTCTTTCTTTAAATTTAAAACCTCGTTAAAGATATAAGTTTAATGTAAAAAATATAGGATGACAGGTATAATTCATTTGAAGCTAAAATATAGGGTTTTAGTTTATTATTTAGGAACTAAATGCATGCAATTTGTTTGATAACTGAAAAGGAGCGATCAAATGATAACTGAAAAAGAGCATATTGTCCGGGGGGGTGGGCCCATTTGTATGATGAGATTATATAGATAATAATTTTATTCTACAGATAGTAGCAATTTTTGAATTGTATCAGCATTAAAAATATAGGATGACAGGTATAATTCATTTGAAGCTAAAATATAGGGTTTTAGTTTATTATTTAGGAACTAAATGCATGCAATTTGTTTGATAACTGAAAAGGAGCGATCAAATGATAACTGAAAAAGAGCATATTGTCCCGTTTGTGGGGAAAACACATGTTCTTATCATCTCCCTAAAAGTAAAAAGATGTGTTTTATGGGACATCGAATGTTTCTTCCTAACGGACACAAGTTTCGATACGACAAGACAAATTTCAATAACGAACAAGAACTTCGTCGTCCTAAACGACCATTGACTGGTTTTGAAGTTGAGAAGAAAGTAGCGAATATCAAAATGAAAGTCGGTAAAAAGAAAGAAGAAAATGGTCTAAAACGAAAAAAGCCAGCCATTGAAGAAGTTGGCGATGTTTCTGGATAGTATAGGAGGTCTATCTTTTTTTATTTACCATATTGGAAAGCAAATATGATTCGACATAATATTGATGTTATGCATACGGAGAAGAATGTCATAGAGCATCTCATAAGCAACATTATAGACCATAAAGATAAGTCAAAAGATGGCATCAATGCACGCAAGGATTTGAAAATCATGGCTATAAAACAAAAGTTGTGGGTGATGGAAGATCCTGAAACAAATAAAATAATCATACCCAAGGCAACTTTTACTTTGAGGAAAGAAGAAAAGATACGATTTTTCACTGTATTGAAAAATCTGAAAGTACCTAATAAATTCTCTTCTAACTTCCGCAATAATGTGACCATCAATCCTCCCGAACTAAGAAATATGAAGTCACATGATTATCATGTCATAATGC
Source organism: Allium sativum (assembly GCA_030737875.1). Taxonomy (NCBI): domain Eukaryota; kingdom Viridiplantae; phylum Streptophyta; class Magnoliopsida; order Asparagales; family Amaryllidaceae; genus Allium; species Allium sativum. Next base: position 298,361,391 of record CM060925.1, on the reverse strand, counting down.
AGCATTTGCTTCCGGTACTGCTTCAACATTCTTATGCACAACACAAGGATCTGCAAAATGCTGTTCATCGTATTAGTTTATTCTTTAACATTTTATGCTCAAAGGTGATCAATAGGGAACACCTTATAAAAGCAAAGGCTGGTTTGATAGAAGCAATGTGTGTTTTTGAAAAACATTTTCCACCTGCGTTTTTTGATATTAGTATCCATCTTATGATTCATTTAGCCGATCAGGCATTGATTGGTGGCCCTGTCAGATATAGATGGATGTATCCTTTTGAACGGTTTGTAACTAATTTCAGTTATGTACATTATTATTTGGTGTAATTAGCTATCCTATATAATATATAATTGATTACATTCACAGATTAATGAAAACATATAAAGGATATGTACGCAACAAAAGATACATTGAAGGGTGTATTGCAGAAGGATATATCGTACAAGAAGCTATCCTTTACTGCATGGAATATATGCCAAACGGAGGTTATGGCAATCATAAACATACCCACGAAGCATTTTTAGATGAGGATGATGAATTTGCTGGTGAGATACCTTTAGATAATGGTAAAAATATAATGTTAACCCAAGTGCAGTTTGAACAAGTGCGTAGATGGGTCCTTAATAAGTATGATGGATTGGATGAATGGAAGAAGTAAGTTCATGAATTTGTTTCAAATTTTCATTTTTTCAGTTGTGTTTATATATTAATTTCGATGTGTTTTCTATAGAAGGTATAACTCCTATGTGAAAATCACTAGATTTCAACCACGACGAAAAGGTACAACCGTCGAAGTCATTCAAGCACCAGATTTTACCCTATGGTTACGTAATGAGGTATTACATCATCATAAGTATTTCACGTGTTTATAAGTTGACAATACAAACCATGCTTTTATTTTTTTTATTGTGTTTTATGTAGTTGGTGAATTGCAGCGATGCTGATCCAACTCTTTGGCGGCTAGCACACGGGCCGTTGTTCATGGCGCTTAGTTATACGAAGTACCAAGTGAATGGGTTTTTATTTTCCACGAAAATGTACGAAGATCGTATGGTCACACAGGATAGCGGTGTATGCATGAAAGCAATTACAAAATTTAGAGCGAGTGGTAAAGATAAAAATTATAAGGAAGCAGAAACAACGTATTACGGAGTCATTCAACAGATACTTGAGTTGGATTACACTGACTTCAAACAAACGGTTTTTTATTTTGATTGGGTAAAGGTCGAGGATAAGATCAATGGTTGCAAAATAGATCCTGTTTCAAACTTAATCATGGTCAATTTAGGAAAAATAAAGGACAAAGACAACATGAATGATGAACCATTTATTCTTGCATCAGAAACGAGTCAAGTGTTCTACTCAAAAGATTCAAAAAATAACGGATGGTCTGTGGTTTTGCATACACCGAAACGGTTGACAACAAATGTGAATGACATTGAGTTTCCTACCGTCTACCAATCAGCTTTTGAAGACAATGAAAAATTAGAAAATGTATTCGGAAAGTCATGAATTGTTGACTGCTTTTTTTATCACATGTATTTGGAATGTAATGAATTGTTGAATGTTTTTTTCCTCAAGGAAATCACATGTATTTGGAATGTCATGAATTGTTGGATGCTTTTTTTTATACCAAAACCATATGTTAACTTGTGAATTGTGAATAATCTATTGAGCATGGTGGTGATGATGATCATATGTATTAGTTATATTATATTTTGCAGGAAATTATGTCACAAAATCCAATATCATCACATGCATCATGTTCAAAAGAGCAAAAAGTTGATCAAAACCTACTTGGTATCCCAATATCAGAAAATGCTTCAAAAGTTGCTACTATGCTTGGTAAACTAGTAAGAGCTCATGTGCCGATATCATACGTAAGTTGGAAAAAAATACCCAAAACATATAAGGACGACGTTAGGAACAAGTTGGTGGTAAGTTTTTACTTGAGCAATTTGGTAATATAGCATTTAAATGTCTACAATCTATTTTTACAGTCTGACTCTTAATTTTTGCAGAAAATGTATGCGCTTGCCGCTTTCAAAGGAAATGTTTATAAAAAGAATGGCCGAGGCTTTTAGAAGACACAAGAAAAACTTAAGAGCAAGTTTTTATGATATTTTCGACAATGACGAAGAACGGTTGAAAAATTGTCCACCTGCAGTTGCTCAAGAAGATTGGAGTGAGTTCATAAAAAATGAAGCAATGCCTGAAGCGAGCGGAAGAAGGAAGTCAGGCAAAAGAAATAGATTATTGCTCAATTATGGTCACCATGCAGGACGTAAAAGTCATGCTAGAATAGAACACGAATTGGTAATTTATATTCATTTTATTTCAAAAATAGTAAAATCCCCCCAATTATGATAGGAAATATACATAAACTGGAATATATTGCAGACCGTTGCAGATCCATCTGCAAATATCAGCCGTCGTCAAGTATGGGAGAAGACACACACGAAAAAAGATGGTAGCATATCAGATGCCGCTTCTGTGTACTTTATAAGTTAAACAAATATTAACTTGCGTATTATTTGAAATTTCATTATTCATTTAAGAATTATCATATCTTAGGATAAAATTGTGAAAATGAAGGAAAAGATCACCGATAGTGATGAAGAAAAACTGACAGTGGATGATGATATCTTATCACAAGTGTTTGGTAAGGATACGAAGGGTAGGAGCCGCGGTGTTGGGACCGTCATACCAATGACTAATGTTAAGGCTTGTGCTATTGCATAGAAACGATTCAAATGTGTTAGTCAAGACAACGATGACTTGAAAACGAAGGTGGGAGGTTTGGAGGGTACAATGGGAAATATGGCGGGGCGAATGGAGCTTCTGATTCAAATGGTGGGAGACATCGCTACTTCTAAAGGAATCCCCGCACCGTTAGATCGCCCTGATGGAGCACGCAACATACAACTCGGTTCTTCTAAAGTCGTTGCTTCTCAAGATACAACCAATGTTTCGAATAATCAAAAATGTGAAATTCTCAACTATGATCTAGACATAGCAGCAATAGGTATTTATTACCAACTTTTTATTATTAGTTGATTTCGATGCAGTTATTTTGTTGGATAGATGTAGACAACTTTATTGCAACAGGTACTGTATGTCGAGATTCTACATCGTCCAGAATTCATGGGAAATATGTACCATCTACACATGAAAAATTGGTTTTGGACGATATACTGATGTCGGATGAGAAAACCACCAAAATAAATCGTCAATTTGCAGAGACTTTTGATGAAGTCGGAGTAGGTGGGTATGTGTGTCATCTGAAGAGCCTAATTCGATATCTTTAGACATTGGAGCAGGTATATATAATTTTACACTATATGCTATCAAGTCAAAAGAGTTCACATAAGAATAAAAGAACCCATAACCAACTTTAATTCACTTATACATTGCTTGCATTGCTTATTTCAGGTATTGCATTTCTTATTCCAGTGGCGTTACCGAAGCAATTCTTCTTTCAGAGCTACTTCAGGTATGGTTTCGCTCTTATAAAATTTAGTTGCTTAAATTTTGTTTTCTCGACATTTTTCTTCATCTTTTTTTGGCCTTGAGGTATGTTTTTATGTTTTGTTAGTTATATGAGAGGTAGTTGAAATTAAACCAATGGGCTAATGGATAGTTTGTCTTGTATACTTTTGGTGCAGTGGAAATTTGCATTCGTGTCACTTGGCAGTCCTGATTATCTTCAGGATTCGGATATTCTATCTTATTTGGTTTTAGGTACCTTTCTATCCCACATACATATGAATTATATTAGCAATAACATGGATGTTGTTGAGTTTAATGGTTGAAAACTGTTAATGTTCCTTGGATGATGTTATGTCGGGAAATGAACACTCTGTTTTTCCAAACTGTTAGTGTTACCATTATATCATAAATCCTTGTTTCTTCATCGACTCAACAAGCATTATTCTGTTCCAAGAGCCGCTAACTCGGCTTCGTCGTCTATCACTACGACTTCTGGAAAAAACAGTTGTTCCCGACAGCGATTTCAAGTCTAGTTAAACTAGATATTAAACATTATATTTATGGATTTTTCACTTCAAGGTACCGTATCTTATATTTACCAGTTCCTGTTCACAATATTGAGAATGTAGCCTCAGACTATGGTATGAACATCCAATTATATTGATAATTAAGTTTGGGTTGTAGCAGTCATTCATCTGGTTGTTTTAAGGGCTGTTATTGTGACAGTTACAGTTGTATTTACCATTTTAACTGGTAAACTGAAGTTGTACAGTGTTACACTATGGTTATGCCAAAGGTTGGTGTGCCGATAAATTGTTAATTGTTACGCCATGATGTTCCTGAGCTAAATCTAAAGTTTTTGCTTGCTTGGCTATAATATAAGTCACCAATAGCAGCTTATCTAGTAAGTTTTTTAACATCGGAAAATGCAAAAATAAATCTTTTTAGCTGTGTTTATTTTTAGAAAAAATATGTTAATTAGAAATAACCAGGGTTGTCATGGTTTGGTAAATTTTTCATTACCCTGCCATTGGATTTTATGGTTTAGGGTAAAAATCTGTAATAATTTTTCAAACCGAAAGTAATAATACTTTACTGGTATAATTAGTTGTGCATTAGATTTTGAGACAAGCAAAAACCTTAGATTTAGTTCAGAACATCATATCGAAGCAATTTCCAGTTTACCGATTACCATGCTTTTACAAAACCAGCATTCCAACAAAATCAGTACAGCAGTAGTAAATTTATCGTTAAGGGTAAAAACTGGGAATATTTTATCAAACCAACAGTAATAATACTTCAGCAGTACAATTAGATGCAGTATAATTAGCTGCATTACATGCATTTTGAAACAAGCAAAAACTTTAGATTTAGTTCAGGAACATCATGGCGTAACAATTAACAATTTATCGGCACACCAACCTTTGGCATAACCATAGTGCAACACTGTACAACTTCAGTTTACTAGTTAAAATGGTAAATGCAACTGTAACTGTCACAATAACAGCCCTTAAAACAACCAGATGAATGACTACTACAACCCAAACTTAATTATCAATATAATTAGATGTTCATACCATACTCTGAGGCTACATTCTCAATATTGTGAACAGGAACTTGAAGTGAAATTTATAGCGTACAAGTATATACAATTTAGGATATACAATTTGGTATATGAAGCTGTTAAATCAACAATCCACCATTTGAATCTAATTTGGGTTAATTCAAAATATTATGATTTATGACAGTCCTTACTTTGAAAATTTATGTAAGCTTGTTTACTTCTACAAATCATTCTGTATTTCTGCGAGAAGTAAATTCCAATAATATTTTTATTGCAGAATAGGAAAAAAGTTAATATAAAAATCTAGGCCTATGAGCTCATTTTAGAACAAATCATTTTAAATCGCCTTATAGTTTTAAATAGTAGCTTTTGAGCAAATACTAGAAAGTAAATGCATTTGAGAACAAATTAACTTTTCGTTGCTTCCAAGTCAAATGTTAATTTGCTCGCAGACACTTAAAATTACATAAATAACTTATAAGCTATTTTACTGGCCAAACAACCTCTAAGCCCGTTAAGTCTTCCGATAAGTTGATTTGCAACATGATCGACGAACCGGTGTCACATAAAATACCCGTAGCAGACACAAATTAAGACATGAAGTATTTCATAGCTACAAATTTTTTTGGTGCTGAAAAATCTGAGATTATCATCTTAATTTTGGTTCTGTCAGGGAAAATGATAGTGAAAAAGGGTAGTTTGCTGGAAAACTCTTATTTGTATTTATCTATTGGTTGGTTTGTGTGTTTCAAAATTGAAATCTTAGAGAAGGAAATGCTGCCAGATAGACAGTACATTGATTTGGTAATTTACAAGTTCAGTTTTTGAGAAATATTAGAGAATACAACATCACCCAGACTGCCACTAATTTCTTGCAGAAAGCAACAACACAATAAAGACATACATATTTACACATGAAGAACCAAGAAAACAGACAAAAGTTACAAAGACGAATACCATGAATCAATTCATTTCAAATTTTGTAATTTGTTAGCAACGTAAAGAAGATGACTAATGTTTGTAGATCGGTAATGCTGCAGTAGTTTTAGGTTTGAGGTGAAATCCCCGACAAGCAAGCGTTTTCGAACCAGTATCAACATTGCACTTTTCAGTAACAAACATTTAGAGTGCAAGCCCCAGCTATTTCACTTGCATATACAAAAGATTTATACGGCAGGAATTGAAGTACAAACAATAACTGGACAGGCGAATTAAGCATGTATTTGAAGCTATAGAAATCTTTAAATTCATGCTTAGCTTAAACTGAGCTACGACTCAGTTTCGCTGAGCATTACGGCTCAGTTTCGCTGAGCCTTTGGCTCAGCTGAAACTGAGCGTAAGGCTCAGCGAAACTGAGCCGTAATGCTCAGCTGAAACTGAGCGTAAAGCTCAGCGAAACTGAGCCGTAAGGCTCAGTTTCAGCTGAGCCTTACGGCTCAGTTTCGCTGAGCCGAAGGCTCAGCTGCAGCTGAGCCTTACGGCTCAGTTTCGCTGAGCCGAAGGCGCAGCTACAGCTGAGCCTTACGGCTCAGTTTTGCTGAGCCTTCGGCGCAGCTGAAACTGAGCATTCGGCTCAGCGAAACTGAGCCGTAATGCTCAGCTGAAACTGAGCCTTATGGCTCAGTTTCGCTGCATTGATTTTTTTAGTTACTATTTGAACCAGGTCTTGTTGTTGTGGAGGCGAAACTAAACTGATGTTTGTTATTTTATTTTATTTTCAGGTGTTGGAACAAGCATGAGTTGTATGGGCTCGACAACTGCAGTTTTGTTGATTTTTTTTTTTAGAGAAAGAACTGTGAACATTATGTATTAACTGAAGTTATGATTTATGTATTAATCGAATTATTCTTAGCGTGTCTTCTTTATATACTGCTATATGAGTGTAGCGTATCTTCTTTATTGTGCATATATACATCAATGGGTGCAGTGATTTTGTATATTGCATATATGATATACCGATTTTGATACGGTTAAAAGCCGTATCTAATTCATTGTTATCATTGTAGGAGTGAGGCATTAAACACGGTTTTTAGCCGTATCAGTATACCAGTTTAATACGGTTTTAAGCCGTATCAAACTGGTATACTGGTACGGCTAAAAACCGTATCAATCTATGAAATTAGCAGTGCAAGCATAACAATTTGAGGCGGTTTAAAGCCGTAGCAATTGTTCAGTTTGATACGGCTTAAAACCGTATCAAATTAGAAGTTGGAGAGTGCCCGCATGCTAATTTGATACGGTTTTAAATCGTATCAAACTGAACAATTACTACGGCTTTAAACCGTACCAATTTAGTAATTTAATACGGTTTTAAGCCGTACCAATTGACAAATTTGATAAGGTTCTAAACCGTATCAATTATGGATTTTGATACGGTTTAAAACCGTATCAAATACCTTAATTGATACGGTTTTGAACCGTATCAATTGAACAGAGATGCCATTTTTTGATACGGCTTAAGACCGTATCAAATCGCTTTTAATACGGCCATTAACACTGCCAAATTGGCATTTTTGGTGTAGTGTCTTCTTCCCTCTTTTCTTTCTTCTCCTGCAAGAAATTATACTCAAACAAGATCATTGTTCTCTGATATTTTATAAACTTTCAGAATTATAAATTTGATCCCCTTTTTTGTAAGTCTTCGATTCTTTTATAAATCGATTCAAGATTTAGAAATCATTATTTCTCGAACTTGATTATGAATTTAATTGAGGTTAAATAGATTTTAATTTCTTATTAGAATGCATTTGATTAAATCATAGCAAGTTTTGAATAGTTGTTAATGGCAAATTATCGTTTAACATTCCATATATACTTTTTGGGTTTAAAATGCAAAATTCACATATGAAAGATTTTATCTTATGTCACGAAGATGGGGTTTTTCCTTTTTCAATGTCGACGAATTCAATATCAGCTGTTGTCAGTTCCCTTTAGTTACATTTTTACCGATACCAAGATTAATGTCTGCGTTTGGTTCTAGCTTAGCCGGTATCGAAACTGTATATAATTGACACAAAAACCGTATTTTCTTCTGTTTTAGTACTGGTTAAACTTCAAAATTTCAGGTAGGATTAGTCATTACCAATACTAAGTTATTCATGATTTTGATTTCATCGGTACCGAGTTCTACACTTCCTTGGTCTCGGTTAATGTTCTTGGTATCAATAGTAAGTCACTTGGTTTCTGTTTGGATTCCACCGATACCTGAGTCTTGTATGATATCTGGTTTCGATGTCATGACAACTGAAGTAAACGATACCAACTACCTAACCATTTCTAGCACATGTATAGTATATGACTTTTTACATGAACCCTTTTAGGAATCCAATCTCTAATGACTAATGATATGTTTTAATCTTTTTATGTGAATATTAGATAATTAACGTTGATGAGTTTCAGCATGGTTTTAAATTTGAAATTGTCCATATCTATTTTAAGCACATGGTTTGTTTTTCCTAATTTATATTAAATAACTATGTTAATGTGTTTTATGAAATAATGTCACCTGGCAGCATCATGTTCGAGAAGCAAAGCATTACTGAGTTATACCCAAGTAGTTCTTCTATCGCTAAGCCAAAGAAGGAAAATGTCCCACATCATTCTCTCATTTGAACTCAAAATGAAGTGGATGTAATCCTTGAAATTTTTGTTAGGACTGAGTTGATGCTATCTCTCCTCGGTATGTAGTTACTTAAAAGATGCTTCTTATGAATAGAGCCTTAATTTGTGTATGCGTAGTATTGAGTATGGCTTTTACCTTTGCTGAGACACATGTATTTATAATTTCTTCTGCATTTTCTGCAACAAATACAACAAAAAATACATTTTGCATTAGTTACTTCTAGAGTTCTTAATTTCCTACTCATATTATAGCAAGAATTATCTAAATTACATAATGAATTGAATTCTTAGCAAGAATAATGTTAAGATCTAACTTTTGCATTTGGCTATATGTGGAATGATCTTGTAAATAAGCTTACAAAATGATTTTATAAGTTGTGTAGATATCACCTGATGTATAACCTCTTTTCATGTTTTGAACATCCTCATCTATAATTTCTTCTGCATTACTCTGCATAAGACTCATCATATAATGTCATATGTCATCCCCTTGCATTATTGTAGAGTGTATACCATGGCTCATTCATCTAATTATAAAACACCATTTAAATTGCGATTAAGTAATAGATGAGCTTGTGATATGGTGGTATGATCATTTGTATCTTATATCCTATCATAACAAACACTAATCTTATGCACAAAAGTTTAGGAAACCACCCGGTGTAAGGCGTTAAGAAATCATATCTTTCACTATAAGTTAAAAATTGGGGATTCAAGGTATCGATCCAGTATTGATATAAAGGCCCTCTCTTCGGAATGGAGGTACTAGGCCAAAATTTCGTATTTGAGTGTAATGATAGAAGCCCATTAATTCCTTCCTTAAATGAGATAAGATAATGCAAAGTTTGATTTAGGCATTTAGGATAATGAAAATATATGAATTTATCTGCAAAGGTATTACGAGTCCAGAATATCTGTCTGGCAATATGTGGGAGAAGGCTCAAAACTCTGATGAATAGAATTCTAGTAACCCATTTTTCAGGAAATGAGGACTATAGCTTTGAGATCTAGATTCGGGTATTAATAATAGAGGCCCAGAAACCCATATCTGGCAATAAATGAATTTCCGAACCAAGCCCAGATTTAGGTATTTAACAGAAGGCTAGTAATCCAAATCTGGCAATAATAGAAGTCCTGAACTAAACCCAGATTCATGTACTTAATAGAATACCAAAAATCTAAATCTGGAAATAATAGAAGTCCCGAACCAAGCCCTTATTCAGGTACTTAATAAAAGACCAGAAATCTGAATTTAGAAATAATAAAAGTCCCGAACCAAACCCAGATTCAAGTATTTAATTAAAGATTAGAAATCTGAATCTGACAATAGTAGAAGTCCCAAACAAAATCTAGATTCAATTATTTAATAGAAGACCAAAAATCCGTATGTGGCAATAATAGAAGTCCCGAACCAAACCTAGATTTGGGTATTTAATAGAAGACCAGAAATCTGAATCTAGCAACAATTGATGTCCCGAACCAAACCCAAATTCAAGTATTTAATAGGAGACTAGAAATCCGAATTTGGCAATAATAGAAGTCCCGAACCAAACCCATATTCAGGTATTTAATAGAAGATCAGAAATCCGAATCTGGCAATAATAGAAGTCCCGAACCAAACCCAAATTCAGGTATTTAATAATAGACCAAAATCTGAAACTGGCAATAACAGAAGTTCCAAACCAAACACAGATTCAGGTATTTAATAGAAGACTAGAAATCCATATCTAGTAATGATAGATGTCCCGAACAAACCTAGATTCGAGTACTTCAAGAAGACTAGAAATCCATATATGTAATTATAGAAATTCCGAACCAACCCAGGTTTGGGTATTTTAATATAAGATCACAAATTTGTTTTTGGTATTTGTAGTTTTGGTGCCTATCCTAGACTTATTCTTTAAAGTAGAGGTCGTGCGTGCTCCATGCGCTCCTTTTGAGCTTTCATTCCCTTATGCGGGATGATATGTAGGCAGAGGATGTACGTGCCTAAATTGCTCCTCCATAGCTTTTGATGCGATTTATGGACAACTCCCTTAGGCTTTGATTGATTTGTGAAGCATTTGCTTCGAGTGCACAGTTCAGGTATGAGCACAAAGCTCGCTCAAGCAAACATCTCGTGTGAGCAAATAGCTCAGGTGCGAGCACACAGTTCGTGTGCGAGCATAAAGCTCACGTGAGCACACAACTCAGGCAAGCACAGAACTTGAGGGGGAGTAAATAAAAAGATCGAGAATTATAGACATACTTAGTTAAGCTAAAATTCTTCAAATGTATTACTTGAATTAGAAGAAGTGCTACCATAAACTTATAGATCCCTAGCCATTCCTCTGAAGTGTAGGGGCATAAAGACGCAATATGACCTGGAATCTTGCAAATGTGACACGTACAAGGTTTATGGCATTCATTAGCTCAATGCTCCTTGGATTCATAGTTGTAACAATTTCTGCAAATCAAGCTAGAAGTTCTAATTCCGAGGCCTCGCGCTTTCCTTTCTTGATAGGACGGGACTTAAACTTACCATCGAGACCTCTCTTTTGTTGAAGTTCCCTCTTGAATAAGAGAATTCATCCATGAAGATGAATTTATCTCCTTGGAGATAGAAATCTTGCAAATCCCTACATCCGTGGATGTATATCTCTTTCAGAATGGGGGTGTTCTTGATCCACACCAAATAGACATCGATGTGTTTCTCACGGTCATTCACATTTTTTGTTTTCAGGGCCTCGATTCTAAACCTTTTCAGGTAATCACCTAATGATTCTCCTTGCTTTTGCTCCATATTGGAGAAGATTGTATAGTCCATGGTTGGATCTTTGCAAATATAGAATTATGCAAATAACTTATAAGAAAGCTGCTTCCAGGAGTAGATGGTTTTCCCTTGATATTAGAGACACCATTTAACAGTCGTTCCTTGAAGTGTCTTTGGAAATAATCGACATCGCACAACCCTCGAGGCATCATAGAGATCCATTTGACTATCAAAAGTTATGAGATGGTCGTCAGGGTTAGTAGTTGCATGATAATTTATGGTGGGGATTTTCACATGTGGCAGTATTACCGTGTTCATGATTTCGTCAATAAAGGGAGTCTCTTTTTCACTATTGCTAACCTATTCATCCAGGGCTTTCTTTATTTTGTTTTCAAGTAAGTTTTCTATGGTCTTCTCTGCCATGTCCTTGAGGTTGGCTTCCAAATTTCCATAGTTTGATCTTTCGGGACTGGATCCTTCAGTAGTCAAGCTTCCAAATTGTTCTTTGCTGTGTTGGTTTCCCTGGTAGATTATTTCTAAAAGACTGGGTCTTCCCTTCCTAGAGGAAGTTAAATTAGCTTTCTTTTTCCCTTCAACTTTTCAGGTGGCTGCATCCCTTCTTTGAGACTTACCTTCGTCCTCCTGACTTAGTTTAGTGGTTTCTGGAGACTTTGGTGGCCGAGCATTCTACTATCAGCTGCGTATTTCAAGAAACTCTTGTTCTAGGGCCTTGATCTTGCAAGCATTCTCATTCGTATAACTAAAGTTTAGAGGTTGTACTAAAATATAGGGTCTACCTGTTTCAGCAGCACTTGGGCTGAATGACGGGGCTATGTTTCTTTCTGCATTGACCACCTCTTTTAATGTTTGATTGTATCTTCGTAAAACTAGGATACTCTGCAGATTTGTCAGGGATTTAATCCAGCTATCTAACTCTGGTGGTGCCATTGCTTTTGATTTTTCCTTATAGATTTCTTTCCCTGAGGTCCTTTGGAATGAGTCTTCTTCAATCAATCTTCTAGAAGTATCAAACCGTAAAGCCAAAATAGTGCTTCCAACTCGGTATATTCTCCTTCCGTTAAGATTGAAGGTTCTTTAGTTTTAGGATTTGCTGAGTTAACTTTCAAAAGTATGCTATTTTCTAGAATAGATGATGCGTTGGAATCTTGATCCCAATTCTCCTTTGGTCTAACCATTTCAGAAGGTATCTCGTTATGTCATAATATGAAATAAGGACGAAGGTTCAAGGTTACACTATTCTTCCAATTGCTCTTGGATCAATGACGTTTGAAGTAGAAGACCCTTATTAAAACCTTTTTATCCTTGGCTTCTATCTTCAGTATTAAACCAACAGGTTGAAACAGCTAGGGATGTGGTAGGTTATTCAAAGGGAGGTACAGGACCTCCTTCTAGTGCCAAAATGTTCATGTTATTTTCGTTAACATCGAAATAAGAGGATAGGAGATGGACCTAGGGAAACCTAGGGACTATTTAGTTCTTACAAGTTCAGTTAGTTCACTATTTCCTAGATATCAAGGTCTTAAGCCCGAAGATTAGTTACTCTTCCTTCAAGAGGTGAGTATCATGCTTACGAGACGCAAAGACCAATAATTACCTTGGAAAAAGGGTGTCATAGACAAAAGTAGAGAGCTAAGGGGCATAAGAAAGGTTATTTCGATAATTTATGCCAAAGTAGAGGACTTCGTTGTGAAATAAAAGCAAGGGAATAAGGGAAAAGAGATGACAAGTGTTAATTCTCTCTTTATTGATCATTTGATTGAGTACATAAGTAATTGTACGTAAAATCCCCAAATCGATTTACAAATTAGGGTTTTCTCTCTAAGAAAAGGTTACAAAATTTTAGAATGCGCAAAAGACCCCTCTAATGAAACCATTGGGGTCTTGTTTATAATCAATTTAGGCCCCCTTTGGTTGCAATTTAAAGTAAAGCCCGATTTTTGCTTCGGCAATAGCTTTTCATCTTCGGCATCGACTCACCTTTGTATTCTAGGTGTCGGTCTTGACGCTAAATTGCTTGTAACTCCATTACTGTCTCCATGATGTGTATCGACGCTAAGTATATTGCCGTGGATAGCTTCATTCTGTCTCAATGCCACTACCGACTTTTTATTTCTGAGTGTTGTCTTTATACTTCCTCCTTATGGCTTTGATGTTTCCTTTGGTAACGGTACCGATACCAAGCACATTGGTATTGATAGCACATTGTTTGCACCCGAATTAGTTTCATGCTTCGTCTTCGATACCGAACGGCCTGCTCCCGGCCTGGAGTGTATAGTTCCGCCCTTACTATCTTTGAACTCTTGTCTTGCTTTTTCGGTACCGATACCGAACTAATTGCCTGTTGTAAGTTGGTATCAGCATCGCGCATTGGTTGATATCACTTCCTTGTATTGGTACCAAGGTTTTGCTTCTGGTGTTGGTACCAATAGCATGCAAGTCAAGCTTTAACCTTAATTGCTTTTATTTGATATTGGTTTGCTCATGCTTCCTTTGGGATTGATGTCGATACCAAGCTTGTCAGTATTGATGGTCCTTGTTTACTTCTGCACCAGTCTCGTGTTATAAGCTTGTATGTTCAGCATCAGACTGATTGCCTTCACTTCTAATTTCTGGAATTGACTCCGTATTTTATCCTTGTTGACGATACCTTCACCAAGTAGCATATTCATTGGGACTAGTGTCGATGTCGTGTCTTTTGTTGCCACTTCTAGGTATTGCCATCAAGCTATTCTGTTCCTTTGTGTTGATGCCAATAACATATGTTCCAAATTCCTTCTTCGGTACCGAACTTATGCTACTACCTTTCTGGCTTTCAACGTTGATTTGACTTTCCTGAGTTCTTCTTCTTCCAGTATAGGTTTTATCCTGATACCTCTTCACCTTTATTTGGTTTCGGTATCGAAATACGGTAGTAACATTTTCCCCCTTGTGAAGGGGTATTTTTTTACTTTTCAAGTCAATGGTCCGCGCTTTTGCTCTTCCTTTTGGTCTTATGAATTGTCTGAATCGTTCACTTGTACTTGCATGTATGACCCTGATGGAACATGCTTTTTAGTATAAAGACTCTTCTTCATCCCTCTTTACTTTCTTCTCCTACAAGAAATTATACTCAAACAAGATCATTGTTCTTTGATATCTTATAAACTTTTTAAAGCTATAAATCTGATCCCCTTTTCTGTAGGTCTTCAATTAGTTTACAAATCCATTTAAGATTTAGATATCATTATTTCTTGAACTTGATTATGAATTTAATTGAGGTTAAATAGATTTCAATTTCTTATTATAGTGCATTTGAGTAAATCATAAAAAGTTTGAATAGTTGTTAATGGAGAATTATATTTAACATTCCAGATATGCTTTTCGGGGTTTAAAATGAAAAATTCACATATGAAGGATTTTAACTTATATCATATAGATGAAGTTGTTTCCTTTTGTGGTGCCGATGAATTCAATATCAACCATTTTCGGTTCCCTTTAGTTTCAGTTTTACCGATACCAAAATTAATGTATGCGTTTGGTTATAGCTTAACCAATATCGAAACTGTACATAATTGACACCAGTGCCATATTTTCTTCTGTTTCAGTAACGGTTAAACTTAAACTTTGGGGTGAGATTAGTCATTACCAATACTAAGTTATTCTTGATTTTGATTTCATCGGTACCGAGTTCTACATTTCGTTGGTGTCGTCTAACGTTCTTGGTATCGATAGTAAGTCACTTGGTTTCAGTTTCAATTCCACCGGTACCCGAGTCTTGTACGATATCTGGATTCGGTGTCGCGACAACTGACGTAAATGATACCAACTACCTAACCATTTCTAGCACATGCATAGTAAATGACTTTTTACACGAACCCTATTAGAAATCCAATCTCTAATGACTAATGATATGTTTCAATCTTTTTATGTGAATATTAGATAATTAATGTTGATGAGTTTCAGCATGGTTTTAAATTTGAAATTGTCCGTATCTATTTTAAGCACATGGTTTGTTTTTCCTAATTTATATTAAATTACTATGTTAATGTGTTTTATGGAATAATGTCTCCTGGCAGCATCATGTTTGAGAAGCAAAGCATTAGTGAGTCATACCCAAGCAGTTCTTCTACCACTAAGCTAAAGAAGGGAAATGTCCCATAGCATTCTCTCATTTGAACTAAAAATGAAGTGGATGTAATCCTTGAAATTTTTGTTAGGACTAGAGTTGATGTCATCTCTTCTCGGGATGTAATTACTTAACAGATGCTTCTTGTGAATAGACCCTTAATTTGTGTATGTGTAGTATTGAGTATGGCTTTTACCTTTTCCCTGGATATCTATATTCAAAATTTCTTTTACATTTTATGTAATAAATACAACAACTAATCCCTTTTGCTTTAGTTACTTGTAGAGTGTTTAATTTCCTACTCATACTATGGCAAGCATTGTTTTCGGTCAAAATTTCATAATGAATTGAAGCAAGAATAATGTTAAGATCTAACTTTTGTGATTGGTTATCTATGGAATGATCTTGTAAATAAGCTTGCAAAAATGATTTTATAAGTTGTGTAGATATCACCTGATGTATAACCTCTTTTCATGTTTTGAACATCCTCATCTGCATTTCTTCTGCATTACTCTACATAATAATTTCGTGCAGATATCACCTTATGTCGATACTAAGCTTGTCGGTATTGATGGCTCTTTGCTTGCTTCTGTACCAGTCTCGTGTTATAAGCTTTTATGTTCGACATCGAACTGATTGCCTTCACTACTGATTTCTGGTATTGAATCTGTATCTTGTCCTTGTAAACGATACTGTCACCAAGTCAGATATTCATTGGGACTAGTGTCGATGTCGTGCCGTTTGTTGCCACTTCTAGGTATCACATCAAGCTATTATGTTCCTCAGTGTTGACGCCAATAGCATACATTCCAAATTCCTTCTTCGGTACTGAACTTTTGCTTCTACCTTTTTGGCTTTCGACGTTGACTTGACTTTCCTGAGTTCTTCTTCTTCTTCCAATATTGGTTTTATCCCGACACCCTTTCACTTTATTTGGTTTTGGTATCGAAATATGGTAGTGAAAGTTTCTCTCATTCATTGACCTGAATAAGTGTGGTACAACTTAGCAAAGTTGCTCTCCTAGCTTAGCTGTTAGAGCGCAAGAATCTTAATGAACCCCACGGTAGGTGAATCTTTCTTACTTTCTTTTATCCTGCCCCGAATCTGGTTATAGGTGATGGCGTGGTTAGTTTGGTTTTTGACAACGTTTGACTGAACAACGAAATTTGTAAACTGGTTTGGAGAGGCTATGATAAATGATAAGTACTGATTTGTAGTTTTATAGTTGATGGTTGTTTGCACAAAATCCTACATTTAAGCAATGAGATTTAAAATTTACCATCCAATGTTATGACGAAGGTGAATACCAATGTGATGTCTTCATATTGGATGATCCACAAAAATACGGATTTTTAATCTGTAGGTTTGTTCACGGTGCATTTATTGTTTATGGTCTGTAACCATGTTTACGCAGGAAAACTGTTCGATGAAATAATTGACAGGAGTTTGTTGGATCAAGATTAACCCTAGAGGGAGGTGAACAGAGTTTATTAAAAAATAAAACCAAATACAAAATAATAAAGATACTGCAGAAAACATAAATAACATACAAGAATTACCCAGCTTCGGCAAACCCTGCCAACCGCTGCATTCCCAAGATTTCTACAAGGTATTAAAATAGATTCTCGCTTACAAAAACCTATAAACTTGCAAAACCTTCTGCTGCTCTAATACTACGCTTAAAATCTTGACATGACTTAAAATCCTAAGTTTTGATTTCCTTAACTACACAATCCTGTAGCTAAAGCTCCTTTGTTTAGAAAACTAGTAAACATATGAATCAATTTAAAAAAAATAAAAACAACTCAAAACTATAAAACAAAAACCCTTAAATTAAAACACTAAAATTAAAAAGAGAAGTGGCCCCTTATTTTTTTTGTCCTTGTAAAAACTCGGCTACCTCCTTTTATTAATGGTGCCCAAAAATTTCGAGAGCTAGGGTTTTTCAATTGGCTCCAAAATCGTAGCTGCGTTGATTTCTCTGATGATTTTCGATTGCGTCTTCCATGATTTGAACACTCCAATCTCAATAGAACAAAAAAAAGTAAGTTCTCTGATTTTTGTTCGCTCGAATATATGAATTGTTTTCTTTGGATTGGATTATTTGCCGATGAGGAAGTGGTGTCTTATATAGGGTTTTCGTGCCCTCAATCCTCTGATTTAGATTATGACTTGCCTTGTTTGATATTGATGATTTACGGAAACCCCGATTTGATTTTTATGCCCCTTGTGAATTTCGCATCTGAATTTCTGGAATGATTTTGAATTGTGAATTGCTTTCTTTGTAAAATTTGATTCTTTGATTTTATTGATGAATAATTGCGTGAATTTCATAATGTACCTAATCGAGTTCTTGCTCCTCAATGAATTTGGTGAATTGATTTGCAATATGTGATTTGCCAAAATTAACACATGCTAACGGTGCAAGAATAAATTCGTACCATTTATTTGAACCAGAGAATTTAGAAGAAAAAAATCTTTTATTCCTTGGAAACATTTGATCATTTCATTTGCACTTAAAACTCATATGTCTTGCCATGTCTTCATATAATGGATTTAATATATACATATACACACATGGTTATGTGTGTATATGTATATTATTACAGTGCACAGTCTTGTTTCTATGCAATACATTGACTTTGAGAGTTTGTGCATCTGTGTGTTGATGAATGCAGATGAATGTCGATCTGCCTCATATGTGCATTTCATCTTGCACATCTTTGCATGTTGCATGTCCATGTGTTCCTTGTTGTTGTGCACTAAACTATTACTGCCTATGTTTGTGTATTCTATTGTGTACCCTAAACCACTTCATTTGCCTGCTGTGTATCATACATGTATATGCATATGTGGTTACCTGTGTTGTAAGCTCTTTGTGCATGTCACATGCTTGTTGATTTCACTTTCAAACTGCTTTGAACTTGAATTCCTACCGAGCTTCACATGTTGCTGTTGTAGTTTTTGAAAGGCAAGCCGGTTTTTGTAGTGGTCCGTGCCACTGTTTATTAGAAAAGTGCTAAGAGATAGAATTCTGCATAGGCATAGAACTCCAATTCTGGTTTGAATTGCCAGAACACTGAATATTAAAAAACATGTGAGTAGCAAAGAGCTACTACAGCTAGAATTGCTGTTGTATTTGCATGTGTATTTATGTCTTTTACTTGACCTAGTATGCTTGTTGCCCTTGTGTATGACTTCTGACGCATGTTGAACCCACTATGCTTGCTGCACCATATACATGGAGCTATGCCGTGTTCTCTTGCTTGTGTATTTGCGCGTGTACACTGGCCTTGAAGTCTAGTACATGCATTTGTCTTTGGATTTTTGTGTAGTTTCTTGGGTGTGCATTTGTCCTTATGTTTAGTTGGTACCCATGTCCATGCTGGGCCTAAACCTGTACACTTGCATACCAATTTTTGTCTTGGCTTGCACTATGTTTCTTGGCTCCCTTGTTGAAGCTACTCTTTGTGCATGCCAAATTGCACACCTATGTTGTTGTTGTGCTTCCTGAGCTTCACACTCTTGCTGTTGCACACTTGAAATGATCCATGTCATGCTTGTTGCACATTTGCTTGTTCATTTGTGTATCTTAAAAGCTTGTGCATGTACCATGCATGATGCCTTATGCTCCAGTGTAAACAAACATGTCTATATACACATGTATGTGCATATATGTTTGTATATAAGTGGTGCCAGAAATATTTGATTCTGTGCTGAAGTGTATTTGATCAAATTGCCCATGCTCACCTAAATTTTTTGCCTTTGTGCATATACATATATTTATTATTTCAAAACCAGCAAATAGTTATGGTTGTGTTGAGGCTAGTGAATATTAGCAGATCACATATGTGAGTTGAGGCTGGTCTTGATCTACAAACCACTGTAACTGAGTTGTGACTGGTTTGCAGGCACAAGAATAGTAGTCTGCCTTGTGGTATTTACAGGGAAACACTATAAATATCACAAGCAGTATAGACTCAAATACACACACACACATATATACATATACACATACATACATACATACATACATACATACATACATATATATATATATATATATATATATATATCAGACCTGGCCTAGAAATATGATGAGAAACATACCAAAAATTCTGAGGCAAATAAAATTTTAAATAAATTTATATTTGCTTAAAATTAAATTTGTTTTGTTCTAGTTTAATATGTGTGCGTTTCTGTGATAGGTATGCAGGTGACTCGACAAGATTTGAAGCACATGAAGATTCAGTAAGAGTGAATAGATATATGTGAGAGTGTGTATATGTATAACTGAGTGAGAGTGAATTGTAGTAAGGATCAAATATAAGTGAATGTGACGACTGATATGTATATAAGTGAGTTCCGAAAAGATGTACTATTCTGAATGTGTGAAATTAAATATATTATTGAATAATAAATACTTGTGTGAATATTTAAATTATGTGCAGTAGTATTATTAGTCAATAATATTTTGTATTCCTGTATGGGATGAAATATAAAATAGTACAAGTTCAAACACATTTATAAAATAGTATATGTTTGTTATCATCAAACAAAAAAATCATATAATCAACAAAATTAACGTCATTACTTTTGTTAAAGTGTTACCCTATAAACAATGGTGGTGGTCATCTTTTGTTACTTTATTAGTAACAATAATATTTTCATACCATAGTTTGGTTCATATAACGATAAAAGCATAGAAAAATTAACCCTTGAGAGCATACGAAGAAACTTGATTCTAAGTCAAGTTATGGATTGGAGATATATTTGATACTAAATAACTATGAACATGAAACATACAATGACTTTGGGTTTAGACTCTTAAACCAAATGGCCATGGTCATTTTTGTTGCATACATATGTATGCAAAGGGGAAATTAGTATTATTATTATTTCATGTCATGCACACAGACTGTATTGCATGGATACCTTAAAATATATTTTTGTGCAAAAAAGAAGAATGCTAAAGGTTATTATTGTGGTGTATATATAGTTGAGTAAAAAGAATTTATTGGATTTTTTGTTTGTTTCAGATTCCTTGATTCCTATACATACTGTTACCCTATATAGGAAAATCAGGATTACACAACAACATATCTAACAAATAATAGTAAAGTAGAACCTTTTAAAGTTCTCTATGTTATCTTTTTTTTAGCTTAAAACTCTCAAGATATTTAGTATTGAATTTAAAATTTAATACCATATTTTAGGGAAAAAACTTAATCTTTATCTTTATTAATAGTTGTAATATCTTTAATGTCACACTATTTGCTGTCAACGTAGACTATCAAAACCACCTCTCTATAAATATTAAAAAAAAAATTATTCTTTAAAAAATAATTATAATGATTAAACTTCTTTGCAACTTCATGAAAATTACTTCATGCTTAAAAATTTGGTTAAATGGTTAAATTTCTTTTCAAATTCAAAATATGCCTTAATTCTTAAAGAAAGAATCTAACAACAAAACATCATTTACAAATTGGCTGTCTATTAGTTAATTGTATAAATAAAAATCCAAATTAATAAAAATAGATTTTGCAACTTAAAATAAAAATTATGATTAAGTACACATGACTTTTACATAAAAATATGGCTAAATATTCATGTAAATTATTCTCTTACATATGTTAATCATATATAATTATAGAAAAACAATTAATGCGTGAAGCACGTCGTCGTCACGAGAAAAACACGTTTCGTAATGCTCATAATAATAAGTGGCATTTTACCCTATCGTCAATTCAATATTCAGAAACAAAGGAAATTTCTGCTCTCTCATTAATTCCAGAAGTTCTTTATTCTCTCCTTTGTTATCTCTATATATTTTACTTCAAATATTCAATATTTATTTTCGCTTAAAGCTCTCAATATATTTGTATTGAATTTAAAATTTATGTACCATATTTTGGGGAAAAACTCAATCTTTATCTTTATTAGTAGTTGTAATACCTTTAATGTCACACTATTTGCTGTTAACGTGGATTATCAAAACTACCTCTCTATAAATATTAAAAGTTTAAATATTCTTAAAAGTATATTATAACAATTAGACTTCTTTACAATTTCAAAAAACTAATTCTTGCTTAAAAATTTGATCCAACGGTTAATCTTCTTTTCAAATTTATATGCCACAATTCTTAAAAATAGAATATAACAAAAAAAATCATTTACAAATTGGATTTTCACTAACTAGTTGTATAAATAAGAATTCAAACTAACAAAAAGTAGGTTTTGCTATTGGAGAATGAAGTTTTGATGACAACAACCTTATTTTAATATTAATTGAATATAAAATATATACTAACACTTTTATCTATTATATGTAAATATATACACACACATATGCAGGATTCATATACAGGAATTTATACTAAAGACTGTATAGTTTAAGAAATTCTAAAGATTCTGAATTTAGAGATGATTCAAGACTCATGAGTAATTAAGATTTCAAGAACCTAAGACAAATATAATAATAGAGTCTAGTTTATGTAAGACTCTGAATAACACTCTAGGTTCAAATTCTATTTTTCAATTTTTGATTTCAAATTCTGAATTCAAATTATATCTTCAATCTCTATCTTCTCTATTTTATTTTCTTACTTAACTTTTGATTTTAAACTCAAGTTTTATACTTTATAAGTTTTATATATTATATACTTTATATTTATAGAGTTTTAAACTCTATAATTTTATAAATATGCTCATATGTCTTATATTTATGTTTTCATATGATTTTCTACTTTACAATATTCATTTATAACACTATGTTTTAATTCAAGAATTTCCAGAATTATATATATGTATTAAAACACTTGAAAAGTGCTCAAAGACCAATTTTGAACTAGGTTATGTCGACATACATTTTAGCTTATGTCGACATATAACTGTCACTTTTTGATTTTGAAAGAAAGTGTCTTTTCACTATTTGTAACATTCCAGAACTATTGCAACCCTTCAAATCTTATAGATAGGGGTTGATTTCGTTTTTTTTTTATCATTTTTCTTCTCCATCTTCATCTCCTTTCTTTACACCATTATATTTTCTTATTTTTATGATTTCTACACTTACACTCTGCCGAATTCTATTTACATAAAACTTCTTCTTTCCTCACTCTCTACTCATTACTCTCTGAATCAATGTGCTATTGAAGAGTTATAGGGATATTATAATCATTTGGGAAGTATTTACGTAATCAGTGTTTTCCTTATAGTTGTGAGATCAAGGAACGAGAGAGATGTTACCCTTGTAGCCGTGAAATCAAGGAGAGTATACTTGATCAAGTGTGTGGAGTCGGTGTTACCCTTGTAGCCGTGAAATAAAGGAGGTTATACTTGGATATTGATATAGTAATAAAACTTTGCGCAATCTAGCGTTGCGTGGGACTGGACGTAGGATCAATTCTGAACCAGTATAAAATCCAGTGTGTTCTTTCCTTTTCTGCATTTTATTTTTGTTTATCTTTGTTTTTATGTTTGATTTTATGTCTGTGATTGTTTCTGTGGTGTTTGATTCATATAATAGATCATATAACTTTTAGATTTTGTTTAAATTCTTAAAAAAACTATTCAATCCCCCTTTAGTGTTAGTTTTGCATTAATGATCCATTTCACAATCCCTAACAATTGGTATCAAAGCAAGGTATTTCAAAAAGTTCATAATCTGATTTTTGAAAATACTGATAATGGTAACCAACACTGGTTGCAATAATAGTTCATTTGTAGAGGGTCAGTCCACAGTTAGACCACCACTGTTCAATGGTGGTAATTATTCATATTGGGCATTTAGAATGAAAATATATTTACAATCAATAGGATTAGACACATGGAATCGTACACATAATGAGTTTGTTGAACCCACAACTGATTTTGCACAATGGAAAAATGAACAAAAGACTGCTGCATAAAGCAATTTTAAAGCCAAGAATATGTTATTTTGTTCACTAAATAGGAATGAGTTTAATAGAGTGTCAGTATGTAAAACTGCTTATGAAATTTGGAGAATTTTACAAGTTACTCATGAAGGAACTAGTAAAGTTAAACAAACTAAGTTATTATTGTTAATTAATCAGTTTGAGTTATTCAAAATGAACGGAAATGAGTCTATCTCCGATATGTATTGCAGATTTCAAGAGATAGTGCATTTTTTAACAGCACTTGGAAAAACTTATTCTAAAGAAGATCAAGTTAGAAAAATATTGAGTTCGTTGACTTCAGAATGGGAACAGAAAACTTCGGCAATTGAAGAAGCAAATAATGTCAAAAAAATGAAGGTTGATGAGCTAATCGGAAATCTGATGTCTTTTGAAGTCCAATTACAGAAAAGAAAATAAACAGGCCAACTGAGAAGAAATCCATTGCATTTAAAGCAACAACAAATGATTCTGACTTGAGTAGTGAAGATGATGAAGAAACAGCCCTTATGACAAGACATTTTAGAAAATTTCTGAAATATAAAAGGAAAAATTATTTTCAAAATGATAACTAAGGAAATTCAGAAGAAATGGTGGTCGATATTATAATTGCCACAAACTAGGTCATATAAGGAAAATGGGTCCGTATCCAGATAAATCGACTCAATAAATAGATTACAATAATTCATCAAGGAAGAGAAAGAAAGCATACGCAGCAACGTCAGATGAATCAGATTCAACATCAAGTGATGAAGAGCCAGAAACTGAAAATTTAAATATGTGCTTCACAACAATTCAAAATTCAAAAAATTTCGAAGAAAAGGATCTAAAAACCGGGTACGCCTTAATTAATTTTTAATTTTTCTTTGATTGAATAGTTGCTTTGTTTGTTTGCCTTATTTTTGAATTTAAAAATTAAAACTTAAAATTCAGATTTGAAATTTGAAATTCAATTTTGAAATTTAATTTTTGAAATATTATTTTTGAAATTTAAAATAATAATAATATAATAATAATAATAATATTTTTAGATGTTTGTTAGGATTAGAATTATTTTAGGAAATCGTTAAACCTAAATATAAATCGATAATTTAAATCACATTTCACAAAAATCAAATTTCCTTTGAAAATAGGTACATATATCGACATACATATGTCCATATGTCGACATATATGACCAGAAATTTGAAATTTAAAATTTGAATTTCAAAGGTTTAAACTTTCAAACTTCCCTCCAACTTTTCACTAACTCCCAATGTCTGAAAAGGTGTCATTGACTTCTGAAAAGTTATGCCTATTTGATTCATATCCATTCAATTTCTATATATATACCTATTCTCTCTACCTTTCATTCACAATTCAAAACAATATTCTTCATATCTATTCACTTCAAAACTGTCAATTCAATGGCTTCCTCAAGTTCATCTCAGAAATTGAAGTTAACCAAAACCATCAAAGGTTATCTTCATAATGACAAAGAAGCTATCAAAACCTATGTTAATTATGTAGCAAATGCTAAAGTTAATGTACTTTCGCCGTTTTTGGAGACTTTCCTTCTTATGATCCTATCTCTCTCTTTCAACACAACGAAGTCTGGAGTCTAATTGACTCACGGGATAATGACGAAGTGTGTTATCCTAAGGTTGTCAAGATGTTCTATGCAAATCTTAATAGTGGATTTTACGAAGGCAACGAAGACCAAATTTGGAGTAGCGCCAAAGGCTCGCGAATTGTTCTTAATGCCGAACTCTTAAGAACTATTTTAAATGGTAGAAGCATGGTCTCGAGTTTTTCGGATTTCATTATCGATGAAACCGATTTAGAAACTTATCACGACTTATTTGAAAATGACGCTCAAATGGATTTCAAAAATCGATTTTTCCATCCAAAAAACAAGAATTGTCAACCTTCTCTACATACCATCACTCTCGTTTCGGAAACTTTAATAATTCAACTCTCAAAGTTCAAAAAGTCCTCTTTGCTTTTATAGGTGGCTATAACATCAATTGGGTCGATATGATATTGAAAGTGATCAAGCCCTTAGAATTGTCATCGAGTGAAAACACTCTCTACTATGGAGTTTATCTCACCTGCATTTTCAAATACTTTGGAGTTGATATTCACAGTGAAGAATTTGTACCAAGAAAAGTGTTTGACTCCTCAAATATAAATCTCATGCAAATTCCTCTTACCTTCCAGCCATATGAGACATTCGAAGCCAAATAAGCTCGAATGCAACAAGAACAAGCGCCTACGAAAGTCGAAGAAGAAGAAACTTCTTCAGAAAGTATTGAGTGACCCATCAACACAAGACACATTCCCAAAGAGACAATTGCTCAAAATCAAGTGAAGATTGTCAATAATCAAAAGAAGCTTGAAAAGAACTTTTCCAAAATGGCCAAGTTCATGGTCAAGATTGGAAGAAAGCTTGGAAACTCACCTTGCTCCTTATCATCCACTGAAAACTATTCTATCTAGTATAATTTATCTTTATGAATTTTCTTGTATTTTCTTATGTTTTCTTTCGAATGTCATATTTAGTGTGTCTTAATAGTTGGATGTATTAGCTTTCTATTAAGTAATGAATAGAGTTTTATCTCTGACAAAATCATTTTTAAGTTACTGTAAAAACCTTAGAATTAATAATAGTTTAATATAAGATCAAAAGATTCAAAATTCCCAAAAATTTTAATGGGATATGTTGACATAATAATTGTATATGTCGACATATAACTGCCAGATTTTCAAATCTTTTCAAAATTTAAAATTAGTTAACTAACGCATATCCGTTCAAAATCCAACGAATTCCACACCCTATTTAAGCCTATTTATTCCAGAGAAATTCATTATTCCATTTATCCTTCTTCTCTATTCATTTCTTCTCAAATCCATTGCAAATCCAATCCATAAGTTAAGCGAAAATCTTCAACAAACATTGAATTCATTTAAGAACATTCTCTCTGTAATTCTACGAAACTAGCATCATCGCCAAACAATGATGTTTGAACAGTAAGAGGAGCATTTTGGTGCAATTCGGTGGCTAATCTCTTCTCTTTCCAAAGATGAAGATAATAGTCTCACTAAGGCACCACCAACCAAAGAAGATGAAGATTGGGAAGTCATCAAGAAGGATCCAATCTTTGGAGAAGACGGTTGGGTAGAAGTCCCAAGAAACGTTTAATTGTTTGGTATGGTTGATTTGATTTGATTGATTTACTTGAATTTGTTTAATTTGGGTCAAAAACTTGTATATATTAAACATATGGTGTGGCGTGCTTTGATTTGTTTGATTTTATTTGTATATATGACATCAAACATATGTAATTATTGGACTGATTTGTATTGATGATTAATAATCATAAATTTAGAAGTGTAATAGGATTATATAGATATATTTATGATTAAGAGGAAGTATTTTACTTAGTATAGGAATTATTTATATAGTTACATGGTTTAGGGGGAGTAGTTATAGAATTTCTTTTTGATAATACCAAAGGGGGAGAAATTATAAAATATAGAATTATTTTGTAGGATTCATATAGACGGGGGGAGTATTAGAAGGATCATCATCAACAGGTATGAACAGGTATGGCATTTTATAAAATAAGGTTGTCATCATCAAAAAGGGGGTTGTTGGAGAATGGACTTTTGATGACAACAACCTTATTTCAATATTAATTGATTATAAAATATATACTAACACTTTATCTAGAATATGTATGTATATATATATATATATATATACATATGCAGGATTTATATATGAGAATTTATACAAAAGACAGTACAGTTAAAGAACTTCTAGAGATTCAGAATTCAGAGATGATTCAAGACGCATGAGTAATCAAGATTTCAAGAGTTCAAGGGCTCAAGATAAATAAAGTAATAAAGACTAGTTTATGTAAGACTCTGGATAGCACTCCAGGTTCAAATTCAAATCCTCTTTTACAATTTATGATTTCAAATTCTATTTTCAAATTCAATCTTCAATCTCTATCTTCTCTATTTTATTTTCTTACTTTACTTTTGATTTTAAACTCATGCTTTATAGTTTATAAGTTTTATATATTATATACTTTATATTTATATAGTTTTAAACTCTATAATTTTTTAAATATGCTCATATATCTTATATTTAGGTTTTCGTATGATTTTCTACTTTATAATATTCATTTATAACACTATGTTTTAATTCAAGAATTTCCAAAGTTATATATATATATATATCAAAACACTTGAAAAATGCTCAAAAATCAATTTGAACTAGGTTATGTCGACATACATTTTAGCTTATGTCGACATGTAACTGTAACTCTTTTATTTTTAAAGGAATTGTCTTTTCACTATTTGTAATGTTCCCGATTTTGAAGAATGTAGTTTTGATGACAATAACCTTATTTCAATATTAATTAATTTTAAAATATATACTAATACCTTTATCTAGAATATATGTGTATATATATGTAGGATTTGTATACAGGAATTAATACTGAAGACTGTACAGTTTAAGAGCTTTTAGAGATTCAGAATTCGGAGTAGATTCAAGGCTCATGAGTAATCAAGATTTCAAGAGTTCAATATAAATATAATAATAGAGTCTAGTTTATGAAAGACTCCGAATAGCACTCCAAGTTCAAACTCTGTTTTTCAAATTACCTCTTTTCAAATTCAAAACTGTTTTCAAATTGATTTCAAACTTCTCTAAAAATAAATTTTAATCTTCCAATAAAATCAAACTTATGATTTCATATATGTTTCCTAATTTATAAGTATTCTTATTTTTATAGTTTTATTAAATATATTTTACTAAGTTTATATTTGACTATAATATTCGTATTTAAACTCTAAGTTTTATATAACCTTTTTTGTTTATATATAGTTTATAAATATCTCTTTATAAATTCCTTTTTTTTTTGAAAATTGGTTCACTTTATTGCTAAAAACCAATAAAAAAACCACCTTTATAAGCCTCGTTAAAACCCTGCAATCCTCTTAACCTAAATGGATGCCTTATAGGGAAAAAGAGTACTTATAAATTTGGTATACATGGTCTAAAAAGAAAACAAACAAGTTTCTAGTACAGAAATAACAAAATACTCAAAACAATAGCAAAAATAAATAAACTAAAAAACAGTCCAGCTACTCGACCCATCAAAAAGCCTATCTTCACCCACGTCACTTCAAAATTCAAAAACCTTCAGCCTTCCTTAGCTAGTATCTAGTAATTCGATCCCCCCTCTCTCTAAAAATTGTTCATGTCTCCTACTTCTAACTATTTACTTCCATTATTCCTAGTTAAAAAGACGATTTCCCTTTCAATTTTCAATTAAGTAGACAAAGAATGGTTGCCACATCTTTGAAAGATCCTCAAATTCCTTTCCCTCCAAATGAAATAAATTGTAGTAGAGAAAGCTCCACACGTTATATCCCTCAATTGGTCCTTTGAGCTGAAATTTGTGTGAATTAGTCTGGCTTCATCTTTCGAATCTGAGACATTATCAAGTGGCAAAGACAATTTTTGCTTCAATGACAACCAGATGAAGGCAGAGAAGTCACATTGAAAAAAGAGGTGTTGAACAGATTCTGGGTGATTCTCATATAAAGAGCATATAACATTTGTGATGTTACCAAAATGTTGGATTTTGTCTTTAGTATTCAATATTCCCATAATTGCAAGGTATGATATGAAGCTCATTCTTTTGCAGCTTTTCCCGTGCCAAACAACAGAATAAATTGGATCAAAAGTATCATGTGATCGAATAAATTCCCAAGTTTTATGAAAATAAAAACTTCCCTCTTCACACCATTCATATTCATCATGACTTCTATTAGGATGGATTGATATAGAATTAATTTCTTCAGTTAACTCCCTTGTTGTAGGATGAAATTCTGAATGCAATGCTTCGTTTCTGATGATATACTCAACACTATGACTTGCTTGACCAATCATATGCAACCTATCAAAACCTAATAGATCAACCATGCATTGATAATTGATCCAAGGTTCATACCATAAATAAGTATCTTTTCCATTCGCAATGATTTTATTGAAAACTTGCTTTGAATTTGATCTTAATCTTAAGACAGACTTCCAAGTACTTGAGGCATTGACATCTACAGCCATAGACCAGAATTGTTTTTGCTTGAAGTACTTATTATGAATCCATTTATTCCAAAGAGAGGAGTTTGATTAATAATTCCAAAGCAATTTGATGCAGGCCACTTTTTTAAGATACGATAAATTCTTTAAACCAATGGCCCCTTCACTTTTTGGTATACAAAGATTTTTCCATGCCACTTTATGGCATGTACCTCCCAAAAAAATCAGCACAAAGAGATTCCAGTTTATGAATAGTAAGTTCTGGTATTTGATATATAAATAGCCAATAAAGAATTATAGGAGTTATGACTAAATTAATTAATTCAGCCCTACCAGTAAAACTAAGAAGTTTAGTTTCCCAACCTTGAATTTTTGATTACACCCTTTGAATCATAGAATTACATTCTAAATAATGCAAGTAGTTTGATGAAAGTGGAACTCCTAAATACTTTATTGGCAAAGAACCTTGCTCGAATCCCAAAATGTTAATGATATCTGTTGTATTTCTAGCTGAAGCACTTAAGAAAATCTTAGTTTTTGATGCATTAACATTAAGACCTGCATACTTGCTTAAATTCTGAAAAATAACCTTCAAAGAATTTACATTATGGATTGATGACTTTCCAAAAACCATCAGGTCATCAACATATAATAAATGAGATATGATTGGTTGAATCTGACAACTAGGCTGAAATAAACAAAACCGTGTTGCTTCATCCATTAAAAATATAAAATATTGCATGGCAGTAGCAAAAAGATAAGGGCAGAGGGGATCTCCTTGTTGATTACCCCTAGTTGATGTTATGAAACCCTTAGGTATGCCTTGTATAATAATATAAAAGGTAGCTGAAGAAATACATTCATATATCAAGTTGACAAAGTGTGTAGGAAACTTCATCTTAGCCATCACAAAACATATGAATTCCCTGTTAGCTTTGTCGTAAGCCTTCTGGAGATCAACTTTTACACATAGTTTAGGCATTCCACTTTTCCTGAAATCACGCAAAAGTTCATGTGCTAACAATATATTATCTCCTATGTATCTTTCCTGTATGAAGGCACTCAAATTTACTGAAATTAAATGTGGCAGGGATGGTTTTAGTTTATTGCATAGAACTTTATAAATTTTTTTATAATAAACATTACAACATGAAATTGGTCGATAGTGAGAAATTTCAGATGGTCTGTCATTTTTTGGTATCAAAGTGATAAATGTATGATTGAGAAATTTGGGTAATTTACCAGACTTGAAAATATCAGCAATAGCTTCCAAAATCCCATACTTAATAGATTCACAATGATTTTTGAGGAATTTGGAGTTTAACCAATCTGGACCTGGACTGGATTCATCATGAATGGAGAAAAGCGCATCTTTAATTTCTGCTAGTTCAACTCTCTTAAGTAAAAACTGATGAATTTCTCATTAACAATTGAAATAGGAGTAAAATTGGGAAACCATTAGAACAAGCCCCATTAAACATATCAGTGTAGTATTTTATTGCTTCAGCTTCTATCTCATTAGATTTAAACAATAAATTTCCATCCTGGTCAATCAATGCTTTGATGTGATTAAAAAATCTTCTATTTGACATATGAGAATAGAAGAATTTTGAATTTGTATCCCCTTCTTGAAGCCATGAAATTTTTGCTTGCTGGTTGAAACCAGTAAAATATAAGTTTTGGAGATTCTGAAAATCCTTCTTTGCCTGCAGGTAGTTATCAAAAAGTTGCAAGTCTTTTGGATGGCGATCAATATCAGTTTCTAGCTCTGAAACTTTTTGTTCAGCCAATTTGAGGCTATCTGCATTTCTATCTCTCACCTTATTCCACATTTTGAGCTCCATTTTACAATTCTGAAGTTTTGGTAAAAGCTGATAACTTTGAAAATCCCAAACAATTGACATTACACCTCTTTGAACTGCTTCATTATATCCAGGAAGTTTGCTCCAATCATTTTTAAATCTAAATGGAAATCCTTTGACTTCTGGAGTTGGAATAAGATCTAACAGAATAGGATTATGATCACTGGAATTTTGGGAAAAAGCCAGAGCTTTCATATTTAAAAACTGATGCACGCAAATATTATTCACCAGAATTTTATCAATGTGTGTAGCAATCCCTCTTCTTCTCCATATAAAATTAAAACCCAAAGGTTTGATCTCAGTTAAAACCGTTTGGATTATAAACTTTTGAAGCTCTCTAATATGTTAGTAGGGAATAGACAAATCTCCGCTCTTATCATTAGGTGATAATACATTATTAAAATCTCCCATTGAAATCCAGGCATTAGAATAATTATTAGACTGATTAACCAACATTTGCCAAAGATGTTGTCTGTCCTCTGAAGAATTACTTCAATAAACAGTAGTAAATGTCATATCAAAGCCACCTCTGTTTAAAGCATTTACTATCAAGTGTTGA
Source organism: Allium sativum (assembly GCA_030737875.1). Taxonomy (NCBI): domain Eukaryota; kingdom Viridiplantae; phylum Streptophyta; class Magnoliopsida; order Asparagales; family Amaryllidaceae; genus Allium; species Allium sativum. The sequence continues at coordinate 298,329,399 of CM060925.1, read as the reverse complement.
GGAGAAAATGTTTCCAGAGACACATCCTGTGACGATCGCAAAACCCCGTGACACGGTGTTAAGGATAATCATTGGAATATAACATATTAATCATCATTAGCAGATCAACACATATATCACTTATTCTATGCATGTAAAAATTCATACTTCGCTTATATAGCTTACACTACGCATGTACATGAGGTATACAACACGTATGTAATTTATATTTCGCTTACATAAATTATACACGACATTTTCCATTCAATTTCACGTTAATTTAGATTTCTCACCTTGGTTTTCTGAGCGCTAAAAATCGATACGATGTCAGAAAAATCCGCAGCTTCTTCTATTGGGTAGAGAGCTTCCTTGCGGTCTCGATGTTTCCTGTTTCATCGAATTTCGTCAACACACCAAAAAGATATGATTTTTCAAATTGTAAAGATCAAAGAAAAACTCACTTTCACGATGGTTCAAAACTAGGTTTGCGGTTTTCGCGAGAACCGGGGCACGAGGGGACGATCAGGGAGTTAGACGTGGAAGAGCTTCGAGAGGGCTACAGGCGCGCGGCGGTTTGGTGGTGTTCGGTGGTCCAGATCGGCGGCGGCGGCGGTTTAAAGGTCGGAACTTTGGAAGGGGATATCTCGACGTAGAAGCAACGATAGGGGGAGCTCCTTATATGGATTTGAAGAGGGGAAGGAGAACTACAAAAAGTTGAACTGGGGGAGGAGCTAATTCGGGCTGCGGCGATCGGAAATCGCCAGGGAAGGGGGGGAAGCTTTTCCGTCGTCGATGTCGGGGTCGGGGGGGTTTTCTGATATATTTTTTTATTTATGAATGGAGAAATATGATTGGCCGAGGACTATATTAAATTTTTAAATAGTGTTTTCTCAAATGAACTCCTTTTTAAACCCAACGACTGTCGCCCCTAGCTAAATACCCCCATTCCGGACACAATGGGATATGTTTCGTAGGCAAATTCGACTGTTACAGTCAGTTATTTTTCAAATTAAAGTATAAAACATTTAATTTTTAACTCTGAACGCACATTTCAATTTGCTTGGGCCACAAACTGACTCGAAAAATTCCAGAAAAATAAATCTAGCTATGTTTTGACGCTACGGTCCCAAAAAAACTAGTTTCGTCGAATTCTGAGGTCGTTTGAAAAATGGCCATTTTCTGGTCGATCCAATTTAACAGAAATCGACCAAACACAATTTCTTTTGCCACGCTCACATACTAGCTTCAAAAATTATGAAATTTGAAACCTAGCAATAGTTTGACATCCCGGACCCAACAAAAGTGGTTTCGTCGAATTCCGAGGTCGTATGCAAAATATCAATTTTCCAGGCCTATATATTCTATATACCGACTCTTCTGAAAATTCATTCGGCCATAACTTTTGATTCCCGTTATGAAACTTCGATTTTTCAGATTCGTTAGAAAGGTATTGACTAACAGATTTAAATATTTTTGGTTTCGCTAAAATCCGTTATATTTTCCACCCTGCATAGTCGGTCAAAGTTTGAATTCAAATTTTCAAACTGACTCACTATTTCTAATTCACTATTTTATTGAAATATTCTATTTCAATTGTTCAAATTCCTTTGAAATAACCAATTTAAAATTTTTAATTTGGCTCGTATTTTCCGGGTTATTACACATCCCATACATTAGAATTCCAAATAAGCAGTATTCTACCTCTTGAAACCGATGAGTTATTTGTCAAAAAATTTCAAGAACATGGAAGTAAAGAAGAAAAAAAACTAAGTTGTTTTTTGATAACTTGGTTTCAACTAAACTAACCAAAGTTTATTTAGTTATACTAAGGAGTTTGTTCATACCCCTTACATTCCATGATAGAAATGTCATTTAATGGAAGGAGAACTCCTCGTAGACCTTTTAGAGAGGAGAGAATTAGATACATTAACAACCTTGTTCTTATTTCCTTGCAAATAGTACTTGTTCTTGTCACTAAATGAAGAAACATCAACCTCTTTGCCCTTATCTTTCACTTTATCATTATCTTCAATAACTTCTGCTATATTACTTAGCATATCTGTCATTACATCTTTAGGTAATTTAGAGTTTAAGAAATCAAGATTATCCACTTTTTCAGAAGAAAATTGGACCGCTGTTTTTGAAGTACGATTCTCATATCCATTTCCCTCAGTGTTTGAAGCATCATTCTCAGTAGCAGTTTCTTCATGATTAGAAATATTATCCAATGTTGCTTGTAAATCAGCTTTGTCTGCATTCAGTCCTTCATTAGTTTCAGGGGGAATCCATCTAGCATCACTGCTATCAGCATGATATTCATCATCATGGACAAAAACATTACATTATAGACACTTCATGGGGATATATTCATATCCAACTGTAACTAAAATCCTTTGTCCATTATGTAATAAAATAGGAATTTCAGTTTTGAGTTCAGTCCAAGTGTCTATAGAAATTAAGACTCTCACATATTTTGTAAATCGTTTTTCAACTGTGTTTTCATCTATCAAAATAGGATTTGATATAAAACTAGCCAACATTTGAAAAGCTCCCTCAAACCGAAGCCCCATGGGCAGATCTAACAATGTGATCCAGATAGAGCTTCATTACACAGTTTAGAGCTAGAAACAAAACTTGGATGCCAAGCTTCAACATACATTAGTCTCCCAAGATATGAATAAGTTGAGCTTTCTATAATGCGAGAAAAATCCTCTGTTCTTTCAATCTGAACAAAAAGCTATAGCTAGCAGAAATATGTATATTAAAATAACGCAAAGGTTTCCATACTTTGTATATATAGTCTTTCAGCTTAATGGATGATAAACAAAAATGGATCGGGATCAAGGCTATTGTGTTCTTTCTTGATGATTCAGATATATTGAAAACTTTTTTTGGAATATAAACGTATTCCAAAGTCGGTTTTACAAAGCTAAGCTTTATGGTATTTGAATCGGATGAGATCGAATCTGGATTTAATGTAGGATTTAAGAAGGATTTAGGTTGCGGATTATCAAATGTTGACGATGAAGGGTTTAAGGAAGAGGATGATGGTTGTGATCGAAGGAGAGAGAAAGAGGAAGGTAATGCATGATTTTTATCTTCCATCAAAGGGTAACTGATATAAATACCTATATATATATATATATGTTTATAATTATATTATATATAGTTTTATATCACATATATATAAAGTTTTTAATTATATGTTTAAATAATGTTTTCTTATGTTTTTATGCTTGAAAAATAATGTTTTAGCAACCAGTTTTGTTTTAGGGATTTCCAGAAATTAAATATTGTTTTAATACTTTAAAAATTGTTTAAAAATCATAAAAATGATGGATATGTCAACATACATTTATGGCTATGTCGACATATAACTATCAAAAATTTAAATTTGAAAGGAAGTGTCCATTCACTATTAGTGATGGTTCTGAGACTTGCAACCTTTCACACATTATAAAAAGGGGCTGATTTCGAATCTTTAATCACTTCTTCTTCTTCACTTTCACTCTCTTTCATTACACCATTATTTCTTATCATTTTTATGATTTCTACACCTATACTCTACCGAATTCAATTCTGTTTTCACCAGTCTTCTTCTCTCTATGCTCTATACTCATTACTCTCTGAATCAAGTGCTATTGAAGAGTTATAGGGCTGTTTGTAATTGTTTGGGTTGAGTAAGGTAATCGATGGTATCCCTTGTAGCCGTAAAATCAAGGTCGGGTAATCAATGGTATCACTTGTAGCCATGAAATCTAGGAGGTTAGAATCGGTGGTATTCCTTGTAGTGGTGAAATCAAAGAGGGTTGTAATTGGATATTGATATAGTAATAAAACTCTGCACAATCCAGTGTTTCGTGGGACTAGACGTAGGAGCAATTCCGAACCAGTATAAAATTCGGTGTGTTCTTTACTTTTCTGCACCTTACTACCGTTTATCTTTGCATTTGTGTTTTATTCAGTGTCTATGGTGTTTGATTCATATGGTTTATCACATAAATTTTAGATTTTGTCTAAATTCCTAAAATATTATTCACCCCATTCTAGTGTTTGTTTTGCCTTAACGATCCATTCCGCAATACCTAATAATTGGTAATCAGAGCAAGGTCTTTCAAAAAAAATCATAACCTGATTTTTGAAAAATTTTAAATGGCAAAATTTAAAGTGATTTATAACACTAGTTTAAATTCATGTCTTGCATCAGTATTAGATGAGTCTACATTAAATTTGATTAAAAATTCAAGTTATCATGATATGATGTCTTGAGAAGTTTAAATGGATAAATGGATATATCATAGAATCATCATGATGTTATTATTTCAAATTACAATTGGTTATTTTGAAAAATCACTTGATTCTTTGAAAATGTATGTTGTTTTGCAGGAAAGAAGTTATATCTGATGACTGCTAGCCAAGAGACACCAAGATGACCATTCATCAATCAAGAAAAGAAGAGTTTATGAAGGGATATGACTTTTGGGCTTATAGCAGTTGAAGTGTCCATTCATTGAAAATTCAAATTTGAATTTAAAATTTGATGCCAAGTTGGTTAAATTACTAAATCATCAATCTCATCAACAAATTCCGGAAGGTGAAAATATGATTCAGATTCATCATCAAGCAATGAAGAGCCAGAAATTGGAAATTCAAAATTGTGTTTCACAGCAATTTAGAATTAAGAGAATGTCGAAGAAATGGATCTAAAAACCGGGTACGCCTCAATTAATTTTTAAATTTTTTGGTTGAATGGATGTTTTGTTTGCTTTGTTTTAAATTTGAATTTAAACATTAAAATTCAAACTTGAAATTTAGAATTCAAATTTGAAATTTAAAATTTAAAATAATAATAAATATAATAATAAATTTTGAATGTTTGTTAGGATTAATATTATTTCAGGAGATAGTTAAGCCTAAAATATAAATCGATAATATAATAAAACAAGAAGTCAAAACAATATGTTTTTTGATTTTCTGCATGTATATCGACATACATAAATGGCCAATATCGATATAATGAAATTCAAATTTTGAAATTTAAAAGTTTAAACTTTCAGACTTCCCTCCATTTTTTTTAACTAGAAAATTCCGGTTCTAACTCTAGTTATTAACCTTGTTTGTCTACTTATTTTCTTATATGTTGTTTCAAAAAAAAATATTAAAAGAATATTTTTTTAAAATATAAATTTACTTATCTTTTATATAGTTTAAACATGCATAGTTTAACTTGTGTATTATTCATTTGATTTCATAACAATTTTGGGTTACATTATCAAAAATAATATTTGTAACTTAGTATTAATTTTGATTTCTTATTAAGATTTATAAAAGATTTAATATTTAACCTAATATTTTGGTACAAAAATAATATATATATATATATATATATATATACGATTTTATGTCTTGAATGTGTAGTTTAAATACAAGAAGTTATAATTTTATAGTTTAATTTGTATCCAGATTTCATAATTTTGTTATGACTATAGAATTCCTTCTAAAGTATTGACATATGAATGGTTCCTTATCAAATTAATATATCTTGATTTCTAATAGTTTAAATTCAAAATATATTTGTATAAAAAGATTGATTTATATTACATAGTACGTTAAATTTTAAAGTTTTTTTTTAAATTAGTTTATAAATATACACAATTATGAATATATGTTTATTTATGTGATATAATTCTATGTTCTCTTTAAAAAGATCTTCAAAATTTACTATATTAAAGAAGCACCCTACTAAGATTTTTTAACTTCACATTTCTTTCATCTTTACTATAGAATTATTCTAAAAAAATTATTATCTATTATGAATAACATAAAATTTTCATCTTTATTATCCTTTAAATCTCTTTCATAAGTATCATTAACCTAAGTCTAGATTACTATCATTACACATCTTATTTATTATCATACATCATCTCAAATTAAAATCATTCACATCTCAAGTTGCATTCAATATATCACTTCATATAGTTTTGCATATAACATACTGCATAATAACCAACATACGGCATTACATGTTAACTTTTTACTCTACACACAACAAGTATACTGTATAGGGAGTTTTTAACTTATTAGAAATAAACAGGATTATAAATAAAATAGATAACCTATTTGCTTAAATTGATTAACTTGTTTGGCTTAGTTGAATTGATTTAATTGATTGGATTGATTGACTTGTTTGGCTTGTTTGATTTGTTTGACTTGAATAACTTGATTGACTTACTTAATATGGTTAAATTTCATTAGTGGTTGATAGATTTATTACAAAAAATACTTATGTATTTGTACTCGACGGGAGCTTTAAAGGTTTTTAGGAAAAATAGAAGTTACAAGAAATGTTTGAGTTTATGTTTTGACAGCAAAACTTAGATTGGTTGATTGAGTGGTTTAAATTGCTTGAATATTAACTTATCATTACTTGACAAATATAACTTTAAGTTGCATCATAGTTTTAAGGATATCTTATCCAAATAATTTATAAGTCTAGATTAAGGTCTTATTATGGTTTTAAGGGAATTAGAGTATAGGCTAGGTTTAGTCTTGTATTAGATTAAGGGGGAGTTTTGATGTTTCTAGGAATAATTGAAGGTTCAAGAAGTGTTCATTAACATATATTATTTAATTTGATTGCTTTAATTAAATGCTTGAATTGATTTCTTGAATTGATTTTTTTTAATCAATTGCTTGAATTTATTGCTTTAGTCGATTGCTTGAATTGTTTGTTTGAATTGCTCATTTGGATTGACTTGCTTGTTCAAAATTGATTATAAATACTGATTAGATTGCTTAGTTTACTACCCTCCTATTTAGTTTATTAGAATAGTATAGTCATAGTTTTAGGGGGAGTTATAAACTATTAGGATTAGAATCAACTCATGGTTAGTTATATTTAGGATCATTTATTGCATGGATTTAGGGGGAGTATTTAATGCTTGGATATATAGATAGATTTAGGATTCAGGGGGAGTTATTTATATACCTTAGAAATTTAGTATAGATTAAATTATAAAATATGTTTAGATAGTTATACGATTCAAAGGGAGTATCTTTAGATTTCCTTTTTGATAATACCAAAGGGGGAGAAATTATAAAACATAGACTTAGTTTATAGGATTCAGACAAAGGGAGTACAGGTATGATATTTTGTAAACTAAGGTTGTCATCATCAAAAAGGGGGGATTGTTGGAGAATGGAGTTTTGATGACAACAACCATATTTCAATTAACCTTATTTCAATATTAATTTATTATGAAGTATATACTAACACCTTTACCTAGAATATATATATATATATATATATATATATACACACACACACATGCGGGATCTGTATACAGGAATTAATACTGAAGACTGTACAGTTTAAGAGCTTTTAGATTCAGAATTCAAAATAGAATCAAGACTCATGAGTAATCAAGATTTCAAGAGTTCAAGATAAATATAGTAATAGAGTCTAGTTTATGTAAGACTCCGAATAGCACTCAAGGTTCAAACTCTGTTTTTCAAATTATCTCTTTTCAAATTCAAAACTATTTTCAAATTGAGTTCAAACTTCTCTCAAAATAATTTTTAATCTTCCAAGAAATTCAAACTTATGATTTCAAATATATTTCCTAATTTATAATTATTCTTATTTTTATAGTTTTATTAAATATATTTTACTAAGCTTATATTTGATTATAATATTCTTATTTAAACTCTAAGTTTTTATATAACCTTTTTTGTTTTTATATAGTTTATAAATATCTCTTTATAAATTCCTATATATATGTTTATAATTATATTATATATAGTTTTATATCATATATATATATATGTATAAAGTTTTTAATCATATGTTTAAATAATATTTTCTTATGTTTTTATACCTGAAAAATAATGTTTTAGCAACTAGTTTTATTTCAGGAATTTCCAGAAATTAAAATTATTAATACTTTAAAAATGGTTTTAGATTCATAGAAATGATGGATTGTCGACATACATTTATGGATATGTCAACATATAACGGCCAGAAATTTAAATTTGAAAGGAAGTGTTTTGAAAGGAAGTGTCTTTTCACTATTTTTGACGGTTCTGAGACGTTGCGACCTTTCACACATTATAAAAAGGGGATAATTTCGAATTTTTAATCACTTCTTCTTCTCCACTTTAACTCTATTTCATTACACCATTATTTCTTATAATTTTAATGATTACTACTCCTATGCTCTGCCGAATTCAATTTTGTTTTCACTGATCTTCTTCTCTCTACACTCTCTACTCATTAATCTCTGAATCAATGCTATTGAACAGTTATAGGGCTGTTTGTAATTGTTTGAGTTGAGTAAGGTAATCGGTGGTTTCCCTTGCAGCCGTAAAATCAAGGATGGGTAATTGGTAGTAATATCCCTTGTAGCCGTAAAATCAAGGAGTTTAGAATCAGTGGTATCCCTTGTAGTCGTGAAATCAAGGAGGGTTGTAATTGGATATTGATATAGTAATAAAACTCTGCGCAATCCAGCATTGCGTGGGATTGGACGTAGGAACATGTAAAGCCCCGCCTCTATACCCACTATCGTCCAGTTTCCAGTTCATTTCTGAGAAATGTCGTAGACCATAACGGAGAATGAGGTTTGTGAAGAGTGATCGATTGTATGATTGCTCCGCATGAGGAATGCACATCGAATTTTGATACCGATTAAAATTTCGACATAACCATTCGACATATATGGCAACTACACAATGGCTATAAATAACCCGGAAGGCATTATAAAATAGACAACAACAATAATATATATCATAGCCAGACACAGAATAATCAAATCATAAAGGAGGAATAGATATGAATAAACCAAGAATGTGTAAAACATGGTAGTGGTCAACAAAGATCCACTAATCCCAAAAGAATAGGTACATGTACCATGATCTAAACAAAAGAATATGTACACAATGATAGATAATGTCATAGGTACCAAAGTACATAAAGCTGTAGAGACAGAGTAGCAAGCTGAAAGCGGAAGATCAATCCTGTGAGGAGTACTAGAGGAGTATCAAAAATGACTCGGCCTGACCCGAGTATTATTTATGAAAATAAACAATAAACGGATCAATCTAGTTGTACTCTTCAAATAAACCGAGATAACAAGAGATATGACATAGGATGACATGAACATGGCATGTCGACACAATCAGGAAACGACAATGGAATGTCAGTGTAACACCCCACCTCCACTAGGATCACTCCTTAGAATGTACTAGCTTTGGAGGGGCGTTATTGTGAAGGTAAACTTGCACAGAGATATCACAAGACAGAATATATAAAAATAACTATAAGTAAAGCAGCGGTAGCAGATAAAAACCCATCATCATCATCTTGGAAAAACCAACATAGTCAAGTACATACTATCAAAATGTCATAATCCAAAATACAACATAAGTCTAGATACGTGATAACAAAATACATGGTAAAACATCAGTACTAATCCCCAGAAATAAAAGATAAGCCATAGCTAGCTCAGATCCATACATGAGCTATCCAACAAGCAAGTCAAAGATCCACTAAGCAGATGTAGTCCCTCCCTGAGAACCTGTGGGGGGGGGGGGAACGGAAGAAAAGAAGCGAAAGAAAAACAGGTCAGTCAAAAAAGACTGGTAAGCCCTACTACGATCAATCTATAAACTAATAAAGTTAACCGTATGATGGAAACTGAGATGAACATACTGGCAATAGATAAAGGTGACATCACATAGACGAGGTTAAACTTTGCACCACAGTGTACTAGCAAACCCACAAAACAGACTTTGATCCCTTAGCCCAAACTTTGGCCCAATAACATGAAGTGACCTTAGTATAAGGCCCAGCCCAACGGTCTAGTCGATCGGCTCCCTATAAACCTAACACGTCAAGTGTTGGTGTCCATACGGCCCACATGGATGTAGTCAGACTGTGCTAGGTCCACCTTCGGGTGTATCAAGCCCTAAGATGTCAACCCCAGACACCTAAGCAATAATGCACAGTCTAAGCTTACTGGTACCCGTGCCTCGAGTTTGTCCAACATCGGACTACGTGCACGTCCGTAGCCCGCCGGACCCGCACCGCTGTACCACTCAGCCGTCGCTTTAGTCGCTTACATCAGTCCAGTAATCGTGCCCCGCCCTAGCCTAGCCTCTAGGGTTGTGAATGATACCAAACTGGGATTACTGCTGGAACAGACCACGTTGCTAGGGTTTCTAAGAGGGTTAAGTGTGGTTTTAACCCCTCACTAAACCTGGATTAAATTAGCTAAGTGTAACCACTTAACCCCATCTAATCCTCGCATCCCCATTATTGGTTAAGTATTAGTGGGCCATGACTTAACCCTAATCATGAGGCATTAATTACTTAATGCACCCAACCTCTCACATTAGACATCCGTGGTTACCTGGGAAGATTTACACCACGTCTAGGTCTAACCTCGGGTCTTATGGTGCAACATGACCAACTACCCACATTAGACCCCACGTTGTGGTTACCTGGGAAGATTTACACCACAACTAGGTCTAACCTCGAGTTGGTCATATCATGTTATCTAATGTCATGTCCACTTTAGAACATATTTACAAGTTAACATATACTTGGGTAGACCTAACTTAATAGGTAAATTCCCAAGGGGTAGACCTAACTTAATAGGTAAATTCCCAATCTTTTAGTTTCATGTATTTTTAAGTTTACCCAAACCCTCCCAACGTCATTATCTCGTTTACATGTTCGTTATAACGTATAAGGGTAAAAAGGTAACTTGGCATAACATACATGGTGAACTTCACATGTCATAATAAACATGCATACATGTTAAACTTGCAAATCATGTCATGGTGAATTCGCATAAACATGTTTAACTTGCTAAATATGCATAACATGGTAAGGTGAACATGCATAAACCATTAAACTTGCATAACATGGTAAGGTGAACTTGCATAAGCATGCATAATCCATTAAACTTGCATAACATGGTAAGATGCACTTGCATCATGCATAACCCATGAAACATGTAGAACATGACATAATAAACTCGCATAAGCATGCATAACTTGTGAAACATGTAAAACATGGCATAGTAATCTCGCATATGCATGCATAAGTTATGAAACATGTAAATCATGGTATAGTGAGTTCGCATAAGCATGCATAACTTATGAATCATATAAAACATGACATAGTGAGTTCGCATAAGCATGCATAATCAACTAAACTCACATAAATCTCAACTTTCACCAAACATTAACTTTAGAGTTTGTAAAGTGAAGGTAAGAGGGCTTACAAATATAAACAAGCCACAAATCCACCAAATAAGATGAAGAAGCCCTTTTAAAAACTCAAAACAAAGCCTCAAATAAGAAAACCCTTTTGCAAGATCCCAAAATCACAAACTTAGCAAATCAAACTTGCTACTTAATGAAGTATGCAAGTTATTAAGCACTCATACGACATAGAAAAGGTTGTATGATCATCATATCTTCATAGGATTTAACTTTGAGGAAGGTGGAGGCTAGGTTTTAGGTGGAGGCCATTTGAGGATTCAAATTGACATAGTTTAGTTGCTAGATTGATTAATGAGGCTTTAGGGTAGGATTAGGGGTATATTTATAGAGGATTAGAGTGTTTTTAGCCCTAGGATTAACCCTAGATTAGGTTTGGCCCGTCAGATCTCGGATTTCTCTAGAACCAAGCCACATGACCCAACCCAAATCAGAAATGGTGCACCAGGCTGAACTGCCTGGGCACCCCCTGTCGACAGGGCTGTCGACAGGGCTGTCGACTCCCTGGGTGCCCTGTCGACATGCCTGTCGACATGGGCCCCCTGGCGGGAATTTTCCCGCCTAACCCAGATTAGCCCTAATCCCTGTTTTTAATTTGAAATTTAAACCTGTTTTTAGCATAGAAATTTCTGAAAACTTTAATGGGCCTTAACCGGGTCATATGGACTCCGATTTTCGAAAACTCGGACTCTATTTCGCGTATTTTTCCGAGACGAACGCAATGGCATAGCCCGTTTCCCCTGATTCTGATTTTTGAATTAAATTCTGCCTCGATTTATGTTATAACAGTTTATTGAAAATACGGGTTGTTATATTCTCCCCTCCTTAAAGGATTTCGTCCCCGAAATCTTCAAGTTAGGAAGAACATATCCTACCATCCAACATCCATCTACTCAAAACATCATCCACGAGCAGCCATTGTCCTTAAAAGATTCTAAATGCTGTATGAACATATGCAAAAGTGTGTGTATATGTACTTATCTAATGCAATAATCAATGCAAAATATGTTAGTGAAATGTATCCATATGTATGCAAATCCCTAACATAACGTATAATATCTATATGCGTGCTCAATCATACATCCATATGCAACATCCATGTGATTGCATACAAAGTTCGTCCAAGAATAAGCATAAACACTCATGCATATGCAATATGAGGAGTGTGTGTGAGCCGATCTAGTGCCTAATGTGTATCATGCATCCACGAGTAACCACTTGCAAACATTTGCAACCACTTGCAACCATCAAACATAACATGTCTCAAGCACATGTTTCATCCAAAAGGGTTTCTACCTAAGGTTCTCATGACAAGTTTAGCACGATAACTAGATAAATATGGATAGCAAAGAGAAAGATATACTAACAAAAGAGATTGAGAGTGTACCCTCAAAAAGAAATGGGTAAAGCCCACGCATCTTCTCCTCGGTTTCCCAAGTTGCGTCTTCTTCGGCTTCACCCCATTGAACTTTCACCAATCTGACCTCACGATTCCTTAGCTTCTTGGTCTCTGTCCCCAAGATACGAATCGGAGCTTTCCTTAAAGTTGCTTCTTTCTCTACCTCCACGTCTTCAAGCATGCTAGGCTCAACCACCTCAGCGGACTCATGCAAGCACTTTCGGAGATGCGAGACATGAAAGACATTATGCACTCCGGACAACTTCTCGGGCAATTGCACTTTATAAGCCATCTTCCCAATTCTCTCAATGATGGGGAAGGGTCCAACAAATCTTGGTGCTAGCTTCCCAACAGCTCCAAATCGGACCACATTCCGCAAAGGAGAAACCTTCACGAAAACCTTGTCCCCAACCTCAAACTCCAATTCGGACCTTCGCCTGTCAGCATAGGATTTCTGCCGGTCTTGGGCCGCTTTCATCCGTCTTCTAATCAACTCAACCTTCTCGGATGTATCCCTAATCATGTCGGGTCCAAGTATAAGCTTATCCGTGGATTCCCACCAACATGTAGGTGACTTGCACGGCCTCCCATATAAAGCCTCAAAGGGTGCCATCCCTATGCTCGCCTGATAACTGTTGTTGTATGCAAACTCGACAAGAGGAAGATGGTCTTCCCAAGCACCACCAAAATCCAGGATGCAAAGCCTCAACAAGTCCTCAAGTACCCTATTCACCCTTTCTGTTTGGCCGTCTGTTTGTGGGTGATAGGCCGTACTCAGGTTCAATTTCGTACCCATAGCCTCCTGCAAGCTGTTCCAGAACTGACTAGTAAAGATGGGGTCTCGGTCACTGACTATGCTGGAAGGGACTCCATGTAGTCGCACTATCTCACGAAGATATACTGATGCTAGTCCAGATGCGGTTCTTTTGCTCTTTACTGGGATAAAGTGAGCACTCTTCGTGAGCCTATCCACAATGACCCATATGCTCGTATTCCCCTTCCTGGACCTTGGAAGCCCATCAATAAAGTCCATAGAAATGCTCTCCCACTTCCATAGCGGGACCTCTAGCGGATGTAATAGCCCACCAGGCTTCTTCGACTCAGCTTTTACTCTTTGACAAATAACACATCTCGAGACAAACTCCGCCACATCCTTTTTCATTCCAGGCCAGAAGAAAACGCGCTTCATGTCCTTATACATCTTATCACCCCCTGGATGTATGGTCATCTTGGAGCGATGTGCTTCCTCGAGAACTTTACTCACTAAGTCTTCTACCATCGGGACACAAAGCCTTCCATCTCTCCTCAGCCAGCCCTTATCGTCTATAGAATATCGAGCAAGGTGACTAGATGTCTCCCCTCGAACCAGCTTATCCAAGATCTCAATTATCTGAGGGTCTTCCTTTTGCGAAGCCCCAACTCGATCTAGGAGGGTAGGCCTGAGCTCTAAAGATGCCAAAGAACCGGTCACCGACTCCCTTGCCAAAGAGAAATCAAAGGTCGCTAAGAACTCTAAATTCTTCATCTCAACAAATAGAGGACTTAGTGTCAACCTTTTCCTACTCAACGCATCCGCTACAACATTCCCCTTGCCAGGGGTATAGGATATCTCAAAATCATAGGAAGCCAAAAATTCCATCCATCTCTGCTGTCTTAAGTTCAGGTCTTTCTGCGAAAAGAGATACTTCAAAGACTTATGATCAGTATATAACTCAAATCTCTCTCCCAGAAGATAATGACGCCATGCTTTGAGCGCATATACAATCGCTGCCAGCTCTAGATCATGAGTGGGATAATTCCGCTCGTGCACCTTAAGTTGCCTCCCACCAAAACATATAACTCTGCCCTCTTGCATCAGAACGGCACCCAATCCCGTGCCACAAGCATCGGTGTACACGGTAAATATCTTACCACCATCGGGTAAGGCTAGAACTGGTGCGGAGGTAAGGGCTCTCTTGAGCTTCTGAAAAGCAAGCTCACAATCCATATCCCAAGCAAAGACTAAGTTCTTCTTCGTCAACTTAGTAAGAGGAGCGGATATCTTCGCGAAGTCCTTGATGAACTTCCGATAGAAACCCGCAAGACCCAGAAAGCTCCTCACCTCGGTTGCATTCTTTGGAGTCTTCCAATCCTGAACGGTAACCACCTTAGCGGGATCCACTGCCAAGCCTTGCTTGGATACGATATGCCCCAGAAATCTGACTTCCCTTCTCCAAAAGTGGCACTTGGAGAACTTAGCTTTTAACTGGTGTGCTCTGAGTGTGTCCATCACCTCTACTAGGTGCCTCGCATGCTCTTCCTCATCCTTGGAGAAGACTAGAATATCATCAACAAAGACCACGACAAACTTATTCAAGAACTCCCGAAACACCCTACTCATCAAATCCACAAAATACGCGGGTGCATTCGTCAAACCGAACGGCATAACAAGCCATTCAAAGAATCCGTCTGGAGTTCTGAATGCAGTCTTGTCTATACTGTCTTCAGCCACTCTGAGCTGATGAAAACCCGTAGCAAGATCAAGCTGAGAGAAAACAGAAGCACCAACAAGTTGATCAAAGAGATCGTCGATCCTCGGTAACGGGTGTCTGTTCTTCTTAGTCAGCTTATTCAATTCTCTATAATCCACACAGAGTCGAAGAGAGCCATCTGCCTTAGTTGCAAACACCACAGGCGCTCCCCATTCGGATATACTCCTTCTGATGAAGCCCTTCTCAAGCAATTCTTTCACTTGCTTGCTCAGCTCCCGTCTCTCACGCGGAGCCATATGCCGAACGGGCAAAGAAACAGGTTTAGCATTATCTACTAGATAGATGCGAAAGTCAATCTCTCGTTTAGGGGGCAACCCCTTAACTTCTTCAAACACATCTGGATAATCCCGGACCACCCTTACAGACTGAAGGGCCTCCTCTGATGAGTCGAGTGATTCTAGATAGCATAACATGACGGGATTCTTTGGATTGCATGAAATCTCTAAGGTGTTGCCCAGGCGAGTCACAAGCCTTACAACCCTATGCTCACAATCCAGAATGGCTCCATATCTAGACAGCCAATCCATGCCCAAGATTAATCCGTATCCCCTGAAACCTAGAACATACGCACTACACAAGAATTCAACGCTGAGTATAGAGATCTTCAGATCCTCGCATATCATAGATAGATGAGCAGAACCCCCAATGGGATTCGAGACACAAACGGGATCCTCCACTAAGCTAGTACTGAGGTGCAAGCTATCAACAAGATTAGATGAAATAAAGCTATGTGATGCACCGGAGTCAAACAAGGTACGTACTGGAAGATCAGAGATATAAACAAGGTTCTCAACAGAAACACTACCTCGCTCGGGAACTGAAGCGGCATTGAGAGCATGAACTTGCCCTCCTGAAGATCCAGCCTGTCCTTTCTTCTTTGGGCATTCTTTGCTGAAGTGCCCAGTCTCTCCACAAGAAAAGCATCCACCATTAAGCTTCCTTTTCTTCTTCCTGCAATCCTTAGCGAAGTGCCCAGCTATGCCACAGTAATTGCACTTCGCCTTGCCTTTGTTGTTGCCCTTCTTGTTCTTATTCTGATTTCCTTGACTGGTTTGACCTTGGTTGCCTTTGCCTTGCGAATCAGCCTTCTTTGCTTGAGTATCGCCTGACTTGACTTCCTTCTTTCCCTCTCCCTGAAGCAGAGCCATATTGACCAAACTCTCGAAAGTGGCTCCATGCGGAATATGTGACATTGCCAAGCCCTGCAACGGCTCGTTCAATCCTCTGGCAAATCGAAGAGCCTTCTTCTCCGGGGTGTTCACTATATCCAAACCAAAGCGGGCCAACTGATTAAACTTGTTCACATACTCCTTGATCGACATATCACCTTGCTTTAATGAAATGAACTTCTCCATTTGTAAATTCGCCTCGGCTGAAGATAGAAACTTGGTCACAAATCTAGCCCTCAAATCGGCCCAAGTCTCAACGGGCCTCGTCCCATTGGTGACCTCCCACCAATAGGCCGCCTCATCCTTCAAAAGCCATACGGTCAATAAGATTTTCCTCTCGTCATCAATCCCAAAGATAGCAAACAAGTCCTCCGTGTCCTTCAGCCAATTCCTAGCTTCAACGAAGGATTCCGTGCCTAGGAAATTCTTGCCTCCCATTGCCTTGAAGTCTTTACAAACCTTTGTAAACTCAATCTGAGGATGCTGAGGGGGAGGAGGAGGAAGAGGAGCCTCAGCAACGGGAGGGGGAGGAACATTAGCAACGGGAGGGGGAATATTAGCTGCTGGAGGAGGGGGAGCAGGAACCACCGGAGGAGGGATATTAGGGATAGGATTCTCAACTACGGGAGGAGGAGTGGGAGTAGGGTTGGCGGGACCGGCTGCCGCCCTAGCTTCTTGGAGTCTCCTATACCAGAGTGGTACGTTCACTCCATCTGGGATGTCAAGATTCTCAGCCATACTGAAACAAAAGATAAGATAAGATCAGGTCAAGGGAACGAATGATAATGCTGATGGCTTTCGGGGATTAGCCTTAAAATAATCTAGACTTTATTTTGGAAAATACTTAGTAGGTCTTTGAAAATAGTTTTTCAAAAAGGGTTTTTTTTTTCAAAAGTTTTGTTCAATCTTGTTAACCTCGTGCTCTGATACCAAATGTAACACCCCACCTCCACTAGGATCACTCCTTAGAATGTACTAGCTTTGGAGGGGCGTTATTGTGAAGGTAAACTTGCACAGAGATATCACAAGACAGAATATATAAAAATAACTATAAGTAAAGCAGCGGTAGCAGATAAAAACCCATCATCATCATCTTGGAAAAACCAACATAGTCAAGTACATACTATCAAAATGTCATAATCCAAAATACAACATAAGTCTAGATACGTGATAACAAAATACATGGTAAAACATCAGTACTAATCCCCAGAAATAAAAGATAAGCCATAGCTAGCTCAGATCCATACATGAGCTATCCAACAAGCAAGTCAAAGATCCACTAAGCAGATGTAGTCCCTCCCTGAGAACCTGTGGGGGGGGGGGGGAACGGAAGAAAAGAAGCGAAAGAAAAACAGGTCAGTCAAAAAAGACTGGTAAGCCCTACTACGATCAATCTATAAACTAATAAAGTTAACCGTATGATGGAAACTGAGATGAACATACTGGCAATAGATAAAGGTGACATCACATAGACGAGGTTAAACTTTGCACCACAGTGTACTAGCAAACCCACAAAACAGACTTTGATCCCTTAGCCCAAACTTTGGCCCAATAACATGAAGTGACCTTAGTATAAGGCCCAGCCCAACGGTCTAGTCGATCGGCTCCCTATAAACCTAACACGTCAAGTGTTGGTGTCCATACGGCCCACATGGATGTAGTCAGACTGTGCTGGGTCCACCTTCGGGTGTATCAAGCCCTAAGATGTCAACCCCAGACACCTAAGCAATAATGCACAGTCTAAGCCTACTGGTACCCGTGCCTCGAGTTTGTCCAACATCGGACTACGTGCACGTCCGTAGCCCGCCGGACCCGCACCGCTGTACCACTCAGCTGTCGCTTTGGTCGCTTACATCAGTCCAGTAATCGTGCCCCGCCCTAGCCTAGCCTCTAGGGTTGTGAATGATACCAAACTGGGATTACTGCTGGAACAGACCACGTTGCTAGGGTTTCTAAGAGGGTTAAGTGTGGTTTTAACCCCTCACTAAACCTGGATTAAATTAGCTAAGTGTAACCACTTAACCCCATCTAATCCTCGCATCCCCATTATTGGTTAAGTATTAGTGGGCCATGACTTAACCCTAATCATGAGGCATTAATTACTTAATGCACCCAACCTCTCACATTAGACATCCGTGGTTACCTGGGAAGATTTACACCACGTCTAGGTCTAACCTCGGGTCTTATGGTGCAACATGACCAACTACCCACATTAGACCCCACGTTGTGGTTACCTGGGAAGATTTACACCACAACTAGGTCTAACCTCGAGTTGGTCATATCATGTTATCTAATGTCATGTCCACTTTAGAACATATTTACAAGTTAACATATACTTGGGTAGACCTAACTTAATAGGTAAATTCCCAAGGGGTAGACCTAACTTAATAGGTAAATTCCCAATCTTTTAGTTTCATGTATTTTTAAGTTTACCCAAACCCTCCCAACGTCATTATCTCGTTTACATGTTCGTTATAACGTATAAGGGTAAAAAGGTAACTTGGCATAACATACATGGTGAACTTCACATGTCATAATAAACATGCATACATGTTAAACTTGCAAATCATGTCATGGTGAATTCGCATAAACATGTTTAACTTGCTAAATATGCATAACATGGTAAGGTGAACATGCATAAACCATTAAACTTGCATAACATGGTAAGGTGAACTTGCATAAGCATGCATAATCCATTAAACTTGCATAACATGGTAAGATGCACTTGCATCATGCATAACCCATGAAACATGTAGAACATGACATAATAAACTCGCATAAGCATGCATAACTTGTGAAACATGTAAAACATGGCATAGTAATCTCGCATATGCATGCATAAGTTATGAAACATGTAAATCATGGTATAGTGAGTTCGCATAAGCATGCATAACTTATGAATCATATAAAACATGACATAATGAGTTCGCATAAGCATGCATAATCAACTAAACTCACATAAATCTCAACTTTCACCAAACATTAACTTTAGAGTTTGTAAAGTGAAGGTAAGAGGGCTTACAAATATAAACAAGCCACAAATCCACCAAATAAGATGAAGAAGCCCTTTTAAAAACTCAAAACAAAGCCTCAAATAAGAAAACACTTTTGCAAGATCCCAAAAACACAAACTTAGCAAATCAAACTTGCTACTTAATGAAGTATGCAAGTTATTAAGCACTCATACGACATAGAAAAGGTTGTATGATCATCATATCTTCATAGGATTTAACTTTGAGGAAGGTGGAGGCTAGGTTTTAGATGGAGGCCATTTGAGGATTCAAATTGACATAGTTTAGTTGCTAGATTGATTAATGAGGCTTTAGGGTAGGATTAGGGGTATATTTATAGAGGATTAGAGTGTTTTTAGCCCTAGGATTAACCCTAGATTAGGTTTGGCCCGTCAGATCTCGGATTTCTCTAGAACCAAGCCACATGACCCAACCCAAATCAGAAATGGTGCACCAGGCTGAACTGCCTGGGCACCCCCTGTCGACAGGGCTGTCGACAGGGCTGTCGACTCCCTGGGTGCCCTGTCGACATACCTGTCGACATGGGCCCCCTGGCGGGAATTTTCCCGCCTAACCCAGATTAGCCCTAATCCCTGTTTTTAATTTGAAATTTAAACCTGTTTTTAGCATAGAAATTTCTGAAAACTTTAATGGGCCTTAACCGGGTCATACGGACTCCGATTTTCGAAAACTCGGACTCTATTTCGCGTATTTTTCCGAGACGAACGCAATGGCATAGCCCGTTTCCCCTGATTCTGATTTTTGAATCAAATTCTGCCTCGATTTATGTTATAACAGTTTATTGAAAATACGGGTTGTTATAGTCAGCACACAAATATCTCTAAATAATCTCCTAGCTAATATAGAATGCAACATTCAAATAATAGCACACAACAGGAAATGACAGCGGAATGCCAAATAAACTAAACACATGACGATCATAACGACAAGGCTGCTGGCACCACCCATAAGCAGTTCTGTCAATAATGGTCAGGTCGCTAACACCTTCCACAAGCAGTTCGATCATAATGACAAGGTCGCTGACACCACTCATAAGCAATTATGTCAATAATGGTCAGGTTGGTAACACCTTCCACAAGCAATTCGATCATAATGACAAGGTCGCTGACACCATTCATAAGCAATTATGTCAATAATGGTCAGGTCGCTGACACCACTCATAAGCAGTTCGATCATAGACCTGTTCATAGATGAGATACAATCTCTATGTAGCGAACCCATAGGATTGAGCCGGAGCTCCCTACAGAGCCGGGTCGTGACCTCGGAAGAGAGAAAACACATAAATCGTGAAATCTCTAGAAAACATCATAAATCATAGAAAGTTGGACTGAAGTCCCATAGGTGAAATCCGAGAATCGTAAATCCCACTCGGGCGATCGAGGACCAGAAAACATAAGTCATAAAAGGACCGCATCAGTCCGGTGAGTATAAATTGCACTGAGGTAGTTAATATAAGAAAATAGCTAAATGTCCCATAACCACTCGCTATTCTCAAATATTTACAAACCCGTTGTTGATTCATGCTAAAAACAAAAAGAATCGTCACAACGTGTTTGAACGTACGAGTCCCAGAGTTATTCGCCGAAGTAAACATATGAGAGGTCATAGTCCTTTGTTTTACTAAGGTAAATAAACTAAATTTCTCGCCCGATCGAGTAAAGAGGACCCGTACACACTAATAGATTGGAATCCGTACAAGGATTCGTAGTCCATTAATAATATATAAACCCTCGCATAAGTCCGATGTAACACCCCGTAATTTATAACATTAAAATTCACAAATTAAAGTATACTTAATTTTTAGAAAAGAATTAAGTGAAATGGGTTGCGCAGAGAAATATATATATATTGATATATATATATATATATATTAAAAATTAAATAAATAAATATGCGAAAAAGTTCAAAACAGCGAATTGGGAGGGGAAATAACCGAACCGGCCCATTTTTGAGGTCGACCCAAGCCCCGTTGGGTCGACTAGGGGTTAATCCAGGGTGTTTGGCTGTCAACCCGTGGGCCGATTCGCTCAAATGCAGATTTTGCATTTGATTGGTTCTCATGGTTCAGGGTTAATCTAATGGTCCTAAATAACTCCTACACCTATAAATACATCCTAATGCTAACCCTAAACCTAATTAAAATAGAATAGTTACCGTCATACCATCGCCATGGAAATCAATGGAGCCGCCGCCAACTAAGAAAGAAGAAAAGCAAATTCAATTCTAATTCTCTCAACCCTAAAGCAAAGCAAAACTCTCTCTTTTCTTCTCTAAATTGTGAGTATGATGATCTTAACAAGATTATTATCATTTTAATTAGGTTGAGTTATGAATGGATTATGAGTAGATGATGTGAATTATCATATATGTTGTTGTAAACCCCTTTTGCTATCATGTATATTGTAAATCCAATGTTATGTGATGATGATAT
Organism: Allium sativum; assembly: GCA_030737875.1. Classification (NCBI taxonomy): domain Eukaryota; kingdom Viridiplantae; phylum Streptophyta; class Magnoliopsida; order Asparagales; family Amaryllidaceae; genus Allium; species Allium sativum. Next base: position 298,307,572 of record CM060925.1, on the reverse strand, counting down.
CTTATATGTTGTAAATCATGCTATGATGATGTTATGTATGTTGAAAGTTTCTATGCTAAGTTATGATGAATCATACATGTTAAAAAGGCCATGATCTTACCATCTATGCTAGTTAGTTCATATTAATTAAATCATCATGTTTGGGTTATGTTGGTCTATATGACAAGTCACATATGCAAGTTAGATTGATTAGAAAAGTTATGAACATATACCAAGACATCTATTATGACATCTAGAATTATGCTATGACATATGTGATATCCTATGCTAGTTCACACCATCATTATGTTGCCTAAAAACCCCATATGCAAGTTTATGTATAGATTTGGGCTATGATCATATCATGTAAATTGAGACATTTAACAAGTTGACACCTTTTGATCCTTAACATGTGTAGTTTCACCCCTATTATGATTAGATTTATTTTAATTGTCTATATGTTGTGATAATTTATCTTTGTGCTAGGTGTTAGACTATACAAGTCTAGCCTATATTATGCGTTGAATAAGCGAACGTATAAACGTGGGGTAGGGGTAATATTAAGGATTTAATATTAAAAAGTTGGGGTGCAATTGATATGATTTTGCATGCCATAAGTGGATGGCCATAATTGAGTCAATTATGGACATCATTAAAAGTTGACTTAATTAATAATTTGAATAGGGAATTATTAAAACTGGGGTAAAAGATTTTAAGTGTTAATCAATGCTTAGGACACGAGGTTGGACTCGTTTGTGACGTAAACCTGCCCGGACCCGCCCGGCAAATCCAGTGGTCACAAATGTCAGCCCAATGTGAGAGGTCCTAGGCCTAAACTAAAGCATAACGGTTGTAAAGACACGAGGTTAGACTCTTTTATGGTGTAAGACTGCCCGGACCCGCCCGGCAAATCCAGCTGCCATAAATGCCAGTCTAATGTGAGAGGTCTTTATGAGGTTATGGCCTGAATGAATTAAGAAATACTTAACCAGATAAACATGTAAGGTGGGACATGGGGGTTAAGTAGGTGCCTTGGGTGGCATGAGGAATCTAGGGGGTGCCCTTAGTGGCATGTGAAATACGATTAGTAGGACTTAACCAAACACACATGTAAATGAACATGACTAAGAGGGTTAAGTGGGATATATTAATGACAAGCTTAGGTGGGTAGCTTGTGGGGGTCCATTTCAACCAGTATCCCAAACGTATCTTTGTGGGCTCGACCCAAGTCGAGGACGGGACACGCATACTGAGTTTGACTATAAGAGGCCAAAACGGGGAGTGGTGGCAACGCAAGTCCAACGGGTTTCATATGCGTGTGTAGACCCGGGCTGGTAGATAAGACGTTGTTGCATCGTGTAGGTATAAGCCGTGCATTCTCAAGTTGTATCGGGTTGCCACTTTAGGGGAGTGATACACCCCACTATGGGGCCAGCATGGGTATCTACGAGTAGGGAGCCGATCGAAAGTGGGTAGTGGGGTACACCTAGTGGAGATAGGGGCAGACATCACCTATGTAGTCAGCTAGGGGTACGCAAGGCTATTTATAAAGTTTCTGTGTGAAGCAAGTGGGATCAACCTTTAGGGTGACTGGTGCGGTGCAGTGTAGTAATGTGCGGTGCAGTGTAGCAATCATTCGTTAGTAATTAGGTGTGCCTTTGACGTTATCTTTCACGTTATCCTTATCTGCTCATTCCATACCTAATAGTTCATAGACGTTTACTTGTCTTCCAGCTTATGCCTTAGTCTAGTTATTTTGATTATAGTATTGTTAGAATTATCATACTCGCCAGACTTTATGTCTGGCCCCCTCCATTGCTATCCTTTTTCCCCCTCCAGGTCCTCAGGTTGGGCCCAACTCTAGTGGAGTTTGATTAGATTGCTTCATCTCTCTTGGAAAGCTTGGACCGTTGAAGTAAAGTCCAGCTTGTTATCTTTTTAATGGCTATTTATGTAATGGGATTATGTATTTTGTTTATATGAATATGGATATTGTACTTGGTTTTATGATGTATCAAACATGTTTAATTTCCACTGCAATAAAATGAAGTTTTAGATTTCCAAGTACTATTAATTATCTATCTTGTTGTAATTTTTCTGTTCTATATTCACTTATAACCTCCATGGAAGTTAATGCATTCCCTTTGTGAGTGACATTAATGGACGTAGGGTGTTACACGTGGTATCAGAACTTAAGGTTACCAGAACAGATAAAAATACTTTAGAAAAATAGTTATTTTTGGAAGAAGTGTTTTCAAAAACATGTTTTAATGAGAAATTTAAAGAGAGGTTTTTAAGAAAAACATAATCCCCAATAGCCACATATCTTAATCTTTCGAATTCTCCATTTTGAATCTTTCCTTTTTCGTTTCAGCATGGCTGAACATCTTAATCTATCCGACTGTGTAACGATACCAGGATGGTATAGGAGGCTATTGGAGGCTAGGGCCGCTGCAGGTCCAGCCAATGTTCCTCCACCACCAGTTGCACCCGTTCCTCCTCCTCCTCCTCGCGTAGATACTTTTGCAAAGACGTGCAAGGAATTCAAGGCTATGGGTGGAAAACCATTTCAAGGGTCAGAAACGTTTGTGGAAGCTAGAGATTGGCTTAAGGAGGTGGAAGAATTGCTAGAAATCTTTGAAATAGAAGAAGGGAGGAGAGTTCGTTTAGCAGCTTGGTTGATGAAGGGAGAGGCCTCGTTTTGGTGGGAGGTCACTAATGGGGAGCGTCCTGTTGACTCTTGGGTGGATTTCAGACGTAGGTTCGAGGCGAAGTTTCTCTCAAGGGCAGAAGAAAATCTATATATGGAAAGGTTCTTGACATTGAAGCAAGGAAGCTCATTAGTGAAAGAATATGTCAATAAATTTAATCAGTTAGCAAGGTTTGGCTTGGACTTAGTAAACACGTCGGAGAAGAAGGCGCTGAGGTTCGTGAATGGCTTGAATGAACCATTGCAAGGGTTGGCTATGACCCACATCCCTATGGGGGCCACCTTTGAGAAGTTAGTAGAAATGGCGCTCATGCATGAGGAGAAAAGCGCTAAAGATGATAAGGCACCCGAGAAGAAGGGGGATCAGAAGAAACCACAACAGCAAAACAAGAAGGGTGGAAAAGACAATAATGGAAAGGAAAGAAGAAGTGCTTTAACTGTGGAACCCCAGGCCATCTCAGCAAGGATTGCCGAAAGAAAAAGAAGACAGGCTGTTTTCATTGTGGCGATGTGGGACATTTAGTGAAGGACTGCCCAAAGAAGGGGCAGAGGGCAGGAGCTACCTCGGGAGGGCAGGTGCAGGCTCTTATGGCACCAAGGCAGGCTAGGGGACAAGTTCAGGCTCTCGCGGTCCCACCGCTGGAAGAACGAGGTAGAACCATTTCTGTTGAAAGCTTAGTTTTTTTGTTAGATCATCCTGTCCGTACCTTATTCGATTCGGGCGCATCACATTCGTTTATCTCTACATCATTAGTTGAATCACTGCACTTAAACACCAGTTTAGTAGAGGATCCCTTAGTTATTTCGAATCCAATAGGGGGCTCAGCTTATTTGTCCATGATGTGTTTGGATTTGAAAATTTCCATACTTAGCGTTGAATTTAGGTGTGATGCTTATGTGTTGGGCTTCAAGGGCTATGGGCTAATTTTAGGAATGGATTGGTTATCCAGAAATGGGTTCGTTCTTGATTTTGAAAGGAGAATAGTTAGGCTCGTGACTCGCCTTGGCAACACTCTCGAAATCTTCTGTAATCCCATAAATTCGGTTACGCTAAGTTATCTAGAATCGTTTGACGCGTCTGAGGAAAATCTACGATCTGTTAGAGTGGTCCGAGAATATTCGGATGTGTTTGAGGAGGTGAAGGGCTTGCCTCCGAAGCGGGTGATAGATTTTCGAATATATCTTGTGGATAATGCGAAACCAGTATCTTTGCCAGTACGCCACATGGCTCCATGTGAAAGGAGGGAACTCGATAAGCAAGTGAAGGAGTTGCTTGAGAAGGGGTTCATAAGACGGAGTATATCTGAGTGGGGTGCTCCAGTAGTATTTGCCACGAAGGAGGATGGGTCCCTTAGACTTTGTGTGGACTATAGAGAACTTAATAAGCTTACTAAGAAGAACAGACACCCACTGCCGAGGATTGACGATCTCTTCGATCAATTAGTTGGCGCCTCAGTGTTTTCGCAGTTGGACTTAGCCACTGGTTTCCATCAGTTGAGAGTAGCTGAGGATAGCATTGACAAGACTGCCTTTAGGAGTCCAGATGGTTTTTATGAATGGCTAGTGAAGCCCTTCGGTTTGACAAACACCCCAGCATATTTTGTTGATTTGATGAGTAGGGTGTTTAGGGAGTACCTTAACAAATTCGTGGTAGTCTTTGTAGATGACATCTTGATCTTTTCTAAGGATGAAGAAGAGCATGCCCTACATCTTAGGGAAGTGTTGGAGACCCTACGAGCGCATAGCCTTAAGGATAAATTTTCTAAGTGTCACTTCTGGAGGAAGGAAGTACGGTTCTTGGGGCACGTGGTTTCCAAAGAAGGGATAGCCGTGGATCCCGCGAAGGTGGTGGCCATCCAAGATTGGAAGGTCCCTAAAAATGCTACTGAAGTGAGAAGTTTCTTGGGGTTGGCTGGCTACTATCGGAAGTTTATCAAAGACTTCGCAAAGATATCAGCTCCATTGACACAAGAAGAACCTAGTTTTCACATAGGACGTAGATTGTGATGATGCGTTCCAACGTTTGAAGATAGCTTTGACTTCAGCCCCAGTCTTAGTATTGCCAGACGGGAGTAAGCCGTTTACCGTTTATACTGACGCTTGTGGGATAGGACTAGGCGCAGTCTTAATGCAAGAGGCTAGGGTAATAGCCTATGGTGGAAGGCAGTTGAGAGCGCATGAGAAAAATTATCCTACACATGACCTAGAATTGGCCGCTATTGTTTTCGTGCTTAAGTCTTGGCGTCATTATCTTCTTGGCGAGAAATTCGAATTATTCACTGACCACAAGTCTTTAAAATACCTATTCTCTCAAAAGGACTTGAACTTAAGGCAGCAAAGGTGGATGGAGTTCTTAGCGTCCTACGACTTCAAAATAGCCTATACCCCTGGCAAGGGTAACGTGGTGGCAGACGCCTTAAGTAGAAAAAGATTATCCTTAAGTCCTTTGTTTGTTTAGCGGCGAAGTTTAGAATTCATTTCGATGTTTGACTTTAGACCTTCCGTTGACTTCGTACCCGGTTTGCTAGCATCCTTGGAGGTCAGACCTACGCTTTTGGGACGGATTGGCGAGGCACAGTGAGACGACCCGCAGTTGGTTGAGTTAGTAGAAAAACTCAAAGGAGGGGAGTCATCAAGCCATCTCCGTAGGTATACCCTAGACGATAAGGGTTGGTTACGTAGGGACGATAGACTTTGTGTACCAAAAGACGATGACCTAAGGAAGACTATTCTTGACGAAGCACATCGTTCGAAGATGACCATTCATCCCGGTGGGGACAAGATGTACAAAGACATGAAGAGAGTTTACTTTTGGGCCGGCATGAAGAAAGACGTGGCCGAGTATGTCGCTAGATACTTGGTATGCCAACAAGTAAAAGCGGAGCAAAAGAAACCCGATGGGTTGCTTCACCCATTGGAGGTTCCACTATGGAAGTGGGAGAGTGTCTCGATGGATTTTGTGGATGGATTACCGCGATCGACGAGGGGTAATACGGGGATTTGGGTTATAGTAGATAGACTTACTAAGAGCGCCCATTTCATTCCCGTGAAGAGTAAGAGGACTGCTCCATGGTTAGCTTCTGTATACGTTCGAGAAATAGTTCGTTTGCACGGTGTTCCTTCTAGCATAGTGAGCGACCGCGATCCTATTTTCACTAGCGAATTTTGGAGAAGCTTACAAGAGGCGGTAGGGACTCAGTTATGTTTGAGCACCGCATATCATCCTCAGACGGACGGCCAGACTGAGAGGGTGAATCGCATTCTAGAGGATCTGTTGAGGCTATGTACCCTAGACTTTGGAGGTACATGGGAAGAGAATCTTCCATTGGTAGAGTTCGCATATAATAATAGCTTTCAGTCTAGCATTGGCATGGCACCTTTCGAAGCTCTATATGGACGACCTTGTCGTTCACCTACATGTTGGTGGGAATCTACGGATAAAATCTTACTTGGGCCCGATATGATTAGGGAGACTTCGGAGAAGATCGACTTGATTCGAAGGAGGATGAAAGCAGCACAGGATAGGCAGAAATCTTATGCGGATAAGAGGAGGACAGATCTCAAGTTTGAAGTTGGGGACATGGTCTTTATCAAAGTGTCTCCATTACGGAATGTTGTTCGCTTTGGGTCCGTTGGGAAATTAGCACCAAGGTTTGTAGGGCCGTTTCCTATTAAGGAGAGGATTGTACAGATGGCGTATAGAGTGGAGTTGCCCGAGAGACTTAGTGGTGTAAACGACGTATTCCATGTGTCACATTTGAGGAGGTGCTTGCACGAGACCGCGGAAGTGGTAGAGCCGAGCTTTCTTAGAGAGGTGGAGATATAGCGTGATGCAACAATTCGACGAGCTCCTACGCGTTCTTGGGTCGGAAATCAAGAGGTTGAGGAATCGAGAGGTCAGATTAGTCAAAGTGCAATGGGGAGATGATGAGAGCAACGCTACTTGGGAGACGGAAGAGAAGATGCGTTCACGATACCCTTTTCTTTTTGAAGGTATGTCCTTTAATTTCTCCTTTATCGCTTAGCTTGTACTTATCTTATCTTTAGTATATCCTCTCGCTAGTATCTTTGACCTTTAGTTAGGATAATCCTATGGTTGAAACATGTGTTTGAGACATGTTATGTCTGGTGGATGCAAAGTGGATGCAAGTGTTTGCTAGTGGTTGCTCGTGGATGCATATACACACACTATTAGGCACCAGATCGGCTCAGTCACTTCATATTGCATATTGCATATATATGGATGTATTTAGTAAAATAGATGTATAATGGTTGTATTATCATATAATTGTTGCATTCGGGTGGATGGTTGTGCACACATATAAAATTAATATGTATCATTAGGAATCTTTTGCATACATACTGGACGCATGGCACTATCATGAATTGCACTAAGGAGGTCGACTGAATCAGTAGACCGCCTAATTTTGCATTAGATATGGACATATACACACACTGTGCATATAAACATTAAAGCATTAGAAGTCTTTTAAGGACAATGGATGCTGGGGTTTGATGGTTGAGAAGATGGACGATTAGATGGTAGGATATACATTCTTCTTGACTTGGAGATTTCGGGGATGAAATCCTTTAAGGAGGGGAGAATGTAACACCCCGTAATTTTATAACATTAAAATTCACAAATTAAAGTATACTTAATTTTTAGAAAAGAATTAAGTGAAATGGGTTGCGCATAGAAATATATATATATTGATATATATATATATATAAATTAAAAATTACATAAATAAATATGCGAAAAAGTTCAAAACAGCGAATTGGGAGGGGGAATAACCGAACCGGCCCATTTTTGAGGTCGACCCAAGCCCCGCTGGGTCGACTAGGGGTTAATCCAGGGTTTTTGGCTGTCAACCCGTGGGCCGATTCACTCAAATGCAGATTTTGCATTTGATTGGTTCTCATGGTTCAGGGTTAATCTAATGGTCCTAAATAACTTCCTACACCTATAAATACATCCTAATGCTAACCCTAAACCTAATTAAAATAGAATAGTTACCGTCATACCATCGCCATGGAAATCAATGGAGCCGCCGCCAACTAAGAAAGAAGAAAAGCAAATTCAATTCTAATTCTCTCAACCCTAAAGCAAAGCAAAACTCTCTCTTTTCTTCTCTAAATTGTGAGTATGATGATCTTAACAAGATTATTCTCATTTTAATTAGGTTGAGTTATGAATGGATTATGAGTAGATGATGTGAATTATCATATATGTTGTTGTAAACCCCTTTTGCTATCATGTATATTGTAAATCCAATGTTATGTGATGATGATATGTTATATGTTGTAAATCATGCTATGATGATGTTATGTATGTTGAAAGTTTCTATGCTAAGTTGTGATGAATCATACATGTTAAAAAGGCCATGATCTTACCATTTATGCTAGTTAGTTCATATTAATTAAATCATCATGTTTGGGTTATGTTGATCTATATGACAAGTCACATATGCAAGTTAGATTGATTAGAAAAGTTATAAACATATACCAAGACATCTATAATGACATCTAGAATTATGCTATGACATATGTGATATCCTATGCTAGTTCACACCATCATTATGTTGCCTAAAAACCCCATATGCAAGTTTATGTATAGATTTGGGCTATGATCATATCATGTAAATTGAGACATTTAACAAGTTGACACCTTTTGATCCTTAACATGTGTAGTTTCACCCCTATTATGATTAGATTTATTTTAATTGTCTATATGTTGTGATAATTTATCTTTGTGCTAGGTGTTAGACTATACAAGTCTAGCCTATATTATGCGTTGAATAAGCGAACGTATAAACGTGGGGTAGGGGTAATATTAAGGATTTAATATTAAAAAGTTGGGGTGCAATTGATATGATTTTGCATGCCATAAGTGGATGGCCATAATTGAGTCAATTATGGACATCATTAAAAGTTGACTTAATTAATAATTTGAATAGGGAATTATTAAAACTGGGGTAAAAGATTTTAAGTGTTAATCAATGCTTAGGACACGAGGTTGGACTCGTTTGTGACGTAAACCTGCCCGGACCCGCCCGGCAAATCCAGTGGTCACAAATGTCAGCCCAATGTGAGAGGTCCTAGGCCTAAACTAAAGCATAACGGTTGTAAAGACACGAGGTTAGACTCTTTTATGGTGTAAGACTGCCCGGACCCGCCCGGCAAATCCAGCTGCCATAAATGTCAGTCTAATGTGAGAGGTCTTTATGAGGTTATGGCCTGAATGAATTAAGAAATACTTAACCAGATAAACATGTAAGGTGGGACATGGGGGTTAAGTAGGTGCCTTGGGTGGCATGAGGAATCTAGGGGGTGCCCTTAGTGGCATGTGAAATACGATTAGTAAGACTTAACCAAACACACATGTAAATGAACATGACTAAGAGGGTTAAGTGGGATATATTAATGACAAGCTTAGGTGGGTAGCTTGTGGGGGTCCATTTCAACCAGTATCCCAAACGTATCTTTGTGGGCTCGACCCAAGTCGAGGACGGGACACGCATACTGAGTTTGACTATAAGAGGCCAAAACGGGGAGTGGTGGCAACGCAAGTCCAACGGGTTTCATATGCGTGTGTGGACCCGGGCTGGTAGATAAGACGTTGTTGCATCGTGTAGGTATAAGCCGTGCATTCTCAAGTTGTATCGGGTTGCCACTTTAGGGGAGTGATACACCCCACTATGGGGCCAGCATGGGTATCTACGAGTAGGGAGCCGATCGAAAGTGGGTAGTGGGGTACACCTAGTGGAGATAGGGGCAGACGACACCTATGTAGTCAGCTAGGGGTATGCAAGGCTATTTATAAAGTTTCTGTGTGAAGCAAGTGGGATCAACCTTTAGGGTGACTGGTGCGGTGCAGTGTAGTAATGTGCGGTGCAGTGTAGTAATGTGCGGTGCAGTGTAGCAATCATTCGTTAGTAATTAGGTGTGCCTTTGACGTTATCTTTCACGTTATCCTTATCTGCTCATTCCATACCTAATAGTTCATAGACGTTTACTTGTCTTCTAGCTTATGCCTTAGTCTAGTTATTTTGATTATAGTATTGTTAGAATTATCATACTCGCCAGACTTTATGTCTGACCCCCTCCATTTCTGTCCTTTTTCCCCCTCCAGGTCCTCAGGTTGGGCCCAGCTCTAGTGGAGTTTGATTGGATTGCTTCATCTCTCTTGGAAAGCTTGGACCGTTGAAGTAAAGTCCAGCTTGTTATCTTTTTAATGGCTATTTATGTAATGGGATTATGTATTTTGTTTTTATGAAGATGGATATTATACTTGGTTTTATGATATAACAAACATGTTTAATTTCCACTGCAATAAAATGTAGTTTTAGATTTCCAAGTACTATTAATTATCTATCTTGTTGTAATTTTTCTGTTTTATATTCACTTATAACCTCCATGGAAGTTAATGCATTCCCTTTGTGAGTGACATTAATGGACGTGGGGTGTTACATCCGACGTGACAATGTACACGAGCACGATTGCCGAAGCGAATCGATCAAGGGAATTCACGTTGCAATAACGTAAATTCAATTCATAAATCATCAAATATAAATTCGATAAGTCGAATAAATATATAGCTCGTTAGGGGATTCCATAACGTTAGAAAACGATTAGGAACCATGTTGGAGTGACAAGAAACAAAGACACAAAATTAGGTGCCACGGATCAAAGTACGTTCACTAAGGTGATCGATAATGCGTAATTCATATCACAACAACATACAGGAAATCAAAGGGATAACGGTTGTAATTTCGATCAACGAACGAATCGAAATCCCAAACTAGCACCCGAAGGTTTTAAACTACATCGAAAAAGACTCGAAGGATATCGAGTCGATAATTCACATTCTAGAGTCATGAATCATATCAACAAGAGTATCGAATAAATTCGATATACAACATAGATATTCACATCCTAAACAATGTGAATAGGCCAAGAAGAATCAACATTGGAAGAATCAAAGCCGATGAATCGAGCTGCTGAAATCTGTCAATTCGTGAAGCTGAAGTTCACAAACAGAGTCCGAACGGTCCAAGCTCTGGCCGGGAAACAGCCTAGATGGGGGTAGACTATGGACCGATGTCCCCTCTAGTCCACAGCAGAAAAACAGATTCAGACGTCTGAATCATTTAGGTCAGACGTATGACTTTGCAATTTTCTGGGCCAGAAAGGTTTTAGTTCATTTTGACCCCAATTCAGACGTCTGAGTTATTCTGTCCAAACGTCTGAATCACAATTCAGACGTCTGACCAATAATTTTCAGACTTCTGAATTCTGTTGCTTGAAACTATAATTATTTGGAGCGGCTCAGACGTCTGCCCAAAAATGTTCAGATGTCTGAATCCTATTCCAGAGCACGATTTGCCTTGAAAACATGTTCAAAACGATATCGACGAATGCCCGAAGGCCTATGATGTTATGCACATGTATTTAAGGCTTCAAGGACTTGCCGAAACAACTTATAACACCCAAATACGCATGCACAAACGTTCATACAAAAGATTAGCATTAGTTTTGATTTTAAATTTCAAGACGGGAGAATTTCCTAACCAAAACGATTCAAGCGACTTGTGAAGGCTTAGAACTATGTCGGGGGACAACGGAGCTTCACAACATCACCGAATCAACTCAAAACATATGCACAAGATCGTGTAAACAATCCTACTTATAATTTCAACTCAATGGAACATAAACATATAGAATCAGCTAAGTTACACTAACATAACCAATTAACACATATGAACACTAAATTACACTTGTACAAGCCAATGGCTTGTGGCATAGATGTGAGTTCAAAAAGAACTCACCATGGTTTCAAACGATGAAGAACAAGCTCCAATACGCACAAAGAACCCCTCTTTCTCCAATATCTCCTCAAAAATCACTTCATCAACACAAATGAAGACACATGAGTGTTAGGGCATGATCAAAATCCAAAATTGAGAGGAGAATAGGATAGAGAAGATGAAGAGAGAGCTTACCCAAGTTATCTCTTTGATTTCCCCTTTGATTTGAGCTTGAAATTGCAAAACCTAGCTTAGGAATTTCTATTTCCCTTTCCAATCTCCATTTTTATTTCTCTTGATGATTTAAAAGTGAATGAAGAGGGAGAGAGCTATTGGGGGTTATAAGGTAGGCTATGTTAGCCAAACCAAGACCTAACCAAAGTCCCAAATTTCCGAAGCTCGGAACATATCGATGCTTATAGTCAAAAAGGTCATAAACGATGATCCGGACTCAATGGAAGTAGTCCCAAATCCTAATTTTATCGTTTGTGGAAAACGACATTTTGAGCGATACATCGGACATGACGATATATTTAAATAAAGTATTTAAATCTATTATCATCGAATGAGCGGGTTGTTACAGACTTCCCCCCTTAAAAGAATTGCGTCCTCGTAATTCCTTAAGAATGAAGTAATAATTAACAACCAAAAATAATACCACGGAGTGGTACCACAAGAACCGACACGAAATGTAAAGATCACACCAACGGCTAGGTGAGATCCCAATTTCGTCTCGCAAGATCATAAAAGATAGAGTTCAATCTCGAACTAAATTACCCATAAAGGTTGTCATCCCAAACGGGTAAAATAATTCCAGAAAAATTCATAAGCGTTATGAATTCAAATAGACTCGCCTTTCTTAGTGTTATTCTCAAGGGAATGAGAATCGATAGATGGCACAAAAACCATGCGAATTTAATTTGGAATTTCAAGAAATAACAGGACTGCGTCCTACAGATGCAAGATATCAATAGTAGCTATTTCTCTTAGGATATGAAATGGGAATTTACGATGGTTGACTACTCCATTCCCAAACTCAATCACGATGATGTAGCGAACATCGAAGCTGAGCGCTTTAGTCTTGCGACAAGGTGGCTGACACCGACAAAAGCACAACACAGAGATTCAAACGAATTTAGCTAACGAGAGCAATTCTCGAAGGAATAATCATTTTTTAATATCAATGATTCAAGGTTGGTAACGGAATACCAACGAGCTAGAAACCAATAAACAAATATTGGTAACGGAATACCAAAAAACTACAAGTCAACAATCAAATATTGGTAACGGAATACCAATGAACTGGAAATCGATGACAAATATTAGTAACGGAATACCAATGAACTATTCGGGGAAGTCGATTTCTAACCAGGTACTAAATCTCATTTAGTAACCATAAAGACGGATCATTAGGAATTATACGAAATTCCCAATATTCAGAAACTTGAGTATCGATTTTATAAAATCAGAAACATCGAGAAGATGATGGATAAGTAGTGCACAACCCCAACTTCGGAACACCATGATTTAAGATAATTTTCCGCCAAAAATCTCAAATCGCAAAAACATCAGTAATTAATCAAAGAAGCAATAGACAAATTCTATGACAAGATGGGATTATACCAAAGAGGTTATAATCCCCAAAAAATTTAGATTCACAAGGGTTAACAAATGTGTGGAGACAATTGTTAATCCAAATGATTTAAACAAACAAAGGAGGAATATAAAAAAAGCTCATCCTTTCGATATTCATTTCTATGAACAACGCAAGGCTAAGTCCATAAGTGAATCGACTATAGCACTTCTGGATGGTCGACTAGATCATGGATTCGAAGAAAAGAATTATAGAGTTTGCCGCGGATCGCAAATACTCAAATTTCCCTCCCCAACGGGAACTCCCATTCTCTCCAGTGATCGTTCACTAGAGAAAATAAGAAGACCCATGGAATCACAAGAATAATAAATTCTCTTTAGCAAAACGAGACAAGGATTAAGAATTAGGCGAGATTCTAAATCACTAAGAATTCTTAAAAATCAAAGATCTGAAATCCAGAAACAAGAGACATAAATAAATAAATTTTTGGGTTGTTCCTGGAGTTATTCACTTTACTCAAAGAAAAGATTCAAGATAATTTCTAATTAAAAATCTTGAACCACTCAAATTCTTGGAATTGCTCCAAGGAAATCTAGAAATAAATTATCTAGAAAAACAACAAACAATAATGAAAAATCGCAAAAAGTCCAAAATATCATTATTTTGATTAACTTATTAATGGTTAATTTAATTTTAGTGATCATTTCAAATATCGGATTGTCACATAATGGTGTTTATGAATTCCGAACTACAACATGGCGTCCCACGTCTCGTTCGAGATCCTTAACGCACCTGATGGACAAGTTAACACAAGAAAGTCCTCACAATTTCTAACGTTCACGTAGAACTCGTGAAAATATAAAAATTCATTAAATCGTCCGGGATGCATAAAGGAAATAAAATTCCTTTATCAACTTACGAATAAAACACAGTTGATATCTTTTGATAACGAATAACATGGTCGACGTATATCAAAAGAACATAAATAAAATAATCTCTGAACAAGGTAAATGACATTAGAGAATTAATGACACATACCTTGAATCAAGAAGAGGGATCACAAGAAGTGGGATGCTTTCCCTCATTCTTGATCTTGAGTCTGGAACGCAACGAGGTAACACAAATGAGTTGTTTTAGCCCGAAGGCTTGGTGATCTCACACCGAATTAGAACTATATAGCTGAGAACAAGGGAGTAGATTTAGTCACAAAGACATGGTATCTCCATACGGACCGACAAGTGATCAATTGACCATGCTAGGCACGTATCGACGTACAAAACAATCTCAACTAGAAATCAAGAAATATCAGGATCAAAGGCGCTTACGACGTGCATAATGACGCACGGGCAAGATATCCAATGATCAATCAACTACAAGGATCATAAATGATCAACAAGATTAATGTGATACACAATAGGACAAACAGACATCGATTAGCAACTCGAGTCAAAGAATGAAACAGAAGCATCACTAGAGCACACGGTCCCTAGATGGACTATAGAAATCAACCCGAAAGAGAACGAGTCGATAACTATTCTAAAGGACAAAAAATAGGTCACTAGATACTCAAACACCCCTCCGTAGGAGGTACACTGGGTGGACCGGCACCTGCACGGCCACGACCAACTATTTCACTTCTTTAAGGAAAAAGAAGGAGGAAAAAGTTAGTCACAAGTTGAATTCAAACAAAGCGATTTTCAGTCAAAATGGAAACGTACAGGTTGATAAGCTATGACGGGTCTTAAGACTCTAACTAAAACCCTAAAGCATGATTCCCGAGAGAGGCTTAAGACAATATCATCGTCATCCTATCTTACACTGTTCCAGAAAGTAGCTCTGATACCAACTGTAACGCCCCGCCTCTATACCCACTATCGTCCAGTTCATTTCAGAGAAATGTCGTAGACCATAACGGAGAATGAGGTTTGTGAAGAGAGACCGATTGTATGATTGCTCCACATGAGGAATGCACATCGAATTCTGATACCGATTAAAATTTTGACATGACCATTCGACACATAGCGCAACTACACAACGGATATAAATAATCCGGAAGGTAGTATAAAATAGACAACAACAATAATATATATCATAGCCAGACACAGAATAATCATATCACAAAGGAGGAATAGATATGAATAAACCAAGAATGTGTACAACAAGATAGTGGTCAACAAAGATCCACTAATCCCAAAAGAATAGGTACATGTACCATGATCTAAACAAAAGAATATTTACACAATGATAGATAATGTCATAGGTACCAAAGTACATAAAGCTGCAGAGACAGAGTAGCAAGCTGAAAGCGGAAGATCAATCCTGCGAGGAGTCCCAGAGGAGTACCTAAAATGACTCGGCCTGACCCGAGTATTATTTATGAAAATAAACAATAAACGGATCAATCTAGTTGTACTCATCAAATAAACCGAGATAACAAGAGATATAACACAGGATGACATGAACATGGCATGTCGACACAATCATGAAACGACAATGGAATGTCAGCACACAAATATCTCTAAATAATCTCCTAGCTAATATAGAATGCAACATTCAAATAATAGCACACAACAGGAAATGACAGCGGAATGCCAAATAAACTAAACACATGACGATCATAACGACAAGGCTGCTGGCACCACCCATAAGCAGTTCTGTCAATAATGGTCAGGTCGCTAACATCTTCCACAAGCAGTTCGATCATAATGACAAGGTCGCTGACACCACTCATAAGCAATTATGTCAATAATGGTCAGGTTGGTAACACCTTCCACAAGCAATTCGATCATAATGACAAGGTCGCTGACACCATTCATAAGCAATTATGTCAATAATGGTCAGGTCGCTGACACCACTCATAAGCAGTTCGATCATAGACCTGTTCATAGATGAGATACAATCTCTATGTAGCGAACCCATAGGATTGAGCCGGAGCTCCCTACAGAGCCGGGTCGTGACCTCGGAAGAGAGAAAACACATAAATCGTGAAATCTCTAGAAAACATCATAAATCATAGAAAGTTGGACTGAAGTCCCATAGGTGAAATCCGAGAATCGTAAATCCCACTCGGGCGATCGAGGACCAGAAAACATAAGTCATAAAAGGACCGCATCAGTCCGGTGAGTATAAATTGCACTGAGGTAGTTAATATAAGAAAATAGCTAAATGTCCCATAACCACTCGCTATTCTCAAATATTTACAAACCCGTTGTTGATTCATACTGAAAACAACAAGAATCGTCACAACATGTTTGAACGTACGAGTCCAAGAGTTATTCGCCAAAGTAAACATATAAGGGGTCATAGTCCTCAGTTTTACTAAGGTAAATAAACTAAATTTCTCACCCGATCGAGTAAAGAGGATCCGTACACACTAATAGATTGGAATCCGTAGAAGGATTCGTAGTCCATTAATAATATATAAACCCTTGCATAAGTCCGACGTGACAATGTACATGAGCACGATTAATGAAGCGAATCGATCAAGGGAATTCACGTTGCAATAACGTAAATTCAATTTATAAATCATCAAATATAAATTTGATAAGTCGAATAAATATATAGCTCGTTAGTGGATTCCATAACGTTAGAAAACGATTAGGAACCATGTTGGAGCGACAGGAAACAAAGACACAAAATTAGGTGCTATGGATCAAAGTATGATCACTAAGGTGATCGATAATGCGTAATTCATATCACAACAACATACAGGAAATCAAAGGGATAACGGTTGTAATTTCGATCAACGAACGAATCGAAATCCCAAACTAGCACCCGAAGGTTTTAAACTACATCGAAAAAGACTCGAAGGATATCGAGTCGATAATTCACATTCTAGAGTCGTGAATCATATCAACAAGAGTATCGAATAAATTCGATATACAACATAAAGATTCACATCCTAAACAATGTGAATAGGCCAAGAAGAATCAACATTGGAAGAATCAAAGCCGATGAATCGAGCTGCTGAAATATGTGAATTCGTGAAGCTGAAGTTCACAAACGGAGTCCGAACGGTCCGAGCTCCGGTCGGGAAAGAGCCTGGATGGGGGTAGACTGTGGACTGAGGTCCCCTCTGGTCCATAGCAGAAAAACAGATTCAGACGTATGAATCATTTAGGTTAGACGTTTGACTTTGCACTGGGCCAGAAAGGTTTTAGTTCATTTTGACCCCAATTCAAACGTCTGAATTATTCCGGCTAGACGTCTGAATTACAATTCAGACGTCTGACCAATAATTTTCAGACTTCTGAATTTTGTTGCTTGAAACTATAATTATTTGGAGCAGGTCATACGTCTGCCGAAAAATATCCAGACGTCTGAATCCTGTTCCAGAGCACAATTTGCCTTGAAAACATGTTCAAAACGATATCGACGAATGCCCGAAGGCCTATGATGTTATGCACATGTATATGAGGCTTCAAGGACTAGCCGAAACAACTTATAACACCCAAATATGCATGCATAAACGTTCATACAAGAGATTAGCAATGGTTTTGACTTTAAATTCTAAGACGGGCGGATTTCCTAACCAAAGCAATCAAATACGATTCAAGCGACTTGTGAAGGCTTAGAACTATGTCGGGGGACAACGATTCATCATCAAATTCCGGAAGATGTAAATATGATTCAGAATCATCATCAAGCGATGAAGAGCCAAAAATCAGAAATTCAAAATTGTGTTTTACAGCAATTCAAAATTCAGAGAATGTCGAAGAAATGGATCTAAAAACCAGGTACGCCTTAATTAATTTTTAAATTTTTTGACTGAATAAATGTTTTGTTTGCTTTTCTTTGTTTTAAATTTGAAATTTAAAATTCAAACTTGAAATTTATATTTCAAACTTGAAATTTGAATTTTGAAATTTAAAATAATAATATTATAACAATAATAAATATAATAATAAATTTTGATTGTTTGTTAGGATTAATATTATTTCAGGAGATAGTTAAACCTAAAATATAAACCGATAATATAATAAAAGAAAGAAGTCAAAACAATATGTTTTTTGATTTCCTGCACGTATGTTGACATACAAAAAGGGTCATGTCAACAAAATGAAATTCAAATTTTGAAATTCAAAAGTTTAAACTTTCAAACCTGCCTCCATTTTTTTTAATTAGAAAATTCCAGTTCAAACTCTAGTTATTAACTTTGTTTGTCTACTTATTTTCTTATATCTTGTTTCAAAAAATATATATTAAAAGAATATTTTTTAAAATATAAATTTACTTTTCTTTTACTTTGTCTGTGATTGTCTCTGTGGTGCTTGATTCATATAGTTTGTCATAAAATTTTAGATTTTGTTTAAATTCCCAAAAACACTATTCATCCCCCTCTAGTGTTTGTTTTGCCTTAATGATCCATTCGGAAATCCCTAACACTAGAAGCATTGCAACCCTTCAAATCTTATAAATAATGGATCATCTCAAATTTTTTTATCAGTCTTCTTCTCCATCTTCATCTCCTTTCTTTACACCATTATATTTTTTTATTTTTGCACTTATACTCTACCGAATTCTATTCTATTTACTCAAAACTTCTTTTTTGCTCACTCTCTACTCATTACTCTCTGAATCGAAGTGCTATTGAAGAGTTATAAGACTAATGTAATGATTTGGGAAGTGCTTGTGTAATCGGTGTTTTCTTATAGCCGTGAAATCAAGGAACGGGAGAGGTGTTACCCATGTAGCCGTGAAATCAAGGAGACTATACTTGATCAAGTGTGAGGAATCGGTGTTATCCTTGTAGCCGTGAAATCAAGGAGGTTGTACTTGGATATTGATATAGTAATAAAACTCTGTGCAATCTAGCGTTGTGTAGGATTGGACATAAGAGCAATTCCAAACCAGTATAAAGTCCGGTGTGTTCTTTCCTTTTCTGCATTTTATTTTTGTTTATCTTTGTGTTTGTGTTTGATTCTGTGTCTGCGATTGTTTCTGTGGTGTTTGATTTATATAGTAGATCATATAAGTTTTAGATTTTGTTTAAATTCTCAAAAACACTATTCACCCTTAACAATCCATTCTGCAATCCCTAACATTTGCAACTTAAAATTATAAATTTAAATTAAGTACACATGATTTTAACATAAAACATAACTAAATATTCGTGAAAATTATTCTCTTACATGTGTTAATCATATATTGTTTGTAGAAAAAAAAATCACGAGTGAAGCATACATCATCATCACAAGCAAAATGTGTACACTCATAATAATAAGTGCATTTTACCCTATCATCAATTAATATTCAAAAACAAAAGAAATTTCTGCACTCTTGTTAATTCCAGAAGTTATTTATTTTCTCCTTGATTATCTCTCTATATTTTTGTTAAATTCTTCAATATTTATTCGACATTGTAATTATAACAATATATATACTATTCCCCTTTTTATTGTTTTACATTTAGATACCAGCATTTAATAAATTTAATAATGCAAATATTTCTTCCAGGTATTCTAATACTATTTGACAATTAAGTATATATTTAGAAATTAATTAGGCGAACTTAAGTTAAAACTATTCAAATAAACAACAAAGAATTTTTTTTTGTTAAATGGTCTAATAAATTCTAAAAAAAGACATGTGTATTACATTTATATTGTTTAAATGGAAAAGCTAATTTTTATTTCAAGTCCCCATAGTTTAAAGTTTTGGCAATTATATTTTATTTATTACAATGTTGTCTTTATCTTTAAATAAAGACATTTAATAAGTATTATAGTTATTTGCCGACTTCTCCTAAATTTTCTTATATGTTATACGTTTGTGTTCATATACGAGTTTATCAAGTGGTCTTAAATATAAATATTCTAATAAGTTTAGTTAAAAAATTACATTTTTTACTAATAAATCATAAAAGTTACAACTCACTCTATGTGCGACATTTGTATAGACAAAAATAGTTAAATCATTTTTTCATTCAAGTCCACGTAATTAAAACATATAAAAAGTTGCCTACGATTATCTTTTATCATTCCGTTCATAACTTTTCTTTCTTAAATTTAGGATTTAATACAAAGAAATGTATTTTTTTTCCATTTTAAAGTTCGGATTTCATTACATACATACATATATATACACACACACACACACACAATTTTTGCTTTCAAACAAGAGGGGTTCAATCCAGCGGTTCAACAGTTAATGGTGACAAAGGCCTTCTTTATCGATTCTACGCAATCTCCTCCCTTCCCATCCCTATCTTCACTGCCATCGTCTCTCTTCCCTCCTCTATATCATTCATTACCCTTGCTTTCGCATGCATAGTTGTAACTTTGAACTATGACTATTCCATATAAACCTAACCCTTTTCTCCTAACTACCCCTTATCATCAGATCCTCACTTCCTCTGATCCCTTTTTCCAAGCTTGCATCTGTCTTCCCTCCCAACCTGTGGTGTGGTGGCCTTTCTGGGTATTGTCAGGATTTCTGATGTTCCTTTGTAAGTAGATCTATTGAATACCCAGTTGTATGACACCCTATAATGTGCAACATGTTTATTCCAAGCGAGTTCGATATATTCATTGCCAGGTGATTTTATGTCCCGTGTTGTCTGGCCAGTTCCATAAGGGTTGGGGATGGCTCCAGTGTTTGTTTTTTCCTCCTGTGCAGTTTCGTTGGTTGTTTCTGGCTTTATTTGGCCGTGGTTTCGACTTGCTCGAGACTGGGAGTTTTGGTTCCAACGCGGAGTTATTTTGGTTAGTAGCAACTTCTCACACCTTGATCTGTTTTCGTGACTCATCTTCTATCAAGCCTATTGTGTTTAAGTTTTCTTTATTTAACGAGTTTCTTTGGGGAAGCAATGCGCAGTTTCTGCTTGGTGAGATATTGTGGAACGCTTTTCATCTCTTATTTGATTTTTTGGTTGTAATGGGACAAAGTGAGGTGTTTGATATGCAATGTTTTTGAGGTGTTGTCTTAGTTGCGATCAATTTGTAGGTAGGTTTGTGTTGCCTTGGGTTGATGGAATTAAGTTATTTATGTTTTGGGTCTATCTTTTGGATGTTAGGATTTGCTATAGCGAGCACGCATGTGGGTTTGTATGGTAATTGTTGTTGAGTTTTGCTTAGGTTGGTGTCGAGTTTAGGTGTTCTGGTTAATGTTCTCAGTCATCGTTATGGCAAGCTAGGTGAAGCTAATGCTCTCAGTTTGCTGTTCCGGTTGGATGTCATCCTTCCTTTCCTAATTCGACCCCCTAAGTTGGCCTTGCTGGTGATATCCCTGGGTACTATTCTCGTATGTGATTTGGTAGGGTCTATCTATGATAACCCAAACCCCCAATCCCGAGTGGAATGGATAACCGTTGGAATATAACACATTAAACGCAATAGCAGATCACTAAACATAGCATAATATATTACATCAGAGAATAATTTGCATCATTTTACAGCAACAAAAACAAGTATCAGAGTTACATCAACATTATAGGATCATATTAGTGCATAACATTGTCTTAGATAACGAATAATAACATAATGAAATTTAAAAGATAGTTTTTGACATATAGAGTCAAGTCAAAGTTCAAAATAAACACAAAAGGTCTACACTTCACCTTCAAGTCCAAAACAACTACAATAACTTTAGTACACATCCCAAAAGAAAGCAAGCTTAAAGACCTGTTCACTTAGCTGCCCATGTAAAAATTATGGGCATCTAGGTTTGCAAGGGAAAACAAATACTACGAGTCAGTCATGGTACTGGTAGGAGAAACCCTACAGTTAATTTAACTTATTTAAAATAAAGCATATCATGGGGACCACGCCATATAACACAGAACAGGTTTACTCCACACAAATGCAGTGCATTTAAAAGGAAATAAATAGTGCAATGCTTTTTTAAAAAAATGAAGTCATTATAAGACTCGGGTCTCATCACACAATGCAACGCAAGCCCGTGGATAGAGTTTTACCTTATAATTTCTAAACATGCTTGATACGAGAAAATAAAAATCATTTGATATTATTATTAGTGTCTAATTTGAATACAGGTTCGAAAATAAATGTATCAATCTTATATGACATAATACCCCATCCTATAATGTCGTTGTAGGTATACAACTAAAACCGTAAAGTGTTGTATTAGAATTTGGATTTCCATCATGAGCCGAGGAAAGGGATCCTTCCTCATTCGAATTTCGGAACATCTCTAGCTAAATGTCCTAGGGAACTACCAATCCCTTTGGGGCACTAGGGTCGTTCAGTAGTATGTTGCTGATTGGCATTTCCTGAACAATACATTACCCAGTACTATTGGACCTCTTGGTCAGTACGTCGACCACCATGGCCTTGTGTAGCTATATCCGAGGCGCCTTGATTCCAACATCCACATAAGTGAAAATAACTGTGATTCGTATGATGGAATCACCCTAACTAGAAAGAAACGCATGTCCTCCCTACTGTCCGTCATCTCATTTTTGACACATACCAGGATGTGAAGCTCGCAAATTAACGCCATAACACAAACCTACGGTGTATCATCCATGCTTTTATTACATCCATAAAACTCTGCTTTTCAATAAAAGTTGTGACCTATGCATCTCTGCATGCCACATAGTCATTCCATACAATACAACTGATAGCTACCGATATATAACTTCTAAGCTCATACGTCTTACAGAAGGGTGTTAAGCTAAGAGAACAAATTCTCCACCACCAAATAGATATATATCTAGTAGAGATCAATTAATACATCATTCAATACCATGTCTAACACACAATACATTTACAAATCCATTCTAGGTCTGAACGAAACCATAGGCACCTTATTCCCCATCCCATATGCCCAATACAAGAGAGAGGCCCTCACACATCCGGATAATCAACAAGTACGTCCGGACAAATGCCACTTTAACCCCTTCAAGGGAATTACCCATATCTAGGGCATTAGCTGTAATCCATTCAATGTGAAGATTTCTGGTCTTGCACCATCTTCAATCTCTTCGACATTTAGTCGTCGTCCAATTATTCAAAATGTGTTTAACCTTGTTTTTTCGAATAATTTGCGCCAAAATAAATCCAATCAAATCAAATCCATATTTGGATTATTGATTCACAATTAAGTTTCCTTTAATTGGTTACATTTCATAAGATATAAAATCTTATTCTTATTTCCTTATAATCTCTTCCTTTTAGCAACCTTCAACGAATTCTTTTCGTTGATAAGTCTTTTGTTTATTCATTTTAATTTTCACATTTAAAAGTCGGATTTGTTTCTTTCTTCAATAACCGGGATGGACAAATTTCAACTGAGATTTCCGATCTTCCTCCAGATCTATGCTTCGTAACTATAGATCCTTCAAATCCTATGTGAATCTGATTGAAAACTGGAGATCAAGCCACTGGGGAATTAGGATCTGGCATTGTCAGCGAAAGTGTTGAATCACTTCCAACTCCTCATAACCAATTGGCCGGTTCTTCACCTTTTTCGTGCATTTGGTATGTTTGTAGTCTTTGAAATTTTGCATACAATTTGGGGTTGTTTTCAGTCTGAAGTCTTAATTTGTGTTTGAAGGCGTGAAATGAGCCAATTATCTGATTCATTCTTTCGGTGATCAGGGAAGCAGATTCAAATGTATTTGGTAGAATATTCATATGAATCTGTTAAGTATGCCATAGGATTTTAATGAATTGGTCAAGAGGCGATATGATTTTGGTAACTGTAATGATGTTGTGGGCCTCCTCATTGTAATTGGCTTGCCCGTCTCCTATTTCAAGGATTCCAGTATGTTATTACACCCAACCCAACGCCATGTTCCAGTACCTTGAAGTAAATTTACTCCCAATGATTTGATTATTAAGTATTTGTTGTATGGTGTTCAAATCCGAAACTAGGGCAGATCGTGATTAGTTGTTGGTTTGGATTCTTGTATTGAATTTTACGTATACTATGTGATCGAAGTTAGGGTAGTATTTCTTTTACCCCTTATAGTTCATAAATTCCAATGCTTTGATTTTCTGAATTTTCCCAATATTTTGATGTTCCTCTTGAAGCTTGGGATTTTAAAGTTGATTGGTGATGATATTTTTCAGATCCATATATTCATAGC
This sequence comes from Allium sativum, assembly GCA_030737875.1. Lineage (NCBI taxonomy): Eukaryota > Viridiplantae > Streptophyta > Magnoliopsida > Asparagales > Amaryllidaceae > Allium > Allium sativum. Next base: position 298,283,432 of record CM060925.1, on the reverse strand, counting down.
GTGTAGAACCATATGGTTTTCTAGGGGATCTAGGATTCCAGTAATATAGTTTGAACCCAATGATCTATTACAGTTCTTCGTATTCTGGAGTATAAAGGATTGGTCAAGAGTTTGATTTACTCCTGCACTAAAAAGATCATGGACTGGAGTTTTTTGGGTAGTAGTTAAGGCATAATATGAAGATTTGGGATGATTTTTTTGTTCATTCGGTTACTTCTACATAAATAAATGACACGGCTTTCAAGAATACAACTGGAATTCTGAATTTAACACAAATAAACGGAAACCTATTTTATGTTTGAGGTGAAGTGCAGGGGGATCGCACTTGGTGGGGAGTGGTGCAGCAAGTTGCGCTAAGTGGGATTGGCCTCATCATGGGCCTGTTTTATGTTTTTGCATTAAATTTACCTGTATTTCCTATTTTTGTTTTTCGCTTTTATTTTAGTTTGTAACGGTTAGTATGCTAAGCTTCCTTAGGACTGTTTTTTATTAGATAATAAAATTAAGCCAATTTTCAATATATATATATATATAATACGTCGAATTGCATCAAAACCATATTATATATTATTTAAAACATATATAATAATTTTCCAACTTCACATTTTAACAACTCAACTTAAAAATCATATACTTTCAATATACTTATATTATAGTAATATTATAATGATTAAAATAATATCAGTTTTTGAACTTCCATATTTTTGTTCCAAATCTTCATGTCATTCGTTATAAAAATAAATAAGGAACTTTCGAAAAGAAACTTCTTTTAAAATATCATCTAGATAGCCTAATAAAACTTTACTTTGAAAAGTTACTTTTGATTTCAAATCAAAAACTTTGACAAGCCAAAATCGAGTGATAGTTAATTTAAAATAATTTGCTACTATTATGGAAATTCATCGATATTTTATTGTCGTAGCGTCCATCCAAAATCGGACCTCAAAATGAAAGTTTGATTTTTCAGCTATTATTACATAAATATTCATTAAAAGTCATTTCTCTTAATGGAGACTCAACCAATGAATCGATAATCATTTTTATTATTCATTTTCACACAGTGTACATTATAACATTCAGTTATCCATCACTCTGCATCCATTACACACAAAAAGTGCACTATATCATATAAGCCTTAAATTAAATAAATAACGCTTATACAATTATGTCAATTCCACAGGTTGACAATCTACACACTTGGGATTAAGATCAGTGTTTATCTTCACCCTGGTACCTCTGTGTGGTTTTCAATACTGTCACAAACAATCTTGACTTGTCTATACACTTGTGAGATGTGAAAAAAATATCATTCCAATACCCATATGGGGTTTACATCAATATCCATGTAGCTCACATACACACAAGGGAGACGTGTGAATTACTGTCATTCCAATACTCATGTGGGGTTTGCTATTCAATCAATTGGCTTATATACGCACTTGGGAGATGTGTAAAAATATCATCCTGATAACCGTGTGGGTTTTAAATCATAATCCATGTAGCTTATCTACACACATGAGAGACGCGTAGGCGTACTATCATCTCAAGACCCGTGTGGGATTTGCATTTCATTCATATACAACTAATAAACAATGGTTAATAAATTGCACATCCAAAACCATTTAAGGTCCAACCAATTTCCAATCAATACCGTTTAAAATTCAGGTGTTGTTACTTAATCAACATCACAAATAACAAATAAAAATCACATTTTTATCAAACTTCTCAATGTTTAACCTAACAAATAATTTGTGTAATCAGTGTTATACATTTTAATCAACAATTTGCAGTTAATTTAATCCCTATCTATGTGAGTTTTGGTTTCTCCCTGTAACGACCCAGAAAATCTGAACCAATTTAAAAAATTTTAATTGGCTAAAATAATGGATTTTAAATATTTAAAATAAATATTTTAAGTAATGGCGATGAAAACTGAGTTGAATCGACATTTGAAAACGAATATAATTAATTATAATTATATATAGAATTGAAAATAGCGCGGTAGTTCGAAAATTCGATTTCTAATTTCAAATGAATATACAGAATTCAATATAAGTCAGAATTGAACGAAACAAGAAATATTTGAATCTGTATAACTATATCTTTATAACGAAGTTAACAAACTGGGATTTCATCTTAGAAATGATAAGATATGTCCAGTTTAAAATTAGAAATAGTCGCTGTGGAATTTATATATATTTTTATATATATAAGGCCCTTAAAAATAGCAATTTTGCAGATGACCTCGGATTTCGACGAAACCACTTTTGTTGGGTCCGCAGTGTCAAGTTATTGCTAGGTTTCAAATTTCATAATTTTTCGAATCAATATGTGAGCGTGGCAAAAGAAAACGCGTTTGACCAGTTTTTGTCGATTTTAATCGAATGGAAATTGGCCATTTTTCAAACGGCCTCAGAATTAGACGAAACTAGTTTTGTTAGGACCGTATCGTCAATACGAAGCTAGAAAATATTTTTCTGGAATTTTTCTAGTTAGTATGTGACCCCGGTAATATGAAATGTGCGTTTAAAATTCAATATAGTGATTTAAATGTAAATTCAAAAGGAAACCGATTGTAATGATCAAACCAGCTTGCGATACATATCCCATTGTGTTCGGAATGGGGGTAAAACGCTATGGATGACAGGCGGTGGGCCTCGTTTCGAGGTCGTATGTAAAAGTCAACCCTTTTGCAAATTTAAATAATAAAATAATAAAAAAAAAATTAATTTTTAATTCTTCCCTCCCCCCTTTTTCTCTTCTGCTTGGCCCCCCCCGTTCATTATAATCTCAGAAACGAAAAAGAAAAAAAAAAAAGCAAAAAACCTAAATCGCCCGCGCCGCCCCCCCCCCCCCCCCCTGATCCCTCGAGCGCCGACGAAGAGCCGCCGCCTCCTCCCTCGAAGCCGCCTCCTCCTCCCAGCGCCCACACCCCGAAGACCCAAGCCGCCGTCCATACCTCGAAGCCAGCGCCGAGGTGACCATCGCCGCCCGTTCGAGACCCTAGCCGCCACCTCGAAGCCCTCCGTCGAACTGCAGAAACCTCCCCCCTTTTTTTTGCAGCTAATTCGGTGAGCTATATTTATTTATTTATTTTCTTTTTTTTTCTTATTCTTTAAAACTGTTTTGTTTAAAAAAAAAAAAAAGTTTGAAACTGAGATTTTATTTTGTTTAAAGTTTAAAACTGATTTTAATTTAAAGTTTAAAACTGATTTTAATTTAAAGTAAAAAAAAACTGATTTTATAAAAGTATATAAAAAAAAAACTGTTTTTATAAAGCAATTAAAAACTGTTTTTTTATAAAGCAATAAAAAACTGTTTTATGTTTAAAAAGGGTTAACAACTGAATTTTATAAAAAGAATTGAAGAACTGATTTTTTTCAAAGTTAAAACTGAATTTAAAAAAAAAAAGATTTTAAAAACTGTTTTTTTTTTAAAAAAAAAGAAACTAAAAACTGCATTTTTATGAAAGAATAAAACTGATTTATAAAAAGTATAAAAACTGTGATTTATAAAAATATAAAAACTGGTTTTCTTGAAAGATTGAAAACTGATTTCTTTCAAAAGTAAAAATTATATTTTTATATGTTGAGAGAAAAAGTAAAAATCATATTTTTATATATTGAATAGCGTAGTAAAAATTCTATTTTTACATATGCAGAGAATACGGGTGAAAGCGACAAATAGGCGAAGATTTTATTAAGAAGAGTCTCGCAGTTGGATAGCTATTGGTGAGATTTCTGATTTAAAAATATAAATATATGTGTGTGAATATGAAAGTGAATTGCTATATATTTATATATATATATATATATATACGCCCCTCGTCCACAAACCATGGACGATATTTATTGATTGAAATTGTTGTGATAATTGGTTGATGACGAATGGTTGTTTGGGATAGTTTGTGATTGATATTGGTTGTATGTGGTTGAAAAATACCCATTTGTGGTTGTGAAATATTTGGTTGAAACCACATAGGATTAGTTTGTGGAAATGAAATAAATATATACATGCCGCCTGCGTGCGAACTAGATGCATGTTTCCCATTGTCAAAAACCGCGAGGTTTTAAGGTAGAGCGAGGAGCCGTACTAGGGACGGTGCCGGTGTAACTACCCTGCCGTTATGCTGCCGAAATTTTGAATAATATTTGTGTGTTTGAATTATTTTCATATGCTTAAACTATATTTATTCATTGTATAGAAAACATTCATGTGTTGAATTGATATTCATTCGTTGTTTAGAAATTCATGTGTTGAATGATATTCATATTTTGAAATAAATTGTTCGATAACAAAAATCACATTTTTATCTATATATAAAAACTATTGAAAACATTCATGTGTTGAATTGATATTCATTCGTTGTTTAGAAATTCATGTGTTGAATGATATTCATATTTTGAAATAAATTGTTCGATAACAAAAATCACATTTTTATCTATATATAAAAACTATTGAAAACATTCATGTGTTGAATTGATATTCATTCGTTGTTTAGAAATTCATGTGTTGAATGGTATTCATATTTTGAAATAAATTGTTCGATAACAAAAATCACATTTTTATCTATATATAAAAACTATTGAAAACATTCATGTGTTGAATTGATATTCATTCGTTGTTTAGAAATTCATGTGTTGAATGGTATTCATATTTTCAAATAAATTGTTTGATGGTAGAAGTCGCCTTTTATCGACTATCTGAAACGTGTAAAATAATCTGGTTTCAAAAGAAATGGTTTTATGATAAAAATCCTATTTTTATCACTTATATGAACGATATAGAAAAATAGTGTCTTTGAAATGAATTGTTTTACAATAAAAATCACATTTTTTTTGTATGCATAAATCGTTGAAATGTGAAGTGTTAAAAATAGCCACTTGTTCAAAATAAACATATACGAGTTGAAATATTCATTAATTAACTAATGAAATGATTTACGCCTAATTATGTAACGTTAGAATGAATGGTGTTTTTAAACCAAATAGAAATCAAATATGAAGTCGAATAGAAAATGAAAAATGATATGAACTGTATATATATGTACATGCAATATTCATTGAACAGGTTATAGCAAAGGGGCTAGAGAAGAGGAATCAAATTTTGTGCCCGACAAATAGGTACACATTTACTGATTTGTTTGGGTGATGATTTTGAGCCTATTGGCTAGCCGCTTGGCTTCTTCTTTTTCTTTTTGAGACTAGAAGGACCGGGACGCTATTTGCGATTTCCCGACGCTCCCGGTGCAGGGGAGGTTATGGCGAAATTTTTCCAAAATTTAAGGTGTTAGAAAAATATTTGAATTGAAAACGATATGAAAATCGTTGAATGAACTATATTTATATAAATATATAAATATAAATAAAATTAAAACGAAACGAAGCCGTGCAGTTCGTATTTTGAAACCGTGATTTCAAACGACTAGTACGGGAAATCCGACAATTGGATTTTCCCGAAACCTCAACCGTCGGGTTCGCCTTGGAATAATCTTTCCAACGACACCAACCTTGTTAAAATCCAACGGTTGGATTGTCTGGAATGTTTAATTCAATTCTGAAGAAAAACAGCGTCAGAAACGATTATATTTAATTATATATATAAATATAATTATATTTAATCGAATAACGACGCTGCAGTTCGTATTTTGAAATCGAAATTTCAAACGATTGTACCGGGAGATCCGACCGTCGGATTTTCCCGAAACTGGAACCGTTGGATTCGTTTTGAAAAGACCTTTCTAATGATGTAAATTTTGTGAAGATCCAACGGTTAGATTTTCAGATATGTGTAAATCAAATCTGAAGAAAAACAGCGCCACGGCCACGTTATGGCCCGAAACGTCGTTTTGAATATAATGGCTATTTTAAAATAAATAAAAATAGGGATAAATAGTTATAAAATATCGTAAGCGATATGGAATGGAAATAAACTGAATTTGCTTGATTTATGTGATGTTTGATGGTTGAATGTGTTTGGTGTAAAACTATATAAAGAACACAATTGGTGTTGTCGAATAATTTAACCATTGAAATAAATCGATTTGAAATTCTAAATATACGTGAATTATTTGAAAAGGCCGAGTTAATTCTCATTTCGAATAATCGACCGACGATTGAAATTCGAAGATGAAGACGATGGTCGAAGACCGGAGATCTTCACCTCGTTTGGATGGTAACCGAGATCCTGATTGGGAGGCATCCCGAAATATGGATAATGAGTGGTGATCGTTCAGACGTACGTGTTGATCGAAGGGTTTGCGAGGTATTTAGTGCCTCCGGTTTCATTCAGACCCAGAACGGACTTGTAAATGGACTGTGTGTCTGACATAGGATTTATTCTGTGTGGCATGCTAAGATGCAGTGATCAGGGCTTCTGTTGAAAAGCAAAGTCTTGTGGTGATGATCAAAGCACCGCCTGTGTGGCGTAGCTTTGTGTATAACGTGAATTCGCGAGCCTCACACCCCGGTAGGAACCTAAAACGGGAGGAAGGACCTCAGGGAGGGCATGCGTTTCTTTCTAGCTAGGGTGGTGTCAGTGACCTACCAGCCCTGACATTTATATACTTTTCACCTATGTGGTTGTTGCTGTTGCGAGGCGCCTCGGTTTGATCGGACGATCCGGGTCCGATGGAGTCATTCGTTGGCTCGTTTACGCCCCAAAGGGCGGGGAAACGTATTGTTCAGGCACTATAATCCACATCGGTGGACCGGCCCTGTCGCTCCAAGGGGCAGTTGCGGCTGTTCCTGTGGCTCGGGCTAGAGAGTCACGAATTCGGTAAGGACTATCTTTTGCCTTGGTTCATGACGGAAATCCAATTTCCAAATACGTGATCGTGCAGTTTTGATTGTATATATATATGGCGACATGATATATGGTACCCATGCCGTCTATGATTGATAGTTATGATTTGAAATTGTTTTCAAAACATATACACACTAGTAATAATATCAAATGCCTTTGTTTTATTCGTATCAATCATATTTTGACCGTTATAAGGTAAAACTTTATCCTCCGGCTTGCGTTGCATTGTGTGATGGGAACTGAGTCTTATAACGGTTTCATTTTTATAAAAAGCATATCGATGTTAAAAAGAAAGATTTGTTTTAAAGCACTGGCAATCCAATGGAGTAAACCCGTTCCACGAAAGTGGCGTGGTCCTGTGATTAGCCAATTATATATGTGTTGAGTGGATTTCTCATACCAGTCCCATGACTGACTCGTAGTTTGTTTCACTTTCAAACTCGGGTGCCCCTTTTTCTACACGGGCAGCCTTGTATTCAGGTTTAGCTGGTTCTTTCTGGATAGCTGGAGCTGAAGATGGATTCTATCATTTATTTCTTTTTATGCTGTTCAGCTCCTATTGTACATATTTTGTTTATTTCCGCTGTAGACATTTATGTATAGCTGAACTGTATTTGTACTAAGTAAGATCCTGTATACTGTGTAACTCTGATGATTACTTTTATCCAGTATATTTTGTTGTTCATTCTGGTGTATTTATTTAATTCTGTTCTGCTATTATATGTTTCTGTGTTATATTCCAAAGATAACCTTGTTTCCGTGAGAACGGGAAATCGGGTCGTCTCAACGTGGTATCAGAGCTTTGGTTAAGCTTAGTTCTGGAATATAACATTTGAACGAACTCGTCAGAAATAGAACCAGTAGTGTTCTTGGACGGGTAACTCTATACAGATAGGATCAGTAATATCCTAGTATGAGTAAAGCAGAATGAAATTACACCTTGATAGACACATTTACATTTGAAGTATGTGTTTCTATATTTTAAAAATACCTTTTCTGTGACCTGACACTTGGTCTGCAATTTGCAGAAGTTCTAGAAAATGAGTGTCAGAAACAGAAGGAATGCAGAGCCGGATATTGAGGCCCTATTAATCAAATATCGAAATATGGGTGGAATACCGTTCTCTGGTGAAGAATCTATTATGAAGACACAAGCTTGGATTCGTTCGGCTGAGAAAATCTTCGAAGCATTGAAGCTTAGGGATGACCAGAAAAGATTACTGGCCTCCTGGGCATTCAAAGATGAAGCTTTGTTTTGGTGGGATTCAGTTATAGAGAATAATCCAGAAGGTGATATCACCTGGGATAGATTCAAAGTGATTTTCTTAGAAAGATTTACTCCTCCCGAAGCGACCGAGCGACTATGCGACGAATTTTCTTATCTGATACAAGGAGACATGACAATTCCCGAATATCATAAGAAATTCAATGAACTAGCTCACTTTGCTCCTCATCTAATTCAAAATCCGAAGAGTAAAAATATGAGGTTTATTCACGGGCTTCAAAGGAAATACCAGAATAAAGTATTGGGGCATGTGAAGCTTCCTTTTTCTGAAATGATATATATGGCCTATCAGTATGAAGATCTCCATAAAAAAGGAATGTTATGCGACGAAGAAGAAGTCAGTTCTAGTGACATAGCAAAGTCAGAAGCTGATATTCCTGAGGCAAGTACAATGTCTGAGATCAGTAAGAAGGCCAGTGCCAAGAGAAAAAGGGCCAAATCAGAGGAGAAACTAGTAACGACAACTGTATGCTCTAACTGCAATAAGCAAGGACATCTCTCGATAAGTTGCCGATCTCTAAAGAAACAAAGAAAGAAAGGATCTGAGTCTATTAAGAAGTTTCAAGAGACTAGAGAATGCAGCATTTGCCATCGGTTTGGTCATGTAAAACAGGATTGCCGGCTATTAAAGGCAACCAAGGGGGCTCAAGTAAATGAAGTAGCAGAAACCTCGGCACCCTCGGATAATCAGGGAAGATCTGATGTTTTGGAAGGCACGCTCAATGTCAAAAACATTCCAGTTAAAGTACTGTTTGACACAGGCGCGTCGCGAAGCTTTATTGCAAAGAGTGCAGTCAAGAAACTGGACTTGAATTTGAAAAAGCTCAAAGAGCCCATGGCTGTTCAGAATCCAGTTGGGGGTTCCATCAATCTCAGTTGGATTTGTGCAGTGCCCGCCTCTTTTTCTTGCTATAAATTCCCCATTGTCTCTATCATCATGAATTTTAATGAATTCGATCTTATTCTGGGATTGGATTGGCTAACCAAATATGAAGCTGAAGTTAAATGCGCCGAGAGAGTGGTTAAAGCAAAGGCCCAATCGGGGAATTATATAACCATACCATGTGAAGGCCCGACTTCAAATAGAAAAGATTTCTGGTCAGCTCTCGATGTTTCTCCAACTCAAATAGAAAATATCCCTGAAATCATTGAGAATATTCCTGACCTCATTAAAGATATCCCTGTCGTCAAGGATTATGCGGATGTGTTTGAGGAAGTCGTTCGCTTACCTCCGCAGAGAGAAATAGATTTCAAGATTGCTTTAGTTCCCAATGCAAGGCCGGTAGTTCATGCTATTCGAAGAATGTCCTTGAAAGAGAAGGAGGAATTAGACAATCAAACACGACAGCTTGTATGGAAAGGTCTGATCAGGCCTAGTTTCTCTGATTGGGGTGCAGCAGTGGTATTTGTCCCAAAATCTGACGGTACTCTACGGCTATGTGTGGATTATCGTGATTTAAACAAGCAGACTATAAAGAACAAATATCCATTGCCGCGGATAGATGATTTGTTGGATCGATTAAATGGAGCACAAGTATTTTCACGAATGGACCTAGCTACAGGTTTCCATCAACTTCGAATTGCCGAAGAGTGTGTTCCAATGACAGCGTTCAGAGGTCCCGACCTATTCTACGAGTGGTTAGTAATGCCGTTCGGCTTATGTAACGCTCCAGCCTATTTCGTCGATCTAATGAACAGGGTATTCAGAGGAGTTTTGAATAAATTTGTTCTGGTTTTTATTGATGATATTCTAATCTTCTCTAAATCAAAGGCCGAACATGAAAAGCATCTGGAACAAGTTTTGGAAATTCTCAGACGGAATGTATTAAAAGCAAAGTTTTCCAAGTGTATATTCTGGCAAGATGAAGTGAAATTTCTGGGCCATGTTGTATCGAAAGATGGAATCGCTGTGGATCCAAGCAAAATCACAGCTATTCAGAATTGGAAACAGCCCAGTACTCCCACTGAAGTCCGCAGTTTTCTCGGATTGGCTAGCTATTACCGAAAGTTCGTTAAAGACTTTTCGAAGATATCTGGTCACTTAACGAAGCTCACAAAGAAGCATTCTAAGTTCAAATGGACTCAAGAAAATGAGGAGGCTTTTGAAGAGCTAAAGTTGAGATTAACGACTGCTCCAGTGTTAACCATCATCGATGGCAACCAAGATCTAAAAGTATGGACTGATGCTTCTAGAGAAGGCCTTGGCGCAGTGTTAATGCAAAGAGGCCAGGTAATTGCTTATGCTAGCCGTCAACTGAAGCCACATGAGAAAAACTACGTAACTCATGATCTTGAGTTATTGGCTATCATATTCTCTTTGAAAATCTGGAGACACTATCTTCTGGGCGAGAGGTTTGAACTGTTTACAGACCACCAGTCATTAAAGTATTTGTTCACTCAGAAGGATTTAAACCTGAGGCAACAACGTTGGCTGGAGTTTCTAGCAGCATATGACTTTGAAATTATATATACTCCAGGAAAAGCCAATGTCGTGGCTGATGCATTAAGCAGAAAGAATGTAATGATCGCCAGTTTTATTATCACGACTTCATTGCTAGATAAGATATCTGCTCTTCAGGAGGATGATCACTTCATTCAGAAGATCAGAAGGATAATTCAACAAGGCGAACCCTCGAGTTTTCAAGTTGATAATGAGGGGATTCTAAGGCTCAAAGGTCGAATATGCGTTCCTAACATTCCTGAACTTCGAAAGGAAGTATTGGATGAATGCCATAAGTCAAAACTCAGTATCCATCCGGGAGTAAGCAAAATGTATAATGACATCAAACGCACTTTCTGGTGGAAGTCGATGAAAAGGGACATTTCCTTATATGTTAGCCGATGCCCTACTTGCCAGCTAGTCAAGAGTGATCAACAGAAATTGGCTGGATTATTACAACCACTGGAAGTTCCTGGCTGGAAGTGGGAACATATTTCTATGGATTTTATTGATGGTTTGCCCAGAACCAGAAAGGGAAATGACAGTATTTGGGTGATCGTAGATCGCTTCACGAAGACCGCCCATTTTATACCTGTCAAATCAAATAGAACCGCTCAGAGTCTGGCGCAGATATACTTCAGGGAAATAGTTAGACTACATGGAGTGCCGCTCAGCATAGTAAGTGATAGAGATACAATATTCACTAGCAAATTCTGGGAAGCATTTCAAGTCGAGCTGGGAACGAAGTTAAACCTAAGCACCGCTTATCATCCTCAGACAGACGGTCAGACTGAGAGGGTGAATCGCATTCTAGAAGATCTATTGCGGGCTTGTGTTATAGATTTCGGTGGATCATGGGAAGACAATTTACATTTGGCTGAGTTCTCTTATAACAACAGCTACCAGGCGAGTCTGACAATGTCGCCATTCGAAGCATTGTATGGTAGACCGTGCCGATCTCCTGCTTGTTGGGTCGAGCCTGGAAATAGACTTGTGTTGGGCCCCGATATGATTCGAGAAGCGGCCGACAAAGTCGATTTTATTAAGAAGCGATTACTCGCCGCTCAAAGCCGACAAAAGAGCTATGCTGATAAAAGAAGAAGAGATATATCCTTTGAGGTTGGCGACTATGTGTATTTGAAAGTATCGCCGATGAGAGGAGTTATCAGGTTCGGTAAAACTGGAAAGTTAGCGCCTAAATTTATTGGTCCGTTTCCTATTCTGGAACGGATTGGAACTCTCGCATATAAAGTTAAACTGCCTGACTGGTTGCTTGGTGTGCATGATGTATTTCACATATCTCAACTTCGAAAGCACGTTCATGATCCAGACTTGATCGTGGAAGAAGCAGCTCAGCAGGACATTGAAATTACTCCAGAATTAGCTGTGAGGCGAGAGCCGCTAAAGATTATCGGCAAAGAAACCAAAGAGCTGAGGAACAAGAAGGTTCACTTAGTCAAGGTGCAATGGAGTGGAGATCCGCGAGATTGTACTTGGGAAACAGAGGAGAGCATTCAGAAAGCTTATCCTAGATGCCGAGTAGATATCTCTGATTGACTCTGGTGCAAGGTACATTTAACCTACTTTGCATTACCTTTTAATTCTCTATTCTGTTGCTATTTTCTTCCCATGGATGTGCATTGTTTATTCTATACTCTGAATATTAAAAACAAATTGGTTGTTGTATTGTGGGATTGTAGATTTATCAAACCACTTTCGACTTTATTCCTTTTCGGGGACGAAAAGTTTTAAGTGGGGGAGATTGTAACGACCCAGAAAATCTGAACCAATTTAAAATTTTTTAATTGGCTAAAATAATGGATTTTAAATATTTAAAATAAATATTTTAAGTAATGGCGATGAAAACTGAGTTGAATCGACATTTGAAAACGAATATAATTAATTATAATTATATATAGAATTGAAAATAGCGCGGTAGTTCGAAAATTCGATTTCTAATTTCAAATGAATATACAGAATTCAATATAAGTCAGAATTGAACGAAACAAGAAATATTTGAATCTGTATAACTATATCTTTATAACGAAGTTAACAAACTGGGATTTCATCTTAGAAATGATAAGATATGTCCAGTTTAAAATTAGAAATAGTCGCTGTGGAATTTATATATATTTTTATATATATAAGGCCCTTAAAAATAGCAATTTTGCAGATGACCTCGGATTTCGACGAAACCACTTTTGTTGGGTCCGCAGTGTCAAGTTATTGCTAGGTTTCAAATTTCATAATTTTTCGAATCAATATGTGAGCGTGGCAAAAGAAAACGCGTTTGACCAGTTTTTGTCGATTTTAATCGAATGGAAATTGGCCATTTTTCAAACGGCCTCAGAATTAGACGAAACTTGTTTTGTTAGGACCGTATCGTCAATACGAAGCTAGAAAATATTTTTCTGGAATTTTTCTAGTTAGTATGTGACCCCGGTAATTTGAAATGTGCGTTTAAAATTCAATATAGTGATTTAAATGTAAATTCAAAAGGAAACCGATTGTAATGATCAAACCAGCTTGCGATACATATCCCATTGTGTTCGGAATGGGGGTAAAACGCTATGGACGACAGGCGGTGGGCCTCGTTTCGAGGTCGTATGTAAAAGTCAACCCTTTTGCAAATTTAAATAATAAAATAATAAAAAAAAATTAATTTTTAATTCTTCCCTCCCCCCTTTTTCTCTTCTGCTTGCCCCCCCCCCCCGTTCATTATAATCTCAGAAATGAAAAAGAAAAAAAAAAAAAGCAAAAAACCTAAATCGCCAGCGCCGCCCCCCCCCCCCCGATCCCTCCAGCGCCGACGAAGAGCCGCCGCCTCCTCCCTCGAAGCCGCCTCCTCCTCCCAGCGCCCACACCCCGAAGACCCAAGCCGCCGTCCATACCTCGAAGCCAGCGCCGAGGTGACCATCGCCGCCCGTTCGAGACCCTAGCCGCCACCTCGAAGCCCTCCGTCGAACTGCAGAAACCTCCCCCCTTTTTTTTGCAGCTAATTCGGTGAGCTATATTTATTTATTTATTTTCTTTTTTTTTTCTTATTCTTTAAAACTGTTTTGTTTAAAAAAAAAAAAAAAGTTTGAAACTGAGATTTTATTTTGTTTAAAGTTTAAAACTGATTTTAATTTAAAGTTTAAAACTGATTTTAATTTAAAGTAAAAAAAAAAACTGATTTTATAAAAGTATATAAAAAAAAAACTGTTTTTATAAAGCAATTAAAAACTGTTTTTTTATAAAGCAATAAAAAACTGTTTTATGTTTAAAAAGGGTTAACAACTGAATTTTATAAAAAGAATTGAAGAACTGATTTTTTTCAAAGTTAAAACTGAATTTAAAAAAAAAAAGATTTTAAAAACTGTTTTTTTTTTAAAAAAAAGAAACTAAAAACTGCATTTTTATGAAAGAATAAAACTGATTTATAAAAAGTATAAAAACTGTGATTTATAAAAATATAAAAACTGGTTTTCTTGAAAGGTTGAAAACTGATTTCTTTCAAAAGTAAAAATTATATTTTTATATGTTGAGAGAAAAAGTAAAAATCATATTTTTATATATTGAATAGCGTAGTAAAAATTCTATTTTTACATATGCAGAGAATACGGGTGAAAGCGACAAATAGGCGAAGATTTTATTAAGAAGAGTCTCGCAGTTGGATAGCTATTGGTGAGATTTCTGATTTAAAAATATAAATATATGTGTGTGAATATGAAAGTGAATTGCTATATATTTATATATATATATATATACGCCCCTCGTCCACAAACCATGGACGATATTTATTGATTGAAATTGTTGTGATAATTGGTTGATGACGAATGGTTGTTTGGGATAGTTTGTGATTGATATTGGTTGTATGTGGTTGAAAAATACCCATTTGTGGTTGTGAAATATTTGGTTGAAACCACATAGGATTAGTTTGTGGAAATGAAATAAATATATACATGCCGCCTGCGTGCGAACTAGATGCATGTTTCCCATTGTCAAAAACCGCGAGGTTTTAAGGTAGAGCGAGGAGCCGTACTAGGGACGGTGCCGGTGTAACTACCCTGCCGTTATGCTGCCGAAATTTTGAATAATATTTGTGTGTTTGAATTATTTTCATATGCTTAAACTATATTTATTCATTGTATAGAAAACATTCATGTGTTGAATTGATATTCATTCGTTGTTTAGAAATTCATGTGTTGAATGATATTCATATTTTGAAATAAATTGTTCGATAACAAAAATCACATTTTTATCTATATATAAAAACTATTGAAAACATTCATGTGTTGAATTGATATTCATTCGTTGTTTAGAAATTCATGTGTTGAATGATATTCATATTTTGAAATAAATTGTTCGATAACAAAAATCACATTTTTATCTATATATAAAAACTATTGAAAACATTCATGTGTTGAATTGATATTCATTCGTTGTTTAGAAATTCATGTGTTGAATGGTATTCATATTTTGAAATAAATTGTTCGATAACAAAAATCACATTTTTATCTATATATAAAAACTATTGAAAACATTCATGTGTTGAATTGATATTCATTCGTTGTTTAGAAATTCATGTGTTGAATGGTATTCATATTTTCAAATAAATTGTTTGATGGTAGAAGTCGCCTTTTATCGACTATCTGAAACGTGTAAAATAATCTGGTTTCAAAAGAAATGGTTTTATGATAAAAATCCTATTTTTATCACTTATATGAACGATATAGAAAAATAGTGTCTTTGAAATGAATTGTTTTACAATAAAAATCACATTTTTTTGTATGCATAAATCGTTGAAATGTGAAGTGTTAAAAATAGCCACTTGTTCAAAATAAACATATACGAGTTGAAATATTCATTAATTAACTAATGAAATGATTTACGCCTAATTATGTAACGTTAGAATGAATGGTGTTTTTAAACCAAATAGAAATCAAATATGAAGTCGAATAGAAAATGAAAAATGATATGAACTGTATATATATGTACATGCAATATTCATTGAACAGGTTATAGCAAAGGGGCTAGAGAAGAG
This sequence comes from Allium sativum, assembly GCA_030737875.1. NCBI lineage: Eukaryota > Viridiplantae > Streptophyta > Magnoliopsida > Asparagales > Amaryllidaceae > Allium > Allium sativum. The sequence goes on along the minus strand of CM060925.1, from coordinate 298,267,877 downwards.
GAATCAAATTTTGTGCCCGACAAATAGGTACACATTTACTGATTTGTTTGGGTGATGATTTTGAGCCTATTGGCTAGCCGCTTGGCTTCTTCTTTTTCTTTTTGAGACTAGAAGGACCGGGACGCTATTTGCGATTTCCCGACGCTCCCGGTGCAGGGGAGGTTATGGCGAAATTTTTCCAAAATTTAAGGTGTTAGAAAAATATTTGAATTGAAAACGATATGAAAATCGTTGAATGAACTATATTTATATAAATATATAAATATAAATAAAATTAAAACGAAACGAAGCCGTGCAGTTCGTATTTTGAAACCGTGATTTCAAACGACTAGTACGGGAAATCCGACCATTGGATTTTCCCGAAACCTCAACCGTCGGGTTCGCCTTGGAATAATCTTTCCAACGACACCAACCTTGTTAAAATCCAACGGTTGGATTGTCTGGAATGTTTAATTCAATTCTGAAGAAAAACAGCGCCAGAAACGATTATATTTAATTATATATATAAATATAATTATATTTAATCGAATAACGACGCTGCAGTTCGTATTTTGAAATCGAAATTTCAAACGATTGTACCGGGAGATCCGACCGTCGGATTTTCCCGAAACTGGAACCGTTGGATTCGTTTTGAAAAGACCTTTCTAATGATGTAAATTTTGTGAAGATCCAACGGTTAGATTTTCAGATATGTGTAAATCAAATCTGAAGAAAAACAGCGCCACGGCCACGTTATGGCCCGAAACGTCGTTTTGAATATAATGGCTATTTTAAAATAAATAAAAATAGGGATAAATAGTTATAAAATATCGTAAGCGATATGGAATGGAAATAAACTGAATTTGCTTGATTTATGTGATGTTTGATGGTTGAATGTGTTTGGTGTGAAAACTATATAAAGAACACAATTGGTGTTGTCGAATAATTTAACCATTGAAATAAATCGATTTGAAATTCTAAATATACGTGAATTATTTGAAAAGGCCGAGTTAATTCTCATTTCGAATAATCGACCGACGATTGAAATTCGAAGATGAAGACGATGGTCGAAGACCGGAGATCTTCACCTCGTTTGGATGGTAACCGAGATCCTGATTGGGAGGCATCCCGAAATATGGATAATGAGTGGTGATCGTTCAGACGTACGTGTTGATCGAAGGGTTTGCGAGGTATTTAGTGCCTCCGGTTTCGTTCAGACCCAGAACGGACTTGTAAATGGACTGTGTGTCTGACATAGGATTTATTCTGTGTGGCATGCTAAGATGCAGTGATCAGGGCTTCTGTTGAAAAGCAAAGTCTTGTGGTGATGATCAAAGCACCGCCTGTGTGGCGTAGCTTTGTGTATAACGTGAATTCGCGAGCCTCACACCCCGGTAGGAACCTAAAACGGGAGGAAGTACCTCAGGGAGGGCATGCGTTTCTTTCTAGCTAGGGTGGTGTCAGTGACCTACCAGCCCTGACATTTATATACTTTTCACCTATGTGGTTGTTGCTGTTGCGAGGCGCCTCGGTTTGATCGGACGATCCGGGTCCGATGGAGTCATTCGTTGGCTCGTTTACGCCCCAAAGGGCGGGGAAACGTATTGTTCAGGCACTATAATCCACATCGGTGGACCGGCCCTGTCGCTCCAAGGGGTAGTTGCGGCTGTTCCTGTGGCTCGGGCTAGAGAGTCACGAATTCGGTAAGGACTATCTTTTGCCTTGGTTCATGACGGAAATCCAATTTCCAAATACGTGATCGTGCGGTTTTGATTGTATATATATATGGCGACATGATATATGGTACCCATGCCGTCTATGATTGATAGTTATGATTTGAAATTGTTTTCAAAACATATACACACTAGTAATAATATCAAATGCCTTTGTTTTATTCGTATCAATCATATTTTGACCGTTATAAGGTAAAACTCTATCCTCCGGCTTGCGTTGCATTGTGTGATGGGAACTGAGTCTTATAACGATTTCATTTTTATAAAAAGCATATCGATGTTAAAAAGAAAGATTTGTTTTAAAGCACTGGCAATCCAATGGAGTAAACCCGTTCCACGAAAGTGGCGTGGTCCTGTGATTAGCCAATTATATATGTGTTGAGTGGATTTCTCATACCAGTCCCATGACTGACTCGTAGTTTGTTTCACTTTCAAACTCGGGTGCCCCTTTTTCTACACGGGCAGCCTTGTATTCAGGTTTAGCTGGTTCTTTCTGGATAGCTGGAGCTGAAGATGGATTCTATCATTTATTTCTTTTTATGCTGTTCAGCTCCTATTGTACATATTTTGTTTATTTCCGCTGTAGACATTTATGTATAGCTGAACTGTATTTGTACTAAGTAAGATCCTGTATACTGTGTAACTCTGATGATTACTTTTATCCAGTATATTTTGTTGTTCATTCTGGTGTATTTATTTAATTCTGTTCTGCTATTATATGTTTCTGTGTTATATTCCAAAGATAACCTTGTTTCCGTGAGAACGGGAAATCGGGTCGTCTCACTCCCCAGCTGTTTCCACACCACCAAACTTTTATGGAAGGAATTAGGGCACACACGCTTGACGTTTACACTTGTCGGGATCCTATGCAACTTTACAACAGCTTACGAGATTCAAATAACTTTCTAACACTCTCTAAGTCGCGAATACTTATAGATTCAGAGTTTTAAGACGAAATGAAGGGGGTTTAGAGGTATGATTTAAGGCTGTGGGGCCCATGGTAGGTTGTTGTAGGGATTGACATGGCACGAGGTGGGGCAGGCGCGGGGTACAAGGTGGGGTAGGCGGGGGTATGAGGTGAAAGAGGTGTAAAAATGTGATCTTTAAGGACCTAAGTACTAAAAGGGAGTGAAAATGGGTGTTTTAGGTTTAAGCGGAGAGAGGGGGGACCATTGCTGCGGTGGAAGGGGGAGTGGCGCAGGCTAGTGGGGCATGGCGAGGGGCGACGCCGACGTTAGTGGTAGGAGGAAAGGAGAGAAGATGCCATTGTTGCAAGAAAAGGAGGAAAGAGGAGTAAAATGAAAATTGGAGAAGGAAGAAAGAAGAAGAAAGGAAGAAGGAGGGGTTTTGTACAATTTTCCCAATCCATTCACATGGACTGCTATGTGTCGCGACGTGGGAGAAGGGAAGAAAAACACTTGAACCCTTTGATGGCTCGACACCTCATTTCGATGTTTTAGAAGCTAATTTTGTCGATCAACATAATAGTGTGTTTGTTTAGCTTCATGCCTTCTGATTGCACGACCACACATTAATTCTGCTTGTCACAAAAATTTGGATTCCAACTTTAAACATAATTCCGGATCCAACGAAACAGGTTTTGTTGAATTCCGAGTTCGTTCGATCTTCTGTTTTATTTTTCGATCGTGTTTCAACTTAATTTTGACGAGTCCTTTTAGCATGCATTTAATTCTCGCATGTGCACACGCTGGCTCCAAAAATTATGAAAATGGGAAGTTGACAATTATTCAATGCTATGGATCCGATAAAGTTTGTTTCGTTTAAATCCGAGTTCATCTCAATAATGTTCCTTTGTAAACTGCTAAAATTAGTTTTAAATCATTGAATTTTTAAATTTGACCTTAGTTTCTTATTAGATAAAATTAAATTAAAAATGATTTTTGAATTGGTCCCCAAATTCAAGGTTGTTACAGTCTTCCCCACTTTAAAACTTTTTGTCCCCAAAAAGAAAGATAAATGCAAAATTGGAATAGAAATGACAATAGAAACATAAGTTTACCTCTCACCGAAGAGCTATTCAGAGATATCCGCTATGCACCTAAATAACCATGTTTAATGTTATCCTCTATCTCCTAAGTACAGTCTCTAGGACCTCAACTCCACTGCACTTTGACCAAGTTCACTTTCTTATTTCTTAGCACTCTGTCCTCCCGACCAATTATCTTCATTGGCTCTCTACGCATAGCCAAACTTGGAGTGATTTCCAAATCCTCTTGCTGCTTTCTCAACAATCAATTCTGGATCATGCACATGCTTCTGTAGATGAGAAACGTGAAATACATCATGCACTCTAAGCAACCAATCTGGCAAACTATGTAGGCTAGAGTACCAATCTTTTCGAATATCGGGAACAGAACAATGTACTTAGGTGACAACTTTCTTGTCTTCCCAAGTCAGATCACTCCCTTTAATGGAAAAACTTTCAAATACACTTTATCACCAACAGAAAATTATACGTCTATTCTTCTAGAATATGCATAACTTTTTTGTCGGCTCTGTGTTCCTTTAAATGCTTCTTGATGAAATCTACTTTATTTGCAACCTCTTGGATCATGTTTGGACCCAATACCAGCCGATTACTGGGCTCAATCCAACGTGCAGGATATCTACATGGTCTATCATATAATGCCTCAAATGGTGACATCCTTAAACTAGCTTGGAAGTTGTTGTTATACGAGAACTCAACAAGATGTATATGATCTTCCCATGATTCTTTGAAATCAAGAATACATGCCTGTAATAGATCTCCCAAAATTCAATTCACCCTCTCGGTCTGACCATCTAGCTAGGGATGATGCGCAGTACTAAGATTCAACTTTGTCCCCAATTCACTAACAATCCTACTGGGCACTCCATGTAGTCAAACAACTTCCTTAACATATAACCGTGCAAGGCTCTGAGTTGTCCTATTAGCTTTTAGAAGAAGAAATAGGCACTCTTCGTTGAACGATCTACAATAACCAAAATGCCTTCATTTCCCTACTTGGTTCTAGGCTGATGGTCAATAAAATCTATTGATATCTGGTCCCATTTCGGAATCTCTAATGGTTGTAACAACCCAGCGACCTTCTACTGATCACTCTTATTTTGTTGGCAAGTTGAACACCTACTAACATATATCCAAATATCACTTTTCGTCGACTTCCACCAAAATGCGTGTTTTAAATCTCGGTACATCTTACTTACCCCTGGATGGAAACTAAGCTTAGACATGTGACATTCATCCATTGCCTCTCTTCTAAGCTTAGAAACATTTAGAACACAAATCCAAACTTTCAATCCCTGAACTCCTTTATTATCAGTCTGGAAATTCGAGACCTCTTCGTCCTGAATTCTTTTGCTAATCTTTTGAATAAACTCATTGTCCTTCTATAGAACAAAAACGTTCTCGATTAACGAAGGTGCAATAATCAGATTAGCTGCTTCCAATCCCGGATGGCCGTAATCTTGCTTGGATCTACCGACATCCCTCCGTTTGACACTACATGCCCAAGAAACTTCACTTATTCTTTCTACAATAAGCATTTGGAAAATTTAGCTAACAGTAAATTATTTCTCAGAATTTCCAATACCTATGCCAGATGTTTCGCATGTTGTTCCACTGCCTTTGAAAAGATCAGAAAATCATCAATGAAGACCAATACAAACTTATTCCACACTTCGCGGAGCCCTCGATTCATTAAATCAACAAAATAAGCAGGGGCATTGCATAGTCCGAAAGGCATTACTAACCATTCATAAAATAAATTTAAACCCTTGAAAGCTGTCAACGGAACACATTCTTCTGCATTCCTCAATTGATGAAAACCTGTAGCTAGTCCATCTTCGAAAATACCCGCACTCTTAATCGGTCTAACAAATCATCAATACGCGGCAGTGGGTACTTATTCTTGAGTGTTTGCTTATTGAGGCCTCGGTAATCCACACATAGTTTAAGAGTACTGCCTAACTTCGGATTGAACACCACTGTTGCTCCCTAACACGGGAAACTAGGCCTGATCAGACCTTTCCTCAACAATTGTCTAGTTTGATTGCCCAACTCCTCTTTCTCTTTCAATGTCATTCTCCGAATTGGATGCACAACTGGCCTCACATTTGGAACTAAATCAATTCTGAAATCTATCTCTCTTCTCGGCGGAAGGCTATCAACTTATTCAAACACATCCTTGTAGTTATTAACAATCAGGATATTATCTACAAAGATAGGAGAAACCTCCAGAGCAGACCAAAATTATTTGTTATCTGTCTCAGGATCTTCAGACGGTATTGATATAAAATTTCCAAACTTCGTTTTTGCCTTAACAATCCTCTCAGTGCACTTAGCATCGGCTTCATACTTGGTTAGACAATCTAACCCAAGTATAATATCAAATTCGGTTAGATTCATGATAGATTTAACAATAAGAAGGTTGTAAATTTCAAAAAAAAAAAATCTTCAGACAAGCTCATGTCAATATTCCACTCTAAGACACCATCGAACAAATTCCTCAATATTCCAAGTGTCTCAAAGAGCTATGCACTCAAAAACGAGCCAATAATGTTCCTAAAACATCCTTCTTGACTGCAATTACTCAGTTTATTTTCTTGAGGCCTTACTACTCAAGCATAAGGACCCCGGTTGTCCTATGGCAGGTTGCAAAATAGGTAAACCGACATTAGTCATTCCCTACTTGATCTTGGAGCTAGTGTCAATCTTCTTCCCTACAATGTGTACTATCGATGATTCAACTGGCCGATCGATCTAAGACAATTGGTATAATTGAAGATGTTTTGATTCAAATTGAACAATTATATGTCCTCGTGGATTTCATAGTCTAAGAAACCAAGCCTATTTCGAATCCCAATAGTCAGATTCCATTTATATTAGGTCGTCCCTTCTTAGCCACTTCAAATACTATCATAAACTGTAAGATCGATCAATTTCAACTATCTGGGCACCTAACCATCGAATTGAATATCTTTATTCTTAAAACTCAACCCAAAGATTCTAAAATAGAAGAAATCCACATGATAGAAACAATTGTAGATGACATGTCAGATTTATCCCTTCAGAAAGCTTCACTTTCTTCAATAGACGTGTCCCGTAGGTCTTTTGAAGAACTACTCGAAGATGGGCTTAAATGTTTAAATGAGGAGAATGAATCTAGGGAACTTCTCGAAGATAATCTTAATTCCATATCATCAAAAGATATTGTGGTTAAATGCTTAAGTTCATGGGATTATGATAATCTTCATCTGAATTGTATAAACGCTTGACATGATAAAATTTTCATAGAAAGGATTTTGATTTCAGAATTCACTGACAAGTCTATTGTACCACACAAATAAGATAAGAAATCATCATGCATCATTTTCGATATAGGTAAGTGTTTGGGGAAAATTAAACATTATTTTTCACAAAACATTCATCATCATCATTGATTTCGTTTTGCATATGATTCACATTTACATATAATTATCAAACTGCATTTCATTTTACAAATCATTTTGCATCTAGTCCATCTTTGGGTACCATCTTTCACATTTAGGATATGTGTTATAGTGTGGACAATGTTTTGACCAAGTGTGTGGGGAAGTCTGCATTGCATTCTTTTATTTTATTTTTTAATTTTTTTTCTTTTCATTTTCATGCATTTAGATTGGGTCATCATTCATTTTAAGTCGTTGTAACATGCCATTTTTTTTAAACACGACTCATTTTAGATTGGTACAACGAAGTAAGTTAACAATTTTTGGTAAGTTGATAGTAAATTTTATTTCCTCAACTTAGATAGAATAAGAAATATAATGAAAAATAGAATTACGAGTGATAATAGTGTAACCAGTATATAGGCAGATACTTAAGAGATGGCCATGAAGTCTATTCTAAATTGTAGTCTTTGTTTAATGATTGGAGGACTTAAAGTACATGTATTGACTCTTTGAGTTTTTAAAACTAAGTCGTGTTAAGATGAATTCGCGTAACTCTCTCTTCTTCTGATATTCAAAAAATAATAGTAATCCAAAGGTATCCAACACTACTTGTAAATTTAGCGTTGGTGTGCAAACCCGCTAAGCTCTTTCCCTAATCCCACATAACCTCGTAAGGCAATGCATAAGTGGTATACCTTGGTCTCATTTTATGAGTTGGACACCCAAGGATTACCGACATCTTGTAAACATAGTCAGCGTCGGTCTGCATAATCCGCCAAGCCCTGTCCTAACTCTCACGTAAGCCCGTGCGGCAGTGCATGGGTGGTATATCTTGGTCTTTTCAGCTAGATGTGTGTAATTAGTTATAAATTTTAATTTTTAAATAATTAGAGCATAAGCAATTGATGCCCAAGCACTTCTTAATCTTATTGATTTGACTAGTCATACATAATAGAATAAAGAAAATTAAGAATTTATTTCATGGCTTTACTATGTTATCAACCAAACCAACAGGCCAAACCAGAATTTAACGTATCAAAACTTGAATTATCCTGAAAATTTGTGATGAGATGAGCAATTTTTTTTTCAAATGATTGATTTCGAATTGTATACTATTATGTTACTACTTTTTGAAACAACTCATGTTTTCATTTTTCTTTTCATTTGCATATGTTTGTTGAATTCATGTAGTTGCATTAGAACCATAACATACGCTACACCATATATGATAATTAGACTGTGCTAGTGGTCGTATCTACAACTATTTGGCATGCCTGTATGCCATATCAAAAAATTTCATGTCTAATTATTAGATACGGCTAATAAGCCGTGTCCAACTTAAAATTTGACACACCCACATAGCCGTATCAAAAGTTTAAAAAGAAACGACACATTGCCGTATCTAAAGGGCAACTAGATACGAATATAAACCGTAGCTAATTTATGACGGACGCTACTTTACTATATTTTAGAAAAGATTTTTGACTGTATTTATGATGTCAGGCAGACATGGTCTTAAACCGTATCTTATTATATATATGTGTATATACATACACATATTATATATATATATATATATATAAACAAAAACTACAACACATATTTTCCATAACACAGACCATATCACAATTTATACAAAGTAGAGCACGAATTATACACAAATCATAACAAGAATTTTCATAATACAATTTATAGAGTGTTGTACACTTATTAAACGAAAACTGTCATAGATGTTTCATTTAATTACAAAATCTGATAAAGCTGAGTTGGTTATTGAAAGTAGCAAATTTAATTAAAGAACAAACATATGTGATAAAACTATAGGATCAGACTGGGAAGAATGCGCGTGCTGATCATGCTTTGTAGTCCACATTGCTGTAAATTCAAGTAGTGATGAGCAGATGTTGATATTGAATGTACAAAATTTATATGTTTCAAGGCATATATTGATAAGCATAAGCTAGATGCTAAATGTTGATGTGTGCATGCACAAATCATGTGCACAGTTTAAGTGTAACAAATGCATGGCATGTAGGCAAATAGGCGCTGCATCATAGAGGTCGGTAATGGAGACAAAGATACATGGGAAAATAGGCATGTACATGTGCAAGTTTAAGGGCATCATCATTATTATGGCAGTAATCGGGTCGACAGACGTCCAGTCAGTCGACTCGTCGATAAGTCGTAGACTATAGTTGACAAATATATTGCAACTTTAAGGGTATCCACCGACTTTCGATCGACTACATGGAAGGTCACAACAAAGTTCAGGTTTAGGAAGTAGAAATAGGCATATGGGAGGTCACAACACCAAACAGGCGACAACACAAAACAATTCCATAGACAACAAATACATGGGCAAATAGGTCAACATGATCAAATACAAGTATAACTTGTTATACATGTATTTTATCATGTTGACCTATTTTATCCTGTTATCTTTTCTGTTGATAATCTGTGGTCAATCCTGATAATTCTTTTGCTAATCCTGTCCCTAATTCTATACCTGATCCTGTCTCTAATTTTGGTAATAATAATGTCAATCCTGATCCTCAATCTAATGCTTTTCCCGATTCGGCTGGATCTAATTTGGCGAACCTTACTTCATCTGCTAAAGCAAAGATTGATTACCTCTCTCTTCAATTCCTTACCTTGAAATGATGGTTGTTATAAACCTATTGATTTTGAAATAGTTGAAGATAGACTACCATAACCCCCTCCAGAAATTGTTAAACAGGAAGGTTTGAAATATTGGAATAACTATCTGGTTGGTTTCTTTCTTGATGGATCACTGTCATACTTGACTGTTATTAATGTTTTGCGTAATGTGTGGAAGCTTCAGGGTGAAGTAGATATTAAATCTGATGGAATTAATTTCTACTTCAAATTTTCAAATGAATTTGATCGTGAAATAGTCTTGCAAGCTGATCCTCTCTTTATTGAAGGTAGAATGTTCATCATTACAAGATGGGATTCATGTATTGGTAGTACCCAGTCTCAGACCAGGAAAGTGCCCATTTGGATCCATATTCACCAAATTCCTTTTCTTCTATGGACCTTGGTGGGGATTAACTGGTTAGCTTGCCATGTTGGCAGACTGATTTGTTTTGATTCCAACACAGAGAGAATGCAAAGGCTGAGGTATGCTAAAATTTTCACCTGATACAGAATTACCTGAATGTATTCCTATGGATGGTTTGGGAGTTAAATGTCCACCAGTTATGATTTCTTATGGTTGGCGTCCACGTATTTGCACCCATTGCAAAATCTTTGGACATGAAACTCAATGGTGTGAGTTATTGAAAAGGGATGTTGATGAGTAGAACTTACAATCTAAAGAGGTATTGGTGGACGAGCAAGTTCCTACTAATATAAAGGAGAATTTGTCTAGGAATAAACAGCATGATGATACCAATCGGTTTGAATGGAATAAAGTTGGTAAAAAAAGAAGCAGTACTTGAGGAGAAAGACAAGCACTTATGGCACTAATGTGGAGAAAGATGTAAATGATGCTTTGGATAAGGTTGTTGAAATTGTTGGTAATGCTAACTTTGAGGAGCAGAATAATAATGATGTTCAAATGGATATTAAAAAATTTCTTTTGGGGAGAGACAACCAAAATGTTGTGATTGTTGATGGGAATGGTAATAGTGAAGTGCATAAGAAGGATGTAGTGTTTGGAAGTAATTCATTAAAAGGAAAAAAGGATAAAGGCAAGCAAGTTTCTGGTTCAATGTGCAATGATGAAATTGAAAGTGAATTTCATGTGAGCAACTCTTTCTCTATCCTTGAAGATCAATCCAACATGCCATCCACCTCTGCTGACATGTCATTTAATACATCTAATCTTTCCTCCTCTTGCAATGATTCTTTTAGTTTTGAAATTCCTCATAACGTTTCTTTGTCAACTGGTTCCTCTTCATCACCTTGCTCACATCTTGCCCCTCCTTCAAGCATCATCCTTCCTCCTCCTCCAAATATCTTCTCTAATAACTCCAGTGGCAATATTAATATCAATAAGGAATCCACAACCTCTGATAAGGGTTTGGATGATTTCTCTTCAAAATATGCAAGTAAATCAAAAAAAGGCAGGAAAAAAAGCATAAAAAGGCAGTATCTGATATTGATGATTTTGATGAGGGCATGGATTTTAATCCTGATGATGTTATGCCTTCGGGCAGTCAAAAATTCATATCAAAAAGGCATACTAGGAAGCATCCAACTCCATTGGAATCTCCTTTAAATCTTAAATGATAATGTATAAATTATCTTTCTGGAATGTTAGGGGAATGAATTCTTCCTTTAAGCAATGTGAGATTAGGAATTATATTTGTCAACAGAATATTCATTTTCTCTGTCTTTCTGAATCTAAGCTGGGTTTAATTTCAACCCATAAAGCTGCTTCATTCATCTCTCCTGCCTGGAAATTCGATCATAATCTTTTTGAAGCTTGTTCTGGTTGTTTATTAGCTTTGTGGAATCCTATCTTTTTCAGTTTAACTAAATTGTCATCCTCTGATCAATATATTCACTATCAATGTCTTCTCATTCCCACTAATTCTATGTTCTTTCTAACATCATTTTATGCTCATAATGCAGTCTCTTTGAGACTTATCTTCTTAAACTCTCTTCATCATATTCACTCTCAACCTCATCCTTGGATTGTTGGCGGTGATTTTAACTGCATGTATTCCTCTAATCAGAAGTTTGGAGGTTGTGCTCTTTCTATCAATGATACTGCTCCTCTTAATCAAGTCATTATCCGTTCTAATCTTATCCCTCTTAGTAGCTTTGGTTTCAATTATTTATGGTCCAAAAGATGTCACTCTGGTTCTTCTACTTTATGTAAATTGGATCACATTTTTGTCAATTCCTCTTTCATCAATCTTTGGCCTAATGCTTTCCATTAAATTTTACCTCCTTCTATTTCTGACCATTGTACCATTCTATTAAATTGGGGAGTTGATGATGTCATTGGCAAAGGGAAGTCCTCTTTTAAATTTTTTAATTTCTGGTTTTCGCACATAGATTTTGCTAATATTCTTTTGCAGGTTTGGTCAAATTGCTTTGGAAGTAATCCTATGAGCAGATTGTTATGCAAATTGAAGGCCCTCAAATTTCATTTAAGGATCTGGTCTTCGTTTCATTTTGGCAAAGGTTCAAAGCAATCATCTTTAGTGAGAAGTGAGCTTTTTAAATTGCAACATAGATTAAATGAATGTCCTACAGATCTTCAACTTCAAAAGAAAGAGTTAGACTTACAAATTAAACTAAAATCTGCTTTGGAATGGGAATTGCAAGTGGCCAGGAAAAGTTCATGCTTTAGGAAGGAACAGGAGGGGGACAGGAATTCAAAGTTCTTTCATAACTATTTAAAAATCAGTAAAGCCAGGGATATTGTGTTCATGATTAAGGATATTAAAGGTAATATTTTTCACATAGGCTGATATAGATGATGCATTTGTAAAGTATTTTATATCAGTTCTAGCTCCTCAATCTCTAGTTCCAGCTAACATACAGCCATTATTTCAAGTGGTTCTTCCAACTATTTCCAATCTGCAATCGTATGAGTTGATTTCTGCAGTCACTAAGTAGGAAATTAAAAATGTAGTGTTCAATTTATATCCTAATAGTAGTGGTGGACCAGACGGATACAATGCATATGTTTTGCAAAAATGTTGGGCTAATATTGGTTTTGACATTGTGGAAGCTGTTCAATCTTTTTTTCTGGAGAATTATTTGCCAAGATGTTTAACTGCAAGAGCTATTACTTTGGTACCTAAAATTGAAAACCCTACGTTGGTTTCGAATTTTAGACCAATCTCGTGTTGTAGTGTGTTTTATAAAATCATTTCAAAAGTTTTAGCCAATAGACTGCAATTGGTTCTGCCTGCTATTATTTCAATAAATCAATCAGCTTTTGTTAGTGGTTGGTCCATCAGTGACAACATCTTAATCACTCAGGAGCTTCTACATGGTTATGATAGGAAGAACATCTCTCCTAGATGCATGATAAAGTTGGATATAAGGATGGCATTTGATACTGTTAATTGGGATGCTATTTTAGCCATTTTATCAAGAATGAATTTTCCACTCCCATTCTTAGCCTGGATTCATACTTGCATATCAACTCCAAACTTCTCTATTTCAAGACATGGCAGTCTTCATGGTTTTTTGAATGGAAAAAGGGGTGTGTGGCAAGGGGATCCAATCTCCTCGTGACTTTTCATCATTGTTATGGAGCTACTTAACTCATTAATCATCAATCAAGTGAAGCTCAAAAGGTTAGATTTGCATCCTCGCAACAAGAATTCTCTTATCACACATCTATTATTTGCAGATGATTTAATTATCTTCACTAAGCCTACGTTTAGTAACATTCAGTGCACTCTTTCAACCTTGCAAATCTTTCATGAGATTATTGGTCTTCAAATTAATGTGAGTAAGTCGCACATTAAAATTGCTGGCTTACCTTATCTGAAGAATGATTTAATTCATAAATCTGGTTTAAGTGAATTATCTTCAGGTACAGTTTATTTAGGTCTTCCTCTCTTCACTTCTAGGGTTTCAAAAGCTAAATGTATGCCTATATATGAAAAAATTATTGAGAAGATGAATCTTTGAACTTCATGTAAACTATCGCAAGCTGGATGGCTTACCATTATCCAGTCCATCATTACTTCTATGACAACTTATTATACTAGGCATTTCATCCTTCCAGTGAAGTTGATAAACATGGTTGTTAGTGCTATGAACAAATTTTTGTGGCATGGAGATCCTTTCACAAAAAAATTGATTCCAGTATCTTTTTCCAAGCTGTATGATGGTAAGAAGAATGGGGGTTTAGGCATTATTAATTTATTGCAATGGAATAAAGCTGCTATTTCAGTTTATTTTCAAAAATTACTTTCTGATGGTGGCAGTCTTTGGACAAAGTTTGTGAAATCGAACTTGATTGGGAAGAAGGATTTCTGGACTATGGTTGTTCCTCAAAACTGTAGTTGGAGCAGGAGGCACATTTTGAAGTTGAGAGGTATTTTTCTTCCATTAGTTCAATGTAATGCCATTACTTATAAAAGGTTATCTTTTTGGAATTCTCCTTGGGCTGGTAGAGGTGTCATTCTTAGTAATATAGTGGATTACAATATAAGGAGAAATAGTGGTATCCCTGAGGCTGCTGTGGTTGATGATTATATTGATGACGGTGTACTGATTTTGCCTTACAGCAGTTCTTCTATTTAAAGGAATTTATGGTCTGAGATTAAGGAAAGTTTTAAGATCAGTAATGATTTTAAGTTGGCTTGGATGGGCAAATTTCACTCTATTAAGCATGTTTATGATGTCTTACAAGGTGAAAAGCCTACGTTCCCTTGGCATAACAGAATTTGGAATATGAAATCTTCAGCAAAATCTAATTTCTTCTTATGGAAGGTTATGTCTAATGCTATAAATACAAAGGACAAGCTATTCTCTATGGGTATTATTTCAGATAGTGTTTGTGTATTCTGCAGATCTGAATCAGAGACTAACACTCATCTGTTCTTTGAGTGTAATTACGTATATTTGATTTGGAGCAGATTGCTAGCAACTAGACGATTCTACAGGCCTTCGAATGATAGTAAGATTGAATGGTTCAATGTATTCAAAGCTACTAGATGGAGAACTAATAAGAGTATTGCGTTACTGAAAATTCTTAAGATTTTCTTACATGAAATTTGGGCTGAGCGTAATAGAAGGATTTTTGGTGGAAGTTCTTCGAATTATAATGAAGTTTACACTGTTATTCACAAGAAGATTCTAAGGATATTGGATATTGGTTGAATATTATTTGATGCTTGCTATTTTCAGTCAGGTCTGGATGTTGATGAAGTGAATATGATTAGTTATGGAATTGGTACTTACGACCAGTATAGAGTTTTCTGTTTGCAGATTGTTTTTATGTTATTGTTTTTTTCTCTATATTGGTTGTAGTATGTAGTGTTACTTGTGCAGAACTTTGTAATTGTTTCTGTTGTTAATAATAATTCTTACTGTCTTTCAAATCATGTTGACCTATTTGCTCATATATTTGTTGTCTATGGAATTATTTCGTGTTTTCGCTTATTTGGTGTTGTGACCTTCCATATGCTAACAAAGGATAGTTTGTTATCGCTTGTTTGGTGTTGTAACAAATACATAGGCAAATAGTCAAGGGCAATATGATCAAGGCAAACAATACGAAACAATTCCTCATGAACTACAGATGTACACACATGAATTATCAGCGGATCAATCAATTTGTAGAACAATAACAAATAATATTCAAAGTATTTTCATAGTAATAAAAATGGAACACAAAGCCACGATATTCAGTGTGAACACTTCGATGTATTATTGCTTACGTCATGGCAGTTAAGGTCTGGTCAGGCCAGTATCGTGGCTTTATGCTCCTGTGTACATATCGTGTCCCACGTATGCATGTGTATGCCACCAAAGAGAGTTCATGAAACTAATGCAAACACAAGTATCATGGAATTCTTATTTCATAAGTAAACCAAGAGTCAAGTGTAAAATTATATATACCTACTCCAACGTCTAAAGATATCGAATCAGGGACTTTACATGACACACAAACCCACCTACTCCGACTTCATTAAAGGTCTCTGGAAATTGACGATTCAGTTTGGCGGCTTTCTCATCTGGTAGCAGTATACTGTCCAAAACCACTTTTTCATGTGTGGGTGGTACAACAATCCCATGGCATCTGGCTGATGACGTAGGATCTCGACATACAGTACCTATTGCAATGAAGTCGAGAATTTCAAAGGACAGTATTAATAAAATATGCTTAATTTTATTAAAACAGGAAAACTGGAGTACGTATCCATTAGACTCTAAGCACTTGCTTTAGATCAGAGTGCAATAAAATATGCAATAAAATATGCTTAATTTTATTAATAAAATACTTGTTGGTGTTATATCTAGATCAGAGTTGATAATTTGACATCGTTGATTGTTCACCACATTGGTCGTATCCTGGATCAGAGAAGCAACACCCTTTGATGCACTGATTCGTGTACTGTTGCGTCCTCCATCCGACGTAGTTAACGGTGCGTGAATTCCTTGATCAGTCAAAGTTCCTACCATGTTGATCAGAACCTCCATTTTTCCAGACAAATTTCCCACTATACCCTTCACATTAGTCATCATACCCTCCAAGCTTCCCACCCTTATTTTCAATCATCGTTGTCTTCACGAACATGTTTGAATCGTTTCTATGCAATGGCACAACCCTTAACATGCATCTTTGGGCTCCCAACAGCACGACTCCTACCCCTTGTATCCTTACCCTACACTTGTGATAAGATATCTTCATCAACAAGCAATTTTTCTTCATCACTATTGGTGATCTTTTCCTTCAATTTGGCAATTTGATCCTGGGATAAAAGTTAAATGCGTTTACACCAACATTTACTTGTAACATGTCGTAACTATAGTATGTTACTTCTAACTGAATAAATTCAATCCAAACAATGGCACCATAACAATAAAAACACATAATGAAGAAAATGTAATGAGAAACTAATTAATCAAAATTATGGAAAGCCTGAAATGGAAGTCTAAACAATAGACTGCTCGATGTTAACCATAATAACCATAATACAAGTAAAAACTTACGAAGTACCCAGACATGGCATCTGATATGCTACCATCTTTTTTCCTGCGTGTCTTCTTCCATACTTGACGACGATTGATATTTGCAAATGGACTTGCAACAATCTGTAATATATTCCATTTCATGTATATTATCTCCCTTAATTGTGTTTTTTTATAACCGTTGAAAAAAAATGATCAAATAATTTACCAATTCGTGTTCTACTCTAATGTGACTTTTACATCCTGCGTGGTGGGCATAACTTAGACTGGATCTATTTTTTTTGTTGCCTCCCTTCTTCCGCTCGCTTCAGGCGTTGCTTTATTCTTTATGAACTCGTTCCAATCATCTTGAGCAATTATAGGTGGACAATTTTTCATCCGTTCTTCGTCAACGTCGAAAGTGTCATAATAAGTTGCTCTCAAGTTTTTCTTGTGTCTCCAAAAAGCCTCGGCCATTCTTTTTGAAAACATTTCCTTTGAAAGTAGCTCAAGCGTATACATTTTCTGCAAAAATTAAGAGTTAGAGACTACAAAAATAAACTGTAACATTTATATGCTATTTTCACAAATTTACCACCAACCGGTTCCAAACGTCGTCCTTATATGTTTTGGGTACTTTATCCCAACCTGTGTAAGAGATCGACACATAAGATCGTACAAGTTTACCAAGCATAATAGCGATTTTTAGGGCGTTTTCTGAGACTGGAATACCAAGTAGGTTTTGTTCAACTTGTTGATCTTTCGAACATGATGCATGTGATGATGTGGGATCTTGCGACGTATTTTCCTGTGAAATAGAAGCAACATTAAGAATCATGAAAAACACCATGAATAAGAATATTATTTACATTTGTTTCTGATTGTGTTCTCTATTTCATTTTCACTCAATAATTCATAAGTCTTACTCACTTTGAAATAGTTAAAAGAAATAATAAAAGCAGAATGGATTGCGATCAGAAAGTGTAAGTCGTGACATTCCAAATACATATGATTCCCTAGTAAAAAAAGCATTCAACATTTCATAGGTTAACATATGAGTTTGATTAGATCTTCTAGTTTTTCAGTGTCTTCAAGAGCTGATTGATAAACGGCGGAGACTCAATGTCATCCACATTTGTAGTCAACTGTTTTGGTGTATGCAAAACCACAGACCAACCGTCATTTTTTGAATCTTTTGAGTAGAACACTTGACTCGCTTCTGATGCAAGAATAAATGGCTCATCATTCACGTTGTCTCTATTCTTTAATTTTCCTAAATTAACCATGATCAGGTTTGAAGCGGGATCTATTTTGCAACCATTGATCTTATCCTCGACTTTTACCCAATCACAACAAAAAACTGTTTGTTTGAAATCAATGTAATCCAACTTAAGTATCTGCTGAATGACTCTGTAATAAATTGTTTTTGCTTCCTTATAATTTATATCTTTACCACTCGTTCTAAATTTTGTAATTGCTCTCATGCATACATCGTTGTCCTGTGTTACCATATGGTGTTCATACATTTTCATGGAAAATAGAAACCCATTCACTTGGTACTTTGTATAACTAAGCGCCATGAACTTCGGCCGTGTATTAGCCGCCAAAGAGTTGGGTCTACATCGCTGCAATTCAACAACTACTTAAAACACAAGAAGAAAAATCAAGTATGTTCACGACGGTGTATTGCAAACTTATAACCACGTGAAATACTTTAGATGATGTAATACCTCATTACGTTACCATATAGTAAAGGTTTAACGACTTCGACAGTTGTACCTCTGCCTCGTGGTTGAAATTTAGTGCTTTTCACATAGGAATTGTACCTTCTATACGTAGAAAACACATATCGAAATGAATACATAAATTGAATTAAAAAATTGAAATTCGAAACCTACTTTATGAACTTACTTCTTCCATGGATCCAATCTATCATACTTATTTAGGACTCATCTACGCACTTGTTCGAATTGCACTTGGGTTAACGTTATATCTTTACCATTATCCAAAGGTATCTCACCAGCAAACTCATCATCCTCGTCTAAAAATGCTTCGCGGGTATGTTTATGATTTCCATAACCTCCGTTTGGGATATATTCCATGCAATAAAGGCTAGCTTCTTATATGATATATCCTTCTGCAATACACCCTTCAATGTATCTTTTGTTGTGCACATACCCTATATATGTTTTCATCAACCTATTATTTTGATCAATTATAACTTATACACGATAGCCATGTACATAACTGAAATTAGTTATTTACTGTTCAAAAAGATACATCCATATATATCTGGTTGGGCCACCAACCAATGCTTGATCGGCTAAATGAACCATAACATGGATACTGATATCAAAAAATGCAGGTGGAAAATGTTTTTCAAAAACACACATTCCACCAACATTGCCTTTGCTTTTATAAGGTGTTCCCTATTGATCACCTTTGAGCACAAAACGTTAAAGAATAGACTAATACGATGAATAACATTTTGTAGATCCTTATGTTGTGTATAAGTATGTTGAAGCAATACCGAAAGCATATGTTGCATTATGACGTGGTAATCATGTGACTTCATATTTCTTAGTTCGAGAGGATTGATGCTCACGTTGTTGCAGAAGTTAAAGGAGAATTTGTTAGGTACTATAAAATTTTCAATGCGGTGCAAAATCTTATATTTTCTTCTCTGCTCAAGGTGAAAGTTGCCTTTGGTATGATTGTTTTTTTGGTTTCAGGATCTACCATCACCCACAACTTTTGTTTTATAGCCATGGTTTTCATATCCTTACGTGCGTTGATGCCATCTTTTGACTTCTCTTTATGGTCCATAATGGTGCTGATGAGATGCTTTGCGACATTCTTCTCCGTATGCATAACATCAATATTATGTCGAATCATATTTGCTCTCTAATATGGTAAATCAAAAAATATAGACCTCCTAAACCAAGCAGAAACATTGTCACCTTCTTCAATGACCGACTTTTTCCTTTTTCGACCAGCTTCTTCTTTGTATTTATCGATTTTCATTTTGATGTTCGCTACTCTCTTTTCAACTTCAAAACCATTCAATGGCCTTTTATGACAACTAAGTTCTTGTTCATTGTTGAAATTTGTCTTGTCATATCGAAACCTGTGTCCGTTAGAAAGATACATTCGATGTCCCATAAAACACATCTTCTTACTTTCATGAAGATGATAAGAACAAGTGTTTTCCCCCCAAAAGGACATGCAAAGTAACCGTGAGTTGTACATCCCGATAAAGTCCCAAGAGTAGGGTGATCATGGATCTCCCACAACACCCTAGCTCTCATTGTAAACTCGGATTTATTTGATGAATCATATGTAACAACTCCTTCCCATAACTGCTTTAACTCGTCTACCAACGGCTCTAAATAAACATCAATATCCTTCCCTGGTTGTTTTGGCCTAGAAATCAACAATGTTAACATTGAAAACTTCTGTTTCATGCACATAGGCGGAGGAAGATTATATGGTACTACAATTACCAACCAACAACTGTAAGAGTTAGTAAGAGAAGTATTCGGACAGAAACCATCTGTTGCTATTCCAAGTGTGATATTTCGTGGTTCGACTGCGAATGTTTTGTCAAAAGAATCCACGGCTTTCCATTGAGAAGTGTCACATGAATGACTCATTACATTTGGATCAGACTTGGCACGACCATGCCAGGTCATTGCATTTTCTATCCATGGTACAATATACAATCTCTTCAATCTGGAAATTAATGGAAAATGTCTTAATGTCTCTCAAGCTACTTTGGTTCCTTTTCTCTCGTCGTTACAAGATGTCCTATATCTTGGTTCATTGCAATTTGTACAGGAAATTCTATTCGAATCATCTTTCTAGTACAAAAAGCAAACATTGATGCATGCGTCATGATTTTTGTAATTCATCCCAACTTTCTTGATGAACTTCTTCACGTCGTGGTATTTTGTCGGCAGTGTGTTACCTTCGAGGATTAACTCCTTCATTAGTTCGAGTAATGCAATCACACCATTATCTGAGAAGCTGTATTGTGTCTTTAAGCTATTCAGTTTCACAATGGTATACAACTTCGTTATCCCTTTTAGACATAAAGGATGCAGTGGCACTTTTGCGCTTTAATAAAGTGGTGTATACTTCTTACTTTCATTGGCCTGCCAATTGTCATCATCCGTACACTGCTCTCCAACACAAGCATGATCAAACAACGGATTTTCAGGTTGAAAATCATGAAATCTATTTGCGTCATTGACTAGATCTTCCATCACAATATGTTCAGCCTCGTCAGTATTTGTGGCATTACTAACTAGTTGTTGTTTTCCCATCTCCACCCTTTTTCCCTATGAAAATACCACATGTTATATGATTGGATAATAACCCACCTAAGCAAATGAAAATGAATTTTATCTAATTTGAACATCTTCATATTTTGGCATCGATTGCAAGGGCATAAATACACTCCTTTCTTACCACCGTTTTCTTCAACAAAACAAATAAACATGTTCACCCCATTAATATAGTATGGATATCTTTGATTAGATTCACTTATCAACTTTTGTCTATACTGAATGACATGTTGCCCGCCTATAAACTCAAAATTGTTACAACTTACAAATCGCATCAATCATTGGATGTTTTCATTAGCAAGTTGGTTTTTTTCATTTATCACTAGATCACAAATGGGCCCACTCCCTTCACACATGTCTGTATCTTTCTCCATTAAAACATTAAAGGAATTTCCAGGCCTTAACAAGCCTAGTTTGTCTAGCTAGGTTCAGTACATTTGTCTAGGTTCAATACATTTTCAGGCCTTAGGAAGTTAGTTTCAGTACATTTGTCTAAGTCCAGTGCATGAAAAGTAAACAAAACAAGCTAATTCTTGGGTATTGTTCAGCACATGAATTAACTAGTTAACCTAAAACTAGTTTTATTTACTGGAATGATATGGCAGTTTAACAAACAAAATTCAAGGTTCA
The DNA here is from genome assembly GCA_030737875.1 of Allium sativum. Classification (NCBI taxonomy): domain Eukaryota; kingdom Viridiplantae; phylum Streptophyta; class Magnoliopsida; order Asparagales; family Amaryllidaceae; genus Allium; species Allium sativum. The sequence continues at coordinate 298,246,141 of CM060925.1, read as the reverse complement.
TATTCTACATATCCAGAATCTTGACTAGCTAATACAAGGAAATAGATCAAATAACATGTGCACTAACCATGGTGTAATATGACCGACTGCGAAAACCTAACTTTCTTCAACGTTCAATCTTGCTTTGTAACCTCCCTTAGGTAAAAATCAATAAATAGCTCTCCGACCTACAACATGTTGAGCATGAATTGAAACAATAGCGCAAAAAATATCGATTACTAGAAACCGAATCAAACCAAAATTTTACCAACAATAGAGACGCACGATTTGCAGACAATTACAAAGAAGCAGATTTGAGCAGACAACTATCGGATTTCTATAATTTTTTGGGAACGATTTTCAGAAATGGAAATATGGCACGAGATACAATATTAAACGAGGGAAATAAAAAAAGGGAGGGAGAGCACCTGAAAGGAATAAAAATTTGGAGGGATGGGTTTGCATTTTCGGCCTAAAGTTTTACACAAAAGGCACGAATTTGAAACGACCAACAATAGAATCAAATTAACTGATCCAGAGCATTCGCGATGGGCAGTCAGATTTGGGGTGCTTGGGTTAATGCGGATCGCAAACTATTGTTTGATACCGATCTGAGCATTATCAAATTTAAGGCATTAGCCGAATTGTATACTCGCATCCTAGTGTGCCAAATTCGTTGATATGGTGTAGTGATACTGCATTCGGATTTTATGGGTACTTTCCACTGAAAACCCTTACGAGACACCACTCGTCCTATTAGGGACACCTAGAGGTTTAAAGGCCTGTTGGATACGTTCAATGCAATCATGTTTCCTACGAAAGTGTGACCTACCTAGTTTAGTTTTTCAATTTTTCCCTCGAGGCAAGATAAATGTGGGGGTATTTGGCTAACACGTAAAAGTGTTTAATTTTACACTCATATCTAATCTTTATTGTAAATAAATAAATATTACTTTGGATACTTTTGTGTGTTTTATAGATTGTCAATAAAAGTCTTCTCTATCTTAATCAAAGACCAATTGCATAGAAAAATGCTACTTTTCGAAATCAACAAGTTTTTCAATCATAAGGGAAGCTGTAGCACACTGGTAATGGCCTGGAGATTTAGACAGCGTTCCCTGAGTTCAATTCCTTTCAAGCCCTATTTTTTGCTGAAGAAAGGAACATGGATATATAGACACCGCCTCCTTTGCTCTGAAGATTATATGGACTAGTGGTATATAATATATATATATATTTGTATATGCATATATAGATATTCATATGTATGTATGTATATAATATATAAATATTTTAGGGATTTGGTATATTCTTCTCAAGGAAATCCAGTTAAATCATTTATATTTAACTACCATGTAGCAAAAGATTTGATTGGAACATTATCAAAAGGAAATCCAATCAGTGCCACATATCAAAAAGAAACCTTTAATTATAAATCTCCAATCAAGCATCATGAAGAGAATATTCCTTTATTCTTGGAAAGAAAATATTTTGTATATTTTTATTAGGCCCAATATTCACATGGATAGGTGAGTATATCCCCTCCAAATAACATTTGAATTCATTGTAAACTTTTGTACCTTTTTCTGTATAATTCTTTTCTTCTTCTCCTTAGTAAAGCTTTGCTTTTCTTCTTTTCTTTATTTTCTGCATTTTTATTTTCAATCAACTTGTGTTGTCTATTCAATTATATTTGATAAATCACAAGTTGTCTTTGCAATTTACTCTTCTTATTAGCGATTGACCGTTTGATTAGTTTTAGCAGTAAGCCTAATTTTATTTTTGTTTGTTAATTCTATTCTGCAATTTTTATTTTTAGTATTCTATTTTGTTTTTTTCTTAGTTTTCATTGAATTTATTATAGATCCGATTAAATTCGAATTTGTAGTGAATTCAGTTGCAGTTTTACCTGTTTTCATTGATAATTGCAAATTGGTTGTCGGTTCAATTAGATTTGTCCTGAACCAAATTTCAATTTTATTTAATCGCATTCTCCCAATTCGTCTAACTTGCCTATGAAATTAGATAAATAACAAATTTTAATTTACCTCCCTATGTTCGACCTACATACTACACATATGTGCGCTTACAGTAATTATTACATAATTTGCGCTTTTCTAGTTCATAAAAAAGTGTCAAACAACTAGCCTTCCAACTGAAGAAAGTGCAGTCACATGATTGCTTGGTGTCTCTAGACGTATCATGTTTCATGGTATTCAAAAGTTGTTGGATACGTGCCTTAGGATAAACAAACTAACTACTGTACTTGTATTAGCCGGTGATAAAAAGATTAGGTTGGAGTGTCTAAGAAGTCAGTATGAAAACTCCAAGGATTCAGATAGTGATGAACGGAAGAGGCATTGTGTGACAGCGTACCTTATGTACATGATTGGACGCTTAGTTTGTTGTGATAAGTCTAGTAGTGTTTTTTCGTTTTATATAATGTCTTAAAGATGTAAAAGAAGTAGGTGGTTATTCTTGGACAACTAAATGTTTGAGTTGGTCAATATAGAACTTAAGTCAAACTACTAGAGTTGATGTGCACTAAATGATAGGATGTATGACCTTGCTTCAGGTAAACGTGCATTTGTATATTTAGTTTATATTTAATTCATGGTTAATGTTCACTAAGTGACTGTAGATTTGGATTTTTGGGCATTTTCTTACGCTCAAACGACACAATCGTTCTATTGGCATGAAATACAGTACTACTAGAGAATCTTTCTACTTTGTTAAAGAAATGGGTACAAAATTAGCTCTTGATTTAATTATACTAAGAGATAAGATGGATGATCTACAGAATTATTATGTTATTTAGGGTTGTTTTAAAGACAAATGACAATTTTACGCTGTTATCTGCTTTGAAATGGTAGAATTATGCCTTCCTCTAAGATTCCTATGATAATTTGGATATGTGTAGCCCATTCTGACCACTCCATTCACTCTTAACAAGAAAAAGTTTAAGTCATTCTCTCAGGGTTATGAAACTACGTACTATAATGTAGGGGATTTTGGAGGGGATGAATAAATCATCTTCCTAATGAGAGTTCGACTTCACGAGAAGCTGCCCATCCTTAGAATTATGACGAAACCTACATGACGTGGTACCAAAATGCATCTCACCCTCCTGTGGCCAATCCAATGAAGAAAATAACTGAACCAGTAAGCGTTGGTGACCAGAATTTGCGTGTTCGTATTGTAATATTTTTTATTGTAATACATACAATTTACGTATAGACTGCTAACAATATAAAAATTTATAGAAATGACATCTTCTACACGCTGCAGATTTTACCCAATCATGTACCCTTGGCGATTCAATGGCTAAATTTTACAAAAGATGGAACATATAGAGGGATCTGAACCGTTGAAGATTTATGATGTGACCATTGTGGGAGAAGAGGAGAATGTCGATGCGCAAATGACTAAGGTAAACATAAAAGCAAGCATGTAAAAAAAATGCAAGCAAAAAGAGAGTCGGTGCTATGAAAAAAATAGGATGTTGGGAAATCACAATGGATTATAAGGATTTTTTGACAATATGATTTGGTTTGTTATTTTGGCTAGTGACAACACATTTGGTTGACTTTAAAGTTATGATATTGGGTGTTTTAAGTATCGATTAACAAAAACATGAAGTATCGTCCCGAAGTTATTTTGGTGGTGGGTCTATAATGTTTGTGATGGTTGTTGCAAGTGTTGGAAGCTGTGAATTTGGTTCGAATTTAAGTATATAACGCTTGATTGTGTATGGGAAGTTGATGATTATTTAATGCAATGTTCACTATAAGAATATACACTTCTGATAGCATCATCCCATTTAACTCTGTCAAACGCCATGTAATGTTTGATTTGGAATGCTGACAAAGGAATAATATTATATACTGGATGTTATACATTGAAAAAGGTGGAAAATAATTTCATTTATGTGCAAATTAGAAAGAAAAATCTTACTATCCCTTTCTTGTTTCATAAAATAGACGTCTTTCAGTTAACCAGCTCCACTTAACATCCAAAATCCTGAATAGAAAAATCCCTAAACCAACGCAATTCAAAATCGCGAAATACCAAACTACCGTAGGTATCAAAAATCGATCCTAGGTTGCTAATTGGTTTTTATTTTACAGCTGGGGGTTTGGCTTCAAAAATTCGAATTGGTGTTTTTGGTCGATGCGACTGTTTGGTTGCTATGGTCATTTGGTTGCAGGACAAAGTCACAATTGGGGAGGTAGTTACGATGAATTTGGATTTGGGTGTCAAATGCCTTTATTGAATTTGGATGTTTTAGTTGTAGGTTTTTGAGGCAGAGGAAGGTTGCAGCTTTCTGGTTATTGTGTGTTCGTTGTCGTTATGCTGGGTGTAGACAGTTTGGGGTTGAAGTGAGGTCATAATGCTAAAGTGTGCTTGGTGTTCACTGATTGGAAGTGGCAATTGACGAAACAGTGTCTAGATAGTTTTTAATAGTGGTGATGGATGCAAGGTCGAAGTGCAGTTGAAGCTGGGGTTATTAGGTTAGCATGTAGGTTGAAGTTGTTGAGGCATTTGTGGTAGGATAAAGTGTACATGTTCTCAATAGGAGGTACTATAACAAATTGCTAGCGATGGCAATGCAGTTTTGATTTATTGTGAAGTGGAATGTTGAATAGCAAGTGACGTCGAAGGATGTTTTGATTTTATTCAGGTGTTGGTGATGCTAGAAGCAGGCATAGATGGGTTATAACAGTGAGTAGTTTGAAGTATTTGTGGAGGTTCGATGAGTTATTTTAAAAGCAATGCATGTTTTGAGTGGTTTCAGTAAGGAGTGTTTAAGGGATAGGTAAGTGCATCTTGATGACAAAGGAAGGAGGTTGTTAGTCTGTTGTTGTGACTGTAGAAGGATTATGGTTGAGAGTGAATGGTTCCACGTATTTGAGCTTTTAAGACAATGGGATACTCGATTCCCAACCAAGGTAACTTCACTACTCTACCCCCTTTATCTTTTTCTTTCCTTTCACAATACTGTTATTTGTGAATTTGAGTATTTAAGTGGTTTTACTATGATGGAACTTTGAAGTTTTATCATGTTGTGTTAACCAATTAAGTTTCATTATTTATGAATTCTGTACAGTTATTCTTCTTATAATATTTGAAATATGTTCGTTTTTTTGCCCATATTACATAGCTAAATTGCGATCTAGAGGGTTTTCAATTATAAGATTATAAAGTAAATTAGCTTCACTTTTGATTCTTTCATACATTTGCTGCTATATTTTTTTTTTTTTTGCCATGCTTTTAATGTATTACGAATATATTTTGCCAAGATATTTAATAATATTAGATAGGCTTGATTTATGGTTATCGATGTATCTTTTGATATCTTTTAGTTATTTCCTAAAACTAAAAGATTTGCCAAAATATTTGAGAATATTAGATAGGCTTGACTGATTGATATATTTTCTATTTGTAGCCACCTGATTGATTGACATATTTCTTTCCTATCTTATTTGTGGCCATCGTAGGTTTAGGGATCTTGATTGATTTCCTAACAACTTGTATATATATATATATATATATATATATATATATATATATGTGTGTGTGTGTGTGTGTGTGTGTGTGTATGTGTGGGGTGTGTGTGTGTGTGTATTACCTTATTGGACCAATAAATGATAACATTCTTCCTATATTTTCATGGTACCACAACATTTCTTTAATTTTCCTCTACACCTTAAACTATGGTAGGCGTCAGCGAAACACCGCCACCACCTTCAAAAATCGAGTCTAATTCTCCTTTTTACTTTCGACCGCAAGATCGGCCAGAGGATTTTATCACCTCCCAAAGGCTCAAACTTGACAATTTAAAATTTTGGTCTCAAGCGATTTACAGAGATCTGTCATCTATGAGGAAATTCGGCTTCCTAGATGGCACAATCACAAGTTTTGTTCCTCCATATACGAAGGATGATTGGGTAATAGTTCACTGTATGCTTGTTTCTTGGCTTATGAACACCTTCGACCCGAAGGTAAAGTATATGCTCTCTAATTATGAAAATGATAAAAAATTATGGGATGATTTGCACGAAAGATTTTATCTTGTTAATGGTCCTCGTATTCAACAATTAAGTCTGACATTAATCGATGTAAGCAATCCAAAACCATGCCGGTTGTTGTTTATTTCAGCAAGCTTTCTTTTTAATGGGATGAACATGATAAACATGGGCCTTCAATTAATTATGGGTAAGGAAAGTGTACTTGAAATATAGGCAAGAAGCATGCTGATAGGTATGAAAGGGATCGTCTACAACAAATTTTTCCTTGCCTATACTTCTGATTGTTATGCTCCCCTCCGATCCACGCTGCTATCTTAAGATCCTTTGCCTTCATAAAATAGGACGTTTCAAACAATTGAACAAGAAGAACGTGTTCGAAGGATTGCTCACATCAGAGATATGAGACACTCCCGGCCCTTAGATTTACCGTTTGTACTAGCGAAGGGAGGGGCCATGGAGGATCTGATAGGCCAGTTTGTGACAAGTGCAAGAAGCCGGCCACGTGACCTCTCGTTGTTGGTCTGATAAAATCTATAGCCATTGTAAAAAAAGGGTCATGAGGAGAGTCATTTCTATGAGATTCGCGGGTTTCCAAAGTGGTGGACAAACGACAGAATGGGAGGGCAACTTCGGGTACGTGTGGTCGAGGTTCCGTGAGGGCCAATGCAACGTCACATAACAACTTTGGTTCGAGTTTGAATGATGCAATCACTTCTTTTCCTAGTCGATTATTCACCAGTGAACAATGGAAGGCCTTACGGGCTTGTTGGGAAATGCCAAAATTGCTAAAAGCAGCTTGAACGGACCGCATGAAGGAGCTGATTGAAATGGGAACTAGGAGGTATAGACTGTACAGAACCTACGAATAAGTTTCGAGTTTTGAGTATCTACGTCACATATTTTAACATCTTCACAATTGGTGGGTATTTTACTATGGCACTCGACAAGTCACAATTTGATTTCCTTCTTTCCAAGTTGGGCATTTTTGAACCCTATGCTCCAGCTTAAGGGGGTATTACAGATATATTTTGCTAAGATATTTAAGAATATTAGGTAGGCTTGATTTATGGTTATTGATACACATTTTGATATCTTTTAGTTGTTTCCTAAAATTAAAAGATTCGCCAAGACATTTGAAAACATTATATAGGCTTGATTGATTGGTATATTTCCTTTTTGTGGATACCTGATTGATTGACATATTTCTTTCCTATCTTATTTGTGTCCAACGTAAGTTTAGGGATCTTGATTGATTGCCGAACAACTTGTATATGTATTGCTTTGATGAATCAATAAAAGATAACATTCTTCCTATCTTTTCACAATGCTTGTTTAACTACCTCTAATTTGCTGATAGAAATATACAAACACTACAAGAACAACAGTGGTTTCTAACGGCTAGGGGACGTTGAAGGCCATTGGAAATTCCATTGGCGTACAGTTCAATGATTTCGAACGACCTCCAACGTAGGCAACAGAAAGTTTCCAACAGCCTCCAAACATTCAGTTTGGACATGTGGATTTAGTTGTTAACCATATAGCCGTTGGAAACTGTTGGAATGAGTTTGAAAGTAGTCGTTGGGAGCCATTGATTTCTGATCAAATAAATGGAGTTGTAATCCGTTGGAAGCCCTTGGAAATCTAGGTGTTTTTTATTCAGCATTAAGAATGCTTACTTCCAGCTACCCCACAATCTCATATATATCAAAAAAACTCCATTTTGAGCATATACATCACAATCACAATCACAAATATACCTAAACATAATATCAAACTCAAATCAAACAGATAAAGTTCAAAACACATCACATAAACTAATATTACAAACATCCAACAAACCAACGTCATCAAATCAAAACAAACCATCCAACAGAACGTCTAAACCATCACCACCACAACAACAATAGCATATACTAACCATCATAATGTATCAAGCAAATCCTCACCCACTCAAAGCTTAACCAAAAAACGAAACAAACCAACCTCAAGTCTGTCCTCCAGAACCACCAGATAATGAAGGAAACGTACCGTACTGGGCTACGAACTCCGCCAATTGTTGGTTAAGCTGCTCTATCAATTCTTCACAGTGGCGATCATGCTCAGTAAGCTCGACAATCTAGGATCATAGCTGACAATCTTTTTATTGTCTTGATCCTTTGGTATGACTTCTGAGATGTATTAATCTGTAATTACAATTTCAGATTTTCAATGTTTGATACTTGCAATTCAAGAAGTTTCGGCTTCTGTTAAATTTCAGTTTCCATTCCCGCTTGGTTCCCAAAACCATAGCGCTTGTTGCGGGTTGGTGGATCCATGACAGCCTCAAAAATCAAATCCTCCTCATCAGCAGTCAAGTCGGCCTGTCCAGTCTCTTCAAGCCTCTGTGCCCATTGTTGATGGAACTGTTCCTGTTATACAAAGTACAATTGAATTCAGATAACATTACTTACATATGCAGTACATGCTTAGTTATCATGGTCACAAGAGTAGGAAACTGAGCCTAAATCGTCGATTTGACTCACCGCATGTGTATGCATGAAAACATCCTAATATGACATGGAAGCACCACACCGTCTCTCCTGAAATATGCATATACATAAATATATATTATATTGTTATGTTGTCCATTTGTTAACAACTTAGAACTTAAAATCTTTAACTGTGTAATTAACAAATATATACCAAATCCTCGTGATGGTGCTAAAACGACTTGAAACCACGGCGATGTGTAACAGATTTCTTGTTCCTATTTGTTGAATTTCTCTGAGACTTGGCCTATAAATTTATGATAAATAAAACATGTTTTATTCTAATTTATATATGAATCGAGTAGAGTAATTTGAATTAAATATGTAGTAAGTTTACCGGAAACTGCTCGTTATTCCACCAAGTGTGAAGATCATCTCACACATTAGCGCTCATTCAATTAGGCTTTATTCTAGTTGATTTTATGCCATTTAATGTTTCTCTGCAATTTTTTTACAACTTTACTGTTCCATTGGCGCCGAATGAGGGAAATATATGTTTCATGGAGGTCCACTGAATCTTGCATTTTTGAGAAATAACATAAACATGAATTGATCAGATATGAGCATGACTACTTAATGTAATAATTGATATATCATACGTACCAAAAAAATCCTGCCGGATAGTCTCGTTAACTTTATCTGGTACTAACTTCCACTTAGGCCAAACAGACGTCATGCGACTCATGTAAGCCTGTTGTGATATCCCTAGGAATATGGTAGAGGGCACTAACTCAAAACCACCGTGTCAAACAAAAAAACGTTCAATATTTCATGGATACTATATATATATATATATATATATATATATATATAATATTGTACAGAAATGAAATTTACATTTGAAATTTAATACTTACCCTCCATTGGCTTTTGGCTGAAGCCACACTAGAGGACGTAATAGCTCATTTGATGGACCACCGCCATCACCACCTGCTGGAGGAAGAGAAGCAGAAGGAGACCCAAAATGTGAAGCTATACATATATGTGACGTCATATATGTAGTACATATTACAGACAAACATTATAACATAACACAAAAGGACAATGTAAAACAAGCATTATGGCATAACATAACAAGACTATGTGTGGTATAACATATCATTTTATTGTAAACATCGTAACGTTAAAAGAAATACCTTCTTAACATAAGGATTATTGATTAGCCCACCTCACTTTCGAGTTATGACTCTAATTTTTTCATCTGTAGTCTCAAATGCTTAAATTAATGCATTTAATTCATCGTTTAGAGGTACAAAATCTGTTTGATCATCGATTATTACTGTTCCTCTATTTTCCATGACTTTTCCTTAATAAGCTTATTTATCGGGAATATTCCATCCATCAAAAGTAAACTTTGCCTTTATTTTAAAAACAGCAGAACAATCAATTTTGCTTCTTCTTAGAGATGGATAAGGAGCGTAATAAACTTGAAGTGCATTTTTGGCAAGTACAAAAGGATCAGACTTATTATAACGCGAAGTATGTTTTATTTCTAAATGATTATTCTTTGGGTGCACATTGATTTCAGAACCTGGAACGTTACCGAAACAATTGCATTTAAACAAAAATACTTCTTATGTGGGGCATGTGAAACATGTCGATTGCAAAATCTATGTTAGCACGCAATAAAAATCATTTATATGGTCATTTGGATTATCACTATCTTTGACAAATACACCACTATTATTGGTTAATTTTTCAGCACCGTATTCTTTGGTATCAAATTTATATCCATTGACAAAGAATATTGGATATGTCTTGACTTTCCTTTTTGGTCCTATTGCTAAACGTTTCAATCCTTCGTCTACAACACAATTTTTGTATAAATAATATAATTGAAAAACCAACTGGCAAATTCTTTATCGATATCGCAGTTTGGATGTTGCGATTCATAAATGGTGCAATTATAGAACAAATGTTATAGATTGTGATTAAGATACACATGCGCATATTTGTACATACACATGTATTCATGTCATAAATGTATTATGACGGATATAAGTTTATTACCTAAAAAATGGTGCGACTTCAGAGTAATTGAGAAGAATATATGTGTGTGCTGCATAATAATCTCTATCATTCAGACATACTTCCACACATTTACCGGAAGGCCGACCATGTTTGTAAAAAATAGATAAAGTCGCTTGAAAATCATCTTGATCAACGCCTTCATCGTTACGCGTAGTACTTTCAAATGATATGTTTACATTGTCACTAAATAATGAGAGGAAAAAACAAAGTTTCTTCTTCGATGTGAGATTTTCAAATCAAACTTTCATGACATAGAGGAAGTCTTATAACTTTCGAGTTGATATTCAAAACTCGGATAAATTCACTAATCACAGATGAAACTGCAACAATCCAATACCAAAGTACAAAGATAATTCCCAATTCCATTGATCGCACTCGATGCCGGAAACGTGCTTGAAACTGTAATCTCGATGCACTCGAGATGAACAGTAAAACACAATTTTCGTCGATCTCAAGGACGCTGGAAACGTGATCACCAACTCTTTTTTGATCCATTGATGCCGAAAAGATGATCTTCCAATTCATTGATCCACGAATGGATACCGTAAGCGGGGATGGAGAAACAAGCTCCCAATAATGGCCCACGCCAATATTTCAATTAAAAAATCAACTCCTTTTACAATGACACTCTTGGCCTATTTATAGGCTTCAGACAATTAGGCCAACACTACAACACTTATTACGATACCGAAATTGTACACACACATAAATTCGATACCGAAAGTGAACAACAACACTCAGAAATAAAGTAACGACACCAAAAGCAAATAAAAACCAGCTTGATCACTCTGCTTTAACCGATACCGGCAATGAATGAGTTCATTTCGAAAGCCGAAAGCAAATCCTATTTTGATTGTAGTCGAAGCCGAAAGCTTCCAAGGAACTTTATTATAGAAGCTGGTAATAGAAACCAAAGAAACCCATAAATATGGTGATTTCGATACCGATAACAACATCTGCGATAGCCGATAGTGATAATAGGAAAATAGCATAATGGTTTATATAGAGCCGATGAATCCGATACCGGCACTTCTACTAATTCAAGACCGAAATCACGGTAGCCTATGCTACGTCATCCTCCCACTAGCACAACACAGGGTATTTGCATCCAATATTTAGCATTATTTGCATCTGCTCTGCAAATGCAATGGACACAAATGTTAAACTTTGTTTGCTTCTATTGTTGGACAGACGCAAATTTGACATATTTGTGTCTGTTATAGTGGACGTTGGACGCAAATACCAATGCATTTGGATCTGCCTTACGGTTACAGCAGATGCTAATTTGACATATTTGTGTCTCCTATAGTATACATTGGACCCACAAACCACTGCATCTGCGTCTGCTTTACTATTACAGCAGACGCAAATTGTTGTGTCTGGGTTTTACCCTTTAATGTATTTGCATCTGCTTTTCTACAACAACAGATGCAAATTTCTTTTTTTTAAGCGACCCTTTTAGGCTTGCTGTAAGAGCCAGACAATATTTAAAATTTAACACACGAGAAGACAATGAAAGTAGCAAAATATTGGCAAGAATACAAAACAGACTGCACCAATAGTGCGATCACTGCTACTTTAAGTAAGTTTAAATGCAAAACAATTATTCAACATGATAAGTAACTGCAATTACTATTTCAGTTTAAATGTTAAAATAACTATTATAGTTCATTGATTAACTGACATTATAATCATATAGGTCAGATTATGGCACCATCGGCTGGAAGTAACTCCAGATAAATAACTGCTGCATGATAAGTAATTGCAGATATTGAGAAGCATTAATCGGCTCCTGCAAGAAGCAAGTGATCAGATCATTTAATGGTCCATTTCTGACTTTAGCAACTATGTTCAACAAAAGCAGCTCGTAATATACGAAACTGAAAACTAAACTGTCTCAATAATTAAAAGTACATATTTTTATAGTACTTAATTAAACTGAAAACTATTCTAAAACAAACATCATTGAATTGTGTGTTCGGTTTCGAAAGAAAGTGTCTAAAAAAATTATTGCATGATACCTTATATGATCTCATAATGATATGTAAAGTATCCACGCAGTTCAACCAGATTATCTTTAGTTTAGTGCAACATAAACAAGCGAGTGAACGAGGGATGCTATATCGACTTTCATGCGAACAGAAGTGCTTTTTGGAATGACGAAAGAACAGGGCTGCTACTGTGTTTACAATTGCCAATAGTTTTTCTTCTCAAGTAAACAAAAGTGATTTTCCACCGTACTTCGTGTTTGGTGCTAGTTCCTCTGGTCTTTAGGTATTTTCTTCTTTCTTTTTCTACTTTGCATGCACATACATATCTACTCCCTTTCAAACTTAGAACCCATTTTATCTTTGTCCAATCTACATGAACAATTATATCTATCCAAGTAATAAATATCACGTCATACTCACATTCATGTATGTACATGCAAAGTAGAAAAAGAAAGAAGAAAGTACCTGAAGAGCATAGGAAACAACACCAGACACGAAGACCAGTGGAAAATCACTTTTCTTCAATTGGGAAGAAGAACTATTGGCAATTGCAAATATTATTGCAAAGAGAAGAAGAAAGCTGATGAAGTAGCAGCCATGTTCTTTCTTCATTCTAAACATCGTTGTTGTTCACATAAAGTATTTAAAATGTACGATATAAACTAAAATGTTTAAAATAAACATTTTTTTTTAGTTCACCTGTAGTGTAATGTTTAAAGTTTAATGTAACAATAAGGTTCTGTTTCATCTATTTCTGTTTAGATTTGTTGGAATCTTTCATCAAAGATGGGGAAAAAAGTTGATGAAATATCCTATATCACCTAACTATCGGCTGACAGCCACATAATCTATACTGTTTATTTGGAGAAGCTTTTGCCAAAATTTTATAACAGGACACCCTTATCCTTCATCTTCAAAATTTGGCAGATCGACCGGATGAGGGGCCAATGGTCGATCAGTTTTCGTTTCGATAGACTAAAATATTTCTGATTTTTTGGAAGCAAAAAACAATTCATTTTGGCTTTTAAAAAGTTGAAAAACAACTTATATATAAAACGATCCAAGCTGATGCTTAACCAATAATGTCAATCTAACAAAATACTTAAATTACACAAATTATAGGACAAAAGATCTGCTAAATGATCCAAGCTATTATAATGCAAAAGATCAATCAAAGTACCCAAATTATACAGTTAAAATACTGAAATAAAATTACATATATCAATCCAAACCGAACCAAATCAATCCAAATCGAACCAAATAAAATTATACATATCAATTGAAATACCCAAGTTATTTAAAATCAAACCTTAAAAATTGACAGCGTTATAAGTTTTCAACTTTGCAGTGACTAGAATCGGACACTGGATTGGGCTGAATGTAAGGCAGAAATAGGTTGGCTGCTGGTGGAGATGAAGGATAGTAGCCGATTTATATTTCGAAAAAAGATTTTTTTTTTGTTTCCCTATTCCGTTCTCGCTCAAAATGTTTACTTTTCCCTCCATGATGCCAATGTAAGAGCGGCTTTTTACTTTTTCCCTCCAGATTATATTTGCGTCTGTTTAACCTAGCGGACGCAAATTATTTAATTGGCCCAAATTATTTGAACCCGTTAGAGCTTTTTTTCCCTTATTATATTTGCATTAATTTATCACACAGCGGACGCAAATTATTCTACTGCCAAATTGCGTCTGATTATACAACAAACACACGCAAATAGCTGCATTTAATTTCCCTCCACCTATCGCGTCTACTCACAAACAACAACTGATGCAAAAGATTGAAGCAATATTTTACTTTCACTTATTTGCATCTACTGTTGGTTGGAAGCAGATCCAAATTGTACTATTTGCATCTACTGTTTATACAGCTGATGCAAACGAGGAGACGTAAAAGACAAATTTTGTAACAATGTCCCCAGTTTTGAAAGAATTTGTCCTCGAATTTAAAGCAACCTCTTCCATTAAATTATTCTCGTAGTATGATGTCAAATGCTTAATATTGAAAACATCAGTAGTACGAATATGGTTTGGTAGTTTCAAATAGTAAGCATTTGGATTGACTTTCTCATTATTTCCAAAGGTCCAATCTTTCTTGAGGTAAGGTTGTTGTATTTACCAGTAGGAAATTGGTCTTTCGTCAATACTACCCACACGAAGTCACCCTTTTGAAACTCGACATGTTGACGTTTTGAATCAGCAGCCTGCTTTTACTTGTGACTTGTTTCAACTAGCCATTTTTGTACCACATGATGGAGCTTCTGTAAATCCGAGATAAGGTCAATGGCTTTTCCTTGCGTTCCACCTTATCAAGGTAATGGAGCTAGATACAGGGACCCTTAGGTACCACCGAGTTCACAATTTTGAAAGGGCTGAATCCAATACTACGACTGACAACATGATTATGTGTGAATTCAGCCTGGCACAATTTAGAATCCCAACTTTTTAAGTTGTCAATAACAAGGCTTCGTAGCAAGTTTCCCAATGACTTGTTCACTACTTCGGATTGTCCATCCATTTGCGGATGATAGACACTACTAAACTTCAATTATGTCCCCACAATTTTCCACAAACTTTACTTGAAATGACTCAAAAACCGAGTGTCACGATCTGAAACAATCGAATCTAGTAATATATATAATCAATATATTTCTCGAAAGAATAGTTGATCCACGTTCACTGCATCTGCCATTTTCTTGCAAGCAATGAAATGAACCATCTTTGAAAATCGATCAATGACCACGTAAATGGAGTCGTTGCCTCTGTGTGTTCTTGGCAATCCCAATACAAAATCCATGCTCAAATCAACCAATAGTCTAGAAGGAACTGGCAATGGCATGTACAATCTAGCATTAGTTGCGTCCCCTTGGACACTCAACAAATGTGACATCTTTACAAGAATTTTTCAACTTCTTTTCGCATTGATGGCTAATAATAAGAATCAACAATCAGTTGTAATGTGTTGTCCCTACCAATATAACCATCTCCGTGGAGTTCTTCGATTATCTTTATTCGAAGACTACATTCTAGAAAATGCACAACTGATTCCCTTTGAAAATAAAACCGTTTACTACTGAAAATTCTATCGTGTTCCTGTTCTTGGCCTTTTCTAAAAATTTCGAAAAACAAAGATCTGTAGCCAACAATTATGAGAGCGAGTCAAACCCTAACACTTTAACTCTTATGGTGGTCAAAAGATTTCTCCTCCGTCCTAACGCATCAACTACTTTATTTGTAACCCCTAATTTATGCTTCACCACAACTGTGAACTGTTGCAGATAAGTAATCCATGATGCATGTCTATCTGTTATTTTGTCTTGACCCTGGAGATGCTTTAATGTTTCATGATCCGTGTGCAAAACAAATTCTTTATGAAAAAATAATGTCACTAATGCTTAATAGCTTGAACCACAACATAAAATTCAACATCGTAAGTGTCGTATCTTATCTTTCCCCAGACAAATTTTCACTGAAATAAGCAATAGGTCTTCCATTCTGACTTAACACTCCTCCAATTCCAACATTTGAAGCATTAGTATGAAGTTCAAATGGTAGATGAAAATCTGGAAGCACTAGAATAGGCACCGCCGTCAACAGAACTTTAAAATGCATAAAAGCATGTTCTGCCTTCTTGGTCCAAATGAATTGTTTGTCTTTCATTGGAGCCATAATGCTACTGAAATGTGGAATGAATCGCCTGTAAAACGACACCAAACCATGAAAACTATGCACTTATGTTATAGTCTTCGGCTGTGGCCACTCTCTGGTAACCATACTTTACTCTGATCAACTGTAATCCCTCCTTGGAAACAACGTATCCCAGAATAACATACTTGGAGTCATGAAAATACATTTCTTTGTCATGGCATAAAATTGTTCTTGATGTAAGATGATCAAAATTGCATGTAGATGTTCACTTGGACTAGAACTATAGATGAGAATATCATCAAAGTAAACAACCACGAACTTCCCAATGTAAGGTCTGAAAATCTGATTCATCACCCTCATGAATGTACTTGGTGCATTTGATAACCAGAAAGGCATAACGAGCCATTCGTATAAGCCTTCATGAGTCTTGAAAGCAGTTTTCCATTCATCAGCTAGTCTGATTCTGATCTGATGATATCCACTTTTCAAATAAGAAAATAACAGAACCACTGATCTGATCTAGCAAGTCATCTACTCGTGGAATAGGAAATCGATATCTCACTATGATCTTATTAAGAGATCGACTGTCTGTGCACATCCTCCATGAACCATCTTTATTTGGAACTAGTAATGCAGGCATGACATAAGGACTTAGGATTTCTCGAACACGACCTTGTCTTAACAATTCATGCACTTGTCATCGTAACTCTTCGTGTTCTCCAGGACTCATTTGATAATGCAGCCTCTACGATGTAAAATGACACCTGGTTCCAAAACAATTTGATGTTGGTTGTCTTTAAGTGGCGGTAAACCATCTGGTAGCTCTTTTGGAAGCACATCTTTGAATTCATATAGCAATGGTCTTTCTGGTTCAGGAATTTCATCATTCTCTGCAGAATTGAATCTCACTAGCAATTATACCTCGCTATCTTCTTCCACATCGTCCACAATGACTTTTAATGCAAGTAAGCTAACAGTCTCAGTCTTCTATTCTGGTTTTTCTTCATTTTGACTACGTCTCTTTCGAACTAGAGTTATTTTAGTGCCTTCGAATATGAAACTGTAGCTATTTGTTCCCCCATCATGTTGCACAGCTATGTCATATTGCTATGGCCTCCCCAACAAAAGATGACATACATCCATATTCACAACGTCACACCAAATTTCATCTTTATATTTTATACCAACAGAAAAAGGAACAAAAGCTCATTTAGAAACTTTTACCTTTCCTCCTTTCTTGAACCATGCTAGCTTGTAAGGCCTAGGATGCTTTGTTGTCTTCACCCCAAGATTTTGAATAGCCTCCTCTGAAATAATGTTGTCACATGTTCTTGCTCAATCATGAACTGACACACTTTTTCCATAATGGTGCATGTAGATTGGAAAATGTTGCTTCTTAACCATTCTGATTCGTCATTTGACTTTAGAGTTAGACAAGTTCTTTTTATCTTTAGGTTATATCCTTCGTCACTGGTCATAATTTCTTCTGTCTCTTTGTCAAACCGTGGTGGCGTTGAAAAATCAAATTCTATCTCTTTATTGCATACTTCACTATCGTCCATGACCATAGTTCTTTTCTTAGACTTTGTATATTCATAACTTTTGTGACCAAATTTTTGACAATTAAAACATTTCATGTTACTGCCTTATTTAGCCTTGGTAGGATTTGGAATAGTAGGTTTACTAGTTGGAGCACTACTACCAACATTCTTACCTTGACCATTAGAAGTTGAGTAACTACTTCCTCGTCTACCCTGCTTTTCCCATGCAAGAGCTCGCTAATGCGCCTCAACAATAGATTACGGATCAAACATATTGAACATATCCTGAATTTGAACCCGAAGTCCTCCAACATACCTTGCAGCCAACTATTCTTCAATCTCTGATCTATCATTACAGGGAATTAGCTGAAAAATTCTTCTATTTAATCATTAATAGAATGAGTGCCTTGCCGTAGATCTTGCAATCATTGATACATTAATGACTGATAGTGGTAAGGCAAAAAATGTAGCTCTCATTAACTTCTTCATCTTTTCCCATGTAACCACCTTTGATTTTTCCCATCCTTGATCAAGTCAACTTAGTTTTTGCCACCATGTTGTAGCTCTTCCTCTCAATCTCGTAGCAACCAATCCGATGCTCTTTGAGAACTACTTTATATACCAAAATTTCTTCGGCATTAGAAATCCAATCTAGAAATTCTTCTGCTTGCATAACTCCCTTGAATTTTTAGATTTCTGCTCTCATAACCAATTCCCAACACCTATCCATTCCTTGAGTTTGAATTAGATATCTCGTATCTTCTTGATGTTGAGATTGATAACTTCCATGGTCTTCTTCCTCTCCATACATATTTTCCAATGTAGCTGGTGTTTTATGCCTTTGATTTTGATTCGTGTCCAAAATCGTTCTTTCTAAACGTCCAATCCCACCATCAATTCTAGCATTAAAACGTTCGTCCATTTGAGTGGCATCTTCCTGACCATAAAAACCTTCAACATCATGATTTCCTTAGCGGAATTTTTAATTTCAAATGAAAACAAATGCTCAGAACTATTAGCATTTAACTTTGAAACCACTTCACTATCTAAATCACTTCGCTGTCGAAACCAGCTCATTGTAGTAACCAAATTCGTTGTCGTAACCAACTTGCTTTTGTAACAAAGTCATTGTCTTAACAACTTTAATGTCGTTAATGATTCACTGTCGCACTGATTCGAACTCAGTTCGAAATAGTTATTAACAACACTCTTGGATGCAATATCGAGCTTTGCACCAATTCTCGAAACCAACACAATCAATACTGGGAAATCAAGGAAACACTTCTCAATTCTCAAGACAATGTTCCAATTGTAATCCAATCTTCAACACGACACTTCGAATCTCAAAATATTAATCTGAATCAATAAATTTTTTTAAATATGGCTGATTAATAATCCTCTTCGGAACTCAAATCAATGATGATCTCTAAACCGGTAACCAACAATGAATTTCGAACCGAAACTGATAATGATCTGAAGCAATGTCAACCAATGAATAACTTTGGCACTAATACCAAAAATGACATAGTGAAAGTCTTATAACTTTCGAACTGATATTCGAAACTCGGATAAATTCATATAAATCACAAATCATAGATGGAACTACAACAATCAAATACCAAAGTACAAAGATAATTCCCAATTCCGTTGATCACACTCGATGCCGGAAAGGTACCTGAAACTGTAATCTCGATGAGCTCAAGATGAATAGTAAAACACAATTTTCGTTGATCTCAAAGATGCCGGAAACGTGATCACCAACTCTTTCTTGATCTGCTGATGCTGAAAAGATGATCTTCCAAGTGGTTGATCCACGAATGAATACCGTAAGTGGGAATGGAGAAACAAGCACCCAATAATAGTGGACGCCAATATTTCAATTAACAAATCAACTCCTTTTACAATGACACTCTTCGCATATTTATAGGCTTCAGACTATCAGGCCGACACCAGCACTACAACACTTATTACAATACTGAAACTGAACACACACATAAGTTCGATCCCGAAAGTAAATAAAAAAACGAAAATAACACACAAAAATAAAAGTAACGACATAGAAAGAAAATAAAAATCAACTAGACCACTCTCTTATAACTGATACCGGCAGTGAATGAGCTCATTCTGAAAGCTGAAAGCAAATCCTATTTTGTTTATAGCCGAAGCCAAAAGCTTCCAAGGAACTTTATTGTAGAAGACAATATCATAAATAAAAGAAACCCACAAAGCTAGTCGATACCGATAACAACATCTGCGATAGCCAGTAGTGATAACAGGAAAATAGCATAATGGTTTAGATAGAGCCAATGAATCCGATACTGATACTTCTACTACTTCGAGACTGAAACCATGATAACCTATGCTACATCACTTCCACTCAGGCTTTCTTTCTCACTTTCTGCTTTAGATGATTTAAGTACCTATTAAGTATTATTTCAAATTAAATTTTTTATATATTTAATTAATCAATATTTAATGAACTAAATATTAATATACCTTTCAAATTGATACATCCATCCATATTTCATAGGCCCTCGAAGATGTGCTTCTAATGGAAGATGAATAGACAAATGCTCCATAATATTGAAAGAACCTGGAGGAATTTTTTCCAGTTTGAAGAGCAATATAGGGATTTATTCTTCAAGCTTACGTAGATGATCAATTTTTAATGTAGTATAACAAAGCTTTTTATAAAACAGACTAATTTCTATTACAACAGTCCGAACTTTTACGGGGAACGGTTCTTTGAAAGCGACGGATAACAAATTTTCCATCATAACATGAAAATCATGGCTTATCTACGAAGATTAAAGATATACCATCCTGGAGTCTTAATCCTTTCACCCATTTTAAAAGTATTTTTACTTGATTATTGTCTAACTCATAGAACGCTTTTGGTTTTATGTGTCATTTGTCTTTATACGAAGCTCAAGACGATTACATATTACTTTGATATCATGTCTTGATTTCAAATCATCTTCCGTCTTCCCCTTGAAATTCAAATTGTACTAAACACATTGTCAAACATGTTTTTTCTTATTATGCATCACGTCAATATTATGACGAATCAGGAGATTTTTTTAATAAGACAACTCCTAAAATATGCTTTGTTTGCATCAATAATGAATCGATGATTTACCTTGAATTTCAATTTGTTCTGTAGTTCATGTATCTTTGGATAATCTTTTACAAGTTCATAAATATCTTCACCTGACCAAACCGCGGGTGGTCTCAAAGTTTCATGCCTATTAGCTGTAAAAAAATCTTATCACTTCTAAACGGATGATTAATATGAAGAAAACATTGATAACAGTTAAATCACGAAATTTTCTTTCAATGAGGTAAAGATGTGTTTCTTCCATGTAGTAAGGACAAGCTAGAGACCAGGTGTACTCTAGCCTGAAAGCATTACATATGCGAAAAAATCGTTGATTGTCCATAATAAAGAAGCATACATGCGAAAGTTCTTTTTTTTTGTGGAATATCATATGATTCTACTCCTTCATACCACAATTTTTTTTTAATTCTTCAATCAAAGGTTGTAATAAACATCGATTCCTTATGTCGGATCATCAGGACTGGGGACAACAAATGTGTGAAACATATAAGGAGTTCTCATACATATCTACAGAGGTAAATTATAAGTTGTGACAATTATAGGCTAGGATGAATATTTAGCACCAAATTGAGAAAATGATGAAAATCCATCTGTACATAAACCAAGTCGAACATTACGACTCTCAGATGCGAAAAAGAGATATTTCTTGTCAAAATGCTTCCATGCTTTCCCATCAACTAGGTGTGTTAATGTACTTTCTTCCTGTATTCTCACACTGTGCCATCTCATATCTTGCGCGATTTCAGAAGATACTTATAACCTTTGAAGTCTATGAGTAAGAGGTAAATAATGCATACATTTATATAGAGCTTGCTTTCCCTTTTTCTTTCTTGGTTTGTATCTTTTCTGATTACATATATTTACAATTTTTGAAGTTGATATCTTCCTTCCAAAACAGCATGCAACCGTTTAGACACGTTCTATTTTCTCATATGGTAAACCAAAAGCTAATATCACTATTTTACTTCATAATGATTTTCGCACATTGAATTATCAGAAGCCATATGCCGCTTCGCAGCTTGTACAATAGCTGTAAATCCAGATTTTATGAGGTTGTATTTAGATTTCATCGCAATGTATTCAGCAGTTGCTGATAATTGGGTTCCGCTTGTACAACCTTCCCAAAGGAGGTTTTTCGTGGCATCTAATAAAGTATATATTTTTTGGCTTAAATATTTGGTTCTTCTTCAACATTACCGTACGACCCGGAATTTCGACCCTCGAAAATTAGCACTTTAATACTTCTTCTATTCAAAATGCTGGAGATTCAAGTGTCAGAATCCTGATTGTATGGGGGATATAACACATTATAACAATCACAATGAAATAAACAACTTCATATTTATATAACATGAAATTTCTAGAGCAAACGATGCCGACTCCGTTTGCTACATCATGGACACGCGTCGCTCAAACAACGTCTAATTTCTTCTTTCTAGTATAAGTAGTAGATAGATTAGTAGGCCTAATTAGGCCTTAAGATAATAATTAGAGGCTATTGACCTAATTAACACCAAATATACTTGTTTTAGGCTTCTTTTTGTAATCAAAATACACCATTTTTTCCTAGGACTTGTAAATTTTAACCTTTGTAAAATACACAACATGTTTTTAAAACAATTTTAACCACTTTAAATATCATTTTACGCTTATTTATACTAAAATTATAAGTTTTAACAAAAACACACAATTTACACTTTTTTCAACAAGGTATACAATTCTCAAAGTTGAAATTGTTCAAATCACATTATTCTGACACAAATGGATTTACAAACACACAATATTTATTTTGTCATGTATATAAATATTTTTCAATAATATCTACATGTTTATTATTTATTTTAACTCAAGTATTTGTAAAGAACACCGTTTTCACTCATATGGTAAAATAAGACAATATGGCACATAAGAATTTTACAAATTCTTATTTTATCACAATTTCCACATTATATAGTTTTCTAAAACTTTATACCTTATTTTAGATTTTTTATTCAGATTTAAATGATACATTTGAACTAAATTTCTCCGTGCACTTTATCTAATTTTAATTCCAATCCAAACCCACATTTTAAATTTATTTTTGACTAGATCTTCTCAAACTAAAATATTTTCTCCAAAATTCCTTGTTTAATCATTTTCAATGATTAAACATCCCCTTTTTCTCAATTTTCCTATGAAGAATCCAAAATCCCAAAATTTAAATATACTTGGATAATGTGTTCAAATTATCCATCCCGAATATTATTTACCCCTTGATTAATAAATTATAATTTCATTATAATTTATTATTGTTGTTATTAATAGGTAATCGCAAAACCAGAGTTGTTACATTAAGAATCCAATAATTCTCTCTAAAACAAAACATATCGATACACTGCACCATTTTCTACAAGATATGTAATTACCTACACTTTTCTAAGCCCTAGTTTCAACAAAAATCCAAATCCAAGTGTGGATCATGTTAATATGATACCTGTAATAATTAGTATGAGCAAAATCAGAATATTATAAAACAAACTCATAGCAGAAACAAGACAGGATAATAGGTATCGACTATGGCTGCTACTTTAAAAGCGATTTATCATATGAATACCAAACTTAAGAGAACAATTAAGGAAAATCAAATAAATCAACTCTAAAGACCTATTTCCCCTAATGTTATCCTAAAAGTTGTAATAAGGAGGGGGTTATAACAACTCCTTGTGAGTAGAAAATATATAAATCTATCCATAATATACAAATGTATCCTTTTTTGTTTTCACCCAATTTATATATCTAACAAGGTCAGTGATTCTTGTCTAACCTTGCATAATACGCACAATGATTTGAGTGCCATACCAAAGGTGTCATACTTCCCAAACCAAGTAACTAAAATTCGAGATAGCACCTTTTATATGAACCTCTATACCACCAAAAACCTAAAAACCAAGAGGCAAACCCACAAACCGCTTTATACCTCACTAATTACCAAAAGAGGCGGGTTTTTTGGCCACTTATGACCTCATTCAATATATATAATATACATAAGGTGGATCCCACAATCACTCAATACCTTGGTAGGTGATTACAAGCATGTATTATTAATTAGAGGACACTAGCTACTAATTCTTTAACTCCTATTTAAGGCTTTCATCATTCACGTATCCCATAGTATACATATTGCAAGAGATAAAATGCAACCATAGTAGGTAGACGACATTTATCATTTAATACCAACTTCAAGTTGACCCATTGTATTACTATCTAGCTGGCATTACTTTGGTAATTTCTAGCCGCTTAATAGTTCCGTAGACGGGCATACCCTACGGGCGGACTCTAATGATGAGCAACTTTTAATTAACCCATCCTTAGGTGAATTTAACCCAGTCATTTTACTACCCATTAGAGAAGCAGACCTATATAGAGATTCCCTACTTCGCACCCAATTAACAATTTAGTACTTTCGTTAGAAAAAAGGGAGTCCTACGATAACTTAATACCATATGAGGGTGGATCCAGTGACTGCTGGCTGTACTCCTTAGGATGAATCTATAAGGAAAAGGATAAGTCTTATTCACTTAATATACCCAAAGATGGATCTAACCACTTAAGACCTTCGTCTAACTAAGTAGGCTACGATACATAATGACCTTTAGATTTCTTCTTTCGGAAGGAAGGCGGACCCTACAACCACTTAGTACCCCCAACATTTGATGAAAACTATTAGGATCATTCCTCACCGCGTTTGTTATGATTATCACAGGTTCCTATAGTCAGTGATATCTCACATCAGTTGTACGTACGTTCGACTGCTGGAAAATGCAAACTTCTATTGAATGAATCAAATGACCTTGCATTATCAATCTGCTAAGTCCAATCCCCCACATTTTAATTATATTAACAATTAGAATATTACCCTTAGATTTAGACTAATTATAAGTTGAGGTTGATATTTCTATGATAAGACTTACTGCACTAAGATAATTCATTGGACTAAGTATAATTATGGTAGTTTTATCCAAAATCCTCGCTTAAATTTAATAAGATAACTGTCACATGCCATTAATAACCATAACAATTAATTTTCCTAATGCAATAACATTGAAATAAATGCCACTAATATCAGTCTTATTAATTTCCATCAATTCCTATTAATTGTTAACGGTGTAAATCAGCCGGATCGGACCGAACAGAGGTGTGTTAAATTTCTATCCTAAAAAAATCGAACCAAACGCGGACCGAACGAATTTTTTTCTTGGACAAATTTCGTTGTACTAATTCATGTCGTGAATAAAATCGGTCAGACATAGACATATGTTTTTAGGACAGGACACGAACGAACTCAGCCTGACATGGCTATATATATTACATTTTATACTTTTTATTAGATTTTCTCTCAAGTATATATCAAATTACAAGGAATTCAGATGAATTAGAATGAACATGGACGTAACGTGGTTTTTTCGCGTGCAAATTTCATTGTCCTAACTCGTGTCCAAAATGAAAATCGGATGGACTCGGATGAACGTATTTCGGTCACGGGCACGAACAAACATCGGACATTCATACAAAATTTACACTCTATTAATTATAACTCATTTGTTATCCCCATATTTATTATAATATTAATTTCTCGTCAATTTGATTACAACATTTAATTTTTTTTCATGCTAATTCTAACCTTTTTGAATTTTATAATTTATTATCACACTTGATTCCCATAAATTCTAAGGTTACAAATTGGAAGTTCTTTATTTATTTCAGGTGACACTAATGTAACAACCTGTATTTTTTGAACCAATTTAAAATTTATTTTTAATTGATTTTCTTAGAAATTAAATATTTCAGATGAGTTATTTGGAAAATAAAAGATTTAAAATTTATTTTAATTGAAGTTTGAACGTATAAATTTAAAATTTAATTAAAACGACCTCGAAATGGCGCGGTAGTTTGAAAATTTGATTTTAAACTTTGAATGAATGTGTAGAATTCAAAATAAATCAGAATTTGATAAAACAAAAAACCATTGGAATATTTTGAAATGTAATTTTCTAACGAATGTAATAAATTGATAATTCACTTTATAAATTGTAAGTTATGTATAAATTAAAATTTAGAATAGTCGCTATGGAATGTGTGTGTATATATATTACATATAGCCCTTAAAAATAGCCATTTTGCAAATGACCTTCGTTTTCAACGAAACCACTTCCATTGGGTTCAAAATGTCGTTTGTGACTTTTAAAACTATAAACATCGATATCTTTGAAGTTAGAGAAATTTGGTCTTTTTAATTGGATGAATAACCAAAATCTCACTTTTTGCATATGGACGAATTTAGATTCGAAACCACTTCCATTGAGTTCAAAATGTCGTTTACGTGTTTGAAAACTATAGACTTTGATATATTCCAAACTTCGGAGTTTTTGCACTTGGGTTGGGTCTTAGTTTACCTAACCTAGCCCTCCTTATAACTCCCAAATCAGCCTCCTCTTCATTCATTCATTTCCACTTCAAAGAAATAAAAATGAGGATAGGGAATGGGAAATTAAATTTCCCTAAACCCTAATTGAATCTAGGAGCTCCAATCTTATAGGAAATCAAGTGCAAATCCAAGGAAAAGCTTAGGTAAGCTCCTCTCCGTCTTCTCCATCTTTTTTCCTCTTCAAATTCTCATGATTTCCTAATCCTACTTCCTATGAAATCCTTTCATATGATCATAGGTTGTTGATTCCAGTGTTTTTATCGAAGAGAGATCATTCTAGCTTGCTGTTGGATCTATTCTTGTTTCTAACCATCAAAAGTGAGCTCTTGATTTGTTTTCATGAACTCACATCTAAGCCACAAGCTATTGGCTTGTAAAAGTGTAATTTATTGTTCAATTGGGTTTACATATGCATATGAATTGGTTAGATAAGTATACACTTTCTAGATCATTAGTTTATGTTCCATTGAATAGAAAATTATGATTAGAATTGTCCCCACAACCTAATTCATACGCTACTAGTTGATTTGGCGATATTGTGAAGCTCCGTTGTCGCACCGACAATTTCTAAGACTTCACAATTCACTTATATCGCATTTGATTGCTTTGGTTAGAGAATTTAGTCGATTTGGAGTTTACAATCGAAATCATTGCATTCTTATGTATATACGATCGTGCATGTGTTCTTGAACAGTTTCACTGAGCTAAAGAGGCTTCATTCTAGCTTATGAAACGTTATAAGCCATCACCATTGATCCAAGATCGTTCGAGAACTGTTTGCACATTCATTGCCTAGGCAAACATTTGCCCAGGCTTCAGCTCAAAAGTCTGACCAAAATAGGTCAGACGTCTGTCAGAACACTCGGGAAAGTGTTTTCTTGTAAACAGACGTCTGTCCAGGGGAAGTCAAACGTTTTTCAAAGCTCTCGGGAAATCTTACCCTATAAGATCAAAAGTCTGTGAATTTTATGTCAGACGTCTAACCTGTACAGAATGCACATTTTATCTTATGCATCTTATATTGTGAGATTTATTGTTCTAATTTCTTCCAAGTTGATTATGGTGTTATAAGTTTTCTTGGCAAGCCTTAGGGGTGTAATGTCCCGTATTTTGGTAGCTGAATATTTAATTTAATTTATTTTTTAAAATATTATATTTGGAATATTAATGGATTTAATATTGAATTCAATTATTTAAAACAAAGTTTGAATGTTAAATTTATATTTAATATAAATCGAGTTCGAAATGGCGCGGCAGTTTGTAATATTGAATTTTGAACTTCAATTGAATATACAGGATCTGATTTAAGTCGGAATTTTGTGAAACAAGAAACGTTGGAATCTAGTTGATTATAATTTTCATTTGAAAGAGAAAAACTCAGATTTCGTAATATAGATTGTTAGTTATGTCCAATTCAAATTTATTGAAATATAATGTTTATTTATCGAAATAATAGGGTTTTAATATAATTTGGACACTGTCATAACTCAAAATTGACGATATCGAGTTGTATAACTATATGATAATTTAATTTGGATTAATATGATGATACTAATTTATTATTATTTTTATTTGAATTATTTTCGAATTTATATAATATTTTATTCGATATTATATAAGGTTAAAAAGAGCCATTTTTGCAAACGGACTCCGTTTTCATTGAAATTAGTTTCATTGAGACCATATCGTTAAATTATTGTAAGAAAATCCAATTTCATGTAAAACTGATGTCGTATGTGAATTTGGTGGCCAAAAACGTCTTTGTTTCTATCTAATTGTTTAGATTATTTAGACAAGGGTAATTTTAAAGGAATAAATGACTGGCCAAACGGACCCCAAATTTAACGAAACAAGTTTCATTGGAATCATTAGGAAGAGGTCTAGTAAAACATCAAGGTCTCATATTTTTTGGATTTTTCTGTAATTATAGGAATTTTAAACGCTTGATTTTTCATCAATATTTATAAATGACTTTTCACAAACAACCTCGGAATTCGACGAAACCAGTCCCATCATGTCTAGAATATTTTTTATGCTAAAATTACATTATTTTGTCAAAAACAAAGATTGTATGTGGTAGTTTTAAATGTTAATTCACGGTTAAGTTATGTATATTAATATTTTAATACGTTTAGCTCTCATATAAATACACTAGGGAGGTCAACAACCCTAAACCTTAGTCTCTCCAGTCAAACTAAACAAGATACAACTAATGAATGAGCATAATCATTCAACATTTAATCCCTGTCCAACTCCAATTCTTCTGATCTTATTCCACACTTCCTTCTACTAAATCATCTAGCTCGGTGAGTTATTCAGACTAAACGGCGATGATTGATTTTAACCTACTGTGTCGACCAAAAAGGAAGCTTGGAACCGCACTGTTCGAAGCCTATTTTAGAGCGAATGAGGAAGCTGGAGCTCGTAAGACTCAGCGCAATGATGGAGTAGAGTGAGTCGCTCCCTGTCGTAGGAGCCAATCTGATTCCGATGGCCAGGAGAGGCCACGACGTGCGAAAGAGGGTGCTGGATCTTTTCTGAAGTGTGATGACGGGTAGGGAGCTTTTGTGCGTGACTAAGAGCACATAGAGCAGTGACATTCAAGGAGAAGGCGTTTGGAACTCAGGCGCTTGCGCCGGTGGGCTTTGGTCATCGTTAGGTGGACTGATGTAGAGTGCGGTGGAGCTTTCTTTGATGGAGTGTAGTTTCCTATAGTTCAGAGGAAACAAGAACACGAAGGAGAAGCCTGGACCGAAAACAATACGTGGTGAATCAAGGAATAAGGGATCAACCGTGGATTTTTCCAAGTCAAAGAATGAACTGACGTGATGAGTAAAACATGGTAGTGGAAATTTAACAAAGCCGAGCATGGATTTGTTGAGGCACTATGGTATAGAACGAAAGTAATTAAACCATGATTTAATTACTAGTAAACATTGGTTAGTTAATTAATTAAAATGGGTACCCAGTTTAGGGTGAAGCAACAGAAAGGAATGGGGCAGATAGTTGCAGCGATAAGAGTTGTTCACCATGTTTTTGATCCAAACTAACTCGTCACCTTTTTAAATAAGTAATTAGTTATATAAAATGTGTTAACTAAGAAGTATAATTATTTTAGTTAAACCATTGAGCAATGTTTACTAAATGAGGCAGTTGGAGTCTAAACAAATTGTCGACCCTGTAATTAGTTAACAAAGTAATTAGTGAGTAATTATTTTAAATTAAAGTGTGTTAACTAAAACCATGTATTTAATTAGAGTAAGCATTCAATTGTGTATTAATGCATTTCACATTCCCATTTATCTGGTGCAGTATGAACAACATCATACTGTTTTGCATCACGATCTAGACCTATGTGTCACGGACGTTCTAAAAAAAATGTATGAAGGCATTTTATAAGTTGAGACACAAATGAATTTAGTTATTAAAATTTATTAAAGAAGTTAGTTAGTGTTAACCTTTAATAAAGAATTTAATAATTATAATTATATCGGTAATGTTTAAATATTAATAACTCACCCATATTGGACAAAATTGGACCAAACGAGTTGTGTTACGATCATCGAGACGAGCATTGCATTTTGGAACAGTTTTGGTAAGACCGGATGTAGCTGAAAATTACAATTAAATTAAACGACTATTTAATTCAACTGTAACCAAACCATTTCAACGAAAATCAAGGTAAGTTAAACTCACTCAGTTATCCCACTTATATTTTATATAAGTTGGGTTTTTATTTTGTGTGCTATGATTGCAAATGATTGATTGTTTGTTAAAAAAATCTTTATATACTGATTGAACCAATGGAATTAAACACTGTTTAATTTCAGTGAAAAACCAAATCGTTATTTTAACGATTGGTCCCAATTAAGGTTTTACCTTATTGGTTACATTTATAAAATAAACGTGTTTAATTGTTTGAATTGTTTTGTAAATTGGGTGATGTTAAATAGTCGTAATTTACTGTTATTGAAATGACCAGTTAAACAGAATTGAGTAATATTATTGGAAATAATATATGTGAATGCAGGGAAGAACAGTTTGGAGGAATCCAACAGGATTCCTCAAATATATTTAATGTTGTTTATTTTTCATGTTTTCATTATATGAACAGGTTTGATTGAATGATTGATTTGGGTGTTGACCGTTAACCTGAAGTTCAACATTTGATTGGTTTAAACCAATGGCTGATATTGGTTGAGTAATTGGCGGTATATGACCTATAAATCAATCAGTTTTCAAATATGAATTTACCGTCAAGTGAATTGACGGGAATGAAGTTATACAGTTTATTTTATAACTAAAAATAGATTTTTTTTTAAATCTATTATTTTGAATAAAAGTTTGTTAAAAGAACAACTATTCATTATTTATAATTTAAATTTATAAGCCGGTATTAAATGATTTTATAGAGTAAATGCTTATGTTAATCAGATTTATAAGCAGATAAGTAAGATTAACCTAACAGTCAAGAATTGGATAATTTTTTTGTTAAGAAACAATTAAATGAAATTATTTAAATTAATTATAATATTAAATAATTTAAAGGAAGGACCAATTGAAATTGGTTAACGAATTAATCATGTATTGAGTTGTCTAAATCAGATGTTTTTAACTGAGTATAATTATTAAATTAATTTGTCTGGATTAATTTAAGAAAATAGTTTAATGAATAATTGTTTAAGTTTAATAAGATTTTAAAAAAATTATTATTTTAATTAATAATAGTTATGGAGATTATTTTTTTAATTCATTTAAAAAGTGATAAAAGGTGAAATAAAATTAAATTGAAATGTGAAAGGAGTTAATTTGTTTTATATTAAAACCGAGTTTTATAACGAAGTTATAAAAAGGATTTTTAAGCAAACATGATAGCTTAAACTTAGTATTTATTTAATATTTGAAATTAGAAAAAGGAAAATGAGAAGTGGGAAAATGGTATGAAATGGTTAAGTAAGGGCATTCCGAGGTTCGGAATGTGATACTCCGAAGTTCGGAATGGTTAACGAAGTGAGATTTATTCCGAGGTTCGAAAGTTGATATTCTGAAGTTTGGAATGTTAATCAATGGCGAGAGTATAAGCTAAGTAAAATGGTTTGGAAATGGTAAGGAATATAAGTTGTCGTAAAGGATTTACAACGATTTGTATATGGAAGTTAAAGTTAGAAATGTAATCAAATTATTGGTTGTCGATAAAAATTTACAAATGAGATTTGTAAATGAAGTAAGAGTTTTGGAAAATGAATATGAATTAATTGTTACAAGTAATAAGTTGAACTGTTTGATTTATAACTATAGATCCCTAAAAAGGATAGCTATGGGATTTTTGACAACGCATAAGTTTTCGCAATGATTTGAAAAGAGTATAAATAAGGAAATAAAAATTTTTGCAATGGAATCTGTAATGTTTGCACAGTTGATAAGTGAATTGTTTTGAGAAAAAATAAATATACGAATTTGTTAGAGAGGTCAATATAAGGATTTTAAAAGATAAATGTGGGATTTGTAAAGTAGTTTATATAAGATTGATAAAGATATTTATATTGGATTCGTTAAAGTTTTTAAGATAATTTTATATGATTTGAAACAAATATAGTATTGTGTTGTAAACAAGTTTGAAATTTTTATAAAGGATTCTATTTTAATGGAATCGAAGCTCAGGTATAATACTATAAAGGATCATTAAGAATTAATAGAAAAATAGTATAATAATAGTTTATTTAATAATTAATTAAATAAACGTTGTCGAGATTCAAATAATATTTTCAAAGGAAATGTGTGGTTTATAAACTTCTATCTATTCTGACGATATGGATGTTGTTGGACACGGTCTGAAAGGTAAATAAAATACCCCAACGTGAATGACTCCACGATTATCCAAAAATGGTATTAGTTTATAAACGGGAGAAATTGAGGGGAAACATAAGTTACGATTTCCATAAAGAACATTGAAAATTGTATTCGAAAAGTTTAAGAGTGAATGAAATAATTTATAAGAATATTCTTGTTTATAATAAGAAGTGAAAGATAAACTCCAAAATTTGGAGGATTTAAAGGATATAATCAACAGATGTTTAATTAAAAGAGGCCAAGTAATGTCGAGTACTGAATTAGTAAACTCATTTCATTCACATGATTATTTATTTTATAGTTAAATAACCGACTATCAAATCTGGCCAAACACGATTGTTGGTACGGAAAGACCGGGATCGAATTATATTCGAAAACCATTCCGACCAGCAAATACGTGGAAGATGTTAATTGAATATGGCGCATTAAAAACCGTGGGTCTTCATAAACGGAAGAACCACTGATTGAATTTCTCTGGTTTAGCGGCCAGAGATATTTCGATAGTGATTCTGTCGTGATTGGAATCTATGGATTGCAAGGACTACTCGCTACTGATCCTTGGGGTGATACCTATATAGGATGTGGTAGGAGGGTGCCTTCGGTTCATCCTGTTCCTGGATGACTTGTATGGATGAGTGTCTGACAGAGTATTTCCAAGGGGGTCACGTACATTGATTTCTTCAAATGTACGAAGTTGACAACGGAGAAGTGCGCACTTCTTTTAGCTTAACAACTAGAGTATTTATGTAGGCGCTAACTACTGATATCTGGCGGATCTGACGATGTGCATTCAAAGTGGATGGAGATGTGATGTTCTACAGGATAAGCTTAAACTCTAGCCTCATCACCGGAAATGGCATAAAATCGGGTAGGTCGCATGGCTATGTGGGTCGCACCCATCAAAAGGGTATATCATTACCTGATCTAGTGAAATCAAATGCCTTCGGTTGTCCCTTTTTAAATTTTTGTATGTATGATATCGGTTCGGTTGGCTGGCCCCCAACCGTGGTAATGATATATTCCGTACTCTCAAAGTATAGCGAGGGATCGGTCATGTTTGGCCTGGGTTGCAAGATGTTCTTGTTGAACCCTAATGTATTCATCTCCCGAGGTACATTGTCGGGAAGGTGGTTGCATACCTTGCCAGGAAATCCATTCTCCAATAAGAGCCCGCAGTTTTGATTGTTTACCATATATGTAGACCGTGAGATGCAAGCGTTCTGCTATATTGATATTTATTTGTATTTAGACACTATTATAATATTAGAGAAGATATTGATTTCAAAAACATTTTGGGTTATCGTAAGGTAAAAACCATCTGTATTTATGTATGGATTTTGTCTTACGATTATCCTTTTCTTTCAAAAGATTTTTACTTTAAAATCAAGATGGATGTTACCTATAAACTTAGTGTGTTTTTCTCACTATGGTTTACCAGACTGTCCCGTCGTTTGTAATGCTCGGGTTAGACCAGGTCGTACAGGTTCTGATTACCGGATGCTACGAAGTCCAGAGACGAACTGGAGATGTTCAGGCATATGATATTTAGTTGTTATTCCGCTGTGTGTTGTGTACGAGGACAGGTTATTATAACTGTCCAGATGTGTGATGTACTCTGATGATTGTAGGTATTTATTTAAAAGCTCTCTATAAAGATTTATTTCTATATTATATTTTGTTTCGCTGCGATGTGAGATTCTGATTCTGTGTTGTGTTGGTTCTTCTTCTTCCTCTTCTATTCTAATATATCTTTCTTCCTTATCTCAGCCTCTAATTTCTTCTAATAACGTTCCTATGTTTTCGATATTTGAATGTTCGACATGGTATTTTTATATTGATTTTCGGGGTCAAAAATTTGTGGGTTGTTATAGTGGTATCAGAGCTATTGTTTAGTAACAACCTTGGTCTGTGGTATAACTTGATAGAGATGGGGCTAGTAATACCCTAGATTGAGTTGAGTGTATATATAAAAGAGCGTATTTGTAAATTTTATATACAAATGTTTTGTATTGTGTTGTTTGATCAGTTTAAGTGTTGAAAAGCATTGAACTGTCAATGGATACAGTATTGTTTTGTAAAGAGGGTAGATGAAATAGTTTTACCCAAATTATAATTTTACATAGAAAAGGAATAATTTTATAAAATTATTGAGATATTTGTTCATTTGTTTGATTTGAATAGAATTCAATTTGGATTAAAAATTTGAATTGAAACTTAACCTGGTTAAGTGAAACTGAATCAATAATGATATTGAAATTAAACTAAATAAATTGGAATTTGGAAATTTAATATGAATAATAATTAAATAAAAAAAATCAGTCGAACATTAACCGATTGATGTTCGAATATGTTAAACCAAAGTAAAAACTAATATTGAATATAAATTTAATTGTTTGATTGATTTGGTTGTGTATTGGTTATTGAGTGATTGTTGATTGTTTGTTAGATTAATCGAATCAAATTCATCAATAGTTTAATAAGAAGATGAATGAATTGAAAAATAAATTCCAGTATTATAAACTGGATTGATATTGCATATGCATAAAAATTAATGATTTAACATTGTATTTGCAAATGGATTCAAATTTATGGTTAACCCTATATTTGAAAATGAATTGATGTTCAAGTTTGATTTTGGAATTGGGGTAGTGATATTTGATGATCAGTGAATTGTTATTTAAGAATTTCATAGGTATTGGTTACTTATATATTGATTTGAGTTAAGAACAGGTGCCAGATGGCTAGGCAGATCGATATTGGTTGAGTATATCGTATATACGATTGAGCAAATATGCTCACTAGCGCTCGTAAAAGGTACGCCTACGTGAAAATATAATTTTTGAATTTTGTTTTCCGACCGTGTGGGTTGATGTATATATATTGTTTTTTCCTGCGATATCGCAGATGTCACTCCGTACAGAGGAGACTCTGCCGAATTTTTCCGGGAATTTAAGGTGTTAGAAAATTTTCCATATTTTTTAAATTTTAATTTACAATAATAAAATTAGTTTTTAATTTAAAATAAATTAGATTTTGAAAATTAACAGGTTTGTGACATTTTTCTTACTTTAGTAATTTTGAGGACGAAATTCTATTACGGGGGGAGGGGGAATGTAATGTCCCGTATTTTAGTAGCTGAATATTTAATTTAATTTATTATTTTAAATATTATGTTCGGAATATTAATGGATTTAATATTGAATTCGTTTATTTAAAACGAAGTTTGAACATTAAATTTATATTTAATATAAATCAAGCTTAAAATGGCGCGTCAGTTTGTAATATTGAACTTTGAACTTCAACTGAATATACAGGATCCGATATAAGTCGGAATTCTGTGAAACAAGAAACATTGGAATCTAGTTGACTATAATTTTCATATGAAAGAGAAAATTTCAGATTTCGTAATATAGATTGTTAGTTATTTCCGATTCGAATTTTAAAATAGTCGCTATGGAAATCGTTATTAAAATATAACATTTATTTATTGAAATAATAGGGTTTTAATATAATTTGGACACTGTCTTGACTCGAAATTGACGATATCGAGTTGTATAACTATATGATAATTTTATTTGGATTAATATGATGATATTAGTTTACTATTATTTTTATTTGAATTATTTTCGAATTTATATAATATTTTATTCGATATTATATAAGCGTTAAAAAGAGCCATCTTTGCAAACGGTCTCTGTTTTCAGTGAAATTAGTTTCATTGAGACCGTATCGTTAAATTATTGTAAGAAAATTCAATTTCGTGGAAAACCGATGTCGTATGTGACTTCGGTGGCCAAAAAGGTCTCTGTTTCTATCTAATTGTTTAGATTATTTAGACATGGGTAACTTTAACGGAATAAACGACTTGCCAAACGGACCCCAAATTTAACGAAACAAGTTTCATTGGAACCATGAGGAAGAGGTCTAGTAAAACATTAAGATCTCATATTTTTTCTGTAATCATAGAAATTTTAAACGCTTGATTTTTCATCGATATTTACAAATGACTTTTCACAAACGACCTCGGAATTCGATGAAACCTGTCCCATCATGTCTGGAATAGTTTTTTATGCTAAAATTACATTATTTCTTTAAAAACAAAGATTATACGTTGTAGTTTTAAATGTTAATTCACGGTTAAGTTATATATATTAATATTTTAATATGCTTAGCTCTCCTATAAATACACTAGGGAGGTCAACAACCCTAAACCTTAGTCTCTCTGGTCAAACTAAACAAGTAGCCGTCTACAACTAATGAATGAACATAATCTTTCAACATTTAATCCCTATCCAACTTCAAATCGTCTAATCTAATTCCACACTTCCTTCTACTAAATCATCCAGCTCAGTGAGATATTCAGACTAAATGGTGATGATTGATTTTAACCTACTGTGTCGACCAGAAAGGGAGCTTGGAACCGCACCGTTCGAAGCCTATTTTAGAGCGAATAAGGAAGCCGGAGCTGGTGAGACTCAGCGCGATGATGGAGTAGAGTGAGCCACTCCTTTTGGTAGGCGCCGATCTGATACAGATGGCCAGGAGAGATCGCGACGTACGAAAGAGGGTGTCGAATCTTTTCTGAAGTGTGATGACGGGTTGGAAGCTTTTGTGGGTGACTGAGAGCACCGAGAGTGGCAGCATTCAAGGAGAAGGCGGTTGGAACTCAGGCGCTTGTGCCGGTGGGCTTGGGTCATCGTCAGGTGGACTGATGTGGAGTGCGGTAAAGCTTTCTTTGATGGAGCGGAGTTTCCTATAGTTTGAAGGAGACAGGAACACGAAGGAGAAACCTGGACCGAAAGCAATACGTGGTGAATCAATGAATAAGGGATCAGCCGTGGATTTTTCCCAGTCAAAGCATGAACTGACGTGATGAGTAAAACATGGCAGTGGAAATTTAAGAAAGCCGAGCATGGATTTGTTGAAGCAGTATGTTATAGAACGAAAGTAATTAGACCATGATTTAATTACTAGTAAACATTGGTTAGTTTATTAATTAAAATGGGTACCCAGTTTAGGTGAAGCAACAGAAAGGAATGGGGCAGATAGTTGCAGCGA
Source organism: Allium sativum (assembly GCA_030737875.1). Lineage (NCBI taxonomy): Eukaryota > Viridiplantae > Streptophyta > Magnoliopsida > Asparagales > Amaryllidaceae > Allium > Allium sativum. The sequence continues at coordinate 298,208,905 of CM060925.1, read as the reverse complement.
TAAGAGTTGTTCGCCATGTTTTTATTCCAAACTAACTCGTCACCTTTTTAAATAAGTAATTAGTTATATAAAATGTGTAAACTAAGAAGTTTAATTATTTTAGTTAAACCATTGAGCGATGTTTATTAAATGAGGCAGTGGGAGTCTAAACAAATTGTCGGCCCTGTAATTAGTTAACAAAGTAATTAATGAGTAATTATTTTAAATTAAAGTGTGTTAACTCAAACCATGTATTCAATTAGAACAGGCATTCAATTGTGTATTGATGCATTCCACATTCCCATTCATCTGGTGCAGTATGAACAACATTGTACTGTTTTGCATCACGATCTGGACCTATGTGTCACGGGCGTTCTAAAAAAATGTGTATGCAGGCATTTTATAAGTTGAGATATAAATGAATTTATTTATTAAAGAAGTTAGTTAGTGTTAACCTTTAATTTAAGAATTTAATAATTATAATTATATCGTTAATGTTTAAATATTAATAACTTACCCATATATGGACAGAATTGGACCAAACGAGTTGCGTTATGATCATGGAGACGAGCATTGCATTTTGGAACAGTTTTGGAAAGACTGGATGCAGCTGGAAATTACAATCAAATTAAACGACTGTTTAATTCAACTGTAACCAAGCCGTTGATGCAAAAATCAAGGTGAGTTAAACTCACTCAGTCATCCCACTTATATTTTATATAAGTTGGGTTTTTATTTTGTGTGCTATGATTGCTAATGATTGATTGTTTGTTAAATATATCTTTATATACCGATTGAACCAATGGAATTAAATATTGTTTAATTTCAGTGAAAAAACAAATCGTTATTTTAACGATTGGTCCCTATTAAGGTTTTACCTTATTGGTCACGTTTATAAAATAAACGTGTTTAATTGTTTGAATGGTTTTGTAAATTGGGTGATGTTAAATATTCGTTATTTACTGTTATCGAAATGATCAGTTAAACAGAATTGAATAATATTATTGGAAATAATATATGTGAATGCAGGGAAGAACAGGTTGGAGGAATCCAACCGGATTCCTCAAATATATTTAATGTTGTTTATTTTCATATTGTCATTATATGAACAGGTTTGATTGAATGATTGATTTGGATGTTGACCGTTAACCTGAAATTCAACATTTGATTGGTTTAAACCAATGGGTGATATTGGTTGACTAACTGGCGGTATATGGCCTATAAATCAATCAATTTTCAAATATGGATTTACCGTCAAGTGAATCGACGGGAATGAAGTTATACAATTTATTTTATAACTAAAAAATAGATCTTTTTAAATCTATTATTTTGAATAAAAGTTTGTTAAAAGATTATTCATAATTTAAATTTATAAGCTGGTATTAAATGATTTTATAGAGTAAATGCTTATGTTAATCAGATTTATAAGCAGATAAGTAAGATTTAACCTAACAGTCAAGAATTGGATGATCATTTTGTTAAGAAACAATTAAATGAAATTATTTAAATTAATTATAATATTAAATAATTTAAAGGAAGGACCAATTGAAATTGGTTAATGAATTAATCATGTATTGAGTTGTCTAAATCAGCTGTTTTTAACTGAGTATAATTATTAAATTAATTTGTCTGAATTAATTTGTCTGAATTAATTTAATAAAATAATTGTTTAATTTTAATAAGATTTTAAAAAGATATTTTTATTTATTTTAGTTAATTAAGGAATTAACTGCTGTCACAGTAGTAAATGATTAAAGTAAATTATTATTTTAATTAATAATAATTATGGAGATTATTTTTATAATTCATTTAAAAAGTGATAAAAGGTGAAATAAATTTCAATTGAAATGTGAAAGGAGTTAATTGGCTTTATATTAAAACCGAGTTTTAAAACGAAGTTATAAAAAGGATTTTTAAGCAAACATGATAGCTTAAACTGAATATTTATTTAATGTTTGAAATTAGAAAAAGGAAATTGAGAAGTGGGGAAATTGTATGAAATGGTTAAGTAAGGGCATTCCGAGGTTCGGAATGTGATATTTCGAAGTTCAGAATGGTTAACGAAGTGAGATTTATTCGGAGGTTTAGAAGGTGATGTTCTGAAGTTCGGAATGTTAACCAAAGGCGAGAATATAAGCTAAGTTAAATGTTTTGGAAATGGTAAGGAATATAAGTTGTCGTAAAGGATTTATAATGATTTGTAAATGGAAATTAAAGTTAGAAATGTAATCAAATTATTGGTTGTCGATAAAAATTTACAAATGAGATTGTAAATGAAGTAAAAGTTTGGGAAAATGAATATGTAATAATTGTTTCACATAATAAGTTGAACTATTTGATTTATAACCGCAGATCCCTAAAAAGGACCGCTATGGGATTTTCGATAACGCATAAGTTTTCACAATGATTTGAAAAGAGTATAAATAAGGAAATAAAAAGTTTTGCAATGGAAAATGTAACGTTTGTACAGTTGATAACTGAATTGTTTTGAGAAAAAATAAATATACGAATTTGTAAGAGATGTCGACATAAGGATTTTAAAAGATAAATGTGGGATTTGTAAAGTGGTTTATATAAGATTGATAAAGATATTTATATTGGATTTGTTAAAGTTTTAAAGATAATTATATATGATTTGAAACAAATATAGTATTGTGTTGTAAACAAGTCTGAAATTTTTATAAAGGATTCTATTGTAATGGAATCGAAGCTTGGGTATAATACTATAAAGGATCATTAAGAATTAATAGAGAATTAGTATAATAATAGTTTATTTAATAATTAATTAAATAAACGTTGTTGAGATTCAAATAAGATTTTCAAAGGAAACTTGTGGTTGGTCACGGTCCGAGTGGTAAATAAAATACTCCAACGTGAATGACTCCACTATTATCCAAGAATTGTATTAGTTTATAAACGAGAGAAATTGAGGGTAAACATAAGTTACGATTTCCGTAAAGAACATTGAAAACTTTATTCAAAAAGTTTATAAGTGAATGAAATAATTTGTAAGAATATTCTTATTTATAATAAGAAGTAAATGATAAACTCCAAATTTTGGTAGATTTACAGGATATAATTAACAGATGTTTAATTAAAAGAGCCCAAGCAATTCCGAGTATTGAATCAGTAAACTCATTTCATTCACATGATTATTTATTTGATAGTTAAATAAACAACTATCAAATCTGGCCAAACACGATTGTTGGTACGGAAAGACCGGGATCAAATTATATTCGAAAACCATTCTGACCAGCAAATACATGGAAGATGTTAATTGAAGATGGTGCATTGAAGACTGTGGATCTTCATAAACGGAAGAACCACTGGTTGAATTTCTCTGGTTTAGTGGCCAGAGATATTTCGGTAGTGATTCTTTTTGAATACATGTTTTTTTTGTTTGATGATAACAAATAGATTTTATTGATGTGTTTGATAATGAAATAATAAGTATTATTGCTTAATAAGAATACAGGAAATTTATACAAGCATTTGTTATTCAATAATATTACTTTATTTCACAAAGCATTTATATACAAATTTCTCACACTCATTCATTTACATGACTTTTCAATGAACTAATTGCAAATGACTTTACAACTCTCTTTACATTTCATACACATCTCTCTGCTAAACAACTTCTGCTTTGCACACTCTTACTGTCCAAATTTCTGTTCTGCTTTGGTTGCATCACCCTGAAAACCTGTCACATAAAAGAAAATACACACAGTACTCTGGAACTAAAATGAACACTGAACAAATAGATTTTTATAGATTTTGATTCTCTATCTGTCTCAGTTTTCTGTGTGTTTTTCTCATCATTTTTCAGACTTGAACAACCACGCCATAACCATACTGGTTTGCTGATCAGAACCAGATGATTCTAATCAGCCTCAACACAGTACAGTTTGACTGCTGTTTTTTTTTCTTTGTGTTTCAGGACAAGGTAAAAATAGAAATGAAAAATACTTTGATTCAGCAAGTCCAAATAATTCAGCATAAATGTACATGGCAAGGTGGTGAAATTTAAACATGGCAGTATCAAGTATGATTTCAGAAATGACAAGCAAGTGTCAAGGCAGTTCAAGTAAATTCAAAGTGTTTTCGGTTCAGGCTCAAGTGCAACAAGGCATTTTAAACAGCTAAAGTGCAAAGCAGCAAGTGTTCAATGGTCATTAACAAGCTAGCATGGAGAATTCACGACAGGAAATGCACAAGCTTTCAACATTGATTCAGGTTACAGCAATATCAATGCATGCATGCAAGTACATGAGTGTACATGCCAAATAGTATAAACAAAGTTGATGCAAACATAGGTGGTGCACAAGTATTTGACCACACGCAAAAGGATGTGTACACTGACAGCATATTCATGAATGTTTCATTGTGCAAATATACTTACAAAGTTCAAAATGTCATCTCAGTTCAGATCAACATTTTCAACAAGCATTTCTTTTTAATATAAAAAGAGAGGCAGAATCTGTACATTAAATTGAAATAAGGCATGCATTGTATTTGGTTCGAGATATAGTCACAAATAGGAAAGTTTTTAAGCAAGGAGAAAAGTTTTTTTTGTGGTTTTGTGATAAAGGAATATCTTGGGCAAGAAATAATTTCTCTAATTCAAAATTGTTTCCAGAAATTTTTTGAGGAGAAAATGATTCCAGACGTTTGAAGTAAAAAGGAAAACAATTATCTGTTTCCTTTTTTAAACCAAGAAATTCTATTTTTTTTAAAAATTATGGGAACAATCAGAATAAATGTTTATGATGAATTGGCAAGAAATTACAGAATAATTTCAAAAGAGAAAAATCATTTCTTTCTGTTTTTTTTTAATACATTTCTGGGATTTAAAAGCAAGTTTTCTTTTCCAAGCAAAATCACGGCAGGACTAATCAAAGAGGAAAATCAAATTCAGGTTTATATGTTTCAACAACGAACATAAATCAAGCCAGGACCATCAATGATAATCAAGGCAAAAGTGGAAGCCACAAGAATCCAGGACAAATTTCAAATTAAAGCCGAGCAAAACTTCAGGGAAAAACCAATTTACACAACTCAGCAAATTCTTTGAAGACCAACAACATGTCCAAGTTCACAATTTTCATTGAGCTAATCTCGCAAGCAAAAGAGGAAACAGAAAATCTTTCATCCCAAAAATACAAGGTGAAACAAGAATGTTTTCAAGGCGGTTTCAAAGGGAAACACGCATTCAATTCGGATCTGAATATTCCAATAATCAAAAGGGGAAAGTTTTCACAGCGAAATCAGAGATTAGGGTTGTAAAAACCCTATAAATGCACACTTTTTCATCATCGACAGACAAGAAACTCATTCAAGAAACAACTCAAACCTCAAAGTTTAAAACAGAGAACTTACAAAGATCTATAGAAGCAGAAAATAGATCGGAGTTGATCTCGAAGACAGAATAAATCAATAGGAAGAACGTCGAACCATGGTGATTCAATTGTGAAGAAGCCTTAAACAATTCAGAGAAACCCTAGCCGCCATTCTCGAGCCTCAGAACAAAAGTAGAAGCAATCGGACAACACAAATAAGAGAGTGGGCCGTTTTTTTTTTACTTGGCTAAGCCAAGTTATTTAATAAGGGGGTGTTTCTATTTTATTTGTTTTTGCCTTGTTTTTTTATTTTAATCTTGTGTCAACAATTGTTTTTCTAGTTTGATTTAAAACTAGATATACAGTTTACTGGTTTGTAGACTGGGAAAATCTGGTCTAGGGTACACAGGCCAGTCTAGGATTTTGAGCTTAGGGTCAGACAGGAGCAGGAGCTGCGAGTTTACATAGGATTGTAAGCAGGATCTGTTTGTACTACCTAGTAGAAATCTTAGAAAGGCAGCAGTAGGCACAGTTTGCCGAAGCTGGGTATTTTTGCGTGTGATTTCTTTTATATAGTTTTATCTCTGTGTTTGTTTTATTTTTTTTGTTAAAACCCTATTCACCCCCCCTCTAGGGTTATTATCGATCCTACAATTGGTATCAGAGCCAGTGTGTAACCCTAGAATTATGACTTCTGTGAACAATGCTTTTTCTGAAGGTCAATCTATTACTAGACCACCCATGTTCAATGGTGGTGATTACGCATATTGGAAAGCTAGGATGAAAATTTATCTTGTGTCTGTCGATTATGATGTCTGGGATATCATTGAAACTGGATATAAACCTCCTACTGGAACCATTAATGGAATTGTAACACCTAAACCAAAAAGTAGGTGGGATGCGAATGATAAGAAACTATATTCTATAGATTCTAAAGCTATGAATGCTTTGATTTGTGCTCTTGATAAAACAAAATATAATAGAATCTCTCATTGTAATACAGCCCAGGAAATTTGGCATACTCTGGAAGTCACACACGAAGGAACCTCTCAGGTTAAAGAATCTCGTCTTGCCATGTTCAGCAATGAGTATGAAAACTTCATCATGCAAAAGGACGAGAGCATCAAGGACATGTATGGTCGCTTCTCTGTGCTGGTCTACAATGCTAGAGCTCTGGGAAAAGTCTATACAGAAGTGGAACTTGTGAGAAAGATTCTGCGTGTTCTGCCAATGAATTTTGAAGCAAAAGTCACAGCCATTCAAGAATCTAAAGATCTGAGTAAGCTAAGCATGGAAGAGCTTATCGGGAATCTGATGACGTATGAAATGGAGCTAAAAGTAAGAGAAGATCGCAACAACTCAGATCTGAAGAAGAAGTCAATAGCTCTGTCCAACACCGTTACCAGCGATAGTGAAGATCCTATTGAACAGCTTGCCATGGCAGTCAGACAACTCACGAAGTGGAGAAAATTCAAACCTCGTAGAAATAAACCAAAAACCAACAATTCAGAAGACGAATCACTCTGCTACAACTGTCAAAAGCCGGGACACATAAAACCAAACTGTCCACTTCTCCAAAGAAGCAAGAAGAAGAAGAAAGCTTTTGCTATAACTTGGGATGACGAGGAAGGAGAAGAAGATTCAGACAGCAGTGAGAAAGAAAGCAACCTGTGCTTCATGGCAAAGCCAGATCTAGAAGATGCCAACGAAGAAACCACTGAGGTATACAGTTATAACGATCTAGTTTTAATGTGTAAACATCTTTCTGAAATTATTGACTCATTAGAATCAGAAGCAGAGAAACTGAAGGCAAAAAACCTTGTTCTCATTCACAATAATAAGAAGTTGAAATCTGAACTTGAAAATGTTTCAAAAATAAATAATCTGGATTGTGAAATTTGTAAGACTGAGAATATAGAACTCACGACACTCAAGTGTACTATTGAGGATCTTGAAAAAGAAAACTTGACTCTAAAAGAAGATGATGACACCAAAAGAAAGAATTATGTTAAACGATGCACTTCACTAGTGAGTGAGAACACAATCTTAAGAACAAGAGTTCAAGATCTTGAAGTTACTTTGAATAAATTTTCAATTGGTCAAACATCTTTTAAAATGTTGCTTGGAAACCAACTATTTGCAAATAATAGAAAAGGACTTGGTTTTGGAAAAATGCAAGAAAATATGACTAGGATTGATAGTGCTAAAGGTAGAGGCATATTTCCCAAATGTGTAAAATGTGGGGTAATTGGCCACAGTCATGAAAACTGCAAGATTGGTAATAAACTCCGAAAATTCAAAAAGGTTTGGGTTCCTAAACACTTGGCACACAATTTATGGAAAACAAATAAAAGGACAAATCAAATCTGGATTCCAAAAGATTCTTATGATCATCATATTTCTGCTACTGATACACTTGGACCTAGAAGTTTCTCTGGGTCATCCTCTTCTCTTCTTGTATAGGTATGTTGGCGGGCTAAGGAGCAACAGAAATGGTATTTGGATTCAGGTTGCTCCAGACATATGACAGGGGACAAGAGACTGTTCCTTAGCGTTGAAAAACATAAAGGTGGGAATGTGACTTTGGGTGACAACAGCAAATGTTAGATTATTGGTAAAGGAAAAGTAGGTAACAGTATTTTTGCTTTAACTGATGTCTTATATGTTGATAATCTGTATCACAATCTTATCTCTATTAGTCAACTATGTGATAAAGGAATGAATGTTGTGTTTGATAGTAATGTTTGCAAAATCATTGAAATATCCTCTGGAAAAGTTGTTTTTACTGGGAAAAGAAAAGGAAATATCTACACTCTCTCTTTCGATGATGTAACAGTTTCTAGATGCTTGGTAGCAACGGAAGAAGAAGCAGTTTTATGGCACAGAAGGCTTGCACATGCAAGTATGGGTCTTCTTGAAAGATTGGAAACAAATGAACTTGTCAGAGGTTTACCGCATCAGAAATTCAAAAATAACAAAGTGTGTAAAGCCTGTTCCATGGGAAAACTTAGTCGTTCATCTTTTCGTCCAAAAAATGTTGTTAGTACTTCACGTGTGCTTGAATTGATTCATATGGACTTGTTTGGACCTACGGACACTGCTAGCTTAAATGGTAAACGTTATTGTTATGTATTGGTTGATGATTACTCTAGATTTACATGGGTTTACTTTCTAGCCAAAAAGTCTGAAACTTTTAATTACTTTACAAAGTTTTCAAAACTTGTTCAAAATGAAAGAGGAGTTTCAATTAAAACTTTGAGAAGTGATCATGGAGGTGAGTTTGAAAATTTAGACTTTGAAAAATTCTGTGAAGAAAATGGTTTTAAACACGAATTTTCCGCTCCTCGAACACCTCAACAAAATGGGGTGGTTGAAAGGAAAAATCGCACATTGCAAGAAATGGCTAGATCTATGTTATGTGAATATAAATTGCCTCAAACCTTCTGGGCTGAGGCAGTCAATACTTCAGGCTATGTAATGAACAGAGTTATGATTAGACCAATACTTAATAAAACGCCGTATGAACTTTGGTCTGACAAAAAGCCTAACATTTCATACTTTAGAGTATTTGGATGTCCTTGTTATATTTTGAACACAGGAGAACAGCTTGGGAAGTTCGAGCCAAAGACGATTGATGGAATTTTCATGGGTTATTCCTCAAGAAGTAAAGCTTACAGGATCTTCAATAAACAGTCAAAGACAATTGTGGAAACCATCAATGTAAAGTTCAATGAAACAGATATGGATATGATCTCTGAAGATGATAGAGATGATGGTGGTGCCCAAGAAGGTGAACAAGAAAGCAAGGATACTGAAACAAACAATGAAAAAACCACTAAAGCAACAACAAATGTTGAAAGTCTGAAATTCAAGCCCAATCATCTCCAGATTTGGTAAAAGGAAGTCCAACAGCTGGTGTTCGTACTCGTTCCTCTCTCAATAAGGATGTTTGTACTTTTTGTATTCATAATGCTTTTGTATCTGAAATAGAACCTGATTCTTATGATATTGCGCTTAATGTTGAATTTTGGTTGTTAGCTATGCAAGAAGAACTTAACCAGTTTGAGAGAAACAAAGTCTGGAACTTGGTACCTAGGCCAAAAGACTATCCAGTCGTTGGAACAAAGTGGGTATTTAAAAATAATCTTGACGAGTCTGGAAATGTAATCAGAAACAAAGCTAGATTAGTTGCTAAGGGTTACAATCAAGTCGAAGGCATTGACTTTGATGAGACATTTGCTCCAGTTGCTAGGTTAGAAGCAATTAGAATTTTGTTGAGTTTTGCATGCTTTAAAGGTTTCAAACTGAAGCAAATGGATGTGAAGAGTGCCTTTCTGAATGGGGAGCTGAAAGAAGCGGTATATGTTGAACAACCCCCTGGTTTTGAGAATCACGATCTCCCAAATCATGTGTATAAACTAGAAAAGGCATTGTATGGGCTTAAGCAAGCTCCTCGAGCCTGGTATGATTGTCTTTGCTCATATCTCTTGGAAAACGGTTTTAAAAAGGGGTGCGCTGACACAACTTTGTTTCTATCACATGACGGTGTTGATTTTCTAATTGTTCAAATCTATGTTGATGATATCATATATGGTGCTACTAATGATGTCATGTGTGAAAAATTTGAAAAAGTTATGCAGGTCAAATTTGAGATGAGCTTGGTGGGAGAGCTAAAATATTTTCTTGGCTTTCAAATCAAACAGAGCAGCAAAGGTATCTTTATCTCCCAAACAAAGTATGTGATGGAGTTACTGAAGAAATTTGGAGTTGAAGATGCAAAACCATTGAAAACACCAATGAGTCCAACAACCAGGCTTGACAAAGATGAAAAAGGTGTCGCTGTTGATCAGAAAAAATATCGCGGTATTATCGGTTCACTTCTTTATCTTTCTGCTTCTAGACCCGATATTATGTTTTCTGTTTGTTTGTGTGCTCGTTTTCAATCCAATCCAAAAGAATCTCATTTAAAAGCCACAAAACGAATTCTGAGATATCTGGTACACACACCAAATCTGGGTCTATGGTATCCTTCTTGTGATAACTTTAATTTAGTTGGGTTTACCGAAGCTGATTATGCCGGCTCACTCATTGATAGGAAGAGTACTAGTGGAACTTGTTTCATGCTAGGTCATTCACTTGTTTCTTGGTCAAGTCGTAAACAAAACTGTGTTGCTTTATCTACCACTGAGGCTGAATATATTGCTCTAGGAAGTTGTTGTGCACAGATTTTATGGATGATGCAGACTCTATCTGATTTTGGGCTTTGCTATAAACGAGTTCCTTTAAAATGTGACAGTAAGAGTGCGATTGATTTATCAAACAATCCAGTACATCACTCACGCACAAAACACATTGATGTAAGACACCACTTTCTTAGAGATCACATTACCAGTGAAGACATTTGCATTGAATTTATCCCAACCGAATCTCAACTTGCTGATATTTTCACAAAACCTCTTCCCGAAGACAGATTTTGCAGATTGCGTTTGGATTTGGGAATTATAGAAATAAATTAATCTCTTTGCATTTTTGGGTAAATTTTCTCTTAAGATGTTCTGTTATCAATACCATTGTCTGACAAATAAATCCAATCTTCAAACCATCAAGAAAAGAACAGTTTTTTTGTTTGGACATTTTTTTTTTAAATTATGACTGTATAAGATTTCAGAATATGAGATGGTTGAAAGTTTGTCTCCAATCCAGATGTAACTGAATATTCTTTATAATATGAGTAATATAGGAACTTTTTTCCACATCCATTTCTGTCTCTGTCACCCTTCTATCATCCATTATAAAATTATATATAAATAATTTCTCTGGCCTCATTTAAAAATCCAAGTTCTGGTTATGCATGGTCATGAGACTATTTTTTTTCATGCTGCAACTAATCCCATTTAAAAATCCAAGTTCTGGTTATGCGTGGTTAGTGTGCTCTTGAAAAAAAAAAATCTTCCTCTCATTCTCTGGTTTTTTGAAATGTGTTCCTATTTTACGAATTATTATGGTTTTTGTTTGATTATCTGGCGTTTATGGCTCTGATTCTGTCAAATGACTTGATTTCTCACTACGGTACATATTCTTTGAAAATGTTCAGAACTGTTCATCTTTTGATGATTACAAAGGGGGAGAAGAAGTTAAGATTTTGTGTTGTTTACGGACATCTATAGATTTTATTTTGCCATTAATGCTAAGTGTTTAATTATTTTCTATTTTGTTTAATACTTATCTGTGTCTGTTTACAACTGAGAGGGGGAGCACAAATATAGGGGGAGTTCATTTCAAACACATCCTGTCCTGTCATCCTCAAAAATCTTAAGCCTGTTTGTCATCATCAAAAGGGGGAGTTTGTTGAATACATGTTTTTTTGTTTGATGATAACAAATAGATTTTATTGATGTATTTGATAATGAAATAATAAGTATTATCGCTTAATAATGCTTTACACAGAATACAGGAAATTTATACAAGCATTTGTTATTCAATAATATTACTTTATTTCACAAAGCATTTATATACAAATTTCTCACACTCATTCATTTACATGACTTTTCAATGAACTAAATGCAAATGACTTTACAACTCTCTTTACATTTCATACACATCTCTCTGCTAAACAACTTCTGCTTTGCACACTCTTACTGTCCAAATTTCTGTTCTGCTTTGGTTGCATCACCCTGAAAACCTGTCACATAAAAGAAAATACACACAGTACTCTGGAACTAAAATGAACACTGAACAAATAGATTTTTATAGATTTTGATTCTCTATCTGTCTCAGTTTTCTGTGTGTTTTTCTCATCATTTTTCAGACTTGAACAACCACGCCATAACCATACTGGTTTGCTAATCAGAACCAGATGATTCTAATCAGCCTCAACACAGTACAGTTTGACTGCTATTTTTTTTCTTTGTGTTTCAGGACAAGGTAAAAATAGAAATGAAAAATACTTTGATTCAGCAAGTCCAAATAATTCAGCATAAATGTACATGGCAAGGTGGTGAAATTTAAACATGGCAGTATCAAGTATGATTTCAGAAATGACAAGCAAGTGTCAAGGCAGTTCAAGTAAATTCAAAGTGTTTTCAGTTCAGGCTCAAGTGCAACAAGGCATTTTAAACAGCTAAAGTGCAAAGCAGCAAGTGTTCAATGGTCATTAACAAGCTAGCATGGAGAATTCACGACAGGAAATGCACAAGCTTTCAACATTGATTCAGGTTACAGCAATATCAATGCATGCATGCAAGTACATGAGTGTACATGCCAAATAGTATAAACAAAGTTGATGCAAACATAGGTGGTGCACAAGTATTTGACCACACGCAAAAGGATGTGTACACTGACAGCATATTCATGAATGTTTCATTGTGCAAATATACTTACAAAGTTCAAAATGTCATCTCAGTTCAGATCAACATTTTCAACAAGCATTTCTTTTTAATATAAAAAGAGAGGCAGAATCTGTACATTAAATTGAACTAAGGCATGTAATGTATTTGGTTCGAGATATAGTCACAAATAGGAAAGTTTTTAAGCAAGGAGAAAAGTTTTTTTTGTGGTTTTGTGATAAAGGAATATCTTGGGCAAGAAATAATTTCTCTAATTCAAAATTGTTTCCAGAAATTTTTTGAGGAAAAAATGATTCCAGACGTTTGAAGTAAAAAGGAAAACAATTATCTGTTTCCTTTTTTAAACCAAGAAATTCTGTTTTTTAAAAAATTATGGGAACAATCAGAATAAATGTTTATGATGAATTGGCAAGAAATTACAGAATAATTTCAAAAGAGAAAAATCATTTCTTTCTGTTTTTTTTAATACATTTCTGGGATTTAAAAGCAAGTTTTCTTTTCCAAGCAAAATCACGGCAGGACTAATCAAAGAGGAAAATCAAATTCAGGTTTATATGTTTCAACAACGAACATAAATCAAGCCAGGACCATCAATGATAATCAAGGCAAAAGTGGAAGCCACAAGAATCCAGGACAAATTTCAAATTAAAGCCGAGCAAAACTTCAGGGAAAAACCAATTTACACAACTCAGCAAATTCTTTGAAGACCAACAACATGTCCAAGTTCACAATTTTCATTGAGCTAATCTCGCAAGCAAAAGAGGAAACAGAAAATCTTTCATCCCAAAAATACAAGGTGAAACAAGAATGTTTTCAAGGCGGTTTCAAAGGGAAACACGCATTCAATTCGGATCTGAATATTCCAATAATCAAAAGGGGAAAGTTTTCACAGCGAAATCAGAGATTAGGGTTGTAAAAACCCTATAAATGCACACGTTTTCATCATCGACAGACAAGCAACTCATTCAAGAAACAACTCAAACCTCAAAGTTTAAAACAGAGAACTTACAGTGATCTATAGAAGCAGAAAATAGATCGGAGTTGATCTCGAAGACAGAATAAATCAACAGAAAGAACGTCGAACCATGGTGATTCAATTGTGAAGAAGCCTTAAACAATTCAGAGAAACCCTAGCCGCCATTCTCGAGCCTCAGAACAAAAGTAGAAGCAATCGGACAACACAAATAAGAGAGTGGGCCGTTTTTTTTACTTGGCTAAGCCAAGTTATTTAATAAGGGGGTGTTTCTATTTTATTTGTTTTTGCCTTGTTTTTTTTTTAATCTTGTGTCAACAATTGTTTTTCTAGTTTGATTTAAAACTAGATATACAGTTTACTGGTTTGTAGACTGGGAAAATCTGGTCTAGGGTACACAGGCCAGTCTAGGATTTTGAGCTTAGGGTCAGACAGGAGCAGGAGCTGCGAGTTTACATAGGATTGTAAGCAGGATCTGTTTGTACTACCTAGTAGAAATCTTAGAAAGGCAGCAGTAGGCACAGTTTGCTGAAGCTGGGTATTTTTGCGTGTGATTTCTTTTATATAGTTTTATCTCTGTGTTTGTTTTATTTTTTTTGTTAAAACCCTATTCACCCCCCCCCCCCCTCTAGGGTTATTATCGATCCTACAATTCTGTCATGATTGGAACCTAAAGATTGCAAGGACAACTCGTTATTGATCCTTGGGGTGATACCTATATAGGACGTGGTAGGAGGGTGCCTTTGGTTCATCTTGTTCCTGGATGACTTGTGTAACGACCCAAGGATTTTCGGCCCTGAAAATCGACATAAATACATTCACCGTTACTCATGTCGACCTTCCAAACACCGAAACACTGGTTAATTATTATAAAGAAATTAGAGGGTGAGATAAGAAAGAAAGAAATATTAGAATAGAAGAAGAAAAAGAAGAAACACCACAACACAGAATCAGAGTCTCACATCGCAGTGGAACAAAATATAATACAGAAATAAATCTTTATTAAGAGTTTTAAAAAATACTTACAATATCAGAGTACATCAACACATCTGGACAGTTATAATAATCTGCCTCAGATACAACACACATCGGAATAGTAGCAATAAAATATCATATGCCTGAACTCTTTCAGCACGTCTCTTCACAGCATTCGATAATCGGCACATGTACAACCCGGTCTAACCCGAGAATTTACAAAACACCGGGTCAGTCTGGTGGACCAGAGTGAGAAAAACTCGCACAGTATTAAGGGTAATCATCCAACTTGCTTTTAAAGTTCAAAAATCTTTTCCAAAGAAAAGGATAATCGTAATACCAAATCCACACATAAATATGGACGGTTTTTACCTTACGATAACCCAAAACATTTTTGAAATCAATATCTTTTCTTATATTACAATAGTGTCTAAATACAAGTAGATATCAATCTAGCGGAACGCTTGCATCTCATGCTCCACATATATAGTATACAATCAAAACCGCAGGCGCTTATTGGAGATTGGATTCCGACTATGACAAGGTATGGAACCACCTGCCGATAGTGTATCTCTAGTGGCGAATACACTGGGTTCAACAAGAACGTCTTGCAACCCAGCCCACACATCACCGACCATTCATTTCACTTGAGTGTATCGAATGTATATCACCAACGGTTGGGCTAAAACCACTGTTTACCGAAAAGGGACAGCATCGAAATAGATTAAAGAAGCAAAAGGAATTTCTCTAGATAGGTGATTATACACTGTAATGGGAGCGACCCACATAGCCATGCTGCCTGCCCGATTTCTATCATTTCCCGGTTGATGAGGCTTGAGGTTTGAATTATCTTCTGGGACATCTGGTCACCATTCACTTTGAATGCCACATCGTCAGATCCGCCAGATATCACTAATTGATGTCCATAAAAATACTCCAGTTATTTGGCTAGAGAAAAACCATTTCTCCGCTATCAACTATGGTACGTCTGAAAAAATCAACGTACGTAATTCCTTTGGAAATACTCTGTCAGACATCCATCCATACAAGTCACCTAGGAACAAGATGAACCGAAGGTACTTTCCCACTGCATCCAATATAGGAATCACCCCATGGATCAGTAGCAAGAAGTCCTTGCAATCCATAGATTCCAACCACGACAGAACCACAATATATCTTGGCCTGCAGACCGGAGATTTATTAGTAGTTCTTCCGTGTACGAAAATCTACGGTCTTCAATGCTCCATCTCGGTCATCTTATGATATCTTCACGTATTTGTTGGTCGGAATGGTTTTCGAATATTAATTCAATCCCGGTCTTTCCGTACTAACATTCGTATTGGACAGATTTGATAGTCGGTGATTTAACTATCAAAATAACAGTGATTCAACCATGAGAATTCAGTGAGTTCACTGGTTCAATATTCGGCATCAATTGGCCTTTTAATTAAAATAAATGTAAATTTAAAACTCTTAAATATATCGATATTATGAATACAGCTTTTCACTTCTTATTTAACATAAGATATTTCTTTAAACAAATTCACTTTAATGCTTAGGAAAATCCTATATCATATCCGGTTTTCTATTTTCACTTTCAAAACATTAGCCACATTATTATCTAATATTAGAAATCAATTCGACTTATTTCTCGTAAAACAACATTACAAAATATCTTTTATTTATTACCTGAACAAAATCCATGCTTATTCTTATATAATAAAACTCAACTTTATATTTCCCTTTTAACTCGAACATATCATTATATTTCTGGCAACCCCTTTTTATTTCCCTTTCTCTTTGGAACTCTCATCATATATTCTCCACATTTCCATTAATCGTTACACTATTATTTCTCTAATGGAAATAATACATATTTACTAACCTCTTTTACCATTTCAACTAATATCATCCGCAGATAATCCTGATGTCGTTCAAGTTGGGGTATTTTAACTACCTCATAAACCTTGATCAACAACGTTTATATCTGGAGATAAATACAAGTTGAAATCCCAAAACCAATGTTTCAATCTAATATAAATTCAAATTCCATTTAACTATTCTATTCAAAATACGGTTTCATACAACCTTCTTATCCTTTGGAAAATCTCTTTCTCGAATATACCTTTCTTTCCTAATCCGATACTTAAGTAACACCACTCTTAACTCTGCCTCTTTAACCAAACTCATTTATAATGCGGATTTGTTTACAAAATCCTATGACCCGCTTCTTTAACCAAATTCAGTTTCACTAATTCCTTTTCTAATCCTTTGGACCATTTCACGCTTTGAAATTCTTATTTCAATCCCCCACCTTTACTTACTCACATTATTAAGTAATGTTTATTTAGAATTAACGATATAACGCCTTATTGCTTTTATAACCCTTGTTTAAATAAATTCTGGTTTGATCTAACCCTTTCTGTTCTCAATTCCCTTTTACTTGATTCAAATATTGAGTCAATCTAATTTAAGCTATCATAGTCGCTTAAATTCCTTTTATAACATTGTTATACAAATTCGGGTTTTAAAAATGAAACCCGTTCATAAATTCTTTTCACCAATCAATTGGTTTTCATTTCCATTTCGGTTACTTTTACATGAATTCAATTATGATGTACTTCCCTAAATTATTATTAATTAGGATAATAATTTACTTCAATAATTAACCACTTCCGTAGTTAATTTCTTTATTAACTAAAATAAATAGTAAACCCCTTTTTAAAACCCTATTAAAATTAAACAATATTCATCTAAACTATTTTATTGTAAATACATTAATTTAATCATCACCCCCAATTTAAAACGGTCGATTTAGTCACTCAAATCATGGTTATCTTATTAACCAATTTTAACTCGTTCTCACTTTAAATTAATTAATTGTCTAATTAATTTAAATAACTCCATTTAATTGTTTCTTAACAAAACAAGTATCCAAATTTAATCGTTAGGTTAATTTCCTATCCGCTAGTTTATAAATCTGATTAACATCAGAATTTACTTTAAAAAAACAATTTATAATTAATTATAAATTTAAATAATAAATAATAAATAGTTATTTAGTTTAAAAACTTTTATTCAAAATAATATATTTAAAAATCTATCTCTAGTTATAAAATAAATTTTATAACTTCATTTCCATTGATTAATCGGACGGTAAATCAATATAAACAAAACAATTTATTTTTAGGCCATTTACTGCCGATTACTCAACCAATGTTGGACATTGGTTAAAACAAAACACAGTTTGAATTTTCAATCAATGATCACGAATCAAATCAATCATCAATCATGATAATTTACATATGATAATATGAAAATAAATAATATATTTGAGGAATCCCGTTGGATCCCTCCAACCTGTTCATTCCTATAGTCAAAACGGTTATCTCAAATCAGATCATTTAATTTCATTTAACTGATAACAATTAATAATGAACATTTAACATCAACCAATTCACAAACAATTTAAACACGTTTATTTTATAAACGTGACCAACGAGGTATGTTACCTTTATTGGATCCAATCATTAAAAATAACGATTTGGTAATTTTCTAAAATTAAACAATGGTTTAATTTCATCGTTTAAATCAACCAATAAATATATAACTAGCAAATAGTCAACCATTGGCAAACAGAACAAATAAAAACCCAATTTATATAAAATATAAATGGGGAGAAAACTGAGTGAGTTTAACTCACCTTGTTCTAATTCCATTTATTTCTGAAACCGTTCGGTTACTGTAGATCCTTAGTTGTCTCCATTCACATCCAGATTTTATTCCATAATGTTTGGCTCGTTATCCTGATCACAACGTCTATCGTTTCGTTCAATTCGAAATCCGCCAATTAAACTTCCACAGATCAGATCTTTATTTACATTAACAAGGCCGCACTATATACTTGCTTTCCATCGTTTAGAATTGGGTATAATTCACGTGAAAGTAGCATTCGTTCTCTTCGTTATGACAAAGATCTGCCGGTCCAATTTGTTTTGGTCTGGTCTTTGTTTGTACAGCACCCAGCTTCCTGTTCACGTTTAAATTTATTGACTTAATTAACTCTAATTGAATTATTAATTAAGCCATTAAGCTAATTACATTTCAAAACTCTGGCCGATTATTACTTCTTTCAGTATGGTCCCATATGCTTCCTTTCCGTTCAAAATAGCAACCATTCCTGTTCAAGTTATAGTTAAAAAAAGTTAAGGTCCTTGATTAAATACTAATTAAAATACTAACTGTTTCTCTAATTACATTAGTTTGGCAAGATCAACACACCGAATACTGTTCTATGTTAACAAAACTAGGTGGCTTCCTCCATCGTTTTGCACCGTTGACCTGCACAAAAATTTAGATATTATAATCTTTAATCACCTAAATTATATATTAATTTATCACTTAATTAGTTTCAATGTTCAACTAATTACGTTATTAAGAATTTCGGACCACCAGATTTTGTTTCATCCCTTCATTTTGCATGTCCCTCTTCATTCCAACATTTTACTGAACCCATCGTGTCATAAGACCTCCACCGCTGTACTTCGATGCCACCTCCGGACGATGATCAGAAAGTGCCAGCAAGTCTGTCGGAATCCCTTCTGCCCTCGACTCAAACAGTTTGCCGCCTACCTGACCCATTCACCAGCAAATCCCCTTGAAAACCGCTTCCTTTCTGGTGTCGATCTGACCAACTCGCAGCTCTAAAAATGATCATAACCGGTGACATAACAGAACTCGAAGTGCTTTAAAGATTTGCAGTTGGAAGAATTTCAAATTTAAGTGAGGATCGAAAGATTCCAGAGGAGAAAGTCATTGAAAGTTGGTCGTTTGTCTTTGTTTTGTGGCGGCGGAAATTTTTAGTTGACCAGTCAGTGAAAGTCTAAGCGAAAATTTAGGGTTTGAAGGCTGTATATATAGAGTTGGGGTGTAATTTTATATTATTAAAATTTAACGAAACTTTGCGCTAAAGTAACATGTAAAACTATCCACAAATGACTTCTGTTTTCCGGTAAAAATGCTAATTCTAGCATAGAAAAATATTCCGAACCCGATGGGAAAGGTTTCGTTGAATTCCGAGGTCGTTTGTGAAAAGTCCTTTATAATTATCGATGAAAAATCAAGCGTTTAAAATTCCTATAACTACAGAAAAATCCAATAAATATGAGGCCTTAACATTTTACTAGACCTCTTCCCTACGGATCCAATGAAATTTGTTTCGCGCAAATCGGAGTTCATTTGGCCAGTCGTTTATTCGTTTAAAGTTACCCCTGTATGAATTGACCAAAATAATAGAATTGATTTGGGCGTTTATCGCTGCCACGATCAAACGGTAAGTCCAATTGACACGAAAATTGAAAATTCTACAATAATTAATTAATACGAACCCAATGGCACCAGTTTCGTCGCATTCTGAGACTATTTCCCGGTACGCTATTTTTAAATGCACCACAATGCCATTTTGGACACCAAATTACCCGGTCTCCAAAAACAACAAACTATATACCTATCCTGACTCTAAACGTCGATATGAGCTCAACGGAACTGGTTTTATGGCCTAATTCGATCGTCTGCTTACTTTACATCCAAATATATCTCTATTAAATTAATTTAATTATGCGCTATATAAATTGAATGGGCGTTTACGGCTACCGTGGTCACTTACGACATCGGTCTGCCCCGGAATTGAACACCGTACAATAATTTAACGTTACGTTTCCAATGACACTAATTTTATCGGAAACGGATTCTGTTTGCAAAATGGCTATTTCAAAGGCCAATAATTAAATAACGATTTCCATAGCGACTATTTTAAATTTTGATTTGGCTATAATTAACAATCTATAACACGAAATCTGGATTTTTTCTCTTCCATATGAGAATTATAATCAACACGCTTCCAACGTTTCTTGTTTCATAGAAATCCGACTTATATCAGACTCTGTATATTCAGTTGAAGTTCAAACCTCTATTTTACGAACTACCGCGCCATTTCGAGCTCGATTTATAATTATATAATATATATCGTTTAAACTTCATTTCAGTAACGATTAAATATTAAAATCCATTAATATTACAAATAAAAATATTAAAAATAATAAATTAAATAAAATATTTTACGGCTAAAAATACGGGTCGTTACAACTTGTATGGATGGGTGTCTGACAGAGTATTTCCAAAGGGGTCGCATTTATTGATTTCTTCAAACGTATGAAGTTGACAGCAAAGAAGTGCGCACTTCTTTTAGCTTAACAACTAGAGTATTTTTGTGGGTGCCAATTAGTGATATCTGGCGGATCTGACGATGTGGCATTCAAAGTGGATGGAGATGTGATGTTCTAAAGGATAAGCTTAACCTCTAGCCTCATCAACCGGAAATGGCACAAAATCAGGTAGGTCGCAAGGCTATGTCGGTCGCAATCATCAAAAGGGTATATCATTGCCTGATCGGGTGAAATCAAATGCCTTCGTTTGCCCCTTTTTAAATTTTTGTATGTATGTTATCGGTTCGGTTGGCTGGCCCCCAACCGTGGTAATGATATATTCGGTACTCTCAATGTATAGTGAAGGGCGGGTTACATTTAGCCTGAGTTGCAAGATGTTCTTGTTGAACCCCAATGTATTCGTCTCCAGAGGTACATTGTCGGGAATGTGGTCTCATACCTTGCCAAGAAATCCATTCTCCAATAAGAGCCTGCGGTTTTGATTGTATACTATATATGTAGAGCGTGAGATGCAAGCGTTCTGCTAGATTGATATTTATTTGTATCTAGAAACTATTACAATAGCAGAGAAGTTGTAAGAACCCGTAACTTCCCCGTGAAGGAAAGAGCGGATACTTCGAGAACAACACACAAAAGAACGCAGACGGAAGAACATTTCATTGTATATTACAACAATTCATCAGAATACAAGAATATACAGAGTATAAACAAATAATATACATCAGAAAAATATCAGAGATTACAATACATTACATAGCAGCGGAATATAATACAATATACAACCGAAGGAGATATACGGATACAAAGCTTTCCGGATATCATTCCAGCTGTAAATCAGGATCCTGTGAATACAAATCTACAAAACCAAAACTACTAGCTGCCCATGCCAAAATAAGGGCACCCAGAGTTTAGGTTAAAACAATAAACTCCAGGTCAGTCATGGGACTGGTGTGATAACTAAAACAGTTATTAATCTTTATTCTAAAGTTAGGTAAATCAAGGGACCACGCCGTATAACACGGAACGGGTTTCCTCCCAAGAATACCAGTGCATAAAACAAACAGCGCAATGCTAAATAAAGAAAAAATGAAGTTATTATAAGACCCAGGTCCCATCACACAATGCAACGCAAGCCGGAGGATAGGGTTTTACCTTATAATAGCCAAAGAATATTTGATACGCTAAATTTCATCTTTTATTATTCTTAATCAGACTCCAACCGTAAAATAGTAAGAGAACGATTCCCTAAGTATTAACCCCGAAGGCCGAAACCAACATCAGACCAATACCCATGAAACCACCCATCTTAGCTCATTTCCAGTTAGTTTCTGATTTTATATACAATCATAAATATCAATCATAGGCGGCATGGGTACCATATATCATGTCACCATATTAGGCTCTACAAATAAAACCGCAAAGCGTCGTATTGGAAGTTGGGTTATCATTTATGGTATGAACCGAGGCTAGGGATCGTCCTCTACCGATTCGAGACTGTCTAGTCCGAGTCTCAGGAATAGCCGCAACTGCCCCTTGGATCGTCAGGGCCGGTCCACACGGAGTGGATTATTATGCCTGAACAATACGTCTCCCCGCCCTATGGGGCGTAAATGAGTCAACGAATGACTCCATCGACTTCACATAGTCACCGATATATCTGAGGCGCCTCGCAAACCGACAACCACATAAGTCAAACTCGTCAGGGCGTGTAAAACCACTAACGCCACTTCTAACTAGAAGGAAATGCATGCCCTCCGTGAGGTGCTTCTCCCGTTTCTGGTTCATACCGGGTGTGAAACTCGCGAATCAAACGTTACACAAAGCTATGCCACAAAGGTCGTGCTTTGATCATCAACCACAAGACTTTGCTTTTCAACATAAGCCTTGATCATTTGCCACTTAGGCATGCCACACAGGCAATTCACTCTATGCGTTTGATATCCATCAGTATATAACCCCTGAGCTCGTAGGTCTCACAGAAGGGCATTAAGCAAGAGAATAAATTCTCCGCCGCCAAACAGATGTATATTTAATAGAAATCAATCACACAGAATAAAATCTGATGTCAGACACACAGTCCATTTACAAGTTCGTTCTGGGTCTGAACGAAACCGGAGGCTCCTAGTACCCCGCATATCCATCGATCTCCAAGTACGTCTGGATGATCACCAACTGATTCCCTCCTCTTGGGTGTACGGCCCAATCAAGATCATCAGTAATTATCCAAATGACGTGAAGATCTCCGGTCTTCAACCATCGTCTTCATCTTCGACTAATCGTCGAATCAGTTATTCATAATGGGATAAACCCGATCTTTCCGAATAACTCGCGTATATAATAAATGCGTGTTACACAAACACAACATACGCCTCATTCCAATTCATCAGTCACTAACCGTAAATTAACCAGAGAATAATTCCCCAAATATTAACCCCGAAGGCCGAAACCAACATCAGATCAATACCCAGGAAACCGTTCTGCTTAGCTAACCTACAGTTAGTTTCTAAATTTCACATTCTTAGGGAAAGGTTCCCATTAATTTTATCAAAGATAAATTATTTTAAATTTATTCTTTAATCTTCCTTTGAATATCACTTCAAACTATTCGGGATTAGCGAACCACACCGAAGTAATCATTTATTTTAATTCCCCAATCCCAACCTATTCATCCCATGAAGTAAAACTGGTAAAACTTCATATCTAACACCACGGTGTTATCGGTAAATTCAATTACCATTTCACGTTCAAATCTAATTAAAGATTTAACTATCGCCTAGAGCAAAACTGGTGATACTCCACTCTCGATCTTTTCAATCTAATTAAAGATTCATTAAAACTCCACTTAGTTTTAATCTTTGACTAGGTTAAAGAACCGGTGTCATTTAAAACACGGTTCACGATAAACCCCAAAATCACATCACATTTCAATCAGTCCCTAACCGTAAATTAGCAAGTGAGCAGTTCCCTAAGTATTAACCCCGAAGGCCGAAACCAACATCAGATCAATAACCCAGAAACCATTCAACTTAACTAATCTCCAGTTAGTTTCTGATTTTATTAACTCCTTTGGGTCTAAGAACAGTATTATTGAAGATACCGTTCACGACAACCCAAAATCACATTCCATTAATTATCGGGTTAAAGAACAAGTGTTATTTAAAACACCGTTCACGATAAACCCAAAAATCAATACTAATTCAATTCCAATTAAATATTATTTAACTGGTACGCTTCATTAAATCTAAAGAAAAAGATTTAATCTTTTTCTCAACTGGGCTTAAGAACAGTGTTAATGAAGACACCATTCACAACAAACCCAAATCACATTTGATATTAAATACAAGGCTCTGAATAGAAATTATATCGGCTTATATTCAATATCAAATTCTACGACCAACAAATATCGTATTGGAAATAACGATATATATATATATATATATATATATCTTTCAAATTTCCATAACAACATCTGTATAATCACGAAATCCAACATCGAACTATTCCGATGATGATTTCGATTCAAATCCATTCCAATTCAATTATTGGAAATCTTGGTTATTTCAAAACCATTTCAAATCCAATATATTTATTTAAAAAAAAATAGAATTATAATTCTAGTTCAAAACTAGTTCATTTCGATAAAAGTCTATTTTTATCTTCTCAAACATGGAGTTTTTCATCCCAATTCTTCACAAATCATTTCTTATGATTTTACACAAATTATTACTATTTTTAATAATTTTATCAAGGCCCGTACAGTCGATTTCCATCAACGGCCATCGAACTGCACTTACAGCGACCTTTTCAAAATTTGATTTGGACATAATTCCAAATCCAACCGTTAGATTTCTAATTTCTCACATTCGTTAGAAAGCTCTTTTCGATACGAACCCAACGGTTCCGGTTTTAGGAGAATCCGACAGTCGGATCTCCCGTAATATCCATTCGAAGTTAATGGTCGAAATTCGCGAACTACCGCGGCGCGTTCTATTCAGGCCATTATATATATATAATATATATATTATATATATTTCGTCGATTTCCTTTCAAAACGTATTTTATAAATCGTTTTAAATTCATTTTCGAAGCGATTTCAACTTCATTTCAAATTCAAATCAAAATTGAATTTTTCCTTATAAATTCGTTTTAAATTCATTTCGAATTGATTTCAATTCAAATCGATTTTTAATTCAATTTCAGTTCGTTTTCAATTCAATTCAATTCCAATTCGAATTCATTTCTATTCAATTTCAATTCGAATTCATTTTCAATTCGAATTCATTTCAAATTGATTTCCATTCAATTTCAATTCGATTCGAATTCATTTTATTTTCAATTCAATTCAAATTCTAATTCGTTTCAATTCAATTCGAATTCTAATTCGTTTCAATTCAACTTAATTCGAATTTCATTTCAAAATATTCGATTTTGAAATCACTTTTCAATATTCATTATAAAAAATGAATAAAATCGACATAAGTACAGTTCGCGTCAAAATGGCGTCAATCTAATCAACACGGCTTCATATATTTCTATTTTCAAATATTCTATTTCAAATATTTCTTTTCAAATATTTCTGTTTCAAATATTTCTTTTTCAAAACTGGAATGAGGCCCAATCAATTACCATATAATGTTAATTATATGAATTTTCTATAACACATGTATAAAATAACAACGATAAATAATCAACCATCATCCAGAGTGCGTTCTACACTGTATAAGCATCAAATATAAATATTTAATGCTTATAACAGCCTGTCAATCAATCGATCGACATACAGCTAATTATTGGGACTAGTGTATGTCATATATCATCCCAATACCCGTGTGGGGTATTCAAACAATCAAACACAGGTTATATTTGTGCAGTTGGGCGATGTGTAAAATTTATCGTCCCAATCAATATCAGTCAAATGTGTGTATATAAACAAATCCTTTGATTTGTTTATATTTATTTCCTTTTAAATACACGTTAAAAATTCTATTTTCAACTGTAAAATATTTTTATCTCATTTCACATCACATCACACAACCAGCTACACATCAAAATCAAACAAACAAGCATACAAGTCGTCCATGGTCTGTGGACGACGGGTGTCGGGTGCTACTAAACACCGTATGCATCCTATATATATTTTAACTAGAAAATTAAATTAAAAGTGAGAAGTTCTCACCGACTAGCTAATCCAAATGCCACAACTCTTCATATGTAGAAATCTTCGTCGTGCTCGCTTTTTGTCACTTTCATTGCCCGTAGCCACTACATATATAAAAATCACATTTTTAATTCGCTCTATATGGATAAAAAATATATTTTTATATCGCTACTATATAGATAAAAATTCTATTTTTACACCGGTGTTCATATAATAAAGATTATATTTTTATATCGCCACTCATATAAAAATCACACCTTTGCTCCTTCTACATAATAAAGATCGAATTTTTAATACTTCTATAATATAAAAATCATATTTTTAATCTAATACCATTTATATAAAAATCTATATTTATATTACTCTACAAAAATAAAAATCATATTTTGATTACCTTAAAAATCAAATCTTTTTATTTTTAAAAAAAATCAAATCTTTTATACGTTAAAAATCAAAGCTTTTATATATTACAAATCAAAACTTTTCATATTGAAAACCAAGACTTTTCATATTAAAAATCAAAACTTTTCATATTAAAAATCAAAACTTTTCATATTAAAAATCAAAACTTTTCATATTAAAAATCAAAACTTTAAACAATGCTTTTTGTTTACATAAATAAAACTGAATTTAAAAAAAAACAATGTTATTCAAAAATAGAAAAGAAAGAACTCACTGTTTTCGGTTGTTACTGCGGAGGGGGGCCCACAATCGCTTGAGGTGGTGGAGGATGCTCATTAGGGGGGTAGCAAGGGAGGCGCTGGCCTTGTGCTGGGAGGCTAGTGGTGGCGGCTCTGTTTATTTGGGTGCTAGGGTTCTGGAGGGGGCCGCGGTTTAGAGGGGGGCTGGTGTAGGAGGAAGATGGACGAGAGGGGGGGCTTAGGCGGTGCGGCGCTAGGGGAAGGGGTGCGGTCGGTCGATGGTTGGTGGCGGCGGCAAATCACGCCCCCCTGTTCGTCGTTTTTTTTTCTTATTTTATTTTCTGAAGTGAAAGTGAAAGGGGGGTGAGATATTTATATATATTTAATTTATTTATTTTCAAAAAGCAACTTTTTATTTCGACCTCAAAACGAGACCCACCGCCTGTCGTCCATAGCTAATTACCCCCATTCTGAACACAATGGGATATGTATCGCAGGCTGATTCGACTGTTTCGATTAGTTTTCGTCAAAATCAAAATATAACTCTATATATTGAATTTGAACGCGCATTTCAATTTACTGGGGTCACATAATCACTCTAAAAATTCCCGAAAAATGTTTTCTAGCTTCATATTGGCGAAACGGCCCTAACAAAACTAATTTCATCGAATTCTGAGACCGTTTGAGAAATGGCCATTTTCCAGTCGATTAAAATCAACTGAAACTGGTCAAACGCGTTTTCCTTTGCCACGCTCACATATTGATTCGAAAAATTATGAAACTTGAAACCTAGCAATAATTTGACATCGCGGATCCAACAAAAGTGGTTTCGTCGAAAACCGAGGTCGTTTGCAAAATTCTCATTTTTAAGGACCAGAATTCCATAGCGACTGTTCTGAATTTTCAATTGGACATATCTTTTTATCCCCGCAATGAAATTTTTATTTTTCAGATTCGTTGGAAAGATATTCTAATTTAGATTCAAATATTTTTGGTTTCACTAAAATCCGGTTTATTTTGAATCCTGTACATCCATTTGAAATTTGAAATCGAATTATCGAACTATCGCGTCATTTTCAATTCATTTATATATATATAAACGACGATCTATATAATATATATGTTCGAGTTCTATTCAAAATAAATTTCTCGTTGATATTATTTAAAATAATTCATTTTAAATAATCAAATTCATTAAAATTGCCAAATTAAAATTTTTAAATTGGCTCAGATTTCCGGGTTATTACAGTCTCCCCCACTTAAAACTTTTCGTACCCAAAAAGGAACGAAGCCGAAAGTTGTTTAACTAATCAACTCAACTTTCACTATTTTCCCTACGGCTTAAGTTCTTCAACTTTTCAGTTTCTAAGAACTTTTCAAATTTTTCAAAAATTTGGCTAACACCCTAAATTTCCGAAAAATTTCGCCATAACCTCCGCTACATTGGGGACTTCGGGATATTTCATATAGCCTCCCATGGCCTTCTTCAATTCAAAAGAAAAAGAAAAAGCCAATCGGCTCATAAAATCATCATCACCCAAACAAAACAGTAAATTATGGTAAATATGTACCTATTTGTCGGGCAAACAATTTTATTCTTCTGCTCTAGCCTCCTTGCTATGACCTGTTTAGCGTAAGTACATGTATATGCATGCAAATGCGACTAATTTTCAATACAATTCACTATTTGATTCAATTTGCTTATAGGTTCAACATTTAATTAATCAAACAATAATCAAACAACACAATCAGCAATCAATTAGTGAATTATCATTTCTAATTCATAATTTTGATATATAGTCAAAATCACATTTTTAATGCCAAACCACAACAATAGGCCCTGTCTAATTTTGGTTCTCACACCAATCAATAGGAAATATATAGACGTCCCACCTTCGAAACTCGAACACAACACTGATGATGGGTACCCATCATCAGAATCATTCCCGGGCGACTACAGTGCGATTCTATATCTATCCAGTATATTAAAACTTTGAATACCCGTGGATCAGACGTATATGCAAATTCTTTATATACTGGATTGTCCAAATCAATATAAAATAAATAATAAAATATGAATAATTGATTTAAATTTTCAAAACAAAATTTGTTTTCATTTTTATTTATACTCTTCACACTCGTTCTAGGATACTACTGATCCCATCTCTAACGAGTCATTCCATTGGATATTACTAATCCAATATCTGATGAATTCTTTCGTATGGTTCTAATGTGTCTTGTTCTCTGAGCTTTGTAAACCAAAGCTCTGATACCAACTGTAAGAACCCGTAACTTCCCCGTGAATGAAAGAGCGGATACTTCGAGAACAACACACAAAAGAACGCAGAAGGAAGAACATTTCATTGTATATTACAACAATTCATCAGAATACAAGAATATACAGAGTATAAACAAATAATATACATCAGAAAAATATCAGAGATTAAAATACATTACATAACATCGGAAAATAATACAATATACAACCAAAGGAGATATACAGATACAAAGCTTTCCGGATATCATTCCAGCTGTAAATCAGGATCCTATGAATACAAATATGCAAAACCAAATCTACTAGCTGCCCATGCCAAAATAAGGGCACCCAGAGTTTAGGTTAAAACAATAAACTCCAGGTCAGTCATGGGACTGGTGTGAGAACTAAAACAGTTATTAATCTTTATTCTAAAGTTAGGTAAATCAAGGGACCACGCCGTATAACACGGAACGGGTTTCCTCCCAAGAATACCAGTGCATAAAACAAACAGCACAATGCTAAATAAAGAAAAAATGAAGCTATTATAAGACCCAGGTCCCATCACATAATGCAACGCAAGCCGGAGGATAGGGTTTTACCTTATAATAGCCAAAGAATGCTTGATATGCTAAATTTCATCTTTTATTATTCTTAATCAGACTCCAACCGTAAAATAGTAAGAGAACGATTCCCTAAGTATTAACCCCGAAGGCCAAAACCAACATCAGACCAATACCCAGGAAACCACCCATCTTAGCTCGTTTCCAGTTAGTTTCTGATTTTATATACAATCATAAATATCAATCATAGGCGGCATGGGTACCATATATCATGTCGCCATACTAGGCTCTACAAATAAAACAGCAAAGTGTCGTATTGGAAGTCGGGTTATCATTTATGGTATGAACCGAGGCTAGGGATCGTCCTCTACCGATTCGTGACTGTCTAGTCCGAGTCTCAGGAATAGCCGCAACTGCCCCTTGGATCGTCAAGGCTGGTCCACACGGAGTGGATTATTATGCCTGAACAATACGTCTCCCCGCCCTATGGAGCGTAAATGAGTCAACGAATGACTCCATCGGCTTCACATAGTCACCGATATATCCGAGGTGCCTCGCAAACCGACAACCACATAAGTCAAACTCGTCAGGGCGTGTAAACCCACTGACGCCACTTCTAACTAGAAGGAAACGCATGCCCTTCCTGAGGCCCTTCTCCCGTTTCTGGTTCATACCGGGTGTGAAACTCGCGAATCAAACGTTACACAAAGCTATGCCACAAAGTGCGTGCTTTGATCATCAACCACAAGACTTCGCTTTTCAACAGAAGCCTTGATCATTTGCCACTTAGGCATGCCAAATAGGCAATTCACTCTATGCGTTTGATATCCATCAGTATATAACCCCTGAGCTCGTACGTCTCAGAGAAGGGCGTTAAGCAAGAGAATAAATTCTCCGCCGCCAAACAGATTATATTTAATAGAAATCAATCACACAGAATAAAATCTGATGTCAGACACACAGTCCATTTACAAGTTCGTTCCGGGTCTGAACGAAACCGGGGGCACCTAGTACCCCGCATATCCATCGATCTCCAAGTACGTCTAGACGATCACCAACTGATTCCTTCCTCTTGGGTGTACGGCCCAATCAAGATCATCAGTAATTATCCAAACGACGTGAAGATCTCCGGTCTTCAACCATCGTCTTCATCTTCGACTAATCGTCGAATCAGTTATTCAGAATGGGATAAACCCGGTCTTTCCGAATAACTTGCATATATAATAAATGAGTGTTACACAAACACAACATACGCCTTATTCCAATTCATCAGTCACTAACCGTAAATTAATCAGAGAATAATTCCCCAAATATTAACCCCGAAGGCCGAAACCAACATCAGATCAATACCCAGGAAACCATTCTGCTTAGCTAACCTACAGTTAGTTTCTAAATTTCACATTCTTAGGGAAAGGTTCCCATTAATTTTATCAAAGATAAATTCTTTTAAATTTATTCTTTAATCTTCCTTTGAATATCACTTCGAACTAGTCGGGATTAGCGAACCATACCGAAGTAATCATTTATTTTAATTTCCCAATCCCAACCTATTCATCCCATGAAGTAAAACTGGTAATACTTCATATCTATCACCACGGTGTTATCGGTAAATTCAATTACCATTTCACGTTCAAATCTAATTAAAGATTTAACTATCGCCTGGAGCAAAACAGGTGATACTCCATTCTCGATCTTTTCAATCTAATTAAAGATTCATTAAAACTCCACATAGTTTTAATCTTTGACTGGGTAAAAGAATCAGTGTCATTTAAAACACGGTCCACGATAAACCCCAAAATCACATCACATTTCAACCAGTCCCTAACCGTAAATTAGCAAGTGAGCAGTTCCCTAAGTATTAACCCTGAAGGCGAAACCAACATCAAATCAATACCCCAGAAACCATTCAACTTAACTAATCTCCAGTTAGTTTCTGATATTCTTAACTCCTTTGGGTCTAAGAACAGTATTATTGAAGATATCGTTCACGACAACCCAAAATCACATTCCATTAATTATCGGGTTAAAGAACAAGTGTTATTTAAAACACCGTTCACGATAAACCCAAAAATCAATACCAATTCAATTCCAATTAAATATTATTTAATTGGTATGCTTCATTAAATCTAAACAAAAAGATTTAATCTTTTTCTCAACTGGGCTTAAGAACAGTGTTAATGAAGACACCATTCACAACAAACCCAAATTGTGACGGCCCGCCCCGCACCAGCCTGCATTTCCTTCGAAGGTGCGCTGTACACATGTCCGACTAGCACGGAATGGTCGCCAAAGAAAGGAAAGACGAGGATGAGCTAACAAGAAACCTGTAGAATGTCTCAAAGCGCATGGAACAAAATATAATAATAACATAATCTTGACATAAAACAGGCGAGATAGTGCATAAGCTGAAAACTAAACCAACATAGCAGCGGAAATCCAAATACAGCTTATTACAACTTTCAAAATTTACTGTCTCTAAAACAAAAGAAAACTAAAGTAGAAGATGCACTACTAATGCCCAAGCAGTGATCTTCAACAACACAGGGAGAATACTATATGTATCATACGTGGAAGCCTCCTGCTCGTCTCCGAATCAGCTACTCATGCATACCCAGCTAACCTGTCTCTAGTCTGCTCGTGAGAGCACCCAGAGTAATAAGAAGAGACATAAAACTCTGGGTCAGACAAAAAGTCTGGTATGAGCGATAAGCAGCTAAATAGAACAATAACAGGTACACTAAACCATACCTGAACCTGGACCTGCAACCAAAGAGTTTGCACTACATACCGTACAATACTCTAAGGTGCCATAACAAATTGTGTAAAGAATACGGGGGTGGGGTGTGCATGTCATAATGATGGCAAACAAATCAAGCATAGCAGCCATCCTCACATCTCTCACTCAGTGCGTAAAGCATACGATGTCCACCACTGTCAATCACTAGACCCATCGAAGTAGTGACGGAGTTCGACTTGTACAACTACTGCTACTACCAAGCTCACCTCATGGAGTCATGACCAAATCTTTACAAATGACCCCACTTCATTGGTCTATAGCCCTTTAGTCGTAACTAGGCCACTTTGGCCCTGAATCCGTCCACGTACCTCCCATACATAGTGATCCAAAGTCATAGACATCGACGGCCCCTTAGCACACATCCCTCAGCAAAGCCCAACTCATGAAGTCGACTCGTTGGTTCCCAACTGGATCCTGAGTTCTACTTCCTATTTGGACTTCCTTTGCATCTCGGGTTTTGGTCGAATTGGAGTTGGTCTTCAAAAGAGTCATCGCGTAATCGTAGCTCCAGTCCTGTTCGGTTCGGTTGTTCTTCCCTAGTTCAGTTCGGCTCACTCCACTTCCTGTCCATCCGGTTCGGTTCGGACGTGTTCAAGTGCTCCAGCCTCGGTTCGGTTAGGTTGTCCTCGTCCGGTTTGGTGCGGGTACCACGCTCCATTCGGTTCGGTTCGGATGCCATGCTCCATTCGGTTCGGTTCGTCCCTCCTGCTCCAGCTTGCCTGCTCCGATCCGATCCCGCTCGCTTGCTTGCTCCGATTCGATCCGCTCCCTAGCTCCGATCCGCTCCTTAGCTCCGATCCGATCCTCTGTCCAACTCCAACTCTAAGCAATGGTCTTCCTTCCTGCCAAACTTCCTTTGTGCCAGACTTCAGCTCGGATTCCTTGCCCAGCTCTCCTATCCGATCCGAGCCCCTAACCTGATCCGATCCGAAACCCTGCACAACTTTCTGCAACTTTTCCAGCGACTTGTTTACGCCATTCGATGATGTTTTCGACCAATCTAGCTTTTCTAAATAACCACAAATCATTCCAGACAGTCATAGAAGCAAATAGAAGTGACCTCAAACACCAAAACAACAATCTTAACATGTGAAATGGATCAAACATACACAAAATCCCATATTTTCCCTTAAGCATGTTTAGGAAAAACTAATGATATGATTAGCAAAACTTAATCAAATTAAACCAAATTTCTAACATAGGTCTAAAACATTATTTTAGAATTTATAAATATTTTTCCAGAATTTATTAATGCATAAATTCGCTAATCTTCGCTAATTACCCTTAATTAATTGTAATTGGTGTCAAAACAATGCTAATCACTCACCTTGGCCATAATAAATTTTTCAGAACTGAAACCTCGCTGATTTGGGTGAATACTGATGTCTAACAGCAGCTCTAATACTGATTTGGTGCTATTTCTCCTTGATTTGATGTTGCTAAGCTTAATCCTTGATTAGAAAGTGATTTGGGGATGTTTCAAGATGTTGGCGGCCATTGTTAGGGTTCAAGAATGAAAGTGGCGCCTGAAAAATGAAAATAAGATCGTTCTCTAACTGATTTCAACCTCCTCATAACCCTAATCCCGAAATTCCCCATTCGGCCTAGCTGTTAATTACCCGGTTAAGCCCAATTAAGTTGTTTTTCACCATCTGAAACTTGTTTCAGCCATATCTCCTAAACGGTAAGTCCGTTTGGCTAATGTGACCACTCTACGGAATTGTAAACCATCATCCGAAGCCAATGGAAGAGGTTTCAGGTCAAAAGTCCTTTCCAATCAAAAGTTATGGCCAAAACAGTATCGGCTAGGGGTAAAATGGTCATTTAAAAACCGGCAAAAATCATGAACATGGGAAATGACCCCAATAGTCGTCTCCTAAAGTTACATGACCATACGACTTCGTATGTGAAAGAAATAAATATTCTACGATCCTTCGATGCGTAGAACGCGGGTCGTTACACTCTCCCCCCTTAAGAAATTTCGTCCTCGAAATTCCTTAACCCAAAATATACAAAGGATCCCGCATGCCTACCAGCCACATACAACAATCAAACATGCAAAACAAACAAACAAGCCTATCCTAGCATGCGAAAAGACTAAATCGAAGTTAAAATCTTACCAGGCGAAGAGTTCTGGATACGTCTTCCTAATTCTCTCCTCTGTCTCCCAAGTACAGTCATTCTCATTCTCGCCCCACTGGACTTTTACTAGATTCACCGCTTTCCTTCGAAGTTGCTTCGTATCGTTCCCAACAATACGCATAGGCTTGCGGTTCCCAACCGCCTCAGTTTCAACTTCGATATCATCCAACTGATCAGGTGAAATAGTCACATCTGGGTCGTGCACGAACTTCCTTAACTAGGAAACATGAAACACGTTGTGAACTCCTGCCATCTTCTCTGGTAATTCAACTCTATATGCCAAATTCCCAATTTGCTCAAGAACTGGGAATGGACCAACAAATCTTGGTGCTAACTTGCCTCTCCTGCCAAATCGTATCACGCTCTTTAACGGAGTTATATTGACAAACACCAAGTCGCCAATGGAGAACCTTAATTATCTTCTCCTTTTATCAGCATAACTTTTCTGCCTATCTTGGGCAACCTTCATTCGCTGTTGGATAATCTTAATCTTAGCTGAAGTTTCTCTTATCACATCGGGTCCAAACATAAACTTCTCACCAGTTTCTACCCAACATGACGGCGAGTTGCACGGTCTTCCGTACAAAGCTTCAAACGGAGCCATACCGATACTGGATTGATAACTATTATTATATGCAAATTTCTAATGGTCATCCCATGATCCACCAAAATCCAATACACAGGCTCTCAAAAGGTCTTCCAATACTCGATTCACCCTCTCTGTTTGACCGTCGGTTTGAGGATGATACGCGGTACTGAGATGTAATTCTGATCCTAACGCCTCTTGTAAGCTCTTCCAAAATCCACTAGTGAACAATGGATCTCGGTCACTCACAATGCCTTTGGGTATTCCATGAAATCTCACTACCTACTTTATATACGGTTCCGCTAACTTAGCTACCGTCCTGTTTGACTTGATGGGTATAAACCTTGCACTCTTAGTCAATCGGTCCACAATCACCCAAATGCTATCATGGCCCAATCTAGTCCTTGGTAACCCATCAATGAAATCCATTGACACTTGTTCCCATTTCCATTCTGGAATTTCTAATGGTTGTAACAAACCACTAGGCTTCTTTTGCTCAGCTTTAACTAGTTGGCAGTTCATGCATTTGGATATAAACTTCCCAATGTCTCTTTTCATCCCTTCCCAGTAGTAGGTCTGCTTCATGTCTCGGTGCATCTTGTTACCACCGGGGTGTATAGTCAGTTTTGAGTGATGACATTCTCTAAGCACTTCATCTCTCAATCCATTGACATTGGGTACAACTAGTCTTCCATTCTTTCTAAGCTGTCCATCTCGATCAAGCCTATACTTGTTCATCTCCTCGTCGATACCCATCTCTAACTTGGAGATGACTTCCAATAAGTTAGGATCGCTCCTCTGACTCGAACCAATCCGCTCAATCAAAGTGGGTCTGATCGTCAAACTTGCTAACATTTCTGGATCCAATTTGCACTTTGGCCTAAAATCATACCCAGCGATGTACTCCAGTTGCTTCCATTCTAGAAACATAGCCCCTAAACTGGCATGTATCCTACTTAATGCATCAGCCACCGCATTGCCCTTTCCCGGTGTATATGCGATGTCGAAATCATAGGAAGCTAAGAATTCTAACCACCTTTGCTGCCGGAGATTTAGATCTTTCTGAGAGAAGAGATACTTTAACGATTTATGATCGGTAAACAACTCGAATCTTTCTCCCAAGAGATAATGTCTCCACATCTTCAATGCAAACACGATTGCTGCCAATTCCAAA
The DNA here is from genome assembly GCA_030737875.1 of Allium sativum. Lineage (NCBI taxonomy): Eukaryota > Viridiplantae > Streptophyta > Magnoliopsida > Asparagales > Amaryllidaceae > Allium > Allium sativum. Next base: position 298,172,754 of record CM060925.1, on the reverse strand, counting down.
TCATGGGTAGGGTATCTTCACTCATGCGGTTTCAATTGCCGACTTGCATGAGCTACAACCCTACCTCCTTGCATCAATACAGCACCTAGCCATGTGCCACATGCATCTGTATATACCGTCATCTCTTCATTCCCCTTAGGAATGACTAACACTGGTGCACATGTCAACTTGTCCTTTAGACTCTTGAATGCATTCTCGCACCTTTCGTCCCAGACAAAAGCTTGATTCTTCTTGGTCAACTGGGTCAACGGTGCTGCTATCTTGGAGAAGTCTTGGATAAACTTACGATAATATCCAGCTAACCCCAAGAAACTTCTTGTGTCCGTTGCATTCTTGGGCGTAGACCATTCTTGTACCGTAGCCACCTTTGCTGGATCCACGACAATACCATTTTCTGAAACAACATGGCCCAAGAATCTCACTTCCCTCCTCCAGAAGTGACACTTAGAAAACTTTGCCTTCAATTGGTGTTTTCTCAACACCTCCATCACTATTCTTAAATTTTCCTTGTGTTCTTCCTCTGTCCTCGAGTAGACCAAAATATCATCCACGAACACAAGGACAAACTTATTCAACTGATCTCTGAATACCATGTTCATAAGATCCACAAAATATGCTGGGGCATTAGTCAGCCCGAATGGTATGACCAACCACTCATAAAAGCCAGACGGCGTTCGAAAGGCCGTTTTAGCTATACTCTCAGCTTCCACTCTAAGCTGATGAAATCCTGTCGCGAGATCCAACTGGGAGAATACTCTCGCGCCACTCAACTGATCAAACAAATCATCTATCCGCGGTAGAGGATACTTATTCTTCCTCGTCACTTTATTCAACTCGCGGTAGTCTACACACAAACGAAGGGAACCATCCGCCTTGGTAGCAAACACAACTGGTGCTCCCCATTCAGAAACACTCCGTCTGATAAATCCCTTCTTCAAAAGATCGCTGACTTGCACCCCGAGCTCTCGCTGCTCCCTTGGTGCCATACGACGAAGTGGCATCACTATAGGTCTGGCATCTTTCACTAAGTCAATACGGAACTCAATCTCTCGATGTGGTGGAAGCCCGGTCACTTCTTCGAAGACATCCGGATACTGGCCAACCACGGGCAGACCTGACAACTCACTCTGCGGGATGTCGAGGGAATTTAGAAAACTAGCCATTATCCCATCACTAGGTATACCACCAAACACAACCCTCTGCCTATCATCTGCTCTAGCTGTCACCAAAAAGCCTTCACAGTCTACCACCACCCCGTATCTTTGGAGCCAATCGACTCCCAAAATAATGCCAAACCCAGTAAAGCCCAAAACAAAGCAATCACAAACAAACATGCATCCATGACTCGATAAGACCACATTACGACAAATCATGCTAAGGTTAGTCGAACCACCAATCGGGTTCGTCACTACTAAAGGTCTATCAACAATCTCGGGCTCCAATCCCAACCTATCTACCAGGTCACTAGATATGAAAGAACTGGAAGCCGCGGTATCAAATAAAAGTCTAACAGGAACATCATAAACAGAAAGCATACCTTGAATAACAACATTCTTTCCCTTCTCTGCCGCAGTTGGGGCATTCGAAGAAGAAGGAATAGCATTAAGGGCATATGCTTTCACCAATTTCTTTTCTTTAGGGGTTACAGACACTTGTCCTTGTGATGTCCCACTTGGCCACAGTTGAAGCACTTCCTATCCGCTGGCTTGGCCCGACAATTACTAGCATAATGACCCTTCTTACCACAGCTGAAGCACTCAACATCTTGCTTATTCTTTTTCTTCTGGCCATCCTTAGTCTGATTCTGCTTTCTCTTATTCTGAGAACCATTCTTACCTCCACCGCTTGCTTGCGGTTTCGGTTCCTCTGCAGATGCAGCCTCAGTCTTCGGCTTAGGGTAAAGACTCTCTGACCTTAATGCTTTCCCCACAATCGATTCAAACGTCTCATCGATGTGGTAAATAAGCCTTTCCCCCAAGTATTGGTCCAAGCCGGTTATGAACTTCTCATTCTTCTTCTCGGCAGTATCAATAAGAGATAACCCGTATTTTGACAAAGTGTTGAATTCAGCAATATACTCCGAGACAGCTCTGCCATTCTGCTTGAGCTCCAAGAATTTCTTAAACAACACTGACTTCTGAGCAGCTGGAATGAACTTCTCGCTAAAGAAAACCTTAAACTGCTCCCAGGTAGTCTGATCCTCTGGAGTAGCTGCCTTTATAGCATTCCACCAATTCATTTCCCGTCCTTGTAGCTGACGGGATGCTAGCCTTCTCTTCATCGCATCATCGATACCCAAATCTTCGAAGACACGCTCGCAGCTATCCAACCAATCCTGAACATCCGTGGTCGACTCCGTTCCGTGGAACGGCTTCCCACCAAGACTAGTATAATCCTTATTCAGCTTAGCGAAATCGGCCCTAGGCGTCTGCACTATTGGACCACCCCCATTATCACCATTGGGAGCTGCCCTCTGCACTTCCCTAAGCATCACCCTCATGAGGTCAGTAAACATCGTCCTCATGTCAGCAGCATTCCCATCATTGGCTCCTCTACCGGCAGCTCTTGCGTATCGGCTCATCGTTCAATCTGTAAAGAGAAACGATTAACCATTCCTATGGTGGTGCAAATACAGTGCGACTTCATCCTTAGCTATACTAATAGTATATATATATATATATAGCTTTTGAAAACCAAAATAATCACAAATACGCACTCTCATATACGTAAACTATCTCTCCTTGATGACTTCCCTAGGTTAACTACGCAACCTAGAGCTCTGATACTAAATGTGATGGTCCGCCCCGCACCAGCCTGCATTTCCTCCGAAGATGCGCTGTACACATGCCCGACTAGCACGGAACAGTCGCCAAAGAAAGGAAAGAAGAGGATGAACTAATAAGGAACCTGTAGAATGTCTCACAGCGCATGGAACAAAATATAATAATAACATAATCTTGACATAAAACAGGCGAGACAGTGCATAAGCTGAAAACTAAACCAACATAGTAGCGGAAATCCAAATACAGCTTATTACAACTTTCCAAATTTACTGTCTCTAAAACAAAAGAAAACTAAAGTAGAAGATGCACTACTAATGCCCAAGCAGTGATCTTCAACAACACAGGGAGAATACTATATGTATCATACGTGGAAGCCTCCTGCTCGCCTCCGAATCAGGTACTCATGCATACCCAGCTAACCTGTCTCTAGTCTGCTCGTGAGAGCACCTAGAGTAATAAGAAGAGACATAAAACTCTGGGTCAGACAAAAAGTCTGGTATGAGCGATAAGCATCTAAACAGAACAATAACAGGTACACTAAACCATACCTGAACCTGGACCTGGAACCAAAGAGTTTGCACTACATACCGTACAATACTTTAAGGTGCCATAACAAATAGTGTAAAGAATACGGGGGTGGGGTGTGCATGTCATAATGATGGCAAAAAAATCAAGCATAGCAACCATCCTCACATCTCTCACTTAGTGCGTAAAGCATACGATGTCCACCACTGTCAATCACTAGACCCATCGAAGTAGTGACGGAGTTCGACTTGTACAACTACTGCTGCTACCAAGCTCACCTCATGGAGTCATGACCAAATCTTTACAAATGACCCCACTTCATTGGTCTATAGCCCTTTAGTCGTACCTAGGCCACTTTGGCCCTGAATCCGTCCGCGTACCTCCCATACATAGTGATCCAAAGTCATAGACATCGATGGCCCCTTGGCACACGTCCCGCAGCAAAGCCCAACTCATGAAGTCGACTCGTTGGTTCCCAACTGGATCCTGAGTTCTACTTCCTATTTGGACTTCCTTTGCATCTCGGGTTTTGGTTAATTGGAGTTGGTCTTCAAAAGAGTCGTCGCGTAATCGTAGCTCCAGTCCTGTTCGGTTTGGTTGTTCTTCCCTAGTTCGGTTCGGCTCACTCCACTTCCTGGCCATCCGGTTCGGTTCGGACGTGTTCAAGTGCTCCAGCCTCAGTTCGGTTAGGTTGTCCTCATCTGGTTCGGTTCGGGTGCCATGCTCCATTCGGTTCGGTTCGTCCCTCCTGCTCCAGCTTACCTGCTCCGATCCGATCCCGCTCGCTTGCCTGCTCTGACCCGATCCGCTCCCTAGCTCCGATCCGTTCCTCTGTCCAACTCCAACTCTAAGCAATGGCCTTCCTTCCTGCCAAACTTCCTTTGTGCCAGACTTCAGTTCGGTTCGGATTCCTTGCCCAGCTCTCATATCCGATCCGAGCCCCTAACCCGATCCGATCCGAAACCCTGCACAACTTTCTGCAACTTTTTCCAGCGACTTGTTTACGCCATTCGACGACGTTTTCGACCAATATAGCTTTTCTAAACAACCACAAATCATTCCAAACAGTCATAGCAACAAATAGAAGTGACCTCAAACACCAAAATAACAATATTAACATGCGAAATGGACCAAAATACCCAAAATCCCATATTTTCCCTTAAGCATGTTTAGGCAAAACTAATGATATGATTAGCAAAACTTAATCAAATTAAACCAAATTTCGAACATGGGCCTAAAACATTATTTTATAATTTATAAATATTTTTCTAGAATTTATTAATGCATAAATTCGCTAATCTTCGCTAATTACCCTTAATTAATTGTAATTAGTGTCAAAACAATGCTAATCGCTCACCTTGGCCACAATAAAATTTTCAGAACTGAAACCTCGCTGATTTGGGTGAATTCTGATGTCTAACAGCAGCTCTAATACTGATTTGGTGCTATTTCTCCTTGATTTGATGTTGCTAAGCTTAATCCTTGATTAGAAAGTGATTTGGGGATGTTTCTAGATGTTGGCGGCCATTGTTAGGATTCAAGAATGAAAGTGGCGGCTGAAAAATGAAAATAAGATCGTTCTCTAACCGATTTCAGCCTCCTCATAACCCTAATCCCGAAATTCCCCCTTGGGCCTAGCTGTTAATTACCCGGTTAAGCCCAATTAAGCTGTTTTTCACCATTTGAAACTTGTTTCAGCCATATCTCTCAAACGGTAAGTCCGTTTGGCTAATGTGGCCACTCTACGGAATTGTAAACCATCATCCGGAGCCAATGGAAGAGGTTTTAGGTCAAAACTCCTTTCCAATCAAAAGTTATGGCCAAAACAGTATCGGCTAGGGGTAAAATGGTCATTTAAAAATCTGCAAAAATAATGAACATGGGAAATGACCCCAATAGTCGTCTCCCAAAGTTACATGACCATACGACTTCGTATGTGAAAGAAATAAATATTCTACGATCCTTCGATGCATAGAATGCAGGTCGTTACACAAATCACATTTGATATTAATTACAAGGCTCTGAATAGAAATTATATCGGCTTATATTCAATATCAAATTCTACGACCAACAAATATCGTATTGGAAATAACGAAATATATATATATATATATCTTTCAAATTTCCGTAACAACATCTGTATAATCACGAAATCCAACATCGAACTATTCCGAGGATGATTTCGATTCAAATCCATTCCAATTCAATTATTGGAAATCTTGGTTATTTCAAAACCATTTCAAATCCAATCTATTTATTTAAAAAAAAAATAGAATTACAATTCTAGTTCAAAACTAGTTCATTTCGATAAAAGTCTATTTTTATCTTTTCAAATATGGAGTTTTTCATCCCAATTCTTAAAAAATCATTTCTTATGATTTTACACAAATTATTACTATTTTTAATAATTTTATCAAGGCCCGTATAGTCGATTTCCATCAACGGCCATCGAACTGCACTTACAGCGACCTTTTCCAAATTTGATTTGGACATATTTCCAAATCCAACTGTTAGATTTCTAATTTCTCACATTCGTTAGAAAGCTCTTTTCGATACGAATCCAACGGTTCTGATTTTAGGAGAATCCGACGGTCGAATCTCCCGTAATATCCATTCGAAGTCAATGGTCGAAATTCGCGAACTGCCGTGGCACGGCGCGTTCTATTCAGGCCATTATATATATATAATATATATTATATATATTTCGTCGATTTCCTTTCAAAACATATTTTATAAATCGTTTTAAATTCGTTTTCGAAACGATTTCAACTTCATTTCAAATTCAAATCAAATTGAATTTTTCCTTATAAATTCGTTTTAAATTCATTTCAAATTGATTTCAATTCAAATCGATTTTTAATTCAATTTCAGTTCGTTTTCAATTCGAATTCGAATTCATTTCTATTCAATTTCAATTCGAATTCAGTTCTATTCAATTTCAATTCGAATTCATTTCAAATTGATTTCCATTCAATTTCAATTCGATTCGAATTCATTTTATTTTCAATTCAATTCGAATTCTAATTCGTTTCAATTCAATTCGAATTCTAATTCGTTTCAATTGAATTTAATTCGAATTTCATTTCAAAATATTCGATTTTGAAATCACTTTTCAATATTCATTATAAAAAATGAATAAAATCGATATAAATATCATTCGCGTCAAAATGGCGTCAATCTATTCAACACGGCTTCATATATTTCTATTTTCAAATATTCTATTTCAAATATTTCTTTTCAAATATTTCTGTTTCAAATATTTCTTTTTCGAAACTGGAATGAGGCCCAATCAATTACCATATAATGTTAATTATATGGATTTTCTATAACACATGTATAAAATAACAACGATAAATAATCAACCATCATCCAGAGTGCGTTCTACACTGTATAAGCATCAAATATAAATATTTAACGCTTATAACAGCCTGTCAATCAATCGATCGACATACAGCTAATTATTGGGACTAGTGTATGTCATATATCATCCCAATACCCGTGTGGGGTTTTCAAACAATCAAACACAGGTTTTATTTGTGCAGTTGGGCGATGTGTAAAATTTATCGTCCCAATCAATATCAGTCAAATGTGTGTATATAAACAAATCCTTCGATTTGTTTATATTTATTTCCTTTTAAATACACGTTAAAAATTCTATTTTCAACTATAAAATATTTTTATCTCATTTCACATCACATCACACAACCAGCTACACATCAAAATCAAACAAACAAGCATACAAGCCGTCCATGGTCTGTGGACGACGGGTGTCGGGTGCTACTAAACACCGTCTGCATCCTAGTATATATTTTAACTAGAAAATTAAATTAAAAGTGAGAAGTTCTCACCGACTAGCTAATCTAAACGCCACGACTCTTCATATGTAGAAATCTTTGTCGTGCTCGCCTTTTGTCACTTTCATTGCCCGTAGCCACTACATATATAAAAATCACATTTTTAATTCGCTCTATAAGGATAAAAATTATATTTTTATATCGCTACTATACAGATAAAAATTCTAATTTTACACCGGTGTTCATATAATAAAGATTATATTTTTATATCGCCACTCATATAAAAATCACACCTTTTCTCCTTCTACATAATAAAGATCGAATTTTTAATACTTCTATAATATAAAAATCATATTTTTAATCTAATACCATTTATATAAAAATCTATATTTATATTACTCTACATAAATAAAAATCATATTTTGATTAGCTTAAAAATCAAATCTTTTTATTTTTTAAAAAAGATCAAATCTTTTATACGTTAAAAATCAAAGCTTTTATATATTACAAATCAAAACTTTTCATATTGAAAACCAAGACTTTTCATATTAAAAATCAAAACTTTTCATATTAAAAATCAAAACATTTCATATTAAAAATCAAAACTTTATACAATGCTTTTTGTTTACATAAATAAAACTGAGCTTAAAAAAACAATGTTATTCAAAAATAGAAAAGAAAGAAAGAACTCACTGTTTTCGGTTGTTACTGCGGAGGGGGCCCACAATCGCTTGAGGTGGTGGAGGATGCTCGTTAGAGGGGTAGCAGGGGCGGCGCTGGCCTTGTGCTGGTAGGCTAGTGGTTGCGGCTCTGTTTATTTGGGTACTAGGATTCTGGAGGGGGCCGCGGTTTAGGAGGGGATGATGTAGGAGGAAGATCGACGAGAGGGGGGGACTTAGGCGGTGCGGTGCCAAAGGAAGGGGTGCGGTCGGTCAGTGGCTGGTGGCGGCGGCGAATCGCGCCCCCCTGTTCATCGTTTTTTTTTCTTATTTTATTTTCTGAAGTGAAAGTGAAAGGGGGGTGAGATATTTATATATATTTAATTTATTTATTTTCAAAAAGCAACTTTTTATTTCGACCTCAAAACGAGACCCACCGCCTGTCGTCCATAGCTAATTACCCCCATTCTGAACACAATGGGATATGTATCGTAGGCTGATTCGACTGTTTCGATTAGTTTTCGTCAAAATCAAAATATAACTCTATATATTGAATTTGAACGCACATTTCAATTTACTGGGGTCACATAATCACTCTAAAAATTCCCAAAAAATATTTTCTAGCTTCGTATTGGCGATACGGTCCTAACAAAACTAATTTCATCGAATTCTGAGGCCGTTTGAAAAATGGTCATTTTCCAGTCGATTAAAATCAACTGAAACTGGTCAAACGCGTTTTCCTTTGCCATGCTCACATATTGATTCGAAAAATTATGAAATTTGAAACCTAGCAATAATTTAACATCGCGGATCCAACAAAAGTGGTTTCATCGAAAACCGAGGTCATTTACAAAATTCCCATTTTTAAGGGCCAGAATTCAATAGCGACTATTCTGAATTTTCAATTGGACATATCTTTTTATCTCCGCTATGAAATTTTGATTTTTCTGATTCATTGGAAAGATATTCTCAATTAGATTCAAATATATTTGGTTTCACTAAAATCCAGTTTATTTTGAATCCTGTACATCCATTTGAAATTTGGAATCGAATTATCAAACTACCGCGCCATTTTTAATTCCTTTATATATATATAAATAAATATTTATATTCTAACGACGATCTATATAATATATACGTTTGAATTCTATTCAAAATAAATTTCTCGTCGATATTATTTAAAATCATTCATTTTAAATAATCAATATTCATTAAAATTGCCAAATTAAAAATTTTAAATTAGCTCAGATTTCCGGGTTATTACAGAAGATATTGGTTTCAAAAACGTTTTGGGTCATTGTAAGGTAAAAATCGTCTGTATTTATGTGTAGATTTGGTCTTACGATTATCCTTTTCTTTCAAAAGATTTTGACTTTAAAATCAAGTCGTATGCTACATATAAACTTAGTGTGTTTTTCTCACTCTGGTTCACCAGACTGACCCGTCGTTTATAATGCTGGGGTTGACAGGGTCATACAGGTTCAGGTTATCGGATGCTGCGAAGTCCAGAGACGAACTGGAGATGTTCAGACGTATGATATTTAGTTGTTATTCTGCTATGTGTTGTATACAAGGACAGGTTATTATAACTGTCCAGATATGTGATGTACTCTGATCATTGTAAGTATTTATTTAAAAGCTCTCTATAAAGATTTATTTCTATATTATATTTTGTTTCGCCGCGATGTGAGATTCTGATTCTGTGTTGTGTTGGTTCTTCTTCTTCCTCTTCTATTCTAATATTTCTTTCTTTCTTACCTGTAACGACCCAGAAAATCTGAACCAATTTAAATTGGCTAAAATAATGGATTTTAAATATTTAAAATAAATATTTTAAATAATGGCGATGAAAACTGAGTTTGAATCGACATTTGAAAACGAATATAATTAATTATAATTATATATAGAATTGAAAATGGCGCGGTAGTTCGATAATTCGATTTCAAACTTCAATTGAATATACCGGGTGCAGAACAATCCGGATTTTAGTGAAACCAAAAACATTAGGATCTAATTGATGATATCTTTCCAACGAATCTGACCAATCGAAATTTGATAACGGGAATCAAAAGATATGTCCAGTTGAAAATTCTGAATAGTCGCTATGGAATTCAGGCCCTTAAAAATGGATATTTTGCATACGACCTCGGATTTCGACGAAACCACTTTTGTTGGGTCCGGGATGAGAAGTTATTGCTAGGTTTCAAATTTCATAATTTTTCGAATCAATATGTGAGCGTGGCAAAATAAAACGCGTTTGACCAGTTTCAGTTGATTTTAATCGACTGGAAATTGGCCATTTTTCCAACGGTCTCAGAATTCGACGAAACTAGTTTTGTTAGGACCGTATCGTCAATACGAAGCTAGAAAATATTTTTCTGGAATTTTTCTAGTTAGTATGTGACCCCGGTAATTTGAAATGTGCGTTTAAAATTCAATATAGTGATTTAAATGAAAATTCAAAAGGAAACTGATTGTAACTATCAAATCAGCTTGCGATACATATCCCATTGTGTTCAGAATGGGGGTAAAACGCTATGGGCGACAGGCGGTGGGCCTCGTTTCGAGGTCGTGGGTAAAAGTCAACTTTATGCAATTAAATTAATTAATAAAATAAAAAAAATTATATATTCCCCCCCCCCCCTTTTATCTCCCTTTCTGCCCCCCCCCCCCCCCCCGATTCATTAAACAAAAAAAAAAAAAAGAAGAAAGGAAGAAGAACGGAGCAGCAGCAGCTCCACCGAAGCTCTGCCCTAGGCGCCGCCGACGCCCAAACTCCGCCACCCCTAGCGTCGCTCAGCGCCACTCTCTCCTCCGCTTCACTCTCCCTCCTCCGCTTCGCAGGACCCACGAGCCCCCCCTTAAGCATCGCGACACCCGATCAACGACCCCAACCCCCACCGCCTGCCACCACCGGCGAACCCCGAGCGCCGCCCCCTCGAAGCCACCTCCGACGAACTGCGGAAACCCCCCCCCCCCCTCTGTAAGTTTTTTTTTTGTTTTGTTATTTTATTTTTAATGATTTAAAAACTGTTTATTTTTAAAAAAAAAAGGTTAAAACAGATTTTTCTAAAGATTTAAAACTGATTTTAAAAGCATTTAAAAACTGATTTTATTTTAATAAGTAAATTCTGATTTTTTTTGTAAAAAGAAAAACTGATTTTAAATAGATTTAAAAACTGATTTTAAAATAGATTTAAAAACTGATTTTAAACAGGTTATAAAAAACTGATTTTTAAAAGAAGTTAAAAACTGATTTTTTAAGAGTTTAAAACTGATTTGATTTTAAAACTTTAAAAGGAAAAAGGTTTTAACTTTAAATAGAAAAAGGTTTAATCTTTTAAAAGAAAAAGATTTGAACTTTTAAAAGAAAAAGATTTGAACTTTGAATAGAAAAAGATTTGAACTTTTAAAAGAAAAAGATTTGAACTTTGAATAGAAAAAGATTTGAACTTGGAAAAAAATAAAGATCATATTTTTAAAAGAGAAAAGACGGAAATTTTATTAAGTAGAAGGAGTAAGATATGATTTTTGTATTTTTAAAGTAATAAAAATATAATCTTTACATCATAGGAATATTAAAAATATAACCTTTATTTTTGAAAAGGCGGAATATATATTTTTGAAATGCAGTTTTTATATATTGAATAACATAGAAAAAAATTCGTTTTTACATATGTAGAGAATACGGGCGAAAGCGACGAAAAGGCGAGATTGGCGAAGATTTCTAAAGGAAGAGTCGTAGTAGTTGGATAGCTATTGGTGAGATTTCTGATTTAAAAATATATATATGTGTGTGAAATGAAAGTGAATTGCTATATATAAATATATATATATATACGCCCCTCGTCCACAAACCATGGACGATATTTATTGGTTGAAATTGTTGTGAAAATTGATTGATAGCGAATGATTGTTTGGGATTGTTTGTGATTGATATTGGTTGATTGTGGTTGAAAAATACCCATTTGTGGTTGAGAAATATTTGGTTGAAACCACATAGGATTAGTTTGTGGAAATGAAATAAATATATACATGCCGCCTGCGTGCGAACTAGATGCATGATCCCCATTGTCAAAAACCGCGAGGTTTTAAGGTAGAGCGAGGAGCCGTACTAGGGACGGTCCCGGTTTTAACTACCCTGTCGTTATGCTGCCGAAATTTTGAATGATATTCGTGTGTTTGAATTATTTTCATTTGCTTAAACTATATTTATTCATTGAATAGAAAACATTCATGTGTTGAATTGATATTCATTCGTTGATTAGAAATTCATGTGTTGAATGGTATTCATATTTTGAAATAAATTGTTTGATGATAAAAATCCTATTTTATCACCAACTTGAACTATATAGAAAAATAGTGTTTTGAAATGAATTGTCTTACAATAAAAATCACATTTTTATTGTATGCATAAATCGTTGAAGTGTGAAGTGTTAAAAATAGCCACTTGTTCAAAATAAACATATATGAGTTGAAATATTCATTAATTAGCTAATGAAATGATTTGCACCTATTTATGTAACATTAGAATGAATGGTGTTTTTAAACCAAATAGAAATCAAATATGAAGTCGAATAGAAAATGATAAATGATAAGAACTGTGTATATATGTACATACATATTCATTGAATAGGTTATAGCAAAGGGGCTAGAGAAGAGGAATAAAATTTTGTGCCCGACAAATAGGTACACATTTACTGCTTTGTTTGGGTGATGATTTTATGAGCGTGTTGGCTAGCCGCTTGGCTTTTTCTTTTTCTTTTTGAGATTAGAAGGACCGGGATCGCTATTTGCGATTTCCCGATGCTCCCGGTGCAGGGGAGCTTATGGCGAAATTTTCCAAAATTTTAAGGTGTTAGAAAAATATTTGAAGTGAAAACGATATGGAAATCATTGAATGAACTATATTTATATAAATATATAAATATAAATAAAATTAAAACGAAACGAAGCCGTGCAGTTCGTATTTTGAAAACGTATTTTCAAACAACTAGTACGGGAAATCCGACCATTGGATTTTCCCGAAACCTCAACCGTCGGGTTCGCCTTGGAAATATCTTCCCAACGGCACCAACCTTGTAAAAATCCAACGGTTGGATTGTCTGGAATGTTTAATTCAAATCTGAAGAAAAACAGCGCCAGAAGCGATTATATTTATATATATATATATATATATATATAAATATAATTATATATTTAATCGAATAACGACGCTGCAGTTCGTATTTTGAAATCGAAACTTCAAACGATTGTACCGGGAGATCCGACCGTCGGAATTTCCCGAAACTGGAACCGTTGGGTTAGTTTTGAAAAGACCTTTCTAATGATGTAAATTTTGCGAAGATCCAACGGTTAGATTTTCAGATATGTGTAAATCAAATCTGAAGAAAAACAGCGCCACGGCCGCCTTATGGCCCGAAGCGTCGATTTGAATAAATTAGCTATTTTAAAATAAATAAAAATAGCGATAATTAGTTATAAAATATCATAAGCGATATGGAATGGAAATAAACTGAATTTGCTCGATTTATGTTGTATTTGATGGTTGAATGTGTTTGGTGTGAAAACTACATTAAAGAACAATATTGGTGTTGTCGAATAATTTAACCATTGAAATAAATCGATTTGAAATTCTAAATATACGTGAATTATTTGAAAAGGCCGAGTTAATTCTCATTTCGAATAATTGACCGACGATTGAAATTCGAAGATGAAGACGGCGGTCGAAGACCGGAGATCTTCACCTCGTTTGGATGGTAACCGAGGTCCTGATTGGGAGGCATCCCGAAATATGGATAATGAGTGGTGATCGTCCAGACGTACGTGGTGATCGATGGGTTTGAGAGGTATTTAGTGCCTCCGGTTTCGTTCAGACCCAGAACGGACTTGTAAATGGACTGTGTGTCTGACATTGGAGTTTATTCTGTGTTGATTGATCTCTGTTAAATATACATCTGTTTGGCGGCGGAGAATTTATTCTTTTGCTTAACGCCCTTCTCTGAGACGCACGAGCTCAGAGGTTGTATATCGATGGACATCAGTCGCATGGCATGAATTGCCTATGTGGCATGCTAAGATGCAGTGATCAGGGCTTCTGTTGAAAAGCAAAGTCTTGTGGTGACGATCAAAGCACCGCCTGTGTGGCGTAGCTTGGTGTATAACGTGAATTCGCGAGCCTCACACCCCGGTATGAACCTAAAACGGGAGAAGGACCTCAGGGAGGGCATGCGTTTCTTTCTAGCTAGGGTGGTGTCAGTGACCTACCAGCCCTGACATTTATATACTTTTCACCTATGTGGTTATTGCTGTTGCGAGGCGCCTCGGTTAGATCGGACGATCCGGGTCCGATGGAGTCATTCATTGGCTCATTCACGCCCCCAAAGGGCGGGGAAACGTAGTGTTCAGGCATTTTTAATCCACATCGGTGGACCGGCCCTGTCGCTCCAAGGGTCGATGCGTTCTGATCCTGAGACACGGGCTAGAGCGTCTCGAATTCGGTAAGGACTATCTTTTGCCTTGGTTCACGATGGAAATCCAATTTCCAAATACGCGACGATGCGATTTTGATTGTATACCTATATATGGCGACATAGTGGTATGGGGCATTAATGCCGTCTATGATTGATAGTTATGATTTGAAATTGTTTTCAAAACATATAAACACTAGCGATAATATCAAATGCCTTTGTTTTATTCGTATCAATCATATTTTGGCCATTATAAGGTAAAACTCTATCCTCCGGTTTGCGTTGCATTGTGTGATGGGAACTGAGTCTTATAACGGCTTCATTTTTTATAAAAAGCATAGCGATGTTTAAAAGAAAGATTTGTTTTAAAGCACTGGCAATCCAATGGAGTAAACCCGTTCCACGAAAGTGGCGTGGTCCTGTGATTGGCCAATTATATATGTGTTGAGTAGATTTCTCATACCAGTCCCATGACTGACTCGTAGTTTGTTCACTCTCAAACTCGGGTGTCCCCTTTTTCTACACGGGCAGCCTTGTATTCAGGTTTAGCTGGTTCTTTCTGGATAGCTGGAGCTGAAGATGGATTCTATCATTTATTTCTTTTTATGCTGTTCAGCTCCTATTGTACATATTTTGTTTATTTCCGCTGTAGACATTTATGTATAGCTGAACTGTATTTGTACTAAGTAAGATCCTGTATACTGTGTAACTCTGATGATTACTTTTATCCAGTATATTCTATTGTTCATTATCCGGTGTATTTATTTAATTCTGTTCTGCTATTATCTGTTTCTGTGTTATATTCCAAAGATAACCCTTGTTTCCGTGAGAACGGGAATTCAGGTCGTCTCATTGCCTCACCCTCAAATTTCTTCTAATAACTTTCCCGTGTTTTCGATATTTGAATGTTCGACATGGTATTTTTATGTCGATTTTTGGGAATGGAATTTCGTGGGTCATTACATGGGGCCTCATTGGCACTTTGGAATCATCATAAACTATCACCATTGATCCGGGCTTGTCCGAGGCCGATTGCACATTCATTGGCAATCAAAATGTTTAGTTGCTTCAGTTCAAACGTCTGACCATGGGTCAGATGTCTGTTCAATCTCTCGAGAAAAATAAAAAAATGCTTACTTTTAGGTTAGACATATGTCCAGGGGGTGTCATACGTCTGTTGGCTATTTTCTGTTATTGACTGGTGGAGACCGCGGTCAACAGTTTAGGTCCTTCCAGGCTCTTTCCTGGCCGAGTTTCGGCTCATTTCGCTTTTGTTTGTGACTTTTCAGTTTCTCCAGTTCGCATATTTAAGCAACCCTATTCTTACGAAATCATTTTATTAATCATCAATTAAAGAATGGAGGAGTGTAAACCAACGGTGAGAACTCCCTCACTCGAGTATTTTATACAGTTATGTATTTTATAACTGAATATATATTGTTTGTCTGTGAATGCAATGTTGTTTGGTGGTTGATGGATGTTTACAGTTTTAATGTTATCATTATTAAACTGTGATTATAAGTGTTATAAAATAAAACATTTATATTATGAATTATTTTGGGGTGACAATTTACCCATCCGTCTCTCAAATATTAGAAAAGTTTACATGGATTGTGATGTAAACCCCACACGGGTATTTAGAGGATAATTTTACACATATCCCAAGTATGCAAATAATAATCATTAGATGTTGATTGGAAAATATTGAAATAATTTTGGATGAAATACTCTAAGTTTGAAAAGATAAAAGATATTCTTATCTGAATGAAATGGTTAACAACCAGAATAAAGAATCGATATGGTTTTAATATAAACATAATTTTCCAACATATGAATTGGAAAGGATTTGTATAGAAATAATCTTAGGAATATTTCGATATTGGATTCCGTAATTATACAGATATTGTTGAGTAATTTGGAAGATATATATATCGTTATTCCCAACACAATATCTGTTAGTTTCAGAATTTGATGTGGAATATAAGTCGATATGATTTCTATTCAGAGCCTTGTATTTAGTATCAAATTGGATTTTGGGTTTCTCGTGAATGGGATCTTTAATAATATTTTTGTTAAACCTAATTGAGAATATAGTAAATCTTTTTATTAAGATTTAATAAAGTTTTCAAATTAATGAATATAATTGGAATTAAATGAAAGTTGAATTTGGGTTCTTTGTGAACGATGTTTTTAAATGACATTAGTTCTTAAACCCAATTAACAGTGAAGTTATGATTTGGAATTTATAATTTTTTAATTAAGATTTAAGGAAATTTTCCAAAGTAAAGTTTTCCAATTTAATATATCAAATTGGAATTGAGTAGAACTCGATTTAGTGATAATCGAAATGAGCTTATGTGAAGGAAGACCATTACTATATGTAGAATTTAAAAGGCCTTGCCATTATACCACTTATAATACTAGTCAGATATGGAAATCTATATCGATTATATACTGTTATGGTTTCTGTGAAGGTTCCATTTTAACGGAAGATGAATTTGGGTTTATTGTGAATCGTGTTTTACATGACATTGGTTCCTTAGCTCAAGTAAAAACAGGCTTTATTCCCTAAATTTGAATAATCATTAAGAAATGATTTTTGAAATTAAAACTAATTGGAGTTTTAACGAATATTTAATTAGACTGAAATGTGAATAAAGTAATTAAATTTACCGAATTCAAGAAATGATCAAGATATGGAGTACCACTAGTTTTACACCATGCGATAGTTAAATCTTTAATTAAATTTGAAATGTGAAATGGTAATAAATTTTACTGATAACACAACGGGTGTAGATATGGAGTACTACCGGTTTTTCTCCATGGGATGAATAGGTTGGGATTAGGATAATAAAATGAATGATTACTTCGGTAAGGCTCATTAATCCCGACTAGTTGATAAACCTTAATTTGGTTTAAGTTGAGAAAAGTTATTAAAAATCTTTTGAATTGATTTCCAAGAAGATTTGAATGAAACAATATTCTGGATTAGAATAAGGCGTATGGTGTGTTTTTATAGCACTTGATTATAAGATACACGAGTTATTTGGAAAGACCGGGTTTAACCCATTCTGACTAACTGTTACAACGATTAAAGGTCGAAGATATGAAGACGGTGGTTGAAGACGGAGATCTTTACATCGTATAGATGATTACTAATGTCTTGATTGGGTTGTACACCCAAGACGAGGTAATAAGTGGTGATCGTCCAGACGTACTTGGAGATCGATCGGATGTGCGAGGACCTCTCTCCTGTATTGGACATACGGGACGAGGAATAAGGTGTCTCCAGTTTTGTTCAGACCCAGAACGAACTTGTAAATGGATTATGTCTAACATTGTATTTCATTCTGTATTGATTGACTTCTATTAAATATGTATCTATTTGGTGGCGGAGAATTTATTCTCTTGGTTAACACCCTTCTCTGAGACATATAAGCTTAGCGGTTATATATTGATAGAAATCAGTTGTATGGCATGAATTGACAATGTGGCATGTTAAGATGCAAATGATCAAGGCTTTTGTTGAAAAGCAGTGATTTGTGGATGATGATCAAAGTAGGGCTTTAAGTAGCATAGATTTGTGTATAGCGTTAATTCGTGAGCCTCACACCCAAGTATGAGACAAAAACGGGTTGAGGACCTCAGGGAGGACATTTGTTTCTTTTTAGCTAGAAGTGGTGTCATGGTATGGAGCCCAAACATTTTTACTTATGTGGATGATGGATTGCGAGGTGACTCAGATATCATGCTGACTAAAAGGCTCAGAGATAGGTCCAATAGGACAGGAGATCGTATTGTTCAGGAACAACTAATCTTCAAAAGTAAGAGAGGACCGACCCTGATGCTAACCAAGGGCTCACCAGCATCTGAGTCCTGAGGCATTTGCTAGAGTGTCTTGAAACCAGTGAGGAAGATCCCTTGCCTCAACTCATAGGTGGAAATCCAATTTCGAATACGGCATCACACGGTTTTAATTGTAAACCTGTGTATGGCGACATAATACATGGTACCATTGCTGCCTATATTGATACATTTATATTTTTGAAGTTGTTTTGATACTATGCACTTATAATGACATTGAAATGATTTGTTTTAAAGCGTATCAAGCTTGTTTAGCTATTATAAGGTAAAATGCTATCCTTCGACTTGCATTGCATTATGTTATGGGACCCGAGTCTTATAATAGCTTCATTTTTCAGAAAGCATTGCGCTGTTTATAAATTATTTTATTTGGAGTATTCATGAGAGTAAACCCATTACGTGACATACGAGTGGTCCTGTGATGTACCCTATTTTAAGGTAAAAGTTTAATAACTGTTTTGAGTTCTCACACCCATCCTATGACTGACTCGGAGTTTATTGTTTATACATAAACTCTGGGTGTCCATATTTTCCACATGGGCAGCTAGTAGTTTTGGGTTTTGTAGATATTTTTTTTCACAGGATCTTGGATGGAGCTATACTTGGAATGCTTTGTATCTGTGTATTTCTTTCAGTTGTGTTATTTGATGTATTTCCGCTACACATTGTGTTTGTACATTTTATTTCCACGGATATGTAAATTATTAATCTCTGATGTTATATTTTCGTTGTGTAATATTTACTGTACTCTGATATTCTTATACTCTGATGTAAATTATTGTAATAGCAATGAAATCTTCTCATGTTTGTGTTCTGATGTGTCATGTTCTCATTATAATCCGCGTTCTCCTGTCTCTTCGGAGGCCGGGCAAATTCGGGGCGTGACAGTTTGGCATCAGAGCTTTGGTTTACAAAGCTCGAGAAAAAGACACATGAGAACCAAATGAAAGAATTCATCGGAGATAGGATTAGTAATATCCTATAAGAGTAACTCGTTAGTGATAGGGTTAGTAATGCCCTAAAATGTGTTTGAAGAGCGTTATTTATAAAAACGAGTTTAGATTTGAAAATTATATCTTATTATAAGATTTAAGTATTTTATTTGAGTTTGGACGATCAAGTGTATGAAGATTTTGCATATACGCATCATGAACGTATATTCCAAGTCTCAAATATACTGGGTAGATGTAGAATCACACTTTAGTCACCCGGGGATGACTCTGATGATAACTCGAGCATCATCAGTGTTTATGTTCGAGTTTCGAAAGTGGGATGTCTATATATTTCCAATTGACCGGTATGAGAACCAAAAACTTAGTTAGGGTTTATGTTTTTGATTCGGCGTTAAAATATGATTTTGAGTATATATAAAAGATATATGTTTGAAAAGTTAATTAACTAATTGATTGCTGGTTGTGATGTATGATTATTAGTTTAACTAATTAAAATATTGCCATAATAAAACCAATGTGAAAATGAAAGGGGGAAATTTGATCAAATCAAATTTAAAGTTAAATTGAATTGAAAATTGATTGGAATTAGATATGTATATATATATATATATATTGTACAGATTATTGCGTGGTAGCTAAGAAAAGGAATAAAATTGTATGCCCGACAAATAGGTACATGTTTACTATATTGATTAGGTTTGATGATTTTAGGAGCCCATTGGCCAGCCATTTGGCGTTTTGATTTCCTTTGATATATGAGAGCCTGTAGAGGCCACTCATAGTTGTACCGATCAACCCGTACAATGGAGATTATGGCGAGTTTTTCGAAAATTTAAGGCGTTAGCCAAATTTCGAGAAATTGAAAGGTCCTTAGAAACTGAAAAGTTAAAGAACTTGAGTCAAGCGAATGTGGAGTTGGTTAGTTAAACAACTTTCAGCTCTGTTACTTTTCGGGGACGAAAAAATTTTAAGTGGGAGATTCTAACGACCCGTATTTTTTGAACCAATTTAAAATTTATTTTTAATTGATTTTCATAGAAATTAAAAAATTCAGATGAGTTATTGGAGAATAAACAATTTAAAATTTATTTTAATCGAAGTTTGAACATATAAATTTAAAGTTTGATTAAAATGAACTCGAAATGGCGCGGTAGTTTGAAAATTTGATTATAACCTTTGAATGAATGTATAGAATTCAATATAAATCAGAATATGATAAAATAAGAAACGTTGGAATATTTTAAAATGCAATTTTCTAACGAATTTAAGAAATTGAGATTTCTCTTTATAAATTGTAATTATGTCTAAATTAAAATTTAGAATATTCGCCATGGAATTTTTTTTTTGTGTGTGTGTATGTGTGTGTATATATATATTATAGCCCTTAAAAATAGTCATTTTGTAAACGACCTTCGTTTTCAATGAAACCACTTCCATTAGGTTCAAAACATCGTTTGTGACTTTTAAAATATAAGCATCAATATCTTTGGAGCTAAAGAAATTTGGTCTTTCTCATTGAACGAATGACCAAATTATTATTTTGCATATGGACGAACTTGAACTCGAAACCACTTCCATTGAGTTCAAAATGTCTTTTACGTGTTTGAAAACTATAGACTTCGATATATTCCGAGCTTCGGAGATCTGGCACTTGGGTTGGGTCTTAGTTTAGCTAACCTAGCCCTCCTTATAACTCCCAAATCAACCTCCTCCTCTTCATTCATTCATTCATTTCCACTTCAAAGGAATAAAAATGGGGATAGGGAATGGGAAATTAGAATTCCCTAAACCCTAAATGAATCTAGGAGCTCTAATCTTGTAGGAAATCAAGTGCACATCCAAAGAAAAGCTTAGGTAAGCTCTTCTCCATCTTCTCCATCTTGTTTCCTCTTCAATTTCTCATGATTTCCTAAACCTAATTCCTAAGAAATCCTTTCATATGATCATAGGTTGTTGATTCTAGTGTTTTTATCGAAGAGATATCGTTCTAGCTTGCTATTGGATTGATTCCTTGTTTCTAATCATCAAAGGTGAGTTCTTTATGTGTTCTTCATGAATCACGTATACGTCACAAGCTATTGGCTTGTGAAAGTGTAACTTAGCGTTAAATTGGGTTTACATATGCATCTGAATTGGTTAGATAAGTATACACTTTTCGGATCACTAGCTTATGTTCCATTGAATAGGAAATTATGATTAGAATTGTCCACACAATCTAATTCATATGCTACTAGTTGATTTGACGATATTATGAAGCTCCGTTGTCGCACCGTCAAGTTCTAAGATTTCATAATTCGCATATATCGCATTTGATTGCTTTGGTTAGAGAATTTAATCGACTTGGAGTTTACAATCGAAATCACTGCAATTTTATATATATACGATTATGCATGTGTTCTTGAGCGGTTTCAGTGAGCTAACGAGGCTTCATTCTAGCTTATGAAATGTTATAAGCCATCACCATTGATCCGAGATCGAGAACCGTTTGCACATTCATTGCCTAGGCAAACATTTTCCCAGGCTTCAACTCAGACGTGTGACCAAAATGGGCCAGACGTCTGTCAAAACTCTGGGGAAAGTGTTTTCTTATAAACAGACGTCTGTCCAGGGGAAGTCAGACGTCTATCAAATCTCTCGGGAAATCTTACCCTGTAAGATCAGACTTCTATGAATTTTATGTCAGACATCTGACCTGTGTATAAATGCACAATTTATCTTATGCATCTTATATTATGAGATTTATTGATCTAACTTCTTCTGAGTTGAATGTGGTGTTATAAGTTGTTTTGGCAAGCCTTAGGGGCCTCATTGGCACTTAGGGATCATCATAAACCATCACCATAGATCCGGGCTCGTCTGAGGTCGATTGCACATTCATTGGCTATAAAAATGTTTAATTGCTTCAGCTCAGACGTCTGACCAAAATGGGTCAGACGTCTATTCAACCTCTCGGAAAAAATAAAAAACTGCTTACTGTCAGGTCACAAGTCTTTCCAGGGTGGGGTCAGACTTCTATTGGCTATTTTCTATTGTTGACCAGTGGTGACCACGATCAACAGTTTAGGTCCATCCAGACTCTTTCTCGATAGAGTTTCGGCCCATTTCGCCTTTGTTTGTGACTTTTCAGTTTCTCTAATTCGCAGATTTCAGCAGCTCGATTCTAACGAAATCGTTTAATAAATCATCAATTAAAGAATGGGGGAGTGGAAACCAATGGTGAGAACTCTTTCACTCAAGTATTTTATATAGTTATGTATTTTACAACTAGATATATATTGTTTGTCTGTGATTGCAATGTTGTTTGGTGGTTGATGGATGTTTACAATTTTAATGTTATCATTATTAAACTATGATTGTAAGCAAGGTTTTAAGTCATGGATATCAGTCATGTTTCGTCTCGGGGATTTTAAAATTTTGAACTCGTATCGGGGGAGATCTCGGACGAGACAAGTCTAACTTGGGAGTTCATCTTGGATTTCCATCTCGAGTCTGAAAGTTCATATCGAAACAATCTCGAGGTACATGATATTTTTACAAAATAATTTTTATGAATGCTATTAAAAACGTAGTAACTTAAACTTAAATTACAAAATAACTTTATCATTCTTTATTTTGCGAAAGATCATTCATACTCTAAATCATAATATGCCTAAAAAATAAATATTGTTAGACATATAACATTAAAAGGATCAAAAACATTTAAAAATTCAGCATAAATAGAACATAAAATACATAATTTCATTAGTAATATATATGTAAAACAGACGAATATCAAAATCATTAGCATTGTAAACATATATGAACATACAATATGGTCATATAACATGCAAAATGCAAAATAACAAAAGATTATCATGGCTAGATTTGAGTTTATTAATTATTGTTCCAGTTTAGGCACATATTTAAATTTCAACCAAAACAACTAAGATTTCGGACGATATTTTAGTATTTCGTCTCGATCGATATATCGTTCAATATTGCAGTATCTCGGACAATATATGCGAAAGGAGATTTTGAGTGATATTTGTTATTTTGTTTCGGAAGGAGCCAAAAATGAGATCTCAAGGAGATCTAGGGCGACATTTGTGAGATTTGAAACAATGATTATAAGTGTTATAAAATAAAACATTTATTGTAACGACCACGGGATTTTCGATTCCGAAAATCGACAAAAAACCCAGCGTCGACTGTTCAGACATCGAAATTACCGGTTCGATAATAGAAAGAAATTAGAGGGTGAGATAGAAAAGATAGAACTAATAGAATAGAAGAAGAACACAACTGAGCATAATCAGAGTAAACACGAATGTCACAGTGGAACGAATAAAATATATTAGATAACATAACTTTGAATACAAAATTTTGTACCATATATACATGTCGTCATCAGAGCACAATACAATATTTGATACAACGGAAATAACTCTAAAATAACTAGCGGTGAAGCCTCCTGCTTCAAGCTCCTCCAAGTGTATCTGTAAAGCCTGAAACACTTGACTGCCCGTACAAATTTGGGCACCCAAGAGTTTAGGAAAAACAAAATAAAATAAACTCTGGGTCAGTCATGGGACTGGTGTGAGTAAACTCCAACCATATGATTTAACTTCAAAAATCCTTTGGAAGAAAAAGATAATAGTAAGACCAGTCCACACATAAACACGGACGGTTTTTACCTTACTATAACCCAAACCATTATTGATATCAAAATCCAGTGATATTATAATAATGTCTAATCAAATAAATAACCAATTAGTAGAACGCTTGCATCTCATGCTCTACGTACATAGTATAAAATCATAAACCATAGGTCGCTTATTGGAGACTGGATTCCAACTATGACAAGGTATGGGACCACCTTCCGATGATGTATCTCTAGAGGCAAATACACCTGGGTTCAACAAGAACGTCTTGCAACCCGGCCCATACATGACCGACCACTCATTTCGCTTGAGTGTATCGAATGTATATCACCAATGGTTGGGCTCAAACCACTGTTTCTCGAAAAGGGACAGCATCGATAGATTAAAGAAGTAAAAGGAATTTCTCTAGATAGGTGATTATACACCCTAATGGGAGCGACCCACATAGCCATGCTGCCTGCCCGATTTTTGTCATTTCCCGGTTGTGAGGCTTGAGGCTACGTCTATCTTTTAGAACATCTGGCCACCATACACTTTGAATGTCACATCATCAAACCCGTCAAATCACCAGTTAATCTCCTCAAAGATATTACGGGTATAAAAGCTAAGAGAAACGAATTTCTCAGCCACCAGACGCAATACCTTGAAAAGATCGTCTTATGTGATCCGTTAGGAATACTTTGTCAGACATTCGTCCATACAAGTTGTCCTGGGACTGGACAAACATAACAGCCCTTGATTTTCACTCCGTCTTCAGTTATCTTCAGCATAATCTAATTTGCAACGCTTCTGCCTATACGGAGTGGTTTTCGGAATTAAATCCAACCGGTCTCTCCGTATCGACAACGATGGTAAAAAACTTCGATAGTCTGTGATTTAACTATCGAATAAAAACAAGTGTTCATCCAACATATCAAACAAATCACTGGGCTCTTTAATTAATATTTCATTAATTAAACCACTTTTCCATTTCCCTATCAATATTTGTTAACCAAATATTTTCAATAATCATCTTGGCCTCTTATGCCATTTGGAAAACGTTTCCGAATATCAACTTCTTTTATTTTCTATATATTAGAAAATATCTCTATTTGCAATTGAAAACAAGTTCAACCACTTATCTCTATCCCGACTATTTTAATTATACTCAGGAAATATTTACTTTCATATTTCCAAAATTACATCACTTGAGTTAAAACGAATGTTGTATACAACATCGTTACAAACAACCCAAAATATTTTATTCAACCAAACTATTATTCAAACACTTCTCTTCGAGACTGGATCTTGCTATTTATCAATTAAAAATGAAATCAATCAAGTTGGGGTAAAATTACCTCTCAGACCTTGACTGAAACCATCATTAACTTCAAAACGGCAAAACCACTAACCTCGAATAAACACACTATAAAACCCAATTATTCATTTTTAAAACATGTATATGGTTCGCTTTCTATTTCTAATTTTTAGATTTCCCTTTTTGTTTATAACCTTCTATTTTTGATTTCGTTCCCTTATCGAATTCTATATATATCGATACCTTTATTTCTAACTATAAAATTTTCTTAAAAATATTCTAACTCCTTAAATTCCCGGAAAATTTCGCCATAACCTCCCCTGCACCGGGAGCTTTGGGATATTTCAAATAGCCTCCCATGGCCCTTTCAAATCCAAAAGAAAACGAAAAAGCCAAGCGGCTTGCCGATACGGCGCATAAAACCTCATATATGAAATCAAACATGTACCTTTTTGCCGGGCACATAAATTAAAATTTTCATATACTTCATCCCATTCCTGTATAACACATGTTCACCTGTTTCAATTCAATTCAACACCTTCCAATCGTTTGATTTCAGTTTCGCTCATTTATTCTTTAATTAGCTATTTTGCCTATTTCACTTCTTTGTTTGTGTAACACCCCGTATTTCAGTTAATGCTAAGATTCACTAATTGCAGAATAAATAATCTCAAATGTGAGAAATGGGGGAAACGGGCTGCGTCATTGCGTTCTTCTCGGAAAAATACGCAGAATAGAGTCCGAAATTTTGTAAATCGGAGTCCGTATGGCCCAGTTAAGGCCCAAAGAAGTTTTCAGAAAATTCAAAGTTAAAAACAGATTTAAAATTCAGTTCTAAAACAAGTTTGGAGCCAAAAGCGGAAAGGGCGGGAAAGTTCCCGCCTAGCCCCGTGTCGACAGGCATGTCGACAGGGGTGTCGACAGGCATGTCGACACAGGGTGTCGGCCCTGTTGATCTGGGTGCACCAGATCTGGTTTTTGGTTGATTCTTGGGCTGGGTTCTAGAGATTTCCGAAATCTTAGGGTCCTAATCTAATCTAGGGTTAATCTAAGGGCCTAAAACACTCACCTAATCTATAAATACACCCTAAACCTACCCTAATCCATACTAAAAATAGAATTGAGGGCTACATGCCGCCAAATTAAATCTTAGAAGGAGCCTCCACTAATTTATGAAGAGGGTTGCAAGCTAATCACTCTCTAATCAACCTCTAATCCATTCTAAGCATCTTAATCTTCTTCATTTGGAGTGCAAATTTGCTAGTTGTGAGTTTCTATCACTTTAACATCAATTGCTAAAGTAAGTAGATTAGGTGTAATGAGACTTATGGTCTTGAATGCGGATTAGTGAGTTTGAATCATTTGTAATGATATGCTACTCTATGTTTTCCTATGTTTATGCATATTTAATAAGTGGGTTTAGGCATGTTTAATAAGTTGGTTTATGCATGTTTAACAAGTGGGTTTATGCATGTTTAATAAGTTGGTTTATGCATATTTAATAAGTGGGTTTATGCATGTTTAACAAGTGAGTTATGCAAGTTCATATGCAAGTTATGTATATGCTTAAATGCAAGTTTAACATGATATGCAAGTTATGCATGCTTATGCAAGTATGTGAATGCTTATGCAAGAATGTGAATGCTTATGCAAGTTATGTGTATGCCTAAATGCATGTTTAACATGTTATGCAAGTTATGAGAATGCTTATATGCAAGTTCAACATGTTATGCAAGATATGTGTATGATAATATGCAAGTTCATATGCAACATGTTATGCAAGTCATATGTATGATAATATGCAAGTTCATATGCAACATGTTATGCAAGTCATGTGTATGATAATATGCAAGTTTGGGTTAAATGTAGTTGGGTTAATATATGCTCATATATACAAGTTGACATCCTCTTAACCCATGACAAAGTTATATGCTAAGATTTGGTTAAACCCATGATATTTGTGATGGATCTTCCCTTTATTATGTCATGAAATGAGAACGATTTACGTGGGGAACGATGGGGTTAATAAATATGTTAATAAAAGTATGATTGGGTATGATTAAGCATACCATAAAAATAAATTAACATAAGTGGGAATTTACCTATTGAGTTAGGTCTACCCCATGGGAATTTACCTATTGAGTTAGGTCCACCCATGTTATGAAAAACTTGATATTAATTAGGGATAATTAATATGGGGGTGATTAATTAGGCGTAATTAATCGACTAAGACACGAGGTTGGACTCATTTGTAGTGTAAAACTGCCCGGACCCTACCGGCTTAACCAGTTGCTACAAATGTCAGCACAATGTGAGAGGTCTTAGCCATAAATTAAATACGTGATTAAAGTAAAGACACGAGGTTAGACTCTGTTATGACGTAAGACTGCCCGGACCCTACCGGCTTAACCAGGCGGTCATAACAGCCAGTCTAATGTGGGAGGTCTTTATGGGAGATCACGGTCTTAATTAATTAAGAAACACTTAACCATATTAGCATGTAGTGGGACATGAGGGGTTAAGTGGGTGCCTTGGGTGGCATGTGGAAATTTAGTGGTTGCCTTGGGTGGCAATAGAAAATACGATTAGAATACTTAACCAAAGTGGAACATGTAACTAAAACATGATTAAAGGGTTAAGTGGGTGCCTTGGGTGGCATGAGGAAACCTAATGGGTGCCTTGGGTGGCATGTGGAAATCTAGTGGGTGCCTTGGGTGGCAATTGAAATATAATTAAATGACTTAACCAAACTTTAAACATGTAAGTGAACATGATTATTAAAAGGGTTAAGTGGGTTACACTAGATGAATGACTAGCTTAGGTGGGTAGCTTGTGGGGGACCCATTATAGGGTTACATTTGATGAATGACAAGCTTAGGTGGGTAGCTTGTGGAGACCCATTATAGGGTTACATTTGATGAATGACAAGCTTAGGTGGGTAGCTTGCGGGGACCCATTATAGGGTTACATTTGATGAATGACAAGCTTAGGTGGGTAGCTTGTGGGGACCCATTATTGGGTTATACTAAATGAATGACAAGCTTAGGTGGGTAGCTTGTGGGGGCCCATTACAACCGGTATCCCATACGTATCTTTGTGAGCTCGGCCCAAGCCGAGGACGGGACACGCATACTGGGTTGTCTATAAGTGGCCAAAACGGGGTAGCGGTGGCAACGCAAGTCCAACGGGCTTCATATGCGTGTGTGGGCCCGGGCTGGTAGATAAGCCGTTGTTGCATCGTGTAGGTATAAGCCGTGCACCATTGATTATCGGGTTGCCACTTTGGGGAGTGATACACCCCACTGTGGGGCCAGCACGGGTATCTACGGTAGGGAGCCGATCGCTTGGGGGTAGTGGGTACACCTAGTGGAGATAGGGGCAGACGGCACCTATGTAGTCAGCTAGGGGTACACGAAACTACTATTAAAAATTACTAAGTATACTTAGTGGGATCAACCTTTAAGTAGGAATTACCCTTGGGTGGGTAGAACTGGTGTGGGGCAGTGTAGGAATTACCCTTGGGTGGGTAGATCTGGGGCGGTGCAATCTAGTAATTACCCTTGGGTGGGTATATGCGTCTTTACCGATATCTTAAGTACAGAGTTGTAATTACCCTTGGGTGGGTAGATGTGTCTTTTCGGTTATCTTAGTTTATCCTAAGTCTACCAAGCTGCTTAGTGTAGCCATTCATCCCCAGTCGTTACCGTATGTCAACTTATGTCTTCTCTGGGTACTTTAATGATTGTATTGTTAAAGTTATAGAGCTCGCTCAGACTTATGTCTGACCCCGTTGTTTTTATCTTTTTCCCCAACCCCCATGTTCTCAGAGTGGGCCTAGTGCCAGTGGGCTTTGATTGGATTGTTGTATCTATCTTTTGGAGCTTGGACGGTTGGAGTAAAGCCTAGTTTATCTTTTCTTTTATGGCTATTGGTTGTGTAGTGGGATTATGTACTTTTATTTTATCAAGATGGATATTATGTACTTGACTCTTGTTATGGTTTTGTGATGTAACCAAACATGTATTACTTTCCGCTGCAATGAAATAAAGTTTTTATTTCCAAGTATTACTTATATATGTCTTGTTGTAAATTTTCTGTTCTATATTCACTTAAAATACTCCACCGATGTTATGGCATTCCCTCAGCGAGTGACCATAGCGGGTGTGGGGTGTTACACGTGGTATCAGAGCTTAAGGTTACCAGAACAGATAAAATTTTTAGAATATTTTTGAAAGGAGTATTTTCAAAAAACATGTCTTTTAAGAGAAAAGTTTTTGAAAGAAAAGCATAATCCCCGATAGCCATATCTTTATCTTTCGAATTCTCCAGTTTGAATCTCTTCCTCTCTCGTTTTGAGCTTCCCCTCCGTGTATAGATGATCTTTCTAAGATAGATAAGAATGGAAAACCACTTCAAGGGACTTAGACGATAGTCAGATTAGAAGTTGGTTCAAGAAGGAGGAGGACTGGTAGGTATCTATTGGATAGACGATGGGAGGAAGGCTCAAATAGTTGTTTGATTAATGAAGGATGAAACCTCATTGGTGGGAGGTTACGAGTGGAGAATGGGATGAAGAAGGCGAATAGTATCCTTTTGGGAGGAATAGGACATCTTATTAGGATTGCCCAAAGAGGCAAGGGCAAGGTACGGAATCTCCTGGAGGGTGGTTGTATTCACTCACGACTAGGGTACCAGATGGGGATAGGACCGTCTAGGTTGGAATTTGGATTTCTTTATTATCCGAGTCAAACTTTATTTGATTCTGACGCATCGAGTTCGTTTATCTCATCCTTGTTAGTTGAGTCACTGCACTTAGAATCCAGTTAGTAGATGATCCCTTAGTTTTTTCAAACCCAATTGGGGCTCCATGATGTGTTTGGGTTTGAAAGTTGCTTAGCGTTGAGTTTAGATGTGATGCTTTTTGGGCTTCACGGGCTATGGGTTAGTTTTGGGCATGGACTGGTTATCCAGTAGGGGTTCCGTTCTTGATTTTGAAGCGAGAGTTGTTAGGCTTATGACCCGCTTGAGTAACACTCTCGAGATCTTTTGTAGTCCCATGGAATCTGTTATGCTAAGCTATCTAGAATCGCTTGACACGTCAGTCGAGGGTTTGCGAACTGTTAGGGTGGTCCAGGAATACTCGGATGTGTTTGAGGAGGTGAAGGGCTTACCTCCGGAGCGGGAGACTGACTTCCGGATATACCTGGTAGACAATGCCAAACCAGTATCTTGGCCAGTGTGCCACATGGCTCCTCGTGAGAGGAGGGAACCCCATAAGCAAGTAGGTGATTTGCTTGAGAAGGGGTTCATAAGACGAAGTATATTGGAGTGGGGTGCTCCAGTAGTTTTTGCTACAAAGGCGGATGGGTCCCTCAGACTTTGTGTAGACTATAGAGAACTCAATAAGCTCACAAAGAAGAATAAACACCCATTGCCGAGGATTGATGATCTTTTCGATCAGTTGGTTGGCGCTTTAGTATTTTCTCAGTTGGACTTAGCCACGGAGTTTCATCAGTTGAGAGTGGCTAAGGATAGTATAGAGAAGACTACCTTTAGGACTCCGGATGGTTTTTATGAGTGGCTGGTGATGCCATTTGGTTAGACGAACGCCTCCGCATACTTTGTTGATTTGATGAGAAGGGTGTTCAGGGAGTACCTAAATAAGTTCGTGATGATCTTGGTGGATGACATCTTGGTCTTTTCTAGGAGCGAAATAAGTTTTCGAATGTGCTCAATAGGTTGAGCAAAGCCTGTTATGGGATAAACGGTGGTTTTGGAGCGAGACTGGCAAGGACATCCAGAGTTGGACAAGGGCTTAATTATTTAGCCGTTTTTACTAGTATCATCTCACGTAGGTCATCTGAATTCGAAGGAGGTATCCCTTGGGTGTTTGTCTGGTATTGGTTTAGGCCTTTGGGGCTTGCATTTGGGGGATGTCGAGTTCGACCAGGGTGGTCTGCGTGAGAGATGGATAGTTGCGACGATTTTGCATGGGAGAATATCCTGATTTTCTCTAGGAGTGGAGAAGAGCATGCCCTATATCTTAGGGAGGTATTGGAGACTCTCTAAGCACATAGTCTTAAGACAGCAATAGTGAATAGGATTCTTAACATCCTATGAGTTTGAGATAGCGTACACCCACGGTAAGGGTAACATGGTAGCGGACGCCTTAAGTAGAAAAAGGTTGTCCTCGAGTTCATGGTTCATTGAACGACGGAGCTTAGAGTTTATTTCTATGTTTGACTTTAGACCTTCCGTTGACTTTGTACCCGGTTTGCTAGCCTCCTTGGAGGTTAGGCCTACTCTTTTGGGACGAATTGGCGAGGCACAGCGAGACGACCCACAGTTGGATGAGTTAGGAGAGAAGCTCATGAGGAGGGGGTCGTCTATCCAATTGAGTAGGTACACCCTAGATGGTAAGGGGTGGTTGCGTAGAGACGGTAGACTTTGTGTACCGCAAGACGAGGGTTTGAAGAAGACTATTCTTGATGATGCACATCGTTCTAGGATGACCATTCATCCCGGTGGGGACAAGATGTACCAAGATCTGAAGCGGGTTTTCTTCTGGGCCGGTATGAAGAAAGATGTGGCCGAGCATGTCGCTCGATGCTTGGTGTGCCAATAAGTGAAGGCGGAGCAAAAGAAACCTGGTGGGTTGCTTCACCCATTGGAAGTTCCGCAATGGAAGTGGGATAGCATCTCGAAGGATTTTATTGGCAGGTTACCCAGATCAAGAAAGGGTGATACGGGAATTTGGGTTGTGGTAGATAGACCTACTAAGAGCGCCCATTTCATACCCGTGAAGAGTAAGAGGACTGCTCCATGGCTAGCTTCAGTCTACTTTCGAGAGATAGTTCGATTGCATGGAGTACCTTCTAGTATAGTGAGTGATCGAAATCCCATCTTCACTAGTGGGTTTTGGTATAGTTTGCAAGAGGCGGTGGGGACTCAGTTGTGTTTGAGCACCGCATATCATCCACAGACGGACGGTTAGACCGAGAGGGTGAACCGTATTCTTGAGGATCTTTTGCGGTTTTGTATCTTAGATTTTTAAGGTACATGGGAAGAGCATCTTCCATTGGTGGAGTTTGCATATAACAACAGCTTTCAGTCTAGCATTGGCATGGCACCTTTTGAAGCTTTTTATGGAAGGCCTTGTCGTTTACCTACATGTTGGTGGAAATCTACGGATAAGATCTTGCAAGGGCCTGGTATGGTTAGAGAGACTTCGGAAAAGGTTGATTTGATTCAGGGAAGGATGAAAGCGGCGCAAGACAGACAGAAATCTTACGCGAATAAGAGGAGAACGGATCTCGGGTTTAAGATTTGGGACATGGTTTTTACGGAATGTTGTTCGCTTTGGGGTCCGTGGGGAAGTTAGCACCGAGGTTTGTAGGACCGTTTCCTATTAAGGAAAGGATTGGGCCGATGGTCTATAGAGTGGAGTTGCCCGAGGGACTTAGTAGTGTACATGGTGTATTCCATGTATCACATTTGGAGAAGTGCCTACATGAGACCACGGAGGTGGTAGAGCCAATTTGGCTTAGAGAAGTAGAGGTAGAGCGAGATGCGACGATTCGACGAGCTCCTACTTGCATCCTTGGGTCAGAGATTGGGAAGTTGAGAAACAGAGAGGTTCAACTAGTCAAAGTAAAATGGGGAGATGAAGAGTGCAAAACTACCTGGGAGACGGAAGCGGAGATGCGTTCGAGATACCCTTTTTCTTTCGGAGGGTATGTCCTTTTGCTTCCTCTTCATCGCTTATCTTGTGCTTATCTTATCCTTAGTATGTCCTCTCGTTAGTACCTTTGACCTTCAGATAGGATAGTCCTATGGTTGAAACATGTGTTTGAGACATGTTATGATTGATGGATGCATGTGGATGCAAGTGTTTGCTAGTGGTTGCTCGTGGATGCATATGCACACACTCTAGGCACTAGATCGGCTCAATCACTTCATATTGCATATTGCATAAAATTGTGTGTAGGAAGCTATATTTATGGATATATAATGATTGTGTTATCATATGGATGATGCATCTTGGTGAATGATTGTGCACTCATGTAGATATTGTATGTGTCGATAGGGTTCTCTCGCATACATAATGGATGCATGGCACTATCATGGTTTGCATATGTTCATACATTAGATAGGGAACATATACACACACTTTTTTTTGCGTATGCTCATACATCATTAGAAATTGTTTTAAGGACAATGGATGCCCGTGTTTGATGGATTGAGTAGATGGTTGTTTGGATGGTAGGATATGCATTCTCCTTAGCTTAGAGATTTCGGGGACGAAATCCTTTAAGGAGGGGAGAATGTAACACCCCGTATTTCAGTTAATGCTAAGATTCACTAATTGCAGAATAAATAATCTCAAATGTGAGAATTGGGGGAAACGGGCTGCGTCATTGCGTTCGTCTCGGAAAAATACGCAGAATAGAGTCCGAAATTTTGTAAATCGGAGTCCGTATGGCCCAGTTAAGGCCCAAAGAAGTTTTCAGAAAATTCAAAGTTAAAAACAGATTTAAAATTCGGTTCTAAAACAAGTTTGGAGCCAAAAGCGGAAAGGGCGGGAAAGTTCCCGCCTAGCCCCGTGTCGACAGGCATGTCGACAGGGGTGTCGACAGCCCTGTCGACAGGGGTGTCGACAGCCCTGTCGACAGGGGTGTCGACACAGGGTGTCGGCCCTGTTGATCTGGGTGCACCAGATCTGGTTTTTGGTTGAGTCTTGGGCTGGGTTCTAGAGATTTCCGAAATCTAAGGGTCCTAATCTAATCTAGGGTTAATCTAAGGGCCTAAAACACTCACCTAATCTATAAATACACCATAAACCTACCCTAATCCATACTAAAATAGAATTGAGGGCTACATGCCGCCAAATTAAATCTTAGAAGGAGCCTCCACTAATTTATGAAGAGGGTTGCAAGCTAATCACTCTCTAATCAACCTCTAATCCATTCTAAGCATCTTAATCTTCTTCATTTGGAGTGCAAATTTGCTAGTTGTGAGTTTCTATCACTTTAACATCAATTGCTAAAGTAAGTAGATTAGGTGTAATGAGACTTATGGTCTTGAATGCGGATTAGTGAGTTTGAATCATTTGTAATGATATGCTACTCTATGTTTTCCTATGTTTATGCATATTTAATAAGTGGGTTTAGGCATGTTTAATAAGTTGGTTTATGCATGTTTAACAAGTGGGTTTATGCATGTTTAATAAGTTGGTTTATGCATATTTAATAAGTGGGTTTATGCATGTTTAACAAGTGAGTTATGCAAGTTCATATGCAAGTTATGTATATGCTTAAATGCAAGTTTAACATGATATGCAAGTTATGTATGCTTATGCAAGTATGTGAATGCTTATGCAAGAATGTGAATGCTTATGCAAGTTATGTGTATGCCTAAATGCATGTTTAACATGTTATGCAAGTTATGAGAATGCTTATATGCAAGTTCAACATGTTATGCAAGATATGTGTATGATAATATGCAAGTTCATATGCAACATGTTATGCAAGTCATATGTATGATAATATGCAAGTTCATATGCAACATGTTATGCAAGTCATGTGTATGATAATATGCAAGTTTGGGTTAAATGTAGTTGGGTTAATATATGCTCATATATACAAGTTGACATCCTCTTAACCCATGACAAAGTTATATGCTAAGATTTGGTTAAACCCATGATATTTGTGATGGATCTTCCCTTTATTATGTCATGAAATGAGAACGATTTACGTGGGGAACGATGGGGTTAATAAATATGTTAATAAAAGTATGATTGGGTATGATTAAGCATACCATAAAAATAAATTAACATAAGTGGGAATTTACCTATTGAGTTAGGTCTACCCCATGGGAATTTACCTATTGAGTTAGGTCCACCCATGTTATGAAAAACTTGATATTAATTAGGGATAATTAATATGGGGGTGATTAATTAGGCGTAATTAATCGACTAAGACACGAGGTTGGACTCATTTGTAGTGTAAAACTGCCCGGACCCTACCGGCTTAACCAGTTGCTACAAATGTCAGCACAATGTGAGAGGTCTTAGCCATAAATTAAATACGTGATTAAAGTAAAGACACGAGGTTAGACTCTGTTATGACGTAAGACTGCCCGGACCCTACCGGCTTAACCAGGCGGTCATAACAGCCAGTCTAATGTGGGAGGTCTTTATGGGAGGTCACGGTCTTAATTAATTAAGAAACACTTAACCATATTAGCATGTAGTGGGACATGAGGGGTTAAGTGGGTGCCTTGGGTAGCATGTGGAAATTTAGTGGTTGCCTTGGGTGGCAATAGAAAATACGATTAGAATACTTAACCAAAGTGGAACATGTAACTAAAACATGATTAAAGGGTTAAGTGGGTGCCTTGGGTGGCATGAGGAAACCTAATGGGTGCCTTGGGTGGCATGTGGAAATCTAGTGGGTGCCTTGGGTGGCAACTGAAATATAATTAAATGACTTAACCAAACTTTAAACATGTAAGTGAACATGATTATTAAAAGGGTTAAGTGGGTTACACTAGATGAATGACAAGCTTAGGTGGGTAGCTTGTGGGGGACCCATTATAGGGTTACATTTGATGAATGACAAGCTTAGGTGGGTAGCTTGTGGAGACCCATTATAGGGTTACATTTGATGAATGACAAGCTTAGGTGGGTAGCTTGCGGGGACCCATTATAGGGTTACATTTGATGAATGATAAGCTTAGGTGGGTAGCTTGTGGGGACCCATTATTGGGTTATACTAAATGAATGACAAGCTTAGGTGGGTAGCTTGTGGGGGCCCATTACAACCGGTATCCCATACGTATCTTTGTGAGCTCGGCCCAAGCCGAGGACGGGACACGCATACTGGGTTGTCTATAAGTGGCCAAAACGGGGTAGCGGTGGCAACGCAAGTCCAACGGGCTTCATATGCGTGTGTGGGCCCGGGCTGGTAGATAAGCCGTTGTTGCATCGTGTAGGTATAAGCCGTGCACCATTGATTATCGGGTTGCCACTTTGGGGAGTGATACACCGCACTGTGGGGCCAGCACGGGTATCTACGGTAGGGAGCCGATCGCTTGGGGGTAGTGGGTACACCTAGTGGAGATAGGGGCAGACAGCACCTATGTAGTCAGCTAGGGGTACACGAAACTACTATTAAAAATTACTAAGTATACTTAGTGGGATCAACCTTTAAGTAGGAATTACCCTTGGGTGGGTAGAACTGGTGTGGGGCAGTGTAGGAATTACCCTTGGGTGGGTAGATCTGGGGCGGTGCAATCTAGTAATTACCCTTGGGTGGGTATATGCGTCTTTACCGATATCTTAAGTACAGAGTTGTAATTACCCTTGGGTGGGTAGATGTGTCTTTTCGGTTATCTTAGTTTATCCTAAGTCTACCAAGCTGCTTAGTGTAGCCATTCATCCCCAGTCGTTACCGTATGTCAACTTATGTCTTCTCTGGGTACTTTAATGATTGTATTGTTAAAGTTATAGAGCTCGCTCAGACTTATGTCTGACCCCGTTGTTTTTATCTCCAGTGTGGATTTTTCTAATGGCAAATTCGGAATTTATTTCTTTAAAATTCCTCTATTTATTTAATTAAACCATTATGGGTTTAAAACGATTTTGGTGCTGCTTTTCTAAAATTTTTATTTTGATACAACTCAAAATCTATTCGAAGAAATCCATATTTTTCTCCTCCATTAGAAAACTATTATCAAATCGATCCTGACGTTTCTTGTTTCAAAGATTTCCGACTTCAATTGAGTTCTGTATACTCAATTGAAGTTCGAATCGCCAATTTACGAACTGCAGCGCTGCGGCGAGTTCGTTTTAATTATATTTATATATATAAACTTTTTAACTGCGTTTAAATGATTTCACTTCTATTCTGATATATTTTAATATATATCAAATCAATTTTTCCCAATTCAACATAATATTTTCGATCTTCTAAATTCAAATTTCATTTCAATCCTATTTGAATTTCCTATATTTAAACTCCATTTGAATTCTATTTTCAAATTTTAAAATTAACTTCATTTGAATCCTGTTTTCAAATTCTATTTGATTTTTCTTTATTCAAATTCATTTTAATTCCTTTGAATTCAAACATTCAATTCCTTCTAATTCAAATTCTATTTCAATTCAAATTGAAATTACTATATTCAAATTCCATTTTCAATCTCCATTTGAATTTCTATATTCAATCTATTTTCAAACTTCATTCGAATTTCTATATTTAAATTCCCTTTTTAACTTTTTATTTGAATCCTATATTCAAATTCCATATTTTATTCTATTTGAATATCAAATATTCAAACTCCGTTTCAATTCTATTTGAAATTTCAAATATTCAAACTCCTTTTTAATTCTATTATTCAAATTCTATTAAATCCTCTTATTCAAATTCCGTTTGAATTTCTATATTCAAACTCCATTCAAATTCTATATTTGAATTTCTATTTGAATTTCTATTTGAATTTCTCATATTCAAATTCTATTTGAATTTCTATATTCAAATTCTATTTGGATTTTCTTTTCAAATTCTATAGTTA
Source organism: Allium sativum (assembly GCA_030737875.1). Classification (NCBI taxonomy): domain Eukaryota; kingdom Viridiplantae; phylum Streptophyta; class Magnoliopsida; order Asparagales; family Amaryllidaceae; genus Allium; species Allium sativum. Next base: position 298,135,196 of record CM060925.1, on the reverse strand, counting down.
AACTTCATTCAAATCTCTATTTGAATTTCATTTGAACTCCCTTTCTTCAAATCCATTTGAATTCCTTTGAATTCAAATTCTATTTGAATTCCTTTGAATTCAAATTTCTATTTCAATGCCTTTGAATTCAAATCTATTTCAATCCCTTTGAATTCAAATCCCATATTTAAATTCCTTTGAATTCAAATATTCAATTTATCTCTTGATAATTTATTCATTATATTTATCAACACTATTTTATAAATTTTCCTGTTTTAATTAAACAAGCCTATTTCGAAATCCATTTAAAACCAAAATCTTACTTTTGAAAATTCTCTTTGCATTTTCTATATTCAAATTCCATTGAATTTCTCGTATTCAAAATTCTATTTGAATTTCTCATATTCAATTTCCATTTGAATTCCTCATTTGAAATTTCAAATTCTATTTTAGAAAAATAGAATTTTCTTTTGAATCTACGAAATTCCTTTTCATGATATTTTTAAATATCAATATTTGGGCCCAGTGATATTTAAACACCAAACAACCAATTATTTATTTTCTGACTCATCGCATATGACAGTATATATGCAAACAAATAACAAACAGATAATATATTTTTGAGGAATCCAGTTGGATTCCTCCAACCTGTTCTCCTGCATCCACAGACGTTAGTCAACAGAAATACTACCCATCCTGCTTCGTGGCAGGATATCGCGTTATAAAAGGGGATCCACTTATATACGTGGGCGTAGGGTCATCCGCTAATGATACTGCGGGCATCCACTAATGATACTGCGGGAATCCAACCAATCACCAAACCAATATATATAGTAGCAAGCCTATATAACTAATAATTTTAAATCAACCAGAAAGCATTTCAAACAAGCATCAAACAATTATTTTTAACGAATAAAAATAATTCTAAATAAAATGTGAGTGAGATTTACTCACCAGCGTTTTATTTTGCGATCCATTCTGATTTCAGTTCCTTTAATGCCGAATTATGTATTCTTGAGCTATGCATTTCTCGTTTGCTTCCACCCGATAATATCTTGTATATTTTTAATAAAATGTCCCTTAGTTAGTATAGCATTATATGAAACTATATGAGTTTGATTATGGATTAAACTAATTTAAATATCCTTATATAACTGTTTAAAATTTGGGATGTTACATTTATATTATGAATTAGATTGGGGTGACAATTTACCCATTCGTCTCCCAAATATTAGAAAAGTTCACAAGGATTGTGATGTAAACCCCACACGGGTATTGGGACGATAATTTTACACACCGCCCAAGTATGCAAATAATAATTATTCAATGTTGATTGAAAGCCCCACACAGGACTGGGGATGATAATAACTTCACACATCACCCTTTTGTTTAGTTGTATGTCAACCGATTGATTGACAGACTTTTATAAACGTTATTTAATTGTTTAATGCGTATACAGTTGCAATTTGCACTCTGGATGTGAATTGAATGTTTAACGATTGTTTATCACTATTTTTGAATACATGTGATGTATGGAAACCATAAAAATAAAATTATATGGTAACTGATTAAGTCTGATTCCAATTCAGAAATAACGAATATTTTAAAATAATATTCAGTGAAGAATCAAAATATGATTTTGATGTCCAATTTTGGATGGATACGAAAATATTGAAATAATTTTGGATGAATAACTCTAAGTTTGAAAAGATAAAAAGGTATTATTATCTGAATGAAATTGTTAACAATTAGAACAAAGAATCAATATGGTTTTAATATAACCAGAATTTTCCAGCATATGAAATGGAAAGGATTTGAATAGAAATAATCTTTGGAATAATTCGATATTGGATTCCGTGATTTTACGGATATTGTTAAGGAATTTGGAAGATATATATATACATATATATATATATATATATCGTTGCTCCCAATACAATATCTATTAGTTTCAGAATTTGATGTTGAATATAAGTCGATATGATTTCTAAACATAGCCTTGTATTTAATATCAAGTTGGATTTAGGGTTTGTTGTGAATGGGATTTTAATAACACAATTCTTAAACGCAGTTGAGAATAGAGTAAATCTTTTCATTAAGATTTAATGAGATTTTCCAATTAGTGAATATAATTGGAATTAAATGAAAGTTGAATTTGGGTTTTTTTGAATGATGTTTTTAAATGACATTAGTTTTTAAACCCAATTAACAATGAAGTTATAATTTGGAATTTATAATTCTTTAATTAAGATTTAAGGAAAATTTCCAAAGTATGTTTTCCTATTTAATATATTAAATTGGAATTGAGTGGAAATCAATTTAGTGATAACCGAATTGAGCCTCTATGAAAGAAGACCATTACTATATATGGAATTTAAAAAGCCTTGCCGTTATTCCACTATAATACTAGTCAGATATGGAAATTCATATCGATTACATACTGTTATGATTTCCGTAAAGGTTCCATTTTAATGGAAGATGAATTTGGGTTTATCATCAATCATGTTTTACATGATATTGGTTCTTTATCCCAAGTAAAGACAGGATTTACTCCCTAACTTTGAGTAATCATTAAGAAATGATTTTTAGACTAAAACTAATTGGAGTTTTAATTAATCTTTAATTAGACTGAAATGTGAATAAAGTAATTAAATTTACCGAATTCAAGAAATGATCGAGATACGGAGTACCACTAGTTTTACTCCATGCGATAGTTAAATATTTAATTAGATTTGAAACGTGAAATGATAATTAATTTTACCGATAACACAATTGGTGTAAATATGGAGTACTACCAGTTTTCCTCCATGGATGAATAGGTTGGGATTAGGATAATAAAACGAATGATTACTTTGGTAAGGCTCGTTAATCCCGACTAGTTGATAAACCTTAATTTGGTTTAAGTTGAGAAAAGATATTAAAAATCTTTTGAAATGATTTCCAAGAAGATTTGAATAAAAGAATATTCTGGATTGGAATGAGGCATATGATGTGTTTTTATAGCACTTGATTATAAGATACATGAGTTATTCAGAAAGAGTTGGTTTAACCCATTGTCAGTAACTGTTACGATGATTAAAGGTCGAAGATATGAAGATGGTGGTTGAAGACCGGAGATCTTCACATCGTATGGATGATTACCGATGTCTTGATTGGGCTGTGCACACAAGAGGAGGTAATAAGTGGTGATCATCCAAATGTACTTGGTGATCGTTCGGATATATGAGGACCTCTCTCATTTATTGGACATATGGGACGAGGAATAAGGTGCCTCCGGTTTCGTTCGGACCCAAAACAAACTTGTAAATAGATTATGTCTGGCATTGTTTTTCATTCTATATTGATTGATTTCTATTAAATATGTATTTGTTTATTGGCGGAGAATTTATTCTCTTACTTAACACCCTTCTCTGAGACGTATGAGCTTAGAGGTTATATATTGATAGATATCAGTTGTATGGCATGAATTGACAATGTGGCATGTTAAGATGCAAATGATCAAGGCTTTTGTTGAAAACCATGGCCTTGTGGATGATGATCAAAGCACGACTTTAAGTAGCATAGCTTTGTCTATAGCGTTAATTCGTAAGCCTCACACCCCGGTATGAGTCAAAAAGGGGACGAGGACCTCAGGAAGGACATGCGTTACTTTCTAGCTAGAACTGGTGTCATGGTATGGAGCCCAGACTTTTTACTTATGTGGATGATGGATTGCGAGGCGCCTCGGATATCGAGCTGACTAAAAGGTTCAGAGATAGGTCCAATAGGACCGGGAAATGTATTGTTCAGGAATAACTAATCCTCAAAAGTAAGAGAGGACCGGCCCTGACGCTAACCATGGCTCACCAGTGTCTGGTTCCTAAGGCATTTGCTAGAGTGTCTCGAAACCGGTGAGGAAGATTCCTTGCCTCAACTCATAGGTGGAAATCCAATTTCCAATACGACATCATGCTGTTTTAATTAAAAACCTATGTACGGCAACATAATATATGGTACCTATGCCACCTATGATTGATACATTTATATTTGAAGTTGTTTTGGCACTATGCACTTATAGTAATATCAAATTGATTTGTTTTAAAGCGTATCAAGCATGTTTGGCTATTATAAGGTAAAATTCTATCCTTTGGCTTGTGTTGCATTGTGTGATGGGACCTGAGTCTTATAATAGCTTCATTTTTCAAAAAGCATTGCGCTGTTTATAAATTGTATTATTTAGAGTATCCATGGGAGTAAACCCGTTCCGTGACATACGGCGCGGTCCAGGGATGTACCCTATTTTAAGGTAAAAGTTTAATAACTGTTTTGAGTTCTTACACCAGTCCTATGACTGACTCAGAGTTTATTGTTTCTACCTAAACTCTGGGTGCCTATATTTTCCACATGGGCAGCTAGTAGTCTTGGGTTTTGCAGATATTTCTTTTCACATGATCTTGGATTACAACTAGAGCTATACTCGAAATGCTTTGTATCCGTGTATTTCTTTCTGTTGTGTTAGTTTATGTATTTCCGCTACACATTGTATTTATACATTTTATTTCTGCGGCTATGTAAATTATTAATCTCTGATGTTGTATTTCCGTTGTGTAATAGTTATTCTCACTCTGATCTTCTTGTACTCTGATGTAAATTGTTGTAATAGCAATGAAATGTTCTCATGTTTGTGTTTTGATGCGGCGTGTTCTCATTAGAATTCGCGTATTCCCGTCTTTTCGGATGTTGGGCGAATTCGTGGCGTGACAACTAATTTATACCCATAATAAATGGAGAACATTTCAAATTCAATCCTAACATAAGGTCTACCTGATAATAATAACTAGCGTTAATTACCTATAATTTGGATGGATAAGATATTAATATATTAGCTCAAAAATTACATATATCCTAATTTTTTGACTCCAACTAATTTATGTTCTTATCCACATTATTGACTAGAACTATCCTTTTTATGTTCCAATTTACTGAAATTCAAAATCTCATGAAAAGACCGTTTGTCATAATTTCCATAAATTTGCCCAAACTATAAAAAGAAAAAAAATTAACATATTTAAATTTACAATGAATAAGTACTATTTTATTTGGAATAGACAGTATAAACTAGGTACAAAACACATAAATTTACACATCTCTTTCTTTATATTTTGTGCATATTCCTTATAATCTCAAACATTGTCATTTTCCAAAAAGTACAAATAGACTATTTTATAAAAATTAAACAAATATCATTACACAAGCAAAAATATGAATAGATATAAACTAAAATGAGCAAATTACACAAATCATACTTTTACACCTATTTTTACATATCTGAAATACAACCACGAATAATAATTTTAATATCAGTAGGGACTCATTCCCCATATCTAAGTGTGAGCACTAATCAACACTTATTAAAAAAAATATGTAGGTAAGATTTAGAGTTTCAATGAAAAGCCTACTGTAATAACCCGAAAATCTGGGCCAGTTTAAAAATTTATTTTGGCAATTTTAGCGAATTTTGAATATTCAAAATGAATTATTTTAAATAATATCGGCGAGAAATTTATTTTGAATATAAATCGAACGTATATATTTATACGCGTCGTCGTTAGAATATAAATATTTATATATAATTATAAATAGAATTGAAAATGGCGCGGTAGTTCGATAATTCGATTTCAAACTTCAAATGAATGTACCGGGTGCAAAATAATCCGGATTTTAGTGAAACCAAAAATAATGGGATCTAATTGATAATATCTTTCCAGCGAATCCGAATAATCAAAATTTCATAGCGGGAATCGAAAGATATGTCTAGTTGAAAATTCTGAATAGTCGCTATGGAATTCAGGCCCTTAAAAATGGACATTTTGCAAACGACCTCGGATTTCGACGAAACCGGTTTTGTTGGGTCCGTGATGCCAAGTTATTGCTGGATTCCAAATTTCATAATTTTTCGAATCAATATGTGAGTGTGGCATAGGAAAACGCGTTTGACAAATTTCAGTTGATTTTAATCGACTGGAAAATGGCCATTTTTCCAACGGCCTCAGAATTTGACGAAACTAGTTTTATTAGGACCGTATCGTCAATACGAAGCTAGAAAATATTTTTCTAGAATTTTTCTAGTTAGTATGTGACCCCGGTAATTTGAAATGTACGTTTTAAAATTCAATAAAGTGATTTAAATGTAAATTTAACGAAAACTGATTCAAACGATCGAATCAACATACGAAACATGTCCCATTGTGTTCGGAATGGGGGTGAAACGCCATGGACGACAGGCGGTGGGCCTCGTTTCGAGGTCGTATGTAAAAGTCAACTTTTTTTGAATTAAATAATTAAAAAAAACACCTTCCTCCTTTAACTCTGCCCCCCCCCCCCCCCCCCCCGTTTATTTTTTTCTCAGAATCTAAAAAAAAAAAAAAAGACGGAGACCCCTCCCCATCGACGTTGACGCCGACGCCGCCCTCCCTGGCACCACCGCCTCCACTTCCCCCCGTTCATCTCCTCCCCCTCGCGACCCAACCCGCTCCCTCACCGACGAACAAAAACCCGATCCCGTTGAACCCTACCTCGGATCGATTCACCACCCCCAAATCAGGCTGCGGTTCACCGCTTCCCACCCCGGATCCGCCAGTGCCACGAGGCCCCACATCGCGCAACTACCCTGAGTGCACCCGCCGCCTGGAGCTCCGACGACAAGCTCCCTCCGTCCGATCAGACGCGGCTGAACTGCCTCCGTTGACCACTGCGAAGAGCCCCCCCCCTCTGAAAGAAAGCAGTAAGTTTTAACTTTTAATTTAGCTTGTAAAACTGGCTTTTATGCTAGGTTAAAACTGATTTTTGAAGTGTATAAAAACTGAGTTTTGATGAGCTAAAAAACTGATTTTTTGACGAGCATAAGAACTGATTTTTGTTCAACATAAAAACCCGGTTTTTATTTATACAAAAGAGTAATGATTTTTATAGTATGACTGGTAATAAAAATATGACCTTTGTTGGGAGGAAAGCGTTTTAAAAATATAATCTTTACAGTATAAGAAGTTAAATAAAAATGTGATCTTTATTTTTATAATGAAGGGATGAAAATAAAAATTCGATCTTTATATAGTAGCGATAATAAAAATCCGATTTTTATACATATAGCGAATTAAAAATAGGATTTTTATATACTAGAGAATATAAAAATGTGATTTTTATAAACTTCATATTTGAAAAGGCGTAAACTTCATATTTGAAAAGGCGAAAACTTCATATTTGAAAAGGCGTAAACTTCATATTTGAAGAGGCGAAATCTTTATGTTTGAAAAGGCGAAGACTATATTTTTATAATAGCGAAGTAAAAATTTGATTTTTATATATTGAACATCGAAGTAAAAGTATGATTTTTATATATTGAACATCGAAGTAAAAATTTGATTTTTATATATTGAACATCGAAGTAAAAGTATGATTTTTATATATTGAACATCGAAGTAAAAGTATGATTTTTATATATTGAACATCGAAGTAAAAATATGATTTTTATATATTGAATAACGAAGTAAAAATGTGATTTTTACATATGTAGTGGCTACGGGCAAAGAAAGTGATATCGACGAGAACAGTGAAGATTTCCTGCATTGGAAGTGCCGTGGAGTTAGGATAGCTATTGGTGAGAATTTCTCACCTTTCAATTTCTTTTTCTAGTTATATATATATACTAGGATGCAGACGGTGCTTAGTAGCACCCGACACAATCGTCCACAGACCATGGACTTGTTTGTTTGATTGCAAAAATTAGTTAGATTATTTGATTGAAATTGAATTGTGTGGTGAAATGAATTGATTTGGTGATGTGTGAATGGCGTGGGCCTTCACTAGACCGGGGATAAGGCTAGGCCTTGTCCCGTTTCTAGTATCGTGCCGTTATGCCGCCGAAATTTTCTAAAATAAGTTAGAAAATAAAAATATCATTTTATTTAAAGAATGAACTGAATAGAAAATTCATAGGTTGAATAAAATAGTTTGATCGTTAAAAATATAATTTTTAACGTGAATGTGAATAAATAAATATTCATTTACAAACCAGACGGTTTGTTTATGTACACCTATTTGAAGGACATTGATTGGGTCGATAAATTTTACACATCGCCCAACTGCACAAATAAAAATCTGTGTTTGATTGCTTGAAACCCCACACGGGTATTGGGATGATATTTGACGTACACTAATCCCGATTGTTTAGTTGTATGTCGATCGATTGATTGACAGGCTGTTATAAGCGTTGAATATTTAATTTTGATGCTTATACAGTGTAGAATGCACTTTGGATGATGGTTGATTATTCATCGTTATTGATAAATACATGTGTTGTAGAAAATCCATATAATTAACATTATATGGTAATTGATTGGGTCTCATTCCAGTTTTGAAATAGAAATATTTGGAAAAAGAAATATTTGAAATAGAAATATTTGAAATAGAAATATTCGAAATGGAATATTTGAAAATGTCAATATATGAAGCCGTGTTGATTAGATTGACGCCATTTTGACGTGAAAGATATTTATATCAATTTTATTCATTTTATAATGAATATCGAAAGTGATTTCAAAATCTAATATTTTGAAAAAAATTGAATTCGAATTGAAACTGAATAGAATTGAATTCGAATTGAAATTGAGTAGATTTGAAATTCGAACTATATAGAAGGAAATTCGAATTGAATTTGAATGTAAATGAATTCGAATAGAAATCGATTTGAAATGAATTTAAAATGAATTTATATTGTAATATTCAATTTTGATTAGAAATTGAATATGAAGTTGAAACCGTTTTGAAAACGAATTTAAAAAGATTTATAAAGCACGTTTTGAATTGAAATCGACGAAGTATATATTATATATATTATATATATAATATATAGTGGCCTGAATAGAACGCGCCGCGCCGCGGTAGTTCGTGAATTTCGACCATTTATTTCAAACGGACATTACGGGAGATCCGACCGTCGGATTCTCCTAAAACTGGAACCGTTGGGTTCGTATCGAAAAGAGCTTTCTAACGAATGTGATAAATTAGAAATCTAACGGTTGGATTTGGAATTATGTCCAAATCAAATTCGAAAAAGGTCGCTGTAAGTGCAGTTCGATGGCCATTGATGGAAATCGACTGTACGGGCCTTGATAAAATTATTAAAAATAGTAATAATTTGTGTAAAATCATAGGAAATGATTTAGAAAGGATTGGGATGAAAAACTCCATATTTGAAAAGATAAAAATAGGTTTTTATCGAAATGAACTAGTTTGAACTAGAATTATATTTCTATTTATTTTTTAATAAATGAATTGAATTTGAAATGGTTTTAAAAATAACCAGAATATCCAATGATTGCATTGGAGGGGATTTGAATCGAAATTGTCTTCGGAATATTTCGATGTTGGAATTCGTGATTATACAGGTGTTGTTATGGAAATTTGAAAGATATATATTTATATCGTTATTTCCAATACGGCATTTGTTAGTCGTAGAATTCGATATTGAATATAAGCCGATATATTTTCTATTCAGAGCCTTGTATTGAATATCGAATGTGATTTGGGTTTGTCGTGAATGGTGTCTTCACTAACACTGTTCTTGAACCCAGTTGAGAAATGATTAAATCTTTTTATTTAGATTTAATGAAGTGTACCAATTAAATGATATTTAATTGGAATTGAATTGATATTGATTTTTGGGTTTATCGTGAACAGTGTTTTAAATATCACTCGTTCTTTAACCCGATAATTAATGAATGTGACTTTGGGTTTATCGTGAACCGTGTTTTAAATGACACGGATTCTTTAACCCAGTTAAAGATTAAAACTAAGTGGAGTTTTAATGAATCTTTAAATAGATTGAAAAGAACGAGAATGGAGTATCACCAGTTTTACTCCAAGCGATAGTTAAATCTTTAATTAGATTGGAACGTGAAATGGTAATTGAATTACCAATAACACTGTGGTGTTAGATATGAAGTACTACCAGTTTTACTTCATGGGATGAATAGGTTGGGATTGGGAAAATAAAATAAATGATTACTTCGATGTGGTTCGATAATCCCGAGTAGTTGGAATTGATATTCAAAGGAGATTAAAGAATAAATTTAAAGAATTTATCTTGGATAAAATTAATGGGAACTTTTTCCCAAAGTATAGGAATATTTGAATAAAAGAATATTCTGAATTGGAATGAGGCGTATGTTGTGTTTGTGTAACACTTTTATAATATATACGCGAGTTATTCAGAAAGACCGGGTTTATCCCATTTTGAATAACTGATTCGACGTGGTGTCGAAGATGAAGACGGTGGTCGAAGACCAGAAGTCTTCACGTCGTTTGGGTGATTACTGATGATCTTGATTGGGCTGTACACCCAAGAAGATGGAAACAGTTGGTGATCGTCCAGACGTACTTGGAGATCGATGGATATGCGGGGTACTAGGTGCCTCCGGTTTCGTTCAGACCCAGAACGGACTTGTAAATGGACTGTGTGTCTGACATTGGATTTTAGTCTGTGTGATTGATCTTTATTAAATATATATCTGTTTGGCGGCGGAGAATTTATTCTCTTGCTTAACGCCTTTCTCTGAGACGTACGAGCTCAGGGGTTATATATTGATGGATATCAAACGCATGGAGTGAATTGCCTGTGTGGCATGCCTAAGTGGCAAATGATCAAGGCTTCTGTTGAAAAGCAAAGTCTTATGGTTGATGATCAAAGCATGGCCTTTGTGGCGTAGCTTTGTGTAACGTTTACTTCGCGAGTTTCACACCCGGTATGAACCAAAAACGGGAGAGGACCTCAGGGAGGGCATGCGTTTCTTTCTAGCTAGAAGTGGCGTCAGTGGTTTTACACGCCCTGACGAGTTTGACTTATGTGGTTGTTGCTGTTGCGAGGCGCCTCGGATTGATCGGTCGTTCTCGAACCGATGGAGTCATTTAGTTGGCTCATTTACGCCCCAAAGGGCGGAGAAACGTATTGTTCAGGCACTATAATCCACATCGGTGGACCGGCCCTGACGATCTAAGGGGCAGTTGCGGCTGCTCCGGAGACATGGGCTAGATTGTCTCGAATCGGTTGAGGACTATCTTTTGCCTCGGTTCATGGATGGAAACCCAATTTCCAAATACGTGACATTTGCGTTTTTATTTGTAGAGCCTAGTATGGCGACATAGTGGGATGGGGCGCTCATGCCGCCTATGATTGATACTTATGATTTGAAGTTGTTTATACACTATGCACTTATAATAGTATCAAACGATTTGTTTAACCGTATCAAGCATTCTTTGGCTGTTATAAGGGAAAACCCTATCCTCGGCTGCGTTGCATTGTGTGATGGGACCTGGGTCTTATAACAGCTTCATTTTTCTTTATTTAGCATTGCGCTGTTTGTTTATGCACTGGTATTCTTGGGAGGAAACCCGTTCCGTGTTATACGGCGTGGTCCCTTGATTTACCTAACTTTAAAATAAAGATTTATAACTGTTTTAGTTCTCACACCAGTCCCATGACTGACCTGGAGTTTATTGTTTTGACCTAAACTCTGGGTGCCCATATTTTGACACGGGCAGCTAGTAGTTTTGGTTTTGCAGATTTATATTCACAGGATCCTGGTTTACAGCTGGAACGATATCCGGAAAGCTTTGTATCCGTATATCTCTTCTAGTTGTGTATTGTATTATTTTCCGCTGCGATGTATTTAAATATAATTTAAATCTCTGATATTTCTGTGTAATGTTCATTTATACTCTGTATATTCTTGTAATCTGATGCATTGTTGTAATATACAATGAAATGTTCTTTTATATGCGTTCTATTTTGTCGTGTTCTCAACGATAGGGCGTTTCGAACGGTCTGGGTCGGTTTAGCGACTGGTTCGGACCGAGTGAAATTCCTGGCCGTCACAGTTGGTATCAGAGCTTTGGTTTACAAAGCTTAGAGAACAAGGCACATTAGAACCATATGAAAGAATTCATCAGAAAGTGGAGTAGTAATATCCAACGAGAATGACTCGTTAGAGATGGGATCAGTAGTATCCTAGAACGAGTGTGAAGAGTATATTTTTCAAATGAAAACAAATTTTGTTTTGAAAATTTAAATCAACTATTCGTATTTGATTATTTGTTTATCTTGATTTTGGACAGTCCAGTATATAAAGATTTTGCATATACGCCTTGCAAACGTATATTCAAATTTTTAACATATTGGATAGATATAGCATCACACTCTAGTCGCCCGAAGATGATATTGATGATGGTGCATCATCATCAGCATTTATATTCGAGTGTCGAAGGTGTGATATCTATATATTTCCTATTGACTGGTGTGAGAACCAAAAACTATATAGGATCTATTGTTGTGATTTGGCACCAAAAATCTGATTTTTGTATATGTATCAAAATTATGAATTTGAAACTCTAATTCACTAATTGATTGATGTTTGTGTTGTTTGTTAATTTGTTTGCTAATTTTGAACCATTTAGCCTAATTGAATCAAATATTGAATTGTATTGAAAATTGGTCGCATTTGTTTGCATATACATATATATCATTGAACAGGTCATAGCAAGGAGGCTAGAGCAGAGAATAAAATTTGTTTGCCCGACAAATAGGTACATGTTTACTACATAATCTACTGTTTTGTTTGGGTGATGATGATTTTATGAGCCTATTGGCTAGCCGCTTGGCTTTTTCTTTTTCTTTTTGAGATCAGAAGGACCGGGGAAGCTATTTGAAATTCCCCGATGCTCCCGGTGCAGGGGAGGTTATGGCGAAATTTTTCGAAAATTTAGGGTGTTAGCCAAATTTTTGAAATTTTGAGAATTCTCAGAAGCTGAAAAAGTTGGAGAATGGAAGCCAGATCGAGCGTAGGGTCGAATAATCAAACCACTTTCGACTTTGTTCCTTTTCGGGGACGAAAAGTTTTAAGTGGGGGAGATTGTAATAACCCGAAAATCTGGGCCAGTTTAAAATTTTTATTTTGGCAATTTTAGCGAATTTTGAATATTCAAAATGAATTATTTTAAATAATATCGGCGAGAAATTTATTTTGAATATAAATCGAACGTATATATTTATACGCGTCGTCGTTAGAATATAAATATTTATATATAATTATAAATAGAATTGAAAATGGCGCGGTAGTTCGATAATTCGATTTCAAACTTCAAATGAATGTACCGGGTGCAAAATAATCCGGATTTTAGTGAAACCAAAAATAATGGGATCTAATTGATAATATCTTTCCAGCGAATCCGAATAATCAAAATTTCATAGCGGGAATCGAAAGATATGTCCAGTTGAAAATTCTGAATAGTCGCTATGGAATTCAGGCCCTTAAAAATGGACATTTTGCAAACGACCTCGGATTTCGACGAAACCAGTTTTGTTGGGTCCGTGATGTCAAGTTATTGCTGGATTCCAAATTTCATAATTTTTCGAATCAATATGTGAGTGTGGCATAGGAAAACGCGTTTGACCAGTTTTAGTTGATTTTAATCGACTGCAAAATGGCCAATTTTCCAACGGCCTCAGAATTCGACGAAACTAGTTTTATTAGGACCGTATCGTCAATACGAAGCTAGAAAATATTTTTCTAGAATTTTTCTAGTTAGTATGTGACCCCGGTAATTTGAAATGTACGTTTTAAAATTCAATAAAGTGATTTAAATGTAAATTTAACGGAAACTGATTCAAACGATCGAATCAACATACGAAACATGTCCCATTGTGTTCGGAATGGGGGTGAAACGCCATGGACGACAGGCGGTGGGCCTCGTTTCGAGGTCGTATGTAAAAGTCAACTTTTTTTGAATTAAATAATTAAAAAAAAAACCTTCCTCCTTTAACTCTGCCCCCCCCCCCCCCCCCCCCGTTTATTTTTTTCTCAGAATCTAAAAAAAAAAAAAGAAGAAGAAAAGACGGAGACCCCTCCCCATCGACGTTGACGCCGACGCCGCCCTCCCTGGCACCACCGCCTCCACTTCCCCCCGTTCATCTCCTCCCCCTCGCGACCCAACCCGCTCCCTCACCGACGAACAAAAACCCGATCCCGTTGAACCCTACCTCGGATCGATTCACCACCCCCAAATCAGGTCGCCGTTCACCGCTTCCCACCCCGGATCCGCCAGTGCCACGAGGCCCCACATCGCGCAACTACCCTGAGTGCACCCGCCGCCTGGAGCTCCGACGGCAAGCTCCCTCCGTCCGATCAGACGCGGCTGAACTGCCTCCGTTGACCACTGCGAAGAGCCCCCCCCCCCTCTGAAAGAAAGCAGTAAGTTTTAACTTTTAATTTAGCTTGTAAAACTGGCTTTTATGCTAGGTTAAAACTGATTTTTGAAGTGTATAAAAACTGAGTTTTGATGAGCTAAAAAACTGATTTTTTGACGAGCATAAGAACTGATTTTTGTTCAACATAAAAACCCGGTTTTTATTTATACAAAAGAGTAATGATTTTTATAGTATGACTGGTAATAAAAATATGACCTTTGTTGGGAGGAAAGCGTTTTAAAAATATAATCTTTACAGTATAAGAAGTTAAATAAAAATGTGAACTTTATTTTTATAATGAAGGGATGAAAATAAAAATTCGATCTTTATATAGTAGCGATAATAAAAATCCGATTTTTATACATATAGCGAATTAAAAATAGGATTTTTATATACTAGAGAATATAAAAATGTGATTTTTATAAACTTCATATTTGAAAAGGCGTAAACTTCATATTTGAAAAGGCGAAAACTTCATATTTGAAAAGGCGTAAACTTCATATTTGAAGAGGCGAAATCTTTATGTTTGAAAAGGCGAAGACTATATTTTTATAATAGCGAAGTAAAAATTTGATTTTTATATATTGAACATCGAAGTAAAAGTATGATTTTTATATATTGAACATCGAAGTAAAAATTTGATTTTTATATATTGAACATCGAAGTAAAAGTATGATTTTTATATATTGAACATCGAAGTAAAAGTATGATTTTTATATATTGAACATCGAAGTAAAAATATGATTTTTATATATTGAATAACGAAGTAAAAATGTGATTTTTACATATGTAGTGGCTACGGGCAAAGAAAGTGATATCGACGAGAACAGTGAAGATTTCCTGCATTGGAAGTGCCGTGGAGTTAGGATAGCTATTGGTGAGAATTTCTCACCTTTCAATTTCTTTTTCTAATTATATATATATACTAGGATGCAGACGGTGCTTAGTAGCACCCGACACAATCGTCCACAGACCATGGACTTGTTTGTTTGATTGCAAAAATTAGTTAGATTATTTGATTGAAATTGAATTGTGTGGTGAAATGAATTGATTTGGTGATGTGTGAATGGCGTGGGCCTTCACTAGACCGGGGATAAGGCTAGGCCTTGTCCCGTTTCTAGTATCGTGCCGTTATGCCGCCGAAATTTTCTAAAATAAGTTAGAAAATAAAAATATCATTTTATTTAAAGAATGAACTGAATAGAAAATTCATAGGTTGAATAAAATAGTTTGATCGTTAAAAATATAATTTTTAACGTGAATGTGAATAAATAAATATTCATTTACAAAACAGACGGTTTGTTTATGTACACCTATTTGAAGGACATTGATTGGGTCGATAAATTTTACACATCGCCCAACTGCACAAATAAAAATCTGTGTTTGATTGCTTGAAACCCCACACGGGTATTGGGATGATATTTGACGTACACTAATCCCGATTGTTTAGTTGTATGTCGATCGATTGATTGACAGGCTGTTATAAGCGTTGAATATTTATATTTGATGCTTATACAGTGTAGAATGCACTTTGGATGATGGTTGATTATTCATCGTTGTTGATAAATACATGTGTTGTAGAAAATCCATATAATTAACATTATATGGTAATTGATTGGGTCTCATTCCAGTTTTGAAATAGAAATATTTGGAAAAAGAAATATTTGAAATAGAAATATTTGAAATAGAAATATTTGAAATAGAAATATTCGAAATGGAATATTTGAAAATGTCAATATATGAAGCCGTGTTGATTAGATTGACGCCATTTTGACGTGAAAGATATTTATATCGATTTTATTCATTTTATAATGAATATCGAAAGTGATTTCAAAATCTAATATTTTGAAAAGAATTGAATTCGAATTGAAACTGAATAGAATTGAATTCGAATTGAAATTGAGTAGATTTGAAATTCGAACTATATAGAAGGAAATTCGAATTGAATTTGAATGTAAATGAATTCGAATAGAAATCGATTTGAAATGAATTTAAAATGAATTTATATTGTAATATTCAATTTTGATTAGAAATTGAATATGAAGTTGAAACCGTTTTGAAAACGAATTTAAAACGATTTATAAAGCACGTTTTGAATTGAAATCGACGAAGTATATATTATATATATTATATATATAATAAAAAGTGGCCTGAATAGAACGCGCCGCGGTAGTTCGTGAATTTCGACCATTTATTTCAAACGGACATTACGGGAGATCCGACCGTCGGATTCTCCTAAAACCGGAACCGTTGGGTTCGTATCGAAAAGAGCTTTCTAACGAATGTGATAAATTAGAAATCTAACGGTTGGATTTGGAATTATGTCCAAATCAAATTCGAAAAAGGTCGCTGTAAGTGCAGTTCGATGGCCATTGATGGAAATCGACTGTACGGGCCTTGATAAAATTATTAAAAATAGTAATAATTTGTGTAAAATCATAGGAAATGATTTAGAAAGGATTGGGATGAAAAACTCCATATTTGAAAAGATAAAAATAGGTTTTTATCGAAATGAACTAGTTTGAACTAGAATTATATTTCTATTTATTTTTTAATAAATGAATTGAATTTGAAATGGTTTTAAAAATAACCAGAATATCCAATGATTGCATTGGAGGGGATTTGAATCGAAATTGTCTTCGGAATATTTCGATGTTGGAATTCGTGATTATACAGGTGTTGTTATGGAAATTTGAAAGATATATATTTATATCGTTATTTCCAATACGGCATTTGTTAGTCGTAGAATTCGATATTGAATATAAGCCGATATATTTTCTATTCAGAGCCTTGTATTGAATATCGAATGTGATTTGGGTTTGTCGTGAATGGTGTCTTCACTAACACTGTTCTTGAACCCAGTTGAGAAATGATTAAATCTTTTTATTTAGATTTAATGAAGTGTACCAATTAAATGATATTTAATTGGAATTGAATTGATATTGATTTTTGGGTTTATCGTGAACAGTGTTTTAAATATCACTCGTTCTTTAATCCGATAATTAATGAATGTGACTTTGGGTTTATCGTGAACCGTGTTTTAAATGACACGGATTCTTTAACCCAGTTAAAGATTAAAACTAAGTGGAGTTTTAATGAATCTTTAAATAGATTGAAAAGATCGAGAATGGAGTATCACCAGTTTTACTCCAAGCGATAGTTAAATCTTTAATTAGATTGGAACGTGAAATGGTAATTGAATTACCAATAACACTGTGGTGTTAGATATGAAGTACTACCAGTTTTACTTCATGGGATGAATAGGTTGGGATTGGGAAAATAAAATAAATGATTACTTCGATGTGGTTCGATAATCCCGACTAGTTGGAATTGATATTCAAAGGAGATTAAAGAATAAATTTAAAGAATTTATCTTGGATAAAATTAATGGGAACTTTTTCCCAAAGTATAGGAATATTTGAATAAAAGAATATTCTGAATTGGAATGAGGCGTATGTTGTGTTTGTGTAACACTTTTATAATATATACGCGAGTTATTCAGAAAGACCGGGTTTATCCCATTCTGAATAACTGATTCGACGAGGTGTCGAAGATGAAGACGGTGGTCGAAGACCAGAAGTCTTCACGTCGTTTGGGTGATTACTGATGATCTTGATTGGGCTGTACACCCAAGAAGATGGAAACAGTTGGTGATCGTCCAGACGTACTTGGAGATCGATGGATATGCGGGGTACTAGGTGCCTCCGGTTTCGTTCAGACCCAGAACGGACTTGTAAATGGACTGTGTGTCTGACATTGGATTTTAGTCTGTGTGATTGATCTTTATTAAATATATATCTGTTTAGCGGCGGAGAATTTATTCTCTTGCTTAACGCCTTTCTCAGAGACGTACGAGCTCAGGGGTTATATATTGATGGATATCAAACGCATGGAGTGAATTGCCTGTGTGGCATGCCTAAGTGGCAAATGATCAAGGCTTCTGTTGAAAAGCAAAGTCTTGTGGTTGATGATCAAAGCATGGCCTTTGTGGCGTAGCTTTGTGTAACGTTTACTTCGCGAGTTTCACACCCGGTATGAACCAAAAACGGGAGAGGACCTCAGGGAGGGCATGCGTTTCTTTCTAGCTAGAAGTGGCGTCAGTGGTTTTACACACCCTGACGAGTTTGACTTATGTGGTTGTTGCTGTTGCGAGGCGCCTTGGATTGATCGGTCGTTCTCGAACCGATGGAGTCGTTTAGTTGGCTCATTTACGCCCTAAAGGGCGGAGAAACGTATTGTTTAGGCACTATAATCCACATCGGTGGACCGGCCCTGACGATCTAAGGGGCAGTTGCGGCTGCTCCGGAGACATGGGCTAGATTGTCTCGAATCGGTTGAGGACTATCTTTTGCCTCGGTTCATGGATGGAAACCCAATTTCCAAATACGTGACATTTGCGGTTTTATTCGTAGAGCCTAGTATGGCAACATAGTGGGATGGGGCGCTCATGCCGCCTATGATTGATACTTATGATTTGAAGTTGTTTATACACTATGCACTTATAATAGTATCAAACGATTTGTTTAACCGTATCAAGCATTCTTTGGCTGTTATAAGGGAAAACCCTATCCTCGGCTGCGTTGCATTGTGTGATGGGACCTGGGTCTTATAACAGCTTCATTTTTCTTTATTTAGCATTGCGCTGTTTGTTTATGCACTGGTATTCTTGGGAGGAAACCCGTTCCGTGTTATACGGCGTGGTCCCTTGATTTACCTAACTTTAAAATAAAGATTTATAACTGTTTTAGTTCTCACACCAGTCCCATGACTGACCTGGAGTTTATTGTTTTGACCTAAACTCTGGGTGCCCCTATTTTGACACGGGCAGCTAGTAGTTTTGGTTTTGCAGATTTATATTCACAGGATCCTGGTTTACAGCTGGAACGATATCCGGAAAGCTTTGTATCCGTATATCTCTTCTAGTTGTGTATTGTATTATTTTCCGCTGCGATGTATTTAAATATAATTTAAATCTCTGATATTTCTGTGTAATGTTCATTTATACTCTGTATATTCTTGTAATCTGATGCATTGTTGTAATATACAATGAAATGTTCTTTTATATGCGTTCTATTTTGTCGTGTTCTCAACGATAGGGCGTTTCGAACGGTCTGGGTCGGTTTAGCGACTGGTTCGGACCGAGTGAAATTCCTGGCCGTCACACCTACAACCCCAATTATCAGATTTAGGCATATAAATTTAAACAACACCAACGAAAAAAATTGACATTACAAAAAATATATAAATTTCTCACTCACCTTGAAAAGATTTTTCAAAATCTTAGAACTGAATTGCACGTTTTAGGTTTCATTTCCAAATCCATATAACATTTATAAAAGGGGAGGCATACGTATTTGTAGATCTAGATAAAGATTTGGAATAAAGAAAGAAAGAAAGATTGAAAGCCAAAGGAATTTACCTTACTCGCAGAACCCATCTTTTCTTACAGATCCGAATTCATTTCCCCAAATCCTTATAATTAAAATTGAAATCTATATATTTGAATAAAATTTGGAAGAGACTAGAGAAGAGAAAATGGCAGAGCATGGTTGTTTCCTTTAGGAAATATGAGAAAAGATAGGGGGTTTAGTCCTTTATTTATCGGTGTTGAAAAGACCATACACTATTAGATTTAAGTTCACAAAAATCCATCTACATATATTTAGTGTTCCCCACAAAACCAGTAGCTACGGTCGAATTAACCAGACAGGTCGCTAGAGTGGTTGACCACCTTGGTCGACCTAGTTGTGCGGGGGTAGTGTCCTAATAATAATGGAGTTAACTACTTTGTTTATTTTATTTGTTATTCATCCAAATTTGTTTTTCTTTTGTAACTTATTCATATGAACCCCGTTCAAGAAACCTTAAATATGAAAATGACTATAATCCATTAAAGACATAATAGTGCAAGTTTCATGGTCAGAATTCATCGTTTGCTCAAATTCCATTTCTAGGACCTAACAAAACAACTAGTTTAGTTGACGATAAATTTCAGGGTGTTATAGGATAACATTGCAAAATCAATCATAACTCTCAATTTTGTCAATTTCAAAAATTAAATGGTTAACACCTTTACAAAACCACTAAATGATAATACTTTTATAAAACTTCAACGTGAACTTGGAATTTGTTCTCCAAAAGATATAGTGTAATGTGTGTATATATATTATAACTTCAATAAAAAATGTTCTTATAAAATAGTCGTAACAACACAAACCCTGGTGTGTTTAGATATTTCATGAAATGCTAAAATCCAAGTCCATTAAAGTTCGAATTGAGGTTTTGATACCCTGCAAATAAGCAAAGATAAATATATCAAGGCTCAAGTAAATAACTCACTTCAAAAATGATTAAAGTATAATAGTGTATATATGCACTCACCAAGGGAGTGACACTTTCTAAACCAAGTGTCTATAAGTCGAATAATATTTTACTTCTATTAAACCTATGGGTTGTTATGAGAAAGGGGTCAAAACTAATGTTCAGGTGAATGGAAAATTATATACTTTCAAGCATAACACAACAAATAACGTTCTACTACCATCTTTATTATATTAGGTTTATTAAAGTTAAATTACTCTCATCTCTTCACGTTAATTGCACCCATCTACTTCCAAGTAGATCCGATCTAATATAAAATATACATATGTAATTATATGCCATTAGACCATCTTGGTCCTAGGTACTACCCATAGTACCTTCGTATTCTCCCTAATAGGTTTTCACCTTCTCTCTACGAGAGTGCTGAGATTATGTATGTAAAGGCCATCTTCATAGACCTACAATACATATGTTCTATCTTTGATAAGAAAAAGTGTAAATCTATACACAATGGACCTCTCCAATGCCTACATTGTGTATATTTACAATGGACCGCTCACATAATCGTTCTTTCTATACTTGTGAGTCTATGGGTGTCGCTATTCCACACTTTGTACGCAACTCAATCAAGGATTTACTACAGCTATAAAGGCCTGCTTCATTTGGCCTACAAAACAGATGCTCTTTATAGCTGTCTCTTTCTCAGCGCGGCACTACAGAGCCACCGCTCATCTTGTCTGAAGGCGTTTCTCATGGGTTATTAGTGTTGCCTTAAAACAAACTAAAGAAACCATGTGGCATTGCAACATCAATTCATCATCTATAGTGAAATATCATTAGCTTACAGAGGTCTAACCTAAGATTTCCCCCATCTTGCTACTGACCGATGATGCCTGATACGCTGAAGGCTACTATCTTCCAAACAAATGCCAAACAACAAGTCGCATGAATATGCAAACCACCCATCAGCCTTTAGACTGCCTAATGCAGTCAAAGCATACCCTCTTGATGAACTCTACCTACCATCCCTCAAATGAACTGCCTATATGCCTACATCGGAGGGTCATCCTGGGTTACCCATCACGTCTCGTTAAAACCACTTGTTTACCCATGTCGAACAACTAATTGTTCTTTGTTGGTCAGACTTCCTTGACTCGAAAGGATCTATGATGGACCACCAGTGTTGCCTATATTTAGGTTTCTCTTAGATTTCTCTAAACGTGTCTTATGAGGTTGCGACCTATCCTTTTATTAGACACTATGTCTAATCTTTTATTATGCGTTTAGAATATCTTTTCTTTTCACTTGCTTACTTTATTCTTTCATTATGATATATAATCTCTTTTAGGTTCTTTATCGTTACATAACAGTATCAGTCCGAAAACTATACCTACCTACCATAAACTACTTATCATAATAATTATTTTCTTCTTCGTCTTTATCTAAATGTCTTAAAGATAGATATTCACTTATTTCTTTATTTACCTTTTACATCATTACCGTTCAAGTCTTTTCTCTTTTCTTTGTCCGACCAAGTAATCAACATGACTATTGCCCTTTTCTTTTACCTTCACCCTAATCGGTATACTTCTATTTTTCTAACTACTATTGTAAGTTTTACTCTTATGAGACTAGTCATATTCTAGTAGGTTGATTACTGGGCGTTATTCAAATTCTACTTCCATATTTGCTGTAAAATATTTCCTTGCATAGTAATCTGTGATTACAAGACATATTTTTTGTTCTTTTCCTTTTTGCTAGATGGTACAAAATAGAATAATGTCTTTATTTTGTACTAATTTTTCTTCTTTTAACTTTATTCCTGTAATTACATTTACTTCTTATTTCTGAAACTTGTAATATGAAAATCTATTCTTTTCCAACTAACCAAATATTAGTAGCTCCAAAATAAGATTATATTAAATCCCTTTTTATTTCATTTTTACATATTTAATACTATTAGTGTATATTTTCTCATATTTAGGCTTATGCCATTTTCCCTTCATTTTAAGCCCAAACTTACTTATATATTCAGATTTATTCTTGTTAGAATAACTTTTACATCTAACTCTAATACATTTAACGCTTACAATTTACTATGTATAACTTGAATGAACTAATTATTGTAATTGGCCTAAATATAACAATGTCCAATTTTAATAATCAAAAAGGGAATCTAATGATATCATATATCATCATCATAAAAGATATATAATTTAATCCATTTACTTGTAAAAGGACTCCAAAATCCCATATTTTATCCAAATCCATTCTTATTATTCATAATCTTTCCTTTTATAATCCCTATTCGGAACCATAAATTGGAAGTTATATGGATCTATAAATCTCTATCTAAATAATATAATTTAACTAATCATGAAAATAAGATCTGAAATCTAACCTCATATAAATGACCCCTACATAGATCTAAAATCCATTCCTCCAATTTGTAAATTGGATGGCCGAAATCTAAAATGCATAAATTCTACAAAATTGGAAGAAAAAGAAAAATAACAGGGCTTCTGTGCCCATTCAAAATAAAATGAGTTTCGAGGCTAGCCCTACGGTTTATTTATAGGAGTTCAAAACAACTTGATTCATTGGATCAAAAAAGGGTAAAATATGTATGTTAAAAAGTCCATGATTACGCATTCTAAAACGTGTTTGGGTTAACCCATGTCCCTAGGCGACGGACCTATAGGTCGACCTGACCCTTACATAGGTCGACCCAACAAGATCAAAATGCATGAATAATACATTGTTTTAATTTTTGAGTTAACTATATTTTTAAACCATTGTTTATGTTTATAAGGTTATGTTTTAAAACTTTAATTCATCCTTTAATTCCATTTATTTCTTGACTTATTTTCGCTTTTGACATATGTTTGATTTTTTAATCCATACGTAGTTTATCTCCCAAATTCCCACATATATAAGTTTTTGAAATAAACATATACACGTGTGCGTTTGCACATGTAATTATTTCTTCGATGCCGAACCTTGAACGTCAATAAATTTCCACATGAACTCCATTCGGAGTGTAAGTGTATGTAAATTGATCGGAAATGTCCACAAACGCCATTTTATAAGTGTCGTGGCCAAATTATGACAATTCGAATAATGTTTATTTTCTCTGTTTAATAATTAAATCATATTAATCTTTTATTCCAAAAAAAATTGGGTGTCATATTTTCCCACCCTTTAGGAATTCCATCCCCAGAAATCGGCAAGAGTAAAACCATGTAATCTCTTGCACTTATATAGTCACATTCATTTAGTGTACATCTAGTTTTGCAACCATCCGTGTTATTATGCAAAGTGTATCACATCATGAAACATATGAATGTACATGAATTTTTAAGCGCTACATCCAATATAAATGTTTTTTCTTTAAAAAAAACTCTTTTCAAAACGTGATGCAAACACACAAAATATACTTGCAATACTCAGTGGATGTAATCTTTTGAAAATAAAACTTTTCCATCCAGTTTCTCCCACATGTCTACTAAATAGAAGCGTATCAACCTAATTTTTGCATCAGAACCCTTATTAGGTAACTTTCAATATTCGAATTATAGAAAAAAAAATTCTTAATTTTTTTTATGTTTAAAAAAAGCTAGAAAATGGAAAAGTCTACATTTTCCACTTCGCTTTTACGCTTGCTTTCCTCGTACTTGGGACTTCTCTCAGTGCTTTATCAAAAATCCTATTTTTCCAAGTACGATTTATATAAGAGAAAACTTCTTATTAAATTCTCCAAATATTATACGAAAGACTTTAATTTTATTTTCAATTTTTTATTCCTTATTACTGTAACTGTCTTTATTTAACTTCCTCGTTTCCTTTTTGGTTTAATTTTTTCATTTATTTTCATTTTATTAGTTGTGTTCGATGTTTATATTCTTTTAGAGTGATCATTGTGGAAATACCAAAAAACATCTTACTAATAAGCATTGATTTTACAACAATCAATACATGGCACTTATGTATAGGTATATACTACTAAATGGAAAGAAAAAATAAATCCTATTTTATGATACATTTATGAATCTTTGGACTTAGTCTTAGTTGAGAAACTGCCTACAAGTCATTCTAGAAATCTCTTCAAAAGGCTTCTCACACTTTTATTCTCTTAGTGAAACGACCCGAAATCCCCCTTACGGGAAAGCCCGGATTGCTTTGAGAACACGATGCACCAGAATATAAACAATAGAATATTTTATTGCTATTACAACAATTTGCATCAGAGTACAAGAACATTTCAGAGTTCATTTAATTTACAACAACAAAAAATAGAGATTTAATTACATAACAGCGCAAAAATACATACATAAATATAATGTACAACGGAAATCATCTACAACCACAACTGAAAGAAATACACGGATATGAAGCTTTCCGAATATAGCTCCAGTTATAATCCAGGATCCTATGAAAAGAGGTATCTGCAAAACCAAAACTACTGACTGCCCGTGTGGAAAATATGGGCACCCAGAGTTTAGGTAGAAACAATAAACTCTAAGTCAGTCATGAGACTGGTGTGAGAACTAAAACAGTTATTAAATCTTTAATTCAAAAGTTTGGAAATCATGGGACCACACGGTAAAACATGGAACGGGTTTACTCCAAATGAATCTCAATTTAAAATAAAACAACGCTACGCTTTTTGGAAAATGAAGCTATTATAAGACTCAGGTCCCATCACACAATGCAACGCAAGCCGAAGGATAGAGCTTTCCCTTATAATAGCCAAACATGCTTGGTACATTTAAAAACAAACCATTTTGATATTACTATAAGTGCATAGTGTAAAAATCATTCTTCACAAATAAATATATCAATCATAGCAGACGTAATGTACTACGACTACATAGATAGGTTACAATTCAAAACCGCAAAGGTTCGTATTGGAAATGAATTCCATCAATGACTGAGGCTTTCTTGCTATCTCTACATTGAATCCAAGACTCGAAAGAAATCATATTGACATGCTTTCAATTTTTACATTAAATCCAAGGCTCAAAATAGTGATTCCAGATCAACATGCACTCAATGTGTTACCCTAATCAGGGGACTATCTGGCACCCTTCACACTATGACAGTGGAGTAAACCTTTCAACCGGTGCTCCCTGATCCCACAGCCCTCAGTGTAGAATCACCCTATAAGTGCTCCCAGATACCAGATTCACTCTTGTTGTTTATTATCCTGCCTTAATCATTCACAGGTTGTGAAACTCGTCGAAGTCACATCTCGACACACAAAGCTATGTTATATGAAAGCAATGCTTTGATCTTCATCCACAAGACTCTGTTTTTCAACAAAAGCCTTATCCATGCACTCGGCATGCCACATTATCAATCCATACCGTACCATTGATTTCCACCAATATATAACCTCTAAGCTCGTACATCTCAGAGAATGGTGTTAAGCAAGAGAATAAATTCTCCACCACCAAACAGATATATATTTAGCAGAGATCAATGAATACAGTATAAAGGAATACAATGTTAGACATATCATCCCCTTTGCAAGTCTGTTTTAGTTCCAAATGAAACTGGAGGTACCTTATTCCTCGTCCCATATGTCCAATATAAAAGAGAGGCCCTCGCATATCCGGCCTATCTCCAAGTACGTCTGGATGATCACCACTTATTACCTTTTCTTGGGTGTACGGCCCAATCAAGACATCAGTAATCATCCATTCGATGTGAAGATCCCCGGTGTTCAACCACCGTCTTCATCGTCGACTTTCAATTGTCGTATCAGTTATTCAAAATGGGATAAACCCGGTCTTTCCGAATAACTCACGTATCTTAAAATCCAGTGCTATAATAACACATTATACGCTTCATTCCAATCCAGAATATTATTTTTATTCAAATATTCTTATTTTAGGGAAAGGTTCCCATTAATTTTATCAAAGATAAATTCTTTTAAATTTATTCTTTAATCTTCCTTTGGATATCCATTTCAAAAGATTTTATTTTCTTTATCCACAATTCTAAACCAAATTAAGGTCTACAATACTAGTCGGGATTATCGAGCTGTACCGAGGTAATCGTTTATTTATTATTTCCAATCCCAACCTATTCACCCCATGTAGCAAAACTGGTAGTACTCCATATCTAACACACATGGTGTTATCAGTAAATTTAATTACCCTTTTCACATTCAAATCTAATTAAGGGTTCAACCATCATCTGGAGTAAAACTGGTGGTACTCCATTCTCGATCATTTCTCTTGTTTGATAAATTTATTTATTTCATTCACTTTCCAATCTAATTAAAGATTCATTAAAACTCCATTTCAGTTTTAATCTCCAAAAATCATCACTTAATGATTATTCAACTTTAGGAAAATTAATCCTGCCTTGAACTGGGTTAAAGAACCAATGTGTTTAAAACACAATTCACGGTAAACCCAAATCACCTTCCATTAACTGTGGAATCTTCACGGAAAACAGATCAATATATAATCGATATAAATTTCCGTATCAAATCAATACTATAAATGGAATAACAGCAAAGCCCTTTTAAATTCCATAAATAATAAAGGCCTTCCTTTACAGAAGCTCATCTCAATTATTACCAAATCGAATTTCATTCAATTCCAATTTCTTTTATTAAATTGGGAAACTTTTCTTCGGAAAATTTCCATTAAATCTTAAAAAAAAAGATTTATAAATTCCAAATCATCTCTTCACTGTTAATTGGGTTAAAGAATGAATGTTATTTAAAACACAGTTCACGATAAACCCAAAAATCCAATTCTTTTATTCAATTCCAATTAAATATTAATTAATTGGTAACTTCTCTAAATCTTATTTAAAAGATTTATTCTATTCTTAACTGGGTTTAAGAACAGTGTTATTAAAGATACCGTTCACGACAAACCCAAAATCAAATTTGATATTAAATACAAGGCTCTAAATAGAAATTTTATCGGCTTATATTCAGTATCAAGTTCTGAACTAACGGATATCGTATTGGGAATAACGATATTTGTATCTTCCAAATTCCCATAACAATATCCGTATAACCATGGAACCCAATATCGAAATATTTTGAAGATTATTTCCATTCCAATTCATTTCAATTCATACCTTGGAAAATTTTGGTTACTTTAAAACCCTTTATAAATCCAATTTATTATTTTAAAAACCATTGGATTATTAATCTAGTTAATAACTAGTTCGTTTAGACAAAAATATATTTTTATCTTTTCAAAACTTGGATTTAATCGCCCAAAATCTTTCAATCATTTACTATGATTTTACATAATTTTTCTATATTTTTAATAATTTTATTAAGGCCTTTACAGTCGATTTCCATATACGGACATCGATCTGCACGTACAGCGACCTTTTCTGGAATTGATTTGGATATATTTTAATATCCAACTATTCAAATTTAAATCTCTTATATTCATTGGAAAGCTTTTTTTGGTTAGAACCCAACGGTTTCGGTTTTAGGAGAATCCGACGGTCAGATCTCCCATTACGTCCATTTGAAGTTAATGGTTGAAATTCGCAAATGGTCGTTGCGTGGCGCGTTCTATTCAGGCCATTGTAATATATATATATATATATATATAATATTATACATATTTCATCGATTTCCCTTTAAAACGTATTTTATAAATTGTTTATGAATTCGTTTTAAAACGACTTTAACTTCATTTTCAATTTTTAAATCAAAATTGAATATTCCATATCATTATAATATTAAAATGATATATATTTTCAAAATATCAGATTTTGAAATAAATCCTATTGATATCCATTATAAAATGAATAAAACCGATAAACAAATCCATTCGAGTTTAAAATGGCATATATACTTAACTCGGCTTCGTATATTTATATATTTTCGTGTCCATCCAAAATCGGACGTCAAAATCTTATTTTGATTCTTCATTGAATATTATTTAAAAATATTCGTTCTTTAATCGAATTCTTCACTGAATATTATTTTAAAATATTCGTTATTTTAAAATATTATTTATTTTAAAATATTCTTTACTTCTGAATCGGAATGCGACTCAATCAATTACCATATAATTTCAGTTATATGGATTTCATACATCACATATATTCAACAATAATGATAAATAATCATCAAACAGTCAATTCACATCCAGAGTGCAATTTACAATTGTATAAGCATTGAATAATTAAATAACGCTTATTACAGTCTATCGATCAATTGATTGACATATAATTAAATTCAGGGGAGATGTGAATAAATTATCGTCCCCAGACCCGTGTAGGGGTTCCAAACAACAACAGTCGATTCAAAATAATCACTGGTTAATAAATTTTACCAGTTCTAATTTGATTTGAATCATTTTTCTAATTAGCCAATTTTCACTGTTTAAATTATAAATTGATATTTATAATTTAATTTCAACTATCACAAAATAATATTAACTTATTTTTAATATTTTAAACATTTCAGCATCACAATCAACACGCAATACAATCAATTAAATCGTCCATGGTCGGTGGACGAGG
Organism: Allium sativum; assembly: GCA_030737875.1. NCBI lineage: Eukaryota > Viridiplantae > Streptophyta > Magnoliopsida > Asparagales > Amaryllidaceae > Allium > Allium sativum. Next base: position 298,106,104 of record CM060925.1, on the reverse strand, counting down.
GAGGTGAGTTAACAGGCACAGTATACAATTTATAATGATTAAAACTGATAAAAATCTACATTGGTAGTTCTGTATATTTTTATACATGAATATAATGATAAGATAAAATATAATTTAGTTAGAAGGAGTTCTCACATCTATTTCCACTCCGCCAGTGTTTATTTCTGTATTTCTGTACTGTTCGGATTCAAATTCGCCTCAAATTTAGTTTGCTCCAAATTGTTTTTAGTCAGTTCCATGTTGAAGCTCTCTTTTCTTCAATTCCAACGGATCTGAAATCGTTCGATTCCGGTTCCGTATGACAAAGATATGGTCTTTTTAAATTTTAATTACATAAATAAAAATAATTAAATAATTAATTTAATTAAGATTTCTTAACCACTTTAGTATCTTAATCATCATCATTCTAGGCCACTGTCGACTTCACAATGCCACCACCTCCGCTTCCTTAGTTGATCGGACCAAGATCCGAGGTTGCTACGTTGAAGACCCTTGCACCACCATCCATCGTCGGTTGCAGCGGCGAGTGCGACGCCTCCCAGGCGTCAGAATGTGGCTTCGAACGGAATGGGTTCGAGCACAAAAATCGAGGTGGATGCGTAACCAAATCTGATCATCATCTTATGGATATGGAGATCATTAACCCTCTACAGTTTTTGTTTTATGAGCATCAAGCGAAATCGTGTGGATTGATTTTGATTAAGGAAGAGAAATGGGAACGCGATGGCCATTTATCAAGAACTTGCGGCGCTACAGATAGAAGAGGCTAGGGTTTCGGAGGGGGTATTTATATAATTAATATTTTATTATATTTAATTCTTTTAATTTCAGAAATGCATGTTTACTGATATGAACTCCAAATCAAACCCAACGACTGTCGCCCCTAGCCAAGTACCCCTATTTCGGACATAATGGGATATGTTTCGTAAGCCAATTAGACTATTTCGATCAGTTTTTCTCAAAATTAAAATATAAATCAATATATTTTGAATTTAAACGTACATTTTAATTTACCGGGGCCAATACTGACTCCAAAAATTACAAAAAAATTATATCTAGCTATGTTTTGATGATACGGTCCTAACAAAACTAATTTCGTCGAATATGGAGACCATTTGAAAAATGACCCTTTTCTAGTTGATTAAATTTAAACTGAAATTTCAAAACACATTTAAATTCGCCATGCTCACATATTTAATCCAAAAAATATGAAAATTGAAAATGGAGGTCTTCGCAAAATGGCTATTTTTAAGGGCTATATTTTATATTAAAATATATATAAATTCCATAGTGACTATTCTAAATTTTAAACTGGCTATAACTTTCAATTTATATTATGAAATTTAAACTTTTCACATTCGTTAGAAAGATATTTTTAAACAAATTCAAATATTTTTGGTTTTAGTGAAATCCGATTTATTTTGAATTCCGTGCATTCATTTGAAATTTAAAATCGAATTTTCAAACTACCGCGCTATTTCAAACTCTATTTATAATTAAAATAAATTTATACGTTCTAACTTCAATTTAAATAAATTTTAAATCGTTATTATTTAAAATAAATCATTTTAAATCTTCAAAACCATTGAAATAGCTAAAATAAAAAAATTAAATTGGTTCTGAAATTCCGGGTTGTTACACTTAGTCCCCCACCTATCATAAAGTTAGTTTCTATTTGCAACTGGGCTTGTCAAACAAAAATAATATAGTTGTGCCCCCATTTCAGTCCTCATGAATGAGCCTTACTTATGGGTTATCTAATCGGTACGGCCCTCGACTATTATAAAGATGGTTATTGTCTACTCTGTCATGAATGTGTCCACTAAATCTTTTTTACTTTTCATGGTAATCCATTTTTCTTCTATTATAATGAATTATAATAATTGCTTTTCTTCTTTACAATTTATATTAGTTATATGTAAACTCTATTCCCACATGAATTAACCAACTTTTTCCAATTAGTTTGCATCCTTTATTAAGTCTCTATTTATGTGAAATCTCTCTTTCTATTATTTCCACATAAATTACATGGGTCTGAATTTACCTTTAGCCTTTCTCATATTTGAATGGTAACTACTTGGAAGGCATCATTCATTGATTTCCTTTTTTTCTAATTCCCATATACTGTTTTATGTCGTATGAGTGTTAATTATCTCTCATTGTCCTTTCTTTATCCACTCTTAATGCTTTCTATGATTACTACCCAAAACTGGTAGAGGTATGCCTTAATATCAAATTTATAGTCTGTGTGTATACCAAAATAATTCTCCTAGGCTTAATCTAGTATCCTTGTATACTACGAGGATTTCTTTTTACTTTTTCCTTTATGGTCTTATCCACTTTTTCCTCGATTTATTATGAAGCTAATTCCTATCTACTCCCGTTTTAAAAGTTTGATTTGTTTTTTTTTTCAAAAGTTTAATCATTTCAGTAAATAATCTTTCTATCTTTCCCCAATTTATCTTTCCAAAACAATTCTTGAATTTTAAAAACTGTAGTAGATAGGATCAACTACCTTTTATTCATTTTCCTTGCTTTTTTATTCTTCTAGCCATTAACTATTGGCAACGCTTCAACCTATGTTCTAAGAGGGAACTTCTTAAAAAGATAGCGCATAATAAAGGAAAAATGCGTATTTTCTTTGCTTAGCCTTTTCTTCTTTGGTTGTTTATATTTCATTTACTATGACCTATCCATTACTACACTTTTTATTATATTCTAAGGAATATGCACTTTAATACAGTGGAGCTACTTATTATTTTTCTTTTCAAGAAAATCTTTAACACTAAGTTTCTATGAATCTTTCCAAATGAGGATTTTGCATTTTGCGTTAAGTAACAAGAAATACATTTTTCATTTCTTTGTTGAAATAGATAGCACAAAAAATGGTGTTTTGCCCATACTTTGTACATCCCTATCGCTATGCATTTCTCATTATTTATCAAAATATATTTACTTATAAACTTGTCAATTCATAAAAAATCATCTTATAATTATCTTGTTCAATGAATTAAAGTGTGCCACAACCCATACTACTATTGAATGTTTTCATTTTTATTCTTGCTAAATTCATCTAGTTACAAAGGGTTTTATACGCTATTCTAAACTTTATTTTCTAAAGTACCCACTCTATTCCAACTTTTTACCATTTCAATAGAATAGAGTTTTCATGACTTACTTCCAAAAAAATTATCATCCCTTCCACTTATTTTTCCTAACTCCATAATATATCTACACACACGCACACACACACACACTTAATTCATATTTTATAATACTTTAAAATCAGGCATTTTAACCTAATTTCATAAATCCAAAATCTTGCATTTTCAAAGCCTATTTATAGGGTCAGACTCAAAGTGAGTTATTAGTCTCTTTCTCTTACCTAACTCTTTTTTCCATAATAAAATCTAATTTTTCGAAACCACTTTCACTTTATGCAAATTTTTCTAAGATTGTCTATTACTTAGTGTTGAAACTTGTCCCTAGGGCCTTAATTTGTATACAATATGTATGCCTAATCCACTTTTCTTTTCTACAAAAACATTGTTGCCTTTCCCACAATTTTGAAATAACTTCGGAACTTCTAACACTTAACATATAGACACTCAAATTTATACAAAACTTGTTGTACATCCTATCTTATGGTCACTCTAGGACCTACTATTTTTGGATTTTCTAATCCTAACCTGATGTACAAAACTATTATGATTTTTTTTCATATGTTGTTCCTTTAAACGTGTGTTTCTTAGGATCTAAGGGCGTGTGTGTATATATAATATTTATATTTAAAAATACAAGTACATTCACTCATATCTATTTAGGACCTATTAATCCTAGGCTCTGATACCAAATGTAACAATACAAACTCCAATGGGTTCGCCAAATGCTAAAACCAAGTCTGCTGGAATTTGAGTTAAGTGTTTAGTATTCTGCAAATTGATAAAGATAAATATACCATAGCTCAAGTAATCATCTCACAACGTACATGATTAAAATATAATAGTAAATATACACTCACCATGGGAATGACACTTCCTACATGAAGTATCTCTAAGTTGAATAACTTTTGTCTTCTATCAAATCTATGAGTTGTTATGAGGTAGGGATCAAAACATTCTAATGAATGAAAGATTCTATATATTTAAGCATAACACTACATATACCATTTTATTACCATATATGTTATATTAGGTTTATTAACGTTACACTACTCTCATCTGTGCATGTTAATTGCACTCATCTGCTCCCAGTAGATCAGACCTAACAAATAATACACATATGTAGTTATATTCCCTTGGACCATTTCGGTCCTAGGTACTACCCAAAGTACCCTCGTATCCTCCTCGCTAGGATTCCACCTTCTCGCCGCGAGAGTAATGAGACAACATCTACAAAAGTCCACTTATAAGATCTACAATACTGATGCTCTATTGTCCAATAAGAAATCATGCAAAATGCATCTACAATGGACCGCTCCAATGCCTACATTGTGGATATCCATAATAGAATGATCAAATGCCTAAGTTGAGAACCTATAAGTAACTGTCCTATCTATACTCTTGAGCCCATAGATGTCACTGGTGCACACTATGTAGAGAACTAAGTCAGGGATTCACTATATTTGTAAATGTTTGTTTCATAAGTCCTACGATATAGATGCTCTATATGGTTTGTCCCTTTCTCAGCATGGTTGTGGCCCGCGCAGTCATCCCTCAACTAGTTGAAAGGTGTTTCTCATGGGTTAATGGTATTTCCTAAAACAAACAAATTAAAGCAATCATGTGGGGTTGCCACCTAAATCCAACATCCCGATAGTGAAATACCATTGGCCTATAGAGATATAATACAAGCCATTCCCCGTACTCATTATAGACTAATGATGATCGAAACCTGGGAGGTTACTATTCTTCTAATAAGCATCAAACAACAAGTTACAGGCATATCCAAATCACTCATCATCCTTTAGACTTCATGATGCAGTCAATGCATACCCTTTTTATAAACTCTACAGACCCTGCCTCTAATGGACCGCCTATATGCCTACATCGGAGGGTCATCCTAGGGTATCCTCTATGTCCTATTGAAGTCACACAAATTTACATGTGTATATGATTCTTAGACATGTATATTTTATAGGAGAAAGAATTGGAGAACCTTTGTGTGAGGCTGCAATCCATATTTTGATTTATTCATAATTTTCTTTCTCGGTCTGTACTATAAGTAGGAATCCTTGTAGTTTACTTATTTTTCTGTAACTTTTTAGTATGAGTCTGGATTGATTATGCCTGTAGATGTAACGACTAATTTTTTTCTTACCATTTAAGTCGATAATAAAACCAACTCAAATCGTTTAAAACGGCAGATTGTTTTAACCATGGGGCTCAATAAAATTCTGTCAAACAACACATAAAGATTACAGACACAAAATAGCAGAATGGCTTGTAGTGGAATAAATAATTTAGTAGTTCATGGAGCTACTAATTACAATATCTCAAAACAAATTACATAAAATATCATAGTCAAGATCTAATATGATAGGAAATCTCAGGTACATAACAGCCTAGTATTTAAACAAATGATAGAAATGGAATAACTGAATAACCAAGATAGATATAGCAGATAGATAATAAGTTGAATCCCCAATAGATCTCTATCTCTTAAAAGATTAATCATCAAAGCAAAACTCCCCATTCTGACTCGAGCATCAAGTCAAAAAAATAAACAAAACACTCAAGTCAGGATTAACATATTCAATAATAAATGAACTTCAAGTAAAATGCACAAGTAACTTAAAGAATGTTTGATTCCATTCTTCAAGGGTGCAATAAACTATATATTATATAATACAGTACACTATTATAATAGTGCGTATAATATTCAAAATAGCATAAGCGGGATTACATTTTAACCATGTCCCGTTTATAATGTTGTAATCTATACAGATACCGTAAAGTCCACCATAAACTAGTGTCTATCAAAGGGCACTCCATAGGTACGATGCAAATAAAAATCATAGAGCGCTCAATCAGCATAATATGATAAGGCATATGAGGCAATACCCAGAGTAGGATTCTACTAGTTGCACTCCCAGACCGGTGGTAACGCATAGCCGCAACTGCCGCCCATCTCGAAACACACTCCCAAATCAATCACAAAGCAAATGGAGATGGTATCGAAGAAGTAAGTCTAATAGGAGGTGCAACCTCACTGATTCCCGATATAACTCCTGTTTTAATCATTTTAATCATGACCCGAAGATCAAAGCTATCCACCATCGTTCTCTTACTTTATTCCAGTAGCGTTCTCTAAACCATCCTACTTCATTCTGGATACTCCACTACGTGCACAGTTGTTACAGTAATTTCGGGTATTGTCAGAGAGTATGACAATATCCAGCCCCGGTCTCTTTAACAAGCAAACCCTTATTTCACACCATGGTCATTTTTTTATTCAAAATCATATTTAAATATGATAAATCAATATAATAAAAACATTTTTTTATATTCAAATAGTTATGTTCAAAGGTTTCAATGTCGAAAGTCATATTTTAAATATCACAAATCAAATAATAATGATATTGATTTATATTCAAATTATTAAGTTCAAATATTTAAATGTCATAATCATATTTCAAACATATTCATTATTTGATTAAGTTCATAAATATTAAATAAATTTATATTATTAGATTCAGTTCATGATTCAGATTCCTTATTTACAAAATACATTTCTACTTCATAGTCTTATATCTCAAATATCACCATTTCAAAATTATTTATATTATCATTTCGAATTCAACAAATTTGCTTCAAATCAACATTAAACTTCAAATGATGAATGCTTAAGTTCAGTTCATTTCAAAATAGTATTTAAGTTTGGTTATTTAATCCTTTATTCCTAAAGATTTACGTTACCATTAAATCATACTTTAATAAAGTTCATATCAATCTAATCTAAGACTATAATTCTTTAACTTCAACTTTATTTAGATTCAATACATTTACTTAATACATTATTTTATAATCAATCACTAAGTTTCTTAATCATAACAAATTAATTTAAACCCTTTCATTATTTAAATTCAAATCTTAAGATCAGTTTATCTTAACTTGATAAATTTCATTTTCAATTATGTCTTTTAACAAATCAAGTTATAATTTATGTCTAACTTCTCTGTAAAATTTTAATATACTTATAATTTATATAGATATAACTTTATATACTTTTAAAATTTAAATAATGTTTATATTATATTAAAAATATATTAATTTACTTTTAAAACAACTTATATTATTTAAATTTTAAAACGAAGTAATATTATAATTTATGGTCTTAAATTTATTTTTAAAAACATATGTTAAATTATATATATTAAAATTTAAAAATATATAATTTTATTTTAAAAATCTAAATTTAAAGCTTTATTAAATATAAAATATAAGTTTAAATAAAATTCTAAATTTACATTTCTAAAATACTTTTGTCAAATCAGAATATTTTTATAAATTCAGAAAATACTTTTCAAAATAGACCAGCGATGTCCGTATATAATTTTCTACCTAGGCAAAGTGGTATGGATATATATCTTTTCAATCCGTTTAATAGTCAATCTTTGGGAATTTATCATTTCAACCTACATCCCAATGAATTCATTTTTTCATTCCTAAATCCTATAATGTTTTGGGTATGCATAATTTCAATCCGTAATGGTTTTCCAAATCTACAATGAACATGTAGTATAAGAACAAATTATATAACATTTCAAATGAATCATCCATATCAGCATAATTGCAATCAATTTTGTGTCATATATGTCATAAATCTGCATGTCACATGTGCACAAACAAATAATTAGGTTTTCTAAAGTAATCCTAATATTTCATATGCCATTTCAAATCATATTAATTTACATATTGAAAATGTTAATCGTGAGTGAGGATTCTCACCTTGCATGGCAAAATAGAAATAGATGCCATAGGCTAAAATGTACATGGAAGCTGACACAAAAGCAGACATGGCATAATCGAATCAACATGTCAAATCACTAATGTGAATCAACACAAGCTCTAATCACACATTCCAAATCAACTCTCTTATTTTATAAAATATATGTACATTCGCACGAAGAATTTTTTTTTATATTTGTATAAAACACTCCAAACAAAAATATTCTTCCAACCAACAACCACCTGGATTGAACCTAAAACCTCACGCTTCTCATCCTCATGAATAATCACTCCACTATTAATAGCAAACACAACCCAGCCATATACATTTAAACACCTACAACAACTTCACCCTAGCAAACACACAACGTGGCACAACGTGCAAGGGGAAGGCAAGGAGGATGGATTTAGATTTTTACTAAAAAAAAGTGAACAAAATTATGGCCATTCTAGATTAAATTTGAGGATCGGTTAATCTCAAAATTTGAAAATGTCAAAAACATAAAATTGTTTCAAATTCTTTTCTCTTCAGTTAAAAAAACTGGATTTAGATAAAATTGGAAGAAGATACGACCGAAATAGCTATAGATAATTTTTCGAGTCAGAAATCTGAACCCAAAAATGTGTCTGAAAGATTGGTTGTTTCGACTTGGAAAACTTCAAAATCTGAAAATGTATTCAACAAAAAAGTTGAATTTATCTTAATTTTACATTATTTGAAAAAAAGAAAAAGTGAATTTGGTTTCCCCCACTGTTAACACCAAAATTCACACTGGAAAAATATAAAGAAACAGAAGCTTCAACACTAGAAAGTATGAAAGGAAAAGTCATGGGTACAACTATGTCGACACCAAAAGAAGGAGATGAATTCTTATTTCTCCTATAACTTTTGATTGATAAGAGATTAAGGCATGAGACCACTTCCATTGGATTCAGATGATGGTTTCCCATTCCTAGAGTGGTTACATTAAACAAACGAACGTACCGTTTGTGAATAATGGCTGAAATGAGAAAGCTAGAACCTACGGTAGGGTGCAGAAACTGATAGAAAGGTGCAGGAACCTGCGGAAGGGTGCAGAAACTGACAGTAAGGCGAAGGAGCCTGCGGAAGGGAGTAGAAACCAACAGCAAGGTGTAGGAACCTGCGGAAGGTTGCAGGAACCTGCGGCAAGGTGCAGGAACCGACAGCAAGATGTAGGAACCTGCAGAAGAGTCTAGGAACCGACATCAAAAGGGGTCTAGGAACCGACAGTGGAAGGGGTCTAGGAATCGACAGTAGAAGGGGTCTAGGAACCGACAACATAAGGGGTTTAGGAAATGGCAGCAAGACCTAGGAAGCTAGAGACAGTTAGAGAAAGCCAGAAAAAGGTAGAGAAAGCCAGAGAAAGATAGAGGAAGTTAGAGAAAGCTAGAGAAAGCTAGAGAAAGCTGGAAACTGCCAAAGAAAGCCAGAGAAAGGTAGAGAAAGCCAGAAAAAGGTAGAGGAAGGTAGAGGAAGCCAGAGACAGCTAGAGGAAATTGGAGATAGCTACAGGAAGCTGGAGACAACTAGAGAAAGTTAGAGGAAGCTGGAGACAGCTAGGGGAAGCTGGAGACAGCCAAAACCAAGAGCACAAAAAGACAAAACCAGGAGCCAAAAATGAGAGAAAAAATGTGACACCAAAAAAAGTGGCCAAAAAGGGGCGGGAAAGAGAAGCAACAAAAGGGGGCCCAAAACCTCTATAAACAAGACCTTAGGGTTCTCATTTTAGGGAACTTTTTCCTCATTCTACAATCTTTCTCTCATTTCCTAGAGAGCAAACCCTAATTTGTAAATCAATTTGGGGATTTCTTATGTAACCTCTTCTATGAATAAAATCATCAAAGCCCTTAAAGTGGACATAGGTTCAATCCGAACCGAACCACTATAAATTGTTGTGTTCTTTACTATTTTACATATTCTATAGTATATTATTGCGCTATGTTAGTTAACGCTTCATAACTTAACCCTTTCAATGGGTGCCAAGCTACCTTATGCTTTCCCCTCAATAAGAGCTTCATACGCAAGCCTTATCCTTGAACCTAGGTTTCCTAAACACCTTATGCTTTCTTCTCAACGAAAGCCTTTCCGCACCAACCTTACCTACAACCTTATGTCCCTAGGTGACCCTTCCGCAAGCTTCCTACCTTGCAGCAAGCCTAGGTGAACCTTCCGTAAGGTGTTTAGCTTCCTCACTTGGGTTGCACTTAGGAAACCCTTATCCCAAGGTAACTGTTGGCTCTTGAGTTGCAGAAGTGTGATACTCACCCCTTGAGGGAAGGGTAACTAATCTTTGGACTTAAGACCTTGATATCTAGGAAACCGTGAACTAATTCAAGCTTGTAGGAACCGAATAATCTTTTTTTTCCTTAGGTCCATTTCCATAGACCTATCTCCGGTGTTGACGAAAAATATGGTTAACACTGATAGCAACTTACAGCTTCCACAACACAGGTAAAATTTGGAAAAAAAAAGCTTAAAATAAAAAGAGGAAAAAGAGGATTTAGGGTTAAGGTTTTAAGGTGGGATATGCTTGCTAGAGGAGGAGGAAGGCCGACCAGATATGGTGCGGGGTGAGGGAGGCTGCATGAAACAAAGAAAAGTAGAAGGGAGAGGGGAGAGAAGGTGAAATATTATTTTGTTTGCTTATTACTGAAATTTGTTTAGATTCATTGGCTTGACTTTTTGATTTGAATTTTTTTCCATTGCTTTGATTTGAGCATTAGGAGATATAGATTCAGAAAAAAAGGAAAGGTAGATGGAAGAGTTTGAAAAAATAAATTGAGAAGAAAGAAAGGATACATGATATTTTATTTGTGTGAGAAGGCGTTATATAATTCTTAATTGAAAATTTAATACATACATCCCCTCAAATTCAATACATCTATTCAAATTCAATTTGGGAGTAAATGCTAACTAATACACTAGAGATGCACGCATGCTATAAACAAAATATATACATAATAAAACATCGTTCGTTTTGCGCATCTGTTACAATTACAAAAGTGAATCCAGACAAACGAAATTGAATTTCAACGAACCAAAAAATGTTGGATGCTCAACATTCACTATAGATCCATAAAAAAAGATAAATTCACATTTTTGACAAATTTTAAATTTTGGCTTGAATTTAAATTTTAACCATTCTTGACCGAAAATGACTTTTTCAAAAAAATTTATATCTCAATAGCTTTGGAATATCGACATATTCATTCATTCATATTTAAATTTAATTTTTTATATATCTACTTAAATTTAAATAACACATGTTGTATCAATTAAGTAATCAAATTCAAATTTGACAGTTATTTAGTTTTACTGTTTAATGTTACTTATTATTGTTCATTTGCGAAAATACTTCTTTTTGTTGCAAATCTTAAATTAACATAAAAGAGAGGATTTGAGTAATGTAACTTATGTGTGTTTAAATTTCTATTTTTATATAAATAGTGGATTTAGGCATAATGAAGCACATGTGACTAAATCCTTATTTTTTTTGTACAAATCACATAAGTAGAAGTAAAATAGCACTAGAAATGATATATATATATATATATATATATATATATATATGTTAATTCGACTTATCCATTTTTGCTTATTGATGTGATCTTAAAAGCTTATGGTTACAAGTTAATCTTTTATTGTGTTATGTTTATTTTCCTATTAATGCTTCCATTTTGAAATGAAGATTTATGTGACATACTATGAATTAGAGAAATATGACTTGCATACCTTTGTTTGGAGAGAAGATTGACATTCCAACATTAAGTGCACTTTCTTTACATGTGCCATTAATTACTATTTTATATCTATATTTATTAATAGCAGAATTCTCGCATCTTTAATGCACATTGATTGCGTTAAATTAGGAAATTAGTATTAATTGTTCCCGATAGGAAATTTGCGTGTTTTGCGTGTGATGATGGCCTCTAGAAATATTAAATGACATGTGAACACGAGGTTAACTCCCACTTATAGCAGAAGTCAATAGGGAAAGTTTGGCAAATCCAACAGCCATAAGAAATCGGGTTAATGCGAGACGTCTGGTAACGACCCATATTTTATTAACGAATATTTAAATGTTTTAAACGATTTATTTTAAGAATTAACGACTTGGATTTTATTTAATTTAAGGTTTGAACGTATAATTTATAATATAATTAAAAACAAGCTCATAGCGACGCGGTAGTTCATTTTGAAATTTAAATGAATATATATGATCCAATATAAATCAGAATTTGTTGAAACAAGAAACGTTCGAATCTATTGAACTATAGTTTTCTAATAAAAGATAAAAATCGAGATTTCATTTTGTATATTGTGAGTTATGTCCAAATCAAATTTTCAGAAAATCGTTATGGAATCGTTTATAAACCATAACGATTTATTAAATAAAGTAAAGGGATTTTATAATAAATTGAATATCGATTTAGCATGAAAAGTAAATATCAGGTTTAAAATCCAGTATAGTTTATTTTTAAGCTATATGAAATTTCATTTGAATATATATGATTATAATAATCTATCTACAATAGATTTGAATGTTTTGAATTTAAATTACATATTATCGATTTAATTGAATATTGGAAAATAGTCATTTTGTAAACAATCTCGTATTTTGACAAAACCAATTTTGTCGGATCCAGAATATTAAATTACTGTAAGATTCCAAATTTTGGATCAATCAGGGTTAGTATGTGGTCTGCGATCTACAACGTTTAATTTAATACGTGTAATATAAAATCAATAATTTGCACTCAAACTAGCACGCTATTTGAGCAAGCAGACTCGGATTTCTACGAAACAAGTTTCAGTAGGTCCGTTATGACAAAACATAGCTGTAAATCCATTTTCGCCATGGCCGGAGTTCGTATGTGATCAGCGAGTTAGTAAACGTTGAATGAAAAGGGTGATTGGCACATAGTAATATAATAATAGAATAATATATCATTAAACCCAAAATATCCCACCTATATAATATCCTTAACTCTTTAACCCTCATCCACTCATACTTCCCCACATTTTGCAGCCACCACCCTGCTCAATTTCAACATTTGCAAAACAACCTTTTTAATTTTAATTCCCAAACAAGTGGGAGTTAGGGAAAGTGTCCAATATGAAAATTGTAGATCATGTTGAAAGCGACATACTGCCAAATTTCACGGCCAATGGTCACCTGAGGTGGTCGGAAATTGCCAAGAACGACGAACTGTTCACTTTTGGATTTCCTCAAATTTCATGAAAACAAACGAGAGTTAGGTGTTGGTGTCTAAAGGGAAGTTGGAGAGGGGAGGATGATCTACAAGTTTTCTGTTGGACGGTTGGGCTGATACGGATCGTGGTGGCCGTGGTGTCGAGATGATCAGAGGTAAACAGCTTTAGGAAGCAGCGTTCGTATTTCATCGATTTGCGCATCGGTGAGGGGTTGTTAGGCCGAGGCTTCAGATGTGCCTTCGGTTTCTTTCCCAACCCAGAACGAACTTGAAAATGGATGTATGTCCGACGTTGTATTTTACGGCATAACCAATTGGTTTCTATTTATGATATATCGGTTGATAGCAGGAGGATTTATTCTCTTAGCTGTAATAACCCGGAAATCCGAGCCAATTTAAAATTTTTAAATTGGAAATTTTGATGAATTTTGATTATTTAAAATGAATTATTTTAAATAATATCGACGAGAAATTTATTTTGAATAGAATTCGAACGTTTATATTATATCGATCGTCGTTAGAATATAAAATTTTATTTATAATTATAAAAGGAATTGAAAATGGCGCGGTAGTTCGATAATTCGATTTCAAACTTCAAATGGATGTACAGGATTCAAAATAAACCGGATTTTAGTGAAACCAAAAATATTAGAATCTAATTGATAATATCTTTCCAACGAATTCGAAAAATTGAAATTTCATAGCGGGGATCAAAAGATATGTCCAATTGAATTTTCAGAATAGTCGCTATGGAATTCTGGCCCTTAAAAATGGAGATTTTTCAAACGACCTCGGATTTCGACGAAACCACTTTTGTTGGATCCGGCATGTCAAGTTATTGCTAGATTCCAAATTTCATAATTTTTCGAATCAATATGTGAGCGTGGCAAAGGAAAACGTGTTTGACCATTTTCAGTTGAATTTAATCGACTGGAAAATGGTCATTTTTCCAACGGCCTCAGAATTTGACGAAATTAGTTTTGTTAGGACCGTATCGTCAATACGAAGCTAGAAAATATTTTTCGGGAATTTTTCTATTTAGTATGTGGCCCCAGTAAATTGAAATGCGCGTTCAAATTCAATATATAGAGTTATATTTTGATTTCGACGAAAACTAATCGAAACAGTCGAATCAGCCTAAGAAACATATCCCATTATGTTCAGAATGGAGGTAATACGCTAGAGGCGACAGTCGCTGGGCCCAATTTCGAGTTTGAAAGAAAAGTCAACCCTAAGAGAAATAATAATAATAATTTAATTTTTATAAAAACCTTTTTATAACCCTCCCCCCTTATTCATTCTCTCAGATCAAAGTAAATGAAATAAAAAAAAGAGGGGAGAAAGACGGAGGCCGATTCCCCGATGTCGATCGCGCCACCCTCCTCGACGTTCGCCGCCCACCGCCAGACCCCCCTCGAACGGCGATCCCCTCCTCCTTCTCGATCGATGAGCCCCCTTCCGATCCCCAAAAAAAAACCGCGACCCCCCCTGAAGCCGACGACGCCGTGCCACTCCCCTCCACCCACCGCTCCACCGCGCTAGCTTGCACCACCAGAACCCGCGACCCCCCCCCCCCCCCCCCCGCTTCCTCTCCTCCGAGCTCGCAACAGTAAAAAAAAACCTTCCTCGGATAAGGTGCATTTTTCTTTATTTAATTCATTTAATTTTTATGCTTAGTTAAATTAGTTTAGTTATTAAATAAAAACCAGATTTTTATGATTAAGAAAAATCAGATTAGCATGTTAAGAATGATATGATTTTATATAGGAAAGATCAAATTTTTATAGAGAAAAAAGAACAAATTTTTTTATTCAAAGAAAGTTGAAATTTTTGATGTAGGAAAAATTAGATTTTTAAAGAAGTAAAAATATAATCTTTTAAAGAAGCAAAAATATAATCTTTTAAGAAGTAAAAATATAATCTTTTATTAAATAAAGACATGATTTTTAATGTGGAAAAATATGATTTTTATATTATAGAGAAGGTAAAAATTCGATTTTTATATATTGAATAGCAAAGTAAAAACTCGATTTTTATATATAGAATAGCAAAGTAAAAACTCGATTTTTATATATAGAATAGCAAAGTAAAAATTCGATTTTTATATATAGAATAGCAAAGTAAAAATTCAATTTTTATATATAGAATAGCAAAGTAAAAATTTGATTTTTATATATTGAATAGCAAAGTAAAAATTCGATTTTTATATATTGAATAGCAAAGTAAAAATTCGATTTTTATATATCTAATAGCGAAGTAAAAATGTGATTTTGATATATGTAGTGAATACGGACGACGAAAGCGACAAAGGAAGGAACGATGAAGATTTCCTACATAAGAAGAGTCAAGGCGTTTGGATTAGCTAGCCGATGAGAACTCCTCACCTTTTATTTATTTTTCTAGTTGAAATATATACTAGGATGCAGACGGTGTTTAGTAGCACCCGACACCCGTCGTCCACAGACCATGGACGGCTTGTATGCTTGTTTGTATGATTTTGATGTGTAGTTGATTGTGTGTTGTGATGCGAAATGAAATAAAATATTTATATAGT
The DNA here is from genome assembly GCA_030737875.1 of Allium sativum. Classification (NCBI taxonomy): domain Eukaryota; kingdom Viridiplantae; phylum Streptophyta; class Magnoliopsida; order Asparagales; family Amaryllidaceae; genus Allium; species Allium sativum. The sequence continues at coordinate 298,090,366 of CM060925.1, read as the reverse complement.
TAAAAATATTTTATAGTTAAAAATAGAATTTTTAACGTGTATATGAAATGAAATAAAAACAAACAAATCGGATGATTTGTTTATATACACACATTTGACTGATATTGATTGGGACGATAAATCTTACACATCGCCCAACTGCACAAATAAAATTTGTGTTTGATTGTTTGAAACCCCACACGGGTATTGGGGTGATATATGACATACACTAATCCCAATAGTTAGTTGTATGTCGATCGATTGATTGATAGACTATTATAAGCGTTAAATATTTATATTCGATGCTTATACAGTGTAGAATGCACTTTGTATGATGGTTGATTATTCATCGTTGTTATTGTATACATGTTTTGTAGAAAATCCATATAATTAACATTATATGGTAATCATTGGGCCTCATTCCAGTTTTGAAAAAGAAATTTTTTTGAAATAGCAATATTTGAAAAGAAATATTTGAAATAGAAATATTTGAAATAGAATATTTGAAAATAGAAATATATGAAGCCGTGTTGATTAGATTGATGCCATTTTGACGAGAACGATATTTATATCGATTTTATTCATTTTATAATGAATATCGAAAGTGATTTCAAAATCTGATATTTTGAAAAGAAATGAATTCGAATTGAAATTGAATATAAATGAATTCGAACTGAAATTGAATATAAAGGAATTCGAATTGAAATTGAATATAAAGGAATTCGAATTGAAATTGAATATAAATGAATTCGAATGGAAATTGAATATAAATGAATTCGAATTGAAATTGAATTGAATTGAAAATGAACTGAAATTGAATTAGAAATCAATTTGAATTGAAATCAATTTGAAATGAATTTAAAACGAATTTATAAGGAAAAATTCAATTTTGATTTGAATTAGAAATGAAGTTGAAATCGTTTTGAAAACGAATTTAAAACGATTTATAAAAAACGTTTTAAAAGGAAATCGACGAAGTATATATTATATATATTATATATATAATATAATGGCCTGAATAGAACGCGCCGCGCCGCGGCAGTTCGCGAATTTCGACCATTGACTTCGGACGGATATTACGGGAGATCCGACCGTCGGATTCTCCTAAAACCGGAACCTTGGATTCGTATCGAAAAGAGCTTTCTAACGAATATTAGAAAATTGAAATCTAACGGTTGGATTTGGAATTATGTCCAAATCAAATTTGGAAAAGGTCGCTATAAGTGCAGTTCGATGGTCGTTGATGGAAATCGACTGTACGGGCCTTGATAAAATTATTAAAAATAGTAATAATTTGTGTAAAATCATAAGAAATGATTTGGGAAGAATTGGGATGAAAACTCCATATTTGAAAAGATAAAAATAGATTTTTATCGAAATGAACTAGTTTTGAACTAGAATTATAATTCTATTTATTTTTAAATAAATAAATTGAATTGAAAAAGGGTTTAAAAGTAACCAAAATTTCCAATAATTGAATTGGAATGGATTTGAATTGAAATTGTCTTTGGATTATTTCGATGTTGGATTTCGTTATTATACAGAGATTGTTATGGAAATTTGAAAGATATTTATATCGTTATTTCCAACACGATATTTGTTAGTCGTAGAGTTTGATACTGAATATGAGCCTATATAATTTCTATTCAGAGCCTTGTATTTAATATCAAATGTGATTTGGGTTTGTCGTGAATGGTGTCTTCATTAACACTGTTCTTAAGCCCAGTTGAGAAAAAGATTAAATCTTTTATTTAGATTTAATGAAGTGTACCAATTAAATAATATTTAATTGGAATTGAATTCGAATTGATTCTTGGGTTTATCGTGAATGGAGTTTTAAATAACACTCATTCTTTAACCCGATAATTAATAGAATGTGATTTTGGTCGTCGCGAACGGTATCTTCAATAATACTGTTCCTAGACCCAACGAAGTTAAGAAAATCAGAAACTAACTGGAGATTAGTTAAGCAGAACGATTTCCTGGGTATTGATCTGTTGTTGGTTTCGGCCTTCGGGGTTAATATTTAGGGAATTGCTCACTTGCTAATTTAACGGTTAGGGACTAATTGAATTGTGATGTGATTTTGGGGTTTATCGTGAACCGTGTTTTAAATGACACTGATTCTTTAACCCTGTCAAAGATTAAAACTAAGTGGAGTTTTAATGAATCTTTAATTAGATTGAAAAGATCGAGAATGGAGTATCACCAGTTTTGCTCCAGGCGATAGTTAAATCTTTAACTAGATTTGAACGTGAAATGGTAATTGAATTTACAGATAACACTGTGGTGTTAGATATGAAGTATTACCAGTTTTACTTCATGGGATGAATAGGTTGGGATTGGGAAATTAAAACAAATGATTACTTCGGTAAGGTTCGTTAATCCCGACTAGTTTGAATTGACATTCAAAGGAAGATTAAAGAATAAATTTAAAGGAATTTATCTTTGATAAAATTAATGGGAGCCTTTCCCTAAGAATGTGAAATTTAGAAACTAACTGTAGGTTGGCTAAGCAGAACGGTTTCCTGGGTATTGATCTGATGTTGGTTTCGACCTTCGGGGTTAATATTTGGGGAATTATTCTCTTGTTAATTTACGATTAGTGACTGATGAATTGGAATGAGGCGTATGTTGTGTTTGTGTAACACTTGTTTATTATATACGTGAGTTGCTCAGAAAGACCGGGTCTATCCCATTCTGAATAACTGAATCGACGATAAGAAATCGAAGATGAAGACGGTGGTCGAAGACCGGAGATCTTCACCTCGTTTGGATGGTAACCGAGGTCCTGATTGGGAGGCATCCCGAAATGTGGATAATGAGTGGTGATCATCCAGACGTACGTGGAGGTCGATGGGTTTGCGAGGTATATAGTGCCTCCGGTTTCGTTCAGACCCAGAATGGACTTGCAAATGGACAGTGTGTCTGACATTCGAATTTATTCTGTGTGATTGATATCTATTAGTTGCACGGTGTGAATTGCCTGTGTGGCATGCTAAGATGCAGTGATCAGGGCTTTTGTTGAAAAGCAAAGTCTTGTGGTGATGATCAAAGCACCGCCTGTGTGGCGTAGCTTTGTGTATAACGTGAAATCGCGAGCCTCACCCCCTGGTATGAACTAGAAACGGGAGAAGGACCTCAGAGGGGAAATGCGTTTTCTTTCTAGCTAGAAGTGGCGTCAGTGGTTTTACACGCCCTAACGAGTTTGACTTATGTGGTTGTTGCTGTTGCGAGGCGCCTCGGTTAGATCGGACGATCCGGGTCCGACGGAGTCATTCGTTGGCTCATTTACGCCCCAAAGGGCGGAGGGACGCATTGTTCAAGTATTATAATCCACTTCGTGTGGACCGGCCCTGACGATCCAAGGTACGGTTGCGGCTGTGCTTGAGACATAGGCTAGATTGTCTCGAATTCGGTAAGGACTATCTTTTGCCTTGGTTCACGATGGAAATCCAATTTCCAAATACGTGATTTTGCGGTTTTAATTGTAGAACTAGTATAGCGACATGATATATGGTACCCATGTCGTCTATGATTGATACTTATGATTTGAAGTTGTTTTGACACTATACACTTATAATAGTATCAAATGATTTGTTTTAAACGTACTAAGCATGTTTGGCTATTATAAGGGAAAACCCTATCCCCCGGCTTGCGTTGCATTGTGTGATAGGACCTGGGTCTTATAATAGCTTCATTTTTCCAAAAAAGCATTGCGCTGTTTTGTTATATGCACTGGTATTCTTGGGAGGAAACCCGTTCCGTGTTATACGGCGTGGTCCCTTGATATATCTGATTTAAAGTAAAGTTTTAAATAACCGTTTTAGTTCTCACACCAGTCCCATGACTGGCCTGGAATTTATTGTTTTAACCTAAACTCTAGGTGCCCTTATTTTGACACGGGCAACTAGTAGTTTTGGTTTTGCAGATTTATATTCACAGGATCCTGGTTTACAGCTGGAACGATATCCGGAAAGCTTTGTATTCGTATATCTCCTTCAGTTGTATTTTGTATTATTTTCCGCTGCTATGTAATGTATTGTAATCTCTGATATTTATCGAATGTATATTATTTGTTTATACTCTGTATATTCCTGTATTCTGATAAATTGTTGTAATATACAATGAAATGTTCTTCCGTCCGCGCTCTTCTGTGTGTTATTCTCGATTCAATCCGGGATTTCCTCACCGGGGAAGTTCGGGTCGTTTCTTAACATCCTCCTCTAACACTTATGTATTCAGAATGTTATACATTAATAAATACTAATTATATGTTGTGAATTGACAATGTGGAATGCTAAGTGATGAGCTATTGATGATCAAAGATTTTTATTGAAAAGTAGAGCATTGTGCGGAAGCGTGACTTTAGGGCCTCACAACTGAAATGAGCCGAAACAGGATGAAGTACCGTAGAGTTCAGGACTAATGATTCCTTCTAGATAAGAAGTGATGCCATGGTCCCATGCAATTTACTTATGTGGATGATAGATCGAGACACCTTGGATAGAGGTCAACAAGAATCGGGGGACGTTACATTCATGAGTAACCGGACCATCACTTGAAATAGCGATGGGTCAGCTTTGCTAATACAGAAGGAGCATTTGTTGATCCTCGGACATCTCACTAGAGGTGCTCCAAATTGCAGAAAGGAAGATCTTTTGCCTTGGTCATTGATGGAACCCAACTTCCAATACAAAGCCTTACGGTTTTAGTTGTAATCTATGTATGTAGAGGTAACATATGAGTACCTATGTCTTCTAAGATTTACACATTTATTTTTGAAAGTGAGTTCCACACTATTCACTAGTAATAGTAAAAGAGACTTTCACGTACCAACCATATTTGGTTATCATAATGGTTTGTGTTTGCATTGTGTGATGGGATGCGAGTCTTATGGTAGATTCATTTTCAAAAAGCATTGTGAGTTATTATGACTGATATTCATAAGGGGAAACTTGTTCCATGTTATACAGCGTGGTCTTATGATTTACTGTAACAACCCATATTTTTACGGTCAAATAATTAATTTATTTAGTTACTTAAAATATGGTTTGGTAATTTAAATGGTTTAAATTTAAATAACTATTGAATATTTAATTAATATAATAATTAAATAATATATTTAATTCTGAAATAATCAGAATTAGCTGAAATGGCAATATGGGGTGAATTGGATTATTCAAAATATATAATCTAGTATAGAGTTGAATTATATTAACGAATATACTATTTAAACGAAGTTTGAACGTATGAATTATAATATAATTATAATCGAGCTCGAAATGGCGCGGCAGTTCGCTATTTGGCGATTTGAACTTCAACTGAATATACAGAATCTGTTTTAAACCGGATTTCTGTGAAACAAGAAACGTTAGGAGCTGGTGAAGTATATTTTTCTAGTGGAAGAGAAAAATCGGGATTTCATTGTGTAGATTTTGATTTATGTCCAAATAAAATTTTAAAATAGTCGTTATGGAATTCCTTTATAAATTATAGCGATTTATTTATATTATAAAAGTATTTTATATATAAGTTGAATATCGATTCAACCGAGATTTGAATATCGAATTTCAAATCCAATTGGAGCTATACGATATTCTGTGTGAATATATATATATATATATGATAATATATATTTATTTTTAATTTAATTATTTTTAAATATATTTATATATTTAAATGGGTTATTTAGAGCTTTAAAAAAAGCCAGTTTTGCAAACGAACTCCGTTTTCGATGAAACTAATTTTGTTGGATCTGCAATATTAAATTATTGTTAGATTTCAATTTTCGTGATTTTTAGAGTCATTGTGTGGCCGTACGGATTTTTAGTGAGAAAAACAGTCAATATTTTGACAGTTAAAAATACGATGTGTGATCAAACGAAGTCGGAATTCGACGAAACCAGTTTCGTTGGGGCCGTAATGTCGAACTGAAGGTGCATGTCAATTTTCGTGATTTTTGGATATCGTGTGTGATCACACGAATTTTTAAAAGACAAAAATGAATATTAAAATATAATTATCTAACCAAACAAAATATCTCAATAAATATCTGGATATTTATCTAACATTATAAATACCCCCACTAACCTTCTCCAACCCTAAACATTTTCTGCGATGGTCAAAAAGGGTCAGCCGCCATCATTTTCCAGACAATACCCAAATCGTGACCTCTTAAATCTTTATAAATTCGAAAAGAAAATCCTAAAATCACAAGAAACATATGATTGGATTCACTCAGTTCTTATCTCCATTCCAGTGTAACTTTCAAGGGGTACGGTGGTTATTTCTGTCGTAGTTACTTTGTAGATAGAGGTGGCGGTTTGTGTCGCTATTGTTCGAAAGGGGGTCGTCGTTGTTTGTGATGAAGATTCTGGGCATGGCAGAGTCTAAGGATTTGATGGGGCTAGTCTCAAGCGAGAGGTAGGGAGGCGCAGTGGCATAAGGAACAGGTGATAGTCGCGTTCCAGGAAGGATGTTGAAATGCTTTGGGGAGTTTGAATATGCGATAGTGGAAATTGGTGATAAGAAGTATCGATGTCTTTTTGGAATTCCAGGTCAGTGTCGCGTTCTTCCTGGAGCCGTCAAGTTCAAACTGAGGGGTTGCATTGACAGGAGATTATGGTGGCGATGACAGTGCAGCTATCGGTGAGCCACGGTGATTGCAGCGGTGGTTTCATGGTGTCGAGGCCAGTTCGTGAAACAGGATGAACGGGATTAGGTTTTGTAAAGTGTTTTCAAAGTTGAGGAACGAAGGTGGTTGTTTTTGAATTGAGTAAAAGGTGCAGATGCGATTTTTATTTGAGTTAAAACTAGTAGGGGTACATTACTGGAACAATAAAGGTTATTTGTTAAGTATGATTAAGGAAGTTGAAAAATTCTTGGAAGTGGTAATCGCGGAAATACTGGGAGGGTTGATGATGTTGGTTTTGGTTCTTAGCTGGGTAGTGTAATGAAGGGAAGCACAGTGGTAATGGGAAAATATCAGAATGAGTTTGGGAGAACTTGAACAGGGAAGGAGAGATGATTGAAGTAATCAACAGAGGGATTAATTTATTTAAAATGAATCTAACGAATCAAAGGCCATTGGAATCGTAACGACGAGTGTTACGTTATGGAATTGACTAGGAGTGAATTGGAGCTCCTTACAATTTATTGCAAAATAAATTGTCCGTCTGAATCAAGCAATGGTTATCGTTATTAACAATGATCGTCCAATGTGAGTAAAACTCACCAACTCTGAACAGTTATATTCTTACAACATATTTTTAGAACTGATAGTTATATGTTGATTGCTGTGTGTTAATTGTTTGGTTGAATTGCTTATGTATTAGTTAAAACTATAGGTAACGATATATATATAAATCGTTAATCAAATATTGATTCTGTTTAGCAGAATATTTCATATTGAAATGAAATCGATGTTAATTATATTGTTTAACATAAGTGATGCAGGGAAACAGGTTGGAGGGACCCAACTGGGTTCCTCAATATATAAAATACTGTTTTGTTTAATATATTGTGATATATGATGTGATATATAATCTATTGTTGATTATGTGTGTTTGAATGATATCGATCACTGTTATTTGGTATTTTAAATACCGTAAGAAATACTGGGATGTAAAAAGGGGATTTTCAAAGTATATTTCGAAAATAAATTATTTATATAAAATCAATGGATTTTATATATAAAGGATATATTTGTAAAACAAATATAAAGGAAAATATTTGTAAAACAAATATAAAGGAAAATATTTGTAAAACAAATGTAAAAGGAATTATTTATAGATAGAATTAAAAGGAACTATTTATAAATGGAATTAAAGGAATATTTTTAAATATTTATTTAGGAAATAAATAAAGTTATAAAAGGAAATATTTATGAAATAAATAGAATTATATAAAAGGAAATATTTATGAAATAAATAGAATTATATAAAAGGAATTATTTATATGAAATAAATATAGACAAATAGAAAAGGAAGTATTTGTAATCGAATAGAGTTATCAAATATAATTTATTTGAATAAGAGTTAGTCGATTTGAGTTAACCAGTTAGAGTTAATCAATTAGAATTAATCGATTAGAGTTAGAGTTAATCGATAAGAGTTAACCAGTTAGAGTTAATTAGATAGAGTTAACCAGTAAGAGTTAACAAGATAGAGTTAATTGAACATAGTTAATCGAATTAGGATTAATTGAATATTAGTTATTCAATTAGAGTTGATCGAATATAGTTATTTGAGATAGAGCTAGTCAAACATAGTTATTCAGGATGAGTTGTCGTTTCGTACGACTGCTCGCATAATTCGCAGGGCTGTAGATAGCCTACGGTGGTCGGATGTTTCCTGAGGGAATCAGGCGTAACCATTGTGATCGCTGCGATCTAGAGTCAAGCAAATGGAGTTAAATCGAATATTAGCCATTCGAAGTAAAGTTAAAACAGACATAGTTATTCGAATATAAGTTAATCGAATATTAGTTATTCGATAGGAGTTAAATAAGTTGAGTTAACCATGTAAGTTAATCAAGTTGAGTTAGCTAAGATGAGTTAATCAAACCGAGTTAATCAAACTGAGTTAATCCAAATGAGTTAATTCAACGGAGTTATTTGAAATAGTTTATTCGAATAGAATTAAAGGAGTTATTCAAAATAGTTTATTCGAATAGGATTAAGGGAGTTAATCGAATATAGTTTGTTCGAAAGGAGATTAATCGAATGTAAATCATTCGAAGAGAATTAATTTAATATTAGTTATTCGAAAGGAGTTATCGAATATTAGTTATTCGAAAGGAGTTATCGAATATTAGTTATTCGAAAGAAGTTATCGAATATTAGTTATTCGAAAGGAGTTATCGAATATTAGTTATTCGAAAGGAGTTATCAAATATTAGTTATTCGAAAGGAGTTATCGAATATTAGTTATTCGAAAGGAGTTATCGAATATTAGTTATTCGAAAGGAGTTATCGAATATTAGTTATTCGAAAGGAGTTATCGAATATTAGTTATTCGAAAGGAGTTATCGAATATTAGTTATTCGAAAGGAGTTAATCGAATATAGTTTACTCGAAAGGAGTTAATCGAATATAGTTTATTCGAAAGGAGTTAATTGATAGGAGTTAATGGATTAGAGTTAATCCAATAGAGTTAATCGATTAGGGTTAATCAAATAGAGTTAATCCAATAGAGTTAATCAAATAGAGTAAATAGAATAGAGTTAATCAAATAGAGCTAACTGATAAGAGTAAATCGATTAGAGTTAATCGAATAGTGTTAATTGAATAGAGTGAATCAAATATGGCTATTCGAAGAGTGATTATCGAATATAGTTTATTCGAAGGAAAGAGTTATCGAATAGAGATTTATTCGAAAGAGAGTTACGTAAGGAAGTTTGTTAAAGGGTTAAAAGGTGAACCTTGTCTGTTTCGAAGTTAGAAATGTTGTTCAGTTAAGGTCTGAGAGGTAGTTATACCCCAACTTGATTGGTTTCATTTTTAACTAAGGAATGGTTAAGGTTCAATAGTGAAGGTTGGTAAAGTGAATTTAGTTAATGAGTGTAATGTTTTGAGATGGCATAGCAATGTTTTATTTAAACATCTGTTTAAATCCAAATGTAGGAGTTTTGGAAATGTTTTCCAAATAAGAATCAGAAATATTTTCTTACATAGAAAAAGGAGATGGAAATGTTTTCCAATGATTAATAAGGTATATTTTCTAAATTTAGAAAATAATAATTTACGAATATATGGAAATAGGAAATGGGTAAATGAATAAATTAATGATAAATTAATCTAAGAGATAAATGATGATTGATGAATGATCGATAGAATTTCCATATGGAAATAATATCGTTGTTTGCACACGTGTTTTTCGTTGATAGTTAACTCACCGACTATCGAAGTTTTTGACCATTTTTCCGTCGTCAATACGGAGAGACCGGGATCAGATTCATTATCTGAAAACCGCTCTGTATGGGCGTTAGCATTGCGAATCAAATGTGATAAAGATAATTGAAGACGGAGTTATGCAACGGTTGTCCTGTTTACAGAATAGTGCCTTCGGTTTGTCCAGTCCCAGGACGACCTGTATGGAAGAATGTCCGACAGAGTATATTTAATGGATCGCGTAAGTTGATCTCTTCAAACGTATGTACGTTTGGTGGCGGAGGAATTCGTTTCTCTTAGCTATATACCCGTTGTATTTTTGGGGAAATCAATTTGTGATTTGGTGGGTATGATGATGTGACATTCAAAGTGAATAAATGTGTGATCTGTCAGAGACAAGCGTAGCCTCTAGCCTCACAACCGGGAAATAACAAAAATCGGGCAGGTAGCATGGCTAAGTGGTTGGCTGCCAAGTAGGGTGTGATATCACCTATCTATAGATATTCATTTCATTCTATAATTTATTGCCCATGTTGTCCCATTCGGGAAATGGTCGCTGATCCCAACCGTTGGTGATATACATTCAATACACTCAAGCGAAATGAGTGGTCGGTCATGTGTGGTGTAACAACCCACAAATTCTGAACCAATTTAAATTTTTTATTTTAGAAAATTTTAATGAATTTTGAGGTTATAGTATAATTTATTATTAATAATAATGGCTAGAATTTATTTTAATCGAAGTTAAAACGAATAAATTTAATTTAAATATAAAAGGAGTTAGAAATGGCGCGGTAGTTTGAAAATTTGATTTCAAACTTTTACTGAATGTACAAGACTCAAAATAAATCAGAATTGAGTGAAACAAGAAATATTTAAATCTGTTTAACCATACCTTTCTAACGGATCTAAAAAATTGAAATTTCATAGCGGAAATCAAAAGTTATGGCCAATTCAATTTTTAGAAAGGTCGCTGTAGAATTTATACATATATTGTATAGGGCCCGAAAGGCTACTTTTCACATATGAAGGAATTTCGACTCGAAACCACTTCCATTGAGTTCGAAATGACGTTTCTGCATTGAAAAACAGTAAATATATTTTGAGTTTCGGAATTTATTTGTTTAAAAATGTATTTTTAATATTAAATATATTGGCCTTGAAAATAGTCATTTTTCAAACGACCTCTGTTTTCGACAAAACTACTTTTGTTGGAACCGGAATGTCAAATTATAGGTAGATTTCAATTTTCAGAATTTTTCGAATTAATATGTGAGCGTGGCAAAAGAAAATGTGTTTTGACTATTTTAGTTAAATTTAAACGCCTTAAAAATAGCCATTTTTCAAACAGTCACAGAATTCAACGAAAATAATTTTGTTGGATTCGTATCGTCATAAGAATGCTAAAAATATTTTTTTTAGAATTTTCTGAGGTCGTATGTGGCCCCGACATATTTTAATGTATGGTCAGTATTTAATTAATTAATTATTAATGGGATTTTAAATAAAATATATACAAATTTCAGAATTGGGCCCCGGGACCTGTCCCATTACGTTCAGAAGGTGTCAAAACCTTAAGAACGACAGTAAGCAGACCCAAATCGGAGAAAGTCCGAAAATCCACCTTTTAAGCACATTTTTCGAGATTAAATAATAAAATAATATTAAATCCGAAACCCTAATTCAATGGCCAGTCGTCGCCTGCGGTTTTAATGGCTGAAAATGTCCCAAACTTCAATCATTAATAACTTTTGATCCGCTCAATGAAAATCGACGTATGATATACCAAATCGAAGAGAATTCAGTGACCTTTCAATCGATACGGTTAAGATCGAGTTTTGGTTCACGGATTTCGCGAATTTTAGGCCTGAAGTGGCTGCGGTTTTTGGTGTATGGCGGGTCCTAGGGGCGAGTTGGCCATGGTGGGGAGGCGCAGGTGCGGTGGTCGAAGGCGGTCAAGGTGGTGATGTCCGATCGGCACCTGAGTGACCATAGGGGGGGTGCAACATGAGGTTGGAGGAAGGAAAATGGGTGCGGCCGAACGTTACAGCGTGAGGAGGAAGAAGGTGTTTTTTTTTATTATTTTATTAATTTAATATTTAAATTATCCAATCTTTAAAAATCAATAACTCTCTCATACGAGGTCCGATTGACGAACCGTAAGTTGCGTTGGAGTCGTCTTTCCGAGATCTACGCAATGGCACCAACCACAACTGAAACAGAGCACTTTGAATTTTCAGCCAAATCAAGGTGAGAATCTCTGATTTTTACAATTTAATTAATTTAAATAATTATTTTATTCTGTTAAATAATTATCTGTATGTTATTTAATCAGATCTGCATTGTGATGTATTGTGCTGGTTGTTCTGATGGATTATATTGAACTGTATTGCGATGTATTGTATAAATCTGTGTTTGTAAATTTAGATCTGTATAAATTTGTAAATAATAAAATAAAAATTGGTTAACATATTTATATTTACCTTTTATGGTTAAATAAAAGGACATATTTAGTAAACACATATTTATTCACATGTTGTTTGTAAATTAAAGAGCACATCTTGAATTCATTTTTTTTTTATTTACAATTTATGTGTAAATAAAAAGACATGATTGATAAACACATTTTTGTTTACATTTTATTTGTAAATAAAAACCATATTTGAATAACATACTTTTATTTACATTTTATGTGTAAATAAAAAGACATATTTGAGAAACCTATTTTGTTTACATTTCTGTATGTAAATAAGGTTTCATATTTAAGAATTATATTTTTATTAACATTTCATATGTTAATAAAAACCCATTTTAAAGGATTACATCTTGTTTACGGTTTGTATGTAAATAAAAGGGTAAGTGTTTAGAAACTACATTTTTTTTTTACATTTTATATGTAAATAAAAATACATTTTTAGAAATTATATTTTTATTTGCAGTTTATATGTAAATGAAAATTCATGGCTAAAAATAGAATGGCACACAAATATTAACATAGAAATGAATCATCCTTTTTATTTTGTGTTCTTAACATAATATACACATAGAAATGAATCATCCTTTTTATTTTGTGTTCTTAACATAATATACACATAGAAAAATGAATCATCCTTTTTATTTGTGTTCTTAACACAAATATGAACATAGAAAAAAAAATGAACTATCTTTTTATTTGTGTTTTCAACACAAAAATACACATAGAAATGAGTCACCCTTTTTATTTGTGTTCTTAACACAAAAACAAACCTGGAAATAAAGTCCATCTTTTTATATACATGCTACAACACAAATATATACTTAGAATATGTTACACAAATAAAATTCACTTTTATTTGTCGCTTGAGAACTTAGAATTTGTTGCACAAATAAAATTTACTTTTTTATTTGTCATTTGAAAATTAGAATATATTATACAAATAAAATTCACTTTTATTTGACATTAGAATACATAGAAAAGTATATACATATATACATTCTTTTATATGTTATTAGAATGTATAGAAAAGTATAAATAAATAAAAGGATTATTTTATTTGTTATTAGAACACATAGGAAAGTGTTAAACAATAAAATACCCTTTTTATGTTATTCTAGAATTAAAATTAAAGTTTGGTCTTTTATTTACATTCACAAATGCAAACACATATTGAAAAATAAAGTTTCATTTTTTTACTTGCATTCACACATGCAAATAGATATATATTGAAAACCAAATTGTTCTTTTGTTTGGAATCACTAATGTAAATATACATGGAAATTAAAGTCTATTCTTTTATTTGCGTTCTCTAATGCAAATATACATTAAAGTATAAATTGTTCTTTTATCTGCATTCCCTAATGCAAATATATATTGAAAATAAAATTTGTTCTCTTTACAATCACAACCGTAAATATACTTTGAAAATCAAGTTGTTCTTTTATTTGTATTCCACAATGCAATATAACATCTAAGATAAAAATGCAATATAACATCTAAGATAAAAGTTACATTTTTATTTGCAAACTTAGATGAAAACAAATTTATTTAAAGACAAAGGTTACATTTTTGTCGCATGATTTTAAAATGCGAACAAAACATTAAAATAAAGGTTACATTTTTTATTCATTTATTTTCTTCACTTGATGTAAATAGACATAAAATAAGGAGTTGTTCTTTTATTTACATTTCTTGATGTAAATAAAACTAGAAATTAAATATTACATTTTTATTTGCATTACTCAACGCAAATAAACAGGAGAATAAAAGATACAGTTTCATTTGCAATCCTTAATGCAAATAAATTATGAAATGAATTGAAATAAAAGTTTTATTTTATCGTCGATTTTATTTCCATAAATGGACGTGATATAAAGATTTCATTTGTTCATTGTTTTCAGATAAAAAACTGTACATTTAAAATTTACATTTTTTTCATGTAATTTATATTTCAATAAATAGAAATAAAGAGTTCATTTTTATTGACATTTTACATGCGGTAAAAGAATAGAAATAAAAGAGACATTTTTATCGTGTGTTATATATTGTGTATTTCACTGCCATAGACAAGTTACCTGACTTGTTTATGTGATTAGGTCGATCATTTTCACACATCGCCCAAGTGCACAAATGAATTTATTATTTGTTTGTTGGCTGAAACCCCACACGGGTGTTGGGATGAAAATGAACATACACCAATCCCAATAATTAGTTGATGTTGATCGTTAGATCGACAGGTTGCGATGAGCGTTATTATTTAATTTTAACGCTTACACAGTAGCAATTACACTTTGGATGAAAATGGATGAATTGATGATTATCTATTTTATTTTCATATGTATGATGTGTGTGAAATCCATATAATCAAAAATTATATGGTAAATGATTAAGTCGCTTTCCGATTCCGGTGTTCTTTTAAATAATAATATTCTTACATTAGAAATTCTTTTTATATAAAGAATATATTTTAATATAAAAATATATTTTTAATCAAGTTTATGTTAAAACAAGGAATATTTGTAAAGGATAAAGAATTTGTAATATAAAGAATACTTCTCATTTAGAGTCTTTATATAAAGAATATTTTTATGATTATTTTAAAATATGTTTTTAAAAGATTACTAGCATTTGCAATTATATTTTGTGATATGAAATAAATTGAGATGTGAAGTGGATTTATCGTGGATGGTGTTTTTAAACGACATTTGTCCTTTAATCCACTTTACATTGAAATTATTATTTGGAACTTATGAATCTATTTTTTTAGATTTAAAAGGGCATTTTCTAAAAACCAAGATTTCAATTTAATATATTAAATAGGAATTAAGTGAAAATTCGATTGGTAATAATCGAAATGGGCTTCTGTAAAAGAAGACCGATATTATATGTGGAATTTAAGAGGCTTTGCCGTTATTCCATTTATATTATTAGTCCGATACAGAAATCTATATCGATTATGTATTGATTTGATTTCTGTGAAATTCCATATTTCGGAAATTGATTTATAGATTTTACTTTTAGTATTTATCTTTGATAAAATTAATGAGAATCTTTTAAAACGAATATCTTATTAAAAGAATACTCGGAGTTGGAATGTGGCGAAATGTGTGATTCTCCAATATTTGCTTTTTAATCCCAAAATACGCGAGTTATTCAGGAAGACCGGGTTTAACCCATTCTGAATAATCATCACGACGATCAAGAGTCGAAGATGAAGACGGTGGTTGAAGGCCGAAGGTTTTCACATCGTTGGGATGGTGATGACTGGTATCTTGAATTGGGACTGTACATCCCAAGGCAAGGTATTTGGTAATGATCGTCCAAACGTATTTGGAGATCGACGGACACGTTGTTTCGCTCAGACCCAGAGCGGACTTGTAAATGGATTGCGTGTCTGACATTGTATTCCTTTCTACTGTATTTGTTGAACGCTACTGATTATATATTTCCATTTGGTGGTGAAGAATTTATTCTTTACTTATCACCCTTCTCTAAGACGTATGAGCTTAGAGATTATATATATATTGGTAGATGATCAATATTATGGTAGGGTCTGACAATGTGACATGCTAAGATGCAATTGATCAAGGCTTTGTTGAAAAACAAGCCTTGTGATTGATGATCAAAGCATAGCCTGTTTAGGCATAGCTTTTTGTATAACGTGACTTCGCGAGCCTCACACCCCGGTATGAGTCAAAAACGGGATATGGACCGTAGGGAGTGCATACGTTTCTTTCTAGCTAGAGTGGTGTTTGGGCTTTAACACGGCCCGACATTTTACTAGGTGGATTTTGGATTGAGGTACCTCGTTTTTATAGGCCGGAAGTGGTCACATTATAGGTCCAAAGGGGCCGGGAAACGTATGTTCAGGAATTGCCAATCCACTACCGTTAGGTGGGGACCGGCCCCACCGTTCCAAGGGTTCACTGAGGGGGATCCTGAGGCATTGGCTAGAGTGTCTCGAATCGGAAGAGGACGATCCCTAGCCTCGATCTCATGATGGAAACCCAATTCCCAATACGCCCTTGCGGTTTTGATTGTTAACTTATATATGGCGACATAGTAGGATGGGGTACTATGCCGTCTTGGATTGATATTATATTTAAATGTTTTAAAATATATATATACACACATTAATAATAATATCGTTTTACGTATCAAGCATCATTTGACCATTATAAGGTAAAACCATATCCTCTGGTGTGCGTTGCATTGTGTGATGGGACCTGGGTCTTATAATGGTTTCATTTTTCTAAAAAGCATTGCGTTATTTGACGATTTACTTTATTTATGCACTGGCAATCCAATGGAGTAAACCCGTTCCGCGTTAGCGGCGTGGTCCTGTGATTAGCCTACTTATTAGATAAGTTAAGTATAGAATTCTCACACCAGTCCCACAACTGACCTGTAGTTTGTTTCACTTTGCAAACTCGGGTGCCCTCTTTCCACACGGGCAGTCGAGTAGCTTTTTGTAGATATAGTTAAGCAGGATCCTGGATTGAAGTCTAAAGCTGGGTCCAGAATATTGATGGCCTTCCGCTGTGATTAGTTCTGCTGCAATGTATTTAATTTATTGTAAATGTATCTTCCGCTGTATTATTTATTGATGTACTCTGATATATTTTGTACTCTGATGTAACATTTATTATTGATGTTATAAAAGTCTGTGTTGTTGTTCTGATGTGTTGTATGCCCAAAGTTAACGTATGCGGGTTTTGAACGGTCTTGATCGATCTTGCGATCGATTGGGGTCGGGCGAAATTCGGGTCGTTATAGCTGGTATCAGAGCCAGGTTAGCTCAAATCTTTGGGGTACAACTCGTTAGAACTAAACAGAAGACTCATCAGAGGTTGGATTAGTAATATCCAATAAGAATACTCATTAGAGATAGGATTAGCAGTATCCTAAAATGAGAATACTCATTAGAGATGGGGTTAGCAACGCCCTAGAATGAGTCAGAGTGAAGAAGAATTCATAATTAATGTACTTGTTATTATATTTATAATTCGATTTTAGAAAATATGATTTTGAATATATAAAAGTTATATATTTTTGAAAATTTAATCAACTAATTGATTGATGATTGTGATATGTGAATATGAATTCAACTAATAAATGATTAAACAATTAAAGAATGAAAATTAAATTAGTTAAATAAACAACTTTAGCTTCATTTCCTTTTCGAGGACGAAAAGATTTAAAGGGGGGAGATTGTAACAACCCACAAATTCTGAACCAATTTAAAAATTTTATTTTAGAAAATTTTAATGAATTTTGAGGTTATAATATAATTTATTATTAATAATAATGGCTAGAATTTATTTTAATCGAAGTTAAAACGAATAAATTTAATTTAAATATAAAAGGAGTCAGAAACGGCGCGGTAGTTTGAAAATTTGATTTCAAACTTTAACTGAATGTACAGGACTCAAAATAAATCAGAATTGAGTGAAACCAGAAATATTTAAATCTGTTTAACCATACCTTTCTAACGGATCTAAAAAATTGAAATTTCATAGCGGAAATCAAAAGTTATGGCCAATTCAATTTTTAGAAAGGTCGCTGTAGAATTTATATATATATTACATAGGGCCCGAAAGGCTACTTTTCACATATGAAGGAATTTCGACTCGAAACCACTTCCATTGAGTTCGGAATGACATTTTTGCATTGAAAAACAGTAAACACTTATATATTTTGAGTTTCGGAATTTATTTGTTTAAAAATGTATTTTTAATATTAAATATATTAGCCTTGAAAATAGTCATTTTTCAAACGACCTCCGTTTTCGACGAAACCACTTTTGTTCGAACCGGAATGTCAAATTATAGCTAGATTTCAATTTTCAGAATTTTTCGAATTAATATGTGAGCGTGGCGAAAGAAAAAGTGTTTTGACCATTTTAGTTAAATTTAATGGTGCGTTTTTTACAGGTCCTTGTTAAGGTTTTAAATTAGGCTCACATCCGGTCATAAACTTATTGTAAATTTAGTCCCTATTTTTAGAAAATTCAGAAAAAAATACAAAAAAAATTTAAAAAAATCACATAAATTCGTATTAAAATAAAACAATTAATCAGAAAAAATTTCAGGTGGAAAAAACATCAAAAATCACGTCAAAATCAAGAATTACCAAAAAAACAACGAAATGCAGTAAAATGCATAAACAAATGCATATATTTCATATAGTTGCATACATATATGCATTTGTTTCATCTTCACGACAAAACTGCAGCATAAATGCATACTTGTATGCATATACTGTGAATACATGCATCTTTTGATGCATTTACTTAAAAACTTCATACAGAGGTCCATATTTTTCACATTTGCATTGGTTTTTACATATTTGCATATATGTATGCATATATATAGGAAAACATCATACATGTACGCAGTTTTTCAGAAGACGCGCAAAAATATGTGCATGTGTATACGGATAGTTGCATGCATGTATGCAACTATTGGTAAAAGTTGCACAGATGTGTGCAATTTTTTTTTCCGATTTGCGTGGACTCCCGGGATTATTTAGTGATTTTAGATTTATTTATTTTTTATGTAAGAGCGCATTTTTTTTCCAAAACTGGAAAAGGCGAAGGGGAAAACATGGAAGGCGGAAGGGACCAAAAGTTTTGGGCGGCACGTGCATTCTAGGGACCGGAAATGCATTTCAAACTATGGCTGGACGTGGATCCTATTTTAAACATTTTTAGGGACCCTAGCCTAATATTCACTAAATTTAAACGCCTTAAAAATAGCCATTTTTCAAACAGTCTCAGAATTCAACGAAAAAAAATTTGTTGGATTCGTATCGTCATAAGAAATCTAAAAATATTCTTTTTAGAATTTTCTGAGGTCGTATGTGGCCCCGGCATATTTTAATGTACGGTCAGTATTTAATTAATTAATTATTAATGGGATTTTAAATAAAATATATACAAATTTCGGAATTGGGCCCCGGGACCTGTCCCATTGCGTTCAGAAGGTGTCAAAACCTTAAGAACGACAGTAAGCAGGCCCAAATCGGAGAAAGTCTGAAAATCCACCTTTTAAGCACATTTTTCGAGATTAAATAATAAAATAATATTAAATCCGAAACCCTAATTCAATGCCAGCCGCCGCCTACAGTTTTAATGGCTGAAAATGTCCCAAACTTCAATCGTTAATAACTTTTGATCCGCTCAATGAAAATCGACGTATGATATACCAAATCGAAGAGAATTCAGAGACCTTTCAATCCCTACGGTTAAGATCGAATTTTGGTTCACGGATTTCGCGAATTTTTGGCCTGAAATGGCTGCGGTTTTTGGTGTATGGCGGGTCCTAGGGGGGTGCGAGTTGGCCATGGTGGGGAGGCGCAGGTGCGGTGGTCGAAGGCGATCAAGGTGGTGATGTCCGATCGGCACTTGAGTGACCATAGGGGGTGCGATATGGGGTTGGAGGAAGGAAAATGGGTGCGGCCGAACGTTACAGCGTGAGGAGGAAGAAGGTGTTTTTTTTATTATTTTATTAATTTAATATTTAAATTATCCAATCTTTAAAAATCAATAACTCTCTCATACGAGGTCCGATTGACGAACCGTAAGTTGCGTTGGACTCGTCTTTCCGAGATCTACGCAATGGTACCAACCACAACTGAAACAGAGCACTTTGAATTTTCAGCCAAATCAAGGTGAGAATCTCTGATTTTTACAATTTAATTAATTTAAATAATTATTTTATTCTGTTAAATAATTATCTGTATGTTATTTAATCAGATCTGCATTGCGATGTATTGTGCTGGTTGTTCTGATGGATTATATTGAACTGTGTTGCGTTGTATTGTATAAATCTGTGTTTGTAAATTTAGATCTGTATAAATTTGTAAATAATAAAATAAAAATTGGTTAACATATTTATATTTACCTTTTATGGTTAAATAAAAGGACATATTTAGTAAACACATATTTATTCACATGTTGTTTGTAAATTAAAGAGCACATCTTGAATTCATTTTTATTTATTTATTTACAATTTATGTGTAAATAAAAAGACATGATTGATAAACACATTTTTGTTTACATTTTATTTGTAAATAAAAACCATATTTGAATAACATACTTTTATTTACATTTTATGTGTAAATAAAAAGACATATTTGAGAAACCTATTTTGTTTACGTTTCTGTATGTAAATAAGGTTTCATATTTGAGAAACCATAATGATAGCTCGAGGTGTGCCAAAGCGTGAAAAGATGTGTTCTTTGAGGAATTTGACAACAACCTTGTAGTCGTTGGTTTTGGTCGGAATGGCTTCAACCCATTTGGAGACATAATCTACCGCAAGCAAGATGTAAAGATTCCCAAATGAATTAGGGAATGGTCCCATGAAATCGATGCCCCAAACATCGAATAGCTCGATCACTAGAATGGGGTTGAGAGGCATCATGTTTCGCTTAGTAATTCGACCCGTTCGTTGACATCGATCACATTTAGAGCAAAAATCGAAAGCATCACGAAAGAGTGTGGGCCAGTAAAAACTGCTTTGCAATACTTTTGCAGTAGTTTTTCTTGCTCCAAAATGACCGCCACAAGCATGGTCATGTGCGAAAGAGAGAATGCTTTGGTGTTCATGATCGGGCACACACCTTCGAATGATTTGTTCTGGACAGTATTTGAAAAAATATGGGTCGTCCTAATAGAAGTTTCGAACTTTCGAGAGAAATTTTTGTTTATCTTGTTTCGACCATTCAGCGGGTGTTTGCTGTGTGACAAGATAATTCACAATGTCAGCGTACCAAGGGGTGTTAGAGATCGAAAGGATTTGTTCGTCAGGAAAATAGTCATCGATTTGGGTGTCATCAACATTTTTGTGCACAATTCGAGAAAGATGATCAGCTACAACATTCTCAGAACCCTTTTTATCTCGTATTTCTATATAGAATTCTTGAAGAAGAAGGATCCAACGAATCAAGCGGGCCTTGGCATCCTTTTTAGAAAGCAAATATCGTAGGGCAGCATGATCAGTGTAAACTATGACTTTGGATCCTATGAGATATGGTCTGAATTTCTCAAGAGCAAAGACAACTGCCAAAAATTCCTTTTCAGTAGTTGAGTAATTCAATTGGGCCTCGTTTCAGGTTTTGCTAGCGTAATAAATGACTCGAGGGAGTTTATCGATACGCTGACCTAAGATGGCTCCAATTGCAAAGTCAGAAGCGTCGCACATGAGTTCGAAGGGCTGAGTCAAATCAGGAGGTTGAATGATGGGAGCTGTGGTCAAGATTGACTTAAGAGTTTCAAAAGGTGTTTTGCAGTCGAACTTAACGTCTTTGGCAAGTAAATTTGAGAGAGGTTTTGAAATTTTCGAGAAATCCTTAATGAATCTTCTATAGAATCTCGCATGGCCAAGAAATGAACGAACATCTTTAACAGACTTAGGAGGAGGCAGATTAGCAATCAAATCGATTTTAGATTTGTCGACTTCAAGGCCATCTTTGGAGATGACATGACCTAGAACTATCCCCCTTTTTACCATGAAGTGACATTTTTCCCAATTAAGCACGAGTGATTTTTCCTTACAACGTTTTAGGACGAGTTCCAAATGAGTGAGGCATTGGGTAAAAGATGATCCATAGATTGAAAAATCATCCATGAATATTTCAAAGAATTCGTCCACCATATCAGAGAAGATACTCATCATACACCTTTGGAAAGTCGCGGGGGCATTACAAAGACCAAAAGGCATGCGACGATAAGCAAAGGTTCCAAAGGGACAAGTAAAGGTGGTCTTATGTTGATCTTCCAAAGCAACAGGAATTTGGTTATAGCCAGAGTATCCATCGAGAAAACAATAGTACTCATGACCTGCTAAGTGTTCGAGCATTTGGTCAATAAAAGGTAAGGGAAAATGGTCTTTTCGTGTGGCTGCGTTGAGCTTTCGATAGTCGATACACACACGCCATTTTGTTTTGATTTTTGTTGGGACAAGCTCATTACTTTCATTTCTGATCACTGTGACTCCCGATTTCTTTGGTACGACTTGTATCGGACTCACCCAGGTACTATCAGAGATGGGATAGATGATGTTATTGTCTAGACATTTGATTATCTCCTCCTTGACCACTTCTCTCATGTTTGGGTTTAATCGCCTTTGAGCCTCACGGGTGGGTTTAGCCTCATCAACTAAGTGTATGCGATGTTCCACAATTGATGGGCTAATTCCTTTTAAATCGCTCAGTTCCCACCCCAAGGCTTCTTTATTTTCCCGCAAAATTTCTAAGAGTTTTTCTTCTTGGTCCTTGGTAAGATCAGAGGCCAAGATTACGGGAAGAGATTCTGAGGAGTCTAAGTATGCGTACTTAAGGTCTTGTGGCAAGGGTTTGAGATCTAACTTAGGATGTTCTTGAGTGTTAACGTTGGTTAACATTCCTTGGTTAGATTCAGAAGACGAAGGATTTAAGTCAAGAAATTCATTCAGTTCAGAAATGTATTCAAGTTCGTCGAAATCAGAGTCGAAATGTTCCAGACACATTTTCAAGGCTTCAGAAGTGTCTTTAGAGGTTTCGTCAACTATGTTTTGAATCATGTCGATTTCATCGGTCTCAAAATCCCTAGGTTGTTTGTTGAGATTAAAAATGTTTAGCTCAATGGTCAGGTGCCCGAAGGAAAGTCGAAGCTGACCATTCCTACAATTAATGACAGCATTTGAGGTTGCTAAGAAGGGCCGTCCTAAAATCAATGGTATTTGAGCTTTGGGATTTGAGACAGGCTCTGTGTCTAAAACTATGAAATCGACAGGGAAGTAAAACTCTTCGATCTGTATCAAGACGTCTTCGATAATTCCCAATGGCTTTTTGACAGATCGATCGGCTAATTGAAGAGTGATGTTTGTTGGTTTAATTTCCCCTAACCCAAGTTGACAATAAACAGTATAAGGAAGAAGATTGACACTGGCACCAAGGTCGAGTAGGGCACGAGAGATATGGGTGTTTCCTATTTTGCAATCAATCGTAGGGCAGCCAGGGTCTTTGTACTTGACTGGGGTAAGATTCGAAAGAGCAGAGCTTGTATTCGCAGTTAGAAAGGCGGTTTTTGGAACATTAGTTGCACGTTTTTGTGTGCACAATTCCTTAAGACATTTGGCATATTGAGGAATTTTTTCAATTGTGCCTAAAAGGGGAATGTTCACACGGACTTGTTTGAAAATTTCCAAAATTTTATCAAAATTTGTCGCTTTCTTCTTATTATTGAGCCTATGGGGAAATGGAGCTATTGGTTTTTCGACTCTGTGATCAGTTTCATCATTCGAGGAAGAAGGTTTATCCAAGGAAATAGAAGGTGGTAAGGTCGTAGAAGATGGAATGTTGGTATTGCCAACATTAATTTTCGAAGGTGGGTCGGGTTTGCCGACACTGGAAGAAGAATCGTTGGGACTGCCAACATTTAAGGAAACTTGAGGTTTAGAGGAATTGGCATTCGAAGCCAATGGTTGATCATCAAGATTAGGGATTGGGGTCGAGTTAGAAGGTTCGTCAGGGTCGCCCACGTTATTATCAATCCTCTTTCCAGATCGAAGGGTTGTAATAGTGTTGACTGGATTATGGTTTTCGTCCGCACAAGAATTCACTGCACGAGAGTTATATTTTGGATTCACCTCAGGTTGACTAGGCAACTTCCCTTTCTCGTTATTTTTCGCTAGTTCCTTTATCATATTCATCATTTGTTCCATTTGTTTTTCTAAACGCACAATTTCTGGTGACGATTGAGAAGATTGAGAGGATTGGTTTGATGGTTGAAAATTGGGGTGCCTGTAAGGTTGCTTGGATTGAGATGCTATTTGAGAGGTTTGAGAAATTGGAGGTGGAGCTTGATAATTTGGGTTGGGAATAAAGGGTTGCACGTGAGATGGGTTAGCCGAATTATTGGGGTTTGACCAAGAAAAATTTGGGTGGTTCCTCCAACCAGGATTGTATGTGGATGAGTAAGGATTATTTTGAGCTATGGCGTTAGCTTGGTCCTGAGAGTAATAGTGGGGTAACCCTTCTCCGGCTTGAGGAATTTGATTTTCTAAGGGAATTTGACTTGGGTCCACGACATGTACTCCTCTAGTAGAAGTACGAGTGGGAACACGAATTGATTCCCATTGCATGTCCTTTTCAGAATAATCTTCTAAGAACCGCCAAGCTTCATCGGCTGTTTTAGACATAAAATCTCCTCCACACATTGATTCTAGTTGAGTTCTAGTCTGATAGTTTAGCCCTTCATATGCAATTTGACATAAGTGATCTTTTAGAATTCCATGATGAGGGCAACTATATAATAGCTGGTTGAATCTCTCAAAGTATTTTGAAAAAGTTTCCCCCTCATTTTGACAAAATTGATTTATCTCGGTTCGGATTTTTAGAGTTTTATGAAAAGGGAAAAACTTTTTCAAGACTGCAGTGACAAATTCATCCCAACTTCTTATGGAATGTCTTGGAAGAGAATTTAGCCATCTTTTAGGGCTTTCAAGTAGTGCAAATGGAATTAGCCTTAGCTTGATCGATTCGTTAGATAGTTGTTGCATTTTTGTTGTGGAAGCATACAATTCAAATTCACTCAGAAATTCATAAGCATTTTCAGACCCAGTAAATTTTCGTACCCCTTGGATAAAAGAATGTTTTAGCTCAAAATTGTTTCCTTCAGCTGGTGGGAACACAATGACAGATGGTTGAACGGTCCTAGTAGGATAACATCGATCACGAAGAGACAAGGGTCTATCCATTTGGATATTGGGATTTTGAAAATTTTGATTTATTTGATTTTGATCCCCAAAGTTTGGAAAGTTGTGATTCACTTGATTTTGATCCAATTCGGTTGGAAAATTTTGGTTGATTCGAGAACCCCTAGGAGAATTTTGTTGGCTAACACTTTTTTCACTCATTGTTGTTAAATGAAAGCACAGAAATTAGCTACAATGAAATTTTCTGTCCTTATTGGCTTCTAACCCAAAATTATAAAGTGACGCATTTGATTACTTAGATCAAAATATTTCTCAGCCAGTTAACGGACAGGGGTTATCGGTGCACCAGGAATCACCCTAGCAATGCAGCCGAAGGTTTAAGTACCTTCAGAGTAACAACCGATATAATATTTACGAATCACCGTAATATTTATAAACGGTTATTTCTCTGCCGTAGTCTAGACACCAAGAAATAATTCGTTCCAAATGAATCAACTATCATAATACAATTAAGCCCTAGATGAGCCTGTGACTCCCTTAAGTCCAACGTCTAACCGTTATTATTAGTCAGATTCTACGATGAAATGCAATTTGTGGGCTAAGGAAAGGGTGATGAAATCCCTCACCTTATGTGAATTGGGGTATTGCCCTTAACAGAATGAATAAAAAGTGCAGAAATAACAATAATCACACAATTTAATTGCACAAATTAAAAATTTACATTCAAGCCGCTGCCCCTGTAGAAATTTTTTACAACAATTGTCTATATATATTTATTTTCTTTGCGGCAGAGCACCTGTAGAGTTTTTTTTAAAAATTTATCACCTTGATCGGCAGTCCTCCAGTGAAATTGGGTAGCGCTAGCGCGTTCACACCCCACTTGGTGTGCAACCGCTCCAACAATTCGACTTCAACTATTTGCAATTGTTTGACTTTTGAATTTCTCCACTTCGGTCTTGCTTGTTTTCCTTCCTTCGCTTGATCTTGATTTTGATTTTTTTTTTTTAAGAAATTGTTAAAACAAGGAAAGTGATTAAGGGAAAAAAAAGGAATAGAAGACAAAACTAGCAAGATATTTTTTTCTTGTTTTTGGAGATTGCTGTGTCAATAAATAACATCAAATCTGCCAATCAAGAGTTTTTTCAGAAAAAATGGAAAGGAATAGTATTAGAAGAAAATAAATCTAAAGTAAAAGGAAACAAAATAAATGAAAAGAGAAAGAGGGAAGGAGATTCTATTGAAAACAGGGAACGAAAAAGCAAAAGGAAAGAGTTTTTTTTTATTAATATGTTTGAAAAGAAGAAAGAATTTGTAAAAGAAGAGAATGGGATTGAGAAATAAAAAGGAAAGAAATAGGTGAAAATTGGTAACTTTTTTCCCTTTTAAAATTTGTAAAATGAAGAAAAGGGGTGTATAAAAAATAGGAAAGGAAATGAAGGAAAGAAACTGAAAAATTGGTAAGAAATCAAAAGAAAAAGTGGCAAATTTTTTTTTTATAAAAGGAAAGCAATGAGAGAAAATAGCAAGCAAATTAAAGATGTGAAAACTAAAAAGGTGATTGCAAAATGGAAAGAAATTTGGGTAATGGAATTATTCAGCAACAACGAGAAAATTTAGAAAGATTTTTTTTTAAAGGGTAAGAGATTTGCAACAGAAGGAGATTTGTGAGAAGAAATTATAAGAAAATGGCAAGAATTTGTACAATGGGAAGAATTTAATGACAAAAATTTTCTTTTTTTTTGTGATTTGTAAAAGAAGAAAGAGAACGTGGAGGATTGGGAAAAGAAATGGAAAGATGGAAAGAAATAAAGCAAAAATTGAAATGTTTTTTTTTTCCTTTAGAATTGAAAAGAAGGAAGAATTTATAAAAGAAAAGTAGGAGATTGAGAAATAAAAAGGAAATAAATAAATGAAAGAAAAAAAGGAAATAAGGTCAAGAAAATTTGGCAAGTTCTTTTTTTTTTTTGCCTAAAGTAGGAATAAATTCGCAAGAGGGAACAAACAAATGTAAAAAATGGGAAGGAAGGAATAGATGAGATTAAAGAAAAGAAACTAAGAGACAAAAGTGGCAAGAATTTTTTTTCTCTTCTCTTGTTTAGATGATTCTAGCACCAATGTTTGATACAAAATCAACTAATAAAGAGATTTTTTTTAGCAAAACAAAAACAAAAATAAAAACTAACACGAATCAGATATTAAATAAACAATAAAATTTAATCGTTACCTCCCCGGCAACGGCACCAAAAACTTGATCGTCGCTAATCTATGAATCAGAAAAGCGCGACATTTAAATTAAATTCTGTAAGCATACAGGTGTGTAGCATACAGGTCGAACACAGGGATGTGTTATTAAAAATTATTATCTATTTATTCTTGGGCGAGTTAGACGAAGTTTGGAGTTGTTTTTTTATGTTGTTGAAATTACTCTGAATCTAATCAGTATCAAATTCAACAATTGAAAAGAAAAGGAACAATTACTAGAAAAAGAGAATAACAACTAGAACAATAACAGAAATTAAAAGTAGGATTCTTGTTGAAACTAATCAACAGTAAATCGCTAACAAGCAGTAACAAAAGACAATAAAAATATGCGTTCTACCCAAACCTAATTAGGTAGATAACACAAATTGTTATGAAAATAAAACTAGAAAAGAAAAGACTTTTATTAGAACAAAAGAGAATACAGAATAGAAAAATGAATGAATTACAATGGGACATCATGTATATTTATAGAGATGTAGACCAAATCCTAATCAAATCAATGACTAAATGGCCCTCTTTTCCCAAGAATTAATATTAAATCTCTTGCCTTCCTTGACCAAGCTTGATTGGAAAGCAAATCACGGTGAATATCTTCCAAATCTTCCCTATCTTCCATGTGGCAAATTGATTGATTGATTGATGAGCAGATTGTATGTGACTAATTCTTTCAAACAAGGATACTCATTAGACTCCAAAGGCAACAAGGGATAAAATCTTCAAAATTGATCTTTTCTTGGCAATATTTTTATCAGAAATTCTTCTAATTGGAATTTGAAAAATGAATGTTCTGAATTGATTTCCATGATTACTCCTGAAAGGTCCATTAGTGAATATCATACATACACATGACTATGTATATATATAATATAACACTAATTAATATATCCTTCATAGCAAAGGGGCAGTGTTAACGCGTTCCATTCTTTGGCAAAAAGTGAGCTCGACGGGGATCGAACTCAGGTCTCTTAGTACAAATTTCCATGCAATTACCAGTGAGCTACAACATCTTTTGTAATTGAAATGGCTTTAATACGGGGACGTAGCTTTTTATCTGTAGTTGGCCTTTAATTTGAAATGAAGGAGGCATTTCTTGACATCCTGTAAAAACACACAAAAGTAACCAAAGTATCATTTATTTATTTACAAAAGATAAAATATACGAGCATAAAATAAACACATTTCTATGTTAATCAGATATCTATATTCATGTACAATCTTTTATTTCAAAGTTATGTTATATTTTATTCATTCCGCTGTGAGATTCGTGTTACTCTGATGTTGTATGTTCTTCTTCTTCTTCTATTCTAAGTTTCTATCTTATCTATTCTCACCCTCTGTTTTCTTTCTATTAGTTTTCTGGGTTCCAATGTAATTTGGGTTGGACTCGTGTTATTTGGTTAGCTCAAATTGTACCAGAATTTCGGGACACTACATTTACCCACCTTTAAAATAAAGTTAAAAACTGTTTTGGTTCTCACACTAGTCCTATGACTAATACGGAGTTCTTTGTTCTTCCACCTGAACTTTGGGTGTCCATTTTTTCCACATGGGCAGCCTAGTAGTTTTGTTTTGCGGGTATTTTATGGAGAAGATGCTGGATTGAAGCAAGAGCTGTGTTCAGAGCATTTTATTTCTTTCATTGAGCTTAGTAGTTTACGTTGTGTATTTTTCCGTTGTGCATGTATTTACTATTGCACTCTGATAATATTTCTGTACTCTGATATCTCTTGTACTCTGATGTAAAAGTTATTGCAATGAGAATGAAAAGGTTATTTTATTCAGTTCTTATGCGTGGTAACCCCAAGCGATATGTCATGTTGATCAGTTTAAGTCGATTTAATCATTGGTTCGAATCGGGCAGGAAGGAGGGTCGTCACATATGGTATCAAAGCTTTGGTTTATTCAAGGCTTTAAGGTACGACTCATTTGAATAAAAGGAAATGAATCATTAGAGGTAGGATTAGTAATATCCTAAAAGATGACTCATTAGAGATAGGGTTAGTAATGTCCTAGAATGAGTTTGTAAAGCATTATATATAGAAGAGAATGAATTTGCGTATTTATAAAAAACGAACATGGTTAACCTACCTAATTATCTTGTAATAAGAGTTTGAATATTTATTTGATGTTGAGGTTGGACTATAGAGTATAAGAAGAGTTTGAATATACGCCTAGCCAACGTATATACGAAGTCTTAAATATACTAAATAGATATATAATTATTGTAGTCGCTTGAGGATGATTATGTTGATAGTTTTAGCTTCATCAGTGTTTATATTCGAGTTTCGAGAGTGGGATGACTGTATGATTCCAACTGAAACGTCGAGATATTGTTAAACCCATTTAGATAAGTGTTTGAAAATGATGTGATTAGCCATTTAAAGAAAAGAATAGCCTTAAGCTAAGAACTAGGTTAAAATTTAATGTTTGTAATTTGGGAAAGGATTAAAATGATTCGACCTTTAAATTTAACTAGTACAAGTTAAATCAATTGAAAAGATAAAAGTGAATCAAATAAATTAAAATTTAACTAGTGCAGTTAAATAAAATTAGAAGGAATTGTGATAAAATTCAATTGCGTAGTTTATAAATTGGAAATTAGTTGGAATTGGACATGTATATATTGAACTGGTTACTGAATGGAAGCCAAGGTGAGAAATAAAATTGAATGCTTGTCAAAAAGGTACGTGTTTACCGTATTAGTTGGGTTTGATGATTTTACGAGCCTAATTGGCAAGCCTCTTGGCCTTTTGATTTTCTTTTTGATTAGTGAAGGCCAAGAGAGGTGAGTTGTAGTTGTACCGATTGAGTCGTACAAAGGAGATTATGGTGAAATTTTTCGAAAAATTCATAAATTGGGAAATTGTTAAGAAACTAAAAAATTAAAGTACTTAAGTTAGTTAGAATAAAGGCTTCGTTATTTAGTAAATGACCTTCGGTTACGTCTTCAATTTCGAGGACGAAATCTTTTAAGTGGGGGAGATTGTAACGGCCTAGATTTTATCAAGGAATATTTAATTAATTTAAATATTTAAAGCGATTTACTTTAATATTTAATGACCTGGAATTTATTTAATTTAAGGCTTAAACGTATAATTTATAATATAATTAAAAACGAGCTCGCCCCAGCGCAGTAGTTTTGAACTATAAATGAATGTATATGATCCAATATAAGTCAGAATTCGTTGAAACAAGAAACATTCAAATCTATTGAACTATAGTTTTCTAATGAAAGGGAAAATTTGAAATTTCATCTTGTAGATTGTGAGTTATGTCCAAATCAAATTTTCAGAAAGTTGATGGAATCGTTTATAAACCATAATGATTTATTAAATAAAATAAAGGGATTTTATAATAAACTGAAAATCAATTTAGCATGAAAAGGAAATATAGGGTTTAAAATCTAATATAGTTTATTTCTAAGCTATATGAAATTTCATTTGAATATATATGATTATAGTAATCTATTTATAATAGATTTGAATGTTTTGAATTTAAATTATATATTATCGATTTAATTGAATATTGGAAAATAACCATTTTGCAAACAATCTCGGATTTCGACAAAACCAATTTTATCGGATTCAGAATATTAAATTATCATAAGATTCCAAATTTCGGATCAATCGGAGTTAGTATGTTGTCGTGCGAGCTATAACATTCAATGTAAATACGTTTGAATATAAAATCAATAATTTGAACTCAAACTAGCGCTATTTGAGCATACGAACTCAGATTTCAACGAAACAAATTTCATTTTGTTCGTAATGACAGACCATAGCTATATATTTATCCATTTTCACCACGAACGGAATTCGTATGTGATCGACGAGTTGATAAACGTCAAATGAAAAGGGGGATAGACACATATTAATATATAATAAAATAATATATTATTAAACCCAAAATATCTAACCTATATAATATCCTTAACTCTCTAATCCTCCTTCACTCCTCCTTCCCCACATTTTGTAGACGCCACCCTCCTCAATTTCAATATTTGTAAAAATAACCTTTTTAATTTTAATTCTCAAACGAGTGAGAGTTAGGGGAAGTATCCAATATGAAAGTTGTAGATCATGTTGAGGGCGACATGTTGACCAAATTTCATGGCCAACAGTCACCTGAGGTGGTTGGGAATCGCCAAGAACGACGAATTGTTCACTTTTATATTTCCTTAAATTGTGTGTAAATGAAGGAGAGTTAGGTTTTGGTGTCAAAAAGGAAGTTGGAGAGGAGAGGATGGTGTACAAGTTTGTTGTTGGAAGGTTGGGTTAATACAGACTATGGTAGTCGTGGTGTCAAGATGATCGAAGCTAAACAATTTTAGGGAATAACGTTTGTAATTCATCGATTTTCCCCCCGAAGAGGGGTTGTTAGGTCGAGGCTTCAACTGGAAAGACGTATGTGGTGGTAAGACCGAGGTGCTGGTGAAGTTTCATAGTGATTGGTGAAGTGTTGCGACGGGACATGGGTTTGAACCCTTTTTCGTTCGAAGGGTGGGTTTCACGGCGATGGCGGCGTTATAGGGGTTTTCAGCAGTCGACGCCGAGGTAGCGTGGATATAGGGTTATGGCAGTGGGGTCGCGATGGTTCGAAAGTTGTTGTGGGCGCAGCGGCGACGATTGATGGAGGGTGTGATATAAAATGAATGATGAAAGAAGAAATATGTTAATTAATTATTTTAATTACCTTATTAATGGCCATTAATTACATTCAAAGTTCGAACAATTATATCTTGCTCATATGAACTTAGAATTTGACGAAACAAGATCCTTTAGAATCATGGAGAAGAATATTATGTTGTGGAGCTGATTTGAACGAGATTGGAGCTAACTGGAATTATGAGTTAAATTAAACCCACATTTAATTTAATTTAAAACGATCGTTATTGCAATGATCAAAAATCAATGTGAGAACTCTTTTAAACTTGAAAAGTTATCATAATCGTCAACTGATTATATATTGATTGCTTGTGGTTGCTATGGTTGCTTCATAGATGATGGATATTTATTGCAGTTTATATTTACTGTTTATGTACATATAAGCGCTAACGGTTATAACGCTTAATTGTTCACACAAATTGACACCGTGAATTTAGAATTATTTGGGAACTGTTGAGTCCTGTTCCATTGGAGTTTTAAATGAATATTATATTTATTCAAGTGAAATAAGATGAGAAAATAAAAATTGAATTTTATATCCGAAACAATTTGAAAATCAAATTGATATGATTTTAAACAACTACTGAAAAGGATGAAATGAATTTGAAAGAGTTTTCAATTAGAAATGACTTATTATATTTAAAATAGATTTTGAATAGTAAATTCAAAAGTAAATTTGAGTTATATATAGGCGACGTTTTTAACTCAAATTGATTATTCCAAACATCTTATATATTGTTTAAATGGATTTCCGCAAAGTGTAGATTTCAAAAGATTTGATTTTGAAAAGTAATACTATTTTAATATTATAATAATAGAATATTCAATTCATATATTTAATTGAATTTGAAGTTTAAATCTTTTTAAAATGATTTTATAAATGTTTTATAAAATAATTTGAACCGACCATAACCTTCTAACGACCATAACTAATGATATTTAAATCAGATTTCCTCGAAACGAAAATTGTTTGTTTTCTATTAATGATAGCTTTCAAATGAAAAAATAAATTTTGAATTTCAACTAATAGATTTCAAGTTATGTTTAAATATATTTTTGAAAAGGTCGCTGTAAACGCAGTTCGTTGACCATAATTGGCAGAAGATCAAAATGGCCATATAAAAATGATTAAAAATATGGAAATAAAAGTGATTTTAAAGTGATTTGAGAAAGAAATATGAAGTTTTGAACTATAATTCAATTTTTTTGTTTTCAACCTAACTTGCTAAATATGTTAAAAAGACGTTTTGGGAATTTAAGTTAAATGAATTTAAGTTGTTTTGTTTATCAAATATAAATGTCATTTCAAAGGATATGTTTTGGTAAATATTTTGATTCATATAACTTTTCCAATGTGAATAAATTAGATTTGGATAGAAATGATCTTCGGATATTTAGTAATGATTTTCGTTCTGTAGGCGTTTACAATTTTGAGGAATTTGGAAGATGTCTATATCATTATTCCACTTATAGTATTTGTTGATTATGAGAATTGGTGTTGAATATAAGTTGATGTGATTTCTATTTAGAACTCATATTTTGATATCAATTGGATTTTGTGTTTGTTGTGATTGACATCTTAAATAACGTTATTCTTTAACCCAACTATGACTAAAAGATGATTTGGAATAGAAAGAGATGACAAATATTTTAATTAAGATTTAATGAAGTTTTCCAAAGTTATGGTTTCCAATTAATGAATTAAACTGTAATTGAATGGGAATCAATTTGGTGATAATAGAAATGAGTTTCTATGGATGAAGACCTTTACTATTTAAGGAATTTAAAAAGCTTTGTCGTTATTCCGCTTATAGTACTAGTCTGATACGAGAATTCATATTGATTATGAGCTGATATGATTTCCGTGAAGATTTCATTTAAAAATGAAAGTTTGATTTTTGATTTATCATGAGCAATGTCCTAAATGACATTTGTTTTTTAATCCATTTAAAGGAGATGATTTCCTGAATCAAGTTGAAATGAAATCTTTATTTTGACTAAAAAGATTTAATGAAAGAGTTCCCTCTAGCAAACAATAAATAGGGCAAAATTTAAGGATCACTTAAAAGAAGATAAGCGTGTTTTTCGAGTAATGATAATATCAAGAAATCGTAAGTATGAAGTTACGATTTCGGCCGAGAGATATGATCAAGCAAAGATAAAGTAATCCACCATAATCAATGACCAATGAGTGGGTAGGGTTTAGGTAAATATGTTTTCCGATAAAGATAATTGAAATCTTTAATAGTATTTGAAATGAAAGAGGGTGATTAAACTTACCAAAATACGAGGGCAATTGGAAATAGAGTACTGCTAGTTTTGCTCCATGGGATGAATAGGATGGGATGGGGAAATAATTTGAGAAATTACCGTTTTCACGAGATTCAATAATCCTGATAAAGCATAGAAACCTTGGCTTAAGTAAAATTTGTGAAATGAGATTTTATAATCATTTGAAATGATTTCCAAGGAAAGATTTAAACAAGGGTTTTAAAAAATGTAAGTTTTTTATAAGATTTAAATGGATATACCCCAATATAAAGAATGATTTAAGAAAAAGAATATTCCAAGATGGAATGGGACTCATGATATTTTTTATATCAATTATGGTTTGTAAAGATGCGCTAGTTATTTGAAAAGACCGAGTTTCAACCCATTTCGAATAATTATACGACGAGTATTGAAGATACTGAAGATGGCGGTTATAACGACCCAAGGATTTTCGACACCAAAAATCAATATTAAACAGCATGTCAACTATTCAAGTATTGTAAATACCGGACCATTAATGGAAAGAAGTTAGAGGGTGAGAAATAGAAAGAAAGTTAGAATAGAAGAAGAAGAACACAACTGAATTGAATCAGAGTAAATACAAATCTAACAGCGGAACGAATAAAATATATTATATAACATAACTTTTAAAATACAAACTTGTAACTGTATATACATACCATTATCAGAGTACAACACAACATAACACAGCGGAAATAAACTTTATACATATATATATATATATATATATATATAGTGTTGAAGCCTCCTTCTCCAAGCTACTCCAAATATATCTGTAAAATCCCGACTACTTGACTTCCCATACAAATTTGGGCACCCAAGAGTTTATGGTAAACAAAACAAAATAAACTTTGGGTCAGTCATGGGACTGGTGTGAGTAAACTCCAACCATTTTGTTTAACTTTTAAAAACCCTTTTCAAAAGAACAGATAATTGTTAGATCAATCCACACATAAATATACAGATGGTTTTTACCTTATAATAACCCAACACAATTCTTAAAATCAATATTTTTCTGATATTATAATAGTGTCTAATACAAGTGAATATCAATCTAGCAGAACGCTTGCATCTCACACGCTACATACATAGCATACAATCAAAACTATGGGCTCTTATTAGAGAACGGATTTTCAACTAGGACAAGGTATGGAACCACCTTCCGATTTGTGTACTCTAGAGGGAATGCACTGGAGTTCAACAAGAAGATCTTGCAACTCAGCCACACATGACCGACCATTCATTTCATTTAAATGTTCTGAATATATTGCCACCTTACGGTTGGTATACCAACATAACCGTTTCCGAGAAATACATAAGCGAAAGAAGAACAAAAATGAATATTCTCTAAATGGTGACAATATACCCTAATTGGGAGCGACCCACTTAGCCATGCTGCTTGCCCGATTTTTTTTATTTCCCGGTTGATGAGGCTTGAGGTCATAATGTATCTTTTGGCAGGTCACACCTTCCTTTACTTTGAATGTCACATCGTCACACCTTCCAAATCACAATTTGATTTCCCAAAAAATACCACGGGTATAAAGCTAAGAGTAACGAATTCCTCCACCACCAAACGTGAATACGTTTGTAGCGATCAACTTACGTGTTCTATTAGATATACTTTGTTAGACATTCGACCAAACAAGTTGTCATGGGACTGGACAAACCGAAGGCAATATTCTGTAAATCCATCGTAGGAAATTGCTACCTACGATCACCAGAACAACCCTTGCATGAACTCCATCTTTAATTTCTTTAGTATATATCTGATTCGCAACGCTAATGCCCATATGGAGTGGTTTACAGATAATGAATCTGATCCCAGTCTCTCCGTATTGACAATGGAAAAATGGTCAAAAACATTGATAGTCGGTTATTTAACTATCAAGGGAAAACAACCATACAAGTAACAATTTTATTTCCAAATGGAAATTATATCGATCAACCATCAATCAACACTGATCCCCTTTAAATAGATTTATCGACAATTTATTCATTTCCTATTTATTTTTTAAATATCTTTACCCAAATATTTCTCTAACTTGTTAACCTCTCACAATTTCTGGAAAATGTTTCCATTTATTTTAAACTATTTATTTTCTACATTCCAAAAAATATTTCTTTTTTATTTCGAAAAACATTTCCATATATTCTCAAATCCTCATTTTCTATGTTTAGAAAATATGCATTCTCTTTGGAAAACATTTCCAGTTTTTGTCCACGAATCACTATTCTTCCACATTCATCAGTCCCTAACCGAAAACTAGTAAGAGAACAACTCTCTAAGTATCAACCCCAAAGGCTGAAACCAACATCAAATAAATACTCAGAAAGCCATTCAACATGATTAATATCCAACCAGTTTCAATTTTCCTTAACTCCATTTCTTAATTTCTTATCAAATCACTGGTTACGTAACTCTCGGATTTAGTTTACGACTTCACTTCTTTACGAAAATCATTGATTATAACAACAGTGTTATAATCTCTGCTTCTGAAATATCTAACTTCAAGATATAACTTTTATTTGAATAAATAAACAAATAATTAATTAAATAATAAATAAATAAATCTTGATTATAAATGGAAAGTAAATATTGTTTTCCTAGATTCGACAGAATCGAATTCCAATGTATAACTCACTTTCGAATAATCTCTATTCAATTATCGTTCCGTGCGTCTAAATAAATTACCATTTCAGGTCAACTCCAATTCTAAATTTCATTTTTGAATTTATCATTTCCAAACATTTATCAATCTCCTTTTATAACCATTTTAAAGCATTATTCACTTCGAAATGTGAGTATTATTTCCTTATAGAAAACTAGACTTGTTAAACCAATCAAATCTCGATTTTTATTTATAAATACCCTTATAGGTTCAAATCTTGTTTATCAAGTTATTTACAAATTCATACTTCATATCCCATTTCATAAACTCCATTTATAAGTCAAGTTCTAATTAATTTTATCTCAGGTTTATAACTTAATTTCGATTGCATATTCGATTATAATTTATTATTTTCGAACCCAATGTTAACTATCTTGTCAAATTCTGAATTATATGATACATAATTTCTAGAAATAAATTATTTTAATAACATTCAACATCGTCGAATTCTAACTATAAATCCTTATTGATTTATATTAATCCTATTTTGATTTCAAACATCGAAATACTTCCATTGCTTTGTTTTGAAAACAATTCCTAATTCCCATTTTAGTTCATTCTTGAATTTATATTTCCCATTTATTTAATGCTAATTATTTCATCCCATTTATAAATATCATTTATAAACCAAGCTACTTGTTTTATATAATTAAATAAATTATTATATTCTAGTCAATCAAAATTTTATTTCTATTTTAAAATAGATTTTTCCTTTTTAAAACTCCTAATTCTTTCCCAATACATTCGAATATGTTTTACGGTATTTAAATACTAATTATTTCTGGGACAATATTATTTAACATCTCAAAACACAAAATAATCAATCATAGATTATTTTCACATCATACAATGCAA
This sequence comes from Allium sativum, assembly GCA_030737875.1. Classification (NCBI taxonomy): domain Eukaryota; kingdom Viridiplantae; phylum Streptophyta; class Magnoliopsida; order Asparagales; family Amaryllidaceae; genus Allium; species Allium sativum. Next base: position 298,052,573 of record CM060925.1, on the reverse strand, counting down.
TATATGAAAAACAATAATATAATTGTTGAGAAATCCAATTGGATCCCTCCAACCTGTTTCCCTGCATCCACAGATGTTAATCAACAATAATAACACTAATTTCATATCAATATGAGATATATAATAAACAAAATCAATATTCAGTCAACGATTAATATATATAATTATATATATTATTTCAACCAATTTATTTGCTATTCATCCAAACAACCATCACACATCATTCAATCATTTTTATCAATAATAAATAACATTTATAATATTATAAAACTGGACAGAGTTAGTTAGTTTACTCACCTTGGTCGTTAACGTCTATTGATCAAATCGAGCGTTTTATTTTTCCTAAAATAGTAATGACCTTCAAATCTCTCCAAATCAATTCCATTGTGTAGCCTACAATCATACGATTACAACGGTACCAAATTAGTCAGATTCGGATAACGTGTGGAAAAAATACTTATTTTACAATTTATAATTGTTTATTTTAAATCCAACTTAAGTAATTATTAACCGGGCCTCACCTTTTTCTTTTCCATCAGCCCACTTTCTCCAACCCATACCCATGTGTATACAGTGCTTCATCTTCCAAACACAACATTCTGCTCCAGATAAATATGAACTCACTATTGCCATTACTTAGAACCCACGTTCTCCTCCCCTTCGCTGCCATTCTTCGTGAAAACACTGTCGTTCCACTCCTCTCTCCGAGCTCAACCCCACTGCTATCGTTCCACACAGCTCACTACTATAACATACTCGTGTCTCTACTACGTCGAGCTACATAAAGTGGTGTGACCTACTTTCATGATATCGCTTGAAACCTTGACCACTTGTCCCCTTCGCCTCCCCAAGTTGAACGCCATCCAACACCACCTCTCCAACATCTACCAGCCTCATCCGAAAACAACCCTATGACGGCGGTAAAAAAAATCAAGTGCAAAAATACTGTGACGGGAAAAAGAAAACGTCAACTCCAATAAAAACGTGTACTTCACTTTATAACCATCAACCACTTGGAACATTAATTTATCAGTTTTACAGTTAGAAAATGAAAATCTGATAGTTTTTATCTATTACAAGCTTGCATTCTTCTCTGGACACTTCACACAACTTCCAACTTCATTTATCTTGGTCTTCTGAACCACATCCATATTGCCTATTTACATCCCAAATGTGGAGCATTAGTATACCCTTGTTATGTCGTTCATATATAATTTCGTTTTCCTGTAAAACTTGATTACCATGTGAAGGGAAAAGAACAAAGAATGGTTCCCAACGACTGAAACTTAGGCCTCCATCATCAGCCTGAACTGTGTTGTCATCCTTATTACACCCCGTTGGAATCGCTACAACGTCACCCTCTTTAAAAGCATCGATATCAGGATTTTTGTAGTACTTCAAAATTTTCAGAAGAACACTAGATTTGTTTTTGATTTTACAAGCCATGAAAGGCTTCGGCATTTCTCGGAAATGAAAGGATGTTGCCTTGCGTTGGTTTATATAGAAAACAAACCTTGGTACTCACGAAATAAAACCTTGGCAAGCAAGGAATTTAGGGTGGTAGGTTTTAAAATCACAAGTCTTCTTTAATCTTTTAGAGTTCGAAAAAGTGGCCTGTTGTGGCTTTTGTGTTAAGGTGGAGGAATGCAGATAGTACATAGGTAGAGGTGGTAGGCATGTGATGTTCTTTCGAATTATAGGCTGCTGATTAATTCGAAAAGAAATGGCTTGTAAACAGCATGTGTGTTTCGTTTTATATAATATATGCAGTGAGATTTTGGTAACAGGTTTTGTTTTATGAACACACGGTTTGGATTATTACTTGTGCTTTGGAACCATCCCAGCTTTCTTCATGCAAAGCCTTGGACATGTATGTCTTTGAAAATATATGGTTTAAACATGTTTGTAGGACATATATATATTAGTTAAAGTGTATGAAGTACCAGCTACGGAGAATTCCATTTATTTACTGACCGCTATGGACAAAAATAGAAATATCTTTATGTCGAGCGATGTGCTACGATCCCATAAATATAATAAAATAGACTAGTTAACTTATTATATGCCATTTCAAAATGCTGATATAAGGAGTACATTTCGTTAAACGAAATGTTGCTTATTTACCAAATTAAAAATTATGGAAAAATTCTATAAATTAAGTTAAAACTACGTCTTAAAAATATTATCCAAATTTGAAACCAATATTCTATTATATTAAATAAATCATTATCGTTAATAAACGATTCCATAACGACTATTTGAAAATTTGATTTGGACATAACTCACAATCTATAAGATGAAACCACGATTTTTCATTTCAATTAGAAAATACTGTTAATTAGATTCGAACATTTCTTATTTCAAAGAAATCCAACTTAAAACGAATCCTGTATAATCGTTTGAAGTTCAAAACTCAATATTATGAACTACCGTGACATTACGAGCTCGATTATAATTATATTATAATTAATACGATTAAACGTCGTTTATTAAATATATTCGTTATTATAACACGAATCTAAACCTGATTGAATATCTTAAATTATCCAATTCACACAATATTGCCAATTCAATGTTTTCAACTTTCCCGGAAATTAGATTTTATTATCAGTTATCTATATTATTTAAATATTCAAAATATTTGAATTCAAACCATTTAAATTGTCGAGTCAGTATTCAAATAATTAACTAAATTCATTATTAAATTGTTAAAAATCCGGGATGTTACATTCCTTTCCCTTAAAAGAATTTCGTCCCCGAAATTACTAAGGTGAGAAAAATGCTACAGACCTTATTAATTAGGTTAAAAATCTTTTATTTACTCCTTAACTTCAGTTTCAACTGAACCAATTAATTTCAATTTAAATATTAATTCATTTGAAAATTTTCGAAAACTTCTGAAAATTTTCTAATGTCTTAAATTTTCGAAAAAATTCGCCAGCGTCTCCTTTGCATTGCTTAATCAGCACAACTACAACTCGCCACTCCATGCCTTCTCCAATCCAAAAGAAAATCAAAAACCATGTGGCTTGTCCAATAGGCTCATAAATCTCATATCCAAATAAAATATAAACTTGAACCTTTTTGTCAGGCATTCAACTCTGTCTCTTTCATTTGCTATCAGTTCAGCATATACTCGTGCAATCTTAATTAATTTCCAATCAATTTATCTTCAAATCCAATCTTCGCTTATATCCAAACCAAATTCCATTTCAAACTCCGTTCCATTCTCAATTCCAAATTCTTACTCGCTAATCTAATTCCATTCTATATTATTTCAAATCCATTGCAATTTTATTTAACTTAGTTTAAATTCTAATTTATTTACTTTTACCAATACAATCTCTTTAACTTCATAAGTTAAATTTAATTTTGGATTTAAAATTCATGGGTCTTATTTCAAATCTGTTTGAAATCATATATATTATAATAGCAATTCAAAACATTTGAATTTTTGACAACTTGCTTCCTCAGAACAATTCAAAACAAAATCTTTGGTAGTAATTCGTCACTTAGAAACTCCAAAATGAACACTGATGATGCGACCGTCATTATCAAAATTATTTTCCAGCGATTGAAGTGAGTTCGATACTATTGTCATTTTCAAAACTCATTCTTAAACACTTTCATTTTGAAATTTATTTCAAAATATCTTTCACACTACTTGGAAAACATTCCCAAATCCACGCAGGATCTTAAAGTTTCCATGTATCGGATCTAAAATTCATTTACAACATTTTTCTCAAGTTTTTAGAGTTTTAATTCCATTCTATTTTAAATTCAGATTTAATTCATGTTATTCCATATATTATATTTATATCAACTCTGATTGGTTATTTATAACCATCTCAATAATTTAATTATAATAACAACTAAAACATCCAATATACTATAATAATCCCAAGATATATACTTTTTTATATCAAAATATATTTTTGGTAAATTTATTTCATTTACCCTCATTTCAAAACATACTGTGTCGGTTCATCGTATTCGAATGTTTAGAAACCCCTATCGACATTGTGGTGCCCCACCATCGACCAAAATTCATAAGCCACTCAATCATTAAATCTCCACAATATAAAACCACTTTTATACAATCTACAAATACACTATCTCGTATATATACACTAAACTCAATCAAGGGTATTACTGACCCCATCTCTATTGAGTCATGCCACAGAGCCAAGGTAATTATTTAACCTTCAGCTTAGATAACACTATAAAGACCCAAGGATTTTCGACCTTGAAAATCAACATTAAACGCCATGTCAACTATTCAGGTATCGGAAATACCGGACCATTAATAGAAAGAAGTTAGAGGGTGAGAAATAGAAAGAAAGTTAGAATAGAAGAATAAGAGCACAACTTGAACCGAATCAGAGTAAATATGAATCTCACAGCGGAACGAATAGAATATATTATATAACAAAACTTTTGAAATATAAACTTGTAATTGTATATACATACCATTATCAGAGTACAAGACAACACATCACAGCGGAACTAAACTTTATATATATATATATATATATATACTGTTAAAGCCTCCTACTCCAAGATCCTCCAAGTATATCTATAAAATCCTGACTACTTTACTGCCCATACAAATTTGGGCACCCAAGAGTTTAGGGTAAATAAAACAAAATAAACTCTGGGTCAGTTATGAGACCGGTATGAGTAAACTTCAACCATTTGGTTTAACTTTTCAAAACCTTATTCAAAAGAAAAGATAATCGTAAGACCGATCCACATATAAATACGGATGGTTTTTACCTTACAATAACCCAAAACATTTCCTAAAATCAATACATTTCTGATATTATAATAGTGACTAATACAAGTAAATAGCAATCTAGCAAAACGCTTGCATCTCAGCTCTACATACATAGTATACAATCAAAACTCCAGGCTCTTATTACAGAATGGATATCCAATTATGACAAGGTATGGAACCACCTTCTGATTAGTGTACTCTATAGGGGATACAATGGAGTTCAATAAGAACATCTTGCAACTCAGTCACACATGACCGGCCATTCATTTCACTTGGATGTACCGAATATATTGTCACCTTACGGTTGGTATACCAACATAGCCATTCTCGGGAGTTACAAAAGTGAAAGAGGAACAAAAATTAATATTCTTTAGATGGTGACAATATACCCTAATTAGGAGCGACCCACTTAGACATGTTGCCTGCCGGATTTTTGCATTTCCCGGTTGATGAGGCTAGAGGTCATAGCACATCTTTTGGCAAGTCACACCTTCATTTTATTTGAATGCCACATCGTCACACCTTCCAAATCACAAATTGATTTCCCAAAAAATACCACAGGAATAAAGCCAAGAGAAACGAATTCCTCCGCCGCCAAACCTAAATACGTTTGAAGAGATCAACTTACGCGATCTATTTGATATACCCTATCATACATTCGTTCATACAAGTTGTCCTGAGACAGGACAAACTGAAGACACTATTTTATAAATCCATCTTAGGTAATTTCTACCAAGGATCGCCAAAACATCCTTTGCATAAACTCCATCTTCAATTTCTTCAATATGTATTTGATTCACAACGCTAATGCCATACGGAGTGGTTTTCAGATAATAAATCCGATCCCTGTCTCTCCGTATTGACAACGGAAAAATGGTCAAAAACTTTGACAGTCGATTATTTATTTTAAACTGTTTATTTTCAATATTCCAGAAAATATTTCTTTATAATTTCGGAAAACATTTCTATATATTCTTAAATTCTCATTTTCTATGTCAAGAAAATATGCGTTATCTTTGGAAAACATTTCTTTTTCTTGTCCACGCATCACTATTCTTCCATAGTCATCAGTCCCTAACCGAAAACTAGTAAGAGAACAACTCCCTAAGTATTAAACCCGAAGGCCCAAACCAACATTAGATCGATACTCAGAAAGTTGTTCAACATAACTAGTCTTCAGTCAGTTTCAAATTTCCTTAACTCCATTTCTTAATTTATTATCAAATCATTGGTTATGTATCTCTTGGATTCAGTTTACAACTTCACTTCTTTAACGGAAATCATTAATTATAACGATAGCGTTATAATCTCTGCTTCTAAAATATATAACTTCAAGATATAACTTTTATTTGAATAATTAAAAAATTTATTAATTAAATAATTAATAAATAAATCTTGATTATAAACGAAAAGTAAATAGTGTTTTCCTGAATTCGATTGAATTTAATTCCAACGTATAACTCACTTTCGAATAATCTCTATTTAATTATCATTCCGAAAGTCGGAATAAATTACCATTTCAGGTCAACTCCATTCATAAATTTCATTTCTGAATTTATCATTTTGAAACATTCATTAATCTCCATTTAAAACTATTTTAAATCATTATTTACCTTGAAATGTAAGTATTATTTCCTTATAGAAAACTGGACTCGTTATACCAATCAAATCTTGATTTTTATTTATAAATACCCATACAGGTTCAAATCATGTTTATCGGGTTATTTTATAAATTCGTACTTCATATTCCACTTCATAAACTCCATTTACAAGTCAAGTTTTTATTAATTTTATATCAGGTTTATAATTTAATCTTGATTGCATATTCGACTATAATTCATTAGTTTCAAACCCAATATTAACTATCTTGTCAAATTCTGAATTATATAGTATATAATTTCTAGAAATAAATTATCTTAATAACATTCGACATCGTCAAATTCTAACTATAAATCCTTATGGATTTATATCAATCCTATTTTCATTTCAAACATCGAAATACTTCCATTGCTTTCTTTTGAAAAAAATTCCCAATTACCTTTTTAGTTTATTCTTGAATTTATATTTCCAATTTATTTACTAACAATTGTTTCATCATATTTATAAATATCGTTTATAAATCAAACTACTTGTTTTATATAATTAAACAAGTTGTTATATTCTAGCCAATCGAATTCAATTTCTATTTTAAAATAGATTTTTCCTTTTTAAAACTCCAAATTCATTCCCAATGTATTCGAACATATTTTACGGTATTTAAATACCAATTATTTCAGGATCAATGATGGCCTACTGCAACAAAAATTCAAGGTGTTGCTAGCTACAATGTAATCGTAGCTATGCTGATTTTTGTCTATTGCAACGCATGCTTCAAGGTGTTAGCATAGATATCAAATTGTGTTGTGGTAGCTATAGTTATAAACTTATAAATTTAATTTTCCATGTCATCAATCTGCACCTATAAAAATATGCATATCTATATGTCAATTCCCCTTTTAGAAACAACATCTGTAGTTGACACCTTACTGATCCATTAAAATCACACACCACCAATAGGAAAACTTCATTCCATTCCTCTTTCTCAACTTCTCAGATCTAGATCTGTTCATTCTCCACCCCAGCTTCATTCCATTCCTCTTTCTTCCAGCTCCTCGACTCCAACTTCAGCCTCCTCCCTTCTCTTGCACTTTTTGTTTATTTTTCCATTATTTGTGCAATTTGTAATGGCTATTATTCATACTATCCAATAGATGATTTTAGGGTAGATCTGTTATTTAAGTGGATCGTAATGATCATGATTTGTCGCCTCTCTCTTAGTTCTGATGAAAGACGGACACTAATGACAGTCTGATTCTTTTCTATGTATAGCTCCATGAATATTTCTTCAGTTAAAATCGATATTGGTGAGCTGCCAAATCCAATACTAGTTTTTGAATTTCCAACGACGTTATCATCCTGCTCTCAATTTGTATTCTTGAATGCTTAATTTGCAATGTTACTACAACAACAACGCAACTTTATTCTCTCAATTTTTGTGACTTTTCCTAGAGTTGCCATGATAGCATCTAGGTAATAACTGATAACAAAATTCATTAAGGCATGGGATGTACGTTAAATATATAGTTTTGAGTAGTTACTTAGTTGTTTTATTTTGACTCTATATTTTTAGATCTATATCTGTTGTGAACTTCAATCTGATATGTTAGTTTTCCCATATTCAGCGAATTCATTGTTAAGAGCTTGTTTGAATAATAGTAAAAATTCAACCAAATCGTACTAGAAAAAGGTTTGGTAACTACTTTTGAATCAATTGTCAAGTCCTATAGTTATTTTCAATAGAGATGGGAGACCTATTAGATTCAATACACTATAAGATCTTTTGCTTAAGCACATGTCTAATTCAATACACTGAATTTTCTCATGCTCTCACAATTTCCAAGCTGTTTTTTCTTCGATATGTTTTTGTAATACATGTTCGACTTTTTTCTTTGAAAGGTGTAGCTTAGATTCCAGTTTTGAGATACGAGCACTTGACCAATCTAGATAAAACATTATTTGTGTGTGTGTGAATTGACAAGGTCTTTGATAAAACATTATTTGTTTTTTCAAGCTGGATGATTAAAGTTGATATACCGAGCTATTTTATATATCACTAAAATAAAATAAAAACTTACTAGTCGCCAGTCAGTATACGATCTAAATGTTTCATGAATTCAGGAGGATACATCTCTATTGGTGTTCTCTGTATTATTTTTATCATTCTCCCAAATATTCAAATTCGTTGGGATGGTGATGTTATTCTTCTTATTGTATTATTGTTGGATAGGACATTACCTTCCAGTTTTATTTCTTTGTAGTTTGATGTAAGAAAATTAATAATAAATTCCGATATTGATGACTACTTTGATGGCACGAGGATTGTGATCAAACTATTAGTGACCTATTTTCAATGAAATCATAGCAAAGAAGTAATCTACTTTTCTTTTAGTGTTTCTTGTGTATATAACTCAAATTATAACTGTTTTACAAACTTTTTATTGTGATTGCATGTAACACCCCACATCCATTAAGGTCACTCACAAAGGGAATGCCTTAACTTCAATGGAGCATTATGGGTACTGGAACAGAAATATTACAAGACAGACATATAAAACAGCGGAAAGTAAAGTGGAAGTACTTAAAATCATTTATTAAATATGATTGTTTATAATAAAAGCCCATCAACTTCCAATACCCAAATTACATAGTTAAAATATCTATCTTGCTCAAAAACAAAGAAGCATAAAAACAAACTGTAGTATTCCCCAATAAAGCAAAGCAAGCCATAGCCAAGAGAAATCCAAGCCATACATGAAAGTGCCTTGGAGCTTGGTAAGATCCGAACTAAGCTGTATTCCCACCCTGCGAACCTTGGGGGGGGGGGAGAACGGAAGAAAAAAGAGGCGAAACAAAACGGGTCAGTCATAAAGACTGAGTAAGTCCTAGTGACTTTCAGCATAAAAATAGTTAAGGATAATATGGCATGAGTAAACTGAAAGTAAACATAAGCATGATGACAAGATAAGCAAACAGGCAAGATAACTAAGGATAACATGATGTGATTTTTGTCAAGTAACATCGCAAGGTTCCCGTCCAAGATAAACTAAGTATAGTTTCGTAAGATTCCTATCAAGCATATCACGATTCCTCTGCTTCGCCATTAAAAGATTTCTATGATATCTATTTGCTCTGCACCACCTAACTATCATCTTTGCAAGTGTCTTACATGGAATGTTTCGTATTTCTACTAGTACTCCATTTATTTACTGATCGCTACGGACAAAAATAAAAATATCTTTATGTCGAGAGATGTGCTACGATCCCAGAAATATAATAAAATAGACTAGTTAACTTATTATGTGCCATTTCAAAATGCTGATATAGGGAGTACATTACGTTAAACGAAATGTTTCTTATTTACAAAAGTAAAAATTATGGAAAAATTCTATAAATTAAATTAAAACTACGTCTTAAAAATCTTATCCAAATTCAAAACCAATATTTTATTATATTAAATAAATCATTATGGTTTATAAACGATTCCACAACGGCTATTTGAAAATTTGATTTGGACATAACTCACAATTTATAAGATGAAACATCGATTTTTCACTTCAATTAAAAAAATACAGTTAATTAGATTCGAACGCTTCTTGTTTCAAAAAAATCCGACTTATAAAGAATCATGTATAATCGCTTGAAGTTCAAAACTCAATTTACGAACTACTACGACGTTACGAGCTCAATTATAATTATATTATAATTATTACGCTCAAACGTCGTTTATTAAATATATTCGTTCTTATAACATGAATCTAAACTCGATTGAATATCTTAAATTATCCAATTCACACAATATTGCCAATTCAATTGTTTTCGTCTATTCCGGAAATTAGATTTTATTATCAATTATCTATGCTATTTAAATATTCAAAATATTTGAATTTAAACCATTTAAATTGTCGATTCAATATTCAAATAATTAAATAAATTAATTATAAAATTGATAAAAATCCGGGACGTTACAGTGGTTGTAGACTGGGGATCTTCATATCGTATGGACTAATTTCTGATGTCTCGATTAGGGTGTGCACCTAAGAAGAGGTTATAAGTGGAAGTCATCTAGATGTACTTGGAGATTGTTCGGATTTGCAAAGGCCTCTCTCCTTTACTGGACGAGGAATAAGGTGCCTTCGGTTTCATTTACAACCTCGAACAAACTTGTAAATGGATGTATGTCTGACTTTGTACTTTACAGCATAACCAATTGGTTTCTATTGATGATATATCAGTTGGTGGCGAAGGATTTATTCCCTCAGCTTAACACCCTCCTTTGAAAATTATGTACTCACATGGTTATATATTAATAGAAACTGATTATATGTTGTGAATTGACGATGCTGCATGTTAAGTGATGAGATATTGATGATCAAAGCTTTTTGTTGAAAAGCAGAGCATTGCGTGGAAGCATGATTTCAAGGCCTCACAACCAATTTTAGCTGAAACATGATGAAGTACCAAAGAGTTAAGGACTAAAATGTTTCCTTCTAGTTGAGAAGTAATGACATGGTATGGAGACCATGTAATTTACTTAATGTGGATGATAGATCTAGGTGCCTCAGATAAAGGTCAACAATGACCGGGTGGCATTACGTTCAGGATTAACCTGAACATAACCTAAAATGGTTGTGGCTCGGCTTTGCCGATATAGAAAGAGCATTTGTTGATCCTGGGATATCCCGCTAGAGGTGTTCCGAATAGCGGAAAGGAAGATCCTTTGCCTTGGTCATTGATAAAACCCAACTTCCAATATGAATTCATACGGTTTTAGTTGTAATTTATGTATGTAGACGTAATATATGGGTACCTACATCTTCTAAGATTTATACATTTACTTTCGTAAATGATTTCCACACTATGCACTAGTAATAATAAAAGAGACTTTCACGTACCAAGCATATTTGGTTATCATAAGGAAAAACTTGCTCTTAATGGTTTGTGTTTGCGTTGTGTGATGGGATGTGAGTCTTATGGTAGCTTCATTTTAAAAAAGTATTGTGAGTTATTATGATTGGTATTCATAAGGGGAAGCCCGTTCTGTGTTATACGACATGGTCTTATGATTTACCCAACTTTACAATAAAGTAAATAATTGTTTTAGTTCTCACACCAGTCCCATGACTGATCCGAGTTTATTGTTCTTCTACCTAAACTCTGGGTGCCCATATTTTCCACATGAGTAGCCTAATAGTTTTGGTTTGCAGATATTTTATAGAGCATATGCTGGATTCAGAGCTGTGTCAATAGCATTTTATTTCTTCCACTGAGCTTAGTCGTTTACGCTATGTATTTTTCTGTTGTGCATGTATTTACTATTGTACTCTGATAATATTTCTTTACTCTGATATCTCTTGTACTCTAATGTAAAAGTTATTGCAATGATAATAAAAAAGTTATTTTGTTCAGTCCTTATGCATGGTAAACCCAAGCGATATGTAATAACCTACATTTTATGTATCGAAAGATCGTAAAATATTTTTATTTTTATTCTCTGAGGGTTGGATCATTCTAATCTTTTAGTATGTTGCATACGAGGATGTGAGACATGTCCATAATTTTTAACGATTTTGTTTGTGACCATTTTTCCCCTGTCACTTTTGTACAGGACATAACTTTTGACTCAGGTCGAATCAGAGGGTGAGACCTGTGCCATTGGAAAGGAATTGATGATTGCTTTTTCGTAGAGTGGTTACATTAAGGATTTGGCTCGGCGGTTTGGGAGGAATCTCTGTTTTAAGATTTTTCAATTGGTTGTTCAGGTTTGGAGAGCCACAATGGGATGATTTGGGAAGGCCCATTGGTGGGCTAGTGGAAGGGTATAAATAGGGGGCGAGGGATATGGTAAATAGTTTAGTTTTCTCATTCTCTCATTAGGCGGCCTTGTGCTCCTTCTTCCTCTAACACCTTTCTACCATTAAAAATCAAATCCAAGGAGGGAAATCATAGATCTACACCATTGGAGGCTAGATCTGCATCGACTGAAGCAAGAATTCATCAGATCAAGGGGTTTGGTGCGAGGTGCTTGTTGTTCGGATTCATATTTCTATCATTTTAGCTTGTTTTGGAGAATCGGTGAGTGGTTTACATCTCTCACATGTATTCAATGAAGTGTATGAGTGTTTGATTATGTTTTCCAGCCATTTCAAGTGTTTTACCATGGACCTATACCATTATAAGTTCATTTTCATATGAATCACCCTATGATCTCATTTAGTAAGTTTAAATCTATGATTCTATGTTACTTCTATGCTATTCCATATGATTATGGAAGTTAGATCCATAGTTTTGTTCATATTTTCATTTATGGTGGTTGTGGTGAATTCCACACAATTATTAATGAAATTGCCAAATTGGTGATGTTATGGCTTCATAACATGTTTATGATTGTGTTGAATGGATTGGTTGAGTTGGTTTCGTCAATTGTGTCGATTGGTGAAGTTTTGATCGGAATTGGAGTTGCATTAGAGAAGTGCAGGTTTTGGGTCGCACGTGGTGGTTCGGTCGCACGTGGGATGATTTTCTTGGGGAACAAGATAGAAGGGGATCAGTCGAGCGAGCCTGGAGGAAAATGGGTCGGTCGAGCGAGTGAGCCTGGAGGAAAAAGGGAGGGTCGAGCGAGCCTAGAAGAGTGTGGTTGGTCAAGCATGACAGGGTTGATCAAGCAAACATGTGGCTGGGTCAAGCATGCCAGGGTGGGTCGATCCAAGGGGATCATGCACAGATGGTTCTAGTCGGTTTGGTTGGGTCGAGCAGGCATCAGATCAAGCCATGGTTGTGTTCGGGTTGAGCACATAGGGGGTCGGTCACCAAGGGAGGGTCGAGCACAATGGATCGGTCGTGCAGAGCTTGGTGGTCGGTCGCACAGGGTCATTTTCTGAAAATTTATATTTTCGGGTATGACCCAAATTTGAAGAAAAGAAATTGAAAAAAATATTTTTCGGGGGAAACCCCCCGCACCATAGCCGTAGCGCAGTGACGTAATTGGTTCGATAATGGTGTGACTTCGAAGTAAATTCAAGTAGGAAGATTCAAAGTGTTGAAAGGTGTTCGTTGATCGGTGTAGAACAACGAATGAGGTGACAACTCAAAGGTCGTGAGTTGTGGATAATGGATGCTCGAGAAGGTTGCTTGGGCTATGAAAAGCCATCGAGTTGGATGAGTAGAGATGAACAGGCCGAGAGATTATCGTTGTCGTAAGTTCTAGTAGGCTCAAAGCAAGGGTACGACAGGGGCACCTAAAAGACCGGTTGTAGGTCGAGTACCCTGGGTATCGTTGAAAGGCCTAGTTGTCAAGGTTGGACATACATATGTATCGCTAAAAGGCGTATGGAGTTTATGCTAGAACCGGGGTAACCATTAGCCCTTGACATGTGGCAAGGTTGACCGTCATACGATTAACGATGGTTTCAAAGCAGGATTGGCGGTGATAGCCAGAGTCAGTCATGGATTATTGGTTGTTCTATTTGTACCGTCTCATGTAGGTAGTCCAATGTCGAAGGAGATGTTCCTTAGGTGCTTATCTGATATTGGTTTAGGTCTTTGGGGCTTGTGCTTGAGAGGTGTTGAATTCGATTAGGATGGTTTACATGAGATATATATAATCTGGATGTTATGAGTGTTTTACCATGACTGAATGGGTGTTCTGGTTTCCATGGATGAATAGTTGAATTGTTTAATGTAAAGGCTATCATTGTCCGATATGGGGAAGACGACAGTTAAGTTCTTCTCTAGTGTTTGGTAGATTGATTTGTTAATCTACCTATGCTCATATACTTTATTATTGAAGTTTGTTAGCTGTTTTATCGCTCACTAAGACTGTTGTCTGACTCAAGGTTTTATGTTTCCTCTTATTACGTTGGGTTGTTCATCTGGTTGTGGATGGGCAGACTAAGTAGCAGGTTACAGGTTATTAGTGAGGACGATGATGTTGTGCAGAGGCGAGCAGGAGGCCGGCGTACCAGTTTTATTACTATCTAGTATTTCTATTTCCGCTGTTGAGTGCTCTATGAGGGTTGTAGTGAGGCCTTTATGTACAAACTTTGGTATTCATTGGATAACCTTTCAAGATGTTGTGAAAGTTTGCTATATGATGCTTCATTGCTATTACATGTTGTGTAAGTTCTATTATATTTTATCTGTAACACCCCACCTCCGCCAGGGTCACTCGCAAAGGAATGCACTAGCTTTGGAGGGGCATTATTGGTAAACATGCATAATGATATAGCAAGGCAGGACATGACATATATATATATATATATATATATATATAAATAAACAGAGTAAGTAAATAAAACAGCGGAAGACTTTTAAACTATTTCAAAAACAAGTCTGCTACATCATAATGTCAATTTCCCAAGCAAACAAGTCTAGTACATAAAATAACATCATCTGATACTGAAAAAGAAAACATAAAAGTAGCTATCCCCAAAGTGGAAGAAACCATAGCGAGCCCAAGTCCAAAGCATACATGAGCTATCCAAGAAAGCAGCTAAGATCCAAGCTAGGCTCCTATATTCCCTCCCTGAGAACCTGGGGGGGGGGGGAAACGGAAGAAAAGAGGCGAAACAAAACAGGTCAGTCAAAAAGACTGAGTAAGCCCTGCTACGATCAGTCTATAAACTAATAAAGTTAACATCATGATGGGAACTGAGATGATCATAGATAACAACATACTGGCATGGTAAATTAACTACAAGATAGATAGAGGTGTCATCGCATAAAACACGGCTAAGTTTTGCACCACGGTGTACTAGCAAACCAACATAACAGGTATTGATCCCTTAGCCCAAACTTTGGCCCAATAACATGAAGTGACCTTAGTATAAGGTCCAACCCAACGGTCTAGTTGATCGGCTCCCTATAAGCCTAACATTTCAAGTGTTGATGTCCATACGGCCCACATATGGATGTAGGTAGTCTGTGCTGGGCCCACCTTTGGGTGTATCAAGCCCTCGGTTGTCGACCCCGGACACTTAAGCAATAATGCACAGCCCTAACCTACTGGTACCCGTGCCTCGAGTTTGTCCAACATCGGACTACGTGCACGTCCGTAGCCCGCCGGACCCGCACCGCTGTACCACTCGGCCATCGCCCTTTGGTCGTTTACATCCGTCCAGTAATCGTGCCCCGCCCTAGCCTAGTTTCTAGGGTTGTGATGATACCAAACTGGGATTACTGCCGGAACAGACCCGCCGCTAGGGTTTCCTAAGAGGGTTAAGTGTGATTTAACCCTTCCCCAATCCTGGATTAAACTGGTTAAGTGTGGCTTAACCCCATTCTAATCCCTTGAACTCCCAAATGGATTAAACTAGTTAAGTGTAGCTAACGGTTCACAACTTAACCACATTCTAATCCCTTGAACTCCCAAATTGGTTAAGTATTAGTGGACCCTGACTTAACCCTAGTCATGAGGCATTAATTAACTTAATGCACCTTAACCTCTCACATTAGACCTTGTTGTGGTTACTAGTTAAGCCGGTCGGGTCCGGGTAGCTTTACACCACAACTTGGTCTAACCTCGGGTCTTGGCACCCCATGGCCAACTTCTCACATTGGGTCCTATTGTTTGTAGCCACTAGTTAAGCCGGTCGGTTCCGGGTAGAATTACGCTACAAACTCAACCCAACCTCGAGTTGGCCACACTTATGTTTTCTAAGTGTCATGTCCACTTTATTTCAAAACATAATCACAAGTCAAACAATTACTTGGGTAGACCTAACTTAATAGGTAAATTCCCAAGGGGTAGACCTAACTTAATAGGTAAATTCCCAATCTTATATTTTTATGTATTTTAAGTTTACCCCAAAACCCCCAACGTCATTCTATCGCTTACATATTCGTAGTAACGCATAAAGGATAGGAAGAGGGAACTTGGCACAACATAAACTTGCACAACCGTCATGCATATCATGTTAGACTTGCACAACTTAGCGTAGTGAACTTGCATATTACCATAAAACATGCTTAACATGTTAAATTTGCATAACTTAGCATAATGAACTTGCATAAACATGCACAACTTGTCAAAACATGCACAACTTGTCAAAACATGCCCAACTTGTCATTTTAAACTTGCATAAACATGCACAACTTGCCAAAACATGCACAACTTGTCAAAACATGCACAACTTGTCAAAACATGCCCAACTTGTCATTTTAAACTTGCATAAACATGCACAACTTGCCAAAACATGCACAACTTGTCAAAACATGCACAACTTGTCAAAACATGCACAACTTGTCAAAACATGCACAACTTGTCATTTTAAACTTGCATAAATATGCATAACTCAATAAGCGTACAAATCATGGCTTAGCAAACTTGCATAAACATGCATAACTTATAAATCTTGCAAATCATGGCTTGACAAACTTGCATAAACATGCATAACTTAATAAACATACAAATCATGGCTTAACAAACTTGCATAAACATGCATAACTTATAAATCTTGCAAATCATGGCTTAGTATACATGCATAACTTAATAGATTTGCAAATCATGGCTTAGTACCCTTGCCTAACATGCACAACTCAATAAACATACATAAACCCCAACTTTCATCATACATTAACTTTATAGTTTCTAAAATGAGGGTAAGAGGGCTTACAATGCTTATGCGGGCTCAAATGAGTACAACAAATGCAAGAAACCCCTTATGCAACTAATTAAAACCCCCAAATGCAAGCAAACTTGATCAAGACTCCTCCTTTATGATGCCAATTGAAAAACAAGCCTTTAATGCAAGCTAAGGAGGATCATACAAGCCTAAATACACTTGTATGCATGGAAATCTCTTAGGAATTAATTTAGGGATTGTATGAAGAGGGTGGAGGCCATGAGAGTTTTGATTTTGGCATAGTTTAGTTACTAGGATGAATAATGAATGATTTAGGGTAGGTTAGGGTCTTATTTATAGATTAGGCTAGTGATTTGAACCATAGGATTAATCCTAGATTCAATTAGGGCCATCAGATCCCGGAACTCTCTAGAAACAAGCCACAAGACCCAACCCCAATCAGAAATGGTGCACCAGGCTAAGCAGCCCGTGCACCCCCTGTCGACAGGGCTGTCGACAGGGCAGTCGACTCCCTGGGGACCCTGTCGACAGGCCTGTCGACATGGGGCCCCTGGCGGGAATTTTCCCGCCTTGGCCCAGCTGGCCCAATTCCTTAAATTTGAATCTGATTTTAAAACTTGAATTTTCTGCAAACTTCAATGGGCCTTAACTGGGTCATACGGACTCCGATTTCCGAAAACTCGGACTCTATTTCGCGTATTTTTCCGAGACGAACGCAATGGCATAGCCCGTTTCCCTTGATTCACATTTTATAATTTAATTCTGCCTCAATTTCCATTATTACAGGTTATTGAAAATACGGGTTGTTACATTCTCCCCTCCTTAAAGGATTTCGTCCCCGAAATCTTCAAGTTGGGAAGAACGTATCCTACCATCCAATCATCCATCTACTCAAAGCATCATCCACGAGCAATCATTGTCCTTACAAGATTCTAAATGCTGGATGAACATATGCAAAAGTGTGTGTATATGTACTTACCTAATGCAAAAATCAGGCGGTTACTGATACAGTAAACCTCCTTAATGCATATGTATGTCAGTGAAATGAATCCATATGTATGCAGAGTCCTAACATAATGTATAATATCTACATGCGTGCTCAATCATACATCCATATGCAACATCCATGTGATAGCATACGAATTTCATCCAAGAATAAGCATAAACACTCATGCACATGCAATATGAAGAGTGTGTGAGCCGATCTAGTGCCTAATCGTGTATAATGCATCCACGAGCAACCACTTGCAAACACTTGCAACCATTTGCAACCATCAAGCATAACATGTTTCAAATACATGTTTCATCCAAAGGGTTTCTACCTAAGGTTCTCTTGACAAGATAGACACGATAAACTAGATAAACTAGACAAACTCCTTTTTGGATTACAATAAATCCATTCAAACTTTGACATGTAGTACTAACCGATGAGTCTTAACCCCCTTATGGAGTTTACAACAGAAATAAGGTCGAGAATGGGACCGAGAGGATATATACGAAAGATAACTTGCAAGCAAGTTCCACAGGAAAACTAGGATCAAGGATGCACTTTAAAAAGAGATATGATGCGCGTATCTAGTCTTCACTCTTCTTAGCCACGTTTCCCTGAGCTTAACTCCACTGTGCTTTGACTATCTTCCATTTCACGATTCCTTGGCCTCCTAACTCCTATTTCCCAAACTCGAGTTGGAACTCATTTCATTATTGCCTCTCGTCTTTCTTTCCCACTTATTCTTCTTTCTGTATACTTGGCTTAACCATACTATAACCTTATGATTTTATGCAAGCTCTCCAAAATTCACTGGATCTCGTCCACTTACTATAAAGTATTCCATGCAGCAGAATTTTTCTTGAAAATACCAATTCGCGTTGCCAATTGCCCTTATAAACGTGATTTTCTATAACTCACGCTTAATCGAAATGAACCATCCGCCTATGAGTGATAGGCCATACCTAGATCCAGTTGCCTACCCATGGCTTCCTATAAGCTATTTTAAAACTGGCCAACTTCTTGAGGGTAAACCGTTGCTAACCATGATGCAGTCCTCTCGCTCTGAAATGAGCACTCTTCGTGAGTCTACCTATTATGACCCACCTACCCGTATTCCCTTTCTTTGATCTAGGTAGTCTATCCACATAATCTATCGAGATGTTTTCACACTTCCCTTGCGAAACTTCCAATGGAGGTAATGGCCCACTGGGCTTCTATGACTTGGCCTCAACCTGGTGGCACAACATGTATCCTGGGACCAACTCGGCCACCTCCTCGAGTGATGCGCATCTTCAAGAACCTTCTTTACCAAGTCTTCCACTCGAGGAACACATACCCTCTCATCGCGCCTTAGTCTTCCTTTGTCATCCATGATATATCTAGCGAAGTGACTTAACATCTCGCCTCGAATCAACTGGTCCACGTTCTTGACTAACTGCGGGTCTTCTCCCTGTGGAACCCCCTTCTTGATCCAGAAGAGTAAGTCTAAGCCCCCAGGAATGCCAACTAACTAGCCAAACGGAGGAAGCTTCTTACTTCAACTGCCCTTCTCAGAGCTTTCCGGTCTTAACCCGCAACCACTTTAGCGGAACCCACCGCTAAGCCTTACTTAAGAACTATGTGCCTAAGAAATCCAACTACTTTCCTCCAAAGTGACATTTGGAGGACTTGACCTTCCACTGGTGGCTCTAAGCGTATCCATCTCCTCCTTGAGATGTATAGCATGTTCTTCCTCGTTCTTTTGAGGAGATCAAAATATCGTCTATGACGACCATGACAAACTTGTTCAAGGACCCCCTAAACACCCTACCCATCGAGTTCGCGTAATATGCAGGTGCCTTAGTCAAACCAAATAGCATGACTAACTATTGCAAATATCCATCTAGAGTCCTAAACTCAGTCTTGTCAATCCCATCCTCAGCCCTCCTAAGCTGATGGAATCTGGTAACTGGATCAAAAGAAAACAGATGCTCCTACAAGCTGATCGAACAAATCATCGATCCTTGGTAACGGTTATCTATTCCTCTCACGATAATCAACACATAAGCGAAACAAACTGTCCACGTCAGTAACGAATACTACTGGAGCACCCTACTCGAAAATGCTTCGTCTCAGGAAGTTCCTTTCAAGCAACTCCTTGACTTGCTTTCTTAACTCTCACCTCGTGAGGTCATGTGCCTAACCGGCCACGAAACTGGCTTGGTATTACCAACCAGATAATGCGGAAATCTATCCACATCCAGGGGTAACCCCCTTCACTCCACCCAAGATATCAGGATATTCTCGGACCACCCTCACAGATTGCAAACTATCGATAGACGAGTTGAGGGATTCAAGATAACATAACATGACGGGACCCATGGGGTTACTAGAAATTTCTAGGGTATTACCGAGGCGGATCATGAGCCTCACAACCCTATATACAAAAACCAAGAATGGCTTCAAATCAGGACAACCATTCCATGCCCAAAACCAACCCATATCCCCTGAAACCGAGAATATAAACATCCCACGAGAATTCTATACTTGAAATTTTCAAATCCACTCAGACCATAGACAAACGGGCAGAACCCCCAATTGGATTTGAAACACATACGGGATCATCAACTACACTAGTACTTAGGTGCAAAACTTTCAACCGGATCAGATGAAATAAAACTATGCGATGTGCCAGAATCAAACAAAGTTTGAACAGGGAAAATGTAAACAAGATTTTTAACAGAAACACTACCTCTATCATAAGCTGGAAGGACGATGTTGAGGGGATGAATTCGCCCTCCAGATAGTCCTGCACACTGAGTCTGACCTTGCCCTTGTTTCCTCGGGCAATCTTTGCTGAAATGCCCAAACTCACCACAATCAAAGCATTCGCCCCGCTTTCTCTTCTCCTTTTTCCTACATTCCCTGGCTATATGTCCAACTTTACCACAGAAGTTACATTTCATATTCTTGCCCCGTTTCCCGGAATTTACTCCTTTGCCTTGAGACCCATTTGCCTTGACCTCTTTCTTATCATTGCTACCTTCTTCTTGAAGTAGGGCCAAATTCACTAAACTCTCGAAAGTCACCCCCAAGGGTATATGAGACAGGGCCAAATCATGTAATGGCTCGTTTAATCCTAGAGCAAAGTGTAGGGCCTTCTTCTGAGCTGTATTAACCAAGTCTAAATCGTCCTGAGCCAGTTGATTAAACTTATCGATGTATTCCCTAATAGTCATGTCCCCTTGCTTCAGTGATAAGAATCTCAGTCCAAACCTTCCTCTAAAGTCATCCCAAGTCTCAATTGGCCTAGTAGCGGTGGTGACTACCCACCAACGTGCAGCTTCTTCCTTTAGCAACCATACTGCTAATAAAACTTTCCTGCGGTCACCTATATCAAAGGTGGCTAAAAGATCTTCAGTCTCTTTCAACCAATTCCTTGCCTCTACAAAAGTCTCGGTTCCAAAGAAATTCTTGCAACCCATCGCCTTAAAATCTCGGCAAATCTCGGCGAAGTCAATTTGAGGATGCTGAGGGGAAGGAGGAAGAGGAACATCAACTACGGGAGGAGGAGGAACAGCGGCCTCGACTGGGGGAACAACATTAGGGACACCCGGGACCGGTGCCGTGACTTCCAAGTACCGACGAAACCAATCGGGTATCGTTACTCCTTCGGGCAAGACGAGATTATCAGACATGCTGGAAACGAAAAGAAAAGAAAAAGTTCAAACGAGGAGTCAAAGGATAGTGCTAATGGTTTTTGGGGAATAGCCTTTAAAAACAACTAGACTTTTCTTTGGAAAATACTTTATACTTGGTTTTGCAAATAGTTTTTCAAAAGTTTTTAAAAACCTTTTTATCCCTTCTCGTAAACCATATGCTCTGATACCAAATGTAACACCCCACCTCCGCCAGGGTCACTCGCAAAGGAATGCACTAGCTTTGGAGGGGCATTATTGGTAAACATGCATAATGATATAGCAAGGCAGGACATGACATATATATATATATATATATATATATAAATAAACAGAGTAAGTAAATAAAACAGCGGAAGACTTTTAAACTATTTCAAAAACAAGTCTACTACATCATAATGTCAATTTCCCAAGCAAACAAGTCTAGTACATAAAATAACATCATCTGATACTGAAAAAGAAAACATAAAAGTAGCTATCCCCAAAGTGGAAGAAACCATAGCGAGCCCAAGTCCAAAGCATACATGAGCTATCCAAGAAAGCAGCTAAGATCCAAGCTAGGCTCCTATATTCCCTCCCTGAGAACCTGGGGGGGGGGAAACGGAAGAAAAGAGGCGAAACAAAACAGGTCAGTCAAAAAGACTGAGTAAGCCCTGCTACGATCAGTCTATAAACTAATAAAGTTAACATCATGATGGGAACTGAGATGATCATAGATAACAACATACTGGCATGGTAAATTAACTACAAGATAGATAGAGGTGTCATCGCATAAAACACGGCTAAGTTTTGCACCACGGTGTACTAGCAAACCAACATAACAGGTATTGATCCCTTAGCCCAAACTTTGGCCCAATAACATGAAGTGACCTTAGTATAAGGTCCAACCCAACGGTCTAGTTGATCGGCTCCCTATAAGCCTAACACGTCAAGTGTTGATGTCCATACGGCCCACATATGGATGTAGGTAGTCTGTGCTGGGCCCACCTTTGGGTGTATCAAGCCCTCGGTTGTCGACCCCGGACACTTAAGCAATAATGCACAGCCCTAACCTACTGGTACCCGTGCCTCGAGTTTGTCCAACATCGGACTACGTGCACGTCCGTAGCCCGCCGGACCCGCACCGCTGTACCACTCGGCCATCGCCCTTTGGTCGTTTACATCCGTCCAGTAATCGTGCCCCGCCCTAGCCTAGTTTCTAGGGTTGTGATGATACCAAACTGGGATTACTGCCGGAACAGACCCGCCGCTAGGGTTTCCTAAGAGGGTTAAGTGTGATTTAACCCTTCCCCAATCCTGGATTAAACTGGTTAAGTGTGGCTTAACCCCATTCTAATCCCTTGAACTCCCAAATGGATTAAACTAGTTAAGTGTAGCTAACGGTTCACAACTTAACCACATTCTAATCCCTTGAACTCCCAAATTGGTTAAGTATTAGTGGACCCTGACTTAACCCTAGTCATGAGGCATTAATTAACTTAATGCACCTTAACCTCTCACATTAGACCTTGTTGTGGTTACTAGTTAAGCCGGTCGGGTCCGGGTAGCTTTACACCACAACTTGGTCTAACCTCGGGTCTTGGCACCCCATGACCAACTTCTCACATTGGGTCCTATTGTTTGTAGCCACTAGTTAAGCCGGTCGGTTCCGGGTAGAATTACGCTACAAACTCAACCCAACCTCGAGTTGGCCACACTTATGTTTTCTAAGTGTCATGTCCACTTTATTTCAAAACATAATCACAAGTCAAACAATTACTTGGGTAGACCTAACTTAATAGGTAAATTCCCAAGGGGTAGACCTAACTTAATAGGTAAATTCCCAATCTTATATTTTTATGTATTTTAAGTTTACCCCAAAACCCCCAACGTCATTCTATCGCTTACATATTCGTAGTAACGCATAAAGGATAGGAAGAGGGAACTTGGCACAACATAAACTTGCACAACCGTCATGCATATCATGTTAGACTTGCACAACTTAGCGTAGTGAACTTGCATATTACCATAAAACATGCTTAACATGTTAAATTTGCATAACTTAGCATAATGAACTTGCATAAACATGCACAACTTGTCAAAACATGCACAACTTGTCAAAACATGCCCAACTTGTCATTTTAAACTTGCATAAACATGCACAACTTGCCAAAACATGCACAACTTGTCAAAACATGCACAACTTGTCATTTTAAACTTGCATAAACATGCACAACTTGCCAAAACATGCACAACTTGTCAAAACATGCACAACTTGTCAAAACATGCACAACTTGTCAAAACATGCACAACTTGTCATTTTAAACTTGCATAAATATGCATAACTCAATAAGCGTACAAATCATGGCTTAGCAAACTTGCATAAACATGCATAACTTATAAATCTTGCAAATCATGGCTTGACAAACTTGCATAAACATGCATAACTTAATAAACATACAAATCATGGCTTAACAAACTTGCATAAACATGCATAACTTATAAATCTTGCAAATCATGGCTTAGTATACATGCATAACTTAATAGATTTGCAAATCATGGCTTAGTACCCTTGCCTAACATGCACAACTCAATAAACATACATAAACCCCAACTTTCATCATACATTAACTTTATAGTTTCTAAAATGAGGGTAAGAGGGCTTACAATGCTTATGCGGGCTCAAATGAGTACAACAAATGCAAGAAACCCCTTATGCAACTAATTAAAACCCCCAAATGCAAGCAAACTTGATCAAGACTCCTCCTTTATGATGCCAATTGAAAAACAAGCCTTTAATGCAAGCTAAGGAGGATCATACAAGCCTAAATACACTTGTATGCATGGAAATCTCTTAGGAATTAATTTAGGGATTGTATGAAGAGGGTGGAGGCCATGAGAGTTTTGATTTTGGCATAGTTTAGTTACTAGGATGAATAATGAATGATTTAGGGTAGGTTAGGGTCTTATTTATAGATTAGGCTAGTGATTTGAACCATAGGATTAACCCTAGATTCAATTAGGGCCATCAGATCCCGGAACTCTCTAGAAACAAGCCACAAGACCCAACCCCAATCAGAAATGGTGCACCAGGCTAAGCAGCCCGTGCACCCCCTGTCGACAGGGCTGTCGACAGGGCAGTCGACTCCCTGGGGACCCTGTCGACAGGCCTGTCGACATGGGGCCCCTGGCGGGAATTTTCCCGCCTTGGCCCAGCTGGCCCAATTCCTTAAATTTGAATCTGATTTTAAAACTTGAATTTTCTGCAAACTTCAATGGGCCTTAACTGGGTCATACGGACTCCGATTTCCGAAAACTCGGACTCTATTTCGCGTATTTTTCCGAGACGAACGCAATGGCATAGCCCGTTTCCCTTGATTCACATTTTATAATTTAATTCTGCCTCAATTTCCATTATTACAGGTTATTGAAAATACGGGTTGTTACATTATCCTTGCGCTGTGAGTTCTACGACAGGGTCCGCTTATGTTTACCCACTCTGATGATCATCCATAGCTGCCTAGCACATATTTCAGTGCATTATTTCTCTTGTTTAATGCAGGGGTTATGGGAGGTCGTCACACGATACGTCTTATTTATCGGTTTAAGTCGGTTTAATCATCGGTTTGAATCAGGCAAGATGGGGGTCATCACACGTCTAGTGCCATGAGCCATTTTGGTGTGTACTAGGCCTACCTTGAAAAGGTATTAAGTGACTAATCCACCTTATGAGGGTATTAAGTGGTCAGGACTTAGTCTTCTCCTAAGGGTTCATCCCTTGGGTTTGGACTAAAGTCATTGGGCTCAGCCTTATTAGGTATAGAGAGATTTGTGGATCTCCTTTCTCTAATGGTTATGAGGTATTAAATGGTCTTGAATGAGTAAGACAGCTCTCCGAGATTTGTCCTTTTCTTATCTAAAGGCTATGTGAGGGCACACCTAGGGATGTATTACTAAGAGTTTCACCGAACATGCAAGGGAAAATGCTTGTTTAAGGGAAGTAAAAGTGGCTAGGAGTTCACCTGTAATGGCAGCTAGATAGTAACGTAGGGTCCGCCGAAAGGGTCATAAATGGCATTGAGTATCGACCTAAACCCCGGTATTAAGTGGTTGATTACTATCTCTTGTGTTACGTTGAGAGAATATATATATATATATATATATATATATATATATATATATGGGAGCATCTATTATGACACAAATAAATACACACTCGGTGACACAACCCAACAGCCATCAGATTTAATTAATCTTCGCCGTCTATTTCAGCAACACGTCATCTTCCCTCCCCATAAAATTCTCCCGCATCTTCTCGCTCATAATTGTCTCGCGCTCTATCAAATCTCCTACAACACACTGGAACCCATATTCTCAGCCAATTACACCGATTAATACATGCCGATTTCAGCCAACAAACTCATTACCAGCATGAATGAATCTCCAAGGTGATGGAAAGCGCACCATGATCTCTCTCTCAATATAGTTTCTTACCGTAGATCGTTCACGTCGTACGGATCCAAGGCAACAAATTCAGTTAGACTTCTTTTCATTTATGTTGCTTACATTTGGGTGTGCCTTTTATCTACGTGCAACTAATTACTGATCAAGAACTGCAAATGAAAGTACAAAAAAAGTAGCTACAAATCTTGGTTAACATCAGGAACTAAATGTTGAAAAAATTGATATTACACAGCAAACAAATGTGCAAATGAAAGAACTGCAATTTGCAAAAAAAGTAGCTACAAATCTAAGCTAACACTAAATCCTGAAAAAAATGATATTACACAGCAAACAAATGAAAGATAGATTTGATTCAAATTTCTTCACACTTTTTACAGCGCCACTTCGCCCTGTATACACATATACCCTGTCACAAATGAACCAATACATCTGGCTTTGAACACATTACTCGATCAGCCCAATTTCAACAGTTAACAGCCCAAACAATTTACATCATATACACACTTAACACAACAAAGCAATAGAGATGAACATGTGAATGGTATATGTGCACCCATGCACCATTGATACATCAAAATATCTCCATTCATGGGTCATGGCTTCGGTGAGATCCTGACAATATCCCTTGCTTTCATCCCCGATGATCTCTGCTCTCTTTCTGGTGAATGTGAACTGAATGTGAGCTTCCTTTTCCAGTGAACAACGGTCCATCTTTAAAACTCTACCAATCAACTCAAGGACGTTACAAACACCATCAAACCATCTATGATTTACATATAAAAAAATTTCTGCAGTAAGTGAATATATTATTAAATTATAGTATAAACTAGATAGCATGTGCTAGGAAGCATACAATAAAATTTTATGTTAGTGGCAAAAGTCGATCACTAGAAGCTAGCATAAACCATTACCATGCAGGTATCCTCTTATCCTATAGAAGAATATTACGCTGCCGCCATTCCTTAGTTTGAGATTCCTAGCAGCTGTGCTCTGTGTTAGTAATAAGGGCACAGATAAACATAGTTCATCCATTAAACTATTGTGTTTACACAACTCTCCGTAGTGTCCAGCCTTATTGCAGCATGAGCCCAGCAATTTCTTCCACCAAACTTTTATATATTCATAGTACTTTGAAATAATATTATTTTCGTGAGTTCATTATTTTTCTATTGAAGATCCCTTCAGCATGAGCCTTGTTGCAACATGGTTTTGCTATTAAATGATAATACACAAGCCTAGTAACATTGGAAACTATTTCATAACTCAACTTGATCCACACATTTGGAATCGGGGGCAATAACAATACTTCTTTGTACCAACATATGGCTTATAAAGAGTGCAAAAAATTGGTTATAGCTAACTGTGCAGTCAACCATTGGTTAGCTAAATCAAGAATGAAGGGACACAACCACTGCAGTGACAGAACAATGCTAATTTCTGAACAGTCAAAGTTGAATGCTTGTGGACATGATTTAAACTCCTCATTAAAACAATGTTATAAATAAATAGACTGTAGACGTTTTGAAGCAAAAAATAAAAAGCAAAAAAAAAAAAAAAACAAATATAGGCATGCAAAGGTACAAGACAAAGAACATGGAAAAATCAACAACTTAAAAAACACTTTTATTTCATTAGTTTAAGAATTAAGACACATAAACTAGTGACACTTAGGATCTAATTCAACCATTCTTCTGCTTTCTTCTAAATTACTGTCTTGTACCAACCCGCACACCATACCATAAGTTTAACAATGTTAGCAATTGTCGTAGCCTGTTTTAAAAAATTAGCATGACATACTCCAAAGGTGAACAATTATACCAAAACAAAATAGTAAATATTATAATACCTTAATGCGTGGAGTTAACAGGGCAGTTTCTGCTATCATGACCCTCTCCTCCACATGTTTTGCATTTTCGCTTTTTCTTCCCAGTTGACAACTCAATGGAGCTTTTAATTATGTCTTTCCCACCAATTTGAATGCATCTTTTATCACTTTTTGGTCGCCCCTTTGCTTGTGAAATATGAGGATCTTGGATTAACAAAGGTATTTTATCATTGTGTGACCTACATTTCGGATCATCATCCTCAGTATCGCATTCATCAGGCTTATTTTTTTCGTCGTATACTCTCGTGAACAGTTGCTCTATTCCATCTACCACTAGTTTGTACAACGATTCAGATTTTGAAGCAATGCATGCAAGTTGTGTTGCTCGTCGGCAGATATGACTAAGTCGAAACGCTTCACTTGAAATAGAATGACCATCATACATACTATCATCCATAACCCTAAAAGAGTTTGCACCTTTTGTCCACCTTTGTAAAATGAAATGAGAAGGTATCTCATCTACTTCTAGTTTTGTGAAATTTTTTAATATATGCTTACACAGTATTCCTTTAAACTCAAATAGATGACACTGACAAAATCCTTTGTACGAACACACATTCAATTTCACAACAACACTCTCATATTCACCAACTTTAGACGACACGTTATATGATGTCATTTCTTCAATAGTTTCATTTTCGATAGATCTGAAATGAATAGAATCTTTTAGTAGTTCGCAAAATTGATCAAACATATTTCTTGTATATATGCTTGCAGCATGCTTCAAAATTAAATTGTTTTCATCAATGTTCCGTTGTTTATGCTCAGAAACAAAATCCTTATCAACTTCTCTTTGGATAATCTTTTGCGGTGCTTGTTCATATCTAGAAACAAAGTCCTTAAGACTTGTTGTGGCAGAGACAAATGTATTAAAAAAAATTGTTAATCCCTTTACTAAGATCTGTAGTGTTCATTCCAGCATAAAATGTCGAACGATGAAACACAGGCACCCAGGAGTCACGTTGTTCAAATTTAGTTTGCAACCAGTGATTATTTTGCAATTCATATTTCTCGACTAATGCTTTCCACTTATCTTCAAAATCCGATATTGTGTACGTGAAGTTCAAACACTGTTTAAGATCTTTCTTGAAAGGAGAATTTTTATGAAATATGTAAGGTAAGTTCTCTCCAAAAAAATTTTAACGTGCCAAAGACATATGCGATGTCGCGTATTCGGAAATACCTTTTTAATAGCTGCACCCATTGCAAGATCTTGATCAGTAATTATTGATATTGTATAGCGACCTCCCATTGCTTCCAACCAGGTTGTAAATAGCCAAGTAAATGTAGGTTCAGTCTCATCACATAAAAGCGCACATCCAAACTGTATTGTTTGATAACGATGATTTACACCAGTAAACGGAGCAAATGGCATTGAATAATTATTTGTTCGAAATGTAGTATCAAAAGTGACCATATCTCCAAATTGCTGGTAAGACATACGTGATCGTGCATCTACCCAGAAAAAATTTGTAGCACGTCCTTTCTCGTCAAGTTGAATTGCATAAAAAAATTGCGGATTTTCTCTTTGACGCGTCCGAAAATAACTTAACACGTATTGAGCATCACCTATTTCCAAATCTGTATGTCTAGCTGCCTTTAAATGATTATAACAATCTTTTTGGTTGAATCCTGCATTCACACCACCAAAAATTGCTGGAATTTCAGCTATAGGTAAATTTTGTTGTTGGAATACTTCTGTTAAGTCTTTTGCAGCAACTGACATATTCCTATTACTTCGTAGCTTGACTCTTTTTATGGGAGATACAAATGAATGATTATGATCGTCATTAAATTTCGTTACGGACCATTTATTTGTCAACTCGCTATACAAAATTCTCATATTTGCTTGACATCCACATTGAATTGTGTTGGTGCTTCTAGATATATGATCTACTCCAATTACATTATCATTTTTCTGAACCTTTCCGGAACGTGAACAAACCAAACAAACCGAAGTTACTTTAGCAACGTGGTGAATGGTCTTATTCGATGATCGAACCCGTATCGCAAAATCTTTATGTCGTCCATAGTCAATGTAATAGTTTTTTTTGCCTCATCTAAGCTATTAAAACTCATACCAATATATGGCTTAATCAACGTATCACTAGTTTTGGTTGGAGAGGAAGATGAACCAATGATATCATGGATTAAATGCTCTGAGGCGGTATGCACTTCATCCATGGTAGACACTACAAAGCACAAAATATTTTTTTTAATACATTGAAAACAGAGAATGTAATAAAATAAAAAATTGCACAAATGTAGTTAACAAGGAATGTTGATTCTACAAACTAGATGTAACAATATTCCATGATATCAATGTTGAATAAACATGGGAACAAAATTGTATTGCAGTTTGCCTAATACTTCATTCTTAATTTAAGAAAAACAAATTATAACAGTAGCAACCAATGAGACTATAGTCCCGACCTTCAGAAATACTCATTTACCCCATGTTTAATTATCTCTAAGCATTAACTTTCTTATATTGTAGACGGACTGTGTCATTTATGGTTCTTTCAAATGAAACTATGGATCAAACGGAACAAAGAAACAAAATTTTGAATTCAAAAGTTAACAAAACCTGTGTTGAGAATGAGATTATATCTTTTGATTGCCCTGTTTTGACTTTTATGCTCAGGCGAATCAGAATTTAAAACTTGCGCTCCACTTGGGAAGATGATAGTTGGAGAATGAAATCAAGTGGAAATAATTCTGAGAGAAATTGAAGGAATAGACGACTTTGTCATTATAATAAAAGATCTGAACACATCATTGTATTATATGATTTATTTACATCTATTGTATTAGAATATCTCTTCTGTTTCAGTTTGCCATATTTAATTTGTTTTTGCGTGTCGTTATAAATTCATTGTGTAAATTGTCAGCTATACTTGCTTGCTTTGCAAATTTCCATTTTTCTGGTTAACAAATTCGACAAATTTTCTTTTCAGTCACGTCAGTTTTTGATATGGACATTGTTGTCCACAACTTCATGCAACACGTATATTTCTAAAGATTTGTGTCCTAGTATCATCAACTATTTCATATTTTGCCATGTTATTGCCAAATCAACAACTCACGCGTCATGCCAACACAATTACGGACTGTGATCTTCATTGCGGATTTTAATGTCCGCGTCAGCATCAGGTGGAGGAAAGACCCAATCTTCTCTAAAAATCGCATGCAATTTATTCACGTTTGGCCAATTTGTTCAAGCTGTGCAATATGGACCGAAGCTGCTTCGTTCTCCAATTCATTGCGTGAACAGGTCAAATGATTCTTTTGCAATTGAGAAGAAGCTTATATTTTATTTTTACGTTTTGTTTTTCGCTGAAATCGGCATGTATTAATCGGTGTAATTGGCTGAGAATATGGGTTCCAGTATGTTGTAGGAGATTTGATAGAGCGCGAGACAATTATGAGCAAGAAGATGCGGGAGAATTTTATGGGGAGAGAAGATGACGTGTTGCTGAAATAGACGGCGAAGATTAATTAAATCCGATGGTTGTTGGGTTGTGTCACCGAGTGTGTATTTATTTGTGTCATAATACATGCTCCCTATATATATATATATATATATATATATATATATATATATATATATATATATATGCACATACACATCGTAATCTACTAGGAATGTAACTTGGGTCCGTCAGAGTGTATTAAGTGATCAAGGGAATTCACCCATGTTTATACTAGGAATGACAACAACCTTGTTTCAATCATTATTGATTATAAAATATATACTAACACTTTTATCCAGAATATGTATATATACACACACACACACACACACACACACACACACACACATGTATGTATATGCAGGTAATAAGGTATTGAAGACTGTACAGTTAAGAGTTTCAAGAGTTAAGAGATTCAAGATTTCAAAGGAGAATCAAGACTCAAGAGTATCAAGATATCAAGTTTCAGAAACGTTGCAACCTTTCAAACTCTATAAATAAGAGTTAATTTCGAATTTTTTATCACCTCTTCTCCTTCTTGACCTCACTTCTTCTTCTCCTTCTTGAACCTTTTACTTACCACCATTAAAATACATAAATTTATTGATTTCTACACTTATACTCTGTCGATTTCAATAAAATTTATATCATTCTTCTTCTCTTCTTAATCTCTAACAACTACTCTCTATTTGAAGTGCTATTGAAGAGTTCTAGGGCTGTTGTAATCATTTCAGAATTGTTAGGAAAGGGTGTATTCCTCGTAACCCTGAAATCAAGAAAAGAGAGCGGTATTAACCTTGTATCCGTGAAATAAAGAGTGGTAGAATCGGTGTTAACCTTGTAGCCGTGAAATCAAGGGTGGTGGAATCAGTGTTAACGTTGTAGCCGTGGAATCAAGGGTGTTGTAATTGGATTCTGATATTAATAAAACTCCGTGCAATACAGTGTTGCGTGAGACTGGACATAGGAGTAATCCGAACCAGTATAAAATCCGGTGTGTTCTTTACTTTTCTGCATTTTATATTTACTCATTTTCTGCATTTTATATTTACTTATATCTGCATATGTGATTGTTTCTATGTTTGTGATCATTTCTGATATGATAATCATTGTGTGTTTCATATAGTAATTCATGATTGTTTAAATTTTCCATAATCTCTTTAAAACACTATTCAGCTCCCTTTAGTGTTGGTTTGCCTTAAGATCCTTAATCCGCAATCCTTAACATGCACATGCACACTTGTGATGCGACCTTCTCCTCAAAACAACCCACATGATAAACAGAAGATAAAAACTGGTATTTTGTATAGTTTTGGTCTTGCATAGAGACACTTAACTTGAAAGTTTAAACTTTACAGTTAGTACTTATTATTATACTTTAATTTATTCCATTGTAGGTTATATACTTGAGCTTTAATGATTTTTTTTTTATTTTTTTATTTGGGCTTAATTACAGGATACCAAACAAAGGATTTATATTCCAATGAACATGTTTTTTATTTTTAATAAAATTTAGGCTCATTAAGGAGTGGTTGTCACATAAATGGAAAATTTTAGTTTGACATAATTATATTTTCATTCCCATTAATTATAAAAATAAAAATAAATAAGGAAAAGTCCAATGATAATAAATAATTATGAATGGTTAATACACATGATAAATCATCAAGTTAATAAAATAATAAAATGACATTTTCCAATGGCTAAAATCACGTAACATAAACACACAATTGGATTTTTTTTTCAGAAGATTTTATGACATATGCAACCTAGGTTCATGTAAAATGTTCTAATAAGTTATAAAATTTTGATTTTTTTTAACCAAGTTTTGATAGAAATAAATTAAAATATAAATATTTTATTTATTTATTTTTGGTTGAGATAGAGTTTCAAACTTTTAGTCTTAGTTACATTTCAAAATTTCAATTTAAAAATAGATGTTAATATTTGTTTACAGTGAGATTCGAACTTTTGGCATCTAATGTAAGTCTATTTTTAAAGCTTCTCACATCAAAATGTTGTGTTTCTATTCCAACCTTAAATTAGAAAAACTACTGAAATTGAATTCCAAACCTATTGCTCTAGGTCAAGTTCCAAAATCTGAATTTGTGTGGACATGAGAAATCTCAACCACAAGATCTCCCCCTGAATTCCACCTCACACATAAAGACAAACAAATTCTACGGTTTAGATTTTGTGTTTCAAATTCTGTGTTTAATTTTATGTCCCAATAGCCACACACACACACACACACACACTCTCTCTCTCTCTCTCTCTCTCTCTATATATATATATATATATATATATATATATATATATATATACATATACATATATATATATATATACATATATATATATATATACATACATACATAAATAAGGGCACCCCAATATGTTCTTCCTAATACCGCGACTAAAAAATACCATAAGAATTAATATTACATTCTTCTTATTAATACCACACACTTAAAAAATAGGAGCTACCACGCTATTTTAGCCTATTTTTATTTCGTTCGTCCTCATTTGTAAACCGATCAATGATCTAAGCCCTAGATTTATAACCGATCAACGAATTCGAGGCCGCAATTTACAAAAGTAGTGAATAAAGTTTGAATTAAGCAAATAAGAACAGTAGCGAGAGATTAGGGTTTTCAGATCACCAAACAATTGAGAGATTACAGTACGAATTTGAATTTTCCCGCGAGAGATGCGAAAAAACAGCAATTACGAGAGATTACAATATTTAGATTAGCTTAGTACGTGATTAGTTCGGCAAATAATAATTTAGCGGGAGATTAGAATGAAAAAGTAATGTGGTATTAGAAAACATACAAAATTTAAAGAGTTTTATTTTTTAAATTGCGGTATTAGGAATAACATATTGGGGTGTCATATATATATATATATATATATATATATATATATATATATATATATATATATATATATATATATATATATATATATAGGCAGGTTCAAGAGCACCCCAAATGCCTCTCAATCTCCACCAATTATTTCCCCTTCTCTCTTCTTTCACTCACTCTCTCACTTCCCACTCACATTCTTTAATATGAACAGGTGGTGGAAATCAAAGGGCATTTGAGGTGCAACCGAACGCTTGCATATATATATATATATATATATATATATATATATATATATATATATATGATTTTGTCGCACTTCAGTAACTATTCACAGTAGATAAACATAAACCTTGGAATCACCGCAACAGCGTACCGGAATAAAATCACAGCGTTGGTCTGCTGTAGGAAAAGAGAAACGGAGATGGAACACCCGGAATGCCCCGTTTGTCTGCAGCCCTACTCATCCATCGATACAATCCCACGTGTCCTTCCCTGCGGCCACTCCGCATGCGAAATTTGCCTCTCTCTTCTTCCTTCTCGCTCCCCCCATCCAAACTCTATTCGATGCCCATCCTGCACCCAGTTGGTTCGTGTGTCAAATCCCGCTATCGGACCCAAATCCTTTCCAAAAAACATCGATTTGATTCGAATCTGTTCCTCGTTACCCGAACCCGATCCCAAACCCAAACCTGACTCTGCCTTACCCGAACCCGATTATGATTTTGGTTTTGATGGTTGCAAGTGGAGAAGGGATGTGCAATTTGTGCTTGATTGGAAGAAATGGATTTTGCCTCGGGAGTCTATTTCAGTAGCTAACTTCACAGGTGTTCATAGCACTATAAATAATATGATTGTGTTTGATTATTTATTTGAGACATGACATTATACAATTAGTAGCAAGTTTTAAGTTATATATACTAAAGATGTCACATTTAGAGGAGACAGTAATTATCTTTGGATAATTCTATGTTCCAACTCTTTACCGACTATAGGTTATTATTTGGAGAAGTGTAAGCATGGTGTAATGCTAAGGACGCCAACCATTCGGCTATGGGTACGACGGTCTGCCGGTGAATGCTGGCCACGGTGCCCTAGGGCAGTGGAAAACTGCCGACCTAGAACATGGCGCTGCCAGCCGGTGCCCATAGGTGATTGGTCGATGCCCTTAGCATTGTACCAGATATAATCATATTTCACCCGGTTAAACTGGCTTATGGCCTGAACGTATTTCTAGTTATATTATGAACTTGTAGAAACTAGTTTTGAGACGAGATTATAAGCAATTTTAATCACACATGCATAGTGAGCTTATTAGTTTGTGGACCAAATTAGGCGTGGTAACATCATCTCGTTACCAATTTTATGCGACTACATATGATGAGATTAACTCTATAGTTTTTTCAACAATAATATTGTTGTTGTCAGACTAGTATTTATTCAGTTATTTTTCCATTGTAGAGGAGGATGATGGTTTAGTTTTAGGAATTCATACAGTGCCATGCTTCAGCGACAGAAAAAGGATGCAAGATGTGAGCCTTTTCCCGATCGTTGCTCCTTCAAATGAAACCAATTGGTTCAAACTGAGCTATGCTGCACGAATTATGGAATCAATATGGCAATTGGAAGGAAATGCAAAGGATCAGTTGCATTTTCTTTTGGAGGCATGTTTAAGACAAAAAAGTGGCATTTGCAAAATTTTGGGGTTTTGGATTAATGCAGAGGTTGATTCGTCTCCTTTATTCTTAGTCTGTGAGAAATTTGACCATACTTTAGCAGATCTGTTAAGATCGGAACAGAAGAGTAGATTAGAGTTGGATACAGAAGAAAAGTTTGGTTTCAGGATGGTTGCTAGGGAATTGTGTGAGATAATCATGAGTTTTTACACAGAGGGTGTTTGTTTTGGTTACTTAGGCACTGATTGTTTTTCATTAAATGTCTATGGTCATTGCCTTCTTGATTTGAACAAAGTATTGATCAAGTTGAAACGGCTACGTGAGAATTTAGAGAATGAGAATTTAGAATACCTGAGCCCCGACACACTTATTGCAATTAAGGGTGGAAACTTAACTGTAAATCATAAATCAGATGTTTGGTCTATAGGCTATATACTAGCTACGATTCTTATCGGTCACGAAGAGATCAGTTCTGACTTGTTTAAAAATGTCTATTGCCCTTTTATAAAATGCGATTCTAATACATTTTCAGATGATTACGTAGAAATATATGATTCATGGAGGGGGGAGGTTGTATCTATGTTAGAGGCAAAACTATTAAAAACGAAGTTCGAATTTTTGATTGAAATGCTATCATCGTGTTTAATTCACAGCTCAGAAAGCCGACCCCAGGCTAAAGATATATGGTTCTGCATTTGGATTTGTTATATTGGAACTTGTGATGATAACGATGCTAATTTAGAAGAATATCAAAAAATTAACCCACAGGAGAACATTTTGAGCTGCTTATTTGTCGGGAATATTGGTAACACAACTAAAGAAGATGTTGGCATGTCTCAAAATCATTTTGTAAACAGTAAATTTGATGTGCTTAGGTCTCATCATGACTGCATCTCAGGATTAGCAGTTGGAGGTATGTACTGAATCTGCAACTTGGAAATATTTCGCCTTCTATCATGCTTATGTGTAGATGAATGTAATAACTTCATGCAAATTCAATATCTGAGATACATTTTAACCTTCAAAACTGTAGGGGGATATCTATTTAGCGCCTCCTTTGACAAAACTGTCAGCGTGTGGTCCTTACAGGTATATGGATTTTATCAATGCATATGTTATTGTAGCGAACACCATGACCAATATGTGAGTATCATCACTCTACCGTTTATATTGGTAAATATTGCGAGTAACAGGCGATTGTTATACTGACCTATTTGTAAAGGCTAATTCTACTAATACCCTTCATTTTGCCTTTCCCACCCCACTACAGGTTTAAAAAATAAAATGACCTATTTATCCTCATTTGTTATTAAACTTTACATATTGATCGTTTCATTTTATTGTGCACTTTAATCATAATGAAATGACAAAATAAGACGAGAAAAATAAAGTTGACTGCAGAACACAATTATGATTTACAGGAAAATGATGTTATATTTTAGATTTGATTTTTTTTCTTAAGATTTATTGTTTTAGAATTTGATTTACAGTTCAATCATTTTTTTAATTAAATGGAAATATTTTTTTTTAGATCATTCTATTGATGAAAATAATAATATAGTAATTACGAATTACAATTTTGTTGTTTTTGGATTTCATCTTCTTTCATTCCACTATTAATATTAAGTTTTTTTTTTTAAAATATATAAAATAAAGGGTAGTTTCAGTATATTTTGGGGTGTGAAAAACAAAATATGGAGTGTGATAAATTTTGTTTAATAAAATGGGGTGGGAAAGGTAATAGTTGGGGTGTGAATAGATCTAGCCGTTTGTAAATCGACTGTTGGTAATGGAAAATTTACCTATTGATAGAGTTTCCTTTTTTTTATATGTAAATTTAGTCGTTGATAATGGTAAATATAAAAAATAGTGTTATTAGTGGCAAATCCGCAAATGCATATTTCAGTTCCTTGCTTTTCAGTTTAGTTATATCTACGCTCACATGCAGGACAATTCTCATATACAAACTCTTAAAGGCCATGATCATAAAATCATGGCTGTGGCAGTAGTTGAGGAAATCCCTCCTCTTTGCATAAGTGGTGATAGTGCAAGTGGCATATGTGTATGGAGAATTGGTGCTTCTGTTGAGCAAGAGCTTGTGAAGAAATGGTATGAACACAATGATTGGCGCTATAGTGGCATTCATTGCTTAGCTGTTTCAGGAGAGTTTCTTTATACTGGAAGTGGAGACAAATCTATTAAAGCATGGTCTTTGCAGGTACTAATGTCCTAAAATTTAAGCCTAATGTAATTGTACTACAACAGTCTTATTTAATATGCAGTTTAATATATGTAGATAATCATATGTTGATTTTCAGAAGTTCATCCAAAAAAGTAAATATAAAATCAAAGCCCTTCTTGAAAAATATGTAATTGCAAATAAAAACCTATTATTGAAAAAAAAAAGACTTTACGGCTATATTTTTATTGTTGTATAGTACATGAAATGTGATGAGCAATTCTTAAAAGTGTTTTTTTTTATCTACATACAGAACCAAGTATCTTCATAGTTGTCATCTTTATTGTTGTATAATAAATGAAAGGACGCAACGCTTAACCAAAGAAAACGAGAAGCTCAGACAACTCCTCGAATCAAATCGTGTTGAGCTCGAGCAGGCAAGAAGGAAGCAACAAAGGCATCAAATAGGGATGTGCTGGGCCAGGTAGAGGGCGTCGAAACCGAATTCAAGGCCCAACTGGAAGGGCTCAGAGCCAAAGCTAGAGAGGCCTGAGCGAAGGCAGAGATGGAGCTAGAGCTGATGGTGTGAGACTTTTATATAAAACTCTTCGATTCTGCGGAATCTCGTGTGTCGAAGGCTATGCCCGGATGCTTGCTCTAGCCTAAGAAAGACTGGTGGAGTATGAAGTTGCTGCCCAGGAAGTGAAGACAGTAGATAAGGAAGTGCTGATGGCCCAGTACTTGATGGATGGGGAGCGCCAGGTGTTGGCGGAAGGCAAAACTATGCTTAGGAAGGACGCCGAGGCAGAGGAGGCCGAATGACTTGCTGCTGAGAAAGGGAAAGCGATTGTCACGGAGAGCGTGGTGGTTGCCGATGAATTTGAAGTCGCTACTTTCCAGCAGCAACGAGTCGTTCCTCTTGGTCTTGCCAGCGGTCCATCCGTGCCAGTTCCCGTGGTTAGGGGATATGATGCCGACCTTCCGGGGTTGGAACACGAAGGCTTCCTTCCACCAATGACCGAAAGCGCTATGTCGATAGAAGCCACACAGCAGACAATAAGAGGTATATCCACTTTCTCACTGGTATTCGAAAAGATGGTAACATGAAGTAGAAGTAGACTAACCCGTCTTCCTCCTCGTCGTGGAGGTTCTTTTAGAGTGTGAACGACAGCCGGCCCTAAAACAACGATAGCCGCCGATCCCGGGTTCGCTGTTGAGGCCTACATGAGGCAAATGGGAGAGGAGTTCGACCATCCCGATGTGTTCCCGGGCTAAAGATGGCTGAGATAGGGATGGATGACATCGACAAACTTCTTGGAAAAGGCAAAAGGGGGCATTATGTGAACCCTCAAGTGACTGGATAGGCGGAAGCAGGGGGACCGACGATGCACGAGCTAGTAGAACAACAACGGGACCAAATGCCGATGAAGTCATAGGAGGTGGAAGCGAAAAGGAAAGACATGAGGAAGCACTCCTTAAAGCTCAGGGTGAGGCTAGAAAGAAAGCTGAAGCGGAAGCCCGAGCCAAAATTTAGGAGGAAGCTTCGAAGAAAGCTGAAGAGAAAGACACTCGGAAGAGAGCAGGAGTTCACAAGGTCGAAGGCCAAGGGGGGAAGGCGAAACCGAAGGCCTAGGCCTGGAAGAAAGCCGAGGAGACCAATAGGAAGGCCAGGAAAGCCGAAAAGGCATCCAAAGAGGAGGTGGATAAGGCTATGGTGTTGGCGTTGTCAAAAGAAGATTAAGGACAATATGGTTTGTCTTTCTTAAGAAGATAAATGAAATTACTATCTGGGATATATAGAGGCGATTTCATTATTCCAGGCTGCTGGGTTTTTTTATAAAAAAATATAGCAAATGGGTGTGCAGTGCGGAACTACACAGCCAGAAATAAGCAACAAAGTTGCAAATATCTTATCAACATTATGCCTGATCAGTGACGGAAAATTTGAAATGTATTAAGCATATTAGTACTACAACAATTAAGTTGTTAATCTCAAATAAGTTTGGGTTGGTTAGAGATGAAATCCAAAATAAAATAATAAAATCAATTTAAAGGTAATAATAACAAAGGATTTAAATGTGAAAACATAAACAAAAATAAAATAAAGTAAAATAATCAAACAAATAACATTTGTAGTAATAATGAATAAATGAAAACCTAGACGATGATGATGATGATAATGGAACTAGTAGTAATGGATACTGAAGACCAATACCACGTCTTATGGCCATGTTCGCTAATTCTATAATCTAAAACTTATAACACGCTCTCTAAATTAACCATAAACTCAAGGTTTTGGTACATGGATCACTAACATTCACGCACTTCTGTTTGATACTAGGCTCTTTGGAGGTATTTCAATTTTTTAAATCTCTTTTTACTATTTCCTCTGATATCATATTTGATCGACCTCTACCTTTCTTTGAACATTCTGTGCAGTCTATGATTCGAGCGCTCACAGATGCATCACGAAGTCTTCGTTCAGGATGTCCAGACCATCTTAAGCGGTGTTGGACTGACTTTTATTTAATTGGTGCAACTCCAAGTTTGTTCCAAATATCATTTCTAATTTAGTTCCACCTGTTATGCTTACAACTCCATCGCAGCATACACATCTCTGTCACACTTATATTCTGGACGTGTTGCTTTTTAGTAGGTTAACATTCTACACCATGTAATATCGCAGACACGCTTGTTGTTCTGTAAACTTTCCTTTACATCAAAAGTCAACCATTCTCATTGTTGATGCATTTAACTTGGTTGAAGTCGCTTGTTTTCCTCTTGCGGAGCTTGGCTGTTATGTAGACGTTTCTTTCACCATCCTTAGTGCTTAGCTTTTGGTATTAGATTTTCATACGTTCGACCTTTTTCCTTACTCGTCGCTCTTTTTGTGGTCTTCTTTCCACTTTGTACTTTTTACATGTCATCGCTACTATGATGATGCAACATTTGTAGCGCTCCCCCTTTTCTTTGATATAACCTTTTACGCATCATTGTTCCACCTTCAAGTTTACGTTTATTTGCTTTTGTTATCCCGAACGCCTCAGTATTCACTTTTCGAATGTGCGTTCCCATCACTCTATCCTTAGGCGTCTTCTTTGAGTTTCCAACCTAATCTTAGCTTCTTATCCTTAAACATCCGAAGACGAAACATGAAAACCAAAAGTTAATGTTGCAAGATGACACATTCTTCAGGTATGACTTTGCAATCTACACAAGCTCGTTTGTCATCTCTTGTAGTAAGGACAAAGTCAATTTGGTCAGTGTTAACCATTACTAAAAGTAATCAGATGTGATCGTCTCTTTCTAAAGAAAGTATTAACAATCGTAAGATCGTCTTTAATAATAATTAGAATACATTTAGTGTCGCACTTTTTTGATGTAGACGTGAACTGATAAAAATACCCTTGTATATATTATAAACTTATTACTACTAAAATATATGATCTTAGATATCAATTTCATTTACTAATTCAACATGCCATTCTACAAATATTATTAGATCATATGATATCGTTTAAAAATAAGATCCTACACATGAAATTCATTTACAAATTCAAAACATCCATCGATAAAAATTAACGAATCTTAATATTACTTAAAAACATAATCTAACAAATAATCTTTGTATACATACTCATTTTTCATTCACAGATAATATAAATGGAAACTCACACTTAAAAATCATAAGATACTGCAAAAAAAAAAACACATGATTTTAACACCATAATATATATGTAAATAATTTTATATTGAATAAGTTAAAAGTATAATATTTGAAAAAAAAAAATTAACTCACGCACGAAGTGCGTGCCGTAAAGCTCGTAGGAAATAGTGAAATTCAATATTTCTCCTTCTTGGTTTCTGTTACCATAACCAAAGCCACCATGCACAACCCCCACTAGTTGTGCTAACATGACCAGTGGCGTAGCCAGGGAATTCTTACTTTTTTTTTTTGGGGGGGGGGGGGGGCAAGATAATTTTATATATATATATATCAAGATAATTTTATATATATATATATAAATATATATATATATATATATATATATATATATAAGAGCGATCGGGGGCACCCCTGTTTGTGAGCACCCTTTAGCACCCCTGCCGGTCCGTGAGCTACGGCGATCCAAATCGAACGAGAATTTGTAGATATTCAATCCACATATATTTAAGGACCTATCCAAAATTTGAGCTCGTCCCGACATCCGTACAATAATATAATTGGTGTTTAAATTTAACGGTTTGAATAAATGTCTGAACGGTGAATAATTGAGCTAAGATTTTGAATATGCTACGGATGTCGGAACGAGCTCAAATTTTGGATAGATCCTTAAATATATGTGGATTGAACATCTACAAATTCTCGTTCGATTTGGATCGTCGTAGCTTACGGACCGGCAGAGATGCTAAAGGGGTGCTCACAAACAGGGGTGCCCCCGATCGCTCCTCATATATATATATATATATATATATATATATATATATATATATATATATATATCATTTTGCACCATCAAACAAACACAACTAAATGTGATTATATCATTACATTCGATTACAAAAACGATCAATTATTGATCTTTCAACAAAACATAGACATTGACAATATAAAATGGGGGTAACAAACTGAAATCAAAGCTTCAACAATTAAATTTCAATACTATTATAGTCTTCCAATTTAAAGTACTGAAACTGAAATTAAGTTTCAGCTTTCAAGCAATTATTTCTTCAATACCCAATTTTAAAATTCTTTCCAATTTAAGTAGCAATTAGGTTTCAGGCTTTCAGCAATTTAGTTTTAGCAAACTGAAATCAAAGTTTCAACAATCAAAGGAACAACGCAAATAAACTCAACTCAGGCTCAGCAATTAAAAAAAAAATTCACTATAATGAACTCAATTCAGGCTTTATTTGCTTACCACCCAAGTCTGGAACGGTAGATGGAGGCGGCTCGCTGGTGTTGGAGCTTGGAGGCGGCCTGGAGAAATCCTGCAGCAGGCAGGTCACTGGAATTTGGAGGCAGTTTTTTTTCTTTTTTTTTCGTTTTCTTAATTTTCCTTTGTGGAGGGGGGGAAGAGAAGGGGGGCACATGCCCCGGCCAGCCTGAACATGACCATTGAAATTTCCTCCTAAAAAGTTTGTTGCAATTAGGCACATCTCTAACCATGACATCTAAGTCTTATCAGAAATCCCTCTTGGTTTCTTTACTTTAGATTTACTTGCGAGGAACATGGGGCATAGACACTAATGACGTCAAGAACCGCATCGCTAACTATCAGCTTAACTAGGATGAACTTGTCCACTCGTCTCCTCGTATCATAATAGTTAGATAAATCTAAGTAAGATGAAATATAGCTTGTAACGCTACTGCCAACAGATTCAACATCATGAGCTGAATCATCAAAGCGTGGCCTGAAGCAATGAAGCTTGTCACCTGAAATAGGAGGATACAGATGAATGATCAATATATATAATATTGGATACAGATAGATTATTCTACTTTGTTAAAATAAAAACAAACTACCCATTTCAAAGTTTTTTTTCGCGTATTCTGACTTAACCATTAACCTCATTAATGATGCTATAATTTATTTGTTGTTTTTTTTCTTTCTAATTTCTCTATTGTGGTTAGCAACCTTGGAAATGACAAAAATCTTTGGAAAATTAATGTTTGGCCTTTTTATCAAGAAACAGACCAGGCTGGTCATTTCAATTTTTGGTCGAAATTCTGCCACTTGATAATCATTTGTACACGAACATTGTCATAAATATCCTGAATGGATAGCTTAATTTTGTTAGAAAATTAAATGAATGAAATATATTATTTTATCTTGTGTTTTTCACTATTATTCATGATGTTTAGCATGCCAAAGATGTCAAATTGCCTTTAAAAATGAAAAATAATTTTGTTAAAATATTAACCAATTTTTGTTTTGTTTATTTTGTCTTTTCCATGATGCATGTGGATAATATCATGAAAGTATGAAAATGGTTGTTTCGTGATTAAGAATAACCTGAACTTGTCATTTGTGATTTGTAATCAAAATTCCACCATTTTATCATGCCATAAACGTAAAGAAATATATCCAAATATGCATTCCTTAAGATAAAGGAATTCAATATATCGAATATATTATGTTATTGAAACAAATTTTATTATGATTAGATCACTTATAGTGTTAAAAAGCATCCCCCCCCCCCCCCACACAAAAAAAAAAAAAAAAAAAAAAAAAAAAAAATCTGAGTAGTACATTTTTACAGAGATGGGTTACACATTTAAAATTTACATTACTTTCCATGACTTTCTAGGCTTTTAGCACATTGGAAATTTGAAAAACTATGGAATGTGTGTGATTTTAATCAAAATGCTTCACTTGTCATAGTTTTTAATGAAATTTTGTGTTATCTCTACGACGATGA
The DNA here is from genome assembly GCA_030737875.1 of Allium sativum. Taxonomy (NCBI): domain Eukaryota; kingdom Viridiplantae; phylum Streptophyta; class Magnoliopsida; order Asparagales; family Amaryllidaceae; genus Allium; species Allium sativum. Next base: position 298,008,003 of record CM060925.1, on the reverse strand, counting down.
TTTTAGCACATCAAACATACTACATGTTAATAAATTTAAACCCAGTTATGTTCTAGTATTCCTATGTAATTTTTTTAAAAGACCGTTTTCCATGGTTTCACACCGAAATAAACTAATGCAAATGTTTAATTCATATTACGAAATAATTGAACTTGTCATTTTATGTTTCCCAATTTGAATTCCATCATTGAATGATTATAATGGCACACCAATATTACCAAAAAGCTTCCAAAAATAAATAGCTAAGTCTGATTAAAAACGCTATCTGAACTAGTCTTGTAATGCTATTTTGTTATTTTTGTGATAGTTATCAAAAATGAATATTTAATGTTAAAAAAGATTTAAGGAGTATCTAGCAAGTATTATTCGAATCAAATAATTTATTTGTGTCCGCAAATTAAATGGATACATTATTTATTGATTATTGAGAAGATTTCATCGTTTCCATAATGATAACACATCGAAATAAGTAAAGAAACTCCTAGAGATGAATAATATATTTTATTTAAGAAGTTAACCTTGCTGATTGATGAAAGTAAGATAGAGGTTAATAGACAGCTGGAATTGTGGAGGAAGACTTTGAAATCGAAGGGTTTCAGGCATAGCAGGACTAAAACAGTATATGAACTATGAGTTCAGCGGTGTCAGGTCAGATAGCGAAGGGGTTACCCTGGCTGGTCAAGTAATACGCTAGAAGGAATCCTTTTAATATTTAGGATCTATTTTGCAGTTTGATTGGGAGATTGATGGAGATGTTAGTTTTAGAATTTGAGCAGAATGAGTGAAATGACGACTAGCTTCTGACATTCTCACTGATAAAAAGATTCCTCAGAATCTTAAAGGGAAGTTCTATAGAACAACAATTAGGCCTACGATGTTATATGATGCAGAATGTTAACCTACTAAAAGACAACACATCCAGAAGATAAGTGTAGTAGAGATGCGTATGTTGCGTTGGGGCGATTGATATATCAGGCGAAATCGAAGTAGAATCGATGGTATTTGGGATAAACTTGGAGTTGCACATATTGAAGAGAAGTTAGTTCAACACTGTTTGAGATGGTTCGGACATCTCCAACAAAGGCCGCGCGATGCACCTGTGCGCATTGGAATTATAGGCCGTGTCGAAGGCCCAAAGAAAGATAGAGGTTGACCAAAAATGACATGGAAGGAGATAGTAAAAAAAGACTTGAGAAATTAGAGTATATATGAAGAGCTGGTGTCGGTCAGGAGTGCATGGAAGTTTCAGATCCATATACCAGAACCTTGAGCTTTTAGGTAATTTCAGGAGAGTGTTGTTAGTTCTAGTTGATAGGACTAGTGTATTATGGGCATAAGGCGTAGTGCTCTTTAGTATATATTGTTATTATTATTATCTTCATCGCCACATTACTACTATTACTATGTGTTAAATTATTTTAAATTATATTTTAAACTTTATTTTACTTTTATTTATGCTTTCAACTTTAAATCTCTTGTTATCACTATTACACTCGAATTGATCTTTTTTGTTATGGGTTCCATCTCCAGCCAACCCCAATTTGTTTGGGATTTATGTCTTGGTAGCATTAGTTTTTGTTGTTATATAGCATCCCCACAGCCATTTAATACAAATCGAACCACAAAGGAACTGGTAATAATTTAGAGAGTATAAAAACTATCTATTAACTCAGGAAATCCGATGAGAAAATGTCCATCATCGCCAAACAATGAAGAAAAATCTCACCTTACACCTATGAAAGTATGGTCCTGGCTTTGTCGTCTGCGTTGAATGCCTTTTGAACGTTTACATAGACAGCTTTTCTAGGTTCAGAGTTATGAAACATGGTTTAGAAAAATGTTTTTTCCAATTGGTTTGGTTCCTTTTTAAAATTGAACTGCATCAGTTCTTGGTAAAACTGCCATGCAGAATAGGGTTTGATTAAATTCTCGACTGGTCTGGCTCATGGTTCTGAAGTTTGTAACAGTGGTCTGGTTTTCAAAACAGTGGTGCTTAGATTAACCTCGGATCAGCGCTGTTATTCTTTAATCTGCAGTCCTTGGTTCTGATTATCAAGTTATAATAGGAAGGTTGAACGAACATGAAATATCATAGTTTGGATATGTAAACTTCGCTAATTTTCCCACGACTTGCTGTAAATGTTTCACATTTTAATGTACACTTATTTATTTTTATTATCTTACAAAGGAATTTTATTCTCCTTTTCACAGGATTACTCCCTTGCGTGCACGATGACTGGTCATAATTCAACAGTATCATGTTTAGTCGTTGCTAACGGCATTCTTTACAGTGGTAGTTGGGATGGAACGGTTCGACTCTGGTTCCTCACTGATCACAGTATTCTATCAGTATTAGAAGATGATGCAACAAGTACGGGTCCCTTTGTTCCCGTTTTATCCCTTTCCGTGCATCATAGATTCGTAGTTTCGGCTTATGAAAATGGAAACATCAAGATTTGGAAGAACAGTAATTTTGTAAAATCCAAACGAGTTCACAACGGTGCAGTTTTCGCACTGCACATGGATATGAATTTGATTTTCGCTGGAGGATGGAGCAAGGCTATTAGCATACAGGTTTGTGTTCCATTACTGCATAGTCCAAAGACATTTTGATAGCTTCTGCGAATAACACATGTTTTATACCATTTAGGAGTATTCAGAAGATGAGTTGGAGACCATGCTTGCACCTATTGCTTCGATCAACTGTGATTCAACCGTTACTACTTTGGTTTATTGGCATGGAACAATATACGTTGGACTCTCCAATAAGGAAATTAGGGTAACTTGTTTTGTTCCTTCTTGTTCACCCCTTTAATTGTTTTCAGAATATCTACTTCTAACTAAAATTTTGTTAACCGTGCCAGGTATACTCATTCAACGTCAAATAACCGGTCTTTCCTTTGATTTTTCTTGCTCACTGTACATAATGTATTGGTAAAAGGAGCTCAATTGCAAAGTAAAAGCGCTATAGAAGCATAGGCTGATATAACTTTCAGAAAATCTACTGTTATCGAACTTGCACAAACTGAAACAGCTGCGAAGCTGAACATGATATTGTAATATATATCATTCAATTATGTAGTATGAATTAAGCATTGAATATTACACGCATTATTGTATATACATATATATTGCAAGAGGTTGTTCTTGAAGCAATAGCTCTGTATTTTCTGTAGTGTATATGCATGATCTGCAAAGCCAAGTTTCTGACATCCGACTAAATGAGCTGGGCCTGGATATGCAAATGAGCTAGCTATATAAAACTCTATGCACCTTTGCATTATTTAAGCTTCAGAAGCTACATGTGTTGCAAAGGGAGATGGAAATGGGCATGTATGGGCATGTATTTTGAGTAGCCCTTGTATGATCCTTACTGGGTGTAAAGCTTTTACAGATAACAGCTGCTCAAAAATATTCTGTAAAAATCCATGCACAAGTGCTGTTCAGCCTCCAACTGAATTCTGTAGCATAATTTATCTGGAATAGAATTATTATGATCATTAATTGTGACAGCTAATAGAATATTCAGTGCACATAAAAAAGGCATAAAATCCATAGCAATAACACACTTTCCCATTTGGAAATAAACATTTAATAATAATCTAAATAAATAGCATTGAATTTACCAAATAATTTAAATTAGCATTAATTCATTCCAGCATAATTGTGATTGACTATAATTCATGATAATCATAATTCCGATTGTTTTACTGATTATAATTTGAGTAGTGGAAATTAGGAAGGAATTCTCATTTCCGGTAATAAGTTTCATAGACAACATTTATTATCATGCATGGTGAAAATTCTCATTTGGATATTATTGAGAATTTAGAACAAATTGATTTTGGATTTAACTAATGTATATTTCATTATATTTGTCACTTAATGCTATAGCTTGGTTAAGGACTGATTACAAATTAATCATACTTAACATGTTCAATCAATTAACATAAAACTGAAACTTGTTTTAACATTATTATTTACCCAACAGTTTCACAATCAAACTTAAATGTAGATGCTTGTTTAAAATTGGCCCCGGTTCAATCAACACACAATCTATCCCATCTAGGTGCATTTATCACATACTTGTCTAACAAGCATTTGCATCTATTTGTAACCGTAAATTCAACAGTTAAAATTTATAAACATTGATACAGCTGAATCATTGTTCAGCTAATTAAACTAAAGATTACAAATTGCAATTTTTTTCTTGTTGGAGGCAAAACTTGCCCAATTGGTTTAGGGGTGATTTACAACTTGCAAGAAAATCACTTGCTTACCTAATTTGGTTTGAGTACCAACCCCAAATCTATAGCAAGATTCAACAAGTAAACACGTCACCATCACATCTTGTTGCATCTCCATGGTTATCTTTCATCTCTATCAAAATCAATGTTTTGTATTTAAAATTTTAATTCAAAATGATAGCAGCACCACCATCCCGATGGTTAAGCATTTTGGATGCGCTTCGACTTTAGTGTGAGAGGTTATGTGTTCCAAATTTGAATAACGTGGTTGATTCGAACATATAAGACTCCTGGTACTAATATATACTACCAATTTAAGTAACCAATTAAAATATATATATATATATATATATATATATATATATATATATATATATATATAGTTTTAAAAAGTTCTGATCTCACATGATTGAGGAGAAAGTATTTTTTGATGAACAATGACCAAATCTGCTTAATTTTTGTTTCTCTAATGTTCTATATGGAATGACAGCAAAAAGACCATTGCGAATAATAACTCAAGCCTACATATGCAGTTAAGAGGATTTGGTGAAGTCATCTTAAAATGTAGTTATAAAATGCTGGAAACATCGAAAGAATGTTAAGAGCAATCCAAAATATGCTCCTCCAACAATTAGAGGAGTCCATCTACCAACTCCCTATTGAAAATTTGAAATTAGGTTAATTTTCTTAACTTTGAAACAAATACTCATCTGCTAACCCCACAATCAACTCAAATTGACACTATAAAGAATCACATCACACCAATGATCAACATAAACCATAGTAATGCATGACATAACTCCTACAAGATGGACATTCGCACCTTGAGGAAGAACATCCGCTAGAACTCGCAGGAACCGCTGTAAAAACATTCGAATAGGACTTGGTAAGATAAGCAAAGTTAGCAATTGGAGGCAATGCAGGAACTCTCTCCCCCTTCCTCAACATATCTTCCAAATCCAACCTCTTTAACACCAACACTGCCTTACTCTCCTTCCAAACAAAGGCAAGCTCTCCATTCCTCATCTCAAACAAAGACCCTGGTTTTGAACCCGGGTATCTAAAGCCGTACCCGTTTGCAATACCCTCGCCTGCATAGCTTTCCTTAACATCTACCCTCACATCATCCCCGTACTTCTCCCAAGGAAAAGAATCCAGTGCAGGCTCATTGATTCTCACAGTGAACATAGCCGAGCCATTCGGGTGCAACACATAGTGATTCCCTTCTAAAATTTTGGTCCCTATCACGACTAGGCTACCTTCAATTTCTTCATAAGATATTACTATGAAAAACAGAGCTTTTCCAGATTTGTCAATGGATGCCTTATTTGGGGGCCAACCAAATGACCCACCCCATAGACCCGCATACTCTTTGCCGTCGACCGGTTCTTGCATTGTGAGCTTGTACAATGCAAATCGATTGTCATGCATGTTAGGCCATGCCCTATACGAAGTCAACCTTATATTCGTTGCCCTTAAACTCAAACCTATGTTATCCCCTCCTTTCAAGAAATCCGTTAGATGTAAGTGTTTGTTACACTCACCGCTGTTAGTGCTTAAACTTGATAGAGTTGAACCTGAATTTGACCGTCCTATGATGTGCCTCACCATGGAAAACAAACTCGTTTTCTTCCCATTGCTAATGCTATTTCTAGCCCTACTTCTCTCAATCGTTTCTAAAATATCCGCTTTTCTCCAATTCACTCTTCCATTACCACTAGCAGTATGAATTTCATACAACTTCGAAGTTTTCTCCTCGAAAAAGTTGCTGAGATTGTTATTTGCAACTTTGACCTTACTTGCCACGCAATCTAGTAATCTTCTCCTATCCCCGAATGCCAATTTCCCAAACTGCCCCTCCTCCTTGTCGCCACAGACGATCTCGAGCAATAATACATTACAATCTTTTGGGACAAAGCTTTGGACGATGCCTGGAAAAACGCAACAGTCATCTTCATCATCGCCGTAGAGAAAGAACAGCATACCTTTGCCGTCCGACGCCGGGACAATTTTGAAAACCGGAGCCCATAGAAGGCAGCTGGAGATCTCTTGCGGTATGACGCGGCATGCAACGACGGAGGGGTAGGAGCCGGAGCCGTACATGACGTTGACGACGTTGCCGAGCTCAGGGTTCTGGTGGACCCAGAGACCGAGGAGGGGGTAGATGGAGTAGAGGAAGCGGAAGAGCAGGAAGTAGGAGGGGAAGGCTGAACTCCAGGTGGCGAGGAGGGAAGGCTTGGGAAGGAGGGAAAGGCATTGGGCGAGCCATATTTTGTCGGAGGAGGTGACGGAGAGATGGAGGAGGCGGGAAGCAAAGGACAGGGAAAGAAGGTCGGTCGGGGTTAGGTAGCAGGTGACTAGGGTCAGGAGATCGGAAGGGAGATGGAGGAGGAGTGACATTTTTCAGATCTAGAGGGGCTTTTGTGAAAAAGGAGTGTTTCTGTTTTATTAAGTAAAATTTATTTTTAGTTGGTGTGTCATTGTTTCCTTGCCGGGAGATTTGAGGTAGAGTAACGTCTAGTATGCGGTGATGTAAGCATCAATTATGAATGTTATAAGTTTTTTATTTGGTATGTTGACTCGTTCTCGAAGGGAAAAAGGAAGTAATAAAAAAAAATTACAAGAAAAACCTTTATTATGAAAATCAATAAGTTTTCTTTTTCCACCAAGAGAGCATGTGTTTGCGTGGGGGAATTATCGTGAATTCTGCACACGTCAACCTTCGAGTGTATGTGTGGTATGAACACAATAATTCAAATTTAAAATAAAGTAATGCGGAAGAATAGAGTTTTTTATACTGATTTTGCACTAACGCCTACATCCAATTTATAGTAAGCATTCATCGTATATTTGTTAATTACAAAGTTGTACAAGTTTGGACAATATTTGAATACAAAGCGTTGCAATAGAATCACAAAATAATTGTAAATTCTAAACTTTGACCGAAATGTCTTTTTTCTTCTTCGTTGACTTGGTCGACTATATCCAAAAAATAGCTTCAATGTCCAAGAAATCCGAAAATGTCCAATTCGGTCCAAAAGCAGTGTAATTATGTTTGTAGATGTCCAAAAGTTGATGGAAAACATTTATGCAACCTTTTATTGGTCAATGTCATATCCATTGGTCATGCAGAAGAAGGTGACTGCCATTAATGATGCTTTAGAGCTCCAAAAAGTCCAAAATTCCAAGAGAGAAAGATACATTTGAAGGTCAAGCTTGTGGGTATTTATAAATGAGTGGGTTAGGCAGAAGTAGATGGGATTTGGGTGCGTTGTCAAAAAATCGCATTGTACATAGCTCGATCATGAAAAATCGCATCCTATATTGTGCCTAGATATGAAAAATCGCATCATAGCTTTTGGAACCCCAAAAAATAGCATCCTGACTTTGGTGAAGTGAAAAATCGCATCATGATCCTCAAAAATTTCGCATTTCATGAAATTTCGCATCCCTTTTGGGGGATGCGAATTCCGGATCACGAGAATGCGAAATTCGCATCCCAGAGGGATGCGAGCCTATGCATTCGGATGTGAATTTTTCTTCCCTGAGGGAAGCGAACTGTGGCAATGATGAGGAGGATGTGAGATGATGGAGGATGCAATGCGGTGGAGGATGCGATGTTGGTGATGCGATGCGACGTGAACGTGTACAGGGTGATGCGATTTTTCGTACGCGCTAACGAAAATGAGCGTAACTTTCAAACCGTAAGGCCGTTTAAGTCAAACGAACGTTGTACCTGAAGCTAATTCAGAGAGCTGCAAGTGTTATGGTGCAAAACACCGTAATCCATGTTTTCGGACCCAAAAGATGCCATTCGAAAGGGGTTTTGGTCCATTTTTATGTTTACGTCACGACTACGACCAAATCGCTTTGTGTTTTCTAACGATGTTACTGACGCTTGAGCGCATTGCTAACTAGAATCTTGACGTGTGACAGCTTCGACCAAAAAGCGTGTCAACAATGTGGTGTAGTGATATGGTACTTACAAGTAAGAGGTTGAGAGTTTGATACTCACTTATATTGTATTAACCAAATTTCAAATATTTTTCCAGATTTTGTTCAGCCAAAAATTGATCGTAAAAATAGATGTTGAGTACATGCGTTTGACAAGTCCGCCGCATCAAATATGTGTTTTACAAAGTTGATCTGTTTGTATCAATCGCTGGAATTGAACGGTTGACATTTGAAATTTCATATGCATCAGACATCATTGCTAATATCAATGGCTATCATTCCCTTCTATGACGTCTTTTATCCATCTTATTTTTTGTACATCAAATACAACTTTTTTCTATCCGATCGAAAAAATTTAGCTGCTTTTACGTTACTTATCTTAGATAAATATCATTGAATACTTGTTGCAAGCTTATAATATTTAGCTCAACTAATTTTTTTAAAGAACGTCAAACCATATATTTTCGATCAATTAACCGTCAACATTAAACCGTACTAAGAAAATTACAACGTTTTTATCGATATTTGTCTCGCTAACATCGGATCTCACAAATGTGGGGTTAACCATTGGTAGGATGAAGTTACAAACACATTCAACACACATCGTCGAATGTGCATTAAACACATCGTTGATTACAAACTCAATCGGATAAAAAACAAGTTTGACAGCTCGAAGCGCGATTGGAGCCCATGAAATCGGCTGCTCTAAGGTTGACAATTAGAACCGGGAACCAAAAAACCAAACCAACCCGAAAAACCTAGACCCGAACCGAACCCGATGGGTTTCGAATCAGATCTAGGTGAATAAAAATACAATGAAGACCCGATTAAACCCGACCTGACCCGAAAGATCCAATCCATAAGTATTGAAATATATGTATTTTACTGTTGTTATCCAACCGAATCCGAACTAACCCGACCCGACCCGAACCAAAACTCGGTTCAGGTCAAGTCAAAATATTTGAAATGTTTCATTTAGACCCGACAAAATCCGACCCACTTAGAATCCAGACCTGCCGAGTGGGGTTCAGGTTCAACGTATCGGGTCTACTTGCCATCCCTACTATAGATTAAAGGCGGATCATGGAATGCAGAGAAAGACAACGTCCGAAGAGATGATGAGTGGTGAGACATAGTTGCAAAGAAGTTCAAGAAATTCAAAGTTTGCTTGTCTATGAAATTTAGAGAAATTTAGAGAGTGAAATGTTATATTTAAAGGTTGCATGGAAACTCCTTCCTACAAGTTCATAGTCCATTAGGCTCCTCGTGCTATTGTTCAGTTTGACATCGGATATGTTGTGACGACCAAAACTACGCCAAACGATGAATTCAACGAAACCAACTCATCCAATACAATCATAAACATATCACAACATTTCTAACAACATGAATATGGCGATTATCATAAAAATGATGTAAATCTCACCAAAAACCATTAAAATGAACATATGACCAAAATGAGATATCTAACTTACATAAACATGTGGAATGACATGAAATTAACAGCTAAAACTTGCTGAATTAGATCATGGGGTGATTTATATGAAAATAGACATATAATGGTGTAAATCTATGGTAAAACATTCCAATTTGATGAAAAACATGCACAAAAACTCATATACTTCATTGCATTTATGTGATAGATGTAAATCACTCACCGATTCTCCAAAACAAGCTAAAATGATAGAATTATGAATCTGGACAGCGAGAAATTCAATCCAAACTCCTCCATCCGACGAATCCGCCCTTGAAATGATGTAGATCTAGCCTCGATTGGTGTAGATCTTCGATTTCCCGCCTTGGATTTGGATTTCTAACGGTGGAAATGTGTTTAGAGGAAGAAGGAACACAAGGCCTTCAAATGAGAGTATGGGAGAAGTAAACTATTCTCCATACCCCTCACCCTCTATTTATAGATCCCACCATCCCACTAATGGGCCTTCTCTAAATCAGCCCATTAGCCTTCCAAAACCTGGATAGCCAACTGAAAACCTTAAAACAGCGATTTCTCCCAAACTGCTGAACCAAATCCTTAATGTAACCACTCTACGGAAAGGCAATCATCAATTTCTTTCCAATGGCATAGGTCTCACCCTCTGATTCGACCTGAGTCAAAAGTTATGCCCTATACAAGACTGACAGGGGAAAAATGGTCATAAATAAAATCGGTAAAAATTATGGACATGTCTCACATCCCCATAAGCAACATATTAAAAGATGAGAATGATCCAACCCTCAGAGAATAAAATAAAAATATTTTACGATACTCCGATACGTAAAATGCGGGTTGTTACATTCTCCCCCCTTTAAGAATTTCGCCCCCGAAATTCCAAACAAACACAAGCAACTACAAAAATTCCGCATGTCTATCATCCATGAGAAACCATTTTTATCATCCAAACTAGCAACCATCAAGCCATGCATCCATAGCCTTATCCTAACACGCGGAATTCTACAACACAACAATAAGATACAACGATATAACGATGATACAATATCAAAGGGTCCTACCGACGAAGAGTTATGGATGAGTCGCTCTCATGCTTTTGTAACGACCCGGGGAATTTGCGATCCTGGATATCGGCATACAACACTATGTCGACTATTCAAACATCGAAAACACCGGATAGTCCATGAAAGAAATTAGAGGGTGAGGATAGATAAGATAGAAACCTAGAATAAAAGAAGAAGAAGAACATACAACATCAGAGTAAACACGAATCTCATAGCGGAACGAACAATATATAATAGATACATAACTTTGGAATAAACTAGTATATGTACATAGTAACATTATCAGAGTACAACACTTACAACACAACGGAAATAACTATAGCTATATAATCCTGAAGCCTCCTGCTCTAAGCTGTCCAAGTATATTTGTAAAATCTTGACTACTTGACTGCCCGTACAAAATTGGGCACCCAAGAGTTTGGGAAAACAAAACAAAATAAACTCTGGGTCAGTCATGGGACTGGTGTGAGTAAAACAATTTAAAACAGTTTGAACAATTAAACGATATCTCATAAGACCACGCCGTATAACGGAACGGGTTTTCCCCGTATGAGAATCCAAAACATTTGATTTAACTTTCAAAACCCTTTTGAAAGAAACGATAAACTTTATATCAAAACTCTTTTGATATTATAATAATGTCTATCAACCACAACTAAATAATCATCTAGCAGAAACTCTTTCATCTCACGTTCTACATATATAAGATACAATCAAAACCACGAGCACTTATTGGATAATGGATTACCAACTATGACAAGGTATGGAACCACCTTCCAATAGTGTACCTCTAGAGAGGAATACACTGGGTTCAACAAGAACATCTTGCAACCCGGCCACACATGACCGACCACTCATTTCGCTTGAGTGTGTCGAATGTATATCACCAACGGTTGGGATCAGCAACCGTTTGCCGAATGGGACATCATCGAATAGATTAAAGAATGAAATGAATATCTCTAGATAGGTGATAATACACCCTACTTGGCAACCAACCACTTAGCCATGTTGCCTGCCCGATTTTTGTCATTTCCCGGTTGTGAGGCTAGAGGCCACGCTTATCTCTGAAAGATCACACAATTATTCACTTTGAATGTCACATCGTCATACTTGCCAAATCACAAATTGATTTCCCCAAAAATACAATGGGTATACAGCTAAGAGAAACGAATTCCTCCGCCACCAAACGTACATATGTTTGAAGAGATCAACTTACGTGATCCAAAATATACTCTGTAACGATCCAGATTTTTTGGCTATTTGAATTCGAATATTTAATCTGATTTTAAATATTATATTTAGAATATTAATGTATTTTAATATTAAATTCATTATTAAATGGTGATCGAACGTTTATATTCATATTTAATATAAAATGAACTCGAAACGGCGCGGCAGTTCGTAATATTGAGTTTTGAACTTCAACTGAGTATACAGAATCCATTTTAAGTCGGAATTATGCGAAATAAGAAGCGTTCGAATCATATTGATTATAATTTTCTATTGAAAAAGAAAAATCTAGATTTCATCGTATAGATTGTGAGATATGGACGAATCAAAATTTAGAATAGTCGCTATGAATCGTTTATAAACCATAACGATTATTCAATTATAATTAAATATTGGTTTCGAATTCGGACAAGACTTTGAGGCGTAGTCATAATTTAATATTTAGAATTTTACTGTAATTTTTAATTCGAAGAATAAGCAACTTTTTATTTGGAGTATTTTGCGCCCTGTGTCAGCATTTTGGGGTTCCACAATATAAGTTAACCTACCGATGTTATTATAATTTTGGAATCGTGGGGCATCGCTCGACACGATAGTATTTTTATTTTTGTCCGTGGCCGTCTATACGTGAACGGAATCCCATGTAAAGACGAGTGTGGCAGTACGAATATAATGTTTGGTGACATTTGAGGATAGATGAAACTAGGCACGTAAAAACAAGACGTAAATTAAATAAGTAATACACAAATATATATTAAAAAGTTTTTCAACTTCTTTACCTACCTGGACGTCTCTTTTCAAATTAAATTTGCACACCAAGTGTACTCGACGTTATGGACAAATACACCCAGACCATCCCTTTACGTCAGCATTATCGTGCAACCCATAATATATTTAATTTCAGTTATAAGCCTAACCTCCCCTATGACATCTGCACAGCCTAATTAAAATAGAATCACATATATATTATATGTTGCTTGGCCGCCAAGGAGTAGGCTGTCCTCCCATTTCATTTCGCAAGATTTGTACAGGCCAGCACATCTACATTGAACGAAGAAAATATATACATTGCCGTACAGCTTGAAAATACAATTTTCATGCCTACCTTAAGTAAAATCAACAGAGGCCTATCTCACAGCTAATAAAACTGTACATGGTATCGAAATTTCCATCACACAACTAGCTGAAACAAATACACAGGCCTATCATCTTCTACAGAGCCTACCCCTTCCATGCTAAGTCACATCCTGTAGTATGCATACCTAAGGAATAGTCACGCACATGCTAGGGAAAAAGGCATCTGCTCCTACTTATAAGATTAGTACACACAAATGAAACGATCTCCTTGTAAAGTCACACAGCCTGAAAACATGGGAAGACACATCAATGGAGATCGACATTTCTATAGAAAAACATAGCCTAGCTAAACCCTCCTACCAGCTATCTGTACCGTCTGAAACGTTGTTGTTCTTATCTGAAACTCCTTCTGCCTATAAGTACTCAAACCTAGCATCTTCATTTCAGTACAATGTTGAGTTATAGAGAAGCAAAAATGGTGCTTCAACCTTTGGAAAATTAGTTCACCATAAACATGGCGTTAAAAATCACAAAACCAATCTAATTTAGATCCTCAACACACTCTCTTCAAGCCAGTTATGGCAGCGGAGTAGTGGCAGGTCGAAGACTCGGAGTGCTAGCGGTGTTCAGAACAAGCAGTGGTAGGGCGCATTGAGGAGAAGCGGAGCAGTTTGTGAGTCGAATGACTGCTGATGCGTGGTTATAAGTGGGTGCATGGGGATGTTTTCATGCACTGGGGACGTCAAGTACTGGGCTCGGAAATGAAGGAAAGACGGGAGCAAATGGGGAAGTAGTCCATAACAGAAGGTTGCGTTGTTTTCATTGAGGGAAGGGGGACTGTAGTAAAAGTCGGTTATGGCTTTAGTTCATGGCGTGGGTTCATGGAAGGATGGGTGGGACGTGATGCATGGTGCAGGTATTAGCTTTTAACGTGGGGAGTGGGCTGGGTGCATTGGGAAGGAGAATACATGTAGTTTGCGGGTTGGCTTTTTTCACATGGGTATTTTTGGGCTGTTATTACTGATGGGCTTTTGGGCAATAAAAGAAAAAAGAAAAACAATAGCTTGGTTTCGAAACAGCCCCTGCAGCATGGAGGAGAAATGCGGACATGAGGAAGGTGAAGGGGACGGGTCGGCTGAGAGAAGCATTTGGGCTTGGCCCATCGATTCAAAAAAAGAAAGAATGAAAACTAAAAATTAATAAAAGAAGTTTAAAAGGAAGGGAATAACGCAAAATGGGAAAGAAAGAAAGAGGGACAAGGTAGCAGGAAGAAGGTGGCAAAACGTGTGGAAGTGTGGGAAGAGGGATAAGGATTAAGGACGTGGGCTGATGATTGGTGAAGGACTTTATGGTTTGACGCAAAAATAAAGGAACGAAATTGGCTACCAGACTTAAAAAAAAGGGTATGAAAAAAAGAAACGAAATGAATAAGGGGAGGTGGAACAGGGATTGTGAAATGAAGATAGAGAAAGTTTACTGCAGTGAAGGTATCCGCTGTCTGAACATAAACAAGAACGAAGAGGCAACGTTCCTTAACCAAGTAATTTTATTTGTTAATTAATAACTTATTAAGAGGATATTTAGATTTATAATAAGGTTTTAATTATTTAAACCATAACGTATAATATTAGCAACTTCGTTCGTATTATTAACAAATTAAATCAAAACCAATTACACTGCAACTGTATCAACAAGCACCACGTTGTGGAGCTGGAATTGACGGAAATGGGAGCAGTTGGAAGCCTGGAATTGCCAGTTAAATTGAACGCTGCTCATATTTAACTAAAGCAAACCGTTTAACGACGAACAATTATTAAGGTAAGTTAAACTCACTCAGTTACCCTACTTATAATTTTTATAAGTCAGGTTTATTTATTTTTATGCCATGTTTGCTAATTGTTGGTTGATTTGGTTGTTGTGATGTTGTTAAACATGGTTATATCAATTATTGAAATTAAACCATTGTCTAATTTAAATGAAACGACGTCGTTATTTTTAACGATGGTCTCCAAACAAGGTAACTTACCTTGTTGGTTACGTTTATGATATAAACGTATTTGATTGAATTGTATGCTTGAACTGATGTTTTTAGTTGACCGTTATCAGTTAAATTTATTGTTTATCATCATCATGTGAATTGTTGAACCCATACGATTGGATTTTTGAATTGGTTATTGATTGTTGAACCCAAATTCAACATTTGTTTGGTTATTAACCAATAGGTGATATTGGTTGAGGAATTTATAGCAGATGGCCAAATATACACTATTTTATAAAGATTGATTTACCATCAGGTAAATCGATAGAAATAAAGTTATGAAGTTTATTTTATAGCTGAATATAGATTTTTAAATATATTATTTTAATTTGGTTTATAAAAAGGAAATAAACCAACCTTATATACATTAATTTCTTTAACCACAAATTTCCATTTTTGATATCAAAATCTATCCGTGTGCGAAGCACGTGCTTAATGTCAATTATTAAACGATCTTATAAAAATGATTCTTATATTTACGACACTGATTAGCGAGTGAGCGGATATTAATGTGATGTTTAATAACCGAAGTTAATTGTTTTAAGAAGTGAGTTGAGTAAAAAGAGATGCAATATAAATAAGAGATGAGATTCCATTAAGGTATAATTAAAAGGGAAGTTGTTTTAATATCGGAAAAGAATATGGGGGTTTGGTATTACAACTGATATCGTCTTAAGATAAGAACGTTTTTGATCAAGGTCTGAGAGGTAATTAAATACCCCAACTTGAACGACTTCGGGACTATCGGAGGATGGTATTAGTTGTGATGGTAAAGATGTTAGTGTAAATTTATTTTTGAAAGAAATAGTGTAACGTTATTTGAAGAACTTGAAATGTATAAATGGTATTCTGAAATAAAGGAATTTAAAAGAAGCTTGAGAATTAGAAATGATATTTCCATAATAAAAGAAATAAAAGGAGTTTTGGGAAGTATAACGATATGTTCAAAGTAACGAGATGAGATGTAAAGTGAGTTTACTCCAAAGGTATAAGTAATGATTACTTTGTTAATAACGAGACAAAAGGAGATTTCGTAAGGATTATTTTACGATGATGAGTTGAATCAACTCTGTAATTATAGATAATAAGTAATGTTGTAGAAATGTGTGAAATGATAACTAATGCGAATTTTGAAATGAAACTGGATATGGTTTTAAAACATTGTTCTAAGTATATAAATGAAATGATTTGAGAATATTTACATATTAAAATGATTTAAGAATATTATATATGGAAACTGGTTTATTATTTTTAAAGGCCAAGTGATGTTGTAAAAACAAATGGATTCATTTTATTTATATGTTTGTTTATTTTGATAGTTAAATAACCGACTATCAAAATCATACCCAATGCGTTGTTATACGGAAAGATCGGGATTGAATTTATATTCAAAAACCATTCCGAATTAGCAACTACGTAAACAAAGAAGATATCTGAAGCTGATCGAGATGGAGCTATTGAAGACCGTATATCTTCATCAATGGAAGAACTATTGTTGGATTTTTCTAGCTGATCCCTAGAGATATTTCGACAATGATTCTGTCAGGATTGAAACCTACAGATTGCAAGGACTTCTCGCTGCTGATCTATAAGGGTGATTCCTAGGATGCAGTAGGAGGGTGCCTTCGGTTCATCCTGTTCCTGGATGACTTGCATGGACGATGTGAACAGTGGCCAAGTGTTCCAAAAGTCGATTATAACCTCAAGCCTCATCAACCGGGAAATGACAAAAATCGGGCAGGCAGCATGGCTATGTGGGTCGCTCCCATTAGGGTATATAATCACCTATCTAGAGAAAATTCTTTTGCTTAAATCTATCGATGCTGTCCCTTTTCGGGAGACGGTGGGTTGCACCCAACTGTTGGTGATATACATTAGATACACTCAAGCGAAATGAGTGGTTGGTCATGTGTGGGCCGGGTTGCAAGACGTTCTTGTTGAACCCAGTGTATTCACCTCTAGAGATACACTATCGGCAGGTGGTCTCATACCTTGTCAGAGTGGGAATCCGATTTCTAATAAGCACGCGCGATTTTGATTGTATACTATATATGTGGAGCATGAGATGCAAGCGTTCCACTAGATTGATATTTACTTGTATTTAGACATTATTATAATATCAGAAAAGATATTGATTTCAAAAATGTTTTGGGGTTATCGTAAGGTAAAAACCGTCCGTGTTTATGTGTGGATTTGGTCTTACGATTATCCTTTTCTTTGAAAGATTTTAACTTTAAAATCAGGTTGTGTGATACCCTTAATACTGTGCGAGTTTTTCTCACTCTGGTTCACCAGACTGACCCGGTGTTTGTAATGCTTGGGTTAGACCGGGGTGTACAGGTTCAGGTTATTGGATGCTGTGAAGTCCAAAGACGAGCTGAAGGTGTTCTGACGTATGATATTATCTAGTATTATTCCGCTGTGTGAAGTATATGAGGACAGATTATTATAACTATCTAGGTGTATTGATGTACTCTGATGATTGTTAGTTTTATTTCAAAGCTCTCTATAAAGTTTATTTATATGCTATATTTTGTTCCGCTGCGATGTGAGACTCTATGTTGTGTTGGTTCTTCTTATTCTTCTATTCTAACTTTCTTTCTTCCTTATCTCACCCTCTAACTTCTTTCTTCTAGCTTTCTGGGGTTTTCGGTACTTGAGTTCTGGACAAGAGATGTGTAAATGTCAGGATTTAAGTGTCGGAAATTTCAGGTTGCTACATACTCTGTCAGACATTCTTCCATATAGGTTGTCCTCAGACTGGACAAACCGAAGGCACTATTCTGTAAACAGGACAGCCCTTGCATAACTCTGTCTTCAATTTTCTTCATCATATTTGATTCACAAAGCTAACGCCCATGCAGAGTGGTTTTCAGACAATGAATCTGATCCCGGTCTCTCCGTATTGACGACGGAAAAATGGTCAAAAACTTCGATAGTTGGTGAGTTAACTATCAAAGAAAAACACGTGTGCAAACAACGATATTATTTCCAGATGGAAATTTTATCGATCAATCATCATTGAACATTTATCTCTTTAGTTCATTAATTTATTCATTTTTCATTTCCTATTTCCATATATTCAACATTCCTTATTTTCTAAATTTAGAAAATATACGTTATTAATCACTGGAAAACATTTCCATATTTACTCTCATTTCTTATTTTCTATATTAGAAAACATTTCTGATTTCTTATTTGGAAAACATTCCCAAAATTCCTTCATTGGATTTAAACAGATGTTTAAATAAAACATCGCGATGGCACCTCAAACCATTACACTCATTAACTAAATTCACTTAACCAGCCTTCACTAACGAACCTTAACCATTCCTTCGTTAAAAACGAAGCCAATCAAGTTGGGGTATAACTACCTCTCAGACCTTAACTGAACAACATTTCTAACTTTGAAACAGACAAAGTTCACCTTCCAAAATTTTAACAAACTTCCTTACGTAACTCTCTTTCGAATAATCTCTATTCAGTAACTCTTTCCTTCGAATTAACTATATTCGATAATCTCTCTTTCGAATAACTATATTCGATTAACTCTATTCAATTAACACTATTCGATTAACTCTAATCGATTTACACTTATCAGTTAGCACTATTTGATTAACTCTATTTGGTTAACTCCATTGGATTAACTCTATTTGATTAACCCTAATCGATTAACTCTATTGGATTAACTCTAATCAATTAAATCTTATCGATTAACTTCTTTCGAATAAACAATATTCGATTAACTCCTTTCGAATAAACTATATTCGATTAACCCCTTTAACTCTATTCGAATAAACTATATTCGATTAACTCCTTTAACTCTATTCGAATAAACTATATTCGATAACTCCTTTAACTCTATTCGAATAAACTATATTCAATAACTCCTTTGACTCTATTCGAATAAACTATATTCGATTAACTCCTTTTCGAATAACCAATATTCGATAACTCTTTTAACTTTATTCGAATAAACTATATTCGATAACTCCTTTAACTATATTCGAATAAACTATATTCGATTACTCCTTTCGAATAACTAATATTCGATAACTCCTTTCGAATAACTAATATTTGATAACCTCTTTTCGAATAAACTATATTCGATTAATTCTCTTCTTCGAATAACCTTATTCGGTAACTCTTTCTTCGAATAAACTATATTCGAATAACTCTAATCCGACTAACTCTAGTTCAATTAACTCTATTCGAATAACTAATATTTGACTAACTCTAATTCTATTAACTCTATTCAATTAACTCTAACTCGATTTACTCTAATCGATTAACTCTAATTCGATTAACTCTAACTCGATTTACTCTAATCAATTAACTCTAATTAACTCTAACTCGATTTACTCTAATTGATTAACTCTAATTTGATTAACTCTAATCGATTAACTCCAACTCGATTAACTCCTACTCGATTAACACCTACTCGATTAACTCCTTTTTGATTAACTCTATTGGATCAACTCTATCGATTAACTCTAATGAATTAACTCTAATCGATTAACTCTAATTGATTAACTATATTCAATAACTCCTTTTCTCTATTCGAATAAACTATATTCGATAACTCCTTTAACTCTATTCGAATAAACTATATTCGATTAACTCCTTTTCGAATAACCAAAATTCGATAACTCTTTTCGAATAACTAATATTCGACTAAATTTAATTCGTCTAACACTATTTGATTACAAATATTTCCTTTTCTATTTGTTTATACAAATATTTCCTTTTCTATTGGTTTTACAAATATTCCCTCTTCTATTTGTATATTTAACAAATAAATATTTCCTTTTCAATCTTATTTCTTACTTGGAAAACGTTCCCAAAATTCCTTCATTGGATTTAAACAGATGTTTAAATAAAACATCGCGATGCCACCTCAAACCATTACACTCATTAACTAAATTCACTTAACTAGCCTTTACTAACGAACCTTAACCATTCCTTAGTTAAAAACGAAGCCAATCAAGTTGGGGTATAACTACCTCTCAGACTTTAACTGAACAACATTTTTAACTTTGAAACAGACAAAGTTCACCTTCCAAAACTTTAACAAACTTCCTTATGTACCTCTCTTTCGAATAATCTCTATTCGGTAACTCTTTCCTTCGAATAAACTATATTCGATAATCTCTCTTTCGAATAACTGTATTCAATTAACTCTATTCAATTAACACTATTCGATTAACTCTAATCGATTTACTCTTATCAGTTAGCTCTACTTTATTAACTCTATTCTATTAACTCTATTTGGTTAACTCTATTGGGTTAAATGTATTTGATTAACCCTAATCAATTAACTCTATTGGATTAACTCTAATCAGTTAAATCTTATCGATTAACTTCTTTCGAATAAACTATATTCGATTAATTCCTTTTGAATATACTATATTCGATTAACCCCTTTAATTCTGTTCAAATAAACTATATTCGATTAACTCCTTTAACTCTATTCGAATAAACTACATTCGATAACTTCTTTAACTCTATTTGAATAAACTATATTCGATAACTCCTTTAACTCTATTCAAATAAACTATATTCGATAACTCCTTTAACTCTATTCGAATAAACTATATTCGATTAACTCCTTTTCGAATAACTAATATTCGATAACTCTTTTAACTCTATTCGAATAAACTATATTCAATACTCCTTTAACTCTATTCAAATAAACTATATTCGATAACTCCTTTCGAAATAATAATATTCGATAACTCCTTACGAATAACTAATATTTGATAACCTCTTTTCGAATAAACTATATTCGATTAATTCTCTTCTTCGAATAACCTTATTCGATAACTCTTTCTTCGAATAAACTATATTCGAATAACTCTAATCCGACTAACTCTACTTCAATTAACTCTATTCGAATAACTAATATTCGACTAACTCTAATTCGATTAAATCTATTCAATTAACTCTAACTCGATTTACTCTAATCGGGTAACTCGAATTTGATTAACTCTAACTCAATTTACTTTAATCGATTAACTCTAATTTGATTAACTCTAACTCGATTTACTCTAATCGATTAACTCTTATTCAATTAACACCTACTCGACTAACTCCTACTCGATTAACTCCTTTTTGATTAACTCTATTGGATCAACTCTATCGATTAACTCTAATGAATTAACTCTAATGAATTTACTCTAATCGATTAACTCTAATTGATTAACTATATTCGATAACTCCTTTTCTCTATTCGAATAAACTATATTCGATAACTCCTTTAACTCTATTCGAATAAACTATATTCGATTAACTTTTTTTCGAATAACCAATTTTCAAATAACTCTTTTCGAATAACTAATATTCGACTAAATTTAATTTGTCTAACACTATTTGATTACAAATACTTCCTTTTCTATTTGTTTATACTAATATTTCCTTTTCTATTGGTTTTACAAATATTCCCTCTTCTATTTGTTTATTTAACAAATAAATATATCCTTTTCAATCTTATTTATTTAACAAATAAATATTCCTTTTATAATTTTATTTATTTAACAAATGAATATTTCCTTTTCAATTCTATTTGTAAATGTTTTATAAATATTTCCTTTTTAATTCTATTTCACAAATATTTTCCTTTTATATTTGTTTCACAAATATTTTCCTTTTACATTTGTTTCACAAATATTTTCCTTTTGTATTTTTTCTATTAATCAAATGATAAATATTCCTTTTATAAAATCCTTTGATTTTATAAATATATCATTTCAAATAAACACTTTGAAAATTCCCATTTTTACATCCCAGTATTTCTTATGGTATTCAAAACCCTAAATAACAAGGATCAATATCATACAAACACCCATAATCAATAACCGATTATATATCACATCATATATCACATTATACGACACAAAATAGTATTTTAAATGTTGAGGAATCCTGTTGGATTCCTCCGACCTGTTTCCCTGCATCCATAGATGTTACACAATATAATTCACATCAATTTCATTTCAAAATGAATTATTCTGATAGACAGAATCAATATTAGATTAACAGTATATATATATATATATCGTTATCTATAATTTCAACCAATAAATCAGCAGTTCAACAAAATAGTCAGCACACAACAATCAATCATCATTTATCAGTTCTAAAAATACGTTATAAAAATATGAACTGATAGAGTTGGTGAGTTTTACTCACATTGGACTATCATCGTTAAATAACGATAATTGTCGTTGATTCGGATCTGACAATTTATTTCACTGTAAGTTGTAACGAGCTCCAATCCGCTCCCAGTCAGTTCCATTATGGAGCCACCGTCCATACAATCCTAACGGATCTTGTTTTTCCTGAATTCTGTTAACGTATGAACAAGTTATTGAATTTTCAAGTTGCATACATTATTTAATTTTAAAACAAAAACTATTTCAATTAAATTTGGGCCTCACCCTCCTTGAACCCGGCCCAACCGCCTTTTGAAAAAGCCCAGACACGCTGAGGAAATGTTCCTCTTCTTCCCTGATGATTTTTCCCAACTCCAGGAAACGTTTACAGCCAGATTCGAAGTTTTGGCTTCCACAATCTCCCTCTGTACTTCCTTTAAAATCCAAATAAAAATTGCCTAAATTCATAACATCGATTCCACATCTTCCCTATACAATTTACATTAAACTCGCACCTTCATTCCTCCTGACAGTATTTTGAAACCGCTCCTTTCAACAAGCCATTGCCACATTTTTAACATCCTTTCCCACCATCGTTCTTCAGCAAAAACGGACGCGACAACCACTATTGATTTCCTCTTCAACTCCTCCACACAAGCATACCCTTTTTTCAAAACTCGAGAGTGCCAATCAATTTCTGTCGCTCAGTTTCTCATCCCAGATATCGACACCTTTTGATACCGATTTCACCAAATTTCAGCAAGCGAGCTCGGTTTCACTTCCTCAATCCAAAAATCATACTAAAAACTCGAGTCGATGCTTGAATTTCATCTAAATATCAACCCTAGTTGCACGGCTGATAAGAACAGCGGACTATGATGACTTCGAACTGCACAAAACCCATACTAATTTGAAGAGGAAAGCTCGATTAATCCAAATATAGTTGTTTCGAGATTTATAAGATTTTACATGATTTTATTTTGATTTTAGAATTCCTCATTTTGTTGAAAAGAGAATAAAGGAACGACGGAATATGTTTGACTAATGAAGAAATGAATTTAGTTTTAGGAAAAGTTAAGGATTATTTATAGAGGAAAAATATTATTTTTATATTCATTATTTAATTAATTTATAATGAACTACTGCTTGTATTTATCATTAAAAATCCATGTGATCACACAGGGTATCCAAAAATCTTAAAAATGGTCATACACATACAGTTCGACATTATGGACCCAACGAAACTGGTTTCGTCAAATTCCGAGTCTGTTTGCTCACCCATCATATTTTTAAAATTAAATAATTAACTGTTTTTACATAAAAATCTGTACGGCCACACCTGACTCTAAAAATCACGGAAATTGACATCTAACTATAATTTAGAATTGCGAATCCAACAAAATTAGTTTCGTCGAAAACAGGGGTCTTTTGCAAAACTGGCTATTTTTAAAGCTCTAAATAAACCCTTTTAGATATATAAATATATTTAAAAATAATTAAATCAAATATTTATAAATAAATATTATCGTATGTATTCACAACAGAATATCATACAGCTCCCATTGGATTTATAACTCGATATTCAAATCCCAGTTAAATCGATATTCAATTTATATTGAAAAATTCATTTATAATATAAATAAATCATTATAAATTATAAAGGAATTCCATAGCGACTTTTCGAAAATTTGATTTGGACATAAATCGAAATCTACATGACGAAATCCCGATTTTTCTCTTTCATTAGAAAAATACACTTCACCAGCTTCGAACGTTTCTTGTTTCGCAGAAATCCGATTTAAAACGGATTATGTATATTCAATTGAAGTTCAAATCACCAAATAATGAACTACCACGCCATTTCGAGCTCGATTATAATTATATTATAATTATACATTCAAACTTCGTTTAAATAATATATTCGTTATTCTAATTCAATTCCAAACTGAATTATAACTTATATATGATCCAATTCACATCGTATTGTGAATTCTACTATTTTCGACTATTCTAGAATTTAAATATATTATTTAATTATTATATTAATTAAATATTCCTTATTATTTAATTCTGGTCATTTTAAATTACCAAACCTTTATTTAAATAATTAAATAAATTATTTATTATCTATAAAAGTACGGGTCGTTACATTCTTTCCCCCTTAAAATAATTTCGTCCTCGAAATTGCTAAGGTAGGAAACAAACCGTATTGACTGGTTAAAATTATTTTTACTTCTTTAACTTCAATTTCACTGTACCAATTGATTTCAACTAAATTATTAATTTATTCCTACTAATGAAAATTTCCAAAAATTCTGAAAATATTCTAACACTTTAACTTTTCTAAAAATTTCGCTAGCACCTCCTTTGTACTGGTCAATAGCTCAAACCCCAACTCGCCTCTCTGAACCTTCTCCAATCCAAAAGAAAATCAAATAGCCAAGCGGCTTGCCAATTCGGCTCATCAAAATCTCAAACCCATATATAATATAAACTTGTACCTTTTTGTCGGGCATATTATTATATCATTCCCACCTGTTACCAATTCTGCATATACCAATGTTATCCCAACCAAACTCCAATCACTTTTATTTCCAACATAACCGTTCGTTTATCCAAGCCAAATTCCATTATTAGTTTCAATTCTTAACTTACCATTCCAATTCCATTTCAGATTATCTCTAATCCAATCTAATTTGATATTTTTTTCTATCTCAATTCATTTTCCAATTAACTGGTTTCAATTCAATTTCTATTTGCTTTTACAAATTCTAATTTAATTTGTTTTAATTCAAACAACCTTCCCCAGGGAATTTTAAACAGTTTAGCTTTTCTAAAACCAGATATCCCTTTCCAAGATTCGAAACAACTTGCTTTTCACAAAACAATTCAAAAACAAAATCTTTGGTAGTAATCCGTTACTTAGCAACTCAAAAATGAACACCGATGATGCAGCTGTCATCATTGGAATCTATTTTCTAGCGATCGAAGTGAGTTCAATACTATATCACTTTTAAAACCATTTCTAAACATTTCCATTTTGAAATCAATTCGAAATACCATTCACAATTCTTGTAAAACAATTTAAAATCTCCCAGGATTTTAAATTCTCATATTAGTTCCAAATCCATTTACAAACACCTTCCCAAATATCCAGGGTTTTAATTTCAATTCTGGTTTAAATTCAGATTTAATTCATCTAATTCCATATACTTCACTCATGTGAATTCTGATTGGTTACTTACATAACCATTTCAATTTATAATCTTACTCGATTATAATAACAACCAATATATCCAATATATTATAATTCCAATATGTATATTTTCTCTATATAAAAATATACTTTGGGTAAAATTATTTTCATTTACCCTCTTTTCAAAACATATCATGTCGACACATCGTATTCTAGTGTTTAGAATCTCCTACCAATACAGTGGGTCAAACTGATCGATCAGAACCCATAAACACCTCAACCAATAAATCTACACAATATAAAACCATTTTTTATATCAAATAACAAATAGGTTCACTCGTATATATACACTCACTCAATCTAGGGTATTGCTAACCCCATCTCTACTGAGTCATGCCACAAAGCCAAGGTAATTACTTAACCTTAAGCTCTGATACCACTGTAACGACCTAGGGAATTTGCGATCCTAGGTATCGGCATACAACACTATGTCGACTATTCAAGCATCGAAAACACCAGACAGTCCAAGAAAGAAATTAGAGGGTGAGGATTGATAAGATAGAAACTTAGAATAGAAGAAGAAGAACATACAACATCAGAGTAAACACGAATCTCACAGCGGAACGAACAATATATAATGGATACATAACTTTGAAATAAACTAGTATATGTATACAGTAACATTATCAGAGTACAACACTTACAACACAGCGCAAATAACTATAGCTATATAATCCTGAAGCCTCCTTCTCTAAGCTCTCCAAGTACATCTGTAAAATCCTGACTACTTGACTGCCCGTACAAAATTGGGCACCCAAGAGTTTAGGGAAAACAAAACAAAATAAACTCTGGGTCAGTCATGGGACTGGTGTGAGTAAAACAATTTAAAAAAGTTTGAACAATTAAACGATATATCATAAGACCACGCCATATAACGGAACGGGTTTTTCCCTTATGAGAATCCAAAACATTTGATTTAACTTTCAAAATCCTTTTGAAAGAAACGATAAACTTTATATCAAAACTCTTTTGATATTATAATAATGTCTATCAACCACAATTAAATAATCATCTAGCAGAAACGCTTTCATTTCACGTTCTACATATTGTTGTATATAACGGTGTTGTATACACAATTATATGATTTTTGTTTGATGATAACAAACAAGTATATATATTATTTTGAATGTGTTTGTTATTGTACTGTTATATACATCACAGACAGGAATATAATATTTATGTTTAAACAAAATACCTCAATACAGAAGTTCAAATATCTACATAGTATTTTTTGTTTAAATATAATATTCTATTTCAAAATTTCAAACAGTACAGTATTATAACTCCACTATTTACGCTTCACTGAATTTTGTACTTGTAAATAAACAGAAGTGTATAGACAGGTTCGTTTAACAAACAAATAAAATAATATTTTATTTCAAACAAATAAATCTTCTATACACAGCTCCTCACTACAACATTCACACTCGTTACACATTTTTATATATACATTTACATGGACACAAGTACAGACTTATACATTCACAAACTTTGACACTCTGTTATTTTTTTTCCAGTCTTTTGTCTTCATCTTCTGTCTTCAAGCTTTAGTCTTCACAGCACTTCACTATCAGTCCAGTCATCTTCTTACCTGTCACATAAAACAGAAACACACACAGTACACTGCAATAGAAATAAAACTGTACACATGCAAATATATATTTTTTATTTTTATTTAAAAAAAAAAAATTATTTGCCTCAGTTTTTTCTGGTGTGTTTCTCATCATTTTTCATGACTTGATCTGATCTGTGTCTAGCTAGTTTGTATATGAACAGGGACAAAAAATATTGTCTGATGGCTGCATATACACACGTGTATAGATATACACGTGTGCACTGCCTCGCCAATCAGCGAGCAACTGAGGAGTAGCCACGTGGACCTTCTCGACTCAGTGCACATGAAAACAACTCAATGAAAAGTCAACAACAAACTCAAAGTGGTCGAACACACATCAAAATGGTGCACAAGAAATTTCAGCTCAAATACAATGACAAATCAAAGCAAATGTTGATCAACATGGACATGGCATCTGCATGAATGTGAGCGTGTACAAGTGATGATAAAGCAGAAATGTGTATGATCATGCTCAAGTGTATATCAAAGCAGCCCAACATGGTCCAGTTTCAAAGATCAACCAGCAAAGAAATGATCAAGAAAATGGTTCAGCACAGCATGTCAAAGTGGTGAGACAACTACAAAAAAAAAAAAAAACTCACAAACAAGTGCTCGAGCACAAGCCAGTGTGTGTAAATGAACATATGCAGCATGTGTACAAGTAGTGGCTAAAAGTGGTCAAGCATGGCGGAGTCAACATTTGTTTTTCAAAATGCACAGTGAATGTTTCTGCATCGAGTAATTCAACAGTGAATAACAAACCAGACATGCATGTACAAAGAATCTTGCTTCAGCAAAGATGACAAGTTCAGTAGCGTGGACAAAATGCAAGACACAAGACTGGTAGATCAAGTTCATGAGACAATATTGAAGAGTGTCAATACAGTGCACAGGAAATACAAAGTGTAGCATGTATGGTGAAACATTGTCATGAACCAAGCTCTATCACAATCATACAGTCAACATGAAGAATGACAGGTCAGGGAACAACAAGCATTAACTGTTTTCATATGTAAATAGTACAAATTGGTACATGGCAGGGATCGAGAAAATACATGAATAAACACATGTTGTTCAAGAATGGCACAGGTACAGGGGCATTACATATACATGTCAAGTGATCAAGTTTTTTTTGATTCTCAAAGTTTTAATGACAGTACAAGCTAGTGTACAGCAAATGAAAGTAGATATGAACAATGAAGTACAACATGTGTAGCAGCCCACGTACATATGTACAAGTGATATGGGATATGTGATACATACAAGGTTCAAGCATTGGTTCAGAAAAGCACATTTTTTTTGGGAAAGATTTCTATTGGCAACTCAGATTTTACAGATTACAATGCAAATGCATTCCCAGAAAACAAATCAGCATTTTAAATCGGGCAAGTTATCAAAATTCACATGGGCCAGAAAATTCACATTTTCCAGAAATGTGTAAAGGCAATAAATGGGTTTCCAAATTCCTTTTATTAAATTCATTTTAACAGTTCTGTTTTTAGACTATATCAACCTTGGCAATACAATGTTTGGCAATAATTATATATGAGATCAATCAAACAATTCAACTCGCCAACATTGTACTAAAAGATTTTCAGAAATGAAGATAGCATTTTTTGACAAGTTTTTATTTTGTCAAATAAAACAGACATAGATAGGAAAATTTTTTTTTTGGAAAGATTTTATCATAGAAAAGATTTGCTCATAAATCTTCATATGTAGCAAATTAATTTGTTTCCAGAAATTACAGGAAATCCAAATTCATTCAAGACAGTTTTTTTTATCAAGGCAAATATTCATTCACGGCATTCATATCTTAGAGGATTCAAGGCAGAATAATATCAAGTTATTCAAGGCAAAAAATCAATGGAGCAATCACGCAGTGAACAAAAGGGGATTCACGTTTTTAATCCTTTCCAAGAATGTACAGGAAATTCAAAAATCATCAAATGTTATCAAGGTCGTGGACATGCCTAAATTCATCAAGCAATTTACAGAGCATCAATTCAAGACAGGTTTTAAATCGAAAAAGGAAATTCCTTTAGGATTCAATCAAGGCAGAGAATCATGCAAGGAAATTCAAGGATATATTTTCCAGAATTACTCAATCACAATTAAAGCCGAGATTTTTCACACGCATGAAATCAGTCAAAGCCAATTACAGTGAAATCAGAGTTGATTGAGGATTTCAAATCCTATTTTTTCACACCATTTCATCATCGGCAAAAATATCGATCGAAACCAAAAAACAAGAGAACATCGAAACCGAAACCATCAAACAACCCACAAGTTTTTAAAAGCAAGAATTTTCAGAAGTACTCACAGTTTTTCGATCGAGCAAGAGAACAATTCCAGAAGGTTTCAACCACAAGAGCGAATAACCCCAAAATCGTTGAAGCAAGGAGCTTCGAAATTCGATCGACATCATCAAGTTGAAGCCATCAGAGAACCATGACATAAATCCATCAAGCAAACGATCGATTTGGGGGAGATTCAGTGAAACCCTAGTTATCGCAGCCGCCATTTTTGTTTCCCAGAGCAAAAGAGAAAGTAAAGGGATCGGGTGCAAATAAAAGGAGAATGGGCCGGCCAAGATAAAAAAAAAGGGATTTGGATTTGTTTAAAGGGGATGACCCCTTTAATATAAACTCCTTTTTTTTTATTTATTTTTATTTTAAGAATTAGGGGTTACAATTTTTTTTTCATTCTGTTTTTTTTTTTAAATTGTGTTGTAAATCGTCTGAATCAGTTCTAGATTATGTAAAAATCTAGGGGAGATCAGTCAGGGAGTTGGCTGTCAGTTTCAGAGTCTGTAAATCTGAGTTACGAGTTACAGGGTTTGTAATTCGGGAAATCTGATCTAGGGGTTTAGATCAGTCTAGGGGTTTGAGCGTAGGGTTAGAATAGGAGCAGGGGTTTGCGAGTGTACATGGTCTTGTATGCGGGAACTGTTCTATCACCTAGTAGAAACCTTAGAAATGCAGCAGTAGGCAGGGTTTTGCCGAAGCTGGGTATATCTGTGTGTAACTTATTTTCTGCATTTCACTTTCTGCTATTTTCTGTGATCAGTTTATTATTATATATATCTCGTTAAGTTTTTTTAATTCAGTTAAAAACTGTGAAAAACCCTATTCACCCCCCCCCCCTCTAGGGTTATTCTAAATCCAACACATATATAGTATACAATCAAAACCGCAAGCACTTATTGGATAATGGATTACTAATTATGACAAGTTATGGAACCACCTTCTGATAGTGTACCTCTAGAGAGGAATACACTGGGTTCAACAAGAACATCTTGCAACTCAGCCATACATGACCGACCACTCATTTCGCTTGAGTGTATCGAATGTATAACACCAAAGGTTGGGATCAACAACCGTTTCCCGAATGGGACAACATCGAATAGATTAGAGAATTAAATAAATATCTCTAGATATGTGATAATACACCCTACTTGGAAGCCAACCACTTAGCCATGCTACCTGCCCGATTTTTGTCATTTCCCGGTTGTGAGGCTAGAGGCCACGCTTATCTCTGATAGATCACACAATTATTCACTTTGAATGTCACATCGTCATACCAGCCAAATCACAAATTGATTTCCCCAAAAATACAACGGGTATACAGCAAAGAGAAACGAATTCCTCTGCCACCAAATGTACATACGTTTGAAGAGATCAACTTACATGATCCATTAAATATACTCTGTAAGACATTCTTTGCATATAGGTTGTCCTGGGACTGGATAAACCGAAGGCACTATTCTGTAAATAGAACAACCCTTGCATAACTCCGTCTTCAATTTTTTTCATCATATTTGATTTTCAACGCTAACGCCCATACAGAGTGGTTTTCAGATAATGAATCTTATCCCGATCTCTCCGTATTGATGACGGAAAAATGATCAAAAACTTCGATAGTCGGTGAGTTAACTATCAAAGAAAAACACGTGTGCAAACAACGATATTATTTCCAGATTGAAATTTCATCGATCAATCATCATTGAACATTTATCTCTTTAGTTCATTAATTTATTCATTTTTCATTTCCGGTTTCCATATATTCAACATTCCTTATTTTCTAAATTTAGAAAATATACATCATTAATCACTGGAAAGCATTTCCATATTTACTCTCATTTCTAATTTTCTAAATTAGAAAACATTTCTGATTTCTTACTTGGAAAACGTTCCCAAAATTCCTTCATTGGATTTAAATAGATTTCAAATAAAACATCGCGATGCCACTTCAAACCATTACACTCATTAACTAAATTCACTTAACCAGCCTTCACTAACGAACCTTAACTATTCCTTAATTAAAAACGAAGCCAATCAAGTTGGGGTATAACTACCTCTCAGACCTTAACTGAACAATATTTCTAACTTTGAAACAGACAAAGTTCACCTTCCAAAACTTTAACAAACTTCCTTATGTAACTCTCTTTCGAATAATCTCTATTCGGTAACTCTTTCCTTTGAATAAACTATATTCGATAATCTCTCTTTCGAATAACTATATTCAATTAACTCTATTCAATTAACACTATTCGATTAACTCTAATCGATTTACTCTTATCAATTAGCTCTATTTGATTAACTCTATTATATTAACTCTATTTGGTTAACTCTATTGAATTAAATGTATTTGATTAACCCTAATCAATTTATTCTATTGGATTAACTCTAATCAATTAAATCTTATCGATTAACTTCTTTCGAATAAACTATATTCGATTAAATCCTTTTGAATAAACAATATTCGATTAACCCCTTTAATTCTGTTCGAATAAACTATATTCGATTAACTCCTTTAACTCTATTCGAATAAACTATATTCAATAACTCCTTTAACTCTATTCGAATAAACTATATTCAATAACTCCTTTAACTCTATTCGAATAAACTATATTCGATTAACTCCTTTTCAAAAAACTAATATTCGATAACTCTTTTAACTCTATTCGAATAAACTATATTCAGTAACTCCTTTAACTCTATTCGAATAAACTATATTCGATAACTCCTTTCGAATTAATAATATTCGATAACTCCTTACGAATAACTAATATTTGATAACCTCTTTTCGAATAAACTATATTCGATTAATTCTCTTTTTCGAATAACCTTATTCGATTACTCTTTCTTTGAATAAACTATATTCGAATAACTCTAATCCGACTAACTCTAATTCAATTAACTCTATTCGAATAACTAATATTCGACTAACTCTAATTCGATTAACTCTATTCAATTAATTCTAACTCGATTTACTCTAATTGATTAACTCTAATTCGATTAACTCTAACTCGATTTACTCCAATCGATTAACTCTAATTTGATTAACTCTAACTCGATTTACTCTAATCGATTAACTCCTACTCGATTAACTCCTACTCGATTAACTCCTTTTTGATTAACTCTATTGGATCAATTCTATCGATTAACTCTAACGAATTAACTCTAATGAATTAACTCTAATCGATTAACTCTAATTGATTAACTATATTCGATAACTCCTTTTCTCTATTCGAATAAACTATATTCGATAACTCCTTTGACTCTATTCGAATAAACTATATTTGATTAATTCCTTTTTGAATAACCAATATTCGATAACTCTTTTCGAATAACTAATATTCGACTAAATTTAATTTGTCTAACACTATTTGATTACAAATACTTCTTTTTCTATTTGTTTATACAAATATTTCCTTTTCTATTGGTTTTACAAATATTCCCTCTTTTATTTGTTTATTTAACAAATGAATATTTCCTTTTCAATCTTATTTATTTAACAAATAAATATTCCTTTTATAATTTTATTTATTTAACAAATAAATATTTCCTTTTCAATTCTATTTGTAAATGTTTTACAAATATTTCCTTTTCAATTCTATTTCACAAATATTTTCCTTTTATATTTGTTTCACAAATATTTTCCTTTTACATTTGTTTCACAAATATTTTCCTTTTACATTTGTTTCACAAATATTTTCCTTTTATATTTGTTCTATTTATCAAATGATAAATATTCCTTTTATAAAATCCTTTGATTTTATAAATATATCATTTCAAATATACACTTTGAAAATTCCCATTTTTAAATCCCAGTATTTCTTATGGTATTTAAAACTCTAAATAACAAGGATCAATATCATACAAACACCCATAATCAATAACCGATTATATATCACATCATATATCACAATATACGAAACAAAATGGTATTTTAAATGTTGAGGAATCCAGTTGGATTCCTCCGACCCGTTTCCCTGCATCCACAGATGTTACACAATATAATTCACATCAATTTCATTTCAAAATGAATTATTCTGATAAACAGAATCAATATTAGATTAACAGTATATATATATATATATATCGTTATCTATAATTTCAACCAATAAATCAGCAGTTCAACCAAATAGTCAGCACACAGCAATCAATCATCATTTATCAGTTCTAAAAATACGTTATAAAAATATGAACTGATAGAGTTGGTGAGTTTTACTCACATTGGACAATCATCGTTAAATAACGATAATTGTCAATGATTCAGAACTGACAATTTATTTCGCTATAAGTTGTAACGAGCTCCAATCCGCTCCCAGTCAGTTCCATTATGGAGCCAACGTCCATACGATCCTAACGGATCTTGTTTTTCCAGAATTCCGTTAACATACGAACAAGTTATTGAATTTTCAAGTTGCATACATTATTTAATTTTAAAACAAAAACTATTTCAATTAAATTCGGGCCTCACCCTCCTTGAACCCGGCCCAACCGCCTTCTGAAAAAGCCCAGTCCCACTGAGGAAATGTTCCTCTTCTTCCCCGATGATTTTTCCCAACTCCAGGAAACGTTTATAGCCAGATTCGAAGTTTTGGCTTCCACAATCTCCCTCTGTACTTCCTTTAAAATCCAAATAAAAATTGCCTAAATTCATAACATCGATTCCACATCATCCTTATACCATTTACATTAAACTCGCACCTTCCTTCTTCCTCTTGACAGTATTTTGAAAACGGTCCTTTCAACGAGCCATTGCCACATTTTTAACATCCTTTCCCACCATCATTCTTCAGCAAAAACGGACGCGACAACCACTATCGATTTCCTCTTCAACTCCTCCACACAAGCATACCCTCTTTTCAAAACTCGAGAGTGCCAATCAATTTTCGCTGCTCATCCCAGGTATCGACACCTTCTAATACCGATTTCACCAAATTTCAGTAAACAGCTCGGTTTCACTTCCTCATTCCAAAAATCATACTAAAAACTTGAATCGATGCTTGAATTTCATCTAAATATCAACCCTACTTGCACGGTTGATAAGAACAGTGAACTATGATGACTTCGAACTGCACAAAACCCATAATAATTTGAAGGGAAAGCTCGATTAATCCAAATATAGTTGTTTCGAGATTTATAAGATTTTACATGATTTTATTTTGATTTTAGAATTCCTCATTTTGCTGACAAGAGAATAAAGGAACGACAGAATATGTTTGACTAACGAAGAAATGAATTTAGGTTTAGGAAAAGTTAAGGATTATTTATAGAGGAAAAATATTATTTTTATATTCATTATTTAATTAATTTATAATGAACTACTGCTTGTATTTATCATTAAAAATCCGTGTGATCACACAGGGTATCCAAAAATCCTGAAAATGGTCATACTCCTACAGTTCGACATTACGGACCCAACGAAACTGGTTTCATCAAATTCCGAGTCCGTTTGCTCACCCAACATATTTTTAAAGTCAAATAATTGACTGTTTTCACATTAAAATCCGTACGGCCACACACTGACTCCAAAAATCACGGAAATTGAACTCTAACAATAATTTAATATTGTGGATCCAACAAAATTAGTTTTGTCGAAAATAGAGGTCGTTTGCAAAACTGGCTATTTTTAAAGCTCTAAATAAACCCTTTTAAATATATAAATATATTTAAAAATAATTAAATTAAATATTTATAAATAAATATTATCGTATATATTCACAATAGAATATCATACAGCTCCCATTGGATTTATAACTCGATATTCAAATCTCGGTTGAATCGATATTCAATTTATATTGAAAAATTCATTTATAATATAAATAATTCGTTATAAATTATAAAGGAATTCCATAGCGACTTTTCGAAAATTTGATTTGGACATAAATCAAAATCTACATGACGAAATTCCAATTTTTCTCTTCCATTAGAAAAATACACTTCACCAGCTCCGAATGTTTCTTGTTTCGCAGAAATCCGATTTAAAACGAATTATGTATATTCAATTGAAGTTCAAATCGCCAAATAACGAACTACCTCACCATTTCGAGCTCGATTATAATTATATTATAATTATACGTTCAAACTTCGTTTAAATAATATATTCATTATTCTAATTCAATTCCAAACTGAATTATAGCTTATATATGATCCAATTCACATCGTTTTGTGAATTCTACTATTTTCGACTATTCTGGAATTTAAATATATTATTTGATTATTATATTAATTAAATATTCCTTATTATTTAATTTTGGTCATTTTAAATTACAAACCTTTATTTAAATAATTAAATAAATTATTTATTATCCGTAAAAGTACGGGTCGTTACAGCTTTCTTCCGTCTCCCATATAAAATCGTCTTCATCCTCACTCCATTGTACCTTGACTAGCTTAACCATCTTCCTCCTAAGCTGTTCCGTGTCATTTTCCACAACACGAAGCGGGTTACGAGATTTTGGAACTGCGGTCTCTACTTCTAAGTCTTTGTACTGCTCTGGAGATACCACCATATTCGAATCATGCACGAGCTTCCGTAGAAACGACACATGGAACACATTATGCACACTCGACATCTTCTCGGGTAACTCCAATCTATATGCGAGCTTTCCAATTCGCTCGATTATTGGAAACGGTCCAACAAACCTAGGAGCCAACTTTCCTTCACTTCCAAATCTCACCATATGCTTCAACGGTGAAACCTTCACAAAAACCATATCGCCTACGTCGAATTCTAAATCATTCCGACGTTCATCCGCATAACTCTTCTGACGATCTTGTGCTGCCTTCATTCGTTGCCGAATGATATCGATACAATCCGAGGTTTCTCTAATCATCTCAGGCCCAAGTACCAACTTATCTCCAGTTTCTAACCAACATGCTGGAGAATTACACAGACTTCTATACAATGCCTCATATGGTGCCATCCCAATGCTTGACTGGTAGTTGTTATTATATGCAAACTCAACTAGATGTAGTTGGTTTTCCCATGATCCTCCGAAGTCTAACACACAAGCCCTTAGGAGATCTTCTAAAACTCGGTTGACTCTCTCTGTCTGACCATCAGTTTGGGGATGATATGTCGTACTCAAGCACAACTCGGTTCCCAAAGCTTCTTGCAAACTTTTCCAAAATCCACTCGTGAATAATGGATCTCAGTCACTTACTGTACTCTTTGGGACACCATGGAATCGAACTATCCATTTCACATAAAGTTCAGCCATGTCGTCTTAGTCGACTTGACAGGAATGAATCTCGCACTTTTGGTCAAACGATCCACGATGACCAAAATCCCTTCATTTCCTGCCCTGGTTCTAGGTAATCCATCGATGAAATCCATAGATACTTGGTCCCACTTCCACATAGGAACTTCCAATGGTTGAAGCAAACCACTTGGCTTGTTCTGTTCATCTTTCACCAACTGACAGTTCATACACTTGGAAATGAACTTCTCAATGTCTCACTTCATCCCTTCCCAATAGTAGACTCTCTTCATGTCCTGATACATCTTATTGCCACCGGGATGAATCATCAGCTTCGAGTGATGACATTCTCTCAGAACGTCATCCCTCAATCCATCGATATTAGGAACGACTAATCGCCCTTGCTTTCGAAGCCAAACTTCTCGACTGATCTCGAACTCTTTATCTTTTCGTTCCAGTTTCTGTATGAACTCGACAAGCTTCGTGTCTTTCTTCTGGCTCTCACCAATCCTTTCTATAAGAGTAGGTCTTACTGACAAGCTTGCCAACATTTCAGGTTCCGACTCGCACCTTGGCCTGAAATCGAACCTTGCCAAGTACTCGAGGCTCTTCCATTCAGAAAACATCGCTCCCAAACTTGCGTGTCTTCGACTTAATGCATCTGCAATTACATTGCCTTTGCCAGGAGTATAGGCTATACCAAAATCATATGACACCAGAAAATCTAACCATCTTTGCTGCCGAAGATTCAAATCCTTTTGGGAGAAAAGATACTTCAATGATTTGTGATCCGTAAACAACTCGAATCGAAATCCCAATAGATAATGTCTGCACAACTTCAGAGCAAATAAAATCTCCGCCAACTCCAAATCATGAGTCGGGTAATTCTTCTCATACGGCTTTAGTTGTCGACTCGCGTAGGCCACAACCTTATCCTTCTGCGTTAGTACTGCTCCAAGTCTAGTACCACTCGCATCAGTATATACCACCATCTCTTCATTCCCGCTTGGAATGGTCAACATAGGAGCACTCGTTAATCTCCCCTTCAGGATTCCAAATGCTTGTTCACACTTTGCATTCCATGTGAACACTTGGTTCTTCTTCGTTAATCCTGTCAACAGTGCAGTTACCTTGGAGAAATCCTTGATAAACCGTCGGTAATATCCCGCCAACCCAAGGAAACTCCGAACATCAGTCGCATTCTTAGGTTGATCCCAGTCCTGGATTGCTGCAACTTTAGCGGGGTCAACCGCTATCCCTTTTCCAGAAACTACATGGCCTAAGAATCTCACTTCACTCTTCCAGAAGTGACACTTGGAAAATTTAGCTTTCAGCTGATGCTTTCGCAAGATCTCTAACACAACTCTCAAGTGCGTCTTGTGCTCTTCCTCATTCTTGGAGTAAACCAGAATATCATCCACGAACACAAGCATGAACTTGTTCAATTGATCTCTGAACACCAAATTCATAAAATCCATGAAATATGCTGGTGCGTTAGTCAATTCGAATGGCATCACCAACCACTCGAAGAAACCAGATGGTGTCCTAATAGCAGTCTTTGGCACACTATCTTTAGCCACCCTCAACTGGTGAAATCCCGTTGCTAAATCCATCTGAGAAAACACTTTGGATTCATGAAGCTGATCAAACAAGTCATCAATCCCTTTCCCCCTTCCACATCCTCGACCCTCACCTCTATCATCTCACAATTCACCCTTGCCGCATATCTCTTGAGCCAATCCATGCCCAAGATGATCCCATACCGAGTGAAGTTAAGAACAAAATAATCACACACAAAAGAGCAACCATGACTCGACAACACTAGACCACGACAAATCATGCACAAACTGGATGAACCCCCAACTGGATTAGTCACGATCAATGGTCTATCATAAATCTCAGGTTCCCACCCAAGCGACAAACAAGATCATTGCAAATGAACGAATGTGATGCTCCAGTTTCAAACAAAACTCGAACTGAAACACCATTAATAGAGAGAGTACCTTGCACCACGACACCCTTTCTCTTCTCCTCTGCAGTAGGAGCTCTCGAAGAAGTTGGCACATCTTCTAAAGCATATGCCCTCACAACCCGCTCGCCCTTAGCTGATTTTGGACAATCTTTCTTCTCATGCCCAGGCTTCCCACATTTGAAGCACTTCTTCTCAACTTTGGGATTCTTGCACTCATTAGCAAAATGACCTTTCTGCTGACAGTTAAAGCAAACCACCTCACTCTTGGGTTTCTTTTGGCCATCCTTTCCTTTCTGGTGTTGCTGCTTCCTCTTTTTACTATTACCACCCTGCTATGGTTTATAAGCTTCCTTGGTTGCAACGACAACATTGGCTTCTGTAACGACCCGCCCCGCAGCAGCCGACATTTCCAATGAAAGTGCGTTGTGCCAATGCCCGACGAGCACAGGACGGTCGCCAAAGAAAGGAATTTGAACTAACAAGGAACCTAAAGAATGTCTCACAGCGCATGGAATAAAATATGATAATAATATAGTTGACATAAAACAGGCGAGACAGTGCAAAAGCTGAAAACTAAACCATAATCATCATAGCAGCGGAAATCCAAAATACATCTTATGATCCATAACCATTATTACAACTTCAAAATACTGTCTCTAAAGCAAAAGAAAGGAAAGGTACACTACTAATGCCCAAAGCAGTGACCATCAACAACACAGGGAGAATATGTGTAGATAATACGTAGGAGCCTCTTGCTCGTCTCCGGATCAACTACTCGTGCATAACCGGCTACCTGTCCGTAGTCTGCTCGTTTAGGAGCACCCAGAGTAATAAGAAGAGACATAAAACTCTGGGTTAGACAAAAGTTTGGTGTGAGAGATAAGCAACAAAACAAAACAATAACAGGTATACTAAACCATACCTGAACCTGGACCTGCAACCAAAGAGTTAGCACAACGAGATGCACAATACTCTAAGGTGACACCAACATATGGTGTAAAGATACAAGGAAGGGGGTGTGCATGTCATAGTGATGTCAAACAAATCAAAATAACAACCATCCTCACATCTCTCACTCCGTACATAAAGCATACAATATCCACCGCTTTGATCACCTAAATCCTTGCTATGATCACTATTCCCCCATGGAGCCATGGCGACCCACTGCATTATTCCATAGCCACTAATCCTTGCTATGTCCACCCTGCCCCATGAAGTCATGACGACTCCATTGCACTGGCTCATAGCCATGCTACGATCACTCTGCCCCATAAAGTGATAACTACCCCACTGCACTGATCCGTAGCCTAACAATCATCTCTCGGTGGTGAATCAAAGCTATGGACGTCGATAACTCCTTAGCACACGTCCCGCAACAAAGCCCAATCATGAAGTTGACTCATTGGTTCCTAACTGGATCATGAGTACAATCTTCCCATTTGGACTACCTTTGTGTCTCGGGTTTTGGTCATTATCATCCCGTTCGTACTTAAGTTCCATTCATCTCATTCGCTGTCCAGACTTGAAGATTGGTTCGTGGATCGCCCTCCTGTCCTCGGCTCGTGATGATGCTCCGCTCGTGCCCCATGGCTCGTGACACCACATTCGGATCGTGGGACCCTCTGGTTCGTGAAAATGGATGCTCCATGGATCGTGGTTTCCTGTTTGGCTTGGCTCGTGATCTGATGTTGGTGACATGCTTGGCTCGTGAGGCTATCTCACGAATGGAGGGCACGGGTCATGATGGCTCTCAACGGTCGGGTCGGGTCGGGTCATGATAGCTCTCCACAGCCGGGTCGGGTCGTGAGCTTCAGGTGCGAGTAGTCCTCTAGCTCGTGGTCTTCATATTCACGATTGGGTCGGTTCGATTAAGGGGGGCGATCCGATCCGGCTCTGGGTCATTTCCTGTAACTTTTCCTGTGACTGTTTTACGCCATACGATGGTGTTTTCGACTATTCTAACTGTTCTAATCAATCACAAAGCATACCATACAGTCATAGCAACATATAGAATTGACCACAAACACCAAAACAACAATTTGATATGTCAAAATGGATCAAATCTACCTAAAACCCATATTTTCCTCTTAAGCATGTTTAACGATAACTAATGATAGGATTAACAAAACTTAACCAAATTAACTCAAACTTCTAACAGAAGCTTAAAATAATATTTAAGAATTTTTAAACATTTTTCCAGATTTTTGACACGCATAATTTCGTTAATTAACACTAATCACCCTAATTAACTATAATTAGTGTAAAAACAATGCTAATCACTCACCTTTGCCACAATTAAAACTTTCAGAACTGAAACTCCTCTAATTTGGTGAATACCAATGTCTAACAACAGCTCTAACTCTGAAATGGTGCTATTTCTCCTTGATTTGATGTTGCTAAGCTTTATCCTTGATTAGAGAGCGATTTGAGATGAAATTAGAAGGTGGAGGCCATTGTTAGGGTTTCCAAGAGGTAAATGGCAGCTAGAAAACTGAAATAGAATGAAAACCTAACTCGTTCTAGCCTCCCCATAATGCTAATCCCGAAATGGGTTATGGGCTCATTCACTAATCACCTCATTTGGCCCGGTTAAGCAGTTTTTCACCTTCTAAGCCTTATTTCTTCCATATCTCCCAAACAGTAAGTCCGTTTTTCACATATGACCACTCTACGGAAAGGTAAACCATCATCCGGATCGAATGAAAGTAGTTTCAAGTCAAAATTCCTTACCAATCAAAAGTTATGGCCAAAACAAAATCAGCGAGGGGCAAAACGATCATTTAAAAATCGGCAAAAATCATGAGCATGGGAAATGACCCCAATAGTCGTCCCTCAAAGTTACATGACCATATGACTTCGTATGTGAAAGAAATAAACATTCTACGGTCCTTCGATGCGTAGAATGCGGGTCGTTACATTCCCCCCTAAAGAAATTTCGCCCTCGAAATTCCTTAACTAAGAAACAAGCAAA
This sequence comes from Allium sativum, assembly GCA_030737875.1. Lineage (NCBI taxonomy): Eukaryota > Viridiplantae > Streptophyta > Magnoliopsida > Asparagales > Amaryllidaceae > Allium > Allium sativum. The sequence goes on along the minus strand of CM060925.1, from coordinate 297,966,482 downwards.
GGATCCCGCATGCTGAGCAACGATTCACAACAATCAAACATACAAAAACAGACAAACATGTCTATCCTAGCATGAGGAAAACTAAGTCGCAATTAAAATCTTACTAGGCAAAGAGTTCTAGATACATCCTCCTCATATTCTCTTCTGTTTCTCAAGTACAATCTTTCTCATTCTCGCCCCACTGAACTTTGACTAGATCCACCGCTTTCCTTCGAAGTTGCTTCATATCGTGCTCGGCAATACGAATCGGCTTGCGGTCCCCAACCGCCTCGGGTTCTACTTCGATATCATCCAACTGATCAGCTGAGATAGTCATATCGGGGTCATGCACGAATTTCCATAACTGGAAAACATGAAGTACGTTATGAAGCCCCGCCATCTTGTCTGGCAACTCAACTTTATATGCCAAATTCCCAACTTACTCGAGGATTGGGAATGGACCAACAAATCTTGGTGTTAACTTGCCTCTTCTACCAAATCGTATCATGCTCTTCAATGGAGAAATCTAGACAAATACCAAATCTCCAATGGAGAATTTTAAATCTCTTCTCCTCTTATCCGCATAACTCTTCTGCCTATCTTGGGCAGCCTTCATTCGCTGTTGAATGATCCTAGTCTTATCTGAAGTTTTTCTTATCACATCTGGTCCAAGCACAAACTTCTCACCAGTTTCTAACCAACATGACGGCAAGTTGCATGGTCTTCCGTACAAAGCTTCAAATGGAGCCATACTAATACTGGACTGATAACTATTATTATATGCAAACTCTACTAGAAGCAAATGGTCATCCCATGATCCACCAAAATCCAATATGCAAGCCATCAAGAGATCTTCTAATACTCGATTCACCCTCTCTGTTTGACCGTCGGTTTGAGGATGATACGCGGTACTGAGATGTAATTCTGATCCTAATGCCTCTTGTAAGCTCTTCCAAAATCCACTAATGAACAACGGATCTCGGTCACTCACAATGCCTTTAGGTACTCCATGAAATCTCACTACCCATTTCATATATAGTTCCGCTAACTTAGCTGTCGTTCTATTCGACTTGACGGGTATAAACCTTGCACTCTTGGTCAATCGGTCCACAATCACCCAAATGCTATCATGGCCTAACCTGGTCCTTGGTAACCCATCAATGAAATCCATTGAAACTTGTTCCCATTTCCATTCAGGAATTTCCAATGGCTGTAGCAAATCACTAGGCTTCTTTTGCTCAGCTTTAACTAGCTGGCAATTCATGCACTTGGATATAAACTTCCCAACGTCTCTTTTCATCCCTTCCCAGTAGTAGGTCTGCTTCATGTCTCGATACATTTTGTTACCACCAGGATGTATAGTCAGTTTTGAGTGATGACATTCTCTAAGCACTTCATCTCTCAATCCCTTGACATTGGGCACAACTAGTCTTCCATTCTTTCTAAGCTATCCATCTCGATCAAGCCCATACTTGTCCATCTCCCTATCGATACCCATCTCTAACTTGGAGATGATTTCCAATAATTTAGGATCGTCCCTCTGACTGGAACCAATCCGCTCAATCAAACTGGGTCTGATCGTCAAACTTGCCAATACTTCTGGATCCAATTCACACTTGGGTCTGAAATCATACCCAGCGATGTACTCCACTTGCTTCCATTCTAGAAACATAGTCCCTAAACTGGCATGTCTTCTACTTAATGCATCAGCTACCGCATTGCCCTTTCCTAGTGTATATGCGATACCGAAATCATAGGAAGCCAAGAATTCTAACCATCTTTGCTGTTGGAGATTTAGATCCTTCTGAGAGAAAAGATATTTTAACGATTTATGATCGGTAAACAACTCAAATCTTTCTCCCAAGAGATAATGTCTCCACCTCTTCAATGCGAACACGATCGCTGCCAGTTCCAAATCACGGGTAGGATATCTTTTCTCGTGCGGTTTCAGTTGCCGACTCGCATAAGCTACAACCCTACCTCCTTGCATCAATACGGCATCTAGTCCGGTACCACATGCATATGTGTATACTGTCATCTCTTCATTCCCCTTAGGAATGACTAACACTGGTGCACATGTCAACTTTTCCTTTAGACTCTTGAATGCACTCTCGCACTTTTCATCCCAGACGAAAGCTTGATTCTTCTTGGTCAACTGAGTCAACGGTGCTGCTATCTTGGAGAAGTCTTGGATAAACTTACGATAATATCCAGCCAATTCCAAGAAACTTCTTAAGTCTGTTGCATTCTTGGGCATAGACCAATCCTGTAATTTAGCCACCTTCGCCGGGTCCATGGCAATACCATTCTCTGAAACAACATGGCCTAAGAATCTCACTTCCCTCCTCCAGAAGTGACACTTAGAAAACTTTGCTTTTAGTTGGTGGTTTCTCAACACCTCCATCACTATCCTCAAGTGTTCTTTGTGTTCTTCCTCTGTCCTCGAATAAACCAAGATATCTTCTACGAACACAAGAACAAACTTATTCAACTGATCTTTGAATACCCTATTCATAAGATCCACAAAATATGCTGGTGCATTGGTCAACCCGAATGGCATGAACAACGCTCATAAAATCCAGACAGCATCCGAAATGTTGTTTTAGCTATACTCTCAGCTTCCACTCTAAGCCGATGAAAACCTATCGCGAGATCCAACTGGGAGAACACTCTCGCGCCACTCAACCGATCAAACAAATCATCTATCCGCGATAGAGGATACTTATTCTTCCTCGTCACTTTATTCAACTCGCGGTAGTCCACACACAATCGAAGGCAACCATCTGCCTTGGTAGCAAACACAACCGGTGCTCCCTATCGGAGACACTTCTTCGGATAAATCCCTTCTTCAAAAGATCGCTTACTTGCACCCCGAGCTCTTGCTTCTCCCTTGGTGCCATACGACGAAGTGGCATCACTATAGGCCTAGCATCTTTCACTAAATCAATATGAAACTCGATCTCTCAGTGTGGTGGAAGTCCGGTCACTTCCTCGAAGAAGTCCGGATACTGGCCAGCCATGGGCACATATAACAACTCATCATGCGGGATGTCGAGGGAATTTAGAAAACTAGCCATTACCCCATCACTAGGTAGACCACCCAACACTACCCTTCTCCCATTATCCGCTCTAACTGTCACCAAAAAGCCCTCACAGCCTACCACCACCCCGTATCTTTGGAGCCAATCGATTCCCAAAATAATGCCAAACCTTATAAATCCCAAAACAAAGCAATCACAAAAAAACATACATCCATGACTCGATAAGACCACATTACGACAAATCATGCTAAGGCTAGTCGAACCACCTATCGGATTCGTCACTGCTAAAGGTCTATCGACTATCTCGGGTTCCAATCCCAACCTATCTACCAGCTCACTAGATATGAAGGAACGAGAAGCTCCGGTATCAAACAATACTCGAACAGGAATATCATAAACAGAAAGCATACCTTGAATGACAACATTCTTTCCTTTCTCCACCGCAGTCGTGGCATTCAATGAAGAAGGAACAAGATTGATAACATATGCTTTCACAATCTGCTTTTCTTTAGGGGGTTGTAGACACTTATCCTTGTGATGTCCCACTTGACCGCAGTTGAAGCACTTCCTGTCCGCTGGCTTTGCTCGACATTCTTTAGTATAATGGCCCTTCTTACCACAGCTAAAGCATTCAACATCTTTCTTATTCTTCTTCTTCTGGCCCTCCTTGGTCTGATTCTGCTTTCTCTTGTTATGAGAACCATTCTTGCCTCCACAGCTTGCTTGCGGTTTTGGCTCCTCTGCAGATGCAACCTCAGTCTTCGACTTAGGGTAAAGACTCTCTAACCTCAATGCTTTCCCCACAATCGATTCAAATGTCTCATCGATGTGGTTAATAAGACTTTCCCCTAAGTATCCATCCAAACCAGTTATGAACTTCTCGTTCTTCTTCTCGGCTGTATCGATAAGGGATAATCCATACTTCAATAAAGTATCGAACTCTGCAATGTACTCTGAGACTGCCCTACCATTCTGCTTAAGCTCTAGAATTTTCCTAAACAACTCTGATTTCTGAGCAGTTGGGATAAACTTATCACTGAATCGGGCCTTAAACTGATCCCATGTAACTTGATCCTCTGGAGTAGCTGCCTTAATAGCATTCCACCAATTCATCGCCCATCCTTGCAGCTGACGGGATGCTAGCTTTCTCTTCGTTGCATCCTCGATACCTAAGTCTTTGAAGATATGCTCACAGCTATCCAACCAATCCTGAACTTCTGTAGCCGATTCCGTTCCGTGGAACGGCTTTCCACCAAGACTAGTGTAATCCTTGCATAGCTTGACGAAATCGGCCCTAGGCACCTGCACCGCTGCACCACCACCATTTGCAGCATTAGGAGCTGCCCTCTGAACATCCCTAAGCATCTCTCTCATGAGGTCAGTGAACATCGTCCTCATATCAGGAGCATTCCCATTATTAGCTCCTCTACCAGTACCCCTCGTATATCGGCTCATCGTTCAATCTGTAAGGAGAAAACGATAAACCATCTCTTCTGTGGTGCTAGTGCAGTGCGACTTCATCCTTAAATATATTAATAGTATATGTATATATATATCTTTTGAAAACCAAAATATCACAAATACGCGTTCTCGTATATGTACTATCTCACTCTGGTGTCTTTCCCTAGGTTAACTACGCAACCTAGAGCTCTAATACCAAATGTGACGACCCGCCCCGCACCAGCCGATATTTCCAATGAAAGTGCGTTGTGCCAATGTCCGATTAGCACAAGATGGTCGCCAAAGAAAGGAAAAGAATGAATTTGAACTAACAAGGAACTTGTAGAATGTCTCACAGTGCATGGAATAAAATATAATAATAACATACTTGACATAAAACAGGCGAGACAGTGCATAAGCTGAAAATTAAACCATAATCATCATAGCAGCGGAAATCCAAAATACAGCTTATGATCCATAACCATTATTACAACTTCAAAATACTGTCTCTAAAGCAAAAGAAAGGAAAGGTACACTACTAATGCCCAAAGCAGTGACCATCAACAACACAGGGAGAATATATGTAGATAATACGTAGGAGCCTCTTGCTCGTCTCCGGATCAACTACTCGTGCATAACCGGCTAACCTGTCTCTAGTCTGCTCGTTTAGGAGCACCCAGAGTAATAAGAAGAGACATAAAACTCTAGGTCAGGCAAAAGTTTGGTATGAGCGATAAGCAACAAAACAGAACAATAACAGGTATACTAAACCATACCTGAACCTGGACCTGCAACCAAAGAGTTAGCACAACGAGATGCACAATACTGTAAGGTGACATTAACATATGGTGTAAAGATACGGGGGAAGGGGGTGTGCATGTCATAGTGATGTCAAACAAATCAAACATAGCAACCATCCTCACATCTTTCACTCCGTTCATAAAGCATACGATATCCACCGCTTTGATCACCTAAATCCTTGCTATGATCACTCTGCCCCATGGAGCCATGGCGACTCCACTGCACTGATCCATAACCACTAGTCCTTGCTATGTCCACCCTGCCCCCATGAAGTCATGACGACCCCACTGCACTGGCTCATAGGCATGCTATGATCACTCTGCCCCATAAAGTAATAACTACCCCACTGCACTGATCCATAGCCTAACAATCATCTCTCAGTGGTGAATCAAAGCAACGTCGATAACTCCTTAGCACATGTCCCACAGCAAAGCCCAATCATGAAGTTGACTCGTTAGTTCCCAACTGGATCCTGAGTACAATCTTCCCATTTGGACTACCTTTGCGTCTCGGGTTTTGGTCATTATCATCCCGTTCGTACTTCAGTTCCATTCAGCTCATTCACTGTCCAGACTTGAAGATCGGTTCGTGGATCGCCCTCATGTCCTCAGCTCATGATGATGTTACGCTTGTGACCCATGGCTCGTGACACCACATTCGAATCATGGGACCCTCTGGTTCGTGATAATGGATGCTCCACGGATTGTGGTTTTCTGTTTGGCTTGGCTCGTGATCTGTTGTTGGTGACATGCTTGGCTCGTGAGGCTATCTCACAAATGGAGGGCTCGGGTCGTGATGGCTCTCCACGGTCGGCTCGGATCATGATAGCTCTCCACGGTCGGGTCGGGTCGTGAGCTTCAGGTGCGAGCAGTCCTCCAGCTCGTGGTCTTCACATTCATGATCGGGTCGGTTCGGATAAGGGGGGATACGATCCGGCTCTAGGTCATTTCCTGTAGCTTTTCCTGCGATTGTTTTACGCCATACGACGACATTTTTGACTATTCTAACTGTTCTAATCAATTGCAAAGCATACCATACAGTCATAGCAACATATAGAATTGACCACAAACACCAAAACAACAATTTGATATGTCAAAATGGATCAAAATCTACCCAAAACCCATATTTTCCCCTTAAGGATGTTTAACGATAACTAATGATAGGATTAAAAAAAACTTAACCAAATTAACTCAAAATTCTAATAGAGGCTTAAAATAATATTTAAGAATTTCTAAACATTTTTCCAGATTTTTGACACGCATAATTTCGTTAATTAACACTAATCACCCTAATTAACTATAATTAGTGTAAAAACAATGCTAATCGCTCACCTTTGCCACAATTAAAACTTTCAGAACTGAAATTCCTCTGATTTGGGCGAATACCAATGTCTAACAGCAGCTCTAACTCTGAAATGGTGCTAGTTCTCCTTGATTTGATGTTGCTAAGCTTAATCCTTGATTATAGAGCGATTTGGGATGAAATTAGAAGGTGGAGGCCATTGTTAGGGTTTCTTAGAGATAAATGGCGGCTAGAAAACAGAAATAGAATGAATACCTAACTCATTTCAGCCTCCCCATAATCCTAATCCCGAAATGGGTTATGGGCCCATTCACTAATTACCTCATTTGGCCCGGTTAAGCAGTTTTTCATCTTCTAAACCTTATTTCTTCCATATCTCCCAAACGGTAAGTCCGTTTTTCACATATGGCCACTCTACAGAAAGGTTAACCATCATCCGGATCTAATGGAAGTGGTTTCAGGTCAAAATTCCTTACCAATCTAAAGTTATGGCCAAAACAAGAACAGCTAGGGGCAAAACGGTCATTTAAAAATCGGCAAAAATCGTGAACATGGGAAATGACCCCAATAGTCGTCTTCCAAAGTTACATGACCATAAGAATTCGTGTGTGAAAGAAATAAATATTCTACGATCCTTCGATGCGTAGAATGCAGGTCGTTACAGCTTCCTTGGGAAATAAGCTCTCATGGCGAATAGCTTTTTCCATAATCTTCTCAAATGAATCATCAAGATGGTCCACTAACGGCTTTCAGATATAAGCATCCAAACCCAAGACAAACTTCTCGTTCTTCTGATAGGGTGTATCAATGTATGAACGAGCATATCTGGACAAGGCTTCAAAGTCAGAGATGTAGTCAAGAACAGAACGACCATTCTGTTTCAGCTCCACAGACTTTTTGAACAGAACGGACTTCTGAGAAGTGGAGGTAAATTTTGCTTCAAACTTAGCCTGGAATTGCTCCCATGAAATCTCCTCTTCTGGAGTCTCAAGTATGATAGAATTTCACCATTCCATGGCCCTGCCTTGTAGTTTCCTTGATGCAAGCTTTCTCTTTATTACATCCTCAATACCCAAGTCTCCAAAGATTCGGACACATGAATCCATCCACCTCCGAACCTCTTCAGCTGGTTCAGTTCCCTTGAATGGTTTTCCCCCTAGAGATGTAAAGTCCTCGCATAGCTTTGCAAAATCTACTCCTCTAGGAACTCGCACACCTACATCTACCATAGCCGCCACTGGAGCGGGGACCCTATTCATGATTGATGCCGCTATGTCCTCAAACATGGCTGGGTAGTCTGGTTCGCCACCATTTTCCCTTCCAATGTTAGCTCTCCTAGCAGCGTGTCTTGATGGTCGTCTACTCATTCTAAATTTGCAATTTAGTAGCCACTTTCAAGAAAAACTGCTAAAGGGATACAACCGCTACTACTATATATGCTAATATATATAGTAAGCATCCAATTAAAACCTACAAGTATGTCTCTCATACGTGATTACGTCTTAGAACTTTGGTTAAAATCGTTAACAAGCGCTTTGATACCAAATGTGACGACCAAAACTTCGCCAAACGACGAATTCAATGAAACCAACTCATCCAATACAATCATAAACATGTTACAACATTTCTAACAACACGAATATGGCGATTATCATAAAAATGATGTAAATCTCACCAAAAACCATTAAAATGAACATATGACCAAAATGAGAGATCTAACTTAATAAACATGTGAAATGGCATGAAATTAACAGTTAAAACTTCCTGAATTAGATCATGGGGTGATTTATACGAAAATAAACATATAATGGTGTAAATCTATGGTAAAACATTCCAATTTGATGGAAAACATGCACAAATATTCATATACTTTATTGCATTCATGTGAGAGATGTAAATCACTCACCGATTCTCCAAAACAGGCTAAAATGATAGAATTATGAATCCGGATAGCGAGCAATTCAACCCAAACTCCTCCATCTGACGAATTCGCCCTTGAAATGATGTAGCTCTAGCCTCGATTGGTGTAGATCTTCGATTTCCCACCTTGGATTTGGATTTCTAATGGTGGAAATGTGTTTAGAGGAAGAAGGAAACAAGGCCTTCAAATGAGAGTATGGGAGAAGTAAACTATTCTCCATACCCCTCACCCTCTATTTATAGACTCCACCATCCCACTAATGGGCCTTCTCTAAATCAGCCCATTAGCCTTCTAAAACCTGGACAACCAACTGAAAACCTTAAAACAATGATTTCTCCCAAATCGATGAACCAAATCCTTAATGTAACCACTCTATGGAAAGGCAATCATCAATTCCTTTCCAATGGAACAGGTCTCACCCTCTGGTTCGACCTGAGTCAAAAGTTATTCCTTATACAAGACTGGCAGGGGAAAAATGGTCACAAATAAAATCGGTAAAATTTATGGATATGTCTCACATCCCTATAAGCAACATATTAAAAGATGAGAATGATCCAGCCCTCAGGGAATAAAATAAAAATATTTTATGATCTACCGATACGTAAAGTGGGGGCTATTACATATGTAACACCTCATTTTTTTTAAGGCTCAAAGCTAAGCGACTACAAATATGGTAGTCGCGATTGGTATCAACTTTCGATGATAGAAAACATATGTGTTAGTCAACATAACATCAACGAACACAGGAATATGAAAAAAAAATCATAGCACATTTATTAATAATAATTCATTACCTTTTCATCATAAAACTCATGTTTAGATAAAAATATAATTGTTATAAAATAATACTCCAAGAGCGACATATGAAGATGCCAACTTAGTTGATCAGAGCCAAAATAGAGGTAATTAGCATATTTGACTTTACAGACACCCAAAAGGATGAAATACACAACAGAAAAACCCCTATAATAGCTAACGAACATATACATGTCTTCGAAAGTTTATTTTTTGAAGAATATTTTGAAAAATCCGAACTTCCAATTTACTCAAATGAACACCCGAAAGTTTGAGAAAGCAAAATAATTCGAGTTAGTCGACTTACTAATGTGAATAATAACTTCTACCCCAAAACCAATAGATATCTAGTAAGACCACGCCGCATAAAGGAATTGGTTTTTATTTCACTAGTATCTTGCCATATAATAACCATTCCCATGTTTCTGCGTTTATGGTGGTTATAACAATCATAATAATAATAAATATTTGTAAACATGCAACGTAATGTGGATTACTCATCCCTTTTCTTTTGATTAACCATCTTAACGGTTTTATAATAACTATATATCATAAGTTATCCGCTTGTTTAATTGTGAGATTACCCATCCCAACCCATATACTAGTATTACCATAACCGACTATTCAGGCTTACAACCCTCCTAGTAATATATGTATATAAAAGTAAAAGATTATGAGGTATCCCCACATTGGATATGGGCTATCACCCATACATCTCATAGTTTTATCCGTATGATGATTTTAAACCCACCAGCAAATGTAGAGAAACACCCATACACATGTCATAGTTTCACCACTAAGATGACTATGAGCTGTAAACTTGTTTAATCTGGCATCTTTAGAATATTTAAATATATTGGTGGCCCTAGTAATTCACTCACATTCGCGTCTCCAACATAACAAGATTATAAACACCTATTGATATCCATAATATCAACATGATTAATCAATTTCCATTGATGTTGTAACAACCCGTATTTTGAATAGCATGTTATAACATAAATCAAGGCAGAATTAAATGTTAAAATATGAATCAAGGGAAAAGGGCTGTGCCATTGCGTTCGTCTCGGAAAAATACGCGAAATAGAGTCCGAGTTTTCGAAAATCGGAGTCCGTATGACCAGGTTATGGCCCATCAAAGTTTTCAGAAAATTTCAAGTTCAAAAACAGTTCAAATTTCAAATCTGGAGCCAAACAGACTGGGCGGGAAAGTTTCCCGCCCAGCCCCCAAGTCAACTGGGGAGTCGACTTGGGAGTCGACACACCCCAGTGGGTGTCGACTGCCCAATCGACACCCCTGTCGACCTGGGTGGTCGGGCCAGTTTGGCCTGGTGCACCTGCTGTCCCCTTTGAGTCATGTTTTGAGGCCTATGACGAGATTTGAAGGCTCGGATCTAAACTAGGGTTAATCCTATGGCCTGAACTAACCTAAACTTCCATAAAAAGACCCTAAGACCTAGCCTAAACCCACACAAATTAATCCTACAACTAAGTGCTGCCAAAATGCTCCCTAATCATGGCCTCCATCTTCATCTTGAGAGCTTCTAAGGCAAAAAGGAGCCATCTTTCTTCATCAAATCAATGGAGCTACTTATTCTCAAGGCTATTTGAGTTGCTACATCATTCCTAGAGGTTCTACAACATCTCTATCTTGTTCTATTTGGTTCTAGTTCTCATAGCCACGCTTTGTAAGCCCTCCTCTACTCTTAGATCTAAACTATGAACTTAATATGACATGTAGCAAGTTGAAATGAGACTTTTGTGTTATGCTTGCCTTGGATTTCATGCATAGATTCATTCATGATCCTTTTGATCTATGTTTGTGGACCTAATGTTTACCTATCATGAATCTAGTACCATTTATGTTGACTTTTGGGTGGAAAGCTATGAGCTTTATGTGGTGATTGTGCATAAATGCAACATAGAACCCCTCATGACCTTGATATTAATTTGCCATGATGGACCTATATGCTAATCACAAGTTTATCACCCTACTTGCTAAGTTTAATGCCATACATGTGTAGATTGGAATTGGACCTAAGTGCAATATTTGCCTTGAACCTATCATTGTATGCATAGATCTATTCATGTCTCTCTTGATCTATGATTGTGGACCTATCATGAACCTAGTACCGTTCATGTTGACCTTTGGAAAAAATGCTATGAAATGGATTATGTCTTATGCATGTTAACAAACCTTAACCCCTCATGTTCCTTAACATGCATATGATGATATTGAACCTATTTTCTATGCACAAGTTAGGATTGTCGCCCTATGTCAACTATTACCATGTTACCACCATATTTGATAATTATGCCATTCATACATGTTTGTGGTCAAATCACCCTTATGCTATTATGCATGCTTGAGGCCAAAGCACCCTTATGCTATTTGATATGTTTGGGGCCAAGTCACCTTCTATGCTATCATACATGTTGAGGCCATATGCTAGTATGTTGAACCCCTTTTGCCTCAAATATCACCATGTTTAACTTGTGATAGACTTTGCCATCTTATGCCTACCTTGTCATATTCTTATGTTCCCCCTTTTGATCTATTTGTGTTGATGCGAACTTACGTGCGATGGGGTTACGTTATGGGTAAACTTAAATGACATGAAACATGACTTGAAAATATGACATGTGATTATGCTTGAAAACATGAACGTGGACATGACATGTAGAAAACATGAAAGTGGCCAACTCGAGGTTGGGTTGAGTTTGTAGCATAAATCTACCCGAAACCGACCGGCTTAACTAGTGGCTATAAACAATAGGAACTAATGTGAGTAGTTGGTCATATCGCACTTAAAACCCGAGGTTAGACTAGGTTGTGGTGTAAAGCTACCCGGACCCGCTCGGCTTAACTAGTAACCACAACAAAGTCTAATGTGAGAGGTTGTGGTGCATTAAGTTAATTAATGCCACATGGTAGGGTTAAGTCATGGACTACTTGAATACTTAACCAATTAAACACGATGGATTGGTAGGGTTAAGTCATGGACTACTTGAATATACTTAACCAGTTGAACACGATGTATTGATAGGGTTAAGTCATGAACTTCTTGGATACACTTGACCAACTCAATACATGGTTAGGATAGGGTTAACCATACTTAACCCGTTTGAAATCCTAGTTACGTGGTCCTTTTCAGCAGTAACCTATAGTATCAAGATACCCTGGGACTAGGCTAGGGTGGGGCACGATTACTGGGCTGATTGTAAGAGACCAAAAGAGACGGCTGAATGGTGCACCAGTTAAGTTCAGGCGGACCATGGTCGTGCACATTAAGTCCGGAGTTGAACATGGGCACCGGTAGGTTTAGACTGTGCGTGCTTGTTTTGTGTCTGTGGTTTACACCCTAGGATTGGATACACCCTAGGGTGGACCTTGCACAGTTAACTACATTCCATGATTAAGCCGTATGACACCGATACACGACGAGTTAGGCTTATAGGGAGCTGATCGACTAGACCGAATAGTTGGACCTTGATTTAGGTCATCTCATGAGTTTGGGCCAATATTGGGCTAAGGGATCATTTCTTGTTTATACTTGACATGGATTAGAATACTAGTACACTTGGTGCAACTTAACCTTGTATATGCGATGCCACTCTTGTTAACTTTTCACCATGCCAGTTATCATCCTATGTTTCATCTCTGTTTTACATGTCCAGTTAACTTTATTAGTTTTTATACTAATAGTAGGTAGGACTTACCAGTCTTTTTGACTGACCTGTTTTCCTTTCGCCTCTTTTCTTCCGTTCCCCCCCCCCCCGGTTCTCAAGGTGGGAACACTAGCACCTAGCTTGGATCTTTAGCTTGCTTTCTGGATAGCTCATGTACGGTTTGGACTTGAGCTCGCTATGGCTTTACCACGTCTACTTTGAGGATAGTTTACTTTATGTTATTTCCAGTTTTTAGTTTATGTTTCTAGACTTGTAGTAGTTGGAAAATAATGACTAAATACTTTGATGTAACTTGACTATGGTTTGGAAATAGTAATTTTATCCGCTGCTTTATTTACTCTGTTTTACTCATATGTTCTGTCTTGTGATATCTTCATGCATGTTTACCTTGTCCAACACCCCTCCAAAGCTAGTGTACTTGCAAGAGTGACCCTGGCAGAGGTGGGGTGTTACATTTGGTATCAGAGCATAAGGTTTACGAGATGGAGCAAAAGTTTTTAAAGAAAAGTTTTTAAAACTTATCTTTTGAAAAACTATTTTCAAAACCGATTATAAAGAAGTATTTTTCCAAGAAAAGTCTTGTTTATTTTAAAAGGCTATTCCCCAAAATCCATTAGCACTATCCTTTGTTTCCTCGCTCTCAATCTATCTTTTTCTTCATTTCAGTATGGCCGATAATTTTGCCATTCTGGAGGGCGTATCAGTACCTATTTGGTTTAGAAGGTACATGGAGGCAAGGGCGAATGAAGCCGGCCCCGCGGACATTCCTCCTCCTCCCCCGTACCTAACATTCCTCCTCCTCCCGCAGTTGAGGTTCCTCCTCCTCCTCAGCATCCGCAAGCAGATTTCGCGAAGATTTGCAAGGACTTTAAGGCGATGGGTGGCAAGAATTTTGTTGGGACGAAGACTTTTGTTGAGGCAAGAAACTGGTTAAAGGAAGCTGAAGACCTCTTTGCTATCTTTGATATAGAAGACCGTAGGAAAGTTCTGTTGGCGGTATGGTTATTGAAAGGGGAAGCTGCATATTGGTGGGTAGTCACCACCACTACTAGGCCAATTTAGACTTGGGATGACTTTAGGAGAAGGTTTGGACTGAGGTTTCTATCATCGACAGAAGAGAACCTTTAGATGGAGAGGTTCCTATCACTAAAGCAAGGGGACATGACCGTTAGGGAATACGTGGATAAGTTTAATCAGCTTGCTCGGTTCGGTTTAGACTTGGTTAACACAGCTCAGAAGAAGGCCCTACACTTTGCTCTAGGATTGAACGAGCCGTTGCACGGTTTGGCCATGTCTCACATACCCATGGGGGCGACCTTCGAGAGTTTGGTAAATATGGACCTGCTTCAAGAGGAAGATAAGAGTGGTAAGAAGGAAGTCAAGTTGAATGAGTCTCAAGGCAAGAAGGTAGATTCCGAGAAAAGAGGCAAGAACAACAACAACAAGGCAAAGAAGACAAGGAAATGCAACTTCTGTGGGATCACTGGGCACATAGCCAAAGACTGTAGGAAGAAGAAAAGGAAGTTGGACGAATGCTTTCATTGTGGAGAGTCTGGACACTACAGCAAGGTTTGCCCGAAAAAGCGAGGACAAGGGCAAAGGCAAACTCAGCGAGCAGGACCCTCTGGAGGGCAGTTGTAGGCTCTCCTCGCTCTTCCAGCTTTTGATCGAGGTAGTGTTTCTATAGAAAGTCATGTTTACATTTCTGATTTCCCTGTTCGTACCTTATTTGATTCTAGCGCATCACATAGATTTATTTCTGATCTTGTTGGAAGTTTGCACCTAAGTACTAGTCTAGTTGAGGATCCTGTTAGTGTTTCAAATCCAATTGGGGGTTCCGCCCATTTATCTATGATTTGTGTGGATTTGAAAATCTCTATCTTGAGTGTAGAATTCATGTGTGATGCTTGTGTTCTCGGGTTTATGGGATACAGGTTGATTTTGGGCATGGATTGGTTGTCCAGTTATGGAGCCATTCTTGATTTTGAACATAGGGTTGCGAGGCTCATGACTCGCCTCGGTAATACCCTCGAAATCTCGTGTGACCTTTAGGGTTCCGTCATGATTAGTTACCTAGAATCCCTTGGCAACTGTATTGGAAATTTGTAATCCAATCGAGTTGTGTTCGCCACTAAGGCGGATAGTCTATTTCGCTTAAGCATGGGTTATAGAAATCCCCCTAGTAAGTACATTTGGCAACGTGGGTTGGCATTTGTTTTCAAGAGATAGTTCTTCTGCGTAGAATACCGTATAGTATGTAAACGAGATCCAGGATTCACTAACGAATTTTGGAAAGCTTGCATGAAAACCATGAGCATACAGTTATAGCCAAGTATTTTTAGGAAAAGAATAAGGGGAAGTGGAATGAGAGGCAACGATGAGACGAGTTTCAACTCATATTTTGAAACTACGAAATGGTGAAGTTAAAAGACGGTCAAGGCACGATGGGATTAAGCACAAGAAAATGCGACTTAGAAGATTGAAGACTAGATACACGCATCATATCTCTTTTTAAGAGTATATCCTTGATCCCTATTATTCTGTAGAGCTTACTCGCATGCTATCTTTTAAGTATATCCTCTCGGTCCTATTTTCAATCTTAGTTCTATTGTAAACCCCCTAAGGAGTATGACTCGTCTATTTGTGATATATAGTTGGGGAGAAGGTGTCCACTTAGTTGACCAAACTTTTTGGGCTTTATGGGATATGGGTCATAGTTGATAGACTTACGAAGAGTGCTCACTTTGTTCCATTGAAGAGCAAGAGGACCGCATCATGGCTAGCATCTGTTTATCTTCGAGAGATAGTGCAATTGCATGGAGTTCCTTCTAGCATAGTTAGCAATCGTGACCCAATCTTCACTAGCCAGTTCCGGAATAGTTTGCAAGAAGCGATGGGTACATGATTGAATTTAAGTACAGCCTATCACCCATAGACGGATGGTCAGACTGAAAGGGTGAATAGGTTACTAGAAGATCTGTTGAGGCTATGCATTCTTGACTTTGGTGGCACTTGGGAAGACCACCTTCCTCTCGTAGAGTTTTCTTATAATAACAGCTATCAGGCAAGCATAGGGATGGCACCATTCGAAGCTTTGTATGGGAGGCCGTGCAAGTCACCAACATGTTGGTGGGAGACGACGGATAAGCTTACACTTGGGCCCGACATGATAAGGGACACATCCGAGAAGGTTGAGTTGATTCGAAGGCGGATGAAAACGGCCCAAGACAGACATAAATCCTATGCAGACAAGCGAAGGACAGGCTTAGAGTTTGAAGTTGGAGATATGGTCTTTGTGAAGGTTTCTCCTTTGCGAAATGTGGTTCGTTTTGGAGCAGTTGGGAAGCTGGCACCAAGGTTCGTAGGACCCTTCCCTACCATAGAGAGGATTGGGAAGATGGCTTATAAGGTAGAATTGCCCGAGAAGCTGGCCGAAGTGCACAATGTTTTTCATGTCTCGCATCTCCGAAAGTGCCTACATGAGTTAGCCGAGGTAGTTGAGCCTATCATTCTTAAAGACGTGGAGGTAGAAAAAGAGGCAACCTTGAGGCGAGCTACGATTCATACCTTAGGAACGGAGATCAAGAATTTAAGGAATCGAGAATTCAAGTTAGTAAAGGTTCAGTGGAGTGAAGCCGAAGAGGACGCAACTTGGGAAACCGAGGAGAAGATGCGCGCGCTTTATCCATTTCTTTTTGAGGGTACATTCTCGATCTCTTTTCCTAGTTAGCATATCTTTCTTCTGCTATCCATGTTTATCTTGTTATCTCATTAACCTTGTTATGAGAACCTTAGGTAGAAACCCTGTGGATAAAACTTGTATTTGAGACATGTTATGCTTGATGTTTGCAAGTGGTTGCAAGTGTTTGCAAGTGGATACTCGTGGATGCATGATACACATTAGGCACTAAGATCGGCTCACACACTTTCATATTGCATATGCATGAGTGCTTATACTTATTCATGGATGAAACTTGTTATGCTATCACGTGGATGTTGCATATGGATGAATGTTATGTGCACTCATGTAGAGATTATAAGTTATGTTAGGAATTTGCATACATATGGACTCATTTCACTAACATACTTTGCATTAAGGAGGTTTACTGAATCAGTAACCGCCTGATTTTCGCATTAGATAAGTACTTATAAACACACCTTTCGCATATAATCATACAACATTTAGAATCTTTTAAGGACAATGACTGCTCGTGGATGATGTTTTGAGTAGATGGATGATGGATGGTAGGATACTTTCTTCCTAACTTGAAGATTTCGGGGACGAAATCCTTTAAGGTGGGGAGAATGTAACAACTCGTGTTTTGAATAACATGTTATAACATAAATCAAGGCAGAATTAAATGTTAAAATATGAATCAAGAGAAACGGTCTGTGCCATTGCGTTCGTCTCGGAAAAATACGCGAAATAGAGTCCGAGTTTTCGAAAATTGGAGTCCGTATGACCAAGTTATGGCCCGTCAAAGTTTACAGAAAATTTCAAGTTCAAAAACAGTTCAAATTTCAAATCTGGATCCAAACGGACTAGGCGGGAAAGTTTCCCGCCCAGCCCCCAAGTCGACTGGGGAGTCGACTTTGGAGTCGACACACCCCAGTGGGTGTCGACTGCCCAGTCGACACCCCTGTCGACCTGGGTGGTCGGGCCAGTTTGGCCTGGTGCACCTGTTGTCCCCTTTGAGTCATGTTTTGAGGCCTGTGACGAGATTTGATGGCTCAGATCTAAACTAGGGTTAATCCTATGGCCTAAACTTCTATAAAAAGACCCTAAGACCTAGCCTAAACCCACACAAATCAATCCTACAACTAAGTGCTGCCAAAATGCTCCCTAATCATGGCCTCCATCTTCATCTTGAGAGCTTCTAAGGCAAAAAGGAGCCATCTTTCTTCATCAAATCAATGGAGCTACTTATTCTCAAGGCTATTTGAGTTGCTACATCATTCCTAGAGGTTCTACAACATCTCTATCTTGTTCTATTTGGTTCTAGTTCTCATAGCCACGCTTTGTAAGCCCTCCTCTACTCTTAGATCTAAACTATGAACTTAATATGACATGTAGCAAGTTGAAATGAGACTTTTGTGTTATGCTTGCCTTGGATTTCATGCATAGATTCATTCATGACCCTTTTGATCTATGTTTGTGGACCTAATGTTTACCTATCATGAATCTAGTACCATTTATGTTGACTTTTGGGTGGAAAGCTATGAGCTTTATGTGGTGATTGTGCATAAATGCAACATAGAACCCCTCATGACCTTGATATTAACTTGCCATGATGGACCTATATGCTAATCACAAGTTTATCACACTATTTGCTAAGTTTAATGCCATACATGTGTAGATTGGAATTGGACCTAAGTGCAATATTTGCCTTGAACCTATCAATCTATGCAAAGATCTATTCATGTCTCTCTTGATCTATGATTGTGGACCTATCATGAACCTAGTACCGTTCATGTTGACCTTTGGGAAAAATGCTATGAAATGGATTATGGCTTATGCATGTTAACAAACCTTAACCCCTCATGTTCCTTAACATGCATATGATGATATTGAACCTATTTGCTATGCACAAGTTAGGATTGTCACCCTATGTCAACTATTACCATGTTACCACCATATTTGCTAATTATGCTATTCATACATGTTTGTGGCCAAATCACCCTTATGCTATTATGCATGCTTAAGGCCAAAGCACCCTTATGCTATTTGATATGTTTGGGGCCAAGTCACCTTCTATGCTATCATACATGTTGAAGCCATATGCTAGTATGTTGAACCCCTTTTGCCTCAAATATCACCATGTCTAACTTGTGATAGACTTTTCCATCTTATGCCCACCTTGTCATATTCTTATGTTCCCCCTTTTGATCTATTTGTGTTGATGCGAACTTACGTGCGATGGGGTTACGTTATGGGTAAACTTAAATGACATGAAACATGACTTGAAAATATGACATGTGATTATGCTTGAAAACATGAACGTGGAGATGACATGTAGAAAACATGAAAGTGGCAAACTCGAGGTTGGGTTGAGTTTGTAGCATAAATCTACCCGGAACCGACCGGCTTAACTAGTGGCTACAAACAATAGGACCCAATGTGAGTAGTTGGTCATATCGCACTTAAAACCCGAGGTTAGACTAGGTTGTGGTGTAAAGCTACCCGGACCCGCCCGACTTAACTAGTAACCACAACAAAGTCTAATGTGAGAGGTTGGGGTGCATTAAGTTAATTAATGCCACATGGTAGGGCTAAGTCATGGACTACTTGAATACTTAACCAATTAAACACGATGGATTGGTAGGGTTAAGTCATGGACTACTTGAATATACTTAACCAGTTGAACACGATGTATTGATAGGGTTAAGTCATGAACTGCTTGGATACACTTGGCCAACTCAATACATGGTTAGGATAGGGTTAACCACACTTAACCTGTTTGAAATCCTAGTTACGTGGTCCTTTTCAGCAGTAACCTATAGTATCAAGATACCCTGGGACTAGGCTAGAGTGGGGCAGGATTACTGGGCTGATTGTAAGAGACCAAAAGAGACGGCTGAATGGTGCACCAGTTAAGTTCAGGCGGACCATGGTCGTGCACATTAAGTCCGGAGTTGAACATGGGCACCGGTAGGTTTAGACTGTGCGTGCTTGTTTTGTGTCTGTGGTTTACACCCTAGGACTGGATACAACCTAGGGTGGACCTTGTACAGTTAACTACATTCCATGATTAAGCCGTATGACACCGATACACGACGAGTTAGGCTTATAGGGAGCCGATCGACTAGACCGAGTAGCTGGACCTTGATTTAGGTCATCTCATTAGTTTGGGCCAATATTGGGCTAAGGGATCATTTCTTGTTTATACTTGACATGGATTAGAATACTAGTACACTCGGTGCAACTTAACCTTGTATATGCGATGCCACTCTTGTTAACTTTTCACCATACCAGTTATCATCCTATGTTTCATCTCTATTTTACATGTCCAGTTAACTTTATTAGTTTTTATACTAATAGTAGGTAGGACTTACCAGTCTTTTTGACTGACCTATTTTCCTTTCGCCTCTTTTCTTCCGTTACCCCCCCCATGTTCTCAGGGTGGGAACACTAGCACCTAGCTTGGATCTTTAGCTTGCTTTCTGGATAGCTCATGTACGGTTTGGACTTGAGCTCACTATGGCTTTACCACGTCCACTTTGGGGATGGTTTACTTTATGTTATTTCCAGTTTTCAGTTTATGTTTCTAGACTTGTAGTAGTTGGAAAATAATGACTAAGTACTCTTATGTAACTTGACTATGGTTTGGAAATAGTAATTTTATCCGCTGCTTTATTTACTCTGTTTTACTCATATGTTCTGTCTTGTGATATCTTCATGCATGTTTACCTTGTCCAACACCCCTCCAAAGCTAGTGTACTTGCAAGAGTGACCCTGGCGGAGGTGGGGTGTTACAGATGTCCCCAATATATGTGTAATTTTGTGCAACAGTTAACCATAAGCGACAGCTAATAGTACACTATATGATAATATGATTAACTTTCATACCGAAAATAGATGATAAGCTACATCAATTGATTCGACAATATACAAAATACACAGGCTCAATAAGCATGTCGACCTTACTCTTATTGACCCTATAACAAAGCGTTGATACCAATAAAAATGTCCATATCGGTGGATAAGGGTCTACTAAAAATATGCATAGACTAACAACCCTTGGTATTAAAATGGTTTGAAAACAAGGTTTAAAAAATGTCTTTTTCAACAACATCGATGAGCGACAAGTCTCGAGGCGATAACCTTAAAGCCGTCTAGAAAATAGTTTATAAATCTACCTTGTCGAACAAGTCGGCAACGACAATGAATAGAGGCGACAACCTCAAAGTTGTTTTAGAAAACAAGAGCTTGTCGACATGGACGATGATGTTAAAGTTATAATTATGATAATCCTTAAAGATTTAAAATAAATTTGAAAACCAATCTTATCGACCACATTGGTGACGATAAGGTATAGAGACGGTTAGACTCAAGCTTTAAGAAAACAAGCATTGGAAATAGGCTTTGCCAACCATCGGTGATGACAAGGTATAGAGGCGATAAGCCTCAAGCTATAAGGGAACAAGTATTGGAAATATGCTTTGTCAACCACATCGGCGACGACAAGGTGATACAGGCAATATGCCTCAAAACTCTTTGAAAGCAAATTAGGAAACAAGCCTTATCGACATAGTTGACAAGATATAGAGGTGATGGCATTTATAAGGTTTGATACAAGTAAACCATCTTGTCACTTATGCACTACAGAGTAAGCTTATCGCTTATGTACGAAGGCGACAAGCCTTTTTGGAGAAGTAAACTTTTAAAACATAAGTATAGGTTCAAGCGATAATATTCCCTTCGATAAGCTATTATGGTGATATAACTAGCCTGAATACTTCCTATACTATATTTTGTAGTATTCTAAGCATCTAGAGCTTATCGATGATGTCAATAGCGACACAGCTTGTTGACTAAGACGATAAGTCTTATCGACTAGGTCGGTATGAGCTTATTGACTTGGTCTATGGTGCTGACTGTAATTATTATAAAAACCATATTTTTGCTAAGTAATTCTTTCCATCTACTCAACATTATTTAGGAAAACATCATTGTACGATGAGGAGTTTAACTGAGTAACAACTCAGTACAAATTAAAATGTTAGGAAATCATTAATTATCTAATTAATGTCTTAATTATCCAAGTCTACCAATCTTAGGAGAATCATAACAAAATGAAAAATTATGGGGAAAAATTCAAAAATTCATAGGAGACTGAATCTACCTTGTGTAGAAAATTTGAATAAGAAATCATAATTTAATTGCTTTTAATAATTAGATCCCGTAATTAACTTATAATCTATATTAGGAAATTCATGGATAATTCCGAAGGACTTAGAAAATTATGAAATTCAAAACCTATCTTCGAAAACATATACTAGACAACATATAATTTTTTTTTGGATCAAATGAAGATGTAAAACTATAGGTCTGTCAAAAATCTATTTTAATCTATGCAAAACAAATATAAACAATTAAGTCAAAAAATTGTTCTATCAAAAGGATGGAACAACATCAAAACAATCATGAATACATGCATGCAATTGAGTACTAGCAATAATCGAACTAAATAAGGAATAAAATCATTATTCACCTTAGTTTTAGGTGGAAGATTTGAGATTTGTTGTCGTTTGAATCCTAAGCTTGACGTTCTTTAACTTTTCTTTAGATTCCTCTCCTTCTTCATTGTTATAATGGTCGGCTTCCTTATACTTTCCTAATACTTTAGTTTAGGGTTTAGAAATGAAAATTTAAAGGATAAAAGTGTGGAAGGCTATGTATATATATGAGGCGGTTTCCCACTTTGGCCCTTTGATAAACCTTCACTAATTTCATTTACATTAATTGGTTACTAGGGACAAATCATATTATTTTAATCAAAAATCTCATCTCAATATCCCGCTATATTATTCTTATTTAACTTATCCAACTAAATATCCTGAATAATGTTAACTAAAAATAGGGGTATTACATCCACCTCTCCTAAAAAGAATTTCGTCCTCGAAATTCTTTCAAGGACTAAAACAAGCATAGCAGTCGTACAAACAATGCTAACAGTATGTTATATGTATGTGATGCTAAAGTGTGATGAGTCCTCGTGTGAAAGTGTAATATATGATGATGTTTGTATGCAGAGCACCCTAATATGCATATAATTTCTATATGAGTATTCGGTTCATTCGTGTTGCAAAAAATTCCTAACATCCAATATAACAACCATAATACAACCATGAAATCCTACAATTTCCGAGAAAGGCTACAAAATTTGAAGTTTTCATGCTTTTCATCAAATTTTCCCCTGAACATACTCGAAGCAATCTAACTAAATGTTGTAGAATCTTAAAATCCCATGGTCCACAATATCTGTGGTGGCACAAGACACCAAGGGTTCCGTTTTTGTCCATATTTCCTGATTAGGCCGTACCAAAATTTGTCATAGTGTGAAGGTATTTTACCAAATATAAAAGTATAAAATGTCATGAGATCCTACCATCAACAATATCTTTTATTTCCCTAGTATTCAAAATGCCCAAAATATAATGCCGACTTTCTAACCTTCACAAGTTGCCTAATCAAAGTAGATTTTTTCTAAAGTCTAATCACAAATTTGGTTCAAGTAGAAATTTGTCAATGATTATTCCATCAACACTTTGATATTTTAGAGGGCTTCCTCTAAATACTTCAAGAGCGCCCACTAATTACCAAAAAAGATAATTATGTTAATCCTATAAAGATAAATATTATAGGTATTGTCTAAGAGATTCAAGATGCAATTTTTCTTCTCATTCTCAAAGCTCTTGCAGTTTGCCCTCTAGTCTTTAAATGAGGTGTGACCCTAAAAATTTCCTAAAAAAAATTTTCTAAATTTAAGTTGCGTCCTAATCTATACTAACAAATAAAATATTTTTTTACTATGCTTTAATTCGCTGGAATTTAAATTCCAATAAGGTTTCATCTATAGTTTCCATAAATTTGCCCAAATAATAATATTAACATATTTAGAATTACAAGGAATGGGTATTGTTTCACTTTGAATGAATAGTGTAAACTACATGTGAACATGTAAAATTTCATATCTCAAATTTTACATTATATGTATATTCCTTATAATCACAAATATGGTCTTTTTGTGAAAAAACCAACAAAAAAGCTATTTTATCAAAATTAAACAAATATCCTTAAGCAAACCAAATCATGATTATGTTCAAACTAAAAGACTAATTTTCGCAAATCTTATATCTAAGCATACTCCTTAGTCTCATGCTTTAAATTCTTATTCTTAAGGATGACATTTTTAAAAACTAAATTTCTTCTTCACCCAATATTTCAAAATTACAAGTCCAATACACTTCCTCCTTGTAAGTTGAAAATCTAATTCCACTATTAACTTCCAATTTCCATATATGGCTAATCGCTTAGTTAAATATCCTCATGAAATTCTCTCTTGCTCATTTAAATTAAAATTTAATAAGGGATTTTAAATCCCAGACAATACAGGCATAATCAGGGATTCATTACTTATATCACTTTATACCCTTATCCAATCAATACAGGGGACCACTTGTAACAACCCAAATTATAGCGAGTTCGAATTTTTGCAAAATTCCAAAATTCAAATCTAATGAAACTCAAGTTGATTTGTTTGGTATCATGCAGAAAAGACAGAGATAACAAATATATTAGAGCTCGATAAAATATCTCACAACGGAATGGACAAAATAAAATTGTTATATATAACCTAACCATAATAATGACACTATCTAGCGAGTGTCTCCAGGCTATAGAATAACTGCTACAAACCTAACTTACGAGTTTCTTATGAGGAGGGGTTCTAAACTAAAGTTCGGTGAATGGATAAATTATACTTTCTAGGAATAACATTACATATACCGTTCTATCACACTTTCATATTTATTAGGTTATTCGGGTTAATAACATTCTTTCCACTGCACACACGTCACACTCATCTACTCCCCAGTAGATTAAACCTAATATATATATATATATATATATATATATGTTGCTATGCTCAATATCTGAAGGTATTCCCTATAGTACCCTCCTCGTACGGTCTCCACCGTCACGCCACGTAAGCATGTATAACCTTCGTCCTACGCCTATCCGCGTATGGGGGTCTCCATCACTATGCCACGTGAACGCACACATCATCGCTATGCCACATAAGCGCACGAATCCTTATATATGAACTCCACGATTGAGCTAAGCCCCGACATAAGGTTAATTCCCTGACGTATGTGATACACCAACCAGTGCATGCATCGAGACCCTCACCCGAACGTACTGTCTACGACACCCTGATTTCTGTAATCAGGCTGCACCTAAATATCGAACTTAGTCGGGATCTCTCAGTATCTATAAATGACAACTTTGTTAGGGCTACAATACAGATATCTACATATAAGTCTGAATCTTTTTGCAGTGGCTATGGCCCTACACTAGCTCCTCCTCAACTAGTGAAAGACTACTTCAAGAGCTAAGTGACATGCCCTTAACAAGTAATCTAAGCATCCGGTTGGTGTCTCCTTCATCCAGTGCCTTGATATTGAAAGATTATTGGCCTGTTTGTATAGCTCTAGTCTTTCCGCATCCCACAAACTGTCGATGACAGGTATCCGGCGATTACTATCCTTATATGGTCCTAACCACAGGCCTCCCTGAGAGAGGCAACCGCCGATTCATCCTAAGATCATCCGCCCAACCTTTTGGCTGTCACATCATGAAGGCATCCGAAGTATACTCTAGATGGAACTACAGAGGGTCTAGGCGTAGGGCTTCATTCGGTTTCCCCAGAGGGCCATCTTAGGGCACCCTCCCACGTTCCGTAGATGTCTCGCACTTTCTTCCATTATCGTCGAATAATAAGTTAGGCATGCTTCTCTCATGTCTCTAGACACTCGCAATGATCTGCCCCTTTGGGCTCTTCATCCTAAACACATACGAATTGGTCTAATCACGCGTTACCATTACCTTGTAAAACCCTATGTCTAATATTTAATTATGCACTTGCTTAACTTTCCTCATTGTAATTAACATAAACATTCTACTTGTTTAATCTGTATTCAAGTTATTTGTTTATTAACTTTAGTTGGCCATTTATTTTCCCTAATCAGCCTTCGCTGCCGAAAACAGGCTACCTTTCATTCATTTTATTGGCCACTTATTTTTCCTAATCAGCTTTCGCTGTCGGAACAGACCACTGCTCATTATTATATTCATTAAACTTAATTTCTCAATTATCAAACTGACTTTGTCGGTTTTTCTTAATTCTACTGAGCTTTCGAAAACTTGTGTCCGTTTGAAGCTTTTTTACAATACCCATTTTGTCCTCCTTTAATGATGCATTAATTACAATGTCTATTGAATAATCATGACAAGCCTTATATATCAGTTCCTTGTATTTTCTTTCTTTAAGTTGCATTTATGACCAGTTTTAACGTTAATGTTAATTAATTTAAATCATTTTCGTCAGTTTCATTTTCCTTTATTTCGTAACATTTTTTTCTTATCTAATTAACGTATAAGTATATACTAACTTTAATTTATTACCATTTATTATTTCTTTTAATATATATATATATGTATAGCTTAATATTATTGACTTTTTATTTCTTTTATCGCAGTTAATCTTAAATGGAATACTGATTCCATTTAACTTAGACAATATTTGTAGTTTTCTTCTATAATTCATTTTTTATTTTTTTCGAAATCGAACTTAAATGAAATATTAGTAAATAAAATAAACTTTAAATTAGTAAAATTTGATACAAATTATATACATTTGTTCAGAGGTTAATGAATTGTTTTATCATGAAACTTGAAATTTCAATTAAGGCAACATTAAAAATAATCATTGTAATTTAAATATATTGATATTTTTCTTCTAAAATTTAAGCAATTCTATTAAAATTGAGAAATTTAAAAAATTATTGCAAGAAATAAAGCCCATTTTATTAAATTTTATTCAATTTGGTATAAAGAATTTCTATTATGGATAATTGTGTTTTTAAGGTTGGAAAGAGGGAAGAAAAAGAAGATGAAAAAAATGACAATTTAGTAAAAGACAGGCGTATGTAAATTTGATGTGTACTAATTTATTTTAGTTTTTGATGTATGTTTAGCAATTTTAAGTATACAAATAAAATCTATATAATAACATTTCTTGGAGATAACGGAAAAGGACAAGGGCTAGGATTTTAAGGTCTCATTTTCCAAAATCATGCTCAAATATTTTTCTTGCTTTTAGTTATGCTCCCACGCGCTTTATGCTTTCGTGCAACGCACGGGTCTCTGCTTGTTAGCCTACAATATAAGATAGTAAATAATTATTATATGGGTTTTTATTAAGAATGATATGATATCTATCCGTAATAGGAAAAAAATATTTTAATTACCTAATTTATTATTACTTCAAAGAAAATAGGTGGAACTCAGGAGTAGTTATCTGGTTAATTTTGTAAATCTCAACATTTTTCCTAATGGGGCATGGTAATTGTTTACCTTATTTATATCCATATATGTCATGCAAGAAGTTGTCCAGGAATATTCATTTCATATGTAAAGTTATTTCACATTAATTGCAGCCTTATAGCCTTGCCTTTAAAGCCAAAATCTTGATGCTTATTTTCTCTTATCACTTTTGAATTCCATGCGCAAATTAGTCATAAATATTAATTATGAATGAACAGATGGTAGGGTACTTGGGTGAAATTTTCAATATGTTCATATATAAAAAACAAACAACAACATAGAAATGTATTTTTTCATTATATGGAAAGTAAATCAAGATGTATTACAAAGCCGGTTTTCCCACCGTTATGCGGTTATACTAGTTATAATAAGCCTACTGCACTCTTTTCCATTTAATTATAACATTGTGTTATAATATTACCACAACTATAATTATGGATTTGCTTATTAAACTTATTTCCCGTTGTCTGAGTTATTTTACAATAAGCCGCTTACTTCCCATTTCATCTTTTGATTATAACCTGTATATTATAATCCTACTTATCCATATAACAAATTTACCTATTATATTACATTCTCATCTTATATAATTTATTACAATAGGTTACATTCCTCGTTCATTACGTACATCATATTTTTTTTATATTTGACATAACCCTTACAGTTATGACATTAATCTACCAAGTCGTCTTTGTAAGCCTACGCATTTGCAGGAAATAATTAATACCCCTTATCTAACTAGTTGCTGAAAATGTACCAAAATCTATTTCCATAATATAAATTAACTGAGATCCGTAATTGCAAGATATTACTCTTTACAAGATTATTTTTAGGCTATTGGTTAGTGTGCAATACAATTAAATCCCTATTTCACACTAACCCATATTATTTCCCTTTTTCTTGCAATTAAATTCTCCGTGTTTAACAGGAATTTAATTATGGAAATGTATCTCTTTTCCACAATCAATCAATTTAGTCCACTACCAATTTTCCACTTTTTATTAGTTATATTATTATTTCCTATCTCTTATCCATTTCCCAATTTCTGTACAATTACGTTGATTCTGAATACATTTAGGCTTACATTCCGATCATTCCATTTTCTAACATTTTACTGTAATCATTCTCAATTATAATTTCAAATTATATCCTAGCAAATTAAATTTTGGAATATACACATTCACTGTTCATTTTACAGTTTTAATGTTACAGTAATTTTAAGCCTAACATAAAGGTATAGGGATTTATCAACTACAATAGAATTATCCTTAACGTTACAAGGAATGAATTTACCACATTCAAAGTTACTTATTCATGTTAAGCTTTACGGAAATCAAACGATAATTCTATAAATTGACACTTTTCAGTTCCAGTTCTTTTTTCTTTCTTTTAAACTTAGAAACATATAATTGTATAAGTGACATTTTCTTCTAACTAATTAATTTACATTATTAGCTAATGTAACTATGGCATGTTCTTTATTAATGAAACCATTTTTAAGACATTCACTAATTGCCAATTAATCAATTGACATGTTTTGCTACCTTAATTGTTATCCAAATTAATTCCTACATGCAACTCGATTTACAAATTACGTTTTTAAACAACCAATTCATTACCCAAATAACGGACATATATGATTCTCTCTTTTATTAATTAAAGCTTTCTTAATTGATTGATTGCATTAATTGTTAATTAATATATGTATGCTATTATTTTATGTATTCCCGACATACTTTCTTTTTGTGTGCATACACCATTATATTGTAGGAAAATGATCACAAGGACAAAATTTAAAGCTTTTCTAACCATAAGGACAACCCATTATAATTTTAATCACAACGACAAGGATAATAAAAATTTTAATCATAAGGACAATACAATGATTATTTTATAAAATTCTATTTCGCATGCGGTTACCATCTTCTCCCTCAACTGTCTCTCTCGCGCATATCTCGATTTCACCATTGATCTCCATCGTGATTTTTTTAGACGTACAAATTTCGATCTCTAACATTCCTCTTCAAACACCCGTACTGATCTCCCACTTCAGATTGGAAATTCGATCTCGTTTACATCGATTGAGAAATCGTTGTCGAGATTACATCGACTGATTTTTTGTTGTTGTTATAATTGTTTTAATTTAATGTTCATTTTTGCGATTAGTTTATTTTTATTGCTCAAGGTGATTCATGGCTTCTGTTTGTTCTATGATTTTAATGTTCAGTTATTCAACAGTTTTTAGGTATCAGTTTTATATTTTTTTAAGGTATCAATTTTGCTGCATTAACTGTGTTATGGTTTTTTTTTTTCATTACTTTTTGTTGCTATGTTTATTTTGTAGTTGTACTGTTGCATTAACTTTGTTACCCAATCGAACTTATTTCATTTTAATCAATCAAATTATGATGTAAACATTTTCTGCATTAGTTTTTCGTTAAAATATTACTGCAGTTTTTTGGTACTAGTTTTATATTTTGTTAGGTATCAGTTTTATGACTTTGTGAATCAAAACTGTGTCAAGTGGGTAGCAATTTTGAGTTGTTTGCTTTGGTAAATGAATTATTTAATACACAACATTAATAATAACTGATACCCACTGATTAAAAAAATAATACCAATCAACTCAATTCAATTCTCACAAAAATGATGTTTATTCTCAATAATACCCACTGATATTAATTCATCACTTGTGTATAATGTTGCTATGATCTAATCACTTATATCATATGATACCTACAATGATACAGAATTGATACCCAGTCATTGAAGTAAATAAAAAACAAAACTGATACCTACAGTATTGCAAAACTGATACCCATAAACCGTGAACAATAATAAAACTAAAACTGATACCTATAGAGGCATGAATATGATATCTAAAAACTGTAAGCAAATAAATAAAAAAACAAAACTAATACCTACAGAAGTGCAAAACAGATACCCATAAAATGGAAACAATAGTAAAAATAAAGTTGATATCTACAGAGGCATGAAACTGATATCTGAAAACTGCAAGTAAGAAAATAACATGAAGTTAAGGATTTTTGTTGTTCGTCCGATTTTTATGGTTCGATTGCATAAGATGACGCGAATTTTGAATCAGTTACTAGTAAAGATGATTTCGTAATTTCTGATTTTGTGATTTTGTGATTTCATGGTAGGAAATTGAGCGAGAGTGATTTTTGTCCTTCTGAATAAAATATTAGGCGACTGTCCTTATACTTAAACTTTTAACACAAATTTCCTTATGAATTAATTGCCCTTCAAAATGTATGAAAGTATTTGTCAAATGTTATTTTTTTTTTCATTTGTAGTTAGTTTTAGTTATGGCAATAACTACCATAAAATGGCAATTAATGTTTCTTTTCTTTCTTATTAACGTTCATTATAGAAATGTAATTTTTTCTGTTAATTTGTCATACCAGATGTACATACATATCTTTTAGTATGAATTAATCACACCTTTTAATTACCATTAATGGAGTATGATAAAGAATAACACTTTTTAACAATACATATACATGTATTTTAATTCTATCTTAATTGCACGCATGAAAATAAGTTTCCTTTTTAACAACCGTTATTCCTATTAATTGGTTATATATGAATTCTTTCTCTATACTTCATTCATTTTACATGAATGCCATTTTATTTAATTCTTTTTTATTGCACACAAAGGTTCAACATTTGAATTTCAAATTATATTTGTAACTCCATATTAGCTCCAACTTGTACAAACTTTATATCTAATTCTTTGTAGAAAATTGCCACGGATGCAACTGCGCAACTCCTGTAGCTTGATTCTGATAATTGCAAAAATATATATTTTTCACTATTTGTAAATTTTTAATTATATAATTGTATAAAGATGCGGGGTGTTACATTCTCCCACCCTTTAGGAAATTTTGTCCCCGAAATTTTTTAAGGTAAGACCATCTAATTCCTCGCATTAATTGCATCAAATTTGTGTACGTCCAAATTTTCAACCATCTGTGTCAATATGCAAAGTGCAATACATCATGAAATATGTGCAAATACATGAATTTACAAGTGATAGTGCCAATGTGAATACTTAGCATTTTAAAAACATACTTTTAAAACATGATACATACATCCTAAATATACTTGCAATTCTATATGAACACAATTTATTAAAAACTCAAAAATATTTTGCATTCAATTTTTCACATTTCTTACTGAGTAAGGACATAGTTTCACAAATTTTGCGTCCAGAACCTACTACACTACATTTGTTTTTTTTTCGATTTTTCAAACTTTTGGAAAAAATCTAGTTCTCTAAATTCGACTTTTTATGTTACAAGAGGTGGAAAACGAAAAACTTCACATTTCCCTTTTTCCTTTTATGTAACTTTTTGTCTGTGCTTGGATTTTATGCAACTATTATATAAAAATTTCCTATCTTCCTATCTAAGTACGTTTACATAAGAAAAAACCTTTTTCTTTTTCTTTTCCGACCTAGTTTGGAAAACTCCATTTTTTCGTTTCTCGCAATTGCCTACTTATTTCAGTTGTCATATTTGTTGCTTTCATTTGAATTTGTTGTTTTTCTTCTAGTTACATCATCAAATAGTTCTTAGCTTATTTAACTTAATCCACCAGCCAAAGCTTGATTTTAAATAAGCTTTCTAATTTTTTTTTCATAAATAAAATGGGAAAACAAACATACTACACAACTACTAACAAGGACTTAGAATTCTAGATCATGTCTCCGCTGAAAAAGAAAGTCCTAACCACAGGATCTAAACAACTTGCTTTCCCTCTACCATCTAGTAGTCACCACTAGTCTTTGCTGTGTATTAACAGTCTTATCCAAGCAACAACCTATGCTCTATAGTGCTTACGCACTACATGAGAATTTACTACTATTCCAAAATAATTCTTGTTATCTACTTCATAGCCTCATAAGCATTTACCGTCTTTTCTTAGTACTAATCCTCATCTACTCCATGATTTAAAAACGTGGATTGGATCTATTTTTTTGCTTTCAAAAATTAAAAGCATCAAAACTTTACTACTTGGGAAGCCTAAATTTTCTACATTAAAACTTATTCTTGCTAAACCACAAAAAAATGACACCTCATTTTCTAAAAAAACACATTTTTTTTTTCATAATTCAGATCATAAAAACTGGAGTAGAAAAGGACAACTATTCCTCAATTAATTTCACAACAGCTCATATTTACGATGCTAATGTAGTTACTTACAACTATGTGCTAATTCTTTAACTCATCCCAAACATCTACTATATTCTAAATTCCATACAACTTATTTTGTCCACCAACCAAAGGTTATGATAAAAGTAATTGTAAAAATCTGTGTCAAAAGAATAGAGATTTTCAAAATTTTCCTTACTGAAATATTTAACTTTTTGACAAAGTGTAATCTTATCTATTTTTTCTTATTTAATTATTTCATACTTTATAACTTGAAAACTAGCGAGCAATACATGCTCTATAATGTACACATTTTTCCGAAAGAATCCATTTTGAATAAAAATTTCCATAAGAAAATACTTTTCCCTCCAAAAAATTACCCCATTTTCTCCAAAATTCAATATGCAATTTTCAAATATATTACTTATATTTTTTTTAAATGTCAAAAATGTCGCTTTTTTTTAAAAAAAACTATTTCTACAATTTAGCTAGTACATATTTTAAAATTGTAAACTTTCATGGTCAAAACTTGAAAAACACCATAAACTATCACCCAAAAGCTTTTAAAATTTCAAGTTCTTAAAAGTTTAATAATATGCATTATTTTAAATCTCGCAAATATCGCTCGAGATCTCTTCTGAGATCTCGTTTTGGGCTCCTTCCGAAACGAAATAGCAAATATCACTCTAAATCTCCTTTCGAATATATCGCCCGAGATATTGCAATATCTAACGATAAATCGACCGAGACGAAATACTGGAATATCGTCCGAGATCTTAGTTTTTTTTGGTTAAAATTTAAATTTGTGCTTGAACTAGAACTATAATTAAAAAACTCAAATCTAGCCATATAAATGTTTTATTATTTTACATTTTGCATGTTAAATGACTTTATTGTAAGTTCGTATATGTTTTACAACGCTTATGATTTTCATATTCGTCTTTTTTACATACATGTTACTTACGAAATTATGTATTTTATGGTCTATTTATGCTAGATTTTTTAATTTTTGGATCCTTTCAATGTGTCATGTCTAACAACATTCCTGCTTTAAGCATATTACGGTTTAAAGTATGAATAATCTTTTGCAAAATAAAGAATAATAAAGTTATTTTGCATTTTAAGTTTAAGTTATTATGTTTTTGATAGCATTCATAAAAATCATTTTGTTAAAGTAACATTTTTAACATATCATGTACCCTGAGATTGCTCCGATATGAACTTTCAGACCCGAGATGAAAATCCAAGACGAACTCCCGAGTTATACTCATCTCGTCCGAGGTCTCCCCCGATACGAGACCAAGTCTATAAAATCCCTGAGACGAAATTCCTTTTTTCTTCTCACGAACCATGGGAGCGCCCAGCGCCCAGAAGAGCAAAGCTCATTTTCCTTCCAGGGTAAAGCGGCACATCAAAAAGGGCTGACCCGTAAAAGTCCGGTTCCTTCGCGAACGAAGTTCAGAATCAACAAGGGCGGGACGAATCCATTCTATTCCCAGTAGCGCAGCCCCGCTTTTTTGAGATATAATGGAGTTCTTCACGAAGTTTGAGATAAATGAAAAAAGAAAAGTTTCTCTAGAGCCTATTCGTTTTGAGACATCATTGCACGCGACAGATATCCGAGATTTAAAACCTTGATAATAGGGCTAGACTCAAAGTGAGTTTCTAATTTACTTAGACTCTTTTCGTAACAACCTCAATTTACGCATATTTTATTTAATGATTTAATTTAAATTTTGTTTTATTTCTTTTATTTGTTTGGATTTTTCCTTTTATTTCATCTATTATTTATTTGATTTGCAAAAATATTTATTTTGTTTCCTTTATTTACCAACACTGTTTACATTTTAAAGATGACGTCCATTTAATTAGTTTAATTTCTTTCCTTGTATGTTCGTTGTTTTAAAAATTAAATCTGTTTGTTTCCAAAATTCATGCGTATACATTCAATTTATTTCTAAGCATTAATAAAACTCCTCCAATTTCTTTCCTTATTCTTACCGTTTTCCCTTGATTCTTCCCATTATTTAATTTATTATTTTCAAAATTTAAACCATGCATTCCTTAATGTTATAATCCATTCATTTCCTTTTATCTTAATTTTTTTTTCAATTGGTAAATGAAATTTGCAAACTATTTAATTCTTGTTCTATTTTTGACCGCACCATTAGTTTTTGAAATTTAAACAAAATGATTGTTATGAATGGAAAGCATAAATTCCATACATTTATTATTCCAAAAGAACCATTCAAATTCTTTCCAAAACACGCATGGAAAAATTAATATAAACCATGTCAGATTCTTTTTGTTTTCTTCCTATATATTTATACATTAGCAGCTTTTCGTATATAAAAAATAAAATTTTAAACTGTCTCATTTCTCAAAACTATCGCTTCATTTCACTTTCACACCCTTTTTTAGAAGACTCTTCATTTTAGTGTTTCCATTTTTCGTTTGTCTAGTATCCATTCGTTTAAATTTTCTAATATTACCTGTTTCGAGCAGCGTTCTTGATTTTTCCCTGTTTCCATGCATTCACTTATGTTTCCAATGGTAAGTTTCTATTTCTGAAATAGTCTTGTACGTTTTGAATTTTGAAACTTTTGTTTTATTTATTTATTTATTGCTAATCGTTATCAAGCATTAAATGCAAATAGACATCTTTCTCCGCATGCATTACGTTTCCATATATTTCTAAATCCATCTTTATTCATTTATTCCCATTACCATATTTGTCTCCATTTCCATTCCATTTTTCTTAGCTGCTCCGTTCCCATATATTTATTCTTCATATTTCTCCCTTCTGTCCCTTTTATTTCTCATTTCTTCGCAGACAAAAGAAAAGATGGACATTGTAGCTCCAATTTATAACCACGCCAATTTTTCTTCTACCATTCTCCACGTTTCTACCATTATCATGTTTTTCCTATTCATCGCCATTCCCTCTCGTCACGCAGACACAAGACCTCCGCTCCCTCATAACCCCAACTAATCAAACTTGTGCCCACAACCCACCAGCGTCACGTCACCAAACTAAGCTCAACCGTAGCTGCACCCGCCTTAAGCCCACGTCCACCCCATCGCCTCGCCTTTGAGCCATCTCCAATCGAACCCCTGCTTACATGTTTTCTCTTTTCCCTTGTGTGTATGTGTGTGTAAGTTTTTTTTATGTAAATGGCGTGAGTTTTGTTTTTTTGATTGTGGTGTGTGTTATGTATATCTTTGTGTGTGTGCATGAGTGCCTTGTGTGAGTTCTTATTTTGGTGTATATTTATATGTTAATAAGAGTTACTTTTTAAATTTATTTGTTTTGGAAAATATATGTACAAATATATTTTTGTATATGTGTGTGTATATATATATATAATGATTTTGGTGTGAGTAGTTTTGGAAATTTACTGGTTTTCAAATTATATGTATATATATATATATATGTTTTTTTTTGAAACAAAAATGTGTGGTCTTCCAAGGGAAAGAGAGCACACATATATATAATAAAAATAGAGTGGTACAAGTATCCAAATACATACACCAAAAAACACAGACCCACAAACAAGAGTCACAATAAGGAATGTAAGGGATAGTAGATAGATGAGTTCCGGCAGGCCACCACCCATCATACTTCGTTATC
Organism: Allium sativum; assembly: GCA_030737875.1. NCBI lineage: Eukaryota > Viridiplantae > Streptophyta > Magnoliopsida > Asparagales > Amaryllidaceae > Allium > Allium sativum. The sequence goes on along the minus strand of CM060925.1, from coordinate 297,930,598 downwards.
GAATTCCGGCAAGGCCACCACCCGATAAGAAGTATATCTACTCCCATACATATAATAAACTAAAAAACAAATGGTGTAATAGATCACCAAAAAATACAGACACTCCTACTCCTCATACACCAATATATCCAAAGCAAGCCAAAAATGATCAATCCAAAGCAGCATAACCCAAAAGCTCCACAGCTTCATCTACAATCTGAAATACAAATGAGTCCCAAGCAAGTAACAATGGTCAATCCAGACAGTGATCCAAAGAGCTCCTCTGCTACATCAACAACCTGGAATCTAAACAACTGAACCAAACTATCAGTAGCTTATATGTATATATGAGTATATGCATACATGTATATATATATATATATGTATATATATAGGCATATAACCATATATACATATGCAAAAAAAAACCAAAGAACTAATCTGAAGTAAAAACAAAGGAAATAACCATATATATGATTATATATAAGAGTGTGTATATATATATATAAATATATATATATATATATATATATATACATTGACATATAACCATATATATAGTCATATAACCATATTTATACGTGCAAAACAAAAAAACTAAAGAAATAAATAAAACATCAAAAGTCAATAACAAATACGAGGTCTATTAACTCTAAAATAACTATTAATTCTTATAAATAAACTCAGGTTAGATCTAACCTTATTCAAAAAACACCTAAATCTCAAATCACCAAAAAGCTTGTAGTGTGAGTTAGACATCCAACCCAAACAGAAGTTAACTATATTAATGATTAAATTATCAGCAGAAACAGAATTAGAATGAATACACCTCTGATTCCGTTCTATCCAGACGAACCAACTTATGATAGTAACTAGCGAATCCAACACATATCTCTGACTGGGCTTATACCTAAATCTATAACAATCCCAATATTCAATGCAACTACTGAAAGAACTAAAACAGTCAAAAGCAAATAACCTTAAGATCATATTGAAAATAAAAAAGGTTAAATAGCAAGAAAAAAATAGATGATCTACGTCCTCCTCCATAATACTACAAAAACAACATTTGACATTAAAAATTATATTCTTCCTTCTCAAAAGTTCAATAGTATTAAGCTTCTTATGAACGATCAGCCACATAAGAAACTTGGCTTTGGGAGGAGAATTAGCCTTCCATAAAAATTTAAAGGGGTGCAAATATACACCAGAAAAATTAATAAAATTATACATGCTATTGACAGTGTATACTAAACTCCTATCTAGATTCCAACAAATTGTATCACCATTTTCATCTAAATGATACAATGCTAACTTAGCTTTCAGTAAGGCCAATTGCCTTAATAAATCCCCCTCTAATATATTGTTAAAGGACAACTCCCATGGAGGATCTAAATCAACTCTGTAAACATCTTTAATTAAAGCGTTTTTAAATCTACTAATATTAAAAAGCTTATGAAATTCAATTTTTAGTGGTACACAAGAAATCCAAGCATCATGCCAAAAATAAGCAAGATTACCTGAATGGACTGTCACCTTACATCCTAAATTAAAAAATCATAACAATTTAAGATAGACTTCCAAAAGTGAGATAACCTATTAAGCCAACCTATACTATTTCCAACAATAAATTCATCTCTAGAATAATATGCTTTGGAAACAATTAATTTCCATGATGCCTTCACATCAGGGCATCTAAACTTCCATAGCCATTTGGCTATAAGGGAAGAATTAAAATTATATAAGTTAATGATCCCTAGTCCTCCCTCTTCCTTTGGTTTACAACACGTTTCCCAGTTAACTAAGCATTTATAGCCTCTACAAGACGGTGTACCATTCCAAAGGTAATTACGTCTGATCCTATCGATCTTCTCTATAACCCAATGAGGAAGACGATGAACGACCATCCAATATGAAGGAATGGCCGATAATACTGAGTTAACGAGAACTAATCTGCCTGCCCTGGACAGAAATCTATTGTTCCAAATTAATAACCTATTATTTATCTTATCAATAATGACTAACCAATCCTCCCTCTTGAGCTTCGAAGGCCTAATCTTAAAACCTAAGTAATCAAAAGGGAACTTCATAACAGAATAGTTTAAGGTGCTAGCCACCAAAGCCTCAACATTGTTAAAGTCATTAAGAATCATAACGGCGCTCTTGTCAAAATTAATTCTAAGTCCAGATAGCATTTCAAAACAGTAAAGAATGAACTTAAGAGCAATAATGTGATTAGGCAAATGGGAAGAAAATAATAATGTATCATCCGCAAATTGGAGGATAGACAATTCATTATTAAATTCTTCATTCCCAACACTACCTAGGACACCTAATCTACCAGCTCTCTTTATAATTCTAGAAAAAACATCAACCGCTAAGTTAAATATAAAAGGCGATAAGGGATTACCTTGCCTAAGACCCCTCCTGGATTGTATCTTCTTACCCACTACCCCATTAACAACAATGCTAGAACATCCAGATCTGAGCATTGACAAGATCCAGTTAGTCCACCTGATGCTAAAACCTCTCGCAAGACATAATTCACATATAAAATCCCAATCAATTGAGTCAAAAGCTTTCTCAAAGTCTAACTTCAAAATGGCACAGGAAATATTATTTTTACAACAAACATTAATGTATTCCTGTACCGCTGCTACTCCATCAACTATATTTCTGCCTTTAGTAAAGGCAGTTTGGGAACAATCAATAAGATCGTTCATCTTAATACTAAGCCTATTCGCTAGAACTTTAGAAATTATCTTAACAGAGACATTAATTAAGGAAATAGGCCTAAAATCCTTAAGAGAATTAGCTCTCTCCCTCTTATGAATAAGAATGACATTGGCGAAGTTGGAACTACCTAGACGCAAATCACCACTATAAAATTCATTAAAAAGTTCAATAATATAAAACTTTAAAACATCCCAAAACTGTTTGTAAAAAAGAAAACCATCAGGCCCAGGAGCTTTGTCACTAGGCATATCACAGATAGCCTTCCAAATCTCCTGCTCAGAGAAAGGTTTATCTAAATCTACAAGGTCAACTTTAGTATTAGATGGATATAGTTCATTCCATCTGACATTTATTCTTGTCTTAATCTTAGTACCAAATATCTGTACATAATACCTAGTGAAAGCTTCATTTAAATCTCTTCTCCTCTTATTCGCCACACTATGAAAAAACTTTGTATTATTGTCCCCCTCCTTAATCCATTGGATACGGGATCTTTGTCTCCACATTATCTCTTCTTTTTCTAAAATCTGTTTTAGGTCTTGTCTAAGGTTGAAATGATAAACCCGTATAAATTTTATAAATTGCGGGTTGAAATGATGAATATCCGTATCACTTGACCATAGGGTAGAAAACTATATACGGACACCGTTGGTCATGTTTTCAAATTAAAAGGATTTAAAAAATTGATTGTAATAATATTAATTTAAAATCTTAAATTTATACTTTTAAAGATTTATACTTAAATTTCGTAAAATTTAAATTATATGTTTTAAAGTGATTTTTTGAGTAAAAATGTATTTAAATGTTTATTTAAGATTTTACTTATAATTTATTTATTTTAAACTGTATAATTTAATCATATATGTATTTTTAACTTTAAATTAATTTATTATAATAAATTATTCTTTTTAAACCTATTTCTAAATTATTTTAAACCTATATATGTTTATAAAGCTATTTTCTTTATAAATTTATAATTTATAAATATATTTTCAATGCTTATTTTATATACATTTTATAAACTATAATAATAAACTCAATTGGTGGATAAGTTTTGATTTTGCGATTTAAATTCGAGGTTTAAAGATTTAAATGTATATAACGATACTTGATTCAATGAATTTGATTTTAATTCAACTAAATGTGAATTTTGAATTGACTTAAATATTGAACTTTATAGGAAATGAACATTAACTGCGTAATTAATTGGAATTTGAATTTACAATTGGTATGAATATATGAATTTGATTATAAATCGACTGAATATGAATTGAAATAATTTTATATATGGAACCGATTCATAATTTGTTTGGTTTGAATTAAAGAAATTTCTTAAATCAATTTATTTCAAGATATGATTTTATAAAATGGTCATGGTGTGAAAAATGTAAACGTTTGGTTGTTAAAGAGACCGGGATCGGATATTGTCATACTCTCTGCCAGTACCAAAAACCACTTTAACAACTGCATATGCGGTGGAGTTCCAGAACGAGGTAGGTTGATTTGGAGGTGATTACTGGATTTGAAGAAAGAGAAAAATAATGGATATCCTTGGCCTTCGGGTCATAATTAAAATGACTAAAACAGGGCTACACCAGACCAAGTGGGGTTAGCTACCTCCATCGGCAACACTTCTTCCTTTATTACTATAGTCCCTCGGTTTGATTGATTTGATGCGCATCCGTGATTTGGGAGTGTTGTTCGAGGTGGGCGGTAGTCGCGGCTATGCATTACCACCAGTCCGGGCGTGCAACTAGTATATTTCTACTCTGGGCATTCCTCGTGTGCCTTGTCATATTATCCTGATCGAGCCCCTATGATTTTGATTTGACGTTGTCGTATAGCGGCGCATCCCTATCCACCGACCGTTACTGGTGTTTTATATGCCATGTTTACAATAATATTTATAAACAGTGTAAGGGTAAAAATGTAATCACGCTTACGCTATTTTAATATGTTATATTTAAACATAGACACTATTATAATAGCGTATTATATTATATGATATTAGTTAAACGGATCCTTAGAGGATGGCGATCCCAGACATCCTTTAAGTTACTGATGCATTTCATTGAACATTTCATTTAAGTTGATTTACTTCAATGAGAATGTTAGTCCTGATCCGAGTTGTTTTGTTTTGCATCATTGCTCGGGTCAGATCGAGTATTGCAGTGTTGAGATTTCACCTTTTGAAGCTGGAGACTATTGAAGATATCACCTCAACCTGTTGATTCTGGCTGTTTCTCCTTTGTATTAGAAATTCTTGTATTTAGACTTCCGCTATATTAAATTTTGTAACTCTGATATTATGTATAAGTTTTGAATTTTTTAGTAGCTTCATGAACTACTATTGTATAATTTATTTATTCCGCTGCGAGATATTCTGTTTTTCTGTGTCTATGATTCTGTGATTTATTCTATTTACCTCAGAAGCTAATAACATTCTGTCATTTCGAATGATTCAAGTCGGTTTAATTACCAGCTTGAAGTAGACGAAAGACGGTATGTTACACTTTTAAATATTCCTACAAAGTCATTTCTCTTAAGTATATATTCCGAATCCATTTCCTCTCTTACGTTGTTACTCATTCTAAGGCGTTACTGCCCCACTCACCAATTTGGGATAATTCTGAATTCCCAAATATTAATATATGGACTTTCCTTTTACTGCATCTCAATCATTGCCATTCAATCATTGCCATTAAGGGTCTGTAACTCTTGGTTTCCCTCCATCCTAATATTAATGCACAAAATTGTCACTAATTTTTTACTTCCAAAAATTAAAAGCTTCAAAACTTTACTACTTGGGAAGCTTAAGTTTTCTACATTAAAACTTATTCTCGCTAAACCACAAAAAAAATGGCACCCCATTTTCTAAAAAAAACGCACATTTTTTTCATAATACAAAATCATAAAAAATGGAGTAGACAAGGACAACTATTCCTCAATTAATTTCACAACAGCTCATATTTACGACGCTAGTGTAGTTACTTACAACTAGGTGCAAATTCTTTAACTCATCCCAAACATCTACTATATTCTAAATTCCTAACAACCTATTTTGTCCACCCACCAAAGTTGATGGCAAAAATAGTTGTAAAAATTTGTGTCAAAAGAATAGAGATTTTCAAAATTTTCCTTGCTGAAATATTTTATTTTTAAACAAAGTGTGATCTTATCTATTTTTTCTAATTTAATTCTTTGATACTTTATAACTTAAAAACTAGCGAGCAATACATGCTCCATAATGTACACATTTTTCTGAAAGAATCCATTTTGAATAAAAGTTTCATAAGAAAATACTTTTCCCTCTAAAAAAGTTACCCTATTTTCTCCAAAATTCAATATGTAATTTTCAAATATATTACTTATATTTTTTTCAAATGTCAAAAATGTCTCTTTTTGTTTTAAAAATTGTTTCTACATAGTTTAGCTAGTATATATTTTAAAACTATAAACTTTTAAGGTCAAAACTTGAAAAATACCATAAATATCACCAAAAGCATTTAAATTTTCAAGTTCTTAAAAGTTTAATAATGGGCTAGACTCAAAGTGAGTTTCTAACTTACTTAGACTCTTTTAAATATTCCTACAAAGTCATTTCTCTTAAGTATACATTCTGAATCCATTACCCCTCTTATGTTGTTACTCATTCTAAGGCGTTACTGCCCCCACCCACCAATTTGGGATAATTCTGAATTCCTAAATATTAATATATGGATTTTCCTTTTACTACATCTCAATCATCGCCATTAAGGGTCTATAACTCTTGGATTCCTTCCATCATAATATTGATGTACAAAATTGTCACTAATTTTTTACTTTAAAAAATTAAAAGCTTCAAAACTTTACAACATGGGAAGCTTAAGTTTTCTACATTAAAACTTATTCTTGCTAAACCACAAAATAAATGACACCTCATTTTCTAAAAAAACATATTTTTTTTCGTAATTCAAAATTATAAAAACTGGTGTGGTCAAGGACAACTATTCCTCAATTAATTTCACAACAGCTCATATTTACGATGATAGTGTAGTTACTTACAACTAGGTGCTAATTCTTTAACTCATCCCAAACATCTACTATATTCTAAACTCCTAACAACTTATTTTATCCATCAACCAAAGATTATGACAAAAATAATTGTAAAAATTTGTGTCAAAAGAATAAAGATTTTCAAAATTTTCCTTGTTGAAATATTTAAGTTTTTGACAAAGTGTAATCTTATCTATTTTTTCTTATTTAATTCTTTCATAGTTTATAACTTAAAAACTAGCTAGCAATACATGCTCTATAATGTACAAATTTTCCCGAAAGAATCCATTTTGAATAAAAATTTCATTAGAAAACACTTTACCCTTCAAAAAAATTACCCCATTTTCTTAAAAATTCAATATGTAATTTTCAAATATATTACTTATATTTTTTTTCAAATGTCAAAAATGTCTCTTTTTGTTTTAAAAAGTGTTTCTACACAGTTTAGCTTGTACATATTTTAAAATTGTAAACCTTTAAGGTCAAAACTTGAAAAATACCATAAACCATCATCCAAAAGCTTTTAAAATTTCAAGTTCTTAAAAGTTTTATAATGGGGCTAACTCAAAGCGAGTTTCTAACTTACTTAGACTCTTTTAAATATTCCTATAAAGTCATTTCTCTTAATTATATATTCCGAATCCATTTCCCCTCTTGCATTGTTAATCATTCTAAGGCATTACTTCCATACCCACCAATTTAGGATTATTCTGAATTCCCAAATATTAATGTATGGATTTTCCTTTTACTGCATCTCAATCTTCGCCACTATGGGTTTTTAACTCTTGGATTCCCTCCGTTCTAATATTGATGCACAAAATTGTCACTAATTTTTTTTGTATGTTATTTCTCTCGAAAGTGGGCTCCTCTATGAATATAGGTATATATAATATATTTATATTCAAATATACAAATACATCTACTCTCTATTTATTTAGGAAACCTAACCAAAGCTCTGATATTAGGTGTAACAACCCAAATTGCAGTAGGTCCAGATTTTTGCAAAATTCTCTATTAAAATCCATTAAAACTAAAGTTAGTCTGTTTGGTATCCTACAAAAAAGACAGAGATAATAAATATATTAGAGCTCGATCTATTATCTCATAGCGGAATGGACAAAATATAATAATTAAATATAACTTACCATAATAATGAGACTATCTAGCAAGCGACTCAAGGCTATAGAATCTCTGCCACAACCTAACCTGCGAGTTTGTTATGAAGAGGGGTAGGAACTAAAGTTCTGGTGAATGGACAAATTATACTTTCTAGGAATAACACTACAAATACTGCTCTATCATATTTTCATATTTATTATATTATTAGGGTTAATAGAACTCTTGCCTCTACACACGCCGCACCCATCTACTCTTCAGTAGATTAAACCAAATATATCATATATATGTAACTATGCCCAATATCTCAAGGTACTCCCCGTAGTAACCTCCTCGTATGGTTTCCACCGTCACGCCGTGAAAGCATGTATAATCTCCATCCTACGGCTATCCGCATACCGGATCTCTATCACTATGCAACGCAAACGTACAAAACCATCATCACTATGTCACGTAAGTGTATAAATCCTTATATCCGAACTCCACGATCGAGCTATTCCCCGACATGGAGTTAATGCCCTGACGTCCGCAATACACCACCTAGTATGTGCATTAAGACTCTCAATCGAACGTACTGTCTACTACAACCTGAGTTCCACAATCGGGCTGCACTTGTGAACGAAACTTAGTCGGGAGCTTTCGATGTCTGTAAAGGACAACTTTGTTAGGCCTGTAATATAGATATCAACATATAGGTCTGTTTTTTTCACGGTGGCTATGGCCCCACTCCAACCTCTCCCTCAACTAGTAAAAGACTACTTCAATAACTAAGTGACATGCCCTTACTAAACAATCTAAGCATCTAATTTGTGTGTCCCTCATCCAATGTATCGATAGTGAAAGATCATTAGCCTAGGGGTATAGCTCTTTCAGCATCCCACTGATTGTCGTTGACAGGTATCCGATGATTACTAATCTTATTTGGTCTTGATCACATGCCTCTACGAGCACGGCAATCGCTGAATCATCCTATGGTTATCCACCTAGCCTTCTAACTGCCACATTATGAAGACAACCACAATATACTCTAGATGGAACTATAGACCTCCCTCTGAGCGTACGGCTTCATCCGGTTTCCCCAGAGGGCCATCTTAGAGTACCCTCTAACGTCTCATAGAAGTCTTGCACTTCCTTCCAGTTCCATTGTATAACAAGTTGGACATGCTCCTCTCGTGTCTCCATACACCAGCGATGATTTGCCTCATTGGGCCCTTCATCCCAAACATGAACGGACTGATCCAAGCACGCATCACCATTACCTTATTAGAACCTATGTCCAATATTCAATTATGTGCTCCTTTTACTTTCCTCATCGCTAATTAACATAAACATTTTACTTGTTTTATTTGTATTCGAGTTATTTGTTTATCAGCTTTAATTGGCCGCTTATTTTCCTAATCAACCTTCGCTCCTGGAACGAATCACCTCTCATTCATTTTATTGGCTACTTATCTTCCCTAAATAGTTTTCGCTGCTGGAACGGACCACAACTACTTATTATATTCATTAAACTTCATCCCTCGATTATAAGTTTATTAATAATATGTCTACTCTACTCTTTTCCATTAATTATAACCTGGTGTTATAATATTACCACAACTATAATTGTGGGTTTGCTTATTAAACTTATTTCTCATAGTCTAAGTTCATTAACAATAAGCCTCTTACTTCCCATTTCATCTTTTAATTATAACCTATATGTTATAATCTTATTTGTCCCTATGACAAGTCTACCTATTATATTACATTCCTGTCTTATATAATTTATTGTAATAGGTTACATTCCCTGTTTATTCCATACGTCACAGGGTTCTTATTATTTAACATAACCCTTTCACTTTTGACATTAACTTACTTACCGTCTTTGTAAGTCAACACATTTACAGGAAATAATACACATACCTTATCTAGTTGGTTGTTGGAATGTATTAAAATCTATTTCCATAGTATAAATTAACTGAAACCCGTAATTGCAAGATATTATTCTTTACTAGATTATTTTTAGGCTATTGGTTAGTGCACAATACGACTAAATCTATATTTCACTCTAACCTATATTATTTCCCTTTTCTTGCAATTACCTTTTCTATATTTCACATGAATTTAACTATGGAAATGTGTCCCTTTTCCATAACCAATTAATTCAGTATATTACTAATTTCTCACTTTTTATTAGTTATATTATTATTTCCTGTCTCTTATCCATTTCTCAATTTCTGTACAACTAGTATAACTGCATAACGGTGGGAAAACCGACTTTATAATACATCTTGATTTACTTTCCATATAATGAAAAAAAATACATTTTCATGTTGTTGTTTTTTATAAACGGACATATTGAAAATTTCACCCAAGTACCCTACCATTTGTTCATTCTTAATTAATATTTATGACTAATTTGCGCATGGAATTCAAAAGTGATAAGAGAAAATAAGTATCATGATTTTGGCTTTAAAGGCAAGGCTATAAGGCTGCAATTAATGTGAAATAACTTTACATATGAAATGAATGTTCCTGGAAAACTTCTTGCATGACATATATGGATATAATAAGGTAAACAATTACCGTGCCCCATTAGGGGAAATGTTGAGATTTATAAAATTAACCAGATAGCTACTTCTGAGTTCCACCTATTTTCTTTGAAGTAATAATAGATTATGTAATCAAAATATTTTTTTACTATTACAGATAAATATTAAATGTGCATTATTACTTACCATTATCACTATCTCTTTTCAATTAAGGTTTTGTTGCTGACTTTTCAATTAGAGTTAACTGATGTTTTTAACGGCGTTAACTTTTTAATGTGAAAAATGAAGCTTTGTCCTACGTTGCAGTATACAGAACTGTCTGATATATTTGTTTTTATTAAATCCTAGCCCTTCTTTGTCTTTTCCATTATCTCTGAGCAATCTTATTATATAGATTTTATTTGTATACTTAAAATTGCTAAACATACATAAAAAACTATAATAAATTAGTACACATCAAATATTACTTTACATACGCTTGTCTTTTACAAAATTTTCATTTTTTCATCTTCTTTTTCTTCCCTCTTTCCAACCTTAAAAACACAATTATCCATAATTACAAATTCATTATACCAAATTGAATAAAATTTAACAAAACAAGCTTTAGTTCTTCCAATAATTTTTTAAATTTTTCAAAAATTTGTCAATTTTAATAGAATTGCTTAAATTTTAGAAGAAAAATATCAATATATTTATATTACAACGATTATTTTTAATGTTGCCTTAATTGAAATTTCAAGTTTCATGATAAAATAATTCATTAATCTTTGAACAAATATATATAATTCGTATCAAATTTTATTGCTTTAAAGTTTATTTTATTTACTAATATTTTCTTATTTCCAAAAAATATATTTTGTTTTAAAATAAATTAATAACTTAAATAAGAAATAATAAATAAATAATGATTAATAGTCCTTAATAATTAAGATTGAATAATCAATATTCGATTATAATTAAGTAGTAGTTACTAATTAACAATTGATGAATAAGAAATAATAATCAATAATTATTATTTTTAATGATTCATAATTAATATGAAATAACTAATATATATATATATATATATATATATATGGTAAAAAAGATGGCAAATACTGGATTATATAGTTATTGTTGCAGGTTTTTCAATGAGCATTAATGAATCAAATTGTATAAGTCTTATATATCAATTGATTGTATAAAGTGCATTTAATTAACATTAATGTTAAAACTGGTCATAAATGCACATAAAGAAAGAAAATACAAGGAACTGATATATAAGGCTTGTAATGATTATTCAATAGACATTGTAATTAATGCATCATTCAAAGGAGGACAAAATGGGTATGGTAAAAAAGCTTCAGACGGACACAAGTTTTCGAAGGATCAGTAAAATTAAGAAAAACAGACAAAGTCGGTTTGATTATGGTAGTTCTAAGTACATTTAGGCTTATAGTCCCATCATTCCATTTTCTAACATTTTACTACTAGTATAACCGCATAATGGTGGGAAAACCGACTTTGTAATACATCTTGATTTACTTTCCATATAATGAAAAAAATACATTTCCATGTTGTTGTTTTTTATATATGGACATATTGAAAATTTCACCCAAGTACCCTACCATTTGTTCATTCATAATTAATATTTATGACTAATTTGCGCATGGAATTCAAAAGTGATAAGATAAAATAAGCATCATGATTTAGGCTTTAAAGGCAATGCTATAAGGCTGCAATTAATGTAAAATAACTTTACGTATGAAATGAATGTTCCTGGACAACTTCTTGCATGACATATATGGATATAAATAAGGTAAACAATTACCTTAAAAACACAATTATCCATAATTAGAAATTCGTTATACCAAATTGAATAAAATTTAACAAAACAGGCTTTACTTCTTACAATAATTTTTTTAAATTTTTCAAAAATTTCTCAATTTTAATAGAATTGCTTAAATTTTAAAAGAAAAATATCAATATATTTAAATTACAATGATTATTTTTAATGTTGCCTTAGTTGAAATTTCAAGTTTCATGATAAATAATTCATTAACCTTTGAACAAATATATATAATCGTATAAAATTTTATTACTTTAAAGTTTATTTTATTTACTGATATTTTCTTATTTTCAAAAAATATATTTTGTTTTAAAATAAATTAACAACTTAAATAGGAAATAATAAATAAATAATGATTAATAGTCCTTAATAACTAAGATTTAATAATCAATATTCGATTATAATTAAGTAGTAGTTACTAATTAACAATTGATGAATAAGAAATAATAATCAATAATTATTATTTTTAATGATTCATAATTAATATGAAATAACTAATATATATATATATATATATGTGATAAAAAAGATGGCAAAAACTGGATTATATAGTTATTGTTCAGGTTTTTCAATAAGCATTAATGAATCAAATTGTATAAGTCTTGTATATCAGTTGATTGTATAAAGAGCATTTAATTAACATTAACGTTAAAACTGGTCATAAATGCACATAAAGAAAGAAAATACAATAAACTGATATATAAGGCTTGTAATGATTATTCAATAGACATTGTAATTAATGCATCATTCAAACGAGGACAAAATGGGTATTGTAAAAAAGCTTCAGATGGACACAAGTTTTCGAAGGCTCGATAGAATTAAGAAAAACCAACAAAGTCGGTTTGACAATCTTTCCCAATTATAATTTCAAATTATATCCTTAGCAAATTAAATTTAGGAATATACACATTCACTGTTCATTTTATAGTTATAATGTTACAGTAATTTTAAGCCTAACATAAAGGTATATGGAATTGATTATCAACAACAATAGAATTATTCTTAACGTCACAGGGAATGAATTTGCCACAATCAGAATAAGTTATTTAAGTTAAGATTTACAGGAATCAAACGATAACATGCCGTTATTAAAGTAAAATTTAAATTTACTCATCTCGAAAAGAAAATACTTCAAGCTCAAACGACTTTATTTGAACATCTCTATTTTAGATCTATAATTTTTTTTGCCTGCAGTTTATAATTCAGAAAGCCTAAATTTAAATATCAAATTTTTGAAGAAATGAAGGAGAAGAAAAAGTGACAGGGCTCTCGCGCTTATTCAAAAAATACAAGTTTGAAAGTCAGCCATGTTGCTTTATTTATAGAAAGTCAAAACATTGTCATCTATCATTTAAAACAATGTAAATCAAACCGTCAATTTAAAATGTGCATATGATTTGTTTTGTTTGTGCTTATTTATTAGAAACGTTCGTGTTAAAACGTTTCCTTCTAAATAAAATTCTCTCATTAATTACTAAATTAATTTGATCATGCATATATATATATATATATATATATATATATATATATATATATATATATATATATATCCAATATTAATTAATTTTTATATGTTATAATTTCTTATCTATTTGAAACGTGCCAATTAATATGAATGCATATAAAGGTTAATACATTTTTAATTTATTTTTATAAACATAACTAAACCGTTCAATGCGCATTCCAATTCTTTTAGTTCTTTTTAAATTAGAAACAAATAATTCTATAAATGACATTTTCTTTTAGCCAATTAATTTACATTATTAATTAATGTAACTATGTCATTTTCTTTATTAATTAACACCATTTTTAAAACGTTTACTAATTGTTGATTAGTCGATTGACATGTTTTGCTATTTTAATTATTATCCAAGTTAATTCTTATGTGCAATTAAATCACATATATACAAATTATGTATTTAAACTTCCAAATCATTACCCAAATAACTAACATATATGTTTCTCTCTTTTATTAATTAACGCTTAATTAGTTTCTTAATTGATTGATTGAATCAATTTTAAATTAATATATGTATGTTGTTATTTAATGTATTCCCACATACTTTCTTTTTGTGTGTATACATCATTTATTTTCTTTCAAAATGTATGAAATCAGTATTTGCCAAGTGTTATATATATATATATATATATATATATATATATATATATCACTTGTAGTATGTTTTAGTTATGACAACAACTCCCACAAAATGACAACTAATGTCCATTTTCTTTCTTATTAACGTTCATTATATAATGGTACAGTTTTCTACTAATTTGTCATACCATATGTATTTTTAGCGTGAATTAATCACACTAACTAACTATCATTAATGAAGTACAATAAAGAATAATGTTGTAATATATATGAGTGAATACACTTTTGTCATATTCTGTTTAGTCCCACATTGTAGGATAAGTTTTACTCCAAGCTCTCAAGCCTTTATATAAGGAGCTCATGTAATGTAAATAGTGTACTAATTTTGGGAATGAATAAAAGTATCTTCTTTCTCCTCCTCTAATGGCTTTCTAATTGTATATTGTTCACAACACGTAATCAGCACGAGATTCTGTTAGAGCTATTGTTTGAAATATATTAGATCTATAACTATAGATCTATCATGTAAGTAATTTTTGTTTGAAGATATCAATTCATGTACTTATATGTTTGTTATACAATTATTTTATGTTGAGAATATTTGATCAATGGATCTATGAAATTGTCATATCTTCTGTTCTTTTAGATCTGATTCAAACTTCTAGATCTCTTTTCTATATATTTTTTGTAGATCTAGAATATATTATGATGGTTCTAACTTTTTAGATCTAATTATTTTTATTGATCCTAAGTATGTGTAGATGTATTCTTTCATTTCTTTACTGATCTAATTCTGAATTTTCCAAATCAAATTTGATGAAGATTCGATTGTAGATGTATTATTTACATTATTGATGATGTAGAGGTAGATCTAGTTTTATACTTTCTGATCTACTGTTAATTTTGTATGTAATTATTTTGGATAGACCGAAGATAAAATATATATGATTTTTTTATGTACACCCAACAGTATTGCAGGTATTAAATACGATGATGTAGCATGTAAATTCAATTGCAATATTGATTTATCACCGGTAGTGAAATTGAAAACTCATGATGTAAATAATTGTTTTTGAATAAGGAACCTGAAGTTCATATGCAAATAAGGAACCTGAAGTTCAATGCAAATAAGGAACATGAAGTTCATATGAAAACGAGGAACTTGAAGTTCATATTCAAATGAAGAACCTGAAGTTCATATACAAATGAAGAAAGATGAAATAAAAGCCTCGAAGCATGTAACTGTATTTAATTTTCTGCTTATATCAAATGACATGTAATAGAAAATGATTTGAAAAAGCAATAAAGAAGAAAAAGAAAAGCTTTCATTTATTGAAGTTATTTTTGATTTAGCACCTGAAGGAATGGAAATATTAATGAAAGCATACACGACAAACTTAATTTTTAGTATTTGAAATAAAAGTTGAGAACTTGTAATTCCTTTATAGTCAAAATTTTTGAGTTTCCATAAATTATTGAATGCATTTGTTATTTGAGATAGAAGTCTTTTATGCAATATATCTCGTTTGCCAAAATTACAGATGTAAGATTTGTTGCATCCTGAAGATGCTATTATATTTGTATGAAGATTATATATATGTGTGTGTATATATATATATATATATATATCAAGAAGAGATATTTATTTTATGAAATCTAATTATTGAGGAATAAATTTCATTATTAGGATATTCATTTTAATTTTATCATTGTGTAATATTGAACTTAAACCTGAGATGAAATTGTGTTACTTAAGTACCATTTCTCAGTTGATTCATATATTTGTAATGAAATCATTTTACTATGACAATAGTTATATCCTAAGCCATATAAATGTTAATTACAGTTACTATTATCATAAATGCATTAGTTGTTGTAAATTAAATGTCATATGTTCATGCTCAGAATATGGGTATAAGTATGATTTTTTTTATGTATTTATTTCGCAAGTAATATATGATATAATGGAAGAAATAGGTTTAACAACAACCTGAAGTTGTATGAAGAAATTATTTTAACAAGGAGTTGTATAACTCAAAACTCAAGACCTAAAGTCTTGAATTCATATCAATATTTTTCTTAAATTGTCAAAATTTATAAGCTTCTAAACAAGAAGTTCACATATAATTTGAGATCCCAAAGTTCACAAAAAATAAAAATAAAATAATGAGCTTGATATTCATGAATAAGTAGCCTGAAGGTATGTTGGAATTATGTAAAATGATAAGATTTTACTTCCTGAAGAAGTTAAAGGAAATAAATATATCATAATACTCAAGAAATAGAAACCCGAAGCTTTCTTGAAGTTGTGACATGAAAAGATTGTACTTCCAGAAGAAGTTAAAAGAGACATGCACATAATAATATGTGACAATAACGTTGGATTCAATAGAAAATCTCTAAACGAGTTTCATCTTACTGACATCTTTCATGTACAATTTATATTAACTGAATATCCTGAAGATATAATATGCATATTAATCCCTTGAAGAGATGTTCTAGAGATTTATATATAGAAAATCCAACATGCTAGAAGAGATGTTAGAGTTTTTTTTATTTGTTGCATTGCAGTTACATAAATAAAATATATGTTCCCTGAAGGAATATCATACACATCAAAAGTGGTGATTTCTTTTTTTTAATCTTATTTTTATTTGATACATCTAATTTTGTTACAGCATTTAAGGTTTGATATGTATTTTTGTACATTGAAATAACATTTCAATAGTTTGTATATATTTATCTCTGGAGGAGATAAGTTCATTTCAGAAGCGGTGATAACAAAATATCTTTAGAGGATATTTGTATAAATGGTAAGATATCTCTAAAAGAGATCTGTTTATGTGAAAAATATTAAAATATCTCCAGAAGAGATTTCTACAATTAAAAGTGATAAATATTTGTAGAAAAGTTCATAAATTTCTCCTAAAAGAGAAAATATGTATTAAAACTCCACAAATGATGTTTATGGAATATCCTAGAAGCGATATTAGAACTCCATCAACTTAATAACTTGAAGTTGTTCATATATTTATTTGCACCAGAAGTTCGGTATGTTTTCAAACTGGAAGTTTTGAACATTATCATATGATCCTGAAGAATTTGTAATGACATTGATCAATACATTGAAATCAATAGTTTGATCTTTGTAATAAGTTATTCTAAAATCACTAACTCAAATGAGAAAGACTATGCAAATTTATAATACGTGGATGCATGTATTTATGTATTCATATCTGTAAATATTTAACTAACAACTTGAAGTTTGTTAAAAGCTTATTTTATAAATTATGTATAAATATTATTTAGTGATTTAAATTTCAATCAACATGAATGTTGAATGACCTGAAGTCATATGCGTGTTCAAATGATCTGTATAATAAGAAAATTCCTCCAATATTGCTAGATCAATGAAACAGAATAAGTAATAAAAAAAATGAATGCATCTTATCGACTAATTAAAGGGTTATCCTCCTACAAATGATATACATATAATATATTTGCTAGCGACAATGTGATAATGGATTAAAATGAGAATCCCATGATGATTATTATTTAGTGTGACAATGTTTGTTAACATTGAGGGGGAGGATAAAGGGATACGATTTCATTTTGAGTATCAGTGTTAAATAATTGACACGCAAATAAATTATAAACAATATCCCTTGTAGACTTCCTTCAATATATATTTGAATCCCTGAAGGATCAAAATGCATAAATCACATTTAAAGATTGGTTTAAAAATCAGTTCGAAATACTTTTGAAGTAAGTAATAAAGATGCCAGATGAAGGAGGTGAGTTTTCTTGAAGAAACACCTAAGGAGTCTCTTGAAGAGATCCATGACATGATTATCAAATAACCCCAGAAGTGGTTTAGGTACCTAAAATAGATAAATAAAGAGATCTCAATAAATTATATCTAGAACTATCAATATATAATCATCGATGGCCAATTTATAGAAAGTAAAACGCTTATGTTAAATCATGATTGGCCATCATGAATCCTTCTCTAATTGAGAAATGTGGACCCGTGGTCCGCAAAGTAGTGAATAAACCTCGAAGGTATGAATATTTGTTAAATCACAATAAATGATGAAAGAATATTAGTTCCTGAAGAACATAAACTACTTTGTTGGTTATATAGAATATAAAGAACAAAGAGAGTTGATTACAACATTCTTTTAAGTATTGTTATAATGAAAATCATGTTATAATTCATGATGAGTAGATTATTTCCTGCTTTTAAGTATTGCTATAATGAAACATTTAATATAGTTTAGAGTATAGTTGCGATATGAAAAATTAATTGAAGTGTACAGGTTCCTGAAGAAAACAAATAACTTTAGTAATCATAAAGAATGCAAAGAACATATAATATAGATTACAACATGCTTCTAAGTATTGTTGTCATGAAAATCTTGATATAATCCAAGATAAGTAGATTACTTCCTACTTTTAAATATTGCTGTAATGAAACTATTATTATTGATTACAATTGTATTGCAGTGTGCAAACCTGATTGAAGCACAAAAATGTAAACACTCAAAGTGTATAACAAGCAAGCCCAAACAAAAGGTGCTTTAAATAAGAAAACATGCCTGAAGCATGAAAATGCAAACAAAAGTTTTAAAGAAAAGTTCATTAAGAATTATCTTGTGATGTTGTACTCTTTTCCCTTCACTTTGGTTTTTTCCCCATAGGGTTTTACATTGTGAAGGCTTTATTGAGGCAAATGTAACAACCTGGAAAATGCGAGCCAATTTAAAATTTTTATATTGGCGAATTTAGCGAAGTTGGAACATTTAAAATGAATTATTTTAAATAATATCGACGAGAAATTTATTTTGAATAGAATTAGAACGTATATATTTATATACGTCGTTGTTAGAATATAATTATTTTATTATAATTATAAAAGGAATTGAAAATGACTGGGAGTCGATGACTATTCATAGCTATTACCTTGACACCAAAGAAGAGTTCGACCCAATCCTTTATTTCTATCCTAGTTGATCCTGATTCGACATTAGAAGTATATTGATTGTTCCCCAATAACCGAATACTTTTTTCTGTAAATACTGCATATTTGATTCCATCCATAACTCCATTTTCTTCCCTATGAGTTCCAGTATCGATAAGAATTCTAGTTCTTACTGTTCATGCGGTAGTTCGATAATCCGATTTCAAACTTCAATTGAACATACCGGGTGCAAAATAAACCGAATTTTGGCGAAACCAAAAATATTAGAATCTAATTGAGAATATCTTTCCAACGAATCCAAAAAATTGAAATTTCATAGCGGGAATCAAAAGATATGCCCAGTTGAAAATTCTGAATAGTCGCTATGGAATTCAGGCCCTTAAAAATGGAAATTTTGCAAATGACCTCGGATTTCGACGAAACCACTTTTGTTGGATCCGGGATGTAAAATTATTTCTAGGTTTCAAATTTCATAATTTTTCGAATCAATATGCGAGCGTGGCAAAGGAAAATGCGTTTGACCAGTTTCAGTTGATTTTAATCGATTGGAAAATGGCCATTTTCCAGACGGTCTCAGAATTTGACGAAATTAGTTTTGTTAGGACCGTATCGTCAATACGAAGTTAGAAAATATTTTTTTGGAATTTTTGGAGTTAGTATGTGACCCCAGTAAATTGAAATGCGCATTCAAAATTCAATATATAGAGTGATATTTTGATTTTGACGAAAACGGATCGAAACGATCGAATCGGCTTACGGGACATATCCCATTGTATTCGGAATGGGGGTAATTAGCTAGGACGATAGTCGGTGGGTTTGATTTCGAGTTCGAAATAAAAAGTTGTTTTTTGGAATTAAATAATTATATAAAGTCAAACCCCCTTTTTCTCTTCCTCTCCCTCTCTCTCTCCCCCTCTCATTAAACGCACGCAAAAAAAAAAAACCAGCGCCCCCCCACTCCCGCACCACCGTCGGCCCCCTCCTCCTCCTCTTCCTCCTCTCCTCCCTCTCCTCCTCTTTCTCTCTTCCAATTTCAAATCCCTAAACCCCAAATTGCAAACTACCACCACTGTGGGCCCCTCCAGCGCCACCACCGCCACCAGCGGCCTCCCCCACGTCAATCAGGTCCAGCACCCCCCTTCCAGGCACCTAGCTCCGGCCGTGAGCCCCTCCTCTTCAAAAATCACATTTTTCACAAAATCCCATTTTTGCAAATAACTCCTTGAGCTTCCACAGCCCATAACTCTCAAACGGTGCGTTTATGGCCAAAGTTCCTCAAGACCAAAGTAGAAGAGCATGATTTTCTCTTTGATTTGGTATATGATAGTCCCATTTTGCATTGCGGAGTTGTCGGGAAAACGCGTCCAAAGTCTGCTGTCCAAACACTGTGAAAATGTTGTCTTTTCGCGATTTCCGGTGAAATGGCACATTTTCGGAAGGAAGACAACTAGGCGAAAGTTGTCCGAAATGGCGCGTTTAAGATAGAAAAAAAGATGGTGTGAAGATTGAAGCTTGTTGCAAATTCTAGAACCGGAACAGCGAATCCGGGCGTTGGAAAAAAGTGAGTTTTCTCCGCTTTAAAGCTTCTATGGTTTTTGACGAATGAAGTATGTAAAAATATGATTTTTATATAATGAGAAGAATAAAAATATGATTTTTATAATATATAGATAGAAAAAATTTGATCTTTATATATGTGGCGAAATAAAAATCTGATTTTTATTATATATATGTTGAAATAAGAATGTGATTTTTATAGTGATGATATAAAAATTCGATCTTTATTATGTAGGAGGTATAAAAATATGATTTTTATTATGTAGAAGAAGCAAAGTTGTGATTTTTATATGAGTGGAAATATAAAAATATAATCTTTATTATATGAACAGCGGTATAAAAATAGAATTTTTATCTATATAATATCAATATAAAAATGTGATTTTTATCCATGTAGTGGCTACGGACAATGAAATTGACAAAAGACGAGCGCGACGAAGATTTCTGAAAATGGAGAGTCATGGTGCAGGTTTAGCTAATCAGTGATAACTTCTCACCTTAAATTTTCCATTTCTAGTTAAAATATATACTAGGATGCAGACGGTGCTTTGCAGCACCCGTCGTATACAGACCATGGATGGCTTGTATGTTTGACTGTTTGTTGTGGTGAAAATTGATTGTGTGATGTGAAATGAAATAAAATATTTATATAGTTAAAAAAATATAATTTTTTAACGGGTATGTGAATAGATAAAAATCTGTGTTTGTTGATTTGAAACCCCACACGGGTATTGGGATAAAATATGGCATACACTAATCCCACTAATTAGTTGTATTTCGATCGATTGATTGACAGACTGTTATAAGCGTTAGATATTTATATTTAATGCTTATGCAGTTGTGTGGTGCACTTTGGATGATTGTTGATTATATATCGTTGCTATTATATACATGTGTTGGGTGGAATCCATATAATTAACATTATATGGTAATTGATTGGGCCTCATTCCAATTGGGAAAATAAAGAATATTAGAATATAAAAATAGTCATGTGTTGACGATGCTCATGTGTTGAGAATGTTCATGTATTGAGTAAAATATTTTAACAATAAAATTTACATCTTCATCATATTTAAGATTAGAAACTACTTTATGGTTGGAGTCTAATTAAAAATCAAACGATAGATACCATAATTTTATAAAATATATTACATAACAAAAATAGTCATGTGTAGACAGTACTCATGTGTTGAGATTAGTCATGTGTTGAAAGAAATATAGATTCATGTGTTGAATAGAATAAATATTCATTTGTTGAATAGAATAACGAATTTATTGAAATATATAAAGCAGTGTTGATTAGAGTTGCGCTATTTTGACGTGAGCGATATTTATATCGATTATGTTCGTTTTTATAATGAATATAGAAAAGGTAGTGATTTCAAAATATAACGTTTTGAAAATATTATCATTTATATAGTAATGATATGAAATATTCAATTTCGATTTGAAATTGAATATAGAGTTGAAATGGTTTTGAAAACGAATTTGAAATTGAATATAGAGTTGAAATGGTTTTGAAATCTAACGGTTGGATTTGGAATTATGTCCAAATCAAATTTGGAAAAGGTCGTTGTAAGTGCAGTTCGATGGCCGTTAATGGAAATCGACTGTACGGGCCTTGATAAAATTATTAAAAATATCAATAATTAGTGTAAAATCATAAGAAATGAATTGGAAAGAACTGGGGTGAAAATTCCTACATTTGAAAAGATAAAAATAGATTTTCATCGAAATGAACTAGTTTTGAACTCGAATTAAAATCAATTTATTTTTGAAATAAATAAATTGAATTTGAATTGGTTTAACCAGAATTTCCAATATATATAAAGTGGAAGTGGATTTGAATCGAAATTGTCTTTGGAATATTTCGATGTTGGATTCCGTGATTATACAGATATTGTTATGGGAATTTGAAAGATATATTTATATCGTTATTTCCAATACGATATTTGTTGGTATCAGAATCCGATATTGAATATAAGCCGGTATATTTTCTATTCAGAGCCTTGTATTTAATATCAAATGCGATTTGGGTTTGTCGTGAATTGGGTTTTAGGTGACATTGGTTCTTTAACCCAGTTAAAGACAGGATATTGATTTTTGAGAAGATTAAAACTAAGTGGAGTTTTAATGAATCTTTAATTAGATTGAAAGTGAATTGATAATTTAAACTATCAAATCTGAAAAGTGATCGAGAATGGAGTATCACCAGTTTTGCTCCAAGGCGATAGTTAAACCTTTAATTAGATTTGAACGTGAAATGGTAATTAATTTTACCAATAACACTGTGGTGTTAGATATGGAGTATTACCAGTTTTGCTCCATGGGATGAATAGGTTGGGATTGGGAAGTAAAATGAATAATTACTTCGGTGTGGTTCGCTAATCCCGACTAGTTTAAAAAACCATAATATGGTTTGAAATGATATCCAAAGGAAGATTAAAGAATATATTTAGAAGAATTTATCTTTGATAAAATTAATGGGAACCTTTCCCTAAGAATGTGAAAATTTGAATAAAAGAATATTCTGAATTGGAATGAGGCGTATGTTGTGTTTGTGTAACACGTGTTTATTATATACACGGGTTATTCGGAAAGGCCGGTTTATACCCATTCTGAATAACCGATTCGACGATATGTCGAAGATGAAGACGGTGGTTGAAGACCGGAAGTCTTCACATCGTTTGGGTGATTACTGATGATCTTGATTGGGCTGTACACCCAAGATGGGGGAATCAGTTGGTGATTATCCAAATGTACTTGGAGATCGATGGATATGCGAGGAAAGTGCCTCCGGTTTCGTTCAGACCCAAAACGAACTTGTAAATGGACTGTGTGCCTGACATTGGATTTTACTTTGTGTTGATTGATCTCTATTAAATATACATCTGTTTGGCGGCGGAGAATTTATTCTCTTGCTTAACGCCCTTCTCTGAGACGTACGAGCTCAGAGGTTGTATATCGATGGACATCAGTCGCATGGCATGAATTGCCTGTGTGGCACGCCTAAGTGGCAAATGATCTAGGCTTCTGTTGAAAAGCAAAGTCTTGTGGTTGATGATCAAGCACGGCCTGTGTGGCGTAGCTTTGTGTATAACGTGAATTCGCGAGCCTCACACCTCGGTATGAGTCAAAAATGGGATAAGGACCCAAGGAGTGCACGACGTTTCTTTCTAGCTAGTGGTGGTGTCAGTGCTTAAACTGACTGACATTTATATACATTTTCACCTATGTGGTTGTTGGAATGCGAGGCGCCTCGGATATAGGTCTGTTAGGACCGGGAAACGTGTGTTCAGGAATTGCCAATCCTCAAAAGTAAGAGAGGACCGGCCTTGGAGGTTCCAAAGGATCATAGTGGGGTCCTGAGACATTTGCTAGAGTGTCTCGAATCGGAGAGGAGCTTGCCCCTTGCCTCGACTCATGACGATAATCCAATTTCCAATACGTGATATTGCGGTTTTATTTATAGAGCCTAGTATGGCGACATGATAGATGGTACCCATGCCGCCTATGATTGATATTTATGATTTAAATTGTTTTGACACTATACACTTATAATAGTATCAAATGATTTGTTTTGAACGTACCAAGCATGTTCGGCTATTATAAGGGAAAACCCTATCCTCCGGCTTGCGTTGCATTGTGTGATGGGACCTGGGTCTTATAATAGCTTCATTTTTCGAAAAAGCATTGCGTTGTTTATTATATGCACTGGTGTTCTTGGGAGGAAACCCGTTCCGTGTTATATGGCGTGGTCCCTTGAATTACTCTCTTTTAAAGTAAAGTTTGAAATAACTGTTTTAGTTCTCACACCAGTCACATGACTGACCTGGAGTTTATTGTTTTAACCTAAACTCTGGGTGCACTTATTTTCCGTACGGGCAGCTAATAGTTTTGGTTTTGCTGATTTATATTCACAGGATCCTGATTTACAACTGGAACGATACTCGGAAAGCTCTGTTTCTGTGTATTACTTCTAATTGTGTTTTGTATTGTTTTTCTGTTGCGATGTATTTAAATGTAATTTATTGTAATCTCTGATATTTAGTAAATGTGTAATATTTATTCATGCTCTGTACATTCTTGTATTCTGATGGAATTGTTGTAATAAACAATGAAATGTTCTTCTGTTTGCGTTCCGATGTGGCTTGTTTTCATCTCAATCCGGGCTTTCCTTCACGGGGAAGTTCGGGTCGTTATAACAAATGTCAATAAATGATGAACATCGGAAGTATGAAGACTAAAGATTATTATCTCTTGATTTTATTTTCTATACAAGATTTGTTTGAGTAATATTGTCAATGAGATACATATTTATGGATCCATAAGTATCATCCTCAAAGTAATATTTGAAAGTTTTAATGAGGTATTATCTTGATCTAGAAGAATCAAGCAGCACATCAAGGAATAACATCTCAAATATGTTATTTAAGTTAATCTGTATTTTTATCCTTAACTAAGGTTTTTCCCACTGGGTTTTCCTTTGTAAGGTTTTTTACTAAAGAATTATACTGATCCAGAAGTATCATTCTACATTTAATGTAGTATTTTATTAAAAATATATTTTTGTACTCTTTTTCCTTTACTAAGATTTTTCCCATAGGGTTTTAGTGAGGCATTACATTGATCCTGAAGTATAGAACTCTTAGAAGAAATATCATTTTAATTTGGTATTCACAATTTCAAGAGTTGCACTCTTTTTCTCGATCAAGGTTTTTTCCATTGGAATTTCCTAATAGAGGGTTTTAACAAGGCAACAAACAATATCTATGTCATTCGAATAGATATTTGCAAGCAATATACTATGAGGGGGAGCAACAATCTTTCAAAGGGGATAATTTCAAGCTACTATAAGAGCATTCAAGATTTTGAAGACACATATTCAAGGAGGAGTGCTAAAGTTACCTTTATAATCCATATAAAGAAAAATCACAAACTGGATTTGTGTTTACAAACAACTATGCAGCTATTTCATGGAGATCTACAAAGCAAATATTGGTAGTAATATCATCCAATCATTATGAAATACTAGCACTACATGAAGCAAGTCAAGAATGTGTTTGGTTAAGATAATTAATTGAACAAATTCGAAGCACATGTCAACTTTCCTTAACTACAGAAGGATCAATTATTTATGAAGACAATGCAGCATGCATAGCTCAGATTCAAGCAGGATATATGAAGGGTGATATGACAAAACACATTTCTGCCAAATTCATTTTCACACATGAGCTCCAAAAAGGGACAATAAGATGGAAGTGAAGCAAATCCAATCCCAGAAAAATGTAGTAGTTCCATTCACGAAGGCACTTCCAAAATCAACATTGAAGAAGATGATATATGAAATTGGTATGCGCCGCTTGCATCGCCAAACTATTTGAATAATGCATTACGAATTAGGGGGAGCATATATTATGTTGTAATGTACTCTTTTCCTTCACCAATATTTTTTTCCAATATGTTTTTATTAGTAAGGTTTTTAATGAGGCATTATTTTGATCCAAAAGTATCAACCCTCATTGGAACATTGTCAATATGTTACCTAAACATGAAATAAAAATCGTACTCTTTTCCTTGTTTATGATTTTTCCCACATGGTTTTTCATAAAAAGGTTTTTAATGAGGCAATTAATCTTATCATATTTACATACGCATATTCAAGAGGGAGTGTTGTAATATATATGAGTGAATATGCTTTTATCATATTCTGTTTAGTCCCACATTGTGGGATAAGTTTTACTCCAAGCTCTCAAGCCTTTATATAAGGAGCTCATGTAATGTAAATAGTGTACTAATTTTGGGAATGAATAAAAGTACCTTCTTTCTCCTCCTCTAATGGCTTTCTAATTGTATATTGTTTACAACATGTAACACTTTTTACTATATATATATATATATATATATATATATACATACATGTAATTGGATTCTATCTTAATTTCATGCATTAAATAAATTTTCCTTTTTAACAGTAAGTTGTTATTCCTGTTAATTGGTTATATATGAATTCTTTCTCTATAATTTATTTCCCATGAATTCCATTTTATTTAGTTCCTTTCCATTGCATACATAGGCTCGACATTTGAATTTCAAATTATGTTTGTACTCGTTCATATTAGCTCAAATTTGTACAAACTTTATATGGAAAGGACATAATGGCACATGTCCTATTGCTTAATTTTGACAATAGCAAAAATGTTTATTTTTTACGGTTTGTAAATTTCAATTATTTAATTGTATAAAGATGCTAGGTATTATGCCACTAGCAATCACAACCTAAAATAATTCTTTTGTAAGTTTTCTCCTACAATTAAGTGGTCTAAATAGCGCTGAGGTCTTAATACTTCATTTCAAATCCTTGAGATGCTAATCCATTTTTTTAAATCTTCCATCTTTGTCTTCCTCATAAATGCAGTCCATTCATTATTTTAATGTATACATAAAACAAGACCATTCTATGGATACTTATTTAATTCCTTCAAGATCCTTCAAGCTTGAAAATATATCCATTTTTTTCAAATCAATTCCTGTTTTCAATCACTCCCCAAAACTAGTTACAAATTTATTGCCTATTAAATTTGCAATTAATGTCCATGAACCATTATTATGTTACTTATTGTACACCCACCCACACCCACCCACACACACACACATACATACATGCATACATATATATATATATATACATACATACATATATATATATATATAGCCAATCGCTAGATACACTCGTAATCGTATTAATTCCTACCTTAACTATCTAGGCAATCTTGTTTACAACCAAACCTTATTTTAGAAATCTTTATACTTCACCAACTTTTCCAATATAAACCTCTGGGACCGACACCAATTTTTTTAGATTATGTTGTACAACTTAATCTGACTTAATCGTAGAATCTAATACTAAATCACCTAATCTTCTATACTTATTTACTTAAGGGTTATTTCTTTTTATGAAGTGTAATTTTAGGAGTTACACAAAATAAATATAATTTACAGACCATTGTTATATTATTATTACTATTCGAACTGGCACAAATTCAAAAACTGCGTTTAAAGTTTCATCAAAACCTGAAAGGTCAAATTTTTGCATTTTCCCTCCAAAATATAAATCTTTGCGAAGAGTTTAATGCTTACTGAAGTAAATATCAATACATTCATTCTTTATTAAGAATATCATTTATTTCAGAATGGTGCAATAAAGAATTAAATGGCTCTTTTGAAACCAACAAAGTTTTGGAAACATGAACTTAATGTTCTAAAATAAGAGAAAATTAAATTTTCTTTTTAACACTTATTTGAATGTCGACCTTTAACACTTAAAAAAAAGATCAATATTTTACCTAATAGTTTTAATGACTAGTAAAACAACAACTTATTCTATTTTTAAAATATAATCTTAATTAAATACTAAAAAAAGAGTTAGGCGACAATTCAGTCTCTAAAAATATCTAGTGACAATTATTGCTATATTTTCAAAATATGTTTTTTTGGGTATAACCGACCGATTTTATAGTGATCCATAACACTTTTTTATTATAACCAATAATAAAAATTGATTGTGGTTAACAATCAACTAATCGGTTTTTAAGGTGGGTCGTTCACCGCTAACGGAGTTTATAGTGTTTCGTCCACTCTACCAAATTGGCTTACAATGTTGGAGCTAGCTAACTTACTAGACTATAATAAAAATTGCTCCACGCAGAGAGTCACATGATATTTTGCATATTACAAACTCATATAAATCACATGATACATAGATCCAAAATTACGTACAAGTGCCAAATATTACAGGTAAGGCTAAAAAGAAAACTCTTCAAACTACACCCATAAAATGTGGCATCCATGTTACAGACCTTGAGGACTTTGAAATAGGAAGCATGGGAACCCGAACTAACATAGTAGACTGCAAATCTAGGGCCACACAAAAATGAAGATCAGCAATACCAAGGGCAGAAGACCTTTCCATCACCAATTTCCATCACGCACAGTAACGATTGCAACATTAACATCACACTGCAGATGAATAAACATTCGGAGAAGTGAAAGAAACATATAACAT
Organism: Allium sativum; assembly: GCA_030737875.1. Lineage (NCBI taxonomy): Eukaryota > Viridiplantae > Streptophyta > Magnoliopsida > Asparagales > Amaryllidaceae > Allium > Allium sativum. The sequence goes on along the minus strand of CM060925.1, from coordinate 297,901,672 downwards.
AATGAATTACCATCTCGAAAAGGCACCAAAGATAGCAACCATTCGAGAAGAGCATGAAACATCCCATGCAAACAAATGGTGCACGAAGGCATCATTGCGATACCATAGAAAATTACTTGAGCATAGACAAGAATAACATACCAAAAGAAGAATGTAATCAACCCAATAAACCACCAAAACCAACATTACGTGCCTAGGCATCCATGCGCCAGAGAAGGTAGTTAAACATGACCAAAACAAAACCATGATATCAGAGGCAAGAAATATGAGAAGAAGAAGCTAAATATGCTCATCACCATGCAGAAACTTCCTAATACCACTGTCAAAACAAAAGCATCCACCCACACACACCGCATCCGATCTAGCTCACTGGTGCAACAAATAAGTGCAAGCCGAAACCACAGACCAATGGTCACAAGATCACATCACAACAAAACTGGAAAAATAACAAAGACCACAAACAACCCTAATACTCAAACTACATGAACATTATTCACCAAGTAATGAAAAGATCCTAATCACAAGGAATAGAGGTAGCACATTACAACATACGTTTGTTGTGATACCTGAATTCTACCGGTAAAGTTGTAAGGGAAAAATCTGAGAACCAGACAGGGCCACCACACATAGATAGCAACAAAAGATCGCCAGAAACTAACAAACTAGGCAAGTAGAAAACCATTAATAAGAAAATTAGAACAACTCACCATAAACTCGAACTGGAGCACAACAGTAACTACAATCGATCCCGTGACTCAAACCACTTGTTCGTAATACACCAAGCAATGCATAGCTCCAAATTGCAAGATAACTAGAGGTGGTACACTACAGTCGTCGTTCAAAAGTGGAGACCGAAAGCAAATAGTCACAAGTCACAACAGAAATTCACAAAGTTCCAATCAGGGACACTGCGCTCAGTTTGTAGCTGAAAATGGGAGTGGGGTAATGGTTTTGCGGAAAGAGTGATGAGGAAGGAAAAAAATTAGGTGCGAAGGAAAAAAGGGTTCAGATTTAGAATTAAAACAGAGAGGCTAGGCTACTACGTAGACGAAAGCAGACATTAAGTTGAGGAGATGTTAAGGTAATTGATTAGCAGGTAGATCGGAAAAAGAAGAGGGAAGAGAAATTAGATCTAAAGAGTAAAATGGGAAAGAGAAAATGAAATGTCTGTCGCCGTTAACATAAGGTTGAGGAGATGAAAATTCAAAATATGTTGTTACTTGCAAAAAAACACTTTTTGAATCATTATTCAAAGTTTGCATACCTTTTAGCAATAAAGCTTAAGAGACTCTTCGGGTAGTTATACATATACATATACACACACACACACACACACACACACACACACACACACACACACACACACACACATATATATATATATATATATATATCAGAACTTTTATTTCTATGTGTATTTTAAATCTCACACTTAATCTATATTTTGAATTTTGAGAATTTTTTATTATTATCCATGGATGTTTCTTTAAAAACATAACCATACATTTTAATTTTTTTGCATCTCTAAATATAATTTTTCAAAATTCATTTAATAATCATTGATTACATAATTTATTTATCTAGAGTAATTAATGGTAACTTCCATCCTATTCTTGTCAGTCCTCGCAGAATGCCCATTATTATCAGGAAAAATGTCAAATATTCCTTTATTTTACGTATTCCAATAACTCTTCTCTTCACTTTCCAGTTAAGCAGATTTTCTCTATTGATCCTACATCTTCTCTTCTACCCACTTAATTCTTAACTAAATTTCACATCTATAGTCGCAACCATTACAAAGTTTTGAAGGAAAGAACTTTATAAATTTATTTACTTTACGTGAAATTTAATGTATAATATATCGGTAAAAAAAAGAAAATTGAATTTTTCTGCAAAAAATTAAATTTTAGAAGATGTTACATGGAAACTGTAAAAACTACAAATTTACCATTAAAATTTTCACTGCTTGTCACTGTTTAAACAACATACATATCTTTTCTATTTAAAACCCATAAATGTAGATTTTTACAGCTATTGGGTTACCATTAACCTTTTATCCATTTAAAGAATTCATCTTTTGTTTTCTTAAAAAATATACTTATTGTTTGTATAACAGAAGAAATAATAAATTTCTCAAAATTTCTCCTAAAACATTTATGTTTTCAAAAATCATATTTCAAATTTCCTTCAAAATGGAATTATTACATAACTTGAGATTATCAATGAAATGTTATACAGTCACTTCAAAATTTCATTTTACAAAATATATTTGTGGTATGCCAAAAATCATTTTTGTAAGTTTTCTAGCAATGCTTTTTGCCAACAGTAAACTTGTGTGAAGGACAAAAAAAGAAAAAAGTTTGCCTAGAAGGACAAGAGCCAAAAAAGTTGCTCAAAAAGTCAACTTTTAGTGTAAAGTGGAAAAACAAGGGGCCCCCCTGAATTCCACCATTTTCACTAGAAAATGTCCTTTTGAGCAAAATTTTTGCCTCTTGTCCTTTTGAGCAAACTTTTTGTCCTTATGGCAAAAATACCCTTTTGCTAATTTGAAAAAACACATTTATTCCTTTCGTGTTATATCTATTATCTTTTCAATAAAGATTGATGTCTATTTTTTCACAGAAGTCTATTTCTTATCTTTATTCCTTTCTTTTGTATTCCTATTATTTTGTCTCTTAACATTTCTAATAGATACCTTAGAAATGTCCTTTATGTCCATTTTAACCATTTAAAGTAATGCTCCTTCTTATGGATATTTAATTTCTCATTCCTAGTCAAATATTCATACCTTCACATAAATGGTCTTACTTACTTCATTGATATTTTCCGTTTTTAACATCCTTTCACTTATTGACCATTTAGTACATTTTAAAATTTCGAATTATCATATTTATTACTATGGAAGTTTTTACCATTTAAGAAAAGATGTACTTTCGTTTTCCTTTAAACTCAAGATTTCCTTATGAAATGAATATAAATTTGTCCTTACTTCCAGTTATCCTAATGTACATATGTTCCAAATTATTTCTACTTATTTCTTCCTTATCTCACCCATAAATGATAATCAAGTCACCAAATTGATTTCCATTTCTTACTTATTAAATGCGAAGTTTCAATCCTTCCCACTTTTCCAACTGATCTATGGTTCTTACAGCTATTATGTGCTTACAAATTTCTAAATCGATAAGGGAGTTGTTAAACCGCTGTCTGGTATCTAGGGTATTTCTAGAAATTAAGGTCAATCCTTTCCTAGAAGGACTTACATATACTATTTTATAGAGATACACGTACTTTAAATAAATAAATATACTTATATATATACATATATATATATATATAGTAAAACATTTCAAACTCTCTTTTAAAATAACTAGTATGACTCACACACGTAGAGTCTCCCTATAATTGGGTAACCTAGGCTCTGATATCATATGTAACAAACCGCCTAGAATGCGTCTAAATCCCGACCCAGGAAGGGCCCATCATAACTTAGTGCCACTCCAAGCAAGTCGTTGGTTTCTATAAGAAATAACATAACCAAACTAAAAACAAAATCAGAATCTCACAGTGGTTGGGAAAAAATATAATAACCAAAATAAATGTACTCGTTCATAAAAACCATAATGATGTCGGTTATATTAAGATTTCCAAATGTTATAACAAGGTACATCAATAATATCCCATAAATACAAATAACAAATAGACATAGTAATAATTGAGGTAAAATCTCTAACGCCTAGTTCCAGTCTTCATCACATCATTAATCAAGCTTTCCCACCCACTAACCTGCGTTGTTAAGAGGAGGGAGGTCAGAACAACAATGTTCTAGTAAATGAAAATCACATTAGTTTAAAGGAATCTATTTCCTATACTTGACAGTTTAAATATGTCAGGTCATGTCTCGGCAAATTTAACACACAATCATGCACATCTAATAATTTGACGAACTACCTACATTCGCTTAAGGCAAGCATATATATAAGGGAAGATTTCTATGATCATTTAATACCCTTTGAGGCAGACTACCATTTGGTCATTTAAGGCCATTGATATTTATTTTATGGGCAGATTCCTCTTATGATCAATTAATACCCTACGACGGACCCTAGTTACTTAAGACCACTTTTTCTAATCATCAACGTCATTAAATATACTATTAATGCAAATCAAGAGATAGTCAGTAGTCACTTATTACCTCAGGATGGAAGATGACTAACCATCATTTATGACCTTTCCCCGGCTGACCCATGTGTTACTATCTAGCTGTCATTAGTGGTGAATTCCTAGCCATTTAGTACTTCCCTTAGATAGGCGGTTTTCTTTTCATAATTGGCGGAACTCTTAGTAGCACATCCCCAGGTCAACCCTTACATAAATCTTTATAAGAAGCGAACAAATTCCAGAGAACTACCTCACTGATTCGAAATCATTTAGGGCCATTTAATACATCATTAGCTTATACTAAAAAGGAAAACGCAATGACCACTTAAGAGCTAATAAGGGCTGGCCCAATGACTTCATCCATTTTAAAGAATAAACATTAGAAGAGTCCTAATGTCATAACCACTTAATTGTTTGGAGTTAAGATGATGGTGATGATGGTTATGATGACAACAACTTTGATTTTGATTTAACTATTATTGTTGTAAAATATATGCTAGCACTATTATATATACACACACACACATATTTGTAGGAATTATACACAAGTATTGATTATTGAAGATTGCACAACTTAAAGATTCAAGATGGTAGATTACAAAGAAGAAGAGTTCAAGATCGAAGACTCATGAATAACAAGAATTAAAGAGTTCAAAAAAATATGATAAGTTATAGAGTCTAGAATTATTGTTAAAACTCCATAATGACATCGAACCTTTATTTCAAATCTCTTATCATTTTTATTTCATAATTTTCTTATTCTTATTGATTTAAAAATTACTTCATATTAAAAAAAATATTGTAATAACCCGGAAATCTGAGCAAATTTAAAATTTTTATTTTGGCAATTTTAGTGAATTTTGAATATTTAAAATGAATTATTTTAAATAATAACGATGAGAAATTTATTTTGAATAGAAATAGAACGTATATATTTATATAGATCGTCATTAGAATATAAATATTTTATTTTAATTATAAAAGGAATTGAAAATGGCGCGGTAGTTCGAAAATTCGATTTCAAAGTTCAAATGAATGTACAGGATTCAAAATAAACCGGATTTTAGAGAAGCCAAAAATATTAGAATCTAATCGAGAATATCTTTCCAATGAATCCGAAAAATCAAAATTTCATAGCGGGAACCAAAAGTTACGTCCAGTTGAAAATTCAGAATAGTCGCTATGGAATTTTGGCCCTTAAAAATGGAAATTTTGCAAACGAGCTCTGTTTTCGACGAAACCACTTTTGTTGGATCTGTGATGTCAAGTTATTGCCAGATTCCAAAATTCATAATTTTTCGAATCAATATGTGAGCGTGGCGAAGTAAAACATGTTTTAACAGTTTAAGTTAATTTTGATCGACCAGAAAATGGCCATTTTTCAAACGGCCTCAGAATTCGACGAAATTAGTTTTGTTAGGACCATATCGTCAATACGAAGCTAGAAATAATTTTTCTGGAATTTTTAGAGTCCGTGTGTGGCCCTGGTAAATTGAAATGCGCGTTTGAATTGAATATATAAAAACTTATATTTTAAATTCAATGAACACTGATCGAATTGGCCTATGAAACATATCCTATTGTGTTCAAATGGGGGTAATTAGCTAAGGACGACGGTAGTTGGCCTTGATTTGAGATTCGAATTAAAAGTCAACTTTAAGGAATATATTAATTAATTAAATAAATAAATAATATTATATATAATATACCCTCCCCCAAATATCTCGTTAAACCAAAATGCCCTGCCCATTTTCAAAACCCAAAACCACCACCCCCTGACCCCAAATCGTTCGACGCCTTCACTTCCTCGGCCACCGCGCCAGAGCCGCCGCCCTCCGACCTACCACCGCCGGCCTCCCCCATGACCCCGCTCTCCCCTCCTCCGTGAAGACCGACGGACCCCAAAGCAGCACTCATCCCCTCCATTGAAACCGACCCTCAACACCCCGACGCCCCTAGATCGACCGTACCGCGAGCACCATGCTCCTCCGCCCTCGTCTTTGACCACCTGCCGCCAACTTCCCTCCGCTCAGCGCCCTACTCCGTCGCCTCAAGCAGCCGGTGTGCCCTCTTCAATTGAAATTCGATTTTTACAGAGAAAGTAAAGCAAGTTTTTAATTTATTTATTCCTTTTTATATACATTGAAGGAGTGTTTAAATTATTGAATTTATTTTCAGTTTTTGTATGAAATAATCTTTAAAATCAAATCTGATTTGTACGTATGAAAGGTCGAATTTATTCTCGGTTTGTAATGTAATAAAAATTCGATTTTCTTTGTATGTACAACGCGAAAAGTTATGATTTTTGTTCATAGGAAAAATATAATTTTTATATAGTGGAGATAATAAAAATATAATATTTATATAGTAGAGATTGTAAAAATATAATTTTTATATAGTAGAGATAATAAAAATGTGATTTTTATATATGTAGTGAATACGGACGGCGAAAGTAACAATGGGAGACACGACAAAGATTTCCTACCTTTGAAGAGTCGCGGTGCATTGGTTTAGCTAATTTGTGAGAACTCCTCACTTTTATTTAGATTTCTAGTTGAAATATATGCTAGGATGCAGACGGTGCTTAGTAGCACCTGACACCCGTCGTCCACAGACCATGGATGATTTGTTTGTGTGATTGTTTGTGTTGTGAAATTTGACTGTTGATTATGATGAATAAAATATATATATATTCATGTGTTGAAATAATATATATATATTCATGTGTTGAAATAAAAAATATATATATTCATGTGTTGAAGTAAAATAAATATGCATTTACAAATCGAACGATTTGTTTATGTACACCGATTTGACTAATATTGATTGGGGCGATAAATTTTACACATCGCCCAACTGCACAAATAAAATATGTATTTGATTGATTGAAACCCCACACGGGTATTGGGATGATATTTGACGTACACTAATCCCGATCGTTTAGTTGTATGTCAATCGATGGGTTGACAGACTGTGTAAGCATTAATTATTTATATTTAAAGCTTATGAAGTTGTGTGGTGCACTCTGGATGATGGTTGGTGATTTATCGTTGCTATTATATACATGTATTGTAGAAAATCCATATAATTAACATTATATGGTAATTGATTGGGCCTCATTCCAATTTGGGAAATAAGGAATATTATAAAAATAAATTCATTGTTGAGTAGAAATAAATTCATGTGTTGAATAGAAATAAATTCATGTGTTGAATAGAAAATATATTCATGTGTGGAATAGAAATAAAAATTCATGTGTTGAATAGAATAAATATTCATGTGTTGAATAGAATAAATATTCATGTGTTGAATAGAATAAACATTCATGTGTTGAATAAAGGCCGTGTTGACTAGATTGACGCCATTTTGACGTGAACGATATTTATATCAATTTTATTCATTTTTATAATGAATATAGAAAAGAAAGTGATTTCAAACTATAACGTTTTGGAAATATTATCATTTGTATATCGATGATGTGGAATATTCAATTTTGATTCGGAATTGAATATGAAGTTGAAATCGTTTCAAAAACGAATTTAAAATGATTTATAAAATATGTTTTGAAAGGAAATCGACGAAATATATATAATATATATATTGTATATATATAATGGCCTGAATAGAATGCGCCGTGCCGCGGCAGTTCACGAATTTCGACCATTGACTTCGAATGGATATTACGGGAGATCCAACCATCGAATTCTCCTAAAACTGGAACAATTGGTTCGTATCGAAAAGATCTTTCTAACGAATATTAGAGATTTGAAATCTAATGGTTGGATTTGGAATTATGTCCAAATCAAATTTGGAAAAGGTCGCTGTAAGTGCAGTTCGATGGCCGTTGATGGAAATCGATTGTGCGAGCCTTGATAAAATTATTAAAAATGATAATAATTTGTGTAAGATCATAAGAAATGATTTGGAAAGAATTGGAATGAAAAATTCCATATTTGAAACGATAAAAATAGTTTTTTTATCAAAATGAACTAGTTTTGAACTAGAATAATAATTTATTTATTTTTGAAATAAATAAATTGGATTTGAAAGGGTTTTAAAAGAAACCAGAAGTTTTAATAATTGAATTGGAATGGGATGTGATTCTGGGTTTATAGTGAACGGTGTTTTAAAAGACATTGGTTCTTTAACCCAGATAAAGACAGGATATGTTTTCCCAAATTAAGCAATCATTAATATTGATTTTTGGGAAGATTAAAACCGAGTGGAGTTTTAATGAATCCTTAATTGGATTGAAATGATCGAGAATGGGGTATCACCAGTTTTGCACCAGGCGATAGTTAAATCTTTAATTAGATTTGAACGTGAAATGGTAATTGAATTTATCGATAACACCGTGGTGTTAGATATGAAGTATTACCAGTTTTACTTCATGGGATGAATAGGTTGGGATTGGGAAATAAAATAAATGATTACTTCGGTGTAGTTCACTAATCCCAACTAATTTGAATTGATATTCAAAAGGAGATTAAAGAATAAATTTAAAGAATTTATCTTTGATAAAATTAATGGGAACCTTTCCCAAAGTGTAAGAATATTTGAATGAAAGAATATTCTAAATTGGAATGAGGCATATGTTGTGTTTGTGTAACACTTGTTTATTATATACGCGAGTTATTCAGAAAGACTGGGTTTATCCCATTCTGAATAACTGATTCGATGTGTTGTCGAGGCTGAAGACAGTGTTTGAAGACCGGAGGTCTTCACATCGTTTGGGTGATTACTAATGATCTTGAATGGGCTGTACACCCAAGAGGAGGGAATCAGTTGGTGATGGTCCAGACGTACTTGGAGATCGATGGATATGCGAGGTACAAGGTGCCTCCGGTTTCGTTCAGACCTAGAACGAACTTTAAATGGACTATGTGTCTGACATTGGATTTTTTTTGTGTGATTGATTTCTATTAAATATATATCTGTTTGGCGGCGGAGAATTTATTCTCTTACTTAATGCCCTTCTCTGAGACGTACGAGCTCAGGGGTTATATATTGATGGGTATCAATCGCATGGAGTGAATTGCCTGTGTGGCATGCCTAAGTGGCAATTGATCAAGGCTTCTATTGAAGAGCAAAGTCTTGTGGTTGATGATCAAATCACCGCCTATGTGGCATAGCTTTGTGTATGATTCGCGAGCCTCACACCTCGGTTGTGAACCAGAAACGGGATAGGATATCAGGGAGCGCATGTGTTTCCTTATAGATAGAAGTGGCATCAGTGGTTTTACACGCTCTGACGAGTTTGACTTATGTGGTTGTTGCTGTTGCGAGGCGCCTCGGATATATCGGTGATTGTGTGGAGTCATTGGGCTCATTTCCCCAAAGGGCAGGGAAACGCAGTGTCCAGGGTTTAAGTTTAATCCACATCGGTGGACCAGCCCTGACGATCCAAGGGCTCACCTGTGTCTGGGTCCTGAGACATGGGATAGATTGTCTAGAATCGGTGAGGACTATCTTTTGCCTCGGTTCACAGATGGAAATCCAGCTTCCAATATGTGACTTTGCGGTTTTGATTGTATACCTATATATGGCGACATAGTGGTATGGGGCACTTATGCCGTCTATGATTATGATTGAAATTGTTTTGACACTATACACTTACAGTAATAATAAAACATGAAATTTAGCGTATCAAGCATGCTTTGGCTATTATAAGGTAAAACCCTATCCTCCGGCTTGTGTTACATTGTGTGATGGGACCTGGGTCTTATAATATCTTCATTGTTCTTTATTTAGCATTGCGTTGTTGTTTAATGCACTGGTGTTCTTGGGAGGAAACTCGTTCCATGTTATACGGTGTGGTCCCTTGATTTACCTAATTTTAAAATAAAGATTAATAACTATTTTAGTTCTCACACCAGTCACATGACTGACCTGGAGTTTATTGTTTTAACCTAAACTCTGGGTGCCCTTATTTTGACACGGGCAGCTAGTAGTTTTGGTTTTGCAGATTTATATTCATAGGAACTTGGTTTACAGCTAGAATGATATCCGGAAAGCTCTGTATCCGTATATCTCCTTCAGTCGTGCTTTGTATTATTTTCCTCTACTATGTAATTTATTGTAATATTTGATATTTGTTGAATGTATTTTATTTGTTTATACTCTGTATATTCTTGTATTCTGATGGAATTGTTGTAATAAACAATGAAATGTTCTTCTGTCTGCGTTCCGATGTGGCTTGTCCTCAAAACAATCAGGGGTTTCGAACGGTCTTGGTCGGTTTAGCGATCGATTCGGATCGAGCGAAATTCCTTTCCATTACAGTTTGGTATCAGAGCTTTGGTTTACAGAGCTCGGAGAACAAGACACATTAGAACCATACGAAAGAATTCATCAGAGATTGGATTAGTAATATCCAATAAGAATGACTCATTAGAGATGGGATCAGTAGTATCCTAGAACGAGTGTGAAGAGTATATTTTTAAAATGAAGACAAGTTTTGTTTTGAAATTTAAATCATTTTATACATATCTGAATATTTATTTGTATTGAATTTGGGCAATCCAATATATAAAGATTTTGCATATACGTCTGATCCATGTGTATTCGAAGTTTTAATATACTGGATAGATATAGAATCACACTCTAGTCGCCTGGAGATGATTCTGATGACGAGGCCTCATCATCAGTGTCTGTGCTCGAGTGACGAAAGTGGGATTTCTATATATTTCCAACTGACTGGTGTGAGAACCAAAATTAGATAGGGCTTATTGTTATGATTTGGCATCAAAAATGTGATTTTTGACTAGATATCAAAATTATGAATTTGAAAAGTTAATTAACTAATTGATTGATGGTTGTGTTGTTTGATTATTGTTTGATTAATTAAAATCTGAACCTTTAGCCAAATTGAACCAAATAGTGAGTTGTATTGAAAATTTATCGCATCTGCATACATGTACGTGTACTTACATTGAACAGGTCATAGCAAGGAGGCTAGAACAAAAGAATAAAATTGTTTGCCCGACAAATAGGTACATGTTTACAAATTTATTGGGTTTGGATGATTTTATGAGCCGATTGGCTAGCCGCTTAGCTGTTTCTTTTTCTTTTTGGATTGACGAGGGCCATGGGAGGCTATTTGAAATATCCCGAAGCTCCCGGTGCAGGGGAGGTTATGGCGAAATTTTTCGAAAATTTAGGGTGTTAGCCAAATTTTTGAAAAAATTGAAAAATTCTTAGAAACTGAAAAGTTGAAGAACTTAAGCCGTAATAAAAATATTGGAAGTTGAGTTGATTTGTTAAACAACTTTTGGCTTCGTTCCTTTTCGGGGACGAAAAGTTTTAAGTGGGGGAGATTGTAATAACCCGGAAATCCGAGCCAATTTAAAATTTTTATTTTGGCAATTTTAGTGAATTTTGAATATTTAAAATGAATTATTTTAAATAATAACGATGAGAATTTTTTTTTGAATAGAAATAGAATGTATATATTTATATAGATCGTCGTTAGAATATAAATATTTTATTTTAATTATAAAAGGAATTGAAAATGGCGCGGTAGTTCGAAAATTCGATTTCAAAGTTCAAATGAATGTACAGAATTCAAAATAAACCGGATTTTAAAGAAACCAAAAATATTAGAATCTAATCAAGAATATCTTTCCAACGAATCCGAAAATCAAAATTTCATAGCAGGAATCAAAAGTTACGTCCAGTTGAAAATTCAGAATAGCCGCTATGGAATTTTGGCCCTTAAAAATGGAAATTTTGCAAACGAGCTCTGTTTTCGACGAAACCACTTTTGTTGGATCCGTGATGTCAAGTTATTGCTAGATTCCAAAATTCATAATTTTTCGAATCAATATGTGAGCGTGGCGAAGTAAAACGTGTTTTAACAGTTTCAGTCAATTCAACAAGAAAATGGCCATTTCTCAAACGGCCTAAAAATTCGACGAAATTAGTTTTGTTAGGACCATATCGTCAATACGAAGCTAGAAATAATTTTTTTGGAATTTTTAGAGTCCATGCGTAGCCCTGGTAAATTGAAATGTGCGTTTGAATTGAATATATAAAGACTTATATTTTAAATTCAATGAAAACTGATCGAAACGATCGAATTAGCCTATGAAACATATCCCATTGTGTTCGGAATGAGGGTAATTAGCTAGGGACGACAGTCGTTGGGCTTGATTTGAGATTCGAATTAAAAGTCAACTTTAAGGAATAGATTAACTAATTAAATAAATAATATTATATATAATATACCCTCCCCCAAATATCTCGTTAAACCTAAATGCCCAGCCCATTTTCAAAACCCGATACCACCACTCCCTGACCCCCAAATTGTTCGACGCCTCTGCTTCCTCGGCCACTGCGCCAGAGCCGCCGCCCTCTGACCTACCACCGCTGACCTCCCCCACGACCCCGCTATCCCCCTCCTCCGTGAAGACCGCCGGACCTCAAAGCAGCACCCATCCCCTCCATTGAAACCGACGCTCAACACCCCGACGCCCTAGATCGACTGCACCGCGAGCACCAGGCTCCTCCGCCCTCGCCTTTGACTACCTGCCGCCAACTCCCCTCCGCCCAGCGCCCTACTCCATCGCCTCCAGCAGCCGGTGTGTCCTCCTCAATTGAAACTCGATTTTTACAGAGAAAGTAAAGTAAGTTTTTAATTTATTTATTCCTTTTTATATACATTAAAGGAGTGTTTAAATTATTGAATTTATTTTCAGTTTTTGTATGAAATAATCTTTAAAATCAAATCTGATTTGTACGTATGAAAGGTTGAATTTATTCTCGGTTTGTAATGTAATAAAAATTCGATTTTTATTTGTATGTACAACGCGAAAAGTTATGATTTTTGTTCATAGGAAAAATATAATTTTTATATAGTGGAGATAACAAATATTTATATAGTAGAGATTATAAAAATATAATTTTTATATAGTAGAGATAATAAAATGTGATTTTTATATATGTAGTGAATACAGACAACAAAAGTAACAAAAGGAGACACGACAAATATTTCCTACCTATGAAGAGTCGCGATGTATTGGTTTAGCTAATCTGTGTGAACTCCTCACTTTTATTTAGATTTCTAGTTGAAATATATACTAGGATGCAGACGGTGCTTAGTAGCACCCGACACCCGTCGTCCACAGACCATGGATGACTTGTTTGTGTGATTGTTTGTGCTGTAAAATTTGACTGTTGATTGTGATGAATAAAATATATATATATTCATGTGTTAAAATAAACTATATATATATATATTCATGTGTTGAAATAAAATAAATATATATATTCATGTGTTGAAATAAAATATATATATATTCATGTGTTGAAGTAAAATAAATATTCGTCTACAAATCGAACGATTTGTTTATGTACACCGATTTGACTGATATTGATTGGGACGATAAATTTTACACATCGCCCAACTGCACAAATAAAATATGTGTTTAATTGATTGAAACCCCACACAGGTATTAGGATGATATTTGACATACACTAATCCCAATCGTTTAGTTGTATGTCAATCGATGGGTTGACAGACTGTGTAAGCGTTAATTATTTATATTTAATGCTTATGCAGTTGTGTGGTGCACTCTGGATGATGGTTGGTGATTTATCGTTGCTATTATATACATGTGTTGTAGAAAATCCATATAATTAACATTATATGGTAATTGATTGGGCCTCATTCCAATTTGGAAAATAACGAATATTAGAAAAATAAATTCATGTGTTGAATAGAAATAAATTCACGTGTTGAATAGAAAATATATTCATGTGTTGAATAGAAATAAAAATTCATGTGTTGAATAGAATAAATATTCATGTGTTGAATAGAATAAACATTCACGTGTTGAATAAAAGTCGTGTTGACTAGATTGACGCCATTTTGACGTGAACGATATTTATATCGATTTTATTCATTTCTATACTGAATATAGGAAAGAAAGTGATTTCAAAATATAACGTTTTGAAAATATTATCATTTGTATATCGATGATGTGGAATATTCGATTTTGATTCGAAATTGAATATGAAGTTGAAATCGTTTCGAAAACGAATTTAAAACGATTTATAAAATACGTTTTGAAAGGAAATCGACAAAATATATATAATGTATATATTATATATATAATGGCCTGAATAGAACGCGCCACGCCGCGGCAGTTCGCGAATTTCGACCATTGACTTCGAATGGATATTACGGGAGATCCAACCGTCGGATTCTCCTAAAACCGGAACCATTGGGTTCGTATCGAAAAGAGCTTTCTAACGAATATTAGAGATTTGAAATCTAATGGTTGGATTTGGAATTATGACCAAATCAAATTTGGAAAAGGTCGCTGTAAGTGCAGTTCGATGGCCATTGATGGAAATCGACTAAGCGGGCCTTGATAAAATTATTAAAAATGGTAATAATTTGTGTAAAATCATAAGAAATGATTTGGAAAGAATTGGAATGAAAAATTCCATATTTGAACAGATAAAAATAGTTTTTTTTATCAAAATGAACTAGTTTTGAACTAGAAGAATAATTTATTTATTTTTGAAATAAATGAATTGGATTTGAAAGGGTTTTAAAAGTAATCGGAAGTTTCAATAATTGAATTGGAATGGGAAGTGATTTTGGGTTTATAGCGAACGGTGTTTTAAAATACATTGGTTCTTTAACTCAGTTAAAGACAGGGTATGTTTTCCTAAGTTAAGCAATCATTAATATTGATTTTTGGGAAGATTAAAACCGAGTGGAGTTTTAATGAATCTTTAATTAGATTGAAATGATCGAGAATGGGGTATCACCAGTTTTGCTCCAGGCGATAGTTAAATCTTTAATTAGATTTGAACGTGAAGTGGTAACTGAATTTACCGATAACACCGTGGTGTTAGATATGAAGTATTACCAATTTTACTTCATGGGATAAATAGGTTGGGATTGGGAAATAAAATAAATGATTACTTCGGTGTGGTTCGCTAATCCCAACTAATTTGAATTGATATTCAAAAGGAGATTAAAGAATAAATTTAAAGAATTTATCTTTGATAAAATTAATGGGAACCTTTCCAAAAGTGTAAGAATATTTGAATGAAAGAATATTCTAAATTGGAATGAGGCATATGTTGTGTTTGTGTAACACTTGTTTATTATATACGCGAGTTATTCAGAAAGGCCGGGTTTATCCCATTCTGAATAACTGATTCGACGTGGTGTCGAAGATGAAGACGGTGGTTGAATACTGGAGGTCTTCACATCGTTTGGGTGATTCCTGATGATTTTGATTGGGCTGTACACCCAAGAGGAGGGAATCAGTTGGTGATCGTCCAGACGTACTTGGAGATTAATGGATATGCGAGGTACAAGGTGCCTTCGGTTTCGTTCAAACCCAGAACGAACTTGTAAATGGACTGTGTGTCTGACATTGGATTTTATTTTGTGTGATTGATTTCTATTAAATATATATCTGTTTGGCGGCGGAGAATTTATTCTCTTGCTTAACGCCCTTCTCTGAGACGTACGAGCTCAGGGGTTATATATTGATGGATATCAATCGCATGGAGTAAATTGCTTGTCTGGCATGCCTAAGTGGCAATTGATCAAGGCTTCTGTTGAAGAGCAAAGTCTTGTGGTTGATGATCAAAGCACGCCTGTGTAGCATAGCTTTGTGTAGCGTTCATTCGCGAGCTTCACACCTCGGTTGTGAACCAGAAATGGGAGAGGACATCCGGGAGGGCATGCGTTTCCTTCTAGATAGAAGTGGCATCAGTGGTTTTACACGCCCTAACGAGTTTGACTTATGTGGTTGTTGCTGTTGCGATGCGCCTCAGATATATCGGTGACTGTGTGGATCCGATGGAGTCATTGGGCTCATTTACGCCCCAAAGGGCGGGGAAACGCAGTGTCCAGGGTTTAAGTTTAATCCACATCGGTGGACCGACCTTGACGGTCCAAGGGCTCACCTGTGTCTGGGTCCTGAGACATGGGCTAGATTGTCTCGAATTGGTGAGGACTATCTTTTGCCTCGGTTCACAGATGGAAATCCAACTTCCAATACATGACTTTGCGGTTTTGATTGTATACCTATATATGGCGACATAGTGGTATGGAGCACTTATGCCGTCTATGATTGATACTTATGATTGAAATTGTTTTGACACTATACACTTATAGTAATAATAAAACATGAAATTTAGCGTATCAAGCATGCTTTGGTTATTATAAGGTAAAACCCTATCCTCCGGCTTGTGTTGCATTGTGTGATGGGACCTGGGTCTTATAGTAGCTTCATTGTTCTTTATTTAGCATTGCGTTGTTGTTTTATGCACTGGTGTTCTTGGGAGGAAACCCGTTCCGTGTTATACGGCCTGGTCCCTTGATTTACCTAATTTTAAAATAAAGATTAATAACTGTTTTAGTTCTCACACCAGTCACATGACTGACCTGGAGTTTATTGTTTTAACCTAAACTCTGGGTGCCCTTATTTTGATACGGGCAGCTAGTAGTTTTGGTTTTGCAAATTTATATTCACAGGAACTTGGTTTACAGCTGGAATGATATCCGCAAAACTTTGTATCCGTATATCTCCTTCAGTCGTGCTTTGTATTATTTTCCGCTGCTATGTAATTTATTGTAATCTCTGATATTTGTCGAATGTATTTTATTTGTTTACACTCTGAATATTCTTGTATTCTGATGGAATTGTTGTAATAAACAATGAAACATTCTTCTGTCTACGTTCCGATGTGGCTTGTCCTCAAAACAATCAGGGGTTTCAAACGGTCTTGGTCGGTTTAGCGATCAATTCGTATCGAGCGAAATTCCTTTTCGTTACATATATTTCTTTTAATATTTAAATTATTTCTAAGATTTTAAATCTAACTCCAAATTTAAATATTTTAGTTTTTGATTGATAATATTTTTGCTTTAATTAATTTAAATATTTGATTACTTATATTTTAGTTTTAATATTATTTTTACTCAAGTTTCACTTTCCTAATATTCATAGTTATAATTTTATACATCTTTAATTTTAAAATATTCCTTATCAAATCTCGCATAATTAAGAAGGCCTTTCATGTCCGCTTCCTCTTGTCCTTTCCCGCCTTGTCCTATCGTCGAACCTGTCTTTTCTCTGCCATCCTCGAGCCATTCTCCAGCTAATCCACCACCGCCTGACCTACCTCTTACCCCGCCATACCCATATGTTCCCCCAAATCCAGTCAACCCCTCCACCACCTTTCCTCCTCTCATCCAAGATAAAGTAATTCAACAACCATGGACTTTCTTTTCAAGCGTAACCATTAAACGCGGGGAAGTACATTCCTGTTGAGTTGACACCCGCTATCGTCGATGGTACATTGAAAATGATTGAAGGCGTCCCTGAAGCTGGGACCGAGGTTTGGAATGATTCAGTTGTGGGGTTTTTCTTAGACAAACCTTAAGCATACCTAGCTGTTGTGGCAAAGCTCAATTCTCTTTGGAGGCTTAAGGTTTCCGTGAGTGTTAAATCTGATGGGGTCTTGTTTTTATTTGATTTTACTTGCAATGAAGACCGTAATCAAGTTCTCCAAGACGACCCTATAATCATGAACAATAAGTTATTCATCATAAAAAATTTGATCCATCAATTAGTATTGTTTTCGGTAATGTGAAATCAGTTCCTGTATGGGTGAAATTTTATAATATTCCGATAGTCGCTTGGTCTAATTACGGCATCAACTGAATTAGCAGTATGTTGGGGAACCTTCTTTGTATGGATGAAATGACAGAAAGTAGACGGAGACTGCAGTATGCCAAGTGTTTGATTGAGGTTACACCGAATAAGGAACCGGTCAATGACTTTCTCGTTGAGACGGTGGAGGGAGGATTACAACGTATTTATGTTGAATATCTGTGGAAGCCAGATATTTGTGATTTATGTCAATCTTTTGGACATTCTAATGGAAATTGTGATAAGGTACTAAACACAAGAGCAGATAGAATCAACTCAAATAGAAGTGAGAATGTTGTTCAAACAAATCAGAAAACTAATGATATGAGGAATGTGTCTCAAGCTGCACAGAACAGAAACCCCTCTCAAGTTAATAGAGACAGTCAGAATTAATAAGGGGTAGGCAATAGGAGGATTGGGAATGTCATCAATGCATCTGAATACGGTTATGGTGTTGGACAGACAAGAAAAGGTAGTTGGGTGAGGAAAAATCAAATGGTTGAAGAAGTTCAAAAGGTAATTAGCTTCTCTGTTCTTGAGGAGGGGGAAATTGAAAATGAGATGGATCTAAATGATGAAATCAATGAGAGTGAAGAGGAATTTGAAAATATGGACATGCAAGACATTGTCAAAATCCCAATGCATTCTCTAGATAGCCTAATTAATGGAAAAAACCATCACTCTATGGTAACTTCTCCTGTTCTGGAAATGCAAAGTGAACATGATTAAGAATTAGTTACTGAAGAGGAAATCTTTAACTTTTTTGTGAGTTGGTAATGCAAGAATGTTTGAAAGGAAGAAGAAGAGAAATAAAGGAAGGAAAAGCAAAAACAAATGAAGTGATAAACGTGATAAATGAAGTAACTGATAAACAGAATAAATGACAATGCTGATTATAGCTATGAAGCAATAAATGGAGTTAATTGCTCACCTACCATACCACCTCTCCATGTGAATGATGAAATCAATGTTGCATGCATGCAAGACATCATGTTGCTCACTCCTATCAACGATCCCAATATCACCTTGGCTACCAAGCCTATTTCTTCACCACCTCAAATTGAAAGTAAATTTTATTCCAATATCAAACCACCTCCTGCTTTCAAAGAACCTCCGCTAGACTCCCTCTTCTCTAAGCCAACCGATACAAATGTCAATGTTCCAAATCCTACAACTCCTAGTTCTGCCAATAGACAGTACTTGACAAGGAGTATGAAAATGAAAGCGGCACAACCCCCCCTCCCCGTAGTTTAATTTATGGTGAAAATTGTTGGTGTCTGGAATATACGGGGTTGCCATCGTGACACAAAACTTGATCAATGCAGACTTTTGATCTCTGAAAATAAGTTAAGTATCCTCGCTATCGTAGAGACTAAACTCAACCATGATTTGATGATAAGAGCAGCTAATTACATCAATCCCTCTTGGAGCTACATACACAACCTCGTTGAGGCACCTTATGGTCGGATCCTAGTTCTATTTAACCCAAATACTATTACCTTAACGCCTCGTCACTCCTCGGATCAACATATTCATTGCCATGCGGTTAATCTCAATGATTTGTCCTTTTATTACTTCATCTTTATCTATACTGCTAGTAGCTCTTCTCCCTGGCAAAACTTGTTTAAATCCATCCTCTCTTTAAGACAATCTTCTCCTTCTAGGTGATTATAATTGTTGCTTTGAAATCTCTCAAAGAGCTGGTGGAAATTCCCTCTCCATCCCTGAAATCTACCTCTTAGAAACACCCTTAACCATGCTGACCTTATCAACATTAAGTGTTCCAGAATGCCATTCTCCTGGAATAACAAAAAAAGAGATGGTCCGCATACCTTTTCTCTTATTGACCATGGTTTTTGTAATGTTAAAGCCTTCGACACTTGGCCTGCCCTTCATTGTATCATGCGCCCACCACTACTTTCCGATCATTCACCCTTTATCCTTCACATGAGTGAGCTAAGCATGAAAGGCAAACCAAGTTTTAAATTTTTTAACAATTGGGTTGATGACCCCAAATTCTTTGACCATGTCAAAGGAATTTGGATGAAACCACATTTTGGTAATCCCCTTGTCATTTTGCAGGCGAAGTTGAGGAGTACGAAGAACAAACTTAAAGTCTAGGCAAAACAAAAACATGGCTGTGGAAATAATCAGAGTACCATTTGGAGAGAAAACTTAAAGCAAATTCAAAAAGCAATGATGGAAGATCTGACGAAACCAGTGCATTCTATCAATAAAAGTGAAGCAACAAAACAATATATTGTTCTTTGAACCTTGAAGATGCAATGATAAAACAAAAAGCTCGAATCAAATGTAGGATTGACGGTGATAATAACAGTGTTTTTTTCATGCGTCTCTTAAAAATAAGCAATGCAGAGCGAACATTGTTAGAATTGTTGACAACGAAGAAGTTTCTCATGAAAAGCAAGGTGATGTGAGCAATGCTTTCTTAGTTCATTTTTCTAGACTGTTTGGCAATAGTGACAATTTCTCACCTGACATTGATTTGGTTGATCCTTATATTCTTCCCAAATTAACATCTTATGAGCATCATTCGCTGTGTCTCGAAGTAACTAAAAATGAAGTCAGAGAAGTTATGCTTTCTCTCAACAAAAACTTGGCGAGGGGGCCGAATGGATTCAATGCATGCTTTTATTTTTCTTGCTGGGCTATCATTGGTCACGACGTGTGCTCTGTTGTAAGACATGTCTTTTTAAAATCTAGTTTGCTCCCTTCCTTCAATGCCACAAATATTGCTCTAATCCCTAAGGTGAAGAATGCTACGAAAGTCTCCGATTTTAGACCAATCTCGTGCTGCAACACACTCTACAAATGCATATACAAGTTCATTGCTACTAGGTTTAAAAGAGTACTCCCGTCTTTAATCTCGTCTAATCAAGCATCTATTTTCCTATAGGAATATTTTAGATAATGTCCTTCTATCTCATGAACTTTTAAATGGATATACTCATTCTAACATAAGTCCTAGGGCGATGTTCAA
Source organism: Allium sativum (assembly GCA_030737875.1). Lineage (NCBI taxonomy): Eukaryota > Viridiplantae > Streptophyta > Magnoliopsida > Asparagales > Amaryllidaceae > Allium > Allium sativum. The sequence goes on along the minus strand of CM060925.1, from coordinate 297,880,825 downwards.
GCTTGACATTATGAAAGCTTTCGATACGCTACAATGGGATTCTATTGTGAGAATATTCGGTTATATGAACTTCCCTCACCATTTTGTTGTGTGGATTCTTACTTGCATTTTGTCAGCACACTTCTCTATTCTCATCAACGGCTCTGTTGTGGGGTATTTTCAAAGTAAACAAGGAATAAGACAAGGGGACCCGATCTTTATGTATATTTTCGTTGTTCTGATGGAAGTTCTCACTCAAATGTTAAATCAGAAAATTGATAGCGGATTATTTAAATTGCACCCGATGTGCAAGGATCCTAGTGTATCCTCCTTAATGTTCGCTGACGATCTTATTATCTTTTGTAATCCAACTATGCATACCATCATGCAATTTTTGAAACACTGGATTAATTATATGCAATGGAAGGATTAAGAGTAAATCTTCAAAAAGCTAATATGAGAGCTGCCGGCATTAATGAACTTCAAACTCAAGCCATTCATATGAGAACTGGTCTAATGAGCAATATGGATACATTATCTTATCTCGGTCTTCCAATAATCACTTCTAAAATTACTGTTAGTCAATGCTTACCACTTTTTGACAAAATTACTGCAAGACTTAACGCTTGGACTACAAGATTCTTGAGCCAAGCCGGCAGATTAACTCTTGTTAGTCTGTAATCTTTTCTATGCAAGTGTACTGGTCGTGGACGTTCATTCTACCAACCAAGCTGGTTTCTATGACACGGTCAGCTTTTATGAAATATTTATGGAAGGGAAAAACTGTAGGAAATTATATGATGTCTATTGACTTTGTTAAAATTGAGTGTCCTGTTCATAAAGGAGGCCTGGGAATTGTAAATTTAAAACAATGGAATAAAGCAGCTTTTATTAAGCACCTAGATGATTTTCTAAATGAAACTAATAGCCTATGGGTCGTATGGTCTAGACATAATGTTATTAAAGGTAGATGCTTTTGGACGATGAATCGGCCTCAGAAATTAAGCTGAACGTGGAGAAGCTTTTTCAAATTAAGAGCAACTACACTGCCATGCTTCAAATATGTCGTTTCTCAGAATTCCAAGGTCCATCTGTGGGATGATCCGTGGTTAGAAAACGGTATGATTTTAAGGGAAACTCTCACCCATCTTGAGATATTATCTGTAACGACCCGCATTCTACGCAACGAAGGATCATAGAATATTTATTTCTTTCACATACAAAGTCGTATGGTTATGTAACTTTGGGAGACGACTATTGGGGTCATTTCCCATGTTCTTGATTTTTGCGGATTTTTAACTGACTATTTTGCCCCTAATTGATCTTGTTTTAGCCATAACTTTTGATTAGAAAGGAGTTTTGACCTGAAACCACTTCCATTGGATCCAAAAGATGGTTTACCTTTCCGTAGAGTGGTCACATTAGCCAAACGGACTCACCGTTTGGGAGATATGGCTGAAACAAGTTTCAGATGGTGAAAAACTGCTTAACCGGGCCAAATGAGGTGATTAGTAAATGGGCCCATAACCCATTTCGGGATTAGGGTTATGGGGAGGCTGAAATGAGTTAGGTTTTCATTTCATTTCAGTTTTTAGCCACCATTTACCTCCTAAGAACCCTAATAATGGCCTCCAACCTCTAAAACATCCCCAAATCACTTTCTAATCAAGGATTAAGCCTAACAACATCAAATCAAAGAGAATTAGCACCAAAGCAAGAGTAGAACTACTGTTTTGCATTGGGAACAGCACCAAACAGAGATTCATTTCAGATTTGGTATTTTATTTGTGGCCAAGGCGAGTGATTTGCATAGTTCCTCACTAATTATGGTTAATTAAGGGTAATTAGTGTTAATTAGCAAATTTAAACATGATAAAATTCTGGAAAAATATTTATAAATTCGAAAACAATGTTTTAGACCTCTGTTAGAAATTTGGTTTGATTTGGTTAAGTTCTGCTAATCATATCATTAGTTTTGCCTAAACATACTTAGGGGAAGATATGAGATTTTGGCTATGTTTGATCCGTTTAACCTTGTCATATTGTTGTTTTGGTGTTTATAGTCACTTCTACTTGTTGCTATGAATGTATGCTATGCTTTATGATTGATTAGAAATGTTAGATTGGTCGGAAACGCCGTCGTATGGCGTAAAACAGTCGCTGGAATATTGAAGGAAATATGCAGGGTTTCAGACCGGATCGGATCGGATCATTAGGCTCGGATCGGATAGGAGAACCGGGCAGGTGGACGGATTGGAACTTAGCATAAGGGACTTGGCTAGAAGGAAGGTCATTTTCTTAGAGTTGGAGTGGGGCAGGGGATCGGATCGGAGAGACCAACAGTGGATCGGATCGGAAGCAAGGGCATGGAGATCGGATTGGACTTGAGCCAGGGAGCGGGATCAGATCGGAGGACCAAGCTTGGAGATGGATTTGGGGCGAAGCACAGAATTGGATCGGGACATCTAGGAGGGAGCAATCACCGAGCCGAACCCAGGAAGAGGCATCCGAACCGAACCGATAGAGGATCCAAACCGAACCAGACTTAAGCTACTTCTACTCGACGACTCTTTTGAAGACCAACTCCAATTTGACCAAAACCCGAGATGCAAAGGAAGTCCAAATAGGAAGTAGAGCTCAGGATCAAGTTGGGAACCAACGAGTTAACTTCATGAGTTGGGCTTTGCTGCGGGACGTGTGCTAAGGGGTTGTCGATGTCTGTAACTTTGGATCACTATGTGTAGGGGGTACGTGAACGGATTCAGGGCCACAGTGGCCTAGGTACAACTAAAGAGCTACAGACCAATGAAGTGGGGTCATTTGTAAAGATTTGGTCATGACTCCATGGGGTGAGCTTGGTAGTAGTAGTTGTTGTACAAGTCGAACTCTGTCACTACTTCGATGGGTCTAGTGATTGACAGTGGTGGACATCGTATGCTTTACGCATTGAGTGAGAGATGTAAGGATGGTTGCTGCACTTGACTTGTTTGCCTTCACCATGACATACACCCCCACCCCGTATCTTTATACCATTTGTTTTGTGGCACCTTAGAGTATTGTACAGTATGTAGTGCTAACTCTTTGGTTGCAGGTACAGGTTCAGGTATGGTTTAGTATACCTGTTATTGTTCTGTTTAGCTGCTCATCGCTCACACCAAACTTTTTGTCTGACCCAAAGTTTTATGTCTCTTCTTATTACTCTGGGTGCTCTCACGAGCAGACTAGAGACAGGTTAGCTGGTGATGCACGAGTAGCTGTACCGGAGACGAGCAGGAGGCTTCCACGTATGATATATATATATATATATTCTCCCTATGTTGTTGCGGTCACTACTTTGAGCATTAGTGGTGTACCTCTCTTTCTTTGTTTAGAGACAGTAATTTGAAAAGTTGTAATAAGCTGTATTTGGATTTCCGCTACTCTGATGATGATGTTGGTTTTGGTTATCAGCTTATGCACTGTCTCGCCTGTTTTATGTCAAGTACATTATTATTATATTTTGTTCCATGCGCTGTGAGACATTCTACAGGTTTTCGATTAGTTCATTCTCTTCTTTCCTTTCTTTGGCGACCATTCTGTGCTAGTCGGGCATGTGTACAGTGCACTTTCGGAGGAAAAGCCAGCTGGTGCGGGGCAGGCCGTCACACTATCCACAAGAATTAATAGTAATGCCAAAGTCATTGATTTCGTGCATGAAGGGAGAATATGTTTACCTGAGTCTCCTGTTACGAGCATTAACACTTTATGGATTAAAGCACGTCAGTTTAAGCTCATAAGTACCGATTCTTGCGTGACAATATGGTGTGATTTGTCACTTTCTGATTGGCTCCTCTTGGTGTATATGGTCTGGATTCACTCTATGATCATCTGACGACTCAAATCAATCTGAAATTCTATAATTATGACCCAACACTCAACCTAAATTCACACAAATAAAATAGAGCTAGAACCGTCATGCTACCGGGAGGAAACTAAGAGTAGCCGTCAGTTGGAGAAAGCTTAGAGACGAGCAAAACTAAAGTAAAAATAAGATTCAAACAACGTTTATCTACCCAAAGGAAAGCATTGCAAATTCAGAACTCAGAAACCAGAAAACAAGATCGTCGTTTGTTGTAAGTATAGTGGTTTTTCCGATGAGAATAAAATTAATACTTGATTCGATGTAAAATGGAAACAGAATTTTACTATTGTATTACAACGATGCTAATTCATATATGTGTATTGCAATGATTGTATTGTGAATGGTATTGGGATGTTTGTGGTATAATTGACTTGATGTTGGTCCTATTGTACATTTAGCATGAAAGCAACATCACATATAAGTATATGGTTAATGTTAGAATTTACACCTATATGTTCATATGTTTAACATAGGTTGTATACATTTTTCTAAGTCCAAGTTAAGACTTATATACACATGTTCTATGTTAAGACCATTATGCCTACATGATTAAATCCCATGTATATGTTCTTATGTTCTTTGCAAGTTTGTAATTGGGTCCATGCCAAGTACCATTTAGTTTCACACGATTATTACAAGTTTCATGTTATAATAGGATACATGATTTGATCTAGCTCATGCTTTTGGGTTAATGTCAAAAATAGACATTTTTATGGACATGTAATAACTTTGTCACATGCTAGTTTGTGTTTGAAGTTATGCCTAGATAAAAATATGTTTAGGCTTATGTTTTATGCAAGTCTAAATTATGTCATTTCATGTGACACCTATTTAATTAGATTCTTATTTGAATGCAAGTTCACATGACAAGTTGAAACCCATGATTTATGTTAATTAGATCACAAAGTTGCAAGTTCATATGTCACACACCCTTTATGTTATTTAGAATATTTCATGTTCTTGGCTTTCCCTCCTATGATTATAAGTTGGGCTGAAATATCTAGCCCAACATTCATTATAATCTTGCGAATGTACAAACGGGGGAATATCATTGGGATTAAACATGAAAAACATATGTGTTGGCATGTTTAGCACATGCCAATAATTGGTGACATTTAAATGGTATGAATTGCCATGCCTAAAAAAATAACGAACTTGGAAAATGGGCCACAACATTTACATATGACAAGTAAAAGAGACAAATATGTAAATTTAGAAAATACGAATAAGCTTAACCCGAAGTTGGATTGAGTTGTGATGTAAACCTGCCCGGACCCGCCCGACTGTCCAGTAATCACAACAATACCTATCCAATGTGGGAGGTTAAGGCATTAAGCCTAATAAGAACCCGAGGTTAAACTGAGTTGCGGTGTAAACCTGCCCGGAACCGACCGGCTGTCCAGTAACTGCAACAATACCTGTCTAATGTGAGTGGTCGGTGCTTTAATGAATAAATTAAAGCTAGAATAAGGATGATAGTGTTAAGTTAACTAAAACACTTAACCAATTCAACATGTTAACTAAACTGATGGGTGGGGTTAGGTTAATACGGACACTTAACCACTTAACATGTTTGACTAGAAAACCCTAGTAACGAGGACTCATTTCAGCAGTAACCCAATTAGGTATCATGGTACCCTGAAACTAGGCGGGGTGGGGCACAATTACTGGGCTGATTGTAAGCGGTCAAAAGCGACGGCGAGTGGTGCAGCAGTGTAGGTACTAATGGAGTGCAGGCGTGCACACACTTCGGAGCAGACAAACAGGGAACTGGGCACCAGTAATATACACTATGCATTCTAGAATTGCATCAGGCCACCAACATGGGACTTGATACACCCCATGTTGGGACCAGCATAGGTACCTACAATCATTGGGGGCCGTATGACACATATGATTTTGCGAGTAGGAGCTGATCTTTAGAAAGGGAATCACTTCACCCTGATCATGGGGTGCCAATCGGAATAAATACAAGTAGGTGCAGAGATATAGTGTGGGGTGCGATAGTATATTCGGTTCAAAACTGCTTTATCTTAGTTTATGATACTTTCCTGTTTCCAGTTTATACCTATCATGCCCTTTTTCTTTTTCTCATACTTAAGAGTCACTAGACTTACCAGGCTTTATGTTTGACTCTATTTTTCTTTCGTCTTCTTTTCTTTCGTTCCCCTCTCCCCCCCGGTCCACAGGGAGGAAACAACCCAGCTTAGTCAGACTCTTTGCAAGCTTCAAGATAGTAGATGTATGGTTTGGACTCTCCTTCCTTGGCTCTGGCTTTCGGACATGTTCTATCGGGATTTATGCAGTTTTAATTATGTTTTGTGCTTCTTTATTTAATAATCAAGACATAAATGATGATGTAATGTTTTGGAAGTTATTGTGAGACAATTATGGAAATGTTTTGTATGAACATGTATTTATGAAATGAAAGTCTGTTTGTTTTCCGCTGCTTATATATATATGTGTTTATATCTGTCTTATGTTTTATCTGTGACTTTTACTTATAAACCTCCACCGAAGTTAAGGCATTCCCTTTGTGAGTGACCTCAATGGAGGTGGGGTGTTTCACTTGGTATCAAAGCAAAGGTTTACTAGATTAGATAAAGGTTTTTGAAACTATTTTCAAAAAAAAGTTTAAAGAAGCATTTTTTTTTTCAAGAAAAAGCGTTGTTTTTAAAAGGCATAATTCCCCAAAGCCATATGCACTATCTCTCTATCCTTTTGTCTTGAATCTTTCCTTTTTGTTTCAGCATGTCGGGAGATCTTAACCTTCCAGAAGGAGTACCGATACCTGGCTGGTTCCGAAGGTACCTAGAGGCTACGGCCAATGATGCGGACCCAACAGACATTCCTCCTCCCCCAATGGCAGCGGTTCCTCCTCCTCCTCCTCGTGGAAATGCTTTCGCTAAGACATGTAGAGACTTCAAGGCTATGGGTGGAAAGGACTTTTATGGAACCGAATCCTGTGTGGTAGCAAGGAACTGGCTGAAGGAGACCGAAGATTTGTTCGTCATCTTCGAAGTTGATGACATGCAAAAGATACAGCTAGTAGTGTGGTTGCTTAAAGACGAAGCCTCTTATCGGTGGGAGGTTACCCATGCTGAGAGGCCAGTGGAAACTTGGGAAGATTTCAGGATGAGGTTTGAGATGAAATTCCTCTCCCAAGCTGAAAGAAGCCTGTAGATGGAGAAGATACTAACTCTTAAACAAGGAAGTATGACGATCAAGGAGTACGTCAATCAGTTTAATCAGCTGGCCAGATTTGGGCTAGATTTAGTAAACACCCAACACAAGAAGGCCCTTCGCTTCATCGAAGGTCTGAATGAGCCTCAACACAGCCTTGCTATGACCCATATACCCATGGGAGCGACTTATGAAAGCTTGGTGGACATGGCGCTGCTACACGAGGAAGATAAAGGCAAGAAAGAGGCAAAGGTGGAAGTGCCTCAAGAAAAGAAATAGGGTTTGCAGGCTAAGAAAACAGACTTCAAGAAGGGTGGAAAGAACAACAAATCCCGTGAAAAGAGAAAGTGAAATTTTTGTGGCATTGTTGGACATATAGTGAAAGACTGCAGAAAGAAGAAGGCGAAGATGAATGGTGGTTGTTTCCATTGCGGCGAGGCTGGACACATGGCTAAGGACTGCCCAAAGAAGCGGGGCAGGGACAGAGGACTAGATCCACTTCAGGGGGACAGGTTCACGCGCTGGTGGCACCTCCGCAGGAACTAGGTAGAAATATTTCTGTAGAAAGCTTAGTTTATCTCTATGATCATCCAGTTGGCACTCTCTTTGATTCTGGCGCATCACACTCCTTTATTTCATCTGCTTTAGTAGAATCTCTGCACCTAGACACTAGTATGGTAGAAGATCCCTTGGTTGTTTCAAATCCAATTGGGGGCTTAGCTTATTTGTCGATGGTTTGTTTGGATTTGAAAATCTCTATTCTAAGTGTTGAGTTTAGGTGTAGTGCCTTTGTTTTGGGTTTCTCGGGATATGGATTGATCTTAGGCATGGACTGGTTATCCAGTAATGGTGCCATTCTTGATTGTGAGAAGAGAGTGGTTAGTCTCTTGACTCGGCTCGGTAACACTCTAAAAATTTCTTGTAATCCCTTGAATGCTGTTATGCTTAGTTATCTAGAGTCGCTTGATGCTTCTATTGAGAATTTGCAGTCGGTTAGAGTGGTCCGTGAATACCCGGATGTCTTTGAAGAGGTGAAAGGCTTACCTCCGGGGTGTGAAATAGACTTCCGCATATATCTTGTTGATAATGCAAAGCCCGTAGCTTTACCTATTAGACACATGGCTCCAAAGGAGAGAAAGGAGCTCAGTAAGCAAGTTAAGGAGCTTCTCGAGAAGGGGTTTATAAGGCGGAGTATCTCGGAATGGGGTGCTCCAGTGGCGTTTGCCACCAAGTAGATGGCTCACTACATCATTGTGTAGACTATAGGGAGCTAAACAAACTAACTAAGAAGAATAGACACCCGCTTCCCATAATAGACGATTTGTTTGATCAGCTTGTAGGTGCGTCGATTTTCTCCCAACTTGATCTGGCTACCGGGTTCCATCAGCTAAGGGTAGCTGAAGATAGCATTAATAAGACGACATTCATAACCCCAGACGGTTTCTTCGAGTGGCCTGTCATGCCTTTCGGCTTGACAAACGCACCCGCTTATTTCGTAGACCTAATGAGTAGGGTGTTCAGAGAATTCCTCAACAAGTTTGTGGTTGTCTTCGTTGACGATATTTTGGTCTTCTCAAAGGATGAGGAAGAGCATGCTCAGCATTTAAAGGAAATCATGGATACTCTCCGTGCACATCAGCTAAAAGCAAAATTCTCTAAGGGCCACTTCTGGAGAGAAGAAGTAAGGTTCACTACAACAAAATGGCTATTTTATAGCTATATTGAACAGCGTTGCTCCACAGAGACCTTTACATGCTCCGATGGTTTAAGGTTCGAACGCTATTTAAAATCATTATTTACGTGCTAAACGCTATTGTAACAAAAGACAGGCAGGAAATAATTTTGCTGTGCGGGAAGGAAGTAAAATAAGCTTTTTTTTGTCCAGTTTCCTTCATCATTTCCAGAAACCTAAATCGTTCATTCCTAAATCTTCGTCGCCTCCCCCATCAAAATAAATAAATAAAAATCAATCTCGCTACTGTCATTTCCACATACCCAACATAGCCATTCCTAAATTCAAACTGTCATTCCTCCATCGGAAGAACGAAAGTCACTATAGTTCGGTTGCTGTCATTCCCAACAAAATTGCTATTGATTCCGCTCCTTAAATTGCTGTTGTCATTTTCCCCAAAATCTCAGATTGGAAATCGAAAATCGTGAAGGGCACTACAGGTACTACAAGCTTTATCACATATTTTTTTTACGGTTCCTTCATATGATTATTGAATTTTTTTTATTAATAATGTTTAACTGTTGCGTGGGTTTCAACATGTTTGGATTGAATTGAATTTAAAGGTGTTGTTTGAATTGAATTGAATCGAAAAATCAAAATAACAGAATAAAATTTAAAGGTGTTGTTTTGTGACAAGAAGAACAAGTGAAGAAAGCAAGTTGCAGTGAGTTCTTTTAACACCTGGACCCAACTTTAAAAGTAATATATCCAGCAAGTGGTAAATATGATCTGCTATTTTGTATCATATTGTGAGTTATAGTTCATCAAGTATTAAGTAACATATATATTATTTAAGATCAATCGTATTAAGAGATTAAAAACTGTATGATCGGTTGTTTGTTTTAGGAATTCTGATAAGAGGCTTATGTTAGTAATCAAGTTCTAAAATAAGAATAACAGAATAATACGAAGTAAAGATAAATATATTCATAATTTAATATAATCAAAATAACAAGATCATGATGTGTGGGAGAAGAATCTTGAGGTGTTGGAGAAGTGTGACTTCTTGATATAATAAAAAGTGGTGGTTACAAAAGAGTTGAGTTGGACATCAATAAAAACTAGAGGAAATCCTATCATAACTGAAGATGTTGTAGAAAAAGAATGGTAATATTCATACTATCAGACTCAACACTAAACTAGGTGAATAGTTCTTTTTTATAATTTGCCAATTCATGAATCAGCTATTTATTCTGAAGATGAAAATTTATTTTCAAATATATTCTGAAATAATATCTATATGAGTCTCCAAAAGTATATGATATACTGAAATGTATAAGTTTAAGAGATATTAATGTCCAATTCTTAGCATAAGAATTGGTTTCAGAAATATGCTATTACTGAGCATTCATGAATTCTAGTGCTGTGAGAACTTTTAGTACATAAGTTGAATTGATTACATACATCAGTTTCTAATGAATGAACTTAAGTTTTATAAACATGTTTGGTTTTAAAAGATTTAAAGTCCTCTACTTCAATTATCATTTTTCTTTTTCAAATAGTTATTAAATCCATATTTTACTTAAGTTCTCCTAGGTATGTGACTTTGAATATTACATTATTGCAAATACTTGAACAAGAGACACTTTTAAAAAAAATGAGTGTATCTTCTTTAGCCCTAATGTGTATACAATATTTAGAAAGAATAGATCTTGTAAAAATTCTTATTGTTGTATGCATAAGAGTTCTAAAACATATCAGTTTCAAACATGCACGTGCTTTTGTATGCTGGTTTTGAATTTGTGAAGCTTTTGGTACACTAGTTTATAAAATAATAAAGACTGATTTCAAAGCCTATGGTCTGAATCTCAACACATATTCTCATACTTACTATTTTCAAATATTCATGTTTTCAACTTGAAGTAGTGACCTAACACAGAGGTATAAGGTTTTGTTCTTTGCGGAATATTTGTTGTCTTATCATTGATATCTCAAGCTTATTTGCAGTTTATTCCTTTCCAACTTTGTCTTTTATTGAGGTCAACTGAATGGATTTTTGTCGACATGCAGAAGAAATCAAGAATTCTACTAAAATTTCTTCATTTGTTAACAAATAACCTGATTGGCAGTTTTCAATGGGTAGAAAGAGCTATTGAAATTCCTCTGAGCAACCTATAATCTTTTGAAGTATGTATTTTGTTCTATCCATAGCTTTATATCCTTCTATCTTATATATTGTTTCTATTTTTCACCGATGATATGTTCTTGTATGATAGTTGGTCACGAGATGTAGATTGATTACCCCATTTTTGTGAGAATCAAATAAAACCTATTAGCTCTTGAAATTTAAATCATGTACTGGTACTATGAAGGTACTGAATCCCTTGCCATTAGACAAAAATGTTGTTGTATTCTTCAACCTTTTTCCTATCAGCTTTTGCACATGGTTAGTCATTTCTATAAAATATACGAACTGTTGATGACTTGTTTTATTTTAGCCATTTGGGTTTCGAGGTGGGTGGGAATTTGCCTTGTGACTGCCACGACAAGAATATATGATGAAACTTATTGACATTGATATGGTTGTTTTTAAGACGTAGACTACTGGAAGGGACTTGGTCTGCATTAAAGCTTTGACAAGACATGAACAACTTAGCTTAATAGAGTTTATGAGCTTATAAAGGTTAGGAACATCAAATGGTTATTTTTTAATGTTCGAGAGTGAATTACAAAAACATCAAATGTGTGAAGCTTTTGTATGCATAATTTTGACTTGGTTTTGAATGTGAAGCTTTTGGACATGAACAACTTGATATTGGACAAAAATTGAAGCATGCTAAATTATTTAAAGCACAACTTTAACTGCGTACTTGTTATACATGAAGGCTGCATATACCTGGTTGATATCGAGTCTAGTTTATGAAGTGTATGCTTTTGCATACATTTGTTGTGGAGAGATGATTTGCAGAATATTCGATAGGGAGATTTGTATAAAATGTTGATTGATTGCTGGAAGATTATATACAGAATTCTCTATATGATACATACAACTGTTTACCATTAAAAAAAGGGTTGCTTGGAATATAGATTTTAATCTACTGTTCGAACGTAAAATTAAATATACCGGTATTACATATTTTAATATTCCACTGCTAGTAATAAGTTCTTGCCAAAAATATTAGGACTGAAAATACTGAAAAAGTGATTTATTTATTAAAAGCATGCTTGTGCGGAATAACTTATAGAAGAATAATAGTAAGCAATAATAATAAGCACAAAAACCCTTTGGAAGGTCCAAATTTGTCCTTAGCAAATATACAAATGACTAAATTAAAAATAAAATGATGATTTTGCCATATCAAAAAGACACCCAAGCAGCCGTGTGAAATTGTTAATTAGAATGCACGCATAATACCTCATGGAATTTCCTTCATGTCGAAAGTTATAGAAGAATAACTGATTTTCAAGACATATTAAAGATAGGCATGCATGCTGACCCTTTTTTTGTGGGGATAACAGTATTCAAGTAGTGCACATATTTTAATGTCTCAAAGATTTATACCCATGACCTATAAAATTTATTCAAAATGTCATACCAGTTGTCATTTGAATTAGTGGCCCTTTATCTACCAAGCTGTTGGTGATTAGGCATTTTATATTACAGCAATTTAAAATTGCGTTAATGCAATTTCATTAGAAAAATTATCCTTGTGCTACTTGATGCAAATTGTGCTAAAAAATACATGCCACAATTTAGAATTGAGTTAGTAGAAACAGACTTATTTATGATATATATTTGAAGAAGTTTCATTCTGTGGTAACTTCAGAGAAATGAACTAAATTGGAAAAAAGAAAATATCTATACAAGTTTATAGGCGGTAACAGATTTATCTGTATTCAGAAAAATAAACGTAAGTATTCATATGGCTAAGCAACTTGCTGGAAAAGAAAATGTATACACACTTCTGATAAAGTTATATGAAACTTTATGACGCCGATGGGATGTTGAAACAATAGCGTACTGACAGGAAGAAACCAATGCACAACTTGACGTTGATAAAGTTTATTTCTTATAGCTTAACAATTGATGAACTTGAGGCTGCGTTGGTTTATTGTGACCTAAACTTACTGATATATGAGCAAGATAATCATCAATCTATGTTGAAGGTGAGTGATCCTTACAACTTATTGTGGATAGATTTGGAAACAGAGATAGCACACCCATTCTCTTTTATTTGCTTTCTAAACTCCTAGTTTTCTAATAGATTGGGCATGAATGTGAATTGAGTAGTTAAGCTTGAGTGTGCTGTATCCGACAGATTTGTACATAGAGAGTGATTGTTTATATAGGCATTGAAGCAGTGTATTTATAAAAGGATATAATTAGTGAATATATGGCAAGATATATGTGTAGATTCATTAGAAAATCTGCTTTCATTCCTGATATGCAATTAACAGAAAATTGTTTCTAAAACAATGTAAATAAATTCTATTCTATCTTCCATCAAATATCATACGATCAAACCCATGATTCTTTCGTTTTGTTGAGAGATTATTTTACTTTAATTGTCTCAAATATATTTTCACAAGCACGATAATGAAGCATCAATTTCTGGAATAACAATGACAACCGAGCTATTTTCGAACAAATCAGAGCTATAACAAAATGTTACCATGGAATACTTAATATTTATGTAATATTTTCCTTGAAATCATATAGATGAGCCTATATAATAAACTAGATTGCACATAAATAATTCAAAAATAGTCAAATGATGAAACATGAAGAATACAAATTGAAAATCAAACATTAATAATAAATCTAATTCACTCTTCTTCTTAGCATCAAATAAGAGATATTATATAGGAAAACAAATTTTAATTATGGTGATCAACATTAGTCAGTTTTACAACACCTATGATATAATTTATGAATCCATTAACAATGTTAAATGCTCTATGAAGAATCTTCGTATCACTGCATATTTGACGTATACACATACACAACTAAAAGAAGCGCACCACTCGATAAAGCATTACTAATTTGCGAACACAAAAGAGAAAACCAAAAACAACATCACAAAGAACTCAATGACTACTTCCATAAACAACTTAGTAGACAAACTGGTTAGACATTCATTACTAATCAGTTCTAACAAACACTCTTTTCCTAATACGCCCATCGGCAGTCGACTAGTTGGTTACATAATTCTAAGTGTTCTACTTGATCCTCGTCATGCTTTACTACTGAAATATTTTCTTCCATCGAGTTAAGGTTTCTTTAGTCTTATAGTTGAGCTCTAGAACATGTCTTGATAATTATTGCTTGAATTCTTATACTTGTCAATTTCAGACTTTATGTCACATGACACACGTATACACAATCTTGGAAGAAGTCGTGCATGAAATCGGGTAGGATTTCATATAAATTTGAAACTTTACTTACAAAATATTGAAAGTACTTTCAATGTCGTTGTAGCTTGCCACTTTCTTCGTAAAATATTGTTCCTTATTATTTTTAGGCACTATGAACGCTTTTAATAAAAAATTCAAGGTATGGTTGGTCATATTGCAAAAAAAAAAAAAAAATCTTCTCTTAGTTTTAAATTTCTCTGTTTGCTTCTGCATATGCGGTATCAGCTACACCAAATTCATTGATAGTGAAGAAATATCAGTGTTGCAATATTATAGTTTGTTGTAGAATATTTTGAATAAATACAAGCATTGCTATATTTTGATAGACGAATATGATTTTATATGAATACAGAACAACAAAATTATGTTGTGCAAATTATGCCCATGGCTTGAAATAATAGCATAGTCAAGAACTACCCAACTTATTTTCGAATTCACCTATTGTCATATGTGTGTACATTTTCTTGTGCTTTTTTTAATCTTTATTGTTTCTTCTTCTTATCATTATTTTAGCTTTGTTCTATATAAATTCTTCCCCAAAATCTGAAATAGAATATAGTTCTAGTAAGTAAGCATTATTTCTTTTATAGATATAAAATTTCAAGATATATACAAATTTGACATTCTACCACTTTTATATAGGTAACAAATGTTAAAGTCTGTTAGCTGATCGGAAGGATAAAGCTAGCTTGATGCCTTAACTGTAAGTTTACATCTCCTGTATTTTTTTTGTTTGCTGCCCTTATGCCTACCTTGATGTGGGTTCATTTGATTTGATGATTAATTCATTGATTTGATTAAAAAAAGCTATTTCTTTCACTCACATGAAATTGGATAAAGTTGGTCGTTGGGTGTTTTCTAAAATTTTGAAAGCTGAGATGAGATTAGCGAAAGAAAATAATAAACAACGTAGACATATAAGCTAAGGCATAAACATCCATTGGCAGACCAGAGAATGTAAAATGTATGTGTGTGTGTGTGTATTGGAGCGGCTATTGGGACACAAAATAAAACACATAACTTTAAACACAGAATCCTGATCTAGTGGTCCTATAGACTTTACATGAGAGATGCAAATCATGGGAAGATCTAGTGGTCTACACTTGTGTGTTCAATTTTGTGTCAACATTTTGTGTTCCTATAGACTTTCCATATATATATATATACACACACACACACACATGTGTGTGTGTGTGTGCGCGTGCGCGCGCACGTAGCCGTTAATATAAATAGTAAATAATAGACCAGACATAAAATTGCAATAATGAAAAGAAAATGACAGATCAAAGATAAGAAAATGAAAAGAGAATGTAGAATGTAAATATAAATAGTAAATAATAGAGAAAATATGTAATATAGAAGTCACTATTGAAATACTCTTTATTTTAGTTGAGAACTGTAATTAGAGAAATAGTATAATTAAAGTCGCAATGCAATATTTTTTCTTTTCAGATATGTGTGCACAAAAATGAAAATCAACTTAAAAAATTAAGTAAATAAAAATTAATTAGATTGAATAAAAGTTACTATTTATATATGGTATAAATATCGAAATTGATAATTTAAATAGGGCATAAACATCCAAATGTTTTGAGATGGTGTAGTAGGCGGTAGTTGCGGTGGTTTTGTTGGAGGAGAAAGAGGTGCTCGAGGTGGCAATTTGTGTGTAGCAACACAGGTCAGAGTGGGTAGTAATCCGGAGAAGATTGGTTTTGCTTGCGTATAATCAGATGTAGTTGTTTTTACATCTTCCAACCCCGACTGGGACGTTCCTCGTAGTGCCTCCGGCAGTCCAGTATCTTTGACAGTTTTCGCGGAAGTGGCGAGGTTGGTTAACATTGTATTTGTTGTAGTAGCAGAATTTGATGTCTATACAGAAGTGCAGGCCCGGCCCCATGGCAAGGCGACCAAGACGGTCGCCTAGGGCAACGGATCCGGCAGGGGGCAACGGATGGAGATGGTGGTGGCTTTGCACTTTTTTTTAATAAACTATTCTATAGCAAACTAATTGTTCATGGATGTAATTGCTGTAATGGTCCAATGGTAGAAACCTATTGTTTGCTTTAGCCAACTGGGTTTAATTCCTGGCACGGTACTATAAATTTTTTGGCCACCTTTTGCTTCTTTTGGCTGGGGCAACACTTCTCCTTGGGCCGGCACTGCAGAAGAGGCTGGCTTTGGTTGATGGTTTGTATAATGTACTGGAGTTGATGAGAGAAGTGAAATTTGAATTTTGAAGCAGTTTGCAATGGTTTTTTGGAAAATGGAGGTAGATGGTGCTTGGGGCAAGGCAATGGGATGGTTAAGTGGTTTGGTTGGAGGATTTGCAGTCTCAGAATATTTAAAGGTTCTTAAATATGATCTGTTATATACTTCGTAATTAATACATGGTGAATATTATTGGGAAAAAATGTGGATTAGTATGGACAGGAAAAAAAATGATAAAACACCATACGTGAAACTGGAAACTGCTCTTTTGAAGACTGGAGTAGCAGACTGCTGGCTACATCAGCAAAAGCACTTTATATTTATTTCAGCATACGACTAAATTTTGCAATTTCCTCTGAAGTCTGTGATATAAAAGGATTTGAGCAAGAATCAAGAATTTGAGCTTCAAATGAAATGGAAAAAGATGTTTATGATGATTACCTTAGGAACTGATATAAATGAAGAGAAGGGTTGCGTGGAAATAATATAAAAGGAGGGAGAGAAAAGAAGAGTAAGACATGAAAAATTGGGAAGAGAGCTAGCACGCTTTTTTGTTTACAGACATTTGTTTTTGAGCATAACCATCTTTTTCTCCTATGGTTACAGGTTTCAAAAGCAAAGAAGGGAAAAAGGTTAAGGATAGGGATGTATGCTACAGGCTACGCATGAATCAAAATGAAACACAAAGCATTTTTGTAGCACATTCTTTTAATTGATTTTCAAAGCTGCGTGAATACGTTTTTGGGGAATGGTAGAACAAACGTGGCAGAAGAGTTACATGGAAGAAGAAAGAAAATGGGAGGAAGAAACCGAGTTTCATGAGTTTATCTAGAACTGTGAACCAATGAATTTTGACTAACTAATGGGTGCTCGTGACTTTTTAAATTGGCTAAAAAGTTGCAGCCTATTATAATTACGTTCATTCCACTGTTTTTCTGATTAGTTCGCACAAATGTGATGCATGATGCAGACGCTTGATCAGACAAGCTGCATACATGCTTACAATCACCATCAACTAACAATGTCTATGTATAAATAAAACTAATATGTTTATTTCATCCATGATGTCCATCGTTATAGCAGAGTGTTCTACTATCATGCTACTTAAATTTAGCGCTTTCCATTTTACTAGTGATCCTCATCAATTTACTTTTGAGCTAAATATTGTTTATTTTTGTTGTAACAGGACCAAATTGCTTATGTATTGGAGAAAATATCAAAATCAAAGGAAGATTAAATCAAGCATTTGGCTAGCGTGTAAGTAATTTGTTAATGCAAGTATATATAATGTATCATGGACATGGAAGAGTTGATCAATATGTATGAATTGTTGAGTTTGGATATGTGAGAAGTAGTTTGAATTGTATGTATGAAATACGTAAGTTTGAATATATGAACGTTGTTTGAATGATGTTAGAAATATTATGTCATAGTTTACATGTTTGTTGTTTATAAAAATATGTTATGCTTGTATACATTTGAGAAATATATAATGATATATATGAATATTGTTTGAATTATATGTATGTATTTAACATTAATGAAAGAGCTGAAATGGTGGTAAATGCTATGAAATTGTATGTGAGATTATAGGGTTTCTAAAACGCTATCAAATTATACCAACAAACGCTATTAGACATGTATAACAGACGCTATAAGAATGTAGTGATAAACGCTAAGGAGTACTAGGAAACGCTACAGTAGAAGCTTAGTAAACGCTATAACAACAGTTAAAAAACGCTATAATAAGCAGCAGTTGGTTATGATTTCATATAGCATTTTAGTTTAATAGCAAAGACGAAGACTATAGAATATTTATTTTCTACAGCGTTTTTCTCTGTGCTATTTAAAGTTGACGGGATAACATAGCATGTCGTTACATAGCGTTCTCTGAAACGCTACTTTTGGATGTCATAGCATTTTTGAAATGCTGTGAAAACCCGATTTTGTTGTAGTGGTTTCTTGGACATATAGTGTCCAAAGAGGGGCTAGATGTGGACCCCGCGAAAGTGGTGGCAGTGCAAGATTGGAAAGCACCAAGAAATGCAACTGAAGTCCGAAGCTTTCTCAGGCTAGCAGGTTTTTACCGAAAGTTCATTAAATATTTCGCGAAAATCTCAGCCCCACTCATAAGGCTAACAAAGAAGAATCTAGCGTTCGCTTGGGATTTGGATTGTGATATTGCTTTCCAACGCTTGAAAAGGGCTCTTACAACAGCCCTTGTTCTGACTTTGCCTGATGGAAGCAAGATGTTCATAGTATACATGGATGCTTGTGGTACGGGACTAGGCGCTGTTCTGATGCAAGAAGGGAAGGTAGTAGCCTATGGTGGAAGACAATTGAAAGTTCATGAACAGAACTACCCAACCCACGATCTTGAGTTGGTCGCCATCGTCTTTGCGCTTAAGTCGTGGCGCCATTATCTCCTAAGTGAGAAGGTCGAATTATATACTGAGCATAAATCATTGAAGTATCTTTTCTCGTAGAAAGATCTTAACTTAAGACAACAAAGGTGGATGGATTTTCTTGCCTCGTATGATTTTTAGATTTCCTATACTCCTGGCAAGGGCAACCTAGTAGCAGATGCCTTAAGTAGAAAGAAGCTGACCTTAAGCCCTCTCTTTGTAGAAAGGCAAAGCTTAGAGTATATTGCCAGTTTTGACTTTAGGCCCTCCTCTGATTTTGTACCTGGTTTTTTGGGATCACTAGAAGTACGACCCACTCTTTTAGACTCAATAGGGGCCGCACAACACGAAGACCCTCAGCTTGTTGATGTGATTGATAAGCTAATTAGGGGTGAAACTTCCAGTCACCTCAATAGGTACTCCATCGATGATAAGGGTTGGCTGAGGCGAGATGGAAGATCATGCGTCCCACAAGCAAGGGATTCAGTAAAGATGGTTCTCGAGGAAGCACACCATTCCAATATGACAATACACCCAGGTGGAGACAAGATGTACAAGGACATAAAGAGAGTTTTCTTTTGGAGCGGCATGAAGAAGGATGTGGCAGATTTCGTTTCTAAGTGCATGATATTCCAACAGGTCAAGGCAGAACAAAAGAAGCCTGGAGGACTGCTTCATCCTCTAGAAGTCCCGCAATGGAAGTGGGATAGCATTTCAATGGACTTCATTGATGGGTTGTCTAGGTCAAGAAGGGGCAATACTAGCATTTGGGTAATAGTGGACAGGCTCACAAAAAGCGCCCACTTTAAACCAGTCAAGAGTAGATGGACTGCCTCATCTCTAGCATCTCTTTATCTGAAGGAAATAGTTCGACTCCATGGAATACCCTCCAGCATAGTGAGTGACCGAGATCCTATCTTTACGAGCGAGTTTTGACGAAGTCTGCAAGAAGCTGTAGGCACACAGTTATGCTTGAGCATGGCCTATCACCCCCAAACTGATGGTCAGACGGAAAGGGTGAACAGAGTATTAGAAGATCTTTTGAGTCTGTGCATTCTTGAATTTGGAGGGACATGGGAGGATCATCTTCCTTTAGTGGAATTCACCTACAACAACAGCTACCAAGCAACCATCGGCATGGCGCCCTTCGAAGCTTTGTATGGAAGACCGGGTCGATCATCAACTTGTTGGTGGGAGTCTACAGACAAGCTTATACTTGGGCCAGACATGATTAGAGAGACTTCAAAAAAAGTGGACCTGATACGAAGGAGAATGAAGACTACCCAAGATATACAGAAATCCTACGCAGACAAAAGAAGGACCGACCTTGAGTTTGAGGTTGGGGACAGGGTTTTCCTTAAGGTATCTCCTTTAAGGAACGTCGTTCGCTTTGGATCCGCAGGAAAGCTAGCACCAAGATTTGTAGGACCGTTCCCTATCATTGAGAAGATTGGGAAGACGACTTATAGAGTAGAGCTGCCCAAAAGGTTGGCTGGAATTCACAATGTCTTTCACGTTTCTCATCTTCGGAAATGTTTACATGAGTCTGCGGAAGTGGTGGATCCAAGCATTCTAGAAGAAGTTGAAATAGAACGAGAAACAACTGCGAGGAGAGTTCCAACTCGAATCGTAGGAACTGAAATCAAAAAGCTACGCAACCGTGAAGTCAAGCTTGTTAAAGTTCAATGGATCAATGCCGAGGAAGACGCGACTTGGGAAACTGAGGACAAAATACGCGCTGCCTAACCTTTTCTTTTTGAGGGTACATCTTTGACCTCTCTTTTTCCATAAGTTTATGCTTGTATCTACTTTTAGTGTATCTTCTCGGTCCTTTTTCTCCTAACTCCTTAGGTAGAAACTAATGGATGTAAACATGTATTTGAAACATGTTATGATTGATGGATGCAAGTGGTTGCAAGTGGTTGCTAGTGGTTGCTCGTGGATGCATATACACACACCCAAGGTATTAGATCGGCTCAGTCACTTCCATATTGCATATGCATATATGTATTCATATTTGTATGTGGTTGAAACTTGATATGTTGTCATATGGATGTCGCATTTGTATGAATGGTTGCGCACTCATGTAGAATTATGAGTAGGGAAAAATTTGCATACATAGTGGATTCATGGCACTTACATGATTCGCATTAAGGAGGTCAACTGAATCAGTAGACCGCCTAATTTTTGCATTAGATAAGGACATATACACACACTATGCATATGATCATGAAGCATTAGAAGTATTTTAAGGACAATAGACGCCTGTGTTTGTTGGTTAGGTAGATGGACGATTGGATGGTAGGATATACGTTCTTCCAGACTTGACGATTTCGGGGACGAAATCCTTTAAGGAGGGGAGAATGTAACACCCCGAATTTTTAGTTAACATTAAATTAATAAATTAAAGTATACTTAATTCAAAATGAAAGAATTAAGGGAAACGGGTTACGCCATTGCAATCGTCTCGGAATTCTGCTTGAGATAGAGTCCGAGTTTGCATAAATCAAACTCCGTATGAAGGAGTTATGACCTTCCGAAGTTTCAGGATTCAATTTAAAATTCAAACAGTTCAAAATTCGAAAATAGACCCAAATTGGGCTGGGAGGGAAAATTCCCGCCAGGACCCAGGTCAACCAGGGGGTCGACCTAAGTACCCAGGTCGACCAGGGGGTCGACCTAGGGGTCGACCTACCCAGACGACCTGATCAGGTCTTGGCTGACTTGGTCGGGTTCTGAGCGATTTTCTGAGTTCTGGTGTGTCACTAGGGCTGATTTGTCATTTTCTGATTGGCTCTTCTTGGTGTGTATGGTCTGGATTCACTCTATGATCATCTGACGGCTCAAATCAATCTGAAATTCTATAAATACAATCCAACACTCAACCTAAATCCACACAAATAAAATAGAGCTAGAACTGTCATGTTGCCGGGAGGAAACTAAGAGTAGCCATCAGTTGGAGAATGCTTAGAGACGAGCAAAACTAAAGTAAAAACAAGATTCAAACAATGTTTGTCTACCCAAAGAAAAGCATTACAAATTCAGAACTCAGAAACCAGAAAACAAGATCGTCGTTTGTTGTAAGTATAGTGGTTTTTCCGATGAAAATAAAATTAAGACTTGATTCGATGTAAAATGGAAATGGAATTTTATTATTGTATTACAACGATGCTAATTCATATCTGTGTATTGCAATGATTGTATTGTGAATGGTATTGGGATGTTTGTGGTATAATTGACTTGATGTTGGTCTTATTGTACATTTAGAATGAAAGCAACATCACGTACAAGTAATGGTTAATGTTAGAATTTCCACCTATATGTTTATATGTTTAACATAGGTTGTATACATTTTTCTAAGTCCAAGTTAAAACTTATATACACATGTTCTATGTTAAGACCATTATGCCTACATGATTAAATCCCATGTATGTGTTCTTATGTTCTTTGCAAGTTTGTAACTGGGTCCATGCCAAGTACCATTTAGTTTCATACGATTATTACAAGTTTCATGTTATAATAGGATACATGATTTGATCTAATTCACGCTTTTGGGTTAATGTCAAAAATAGACATTTTTATGGACATGTAATAACTTTGTCACATGCTAGTTTGTGTTTGAAGTTATGCCTAGATAAAAATATGTTTAGGCTTATGTTTTATGCAAGTCTTAATTATGCATTTCAGGTGACACCTATTTAATTAGATTCTTATTTGAATGCAAGTTCACATGACAAGTTGAAACCCATGATTTATGTTAATTAGATCGCAAAGTTGCAAGTTCATATGTCATACACCCTTTATGTTATTTAGAATATTTCATGTTCTTGGCTTTCCCTTCTATGTTTATAAGTTGGGCTGAAATATCTAGCCCAAAGTTCATTATAATCTTGCGAACGTACAAACCGGGGAATATCGTTGGGATTAAACATGAAAATATATGTGTTAGCATGTTTAGCACATGCCAATAATTGGTGACATTTAAATGGTATGAATTGCCATGCCTAAAAAAATAACGAACTTGGAAAATGGGCCATAACATTTACATATAGCAAGTAAAAGAGACAAATATGTAAATTTAGAAAATATGAATATGCTTAACCTGAGGTTGGATTGAGTTGTGATGTAAACCTGCCCGGACCTGCCTGGCTGTCCAGTAATCACAACAATGCCTATCCAATGTGGGAGGTTAAGGAATTAAGCCCAAAAAGGACCAAGGTTAGACTGAGTTGCGGTGTAAACCTGCCCGGAACCTACCGGTTGTCCAGTAACCGCAACAATACCTCTCTAATGTGAGTGGTCGGTGCTTTAATGAATAAATTAAAGCTATAATAAGGATGGTAGGGTTAAGTTAACTAAAACACTTAACCAATTCAACATGTTAACTAAACTGATGGGTGGGGTTAGGTTAATACAGACACTTAACCACTAGAAAACCCTAGTAACGGGGACCAATTTCAGCAGTAACCCAATTAGTTATCATGGTACCTAAAAATAGACAGGGTGGGGCACGATTACTGGGCTGATTGTAAGCGGTCAAAAGCGATGGCGAGTGGTGCAGCAGTGTAGGTTCTGACGGAGTGCGGGCGTGCACACACTTCAGAGTAGACAAACAGGGCACTAGGCACCAGTAGTATACACTATGCATTCTAGAATTGCGTCGGGCCACCACCATGGGACTTGATACACCCCATGGTGGGACCAGCATAGGTATCTACAATCATTGGGGGCCATATGACACATATGATTTTGCGAGTAGGAGCCGATCTTTAGAAAGGGGATCACTTCACCCCGATCATGGGGTGCCATTCAGAACAAATACAAGTAGGTGCAGAGATATAGTGTGGGATGCGATAGTATATTCGGTTCAAAACTACTTTATCTTAGTTTATGATACTTTCGTGTTTCCAATTTATACCTATCATGCCCTTTTTCTTATTCTCATACTGAAGAATCACTAGACTTACCAGGATTTATGTCTTACTCTATTTTTCTTTCGTCTTCTTTTCTTCCGTTCCACCCCCAAGGTCCACAGGGAGGAAACAACCCAGCTTAGTCAGACTCTTTGCAAGCTTCAAGATAGTAGATGTATGGTTTGGACTCTCCTTCCTTGGCTATGGCTTTTGGACACGTTCTATGGGGATTTATGTAGTTTTAATTATGTTTTATGCTTCTTTATTTAATAATCAAGACAGAAATGATGATGTAATGTTTTGGAAGTTATTGTGAGACAATTATGGAAATGTTTTGTATGAACACGTATTTATGAAATGAAAGTCTGTTTGTTTTCCGCTGCTTATATATATGTGTTTATATCTGTCTTGTGTTTTATCTGTAACTTTTACTTATAAACCTCCATCGAAGTTAAGGCATTCCCTTTGTGAGCGACTTCAATGGAGGCGGGGTGTTTCACCCCACCCCGTATCTTTACATCATTTGTTTTGTGGAACCTTAGAGTATTGTACGGTATGTAGTGCTAACTCTTTGGTTGTAGGTACAGGTTCAGGTATGGTTTAGTATACCTGTTATTGTTCTGTTTAGCTGCTTATCGCTCACACCGGACTTTTTGTCTGACCCAGAGTTTTATGTCTCTTCTTATTACTCTGGGTGCTCTCACGAGCAGACCAGAGACAGGTTAGCTGGTGATGCATGAGTAGCTGTACCGGAGACGAGCAGGAGGCTTCCACGTATGATATATATAGATATTCTCCCTGTGTTGTTGCGATCACTACTTTGGGCATTAGTGGTGTGCCTGTCTTTCTTTGTTTAGAGACAGTAATTTGAAAAGTTGTAATAAGCTGTATTTGGATTTCCGCTACTCTGATGATGATGTTGGTTTGGGTTATCAGCTTATGCACTGTCTCGCCTATTTTATGTCAAGTACATTATTATTATATTTTGTTCCATGGGCTGTGAGACATTCTACAGGTTTTCGATTAGTTCATTCTCTTCTTTCCTTTCTTTGGCGACCGTTCTGTGCTAATCGGGCATGTGTACAGCGCAATTTCGGAGGAAAATCCGACTAGTGCGGGGCGGGCCGTCACACTTGGTATCAGAGCTCTAGGTTGCGTAGTTAACCTAGGGAAAGACACCAGGGAGAGATAATACGTATATGAGTACGTATTTGTGATTATTTTGGTTTTCAAAAGCTATAAATATACACACTATTAGTATAGCTAAGGATGAAGTTGCACTGCACTAACACCACAAAGAGGATGGTTAATCGTTTTCTCTTTACAGATTGAACGATGAGCCGATACGCAAGAGGTGCTGGTAGAGGAGCCAATAATGGGAATGTTGCTGACATGAGGACGATGTTTACTGACCTCATGAGAGAGATGCTTAGGGATGTGCAGAGGGCAGCTACCAATGTTGGTAATTGTGGTGGTCCAATAGTGCAGGGGCCTAGGGCCGATTTCGTCAAGCTGAACAAGGATTATACTAGTCTTGGTGGGAAGCCATTCCATGGAACATAGTCGGCTACGGATGTTCAGGATTGGTTAGATAGCTGCGAGCGTATCTTCGAAGATTTGGGTATCGAGGATGCGATGAAGAGAAGGCTAGCATCCTGTCAGCTGCAAGGACGGGCAATGAATTGGTGGAATGCTATAAAGGCAGCTACTCCCGAGGATTATATTACTTGGGATCAGTTTAAGGTTAGCTTTAGCGATAAGTTCATTCAGCTGCTCAAAAGTCAGTGCTGTTTAAGAAATTCTTGGAACTCAATCAGAATGGCAGAATTGTCTCGGAGTATATTGCCGAAATCGACACTTTGTCGAAATATGGGTTTACTGCCGAGAAGAAGAACGAGAATTTCATAACTGGCTTGGATTAGTACTTGGAGGAAGGCTTATTAACCACATCGATGAGACGTTTGAATCCATTGTGGGGAAAGCATTGAGGTCAGAGATTCTTTACCCTAAGTCGAAGACCGAGGTTGCATCTGCAGAGGAACCAAAGCCGCAAGCAAGTGGTGGAGGCAAGAATGGTTCTCAGAATAAGAGGAAGCGGAACCAGAATAAGGATGGCCAGAAAAAGAATAAGAAAGATGTTGAGTGCTTCAGCTGTGGTAAGAAGGGCCATTATGCTAGTAATTGTCGGGCCAAGCCAGCGGATAGGAAGTGCTTCAACTGTGGCCAAGTGGGACATCACAAGGACAAGTGTCTGCAACCCCCTAAAGAGAAGCAGGTGGTGAAAGCATATGCCGTTAATGCTATTCCTTCTTCGTCGAATGCCCCAACTGCGGTGGAGAAGGGAAAGAATGTCGTTATTCAAGGTATGCTTTCTGTTTATGATGTTCCTGTTAGAGTTTTGTTCGATACCGGAGCTTCCAGTTCATTCATATCTAGTGACCTGGTAGATAGGTTGGGATTGTAGCCCGAAATTGTCGATAGACCTTAGTAGTGACGAACCCGATTGGCGGTTCGACTAATCTTAACATGATTTGTCGTAATGTGGTCTTATCGAGTCATGGATGCATGTTTGTTTGTGATTGCTTTGTTTTGGGCTTTACTGGGTTTGGCATTATTTTGGAAGTCTATTGGCTCTAAAGATATGGGGTGGTGGTGGACTGTGAGGGCTTTTTGGTGACAACTAGAGCGGATGATGGGCAAAGGGCAGTGTTTTGTGGTCTACCTAGTGATGGGGTAATAGCTAGTTTTCTAAATTCCCTCGACATCCCGCATAGTGAGTTGTCAGGTTTGCTCGTGGTTGGCCAGTATCCGGGCGTCTTCGAGGAAGTGACCAGGCTTCCACCACACCGAGAGATTGAGTTCCGTATTGATTTAGTGAAAGTTGCCAGACCTATAGTGATGCCAATTCGTCGTATGGCACCAAGGGAGCAGCGAGAGCTCGAATGCAAGTCAGTGATCTTTTGAAGAAGGGATTTATCATAAGGAGTGTTTCTGAATGAGGAGCACCAGTTGTGTTTGCTACCAAGGCGGATGGTTCCCTTCGGTTGTGTGT
The DNA here is from genome assembly GCA_030737875.1 of Allium sativum. NCBI lineage: Eukaryota > Viridiplantae > Streptophyta > Magnoliopsida > Asparagales > Amaryllidaceae > Allium > Allium sativum. The sequence goes on along the minus strand of CM060925.1, from coordinate 297,854,097 downwards.
AGACTACCGCGAGTTAAATAAGGTGACGAGGAAGAATAAGTATCCTCTACCGCGGATAGATGATTTGTTTGATCAGTTGAGTGGCGCGAGAGTATTTTCCCAGTTGGATCTCGCGACAGGTTTTCATCATCTTCGGGTGGAAGCTGAGAGTAGAGCTAAAATGTGACGATCCCAAAATCCGAGGGGCGGTATTAAGGATAATCATTGGGAAATAACACATTAATCATCATAGCAGAGTACAGATAATAGCAGAAACAATAAATAAATTAATTTTACATGGATATGACAGCGGAATCACAACATGTAGGAATATCAGAATAGCATAACGTGGGATATACTTAGTAAATAAAAAGGAAAGTGATCAGTCATCATCGCCAGAGGCGGAATACATACATGCAGTGAGACATAATAAAGATATCAGTCTACATCGCCGAAGGCGGAATCATAATATAAGTGAGAAATACGGAAAGTAAATCAGTCTGCATCGCCAGTGGCGGAATCATAATATAAGTGAGTAATGGCGGAAAAAGTCAAAGTCATCTCTATGAAGTCAGCCTCGCCATGAGCCAAAAATACACTCTATGCAGCAGTGCAGAACCAAAAACCACCTGTCACCTGTGTACTAGGCTGCCCGTGTGAAAATAAGGGCACCCGCGTTTGCAAAGTGAAACAAACAACGAGTCAGTCATGGGGACTGGTATGAGGAATCTATTTAACAGTTAAACAACAGTAAATAGCAAATCATAGGACCACGCCACTTTCACGGAACGGGTTTACTCCAGTGATTGCTAGTGCATTTAAAACAAAGTAAGTTCTTTTAAAACAACGCAATGCTTTTAGAAGGAATGAAGCCATTATAAGACTCAGGTCCCATCACACAATGCAACGCAAGCCGGAGGATAGAGTTTTACCTTATAATAGCCAAATATGCTTGATACGTATAAAGCGAAATCATTTGATATTATTACTAGTGCATATATGTTTCAAAAAAGAATAACATCATAAATATCAATCATAGACGACATAAGTGCCCCATACCACTATGTCGCCCTACTAGTTCTACAATCAAGTCCGTTATTTTGTATTGGAAATTGGATTTCCGTCATGAGTCGAGGCAAGGGGCAAGCTCCTCTCCGCTTCGAGACACTCTAGCAAATGCCTCGGGACTACACACTCTGGGCAACCCCTGGATGCGGCTGGGCCGGTCCTCACTTACGTTAGAGGATTGGTTATTCCTGAACACACGTTTCCCGGTCCTTACAGACCTATAATCGAGGCGCCTCGCATTCCAACAACCACAAAGGTGAAAAGTAGATATATATGTCAGGGCTGGTAAGTCACTGACACCACCATAGCTAGAAAGAAACATCGTGCTCTCCCAGCGGTCCGTATCCCGTTTTTAACTCATACCGGGGTGTGAGGTTCACGAATCTACGAAATACACAAAGCTAGGCTACGTAGACCTTGCTTTGATCATCATCCACAAGACTTTGCTTTGCAACAGAAGCCTTGATCTCAGCATCTTGGCATGCCACATAGGCAGTCCACTCCATACGATTGATTTCCATCGATATATAACCTCTGAGCTCGTACGTCTCAGAGAAGGGCGTTAAGCAAAAGAATAAATTCTCCACCGCCAAATAGATATATATTTAACAGAGATCAATCAATATAGAACAAAATCCAATGTCAGACACACAGTCCATTTACAAGTCCGTTCTGGGTCTGAACGAAACCGGAGGCGTCAAATTCCTCATATACCCGTCCAATCAACACATACGTTCAGACGGCTACTACTTCCGTCCCTTTCCGGTAGCTACTCCGGTCAGGAACCTCAGTAGCGCCCATCCAACCGATACGAAGATCGTCGGTCTTGAATCGTCTTTGCATTTTCCAATTCGAATTGCTCGATAAATTATTTGAAATGAGGGTTAGCTCGGCCTTTTCAAATAATTCACGTCATTAGAATTTAAATCGATTCATTTTATGGTTATATTATTCGACATCCATCTTTCGGTTCTTTAGTGTTATTTTCATGTCATACATAAACAACCATCAAATATCAAACAATTCAAGCCCATTTGGTTTATTCTCAATCAATTTTTCTTATAATATTTTATAACGATTTTTCGCCATTTTTATTTATTTAAAAATGGCCATATTTAATTAAACGACGTTTCAGGTCGTGTCGTGGCGCTGGCGCTGTTTTTCCCTAAATATGTTTTACACATATTGGAAAATCTAACCGTTGGATTTCTACAAAGTCTATATCAGTGGGAAGGTATTCCCAAAGTGAACCTAACGGTTCCAGTTTCGTGAGAATCCGACGGTCGGATTTTCCACACTAGTCGTTTGAAGTTACGGTTTCAAAATTAGAACTGCAGCGTCGCTATTCGATTTAATTTAATTATATTTATATTTATATATAAATATAAACGATTCTGGCGCTGTTTTTCTTCAGATTTGAATTAAACATTCCAGACAATCCAACCGTTGGATTTTTACAAGGTTGGTGCCGTTGGAAAGATATTTCCAAGGCGAACCCAGCGATTGCGGTTTCGGGAAAATCCGATGGTCGGATTTCTCGTACTAATCGTTTCAAATTACGATTCCGAAATGCGAACTGCACGGCCTTTATTCCCTTTAATTATATTTATATTTATATATATAAATATAGTTCAATCTATAATTTCAACTATAGTTCATTCTATATTTTCAACTTCGTTTTCACTTCAAATATTTCACTAACGCCTTAATATTTCGAAAAATTTCGCCATAACCTCCTTTGTACGGGGAGGGGTTTGGAAATTTATTGGGCCGTATTAGGTACCCAATAAATCCTAAAAAGCAATCACATATTTATAGTGATATATTTTGGTGTTTACGGGGGAGCATGTACTGATAATCACTCCAGAGAATAAATTCCCGTCACCCCGTTTCCGTGTGGAAATAAATAGTCCATGTGTCGTATCTAATAACTAGAGCGACGTGATTATTGTCAACTCCAGACCCGTGTGGGTTTTTTATTAATCTGGCAATTTATCGTTATAATTTATATAGTCCATATCAGTCATCAGTTCAACCTGTAGTACATAGTCATCGCCATATAAGCCTCTTGCTTGTATGGTAAATCTTCCACCTCGTCACACAAGCTCCAATTGCTTATGTGGAATATGATGAGGTATGCCTATCATCAAGAAGTATGCCATGTAGTGTAGTTCAAAATTAATTGTTACTATCCTATGGCGTTGTTTATTATTTCACACAGAATAAACAGCACTCCGCATCCAATGGCATTCACAGGAGTTGATATATAAATAAAATTGCGCAGCCAACTCATCAAGGTTTACCTATTTGTCGGGCACGCAAATAATTTCTTTACTCTACAGCTAATCCATTTTTCCTGTTCAACACATGTATATATATGCAGAACAAAGCTAATAATAATATTCCTAGCAAACTATTATTTATTTCAACACGTGTGTATTTTTAACTAAGCGTATACATGATAAAAGGAATATTTTTATCATCAAAAATATTTATTCGACACATGTGTATTTTTAACTAAGCGTATACATGATAAAAGGAATATTTTTATCATCAAAAATATTTATTCGACACATGTGTATTTTTAACTAAGCATATACATGATAAAAGGAATATTTTTATCATCAAAAATATTTATTCTACACATGTGTATTTTTAACTCTTCTTATTCACTATAAAAATATAGTTTTCATTGTCGATTCATTTTATTTTTAAGAGATGATAACATTCAACACATGAACTTCAACTCAACGAATGAATTGCAATTCAACACATGAATATTCTATATAGTTTGTATATATATAAAATGTGATTTTTATCGCTAAAGCCATTTGTTTAAATTGGAATAATATTCAACACATGAATTTCAACTCAACGAATGAATTGGAATTCAACACATGAATATTCTATATAGTTTGTATATATATAAAATGTGATTTTTATCGCTAAAGCCATTTGTTTAAATTGGAATAATACTCAACACATGAATTTCAACTCAACGAATGAATTGCAATTCAACACATGAATATTCGATAAAGTTTATGCAATTTATTTCAACGAATGAAAATTATTCTAACACATAAATATTTCAGAAAATTTCGGCAGCATAACGGCAGGGTAGTTAAAACCGGGACCGTCCCTAGTACGGCTCCTCGCTCTACCTTAAAACCTCGCGGTTTTTGACAATGGGGATCATGCATCTAGTTCGCACGCAGGCGGCATGTTTTATTTTCAATTCCACAATCCTATTCTATTTTGTTTCAACCACAAGAGGGTATTTTTCAACCACAAAGGTATTTTTCAACCATAAAGGTATTTTTCAACCACAATATCAACCACAAACAATTATTTCCAACCATTCGTCATACCATATAATATCACGTCAATCATAAGCAATAAATATCGTCCATGGTCTGTGGACGAGGGGAGTATATATATAATATAATAATTCACTTGCATTTCATCACAATTCAAAGCATATACGTTTCATTCAACGCTTGTATAATTTATACATCGCTAATATAACTTGTACAACACATGTACATGAGGTATACAATGCGTATATAATTTACACTTCGCTTATATAATTTATACAACACGATTTCATTCACACAAATAGTTTAGATTCCTCACATTGGTTATTGCAGTGCTAAAAATCGTAGGAAGGCCAGAAAAATCCGCGGCTTCTTCTAGAATGTAGAGAGCCTCCTTGCGGTCACGGTGTCTCCTGTTTCATCGAATTTCGTTAACATAGCAAAAAGATACGATTTTTACAAGTTTGCAACGCTTTAAAGTGTAAAAATCAGTGGAAAATAGTTTCAGCCGTATACCCTTTTCAATTTCGAAAACTAGGGTTGATCTTTTTGGCAAAACCACGAAGCTTTAGGACGAACGGCCAGCGCTGCGTCGAAGAGGAAGGAAAGAGCTTCCCAAAGCTACCCGAGATGGTCAACTCGGTGGCCTCCAGAACCCACGGCGGCGGCGCAAAGTTCGGGGTTTCCCGACGCTATAACTCCCTCAATACTCAACGATAATTCGTGAAATTACTATGGATTTGAAGATCTCTGAACGCTCTTCAAAATGGATCTGAGTTTGCTTGATTTCGTTGAGTGGTTGTGGAGAAATTGAAGAGAGAAGATTCGGAGTTATTTCCGCGTCGCGACAGGGAGATCGATGAGGGAGATGAATTGTGATTGGTCGATGCCCTTTTTATTTTAATTTTTAATTTATTTAATTCCAAAAATACCCCCTTCCACAAACGACCTCGAAATCAAACCCAACGACTGTCGCCCCTAGCTAAATACCCCCATTCCGAACACAATGGGATATGTTTCGTTGGCCATTTCGACTGTTACAGTCAGTTATTTTTCAAACTAAAATATAAAACATTCGATATTTAATTTAAACGTACATTTCAATTTGCCAGGGCCACAAACTGAATCGAAAAATTCCAAAAAAATAAATCTAGCTTTGTTTTGACGATACGGTCCTAACAAAACCAGTTTCGTCGAATTCTGAGCTCGTTTGCAAAACGGCCATTTTTAGGTCGACCCATTTTAACAGAATTTGACCAAACCCGTTTTCTTTTGCCCCGCTCACATTTCAAAAATTATGAAATTTGAAACTGAGCAATAATTTGACATTTCGGACCCAACAAAAGTGGTTTCGTCGAATTCCGAGGTCGTATGCAAAATCTCAATTTTCAAGGGCTATATATACTATATAGCGACCTTTCTGAAAATTCATTCGGCCATAACTTTTGATTTCCGTTATGATATTTCGATTTTTCAGATTCATTAGAAAGGTATTGATAAATAGATTTAAATATTTTCAGTTTCGTTAAAATCCGTTATATTTTCCACCCGGTACAGTCGGACAAAGTTTGTATTCAAAATTTCAAACTGCAATATTATACAAAATTCTATATTTTATTGAAATATGCTATTTCAACTATTCAAATTTCTTGGTAATAACCTAATTTAAAAATTTTAAACTAGTTTACATTTTCCGGGTTATTACAATCTCCCCCACTTAAAACTTTTCGTCCTCGAAAAGGAAATAACAGTTAAGTAGGAAATAAAATGTAAATGCAAAGTATTGAAAAGGTACCTTGCACCGGAGTTAGTCGGAGATGTCCACTCTGCATTTGGGATAGGCTTGTTTAATGCTTTCCTCAGTCTCCCAAGTACAGTCTCTAGGATCACTACTCCACTGCACTTTGACTAAATGAATCTTTTTCCTCCTCAGCTCTCTAGTTTCTTTGCCAACTATCTTTAATGGCTCTCTTTTGAGTGCTAATTCTGGAGTTATGTCAATATCCTATTGCGCTCCTTCTTCTACAACAAGATCTGGATCATGAACATGTTTTCTGAGTTGAGATACGTGGAGCACATCATGTACACCAGGTAACCAATTAGGTAATGAAACCCTATATGCAAGAGTTCCAATCCGTTCAAGTATAGGAAAGGGACCAATAAACCTCGGTGCCAACTTCCCAGTCTTGCCAAATCTGATTACTCCTCGCATTGGAGAAACTCTTAAGTAAACATAATCGCCAACGGCAAACGATATATCCCTTCTTCTCGCATCAGCATAACTTTTCTGTCGGCTCTGTGCGGTTTTAATCGCTTCTTAATGAAATCGACTTTATCCGATGCTTCTCGAATCATATCGGGCCCTAACACAAGTCTATTGCCAGGTTCTACCCAACATGCGGGAGATCTGCACGGTCTACCGTATAATGCTTCAAATGGAGACATTCCCAAACTTGCTTGATAGCTATTGTTGTAAGAGAATTCTGCTAAATGTAAATGATCTTCCCATGAACCTCCAAAGTCAATAACGCAAGCCCGCAGCAAATCTTCTAAAATTCTATTCACCCGCTCAGTTTGGTCGTCTGTCTGAGGGTGATAAGCGGTGCTTAGATTTAATTTGGTTCCCAATTCTTCCTGGAATGCTTCCCAGAATTTGCTAGTAAACAGGGGATCTCTATCGCTGACTATATTGAGCGGCACTCCATGTATTTTAACTATTTCTCTGAAGTAAATCTGTGCTAGACTTTGAGCCGTTCTGTTGGATCGGACAGGTATGAAATGGGCAGTCTTCGTGAAGCGATCTACGATTACCCATATACTGTCGTTTCCTTTTCTAGTTCGAGGCAAACCATCAATGAAGTCCATCGAAATTTGTTCCCACTTCCACCCTGGAATCTCTAATGGTTGTAATAATCCAGCCAATTTCTGCTGATCACTCTTAACTAGCTGATAAGTGGGGCATCTGCTAACATATAATGAGATATCTCTTTTCATCGCCTTCCACCAGAAGGTGCGTTTGATATCGTTATACATTTTGCTCACACCGGGATGGACACTCAATTTGGATTTGTGGCACTCATCAAGTATTTCTCTTTTTAGCTCAGAGATGTCGGGAACGCAAATTCTTCCTTTTAATCTCAAAACCCCCTCACTATCCACCTGGAAGCTGGAGTCTATGCCTTTACTGATCCTTCTGATCATTACTTTTACAAAATTATCCTCCTTTTGAAGGGTCGAGATCCTGTCTATTAATGAAGGCGTGATGACAAAACTGGCAATGATCTCATTCTTTCTGCTGAGCGCATCTGCTACAACATTGGCTTTCCCTGGAGTGTATAGAATTTCAAAATCATATGCTACAAGGAATTCTAACCAACGCTGTTGCCTCAGGTTTAAATCTTTCTGAGTGAACAGATATTTCAAGGGTTGATGATCGGTAAATAGTTCGAACTTCTCGCCCAGTAAATAATGCCTCCAGATTCTTAAAGAGAACACGATAGCTAATAACTCAAGATCATGAGTTGCATAGTTTCTTTCATGCGGCTTTAGTTGACGGCTGGCATAAGCGATCACTTGGCCTTTTTGCATTAACACTGCGCCTAGCCCTCTAATAGAAGCGTCTGTCCATACAGTCAAGTCTTGGTTGCCCTCTATAATTGTCAATACTGGAGCGGTTGTCAATTTCAGTTTCAGCTCCTGGAAAGCTTCTTCACATTCGGGAGTCCATTTGAATTTCTCATGCTTCTTTGTAAGCTTTGTCAATATACCAGATATCTTTGAAAAATCCTGAACGAATTTCCGATAGTAACTAGCTAATCTAAGGAAACTTCGAACTTCTGTGGGCGTAGTAGGTTGTTTCCAGTTCTGAATTGCTGTAATTTTGCTTGGGTCTACAGCAATTCCTTCTTTTGATACGACATGGCCTAGGAATTTAACTTCATTCTGCCAGAAGACACACTTAGAAAATTTAGCTTTCAAGACATTTCTCCTCAGAATTTTCAACACTTGTTCTAAATGTTTTGTATGTTCATCATCCGACTTAGAGTAGATTAAAATGTCATCGATGAAGACTAGAACAAATTTATTCAACACACCACGGAACACTCTGTTCATAAGATCAACAAAGTATGCTGGAGCGTTGCACAAGCCAAACGGCATTACTAACCATTCGTAGAATAAATCGGGACCCCTGAAGGCTGTCAAAGGAACACAGTCTTCGGCTATACGCAATTGGTGGAAACCTGTAGCTAGGTCCATTCTGGAGAATACTGTTGCTCCATTTAATTGATCTAACAGATCATCTATTCGGGGCAAGGGATATTTGTTCTTCAGTGTCTGCTTATTGAGATCTCGGTAATCAACACAAAGTCTTAGAGTACCGTCTGATTTCGGGACAAATACAACTGCTGCTCCCCAAGCTGAAAAGCTCGGTCTGATTAGACCTTTCCAAAGCAATTCTCGGGTTTGACTACTTAACTCTTCTTTTTCTTTTGGGGCCATTCTTCTTATTGGATGTACTACTGGTCGGGCATTAGGAATTAAATCTATTCTAAATTCAATTTCTCTTTGCGGCGGTAAGTTTTCTACTTCTTCAAACACATCCGCATAATTTTTCACGACCGGTATCTTTTCTATCGAAGGGGGAATAACTTCTAAGGAAGACCAAAATTCTGTTCTATTAATTTCTGAGCCATGGCATGGTATATATATAGGTCCAAGCTTCGTTTCGACTTTAACGATTCTTTCGGCACATCTAACTTCGGCTTTATATTTTGTCAACCAGTCCAGCCCCAGTATAATATCAAATTCGGAAAGGTCCATGACAATCAAATCAAAAGGAAACCGGTATCGAGAAAAGGAAATAGGTAATCTACAACATATACTGAGACTAACAGAACCTCCTATCGGGTTTTGAACTTTGATTGGTTCCTTAAGTTTTCTTCGTTTCAATTTTAATTTGTGAACCATGTTACCAGAAATGAAGCTACGTGATGCACCAGTATCAAAAAGTACAGAAACAGGAATATTTTTAATGGTAAGGGTACCTCCCAAGACATCGGGTTTACCTGACCCATCGGTGGTAGCTGGCGGGGTCTTCCCGTCATAGACATGAGCCACTTGAGCATTCTGCTTCAGAGGACAGTTCCTGCTATAATGCCCCTTCTTATGGCAGTAGTAGCATTCGGCTGAGTCATTTTCCTTTGGCTTCCTTGGGGCTTTGCATACATTAGAAAAGTGACCTGGCTTCCCGCAATTGTAGCAATTTCCTTTCGAGATCTTTGCTGGTTTCTGAGTAGCGGCCGCGGTAATGCTAGATTCGGGTTGATCGGTTGAAGCCTTGCGCTTATTTCCAGCTTGGCTTTTGGCGCGGTCTTGGCTAGCGTGCATCTCATCCATGTCTTCGTAATTGCAAGCCATCTCTACTAGTTCTGTAAAGGAGAGTTTTATGTTGCTCATAGCTCTATCGTGGTACTTGCGCTTCAGCCCAAATATGAATCTCTTATTCTTTGCTTTGTTGGTCAAAATCAGTTCTGGAGCATAGCGCGATAACTGAGTGAACTTATTTAGATAATCTTGAATAGAGAGGTCTCCCTGCTGGAGATTAGCAAACTGCTCCCTCATCCTCTCTAGAGCCTGTTCCGGTACAAACTTCTCATTGAACAAAGTCTTGAACTGCTCCCATGTCCGGATAGTACGAGCTACATCTTCTGAGGTAATGGCATCCCACCACAGCCCTGCTTCCTCCTGAAGGAGCCAAATGCCAAGTCGGTCTTTGTTGTTAGTTCCCATACCCATGCCTTCGAAGATTTTCTCACAGGTTTTCAGCCAAGCTATTGCCTCGGTCACTGTGCCAGTGCCTGTAAAAGGTTTTCCCCCAAGATTTCTGTACCTCTTTTCTACTTTGTCAAGCTCAAAGTCTTCTGGTGCTGGTGGCGGAATAATAGGGCCTTCCACTACTAGGGGGATATTCCCCCGTCCTCCTGCTGCATCTCCTCGGCCTCCACGGCCTCCTCTAGCTGCTGCTCCTCGCGTAGCCATCTAAGAGAACTGTATAAGCAAGAAAAGAGTCAAGCTCACAGATTTGATAATTTTCATAAATGATAAAGCAAGGGAATACAAGGAAAGATAATGATAATGTACTGATCAAATTGTTTTGCTAATCTGCTTAGCTCATTCTAGGACATTGCTAATCCTATCTCTAATGAGCTACTTGCATTAGAACACTACTGATTCTATTCTGACGAGGTGTTTAATGTGTTAGATCCCGGAACTAAGGTTAACCAAAGCTCTGATACCAACTGTGACGATCCCAAAATCCGAGGGGCGGTATTATGGATAATCATTGGGAAATAACACATTAATCATCATAGCAGAGTACAGATAATAGCAGAAACAATAAATAAATTAATTTTACATGGATATGACAGCGGAATCACAACATGTAGGAATATCAGAATAGCATAACGTGGGATATACTTAGTAAATAAAAAGGAAAGTGATCAGTCATCATCGCCAAAGGCGGAATACATACATGCAGTGAGACATAATAAAGATATCAGTCTACATCGCCGAAGGCGGAATCATAATATAAGTGAGAAATACGGAAAGTAAATCAGTCTGCATCGCCAGTGGTGGAATCATAATATAAGTGAGTAATGGCGGAAAAAGTCAAAGTTATCTCTATGAAGTCAGCCTCGCCATGAGCCAAAAATACACTCTATGCAGCAGTGCAGAACCAAAAACCACCTGTCACCTGTGTACTAGGCTGCCCGTGTGAAAATAAGGGCACCCGCGTTTGCAAAGTGAAACAAACAACGAGTCAGTCATGGGGACTGGTATGAGGAATCTATTTAACAGTTAAACAACAGTAAATAGCAAATCATAGGACCACGCCACTTTCGCGGAACGGGTTTACTCCAGTGATTGCTAATGCATTTAAAACAAAGTAAGTTCTTTTAAAACAACGCAATGCTTTTAGAAGGAATGAAGCCATTATAAGACTCAGGTCCCATCACACAATGCAACGCAAGACGGAGGATAGAGTTTTACCTTATAATAGCCAAATATGCTTGATACGTATAAAGCGAAATCATTTGATATTATTACTAGTGCATATATGTTTCAAAAATGAATAGCATCATAAATATCAATCATAGACGGCATAAGTGCCCCATACCACTATGTCGCCCTACTAGTTCTACAATCAAGTCCGTTATTTTGTATTGGAAATTGGATTTCCATCATGATTCGAGGCAAGGAGCAAGCTCCTCTCCGCTTCGAGACACTCTAGCAAATGCCTCGGGACTACACACTCTGGGCAACCCCTGGATGCGGCTGGGCCGGTCCTCACTTACGTTAGAGGATTGGTTATTCCTGAACACACGTTTCCCGGTCCTTACAGACCTATAATCGAGGCGCCTCGCATCCCAACAACCACAAAGGTGAAAAGTAGATATATATGTCAGGGCAGGTAAGTCACTGACACCACCATAGCTAGAAAGAAACGTCGTGCTCTCCCAGCGGTCCGTATCCCGTTTTTAACTCATACCGGGGTGTGAGGTTCGCGAATCTACGAAATACACAAAGCTAGGCTACGTAGACCTTGCTTTGATCATCATCCACAAGACTTTGCTTTGCAACAGAAGCCTTGATCTCAGCATCTTGGCATGCCACATAGGCAGTCCACTCCATACGATTGATTTCCATCGATATATAACCTCTGAGCTCGTACGTCTCAGAGAAGGGCGTTAAGCAAAAGAATAAATTCTCCACCGCCAAACAGATATATATTTAACAGAGATCAATCAATATAGAACAAAATCCAATGTCAGACACACAGTCCATTTACAAGTCCGTTCTGGGTCTGAACGAAACCGGAGGCGTCAAATTCCTCGTATACCCGTCCAATCAACACATACGTTCAGACGGCTACTACTTCCGTCCCTTTCCGGTAGCTACTCCGGTCAGGAACCTCAGTAGCGCCCATCCAACCGATACGAAGATCGTCAGTCTTGAATCGTCTTTGCATTTTCCAATTCGAATTGCTCGATAAATTATTTGAAATGAGGGTTAGCTCGGCCTTTTCAAATAATTCACGTCATTAGAATTTAAATCGATTCATTTTATGGTTATATTATTCGATATCCATCTTTCGGTTCTTTAGTGTTATTTTCATGTCATACATAAACAACCATCAAATATCAAACAATTCAAGCCCATTTGGTTTATTCTCAATCAATTTTTCTTATAATATTTTATAACAATTTTTCGCCATTTTTATCTATTTAAAAATGGCCATATTTAATTAAACGACGTTTCAGGTCGTGTCGTGGCGCTGGCGCTGTTTTTCCCTAAATTTGTTTTACACATATCGGAAAATCTAACCGTTGGATTTCTACAAAGTCTATATCAGTGGGAAGGTATTCCCAAAGCGAACCTAACGGTTCCAGTTTCGTGAGAATCCGACGGTCGGATTTTCCACACTAGTCGTTTGAAGTTACGGTTTCAAAATTCGAACTGCAGCGTCGCTATTCGATTTAATTTAATTATATTTATATTTATATATAAATATAAACGATTCTGGCGCTATTTTTCTTCAGATTTGAATTAAACATTCCGGACAATCCAACCGTTGGATTTTTACAAGGTTAGTGCCGTTGGAAAGATATTTCCAAGGCGAACCCAGCGATTGCGGTTTCGGGAAAATCCGATGGTCGGATTTCTCGTACTAATCGTTTCAAATTACGATTCCGAAACGCGAACTGCACGGCCTTTATTCCCTTTAATTATATTTATATTTATATATATAAATATAGTTCAATCTATAATTTCAACTATAGTTCATTCTATATTTTCAACTTCGTTTTCACTTCAAATATTTCACTAACGCCTTAATATTTCGAAAAATTTCGCCATAACCTCCTTTGTACGGGGAGGGGTTTGGAAATTTATTGGGCCGTATTAGGTACCCAATAAATCCTAAAAAGCATTCACATATTTATAGTGATATATTTTGGTGTTTACGGGGGAGCATGTACTGATAATCACTCTAGAGAATAAATTCCCGTCACCCCCGTTTCCGTGTGGAAATAAATAGTCCATGTGTCGTATCTAATAACTAGAGCGACGTGATTATTGTCAACTCCAGACCCGTGTGGGGTTTTATTAATCTGGCAATTTATCGTTATAATTTATATAGTCCATATCAGTCATCAGTTCAACCTGTAGTGCATAGTCATCGCCATATAAGCCTCTTGCTTGTATGGTAAATCTTCCACCTCGTCACACAAGCTCCAATTGCTTATGTGGAATATGATGAAGTATGCCTATCATCAAGAAGTATGCCATGTAGTGTAGTTTAAAATTAATTGTTACTATCCTACGGCGTTGTTTATTATTTCACACAGAATAACCAGCACTCCGCATCCAATGGCATTCACAGGAGTTGATATATAAATAAAATTGCGCAGCCAACTCATCAAGGTTTACCTATTTGTCGGGCACGCAAATAATTTCTTTACTCTACAGCTAATCCATTTTTCCTGTTCAACACATGTATATATATGCAGAACAAAGCTAATAATAATATTCCTAGCAAACTATTATTTATTTCAACACGTGTGTATTTTTAACTAAGCGTATACATGATAAAAGGAATATTTTTATCATCAAAAATATTTATTTGACACATGTGTATTTTTAACTAAGCGTATACATGATAAAAGGAATATTTTTATCATCAAAAATATTTATTCGACACATGTGTATTTTTAACTAAGCATATACATGATAAAAGGAATATTTTGATCATCAAAAATATTTATTCGACACATGTGTATTTTTAACTCTTCTTATTCACTATAAAAATATAGTTTTCATTGTCGATTCATTTTATTTTTAAGAGATGATAACATTCAACACATGAACTTCAACTCAACGAATGAATTGTAATTCAACACATGAATATTCTATATAGTTTGTATATATATATAAAATGTGATTTTTATCGCTAAAGCCATTTGTTTAAATTGGAATAATATTCAACACATGAATTTCAACTCAACGAATGAATTGGAATTCAACACATGAATATTCTATATAGTTTGTATATATATAAAATGTGATTTTTATCGCTAAAGCCATTTGTGTAAATTGGAATAATATTCAACACATGAATTTCAACTCAACGAATGAATCGCAATTCAACACATGAATATTCGATAAAGTTTATGCAATTTATTTCAACGAATGAAAATTATTCTAACACATAAATATTTCAGAAAATTTCGGCAGCATAACGGCAGGGTAGTTAAAACCGGGACCGTCCCTAGTACGGCTCCTCGCTCTACCTTAAAACCTCGCGGTTTTTGACAATGGGGATCATGCATCTAGTTCGCACGCAGGCGACATGTTTTATTTTCAATTCCATAATCCTATTCTATTTTGTTTCAACCACAAGAGGGTATTTTTCAACCACAAAGGTATTTTTCAACCATAAAGGTATTTTTCAACCACAATATCAACCACAAACAATTATTTCCAACCATTCGTCATACCATATAATATCACGTCAATCACAAGCAATAAATATCGTCCATGGTCTGTGGACGAGGGGAGTATATATATATATATATATAATATAATAATTCACTTGCATTTCATCACAATTCAAAGCATATACGTTTCATTCAACGCTTGTATAATTTATACATCGCTAATATAACTTGTACAATACATGTACATGAGGTATACAATGCGTATATAATTTACACTTCGCTTATATAATTTATACAACGCGATTTCATTCACACAAATAGTTTAGATTCCTCACATTGGTTATTGCAGTGCTAAAAATCGTAGGAAGGCCAGAAAAATCCGCGGCTTCTTCTAGAATGTAGAGAGCCTCCTTGCGGTCACGGTGTCTCCTGTTTCATCGAATTTCGTTAACATAGCAAAAAGATACGATTTTTACAAGTTTGCAACGCTTTAAAGTGTAAAAATCAGTGGAAAATAGTTTCAGCCGTATACCCATTTCGATTTCGAAAACTAGGGTTGATCTTTTCGGCAAAACCACGAAGCTTTAGGACGAACGGCCAGCGCTGCGTCGAAGAGGAAGGAAAGAGCTTCCCAAAGCTACCCGAGATGGTCAACTCGGTGGCCTCCAGAACCCACGGCGGCGGCGCAAAGTTCGGGGTTTCCCGACGCTATAACTCCCTCAATACTCAACGATAATTCGTGAAATTACTATGGATTTGAAGATCTCTGAACGCTCTTCAAAATGGATCTGAGTTTGCTTGATTTCGTTGAGTGGTTGTGGAGAAATTGAAGAGAGAAGATTCGGAGTTATTTCCGCGTCGCGACAGGGAGATCGATGAGGGAGATGAATTGTGATTGGTCGATGCCCTTTTTATTTTAATTTTTAATTTATTTAATTCCAAAAATACCCCCTTCCACAAACGACCTCGAAATCAAACCCAACGACTGTCGCCCCTAGCTAAATACCCCCATTCCGAACACAATGGGATATGTTTCGTTGGCCATTTCGACTGTTACAGTCAGTTATTTTTCAAACTAAAATATAAAACATTCGATATTTAATTTAAACGTACATTTCAATTTGCCAGGGCCACAAACTGAATCGAAAAATTCCAGAAAAATAAATCTAGCTTTGTTTTGACGATACGGTCCTAACAAAACCAGTTTCGTCGAATTCTGAGCTCGTTTGCAAAACGGCCATTTTTAGGTCGACCCATTTTAACAGAATTTGACCAAACCCGTTATCTTTTGCCCCGCTCACATACTAGCTTCAAAAATTATGAAATTTGAAACTTAGCAATAATTTGACATTCCGGACCCAACAAAAGTGGTTTCGTCGAATTCCGAGGTCGTATGCAAAATCTCAATTTTCAAGGGCTATATATACTATATAGCGACCTTTCTGAAAATTCATTCGGCCATAACTTTTGATTTCCGTTATGAAATTTCGATTTTTCAGATTCGTTAGAAAGGTATTGATAAACAAATTTAAATATTTTCAGTTTCGTTAAAATCCGTTATATTTTCCACCCGGTACAGTCGGACAAAGTTTGTATTCAAAATTTCAAACTGCAATATTATACAAAATTCTATATTTTATTGAAATATGCTATTTCAACTATTCAAATTTCTTGGTAATAACCTAATTTAAAAATTTTAAACTGGTTCACATTTTCTGGGTTATTACATAAAACGACATTCCGGACACTGTTTGGATTTTATGAGTGGTTGGTCATGCCATTCGGATTGACCAATGCACCAGCATATTTTGTGGATCTTATGAATAGGGTATTCAAAGATCAGTTGAATAAGTTTGTCCTTGTGTTCGTGAATGATATTTTGGTCTACTCGAGGATAGAGGAAGAACACAAGGAACATTTGAGGATAGTAATGGAGGTGTTGAGAAAACACCAACTGAAAGCGAAATTTTCTAAGTGTCACTTCTGGAGAAGGGAAGTGAGATTCTTGGGCCATGTTGTTTCAGAAAATGGTATCGCTGTGGACCCTGCGAAGGTGGCTGCGGTACAAGATTGGTCTACTCCTAAGAATGCGACAGACAGAATAAGTTTCTTGGGGTTAGCTGGATATTATCGTAAGTTTATCCAAGACTTTTCCAAGATAGTAGCACCGTTGGCCCGGTTGACCAAGAAGAATCAAGCCTTCGTCTGTGACGAAAAGTGCGAGAATGCATTCAAGAGTCTAAAGGAAAAGTTGACATATGCACCAGTGTTAGTCATTCCTAAAGGGAATGAAGAGATGACAGTATATACGGATGCATGTGGTACCAGACTAGGTGTTGTATTGATGCAAGGAGGTAGGGTTGTAGCTTATGCAAGCCGGCAACTGAAACCACATGAGAAAAGATACCCTACCCATGATTTGGAATTGGCAGCGATCGTGTTCGCACTGAAGATGTGGAGACATTATCTCTGGGGCGAAAGATTCGAGTTGTTTACCGATCATAAATCGTTAAAGTATCTCTTCTCTCAGAAGGATCTAAATCTCCGACAGTAAAGATGGTTAGAATTCTTAGCTTACTATGATTTCGACATCGCATATACACCAGAAAAGGGCAATGCGGTAGCTGATGCATTGGGTAGAAGACATGCCAGTTAAGGGGCTATGTTTCTTGAATGGAAGCAACTGGAGTACATCACTGGGTATGATTTCAGACCAAAATGCGAGTTGGATCCAGAAATGTTAGCAAGTTTGATGATCAGACCGACTTTGATTGAGCGGATTGGTTCCAGCTAGAGGGACGATCCTAACCTATTGAAAATCATCTCAAAGTTAGAGATGGGGATCAACGAAGAGGTGAACAAGTATGGGCTTGATCGAGATGGATGGCTTAGAAAGAATGGAAGACTAGTTGTACCCAATGTCAATGGATTGAGAGATGAAGTGCTTAGAGAATGTCATCACTCAAAACTGACTATACACCCCGGTGGTAATAAGATGTATTGAGACATGAAGCAGACCTACTACTGGGAAGGATGAAAAGAGACATTGGGAAGTTTATATCCGAATGCATGAATTGCCAGCTAATTAAAGCTAAGCAAAAGAAGCCAAGTGGTTTGTTACAACCATTAGAAATTCCAGAATGGAAATGGGAACAAGTGTCAATGGATTTCATTGATGGGTTACCAAGGTCTAGATCGGGCCATGATAGCATTTGGGTGATTGTGGACCGATTGATTAAGAGTGCAAGGTTTATACCCGTCAAGTCAAACAGGACGGCAGCTAAATTAGCGGAACTGCATATAAAGTGGGTAGTGAGATTTCATGGAATACCCAAAGGCATTGTGAGTGACCGAGATCCGTTGTTCACTAGTGGATTTTGGAAGAGCTTACAAGAGGCATTAGGATCAGAACTACATCTCAGTACCGCGTACCATCCTCAAACCGATGGACAGACAGAGAGGGTGAGTCGAGTGTTAGAAGATCTCTTGAGAGCTTGCATATTGGATTTTGGTGGATCATGGGATGACCATCTGCATCTAGTAGAGTTTGCATATAATAATAGTTATCAATCCAGTACTGGTATGGCTTCATTTGAAGCTTTGTACGGAAGACCGTGTAACTCACCATCATGTTGGT
Organism: Allium sativum; assembly: GCA_030737875.1. NCBI lineage: Eukaryota > Viridiplantae > Streptophyta > Magnoliopsida > Asparagales > Amaryllidaceae > Allium > Allium sativum. Next base: position 297,835,603 of record CM060925.1, on the reverse strand, counting down.
TAGAGACCGGTGAGAAACATGTGCTTGGACCAGAAGTAATAAGAGAAATATCAGACAAGATTAAGGTTATCCAACATCGAATGAAGGCTGCCCAAGATAGGCAAAAAAGTTTTGCTGATAAAAGGAGAAGAGAATTAAAGTTCTCCATTGGCGACTTGGTGTTTGTTAAGATTTCTCCGTTGAAGAGCGTGATACTATTTGGCAGGAGAGGCAAATTAGCACCAAGATTTGTTGGTCCATTCCCAGTTCTTGAGCAAATTGGGAATTTGGCATATAAAGTTGAATTACCAGAAAAGATGGCAGGAGTTCACAACGTATTTCATGTTTCCTAGTTAAGGAAGTTCGTACACGACCCAGATGTGGCTATTTCACCTGATCAGTTGGATGATATCGAAGTTGAACCCGAGGCGGTTGGGAACCGCAAGCCTATGCGTATTGTTAGGAACGATATGAAGCAACTTAGAAGGAAAGCGGTGAATCTAGTCAAAGTTCAGTGGGGCGAGGATAAGAATGACTGTACTTGGGAGACAGAGGAGAGCATTAGGAAGACGTATCCAGAACTCTTCGCCTAATAAGATTTCAGTTTCGATTTAGTCTTTCCGCACGCTAGGATAGGCTTGTTTTATTTGTTTTGCATGATTGATTGTTGCATATGGTTGGTAGGCGTGCGGGATCCTTTGTACATTTTGGGTTAAGGAATTTCGGGGACGAAATTTCTTAAAGGGGGGGGGGGGGGGAGTGTAATGACCCGCATTATACGCAACGAAGGATCATAGAATATTTATTTCTTTCACATACGAAGTCGTATGGTCATGTAACTTTGGGAGACGACTATTAGAGTCATTTCCCATGTTCATGATTTCTGCCGATTTTTAAATGACTATTTTGCTCCTAGCTGATCTTGTTTTGGCCATAATTTTTGATTGGAAAGGAGTTTTGACCTGAAACCATTTCCATTGGATCCGGATGATGGTTTACCTTTCCGTAGAGTGGTCACAATAGCCAAACGGACTCACCATTTGGGAGATATGGCTGAAATCAGACGGTGAATAACTGCTTAACCGGGCCAAATGAGGTGATTAGTAAATGGGCCCATAACTCATTTCGGGATTAGGGTTATGGGGAGGCTAAAATGAGTTCGGTTTTCATTTCATTTCAGTTTTCTAGCCGCCATTTACCTCCTAAGAACCCTAATAATGGCCTCCAACCTCTAAAACATCCCCAAATCACTTTCTAATCAAGGATTAAGCCTAACAACATCAAATCAAAGAGGATTAGCACCAAAGCAAGGGTAGAACTGCTGTTTTGCATTGGGAACAGCACCAAACAGAGATTCATTTCAGATTTGGTATTTTATTTGTGGCCAAGGTGAGTGATTTGCATAGTTCCTCATTAATTATGGTTAATTAAGGGTAATTAGTGTTAATTAGCGAATTTAAACATGATAAAATTCTGGAAAAGTATTTATAAATTCGAAAACAATGTTTTAGACCTCTGTTAGAAATTTGGTTGGATTTAGTTAAGTTCTGCTAATCATATCATTAGTTTTGCCTAAATATACATAGGGGGAAATATGGGATTTTGGCTATGTTTGATCCGTTTAACCTTGTCATATTATTGTTTTGGTATTTGTAGTCACTTATACTATGACTGTATGCTATGCTTTGTGATTGATTAGAGCTGTTAGATTGGTCGGAAACGTCGTCGTATGGCGTAAAACGGTCGCTGGAAAGTTGTAGGAAATATGCAGGTTTCAGACCGGATCAGATTGGATCATTTGGCTCGGATCGGATAGGAGAACCGGGAAGATGGACCTGATTCGGATTGGAACTTAGCATAAGGGGCTTTGCGAGAAGGAAAGCCATTTGCTTAGAGTTGGAGTTGGGCAGGGGATCGGGTCGGAGAGACCAACATGGGATCAGATCGGAAGCAAGGGCGTGGAGATCGGATCAGACTAGAGCCAGGGAGCGGGATCGGATCGGAGGACCAAGCTTGGTGCTTGAGTTGGGGCGAAGCACTGAATCGGATCGGGACATCTAGGAAGGAGCATTCACCAAGCCGAACCCAGGAAGCGGCATCTGAACCAAACCGATGGAGGATCCGAACCGAACTAGACTTAAGCTACTTCTACTCGATGACTCTTTTGAAGACCAACTCCAATTCGACCAAAACCCGAGATGCAAAGGAAGTCCAAATAGGAAGTAGAGCTCAGGATCGAGTTGGGAACCAACGAGTTAACTTAATGAGTTGGGCTTTGCTGCGGGACTTGTGCTATGGGGTTGTCGATGTCTGTAACTCTGGATCACTATGTGTAGGGGGTACGTGAACGGATTCAGGGCCAAAGTGGCCTAGGTACAACTAAAGAGCTATAGACCAATGAAGTGGGGTCATTTGTAAAGATTTGGTCATGACTCCATGGGGTGAGCTTGGTAGTAGCAGTAGTTGTACAAGTCGAACTCCGTCACTACTTCGATGGGTCTAGTGATTGAAAGTGGTAGACATCGTATGCTTTACGCACTGAGAGAGATGTAAGGATGGTTGCTATGCTTGACTTATTTGCCTTCACCATGACATACACACCCCACCTCGTATCTTTACACCATTTGTTTTGTGGCACCTTAGAGTATTGTATGGTATGTAGTGCTAACTCTTTGGTTGCTGGTCCAGGTTTAGGTATGGTTTAGTATACCCGTTATTGTTCTGTTTAGCTGCTTATCGCTCACACCAGACTTTTTGTCTGACCCAGAGTTTTATGTCTCTTCTTATTACTCTGGGTGCTCTCACGAGCAGACTAGAGACAGGTTAGCTGGTGATGCACGAGTAGATGTATCGGAGACGAGCAGGAGGCTTCCACGTATGATATATATATATATATTCTCCATGTGTTGCTGCGGTCACTACTTTGGGCATTAGTGGTGTACCTCTCTTTCTTTGTTTAGAGACAGTAATTTGAAAAGTTGTAATAAGATGTATTTGGATTTGCGCTACTCTGATGATGATGTTGGTTTTGGTTATCAGCTTATGCACTGTCTCGCCTGTTTTATGTCAAGTACATTATTATTATATTTTGTTCCATGTGCCGTGAGACATTCTACAGGTTTTCGATTAGTTCATTCTCTTATTTCCTTTCTTTGGCGGCCGTTCTGTGCTAGTCGGGCATGTGTACAGCGCACTTTCGGAGGAAAAGCCGGCTGGTGCGGGGCGGGCCGTCACACTATCCACAAGAATTAATAATAATGCCAAAGTCATTGATTTCGTGCATGAAGGGAGAATATGTTTACCTGAGTCTCCTATTACGAACATTAACACTTTATGGATTAAAACACGTCAGTTTAAGCTCATCAGTACCGATTCTTGCGTGACAATATGGTGTGATCAAGGAAATGATTATCGCACTAAAAGACTGTATGACTTCTTTGCTGGCATTAATGATATGCTGATCTGTAGTTGGAGTTTGAAAATTTGGAAGAAATATAATATTGCATGCAAGAATCTCATGTTGTGGAAGGTTATTAACAACTCCTTGTTCACTAAAGATAAGCTTTTTTAGAGGGGAGTATGCTGCGATCAGGTGTGTGTATTTTGTCATAATGAAAATGAAACCATGGAACATTTATTTTGCCAGTGCTGTACTCTCTTTAGTATTTGGGAGGAAGTAACGTTAAATATTGGAAGAAACGATGCATGCCAAAATGCGGCTATTCAGTGGAGTGTTTTGAAAAATCAAACGGGAAGGAGAAGTCTGAGAGGAAGACTTGTCAACTTTGTGCTCAAAAAATTCATTTACATGGTTTGGACCAAGTGAAACATTCATGTGTTTGAAGGAAACAAAGCCAAAAATGGTGTACAACTCAGGAGTCATGTAAGGAGAGTCATAAGGGATAGTGTTAGAGTTTTGAACCTAACTTTCGACCCAGGAATTCTGATCAACCTAATGTAATTTCTTTGTTTTTAGTGTTATCTTCTAGTGTTTGAAGAACCGTGTTCCAACGTTTTCTTGTGTGTGTTGTATTTTTTTTTCACCGGTTCTTTAATAAAAGTGGTAGGGGTCCACTCAACTCCGTAAGCCTTGCAAAACAAAACATTCCTTATATAATTATATTTATAAGTTTATTAACTTTTAAATAATTATTTTACATATTATAGTTATATGTTTTGAACTTATATCTTTACTCCATTATACTATTTTATTATATTGAATAATAGTATGTTTAAACACTAGAGTTACCTTGATTTATTTCAACATCATTTATATTGTTTTCAAGAAATTCAAAATTCGAAAATTGTTTAAGGCATGTCGACATTCCCTACCCCCCATGTCGACATGGTTGTCGTTATTTTTCAAATTTCGAAATTCGAAATCTGTGTCTATTTGTTTAAATCTTTTCCTGAAGAGACATGACTGTTTTACCACCATAAGTACCATCTGTTTTCTTAAAATTCGAGTTTCGATAATCAAACTTTGGTGTATTTCAAAGAGAATTAAACCAATTCAATTCTGTTTTGATTCTCTATCATTCTCCCTCAAAGACTCAAGTGTTATTTAGAGTTATATGAGTTTTGTAATCAAAGATCACAAGATCAAAGTTCTAACGAGTCTTTCTTCCAAAATTGATACTTAAAATATATAGTTGTAGCTCTTTCAAGCCAATTGGGTGTGATTGTAGCCCGCAAATCAATTGGGTGTGATTGTTTCCTATAAATCATTTGAGTCTCACTGTATGTGGAAACAGCAGGGGGTGGAGCTTTTAGCCCGTGAAATCAAAGATTGTAATTTGGATATTATTCGAAAAGAAATTCACATCAACACAGAGTTGTGTGGGACTAGATGAAGAGCAACTCCAAACCAGTATAAAAATCCCAGCGTATTCTTTCCTTTACTGCTTTTACTTTTTATTCTGCATCTGTATTTGATTCTATGATTGTTTCATATATGTAATTTGCATCTTTTTCTAATTTATTCAAAAGTATTTCATAAAAAAATTAAAATTCCATTAAACACTATTCACCCCATCATCTTGTGTTAACTTTGCATTAAGATCCGTAATTCGCATTTCCCAACAATTATTATTAGAGCATTGGTTTTCAAAGTTTTCATAATCTGATTTTTGAAATTTTTTAAATGGAAACCAACACTGGTAATGTTAATACTAGTAATCCTAGTTCTTTTGCAGAGGGTCAGTCCACTATATGACTACCACTATTTAATGGTAGTAATTATGCATATTGGTTGTAGGATGAAAATATGTTTACAATCAATAAGATTAGATACTTGGAACATCACTCAAACAGTATGTTGAACCCACAACTAATTTTGCACAATGCACGGTTGAACAAACGGCTACTGCACAAAATAATTCAAAAGCCATGAATATTTTTTGTTCACTTGATAGAAGTTGATTTAATAAGGTGTATTTGTGCAATTCTGCATATGGAATCTGGAATACTTTGCAATGACTTATGATGGAACAAGCAAAGTTAAAAAGACTAAGATATCTATGTTAACTAATCAGTTTTAGTTATTTAAAATGAATTCAAATGAGCCTATCTTTGATATGTACTACAAGTTCTAGGAATTTGTGCATTCACTAATGGTTGTAGGAAAATATATTCTAAGGAAGGCCACATCAGAAAAATCTTGAATTCATTAACTTTGAAATGATAACAAAAGATTTTGGCCATTGAAGAGGCCAATGACATCGTTACAATGGTAACTGAAGAGTTAGTTGGAAATATAATGTCGAGCAAATACAAGGAAGGAGAGAAACTAAGTCATCGTAAAAGAAATCAATAACATTCAATGTAATAACTGAAGGTTCATATTCTAATAGCGGTTATGATGAAGAAATAGCATCGATGACAAGGTATTTTAGAAAATTTCTAAAATACAGGAAGTTGAATAATTACAAAAGGAATAAGCATAAAAATTCGATGAAGAGTAACAAGGTTCCAAAGAATGTCAGATGTTACAACTGTGATGAACCAAGTCATTTGAAAAGAAATTGTCCATATCCAGAAAAATAGAATCATCCTTCAAATAATAATTCACCAAAAAAAGGAAAATAACATATACTGCCACACTAGACGATTCTGATTCATCCTCCAGTGATGAAGAACAAGAAACGAGCAATTCAAGTATGTGTTTCACAACTATACTTGATTTCGAAGATATTGGAAATTAGATCTAAGAATAGGTGCAGGTTTATATTAATTTGGTTAAAATCAGTCACCTGAATGGTCATTTGTTTGATTGCCTTGAAAATTTTAAGTTTAATTTCAAATTCAACATTTGAAATTGAATTACAAAAATGAAAATAATATTATTTTAATAAAATAACAATATGAAAACATTATTATATTAAATAATATCTCAAGAAATATATAAATAAAGAATATATGATGTAAATAAATGTAAAAAACAATAAAAAAACGAAAGTACACATGTCCTTAGCAAAATAAGGTATAAGTCAACATGCCTTACCATACATGTCGACATGCCTCTTGAAATTTTCATATTCAAATTTTGATTTCAAACTTTTGAATTTCCCTCCACCTTTTCACCAACTCCAACATACTGAAAAGACGTCTCTTGACCAGAAAACATGTCTATAGATTCTCTATTTATCTATTTATTCTTACCATTTCTTTCCACCTTTATTTCAAAATTCAAATTTAGCTTCATTATTCTCTACTCTTCACAGAAACTCTATAATGGCTTCATCAAGCATTCCAAGAACTATAAGGCTGTCCAAAGCCACAAAGGCTTTCATTTTAACAACCTGGAAGCTATCAAAGATTATATCAACTATGTAAACTTTTTTAAATTCGATAGGAAATTTTTTCTATTTTCAATGATTTTCGATCTTATGAACTTGAAATTCCCTTTAATCAAAATGGTGTTCTATGTTTGATTGATTCTCGGGAAAATGATTATTTTTGTTATCCCAAACTCATAAAGATGCTTTATACTAATCTGAATCGAGGCTTTTATGAGGGATATGAGAATGAAATTTGGGATAGCGTAAGAGAGACTCAAATTATTTCGGATTGTGAAGTGTTAGGAAATATTTTGAGTTGTAATAACATGGGAATGGATCTCTTGGATTTCAAAATTAATAAACACAATCGAGAGAACTATCACCATATTTTTTAGAATCATGAACATTTGGATTTTATTTTCAACCAAATGCAAGTATTGTAAATCCACTTCTTCAACATTCTATCACACCTCATTCGAGAAATTTCAACAATCCAATAATAAAAGATTGTAAAGCTCTTTTTGCTATTTTTGGAAACTATGACATCAATTGGGATCAAGTAATTTTAGAAGAATTTCAAGCCAAAGTTTTTTCAATGGGTGAAAATACGTTACATCATAGAATTTTACCTTACACGCATTTTCAACTTTTTTGGAGTTAATTTCAAAGGAAAAGAGTTTGTTTATAAAAATGTGGTTAATTCCTGAAATATAGCTCTTATGAATATTTCGCTAGTGTTTCACCATATGAACACTTTCGGTAAAAGAGAAAAATTTGGCTCGAGAAGATGAAGGAATGAAAATCGACAAAGAGGAAGAAGATTGTAACGATTCGGACTTTCGAACAATTATTTAAATATTTAATATCGTTTTAAATATTTAGTTGATAATATAAATGAATTTTTATATTAAGGTATCGATTTAATAATCGTTTTGATTTAATATCAAAAATATTAACTTATCGTAATATGAAAAATAATTCAAATCAATGTCAAAAACTGAATCAAAACAATTCAGATAATGAATATAAATTCTGTGTGAATATAATCGATAATAATAATATATTATCGAGAAATTGATTTGTTTCTGAGTTTAAATTATATTATATCGATTTAATATGGTCATTTATATTTACGTTCAAATTAAATATCAAAATATATTCAGTTCAGTTCAGAATAGCATTACAATGTGAAACAACAGTCATTACATTTAAATAGCAGTTCGGGATGGTACGTTATGGACCCTGAAATATTTGATCAGTGGACAAGCTTAAGATCAAATCAAAGTCTATTTAAAAAGAGTAAATAATCCATTTAAATCAAATCGGAATTTAATACACTTGTACTTCAGCTACCCTAAAACATTTATTGTGCAAAATAAAATCCTTAATCGCGAAGTATTCTTCATTATATAAATGCGTCTACTCCCGCTTTCCATCTCAATTTTATTTTTCCTTTCTCTAAAAATCAAAACCGTGGAATCAATGAAGAAAAATGTCTATCCCCAAATCAAAAGTATACAAATCGAAGATCCCCTTTCTCATTTCTATCGAACGCGACTAACACCCTCAGTTTCCATTTCAATTTCTGTTCCTTAGAGCAAAATCCAAAATCCGCCTTTATATAAAAAAATGAAAATCGATATCGTGATGGAACCAGGGGTTTCCTGGAGCTCGCTAAGGGGCGCTCACATGTAGGAGTATGGTTACGGGTTCGGTGAGATTATCGATCGATTTGCGGAGGGGCGACAGGCGTTGAACTGGGTGTGGTTGATGGTGTGGTTCCTGCTGTTGAACGTGAGGAGCAGTGTCCAATTTTTGGTGCGATAATCTGAGTTGAACGCGGTGGAGTTTGGGTGATGATGGCCTAAATGGGTTTGGCGCATGAATTGTAGGAGGACGCACATGGGAGAGGGACTTGAAGGGGTGCGAATTGATGATGGTGTTAGTGGGGAAGATGGGAGGTTTGCGTGAAGACTTTGGAAGGAATCGAAGGAAATAGGATCGCTTAGATTTTCAAACCAACAAGCTAAGGATGATTTTCATTAGGGTGTTCCACAATGGATGTTGTCGTGGCCATTGGTGGTTCGGGTTTGATATTGTGGAAGCTAGATCTGGTCTAGATAGTTGTTGTAGGAAGTGCGGTCTCTGTGTATGCAAACCAGGGAAGTTGGAAGAAGGAAGCATGGATTTAGGTAAAATTTATTTAAAACTAGCTAATAAATTTGCAAATTTCATCATCTAAAAATCAAGTTAGGTTATGTGATTAATTTCATATTGATGATCGGGTAATTAATTAAGGAAGAAATATTTTTACAAGGTTGAACCGATTGAAAACAAGTCGCATGAAGTTTGGAGCTGCAAAATCTTTGATAAAGGAATAAGAATTGGGAATGAATAACAAACAAATAAAAAAATCACGGTGATTAAATCTTACTCAGATTTTATTTTAGAATTATTTTTATTTAGCTAAAAATAATTGTTCGTTGGTTGTTTGCATGCACTGAAATATTATTGTGGCTATTAGATATATATTAGTTATTTAGGATTGGTGTTTGTGCTTATTATATATATATATATATATATATATATATATATATATATATATTGGTGGTTGGATTCCCGCAGTACCATTAGCGGATGCCCGCAGAATCATTAGCGGATGACCCTATGCGCCCCATGCTATGATAGTGGATGACCTTCTATACCGCGATATCCTGCCTCGAAGTAGGATGGGTATTATTTACGTTGGCTAACGTTTGTGAATGTAGGAAAACATGTTAGAGGGATCCAACTGGATTCCTCAAAAATATTATTACTTGTTTATTCTTATATATATTATCATATATGATGTGTTAGAAAATCCATGGTTGATAATTGGGTATTTTTGATTGGTTGAAATATCACTGGGCCTAAAAAGTTGATATATAAAAATATCGAGAAAAGGATATTTTGAAATTTAAAGAGAAAAATCTATATATCTAAAATATAATTTGAATTTCAATTGGGCTATAAATATATTAACTTATTTGAATACATAAAACAAGTAGTGAATTTATAAATGTTGTTTATAAATTAATAATACGGGATTTGAAGTGAAATTATAAACATTATTTATAAATTAAATAATGCAGAGAATTGAAATGAATTTTCAAACAAGGTTTATAAATAAAGTGTAAAAATTATCATTTGATAAATTGAATATTTAAATTCAAATGTGAATTTAAAAATAGAAATGGGAAATTGTTTTAAAGAAGTAAACGATGAAATTTATTCAAATGTTCAGAATGTAAATTGGACTAAAAATAAATCCGTATGGATTTATGATTTGAATTCGATTAGATCGAATTTATTTAAATAAAATATTTTTCAGAAAAGATATTGGAATCGTATTAAATAGAACAAAAATTGAATATGAAAATAAATTGTGTTATATATATATATATATAAGTTATTATAAATAGAAATTTCCAAAATAAGATTTTGGTTTTAAATAGATTTCGAAATAGACTTGTTTAAACATAAAACAAGGAGATTTATAAAAAGATGTTTATAAATATAATGAATTAAATATAATGAATTAAATATCAAGAGATAATTTGAATATTTAAATTCAAATATGAATTTAAAAATAGAATTTGAAATCATTCGAAAGGGAACAACGGAATTTTATTCCGCAATTCAGAATATAAAAGGAATGGAGTTTCAAATAGAAACTTGAAATGGAGACTTGTTTAATGTATAAAACAAGGAAGAAAATTTATAAATGATGTTTATAAATTGGAATAATTATCATGGGATAAATGTGGAATTATAAAATTAAAGTATGAATTTGAAAGTGAATTGGAAATCGTTTCGAAAAGGGAACGACGGTTTCTATTTCGGATTCAGAATATAAACCGAATTGGAAAAATCCAAATGATATATATATTTAGAATTTTAATTTCATGAATTTTATATAATAATTTATTTCTAATGGAATTAGAAAATAATAACATAAATGGAGTTGTAATTGAATAGATAACTGGATAATGGAAAATCGATGATTAGAGATAATCGAAAATATTAAGTTGGATTGGAAAACTGAATTCAATATATATATCGAATATATTATAATGAAGTTAGAATACATATATATAAATGAAGTTTAAAACGTTTATATATTAAATATAATTAAAACGAACTCGTCGCTGCACGGCGGTTCGTGAATTGGCATTTCGAACTTCAATTGAGTATATCGAACCCAATTTAAGTCGAAATTCTTTGAAACAAGAATCGTTAGGACTGATTTGATAATAGCTTTCTAAAGGAAGAGAAAAATCTGAATTTCGTCTTATAGATTTTGAGTTATGTGAAAATCAAATTTTCAGAAAAATAGCACCATAACCATTATAAAACCATAACGGTCTATTTAAATAAATAAAAGAGTTTTAAGTAAATTAAATTTGAATGTCCATTAGGAAAATAAAAACTTGAGATATAATGAAATCAAGTGGAATAAACAGATTTTTTTTGAAACAAAAATCAGATATTTATTATTTAATATAATTAACTAATTAAAGGATAACTAGATAATCAGTTCTGAATCAAGTTGACTTTGGATAAATAAATTAAACTTGTAAATTCATATTCAAACTTGAATTGAAAAATGGAATTTGATTGGTTTATAAGCAAATAAAGATATATATATATATATATATATATATGAACGAGATATATTCAAATAAAAGTGAAATAGGCTAAAGAGCTAATTAATGGATAAATTAGTGAAGTGAGTAAAAACGATTGGATTGAGTGGAATAAATTGAGAATGGACGTATATGGGTTAGATAGGTACGGAATGAAGTGTATGAAGATTTTAATTCGTGTGCCCGACAAAAAGGTACACGTTTAAATTCCATATAAGATTTTATGTGCCGAACCGGCAAGCCGCTTGGCTTTTTAATTTTCTTTTTGAATGGAAAGGGCCCAAAGAGGCGTACCTAGTGACCCATACAAAGGAGGTTATAGCAAAATTTTCTGAAAATTTAAGGAATTAGAATATTTTAAGAAGATTTGATACTTAGGAATCGATATATCGATATATAGAATTCGATAAGGAAACAAAATAAAAATAGAATGTTATAAACAAAAGGCAAATCTGTAGTTAAATCTGATAAAATTAGAAAGAGAAATGTATACGGGTTTAAGAATGAATAATTGGTTTTATGATGTTGACTATTCGAGGTAAGTGGTCTTGTCCGTTTAGAAGTTAAGGACGTTTTCAGTCAAGGTCTGAGAGGTAGTTTTACCCCAACTTGATTGATTTCATTTTTAACAGATAAATAGCAAGATCCATTCTCGAAGAGAAAAGTTTAAATAAGAGTTAGATGAATGCAGTATTTTGGGTTATTCTAATGTTGTTTTACACAACATTAGTTTTAACCCAAATAAGTGGAATTTTGGAAATATAAAAGTAAATATTTCTAGAGTATAGATTTAAATGAGTCAGGAAAGAAATAAGTAATTGGAATGTTCTCTAATTATAAATAGAAAATAATTTCTAAGTGTAGGAAACAAAGGAAGATGAGATACAGAAAAGTTTTCCAAATAGCGTAAGCGGCCAAGACAAATATTGAAAATATCATGTTAACGAATATGGATAAGAAAATGGAGAAGTGTTTTAAATTAATGAAATATTAACTAAAAGGCCCAGTGATTTGTTTGATGCTTTGAATGGATGTCTGTTTTTCTTTGATAGTTAAATAACCGACTATCGAAGTATTTGCCAATATCGTTGCCAATATGGAGAGATCGGTTGGATTGTTATCCGAGAACCACACCATATTGGCAGTAGCATTTCGATTCAGATTATATAAAGATAATCGAGGACGGAGTAAAGTGCAAGGACTTTTCTATTAATAGAAACTGAGCCTTTGGTTTCGTTCAGTCCTAGAACGAAGTATATGGACGAATGTCTGACAGAGTATTTCCAATGATCGAATATGTTGGTTTGTATAGATAAATATGGTAGCGGAGAATTTATTCTCTTAGCATAATATCCAGAATATATTTACGCAAATCAATTAATGATCAATGGATCTGACAATGTGGCAATCAAAGTGATTGTGTTATCAATGAATGATAAGTAATCGTAGCCTCAGGCCTCAACAACCGGGAAATAACAAAAATCGGGCAGGCATCATGACTATGTGGGTAGTTCCTATTAGGGTGAATTATCACCAATCTAGGGAAATTCATTTAATTCCTTATTCTATTCGATGTTGTCTCATTCGGGAAACGGTTGCTGATCCCAACCGTTGGTGATATACATTCGATACACTCAAGCAAAATGAGTGATCGGTCATGTGTGGCTGGGTTACAAGTTGTTCTTGTTGAACCCAGTGTATTCTCCTCTAGGGGTACACTATCGGAAGGTGGTTCCATACCTTGTCATAGTTGGAAATTCATTATCCAATAAGTGCTCGCGGTTTTGATTGTATATTATGTATGTGGAGCATGAGATGAAAGCATTCCACTAGATTTATATTTATTTGATTTAGACATTATTATAATATCAAAAGAGTTTTGATATAAAGATTATCGTTTCTTTCAAAAAGATTTGAAAGTTATATCAAGTGTTTTGGATTCTCATAAGGGAAAAACCCGTTCCGTGTTATACGGCGTGGTCTTATGAGATATCGTTTATTTTCTCAAACTATTTTAAATTGTTTACTCATACCAGTCCCATGACTGACTCAGAGTTTATTTTGTTTTACCTCAACTCTTGGGTGGCTAAATTTGTACGGGCAGTCAAGTAGTTCAGAATTTTATAGATCTATGTAAAAGAGCTTGGAGCTGGAGGCTTCAGTATTAGATATATCGTATTTTTATTTCCGCTGTGTTGTAAGTGTTGTACTCTGATAAGTGTATGTTATACAGTTAAAATTTTGTATTTCATAAGATATGATATATTATATTTTGTTCCGCTGCGATGTGAGATTCTGTGTTGTTATTTCTGTTTATCTTCTACCTTTTTCTTCTAAACAAAATGATTCGTTTTTCTGTGATGTTTGGGTTGGACCTGTGATGTATATAGTCAACTCAGGTAGTACGGATTTGTGGTTCATTACAGTGGTATCAGAGCTTAAAGCGAACACCTAGGCTTCGGTGGGGTTGTGCTTACCAGAGATAGGGTCTGTAGTACCCTAGAATGAGTTGAGCGTATATATACGAGAGCGCGTATTTGTTAATTGGTATAAAAATTGTTTTACATTATGCTGGCTTATCTGTTGAGTGGTTTATGAATTCTGTTCGAATCATAGGACGCCGCGAAGTCGATAGGAATTTTAAAAAACTTGAACAGAGAAATTGACACAATATTTTTTTTCAATAGGTAAATAAAATAATTTTACCCAAAATTCTATTTTGATACAGAAATAATAATTTTCTGAAGTTACTGGATGTGTTGATTGTTATCGTTATAATCAAGGATTATAAAATTAGAATGGTTATAGATAACTAATATAAGTTGTATATGAATAAGATATACAAATGAGATGAATTAAAATTTAATTCAAACCAGATTTTGGAATTATATCCCGGGAAGTTAGAAAATATTTCCTAAAGTATATTAGAAGAATATAGCTTTGTTTTGGAAGGATTTATGAATAAAAATCATTTTGAATGGATTTTTGGAAGTAATAAAGCATTGAATTCACATCAGTGGCTGGAAAATAATTCTGATGATGACTACAGTATCATCAGTGTTCATTTTCGAGTTACTAAGTGATGGATTGCTACCCTAGAAAAGTTTTGTTGGAAATTTTTTTGAAAGAAACAAGTTGGTTTGAAAAATTCAAATGTTATGAATTTGAGATGGAAATAAATATAAGTATATATTTATGGGATTTCAAAAGAATTTGAAATAGAAGCCCGGGGATTTGAATTTTGGAATTTAAAATATAACTTAAGCAAGTTAAATGGATTGAAGTGAATCAATTGACAAGAATCAATTTGAATAGATTTAATGGAATATAGATTGGATACAAATGTATTGATTGTAGACCATTCGAATTTAATAAAGGAAAACCGAAAGTTTTGGTGGAATCAAATTTGATGAAATGTGAAGAGTCGAGTTTTAACACAAGTGAGATTTTGAAAAGTTATTGGTTAGTAGCATTTTTCCTACCTCCGTAATTTCAGGGACGAAATTCTTTTAAGAGAGGAAGAATGTAATGACCCGGACTTTCGAACAATTATTTAAATATTTAATATCATTTAAATATTTAGTTGATAATATAAATGAATTTTTATATTAAGGTATCGATTTAATATTCGATTTTGATTTAATATCAAATATATTAATTTATCGTAATAAGATAAATAATTCAAATCAATGTCAAAAATTGAATCAAAACAATTCAGATAATGAATATTAATTTTGTGCGAATACAATCGATAATAATAATAATTTATTATCGAGAAATTGATTTTTTTTGAATTTAAATTATATTATATCGATTTAATATGGTCATTTATATTTACGTACAAATTAAATATTAAAATATATCTAGTTCAGTTTAGAATTGCGTTACAATGTGAAACAACAGTCGTTGCATTTAAATAGCAGTTCGGGATGGTACGTTATGGACCCTGAAATATTTGATCAGTGGATAAGCTTAAGATCAAATCAGAATCTATTTAAAAAGAGTAAAAATATATTTAAATCAAATCGGAATTTAATACACTTGTACTTCAGCTACCCTAAAGCATTTATTATGCAGACTAAAATCCTTTATCGCGAAGTATTCTTCATTATATAAACGCGTCTACTCCCCCTTTCCATCTCATTTTTATTTTTCCTTTCTCTGAAAATAAAAACCATGGAATCAATGAAGAAAAATGTATATCTCCAAATCAAAAGTATACAAATCGAAGATCCCCTTTCTCACTTCTACAGAATGTGATAACACCCTCTGTTTCCATTTCAATTTTCGTTCCTCAGAGCAAAATCCGCCTTCATACAAAAAATGAAAGAAATGAAAATCGATATCGCGATGGAACCTGAGGTTTCCTGGAGCTCGCTAAAGGGCACTCGCATGTAGGATTATGGTTATGGGTACGGTAAGATTATCGATTGATTTGGGGAGGGGCGGCGGGCGATGAACTGGGTGTGGCTGATGGTGCAGTTCCTGCTATTGAACATGAGGAGAAGTGTCCAATTTTTGGTGCGATAATCTGAGTCGAACGCGGTGGAGTTTGGGTGACGATGGCCTAAATGGGTTTGGCAGATGATTTGTAGGATGTGACGATCCCAAAACCCCGTGACACGGTGTTAAGGATAATCATTGGAATATAACACATTAATCATCATTAACAGATCACGGATAACAGCATAAATAGAAAATAGAATAATTTATACGCATATGACAGCGGAATCATATAGATATCATCACATCAGAGAGCACAGTGCAGGATACAACTTAGTGCATAATGATACATAATCAGTCACCATCGCCTGAGGCAGAATCATACATAAAGAGTACACAAAATAAATATCAGCCTACATCGCCGATGGCGGAATCATAATACATATACTAAAATGGCGGAGAAAATCAAAGTCAGCACGGTGTAGTCAAGCCTCGCCAAGAGCCAAAAGTGCGCCAGAAACCTGTAACTAGGTTGCCCGTGTGAAAATGAGGGCACCCGAGTTTGCAAGGTGAAACAAACTACGAGTCAGTCATGGGACTGGTATGAGAAATCTACTTAACTTATTAACAACAATAATAAGGCAAATCAAAGGACCACGCCACTTTCGCGGAACGGGTTTACTCCAACGAGTGCTAGTGCATGAAATAAAGTAAATGATTAAATCATCGCAATGCTTTTTATAGAATGAAGTCATTATAAGACTCAGGTCCCATCACACAATGCAACGCAAGCCGGAGGATAGAGTTTTACCTTATAATGGCCAAAAATGCTTCATACGAATAAAACAAAATTGTTTGATATTATTACTAGTGCATATATGTTTCAAAAGCAAATTCAATCATAAATATCAATCCTAGGCGGCATAGCTACCATCTACTATGTCGCCATACTAGTAATACAATCACGTCCGCATATTTCGTATTGGAAATTGGGTTCCTTCATGAGTCGAGGCAAGGGGCAAGCTCCTCTCCGATTCGAGACACTCTAGCAAATGTCCCAGGACCCCACTGATCCTTGGATCTTCAGGGCCGGTCCTCTCTTACTTTTGAGGATTGGCAATTCCTGAACACACGTTTCCCGGTCCTTACAGATCTATATCGAGGCATCCTCGCATTCCAACAACCACACAGGTGAAAAGTATATATAATGTCAGGGCTGGTAGGTCACTGACACCACCTTAGCTAGAAAGAAACGTCGTGCTCTCCCTGCAGTCACTCTCCCGTTTTTGGCTCATACCGAGGTGTGAGGCTCGCGAATTCACGTTACACACAAAGCTACGACACACAGAGCATGCTTTGATCATCAACCACAAGACTTTGCTTTGCAACAGAAGCCTTGATCATATGCCACTTAGGTGTGCCACACAGGCAATCCACTCTATGCGACTGATTTCTATCGATACATAACCTCTGAGCTCGTACGTCTCAGAGAAGGGCGTTAAGCAAGAGAATAAATTCTCCGCCGCCAAACAGATATATATTTAACAGAGATCAATCAACACAGAACAAAATCCAATGTCAGACACACAGTCCATTTACAAGTCCGTTCTGGGTCTGAACGAAACCGGAGGCACCAATTCCTCGCATATCCGTACAATCAACAGTATGTCTGGACGGCTATTACTTCAGCTCCTTCATGGTAGCTACTCCAATCACGAGCATCAGTAGCGCCCATCCATTCAGTGTGAAGATCGTCGGTCTTCAACCGTCTTCGACTCTTCGACTTCTCAACGTCGATCGATTATTTGAAATGAGATGAACTCGGCCTTTTCAAATAACCCACGTATATTTAGATTTTCAAATCAATTAATCACACGGTTGGACTATTCAACATTCGCATTTCAGTTCTTTAGTTATAATTCTCATGTTAAATACATTCAACCACCACATATCAAGCAAACACAACGAAATTGGTTTATTTCCACTCTATATCGTCTATAGTATTTTATAACGATATATCGCCATTTTTATTTATTTGAAAACGACCATATTTAATTAAACGACGTTTCAGGTCGTGCCGATGCATTGGCGCTGTTTTTCACTAATTTTATTTTACACATATCTGAAAATCTAACTGTTGGATCTTCACAAATTTGGTATCATTAGGAAGGTCATTTCAAAACGAATCCAACGGTTTCAGTTTTGGGAAAAGCCGACGGTCGGATCTCCCACACTAGTCGTTTGAAGTTACGATTTCAATTTACGAACTGCAGCGTCGTTATTCGATTTAATTTAATTATATATATATATATATATATAATCATTTCTGGCGCTGTTTTTCTTCAGATTTGAATTAAACATTCCAGACAATCCAACCGTCGGATCCTCACAAAGTTGGTGCCGTTGGAAAGATATTTCCAAGGCGAACCCAATGGTTGCAGTTTCGGGAAAATCCAATGGTCGGATTTCCCGCACTAGTCGTTTGAAATCACGGTTTCAAAACACGAACTGCACGGCCACGTTTCGTTTTAATTTTATTTATATTTATATATTTATATAAATATAGTTCATTCAAAAATTCCTATATCGTTTTCACTTCAATTATTTCACTAACACCTTTAAATTTTGGAAAATTTCGCCATAACCTCCTTTGTACAGGAGGGGCTGGGAAAACTCCCAAATAGCCACACGGGCGTCTCATATCAAAAAGAAAAAGAAAAAGCCAAGCGGCTAGCCAACAGGCTCATAAAATCATCACCCAAACAAAACAGTAAATGTGTACCTATTTGTCGGGCACAAAATTTTATTCCTCTTCTCTAGCCCCTTTGCTATAACCTGTTCAATAAATATGCATGTACATATATACAATTTTTTTTCACTTATCATTTTCCATTCAACTTCATATTTGATTTACTTCGGTTTAAAAACACCATTCATTCTAATGTTGCATGCATAGGCAAAATTCATATCATTAACTAATTAATGTATATTTCAACTCATGCATAGTTATTTGAACAAGTGGCTATTTTTAACACTTCACATTTCAAAGATGATAATTTTGGCGAACTAAAATATATTTCAACACATGACTATTTTATTTAGTTCCTATGCATGTTAAAAATAATATTTCATTCACCAATATTTATTTCTACGTCCGCATATCTTTAGCATATCACATATATGATAAAAATGATGTTTTTATCATTTAAAATATTTATTCGACTATTTGATGTTTTCAACACTTCATAGTTTCAATAAAAATGTAATTTTTATTGCTCGATCTTTTTATTCAACACATGAACTTTTCCACTACACACACTTCTCAACACATGAGCATTTCCACACATGGATATTTTATTTATGTTGTTCATATAAGAAAGATGGAATTTTTATTGTTGAAACTATTTATATATAAGGCGAATATTTTACTTACTTCATATATATTATAAAAATGTGATTTTTATTGTTTAAACACTTCATTCATTCACAAATGAATTTAATTTTCACACATCACTTTTCAACACATGAACATTTCCACACATGGATATAGTTTCAGCATATGGCTTTAATTTCAATGCATGAAGATAATTTCAACATATGAAAATAATTCTAACACATGAATATTATTCAAAATTTCGGCAGCATAACGGCAGGGTAGTTAAAACCGGCACCGTCCCTAATACGGCTCCTCACTCTACCTTAAAACCTCGCGGTTTTTGACAATGGGGATTCATGCATCTAATTCGCACGCAGGCGGCATGTTTTATTTTTATTTCCACAAATATTTCCAATTCATTTCAATCACCAATGGTATTTTTCAACTACAACCAAACAATATCAACCACAAACAATTATTCAACCATTCGTATTTTTCATCGAATATTTCACACCAATTCACAACAATAAATATCGTCCATGGTTTGTGGACGAGGGGAGTGTATATATATATATATATATATATATATATATATATATATATATATATATATATTATTGCTATATTTCACTTGCATTTTGTTAGACCAAAAAGTGGTTCTAACACCCAAATTGACTAAAAGCAGAATGAAATAAGATCAAAAGTAAAATGAACACACAGGATTTATAGTGGTTCGGCGAAGAAATGCCTACGTCCACTTGTCTTTCACTATTTTCAATGATGTAGTTGCAATTACAATGAAATATTCACTCAATTTCTCTCACAACTCACTTACATTCACTAAATTGTCTAAAAGCAAATAATGAAAGAAGATTTGGATTTTCCGGGAGTGCTGGAATTCGGGTTATGAAGGTGGTTGAACTCTCAAAGTGCCAGCAAAAGATCCTTTTTATTGTCTCCAAACAGGGTATTTATAGGTGAAAATTTGCTCAGAACCCGATCCGGATCGGAGCCACGTGTCATCCATCCCATCAGCCTCGGGTTCGGATGGATTTCTATGTTGACAACGCATCAGAGCAGTGGACGTTGTGGGTAGGAACTGGTCATAGCCGCTCCGAATAACCAGGCGCTCATGCAGGGGAGTGACGTGGAAGATGGGTTCGGATCGGAAGAGTGTACAGGAGGGGTTCGGATCGGGGTACCCGATCCGATCCGGTTTTGTCCCAAGGCTAAGTCTTCGTTCTCTTCCACTCCGTTCCGATCTGTCTTTGTAGCAAGTAGCTCTCCGCTACAACTGGCAGTAGGTTGCTCTCCGATCCGAACAGCTGTACCTCTCTGATTCCAACAGTAATAATTCACCGATCCGAACAGCAAAAATTATCCGATCCGACCCGCTTCAGTGCTTCAATCCGACCCGCTTCAGTGCTTTCCAAGTTCTTCAGTGTTTCACATCTTGACTTTGTGTTGCCCAGTTCACAAAGTGGGCTAACATTTTTCCCCCTCAAAGGATGCTTCTGTTGGAGACGGAGCATGCTTTGACTATCATTGCACAGCGTTCTTCGAGGTAATTTTTCTTTTGATTTTCCTTGTGTTTTCATCTTCTTCTTCAAATTTCAATTTAATTCGTTGCTGAGCTAAAGAATTCGGTTCTGTTCGGATTCCGATCCGAACAGACCCTTCTTCTTTCTATTTTTCATTGGACTATTGGGCCAAGCTTTGCTTCTGGACTGTCTATCCGATCCGAACGGGGGCTCTGCTACTGGGCTGTCGGTCCGATCCGAATGGGGAGACGAATAGACACTCTACTTCTCTATATAAACCAAGTCTTCTTCCTTCTCTCATTCCCTTTATCATTTTATTCTTGCTGTTTCAGAACTCCAGAATTTCGAGAAAGAGAAATAATAACTCTTCACCATTCTCGCGTGAACTTCTAATTTACATACTCTGGTAGGTTTCAATCCTTGATTGATTTAGCAATAACAAGTTTTAACCGTACTGATGGTCAATTCGACCGACCTGAACATGATTTCCACGCCGCGGTCTCCTCTTCTTTCGTTATCGTCGTTAGTGGCCTCGCTGCTACTTCGAGACATTGGAAGAGGGAGTTACGGTTTGAGGAAAAAAGAAAAGGAGTTTACGGTTTGAGGCAAAAAGAAAAGGAGGAGGAAGAAGAAGATAACAGGGAGTCGGCTCGGGCGGTGGAACATGGAAGGTGACAAAAAGGGGAAAAGAAAAAAAGTTCAGGAAGTCGGATCGGATCGGGGAAAGTAAAGGAAAGGAAAAAGAAAGGAAAGAAGTTCAGAAGATTGGATCGGCTCGGGGCAAGTAATCAAAGAAAGGCGGGAAGGGAGCTCACCTAACCAGATCGGATCGGACTGTAAGATAAAGGAGGGGAAGCATAACTACGTGATCCGATCCGAACCGTTAGGGGACTTTACCTCCGAGCCGATCCGATTTTGATTTCTGAGTTCCAAAATTTATCCGAGCCCAAGATGAGGCCACGCCCCCGATCCGACCCCAATGAATGCACCCAAACTGAACCGAAGGGCAGTCCATCTTAATGCATAAAAACTCATTTAACTGGCCCAATCAACTTTTGGCATAATCTTCAACTTAATGGACAGTTAGGATAGTGCCCTGCGAACGTAACTGGACATCAGGATATACTTCAATCTTTCATACTTTGCCAAAATATTACGTCGCACTTTTAAACATTTACTTTACACTTTCCGCATACACTGTTTACACTTTAGTTTGCACACATGCACGGGGGATACGGGCTAATTTACTCTAATTTGTGCTATTGCATCTTCAATAGTTTTATGATCATGAGACCCAGACGCTCTTCTAGACTAGCTGAGAAAAAAGAGGCCCTGGAAACCTCCAACAAAATTACACTCGAGGACATATCTTTTCCGTCGGATCTAGTATGGGATAATGAGGGTTCAGACTACGAGGTCGGAAATCGTGAAAGTGACGATGCGTCTTCGGAGAATGAAGTTTCTCTAGGTTTTGAAGAGGAAGGAGGGATTGGTGACGACCGGGCTCCTGATGAATTTGAATCGTCTGTCATATTGGAATCACCCCCAGATTCTGTTGAATCAACAATCGACAACGACCAACTTATCCGAATTTGTTTAAAGTACGGGATAATGAAAAAGGACACTCTAGTGCCTTCGAGATCTGACCGTCCCCACAACCCTCCAGAAGGATATATGGCAATCACCCGGTTGATGTGCATGGTCGGTGTTATCCCTCCATTTTCTCCCTTCATCGTAGATTTTCTAAGACAAATGCGGATTGCCCCCATGCAGCTGCATCCCAATTCTTATGCCTACTTACACACTTTATATATAGCATACCGTGAGATCTTAGGCATAGAGCTCACTTTCGATGACGTTCATTTCTTCTATAACTTTAAGCACCAGACTCGAGAGACTCCTTCTTTCTGCTATTTTGAGTCTGTTCCTAAGAGGAAGATAATTTCAGCGCCATTCAGTAGTAAAGCTGGAGATTCCAGACTGGAATGGTTTTATGTGAAGCGACAGCCTGGGTGTGCCAAGAGGTGGACGAAATCAAGTAAAGCACTGATTTTCTAAATCTGGGCACTATACACTCGAGTCATCGCCTTAACTTGTTTTTCTTTTTGCTTGCAGTCGACAACCCAAAACAAATATCAGATCAGGCGTTCTTTGACCAGATGCACCAGCTTCTTAATGGCGACCAGAAATTCCTGATTATTGATGAAGTCCTTAAGGACGAATATCTTCATTTTCATGGGCTGTTATCCGTTTTTCGTAGTATCAGTCATGGGACGGCTCCATACGTATATATTCCTCCAGTGGATGTTGTCCCAGAGACAGGAGAAGGTTTGGGAGCTCCTGCAGTGCCTCTTCAAACTTCACCTTCTTCATCTTCTACTCAAGATGACGAATTGGCTAACTTGACCGAAAAGTATCGTGAAGGGTATACTGCTCCTGAGGATGCTACTTCTCCGGAAAAGTCAACATCCTCCAAAGAGTCGCCACTTGATGCTTCCGAGGGAGATGTCCCTAGTACTGATGACCCATTATTTCAGGGTTTGGGGGATCTCCCCTTACCTGAAACTATATACACTTCAGAGGATTTTAGGAAGGATCCTTTAGTCTTCACCTCTTCTGAAGAGACCACTCCTGCTAAGGCCAAAGAGCATGCCCGTACTAGTCTAGCTCCGGACTCGGGTTGGTTGGAGGGAAACACACCACTTAGGACACACTTTACACAATAGCATTACCACTCATTGCACCTCTCTCTCTGTGATACTATTGATTCTGAATTTCATTTTTCTTATTGTGCAGGCACGATGTCCCGATCTTACTATGATATCAGGAAGCTCCGCCGCAGCATGTCTAATCCACCTCAGGATATCGAGTATGATCGCCGCGACGATCGCGGTTGGGAGGAGAGAAGGCCTTATGAACCTTGTCGCTCTCGAACCTCACGTTCTCGCTCTCCTGTTCGATCGGACCAAGAGAAATATAAAGGTTATCAAAGTCGTAGGGAAGAGGACATGCCACAATCGAAAGACTCCACCTCTTCCCATGAAAAGCGCAGCAGAGAGAGAAGTCCTCCAAAAGATACTGAGTCGCGAAGTAAACGCAAGGTCCCTGCTACTAAACGGCTTAGGACAGATAAAGAAACTATTGAATCCTCCACACACAGGGACACTGAATTGACGATCCCCGCTCCTCCACCACTAGATGCGGAAACTGCAATCAAGCGGGCGTATTTGGAGGAGCAATTTCCCGAACATTATTTCGAGACTTTGACTTTTTTACATGCCCTCGAACCTATTTCTTCCAGGTGGGCAGACGAGGCCAAAGCAAAGATAGACGCGGTTGAAAAACAGTATTCTGAAATGTTCAAATATTCACGCAACCTTTCCAGAATTATTCATACTCTAATCACGAATGCTGATTCAATGCACAAAACCGCCGAAGAAGATGCAAAGGCCTTAAAGAATCTAGGAAAAGACTTGGAGGACACACAGGCCCAGCTCGCTGTTGCTCAAAGGGACGCTTCTAATTTCAAACAACAATTTGAAGACATGCAAAAACTTTATCATGATTTGCTTGAATCTCACACTCAAGAGCGTTCTGAATTAAAAAAGCAAGCTGATGATGCTAAGTCAGAAGCCGCTAAGACGCGCGTTGCTTACACTGATCTTGAACGGAAAAACGCCGAGTTGGCAAGGAGGAATGCTGAGCTAGAAAAGAAAAATGCTGACTTGGCTTCAAAGCTACTGAAGGTAGAGAACAGAGCTGCCCTGGCGGAGGGCAATGTTGAGTGTGCTATCAAATCTGTGGAGGAGGCCCGCAAACAATTGTCAGAGGCGGAGGCAGAAATTCAGGGTTTCGGCGAATTAACGATTGAATTCTTCGCACATATCATCCATCGCCAGAACATTTCTTGGATTGAGGATTATCCGTCTACTCTAGTCCAAGTATGGAGTCAAATCGTTGAGTGGGAAAAAGAGGAGCTCAAGGTTGATTCCATCGATGAGGACAAGCTGATGGAGAAATACTTAAGGGATGATGAGCCAGAACGCCTAGCTGAAGGGCGCCGCCTCATTGCTGATGCTATGGAAGAAGAGAAGCGGAGGGCTAAATAGAAGAACATTCCCGAGGCTGGTTCCTCCTCTATTGCCCCTGCAACTTCTGAAGTGGAGGGGTATGATCCTGAAAACCCGGGAATCCCTCGAACAAATCTGCTATCCCCTATTCCCGAAACGGCATCAGAGACAGCAGTTACTCCTACCGAGAAGTCTTCGGAAGGTATCCCTACCTTTTCTCCTCAATTCGTCAAGGCTATTTCTACCTTTCGCCACGTGATTGAGCAATCGATGAAAAACCCATTATTTTCTCCTGGGTTGACAACTGTTGCTTCTCACTCTATAGGTATTGAGCCATCCGGAAAGACAGATGTGACTCAGGGAGCCGCCTCTGGGACAGAGCCTACGGAAAAGGCAAAAGGAGGGAAGGACAAGGCTGCTCCTATAGACTTGGGAGAAGGAAGCGAGCCGACTAAGGCTGACACTCCCCATGATGAAGAAATGATAGCAGCCTTAAAGGATGATGGCGGTGACGGAGGACATGAGGAAGATCCAGAGGTGGCAATAGTCGGGGAGTCGAAAAGTGCAGATGATGTTACTTTGGCTGCAATGAAAGCTGACCAAGATAAACGCTTGCAGTTAAAAGCTGAAGACGTAGACCCTGAAATCTTCAAGCCTCTCGCAGTTGTGGATGCGGGATCAAGGTTAGTTGTTAAGCTTTCAACTAGATCTATTACAGAGGAACTCGCTAAAAAATCTTCTCTTGATTCCAGCGCTCCGCCCTCTAGGAAGAAGTCAACCGGTTCCAGCACCGCATCTTCAGGAAAGAAAAAATCAAAGCGCATCTTGACTGAAGCCGAGAAAGAGGCGAAGGATGCGGAGAAAGCCGCCAAGAAGTCCAAGCCTCACTCGAAGTCTAAACAGTGGGTTGTCTTGTGTCGTTTTAGCATTTAGTGAACCAACGATTGCTGCTACAAGAGTGGCTCTTGCACCTTCTTTTTTAGCTATTTTCCTTTACAAATTCATTCATTCGTAAATAAAAAATAATTCATTTTCTGCAATGTCTGTTTGTCAGTAGTTCTGCACTTATGTAAAAATGCATGTCTTACTATAGTTATGAAATGAAGTTATGGAGGGAGGAGATATGTGTATACATATATGCCCCCAGTCAATCTCAAAAAATAATTTAAGGCTTAATCAAGTAATCTGAATGCTCCCAATTTTCTGACGGGATTGCATTTTCTGCGTCGACAATGCCTGTCGTTTTTTCTGGCATTTCTTTTATACTCTCCTGTCTTATACTCAGGTTAGAGTTCTTACCGAGGCGGTCTCTTGTCTGGGTGCACCTTCACGCCTCAGAGGACGTCGTCTTCCCGTCCTTTTATACTCTCTCTCTCTCTGGAGAGTTAGAGTTCGAGCTCAGCAATCTATTCACTCCCCGATCCTTCAGCGGGGAAGGATCTCTTTCTCAGCGCTCCGTCGGAGACGCTTTTATACTCTCTCTCTGGAGAGTTAGAGTTAAGAATGTCGTTTTCTCATTCTTTTATGTCTTGTCGCACAAATTGTCGTTGTGCTTTTTCTTACGTTTAAACTGTCTTCAACCTTTCAGGTTTTGAATCATCTTATATTCCATAATCACATCAGAATAGTCGATGAATGCATATATATAATGCATAAAAGTAAATAACACACGATATTTTTATAGTGGTTCGGCTAAGTCGTAGCCTACATCCACTTTATAGTCCTTTATTCATATCATCAGATTTTCCTAAGGCAAGTCGTGCCTTATTACAGAGTTCATAAGAAAAATAACAAAGAGTACAACATTTCTAATCCAAATATCGCATCAAGTGTTGGGCATTCCATGCCCTAGGGACTTCTTCGCCATCTACGGTCATTAACTTGAAGGTTCCTTTTTCAAGTTTCCGTTGGATGGCAAAGGGTCCTTCCCACTTTGGACCGAGGTGAGGAAGGGATGGAAAGACTCTCTTTAGCACCAAATTTCCTGGTTCAAAAGTCCTAAGGCGAACTTTTTTGTCGTAATAGCGTGCCATCTGACGTCGATGTCTTGCCGCACGCAAATCCGCTTCGTCCCTTTTTTCTTTGATTTCATCAAGAGACTCGAGTAAGAGTGCCCGATTCGTCATCGGGTCATAATACGTCACCCGGTGGGAAGGGACTTCAAGCTCTACTGGAATTACTGCTTCTGAG
This sequence comes from Allium sativum, assembly GCA_030737875.1. Classification (NCBI taxonomy): domain Eukaryota; kingdom Viridiplantae; phylum Streptophyta; class Magnoliopsida; order Asparagales; family Amaryllidaceae; genus Allium; species Allium sativum. The sequence goes on along the minus strand of CM060925.1, from coordinate 297,808,540 downwards.
CCAAAAGAGAGAGAGAAAGGGGTATGACCAGTAGCCGTCTTAAATGTTGTCCGATATGCCCACAAAGCTAAGGGCAATTCGTCAACCCATTTTGCCTTTGCGCGCTCTAACCGTTTCTTGAGGATGGATTTTATTATTTTGTTTATTGCTTCAACTTGCCCGTTCGACTGCGGATAAGCAACCGCAGTGTATCGTTTGTCGATCTTATACTTCTGGCAAAAATTTCTGAATTCAGTACCATCGAACTGGGTTCCGTTGTCAGTTATAATGGTCCTTGGGATCCCGAATCGGCATATAATATTTCTGACCACGAAACTTATCACCTTCCTCGCCGTGATTTTGGTTAAGGGCTCAGCTTCCACCCACTTCGTAAAATAGTCCACAGCGACTATTGCATATTTCGCTCCTCCTTTAGCAATCGGTAGAACTCCAATGATATCAATTCCCCACGTGGCAAATGGCCAAGGACTCACCATTGATTTGAGTTGGGTCGACGGTGCTCTGGGGATTTTGGCGAATCTCTGGCACTTATCGCAGCGTCGTGAATAATCAGCTGCATCTTTATTAATTATGGGCCAGAAGTATCCATATCGCAATATCTTTTTCGCTAAAGTCTGACCTCCTGTATGATCCCCACACTCACCTTCGTGCACTTCTCTTAGTACACGTTTGATGATGTCGTGTGCTATACATCGTAACAGGGGCATAGAAAATCCTTGCCTATAAAGAGTATCATCTTGTATGACATATCTGGTAGCCTTGCGAATTATAGCCCTTTTCTCACTCTTCTTTGATGGGAGTGTCCCATTCTTAAGGAAGTTCTTAATTGGGGTCATCCACGACTCCTTCTCCGGTTCCGCTTCGAAAGCGAACTCAATTTCCATCGACTCAATGCTTGGCGATTCCAACGTTTCAATTGGAATTATTTCAGTCTCTTCTGGATTGTCGGAACTAGCTAGCTTTGCCAGCCTGTCCTCCTTCTGGTTTTCGGCTCTTGGGATATGTGTTATATTGTACCGCTCCAGGTTGCTCAATAGCTCTCTCACTTTCCCGAGGTAGGCGATAAGTCGAGGTCCCCGAGCTACAAATTCCTCTCGCACTTGGCAAACAACGATTTTGGAGTCACAGAATATGTCCAACATTTTTATTCCGAGGTCTTTAGCAAGCTTCAGCCCGGCAATCAGGGCTTCGTATTCAGAGTCATTGTTAGTCGCCGAAAATTCTAATCGTAGAGCGTAATATAACGACCGTCCTTCAAGAGTGACTAAGACGATTCCAGCTCCGGACCTTCGGTCGTTCTTGGCTCCATCTGTGTATAGCTTCCATGGGTCTATTTTTAACTCATCTTCGGACTTGACCACTTTGTCGTTGATCACTTCCTCCTCTGGGATAGTGAACTCTGCTATAAAGTCTGCCAGAGCTTGCCCCCCGATCGACCTTCGTGGTTGAAAATTTAAATCAAACTGACTTAATTCTATATTCCATTTGATCAACCTTCCCGATGCTTCAGGTCTCTACAGCGCCTGCCTCAGCGGCTGGTCAGTGTATATGGTTATTGGATGAGCTTGGAAATAGTGACGAAGTTTTCGGGATGCGATTAGGAGGCTGTAAGCGAGCTTCTCAATCTTTGGGTAGTTGCGTTATGCCGCTGCCAATTTCTTGCTTACATAATATACCGGCCTTTGCACTTTGTCTTCTTCTCGAACCAAGGCTGTGCTAACAGCGTGAGCTGAAACTGCCAAGTAAACAAACAATTCTTCGTGATCCACTGGCTTTGACAAAATCGGCGGTTTTTCTAGTAGTTCCAATAAATTTCGAAAGGCCTCAACACAGTCCGGAGTCCACTCGAAGTTCTTCTTTCCCCTTTTAATCAAATCAAAAAATGGGACGCATTTGTCCGTGGCTTTGGAGATAAATCTACTCAACGCGGCTACTTTCCCTGCAAGACTTTGGACATCTTTAATTCTCCTTGGCTCTTCAATGTTTCTAATCGCTGCTATTTGGCTAGGATTGATTTCAATTCCTCGGGAACTCACAATGAAGCCTAGAAATTTTCCCGATGCCACTCCAAATGAACATTTTAAAGGATTCAACTTCATCTGATACTTTCGCAGGATACCAAACATTTCCGCCAAGTCTTGCGTATGGCTGGAGGACTGTTTCGATTTGACAAGCATATCATCCACATAAACTTCCATAGTCTTCCCTATTTGATTATATAACATTCTGTTCACCAAGCGCTGATAAGTGGCTCCGGCGTTTTTCAATCCGAATGGCATTACAACATAACAATATAACCCCAAATTTGTAATGAAGCTCGTATGTTCTTGATCTGGCACGTGCATAGGAATTTGGTTGTACCCAGAATATGCATCCATGAAAGAGAGAAGTTCATGACCCGCTGTCGAATCTACAAGCTGGTCAATCCTGGGAAGTGGGAAACTGTCTTTTGGGCAAGCTTTGTTCAAATCTGAAAAATCAATGCAAGTCCGCCACTTTCCATTCGGCTTCTTTACTAAGACGGGATTCGATATCCAGTCGGGATATGTCGAATCTCGAATAAATCCGTTCTGTTTCAGCTTCTCCACTTCTTCTTTGAGAGCAGCCGACCTCTCTGGGCCCACCATACGTATCTTTTTCTTCACAGGCGGATGCTTCGGGTTTACATTTAGTGTGTGACTTATGATGGATGGCGATATCCCACACATGTCAGCGTGGGTCCAGGCAAACACGTCCAAGTTCGCCTTTAAGAAATCTGTTAGTTCTTTGGCCTGACGTGGATCCAATTGAGAGCCAATCTTCAAACTCTTGTTGGATCAGCTTCATCAATGGGAATTTCCACTGTCGCTTCATTAGGAGTTGCATTTCTAATCTCTGGTTCCTCGTCTTTTCTGGGATCCAGGTCTTCAGGTGTTCCTTTGGGCAACTCCTTCGGGGTCGATCTCTCTAATTGCTACGCCGAGCCCCCCTTTGGGGGAGGCAAGGCATCTTTACTCTCGATGTTAAGTCCTTTCATCAACATCTTTAATTCGGCAACATAGCAGGCCCGTCCGAAAACTTGATCCCCTCTCATTACTCCAGTTCCGGCTTCAGTTGGGAACTTAAGCAATAAACACCAAGGGGCGATACTAGCTCTGAACTCAACAAGGGCAGGCCTCCCCAAAAATGCATTATAAGGCGAATCTACGCCCAACACTACGAACTGAAGCATCCGCACTCTTCGGCGTTCTCCTTGCCCCAAGGTCACGGGCAATTCTATGTACCCCATGGGAGCTGTTGACGCCCCGTTGAAGCCTCTGATCCATCCTTCACATGGCTTCAAATCTTCAGATTCAAGCTTCATCTAATCGAATGACTTTTTAAATAAAATATTGACAGAACTTCCGTTGTCTACTAACACCTTATGAACCAAGGCCGGCCCAATGGTGGTAGTAATGACCAACGGATCATCAGTGGGTGACTGGATCCCGGTATTATCTCTGCTGCGGAATACCACGTCGTCAAACATTGTCTTCTGTTGTTTTATGGGGGCGATATCTTCCAAATCATCACCTTCATTCACATCTACATGCTTGGCAGCATTTACATATTGATCCATTGCTCTAAAGCTACGGATTGTTGGGTGAGGTCCACCCACTATGTTGTTGATAACAATTCCCTTGCCTTTTTGCTGCGCTGTAGGCTTGGGAGCAGATTGAATCTGTTTTGGAGCCTGCTCTCCTTGCCCCCTGTCCCTCGGGGCAACCTTATATTCATCCAGTTTCCCTTCGTGCAGCAGCTTCTTAATCACATCTCTCAAATGCCGACATTCATTGGTTGAATGCCCATGAGTTCCATGAAATAAACAAAACTTCCCAGTTGTCATTTCTTTCTCTGTCGAGTCACGAGGTGGCGGTCTTTTATATTGCAAAACATTGTATGTATCCTGGTAAATGTTCTCCAGAGTGTCGTTCAACGGTGTATAATTCTCATAAGTCTGGAATCGGGGCCTTTTGCTAGGATCACTTCCCCTATTTCTATTTCTTCTATTACCGTTCGCATTACGGTTATTGTTGTTGCCCCCGTTTCCAGAATTGTCGTTTCCACTCTTGTTTCCCACATTCACTTCAACTTTTCCGGAACTTTCCCCAGACTGCTTCATGGCGACGTTACTCTGAACATTTTCTTTTGAAGCCGCTTCAGATTTTCTCTTTCGGTTTGCCCTGGCCTCCTCTCGTCTTAAATAAATATTGGCCTTTTCATAGAATATCTCTCTCGTGGAGGGTGTCTTCCCAGAAAGGTAATCTCCAAACTCGGATTTAGGATCGACTCCTTCCTTTAATGCCATCAAGATGGTGGGCTCATGCGGGTCACTAACTTCAGTCACAGCTAAGTTAAAACGGTCAAGATATGACCTCAAAGACTCTCCTGGCGCCTGCTTAATTCTTGATAATTCAATAACACTTTTAGACTTTCGGGTATGGAGTCGGAACTGATTCATAAAACGTTCGCTCAATTCCCTATAATTCGATACCGAACGAGGGGGAAGTCGGGTAAACCATAACAGCGCCACATCTTCTAAATAGATCGGGAATGCCTTACATTTCACTGCACCAGGAGCAGCAGCAGCATTCATGAGCCACGAGTATCGCATCAAATGCTGTCCTGGATCAGTTCTCCCATTGTACTTGTCCATCTGTGGCAGGTTAAAACGCCGGGGAAACTGAAAGTCGAGGATGTCGTCAGTGAAAGGAGTATGGCTTCGCTCAATGCCATAATCTTCATTGGTATAGTTCCGGCTCTCGGACATAATCCAGCGTACCATTGCCTGTACATCAGCATTAGTTAGGGGTCGTTCAGGTTCCCTGGCCCTGGTATCCGGGTTACTTCTGGGCTCTTGTTCAGGAGATTCCCTTCTTCTTTGAGCTGCTTCTGCTCTATTCCGTTCCCTACGCTCCCGGTCGATCTTGGGAGGAGGGGACTGGAGCCTTTGCCCCTGAGTGGGATCATTGTTTCCTAGTGCTCTTGCAATATCCTCGCGTGACCCCAAAGATCTGAATGTCAGCTGCTTCAAATTCTGAGGTCGTTCGAGCAACCTTCGTTCACGGGGCCGCTCTTCCTCGGAAGAAGAAGACTGATCCACTGGTGTGTGATGAACTGGGGATGGGGTTCTCTGTCTACGGAGTTCGCTGATTTCCCTGCTCATGAGTCTCATATTTTCTTGCATCATGAGATTGGTGCGCTCGTGGATTTTCATAGCCTCCCTAGTACTCTCAAGCATGTCAAGTAGGCGCGAGAAATCTCCTTGAGTAATGGGCGCGGATGGATTGACCTGATCATTGACCCTGGTAGCTGGAATCGGAGCATTTGTAGGGGCTCGAGTAGAGGTTCCAACATCACCAAGTGTCGGATTGGTTCGGAGATGGGAAATCGGGTCGGGTCGGAGCTGGGAAGCCTGTTCGGGTTGGAGCTGGAAAGCCAGGCCGGGTCGGTGTAGGGCAAGTTGCTTGGTTCGGTTCAGGTTGGTGGAATGCACTGCTTCAGAATCTCCTACCCGGATCGGATCGGAGCTCTCCCCCCGAAGGCGGTTCGGGTTTCCTGTATCGGTTCGTCCTGCTGCTGAGCTCTGCCCACGAGACCTTGTCACGACCGCATTTTGCTGATCTTCGCCAACTCCATTTCCTCGACTAGATTGAACTTCTTTGCCTTTTCCTTTGGCCATGGTTCTTCAACAATCAATTCAACAAATATCCAAGAGCGTCGAAACTTAAGGATTAACTTCTTTGAACTCAACGGTCCAAAAAGTAGAATGATAATCCCGAAAAACGGAGAATTCAGATGTTTCTCAGTGAAAGCACCATAATGTTAGACCAAAAAGTGGTTCTAACACCCAAATTGACTAAAAGCAGAATGAAATAAGATCAAAAGTAAAATGAACACACAGGATTTATAGTGGTTCGGCAAAGAAATGCCTACGTCCACTTGTCTTTCACTATTTTCAATGATGTAGTTGCAATTACAATGAAATATTCACTCAATTTCTCTCACAACTCACTTACATTCACTAAATTGTCTAAAAGCAAATAATGAAAGAAGATTTGGATTTTCCGGGAGTGCTGGAATTCGGGTTATGAAGGTGGTTGAACTCTCAAAGTGCCAGCAAAAGATCCTTTTTATTGTCTCCAAACAGGGTATTTATAGGTGAAAATTTGCTCAGAACCCGATCCGGATCGGAGCCACGTGTCATCCATCCCATCAGCCTCGGGTTCAGATGGATTTCTATGTTGACAACGCATCAGAGCAGTGGACGTTGTGGGAAGGAACTGGTCATAGCCGCTCCGAATAACCAGGCGCTCATGCAGGGGAGTGACGTGGAAGATGGGTTCGGATCGGAAGAGTGTACAGGAGGGGTTCGGATCGGGGTACCCGATCCGATCCGGTTTTGTCCCAAGGCTAAGTCTTCGTTCTCTTCCACTCCGTTCCGATCAGTCTTTGTAGCAAGTAGCTCTCCGCTCCAACTGGCAGTAGGTTTCTCTCCGATTCGAACAGCTGTACCTCTCTGATTCCAACAGTAATAATTCACCGATCCGAACAGCAAAAATTATCCGATCCGACCCGCTTCAGTGCTTCGATCCGACCCGCTTCCGTGCTTTCCAAGTTCTTCAGTGTTTCACATCTTGACTTTGTGTTGCCCAGTTCACAAAGTGGGCTAACACATTTCAACACATATATCAATTATTCTATGCATGTATAATTCATACTTCGCTCATATAGCTTACACCACGCATGTATATGAGGTATACAACACGTGTGTATTTTATATTTCGCTTGTATAATTTATACACGACATTTTCCATTCAAATTCATTTAATTTAGATTTCTCACATTGGTTTGCGGAGTGCTAAAAATCGTACATGACTCAGAAAAATCCGCGGTGTCTTCTACGTGGTAGAGAGCTTCCTTGTGGTCCCGATGTTTCCTATTTCATCGAATTTCGTCAACACACCAAAAAGATATGATTTTTCAAAGTGCAGACATCAAAAAGGACTCACCTTTCTAAGTGGTTCGAAACTAGGGTTGAGGTTTTCGCGAAATCCGTGACACGTGGGGACGATCGGGGGTGCTGACGTGGAAGATCTTCGAGCAGGCTTCCTATCGACGGTGGTGAGGTGCATCTCGGTGGCTCCTATGGCGATCGGCGGTGCTGGGAAGTGGGCGACTTCCTGGGCCCGATTCAGGCGGAGGCGGCGACGAGAGGTGGAGGGAGTTGGTCGGATTTGAAGAGGAGGAGGCGAGTCGAGGGAGGGTAGCGGCGGTGGCTGGAGTGGCCTGTAGCGGCTGGAAAAGGGGAGGGAAGCGGCGAACGACGATGATCGTCGAGAGCAGACGGGGACGTGGGTTTTTTAGTTTTTTTTATTTTAAAAATAATGAAAGAAAAATTCTGATTGACCTAGAGTTTTATTAAAATTTTAAACAGTGTTTTCTCCAACGAACTCCTTTTCAAGTCCAACGACTGTCGTCCCTAGCTAAATACCCCCATCGCGGACACAATGGGATATGTTTTGTTGGCCAATTCGACTGTTACAGTCAGTTATTTTTCAAATTAAAGTATAAAACATTTAATTTTTAACTCTGAACGTACATTTCAATTTGCCAGCGCCACAAACTGATTCAAAAAATTCCAGAAAAATAAATCTAGCTATGCTACGGTCCCAACAAAACTAGTTTCGTCGAATTCTGAGATCGTTCGAAAAATGGCCATATTCTGGTCGATCCAATTTAACAGAAATTAACCAAACACATTTTCTTTTGCCACGCTCACGTACTAGCTTCAAAAATTATGAAATTTGAAACCTAGTAATAATTTGACATCTCGGACCCAACAAAACTGGTTTCGTCGAATTCCGAGGCCGTTTGCAAAATATCAGTTTTCCAGGGCTATATATTCTATACAGCGACCTTTCTGAAAATTCAATCGGCCATAACTTTTGATTCCCGTTATGAAATTTCAATTTTTCAGATTCGTTAGAAAGGTATTGATAAACAGATTTAAATATTTTTGGTTTCACTAAAATCCGTTATATTTTCCACCCTGCACAATCAGTCAAAGTTTGAATTCAAATTTTCAAACTGACTCACTATTCCTAATTCACTATTTTATTGAAATATTCTATTTCAATCGTTCAAATTCCTTTGAAATCACCAATTTAAAAATTTTAAATTGGCTCGTATTTTCCGGGTTGTTACATAGGAGGATGCACCTGGGTGAAAGACTTGAAGGGGTGCGAATTGATAATGGTGTTAGTGGGGAAGATGGGAGGTTTGCGTGAAGACTTTGGAAGGAATCGAAGGAAATAGGATCTCTTAGATTTTCTAACCAACAAGCTAAGGACTTTTTCATTATGGTGTTCCACAATGGATGTTGCGATGGCCATTGGTGGTTCGGGGTTGATATTGTGGAAGCTCGATCAAGTCAGGATAGTTGCTGTAGGAAGTGCGGTCTCTATGTATGCAAACCAGGGAAGTTGGAAGAAGGAAGCATGGATTAAGGTAAAATTTATTTAAAACTAGCTAATAAATTTTCAAATTTCATCATCTAAAAATCAAGTTAGGTTACGTGATTAATTTCATATTGATGATCAGGAAATTAATTAAGGAAGAAATATTTTTTACAAGGTTGAACCAATCATAAACAAGTCGCATGAAGTTTAAAGCTGCAAAATCTTTGATAAAGGAATAAGAATTGGGAATGAATAACAAACAAATAAAAAAATCATGGTGAGTAAATCTTACTCAGATTTTATTTTAGAATTATTTTTATTTAGCTAAAAATAATTGTTCGTTGGTTGTTTGCATGCACTAAAATATTATTGTGGCTATTAAATAAATATTAGTTATTTAGGATGGGTGTTTGTGGTTATTATATATATATTGGTGGTTCGATTCCCGCAGTACCATTAGCAGATGCCCGCAGTATCGATAGCGGATGACCCTATGCGCCCCATGCTATGATAGTGGATGACCTTCTATACCACGATATCCTGCTTCGAAGCAGGATGGATATTATTTATGTTGGCTAACGTTTGTGGATGCAGGAAAACAGGTTGGAGGGATCCAACTGGATTCCTCAAAAATATTATTACTTGTTTATTCTTATATATATTATCATATATGATGTGTTAGAAAATCCATGGTTGATAATTGGGTAATTTTGATTGGTTGAAATATCACTGGGCCTAAAAAGTTGATATATAAAAATATCGAGAAAAGGATATTTTGAAATTTAAAGAGAAAAATCTATTTATCTAAAATAGAATTTGAATTTCAATTGGGCTATAAATATATTAACTTGTTTGAATACATAAAACAAGTAGAGAATTTATAAATGTTGTTTATAAATTAATAATATGGGATTTGAAGTGAAATTATAAACATTGTTTATAAATTAAATAATGCAGAGAATTGAAATGAATTTTCAAACAAGGTTTATAAATAAAGTGGAAAAAATTATCATTTGATAAATTGAATATTTAAATTCAAATGTGAATTTAAAAATAGAAATGGGAAATTGTTTTAAAGAAGTAAACGATGAAATTTATTCTGATGTTCAGAATGTAAATTGGACTAAAAATAAATCAGTATGCATTTATGATTTGAATTCGATTAGATCGAATTTATTTAAATAAAATATTTTTCAGAAAAGATATTGGTATCGTATTAGATAGAACAAAAATTGAATATGAAAATTAATTGTGTTATATATATAAGTTATTATAAATAGAAATTTCCAAAATAAGATTTTGGTTTTAAATAGATTTCAAAATGGACTTGTTTAAATATAAAACAAGGAAATTTATAAAACGGTGTTTACAAATATAGTGAATTAATTTTCAAGAGATAATTTGAATATTTAAATTTAAATATGAATTTAAAAATATAATTTGAAATCATTCGAAAGGGAACAACGGTTTTTATTCCGCAATTCGGAATATAAAAGGAATGGAGTTTCAAATAAAAATTTGAAATGGAAACTTGTTTAATGTATAAAACGAGGAAGAAAATTTATAAACGATGTTTATAAAGTTGAATAATTATCATGGGACAAATGTGGAATTATAAATTCAAATATGAATTTGAAAGTGAATTGGAAATCATTTCGTAAAGGGAACGACAGTTTCTATTTCAGAATTCGGAAAATAAGCTGAATTGAAAAAAATCCAAAGGATATATAAATTTAGAATTTCAATTTCATGAATTTTGTTAGATCACAAGTTTTTGATTCATGACAAGGAAGAAGAGAAGATCAAAGGAAAAGTAATATAGGTTATTATTGTCTATTTAATTGTGTCTTAGATGTGTTATATATTGTTAAAATCTATCCTTAAAATATAACATACACAAACGCACTTACGAAAAACACTTCGCGAAAAGACACTTCGCGAAAAGACACTTCGCAAAAAGATACCTCGTCACTTCGTGAAAAGAAACTTCACAAAAAAACATTTCGCAAAAAGACACTTCATGAAAAGACATTTTGTGAAAATACACTTCATCACTTCGCGAAAAGGAACTTTGCGAAAAGGTACTTCATGAAAGGACACTTCACGAAAAGACACTTCATCACTTCATGAAAAGACACTTCAAAAATAAAATTCACGAAAAGACACTTCATGAAAAGACACTTCACGAAGAGACACGTGATATTTCCAACGGTCGTATTTTACAACGGCCATATTTTCTAATGGTCATATTTTCAACGGTCATATTTTACAACGGCCATATTTTCTAGAAGGCATCATATTTCATGAAGAGTTTCCTTTTCATTTTTGAAAGGAAATAGGTGCATCTCTTTGATAAAACTCTTCATGGAAATTGACAACTCTTCAACGATTATATATACATCAAAGCATTTTTTTCCACATCACAACAAAATCTTCTCATATTTTCTGATCTTAAACTCTATACATTCTTGCATACTAAAAAGCTCTCCGTTATTCAAATTACTTGTTGAATCGTTGAAATTATTTCATATCTCTTGATTCAATAAGTAATATACTTCCTTCAATCTTCACATACATGTTATATACTTGAGGATAGGATTATAGGAAGGGTATACTCAACTGTTGGCTAGTGTTATTCAAGAACACAATCAGAAGTCAAACTCTTGTTCTTTGTTGAAGTCCTCGGTGTTGTAAGAGGCAAGTTGTGAAGTCCTCATGTTGATAGAGGCGTGAAATCCCGTTCGGCTGCTCGAGTGTTGTATACCTGTTGCTCCGGGTGAAGTGAGGTTGTTGATTAGTGAAAATCCAGATAGAAGTATGGGGCTGGACGTAGGACGGTGCTCCGAACCAGTATAAAAATCCCTGGTGTGATTTTTCTATTTTTACTGCATTTACTATTATACAGTTCTGTGATTATCTATTACTTCATACTTGACTATTGTTCGTCATATTACACGATCCTTGTGTGTATTATACTTAGCACGTACATGTACGTACTTTCATTTGGTATCAGAGCCTGGTGTTCTAAAGATCGTGACAACATCCTAGAACAAATGGTAGTAAAGAAATCTAGTCAAGGTATTAGAAAGTGGAAGAGCAACAAAGCAGAATCAAGAGAGCAAGGAAGCAAATATTTCATGGCTAAAGTCAGATCACAATCGGTATGTGTAGATTCATTATATAAAGGTCTTTTGTTAAACCATGAAAAATTATTGAAAGATTTTAAAACTTTGAGTAAACTCTATACTGTCATTATTGCTAAATCTAAAAATTGTGAGCAAGAAAATTCCAAATTAAAAGACGAAAACAATTTTTTGGTAAAGCAAGCCAAATGTTTTGAAAATACCTTAGAAAAACTTGTTTCTCCAAAAGATTTCCTTCAAAAATAAAATGAGCGACTAGAAGATAAAAACAATGTTCTTTTAAAGGAAATCGATCTTTTGCAAAATAGAAATAAATCATTAGAAGATTCTTTAAATAATTCTAGTTCTTTAATTTCGTTTCTTGAAAAAGAGAATGGAGCTCTAACTGAAAAGAATTTGGAATTATCTAAAGAATGTGAGACTTTAAAAGTTAATAATAGTATTATGCAAAAAGCAATTTCTAAATCAAATGAAAGTTCTAAAAAATTACAATCTTCTTTAGATAATTCAGAATCTCAAATTTTTGATATCAAAAATGAGAATGAAACCTCAAAAAGGGAGCATTCTGAATTCAATAAGGAATTGATATCGTAAAAACTACCAAAATTTCTTTTGAAAATACCAATCACGACTTTGGAGTAAAATTTGAAAAATGTACAAATAAGTTTGCGAAATTTAATAAAGGTCAAAATGATTTAAATATGATTTTATCTAGATCTCGACGTTTACATGACAAAAGTAGTTTAGGATATAATAAAACCAATCATAGAAATAGTACTAGATATGCTTTTATGTACAATAAGAATAGCACTGCTAGTACTAATACACATCCTAGATCCAATTATTATTTGAATACTTCTATGACATCTAGAAGTACGAAAAGAAATATCAATAGAAGCCACTTAAGCATTTGGGTTCCTGTAGATTGGAGAAACAGAGAAAAATATATTGATGATTATTTTGATTCAGTAGTTAATAATGAAAATTTTATTTTTAAAGGTTCCATTACACCCTCTTGGGTATGGTTACCTTCTATCTAACTCCAGGACCCAATCGAAACAAGTGGGTACCAAAGTATATACATCATATATTTTTGCAGGTACACCACAACAAAGAGAAGACTATTTCGGTATCTCTATGGACGTATAATAAATAGTCTCGTATGCTCTTTGAAAACTATCTATGCTTGTTTTCTCTTACTTGTTTTCGATTACTGCTTTATCATGTTATATATTCTTTTTAGTCGATGACAAACAGGGAGAAAAATTATGGAATATATATGCATTATACACTAACATTTTGTTACAGGGAAACAAATGGTAAGTACTTTTATGTATGCACTTACAAAATGTTGCAGAGAAGCTTTATATTTAGGGGGAGATAAATATATGCAAGCATACATTCAGGGGGAGAAAATAAATAACTCTATAAGATTGCAAGAGATTGTCATCAATCAGAAAAGGGGGAGAATGTTAGATCACAAGTTTTTGATTCATGACAAGGAAGAAGAGAAGATCAAAGGAAAAGTAATATAGGTTATGCTTGTCTATTTGTTTATGTCTTAGATGTGTTATATATTGTTAAAATCTATCCTCAAAATATACCATACACAAATGCACTTATGAAAAGACACTTCGCGAAAAGGCACTTTGCGAAAAGACACTTCGCGAAAAGACACTTCACGAAAAGACACTTCGCGAAAAGACACTTCGCGAAAAGACACTTCGTCACTTCGTGAAAAGACACTTCACAAAAAGACATTTTGCGAAAAGACACTTCATGAAAAGACATTTCGTGAAAAAACACTTCATCACTTCACGAAAAGGCACTTCGCGAAAAGACACTTCATGAAAGGACACTTCACGAAAAGACACTTCATCACTTCGCGAAAAGACATTTCGAAAAGAAAATTCACGAAAAGACACTTCATGAAAAGACACTTCACGAAGAGACACTTCATATTTCCAACGGTCATATTTTACAACGGCCATATTTTCTAACGGTCATATTTTCTAATGGTCGTATTTTCAACGGTCATATTTTACAACGACCATATTTTCTAGAAGGCATCATATTTCATGAAGAGTTTCCTTTCCATTTCTGAAAGGAAATAGGTGCATCTCTTTGATAAAACTCTTCGTGGAAGTTAACAACTCTTCAACGATTATATATACATCAAAGCATTTTTTTTCACATCACAGCAAAATCTTCTCATATTTTCTGATCTTAAACTCTATACATTCTTGGATACTAAAAAGTTCTCCGTTATTCAAATTACTTGTTGAATCGTTGAAATTATTTCATATCTCTTGATTCAATAAGTAATATACTTCCTTCAATCTTCACATACACGTTATATACTTGAGGATAAGATTATAGTAAGGGTGTACTCAACTGCTGGCTATTCAGTGTTATTCAAGAACACAATCAGAAGTCAAACTCTTGTTCTTTGTTGAAGTCCTCGGTGTTGTAAGAGGCAAGTTGTGAAGTCCTCGTGTTGATAGAGGCATGAAATCCTGTTCGGCTACTCGGGTGTTGTATACCTGTTCCTCCGGGTGAAGTGAGGTTGTTGATTAGTGAAAATCCAGATAGAAGTCTGGGACTAGACGTAGGACGGTGCTCCGAACCAGTATAAAAATCCCTGGTGTGATTTTTCTATTTTTACTGCATTTACTATTATACAGTTCTGTGATTATCTATTACTTCATACTTGACTATTGTTCGTCATATTACACGATCCTTGTGTGTATTATACTTAGCACGTACACGTACGTACTTTGAAATTTTATATAATAATTTGTTTCTAATGGAATTAGAAAATAATGACATAAATGGAGTTGTAATTGAATAGATAACTAAGTAATGGAAAATTGATGATTAGAGATAATCGAAAATATTAAGTTGGATTTGAAAAATAGATTTAATATATATATCGAATATATTAGAATGAAGTTAGAATATAAATATATATATATATATAAACGAAGTTTAAAACATTTATATATTAAATATAATTAAAACGAACTTGCCGCAGCACGATAGTTCGTGAATTGGCGTTTCAAATTTCAATTAAGTATATCTAACTCAATTTAAGTTGGATTTCTTTGAAACAAGAATCGTCAGGACCGATTTGATAATAGCTTTCTAATGGAAGAGAAAAATCTGGATTTTGTCTTATAGATTTTGAGTTATGTCAAAATCAAATTTTCATAAAAACAACGCCATAACCATTACAAAACCAGAACGGTTTATTTAAATAATTAAAAGGATTTTAAGTAAACAAATCCAAATGTCCATTTGAAAAATCCAGACTTGAGATATAAAATAAATATGAACTCAAGTGGAATAAACAGATTTGTTTTTGAAACAAAAATCAGATATTTATTATTTAATATAATTAACTAACTTAAAGGATAACTAGATAATCGAGTTTTGAATCGAGTTGACTTTGGTAAATAAATTAAACTTGTGAATTCATATTCTAATTCCGATACGAAACCTGAGTTGAAAAATGGAATTTGATTGGTTTATAAATAAATAAAGATATATATATATATATATGAATGAGATATATTCAAATAAAAGTGAAATAGGATAAAGAGCTAATTAATGGATAAATTAGCGAAGTGAGTAAAAATGATTGGATTGAGTGAAATAAATTGGGTATGGACGTATATGGTTTAGACAGGTATGGAATGAAGTGTATGAAGATTTTAATTCGTGTGCCCAACAAAAAGGTACACGTTTAAATTCCATATGAGATTTTATGTGCCGAATCGGCAAGCCGCTTGGCTTTTTAATTTTCTCTTTGAATGGAAAAGGCCCAAAGAGGCGTTTTATAGTTGTACTGAGTGACCCGTACAAAGGAGGTTATCACGAAATTTTCCGGAAATTTAAGGAGTTAGAATATTCTAAGAAGATTTGATAATTAGGAATCGATATATAGATATATATAGAATTCGATAAGGAAACGAAATTAAAATAGAATGTTATAAACAAAAGGGAAATCTATAGTTAAATCTGATAAAATTAGAAAGAGAAACGTGTACGGGCTTAGAATGAATAATTGGTTTTATATGTTGCCTATTCGAGGTAAGTGGTCTTGTCCGTTTAGAAGTTAAGGATGTTTTCAGTCAAGGTCTGAGAGGTAGTTTTACCCTAACTTGATTGATTTCATTTTTAACCGATAAATAGCAAGATCTAATCTCGAAGAGAAAAGTTTGAATAAGAGTTAGCTGAATGCAGTAGTATGGGTTGTTCTAATGATGTTTTACGCAACATTCGCTTTAACCCAAATAAGTGGAATTTTGGAAATATAAAAGTAATTATTTCCTGAGTAAAGAATTAAATGAGTTGGGAAAGAAATAAGTAATTGGAATGTTCGCCAATTATAAATAGAAAATATTTTTAAGTGTAGGAAATAAAGGAAGACGAGATATGGAAATGTTTTCCAAATAGCATAAGAGGACAAGACGAATATTGAAAATATCGTGTTAACGAATATGGATAAGGAAATGGAGAAGTGTTTTAAATTAATGAAATATTAATTAAAAGGCTCAGTGATTTGTTTGATGCTTTGAATGGATGTTTGTTTTTCTTCGATAGTTAAATAATCGACGATCGAAATGTTTGCCAATATCGTTGTCAATATGGAGAGACCGGTTGGATTATTATCTGAGAACCACTCCATATTGGCAGTAGCATTGTGAATCAGATTATATGAAGATAATTGAGGACGGAGTAAAGTGCAAGGACTTTTTCTATTAATAGAAATTGAGCCTTCGGTTTCGTTCAGTCCTAGAACGAAGTATATGGACGAATGTCTGACAGAGTATTTCCAACGATCGAATATATTGGTCTGTATAGATATATATAGCGTCGGAGAATTTATTCTCTTAGCATAATATCTAGAATATAATTGTGCAAATCGATTAATGATCAACGGACCTGACAATGTGGCAATCAAAGTGATTGTGTTATCAATGAATGGTAAGTAATCGTAGCCTCAGGCCTCAACAACCGGGAAATGACAAAAATCCGGCAGGCAGCATGGCTATGTGGGTAGCTCCTACTAGGGTATATTATCACCTATTGTAATGTCCCGCAGTTTTACCGGTTTATATTTGAATATTTGATTTAGTTTAAATATTGAATTCGTGATATAAGTGGATTTATATATTAATTAAACGGAGTTGAAGGTATAAAAATATATATTTAATATAATCGAGCTCATAACGACGCTGCAGTTCGTAATTTAACGTTCTGAACTTCAACTGAGTATACAAGACTCGTTTTAAATCAGAATTCTGCGAAACAAGAAACGTTGAAATCTGTTGAACAGTATCTTTCTAATGAAAGTGGAAAACCAAGATTTCGTATTATAAATGGGAAGTTATGTCCAAATTAAATATTCAGAAAAGCAGCGACATATTCATTTTTGGCCATAACGGTTTATTTGAAAAAACTACACACCGGATTCGAATTTGGACGAGGTTCTTTTGAGACATATCGATAATTTAATTTTCAGAATTTTACTGTGATTTTTAATTAATTAAATATGCAACTTTTTATTTGAAGTATTTTGCACCCTGTATCAGTATTTTGGGGTTTCAAAATATAAGTTAAAGTACCGATATTATTATATTTTTGGGATCGTGACACCTCGCTAGACACGACCTTATTCTTATTTCTGTCCGTAGTAGTTGGAAATAAACGAAATCCTATGTTACACGTAACGTACAAACGTTAAACTTTGAAACCAAACAGACAAGTGTATACCGCCAACTTAATTTCAAGATTTAATGCGGACTTAAGATCTAAAATAAAGAAGCACATCAATATACAGTCCTCGAAGGAAATTAGATGAAAGCTTATGAAAACATAAATTGTATATGTTTAACGCACATGGCTAGAGGGAAAGGAAAGGCTACCTCACGCCTAGACGTGTGGAACACCTTGGAAATAGGAGCTACCTATATCCATGAATTATCCAAATCGGCACTCTATGAATTTAAAACTTGGCCACAAAGTAATCGAAAATCAACACAGTCTTCATGCGTAAGCCTACCCTAAACTGCTGTACTTCTTTGCTAAATCTTCCTACAATAAAAAGTATGATATGCGAACTACCTATCTGCATGTATTGTCAACTTTTGCCAACCAAATCTGAAAACAGCCAACCTACCCATAGATCAGCCTTCCCCTATAACGCAGCTACCACTTGAATCGTCACTTTCATACTAATGCCACAGCGACGTATACTTGTGCTACTCCTGTCGATTCTCACATGCTGAAATGACGTTGTTTATCCGATTTTTCTTATATATATACATACTAACACCTAAGCTAATATATAACAATCTATTTTTATCTATGTACTCTATCACGTATGACTTCCGTAGCTGAAGTGTGGACACAGAAGAACCGTACCCAAAACCACATGTGAACATTGAAATGAAAACCTATTAACCACAGCTATTTCACACAGCTACCGTGTACTCCATGAAACACAACAGTGTATCCTGCCTTCTACAGCAAAGCTATGACAAACCAAGTCATTCCTTTAAATCATCTGCAAGCCTAGGTTGAGGTAGGAGACTCTACTCCTTGGCCGACAAGAAATTGTGATATATAAATACACGAACCATCAAAGCACATGCAAGTCCCTGAACCCTGTCTTTCACGCAGGTAGCAAGATATAGCTATATCTGATAATTTAATTTACCTAGAACTAAAGCAAGCTTGCCAAGGGAACCATACATCACTAGGCGTGAGACATAACAATAAAGACCGTATGCTTTCAAATCAATCAAGTAAGGCTGCAAGCCTAAACGTTTTAAAGAAGTACCTCATATCCCCTCTATTACTTGGCACCCAAGGAAATAATAACCTATAAATAAGCACGCAGCCTTGCTTTCCATTATTCTGGTTCATTTCAGAAAATCGAACTCTTCTCTATAATCTACAACAAATATAAATGGACTCACTGTGAAGAGGTACTTGCACTAGTATATGTTTAATCGAGTGCCGTGATACTTAAGTTAACAGATAGAGTGGGCGGTATTGTTTGAGTTGAAATGGTGAGAAGGAAAGATGGTTGGGTGCAAGTTTTAAGGAGGATGGGCTCATGCAAATGAGTGTATTTAGGGGGTTCTTGTCGCGTTTGGTTCGCCTGTTGCACGGGAGTGTTCAGGGATGTCACGTTCTGGAGTTGAGGGGTATCTTAGTGTTATGCTGGAGTGAATCTCGTCAACCGTATAGGCATGGAGTGGAGTTGGAAGGTGATGGAAGCATAGGAAGAAATGATGAATAGAGAAAGAAATGAGATGAACTGTGTGCTTTCAGTTTGGGTGAGTGTCATTGGGGAATGGTGCGAGCTGTTTGAGATGGGAGATGGTGAAGCGAAGTTGAAGTGTTTTGAGGGAAGGGTGGCACTTTTGGTGGGGCGGTGACCGGTGTTGAGGCGTGAAGGGAAGAATGGCATTTGAAACCACAGCAGGAACATCCGCGTTTTGAACTGTGAAGAGGTATTTTTGCTTGGATCACGTTGATGTTTTGGCAGGTGGGAAGGTTAGATTGTAAACATGCATAAGGGGTAGAGACATGAGTAAAAGAAAAACAAAAATCGGATAGTTCATTCTTGGGAGAAGGCGCGCTGGCCTTTTTAAGTGGGTGGAGGGGTGTATTTTTCCATGTGATGGTAAAAAGGAAATGGCATTTGTGATAAAAGGTTCCGGTCGAGATGGAAGCCTGGGAGATGCTGGTGTTTTGGTGGCGCACCCAACAATGGTGACGGCGGGAGATACTGTAGTAGTTGCGGAAGGGAGAAAATTGTGGTGACGGTTTTGAAGGCGCATGCAAAAATAGCAAGGACAGACTGAACAGTGCGGTGAGCTTTAGAGTTTACAAATGGTTATACGAGTGCCGTCGGTCACGTTGGAATCGTACGAACACGGGCTTCACAATGGAACCAGTTTGAAGAGATTCACAGCACGGTACGATTTTAGGCAATTAAACACCTGATCAGATCTATCGGTCGACGCAAATCGTTATTTAACGGTTAACGCGCCAAGGTGAGTAAATTCACTAACTCTGTTTTATTTAAAATATTTTAATTATATTTTAAATAGTGGTTG
Organism: Allium sativum; assembly: GCA_030737875.1. Taxonomy (NCBI): domain Eukaryota; kingdom Viridiplantae; phylum Streptophyta; class Magnoliopsida; order Asparagales; family Amaryllidaceae; genus Allium; species Allium sativum. The sequence continues at coordinate 297,788,782 of CM060925.1, read as the reverse complement.
ATTGTTGTGTGATGGTTGTTTAGGCAGATTATGTTTAAATTGGTTGAAATATTATATATCGTTGCATATGTACACATTACCGGTTGGATACTAATTCCTTCGAGTATAATATTCCCTAGGATGGAACCAGTGATAATTGTTGACTAACATCTGTGGATGCGGAAACCGGTTGGAGGAATCTAACCGGATTCCTCAGTATTTATATGTACTGTTTGTTTTATATAGATGCACTGTTTGAACCCAAATGACTTTTGAAACCTTGTGTTGATATTAGCGTTGAATGGAAATTCAAACGTTATTTTGATTTAATCAATAGATGATATCGATTAAGAAAATGACAACAACCAACCATAAATGTATCATTTGTTTTAACCGCTATTTTTATTTTACCAAAGTCCCACCGTGTGCGAAGCACATGTTTCACCATACTTACTAAATGATTTGGTAAAGTGGATTCTTATATCAATAAGATTAATAAGTAAGTAGGCGGAGATTAACTTGATGATTAATAACATGAATTTATTGTTTTAAGAACAATTAAATGAGATATTTACAAATAGATTATGGTTGATTTCATATTAAGTAAGATTTGTTAGAATCGATTATGGTTTATTTAATAGTAAATGAGATTATTTAGAAATAAATTATTATTTTTATAGTAATCGATACAAGTGAAATTATTTAGATTAATAAACGTTATTTATTCAAAATGAAAAGATTTGTTAGAAGTGATTAGTGGGTTAATCAGGGCTAAATATTTACCAAGCAAACTGTTTTGATCAATTATTGGTTATTTAATTAAATTAGATTGGGCTGATTAATCTAATGTAATAAATTAACGAATAGTGGATTTAGTTTACATAAGATTTTAAAGTATAAGGGATTTGTCTAAAGAAGACAAAGCGAAGAGGAATGTTTAATAAGGGATTTGTCTAAGAAAGATGAAGCGGAGAGAAATGTTTAAAAATGAATTTGTATAAGCTAATGTAATAACTGAGTTTTCAAAATAAGGATGTGGCGTCATAAAACCATATTTAAAATATAGCAAGAAGCACATTTACTGATTTAAAAGTATAAGGGGTTAGAGTTACAAACTTATATCTATTCTAAGGTAAGAACGTCGTCGATCAAGGTCTGAGAGGTAATTAAAATACCCCAACTTGAATGGCTGCACAATTATCGAGGGATGGTATTTGTTTTGAAACAGAAAGAGATGTTAAGATTTTTGTAACAGAAAGAGATGTCAAGATTTTGGTAACATAAGGAGATGTTAATACTTTGTAACAGAAGGAGATGTTAATATTTTGTAACAGAAAGAGATGTCAAGATTTTGTAACATAAAGAGATGTCAAGACTTTTGTAACGGAAAGAGATGTCAAGATTTTTGTAACGGTAAGAGATGTCAAGAACAGTATAAGGTGGACTATAGCAGCGTATTTCAAGTATTTGAACTATAGCGATAAAACAACGCTGTTGACTAGGCTTAAGCGTGACTGTTATGTCGAGATTTGTTATAAAAGGGGAATATCACAGCGTATGACGAGTATTGAACTATAACGTTAAACTAATGCTGTTGGCTAAGCTTAAGCATGATTTTTATATAGCACTACTCCCTAGGGAATGTAACAGTTTGTTTTGAAATCCACTTATTCTAAAGTAATAAGTAACGATGATTGTCTAAAGAAATATAAGAACGAGTAGTGGAGAATCGTTTCAGAAAACGATGACATCATTTCGATGTTTGAAATATGATTAGAGTTAAATAACACTATTAGAAATGGGAACTATAATTCGACGATAATGAATGTTAAATAAAAGTGCCCATGGTTGTGTGATGATAGTTATACATTTGATTGGATGTTTGTTTTTACTTCGATAGTTAAATAACCGACTATCGAAGTGTTTTGACCCTCGTTGTCAATACGGAGAGACCGGTTGGACATATTATCCGAAACCACTCCGTATAGGCATAAGCGCTGCGAGTTGATTATGCTGAAGAAAGTTGAAGACGGAGTGAAATGCAAGGGTCGTCCTGTCCCAGAATGGTGTTTTCTGTTTGTCCAGTCCCAGGACAACTTGTATGGACGAATGTCTGACAGAGTATTCCTAACGGTCACATAAGACGATCTTTTCAAGATATTACGTCTGGTGGCGGAGAAATTCGTTTCTCTTAGCTTTTATACCCGTAATGTTTTTGGGAAGATCAACTAGTGATTTGACGGGTTTGACGATGTGGCATTCAAAGTGTATGGTGGCCAGATGTTCTAAAAGGTAGACGTAGCCTCAAGCTTCACAACCGGGAAATGACAAAAATCGGGCAGGCAGCATGGCTATGTGGGTCGCTCCCATTAGGGTGTATAATCACCTATCTAGAGAAATTCCTTTTGTTTCTAAATCTATCGATTCTGCCCATTCGGGAAACGGTGGTTTGAGTCCAACCGTTGGTGATATACATTCGATACACTCAAGCGAAATGAGTGGTCGGTCATGTGTGGGCCGGGTTGCAAGACGTTCTTGTTGAACCCAGGTGTATTTGCCTCTAGAGATACATCATCGGAAGGTGGTCCCATACCTTGTCATAGTTGGAATCCAATCTCCAATAAGCGCCCTGCGGTTTTTGATTTTATACTATGTATGTAGAGCGTGAGATGCAAGCGTTCTGCTATTTGGTTATTTACTTGATTAGACATTATTATAATATCACTGGATTTTGATATCAGAATATTTTGGGTTATAGTAAGGTAAAAACCGTCCGTGTTTATGTGTGGGCTGGTCTTACTATTATCCTTTTGTTTTCAAAAGGATTTTCAAGGTTAAACCGAATGGTTGGAGTTTACTCACACCAGTCCCATGACTGACCCAGAGTTTATTTTGTTTGTTTTCCCTAAACTATTGGGTGCCCAAATTTGTACGGGCAGTCAAGTGTTTCAGGCTTTACAGATGCACTTGGAGGAGCTTAAAGAAGGAATCTTCAATGTTGGTTATTTAGAGTTATTTCCGCTGTATCAAATGTTATGTTGTACTCTGATGATGGTAAGTATATATGTACAAACCAGATTTGTATTCCAAAGTTATGTTATATAATATATTTTATTCGTTCCGATGTGAGATTCGTGTTTACTCTGATTCTGCTCAGTTGTGTTCTTCTTCTTCTTCTTCTATTCTATTAGTTCTATCTTATCTTTCTCATCCTCTTATTTCTTTCTATTAATGATCCGGTATTTTCGATGTCTGAACAGTCGACGTTGGGTTTTGTGTCGATTTTCGGAGTCGAAAATTCCGTGGTCGTTACAGTGGTATCAGAGCGAGGTTAAGTGATTACCTTGGCTCTGTGGCGTGACTCAATAGAGATGGAGTTAGTAATACTCTAGATTGAGTTTTAGTGTATATATATGAGCGCGTATTTGTAAATTGATATAAAAAGCATTTTATATTGTGTTGATTGATCTGGTGAGTGGTATATAAATTCCAGATCGACGCGTTTAGCTGACGAGGTCGATAGGGATTTATAAACGCTTGGATAGAGAATTTCGACATAGTATTGTTTTGAAAGAGAGTAAATGAGATAATTTTACTCGAAATATATCTTGATATAAAGAAAACATATATATTGGAATTATCTAGTATATATTGAATGTGTTGGGTGAACTTATGATCGAATAAGATTTATAATTGAATTGGTTATATAAATAACCAATCGAAATAATTTATAAATATAATATGTAAAATCAAATGAACTGAATCTGAAATTTAAAACAGAATTGGAATAAAAATTATGAAACATGAAAATGTTTGTAAATGAAATTTGAATTAAATATATGGAATTTTAAGATCCTGGGGAAATTTTGAAATATTATCCAAGTTTCGAAAGGATATTTTTGAAGTAAATAAAAGTATTTGAATATGAGTTTTGAAAGTGATATAGTATTGAACTCACTTTGATCACTGGAAAATAATTCCGACGATGTGCGCGCCATCATCGGTGTTCATTTTCGAGTTCTAAGTGACGGATTACTACCAAAGATTTTGTTTTGAAATAAGTTGTTCAGAAATTCAAATGTTTTGAATTGCTATGTTATGAATATATATGTATATTATTTCAAACTTATTTGAAACAAAACCTCAGGAATTTGAATTCTGAAATTTAAAATTTACTTATGAAGTAAATAAACAGAGAATATAAATAAGTTAAATAAATTTAGAATTTGAATTGAAGCCGATTAAGTGAAAATCGTGTTGGAGTAGAATTTAATGTGATGAAGAAATAGAGTGAATTTGTGAAAGAAGAAAGAATAATGAAATTTAACTGGAACCAATTAAATGGAAATTATATTCGATGAAAATGATATTGGAATAGAATTGGAATTGAACTGTAGCCAGTTAAGTGGAAACTGCATTAAAATATAATTCAACTTGGTGAAGTAATTGATTAAGATTGGAGCCGTGCTTGGTTATGGAATTGGAGTTTGAATTGAAATATTTGGCTTAGTAAAAGCGAAATATTGGTTTGAGAATGGATTGATGAGAGATCAACCAAGGATTGAGCTATGGGGATGTGAAGTATGAAATTTCAACCAAGCAGGTTGTGAGGAGTTAGAATTAGAGCATCTTTCCCATCTTAGCAATTTCGAGGACGAAATTATTTTAAGGGGGAAGGAATGTAATGTCCCGCAGTTTTACCGGTTTATATTTGAATATTTGATTTAGTTTAAATATTGAATTCGTGATATAAGTGGATTTATATATTAATTAAACGGAGTTGAAGGTATAAAAATATATATTTAATATAATCGAGCTCATAACGACGCTGCAGTTCGTAATTTAACGTTCTGAACTTCAACTGAGTATACAAGACTCGTTTTAAATCAGAATTCTGCGAAACAAGAAACGTTGAAATCTGTTGAACAGTATCTTTCTAATGAAAGTGGAAAACCAAGATTTCGTATTATAAATGGGAAGTTATGTCCAAATTAAATATTCAGAAAAGCAGCGACATATTCATTTTTGGCCATAACGGTTTATTTGAAAAAACTACACACCGGATTCGAATTTGGACGAGGTTCTTTTGAGACATATCGATAATTTAATTTTCAGAATTTTACTGTGATTTTTAATTAATTAAATATGCAACTTTTTATTTGAAGTATTTTGCACCCTGTATCAGTATTTTGGGGTTTCAAAATATAAGTTAAAGTACCGATATTATTATATTTTTGGGATCGTGACACCTCGCTAGACACGACCTTATTCTTATTTCTGTCCGTAGTAGTTGGAAATAAACGAAATCCTATGTTACACGTAACGTACAAACGTTAAACTTTGAAACCAAACAGACAAGTGTATACCGCCAACTTAATTTCAAGATTTAATGCGGACTTAAGATCTAAAATAAAGAAGCACATCAATATACAGTCCTCGAAGGAAATTAGATGAAAGCTTATGAAAACATAAATTGTATATGTTTAACGCACATGGCTAGAGGGAAAGGAAAGGCTACCTCACGCCTAGACGTGTGGAACACCTTGGAAATAGGAGCTACCTATATCCATGAATTATCCAAATCGGCACTCTATGAATTTAAAACTTGGCCACAAAGTAATCGAAAATCAACACAGTCTTCATGCGTAAGCCTACCCTAAACTGCTGTACTTCTTTGCTAAATCTTCCTACAATAAAAAGTATGATATGCGAACTACCTATCTGCATGTATTGTCAACTTTTGCCAACCAAATCTGAAAACAGCCAACCTACCCATAGATCAGCCTTCCCCTATAACGCAGCTACCACTTGAATCGTCACTTTCATACTAATGCCACAGCGACGTATACTTGTGCTACTCCTGTCGATTCTCACATGCTGAAATGACGTTGTTTATCCGATTTTTCTTATATATATACATACTAACACCTAAGCTAATATATAACAATCTATTTTTATCTATGTACTCTATCACGTATGACTTCCGTAGCTGAAGTGTGGACACAGAAGAACCGTACCCAAAACCACATGTGAACATTGAAATGAAAACCTATTAACCACAGCTATTTCACACAGCTACCGTGTACTCCATGAAACACAACAGTGTATCCTGCCTTCTACAGCAAAGCTATGACAAACCAAGTCATTCCTTTAAATCATCTGCAAGCCTAGGTTGAGGTAGGAGACTCTACTCCTTGGCCGACAAGAAATTGTGATATATAAATACACGAACCATCAAAGCACATGCAAGTCCCTGAACCCTGTCTTTCACGCAGGTAGCAAGATATAGCTATATCTGATAATTTAATTTACCTAGAACTAAAGCAAGCTTGCCAAGGGAACCATACATCACTAGGCGTGAGACATAACAATAAAGACCGTATGCTTTCAAATCAATCAAGTAAGGCTGCAAGCCTAAACGTTTTAAAGAAGTACCTCATATCCCCTCTATTACTTGGCACCCAAGGAAATAATAACCTATAAATAAGCACGCAGCCTTGCTTTCCATTATTCTAGTTCATTTCAGAAAATCGAACTCTTCTCTATAATCTACAACAAATATAAATGGACTCACTGTGAAGAGGTACTTGCACTAGTATATGTTTAATCGAGTGCCGTGATACTTAAGTTAACAGATAGAGTGGGCGGTATTGTTTGAGTTGAAATGGTGAGAAGGAAAGATGGTTGGGTGCAAGTTTTAAGGAGGATGGGCTCATGCAAATGAGTGTATTTAGGGGGTTCTTGTCGCGTTTGGTTCGCCTGTTGCACGGGAGTGTTCAGGGATGTCACGTTCTGGAGTTGAGGGGTATCTTAGTGTTATGCTGGAGTGAATCTCGTCAACCGTATAGGCATGGAGTGGAGTTGGAAGGTGATGGAAGCATAGGAAGAAATGATGAATAGAGAAAGAAATGAGATGAACTGTGTGCTTTCAGTTTGGGTGAGTGTCATTGGGGAATGGTGCGAGCTGTTTGAGATGGGAGATGGTGAAGCGAAGTTGAAGTGTTTTGAGGGAAGGGTGGCACTTTTGGTGGGGCGGTGACCGGTGTTGAGGCGTGAAGGGAAGAATGGCATTTGAAACCACAGCAGGAACATCCGCGTTTTGAACTGTGAAGAGGTATTTTTGCTTGGATCACGTTGATGTTTTGGCAGGTGGGAAGGTTAGATTGTAAACATGCATAAGGGGTAGAGACATGAGTAAAAGAAAAACAAAAATCGGATAGTTCATTCTTGGGAGAAGGCGCGCTGGCCTTTTTAAGTGGGTGGAGGGGTGTATTTTTCCATGTGATGGTAAAAAGGAAATGGCATTTGTGATAAAAGGTTCCGGTCGAGATGGAAGCCTGGGAGATGCTGGTGTTTTGGTGGCGCACCCAACAATGGTGACGGCGGGAGATACTGTAGTAGTTGCGGAAGGGAGAAAATTGTGGTGACGGTTTTGAAGGCGCATGCAAAAATAGCAAGGACAGACTGAACAGTGCGGTGAGCTTTAGAGTTTACAAATGGTTATACGAGTGCCGTCGGTCACGTTGGAATCGTACGAACACGGGCTTCACAATGGAACCAGTTTGAAGAGATTCACAGCACGGTACGATTTTAGGCAATTAAACACCTGATCAGATCTATCGGTCGACGCAAATCGTTATTTAACGGTTAACGCGCCAAGGTGAGTAAATTCACTAACTCTGTTTTATTTAAAATATTTTAATTATATTTTAAATAGTGGTTGATTGTTGTGTGATGGTTGTTTAGGCAGATTATGTTTAAATTGGTTGAAATATTATATATCGTTGCATATGTACACATTACCGGTTGGATACTAATTCCTTCGAGTATAATATTCCCTAGGATGGAACCAGTGATAATTGTTGACTAACATCTGTGGATGCGGAAACCGGTTGGAGGAATCTAACCGGATTCCTCAGTATTTATATGTACTGTTTGTTTTATATAGATGCACTGTTTGAACCCAAATGACTTTTGAAACCTTGTGTTGATATTAGCGTTGAATGGAAATTCAAACGTTATTTTGATTTAATCAATAGATGATATCGATTAAGAAAATGACAACAACCAACCATAAATGTATCATTTGTTTTAACCGCTATTTTTATTTTACCAAAGTCCCACCGTGTGCGAAGCACATGTTTCACCATACTTACTAAATGATTTGGTAAAGTGGATTCTTATATCAATAAGATTAATAAGTAAGTAGGCGGAGATTAACTTGATGATTAATAACATGAATTTATTGTTTTAAGAACAATTAAATGAGATATTTACAAATAGATTATGGTTGATTTCATATTAAGTAAGATTTGTTAGAATCGATTATGGTTTATTTAATAGTAAATGAGATTATTTAGAAATAAATTATTATTTTTATAGTAATCGATACAAGTGAAATTATTTAGATTAATAAACGTTATTTATTCAAAATGAAAAGATTTGTTAGAAGTGATTAGTGGGTTAATCAGGGCTAAATATTTACCAAGCAAACTGTTTTGATCAATAATTGGTTATTTAATTAAATTAGATTGGGCTGATTAATCTAATGTAATAAATTAACGAATAGTGGATTTAGTTTACATAAGATTTTAAAGTATAAGGGATTTGTCTAAAGAAGACAAAGCGAAGAGGAATGTTTAATAAGGGATTTGTCTAAGAAAGATGAAGCGGAGAGAAATGTTTAAAAATGAATTTGTATAAGCTAATGTAATAACTGAGTTTTCAAAATAAGGATGTGGCGTCATAAAACCATATTTAAAATATAGCAAGAAGCACATTTACTGATTTAAAAGTATAAGGGGTTAGAGTTACAAACTTATATCTATTCTAAGGTAAGAACGTCGTCGATCAAGGTCTGAGAGGTAATTAAAATACCCCAACTTGAATGGCTGCACAATTATCGAGGGATGGTATTTGTTTTGAAACAGAAAGAGATGTTAAGATTTTTGTAACAGAAAGAGATGTCAAGATTTTGGTAACATAAGGAGATGTTAATACTTTGTAACAGAAGGAGATGTTAATATTTTGTAACAGAAAGAGATGTCAAGATTTTGTAACATAAAGAGATGTCAAGACTTTTGTAACGGAAAGAGATGTCAAGATTTTTGTAACGGTAAGAGATGTCAAGAACAGTATAAGGTGGACTATAGCAGCGTATTTCAAGTATTTGAACTATAGCGATAAAACAACGCTGTTGACTAGGCTTAAGCGTGACTGTTATGTCGAGATTTGTTATAAAAGGGGAATATCACAGCGTATGACGAGTATTGAACTATAACGTTAAACTAATGCTGTTGGCTAAGCTTAAGCATGATTTTTATATAGCACTACTCCCTAGGGAATGTAACAGTTTGTTTTGAAATCCACTTATTCTAAAGTAATAAGTAACGATGATTGTCTAAAGAAATATAAGAACGAGTAGTGGAGAATCGTTTCAGAAAACGATGACATCATTTCGATGTTTGAAATATGATTAGAGTTAAATAACACTATTAGAAATGGGAACTATAATTCGACGATAATGAATGTTAAATAAAAGTGCCCATGGTTGTGTGATGATAGTTATACATTTGATTGGATGTTTGTTTTTACTTCGATAGTTAAATAACCGACTATCGAAGTGTTTTGACCCTCGTTGTCAATACGGAGAGACCGGTTGGACATATTATCCGAAACCACTCCGTATAGGCATAAGCGCTGCGAGTTGATTATGCTGAAGAAAGTTGAAGACGGAGTGAAATGCAAGGGTCGTCCTGTCCCAGAATGGTGTTTTCTGTTTGTCCAGTCCCAGGACAACTTGTATGGACGAATGTCTGACAGAGTATTCCTAACGGTCACATAAGACGATCTTTTCAAGATATTACGTCTGGTGGCGGAGAAATTCGTTTCTCTTAGCTTTTATACCCGTAATGTTTTTGGGAAGATCAACTAGTGATTTGACGGGTTTGACGATGTGGCATTCAAAGTGTATGGTGGCCAGATGTTCTAAAAGGTAGACGTAGCCTCAAGCTTCACAACCGGGAAATGACAAAAATCGGGCAGGCAGCATGGCTATGTGGGTCGCTCCCATTAGGGTGTATAATCACCTATCTAGAGAAATTCCTTTTGTTTCTAAATCTATCGATTCTGCCCATTCGGGAAACGGTGGTTTGAGTCCAACCGTTGGTGATATACATTCGATACACTCAAGCGAAATGAGTGGTCGGTCATGTGTGGGCCGGGTTGCAAGACGTTCTTGTTGAACCCAGGTGTATTTGCCTCTAGAGATACATCATCGGAAGGTGGTCCCATACCTTGTCATAGTTGGAATCCAATCTCCAATAAGCGCCCTGCGGTTTTTGATTTTATACTATGTATGTAGAGCGTGAGATGCAAGCGTTCTGCTATTTGGTTATTTACTTGATTAGACATTATTATAATATCACTGGATTTTGATATCAGAATATTTTGGGTTATAGTAAGGTAAAAACCGTCCGTGTTTATGTGTGGGCTGGTCTTACTATTATCCTTTTGTTTTCAAAAGGATTTTCAAGGTTAAACCGAATGGTTGGAGTTTACTCACACCAGTCCCATGACTGACCCAGAGTTTATTTTGTTTGTTTTCCCTAAACTATTGGGTGCCCAAATTTGTACGGGCAGTCAAGTGTTTCAGGCTTTACAGATGCACTTGGAGGAGCTTAAAGAAGGAATCTTCAATGTTGGTTATTTAGAGTTATTTCCGCTGTATCAAATGTTATGTTGTACTCTGATGATGGTAAGTATATATGTACAAACCAGATTTGTATTCCAAAGTTATGTTATATAATATATTTTATTCGTTCCGATGTGAGATTCGTGTTTACTCTGATTCTGCTCAGTTGTGTTCTTCTTCTTCTTCTTCTATTCTATTAGTTCTATCTTATCTTTCTCATCCTCTTATTTCTTTCTATTAATGATCCGGTATTTTCGATGTCTGAACAGTCGACGTTGGGTTTTGTGTCGATTTTCGGAGTCGAAAATTCCGTGGTCGTTACACCTATCTAGAGAAATTCATTTAATTCCTTATTCTATTCGATGTTGTCCCATTCGGGAAACGGTTGCTGATCCCAACCGTTGGTGATATACATTCGATACACTCAAGAAAAATGAGTGGTCGGTCATGTGTGGTCGGGTTACAAGATGTTCTTGTTGAACCCAACATATTCTCCTCTAGAGGTACACTATCGGAAGGTGGTTCCATACCTTGTCATAGTTGGAAATTGATTATCCAATAAGTGCTCGCGGTTTTGATTGTATATTATGTATGTGGACCTTGAGATGAAAGTGTTCCACTAGATTTCTATTTATTTGATCTAGACATTATTATAATATCAAAAGAGTTTTCATATAAAGATTATCGTTTCTTTCAAAAAAGATTTGAAAGTTATGCCAAGTGTTTTGGATTCTCATAAGGGAAAAACCCGTTCCGTGTTATACGGCGTGGTCTTATGAGATATCGTTTATTTTCTCAAACTGTTTTAAATTGTTTACACATACCAGTCCCATGACTGACCCAGAGTTTATTTTGTTTTGTTTTACTTAAACTCTTGGGTTCCCAAATTTGTATGGGCAGTCAAGTAGTTCAGGATTTTACAGATCTATGTAAAGGAGCAGGGAGCAGGAGGCTTCAGTGTTAGATATATCGTATTTTTATTTCCTCTGTGTTGTAAGTGTTATACTCTGATAAGTGTATGTTATATAGTTAAAATTTTGTATTTCAAAAGATATGATATATTATATTTTGTTCCGCTGCGATGTGAGATTCTGTGTTGTTATTTCTGTTCTTCTTCTACCTTTTTCTTCTAACAAAAACGATTCGTATTTCTGTGATATTTGGGTTGGACGTGTGATGTATGTAGTCAACTCAGATAGTATGGATTTGCGGTTCGTTACAAAGATGAAAATACTTCCTTAGAAAGCATAAAATATCTCGTTAGTACCTCTAATCCATCTAATAAAATCCTCCTTAAGAACCAAAAGATAATAGCAGAAAATCAAAAAAAATTTAAGGATATATTTTTGTAAGAAAATGGAAAAGATCTCTACAAAGATAAACAAGTTCTTCGGGCAATTGAGATGCGTGCTTGGACTATCTTCATCTTCATCATCCTCCACATAATTCTAGTTTTATTTCCTTGTTGTAGTAGTTTTTATTTCATTATCGTATCTCAATTTCATATTATGCATCATCTCTTTGTATCATTGTTAAAATTAACAATGAAGTTCTTATATTTCTGGTTTTCCCTCTAAAACATCTCTAGAACGATCATTAGTTGGTTAAAATCAAGTATATATAAATAAAAACTCAACACAAAACAAAAATTTACAAAAATAAAAATTGAAGGAGGCATGTCGATATGTACTACTCCTATGTCAACATATAACAGCCAATTTTTCAAAGTTGTTTGAATTTCAAAAACTGTCTCAACCAACTCGTCTCTATTTATTTTAAACAAATTCCGAAGACTATAAATACCTATTTCTTCTAGAAAAACTTATCTTTTCATTCCTCCTTACTATCCATTCATTATATTTTCAATTTTATCATTCCATGGCTTCTCCAATTCATAGTTTAAGTGAAAATCCCGAAGAAACACTCAATTCTCTATTATTCTTCGTAATCAACGTCACTTATAATTGAGTCAAAAGAAGATGACATAAAATCAAGAGAGGTATTTTGGTAATAGTCATTGGATGATTTATGAACTCAACAAAGAAGTAGAAAATAACAATTCAAAAGGAACTTTTATCAAATAAGATGAAGAATATGAGGCTGTAAAGGCTGATCCTATCCTTGGAGAAGAAGGTTTAGTAGAAGTTCTAAGAAATATTTAAATTGATTTGATTTGAATTGATGTTATGTAATGACAATATTTAAATTGATTGGTTTTTTTGGATTAACTAAATTTGTTAGTTTGGTTTGTATGACTTACAAATTATTACCCTAGTTTAAATTGCTTATATAATGCATTGATTCTATTAGTAATATCATGGTTTTAGGGATATTAGAGTTATTTCTTAGTCTAGGTTAAGTCTTGTATTAGTTTAAGGGGAGTATTATAGATTAGACTTAGGGTTATAGTTTTTGTTAATGACGAAGGGGGAGAAATATAAAATAGGGATTAGATTAAGGGGGAGTTTGTAGTTCTAGAAGAAGTTGTTCGAGGTATGGGGAGTAACTGAAGTATTAAGATATCAGGTAAGTATTTTTTGTATAAACAAATGTTGTCATCGTCAAAAAGGGGGAGATTGTTAGAGACTGAGACGATGGTGATGATTGTCTTGATGACAACATCCTTTTTTTTAACTATTATTGTTATGTAATATATACTAACACTATTATATAGAAATATATATATATATGTGCGTGTATGTGTATGTGTAGGAATTATATACAGGTATTGATCACTAAAGACTCTACAGTTTAAAGATTCAAGATTGTTGATTACAAAGAAGAGGAGTTCAAGATTGAAGACTCTAGAGTAATAAGAATTCAAGAGTTCAATAAAACATGAAAGTTATAGAGTCTAGAAATATTATTAAAACTCCATAATAATACTGAATCTCTATTTCAAATCTCTTGTCATTTTTATCTTATAATTTTCTTATTCTTATAGATTTCAAAATTACTTCATATTTAAAAATATATAGATATCTTTTAATATTTAAATTTATTTCTTGAATTTTAAATATAACTCCTAATTTAAATATCTTAGACTTTCATTACTTATATTTTTGCTTTAACTAATTTAAATATTTGCTTACTTATATTTTAGTTTTAATATATATATATATATATTATTACTTAAGTTTTAATTTCCTTATATGCATACTTATAGTTTATATATCTTTAGTTTTAAAGCATTTCTTATATAGTTATACTTATAGATTTATATAAGTTTTAAATAATCATTTATAAATTATAATTATATGTTTTGAACTTATATGTTTACTCCATTATACTATTTTAATACATAGAATAATAATATGTTTAAACTCCAAAATTACCTTCATTTATTTCAACATCATTTACATTGTTGTCAAAAAAAATCAAAATTCAAAAATGGCCTAAGGCACGTCAGCATCCCCTACCCCCTATGTCGACATGGTGGCCGTTATTTTTTGAATTTCCAAAGTTGTGTTTATTTGTTTAAATTTTTTCCTGAAGAGGCGTGACTGTTTTCCCATTATAATACCATCAGATTTCGAAATTTTTTAGCAACTTTTAATCTTCTTCTTCTCTTTTCTCCTCCCCATTATTTCTCTTAAAATACAAGTTTCTATAATCAAACTCTGCTAAATTTCAAGGAGAATTAAACCAATTCAATTCTTGTTTGATTCTCAAAGTGTCAAGTGTTATTCAGAGTTATTGGAGTTTTGTAATCAAGGATCACAAGATCAAGTCCTGTCGAGTCTATCTTCCAAAATTGATACTGAAAAGGTGTGGTTGTAGCCTATTCAAATCAACTGGGAGTGATTGTAGCCCACAAATCAATTGGGTGTGATTGTATCGCGGAAATCAATTGAGTCTCATTGTACTGGAAATAAGAGGTATGGACCTCGTGGCTCGTGAAATAGAGGATTGTAATTTGAAAAGAAATCTACATCAATCCGTAGTTGCATGGGACTGGATATTGGGTAACTCTGAGCCAGTATAAAAATCCATTCCTTTACTACTTTTACTTTTTATTTTGCATCTGTGTTTGATTATGTGATTGTTTCGTATTTGTGATTTGCATCTATTTCTGATTTATTCAAAAAGATTTCATAAAAATTATAAAATTCCATTAAACACTATTCATCCTCACTCCAGTGTTAAGTTTTCCTTAAGATTCGTAACCTGCATTTCTAAACTTTAATAGAAAAATAAGAAAGGTCAACCAATTATTATCTTCATAAGGCAGGCCTACTTCACAAATATATATATATATATATATATATATATATAGCACTAGATGTTTCACATTAAACCAACTTGTTGTAACTGCTAGATTTGCCAGTCGGTTCTGAGCAGACTTATACTACAAGTAAGGCTTAACTTGGAATCTTTGTGTATTTATTATAATGGCTTATGGAACTAAACATCTCACATTAACATGACTTCTTGTAGATGCTGGATATGTCAATCGGTTTCGGGCAAGCTACTACTACAGGTAGGGGTTAACCTCATGTCACATGTAATTAAAATCCATTAAATACTCAGATATATACAAATTTTTCTTATGGGGACATTTTAAATTCAAAACCCTAATTAAATTCATTTAATACACAATTATAATATGTTAATTATATTATTAATAGAAACAAATAAAATGCAACTAAAGTGTGCGTAAGGAAATGTCCTTAAACGTAGAAATTTCAATCTTATCCAAAAATCAAGGTTTACAAGTTTGTTTCCCAAATTTTCTCAACACAACATATAATGTCTATTCACATTCAAACCAATAATAGGGAAGTAATAGAAAATAAACCAAATAACTTGTAACCTAGTTTCTAGGGATTTTTTCAATAATAAAAGAAAGGACAAGGTGCAATACGACATATATGTATAATTTCTTTTGGTACTGCTTTATTTTTTATATAAGATTTGTACAGAAAATTAAAATTTATTAACACATGTTTTATTATATTTGAACTATCTATTTTGTAAGAAAAATAAATGTTTAGACCTATGTTAGTTACGGTACCCAAACCTGTATCTTCGCATGAATCCATATTTACAGTAAATGTAAAGAAACGTATATCAGATTAAACATAAAAATTATACAACACCCAAAAATCCAACCTTTTACTTTATAATCCAAAACCTAATAATATCACATGATTGACCATTTACAAATTAAATAAGAATTTTGGGGGATTTATATGTGTTTTGTTTACGTTGGAATCCCAAATCTCTTATAGGCACAATAATCCAAATTCTACAATAGCAATTATTGAAAACAGTAAACATAATATAATCCCTACTTACTGAATTTCAAGGAGAAGGATGAGGAGGCTGTGTGTATAACTAGTTTCTAGATTGTATCCTCGCAAATATCGTATTACAACTTTTTTTTTTGAAAATTGGTTCGCTTTATTTATACTAAAAAAAGACATACAAGAAAAAAGTTAGCATACTAACCATTACATATATCAAAAGCATAAAAAAGCTGAAAATACATGTAACTATAACCTAACTAACATAAATCAGCCCATGATAAGGCCTTCTTCCCACTAGCGTGCAACTCACTGCACCTCACACGAGCCAAATGCTCCTCACAAGAGCCAAAAGACTGGCCGCTTAGGTTTGAGCCTGGATAAACATCTGAAATGATTGCAATATTCCACCCCATAACATCCCATTACATCATTTTTAATTCAAGAAAACTTGCGAGTTCCAGTGAAGAGATCAGCAACACCACTATAATATAACCAGATGAATATCTCCGTCTATACTATACTGGTAGTGTCTTCAACCAATCAACTAATGAATTCAGACAAATCCCATTTATCAACTTAACCAATATCCATACACCATTTGCAAACTCATAAATGGTTTCACATGAGACTGAAAAGGACAATTACTGATTAAAATTTGATTAAGTAGGATTCGAGTTTGAACATCCATGATCTATATAACATCTTCCCCATGTACCAGTATACTTTTAAGTTTTACTCATTGAAAACCGTGGTGCCACTCTCTTATAAAAGCACGTAAAGGAATAATATATATGCCTTCCAGTAAACTCAACTGCTCATGAAACAATATCGGCAATGCCATCCATAAAAAAAATTGGAACAAACCATTAAACGCCTCTTCATGTTTAGAAACTGGTAATCATTAAACTACCAGCTCCATATATACAGAAATCTAAACCATTGAAAAAATCCAATACTGTATATGACCAAAATTATCCTTAGAAATTCATTCCATCAGCCCTTAACCAAGTGGAACAACATCTAAATCCAGAAAATAACAATTTGAGATACTAAATCTGGTTGATGATTCACAAACACCTATGAATCTATCTTAGTACTAGAATTGACGATATAACTAGAGAATTCAAATGTTATTTCTTAAACGCAAATAAGTGTTGATCCCAGTAGAGTATCAACATGAACATAGCAGGGTTGGAAGCCAAAATACATAGGGGATAATAAATTATGAAGAGGTCATCTGCTCCACTTAGTTCACAGCATATAACATTCATATAGCCTATATCTGATAAAACATATGTAATAAAAATGATATTGAACCCCTTTCACATTCTCAACTTTAAAACACTGAATAGATCTTTAAACCAAACTTAAACTTCAGACCAAAGTCAAAACGAAGCCTTACCAGACCCCCAAATTACACAACTGATCTAATAATCATAAACCCACACATACCAAAATACAAAAATGGTGAATAACTGAAGAAACAAGCATTGAATAAAACTTTCATAAACAAGATGAGAATCAAAAAACCTAGAATCCATTATTCACAAGACCATACCAAAATATCTTACCATAAACAAAACTAGATTCGATCATGCTCAAAGATAGAAGATCAGTTAGATAACTCAGAATTGAAGCTACTCAGTTGCGCTGGCCATGCCGAATCCCAAGTTAACAGTGGCTTGATAATCCACCATAAAACTGATCAAATCCGATGATTAGGAAGAAAGGAAATCGAGCTGACATATAGATTTGAAAGAGGATAAATAGATCTGGAACTTATGGAAATAAGGGTTGGAAGATGAAGTAAAGATTGGCTTATCAACGTTAAAAACTCGTTGAAGGTTATCAGGAAATAGTAGAACGATTTGTTTCATTAAGAAATCAGATTGAAATAATAATGGAAATTAATGCAGCAAGAGGACTTACGCGTAGCGAAAGCAAGCAGAAAAATCTGCTTTTCGCCGTTAACAAGTCATTGCTCTTGTATTGCAAACCCTAAACATATATGTGTGTGTGTGTGTGTGTGTGTGTGTGTGTATACAATAATTAGGTTAGAGTCTTATATACGTATAATCTAATTCCAGACTCTAATAAGAAAACTAGATTAGAAAAATAAAGTAATAAGTTAGAGAAGAATAAATCTAACCTGTTCTATTTTCTGGAATTTAGAACAATGGTGAAGAAGAAGAATGGAGGTATAGAAGAGAAATCTAGGGTTTGAGGAGAGGCTAAGGCCTTATTTATACTTGTTGGAGTGTGCGTTGTCCATCATATTATTTTCATAAAATTTAGACAGTCTATTCCAACAAAATATAAAAAAACTCCTTCAAAATAAGCCTTCTTCCACCCCTCTTCCCTTAAGGGAGGTCGACTCCCTCTAAGAAGGGCGGTTTACCCCCCTCATGGAGAGCGATCGACGCCCTTAGGGAATGGACGTGGGGAGATTCATTTCCCTGGTCGGTTTCTATTTTATTAATTACGTAATTAATTAGATTAATTAATTTTGTTTCTTTTGACTCCTGTCCCTTTTTTATATATATTTATGTATGCACACAATTTTGAAATCCAAAGAAATATTATATTGTGACATAGGTATATAATTTTATTCCAAATTTATATTTTTATAGTTTAAATTTCAAATGTTGTGTGTATGCAATTTTCGTAAAACTTGTTTTATTTGTAACTTTTTCATACGAACTCCGTTTATAATAAAAATATATATGAAAATGGACTATAATTTCGCTATGAATACAATGGTAATATTTTCGTGGCCAAATTCCCAATTTTACTTCGTATTTTCAATCCATTAATATTTTATTAGTTATTATTGTTTAACATTAATTTAATTATTTATATTTATTTATGGAATATTTTTATAGTGTGTTATAACATATCAAACGAAAACATTTTGCATTTATCACAAAATCCCGCTCATCGCCAAGTCCATCCTTCGTCTTTAAGTTACCCAGCAAAGTCAATATTGCTCCATCTTCAAAACCATCATCGAATTCCAAATGTTACTCCACCGTATTATCTGCCGCCAAGCGTCGCTTTTGCCAACTCATCCGGGCATTTTAAAGCTATTTTGTGAATTTAACTCATCCGTTCGAGTCAATCATCCTTTACGCTCAATCAATATACATCATCTTGTGTGTTTGACTGATAAACACCAAATTCTTACAAAATGAGACTTTTTCCTAATATTAGGTTGCCTATGAACGACGTTTTAAGCTAAACTAAGCAAACAATTCAATCATGCAACCAATAGTCATTAAAATTTTAAACTAGCATATAAGCATCCATAATAGTGTCAATAAATTGAATAGAACCTACCTATAGCATTCAAAGTGGAATAAGTGTCCAAATAGCGTATATCTAGTAGTATGGTCAAAATAACGTGTAATAATACATAAATGGGTAAACTGTGGTAATCAGATTAAAACTATTTAAATCAAGTTTTTTTTATATATTATTTACTAAGTTTAACTATCCTTAAAGTTATATTTTATAATTAGATAATTTTAAATGTCAGATTTCTACTATACAAACAAATATAATTCAGTGAGAGTTGATATCAATCACCTCAACTACATCTGTCCAAACCAGTTGCGTAGAGCTCAACAATATGAGTCCAACAAAATAAACAGTGTCCTAATCGAATCTCGTATGTGTAAGATATAAATTGTATAAGTTCAACATTTATATTTAATAATTAAATAACCAAACTTGATTAACAACTTTGATTAATCAACTAATTACCTTAACCTTTCTTCCCCCTTCTCAAAGTCTGTACACGCATCATTCCAAACCCGAATTTCACGTGCAACATTTTAGGTGATACGAAGCAATCCTTCATGAAATCGAATATTGCTTTCTCTGTTGGATTGCTTGTCTTGAACTCAACGTGCCAGTACCCAAAATGCCATGTTCTAAAGTTTAGAGCAAAATGCATCCAGACCATCTTCGTTCGTTGTAGCCAAAACACGCACCTTCGCAAACCTTCGGCGATGTTGCTTCTCTCCATTCTAAGGCCGATGTCACTCTCAACTTCCCCTATATAAAGCCCTCGCGATTTCTAACACTAGTCTCGAACCTGAAAATATTAGTTCTAGGACAGATGATCGCACAAGCTAAAACGGAAAAAGGTAGAAAGGTCACAATCACACGAATTAAAATAACTCGGTCTCGGAATCTTTCGTTGAATGGAAGAGGAGATCTTGATTTTGGAGGAGGATGCGATCATCACTACTAATGGAACAGTAGATGCCCGAATGGGAAGAAATGATTTTGGGTTGGGTTTATTCCATTGTAGGGTTTAATCATTTTAGTTTATTCAATTTTTAATTTAAATTCTCTTCATGAAGTTCACGCATGTATCGAGCTTGTACGGTTAA
The DNA here is from genome assembly GCA_030737875.1 of Allium sativum. NCBI lineage: Eukaryota > Viridiplantae > Streptophyta > Magnoliopsida > Asparagales > Amaryllidaceae > Allium > Allium sativum. The sequence continues at coordinate 297,768,464 of CM060925.1, read as the reverse complement.
ATGATGCACCCGATCATCACGAAACTTGGCTACGAACATCACCCCGACGATATGATTCTAATGGTACAATTTTTTCACATCTGAGATTGCATCCCGAATGACAATTTAAGTATATTTCAAGATCGTTTTGACCGTTAAGTGGCCCGAATTCAAACTATAGCGATTCATATACTTGTTACTCACGTAACGAACAATCCAGAATAAATGGAAGTGACCTTAAGTCCTGATTTAATCGTATGTAAAAACAATTAATATTTAAATATTCAATCGCTAAAATACGGTCGCTAAAATACGGGTCGTTACATGACGTAAGAGATACAATTACTTCAGCAAGGCTTTGTTGATTGATTGTACCATTTTATCTTTATTTAAATATTCAAAACTAAAAGCACAAAGCACATTCAGCATCGAACAGCCCTTTGTTTCTCTTTCTTAAAACTCTTAAAGGACCAAAAAGCATGTACAATTAAGGTGCGTTCGCAAACAAAATTTGGCACGTTTGGCTTTTTGGTGGTGTCTGACGTGTTGCGTCGGACGCCAACACTTTTTCCCCTTTCCAGATGAGACGATTTCCGAACGTTGGAATCAAGCCGTTTGTTTTCATAATGTCCTAAACGCTTTTCAATTACTCGCTGCTGATGTAATAAAGCCAGAGGAACAACATTTTAATACTGTTCCATAGCACATCAGAACTTCAATCCTGTATTATCCGTATTTCAGAAACTGTATTGGCGCTATAGATGGTACACACGTATCTGCACATTTACCCGCTGATCAAATTATCATTTATATCGGAAGAAAAGTTTTTGCAACTCAAAATATATTTGCAGTTTGTGATTTCGATTTACAGTTTATGTATATTATGGTTGGCTGGAAAGGGACTGCACATGATAGTAGAATTTTTAATGTTGTTACAAACGATAAAAACTCTATAACTTTCATAACCCTCCTGCTGGACAGTATTATTTGGTTGATTCGTGTTATCCACTTCAGACTGGATATTTACCACCATATCGAAATATGAGGTATCATATTCCGCATTTCCGTGAAACCATGAATTAACAAAAGTCGGCCAATGAAGTGTTTAATTTCTATCATTCGAGTTTACGGATGGCCATAGAAAGAACATTTGGCATTTGGATTTTTTTTTTACCATTCTCAACAAGTTGCCTACGTATCGGTTTAAAACTCAAGTGACAGTTGTCGTATTTACAATGGCCTTACACAACTTCATACACAAATATAATAGCATGACCCAGATTTTATGGTTTTTGACGATAATCCTAAACTAATTCCTGATCAGTATTTCGCGGAATATTGTACTATGAGAAATACGACGAATAGAGACACTGAATGTGTACAACCAGATGGATACCGAGAAATATCATTAGTTCGAGATACCATAAGAGATGGGTTGGTTGCTGCTGGTCTGCGCTGATTTGTCTTTGTATCTATAACTGTACTTGTATTAGAAATTGTATATGTATATGTACTCGTATGTGCTAAATCATACCTACTTATATCTTATTTTAAAAATATCACGTTCAAATATCATGCTTAAATACCTCATTCGTAGCTAAAAACACGTTCCACGCTCGCTGCATTATCACACTCAAATGCTCCATTACAGTTCGTTAAGAACGGACCCTTAATGTAAATGCTGTGGGAGTGCGAGTCGTTGTCGTGGGACAACAGAAGCATGTGCATCTCCTTTACAACTCTCCCAAATTGTTTCCTTTCCCCATTGCAAATTCGCTGTCCATCTACTTCTCTTGTCCTTTTTCTTTTCGTATCCCACACGTTACCTGAATGAAAGTCTCTTCCACATCTCTCTCTGTTCTTTTTTTCTTCTGTTGTGTTCTGAAATAATCCAACATTTCGTTTTCGTGAGGACACGAGGACTATAACCGGCAGAGCAGCGTCTTCGTCACTTCTGTACCAGGTCATTGAATATAGCATGACTTGGACCCAAGTTTAACCACTCGTATTAAGGTGTGTGTTCATATATAAAATTCCATGTTTAGTCTATAAAAGTTTGAGCTGTATAATTTTGACTGCGTCTAAGTCGGAAGTTTTTGTTTCTTACTTATGTTCAGTGTTCGTTTCTTATGTTTATTTAATTTAAATCTAAGGTTTATTGCAAAAACGAACTTTACTTTGTGCATTCGTATGGTACCATTTTTAAACTTTTTATAAATTTCTCAATTTCAACAAATTAGTCTAAATTTAGAAGAAGAAAAAAAAATAAAAAAAAATCCAACACTTCTAAATTAAAGCATTATCTCTGCTAGTCTTGTCCCACATTGAACAATTTATATTTTGTTTTTTATACGTATACTATGAGACCGTGTATTAGGTTTTAAGAACACTTGCTTGGTTACGATGACTTCTGGAATTTGTCCCTGAACAATTCAAAGGCATTATAGGAATAGAAGTGGGGTCCCCAAAAGAAATATAGGAGAAACCAACAAGGGTTTGAGATCCGACAATTTGGAGAGAGGTTGGAGCCTCAAATGTTTTGAGGATCAACGTTGTAACACAACGGCAAAACCAAATAGAGAAAAATAGTCTGAAACCGCAAAAGATCAGAGGCAGGAACAAAGGCAGCATGATCGATGCTCTGAATGAAAGCCTATGACCAATTGCCTAGGGAAACCAGCGTATCATGAGCAGAAGCTGACTTCACATCCGCAGCGAAGAGACTGAGTTTGTTGACAACGTGACATCGGCTCCTCATTGGAGGAAATCGGGGAGGAGGAGGTAAAAGTCACGTTGATGCCACATAAAGTAGTGTCAACAAACTTGTATTGCGCAGTACAGAGCTAAAAGGGGACACGTGACGTGAAAGTGCATCATCAATAAGCACTACATATTCACTCGAATCACCTATTAACCTAGCAGCAACATTTATATCAGCAAAGTTAATTTGATTGACTATATGCTAAAGTTTCTAAAAAGCATATGTGAGAAAATGGTATTTTAGTAACAAATTTTATAGAAAAATAATGGTGCACGTTAAGCGATTTTTGATGTATGAATAGAACTTGCCATTTTGTTTTCAAATTAGTTTCACAATACATTTATTTACTAATTATCTCCCAACATTTTACGTTTTGCATCATTTTACATTTTAGTGTGGAATTTTTAAAGTTTATACAATTATTCTCACGGTTAACTCCTGACATTCTATATTTGAGTCTACATATTTAAATTAATTACAAAACTCCAAATTCAAGTAATTTAAATAAATTTAATTAATTAATATTTCTTTTAAATACCAAAGAATGATAAATTTATGTTTTTTTGGTATCCAGATACCTAGATTTTCTATATTCCTTTAGGTCACTCTGAATTCTTTTATAATATTTTATATTTAGTACTATATTTTATAATTAATTACATAGTATTAAAACTATTTAAATAACTTTACCAAACTATTATTCATTGGTTCGTGTGATAAATCACATCAAAATTAACCATATTCGTATTAACATAAATGATAAGAAATAATAATTCAAATATATAAACACGTCACTCACATAACATAAAGTACAAATATAAATAACAATCACAAGTTCAAAGTGTAACCATTTACACTAATATATTTACCATGTATTGCATTATAATATTAATGTCAAGTGCCTACATGTCACAATTTATTTACTTATTTAAAAAACACTCCAAAATAAATTACATAGAGATTTGCCATTCTCATATCAATAAAAATGAGCAAAAGTAACAATTAAAATATATAAAAACATCAATCACATGACGTAAAATATAAATATAAATAACAATCACAAATTCAAAGTTTAACCATTTACATCAGCATATTTGCCATGTATTACATTGTAATACTAATGTCAATTGCCTACATTTCAAAATTTATTTACTTATTTACAAAACACTCAAGAATAAATCATACCAAGATTAACCATATTCATACTAACAAAAACGTTAAAATATAATAATTTGGTTATATAAACACGTCAATCACATAACATAAAGCATATACATAAATAAGAATCACAAGTTCAAGGACTAACCTATTTACATCAATATAGTTACCCTATATTGCGTGTAATATTAATTACAAGTGCCTACATTTCATTAAAAACACTCTAGAATATCAGTAAATATTGCACATTTAAGTCAATATGTTTAAATTGGTTATGTGATTTTGAAATTAACAAAAAAATCCAATCAATAGATTGTTGTTAATTCATCTAACAAAAGCTAAATACGATGTTTTAAAATACATACCATATTCATACAGACAACTAGGACAAACTTAGATTTTATTTTTTTCCTTTTAAAATAAAAAGTTAAATAAGTCATCTAATTCAAGTAATATATGTAAATAATAATAGTAAATTTAATATATCATACATTCATCTCAACAAATTTTTCATAAATTAAAGAAAATAATTTCATCTTAAAATATCAGCGCTTTGACATTTTTACAATTATTATTAAATCTCTTTAGTTCTTTCATGATATTTTATATTTAAATTCATACGTTTAAATTACTCATGAAATTTTTAATTCTAATTATTTAAATAATTTTAGTTAATATTTAGTCCAGTTTTATAATATCTCTTAAAAATACACGCTAATTTTGCAGTAAATGTTCACATTAAAAATGGGAAGTTTGTTTTCCACGCAACTATAACATGTGTAATCACATACGATAAAATTAATTCGTAAATCAGTTATGATTTGTTTATATCAAAATTTTACCACATATCATATCATAAAATTCCTTTTTAACATCAATAACTCCATAACAAATTTATATATATTTTGCAACTTTTTTCTAAAATTCTCCACACTATACTATAATGTTAAACTAAGTTATTAATTTTACATTCACCATATTATAAAAATACCATTATATAATATTTTTCAAATAAATTGCTAACATACATCAGTTTCAACACGTATAGTATATCTATATTAACAAAAGTGATTAAAAAAATTCTCAACATACACACAAACATATTGTTTGTGCAGGCTATAGAATATAAATTACACACAAAAAATAATAAGAATTTAAATCAATAGTTTATAGATTTTAAATCAAAATTTATCATAAACTTCATACCAAATTTCTCATTTTAAAGTTAAAATAATAAATAATATTTCCAATAATATTGTCTTATGCAATGCACGGTTTACACAGTAGTAACTTTTATTAATAAATCTTGAAAAATATCACTAGATTTAATGATCAAATTCCAATTCTCTCCCTACTACGGATTGGATAAACTTCTATTTACTAAGATATATATATATATATATATATATATATATATGTGTGTGTGTGTGTGTGTGCATATATATATATATATATATATATATATATGTATATGTATATATGTGTGTGTGTGTGTAAATCGAGAGATATTTAGCAGTCACTTATTACCTTAGGATAGAAGATGACTAACTGTCATTTATGACCTTCCCCCGACAAACCCATGTGTTATTATCTAGCTATCATCACTGGTGAGCTCCTAGCCACTTAGTAGGCGGTTCCCTTTTCATGATCGGCGGAACTCCTAGTAGCCCATCCGTAGGTCAACCCTTACATAACTCTTGATAAGAAGCGAACAACTTCCAGAGAACTACCTCACTCATTCGAAATCGTTTAAGACCATTTAATACCTCATTAGCCTATATGAGAAAGCCAAACGCAATGACCACTTATAACTCCATAATAACACCAAACCTCTATTTCAAATCTCTTATCATTTTTATCTTATAAATTTCTTAATCTTATTGATTTTAAAATTATTTCCTATTTAAAAATATATATCTTTTAATATTTAAATTTATTTCTTGAATTTTAAATCTAACTCCTAATTTAAATATTTTTGATTTTGATTACTTATATTTTCTCTTTAATTAATTAAAATATTTGCTTACTTATATTTTAATTTTAATATATATTTTTACTTAAGTTTTAATTTCCTTTTATTCATAGTTATAGTTTTATATATCTTTAGTTTTAAAAAAAAAATCTTATATAGTTATATTTATAGATTTATATAAATTTTAAAATAATCATATTGTATATTATAGTTATATGTTTTGAGCTTATATTTTACTCCATTATACGATTTTATTATATAGAATAATAGTATGTTTAAACTTCATAGTTACCTTGATTTATTTCAACATCATTTACATTGTTTTCAAAAAATTCAAAAATTGCCAGGGTATGTCGACATCCCCTACCCTCCATGTCTACATGATTGTCGTTATTTTTCAAATTCAGATTTCAAAATTTATGTCTATTTGTTTATGCCTTTTGCTGAAAAGACATGACTGTTTTCCCAATGTAAATAACATCTGATTTCGAAAATTTTTAGGGTGCTACTATTCACACCCTGATTTACACTTCTGGCTACCAAAACTAAAAGCACCCTAAATATTTCAAATTTCCTCATTTGGCCACCATATAAAATAACAACCTAAAACTGGAGAGGCCACCAACACCTTCCTCTACATGAACGCTTCCTTCCTCACTTACATCATGCATTTATGTCTTTTGAGTCATTTGATCGAACGTCTTACATCATAATATCGGAACCATCAATTTTATCGTCCAATTTATCATCATTCAAATACTTCATCTATCAAACAACAAAAAGTTAATGTATCATTTGTAAAAGAATACACATAATTTATAAAGATAAAACCCCTACAAGTCAAAACTTACATTGTCATTCTCTATTACTACGTCGTCAAATTTAATGTCCTCCAAGCTTGAAATTTCCAAGGGAGCAGAAAAAATATCCTAAAACGCAATGGAGAACCCTAAACATTAAAAAAAAACTAACAGCGTGTTCTATAACATAATAGAAAATAATAATAATCAAGCAAATCTAATCTCTTTTTTATCTTCATCTTCCATATCTACTAGACATAAAAGAATATTTACTTTTTCTTAGGGTTTGAAATTGTAGAGAAGTACGTGTTCTTCAGAAGAGAAGTATGGTGGTGAATAATTGAGTGAAAGAATAATATATGGTGGCCAGAAGAATATAAAAAATAGTCATTTGTATTAAATTTAGTAAGATGGCCAGATGTGTAAACCGGGTGTGAATAGTAGCACCCAAATTTTAACCACTTTAATCATCTTATTCTTCTCTTTTCTCCTCTCCATTATTTTTCTTAAAATTCAAGTTTCTATAATCAAACTCTGCTGAATTTTGAAGAGAGTTAAACCAATTCAACTCTAATTTGTTCTCTATCATTCTCTCTCGAAGAATCAAGTGTTATTTAGAGTTATAGAAGTTTTGTAATCAAATATCACAAGATCAAAGTTCTATCGAGTCTTTCTTCCAAAACTAATACCGAAAAGGTGTAGTTGTAGTCCGTTCAAATCAGCTGGGTATGATTGTAGCCAGCAAATCAATTAGGTGCGATTGTAGCCTAAAAATCAATTGACTCTCACTATACTCGGAAGCAAGAGGGGTTGTAATGACCCGCATTTTTAGCTGTTGAATAATTAATTTAATTATTTATTATCGATGTGGCGATATCGATGACCTAAATTAAATAAAAATGAATATTTAATTAATAATTATAATATAATAAAATATATTATAAGCCGGAATGGTCAGAATAGTGAAATTCACAAAATACTGTGAATTGGATAGTATCAGGGGATTGGTTGAGTTTATATTCGAAATATAATAACGAATATATTCAGTCGACGACAGTTGAACGTATAATTTATAATATAATTATAATCGAGCTCGAAATGGCGCGGCAGTTCGCTATTTGGCGATTCGAACTTCAACTGAATATACAGAAGCCGTTTTAAATCGGATTTCGATGAAACAAGAAACGTGTGGAGCTGGTGGAGTATATCTTTCTAGTGGAAGAGAAAAATCGAGATTTCGTCGTGTAGATTTTGAGTTATGTCCAAATCAAATTTCAGAAAAGTCGCTATGGAATTCGTATATAATTCGTAACGCTTTATATACGTTATAAAAGGGAATTTCAATATAAAATTGAATATCGATTCAACCAGGACTTGAAATATCAATTATATGATTATACTGAAGCTGTATGGTATTCCACTGTGAATATATACGATAATATTAATTTATTAATATTTAATTTAATTTATTTAAATATATTTATATATTTAAATGGGCTATTCAGAGCTTTAAAAATAGCCGGTTTTGCAAACGAAGTCGGAATTCGACGAAACTAATTTTGTTAGATCCGAAATGTCAAATAGTTGTTAGATTTCCAGTTTCGTGATTTTTAGAGTCACTGTGTGGTCGTACGGATTTTTAGAGTGAGAAACAGTCAGTAGTTCGACAGTTAAAAATACGTTGTGTGGGCATACGAAGTCGGAATTCGACGAAACCAGTTTCGTTGGAATCGTAATGTCGAACTGTAGCTACATGTCTAGTTTGGTGATTTTTGGGTATCGTGTGTGATCACACGAATTTTTAGAAGTTAGAAACGAGTTAACGATGGAGAATATACTGGGAATATTCCCTTGCACAAAATATCTAGATATTTTTCTAACATTATAAATAGCCCCTACTTCCTTCTAACCTAAACCGTATACCCCAAAAACCAAAAACCAGCCTCGGTTTCCATTGTCTTCGGCATGGAAAAGAAATACCATTCAAAGAAAGGAAATCAAAGTAAAAAAAAAAAATATACAAATAAAATCCATAAAGGTTATACAATTGAGATGCTGACGAGGGTTTTGGATTTATCTTGGGTTTTGGCTGTTGCGTTTGGTCTTGGGGGAGATGCCGAACTGTTAATGACGACGAATTGTTGGAGTTCAAATCAGGGGCGCAGCTGACTTCGGAGTGTTGGAAGGAGGCGGGTCGACACCTTGGTGATGAGTGAAGGTGGTAATGGCGTCAGGCGGTGGTGCAAATTCACAGTTGAACGGAAACTACGGTTGAGTTCGTTCTGGCGAACTGGGGTGGTTTCGGGCTGAGCAATTTCTGGCGGAGGGAAAGGAGGAAACGGCGGTTCAACTCGGGGTAGTGGGGTGACCCCAGATGGTCGGCGGTGGCCTAATTCCGGCAAGACAGATCTACGTTCGATTAGAGTTTTGGTGTGGTAAAGGAGGCTGTCGGGGATCAGAGTTGACGGAATAAGGTAGCTGGAGGGGTTGCGATACTGGTGGGGGTGATGGCCGCCGGTCCGGCGATCTGCTGAGGCGGTGGTAGCGATTTCAAGGGATCGGGCATCTTTGTATTGTGGCAGGAAGAAGAATGAGGACGGTTTGGGGTTAAAACATATGAAGATGGGCCGGATTGGTATTAAGGTGAAAGCCCAAACCCATGTTAATTAAATTTAGTTTAATTTAAATTTGTGTATCCACTTGTAAATATGATAACTTAAGCATACGTGATCAGAATTGAACGCGACTGGATCCGTTGGGATCGTATGGACGGGCACTACAACATGAAGCTGACTGGAAGTGGATTGGGGCTCGTATGAATTTATGGCGTAATAAATTGTTTGATTCAAATCAAATAACGGTTTATCGTTCTTTAACGATGAACTGCAAATGTGAGTAAATCTCACTAACTTTGTTCAGTTTATATTTGTATAAACTGTACTTTATTTTTAATGATTGATTGTTGTGTATTGATTGTTAAATTGGACTGTTAAAATTGGACTGTTAAATAGATTTGATTGAAAACGTAGATATAGTTATATATAGAAAACCGTCAATCAAATATGGATTTTGATTATCAGTATATTTCATGTTGGGATGAAATTGATGTATATTATACTGTGTAACATCTGTGGATGCAGGGAAACAGGTTGGAGGAATCCGACTGGATTCCTCAACAGTTATTTTATTGTTTCTCATATATTTTGATATATGATGTGAATTATAACCTGTTGTTGATTGTGTGTGTATGGACGATATTGAACATCGTGATTTGATATGATTGAATACCATGACATACCGGAATGTAGATAAAGGAGATTTTTTCAAAGTGATATTGAAAAATAGAATATTTATAAAGTGGAATATTTATAAATAAGGAATATTTATAAATTGGGATATTTATAAATAGGAGATATTTGAAAAGGAAATAAATTCAAAACATTTCTTTTTGAATGGAAAGGCCTATGTGGCGAGTTTGGGGATTTTCCCGATGCTCCCGATACAAAGGAGGTTATGGCGAATTTTCCCGGGAATTTAAGGAGTTAGAATATTTCAAGAATAAATTTGAAAAGGTAATATTTGTAAACCATTTACAAATAGAATTGGAAAGGAAACATTATAAAAAGGAAAATCATTTTTAAAGGGTAGAACCGTTATTTAAAAGTAAATCTTTTCCAATGAATAAAACGTCGTAAAAAAGGAAATCTTTATAAAGTGAGTTAGTTAATCGAATATGGTATTCGAAGTTAGAGAAATCGAATATGGTATTCGAAGTTAGAGAAATCGAATATGGTATTCGAAGTTAGTTAATCGAATATAGACATTCGAAGAAGTTAATCGAATATGGTATTCGAAGTTAGTTAATCGAATATAGACATTCGAAGAAGTTAATCGAATATGGTATTCGAAGTTAGTTAATCGAATATAGACATTCGAAGAAGTTAATCGAATATGGTATTCGAAGTTAGTTAATCGAATATAGACATTCGAAGAAGTTAATCGAATATGGTATTCGAAGTTAGTTAATCGAATATAGACATTCGAAGGAGAAATCGAATATGGTATTCGAAGTTAGTTAATCGAATATGTTATTCGAAAGGGGTTAGTCAAGTCGAGTTAATCAGTTAGAGTTAACCAATTAGAGTTAATCAGTTAGAGTTAACCAATTAGAGTTAATCAGTTAGAGTTAACCAATTAGAGCTAATCAGTTAGAGTTAATCGAATATAGTTTATTCGAATAGAGTAAAGGAGTTAATCGAATATAGTTTATTCGACAGGAGTTAAGTGAATTAGTTAAGTTAAACTAAGTGAATTAGTTAAGTGAATTGGTTAAGTTAACCAAAGTTGAATTAGTTAGTCGAGTTAATCAAAGTGATTAGTTCAGTTAATCGAGATAAGTAAATCAAGTTAGGTTAATCGAGTTGAATTAGTCAGTCGAGTTAATAAATTGAGTTAGTCAAACCAAGTAAAACCAGTTAAAGTTAAAAAGGTTGAGTTGATCGGGTGGTTCGACCAAGTTAGTCGAGCCTAGTTAATCGAATCGAATTGGTCGAACCAAGTAAGTCGAGTTAAGTTAGTCAAGTTAGTCGAGCCTAGTTAATCGAATCGAATTGGTCGAACCAAGTAAGTCGAGTTAGTCGAGTCAAGTTAAGTTAGTCGAGTTAAGTTCGTCGAGTTAAATAAATCGATGTTCGTTTCATCGAAAGGAGTTATCGATGTTCGTTTCATCGAAAGGAGTTATCGATGTTCGTTTCATCGAAAGGAGTTATCGATGTTCGTTTCATCGAAGGGAGTTATCGATTATAGTTTAATCGAAGTGAGATTTTCAAATAAGAGATATTTGAAAAGGAAGAGTTATCGAATATTAGTTATTCGAAGAGAGGTTATCGAATATCGTTTATTCGAGAAGGAGTTAATCGAATATAGGGTATTCGAAGAAGAGTTAATCAAATAGAGATTTATCGAAGAGAGTTAATCGGCAAATTTGATTATATCGAATTCGGGAAAGTACTTATACTTTCCAGTGTTTAAATAGAATTTTATTTATATTTAAATAAATAAGTGTTAGGTTAACTATTCACTAATAAGAATAGAAGTTATAATTTAAGTTAGATAATTCGAAAGGAGGGATTATAACGTTATCGTTATAACCAATGTTTTAAATATAGAAGTGGATTAGTAAAATTGGATCCGAGAAAGGCGTAAAGAAGTTGTAAAAGGTTAAAAGATAAACTTTGACCATTTCGAAGTTATAACGTTGTTCAGTTAAGGTCTGAGAGGTAATTATACCCCAACTTGAGTGACTTCCTTCTTAACTAAGAAATGGTAAGGTTTGATCGTAAAGGAGTTTTGGAAATGTTTTCCAAACGAGAACCAGAAATGTTTTCTGATAAAAGAAAATAAGAATTTAGAATATAGGGAAACATGAGATAAGTAAATAAATGAACTAAAGAGATTAATGTTAAATGATGTTTGTTCGATATAATTTCCATCTGGAAATAATATCGTTGTTTGCACACTTGTTTTTCTTTGATAGTTAACTCACCGACTATCGAAGTTTTGACCATTTTAACGTTGTTAATATGGAGAGACTGGTTGGATTATTATCCAAAGAACCACTCTGTATTGGCATAAGCGTCGCGGATCATATATGCCAAAGATAATTGAAGACGGAGTAAAATGCAAGGGCTATCCTGTTTACAGAATAGTGCCTTCGGTTTGTCCAGTCCCAGGACAACTTGTATGGACGAAGGTCTGACAGAGTATATCCAGTGGATCGCGTAAGTTGATCTGTTCAAACGTATTCACGTTTGGTGGCGGAGGAATTCGTTTCTCTTAGCTGTATACCCGTGTTATTTTTGGATAAGTCAATTTGTGATTTGGCGGGTATGACGATGTGACATTTCTAAGTGAATGAAGATGGATGTCTGACATAGTATTTCCAGACGATCACGTACATTGATTTCTTCAACTATACCAAGAGTGGAAGCGGAGAAGGAAACTTCTTTTAGCTGACACGTAATGTATGGTTGTAGACGCAAATTAGTGATTTTCGATGGATCTGACAATGTGGCATTCGAAGTGAATCTGATGTGAAAATAAAGCGTAGCTTCTAGCCTCAACATCCGGTAAATGACAGAAATCGGGCAGGCAGCATGGCTAAGTCGGTCGCACCGAAGTAGGGTGTATAATCACCTATCTAGAGAATATTCATTTGTTTCTTAAATCTATCAATGCTGTCCCATATATATACGGGAACGGTTGCTGATCCCAACCGTTGGTGATGTACATTCGATACACTCAAGCGAAATGAGTGGTCGGTCATGTGTGGCTGAGTTGCAAGATGTTCTTGTTGAACTCCAGTGTATCGTTCCTAGAGTACACTAATCGTAAGGTGATTCCATACCTTGTCATAGTTGGAAATCCATTGTCCAATACGTGCTTGCGATTTTGATTGTATACTATATATGTAGAACGTGAGATGAAAGCGTTTCTGCTAGTTGATATCTATTTGTACGTAGACATTATTATAATATCAAAAGGTTTTTGATATAAAGATATTTTGGATTCTCATAAGGGAAAAACCCGTTCCGTTATGCGGCGTGGTCTTATGAGATATCGTTTACTTGTTCATATACCTGTTTAAACTGTTTTACTCATACCAGTCCCATGACTGACCCGGAGTTTATTTGTTTTGTTTTCCCTAAACTCTTGGGTGCCTAATTTTGTACGGGCAGTCAAGTAGTCAGGAATTTACAGATATACTGGAAGAGCGTGGAGCAGGAGGCTTCAAGATCATATAGCTATAGTTATTTCCGCTGTGTTGTAAGTGCTATTGTATACATAACTGTTATATTTCAAAGTTATGTTATCTATTATATGTTATTCGTTCCGCTGTGAGGTTCGTGTTACTCTGATGTTGTGTTCTTCTTCTTCCTCTATTCTAAGTTTCTATCTTATCTATTCTCACCTTCTAATTTCTTTCATTAACTATTCGGTTATTTTCGATCCTTGGATGTTCGATATGTGTTGTATATCGGATAACCAAGATCGCATTTTTCTGGGTCGTTACAGTTGGTATCAGAGCTTAAGGTTAAGTGAATTACCTTGGCTCTGTGGCGTGACTCGGTAGAGATAGGGTTAGTAATACCCTAGATTGAGTTTGAGTGTATATATACGAGAGAGCGTATTTGTTATTTGATATAAAAATTTGTTTTATATTATGGAGATTTATTGGTTGAGTGGCTTATGAATTCTGGTCGATCGGTTTGATCCACTGTATCGATAGGGTTTACTAAACACTCGAATACGATGAACCGTCATGGTATGTTTTGAAAGAGGGTAAATGGAATAATTTTACCTAATTTTTTTTATATAGTATATTGGTTATGTTGGTTGATATTATAATCGAATTAGATTATAAAAAGGTGAAATGATTATAAATAACTAATCAGAATTCATATAAGTAAAGTATATGAAATAAGATGAAATAAATCTGAATTTAAAACAGATTTGGAATTAAAATAAGGAAATTTTAAGTTCCTGGGAGATTTTGAAAATGTTTTCAATCTGAAAATGATATAGTATTGAACTCACTTGTTCGCTGGATAATAAACTCCGATGGTGCATCATCGGTGTTCATTTTCGAGTTCTAAGTGACGGATTACTAGCAAAGGCTTCGTTTTCGAATTGTTTTGAGAAAACAAGTTGTTTAGAAATTCAAAGGTTTTGAATTGGCATTGTAATTTCAAATTGATTTGAAATGAACTCAGGAATTTAAAATTTTGGACTTAAAATTTAACTAATGAAGTTAAATAGATTGAGATGGTATAAATGAATAAGTAAATTTAAATTTAACTTGAACTAAGTTGAATAAGACAGATTTGATTGGAAAATAATCTGGAATGGAATTTCATTGATGAGTTAAGAATTTGAAATTGATATTGGAGTTTGAATGGAATTTGGTTTAATATAACCGAATGATCGGATTTGAGAATAAATCGATTTGAGTTGATTGGAATGGCATCGGTATATGTTGAAGTAATAACAGATTGAAGGGATATAATGATATGCCCGACAAAAAGGTACCAGTTTATATTATATATGAGTTTGAGATTTTTATGAGCCGAATTGGCAAGCCGTTTGGCTATTTGATTTTCTTTTGGGTTGGAGATGACCCAGAGAGGCGAGTTGGAGTTTGAGATATTGACTAGTACAAAGGAGGTGCTGGCAAAAAAAAAATTCGAAAAGTTAAGACGTTAGAAAATTTTCAGAATTTTTGAAAATTTAGTTAGTCGGAATAAATTAATATTTTAGTCGATATTAATAGGTTCAGTTGAAACCGGAGATCAGAGGTAAACAGATAAATTTTTACCCAGTAGATAGGGTCGTCCCCTAGCTTAGCAAATTTCGAGGACGAAATTTTATTAAGGGGGAAAGATTGTAATGACCCGCATTTTTAGCTGTTGAATAATTAATTTAATTATTTATTATCGATGTGGCGATATCGATGACCTAAATTAAATAAAAATGAATATTTAATTAATAATTATAATATAATAAAATATATTATAAGCCGGAATGGTCAGAATAGTGAAATTCACAAAATACTGTGAATTGGATAGTATCAGGGGATTGGTTGAGTTTATATTCGAAATATAATAACGAATATATTCTGTCGACGACAGTTGAACGTATAATTTATAATATAATTATAATCGAGCTCGAAATGGCGCGGCAGTTCGCTATTTGGCGATTCGAACTTCAACTGAATATACAGAAGCCGTTTTAAATCGGATTTCGATGAAACAAGAAACGTGTGGAGCTGGTGGAGTATATCTTTCTAGTGGAAGAGAAAAATCGAGATTTCGTCGTGTAGATTTTGAGTTATGTCCAAATCAAATTTCAGAAAAGTCGCTATGGAATTCGTATATAATTCGTAACGCTTTATATACGTTATAAAAGGGAATTTCAATATAAAATTGAATATCGATTCAACCAGGACTTGAAATATCAATTATATGATTATACTGAAGCTGTATGGTATTCCACTGTGAATATATACGATAATATTAATTTATTAATATTTAATTTAATTTATTTAAATATATTTATATATTTAAATGGGCTATTCAGAGCTTTAAAAATAGCCGGTTTTGCAAACGAAGTCGGAATTCGACGAAACTAATTTTGTTAGATCCGAAATGTCAAATAGTTGTTAGATTTCCAGTTTCGTGATTTTTAGAGTCACTGTGTGGTCGTACGGATTTTTAGAGTGAGAAACAGTCAGTATTTCGACAGTTAAAAATACGTTGTGTGGGCATACGAAGTCGGAATTCGACGAAACCAGTTTCGTTGGAATCGTAATGTCGAACTGTAGCTACATGTCTAGTTTGGTGATTTTTGGGTATCGTGTGTGATCACACGAATTTTTAGAAGTCAGAAACGAGTTAACGATGGAGAATATACTGGGAATATTCCCTTGCACAAAATATCTAGATATTTTTCTAACATTATAAATAGCCCCTACTTCCTTCTAACCTAAACCGTATACCCCAAAAACCAAAAAACCAGCCTCGGTTTCCATTGTCTTCAGCATGGAAAAGAAATACCATTCAAAGAAAGGAAATCAAAGTAAAAAAAAAAAAATATACAAATAAAATCCATAAAGGTTATACAATTGAGATGCTGACGAGGGTTTTGGATTTATCTTGGGTTTTGGCTGTTGCGTTTGGTCTTGGGGGAGATGCCGAACTGTTAATGACGACGAATTGTTGGAGTTCAAATCAGGGGCGCAGCTGACTTCGGAGTGTTGGAAGGAGGCGGGTCGACACCTTGGTGATGAGTGAAGGTGGTAATGGCGTCAGGCGGTGGTGCAAATTCACAGTTGAACGGAAACTACGGTTGAGTTCGTTCTGGAGAACTGGGGTGGTTTCGGGCTGAGCAATTTCTGGCGGAGGGAAAGGAGGAAACGGCGGTTCAACTCGGGGTAGTGGGGTGACCCCAGATGGTCGGCGGTGGCCTAATTCCGGCAAGACAGATCTACGTTCGATTAGAGTTTTGGTGTGGTAAAGGAGGCTGTCGGGGATCAGAGTTGACGGAATAAGGTAGCTGGAGGGGTTGCGATACTGGTGGGGGTGATGGCCGCCGGTCCGGCGATCTGCTGAGGCGGTGGTAGCGATTTCAAGGGATCGGGCATCTTTGTATTGTGGCAGGAAGAAGAATGAGGACGGTTTGGGGTTAAAACATATGAAGATGGGCCGGATTGGTATTAAGGTGAAAGCCCAAACCCATGTTAATTAAATTTAGTTTAATTTAAATTTGTGTATCCACTTGTAAATATGATAACTTAAGCATACGTGATCAGAATTGAACGCGACTGGATCCGTTGGGATCGTATGGACGGGCACTACAACATGAAGCTGACTGGAAGTGGATTGGGGCTCGTATGAATTTATGGCGTAATAAATTGTTTGATTCAAATCAAATAACGGTTTATCGTTCTTTAACGATGAACTGCAAATGTGAGTAAATCTCACTAACTTTGTTCAGTTTATATTTGTATAAACTGTACTTTATTTTTAATGATTGATTGCTGTGTATTGATTGTTAAATTGGACTGTTAAAATTGGACTGTTAAATAGATTTGATTGAAAACGTAGATATAGTTATATATAGAAAACCGTCAATCAAATATGGATTTTGATTATCAGTATATTTCATGTTGGGATGAAATTGATGTATATTATACTGTGTAACATCTGTGGATGCAGGGAAACAGGTTGGAGGAATCCGACTGGATTCCTCAACAGTTATTTTATTGTTTCTCATATATTTTGATATATGATGTGAATTATAACCTGTTGTTGATTGTGTGTGTATGGACGATATTGAACATCGTGATTTGATATGATTGAATACCATGACATACCGGAATGTAGATAAAGGAGATTTTTTCAAAGTGATATTGAAAAATAGAATATTTATAAAGTGGAATATTTATAAATAAGGAATATTTATAAATTGGGATATTTATAAATAGGAGATATTTGAAAAGGAAATAAATTCAAAACATTTCTTTTTGAATGGAAAGGCCTGTGTGGCGAGTTTGGGGATTTTCCCGATGCTCCCGATACAAAGGAGGTTATGGCGAATTTTCCCGGGAATTTAAGGAGTTAGAATATTTCAAGAATAAATTTGAAAAGGTAATATTTGTAAACCATTTACAAATAGAATTGGAAAGGAAACATTATAAAAAGGAAAATCATTTTTAAAGGGTAGAACCGTTATTTAAAAGTAAATCTTTTCCAATGAATAAAACGTCGTAAAAAAGGAAATCTTTATAAAGTGAGTTAGTTAATCGAATATGGTATTCGAAGTTAGAGAAATCGAATATGGTATTCGAAGTTAGAGAAATCGAATATGGTATTCGAAGTTAGTTAATCGAATATAGACATTCGAAGAAGTTAATCGAATATGGTATTCGAAGTTAGTTAATCGAATATAGACATTCGAAGAAGTTAATCGAATATGGTATTCGAAGTTAGTTAATCGAATATAGACATTCGAAGAAGTTAATCGAATATGGTATTCGAAGTTAGTTAATCGAATATAGACATTCGAAGAAGTTAATCGAATATGGTATTCGAAGTTAGTTAATCGAATATAGACATTCGAAGGAGAAATCGAATATGGTATTCGAAGTTAGTTAATCGAATATGTTATTCGAAAGGGGTTAGTCAAGTCGAGTTAATCAGTTAGAGTTAACCAATTAGAGTTAATCAGTTAGAGTTAACCAATTAGAGTTAATCAGTTAGAGTTAACCAATTAGAGCTAATCAGTTAGAGTTAATCGAATATAGTTTATTCGAATAGAGTAAAGGAGTTAATCGAATATAGTTTATTCGACAGGAGTTAAGTGAATTAGTTAAGTTAAACTAAGTGAATTAGTTAAGTGAATTGGTTAAGTTAACCAAAGTTGAATTAGTTAGTCGAGTTAATCAAAGTGATTAGTTCAGTTAATCGAGATAAGTAAATCAAGTTAGGTTAATCGAGTTGAATTAGTCAGTCGAGTTAATAAATTGAGTTAGTCAAACCAAGTAAAACCAGTTAAAGTTAAAAAGGTTGAGTTGATCGGGTGGTTCGACCAAGTTAGTCGAGCCTAGTTAATCGAATCGAATTGGTCGAACCAAGTAAGTCGAGTTAAGTTAGTCAAGTTAGTCGAGCCTAGTTAATCGAATCGAATTGGTCGAACCAAGTAAGTCGAGTTAGTCGAGTCAAGTTAAGTTAGTCGAGTTAAGTTCGTCGAGTTAAATAAATCGATGTTCGTTTCATCGAAAGGAGTTATCGATGTTCGTTTCATCGAAAGGAGTTATCGATGTTCGTTTCATCGAAAGGAGTTATCGATGTTCGTTTCATCGAAGGGAGTTATCGATTATAGTTTAATCGAAGTGAGATTTTCAAATAAGAGATATTTGAAAAGGAAGAGTTATCGAATATTAGTTATTCGAAGAGAGGTTATCGAATATCGTTTATTCGAGAAGGAGTTAATCGAATATAGGGTATTCGAAGAAGAGTTAATCAAATAGAGATTTATCGAAGAGAGTTAATCGGCAAATTTGATTATATCGAATTCGGGAAAGTACTTATACTTTCCAGTGTTTAAATAGAATTTTATTTATATTTAAATAAATAAGTGTTAGGTTAACTATTCACTAATAAGAATAGAAGTTATAATTTAAGTTAGATAATTCGAAAGGAGGGATTATAACGTTATCGTTATAACCAATGTTTTAAATATAGAAGTGGATTAGTAAAATTGGATCCGAGAAAGGCGTAAAGAAGTTGTAAAAGGTTAAAAGATAAACTTTGACCATTTCGAAGTTATAACGTTGTTCAGTTAAGGTCTGAGAGGTAATTATACCCCAACTTGAGTGACTTCCTTCTTAACTAAGAAATGGTAAGGTTTGATCGTAAAGGAGTTTTGGAAATGTTTTCCAAACGAGAATCAGAAATGTTTTCTGATAAAAGAAAATAAGAATTTAGAATATAGGGAAACATGAGATAAGTAAATAAATGAACTAAAGAGATTAATGTTAAATGATGTTTGTTCGATATAATTTCCATCTGGAAATAATATCGTTGTTTGCACACTTGTTTTTCTTTGATAGTTAACTCACCGACTATCGAAGTTTTGACCATTTTAACATTGTTAATATGGAGAGACCGGTTGGATTATTATCCAAAGAACCACTCTGTATTGGCATAAGCGTCGCGGATCATATATGCCAAAGATAATTGAAGACGGAGTAAAATGCAAGGGCTATCCTGTTTACAGAATAGTGCCTTCGGTTTGTCCAGTCCCAGGACAACTTGTATGGACGAAGGTCTGACAGAGTATATCCAGTGGATCGCGTAAGTTGATCTGTTCAAACGTATTCACGTTTGGTGGCGGAGGAATTCGTTTCTCTTAGCTGTATACCCGTGTTATTTTTGGATAAGTCAATTTGTGATTTGGCGGGTATGACGATGTGACATTTCTAAGTGAATGAAGATGGATGTCTGACATAGTATTTCCAGACGATCACGTACATTGATTTCTTCAACTATACCAAGAGTGGAAGCGGAGAAGGAAACTTCTTTTAGCTGACACGTAATGTATGGTTGTAGACGCAAATTAGTGATTTTCGATGGATCTGACAATGTGGCATTCGAAGTGAATCTGATGTGAAAATAAAGCGTAGCTTCTAGCCTCAACATCCGGTAAATGACAGAAATCGGGCAGGCAGCATGGCTAAGTCGGTCGCACCGAAGTAGGGTGTATAATCACCTATCTAGAGAATATTCATTTGTTTCTTAAATCTATCAATGCTGTCCCATATATATACGGGAACGGTTGCTGATCCCAACCGTTGGTGATGTACATTCGATACACTCAAGCGAAATGAGTGGTCGGTCATGTGTGGCTGAGTTGCAAGATGTTCTTGTTGAACTCCAGTGTATCGTTCCTAGAGTACACTAATCGGAAGGTGATTCCATACCTTGTCATAGTTGGAAATCCATTGTCCAATACGTGCTTGCGATTTTGATTGTATACTATATATGTAGAACGTGAGATGAAAGCGTTTCTGCTAGTTGATATCTATTTGTACGTAGACATTATTATAATATCAAAAGGTTTTTGATATAAAGATATTTTGGATTCTCATAAGGGAAAAACCCGTTCCGTTATGCGGCGTGGTCTTATGAGATATCGTTTACTTGTTCATATACCTGTTTAAACTGTTTTACTCATACCAGTCCCATGACTGACCCGGAGTTTATTTGTTTTGTTTTCCCTAAACTCTTGGGTGCCTAATTTTGTACGGGCAGTCAAGTAGTCAGGAATTTACAGATATACTGGAAGAGCGTAGAGCAGGAGGCTTCAAGATCATATAGCTATAGTTATTTCCGCTGTGTTGTAAGTGCTATTGTATACATAACTGTTATATTTCAAAGTTATGTTATCTATTATATGTTATTCGTTCCGCTGTGAGGTTCGTGTTACTCTGATGTTGTGTTCTTCTTCTTCTTCTATTCTAAGTTTCTATCTTATCTATTCTCACCTTCTAATTTCTTTCATTAACTATTCGGTTATTTTCGATCCTTGGATGTTCGATATGTGTTGTATATCGGATAACCAAGATCGCATTTTTCTGGGTCGTTACAGGGGTGGATCTTTTGGCATGTGAAATCAAGGAATGTAATTTGGATATTATTTGAAAAGAAATTCACATCAACCTAGAGTTGTGTGGGACTAGATGAAAGGTAACTCCAAACCAGTATAAAAATCCCGATGTATTCTTTCCTTTACTGCTTTTACTTTTTATTTTGCATCTGTGTTTGATTCTGTGATTGTTTCATATATGTGATTTGCATCTTTTTTTAATTTATTCAAAAATATTTCATAAAAACTATAAAATAAAATTAAACACTATTCACCCCTCCTCTCGTGTTAAGTTTGCATTAAGATCTGTAATTCGCGTTCCCTAACATTGATATTAGAGCATTGGTTTTCAAAGTTTTCATAATCTGATTTTTGAAAAGTTTTAAATGGAAACCAACACTGGTAATGTCAATACTAGTAATCCTAGTTCTTTTGCAGAGGGTCAATCCACTATAAGATCACCACTATTCAATGGTAGTAATTATGCATATTGGGCTTGCAGGGTGAAAAAAATATTTACAATCGATAAGATTAGATACTCGAACATCACTCAAACTGAGTATATTGAACCCACAACTAATTTTTCACAATGGACCGTTGAGCAAAAGGCTACTGCACAAAATAATTCAAAAGCCATGAATATTTTTTCGTTCACTTGATAGAAATGAATTTAATGGGGTGTCTTTGTGAAATTCTGCAAATGAAATTTGGAATACTTTGCAAGTGACTCATAAAGGGAAAGGCAAAGTTAAACATACCAAGTTATCTATGTTAACTAATCAGTTTCAATTAATTAAAATGAATCCGAGTGAGTCTATCTCTGATATGTACTATTCGCTAATGGCATTGGGAAAATATATTCTGAGGAAGACCACATTAGAAAAATCTTAAATTAATTAACTTCGAAATGGAGTCAAGAGACTTTGGCGATTTAAGAGGCCAATGATATCAGTACTATGAAAATTGAAAAGTTAATTGGAAATTTAATGTCCTTTGAAGTCCAGATGCAAGGAAGGAGAGAAACTAAGTCATTGAAAAATAAATCAGCATTCAATGCAATAAACGAATATTCAGATTCAAACAGTGATTATGATGAAGAAATAGCAACGATGACAAGGAATATTAGAAAATTTCTAAAATACAGGAAGTTGAATAATTACAAAAGGAATGAGCATAAAAATTCGATGAAGAGTAACAAGATTTCAAAGAATGTCAGATGTTACAACTGTGATGAAGTAAGTCATTTGAAAAGAGATAGTCCAAAAATTATAATCATCCTTCAAATAATAATTTGCCAAGGAAAAGGAAAATAATATATATTTCCACACTAAACGATTCAGATTCATCCTCCAGTTACGAAGATCAAGAAACGAACAATTCAAGTATGTGCTTTATGGCTATTCTCAATTCCGAAGATATTGTAAATTAGATCTAGAAATAGGTACATGTTTATGTTAATTTGGTTGAAATTGGTCTTTTGAATGGTCATTTGTTTGCTTGCCTTGTTTTAAAATTTTAAGTTCCAATTTCAAATTCAACATTTGAAATTGAATTTTAAAAATGTAAATAATATTATTTTAATAAAATATTAATATGAAACATTATTATATTAAATAGTATCTCAGGAAATATATAATTAAGGAATATATATATATATATATATATAACAATAAAAAATGAAAGTATATATGCCCTTTGAAGAGTAAGGCATGTGTCGACATGTCTTACCCTACATGTTGACATGCCTCTTGAAATTTTCAAATTTTGATTTCAGACTTTTGAATTTCCCTCCACCTTTTCACCAACTCCAACGTACTAAAAAGGTGCCTCCCGACCAGATTACATGTCTATAGATTCTCTATTTATCTATCTATTCTTATCATGTCTTTCCACCTTTATTTCAAAATTCAAATTTATCTTCATTTTTTCTACTCTTCACAAAAACTCTATAATGACTTCTTCAAGCACTCCAAGCACTATGAGGTTGTCCAAAGCCATCAAAGGCTTTCTTTTTAACAACCTGGAAGATATCAAAGATTACATCAACTATGTAAATTTAGGTAAAGTCCATACGAAATTTTTTGCTATTTTCAATGATTTTCGATCTTATGAACTTGAAATTCTCTTTAATCAAAATGATGTTCTTAGTTTGATTGATTCTCTGGAAAATGATTATTTTTGTTACCCCGATCTCATAAAGCTGTTTTATGCTGATTAGAATCGAGGCTTTTACAAAGGAAATGAGAATGAAATTTGGGGTAGTGTAAGAGGCACGCAAATTGTTTTGGATTGTGAGGTATTGGGAAATACTTTGGGTTGTAAGAGCACGAGAATGGATCTCTCGGATTTAAGGAATAATGAACATGACTGAGAAACCATTCACCATATTTTTGAGAATGATAAACATTTGGAATTCAAAAACTGTTATTTTCAACCAAAGTCAAGGATTATAAATCTACTTCTTCAACATTTTATCACACCTCATTCGGAAAATTTCAATAATCCAATAATAAAAGTTTGTAAAGCTATTTTTCCTATTTTTGGAAACTATGACATCAATTGGGCTCAAGTAATTTTGGAAGAGTTTCAAGCCAAAGATTTTTCAATGGGTGAAAATACGTTATATCATGGAATTTACCTTACATGCATTTTCGAATTTTTTGGAGTTCATTTCAAAGAAGAAGAGTTTGTTTATAAAAATGTGTTTAATTCCAAAATATATCTCCTATAAAGATTTCACTAGTATTTCAACCATATGAAATGCTTTCGGTAAAAGAGGAAAGGTTGGCTCGAGAAGAAGAAGAAGTACTGGAGATCGACGAAGAGGAAGAAGATGAAAATACTTCCTCAGAAAACATATAATATCCATTTAATACCTCTAATCCATCTAATAAGATCCTGCTTAGGAACCAAAAGATAATAGCGGAAAAAAATTAAAGAGATATTTTTGTAAAAAATAGAGAAGATCTCTACAGAGATTAACAAGTTATTCGGGAAAGTGAGACGCAAGCTTTGACTATCTTCATCTTCATCATCTTGCATGAAATAATAATTCAAATATATAAACACGTCACTCACGTAAAATAAAGTACAAATATACATAACAATCAAAAGTTCAAAGTGTAACCTATTTACACTAATATATTTACCCTGTATTACATTATAATATTAATGCCAAGCGCCTACATTTCAAAATTTATTTACTTATTTAAAAAATACTCCAGAATAAATTACATCATGATTAGCCATACTCATACTAGTATTACCGCACAACGATGGGAAAACCGACCGTTAAAGTGTAAAACATGAAATGAAAAAATATTTAATAAATTTTATTTTAAGTCGAATTATAATAAAAAAAAATATAATGTAGTTTAAGAGAAAATGAAAATATTTAAAAACAATGCAGATCCAATTACACTGAATTGTACATGTAAAACAACTTAAGACTAAAAGCATCTTCTAGGCTATTGTGATTGTCATATTATATACATTACACATAAGCATTTAACAATTTGAAGTAAATTTTATCTTCGATGTTAATGTGTAATAGATTGTTGATATGATGTGATAAACAAAATAGTAGACATTATCAATTGCAATGTCTAGTTGTAGACATTGTATTTCACAATGTGAAACCAATCACAATTAACTAAATATAACTAATTGAATGAAATATATTATTTGTCATAATTTGATTGACTACGTGTGTCAACTATTGTTTAAATATAACAAAAAAAAACTGTTTCCAACTAAAAGCAAGTTAAATATGCCCTAAGATATTCTTCCTCACAATCAAGCTTCCTTTTCATGGATGATTTGCCCTTTCCAGAAGCTTCCCCAGCCACGTCATCATCTTCTTCCTTGATTTTCTCGTTTACGTATTCTGTCTTAAAACCGCTTGCATCTTCTTGCTCCTCGGGTTGAGCCACTGGTCTGAACAAGTACTCAGTTCCATGTCCTATAAAAATGATTTAAACGTCATTATGATATAATAAAATAACAAATCCACTTGTAAGCTTTCAGGAACTGTGAACAAAAACTAATTGTAGGTAATTACGTACATAATTAAGCTCACAAGTTCAATAGAAAACTAGCATGCAAATGTAAATACTATTTATGTTAGAACAAGGACAAACAAATATGCTGTAGTACAACAAAAAAATTGTAATAACAATAGTCAAGATAGAGCAAGTTCACAATGAAGTTTTTGTTCTTACATGAGAAGATTGCTATTAAACAAATAGGAGATTCTCTGCACTTAAACAAGACAGCAGGCTGTAGAAAGAAGCTGATAAATTTAAAAAAAAAAATAGAGTCAAGAATAGTGAAGTCAATGATATAGAAATAACTTGTAGTCCTTTATCCCACGTGAGATGGAAGTAAAATCTAAACATTTTCGTCTAAAAATTAAAGAACCTGCTCCTTAATCAAAATAAAAACTGAACTAGCAAAGTTTTGAGTAGAAATTAAGAGCAGACAACTTGCAAATATACATAGTAAAATTGAACTTGAAGTGCTTAAAGCATGGGGATTTAAAGATAATGCCCAAATGAATACAGGGCATCACCGTCTACAAGAGACAACTGATTACAATTTAAACATGTTCCACATAAAAGTCAAAGAAACATGTAAGCTACAGGTACCTCTATGCATCTAACATGGGTGATAAAATTAGTCATGAATTGCTAATATGCCTTCAAACAAGCAATATTTTCTAGTTTATGATTAGAACAAGTAATTTAAGTTTTAAAGTAGAACAACGCCCATATGTTTTATATTTTAAATTCATCAAAAACTTCCTAGACTTTAACATGTCCAGTAAATAGGTACACAAGTTACTAAAATTAATTCAAGTTAAACTAATATTTATGGAATATGAAAAAAAAATTCCCATTTTTGGGTTCTGCCTATCAAATTTCCTTCGGCAATATTACAAAATAATAATACTCAGGCACAAGGATTCTTTCTCAAGTAGTAAATCTACAAACAGAGTTCGGATAAATACTAAATTTCCTATGATTTGCAAATAATGGTCTGTGAAAAGCAGAAAAATTCTTGCTGAAATATTTTTAAACTATACAAAATAGAATAAGCAACCAGTATGATTTAGCAAAGCAACAATTAAAAATACTGCAACTAGAGAAGTGCCAAAAAGATTATAATAAATCTTCACTGCAACTACTGCAACAGATCTTAAATAATTAATGAAACATAAACATAATGCATTTTCAGTCTGGGAGCTGATCTCCACCATAACTATCAAAATGCTCTATAAGGAGTTTGTTACTTTATTAGTTCTTTCAACAAAAATATAAAACTTCAAAATTTTGAATTCCCAAAATGTACATCTTATTGTAGTTTAATACATTTATTAAAGGATTTCTGACAGTCACTCGTATATAATGCAAATTAACCAGCATGAATTGAAAAAAGGAAAAAGAAACTGAGGGAAAATTCATGAGGCAACATAAGCATTGTACTTTGAAATGATCATACAACACACCTGGTGTAGCAGTTACATGTGACTTGATGATGTCTCCCTTTTTTCCGAACCATTCAGCAACAAAAGGCATGCCTAGATATAATGCTTTCTTGCCGAGTTCCTTTACTGCCTGCCTTACATATATATACCCAATCGTGTTTAACATGTCTATCCTATAAGCTACAGAGAGCAGTATTCAACATTAATGCACATATGACAAGACATACATATTTATTGAAGTTGTAAAAAGTTGTGAACTGATCAACAAAATCTTTGTGAATTTACCAGTACACTATATGCAATATGCATACAGAAATTTAACAATATACAGTGTGACAATGAGCAGAGATAATCGTGTGCTACACATGCTGATGAATGTCAACCCTAAATGTATTGATGCTATACAGCACCAACCAATTAATATTTGATCTCTCTTCCTTAATGAATTTCAGTAAAGCTGTAAAACTTGTATGTTGATCAGCAAAATCTTTGTGAATATATTAGTAGACATCATATGCATAGAGAAACATAGGCATGTGCAGTGACAATGAGCAGAGGAAACTAGGTCCTACATACGTTGATAAATGTAAAAATTGAATGTAGCAGGGCACCAACCAATTGATTGTTAGCTGTATAGTTTCAAAATCTTTTTATTAATAAATTCCAGTAAATAGGTGATTATACGTGTTCATGCTCTTTTTCTGTTCTTTTCAGGAAGATAAGAGATTCAATATATTGCAACAACGCTAATCATACATCAGTTAAATTAATTATAAATACCCTTTTTTGACCATGTAACTCATTATGTTAATAGTCGAAACTAAATACGGATGTTGTAATCTTATTTTAATCTCAAACCAAATTGAACGCAACATCAGAAATTTGAAAGTCGGTATAATTTACAAGTGTGGCAAGTTTACTTATCTATGTTTAAAGAAACATGCCAAAAACACGTAACTACAAAACGCCTGCCGTCAGATATTAATTCATTTGATAGTTGTTACATGCCACTAGAAAACCAAGAGTACTCAAATTTGTATGAAATAAATTTCTATCTAATATCAGACTTTCTTTCAAGTAAACCCAAATTATAGTGCTTCATTCTAGTAGGAATGGCGAAAAATTTGATGAATTCATTCAAACAAGGAGGCAAACATGGTTGGACATACTTCTACTTATAATACCTTGTAAGTAAACAGTTGGAAAAGTACATAGGTAGATATTCAACAGTATATTATTTATAATTTAAATTAGTTTGGATGCAATATATTATGAAATGAATTATATGTACCTGCTTTTGAAATAAATTGTATGTTTCCTAGGCTCTGGATTGACTTCCCTATAGAAATGAGGTTCTCTAGCCAACTAAAGTAGAACTACATGGTAAAGGGCCACAAAATGGTAAAGTAAGTATCATTTTTATATCTAAGAAGTTTACCATTATATCCAAAGCGTCCAGGACAGTGGAATAAGTTGCCTTCAAAGCCAACATGTCTAACTACTAAATTTCAAATTTTCTTTTAAGATTGCCATCTAGAATTCCAACGTGAGTTTATGCTTTGCATAGTAGAATTGGTAGCCAAATCACTTCCATTTGGATTCAAACTATTTATATACAGACATATGCAAATTAGAGAGACTAACTTTAACCATCCAAATACATTTTTAACCATACAAATGTATTTTCACATTTTTTATTTTGAAAATTTCGAAAATCATCAGCCTTTGAGACTTGACATTACTAAAAACGAAGATACCAACGTCGATAGGAGTTTCTATCTTGGGATGAATTTCAATGAACTCCACTATGATATAAACTCAAATTTTAAAAAACTTACCAATTTTTGATAAGCCTTGTGATACCAGAATTATCGATTTTGACCTTTAATCATCGTCACTCAACCATGAAATCTGAATTAATCTAGAGGCAAAGCCAACTTCTTAAATGTCGAAGCTCATAACGATTCAAAACGTATGATCATTTTGTTCAAATACTTTCACATCACTGTTTGATATTCCAAAAAGCAAACAACACAGTACCTGAAGGATGATGCAGGTGGTAGTAAAGAATATCGGAGGTCGATACAAAATTGTACCTTATTTTCCATTATCGGTTATGAGAAACAGAATACCCAAACGAGAAGGCGTTTTCTTCGGAACTAATCCATCTGCAGTATGAATGATGATGCATCATAGACCAGAATTTGTGATTTGGGTTAAAATCTGGAGATGGATCAATTATTGAGGTGGCGGCTCTATATAAGAACACAATATATTGAATGTACCAAATGTACTAAAGGTTGATTTAGGGGAGTACCAAAAAGTATTTATCTGCTGAGAGCGGTTTCACCAAAAACCACTGTTTCGTCAGATCTCAATCTGCTGTATAGCATGAGATAGAGTTTATATGGAAGTGGATGTTTACGAAGAAGAACGAGATACATAAGATCCCATTGGTTTTTTTTGGAGGTGCCGCGAATAGTAAATTAGCGGATTAAATGGAAACGGTGAGAAAAGAGGAGAAATTCTGGCGTTGATTTGGATTGCGGAGAAAGAAACGGAGAACAAAGAGGGAAGGAAACACGGAATTGAGATTAAACAGCCAAAATTTAGTGGCACAGACAAATTTATTTAGTGTCTCTTATAGTAGGGAAACCTCCCTAACAGCCGGTTTGATTAAGTATGCCAAACTTTGAAATTTGGACCATGTAATATAAATAATAAATAAATAAATACTTTTATACTGATATAGTACAAAGTTAGACATAATCTAGTTCATAATAAACAGAATATATGATTTTGTATTTGGCATAAGCTAAGTGAAACTTAATATATACAAAGATAATTAGTTTCTCACACACACACACACACACATACATGCATACATGCATACACATAAACAACACATGCACACACACATACATACATATAGCTATACAAATATAAAATGGCTTATATAAATTAGAATTTAATTTTGCACGAACATAAAAGATAAAGGCTTAGATATATTTGACCGACCTATGTGATCTTGAATTTTAAGGTGAAAACATGGGAAAATGAAAAGATAAACAACGAAAATAAATAAGAATAATGTAAAATGACTTGTATTGAAAATAATATGTGTAGAGATCCATTAGAAATAAGAATAATGCATAAGTAGCTTTTGCGTTGAACTCTAGAATACTAATAATAGAGAATAAATTGAGTCTCACAACTCAAAGAACTCAAAGAAAACTAGCACAAATTAAATTAGTTTTATACCTTCGTTCTTTGCGAAAAATCAACTATTTGGAGAAGAAAAAATTATACATACCCATTTTAGTAAGTTAACATTTATTTTGGGTCATAAATCAAAAAGGAAAATCAAATAGAAAATGGTAAAGAGAATACATGGTTATGGAGTACATTGATAAACCTAGATACTTTATCAGTTGGGGTAAATGATATCGTGGATGATTATCATTAATTAGATTATGTTTGATGCAAGAGGAGGCATGGCATGCTAGAAGGAGACAGAGGTCAATGGTTAATTCATAGAGTATTAATCAACGGGCAATCGATAGAATAGTTCAATATGTTAGAGAAATTTTAAAGGGGGCATGGTATTTGGAAAATGAGGAAGCTTGATCTTTTAAATGAATAAATGCAAGGTTGGCCAAATTAAAGTGTATCCCATCAAGCCCATTGAGCATGAGAGTCCACTAGGCTAGAGCAAAACATATTGAAATATGATTTATTAATTATCGGTATATATTATACTAGTTAGAAATTCTAAATTATTAGAATAGTGGTGTATTTGCTACTTGAAAATTTTCTCTAATGCATGGTGAGCTCGAATAAGACAGAGACAACGCACACGCGTGTGTAAATATATATATATATATATATATATATATATGAAATTATCTTCAGTAACTTTAAACTTTGGGCTGGGGCAGTAGATTTGTTAGGCCAAGCCTTAACAATGGGTTGATTATGATGAAATACAATAACAAATGGAATTGAAATGAAAAAAGCGAATAACATGTTTAAAAAAAATAATCAATTTTGAGGTTTCTTGAAAGGGAAGAATTTTTGACTTGATTTTAGAACTAAGGTATACGTTCACAGATCTTAAGGGGTTATCCCCCATGTATAAATAATTTTCAAAAAACAACCATAACTGTTTCTGCATACTGATTAGTTGAACAGAAAGAGGAGAGTGTATGACCATTCTAGTTGTATAAAAACTCATAGTATTTTGCACGTATTATAGAAATTTTTAGTTAACATTATTACTGGTTTACATCTTGCCTTTATATCAAGTATCAACTTCAAAAGATCAATTTGTCTTTCCAGCAATGTAGATCGCACATGCAAATCTTTTTTCTTCCTTAATATAGAAACAGATAAAAGAGAAGTCTACATGTGACTAGTAGAATATAAGTGGGAACCCATGCACCCGACCACAAAAACATGTAGGATAGAAAGAATTCTATCACTGTTTGCTCCCCACATGTGTGTGTATAATCACAAAGCTTTAGGGATGAATAACGTGTTATAATTATCTCTACAATGCACATGTAACGCTACATATCTTTTATTAGAGTATACAATCGTGTGTATACCGCAGCGCTATGTTACATTATGTATTCTATCAGACGAGGCATTAGGTTTAATCACCCCATGGGCCAATGTTCTTGTATATGGGCCTATACTTCAAAGCCCATTATTTTGTGTATATAAAACATTGTACATCACTCAGTAATTATCTGAAAAATAATAATTGCATTCTTTTTCTATTCGAAACTTTACATGGTATCAGAGCGTTATATTGCTTAACAGCATTATCTGATCCAAAACCTTCAACGATTCAACCTAAGGGGATTGATTTACTATCAATCTTCATCATTAGGCAAGTGCCATCCTCGCACAGTGATCAAAGATCATCTGCACTGGTTGCAACTTTTACCTTCAGCCTCAATTGGTTTTCATCACCGTTGCGCCATCCAAAATCACTGAATACAAGAATTATCCTTGTATTCAAGCAATCCGGTTTCACAGCTTAGTTCTTGGAGCAAGTTCTTTACTGCATCTTCTCACTGTGCCATCCATAATTACCAAATACAAGAATCAAGTTCTTGCATCTGCATAACTAGGTTGCACAAGTGAATACACAAACAAATCTTGTTTGTTTTTCACCGCTATTTCTCTTCAGATCATGGCTGGTCCAACAAATCCGCCAGCAACTTCAACCTCACCAACCTCTACATCAAAAACATGTCAATCATCAGTTGACTTAACTCAAGAATCAATCAAATCCATAATAAAACCACAGAGTCAACTTATCTCAATACAACTCGATGAATCAAATTTCTTGCTCTGGAAGCTGCAAATCGAAACTGCAGCAAAAGGATATGGGCTCGAAGAGCACCTGTATGGAACCAAAACAATTCCAGGAAAATACATACGAGATGCTGAAGACAAACTAGTACTGAATCCAGAATTTAGTACTTACCAGAGACAAGACAATTTGATCAGTTCTTGGATCATGTCATCAGTTGGAGCAAATTTGCTACCACAACTGATAGGTTGCAACTCTTCACATGAGATTTGGTCAACATTACAAAGAATATTCACCTCTCAATCCTCTGCAAGGATCCTGCATTACAAGAGGCAACTTCAAAGCATAAAAAAGGAAAATCTAACAATGAATGACTATCTGATGAAGATAAAAAATTTGTGTGATCAATTAGCTTGTACAGGTCAAAGAATTCCAGAAAATGAGCAAGTTCTTTATATTGTAAGTGGCCTCGATGAAGAATATGAAGCTGTTGTGGCGTTCATAACATCAATAGAACCAACACCCTCACTACACAGTGTTCATTCAATGCTATTGAGTCATGAAGGAAGACTTCAACAAAAGAAAGAAGTAAACACTGAAGTAAACTTGACTACAAGCAAATTCAAGATTCAAGAACAAGGAAATAGTTCTAAGAATCAATCAAACGCATACCAGAGAGGTGGACAGCCTGGCAGAGGAAGAGGAAGATCTGGTAGAGGCAATAACAACAGACCAAAATGTCAAATCTGTGATAAAGTTGGACACACTGCTAACAGATGCTATTTCAGATTCAACAACAACTTTAATACAGGTCAGAATGCTAACAATAATCGATACAGTCCTGCAGCAAATCTAGTTAGCAATCAGAGTGATAACAAAACTACTCAAGAAGGAGGAAATGAGATTGCTAGCATGGCAGATGTTCAGGATGACGCCTGGTATCCAGATTCTGGTGCCACAAATCATGTGACAAACAGTCTAAGTAATCTAAATCTTGGTAACAGAGAGTATAGAGGTAAACAATCTCTATCTATGGGTAATGGCAACACTGCCCACATTACACACACTGGCCACACTAGAATCAAGGGTACTAGACAAATATTTCTAAATAACCTCTTAAGAGTACCCAATATAAGGAAAAATCTTATAAGTGTGTCTCAGTGTGCTAAAGATAATAATGTATCTTTTGAATTTTACCCCAATAACTGCTTGGTTAGAGACCTTCTAACTAAGAAAATCATTTTGCAGGGTAATGAACAAAATGGCCTTTACAAGTTTGATGTTGACTCAAGAGATAGTTGTGATTCTAAATCGATTTATGGATGTAATGTGACAGAACTGAAAAATGATGAAATCTGTAAGAAATTTGATATATGGCATTGTAAGCTAGGTCATCCTAGCATGAAGATTATGAAACAAATTCCACATAATAGTCATATTGCAATCAGTATTCCTGAAAACTATTTCTGTTCATACTGTCAACTAGGTAAAAGTCACAAACTTATGTTTCAGAACTCTGAAACTGTATATAACAAGCCTCTTGAACTAGTTGCAGTGGATCTATGGGGTCCTGCCCCAGTGAACACTGATTACAAATATAACTATTATATATCCTTTATTGATGCATATTCTAGACATGTGTGGATTTATTTTATGAAATCAAAGTCTGAGACTCATAGTGCAGTTATAAAATTCATTGCAAATGCTGAAAATCAACTGGACAACAAAGTCAAGATGATTCAGACTGATGGAGGTAAAGAATTTTTATCTCTAAAAGATTTTTTTGTCAAGAAAGGGATCACTCACAGATCAACATGCCCTTACACTTCTGAACAAAATGGGCTTATAGAAAGGAAGCATAGACATATAGTTGAAACTGGACTAACACTGCTGGCACAAGCATCATTACCACTTAAATTTTGGCCTGATGCCTTTGCAACAGCAGTACATCTCATAAATAGACTACCAACAAGAGTACTTAATTTTAAAAGTCCCATTGAAATCATCAGTAACATTAAACCAAAGTATGATGATCTATGCTTCCCTTATATAAGGCCTTATAACTCACACAAGCTTGATTTTAGGTCAACACCATGTACTTTTCTAGGTTATGCTCCTAATTACAAAGGCTATAAGTGTCTAGATGATAATGGCAAAATTTACATATCAAGACATGTAGTTTTTAATGAAAGAGTATTTCCTTTTAACAATGAAAAGTACAGAACAACAAAGAAAGTTTACAATCCAAGAGTGTCTATACCTGCCATACCTGATCTATGTGTTGACACTATTCTTGTCTATGAGCAAAGCACTTCACTACCAAATCAAGTAAATACAGAAGACACAAGTCTCCAACACACACCAGTCAGAGAAGTTTCTATACAGGAATCAACCGAATCACCTGAAAACTCTAGTGAAGACTCACAAAGAAGTGTTAGTGAAAGTAGTCAAGAGGACAACAGGCTACAGGTGGCTGACCGGAACAAAGGAGATACCACCACTCAAGTTCAAAACAGACATCACATGACCACAAGAGGCAAAAGTGGCATTTTTAAACCAAAAATATTTTATACAGAAGGGTTCCTTGATGAACCATCCACTTATTACCAAGCAAAACAAGATAATAAGTGGATGTATGCCATGCAGGAGGAATATAATGCCCTTATGAAGAATAACACATGGACTCTAGTACCATGTCCTAAGGACAAAAACATCATAGGTTGCAAATGGACCTACTGAATCAAAAGAAACTCAGATGGTTCTATATCAAAATATAAGGCAAGACTGGTGGCCAAAGGGTATTCACAACAGTATGGAATAGATTTCAGGGAAACTTTCTCACCTGTTGTGAAACCCACCACCATAAGAGTTATACTAACTATTGCCTTACATAACAACTGGGCCATTAAGCAACTAGATGTAAATAATGCATTTCTAAATGGTATTTTACAGGAGGAAGTCTACATGAATCAGCCTGAAGGATTTATAATACAGGGAAAGGAAAATTGTGTATGCAAGCTAAAGAAAGCTATCTATGGTCTCAAACAGGCACCACGAGTTTGGTTTGACAAACTCAAGTCAACTCTCTCAAAACTGGGTTACAATCCAACAAAGGCTGACAACTCCCTCTTTACCAAATTCTCTAGCAATACTGTTACCTATATACTTATTTATGTTGATGATTTCTTAATTACAGGTAACAGCAGTGAAGAAATTCAGATTGTTACAAAGCAACTAAACAAGGAATTCTCAATCAAAGACCTGGGGGAGTTGTCATACTTTTTGGGAATAGAAGTCACCAGAAGTCACAATGGAGAAATTCAACTAAATCAAAGAAAATACATAAAAGATATTCTTACAAAATCCAATATGGACAAAGCAAACTCATTACCAACTCCTATGGTCAGCAGTATACAAATCAGCAGAGACAAAGGTGAACCTATTGACAATGAGAGGCAGTATAGAAGCATAGTGGGGGCACTACAATATGTTACTATCACAAGACCTGACATAACCTTTAGTGTGAACAAAGTTAGTCAATACATGCACAAGCCTTTAAGTGATCATTGGATAGCTGTCAAAAGGATACTAAGGTATCTCAAAGGAACTATTGACCTATGTTTAAGCATGAAGCACAGCAAAAGCCTAAGTCTAACATGATATTCAGACTCAGACTGGGCTAATGATAAAGATGACAGGAAATCAACATCAGGCTACTGTATATTCCTAGGCAACTGTCCTATATCATGGTGTGCAAAAAAACAATCAACTGTGTCTAGGTCAAGCACAGAAGCTGAATACATGAGCATTGCTAGCACAACAGCTGAACTAATGTGGATTCAATCTCTACTAACAGAAGTCAAAGTCAAAATTAGTGGCAATCCTACAATCTGGTGTGACAATCTAAGTGCTATAGCCATTTCTGCGAACCCAGTTCTACATTCAAGAACAAAACACATGGAACTCGACATTTACTTCGTGCGTGAACAAGTCATGAAAGGGAATATTACAATTAATCACATACCTTCCACTTACCAAGTGGCTGACATTCTGACGAAGCCTCTATCAAAACCAAACTTCATAAAGCACAGGGAAAGCTTACACATCTGCAAATCCATGCTCAGATCTGACCTCAGTAACAACGAAGATGAATCTAAAGCTCAGGCAAGACGCAAAGACCACCAAAGCTCAAACACTCAGCAAATCCAAGAAGAAAGATGTAATACCAGTACAACAACCTCAAATCAGAGTGAAACTGACAGAAATTGGACTCATCGTCAACGCAAAAGCTTAGACACATCATCCAAGAAGAGGATTGAAGTGAATCTCTTAATAAGTCAGAAGAATCGCATGAATTTTTGAAGAGATCGCCTCTTTAAGCCGCCATTTTCTATTTCAGAGCAAACCCTAAATTATGAGTTAGGTTTGAGGGGGCGTATTAGAGTATACAATCGTGTGTATACCGCAGCGCTATGTTACATTATGTATTCTATCAGACGAGGCATTAGGTTTAATCACCCCATGGGCCAATGTTCTTGTATATGGGCCTATACTTCAAAGCCCATTATTTTGTGTATATAAAACATTGTACATCACTCAGTAATTATCTGAAAAATAATAATTGCATTCTTTTTCTATTCGAAACTTTACATCTTTTATTTTTAAACAGTTGCTCTTCCTTATGTTTTGAGTCCATTCTTACCGCTGAAGTAGTAAACAGGCAGCTTATACTGCTATTTATTCATGTTGTCATCAACAAAATCATCAATAAATTGATAGTTTATTGTCATGACACAAGTAAAATGATCAATAAATTGATAGTTGGACATAAGTTAATTGTGTGTCATGGTATGCGTACATAGACTAACATAAGAAAACAATGATACTATAAGCAAAATGACAGCAAACACGCTGTACAAAATAAAAATTAAGACACAGGTAATACCATATGCATTTTTTAGTGCTGTGTAGGCAGTAAACAAAGGTTACAGAAAACCAAAGGAAGCAGCAAAACTAATCTATCTCCATCGATGATTCTAAAATTTGGTCAAGCTCAACAATATCCTAGCTACTGCTACAGCCACCCCTGTTTCTTCCACCCTGTTTGTCACAAGACTATATTTGCAGAAATCTCTGCACAAATATATGTGTAGTAACTGCAACAAAATCATGATAATTAGATATGAATAATCAAACCTGGCCATATAGTTCATCTTCTATTTCCAGCATTCTAACAACATTACTCATCTTAGGTCTTTTTCCAAAATCAAGATCGATGCATTATAAAGCAACTAAAAGTATACGCTTAAAGATCTTTGCTGCGGGTTTTGGGTCTATATTTGGATCAGTTCATGAGTTCTCCTGTTAGACACCATCGTTTTGAATCAATCCACTAAATTTACCTACTGTACATATACAAATCAAGCAATTAAATGCTTTATCCCGCAAGTATTAGTAAGAAACTACAGAATTTTCCTATATCCTTTCTCCTTTTCTTTGATGCTCTGTTATAGTTAAAACCACAGAACGTAAAAACCTAGTAATGATATGCCATTGGATCCACAATCTAAAGTTCAAAGGTTTACCATCGCTAGCTAAAGCAGTTGTAAAACATTCATTTGTACATGGGGAAAGAAAGGGGGGAAAACTAAATTTGAGATTATCATGTACGTGTGTAACTAATGCTCAATTAAACCAGTGATTTAATACTTATAGTACTCAAAAAATAAAATAACTACCTTGAAAGTTTACCCTAACATTCTTAAGTACTGTACATTTCTTTACGGTTACGGTGTCTAAACTTCCAACTAAAATGGGAAAATTTATTAAAGCACAATTTAATGACATGATTGCTAGCATAATGTAATTTCATTGTTGGATTATGCACTGAATTATACATTACGTATAAAAACAGAAAGATTCAACTAGTTATATATTTTTATGTTTCAGTTTGTGTTTTATTTTATGTTCAATAATAATTGGTTTTTATAACCTACACTATCAGTGGTAAATATGAAAATAAGCTAAATTACCTCGTCCTTAACACGGTTAAGGTCTATTGGGCCTCTGCCGGTCACAATTTCCAGCATCAGTACTCCAAAGCTATAGACATCACTCTTCTCGTTTAACATTCCAGAATATGCATATTCTGGAGCAACATATCTGAAACAACACCAAAGAGCGAACACATTTTTTTTCCGTTTCTTTTAGTTTTGTTTTTCCTTTGTAAAGAAAGTTAAGTGATGATATATACCCAAACGTTCCCATCACTCGAGTCTCTACTTGGTTTTCTCCTGCACCCATGAGCTTAGCTAATCCAAAATCAGAAATCTTTGCATTGAATTGAGTATCGAGTAGAATATTGCTTGATTTAATATCTCTATATATTACTTTTGGTTCTATTGCTTCATGTAAATATGATAGCCTACAAGAGTTAAATGCTACTATGATAAAATGAAAAATGATTAATTATTTTCACTAAGTTTTATTTTCTGGAATTCAAGACATACACATTTGTTGTTCCTAGCATGATCTTCAATCGGGATTCCCATCTTAGAGCACCAGGCATGGATAAGTCCCCATGAAGCCATTGATCCAAGTTTCCATTATTTACGTATTCTTCGGAACTAATCCATCTGCAGTATGAATACCCAAACGAGAAATAGAATACTGTAACAACCAAGCCATAACAACCAAGCCATAATAGCTTGGTTAATCATGCATGCAGCAAGGAAAAAGCTGATGCAAAATTGATCTATGATTGTATTCGGGCCTGGTTTTGTGGCAATGTAATTCTGAAGTAATAAGTAATGTTTTGGGCCTGATTTGTTGGATTGTTTCATGACATTTGTATGGGCTGTGTTGGCCTATTGAAGGGTGCAGCAACTGTGTATATATAGGCATGTTGCCTAGCTGTTTTGGTGTGTGATGAAAAGTGATCAATTCTGAAAAAAGCTTCATTTGGTTAAGCAGTTTGTTATCCACTTGTTATCCATTTTCTTACCATTCTAGTATCAGTTTTTCCCCTAAATTCAGTAGCTTAGTTCTGTTAAATTCTTGCTTTAATTTCAGTTAAATTGCAGTTGATATCTTCTTCCTAGTTAATAGTTTTCCTAGGGTTTCCATCTGCTTAAATTGGTGAAGTTTGTTCAGTTTCTTGATTACTTATTATTTGAATTTCACTGCTAAACCGTTAACTGCCATCTTTCAGGTCCATACGAATTATATATGCCATTTCCATCATTGTTATGGAAATTTGTTCTTGATCTTCTCCTTGATTTTGCTTCCTTGAAATTGCTATCTTGTTACATGAAATAATCAGTGAATTGCCACTTGAATTTGCTGAGAAATCCGAACCTAACATCTCCAAAAATCACCCATTTCATCAACAAATCCCTTGAGATAACCATTGCCTTCTTCTTGAGACTGCCAGTGCAAGTGTTTGCACTGTTATTTCACAAAACACCATTAAACTGCACCAGCTTTTTCAGATCAATGGCAGCCTACCCAAGTTGGCCATTCCAAGTGGTATCAGAGCGAGCGACTGGGGTACCCTTTGACAACCAGTTCGATCCTCGCTTCACAAATATGCTCAATCTTTATTCTAATGATCCTTGGGCCAAAGAAAGGGGGCTTAGCCCTTGCACCCCCTATATTCAAGAAAGAGGTTATAAAATCCAGGCTCCATATCCTCCAACGCTACATAATGCTCCACCACCAGATCCGTATGTCAGTTACAACCCTTATGCCCCACCTGACTACTATACACCACATGATAGCTCTCCTACAATTCCTGTGCAATATCAAGAACCATATGCTTCACACCAATACTCTATGCATATGCCTGCATATGCTCAGCCAGCACTTCCCGAAAATGTTATACACCCATCAATAAATGATATCCACAGCCAAGAAGCTCCACCGCCTTCAAAAACAGCTACAAAACCACCAAGAACCGCCTTGCCACATCCAAGAAATGCTCCACGCTCCAAGAATCTTCCTATGTATTCTCGAGAATGTCAACAAGTGGGAAAAAACCATCAGAAATATTCAAAAATACCCGCCAGTCATTCCAGAAATCAGTTTCCAAAACCAAAAACTGCTTCTAACACTTCCCTTAGCCTCCCTCAAACCCAATATTTTGAATCAACATCACGGCTCATAAAAAGGTTGGAGCACTCGATTGAGACCTTAGAATCCATGAAGTTGAATGAGATAATGATGACGATTCAATCTATTAACAAAAAGATTGGCGCAATTATCACTTCCCTTCAAGATAGATTACTAGCAGCGAAACTTTCAGTGTTGGAGAAGGAAAGACTCGCCAAGTTTCCTCACAAAATTTGGGGTATTTGCCTCGAATTGACGAAACTATATCCTACAGGTTATGATTCAGAGCTTAATGACTTCGAGCTCTTCGCAATTGCCTTGGATGAACTAATAAAGAGCTGCTGGGTTGCTGCGCCTATCACCAAAAATTCTTCCCAGCATGCTAAAAACCCTCATAAAGCTAATGTCAATTCTGTTGCAAACCCTGAAGATACCAAGTTAGAAGCCTTAGCCAGCAATGAGTCATTACAGGAAGAAGAGTGTTCGAAAAATAATGGGGTTCATGATATGCCTGGTTGTGAAATTAAAATTGAAAGAGCTGCTGTTGAACAAGGGTGTTTTGACGAACCACCTTGTTTTGAAGGAGCAACCGATTTGTATGATGATGCTCACATTGAGTGTGAAGTAAAAAATGTGGAAGGAGAAATACCATCAGATGTTGCACTGTTTGTTGTCGAAAATGTTGAATGTTTCGCAGGTGGT
Organism: Allium sativum; assembly: GCA_030737875.1. Classification (NCBI taxonomy): domain Eukaryota; kingdom Viridiplantae; phylum Streptophyta; class Magnoliopsida; order Asparagales; family Amaryllidaceae; genus Allium; species Allium sativum. The sequence continues at coordinate 297,727,472 of CM060925.1, read as the reverse complement.
CTTCAAGAAGGTGCAGCAGAAAATACAGGCTTTGAAGTAGTTAAAGATGAACCTATAGATAATTCATGTGATGCATTCTTTCAACCACCTACGGTTGTTCTCAAGCCAAATAAAATAATGAAAATAAAGTTTGGTTATCCCATTAGAGAAATAAAGGAGTCATGCTTGCTAAATGAGGCAGCGAACACACTTTGTGTTGGGAAAGACAAGAGGGTATTCCATATTTTTAAACCTCTCATTTTCTATGAGAACCCGTATAAGCCACCATGGCCACCCCCTGTGTTGTCACTCGACCATGAGGACATGGTCGTTTTTTGAAGAGGGGGAGAGTTGTAACAACCAAGCCATAACAACCAAGCCATAATAGCTTGGTTAATCATGCATGCAGCAAGGAAAAAGCTGATGCAAAATTGATCTATGATTGTATTCGGGCCTGGTTTTATGGCAATGTAATTCTGAAGTAATAAGTAATGTTTTGGGCCTGATTTGTTGGATTGTTTCATGACATTTGTATGGGCTGTGTTGGCCTATTGAAGGGTGCAGCAACTGTGTATATATAGGCATGTTGCCTAGCTGTTTTGGTGTGTGATGAAAAGTGATCAATTCTGAAAAAAGCTTCATTTGGTTAAGCAGTTTGTTATCCACTTGTTATCCATTTTCTTACCATTCTAGTATCAGTTTTTCCCCTAAATTCAGTAGCTTAGTTCTGTTAAATTCTTGCTTTAATTTCAGTTAAATTGCAGTTGATATCTTCTTCCTAGTTAATAGTTTTCCTAGGGTTTCCATCTGCTTAAATTGGTGAAGTTTGTTCAGTTTCTTGATTACTTATTATTTGAATTTCACTGCTAAACCGTTAACTGCCATCTTTCATGTCCATACGAATTATATATGCCATTTCCATCATTGTTATGGAAATTTGTTCTTGATCTTCTCCTTGATTTTGCTTCCTTGAAATTGCTATCTTGTTACATGAAATAATCAGTGAATTGCCACTTGAATTTGCTGAGAAATCCGAACCTAACATCTCCAAAAATCACCCATTTCATCAACAAATCCCTTGAGATAACCATTGCCTTCTTTTTGAGACTGCCAGTGCAAGTGTTTGCACTGTTATTTCACAAAACACCATTAAACTGCACCAGCTTTTTCAGATCAATGGCAGCCTACCCAAGTTGGCCATTCCAAATACCCAAACGAGAAGGCGTTTTCTTCGGAACTAATCCATCTGCAGTATGAATGATGATGCATCGTAGACCAAAATTTTGTGATTTGGGTTAAAATCTGGAGATGGATCAATTACTGAGGCGGCGGCTCTACATTAGAACACAATATATTAAATGTACCAAATGTACTGAAGGTTGATTCAGGGGAGTACCAAAAAGTATTTATCTGCTGAGAGCGATTTCACCAAAAACCACTGTTTTTTCAGATCTCAATCTGCTGTATAGCATGAGATAGAGTTTATACGGAAGTGGATGTGTACGAAGAAGAAGGAGATACATGGGATCCCATCGGTTTTTTTGAGGTGTCGCGAATAGTAAATTAGTGGATTAAATGGAAACAGTGAGAAAAGAGGAGAAATTCTGGCATTGATTTGGATTGTGGAGAAAAAAGGGGAGAACAAAGTGGGAAGGAAATGCGGAACTGAGATTAAACTACCGAAATTTATTGACATAGACAAATTTATTTAGTGTCTCAAGGGAAACCTCCCGAACAGTCCGTTTGATTAATAAAAATGAGAAAAAATAACAATTAAAATATATTAAAACATCAATCATATGGCGTAAAATATAAATATAAATAACAATCAAAAATTCAAAGTTTAACCCATTTATATTGATATATTTGCCATGTGTTACATTGTAATACTAATGTTAATTGTCGACATTTTAAAATTTATTTACTTATTTACAAATCACTCAAGAATAAATCATATCAAGATTAACCATATTCATACTAACAAAAACGATAAAAAATAAGTAATATATGCAAATAATAATAGTAAATTTAATATATCATACATTCGTCTCAATAAATTTTTCATAAATTAAAGAAAATAATTTCAGCTTAAAATACCAACGCTTTGACATTTTTACAATTATTACTAAATCTATTTTGTTCTTTCATGATATTTTATATTTAAATTCATATGTTAAAATTACTAATGAAATTTTAAATTCTAATTATTTGAATAACCTTAGTTAATATTTAGTCCACTTTTATAATATCTCTTAAAAATACAGGCCAATTTTGCAGTCTATGTTCATATTAGAAAGGGGCAATTTTCCATGCAACTATAATATGTGTAAATCACATAGCATAAAAAATGTATACCAACAATAACGATAAATTTAATTTGTAAATTAGTTATGATTTGTTTACATCAAAATTTTACCACATATCATATCATAAAATTCCTTTTTAACATCAATAACTCCATAACAAATTTATATATTTTGCAATTTTCTTTTTAATTCTCCATACTATGCTATATTATTATACTAAATTTTTTATTTTACATTCACCTTATTTAAAGAACACTATTGAAAAATATTTGTTAATTTGTCAAATAAATTGCTAACATACATCAGTTTCAACATGTATAACATATCTATATTAACAAAAATGACTAAAAAAATTCTCAACATACACACAAACATATTGTTTGTGCAGGCTATAGAATATAAATCACACAAAAAAAATAAGAATTTAAATCAATAGTTTATAGATTTCAAATCAAAATTTATCATAAATTTCATACCAAATTTCTCATTTTAAAGTTAAAATAACAAATATTATTTCCAATAATATTGTTTTATGCAATGCATAGGTTACACACTAGTAACTTTTAGTAGTAAATCTTGATAAATATAGCTAGATTTAATAATCAAATTTCGATTCTCTCCCTGCTACGAATTGGACAACCTTCTATTTACTAAGATATATATATATATATATATATATATATATATATATATATATATGTATGTATATAACAAAGCTCTGCTTTATTGTAAAAACAATAATACTTCGAAACTGGGTTTACTTAATTTCGTCAAATTTGAATATTTATTTTATAATAGCTGTACAAATCTTTAAAAAAAATGAGTAAGAAGAATTTAACATTAGTTGAAAGTCGATGATAAAATTCATGATAAAATTAGTTTTTAATATGTTTACACCATCTCTAGATTCATATACTTTATATATACAAGTAAAACTAATTTAAATTGTATTCTAAAGCTTTGAACTACAAGAGTTGTATTGAAACCATTTATTCAACAATTTTGCATCCACGTTTAATTTATTTCACCATTTAGCAAAAAAATTGACAATTCTAAGAAAATAAAATAAAATTATGACACTAATGATCCACCTTTTTTACCCTCAAAAGTCGACACTAATACATTCATGGTACTCACTTTCCAAACAATCAAGTGTCGGTAAGACATAAAGTAAGGGAAAGAGAAAGAAAGAAGAAATATAATCTCACAGCGGAATGAACGACATATAATATAACACAAGTGTTTACAAAACTAAAGACTTTTATTTATATAAACACAAACATATATCAGAATAAACTAAATAATTTCATCTTTGGGCAGTTATAAAACATGTCCTCGTAAATGTTGAAGAATAAACACAAAAACAAAAGTGGAAAATTTTAAGAATATACATAAGTATGTTCTGGGCCTCCTGCTCCAGTCCTAATGTTACACCCCATATTTCATGACAATTAAATATTTAATAGTGCATATGTGTATATATATATATATATATATATATATATGCATAGACAAAAATAAGAGTAATATATGATTGCATGTAATAAATACATACATTGAAAACGAAGAAAAGGTTAATGTAAATAACAATGCAACACATGCGTTAAAACTAAGAAGAAATTATGTTGCATGCAATGATTTACAAATATTATGCATTAATAAGAAAAGAAAAAGATGCATGCAAAATGATAAGGTTACATGCAATGGTTTCAATGAAAGATTACAATAAATATGAAAAGGACGGATATGAAAAGAACAATGACCAGCATTGTTCATAGCCTTGTTAACAAATGCCAAAATAGTCCAGTTGGTTAAAGCATATGGTTTTCATGCGAGAGGTATAGAGTTCAATCCCCACCGGCGCCATATCCTTGTTTTAAAGGAACGTCCAAAATAACACATGTTCTAAAGAGAAAATATATATAAACGCACATATAAGGAAAATTATGCATATAAGGAAGTACAAAAATATATGTATACATGTATATGAAAATATATGCGTATATATATGCAAAAATACACACACACACACACACACACACACACACACACACATATATATATATATATATATATATATATATACACAAGAGAAAAGCTCAAAATAAGGTTGTAATCAAAGAAATATGGTAAGAATTAAATAACGGCATAACACCGTTTGAATTTTGAAATCGAAATAAAAGTTGTGCATATATATATATTATAAAATGGGCATTTGAAGTTTTGTATACATATAAGAAGTTTATACGTAAATATAATATTTAAAATAAATTAAAGAAAGTATAAATGGATACTAATCAAACGTTTAAAAATCAAAAACGTCAAAATGGTAAACATCTGCCCAGAAAAGGCTCCTGGGACCCGGGGGTCGACCATGGGGTCGACACCAACATGGGGGGGGGGGGTCGACCCTAGGGTTAACACACAAAAGGGGGTCAACCCACCCCAGATCTAGCTAGATTCATTAATGAATCTGGATTGTTTTCTCAACCATGTTCATTGCTAACTCAACGCTACGAGTATGATAAGATCCTGAACACCATTAAATAGGCTAGCAGAGCCTAGCCTAAATCTCACATTTTCTGAGAAGCCGCCTAAGCTCTGCCATTCTTCTTGCTCCTCAAATCTCTTCAGGAAAATATAATAATTAGTTTAGGAAAATTCTGATTCAAGATCTGGAGGAAAATAATATATATTAATAAAGAAGGTGTTCAGAATTCTATTTGAAGTAAGGTAAATTCTTGGATCTGGTCTATTTAATTTTCTCCTCTTTCTTCCCTTTTTCTTTTAGTTGAGAATTATGGATTTGTGGTTGTTTAGGTTCTAAATTCCGTTAAGAGAACCATGGAATGCTAGATCTATACCAGATTCATGAATTGGAAAGCAATTAGGTGAGTGGGTTTAAAATATACCTTTTTGATAATGGTATACTTATCGTTTGACATTCACCGTTAATATGCGACGTAAATCTGCTAGAATGTTAATAAATTGAAATGTTAATTTGATATGTTTAAACATTAATATGTTGAAATGTTAATATGTTGAAATGTTAATAGGTTGAAATGTTAATATGTTGAAATGTATAAACCTATTAAAATGTGGAAATGATTATTTTTGTATACATATATGTTCTAATTACATGTTAATCTGTGGCATATTATGTACTTGAACCCTTAACTATAGAATTGGGATAATTACATGTTAATTTGTTAGAATGGAGTAATTTCATGATTCGATGATTACATGTAATTATAAAATGAAGTTAATTACGTGTTAGGAAGAATGTAACGACCCGGATTTTGAGCGACTTTGGTTATCGACGTAAGCTCGACGTCGATAACCAAAACATCGAAAAATCCCGGTAGTTAATGAAAGAAATTAGAAGGTGAGAATAGATAAGATAGAAACTTAGAATAGAAGAAGAAGAAGAATACAACATCAGAGTAACACGAACCTCACAGCGGAACGAATAACATATAATAGGTAACATAACTTTGAAATATAACAGTTATGTATACAATAGCACTTATCAGAGTACAGCACTTACAACACAGCGGAAATAACTATAGCTATATGATCTTGAAGCCTCCTGCTCCACGCTCTTCCAGTATATCTGTAAAACCCGACTACTTGACTGCCCGTACAAATTTAGGCACCCAAGAGTTTAGGGAAAACAACAAATAAACTCCGGGTCAGTCATGGGACTGGTGTGAGTAAAACAGTTTAAAACAGGTATATGAACAAGTAAACGATATCTCATAAGACCACGCCGCATAACGGAACGGGTTTCCCTTATGAGAATCCAAAATATCTTTATATCAAAAACCTTTTGATATTATAATAATGTCTATGTACAAATAGATATCAACTAGCAGAAACGCTTTCATCTCACGTTCTACATATATAGTATACAATCAAAATCGCAAGCACGTATTGGATAATGGATTTCCAACTATGACAAGGTATGGAATCACCTTCCGATCAGTGTACTCTAGGAACGATACACTGGAGTTCAACAAGAACATCTTGCAACTCAGCCACACATGACCGACCACTCATTTCGCTTGAGTGTATCGAATGTACATCACCAACGGTTGGGATCAGCAACCGTTCCCGTATATATATATGGGACAGCATTGATAGATTAAAAGAAGCAAATGAATATTCACTAGATAGGTGATTATACACCCTACTTCGGTGCGACCGACTTAGCCATGCTGCCTGCCCGATTTCTGTCATTTACCGGATGTTGAGGCTAGAAGCTACGCTTTATTTACACATCAGATTCACTTCGAATGCCACATTGTCAGATCCATCAGAATCACTAATTGACATCTACAACCATACATTATGTGTCAGCTAAAAGAAGTTTCCTTCTCCGCTTCCACTCTTGGTATAGTTGAAGAAATCAATGTACGTGACCGTCTGGAAATACTATGTCAGACATCCATCTTCATTCACTTAGAAATGTCACATCGTCATACCCGCCAAATCACAAATTGACTTATCCAAAAATAACACGGGTATACAGCTAAGAGAAACGAATTCCTCCGCCACCAAACGTGAATACGTTTGAACAGATCAACTTACGCGATCCATTGGATATACTCTGTCAGACCTTCGTCCATACAAGTTGTCCTGGGACTGGACAAACCGAAGGCACTATTCTGTAAACAGAATAGCCCTTGCATTTTACTCCGTCTTCAATTATTTTTGGCATATATGATTCGCGACGCTTATGCCAATACAGAGTGGTTCTATGGATAATAATCCAACCGGTCTCTCCATATTAACAACGTTAAAATGGTCAAAACTTCGATAATCGGTGAGTTAACTATCGAAGAAAAACAAGTGTGCAAACAACGATATTTTTTCCAAATGGAAATTATATCGAACAAACATAATTTAACATAAATCTCTTCAGTTCATTTATTTACTTATCTCCTTTTCCCTATATTCTAAATTCTTATTTTCTTTTATCAGAAAACATTTCTGATTCTCGTTTTGGAAAACATTTCCAAAACTCCTTTACGATCAAACCTTACCATTTCTTAGTTAAGAAGGAAGTCACTCAAGTTGGGGTATAATTACCTCTCAGACCTTAACTGAACAACGTTATAACTTCGAAATGGTCAAAGTTTATCTTTTAAATCTTTAACAACTTCTCTACGCTTTTTCTCGGATTCAATTTTACTAATCCACTTCTATATTTAAAACATTGGTTATAACGATAACGCTATAATCCCTACTTTCGAATTATCTAACTTTAATTATAACTTCTATTCTTATTAGTGAATAATTAACCTAACACTTATTTATTTATAAATAAATAAATCTCTATTTTAGACACTGGAAAGTATAAGTACTTCCCGAATTCGATATAATCGAATTTGCCGATTAACTCTCTTCGAGAAATCTCTATTTGATTAACTCTTCTTCGAATAACCTATATTCGATTAACTTCTTCCTTTTCAAATATCTCATATTTGAAAATCTTACTTTCGAATAAACTATATTCGAAAATCTCTTTTCGAATAACTCTTGTTCGATAAATCTCACTTCGATCAACTAATATTCGATAACTTTTCCTTTTCAAATATCTCATATTTGAAAATCTCACTTCGATTAAACTATAATCGATAACTCCCTTCGATGAAACTAACATCGATAACTCCTTTCGATGAAACTAACATCGATAACTCCCTTCGATGAAACTAACATCGATAACTCCTTTCGATGAAACTAACATCGATAACTCCCTTCGATGAAACTAACATCGATTTATTTAGCTCGACGAACTTAACTCGACTAACTTAACTTGACTCGACTAACTCGACTTACTTGGTTCGACCAATTCGATTCGATTAACTAGGCTCGACTAACTTGACTAACTTAACTCAACTTACTTGGTTCGACCAATTCGATTCGATTAACTAGGCTCGACTAACTTGGTCGAACCACCCAATCAACTCAACTTATTTAACTTAACTTATTTCTCAACTCGATTAACTCGATTAACTCCTATCGAATAACTAATATTCGATTAAACTCCATTCGCTTGACTCTAGATCGCAGCGATCACAATGGTTACGCCTGACTCCCTCAGGAAACATCCGACCGCCGTAGGCTATTTACATCCCTGCGAATTACGCTAGCAGTCGTACAAGATGGCAACTTACCCTGAATACTATGTTTGACTAACTCTGTCTCAAATAACTATATTTGATTAACTCTAGTTCGTTTTAACTCAAATCGATTAACTTTAACTAATTAACTCCAACTGGTTAACTCTAACTGATTAACTCTAACTGGTTAACTCTAACTGATTAACTCTAACTGGTTAACTCTATTTGACTAACTCGACTTGACTAACCCCTTTCGAATAACATATTCGATTAACTAACTTTTGAATACCATATTCGATTTCCCCTTTCGAATACCATATTCGATTAACTAACTTCGAATACCATATTCGATTAACTAACTTCGAATACCATATTCGATTAACTCCTTACGAATGTCTATATTCGATTAACTAACTTCGAATACCATATTCGATTAATAACTTTCGAATACCATATTCGATTTTCTCCTTTCGAATGTCTATATTCGATTAACTTTATTCACTTTATAAAGACTTCCTTTTTAACAACGTTTTATTCATTTGAAAAGATTTACTTTTAAATAACGGTTCTACCCTTTAAAAATGATTTTCCTTTCCAATTCTATTTGTGAATGGTTTACAAATATTACCTTTTCAAATTTATTCTTGAAATATTCTAACTCCTTAAATTCTCGGGAAAATTCGCCATAACCTCCTTTGTATCGGGAGCATCGGGAAAATCCCCAAACTCGCCACACAGGCCTTTCCATTCAAAAAGAAAATGTTTTGAATTTATTTCTTTTTTTTTTAAATATCTCCTATTTATAAATATCCCAATTTATAAATATTCCTTATTTATAAATATTCCACTTTATAAATATTCTATTTTTCAATATCACTTTGAAAAATCTCCTTTATCTACATTCCGGTATGTCATGGTATTCAATCATATCAAATCACGATGTTCAATATCGTCCATACACACACAATCAACAACAGGTTATAATTCACATCATATATCAAAATATATGAAAAACAATAAAATAACTGTTGAGGAATCCAGTCGGATTCCTCCAACCTGTTTCCCTGCATCACAGATGTTAGACAATATAGATAACATCACTTTCAGTTCCATATGATATATTCTGTTAAACAGAATCAATATAGAAATTTAACTAACTGACTAGCAGTTCAATCAAACAGTCAACACACAGTACATCAGACAATTTCTAACAGTTCTAAATATACAACATGAAATTATAAACTGTTCAGAGTTGGTGAGATTTACTCACAGTTGTGCGTTAATCGTTAAATAACGGTTTACGTTATTTGACTCAGTTGGACAATTTATTTCGCTATAAATTGTAACGAGCTCGAATCCACCCCCAGTCAGCTTCGTTGTGAAGCTCTCGTCCATACGATCCCAACGCAACTTACGGTTCGCAAATCCGACCTCGTATGACCAAGTTATACGCTTGTAAAGTTAATACACTTTTATATTAATAATTAACTTGGATTATTAAACTATTGGGCTTTACCATCTGTAAATACCTCGGCCCGCTACCCCAAAGCCCACGCTCCCTTCCTTCTTCCCCCAAAACTTTGCCGTGACCTGCTCCTTCCATTCGACATTAGCCGAACTTCATCCCATCATCCATCCTCCTCCAGTACACCGAACACAAAACGAGTACTACCACCTTCCTCTTCTCAAGAGCACCGTTCCCAACTCCACCATTTTCCACTCGACACCCCGCCTCGATTCCCGTCGCCACGCCTGCTACAGTGGCCACCGAACCAAAGTAACACCGGACCTGGCCAGAAGATCACCACCCAACCAAAATTTCATCGTGAGTTCAAATACCACTTCCATTCGAGCTCAAAACCAACGAACGAGACAAAAACTCCAACCCTAGTTATCACGGTGATGTTCAAACTCCGACTGGAATACATCGAACACAAAAAAAATGCATCGCACCTCTCAGGAATGATACCAAACTGAAGAGGATCCTTTATAGATTTCAATGATGTTTGGATTTTGATTTATGGGATTCTGTATGATTTTATTTGGATTTTTGAACATGATTTCCTTCACGTTGAACGTTATTTTGTGGCGGCTGCAGAAGTGGACTTCTGGTAGAAAAGAATTAGGTTTAGGATTTGCAAAAAAGGGGGGTATTTATAGCCAATAAAAATATCTAGATATTTTTATAATATTATTTTAATATTTTTATTTAATTCTTTTTATTCATTTCTGACTTCTAAAAATCCGTGTGATCACACACGATGCTCAAAAATCATGAAAATTGACATGTAGCTAGAGTTCGACATTACGGTCCCAACGAAACTGGTTTCGTCGAATTCCGACTCCGTATGCCCACACAGCGTATTTTTAACTGTCGAAATACTGACTGTTTTTCACTCTAAAAATCCATACGGCCACATACTGACTCTAAAAATCACGAAACTGGAAATCTAACAACTATTTGACATTGCGGATCCAACAAAACTGGTTTCGTCGAATTCCGACTTCGTTTGCAAAAGTGGCTATTTTTAGACCCTTGAATAATCCATTTAAATATATAAATATATTTAAATAAATTAAATTAAATATAAATAAATTCATATTATCGTATATATTCACAGTGGACTACCATACAGCTCCAGGAAAATTATATACCCTCTATTCTGAGTCCAGATTGAATCGATATTCAATTTACATTGAAAAAATCCTTTTATAACGTATATAAAGCGTTACGAATTATAAAGGAATTCCATAGCGACTTTTTCTGAAATTTGATTTGGACGTAACTCAAAATCTACACGACGAAATCCCGATTTTTCTCTTCCATTAGAAAGATATACTCCACCAGCTCCACGCGTTTCTTGTTTCACAGAAATCCGATTTAAAACGAACCCTGTATATTCAGTTGAAGTTCAAATCGCCAAATAGCGAACTACCGCGTCGTTACGCGCTCTATTTTAATTATATTATAATTCTATGTTTCAAACTGATGTCGATTGAATATATTCGTCAATATAATTCAACTCTAAGCTGAATTAAATTCTGGGGACGACCCAGTTCACATTATATTGTCAATTCACTATTTCTGGTTATTTCTGAATTAAATATATTATTTAATTATTTAATTTAATTAAATATTCCTTATTATTTAATTAACGACCATTTGAATTCTCTAAACCATAATTTATATAATTAAATAAATTAATTATATACCCTGGGAAATGCGGGTCATTACATTCTTCCCCACTTAAAATAATTTCGTCCTCGAAATTGCTAAGTTAGAGGACGACCCTATATATTGGAACTCCTAAGATTGGTTTACCCCTTATTTCTGATTTCAACTGAACCAATTAATATCGATTCCAATATTAATTTATTCCGGCTAACTAAAATTTCCAAAAATTCTGAAAATTTTCTAACACTTTAAATTTCCAGAAAATTTCGCCATAACCTCCTTTGTACAGCCCTATCGGTAAAACCACAACTCGCCTCTCTAGGCCTTCTCCAACCCAAAAGAAAATCAAACAGCCAAGCGGCTTGCCAATTCGGCTAATCAATTCCAAACTCATATGAAATATAAACTTGTGCCTTTTTGTCGGGCATATCAACTCCATCACTTCCATATGCGATCAACTCAGCATACATCAGTGTTATCTCAATCAAATTCCAATCAGTTCATATCCTCAAATCCAAATCGAATTTCATTCGAACCCCAATCAAATCATGATCACTTTATCCTTACCACAGTTATTGGTTTTATACTCAAACCAAATCTCATTTAAACTCAAGTCTCATCCTTGATTCAAAACTTTTTACCAAGTAATACCATTTCCATTACCAGATTATCTCTAACCATATCCAATCCATCTTTATTTAACTTAGTTTAAGTTAAATTCCAATTTTATTCACTTTTACCATTTCAACTATTTAACTTCATAAGTTAAATTTAAATTTTGAAATTTTAAATCCCTGGGTTCCTTTTAAATCAATTTGAAATCATAATACCAATTCAAAACATTTGAATTTTTCTAAACCATTTGTTTTCTCAAAACAATTCAAAAACAAAATCTTCGATAGTAATCCGTCACTAAGAACTCGAAAATGAACACCGATGATGTCATGATCATCATCGGAATCAACTTTCCAGCTGTCAGAGTGAGTTCAATACTATATCACTTTCAGTTTGAAAAACGTTTTCACAATCTCCCAGGAACTTAAAATTTCCTTATTTTAATTCCAATTCTGATCTAAATTCAGATTCAATTTATCTTACTTCATATACTTTACTTATATGAATCTTGATTAGTTATTATAACTATCTTACTTTTTATAATCTTATTCGATTATAATTACAAACAACATATCCTAATATAATATTAATATATATTTGGGTAAAATTATTTCATTTACCCTCTTTCAAAACATACCGTGTCGACCCATCGTATTCGAGTGTTCATAAACTCCTACCGATACAGTGGATCAAACTGATCGACCAGAACTCATCAACAACTCAGCCAATGAATCTCCACAATATAAAACCATTTTATATCAAATACAAATACGCACTCGTATATATACACTCAAACTCAATCTAGGGTGTTACTAACCCTATCTCTACCGAGTCACGCCACAGAGCCAAGTAATTCTTAACTTAAGCTCTGATACCAACTGTAACGACCCGGATTTTGAGCGACTTTGGTTATCGACGTAAGCTCGACGTCGATAACCAAAACATCGAAAAATCCCGGTAGTTAATGAAAGAAATTAGAAGGTGAGAATAGATAAGATAGAAACTTAGAATAGAAGAAGAAGAAGAATACAACATCAGAGTAACACGAACCTCACAGCGGAACGAATAACATATAATAGGTAACATAACTTTGAAATATAACAGTTATGTATACAATAGCACTTATCAGAGTACAGCACTTACAACACAGTGGAAATAACTATAGCTATATGATCTTGAAGCCTCCTGCTCCACGCTCTTCCAGTATATCTGTAAAACCCGACTACTTGACTGCCCGTACAAATTTAGGCACCCAAGAGTTTAGGGAAAACAACAAATAAACTCCGGGTCAGTCATGGGACTGGTGTGAGTAAAACAGTTTAAAACAGGTATATGAACAAGTAAACGATATCTCATAAGACCACGCCGCATAACGGAACGGGTTTCCCTTATGAGAATCCAAAATATCTTTATATCAAAAACCTTTTGATATTATAATAATGTCTATGTACAAATAGATATCAACTAGCAGAAACGCTTTCATCTCACGTTCTACATATATAGTATACAATCAAAATCGCAAGCACGTATTGGATAATGGATTTCCAACTATGACAAGGTATGGAATCACCTTCCGATCAGTGTACTCTAGGAACGATACACTGGAGTTCAACAAGAACATCTTGCAACTCAGCCACACATGACCGACCACTCATTTCGCTTGAGTGTATCGAATGTACATCACCAACGGTTGGGATCAGCAACCGTTCCCGTATATATATATGGGACAGCATTGATAGATTAAAAGAAGCAAATGAATATTCACTAGATAGGTGATTATACACCCTACTTCGGTGCGACCGACTTAGCCATGCTGCCTGCCCGATTTCTGTCATTTACCGGATGTTGAGGCTAGAAGCTACGCTTTATTTACACATCAGATTCACTTCGAATGCCACATTGTCAGATCCATCAGAATCACTAATTGACATCTACAACCATACATTATGTGTCAGCTAAAAGAAGTTTCCTTCTCCGCTTCCACTCTTGGTATAGTTGAAGAAATCAATGTACGTGACCGTCTGGAAATACTATGTCAGACATCCATCTTCATTCACTTAGAAATGTCACATCGTCATACCCGCCAAATCACAAATTGACTTATCCAAAAATAACACGGGTATACAGCTAAGAGAAACGAATTCCTCCGCCACCAAACGTGAATACGTTTGAACAGATCAACTTACGCGATCCATTGGATATACTCTGTCAGACCTTCGTCCATACAAGTTGTCCTGGGACTGGACAAACCGAAGGCACTATTCTGTAAACAGAATAGCCCTTGCATTTTACTCCGTCTTCAATTATTTTTGGCATATATGATTCGCGACGCTTATGCCAATACAGAGTGGTTCTATGGATAATAATCCAACCGGTCTCTCCATATTAACAACGTTAAAATGGTCAAAACTTCGATAATCGGTGAGTTAACTATCGAAGAAAAACAAGTGTGCAAACAACGATATTTTTTCCAAATGGAAATTATATCGAACAAACATAATTTAACATAAATCTCTTCAGTTCATTTATTTACTTATCTCCTTTTCCCTATATTCTAAATTCTTATTTTCTTTTATCAGAAAACATTTCTGATTCTCGTTTTGGAAAACATTTCCAAAACTCCTTTACGATCAAACCTTACCATTTCTTAGTTAAGAAGGAAGTCACTCAAGTTGGGGTATAATTACCTCTCAGACCTTAACTGAACAACGTTATAACTTCGAAATGGTCAAAGTTTATCTTTTAAATCTTTAACAACTTCTCTACGCTTTTTCTCGGATTCAATTTTACTAATCCACTTCTATATTTAAAACATTGGTTATAACGATAACGCTATAATCCCTACTTTCGAATTATCTAACTTTAATTATAACTTCTATTCTTATTAGTGAATAATTAACCTAACACTTATTTATTTATAAATAAATAAATCTCTATTTTAGACACTGGAAAGTATAAGTACTTCCCGAATTCGATATAATCGAATTTGCCGATTAACTCTCTTCGAGAAATCTCTATTTGATTAACTCTTCTTCGAATAACCTATATTCGATTAACTTCTTCCTTTTCAAATATCTCATATTTGAAAATCTTACTTTCGAATAAACTATATTCGAAAATCTCTTTTCGAATAACTCTTGTTCGATAAATCTCACTTCGATCAACTAATATTCGATAACTTTTCCTTTTCAAATATCTCATATTTGAAAATCTCACTTCGATTAAACTATAATCGATAACTCCCTTCGATGAAACTAACATCGATAACTCCTTTCGATGAAACTAACATCGATAACTCCCTTCGATGAAACTAACATCGATAACTCCTTTCGATGAAACTAACATCGATAACTCCCTTCGATGAAACTAACATCGATTTATTTAGCTCGACGAACTTAACTCGACTAACTTAACTTGACTCGACTAACTCGACTTACTTGGTTCGACCAATTCGATTCGATTAACTAGGCTCGACTAACTTGACTAACTTAACTCAACTTACTTGGTTCGACCAATTCGATTCGATTAACTAGGCTCGACTAACTTGGTCGAACCACCCAATCAACTCAACTTATTTAACTTAACTTATTTCTCAACTCGATTAACTCGATTAACTCCTATCGAATAACTAATATTCGATTAAACTCCATTCGCTTGACTCTAGATCGCAGCGATCACAATGGTTACGCCTGACTCCCTCAGGAAACATCCGACCGCCGTAGGCTATTTACATCCCTGCGAATTACGCTAGAAGTCGTACAAGATGGCAACTTACCCTGAATACTATGTTTGACTAACTCTGTCTCAAATAACTATATTTGATTAACTCTAGTTCGTTTTAACTCAAATCGATTAACTTTAACTAATTAACTCCAACTGGTTAACTCTAACTGATTAACTCTAACTGGTTAACTCTAACTGATTAACTCTAACTGGTTAACTCTATTTGACTAACTCGACTTGACTAACCCCTTTCGAATAACATATTCGATTAACTAACTTTTGAATACCATATTCGATTTCCCCTTTCGAATACCATATTCGATTAACTAACTTCGAATACCATATTCGATTAACTAACTTCGAATACCATATTCGATTAACTCCTTACGAATGTCTATATTCGATTAACTAACTTCGAATACCATATTCGATTAATAACTTTCGAATACCATATTCGATTTTCTCCTTTCGAATGTCTATATTCGATTAACTTTATTCACTTTATAAAGACTTCCTTTTTAACAACGTTTTATTCATTTGAAAAGATTTACTTTTAAATAACGGTTCTACCCTTTAAAAATGATTTTCCTTTCCAATTCTATTTGTGAATGGTTTACAAATATTACCTTTTCAAATTTATTCTTGAAATATTCTAACTCCTTAAATTCTCGGGAAAATTCGCCATAACCTCCTTTGTATCGGGAGCATCGGGAAAATCCCCAAACTCGCCACACAGGCCTTTCCATTCAAAAAGAAAATGTTTTGAATTTATTTCTTTTTTTTTTTAAATATCTCCTATTTATAAATATCCCAATTTATAAATATTCCTTATTTATAAATATTCCACTTTATAAATATTCTATTTTTCAATATCACTTTGAAAAATCTCCTTTATCTACATTCCGGTATGTCATGGTATTCAATCATATCAAATCACGATGTTCAATATCGTCCATACACACACAATCAACAACAGGTTATAATTCACATCATATATCAAAATATATGAAAAACAATAAAATAACTGTTGAGGAATCCAGTCGGATTCCTCCAACCTGTTTCCCTGCATCACAGATGTTAGACAATATAGATAACATCACTTTCAGTTCCATATGATATATTCTGTTAAACAGAATCAATATAGAAATTTAACTAACTGACTAGCAGTTCAATCAAACAGTCAACACACAGTACATCAGACAATTTCTAACAGTTCTAAATATACAACATGAAATTATAAACTGTTCAGAGTTGGTGAGATTTACTCACAGTTGTGCGTTAATCGTTAAATAACGGTTTACGTTATTTGACTCAGTTGGACAATTTATTTCGCTATAAATTGTAACGAGCTCGAATCCACCCCCAGTCAGCTTCGTTGTGAAGCTCTCGTCCATACGATCCCAACGCAACTTACGGTTCGCAAATCCGACCTCGTATGACCAAGTTATACGCTTGTAAAGTTAATACACTTTTATATTAATAATTAACTTGGATTATTAAACTATTGGGCTTTACCATCTGTAAATACCTCGGCCCGCTACCCCAAAGCCCACGCTCCCTTCCTTCTTCCCCCAAAACTTTGCCGTGACCTGCTCCTTCCATTCGACATTAGCCGAACTTCATCCCATCATCCATCCTCCTCCAGTACACCGAACACAAAACGAGTACTACCACCTTCCTCTTCTCAAGAGCACCGTTCCCAACTCCACCATTTTCCACTCGACACCCCGCCTCGATTCCCGTCGCCACGCCTGCTACAGTGGCCACCGAACCAAAGTAACACCGGACCTGGCCAGAAGATCACCACCCAACCAAAATTTCATCGTGAGTTCAAATACCACTTCCATTCGAGCTCAAAACCAACGAACGAGACAAAAACTCCAACCCTAGTTATCACGGTGATGTTCAAACTCCGACTGGAATACATCGAACACAAAAAAAAATGCATCGCACCTCTCAGGAATGATACCAAACTGAAGAGGATCCTTTATAGATTTCAATGATGTTTGGATTTTGATTTATGGGATTCTGTATGATTTTATTTGGATTTTTGAACATGATTTCCTTCACGTTGAACGTTATTTTGTGGCGGCTGCAGAAGTGGACTTCTGGTAGAAAAGAATTAGGTTTAGGATTTGCAAAAAAGGGGGGTATTTATAGCCAATAAAAATATCTAGATATTTTTATAATATTATTTTAATATTTTTATTTAATTCTTTTTATTCATTTCTGACTTCTAAAAATCCGTGTGATCACACACGATGCTCAAAAATCATGAAAATTGACATGTAGCTAGAGTTCGACATTACGGTCCCAACGAAACTGGTTTCGTCGAATTCCGACTCCGTATGCCCACACAGCGTATTTTTAACTGTCGAAATACTGACTGTTTTTCACTCTAAAAATCCATACGGCCACATACTGACTCTAAAAATCACGAAACTGGAAATCTAACAACTATTTGACATTGCGGATCCAACAAAACTGGTTTCGTCGAATTCCGACTTCGTTTGCAAAAGTGGCTATTTTTAGACCCTTGAATAATCCATTTAAATATATAAATATATTTAAATAAATTAAATTAAATATAAATAAATTCATATTATCGTATATATTCACAGTGGACTACCATACAGCTCCAGGAAAATTATATACCCTCTATTCTGAGTCCAGATTGAATCGATATTCAATTTACATTGAAAAAATCCTTTTATAACGTATATAAAGCGTTACGAATTATAAAGGAATTCCATAGCGACTTTTTCTGAAATTTGATTTGGACGTAACTCAAAATCTACACGACGAAATCCCGATTTTTCTCTTCCATTAGAAAGATATACTCCACCAGCTCCACGCGTTTCTTGTTTCACAGAAATCCGATTTAAAACGAACCCTGTATATTCAGTTGAAGTTCAAATCGCCAAATAGCGAACTGCCGCGTCGTTACGCGCTCTATTTTAATTATATTATAATTCTATGTTTCAAACTGATGTCGATTGAATATATTCGTCAATATAATTCAACTCTAAGCTGAATTAAATTCTGGGGACGACCCAGTTCACATTATATTGTCAATTCACTATTTCTGGTTATTTCTGAATTAAATATATTATTTAATTATTTAATTTAATTAAATATTCCTTATTATTTAATTAACGACCATTTGAATTCTCTAAACCACCATTTATATAATTAAATAAATTAATTATATACCCTGGGAAATGCGGGTCATTACAAAGAACATGCGACATGATAATCAAATAACGGACTTAATATGATATTAAGTATGACATACAAAAATAGATTACAGAAAATTTTGAAAAGAATGAATATACAGAATTTACAGAAAATAGAAAACTGTAACCGCTCTTAGACATAAGGTTAAATTCAACTTATGGTAGAAGTCTGTCCGGAACCGCCCGACAAATCCAACATCAACAATTTGTTAATTTAATGTGATGGGTCTAGTGTGTAAATATACATGTGACAGTGCTAAGACACGAGATTAAGTCAACTTGTGGTAGAAGTCTACCCGGATCCGCTTGGCAAATCCACCATCCACAAGTAGTCGACTTAATGTGAGAGGTCTAGTGCATATATATATATATATATGTATATGTATATGTATATAAAAGAATAAATGGAACTAATTGTGATTAATGGAAATGAATGGATATGAATAGGAAATAAACGAAAGTTACAACAGTAAAAGAAGTGGAATGAACAGGGAATGATAATAACCTATTATAATTAATTACATTAATGAGAATGTTATATGATAGGTAGGGTTGTCCTAGGGACAAGCGGAAATTATAACACAAGTTATAATAAACGGAAAGGAAAATTATTAGTAAACCTTAGTTAAGAGAACTAAGTTAATAAGTAAACAAAGACAAGTTGTTGTAACAGTGTAAGATGGAATTATGATTAAATAAGAAAGAACGAAGAGAATATATGAGATGAAATAAGTTATATTTAATCATAAATAATAAGTGACATGTTAAACAAAAACAGGTGAATTGAGATGAAGTATACTTAATTACATATTAAGTAGAACATGTTATTGTAACTATGGGATCAGACAATGAATAATATAAAGAGATTGTAGATCAAAGACGTTGGATTACAATCTAGAAAATAAAATGTTATGGGCTTATTAATAAACTTAGATGGATTAAGTAATAACTGAAATTAATTAGCTAGAGGAACTTGGTAACTTGAATAAGAAGTCAATATGACTAGGAATAACCAAGTTGAATGGAAATCTGAAAGGGAACATGAAGCGCGTAATTAAATGATTAGACACAGGGTCTAGTAACATGTTATCCTGAGGCGCTTGGACCAGTCCGTACGTCTAAAGGTGAATAACCCAAAGGGGTAGATCATCGCAGTGTCATGGGATACAAAGGGAGCGCAAGTCCAACTGATTATTCTGCCTTTTGTTCTGCTGATCTTCTGTTGGCTCTGAAGGATGGAAAGGGGAAGCATGCGGCTTCCTGGGACATGGAGGGTACTCTCAGTAGTCCTCTGTGCTGTGGCAGCATCCGACTATGCTCGCAGAGTTTAGGTCTACGCGTTTCTACCGGTGAGTATACCTTGATTGCCGCGATAGTTGGCAATCAAAAGAATGTAGGGTGGCATAGGTGATTTGACGATCCAAGTTGCCTTGTAACTTGACCGGGTTACGGCCATTTGTTACCGGCGGGTCTAACCTTCTGTAGATAGCAAGTCATCGTGTACCTACCATTGACATTCAGCTTGATACGTGATACGCGATGCGAAAATGGAGAGCTAAACCAAAAGTCCACAGACCTTTTGCTATCAAGGCTATGGGTGAAGGACATGCCAAGTAGGATTTGTTGTTTGTTGTTTACTCTTGGGCTAGGTCACTAGTTCTCAATTCTATTTGTCATTCACTAGTTGAGGGAGGGGTCAAGGACTCATGTGCGACCATAGCCACTAAAAATATAGACCTTAGCATCTGTGTATACAGATATTTGTAAAGTTCCCGACCGAGTTCCGTGTTTTTTGTATAGCACTGCCATGGAACTCGGTCCAAAGTAGAGGATATGCGCGGCTAAGGCGTCAAGTAGGGTTGACGATACGTACATGGGAAAGTCTAGATACATGCATGTCTGCTTTGGGTGGTGTATCGTAGACTTTAGGGCATTACAATGTGATGGAATTTGATTCGATCGAATGGTTCGAAGATGGCAGTCCATACGCTTACGTAGCATGGAGATAGTGGTTCTATGCAGAACATAGCATTGTAATATAGAGACCCGTACGTCACTCGAGTGTAGGATGGGGGACTGCGTATAATTCTATGGCGGTACAGTGTAGATCATGCGAGTGGGGGTACCATGGGGTGTACCTTAATTTGGAGGTAGCTACATATATACTGCATTAGGTTAATCCACCGGGATGTAGATGGGTACGATGTGTGTGTAAGCCCCGAGTGCTGTTAACCCAAGTAACCTTTTAAACAAGAAAATGTAACTGAACGGTATATGTAGGGTTATCCAAAATGTGTAGTTTAAATCCAGTCACCAAAACTTGTGTTCTAACCCCCTTCTCGTAGCATACTAGCAGGCTAGATTTGTGGCAAAGACATGATAGCTTTGTATACTGGTTAGGCAGTATTATTATTTGGGTAAGGCTATATTTTGATTATATTATATTTTATCCATTCTACTATGAGATGTTTTCTTAGCTCTAATATATTTTATATCTCTGTTTTTTCTGTAGGATACCAGACAAACCAACAATTGTTCGATGGATTAGAATTTTGAAAAAAAATCGATTTGTCGGAATTCGGGTTGTTACATTTGGTGTCAGAGCCTAGGTTTAGGATTCATGTATAAATAGTGAGTTAACATATTTGTATTTTAAAATTATAAATATATTATATATATACACCTAGATCCATAGAGGAACCCGTTATATAAAGTAAAACATAATGTGGTAAAAGTTGGGATATCTGTTTTTTACACAAGAGGAATGAACGTGGAAACCTGAGACCCTTAGGTAATTTGGGTGGAAAGTGTACAATACTTTGTATGGAAGGAAGGTGAATCTCATATGTTAGTATTTCGGGTTAGTGGGTTTGGCGGTTGTTAATCCCTAAAAAAAACCATACACACATTGGGCAGAGGGGTACAAGGTGGGTCTTATCAGCGTTTGTCATACATGACACAACCACACTAAGCAGGATCCAAATATCAAGCCCAATGCAGGTCAAGTCTATAAGTGCAACCGGGCCATGAGAAACGCGACTCGACAAAAATGAAGGCTGCACATCAAGAGAACCACTCAGGCGCTAAAATAAGACAGGTCACCCGCTTTGCACAAGCTAGAGTAATCTCGTAAGTATAACCATAAAGCCAAGCGGCACCATGCAAAAGCAACAAGAGGACGAGTGTCCTTGGTTTAAGAAGGGCGATCGCGCGAGGGCCAAAGGAGGATCAATCTCAGCTCCACACTCCGCTCTTACGAAATCTCCCAAAGCATCCGCGCCTGCACTTAAGGACCCGCTCAGCTATTTGAGACACTCAGCAAGTCGTCCGCGCATAACACTGTGTAACAACCCATATTTTTAAAACGTGTAATAACCATAAATCAAGGAAGAATTAATTTTTAAAATAAGAATCAAGGGAAGCGGGTTACGCCATTGCGTTCATCTCGAAATTCTGCTTGGAAACGAGTCCGAGTTTTCGAAAATCGGAGTCCGTATGACCAAGTTATGACCTTTCGAAGTTTTCAGAAGTTTTCAAGTTAAAAACAGCTCAGAATTCGAATTCAAATTTCGAAATTCAAACCTCAGAATGGACTGGGCGGGAAATTTCCCGTCCAGGACTAGGTCAACCTGGGCTCGACTATGTAGTCAACCTGCCCAGGACCAGGTCGACCACAGTGTCGACCTGGTAGCCGAGCCCACTTTTGAAGCTGGATTCACTTTGATGTTTCTGGCCTCGTTTCTGTCTACATTCGTTGACCTGACCCTATATGAGCAGCCCCTAACACTAGTCTCTCTACACAAAATTCTCTCTGACCTTATGCTGCTCTAATTCTGGTTGAAAATTTGGAGAAAGGGACTACTTCTTCTACGTCGGAACTACGTTAAGAGAATTGCTGATTTGGGGATTTCTGTTAGGACTTGACTAAGCATATAAAGATTCAACATCGACTCTCTTTTTCTAATTCTCGAACCACGATCAGTAAGCCCCCGTTACTTTTAGATTTAAACTGTAAATGTAATATGAATATGTTGTAAATTGAAATTGGACCTGTGTATGATGACTGTTTTACATCCATGCTTGTTCATCTTGGTTCTTGACTTTTGGGTATATTACTATGACATTGATTTGGGGCCTATTCATGTTGTAAATCAAAGAGAAAAACCCCTCATATTATCATGTTGAATCTGCTATTGGTCACAAGTTTATGACTATCACCTTATGTCAATCGTTACCATGATTATACTATCACCTTATGTCAATCGTTACCATGACTATACTATCACCTTATGACAACTGTTATCTTGACTAGTACCTTATTTTGCTAGATTTGGAATCTTTATGTTTTAGGCCAATATTCCATATGCCAGTAATGTTATAATCATTTATCTCAAGTCGTACCATGCTATGCTAGTAATCACTTTTGCCACCTTATACCCATCCCTTTTTATGTTATTCCCTAATTAGATTTATTTGTATCAATTCGAGTTTATGTGCGATGGGAATATGATTTGGGTAGATTAGGTAAAACATGAATTGGCTTTGAACATGAACGTTATTATAACTTGAACCTGGATATGGACATGAACTTGACACGATTTGACATGAAACATGACCTAAAAACTTGACACGTATTTAGACTCGAAAACTTGAATCTGGACATGACACTTAGATAAACTTGAAAATGGCCAACTCAAGGTTGGGTTGAGTTTGCAGTGTAAATCTTCCCGGAACCGCCCGGCAAATCCAGTGACTGCAAACAGTAGGATCCAATGTGAGTAGTTGGTCATATCGCACGTAAAACCTGAGGTTAGACTATGTTGTGGTGTAAATCTGCCCGGAATCGCCCGGAAAATCCAGTGACCACAATAATTAGTCTAATGTGAGAGGTTGAGGTGCATTAATGAATTAATGCCACATGATAGGGTTAATTCATGGACCACTTGAATATACTTAACCAACTTGACACAATGATTTGATAGGGTTAAGTCATGAACCGCTTGAACACACTTAACCAACTTGATACATGATTTGGATATGGTTAAGTCACGAATTTGAATGACAACACTTAACCCATTAGAAACCCTAGTTACGCGGTCCTTTTCAGCAGTAACCCACTTAGATGTATCACGATACTCTGGGACTAGGCAGGGTGGGACACGATTACTGGGCTGATTGTAAGCGACTAGAACGATGGCTGAGTAGGTGCTCCATTGTAGGTTCAGGCGAACTATGGTCGTGCACGTAGTCCGGAGTTGAAAAAGCAGGCATTGGGTACCCATAGGTTTACACTGTGCGTGCTTGATTCGTGTCGGTGGTTGGCACCATAGGGCTTGATACACCCTATGGTGGACCTAGCACATGTAACTACATTTCAGGATAGGGCCGTATGACACAGACACATGACGAGCTAGAACTTGTAGGGAGCCGATCGATTAGTAGATCGTACCGTAGGACCCCGTAATGGGTCACTTCATGATACTGGGCCAAGGGATCATTTCATGATTAATACTTGACATGGTTTAGAACACTAGTACAGATGGTGCATCGAACTTTGAATATGCGATGCTAGACTTGACTTATCTTGTTTATCATATCAGTCCTGGTATCATCCTTATGTTTAATTCCAATTTTCGCATGTTATGTTACCTTTACTAGTTTTTATACTGAAAGTCACTAGGGCTTACCAGTCTTATGACTGACCCTTTTTCCTTTCACCTCTTTTTCTTTCGTTCCCCCCCAGGTTCTCAGGGAGGAAACACTAGCTCTTAGCTTGGATTTAGCTTGCTTTCTGGCAGCTCATGTACGGTTTGGTCTTGAGCTATGCTATGGCTGCTTCTTCTATTTATGGGGAATAATTTACTTTTGTTATCTTAAGTTTATGCTTCTTTATTTGGAACTTGATGTAATGGAATAATTTGTACCTTGGATTTATGTGGTTTTGACTCTTTTCTTGAAAGTAATAAAAATTTGGTTTTTAATTTCTACCGCTGCTTTATTTATGTTCTGCCTCGTGATATCTCTGTGTATGTTTACTTAGATAACACTCCACCAAAACTAGTGCATTCCCTTTGTGAGTGACCCTAGCGGAGGTGGAGTGTTACATTTGGTATCAGAGTAGAAGGTTACCAGGCTGGGCAAAAGTTTTAAAAACCTTCTGAAACTATTTTCAAAACCATTTATAAAGAAGCATTTTTCAAGAAAATTTTTATGTTTAAAAAGGCTATTCCCCAAAAGCCATTAGCACTTTCCTTTGTTTCCTTGTTTGAATCTTTTTCTTTTTGTTTTTTAACATGTCTGATCTTAACCTTCCTGAGGGAATACCCGTGCCTGGATGGTTCTGAAGGTGCTTAGAAGCTAGGGCCAACGGCGCGGGCCCGACAGACATCCCTCCTCCTCCTCCCCCAGTGGCCGCAGTTCCTCCCCCTCCTGGTACCGCCTTTTCCAAAATATGTAAAGACTTTAAAGCAATGGGCGGCAAGAATTTTGTTGGAACTGAAACCTTTATTGAGGCACGAAACTGGCTAAAGGAGACTGAAGACTTGTTTATTATCTTTGATATGGAGGACCATAGGAAAGTTCAGTTGGCAGCATGGTTGTTGAAAGAGGAAGCTGCATTTTGGTGGGAAGTCACCAACGCTACCAGGCCAGTTGAGACTTGGGCAGACTTTAGAGAGAGGTTTGGGCTTAAATTCTTATCGTCAGCAGAAGAGAACCTTCAGATGGAGAGGTTCTTAGCACTCAAGCAAGGGGACATGTCTGTTAGGGAGTACATGAATAAGTTTAATCAGCTTGCTCGGTTCGGTTTGGATTTGGTCATCACATCCCAGAAAAAGGTTGTACGCTTTGCTCGAGGATTGAACGAGCCACTACACAGTTTGGCCATAACTCATATACCCATGGGGGTGACCTTTGAAAGCTTGGTGGATATGGCTCTACTTCATGAGGAAGACAAGAATAGCAAGAAGAAGGTTAAGCCTAATGAGACTCAGAATAAGAAAGCTGACTTCAAGAAGGGGGCAACAAGAATAACAAGAGCAACAACAAACCACGTGAGACGAGGAAGTGCAACTTCTGTGGTATTACTGGACATCCAGCTAAAGACTGTAGAAAGAAGAGGAAGTTGGGTGAATGCTTTCATTGTGGAGACACTGGACACATCAGCAAGGATTGCCCTAAGAAGCAAGGACAGGGGCAAGGGCAGACCCATCTAGCAGGACCTTCTGGAGGGCAGTTGCTTGCTCTCAACACCACTCCAGCTCTTGACCGAGGTAGTAATATTTCCGTAGAAAGCCTTGTTTACATTTCTGACTTTCCTGTTCGAACCTTATTTGACTCTAGCGCATCGCATACTTTTTTTTCTTCTGATATTGTTGAAAATCTACACCTAAGTACTAGTCTGGTTGAGGATCCCGTTATAGTTTCAAATCCAATTGGGGGCTCCGCCCATTTATCTATGATGTGTGTGGATTTGAGGATCTCTATCTTAAGCGTAGAATTCACGTGTAATGCTTATGTTCTCGGATTTATGGGATACGGTTTGATCCTGGGTATGGATTGGCTGTCCAATTATGGAGCCATTCTTGATTGTGAACGAAGGGTAGTGAGGCTCATGACTCGCCTTAGTAATACCCTTGTAATTTCTTGTAACCCTAAGGGTCCGGTCATGTTGTGTTATCTTGAATCCCTTGACTCGTCCAACGATAATTTGCAATCTGTAAGAGTGGTCTGAGAATATCCAGATGTCTTTGATGAAGTGAGGGGGTTACCTCCTAAACGCGAGACAGACTTCCGAATTTATCTTGTTGATAATTCCAAGCCAGTTTCATTGCTCGTTAGGCACATGGCCCCGCGAGAAAGAAGAGAGCTTAGTAAACAAATTAACAAGTTGCTTGAGAAAAATTTCATAAGACGAAGCATTTCTGAATGGGGTGCTCCAGTGATATTCGCTACTAAGGCGGATAGATCGCTTCATCTGTGCGTAGATTATCGTGAGTTAAACAAGCTGACAAAGAAGAATAGGCACCCACTACCAAGAATCGACGATTTGTTTGACCAACTTGTGGGAGCATTTGTTTTCTCTCAACTCGATCTAGCCATAGGATTTCATCAGCTTAGAGTGGCTGAGGATAGCATTGAAAAAATTGCGTTTAGGACTCCAGATGGGTTCTTCGAATGGCTCGCCACGCCGTTTGGGTTAACGAATGCACCTGCATACTTTGTAGATTTGATGAGTAGTGTGTTTCGGGAGTTCCTTAACAAGTTTGTGGTAGTTTTCGTGGATGATATTTTGATCTTCTCCAAACATGAAGAAGAGCGTGCTAGACATCTCAAGGAAGTCATGGAAACACTTAGAGCACACCAGTTAAAGGCTAAGTTCTCTAAATGCCATCTTTGGAGGAAGGAAGTTTGGTTCCTTGGACATGTAGTTTCTAAGCAAGGCACAGCCGTTGACCCCACAAAGGTAGTTGCGGTACAGGACTGGAAAATTCCTAAGAATGCAATGGAGGTGAGGAGCTTTCTCGGTTTGGCAGGCTATTACAGGAAGTTCATTAAGGACTTCGCTAAGATTTCAGCCCCTCTTACTAAGTTAACAAAGAAGAACCTAGCTTTTGCATGGGACATAGAGTGTGACGCTGCTTTTCAGAGACTTAAGAGAGCCCTCAACACAGCTCCAGTTTTGGCATTACCCGATGGAGGTAAGATGTTTACCGTGTACATAGATGCGTGCGGCACGGGATTAGGCGCTGTCCTAATGCAAGATGGAAGAGTAATATGCTAAGGGGGCAGACAACTTAAAGTTCACGAGATAAACTATCCCACGCATGACTTGGAGTTGACCGCGATTGTTTTTACACTTAAAGCTTGGCGCCATTATCTTCTAGGGGAGAGGTTCGAGCTGTATACCGACCACAAATCGCTTAAGTACCTCTTCTCACAGAAAGATTTGAATCTGAGACAACAGCGTTGGATAGAGTTCTTGGCATTATATGACTTCGATATAGCTTATACCCCTGGCAAGGGTAATGTGGTGGTGGACGCGACAAGTAGAAAAAGGTTGACTTTGAACCCCTTGTTTGTTGAAAGGAAAAGCCTTGAGTTTATAACAACCTTTGATTTTACACCTGCTGTTGAGTCATTGACTGCTACGTTAGCATCTCTTGAGTTAAGACCTACACTTCTAGATCATGTAGGGACTTCACAGAAGGAAGACCCACAAATAGTCGAAATCATGGACAAGCTGATTAGTGGTGAGACGTCAAGTCACCTCAGTAGGTATGCCATAGATAACAAGGGATGGCTAAGGCGCGATGGAAGGCTATGTGTCCCACAAGTGGGAGACCTAGTAAGGAAAGTTCTCGAAGAGGCGCATCACTCGAAGATGACCATACATCCTAGAGGGGATAAGATGTATAGAGATATGAAACGCATTTACTTTTGGGCTGGAATGAAAAAGGATGTGGCAGAGTTCATTTCGAAGTGCATGGTGTGCCAACAAGTAAAGGCCGAGTCAAAGAAGCCCGGTGGGCTATTACATCCTTTGGAGGTTCCGCAATGGAAATGGGAGAGTATCTCGATGGATTTCGTGGATGGACTGCCTAGGTCAAGGAAGGGAAATACTAGCATGTGGGTCATAGTTGATAGACTCACGAAAAGTGATCACTTCATTCCGGTGGAAAGCAAGAGGACTGCATCATGGCTAGCGTCTATTTACCTTTGAGAAGTAGTACGGTTGCACGGGGTTCCTTCTAGTATAGTTAGTGATCGTGACCCGATTTTCACTAGCCAGTTTTGGAATAGTCTGCAAGAAGCAATGGGTACACAACTGAGTTTAAGCACGGCCTATCACTCACATATGGATGGACAAACTGAAAGGGTAAATAGAGTACTAGAAGATCTCCTGAGGCTATGCGTTCTTGACTTTGGTGGTAATTGGGAAGACCATCTTCCTCTCGTGGAGTTTGCATATAATAATAGCTACCAAGCTAGCATCGGAATGGCACCGTTCGAAACCCTGTATGGAAGACCATGCAAATCGCTAACTTGTTGGTGGGAGACGACAGACAGGCTTATACTTGGCCCTGACATGATAAGAGACACTTCTGAGAAGGTTGAGTTGATACGAAGACGGATGAAAACTGCCCAAGATAGACAGAAATCTTATGCGGACAAGAGAAGGACAGACCTAGAGTTCGAAGTCGGAGATATGGTCTTTATAAAAGTTTCTCCGTTACGCAATGTAGTTCGTTTTGGAGCAATTGGAATGCTAGCACCAAGGTTCGTAGGACCGTTCCCTATCACTGAGAGGATTGGACGGATGGCCTATAAGGTAGATTTACCCGAGAAGTTAACTGGAGTACACAATGTCTTTCACGTCTCGCATCTCCGAAAGTGCTTGCATGAGTCGGCCGAAGTGGTTGAGCCAAGCATTCATGAAGATGCATAAGTGGAAAAAGAGGCAACATTGAGGCGAGTTCCGATTCGTATCTTAGGAACGGAGATTAAGTAGCTAAGGAATCGAGAAGTCAAGCTAGTTAAAGTGCAGTGGAGTGAAGCCCAAGAAGACGCAACTTGGGAAACCAAAGAAAAGATTCCTTTTTGAGGGTACATTCTCGATCTCTTTTTCCTATAAACTTGAAAAACTTTTCGTATCATACTTCTACTACCTACGTTTGTCTTGTTATCTTCTCGATCTTATCTTGAGAACCTTAGGTAGAACCATATGTATGTAAACATGTGATTGAAACATGTTTTGCAAATGGTTGCAAGTGTTTGCAAGTGGTTGCTAGTGGATGCATGACACACATTAGGCACTAGATCGGCTCAGTCACATTTTCATGTTGCATATGCATGAGTGCTTACACTTGTACATGGATGGAACTTGTTATGCTATCACTTGGATGTTGCATATGAATGAATGTTTGTGCACTCATGTAGAGATTATAAACTATGTTAGGAATCTGCATACATGTTGGATTCATTACACTAACATATTTTGCATTAAGGAGGTTTACTGAATCAGTAACCGCCTGATCTTTTGCATTAGATAAGCACATATACACACACTTTCTGCATATATTCATACAGCACTAGAAATCTTTTAAGGACAATGGTTTCCTGTGGATGATGCTTTGAGTAGATGGATGATTGGGTGGTAGGATATATTCTTTCTAACTTAGAGATTTCGGGGACGAAATCCTTTAAGGAGGGGAGAATGTAACAACCCGTATTTTTATAACGTGTAATAACCATAAATCAAGGCAAATTTAATTTTTAAAATAAGAATCAAGGGAAATGGGTTATGCCATTGCGTTTGCCTTGAAATTCTGCTTGGAAACGAGTCCGAGTTTTCGAAAATCGGAGTCCGTATGACCAAGTTATGACCTTTCGAAGTTTTCAGAAGTTTTCAAGTTCAAAACAGCTCAGAATTCGAATTCAAATTTCGAAATTCAAACCTCAGAATGGACTGGGCGGGAAATTTCCCGCCCATGACCAGGTCGACTATGTAGTCGACCTGCCCAGGACTAGGTCGACCATAGTGTCGACCTAGGGGTCGACCTGGTAGCCGAGCCCACTTTTGAAGCTGGATTCACTTTGATGTTTCTGGCCTCGTTTCTGTATACATTCGTTGACCTGACCCTATATAAGAATCCCCTAACACTAGTCTCTCTACACAAAATTCTCTCTGACCTTATGATGCTCTAATTCTGGTTGAAAAGTTGGAGAAAGGGACTACTTCTTCTACGTTGAAACAATGTTAAGAGAATTGCTGATTTGGGGATTTCTGTTAGGACTTGACTAAGCATATAATGATTCAACATCGACTCTCGTTTTCTAATTCTCGAACCACGATCTGTAAGCCCCAGTTACCTTTAGATTTAAATTGTAAATGTAATATTAATATGTTGTAAATTGAAATTGGACCTGTGTATGCTGACTGTTTTTCATCCATGCTTGTTCATCTTGGATCTTGACTTTTGGGTATATTACTATGACATTGATTTGGGGCCTATTCATGTTGTAAATCAAAGAGAAAATCCCCTCATATTATGATGTTGAATCTGCTATTGGTCACAAGTTTATGACTATCACCTTATGTCAATCGTTACCATGACTATACTATCACCTTATGTCAATCGTTACCATGACTATACTATCACCTTATGACAACTGTTATCTTGACGAGTACCTTATTTTGCTAGATTTGGAAACTTTTTGTTTGAGGCCAATATTCCATATGGCAGTAATGTTATAATCATTTATCTCAAGTCATACCATGCTATGCTAGTAATCACTTTTGCCACCTTATACCCGTCCCTTTTTATGTTATTCCCTAATTAGATTTATTTGTATCAATTCGAGTTTATGTGCGATGGGAATACGATTTGGGTAGATTAGGTAAAACATGAATTGGCTTTGAGCATGAACGTTATTATAACTTGAACCTGGAAATGGATATGAACTTG
The DNA here is from genome assembly GCA_030737875.1 of Allium sativum. Lineage (NCBI taxonomy): Eukaryota > Viridiplantae > Streptophyta > Magnoliopsida > Asparagales > Amaryllidaceae > Allium > Allium sativum. The sequence goes on along the minus strand of CM060925.1, from coordinate 297,695,846 downwards.
ACACGATTTGACATGAAACATGACCTGAAAACTTGACATGTATTTAGACTCGAAAACTTGAATCTGGACATGACACTTAGATAAACTTGAAAATGGCTAACTCGAGGTTGGGTTAAGTTTGTAGTGTAAATCTGCACGGAACCGCCCGGCAAATCCAGTGACTGCAAACAATAGGATCCAATGTGAGTAGTTGGTCATATTGCACGTAAAACCCTAGGTTAGACTATGTTGTGGTGTAAATCTTTCCGGAACCGCCCGGCAAATCCAGTGACCACAATAATTAGTCTAATGTGAGAGGTTGAGGTGCATTAATGAATTAATGCAACATGATAGGGTCAAGTCATGGACCACTTGAATATACTTAACCAACTTGACACGATGATTTGATAGGGTTAAGTCATGAACCGCTTGAGCACACTTAACCAACTTGATACATGATTTGGATAGGGTTAAGTCACAAATTTGAATGACAACACTTAACCCATTAGGAACCCTAGTTACGCGGTCCTTTTTAGCAGTAACCCACTTAGATGTATCACGATACCCTGGGACTAGGCAGGGTGGGGCACAATTACTAGGCTGATTGTAAGAGACCAGAACGATGGCTGAGTAGGTGCGCCATTGTAGGTTCAGGCAGACTATGGTCGTGCACGTAGTCCAGAGTTGAAAACGAAGGCATTGGGCACCCGTAGGTTTACAATGTGCGTGCTTGATTCGTGTCAGTGGTTGGCACCATCGCGCTTGATACACCCTATGGTGGACCTAGCACAGGTAACTACGTTTCAGGATAGGGCCGTATGACACAGACACATGACGAGCTAGAACTTGTAGGGAGCCGATCGGTTAGTAAATCGTACCATAGGACCCCGTAATGGGTCACTTCATGATACTGGGCCAAGGGATCATTTCATGATTAATACTTGACATGGGTTAGAACACTAGTACAGGTGGTGCAGCGAACCTTGAATATGCGATGCTAGACTTGACTTATCTTGTTTATCATATCAGTCATGTTATCATCCTTATGTTTAATTCCAATTTTCGCATGTCATGTTACCTTTACTAGTTTTTATACTGAAAGTCACTAGGGCTTACTAGTCTTATGACTGACCCTTTTTCCTTTCGCCTCTTTTTCTTTTGTTTCCCCCCCAGGTTCTCAGGGAGGAAACACTAGCTCTTAGCTTGGATTTAGCTTGCTTTCTGACAGCTCATGTACGGTTTGGTCTTGAGCTATGCTATGGCTTCTTCTGCTATTTATGGGGAATAATTTTCTTTTGTTATCTTAAGTTTATGCTTCTTTATTTGGAACTTGATGTAATGGAATAATTTGTACCTTGGATATATGGGGTTTTGACTCTTTTCTTGAAAGCAATAAAAATTTGGTTTTTAATTTCTACCGCTGCTTTATTTATGTTCTACCTTGTGATATCTCTGTGTATGTTTACCTAGATAATACTCCACCAAAACTAGTGCATTCCCTTTGTGAGTGACCCTAGCGGAGGTGGGGTGTTACACACTGAATATGATATAGACAGCTGGCTACAGTTGTCCAGTGGCATGGTTGTAATTAGCAGAATGAATGACCCACAGTCAGGATAAACAGATTCTAGATCATTTACCAAGAGGAGTTCACCTTAAAATACAGGATGGCTACCCACGTTTAAGGGGGCTTTTCGAGGGAGGGAGGGGGTGAAGAACCACGAAGTGCTGTTAAACTTCAAACTCAACCACAGATCTGGCCTTGGCGTCAAGTACCATTTTAGAGTGAAGGCATCTTCTCTCTCAGTCATTCATCCATCCTTCTTCTCCTCAAGCTCCATTATTCTCCTGTATAATTCTTTAGATCGAAACACATAAACAAGGGTATATTGAGTAGATATAGAGATGTATGAGATCAGAGAATTGATGTACTGTGTAATTCTCATTATAAGACGGGAAACTGCTTTCATAGTGGGCGTAGTCCTCGTTAACGGCTAAGCCACTCTAAATCTCGTCTCTACTTTACTTTTTCTCGCATTTTTTACTGTTTATTGCTAACCAGACACGGTTCCATTAATTTATTACTGAATTGGTGAAGTACAGTTTAGTACCTAGGGTGTTTAGACCAATTTTGGTGTAAACATTTTGGCGCCCACCGTGGGGCCGTGTTTTGCCTTTTTTTTCCATTTCAGATCTGACAAGATTTTCCGAGAGACACCGTGCTTACAATCATGAGTATTCTAAGGAGAACCGCCAATGAAGCCAACAACCCCAGCAGTGGCATCAACACCGTCATGCCACTGGATGACGACTCCGATGAAGGGGAGCCATCAGAAATCAAGGAGATTGTAACCAGGGAAAGGTTGGAGGAAGCGGTGACAGGATTAACGAGTCAGATAACTATCGCAAGCAATGCGATGATGAAGTAGCTCGAGTAGATACTCACTATCCAAGCCGCTACCGCAAAAGTCGCTCTAAGATCCACTTGTTACTTGCTGACTCAGACGAATCACGGATCAGAAACAGAATTCCCTGCTTTACATTCAAGACAGCGGGATTCCATTCCAGGAGTTGCGCGTTGCACCAATTCGAACTAAAAGGGGGGCAAAACACCTATAAACAATTACTCTGATGATGCGATTGCGGAGCGGGAAGACAGTCCTGCTGCCATGAAGACGTCCCTGCTGGAAGGATGCCCAGATTCCTTATCCCTAGTCCACGAAGGCGCATCTAGATCGAGGGTTGATGGTGAAAAAGGTGGTCAACTCATGGATTCGACCAACAAGCGAGAGTACATCTCACGAATGGTGCAAGCAATTATGGAAGAAAGCCTAAGGAGGAAGAATGACCAAAAAGAATGGGAATCATTCCCAGCTAAAACCCCACTCACCGAGAGGATTAAGAAAACTGTATACCGACAAAGGTTCGAACCACCATCGTTGCAGCCTTACGACGGGACAACTGACCCCGATATATTTCTATGTAAATATGACCAGTACATGAATGGAGCATATGCTACTGACGAAATCAAATGCCTATATTTCCCAACTTACCTAGAAGGAGTGGCTTATCTTTGGTTCACAAAGCTGCCACCGCGGTCTGTGGACAATTTCGTGACGTTGGCTAGGCTATTCAATGAGCAGTTCAGATCCTAGGCGTTAGAAGCTCAGGATGCTACGGAGCTAGACGGACTACAGAAAAGATCAGGAGAGCCAATCAGAGTTTTTCTCACTCGCTTTGATGTTGCATTGGCTAAAGTCAAGGATCCCGAACCCTGCATGATTTTAATGGCTCTCAAAAAGGGCGTATGCGGGAAAACCAAGTTAGGACGATGGATCAAGAAAAAGAAACCAAGTACTCTCGAATGGTTACTCAGCAAAGCCGAAAAATATGCAAGTACTGAAGAGAGAAATGCACATGCAGAGAAGAATGGAAAGGTCCAAGGCAACTCAGATGATCAAAAAAGGAGCAGGGAAAAAGAAGACGGTCGAGCAAAGAAGAAGCTACGCTTTTTCGAGAACTCTAAATTCACCCCCTTTAATGATTCCGTGGGTAATATATTCATGGCAACAAGAGGCACTAAAAGATATCTGGTCTCGAAACAAAGACCTATCAGAAATGTCGCCATGGAGTCAGGAAAATTTTGTTGTTTCCACAAACAGCCGAGGCACGATACCGATGAATGCAGGCACCTAAAATCGGTACTCAAGGGGCTGATCAAGAAAGGCCGGCTACAATAATATGTACGAGATCATAAGAGCTATCCCGACTCTTCTCAAACAAGGGGTAGCACACCTTAGAAAGGAAAGGGCCAAAACCAATTCAAGGAGGATGCTCATCAGAGGGACCAACCGCTAATACCTCAACAATGGAGCGTTAAACTAAAGCTCTCATCATATTACCTCATTTCCCTGATTTTATCTTGTTATCAAAACTTTTTTAACTTGCTTTATTGATCACCATGTCCATGTTGAGCAATGGTTTACCTACAAAAATTGTGTGCATCAGAAATTAATTATGTGCCTACTTGAATGACATACTTATTGATCTATGCTAAAGGAAGAATAATTCCTCGAAATGTAGGTGAAGTAGGAGCAATCTTCCATACACAGCGGGGCTGTAACACAAAATCCCAGGTCATGCACTAAACGAAGCAGTTCGGAAATCGCAAACGTCAAGAAAAGTCAAACAAGAAGAATAGGTTCATTGCCTCCAAGGGAACCAGTCGTTCTGAGACAAACAGCCAAACGAAGGAATGCGCCTCTTATTGTAGAATATGCTGAATACTTGGCAAACACTCATTCAGAGGGCCGCCACCAGACCTCTCTGAAGATACAGAAAAATCACCAAATCTGTCCCTTGGATGAAGTTGCTAATCCCAAAGAGGTTTTCTCCTAGGAACATGACATTAATTCCTTAAAACCGGAGTTAAATCCAGTAGCAAGGATTGATGCCCATCTCCTAGGAATCAACACTGAATGGGGAGCAACTCAAAAGTCCCGCGGTTAAAATTGCTAAGCCCACCGAAGAAGCACCTTCTTATGTGACCTTCCTAGGTGTTGGACAAGAGTTTCCAACTTGAAAAAAAAAACTCAATGAGGTAAACCAATGTCTATGTCCTAAGGTAAGGCAAAAAGTCGGAAAATCCGACATGTCCTGAAATGGAAAAATTGCCGATTTCAAAGGGCGCCTACCTTGGTAGGTAAAAACACGAATTCTTCCCTCCGAATCGAAAGCTCGATTAGATGAATGAGTGTCCGTTCCTCCAATGAAGCATAAAATGGGGAAGGATTAAACATGCTAGAAGGACCAGCGAGGGTATCCTTTCTAGGACCCATTTGAATAACTAAAACAATCAAATGGGGCCTAAAATGGATCGAAAATCTTTAACCCAAGCCCTCCCCGGGGGCACGTATTCAAAACCGATCTCGGGATTGAATACTAATAAATAAAATACACCAAACGCGCTTATAATAACACAAATTCGTAACAACCTTCGATAAGAGACAAACCTAAAAAGATAACTAAATCTTAACCGTAATAATAACAATAGAAAATCGGGTGCAACACAACGATTAACAAAGCGCCCGGGCGAATGTGTAAATTAGAAAACAAAGGTGCAACGTACGATGCACCCGCGCACAAGATAAACAAATTCCGTAGCAGAAAACCGTAGTAAGATAAAGTCCAAAAAAAAACCTAAAAGAGTCACGAACTAAAACGTACGAGAATAAGTGAGGCCGGCTCCCGCATTTACAAGCCAAACTAAAAAGTATCATATGAAAATCAAAATCAAAACAGGTGAAGCATTGGCAGGCCACAAATACTCAGATAAGATAGGAAATGATCCTATCCCTAGACTCCAGGGCCTCGACAAGTCTGTGCCTATCTTCCTCCAAAGCATGAAGTCGTTCAAGATTCTCCCTATTAGACTGCTGAAGGTCTTCGACCAGGGAGTGCTAACCACCCATTTGCTCCACAATGTAGTCTCTGGCTGCCAGGATGAGACCTTCAACCGGATGCGGACGTGGTTCCAACTGACTGAATTCGGCCAATATGGTATCCTTCATGACATCCATCTTACCTGCAATAATCCATCTGTCAAAGGGGTCTATGTACACACCAGAGCGCAAATTAGCTGGACGTTGGGCGACAAAGTCCTCTGCAAGATCAAGGTGACAAGGGTTGGGGACAGGAAGAGGCTCCGGTACAGATGCAGGATCTAACGTGATGGATGAAGAGACCATGCAATTAACAGCGGTCTGCATATCTGAGTCAGAAAGTCCGTTCAACGAATAATAACTATGAGCACCGTCCTCACTAAAGATCTCCTTACCCCAGGACGTCTTTTTGCTACCAGTCCTCCTTGGCGTTTTCTTCCTGAGCTTCCTAGACATAAGAAATTCCATCCTTGGGAGACCTGCTTTAGAAGAGGTCAGTACGAACACAAATAACAGCCACGGAAAGAGAAACAACTTGGTCGGACTCAAGCATAGATGAATTTTTTCAACCAGAGAAACCTGGGGCATTTTGCTAAACAGTTTATGAACAAATACCAAGCATCGATATTCCAAAGAAAAGCGTCGGATGGCCCTTATCTGTTAAGGATAGGTACAGAAAGGGTATTTGCGCTTTATAAATCTTTACCTAGAAAGATCATGGCTTCTCGAAGAAGATCACTCAAGATAAACAGACGCTACTGCATGCCAAGAGCAAAATGGTAAAATGAGCAAGCTAAAGCCTTTTGAGGAAGAATCAAGGCAGAACTGTCAGGCATAGATTTCCTGATTGAAAACCCTTAGGGAAGCGTAGCCGTGACCTCAGATTTCTTTTGAGATGCAAATACGAAATAAAGCAGGTTAAAGATGAATAAGGGAGACCTAAGGGCATTCATCTAGATAATTTATGCCACGTCAACCTAGTATCTGACTACACGAAAGTGTCTCATTAAGTCCCAGTTGGCATCCCAAGATTCAGCTATTCGCACAGTAATCAAGAAAGTACAACAAGCCTCTCGCACGTAGGGAAAAACAATGCCAGTCAGCTACAACAAAGCGGCCCCAACCCTTGCACGAACGACTTCTCACCAAGTCAGGATAAACCTACCACCCAATGTGCGATCAAATATATTGAAGCCCATAATTCCTTACCAAAAAGAAATCATGGACTTCGAAGGGCAAGTGTTAATCCCTTAAAAAAAACATACACACATTGGGCAGAGGGGTACAAGGCAGGTATTATCAGCGTTGGTCATTCATAACACAACCGCACTAAGCAGGATCCAAATATCAAGCCCAATGCAGGTCAAGTCTATCAGTGCGACCGGGCCATGAGAAGCATGACTCGACAAAAATGAAGGCTGCACATCAAGAGAACCGCTCAGGCGCAAAAATAAGACAGGTCACTCGCTTTGCACGAGCTAGAGTGACCTCGTAAGTATAACCATAAAGCCAAGCGGCATCATGCAAAGGAAACAAGAGGATGAGCGTCCTTGGTTCAAGAAGGGCGATCGCGTGAGGAACAAAGGAGGATCGATCTCAGCGCCACACTCCGCTCTTACGAAATCTATCAAAGCATCTGCGCCCGCACTTAAGGACCCGCTCAGCTATTCGAGACACTCAGCAAGTCGTCCGCGCATAATACTGAATATGATATAGGCAGCTGGCTACAGCTGTCCAGTGGCATGGTTGTAATTAGTAGAATGAACAACCCACAGCCAGGATAAACACATTCCAGATCATTTACCAAGAAGAGTTCACCTACAAATACAGGATGGCTACCCACGTTTAAGGGGGCTTTTCGGGGGGAGGGGGGAACCATGAAGTGCTGCTAAACTTCAAACTCAACCACAGATCTAGCCATGGCATTAAGTACCATTATAGAGTGAAGGCATCTTCTCTCTTAGTCATTCATCCATCCTTCTTCTCCTCAAGTTCCATTATTGTCATGTATAATTATTTAGATCGAAACACATAAACGAGGGTATATTGAGTAGATATATAGATGTATGAGGTCGGAGAACTGATGTACTGTGTAATTCTCAATATAAGACAGGAAACTGCTTTCATAGTGGACGTAAGCCTCGTTAACAGCTGAACCACTCCAAATCTCGTCTCTACTTTACTTTTTTCTCGCATTTTTACTGTTTATTGCTAACCGGACATGGTTCCATTTATTTCTTACCAAATTGGTGAAGAACAGTTTAGTACCTTGGGTGTTTAGACCAATTTTGGTGTAAACATTTTGGTGCCAACCGTGGGGCCGTGTTTTGCCTTTTTTTTTCTTTTCAGATCTGACAAAATTTTCCGAGAAACATCGTGCTTTCAATCATGAGCATGCTAAGGAGAACTGCCAATGAAGCCAACAACCCTAGCAGCGACATCAACACCGTCATGCCACTGGATGGCGACTCCGATGAAGGGGAGCCACCGGAAATCAAGGAGATTGTAACCAGGGAAAGTATGGAGGAAGCGGTGACAGGATTAATGAGTCAGATAACAATTGCAAGTAACGCGATGATGATGTAGCTCGAGTAGTTACTCACTATCCAAGCCGCTACCGCAAAAGCCGCTCTAAGCGCCACTTGTTCCTCGCTGACTCAGACGAATCATGGATCAGAAACAGAATTCCCCGCTTCACATTCAAGACAGCGGGATTCCATTCCAAGAGTTGCACGTTGCACCAATCCGAACTAAAAGGGGGGCAAAACACCTATAAACGTTTACTCTGATGATGCGATCGCAGAGCGGGAAGACAATCCTGCTGCTATGAAGACGTCCCTGCCGGAAGGATGCCCAGATTCCTTATCCCTAGTCCACGAAGGCGCATTTAGATCGAGGGTTGATGGTGAAAAAAGTGGTCAACTCATGGATTCGACCAACAAGCGAGAGTACATCTCACGAATGGTGTAAGCAATTATGGAAGAAAGCCTAAGGAGGAAGGATGACCAGAAAGAATGGGAATCATTCCCAGCTAAAACCCCACTCACCGAGAGGACTAAGAAAACTGTATACTGACAAAGGTTCAAACCACCATCGTTGCAGCCTTACGACGGGACAACTGACCCCGATATATTTCTATGTAAATATGACCAGTACATGAATAGAGCATACGCTACTGATGAAATCAAATGCCTATATTTCCCAACTTACCTAGAAGGTGTGGCTTATCTTTGGTTCACAAAGCTGCCACCGCGGTCTGTGGACAATTTCATGACGTTGGCTAGGCTATTCAATGAGCAGTTTAGATCCTAGGCGTTAGAAGCTCCGAATGCTACGGAGCTAGATGAACTACAGCAATGTTCAGGAGAGCCCATCAGAGTTTTTCTCACTCTCTTTGATGTTGCATTGGCTAAAGTCAAGGATCCCGAACCCACCATGATCTTAATGGCTCTCAAAAAGGGCATATGCAGGAAAACCAAGTTAGGACGATGGATCAAGAAAAAGAAACCAAGTACACTCGAACGGTTACTCAGCAAAGCCGAAAAATATGCAAGTACTGAAGAGTGAAATGCACATGCAGAGAAGAATGGAAAGGTCTAAGGCAACTCGGATGATCAAAAAAGGAGCAGCGAAAAAGAAGACGGTCTGCAAAGAAGAAGCTACGCTTTTTCAAGAACTCTGAATTCACTTAATGATTCCGTGGGAAATATATTCATGGCAACTAGAGGCACCGAAGGATATCCGGTCTCAAAACAAAGACCCGTCAGAGATGCCGCCATGGAGTCAGAAAATTTTTGTTGTTTCCACAAATAGCTGGGGCACGATACCGATGAATGCAGGCACCTAAAATCTGTAATCGAGGGCTGATCAGGAAAGGCCAGCTGTAACAATATGTACGAGATCAAAAGAGCTATCCCGACTCTTCTCAAACAAGGGGCAACACACCTTAGAAAGGAAAGGGCCCAGACCAATTCAAGGAGGATGCTCATCAGAGGGACCAACCGCTAATACCTCAACAATGGAGCGTTAAACTAAAGCTCTCATTATCTTACCTCATTTCCCTAATTTTATCTTGTTATCGAAACTTTTTTAACTTGCTTTATTAATCACTATGTCCATGTTGAGCAATGGTTTACCTACAAAAATTGTGTGCATCAAAAATTAATTATGTGCCTACTTGAATGACATACTTATTGATCTATGCTAAAGGAAGAATAATTCTTCGAAATGTAGGTGAAGTAGGAGCAATCTGCCATACATCGCGGGGCTATAACATAAAATCCCATGTCATGCACTTATCGAAGTAGTTCGAAAATCGCAAACGTCAAGAAAAGTCAAACAAGAGGAATAGGTTCATTGCCTCCAAGGGAACCATTCATTCTGAGACAAACAACCAAACGAAGGAATGCTCCTCTTATTGTGGAATATGCTGAATACTTGGCAAACACTCATTCAGAGGGCCGCCACCAAACCTCTCCGAAGATACAGAAAAATCACCTAATCTGTCCCTTGGATGAAGTTGCTAATCCCAAAGAGGTTTTATCCTAGGAATAGGACATTAATTCCTTAAAACCAGAGTTAAATCCAGTAGCAAGGATTGATGCCCATCTACTAGGAATCAACGCTGAATGGGGAGCAACTCAAAAGTCCCACGGTTAAAATTGCTAAGCCCAGCGAAGAAGCACCTTCTTAGGTGACCTTCCTAGGTGTTGGACAAGAGTTTCCAACTTGAAAAAAAAAACTCAATGAGGTAAACCAATGTCTATGTCCTAAGGTAAGGCAAAAAGTCGGAAAATCCGACATGTCCTGAAATGGAAAAATTGCCGATTTCAAAGGGCGCCTACCTTGGTAGGTAAAAACACGAATTCTTCCCTCCGAATCGAAAGCTCGATGAGATGAATGAGTGTCCGTTCCTCCAATGAAGCATAAAATGGGGAAGGATTAAACATGCTAGAAGGACCAGCGAGGGTATCCTTTCTAGGACCCATTTGAATAACTAAAATAATCAAATGAGGCCTAAAATGGATCGAAAATCTTTAACCCAAGCCCTGCCCGGGGGCAAGTATTCAAAACCGATCTCGGGATTGAATACTAATAAATAAAATACACCAAACGCGCTTATAATAACACAAATGCGTAACAGCCTTCGATAAGCGACAAACCTAAAAAGATAACTAAATCTTAACCGTAATAATAACAATAGAAAATCGGGTGCAATCGAATGATTAACAAAGCGCCCGGGCGAATGTGTAAATTAGAAAACATAGGTGCAACGTACGACGCACCCACGCGCAAGATAAACAAATTCCGTAGCAGAAAACCGTAGTAAGATAAAGTCCAAAAAAAACCCTAAAAGAGTCACAAACTAAAACGTACGAGAATAAGTGAGGCTGGCTCCCGCATTTACAAGCCAAACTAAAAAATATCATATGAAAATCAAAATCAAAACAGGTGAAGCATTGGCAGGCTACAAATACTCAGATAAGATAGGAAATGATCCTATACCTATCCTTAAAGAGTCACAAACTAAAACGTACGAGAATAAGTGAGGCTGGCTCCCGCATTTACAAGCCAAACTAAAAAATATCATATGAAAATCAAAATCAAAACAGGTGAAGCATTGGCAGGCTACAAATACTCAGATAAGATAGGAAATGATCCTATACCTAGACTCCAGGGCCTCGACAAGTCTATGCCTATCTTCCTCCAAAGCATGAAGTCATTCAAGATTCTCCCTATTTGACTACTGAAGGTCTTCGACCAGGGAGTGCCAACCACCCATTCGCTCCACAATGTAGTCTCTGGCTGCCATGACGAGACCTTCAACCGGATGCGGACGTGGTTCCAACTGATTGAATTCGGCCAATATGGTATCCTTCATGACATCCATATTACCTGCAATAATTCATCTGTCAAAGGGGTCTACGTACACACCAGAGCGCAAATTAGCTGGATGCTGGGCCACAAAGTCCTCAGCAAGATCAAGATGACAAGGGTTGGGGACAGGAAGAGGCTCCGGTACAGATGCAGGATATAACGTGATGGATGAAGAGACCATGCAACTAACAGCGGTCTGCATATCTGAGTCAGAAAGTCCATTCAGCGAATAATAACTATGAGCACCGTCCGCACTAAAGATCTCCTTACTCCGGGACGTCTTTTTGCTACCAGTCCTCCTCGGCGTTTTCTTCCTGAGCTTCCTAGACATAAGAAATTCCATCCTTGGGAGACCTGCTTCAGAAGAGGTCAGTACGAACACAAATAATAGCTACGGAAAGAGAAACAACTTGGTCAGACTCAAGCATAGATGAATTTCTTCAACCAGAGAAACCTGGGCCATTTCGCCAAACAATTTATGAACAAATACCAAGCATCAATATTCCAAAGAAAAGCATCGGATGGCCTTTATCTGTTAAGGATAGGTACAGAAAGGGTATTCGCGCTTTATAAATCTTTATGTAGAAAGATCATGGCTTCTCGAAGAAGATCACTCAAGATAAACAGACGCTACTGCAGGCGAAGAGCAAAATGGTAAAATGAGAAAGATAAAGCCTTTTGAGGAAGAATCAAGGCAGAAATGTCAGGCATAGATTTCCTGATTGAAAACCCTCAGGGAAGCGCAGACGTTACCTAAGATTTCTTTTGAGATGCAAAAACGAAATAAAACATGTTAAAGATGAATAAGGGAGACCTAAGGGCATTCATCTAGAGAATTTACGTCACGTCAACCTAGTATCCGACTACACGAAAGTGTCTCATTAAGTCCCAGTTGGCATCCCAAGATTCATCCATTCGCACAGTAATCAAGAAAGTACAACAAGCATCTCGCCTCTAGGGAAAAACAATGCCAGTCTGCTACAACAAAGCGGCCCTAGCCCTTGCACGAACGACTTCTCACCAAGTCAGGATAAACCTACCACCTAATGTGCGATCAAATATACCGAAGCCCATAATTCCTTATCAAAAAGAAACCGCAGACTTCGAAGGGCAAGTGTTAATCCCTAAAAAAACCATACACACATTGGGCAGAGGGGTACAAGGCGGGTCTTATCAGCGTTGGTCATACATAATACAACCGCACTAAGCAGGATCCAAATCAAGCCCAATGCAGGTCAAGTCCATCAGTACGACCGGGCCATGAGAAGCACGACTCGACAAAAATGAAGGCTGCACATTATGAGAACTGCTCAGGCGCTAAAATAAGACAGGTCACCCGCTTTGCACGAGCTAGAGCAACCTCGTAAGTATAACCATAAAGCCAAGCGGCACCATGCAAAGGGAACAAGAGGACGAGCGTCCTTGGTTCAAGAAAGGCGATCGCGTGAGGAACAAAGGAGGATTGATCTCAGCTCCACACTTCGCTCTTACGAAATCTCTCAAAGCATCTGCGCCCGCACTTAAGGACCTGCTCAGCTATTCGAGACACTCAGCAAGTCGTCCGCGCATAACACTGAATATGATATAGGTAGCTGGCTACAGCTGTCCAATGGCATGGTTGTAATTAGCAGAATGAACGACCCATAGTCAGGATAAACAGATTCTAGATCATTTACCAAGAGGAGTTCACCTATAAATACAGGATGGCTACCCATGTTTAAGGGGGATTTTCGGGGGGAGGGGGGGACCATGAAGTGCTGCTAAACTTCAAACTCAACCACAGATCTGGCCATGGCATCAAGTACCATTTTAGAGTGAAGGCATCTTCTCTCTCAGTCATTCATCCATCCTTCTTCTCTTCAAGCTCCATTATTCTCATGTATAATTATTTAGATCGAAACACATAAACGAGGGTATAATGAGTAGATATAGAGATGTATGATGTCAGAGAATTGATGTACTGTGTAATTCTCATTATAAGACAGGAAACTGCTTTCATACTGGACGTAGGCCTCGTTAACGGCTGAACCACTCCAAATCTTGTCTCTACTTTACTTTTTCTCGCATTTTTACTGTTTATTGCTAAACGGACACGGTTCCATTAATTTCTTACCGAATTGGTGAAGTACAGTTTAGTACCTTGGGTGTTTAGACCAATTTTGGTGTAAACAGCGGTAAAACCTTATAAATTGGAAAAGGTCAAAAGAGAAAAATGGATTAAGAATATATATATATAGTTTAGAGAATTGACTTTGTGGGAGTGTCTAAGAAAGCCTAGGTAACTTGGAAACCCGCTTTGAGTCTAACCCCATTGTTAACTTTTAAGAACTTGAAATTGTAAAAGCTTTTGGAAGAAGGTTTATAGTATTTTTAAGTTTTGATCTTAAAAGTTACAGTTTTAAAAATATGTAAAGGACATATTAAAAAAGTACATATTGAATTTTAATGTAAAATGGGGTATATTTTGGAAACAGTGATTATTTATGAAAATTTTGTCTAAGATAAAATTCTCTCAGTAAAAGGTGCACAATATAGAGCATGTATAGCTCGCTAGTTTTCTTGTTATATTGCATGAAAGGATTAAAAAGCAAAACATAGAAAATGTTGCATTTTGTTGAAAGATAGAATTTTCAATAAAGAACGCTTTGAAATCTCTATTCATTTGACAATCAACTTTGGTAAGTTGTTTTAAAAAGAGAAAAAAAAATTGGGTAGAAAAAACAAGTTGTAGAAACTAAGAATAGAGTTGATATTTGCACCTTGTAGTAAGTAACTGAATTGAATTGTAAGTAAGAGCAGTTGTAAACTTGATGGAGAAATAGTTGTCCTTGTCTACAACGATTTTTATGATTTGAAAAAAATATGATGATTTGCATTTCTATAAGATGACATGTTTTTATGGTTTGGAAAAAATAAGTTTTGATGAGGAAAATAAAGTTTTGTAACTTTTAACTTTTAGAAGAAAAGTGAAATAAAAAGGCCAAACCTGTTTTAAAATGTATGGAGTAGGTAAGTATTAGTGCCTAGGGGAAAATGGGAAATTTTTTTGACGCTACGGACTAAATAGCAAGAATTATCTTGGAATAATGGTAAGTTCCCGTAGAATGAGTAAGCATTGAAATGTATGGAGAGGTACACATATAAGGAAAATTAAGCATATAAGGAAGTATACAAATATATGTATACATGTATATGAAAACATATGCGTATATATGTGCAAATGTATGTGTGTATATATATATATATATTGTAACGTCCCAGATTTTTAGCTGTTTTACACTAAATATTTGAATTTATTTTAAAATGTCGGATTAGAAATATAAATGAATTTATTATTGAACTTATTGATTTAATAATCGATATACGATTAATATCGAAGATATTGAATCATCGTAGTACGGAAAACAAAATATTTGAATTCAGGGTTAAAACTGAATTGCAACAATTCTATTAATTAATATAGATTCTACTCGAATTAAAACGATAATAATAATATATTATCGATGAATTTAACTATTTGAAATCGAATTATATTTTAAATCAAATTTAATTTAAACTGTTAATTTAAATTGTTATTTCCTCTATATAGTCGAATTTAAATTCTAGAATCAGTTCCGTGAACTTTAGAGTAACGCCATAATTTGAGAATGTCGATCGTTATGTTGAAATAGCGGGTCGACATTTTTAATTAAGGGATCGTGAGATATTTTGGTTATATAATTAAAAACAATATATAATCAAAATTTGCATCATCCCACAAATATTTATTTTCTCCCCAACAACTACAGCTTCGCCTTTCATTTCGTGTACGAAATGTTCCCAGCTATATTTCTAAGAAAAAAAAAAATTAATGGCCGACCAATTTTCTCCCTAAGCAGACGCCTTATATTTTACTTGAGCAGAAGTTCTTGTTCCCTGTTCGCTCATATAAACAATCGCAACCCTTCCTTCACTCAGCTCATTTCATTTGCCTTTTGTTTTTCCAATCATTCGGAAATCTAAACCACCGTAAATAAAAAAAGAAAAAAAGGGAAAATGAAATCAAAATCATGAAGGCCCCGAGGTCCCCTAAGGCTCGATATCGGGACCAAGACGCTCACATGCATTGATGGGATAGGGAGATTATCATGGAGCCGCCACTACTTGTTAATGGGTTTCCGTCCTTTATCGATGGGCGCACAGTTGGTCATCGGTGGTATTGTATACTTAGGGTTTGGCTTCCTGGAAATCGTGATGGGGTAATTTGGAGGAACGATGGTCAGCAGATGGGCGTGGCGCTCGTTTTCATTTCATAATGGGTTTGGAAATTGCCGGTTTTATCTTTGTCCATGATCATAAGTGGTGCAAGCGCTATCTGATAAGGCAAAAATGTGAATGGAGTTTGATGTATTAAGGGAAGGAAAGCATGACATCTTGAGGGATAAAACCAGCAACAGATTTTAGGAACAGAGGAGAGCCATAACGGAGAGTAAATTCTATTTTTACAACCTCTGTTTCACATCTCTGCCTTCATTTATACAATTAGCTGTTGTTAGATAATGGTTGTGTATATGTCATTTACATATGAGTATAAACAAAAGTGTTTTGTGAAAGATTGGAACTAGGAATAGTTTTGATGCCATTATTTTTGGATGCTGAATACCCTGTTCTGCTAAGATAAGGAGATTTAACAACACTTCACCTAGAATGTACACCCCTAACGTCTACGCCAAGCATGTGCATACACACCCAAGTACATCTTTAGACAGTAAGAAAATTTATTTTCTTGCATGAAACTACCGGTTGCTAATTTCCAGTAATATTCTATTAACTGTAAAAAGGGAAATTTCTTGAATCAGATGACATATCCACTTAGTAGTTGCTGAGCTAAATGACCAGTACGTATTATATTGATGCTTGGGTTGAGCAGAGGCATTATATGGGGTTTTGTGGGTTATAGCCTTCTTTTACTTAAAAACTAAAATAAATTAAGGGTATATTTATCCAAGGGTACAAACATAACTAACATTTGTACGATAGCACTAGCAGCTATGTTGCACATTAGTTTCTGAATGGAAGTTTGACTTGAATGCATGAGGGCGAAAATCTGGTGTTGACACACTTTATATAGGGTGACCAACCTGTTTAGATAATACGCATTAAATAATGGTGCCTGGGTATTTTACATGAATTATATTGGGTATAGGTGAAAATTGAAATTAATGTTCATGCATACTAGTTGTATTGAGTGGATTGATGGAAAGTATGAAGAGGAAGGGTCTGGTGAGTTCATGCATGATGCAAGGAGGGATGATGCTGCATATAAGATTATACACGCATGAAAACCTGATGACAGTATTTTTAAGTAGAAGCGTATCTAAATGAATGCACCCATGAAGAAGTAAATTCCTAGCTAGTGATAGCATATTTAAATGAAGAAAGCAAATGTTTCCCTGGAGATAAGTGTGTGAAGTGTGAATTGTTATCCAGTTGGGGTTGGTGAGTAAAGAAATTCATCTATTTACCCAGAGTAGGAAAACAACTTGTAAATAGTTATATTTGGCAAGATAAGGGTTGCATGCGAAATGTTGTAGTGTATAAAACATTGCTATTTATATGAAAGAAGAAAGGAGAAGTAGTAGGAGAGCCAAAAGAAAGAAGATGTGTCAGCAGTAAGAAGTAGGACGTATACAACAACAATAGTAAAAGTGGTGGCCGCGTCATACAAGACAAGGTGTAAACCAGTTAAACGAGAAAGTAAGAGAGTGGGCCGAACCTTTGGGCCTTGTTGGGTTTCGAAAATTTAAAACAATATATATATATATATATATATGTATATATGTATGTATATATATATATATATAAGAACTAAACTAACGCAGCAAGTTATGAAAAAGGAATCTAAGAAATTAAAAGAGAAAGGAGAAGTAATGGAGAGATTATAAGAAGAGGGGGACAGAACTAAGAAGAGGGAAATGAGGTGCGTGTAGGCTAGGAAATAAGTAAAGGGATATTGGGCTGAAATATAATTGGGCCAAGTAAATAGAAATGAAAAGAATTAAAAGATATGAGGTAATTGGGCTTGGGCTGGTTGATTTAAATAGGAAAGCAAATATAGAAGAAACAAAAACAAAGATAAGGAGAGAAAATATAGAAAAGAAAATTAGAAAAAGAAATGTAGGATGAAAAAAATAAAAGTAAGAAACAGACCTGAAATCTATAAATAATTTAAATAAATAAGTATACATATTATATAAATATATGTATAAATAAGATAAATAGTCGATGACTCGACTATAAACCCATACAGAAAGAAGAACTGGGTTTGTTGAATTTTATGAAATATAACTATACAGTCTAACAACAAAATAATTGTTGCAATTAACGAACTAACATTATTGAATTCATTTCCATGTGCGAAGCACGGGCCTTCCAGTTAGATAATTAAATAATGTGTGTAGTTGTTTATTTACAAATATAAAGAAGTCATAGTCAAATACCTGGATTATAAATAATATAGAAAGATCTGATTCTATTTTGGTCGAAGTTATTAAAAGAATATATGGTAGATTTAATATATGAAATGAAAATAGAAATGCAAAGGCTTGGAATGATAGAAATTTGATCGACTATCTGTGCTATCTGTATTGGGCCAAGGAAGCAAAAATATTGAATTGTTATTCAATCGATTTAAAGTTGATTATTGGTTTCTTTTAAAGAAAGGAATGTTTCATATTAAAGATTTTATATAAATCAGTTTCCTTAAATAACATATGACTTTAAAAGACATACGCTGATCGTTTCGAAGAGACCGGGATTTATATTCCACTTTGATTCAATCTATATGTTGCGTGTCATAAATTATTAAAGATAATTGAAGACAAAGACATGCAAGGGCTATTTTTTTATGAAATAGTGCCTTCGGTTTGTCCAGTCCCAGGACAACTTGTATGGATGAATGTCTGACAGAGTATTTCCAACGGTCACGCCCGTTGATTTTTACGAATATACCAAGTTGGTAGGGAGAAGGTAACTTCTCTTTATTTTACACCTAGTCTGTATTTGTATAATCAATATGTGATTACGGATTTGACAATGTGGAATTCAAAGTGAACGGTGGACAGGTGTTCTAGAAGATAATGTAGCCTCAAGCTTCACAACCGGGAAATGACAGAAATCGGGCAGGCAGCATGGCTAGGTGGGTCATTCCCAAGCAGGGTGTATTATCACCATCTAGGGAAATTCCTTTTTGTCTTCTTAATCTATATTTCGCTGTTGTAGCATTCAGTAGTGGTTGATGATCACAACCTTAGGGTGATAATACATTCGCTACACTCAAGCTGAATGAGTGGGCGGTCATGTATGGCCAGGTTGCAAGACGTTGTTGTTGAACCCCAGTGTATCCCCTTTAGAGTACACTGATCGGCAGGTGGTCCCATATCTTGTCATAGTTGAAATCCAATCTCTAATAAGCGCCCTGCGGTTTTTGATTTTATATTATATATGTGGAGCGCGAGATGCAAACATTCCGCTAGATGGTTATTTATTTGATAAAAACTGTCATAATATCAGATGATTTTGATATCAAAAAGGTTTTGGATTATAGTAAGGTAAAAACCATCCTCGTTTATGTGTGGGCTGCTCTTACAATTATCTTTTCTTTTGAAAGGTTTTCTAAAGTTAAATCAATCTGTTCTCATGAGAGAAAAACCCCCATTCCATATTTTTCTTGCTTTCAAACTATTTTGAATGAGTTTTGAAAATAATAAAGCACTTATTCACTTCGGACACTGGAAAATAACCCTAATGATAAAGCGCACCGCCATCAGTGTTCATTTTCGAGTCTCTAAGTGATGGATTGCTACCATAGTAAAATTCTAATGAAAATTGGTTTGAAAGAAAACAAGTTGTTTTGGAAAGTTCAAACATATTGAATTTTCGATAGTTATATATTTATCTATTTGTATATTTATATGATTTCAAAAAGGATTTGAAATAAATACCGGGTATTTGAATTCTGAAATTTGAAATTTAACTTAAGCGAGTTAAATGAATTAAAATGAATAATTTGATTAGAATCAAAATTTGAATGAGTTTAAATTCATATGAACAGAATACTGAGTTATAAAAGAGTAGGTTTTTGAAAACTTAACGGGTATGCGGCATTTCTTCTACCTTATTAATTTCGGGGACGAAATTCTTTTAAGGGGGAAAGAATGTAACGTCCCATATTTTTAGCTGTTTTACACTGAATATTTAAATTTATTTTAAAATGTTGGATTAGAAATATAAATGAATCTAATATTGAACTTATCGATTTAATAATCGATATACGATTAATATCGAAGATATTAAATCATCGTAATATGAAAAACAAATATTTGAATTCAGGATTAAAACTGAATTGAAACAATTCTATTGATTAATATAGATTCTAGTTGAATTAAAATGATAATAATAATATATTATCGGTGAATTTAATTGTTTAAAATTTAATTATATTTTAAATCAAATTTAATTTAAACTATTAATTTAAATTGTTATTTCCTCTATACAGTCGAATTTAAATTCTAGAATTAGTTCCGTGAACTTCAGAGTAGCGTCATAATTTGGGAACATCGAATCGTGAGATATTTTGTTTATATAATTAAAAACAATATCTAATCAAAATTTGCATCATCCCACAAATATTTATTTTCTCCCCAACAACTACAGCTTCGCCTTTCATTTCGTGTACGAAATGTTCCCAGCTTCATTTCTAAGGGAAACAGAAAAAATTTAATGGCCGACCAATTTTCTCCCTACACAGACACCTTATATTTTCCTTGCGCAGAAATTCTTGTTCTCTGTTCGCTTATACAAACAATCGCAACCCATCCTTCACTTAGCTCATTTCATTTGCCTTTTTTTTCAATCATTTGGAAATCTAAACCACCGTAATAAAATAAAATAAAAAGGAAAAATGGAAATCAAAATCGTGAAGGCCCTGAGGTCCTCTAAAGCTTGATATCGGGACCAAGATGCTTGCATGCATTGATGGGATGGGGTGATTATCGTGGAGCCGCCACTGACTTGTTAACGGGTTTCCGTCCTTTATCGATGGTTGCACAGTTGGTCATCGGTGGTATTGTATACTTAGGGTTTGGCTTCCTGGAAATCGCGATGGCGTAATTTGGAGGAACGATAGTCAACAGATGGGTGTGATTCTCTTTTTCATTTGGTAACGGGTTTGGAAATTGCTGGTTTAATCTTTGTCTATGATCATAAGGGGTCCAAGCGCTGTCTGATAAGGCAAAAATGGGAATGGAGTTTGATGTATTAAGGGACGGAAAGTATGAAATCTGGAGGGATAACCAGCAACAGATTTAAAGAACAGAGGAAAGCCATAACGGTGAGTAAACTCTATTTTCACAACCCCTGTTTTAAATCTTTGTATTCAAGCTATTGTTAGATAATGACCGTTGTTAGATAATGGCTGTGTATATGTCATTTACATATGAGTATAAACAATAGTGTTTTGTGAAAGATTGGAACTGGGAATAGTTTTGATGTCATTATTTTTAGATGCTGAATACCCAATTCTGCTAAGATAAGGAGATTTAACAACACTTCACCTAGAATGTACACCTCTAACATCTACACCAAGCCTGTGCATACACACCCAAGTACATCTTTAAACAGTAAGAAAAATTATTTTCTTGCATGAAACTACTGGTTGCTAATTTCCAGTAATATTCTATTAACTGTAAAAAGAAAAATTTCTTGAATCATATGACATATCCACTTAGTAGTTGCTGAACTAAATGACTAGTACGTATTATATTGATGCTTGGGTTGAGCAGAGGTATCGTATGGGGTTTTGTGGGTTTTAGCCTTCTTTTACTTAAAAACTAAAATAAATTAAGGATATGTTTATCCAAAGGTTCAAACATAACTAACATTTGTATGATAGCACTAGCAGCTATGCTGCAAATTAGTTTCTGAGTGGAAGTTTTACTTGAATGCATGAGGGCGAAATCTGGTGTTGACACATTTTATATAGGGTGACCAACCTGTTTAGATAATACGCATTAAGCAATGGTGCCTGGGTGTTTTACAGAATTATACTAGGTAATGGGTGTGGCATTAGGTGTCCATGCGTACTAGTTGTACAGAGTGGATTGTGGAAAGTATAAAGGGGAAGGGTCTGATAAGTTCATACACGATGCAAGGAGGGATGGTGCTGCATCTGGGATTATACACACATGAAAACCTAATGACAATATTTTTAAGTAGAAGCATATCTAAATGAATGCACCCATGAAGATGTAAATTCCTAGCTAGTGATAGCATATTTAAATGAAGAAAGTAACTATGTCTCTGGAGATAAGTGTGTGAAGTGTGAATTGTTATCCTGTTGGGGTTGATGCGTAAAGAAATTCAACTATTTACACAAAGCAGGAAAACAAATCGTAAATGGTTATATTTGGCCAGATAAGGATTACATGCGAAACGTTGTAGTGTACACAACATGCTATTTGTATGAAAGAAGAAAGGAGAAGCAGTAGGAGAGCCAAAAGAAAGAAGGTGTGTTAGCAGTAAGAAGTAGGACGTATACACCAGCAGCAGTAAAAAGTGGTGGCCGCGACACACAAGAGAAGGTGTAAACCGGTTAGACGAAAAAATAAGAGAGTGGGCCGAACCATTAGGCCTTGTTGGGTTTCAAAAATAAAAAAAAAGGAATATATATATATATATATATATATATATATATATATGAACTAAATTAACACAGCAAGTTATGAAAAAGGAATCTGAGAAATTAAAAGAGATAGGAGAAGTAGTGGAAAGATTAGAAGAAGAGGTGGACGGAACTAAAAAGAGGGAAATGAGGTGCGTGTGGGCTAGGAAAGAAGTAAAGGGATATTGGGCTGAAATATAATCAGGCCAAGTAATAGAAATGAAAAGAATTAAAAGAGATGAGGTAATTGGGCTTGGGTTGGTTGATTTAAATAGGAAAGCAAATATAGAAGAAATAAAAAGGAAGATAAGGAGAGAAAATATAGAAAAGAAAATTAGAAAAAGAAATGTAGGATGAATAAAATAAAAGTAAGAAAGAGATGTGAAATCTATATATAATTTAAATAAATAAATATACATATTATATAAATATGTGTATAAATAAGAAAAATAGTTGATGACCCGACTATGGACCCATACAAAAAGAAGAATTGGGTTTGTTGAATTTTATGAAATATAACTATGCAGTCTAACAACAAAATAATTGTTGCAATTAACGAACTAACATTATTGTATTCATTTCCGTGTGCGAAGCACGGGCCTTCTAGTTAGATAATTAAATAATGTGTGTAGTTGTTTATTTACAAATATAAAGAAGTCATAGTCAAATACTTGGACCATAAACAATACAAAAAGATCTGATTCTGTTTTGGTCGAAGTTATTAAAAGAATATATGATCGATTTAATATATGAAATGAAAATAGAAATGCAAAGGCTTGGAATGTTAGAAATTTGATCGACTATCTGTGCTATTTGTATTGAGCCAAGGAAGCTAAAATATTGAATTGTTATTCAATTAATTTAAAGTTTATTAATGGTTTCTTTTAAAGCAACGAATGTTTCGTATTAAAGATTTTATATAAACCAGTTTCCTTAAATATCATATGACTTTAAAAGACATACGCTGATTGTTTCGAAGAGACAAGGATTTATATTCCACTTCGATTCGATCTATGTATACATTGCGTGTCATAAATTATTAAAGATAATTGAAGACAAACATATGCAAGGGCTATTTTGTTTATAAAATAGTGCCTTCGGTTTGTCCAGTCCCAGGACAACTTGTATGGACGAATGTCTGATAGAGTATTATCAACGGTCACGCCCGTTGATTTTTACGAATATACCAAGTTGGTGGGGAGAAGGTAATTTCTCTTTATTTTACACCAAGTGTGTATTTGTATAATCAATATGTGATTAGGGATTTGACAATATGGCATTCAAAGTGAACGGTGGACAGGTGTTCCAGAAGATAACGTTGCCTCAAGCCTTACAACCAGGAAATGACAGAAATTAGGCAGGCAACATGGCTAGGTGGGTCATTCCCAAGCAGGGTGTATTATCAACATCTAGAGAAATTCCTTTTTGTCTTCTTAATCTATATT
Source organism: Allium sativum (assembly GCA_030737875.1). Lineage (NCBI taxonomy): Eukaryota > Viridiplantae > Streptophyta > Magnoliopsida > Asparagales > Amaryllidaceae > Allium > Allium sativum. Next base: position 297,672,405 of record CM060925.1, on the reverse strand, counting down.
TTGCTGCTGCAGCATTTAGTAGCGGTTGTTGATCACAACCGTGGGGTGATAATACATTCGCTACACTTAAGCTAAATGAGTGGGCGGTCATATGTGGCCAGGTTGCAAGACGTTGTTGTTGAACCCCAATGTATCCCCTCTAGAGTACACTGATCGGCAGGTAGTCCCATACATTGTCATAGTTGAAATCCAATCTCCAATAAGCGGCCTACGGTTTTTGATTTTATACTATATATGTGGAGCGTGAGATGCAAGCATTCCGCTAGACGGTTATTTATTTAATAAAAACTATCATATTATCAGATGATTTTGATATAAAAAAGGTTTTGTATTATAGTAAGGTAAAAACCATCCATGTTTATGTGTGCGCTAGTCTTACTATTATCTTTTCTTCTGAAAGGTTTTCTAAAGTTAAATCAATCTGTTCTCATAAGAGAAAAACCCCCGTTCCATATTTTTCTTGCTTTCAGACTATTTTAAAATTGTTTACTCACACCAGTCCCCTGACTGACCCTGAGTTTATTTTTCTGTGTTTTCCTAAACTCTTGGGTACTCATAACAATTGTTGTGAGTAAACAAGTGATCCAGGTGATAAGTGGAAATCCTTTGGAGTATTTTGGACTAAAAGTTCCGGAGTCAGCCTATTAGTTATATTTATATCTAAGTATCAAGATTGCAAGTTGTATTGGGCTAGTAACCACCTGAGATGTATTATGATGAAGTATTCTATGACATAACAGACTCTGATATGTAATATATTATGTGATATTATATTTTGTTAAATTCCACTATGAGATTCTGATGTTCTTGCTAGTTCTTTTCTCTATCTATTTCTCTTTCTTTAATAATGACACGACTTCCGAGCTCATCGAAAGTCGCGCCGTTACATATATACAAGAGAAAAGTTCAAAATAAGGTTGCAATCAAAGAAATATGGTACGAATTAAATAACGAGATACTAATCAAACATTTAAAAATCAAAAACATCAAAACGGTAAACATCTGCCCAGAAAAGGCTCGTAGGACCCGGGGGTCGACCCTGGGGTCGACACCAACATAGGAGGGTCAACTCTAGGGTCGACACACACAAGGGGGTTGACCCCGGGTTCGACCCACCCCAGATTTGGCAAGATTCATCAATGAATCTAGGCTGTTTTCTTAACCATGTTCGTTGCTGACTCAACGCTGCGTAGCAGGTGATGAGACTAAGAGTTATGAAGGCCGAGGAATTATTGTTGTCATAGGTTCTAGCAGACACAAAGCAGTGGTATGATAGTGATGCCTAAAAGAACGGTTGAATGGTCGAGTACCCCGGGCAGTCATGATGAGCCTAGAAATACGAATCACGTTGGCATATGGAGTTTTTGCTAGAACCGAGGTTTACCCTTAGCCCTTGATGAATGACATGATGTTGAGCCAGTCATATGATCAACGATGGTTTCAAAGCAGGATTGGCGTTGATAGCTAGAATCATGGATAATGATTGTTTTGCTTGTATCATCTTGTGTAGATCATTCAACGTCGAAGGAGATATTTCTCGAGTGCGTGTCTAATGTTGGTTTAGGCCTTCGGGGCATGTGCTTGGGAGATGTCGATATCTATTAGGATGGTCTATGCTTGATAACTAGTTGCCATGAATGTACTATTTGTTTCTAATTGATTGTTGTAAAGGCTATTAATATTAGATGTGGGGAAGACGAGTTTGGGTTCTTCTTTGTTGATGTTGGTAGATCAGTTGATTAATCTACCTATTCTCATATACTTTGTTGATGATGTTAGATAGCCATTTTATCACTCATTAGGACTGTTGTCTGACTCAAGGTTTTATGTTTCCTCTTATTACCTTGGGCTTTTCATCCATGTGTTGGATGGACAGACTGAGCATAAGGTGATAGGTAGTTGATCTTGATGAGGATGATGCTGCTGAGCGATGATGAGCTGAAAGCTTATGTATTAGTTTCCTATTACCTACTGTTTGTTGTTTTTCCACTATTATGTTGATGTATTCTTTGAGTGACTTGTAGTGAGGCTCATTGTACAAACTCTTATAATGTAGTCCATGGTTGTATAGCTATTTCATGGCGAGATGAAAAAGTTTAAGATTCTACTCAATTCTGCTTCACTATTATTGCCTATTGTGAGTAATACGGCAGGTTCCGCTTGTGTTACCTAATTCTGATGATCATCCATAGCTGCCTGGCACGTCTTTCAGTGAATTATTTTCCTTGTTAATTGCAGGAATTATGGGTGGTCATCACATCTAGTATCGGAGCTTTGGTTATCGATTTTAGTCAAAGTTCAAAGACGTAATTATGTATGAGAGACGTATTTGTAGAATTCTGATAGATGTATAATATATTAGTGTATAGTATAATAGCGTTTGAACTCCATTTGCATTTTTTCCAAGACGTGGACTGACCGTTCTATTTTTCAAATTTAGAATGAGTCATCGAACGTCGAGACACACTGCTACGGAGGAGGCCTTTCCTATAGGAGGTGATGGAGGTAAACCAAATGTAATAACCCAGAAATCCAAGCCAATTTAAAATGTTTATTTTGGCAATTTTAGCGAATTTTGAATATTTAAAATGATATATTTTAAATAATAACGGCGAGAAATTTATTTTGAATAGAATTAGAATGTATATATTTATATACGTTGTCGTTAGAATATAAATATTTATTTTAAATTATAAAAGGAATTGAAAAGGGCGTGGTAGTTCGATAATTCGATTTCGAAATTCAAATGAATGTACAAGATTCAAAATAAACCAGATTTTAGCAAAACCAAAAATATTGAATTTATTTATGAATATCTTTCCAACAAATCAGAAAAGTTGAAATTTCATAGCGGGAATCAAAAGATACGTCCAGTTGAGAATTCAGAATAGTCGCTATGGAATTCAGGCCCTTAAAAATGGAAATTTTGCAAACGACCTCGATTTTCGACGAAACCACTTTTGTTGGATCCGCGATGTCAAATTATTTCTAGGTTTCAAAATTCATGATTTCAATCGATTGGAAAATGGTCATTTTTCAAACGGTCTCGGAGTTTGATGAAATTAGTTTTGTTAGGACCGTATCATCAATACGAAGCTACAAATAATTTTTCTAGAATTTTTCGAGTTAGTATGTGGCCCCGGTAAATTGAAATGCGCGTTCAAATTCAATATATAGAGTTATATTTTGATTTTGACGGAAACCGATCGAAACGATCGAATCAGCTTACGATACATATCACATTGTGTTCGGAATGGGGGTAATTAGCTATGGACAACAGTCGGTGAGTTCGATTTCAAGGTCGAAATAAAAAGTTGCTTTTTGGAAATTAACAAAATAAAAAAATCCTCACCTCTCTCTCCCATACCCTCACCCCCCGTTATTCTTCAGAAAATAAATTTAAATAAAAAAGGGAGAGGAGCAAGGGGGGGGGGCTGCCGCTGCCGCTCCATCGCGGCCCCCCAAGTGGCGCGCCGCCCCCATTGTCTTCTCCTCCCCCTGCCGCTCTCCTCTCGAGCCTCCCCTTCCTCTCCCTCTCCAATCGATCGCCCCCCTCTTGCCCTAGCCGCGCCGCAGATTCCCTCCCCCCCCCCAACTTCTGATGATCGACGCCCTCCAGCCTCTCCCTCCTTTGTACAAACCACCGCTCCCCCTTCCAGAGCCGCCATCAGTAAGAGATCCACCTCCTCAGCCTCGCCGAGTGCCGATGCCCCCCTCAGCACAACCATGAACCCTCCTTTCCCTTTGAACGTGAGTTTTTCTCCTTTTCTGATTTTGTTTTTTTATATTAACATAGTTAAATCAGTTTATTTAAATATATATAGCAATTATAAAATCTGTAATATATATATTAGGATTAAAAATATAATTTTTGTATTAGTAGAAGATTAAAAATATAATTTTTATATAGTAGAAAGATTAAAGATGTGATCTTTATAGAAGTAGCCATGTAAAAATATGATTTTTATATTATATAGCAAATAAAAATTCGATCTTTATTAGGTAGGAGATATAAAAATACAATTTTTATTATATTACTAGCAAGATAAAAATATAATTTTTATCATGGAAGTAGCATTATAAAGGGGTGTTTTTTACATATGTAGCAGGGATATAAAAATACGATTTTTATATAGTGAATGGAGAGAGAAAAATATAATCTTTATTATATGAACACCGGTGTAAAAATAGAATTTTTATCTATATAGCAACGATGTAAAAATAGAATTTTTATCTACATAGTAGCGATGTAAAATTAATTTTTTTATCTATATAGTAGCGATGTAAAAATAGGATTTTTATCTATATAGTAGCGATGTAAAAATAGAATTTTTATCTATATAGTAGCGGTATAAAAATAGATTTTTTTATCTATATGGTAGCGGTATAAAAATAGGATTTTTATTTATACAGTAGCAGTGTAAAAATGTAATTTTTATATCCATAGCAACAATATAAAAATGTGATTTTTATATATGTAGTGGTTACAGACAACAAAAGTGACAAAGTGAGCACGGCGAAGACTTCTACATAAGAAGAGTCGTGGCGTTTGGTTTAGCTAGTCGGTGAGAACTCCTCACTTTTATTTTTATTTCTAGTTTGAAATATATACTAGGATACAGACGGTGCTTAGTAGCACCGACACCCGTCGTCCACAGACCATGGATGACTTGTTTGTTTGATTGCTGTGTTAGGAAATTTGATTGTGTGATGTGGAATGAAATAAAATAATTTATAGCGGAAAATATTTTATAGTTAAAAATATAATTTTTAACGTGTATAGAAAATAAATATTTATAAACAAATCGGCCGATTTGTTTATGTACATTGATTTGACTGATACTGATTGGGACGATAAATTTTACACATCGCCCAACTGCATAAATAAAATCTGTGTTTGTTGATTTGAAACCCCACACGGGTATAGGGATGAGATTTGACGTACACTAATCCCGATTGTTTAGTTGTATGTCAATCGATAGATTGACAGACTGTGTAAGCGTTAATTATTTATATTTAATGCTTATGCAGTTGTGTGGTGCACTCTGGATGATGGTTGATGATTTATCATTGCTATTATATACATGTGTTGTAGAAAATCCATATAATTAACATTATATGGTAATTGATTGGGCCTCATTCCAATTTGGAAAATAAGAAATATTAATTCATGTGTTGAATAGAAAAATAAATTCATGTGTTGAATTGAAAATAAATTCATGTGTTGAATAGAAAATAAATTCATGTGTTGAATTGAAAATATTCATGTGTTGAATAAAGCCATGTTGATTAGATTGACGCCATTTTGACGTGAACGATATTTATATCGATTTTATTCATTTTTATAATGAATATAGAAAAGAAAGTGATTTCAAAATATAACGTTTTGAAAATATTATCATTTGTATATCGATGATGTGGAGTACTCAATTTTGATTCGAAATTGAATATGAAGTTGAAATCGTTTTTAAAAACGAATTTAAAACGATTTATCAAATACGTTTTGAAAAGAAATCGACGAAATATTATATATATATATATATATATATATATATATATATATTATAATGGCATGAATAGAACGCGCCGCGCTGCGACAGTTCGCGAATTACGACCATTGACTTCAAATGGATATTGCGGGAGATCCGACCGTCGGATTCTCCTAAAACCGGAACCGTTGGGTTTGTATCGAAAAGAGCTTTCTAATGAATATTAGAGATTTGAAATCTAACAGTTGGATTTGGAATTATGTCCAAATAAAATTTGGAAAAGGTCACTGTAAATGCAGTTCGATGGCCGTTGATGGAAATTGACTATACGGGCCTTGATAAAATTATTAAAAATAGTAACAATTTGTGTAACATCATAAGAAATGATTTGTGAAGAATTGGGATGAAAAACCCCAAGTTTGAAAAGATAAAAATTGATTTTTATCGAAATGAACTAGTTTTGAACTAGAATTATAATTCTATTTATTTTTAAAATAAATAAAGTGGATTTGAAATGGTTTTGAAAATAAACAGAATTTCCAATAATTGAATTGGAATCGAAATTATCTTTGGAATATTTCGATGTTGGATTTCGTGATTATACAGATATTGTTATGGGAATTTGAAAGATATATTTATATCGTTATTTCCAATACGATATTTGTTCGTCGTAGAATTTGATATTGAATATAAGTCGATATATTTTCTATTCAGAGCATTGTGTTTAATATCAAATGTGATTTGGGTTTGTCGTGAATGGTGTCTTCATTAACACTGTTCTTAAACCCAGTTGAGGAAAAGATTAAATCTTTTAATTTAGATTTAATGAAGTGTACTAATTAAATAATATTTAATTGGAATTGAATTGGGATTGATTTTTGGGTTTATCATGAACGGTGTTTTAAATAACACTGTTTCTTTAACCCGATAATTAATGGAATGTGATTTTGGGTTTATCGTGAACCGTGTTTTAAATGGCATTGTTTCTTTAACCCAGTTAAAGACAGGATGTGATTTCCCAAGTTAAATAATCATTGATATAGATTTTTGGGAAGATTAAAACCAAGTGGAGTTTTAATGAATTTTTAATTAGATTGGAATAGTCGAAAATGGAGTATCACCAATTTTGCTCCAGGCGATAGTTAAATCTTTAATTAGATTTGAATGTGAAATGGTAATTGAATTTACCAATAACACCATGGTGTTAGATATGAAGTATGACCAGTTTTACTTCATGGGAGGAATCAGTTGGGACTAGGAAATAAAATAAATGATTACTTCAGTGTGGTTCACTAATCCCGACTAGTTTGAATTGATATTCAAAAGAAGATAAAAGAATAAATTTAAAGAATTTATCTTTGACAAAATTAATAGGAACCTTTCCCAAAGTGTAAGAATATTTGAATAAAAGAATATTCTGAATTGGAATGAGGCGTATGTTATGTTTGTGTAACACTTGTTTATTATATACGTGAGTTATTCAGAAAGACCGGGTTTATCCCATTCTGAATAACTAATTAGATGTGGTGTCGAGGATGAAGACGGTGGCTGAAGAACGGAGGTCTTCACATCGTTTTGGTGATTACTGATGATCTTGATTGGGCTATACACCCAAGAGGAGGGAATGAGTTGGTGATCGTCCAGACGTACTTGGAGATCGATGGATATGCGAGGTACAAGGTGCCTCTGGTTTCATTCAGACCCAGAACGAACTTGTAAATGGACCGTGTGTCTAACATTGGATTTAATTTTGTGTGATTGATTTCCGTTAAATATATATCTGTTTAGCGGGGGAGAATTTATTCTCTTGCGTAACGCCCTTCTCTGAGACGTACGAGCTCAGGGGTTATATATTGATGGATACTAATCGCATGGAGTGAATGGCCTGTGTGGCATGCCAAAGTGGCAAATGATCAAGACTTCTGTTGAAAAGCAAAGTCTTGTGGTTGATGATCAAATCATGGCCTGTGTGGCATAGCTTTGTGTACCGTTGATTCGCAAGCCTCACACCTCGGTTGTGAACCAGAAACGGGAGAGGACCTCAGGGAGGACATGCGTTTCTTTCTAGCTAGAGGTGGTGTCAGTGCTAAAACTGGCTGGAATTTACATTATTTTCACCTGTGTGGTTGTTGCTGTTGCGAGGTGCCTCGGTTACATCGGTTGATCCGAGACCGATGGAGTCATTCGTTGGCTCATTGACACCCCAAAGGGTGGGGAAACGCAATGTTCAGGCATTTTAATCCACATCGGTGGACCGCCCCTATCTCTCCAAGGGCCCACCTGAGTCTGGGTCTTGAGACACGGGCTAGATCATCTCGAATCGGTAGAGGAATATCTTTTGCCTCGGTTCACAGATGGAAATCCAACTTCCAATACGTGACTTTGCGATTTTATTTGTAGAGCCTAGTATGGCAACATAGTGGTATGGGGCACTTATGCCGTCTATGATTGATACTTATGATTGAAATTGTTTTATACACTATGCACTTGTAATAGTATCAAATAATCTATTTTTAAACGTATCAAGCATCCTTTGGCTATTATAAGGTAAAATCCCTATCCTCCAGCTTGCGTTGCACTGTGTGATGGGACCTGGGTCTTATAATAGCTTCATTTTTTCTTTATTTAGCATTGCGCTGTTGTTTCTATGCATTGGTGTTCTTGGGAAGAAACCCGTTCCATGTTATACGACGTGGTCCCTTGATTTACCTAACTTTAAAGTAAAGATTAATAACTGTTTTAGTTCTCACACCAGTCACATGACTGACCTGGAGTTTATTGTTTTAACCTAAACTCTGGGTGCCCCTATTTTCCGCACGGGCAGCTAGTAGTTTTGGTTTTGCAAATTTATATTCACAGGATCCTGATTTATAGTTGGTACGATACTCGGAAAGCTCTGTATTCGTGTATTACTTCTAGTTGTGTATTGTATTATTTTCCGCTGCTATGTAATGTATTGTAATCTCTGATATTTTATAATGTATATTATTTGTTAATACTCTGTATATTCTTGTATTCTGATAAAGTTGTTGTAATTAACAATGAAAAGTTCTTCTGTTTGCGTTCTGATTCGTCTTGTCCTCACAGTAATTCGTCCTTTCTCTTCTCTTCAGAAACCGGGGAAGTTCGGGTAGCTTCAGTTAGTATTAGAGCTTTGGTTTACAAAGCTGGAGAACAAGACACGTTAGAACCAAGCAAAAGAATTCATCAGAAATTGGATTAGTAATATCCAATAAGAATGACTCGTTAGAGATAGGATCATTTGTAATAACCCGGGATTTTGTCGACTTTGGTTATCGCCATAAACTCAATGATGACTAACCAAACATCGAAAAATACCGGTCATTAATGAAAGAAAACAGAGGGTGAGAATAGATAAGATAGAAACTTAGAATTGAAGAAGAAGAAGAACACAACATCAGAGTAACAAGAATCTCACAGCAGAACGAATAACATATAATATATGTAACATAACTTTGAAATATACATTTGTATTTGAATATACATCATTATCAAAGTACCACACTTACAACACAGCGGAAATAAACTATAGCTATATGATCCTGAAGCCTCCTGCCCAGCTCTTCCAGTATATCTGTAAATCTCGACCACTTGACTGTCCGTACAAAATTGGGCACCCAAGAGTTTAGGGAAACAAAACAAAATAAACTTCGGGTCAGTCATGGGACTGGTATGAGTTAATCAGTTTAAAACGGTTCGAACAAGTAATCGATATCTCATAAGACCATGCCGTATAATGGAACGGGTTTTTGCCTTATGAGAATCCAAAATATCTTTATATCAAAAACCTTTTGATATTATAATAATGTCTATCAACCACAATATAATAATCATCTAGCAGAAACGCTTTCATCTCACGTTCTACATATATAGTATACAATCAAAACCGCAAGCACGTATTGGGTAATGGGTTTCCAACTATGACAAGGTATGGAACCACCTTTCGCTAGTGTAACACTAGAAAGGAATACACTGGGTTCAACAAAAACATCCTGCAATCCGGCCACACATCACCGACCACTCATTTCGCTTGAGTGTATCGAATATATATCATCAACGGTTGGGATCAGCAACTGTTTCCCGAATGGGACATCATCAACAATAGATTTTTAGAAGTAAATGAAACTCTAGATCAGGTGATTATACACCCTACTTCAGTGCGACCGACTTAGCCATGCTGCCTGCCCGATTTTTGTCATTTACCAGTTGATGAGGCTTGAGGTTACGCTTCATCATCACATCAGATTCACTTTGAATGCCACATCGTCAAATCCATCAAATCACCGATTGACGTCCTCAACCATACATTATGTGTTAGCTAAAAGAAGTTTCCTTCTCCGCTTCCACTCTTGGTACAACTGGAGAAATCAATAGACGTGATTGTCTAGAAATACTCTGTCAGACATCTGTCCATACAAGTCATCCAGGAACAGGATGAACCGAAGGCACTATTCAGTATATCCATCTTAGACACTGTTATCTAAGACTTATACAATAGCCCTTGCACTTTACTCCGTCTTCAATTATCTTTGGCATATATGATACGCAACGCTTATGCCAATACAGAATGGTTCTTTGGATAATAATCCAACCGGTCTCTCTATATTAACAACGTAAAAATGGTCAAAACCTCGATAGTCTTTGATTTAACTATCGAAGGAAAATACATGTGCAAACAATGATAACATTTCCTCAAGGAAATGATACCAATCAATCATCATTTAACATTTATCTCCTTAGTTCATTTTTCATCTCCTGTTTCCCTATATTCAACATTTCTTATTCTCTAAATTTAGAAAATATATGTTATTACCATTGGAAAACATTTTCATTTCTTGTTTTCTATGTCAGAAAACATTTCTGGTTCTTATTTGGAAAACATTTCCAAAACTCCTTCATTGGACTTAGACAGATATTTAAACAAACCATCGCAATGCTAACTCAAACCATTACTTATAATTACTAAATTCACTTAACCATCCTTTACTACCGAACCTTAACCATTCCTTAGTTAAAAACGAAGCCAATCAAGTTGGGGTAGAACTACCTCTCAGACCTTAACTGAACAACATTTCTAACCTTGAAACAGGCAAAGTTCACTTTAAATTTCTTTAACTAACTTCCTTACTTAACCTTTTTCGAATCATCTCTATTCGATAATTGTAACGAACCGGGATTTTCGACTCCGAAAATCGACACAAAACCCAACGTCGACTGTTCAGACATCGAAAATACCGAATCATTAATAGAAAGAAATTAGAAGATGAGATAGAAAGATAGAACTAATAGAATAGAAGAAGGAGAAAAACCACAACTGAGTAGAATCAGAGTAAACACGAATCTCACAGCGGAACGAATAAAATATATTATATAACATAACTTTGAAATACAAAACTGTATTGTATATACATACCATTATCAGAGTACAATACATCATATCACAGCGGAAATAGTCTCTAAATACTAACGGTGAAGCCTTCTGCTTTTAGCTCCTTCAAGCGTATCTGTAAAAGCCTGAAACACTTGACTGCCCGTACAAATTTGGGCACCCAAGAGTTTAGGGAAAACAAACAAAATAAACTCTGGGTCAGTCATGGGACTGGTGTGAGTAAATTCCAACCATATGGCTTAACTTTGAAAACCCTTTTGAAACAAAAGGATAATAGTAAGACCAACCCACACATAAACATGGACGGTTTTTACCTTACTATAATCCAAAACACTTTGATATCAAAATCCAGTGATATTATAATAATGTCTAATCAAGTAAATAACCAAATAGTAGAACGCTTGCATCTCACGCTCTACATATATAGTATAAAATCAAAACCCGCAGGGCGCTTATTGGAGATTGGATTCCAACTATGACAAGGTATGGGACCACCTTCCGATGATGTATCTCTAGAGGCGAATACACCTGGGTTCAACAAGAACGTCTTGCAACCCGGCCTACACATGACCGACCACTCATTTCGCTTGAGTGTATCGAATGTATATCACCAACGGTTGGACTCAAACCACCGTTCCCGAATGGGCAGAATCGATAGATTTAGAAACAAAAGGAATTTCTCTAGATAGGTGATTATACACCCTAATGGGAGCGACCCACATAGCCATGCTGCCTGCCCGATTTTTGTCATTTCCCGACTGTGAAGCTTGAGGCTACGCCTACCTTTTAGAACATCTGGCCACCATACACTTTGAATGCCACATCGTCAAACCTGTCAAATCACTAGTTGATCTTCCCAAAATATTACGGGTATACAAGCCAAGAGAAACGAATTTCTCCGCCACCAGACGTAATACCTTGAAAAGATCGTCTTAGGTGATCTTCTAAGAATACGCTGTCAGGCATTCATCCATACAAGTTGTCCTGGGTCTGGACAAACAGAAAGCACCATTCTGAATAGGACGACCCTTGCATTTCACTCCGTCTTCAATTTTCTTCAGCATAATTTGCAGCGCTTATGCCTATACGGAGTGGTTCTAGGATATTAAATCCAACCGGTCTCTCCGTATCGACAACGATGGTCAAAACACTTCGATAGTTGGTTGTTTAACTATCGAAGTAAAAACAACATCCATTCAATGTACAACCAATATCACACAAATCACAGGCACTTTTTATTTAACATTCGTTCTTATATTTCTTTGGACAAACGTCATTACTTATTACTTTTGAATAAGTGAATTTCAAAACAAGCTGTTTTCCTTCCCTAGGAAGTGCTACTGTATATAAACATCACGCTTAAGTTTGGTTAACAGCGTTTCATTTATCGTTACAGTTCAAATTTGCTATACGCTGCTATATCCCTTTATAACTAATATTGACATAACAGTCACGCTTAAGCCTAGTCAACAGCGTTACTTTACTGCTATAGTTCTGAGACTTGCAATATGCTACTATATTCCACTTTATAATTAATCTCAACACCTCTTTCCGTTACAAATTCTTGACACCTCTTTTCATTACAAAAATCTTGATATCTCTTTTCGTTACAAAAATCTTGATATCTCCTTTCATTACAAAAATCTTGATATCTCTTTTCGTTACAAAAATCTTGATATCTCTTTTCGTTACAAAAATCTTGATATCTCTTTTCGTTACAAAAATCTTGATATCTCTTTTCGTTACAAAAATCTTTGATAGTCGGTGTTTTGAAAATAAACATCCATCAAACCATTTCACAATCTCGGCACTTTCTAATATTTCATTATTCATATTTTCTAGATATTTCCAAAACTTTTTAACCTCATACTTCTTTGAAAAACCCATTTCCAAATATTATAGCACTTGTTCACCCACATTCTAAAAGATATACATTTATTTAATATCTGGAACATTTCCATCTTCCTTACCTTTCTTATTTTCTGTACTTTTAGAAAATACACATTATTAATGTTGGAAAACATTTCAAAACTCCATTTCTAAACTTCTCGTTAATCAGATCAATTTAGTTTAACACAAATAGAAATATCTACTTACAAAATGTTTACTTTCTGACCACTATTCACTTTTATTAAAATATCATTTCGCAATAGGAATCTAGACTCGTTTTACTACCCTTATTTCAAATACGATCATACTCCAAACATAGAATTATACTTTATTTCATAAGCATCTTTAAAATCGACTACTTGTTTTTGATATACTTAAAACAAGTCATCGCCTCCTTGTTTAATCAAGATTCAATTTCTGTTATTTAGAAATAATAAATAATCGATTCTTCTATTTAAACTCGAATCAATTTATATCTAACTCACGGTATTAAAAATACCAGTTTATAATAGAACTTCTATTATAATTTATAATTTTGCTTCAATTATAAAGATATAATTTTTATAATTGAACTTCGTTGATTTGCTCGACGGTCAACCAATTTCTTAACAAAACGATGTGTTTATGGTCGACTGTTGCCACTTTCTAAATCAATATCGTTTATTTACTAAATCAACATAACGTTGAACTTCCATTCAACACAGTTCAAACAGTGCATAAACAGTACATATAAATATTGAAGAATCCGGTTGAATTCCTCCTACCGGTTTCCACATCCACAAATGTTAGTCAAACAATTATCACTGATTCCATACTGATGGAATCAATATCTAACCGGTGATGGGTACCTATGCAACGATATATAATATTTCAACCAATTTAACCATAATCTGTCTAAACAACCATCACACAGCATTCAACCATTATTTAAAATATAAATAAAATATTTTAAATAAAACAGAGTTAGTGAATTTACTCACCTTGGCGCGTTAACCGTTTAATACGATTTGCGTCGGTACACCGGATTAGATGATAAAATTTTCCAACGAGCTTCCAATGCACTGTTTAAACTCCTTCTCCTCTGTTCGCACACACCGCTATATCACTTTGAGCTCTCCCGCAGGGACACACCCCGTTCAGTTCACACGTACATCAGAGTGTTTCACCACTTGTCCATGAACCCAAACGCACACTACTTCCACTTGCGTCTCCTCCTGTATTTAACGGTTTCAGGTGTCCATGCTCCTCTTTATTTCACATGCAACGCAAGCTACAGTATAATCAAAAGAATGTCCATGCGCCCAACCTTATATCTCCCATTTGTACGCATGTGTTCATGCGTTTGCCTCTAGCCCTTCTTCACGCAAATCAAACTGCTCCTCACTATAAAACCCATTCAAGCATATACATATACCCAAACACTTGCTGCTAATCCCCTCTTCATTAATCCCGCTCACTTTCAAAGCTCACACACAGCTCCAAGTTGCTCACGTCATGCACAGGAAGTCACGCCCCCTCATACCCATTTCGTCTTATTTTATTATTATTTGAAGCCATTATTCTCGCTTGTATTTCCTGAGCTAAAAGAAAGTGAAGGGCGCCAGTATTTATAGAGCATAACTCCTTGGCACGCAAGGAATAGAAGGATAGTCCGGTACAATTTAGCTGTTAGGTGTGCAGATTTTAAATTTTCTATTTTACTTTGTCGGCAAGGTTTCTAAAGTAGGCGTGAGACACAAGGAATAGGTCTGCAGAATCGTCCCTTCTTTCTTTGGCGTGCAGCTTTACATTTACTTCATAGTTAAGTATTAGATTTGAATTCATGATGGAGACATATCTTACTACGGAAAATACCATTCACGTATAGACGGAAGTAAGAGTACAGACGTGCTCAACGAGGTGTCACGACCCCAAAAATATAATAATACCAGTAGATTACCTCATATTTTGAAACCCCAAAAATATCGATACAGGGTGCGAAATACTTCAAATAAAAAGTTGCGTATTTAATTAATTAAAAATTACAGTAAATATTAAAAATTAAATTATCGCTGCGCCTCAAAAGAACCTTGTCCAGATTTGCAACCGATATCTAGTTATATCAAATAAACTGTTATGGTCGACGAACGATTCTACAGCGACTATTTGAATATTTGATTTGGACATAAATCAAAATCTATAACACGAAATCTCGATTTTTCACTTCTGTTAGACAGATACTATTCAACAGATTCCAACGTTTCTTGTTTTGCAGAAATCCGGTTTAAAACGAGTCTTGTACACTCATTTGAAGTTCAGAACGTTAAATTACGAACTGCAGCGTCGTTATGAGCTCGATTATATTTTATATATATTTTTATACGTTCAACTCCGTTTTAATTAATATTTAAATCTACTTATACTAAGAATTCAATATTTAAACTGATTTAAATATTCAAATATAAACCGATAAAAATGCGGGACATTACATTCCTTCCCCCTTAAAATAATTTCGTCCTCGAAATTGCTAAGATGAGGAAAATGCTATAATTTCTGTTGTAAACAGGTTAAAAATCATTTTGGTTGGGCATCCAATTCTAACTCCTTCATTTGATATCCCATCAACATATATCCTTGTATTTCCAACTAATCCCCAGTCAGTTTATCCTTAACCAATAATTCTCTTACATCCAAGCCAATTCCATTTTAAACTCCAATTTCAATTTCAAATTTCCAATTCTTACTCAATAATCCAATTCCACCTCCAAGTTCGGTTCTATTCCAAATCTTAATTCACAACTTAACCACTTTGCCAAGTCAAATCCTTATTCCAGTACGATTTCCACTTACTTGGTTTCAATTCATCTCCACTTTTATTTGACTTATTTAAATTCTCTGTTTATTTACTTCATAAGTGAATTTTAATTTCAGAATTCAAATTCCTGGGGTTTTCATTTCAAATCAGTTTGGAATAATATATATTTATATATATTTAAACATATATAGCAATAGCAATCCAAACATTTGAATTCACGAACAGCTTATTTCAAAACAAAATCTTTGGTAGTAATCTGTCACTTAGCACTCGAAAATGAATACAGATAATGGTCGACTTCATCATCGGAATTCATTTCCCAGCGATCAAAGTGAGTTCAATACTATATCACTTTCAAAACTCATATTCAAATACTTTTATTTGAAATTACTTCAAAAATATCTTTTCGAAACTTGGATAATATTTCAAAATTTCCCCAGGATCTTAAATTCCATATATTGAATCCCAACATTATTTCCAACTCTTTTCCAAATTTCCAGAGTTTTATTTCCAATTCTGGTTAAAATTTCATATTTAGTTCATCTTATTTTGCATATTACATTCATTGGTTATCTATAACCACTTCACTTATCACCCTATTTGATTATAATTTCAACTAACGCATTCAATATATACTAGATAATTCCAATATATATGCTTTCTTTATATCAAAATATATTTCGGGTAAGATTATTTCATTTACCCTCTTCTCCAAAACATACCGTGTCGAATTGCTCTGTTCAAGAGTTTAGAAACACCTATCGATACAGTTTGCATTACTGTTTCGACCAGAATTCATAAACCTCTCGACTGACCAGTCAACACGATATAAAACAGTTTTTATATTAATTTACAAATACGCGCTCATATATATACACTCAAACTCAATCTAAGGTACTGCTAACCTTATCTCTATTGAGTCACGCCACAGAGCCAAGGTAATAACTTAAACCTTCAGCTCTGATACCACTGTAACGAACCGGGATTTTCGACTCCGAAAATCGACACAAAACCCAACGTCGACTGTTCAGACATCGAAAATACCGAATCATTAATAGAAAGAAATTAGAAGATGAGATAGAAAGATAGAACTAATAGAATAGAAGAAGGAGAAAAACCACAACTGAGTAGAATCAGAGTAAACACGAATCTCACAGCGGAACGAATAAAATATATTATATAACATAACTTTGAAATACAAAACTGTATTGTATATACATACCATTATCAGAGTACAATACATCATATCACAGCGGAAATAGTCTCTAAATACTAACGGTGAAGCCTTCTGCTTTTAGCTCCTTCAAGCGTATCTGTAAAAGCCTGAAACACTTGACTGCCCGTACAAATTTGGGCACCCAAGAGTTTAGGGAAAACAAACAAAATAAACTCTGGGTCAGTCATGGGACTGGTGTGAGTAAATTCCAACCATATGGCTTAACTTTGAAAACCCTTTTGAAACAAAAGGATAATAGTAAGACCAACCCACACATAAACATGGACGGTTTTTACCTTACTATAATCCAAAACACTTTGATATCAAAATCCAGTGATATTATAATAATGTCTAATCAAGTAAATAACCAAATAGTAGAACGCTTGCATCTCACGCTCTACATATATAGTATAAAATCAAAACCCGCAGGGCGCTTATTGGAGATTGGATTCCAACTATGACAAGGTATGGGACCACCTTCCGATGATGTATCTCTAGAGGCGAATACACCTGGGTTCAACAAGAACGTCTTGCAACCCAGCCTACACATGACCGACCACTCATTTCGCTTGAGTGTATCGAATGTATATCACCAACGGTTGGACTCAAACCACCGTTCCCGAATGGGCAGAATCGATAGATTTAGAAACAAAAGGAATTTCTCTAGATAGGTGATTATACACCCTAATGGGAGCGACCCACATAGCCATGCTGCCTGCCCGATTTTTGTCATTTCCCGGCTGTGAAGCTTGAGGCTACGCCTACCTTTTAGAACATCTGGCCACCATACACTTTGAATGCCACATCGTCAAACCCGTCAAATCACTAGTTGATCTTCCCAAAATATTACGGGTATACAAGCCAAGAGAAACGAATTTCTCCGCCACCAGACGTAATACCTTGAAAAGATCGTCTTAGGTGATCTTCTAAGAATACGCTGTCAGGCATTCATCCATACAAGTTGTCCTGGGTCTGGACAAACAGAAAGCACCATTCTGAATAGGACGACCCTTGCATTTCACTCCGTCTTCAATTTTCTTCAGCATAATTTGCAGCGCTTATGCCTATACGGAGTGGTTCTCGAATATTAAATCCAACCGGTCTCTCCGTATCGACAACGATGGTCAAAACACTTCGATAGTTGGTTGTTTAACTATCGAAGTAAAAACAACATTCATTCAATGTACAACCAATATCACACAAATCACAGGCACTTTTTATTTAACATTCGTTCTTATATTTCTTTGGACAAACGTCATTACTTATTACTTTTGAATAAGTGAATTTCAAAACAAGCTGTTTTCCTTCCCTAGGAAGTGCTACTGTATATAAACGTCACGCTTAAGTTTGGTTAACAGCGTTTCATTTATCGTTACAGTTCAAATTTGCTATACGCTGCTATATCCCTTTATAACTAATATTGACATAACAGTCACGCTTAAGCCTAGTCAACAGCGTTACTTTACTGCTATAGTTCTGAGACTTGCAATATGCTACTATATTCCACTTTATAATTAATCTCAACACCTCTTTCCGTTACAAATTCTTGACACCTCTTTTCATTACAAAAATCTTGATATCTCTTTTCGTTACAAAAATCTTGATATCTCCTTTCATTACAAAAATCTTGATATCTCTTTTCGTTACAAAAATCTTGATATCTCTTTTCGTTACAAAAATCTTGATATCTCTTTTCGTTACAAAAATCTTGATATCTCTTTTCGTTACAAAAATCTTTGATAGTCGGTGTTTTGAAAATAAACATCCATCAAACCATTTCACAATCTCGGCACTTTCTAATATTTCATTATTCATATTTTCTAGATATTTCCAAAACTTTTTAACCTCATACTTCTTTGAAAAACCCATTTCCAAATATTATAGCACTTGTTCACCCACATTCTAAAAGATATACATTTATTTAATATCTGGAACATTTCCATCTTCCTTACCTTTCTTATTTTCTGTACTTTTAGAAAATACACATTATTAATGTTGGAAAACATTTCAAAACTCCATTTCTAAACTTCTCGTTAATCAGATCAATTTAGTTTAACACAAATAGAAATATCTACTTACAAAATGTTTACTTTCTGACCACTATTCACTTTTATTAAAATATCATTTCGCAATAGGAATCTAGACTCGTTTTACTACCCTTATTTCAAATACGATCATACTACAAACATAGAATTATACTTTATTTCATAAGCATCTTTAAAATCGACTACTTGTTTTTGATATACTTAAAACAAGTCATCGCCTCCTTGTTTAATCAAGATTCAATTTCTGTTATTTAGAAATAATAAATAATCGATTCTTCTATTTAAACTCGAATCAATTTATATCTAACTCACGGTATTAAAAATACCAGTTTATAATAGAACTTCTATTATAATTTATAATTTTGCTTCAATTATAAAGATATAATTTTTATAATTGAACTTCGTTGATTTGCTCGACGGTCAACCAATTTCTTAACAAAACGATGTGTTTATGGTCGACTGTTGCCACTTTCTAAATCAATATCGTTTATTTACTAAATCAACATAACGTTGAACTTCCATTCAACACAGTTCAAACAGTGCATAAACAGTACATATAAATATTGAAGAATCCGGTTGAATTCCTCCTACCGGTTTCCGCATCCACAAATGTTAGTCAAACAATTATCACTGATTCCATACTGATGGAATCAATATCTAACCGGTGATGGGTACCTATGCAACGATATATAATATTTCAACCAATTTAACCATAATCTGTCTAAACAACCATCACACAGCATTCAACCATTATTTAGAATATAAATAAAATATTTTAAATAAAACAGAGTTAGTGAATTTACTCACCTTGGCGCGTTAACCGTTTAATACGATTTGCGTCGGTACACCGGATTAGATGATAAAATTTTCCAACGAGCTTCCAATGCACTGTTTAAACTCCTTCTCCTCTGTTCGCACACACCGCTATATCACTTTGAGCTCTCCCGCAGGGACACACCCCGTTCAGTTCACACGTACATCAGAGTGTTTCACCACTTGTCCATGAACCCAAACGCACACTACTTCCACTTGCGTCTCCTCCTGTATTTAACGGTTTCAGGTGTCCATGCTCCTCTTTATTTCACATGCAACGCAAGCTACAGTATAATCAAAAGAATGTCCATGCGCCCAACCTTATATCTCCCATTTGTACGCATGTGTTCATGCGTTTGCCTCTAGCCCTTCTTCACGCAAATCAAACTGCTCCTCACCATAAAACCCATTCAAGCATATACATATACCCAAACACTTGCTGCTAATCCCCTCTTCATTAATCCCGCTCACTTCCAAAGCTCACACACAGCTCCAAGTTGCTCACGTCATGCACAGGAAGTCACGCCCCCTCATACCCATTTCGTCTTATTTTATTATTATTTGAAGCCATTATTCTCGCTTGTATTTCCTGAGCTAAAAGAAAGTGAAGGGCGCCAGTATTTATAGAGCATAACTCCTTGGCACGCAAGGAATAGAAGGATAGTCCGGTACAATTTAGCTGTTAGGTGTGCAGATTTTAAATTTTCTATTTTACTTTGTCGGCAAGGTTTCTAAAGTAGGCGTGAGACACAAGGAATAGGTCTGCAGAATCGTCCCTTCTTTCTTTGGCGTGCAGCTTTACATTTACTTCATAGTTAAGTATTAGATTTGAATTCATGATGGAGACATATCTTACTACGGAAAATACCATTCACGTATAGACGGAAGTAAGAGTACAGACGTGCTCAACGAGGTGTCACGACCCCAAAAATATAATAATACCAGTAGATTACCTCATATTTTGAAACCCCAAAAATATCGATACAGGGTGCGAAATACTTCAAATAAAAAGTTGCGTATTTAATTAATTAAAAATTACAGTAAAATATTAAAAATTAAATTATCGCTGCGCCTCAAAAGAACCTTGTCCAGATTTGCAACCGATATCTAGTTATATCAAATAAACTGTTATGGTCGACGAACGATTCTACAACGACTATTTGAATATTTGATTTGGACATAAATCACAATCTATAACACGAAATCTCGATTTTTCACTTCTGTTAGACAGATACTATTCAACAGATTCCAACGTTTCTTGTTTTGCAGAAATCCGATTTAAAACGAGTCTTGTACACTCATTTGAAGTTCAGAACGTTAAATTACGAACTGCAGCGTCGTTATGAGCTCCATTATATTTTTATACGTTCAACTCCGTTTTAATTAATATTTAAATCTACTTATACTAAGAATTCAATATTTAAACTGATTTAAATATTCAAATATAAACCGATAAAAATGCGGGACATTACAATAATTCTCCCCTTCGATAAGGTATATTCGATAACTCTATTCAATTTACTCTATTCGATTAACCCTTATCAATTAACTCTATTGGACTAACGCTATTGGATTAACTCTATTAGACTAATGCTATTGGATTAACTCTATTGGACTAACGCTATTGGATTAACTCGTTTCACTTAACTCCCTTCGAATAGACTATATTCGATTAACTCCTTTGATTCTATTCGAATAAACTATATTCGATTAACTCATTTGTTTCTATTCGAATAAACTATATTCGATTAACTCATTTGTTTTAACTCTAATTGATTAAACTAACATCGATTAACTCCTTTCGATTTAAACTAACATCAATTAACTCCTTACGATTAAACTAACATCGATTAACTCCTTTTAACTCGATTAAACTAACATCGATTAACTCCTTTCGATTAAACTAACGTCGATTAACTCCTTTTAACTCGATTAAACTAACATCGATTAACTCCTTTCGATCAAAACAACATCGATTAACTCCTTTTAACTTGATTAAATTAACATCGATTAACTCCTTTTAACTCGATTAAACTAACATCGATTAACTCCTTTTGATTAAACTAACATCGATTAACTCCTTTTAACTCGATTAAACTAACAACGATTATCTCCTTTTTACTCGATTAAACTAACATCGATTAACTCCTTTCAACTCGATTAAACTATCATCGATTAACCTTTTAACTTGATTAAACTATTCATTTATAAAGATTTACTTTTAGTAACGGTTCTTCACTTTACAAATGATTTCCCTTTTTTAATTCTATTTGTAAATGGTTTTACAAATATCCCATATTCAATCTCATTTGTAAATGGTTTACAAACATTTCTCTTTCTGATTGATTTGTAAATGGTTTACAAACCTTTCTCGTTCTAATCTATTTGCTAATGGTTTTACACTATTTCCTTTTCAGTCCTATTTGTAAATGGTTTACAAATATTTCCTTGTATATCTTTATTTATTCTACTCTAGTTATTTCCTTTTTTCTATTCTATTTGTTTGATCAACATTTTTCCCTTTAATAAAACTCTATTCGTTTGATAAACATTCCCCCTTTTATTTACTTTCGAAATATTTCCTTGTATAAAATCTATTGATTTTATAAAATCCCTTTATTTCAGTATACATTGAAATAATTCTTTTTACATCCCAGGGTCTTATGTGATATTTAAAATATCGAATAACAAGGATCAATATCATTCCAACACACATAATCCATAACAGATTATATAACACATCATATAACACAATATATGAAAAACAGTAAAATAAATGCTGAGGAATCCAGTCGGATTCCTCCAACCTGTTTCCCTGCATCCACAGATGTTACACAATAGAATCAACATCACTTTCAGTTCCATATGACATATTCTGTTAAACAGAATCAATATAGAAATTCAACTAATTGACTAGTAGTTCAATCAAACAGTCAACACACAGTCAATCAACCAACATTTAACAGATCTAAAAGTACAACATGAAATTATAAACTGTTCAGAGTTAGTGAGATTTACTCACATTTGCAGTTCATCGTTAAAGAACGATAAACTGTTTGTTTGATTTGAATCAAATAGTTTATTTCGCCATAAATTCAAACGAGCCCCAATCTACTTCCAGTCAGCTTCATTTGGTAGTGTCCGTCCATACGATCCTGTCGGATCTTGTTTCGTTGAGTTTCGATAACGTATGAATTAGCTATTCTATTTTGGAAGTTTTAAACACTGTTTTAAATATAAATAAAACTTTGAATCTATTTAAAGATTTGGGCCTCACATACCACTTCGGCCCAAACCCAATTTCATCGAAATAGACCCGCGTGGATAGTCTTCCTCCCCAAATCGATACGCTGCTCCATCAATGTCCATTACGGCACCTTCACCCACCATATTCTTCCACTCCTCTTTACAAACATCAAAACTGAATACACCATCTTACTCCCCATCTCGACCTCTCTCTCCCGATCCCATCATTACATCACTCGCCAGCACCGAATGATTTCTGACGTCGAGCCCCCCACAGTAACCAACTGCACTTCTATCCACCGATACCACCCAAAATCACACATGAGGTGTGGTTTACCTCGCTGAACCCAAATACCACCATCAATTCGTGAATCAAAGCCTCCATTTCAAGATAACCCTGTAATGACCCGCATTTCCCGGGGTATATAATTAATTTATTTAATTATATAAATGGTGATTTAAGGAATTTAATGGTCGTTAATTAAATAATATGGAATATTTAATTAAATTAAATAATTAAATAATATATTTAATTCAGAAATAATCAAAAATATTGGAAATCACAATATTCTGTGAACTGGGTCATCCCGAAGATTTTATTCAGTTTAGAAATGAATTTGAATAACGAATATATTCAATCGACGTCAGTTTGAACGTATAATTATATTATAATTAAAATCGAGCCTGAAATGGCGCTGCAGTTCGCGATTTGGCGATTCGAACTTCAACTGAATGTACAGGATTCGTTTTAAGCTGGATTTATGTGAAACAAGAAACGTGTGGAGCTGGTGGAGTATATCTTTCTAGTGGAAGAGAAAAATCGGGATTTCGTCGTGTAGATTTTGAGATATGTCCAAATCAAATTTCAGAAAAAGTCGCTGTGGAATTCCTTTATAATTTGCGACGCTTTATATACGTTATAAAAGGATTTTTTAATGTAAATTGAATATCGATTCAATCTGGACCCGGAATAGCAAATATATAATTTTCCTGGAGCTGTATGATATTCCTCGGTAATTATATACGACAATATCAATTTATTTATATTTAATTTAATTTAATTTAAATATATTTATATATTTAAACGGTCTGTTCAGCGCTTGAAAAATAGCCACTTTTGCAAACGAAGTCGGAATTCGACGAAACCAGTTTTGTTGGATCCGCAATATCAAATAGTTGTTAGATTTCCAGTTTCGTGATTTTTAGAGTCATTGTGTGGCCGTACGTATTTTTAGAGCGAGAAACAGTCAGTATTTTGATAGTTAAAAATACGCTGTGTGAGCAAACTGAGTCGGAATTCGACGAAACCAGTTTCGTTGGGACCGTAATGTCAAACTCTAGCTACATATACAGTTTCGTGATTTTTGAGTATCGTGTGTGATCACACGAATTTTAGAAGACAGAACGAATATTAAAATGGAAAATATCTTCATAAATATCTAACTAAAATATCTAATTCTAATTCCCTATAAATACCACTACCCCTTCCCCTTTCTAACCTAATTCATTTCTGGTCAATGCAACAATTTCAGCCGCCTCCAGAGAGATTAAAACCAGAAAATTTCCAGACTTTGAAAATCGATTTAAATTCAAAGAAAAATCTATAAATTCCCAAACTTATAAATATATAATCTCCTTGGCTTCCTCTTCAATCTCGTGTGCGATTTTATGGGTTCGAATTATATTTCCATCGCATGTTTTATAGCAGCAAAAACCTAGGGTTCAGAGTATCGGCGAATTGAAGTAATTTCGTTTGATTTCGATGTTGGTTTTGGCTTCAGCATCTAGTTTAGCACCCGTTCGAGAGCTTGTGGAGGATTCGGCGTCAAACACCGTCGATGATGACAGGCGCTCACCAGGAACCGCGACGACGAAGGAACCACCGAGTGTGTTGAAATTGGTATGGGAAGAGAGAGTTGGTGATGAGAAGAATATTGGTGATTTTAGTTGATTTTTTTGTGAAGAGGAGAGGGAGGAAGGAACGCGGTTGCAAGATTCGGTGGTGGCTGTGTAATTGAGGAGCAGTGCGGTTTTGACTATTCGGGGAAGAAGCTTCATATGGGTGCGGGTTGGATGGGGTTTGGGCCGGAAGAAGTTAAGGCCCATTTTATTTTTAATCCAATGTTTATTTTATTGAATATGTGTACCAACTTGTAAATAAGATAAGTTGGTCATACATGAACGGAATTCAGCGAAACTGGTCACGTTGGGGTCGTATGGACGGGCACTACACAATGAAGCTGACCGGGACTGAATCCGAGCTCGTTACAATTTATGGCGAAATAAATTGTTCGACAGAATAAATGAACGCAAACCGATATTTATCGGTTAACGCGCAAATGTGAGTAAAACTCACCAACTCTGAACAGTTATATTTTTATAATGTATTCTTAGAACTGTTAATCATCTGTTGATTGCTGTGTGTTGGTTGATTGATTGAACTGCTAGTCAGTTAGTGAAAATTATATATATATAAATATATATATATTTAAACCGTTAAATATTTATATACTGATTCTGCTATCAGAATAATGTATGTTGAACTGAAAGTGATGATAATCATATTGTGTAACATCTGTGGATGCAGGGAGACAGGTTGGAGGAATCCGACTGGGTTCCTCAACAGTTATTTTATTTGTTTTTCATATATTGTTATATGATGTGATATAAACTCTGTGGGCGATTTTATGTGCTTAGATGATATGGAACATTGTGATTTGATATGATTGAATACCATGACATACCGGAATGTAGATAAAAGAGATTTTTCAAAGTGATATTGGAAAATAGAATATTTACAAAGTGGAATATTTATAAATAAGGAATATTTATAAATTGAGATATTTATAAATAGGAGATATTCAAAAAGAAAATAAATTCAAAACATTTTCTTTTTGAATGGAAAGGCCTGTGTGGCGAGTTTGGGGATTTTCCCGATGCTCCCGTTATAAAGGAGGTTATGGCGAATTTTCCCGGAAAGTTAAGGAGTTAGAATATTTTTAAGAATAAATTTGAAAATGAAATATTTGCAAACCATTTGCAAATAGAATAAAATAGAGAAAAGAAATATTTGTAAACCATTTACAAATAAAATTGAAAGGGGAATATTTAGAAAATAAATAGAGTTAATAAAAAGGAAATGGGTTTATAAGGGAAACATTATAAAAAGGAAATCATTTTTTTAAAGTGTAGAACCGTTATTTAAAAGTAAATCTTTTCCAATGAATAAAACGTTGTTAAAAAGGAAATCTTTATAAAGTGAATAAAGTTAATCGAATATGGTATTCGAAGAAGTTAATCGAATATGGTATTCGAAGAAGTTAATCGAATATGGTATTCGAAGTAGTTAATCGAGTATAGACATTCGAAAGGAGAAATCGAATATGGTATTCGAAGTTAGTTAATCGAATATGTTATTCGAAAGGGGTTAGTTTGTCGAGTTAGTCAAATAGAGATTAACCAGTTAGAGTTAATCAGTTAGAGTTAACCAGTTAGAGTTAATCAGTTAGAGTTAACCAGTTAGAGTTAATCAGTTAGAGTTAATCAGTTAGAATTAACCAGTTGGAGTTAATTAGTTAGAGTTAATCGATTAGAGTTAACACGAACTAGAATTAATCAAATATAGTTATTTGAGACAGAGTTAGTCAAACATAGTATTCAGGGTAAGTTGCCATCTTGTATGACTGCTAGCGTAATTCGCAGGGCTGCAGATAGCCTAAGGCGGTCGGATGTTTCCTGAGGGAATCAGGCGTAACCATTGTGATCGCTGCGATCTAGAGTCAAGCGAATGGAGTTAAATAGAGTTGTCGAATAATAGTTGTTCGAATGGAGTTAAATAGAGTTAGTCGAATATAGTTTATTCGAATAGAGTTGAATAGAGTTAATCGAATAGTAGTTATTCGAATAGAGTTAAATGGAGTTAAATCGAATATTAGTTATTCAATATGAGTAATCAAGTTAAGATAATCAAGTTAAGATAATCAAGTTAAGATAATCGAGTTAAGTTAGCAAGTTAAGTTATCAAGTCAAGATGATTGAGTCAAGTGATTTAGTTAAGATAATCGAGTTAAGTTAGCAAGTTAAGTTATCAAGTCAAGATGATCGAGTAAAGTAAATAAGTTCAGTTCGTCGAGTTAAATTAATCGATGTTAGTTTCATCGAAAGGAATTAATCGATGTTAGTTTCATCGAAAGGAATTAATCGATGTTAGTTTCATCGAAAGGAATTAATCGATGTTAGTTTCATCGAAAGGAGTTATCGATGTTAGTTTCATCGAAAGGAGTTATCGATGTTAGTTTCATCGAAAGGAGTTATCGATGTTAGTTTCATCGAAAGGAGTTATCGATGTTAGTTTCATCGAAGTGAGATTTTCAAATAAGAGATATTTGAAAAGGAAGAGTTATCGAATATTAGTTATTCGAAGAGAGGTTATCGAATATCGTTTATTCGAGAAGGAGTTAATCGAATAGAGGGTATTCGAAGAAGAGTTAATCAAATAGAGATTTCTCGAAGAGAGTTAATCGGCAAATTCGATTATATCGAATTCGGGAAAGTACTTATACTTTCCAGTGTTTAAATAGAGATTTATTTATTTATAAATAAATAAGTGTTACGTTAACTATTCACTAATAAGAATAGAAGTTATAATTTAAGTTAGATAATTCGAAAGGAGGGATTATAACGTTATCGTTATAACCAATGTTTTAAATATAGAAGTGGATTAGTAAAATTGGATCCGAGAAAGGCGTAAAGAAGTTGTTAAAGGTTAAAAGATAAACTTTGACCATCTTGAAGTTATAACGTTGTTCAGTTAAGGTCTGAGAGGTAATTATACCCCAACTTGAGTGACTTCCTTCTTAACTAAGAAATGGTAAGGTTTGATCGTAAAGGAGTGTTGGAAATGTTTTCCAAACGAGAATCAGAAATGTTGTCTGATAAAAGAAAAATAAGAATTTAGAATATAGGGAAACAGGAGATAAGTAAATAAATGAACTAAAGAGATTTATGTTAAATGATGATTGTTCGATATAATTTCCATTTGGAAATAATATCGTTGTTTGCACACTTGTTTTTCTTTGATAGTTAACTCAACGACTATCGAAGTTTTGACCATTTTAACGTTGTTAATATGGAGAGACCGGTTGGATTATTATCCATAGAACCACTCTGTATTGGCATAAGCGTCGCGAATCATATATGCCAAAGATAATTGAAGACGGAGTAAAATGCAAGGGCTATCCTGTTTACAGAATAGTGCCTTCGGTTTGTCCAGTCCCAGGACAACTTGTATGGACGAAGGTCTGACAGAGTATATCCAATGAATCGCGTAAGTTGATCTGTTCAAACGTATTCACGTTTGGTGGCGGAGGAATTCGTTTCTCTTAGCTGTATACCCGTGTTATTTTTGGATAAGTCAATTTGTGATTTGGCGGGTATGACGATGTGACATTTCTAAGTGAATGAAGATGGATGTCTGACATAGTATTTCCGGAAGGTCACGGACATTGATTTCTTCAACCGTACCAAAAGTGGAAGCGGAGAAGGAAACTTCTTTTAGCTGACACGTAATGTATTGTTGTAGACGTCAATTAGTGATTTTCGATGGATCTGACAATGTGGCATTCGAAGTGATTCTATTGTGATGATAAAGCGTAGCTTCTAGCCTCACATCCGGTAAATGACAGAAATCGGGCAGGCAGCATGGCTAAGTCGGTCGCACCGAAGTAGGGTGTATAATCACCTATCTAGTGAATATTCATTTGTTTCTTTTAATCTATCAATGCTGTCCCATATATATATACGGGAACGGTTGCTGATCCCAACCGTTGGTGATTTACATTCGATACACTCAAGCGAAATGAGTGGTCGGTCATGTGTGGCTGAGTTGCAAGATGTTCTTGTTGAACTCCAGTGTATCGTTCCTAGAGTACACTGATCGGAAGGTGATTCCATACCTTGTCATAGTTGGAAATCCATTACCCAATACGTGCTTGCGGTTTTGATTGTATACTCTATATGTAGAACGTGAGATGCAAGCGTTTCTACTAGACTGATATTTATTTGTACTTAGACATTATTATAATATCAGAATGATATTGCTTTGCAAAGATATTTTGGATTCTCATAAGGGAAAAACCCGTTCCGTTCTGCGGCGTGGTCTTATGAGATATCGTTTACTTGTTCATATACCTGTTTTAAACTGTTTTACTCACACCAGTCCCATGACTGACCCGGAGTTTATTTTGTTGTTTTCCCTAAACTCTTGGGTGCCTAAATTTGTACGGGCAGTCAAGTAGTTGGGATTTTACAGATACACTTGGAGAGCTTGGAGCAGGAGGCTTCAAGATTCTATAGCTATTATTATTTCCGCTGTTGTTGTAAGTGTTGTACTCTGATAAGTGCTATTGTATGCATAACTGTTATATTTCAAAGATATGTTATCTATTATATGTTATTCGTTCCGCTGTGAGGTTCGGGTTACTCTGATGTTGTGTTCTTCTTCTTCTTCTTCTATTCTAAGTTTCTATCTTATCTATTCTCACCTTCTAATTTCTTTCATTAATTACCGGGATTTTTCGATGGTTTGGTTATCGACGTCGTGCTTACGTCGATAACCAAAGCCGCCGAAAATCCGGGTCGTTACAGTTGGTATCAGAGCATATGTTAAGAATTACCTTGGCTCTGTGGCATGACTCGGTAGAGATAGGGTTAGTAATACCCTAGATTGAGTTGAGTGTATATATACGAGTGCGTATTTGTATTTGATATAAAAATGGTTTTATATTGTGGAGATTCATTGGCTGAGTTGTTTATGAGTTTTGGTCGATCAGTTTGATCCACTGTATCGGTAGGAGTAAATAAACACTTGAATACGATGGACCGACACAGTATGGATATGTGATATATTATCATATACAGGATGTGTTGGTAGTGATATTAATCAGATAAGATTATAAAATGTGAAAAGGTTATATCTGACCAATCAGAATTCATATAAGTAAAGTATATGAAATAAGATGAATTAAATATGAATTTAAATCAGATTTGGAATTAAAATAAGGAAATTTTAAGTTCCTGGGATATTTTGGAATGTTTTCAAAATGGAAGTATTCAGTAATGGTTTTGAAAATGATATAGTATTGAAGTCACTTGGGTCGCTGGAAAATAATTCCGATGATGACTGCGCAGTATCATCGGTGTGATTTTCGAGTTCTAAGTGGTGAATTACTACCAAAGATTTTGATTTGAATTGTTTTGAGAAAACAAGGTGTTTAGAAATTCAAATGTTTTGAATTGGTATTGTGATTTCAAATTAATTTGAAATGAACCCAGGAATTTGAAATTTAAATTTAACTAATGAAGTTAAATAAAATGAGATGGTAAAAATAAATTGAAATTTAACTTGAACAGAGTTAAATAGAATTGAATTGGATTAGAGAATAATCTGTTATGGAATTGATTAGCGGATAATCTGGATTTGGATTTGAAATGATAAGTTAAGAGTTTGGAATTTGAAACTCGAATTTGAAATTGAATTCGGCTTGAATAAGCGAATGGTTGTGTTAAGAATAACTTGGTTGGAGTTTGATTGGAAATACATTGGTATATGCTGAATTGACAGCAGGTGAAAGGGATAAAGTTGATATACCCAACAAAAGGTACAAGTTTATATTTGATATAAGCATGAGATTTATGAGCCGACTTGGCAAGCTGCTTGGCTGTTTGATTTTCTTTTGGGTTGAAGAAGGCCCAGAGAGGCGAGTTGGAGTTTGACCTATTGACCAGTACAAAGGAGGTGCTGGCGAAATTTTCCGAAGATTTAAAGTGTTAGAAAATTTTCAGAATTTTTGAAAATTTTAGTTAGCCGGAATAAATTAATACTGAAATCGATATTAGTTGGTTCAGTTGGAATCAGAAATAAGGGGTAAATAAATCTTAGGAGTTCCAATATATGGGTCGTCCTCTAACTTAGCAATTTCGAGGACGAAATTATTTTAAGTGGGGAAGAATGTAATGACCCGCATTTCCCGGGGTATATAATTAATTTATTTAATTATATAAATGGTGATTTAAGGAATTTAATGGTCGTTAATTAAATAATATGGAATATTTAATTAAATTAAATAATTAAATAATATATTTAATTCAGAAATAATCAAAAATATTGGAAATCACAATATTCTGTGAACTGGGTCATCCCGAAGATTTTATTCAGTTTAGAAATGAATTTGAATAACGAATATATTCAATCGACGTCAGTTTGAACGTATAATTATATTATAATTAAAATCGAGCCTGAAATGGCGCTGCAGTTCGCGATTTGGCGATTCGAACTTCAACTGAATGTACAGGATTCGTTTTAAGCCGGATTTCTGTGAAACAAGAAACGTGTGGAGCTGGTGGAGTATATCTTTCTAGTGGAAGAGAAAAATCGGGATTTCGTCGTGTAGATTTTGAGATATGTCCAAATCAAATTTCAGAAAAAGTCGCTGTGGAATTCCTTTATAATTTGCGACGCTTTATATACGTTATAAAAGGATTTTTTAATGTAAATTGAATATCGATTCAATCTGGACCCGGAATAGAAAATATATAATTTTCCTGGAGCTGTATGATATTCCTCGGTAATTATATACGACAATATCAATTTATTTATATTTAATTTAATTTAAATATATTTATATATTTAAACGGTCTGTTCAGCGCTTGAAAAATAGCCACTTTTGCAAACGAAGTCGGAATTCGACGAAACCAGTTTTGTTGGATCCGCAATATCAAATAGTTGTTAGATTTCCAGTTTCGTGATTTTTAGAGTCATTGTGTGGCCGTACGTATTTTTAGAGCGAGAAACAGTCAGTATTTTGACAGTTAAAAATACGCTGTGTGAGCAAACTGAGTCGGAATTCGACGAAACCAGTTTCGTTGGGACCGTAATGTCAAACTCTAGCTACATATACAGTTTCGTGATTTTTGAGTATCGTGTGTGATCACACGAATTTTAGAAGACAGAACGAATATTAAAATGGAAAATATCTTCATAAATATCTAACTAAAATATCTAATTCTAATTCCCTATAAATACCACTACCCCTTCCCCTTTCTAACCTAATTCATTTCTGGTCAATGCAACAATTTCAGCCGCCTCCAGAGAGATTAAAACCAGAAAATTTCCAGACTTTGAAAATCGATTTAAATTCAAAGAAAAATCTATAAATTCCCAAACTTATATATATAATCTCCTTGGCTTCCTCTTCAATCTCGTGTGCGATTTTATGGGTTCGAATTATATTTCCATCGCATGTTTTATAGCAGCAAAAACCTAGGGTTCAGAGTATCGGCGAATTGAAGTAATTTCGTTTGATTTCGATGTTGGTTTTGGCTTCAGCATCTAGTTTAGCACCCGTTCGAGAGTTTGTGGAGGATTCGGCGTCAAACACCGTCGATGATGACAGGCGCTCACCAGGAACCGCGACGACGAAGGAACCACCGAGTGTGTTGAAATTGGTATGGGAAGAGAGAGTTGGTGATGAGAAGAATATTGGTGATTTTAGTTGATTTTTTTGTGAAGAGGAGAGGGAGGAAGGAACGCGGTTGCAAGATTCGGTGGTGGCTGTGTAATTGAGGAGCAGTGCGGTTTTGACTATTCGGGGAAGAAGCTTCATATGGGTGCGGGTTGGATGGGGTTTGGGCCGGAAGAAGTTAAGGCCCATTTTATTTTTAATCCAATGTTTATTTTATTGAATATGTGTACCAACTTGTAAATAAGATAAGTTGGTCATACATGAACGAAATTCAGCGAAACTGGTCACGTTGGGGTCGTATGGACGGGCACTACACAATGAAGCTGACCGGGACTGAATCCGAGCTCGTTACAATTTATGGCGAAATAAATTGTTCGACAGAATAAATGAACGCAAACCGATATTTATCGGTTAACGCGCAAATGTGAGTAAAACTCACCAACTCTGAACAGTTATGTTTTTATAATGTATTCTTAGAACTGTTAATCATCTGTTGATTGCTGTGTGTTAGTTGATTGATTGAACTGCTAGTCAGTTAGTGAAAATTATATATATATATATATATATATAAATATATATATATTTAAACCGTTAAATATTTATATACTGATTCTGCTATCAGAATAATGTATGTTGAACTGAAAGTGATGATAATCATATTGTGTAACATCTGTGGATGCAGGGAGACAGGTTGGAGGAATCCGACTGGGTTCCTCAACAGTTATTTTATTTGTTTTTCATATATTGTTATATGATGTGATATAAACTCTGTGGGCGATTTTATGTGCTTAGATGATATGGAACATTGTGATTTGATATGATTGAATACCATGACATACCGGAATGTAGATAAAAGAGATTTTTCAAAGTGATATTGGAAAATAGAATATTTACAAAGTGGAATATTTATAAATAAGGAATATTTATAAATTGAGATATTTATAAATAGGAGATATTCAAAAAGAAAATAAATTCAAAACATTTTCTTTTTGAATGGAAAGGCCTGTGTGGCGAGTTTGGGGATTTTCCCGATGCTCCCGTTATAAAGGAGGTTATGGCGAATTTTCCCGGAAAGTTAAGGAGTTAGAATATTTTTAAGAATAAATTTGAAAATGAAATATTTGCAAACCATTTGCAAATAGAATAAAATAGAGAAAAGAAATATTTGTAAACCATTTACAAATAAAATTGAAAGGGGAATATTTAGAAAATAAATAGAGTTAATAAAAAGGAAATGGGTTTATAAGGGAAACATTATAAAAAGGAAATCATTTTTTTAAAGTGTAGAACCGTTATTTAAAAGTAAATCTTTTCCAATGAATAAAACGTTGTTAAAAAGGAAATCTTTATAAAGTGAATAAAGTTAATCGAATATGGTATTCGAAGAAGTTAATCGAATATGGTATTCGAAGAAGTTAATCGAATATGGTATTCGAAGTAGTTAATCGAGTATAGACATTCGAAAGGAGAAATCGAATATGGTATTCGAAGTTAGTTAATCGAATATGTTATTCGAAAGGGGTTAGTTTGTCGAGTTAGTCAAATAGAGATTAACCAGTTAGAGTTAATCAGTTAGAGTTAACCAGTTAGAGTTAATCAGTTAGAGTTAACCAGTTAGAGTTAATCAGTTAGAGTTAATCAGTTAGAATTAACCAGTTGGAGTTAATTAGTTAGAGTTAATCGATTAGAGTTAACACGAACTAGAATTAATCAAATATAGTTATTTGAGACAGAGTTAGTCAAACATAGTATTCAGGGTAAGTTGCCATCTTGTATGACTGCTAGCGTAATTCGCAGGGCTGCAGATAGCCTAAGGCGGTCGGATGTTTCCTGAGGGAATCAGGCGTAACCATTGTGATCGCTGCGATCTAGAGTCAAGCGAATGGAGTTAAATAGAGTTGTCGAATAATAGTTGTTCGAATGGAGTTAAATAGAGTTAGTCGAATATAGTTTATTCGAATAGAGTTGAATAGAGTTAATCGAATAGTAGTTATTCGAATAGAGTTAAATGGAGTTAAATCGAATATTAGTTATTCGATATGAGTAATCAAGTTAAGATAATCAAGTTAAGATAATCAAGTTAAGATAATCGAGTTAAGTTAGCAAGTTAAGTTATCAAGTCAAGATGATTGAGTCAAGTGATTTAGTTAAGATAATCGAGTTAAGTTAGCAAGTTAAGTTATCAAGTCAAGATGATCGAGTAAAGTAAATAAGTTCAGTTCGTCGAGTTAAATTAATCGATGTTAGTTTCATCGAAAGGAATTAATCGATGTTAGTTTCATCGAAAGGAATTAATCGATGTTAGTTTCATCGAAAGGAATTAATCGATGTTAGTTTCATCGAAAGGAGTTATCGATGTTAGTTTCATCGAAAGGAGTTATCGATGTTAGTTTCATCGAAAGGAGTTATCGATGTTAGTTTCATCGAAAGGAGTTATCGATGTTAGTTTCATCGAAGGGAGTTATCGATTATAGTTTAATCGAAGTGAGATTTTCAAATAAGAGATATTTGAAAAGGAAGAGTTATCGAATATTAGTTATTCGAAGAGAGGTTATCGAATATCGTTTATTCGAGAAGGAGTTAATCGAATATAGGGTATTCGAAGAAGAGTTAATCAAATAGAGATTTCTCGAAGAGAGTTAATCGGCAAATTCGATTATATCGAATTCGGGAAAGTACTTATACTTTCCAGTGTTTAAATAGAGATTTATTTATTTATAAATAAATAAGTGTTAGGTTAACTATTCACTAATAAGAATAGAAGTTATAATTTAAGTTAGATAATTCGAAAGGAGGGATTATAACGTTATCGTTATAACCAATGTTTTAAATATAGAAGTGGATTAGTAAAATTGGATCCGAGAAAGGCGTAAAGAAGTTGTTAAAGGTTAAAAGATAAACTTTGACCATCTTGAAGTTATAACGTTGTTCAGTTAAGGTCTGAGAGGTAATTATACCCCAACTTGAGTGACTTCCTTCTTAACTAAGAAATGGTAAGGTTTGATCGTAAAGGAGTGTTGGAAATGTTTTCCAAACGAGAATCAGAAATGTTGTCTGATAAAAGAAAAATAAGAATTTAGAATATAGGGAAACAGGAGATAAGTAAATAAATGAACTAAAGAGATTTATGTTAAATGATGATTGTTCGATATAATTTCCATTTGGAAATAATATCGTTGTTTGCACACTTGTTTTTCTTTGATAGTTAACTCAACGACTATCGAAGTTTTGACCATTTTAACGTTGTTAATATGGAGAGACCGGTTGGATTATTATCCATAGAACCACTCTGTATTGGCATAAGCGTCGCGAATCATATATGCCAAAGATAATTGAAGACGGAGTAAAATGCAAGGGCTATCCTGTTTACAGAATAGTGCCTTCGGTTTGTCCAGTCCCAGGACAACTTGTATGGACGAAGGTCTGACAGAGTATATCCAATGAATCGCGTAAGTTGATCTGTTCAAACGTATTCACGTTTGGTGGCGGAGGAATTCGTTTCTCTTAGCTGTATACCCGTGTTATTTTTGGATAAGTCAATTTGTGATTTGGCGGGTATGACGATGTGACATTTCTAAGTGAATGAAGATGGATGTCTGACATAGTATTTCCGGAAGGTCACGGACATTGATTTCTTCAACCGTACCAAGAGTGGAAGCGGAGAAGGAAACTTCTTTTAGCTGATACGTAATGTATTGTTGTAGACGTCAATTAGTGATTTTCGATGGATCTGACAATGTGGCATTCGAAGTGATTCTATTGTGATGATAAAGCGTAGCTTCTAGCCTCACATTCGGTAAATGACAGAAATCGGGCAGGCAGCATGGCTAAGTCGGTCGCACCGAAGTAGGGTGTATAATCACCTATCTAGTGAATATTCATTTGTTTCTTTTAATCTATCAATGCTGTCCCATATATATATACGGGAACGGTTGCT
The DNA here is from genome assembly GCA_030737875.1 of Allium sativum. Lineage (NCBI taxonomy): Eukaryota > Viridiplantae > Streptophyta > Magnoliopsida > Asparagales > Amaryllidaceae > Allium > Allium sativum. The sequence continues at coordinate 297,636,044 of CM060925.1, read as the reverse complement.
GATCCCAACCGTTGGTGATTTACATTCGATACACTCAAGCGAAATGAGTGGTCGGTCATGTGTGGCTGAGTTGCAAGATGTTCTTGTTGAACTCCAGTGTATCGTTCCTAGAGTACACTGATCGGAAGGTGATTCCATACCTTGTCATAGTTGGAAATCCATTACCCAATACGTGCTTGCGGTTTTGATTGTATACTCTATATGTAGAACGTGAGATGCAAGCGTTTCTACTAGACTGATATTTATTTGTACTTAGACATTATTATAATATCAGAATGATATTGCTTTGCAAAGATATTTTGGATTCTCATAAGGGAAAAACCCGTTCCGTTCTGCGGCGTGGTCTTATGAGATATCGTTTACTTGTTCATATACCTGTTTTAAACTGTTTTACTCACACCAGTCCCATGACTGACCCGGAGTTTATTTTGTTGTTTTCCCTAAACTCTTGGGTGCCTAAATTTGTACGGGCAGTCAAGTAGTTGGGATTTTACAGATACACTTGGAGAGCTTGGAGCAGGAGGCTTCAGGATTCTATAGCTATTATTATTTCCGCTATTGTTGTAAGTGTTGTACTCTGATAAGTGCTATTGCATGCATAACTGTTATATTTCAAAGATATGTTATCTATTATATGTTATTCGTTCCGCTGTGAGGTTCGGGTTACTCTGATGTTGTGTTCTTCTTCTTCTTCTATTCTAAGTTTCTATCTTATCTATTCTCACCTTCTAATTTCTTTCATTAATTACCGGGATTTTTCGATGGTTTGGTTATCGACGTCGTGCTTACGTCGATAACCAAAGCCGCCGAAAATCCGGGTCGTTACAAACCCGAACCCTATTTCACTGCTAAAAATCTCAATCATCCAATACTGTATCGCACCATACCAAACTGAGGTAGAACCGAACAGAATTACAAATGGAAATCAAATAATATACTTTCATGATTTTAGGGAATTAAGTGGATTTGATTCTGATTTTTTTTGTGGATTTTAGGAAGTGGCAACAAATGGGTTTTATACGGCTTATATAGGCTTGTTGTTGGTAGGTGCCGTTTTTGGCTGAGGATAGTGAAGGTGTGGCCTCTCTTTTGACCAAGAAATAGTTAGGATTATTTTTTATTGAATTTTTATATTTTATTTTATTGATTTTCTCCTTGTATCAGCCTTCTAAAAATCCCAACGACCACATACGATCTCCTAAAATCACGAAAATTGACATGCCACTAGTGTTCGACATTACGGTCCCATCGAAACTGGTTTCGTCGAATTCGGACTCCGTATGCTCACACAGCGTATTTTTAACCATCAAAATACTAACTGTTTTCCACTCTAAAAATCCGTACGACCACACAGTGACTCTAAAAATCACGAAACTGGAAATCTAACAATAATTTAATATTGCGGATCCAACAAAATTAGTTTCGTCAAATTTCGACTTCGTTTGCACAAGTGGCTTATTTTTACAGCTCTGAATGACCCATTTTAATATATAAATATATTTAAATATAATTAAATATAATTAAATTAAAAATAAATAAATTCATATTATCGTATATATTCACAGTGGAATAACATACAGCTCAGAAAAATCCTATATTGATTTCTAACTCGATATTTCAATCTGGGTCAACCCGATATTCGATTTATATTGAAATTCCTTTTTAAAATATAAATAATTCCTTTATAAATTATAAAGGAATTCCACATCGACTTTTCTAAAATTTGATTTGGACATATCTCAAAATCTACACGACGAAATCCCAATTTTCCTCTTTCACTAGAAAGATATACTCCACCAGCTCCACACGTTTCTTGTTTCACAGAAATCTGGCTTAAAACGAATCATGTACATTCAGTTGAAGTTCAAATCGCCAAATAGCGAATTGCTGCGCGATTTCCAGCTTAATTATAATTATATTATAATTATACGTTCAAACTGTCATTCAAATAATATATTCGTTATTCTAATTCAGTTCTAAACTGAATTAAATATCACAGATAATCCAGTTTACACCATATCACCATTTCAGCCAATTCTGATTATTTCAGAATTAAATATATTATTTAATTTATCATTTTAATTAAATATTCACCATTATTTAATTAAACCACCATTTTAATTCACTATATCACTATTTATATAATTAAATAAATTAATTATAATACCTCTGCCAATGCGGGTCATTACAATCTTCCCCACTAAAAATAATTTCGTCCTCGAAATTGCTAAGGTAGAGAACGACCCTATTGACTGGTTAGAACATATTTGTTCACTTCTTAACTTAAATTTCAACTGAACCAATTTAATTTCAATTAAAAATTAATTTAATTCTTAGCAACGAAAATTTTCAAAAATCCTGAAAATTTTCTAACCCCTTAGCTCTTCAAAAAATTTCGCCAGCACCTCCTTTGTACTGGTCAGTGGTCAAACTCCAGCTCGCCTCTCTAGGCCATCTCCAACCCAAAAGAAAATCAAACAGCCAAGCGGCTTGCCAATTCGGCTCATAAATCTTATATCCAATAGAAATATAAACTTGTACCTTTTGTCGGCATATCAACCCTATCACTTCCATATGCTATCAACTCAGCATATATTAATGTTATCCCAATCAAATTCCAATCTGCTTTTATCCACAACACAACCATTAGCTTATATCCGAGTTAAATATCATTCAACTCGAGTTTCTTCTGGATTCCCAACTCTTAACTTGATTATCACATTACACTTCAAATTTGAATCTCATAATCCAATTTGTCTTGATATCATTCTAATTCAATCTCACTTACCACTTTACTGGCTTTACTTTAATTCAATTTTGCTTTCACAAATTTCTGTTAAATTTGTTTTTAATTCAAACAGTCTTTCTCTGGGAGTTTTCAAATAGTTTACTCTTTTCAAACATCAAAATTTCCTTTTGAACATGTCAATGAGCACTTAATTAATATTCCATTAGTTAAATCACTTCTCTATTTCTTTATCAATATTTGTTAACCAAATATTTTCAGTAACCATATTGGCCTTTTATGTTATTTTGAAAATATTTCCGAATATCGCCTTCCTTTATTTTCTAAACTTTAGAAAATATATGCTATTTATAATTGGAAAATATTCCAATTACATATCTCTTTTCCGATCATGTTTATTTCTATACTTAGGAAATATTCTTTATTATATTTCCCAGCTTACACTTATTTGGGTTAAAACGGATGTTGTGTAAAACATCGTTACGACAACCCAAATACTATATTCAACTAACTCTTATTCAACATTGATCTTCGAGCCTGAAATCTTACTATTTATTTGTTGATAATGAAACCAATCAAGTTGGGGTATAACTACCTCTCAGACCTTGACTGAATAACATTTATAACGTCAAAACAGATATAACTACCTACTCGAATAATCAATACCACAGAACTACTTATTCATTTTTAAACACGTATATGCTTTCTCTTTCTATTCTTACTAGATTTTATTCTTAGTCTTCCTTTTTGATTTTGCTATTCTATTTCTAAGTTCGTTTCCTTATCGACTTCTATATATATATCGATACGTTGATTTCTAACTATCAAATTATCTTAAAAATATTCTAACTCCTTAAATTCCGGGAAAAATTCGCCATAACCTCCTTTGTACCAGGGCATCGGGATATTTCAAATAGCCTCCCATAGCCCTCACCAATCCAAAAGAAAAAGAAAAAGCCAAGCGACTAGCCGATACGGCACATAAAATCTCATATATGAATTAAATACATACCTTTTCGTCGCGCATTCTATTTATATACCTTCATACCTTATCCATACCTATCTCGTGTATATTTATACCTGCCCAATCTATTTTAACTATACCTGATTGTTTTAACTCAATCCGTTAATTAATTTGTTAGTTAACTCTTTAGTCTATTTCACTTTTATATTTGAACACGACATGTTCAAATATATTTTAACTTGCTTATTAACTAATTTGAATTCAAATTTCAAATTTAAGTTTTATATTCGATTTCGAATATCCATTTACAAATCCAATTCACCTTTCAAAGTTCAACTTCAAATTCAAAACTCGATTAACTAATTCCTCTTCGACTTAGTTAATTCTATTCAATTTCTATTCAAATTTTATATCACTTTTATTATTCAAATCTATAGATCAAATTCTACTATTCAAATTCTATATATCAAATTCTATTCAAATTCTATTTATCAAATTCTATTTGAATTTCCATATTCAAATTCCATTTCACTTTCGATATTCAAATCCTATATTTGAATTCCTTTATATTTTCTATATTCAAATCCTATATTTGAATTCCATTTGAATTTCTATATTCAAACCCCATTTGAATTTCTATATTCAAATTCTATATCACTTCCATTGAATTTCATTTATTCAAACTCACTTTGAATTTCTATATTCAATTTCTATTTCTATTCCATTGAATTTCATATATTCAGACTCCCTTTGAATTCCTATATTCAATTTCTATTTCAATTCCATTTATTATAAATCCCATTTTGAAATTCAACACAACTTGTCTTTCCCAAAACAAATTCAAAACAGTATCTCTGGTAGTAATTCGTCACTTACAACTCAAAAATGAATACTGATGATGCAGCTGTCATCATCAGAATCTATTTTCCAGCGATCGAAGTGAGTTCAATACTATAAAACCAATTCTAAACATTTCCACTTTGAAATTTATTTCAAAATATAATTCACACTGCTTGTAAAACAATTTAAAATCTCCTAGGATCTTAAATTTTCCTTACTTTTAATCCAAATCCATTTACAAACACTTATCCAATTTTCTAGAATTTTAATTTAATTCCTGGTTTAAACTTCAGATTTAACTCATCTGATTTCACGTATTTCACTTATATGAATTCTGATTGGTTATTTACATAACCATTTAATTTATAATCTTACTCGATTATAATAACAACCAATATATCCAATATATTATAAATCATTTCAATATAAATTCCGTGTATCAAAAATATACTTTGGGTAAAATCTTTTTCATTTACCCTCTTTCAAAACATACCATGACGGTTCATCGTATTCGAGTGTTTACAAAATCCCTACCGATACAGTGGATCAAACTGATCGACCAGAATTCACAAACAACTCAACCAATAAATCTCCACAATATAAAACAAATTTTTATATCAATAACAAATACGTTCACTCGTATATATACACTCAACTCAATCTAGGGTATTACTAACCCCATCTCTACTGAGTTATGCCACAGAGCCAAGGTAATTCACTTAACTTAATCTCTGATACCAACTGTAATGACCCGGGATTTTGTCGACTTTGGTTATCGCCATAAACTCATTGATGACTAACCAAACATCAAAAAATACCGGTCATTAATGAAAGAAAACAGAGGGTGAGAATAGATAAGATAGAAACTTAGAATAGAAGAAGAAGAAGAACAGAACATCAGAGTAACATGAATCTCACAGCGGAACGAATAACATATAATATATGTAACATAACTTTGAAATATACATTTGTATTTGAATATACATCATTATCAAAGTACCACACTTACAACACAGCGGAAATAAACTATAGCTATATGGTCCTGAAGCCTCCTGCTCCAGCTCTTCCAGTATATCTGTAAATCCTGACTACTTGACTGCCCGTACAAAATTGGGCACCCAAGAGTTTAGGGAAACAAAACAAAACAAACTCTGGGTCAGTCATGGGACTGGTATGAGTAAATCAATTTAAAACGGTTCGAACAAGTAATCGATATCTCATAAGACCACGCCGTATAACGGAATGGGTTTTTCCCTTATGAGAATCCAAAATATCTTTATATCAAAAACCTTTTGATATTATAATAATGTCTATCAACCACAATATAATAATCATCTAGCAGAAACGCTTTCATCTCACGTTCTACATATATAGTATACAATCAAAACCGCAAGCACGTATTGGGTAATGGGTTTCCAACTATGACAAGGTATGGAACCACCTTTCGCTAGTGTACCTCTAGAAAGGAATACACTGGGTTCAACATGAACATCTTGCAACCTGGCCACACATAACCGACCACTCATTTCGCTTGAGTGTATCGAACGTATATCACCAATGGTTGGGATCAGCAACTGTTTCCCGAATGGGACAGCATCAACAATAGATTTTTAGAAGTAAATGAAACTCTAGATCAGGTGATTATACACCCTACTTCGGTGCGACCGACCTAGCCATGCTGCCTGCCCGATTTCTGTCATTTACCAGTTGATGAGGCTTGAGGTTACGCTTCATCATCACATCAGATTAACTTTGAATGGCACATCGTAAAATCCATCAAATCACCGATTGACGTCCTCAACCATACATTATGCGTTAACTAAAAGAAGTTTCCTTCTCCGCTTCCACTCTTGGTACGGCTGGAGAAATCAATATACGTGATCGTCTAGAAATACTCTGTCAGACATCCGTCCATACAAGTCATCCAGGAACAGGATGAACCGAAGGCACTATTCAGTATATCCATCTTAGACACTGTTATCTAAGACTTATACAATAGCCCTTGCACTTTACTCCGTCGTCAATTATCTTTGGCATATATGATACGCAACGCTTATGCCAATATAGAGTGGTTCTTTGGATAATAATCCAACCGGTCTCTCTATATTAACGACATAAAAATGGTCAAAACCTCGATAGTCTTTGATTTAACTATCGAAGGAAAATACATGTGCAAACAATGATATCATTTCCTTAAGGAAATTATATCGATCAATCATCATTTAACATTTATCTCCTTAGTTCATTTTTCATCTCATGTTTCCCTATATTCAACATTTCTTATTCTCTAAATTTAGAAAATATATGTTATTACCTTTGGAAAACATTTTCATTTCTTGTTTTCTATGTCAGAAAACATTTCTGGTTCTTATTTGGAAAATATTTCCAAAACTCCTTCATTGGACTTAGACAGATGTTTAAACAAACCATCGTGATGCCAACTCAAACCATTACTTATAATTACTAAATTCACTTAACCATCCTTTACTACCGAACCTTAACCATTCCTTTGTTAAAAACGAAGCCAATCAAGTTGGGGTAGAACTACCTCTCAGACCTTAACTGAACAACATTTCTAACCTTGAAACAGGCAAAGTTCACTTTAAATTTCTTTAACTAACTTCCTTACCTAACCTTTTTCGAATCATCTCTATTCGATAATTCTCCCCTTCGATAAGGTATATTCGAAAACTATATTCAATTTACTCTATTCGATTAACCCTTATCATTTAACTCTATTGGACAAACGCTATTGGATTAACTCTATTGGACTAATGCTATTGGATTAACTCTATTGGACTAACGCTATTGGATAAACTCGTTTCACTTAACTTCCTTCGAATAGGCTATATTCGATTAACTCCTTTGATTCTATTTGAATAAACTATATTCGATTAACTCATTTGTTTCTATTCGAATAAACTATATTCGATTAACTCATTTATTTTAACTCTAATCGATTAAACTAACATCGATTAACTCCTTTCGATTTAAACTAACATCAATTAACTCCTTCCGATTAAACTAACATCGATTAACTCCTTTTAACTCGATTAAGCTAACAACGATTAACTCCTTTCGATTAAACTAACATCGATTAACTCCTTTTAACTCGATTAAACTAACATCGATTAACCCTTTTTAACTCGATTAAACTAACATCGATTAACTCCTTTCGATTAAACTAACATCGATTAACTCCTTTTAACTCGATTAAACTAACATCGATTAACTCCTTTCGATTAAACTAACATCGATTAACTCCTGTCAACTCGATTAAACTAACATCGATTAACTTTTTTTAACTCGATTAAACTAACATCGATTAACTCCTTTCAACTCGATTAAACTAACATCGATTAACCTTTTAACTCGATTAAACTATTCATTTATAAAGATTTACTTTTAGTAACGGTTCTTCACTTTATAAATGATTTCCCTTTTTTAATTCTATTTGTAAATGGTTTTACAAATATCCCCTATTCAATCTCATTTGTAAATGGTTTACAAACATTTCTCTTTCTGATTGATTTGTAAATGGTTTACAAACCTTTTTCGTTCTAATCTATTTGATAATGGTTTTACACTATTTCCTTTTCAATGCTATTTGTAAATGGTTTACAAATATTTCCATGTATATCTTTATTTATTCTACTCTAGTTATTTCCTTTATTCTATTCGATTCATTTCATCAACATTTTTCCCTTTTATAAAACTCTATTCGTTTTATAAACATTCCCCCTTTATTTACTTTCGAAATATTTCCTTTTATAAAATATATTGATTTTATAAAATCCCTTTATTTCAATATACATTGAAATAATTCTTTTTACATCCCAGGGTCTTTTATGATATTTAAAATATCGAATAACAAGGATCAATATCATTCCAAAACACATAATCCATAACAGATTATATAACACATCATATAACACAATATATGAAAAACAGTAAAATAAATGCTGAGGAATCCAGTCGGATTCCTCCAACCTGTTTCCCTGCATTCATAGATGTTACACAATAAAATCAACATCACTTTCAGTTCCATATGAAATATTCTGTTAAACAGAATCAATATAGAAATTCAACTAACTGACTAGCAGTTCAATCAAACAGTCAACACACAGTCAATCAACCAACATTTGACAGTTCTAAAAATACAACATGAAATTATAAACTGTTCAGAGTTAGTGAGATTTACTCACATCTGCAGTTCATCGTTAAAGAACGATAAACTGTTTGTTTGATTTGAATCAAACAGTTTATTCTGCCATAAATTCAAACGAGCCCCAATCTACTTTCAGTCAGCTTCATTTGGTAGTGTCCGTCCATACAATCCTGTCGGATCTAGTTTCGTTGAGTTTCGATAGCGTATGAATTAGTTATTCTATTTTGAAGTTTTAAACACTGTTTTAAATATAAATAAAACTTTGAATCTATTTAAAGAATTGGGCCTCACATACCACTTCGGCCCAAACCCAATTTCATCAAAATAGACCCGCGTGGATAGTCTTCCTCCTAAATCGATATGCTGCTCCTTCAATGTCCATTACGGCGCCTTCACCCACCATATTCTTCCACTCCTCTTTACAAACGTCAAAACTGAATACACCATCGTACTGCCCATCTTGACCCCTCTCTCCCGATCCCATCTTTACACCACTCGCCAGCACCGAATGACATTCGACGTCGAGCCCCCCACAGTAACCAACTACACTTCTATCCACCGATACCACCCAAAATCACACATGAGGTGTGGTTTACCTCGCTGAACCCAAATACCACCATCAATTCGTGAATCAATTTCAAGATAACCCGAACCCTATTTCACTGCTAAAAACCTCAAGCAACCAATACTGTATCGCACCATAGCAAACTGAGGTAGAACCGAACAGAATTACAAGTGGAATTCAAATAATATACTTTCATGATTTTCGGGAATTAAGTGGATTTGTTTCTGATTTTTTTGTGGATTTTAGGAAGTGGCAACAAATGGGTTTTATACGGTTTATATAGGCTTGTTGTTGGTAGGTGCCGTTTGTGGCTGAGGATAATGAAGGTGTGGCCTCTCTTTTGACCAAGAAATAGTTAGGATAATTTTTTATTGAATTTTTATATTTTATTTTTTTATTTTTCTCCTTGTATCAGCCTTCTAAAAATCCCAGCGACCACATACGATCTCCTAAAATCACGAAAATTGACATGCCACTAGAGTTCGACATTACGGTCCCATCGAAACTGGTTTCGTCGAATTCCAACTCCGTATGATCACACAGCGTATTTTTAACCATCGAAATACTGACTGTTTTCCACTCTAAAAATCCGTATGACCGCACAGTGACTCTAAAAATCACGAAACTGGAAATCTAACAATAATTTAATATTGCGGATCTAACAAAATTAGTTTCTTCGAATTTCGACTTCGTTTGCAAAAGTGGCTTATTTTTACAGCTCTGAATGACCCATTTAAATATATAAATATATTTAAATATAAGTAAATTCATATTATTGTATATATTCACAGTGGAATAACATACAGCTCAGAAAAATCCTATATTGATTTCTAACTCGATATTTCAATCTAGGTCAAACCGATATTCGATTTATATTGAAATTCCTTTTTAAAATATAAATAATTCCTTTATAAATTATAAAGGAATTCCACAGTGACTTTTCTAAAATTTGATTTGGACATATCTCAAAATCTACACGACGAAATCCCGATTTTCCTCTTCCACTAGAAAGATATACTCCACCAGCTCCACCTGTTTCTTGTTTCACAGAAATCTGGCTTAAAACGAATCCTGTACATTCAATTGAAGTTCAAATCGCCGAATAGCGAACTGCCGCGCCATTTCCAGCTTGATTATAATTATTTTATAATTATACGTTCAAACTGTCATTCAAATAATATATTCGTTATTCTAATTCAATTCTAAACTAAATTAAATATCACAGATAATCCAGTTCACACCATATCGCCATTTCAGCCAATTCTGATTATTCCAGAATTAAATATATTATTTAATTTATTATTTTAATTAAATATTCACCATTATTTAATTAAACCACCATTTTAATTCACTATATCACTATTTATATAATTAAATTAATTAATTATAATACCTCTGCCAATGCGGGTCATTACATTAGTAGTATCCTAGAACAGTGTGAAGAGTGATGTTTTAAAAATAAAAGTGAAAACAAATTTTGTTTTGAAAATTTAAATCAACTATTCGTATTTGATTATTTATTTTATATTGAATTTGGACAATGCAGTATATAAATATTTTGCGTATACATCTGATCCGCGTGTATTCGACGTTTTAATATACTGGACAGATATAGAATCACACTCTAGTCGCTCGAAGATGATTCTGATGATCGCTCGAGCATCATCAGAGTTTATTTTCGTGTTTCGAAAGTGGGATTTCTATATGATTCCAATTGAATGGTGTGAGAACCAAAGCTAGATAGGGCTTATTGTTGTGATTTGGCACCAAAAATGTGATTTTTGACTATATATCAAAGTTATGAATTTGAAATGATAATCAACTAATTGATTGCCGATTGTGTTGATTGATTATTGTTAGATTAATTAAATATTGAACCATTTAGCCAAATTGTACCAAAAAGTGAGTTATATTGATAATAATCGCATTTGCATACATATACATGTACTTACATTGAATAGGTCATAGCAAGGAGGCTAGAGAAGAGGAATAAAATTGTTTGCCCGACAAATAGGTAAATGTTTATTGTATTTCTTTGGATTTGGATGATTTTATGAGCCGATTTGCTAGCTGCTTGGCTTTTTCCTTTTCTTTTGGATTGAAGAAGGCCATGGGAGGCTATATGAAATATCCCGAAGTCCCCGGTGCAGGGGAGGTTATGGCGAAATTTTTCGAAAATTTAGGGTGTTAGCCAAATTTTCGAAAAATTTGAAAAGTACTTAGATACTGAAAAGTTGAAGAACTTAAGCCGTAAAGAGAACAAAGAAAGTTGAGTTGATTTGTTAAACAACTTTCGGCTTCGTTCCTTCTCGAGGATGAAAAGTTTTAAGTGGGGGAGATTGTAATAACCCCAAAATCCGAGCCAATTTAAAATTTTTATTTTGGCAATTTTAGCGAATTTTGAATATTAAAAATGATATATTTTAAATAATAACGGCGAGAAATTTATTTTGAACAGAATTAGAATGTATATATTTATATATGTCGTCATTAGAATATAAATATTTATTTTATATTATAAAAGGAATTGAAAATGGCACGGTAGTTCGATAATTCAATTTCGAATTTCAAATGAATGTACATGATTCAAAATAAACCAGATTTTAGCGAAATCAAAAATATTTGAACCTATTCATGAATATCTTTCCAACGAATCTGAAAAGTTGAAATTTCATAGCGGGAATCAAAAGATACGTCCAGTTGAAAATTCAGAATAGTCGTTATGGAATTCAGGCCCGTAAAAATGGAAATTTTGCAAACGACCTCGGTTTTCGACGAAACCACTTTTGTTGGATCCATGATGTCAAGTTATTGCTAGGTTTCAAAATTCGTAATTTTTCGAATCAATACGTGAGCGTGGCAAAGGAAAACGCGTTTGACCAGTTTCAGTTGATTTCAATCGACTAGAAAATGGCCATTTTTCAAACGGTCTCGGAATTTGATGAAATTAGTTTGTTTAGGACCGTATCGTCAATACGAAGCTAGAAATAATTTTTCGAGTTAGTATGTGGCCCCGCTAAATTGAAATGCGCGTTCAAATCTAATATATAGATTTATATTTTGATTTTGACGGAAACTGATCGAAACGATCGAATCAGCTTACGATACATATCCCATTGTGTTCGGAATGGGGGTAATTAGCTATGGACGACAGTCGTTGGGTTCGATTTTGAGGTCGAAATAAAAAGTTGCTTTTTGGAAATTAATAAAATAAAATATAAAAAAATAAAAAACCCTCACCCCTCTCTTGTAATGACCCGGATTTTGTCGACTTTGGTTATCGCCATAAACTCAATGATGACTAAACAAACGTCGAAAAATACCGGTCATTAGTGAAAGAAATTAGAGGGTGAGGAAAAATAAGATAGAAACTTAGAATAGAAGAAGCAGAACACAACATCAGACTTACACGAACCTCACAGCGGAACGAATAACATATAATATATGTAACATAACTTGAAATATACATCTATACTTGAATATACATCATTATCAAAGTACAACACTTACAACACAGCGGAAATAACTATAGCTATATAATCCTGAAGCCTCTTGCTCCATGCTCTTCCAGTATATCTGTAAATCCCGACTACTTGACTACCCGTACAAAATTGGGCACCCAAGAGTTTAGGGAAACAAAACAAAATAAACTCCGGGTCAGTCATTAGACTAATGCTATAGGATTAACTCTATTGGACTAACACTATTGGATTAACTCGTTTCACTTAACTCCTTTCGAATAGACTATATTTGACAACTCCTCTAACTCTATTCGAATAAACTATATTCGACTAACTCCTTTGATTCTATTCGAATAAACTATATTCGATTAACTCATTGTTTTAACTCTAATCGATTAAACAAACATCGATTAACTCCTTTCGATTAAACTAACATCGATTAACTCCTTCTGATTAAACTAACATCGATTAACTCCTTTTAACTCGATCAAACTAGCATCGATTAACTCCTTTCGATTAAACTAACATCGATTAACTCCTTTTAACTCGATTAAACTTACATCGATTAACACCTTTTAACTCGATTAAACTAACATCGATTAACTCATTTCAACTCGATTAAACTAACATCGATTAACCTTTTAACTCGATTAAACTATTCATTTATAAAGATTTACTTTTAGTAACGGTTCTTCACTTTACAAATGATTTCCCTTTTTTAATTCTATTTGTAAATGGTTTTACAAATATCCCCTATTCAATCTCATTTGTAAATGGTTTACAAACATTTCTCTTTCTGATTGATTTGTAAATGGTTTATAAACCTTTCTCGTTCTAATCTATTTGCTAATGATTTTACACTATTTCCTTTTCAATCCTATTTGTAAATGGTTTACAAATATTTCCTTGTATATCTTTATTTATTCTACTCTAGTTATTTCCTTTTTTCTATTGTATTCGTTTGATCAACATTTTTCCCTTTTATAAAACTCTATTCGTTTTATAAACATTTTTCCTTTTATTTACTTTCGAAATATTTCCTTTTATAAAATCTATTGATTTTATAAAATCCCTTTATTTCAATATACATTGAAATAATTCTTTTTACATCCCAGGGTCTTATGTGATATTTAAAATATCGAATAACAAGGATCAATATCAATCCAACACACATAATCCATAACAGATTATATAACACATCATATAACACAATATATGAAAAACAGTAAAATAAATGTTAAGGAATCCAATCGGATTCCTCCAACCTGTTTCCCTGCATCCACAGATGTTACACAATAAAATCAACATCACTTTCAGTTCCATATGACATATTCTGTTAAATAGAATCAATATTGAAATTCAACTAACTGACTAGCAGTTCAATCAAACAGTCAACACACAGTTAATCAACTAACATTTAACAGTTCTAAAAATACAACATGAAATTTTAAACTGTTCAGGGTTAGTGAGATTTACTCACTTTGGCAGTTCATCGTTAAAGAACGATAAACTGTTATTTGATTTGAATCAAACAATTTATTTCGCCATAAATTTAAACGAGCTCCGCTCCACCCCTAGTCAGTTACATTGGGAAGTCCTCGCCCCTACGGTCCCAACGGATCTTGTTTCGTGAAATTCTGATATTGTACGAGAGAGTTATGAATTTTACAACGTATAACAATTTAACAGTTATAATTAATTGATAATTAATATTAATGGAAATTATCCTATCCACGTCATCATCCCTTAAATACACGCCTCATCCCCTTCTTCTCCAACTATATCTCGTTCCAGGCAAAATTCGAATGCCATTATCGTGACTTTACCCTTCCGCAATCCATCCACCAATTCACAATTCAAACTCAAATTACTTCCTTTAGCTTGCTCACCGAAATCTCTATCTATCCAACACCAAAATGCCTAGCTCGATCTCAAGAATTCCATCGCGTCTCCGGGTTTCTGAAGTCACGGCTGTGACAAATATCGACACTTTTAATTTCTATAAAATCCCAAATTATTTGTATAAGTGCTAAAACAACTTAGAAACTCAAATATGAACCTAGATTTCATGATTGCTGCACCAATACCACGATATCGCGAACCCTAGCAGCTGTGGTAAAACGCTGGGGTGATTGAGATGATGTCAAACCCCTTGCAAACCATATGAGATTGTTGCCGTCGCTGATACGAGTTCATATCTACATATAATATAATTTATCGATTCCCTTTTGATTTTTGTTTGATTTTTGAAAGAAGGTTTTCCATGGTTTTCTCATTCGTTCGGTGGCAGCTACCATTTTGCTGCGTTGACCGAGTGGAAATGAAATTAGGTTAGAGAGGAGGGTAGTGGTACTTATAGGAGATTTAAATAATTTATATATTGATTATTATATTCAGTTATAAGCAATCGTTATAAGTGTTTATCGTTTTTTTTAAAATCTGTATAGCCACATAGGATACCCAAAATTCATGAAACTAGACCTACGACTAGAGTTTGACATTACGGTCCCAACGAAACTGGTTTCGTCGAATTCCGACTTCGTACGCTCACACAGTGTATTTTTAACCATCAAAATAACGACTGTTTTTCACTCTAAAAATCCATACGGCACACAGTGACTCTAAAAATCACGAAACTTGGAATCTAACAACTATTTGACATTGTGGATCCAACAAAATTAGTTTCGTCGAATTCCGACTTCGTTTGCAAAAGTGGCTATTTTTAAAGTCCTAAATAACCCATTTAAATATATAAATATATTTAAATAAAATTAAATTAAATATTTATAAATAAATATTATCGTATATATTCACTGTGGAATACCATACAGCTCAGACAAATCCTATATGTATTTCTAACTCGATATTTAAATCTTTGTCGACCCGATACTCGATTTATATTTAAATTCCCTTTTAAAAAATAAAATGGTCAGGGCGCTGTTTTTCTGATAATTTGATTTGGACATAACTCAAAATCAACACGATGAAATCCCGATTTTTCTCTTCCAATAGAAAGATATACTTCACCAGCTCTACATGTTTCTTGTTTCACAGAAATCTGATTTAAAACGAACCCGGTACATTCAGTTGAAGTTCGAATCGCCAATTTACGAACTGCAGCGCCATTTCGAGCTCGATTTTAATTATATTTTAACTCTACGTTCAAACTGTCGTTTATATAATATATTCGTTATTCAAATTCAATTCCAAGCTGAATTAAATATCACAGATGATCCAGTTCACACCATATCGCCTTTTCAGCCAATTCTGATTATTTCAGAATTAAATATATTATTTAATTTATTATTTTAATTAAATGTTCACCATTATTTTATTCCATGACCATTTAATCCTTTAATCACCCTTTTAATTAAATAAATAAATTATTTATAGTACCTCTGCCAATGCGAGTCATTACAGTCTTCCCCACTTAAAATAATTTCGCCCTCGAAATTGCTAAAAGGTAGAGGACGACCCTATCGACTGGTTAGAACATATTTGTTCACTTCTTAACTTCAGTTTCAACTAAACCAATTTAATTTCAATTAAATTATTAATTAATTCTTATCAACGAAAATTTTCAAAAAAATCCTGAAAATTTTCTAACGCCTTAACTTTTCGAAAAATTTCGCCAGCACCTCCTTTGTACTAGTCAATAGGTCAAACTCCAACTTGCCTCTCTGGACCATCTCCATCCCAAAAGAAAATCAAACAGCCAAGCGGCTTACCAGTTCGGCTCATAAATCTTATATCCAATAGAAATATAAACTTGTACCTTTTGTCAGCATATCATTATATCCTTTCCACCTGTTATCAATTCAGCGGATACAAGGGTCATCCCAATCAAATTCCAATCTGCTTTTATCCTCAACACAACCATTCGCTTACATCCTAGCCAAATATCATTTCAACTCGAGTTTCTTCTCGATTCCCAACTCTTAACTTGATTATCCCATTACTATTCAAATTTGAATCTCACAATCCAATTTGTCTTAATATCATTCTAATTCAATCTCAGTTGCCACTTTACTGGCTTTACTTTAATTCAATTTTGCTTTCACAAATTTCTGTTAAATTTGTTTTTAATTCAAACAGTCTTTCCCTGGGAATTTTTAAACAGATTACTCTTTTCAAAAATCAAATTTTCCTTTTGAACATGTCACTGAGCCCTTAATTAATATTCCATTAGTTAAATCACTTCTCTATTTCTTTATCAATATTTGTTAACCAAATAATTTCAATAACCATATTGGCCTTTTATGTTATTTGGAAAACATTTCCGAATATCGCCTTCCTTTGTTTTCTAAACCTTAGAAAATATATGTTATTTCTAATTGGAAAATATTCCAATTACTTATCTCTTTTCTGATCTCGTCTATTTCTATACTTAGGAAATATTCTTTATTATATTTCCAAGCTTGCACTTATTTGGGTTAAAACGGATGTTGTGTAAAACATCGTTACGACAAACCAAATACTATATTCAACTAACTCTTATTCAACATTGATCTTCGAGCCTGAAATCCTACTATTTATTTGTTAATAATGAAATCAATCAAGTTGGGGCATAACTACCTCTCAGACCTTGACTGAATAACATTTATAACGTCAAAACAGATATGACTACTTACTCGAATGATCAATACATACAACTACTTATTCACTGTTAAACACGTATACGCTTCCTCTTTCTATTCTTACTAGATTTTATTCTTAGTCTTCCCTTTTGATTTTACTATTCTATTTCTAAGTTCGTTTCCTTATCGACTTCTATACATATATCGATACTTTGATTTCTAACTATCAAATTATCTTAAAAATATTCTAACTCCTCAAATTCTCGGAAAAATTCGCCATAACCTCGTTTGTACCAGGAGCATCAGGATATTTCAAATAGCCTCCCATGGCCCTCACCAATCCAAAAGAAAAAGAAAAAGCCAAGCGGCTAGCCGATACGGCGCATAAAATCTCATGTATGAATTAAATACATACCTTTTCGTCGAGCATTCTATTTATATACCTTCATACCTTATCCATACCTATCTCATGTATATTTATACCTGCCCAATCTATTTTAACTATACCTGATCATTTTAACTCAATTCGTTAATTAATTTGTTAATTAACTCTTTAGTCTATTTCACTTTTATATTTGAACATGACATGTTCAAATATATTTTAACTTGCTTATTAACTAATTTGAATCCAAATTTCAAATTTAAGTTCTATACTCGAATTTGAATATCCATTACAAATCCAATTCACCTTTCAAAGTGCAACTTCAAATTCAAAACTCGATTAACTAATTCCTCTTAGACTTAGTTAATTCTATTCAATTTCTATTCAAATTTTATATCACTTCTTTTATACAAATTCTATATATCAATTTCTATTCAAATTTTATATATTCAAATTCTATTCAAATTCTATATATCAAATTCTATTCAAATTCTATATATCAAATTCTATTCAAATTCTATATTATAAATCGCATTTGAATTTCTATATTCAAATTCCATATATTCAAATTCTATATTTGAATTCCTTTTGAACTCTATATTCAAATTCCATTTCACTTTCTATATTCAAATCCTATATTTGAATTCCTTTATATTTTCTATATTCAAATTCTATATTTGAATTCCATTTGAATTTCTATATTCAAACCCCATTTGAATTCCTATATTCAAATTCTATATCACTTATATTGAATTTCATATATTCAAACTCCCTTTGAATTTCTATATTCAATTTCTATTTCAATTCCATTGAATTTCATATATTCAGACTCCCTTTGAATTTCTATATTCAATTTCTATTTCAAACTTTTTTCATTCTTTATTATAAACCCCATTTTGAAATTCAACACAACTTGTCTTTCCCAAAACAAATTCAAAACAGTATCTCTGGTAGTAATTCGTCACTTACAACTCGAAAATGAATACTGATGATGCAGCTGTCATCATCGGAATCTATTTTCCAGCGATTGAAGTGAGTTCAATACTATAAAACCATTTCTAAACATTTCCGCCTTGAAATTCATTTAAAAGATAATTCACACTGCTTGTAAAACAATTTAAAATCCCCCAGGATCTTAAATTTTCCTTATTTTTAATCCAAATCCATTTACAAACACTTATCCAATTTTCCAGAATTTTAATTCAATTTCTAGTTTAAATTTCAGATTTAACTCATCTGATTTCACGTATTTCACTTATATGAATTCTGATTGGTTATTTACATAACCAATTAATTTATAATCTTACTCGATTATAATAACAACCAATATATCAAATATATTATAATTTTGATATATATATATATATATCTCCTCTATATCAAAATATACCTTGGGTAAACTTATTTTAATTTACCCTTTTTTCAAAACATATCGTGTCGACCCATCGTATTCGAGTGTTTAGTAACTCCTACCGATACAGTGGATCAAACTGATCGACCAGAACCCAACAACTCAACCAATGAATCTCCATAATATAAAACAAATTTTATATCAATAACAAATACGTTCACTCATATATATACACTCAAACTTAGTCTAGGGTATTACTAACCCTATCTCTACTGAGTCACGCTACAGAGCCAAGGTAATTCTCTTAACTTAAGCTCTGATATCAACTGTAATGACCCGAATTTTGTCGACTTTAGTTATCGCCATAAACTCAATGATGACTAAACAAACGTCGAAAAATACCATTCATTAGTGAATGAAATTAGAGGGTGAGGAAAGATAAGATAGAAACTTAGAATAGAAGAAGAAGAACACAACATCAGAGTAACACGAACCTCACAGCAGAACGAATAACATATAATATATATTACATAACTTGAAATATACATCTGTACTTGAATATACATCATTATCAAAGTATAACACTTATAACACAGCAGAAATAACTATAGCTATATAATCCTGAAGCCTCCTGCTCCAAGCTCTTCCAGTATATCTGTAAATCCTGACTACTTGAATGCCCGTACAAAATTGGGCACCCAAGAGTTTAGGGAAACAAAACAAAATAAACTCCGGGTTAGCCATGGGACTGGTATGAGTAAATTAGTTTAAAACGGTTCGAACAAGTAATCGATATCTCATAAGAACACGCCGTATAACGGAATGGGTTTTTCCGTTATGAGAATCCAAAATATCTTTATATCAAAAACCTTTCGGTATTATAATAATGTCTATCAACCACAATATAATAATCATCTAGCAGAAACGCTTTCATCTCACGTTCTACATATATAGTATACAATCAAAACCGCAAGCACGTATTGGGTAATGGGTTTCCAACTATGACAAGGTATGGAACCACCTTTCGCTAGTGTACCTCTAGAAAGGAATACACTGGGCTCAACAAGAACATCTTGCAACCCAGCCACACATGACCGACCACTCATTTCGCTTGAGTGTATCGAATGTATATCACCAATAGTTGGGATCAGCAACTGTTTCCCGAATGGGACAGCATCAACAATAGATTTTTAGAAGTAAATGAAACTCTAGATCAGGTGATTATACACCCTACTTCGGTGCGACCGACTTAGCCATGCCGCCTGACCGATTTCTGTCATTTACCGGTTGATGAGGCTTGAGGTTACGCTTCATCATCACATCAAATTCACTTTGAATGCCACATCGTCAAATCCATCAAATCACCGATTGACGTCCTCAACCATACATTATGTGTTAGCTAAAAGTAGTTTCCTTCTCCGATTCCACTCTTGGTACGGCTGGAGAAATCAATATACGTGATCGTCTAGAAATACTCTGTCAGACACCCGTCGATACAAGTCATCCAGGAACAGGATGAACCGAAGGCACTATTCAGTATATCCATCTTAGACACTGTTATCTAAGACTTATACAATAGCCCTTGCACTTTACTCCATCTTCAATTATCTTTGGCATATATGATACGCAACGCTTATGCCAATACAGAGTGGTTCTTTGGATAATAATCCAATCGGTCTCTCTATATTAACAACGTAAAAATGGTCAAAACTTCAATAGTCTGTGATTTAACTATCGAAGGAAAATACGTGTGCAAACAACGATATCATTTCCTTAAGGAAATTATATCGATCAATCATCATTTAACATTTATCTCCTTAGTTCATTTTTCATCTCCTGTTTCCCTACATTCAACATTTCTTATTCTCTAAATTTAGAAAATATATGTTATTACCATTGGAAAACATTTCCATTTCTTGTTTTCTATATCAGAAAATATTCCTGGTTCTTAGTTGGAAAACATTTCCCAAACTCCTTCATTGGACTTAGACAGATGTTTAAACAAACCATCGCGATGCCAACTCAAACCATTACGCTTATTAACTAAATTCCTTTAACCACTTCACTATCGAACCTTAACCATTCCTTAGTTAAAAATGGAGTCAATCAAGTTGGGGTAATATTACCTCTCAGACCTTAACTGAACAACGTTTCTAACCTTGAAACAGGCAACTTTCACCTTTTAATTCTTTAACAAACTACCTTACATAACTCTCTTTCGAATCATCTCTATTCGATAATTCTTTCCTTCTATAAGGTATATTCGATAACTCTATTCAATTTACTTTATTCGATTAACCCTTATCAATTAACTCTATTGGACTAACGCTATTGGATTAACTCTATTGGACTAATGCTATTGGATTAACTCTATTGGACTAACACTATTGGATTAACTCGTTCCACTTAACTCCTTCCGAATAGACTATATTCGATAACTCCTTTAACTCTATTCGAATAAACTATATTCGATTAACTCCTTTGATTCTATTCGAATAAACTATATTCGATTAACTCATTTGTTTTAACTCTAATCGATTAAACTCACATTGATTAACTCCATTCGATTAAACTAACATCGATTAACTCCTTCCGATTAAACTAACATCGATTAACTCCTTTTAAATCGATTAAACTAACATCGATTAACTCCTTTCGATTAAACTAACATCGATTAACTCCTTTTAACTCGATTAAACAAACATCCATTAACTCCATTTAACTCGATTAAACTAACATCGATTAACTCCTTTCAACTCGATTAAACTAACATCGATTAACCTTTTAACTCAATTAAACTATTCATTTATAAAGATTTACTTTTAGTAAAGGTTCTTCACTTTACAACTGATTTCCCTTTTTTAATTCTATTTGTAAATGGTTTTACAAATATCCCCTATTCAATCTCATTTGTAAATGTTTACAAACATTTCTCTTTCTGATTGATTTGTAAATGGTTTACAAACCTTTTTCGTTCTAATCTATTTGCTAATGGTTTTACACTATTTCCTTTTCAATCCTATTTGTAAATGGTTTACAAATATTTCCTTGTATATCTTTATTTATTCTACTCTAGTTATTTCCTTTTTTTCTATTCTATTCGTTTAATCAACATTTTTCCCTTTTATAAAACTTTATTCGTTTTATAAACATTTCCCCTTTTATTTACTTTTGAAATATTTCCTTTTATAAAATCTATTGATTTTATAAAATCCCTTTATTTCAATACACATTGAAATAATTATTTTTACATCCCAGGGTATTTTATGATATTTAGAATATCAAATAACAACGATCAATATCATTCAAACACAAATAATCCATAACAGATTATATAACACATCATATAACACAATATATGAAAAACAGTAAAATAAATGTTGAGGAATCCAGTCGGATTCCTCCAACATGTTTTCCTGCATCCACAGATATTACACAATAAAATCAACATCACTTTCAGTTCCATATGACATATTCTGTTAAACAGAATCAATATAGAAATTCAACTAACTGACTAGCAGTTCAATCAAACAGTCAACACATAGTCAATCAACCAACATTAAACAGTTCTAAAAATACAACATGAAATTATAAACTGTTCAGGGTTAGTGAGATTTACTCACTTTCATCGTAAAAGAACAATAAACTGTTATTTGATTTGAATCAAACAATTTATTTCGCCATAATTTAAACGAGCTCCGCTCCACCGCCAGTCAGTTCCATTGGGAAGTCCTCATCCCTACGGTCCCAACGGATCTTGTTTCGTGAAATTCTGATATTGTACGAGAGAGTTATGAATTTTACAACGTATAACAAATTAACAGTTATGATTAATTGATAATTAATATTAATGGACCTTATCCTATCCACGTCATCATCCCTTAAATACATGCCTCATCCCCTTCTTCTCCAACGACATCTCATTCCAGGCAAAATTCGAACGCCATTATCGTGACTTTACCCTTCCGCAATCCATCCACCAATTCACAATTCAAACTCAAATTACTTCCATTAGCTTTCTCACCGAAATCTGTATCTATCCAATACCAAAATTCCTAGCTCGATCTCAAGAATTCCATCGCATCTTCGGGTTTCTGAAGTCACGGCTGTGACAAATATCAACACTTTTAATTTCTATAAAATCCCAAATTATTTGTATAAGTGCTAAAACAACTCAGAAACTCGAATACGAACCTAGATTTCACGATTGATGCACCAATACCACAATTTCGCAAACTCTAGCAGCTGCGGTAAAACGCTGGGGTGACTGAGATGATGTCGAACCCCTTGCAAACCATATGAGATTGTTGTCGTCGCTGATACGAGTTCATATCTACATATAATATAATTTATCGATTCCCTTTTGATTTTTGTTTGATTTTTGAAAGAAGTTTTCCATGGTTTTCTCATTCGTTCGGTGGCGGCTACCATTTTGATGCGTTGACCAAGTGGAAATGAAATTAGGTTAGAAAGGAGGGCAGTGGTATTTATAGGAGATTTAAATAATTTTTATATTGATTATTCTATTCAGTTATAAGCAATCGTTATAAGTGTTTATAGTTTTTTTTTTTAAATCTGTATAGTCACATAGGATACCCAAAAATCACGAAACTAGACCTACGACTAGAGTTTGACATTACGGTCCCAACGAAACTGGTTTCGTCGAATTCCGACTTCGTATGCTCACACAGTGTTTTTTTAACCGTCAAAATATCGACTGTTTTTCACTCTAAAAATCCGTACGGCCACAAAGTGACTCTAAAAATCACGAAACTTGGAATCTAACAACTATTTAACATTGCGGATCCAACAAAATTAGTTTCGTCGAATTCCGACTACATTTGCAAAAGTGGCTATTTTTAAAGTCCTAAATAACCCATTTAAATATATAAATATATTCAAACATAATTTGATTAAATATTTATAAATAAATATTATCGTATATATTCACTGTGGAATACCATACAGCTCAGACAAATCCTATATGTATTTCTAACTCGATATTTAAATCTTTGTCGACCCGATACTCGATTTATATTTAAATTCCCTTTTAAAAATTAAAATGGTCAGGGCGCTGTTTTTCTGATAATTTAATTTGGACAAAATTCAAAATCTACACGACGAAATCCCGATTTTTCTCTTCCACTAGAAAGATATACTTCACCAGCTCTACACGTTTCTTGTTTCACAGAAATCCGATTTAAAACGAACCCTGTACATTCCGTTGAAGTTCGAATCGCCAATTTACGAACTGCAGCGCCATTTCGAGCTCGATTTTAATTATATTATAACTCTAAGTTCAAACCGTCGTTTATGCAATATATTCGTTATTCAAATTCAATTCCAAGCTGAATTAAATATCACAGATGATCCAGTTCACACCATATCGCCTTTTCAGCCAATTCTGATTATTTCAGAATTAAATATACGATTTAATTTATTATTTTAATTAAATGTTCACCATTATTTTATTCCACGACAATTTAATCCTTTAATCACTCTTTTAATTAAATAAATAAATTATTTATAATACCTCTGCCAATGCAGGTCATTACATCTCTCCTGTACCCACAGCCCCCTCCCCCGTTATTCTTCAGAAAAGAAATTTAAATAAAAAAGGGAGAGGAGCGGGGGAGGGGGGGACCACCGCCGCCGCTCCATCGCGGCTCCCCAGGTGGCGCGCCGCCCCCATCGTCTTCTCCTCCCCCTGCCTCTCTCCTCTCGAGCCTCCCCTTCCTCTCCCTCTCCAATCGATCGCCCCCCCTCTTGCCCTAGCCGCGCCATAGATTCCCCCCCCCCCTAAACTTCTGATGATCGACGCCCTCCAGCCTCCCCCTCCTCTGTACAAACCACCGCCCCCCTTCCAGAGCTGCCATCAGTCAGAGATCCACCTCCTCAGCCTCACCGAGCGCCGATGCCCCCCCAGCACAACCACGAACCCTCCTTCCCCTTTGAACATGAGTTTTTCTTCTTTTCTGATTTTGTTTTTTTATATTAACATAGTTTAATCAGTTTATTTAAATATATATAGCAATTATAAAATCTGTAATATATATATTAGGGTTAAAAATAGAAATTTTATATTAGTAGAAGATTAAAAATATAATTTTTGTATAGTAGAAAGATTAAAGATGTGATCTTTATAGAAGTAGCCATGTAAAAATATGATTTTTATATTATATAGCTAATAAAAATTCGATCTTTATTATGTAGGAGATATAAAAATACAATTTTTATTATATTACTAGCAAGATAAAAATATAATTTTTATCATGGAAGTAGCATTGTAAAGGAGTGATTTTACATATGTAGCAAAGATATAAAAATATGATTTTTATATAGAGAATGGCGAGAGAAAAATATAATCTTTATTATATGAACACCGGTGTAAAAATAGAATTTTTATCTATATAGTAGCGATGTTAAAATAGAATTTTTATCTATATAGTAGCGATGTAAAAATAGATTTTTTATCTATATAGTAGCGATGTAAAAATAGATTTTTTATCTACATAGTAGCAATGTAAAAATAGAATTTTTATCTATATAGTAGCGGTATAAAAATAGATTTTTTATCTATATGGTAGCGGTATAAAAATAGGATTTTTATCTATACAATAGCAGTGTAAAAATGTAATTTTTATATGCATAAAAACAATATGAAAATGTGATTTTTATATATGTAGTGGTTACGGACAACGAAAGTGACAAAAGGCGAGCACGGCGAAGTCTTCTACATAAGAAGAGTCATGGCGTTTGGTTTAGCAAGTCAGTGAGAACTCCTCACTTTTATTTTTATTTCTAGTTTGAAATATATACTAGGATGCAGACAGTGCTTAGTAGCACCCGACACCTGTCGTCCACAGACCATGGATGACTTGTTTGTTTGATTGTTGTGTTGTGAAATTTGATTGTGTGATGTGGAATGAAATAAAATATTTTATAGTGGAAAATATTTTATAGTTAAAAATATAATTTTTAATGTGTATAGAAAATAAATATTTATAAACAAGTCGGCCGATTTGTTTATATATACTGATTTGACTGATATTGATTGGGACGATAAATTTTACACATCGCCCAACTGCACAAATAAAATCTGTGTTTGTTGTTTTGAAACCCCACACGGGTATTGGGATGAGATTTGACGTACACTAATCCCGATTGTTTAGTTGTATGTTAATCGATGGATTGACAGACTGTGTAAGCGTTAATTATTTATATTTAATGTTTATGCAGTTGTGTGGTGCACTCTAGATGATGGTTGATGATTTATCGTTGCTATTATATACATGTGTTGTAGAAAATCCATATAATTAACATTATATGGTAATTGATTGGGCCTCATTCCAATTTGGAAAACAAGAAATATTAATTCATGTGTTGAATAGAAAAATAAATTCATGTGTTGAATTGAAAATAAATTCATATGTTGAATAGAAAATAAATTCATGTGTTGAATTGAAAACATTCATGTGTTGAATAAAGCCGTGTTGATCAGATTGACGCCATTTTGACGTGAACAATATTTATATCGATTTTATTCATTTTTATAATGAATATAGAAAAGAAAGTGATTTCAAAATATAACGTTTTGAAAATATTGTCATTTGTATATCGATGAGGTGGAGTATTCAATTTTGATTCGAAATTGAATATGAAGTTGAAATCGTTTTTAAAAACGAATTTAAAACGATTTATAAAATATGTTTTGAAAGGAAATGAACGAAACATATAATACATATATATATTATATATAATGGCCTGAATAGAACGCGCCGCGCTGCGGCAGTTCGCGAATTTCGACCACTGAATTCGAATGGATATTACGGGAGATCCGACTGTCGGATTCTCCTAAAACCGGAACCATTGGGTTCATATCGAAAAGAGCTTTCTAACGAATATTAGAGATTTGAAATCTAACGGCTGGATTTGGAATTATGTCCAAATCAAATTTGGAAAAGGTCATTGTAAGTGCAGTTCGATGGCCGTTGATGGAAATCGACTGTACGGGCCTTGGAAAAATTATTAAAAATAGTTTGTGTAATATCATAAGAAACGATTTGTGATGAATTGGGATGAAAAACCCCAAATTTGAATAGATAAAAATTGATTTTTATCGAAATGAACTAGTTTTGAACTAGAATTATAATTCTATTTATTTTTAAAAATAAATAAAGTGGATTTGAAATGGTTTTGAAAATAAGCAGAATTTCCAATAATTGAATTGGAATGGATTGGAATCGAAATTATCTTTGGTATATTTCGATGTTGGATTTCGTGATTATATAGATATTGTTATGGGAATTTGAAAGATATATTTATATCGTTATTTCCAATACGATATTTGTTGGTCGTAGAATTTGATATTGAATATAAGCCGATATATTTTCTATTCAGAGCCTTGTATTTAAATATCAAATGTGATTTGGGTTTGTCGTGAATGGTGTCTTCATTAACACTATTCTTAAACCCAGTTGAGGGAAAGATTAAATATTTTTATATAGATTTAATGAAGTGTACCAATTATATAATATTTAATTGGAATTGAATTGGGACTGATTTTTGGGTTTATCGTGAACGGTGTTTTATATAACACTGGTTCTTTAACCCGATAATTAATGGAATGTGATTTTGGGTTTATCGTGAACCGTGTTTTAAATGACATTGGTTCTTTAACCCAGTTAAAGACAGGATGTGATTTCCCTAGTTAAATCATCATTGATATTGATTTTTGGGAAGATTTAAACAAAGTGGAGTTTTAATGAATCTTTAATTAGATTGGAATAGCCGAAAATGGAGTATCACCAGTTTTGCTCCAGGCGATAGTTAAATCTTTAATTTGATTTGAACATGAAATGGTAACTGAATTTACCGATAACACCGTGGTGTTAGATATGAAGTATGACTAGTTTTATTTCATGCGAGGAATAGGTTGGGATTGGGAAATAAAATAAATGATTACTTCGGTTGGCTCATTCGTTGGCTCATTGACACCCCAGAGGGTGGAGAAACGCAGTGTTCAGGCATTTTAATCCACATCGGTGGACCGGTCCTGTCGCTCCATGGGCGCACCTGAGTCTGGGTCCTGAGACACGGGATAGAGCGTCTCGAATCGGTAGAGGACTGTCTTTTGCCTTGGTTCACAGATGGAAATCCAACTTCCAATACGTGACTTTGCGGTTTTATTTGTAGAGCCTAGTACGTCGACATAGTGGTATGGGGCACTTATGCCGTCTGTGATTGATACTTATGATTGAAATTGTTTTATACACTATGCACTTGTAATAGTATCAAATAATCTGTTTTTAAATGTATCAAGCATCCTTTGGCTATTATAAGGTAAAAATCCTATCCTCCGGCTTACGTTGCATTGTGTGATGGGACCTGGGTCTTATAATAGCTTCATTTTTTCTTTATTAAGCATTGCGCTGTTGTTTTTATGCATTGGTGTTCTTGGGAAGAAACCCGTTCCATGTTATACGGCGTGGTCCCTTGATTTACTTAATTTAAAGTAAAGATTAATAACTGTTTTAGTTCTCACACCAGTCACATGACTGACCTGGAGTTTATTGTTTTAACCTAAACTCCGGGTTCCCCTATTTTCTGCACGGGCAGCTAGTAGTTTTGGTTTTGCAGATTTATTTTCATAGGATCTTGATTTACAGTTGGAACGATACTCGAAAAGCTCTGTATCCGTGTATTACTTCTAGTTGTGTATTGTATTATTTTCCATTGCTATGTAATGTATTGTAATCTCTGATATTTTATAATGTATATTATTTGTTAATACTCTGTATATTCTTCTGTTTGCGTTCTGATTCGTCTTGTCCTCATAGTAATTTGTTCTTTCTCTTCTCTTCGGAGACCGGGGAAGTTCAGGTCGCTTCACCAGATTACATAGTTATGTTCGAGGCCATGATGGCAGCGATCATGAGAAGGGTACATACTCATGAGACAGCGGTGGTAAATGTAGGAGTTCAAGTGAAAGTTCCCAGGGCCATGGACTTCGCAAAGTTATGCAAAGACTTCACCACTCTAGGAGGGAAGCCGTTTAAGGGGACAGTGCTGATTGTAGAGATTCATGGGTGGCTTGGTACTTGCATTCAGATCTTTGGAGACTTGAGAATTTATGATGCGACCAAGAGGAAGCTTGCATCAAGACAGCTACTGGGCAAAGCTATGGATTGGTGGAACTCTGTCACTCTAGAGACTCTAGAAGATGAATTTCGTGGGAGCAATTCCAAGTCAAATTTGAGATGAAGTTTATTTCTACCGTTCAGAAGTCTATTCTATTTAAGAGGTTTGTCGAGCTTATGCAGAATGGTTGACCAATGCTAGAGTATGTTTCTGATTTTTTGAAGCCTTGTCAAAGAATACCCGCTTATATGTTGAGACTCCTTATTAGAAGAACAAGAAGTTTGTCATGGGCTTGGACAAGTACCTTGTGTAACACCCCACCTCCGCTAGGGTCACTCACAAGGGGAATGCACTAGCTTTGGTAAAGCATTATCTAGGTAAACATACACAGAAATATTACAAGACAGAACATATATAAAACAGCGAAAGAAAAACCAGATTTCATTTCTTTAAAATCTAGAAAGGTCTAATGCCTTTTACATCAAAATGCCATTAAATCCATTACATCGAAATCTATCTTGCAATAGTAAAGAAGCATAAAACCATAGTCATAATTCATTCCCCAAGTAAAACAGTAAAGCAGCCATAGCTAAGAAAGGCCCAAGCCATATACGATGATCTTGAAGCAGAAAGAAGTCCAAACTAAGTAGTAGTGCTTCCTCCCTGAAAACCTGGGGGGGGGGGAGGGGGAACGGAAGAAAAGGAGGCGAAACAAAACGGGTCAGTCATACAGACTGGTAAGTCCTAGTGACTTTTAGCATAGAAACAAGTAGAAGTAACATGACATGTATAAACTGAAAGTAAACATAAGAATGATGACAAGATAGGCAAGTTAAATCAAGATAACAAGATAAACTACGGTAACAAGATAACTAAGGTCACAAGGAAAACTAAGGTAACAAGATAAGCTACGTATAGCATCGCATGTTTAACATTCTCTGCACCAACTGTACTAGTACCCCAACCTGTATCATCCTTTCCATGTATATGTACAGTCCCTTGTAGTATATCTTACGGGTTTCATCATGCATTTCTGTACTATTTCAACGTAGTGCCACCATTCTTGAAATCGTTTAGACTGCCACCCTTGTTCTGGCTAGGTTTCCTTATCACGAACTATCGCGCGTTCAACTAGTATTTATGCCACCTAGGACCACTAAGGATTATGCTATCTATTGAACGTTTACTAGATTCGTTTAGGGTTTATGCCACCTAGGACCACTAGGGATTATGCTACCTAACAAATTCCACGTAACGATCTATTAATCGATCGGCTCCCTACAAGTCCTAGCTCGTTCATGTGTCTGTGTCATACGACCCAATCACGAAATGTAGTTACCTGTGCTAGGTCCACCATAGGGTATATCAAGCCCTATGGTGCCAACCATTGACACGAATCAAGCACACATAGATAATCCTACTGATGCCCAATGCCTGCTTTTTCTGCTCCGGAGTGTGTGCACGCCAGCACTCCGTTAGAACCTACACAGGCGCATCCACACAGCCGTTGTTCTGGTCGCTTACAATCAGCCCAGTAATCGTGCCCCATCCTGCCTAGTTCCAGGGTACCATGATACATCTAGTGGGTTACTACTGAAACGGACCGCGTAAATTGGGTTTCCGTCTAATAGGTTAAGTGTTGTCATTTAAATTCGAGACTTAACCCCATCGATCTAGCATGTCAAGTTGGTTAAATGTTATCATTCAAGTTCGTGACTTAACCCGTCTACGTGTCATGTCAAATTGGCTAAGTGTTGTCCTTTAAGTTCATGACTTAGCCCTACGAATCATGTGTCAAATTGGTTAAGTATATTCAAGCGGTTCATGACTTAACCCTATCAAATCATCGTGTTAAACTGGTTAAGTATATTCAAGCGGTTCAGGACTTAACCCTATCAAGTCATCGTGTTAAATTGGTTATGTATATTCAAGCGGTTCATGACTTAACCCTATCATATTTCATTAATTCATTAATGCACCTCAACCTCTCACATCGGACCTGTTGTTGTGGTCACTGGATATGCCGGGCGGTTCCGGCCAGAATTACACCACAACTCAGTCAGACCTTGGGTTTTCAAGTGCGATATGACCAACTACCCACATTGGATCCTATTGTTTGCAGTAACTGGATTTGCCGGGCGGTTCCGGGAAGATTTACACTACAAACTCAACCCAACCTCGAGTTGTCCATTTTCATGTTTATTCTAATGTCATGCCCATGTTCAAGTTTCATGTCAAGTCGATGTCAAGTTTTTCAAGGCAAGTTTCATATCAAGTCGATGTCAGGTTCGTGTCCATATCCAGGTTCAAGTTATAACAGCGTTCATGTTTCAAGTTTTGCCTTTTATCAGGTTCATAATTCATGTTCATAACCAATTCATGTTTTGCCTATTCTACCCAAATCGTATTCCCATCGCACGTAAACGTGAATCGATCCATACTACAAATAAACCCAAACCTCAGAATAAAGGGAATAACATCAAAACTATGATAGGCAAAAGAGACGAGCATAAAGCGATAAAAGGGATTACAAGACTAGCATGACATAACTTGAGATAATTGGTTACAACATCACTGGCATAAAGGATTTCAAATCTAGCAAGATAAGACGATAGTCATGGTAAACGTTGACATAGAAGAATAGGTATTCGAAAGCAAGCCAAATACACGGATAATGGATCCAATGGTTTCGGGGTACATAATAGCGAATAAACTAAGAAAGTCACACCCTCAGTATGAGATCCAACAACTGCAAATTCTGTATACAACACGGGTTTCAATAAACTATAATAGTCCCAGGTAATTAACCCCAATAGTCATAGTCATGGTCATAGGTAAAAATCTCATAATTAAGAACCCTAAGCGATTAATTACAATAGTCATGGTTAATTATCCAAAATAGTTCTAGGCAATAGTCATAGGAAACTAACAGTAATAGTTTCAAAGTCATGGTCATAGATAATGGCCTTATGTTCATAATCATATGGAATAATTCTCATAGTCAAGTGTCATAGTTGATTAGCCACAATTGTCCTTGTCATAGTCATAGGCAACAGTCTTACGTTCACCGTCATAGGCACAGGCATAGTCTTATGTTCACAGTCATAGGCACAGTCTTATGTTCTTAGTCATAGGCATATGCATAGTCTTATGTTCATCATCACGGTCATAGGCATAGGCATAGGCAAAACCTTATGTCCACTGTCTCATAGGCATATAAAGGTTTATAGACATGAAAGAATTTGATTTACAACATGAATAGGCCCCAAATAGAAATATTTCCACAAGTCAAGATCCAAGAATTAATGATACAATCTAGCGGTTGAACAATAAAATAGGTCCAACAACATGAATGGGCATGATTCAGTCGATAAGAAATAACCCAAAATCATAGATTCAAGAAGAGATAAGAACAGATCCAAATAGATAATCAAGCTTATGTCCAATTTCATTTTATTCTATGTCTATATCAAATTTAACAAGTTTCAATCTCAAAGTAACTAGAACTTACAGAGCGCGGATCGAGAATTAGAGTGCAGGGATTTGATTCTGGAAACGGTTGTTGCAGTTGTTGAATCTCTATTTGTTTAGTCTTGTTCTAGTTGAAAAACCCCCAATTTGCAATTCCTAGATATTGTCTTGACGAAGAAGAAGTTGCCACTCTCTCTTTAATTTAATTATTTTCAGAAGTAGCATAATGACAGAATGAAATGGTGTAGAGAGAATGAGGCTAGGGGCTGTTTATATATGGTTAGGCAGACGAATCTGGTCACGAAACAAGTCTAAATACATCAGAATGCATCAAGTTCAGAAAAGTGGTTTGGGAGGCAGGTCGACCCCCAGGTCGACACAATGGTCGACCTGGTCCCTGGGAGGTCAACACTATGGTCGACCCCCAGGTCGACCTGGTTTATGGGCGGGAGTTTTCCCGCCCTGCCTGCTGCGGGCTTTGAATTCGAATTTCGAATTCGAAATTCGAGCTGTCTTTGATTCTGGAAATTTCTGAAACTTCTAGAGGTCATATCCCCCTCATACGGACTTCGATTTTCGAAAACTCGGACTCTATTTCATTTAAAATTTCAAGACGAACGCAATGGCATAACCCGGTTTCCCTGATTCTGATTTTAAAATTTAATTCTGCCTTGATTTCTTGTTTTAACATGTTATAAAAATACGGGTTGTTACATTCTCCCCTCCTTAAAGGATTTCATCCCCGAAATCTTCAAGTTAAGAAGAATGTGTCCTACCATCCACTCATCCATCTACTCAATCATCAATCACAGGCATCCATTGTCCTTAAGAGATTTCTAATGCTGTATGAACATATATAGGAAGTGTGTGTATATGTTCCTTATCTAATGCAAATGATCAGGCCTGATTGATCTTCTTAATGCAAAATATGTTTAGTGCCATGGGTCCAACATGTATGCAAATAGCCCTAACCACATAAACACTAAATGTGTGCTCAAACATCCATCCATATGCAACATTCACATGATAACACATTCCATTTCATCCATAAACAAGTATAAACACTCATGCATATGCAATATGAAAATGTGTCTGAGCCGATCTAGTGCCTAATGTGTGTTATGCAACCACGAGCAACCACTTGCGACCACTTGCAACCACTTGCAACCATCAATCATAACATGTCTCAAACACATGTTTCACCCAATTGTTCCTACCTAAAGATATAGCCGAATGGTAGAAGCAAGTAAAAACTTTGTGCCCATTAGGCAATGTCAAAGCTGGAAATCTACGTCACATATATACTGAATAGAAGAAGAACTCCCTAAGCACCAGCCCATATCCTATAAAACCCAAAAAGTTTAGTCAACCCAACGGACACCCTCAAGCCCCAACATGTATTACTAACAGATAAGTCATACTCCCTATGGGGTTTGCAACAGAAATAGGATTGAGAATAGGACCGAGAGGTTATACTTAAAAGATAGCATGCAAGTAAGTTCTACAGGAAAAGAGGAATCAAGGATATACTCTTAAAAAGAGATATGATGCGCGTATCTAGTCTTTAATCTTCTAAGTCGTATTTGCTTGAGCTTAACTCCATTGTGCTTTGATCGTCTTCACAATTTCGTAGTTCCTTAATTCTTGTTCCCAGAATATGAGTTGGAACTCATTCCACTGTCGCCTCTCATTCCACTTTCGCTTGTTCTCTTTCTAGTATACCCATAACTGCGTACTCATGGTTTTATGCAAGCTCTCCAAAATTCAGTAGTGAATCTTGGATCTCATTCACTTACTAGAAGGTATTCCATATAAATGAATTATCTATTGAAAATAAACAAATGCCAACCATGTTGCCAAGTGTACTTACTAAGGTGATTTTCTATAATTCATGCATAAGAGAAATGAACCATCCGCCTTAGTGGCGAATACTACTTGAGCGGATCGATAAATATATCAAGAGATTATAGGTAACTAAACATGGCAGAACCCTAAGGGTTACACTAGACTTCGAGGGCATTACCGGGGCAAGTCAAGAGTCTAACTACCCTCTTTTCATACTCGAGAATGGTACCATTTCTGGACAACCACTCCATCCTTAGAATCACCCCATAGCCCAAAAACATAAGTTTTACTTCTAAACTCAACACTTAGCATAGACATTCTCAAATCCAAACAAGTCATGAATAAATGAGCCGATTCCCCAACAGGATTTGAGACAAAAATGGGATCCTCTACTACGCTAGTACTAAGGTGCAGAGACTCCAACTATCGAAGCAGAATTAAAAGGATGCGATGTACAAAAACAAAGTTCTAATGGGATGATAGAAAAGAAAAGATAAACCTTTAACAGAAACGTTACCTCCTGTCTTTGGTACGCTGGTAGTGAGAGCATACATTTTCCCTCTCGACGATCTTGTTCTTTGCCCTTGTCCTTGTCCTATAATACTTATTACATGTCCCTTTTTACCATACTAAAGATATTATCTCTTGTCATGGGTTTTTATTATTCTTTCACTTGGCCTCTTTCCTTTCACCTTTTTTCCTCTTCGTGGGTTAAGCCATATCAATGAGTTTCTCATCCTTAGATTTGTGTTCTTTATCCTTGTTCCTACTATCCTTGTATAGCTTGTTGAAAAGTTTCTCGAAAGCTACTTCCATCGCACGGCAACCCTACAAAGCTTGAGATAAGATTAGTCGCAGGTAAAACTACTGCGGCTACAGATGGAGGTTGGACACTACTTTGCCCTCCGACATGTGTCGCATGCCAACAAACTATGGTGAAAAAGAAAGAGAGAAGAAACTCAAGGAGAGAATCAAAAGATAGTGCATATGGCTTTGGGGAATATGCCTTTCGTAAAATAAAACTTTTCTTGAAAAGTGCTTCTTTGTAAATAGTTTTGAAAATAATTTCAAAAGGTTTTTAAAAACTTATGCCCAGTCCGGTAACTGTAACACCCCACACCTGCTACGGTCACTCACTAAGGGAATGCCATGGCATCGGCGGAGTATCTTAAGTGAATATAGAACAGAAAAGTTACAACAAGACAGATATAAGTAATACTTGAGAATTTAAAACATCATTTCATTGCAGCGGAAAGTAAAACATGTTTGGTTACATCACTAAACCATAAACAAGAGTCAAGTACATAATATCCATCTTGATAAAACAAAAGTACATAATCCCACTACATGAACTGTTAGCCATAAAAGAAAAGATAAACTGAGCTTTACATCAATGGTCCAAGCTCCAAAAGACAGATAAAGCAACCTGGTCAAAGCCCACTAGTGCTAGGCCCACTCTGAGAGCCTGAGGGTTGGGGAAAAAGATAAAAACAACAGGGTCAGACATAAGTCTGAGTGAGCCCTATAACTTTAACAATACAATCATTAAAGTAATTAGGGTATGATATAAACCAGGTACGGTACGACTGGGGATAAATGACTACACTAAGCAGCCAACTAGACTTAGGATGAACTAAGATAATGGTAAAGACGCGCCTATCCACCCAAGGATAAATACTACACTGCACCACACCAGATCTACCCACCCAAGGGTAATTCCTACTTAAAGGTTGATCCCACTAAGTGTACTTAGTAATTTTTAATAGTAGTTCCGTGTACCCCTAGCTGACTACATAGGTGCCGTCTGCCCCTATCTCCACTAGGTGTACCCACAACTTAGTAATTTTAATAGTAGTCTCGTGTACCCCTAGCTGACTACATAGGTGCCGTCTGCCCCTATCTCCACTAGGTGTACCCACTACTCCCATTCGATCGGCTCCCTAACGTAGATACCCGTGCTGGCCCCACAGTGGGGTGTATCACTCCCCAAAGTGGCAACCCGATACAATCAATGGTGCACGGCTTATACCTATACGATGCAACAACATCTTACCTACCAGCCCGGGTCCACACACGCATATGAAACCCGTTGGACTTACGTTGCCACCGCTAACCCGTTTTTGGCCTCTTATAGTCAAGCCCAGTACGCGTGTCCCGTCCTCGACATGGGTCGAGCCCAATAAGATACATATGGGTTACTGGTTGAAATGGGCCCCCACAAGCTACCCACCTAAGCTTGTCATTTTTTTTCTAGTGCATCCCACTTAACCCTTTTTAATAATCATGTCCACTTACATGTTCAAAGTTTGGTTAAGTCATCTACTCATATTTCAATTACCACTCAAGGCACCCACTAGATTTCCCCATGCCACCCAAGGCACTTACTTGATTTCCACATGCCACCCAAGGCACTTACTTAACCCTTTAATCATGTTTAATTACATGTTCCACTTTGGTTAAGTATTTTAATCTTATCTTCCATTGCCACCCAAGGCAACCACTAGATTTTCCCCATGCCACCCATGGCACTTACTTAACCCTTTAATCATGTTTAATTAAATGTTCCACTTTGGTTAAGTATTCTAATCGTATCTTCTATTGCCACCCAAGGCAACCACTAGATTTTCCCCGTGCCACCCAAGGCACTTACTTAACCCTTTAATCATGTTTAATTACATGTTCCACTTTGGTTAAGTATTCTAATCGTATTTTCTATTGCCACCCAAGGCAACCACTAGATTTTTTTCACATGCCACCCAAGGCACCCACTTAACCCCTCATGTCCCTCTACATGCTAATATGGTTAAGTGTTTCTTAATTGATTAAGAACGTAACCGTTGTAAAGACCTCTCACATTAGACTATCTTTTATGGCAGTTGGATTTGCCGGTCGGGTCCGGGCAGCCTTACGCCATAATCGAGTCTAACCTCGTGTCTATACACTTGTCACGTATTTAGTTTGTGCCTAAGACCTCTCACATTGGGCCAATCATTTGTAGCCGCTGGATTTGCTGGTCGGTTCCGGGCAGTCTTATGCTACAAAAGGGTCCAACCTCGTGTCTTAGTCGATTAATTACACCTAATTAATCACCCCCATATTTCGAATTAATTTTCCCTAATTAATTCCAATTTTAACGATGTACATAATTGACTCAATTATGTCCATCCACTTTATGGTATGCATAATCATACCAACTTCACACCATTTCATTAACATGTATATTAACCCCATCGTTCCCCACGTAATTCGCCAACGTGACATAAAAGGGAAGATTCATCACAAATACAATGGGTTCAACTTGCATAACATTAGCATCAACATGGGTTTAAAGGTGTCAACATGCATATAGCATCAACCCAACTAGCATAAATAATCAACCCAAACTTGCATGAATCACATATGTCATAAAGAGGTTAACTTGCATAAGTTATTTATGTCATACAAAGGGGTAAACTTGCATATGTATGTATGACATACAAAGGGGTTAACTTGCATATGTAGGCATATCATACTAAGGTGTAAACTTGCACATGTTACTTGCATATCATCAAACACCAAACTTGCATAACATGTCATATATGAACATGCATATAATCAAACACCAAACTTGCATAACATATCATATATGAACTTGCACATAATCATACACCAAACTTGCATAACATATCATATATGAACTTGCATATAATCATACACCAAACTTGCATAACATATCATATATGAACTTGCATATAATCATACACCAAACTTGCATAACATATCATATATGAACTTGCATATAATCATGGTGTCATAATGGATCAATGTTTATCATAGCAATTTGCATAACTAGCATCATGAGCACATAGCCTAACACTTGCATAACTTGCATAACATCATGATCATGTAGCATATAACTTGCATAACTTGCATAACATCACGAACATGTAGCATATGACTTGCATAACTTGCATAACATCATGATCACATAGCATATGACTTGCATAACTTGCATAACATCATGATCACATAGCATATGACTTGCATAACATCATGAACACATAACACATAACTTGCATAACTTGCATAACATCACAAACACATAGCATATGATAACACAATCTTGCATTGATCCATATTCATAGCCATAACCTCATTATATCCTATCATAATCATTTCAACAATTGGTCATTAAGGCTATAGAAAACTCACAACTTGTTGATTAGCACTTCAATGAAGAAGATTAAGTTGCTAGAGTTGATTAGAAGTTGATTTGAGAAGCTTTCCTCCTCTTTAATTT
The DNA here is from genome assembly GCA_030737875.1 of Allium sativum. Classification (NCBI taxonomy): domain Eukaryota; kingdom Viridiplantae; phylum Streptophyta; class Magnoliopsida; order Asparagales; family Amaryllidaceae; genus Allium; species Allium sativum. Next base: position 297,597,255 of record CM060925.1, on the reverse strand, counting down.
GTTGGTGGCTCCTCCTAGTTGCATTTTGACGGCATAACGACGTTGTCCCCAATTTTAGTATGAATTAGGGTAGTCTTAGGGTGTATTTATAGAATTAGGATGTAGTTTAGGCCCTTAGATTAACCCTAGATTAGGTAGCCATCAGATCTCGTCACAAGCCACCAGACACAGCCCAAAAGCCAAACTGGTGCACCCTGGTCACCTGGGCTCGACCAGGGAGGTCGACCCCCAGGTCGACACTAGGGTCGACACCCTAGTCGAACTGGTGGGCAGGTCGACACCCCTGTCGACCCCCAGGTCGACTCCCTGGGTCTGGCGGGAAATTTCCCGCCACTTCTGAAATTTGAATTTTTTGTATTTAAAATCTGTTTTAAATTTTCTGAAACTTCTTCGGGCCTTAACTGGGTCATACGGACTCCGATTTTCGAAAACCCGGACTCAATTTCGCGTATTTTTCCGAGATGAACGCAATGGCATAGCCCGTTTCCCCTGATTCAGATTTTAAAATTTAACTCTACCCTGTTTTATATTATAGTAAGTTATTCAACGTACGGGGTGTTACATTCTCCCCTACTTAAAGGATTTCGTCCCCGAAATCCCTAAGTCAAGAAGAACGTATCCTACCAACCAAACAACCATCTACTCAAACCATCAAACACTGGCATCCATTGTCCTTAGAGTTTCTAATGCTGTATGAACATATGCAAAGAGTGTGTGTATATGTTCCATGTCTAATGCAAAATTAGGCGGTCCACTAATTCAGTTGACCTCCTTAATGCAAACCATGATAGTGCCATGCATCCAATATGTATGCAAAAGAACCCTATCGACACACACTATCTCTACATGAGTGCATAATCATTCACCAAAATGCATCATCCATGTGATAACACAACCATTATACATCCATTAATACAGCTACCTACACACAATTATATGCAATATGCAATATGAAGTGACTGAGCCGATCTAGTGCCTAGAGTGTGTGTATATGCATCCATGAGCAACCACTAGCAACCACTTGCATCCACACGCATCCATCAATCATAACATGTCTCAAACACATGTTTCAACCATAGGTTTACCCTATCTAAGGTCAAAGGTACTAATGAGAGGACATACTAAAGATAAGATAAGCACTAGACAAACGATAAAGGAGAAGTTAAAAGACATACCCTCAAAAAGGAATGGGTACAATGAACGCATCTTCGCTTCTGTCTCCCAAGTAGCATTGCTCTCATCTTCTCCCCTTTTCACTTTGACTAGTCGAACCTCTCTGTTTCTCAACTTCCTAATCTCTGACCCAAGGATGCGGGTAGGAGCTCGTCGAATAGTCGCATCACGCTCTACTTCTACTTCTCTAAGCAAGCTCGGCTCTACCACCTCTGCGGTCTCATGTAGGCACTTCCTCAAATGTGACACATGGAATACGTTATGTTTCCTATGCAACTGAATTATCTCTCGAAGATAAACCGAAGCTAGCCATGGAGCAGTCCTCTTGCTCTTCACGGGTATGAAATGGGCACTCTAGTAAGTCTGTCCACCACAACCCAAATTCCCGTATTACCCTTCTTCGACCTAGGTAACCTATCAATAAAATCCACCGAGACGCCATCCCACTTCCATTGCGGAACTTTCAATGGGTGAAGCAACCCACTGGGCTTCTTTTGCTCCGTCTTTCACCTGTTGGCACACCAAGCATCTAGCGACATACTCGGCCACATCTTTCTTCATACCAGCCCAAAAGAAAACTCGCTTCATGTTTTGGTACATCTTGTCCCCACCGGGATGGATGGTCATCCTAGAACGGTGTGAATCATCAAGAATAGCCTTCCTCAAACCCTCGTCTTGCGGTACACAAAGTCTACCATCTCTACGCAAGCATCCCCTATTGTCTAGGGTATACCTACTCAAATGGCTGGACGACTCCCCCCTTATGAGCCTCTATATCAACTCAACCAACTGTGGGTCGTCCCTCTGTGCCTCGCCAATCCGTCTCAAAAGAGTAGGTCTGACCTCCAAGGATGCTAGCAAACCGGGTATAAAGTCAACGGAAGGTCTGAAATCAAACATCGAGATAAATTCCAAGCTTCGTCGTTCCACGAACAATGGACTCAAGGACAACCTTTTTCCACTCAAGGCGTCCTCCACCACGTTACCCTTGCCAGGGGTATACGCTATCTCGAAATCATAGGATGCTAAGAACTCCATCCACCTTTGCTGTATCAAGACTATGCGCTCGAAGAGTCTCCAACACTTCCCTAAGATGTAGGGCATGCTTTTCTCCACTTTTGGAGAAAACCAGGATATTCTCCCATACAAAATCGTCACAACTATCCATCTCTCACGCAGACCATCCTAGTCGAACTCGACATCCCCTAAGTGCAAGCCCCAAAGGCCTAAACCAATATCAGACAAACACCCAAGGGACACCTCCTTCGAATTCAGACGACCTACTTGAGATGATACTAGTAAAAACGGCTAAATAATTAAGCCCTTGTCCAACTCTGGATGTCCTTGCCAATCTCGCTCCAAAACCACCGTTGATCAAATAACTGGCTTTGCTTGACCTATTAAGCACACACGAAAACTTATTTCGCTTTTTTTAGAAAAGACCAAGATGTCATCCACAAAGACCACTACAAATTTATTTAGGTACTCCCTGAACACCCTACTCATCAAATAACCAAAATATGTGGGGGCGTTCGTCAAACCAAATGGCATGACAAGCCACTCATAGAAACCATCCGGAGTCCTAAAGGCGGTCTTCTCTATACTATCCTCAGTCACTCCCAACTGATGAAACCCCGTGGCTAAGTCCAACTGTGAAACACTGAGGCGCCAACCAACTGATCAAAAAGATCATCAATCCTTGGCAATGGGTATCTATTCTTCTTTGTGAGCTTGTTGAGTTCTCTTATAGTCTAAACAAAGTCTGAGGGACCCATCCGCCTTCGTGGCAAAAACTACTGGAGCACCCCACTCCGATATACTTCGTCTTATGAACCCTTCTCAAGCAACTCCCCTACTTGCTTATGGAGTTCCCTCCTCTCACGAGGAGCCATGTGGTGCACTGGTAAAAATACTGGTTTAGCATTGTCCACCAGGTATATTCGGAAGTCTATCTCCCGCTTCGGAGGTAAGCCCTTCACCTCCTCAAACTCATCCGAGTATTCCCGGACCACTCTAACAGATCGCAAACTCTCGATCGAAGCGTCAAGCAATTCAAAATAACTTAGCAAAACAGAATCTATGGGATTACAAGAGATCTCGAGAGTGTTACCCAAGCGGGTCATGAGCCTAACAACTCTCCTTTCGCAATCAAGAACGGCACCATTACTGGGTAACCAGTCCATGCCCAACATCAACCCATAGCCCGTGAAGCCCAAAACAAAGGCATCACACCTAAACTCAACGCTAAGTATGAGGATCTTCAAACCCAAACATATCATGGAAAAATAAGTGGAGCCCCCAATTGGGTTTGAAACAACCACGGGATCATCTACTAAACTGTTGTCTAGGTGCAGTGACTCAGCTAATGATGAGATAAACGAATGTGATGCGCCAGAGTCGAATAAAGTTTGAACAGGATGATCGAGAGAACCAAATTTCAACTTAGACGGTCCTACCCCCATCAGGTATACCCGTCGTGAGGGAATACATCTACCCTCCAGAAGATCCTGTACTTCGTCCTTACCTCTTTGGACAACCCTAATAAGGTGTCCTATTTCTCCAAAACAACTAGCCTTCCCCTTCTCATTCTCCTTTCGTGGCCTTCTTGCCACGATAAGGTTTCATCCTTTATTTACCTAACAGCTATTTGAACCATCCTCTCTCGTCCATCTTAAAGGTACCCATAAGCCCTCCACCTCCTTGGACTAACTTCTTGGCCTGGCAAACGTCTTAGTCCCTTGAAGTGGTTCTTCCGTCCTTTATACGGAAGTCCTTATTTATCTTAAAAAGACATCTATACGCGGAGGGAAAATTCAAAAAGAGAAAGAGGAAGAGATTCAAAACGGAGAATCGAAGGAAGGATATATGGCTCTTGGGGATTATGTTCTTTTCTTTCAAAAACTTTTCTCTTAAAAACATGTTTTTGAAAATACTTCTTCCAAAAATGTTTTTAGAAAAATAATTTTCTAAAAGTTTTATCTGTTCTGGTAACCTTAAGCTCTGATACCACGTGTAACACCCCACACCCACTACGGTCACTCACTAAGGGAATGCCATGGCATCGGTGGAGTATCTTAAGTGAATATAGAACAGAAAAGTTACAACAAGACAGATATAAGTAATACTTGAGAATTTAAAACATCATTTCATTGCAGCGGAAAGTAAAACATGTTTGGTTACATCACTAAACCATAAACAAGAGTCAAGTACATAATATCCATCTTGATAAAACAAAAGTACATAATCCCACTACATGAACTGTTAGCCATAAAAGAAAAGATAAACTGAGCTTTACATCAATGGTCCAAGCTCCAAAAGACAGATAAAGCAACCTGGTCAAAGCCCACTAGTGCTAGGCCCACTCTGAGAACCTGAGGGTTGGGGAAAAAGATAAAAACAACGGGGTCAGACATAAGTCTGAGTGAGCCGTTTAACTTTAACAATACAATCATTAAAGTAATTAGGGTATGATATAAACCTGGTACGGTACGACTGGGGATAAATGACTACACTAAGCAGCCAATTAGACTTAGGATGAACTAAGATAACGGTAAAGACGCGCCTATCCACCCAAGGATAAATACTACACTGCACCACACCAGATCTACCCACCCAAGGGTAATTCCTACTTAAAGGTTGATCCCACTAAGTGTACTTAGTAATTTTTAATAGTAGTTCCGTGTACCCCTAGCTGACTACATTGGTGCCGTCTGCCCCTATCTCCACTAGGTGTACCCACAACTTAGTAATTTTAATAGTAGTCTCGTGTACCCCTAGCTGACTACATAGGTGCCGTCTACCCCTATCTCCACTAGGTGTACCCACAACTCCCATTCGATCGGCTCCCAAACGTAGATACCCGTGCTGGCCCCACAATGGGGTGTATCACTCCCCAAAGTGGCAACCCGATACAATCAATGGTGCACGGCATATACCTACACGATGCAACAACGTCTTACCTACCAGCCCGGGTCTACACACGCATATGAAACCCGTTGGACTTGCGTTGTCACCGCTAACCCGTTTTTGGCCTCTTATAGTCAAGCCCAGTACGCGTGTCCCGTCCTCGACATGGGTCGAGCCCAATAAGATACATATGGGTTACTGGTTGAAATGGGCCCTAACAAGCTACCCACCTAAGCTTGTCATTTTTTTTCTAGTGCATCCCACTTAACCCATTTTAATAATCATGTCCACTTACATGTTTAAAGTTTGGTTAAGTCATCTACTCATATTTCAATTACCACTCAAGGCACCCACTAGATTTCCCCATGCCACCCAAGGCACTTACTTGATTTCCACATGCCACCCAAGGCACCTACTTAACCCTTTAATCATGTTTAATTACATGTTCCACTTTGGTTAAGTATTTTAATCTTATCTTCCATTGCCACCCAAGGCAACCACTAGATTTTCCCCATGCCACCCAAGGCACTTACTTAACCCTTTAATCATGTTTAATTACATGTTCCACTTTGGTTAAGTATTCTAATCGTATCTTCTATTGCCACCCAAGGCAACCACTAGATTTTCCCCATGCCACCCAAGGCACTTACTTAACCCTTTAATCATGTTTAATTACATGTTCCACTTTGGTTAAGTATTCTAATCGTATTTTCTATTGCCACCCAAGGCAACCACTAGATTTTTCCACATGCCACCCAAGGCACCCACTTAACCCCTCATGTCCCTCTACATGCTAATATGGTTAAGTGTTTCTTAATTGATTAAGAACGTAACCGCTGTAAAGACCTCTCACATTAGACTATCTTTTATGGCAGCTGGATTTGCCGGTCGGGTCCGGGCAGCCTTACGCCATAACCGAGTATAACCTCGTGTCTATACACTTGTCACGTATTTAGTTTGTGCATAAGACCTCTCACATTGGGCCAATCATTTGTAGCCGCTGGATTTGCCGGTCGGTTCCGGGCAGTCTTACACTACAAAAGGGTCCAACCTCGTGTCTTAGTCGATTAATTACACCTAATTAATCACCCCCATATTTCGAATTAATTTTCCCTAATTAATTCCAATTTTAACAATGTACATAATTGACTCAATTATGTCCATCCACTTTATGGTATGCATAATCATACCAACTTCACACCATTTCATTAACATGTATATTAACCCCATCGTTCCCCACGTAATTCGCCAACGTGACATAAAAGGGAAGATTCATCACAAATACAGTGGGTTCAACTTGCATAACATTAGCATCAACATGGGTTTTAAGGTGTCAACATGCATATAGCATCAACCCAACTAGCATAAATAATCAACCCAAACTTGCATGAATCACATATGTCATAAAGAGGTTAACTTGCATAAGTTATTTATGTCATACAAAAGGATAAACTTGCATATGTATGTATGACATACAAAGGGGTTAACTTGCATATGTAGGCATATCATACTAAGGTGTAAACTTGCACATGTTACTTGCATATCATCAAACACCAAACTTGCATAACATGTCATATATGAACATGCATATAATCAAACACCAAACTTGCATAACATATAATATATGAACTTGCATATAATCATACACCAAACTTGCATAACATGTCATATATGAACTTGCATATAATCATACACCAAACTTGCATAACATATCATATATGAACTTGCATATAATCATACACCAAACTTGCATAACATATCATATATGAACTTGCATATAATCATACACCAAACTTGCATAACATATCATATATGAACTTGCATATAATCATGGTGTCATAATGGATCAATGTTTATCATAGCAATTTGCATAACTAGCATCATGAGCACATAGCCTAACACTTGCATAACTTGCATAACATCATGATCATGTAGCATATAACTTGCATAACTTGCATAACATCACGAACATGTAGCATATGACTTGCATAACTTGCATAACATCATGATCACATAGCATATGACTTGCATAACTTGCATAACATCATGATCACATAGCATATGACTTGCATAACATCATGAACACATAACACATAACTTGCATAACTTGCATAACATCACAAACACATAGCATATGATAACACAATCTTGCATTGATCCACATTCATAGCAATAACCTCATTATATCCTATCATAATCATTTCAACAATTGGTCATTAAGGCTATAGAAAACTCACAACTTGTTGATTAGCACTTCAATGAAGAAGATTAAGTTGCTAGAGTTGATTAGAAGTTGATTTGGGAAGCTTTCCTCCTCTTTAATTTGTTAGTGGCTCCTCCTAGTTGCATTTTGACGGCATAACGACGTTGTCTCCAATTTTAGTATGAATTAGGGTAGTCTTAGGGTGTATTTATAGAATTAGGATGTAGTTTAGGCCCTTAGATTAACCCTAGATTAGGTTAGAGCCGTCAGATCTCGTCACAAGCCACCAGACACAGCCCAAAAGCCAAACTGGTGCACCCAGGTCACCTGGGCTCGACCAGGGAGGTCGACCCCCAGGTCGACACTAGGGTCGACACCCTAGTCGAACTGGTGGGCAGGTCGACACCCCTGTCGACCCCCAGGTCGACTCCCTGGGTCTGGCGGGAATTTTCCCGCCACTTCTGAAATTTGAATTTTTTGTATTTAAAATCTGTTTTAAATTTTCTGAAACTTCTTCGGGCCTTAACTGGGTCATACGGACTCCGATTTTCAAAAACTCAGACTCTATTTCGCGTATTTTTCTGAGACGAACGCAATGGCATAGCCTGTTTCCCCTGATTCAGATTTTAAAATTTAACTCTGCCCTGTTTTATATTATAGTAAGTTATTCAACGTACGGAGTGTTAAAGTAACCTTCTGCTCTGATACAAAATGTAACACCCCACCTCCGCTAGGGTCACTCACACGAGGAGTGCACTAGATTTGGTGGAGCATTATCTAGGTAAACATACACAGAAATATTATAAGACAGAACATATATAAAACAGCGGAAGAAAAACCAGATTTCATTTCTTTAAAATCTAGAAAGGTCTAATGACTTTTACATCAAAATGGCATTAAATCCATTACATCAAAATCTGTCTTGCAATAGTAAACAAGCATAAAACCATAGTCATAATTCATTCCCCAAGTAAAACAGTAAAGCAGCCATAGCCAATAAAGGTCCAAGCCATATACGATGATCTTGAAGCAGAAAGAAGTTCAAACTAAGTAGTAGTGCTTCCTCCCTGAAAACCCGGGGGGAGGGGGGAGGGGGGAAGGGGGAACGGAAGAAAATGAGGCGAAATAAAACGGGTCAGTCATACAGACTGGTAAGTCATAGTGACTTTCAGCATAGAAACAAGTAAAAGTAACATGACATGTATAAACTGAAAGTAAACATAAGAATGATGAGAAGATAGGTAAGTTAAACCAAGATAACAAGATAAACTACGGTAACAAGATAACTAAGGTCACAAGGAAAACTAAGGTAACAAGATAAGCTACGTATAGCATCGCATGTTTAACATTCACTGTACCAACTGTACTAGTACCCCAACCTGTATCATCGTTTCCATGTATATGTATAGTCCCTTGCCGTATATCGTACGGATTTCATCACGCATTTCTATACTATTTCAACGTAGTGCCACCATTCTTGAAATCGTTTGGACAGCCACCCTTGTTCTGGCTAGGTTCCATATCATTAACTATCGCGCGTTCAACTAGGATTTATGCCACCTAAGACCACTACGGATTATGCTACCTATTAAACGTTTACTAAATTCGTTTAGGGTTTATGCCACCAAGGACCACTAGGGATTATGCTACCTAACAAATTCCACATAACGATCTATTAATCGATCGGCTCCCTACAAGTCCTAGCTTGTTCATGTGTCTGTGTCATACGGCCCAATCACGAAATGTAGTTTCCTGTGCTATGCCCACCATAGGGTGTATCAAGCTCTATGGTGCCAACCATCGACACGAATCAAGCACGCACAGATAATCCTACTGATGCCCAATGCCTGCTTTTTCTGCTCCGGAGTGTGTGCACGCCTGCACTCCGTTATAACCTACACTGGGGAACCCACACAGCCGTCGTTCTGGTTGCTTACAATCAGCCCAGTAATCGTGCCCCACCCTGCCTAGTTCCAGGGTACCATGATACATCTAGTGGGTTACTGCTGAAACGGACCGCGCAACTAGGGTTTCCGTCTAGTAGGTTAAGTGTTGTCATTTAAATTCGAGACTTAACCCCATCGATCTAGCATATCAAGTTGGTTAAGTGTTGTCATTCAAGTTCGTGACTTAACCCGTCTACGTGTCATGTCAAATTGGCTAAGTGTTGTCCTTTAAGTTCATGACTTAGCCCTACGAATCATGTGTCAAGTTGGTTAAGTATATTCAAGCGGTTCATGACTTAACCCTATCAAATCATCGTGTTAAACTGGTTAAGTATATTCAAGCGGTTCAGGACTTAACCCTATCAAGTCATTGAGTCAAATTGGTTATGTATATTCAAGCGGTTCATGACTTAACCCTATCATGTTTCATTAATTCATTAATGCACCTCAACCTCTCACATCAGACCTGTTGTTGTGGTCACTGGATATGCCGGGCGGTTCCGGGTAGAATTACACCACAACTCAGTCTGACCACGGGTTTTCAAGTGCGATATGACCAACTACCCACATTAGATCCTATTGTTTGCAGTAACTGAATTTGCCGGGCGGTTCCGGGCAGATTTACACTACAAACTCAACCCAACCTCGAGTTGGCCATTTTCATGTTTATTCTAATGTCATGCCCATGTTCAAGTTTCATGTCAAGTTCGTGTCAAGTTTTTCAAGGCAAGTTTCATATCAAGTCGATGTCAGGTTCGTGTCCATATCCAGGTTCAAGTTATAACAGCGTTCTTGTTTCAAGTTTTGTCTTTTATCAGATTCATAATTCATGTTCATAACCAATTCATGTTTTTCCTATTCTACCCAAATTGTATTCCCATCGCATGTAAACGTGAATCGATCCATACTACAAATAAACCCAAACCTCAAAATAAAGGGAATAACATCAAAACTATGATAGGCAAAGGAGACGAGAATAAAGCGATAAAAGGGGTTACAAGACTAGCATGACATAACTTGAGATAATTGGTTACAACATCACTGGCATAAAGGATTTCAAATCTAGCAAGATAAGACGATAGTCATGGTAAACGCTGACATAAAAGAATAGGTATGCGAAAGCAAGCCAAATACAAGGATAATGGATCCAATGGTTTCGGGAGACATAATAGCGAATAAACTAAGCAAGTCACACCCTTGGTATGAGATCCAACAACTGCAAATTCGGTATACAACGTGGGTTTCAATAAACTATAATAGTCCCAGGTAATTAATCCCAATAGTCATAGTCATGGTCATAGGTAAAAATCTCATAATAAAGAACCCTAAGCGATTAATTACAATAGTCATGGTTAATTATCCAAAATAGTCCTAGGCAATAGTCATAGGCAACTAACAATAATAGTTTCAAAGTCATGGTCATAGATAATGGCCTTATGTTCATAATCATAGGGAATAATTCCCGTAGTCAAGAGTCATAGTTGATTAGCCACAATTGTCCTTGTCATAGTCATAGGCAACAGTCTTACGTTCACCATCATAGGCACAGGCATAGTCTTATGTTCATAGTCATAGGCACAGTCATATGTTCTTAGTCATAGGCATAGGCATAGTCTTATGTTCATCATCACAGTCATAGGCATAGGCAAAACCTTATGTCCACAGTCTCATAGGCATATTAAGGTTTATAGACATGAAAGAATTTGATTTACAACATGAATAGGCCCCAAATAGAAATATTTCCACAAGTCGAGATCCAAGAATTCATGATACAATCTAGCGGTTGAACAATAAAATAGGTCCAACAACATGAATGGGCATGATTCAGTCGATAAGAAATAACCCAAAATCATAGATTCAAGAAGAGATAAGAACATATCCAAATAGATAATCAAGCTTATGTCCAATTTCATTTTATTCCATGTCCATATCAAATTTAACAATTTTCAATCTCAAAGTAACTAGAACTTACAGAGCGCAGATCGAGAATTAGAGTGCAGGGATTTGATTCTAGAAACGGTTGTTGCAGTTGTTAAATCTCTATTTGTTTAGTCTTGTTCTAGTTGAAAAAACCCCCAATTTGCAATTCCTAGATATTGTCTTGACGAAGAAGAAGTAGCCATTCTCTCTTTAATTTAATTATTTTCAGAAGCAGCATAAGGACAGAATGAAATGGTGTAGAGAGAATGAGGCTAGGGGCTGTTTATATAGGGTTAGGCAGACGAATCTGGTCTCGAAACAAGTCTAAATACATCAGAATGCATCAGGTTCAGAAAAGTGGTTCGGGAGGCAGGTCGACCCCCAGGTTGACACTATGGTCGACCTGGTCCCTGGGAGGTCTAAACTATGGTCGACCCCAGGTCGACCTGGTCTATGGGCGGGAGTTTTCCCGCCTTGCCTGCTGCGGGGTTTGAATTCGAATTTCGAATTCGAAATTCGAGCTGTCTTTGATTCTAGAAATTTATGAAACTTCTAGAGGTCATATCTCCCTCATACGGACTCCGATTTTCGAAAACTCAGACTCTATTTCATGTAAAATTTCGAGACGAACGCAGACATAACCCATTTTCCCTGATTCTAATTTTAAAATTTAATTCTGCCTTGATTTCTTGTTTTAACATGTTACAAAAATACGTGTTGTTACTCCATGAGATTCAGCTAGTTGATCACTTGGATGACTCTTACGAGAAGATCATGGAAAAATCTCTGAGGCATGAGAGTTTGTTTCCCAAGGAAGAGACTGTTGTTGTAGCTAAAGAAGAACCAAAACCACATCAGGGTGGTAATAACAAGAAGAGGACGCAACAATAATAGAAAGGAAAAGATGATAAGAAGAAGAAGAAAAGCAAAGTGGCTTGTTACAACATCCTATAGAAAGGCCATTTTCCAAGGATTATAAGAATCCGAAGATCGAGAGGAAGTTTCATAATTGCGGCAAGCCTGGGCATCTTAAGAAGGATTGTCCAAAATAAGATAAGGGAAAGCAGATTATGAAGGCGTATGCTTTGGAAGCCGTGCCACCATCTTCAATGGCTCCTACGACAGAGGAGAAAGGGAAGAGTGTCATCGTTCAAGGTACTCTTTTCATTAGAGATGTTTTAGCTCATGTGTTGTTTGATACTGGAGCATCGCATTCATTTATTTGTAATGAGCTTGTTTGTCGTTTGGGTTTGGAACCCGAGATTTGTGATAGACCATTGATCGTGATTGATCCAGTTGGGGGTTCATGCAGACTGTGTATGATTTTTTGTTGTCAAGTGTTATCGAGTAATGGTTGCCCCTTTGTGTGTGATTAATTTGTTCTGAACTTCGCTAGGTTTGGGATTATTTGGACTGGCTCAAGAGGTATGCAGCAAAAGTGGATTGTGAGAAACTCGAGGGTGACAGTCGAGAATATGGAAGGGCAAATGGTTTGATTCGATGTAAGCCCAAAGATGGTGTCTTCATAATCTATTTATATTCTCTTGTAATTCCACGGGAAGACATGTCATCGATGTCAATCGCTAGTGAGTTTGATGATGTCTTTGACGAGGTCAAAGGGTTGCCGCCGCATCGTGAGATTGAGTTCAGGATCGATTTGGTCAAAGATGTTATACCTATATTCATGCCTCTTAGGCGAATGGTGCCTAAGGAACAGCGAGAGTTAGAGGTGCAAGTACGTGACCTTTTGAGAAAAGGATTCATTTGGAGAAGTGCGTCCGAATGGGGTGCACCAGTTGTGTTTGTTACCAAGGCTGATGGATCATTGAGATTATGTGTCGATTATCGTGAGCTGAACAAGGTGACCAAGAAGAACAAGTTTCCATTGCCAAGGATAGACGAGTTTTCGATCAACTTCATGAGGCTAATGTGTTTTCTTAGATGGATTTAGTAATAGGATTCCACTAGTTGAGAATGGCAAAAGATAGTGTGCCAAAGAATTCTTTTAGGACACCATTCGGTTTCTTCCAATGGTTAGTGATTCAATTTGGGTTGACCAACACGCCAACGTATTTCTTGGATCTTACGAATAAGGTTTTTAGAGATCAGTTGAACCAGTTCCTGCTTGTGTTCGTGGACGATATTCCGGTTTTCTTTCGGAATGAGGAAGAGCATAAGACGCACTTGCGAGTTGTTTTAGACATCTTGCGAAAGCATCAACTGAGAGCTAAGTTTTCGAAGTGTCACTTCTAGAAGAGTGATGTGAGGTTCTTAATCCATATTATTTCTAGAAGTGGAACAGCAGTTGAATCTGCTAAGGTGGAAACAATCTAGGACTGGGATAAACCTAAGAATGCGACAGATGTAAGGAGTTTCCTTGGGTCGACTAGATATTATCATCGGTTTACCAAAGATTTCTCCAAGATAGCGGCACCATTAACAGGATTTATAAAGAAGAATCAAGTGTTCACATGGGATGTAAAGTGTGAGCAAGCTTTTGGAATCCTGAAAGAGAGACTAATGAGTGCTCCTATTATGACCATTCCAACCGGGAACGAAGTGATGGTGGTAATTCTATGCAGTTAATGCCTCGTTATTTCCCCGCTATAACCCCGCTATATCCTTTAGCACAATATCACCGCAATGTTTTACCCTAAATAGTCTCTGATATAGCCATTCCGCTTTAAACCCTGCTATATTCCGCTGTATCTTTGGTGAATGAATTGAACTCAAAAATGAATTTTACGCATTATGAAAATTATGAAATTAGATTTTTTAATTAAATTATTTAATATATGTTATTAGAAACAAAAATACCCTAATATTCTGTTAAATTTAATTTAATTAAACGAATGTTTATGTTTATTTGTCGAAATTTGCACATATTTGTATTTAAAATTAAAAATGTACTAAATAGAGTTAAAAAAAGTGTTACTTTTTCACTTAATTGTCATTCATACAATCATAAAAACATTTTAAAGGATTTATATGTGTTATTTTAGGGTCATATGCTATATCCTACTATTTCCTCGCTTTATCCCCGCTATGACTTTCTGGACCTCCACCACATTGGATCCACCAAGCGCTTTAACTGCACAGGGTGGTATACACTGATGCATGTGGTACTGGACTTGGAGTAGTAATGATGTAGAAGGATAGAGTTGTGGCCTACACGAGTCGACAGCTGAAGCCGCACGGAAGGAATTATCCAAATATTGATTTGGAATTGGTAGCGATTGTGCTTGCTCTAAAGATGTGGAGACATTACCTGTTGGGAATTCTATTCGAGTTGTTTACGGGTCATAAGTCATTGAAGTGTCTTTTCTCCCAAAAGGATTTGAATCTTCGGCAGCAACAATGGTTAGAGTTTCTGTGATTTTGATATAGCTTATACCCATGGTAAAGCTAACACAGTGGAGGATGCGTTGAGTTGAAGACACGTAAGTTTGGGAGCAATGTTTTCGAAATGAATGCACCTTGAGTACTTGGCAGGATTTGATTTTAGAACATGGTGTGAGTTGGAACATGAAATGTTGGCAAGCTTATCGATAAGACCTATTTTGATCGAAAGGATTGGCAAAATCAAAAAGCATGATGGAAAGCTTGCCAATATTATCCAGAAGATGGAACTAGATGATAAGGAGTTCGAGGTTGATCGAGAGGGTTGGCTTCGGAAACAAGGATGACTGCTTGTTCCTGATACTGATGGATTAAGAAATGAGATTCTAAGGGAATGTCATCACTCAAAGTTAATGATTCATCATGGTGGTAATAAGATGTATAAAGACATGAAGCGAGCCTACTACTGGGAAGGGATGAAAAGGGATGCTAGAAAGTTCATTTCCAAGTGTATGAACTGTCAGTTGGTGAAAGCTGAACAGAAGAAGCCGAGTAGACTGCTTCATCGTTGGAAGTTCCTACATGGAAGTGAGAGCAGATATCGATGGATTTAATGATGGACTACCTAGAACCAGGGCAGGAAATGAAGGGATTTGGGTCACAGTGGATTGCATGACCAAAAGTGCAAGGTTTATTCTGTTAGATCGACTAGGACATCGTTGAAGTTGGCCGAGCTTTAGTTAAATGGATAGTTAGATTCCATGATATTCCGAAGAGCATAGTGATTGATCGAGATCCATTGTTCACAACTGGATTTTGGAAGAGTTTGCAAGAAACTTTGGGAACCAAATTGTGTTTGGGTACGACTTATCATCCCCAGACTGATGGTCAAACCAAGAGGGTTAACTAAGTTCTAATAGTTCTCCTTTGATCTTGTGTATTGGACTTCGGAGGATCATGGGAAGACCATCTATATATATTTGAGTTCGCGTATAACATAACTACCAGTCAAGCATTGGGATGGCACCATACGACATATTTTATGGTAGAATGTGTAATTCTCCGGCATGTTGGTTGGAAACTAGAGAGTAAATTGGTACTTGGGCCAGAGATGGTAAGAGAGACCTCAGATTGTATCGAGATTGTTCGGCAATGAATGCAGGCAGCCCAAGACCATCAGAAGAGTTATGCTGATAAGCGTCGAAAGGATTTGGAATTCGACATTGGCGATATGGTTTTGGTGAAGATTTCGCTGTTGAAGAATGTTGTTCGTTTCAGAAGTAAAGGAAAGTTAGCTTCAAGTTCGTTGGACCGTTTCCGATAGTTGAGCGGATTGGAAAGCTCGCGTATAAATTGGATTTACATAAGAAGATATCGAGTGTGCACAATGTTTTCCATATGTCATTTCTATGGAAGTGTGTGCATGATTCGAATGTGGTGGTATCCCCGATACAGTATGATGACCTAGAATTTGAGTCCGTAGTTAGGAGACCTTATAAGCTGCTTTACGTTGTGGGGAGTGGCACTAAACAACTTAGGAGGAAGACAGTTAAGCTAGTCAAGGTGTAATGAGTGAGGATGATGACGATTGTACATGTAAGACGAAAGAGAGTATGAAGACGATTCATCCAGAACTCTTTGTTGGTATGACCCATAAATGTCATGTCACTCTTACACCATTGTACCTTGTACTGTTCATTAGAATTCTGCATGGTAGGTTAAAGCTATGGATTCAGGCTAGATGGATGCTAGTTTGGATGATAAATTGGTTATTCGTGGATGATAGGCATGCAGAATTATTTCTGGTTGCTTGGAATTTCGGGCGCAAAATTCCTAAGGAGGGAGAATGTAACGACCCGCATTTTACCCATCGGAGGATCATAAAAATTTTTAATTAATTTCTGAAGGGTCATATCATTCTCGTATTTTGATGTATTATTTATGGGGATGTGAGACATATCCATAAATTTTACCAATTTTAATTGTGGTCATTTTACCTCTGCCAGTTTTGTATAGGGCATAACTTTTTATTGGGATTGAATTAAGTGATGAGATCGACTTCATTAAAAAGGAAACAGTGTTTCCAATTCCGTAGAGTGGTCACACTAAAGATTTGGTTCAGCGGTTTGAGTGGAATCGCTGTTTTAGTGATACACAATTTATGGATAGACTAATTAGTCATTAGTGGGCGTATTAGTGAGTCTCATTAGCAGGCTGATGTTTTGTTTATAAATAGAGAGGTAGAGCATGGAGAATGGTTTAGTTTCTTCATTTCTCATTTGGTTGAGCTAGGGATCCTCTTTTCTCAATCAAATACATCTCTCCATTAAAATTTTAGATCTACATAAGAAGATTGAAGATCTACATCAAAGAAAGCTAGATCTACATCAAAAGTGAGGAGATCACATCAAATTGAGAGATTTGAAGATCCTTCTTCACTGTCCGAATTAGAGATCAGTTGGTTACATGCTATTTCGAAGATTTGATGTGTGATAAGCATCACTCGCACGAATTCTATCAAGTATAAGGGTTTGATCTAATTTTTCCTCATTTCGAGTTAATTTCACTTAGATCTACATCATGATAAGTTTTTTTCCATTTGAATCACCATAGGATCTAATCTAGCAACTTAAATCGGTAATTCTTATGTTAATTCATATGTTTATGCAAAATTTAGATCCACTATTTTGTTCATTCATTGTTTTGCCATGATTTGGTGAATTCTATAGGAACGTACGATGATACTTGTTGTGATAATGTTGTTTGATGATTTCACAAAGTGTTGCAGATTGAATCATCAAAGTTGATCGATTTGAATGAGTGGTGTGCATCGATGTTGTCGTTTGGTGATGGATTGATTGATATTGGAGATGGATCCGTCAAGTTTGGAGTCTGTCATTTGGAGTCGGGTCATTTGATTTATTGCCCAAGAAATGATAGGCCATTCAAGTCTTCAGGTCGTTGTTGCATCGAGCCATTGGAGCATTGCATCGTTAGTGCATCGGGTCATTGGAGCATTGGGTCATTAGTGTTTCGGGTCGTTAGTGCTTAAGGTCGTTGGTACATTAGGTCGTTGGTGGCTTTGGGTCATTCATGACCTGATGAGTCGGGTCGTTCAGAGACCTGATGAGTCAGTTCGTTTTTTTATGGACAGGACAGAAGATACTACAATGTTTAACAAACATTGTGGATGGGAATTTAAACGCTATGGTATGTTTTTCATAGCGGAAAGGCTGAAGTGCTATGGATTGAATGTCGACCAAAAGTGATGATTACTTTGGTTCGAGAATGGACGTGGCTTCAAAGTGAAGTCAAGAAGGAATATTTAAAGTGATATAAAGTGTTCGTTGATTGGCGAAATGCAATGAATTTGCAGATGACTCAAGTATGTTTTGAGCTCATGGATAATGGCTCCTCAACTGTGTTTTGAGCTTATGGATAGTTGCCGATGATGATGACTAAGAGTTATGAAGGCCAAGGAATTATCGTTGTTGTAGGTAGGGCTGTCAATTTCCTACATGACCCGTGACCCGGCCTGAAACCCGAACCAAAACCTGACACGAAACCCACACGGAAATTAGCAGGTTAACCAGACCCGTTTAGTTGGCGGGTCATTTTTGGGTCAACCCGAATTTGATCCATTTATAAATGGGTGGGTTTAGGGTTGGCCCACTAATCTGATTTTAACCAGCCAAACCCGATTATATGCTGTATCTCTTCCATATTGTTAGTCTTTTATGCATGTTGTTAGTGCTAGTCTTTTATGTATGCAGTAGTAATCGGTATGCTCATAAATGTAAGCTATTATATTTTACTAATTTATTCTTATATGTTGTTAGTTATATTTTACTTATAACAATTGTATCTCTTCCATACTTTTAGTCTTTAATTTATGCAGTATGGTCATATATACTTATGTATAGAGAACGATTTTTGGATATGGTGATTTCATGCTTTATATATATGTTGTCTGTTGGTGACTTTGCAATTTGTTGCATGTTGGTGATTATATAATAATGTGCCTATTGATAATTTGGTTCTTTTGTTATTTATATCAATAGACAATATTTACCAATTGGTCAAACGGGTAAACCCGACACAACCCATTTAGTTAAACGGGTTATGCGGGTCGGGTTGGGTTAACCATCTATAAACGGGTAGGGTTAGAGTTGGAAAAAATGACCCGTTTAATAAACGGGTTGACCTAACTCATTTATAAATCAACCCGAACCTTGCCCGACACGACCCATTGACAGCCCTATTGTAGGTTCTTGCAAATCAAAGCAAGGGTATAATAGGGAAGCCTAAAAGACCGGTTGAGTGGTCGAGTACCTTGGGCAATCATGATGGGCCTAGAAATATGGGTCACGATGGCGTATGGAGTTTTTGCTAGAACCGAGGTTTACCACTAGCCCTTGACGGACGACATGATGTTAAGTTGGTCATACGATCAACGATGGTTTCATAAAAAGATTGGCAATGATATTAAGAGTCATGGATGATGATTGTTTTTCTTATCGTCTTGTGTAGATCATTCGACGTCGGAGAAGATATTTCTCAAGTGCTTGTCTGATGTTGGTTCAGGCGTTCAGGGCTTGTGCTTAGGAGATGTCGATATCGATTAGGATAACTACGCTTGATAATGGGTTGCCATGAATGTACTGTTTGTTTCTAATTTATTATTGTAAAGGCTATCACTATTGGATGTGGGCAAGACAAGTTTATATTCTTCTCCGTTGATGTTGGTAGATTAGTTGATTAATTTGCCTATTCTTATATACTTAATTAATGATGGTAGATAGTTGTTTTATCGCTTATTAAGACTGTTGTCTGACTCAAGGTTTTATGTTTCCTCTTATTACCTTGAGCTGCTCATCCAAGTGTTAGATGGGCAGACTGAGTAGCAAGTGAAGATAGTTAATCTTGATGTGGACGATGCTATTAAGCGATGACGACCTGGAGACTTACATATTAGTTTCCTATTACCTACTATTTGTTGTTTTTTCGATGCTATGTTGATATATTCTCTGAGTGACTTGTAGTAAGGCTCATTATACACTCTTATATTGTAATCCAAGGTTGTATGGCTATTTCATGGCGATATGAAAAGTTTAAGATTCTGCTCAATTCTGCTTCATTATTATTGTCTGTTGTATATGTTCTATTATATTTTATCCTTGCATTGAGTTATACGACAGGTTCCGCTTGTGTTATCTTATCATGATGATCATCTGTAGCTGTCTAACATGTCTTTCAGCACATTATTTCCTTTGTTAAGTGCAGGGATTATGGGCGGTCGTCACAGATCCGGTTTTGTAGAGGCATTCTCTCGGTACCTCTGCTGATGTCTTTCAAACCTGACTTTTGGAGGACGACAAGCTTTGACTTCAATGGCTACCTTTCGTAATGTTTTCCTTGTGTTTCTGTTTATTATGGCTCTGACGCCTCTTTCTTCATCTGTATTGACACTAAGTTAATTATTGTTGATAGCTCTTTCGTCTCATTTTGTTTGGCATGGTGCTTCCTATTGTGTTCCAGACAATACAGAATGTTCCCCTGGTTTTGGGTCTCGAGTCATAGGCTTCCGGCCCTTTCTCTTCTTTTCTTGCCTCCAACTTCATGTGCTATACTTTCGAAACTGAGCCCATGTTAATGGTCTTTAGTGTCGGCACTTCCTTGTCGCAGTCACCTTTCGTATCGGTACCAAGCTTTTCTTCCTTGTGCTGGTGCTGATAGCCTTTTGACCAAATCTTCTCTTTTATGCTTTCGGCCTTAGCCTGATGTCGTCTCTATGTTTCCGGATCATTCTTTTGTGTTGATTGCGGTCCGATACCCCTTTATCGATAGCTGGTTTCGGTGTTAAATTTGGTAGTAACAAATAATTTCCACTAAACTCAACCCCCATTCTTTAGAAAATAAATTGACAAAGATAAGAGAAGAGTTCACCACCTAACCATTAGTGGACATATCTCTTTATCGCTTCACCTCCTAACCTTTCTGTTGGATCTAGATTAACCCTAGAGGGGGGGTGTTAATAGGGTTTATTGAAAATTAAGCAAGATATTAAAAATATCAGATCATAGAATGCAGTAGAAAATAAATGTAGAAAGGTAAATGACACAAGATATACCCAACTTCGGCAAAATCCTTCCTACTGCTGCATTCCTAAGATTTCTACTAGGTAACAGAACAGATCCCACTTACAAGACCATGTAAACTTGCGAACCCCTCGCTCTTATTCTTATCCTACGCTCAAAATCCTAGACTAATCTAAACCCCTAGATCAGATTTCCCCTGATTACCACCCTGTAACTAGTAAACCCTATATTTTATAGACTCTAGCAACTGTCAGTTAAACCCCAGACTAAATCCCCTAGAATTTTACAGACTCTAGAAACTGTTCGATGGTTTACATAAGGAAAAAACAATATAAATAAAATAAAGACACAACACTAAAAACCCTAGTTTTATTAAACAAAAATAAGGCCAACCCTTTTCCTCTTGTTAAGCACGATGTCTCTAAAAAATGGCGGCTTCAGGTTGTGATTAGGGTTTTTAGCAATTCCTCAAATCGAATCGAGATGCTTGATAAATTGAAATGGGATGTTGATCTCTAAAGGCTCGAAACATTTTTGCGCCTGTTCTTCGATTGATTTGGCTTCTCTGCGGTCGAAACCCTTGTGAGTTTGATACTGATTTTGATTTCTTTAATCTTGTATGAATTTGTTGGCTTTTGATGCTTTTTGCCGATGAGGAATATGGTGATTATATATGATTTTGAAATCCTCAACTAACTTTGATTTCATTGAATAGACTTGGTTGATTTATTGGTTGATTTCCCCTTTTTCTTATGTGATGTTTGCTTATGAATTTAGACATGATATTCAACTTTCTGATGTGAATTAAATTGGCCCAAGAAAATTACTTCCGGAAATCTTTTTGAAATTGAATTTATTTGTTTCCAACAAAAAAAACAATCTTCCAATTTTTTGAAAAATATATTAGAAAACGTGGTCCCTAGTGTGATTGACCTTTAGGAAGAAAATGTTGTAGCCCTTGAAAAATATCCTAATGTGAATTTGTTTTTATATATTCTCGAATGATTCTGTCCCTTGAACAAAATGAAAAATGCCTTGACTGAATTCAATCTGTTTGTCTCGAGTAAATGTCATTCACTATTTTAAAATGATGCCATGACTTCCTGGAATAAATCGAACCTATTCCTCTTGCCTTGTTTGAATTCCTTGATTGAATCAAAACTGGAAAGTCTAAATTAAGTTAAGATGAGTTGCCCAAAATGAATTTACACCCGAATAAAGAATTTGCCAATTTCTTGGAGAAATAACATTTTCTTCCAGGTCGAAATCTCTGATTGATTTATTTGCCAAAAACATTTCCTACTAGCTCTTGTCGAATTGAAAGTTTTCCCAACAAGATTTCTAGAAATAACTTGAAAAATAAATCATTTGGTTTGGCTTGCTGTTTTGTATCACCTGCTATGATCATGATGTTGTGATTGTTCATTTAAATTTGAATACACCAGACTTGTTGCATCCCTTTTGATATGAGTTCACACTTGCATATGCTTGACAAAGCATCATGTTGTATATTTGTCTTGGCCATAAACTTAAGATAGAACATGTCTGCATAGTTCCCTTTGACTGAAATATGAGCATACATGTTGATTTGTATAGTGTCACCTATTCTTGCCTTGAGGTTGCCTGATTTGCTGTCATCACATTCATATTGAATTTTCCTTATTGCTCGATCATTTTTATTTACCACTTGTATGTCCATCCCTTGATCACATTTCTTCATTATGCTGAACCATCAATGAATTGCTGTGTACATCATGTTTCTGAAACATGCTAGCTTGTATACTTGTCCATCTTGTAGCTGCTTGCTCCAACATGTATACAAGCATTTTCCTGAACAACCGCCTTTGCTACTCATCCATGAATGATGCTGCATTGCTTGACCATGTACATGTTGGATTTTGCTTGTCCATGCTGAAATGAACATTCTGAATAATAGTTACCATGACTTTTTACATGAGATCATAATGCTTGTCATATCTTGCCTGTCTCGTTCACCTTGTTGATCGACCATTATACACAAACTTGGAGTTATGAATCAATTATTCATGCTTACTGTAGCTTTTCATTATGAAAATTTTGAGATCACTTGTCTTAGCTTTTTGATTTCTATGCATATGATTTGAACCATCTTTGGGTTGTACTTGTACATGTGCCATGCTATCATTCGGCTCGACACTTGGGCTATTTTAATATTTGTTTGACTTTGACTTGAATGTTTGCTTTGAACTCGACACTGTATAGACTGCATGTGTATATATATATGTATATATACACGTATGTGTGTGTGTATATATATGTATGTATATATGTTTCCATGTGCACTGAGTAAAGATGGTCCACGTGACTATTCCTCAGTTGCACAATGTATTTTGATTGGCGAGGCAATGCACACATGTATATATATGCACATGTGTATTTGCCGACAATCAGATAAATTTTCCCTATCCCTGTACACATACAATTTGGCTGCCTTGTGGTATTTACAGTGTTTCATTGTGAATATCATAAGTTATCTAGACACAGATGAATCAGATCAAATCATAAAAAATGATGAGATACACACCAGAAATATGAGGCAAATAAAAATTTGTAAATAAAATTTATATTCACATGTATTCAGTTTCATTTCTATTGCAATGTACTATGTGTGTGTTTCATGTGACAGGTAACCAGATGATGACTGGACTGATAGTGAACAGTGAAGACAGAAGACAGAAGATGATGATGTTCATATGTGTCAGTATATATGAATGTTACCTGTATAGAAATGTAAATGAGTGTTGAGTGAACTATAGCAAGGAGGTAATGTATAGAAAATACAAAGTTGTACTGATATTTGTAATAAACAAGTTTGATGGAAATAAAAAATTATTTTATTGTGTTCAAACAAGTTTGTCTATCGTATTCAGTTTATTTACAAGTACAATACCATGGGAATGTAAATGAAATGTGATGTATTATAGAGATTAAACAAATAGTGGAGTTTTAAATTTGTACTGTTTGAAATACAAAATTATATTTAAATAAAATACTGTATGAATATTAGAATTTCTGTACAGTCGTATTCTATTTAAATATAAATATTATATTCCTGTCTGTGATGTATATATGAAACAGTACACTAACAAACACATTTATAACAATATATATTTGGTTGTTATCATCAAAAAAAAATCATATAATTGTGTATATAACAACGTTATATACAACAATCTCCCTCTTTCGATGTTGACAAACAAATATTAAGATTTTGAATACAGTAAATGTGTTTAAAAGTGAAGAACTGAACTCCCCCTATTTGAATGCTCTCCCTACTAAAGAAACTCCTCCAATAAATCTACATAAGTGAAACATGAAAATTGAATAAATTTTCAAAATTGAAAATATTTATAAAATATTCACCCATAAATAAAAAAATTATCCATTCTCCCCCTTTTATTATCATCAAAAGGATTCAGAATATATAATTTCAGCTTAAGAGGAGAAGCGGTCATCATATATCTAAATCAGTCAAACAAAAATCATAATATTCTGAGAACAGGTGGCATATTTCACATTGTAGAGAATGATAGATTTACGTTGAAATTTACATATAATGGAGAGAGTTAAAAAGGCCATGATTTCCAATTATTTTCAAAAGAATTTTATAAAAATGAAGTACAAAAATAGTGATGGATTTGGACTATAATTTATAATTCAATTTAAGTGACAAAATCAAATAATCTCAAATCCAAATAGCTATCAATCAACATATCATAATACATTATAAAATATTAACACATTTCATAGATTAGAAAGTGGATTGATAAACTGGTTTTTACACACCAAGGAGAAATTCATATAAATTTTTATTTATTCAATTTATTTTCTTTTCTTTTTCTTTTGATTTAAGAGCACACTGAGCAAGCATAACTAGATCTTGGATTTTTAAATGAGATCAGTTGCAGCTTAAATATAAGTAATCTCATAACCATGCGTAACCAGAGCTTCGATTTTTAAATGAGGTTAGAGAAACACTTATGAAAATTATATTTTTATTATTTTCAGTTTCAAAATGAAAAAATCCTCAGTATATAAAACGAATATGGATGATAGAAATGTGATAGGTATAGAAATGGTTTGTGAAATAAATTTCTAAATTAATTATATTATGAAATATGCTCGACTGTATCGGGATAATTGAAAATTTTCAATTATCACTAATTCTAAATAATAGCATAGCCCAATTTCTATCACAAATATTTCCACTGTTTATTAAAAAGATTTTATAAAAAATTATTAACTCTCCACATTAGTATAAAATCATAATGGATGGCGGAATGATGAAAGATAAAGAAGATGGTCGTGAAATAATTGCTAATTCAAAGATATTATAATAAATATTCAACCATCATGAAAATCCAAACAGAATCTCCTTTTGTTGTGAAATATACTGCAGTCACAATTCATCACAATTTCAAAATATGATAATAATTTTGATGAATTATAAATACAGTTCAATTTGGATATTGATTTCAATTTCTGAATGAATAATCAATAAATAATTTAAAATTGAAAATCAATTACAAGAGGGATATGAAGATCTATACTTGCTAAGAGGGATAAGAAAAAAAACATATACACAAAAATTCAGCACGTCTGATACCAATTGTGGTGTCCCTATTAATGAGGATTGTAACAAGAACCAGGAGACAAACTAGGATATTTCAGATAGAAGAAGTTTAAGCCCAATGCCCAAGCAGACAAAACAACAGATTTGGCACATTTATCAAAGCAGCATACAGATTAAAACAAGTAGTTATCTAAGATCATTTTCAAAAGTAGTATCAGAGCAGCACAAAAACCAATAGCACACAGACTTGTCAGAAGATGTTTCTGATGGTCCCAAAATATATTCCATGATCCAAGATTATAAAATTTAGTTTATTTTAAATCATTTGAGGAAAAGTGAAAAAACAGGATTCAATGAATCAATCACACCAGATTATAAATTTCAGATCCACGATATGTGTGTGATTCATTAAATCAACAATATAATTTCAAATGATTTTAAACAAACATATATTCAAATCAAATAACCATGAAATAAAAGTGAGTTTTAAGACCAGACTTTCAAAGAATTTTTTCATAAGTATCTCTGACAAGTACAAAAGTAATTTCAGATCATCTACATCAAGCTTGAGATATATTCATGATCCATAAATTAAATTAATTTATTTGAAATCACTTGAATCAATATCAACTTTTGAGATATAATGAATCAGTCACACAAGATTAATAATTTCAATTTTAAGAGGTGTGTGATATTCAAAATATCAAGTATTTCAAATGATTTCAAACAAACAAATTTCAACAATAATGATCATGAATGAAGATGAATTTCAAGATGTATCACTGTTATTCAAGACAATTCAAAATATCAAAGCCAATCTGAAAATCAATGAAATTATCACAACTGAAAAATTGCAGTGTGATGTAATAAGTATAATATTTCAAGCTTTTCTAAAATAAATTAGAAGAAACTCAAAAACACTAGGTGTGTGAAATTCCATTAAACTTTTTGATCTTCAAAATTTTAGAATTTAAATCGATAGTGTTCAAGATATGACAAGAATACATCAACACTGTTATGAATTCTGAAAACAGAAAATAAACCTCAAAACAACTACAGAAATTTACAAGTTTAAATTCAAGATTTGGAAATGATTAAAACATTAGAGTTTTATGCAAATGAAGTGAATTTCCAAAAAATATGAATTCTACAATTGGAAGTTGTTAAAGATCATGAAGAAAGACAAAAATATATGGTAGTGGTAAATCAAAAACAGGAAAAAATAGAAGGGGTAGAGGAAGATGTAAATAATAAAAACAATATTTACGAGGATGAGTTCAGAGATCATACCTGAAATCAATGTAAACTAGAATCTCTGATTCATTAACCTTGGCTAAGGAACATATGCTGAATAGCTTCACAATATAGAACGATCTTTGATTCTTCTAGAAAGTCTTTCCTTAGCCAGTCTCTGGTACCAAAGTGTTAGGAGGGTCGAGAGGTCTAACAAAAGCTGTAAAACCACTCCTAATAGTGTGTCAGACTTTCGGTACCCAAACCTGTCTGTACAACGATCCATTACAATCTACTAGTGTTCCTTTTGGGCCAAATCTGTTTGATCTTACTCGAAATTCTTTTTAAAGTCCAAAGTGGTTTAAATGGATTGTTATCAAACAAATTCTCATTTTGTTTTTGATTTAAAAATCCTTTGGAATTATTTGAATTCAAATTTTCAAAACGATTCTTTCCAAAGCAGTTCAAAGGATTTTTCAAATCATTTGAATTTCGTTTTTCAAAAACATTATTTTTCTCAAAGCCAATACCATATTTATTTCCAATAGAAACTCAGTTTTGTAACAACATATTTAACGATTTTTCCCCATTAGAGAATTTATCGAAGGTTGATTCTAATCGTTGGATTTCGGACTTCAGATCACTATTATGTTTCATCAAATCCGAACAGTGATTGTTAGTGACCTTTCTTTCAGCATCATGTTGTTTTAGAACCAAATTTTCAGATTCAAGTAATTTGATTTTGGTTTTGGACTCAGAAATTTCAAATTCAAAATGTTTTTGTTTTTCAAAATCAAGTTTTTCAGAATTTTTAAAGTTTTCAATTTCAGTTTCAAGCTCTCTAAAAATCTCTTCAGTTTCCATCAAAATTTCCTTTCCAAAAAATTCATGTTTGGAATTAACTTTATCCAACTCCTTTTGCAAAACATTATTTTTATGGATTAGTTCATCTTCATGACATTTCAAAATCATATTTTCCTTTACAAATTTTATAAAATTTTCATTAACATGAGATAAATCAAATTTCAAATTCATACAATCTTTACAATCGGAGTTTTCAAGTTTTAATTTCAAAACATTATTTTTGCATCGCAAGTAAAAAAAATTAGGTTTCAAAATTTATTTTTCCGTTGGAGACGATAGACAGTTTTAGTTATATCATTACAAAGAGAAATCAATTCTTCATATGAAAAATCTCCATCATCTGAATCATCATTTATAGCTCCAATTAAGCACACATCTGAATCTGAGTTGGCAACTGAGGGTTTTGAGCAGTCGATGTCATTTCCAAACAGCACATTGAGAGTTCTCCAGATTTCCTGCGCAATTAAACAATGGGAGATAAGGCTATATTGGTCATTATCGATATAAGAATATAAAATATGAGTAGCGCGAGAATTAAATTCAATATAAACCCTACTTACAATATCATACCCATTTATAATACTATTCCAACATTTAATATCAATAGATTTCAAATAGGATTTCATTTCTGATTTCCAATTTAAAAAAACAGTACCATTAAAAATAGATGGAATATGACTGGACTGACTCTCTATGGACTAACAACTAGGGATCACCATTTACTTTAGAGTTAATGAAATACCTGCTCTGATACCACTTGTTGGATCTAGATTAACCCAAGAGTGGGGGAGGGGGCGAATAGGGTTTATTGAAAATTAAGCGAGATATTAAAAATATCAGATCACAGAATGCAGCAGAAAATAAATGTAAAAGGTAAATGACACAAGATATACCCAGCTTCGGAAAAATCTTACCTACTACTGCATTCCTAAGATTTCTACTAGGTAATAGAATAGATCCCTCTTACAAGACCATGTAAACTTGCGAACCGCTCGCTATTATTCTAATCCTACGCTCAAAAACCTAGACTGACCTAATCCCCTAGATCGGATTTCCCCTGATTACAACCCTGTGACCAGTAAACCCTAGATTTTACAGACTCTAGCAATTTGTCAGTGAAACCCTTAACTGAATCCCCTAGAATCTTACATACTCTAGAAACTATTCGATGGTTTACAAAAGAAAAAAACAATACAAAAAAAATAAAGACACTACACTAAAAACCCAAGTTTTATTAAACAAAAATAAGGGTGGCCCTTTTCCTCTTGTTAAGCACGATGTCTTTAAAAAATGGCAGCTTCAGGTTGTGATTAGGGTTTTTAGCAATTCCTCAAATCGAATCGAGATGCTTGATAAATTGAAATTGGATGTTGATCTCTGAAGGCTCGAACCATTGTTGCTCCTGTTCTTCGATTGATTTGGCTTCTCTCCGATCGAAACCCTTGTGAGTTTGATACTGATTTCGATTTCTTTGATCTTGTATGGATTTGTTTGGTTTCGAAGCTTTTTGTCGATGAGGCATATGGTGTTATATAGGATTTTGAAATCCTCAATTAACTCTGATTTCATCAAATTGACTTAGCCGATTTATTAGTTGATTTCCCCTTTTGCTTGTGCGATGTATGCTTATGAATCTAGACGTGATATTCGGCATTCTAATGTGAATTAAATCGGTCCAAGAAAATTATTTCTGTAAATCTTTTTGAAATCAAATTTATTTGTTTCCAACAAAAAAAGAAAAACAATCTTCCAATTTATTGAAAAACATATTAGAAAACGTGGTCCCTAGTGTGATTGACCTTCAGGAAGAAAATGTTGTGGTCCTTGAAAAATATCCTAATGTGAATTTGTTGTTATATATTCTCGGATGATTCTGTCCCTTTGAATAAAACGAAAAATGCCTTGAATGAATTCAATATGTTTGTCTCGAGTAAATGTCATTCACTGTTTTTAAATTTTGCCATGACTTCTTGAAATAAATCGAACATAATCCGCTTGCCTTGTTTGGATTCCTTGATTGAATCAAAACTGGAAAGTATGATTTGATTTGAGATGAGTTGCACAAAATGAATTAATACCCAAATAAAGAATTTGCTAATTTCTTGGAGAAAAACATTTGCTTCCTAGGTTGAAATCTCTGATTGATTTATTTGCCAAAAACATTTCCTTCTATGCTCTTGCCGATTGAAAGTTTTCCCAATAAGATTTCTGGAAATAATTTCAAAAATAAATCATTTGGTTTGGCTTGCTGTTTTGTATCACCTGCTATGATCATGCAGTTGTGATTGTTCATTTAAATTTGAATACACCAGATTTGTTGCATCCCTTTTGATATAAGTTCACACTTGCATATGCTTGACAAAGCATCACGTTGTATGTTTGTCTTGGCCATAAACTTAAGCATCACGTGGCTACTCCTCAATTGCACACTGTATTTTGATTCGCGAGGCAGTGCACACGTGTATATATATGCATTTGTGTATTTGCAGACCATCAGATAAATTTTCCCTGTCCCTGTACATATACAAACTAGTTGGCTTGTGGTATTTACAGTGTTTCATTGTAAATATCACAAGCTGTCTAGAAACAGACGAATCAGAACAAGTCATGAAAAATGATGAGAAACATACCAGAAATCTGAGGCAAATAAAAATTTAAAAATAAAATTTATATTCGCATGTATTCAGTTTCATTTCTATTGTAATGTACTTAGTGTGTGTGTGTTTCATGTGACAGGTAAGCAGATGATGATTGGACTAATAGTGAGCAGTGCAGACAGAAGACTGAAGATAATGATGTTCATACGTGTCAGTATATATTAGTGTGAACTGTATAGAAATGTAAATGAGTGTTGAGTGAACTATAGTAAGGAGCTGATGTACAGAAAATAGAAAGCTGTACTAATATTTGTAATAAACAAATTTGATTAGAATAAAAAATTATTTTATTGTGTTCAAACAAATTTGTTTATCATATTCTGTTTATTTACAAGTACGGTACCATGTGAATGTAAATGAAATGTGATGTATTATAGAGATTAAACAAATAGTGGAGTTGTAAATTTGTACTGTTTGAATGTTTGAAATACAATATTCAATACAAATAAAATACTATGTGAATATTAGAATTTCTGTACAGTCGTATTCTATTTAAATATAAATATTATATTCTTGTCTATGATGTATATATGAAACAGTACAATAACAAATACATTTATGACAATATATATTTGGTTGTTATCATCAAATAAAAATCATATAATTGTATATACAACAACGTTATGTACAACACTTTCTTCTTCACCCCGTTTCGTTTTCTTCTCCTATGAAAAAGCAGATTCAAGCAAGAATTACAATTCTTTCAATATATTTGCGAATCTTTCAGATACCACACTTATTTTTACCACTGTGAGTATTTCAATCAATCGAGAATATTACTTAATAATTAATTCCCTTGTCCGACTACTGGATGCTCGATTTTCATCGATTTTTGATTCTTTATCAAAACAAACCTTGATGGTAAGAAAAATCCTTAAAAGTTATCAAACTTTGATAATGAGGGTTGTTCGTTGACATATTCTCGAGGTCAAAAAACTGATATAGGAAAGATTAAGCTTTGTTGTTGTATTAAACCTTTGGTAATAGTAAGTTCAATTACCAAATTTTTGTCGGCTGACTTTGGCTTTGGTTTCGCCGACACTGAAATAGTATCTGATCATTACTGAAAGGTTTGTTATTTTCTTTGCTTCAATGTTAAAGAAACTTGGAGTCTTGTCAGCGAAACACTTTGATCTTGATCCCATTGTTATTAAATTATTATCGGCTAATGTTATGGTGTTAACATCAACTTGTTTAGTTTCGGTTAGACCGTCACCAAATTACTCGGCTTTAGATAAACAAACACTGAATTACTTAAGCATTCCTAGACGTATCCAAAGTGGCTCACTGTGCATGAGTCTAGTCACCATTTTGATTCTAGTCACTCGCGTTGTGTTTTGATTTTTATAACCATAAAATCTAAACATTAATGGGTGGGCATAGTAATTTAAATTTCACCAACAGACAAATGTACTAGATTTGTATGCTAACATGTGTTTAAAGAATAATATCACCTAACAATATCATGCCCGAGGAACAAAAGGTTCGTAAGTCAAAGTTAGGCAAATTTGCTTCACTTCGTCCAAAGAGGGCGCCTGTTCCACAATGTTATTTTATCAACACCCCAGATGAGGTAGAAGCCATCCTCCAAAGTTTTGTATGATTGGTGTTGATGCTATACCTGCCTTTCCTCAAGATACTATCCAAAGTCCGCTGGAGGGAGGAATATTTTGCATACACGGCCATTCATTTCTAGCATGGAGGTTTTTTCCTTTACCGGGTTTATGTCCAAATTTCTGTTCCATTTGGGGATTTCTCTTATTAAGCTTCCCCTAAACACCTATACACTTCTTCTATGCTTGGAAATCTTAGCACTTGAGTCAGTATAATCCTCTCTCAATGTCAATCTTCTGCGATACCTGCTTTGTCTGGCCAAAGTAGCAGATTCATTTATTCTTCACTCCATCCCTGCAAAGAAGTTGATAAATGATCCCATCAATAAGTCTAAAGATTGGGGAAACCATTTTTTCTTTATCAAGTGTCGTCCTGGTATATCGGGAAGTTTTGTCAACCTTAGTAATTTGCTTTTTTCTTCCTCAAATTTTCTACTTCATTATCAGGTCTTATCTTGTTATTGCTTCTTTCCAGCCTCTATCTCTAAGAGGAAAGATTTAGGGGTGGAAGAGATCCAGGTTGTTGATGCCTTTTTCAAGGTATCTGAAAAGTTTGGACGATGCTCTATATTGTTGAATCTGGATAAACTCTGCAAACACACTCTCTTGACTTCTGGGCAAAAGATTTTGGTACTATCTCCTATCCATTTTCCAGGCACTATATGCTTATCTCCTGGCTCTGATGATTTTAATCTTTCATCACCCTTATTTCTTAGTTATTCAGGTAAGATTACTTTGTTAGAAAAGTTACAAGTTTTCATTTCATATTTCAAATTCCTTTGTGTCTTCCCCTGTAACATTATTACTCGTGATCAGCTACCCAGGACATTAATGAGACAACTGCTTTTGCAGCCTTTGCTCAATCTAGTGATACAACAGCAAAAGGTTTCGTCCCTACCATTGATGTTGGACCTTCTAAAAGACACAGGGAGAAATCTTTGTTTCTCCCCTTTCTGGTAAAGAGATTTTCACTTTACCTGTTGGACAACCATTGCCTTGTCCTGTTGCCGACACTACTCCCCAGTCGACATAGATGCAAGGGAACATAAGCTGACATCATTCCCATCTCCTCTTTATGATGATTATTCGAGGTTCCCTTTACCAATCCTTGACTTTGATAGAATGTGAAATCTATTCTTACTTCAGATAATATTTCCAACATGCCGCTGCCTTATACTTCAGACTGATCAAGTTTTTATCATTATCTCTCAAGAAACAACTTTCAATTTTTCCTTATCCTTTCTAATTTCTCTTTTTCTTTTTGGTCTCCATAGATGGACTAATACGATCTCATTCTTTCTCAGATATCCAAAGGTTGGTATTCCCTCTAAAAGGTAATTGCTCTGTCATCTTCTGAAGTGGCTAAGATTAAGGAGGAAAAGGTTGTTTTAGAGTCTAAGGTTCATGATTTAGCTATGATGAAGGATAAAAGTGATGAGGAATGCGAATAGCTAAAGGCATCTCTTAGTAAAGCTGAATCAGAGCTTGAAAAAGAAGGAGAAGCCAAGAATCTTTTGACCGTTGAAGTTTCAGCTTTTGAGGATGAGTGAACGAATATGTTAGTCAAGCATGAAGAGATGTTGGGAGTGAAGGATGATGCACTTTTTAATGCTACGCTAGTTGTTTACAAAGCTAAAATCGAATTTCTTCATTTTTGAAAACAAACCTTTCAAATGTAGTAACAAAATATTAAGAATATGCCCTCTTCTTGGCCTACTCTGATAACTTTAAATTGTTTCTGGGCATGGAATTTCCCTCTGTTCACCCTTCCGTTCAAACCAGAGTTATGGGAAGAATAGATTTGGCCAAACAAGGCATCTTGATCCTGAAGAAGGAAAAAAAAAATGAAATTCGAAGACTTTTTGTTTATTGAATATTTGCCAGATGATTCGGAATCCGACGACGAGAAAAGGGATGACTTTGTTGTCGACGAGATAAGGAGTATGATGATGGTGATAAAAATGATCGACTTCAGTAAAGATGATGGAAATCCTTCATCACTTGCTGGTGGCACCCAAGGTTTTGGGGAGATGAATTCTGATGCTTCACAGGTTCCTACTACCCCACATCCTACCAGCGCTTCTGCTAAGTAGACTGGTTCCTTGGAATTTGATAGAAAAGAACAACCTATCTTGCCTGCTTCTTCTATTTCTCAGGTATAGCTTTTGCTCTTGAGATGCCTTATTTTTCACATTTAATTAACCTATCTTGAAACCTACTGGTATTTGCAAAACTTAATGTCATGGACGTATACTTCTGGGGATGTCCCTTTGTTATCCATAACCGCTATCCTTCTTTTCATATTATGACAGATCCACGTTTTTGCCAGTGATATTGTTCCCAAGGATGATTTACATTCATTATTTAGGTTGATGAGGGAGTCACTAACAAAACCATCTTGTAAGTTCAGCAGGGATCTGTAATAACCCGTATTTTAATAACAAGATATAACACAAAACAAGGCAGAATTAAATAATAAAATCTGAATCAAGGGAAAGGGGCTATGCCATTACGTTCGTCTCGGAAAAATATGCGAAATAGAGTCCGAGTTTTCGAAAATCGGAGTCTGTATGACCCGATTAAGGCCCAACAAGGTTTTCAGAAAATTTCTAAATAAAAACAGATTTTCAAATTCAAATCTAAGCTTGGAAATTGGGCCAGTTGGGCCAAGGCGGGAAAATTTCCGCCACAGTACCCAAGTCGACAGCCCTGTCGACTTGGGAGTCGACTGGGTCTGACCAGGTCGACAGCCCTGTCGACTTGGCTGTCGACTTGGCTCAGACGCCCAGTCCTGCCTGGTGCACCATCTTGAGAATGTGTTGAGCTAGAGGGCCAGATTCGATTTGGAGGTCTGAGATGATAACTAGGGTTTAATCCTATGGTCTAAATCACTAGCCTAATCTATAAATAAGACCCTAACCTACCCTAAATCCTCATTAATCTATCCTACAACTAAACTATGGCAAAATCAATCCTCTCATGGCCTCCACTCTCTTCATAAATTCCTAAATCAATTTTCAAGAGATTCCCATGCATACAAGTGTATTTAGGCTTGTATGATCCTCTTTAGCTTGCATTAAAGTCTTATTTCTCTATTGGCATCATAAAGGAGGAGTCTTGATCAAGTTTGCTTGCATTTTGCGGTTTTAATTAGTTGCATAAGGGGTTTCTTACATTTGCTATACTCATTTGAGTCTTCATAGCATTGTAAGCCTATTTCTACTCTTGTATTTTAACTATGAAGTTAATATGTTATGTTTCAAGTTTGAGTTTGGGGTTAATCATGATATGTGCTTTGATCTTATGATTTTATGCATAAGATTACTCTATGCATGTTAGTAAAGTCATTACCTTGGCTTTATGCATAGAAAGATATGATCTTTGGTTGGAAATGTTGCATAATTCAACCTTGAAACTCTCATAACCCTTGCATTAACATGCATATAATGTTATATGCATGTTACTAGCCCTTATCTCATGCTATCTATGGCCATGTTCCACCTATTTGCCAAGTTTGATGTTATGCATGCATATGAACCTTATGCAAGTTGAAACCATGATATGCATGCATATGAACCTTATGCAAGTTGAAACCATGTTATGCATGCATATGAACCTTATGCAAGTTGAAACCATGTTAGGCATGCATATGAACCTTATGCAAGTTGAAACCATGTTATGCATGCATATGAACACTATGCAAGTTAAAATGATGTTATGCATGCTTATGAATATTTTGCAAGTTGATAACATGATATGCAAGTTTATGATCACATCTTTGTCTCATGCCACCATGTTTAACTTGTGGCTCCAACCCCTCTATGTCATGATTATGCCAAGTTCCCTCCTTCTATCCTTTATGCGCTATTGCGATATGTAAGCGATGGGATTGCGTTTGGGATTGGGTAAACTTAAAAGACATAAAAACATAAGCTTGGGAATTTACCTATTAAGTTAGGTCTACCCATTGGGAATTTACCTATTAAGTTAGGTCTACCCAATTGCTTGAAAACTTGTAATGTGATGGACATGACACCTAGAAAACATGAGAATGGCCAACTCGAGGTTGGGTTGATCTTGTAGCATAAACCTACCCGGAACCGACCGGCCTAACTAGTGGCTACAAGCAATAAGACCCAATGTGAGTAGTTGGTCATGTTGCACGTGAGACCCGAGGTTAGACTAAGTTGTGGTGTAAACCTACCCGGACCCGCCCGGCCTAACTAGTAATCACAACAAGGTCTAATGTGAGAGGTTGGGTGCATTAAATTAATTAATGCCACATGGTAGGGTTAAGTCATGGACCGCTTGAATACTTAACCAATTAAACACGATGGGTTGGTAGGGTTAAGTCATGAACCTTGGGTACACTTAACCAACTTGGTACTTAGATGAGTTGGGTTAACCACGTTTAACCCATTAAGGAAACCCTAGTTACGTGGTCCTTTGCACCAGTAACCCTCTTGGATGTATCATGATACACTTGGGACTAGGCTAGGGTGGGGCACGATTACTGGGATGACATGTAAGCGACCAAAACGACGGCTGTGTAGGTGCGCCGGTGTAGATTCAG
Source organism: Allium sativum (assembly GCA_030737875.1). Lineage (NCBI taxonomy): Eukaryota > Viridiplantae > Streptophyta > Magnoliopsida > Asparagales > Amaryllidaceae > Allium > Allium sativum. Next base: position 297,561,118 of record CM060925.1, on the reverse strand, counting down.
GCGGGCCATGGTCGTGCACATGGTCCGGAGTTGAAAAAGCAGGCACGGGCACCAGTAGGTTTAAACTGTGCGTGCTTGGTTTGTGTCAGGGGTTGACACCTTAGGACTTGATACACCCTAGGGTGGACCTAGCACAGTTTAGCTACACTTCGTAGTTGGGCCGTATGACACCGACACTTGACGAGTTAGGCTGTAGGGAGCCGATCGACTAGACCGTGCTAGTTGGACCTTGATTTAGGTCATTCATGATGGTGGGCCAAACTTGGGCCTGGGGATCACCTCTTGTTTACACTTGACACGGCTTGTGATACTAGTACACTTGGTGCAAACCTCAATCTTGTTTATGCGGTACCACATTTGATCTATCTTGTTGACTTCTTACCATGCCAGTTATCATCCTATGACTCATCCTTGTTTATATATACTGTTAACTTTATTAGTTGTTGTACAATTGTAGATAGGACTTACCAGTCTTTTGACTGACCCATTTTCTTTCGCCTCTTTTCTTTCGTTTCCCCCCCCCCCCAGGTTTACAGGGCGGGAATACCAGCACTTAGCTTGGATCTTAGCTGCTTTTCTTGGATAGCTCATGTATGCTTCGGACTTGAGCTTGCTATGGTTTTCTACTTGGGGATAGCTACTTCATGTTTTCCTTTTCAGTTACAAGTTTTATGTTTCTAGACTTTGTTTATGGAAAATAATTAAGTACTGTGTTGTAACTTAACCTATGGTTTTGATATGCTAGCTTTTATCCACTGCTATACTTACTCTGTTTTTACTTATATGTTCTGTCTTGTGATATCTGCATGCATGATTACCTTATTTAAACGCCCCTCCAAAGTCAGTGTCCTTGCAAGAGTGGCACTGGCGGAGGTGGGGTGTTACATTTGGTATCAGAGCATAAGGTTTACGAGATTGGAGCAAAAAGGGTTTTAAAGTTACTTTTAAAAGCTATTTTCAAAACCAATTAAGTATTTTTCCAAAGAAAAGTCTAGTTTATTTTGAAAGGCTATCCCCCAAGAGCCATAAGCACTATCCTTCGTTTCCTCGTTCTAAATCTATCTTTTCCTTTTTCAGCATGGCCGATCTCAATCTTCTTGAGGGAGTCACCATTCCCGGATGGTTCCGGAGGTACTTGGAAGCTAGGGCCAATAATGCAGGTCCAGCAACCACTCCACTATCACTGAGGTTCCACCCCCTCCTCCTCCTCCTCCTCAGCAACCACAAGCCGATTTCGCCAAGGTTTGCAAGGACTTCAAGGCCATGGGTGGCAAAAAATTTATTGGGACAGAGACTTTCGTGGAAGCAAGAAATTGGTTGAAGGAGACCGAAGATCTTTTTGCCATCTTTGATATGGAGGACCATAGAAAGGTTCTGTTGGCGGTTTGGCTACTAAAGGAGGAAGCTTCTTATTGGTGGGAGGTCACCAATGCTACAAGGCCCGTAGAAACCTGGGCCGACTTTAGGGCAAGGTTTGGTCTTAAGTTTCTATCATCTGCAGAGGCAAATTTGCAACTAGAGAAGTTCATAGCTTTGAAGCAAGGAGACATGACAGTGAGAGAGTATGTGAATAAGTTCAACCAGCTTGCCCGATTCGGTTTGGACATGGTCAATACTCCCGAGAAGAAGGCTCTACGTTTTGCACGAGGGTTAAATGAGCCATTACAAGGTCTAGCTATGTCATACATACCCATGGGGGCCACTTTCGAGAGCCTGGTAGACATGGCATTGCTGCAGGGAGAGGATAAGAATGGGAAGAAGGAAGTCAAGCCCAATGAAACTCAGCCTAAGAAGACAGACTCCAAGTGGGGAGGGAATCAGAGTAATCAGAACAACAAGAACAACAAGAACAACAAGGGCAACAAGAACAAGGAAAAGGACACAAGAAAGTGCCACTTCTGTGGGATTGTTGGGCATGTAGCCAAGGACTGTAGGAAGAAGAAAATGAAATTGGGTGGATGCTTTCATTGTGGAAAGACGGGGCATTTTAGCAAGGATTGCCCTAAGAAGCAGGGGCATGGACAAACTCAGCGCGCAGGTTCATCTGGAGGGCAAGTGCATGCTCTCAACACCGCTCCAGTTCAGGACCGAGGTACTATTTCTGTGGAAAGTCTTGTTTATATTTCTGGTTTTCCTGTTCGCACTTTGTTTGATTCTGGCGCATCACATACCTTTATTTCCTCTGATGTTGTTGGAAGTTTGCACCTAAGTACTAGTCTTGTTGAGGATCCCGTTAGTGTTTCAAATCCGATTGGGGGTTCAGCCCATTTGTCTATGATTTGTATGGATTTGAGGATTTCTATCTTGACCGTAGAATTCTCGTGTGATGCTTATGTTCTCGGGTTCACGGGATACGGGTTGATCTTGGGCATGGATTGGTTGTCCCGCTATGGAGCCATTCTCGATTGTGAGCATAGGGTGGTGAGACTCATGACTCGCCTTGGCAATACCCTAGAGATTTCTTGCAACCCGCTAGATCCCGTCATGCTATGTTATCTTGAATCTCTTGACTCGTCTATCGATGATCTGCAATCTGTAAGGGTGGTTCGAGAATACCCTGATGTTTTTGAAGAAGTTAAGGGGTTACCCCCTAAGCGAGAGATAGATTTCCGCATTTATCTGGTTGATAATGCTAAGCCAGTCTCCTTACCAGTTAGGCACATGGCCCCGCGGGAAAGGAGAGAGCTCAGTAAGCAAATCAAGGAGCTTCTTGAGAAGAATTTGATTAGGCGAAGCATTTCCGAATGGGGTGCTCCTGTGGTGTTCGCTACTAAGGCGGACGGCTCGCTTCGTCTATGTGTTGATTATCGAGAGCTGAACAAGCTGACCAAGAAGAATAGGCATCCATTACCGAGGATAGATGACCTCTTCGACCAGCTTGTTGGTGCTTCTGTTTTCTCTCAGCTTGATTTAGCCACCGGATTTCATCAGCTTAGAGTGGCCGAAGACAGCATTGATAAGACTGCATTTAGGACTCCGTACGGATTCTTTGAATGGCTTGTCATGCCATTCGGCTTGACTAATGCACCCGCCTACTTCGTAGATTTGATGAGTAGGGTGTTCAGGGAGTTCCTTAACAAGTTTGTTGTTGTCTTCGTGGATGATATTCTGATCTTTTCAAAAGACGAGGAAGAACATGCTGGACACCTCAAGGAGGTGATGGATACGCTTAGAGCCCATCAGTTGAAAGCCAAGTTCTCCAAATGCCACTTTTGGAGAAAAGAAGTCTGATTTCTTGGGCATATAGTTTCTAAGCAGGGTATAGCTGTGGATCCCGCGAAAGTGGTTGCAGTTCAAGACTGGAAGACTCCTAAGAATGCAACCGAAGTGCGAAGCTTTCTCGGTCTGGCAGGCTACTATAGGAAGTTCATTAGAGACTTCGCTAAGATTTCGGCCCCTCTCACTAGATTGACGAAGAAGAACTTAGTCTTTGCATGGGACTTAGAGTGTGAGCTTGCTTTTCAAAGGCTCAAGAGGGCCCTTACCACAGCTCCAGTTTTGGCATTACCCGATGGCGGTAAGATGTTTACCGTGTATACCGATGCATGCGGCACAGGGTTAGGCGCTGTTCTAATGCAGGTAGGAAGAGTGATATGTTATGGGGGTAGGCAACTTAAAGTTCATGAGAAGAACTATCCCACTCATGACTTGGAGTTAGCGGCGATTGTCTTTGCACTCAAGTCCTGGTGCCACTATATTTTAGGCGAAAGGTTTGAGTTGTACACTGATCACAAATCACTCAAGTATCTCTTCTCGCAGAAAGATCTGAATCTTAGGCAGCAAAGGTGGATGGAATTCTTGGCATCTTATGACTTCGAGATAGCTTATACCCCTAGCAAGGGTAATGTTGTGGCTGATGCACTAAGCAGAAAAAGGTTGGCTTTGAGTCCCTTGTTTGTTGAGATGAAGAGCCTAGAGTTCCTGGCAACCTTTGATTTCACGACAGCAGTTGAGTCGATGACAGGATCGTTAGCATCTCTCGAGCTTAGACCCACACTTCTTGATCAAGTAGGGACTTCGCAGAAGGAAGACCCACAGATAGTGGAGATCATGGATAGGTTGATTCGTGGTGAGACGTCTAGTTACCTTGCTAGATATACTATTGATGACAAGGGTTGGCTAAGGCGTGATGGAAGACTCTGCGTTCCACAAGTGGGAGACTTGGTGCATAAAGTTCTCGAAGAAGCACATCACTCAAAGATGACTATACATCCTGGTGGAGATAAGATGTATAGGGATATGAAGCGCATTTTCTTTTGGCCTGGAATGAAGAAGGATGTGGCAGACTATGTTTCAAAGTGCATGGTGTGCCAACAAGTGAAAGCTGAGTCGAAGAAACCAGGTGGGCTATTACATCCATTGGAGGTCCCGCAATGGAAGTGGGAGAGCATCTCTATGGACTTTGTGGATGGATTGCCTAGATCAAGAAAAGGGAATTCGAGCATATGGGTCATCGTTGATCGACTTACGAAGAGTGCTCACTTTATCCCAGTAAAGAGCAAAAGGACTGCATCATGGCTGGCATCTGTTTACCTTCGAGAAATAGTGAGATTGCATGGGGTTCCTTCTAGCATAGTCAGTGATCGTGACCCAATCTTCACTAGCCAATTCTGGAATAGTTTGCAGGAAGCAATGGGTACGCAATTGAATCTGAGTACAGCCTATCACCCCCAGACGGATGGCCAAACCGAAAGGGTGAATAGAGTGCTAGAAGACCTTCTGAGGCTTTGTGTTCTTGATTTTGGTGGTACTTGGGAAGACCACCTTCCTCTTGTGGAGTTTGCTTACAACAATAGCTATCAAGCTAGCATAGGGATGGCACCATTTGAAGCTTTATATGGGAGGCCGTGTAGGTCACCATCTTGTTGGTGGGAGACAACAGATAAGCTTGTACTTGGGCCCGATATGATACGAGACACATCTGAGAAAGTTGAATTGGTGAGAAGACGGATGAAAGCGGCCCAAGATAGACAGAAATCCTATGCTGATAAGCGAAGGACAGATTTGGAGTTCGAAGTTGGAGACATGGTTTTCGTGAAGGTTTCTCCTTTGCGTAATGTGGTTCGCTTCGGAGCAATTGGGAAGCTGACACCCAGATTCGTAGGACCCTTCCCTATCATAGAGAGAATTGGGAAGATGGCTTATAAAGTGCAATTGCCCGAGAAGCTGTCCGGAGTGCATAATGTCTTTCATGTCTCGCATCTCCGAAAGTGCCTACATGAGTCCGCTGAGGTGGTTGAACCTAGCATTCTTGAAGACGTGGAAGTAGAGAAAGAGACAACCTTGAGGAGAGCTCTGATTCGTATCTTGGGAACGGAGATCAGAAAGCTAAGGAATCGAGAGGTCAAATTGGTGAAGGTTCAGTGGAGTGAAGCCGAAGAGGATGCAACTTGGGAGACAGAGGAGAAGATGCTTGGGCTTTATCCATTCCTTTTTGAGAGTACATTCTCGATCTCTTTTCCTCTTTAGCATATCTTTCTTTTGCTATCCATGTTTATCCTGTTTATCTTGTAACTTCGTCATGAGAACCTTAGGTAGGAACCCCTTGGATGAAACATGTATTTGAAACATGTTATGCTTGATGGTTGCAAGTGGTTGCAAGTGTTTGCAAGTGGATACTCGTGGATGCATGATACATATTAGGCACTAAGATCGGCTCACACACCTTCATATTGCATATGCATGAGTGCTTATACTTATTCATGGTTGAAACTAGTTGTGCTATCTCATGGATGTTGCATATGGATGAATGTCATGTGCACTCATGTAGAAATTATAAAATTAGGCTAGGAATTTGCATACATATGGACGCATTTCACTAGCATACTTCGCATTAAGGAGGTGTACTGAATCAGTAACCGCCTGATTTTCGCATTAGATACATACATATACACACACCTTTGCATATGATCATACAACATTTAGAAATTGTTAAGGACAATGGTTACTCGTGGATGATGTGGTGAGTAGATGGATGATGAATGGTAGGACACGTTCTTCCTAACTTAGAGATTTCGGGGACGAAATCCTTTAAGGAGGGGAGAATGTAATAACCCGTATTTTAATAACAAGATATAACACAAAACAAGGCAGAATTAAATAATAAAATCTGAATCAAGGGAAACGGGCTATGCCATTGCGTTCGTCTCGGAAAAATATGCGAAATAGAGTCCGAGTTTTCGAAAATCGGAGTCCGTATGACCCGATTAAGGCCCAACAAGGTTTTCAGAAAATTTCTAAATAAAAACAGATTTTCAAATTCAAATCTAAGCTTGGAAATTGGGCCAGTTGGGCCAAGGCGGGAAAATTCCCGCCACAGTACCCAAGTCGACAGCCCTGTCGACTTGGGAGTCGACTGGGTCTGACCAGGTCGACAGCCCTGTCGACTTGGCTGTCGACTTTGCTCAGACGCCCAGTCTTGCCTGGTGCACCATCTTGAGAATGTGTTGAGCTAGAGGGCCAGATTCGATTTGGAGGGCTGAGATGAGAACTAGAGTTTAATCCTATGGTCTAAATCACTAGCCTAATCTATAAATAAGACCCTAACCTACCCTAAATCCTCATTAATCTATCCTACAACTAAACTATGGCAAAATCAATCCTCTCATGGCCTCCACTCTCTTCATAAATTCCTAAATCAATTTTCAAGAGATTCCCATGCATACAAGTGTATTTAGGCTTGTATGATCCTCTTTAGCTTGCATTAAAGTCTTGTTTCTCTATTGGCATCATAAAGGAGGAGTCTTGATCAAGTTTGCTTGCATTTTGGGGTTTTAATTAGTTGCATAAGGGGTTTCTTACATTTGCTATACTCATTTGAGTCTTCATAGCATTGTAAGCCGATTTCTACTCTTGTATTTTAACTATGAAGTTAATATGTTATGTTTCAAGTTTGAGTTTGGGGTTAATCATGATATATGCTTTGATCTTATGATTTTATGCATAAGATTACTCTATGCATGTTAGTAAAGTCATTACCTTGGCTTTATGCATAGAAAGATATGATCTTTGGTTGGAAATGTTGCAAAATGCAACCTTGAAACTCTCATAACCCTTGCATTAACATGCATATAATGTTATATGCATGTTACTAGCCCTTATCTCATGCTATCTATGGCCGTGTTCCACCTATTTGCCAAGTTTGATGTTATGCACGCATATGAACCTTATGCAAGTTGAAACCATGATATGCATGCATATGAACCTTATGCAAGTTGAAACCATGTTATGCATGCATATGAACCTTATGCAAGTTGAAACCATGTTAGGCATGCATATGAACCTTATGCAAGTTGAAACCATGTTATGCATGCATATGAATACTATGCAAGTTAAAATGATGTTATGCATGCTTATGAATATTTTGCAAGTTGATAACATGATATGCAAGTTTATGATCACATCTTTGTCTCATGCCACCATGTTTAACTTGTGGCTCCAACCCCTCTATGTCATGATTATGCCAAGTTCCCTCCTTCTATCCTTTATGCGCTATTGCGATATGTAAGCGATGGGATTGCGTTTGGGATTGGGTAAACTTAAAAGACATAAAAACATAAGCTTGGGAATTTACCTATTAAGTTAGGTCTACCCATTGGGAATTTACCTATTAAGTTAGGTCTACCCAATTGCTTGAAAACTTGTAATGTGATGGACATGACACTTAGAAAACATGAGAATGGCCAACTCGAGGTTGGGTTGAGCTTGTAGCATAAACCTACCCGGAACCGACCGGCTTAACTAGTGGCTACAAGAAATAAGACCCAATGTGAGTAGTTGGTCATGTTGCACGTGAGACCCGAGGTTAGACTAAGTTGTGGTGTAAACCTACCCGGACCCACCCGACCTAACTAGTAACCACAACAAGGTCTAATGTGAGAGGTTGGGTGCATTAAATTAATTAATGCCACATGGTAGGGTTAAGTCATGGACCGCTTGAATACTTAACCAATTAAACACGATGGGTTGGTAGGGTTAAGTCATGAACCTTGGGTACACTTAACCAACTTGGTACTTAGATGAGTTGGGTTAACCACGTTTAACCCATTAAGGAAACCCTAGTTACGTGGTCCTTTGCACCAGTAACCCTCTTGGATGTATCATGATACCCTAGGGACTAGGCTAGGGTGGGGCACGATTACTGGGATGACATGTAAGCGACCAAAACGACAGCTGTGTAGGTGCGCCGGTGTAGGTTCAGGCGGGCCATGGTCGTGCACATGGTCCGGAGTTGAAAAAGCAGGCACGGGCACCAGTAGGTTTAAACTGTGCGTGCTTGGTTTGTGTCAGGGGTTGACACCCTAGGACTTGATACACCCTAGGGTGGACCTAGCACAGTTTAGCTACACTTCGTAGTTGGGCCGTATGACACCGACACTTGACGAGTTAGGCTGTAGGGAGCCGATCGACTAGACCGTGCTAGTTGGACCTTGATTTAGGTCATTCATGATGGTGGGCCAAACTTGGGCCTGGGGATCACCTCTTGTTTACACTTGACACGACTTGTGATACTAGTACACTTGGTGCAAACCTCAATCTTGTTTATGCGGTACCACATTTGATCTATCTTGTTGACTTCTTACCATGCCAGTTATCATCCTATGACTCTTCCTTGTTTATATATACTGTTAATTTTATTAGTTGTTGTACAATTGTAGATAGGACTTACCAGTCTTTTGACTGACCCATTTTCTTTCGCCTCTTTTCTTTCGTTCCCCCCCCCCCCCCCCCCAGGTTTACAGGGCGGGAATACCAGCACTTAGCTTGGATCTTAGCTGCTTTTCTAGGATAGCTCATGTATGCTTCGGACTTGAGCTTGCTATGGTTTTCTACTTGGGGATAGCTACTTCATGTTTTCCTTTTCAGTTACAAGTTTTATGTTTCTAGACTTTGTTTATGGAAAATAATTAAGTACTGTGTTGTAACTTAACCTATGGTTTTGATATGCTAGCTTTTATCCGCTGCTATACTTACTCTGTTTTTACTTATATGTTCTGTCTTGTGATATCTGCATGCATGATTACCTTATTTAAACGCCCCTCCAAAGTCAGTGTCCTTGCAAGAGTGGCACTGGCGGAGGTGGGGTGTTACAGGATCGCTTTTTGAAAGATCTCAAGCATATTTACGTGAAGTATCCCCAACTCCCCTTTAACTTCATGGGTGACGACCGAGAGGTGACATTAAGAAAACTTAGAGCTCATCATGCGAAGCTGATATGTAATACGAATAACAATTGTATTGAGGGAATTGATTAATATAGGTAATATTTGTAACTAAAACTTTTCTCGATGAATCTAGTAGGACCCATGTATTTGCTCCTATTGAGTGATAAAAACTACGATTTATTATTATTACTTTTTTTTAAAGTAGTACCTATAACTAATGGTTTATATGTTTATAAAATAGGAATTTCAAACCAAAGATCTTCCCTCCTTTAATGGGGAGGGTGTATTACGAATTATTGATTAGAGAGGCATTTAAGAGGGCCCTTTTGTTAACACTAGAAATGAGCCCATTTTATTTCTGAAGTTGACTATAAAGCATCTGAGCGAATAAGTAAATATTATGGAAGGCCAATTAAGGAAAATAGAGAAAAATATCCTTGAGTTGAAGAGAGAAATAAAAATGAATCCCTCCATTGATTTTGATGAGGAAATAGTTGAATTACATAGGCAAATTGCCAATTTAGATGTTGAGCATAACACTGCATTGACGAACTGAAAACTTGGGAGTTTGTTTTTGGGTATTCTACCGACATTTCTGTATCTAAGTCTCCACAAGTCAAGGCTAGGTTCAATGCCTCAGAATTTGATATATGTTATTATATGGGGAACCCTCCTCCTGGGTTAGATGATACCATTGTCAGTAGGTTGTGCAGGACAGTTAAAGCTGATATGAAAGGTTTTTATGATAAAAAGTATAACAAGGATACACTTCGGCGTATTGACTATTATGTTTCCAAAGTTAAGCAATTACAAAAAGGAAGACATTCTTTATGAAAAAATTCTTTTGATTTGGAGAAAGAAAATAAGACACTTCAAGCCATGTGTAGGGCTTATAAGCGAGCTTTGAAGCTTCAAATCAAGCCCTTAGATTACCCTGAAGAGATTAGGGAGAAAAGATAAAAGATTAATGAATTTTTGTGTATCGCACTTCGACATACTATAGTTCTTCCTTTACGTGATGATCATAGGGTATAATATATTGTGTTTGTATCATAAATGTTTCATTGTTATGCCTGGATAGTTAACGGAGTAACTTTGTAAATAACTTCGTAGATTGTGTACGCATCACCTCATGTGTAACCCTTGTTTGCGCAGAGATCACTTTTCTGTTTTAAAAGTTCTAATGTGTTGCTCTAAACATACTTGACATACAGTGTATTGTTGTTACTTAAATAAGAAGTATGTAACGTTTTGTCCCCTCTACATGGGATTGTTCCTGGTTGTATTTTATCAACTAGTGAATCTTTGTTAGTGTAATGTGCCTGTAGTATTCTATACAATCGGTAATGACTAGGTAATGAATTTAAGAAATATCCCTGTAAGATGTAGAAGATCACATTCTTCGTTTGAAGGCTTCTAGATAGTAGACTCGAGTCATCATCTCGAGCATTGACAGCAGATCCTTTCTCAAGGATAATAATTAGAATCTTGTGACCCAGATTAGGGTATTAGTGAAGTCCATAACACTACTTTGGGCAATAATTAGAAGTCCCGATCAATAACCCGGATTCGGGTATTTGATAAAATACCAGAAACCCGTTTCTGGCTATTAATAGAAGTCCCGAACCAACCCAGATTCAGGTATTTGATAAAAGAGCAGAAACCCACTTCTGGCTGTTAATAAAAGTCCCCAACCAACCAAGATTCAGATATTTGATAGAAGACCAGGAATCCCCTTCTGGTAATAATAGAAATGTAACCACCTCTTTCGGGTTTTCAAAGCAAAGGGTGTACATGCTTCATTAGCCACTCCTTGGGATTGTGATTGTCAAAGCAGAGGTTGTACGTGCTTTGTTGGTCACTCTCTGGGCATGTGCGTCCAGTGCGCTTGGCTCGCTTATTCTCAAGCAGGGCCCAAGGACTTACCTGACTTCCCTCCAGGAGGCGCTTTACCCTGGCCATCGTAGGCGGTGATAAGGGCTTAGATGCTTACACCGGGCCATCGTAGATGCAGTTTTAAGGCTTACTCTTTTGATGCTCTACCCTGGCCATCGTAGGCGGTGATATAGGCTTACACTCCACCCCCTCTAAGGGGTGCCTTAACCTGGCCATCGTAAGCGCGGATAAGGGGTTTTGTTCCCTTCTACGGGTAACGAGGAACATAAGCAGAGGTAGGACGTGCTCTTCTACGAGCAAAGGTAGGACATTCTTAGTTCATAGTAGAGGTAGGGCGTACTCTTCTTCGAGAAGAGGCAGAGTATGCTAATTAGATGTTCCGTCCTGTCGATTTTTGGTGTGGATCTGAGGCTTATGCTTTTACGCTTTAACTTGAACCTTTCTGATTTGGGCGCGAGAAAAGCTTACACACCACCCCTCTCCGAGGGGTGCCTTGCCCTAGCCATCTTGGCGGTGACAAGAGTTTTTATCCATTCATTCATTCATTTGACCCCTTTTGGGATGTCCTTATTTTTGAGAGGGTTTCCATCCCTTTAGTTATGTAGGCGCTCTTTCCTCAAAGAACCAATTGCTATAGTTGACTATGTTTTCTTTACATATCTGTATAATTTCCCTTATCTAAAGAAATTGATGACCATCCCTTTTAGGAATCTGCAATCATGCAATTCATCATATGATAGTAGCAATAGGATCCTACCAATTCGACTTCATTTTTAGGTTGCTTCTTTTGCGATGGCCGATTGTTGATTTCGTGTTTTGTTAGAAAGTAGATATTCTCAATGGATGTTTTAATTTTGCATTTCCTTGGCAATCTTGACTCAAAGATCCCCTTTCATCATTGGAACTTAATCCTTTCATTACTCAACTTTATTGGTTCTTCCTTATCCTCAAGTTTTATCTTTGTTGTGTTGTGAGATTGAACCTTTTTAGACCACCTTGATGTAACCTGTTTTGGTTTCTCCAATGTTCTTTGCTCAAATATAGTCTCTTTAGCTTGTGCGTAAATGGCCTCCTTTAGGTGAGTGAATAAGTTGTACCCTATTGAGTTGGAGCCACCAATGGCAAAGATAGAGGTTGGACCTATGTGGAAAAGGTTAATGCTCCAATGGTCTGGGTTATAAGGTTATATTTCCTCTCTTCCTCTTTTAACTTGTAAGGCTTCTAGTCTAAGCCATTGTTCTTCCATCACTCTCGGGTCAGAAATATCTGACATAGCCTTTTGAGATTCGGAAGACTCATGTTAGTATCCTTTACCCATTATTCTTGCTTCTTTAAAGCTTAGTCCAATCCGAGATGGAACAACACAACTAGAAATGTGGTTTAAGATACCCAAAGGTTTAGAGGTTCAAGTCCTCCTTCTAGCGCCAAAATGTTAATGATATTTTTCGTCAACACCGGAAATAGTTATAAGGATATGGACCTAATGGAGGTAGGGGATTATTTAGTTCCCACAAGCTTGAGTTAGTTAACCATTTCCTAGATACCAAGGTCTTAACCCTGAATATTAGTTACTCTTCCTCGAGGGGTGAGTATCACGCTTGCAAGACTTAACAACCAATAGTTACCGTGGGATAAGGGTTCCCTAAGCACAACACAAGTTAGGAAGTTAAACGACTTGTAAAAGGGTATTTCGGTAATTTTAGAGAAAGACCAAGGCTTGTGTATAAGGCATTTGTTGTAGAGAAGGCATTAGGGAATAGGCGAAAGAAGTAATAAGGTAAATCATATAAACTATGCCAAGTGTCAGTTCATTCTTTATTGCTCATTGATTTGAATACATAAGGGTTTACAAAGGAAACCCCCAAATCAACTTAGAAATTAGGGTTTTCTCTATGAGAAATGAGTACAAGATTGGGGAATGAGAAATGTCCCCACAAATGTAACCCCTGGGTTCTTTTTTACAGACAAACCAAGTCCCCTTTTGTCATTAGCTCATCAGATGCCCCTTTCGGATGCGGCAGCATGGTGTCGGCCACTTTATACCTTTCGATTCTGGTTGTCTTGGTTTCAGCCATCTTCTTTTCTTCGCAAACATTGCTATCAGATCTAGCTTTGCTTTCATCATGCTGGTTTCGGCTTTAGGAGCTTAATCTTGATGTCGCTTTTTGCATGTATCGATACCAAATCCATTGGTATTGATAGCTTTCAAAATAGCTCTCGGTTCTCAACAACAGCCTCTTGTGGCAGTATCCTTGTGCTTTCATTTCTTAGGATTTCGGAGCCTTCGTCCCTTTCGGTATCGACACTAGGAAAGTTAGTGTGGATAACTCTCCTTCTTATAAGTTTTGATTTACTATCGGTAGGCCTTTGGGGTTGGTTTCGGTTCTGTGGCAGCATGCTCTCGGTACCTCTGGTGATGGCTTTCGAAGCTGTCTTTTGGAGGACGACAAGCTTTGACTCCGATGGCTACCTTTCGAAATGTTTTCCTTGTGTTTATGTTTCTTATGGCTCTGATTCCTTTATCTTCATTTGTATCAACACTAAGTTAATTAATGTCGATATCCCTTTCGCCTCATTTTGTTTGGCATGTTGCTTCCTATTGTGTTTCAGACAATATAGAATGCTCTCTTGTTTCGGGTCTTGGGTCATAGGCTTCTGGCCATTGCTCTTCTCTGCTTGCCTCCAACTTCACGTGCGATGCTTTCGGAACTGAGCCCATGTTAGTGGTCTTTAGTGTCGGTACTGCCTTGTCACAGTCACCTTTCGTATTGGTACCAAGCTTTCCTTCCTTGTACTGGTGCCGATAGCTGATTGACCAAATCTTCTCTTTTATGCTTTCAGCCTTAGCCTGACGTCATCTCTATGCTTCCAGATCATTCTTCTGTGTTGATTGCGGTCCGATAACCCTTAACCGACAGTTGGTTTCAGTGTTGAATTTTGTAGTAACAGATAATTTCTGATAAACTCAACCCCCGTTCTTTAGAAAATAAATAGACAAAGATAAGAGCAGAGTTTACCTCCTAACCATTAATGGACATATCTCTTTATCACTGTCCTATGAGAACAAAATGGGGTTTATACGCACACTGAATTATTGATGTGTATGAATGTGTGGACAACTCATGTGTTTCACTTAGATATTTCCAAAGAAAGATTTTAAGACCAGATTGGATAGTCAGTTATTTAACTATCAAATAACAAATAACATAACTAATATAGAGATACAATTTCCCTTATCAGACCCTAAGTACCATTCAAAAGAATGTTTCATGTATGAAATCTCATTTCTGAATATCTCTATAAAGTATTCATATGCTTATCCCTTAGTATAAGCATAGTCACAAAACATTTAAAAAGGATTTTCCATTTCAAAGTCATATCCTTTAATAAATAACTACATAAAAATTTGGAATACAAATAATCCAAACCATTAATTCACACTCTTACCAATCCTTTTTAATAAATTTCTTTCGTTTAGGTAAAGCTATCGCTTAAACTCCGAAGCCACTAAATAAACTACTTTGTAAAATCCAAGTTTATTTATAAAACTCTTTAGTAAATGTTAAACCATTTATAACACTTCATAAGTACCAAGCCCATCTATAAACACCTTTTATAAATATTTATATCATTTATAAATTTTGTTTTATAACTATGCAAAGTCACGTGAAAACTTTATTTATAAACATCAAAAGCCATATGAAAACAGAAGTGCAACACGCACAAACATCAGACAAAGGAAAAACATCTCACAAGAGAACCAATGCACAACAACATAGGAGGCGAGATCACTTAATGTAACGCGAGCAATCCCAATTTGAGAAATCCAAAATATCCAAGCTCTGAACTCGGCCGTAGCATTAGATTGACTTACATAACACAACTTCCACCATATGGGCTTCACGGTCTAAAAAGGATCTCTGACTCGGTTCAATATAGGCGAGATCGAACAAAAGAAAGTGCCTCCTTTGCATCTGTAACAATCAAGCATCTACCGAACCAAACTCTGACAATTTTGAGTGATGCATGCATGATAGCTTCAGGTCCATTGTCGAGCATCAGGATTCGATCTGTGTGCAACTACAGGACGATGTGAGAGTCTCTAAGCGACGATATGAGAAGTGCGACAACATTAATTTTAGAAGACTGATTTTTATTTGTTGAAGTAAATTCATTCTTTTGTGAAGTGGTTTTATTCTCTGGAAATCGATTTGGGAACGGAAGTCCAAAGGAGTGGACGTGTAAAGGAACTAGATTAGATTATTTATAAAAATCAAAGGTAAATATCAAATTGCGTCACAAATCACTCTAATCGCTTTGAGTCACTTAAGCAAATGAAATTTAAAATCATGATTATCCTAAACTCAAAAAGACCTCATACAAAGACAAAGTGGAGCAAGGCACAAGGTTATTCGATGCATTATAAGGCAACAAAGAAGCTTTGAAGCAACGAAGTGTGAGAGAGTCAAATATGCTTCGAGGAAAATGATGTCGAAGCAACATGAAGGATCGAAACAGTACATGGATTCGAGGTACCTACTTCCCATCCATTCAAAGTTCCCACCTATAAATAGGGTTAGGATAGAACCAGTAAAAGGGTTGATTTTTTTTTATTCTCCTTTCTCACCATTTCTAGTTTTTCTCAAATATAGTTGTTACAACCTTAAATTGATGTCGGCAAAATTTGATTTCGTCAATGTAACATAACTTAACATAATGACGACTAGACTTTATCCTTGCCTATACCTATATTCTTGACATTCTGACATGGACTTTGTTAAGTCACACATATTTTGAGCTAACGTGGCTACGACATTAGAACAACGCAAGTTTTACTCAATATGACTTGGACTTTTGCACTATGCATGATGAACTAGTATGATTTATATCCTATAGACTTGACATAGCGTATAATTCTTTTGGACTTTAAGGATCGAAAGACTATCCAAGCACATTCATATCTGATTTGAACAACATACATCAGATCGGATTGAATCTTGAACAGCAAGCACATAGAATCATGAGATCACCTCATGAAACGAATCATTATTTTATGTCCTCTCCTTATTTCTTGAAAGTTGTATGGAGCGAAGTGTTTCAAGAAGACCTGGTGTTTCAAATGCCTCACATTTTGAGGAATCGTAAGCATGCTTCAGGGTCACATAAAGTAATGAGTTATAAAATTGCTTTTCAAAAGAAAACTGTTCAAAACATAAGGAATTAGACCAATTCGAAGTCAAGGCTTCGAAGATGATCTGTGAGGATGGATAATTCCTAGAAATACTTGTTTTGAATGACTTGATTCGGAGTATTCTAACCTATGTATTTTTCATAGGCTCAAAGCTAACCCTTGTAAGTCAACTCGAAACAATGAAACCTTCGACATATAAGGATTCCATATCAATTTGAATAGATTTTCAAGAAGCTAGTCTTCATGGCCAATAATTAAGAGTGTTAGATCATTATTTGGACTAACATTTGACATTCCAACTCTTACTCAAGAATCATTCAGAGAGTATGAATTCCAAAGGATGATACCCGATGTCCAAATTCTAACCCAAAATCCAATCGGGGAATATAACTTCTAAAGGATGAAATTCAATGGCCACATGCTAACTTTGCTATACCAAGACTATGGCAAGATTATAGTCACTTAAAAGGATGATTACATGCCTAAGCTTTAAGGCTCACACTTGGAATTTGTAACACCCCATATTTTCAGTGAACATTAAAGTGACGAATCAAAGTACACTTAATTTTTAAAAGAAGAATTAAGGGAAACGGGTTATGCCATTGCGTTCATCTCGGAATTCTTCTTGAGATAGAGTCCGAATTTGCGTAAATTGGACTCTATATGAAGAAGTTATGACCTTAAGAAGTTTCAGAGATTTAAATAAAACAGCTCAGGTTTGAAATTCAAAATTCAAATCGCACACCCGGGCTGGGTGGGAAATTTCCCATGTAGGACCCAGGTCGACCATGGGGTCAACCTGCGGGTCGACTTGGGTAACATAGGTCGACCATGGGGTCGACCTCCCCCCTATTTCCAGATCCGAGGACAAGTTCATTTTTCTGCATTTGGACGCCCGTTTTGACCAGGTTCATTGATCCCTATGCTATATAAACACCCCTAAGGCTACAGTTTTCTCTACACAACTTCATTACACCAATACTCTACCCTAATTCATATCAAAATAAATCAAAGACGGAGTTATACTGCTCAAGTCCTTCGTAGAATCAAGTTAGAATTCAAGTAGAGATTCAAAGGCTAATTCAACAACTTCAACAACTATTTTCTAAGAATCAAATCAAATCAAAATTAGAAGAACAAATAGTCTACTTCTAGGGAGAGCTATTCAGTTTCAGAACAGAGATCCCAGAATTCAAGACCATTCTGTAATTTGTAAGTTGACGTCACTTTCAGAAATAAAAGTTAATTGTGATTCTGACATTGTAATAAATCTAGATCTTAGATTATGCCTATTTCTATCTGTCTTTCAATATCCTTTGGATCTATCTCATTGATAATATTATGTCCATTCGTTGTCTCTTCTTCCCTTCTTCCCTTTTTGTTTTATAGCCAGGCTACTGCGAGCCTGAGCCAGATCTCATAAGAGATGAACGTACGTAGGAAATAACATTGGGCATAAAATATGATTTGGACATGACCAGCGCTAAAACTTGGGAAAAGTATTAAATTGTGTATAATTAGGAAAAATTGAGTAGTAACTGATTTGAGGACATAACACATGTTGTATTCAAAACATAAAGTATTGAACATATGACTTGAGATTTGAGGCATAAAGTATTGGACATATGACTTGAGATTTGAGGAATAAAGTATTGGACATATGACTCAGGATTTGAGGCATAAAGTATATTGGATATATAACTTGAAATTTAGGGTGTAAATTGAACTGTAAACATGTAAGTTCAAGTTATTTTCAGATTTAAACACATAATAGTGATTTTGGCATATAATGAAATGGATCTAGGTCCATGCTTGATGGTAAGACAAATCTTTTAGATTAATTCCTATTTTTCTATTGGATCAATGATTTACATGCCTAGGAAGTTATTATTCAATCATGCCTGTCGTTGTTGGACATCTGATATATAATCCTTTTAGGTTCATGATGTTATTTATATCAGATCTATATGTCTATGAGGTTATTTTTGTCAGTTTGTTTCAGATCTATCTTTGTTATACCCCAACTCTAACAAATCTGTAATCCTCTTAGGTCCAAAATATTTGATAGTTCTACCAATTTAATGCCTATTTTATGCCTACTCTCATTTATGTTCCTCTTTCGTCCCCTTTATTTTATGAATTTAGATTAACCTCGAATCTAGACTGAAACTTGCTATACGTGCGGTTGGAATGCGGGGGTAATGGGGAATAGTCTATTTGGTAATGGTGGAACATAATTTTGTAACTTATGATTTAGGGCATAATTTGTCTTTGTTTCGAACTTGGGGTATTGGGGCATGACTATTAGTACAAACTTGGGAAGATTAGATGTAGCCTAATTTGAATAATAAATCGAAATTGAATTTGGGGGCTAGAACTTGCAACTAGTTTTGTTGGGCATAACTTGAGAACTGGAATATGACTGGTTGGGATAATTAGCATATAAATCTATACTTGGACATTTATGGAAAATGTGGCATAATCTGAAATTGACAACAATTGTGAATAATTTACATATAATATGTAAATATGTAAATTTTTGAAAAGATGAATATGCCTAACCCGAGGTTAGATTGAGTTGTGGTGTAAAACTGCCCGGAACCGCCTGACACATCCAGTAACCACAACAACACCTATCTAATGTGAGAGGTTAGTGCATCATGCCTAAGAAAAACCCGAGGTTAGATTGAGTTGTTAACAACCCGTATTTTTATAACACATTAAAACAAGAAATAAAGGCAGAATTAGTTTTTAAAACAAGAAACAAGGCAAACGGGTTGTGCTATTGCGTTCGTCTTGAAATTTTACATGAAATAGAGTCTGAGTTTTTGAAAATCGGAGTCCGTATGAGGGAGATATGACCCACCGAAGTTTCAGGAATTTTCAGAATCAAAAACAGCTCGAGATTCGAATTCGAAATTCGAATTCAAACCCCAGATCAGACTGGGCGGGAAAATTCCCGCCCATGGACCAGATCGACCTGGGGGTCGACTATAGTGTCGACCTCCCAGGGACCACGTCGACCACAGTGTCGACTTGCGGGTCGACCTGCCTCCCGAACCTGTTTCCTGCACCAGATGCATTCTGATGTATTTAGACTTCTTTCGTGACTAGATTCGTCTGCCTAACCCTATATAAACTCACCCCTTGCCTCATTCTCTCCACACCATTTCTTTATGTCCTTATGTTGCTTCTAAGATAATCAAATAAAAAGGAAGATAAAGGACTACTCCTTCTCCATCAAGACTACGCTTAGGGATTTGCAAATTTGGGGGATTTCAATTAGAACACGATCGATCAAATAGAGGTTCAACAATCAAATTATGCTTTCTAATTCTCGATCCACACACTGTAAGTTCAAGTTACTTTTAGATAAAAGCTATAAATTTAATATCCATGTTGTAAATTGGAATTGGATCTATGTATGGTAATTGATTCGTATCTATTCTTATTCGTCTTGGATCTTGACTCTCGTAAATATTGCTTTGGACCTATTCATGTTGTAAATCAAACTCTCTCGTTCTACAACCTTAACATGCCTATGACGTTGAATCTATTGTTAATGGACAAGGACTATGACTGAGAACATAAGACTGCCTATGACTAATATGACTATGCCTATGACTATGAAGGTGAACATAAGACCGCCTATGACTAATAAGACTATGCCTATGCCCATGACGGTGAACGTAAGACTCTTGCCTATGACTATGACAAGGACAATTGTGGCTAATCAACTATGACCCTTGACTATGAGAATTATTAACTGTGATTAGGAACTTAAGGCCATTATCTATGACCACGACTTTGAAACTATTACTGTTGATTGTTTATGACCATTGCCTAGAACTATTTTGGATAATTAACCATGACTACTGTGATTAATCAATTAGGAAATGAGATTTCTACCTATGACAATGACTATTAGGGTTAATTACCTGTAACTATTATAGTTGATTGAAACCCATGTTGTATACCGAATTCGAAGTCTGTTGGATCTCATACCAAGGGTGTGACTTGCTTAGTTTATTCACTATTATGTACACCAAAACCATTAGATCCATTTTTTTTTGTATTTGGCTTGCCCTTGCATGCCTATTCTTTTATGTCAGCGTTTACCATGACTATCACCTTATATTGCTAGATTTGAAATCCTATATGCCAGTGATGTTGTAACCAATTATCTCAAGTTATGTCATGCTAGTCTTGTAACCCCTTTTATTGCTTTATGCTAGTCCCTTTTGCCTATCATAGTTTTGATGCTATTCCCTCTATTTCGAGATTTGGATTTATTTGTAGTAGAGATCGACTCACGTTCACGTGCGAAGGGAATACGATTTAGATAGATTAGGCAAAACATGAATTGGTTATGAACATGAATTATGAACTCGATAATAGGCAAAATTTGAAACATGAACGCTGTTATAACTTGAACTTGGATATGGACACGAACCTGACATCGACTTGATATGATACTTGCCTTGAAAACTTGACACGATTTGACATGAAACATGACATGAAAACTCGACATGAATTTTGACATGGAAACTTGAATGTGGGCATGACAATTAGATAAACTTGAAAATGGCCAACTCGAGGTTGGGTTGAGTTTGCAGTGTAAATCTGCCTGGAACCGCCCGTCAAATCCAGTGGCTGCAAACAATAGGATCCAATGTGGGTAGTTGGTCATATCACACGTAAAACCCGAGGTTAGACTATGTTGTGGTGTAAATTTGCCCGGAACCCCCCGGCAAATCCAGTAACCACAGCAGTTAGTCTAATGTGAGAGGTTGAAGTGCATTAATGAATTAATACCACATGATTTGATAGGGTTAAGTCATGAACCGCTTGAATATACTTAACCAATTTAACCCGACGACTTGATAGGGTTAAGTCCTGAACCGCTTGAATATACTTAACCAATTTAACACGATGATTTGATAGAGTTAAGTCATGAACCGCTTGAATATACTTAACCAATTTGACACGATGACTTGATTGGGTTAAGTCATGAACCGCTTGAATATACTTAACTAACTTGACACATGATTCGTAGGGCTAAGTCATTAACTTAAACGACAACACTTAGCCAATTTGACATGACACGTAGACGGGTTAAGTCACGAACTTGAATGACAACACTTAACCAACTTGACATTCTAGACAGATGGGGTTAAGTCTCCAATTTAAATGACGATACTTAACCTACTAGACGGAAACCCTAGTTACGCGGTCCGTTTTAGCAGTAACCCACTAGATGTATCATGGTACCCTGGAACTAGGCAGGGTGGGGCACGATTACTGGGCTGATTGTAAGCGACCAGAACGACGGCTGTGTGGGTGCGCCAGTGTAGGTTCTAACGAAGTGCGGGCGTGCACACACTCCGGAGAAGAAAAAGCAGGCATTGGGCATCAGTAGGTTTATCTGTGCGTGCTTGATTCGTGTCGATGGTTGGCACCATAGGGCTTGATACACCCTATGGTGGACCTAGCACAGGTGACTACATTTCATGATTGGGCCTTATGACACAAACACATGAACGAGCTAGGACTTGTAGGGAGCCGATCAATTAATAGATCGCTACGTGGAATTCGTTAGGTAGCATAATCCCTAGTGGTCCTAGGTGGCATAAACCCTAATCGAATCCAGGAAACGTTCAACAGGTAGCATAATCCATAGCGGTCCTAGGTGGCATAAATACTGGTTAAACACGCAATAGCTCATGATAAGGAAACCTAGCCAGAACAAGGGTGGCGGTCCCAACGATTTCAAGAATGGTGGCACTACGTTGAAGTAGTATAGAAATACGTGATGAAACCCGTACGATATACGGCAAGGGACTGTACATATACATGGAAAGGGTGTTACGGGTTGGGATACTAGTACAGTTGGTGCAGAGAATGTTAAACATGCGATGCTATACGTAGCTTATCTTGTTACCTTAGTTTTCTTGTGACCTTAGTTTATCCTATTACCGTAGTTTATCTTGTTATCTTAGTTTAACTTGCTTATCTTGTCATCATCCTAATGTTTACTTTAAGTTTATACATGTCATGTTACTTTTACTTGTTTCTATTCTGAAACTCACTAGGACTTACTCAGTCTTTATGACTGACCCATTTTGTTTCGCCTTTTTTTCTTCCGCTTCTCCCCCCCAGGTTCGCAGGGTGAGAATACAGCTTAGTTCAGATCTTACCAAGATCTAAGGCTCTCTCATGTACTGCTTGGATTTCTCTTGGCTATGGCTCGCTTTGCTGCTTTATTGGGGAATGATTTATGACTATGGTTTTATGCTTCTTTACTATTGCAAGACAGATTTCGATGTAATGGATTTAATGGCATTTCGATGTAAAAGGCTTTAGACCTTTCTAGATTTTTAAAGTAATAAAATTTGGTTCTTCTTCCGCTGTTTTATATGTTTTGTCTTGTAATATTTCTGTGTATGTTTACCTAGATAATGCTCCACCAAAGCTAGTGCATTCCCTTTGTGAGTGACCCTAGCGGAGGTGGGGTGTTACATTTGGTATCAGAGCAGAAGGTTAACAGACTGGGCAAAAGTTTTTCTTAAAACCTTTTGAAATTATTTTCAAAACCGTTTACAAAGAAGCATTTTTCAAGAAAAAACTTGTTTTATTTAAAAGGTTATTCCCCAAAGCCATATGCACTATCTTTTGATTCTCTCCTTGAGTCTCTTCTCCCTTTCTTTTTCAGCCATAGTTTGTAGGCATGCGACGCATGTCGGAGGGCAAAGTAGTGTCCAACCTCCATCTGTAGACGTAGTAGTTTTACCTGCGACTAATCTTATCTCAAGCTTTGTAGGGTTGCCGTGCGATGGAAGTAGCTTTCGAGAAACTTTACAAGGATAGTAAGAACGAGGATAAAGAACACAAGCCTAAGGATGAGTAACTTGTTAATAAGGCGTAATCCACGAAGGAGGAAAAAGTGAAAGGGTAGAGGTTAAAGTAAAAGAATAATAAAACCCTTGACAAGAAAGGACATCATTGGTATGGTAAAAATGAACATGTAGTTAAGTATCATAGGACAAGGACAAGGGCAAAGAACAAGATCGTCGAGAGGGAAAATTGTATGCTCTCACTACTAGCATATCTAAGAAAGGTGGTAACGTTTCTGTTAAAGGTTTAGCTTCTCTTTTCTATCATACCGTGGGAACTTTGTTTTTATACATCGCATCCTTTTGATTCTGCCTCGATAGTTGAGTCTCTGTACCTTAGTACTAGCGTAGTAGAGGATCCCATTTTTGTCTCAAATCCTGTTGGGGAATCGGCTCATTTATTCATGACTTGTTTGGATTTGAGAATGTCTATGCTAAGTGTTGAGTTTAGAAGTAAAGCTTATGTTTTTGGGCTATGGGTTGATTCTACGGATGGAGTGGTTGTCCAGTAATGGTGCCATTCTCGAGTATGAAAAGAGGGTAGTTGGACGCATGACTTGCCTTGGTAATGCCCTAGCAGTCTAGTGTAACCCTTAGGGTTCTTCCATGTTTAGTTACCTGGAATCTTTTGATACACTTATCGATCCTCTTGAGTAGTGTTCGCCACTAAGGCGGATGGTTCATATCGCTTATGCATGAGTTATAGAAAATTACCTTAGTAAGTACATTTGGCAACATGGTTGACATTTGTTTGTTTTCAAGAGATAGTTCTTCTACGTGGAATACCTTATAGTAAGTAAACGAGATCCAGGATTCACTAGTGAATTCTGGAGAGCTTTCATGAAACCATGAGTACGCAGTTATGTTTAACCCGAGTATACTGGAAAAAGAATAAGGGAAAGTGGAACGAGAGGCGACAGTGAAATGAGTTCCAACTTATAATTTGGAAACAAGAATTAAGAAGCTACGAAATTGTAAAGTTAAAAATGGCCAAAGCACAACGGAGTTAAGCTTGCGACTTAGAAGATTGAAGACTAGATACATGTATCATATCTCTTTTTAAGTGTATATCCTTGATCCCTCTTTTCCTATAGAGCTTACTTGTATGCTATCTTTTAACCTCTCAGTCCTATTCTCAATCCTATTTCTGTTGCAAACCCCATAGGGAGTATGACTTATCTGTTAGTAATACATGTTGGGGCTTGAGGGTGTCTGCTGGGTTGACTAAACTTTTCGAGGTTTTATAGGATATAGGCTGGTGCTTAGGGAGTTCTTCTCCTATTCAGTATATATATGACATAGATTTCCAGCTTTGACATTGCCTAATGGGCACAAAGTTTTTACTAGCTTCTATCATTCGGCTACATCTTTAGGTAGGAATAATTGGGTGAAACATGTGTTTGAGACATGTTATGGTTGATGGTTGCAAGTGGTTGCAAGTGGTCGCAAGTGGTTGCCCATGGTTGCATAACACACATTAGGCACTAGATCGGCTCAGACACATTTCCATATTACATATGCATGAGTGTATATACTTGTTTATGGATGAAATTGGATGTGTTATCATATGGATGATGCATATGGATGGATGTTTGCGCACACATATAGTGTTTATGTGACTAGGGCTATTGCATACATGTTGGACTCATTACACTAAACATATTTTGCATTAAGAATAACAATCAGGCCTGATCATTTGCATTAGATAAGGAACATATACACACACTTTCTGCATATATTCATACAGCATTAGAAATCTCTTAAGGACATTGGATGCCTATGATTGATGATTGAGTAGATGGATGATTGGATGGTAGGACACATTCTTCTTAACTTGAAGATTTCGGGGACGAAATCCTTTAAGGAGGGAAGAATGTAACAACCCATATTTTTATAACATATTAAAACAAGAAATAAAGGCAGAATTAATTTTTAAAACAAGAATCAAGGGAAATGGGTTGTGCCATTGCGTTCGTCTCGAAATTTTTCATGAAATAGAGTCCGAGTTTTCGAAAATCGGAGTCCGTATGAGGGAGATATGACCCTCCGAAGTTTCAGGAATATTCAGAATAAAAAATAGCTCGAAATTCGAATTCAAACCTCAGATCAGACTGGGCGGTAAAATTTCCGCCCATGGACCAGGTCGACCTGGGGGTCGACTATAGTGTCGACCTCCCAGGGACCAGGTCGACCATAGTGTCGACCTGGGGGTCGACCTGCCTCCCGAACCTGTTTCCTGCATCAGATGCATTCTGATGTATTTAGACTTCTTTCGTGACTAGATTCATCTGCCTAACTCTATATAAACTCACCCCTTGGCTCATTCTCTCCACACCATTTCTTTCTGTCCTTATGCTGCTTCTAAGATAATCAAATAAAAAGGAAGATAAAGGACTGCTCCTTCTCCATCAAGACTACACTTAGGGATTTGCAAATTGTGGGATTTCAATTAGAACACGATCGATAAAATAGAGGTTCAACAATCAAATTCTGCTTTCTAATTCTCGATCACTGTAATTTCAAGTTACTTTTAGATAAAAGCTGTAAATTTAATATCCATGTTGTAAATTGGAATTGGATCTATGTATGGTAATTGATTCATATCTATTCTTGTTCGTCTTGGATCTTGACTCTCGTGAATATTGCTTTGGACCTATTCATGTTGTAAATCAAACTCTCTCGTGTCTACAACCTTAACATGCCTATGACGTTGAATCTATTGTTAATGGACAAGGACTATGACTGAGAACATAAGACTGCCTATGACTAATATGACTATGCCTATGACTATGACGGTGAACATAAGACCTCCTATGACTAATAAGACTATGCCTATGCCCATGACGGTGAACGTAAGACCGTTGCCTATGACTATGACAAGGACAATTGTGGCTAATCAACTATGACCCTTGACTATGAGAATTATTAACTGTGATTAGGAACATAAGGCCATTATCTATGACCACGACTTTGAAACTATTACTGTTGATTGTTTATGACCATTGCCTAGAACTATTTTGGATAATTAACCATGACTACTGTGATTAATCACTTAGGATTCTTAATTATGAGATGTCTACCTATGACCATGACTATTGGGGTTAATTACCTGGAACTATTATAGTTGATTGAAACCCATGTTGTATACCGAATTCGCAGTTTGTTGGATCTCATACCAAGGGTGTGACTTGCTTAGTTTATTCACTATTATGTACACCAAAACCATTGGATCCCTTTTTTTTGTATTTGGCTTGCCCTTGCATGCCTATTCTTTTATGTCAGCGTTTACCGTGACTATCACCTTATCTTGCTAGATTTTAAATCCTATATGCCAGTGATGTTGTAACCAATTATCTCAAGTTATGTCATGCTACTCTTGTAACCCCTTTTATTGCTTTATGCTAGTCCCTTTTGCCTATCATAGTTTTGATGCTATTCCCTCTATTTCGAGATTAGGATTTATTTGTAGTAGAGATCGACTCATGTTCACCTGCGAAGGGAATACGATTTGGGTAGATTAGGCAAAACATGAATTGGTTATGAACATGAATTATGAACTCGATAATAGGCAAAATTTGAAACATGAACGCTGTTATAACTTGAACCTGGATATGGACACGAACCTGACATCAACTTGATATGAAACTTGCCTTGAAAACTTGACACGATTTGACATGAAACATGACATGAAAACTCGACATGAATTTTGACATGGAAACTTGAATGTGGGCATGACAATTAGATAAACTTGAAAATGGCCAACTCGAGGTTGGGTTGAGTTTGCAGTGTAAATCTGCCCGGAACCGCCCGACAAATCCAGTGGCTGCAAACAATAGGATCCAATGTGGGTAGTTGGTCATATCGCACGTAAAACCCGAGGTTAGACTATGTTGTGGTGTAAATCTGCCTGGAACCGCCCGGCAAATCCAGTAACCACAACAGTTAGTCTAATGTGAGAGGTTGAAGTGCATTAATGAATTAATACCACATGATTTGATAGGGTTAAGTCATGAACCGCTTGAATATACTTAACCAATTTAACACGATGACTTGATAGGGTTAAGTCCTGAACCACTTAAATATACTTAACCAATTTAACATGATGATTTGATAGGGTTAAGTTATGAACCGCTTGAATATACTTAACCAATTTGACACGATGACTTCATAGGGTTAAGTCATGAACCGCTTGAATATACTTAACCAACTTGACACATGATTCGTAGGGCTAAGTCATGTACTTAAACGACAACACTTAACCAATTTGACATGACACGAAGACGGGTTAAGTCACGAACTTGAATGAAAACACTTAACCAACTTGACCTGCTAGACCGATGGGGTTTAGTCTTGAATTTAAATGACAATACTTAACCTACTAGACGGAAACCCTAGTTACGCGGTCCGTTTCAGCAGTAACCCACTAGATGTATCATGGTACCCTGGAACTAGGCAGGGTGGGGCACGATTACTGGGATGATTATAAGCGACTAGAACGACGGTTGTGTGGGTGCGCCAGTGTAGGTTCTAACGGAGTGCGGGCGTGCACACACTTCGGAGCAGAAAAAGCAGGCATTGGGCATCAGTAGGTTTATCTGTGCGTGCTTGATTCGTGTCGATGGTTGGCACCATAGGGCTTAATACACCCTATGGTGGACCTAGCACAGGTGACTACATTTCGTGATTGGGCCGTATGACATAGACACATGAACGAGCTAGGACTTGTAGGGAGCTGATCAATTAATAGATCGCTACATGGAATTCGTTAGGTAGCATAATCCCTAGTGGTCCTAGGTGGCATAAACCCTAATCGAATCCGGGAAACGTTCAACAGGTAGCATAATCCCTAGTGGCCCTAGATGGCATAAATCCTGGTTGAACACGCAATAGCTCATGATAAGGAAACCTAGCCAGATCAAGGGTGGCGGTCCCAACGATTTCAAGAGTGGTGGCACTACATTGAAGTAGTATAGAAATACGTGATGTAACCCGTACGATATACAGTAAGGGACTGTACATATACATGGAAAGGGTGTTACGGGTTGGGATACTAGTACAGTTGGTGCAGAGAATGTTAAACATGCGATGCTATATGTAGCTTATCTTGTTACCTTAGTTTTCTTGTGACCTTAGTTTATCCTGTTACCATTGTTTTTCTTGTTATCTTAGTTTAACTTGCCTATCTTATCATCATCCTTATGTTTACTTTCAGTTTATACATGTCATGTTACTTTTACTGGTTTCTCTGCTGAAAGTCACTAGGACTTACTAAGTCTTTATGACTGACCCGTTTTGTTTCGCCTCTTTTTCTTCCGTTTCTCCCCTCTCCCCCCCCCAGGTTCGCCGGGTGAGAATACAGCTTAGTTCAGATCTTACCAAGCTCTAAGTCCCTTTCATGTACTGCTTGGATTTCTCTTGGCTATGGCTCGCTTTGCTGCTTTATTGGGGAATGATTTATGACTATGGTTTTATGCTTCTTTACTATTGCAAGACAGATTTCAATGTAATGGATTTAATGGTATTTCGATGTAAAAGGCTTTAGACCTTTCTAGATTTTTAAGTAATAAAATTTTGTTCTTCTTCCGCTGTTTTATATGTACTCTCTTGTAATATTTCTGTGTATGTTTACCTATATAATGCTCCACCAAAGCTAGTGCATTCCCTTTGTGAGTGACCCTAGCAGAGGTGGGGTGTTACAGTTGTGGTGTAAAACTACCCGTAACCGCCTGGCACATCCAGTAACCACAATAACACATATATAATGTGAGAGGTTGGTGCATTAATAAATCGATTAATGCTAATGAACAAGATGAATGACTAGGGTTAAGTTCATAGGAACACTTAACCAATATAACATGAATGACTAGGGTTAAGTTAATGAGAAACACTTAACCAATATAACAAGAAGAACGACTAGGGTTAAGTTAATAGGAAACACTTAATCAGTATAGAATGATGAATGGTTAAGTAATAAGAAACACTTAACCAATATAACTTGATTTGTGGTAAGGTTAAGTTAAAACAAGAAGGCAACACTTAACCAATATAACTTGATTTGTGGTAGGGTTAAGTTAACATAAGAAGGCAACACTTAACCAAAGTAACATGACAAGTAGGTGGGTTAAATTAACTTGAATTGATTGATGACACTTAACCAACAAAACATGATGAACGTGTGGGGTTAAGTTAACAAGGAAACATTTAACCAATATAACTTGATGAACGAACGAGGTTAAGTTAATAAGAATTACTTAACCAACATGACATGATGAATGGGTGGGTTAAGTTAACATGAATGGACAACACTTAACCAATATGACATAATGTGCGGGAGGGTTAAGTACATATCGGGTTGGTGGGTAATATTAGTAAATATAGGCCCACAAACTTAACCGTTAAATAAACATTCTTGAATCGATGGGAAGGTTAAGTACATCTCATGTAGATGGGTAATATTAGTACATACAGGCCCACAAACTTAGCCGTTAAGAAAACATGCTAGAATCGGTGGGAGGGTTAGGTACACCTTGTGTAGGTGGGTAATATTTGTATATATAGGCCCACAAACTTAACCAGCAGGAAACGCTAGTAACAGGGACCCATTTCAGCAGTAACCCACATAGATGTATCATGGTACCTTGAAACTAGGCAGGGTGGGGCACGATTACTGGGTTGATTATAATTGGTCAAAACAGAGGTAGGGGTACGTCAGTGTAGGTTCCAACGGTTTACAGGCGCGCACGTACTCCGGAGTGGGAAAAAGCAGGCACTAAGTACCAGTAGTTATATACTGTGCATCTTGAATCGTGTCGGGACGCTATCATAAGGATTGATACACCTTATGGTGGGACCAGCACAGGGTATCTACACGCAAGTGAGGGCCGACTGACACAGACACATGGAACATTAATGCAAGTAAGGAGCCGATCGATAAGGTAGTAAGGTTACATCTAACATTTTCATGGCAATTAGCATATTGAGGTGGAATCCTCACGATAGATGTACACCTAAAGGCAACCACAATTGCGGGGATTGGGATCACGCTATCATATTATCATTTTATACAAATTACTAGTTGGGACACTAGTTAGGTGGTGCAGAGATGGATATAGATATCAGAATAGCAAAGTAGGAGCGAGGCAGAGAAAGAGTAGAAGCGCATTCAGTTTATCTTGCCTTATCATACCTTATGCTTATCCTATTTTATCTTGTTATCCCCGTTATCACGGCAGTTTGTTCATGTCATGATGATTTTGCCTGTTTATATGCTGAAAGTCACTGGACTCACTAGACTTACGTCTGACCTAGTTTTGTTTCTCCTCTTTTCTTCCGTTCCCTCCCCCCCAGGTTCACAGGGAGGAAATGTTACCACTTAGCTCAGTTTTCCTTCCAAGCTCGAAGATAGTCGATGTATTGCTTTGGAATCTCTCTTCCATTGCTATGGCTGGTTCATGCTTTATTGGGAAATATCATTGTTGTTTTTATGCTTCTTTTATATTTGGAAGTTTTTTTAGATCATGACAGAAGTTCTATGCATTACTTTTAAGTATGATTGAGAGAAGTGTTGTAAAAGCTTGACCTAAGCATATTGTTTATAAAATGACTTTATTTTCCGCTGCTTTATTTGTCTGTCTTGTAATTTATCTTCATCTTTTACCTAATATGCTCCACCAAAGTTAAGGCATTCCCTTTATGAGTGACCTTAATGGAGGTGGGGAGTTTCACTTAGTATCAGAGTTGAAGGTTACCGAATCAGATAAAATATTTGAAAAATTATTTTCAAAACGGTTTAAAAAAAAGCATTTCCGAAAGAAATTTTTTGTTTTGAAGGCATATTCCCCAAAGCCATATGCATTATCTTTGGATCCTCTATTTGAATCCTTGTTTTCTTTCTTTACCGAGTCTCCGAGGCTCCTGGCTTTCTGGGAGGTAACCTCATCGCGGCATGGTTCCATAGGCTTAATGAGACTACGATACCTGTCAAAGGGCGAAGAAGTGCCAACTTCCACCTATAGCCGCAGTAGTTCCACCTACGGCTAATTTTCTTTCGGGCTTTGTAGGATTTTCCGTGCGATGGAGGCAGCTTTCGAGAGACTTGTCAATGGGTTACACAAGGATACTGAAGATGAGACTGAGGGAGTTTTGCTAAGGAGCACAACCCAAGGATGAGGAACCCATGGATATGGACTTGGTTCACAAAGGAGGCAAAAGAAAGAGGTGTAAGTGGAAGAATCATAGGACAAGAGGGGAGGAAAGAATAGTAAAACCTAAAGCAAGAGGAAGTGTCGTTATTATGGTATAACGGGTCATATAATTAAGGATAAGGGCAAGAACAAAGTAAAGGATTTCAGGAGGGCAAGTGCATGATCTCACAGGATTTCAGGAGGGCAAGTGCATGCTCTCACCGCCAGCGTACCTGAGAGAGAGGTAGAGCTTAGTTTATCTTTTTGAACATCGTGTTAGTACTCTTTTTGATTTTAGCGCTTCACATTCGTTTATATCTGCTTCCATAGTTGAGTCTTTGCACCTTAGTACTTGTAAAGTAGAAGATCCCATTATTGTCTCAAATCCAATTTGTGGTTCAGCTCATTTATCTTTGGTTTGTAAGGATTTGAGAAGCTTATGTTTCCAGGTTTCATGGGCTATGGGTTGATTCTAGGCATGGATTGGTTAGCTAGTAATTGTAAAAGGAGGGTAGTTATACTTTCGACTT
Organism: Allium sativum; assembly: GCA_030737875.1. Taxonomy (NCBI): domain Eukaryota; kingdom Viridiplantae; phylum Streptophyta; class Magnoliopsida; order Asparagales; family Amaryllidaceae; genus Allium; species Allium sativum. Next base: position 297,529,261 of record CM060925.1, on the reverse strand, counting down.
GCCTCGGGAATACCCTCGAGATTTTGTGCGATCCTAAGGGATCAGTTTGTCTTAGCTACCTAGAATCACTTTATGTATTTATCGACGATTTTCGATCCGTTGGAGTAGTCCATGAGTACGCAAGATGTTTTTGACTAGGGTAGTGGTTTTCCCTTAAAACTCGAGACAGACTTCCGCATATATCTAGTTGACAATGCAAAGCCAGATATGCGATCAACGATAGTTTTGGAGCAAGATTGGCGAGGATAGCCAGAGTCAGTTAAGTGCTCAATTTTTTGGTTGTTTTGCTAGTATCATCTCACATAAATCGTCCAAATTCGGAGGAGGTATTCCTTGGGTGCTTGTCGGATATTGGTTTAGGCTTTTGGGGCTTGTACTTGAGGAATGCCAGTTCGACTAGGATGGTTTGCGTGAGAAATAGATGGTTGTGGTGTAAAACTACCCGGAACCGCCCGGCACATCCAGTAACCGCAACAACACATATCTAATGTGAGTGGTTGGTGCATTAATAAATCGATAGATGCTAATGAATAAGATGAATGACTATGGCTAAGTTCACAGGAACACTTAACCAATATTGCATGAATGACTAGGGTTAAGTTAATGAGAAACACTTAACCAATATAACAAGAAGAACGACTAGGTTTAAGTTAATAGGAAACACTTAATCAGTATAGCATGATGAATGGTTAAGTAATAAGAAACACTTAACCAATATAACTTGATTTGTGGTAAGGTTAAGTTAAAACAAGAGGGAAACACTTAACCAATATAACTTGATTTGTGGTAGGGTTAAGTTGACACAAGAAGGCAACACTTAACCAAAGTAACATGACAAGTTGGTGGGTTAAGTTTACTTAAATTGATTGATGACACTTAACCAATAAAACATGATGAACACGTGGGGTTAAGTTAACAAGGAAACACTTAACCAATATAACTTGATGAACGAACGAGGTTAAGTTAATAAGAAATACTGTACCAACATGACACGATGAATGGGTGGTTTAAGTTAACATGAATGGACAACACTTAACCAATATGACATATTGTGCGGGAGGGTTAAGTACATATCGGGTTGGTGGGTAATATTAGTAAATATAGGCCCACAAACTTAACCGTTAAATAAACATGCTTGAATCGATGGGAGAGTTAAGTACATCTCGTGTAGGTGGGTTATATTAGTACATATAGGCCTACAAACTTAACCGACAGGAAACCCTAGTAATGGGGACCAATTTCAGTAGTAACCCACATAGATGTATCATGGTACCCAGAAACTAGGCAGGGTGGGGCACGATTACTGGGCTGATTTATAAGCGGTCAAAACAGTGGCAGGGGGTATGTCAGTGTAGGTTCCTGTAACAACTCGAATTTTTATAATGTGTTAAAACCATAAATCAAGGCAGAATTAAATTCTAAAATAAGAATCAAGGGAAACGGGTTGCGCCATTGCGTTCGTCTCGAAATTATGCTTGGAAACGAGCCCGAGCTTTCGGAAATCGGAGTTCGTATGACCAAGTTATGACCTCTAGAATTTTCAGAAATTTTCAGAATCAAAGACAGCTCGAAATTCGAATTTGAAATTCGAATTCAAACCCTGCAGTAGGCAGGGCGGGAAAACTCCCGCCCACAAACCAGGTTAACCTGGGGGTCGACCATAGTGTTGACCTCCCAGGGATCAGGTCGACCATAGTGTCGACCTGGGGGTCGATCTGCCTCCCGAATCTATTTCCTGAACCAGATGTATTCTGATGTATTTAGACTTGTTTCGTGACTAGATTCGTCTGCCTAACCCTATATAAACAGCCCCTAGCCTCATTCTGTCTACACCATTTCATTCTGTCCTTATGCTACCTCTGTGAAAATCAAAATGATAATATTTAAATTAAAAGAGGCTACTTCTTCTTCGTCAAGACAACATCTAGGAATTGCAAATTGGGTGTTTTCAACTAGAACAAGACTAAACAAATAGAGATTCAACAACTGCAATAACCGTTTCCAGAATCAAATCTCTGCACTCTAATTCTCGATCCACGCTCTGTAATTTCTTGTTACTTTGAGATTGAAACTTGTTAAATTTAATATGGACATGGAATAAAATGAAATTGGACCTAAGCTTGATTATCTATTTGGATATGTTCTTGTCTCTTCTTGAATCTATAATTTTGGGTTATTTCTTATCAATGGGATCATGCCCATTCATGATATTGGACCTAGTTTATTATTCAAACGCTAGATTGTAAAATGAATTCTTGGATCTTGACTTGATGATAGGACTTGTTAATTCAGTTTTCACCCTATCCTCTCTTGAATCTTGAATTTGGGAATATTGCTATGAAATCAGTTTGGACTTATTCATGTTATCAATTGGAATTGGACCCATGTATGATAATTGATTTATACCTATTCTTGGACCTTGACTTTTGGAATACTGCTATGAAAATTAACTCGGGCCTATTCATTTTGTAAATCAAATATTATCACGCCTATGGCATTGAAACTATTGTTAATGGCCAAAGACTATGCCTACGTCTATAATTGAGAACATAAGACTATTGCCCATGACTATGACAAGGACAATTGTGACTAATCACCTATGACTCATGACTATGAATTACTGCCTATGATTATGAACAGAAGACTATTGTCTATGACCATGACCTTGAAACTATTATAGTTAATTGCCTATGACTATTTAGGGTAGTTGTCTAGAACTATTTTGGATAATTCATGACTATTGTGATTAATCGCTTATGATTCACTACGACTATGACTATTGTGGCCAATTGACTATTACAGTTGATTGTACATAACACTATAGTTGAAAACCATGTTGTACACCAAGACCATTGATCCATTATCCTTGTATTTGGCTTGCTTTTGCATGCCTATTCTTTTATGTCAATTTTTATCACGACTATCACCTAATTATGCCAGATTTGAAAGCCTGTTATTCTCTATATGCCAGTGATGTTGTAACCAATTGTCCCAAGCTATATCATCCCAGATTTATCACCTTATGCTCATTCTTTTTCCTATCATAGTTGGGATGTTATTCCCTTTTATTTTGGACTTGGATCTACTTGTAATTTAGATGGATTTACATTTACATGCGGTGGGGATACAAATTGGGTAGGTTAGGCAAACATGAATTGGTTATGAATCTGAATCATGAACTTGATAATAGGCATAAATGGAAACCCGAAAAATTGATATGAGAACTTGACGCGAAACTCGCTTAGAAACTTGACACGAACCTGACATGAAAATTGAACATGGACATGACACTTAGAATGAACTTGAAAATGTCCAACTCGAGGGTGGGTTGTCTTTGTAGTGTAATTCTTCCCGGAACCGCCCAGCAAATCCAGTTACTGCAAACAATAGGATCCAATGTGGGTAGTTGGTCATACCGCACTAGAAAACCCAAGGTCAGACTGAGTTGTGTGTAATTATGCCCGGAACCGCCCAGCATATCCAGTGACCACAACAATAGGTCTGATGTGAGAGGTTGGGGTGCATTAATGAACTAATGCCACATGATATGGTTAAGTCATGAACTGCTTGAATATACTTAACCAATTTGACACGATGATTTGATAGGGTTAAATCACGAACCGCTTGAATGCACTTAACCAATTTAACACGATGATTTGGTAGGGTTAATTCATAAACCGCTTGAATGCACTTAACCAATTTGACACGATGATTTGGTAGGGTTAAGTCATGAACCGTTTGGATGTACTTAACCAATTTGACACGATGATTTGATAGGGTTAAGTCATGAACCGCTTGAATATACTTAACCAACTTGATAGATGATTCGTAGGGCTAAGTCATGAACTTGAACGACAACACTTAGCCAATTTGACATGACACGTAGGCGGGTTAAGTCATGAACTTGAATGACAACACTTAACCAACTTGACATGCTAGACTGATGGGGTTAAGTCTCGAATTTAAATGACAACACTTAACCTACTGAACGAAAACCCTAGTTGCGCGGTCCTTTTCAGCAGTAACCCACTAGATGTATCACGGTACCCTGGAACTAGGCAGGGTGGGGCACGATTACTGGGCTGATTGTAAGCGACCAGAACGGCAGCTGAGTTGGTGAGTCGTTGTAGGTTCAGACGGACTATGGTCGTGCACGTAGTCCGGAGTTGAAAAAGCAGGCATTAGGCACCTGTAGGTTTACACTGTGCGTGCTTGATTCGTGTCAGTGGTTGGCACCCTAGGGCTTGATACACCCTATGGTGGACCTAGCACAGGTGACTACATTTCATGATTGGGCCATATGACACAGACACATGAACGAGCTAGGACTAGTAGGGAGCCGATCGATTAATAGATCGTTACGTGGAAAAAGGGTGTTGTTCGTTAGGTAGCATAATCCCTAGTGGTCCTAGGTGGCATAAACCCTGATCGAATCTAGAAAACGTTCAATAGGTAGCATAATCCCTAGTGGTCCTAGGTGGTATAAATCCTAGTTGAACATGCGATAGTTCATGATAAGGAAACCTAGCTAGAACAAGGGTGGCAGTCCAAACGATTTCAAGAATAGTGGCACTACGTTGAAGTAGTATAGAAATACGTGATGAAACCCGTACGATATACGGCAAGGGACTGTACATATACATGAAAAGGATGATACGGGTTGGGGTACTAGTACAGTTGGTGCCGAGAATGTTAAACATGCGATGCTATACGTAGTTTATCTGGTTTGCATAGTTTACCTTGTTACCGTAGTTTATCTTGTTACCATAGTTTATCTTGTTATCTTAGTTTAACTTGCCTATCTTGTCATCATCCTTATGTTTACTTTCAGTTTATACATGTTGTGTTACCTTTATTTGTTTCTATGCTGAAAGTCACTAGGACTTACCAGTCTGTATGAATGACCCATTTTGTTTCGCCTCTTTTTCTTCCGTTCCCCCCTAGGTTCGCAGGGAGGAAACACTATGATTTAGTTTGGACTTCTTTCTGCTTCAAGATCATCATACATGGCTTGGACCTTTCTTGGCTATGGCTGCTTTACTGTTTTACTTAGGGAATGATTTATGACCATGGTTTTATGCTTCTTTACTATTGCAAGACAGATTTTTTGTAATAGATTTAATGGAATTTTGATATAAAAAGGCTTTAGACCTTTCTAGATTTTTAAAGCAATAAAATTTGTTCTTCTTCCGTTGTTTTATACGTTCTGTCTTGTAATATTTCTATGTATGTTTACCTAGATAATGCTCCACCAAAGCTAGTGCATTCCCTTTGTGAGTGACCCTAGCGGAGGTGGGGTGTTACATTTGTTATCAGAGCAGAAGGTTACCAGACTGGGCAAAAGCTTTTAAAAACCTTCTAAAATTATTTTCTAAAACATTTACAAAGAAGCATTTTTCAAAGAAAAGTTTTGTTTTACGAAAGGCATATTACCCAAAGTCATATGCACTATCTTTTGATTCTCTCATTGAGTCTCTTCTCTCTTTCTTTTTCACCATAGTTTGTAGGCATACAACGCATGTAGGAGGGCAAAGAAGTGCCTAACCTCCATCAAGAGCCGTATAGTACCATTTGCGACTAATCTTATTTCAAGCTTTGTAGGGTTGTCGTGAGATGGAGGTAGCTTTCGAGAAACTTGTCAACAAATTATACAAGGATAGCAAGAACGAGGATAAAAGAACACAAGCCTAAGGATGAGAAACCTATTGATATGGCTTAATCCTTGAAAGAGGAAAAGGTGAAAGGAAAGAGGCCAAAGTGAATGAATAATAAAACCCACGACAAGAGAGAGTATCTTTAGTATGGTAAAAAAGGGACATGTAGTTAAGTGTTATAGGGCAAGGGCAAAGGACAAGATCATCGAGAGGGTAATTATATGCTCTCACTACTAGCATACCTAAGAGAGGTGGTAACGTTTCTGTTAAATGTTTAGCTTTTCTTTTCTATCATGCCATGGGAACTTTGTTTTTGTGCATCGCATCCTTTTTGATTCTGCTTCGATAGTTGAGTCTCTGCACCTTAGTAATAGCGTAGTAGAGGGTCCCATTTTTGTCTCAAATCCTGTTGGGGAATCAGCTCATTTATTCATGAATTTTTTGGATTTGAGAATGTCTATGCTAAGTGTTATTAATGCTTATGTTTTTGGGCTATGGGTTGTTTCTAGGGATGGAGTGGTTATCCATAAATGATACCATTCTCGAGTATGAAAAGAGGGCGGTTAGACTCTTGACTTGCCTCGGTAATACCCTCGAAGTCTAGTGTAACCCTTAGGATTCTGCAATTCTTAGTTACATAGAATCTCTTGATACATTTATCAATCCGCTCGAGTAGTGTTCGCCACTAAGGCGGATGGTTCATTTCGCTTATGCATGAGTTATAGAAAATCACCTTAGTAAGTACATTTGGCAACATGGTTGACATCTGTTTATTTGCAAGAGATAATCCTTCTGCGTGGAATACCCTATAAACGAGATCCAGGATTCACTAGTGAATTTTGGAGAGCTTGCATGAAACCATGAGTACGCAGTTATGTTTGAGCCGAGTATACAAGAAGGAGGATAAGGGAAAATGGGACGAGAGACAATAGTGAAATGAGTTCCAACTCATATTTTGGAAACAAGAATTAAGAAATTATGAAGTTAAAGACGGACAAAGCACAATGGAGTTAAGCTTAATGCAACTTAGAAGATTGAAGACTAGATACGCGCATCATATCTCTTTTTAAGGGTATATCCTTGATCCCTCTTTTCCTGTAGAGCTTACTTGCATGCTATCTTTTAGGTATATCCTCTCGGTCCTATTCTCAATCTTATTTCCGTTGCAAACCCCATAAGGGGTATGACTCATCTAGTTGTGATATATGTTGGGGTTTGAGGATGTCCGTTGGATTGACTAAACTTTTTGGGCTTTATAGGATATGGGTTGGTTTTAGGAAGGGATTTCTTGCGACCTAAAAGGAGTTTATCATGCTTGGTTTCCTAGAATCATATATATTGGTTTTGGGCTGGTGTTTAGGGTACAAAGTTTTTCTTTACTTGCTTCTATCATTCGGTTATACCTTTAGGTAGGAACTAATGGATGTAAACATGTGTTTGAGACATGTTATGGTTGATGGTTGCAAGTGGTTGCTAGTTGTTGCTCGTGGATGCATGAGCACACATTAGGTACTAGATCGGCTCAGTCACATCTCATATTGCATATGTATGAATGTTTATACTTGTTTATGGATGAAATTGAATATGTTATCATGTGGATGCTGCATATGGATGGATGTTTGTGCACACATATAGTGTTAGTATGACTAGGAATATTTGCAAACATGTTGGATTCATGACACTAAACATATTTTGCATTAAGAGATCAATCAGGCCTGATCATTTGCATTAGATAAGAGACATATACACACACTTTCTGCATATGTTCATATAGCATTAGAAATCTTTTAAGGACAATGGTTGCTTGTGGATGATGGTTGAGTAGATGGTTGATTGGATGGTAGGACATATTCTTCTTGAAGATTTCGAGGACGAAATCCTTTAAGGAGGGAAGAATGTAACAACCCGAATTTTTATAATGTGTTAAAACAATAAATCAAGGCAGAATTAAATTCTAAAATAAGAATCAAGGGAAATGGGTTGCGCCATTTCGTTCGTCTTGAAATTCTGCTTGGAAACGAGTTCGAGTTTTCGAAAATCGGAGTTCGTATGACCAAGTAATGACCCCTAGAAGTTTCAGAAATTTTCAGAATCAAAGACAGCTCGAAATTCGAGTTCAAACCCCGCAGCAGGCAGGGCGGGAAAACTCCCACCCACAGACCAGGTCGACCTGCCCCCCGAACCTATTTCTTGAACCAGATGCATTCTGATGTATTTAGACTTGTTTCGTGACCAGATTCGTCTGCCTAACCCTATATAAACAGCCCCTAGCCTCATTCTCTCTACACCATTTCATTATGTCCTTATGCTACCTCTGTGAAAATCAAAATGATAATATTTAAATTAAAAGAGACTACTACTTCTTCGTCAAGATAACATCTAGGGATTGCAAATTGGGGGTTTTCAACTAGAACAAGATTAAACAAATAGAGATTCAACAACTGCAATAACCGTTTCCAGAATCAAATCTCTGCATTCTAATTCTCGATCCACGCTCTGTAAGTTCTAGTTACTTTGAGATTGAAACTTGTTAAATTTAATATGGACATGGAATAAACTGAAATTGGACCTAAGCTTGATTATCTATTTGGATCTGTTCTTGTCTCTTCTTGAATCTATGATTTTGGGTTATTTCTTATCGATGGGATCATGCCCATTCATGATGTTGGACCTAGTTTATTATTCAAGCGCTAGATTGTAAAAGGAATTCTTGGATCTTGACTTGATGATAAGACTTTTTAATTCAGTTTTCACCCTATCCTCTCTTGAATCTTGAATTTTGGAATATTGCTATGAAATCAGTTTGGACTTATTCATGTTATCAATTGGAACTGGACCCATGTATGATAATTGAATTATACCTATTCTAGGACCCTGACTTTTGGAATACTACTATGAAAATTAACTTGGGCTTATTCATGTTGTAAATCAAATATTATCACGCCTATGGCATTGAAACTATTGTTAATGGCCAAAGACTATGCCTATGCCTATAACTAAGAACATAAGACTATTGCCTATGACTACGAAAAGGACAATTGTGACTAATCACCTATGACTCATGACTATGAATTACTGCCTATGATTATGAACATAAGACTATTGTCTATGACCATGACCTTGAAACTATTATAGCTAATTGCCTATGACTATTTAGGGTAGTTGTCTAGAACTATTTTGGATAATCCATGACTATTGTGATTAATCGCTTATGATTCACTACGACTGTGACTATTGTGGCCAATTGACCATTACAGTTGATTGTTCATAATACTATAGTTGAAAACCATGTTGTACACCAAGACCATTGATCCATTATCCTTGTATTTGGCTTGCTTTTGCATGCCTATTCTTTTATGTCAATTTTTATCATGACTATCACCTTATTATGCCAGATTTGAAAGCCTGTTATTCTCTATATGCCAGTGATGTTGTAACCAATTTTCCCAAGCTATATCATGCCAGATTTATCACCTTGTGCTCGTTCTTTTTCCTATCATAGTTGGGATGTTATTCCCTTTTATTTTGGACCTGGATCTACTTGTAATTTAATCGATTTACGTTTACATGCGATGGGGATATGAATTGGGTAAGTTAGGCAAACATGAATTGGTTATGAATATGAATCGTGAACTTGATAATAGGCATAAGTGGAAACCCGAAAAGTTGATATGAGAACTTGACATGAAACTCGCTTAGAAACTTGACACGAACTTGACATGAAAATTGAACATGGACATGACACTTAGAATGAATTTGAAAATGGCCAACTCGAGGTTGGGTTGAGATTGTAGTGTAATTCTGCCCGGAGCCACCTGGCAAATCCAGTTACTGCAAACAATAGGATCCAATATTGGTCATATCGCACTTGAAAACCCGAGGTCAGACTGAGTTGTGGTGTAATTCTGCCCGGAACCGCCCGGTATATCCAGTGACCACAACAACAGGTCTGATGTGAGAGGTTGGGGTGCATTAATGAATTAATGCCACATGATAGGGTTAAGTCATGAACCGCTTGAATATACTTAACCAATTTGACACGATGATTTGATAGGGTTAAGTCACGAACCGCTTGAATACACTTTACCAATTTAACACGATGATTTGGTAGGGTTAAGTCATGAACTGCTTGAATACACTTAACCAATTTGACACGATGATTTGGTAGGGTTAAGTCATGAACCGCTTGAATATACTTAACCAATATGACACGATGATTTGATAGGGTTAAGTCATGAACCGCTTGAATATACTTAACCAATTTGACAGATGATTCGAAGGGCTAAGTCATGAACTTGAACGACAACACTTAGCCAATTTGACATGACACGTAGGCGAGTTAAGTCACGAACTTGAATGACAACACTTAAACAACTTGACATGCTAGACTGATGGGGTTAAGTCTCGAATTTAAATGACAACACTTAACCTATTGAACGAAAACCCTAGTTGCGCGGTCCTTTTCAGCAGTAACCCACTAGATGTATCACGGTACCCTGGAACTAGGCAGGGTGGGGCACGATTACTGGGCTGATTGTAAGCGACCAGAACGACGGCTGAGTTGGTGTGCCATTGTAGGTTCAGGCGGACTATGGTCGTGCACGTAGTCCGGAGTTGAAAAAGCAGGCATTGGGCACCTGTAGGTTTATACTGTGCGTGCTTGATTCGTGTCGGTGGTTGGCACCCTAGGGCTTGATATACCCTATGGTGGACCTAGCACAGGTGACTACATTTCATGATTGGGTCGTATGACACAGACACATGAACGAGCTACGACTTGTAGGGAGCCGATCGATTAATAGATCGTTAGGTGGAAAAAGGGTGTTGTTCGTTAGGTAGCATAATCCCTAGTGGTCCTAGGTGGCATAAACCCTAATCGGATCTAGAAAATGTTCAATAGGTAGCATAATCCCTAGTGGTCCTAGGTGGCATAAATCCTAGTTGAACACGCGATAGTTCATGATAAGGAAACCTAGCCAGAACGAGGGTGGTAGTCCAAACGATTTCAAGAATGGTGGCACTACGTTGAAGTAGTATAGAAATACGTGATGAAACCCGTACGATATACGGCAAGGGACTGTACATATACATGGAAAGGTTGATACGGTTTGGGGTACTAGTACAGTTGGTGCAGAGAATGTTAAATATGTGATGCTATACATAGTTTATCTAGTTTGCATAGTTTATCTTGTTACCGTAGTTTGTCTTGTTACCATAGTTTATCTTGTTATCTTAGTTTAACTTTCCTATCTTGTCATCATCCTTATGTTTACTTTCAGTTTATACATGTCGTGTTACCTTTATTTGTTTCTATGCTGAAAGTCACTAGGACTTACCAGTCTGTATGACTGACCCGTTTTGTTTCGCCTCTTTTTCTTCCGCCCCCCCCCCCCCCCCCGGTTCGCAGGGAGAAACACTACGATTTAGTTTGGACTTCTTTCTGCTTCAAGAGCATCATATATGGCATGGACCTTTCTTCGCTATGGCTGCTTTACTGTTTTACTTGGGGAATGATTTATGACCATGGTTTTATGCTTATTTGCTATTGCAAGACAGATTTCGTTGTAATAGATCTAATGGCATTTTGATATAAAAAGGCTTTAGACCTTTCTAGATTTTTAAAGCAATAAAATTTGGTTCTTCTTCCGCTGTTTTATATGTTCTGTCTTGTAATATTTTTGTGTATGTTTACCTAGATAATGCTCCACCAAAGCTAGTGCATTCCCTTTGTGAGTGACCCTACCGGAGGTGGCGTGTTAAAGTTCTGACGGTTTACAGGCGTGCATGCACTCCGGAGTGGGAAAAACAGGCATTGGGTACCAGTAGTTATACACTGTGCATCTTGAATCGTGTCGAGTCGCTATCATAAGGATTGATACACCTTATGGTCGGACCAGCATAGGGTATCTACCCACAAGAGAGGACCGATTGACACAGACACATGGAACATTAATGCAAGTAAGGAGCCGATCGATAGGGTAGTAAGGGTACATCTAACATGTTCATGGAAATTAGGAAGATTGAGGTGGAATCCTCGGGATAGATGTACACCTGAAGGCTACCACAATTGCGGGGATTGGGATCACGCTATCATATTATCATTTTATATAGATGACTATTTGGGACACTAGTTAGGTGGTGGAGAGATAGATATAGATATCAGAATAACAAAGTAGGAGCGAGGCAGAGAAAGAGTAGAAGCCCATTCAGTTTTTCTTGCCTTATCATACCTTATTCTTATCATATGTTATCTTGTTATCCCTGTTATCACGGTATTGTATTATATTCAATTTATTCATGTCATGATGCTTTTGTCTGTTTATATGTTGAAAGTCACTGGACTCACCAGACTTACGTCTGACCTAGTTTTGTTTCGCCTCTTTTCTTCCGTTTCCCTTCCCCTCAACTTCACAGGGAGGAAATGTTACTACTTAGCTCAGTTTTCCTTCCAAGCTCGAAGATAGTTGATGTATTGCTTTGGACTCTCTCTTCCACTGCTATGGCTGGTACATGCTTTACTGGGGAATATCATTGTTATTTTTATACTTCTTTTATATTTGGATGTTTTTTAAGATCACGACAGAAGTTCTATGTATTACTTTTAAGTATGATTGAGACAACTGTTGTTAAAGCTTGACTGAACCATATTGTTTATAAAATGACTTTATTTTCCGCTGCTTTATTTATCTGTCTTGTAATTTATCTGCATCTTTTACCTAAAATGCTCCACCAAAGTTAAGGCATGCCCTTTGTGAGTGACCTTAACGAAGGTGGGATCTTTCAGAATTCCGCACGACTTAAGGATATGATCAAAAGGTGGCATTGAAATTAGCTTATTCAATCATCTACTCGAAGACACGAGCAACCTAAGATAATTCAAGTGTAAACAGTAAGTAAAGAATCATATGCATATTGAATGGAAAATGAAATAACTCGAGCACTTGAAAAAATACAAGCCCAAAAAGGACATGGAAGATCTTGAATCCCACACTAACGGATTTGAACCAAGATTTCCATAAATATGTGATGAGGCATCAATATCTGAAACATAATTTAAATACAATAATTTATCCTCTAAAAGAGGAAAAATTGATTGAATTGTTCGTAATTATGATATTTTGGTATTTCTTTTTTTTCTAAATAAGTTATTAATTGCAAGTAAAATGGAATTTCCACAATAATTGCAAAACTTTCTAAAATAAAATGAGAATAAAAAAATGTTGTGAGTGTGATTAGTAAATAAATTTTGGTTAGACTAATTAACCGAAGAAATCAAAAAATTCTTTTGATAGATTTAAGTAATTAAATGTTTTACAAGTGATAAACTAGATTTATTATCATAACCAAAATTTTCTTATTTTTTTTAATCTGGTTGTTAAGTCTAACTAACAGGTTTGAATCATAGTTAGAATTTTTTTTTACCTTTTTTTATAATATTCCATGTTCCAATATTAGAATAAATATCTGATGGGATGGAATCATCGTAATAGAGATGACAGGGTCATTCTCTGTATTATCAATAGGATTAGTTATAACAAGTAACACGGTTATATTCCAGAAATACCCAAAAAAGAGGACCTTTTCATTTTTTAAGTAAAATTACAAGTGTTAAGCTTTTAATCATTCTGGGATCGAGCTATTTTTCTGCAGAACCTCCCCTATAGTTACGTCACCTCAGCAGAGTTTAACCACCAAGTTCGGGATGGATTGGTGTGGATCCTCTAATTTAAGACACTAGAATATCGAATCATGAACAAAGAAACGCATGAGAATGAGAAAAATATTGGCTAGTGATTGTGAGGCCTTAATTCTTGATTGGAAGGAAAACAAAAGGCCTACGCCCTTCCCTATCTATCTAAAGGAGGGAAGCGCAAAGCTTTAGGTTTTTTTCATGTTGTCAAATAGTTGAACAGTGAAAATAGATGGCGAGTGCCTGATTGAATTGATCAATGTAACATAACTTAACATAATGAAAACTACACTTTATCCCTGCCTATACCTATATTATTTATGTTATTTTCCAGTGAAGCGTGTTCTACATGTCAGTGCTATTATGTGATGGAAGTACGCCAACTCAAACACATCTTTCCAGTGAACCATGTTCTACATGTCAGTGCTGCTATATGATGAAAGCAAAATATATATTATAAATGCTAGGGTTTTATGTATACGTCAATTGTAAAATTTACAAGATTGGACAAATTTTACATAATTTATGTTATTTCCCAGTGAACAATGTTGTACATGTCAGTGCTGCTATGTGATGGAAGTATGCCAACTCAAACACATATTTCTTTCGTTTATTTTCCCGTTTCAGTCAAATGCTCCATTCATCCATCAGACCCATGTTTTCTCAAATTTGTAATTTCTTATAAACATAATTCAAATTCCCGACCCCTCTCTACAAATGATGACATCAAAATTTAGGGTTGTTGCACTCTTTCAGGTGCCATTGAACGCTCGCCATATATATATATATATACATATATATATATATATATGTATATATATATATATATATGTATATATATATATAACTCTAGCCAAGACTAAATAAAAATTTAATGGAAAACAGTATGGTTCAATCATATCTATTCTATTATATATAAAACATAAAATGATGCTATTTTCCTCTCACTTCGTTGATTCTCACCTTTAGTACTTCATTCTCAGCAATTTAAGTTATTTTTGGCCTTTTAGTCATCATAAAAATTTCCGTGTTTATAAATTTGAGCCTCCTTAATAAATAGACACAAATGTGCTCATTTTTGTTGATGGCAAAAAATGTCGCAACACCCAAGGATTCTTAATTACTTAAGAATTTCATTCTGCGTGGGAAAAATAAATGTAGAAAAACAGTAAATAACACGGTAGATTTATAGTGGTCCGGTCCTGCGAGGGGCCTACGTCCACTTTGAAGGATTCCGCTGATATTTTATTTACAACAATGAAGCTATGAACATCATTTAGGCATTTGATTACAAGAATTTTCATGTAATTTAGAGTCATGATGGTCATATATGAATATTGAGAAAAGATCACTTTAATGCTTCTTCTTCTCAAAGCAAGAATGTCATTAATGAGTCTTTTAGAGCTCTATGGGATGTCAAATCAGCAAAAAAATCCAACCACTTTGAAGTGTGATCTTGGGGGCATTTATAATGGAAGGGTTATGTGAGAGTGGGTAGGATTTGGGGACCATAACAGTACGATTGTGTATCCTAGGAAGCCTGCCTCAGTATTGCATACCCCTCTTCTGAATTACAATGAAAACTTGTGACACCCTACGTCCGTTAAAGTCACTCTTTATCAAAATGCATTAAGTTTCATGAAGCATTATAGGTAAACAGACACAGAATTACATAAGAAAAATATAAAATAGAAGCGAAAATATAGTACTTTAATTTACAAAAGAAAATATCCAAAAATCCAGTTACAACATAAGTCTAAAATACTGAAAACCAATTACATCAAATTAAAGAATCTGCCTTGCACTAAAACTAGACTTTATCCTTTCCTATACCTATATTCTTGACATTCTGACATGGACTTTGTTAAGTCACGCATATTTTGAGCTAATGTGACTACGACATTAGAACAATGCAAGTTTTACTCAATATGACTTGGACTTTTCTATTATGCATGATGAACTAATACGATTTATATCCTGCGGACTTGACATAACATATAATTCTTTTGAACTTTAAGGATCGAATGACTTTCCTAGCACATTCATATTCGATTTGAACAACATACATCATATCAGATTGAACTTGAACAACAAGCACATAAAATCATGAGATCACCTCATGAAATGAATCATTCTTTTATGTCCTCTTTGATGTCCTCTCCTTATTTCTTGAAAGATGTATGGAGCAGAGTGTTTCAAGAAGCACTGGTGTTTCGAATGCCTCACAATTTGTGGAATCATAAGCATGCTTCAGGGTCACATAAAGTAATGATGTCTCACGATTTATAAAATTGCTTTTCAAAAGAAATCGTTCGAAACATAAGAAATTTGATCAATTAGAAGTCAAGGCTTCGAGGATGATCTGTGAGGATGGATAATTCCTACAAATACTTGTTTTGAATGACTCAATTCGAAATAGTCTGACCTGTATATTTTTCAAGCTAACCCTTGTAAGTCAACTCGAAACAATGAAACCTTCGACATAGAAGGATTCCATATCAATTTGAATAGATTTTCAAGGAGCTACTCATCATGGTCCACAATTAGGAGTGTTAGATCATTCTTTGGACTAATGTTTGACTTTCCAACTCTTACTCAAGAATCATTCAGAGAGTATGAATTCCAAAGGATGACATATAACCAATGTCCAAATTCTAAACCAAAATCCGACTGGGGAATATAACTTCCAAAGGATGAAATTCAATGGCCACATGCTAACTCTGCTATACTGAGACTATGACAAGATTATAATCACTAAAAAGGAAGATTACATGCCTAAGATTTAGGGCTCACACTTGGAATTCCACACGACTTAAGGATATAATCAAAGGGTGGCATTGAAAGCAGGTTATTCAATCATCTACTCGAAGACACGAGCAACCTAAGGTAATTAAAGAATAAACATTAAGTAATGAATCGCATGCATATTGAATGGAAAATGAAATAACTTGAGCACTTAGAAAAATACAAGCCTAAAAAGGACATGGAAGATCCTGAATCCCGCACTAAAAGATTTGAACAAAGATTTCCATATATATGTGATGAGGCATCAATATCTGAAACATAGCTCAAATACAATAATTTATCCTCTAAAAAAAAGACAAATTGAATGAACCGATTGTAAATTATGATATTTTGGTATTTCTTTTTTTTTTTTCTAAATAAGGTACTAATTGCAAGTAAAATGGAATTTCCACAATAATTGCAAAACTTTCTAAAATAAAATGAGAATAAAAAAATGTTTTGAGTGTGATCAGTAAATAAATTCTGGTTAGAATAATAAACCAAGAAATCAAAAAATTCTTTTGATAGAGTTAAGTAATTAAATGTTTTACAAGTGATAAACTAGATTTAACCATTTTTTTTTTTGTCTGGTTGCTAGGTCTAAATAATAGGTATGAATTATAGTTAGAATTTTTTTTATTCTTTTTATATAATATTCCATGTTCCAGATATTAGAATAAATATTCGATAGGGTGGAATCATCTTAATAGAGATGACAGGGTCGTTCTCTGTATTATCAATAGGATTACTTATAACAAGCCACACGGCCGTATTCCAGAAATACCAAAAAAAAGAGGACCTTTGCAATTTTTTAAATAAAATTACAAGTGATAAGCTTTTAATCATTCTGGCGTCGAGCTATTTTTTCCGCAGAACCTCCCATATAGTTACATTACCTCAGCAGAGTTTAACCACCAAGTTCGGGATGGATTGGTTTGGCTCCTCTACACTTAGGACACCAGAATATTGAATCATGAATAAAGAAAGGCATGAGAATGAGAAAAATATTGGCTAGTTATCGTGAGGCCTCAATTTTTGATTGGAAGGAACACAAAAGGCCTACGCCCTTCCCTATCTATCTGATGGAGGGAAGCACAGAGCTTTAGGTTTTTTCATGTTGTCAAACTATTGAACAGTGAAAGTAGATGGCGAATGCCTGATTGAATTGATCAGATCATGTAGG
The DNA here is from genome assembly GCA_030737875.1 of Allium sativum. Classification (NCBI taxonomy): domain Eukaryota; kingdom Viridiplantae; phylum Streptophyta; class Magnoliopsida; order Asparagales; family Amaryllidaceae; genus Allium; species Allium sativum. Next base: position 297,511,950 of record CM060925.1, on the reverse strand, counting down.
AACATGGTTCGAATCTTGGTAAAACTCTTTTTTCTATGAAATTTGAATTCTCGTATTATATAATTCGTTATGGAATTTTGAATTGAAAGAGAAAAAAGATCATTTTCTATTTCATACTCAAGGAAACAAAAAGTTTATTTTTTATGAACCTAGGTACTCGAAGGAATTTTAAAAATCTATATTATAAATATAGACATGCAACGACTGTCCAAATTTCTACTATTTTCGTGATCCGTTGGAAGAGTAAAATACATTTGATGTGATCCAACCATCCTACAAACTCAGAATATATGTGATCTAACCATCTATCTCTAAACCATTACCACTGGGTGGCGACATCAATACAAAAACCAAATGGTGGCATGACTTAACCACCCGCAAGTAACTCATGCCTTGAATCCAACAGGCTAAGTACGAAGTATCGACGGGCGGAGTATAAAGTTAACATGGACATAGTTCGACCCTCCACACTCCAACTTTTTCCTCTGACTTGGGAGAAGGTGAAAAAACCCGAGATAAATGTGATCCATCCATTCACTATGTTCCAGTCCTCAGAGCATGGAAAAGAATATAAACAAAAATGGATGTTGCTCGACCACTCATTCACTTAGTATTGCCTCTGATCTTCCAAGGGGAATGCAAAGCATAAAATGTGCACGTTTCGAGAATATGTATTCTAACTTCGACCTTCGATCTATCAAAAGGAGTGCAAATCATTGGAAAGTTGAGTACGATAGCTAAATTCTATAGTCTATGCCTAGAATTTCACATGACTTAAGGCTACCATCGATAGGATCCCTTTAAACGAAGCTACTGAAAAGATGCCTGGAATATCGATTATCATCTTAACATGAATGATGAGTGGTGAATCGTGAGTAAATTGAATGGAATGTGCACTGTTCGATAACTCAAGGAAATTCATATGAAAGGAAAAAACCAACTACATAGTCACATAACTCAAGGTCGATATGATGGCTATTTTTTGGATAATTTTTTTTTCTTCGAGGCTGATCCACCTTAACTCTGTTATAGCACACGATCAGTGCATCTGAAAATTATATCATCAAAAGTCGATGGTGCATGCATTTTAGTGTGGTATCTAGCAATTAAAAATTATGTGATTGTGATGACAAGTTTGTAAGGTCTTCCAGAAGGACCATCATTACCGACCATCTTAATTGTCTTTCATGTCAATGGACGGACATGAAAATTTGACCAGTGCCTCAAGATCCGCTATCAATGTGCAAGAGTTTTCGCTACAATCAAATCTAATAATTCAGTTTGAATATGTTTAATTCAGACTCATATACATTGCATGTCAAAAATTGCTACAAGTCATACATGATCCAAGATGATTTCGTGATCATGCAAATATATGTATCCAGATTTCATTTACATACATGCTCCAAGTGGGACACACATAACGGCGAGGTACGTGCAACTAACTGTGCAATCATTAGCGCACTTTGGATCGTGGTCAACCCCGTAATTTCTCATCACATCGTAACTATTACACAACAATGAAAGGAAACGCACGTACTTGACAAAGGCAAAATTACACAATTCAGCTTAAATGCAAATGTATCATGGGATTGTAACTAAGCCCATATTCTAGATCATCAACCATTGATTCCTAACTCATCATCTACTCCACTTCACCAGCAATGATCACCATAACTTTATCACCCAACATACTTACAGCAACAACACAACTTCTACTCCAACATGCCAATGTACGTAAAAGTCAAACTAAAAAAAAACTTGCTTCTCCAAAGGTAGAAAATTTGTGTGCTTGAGGGACCAAACTCGATCCGCTTCATCTTCATCCATTTATGCAAAAGGTTATGTTGGAAACGAATGAGTGGGTTTGGAAAAATCATTAGGCCCACATGGGGGAAAACTAACACCTTTGTCACTACTTATACTAAGTCTTGATAATTATTACAAAAGAAAGAGGAGATGGAAGAGAGAGGCAATGACATGAACTATGGCATGATAAGCATTCACATTAATATTTAATAGCCAAAAGATAGGGCCTTGGGGGCCTTGGGGATCTTGGGGTCTGGTGATTAACTGGGCCTCCAAATGTGATGGGCTTATCACGCTGCGAACGTCATATTTTTTGAATTTGGCATGCAAATGCCTACGGAAATATCTGTTGGTAAAGGGTCGCAACATTTCCAGCAGGAGTGACTGTTGCAATTCAAATAGTGGCATCCCTTCATGAAAAGCTGCCTCTTCACAACCTATATACAGGACTGTGAGAATCAAAGAATAGATAAAACAGTTTTAATTTTGATTTCTCTCCTCTTCATCTTCTTCCCACTGCTCTGTATTGAGATTAAAACTACCTTGCGTTCGGCTTTGCTTCGCCTGCTGCACTATACGGCGAAGTTGATCCGTTTTTTCTTGGGAATCGATTTGCATCAATGTCCACAACTTCTTCGAGGGGCGCAAATACAATTTAAGGAAACAGTCGGTTTCGGACAAGACTTGGATTATAAACTTAGCAATCTCTGATCAACTGCGACGATATACCCCTTTCGCATTTGAAACTTTGCATTAACAAGTTTCCAAATTACTAAAAATATGTTGCTCTTATATCAAGACAGAATTCGTATTGTCTGATAACAATCTTGAATCGTATTATGGTGTTGCTGTATTGCATTGTACAGGTGAATATGGCTAAATAAACCAACACCTTGGCACCGGTACTGACTGTGACTCAGCCTCCGACAGTCCTTCCACCGCTGTCCTATGACGAAAAGCCTGAAAAATTTACGGGGATGGATTTCAAAAGGTGGCAGCAAAAGATGTTATTCTATATGACAATCCTGGATCTTGTGAAGTACCTGACAGAAGATGCTCCAACGGTGGCAGAATTGGAACCATATGCAACAAAGGTTGAAGCCCTCAATGTCTGTAAAAATGCAGATTTTATGTGCAAGAATTATTTACTCAATTGCCTTGATAATTCTTTGTATAATGTCTATTGTACTGCTTTAACTTCTAAGGAACTATGGACTGCACTCGAAAAGAACTACAAATCATAGGATGCAGAAATGAAGAAGTTCATAGCAGGGAAATTCCTCGACTTCAAAATGATTGATAACAAAACAATTATCCGTCAAATGCAGGAATTACAAGTCATCTTCCACGAGTTAAATGACGAAGGAATGACGCTTAGCGAATCATTCAAAGTGGCTGCTGTAATTGAAAAACTTCCACATTCATGGAAGGATTTCAAAAATTACTTAAAGCACAAATGCAAGGAAATGATTGTTGAAGAACTAGTGGTTCAATTGAGGATTGAGATAGACAACAGAAAATTAGAGAAAAAGGGTCCTTCAACATGGTAGTTGAAGAAGAAAATCCCAACAAAAGAAAGCGCAAAAATGGTCCAAATAAAAACGCTAAATGGTTTAAGGGATCTTGTCATAACTGCGGAAAGAAAGGACACAAGGCAGTAGAATGTCGTGGAAAGAAGAAGAAGTCTGAAGCTAATGTGGCTGAAGTTTCTGATGGCATTACTGACATGGACTTGTACGCGGTAGTTTCTGAATGTAGTCTTGTTGGCAACAATAAGGAATGGTTTGTGGACACCAGGGAAACTCGCCACATTTGTGCTAATATATGGATGTTCACGACTTACAAAGTAACTACAAAGGAGGAAAAGTTTTTTATGGGAAACTCATCCGTATCAAAATTTGAGGGCAAAGGAAAAGTCGTGCTCAAACTGACTTCTGGGAAGGAACTTACCTTGACTGATGTTCTTCACGTTCCAGATATTCGTAAAAACTTGATTTCTGGATCACTTCTTAGCAAGCATGGTTTCAAACTCATATTTGTAGCTGATAAATTTGTATTATCGAAAAATGGGGTGTATGTGGGAAGGGGATATGTTAGTGATGGCTTATTTAAAGCTAATGTAACTACCATTGTACCAAAAGACGATATGAATAAAGTTAAGTCTTCTGTTTGTATCGTAGACTCTTCTAACATTTGGCATTCTACATTAGGCATGTAAACTTTGATACATTATGAAAATTGATTAATCTAGACTTTATAACAAAATGTAACATAGACTCCAACTATAAATGTCAAGTTTGTGCAGAAGCAAAATTGACAAGAAATTCGTTTCATCACATTGAACGAGAGACTGGACCTCTAGAATTAATACATACTGATGTATGCAATTTGAAAATATGTCAAACTAGAGGTTCAAAGAGGTACTTTATCACATTCATTGATGATTGTACCAAATATTGTTATGTATATCTCCTTTGAGGCCAGGACGAAGCAATCAAACATGTTTAAACAGTATAAGGCAGAAGTTGAGAATCAACTGAATAAGAAAATAAAATCTTTAAGAAGTGATAGGAGGAGAATACGAATTGCCATTTGAGGAATTCTGTGCTGAACATGGAATTATACATCAAACTACAGCCCCGCATTCACCTCAATCCAATGTTATAGCCAAATGGAAAAATAGAACTCTTAAAGAAAAAATGAATGCCTTACTAATTAGTTCTGGCTTGCCAGATAAATTTTGGGGAGAAGTTATTCTTTCGGCAAATCACATTTTGAATAAACTACCATGAAAGAAAACATCTAAATCTCCACATGGACTTTGGAAAAATAGACCACCATCCTACAAATATTTGAAAGTGTGAGGGTGTCTTGCCAAAGTAGAAATACCAAAACCGAAAAAGGTCAAAATTGGACCAAAGACTATAGATTGCATATTCATTGGATATGCTCAAAATAGTAGTGCATATCGATTTTTGGTGTACAAATCTGAAATTGATGACATTCATGAAAACACCATTATCAAGTCACGAATTGTTAGATTCTTTGAACACATTTATCCTCTAAAATCCTCTACTGAAAAAATTGTTCAAAAGAGATCAAGAGATACAGATACTCTTGAGGATAATGTTAACCAAAACTCTAATGAGAGAAATGTCGAAACTGAGGTAGAATAATCCAGAAGGAGCAAACGTCAAAGGACTTCTAAAACCTTTGGACCCGATTTCTATGCATATATGATAGAAAATGAACCTCTTACTTACCAATAAGCAATGTCATCTTCTAAAGCTCCATACTGGAAGGAGGCTATCAACAGTGAAATCAAATCCATTTTACAAAACCATACGTAGGAGCTAGTGGATCTACCCAAAGGATCAAAACCACTAGGATATAAATGGATATTTAAGAAAAAATTGAAAGATGAATGCTCAATAGACAAGTATAAAGAGAGACTTGTAATAAAAGGTTTTAGACAGAAGGAAGATCTATATTATTTGATACGTATTCACTAGTAAGTTGAATAACATCGATTAGGAAGCTTATTGCAATCGCATCCATATTAAATTTGGAAATACACCAAATGGATGTGAAAACTATGTTTTTAAATGGTGAACTAGAAGAAGAAATATATATGCAGCAACCGAAAGGGTTTCTAAGCCCAGGAAATGAAAATAAGGTGTGCAAGTTGGTAAAATCAATTTATGGCCTTAAACAAGCTCCGAAACAATGGCACGAGAAATTTGATAAAACTATGTTATCAAATGGATTCAAAATAAATGAATCAGATAAATGCGTATATGTAAGATATACGGATATTGGATATGTTATTGTATGTCTTTATATTGATGATTTTTTAATCCTAGGGAATAATAAGGCCATAATAAATTCTACGAAGGATATGTTGTCCTCTAGATTCGATATGAAAGACCTAGGAGAGGCTGATGTAATCTTGGGTGTGAAAATTATCAAAACACCACAAGGATATGCATTATATAAATCACATTACATTACCAAATTATTTGAAAGGTTCAAGCAGTAAAATATAACCATTGCAAAATCACCAGTTGATATGAACCAAAATCAGGAAAGGAACACCGGTGATGGAATATATCACCTTGAACACTCTCGTATACTAGGAAGTAATATGTATGTCATGAATTGCACTAGGTCTGATATTACAAATGATGTAAGCAAATTGAGTAGATATACCGGTAATCCTGGCAAACATCACTGGAAAGCAATAATTAGTGTCCTAGGATATCTAAAGTACACACAAAACTATGCGTTGCAATATGAGAAGTATCCTTTAGTAGTAGAAGGATATAGTGATGCCAATTGGATAACTGGTTCAAATGACACAAAATCGACAAGTGGATATGTGTTTACATTAGGAAATGGAGCAATCTCATGGAAATCATCCCAACTGACTTGCATAGCAAGGTCGACAATGGTATCGGAGTTCATTGCTCTAGATAAAGCCGTAGAAGAAGCAGATTGGCTTAGGAGTTTCTTGGAAGATATTCCAAATTGGGAAAAACCTATACCTCCAATATGTATACATTATGATAGTCAATCTGCTATAGGAAGGGAAAATAGTACATTGTATAATGGTAAATCTAGACATATTCGTTGTAGACATAAAACCATAAGACAACTTCTCTCTAATGGAGTTATCACTATAGACTATGTAAGGTAAAAGGATAACATAGCAGATCCACTAACAAAAGGCTTGCCAAGAGAGAAAGTTCAAACCTTATCGATGGGAATGGGCTTAAGACCTATGAACTAAAAGTTTTCTAAAACGGAACCCCACCTAGTTGACTGGAGATCCCAAGATCTAGGTTCAAAGGGACAACTAAGTTTAAGATAAACTTGATGACACTATTAAATACAAACCATTCCTATGAAAAGTCAGTGCACAACCCTTCGGAGAATAGGATAAGCTTGGCTTTTAATGATGCCTATACCGTGATGTTACAAAGAACCAAGTGGGGCATGACGGGATACTCTTTATAGAATCACCTACGTGAGTGCAAAGGCGCCGCTTCAAGAAGAATTGTAAGGTCGAATTCTTCAACCACTCATGAAACCAAGACGGTGTTCATGGCAAAAACGAACACGAACACAGAACCAAGGATTTAAAAAGCATTTATCACGTGTTATCTTTATAGACTTACACAAATGGCTTACAGTTCAAAGAAAGTCCAGTCTACCGATTCGCTAGTTATAACGATAAAACACTAGGAAAAGTTCAAGGCCTCTGTGCTACTTTTACCGATTTGATAAATGTTACACAAAATTTTAGAACAGATTAGATAAACACTAATTCATGTGGGGTATTGTTGGAAATGAATGAGTTGGTTTGGAAAAATTATCTAGTCCCACATCGGGGGAAGCTAACTCCTTCGCCACTACTTATACTAAGGCTTGATATGTTATTACAAAAGAAAGAGGAGATGGAAGAAAGAGGCAATGGCATGAACTATGGCATGATAAGCATTCATATTAATATTTTATGGTCAAAAGATAGGGCCTTGGGGCTCTTGGGGTCTGATGATTAGTTGGGCCTCCGAATGCGATGGGCTTGCCGCGCTGCGAACATCATATTTTTTGAATTCGGCACGCAAACGCCAACGGAAATATCTATGGTAAAGGGTCGCAACCTTTCCAGTAGTCATGACCGTTGCAATTCAAACAGTGGCATCCCTTCATGAATAGGTGCCTCTTCACAACGTATATACAGGTCTGTGAGAATCAAACAATATATACAATAGTTTTAATTATGATTTATCTCCTCTACATTTTCTTCCCACTACTCTGTTCTGAGATTAAAACTACCTTGTGTTCGCCGTTGCTTCGCCTGCTACACTATATAGCAAAGTTGATCCATTTTATCTTGGGAATCGATTTGCATCAAAGCCCTTAAATTCTTCGAAGTGGCGCAAATACGATTTAAGGAAACAGTCAGTTTCAGATTGGACTCGGATTATAAACTTAGCAATCTCTGATCAACTACGACGGTATATCCTTTTTGCATTTGAAACTTTGCATTAATAAGTTATTTAAGATTGTTATCAGACAATACAAATTCTGTTTTGATATAAGAACAACAGATTTTTATTAATATGGAAACTTGTTAATGCAAAGTTTCAAATGCGAAAAGGATATATCATCGCGGTTGATCAGAGATTGCTAACTTTGTAATCCGAGTCCAGCCTGAAAAAGGTCAAAATTAGTCCAAAGACTATAGATTGCATATTCATTGGATATGCTCATAATAGTAGTTCATATCGATTTTTGGTGTACAAATCTGAAATTGATGACATTCATGAAAACACCATTATCGAGTCACAAACTTCTAGATTCTTTGAACACATTTATCCTCTAAAATCCTCTATTGAAACAACTGTTCAAAAGATATCAAGAGATACAGATACTTCTGAGGATAATGTTAACCAAAACTCGAATGAGAGAAATGTTGAAACCGAGGTAGATGAACCCAGAAGGAGCAAACGTCAAAGGACTTCTAAAACCTTTGGACCCGATTTGTATGCATATATGATAGAAAATAAACCTTTTACTTACCAACAAGCAATGTCATCTCCAGAGGCTACATACTGGAAGGAGGCTGTCAACAGTGAAATAGAATCCATTTTACAAAACCATACGTGGGAACTAGTGGATCTACCTAAAGGATCAAAACCACAAGGATATAAATGTATATTTAAGAAAAAATTGAAAGTTGATGGCTCAGTAGACAAGCATAAAGTGAGACTTGTAATAAAAGGATTTAGATAGAAGGAAGATCTGGATTACTTTGATACATACTCACCAGTAACTAGAATAACATCAATTAGGGTTCTTATTGCAATCGCATCCATATTAAATTTGGAAATACACCAAATGGATGTGAAAACTGCGTTTTTAAATGGTGAACTAGAAGAAGAGATATATATGCAGCAACCTGAAGGGTTTCTAAACCCAGGAAATGAAAGTAAGGTGTGCAAATTAGTAAAATCACTTTATGGCCTCAAACAAGCTCCAAAACAATGACAGGAGAAATTTGATAGAACTATTTTATCAAATGGATTCAAAATAAATAAATCAGATAAATGCGTATATGTAAGATATACGGATATTGGATATGTCATTGTATGTATTTATGTTGATGATTTGCTAATCCCAGGGAATAATAAGGCCATAATAAATTCTACGAAGGATATGTTGTCCTCTAGATTTGATATAAAAGACCTAGGAGAGGCTGATGTAATATTGGGTATGAAAATTATAAAAACACCACATGGATGTGCATTATCTCAATCATATTGCATTACCAAATTACTTGAAAGGTTCAAGCAGTATAATATAACCATTGCAAAATCACCAGTTGATATGAACCAAAATTGGGTAAAGAACACCAGTGATAGAATATATCAGTTTGAATACTCTCGTATATTAGGAAGTATTATGTAAGTCATGAATTGCACTAGGCCTGATATTGCATAAGTTATAAGCAAGTTGCGTAGATATAGCGGTAATCCTAGCAAACATCGCTGGAAAGAAATAATCAAGGTCCTGGGATATCTAAAGTACACACAAAACTATGTGTTGCAATATGAGAAGTATCCTTAAGTACTAGAAGGATATAGTGATGCCAATTGGATAACTGGCTCAAATGACACAAAATCCACAAGTGGATATGTGTTTACATTAGGAAATGGACCAATCTCGTGGAAATCATCCAAACAGACTTGCATAGCAAGGTCGACAATGGAATCGTAGTTCATTTCTCTAGATAAAGCCGTAGAAGAAGCATATTGGTTTAGGAGTTTCTTGGAAGATATTCCAAATTGTGAAAAACATGTACCTCCAATATGTATACATTGTGATAGTCAATTTGCTATATGAAAGGAAAATAGTACATTGTATAATGGTAAGTCTCGACATATTCATCGTAGACATAAAACCATAAGACATCTTCTCTCAAATGGAGTTATCACTATAGACTATGTAAGGTCAAAGGATAACACAGCGTATCCACTAACAAAAGGTTTGCCAAGAGAGAAAGTTCAAACATTGTCAATGGGAATAGGCTTAAGACCTATGAATTAAAAGTTTTCTGAAACAGATACCCCACCTAGCAAACTGGAGATCCCAAGATCTAGTTTCAAAGGGACAACTAAGTTTAAGATAAACTTGATGGCATTGTTTAATACAAACTATTCCAATGATAATTCAGTGCACAACCCGTCAGAGAATAGGATAAGCTTGACTTTTAATGTTGTCTACACTGTGGTGTTACAAAGAACCAAGTGGGGTATTATGGGATACTCTTTATAGAATCACCTATGTGAGTGCGAAGGCGTCGCTTCAAGAAGAATTGTAAGGACGGATTCTTCGAGCACTCATGAAACCAAGACGGTGTTCATGGAAAAAATGAACAACAACAGAGGAGTTAAAAAGCATTTATCACGTGTTATCTTTATAGACTTACACAAACGACTTATAGTTCAAAGACGATCCAGTCTACTGATTCGCCAGTTAGTTATAACAATAAAACACTAGAAAAATTTAAGGCCTTTTTGCTACATTTACCGGTATGATAAATGTTACACAAAATTTTAGAATAGATTAGATAAACACTCATTCATATAGGGGATTGTTGGAAACAAATGAGTGGATTTTGAAAATTCATTTAGCCCCACATCGGGGAAAACTAACACCTTTGCCACTACTTATACTAAGGCTTGATATGTTATTACAAAAGAAAGAGGAGATGGAAGAGAGAGGCTGTAACGTCCCGTATTTTGGGCGGTCAAATATCTCATTTATTTATTTTAAATATTTTAGATATTAATTGTTTTAATAATTAATTCGAAGATGAACGTTATATATTATAAGTAATGTTTGAGTAAAAAAAAAAACTTGAAATATAATCGCTATGGACTCATTTACAAATGATAAAGTTATAAATATATAGAAACATGCTATCATTTTAGAATCGTATAAAATGTACTTAAACTAAAATATATATATATTTCTTATAACAAGTTAAAATAAGGTTTTTACTTAGGAGAGATTTAGATAACTCAAATAAATTGTGGGTTCTTTTATCGAAGCAAACACATTAGAATGAAATGTTTACTAGAATTATAAAAAACCTTTTAATACAGCTATAAGACTATCCTATATTAGGCATAGTAAAGATGGGATTCTTATTTGTTACATTTTTATATAATCGGTTAAAATAATTTTCGGGTAAACAAATTAAATTTTTAACTAAACAACAATTCCATTTAGATCAGAATGGACACGAAATCTAGGATTAGTTGTAATATAAAACATACAGGCAAAACAAATACGTAAAGGAAACAGATCATACATAGTAAAGCCACAGTAAGACGTTTTTCTCCATATAGACAGTAAACAAGAACGGATATTGAAGCCAATGAAATCAGTAACAGGAAAAACCAAAATAAATATATGAATACATTTATACCATCAATCGAGACATCAAATATACAGAAAATCTTATATAAGATCAGTGCAAAATCTGCAACTTTTATAGACAAGTCGATAAATTTTTTTTACACAGACAATATGTACAGCAGAATTTCATTGTACAGTATGAATTGACAATTCAAATAATGAATGCATAGCCTTGCTGCTTAAGCTATAGGAAAAGCTCGATATGGGAGCAACTAGTACAAGGAAATCCTATTTGCAAATCTTCAACCTATACTGATAAGCACCGCAACCATCAAGGTCTTCGTCACCAGAAATCCGTCCTGTAAAGAAAGAAAAAGGAGAGCTATGAGTCGCTGGAAATTATGAATAGGTATAGGTATAAATAAAAATAAAAATAGAAGAAGAAATATATGCAACAAAATCAAAAACAGATATATATATATATATATATATGTATGTATGTATATATCAATGAATAGAAAGAGAATCAAATCTTTAGACCGAATTCATACAACACTGAAACAGCTAATGGATACATCATATATACGGCAGATTTGTATAATCAAAGCATAGTGAATGAACTATTATAGAACAGTTGGCAACAACTAAGGTCTATGCAAGATAGCTATAAATCAGACAATCAGAAACAGCTAATATATGTTGATATAAACATAAGAATCCCATAAACAAATCCACAAGTATTGTTCTGCCATGCCTCAAGTATAGGCCGTACATGTCACAATTTCAAAATTTTCAAAATGGAAATGACAATACAAATAGCTTCATAGCTCCTACATATGAACAGCTCAATTGTGGTATACGGCTGAAAAGAAATAGCACATGATGATGTAAAAAAACCTTCACACATCTCTGCTAAGTACACACAACTATCAATATATCAATCACCAACAGTTCGGCCTTACATCACAGCTAAAAAGAGTAGGATAGCACCTAGGATTTTGGCACAACTTAGTCTAGCTAGGATTTAACCATTCGTAAATCACTGTCTTCCTTTCTAGTATAAATACAGATTGGGTTCTAAAACGAGATGAACACAGTTTGAACAAAAACCGAATTAAACCCACAAAAGAAACCAAAACAGAAATCAAAATTTGGAGAAAAATACTTAGCTGGGGTGGCGACAGGTTACAGAAACTAAACGATTAGGGTTTGGTCAGCCTTCGTCTTGAATCGATCGTCGAAGGTCCTTCGAAGGTGCGGAAGGGGGATCGATGGACTAGGGGGTCGGAATCTGGACGGCGTCGTCTCTGGTGGAACCGACAGCTGCTGGCCGAAGGCAAAAGGAGATCGGCCATGGAAGTTTACATCGTGGAGTAGGGTTTCTTTTCTTTGTGGCGGCTACGGTTTTTGAGAATGGAAGGACACCGAGGGTTTGAGGGATAAAAGGGAAGCGGGTGGGTTCATTTCGGGTTGGGTTGGACGAGGCCCAAGTCCTCCTTTTTATGGTAAACCCAAGTTTAATTAAAAGTTTTAAAATTCAAATAGCTTATGACTTTGATTATCAATTTAAAATGCATACGAAATCAGATTCAAACGAAACGAAAAACACCGTGACCCTGAAGACGAGTACGACACGATGGATAAGGACTGACAAGGGCAGGTAGCAGCTGTTTTTTTTCAAACGAATTAAACGCTGTTTAATTCGACTAAAACGAGCTGATCTATCGACGAACCAATCAAGGTGAGTTAATTCTCACACCTTCTGGAATACTTTGATGTGATACATTCACAGTAAAATATATTTTACAGTTAACAGTTTAAATTGGTTGATGCGATGGATGCAAATGGGTTGTTATTGTCTGATTGGTTGCAGTTGTTTATTTATTTAATTCGTATATTTTTATCCAACTGACATATGTGATGCAGAGAAGGACAGATTGGAGGGATCCAACCGGATTCCTCAAATTAACTGTATTTTTGATTTGTTGTGTGCATACAAATGAATTATTCACCCTAACTGACACCACACCCTGTTTAAATGTTAATGGTTGAATATATATTCACCGGTGTCGTGTTAAAATCAAACGACAGTGTTGATTTGCTAATTGGCAGTAAATGGCCCTAATGTGTGGTTTTAACGTTGTTCGACTGTTAAGTGAACTGACGTGTTTTAAAGTTATAAATTTATTTATAACTGGATTAGAGTTATTCAATTATTTTATATGGGTATTAAATTTGGAAAATTATATATATATATATATATATATATTTTAAATCGAGTTAAAGGAAATTATTTAAATGTTTTAGACCAGTTGTAACAATAGAAACCCAAGAGATTTACCTACGAGTTGGTAAAACAAGATATTTGTTTTTAAACAATTAAATAGTGATTTTTAAATTAATTAAGTTATTTAATTAATTTAAAAAGGGGAAATGACAAGGGTAATCAGTTAACTGCTAACTGATATGTACTGTTGATAAAACCAAATGTTTTGGTTGAAATTAAAATGAATTAAATTGATTTAAATTCTCTGAATATTCGTTAAACTTGACGAAGGGTTTGAAGTGTTAATTAATCTTCTATTTACTAAAATCAAAAGGGAAAAAAAATCAAATTTGTTAGTGAACGGTGTAAGTCATCATTTAATCAACTTTAAAAAGTGATAATTATTCTATATCAAAATTAACTATTTTTGTATGGTTAATATTAAAGTTAATTATTATTTTAATTAATAATAATTAAAGCAAATGATATTTAAATTGGCATTCAATGGAAAAGTGATTAGTTGGAGTGATGGTTTGGTCAAGGAAGGTAATAAGAATTGAAAAGGGATGTATAATCAAATTATTCAAACGAAATTGGTAAATGTAGTTCGTAAGTGAATATAGAGTTTAAACAAGATTTTTCCCAAATGGTTAAATTGGGAAAAAGGTGGACTCAATTGAAATAAATGTTTGTGAAAGATGAAGTAAGTGAATAATGTTTGAGTAAAGATTATGGTTCGTGAATATTTACTTAATTCAAGGAATTAAGTAAAGGGGTCTTCGAACGAGAAATTCAAATGTGAGAAACAGGTTTAAAACCAGATTTGAAATCAAAAGGGAAATGGGAATTTGATGTAAAGGTTTTAAGAGAGATGATAATATATTTGAAATATGGTAATGGTAAGGGTTTAAAACGAAATATAAGAAATGTTAAATTTTGTATAAGGAAATCCAAGCAAGGTTTGAAAAGGGTTTGAAAACCAAAATGATAAGTAAAGGGTTGTGGTTGGAACGAGGACTTGCTCAATCAAACGAACTAAGCAAGAGGATTTTTGAAAGAGGATTTCAAATAAAGAAAACGATGTTGTAAAACTAGATTGAAATCAAAGTGGCAAATGAGATTGGAATATCAGTGGTTAAGTTACAAACTGGTATTATTCTGAGATAAGGACGTTGTCGATCAAGGTCTGAGAGGTAAATAGAATACCCCAACTTGAACGGCTTCGTTATTATCAAGGAATGATATTGGTTTGAAACGAGTGAAAGGTGGTGTGATTAACGTGATGTCCCATACGTGAAGTACTAAAATGAATGCAGGGTTTTGGGAAATAAATAATATCGTAATATTAGTTTTCAAAAGAAACAAGAATAATGATTTCAAATTACTTTGAACATTTGTTATTCCACTCGAATTGAGCGAGTATAGTATTTGAAATAGAATTAATCAAACACAGTCTTTCAGGAAGTATTGCCATTGCGTACGACTGCTAGCGTAATTCGCAGGGCTGCAGATAGCCTACGGCGGTCGGATGTTTCCTGAGGGAATCAGGCGTAACAATTGTGATCGCTGCGATCTAGAATCGAGCGAATGGAATTAAGTCAAGTATAAATTAATCAATAGTAATAATCAAGTCAAGTTAATCCAACGAATTAAATAAGTCGAGTTAGTCAGGTTGGAGTTTATCAATCAAAGTAAAGCAGTCGGAGTTAATCAGAGAGAATTTGGTTAAATACATTTTAAGAAATCAAGTCGTGTTAAGTGCTGAATCAGAAAATTGATGTTATTCACACATTTGTTATTCGATAGTTAAATCACCGACTATCGAAGTTGACCAATACGCTTGTTGGTATGGAAAGACCGGGATCGAATCCTTATTCGAAAACCATTCCGACCAACAATACGTGAAGATATCGGAAGAGGATCGTGATGGAGCATTGAAGACCATAGATCTTCATAAGTGGAAGAACCACTAACAGTCTCTGAGTCGACGCAGAGATATACTGAGGTTCTGTCATGGTTGAAATCTGTGGGTTGCAAGGACTTCTCGCTACTGATCCATGGGGTGATTCCTATATGTGATGCAGTAGGAGAGTGCCTTCGGTTCATCCTGTTCCTGGATGACTTGTATGGACGGATGTCTGACAGAGTATTTCCAAAGGAATTACATGCGTTGATTTCTCCAAACGTACCATAGTTGATGGTGGAGAAATGGTTATTCTCTAGCCAGATAGCTAGAGTATGTTTGTGGACGTCAATCAAGTATGATCTGGCGGATTTGATGATGTGGCATCTAAAGTATATGATGACCAGATGTGTTCAGACCTCAAGCCTCATCAATCGGGAAAGGACAAAAATCGGACAGGCAGCATGGCTATTTGGGTTGCTCCCATTAGGGTGTATGACCACCTATCTAGAGAAATTCCTTTTTCTTCTTGAATCTATGTTTGATGCTGTCCCTATTCGGGAGGCGGTTGCTGATCCTAACCGTCGGTGGTATACATTCGATACACTCAAAATGAGTGTTCGGTCATGTGAGGGCCGGGTTGTAAGACGTTCTTGTTGAACCCTGTGTATTCGCCTCTAGAGGTACACGTGCGGAAGGTGGTCCCATACCTTGTCATGGTTGGAAACCCAATATCCAATAAGCGCCCGTGGTTTTGATTGTATACTATATATGGGGAGCGTGAGATGCAAGCATTCCTCTAGATTGTTATTTACTTGTGTTTAGACATTATGATAATAATCAGATCAAAGTATTGATTTCGAAATTGGTTTGGGTTATAGTAAGGTAAAAACCGTCCATGTTTATGTGTGAACTGGTCTTACTATTATCCTTTGATTTCGAAAGGATTTTCCAAAGTTAAGAAAGGGTGTGTTGTGTGAATTTATCACTGATAGTATTACAGACTGACCCGGTGTATTTTCTTTTAAACCAAATGTGCTCGAGTCAGACCGAGTATGTTCCAGGTTAGGTTTCGCTTGGAATTTCAGGAGCTGGAAGCAAGAGGCTTCACCGCTAGTTATATAAAGTATTATTCCTCTGTGACTGATATATGTGTACTCTGATGATTGGTATGTATATACTATTTATTTCTATAAAGAGATTTGACATTATAATTTATTCGTTTCGCTGTGAGATTCTGATGTGTTCTTCTTCTTTCTTTCTTTTTCTCACCCTCTAATTTCTTTCTCATGACAATCCAGTGTTTTCGATGCTTGAATAGTCGACATGGTGATTTGATGTCGATATTCGGGGTCGAAAAATCCCTGGGTCGTTACAGTGGTATCAGAGCTATTGGTTTAGAATAACCTTGGCTCTGTGGTATAACTCGATAGAGATGGGGTTAGTAGCACCCCAGATCGAGATTGAGTGTATATATATATAAGAGCGTAATTGTAAATTTTATATACAAACGTTTGTATTGTGTTTATTGACCGGCTCGAGTGTTGAGAAACATTGGACTGGAAAATGAATACAGTATTGTTTTGTTAAGGGGGTAAATGAAATAATTTTACCCAAATTATATTTTTATTAGAAAAGAAATAATTTTCTCAATTTATTGAGGTATTGGTGTATTTGATGTGGTTGTCGATTTGGATAAATTCAATTTGATTAAGGATTTGAATTAGAACTTAGCTTGGCTAAGTGGAATGAAATATAATAAAACAAGTTTGCAATTTGGGAATTGATGGGGTAATAAATAAATGGAAATCGATTGGATATTCCAACATGTCAACGAGAGTAAATATTAATATTGAATATAAATGGTTAATAAAAGGTGGTTGTTTTGGTTAAGTTGTTGTGCATTAAATGATTAGTGGTTAGTTCGGTTAAATATAAATCCATGAACGATTTAATGAAAAAATAAAGTCAATGGGTTAGAAGCATTCCTTCTGTCTTAGCAATTTCGAGGACGAAATTATTTTAAGGGGGGAAGAATGTAACGTCCCGTATTTTGGGCGGTCAAATATCTCATTTATTTATTTTAAATATTTTAAATATTAATTGTTTTAATAATTAATTCGAAGATGAACGTTATATATTATAAGTAATATTTGAGTAAAAAAAACTTGAAATATAATCGCTATGGACTCATTTACAAATGATAAAGTTATAAATATATAGAAACCTGCTATCATTTTAGAATCGTATAAAATGTACTTAAACTAAAATATATATATTTATTTATTTCTTAAAACAAGTTAAAATAAGGTTTTTACTTAGGAGAGATTTAGATAACTCAAATAAATTGTGGGTTCTTTTATCGAAGCAAACACATTAGAATGAAATGTTTACTAGAATTATAAAAAACCTTTTAATACAGTTATAAGACTATCCTATATTAGGCATAGTAAAGATGGGATTCTTATTTGTTACATTTTTATATAATCGGTTAAAATAATTTTCGGGTAAACAAATTAAATTTTTAACTAAACAACAATTCCATTTAGATCAGAATGGACACGAAATCTAGGATTAGTTGTAATATAAAACATACAGGCAAAACAAATACGTAAAGGAAACAGATCATACATAGTAAAGCCACAGTAAGACGTTTTTCTCCATATAGACAGTAAACAAGAACGGATATTGAAGCCAATGAAATCAGTAACAGGAAAAACCAAAATAAATATATGAATACATTTATACCATCAATCGAGACATCAAATATACAGAAAATCTTATATAAGATCAGTGCAAAATCTGCAACTTTTATAGACAAGTCGATAAATTTTTTTTTACAAAGACAATATGTACAGCAGAATTTCATTGTACAGTATGAATTGACAATTCAAATAATGAATGCATAGCCTTGCTGCTTAAGCTATAGGAAAAGCTCGATATGGGAGCAACTAGTACAAGGAAATCCTATTTGCAAATCTTCAACCTATACTGATAAGCACCGCAACCATCAAGGTCTTCGTCACCAGAAATCCGTCCTGTAAAGAAAGAAAAAGGAGAGCTATGAGTCGCTGGAAATTATGAATAGGTATAGGTATAAATAAAAATAAAAATAGAAGAAGAAATATATGCAACAAAATCAAAAACAGATATATATATATATATATATATGTATATATCAATGAATAGAAAGAGAATCAAATCTTTAGACCGAATTCATACAACACTGAAACAGCTAATGGATACATCATATATACGGCAGATTTGTATAATCAAAGCATAGTGAATGAACTATTATAGAACAGTTGGCAACAACTAAGGTCTATGCAAGATAGCTATAAATCAGACAATCAGAAACAGCTAATATATATTGATATAAACATAAGAATCCCATATACAAATCCACAAGTATTGTTCTGCCATGCCTCAAGTATAGGCCGTACATGTCACAATTTCAAAATTTTCAAAATGGAAATGACAATACAAATAGCTTCATAGCCCCTACATATGAACAGCTCAATTGTGGTATACGGTGAAAAGAAATAGCACATGATGATGTAACAAAAACCTTCACACATCTCTGCTAAGTACACACAACTATCAATATATCAATCACCAACAGTTCGGCCTTACATCACAGCTAAAACGAGTAGGACAACACCTAGGATTTTGGCACAACTTAGTCTAGCTAGGATTTAACCATTCGTAAATCACTGTTTTCCTTTCTAATATAAATACAGATTGGGTTCTAAAACGAGATGAACACAGTTTGAACAAAAATCGAATTAAACCCACAAAAGAAACCAAAACAGAAATCAAAATTTGGAGAAAAATACTTAGCTGGGGTGGCGACAGGTTACAGAAACTAAACGATTAGGGTTTGGTCAGCCTTCGTCTTGAATCGATCGTCGAAGGTCCTTCGAAGGTGCGGAAGGGGGATCGATGGACTAGGGGGTCGGAATCTGGACGGCGTCGTCTCTGGTGGAACCGACAGCTGCTGGCCGAAGGCAAAAGGAGATCGGCCATGGAAGTTTACATCGTGGAGTAGGGTTTCTTTTCTTTGTGGCGGCTACGGTTTTTGAGAATGGAAGGACACCGAGGGTTTGAGGGATAAAAGGGAAGCGGGTGGGTTCATTTCGGGTTGGGTTGGACGAGGCCCAAGTCCTCCTTTTTATGGTAAACCCAAGTTTAATTAAAAGTTTTAAAATTCAAATAGCTTATGACTTTGATTATCAATTTAAAATGCATACGAAATCAGATTCAAACGAAACGAAAAACACCGTGACCCTGAAGACGAGTACGACACGATGGATAAGGACTGAGCAGGGCAGGTAGCAGCTGATTTTTTTTCAAACAAATTAAACGCTGTTTAATTCGACTAAAACGAGCTGATCTATCGACGAACCAATCAAGGTGAGTTAATTCTCACACCTTCTGGAATACTTTGATGTGATACATTCACAGTAAAATATATTTTACAGTTAACAGTTTAAATTGGTTGATGCGATGGATGCAAATGGGTTGTTATTGTCTGATTGGTTGCAGTTGTTTATTTATTTAATTCGTATATTTTTATCCAACTGACATATGTGATGCAGAGAAGGACAGATTGGAGGGATCCAACCGGATTCCTCAAATTAACTGTATTTTTGATTTGTTGTGTGCATACAAATGAATTATTCACCCTAACTGACACCACACCCTGTTTAAATGTTAATGGTTGAATATATATTCACCGGTGTCGTGTTAAAATCAAACGACAGTGTTGATTTGCTAATTGGCAGTAAATGGCCCTAATGTGTGGTTTTAACGTTGTTCGACTGTTAAGTGAACTGACGTGTTTTAAAGTTATAAATTTATTTATAACTGGATTAGAGTTATTCAATTATTTTATATGGGTATTAAATTTGGAAAATTATATATATATATATATTTTAAATCGAGTTAAAGGAAATTATTTAAATGTTTTAGACCAGTTGTAACAATAGAAACCCAAGAGATTTACCTACGAGTTGGTAAAACAAGATATTTGTTTTTAAACAATTAAATAGTGATTTTTAAATTAATTAAGTTATTTAATTAATTTAAAAAGGGGAAATGACAAGGGTAATCAGTTAACTGCTAACTGATATGTACTGTTGATAAAACCAAATGTTTTAGTTGAAATTAAAATGAATTAAATTGATTTAAATTCTCTGAATATTCGTTAAACTTGACGAAGGGTTTGAAGTGTTAATTAATCTTCTATTTACTAAAATCAAAAGGGAAAAAAATCAAATTTGTTAGTGAACGGAGTAAGTCATCATTTAATCAACTTTAAAAAGTGATAATTATTCTATATCAAAATTAACTATTTTTGTATGGTTAATATTAAAGTTAATTATTATTTTAATTAATAATAATTAAAGCAAATGATATTTAAATTGGCATTTAATGGAAAAGTGATTAGTTGGAGTGATGGTTTGGTCAAGGAAGGTAATAAGAATTGAAAAGGGATGTATAATCAAATTATTCAAACGAAATTGGTAAATGTAGTTCGTAAGTGAATATAGAGTTTAAACAAGATTTTTCCCAAATGGTTAAATTGGGAAAAAGGTGGACTCAATTGAAATAAATGTTTGTGAAAGATGAAGTAAGTGAATAATGTTTGAGTAAAGATTATGGTTCGTGAATATTTACTTAATTCAAGGAATTAAGTAAAGGGGTCTTTGAACGAGAAATTCAAATGTGAGAAACAGGTTTAAAACCAGATTTGAAATCAAAAGGGAAATGGGAATTTGATGTAAAGGTTTTAAGAGAGATGATAATATATTTGAAATATGGTAATGGTAAGGGTTTAAAACGAAATATAAGAAATGTTAAATTTTGTATAAGGAAATCCAAGCAAGGTTTGAAAAGGGTTTGAAAACCAAAATGATAAGTAAAGGGTTGTGGTTGGAACGAGGACTTGCTCAATCAAACGAACTAAGCAAGAGGATTTTTGAAAGAGGATTTCAAATAAAGAAAACGATGTTGTAAAACTAGATTGAAATCAAAGTGGCAAATGAGATTGGAATATCAGTGGTTAAGTTACAAACTGGTATTATTCTGAGATAAGGACGTTGTCGATCAAGGTCTGAGAGGTAAATAGAATACCCCAACTTGAACGGCTTCGTTATTATCAAGGAATGATATTGGTTTGAAACGAGTGAAAGGTGGTGTGATTAACGTGATGTCCCATACGTGAAGTACTAAAATGAATGCAGGGTTTTGGGAAATAAATAATATCGTAATATTAGTTTTCAAAAGAAACAAGAATAATGATTTCAAATTACTTTGAACATTTGTTATTCAACTCGAATTGAGCGAGTATAGTATTTGAAATAGAATTAATCAAACACAGTCTTTCAGGAAGTATTGCCATTGCGTACGACTGCTAGCGTAATTCGCAGGGCTGCAGATAGCCTACGGCGGTCGGATGTTTCCTGAGGGAATCAGGCGTAACAATTGTGATCGCTGCGATCTAGAATCGAGCGAATGGAATTAAGTCAAGTATAAATTAATCAATAGTAATAATCAAGTCAAGTTAATCCAACGAATTAAATAAGTCGAGTTAGTCAGGTTGGAGTTTATCAATCAAAGTAAAGCAGTCGGAGTTAATCAGAGAGAATTTGGTTAAATACATTTTAAGAAATCAAGTCGTGTTAAGTGCTGAATCAGAAAATTGATGTTATTCACACATTTGTTATTCGATAGTTAAATCACCGACTATCGAAGTTGACCAATACGCTTGTTGGTATGGAAAGACCGGGATCGAATCCTTATTCGAAAACCATTCCGACCAACAATACGTGAAGATATCGGAAGAGGATCGTGATGGAGCATTGAAGACCATAGATCTTCATAAGTGGAAGAACCACTAATAGTCTCTGAGTCGACGCAGAGATATACTGAGGTTCTGTCATGGTTGAAATCTGTGGGTTGCAAGGACTTCTCGCTACTGATCCATGGGGTGATTCCTATATGTGATGCAGTAGGAGAGTGCCTTCGGTTCATCCTGTTCCTGGATGACTTGTATGGACGGATGTCTGACAGAGTATTTCCAAAGGAATTACATGCGTTGATTTCTCCAAACGTACCATAGTTGATGGCGGAGAAATGGTTATTCTCTAGCCAGATAGCTAGAGTATGTTTGTGGACGTCAATCAAGTATGATCTGGCGGATTTGATGATGTGGCATCTAAAGTATATGATGACCAGATGTGTTCAGACCTCAAGCCTCATCAACCGGGAAAGGACAAAAATCGGACAGGCAGCATGGCTATTTGGGTTGCTCCCATTAGGGTGTATGACCACCTATCTAGAGAAATTCCTTTTTCTTCTTGAATCTATGTTTGATGCTGTCCCTATTCGGGAGGCGGTTGCTGATCCTAACCGTCGGTGGTATACATTCGATACACTCAAAATGAGTGTTCGGTCATGTGAGGGCCGGGTTGTAAGACGTTCTTGTTGAACCCTGTGTATTCGCCTCTAGAGGTACACGTGCGGAAGGTGGTCCCATACCTTGTCATGGTTGGAAACCCAATATCCAATAAGCGCCCGTGGTTTTGATTGTATACTATATATGGGGAACGTGAGATGCAAGCATTCCTCTAGATTGTTATTTACTTGTGTTTAGACATTATGATAATAATCAGATCAAAGTAATGATTTCGAAATTGGTTTGGGTTATAGTAAGGTAAAAACCGTCCATGTTTATGTGTGAACTGGTCTTACTATTATCCTTTGATTTCGAAAGGATTTTCCAAAGTTAAGAAAGGGTGTGTTGTGTGAATTTATCACTGATAGTATTACAGACTGACCCGGTGTATTTTCTTTTAAACCAAATGTGCTCGAGTCAGACCGAGTATGTTCCAGGTTAGGTTTCGCTTGGAATTTCAGGAGCTGGAAGCAAGAGGCTTCACCGCTAGTTATATAAAGTATTATTCCTCTGTGACTGATATATGTGTACTCTGATGATTGGTATGTATATACTATTTATTTGTGTAAAGAGATTTGACATTATAATTTATTCGTTTCGCTGTGAGATTCTGATGTGTTCTTCTTCTTTCTTTCTTTTTCTCACCCTCTAATTTCTTTCTCATGACAATCCAGTGTTTTCGATGCTTGAATAGTCGACATGGTGATTTGATGTCGATATTCGGGGTCGAAAAATCCCTGGGTCGTTACAGTGGTATCAGAGCTATTGGTTTAGAATAACCTTGGCTCTGTGGTATAACTCGATAGAGATGGGGTTAGTAGCACCCCAGATCGAGATTGAGTGTATATATATATGAGAGCGTAATTGTAAATTTTATATACAAACGTTTGTATTGTGTTTATTGACCGGCTCGAGTGTTGAGAAACATTGGACTGGAAAATGAATACAGTATTGTTTTGTTAAGGGGGTAAATGAAATAATTTTACCCAAATTATATTTTTATTAGAAAAGAAATAATTTTCTCAATTTATTGAGGTATTGGTGTATTTGATGTGGTTGTCGATTTGGATAAATTCAATTTGATTAAGGATTTGAATTAGAACTTAGCTTGGCTAAGTGGAATGAAATATAATAAAACAAGTTTGCAATTTGGGAATTGATGGGGTAATAAATAAATGGAAATCGATTGGATATTCCAACATGTCAACGAGAGTAAATATTAATATTGAATATAAATGGTTAATAAAAGGTGGTTGTTTTGGTTAAGTTGTTGTGCATTAAATGATTAGTGGTTAGTTCGGTTAAATATAAATCCATGAACGATTTAATGAAAAAATAAAGTCAATGGGTTAGAAGCATTCCTTCTGTCTTAGCAATTTCGAGGACGAAATTATTTTAAGGGGGGAAGAATGTAACGTCCCGTATTTTGGGCGGTCAAATATCTCATTTATTTATTTTAAATATTTTAAATATTAATTGTTTTAATAATTAATTCGAAGATGAACGTTATATATTATAAGTAATATTTGAGTAAAAAAAACTTGAAATATAATCGCTATGGACTCATTTACAAATGATAAAGTTATAAATATATAGAAACCTGCTATCATTTTAGAATCGTATAAAATGTACTTAAACTAAAATATATATATATTTATTTATTTCTTAAAACAAGTTAAAATAAGGTTTTTACTTAGGAGAGATTTAGATAACTCAAATAAATTGTGGGTTCTTTTATCGAAGCAAACACATTAGAATGAAATGTTTACTAGAATTATAAAAAACCTTTTAATACAGTTATAAGACTATCCTATATTAGGCATAGTAAAGATGGGATTCTTATTTGTTACATTTTTATATAATCGGTTAAAATAATTTTCGGGTAAACAAATTAAATTTTTAACTAAACAACAATTCCATTTAGATCAGAATGGACACGAAATCTAGGATTAGTTGTAATATAAAACATACAGGCAAAACAAATACGTAAAGGAAACAGATCATACATAGTAAAGCCACAGTAAGACGTTTTTCTCCATATAGACAGTAAACAAGAACGGATATTGAAGCCAATGAAATCAGTAACAGGAAAAACCAAAATAAATATATGAATACATTTATACCATCAATCGAGACATCAAATATACAGAAAATCTTATATAAGATCAGTGCAAAATCTGCAACTTTTATAGACAAGTCGATAAAATTTTTTTTACACAGACAATATGTACAGCAGAATTTCATTGTACAGTATGAATTGACAATTCAAATAATGAATGCATAGCCTTGCTGCTTAAGCTATAGGAAAAGCTCGATATGGGAGCAACTAGTACAAGGAAATCCTATTTGCAAATCTTCAACCTATACTGATAAGCACCGCAACCATCAAGGTCTTCGTCACCAGAAATCCGTCCTGTAAAGAAAGAAAAAGGAGAGCTATGAGTCGCTGGAAATTATGAATAGGTATAGGTATAAATAAAAATAAAAATAGAAGAAGAAATATATGCAACAAAATCAAAAACAGATATATATATATATGTATATATCAATGAATAGAAAGAGAATCAAATCTTTAGACCGAATTCATACAACACTGAAACAGCTAATGGATACATCATATATACGGCAGATTTGTATAATCAAAGCATAGTGAATGAACTATTATAGAACAGTTGGCAACAACTAAGGTCTATGCAAGATAGCTATAAATCAGACAATCAGAAACAGCTAATATATATTGATATAAACATAAGAATCCCATATACAAATCCACAAGTATTGTTCTGCCATGCCTCAAGTATAGGCCGTACATGTCACAATTTCAAAATTTTCAAAATGGAAATGACAATACAAATAGCTTCATAGCTCCTACATATGAACAGCTCAATTGTGGTATACGGTGAAAAGAAATAGCACATGATGATGTAACAAAAACCTTCACACATCTCTGCTAAGTACACACAACTATCAATATATCAATCACCAACAGTTCGGCCTTACATCACAGCTAAAACGAGTAGGACAACACCTAGGATTTTGGCACAACTTAGTCTAGCTAGGATTTAACCATTCGTAAATCACTGTTTTCCTTTCTAATATAAATACAGATTGGGTTCTAAAACGAGATGAACACAGTTTGAACAAAAATCGAATTAAACCCACAAAAGAAACCAAAACAGAAATCAAAATTTGGAGAAAAATACTTAGCTGGGGTGGCGACAGGTTACAGAAACTAAACGATTAGGGTTTGGTCAGCCTTCGTCTTGAATCGATCGTCGAAGGTCCTTCGAAGGTGCGGAAGGGGGATCGATGGACTAGGGGGTCGGAATCTGGACGGCGTCGTCTCTGGTGGAACCGACAGCTGCTGGCCGAAGGCAAAAGGAGATCGGCCATGGAAGTTTACATCATGGAGTAGGGTTTCTTTTCTTTGTGGCGGCTACGGTTTTTGAGAATGGAAGGACACCGAGGGTTTGAGGGATAAAAGGAAAGCGGGTGGGTTCATTTCGGGTTGGGCTGGACGAGACCCAAGTCCACCTTTTTATAGTAAACCCAAGTTTAATTAAAAGTTTTAAAATCCAAATAGCTTATGACTTTGATTATCAATTTAAAATGCATACGAAATCAGATTCAAATGAAACGAAAAACACCGTGACCCTGAAGACGAGTACGACACGATGGATAAGGACTGACAAGGGCAGGTAGCAGCTGATTTTTTTTCAAACGAATTAAACGCTGTTTAATTCGACTAAAACGAGCTGATCTATCAACGAACCAATCAAGGTGAGTTAATTCTCACACCTTCTGGAATACTGTGATGTGATACATTCACAGTAAAATATATTTTACAGTTAACAGTTTTAATTGGTTGATGCGATGGATGCAAATGGGTTGTTATTGTCTGATTGGTTGCAGTTGTTTATTTATTTAATTCGTATATTTTTACCCAACTGACATATGTGATGCAGAGAAGGACAGATTGGAGGGATCCAACCGGATTCCTCAAATTAACTGTATTTTTGATTTGTTGTGTGCATACAAATGAATTATTCACCCTGACTGACACCACACCCTGTTTAAATGTTAATGGTTGAATATATATTCACCGGTGTCGTGTTAAAATCAAACGACAGTGTTGATTTGCTAATTGGCAGTAAATGGCCCTAATGTGTGGTTTTAACGTTGTTCGACTGTTAAGTGAACTGACGTGTTTTAAAGTTATAAATTTATTTATAACTGGATTAGAGTTATTCAATTATTTTATATGGGTATTAAATTTGGAAAATTATATATATTTTAAATCGAGATAAAGGAAATTATTTAAATGTTTTAGACCAATTGTAACAATAGAAACCCAAGAGATTTACCTACGAGTTGGTAAAACAAGATATTTGTTTTTAAACAATTAAATAGGGATTTTTAAATTAATTAAGTTATTTAATTAATTTAAAAAGGGGAAATGACAAGGGTAATCAGTTTACTGCTAACTGATATGTACTGTTGATAAAACCAAATGTTTTGGTTGAAATTAAAATGAATTAAATTGATTTAAATTCTCTGAATATTCGTTAAACTTGACGAAGGGTTTGAAGTGTTAATTAATCTTCGATTTACTAAAATCAAAAGGGAAAAAATCAAATTTGTTAGTGAACGGAGTAAGTCATCATTTAATCAACTTTAAAAAGTGATAATTATTATATATAAAAATTAACTATTTTTGTATGGTTAATATTAAAGTTAATTATTATTATAATTAATAATAATTAAAGCAAATGATATTTAAATTGGCATTCAATGGAAAAGTGATTAGTTGGAGTTAAGGTTTGGTCAAGGAAGGTAATAAGAATTGAAAAGGGATGTATAATCAAATTATTCAAACGAAATTGGTAAATGCAGTTCGTAAGTGAATATAGAGTTTAAACAAGATTTTTCCCAAATGGTTAAATTGGGAAAAAGGTGGACTCAATTGAAATAAATGTTTGTGAAAGATGAAATAAGTGAATAATGTTTGAGTAAAGATTATGGTTCGTGAATATTTACTTAATTCAAGGAATTAAGTAAAGGGGTCTTTGAACGAGAAATTCAAATGTGAGAAACAGGTTTAAAACCAGATTTGAAATCAAAAGGGAAATGGGAATTTGATGTAAAGGTTTTAAGAGAGATGATAATATATTTTAAATATGGTAATGGTAAGGGTTTAAAATGAAATATAAGAAATGTTAAATTTTGTATAAGGAAATCCAAGCAAGGTTTGAAAAGGGTTTGAAAACCAAAATGATAAGTAAAGGGTTGTGGTTGGAACGAGGACTTGCTCAATCAAACGAACTAAGCAAGAGGATTTTTGAAAGAGGATTTCAAATAAAGAAAACGATGTTGTAAAACTAGATTGAAATCAAAGTGGCAAATGAGATTGGAATATCAGTGGTTAAGTTACAAACTGGTATTATTCTGAGATAAGGACGTTGTCGATCAAGGTCTGAGAGGTAAATAGAATACCCCAACTTGAACGGCTTCGTTATTATCAAGGAATGATATTTTGAAACGAGTGAAAGGTGGTGTGATTAACGTGATGTCCCATACGTGAAGTACTAAAATGAATGTAGGGTTTTGGGAAATAAATAATATCGTAATATTAGTTTTCAAAAGAAATAAGAATAATGATTTCAAATTACTTTGAACATTTGTTATTCAACTCGAATTGAGCGAGTATAGTATTTGAAATAGAATTAATCAAACACAGTCTTTCAGGAAGTATTGCCATTGCGTACGACTGCTAGCGTAATTCGCAGGGTTGCAGATAGCCTACGACGGTCGGATGTTTCCTGACGGAATCAGGCATAACCATTGTGATCGCTGCGATCTAGAATCGAGCGAATGGAATTAAGTCAAGTATAAATTAATTAATAGTAATAATCAAGTCAAGTTAATCCAACGAATTAAATAAGTGGAGTTAGTCAGGTTGGAGTTTATCAATCAAAGTAAAGCAGTCAGAGTTAATCAGAGAGAATTTGGTTAAATACATTTTAAGAAATCAAGTCGTGTTAAGTGCTGAATCAGAAAATTGATGTTATTCACACATTTGTTATTCGATAGTTAAATCACCGACTATCGAAGTTGACCAATACGCTTGTTGGTATGGAAAGACCGGGATCGATTCCTTATTCCAAAACCATTCCGACCAACAATACGTGAAGATATCGGAAGAGGATCGTGATGGAGCATTGAAGACCATAGATCTGCATAAGTGGAAGAACCACTAACAGTCTCTGAGTCGACGCAGAGATATACTGAGGTTCTGTCATGGTTGAAATCTGTGGGTTGCAAGGACTTCTCGCTACTGATCCATGGGGTGATTCCTATATGTGATGCAGTAGGAGAGTGCCTTCGGTTCATCCTGTTCCTGGATGACTTGTATGGACGGATGTCTGACAGAGTATTTCCAAAGGAATTACATGCGTTGATTTCTCCAAACGTACCATAGTTGATGGCAGAGAAATGGTTATTCTCTAGCCAGATAGCTAGAGTATGTTTGTGGACGTCAATCAAGTATGATCTGGCGGATCTGATGATGTGGCATCTAAAGTATATGATGACCAGATGTGTCCAGACCTCAAGCCTCATCAACCGGGAAAGGACAAAAATCGGGCAGGCAGCATGGCCATGTGGGTCGCTCCCATTAGGGTGTATGACCACCTATCTAGAGAAATTCCTTTTTCTTCTTGAATCTATGTTTGATGCTGTCCCTATTCGGGAGGCGGTTGCTGATCCTAACCGTCGGTGGTATACATTCGATACACTCAAGCGAAATGAGTGGTCAGTCATGTGAGGGCCGGGTTGTAAGACGTTCTTGTTGAACCCTGTGTATTCGCCTCTAGAGGTACACGTGCGGAAGGTGGTCCCATACCTTGTCATGGTTGGAAACCCAATATCCAATAAGCGCCCGCGGTTTTGATTGTATACTATATATGGGGAGCGTGAGTGTAACACCCCAACCTCCGCCAGAGTAACTCTTGCAAGCACACTGGCTTTGGAGAGGCGTTAAACAAGGTAAACATGCATGCAGATATCACAAGACAGAACATATAAGTAAAACAGAGTAGTAAAGCAGCGGATAAAACTTAGCATTTCAAAACCATAGTCATGTTACAACAAAGTACTTGGTTATTATTCTCCAACAACAAAGTCTAGGTAAAAGCATAAACTGAAAAACTGAAATACATAAAGTACTATCCCCAAAATGAAGTGATAAACCATAGCTGGCTCAATGTCCAAAACCGTACATGAGCAAATCCAGTAAGCAAGTTGTAAAGATCCAAGCTAAGCTCCAATGTTCCCACCCTGAGGACCTGAGGGGGGGGGGGGACGGAAGAAAAGAGGCGAAAGAAAACAGGTCAGTCAAAAAGACTGGTAAGCTGTACTACTATTTGTCCATGAACTAGTAAAGTTAACTAGCATGAGAAGCTGAGATGAACATAAGGATAACAACATACTGGCATAATGATTAACTAACAAGGTAGATAAAGGTGTCATTGCATACTCAAGGTTAAGTTTTACACCACGGGTGTACTAGCATTCTAACATGTCAAGTAAAAACAAGAATTGATCCCTTGGCCCAAGCTTGGCCCAATATCATGAGATGACCTAAATCAAGGTCCAACTACACGGTCTAGTCGATCGGCTCCCTATAAGCATAACTCGTCAAGTGTCGGTGTCATACGGCCCAAACATGCAATGTAGCTAACTGCGCTAGGTCCACCCCAGGGTGTATCAAGTCCTAGGGTGTAGACCTCGGACACCAATCAAGTATGCACAGTCTAGATCTACTGGTACCCGTGCCTGATTCTCCAACTCCGGACTATGTGCACGACCATAGTCCGCCTGGACCTACACCGGCGTACCTACTCAGCCGTCGTTTTGGTCGCTTACATGTCAGCCCAGTAATCGTGCCCCCACCCTAGCCTAGTCCTAGGGTCTTATGATACTATCAAGAGGGTTACTGCTGCAAAGGACCACGCAACTAGGGTTTCCTAATGGGTTAAATGTGGTTAACCCGATCCAAACGTGGATTAAATTGGTTAAGTGTACCCAAGGTTCATGACTTAACCCTGATTAACCCATCAAGCCCAAATTGGTTAAGTATCAAGTGGACCATGACTTAACCCTAATCAGGAGGCTTTAATTACCTTAATGTGCTTTAACCTCTCACATTAGACCTTGTTGTGGTTACTAGTTAAGCCGGGCGGGTCCGGGTAGCTTTACACCACAACTTGGTCTAACCTCGGGTTCGAGCACAACGTGACCAACTTCTCACATTGGGTCCTATTGTTTGTAGCCACTAGTTAAGCCGGGCGGGTCCGGGTAGATTTATGCTACAAACTCAACCCAACCTCGAGTTGGCCACACTCATATTTTCTAAGTGTCATGTCCATTATGTTTCCAAAACATAATTACCAGTTAACATATCACGTTATGTTAAAAAAACCTTGTTTATGTCATAATGTTACCCAACCCCAACGTAATCCCATCGTTTGCATAATCGCATCAACGCATAAAGGATAAAATAGGGAACTTGGCATAATTATGTCAAAAAGGTGTTGAAGCCACAAGTTTATCATGGTGGCATATGAAATGTACATATGTTCATATACTTGCATATTGCATTATTAGGCTTCAAAAGCATGCATAAAACCAAACTTAGCATATGAGTGATACATGGTGATAAATGACATGTAGAAGTTGCTAGATGTTCGCATTTAGCCTCACATGCAAGTTATCATAAGGGATATGATAACTTCTATGTTGCCAAAATGCAACCTTTAACATAAAGCTTGAAGCTTTAAGCTCACAATCTCAAGTTTAACTTGCATAACATGATAACATGATCAACCCAAACTTGCATAACATAGCAACATGTGTCATACATAATGATTAAACCAACTCGCATAATGATCATCCAAACTTGCATATAATGATCAACCAAACTTGCATATAATGATCAACCAAACTTGCATATAATGATGATACCCCAAACTTGCATATCATAATGATCAACCCCAAACTTGCATCATTCATTTAACTTTAGAGTTCAAGAAAAGAAAGTAGAAAAGGGCTTACAATGCTATGAAGACACAAATAAATATTTATTATAAAGATTGAGACGAAGCCCTTATGCAACCACCCAAATATGCACGCTCCAAATGAAAAACCCTTGAGCCAAATCAATAAAAATCCTCGCTTTGTAATAGAAATGTTGCAACTTGACTTGAATGCAAACTAAGAACACTCATACAAGCTTGAAAATACTTGTATGCACTCAAAATCTCTCATATAAATGAACTTAGAAATTTTAGCATGAGAGTGGAGGCCATGAGAGGAACAAATTTGACA
This sequence comes from Allium sativum, assembly GCA_030737875.1. Taxonomy (NCBI): domain Eukaryota; kingdom Viridiplantae; phylum Streptophyta; class Magnoliopsida; order Asparagales; family Amaryllidaceae; genus Allium; species Allium sativum. Next base: position 297,479,700 of record CM060925.1, on the reverse strand, counting down.
TAGTTTAGTTGTAGGATTGAATAATGGTGATTTAGGATAGGTTTAGGGGTATTTTTATAGAAGATTAGGATAGTATTAGCCATAGGATTAACCCTAGATTCAATCCAAGCCATCAAATCCCGTCACAAGCCTCCAAAACAAGTCAAAACAGCCAAAATGGGTGCACCAGGTTGCCTGGGCCGACCAGGCAGGTCGACTCCCAGGTCGACCCTGGGGTCGACTCCCCAATCGACCTGGGGGGGAGGTCGACTCCCCAGTCGACCCCCAGGTCGACCCCCCTGGGTCTGGGGGGAATTTTCCCGCCACTTCTGATTTTCTGAAATTTAAATCTGTTTTGAATTTGAATTTTTCGTGAAACTTCGCGAGGCCATATCTTGGTCATACGGACTCCGATTTTCGAAAACTCAGACTCTATTTCGCGTATTTTTCCGAGACGAACGCAATGGCACAGTTCGTTTCCCTTGATTCAGATTTTACAGTTTAATTCTGCTTGATTTATGTTATAACATGTTATTCAAAAATACGGGTTGTTACAGTGAGATGCAAGCATTCCTCTAGATTGTTATTTACTTGTGTTTAGACATTATGATAATAATCAAATCAAAGTATTGATTTCGAAATTGGTTTGGGTTATAGTAAGGTAAAAACCTCCATGTTTATGTGTGAACTTGTCTTACTAGTATCCTTTGATTTCGAAAGGATTTTCCAAAGTTAAGCAAGGGTGTGTTGTGTGAATTTATCACTGATAGTATTCCAGACTGACCCGGTGTATTTTGTTTTAAACCAAATGTGCTCGGGTCAGACCAAGTATGTTCCAGGTTAGGTTTCGCTTGGAATTTCAGGAGCTGGAAGCAGGAGGCTTCACCGCTAGTTACATAAAGTATTATTCCGCTGTGACTGATATCTGTGTACTCTGATGATTGGTATGTATATACTATTTCTTTGTATAAAGAGATTTGACATTATAATTTATTCGTTCCACTGTGAGATTCTGATGTGTTCTTCTTTCTTCTATTCTAATATTTCTTTCTTTCTTTTCCTCACCCTATAATTTCTTTCTCATGACAATCCAGTGTTTTCGATGCTTGAATAGTCGACATGGTGATTTGATGTCGATATTCGGGGTCGAAAAATCCCTGGGTCGTTACGGAGGCAATGGCATGAACTATGGCATGATAAGCATTCACATTAATATTTAATGGTCAAAAGATAGGGCCTTGGGGCTCTTGGGGTCTGGTCATTAATTGGGCCTCCGAATGCGATGGGCTTGCCGCGCTGCGAACATCATATTTTTTGAATTCGGCGTGCAAAAGCCAACGGAAATATCTATTGGTAAAGCGTTGCAACCATTCCAGCAGTCATGACCGTTGCCTTTCGAACAGTGGCGTCCCTTCATGAATAGGTGCCTCTTCACAACCTATATACAGGCCTGCGAGAATCAAAAAATAGATACAACAGTTTTAATTCTGATTTCTCTCCTCTTCATCTTCTTCCAACTGCTTTGTTCTGAGATTAAAACTATCTTGCATTTGTCGTTGCTTCGCCTGCTGCACTATATGGCGAAGTTGATCCGTTTTATCTTTGGAATCGATTTGCATCAAAGCCCTCAACTGCTTCGAAGGTGCGCAAATACGATTTTAGGAAATAGTCAGTTTCGGACTAGACTTGGATTATAAACTTAGCAATCTCTAATCAACTACTACGGTATATCCTTTTCGCATTTGAAACTTTGCATTAACAATTTTCCAAATTACTAAAAATCTGGTATCCTTATATCAAGACAGAATTCGTATTGTCTGATAACAGGTTCCACATCCATGTCTCAGCCAAATACCCAATGTTTTTCAAACATTCCACTGGCCCCTCTTTATCCACAATTCTTCAATCTACTCTCTGCCTTTGATGAACCGAACTTATCATCACTAATCCCAAGTGGTAACAACCATAAAAGGCCCCTCCATATGAAAATGTTACGTCGTGCCGCTGACCAAACTATCCCTCATAAAGAGTCCATCTCTACGCTATCATCACTCCTCATTGGCAACTGTACTGATACCTTCGCCCTCAATAGCACAAATCCCACTTCAACTTTCCCCGATCTGATTTAATATCTAGTTATTCTATACTTCCATCGACCACATGCTGTGTGTATGCCTTATGCGAGTCCGAGTCCCTTTATCCAAGCCTTTATCAGTGTATTCCTGTACCTTAGTTGCTCAAATATGCCACAGTCAGTGCCAACTCCATAAATGAGAGTGATCTTGCAGCCCTTATCCTCAGTAAAATTCAAATCACGCTCTATTTAAGACCTAAGATCATCTAGAATTCCGAGGAGAAGACAAAAGGCACCATAACTGATTGCATATTGAAATTTAGAGCAATTCAATCCTCAACTAGAGGTGTAAAGGAAGATGAGAGGCAGATCCAGGACATGTGAAAGAGGAACACAAGTACAATGATAGAAAAAATGGAAAAGGAAGAAGCTTTGGATAAGTATTGGAGTCAAATAGCAGAATTAAATAAAGAGTGCAGAAGAAGGATCAATATGTTGAAAATAGGAAGAACAGAGCGTTAGCCTATACGCTAGTATTAAAGGGTATTGTTATTGACACTCTCTTTTTGGTTAACGGGCGTCACAACCATAAATGAAATTTCAGTACAGTCCCACCATTTTTCGATTTATATCATTTTCGATGGTCCTTTTTCGACTTTCAGACCCAAACTTGATAAAACCCCGACTGAATTCTGCTGAAAAGTTCAGTATTATCTTGCCGAATTTTAAGTGTGACGCCTCTTAACCAAAAGTGAAGTGTCAATAACTATACCCAGTTTAAAAACTCAAGTGATTGAGTATTTGATGGGAAATGGGTCGGTACCAATTGCTTTTTTAGGAATGGTATTGAACCTTGTTACATTCCAAAAAAGAAGAAAGATAATTTGTAAAGAATTTGCTATTGGAATTCTCTAAAATTTAACAATGACTTATTTACATTTTTATATAATTAGGAGCCAATAACCAAAGTGTATACATGAACATATGCATTCGATGTCCAATCTATTGACTAGATAGAAACTAGATTCTTATCTAGGGACCTTAGAAAGGAAAATATTTTAGGCAATCGAGGCTACTAGCTCAACTAATCAGCTCAAAGGAACCAGGAGCAGAAAATGGTAGACCAAATGCACTCCAACAATTATATTGTTTGATATTGACCAAACGTCACAATGAATTGCAAGGCGCAACTTCTCGATAGCGCGCTATATGAAAGGTAATGACCATTTGAGACATCAAGTAGAATCGTTTTCCGGTGGTCCTAACTTGTTTCGCGCCGAAGCATGTCATGTTTGCATTAAGGCATACTTTAGGGAGTAGGTGTTATTTAGCCTTTTGACCTGGCTATATCCAGCTGACCAAAAAAATGACGTCACGACAACCTAAAAAATCAACTTGGTAGAATCATTTTAGGGTCCAAAGACCTACAGCACACAAGAGTACAAGATATCACTCCAACGGAATCAAGTAAACAGCCCTTCAGATATGGTAAAGTATGGATTGATAGCTCCCCTGGGCATGGGTCTGTACTTACCACTTTCCTACAAAGATCGGCATGGATATGATAAACATCATCTTAGATTTGGAAAAGTATGAATCTGGAGCCTCTCCTAGCTAAGGGACTGGTATATATCTCTCACCCATAGGCAAGAACACTTCAGAATTGAATAAGTATGGAATAACATTCTCCCTAGGCATGGGATTGGTACTTATCCGACGACTCTGCCAAACTGGTTCAATTCAACAAAGATCCCTCATTATCTCTAGAAAATACCTAGGCGAGTACGCAAACAACATTCAAAATCAAGATACCAATACCCACGAGAGCTCCTACAAGAAGTCTCGTTCCTTAATTCGCATATGTGAAGTATCATATTGGTACCAATCACATGCATATATGGGTCAGTTTCGATTCGATGAAGTTATCAATAAGAAGCTCATATTTTTTGGATGATCTTATCTACTTCTGGGTTTATAGCTAAAATTTCAGTTGGATCTAGATACGTCTTCACCTATAAATATAAGGTCCATTGTCCATTTTAAGGATTTTTTTTGTCCTTTTTTTCACTACGTCTTGCATACTTATGACACCCTACATCCCTTAACGTCACCCATATGAGGACGCGTTAAGTTTTTTGAAGCGCTAGGGTATAAAGTAACAACGCATGGACTAAAATTCACAAGACAAAAATGTAAAATACAATGAATTTTTTTAATAATATTTATCATTAAATCAATCCAGTCATAGCTTGATTACAATTCAAAATACCATAAAATCATCATCATAAAACAACAAACTGCCTCGTGAGAAAATATCAAAGTATAATAGTAAAACCACAAAATTCACCTCCCTTATAAGTCATTACAATAGTTATATAGCAATATATGAAGCAAGAAATTGTCTGAATCAAGCTGAGTCAAAATATCATGAGCCACTGCTCCGTTCCTCCACCCTGAGAACCCGGGGGAAAGGAAGAGAAAGAGAACAACCTAGGTTAGACATAAGTCTGGCGAGTTCTAGTAATTTCTAGCATGAGTATAAGATAAGGAAGTAATTAGACAGATGGATAGTAATGGATATGAAAATATAGTAAAGTAGAGAATGCGAAATAAGATAGGCTTCTCGTTCATGTCTGAAAATTGTTGCACCAATGTCCAAAATATCATAATTAGGCTTTACCTGATTTCTGCCCATCGATCGACTTCTTTACCAAATGTGAATAACCTGTGACAGCTACGGAATTCGAGGTTATCAGTCCCGAACCCTTCAAATAAAAAAACATGGCCTTAATCACAGGTGTTACAACATCTTATCTTCCCTATTCAGAACAATACACGTTCATGGTTCCGCCGAAACGTGCTCGTACTCACCTCATCTTTGAACATCTTACCATCCATCTCAGTAAATCGTGCCCTACTCTCTACCTAGTGCAAGTCTCCTATGATAACAACATGGATACTGACTGATACGGGTTCCCACACAAAATGCACTTGACACAAGTCACCCTTAGACTTGGTCCTTAATCTATAACTAGGATTTTTACGATCCCCTTATATCCCATTAGTACGGACCCCCTATTTTTGCTTATTAATCTGACAATTTTAACTTAGCACATTTAAGTTCATTAATAAGCTCAATATAACCATGTGTTATATTCTTAGGTTGTAATTAACATTAAATGTATTCTTTTTATACAACCCTTCCTCATATCACTTAATATCCAATTAAGTCCAATCTATCACTGTTTACATGTTTCACAATTACATGTCACTTAATGTTCAGTTAAGTGTATTTTATCCTAATTCACATGTTTTCTGATCAATTTTTACTTAATGTTCGATTAAGTATAACCTATTACAATTCATAAATTTGAACATTCTTTGATTAGTATTTATCCCAATTTACTGTCCATAATTTAAATGTAATATTGACAAATTCTCAGTATGTCCAAAGCCCCCTTTTTGATTATTTCAATATTATTCTCATTTTACGAAATTTATGATAAATGTCTTGACTCTCGTTGGCTAAGGCTCAGCGCAAAAATAAATAAAAGGGAGAAATTGGTCTAGGCTACTCGTAAAGCCTAGACTGAGAAAATGAACAACTGCATTAAATAGGGATTGCAAGACTGTAAATAAAATCATGGTAGAATAGGGGATAAAGAAGAAGAATTACTTGCGATAATTAAACAACTGAAAGGGATAAACAATAGATAGTAAATAGGTCGCATAATAACTTATAGAAACAATTTTATAATTACTGTATATGTAAAATTTGTAGATACAAACTAATTTACAGTCACGTCCTTATAAAATTAGCTGATCTAAAAATCACGTAAAACTCATAGAAAAACATTGCAGATCCAGAAAAAGGCTTTGGAAAATGAAGAATATCCTTCGAAAACTACAATTTGGCAGCACTCTGACTTGTTCTCCAATTTTGTTTCATTTTAGAGTATAATGGAGTGAAGGATAAGAAAATGAAGTAGAAGAGGTATGGAGAAAAAGTGAAGAGTAGCAATCTATTTATAGGTGTGGAAGGATAATTTAGGCCTAAGGATTTTAGGTTTTTAATCTCAACCGTAGAAGACACCTCAGTAAAACATCACCATAGAACACTCCAGAACATAACAGCAGGCTCGACATCGGCCAGACACGTTTTCGTGCCTGGATCGCACTAGGTCGACCCGCATTATATATCGGTTGACACACATGTCGACCTAGTTAAGGGCTGGGTTGCCTATGCACCTTTGATTAATTTCTAGTTATATTTTAAATTTTCAAATTTAAATTTCAAACTTTAACTGATCATAACTTATTCAATTTTCTTCCATTTATGCAAACTAAAAGTCTATCCGAATAAGAATCTCGTAACGGATGTAACGGTGGAATCCTCTTTGCCCAATTATGAATATTATTTAAATTAATATTTGTTTTATTACTGTTCTTTATTTAATCATTGTTTATTAAAATTTGCGGTGTTACATTCTCTCCTCTTAGAGGATTTCGTCCCCAAATTCTCCAAGGCTAGAAGAATGTTACGGATGTTATCAACCATTATCTACATCCTTCTACTCAACCATCAACCACTGGCATCCATTGTCCTTAAAATCTCAAATGCTTGGTATGAACACATGCAAAGGTGTTGCATATATGTTCCTAGGCTAATGCAAAAATCAGGCAGTCTACTGATTTAGCTGACCTCCTTAATGCAATTCATGTCTGTGCCATGCATCCAATATGTATGCAAAAGAATTCTAATGATAGATATAAATTCTAAAAGTGTGCAAAAACCATTCACCAAAATGCAATATCTAAGAGAAGATTCAACCACTTTTCTTTCATATTTTAAAATAAATTAAAATGCGCACACATTTATATGCAACATGTAAGTGTCCTAGTTTAGCCAATCCCTAATCTAGTGCCTAGTGTATGTATATGCATCCACTGCATCCACAAGCAAAACTTTCATCCACGTGAATCCATTCATCCAAAACATGTTCTATTAACATGTGTTATACCATTTCCTATCATCCATAGGCTTCTACCTAAGATTCAATATTCAAACGATTGGAAAAATATATTCAAATTCAATGCATAGAAAAGAATTAAGAGTGTACTCTCAAAGAGAAGCGGAAAATAACCGCGAACCCTATCTTTAGGTTCCCAAGTCGCGTCATTGCTATCTTCTCCCCACTGTATCTTAACTAGCTTGACCTCCTTATCCGTAGCTTCTTGACTTCAGATCCTAGTATCTGGGTAGGAACTCTTCTAACTAATACCTCCCTTACGTCAATATCCTCAAGGGTATTTGGCTCAACTACTACTGTAGAATCATGTAGACACTTTCTCAAGTGCGAAACATGGAACACATCATGAACTCCTGCTAGTCCCTTCGATAGTCTAACTCTGTAGGCCATCTGAGCTATCCTCCCTATTATAGGGAATGACCATATAAACCTTGATGCTAATTTCCCTACAGAGACAAATCGGACAACATTCCTTAAATGTGACACCTTAACACAGACCATATCTCCTACCTCTAACTCTATGTATGTCCTCCTCTATTCTGGATATGACCTCTACATGTCCTAAGCTTCTTTCATCCTCCTTCAAATCAAGTCTATCTTCTTTGAGGTTCCTCTAACCATCTCAAGTCTAAGTAGAAGTTTGTCCGTAGACCCCCACCAACATGTAGGTGTTAATGCGAAAAATGGCACTAATACCCAAGGTGTGTTTCAATACTTCAAAAATGAGCAACACAAATTCAAGAGCAAATAAGTGTGGGAAAAATAAAGGAGAGAGTGTTTATAGTGGTTCAGCCTCAGATTTGGCCTACTTCCACTTTAATGGGGGATTTCATTATGATTTTTGCTATTACAAGGTACAAAATCTCTTTCACTTTTACATATTTTGTTTCTTTTATAATGAATCTCTTATCTCCCTTCACAACTTCAGTTCAATTCTCTATCACTCGATCACTTCGAGGAAACACTTGAATTCTCGATGGAGATGTTGATGGAGAAGTTTGAATCTCGATTGAAGTTGCTTTGACAGAGTTTGAGATTATTGCTTGATAATAAATGAAAATGGTAACCCTTCGGGGTAGAAAAATCCGGTCCTTATAATGTAGGAAATGAGGCGGTATTTATAGGAGAAATCTGAAGGAAGTGGCAAAGCTGTAATTTTGGGGTGTGCAGTAATATGGATCCGATCCGATCCATATTGTTTCGGTCAAACCGTTCATTTCAGTCAAACCATTCCGGTCCACATATTTTACTATGCAAGCACATGTTGCGGCTTCCGCTCTTAAAAAGTGTTTCGGTCCATTGAAATAGTGCATTCCGATCCATTGCAAGTGGATGTTTCCGGTCCATCGAATAAACACACACACCAGTCCATGAAGCTAGGTCTTCCATCCATAACTAAAGAGACTTTCCGATCCATCGCCTTAGATCTATTCCGATCCATCAGCTCAAAGTCCTTCCATTCAACCAATTCTTTTAGATCAAACATATAAACCAATGTTTCCAGTCCATATAATAACGTGCATGCATGTTTTCAGATCCATATCATAGCCTGCATGCGCACCTTTTGATCCATGAAGCATGTTATTCCGTTACATGAAGCATGTTACTCTGATCCATGCAAGAACAACATTCAGATCCATGAATAAAAACGTATCTGATCCTTCAACTAGGACAACGTTGATCGATCCAGTATATAAGGTTTTTAACACATTATTTTTATACCGCGTCTCACAAAGAGGTCAACATTTGCCCCTTGAAGTTTATATTTTTGCTTATGAAAAGTATAAGCTTTGAAAAGAGCATTTTTTACATATCTCATGTTAATACACTTTGATGGATCGGCACAGCTGTTTTGAATGGGCCAGAAATGTTTTGTTGTGTTTTTTTTGATGGGTCGGAAATAAAACATCCTAATGGATCAGAATATTTGACTGGATCGAATTACTTAAGAACTATTGGGCCACTTCCTCCATTGGACCGCTAAAGCCCATTTGATTGACATGTGAGTCTATGTGTCGTCTCTTTATATTCTTTTCTTAATCCCATTTCTTCACTTTTACCTTCCTTTCTCAAGAGATACTCTAACGGCGACGTATCTCTTCTAGAAAAATAACCTCACCTATATTTTATCTCCTCTGACCATATCTGCTCTGATTTCTTCGTTGCCATTCATCAAGACACTTCAAATCATCTTCGAATCCAATCTGCACTGCGATTCCAACTGACTCAACCGATTTCGACTCAAATCGAATCGCTTCTTCCTCAGATCTGAACCTTTTCACCCCATCGGTGTAGCATAACCGTTCGCCATCGGAATCCAAATCTCTCTGACCACCTTTAGCAAACGTAGGTGTTAATCCTTTTTTTTAGATTTCTGATTGAATCGAGATAGGGTTTTTTGTCTTGAATTGGATTTTTCTGGTTGATGCTCCATGATTTGGACGCGTGTCAATTTGCTTAATTGTGTGTGAAATCATATCTAGTCAGATTTACAATTTGCATTTCGATTTGGTTTTGGGTGATGATTTGATGTTAGCAATCGATGAATTTGCAACTTGAATCTTACTGTATTGAGTTTCGGTTTTAATGATTGGAACTATTGCATTAACTTAACGATTCGTTTGTGAATTAGGATTAAATTAGCTTGTAATTAATATTTGGGCCTGAGTATTTGTCCCTAATTGGTTTCGATGATCTTGTAAAATAGCTTATGCTCAGAATTGTTCATATTTTCATGTTGTTTGATCTATTAATAGCTCGCGTTTTTATGATGCTAAGTCCTTGTGATTCATGTTTCAAAGTTACACACTTCAATTCTGAATTCGTTGCATGTTGATAAGTTCAACCTTATTGATTGCCATAATTTACTGAATTGTAATTTACCAATGTTGTGCTGATGAGTGAAAATCCCAATTTGGGACTTAAGAGTTTGTGCACATTGGAGCTCTTCAGACCACTTTTAGAATTTGGTGACATCTCGAATGGATCAAATAATTCTTGATTCTCCATGGATTGGATGCCTTTCGATCCATGTTGGGTCGGATGCCTTCTGATCCATGATGTATCGGATGCTTTCCGATCCATGATGGATTAGGCATCCGATCCATCATGGATTAGGCATTTCCGACTGTTGACGGGTTGCAAAGTTCTTCTCCATTGCTTAAGTGTTCATTGTTTTTAGTTCTCTCTTTGCTAATCATTGTGAGCATTGAGGCACTCGAGTGTTAAATCGATCAGTGACATGAAACTGCATTCATAACTTGAACACGCTTTTTAACTGCTACTTATCCTGTATCAACAACAATACTTGCATATATTCGGGCTAATATTTTGCTGTTGATTGCCCACATCAATGACAGATGATTTTAATCACTAAGAATGAAGTGCATCAAACTTTCTAACCTGGATTAAACGAAATGCCTATACAAGCTTATCCTGTACAACTATTTATAAATTGTCAAACACAACTTGCACAGACACGATATTCTAATTTAGATTCATGACGATGCTTGAGATCGACTAATCGACACATGCCGACTGTAGATTTCAAGCTTCGATCTTCAGTAATTTATATAATTCTGCACAACACTTCACACTTAGGAAATGCATGCATATAAGCTATTTTAAGTAGGATTATTTTATGACTACCAGACAGAAGACTCTCCTTCAGACTAAGGAGACATCTACTTCTTCTCTAGTGGTAACTTCCACTCAACCTTCTGAAGCTACAACTACCGTTGATCTTAAGTCGATGCCTGATCAGCCTGTCGCCGGTCCCCACCCACTTATAAATAAACCAATAGAAAGATGTTGTTAAAAAATTTCTCTACGTGTCTTCAAGCAATTATGTTCTCAGTTTGGCATTCGTGAGGCGGATGCAAGGCTGCCGGGACCAGGAGATTTTGCTGATCTCCCGCCTGTTGGTTTTGTAGCAGTTGACCGTCACATGCTAGCAACTGGGGCCATCCCTCCCTTCAAACAATTATTACAGATGGTCCTTCGACATCTAGCCAATGTCTCCATTTCAACTACACCCTAATGGCTATGCCATTTTATTAGGGCTTTGTGTGCTTTTTCTGAGGTTAGGACGTGCTATGCCTGCTTTCTGGACGTCTGTTGTTTGTGTGTTTCCAAGAGAAGGAAAGAGAACCCCTTAATTATTTTCTTTGAAGGTGCTCACCATCGCAAGCTTATTTCTGGCTTATTAGATAATATCTATGGATTTTTAAATCAATATTTTTATGTTCGATTCCCAGATACTTTTCAAGGGATCTAGATGGAAGGAGGTGAACACTCTTTGCTTAGAATTTTATAACTGATTTTCTCCGAGTCTGGACTATTAACCCTTCCATTTACTTTTCAAAAATACCTTTTCTTATCAAAGACTCTACTGTTTGCAAATCCACTCTACATGCTTATAAAGTAGTCAATGAAAAAGAGAAGACTGACCAATTTTTGATTACCAATGAATTCCTTCACCAGTATAGGTTACTCAATCCATCCCGATCATTAGCATCTAGAAACATTCCTGCTTCTCCTTCTGTGCTCGAAGCATCGGATATTGCAACCTCTAGTTCTAGGGAAGATACCACATTGAAAAGTTCCGTTGATGAAGTTGTACGAAAGAAATGTTCAGATATCGCCGGTTCCACTAGATAGTTTAGTTAGTCTGGATTGCCCCTAGTTGACAAGGAAGTAGTAGTCCATCACGAGGGAAAAAGTCCAGTTGATATCAATGGATAGCTTAAAGAGGGCGAAATCACCGCCAAAGGTGATATTAATGTTGAGACAACCAATACTAATCCCAAACTTCCCATCACTACTAAGGATGACACTTCAAACACATATGCAGACTTGAGAGACCTTAATGTGGCTTTGAGCAAGGATTTTACAAGAGATGTATATTCTTCCCAGCCTGCTGGACTGCATTCTAAGACATCTTCTCTAGTAACTTCAAATATGTCTTTACAACCAGCTCGAATTCCACGAATTCCACCCCTTAAACTTATCTCCGAAATTGGAGAAATTTCAACTCCAACAACGTCGAGTGGTTCGCTGCAATAGATCACACACCACACACACTTAAGAACCTTCATATTCTGCATGTGCTTACTATTCTGCCCTAATACTTCCTGTCTTAAACACTGAACTCTTGCTTTCTTCTTTTTTAGGTCCAGCTATGCATCACTCTTATGTAGGTGATCTAACCCGCTACTCGGCCTCCTGCGATTCACGATGTAATTTTCTCGCTATCGCAAAGAATATGGAGGAGATAAGCGAGCAAGAGAAGAACAGGAAACTCGGGACTATCAGGACTAGGAAGACCATCACATGCAATCTCACGATGATCGCTATAACCAAGACAAACATGATCAGGATAAGCATGACCGAGACAAGAGTGAAGTGGATAATCAGAAGGGAAGAAGATTCAAAGATGGCAAATATAAAGATCATAGCAGAGTGTTGCTGCTACAACAACCTCTATGAGCACTTTGTCCTTTATGCCTCCATCTCCTATGCCTACTCTTGCTGACGTACAAAAGATTATCAAGAGGCCCCGCCACACTCTTGGTCCAACACCGAAGACTCTTGCTAAGAGATTTGATAAATGATGCTTAAAGGGAGTCCGCTTTAATATAGAGGAACTAAATATAGAGGAAGGAAACATTGATAAGCAATTGGATGCAGTGAAAGGCAAAATTGAGAAGCAACTGGATGTGGTCAGAGGTCATATTGAGAACATATTCCTGTCGCAAAAGATGGCCGATGAACTTTGACGAACCAACCAGCTAACCTCCAGGCCATGCTCACTATGGAGAATGACAAAGATGAGTGGATAGGACCCTTAAGTCTCGTGATGCCAGTATCGAGTCTCTCACTTAGCCAAACATGGAGCTAGAGACTGAGAGCAGAAGCTTGAAGAAGAGCTTACGACCGCTGAGGTAAAAGAAACTTTAATTACTTCTCATGTTAGGTACGCACATTTTGCCCAAAGGGTTGTCGAGCTTAAACTGGCTACAGAACAAGAAGCTATCGTATCTTATCGGGAAACCAATGCCAGTTTGCAAGAAAAGAACAAAGCCTAAGCATAAAAAATTTCTTCATTGGAGGTCTAGGTGGCATGGCTTGAGAAGGAGAGAGATGACGCTCTTATAACCAAAGCTGCCGCTAAAGAGGCACGTGCTAAGGACACGACCGACTTCGATGCTAGCCTGTTCTGATTTTATACCCTTAGTGGTATGAACAAAGGAATTTTATGCTTTTTGCAATAGGCATTCCCAATAAATTTAGCTGAGGTTTGGGAGAATGTTCTTAGGAAGTTTAACGGTACGGGTTATACTGAAGAGGAGCTTCTAGATACTCTTTTAGACGATGAGTCCTGCGAAGCCCTTGCTAAAGGTTAGGAAGGAAAAAAAAAGAGCATGCCTTATTATCTTGCTGGAACTTCTAGGGATCTTGCCCCAGAGACCACTACTGCCGCTGTCGATGCCTTTTATATTAATACTGTCGCTCTTGATCCCAAGGCTGATATTGCACCTTTTACCGATACCGCTATTAATCTTTCCACTGATCCCGAAGAAGAAAAGAATGCAACTGAGGAGTATTTGGATGGTGATGACGAAAATGACGATCCGAATAAGTACGAGGTGAAATCCAGAAGTCCTCCTCCTAAACTAGGTAAAACTGGGATTGATTCACTTATTCTGGACTTTGGTCCTTTATTCACTCCGCACGGGTACAATGATTTCCTTTCTTACTATTTATATGCAATAGGCCTTGTTACTCCAATGCTTCTCCTGCTACACCCAAAGGAACTGGGACTAAATCTATCTTCACCACTTCTACCATGATGACAACAACCACTATAGATGTTACCCCTCCACCGAGCGATTCTACTTTAGCTCATGCTTACACTCTCCTCACTCTTTCCCAACTTGGGTCACAAGCAGAAAAGATTGAGGTAATTGTTCACTTGGATGACCCAAACTATTCCCCTGGAGCGGGGTTAGAAGATACTGAAGAGAGAGATAAGAGCCTAGGGAAGAGCGCTTGTAACAACCCGTATTTTAATAACAAGTTAAAACCATAAATCAAGGCAGAATTAAATTTTAAATTAAGAATCAGGGGAAACGAATGCGCCATTGCATTCGTCTTGAAATTCTGCTTGGAAACGAGTCCGAGTTTTCAAGAAACGGTGTTCGTATGAGGGAGATATGACCCTCCGAAGTTTCAGGAAATTTCAGAATCGAAAACAGCTCGAAATTCGAATTCGAAATTCGGATTCAAACGCCAGCGCAGACTGGGCGGGAATTTTCCCGCCCAGGACCAGATCGACCTGGGGGTCGACCATAGTGTCGACCTCCCTGGACGAGGTCGACCTGGGGGTCGAACTGGTGCCAGAACCCAGTTCTGATCCTGGGTTCATTCTGATGTATCTGGTCTCGTTTTCTATCTAGATTCGTCCGCCTAATCCTATATAAACAGCCTCCTAGCCTCATTCTCTTTACACCATTTCATTCTCTCCTTATGCTGCCTCTGAAATAATTTAAATAAATAAATTAAAATAAAATACGAAGACTATGTCTTGAAGAATACGGCTAGGAGTTGCAAATAGGAGATTCAAAACTATAAATCAAAGCAACGTTTATCCACCCAAAGGAAAGCATCTCAATTCCAGAACTCAGATTCCAGAATTAATGTTCGTCGTTTATTGTAAGTCAGTTACTTTTTAGATTTGAACGTTTAGATCTATTTGTGGCATGAAAATAAAAGAATATAAGAATATGCCAAATCCTTTCATTTGAATCGATGCTTGTTTATGCCTTTGGGATCTAATTAAGAACTATTGTGATTAATTACCAATGAGACCGTGCCTATGATTATGACGTTGAAACTATTGTTAATAGCCTATGCCTATGACTATGAACATGAGACTATGGCTATGCCTATGACTGTGAACAAAGACTATGCTTATACCTATGACCGTGAACATAAAACTATTGCCTATGACTGTGACAAGGAAAATTGTGGCTAATCACCTATGACTCATGACTATGAGATTACTACCTATGATTACAAGAATATTTTCCATGACCATGACTTTGAAACTATTACAGTTAATTGCCTATGACTATTTTGGTTAATTATCCATGACTATTGTGTTTAATCACCCATGACTCATAACTATAAAACCATGACCATGACTATTTTGGTTAATTGCCTAGGACTGTTGTGGTTAATTGCCTTTGACTAGTATGGTTGGGTGCGTATGCCCATAACACTATAGTTACAAATCATGTTGTACACCGAACTGGCATCATGTTAGACCAAATCACCTATGCCCATTCCCTAAATTGTATTGATCTTGTATTTATGATGTAGCTTGTCTAGTTTATTCCTATTCACTGCTATATACATCAAACCTATTGGAACCATTATCTTTGTATTTGGTTCGCTTTCGCATGCCTATTCTTTATGTCAAATTCTTGTGCTTATCCCCTGTTCCTTTTGTTATGTTTCATTTCATAAGTACCCAAAAAATTGTGAAATCATGTTATATGTATGACTACGGCGGGGGAATTTGGGCGTAACTTAATTTGTATAATTTGTCATAATAAATATGTTGATCTGAACTGGCTATAAATATTACAAGCATATTGGACTTGGGCGTATAATGGTAAATTGTTAATTAGCTGCAAAGTATGTAATTAGTATGTAAGCCAAGTTTTGGGCATAAACTGTAAACTAGAATATTAAATTTAGTTTTGACATGAACTGATCTAAATTGGCATAAAACTGCAAGTTGGGTTAAATGATTAAGATTTGGGCGTAGAATATAGGTATGTTAGTGGGCATAACAAATAAATATGATATAGGCCAAATTTGTTAAAAGAGCCGTTAGCAAAAAGAATAAATATGTAAATCTTGATAAAGATGAATATGCCTAACCTGAGGTTAGATTGAGTTACGGTTTAAGACTGCCCGGAACCGCCCGGAAAATCCAGCAACCGTAACAATACCTATCTAATAAGGGTGGTCAGAGCAATGAGCCCAAAAAGGACCCGAGGTTAGACTGAGTTGCAGTGTAAATCTTCCCGAAACCGACCGGCACATCCAGTAACCGCAAAGATATCTGTCTAATGTGAGTGGTTGGTTCTTTAAAGAATAATTTAAAGCTAAGAAACAGTTAAGCTAGAATGGGAGGGTTAAGACCATAGGAATACGTAACCAACTTAACATGTTAACAAGACTTGTAGGGGTTAAATAACCGTTATAACATGTTAACTAGACTAGAAGGTGGGGTTAAGTAAAATACACTTATCCGATTTAACATGTTAACTAGACTAGAAGGTGAGGTTAAGTAAACTTAGAACACTTAGCAATCATAGTGTGACAAATGATGAAGGTTGAGTTAAAACGTGAAGAGACAATACTTAACCATTAGACCATGTGAGTTAATGTTAGGGTTAAGTTAAAGGGGACACTTAACAGATAAAAGATGAAGGGGTGGGGTTAAGTAATAAGAAATACTTAACCAATATAACTTGATATGTGCTAGCGTTAAGTCAACATGAACTATTGATAACACTTAACCAGTTTAACATGACAAATGAATAAGTTAAGTTAACTTGAATTGACTAATGACACTTAACCAATCCAACTTGACGAGAAAAAGAACTAAGCAGTAAACCTTAGTTAAGAGGACTAAGTTGTAAACCTTAGTTATGAAAACGACGATTCAGGAAACTAAGTAGTAAACCTTAGTTAAGGGAACTAAGTAGTAAACCTTAGTACAACACGAGAAGGAGCAAACGTCCATCTGATCTTAAAGAAGGCTCCAAACTGGGTTACGAAGCATGCGGCTGACGTGAGGGTACTCTTGGTATCCCTCTGTGAGGCTGCAGATGATCCGCCTGGGCTCACAGAGATTAAGGTCTGTGTTAGAAGAGCCAAGGGTATGCCTTGGTTGCAATATAAGGCAACCTAAAGACTAGAATTGACCAGCGTGATTTGACGAGTCCAGTAGCCCTGTGATAGCAACTCGTCGTCTACCTACTATGTTGAGTCAATCGAGATCCATGAAGCGGAAAGGCGGAGAACTCCAACAGACCATATACTTGCTATCTAGTTATGGTTGCGGATGGCCATAGGTTAGTGGGGCATAGGGAGGCCTGCGTATAGTTCTCATTTTTCAAGACGTGCCTTTCACTAGTTGAGGGAGGGGTTAGGTGGGAACGTAGCCACTGGAAAAACAGACCTTAGCATCTGCATCAGTAGATATCTGAAAGCTCCCGACCAAGTTCCAAGTTTCTTAAATTTGCCCTGCCACGAGACTCAGGTCGCACATACAGAGGACATGTGCATCTAGACAGCGATAACGTTCCACGACACATAAGTGGGGAAAGTCTAGGAACATATAATGCTCTAGGTATTGTGTACTAAAGTAGGGGCGTCGTTCGATAGGTAGCTTAATCCCTAGTTGGACCTAGGTCGCGTAAACCCTAAAATCCGAGAAGCATTGGATAAGTCATGAAAACCCTAGTGGAATCTAGGAAGCACTCGATAGAAAAATCCTAGATTAGATCTAGGTAATAAATAATAAATGTACACCTGAATGCAACCACAATTACAGGGATTGGGAGCACGTTACCATTTTTACTAGTTGGGTCACTAGTTAGGTGGTGCAGAGAAATAGAAACCAGAATAACAAGGAAATCACAAAGCAGAGAAAGTATGGAAGCATATTCAGTTTATCAGTATATTCAGCTTGTCGGTAGATCCATTTTATCAGTACATTCAGTTTTATCTTGCCTTAGCATATCTTGCGTTATCTTGTTAGCCCTATCATCATGGTATTGTCTTGTATTCAGTTAAGTTCATGTCATGTTGTTTTTACCTGTTCACATGCTGAAAGTTACTGAACTTACCAGACTTTATGTCTGACTCTGTTTTCTTTCGCTTTCTTGTCTTTCGTTCCCCCCTCGCCAGGTTCGCAGGGAGGGAATATTACTACTTAGACCAGTTTTCTTTCCAAGCTGAAGATTAGTCGAAGTTTTGCTTGGATTCTCTTTTCCATTACTATGGCTGGCTCACGCTACATTGGGGAATATAAAAGTTATTTTATGCTTCTTTATTTTGTAAGATAGATATTCTGGTATTGGAAAATAATTGTTGTACAAACTATTTGTTCAATAAAGTAAAGTTCTATTTTCTGCTGTTTTGATTTTGTCTGTCTTGTAATTTATCTATATCTTTTACCTATAACTCTCCACCGAAGTTAAGGCATTCCCTTTGTGAGTGACCTTAACGGATGTGGGGCATTACACGTGGTATCAAAGCTGAAGGTTACCAGATCAGATAAAAGATTTGAAAAATTATTTTCAACGGTTTTAAAAGAAGCATTTTCAAAAGAAAAGTTTTGTTTAAAAGGCATATTCCCCAATAGCCATATGCACTATCTTCTGATCCTTTGTTTGAATTCTTGTCCCCTTCTTTCTTGAATCTTCGGGGCTCCTGGCTTTCTGGGAGGTAACCTCATCGCGGCACGGATCCGTAGGCTTGATAAGACTGCGATACCTATCGAAGGGCAAAGTAGTGCCCGACTTCCATCTATAGCCATAGTAGTTTCACCTGCAGCTAGTTTTCATTCAAGCTTTGACAGTTTTTCCATGCGATGAAGGCAGCTTTTGAGAAACCTGTCAATATGATTACACAGGGATGGTAAAGATGAGGATGAGGGAGTTTGGCTAGGAAGCTCAACGCAAGGATGAGAAATTCATGGATATAAACTCGACTCACGAAGAAAGAAGGAATTATAAAATCTAAGACGAGGGGAAGTATCTTTTCCATGGTATAATAGGGCATATAATTAAGGACAAGGGATAAAATTTTCAGAAGGGCGAGTGCGTGCTTCAACCACTAGAATACCTGAGAGAGAGAGAGATAGTAAAAGTCTCTTTTGGAAAAGTTTAGTTTTTCGTTTTGATCAACCAGTTAGTACTCTTCTGATCTTAGTACTCTTTTAAAAGTCTCTGCATTTGTATAGTAGAAGATCCCATTAGTGTCTCAAATCCAATTGGTGGTTCGGCCCGTTTACTTTTGGTTCGTAAGGATTTGAGAATAACTATATTAAGTGTTGAGTTTAAGCGTAATGCTTATGTTTTTGGTTCTATGGGCTATGAGTTGATTCTAGGCATGGGTTGGTTGGCTAGTAATTCTGAAAGGAGGGTAGTTAGAATTTTGACCTGCCTTGGAAATACCCTCAAGATTCCGTGTAAAGAATTAGTTAGGCTTAGCTAGCTAGAATCGCTTAATGCATTTATCGATGATTTGCAATCCGTTAGGGTAGTCCACGAGTACGCAGATGTTTTTGATTAGGTTAGGAGTTTACCCCTAAAACGCGGGATAGTCATCCGCAAGTATCTAGTTGACAATGAAAAGCCAGCTTTCCGATCAATGACAGTTTTGGAAATGGAGGTCAAGAAGCTTCGCAATCGTGAAGGTTAATTTGATAATGTACAGAATAGTGAAGCTTAAGAAGATGCGACTTAGAAGACTGATGACTAGATACACGCATCATACCCTTTTTCTTAAGGGTACGTCCTTGATCTCTTTTTCTAGGAATTTTATGCATACTTTTTAGCTTTTAAGGTATATCCTCTAAGACGTATCATCGATCCTTAGGTAGAAGCCAATGGATGTAAACATGTATTTAAAACATGTATTTGAAACATGTTATGATTGATGGTTGCAAATGGTTGCTCGTGGATGCATACACACACATAGGCGCTAGAACGACCCAGTCACTTTCATATTGCATTCGCTATATGTATTTGCTCAACGGATTTAACTTGATATGTTATCATATGGATGTTGCATATGAATGAATGGCTATGCACACATGTAGTATTTACATAACTAGGGATGTTTGCATACATGATTGGACGCATGGCACTGACATAATTCGCATTAAGGAGGTCAACTGAATTAGTAGACCGCCTGATTTTGCATTAGATAAGTACATATACACACACTCTTCCATAAGTTCATACAGCATTGGAAATCTTTTAAGGACAATGAATGCCTGTGATTGAATGGTTGAGTAGATGGATGATTGGATGATAGGATACATTCTTCTCAACCAGAAGATTTCGGGGACGAAATCCTTTAAGGAGGGGAGAATGTAACAACCCGTATTTTAATAACATGTTAAAACCATAAATCAAGGCAAAATTAAATTTTAAAATAAGAATCAGGGGAAACGGGCTACGCCATTGCGTTCGTCTCGAAATTCTTCCTGGAAATGAGTCTGAGTTTTCGAGAAACGGAGTCCGTATGAGGGAGATATGACCCTCGAAGTTTCAGGAAATTTCAGAATCGAAAACAGCTCGAAATTCGAATTCAGCCAGCGCAGACTGGGCGGGAATTTTCCCGCCCAGGACCAAGTCGACCTGGGGGTCGACCATAGTGTCGACCTCCCAGGGACCAGGTTGACCATCGACCTGGGAGTCGACCTGGTGCCAGAACCCAGTTCTGAGCCTGGGTTCATTCTGATGTTTCTGGTCTCGTTTTCTGTCTAGATTCGTCCGCCTAATCCTACATAAACAGCCTCCTAGCCTCATTCTCTTTACACCATTTCATTCTCTCCTTATGCTGCCTCTGGAATAATTGAAATAAATAAATTAAAATAAAATACGAAGACTATTTCTTGAAGACTACGGCTAGGAGTTGCAAACAGGAGATTCGAAACTATAAATCAAAGCAACGTTTATCTACCCAAAGGAAAGCATCTCAATTCCAGAACTCAGAATCCAGAATTCAAGTTCGTCGTTTGTTGTAAGTCAGTTACTTTTTAGATTTGAATGTTTAGATCTATTTGTGGCATGAAATTAAAAGATTATAAGAATATGCCAAATCCTTTCGTTTGAGTCGATGCTTGTTTATGCCTTTGGGATCTAATTAAGAACTATTGTGATTAATTGCCGATGAGACCGTGCCTATGACTATGACGTTGAAACTATTGTTAATAGACTATGCCTATGACTGTGAACATAAGACAATGCCTATGCCTATGACTGTGAATAAAGACTATGCCTATGGCCGTGAACATAAAACTATTGCCTATGACTGTGACAAGGACAATTGTGGCTAATCACCTATGACTCATGACTATGAGATTACTGCCTATGATTATAAGACTATTGTCCATGACCATGACTTTGAAACTATTACAGTTAATTGCCTATGACTATTTTGGTTAATTATCCATGACTATTGTGTTTAATCGCCCATGGCTCATAACTATGAAACCATGACTATGACTATTTTGGTTAATTTCCTAGGACTATTGTGGTTAATTGCCTTTGACTAGTATGGTTAGTTGTGTATGCCCATAACACTATAGTTACAAATCATGTTGTACACCGAACTGGCATCATGTTAGACCAAATCACCTATGCATATTCCCTAAATTGTGTTGATCTTGTATTTATGATGTAGCTTGTATAGTTTATTCCTATTCACTGCTACGTACATCAAACCTATTGGAACCATTATCTTTGTATTTGGTTCGCTTTCGCATTCCTATTCTTTATGTCAAATTCTCGTGCTTATCCCCTGTTCCTTTTGTTAAGTTTCATTTCATAAGTACCCAGAAACTTGTGAAATCATGTTATACGTACGTCTACGGCGGGGGAATTTGGGCGTAACTTAATTTGTATAATTTGGCATAATAAATATGTTGATTTAAATTAGCTATAAATATTACATGCATATTGGACTTGGGTGTATAATGGTAAATTGTTAATTAGCCGCAAAGTATGTACTTAGTACGTAAGCCAAGTTTTGGGCATAAACTGTAAACTAGAATATTAAATCTAGTTTTGACATGAACTGATCTAAATTGGCATAAAACTGCAAGTTGGGTTAAATGATTAAGATTTGGGCCTAGAATATGTTAGTGGGCATAACAAATAAACATGATATAGGCCAAATTTGTTTAAAAGAGTCATTAGCAAAAAGAATAAATATGTAAATCTAGATAAAGACGAATATGCCTAACCCGAGGTTAGATTGAGTTACGGTATAAGACTGCCCGGAACCGCCCGGAAAATCCCGCAACCGTAACAATACCTATCTAATGTGGGTGGTTAGAGCATTGAGCCTAAAAAGGACCTGAGGTTAGACTGAGTTGCGATGTAAATCTGCCCGGAACCGACCGGCACATCCAGTAACCGCAACGATATCTGTCTAATGCGAGTGGTTGGTGCTTTAAAGAATAATTTAAAGCTAAGAAATGGTTAAGCTAGAATGGGAGGGTTAAGTCCATAGGAATACTTCACCAACTTAACATGTTAACAAGACTTGTAGGGGTTAAATAACCGTTATAACATGTTAACTAGACTAGAAGGTGGGGTTAAGTAAAATACACTTATCTGATTTAACATGTTAACTAGACTAGAAGGTGGGGTTAAGTAAACTTAGAACACTTAGCCATCATAGTGTGACAAATGAAGAAGGTTGACTTGAAACGTGAAGAGACAATACTTAACCATTAGACCATGTGAGTTAAACAAATGTTAGGGTTAAGTTAAAGGGGACACTTAACCGGTACAAGATGAAGGGGTGGGGTTAAGTAATAAGAAATACTTAACCAATATAACTTGATCTGTGGTAGCGTTAAGTCAACATGAACTACTGATAACACTTAACCTGTTTAACATGACAAATGAATAGGTTAAGTTAACTTGAATTGACCAATGACACCTAACCAATCCAACTTGACGAGAAAAAGAACTAAGTAGTAAACCTTAGTTAAGAGGACTAAGTTGTAAACCTTAGTTAAGAAAACGACGATTCAAGAAACTAAGTAGTAAACCTTAGTTAAGGGAACTAAGTAGTAAACCTTAGTACAACACGAGAAGGAGCAAACGTCCATCTGATCTTAAAGAAGGCTCCAAACTGGGTTACGAAGCACGCAGCTGACGTGAGGGTACTCTTGGTATCCCTCTGTGAGGCTGCAGATGATCCTCCTGGGCTCACAGAGATTAAGGTCTGTGTTAGAAGAGCCAAGGGTATGCCTTGGTTGCAATATAAGGCAACCTAAAGACTAGAATTGACCAGCGTGATTCGACGAGTTCAGTAGCCCTGTGATAGCAACTCGTCGTCTACCTACTATGTTGAGTCAATCGAGATCCATGAAGCGGAAAGGCGGAGAACTCCAACAGACCATATACTTGCTATCTAGTTATGGTTGCGGATGGCCATAGGTTAGTGGGGCATAGGGAGGCCTGCGTATAGTTCTCATTTTTCAAGATGTGCCTTTCACTAGTTGAGGGAGGGGTTAGGTGGGAACGTAGCCACTGGAAAAACAGACCTTAGCATCTGCATCAGTAGATATCTGAAAGCTCCCGACCGAGTTCCAAGTTTCTTAAATTTGCCCTGCCACGAGACTCGGGTCGCACATACAGAGGACATGTGCATCTAGACAACGATAACGATCCACGACACATAAGTGGGGAAAGTCTATGAACATATAACGCTCCAGGTATTGTGTCCTAGAGTAGGGGCGTCGTTCGATAGGTAGCATAATCCCTAGTTGGACCTAGGTTGCGTAAACCCTAAAATCTGAGAAGCATTGGAGAAGTCGCGAAAACCCTAGTGGAATCTAGGAAGCACTCGATAGAAAAACCCTAGATTAGATCTAGGTAATAAATAATAAATGTACACCTGAACGCAACTAAAATTACAAGGATTGGGAGCACGTTACCATTTTTACTAGTTGGGTCACTAGTTAGGTGGTGCAGAGAAATAGAAACCAGAATAACAAGGAAATCACGAAGTAGAGAAAGTATGGAAGCATATTCAGTTTATCAGTATATTCAGCTTGTCGGTAGATCCAGTTTATCAGTACATTCAGTTTTATCTTGCCTTAGCTTATCTTGCGTTATCTTGTTAGCCCTATCATCATGGTATTGTCTTGTATTCAGTTAAGTTCATGTCATGTTGTTTTTATCTGTTCACATGCTGAAAGTTACCAAACTTACCAGACTTTATGTCTGACTCTGTTTTCTTTCGCTTTCTTGTCTTCCGTTCCCTCCCAGGTTCGTAGGGAGGGAATATTACTACTTAGCTCAGTTTTCTTTCCAAGCTGAAGATTAGTTGAAGTTTTGCTTGGATTCGCTTTTCCATTGCTATAGCTGGCTCACGCTACATTGAGGAATATAGAAGTTATTTTATGCTTCTTTATTTTGTAAAACAGATATTCTGGTATTGGAAAATAATTGTTGTACAAACTATTTGATCAATAAAGTAAAGTTCTATTTTCCGCTGTTTTAATTTTGTCTGTCTTGTAATTTATCTGTATCTTTTACTTATAACTCTCCACCTATGTTAAGGCATTCTCTTTGTGAGTGACCTTAACAGATGTGGGATGTTACAGCACTAAAGGCCATAAAGGTAAATATGCCAAGTCTTCTTTTAAGAAGTGCAAACCCACTGGAAAGATGAAGATGCAAACGCACCGGTCAATTCTACTTCTTCGACTAGGCCTGGAAGACTTTCACTTTGGTCAAGCTGTTCTTCCAAAGGTGGAAGCGGGAAGAAGAGGAATTGAGGCTTCTCTGGCTTCTTTTTACATTTTGCACGCTTTATGTAGCTTTTTTGTCTGTTATTTCATTCGATCGGATGTTTATGCAAGTGTCGACCCTTGCTTACGAATTTGTCAAGACTTACTTTACTTCTGGTGTAATGAAATTATTGTTGCTTACTGTACTTTTATCTTCTACATTAACTCTGTCGTACTTTGCACATTTACTTATTTATGAAATGCAAGTCATGATGAGCTGTAGTATGTTTTCAGAGCATTGTTTCATTCCAATGTGATTGTGTTTTCCCCATACCATAGGCCGTCACGAATTGCATACGTTGGATGCTATCAACTTTGTCGGGTTTCTTTAATTTTTACTAGGACACTCGAAGCTTTTAATTTATTGGTGAAGTTTTTTTGCTTTTGCAATTTTATTGAAAACTTCAGAGTCTACCATTGCATCTAGGAATCCCGACTTAGTTGGTTGATCCAGTGCTTCGCTTTGTAGAAGTTTTGTGTACCTATGCCCCTACATGGGTGGTCTTATGTTTTGGGACCAATGTTCGTCTACTATCTAGCCCAGTCAATTCAAGCATCGAAGACTTTCGTCCACTGCCAGCTGATTAACTTAAGCATCAGCGACTTTAGATTCAGTGTCCCCGGAGAGGTCTTGAATTTAATCCCAACATTCATCGCAACCGAATAAATTCTGGCACCAACTGAATTGATCGAGTGCCCTCGAAGAGGTCTTTGGTTAAAGCCCAACATTTTTCGTAATCGGGCAGGTACTTCCTGACACTGACGATCTTATTGGGTGCCCTCGGAGAGGTCTTTGGATAAAACCTAATATTTGTCGTAATCAGGCCAGGTACTTCCTGACACTGATGATTATATTGGGTGCCCCAAAGAGGTCTTTGGATAAAACCCAATATTTGTCGAAATCGGGCCAAGTACTTCCTAACATTGACGATCTTATTAGGTGCCTCCTAACGGCTAGGACTTCTACTTAATCCAATCTTCGTTTCGTCTCCCGCCAAATAAATCTAACATCAATGAAAATTATGTTAGACACCCCTTTCGGCTAGGATTTCCGCTTAATCCAACCTACGTTTCCTCTCCCATCGAATAAATCTAACTTCGGGGAAATTTATGTTGGACACCCTTTTTCGACTAGGATTTCTGTTAAGCTTCGCTATGAGAGGATTTTGTTGTTGCGTTGTTCCACAAGGCGGATGCCAGTTACTTCACCGGACGCTTGACTTAGCAAGTTATCCAAGTTAAAGAACTAGGGCCCTGTGTCTCTCCCTAGGAGAGGTGCCCCTTTGGTGGAACTTACAACATTTTGTTTTCAGCTCCATTCCCGCTTGCCATTTCTTGTGCCGTTGGACTCCTAGTGACTCCCTCCTTTTGCTCTCCAAGGTGCTGCTTTTCATCCGTGCACTTTTCGCATATCTATATTTGTAGCATTGTTGGGATAAATCATTGTCGAGGTTGCTAGGTCTCATTGGAATTTAAGGAAGCAAGCGTTCTTTATGTAAACTGCAATTTTAAATCAACTTCAAGAAAATTTTGAATTATTTAACAAGAAGTTGCAAAAATATTATCGACACAAGCAGACATACTTTTCATTCATGATGTTGTTCAATTATAAGACTTGCAAAAATATTTACAATCTTTATTTTTACAGGAAATCGAACAAAGAAACTATGAAAAATAACGACGGGATGGTCAGAGTTCCAACTCACGGAAACTGGATTCCGTCAATGGTCGAGAGTTTGAAAGTTCCATCCAGAAGCTTCTGACTGATTACATACGACCCTTCCCAGTTTGGCCTGAATACATCCATGGCAGTCGTTACCCTTTTCAGTACACGATCACCAACTTCGAAAGTCCTTTGGCGTACTTTGCTACTGAAGTGTCGAGCTACTCTTCTTTAGTGTGCTGTAATTCGGAGCTCAGCTTCATTTCTTCTCTCCTCAAGTTGATCGAGTTACTCAAGTTGCAGCTGATCATTCTATGATTGGTTGAAATGGATTCTACGGTGAGTAGGAACCACTAGCTTTACCAGAGTTATTGCTTCTAAACCAAATTCCAACGAAAAAGGAGTGCGCCTAGTCGCAAATTTATGAGTCATTCTATATGCCCATAGTGCAAGAGGAAGTTTGTCGACCCAACCACCTTTTGCTTTCTCAAGACGCTTCTTGATGGTTGACTTGATGAATTCATTGATTGCTTCCACCTGTTCGTTTGCCTGCGGATGAGCTACAAATGCAAAAATCTTCTGGATTTTATACTTGGCACAGAAACCTTCAAACTCTTTTCTTTCAAACCGAGTCCCATTGTCGGTGATTATCTTATGTGGAACACAAAACCTGCAAATGATATTCTTGAAGATGAAATTGATGACTTTCTTTTAGGTAATGGTGGCCAGTGACTCTACTTCATCCCACTTTGTGAAGTAATCAACCGCAATAATGGAATATTTCACAATAGATTTAGGCAGTGCCCCAATCGTGTCGATGCCCCAGACAGCAAATAGACATGGAATGACTACTTGAGTCAACTCTGTGGACAATTCTCTAGGAATTTTGGCAAATCTCTGACACATGTCACATTTCCTACCATATGCTGCGGAGTCTCGATTAAAGTCGGGCCAGAAATAGCCATATCGCAGAATTTTCTTGGCCAATGTCTGTCCACCTGAATGTCCTCTACACTCTCCGCCGTGTAGTTCTGCCAGAATTGTCTTGGATTCCTCTTTGGTAATACATCTGGGTAAAGGCATAGAGAAACCACTTCTATATAACCGACCATCCTGCATAAGAAACATGAGAGCTTTTCGGAGCAACTTCTGTCATGTATTTGGGTCACTTGGAAGCACACCATCAAAGAGATATTCTTTGATCAGAGCCATCCAGGAATCTGGCTCTTCAGATGCTTCCATGATCCAATCTATATCATTGTGTTTTGGGCCGAGATATGAGAGAACTTCGACTGGCACCAATCTCAACAACTGAGCATCTCCTGAACTAGCATACTTTGCAATTGAAACCGCCTTCATATTTTCTTCTCTAGGAATATGCGTTTTGGTGTAGTACTCCAAGCTGTTGAGAAGTTCCCAAGACTTCGACAAATAAGCTGGAAAATTCCCCCTTAGCTTGAAGCTCTCGTTTAACTTGACACACCACCAATTGAGAACCGCTGAATATCTTCAAGGCTTTCAAGTGCAACTCCTTTGCTATCTTTAATCCAATGATTAGCGCTTCATACTCAGCTTTGTTATTCGTCGATGGAACTCAAATCTCAAAGCATACCAAACCAAGTGTCCCTCGGGAGTTTCTTGAACTACTCCTGCCCCCGAGAAATACTCGTTCATAGTACCATCAACGAACAACTTCCATCAAGTGATCACTTCTACATGCTCTTCTTTATCGACTCCTCTATCCATAAACTCAACAATGAAGTCTGTTAAAGCTTGTCTGTTAATC
Organism: Allium sativum; assembly: GCA_030737875.1. Lineage (NCBI taxonomy): Eukaryota > Viridiplantae > Streptophyta > Magnoliopsida > Asparagales > Amaryllidaceae > Allium > Allium sativum. Next base: position 297,451,542 of record CM060925.1, on the reverse strand, counting down.
ACCTTTGTAGATGATAAGTGATATCATTTTCACTGAGCTCAATATTCCACTTCAATAGCCTTCCTGGCGTTTCTAGATGAAATAGAACTTGCTTCAACAGTTGACCCGTGAACACTTTGATAGGGTGATCTTGGAAATATGGCCTGAGCTTCTTCGAGGCAACAAGCAAATAATACGCAAGCTTCACCAACTTCGGATAATTTAGTTTTTGTCCCTGCAAGCCTTTCACTAATGTAATACACCAGCCTCTGAATCTTTGAATCCTCTCTAACCAAGGCTACACTTAAGGCATGGGATGAAACAACCAAGTACAAGAACAAGTCTTCTCTATCTTTGGGCTTTGACAATATCGGAGGTGCTTCCATATGCTTGACTAGCTCCTAAAAAGTTGTATGACATTTTGGAGTCCATTGGAAGTCCTTCTCTTTTCTCAATGCATCAAAGAGTGGAATACACCTATCTGTTGCCTTTGAAACAAGGCGACTTAATGCAGCCACTTCCCATTCAAACTCTAAAGCACTTTCTTCGTCCTAGGAGCCTGCATCTCTCTTAACGTTGAGATCTGAGTAGGGTTGGCCGTGATGCCCCTGGCATTGACCATGAACCCAAGGAATTTCCTGGATGCGACTTCGAAGGAACATTTAAGAGGACTCAAATTCATGTCGTACTTTATTAGGATATGATACATCTCAGCCAGATTCTCCAAATGATCATCTGCTCTATTTGACTTTACCAGCATGTCGTCTACATAGACTTCCATAGTCCTTCCAATCTGAGACTTGAACATCGCATTGACGAGACGCTGGTAAGTCACTCAGATATTCTTTAACCTAAATGGCATCACCTTGTAACAATACAAACCAACATCTGTAATGAATTTTGTGTTCTTCTGGTCTGGATCATGCATCATTATCAGGTTGTATCCAGAATAAGCATTCATGGATGACAATAGGTCAAGCCCCGCTGTCGCATCTACAAGCGAATCAATTCTGGGCAGTGGGAAACTATCTTTCGGACATGCATTATTATGGTTAGAATAGTTGATGCATACTCGCCATTTGCCATTGGGTTTCTTCACTAACACAGGATATGACACCCAATCCGGATACGTTGACTCTCGTATATAGTGATTTTCCATGAGCCTATCCACGTCTTTCTTGTGAGCCATCAACCTTTTGAAGCCTTGAATCCTTCTTCTATTTCACAGGTGATATGCTTGGATCAATGTTCAAAGCATGAACTGCCACTTAAGGTGAAATCTCACACATATCAGAATGGCTCCAAGCGAACATGTCCAAATTAGCTTTCAAGAAAACAAATAGATCTTTTAGCAACTTCGAGCCCAACTGAGATCCTATCTTCAACACACAATCAGCATCTTTCGGATGAACTGATATGGAAATTGTGACCTTAGTTGGTGCCACACGATTATCTCCTGCACTGGTTTCTGAGGATCCATTTCTTTCCGAGCTCTGTCGTGCTCTCCAGTGCAGGAGCCAAGTCCTAGTTACTACATGATGGGGTCACAAACACAGAGAGGAGCCTCCATAATCTTACCCATATCCCTCTTCTTTGGTTCATGTAATTCCGTGAGATATCCTCTCAAACGTATCTCCCATAGGGATATGTGTCATCGCTAGTCCTTCGAGAGGTTGGTTCACCTCTCTCGCAAATGTCGAAGCCTTCTTGTGTGTAGTATTAAATAGATCCAAGCCAAACTTTGCCAATTCATAAAAGCTATTCACATACTCCTTTACCGACATACTTCCTTGCTTCAAACTCCAGAACTTTTCCAATTGCATTCCTTCTTCAATTTATGATAAGAAATTCTTCTCAAATCTATCCTTGAACTCATCCCATGTCTCAAAAACCTGCTCCACCTGAGCTACTTCCCACTAATAGGATGCTTCGCCTTTCAGTTTCCAATCATCCAATTGTATCCTTCTCATGTTATCTAACTCCAACAATCCAAACACATGATCCGTCTCCCTAAGTCAATCGCGAGCCTCCACGTAACTCTTTGACCCAAGAAATGGTTTGCCGCCCATCGCACGGAAATTCTTACAGAGCTTAGAGAAGTTAACTACTGGATAAGGTGGAACAACCTTGGCTACAGTAGGGGTGGGGAATTTCCTTCCCCTTCGGCAGACATTGTATCTTCTACATATCTACCGTACCATGTCGGAATGGGAATGCCCTTTGGGAAATTGGGTGCCTCAAACTAGGGTTCACAATTCTACCCGGCCCGACCTAACCCTTCCTGACCCAACGGGTCTCGGGCACGTGGCGGTGCTGGTCTAATCGGTAGGTGGGCTGTTTGGGTCGGGTTAATATGAGTAGAGAAAGCATAATTTTATGGTCCGAAACCGACCCAACCTACAATTAAAAACGGGTAGAGTGGGTCACGGGTCGTTTCAGGCATGCAATATGTGATGACCCCAAACTTTCGTGGTACGGAAGTAAGGATAATCATAGGAGCATAACATAATTACAACAATAACAGTTCTCAGATAATAGCATATCATATAAATCATTGCGGCGGAAATGGAAATGTCATCACAACATAACATCACAGACATCAAAGCATGCAGTATAGGTTACACTTAGCCAAACAGAAGTCTAAAACAAGGAAAGAAACAAAGTCTCAATCTCCTCCAAATACATCAAAGCTCAATAATGTCCAAATGTCTCAAGAAACAAATAAAAAGATAAAAGAAAAAGGGTCTCCATCTTCTTCCTTAGCAAGCTACAATCCAGAAAGTACCTAAAACCTGTCATTTGGCTGCCCGTATGGAAAGAGGGCACCCAAGTTTGCAAAGTGGAACAAACTACGAGTCAGTCATGGGACTGATATGAGAAATCTTACCTAACTAACAATATGGCTAATCACTGGACCATGCCGCTAACGCGGAATGGGTTTACTCCATTGGATTGCCAGTGCATAAGTTTAATAAATTTTATTTAAAAGAATCACGATGCTTTTTAGAAAATGAAATCATTATAAGACTCAAGTCCCATCACACAAAGCAACGCAAACCGGAGGATAGAGTTTTACCTTATAATGATCAAAAAAGCCTGATACACAGAAAATAATATTTTTAATATTAATATTAGTGTTTATTATGTTTTAAAATACTTCAAAGTAAATGTATCAATCCTAGACGGCATAGTATACCATCCTACTATGTCGCCCTATATAGATTTACAATCAAAACCGTAATGTCGTATTGGAGATTGGGTTTCCATCATGAGTCAAGGCTAGGGATGATCTCCTAACCGATTTGAGACACTCTAGCAATGCCTCAGGATTCAGACGCTGGCGAACCCTTGGATACTGCAGGGTCGGTCCCCAAATAATTTAGTTGATTAGTTATGCCTGAATACACGCTTCCCGGTCCTATTGAACCTATAAAATGGTCATAATCGACCAATAAAACCGAGGCGCCTCATTCCATCAACCACATAAGTAAAAATTTCGGGCCTTGTAAAAACCCAAACACCACTTCTAGCTAGAAAGAAACGTGTGCACTCCTTGCGTTCCTTTGTCCCGTTTTTGACTCTACCAGGGTGTGAGGCTCGCGAGGTAACGTTATACACAAAGCTATGCCGAAAATAGGCTATGCTTTGCTCATCATCTAGAAGGCTCTGCTTTTCAACAAAAGCCTCGATCAATTGCATCTTGGCATGTCACATTGACAATTCACGCCATGCGATCGATAACTACAATATATAACCTTCAAGCTCATGTGTCTCAAAGAAGGGTGTTAAGCAAGATAATAAATTCTCCGCCACCGTAGGTATATATTAAATACAAATCAATTTAATTACATGGAATGAAATTCAATGTCGAACAGACATCCATTTACAAGTCCGTTCTGGGTTTGAACAAAATCGGAGTCACCTTATTCGTCGTCTCGTATGTCCAATACGGAAGAGAGGTGCTCGCGTATCCGAACAATCAACAAGTACGTCCGAACAACTACCACGTTAACCCTTTACTGGTAGCTAACCAATGTCGGGCATCAGTAGTTATCCTTTCGATGTGAAGATCGCCGTCTTTAAGATCTTCAATTTAGATCGTCGTATAACCATTTGAAATGAGACTTAACTCAGTCTTTTCAAATGATTCTCTCATATATATAGTTTTAAATCATTTCATATTGTTAATAATATTTAATAACGATTTATCGCTTTTTTTATTTATTTAAAAATAGCTAAATTTATTTGACGACGCTTCGGGTCAATAAGCAGCCCTGACGCTGTTTTTATCGAAATTTGATTTACACTTATCTCGAAATCTATCCATTGGATTTTAACAAAATTTACATCTTTGGAAAGATCTTCCCAAAGCGGTCCTAACAGTTCCAGTTTTGGGAAAATCCGACGTTTGGATCTTTCAGTATAATCATTTGAAGTTACGATTCCGAAATACGAACTACCACGCGCGATTCATTTAATTTTAATTTATATATATATATATATATATATAATTATATATATGTATAAACCGTTCGATGAATTCACTATCATTTTTAATATAATAAATAAAATAATGTTTTTATTGGCAAATCATATTTTTGTACCGTCAAATAGAATATGTATCATTTACATGAAAATTTATCCAATGACGAGTCTACTTTGCATATGAATCCTAATATATGCAAATGTAAATATAAATGTAATTTTGACAGTGTATATAACTCTCATATATAAAATGTAATTATAAATGTTATTTTAACAACGCATATAAATTCTAATACATGCGATGTAATCATAAATATGATTTTAATAACACATATATGTTCTAATATACGCGGTGTAATATAAATGTGATTTTAGCAACGCATATAAATTTTAATATATGCAGTGTAATATAAATGTGATTTTAGCCACGCATATGAATTCTAATATATGCGATGTAATATAAATGTGATTTTAGCAACGCATATAAATTCTAATATATGCGATGCAATTATAAATATGATTTTAACCATTTCATTAAAAACAAAGGTTTCAATGTAAACCTGTTTTATTTTGAAAACTTGCATGTTGGTCTTTTTACATTAAAAATGCATATTTTAAATGAAATCATGTTTTCTATTTAAAACATGAACAACTTTCATAATTTTATTATTTCTATTATTATATTAAAAATGAATTTTTAATATAGAACCTATTTTCATTTTAAAACATGTTTCTTTTCTGCATTTCTATCATTACATTAAAAAGTGAAATTTTAATATATAACACGTTTTGCATTTTAAAACATGAATCTTGTCTAGTTTTCTAACATTACATTAAAAGTGAAATTTTAATGTATAACATGTTTTGCATTTTAAAACATGTACATTTTCCTTATTTTAACATTACATTAAAAGTGAAATTTAATGAAATCATGTTTTCTTTTTTAAACATGTACAATTTCTATTTTTATATTCTTGTCATTAAAATTGGAAGTTTTTAGTGAAATCATGTTTTATTTTTAAAACATGTACAATTTCTATTTTTATATTCTTGACATTAAAATTGTAAGTTTTTAACGAAATCATGTTTTCTTTTTAAAACATGTGCATTTTCTATTTTATTTAACATTATATTAAAAATGTGAACTTTTTATATGAAACCATGTTGGATTGAAAACATGTACATTTTTCCTATTTTCAACATTTCATTAAAAATGTAAATTTTTAATGAAATCATGTTTTGATTAAAAACATGAACATTTTTCTTATTACTGTAGTAGCCGTAACTTCCCCGGTAAGGAAAGCCCGGATTACCTTGAGAACACGACAAAATAGAACGCAAACGGAAGAACATTTCATTGTTTATTACAACAACTATTTCAGAATACAAGAATATACAGAGTACAAATGAATAAAATACATTCGATGAATATCAGATATTACAATAAATTACATAACAGAGGAAAAATATACAAAACACAACTGAAAGTGATACACGGATACAGAGCTTTCCGAGCATCGTTCCAGCTATAAATCAAGACCCTGTGAATATAAATCTGCAAAACCAAAACTACTAGCTGCCCGTGTAGAAAATAGGGGCACCCAGAGTTTAGGTTAAAACAACAAACTCCAGGTCAGTCATGGGACAGGTGTGAGAACTAAAACAATTATTAATCTTTATTTTAAAGTTCGGTAAATCAAGGGACCACGCCGTATAATACGGAACGGGTTTCCTCCCAAGAATACCAGTGCATAAAACAAACAGTGCAATGCTAAATAAAGAAAAATGAAGCTATTATAAGACACAGGTCCCATCACACAATGCAACGCAAGCCGGAGGATAGGGTTTTTACCTTAAAATAGCCAAAGCATGCTTGATACGTTAAAACAAATCATTTGATACTATTATAAGTGTATAGTGTCAAAACAATTTCAATCATAAATATCAATCATAGATGGCATTAATGACCCATACCATTATGTCGCCATACTAGGTTCTACAAATAAAACCGAATTATCACGTATTGGAAATTGGGTACCATCATGAGTCGAGGCAAGGGGCAAGCTCCTCTCCGTTCGAGACACTCTAGCAAATGTCTCGGGACCGCATACAGCAATCCCTGGATCCTCCAAGGCCGGTCCACTCTTACTTTTGAGGATTGGCAATTCCTGAACACACGTTTCTCTGTCCTTATAGACCTATATCCGAGGCGCCTCGCATTCCAACAACCACATAGATGAAAAGTAGATATAAATGTCAGGGCTGGTAGGTCAATGACAACACCATAGCTAGAAAGAAACGTCGTGCACTCCTTGGGTCCTTCTCCCGTTTTTGACTCATACCGAGGTGTGAGGCTCGCGAATCCACGTTATACACAAAAGCTACGTCACACAGAGCATGCTTTGATCATTAACCACAAGACTTCGCTTTTCAATAGAAGCCTTGATCAATTCCCACTTACGCGTGCCACACTGGAAATTTACTCCATGCGACTGATGTCCATCGATATACAACCTCTGAGCTCGTACGTCTCAGAGAAGGGCGTTAAGCAAGAGAATAAATTCTCCGCCGCCACACAGATGTATATTTAATAGAGATCAATCAACATAGAATAAAATCCAATGTCGGACACACAATCCATTTACAAGTTCGTTCTGGGTCTGAACGAAACCGGAGGCACTTTCCTCGCATATCCATCGATCTCCAAGTACATCTAGACGATCACCAACTGTTTCCCTCATCTTGGGTGTACAGCCCAATCGAGATCATCAGTAATCACCCAAACGATGTGAAGACTTCCAGTCTTCAACCACCGTCTTCATCTTCGACATCTCGTCGAATCGGTTATTCAGAATGGGTATAAACCCGGCCTTTCTGAATAACCCACGTATATGATAAACAAATGTTACACAAACACAACAAATGCCTCATTCCAATTCAGAATATTCTTTTATTCACAAAATCACATTCTTAGGGAATAGGTTCCCATTAATTTTATCAAAGATATATTCTTCTAAATTTATTCTTTAATCTTCCTTTGTATATCATTTCAAACTAGTCGGGATTAGCGAACCACACCGAAGTAATTATTTATTTTAATTCCCAATCCCAACCTATTCATCCCCTGGAGCAAAACTGGTAATACTCCATATCTAACACCACAGTATTATCGGTAAAATTAATTACCATTTCACGTTCAAATCTAATTAAAGATTTAACTATCGCTTTGGAGCAAAACTGGTGGTACTCCATTCTCGATCACCTTTCAGATTTGATAATTTAAATTATCAATTCACATTTCAATCTAATTAAAGATTCGTTAAAACTCCACTTAGTTTTAATCTTCTCAAAAATCAATATCCTATCTTTAACTGGGTTAAAGAACCAATGTCATCTAAAACACGATTCACGACAAACCCAAATCATATTTAATATTAAATACAAGGCTCTGAATAGAAAATATACCGACTTATATTCAATATCAAATTCTGAAACCAACAAATATCGTATTGGAAATAACGATATAAATATATCTTTCAAATTCCCATAACAATATCAGTAGAATCACGGAATCCAACATCGAAATATTCCAATGACAATTTCGATTCAAATCCACTTCCACTTTATATATATTGGAAATTCTGGTTATTTTCAAAACCAATTCAAATTCAATTTATTCATTTAAAAAATAAATCGATTTTAATTCTAGTTCAAAACTAGTTCATTTCGATAAAAATCTATTTTTATCTTTTCAAATGTGGAAAATTTCACCCCAGTTCTTTCCAATTCACATATTATGGTTTTACACAAATTATCAATATTTTTAATATTTTTATCAAGGCCCGTACAGTCGATTTCCATCAACGGCCATCGAATTGCACTTACAGCGACCTTTTCCAAATTTGATTTGGACATAATTCCAAATCCAACCGTTAGATTTTAAATTTCTAATATTCATTAGAAATCTCTTTTCGATACGAACCCAACAGTTCCGTTTTAAGGAGAGTCCGACGGTCGGATCTCCCGTAATGTTCATTCGAAGTCAATGGTCGAAATTCACGAACTACCACAGCGTGGCGCGTTCTGTTAAGTCCATTATATTATATATATAATATATATAATATATACTTTGTTGATTCCCTTTTTAAAACGTATTATATAAATCGTTTTAAATTTGTTTTCAAAACCATTTCAACTTTATATTCAATTTCAAATCAAAATTGAATATTTCATATCATTACTATATAAATGATAATGTTTTCAAAACGTTATATTTTGAAATCACTACCTTTTCTATATTCATTATAAGAACGAATATAATCGATATAAATATCGTTCACGTCAAAATAGCGCAATTCTAATCAACACGGCTTTATATATTTCAATAAATTCGTTATTCTATTCAACAAATGAATATTTATTCTATTCAACATACGACTAATCTCAACACATGAGTACCGTCGACACATGACTATTTTTGTTATGTAATATATTTTATAAAATTATGGTATCTATCGTTTGATTTTTAATCAGACTCCACTGTAAAGTAGTTTCCAATCTCAAATATGATAAAGATGTAAATTTTATTGTTAAAATATTTTACTCAACACATGAATAGTTTCAACACATGAATATATATTTTATAATATCCTTTATTTTCCCGATTGGAATGAGGCCTAATCAATTACCATATAATGTTAATTATATGGATTCCATACAACACATGTATATAATAGCAACGATAAACTATCAACCATCATCCAAAGTGCACCACACAACTGCATAAGCATCAAATATGAATAATTAACGCTTACACAGCCTGTCGACGAATCGATCAACATACAATTAAATGATTGGGATTAGTGTACGCCAAATATCATCCCAACACCCGTGTAGGGTTTCAAATCAACAAACACAGATTTTTATTTGTGCAGTTGGGCGATGTGTAAGATTTATCATCCCAATCAATATCAGTCAAATCAGTGTATATAAACAAATCGGCCGATTTGTTTATAAATATTTATTTATTCACATTCACTATATTCATATTCACATTAAAAATTATGTTTTTAATGATAATTAATTTATTTCAACCATTTACAATTTATTACCGATTTCACATCAACATCACAAACAAATTTCACGACACATCAAACAAACATACAAGCCATCCATGGTATGTGGACGATGGGTGTCGGGTGCTGCTAAGCACCGTCTGCATCCTAGTATATATATATATATATAACTAGAAAAGGAATTTAAAGTGGGAAGTTCTCAACAAAGCTAAACCAACCGCCTCGACTCTTCTTATGTAGGAAATTTCGTCGTTCTCGCCTTTTGTCTATTTCGTCGTCCGTAGCCACTACATATATAAAAATCATATTTTTATATTGTTGCTATGTATATAAAAATTCTATTTTTACACTACTACTATATATATAAAAATTCTATTTTTACATCGCTACTATATAGATAAAAATTCTATTTTTACAACGATGTTCATATAATAAAGATTATATTTTTATCACGCTATTCTCTATATAAAGATTTCGCCTTTTCAAATATAAAGAAGCAAATCCTTTTCAAATTAAAAATCTAACCTTTTTAAAGCTAAAAACTCAAATCTTTATTTTATAAAACTCAGATCTTTTCATTTATAAAAATCCTTCCTTTTCATGAATAAAAATACGATCTTTTCTATTTAAAAATCATATTTTTAATTCGCTACCTATATAAAAATTATATTTTTATATTCTCTATCATATAAAAATTCTATTTGCAATCCGCTAATCATATAAAAATCGAATTTTTATTTCGCTACAAAATATCTACAAATCTTATTTTATGACTCTACTTTGCATTAAAAATCAGATTTTTATAGCTTCAACTTCATATTTTCCATACGATAAAAATCAAACATTTCTTTAATCAAAAATTGCATCTTCCTTTGTTGTTCATGTAGATAAAAGTCAAATCTTTATAAAATAGAGAAATCAAATCTTTTTAAATAGAAAGATCATACCTTTACATCGATAAAATCCCTTCTTCTAAACAAAAATCAAATCTTGTTGCACAAACCATTCTATTCTTTTTACATAAAAAAATATATTCTTTTTACACAATGTTGTAGATAATAAAAATCAGAAAAGGAAGGAGAAGACTCACTATCGCGCTCAGTGAGGGGTTGCTCGCGGATACAGGCGCTGTAAAAGGGAGGGAGTGTCGTACTTGGCGTCTCAGCAAGTGGGTGGCGCGCGTCGGGGCTAGGGCTTGCGGGTTCAGGGGGAGGGTGGCTAAGGCTGAACGGAGGCGGCTAGGGTAAAAAGGGGGTTGCGGTTTTTAAAGGGGGAGAAGCAGGAGCGAGAACGCGAGAGGAGGGGAGAGGTTGCCGGAGATGGGGAAGGCGGAGGGAGGCCAGCGGCGCGGCGGCGTGGGTGGGGGCGGGATTTCCGTCGATCGATTCTCTTTTTTTTCTTTTTATTGTCTGAGAGAAGTAAGAGAGAAAGGGGAGAGGCTATGATATATATTTTCTATTAATTTTATTTTAATTCTCTTTTAAAGTTGACTTTCCATTCTAACACGAAATCAAACCCAACGGCTGTCGCCCCTAGCTAATTACTCCCATTCCGAACACAATGGGATATGCCATGTAGGCCAATTCGATCGTTGCGATCAGTTTTCATCAAAATCAACATATAACTCTATATATTGGATTTGAACGCACATTTCAATTTACTGGGGTTACATACTAACTAGAAAAAATTCCAGAAAAATATTTTCTAGCTTCGTATTGACGATACGGTCCAAAAAAAAAACTAATTTCGTCGAATTCTGAGACCGTTTGAAAAATGGCCATTTTCCAGTCGATTAAAATCAACTAAAACCGGTCAAACGCGTTTTCCTTTGCCACACTCACATATTGATTCGAAAAATTATGAAATTTGAAACCTAGCCATAATTTGACATTGCGGATCCAACAAAAGTGGTTTCGTCGAAATCCGAGGTCGTTTGCAAAATTCCTATTTTTAAGGGCCGAAATTCCATAGCGACTATTCTGGAATTTCAACTGGACATATCTTTTTATCCCCGCTATGAAATTTCGATTTTTCGGATTCATTGGAAATATATTATCAAATAGATTCTATTATTTTCTGTTTCGTTAAAATCCGGTTTGTTTTGCACCCGGTACATTCATTTGAAATTTGAAATCGAATTATCGAACTACCGCGCCATTTTCAATTCCTTTTATAATTATAAATAATTATTTATATTCTAACGACGATCTATATAAATATATACGTTCGATTCTATTCAAAATAAATTTCTCGTCTATATTACTTAAAATAATTCATTTCAAACGTTCAAAATTCGCTAAAATTGCCAAAATAAAAATTTTAAACTGGCTCGCATTTCCGGATTGTTACATTCTCCCCTACTTAAAACTTTTTGTCCCCGAAAAGGAACGAAGCCGAAAGTTGTTTAACTAATCAATTCAACTTTCATTATTTTGATTACGGCTTAAGTTCTTCAACTTTTCAGTTTCTAAGAACTTTTCAAATTTTTCAAAAATTTGGCTAACATCCTAAATTTTTGAAAAATTTCGCCCTAACCTCCCTGCACCGGGAGCACCAGGAAAATCCCGAAATTGCCGTATAGGCCCTCTGATCTCAAAAAGAAAAAGAAAAAGCCAAGCGGCTAGCCAATCCGCTCATAAAATCATCATCACCCAAACAAAACAGTAAATTATAGTAAATATGTACCTATTTATCGGGCAAACAAATTTTATTCTTCTGCTCTAGCCTCCTTTCTATGACCTGTTCACACATATATATGTACATGCTTGCAATTGCAAATAATTTTCGATACAATTCAATATTTGATACAATTAGGCATAATGGTTCAAGATTATCAAACAAATAACAAACAACACAACCATCAATCAATTAGTGGATTAACGTTTCAAATTTATAACTTTGATATATATAAGAAAAATCATGTTTTTGATGCCAATTCACAACAATGTATTCTAGCTATATTTTGGTTCTCACACCAGCCTAATGGAAATATATAGATATCACAACTTCGAAACACGAACACAAATACTGATAATGCGGCCGCATTAACAGATTTATCTCCGGGCAACTAGAGTGTGATTCTATATCTATCCAGTATATTAAAACTTCGAATATATGTTCATGACGCGTATATGCAAAACCTTTATATACTCGATTGTCCAAATTCAATATAAATAAATATTCAAATACGTATAAAAGGGTTTAAATTTTCAAAACAATATTGTTTTCATTTGAAAAATATACTCTTCACACTCGTTCTAGGATACTACTGATCCCATCTCTAACGAGTCATTCTAATTGGATATTACTAATCCAATATCTGATGAATTCTTTCGTACGGTTCTAATGTGTCTTGTTCTCGAGCTCTGTAAACCAAAGCTCTGATACCACTGTAGTAGCCCGTAACTTCCCCGGTAAGGAAAGCCCGGATTACCTTGAGAACACAACAAAATAGAACGCAGACGGAAAAACGTTTCATTGTTTATTACAACAACTCCATCAGAATACAAGAATATACAGAGTATAAATGAGTAAAATACATTCGATGAATATCAGAGATTACAATAAATTGCATAGCAGCGGAAAAATATACAAAACATAACTGAAAGTGATACACAGATACAGAGCTTTCCGAGCATCGTTCCAGCTGTAAATCAGGACCCTGTGAATATAAATCTGCAAAACCATAACTACTAGCTGCCCATGTAGAAAATAGGGGCACCTAGAGTTTAGGTTAAAACAATGAACTCCAGGTCAGTCATGGGACTGGTGTGAGAACTAAAACAGTTATTAATCTTTATTTTAAAGTTCGGTAATTCAAGGGACCACGCCGTATAACACGGAACGGGTTTCCTCCCAAGAATACCAGTGCATAAAACAAACAGCGCAATTCTAAATAAAGAAAAATGAAGCTATTATAAGACTCAGGTTCCATCACTCAATGCAACGCAAGTCGGAGGATAGGGTTTTTACCTTATAACAGCCAAAGCATGCTTGATACGTTAAAACAAATCATTTGATACTATTATAAGTGTATAGTGTCAAAACAATTTCAATCATAAATATCAATCATAGACGGCATTAATGACCCATACCACTATGTCGCCATACTAGGTTCTACAAATAAAACCAAATTATCACGTATTGGAAATTGGATTCCATCATGAGTCGAGGCAAGGGGCAAGCTCCTCTCCGTTCAAGACACTCTAGCAAATGTCTTGGGACCGCACACAGCAATCCCTGGATCCTCCAAGGCCGGTCCTCTCTTACTTTTGAGGATTGGCAATTCCTGAACACACGTTTCCCGGTCCTTACAGACCTATATCCGAGGCGCCTCGCATTCCAACAACCACATAGGTGAAAAGTAGATATAAATGTCAGGGCTGGTAGGTCACTGACACCACCATAGCTAGAAAGAAACGTCATGCACTCCTTGGGTCCTTCTCCCGTTTTTGACTCATACCGAGGTGTGAGGCTCGCGAATCCATGTTATACACAAAGCTACGTCACACAGACCATGCTTTGATCATCAACCACAAGGCTTTGCTTTTCAACAGAAGCCTTGATCAATTGCCACTTACGCGTGCCCCACTGGCAATTTACTCCATGCGACTGATGTCCATCGATATACAACCTCTGAGCTCGTACATCTCAGAGAAGGGCGTTAAGCAAGAAAATAAATTCTCCGCCGTCAAACAGATGTATATTTAATAGAGATCAATCAACACAGAATAAAATCCAATGTCAGACACACAATCCATTTACAAGTTCGTTCTGGGTCTGAACGAAACCGGAGGCACTTTCCTCGCATATCCATCGATCTCCAAGTACGTCTAGACTATCACCAACTGTTTCCCTTATCTTGGGTGTATAGCCCAATCGAGATCATCAGTAATCACCCAAACGATGTGAAGACTTCCGGTCTTGAACCACCGTCTTCATCTTCGACATCTCGTCGAATCAGATATTCAGAATAGGTATAAACCCGGCCTTTCTGAATAACCCACGTATATGATAAACAAATGTTACACAAACACAACAAATGCTTCATTCCAATTCAGAATATTCTTTTATTCACAAAATCACATTCTTAGGGAATAGGTTCCCATTAATTTTATCAAAGATAGATTCTTCTAAATTTATTCTTTAATCTTCCTTTGGATATCATTTCAAACTAGTCGGGATTAGCGAACCACACCGAAGTAATTATTTATTTTATTTCCCAATCCCAACCTATTCATCCCCTGGAGCAAAACTGGAAATACTCCATATCTAACACCACAGTATTATCGGTAAAATTAATTACCATTTCACGTTCAAATCTAATTAAAGATTTAACTATCGCTTTGGAGAAAAACTGGTGATACTCCATTCTCGATCACCTTTCAGATTTGATAATTTAAATTATCAATTCATATTTCAATCTAATTAAAGATTCATTAAAACCCCACTTAGTTTTAATCTTCTCAAAAATCAATATCCTATCTTTAACTGGGTTAAAGAACCAATGTCATCTAAAACACGATTCAGACAAACCCAAATCACATTTGATATTAAATACAAGGCTCTGTATAGAAAATATACCGACTTATATTCAATATCAAATTCTGAAACCAATAAATATCGTATTGGAAATAATGATATAAATATATCTTTCAAATTCCCATAACAATATCTGTAGAATCACGGAATCCAACATCGAAATATTCCAATGACAATTCTGATTCAAATCCACTTCCACTTTATATATATTGGAAATTCTGGTTATTTTCAAAATCAATTCAAGTTCAATTTATTCATTTCAAAAATAAATCGATTTTAATTCTAGTTCAAAACTAGTTCATTTCGATAAAAATCTATTTTTATCTTTTCAAATGTGGAAATTTTCACCCCAGTTCTTTCCAATTCACATATTATGATTTTACACAAATTATCAATATTTTTAATAATTTTATCAAGGCCCGTACAGTCGATTTCCATCAACTGCCATCGAATTGCACTTACAGCGACCTTTTCCAAATTTGATTTGTATATAATTCCAAATCCAACTGTTAGATTTCAAATTTCAAATATTCATTGGAAAGCACTTTTCGATACGAACCCAACGGTTCCGGTTTCAAGAGAATCCGACATTCGGATCTCCGTAATTTTCATACGAAGTCAATGGTCGAAATTCACGAACTACCGCAGTGCGGCGCATTCTATTCAAGCCATTATATTATATATATAATATATATAATATATACTTCATCGATTCCCTTTTTAAAACGTATTATATAAAACGTTTTAAATTTGGATTCAAAACCATTTCAACTTTATATTCAATTTCAAATCAAAATTGAATTTTCCATATCATTACTATATAAATGATAATATTTTCAAAACGTTATATTTTGAAATCACTACCTTTTCTATATTCATTATAAAAACGAATATAATCGATATAAATATCATTCACGTCAAAGTAGCGCAATTGTAATCAACACGGCTTTATATATTTCAATAAATTCGTTATTCTATTCAATAAATGAATATTTATTCTATTCAACGCATGACTAATCTCAACACATGAGTACCGTCGACACATTACTATTTTTGTTATGTAATATATTTTATAAAATTATGGTATCTATCGTTTGATTTTTAATCAGATTCCACTGTAAAGTAGTTTCCAATCTCAAATATGATAAAGATGTAAATTTTATTGTTAAAATATTTTACTCAACACATGAATATATATTTTATAATATCCTTTATTTTCCCGATTGGAATGAGGCCTAATCAATTACCATATAATGTTAATTATATGGATTCCATACAACACATGTATATAATAGCAACGATAAACTATCAACCATCATCCAAAGTGCACCACACAACTGCATAAGCATCAAATATGAATAATTAACACTTACACAGCCTGTCGACCAATCGATCGACATACAATTAAATGACTGGGATTAGTGTACGCCAAATATCATCCCAACACCCATGTGCGGTTTCAAATCAACAAACACAGATTTTTATTTGTGCAGTTGGGCAATGTGTAAAATTTATCGTCCCAATCAATATCAGTCAAATCAGTGTATATAAACAAATCGACCGATTTGTTTATAAATATTTATTTATTCACATTCACTATATTCATATTCACGTTAAAAATTATATTTTTAATGATAATTAATCTATTTCAACCATCTACAATTTATTATCGATTACACATCAACATCACAAACAAATTTCACAACACATCAAACAAACATACAAGCCATCCATGGTCTGTGGACGACGGGTGTCGGATGCTGCTAAGCAGCGTCTGCATCCTAGTATATATATATATAACTAGAAAAAGGAATTTAAAGTGAGAAGTTATCACCAAAGCTAAACCAACTGCCTCGACTCTTCTTATGTGGGAAATTTCGTCGTGCTTGCCTTTTGTCTATTTCGTCGTCCGTAGCCACTACATATATAAAAATCATATTTTTATATTGTTGCTATGTATATAAAAATTCTATTTTCACACTACTACTATATAGATAAAAATTCTATTTTTACATCGCTACTATATAGATAAAAATTCTATTTTTACAACGATGTTCATATAATAAAGATTATATTTTTATCACGCTATTCTCTATATAAAGATTTCGCCTTTTCAAATATAAAGAAGCAAATCCTTTTCAAATTAAAAATCGAACCTATCTAAAGCTAAAAAATCAAATCTTTATTTTATAAAACTTAGATCTTTTCATTTATAAAAATCCTTCCTTTTCATGAATAAAAATACAATCTTTTCTATTTAAAAATCATATTTTTAATTCGCTACCTATATAAAATCTATATTTTTATATTCTCTATCATATAAAAATTCTATTTTCAATCCGCTAATCATATAAAAATCGAATTTTGATTTCGCTACAACATATTTACAAATCTTATTTTTATGACTCTACTTTGCATTAAAAATCAGATTTTTATAGCTTCAATTTCATATTTTCCATACAATAAAAATCAAACATTTCTTTAATTAAAAATCGCATCTTTCTTTGTTGTTCATGTAGATAAAAATCAAATCTTTATAAAATAGAGAAATCAAATCTTTTTAAATAGAAAGATCATACCTTTACATCGATAAAAATCCCTTCTTCTAAACAAAAATCCAATCTTGTTGCACAAACCATTCTATTCTTTTTACATAAAAAGATATATTCTTTTTACACAATGTTGTAGATAATAAAAATCAGAAAAGGAAGGAGGAGACCCACTGTCGCGCTCGGTGAGGGGTTGCTCGCGGATACAGGCGCTGTAAAAGGGAGGGGGTGTCGTACTTGGCGTCTCAGCAGGTGGGTGGCGCGCGTCGGGGCTAGGGCTTGCGAGTTCAGGGGGAGGGTGGCTAAGGCTGAACGGAGGCGGCTAGGGTAAAAAGGGGGTTGCGGTTTTTAAAGAGGGGAGAAGGAGGAGCGAGAACGCGAGAGGAGGGGAGAGGTTGCCGGAGATAGGGAAGGCGGAGGGAGGCCAGCGGCGCGGTGGCGTGGGTGGGGGCGGGATTTCCGTCGATCGATTCTCTTTTTTTTTGTCTGAGAGAAGTAAGAGAGAGAGAGAGGGGAGAGGCTATGATATATATATTTATTATTAATTTTATTTTAATTCTCTTTTAAAGTTGACTTTCCATTCAAACACGAAATCAAACCCAACGGCTATCGCCGCTAGCTAATTACCACCATTCCGAACACATTGGGATATGCCACGTAGGCCAATTCGATCGTTGCGGTCAGTTTCATCAGAATCAACATATAACTCTATATATTGGATTTGAATGCACATTTCAATTTACTGGGGTTACATACTAACTAGAAAAATTCCAGAAAAATATTTTCTAGCTTCGTATTGACGATACGGTCCTAACAAAACTATTTTCATTGAATTCTGAGACCGTTTGAAAAATGGCCATTTTCCAGTCGATTAAAATCAACTGAAACTGGTCAAACGCGTTTTCCTTTGCCACGCTCACATATTGATTCGAAAAATTATGAAATTTGAAACCTAGCCATAATTTGACATCGCGGATCCAACAAAAGTGGTTTCGTCGAAATCCGAGGTCGTTTGCAAAATTCCTATTTTTAAGGGTCGAAATTCCATAGCGACTATTCTGGAATTTCAACTGGACATATCTTTTTATCCCCGCTATGAAATTTCGATTTTTCGGATTCGTTGGAAAGATATTATCAAATAGATTCTATTATTTTCTATTTCGTTAAAATCCGGTTTGTTTGCACCCAGTACATTCATTTGAAGTTTGAAATCGAATTATCGAACTACCGCGCCATTTTCAATTCCTTTTATAGTTATAAATAATTATTTATATTCTAACGATGATCTATATAAATATATACATTCGATTCAATTCAAAATAAATTTCTCGTCTATATTATTTAAAATAATTCATTTCAAACGTTCAAAATTCGCTAAAATTACCAAAATAAAAATTTTAAACTGGCTCGCATTTCCAGGTTGTTACAATTACCTACTATTACACTAAAAATTAGTTTAATAATGTTTTGACCTTAAAACATAAACACTTATCTTATTTTTAACTTTACATTAATAAAATGTATATTTTAATGAATTCATGTTTTGGTTAAAAACATGAACATTTCTCCATTTTTCAACCATTAAATTAAGATGTATATTTTATATGAAATCATGTTTTGATAAAAAAAATATGAACATTTTTCACTACTTATATTCTTAACATTAAAAATGTATATTTTAATGAAATCATGTTTTTGTTCAAATTATGAACATTTAGCTAATTTTTTTAATGACATTAAAATATGGTTTTTAATGACTACATGCTTTTATTTCTTACCATTTACCTTTTTCTAATTTCATGAATGACATTTAAATATGGTATGACTACATGTTTTTATTTCAAAAACGTATATTTTCTCTATTTTTGACATTCCATTAAAAATATATACTTTTAGTGAATTCATGTTTTGATTAAAAACATGAACATTTTCTCTACTTTCAATCATTACATTAAAATGTATATTTTATATGTAATGTTCTTATTATTTTTCTAAAACATGAACATTCCTATTTTATAGTAATTCCATAAAATGATAGAAATTTACATTTCCTTTTTGTTGAATATTCTAATTCAACAAAATGACAAGATTTAATATTTCCTTTTTGATTGAAAATTCTAACTCAATCAAATAACAAACAAAAGTGACATTTTGTTTTGATTGAAAATTCTAATTCAATCAAACAATAACAAAAGTGATATTTTTATTTTGACTGAAAATTCTAGTTCAGTCAAAACAAATAAACAAAGGTTATATTTTTATTGAATTGAAAATTCTAATGCAATGAACAAATAAACAAGGTGATATTTTTATTAATTGAAAATTCTAATTCAATAAACAAATAAACAAGGTGATATTTTTATTGATTGAAAATTCTAATTCAATCAACAAAAAAAACAAGGTGATATTTTTATTGATTGAAAATTCTAATCCAATCAATAAATAAACAAGGATATTTTTATTGATTGAAAATTCTAATTCAATCAAATAAAATAAAGATGTTGCTCCATTTTTGTTGAATATGTTTGATTCAAAAAATATTAACAAAAATGTTTTGATTTATTTTATAGAAAATTTAATAATAACACAACATCACCCAAATTACAGATCTATATTAACATATCACATACAAATCAAATCACGTAGCATAACATGTCAAAATATACAGCGAATCAATGAGAATACAATTACGATTTACTCTAATTATTTTAAAATAAATAATAATAAAAATGAAATAGGATTTCTCACTGTTCTTTTGAATCTGAGTGGGTCAGATATGCAATTTTTTGCCGAAATTCAATCAACTCAGAATCAGATCCAGTTAATCTTAAAACGTAGATCTCGTGTCTACGGTCGCAACGCTTCGAAAATCGTTCAGTTCTGAGTTCCTATAAGTGAGTTATGATTTAATTTGTGATGATAATAATTTAAAATAAAATATTAAAATAAAATAGGATTTAATACTCTTCTTCCCCAAATTATAGAACACGGCCGTGAGCTTTCTTTGAATGTTTGAACCTAGGGCTTGGGATTTCTCTCGATTGGAAGCATTGCAGGACAATCGGAGATCACTACGTCGTAGAAGGGGAGGTGGCGCACCGAATGCCGGCGGTCTGGTGGAGTGCGACGGCGGGGATAGGCCTGGGCAGCGATTTGTAGGAGGCAGTTTGGAGCGGTAGAATTCGTCGAAAACTTAATGGTTTTAAGATCAACCCGTGTAGAATCGAAGATTGTGAAATTCTCTACAATAATCTTAACTGGTGTGGGAGATTTTATTGTGTGGATTGATAGGAATTAGTGTAGAAAGTATGGAGCATTTTCGGCCATGAACGAAGGGATGGTGGCTGTATACTGTATAGCGTATTAGGGTTATGTATTGGAATAGTATATTTATAATATTTAATCTCTAATTTTGCAAATAAATCCATAAATTCTCAGTTGCTTTAATTCCAGCCTAACAGAAGTCGTCCCAACCCAATTTTCCTTAATCCGGAACCAAAGCACTAGGTCCCGTCAGCCCAAACGACTGTTTGTGGCCTGAATTCATTAACTTAAAATTTAAATCCTTTATTAAATTAATTCGATCGTATATTTAAATTCACCGGGGCCACATACAGACTCTAAAAATTCCAAAAAATTATTTCTGGCTTTGTTTTGACGATATGGTCCTAACAAAATTAATTTCATCGGATTTGGAGACCGTTTGAAAAATGGCCATTTCAAGTCGATTAAATTTGGCCAAAATTGATAAAACACATTTTCTATTGTCACGCTCACATATTAATTCCAAATATTCTGGAAATTTAAATTTAGCAACAATTTGACATTCCGGATCTGACAAAAGTGGTTTCATCAAAAACGGAGGTCATTTGAAAAATGGCCTTTTATACGGGCTATAAATTATACCATAGCGACTATTCTGAATATTCAACTGGCCATAACTTTTGATTCCCGCTATGAAATTTTGATTTTTCGGATTCGTTGGGAAGATATTTTTAAATAGATTTAGATATTTTTGGTTTCACTCAAATCCGTTAAATTTTGTATTCTGTACATTCAGTCAAAGTTCAGGCTTGACTTTTTAAACTACCGTGCTATTTCCAGTTCTTTTTGAAATCAAAATAAATATATTCGCTCTAACTTCAATTAAATAAATTTTTAATTGTTATTACTTAAAATAAAGTACATTAACTATTCAAAATTCACTCAAATAGCCAAAATGAAAATTTTAAATTGGTTCTGATTTTCCAGTTTGTTACAATCACCCCCACTTAAAAGTTTTTCGTCCCTAAAACGGAAACAATAGTAAAGTAGGAAACAAAACG
The DNA here is from genome assembly GCA_030737875.1 of Allium sativum. Classification (NCBI taxonomy): domain Eukaryota; kingdom Viridiplantae; phylum Streptophyta; class Magnoliopsida; order Asparagales; family Amaryllidaceae; genus Allium; species Allium sativum. Next base: position 297,429,588 of record CM060925.1, on the reverse strand, counting down.
GAAAATGCCAAGTATTGTAAATGTACCTCGACACAAGAGTCACTCGGAGATGTCCACTCTACACTTGGGGTAGGCCCGTTTGATGTTATCCTCAGTCTCCCATGTACAGTCTCTAGGATCCCCGATCAACTGCACTTTAACTGGATGGATCCTCTTGTTCCTCAGAACTCGGGCTTCCTTGCTAACGATTTTCACTAGTTCCCTCCTTACTGCTAGACCCATACTCATTTCTCTTCGGCCTCTTGGGAGCTTGGCATTCATAGTCGAAGTGCCCCATCTTATGACAATGGAAGCATTTGGCCTTTGATTTATCCCTTTTCTTTTTCCCTTGGGGCTTGGCGGTAGAAGGATTACCCGCTTCTGGCTTTCTGTCAGCTTGTTTTCTTTGTTGTTGTTCTGGTTCTAGTTCTTTTCATGCTCCTGCTGTGCATTCCTATCATTATCCTCATAACAGGTCACCATCTCGATCATTTCATTGAAGGGGAGCTTGATGTGAGCAGTGACCCTGTTCAGGAACTTCTTGGAGAGGCCATTGATAAATCTCTTGTTCTTCTGCACTGGTTCCTGTACTAACTCTGGAGCATAGCGGGAAAGTTCCTCGAACTTCCGCACATATTCTGAAATGGTCATCTATCCCTGCTGCAGGTTTGCAAATTGGTCATGGAGCCTCTCAACTTCCTGCAGAGGGATATACTTGTCATTGAAAAGCTCTATGAACTTGGCCCAAGACATGTTGGCCACATCATTGCTTATTTTGACAGTGTCCCACCAAATTTAAGCTTGGTCCTTCAATAGCTATGTTGCTAAGAAGCGCTTGCGTTGATCCTCAAATTCCAAACCTTCAAAGATTTTCTCACAGTTCTTCAGCCATGCCTGTGCCTCTATCACATTCTCTCGGCCAGAAAAAGATACACCCTCTAAGTTTCTGTACTTCTTGGACATTTTGTCCAAATCAAATGGCTGCAAGGGAGGAGGTGGTGTCACAGCATCTGAAGTGGGCTATTCCTGGGCCGTAGGAGTCTCATCTCTAGTGGGTCTTCTAGCCCTACCTCGGCCTTGTGCTCTAGTACATGCTCTGGTGCTAATTTCTTAATTAGTTATGCACCATCAAGGAAAGAGTCAGACTAACATAAATGATAATTTTAAAGGAAAGGTTAAAAGTAGAGACATACGATAAAATGATAATGATGTAATGACTAATTAATAAATGCTATTCTGCTGTGCTCATTCTAGGACATTACTAATCTTATCTCTAACCAGCTACTTGACTTAGAATACTACTAATTCTATCTAGAAGAATTGTTCTAAAAACGTTATACTCCAAAGCTAAGGTTAACCTTAAGCTCTGATAACAACTGTGATGACCCCAAACATCCGTGGTACAAAAGTAAGGATAGTCATAAGAGCATAACATATTACAACAATAACAGATCTCAGATAGCAGCATATCATATAAATCATTGCGGCGGAAATGGAAATGTCATCACAACATAACATCACAGACTTTAGAGCATGCAGTATAGGTTACACTTAGCCAAATAGAAGTCTAAAACAAGGAAAGAAATAAAGTCTCAATCTCCTCCAAATACATCAAAGTTCAGTAATGTCTAAATGCCTCAAGAAACAAATAAAAAGATAAAAGAAAAAGGATCTCCATCTTCTTCCTTAGCAAGCTCCAGTCCAAAAAGTATCCATACCTAAAACCTGTCATTTGGCTGCCCGTGTGGAAAGAGGGCACTCGAGTTCGCAAAGAGAAACAAACTACGAGTCAGTCATGGGACTGGTATGAGAAATCTTACCTAACTAACAAAATGGCTAATCACTGGACCACGCCGCTAACGCGGAATGGGTTTACTCCATTGGATTTCCAGTGCATAAGTTTAATAAATTTTATTTAAAAGCATCACAATGCTTTTTAGAAAATGAAATCATTATAAGACTCAAGTTCCATCACACAAAGCAATGCAAACCGGAGGATAGAGTTTTACCTTATAATGATCAAAAAGGCTTGATACGGAGAAAATAACATTTTTAATATTAATATTAGTGTCTAATATGTTTTAAAATATTTCAAAGTAAATGTATCAATCCTAGACGGCATAGTATACCATCCTACTATGTCGCCATATATAGATTTACAATCAAAACCGTAATGTCGTATTGGAGATTGGGTTTCCATCATGAGTCAAGGCTAGGGACGATCTCCTAACCAATTTGAGACACTCTAGCAATGCCTCAGGATTCGGACGCTGGCGAACCCTTGGATACTGCAGGGTCGGTCCCCAAATACTTTAGTGGATTAGTTATGCCTGAACACACGCTTCCCGGTCCTATTGAACCTATAAAATGGTCATAATCGACCAATAAAACCGAGGCGCCTCATTCCATCATCCACGTAAGTAAAAATTTCGGGCCTTGTAAAAACCCAAACACCACTTCTAGCTAGAAAGAAACATGTGCATTCCTTGCATTCCTTTGTCCCATTTTTGACTCTACCGGGGTGTGAGGCTCGCGAGGTAAGGTTATACACAAAGCTATGTCGAAAATAGGCTATGCTTTGATCATCATCCACAAGGCTCTGCTTTTCAACAAAAGCCTCGATCAATTGCATCTTGGCATGTCACATTGACGATTCACGCCATGCGATCGATAACTACCAATATATAACCATCGAGCTTATGCGTCTCAAAGAAGGGTGTTAAGCAAGAGAATAAATTCTCCGCCACCACAGGTATATATTAAATAGAAATCAATTTAATTACACAGAATGAAATTCAATGTCGGACACACATCCATTTACAAGTCCGTTCTGGGTTTGAACGAAACCAGAGTCATCTTATTCCTCGTCCCGTATGTCCAACACGGAAGAGAGGTGCTCGCGTATCCGGGCAATCAACAAGTACGTCCGAACAACTACCACTTTATCCCTTTACTGGTAGCTAACCAATGTCGGGCAATAGTAGTTATCCTTTCGATGTGAAGATCACCGGTCTTCAATCGCCGTCTTTAAGATCTTCAATTTAGATCGTCGTATAACCATTTGAAATGAGACTTAACTCAGTCTTTTCAAATGATTCTCACATATATATAGTTTTAAATCATTTCATATTTTTAATAGTATTTAATAATGATTTTTCGCTTTTTTATTTATTTAAAAATAGCTAAATTCATTTAACGATGCTTCTGGTCAATAAGCGGCCCTGACGCTGTTTTTATCGAAATTTGATTTACACTTATCTCGAAATCTATCCGTTGGATTTTAACAAAATTTATATCTTTGGAAAGATCTTCCCAAAGCGGTCCTAACAGTTCCAGTTTTGGGAAAATCCGACGGTTGGATCTTTCGGTATAACCGTTTAAAGTTATGATTCCGAAAAGCGAACTACCGCGCGCGATTCGTTTAATTTTAATTTTAATTTTAATTTATATATATATAATTATATATATGTATAAACCATTCGACGAATTCACTATCGTTTTTAATATAATAAATAAAATAATGTTTTTATTGGCAAATCATATTTATGTACTGTCAAACAGAATATGTATCATTTACATGAAAATTTATCCAATGACGAGTCTACTTTGCATATGAATCCTAACATATGCAAATGTAAATATAAATGTAATTTTGACAGTGTATATAACTCTAATATATACAATGTAATTATAAATGTTCTTTTAACAGCGCATATAAATTCTAATACATGCGGTGTAATCATAAATATGATTTTAACAACGCATATATGTTCTAATATACGCGGTGTAATATAAATGTGATTTTAGCAACGCATATAAATTTTAATATATGCGGTGTAATATAAATGTGATTTTAGCCACGCATATAAATTCTAATATATGCGATATAATATAAATGTGATTTTAGCAACACATATAAATTCTAATATATGCGATACAATCATAAATATGATTTTAACCATTTCATTAAAAACAAAGGTTTCAATGTAAACTTGTTTTATTTTGAAAACTTGCATGTTTGTCTTTTTACATTAAAAATGCATATTTTTAATGAAATCACGTTTTCTATTTAAAACACGGAAACCTTTCGTAATTTTATTATTTCTATTATTACATTAAAAATGAATTTTTAATGTAGAACCTATTTTCATTTTAAAACATGTTTCTTTTCTGCATTTCTATCATTACATTAAAAAGTGAAATTTTAATGTATAACATGTTTTGCATTTTAAAACATGAATCTTGTCTAGTTTTCTAACATTACATTAAAAGTGAAATTTTAATGTATAACATGTTTTGCATTTTAAAACATGTACATTTTCCCTATTTTAACATTACATTAAAAGTGAAATTTAATGAAATCATGTTTTCTTTTTTAAACATGTACAATTTCTATTTTTATATTCTTGTCATTAAAATTGGAAGTTTTTAATGAAATCATGTTTTATTTTTAAAACATGTGCAATTTCTATTTTTATATTCTTGTCATTAAAATTGTAAGTTTTAATGAAATCATGTTTTCTTTTTAAAACATTTGCATTTTCTATTTTATTTAACATTATATTAAAAATGTGAACTTTTTATATGAAACCATGTTGGATTGAAAACATGTACATTTTTCCTATTTTCAACATTTCATTAAAAATGTATATTTTTAAAGAAATCTTGTTTTGATTAAAAACATGAACATTTTTTTTATTACCTACTATTACACTAAAAATTAGTTTAATAATGTTTTGACCTTAAAACATAAACACTTATCTTATTTTTAACTTTACATTAAAAATGTATATTTTTGATGAATTCATGTTTTGGTTAAAAACATGAACATTTCTCCATTTTTCAACCATTACATTAAGATGTACATTTTATATGAAATCATGTTTTGATAAAAAAAACATGAACATTTTTCACTACTTATATTCTTAACATTAAAAATGTATATTTTAATGAAATCATGTTTTTGTTCAAATTATGAACATTTAACTAATTTTCTTAATGACATTAAAATATGGTTTTTAATGACTACATGGTTTTATTTATTACCATGTACCTTTTTCTAATTTCATTAATGACATTAAAATATGGTTTTTAACGACTACATGTTTTTATTTCTAAAACGTACATTTTCTCAATTTTTAACATTCCATTAAAAATGTATATTTTTAATGAATTCATGTTTTGATTAAAAACATGAACATTTTTTCTACTTTCAATCATTACATTAAAATGTATATTTTATATGTAATGTTCTTATTATTTTTCTAAAACATGAACATTCCTATTTTATAGTAATTCCATAAAATGATAGAAAATTACATTTCCTTTTTGTTGAATATTCTAATTTAACAAAATGACAAGATTTAATATTTCCTTTTTGATTGAAAATTCTAACTCAATCAAATAACAAACGAAAGTGATATTTTGTTTTGATTGAAAATTCTAATTCAATCAAACAATAACAAAAGTGATATTTTTATTTTGACTGAAAATTCTAGTTCAGTCAAAACAAATAAACAAAGGTTATATTTTTATTGAATTGAAAATTCTAATGAAATGAACAAATAAACAACGTGATATTTTTATTAATTGAAAATTCTAATTCAATCAACAAATAAACAGGGTGATATTTTTATTGATTGGAAATTCTAATTCAATCAACAAAAAAACAAGGTGATATTTTTATTGATTGAAAATTCTAATCCAATCAACAAATAAACCAGGATATTTTTATTGATTGAAAATTCTAATTTGATCAAATAAAATAAAGATGATGCCCCATTTTTGTGGAATATGTTTGATTCAAAAAAATATTAACAAAAATGTTTTGATTTATTTTATAGAAATTTAATAATAACACAACATCACCCAAATTACAGATCTATATTAACATATCACATACAGATCAAATCGCATAGCATAACATGTCAAAATATACAGCGAATCAATGAGAATTCAATTACAATTTATTCTAATTATTTTAAAATAAATAATAATAAAAATAAAATAGGATTTCTCCTTGTTCTTTTGAATCTGAGTGGGTCAATCTGCAATTTTTTGTCGAAATTCAATCAACTCAGAATCAGATCCAGTCAATCTAAAAAACGTAAATCTCGTGTCTACGGTCGCAACGCTTCGAAAATCGTTCGTTTCTGAGTTCATATGAGTGAGTTATGATTTAATTTGTTATGATAATAATTTAAAATAAAATATTAAAATAAAATAGGATTTAATACTCTTCTTCCCCAAATTACAGAACATGGCCGTGAGCTTTCTTTGAATGTTCGAACCTAGGGCTTGGGATTTCGCTCGATTGAAAGCATTGCAGGATAATCAGAGATCACAACGCCATAGAAGGGGAGGTGGCGCACCGAATGCTGGCGGTCTGGTGGAGTGCGACGGCGAGGATAGGCCTGGGCGGCGATTTGTAGGAGGCAGTTTGGAGGGGTAGGATTCGTCGAAAACTTCACGGTTTTAAGATCAAACCATATAGAATCGAAGATTGTGAAGTTCTCTACAATAATCTTAACTGGTGTGGGAGATTTTATTGTGTGGATTGACGAGAATTAGTGTAGAAAGTATGGAGCATTTTCAGCCATGAACGAAGGGATGGTGGCTGTATACTGTATAGCGTATTAGGGTTATGTATTGGAATAGTATATTTATAATATTTAATCTCTAATTTTGCAAATAAATCCATAAATTCTCAGTTGCTCTAATTCCATCCTAACAGAAGTCGTCCCAACCCAATTTCCCTTGATCCGGAACCAAAGCGCTAGGTCCCGTCAGCCCAAACGACTGTTTGTGGCCTGAATTCTTTAACTTAAAATTTAAATCCTTTATTAAATTAATTCGATCGTATATTTAAATTCACCGGGGCCACATACGGACTCTAAAAATTCCAAAAAAATTATTTCTGGCTTTGTTTTGATGATACAGTCCTAACAAAATTAATTTCATCGAATTTGGAGACCGTTTGAAAAATGGCCATTTCAAGTCGATTAAATTTGACCAAAATTGATAAAAACACATTTTCTTTTGCCACGCTCACGTATTAATTCCAAAAATTCTAGAAACTTAAATTTAGCAATAATTTGACATTCTGGATCTGACAAAAGTGGTTTCATAAAAAACGGAGGTCGTTTGAAAAATGGCCTTTTATACGGGCTATAAATTATACCATAGCGACTATTCTGAATATTCAACTGGCCATAACTTTTGATTCCCGCTATGAAATTTTGATTCTTCGGATTTGTTGGGAAGATATTTTTAAACAGATTTAGATATTTTTGGTTTCACTCAAATCCGTTAAATTTCGTATTATGTACATTCAGTCAAAGTTCAGGTTTGACTTTTCAAACTACCATGCTATTTCCAGTTCTTTTTGAAATCAAAATAAATATATTCGCTCTAACTTCAATTAAAATAAATTTTTAATCGTTATTACTTAAAATAAAGTATATTAACTATTCAAACTTCACTGAAATAGCTAAAATAAAAATTTTAAATTGGTTCTGATTTTCCGGTTTGTTACAATCTCCCCCACTTAAAAGTTTTTCGTCCCCAAAAAGGAAGCAATAGTAAAGTAGGAAACAAAATGGAAAATGCTAGGTATTGTAAATGTACCTCGACACAAGAGTCACTCGGAGATGTCCACTGTACACTTTGGGTAGGCCCGTTTGATGCTTTCCTCGGTCTCCCATGTACAGTCTCTAGGATCCCCGCTCCACTGCACTTTAACTGGGTGGATCCACCTGTTCCTCAGAACTCGGGCTTCCTTGCCAACGATTTTCACTGGTTCTCTCCTTGCTGCTAGGCCCATACTCATTTCTCTTCGGCCTCTTGGGAGCTTGGCATTCATAGTCGAAGTGCCCCATCTTATGACAGTGGAAGCATTTGGCCTTTGATTTATCCCTTTTCTTTTTCCCTTTGGGCTTGGCGGTAGAAGGATTACCCGCCTATGGCTTTCTGTTAGCTTGTTTTCTTTTGTTGTTGTTTTGGTTCTTTTCATGCTCCTGCTGTGCATTCCTATCATTATCCTCATAACAGGTCACCATCTCGATCACTTCATTGAAGGGGAGCTTGATGTGAGCAGTGACCCTGTTCAGGTACTTCTTGGAGAGGCCATTGATAAATCTCTTGTTCTTCTGCACTGGTTCCTGTACTAGCTCTGGAGCATAGCAGGAAAGTTCCTCGAACTTCCTCACATATTCTGAAATGGTCATCTCTCCCTGCTACAGGTTTGCAATTTGGTCATGGAGCCTCTCAACTTCCTACAGAGGGATATACTTGTCATTGAAAAGCTCTTTGAACTTGGCCTAAGACATGTTGGCCACATCATTGCCTATTTTGACAGTGTCCCACCAAATTTCAGCTTGGTCCTTCAATAGCTGTGTTGCTAAGAAGCGCTTGCGTTGATTCTCAAATTCCAAACCTTCAAAGATTTTCTCACAGTTCTTCAGCCACGCCTGCGCCTCTATCACATTCTCTCGGCCAGAAAGAGATACACCCTCTAAGTTTATGTACTTCTTGGATATTTTTTCCAAATCAAATGGCTGCAAGGGAGGAGGTGGTGTCACGGCATCTTGAGTGGGCAATTCCTGGGCCATAGGAGTCTCATCACTAGCGGGTCTTCTTGCCCTACCTCGGCCTTGTGCTCTAGTACATGCTCTCGTGCTAATTTCTTAATTAGTTATGCACCATCAAGGAAAGAGTCAGACTAACATAAATGATAATTTTAAAGGAAAGGTTAAAAGTAGAGACATATGATAAGATGATAATGATGTAATGACTAATTAATAGATGCTATTCTGCTGTGCTCATTCTAGGACATTACTAATCCTATCTCTAACCAGCTACTTGACTTAGAATACTACTGATTCTATCCAGACGAATTGTTCTAAAAACGTTATACTCCGAAGCTAAGGTTAACCTTAAGCTCTGATACCAACTGTGATGACCCCAAACATCCGTGGTACAAAAGTAAGGATAGTCATAAGACCATAACATATTACAACAATAACTGATCTCAAATAATAGCATATCATATAAATCATTGCGGCGGAAATGGAAATGTCATCACAACATAACATCACAGACATCAGAGCATGCAGTATAGGTTACACTTAGCCAAATAGAAGTCTAAAACAAGGAAAGAAATAAAGTCTCAATCTCTTCCAAATACATCAAAGCTCAGTAATGTCTAAATGCCTCAAGAAACAAATAAAAAGATAAAAGAAAAAGGGTCTCCATCTTCTTCCTTAGCAAGCTCCTGTCCAGAAAGTATCCATACCCAAAACCTGTCATTTGGCTGCTCGTGTGGAAAGAGGGCACTCGAGTTTGCAAAGAGAAACAAACTACGAGTCAGTCATGTGACTGGTCTGAGAAATCTTACCTAACTAACAAAATGGCTAATCACTAGACCCTGCCGCTAACGCGGAATGGGTTTACTCCATTGGATTGTCAGTGCATAAGTTTGATAAATTTTATTTAAAAGCATCACAATGCTTTTTAGAAAATGAAATCATTATAAGACTCAAGTCCCATCACACAAAGCAACGTAAACCGGAGGATAGAGTTTTACCTTATAATGATTAAAAAAAGGCTTGATACGCAGAAAATAATATTTTTAATATTAATATTAGTGTCTTATATGTTTTAAAACACTTCAAAGTAAATGTATCTATCCTAGACGGCATAGTATACCATCCTACTATGTCGCCATATATAGATTTACAATCAAAACTGTAATGTCGTATTGGAGATTGAGTTTCCATCATGAGTCAAGGCTAGGGACGATCTCCTAACCGATTTGAGACACTCTAGCAATGCCTCAGGATTCGGACGCTGGCGAACCCTTGGATACTGCAGGGTCGGTCCCCAAATACTTTAGTGGGTTAGTTATGCCTGAACACACGCTTCCCGGTCCTATTAACCTATAAAATGGTCATAATCGACCAATAAAACCGAGGTGCCTCATTCCATCAACCACAAAAGTAAAAATTTCGGGCCTTGTAAAAACCCAAACACCACTTCTAGCTAGAAAGAAACGTGTGCACTCCTTGCGTTCCTTTGTCCCGTTTTTGACTCTACCGGGGTGTGAGGCTCGCGAGGTAATGTTATACACAAAGCTATGCTGAAAAAAGGCTATGCTTTGATCATCATCCACAAGGCTCTGCTTTTCAACAAAAGCCTCGATCAATTGCATCTTGGCATGTCACATTGACAATTCACGCCATGCGAACGATAACTACCAATATATAACCTTCGAGCTCATGCATCTCAAAGAAGGGTGTTAAGCAATAGAATAAATTCTCCGCCACCACAGATATATATATATATATATATATATATATATTAAACAGAAATCAATTTAATTACACGGAATGAAATTCAATGTCGGACAATATCCATTTACAAGTCCGTTCTGGGTCCGAACGAAACCATAGTCACTTTATTTCTCGTCCCATACGTCCAATACGGAAGAGAGGTGCTCGCGTATTCGGACAATCAACAAGTATGTCCGGACAACTACCACTTTAACCCTTTACTAGTAGCTAACCAATGCCGGACATCAGTAGTTATCCTTTCGATGTGAAGATCGTCGATCTTCAATCGCCCTCTTTAAGATCTCCAATTTAGATCGTCGGATAACCATTTGAAATTAGATTTAACTAGGTCTTTTCAAATTAGTCTCGCATATATATATATATATATATATATATATAGTTTTAAATCATTTCATATCATTAATAGTATTTAATAACAATTTATCACTACTTTTATTTACTTAAAAATAGCTAAATTTATTAATGACACTTCGGGTCAATAGGCGGCCCTGGCGTTGTTTTATCGAAATTTGATTTACACTTATCTCGAAATCTAACCATTGGATTTTAACAAAATTTATATTGTTGGAAAGATCTTCCCAAAGTGGTCCTAACGGTTCCAGTTTTGGGAAAATCTGACGGTTGGATCATTCGGTATAATCGTTTAAAGTTACGATTCCGAAATGCGAAATACCGCGCGCGATTCTTTTAATTTTAATTAATATTTGTATATATATAATTATATATATAAACCATTCGACGAATTCACTATTGTTTTTAATATACTAAATAAAAAATGTTTTTATTGGCAAATAATATTTATGTACCGTTAAACAGAATATGTATCATTTACATGAAAATTTATCCAATGACGAGTCTACTTTGCATATGAGTCCTAACATATGCAAATGTAAATATAAATGTAATTTTGACAGTGCATATAACTCTAATATATACAATGTAATTATAAATGTTATTTTAACAGCGCATATAATTTCTAATATATGCGATGTAATTATAAATATGATTTTATCAACACATATAAATTCTAATATATGCAGTGTAATATAAATGTGATTTTAGCAACACATATAAATTCTAATATATGCGGTGTAATATAAATGTGATTTCAGCAACGCATATAAATTCTAATGTATGTGACGCAATTATAAATATGATTTTAACCATTTCATTAAAAACAAAGGTTTCAATGTAAACCTGTTTTATTTTAAAACTTGCATGTTTGTCTTTTTACATTAAAAATGCATATTTTTATTGAAATCATGTTTTCTATTTAAAAAATGAACAACTATCATATTTTTAATATTTCTGTTATTACATTAAAAGTGAATTTTTAATGTAGAACCGATTTTCATTTTAAAACATGTTTCTTTTCTGCATTACTATCATTATATTAAAAAGTGAAATTTTAATGTATAACATGTTTTACATTTTAAAACATGAATCTTGTCTAGTTTTCTAACATTACATTAAAAGTGAGATTTTAATGTATAACATGTTTTGTATTTTAAAACATGTACATTTTCCCTATTTTAACATTACATTAAAAGTGAAATTTTTAATGAAATCATGTTTTCTTTTTAAAACATGTACAAATTCTATTTTTATTTTCTTGCCATTAAAATTGTAAGTTTTTAATGAAATCATGTTTTCTTTTTAAAACATGTACAATTTCTATTTTTATATTCTTGTCATTAAAATTGTAAGTTTTTAACGAAATAATGTTTTCTTTTTAAAACATGTGCATTTTCTATTTTATTTAACATTATATTAAAAATGTGAACTTTTTATATGAAACCATGTTTGATTGAAAACATGTACATTTTTCCTATTTTCAACATTTCATTAAAATGTATATTTTTAATGAAATCGTGTTTTGATTAAAAACATGAACATTTTTCTTATTACCTACTATTACACTAAAAAGTATATTTTTAGTTTAGTAATGATTTGACCTTATAACATAAACACTTATCTTATTTTTAACTTTACATTAAAAATGTATATTTTTAATGAATTCATGTTTTGGTAAAAAACATGAACATTTCTCCATTTTCCAACCATTACATTAAGATGTATATTTTATATGAAATCATGTTTTGATAAAAAAGAAACATGAACATTTTTCACTACTTATATTCTTAACATTAAAAATGTATATTTTAATGAAATCATGTTTTTATTCAAACTATGAACATTTTGCTGATTTTCTTAATGACATTAAAATATGGTTTTTAATGACTACATGCTTTTATTTCTTACCATGTACCTTTTTCAAATTTCATGAATGACATTGAAATATGGTTTTAAATGACTACATGTTTTTATTTCTAAAACGTACATTTTCTCTATTTTAACATTCCATTAAAAATGTATATTTTTAATGAATTCATGTTTTAATTAAAAACATGAACATTTTCTCTACTTTCAATCATTACATTAAAATGTATATTTTATATGTAATGTTCTTATTATTTTTCTAAAACATGAACATTCCTATTTTTATAGTAATTCCATAAAATGATAGAAATTTACATTTCCTTTTTGTTGAATATTCTAGTTCAACAAAATGACAAGATTTAATATTTCCTTTTTGATTGAAAATTCTAACTCAATCAAATAACAAACAAAAGTGATATTTTATTTTGATTGAAAATTCTAATTCAATCAAACAATAACAAAAGTGATATTTTTATTTTGATTGAAAATTCTAGTTCAGTCAAAACAAATAAACAAAGGTTATATTTTTATTGAGTTGAAAATTTTAATGCAATGAACAAATAAACAAGGTGATATTTTTATTAATTGAAAATTCTATTTCCATCAAAAAATAAACAAGATGATATATTTATTGATTGAAAATTCTAATTCAATCAACAAATAAACAAGGTGATATTTTTATTGATTGAAAATTCAATCAACAAATAAACAAGAATATTTTTATTGATTGAAAATTCTAATACAATCAAATAAAATAAAGATGATGCTCCATTTTTTTTTGAATATGTTTGATTCAACAAAATATTAACAAAAATGTTTTGATGTATTTTATAGCAAATTTAATAATAACACAACATCACCCAAATTACAGATCTATATTAACATATCACATACAGATCAAATCACGCAGCATAGCATGTCAAATATACAGCGAATCAATGAAAATACAACTATGATTTATTCTAATTATTTTAAAATAAATAATAATAAAAATAAAATAGGACTTCTCTCTGTTCTTTTGAATCTGAGTGGTTCAGATCTCCAATTTTTTGCCAAAGTTCAATCAGCTCAGAATCGGATCCAGTTAGTCTAGAAACGTAGATCTCGTGTCTACGATCACAATGCTTCGAAAATCGTTCAGTTTTGATTTTATATGAGTGAGTAATGATTTAATTTGTGATGATACTAATTCAAAATAAAATATTAAAATAAAATAGGATTTAACACTCTTCTTCTTCCCCAAATTACAGAACACGGTCTTGAGCTTTCTTTGAATGTTTGAACCTAGGGCTTGGGGTTTTGCTCAACTGGAAGCACTGCAGAACAATCGGAGATCACCACACCATAGAGGGGGAGGTGGCGCACCGAACTCCAGCGGTCTGTTGGAGTGCGACGACGGGGATAGGCCTGGGCAACAGTTTGTATGAAGGAAGTTTGGAGGGGTAGAATTCGTCGAACACTTCACGGTTTTAAGATCAACCCTTATAGAATCGAAGATTGTGAAGTTCTCTAAAATAATCTCAACTGGAGTGGGAGATTTTATTGTGTGGATTGACGGAAATTAGTGGAGAATGTATGGAGCATTTTCAGCCATGAACGAAGAGATGGCGGCTGTATATTGTATAGCGTATTAGGGTTATGTATTGGAATAGTATATTTATAATATTTAATCTCTAATTTTGCGAATAAATACATAAATTCTCAATTGCTCCAATTCCAGCCCAACAGAAGTTATTCCCACCCAATTTCCCCTGATCCGGAACCAATGGTCTAGGTCCCGTCAGCCCAAATAATTGTTTGTGGCCTGAATTCTTTAATTTAGAATTTAAATCCTTTATTATATTAATTCGATCGTATATTTAAATTCACCGGAGCCACATACGGACTCAAAAAATTCCAGAAAATTTATTTCTGGCTTTGTTTTGACGATATTATCCCAAAAAAATTAATTTTGTTGAATTTGGAGACCGTTTGAAAAATGGCCATTTTCAAGTCGATTAAATTTGACTGAAATTGACAAAATACATTTTCTTTTGCCACGCTCACATATTAATTCCAAAAATTGTAGAAAATTAAACTTAGCAGTAATTTGACATTCCGGATCTGACAAAAGTGGTTTCATCGAAAACAAAGGTCATTTGAAAAATGGCCTTTTATACAGGCTATAAATTATACCATAGCGACTATTCTGAATATTCAACTGGCCATAACTTTTAATTCCCGCTACGAAATTTCGATTTTTCAGATTCTTTGGAAAGATATTTTAAACAGATTTATATATTTTTGGCTTCACTCAAATCCGTTAAATTTTGAATCCTGTACATTCAGTCAAAGTTCAGGTTTGACTTTTCAAACTACCGTGCTATTTCCAATTCGTTTTGAAATCAAAATAAATATATTCGCTCTAACTTCGATTAAAATAAATTTTTAATCGTTATTACTTAAAATAAATTATTTTAACTATTCAAAATTCACTGAAATAGCCAAAATAAAAATTTTAAATTGGTTCTGATTTTCCGGGTTATTACACAATACCCGATGGCAAAGTGGACCACAATCACATAACATGTTTCCTTTCTGCACTTATGAGTATTATTTCTTAGTTGGCTTGCGTGGAGACTACTATTTATACTATATTTTCCTTTCTTTTGGAACGATGTGGTACTATACGCAAACACACAAATACTTATAGGTACAGTGTAATTTCCTCATTTTTACAGCTCTATGTTTTATGCCATTCCTCTTTTACACTTTTAGAAAAATTAAAAAATTATCTAACTTTCTTTAAATTCTACCTTCTCTATAATATGAAATAAAAAATTCAATTTTTTAACTTTATATTTTCCTTCTAATTCTGAAACTATCCAAATCTCTTTAAGAACAATGTTTTTAAATTCATTTAATATAAGAAATAGTGTTGGTTACTTATGTTCAATAACTAGTCGATGTTAGATCTATAGATGTCAAGCTATTGATCTATCTTCGAAGATTTGAGGAACATGATAATCAAATCCCCTCTTTATCTTTTGGGAGGCTATTTGGTATGTATATTTCAGTTCTATTTGAATACATGATGTTTTTAGTATGTGCATGTAAGGTGTCTGATTAAATTGCTCAATTATTATCTTAACTGAATTTTGTAGCAAACACATAATTGGTTATAAGAATTAATTTTTACACAACTTTGTCTTGTTCATGACATATTGTAAAAACCATACTGCTCCATGTTTGTACTGACCATGCTTCAATGATAATTAAATTTATTTCACATGACAAGTTACTTAAATTTTCTTTCTTGTGAAAATATAAGACAAGTTACTTAAATTTAAATGTAAGGCAAGTACTTTATTTAACTTCTTTTCGTGTTAAAATATAAGGCAAGTATTTAAATTTATTCTCAGGTTTAAGGAAAGTAGTGCATGACTGCATTTGCATATATCTTAATGACAAGGAAATAATTTATATTCTTTTCCGATTTTAAAAGATAAGGCAATTGCTTAAACTTATATGTTCAAAAGATAAGGGAATGCTAAATTCAAATTTATTTTCATGTTTCAAAGAGAATGAAAATATTTAAACTTATATTCATGTTTAATTATCTGACATGTATTGTCTGTTTTTTAAGGCAAATGTTATAGTTTGCTTTCATGTTCAAAAGAAATTAATTCTTCTTGACTATTTGTAGAAAAAAAAAACATTTGACTGCTTCCTGAATTAGAATGAAACAAAAAATACAGCCTTTTTTCATAACTAATTTGATTTCATGTTTAAAAGAAACAAACCAAATTACTATATATGGTGAGGAAAGTATATTGTACTCTTTTCCTTTAATTTTGATAAATTATTATATGTTTTATTGATTAAGGTAAGTATTGTATGCAATATATTGCTTGTATTTTGATGATAAGGCAAGCGCTTAAAATTTGCTTTCATGTTTAAAGGAAACTAACACTGCTTCTTTTAAGATAACTGTTCATTTATTTAGTTTTTGAATTAGACAGAGACTAAGAAAATAAACGAGTAAAATGAATCTCTTTCCACAATTAATTTGATTTGATAGCTAATTTGTTTTAATGTAATAAAAAACTAATTAAATTGTTTTATATGATAAGGCAAGTGTTATGCACTTATTTTTAGTATTTGAGATATATTACTATGTGTTCTATCATTAAGGTATAGTAATAAATTAATAACACAAATACTCTCGATAAACATGCCTATAAAATAGCAATTACATTGCTCCTAGCCAGCTGCAAAACATTCACACACATGGTCATATTATTAATACTTTCCAATAGATAAGGATTAGAGCATTTGCTCACATTGCTCCTACAAAAAAGAAGGAAAAAAGGATACTTTTCAATGGATGATCATGCCAACTAGTGGGTAAATAGAACTTCAATCTCACATTTTTCAACAGATACTGATAGTACTATTCATCTATAGGTAGGTCTTCAATCTCATCTTCACATGTCTTCGACGTTGCCTCATCTTCTTTTACTCGTTGCTTTATTACTTCATCTTGCGTCCTCACTTGAGATTTTAGTCGATCCTCATTGCACATAGATGCGTTAATAATGTCAAATCTAAGAAAAGATTGAATGTTTGAAATTAAATGACCACTTGTACTAAAAGCTCATTCCGATGCAATTGTTGATGGTTGTACACTTAGAAAGTCATGAGCCATGTTTGCTAGGCATTTTGATACATTTGATTCTCTCTTCCACCATTCCAAAATATTAATATTATCATTGCCTCTTTCCTCCGCCCTTTGAAGGTAAAGCTCTAATTCTGAATCAGTATTTGGATCCATAATTCTCTACCTCTTAAAAAAAATCCCAAATTGAATCTTCATTTGATGGAGTATCCCTTTGAATTGATGAAATAGTGGAAATTTCCACAACTTTCACGTTATAATATGTGAAAACAGATTTGGTAATTGAAAGTATACGGTTGTTGGCATGATTTTGGAAAAACTGTCACATGTCAAGATTTTAGTTAGCGATGCACTCAAGCGTCAATAACATCGTCATAAAACACAAAGCGATTTGGTCGAACTTGCGACGTGTATGAAAAAAGGATTGGAAATGGCGTCGATTCATAAATCATCATCGATGGACTTGAAAAAACTAACATAGTGAAAATACATGATCGACTTGGTACATTCAACTCAAAATGGTTGAGCGCGATGGCCTGATCACATGGCAAAATTCGTCACGTAAAAATAAATGGTTTTGGTGAAAAACAGTGTTGCGCACTCAAAAACAACTGATCGACATGCGTCGATCACGAAAAATGGCTTGTGCGACTCACAACATCAAAATCTTGTAAATTGGCTTAAATTGATCTGGCACTTCAAAAGGGCCTGATCGGCACGTGAAAATTATTAAGAACCATACTGAAAACATTGGTTGATCAACCTGGCACTTGGTAAATCTAGCATTCTCAAAAGTCGTTAATCGGCATGCAGAAATGGCCTAGATCCTTGTGTGCAACTCGGGCTGATCAGCTTGGCAATCTGGTAAAAGTCATAAAATTGGCATTCGTGAATCCCTGGATCAACATGGCAGATCCCTTATTTTTCACGTGTGCACGTCGTAGCAAGCAAGTTTGGCAAATGGCTTGGTGTCGTGACTTGGAAAATTTGCGTCACTCATATGATGCAATTTTTCATTGATTCGCATGGTGAAAAGGCGGACTCGGCAGAGGCAAGGTAGCTCCGGATGCAAACCAGTATGGCATGGCAAGGCAGCTCAGATCTGGTAAATTCTTTGATGTGATTTTCGATGATTGAATCATGTGATGTGATGGTTTTCACGAGCCGCCCACAGGACATGGATGCGGTTTTTCTTGGACACAATACGAGGCTTGGCAAATGCCAAGCAATCTTGGCACAACAAAGAGACCATGCGGATCAGGGCAATTTGATGATTCCGCACGTGTTGATCATCACTTTTAAGTGATGCGAGTTTTCTAATATGAGGTGGCCTTTGGCACGATCAAATTACCATGCCGATCAACGTTTTTTAAGTGACCTTCATGTGATTTTGCTCAGTTTTCAAGATGCGAGATTTTGAAGGTAGGATACGATTTTTTGTTTGTGGGCTATGTAAGATGTGATTTTCTGGCAGTGGTCCCTAAATCTCACCTACTCCTACCTAAGCCACTAACTATAAATGCCCCTAAGCTTTGCATTCAAATGGATCTTTTTTTGGCTTGGATTTTTGGACCTCTTGAAGCTCTCAAGCACCATTACTTACTTCCATCTTCTTCCCCATGACTATTGGACATAGCATGGATCACCAAAACATTGTACGAACGATTTCCATCAATTTTTGGACATCTACAAGGACATTTACAGTGCTTTTGGACTAATTTGGATATTTCTTGGATTTCTTGGATATTGAATCTATATTTTGGTAATGGTTGACCAAGTCAACACAGTTTTTACTCAACGAAGAAGAGGAAGGACATTTTAGACAAAATTTAGAATTAACATTTATTTTGTTGTTCTATTGTAATGCTTTGTACTTAAATATTGTCCAAATGTGTAACTCCTGTAATCAGAAATTATATGATGAATAATTACTGTGAAGTGGACATAGGCGTTAGGGCCGAGCCACTATAAATAGTTGTATTTGAAGGGTTTCTAGGATCTCATCGTATAACCCAATTAAAACCTTTAATGGATTTAAATCTAAGATCTATGCAATAAAAGTAAATCAAAATTGTTGTAGTTTAGGGTTTATACCTGTTGTTGTAGATTCCAACAACAAACCAGAAGAAACTCGAATCGTATGATCATTGATGTATGGAATCTAGAGCGCGTCATGTTCCGCGCCTCTAGAGGCATCCACTCGAGCGTTATCTTCCTCCGATCGAATCAAAGAAGAGAAAAAGGGGCGGTGCTAGCTTCCATTATTTTTTATTTTAGAGAAAAGGGAATCCGGTTAGGTTTTTGGTTTGATTTGAACGGATAATAATGTCTAGGGTAATGTTGTGTATTCAAAAAGAAACATATGTTCCTTTTAAGCAAATGTTAACAATAAAATAGGAACCAAACTGAATACTCATTCCAACCTCAAACAAAATATCAACGTATTGATATTTTATTTGTCCAAAATGGTTTTCCCTTTATAATGTTCTATTATGTGACCCTATAGGTTATTACAACGTTGGCAATGATTTTAAATCTTATTTAGAATCATAAAGAGTGATTTGCATCTAGCAATACGGCGTTGCTACCCAAGTTATAATAATATTGACGATTCGATCCAATCTTTTTGTGACCAGTGTATCAATGTAATATAATCCTTTTAACAAGTATATCTAGAATTAAACTCGAAGCGTTGAACATGTCATCCTCTTTATAATTTAATCCTTTTATCTTGATCGATGAGTAGACTATTTGTAATAAATAAGTATTTGAGCACGACCATGCATTTCGTAGTCTCAATCAAGAGGCCTATGGATATCACTACAAATATATCGTAGGGTTAAATTCTATCTAGATCATTCATAATTTTCATTTGATTCGAGATGTATCCAGTAATCACTGTTATCGTCTACTCGGTTAAAAGTAACTTTTGATGATATCAGAACACAAATATTCTAGAATAAAATTATAATGGTTTTAAGTCTGGGTACTATTACATCACCATCACTATGAGAATAACTTATGATACTGTTAATTATATTCCATGTAGTTTTCTCACACTAGGTCAGCCAAATATGTTGTTCTCTAATATATATCTATGTCTTGACATTAATATCACATGTATTAATGATCAATGAGATGTGATCATATGTCAATCAACATATCCAAATATCAGTTTTAAGCATGCATCAAAAATTGGCACATATGCATAATGAGGTATGGATCAAGCAGTAATTTTAAAACATTTATAATCGTTATAAAATCAAAATAGGTAATACTTGTTTTAATTTCAATAATTTATTTGAAGGAAGAAAATTAGTAATTCAACATTTGAATAGATACTAGCTCATTAACAAGATCAATATCTTGACATCATAAATTTTCCTTGCAAACATTATAAAACAAAAAGTAAGTCACACTTACTTCAGTTAACATAAAGCGTGTGTGTGTGTATATATATCATTTTAAATTTAAAATCCAAAATTGAAGTAAGCCCACTACCGATTAAAACAGAATATTGTATCATATACTACTATATCAGTTTTACAATTTTGAAAATAAGATATTGTAAATCAAAATTTTATTCTGAAGTACTAATCAAGATATTTTTAAGTTTGAAGCTGGCTCCAAAGGAAGAAAATGGATACATTTATCCATTGTATCTTAATTTGGATCTATGCCTTGCTTTTTAATGATTCTCTAGTCCAAAATTTATACAAGATATTTAAAAACTCTACAGTTTTAACCTTGTAAGAGTATCTAAGAGTATGAATCATATTTTAGTGCCCAACCATATGTCGAAATGTATGTACCAAAGGGTAGAATCCAATTCATTTTGACACTCAAACACACACATATATACATATACATACATACATACATACATATATATACATGATAATGTGTTAACTAATTACAAAAGCAAATTCACAACAGACTGCATGGGGCTATAAATTAAATTGTACAATAGTATTTGAGGCAATCATATTGCTCTTAAGTGTATTCGAGAAACACAACTATGTTTACCCATCAATACATACATATATATGTACCAATTTACGATTGTAGTCCATGCAATCTTTATACAGCTATTTCAGAACATCCAAATTCAGAATAAAATAGCATTTATTTCAAATTGATTAATCATATATGTATTATAAGCAGTTTCAGTCCATCTAAATTCTTGAAATATATATATATATATATATATATATATATATGAGTATGTTTGTATTGACTTAAATACAATTATCAAAACCAGTTATACTGATTTGAGCTTGTAAAATATCAGGATATTTCATAAAACATTAAACAATGTGTATATATCTAAGTCATCATATTCATATGTGTCTACAGATTTAATAGGATATAAATATGTATATATATACATATATATCAAATATATATATATATATATATATCAAATAGATATATATATATATCCAGGAAAACTAGTACCTTTCCTTACATAGTTATCCATTAAACATGTACGTAGGATAAAATAATGATTTGCATTTCAATATATGAGACATGGAAGGTGTATTCAATTCTGAAAATAACTAAGATATTGGGTGACAATGATCAAGATCATCCGAGTCGGTTTATTTAGTTATCAATTAGTACTATTTAGTGACATGTATTAACCAATTAAGATCACACAACTTATATCAGATATAAATAGTATAAAACAAAACAGAAAATTAGTTTTTCTGTAATGTTAAAAAAAATCTCAAAATATAGCTTTAGTTGATTAAAATCCATATGCATCTTCACATATATGTCAATTACATATATGCAATATGATTATCAAATTACGTCATATATAATTTATACAATAAACAAATCACAATACATTTATTGTGACTAAAATTTATTCTATTCATTGTCAATATGATCTTTATGCAAAACCAAAGAAATTTTGTACGAATTTATATCTCCTATTCTATAATCAAATAAATTAGTATTGGTTTGAAATAAAAAATAGTCTAAAGTTCTAATATTACACCCAAATTTAAAGACCAATATCAAAATTTATCTTAATAAATTTCCATACAATTGATTTCAGTAAATCGAAATTAATCAGAAAACTACCATTCTGATTTATCAATCAACGAAAAACAGTTTTAATAATGAGATTTTTTTATAAAGATTGATCAAGTATATTTATCAATCAAACACCATGATTATAATTTTATCACTGTTTATTCATATAAATAGATCAATACACTGGTGTCTCAAATTGATCAGAAGGTCAGGGGTTCCAGTTGGTAGTGAAGCTGGATATGGCTAAAGCTTACGATCGCATGTCTTGGTTTTTCGTCATTGAAGTTCTTCGGTCCTTCGGGTTTCCCAAGCCCATCATTGATATTATCTAGAGGCTCATCTCCAACTGTTGTTTCTCCGTTCTCATCAATGGATCGACCCACGGGTATTTCAAGCCAGGAAGAGGACTTCGTCAGGGAGATCCTTTTTCCGCTACTCTGTTCGTGTTTGCTACTGAGGCATTCCTACGTGGTTTACACTCACTAACGATAGCAAATCAGATTCATCAGTTTGGCATCCCTTATGGTTGCCCCCTCATTTCTTCCTTATTTTTCACTGATGACATCATCATTTTCACGAATGGTAACCGTCGATCAGTCTTCGTCTTGTTAGCTTCATTCAGCAGTATGAGAGATGCTCGAGCCAACTCGTTAACTTCGATAAATGTTGCTTCATCCTGGCGATTGACTTGTGTTTGGTAGATCCTCTTGGATTGAAATCTTCACTTGTTTCAAGGCAGCCTTCCTTCCTTTTCCGTACCTTGGAATCATTCTTTACAAAGGTCATAAGCTCAATGCCATTTTCGACCCCCTGACCAATAGAGCCAGGGGTAAGATCGTTCGTCGGAATATGGAGCTTCTCTCCCAAGAAGGTAGGCTGGTTCTACTAATGTCTGTTCTTGACTCTATAGGATCACACATCGTTACTGCTATGACCCCTACCTCATCTTTCTTCCGCTCTTTTTGGTCGTTGTCTTCATCCTTTTTTGGGGTAAAAAAGACAACGTTACTAGACACCATTGGATTTCTTGGGACACCATTTGTCATCCCAAAGTGAGGAGGGGTTAGGCTTTAGAAATCCAAAGGACGCATGTACTACCTTTGCCTACAAGCTGTGGGCTAGATTTGATGCGAACGACTCTTTATGGGCGATGTTCCTTCATGCCAAGTACCGCAGATTTTAGGCACAAACTTCTCCGGTATCCCATCCTACGCTAGTGAGACATGGAAACGGATGCAATTCGTGAAGACCTTTTCAGATTTACATGGAGGTGGATCCGGATGGGACGGCAGTCCCTTTTCGATCAGGGCGGCTTGGAACTCGGTGAGGTCGCCAGCTCCAAGTCTTTATCTCTTTTCCTTCATATGGGATGTCTATACTCCTCCTAAAGTTTCTCTATTTATGTGGCAAACCCTACATGATGGGCTTCCATTAGACAAGAACATCCATCGGATTGGCATCCCATTTGTATCCCGGTGCAGGTGTTATGGGTCTGGTGACACCGAATCCATTACACACTTGTTTTACTATGGTTTTACAGCCATTGTTGTTTGGAATTACTCCAGGAACTTGGTAGGGATTCGAGGTAATGCATCTTCGCTCTAGATTTACTGAGAATCTGGTGGGTAGGAGTCTCAGGTAAATCTTTTCGCTCAATCATTTTTCGGTTAGTCCCGTGTCTTATCTGCTAGCATATCTGGTGCTCACGACTTAAGGCAGTTTTGATGAATAGCATATGGATCCGTACACCATAATCCAAAGGGTAAGTAATGATGTGTTCCTTGCATTTCGTGGAAGACCATTAAGAGGTCCTCTTGGTTCCAGTCGCAACAGTTATCTTGTAACTTTGGTGTTACATTGGTACCAGCTGCCCATCGGGCGGGGATTGGTTGAACCCTTTGTTTTTAGTTTAGCGGGATCCTTCTCACTATCCTCTCCACATCTCCCCCTCTTTTTTGATGTAATGATGTTTTCTTGTTCTGCAGGGCCTGAAATTACAAGTTCTATTCGGTATGCCCTTCTGTGGATATGTTAGCTTTGGAGTAGCGGTTTCGGTTTTGGAGCACTCTCATGGATTCAGATGCGCTCTTCACCCATCTTTGGAGTTTCTATATTTTTAAAGATCCTTTCCCTTTCCTTCTGGGATGCATCTTGGGTCTTTGGAGTAGTTCTCCCTTTCTTTTCGTCTATGTTGCTTGGGAGGCACAGATCTTGTAGCAGGCGCCTTATGCCTTTTGGGTTCAGGGAGTTATTACATGCTGTGGTGCTTTTTGGAGTGCAGATATGTAGAGTGTTTTCTTTGAGATTTTATGTTCTCATGTATTTTTTATATTTAGTTGGAGAGACTATTATATTTTGTAGGACTAGATATACTACACTATCGGGTGGTGGCCTTGCCGGAACTCGATTTTGAAGTATGATGGGTGGTGGTTTATCCGGAACTCATCTATCTACCTCTCTATATAGACAAATGGTCATAATCCGAGTAGGTTTTATGTTTTTGGTTACCTTCCAGGCATGTTGGTAGTTTTTGTGGACTATGTGTATATATTAATTTTGGATTATAAAAAAATAGATTAGTACACTACTTTAGACAAATTAATGTTTTTTAAGATTTAATAGTCTAAAATCCAGAAAAATTCAAATAGAATCAATATCAGATACTAATTCATATTTAAATGAAATATATTGTTTCAAATAAAAACTTCATTTAACAGTCCTAATAAATCAATTTAGAATCAAATTCATTAATTTCCACAAGCAATACTATCGATAAATTATGAATTCAAACAACATAAACCTAAATCAGAATTCGAAATACAATTTGTTGCAAGCCTCGCTCCGATACCACTGAAGGGTTTCTAGGATCTAATCGTATAACCCAATAAAATGATTTAGCAGATTTATATCGAAGATCTATGCAATAAAAGTAAATTAAAATTGTTCTAGTTTAGGGTTTATACCTGCTGTTGTAGAATCCGTAAGCAAACCCGAAGAAACTCAAATTATATAATGATTGATGTATCAAATCTAAAGCACATTATGTGCCATGCCTCTAGAGGCATCCACTTGAATGTTATCTACCTTCGATCAAATCAAAGAAGAGAAAAAGATGCGGTGCTAACTTCCATTATTTTGGGTTTTGAAGAAAAGGGTATTCGGTTAGGTTTTTGGTTTGATCTCAACAGATAATAATGTCTAGGGTATTGCCGTGTATTTAAAAAGAAACATATGTTCCTATTAAAACCAACTTCAACTATAAAATAGGAAGAAAACTGAATACTCATTCCAGCCTCAGATAAAATATCAACATACTAATATTTTATTTGTCCAAAATAATTTTACCTTTATAACGTTCTATTATGCGATCCTATAGGTTATTACAACGTTGACAATCATTTTAAATCATATTTAAAATCATAAATAGTGATTGGCATCTAGCAATATGTCACTGCTGCCCAAGTTATAATAATATTGATGATTTGATACAACCTTTTCGTGACTAGTGTATCAATGTAATATAATCCTTTTAACCACTATATCCAGAACTAAACTCGAGGCATGGAACGTATCAGCCTCTTTATAATTTAATCCTTTTATCTTGATCGATGAGTAGACTATTTATAACAAATCAATATTTGAGCACGGCCATGCATTTCAAAGTCTCACTCAATCAAGAGGCCCATGGATATCACTACAAATATATCATAGGGTTAAATTCCATCTAGATCATTTATAATTTTCATTTGATTCGAGACGTATCCAATAATCGACGTTATCGTCTACTCGGTTAGAAGTAACTTTTGATGATATCAAAACACAAATATCCAAGAATAAAATTATAATGATTTTAAGTCTGAGGACTATTACATCACAATCACCATGAGAATAACTTACGATACTGTTAATTAAATTCCATGTAGTTTTCTCACGTTGGGTCAGCCCAATACGCTATTCTGCATTACGTACCTATGTCTTGACATTAATATCACATATACTAATGATCAATGAGGTGTGATCATTTGTCAATAAACATACTAGTCTCAATGTTTTATTGTTGTCCTTTATAAACAATAAAACTTGACTAGGGACATTTAAGAATTATAATACTAAATATATTATATAATCTCATGTTCAAGTCACTAACTTGAACAATATATTTCCATATTATGGTGCTAAGGACTTCTATTATGTTAATATTTATATTATGCAGTAATTATATGTATATTTATTCCAAATAAAACAATAACATCAACAGTTTTATTAATCACATCAAATGGATTGCCTCTAGGGCATAAACTCTAACAATCTCCCACTTGCACTAGAGTCAATCATTCATGTATCATATACCCACTGCATCTTGCGAGAGAAGGTAAAATGAATACCATCTTAACTCTTAAGCTGTAAGGGAGAGCTGTTATCACTTAGCACAAAAAGGTAAACACAACAACTATGTCAGCCATGCCCAGCTTTAGAACATAAGAATGAAAATACAGTAGACATCATAGAACGATTCATCATCAATATTTATTCTTCCAATTAAAACTCCTATAACTTGCCTCCTCATACTAACATTTCCGAATAGTATACCTTCGAACATGCCTAGCTCTTTATCTTCCAAAATTTACAAACATCATGTCCTTATTACTTCGTGCGTTTACACGATCCCCTTACACCACGTCTAAACCATAAAACCCTGCCACGTCAGCTATATCTTCTACAAAGATTCACATATGCGACATGCCTTCCTCTAGAAAACAACAGTCCCTTTCGCTTCCATATTTACTCCCCCAAGGAAAACGCTGTGCTCCTTCTTCTTTGTATATATTAACACAACACAACACCTCTTCCATGCAATAACCCTTTTATAATTCCTAATACCAATGTTTGCAATACACTTCAAAAGTGCTCCATCCCATTGAATCATCACTTTACTCCGTTCCTACCCTTCACTTTACCTGTTACTTTCCTTGCTTCTATAGTGAAGCTCCACTCCTCCTTCCGAATGAAAATAGCACTGCTCCAGCAAATTTCGAATGCCACCAATCGTCGAGATTAGACTCAGCTTAAAACACCCCATTCCGTTCTTAACTGTACCCTCATGTATATGTTCATCCCCATTCTGCGTAGATCAACCCTGGTTGCGGCTACCAGTCCCTCCCCACTTGTACACGATTCGATTTGGATGAAGAGATTGCATCTTGCGTTGCCGAGTGAGAGTGGTGTGAGCACCTTTGGGTTTTTATATGAATGGTTTGAGGATTTAAATCTTGTTGTTTCTTTGAAATGTCATTGAAATGAATCGGCCATCCATCTGCTGAAGCCAAATGAAGGCAGGGACACGGTTATACTTATGGGTGGAGAATACTTAAGTGCTAAGAAAACAAGGAAAGGCTTCGTAGCTAAGTTAAAAGGTGTTCAGAGAACTTTAAAGAATGATTAGCCTTTGAAAGTGTGCATGTGTACTTGCCAAGTATAATACACTCACATGGATCGTGTAATATGACGAACAATATTCAAGAATGAAATAATAGCTAATCACAGAACTATACAATGGTAAATGCAGTAAAAAGGAAAACTCACACTACAAGAAAAATCGCATATAGCAGCGGAGAAATCCGCTTCTAATCCGTCGCTATATTGGCTTTAGCGACGGATTTCCTGCATAACATGGTGGTCGGTAAAAACCATGACGGTAATTGTATCAGATTTTGCGACGACCTTTAGCATGAGTTTTCCGATATTTTTCTGTCATTTTACTAATTATAAAATAAAAATATAATTTCGTTTATTAATTTAATTTTAATTTATATACCGACTGTTTACCGACGGATAATTAATTTACAATAAAATATTATTTAAAAAAGAAGTGGGTAAACCCTCACTAATTGCCAAGTGATTAGCGACGAAAATTAAAATGGAGAAAACTTAACCTTACTTTTTTTGTTGGTAATCCGTCGGTATTCCCCTTTTGATTTACCAATATATATATATATATATATATATATATATATATATATATATATATAGAGAGAGAGAGAGAGAGAGAGAGAGACATACACACACATATACAGGCAACTACTTTTGGCACTATAAGTATAAACAAGTGATAAAATTAACAATACACTATAAGTAAATGAAGAATTACATTATAAGAAAATTATACAACATACCATTACACCATAAATTTCTTCTTCCAACTACAAAATTTCAATCCAAACAACATTCTCTACCACAAAAGTAGGACTCAAAGACACAACTACAAAAATTTCGGTCAACATCTCAAGTTCACTTTCTTTTTTTCCATCATAGAGTAGGTAGCAACAGAAAGTGCATCATCATCTCCTAGCACTCAAACCAATCATCTCATAACTAAAACAAGCACCTCAAAATCCATACCTTTCTAAATCAATTCAACATAATAGCCTTGCATGGAGGTAGCAGAATGCAAATCCTGACAACGTTGAGCATCATAGTGCCTGGAATTTGGTACTACTCCGGTAGGTGATTTGGGTATCTCATTTGCACACTACAAAAAAAAAGCAAGTGTCACTGTTAATTGTACTGTAAAGTGGTAAACAACAAAATAATTGTTTTTCAGACTTTTAATTCTACAACAGTTTTGTATGCTTCTTACAAGAAGTTTTCAAACATTGCAATTCTAAGAGCATCTCCAATACTTAGGTAGTGAAATGTCTTCGGAAGATTTCGTGGAGACACGAGCTTTATCAACTATGATATTACCAATATGATATAATAACATGTTTTATTATTGTATGTACAGAATAAAAATTATGTTAATGTATAGAAATAAAACTGTGATTTGCTCATTCCTTCTGTCAGCAAACTGCAATATGAATATATCAAACAACTCTCTTGGTACAAGTATCTTAATAATATGATGAACACCATAGTTCGATTAAAATATAAATAACCTATTGAAACAAATACAATTCAGCAAATATAATTAAAAATAACCTAAGGCTCACAACAGCAACACAATCTTTACAACCCTGAGTGATCATAGTTATACATTAGGGGAACTGTTGCATTTCTACAACCAACAAAAAGGTTGAAATATGATTAGATATGATAAACATGGCTGATCAAAACTTTATCAACTAATTTGACCATGAAAAATATCACAAGAGAGAGAGAAGAAAAGAAAAATAACTCAGTTTGCTCTTTCGGCAATTCCACCATACTTTGCCATTACCATTAAACACTGCCTCTGTCAATTGTTAACCCTTGTGGTAAGTTCTGAAAAACGATCCAAGGCTTTTTGTTTGAGTGATCCCACATTCCTTTAGGTGCTATAATATATCCTTTAACCTGCAAAATTTGTTATGCATGCCTGAATAACTAAATATATAGCTTCGGATATCAATTTTGCACAACTACCCATATGGTTACAAAGATCTAAGAATCATGAAATTTTTCCATGCACTAAGACAAAAGTAGTTACTATAATTTTAATTATTTACACAGTTTGTAAATATCACAGAGAACTTTGCCTGGTTTTGAACCAAACAGGTTTTGCAGCATAGTTTTGCTCAATATGAAAATCTTCAAATATTTAGATGAAATATAAAAACCACAAGACTTTTATGACATATAAGTTCAAGCATACTTCAGAAAAGTATGCTTAAGTAAATACCACAAGACTGCAAAGTAGAAATTCTTTATATAGTATTTCTAATGTATATTACAGCTTGTAGTCACAATTGCATCAAATTATGACTGTGCAAAACAAATGATATACTTACCAAGGAACACATGTATTCTTTTGTCATGCACGTGTACACATATAATAACTCTGATAAGTATAACTTCAGAATTTAAGCATATTTCGTATAATTATTTTTTAGATATAAATCTATACATGCATGTAAATTATCAGTCACTAATATATATATATATATATATATATATATATATATATATATATATATATATATATATATATATATATACGCTTACCAGGTTACACACAATACAAAGAAACAAAATTGGAAGATTACATCAAAATAAAATGAGACACTAGACTGGCCATAACAAATACAAGGCCATAACTCAATGAAACACACCACGATACCATATAACAGCAAACTTGAATAGAAAAAAATGGAGTTCTGTCTGTCAAAGATGAGAAGTTTTCATCATAAAGCCTACATGCTGGAAGCGAAACCAGAAGAGCACATATTAAATGCAATAAACACAATTCATAAAAGAGGCAGCTAGAAATATGATCCCAAAAGAATGGTTTGCAGCATAGTTTTTATCATAGAGAACTCATTTGGTTTCTGTACAATACTAGTGAAAAGTCTTCGGAACTAAAATGAAATATTGAAGACTGTTGTGTAAAGATAATATATTTCCAACACTTTTTTACAAAAAAAATGAGAGTTCTGGTGTTAAATCTTCTCTATCAATATTTACATGTTCAGTTGAATCCATGTTATATGATATCAAATATTAAAAAGAGTTAGCACTTGATAGGACAGACAAATTAAATTATGTTCGTAATGGTGCTCTTTTAATTCCAATCAATAGAGAAGAAAACCTATAAACAAGCATGTATGAAATAATTGTAGTTTCTGACGTTTTAATTCAAGTCACCCGACTAATGTACTATAGTGTACTTCAATTTTGAGTTCCTAAAAAAAAGATCTAATAAAACGTCAATTGTATATGGTTCACAAATACATCGATTGCAACCAAATTCAATAATACTGTAAAAAAGAGTCAAATACGTTTCTATTTGTTACAGGATAGGAAAAAAGAACCAAAATCCATCATACAACCGTGTACAGCTATATACATTGGTTGTGAGTTCCATTTGCAGAGTACATCATTTTCAGAATATTATGTCTAAGTTTGTTACAGGCTTACAGCTATATTACAACTCTAAGTAATAGATATAAGATAGCAAAACTGATCAAAATGCTTTCTGTAGCTTTGTATATAGATTCGATCGAACAGAAGTGTATCATAACAAAAACTAAAAAACTAAATAAAACAACCAAATTAAAAGCTCACCTGTTAATATTCAACGGGGCCTAAATTGACGAGCGCCGGTAGCATGGAAGCCAAAATAAGGATTGTAAAAGTAGAGGGTTTCCAGGTTTTCGTCGTCGATTACATTTTGAATTTAAGATCTAGGTGGATCAGTTTGAAGCAGTTTGACCTGATGTAGAGGGTAGACAGGAGGCGACGGTGGAGTCATTATCGGTGGATCTAGGGAGTGAGAGCGGGCTAATTTAAGAAATGCAATTTTTTTCTGTTGTGGATTCCATCTTGTTTTAGGTGAAATGAAGGAGGCGGCGGAAGAATGGATTGGTATTGGGGATTGAATTAATTTAAGGTTTAGGATACGACTTAAGCGGGAAATGAAAAATTAGGGGGAAACAGGGAGCGAAGGTTATAAACACACCACGCAACAAACATTATTAAAAGGTTTAACTTTTGAATTTTAGAAAAATCCAGATTTTGTTTTCAAATATTGTGAATTTCTTTTATTTTATTTTAGAAAAAAGAAATATTTTTGTTTTTGGTAATATTGCATATTAAATATAATTCTTAAATATCGAGCACTAAAGAATAAATATTATTTTTTTATTCCCAAATATTATTTACTAAATATCAACCTTGATCTTTAGTTACTGATTATTTTATAATAATTATTAATTATTGGATGTCACCTCTTATTTATTAATCATAATTATCAATTATAATTTAATAGTACTCTAATTAATAACTAATAATTTTTAAGTATATTTATTTAAAAAACATGAAAACATCAAAAGTTTATATTTAAACTTCATGAATAATTTCAAATTTAATTTATAAAGTACCAAAGTTTAATTTTTTGAAATAATACATATTAAGTATAATTGCCAATTATAATTATTAATTTTCAAATATTAAATAATAAATAATACTTGTTTAGATTTGTTCAGTACGCTACTTCACTTATATTTCGATTCCAATGTTTATAAATGGGCATGGAAATAATAAATTGTATGGTAATGTTTGTATTCTTTGAATTCCGTTATTCTTTAATATTTATAAAATTTCTTATTTTTGAATTTTAAAAATTTTACAAAATTTTAAATTTATTTCAATGAAAACTTCAAAAGTTTATATTAATTTTAAAAAATACGAAAGTTCTAATTTTTGGTATTCACTTGGAAATATTAGGTTTGAAGCCAAAAATTCGGTTTTGGAGCCGAATTTTGGTTTGGGGCCATGGGAAATTCATATATCTTAAACATATAACATCATATGTAAACTAGAATTAATGTTACGGTGTTATTCCAAAAATTTGAAGTTTGTCCATATCTACGTTTGAAATATGAAAAAATTATCTAAATTCAAGAAAACGGATAAAAATACAAATATGGCAACGTAATTTAATTAGTTATTAATGATATCCATAAAAAGCGGTAAAATACAATATCCAGAAAATAGTGGTTATAAATTATATTTATTGATTATTAATTATTATTATTATTTTATTAATTGTACATTATTAATATTATATAATTATATTTTAAACTGTCTTCATTTGCAACGAAATTTGCAGTAGGATCACCAACACCGCACCAATTCCAAGAATGCAGCTGAAATAGATCGCCCCCAAAATTTAGTCGAGTAAATCAATTTGAATACTTCAAACACCATCATGATAGAATGATTATTTGCACAGGGTAAGGAGGGGGTCGTCGGAAAGCCAAGTAGGACCAAAATAAACATTAGTCTTGATTATTAATAATGATTACTAATTATTAATTATTATATTTTAATTGTTACTTATATAATATTAATTAAATAATTTTAGTTTAATATTATATTTTATTAATTATTATACTTAATTGCTGAATATTAGTTGTTGCTTCTTAATTATTGATAATTATTAAATATAATATTACTAAAGATTAATTATTATATATTAATAAAAAACATAATATTATTAATGATTAGTAATTAGTAATTTAATATTATAGTTAATAATTAATGATTAACTATTAAATAATAAAACATAATCGGTACTAACTTAACGGCAAAAGCCTTTATATATATATATATATATATGTGTATATATATATACACACACACACAAAAACTTAAAAATACCTTTCATATTAATACTACAAATTAAAAAAGAATTTTAATGATTAAAAACAAAATTTGAACATTTATTCTAAACTAATATTAAAAAATAAGTCGATGAAATTCTAGGTTATTACATTGAATTTGACAATTATGTAATCTTTAATAATTTGCAATGGTTTATTTTCATAAATTTAGTGGGGGTAACGAGTAATTTTTAATCAACGTTAAGCTATTATGTATGGTGAATTAAAACCGTACACAAACAAGCAGCCGTTATAGGCATATGTTACAACCGTTGCGCAAAAATATAAAATATAAGTATCAACTATAATTATAAAATATAAGTATCAACTATAATTTTCAACTGTAACTATTAAATACACTTATTTAAAATTAATTATTGAGTGCTAGATATCATTTCATAAGTATTAAATTTTATTACTAATTATTATAATAAATAGACATTTTCATTATTTAGGATAATAAATATAAAAGAACAATTTAAAATTTTAAGATTTAGCGTAAAATATACTGGCATACTGACTGAAATTTGTGATGAAAACAGACAACTTAATTAAGAATTTAGTAATTAAATCAGTTACGAGCAAAGTTTAATTTGCTAATTCTAAATAAGCAATTATTATAAGTTATTTAATATAGAACGTAAATTAATATTTAATACTACTTATAAATCATTAATAGAACAAATCAATTATTAATTATTGAAAATTTTAATAATTATTAAAAAAATAACACTAAAGTATATATTAGAAAAATAATATAAACATCTCTTGCAAATCAGTTGGAATTCTGCTGCAAAATAGCTTCTATTAATATTCATCGGTAATCTGCTTGTATTTGCAGCGGAAAATAGCGACAGAAATTTTCTGCCGGTAATTTGACACAATTTGCGATGGAATAGTGAGGGATGAAAGAATACAGCGGTAATAAATAAAAGAAAAAAAGTTTAAAAATACAAAAAACTATCTTTTGCAAATCATTTGGAAATCCGTCGCAATTAGTGACGGAAAATTCCGCTTCTAAAAATTTGATGCTAATTCAGTGTTTTCTTGTAGTGTCACACCTGGGATTTTTATATTGGTTCGGAGTACCGTCCTACGTCCAGTCCCAGACTTTTATCTGGATTTTCACTAACAACAACCTCATTTTACCCGGAGGAACAGGTTTACAACACCCGAGCAGCCGAACGGGAATTTCACGCCTCTATCAACATGAGGACTTCACAACTTGCCTCTTACAACATGGAGGACTTCAAATTTGCCTCTGACAACACGTAGGACTTCAAACTTACCTCTTGCAACATGGAGGACTTCAAACAAGACGAGTAGACTTGTAATTTGAAAATGTGTGTTCTCAGTAACACGAATTTGTCAATTTTTGTATGACCTTCCTATAATCTTATCCTGAAATAGAATTTGTGTTTATGAAGATTTTGGAAGATGATATCGTAGTTGAATCAAAAGAATAATATATAAATTCTAGGATTCAAGAACGATACTGTGAAGAATATGAGCGTTTGAATACTTGAGAGTTCAAGAATAGAATCAATAGCATTGAGATTAGATAGAAAGAATTGGTGTCTTGAATTGATGATTTCAAGGTGTTTATATAGGAGATAAATAGTTGTAACCATTAGTAAAGTGTTACAATCAATAGATTTGATCATTGATGAAAAGGAAAAGAAGCAACTCTTGAAGAAATGGAAGTGACTATTCGAATAGTTGCTTCTGTTTAAAAACAGTCGACAGGTAAAAAATCACCAGTAGACAGGATTTTGAAAATATATATACGTTATATATATGTGTGTGCATGTTCATATGGTTTTCTGCGCAGAATCGGTCGACCGCTGGTATTTGACTGGTCGACCGGTTTTGGCCAGAAAGCCATATGAATGTGCACACACACATTATATATATATATATATATATATATATTACATTATTGAGGGATATGATTATTTGAGGATAGATTTTAACATTAATAACACTACTAATTCACAAAATAATCAGCCTCTAATATAAAATACCATATGAAGCTCTTCGTGTCTTTGTCGAACCATTGATCATCTCTTTTTGTCGATAATGAATCATCTCTTGTCAATAATCAAAACTCATGAATTCCTTGACTCAACATTCTCCCCCTTTTTGATTGATGACAACATAGCTCTTGAAACTTTAAGAATTCCCCTTGTATATAATCTCCCCCTGAATTTAAGCACTTATAATATACTTCCTGCACAACACTATTAGTACCACTTTTCTCCCCCTTTGTCATCGACAAAAAGGAGTAGCTAAATAAAATAGATAAGAATGAATATGATAACAGAAGATGAAATACATACCATAAAACATACCATAATTGTATCATATATACTACACATACCATACCAACAAATCATACCAAAGAGTCATAACATACACAACCAAGTCTATTTCAAATAAAATACACAGCACTATTTATGTACAAGTGCTAGTGAATGTCTTAAGATAGCAAAATAAAGTCGTAAACATAAGCAAAAGGTAGGATAAACCATGGGGATGAAAATCTAAGACTCGGATTCGGTTTTCTTATCTTCTTCTTCCTCTTCCTCTTCTTCAATATGAGACTTACCACGACCACGTCTATGGCTAGTTCCAGAGCTTGCCGCCTCATCGGAAGTTGTCCAATTGTAAGAAGGAGGTGCTGGACGTTTTCCGGGATCTTGGGCTTGCGATATTGAAGGACCACAAGAAATCGCTTCCCATAAAGTTCCAAAGAAGGATTTTATCTTGTTAAAGCGTTTTTCCATTTTTGTATTCATGCGCTTAAGACGTGCTTCAAGCAAGAATTGATTACGCACAATTTGGTCAAGTGATTCTTTATTCAAAGAAGAAGGTCCAAGAAGTTTTACTTCTTCAGGTTTTGGCCTAGATGATTGTGAAATGGTGCCTTCATGACTTCTTTCCTTCTATTGTTCGAATGAACTAATTAAGAAATAAGGTGGAGGTAGCTTCATCCTTTTGATTGACACTTTGTTAATGCACTTAGGTCGTGAGGATGGAGACTCGGGAGGAGTAATACCACAATCAAGTAGGAGACGCATAACGTATTCATTATAGAATATCGTCAGCCTCGTAGAATCATTAACGCTCAAGATTTCGTCAAAAATCATTCCAATCCAGTTTATATTGACATCTCCATAAATAGCGTATAAGGCCTTAAAGTTTTCTTTATAAACGGCATCAAAGTTTCCTAGTCTCGTAAATAAGGATTGCATAAGTACATGATGTAAAACTCTTGCCGTAGGCCTTAAGCCGATAGATTTTGTGCCATTGCTATCCTCTGCAATGAATTGATGGCTTACGCTATTTCGAATATGAACCAGACATAAATTACTTGAGAATTTTTTATCATAAAAAGACGATTCGAGAACTTGTGCCATCCTTGCACATGAAATGGAAACTTCTTTACCGCAAACAACTGACCAAAGGCATTTCTTCAGATTCTCAGGCTTATATTTCTCTAAATATAGATTAGCATAGAAACGCTTAATCATGACATGATTAATCTCTACATTATTTTTGTTGAAATCTAGTAGAGACTCAAGTTCATCCTTCCTTAAAAGATTGAGAACATGATAACTTGAAAAATCTGAGAATTTAATAAATGAACCTTGGTATATTTTGAAATCCTTCATTTGATTCCATCTCTTTATAGCTATGGGATCCATTAGGCATTTTTTGATGTTGGAATCAATTGGTTGTGGTTGAGATTTGGATATAGAAGATCTCTTTGATCATTTTTGTGGAGGAGCCATGATGAAATTGAAAGAGATTTGAGAATTTTGAAGTTAGGGCTATTGGGTTTTTTTTTGTTTTGAATGTTGAAAAGAGAAATGAATGGGTGAGAGGGGTAAAATGCGTGTTGTTTCAATAAAAAACAGAAATAAACACGACTGGTCGATTGCTAAAAATACATCGGTCGACCGTTTTTGAACTGAGATCAAAACGGTCAACTTGTCTATTTCTGCCGGTCGACTGGTCCTTCAGATTTTTGTTTTTCTACCCTTTTTTACTTCTTCTGTTTTCGAAACGATCGAAACTTTAATGAATTCTTTAAAAGGAAGTACACATATGTTATAACATAGGGAAACTACTTAAATATAATCATAACATATTTAAAAATAATAATGATATATAGCCGAATTATGCTCGGTTGACTCTTCCTTGGTGTCGTTAATACGAGGTGTCCATGGTGACTATTTCGCACCATTGTTACGATTATAGTTACCATCCCAAGAGTTTGGACTCCTAGATGATGAAGGAGCATGTGTCATGGGTTCATAAACTCCATATTTGTTTGTGCTACAGAAAAATGATGCCATGCGTTCTAATAATGATAATCATTCAAAAGTAAGTCGATGCTCATAATGAAGTTGTAGCTGAAGATCCATTTGTTGATTCTGATAATGATGTATCTCATTAATCTTTTCTCTAGTTTGAGCGAGCAAAATAGTGCTTTCTTTGCACGTTTAGATGAAGGCGTACTACCGGGGGTATGAATGTAGTGTGATTTTCTTTTTGGTATCTCAGGAGAGTAATACTGCTCTAGTTCTGAACTAGTAACTGAAATGTGAGACTTTTGCGCGCATCGCAGATGTGAGCCATATTGAAGTATTTAAACTTTAAAATATAGTCTCGAAGATGCCAATTAAGAGAAAGAGTGATAAGATTATATAGTGTTTGTCTATATATAGATTAGTGGAGGAGAAATGTCAAGGAATAATTGTCGTACAAACAATGAATAGCTCATATTCTTTTACTAAAGATAGAATTAGCTATAAAATAGCTAAACTTTTTGAAAGTGAACGAACTGAATATAGAAATGAACTTAGTGATATATAACTTCAGTGTTTTACATATCAAGTTCATTTCTTGAAATTAAGCCAAGCTCTCTATGCAATGTAATAAAACTTGATTCAAGTAGAGGCTTAGTAAAAATGATGACCAGTTTGGATATATTCGAGATATATGTTATCTTTTTCAATATTGTCTCTCAAGAAATGATGACAGATATCAATATGCTTGGTCCCAGAATGATTTACTGGATTCTTTGGTAAGTTTATAGCACTGGTGTTTTCACAGCATATAATAGAATTTGATAAATGGATATCAAAGTCTCAAAGTGTTTGTTGCATGTATAAAACTTGAGTACAAGCAAGAGCTGCTGATATATACTCGACTTCACATGTCGATAGTGAAACGCAACTCTGTTTCTTACTAAACCAAGAGACAAGTGATTTTCCAATAAAATGACATGTACCACTTGTACTCTTTCTGTCCGTGCGAGAACCTCCGAAATTAGCATCACTATATGATACTAATTCGAATGGACATTCTTTTGGGTAGAAAAAACTAAAATCTTTGGTATTATTAAGATAACGAATTATACGTTTTACTGCTCGTAAATGTGACTCCTTTGGATTTGCTTGAAATCGTGCACATAGACAAACACTCATCATTATATCTGGATGGCTTGTTGTAAGATAAAGAAGAGAACCAATCATGCTTCGATATAATTTTTGGTCAACACACTTACCATTTTCATTTTTTCAAGATGTGTAGTTATAC
Organism: Allium sativum; assembly: GCA_030737875.1. NCBI lineage: Eukaryota > Viridiplantae > Streptophyta > Magnoliopsida > Asparagales > Amaryllidaceae > Allium > Allium sativum. The sequence continues at coordinate 297,390,595 of CM060925.1, read as the reverse complement.
TCATAGGAGTAGGTTTACCAGATGTATTTTCTAAACCGAAGCGCTAAATAAGATTTCCACTGTATTTTTCTTGATTAATAAAAATACCATTCGAAAGTTGTTTGATTTGAAGACCAAGAAAATATGATAGTTCTCCCATATGAGACATTTCAAATTCTTCCGCAAATTCTTTGCAGAGTTTATCGTTTGTGGAACCAAAGATAATATTGTCTACATATATCTGGATAACCAACATATCTTTTCGAGAATGTTAAATAAACAAAGTTTGATCGACTTTTCCTATTTGAAATCCTGAATCAGTAAGATAGCTGCGTAATCGTTCATATCATGCACGAGGTACTTGTTTTAAACCATACAAAGCCTTCTTGAGTTTGTATACATCGTCAGGATGCTTTTCATGTACGAACAAGGGAGATTGTTTGACATATACATTCGCTTTGATAAATCCACTTTAAAAAGCACTTTTGACATCCATCTGATAAAGTTTGAAGTTATGATGAAAAGCAAAGGATAATAAGATTCTAATAGCTTCTAGTCGAGCAACTGGTGCAAATATTTCTTCATAATCGATACCTTCTTCCTGGTTATATCCTTGTGCTACTAATCTTGCTTTATTTCTGGTGATATTTCCTTGTTCATCGGCCTTATTTTTACAGACCCATTTAGTACCAATAACTGATTGATCAGTTGGTCTTGGAACAAGTTCCCAGACGTCATTGCGCTCGAACTGATTTAGTTCTTCTTGCATGGCAATGATCCAGTAATCATCAGTAGCAGCTTCTTTTGGATTCTTAGGTTCGATATTCGAAAGAAACGAAACATGACCCATTGGATTGAGTTGACTCCTTGTTCTAATTTGTGATGTTACTTCTCTGATTATATTTTGAACGAGATGATCTCTTAATATCCTTGGAGTAGATCGTAATGTTGGTGGAGAAGGTAATACACATGGTTGAGGAATATTCTCAATTATTTCAGATTCATAATCAACATTTGTGATGGTCGGATTATCAGTGACTATAGTTTCGTCATCGTCCGATATGTTATGAGAAGGTTGATAGAATTCATCGAATGAAACATGAAGTGATTCTTCAATAGTTTTGGTTCTTTTGTTAAATATACGATAGGCCTTGCTTCGTTCCAAATAACCGACAAATATGCCTTCATTGGACCTTGGATCAAATTTTTCAAGATGGTCTTTCATATTTAAAATGAAAACTTTGAAGTATGATATATTTGGCTTCCTTTGATGAAATAATTGATAAGATGTATTCTTGGTGAGAGGTCGAATGGATACATGATTCAAAACATAACACACAGTTGCAACATCTTCTGCCCAAAAATGTTTTTAAAACGACCAGAACTTCCCCGTGAAGGAAAGCGCGGATTGCTGTGAGGACAAGATGAATCAGAACACAAACAGAAGAACATTTCATTGCTTATTACAACAATTACACCAGAGTACAAGAATATTACAGAGTAAGAATCAATATTACACATTTGGCAAATATCAGAGATTTAAATTACATTTAAATACATAGCAGCGGAAAAATATTACAACACACAACTGAAAGAAATACACGGATACAGAGCTTTCCAAGTATCGTTCCAACTGTAAACCAGGATCCTGTGAATATAAATCTACAAAACCAAAACTACTAGCTGCCCGTGTGGAAAATAGGGGCACCCAGAGTTTAGGTTAAAACAATAAACTCCAGGTCAGTCATGTGACCGGTGTGAGAACTAAAACAGTTATTAATCTTTATTTTTAAAGTTAGGTAAATCAAGGGACCACGCCATATAACACGGAACGGGTTTCCTCCCAAGAATACCAGTGCATAAAACAAATAGCGCAATGCTAAATAAAGAAAAATGAAGCTATTATAAGACCCAGGTCCTATCACACAATGCAACGCAAGCCGGAGGATAGGGTTTTCCCTAATAATAGCCAAACATGCTTGGTACGTTTAAAACAAATCAGTTGATACTACTATAAGTGTATAGTGTCAAAACAATTTCAATCATAAATATCAATCTTATGCGGCATGGGTACCATCTATCATGTCGCCATACTAGGCTCTACAAATAAAAACGAAATGTCATGTACTGGAAATTGGATTGCCGTCATGAGTCAAGGCAAGGGGCAAGCTCCTCTCCATTCGAGACACTCTAGCCAATGTCTCAGGACCACACACAACAATCCTTGGAATAGGTTGGGCCGGTCCTCTCTTACTTTTGAGGATTGGCAATTCCCGAACACACGTTTCCCGGTCCTATAGGACCTATATAATGGTCTGTATGTCGGCTCACATAGTGCTAGTTATCGACCATATATTCGAGGCGCCTCGCATTCCAATAACCACAAAGGTAAAAGAGTATATAAATGCCAGGGCTGGTAGGTCACCGACATCACCCATAGTTAGAAAGAAACGTCGTGTTCTCCCAACGGTCCTTATCCCATGTTTGACTTAAACCGAAGTGGGAGGCTCACGAATTAACGCTATACACAAAGCTGTGCCACATAGGCCGTGCTTTGATCATCAACCACAAGAATTTGCTTTTCAACAGAAGCCTTGATCATTTGCCACTTAGGCATGCCACACAGGCAATTTATACCATGCGATTGATATCCATCAATATATAACCTCTGAGCTCGTACGCCTCAGAGAAGGGCGTTAAGCAAGAGAATAAATTCTCTGTCGCCAAACAGATATATATTTAATAGAAATCAATCACACAGAATAAAATCCAATGTCATACACACAGTCCATTTACAAGTTCGTTCGGGGTCTGAACGAAACCGGAGGAACCATATTCCTCGCATATACATCGATCTCCAAGTACGTCTAGACGATCACCGACTGACTCCCTCCTCTTCGGTGTACAGCCCAATCAAGATCATCAATAATCATCCAAACGACGTGAAGACCTCCGGTCTTCAACCACCATCTTCATCTTCGACTTATCGTCGAATCGGTTATTCAGAATGGTATAAACCCGGCCTTTCCGAATAACCCGCGTATATAATAAACAAATGTTACACAAAAACAACATACACCTCATTCCAATTCAGAGTATTCTTTTACTCAAATATTCACATTCTTATGGAAAGATTCCCATTAATTTTATCAAAGATAAATTCTTCTAAATTTATTCTTTAATCTTCCTTTGGATATCATTTCAAACCATGTTAAGGTTTTCCAAATTAGTTGGGATTAGCGAACCATACCAAAGTAATTATTTATTTTATTTCCCAATCCCAACCTATTCATCCCATGGAGCAAAACTGGTAATACTCCATATCTAACACCACGGTGTTATCGGTAAATATTAATTACCATTTCACATTCAAATCTAATCAAAGATTTAACTATCGCTTGGAGCAAAACTGGTGATACTCCATTCTCGATCACTTTAATCTAATTAAAGATTCATTAAAACTCTACTTAGTTTTAATCTTCCCAAAAATCAATATACTGTCTTTAACTTGGTGAAAGAACCAATGTCATCTAAAACACGGTCCACGATAAACCCAAAATCACATTCCTCTGTTAATCGGGTTAAAGAACAGGTGTTATTCAAAACACCACTCAAAATAAACCCCAAAAACCAATTTAAATTCAATTTCAATTAAATACCAATTAACTGGACAATTCCACTAAATCTTAATTAAAAGATTTATTCTTTTCTAAACTGGGTTCAAGAACAGTGTTATTTAAGACACCATTCGCGATGAACCCAAAATCCCATTTGATATTAAATACAAGGCTCTGAATAGAAAATATATCGGCTTATAATCAATATCAAATTCTGAAACCAACAAATATTATATTGGAAATAGCGATTTAAATATATCTTTCAAATTTCCACAACCATATCTGTATAATCACGAAACCCAACATCGAAATATTCCGAAGATAATTTCGATTCAAATCCATTCCATTTCGTATATTGTAAATTCTGATTATTTTTAAAATCACTTCAAATCTAGTTCAAAACTAGTTCATTTCGATAAAAATATATTTTTATCCTTTAAAATGTGGAATTTTTCATCCCGGTTCTTTCCAATTCATATATTATGATTTTACATAAATTATTGATATTTTTAATAATTTTATCAAGGCCCGTACAGTCGGTTTTCAACAACGGCCACCGAACTCCACTTACAACGACCTTTTCCAAATTTGATTTGGACATAATTCCAAATCCAACCGTTAGAATTCAAATTTCTAATACTCATTGGAAAGCTCTTTTCGATACGAACCCAACGGTTCCGGTTTCAGGAGAATCTGACAATCGGATCTCCCGCAACATCAATTCGAAGTCAATGGTCGAAATCCGCGAACTGCCGCGACACGGCTCGTTCTATTCGGACCATTAATATATATAATATATATTATATATATCATCGATTTCAATTCAAAACGTAATTTTTAAATCGTTTTAAGTTCGTTTTTAAGACAATTTCAACTTCATATTAAATTTATCAAAATTGAATATTTCATATCATTAATATATAAATGATAATATTTTCAAAATATTAGATTTTGAAATCACTTCCTTTTCTATATTCATTATAAAAACGAATATAATCGATATAAATATCGTTCGCGTCAAAATGGCACAAATCTAATCAAAACGGCTTTATATATTTCAATAACTTCTTTATTCTATTCAACAAATGAATATTTATTCTATTCAACACATGAATCTATATTTCTCTCAACACATGAATATTTATTAATTCTTACTTACAATAAAAATGTGAATTTTATTGTATAAATATTTTATTCAATGCATGAATACTTTCAACACATGAATATATTCTCAACATATGAGTATCGTCAACACATGACTATTTTTTCCTATTCAACACATGAATTTTATTTTATAATATTCTTTATTTTCCAAATTGAAATGAGGCCCAATAAATTACCATATAATCTTAATTATATGGATTCCATACAAAATATGTATATAATAGCAACGATAAATAATCAATCATCATCCAAAGTGCACTACACAGCTGCATAAGCATTCAATATGACTAATTGACTTACCCGTGTGGGGTTTCAAATCAACAAACACATATTTTTATTAGTGCAGTTGGGCGACGTGTAAAATTTATCGTCCCAATCAATATCCTTTAAATGGGTGTACATAAACAAATCATTCGATTTGTAAATGAATATTTATTTATTCACATTCACATTAAAAATTATTTTTTTAACAATAAATAATTTATTTCAACACATGAATATATATTTTATTCAACGCATCACAATCAATTTTCACAACACACAAAATCAAACAAGCCATCCACGGTCTGTGGACGACGGGTGTCGGGTGCTGCTAAGCACCATCTACATCCTAGTATATAATTTTCAACTAGAAAACAAGGTTTAATGTGAGAAGTTCTCACCGAGAAGCTAAACCAAACGCCACAACTCTTCATATGTAGGAAATCTTCGCCGTGCTCACCTTTCGTCACTTTCATTGCTCGTATTCACTACATGTATAAAAATCACATTTTTATAACTACGCTATGGATAAAAATTCTATTTTTATACTGCTCTTCATATAATAAAGATCAAATCTTTACTATCTATATAATATAAAAATCGTATTTTTATAATGCTACTTTTAAAATAAAATTCACATTTTATGTATATGAAAATCTCGTCTTTCTATATGTATAAAATTTTGTAACTTTTTATAGCCAAAAGTCAAATCTTTATGTTAAATAAAAATCATAACTTCTCATATGAATTAAAAATCATATTCCTACAATAAAAATCATACTTTGCCTACAATAAAGATCAAAACTGAATTTAAAAAGTAAAAATCACCTTTCGCTTGGAGTAGGGCTGCTGGTGCTCGCGCGGGAGTGGTGGAGCTCGTAGGGGTGTTATTCACAAAACCGAAATGAATAAAAATTGGATTTTTATTGGCCGAGGGCTCGGGGTCGGAGCTGGGTGGTCTATGGGGCGGTGGTGGGGTCGTGGGTGGTCGGGGTTTGGCGCAGGTGGGCGGGCTATTTTGGGGCGATGGGGGTTGTGAGTGGTTCCTGGTGGAAGGAGGGGCGACGGGGAGGTAGGGGGTGCTGGAGGTCGCCGTCGACCGGGGGAGGTGGTCCGAGGCGGGCACGGCGGCACTGAGGCCAAGGGAGGCGGCGTTGAACGAATCGAGGGAGGGTTTGGGTACAATGGGTTTTATTTATTTATTTGTGAATTCTGAGTGGAGAGAAAGGGGCTTGGCCCATTATAAATATATATTAATTTAATTGGTTTATTTTCAAAAAGCAACTTTTTTTTCGACCTCGAAATCGAACCCACAGACTGTCGCGCATAGCTAATTACCCTCATTCCGAACACAATGGGATATGTATCGTAAGCTGATTCGATCGTTTCGATCAGTTTTTGTCAAAGACAAAATATAAATCTATATATTGAATTTGAACGCGCATTTCAATTTACCGGGGCCACATACTAACTCTAAAAATTCCCGAAAAATATTTTCTAGCTTCGTATTGACGATACAGTCCTAATGAAACTAGTTTCGTCAAATTCTGAGATCGTTTGAAAAGTGGCCATTTTCTGGTCGATCGAAATTGACTAAAACTGTTTAAACACGTTTTACTTCGCCACGCTCACATATTGATTCGAAAAATTACGAATTTTGAAACCTAGCAATAACTTGACATCACTGATCCAACAAAAGTGGTTTCATTGAAAACCGAGGTCGTTAGCAAAATTTTCATTTTTAAGAGCCAGAATTCCATAACGACTATTCTTAATTTTCAACTGGGCATAACTTTTGATTCCTGCTATGAAATTTTAATTTTTCTGATTCGTTGGAAAGATATTCTCAATTTGATTCTAAAATTTTTGGTTTCACTAAAATCCGGTTTATTTTGAATCCTGTACATTAATTTGAATTTTGAAATCGAGTTTTCAAACTACCGCGCCATTTTCAATTCCTTTTATAATTAAAAGTAAATATATATATTCTGATGACGCTCTATATAACTATATACATTCTAATTCTATTCAAAATAAATTTCTCATCGTTATTATTTAAAATAATTCATTTTAAATATTCAAAATTCATTAAAATTGCCAAAATAAAAAAATTAATTTGGCTCGGAATTTTCGGGTTATTACAATCTACCCCACTTAAAATTTTTCGTCCCCGAAAAGGAACGAAGCTGAAAGTTTTTTTTACTAGTCAACTCAACTTCCATTATTTTCTTTATGGCTTAAGTTCCTTAACTTTTCAGTTTCTAAGAACTTTTCAAATTTTTCAAAAATTTGGCTAATACCCTAAATTTTCGAAAAATTTCACCATAACCTCCCCTATACCGGGGACTTCGGGATATTTCAAATAGCCTCCCATGGCCCTCATCAATCCAAAAAGAAAAAGAAACAGCCAAGAGGCTAACCAATCGGCTCATAAAATCATCCAAAACCCAAGAAATTAGTAAACATGTACCTATTTGTCGGGCAAACAATTTTATTCTTCTGCTCTAGCCTCCTTGCTATGACCTGTTCAATAGATATACAAGTATATGCATGCAATTGTAATCATTTTTCAATACGGTACAATATTCGGTTCAATTTGGTATAATGGTTCAAAATTATCAAACCAATAATCAAACAACACAACCATCAATCAATTAGTGGATAAACGTTTCAAATTAATAATTTTGATATATATACAGAAAATCACGTTTTTGATGCCAAACCACAACAATAAACCTATCTAGTTTTGGATCTCACACCAGTCTAATGGAAATATATAGATATCAAACCTTCGAAGCACGAAAATAATTACTGACGATGACGCGTCAATCATCAGAATCCGGTCTGAGCGACTAGAGTGTGATCCTATATCTATCCAGTATATTAAAACTTCAAATATACGTTCATGACGCGTATATGCAAAATCTTTATATACTCGATTGTCCAAATTCAATATAAATAAAATATTCAAATATATATATATATATATTTGAATTTTAACTTTCAAAACAAAATTTGTTTTCGTTTTTATTTTTAAAAATATACTCTTCACACTCGTTCTAGAATACTACTGATCCCATCTCTAACGAGTTATTCTTAATGGATATTACTAATCCAATCTCTGATGAATTCTTTCGTTTGGTTCCAACGTGTCTTGTTCTCGAGCTCTGGAAACCAAAGCTATGATACCACCCTATAACGACCCGAACTTCCCCGTGAAGGAAAGCGCGGATTTCTGTGAGGGCAAGATGAATCAGAACACAAACAGAAGAACATTTCATTGCTTATTACAACAATTACATCAGAGTACAATAATATTACATAGTAAGAATCAATATTACACAATTGGCAAATATCAGAGATTTAAATTACATTTAAATACATAGCAGCGGAAAAATATAACAACACATAACTGAAAGAAATACACGGATACAGAGCTTTTCGAGTATCGTTCCAGCTATAAACAAGGATCCTGTGAATATAAATCTGCAAAACCAAAACTACTAGCTGCCCGTGTGGAAAATAGGGGCACCCAGAGTTTAGGTTAAAAATAATAAACTCCAGGACAGTCATGTGACTGGTATGAGAACTAAAATAGTTACTAATCATTATTTTTAAAGTTAGGTAAATCAAGGGACCACGCCGTATAACATAGAACGTGTTTCCTCCCAAGAATACCAGTGCATAAAACAAACAACGCAATGCTAAATAAAGAAAAATGAAGCTATTATAAGACCCAGGTCCCATCACACAATGCAACGCAAGCCGGAGGATAGGGTTTTCCCTTATAATATCCAAACATGCTTGGTATGTTTAAAACAAATCATTTGATACTATTATAAGTGTATAGTGTCAAAACAATTTTAGTCATAAATATCAATCCTAGGCGGCATGGGTATCATCTATCATGTCGCCATACTAGGCCCTACAAATAAAACCGAAATGTCACGTATTGGAAATTGGATTTTCACCATGAGTCGAGGCAAGGGGCAAGATCCTCTCCGTTCGAGACACTCTAGCAAATGTCTCAGGACCACACACAGCAATCCTTGGAAACGGTTGGGCCGGTCCTCTCTTACTTTTGAGGATTGGCAATTCCTGAACACACGTTTCCAGGTCCTATAGGACCTATATAATGGTCTTTACGTTGGCTCACATAGTGCCAATTATCGACCATATATTCGAGGCGCCTCGCATTCCAACAACCACACAGGTAAAAAGTATATAAATGTCAGGGCTGGTAGGTCACTGACATCACCCATTGCTAGAAAGAAACGTCGTGTTCTCCCAACGGTCCTTATCCCGTTTTAGACTCATACCGAAGTGAGAGGATCACGAATTAACGCTATACACAAAGTTGTGCCACATAGGCTGTGCTTTGATCATCAACCATAAGACTTTGCTTTTCAATAGAAGCCTTGATCATTTGCCACTTAGGCATGCTACACAGGCAATTCATACCATGCGATTGATATCCATCAATATATAACCTCTGAGCTCATACGTCTCAGACAAGGGCGTTAAGCAAGAGAATAAATTCTCCGCCGCCAAACAGATATATATATATATATATATATTTAATAGAAATCAATCACACAGAATAAAATCCAATGTTAGACACATAGTCCATTTACAAGTTCGTTCTGGGTCTGAACGAAACCGGAGGAACCTTATTCCTCGCATATCCATCAATCTCCAAGTACGTCTGGACGATCACCGACTGACTCCCTCCTCTTAGGTGTACAACCCAATCAAGATAATCAATAAACATCCAAACGACGTGAAGACCTCCGGTCTTCAACCACCGTCTTCATCTTCGACTTATCGTCGAATCGGTTATTCAGAATGGTATAAACCCAGCCTTTCCGAATAACCCACGTATATAATAAACAAATGTTACACAAACACAACATACGCCTCATTCCAATTCAAAGTATTCTTTTACTCATATATTCACATTCTTAGGGAAAGATTCCCATTAATTTTATCAAAGATAAATTCTTCTAAATTTATTCTTTAATCTTCCTTTGGATATCATTTCAAACCATGTTAAGGTTTTCCAAACTAGTCGGGATTAGCGAACCACACCGAAATAATTATTTATTTTATTTACCAATCCCAACCTATTCATCCCATGGAGAAAATCTGGTAATACTCCATATCTAACACCATGGTGTTATCGGTAAATATTAATTACCATTTAACGTTCAAATATAATCAAAGATTTAACTATCGCTTGGAGCAAAACTGGTGATACTCCATTCTCGATCACTTTAATCTAATTAAAGATTCATTAATACTCCACTTGGTTTTAATCTTCCCAAAAATCAATATCCTGTCTTTAACTGGGTTAAAGAACCAATGTCATCTAAAACACGGTTCACGATAAACCCAAAATCACATTCCTTTGTTAATCGGGTTAAAGAACAGGTGTTATTCAAAACATCGCTCACGATAAACCCCAAAAACCAATTTAAATTCAATTTCAATTAAATACCAATTAACTAGACAATTACACTAAATCTTAATTAAAAGATTTATTCCTTTTGAACTGGGTTCAAGAACAGTGTTATTTAAGACACCATTCACGACGAACCCAAAATCCCATTTGATATTAAATACAAGGCTCTGAGTAGAAAATATATCAGCTTATATTCAATATCAAATTCTGAAACCAACAAATATCGTATTGGAGATAATGATATAAATATATCATTCAAATTTCCACAACCATATATGTATAATCATGAAATCCAACATCGAAATATTCCGAAGATAATTTCGATTCAAATCCATTCCAATTCGTATATTGGAAATTCTGATTATTTTTAAAATCACTTCAAATCTAGTTCAAAACTAGTTCATTTCGATAAAAATATATTTTTATCCTGTCAAATGTGGAATTTTTCATCCCAATTTTTTCCAATTCATATATTATGATTTTACATAAATTATTAATATTTTTAATAATTTTATCAAGGCCCGTACAGTCAGTTTTCAACAACGGCCACCGAACTGCACTTACAGCGACCTTTTCCAAATTTGATTTGAACATAATTCCAAATCCAACCGTTAGAATTCAAATTTCTAATATTCATTGGAAAGATCTTTTCGATACGAATCCAGCGGTTCCGGTTTCAAGAGAATCCGATGGTCGCATCTCCCGCAACGTCAATCCGAAGTCAATGGTCGAAATCCGCGAACTGCCGTGACACGGCGCATTCTATTTAGGCCATTAATATATATAATATATATATTATATACATTTCATCGATTTCAATTCAAAACGTATTTTATAAATCGTTTTAAATTCGTTTTCAAAACAATTTCAACTTCATATTCAATTTCAAATCAAAATTGAATATTTCATATCATTAATTTATAAATGATAATATTTTCAAAATATTAGATTTTGAAATCACTTCCTTTTCTATATTCATTATAAAAACGAATATAGTCGATATAAATATCATTCGCGTCAAAATGGCGCAAATCTAATCAACACGGCTTTATATATTTCAATAACTTCTTTATTCTATTCAACTAATGAATATTTATTCTATTCAACACATGAATCTATATTTCTTCCAACACATGAATATATACTTTATTCAACACATGAATACTTATTAATTCTTAATTACAATAAAAATGTGAATTTTATTGTATAAATATTTTATTCAATGCATGAATACTTTCAACACATGAATATATTCTCAACACATGAGTATCGTCAACACATGACTATTTTTTTTCCTACTCAACACATGAATTTTCTTTTATAATATTCTTTATTTTCCAAATTGAAATAAGGCCCAATCAATTACCATATAATGTTAATTATATGGATTCCATACAACACATGTATGTAATAGCAACGATAAATAATCAACCATCATCCAAAGTGCACTACACAACTACATAAGCATTCAATATGGCTAATTGACGCTTACACAGTCTGTCAATCAAACGATCGACATACCACTAAACAATTGGGATTAGTGTACGTCGAATATCATCCCAACACCCGTGTGGGGTTTCAAATCAACAAACACAGATTTTTATTAGTGCAGTTGGGCGACGTGTAAAATTTATCGTCCCAATCAATATCCTTCAAATGGGTGTACATAAACAAATCGTTCGATTTGTAAATGAATATTTATTTATTCACATTCACGTTAAAAATTATATTTTTAACAAAAAATAATTTATTTCAGCACATGAATATATATTTTATTCAACACATCACAATCAATTTTCACAACACACAAAATCAAACAAGCCGTCCATGGTCTGTGGACGATGGGTATCGGGTGCTGCTAAGCACCGTCTACATCCTAGTATATAATTTTCAACTAGAAAACAAGATTTAAAGTGAGAAGTTCTCACCGAGAAGCTAAACCAAACGCCATGACTCTTCATATGTAGGAAATCTTCGCCGTGCTCGCCTTTCGTCACTTTCATTGCCCGTATTCACTACATATATAAAAATCACATTTTTATAACTATGCTATATGGATAAAAATTCTATTTTTATACTGCTCTTCATTTATTAAAGATCAAATCTTTACTATCTATATAATATAAAAATCGTATTTTTATAATGCTACTTTTAAAATAAAAATCACATCTTTATGTATATGAAAATCCCATCTTTCTATATATAAAATTTTGTAACTTTTTATAGCCAAAAATCAAATCTTTATGTTAAATAAAAATCATAACTTCTCATATAAATTAAAAATCATATTCCTACAATAAAAATCATACTTTGCCAACAATAAGGATCAAAACTAAATTTAAAAAGTAAAAATCACCTTTCGCTTGGCATAGGGCTGTTGGTGCTCGCGCGGGATTGGTGGAGCTCGTCAGGGTGTTATTTTCAAAACTGAAATCATTAAAAAATGGATTTTTATTGGCCGGAGGGCTCGGGGTCGGAGCTGGGTGGTATGTGGGGCGGCGCTGGGGTCGTGGGTGGTCGGGATTTGGCGCAGGTGGCGGCGTCGGCCCGGTGGAGATGGTGGCGGGCTGTTTTGGGGCGATGGAATTTGTGAGTGGTTCCTGGTGGAAGGAAGGGCGACGGGGGGTAAGGGGGTGCTGGAGGTCGTCGTCGACCGGAGGAGGTGGTCCGAGGCGGGCGCGGCGGTGTTGAGGCCAAGGGAGGCAGCATTGAACGAATCAAGGGGGGTCTGGGTACGACTGGTTTTTTCTCTTTTTCTTTATTTTTTTTATTTGTGAAATCTGAGTGGAGAGAAAGGGGCTTGGCCCATTATAAATATATATTAATTTAATTAGTTTATTTTCAAAAAGCAAGTTTTTGTTTCGACCTCGAAATCGAACCCACCGACTGTCGCCTATAGCTAATTACCCCCATTCCGAACACAGTGGGATATGTATCGTAAGCTAATTCGATCGTTTCGATCTGTTTCCGTCAAAGTCAAAATATAAATCTATATATTGAATTTGAACGCGCATTTCAATTTACCGGGGCCACATACCGACTCTAAAAATTCCCGAAAAATATTTTCTAGCTTCGTATTGACGATACGGTCCTAACGAAACTAGTTTCGTAAAATTCTGAGACCATTTGAAAAGTGGCCATTTTCTGGTCGATTAAAATTGACTGAAACTGTTCAAACACGTTTTACTTCGCCACGCTCACATATTGATTCGAAAAATTACGAATTTTGAAACCTAGCAATAACTTGACATTGCGGATCCAACAAAAGTGGTCTCGTCGAAAACCGAGGTCGTTTGCAAAATTTCCATTTTAAGGGCCAGAATTCCATAGGATTATTCTGAATTTTCAACTGGGAATAACTTTTGATTCCCGCTATGAAATTTCAATTTTTCAGATTCGTTGGAAAGATATTCTCAATTAGATTCTAATATTTTTGGTTTCACTAAAATCCGGTTTATTTTGAATCCTGTACATTCATTTGAATTTTGAAATCGAATTTTCAAACTACCGCGCCATTTTCAATTCCTTTTATAATTATAGGTAAATATATATATATATATATTCTAACGACGCTCTATATAACTATATACGTTCTAATTCTATTCAAAATAAATTTCTTGTCGTTATTAATTAAAATAATTCATTTTAAATATCCAAATTCATTAAAATAGCCAAAATAAAAATTTTAAATTGGCTCAGAATTTCCGGGTTATTACAGTTTTGGTAAAGTGATTCCATTTAATAATGTTCTTGCACAATCTTGTAAAGTCCGATTTTTCCGTTCTACAACTCCGTTTTGTTGTGGAGTTCTAGGAAACGAAAAATTATGATATATACCTTTCTTTGTACAAAAATGTTCAAATTCATTAGTTTCAAATTCTCCGCCATGATCACTTCTTATTTTTTTTTACTTTAAGCCCTATCGATTTCTGAAGTCTTTTGATGAAAGATTTGAAATGATTGAATGTGTCACTTTTGTTTTTTAAGTAAATCGTCCGAGTGTAACGAGAGTAATCATCAACAATTACAAACACATATCGACTATGGTTTATTGACTGAACTTTTGTTGGTCCAAATAAGTCCATATGTAGCAGCCCAAGTGGTTGTAATGTCAATATGACTTTCTTGGATTTAAAAGATGATTTGGTCAATTTTCCTAATTAAAATGCGTCGCAAATGTTATCAACTATAAAGCTCATTTTGGGTTCTCCTATAACTCGATCGTTTTTGGCTAACTTGTCAATAGTTCTGAAGTTTATGTGACAGAAAGGTTTGTGCCATAGCCATGGATCATTATCATTTGCTACAAGATACATATCTGAATTATGATTGATATTCATATTCAGAATATAGATATTTCTATCTCTATATCCTTCGAAAACTATCTTATGATCTTTATCTAAGATATTACACTTATTATCTGAAAAGGAAATGGTAAAGCCCTTGTCGCATAACTGACTAATACTAAGTAAATTGTGTTTTAAATTTCAAACTAGCATGACATTAGTAATAAGAGGTAAGTTAGATGTACCGCAATTGCTCACATCGCCTTTGCCGATGACATAGCCTTTTGAATTATCACCAAAAGTGATGGAGCCACCATCTGAGTAAGTAATATTTGTCAATAAGCTTTTGTCTCCAGTCATATGCTTCGAGCAACCACTGTCCAATATCCACTTTCCTCTTTTCTTAAGTGGGACCTGCAAAAAATAAGATTAAGTCCATGGTACCCACCTTTCTATAGGGTCCTAAGAGTTAGATCTTAGGAATCCAAACCCATATGGGTCCGGTGCCCCCTTTATATACATAATTTGAATTGAAATGCACAGTATTCATAAAGTGCTGAATATATTTGTTCCTAATCAAATTATTATTTGTTTTAGGAACCCATATCTTGATTGTCTTGACATTTTTCTTTTGAAACTTCACAATTGGTTTTGGTTTGGAATATAACAAACTAAGATTTTTCTTAGTTTTATCTTGTTTTGCCTTTTTCTTTTTTAACCAAGATGTTTCTGGGTATCTTGTTTCTTATATCCCAAGCCTTGTTTATTTGAACTAGATTGTGAACTTTCAATGATTTTTGTCAAATTTTCTCGACCTTTATTGAAGTTAGAAACATTTTGAGTAATATTATCTAATTTGGTTTGTAAACTAGCTTTTTCGAGGTCCAGAATTTTGATTTTTGCCTTAAGCTCATGATTGTCAGTAGTGAGAGCATCATTTTTCTCTTTTTGAATTTCGATTTCTTGACTCAAAAGAGACAATTGAGAATCAATATCAGATGATGATTCTTGAACTTTTTCAAGTTCTTCTTCTAATATTTTCTTCTCGTCTTTTAACATATCTCGTTCTGAAACGACCTGAACTTCCCAGTAAAGGAAAGCCTGGATTGCTTTGAGAACAACACACAACAGAACACAAACTGAAGAACATTTTATTGCTGATTACAACAATTACATCAGAGTACAAGAATATAACAGAGTATGAAAACTTATTACACAAAAGTAATACATTAATATCAGAGGTTTAAATTACACTTAAATGGCAGCGGAAAAATATTACAAATATACAACTGAAAGGAATACACGGATACAGAGCTTTCCGAATACCGCTTCAGCTGTAAGCCAGGATCCTGTAAATATATCAGCAAAAAGCTACTCGACTGCCCGTGTGGAAAATAAGGGCACCCGAGTTTGCCAGTGAAACAAACTGCAGGTCAGTCATGGGACTGGTATGAGAAATCTTAACTTAACTATCTAATAATAAGGCTAATCACAGGACCATGCCGCTAACGCGGAACGGGTTTACTCCATTGGATTTCCAGGGCATAAATTAAAGTAAGTCGTTAAACAACGCAATGCTTTTTAGAAAAAAATGAAACCATTATAAGACCCAAGTCCCATCACACAATGCAACGCAAATCGGAGGATAGGGTTTTACCTTATAATGGTCAAAAGATGCTTGATACGATAAAACGGATTTAATATTAGTGTGTATATATATGGGTATATATATAATAAACATTTCAATCCTAATGTATCAATCATTGACGGCATAGTACCCCATCCTACTATGTCGCCATACTAGTTCTACAATCAAAATCGCAAGGTCGTATTGGGAATTGGATTTCCATCATGAGACGAGGCTAGGGGCAAGCTCCTCTCTGATTCGAGACACTCTAGCAAATGCCTCTGGATCACACCTATGGGCAACCCTTGGAGCGGTAGGGCTGGTCCCTGCCTATCGGTAGTGGATTGGTTATGCCTGAACACACGTTTCCCGGTTCCTTTGAACCTATAGTATGACCACTAACGGCCTGTAAAAATCCGAGGTGCCTCAAAATCCATCATCCACATAAGTGAAATGCCAGTCAGTTTAAGCACTGACACTACCACTAGCTAGAAAGAAACGTGTGCACTCCCTACTGTCCATATCCCTTTTTTTACTAATACTAGGGTGTGAAGCTCGCGAAGTCACGATATACACAAAGCTATGCCATAATAGGCTATGCTTTGATCATCCCACAAGGCCCTGCTTTTCAACAAAAGCCTTGATCAATTGCATCTTGGTGTGCCACATTGACAATTGACGCCATGCGATCAATCACTATTAATATATACAAGGGTGTTAAGTAGAGAATAAATTCTCCAACACCAAACAGACATACATTAATAGAAATCGATTCAATTCACATGGAACGAAATCCAATGTCAGACAAGTATCCATTTACTAGCTTATGCTCTGGGTCTGAGCGAAAACCAAATCCAAACAATCAACAATAATCCGGACGGCCACCACTGAAGCCCCTTCAAGGTAGCTACTCCCATCATGGGTCTTAGTAGCAACACATCCATTCGATGTGAAGATCGTCGGTCTTCAACCACCGTCTTCATCTTCTACTCTTCATCGTCATAGTAATTATTCGGAATGGGTTAAACCCGGTCTTTCCGAATAACTCTCGTATTTTTATAATTAAAAGTTGAGTACTATAAAAACACATCCAATGCCTCATTCCAATTCAGAATATTCTTTTAAATAAAATATTCAAGTTATTCTATCAAAAATACATTCTTTACATTTACTCTTAAATCTTTCTTTTAAAGATTTATTCAAAACACCATTTGGTTTTAAATCTTAAAAATCATTATTAAATGATTCTTTAGATTAAAGAGATAAATCTTATTCTTAACTGGGTTAAAGAACTAATGCCATTTAAAACATAGTTCACAGTAAACTCAATTCACAAATCATTTTATTCCAATTATTAAATATGATTTGAAATTCTAATAATCTTAATTTACAATTTTATTCTTTTCAACTGGGATTAAGAACGGGGTTATTTAAGACACCATTCACGACAACCCAAATCCAATTTATTTATCTTAAAAACATTGGATTCTTATTCTAGTTAAAAACTAGTTCATTTGATAAAAAAAATTATCTTTTCAAAAAAAAATGGAATAATTTTATTTATCTTAAAAACATTGGATTCTTATTTCTAAATCATTTATTATGATTTTCCATAATTTTTGCATATTTTTAATAATTTTATTTTCGCTCGTACAGTCGGTTTCCAATAACGTGCACCGAACTGCACTTACAGCGACCTTTTCTAAAATTGATTTGGACATAATTCCAAAGCCAACCGTTAGATTTTAAAGTTCTTATATCTGTTGGAAAGATCATTTCGATACGAACCCAACGGTTCCGGTTTTAGGAGGATCCGACTGTCGGATCTCCCGTTACATCCATTTAAAGTTAATGGTCGAAATTCGCGAACGGCGCTGCGCGGCGCGTTCTATTCAGGCCATTAAATATATATCTATATATATATATATTATATCGTTGATTTCCATTTAAAACATACTTTATAAAATATTTATAAATTCGCTTTAAAACGGTTTTAACTTCATTTCTAATTTAAAGTCAAAATTGAATATTCTATTTTCTTATCATATTAAAAATATTAATATTAAATTTTTAAATCACTTTTTTTTATATTCATCTATATTTTATATTGGGCCAGACCCCCACATTAAGCCTGCGACTTACGGATGCTGGATATGCCAGTTGGTTCCGGGCAGACTTATCCCATAAGTTGGGCTTAACCTCTTGTCATGGCCCGTTTCATATTTTAACTCAACCCTTTTTGTTGCTACTACTTAACAAATAAAATAAAATCTCTTGAATTCAAAACATCAAAGCCACTATTTGATTTCTTTAACTGAATAATATATTAAAATATTCTTTTAATTTAAAATTGGAATGAGGCCCAAACAATTACCATATAATTTAATTATATGGATTTCCACCACCAGAATACTATACTAATGATAAATATTATAAAAACCATCCACAACATCCAAAGTGCATCATATATTGTATAAGCGTCGAATAAATAACGCTTATAACTAATCACAAGGGAGATGTGTGAATATTATCCCAAGACCCGTGCGGGGTTTTCAACCAACACATAACCATAACAAATAATTGAATAAATTATTGTGCATATGGGCGATGTGTGAAAATTATCGTCCCAATCACATAAACAAGTCAGGAAACTTGTAAATGGAAGTGTATTACACAATATATAACACGACGATAAAAATGTCTCTTATATTTCTATTCTTTTTATCGCATATAAAATGACGATAAAAAATATAATCTTTATTTCTATACTTTTTATTCTAATTTACATTTTCTAACAAAAATTTCCCTTTATTCTAATTTACATTGTATGAAATGTTAGTTCCTTTACAGTGTATAAAATGTTAATTCCTTTACATTGTATGAAATGTTAATTCCTTTACATTGTATGAAATGTTAATTCCTTTACAGTGTATGAAATGTAATCCTCTTTATATTATATAAAAAATATAATCTCTTTTTATATTACATATATAGAAAATGTACTCTTTCCTATATTAACCAGGAAATGTATTCTTTTTAGCATTACAAATAACTATGTATCTTTTCTATATTGGATAGAAAATGTATTCCTTTATCGTTACATAGAAACATGTATTTTCTTTATTCATTTCTTAGATTACATTGAAAAATGTAATTTCTTTGCATTGTAAAAAATGAAATCTTTTGATGTGACATAATAATGTAACCTTCTTACATTACAAATAAAATGTAATTCTTTTTATTTGCAAAGCAAATGTAAATCCATTTTCATTATAAAGAAAATGTAATCTTTTTACTTAACATAATTTTTTTTTTCATTCTTTGATTAAATTTAAAATGTAATTTTTCATTTCAATATATGATTACATAGAAAAATGTTATTTTTCGTTGCTATACATGATTACATAGAAAAATGTAATTTTTCATTGTAATATATGATTACATAGAAAAATGTAATCTTTTTAATTCATTTCTAATTATAGTGAAAAATGTAATCTTTTTTATTTTCCTTTCTTACATTATAAAAATGTAACTTTTCCTATCTTTATATTACATTATAAAAATGTAACTTTTCTACTTTTTAACTACATCAAATAAAAATGTAATTTTTCTACTTTTTGATTACATTAAATAAAAATGTAATTTTTTTTCTATTCTTCCTATATTTACATGAAAAATGTAATATTTTTCTTTCATTCTTTAATTACATTATAAATGTAATATTCTTCTTTCATTCTTTATTTATATTGAAAATGTAATCTTTTTATTTCATCTTTAATTACATTAAAGAAAAAAATGTATTCTTTTTATTTCATTTTTAATTACATTGAAAAATGTAACTTTTATGTCAACACATTTGATAACCAATGTACCTTCTCCTAAGATTCATTTACATTGAAAATGTAAATCTTAATGTTTTCTCATATACAATAAAATATGGATTTTTATTTTTACTACATTTTCATTTCAAACCAATGTGTATTTTCAATGATTCATGAAATATATATATATATATATATATATAAATTTCAGTGTAACACATTTTTATTTAACTAATGATCATTTTTAAAATTTCATTTACATTAAAAATGCAAATTTCAAAGAAAATATATTTTATATACAATGAACATTTTGATGTTTCATTTACGATAAAATATTAAATTTTAAAGTAAAGACATGTTTAACTTTAATGTTGCATTTACATTGAAAATGTAAAATCAAATGTATAAACCTTTCTATATGACATGGTTCACTTTTAATGTTCATTTATATTAACAAATGTAAATTCAAAGTATAAACATTTGTATATAACAAGGTTCACTCTTAATGTTTATTTACGTTAACAAATGTAAATTCATTGTAGGACAATTTTCGTTCTAAATAATGATCATATTTTTATATATATATATACAATAAAAATCTAATTTTTATTGTTCACACAATTCTATATTATAACATGAATATTTCATAACACATAAATATTTTAGAAAGATTCAATCACCAAAATCAACCAATTTCACATCACAAATAACAACACATAGCAATTAATAGTGGAGGGATAATATCACAATCATAATTACTTTATTTTAATTATTCAAAAGGAAACAGAATTCTCACATTGATTTTATTCTGAATTTTCAAGGTGCTCTGTTTCAGATCTGGTCTGTTCCATCATGAAGATCTTATCAACACGAGTCCAACGCATTTTGTTCTGCTGAATTCTGACTACGTAGTAAAAAGATATGGCATTTTAACATTTGATTTCATAAATTATTTAACTAATTATAATTAACAATTATAATTACATGATTAAGGGTTGATAATGCTTTCCCCTTCGTCGCTAATTGCTGAACCGTAGGAACCCAACATCGTGCCTTCCAATCCTAAAACGCACAGCACCTGAGGCCTCCAATTGACGATCAACCACCACCAATCTAACCGCCTACGTGAGCGTGCCCATCGCCTACAACAGCTCGAGATCCGCACCTCCTGTGCTCCCAGAATCCAGTTCAAACTCAGCATGTTTGTGTGCAAAAATTGAGAAATCCAAGCCTTTGAATTCGATCATAACCATTGATAATACTGAGCTTGTTGTCCTCTTCGATTTCGTGTTTTTTAGATTTGAATTTTTTTGTTTGAAGTCAACGAAAAAGAGGGAGGAACGAGAGAAGTTTCTGGCCATTGGTGTTGTTGAAAGTAGTGGCTACATATATTAGATTAGGGTTACGTAAATGGTAGGTATATATATACTAATACTATTTTATCCTTTTATTCCAAAAGACCTATTTAATTATAATTAAATTCCTAATGAATTGTTATACTTTGATTTTACCACACCATAATTACCATATGACCAATAATATTTATTTACACATTTTACATTCATAATTCGCAGTCATCATCTTAACCATATAAGTTTATTTCAGAATGCTGCATTCTCTCTCTCTCTCTCTCTCTCTCTCTATATATATATATATATATATATATCGTTCTGATTACTTAAATAATTTACGCTATTTTTAAAACCAATTCACATACCAAAATTCAAGTTAGCTATTACACCGATTTACAGTGTTTGGTTTCAATTGTAATTAAATTTCATTAAGTATATATATATATATATATATATATATATTTAATTTCAATAAATTTGGTTTGATTTAATTATGTCAATGAGTTACAAGATTTAAAAAAAAATTAGCAATCCAAATATGGTTACATGTTTATTGTATATGGACAAAAACAAATGGTTGCATATGTTAATCAGTCTTCTACCATTACCTTATTAATTCACTTTAATGGACTTTAATTGCAATTAATTGTAGCTTATTTCCAATATTAAATTCCATCCTTCATTGTTTACCCATATAAACAAAACCACCCATTTATTTGAAATCAATACATGTCACAAATGTCAAAATATGTTAATTTAATTACTTTCACAGTTATACCATTTAAAGCTGATTTGTGAATTTCTTGAATCAATTAGATTCCAAAGATTCAATAATTTCAATACAAACCAATTTATAACTATATTTACAATCAATGCATATATTCATTTTACAAACAATGGATTATATCTTATTACTGTATTCAATACATTAAAGAATTCCATTTACATGGAATTTCAAAATTATTTAATCCATTATATATTGTTAATTCCGTATTAACTTCTTACTTCAACATAATTATATTATCAAACAAGTCAAGTTCATAAATAGCTATTGAAATACATTATTTAACAAGACAAGTCAAATTCCATACTTTATAAATTTACAACATAAACCATTAATTATAATATTTCAACCAACATTGTTTTAAATCAAATAGTTTGTAAAAACTAATTTTAAAGTTATTCTTACATTTTTATTTTATAAAAAAAATAACCAATTTATACTCCATATTCCCCAAAATAGCGTAAATTAAAAAAATTAAGATTGGTTCTAAAATTCCGGGTTGTTACAATCGCCCCCACTTAAAATCTTTTCGTCCTCGAAAAGGAACGTAGCTAAAAGTTGTTTAATTAACCAACTTAACTTTAAATTTTTATTCATTGGTTTCAATAATTTTGTTAGTTAAATTAATTATCATTTCTATAATTTTATTAGTTAAACTAATAATCAAACATCACAACCAACAATCAATTAGGTGATTAACCTTTCAAATATACATAACTTTTATATATAGTCAAAAATCATATTCTTAGTGCAAATCATAGCAATGTGTCCTAACTAAGTGTTGATTCTCATACCAGTCAATGGAAATATATAGGAATCCCACTTTCGAGACTCGAACATAAATACTGATGATGTCCGGACATCACCAGAATTATCCCCGGGCATCTAGAGTGTGATTCTATATCTATCCAGTATATTAAAACTTCGAATATCCGTTAATTACTCGTATATTCGAAATCTTTATATACTCGATTGTCCACATTAAAATATAATATACTCAAATACGTATTTTTAGATAAAATTTCAAAACTAAATTTGTTTTTATTTTAAAGAAAATAATACTCTTCACACTCGTTCTAGGATACTACTAATCCTATCTCTAACGAGTTATTCTCATTGGATATTACTAATCCAATCTCTGATGAATTCTTTCGTTCGGTTCTAATGTGTTTTGTTCTCAAGCTCTGTAAACCCTGCTCTGTTACCAAATGAAACAACCCGAACTTCCCAGCAAAGGAAAGCCTGGATTGCTTTGAGAACAGCACACAACAGAACACAAACTGAAGAACATTTTATTGCCGATTACAACAATTACATCAGAGTACAAGAATATAACAGAATATGAAAACTTATTACACAAAAGTAATACATTAATATCAGAGGTTTAAATTACACTTAAATGACAGCGGAAAAATATTAAAAATATACAACTGAAAGGAATACATGGATACAAAGCTTTCCGAATACCGCTTCAGCTGTAAGCCAGGATCCTGTAAATATATCTGCAAAAAGCTGCTCGATTGCCCGTGTGGAAAATAAGGGTACCCGAGTTTGCCAGTGAAACAAACTACAGGTCAGTCATGGGACTGGTATGAGAAATCTTAACTTAACTATCTAATAATAAGGCTAATCACGGGACCACGCCGCTAACGCGGAACGGGTTTACTTCATTGGATTGCCAGTGCATAAATTAAAGTAAATCGTTAAACAACGCAATGCTTTTTAGAAAAAAAAATGAAACCATTATAAGACCCAAGTCCCATCACACAATGCAACGCAAATCGGAGGATAGGGTTTTACCTTATAATGGTCAAAAGATGCTTGATACGATAAAACGGATTTAATATTAGTGTGTATATATATGGGTATATATATAACAAACATTTCAAACCTAATGTATCAATCATAGACGGCATAGTACCCCATCCTACTACGTCGCCATACTAGTTCTACAATCAAAATCGCAAGGTCGTCTTGGGATTTGGATATCCATCATGAGTCGAGGCTAGGGGCAAGCTCCTCTCCGATTCGAGACACTCTAGCAAATGCCTCAGGATCACACCTATGGGCAACCCTTGGAGCGGTAGGGCCGGTCCCTGCCTATCGGCAGTGGATTGGTTATGCCTGAACACACGTTTCCCGGTTCCTTTGAATCTATAGTATGACCACTAACGGCCTATAAAAATCCGAGGCGCCTCAAAATTCATCATCCACATAAGTAAAATGCCAGCCAGTTTAAGCACTGACACTACCACTAGCTAGAAAGAAACGTGTGCACTCCCTACGGTCCATATCCCGTTTTTGACTCATACCGGGGTGTGAGGCTCGCGAAGTCACGATATACACAAAGCTATGCTGTAATAGGCTATGCTTAGATCATCCCACAAGGCCCTGCTTTACAACAAAAGCCTTGATCAATTGCATTTTGGTGTGTCACATTGACAATTCACGCCATGCGATCAATCACTATTAATATATACAAGGGTGTTAAGTAGATAATAAATTCTCCACCACAAAACAGACATACATTAATAGAAATCGATTCAATTCACATGGAATGAAATCCAAT
This sequence comes from Allium sativum, assembly GCA_030737875.1. Taxonomy (NCBI): domain Eukaryota; kingdom Viridiplantae; phylum Streptophyta; class Magnoliopsida; order Asparagales; family Amaryllidaceae; genus Allium; species Allium sativum. The sequence continues at coordinate 297,365,674 of CM060925.1, read as the reverse complement.
GTCAGACACGCATCTATTTACTAGCTTATGCTCTGGGTATGAGCGAAAACCAAATCCGAACAATCCACAATAGTCCGGACGGCCACCACTGAAGCCCCTTCAAGGTAGCTACTTCCATCATGGGCCTCAGTAGCAACACATCCATTCGATGTGAAGATCATCGGTCTTCAACCACCGTCTTCATCTTCTACTCTTCATCGTCATAGTAATTATTCGGAATGGGTTAAACCCGGTCTTTCCGAATAACTCTCATATTTTTATAATTAAAAGTCGAGTACTATAAAAACACATCCAACGCCTCATTCCAATTCAGAATATTCTTTTAAATAAAATATTCAAATTATTCTATCAAAAATACATTATTTACATTTACTCTTAAAACTTTCTTTTAAAGATTTATTCAAAACACCATTTGGTTTTAAATCTCAAAAATCATTATTAAATGATTCTTTAGATTTAAGAGATAAATCTTATCCTTAACTGAGTTAAAGAACTAATGTCATTTATAACATAGTTCACAGTAAACTCAATTCACAAATCATTTTATTCCAATTATTAAATATGATTTGAAATTCTAATAATCTTAATTTACAAGTTTATTCTTTTCAACTGGGTTTAAGAACGGGGTTATTTAAGACACCATTCACGACAACCCAAATCCAATTTATTTATCTTAAAAACATTGGATTCTTATTCTAGTTAAAAACTAGTTCATTTGATAAAAATAAATTTTTATCTTTTCAAAAAAATGGAATTTTTCACCTACAATCTTTCTAAATCATTTATTATGATTTTACATAATTTTTGCATATTTTTAATAATTTTATTTTCGCTCATACAGTCGGTTTCCAATAACGTCCGCCGAACTGCACTTACAGCGACCTTTTCTAAAATTGATTTGGACATAATTCCAAATCCAACCATTAGATTTTTAAAGTTCTTATATCTGTTGGAAAGATCATTTCGATACGAACCAAACGGTTCCGGTTTTAGGAGGATCCGACTGTCGGATCTCCCGTTATGTCCATTTAAAGTTAATGGTGGAAATTCGCGAACGGTCGCTGCGCGGCGCGTTCTATTCAGGCCATTAAATATATATATATATATATATATATATATATATATTATCGTCGATTTCCATTTAAAACATACTTTATAAAATATTTATAAATTCGCTTTAAAACGGTTTTAACTTCATTTCTAATTTAAAGTCAAAATTGAATATTCTATTTTCTTATCATATTAAAAATATTAATATTAAATTTTTAAATCACTTTTTTTATATTCATTTATATTTTATACTGGGCCAGACCCCCCACATTAAGCATGCGACTTATGGATGCTGGATATGCCAGTTGGTTCCGGGCAGACTTATCCCATAAGTTGGGCTTAACCTCGTGTCGTGGCCCGTTTTATATTTTAACTCAACCCTTTTTGTTGCTACTACTTAACAAATAAAATAAAATCTCTTGAATTCAAAACATCAAAGCCACTATTTGATTCTTTAACTGAATATTATATTAAAATATTCTTTTAATTTAAAATTGGAATGAGGCCCAAACAATTACCATATAATTTAATTATATGGATTTCCACCACATGAATACTATACTAATGATAAATATTATAAAAACCATCCACAACATCCAAAGTGCATCATATATTGTATAAGCGTCGAATAAATAACGCTTATAACTAATCACAAGGGAGATGTGTGAATATCATCCCAAGACCCGTGTGGGGTTTTCAACCAACACATAACCATAACAAATAATTGAATAAATTATTGTGCACATGGGCGATGTGTGAAAATTATCGTCCCAATCACATAAACAAGTCAAGAAACTTGTAAATGGAAGTGTATTACACAATGTATAACACGACGATAAAAATGTCTCTTCTATTTCTATTCTTTTTATCGCATATAAAATGACGATAAAAAATATAATCTTTATTTCTATACTTTTTATTCTAATTTACATTTTCTAACAAAAATTTCCTTTATTCTAATTTACATTGTATGAAATGTTAGTTCCTTTACAGTGTATAAAATGTTAATTCCTTTACATTGTATGAAATGTTAATTCCTTTACATTGTATGAAATGTTAATTCCTTTACATTGTATGAAATGTAAATTCCTTTACAATGTATGAAATGTAATCCTCTTTATATTATATAAAAAATATAATCTCTTTTTATATTGCATAGAAAATGTACTCTTTCCTATATTAACCAGGAAATGTTTTCTTTTTAGCATTACAAATAACTATGTATCTTTTCTATATTGGATAGAAAATGTATTCCTTGATCATTACATAAAAACATGTATTTTCTTTATTCATTTCTTAGATTACATTGAAAAATGTAATTTCTTTGCATTGTATAAAAATGAAATCTTTTGATGTGACATAAAAATGTAACCTTCGTACATTACAAATAAAATGTAATTCTTTTTATTTGCAAAGCAAATGTAAATCCATTTTTCATTATAAAGAAAATGTAATCTTTTTACTTAACATAAAAATAATTTTTTTTTCATTCTTTGATTAAATTTAAAATGTAATTTTTCATTTCAATATATGATTACATAGAAAAATGTTATTTTTCGTTGCCATTTATGATTACATAGAAAAATGTAATTTTTCATTGCAATATATGATTACATAGAAAAATGTAATCTTTTTAATTCATTTCTAATTACAGTGAAAAATGTAATCTTTTTTTATTTTCCTTTATTACATTATAAAAATATAACTTTTCCTATCTTTATATTACATTATAAAAATGTAACTTTTCTACTTTTTAACTACATAAAAAAAAATGTAATTTTTCTACTTTTTGATTACATTAGATAAAAATGTAATTTTTTTCTATTCTTCCTATATTTACATGAAAAATGTAATATTTTTCTTTCATTCTTTAATTACATTATAAATGTAATATTCTTCTTTCATTCTTTATTTACATTGAAAATGTAATCTTTTTATTTCATCTTTAATTACATTAAAGAAAAAATGTATTCTTTTTATTTCATTTCTAATTACATTGAAAAATGTAACTTTTATGTCAACACATTTGATAACCAATTTACCTTCTCCTAAGATTCATTTACATTGAAAATGTAAATCTTAATGTTTTCTCATATACAATAAAATATGGATTTTTATTGTTACTACATTTTCATTTCAAACCAATGTGTATTTTTAATGATTCATGAATATATATATATATATATATATATATATATAAATTTCAGTGTAACACATTTTTATTAAACTAGTGATCATTTTTAAAATTTCATTTACATTAAAAATGCAAATTTCAAAGAAAATGTATTTTATATACAATGAACATTTTGATGTTTCATTTACGATAAAATAATAAATTTTAAATAAAGACATGTTTATCTTTAATGTTGCATTTACATTGAAAATGTAAAATCAAATGTATAAACATTTCTATATGACATGGTTCACTTTTAATGTTCATTTACATTAACAAATGTAAATTCAAAGTATAAACATTTGTATATAACAAGGTTCACTCTTAATGTTTATTTACATTAACAAATGTAAATTCTTTGTAGGACAATTTTCGTTCTAAATAATGATCATATTTTTATATATATACAATAAAAATCTAATTTTTATTGTTCACACAATTCTATATTATAACATGAATATTTCATAACACATAAATATTTTAGAAAGATTCAATCACCAAAATCAACCAATTTCACATCACAAATAACAACACATAGCAATTAATAGTGGAGGAATAATATCACAATCATAATTACTTTATTTTAATTATTTAAAAGGAAACAGAATTCTCACATTGATTTTATTCTGAATTTTCAATGTGCTCTGTTTCAGATCTGGTCTGTTCCATCACGAAGGTCTTATCAACACGAGTCCAACGCATTTTATTTTGCTGAATTTTGACTATGTAGTAAAAATATACAGCATTTTAACATTTGATTTCATTAATTATTTAACTAATTATAATTAACAATTATAATTACATGATTAAGGGTTGATAAGGCTTTCCCCTTCGTCGCTAATTGCTGAACCGTAGGAACCCAACATCGTGCCTTCCAATCTCAAAACGCACAGCACCCGAGGCCTCCAGTTGACGATCGACCACCACCAATCCAACCGCCTACGTAAGCGCGCCCATCGCCTACAACAGCTCGAGATCCGCACCCCCCTGCGCTCCCAGAATCCAGTTCGAACTCAGCATGTTTGTGTGCAAAAATTGAGAAATCCAAGCCTTTGAATTAGATCATAACCGTTGATAATAATGAGCTTGTTGTCCTCTTCGATTTTGTATTTTTTAGATTTGAATTTTGTTGTTTGAATTCAACGAAAAAGAGGGAGGAACGAGAGAAGTTTCTGGCAATTGGTGTTGTTGAAAGTGGTGGCTACATATATTAGATTAGGGTTACGTAAATGGTAGGTATATATATACTAATACTATTTTATCCTTTTATTCCAAAAGACCCATTTAATTATAATTAAATTCCTAATGAATTGTTATACTTTGATTTTACCACACCATAATTACCATATGACCAATAGTATTTATTTACACATTTTACATTCATAATTTGCAGTTATCATCTTAACCATATAAGTTTATTTCAGAATGCTGCATTCTATATATATATATATATATATATATATATATATATATATATATCGTTTTGATTACTTAAATAATTTACGCTATTTTTAAAACAAATTCACATACCAAAATTCAAGTTAGTTATTACACCGATTTACAGTGTTTGGTTTCAATTGTAATTAAATTTCATTAAGTATATATATATATATATATATATATTTAATTTCACTAAATTTGGTTTGATTTAATTATGTCAATGAGTTACAAGATTTAAAAAAAATTAGCAGTCCAAATATGGTTACATGTTTATTGTATACGGACAAAAACAAATGGTTGCATATGTTAATCAATCTTCTACCGTTATCTTATTAATTCACTTTAATGGACTTTAATTGCAATTAATTGTAGCTTATTTCCAATATTAAATTCCATCCTTCATTGTTTACCCATATAAACAAAACCACCCATTTATTTGAAATCAATACATGTCACAAATGTCAAAATATGTTAATTTAATTACTTTCACAGTTATACCATTTAAAGCTGATTTGTGAATTTCTTGACTCAATTAGATTCCAAAGATTCAATAATTTCAATACAAACCAATTTATAACTATATTTACAATCAATGCATATATTCATTTTACAAACAATGGATTATATCTTATTACTGTATTCAATACATTAAAGAATTCCATATACATGGAATTTCAAAATTATTTAATCCATTATATATTGTTAATTCAGTATTAACTTCTTACTTCAACATAATTATATTATCAAACAAGTCAAGTTTATAAATAGCTACTGAAATACATTATTTAACAAGACAAGTCAAATTCCATACTTTATAAATTTACAACATAAACCATTAATTATAATATTTAAACCAACATTGTTTTAAATCAAATAGTTTGAAAAACTAATTTTAAAGTTATTCTTACATTTTTATTTTATAAAAAAAATAACCAATTTATACTCCATATTCCCCAAAATAGCTTAAATTAAAAAAAATTAAAATTGGTTCTGAAATTCTGGGTTGTTACACGTTCAAACTCTGCGCTACTTAAATCTGCTTTGGCTTCTTTCCACTGTCGTTTCATACTTTTAAATTTAACTACCAGTTCAACATTAATATCAAGAACTTCATCAAAAGTAGGAATTTGTACCTCATCTTCTATTGCCATGAAACAAACATTTGCTTGTTCATCTTCTGAATCACTATCACTTTCTGATAAAGATGAGTTTGAATCATCTCATATGACTGAGAAAGCTCATTTCTTTGATTTGTCCTTCTTGTATTTTAACTTGTCATTTTCTGACTTCTTCTTTTATTCAGGACAATCTTTGTGCATATGCCCCTTTTTATAACAGTTTAAGCACTCTATTATTGATGATGAAGGTTTATTTGAACCAGATTTTCTCTTGTTATATTGACTAGCTTTTCGTTGTTTCAAAAGCTTTTTGAAACCTTTTGCCATAAAAGCTAAGTCTTCATCTTCAGTATCTGATTCATCTTCATCTTTTCCGACATGAAATGCTACATTTTTCTTTTCTTCTTTCTGTTCCTTTCTAGCCTGCAAATTTGCTTCATAGAACATCCGATTTCCTATCAATTCATCAGGCTTCATGACAGAAAGGTCATTAGCTTCTTCAATCGCTAATACTTTTCCTTCCCATTCACTAGTCAGAGAATGTAGGACTGTCGAGACTACATCAAAATCTGAATATTTTTGTCCTAATCTAATAAGTGCATGATGAATAGTTTGAAACCGTGAATACATATCATTGATTGTTTCATTCGGCTTCATTTTGAAATTTTGAAACTGGCTTTTCAACATGGCTATTTTGGCTTGTTTAACCTTGTTAGTACCTTCATGATGGTTTTCAGCGTTTGCCAAATATGATATGCGGTGGTACAGATACTAACACGGTTATATTCATTTTGATTTAATGCACAAAACAACATGTTTATTGCTTTTGCATTTATGGCTGCTGCTGTTTTCTGAGCCTGTGTCCATTCTGAATAATCAGTTGTAGGATTAACTATCTCTGTTTGGGCAGCATTCCATGCATCATAATTTGTTGATTGCATAAAGAATGACATTCATGTTGCCCAATAGCTATAGTTAAGTCCATTGAAAAATGGAAGTCTTTGTGTTGATTGACCTTCCGTGTAAGTAGTGTTTTGTGTGCTAGAACTTGGGTTATTTGCCATATTACAAAAATATATCAAATAACTGTGTTACGGTTACAAGACGACCGTGCCCTGATACCAAATGAAAGTGTGTGTGTGTGCATTTGCCAAGTATAATACACTCACAAGGATTGTGTAATATGACGAACAATATTCAAGAATGAAGTAATAGCTAATCACAGAACTATACAATAGTAAATGTAGTCAAAAGGAAAAATCACACTAGGGAATTTTATACTGGTTCGGAGCACCGTCCTACGTCCAGTCCCAGACTTCTATCTGGATTTTCACTAACAACAATCTCACTTCACCCAGGGGAACAGGTTTACAACACCCGAGCAGCCGAACGGGAATTTCACGCCTCTATCAACACGAGAACTTCACAACTTGCCTCTTACAACACAAAGGACTTCTAACTTGCCTCTTGCAACACGAAGGACTTCAAATAAGACGAGCAGACTTGTACTTTTACAATGTGTGTTCTCAATAACAAGAATTTGTCAATTCTTGTACAACCTTCCTATAATCTTATCCTCAAATAGAATTTGTGTTTATGAAGATTTTGGAAGATGATATCGTAGTTGAACCAAAAGAATAATATATAAATTCTTGGATTCAAGAACGATATTGTAAAGAATATAAGCGTTTGAATTCTTGAGAGTTCAAGAATAGAATCAATAGTATTGAGATTAGATAGAAAGAATTGATGTCTTGAATTGATGATTTCAAGGTGTTTATATAGGAGATAAACAGTTGTAACCATTAGTAAAGAGATACAATCAATAGATACAATCATTGATGAAAAGGAAAAGAAGAAACTCTTGAAGAAATGGAAGTGACTATTCGAATAGTTGCTTCTGTTTAAAAATGGTCGACAGGTAAAAAATCACCAGTAGATAGGAATTTGAAAATACATATACGTGTGCATGTTCATATGATTTTCTGCACAGAATCGGTCAACCGCTGGTATTTGACTAACCAACCGATTTTGGCCAGAAAGCCATATGAATATGCACACACACACAAATTGTGTATATATATATATTCTAATATTGAGGGATATGATTATCTGATGACAGATTTTAACATTAATAACCCTACTAACTCATAAAATAAACAGCCTCTAATATAAAATACCATATGAAGCTCTTCGTGTCTTTGTCGAACCATTGATCATCTCTTTTTGTCGATAATGAATCATCTCTTTATCAATAATCAAAACTTCATGAATAACTTGACTCAACAGCCTTGTTATGCAGTTAAAGGCAGAGGTGGGTCTGCGGTGGGAAGCCAAATGTAGGGGTTGACAAATTTTCCTGTACAGTAGTTCGATTACTTGAATGGGAAGTTATAAGAAGTAATATAAAATATAGGTTTAAGTTTCAGGCGAAGCAGGGATCCACCATTCATTTCAATAACATTGCGGTTTTACTGTTTTTGTTATAATAAAGTATGCTTAAGATTATTAGTTATATATATTGTATGAAAAGATTGATATTTTTCTAAACGACAAAGCTTGTAGCTGGTGCTCATGTGTGTTTGTACTACCATATTCATTTCCTGAATGTTCACTTATCTTATGAGATATTATGTTTGTACACTGTGTGGATCATTATGGCTATAAGCTTTTAGAAAATCACTTGTATTTATCCTGGTTGTCCAGCTTATATTCCTTGCAGCTAGAGGATGAAGTATGAGATCATGTAACAACCCGAAAATCTGGGCCAGTTTAAAATTTTTGTTTTGGCAATTTTGGCAAATTTTGAATATTTAAAATGGATTATTTTAAATAATATCGACGAGAAATTTATTTTGAATATAATTAGAATGTATATATTATATACGTCGTCGTTAGAATATAAATATTTATATATAATTATAAATAGAATTGAAAATGGCGCGGTAGTTCGATAATTCGATTTCAAACTTCAATTGAATGTACCGGGTGCAAAACAAACCGGATTTTAGTGAAACCAAAAACATTAGGATCTAATTGATGATATCTTTCCAACGAATCCGAAAAATCAAAATTTCATAGCGGGAATCAAAAGATATGTCCAGTTGAAAATTCCGAATAGTCGCTATGGAATTCAGGCCCTTAAAAATGGACATTTTGCAAACGACCTCGGATTTCGACGAAACCACTTTTGTTGGGTCCGCAGTGTCAAATTATTGTTAGATTCCAAATTTCATAATTTTTCGAATCAATGTGTGAGTGTGGCAAAGGAAAACGCGTTTGACCAGTTTCAGTTGATTTTAATCGACTGGAAATTGGCCATTTTTCCAACGGTCTCAGAATTCAACGAAATTAGTTTTGTTAGGACCGTATCGTCAATACGAAGCTAGAAAATATTTTTCTGGAATTTATAGAGTTAGTATGTGACCCCGGTAATTTGAAATGTACGTTTAAAATTCAATATAGTGATTTAAATGTAAATTTAACGGAAACTGATTCAAACAGTCGAATCAGCCTACGATACATATCCCATTGTGTTCGGAATGGGGGTAAAACGCTATGGACGACAGGCGGTGGGTCTCGTTTAGAGGTCGTATGTGAAAGTCAACTTTTTGAAAAATAAAATAATTAAATTAATTAAAAAAAAAATCTCCCCTCTATAACTCATCTGCCCCCCCCCCCTCTCAAATTCATTTCGAAATAAAATAAAAAAAAGGGAAAAGAGAGACGAAGGGGCGATGGGGGGGGGATTAACCGCCGCCGCCGCCACCGTATCGCGCCTCAGGTGGCGCGCCCGCGTGAGAACCCCTCCTCCTCCAGCCCTGCTCCGTTCAAACCGCACCCCCCCGAGAAGCCCGAGCCCCATCTCCAGTCGCGACGCCCCCTTTCCAAGCCGCACCCCCCCTCCTGTGCTGCGCCGCCGCTGCTTCGTCTTCTCCACCATCCTCCTCCGCCTCCAACAGCCAAGCACCCCTCTTCCCAGTTAAAAGCAGAAAATGTGAGTTTTTTTTAATTATTATTTTATTTTGTTATTTGATTAGTGGCATTTAACTTAGGAATAAAATTAGGATTTTATTCAAATGGCTTTGCATTAAAAATATGATTTTTATCAGATTTTTTAAAAGTGAAAAGATCAGATTTTTTAAAAAGTGAAAAGATCAGATTTTTAAAAGTGAAAAGACGATATTTTTAAAATAGAATAGATTAGATTTTAAAAATAGAAAAGATTAGTTTTTTTAAAATAGAAAAGACGAGATTTTTAAATGGAGATAAGGAGTGATTTTAATTTAAGGAAGCTATAATTTTTATGAAGAGAAAGAAAAAGAGAATATTTTAAAAATATGATTTTTATATTTTAAAGTATTAAAAATATAGTCTTTACTATATAGAGACTATAAAAATATAATCTTTTATGTTGTAGAGCTATAAAAATATAATCTTTTATGTTGTAGAGTTATAAAAATATAATCTTCACTATATAGAGACTATAAAAATATAATCTTTTATGTTGTAGAGCTATAAAAATATAATCTTTTATGTTGTAGAGTTATAAAAATATAGTCTTTACTATATAGAGACTATAAAAATATAATCTTTTATGTTGTAGAGACTATAAAAATATAATCTTTTATGTTGTAGAGCTATAAAAATATAATCTTTTATGTTGTAGAGTTATAAAAATTTACGCTTTTTATTAGGACAAAGAAATGGTTTTTATTAGAAAGGGATGGATCATTAGAGAAAGAAAGTTTAGATCTTTGAAAAGGCGAAATCTTTATATTGAAAAAGGCGAAATCTTTATATTGAAAAAGGCGAAATATTGAAAAAGGCGAAATCTTTATATTGAAAAAGGCGAAATCTTTATATTGAAAAAGGCGAGATTTTTATATATTGAATAGCGAAGTGAAAATTCGATTTTTAAATGTATGAAGCGATTATAAAAATATGATTTTTAAATTGAAAGTGAACAAATAAAAATGTGATTTTTATGTTAAAGACATCAAATATAAAAATGTGTGATTTTTATATATGTAGTGGCTATGGGCAACGAAGGTGATAAAAAGGCGAGAACGACGAAGACTTCTACAAAAGAAGTGTCGTGAAGTTGGATAGCTAATGGTGAGAACTTCTCACCTTTCAACTTCTTTTTCTAGTTATATATATATACTAGGATGTAGACGGTGTTTAGTAGCACCCGACACCCGTCATCCACAGACCATGGATGACTTGTTTGTTAAATTGTTTGGTTGCGTAGTTGGTTAGTCTAATTGGTTTGAACTGAATTGTTTGGTGAAATGGAATGGATTTGATTGATGTGTGAATGGCGTGGGCCTTCACTAGACCGGGGATAAGGCTAGGCCTCGTCCCGTTTCTAGTATCGTGCCGTTATGCCACCGAAATTTTCTAAAATATGTTAGAAAAATAAAAATATCATTTTATTGAATAAATGAACCGAATAGAATATTCATAGGTTGAATAAAATGTTTTATCGTTAAAAATATAAATTTTAACGTGAATGTGAATAAATAAATCTTTATAAATGTTAGCCTACTTTGTGAACTAGGCAACACAAAGTCTAGATATCAGACATTGAAGAGCATTTTTAATTAGAAGACTTCGGTTCGGATCGGAGAAGACACTACAGCCTAGATCGGACAGCTGCAATTGTTCGGGTCGGGTCAGAGCAACGTATCGGTTCGGGTCAGATAAAATCTTCTGTTCGGATCGGTGAACTATTGCTGAGGAAATTGGTAAGGCATAGCTATTCGGATCGGAGGGCAATATAATATCAATTGGATCGGAAAGCCACCTGGTTGCCACGGAAATAGATCGGAGTGGAGCAGATTAAAGAAGAGAGAGCGTTGCTTCCAAGCCAATCCGGGTCGGATCGGGTATCCCGATCCGAACCCCTTATATGTGTGTCTCCGACCCGAGCCCATTTTCCATATCATTCTCCAGCAAAAGCGCCTGGATATCCGGATCGGCTATGACCAGTTCCTACCCATAACGTTCATTACTCTGATGCGTTGTCAACACAATAATTCATCCGAACCCGAAGCCAATGGGATGGACGACACGTGGCTCCGATCCGGATCGGGTTTTGAGCAAATTCATACCTATAAATACCCCGTCTGGAGACAAAGAGAAGGATCTTTTTTGGGCATTTCGAGAATTCAACCACCTCCATAGTCCGAACTCCAGTACTCCCGGAGAATCCAAACCATCTTTCATTATTTGTTTTAGTCAATTGAGTGAATATAAGTGAGTTGTGAGTGGAATCGAGTGAATCTTACATTGTATTTGCTACTGAATCATTGAATATAGTGAAAGATAAGTGGACGTAGGCATTTCTTCGCCGAACCACTATAAATCCTGTGTTTTTATTTTCATTTTTTATCTCATTTCATTTTGCTTTTAATCAATTTGGGTGTTAGAACCACTTTTGGGTCTAACATTTTGGTGCTTTCACTGAGAATCCTCATCTAAATTCTTTATTTTCCGGATTTTCTTTCTACTTTTTGGACCGTTGAGTTCAAAGAAGTTAATCCTTAAGTTTCTCCGCTCTTTTATATTTGTTGGAGTGATTGTCAAAGAATCATGGCCAAAGGAAAAGGCAAAGAAGTTCAATCTGGTCGAGGAAATGGAGCTGGCGAAGATCAGCAAAATGCGGTTGTAACAAGGTCTCGGGGGCAGAGTTCAGCAGCAGGAAGAACTAATGCAGGAAATCCGAGCCGCCAGCAGGGGGAGAGCTCCGATCCGATCCGGGTAGGAGATTCTGAAGCAGTGCATTCCCCCAATCTGAACCGACCCGAACAGCTTGCCACGTACCGAGCCGACCAGGCCCCCCAGCTCCGAACCGACCCGACCTCCTACCTCTGATCCGACCCGATGCTTGGTGAAGCTGGAACCTCTACTCGAGTCCCTACGAATGCTCCAATTCCAGCCACCAGGGTTAGTGATCAGGTCAATCCATCTGCGCCCATCACTCAAGGAGATTTCTCGCGCTTACTTGACATGCTTGAGAGCACAAGGGAGGCTATGAAAGTTCACGAGCGCACTAATCTCATGATGCAGGAAAATATGAGGCTTATGAGTCGGGAGATTAGTGAACTCCGTCGACAGAGAACTCCATCACCGATCCGTCACACACCAGTGGATCAATCTTCATCTTCCGAGGAAGAGCGGCCCCGTGAACGAAGGCCGCTCGAACGACCTCAGAACGTGGAGCAGCTGACATTTGGATCTTTGGGATCTCGTAAGGATATTGCACGAGCGCTAGGAAACAATGACCCCACTCGAGGGCAAAGACTCCAATCCCCTCCTCCCGAGACCGACCGGGAGCGCAGGGAACGGAATCGAGCAGAGGCAGCTCGAAGAAGAAGGGCATCTCCTGAACAAGAGCCCAGAAGGAACTCGGATACTAGGGCCAGGGAACCTGAACGGCCCCTAACTAATGCTGATGTGCAGGCAATGGTTCGCCAGATCATGTCCGAGAGCCGGAACTATACAAATGAAGATTATGGCATCGAACGAAGCCATACTCCCTTCACCGATGATATCCTCGACTTCCAATTTCCCCGATGCTTTAACTTGCCACAGATGGACAAATACAACGGAAGGACTGATCCGGGACAGCATTTGATGCGATACTCGTGGCTCATGAATGTTGCTGCTGCCCCTGATGAAGTGAAGTGCAAAGCATTCCCAATCTACTTAGAAGATGTGGCGCTGTTCTGGTTTACCCGACTTCCTCCTCGTTCGATTTCGAATTACAAGGAACTAAGCGAGCGTTTCATGAACCAGTTCCGACTCCATGCCCGAAAATCCAAAAGTGTTATTGAATTATCGAGAATCAAGCAGGCACCAGGAGAGTCTTTGAGGGCATATCTTGACCGTTTCAACCAAGCTGTGACTGAGGTCAGTGACCCGCATGAGCCCACTATTCTGATGGCATTGAAGGAAGGAGTCGATCCTGAATCTGAGTTTGGGGATTACCTTTCTGGGAAAACATCCTCCACAAGGGAGATATTCTACGAAAAAGCCGATATTTATCTAAGGCGAGAGGAGGCCAGGGCAAACCGAAAGAGAAAGTCTGAGACGGCTGCAAAGGAGAGTGTGCAGAGTAATATCGCCGTGAAGCAGTCTGGGGAAAGTTCTGGCAAGGTTGAAGTAAATGTAGGAAACAAGGGTGGAAACAGTAATGCTGGGAGCGGGGGTAACAACAACAGTAACCGTAATCCGAACGGTAACAGAAGAAACAGAAATAGGGGAAGTGATCCTAACAAAAGACCCCGATTCCAGAACTACGAGAATTATACACCATTGAACGACACCCTGGAAAATATTTACCTGGATACGTACAATGTGTTACAGTACAAAAGACCGCCACCTCGTGATTCGACCGAGAAAGAAATGGCGATAGGGAAATTTTGTTTGTTTCATGGAACTCATGGGCATTCAACCAATGAATGTCGACATTTGAGGGATGTGATTGAGAAGTTGCTGCGTGAAGGGAAGTTGGATGAATACAAGGTTGCCCCGAGGGACGGGGGGCAAGGAGAGCAGGCTCCAAAACAGATTCTACCTGCTCCCAAGCCTACAGCGCAGCAGAAGGGTAAAGGAATCGTTATCAACTCCATAGTAGGCGGACCTCACCCAGCAATCCGAAGTTTCAGATCAATGGATCAATATGTGAATGCTGCCAAGCATCTAGACGTGAATGAAGGTGATGATTTGGAAGATATCACCCCCATAAAACAACAGAAGACCATGTTTGACGACGTGGTATTTCGCAGCCGAGACAATACTGGGATCCAATCACCCACCAATGATCCGTTGGTTATTACTACCACCATTGGGCCGGCCTTGGTCCATAAGGTATTAGTAGACAACGGAAGTTCTGTTAATATTTTGTTCAAGAAGTCATTTGATCAGATGAAGCTTGAATCTGAAGATTTGAAGCCATGTGAAGGATGGATCAGAGGCTTCAACGGGGCGTCGACAGCTCCCATGGGATACATAGAGTTGCCCGTGACCCTGGGGCAAGGAGAACGTAGAAGAGTGCGGATGCTTCAGTTCGTAGTATTGGACGTAGATTCGCCTTATAATGCATTTTTGGGGAGGCCTGCCCTTGCTGAATTCAGAGTTTGTATCGCCCCTTGGTGCTTGTTACTTAAGTTCCCAACCGAAGCCGGAACTGGAGTAATGAGAGGGGATCAAGTTTCCGGACGGGCCTGCTACGTGGCCGAATTAAAGATGTTGATGAAAGGACTTAACGTTGAGAGTAAAGATGCCTCGTCTCCCTCAAAGGGGGACTCGGCATAGCAATTAGAGAGATTGACCCCAAAGGAGTTGCCCAAAGGAACGCCTGAAGACCTGGATCCCAGAAAAGACGAGGAACCAGAGGCTAGGAATGCAACTCCTAATGAAGCGACAGTGGAGATTCCCATTGATAAAGCTGATCCGACAAAAGTTCTGAAAATTGGTTCTCAATTGGATCCACGTCGAGCTAAAGAACTAACGGACTTCTTGAAGGCAAACTTAGAAGTGTTTGCCTGGACCCATGCTGACATGTGTGGGATATCGCCATCCATTATAAGTCACAAATTGAATGTAAATCCGAAGCATCCGCCTGTGAAGCAAAAGAGACGCATGCTGGGCCCAGAGAGGTCGGTTGCTCTCAAAGAGGAAGTAGAGAAGTTGAAGAAGAATGGATTTATTCGAGATTCGACATATCCCGACTGGATATCGAATCCCGTCTTGGTAAAAAAGCCAAACGGAAAGTGGCGGACTTGCATTGATTTTTCAGATTTAAACAAAGCTTGCCCAAAAGATAGTTTCCCAATTCCCAGGATTGACCAGCTTGTAGACTCGACAGCAGGTCATGAACTTCTCTCTTTCATGGACGTATATTCTGGATACAACCAAATCCCTATGCACGTACCAGACCAAGAACATACGAGCTTCATTACGAATTTGGGATTATATTGTTATGTTGTAATGCCATTCGGATTGAAAAACGCTGGAGCTAATTATCAGTGCTTGGTGAACAGAATGTTTTATAATCAAATAGGAAAAACTATGGAAGTTTATGTGGATGATATGCTTGTCAAATCGAAACAGTCCTCCAGCCATACGCAAGACTTGGCGGAAATGTTTGGTATCCTGCGAAAGTATCGGATGAAATTGAATCCTCTGAAATGCTCATTTGGAGTGGCATCGGGAAAGTTCCTTGTCTTCATTGTAAGCTCTCGAGGAATTGAAATCAACCCTAGCCAGATAGCAGCGATTAGAAATATCGAAGAGCCGAGGAAAATTAAAGACGTCCAAAGTCTTGCAGGGAAAGTAGCGGCGCTGAGTAGATTCATCTCCAAAGCCACAGACAAATGCGTTCCGTTTTTTGATTTGATTAAAAGAGGAAAGAAGAACTTCGAGTGGACTCCGGACTGTGTTGAGGCCTTTCGAAATTTATTGGAACTGCTAGAGAAACCGCCAATTTTGTCAAAGCCAGTGGATCATGAAGAATTGTTTGTTTACTTGGCAGTCTCGGCTCATGCCGTTAGCACAGCTCTGGTTCGAGAAGAAGACAAAATACAAAGGCCAGTGTATTATGTAAGCAAGAAATTAGCAGCGGCAGAGCGCAACTACCCAAAAATTGAGAAGCTCGCTTACAGTCTCTTGATCGCATCCCGAAAACTTCGTCACTATTTCCAAGCTCATCCAATAACCATATACACCGACCAGCCCTTAAGGCAGGTGTTGCAGAGACCCGAAGCATCGGGAAGGTTGATCAAATGGAACATAGAACTAAGTCAGTTTGATTTGAATTTTCAACCATGAAAGTCAATCAGGGGGCAAGCTCTAGCAGACTTTATTGCGGAGTTCACCATTCCAGAGGAGGAAGTAGTCGATGACAGAGTGGTTAAGTCCGAGGATGAGTTAAAGATAGATCCATGGAAACTATATACGGATGGAGCCAAGAACGACCGAAGGTCCGGAGCTGGAATCGTCTTAGTCACTCCCGAAGGACGGTCGTTATATTACGCCCTGCGATTAGAATTTTCGGCGACTAACAATGACTCTGAATATGAAGCCCTGATTGCCGGGCTGAAGCTTGCTAAAGACCTCGGAGTAAAAATGTTAGATATATTCTGTGATTCTAAAATTGTTGTTTGCCAAGTGCGAGAGGAATTTGTGGCTCGAGGACCTCGATTTATCGCCTACCTCAAGAAAGTAAAAGAGCTATTGAATAGCTTAGAGCGATACAACATAACACACATTCCCAGAGTTGAAAACCAGAAAGCGGATAGGCTGGCAAAGCTGGCTAGTTCTGACAATCCAGAAGAGACTGAAATAATTCCAATTGAAACGTTGGAATCGCCAAGCTTTGAGTCAATGGAAATTGAATTCGCTTTTGAAGCGGAACCAGAGAAGGAGTCGTGGATGACTCCAATTAAGAATTTCCTTAAGAATGGGACACTCCCATCAAAGAAGAGTGAGAAGAGAGCTGTAGTTCGCAAAGCTACCAGATATGTCATACAAGATGATACTCTTTATAGGCAAGGATTTTCTATGCCCCTGTTACGATGTATAGCACACGACGACATCAAGCGTGTACTAAGAGAAGTACACGAAGGTGAGTGTGGAGATCATACAGGAGGTCAAACTTTAGCAAAGAAGATATTGCGGTATGGATACTTCTGGCCTACGATCAATAAAGATGCAGCTGATTATTCACGACGCTGCGATAAGTGCCAGAGATTCGCCAAAATCCCCAGGGCACCGTCGACCCAACTTAAATCAATGGTGAGTCCTTGGCCATTTGCCACGTGGGGAATTGATATCATTGGAGTTCTACCAATCGCTAAAGGAGGAGCTAAGTATGCAATAGTGGCCATGGACTATTTTACGAAGTGGGTGGAAGCTGAGCCTTTGACCAAGATCACGGCAAGAAAGGTGATAAGTTTTGTGGTCAGAAATATCATATGCCGGTTCGGGATCCCAAGGACGATTATAACTGACAACGGAACCCAATTTGATAGTACTGAATTCAGAAATTTCTGCCAGAGGTATAAGATAGACAAACGATATACTGCAGTTGCCTATCCGCAATCGAATGGGCAAGTAGAGGCAATAAACAAAGTAATAAAATCCATCCTCAAGAAACGATTAGAGCGTGCAAAGGCAAAGTGGGTTGATGAATTGCCCCTAGCTTTGTGGGCATATCGAACAACATTTAAAACGGCCACCGGTCATACCCCTTTCTCTCTCTCCTTTGGCTCAGAAGCGGTAATTCCAGTTGAACTAGAAGTTCCTTCCCACAGGGTGACATATTATGACCCGATGACAAATCGGGCACTTTTACTTGAGTCTCTTGATGAAGTCGAAGAGAAAAGGGACGAAGCAGATTTGCGTGCGGCAAGACATCGGCGTCAGATGGCACGCTATTACGACAAAAAAGTTCGCCTCAGGACTTTTGAACCAGGAGATTTGGTGCTAAAGAGAGTCTTTCCATCCCTTCCTCACCTTGGTCCAAAATGGGAAGGACCCTTTGTCATTCAACGGAAACTTGAAAAAGGAACCTTCAAGTTAACGACCGTGGATGGCGAAGAAGTCCCCAGAGCATGGAATGCCCAGCACTTAATGCGATATTTGGATTAGAAATACTGTACTTTGTGTTATTTTTCTTATGAACTCTGTAATAAGGCACGACTTGCCTTGGGAAAACCTGACGATATGAATGAAGAACTATAAAGTGGATGTAGGCTACGACTTAGCCGAACCACTATAAAAATACTGTGTGTTATTTACTTTTATGCATTACATATATACACTTATCAGTTATTCTGTTGTGATTATAAGATACATGATAACTCACAGCCTAAAAAGGTTAAAAACAGTTTAGACATAAAAAGAAGCACAACGACTATTTGTGCGATAAGACATAAAAGAACGAGAAAACGACATTCTTAACTCTAACTCTCCAGAGAGAGAGAGAGAGTATAAAAGCGTCTCCGACTGAGCGCTGAAAAAGAAATTCTCCTCTTAACTCTAACTCTCCAGAGAGAGAGAGAGTATAAAAGCGTCTCCGACTGAGCGCTGAAAAAGAAATTCTCCTCCTAACTCTAACTTTCCAGAGAGAAAGAGAGTATAAAGGCGTCTCCGACTGAGCGCTGAGAAAGAAATCTTTCCCCGTTGAAAGACCGGGGAATAAATAAATGACTGAGCTCGAACTCTAACTCTCAAGAGAAAGAGAGAGAGTATAAAAGAAATGCCAGAAAAAACGACAGGTACTGACGACACAGGAAGTGCTATCCCGTCAGAGAATCGGGAGCATTCAGACTGCTTGATTAAGCATTAAATAATTTGTGGGAATTGACTGGGGACACGTATGTATACGCATATTTCCCCCCTCCACAACTTCGTTTCATAACTATAGACATGCATTTTTACACAAGTGCAGAACTACTAACAAACAAACATTGCAAAAAATGAGTTATTTTTATTTACAAATGAATGAATTTGTACAGGAAAATAGCTAAAAAAGAAAGTGCATGAGCTACTTTTGTAGCAGCAATTATTGGTTCACTAAATGCTAAAACGATACAAGGCAATCCACTATTTAGATTTTGAATGAGCTTTGGATTTCTTGGCGGCTTTCTCCGCGTCCTTGGCTTCTTTCTCAGCCTCCGTCAAGATTCGCTTTGACTTCTTTTTTCCTGAAGATGCGGTGCTGGAGCCAGTAGACTTCTTCCCAGAAGGCGGGGCGCTGGAATCAAGAGAAGATTTTTTAGCGAGTTCCTCTGTAATAGATCTAGTTGAGAGCTTAACAACTAACCTTGATCCCGCGTCCACAACTGCGAGGGGCTTGAGGGCCTCGGGGTCTAGTTCTTCGGCCTTTAATTGCAAGCGCTTGTCTTGATCAGCCTTCATTGCAGCCAAGGTAACGTCATCAGCACTTTTTGACTCCCCGATTATTGCAATTTCTGGTTCCTCTTCCTGACCCCCGTCACCGCCATCATCCCTTAAAGCTGCTATCACTTCTTCATCATGGGGAGTGGCGGTCTTGGTCAGCTCACTTCCTTCTCCCAAGTCTATAGAAGCAGCCTTGTCGCCCCCTTTTTTGGCCTTTCCTGCGGGCTTTGCCCCAGCGGTGGCTCCCTGAGGCACATCTGTCTTTTCGGATGATTCAACACCTACAGAATGAGAAGCAACAGTTATCAACTCAGGCGAAAACAATGGGCCTTTCATCGATTGTTCAATCACGTGGCGAAAGGTAGAAATAGCCTTGGCAAATTGAGGAGAAAAGGTAGGGATACCTTCTGAAGACCGCTCGGCAGGGGTGACTACTACCTCTGGTGCTGTTTCAGGAATGGGGGATAGCAGAGTTGTTCGGGGAATCCCTGGATTTTCAGGATCATACCCCTCTACTTCAGAAGTTGCAGGGGCAGAAGAAGAGGAACCAGCTTCGAGAACAGTTTTTTGTTTAGACTTCCGTCTCTCTTCTTCCATGGCCTCAGCAATAAGGCGGCGCCCTTCAGCTAGGCGCTCCGGTTCATCATCCCTCAAGTATTTCTCCATTAGTTTATCTTCATCGAGGGAATCGACCTTAAGTTCCTCTTTTTCCCACTCGACGATCTGATTCCATACTTGAACTAGAGTGGATGGATAATCCTCGATCCAAGAAATGTTTCGGCGACGAATAATATGTGCGAAGAATTCAATCATTAGTTCGCTGAAACCCTGAATATCAGTCTCCGCCTCTGATAGTTGCTTGCGGGCTTCCTCTGCAGATTTAATAGCACACTCCACATTGCCCTCGGCGAGGGCAGCCCTGTTCTCTGCCTCCAACAACTTTGAAGCCAAGTCGGCATTCTTCTTTTCTAATTCAGCACTCCTCTTTGCTAACTCGGCGTTTTTCCGTTCAAGCTCAGCATAAGCAAGGCGTGTCTTAGCAGCTTCTGATTTGGCCTCATCAGTTTGCTTTTTTAATTCAGAACGCTCCTGAGTGTGAGATTCAAGCAAGTCGTGATAACGCTTTTGCATGTCCTCGAATTGTTGTTTGAAATTAGAAGCGTCCCTTTGAGCGACCGCTAGCTGAGCTTGAGTGTCTTCCATATCTTTTCCTAGAGCTTTTAAGGCCTTAGCATCCTCCTCCGCGGTCTTTTGCATTGAATCAGTATTTGTGATTAGAGTGCGGATGATTCTAGAAAGATTGCGTGAATATTTGAACATCTCAGTATATTGTTTTTCCACCGCATCAATCTTTGCTTTGGCCTCATCTGCCCACTTAGAAGAAATAGGTTCAAGAGCAGGTAAAAAAGTCAAGGTCTCGAAGTAGTGCTCGGGAAATTGCTCCACCAAATATGCCCGCTTTACTGCAGTTTCCGCATCTAGTGAGGGAGGAGCGGGGATCGATAATTCGGTGTCCCTGTGTGAAGAGGATTCGGTAGTCTCTTTGTCTGTCCTAGGTCGTTTAGTAGCAGGGACCTTGTGCTTGCTTCGAGACCCAGTTTCTTTTGGAGGAGTTCTCTCTCTGCTGCGCTTTTCATGGGAAGAAGTGGAGTCTTTAGATGGTGGTCTGTCCTCTTCCCTGCGGCTTTGATAGCCCTTATATTTCTCTTGTTCCGGTCGAACTGGTGAGCGGGAACGTGAGGGTCGAGAACGATAGGGATCATAAGGTCTTCTCTCCTCCCTACCACGATCATCCCGGCGATCATACACGACATCCTGAGGAGGATTGGACATGCTGCGACGAAGCTTTCTTATATCGTAGTAGGATCGAGACATCGTACCTGCACGATAAAACGAACGAAATTTAGAATTAATGGATTCACGAGGAAAGAGGTGCAATGAATGCTAATGCCATTATATAAAGTGTATCCTAAGTGGTGTGTTTCCCCCCAACCAACCCGAGTCTGAAGCTAGACTAGTACGGGCAGGCTCTTTGGCCTTAGCGGGAGTGGTCTCTTCAGAAGAGGTGAAGACTAAAGGATCCTTCCTGAAATCCTCTGAAGTGTATATAGTCTCAGGTAAGGGGAGATCCCCCAAACCCTGAAATATTTGCTCATCAGTACTAGGGACATCCCCCTCGGAAGCATGAAGTGGTGACTCTTGGGAGGATTTTGACTTTTCTAGAGAAGTAGTTTCCTCGGGGGCAATATATCCTTCACGATGCTTTTCGGCCAGATTAGCCAATTCATCATCTTGTGTAGAAGATGGAGAAGGTGAAGTTTGAAGAGGCGCTGTAGGAACTCCTGAGCCTTCTCCTGTCTTTGGGACTACCTCCACTGGGGGAATGTATGCGTATGGAACCGTCCCATGACCAATGCTACGAAAAACAGATAACAGCCCATGAAAGTGAAGGTATTCGTCTTTAAGGGCTTCGTCGATAGTCAAGAACTTCTGATCGCCATTAAGAAGTCGGTGCATCCGGTCAAATAACACCTGATCTGATATCTGTTTGGGGTTGTCGACTGCAAACAAAAAGGAAAACAAGTCAAGGTGATGATTCAAGTGTATAGAGCCCGGATTTAGGAAATCAGTGCTTTACTTGATTTTGTCCACCTCCTGGTGCATCCAGGCTGTCGCTTCACGTAGAACCATTCTAGTCTGGAATCTCCAGCTTTACTGCTGAATGGTGCAGAGATTATCTTCCTTTTTGGAACTGACTCAAAGTAGCAGAAAGATGGAGTCTCTCGAGTCTGATGCTTGAAATTATAGAAGAAGTGAACGTCATCGAACGTGAGCTCTATGCCTAAGATTTCACGATAGGCTATGTACAAGGTGTGCAAATAGGCATATGAATTGGGGTGCAATTGCATGGGGGCAATCCGCATTTG
Source organism: Allium sativum (assembly GCA_030737875.1). NCBI lineage: Eukaryota > Viridiplantae > Streptophyta > Magnoliopsida > Asparagales > Amaryllidaceae > Allium > Allium sativum. The sequence goes on along the minus strand of CM060925.1, from coordinate 297,343,052 downwards.
TCTTAAAAAGTCAACGATGAAGGGAGAGAATGGAGGAATGGCGCCGACCATGCACATCAGTCGAGTGACCGTCATATATCCTTCTGGAGGGTTGTGGGGACGATCAGAGCATGAAGGCACTAGAGTGTCCCTTTTCATTATTCCATACTTTAAGCAAATTCGGATAAGTCGATCGTTGTCGATTGTCGATTCAACGGAGTCTGGAGGTGATTCCAATATAATTGCCGATTCAAATTCGTCAGGGGCTCGATCGTCACCGATCCCTCCTTCCTCCTCAAAACCCAGAGAAACTTCATTCTCTGAAGACGCCTCGTTGCTTTCTCGATTTCCAACCCCGTAGTCTGGACCCTCACTGTCCCATTCTGGATCCGAAGAAGAAGATATATCCTCGAGAGTGATCTTGTTAGAGGTTTCCAGGGCTTCTTTCCTCTCAGCTAGTCTGGAAGAGCGTCTGGGTCTCATTGTCATAGAACTATTGAAGAAGCAATAGCACAAATTAGAGTAAATTAGCCCGTACCCCCCTGTGCGTGTGTGTGAACTAAAATGCGTGCAGCGAATGTGAGAAATGCAAAGTAAAAGTGCAACAATGTAAAACGAAACTTCGAAGAGAAAGTGATAGTCAGAGTAGTTCTTAATGCTCATTTATGTCCGCAAGGCACTATCCTAACTGTTCATGAAGTTGGAAGTAATATCTAGCATTGTTTTAAATAGTTGGACAAAAATTTGTGCTTTGGATTGAGTAGTTTTCGTTTCGGATGTATACATCAGGTTCAGATTGGATAGGAAAGGTCACATGTCAGCTTAAAGCAAAGGCTCAAACTCAGAAAGATATATCCGGATCGGTTCGGGGATTGACTCTCGGAGCGGGTCGGATTAACCTGGATAACCAGGTCCCTATTCTCTCTTTGGTTTCATAACCCGGTCTGACCCGAGCGCATAAGTCTTGACCTCCATTTTTATTCATAGATCCGACCCGACCCGATCAAACAAAGTAAGTCCCATTTCTTTGCCCTATTGCTCCGACCCGGTCCGGCTCTGTGAATTTCTCTCTTTCCCTTTTTTCTCCTACTGTTCCCCCACCCGAACCGATCTGCTTCAATTTCCTTCCTCTTCCTCCTCTTAAGTAGTGAACCCAACTCGATATCCCAAGCCTTAATTAAAATCAAGTAAGTAAGCACTCAAGTATTCAACAACAAGTCTCAGTACCCTCCTCCAACGCCTTGAAATGGCGTCGATGCCATTAACGACGAAGGCGGAGGATGAAGGAAGCCGTGGCGATGGAATTAGTCAATTACCTTGCAAGAATCATTTATCTTAACTGCGGATATGAATTAAAAGCAATTATGGCAACGAGATTCAAGATTACAAGGCTACCTATGTATTTGATTCAAAGATTGAAGCGAGAATTTTGAAGTTTCTTGGAAAGACTAAAGTTTCGATGTGGAATCGGTTCGGATGAGCAAGAACAGTGAATGAAAGAAAGGAAGAAAAGTGAAGTAAACTTATATAAAAAATGAGCTGACTATTCGTATTCCCGATCGGACCGGTTCGAAAAGCCCAATGATGCAGCTTGGCCCACTAATCCAATGCAGGGAATAGGAAGAAGGAGATCCGTTCGGGTCGGAACCCAAACCAGAAATCCGTTCGAGTCGGAATCCGAACCGAACAGGATGCAGTACGACAGCTTGGCATGCGTATTCAAAAGGAAGGATGAAGGCGTTGTGCAACAGCAATCAAAGCATGCTCCATTTCCAACAGAAGCATCCTTTGAGGGGGCAAAGTGTTAGCCTACTTTGTGAACTAGGCAACACAAAGTCTAGATATCAGACATTGAAGAGCATTTTTAATTAGAAGACTTCGGTTCGGATCGGAGAAGACACTACAGCCTAGATCGGACAGCTGCAATTGTTCGGGTCGGGTCAGAGCAACGTATCGGTTCGGGTCGGATAAAATCTTCTGTTCGGATCGGTGAACTGTTGCTGAGGAAATTGGTAAGGCATAGCTATTCGGATCGGAGGGCAATATAATATCAATTGGATCGGAAAGCCACCTGGTTGCCACGGAAATAGATCGGAGTGGAGCGGAGCAGATTAAAGAAGAGAGAGCGTTGCTTCCAAGCCAATCCGGGTCGGATCGGGTATCCCGATCCGAACCCCTTATATGTGTGTCTCCAACCCGAGCCCATTTTCCATATCATTCTCCAGCAAAAGCGCCTGGATATCCGGATCGGCTATGACCAGTTCCTACCCATAACGTTCATTACTCTGATGCGTTGTCAACACAATAATTCATCCGAACCCGAAGCCAATGGGATGGACAACACGTGGCTCCGATCCGGATCGGGTTTTGAGCAAATTCACACCTATAAATACCCCGTCTAGAGACAAAGAGAAGGATCTTTTTTGGGCATTTCGAGAATTCAACCACCTCCATAGTCCGAACTCCAGTACTCCCGGAGAATCCTAACCATCTTTCATTATTTGTTTTAGTCAATTGAGTGAATATAAGCGAGTTGTGAGTGGAATCGAGTGAATCTTACATTGTATTTGCTACTGAATCATTGAATATAGTGAAAGATAAGTGGACGTAGGCATTTCTTCGCCGAACCACTATAAATCCTGTGTGTTTATTTTCATTTTTTATCTCATTTCATTTTGCTTTTAATCAATTTGGGTGTTAGAACCACTTTTGGGTCTAACAATAAACAAATCGACCGATTTGTTTATATACACTGATTTAACTGATATTGATTGGGTCGATAAATTTTACACATCGCCCAACTGCACAAACAAAAATATGTGTTTGTTGATTTGAAACACCACACGGGTGTTGGGATGATATTTGGCGTACACTAATCCCAATTATTTAATTATTGTCGATCGATTGGTCGACAGACTGTGTAAGCGTCGATTATTTATATTTGATGCTTATGCAGTTGTGTGGTGCACTTTGGATGATGGTTGATTGTTTATCAATGCTATTATATACATGTGTTGTATGGAATCCATATAATTAACGTTATATGGTGATTGATTGGGCCTCATTCCAATCGGTACAACAATGAATATTATAAAAGAAAATTCATGTGTTGAATATAAAAATAGTCATGTGTTGACGATGTTCATGTGTTGAGTGAAATATTTTATACAATGAAATTTACATCTTTATCATATTTAAAATTTGAACTACTTTACGGTTGAAGTCTAATTGAAAATCAAACGATAGATACCATAGTTTTATAAAATATTTTACATAACAAAAATAGTGATGTGTTGACAGTACTCATGTGTTGAGATTAGTCGTGTGTTGAAAGAAATATAGATTCATGTGTTGAATGGGATAAATATTCATTTGTTAGATAGAATAAAGAAGTTTTGAAAAATATAAAGCCGTGTTGATTAGAGATGCGTTATTTTGACGCGAACGATATTTATATCAATTTTATTCGTTGTATAATGAATATGGAAAAGTGATTTCAAAATTAAATATTTTGAAATGAAATTCAAATTGAATTGAATTGAAACGAATTCGAATTGAATCAAATAGAAGGTAAATTCGAATAAAATAGAAATGAATTCAAATTGAATTAAATTGAAATTGAAATTGAAATTTAAAACGAACTGAAATTGAGTTGAAATCAATTTGAAACGAATTCGAATTGAATCAAATAGAAGGTAAATTCGAATTGATTTGAATTTGAATTGAATTGAAATGAACTCGAATTGAATTGAAATCAAATCAATTTGAAATTGAAGATGAAGTTGAAATTGTTTTGAAACGAATGTAGAACTATTTATAAAATTCGTTTTAAAAGGAAATCAACGAAATATATATAATATATATATTATATATATATAATGGCCTGAATAGAACGCGCCGCGCCGCGGCAGTTCGTGAATTTCGACCATTGACTTCGAATTGACGTTGCGGGAGATCCGACCGTCGGATTCTCCTAAAACCAGAACCGTTGGGTTCGTATCGAAAAGAGCTTTCCAATGAATATTAGAAATTTGAAATCTAACGGTTGGATTTGGAATTATGTCCAAATCAAATTTAGAAAAGGTCGTTGTAAGTGCAGTTCAATAGCCGTTGATGGAAATCGACTGTACGGGCCTTGATAAAGTTATTAAAAATTTCTATAATCTGTGTAAAATCATAAGAAATGATTTGGGAAAAATTGGGCAGAAGAATTCCACATTTGAAAGGATAAAAATAGATTTTTATCGAAATGAACTAGTTTTGAACTAGAATTAAAATCTAGTTATTTTTGAAATAAATAAATTGAATTTTAAAGTGATTTTAAAAATAATCAATATTCCCAATATGTGGATTGGACTGGAGTTGAATCGAAATTATCTTCGGAGTATTTCGATATTAGATTTCGTGACTGTGCAGATATGGTTATGGGAATTTGAAAGATATATTTTATATCGTTATTTCCAATACGATATTTGTTGGTTTCAGAATTTGATATTGAATATAAGCCGGTATATTTTCTATTCAGAGCCTTGTATTTAATATCGAATGTGATTTGGGTTTATCGTGAATCGTGTTTTAGATGACATTGGTTCTTTAACCCAGTTAAAGGCAAGATGTTGATTTTTGAAAGAATTAAGACTAATTGTAGTTTTAATGAATCTTTAATTAGATTAAAATGTGAATTGATAATTTAAATTATCAAATCTGAAAAGTGATCGAGAGTGGAGTATCACCAGTTTTGCTCCAAAGCGATAGTTAAATCTTTAATTAGATTTGAACGTGAAATGGTAATTAATTTTACCGAAAACACCGTGGTGTTAGGAATGGAGTATCACCAGTTTTGCTCCTTGGGATATATAGGTTGGGATTGGGAAATAAAATAAATAATTACTTCGGTGTGGTTCGTTAATCCCGACTAGTTTGAAATGATATCCATAGGAGGATTAAAGAATAAATTTAGAAGAATTTATCTTAGATAAAATTAATGGGAACATTTCCCTAAGAATGTGATTTTGTGAATAAAAGAATATTCTGAATTGGAATGAGGCGTTTGTTGTGTTTGTGTAACATTCGTTTATTATATACGTGGGTTATCCAGAAAGGCCGGGTTCATACCCATTCTGAATAACCGATTCGACGAGATGTCGAAGATGAAGACGGTGGTTGAAGACCGGAAGTCTTCACATCGTTTGGGTGATTACTGATGATCTTGATTGGGTTGTACACCCAAGATGAGGGAAACAGTTGGTGATTGTCCAGACGTACTTGGAGATGGATGGATATGCAAGGAAAGTGCCTCCGGTTTCGTTCAGACCCAGAACGAACTTGTAAATGGATTGTGTATCTGACATTGGATTTTATTCTGTGTTGATTGATCTCTATTAAATATACATCTGTTTGGCGGCGGAGAATTTATTCTCTTGCTTAACGCCCTTCTCTGAGACGTACGAGCTCAGAGGTTGTATATCGATGGACATCAGTCGCATGGAGTGAATTGCCAGTGTGGCACGCGTAAGTGGCAATTGATCAGGGCTTCTGTTGAAAAGCAAAGTCTTGTGGTTGATGATCAATGCACGGCCTGTGTGGCATAGCTTTGTGTATAATGTGAATTCGCTAGCCTCACACCTCGGTATGAGTCAAAAACGGGATACGGACCCAAGGAGTGCACGACGTTTCTTTCTAGCTATGGTGGTGTCAGTGACCTACCAGCCCTGACATTTATATACTTTTCACCTGTGTGGTTGTTGGATACGAGGCGCCTCGGATATAGGTCTGTAAGGACCGGGAAACGTGTGTTCAGGAATAATTAATCCTCAAAAGTAAGAGAGGACCGGCCTTGGAGGTTCCAAAGGATCAGAGTGGGGTCCTGAGGCATTGCTAGAGTGTCTCGAACGCGGAGAGGAGCTTGCCCCTTGCCTCGACTCATGACGGAATCCAATTTCCAATACGTGATAGTGCGGTTTTATTTGTAGAACCTAGTATGGCGACATAGTGGTATGGGTCATTCATGCCGCCTATGATTGATATTTATGATTGAAATTGTTTTGACACTATACACCTATATTAGTATCAAATAATGTGTTTTAAACGTATCAAGCATGCTTTGGCTGTTATAAGGTAAAAACCCTATCCTCCGGCTTGCGTTGCATTGTGTGATGGGACCTGGGTCTTATAACAGCTTCATTTTTCTTTATTTAGCATTGCTCTTTTTGTTTTATGCACTGGTATTCTTGGGAGGAAACCCGTTCCGTGTTATACGGCGTGGTCCCTTGATTTACCGAACTTTAAAATAAAGAATTATAACTGTTTTAGTTCTCACACCAGTCACATGACTGACCTGGAGTTTATTGTTTTAACCTAAACTCTGGGTGCCCCTATTTTCCACACGGGCAGCTAGTAGTTTTGGTTTTGCAGATTTATATTCACAGGGTCCTGATTTACAGCTGGAACGATGCTCGGAAAGCTCTGTATCCGTGTATCACTTCTAATTGTGTTTTGTATATTTTTCCGCTGCTATGTAATTTATTGTAATCTCTGATATTTGTCGAATGTAATCTAATCATTTATACTCTGTATATTCTTGTATCTGATGGAATTGTTGTAATAACAATGAAATGTTCTTCTGTTTGCGTTCTATTTTGTCTTGTCCTCAATTCTATCCGTGCTCTCCTTCACGGGGAAGTTCGGGTCGTCCCAGTTTGGTATCAGAGCTTTGGTTTACAGAGCTCGAGAACAAGACACATTAGAACCATACGAAAGAATTCATCAGATATTGGATTAGTAATATCCAATTAGAATGACTCGTTAGAGATAGGATCAGTAGTATCCTAGAACGAGTGTGAAGAGTATATTTTTCAAATGAAAATAATTTTGATTTGGAAATTTAAATCGCTTTATACGTATTTGAATATTTATTTATTTTGAATTTGGACAATCGAGTATATAAAGATTTCGCGTATACGCGTCATGAACGTATAGTCGAAGTTTTAATATACTGGATAGATATAGAGTCACATTCTAGACACCCGGGGATAATTCTGGTGATGTGGCCACATCATCAGTATTTATATTCGTGTTTCGAAGGTGTGATATCTATATATTTCCATTAGACTGGTGTGAGAACCAAAACATATATAGCTAGAACACATTGTTGTGAATTGGCATCAAAAACATGATTTTCTGTATATGTATCAAAATTATGAATTTGAAACTCTAATTCACTAATTGATTGATGTTTGTGTTGATTGTTTATTTGTTTGCTAATTTTTAACCATTTAGCCTAATTGTATCAAATATTGAACTGTATTGAGAATTGGTCGCATTTGCTTGCATATACATATACTTACATTGAACAGGTCATAGCAAGGAGGCTAGAGCAGAGAATAAAATTTGTTTGCCCGACAAATAGGTACATGTTTACTACATAATTTACTGTTTTGTTTGGGTGATGATGATTTTATGAGCCAATTGGCTAGCCGCTTGGCTTTTTCTTTTTCTTTTTGAGATTAGAAGGACCGGGGAAGCTATTTGAAATTCCCCGATGCTCCCGGTGCAGGGGAGGTTATGGCGAAATTTTTCGAAAATTTAGGGTGTTAGCCAAATTTTTGAAGAATTTGAAAATTCTCAGAAACTAAAAAGTTGGAGAATGGAAGCCAGATCAAACGTAGAGTTGATTAATCAAACCACTTTCGACTTTGTTCCTTTTCGGGGACGAAAAGTTTTATGTGGGAGAGATTGTAACAACCCGAAAATCTGGGCCAGTTTAAAATTTTTGTTTTGGCAATTTTAGCGAATTTTGAATATTTAAAATGGATTATTTTAAATAATATCGACGAGAAATTTATTTTGAATATAATTAGAACGTATATATTACATACGTCGTCGTTAGAATATAAATATTTATATATAATTATAAATAGAATTGAAAATGGCGCGGTAGTTCAATAATTCGATTTCAAACTTCAATTGAATGTACCGGGTGCAAAACAAACCGGATTTTAGTGAAACCAAAAACATTAGGATCTAATTGATGATATCTTTCCAACGAATCCGAAAAATCAAAATTTCATAGCGGGAATCAAAAGATATGTCCAGTTGAAAATTCCGAATAGTCGCTATGGAATTCAGGCCCTTAAAAATGGACATTTTGCAAACGACCTCGGATTTCGACGAAACCACTTTTGTTGTGTCTGCAGTGTCAAATTATTGTTAGATTCCAAATTTCATAATTTTTCGAATCAATGTGTGAGCGTGGCAAAGGAAAACGCGTTTGACCAGTTTCAGTTGATTTTAATCGACTGGAAATTGGCCATTTTTCCAACGGTCTCAGAATTCAACGAAATTAGTTTTGTTAGGACCGTATCGTCAATACGAAGCTAGAAAATATTTTTCTGGAATTTATAGAGTTAGTATGTGACCCCGGTAATTTGAAATGTACGTTTAAAATTCAATATAGTGATTTAAATGTAAATTTAACGGAAACTGATTCAAACAGTCGAATCAGCCTACGATACATATCCCATTGTGTTCGGAATGGGGGTAAAACGCTATGGACGACAGGCGGTGGGTCTCGTTTAGAGGTCGTATGTGAAAGTCAACTTTTTGAAAAATAAAATAATTAAATTAATTAAAAAAAAATCTCCCCTCTATAACTCATCTGCCCCCCCCCCTCTCAAATTCATTTCGAAATAAAATAAAAAAAAGGGAAAAGAGAGACGAAGGGGCGATGGGGGGGGGGGATTAACCGCCGCCGCCGCCACCGTATCGCGCCTCAGGTGGCGCGCCCGCGTGAGAACCCCTCCTCCTCCAGCCCTGCTCCGTTCAAACCGCACCCCCCCGAGAAGCCCGAGCCCCATCTCCAGTCGCGACGCCCCCTTTCCAAGCCGCACCCCCCCTCCTGTGCTGCGCCGCCGCTGCTTCGTCTTCTCCACCATCCTCCTCCGCCTCCAACAGCCAAGCACCCCTCTTCCCAGTTAAAAGTAGAAAATGTTAGTTTTTTTTAATTATTATTTTATTTTGTTATTTGATTAGTGGCATTTAACTTAGGAATAAAATTAGGATTTTATTCAAATGGCTTTGCATTAAAAATATGATTTTTATCAGATTTTTTAAAAGTGAAAAGATCAGATTTTTTAAAAAGTGAAAAGATCAGATTTTTAAAAGTGAAAAGACGATATTTTTAAAATAGAATAGATTAGATTTTAAAAATAGAAAAGATTAGTTTTTTTAAAATATAAAAGACGAGATTTTTAAATGGAGATAAGGAGTGATTTTAATTTAAGGAAGCTATAATTTTTATGAAGAGAAAGAAAAAGAGAATATTTTAAAAATATGATTTTTATATTTTAAAGTATTAAAAATATAGTCTTTACTATATAGAGACTATAAAAATATAATCTTTTATGTTGTAGAGCTATAAAAATATAATCTTTTATGTTGTAGAGTTATAAAAATATAATCTTCACTATATAGAGACTATAAAAATATAATCTTTTATGTTGTAGAGCTATAAAAATATAATCTTTTATGTTGTAGAGTTATAAAAATATAGTCTTTACTATATAGAGACTATAAAAATATAATCTTTTATGTTGTAGAGACTATAAAAATATAATCTTTTATGTTGTAGAGCTATAAAAATATAATCTTTTATGTTGTAGAGTTATAAAAATATATGCTTTTTATTAGGATAAAGAAATGGTTTTTATTAGAAAGGGATGGATCATTAGAGAAAGAAAGTTTAGATCTTTGAAAAGGCGAAATCTTTATATTGAAAAAGGCGAAATCTTTATATTGAAAAAGGCGAAATCTTTATATTGAAAAAGGCGAAATCTTTATATTGAAAAAGGCGAGATTTTTATATATTGAATAGCGAAGTGAAAATTCGATTTTTAAATGTATGAAGCGATTATAAAAATATGATTTTTAAATTGAAAGTGAACAAATAAAAATGTGATTTTTATGTTAAAGACATCAAATATAAAAATGTGTGATTTTTATATATGTAGTGGCTACGGGCAACGAAGGTGATAAAAAGGCGAGAACGACGAAGACTTCTACAAAAGAAGTGTCGTGAAGTTGGATAGCTATTGGTGAGAACTTCTCACCTTTCAACTTCTTTTTCTAGTTATATATATATATATATATATATATATATATATATATATACTAGGATGTAGACGGTGTTTAGTAGCACCCGACACCCGTCATCCATAGACCATGGATGGCTTGTTTGTTAAATTGTTTGGTTGCGTAGTTGGTTAGTCTAATTGGTTTGAACTGAATTGTTTGGTGAAATGGAATGGATTTGATTGATGTGTGAATGGCGTGGGCCTTCACTAGACCGGGGATAAGGCTAGGCCTCGTCCCGTTTCTAGTATCGTGCCGTTATGCCGCCGAAATTTTCTAAAATATGTTAGAAAAATAAAAATATCATTTTATTGAATAAATGAACCGAATAGAATATTCATAGGTTGAATAAAATGTTTTATCGTTAAAAATATAAATTTTAACGTGAATGTGAATAAATAAATCTTTGTAAACAAATCGACCGATTTGTTTATATACACTGATTTGACTGATATTGATTGGGTCGATAAATTTTACACATCGCCCAACTGCACAAACAAAAATATGTGTTTGTTGATTTGAAACCCCACACGGGTGTTGGGATGATATTTGGCGTACACTAATCCCAATTATTTAATTATTGTCGATCGATTGGTCGATAGACTGTGTAAGCGTCGATTATTTATATTTGATGCTTATGCAGTTGTGTGGTGCACTTTGGATGATGGTTGATTGTTTATCAATGCTATTATATACATGTGTTGTATGGAATCCATATAATTAACGTTATATGGTGATTGATTGGGCCTCATTCCAATCGGGACAACAATGAATATTATAAAAGAAAATTCATGTGTTGAATATAAAAATAGTCATGTGTTGACGATGTTCATGTGTTGAGTGAAATATTTTATACAATGAAATTTACATCTTTATCATATTTAAAATTTGAACTACTTTACGGTTGAAGTCTAATTGAAAATCAAACGATAGATACCATAGTTTTATAAAATATTTTACATAACAAAAATAGTGATGTGTTGACAGTACTCATGTGTTGAGATTAGTCGTGTGTTGAAAGACATATAGATTCATGTGTTGAATGGGATAAATATTCATTTGTTAGATAGAATAAAGAAGTTTTGAAAAATATAAAGCCGTGTTGATTAGAGATGCATTATTTTGACGCGAACGATATTTATATCGATTTTATTCGTTGTATAATGAATATGGAAAAGTGATTTCAAAATTAAATATTTTGAAATGAAATTCAAATTGAATTGAATTGAAACAAATTCGAATTGAATCAAATAGAAGGTAAATTCGAATAAAATAGAAATGAATTCAAATTGAATTAAATTGAAATTGAAATTGAAATTTAAAACGAACTGAAATTGAGTTGAAATCAATTTGAAACGAATTCGAATTGAATCAAATAGAAGGTAAATTCGAATTGATTTGAATTTGAACTGAATTGAAATGAACTCGAATTGAATTGAATTCAAATCAATTTGAAATTGAAGATGAAGTTGAAATTGTTTTGAAACGAATGTAGAACTATTTATAAAATTCGTTTTAAAAGGAAATCAACGAAATATATATAATATATATATATAATGGCCTGAATAGAACGCGCCGCACCGCGGCAGTTCGTGAATTTCGACCATTGACTTCGAATTGACGTTGCGGGAGATCCGACCGTCGGATTCTCCTAAAACCAGAACCGTTGGGTTCGTATCGAAAAGAGCTTTCCAATGAATATTAGAAATTTGAAATCTAACGGTTGGATTTGGAATTATGTCCAAATCAAATTTAGAAAAGGTCGTTGTAAGTGCAGTTCAATAGCCGTTGATGGAAATCGAATGTACGGGCCCTGATAAAGTTATTAAAAATTTCTATAATCTGTGTAAAATCATAAGAAATGATTTGGGAAAAATTGGGCAGAAGAATTCCACATTTGAAAGGATAAAAATAGATTTTTATCGAAATGAACTAGTTTTGAACTAGAATTAAAATCGATTTATTTTTGAAATAAATAAATTGAATTTGAAAGTGATTTTAAAAATAATCAATATTCCCAATACGTGGATTGGACTGGAGTTGAATCGAAATTATCTTCGGAGTATTTCGATATTAGATTTCGTGACTATGCAGATATGGTTATGGGAATTTGAAAGATATATTTTATATCGTTATTTCCAATACGATATTTGTTGGTTTCAGAATTTGATATTGAATATAAGCCGGTATATTTTCTATTCAGAGCCTTGTATTTAATATCGAATATGATTTGGGTTTATCGTGAATCGTGTTTTAGATGACATTGGTTCTTTAACCCAGTTAAAGGCAAGATATTGATTTTTGAAAGAATTAAGACTAAGTGTAGTTTTAATGAATCTTTAATTAGATTAAAATGTGAATTGATAATTTAAATTATCAAATCTGAAAAGTGATCGAGAGTGGAGTATCACCAGTTTTTCTCCAAAGCGATAGTTAAATCTTTAATTAGATTTGAACGTGAAATGGTAATTAATTTTATCGATAACACCGTGGTGTTAGGAATGGAGTATCACCAGTTTTGCTCCATGGGATATATAGGTTGGGATTGGGAAATAAAATAAATAATTACTTCGGTGTGGTTCGTTAATCCCGACTAGTTTGAAATGATATCCATAGGAGGATTAAAGAATAAATTTAGAAGAATTTATCTTGGATAAAATTAATGGGAACATTTCCCTAAGAATGTGATTTTGTGAATAAAAGAATATTCTGAATTGGAATGAGGCGTATGTTGTGTTTGTGTAACATTCGTTTATTATATACGTGGGTTATCCAGAAAGGCCGGGTTCATACCCATTCTGAATAACCGATTCGACGAGATGTCGAAGATGAAGACGGTGGTTGAAGACCGGAAGTCTTCACATCGTTTGGGTGATTACTGATGATCTTGATTGGGCTGTACACCCAAGATGAGGGAAACAGTTGGTGATTGTCCAGACGTACTTGGAGATGGATGGATATGCAAGGAAAGTGCCTCCGGTTTCGTTCAGACCCAGAACGAACTTGTAAATGGATTGTGTGTCTGACATTGGATTTTATTCTGTGTTGATTGATCTCTATTAAATATACATCTGTTTGGCGGTGGAGAATTTATTCTCTTGCTTAACGCCCTTCTCTGAGACGTACGAGCTCAGAGGTTGTATATCGATGGACATCAGTCGCATGTAGTGAATTGCCAGTGTGGCACGTGTAAGTGGCAATTGATCAGGGCTTCTGTTGAAAAGCAAAGTCTTGTGGTTGATGATCAAAGCACGGCCTGTGTGGCATAGCTTTGTGTATAACGTGAATTCGCGAGCCTCACACCTCGGTATGAGTCAAAAACGGGATACGGACCCAAGGAGTGCACGACGTTTCTTTCTAGCTATGGTGGTGTCAGTGACCTACCAGCCCTGACATTTATATACTTTTCACCTGTGTGGTTGTTGGATACGAGGCGCCTCGGATATAGGTCTGTAAGGACCGGGAAACGTGTGTTCAGGAATAATTAATCCTCAAAAGTAAGAGAGGACCGGCCTTGGAGGTTCCAAAGGATCAGAGTGGGGTCCTGAGGCATTGCTAGAGTGTCTCGAACGCGGAGAGGAGCTTGCCCCTTGCCTCGACTCATGACGGAATCCAATTTCCAATACGTGATAGTGCGGTTTTATTTGTAGAACCTAGTATGGCGACATAGTGGTATGGGTCATTCATGCCGCCTATGATTGATATTTATGATTGAAATTGTTTTGACACTATACACCTATATTAGTATCAAATAATGTGTTTTAAACGTATCAAGCATGCTTTGGCTGTTATAAGGTAAAAACCCTATCCTCCGGCTTGCGTTGTATTGTGTGATGGGACCTGGGTCTTATAACAGCTTCATTTTTCTTTATTTAGCATTGCGCTGTTTGTTTTATGCACTGGTATTCTTGGGAGGAAACCCGTTCCGTGTTATACGGCGTGGTCCCTTGATTTACCGAACTTTAAAATAAAGAATTATAACTGTTTTAGTTCTCACACCAGTCATATGACTGACCTGGAGTTTATTGTTTTAACCTAAACTCTGGGTGCCCCTATTTTCCACACGGGCAGCTAGTAGTTTTGGTTTTGCAGATTTATATTCACAGGGTCCTGATTTACAGCTGGAACGATGCTCGGAAAGCTCTGTATCCGTGTACCACTTCTAGTTGTGTTTTGTATATTTTTCCGCTGCTATGTAATTTATTGTAATCTCTGATATTTGTCGAATGTAATCTAATCATTTATACTCTGTATATTCTTGTATCTGATGGAATTGTTGTAATAACAATGAAATGTTCTTCTGTTTGCGTTCTATTTTGTCTTGTCCTCAATTCTATCTGTGCTCTCCTTCGCGAGGAAGTTCGGGTCGTCTCAGATCATGTTCAAATCAAAGTTTAATTTTGTATTGAGTTACAAGTTCCGCGTACCTTATTATATAAAATGTAACGACCCGTATTTTTGGCCAATTTATTTTAAAATTTAGTATAGTTTTAAATATTGAATTTAATATAAATGATCGATTTAAACTGTTATCCATTATATACTATCAATTAAATATGAGAATACGTTCTGTTAAGTTCAGAGTATCGTATCAACTTGGAAGTGTCGGTCGTTAAGTTAAAATATGGGTTCGGGGTTGCGAATTACGGACCCTAAAATATTTTGATTAAATAAAAATCACTTCAAATTCTTCTCAATGCCGCCCTATTTTAAAGCCAGAGCCGACCTATGTTTCTACTACGCTGCCAATATTTCCTTGAGCAGGGGAAAATGTTTGCTTCCTTCACTACAAAACTAAAGCTCGAATTTAATGGCAGTACGTATTCTGAATCGCGTCGACAAATTCCCTCCCTCGAGCCAAAATAGCTGTCCCCTCTTCAATTATAAAATCGCGACATCCCTCTGAAATTCTTCACAAACGAAAATGAAGACCAAAGCTTCAGAAATCAAATGGCCATCCCCTTTCTTTAAAACTGCGATTTCCTTTTCCCTCTTCCTCATTTTCATTTCAACAGAATAAGTAAATCAAAACCCCTTTATTTCGAAAGCCGCTACCCTCCTCCCCTCCGTTGGTTACCAATCAAAGATCGAAAGGGAAAATCGCGATGGATTCGGGTGTTCGAACGAGGTGAGGTTATCGCGATTCAGGAGTTCGATCTTGATGTTTGGGAAAGCGATGGTGTCGGCAGTTAAAGGGAGAAGCTCGCGCACTAATTTGTGGGGTTCGAACAATGCTTGCTGGTTTGGGGAAGGACTTCCACGTCCAAGAAATAGGGAAGGAGGAGATTTGAGGTTCGGACTTGGTGATTTAGGGGTCGCAACTCCAAAGCAGTGACAGGAAGGTCGCGATGTACAGATCTGAGAAGAAATTCAAGGAAGCTACGATGAGGGTAGCGGGTTATTGGAGATTTTGGGAAGGGTATGCGCAGTTCAAAAATCGTTTAACAGTGAGCAGTCCGACGAGTTAATGGAGGAAGAAAGATTTTACAACAACTAAGGAGTTTGATTTGGAAAGAAGGAATCAAAAATATTATTAAGGTAAATTTGTTTTTTCCCTTTCTTCTAGTAATAAATTTTTTATTTATATAAATAGTTTAATGGGTAGATAATAAATATAAATTGTTAAATTTATACGAGATTTCATCGAATTGAACGGGTCGAGAAATTCGTAGCTCCAAAAGACTTAAGCTGGGATTAAATTGGAAATCAGAATGGATTGACGAATTAAAAAGAAATCCCGGTGAGTAAATCTCACTCACCTTTTATTTATAATTATTTTTATTTCGTTAAAAATAATTGTTGTTGCTCGTTTGGATTTTTCTGCTTGCTTTATATATATTAGTTATTTAGGCTATTATATATATATTGGGTTGATTGATTGGTTGGATTCCCGCAGTCTCATTAGCGGATGCCCGCGGTTTCATAGCGGATGATTACCCTATACTCCCCACGCTATGATTAGTGGATGACCTTCTATACCGCGATATTCTGCCACGAAGCAGAATGGGTATTATCTATGTGCTAACATCTGTGGATGCAGGAAAACAGGTTGGAGGAATCCAACTGGATTCCTCAAAAATATATTATCTGTTTGTTTATTTGTTTGCATATATATATATTGTTATATATGATGTGTTAGAAAAATAAATAATTGGTTGCTTTGTGTGTTTTATCACTGGGCTTAAGTAATGATATTTAAAAATATCGTGGAAGGATATTTGAGATTTAAAAAAGAAAAATTCTATTTTTAAATAGAATTTGAATTTTTAATGGAAATAAAATATAAACTTGTTTTGAAAAATAAAACAAGAAGTTTCTTTTTAAACGAAGTTTATAAATAGTTCTTTTATAACGAAGTTATAAGTGAAGTGAAAAGAATTATCATTTGGTAATTCAGAAATAGAAGTGTGAAATTGGAATTTGAATTGAAATTTAAAAATAGAATGTGAAAAGAAATTTTTAAATATATAACTCAAATGAAATTTGAGTATAACATTTGAATAGTAGAATTAGAAAAGGAGTTTAAATATTTGAATTTTAAAAGGAGATTGAATATTAATAGAAGTTCAAATATTCAATCTCCTTTTAAAATTCAAATATTTAAACTCCTTTTCTAATTCTACTATTCAAATGTTATACTCAAATTTCATTTGAGTTATATATTTAAAAATTTCTTTTCACATTCTATTTTTAAATTTCAATTCAAATTCCAATTTCACACTTCTATTTCTGAATTACCAAATGATAATTCTTTTCACTTCACTTATAACTTCGTTATAAAAGAACTATTTATAAACTTCGTTTAAAAAGAAACTTCTTGTTTTATTTTTCAAAACAAGTTTATATTTTATTTCCATTAAAAATTCAAATTCTATTTAAAAATAGAATTTTTCCTTTTTAAATCTCAAATATCCTTCCATGATATTTTTAAATATCATTACTTAAGCCCAGTGATAAAACACACAAAGCAACCAATTATTTATTTTTCTAACACATCATATATAACAATATATATATGCAAACAAATAAACAAACAGATAATATATTTTTGAGGAATCCAGTTGGATTCCTCCAACCTGTTTTCCTGCATCCACAGATGTTAGCACATAGATAATACCCATTCTGCTTCGTGGCAGAATATCGCGGTATAGAAGGTCATCCACTAATCATAGCGTGGGGCGTATAGGGTAATCATCCGCTATGAAACTGCGGGCATCCGCTAATGAGACTGCGGGAATCCAACCAATCAATCAACCCAATAAATATATAATAGCCTAAATAACTAATATATATAAAGCAAGCAGAAAAATCCAAACGAGCAACAACAATTATTTTTAACGAAATAAAAATAATTATAAATAAAAGGTGAGTGAGATTTACTCACCAGGATTTCTTTTTAATTCGTCAATCCATTCTGATTTCCAATTTAATCCCAGCTTAAGTCTTTCGGAGCTACGAATTTCTCGACCCGTTCAATTCGATGAAATCTCGTATAAATTTAACAATTTATATTTATTATCTACCCATTAAACTATTTATATAAATAAAAATTTTATTACTAGAAGAAAGGGAAAAAACAAATTTACCTTAATAATATTTTCAATTCCTTCTTTCCAAATCAAACTCCTTAGCTGTTGTAAAATCTTTCTTCCTCCATTAACTCGTCGGACTGCTCACTGTTAAACGATTTTTGAACTGCGCAGACCCTTCCCAAAATCTCCAATAACCCGCTACCCTCATCGTAGCTTCCTTGAATTTCTTCTCAGATCTGTACATCGCGACCTTCCTGTCACTGCTTTGGAGTCG
The DNA here is from genome assembly GCA_030737875.1 of Allium sativum. Lineage (NCBI taxonomy): Eukaryota > Viridiplantae > Streptophyta > Magnoliopsida > Asparagales > Amaryllidaceae > Allium > Allium sativum. The sequence continues at coordinate 297,325,139 of CM060925.1, read as the reverse complement.
CGACCCCTAAATCACCAAGTCCGAACCTCAAATCTCCTCCTTCCCTATTTCTTGGATGTGGAAGTCCTTCCCCAAACCAGCAAGCATTGTTCGAACCCCACAAATTAGTGCGCGAGCTTCTCCCTTTAACTGCCGACACCATCGCTTTCCCAAACATCAAGATCGAACTCCTGAATCGCGATAACCTCATCTCGTTCGAACACCCGAATCCATCGCGATTTTCCCTTTCGATCTTTGATTAGTAACCAACGGAGGGGAGGAGGGTAGCGGCTTTCGAAATAAAGGGGTTTTGATTTACTTATTCTGTTGAAATGAAAATGAGGAAGAGGGAAAAGGAAATCGCAGTTTTAAAGAAAGGGGATGGCCATTTGATTTCTGAAGCTTTGGTCTTCATTTTCGTTTGTGAAGAATTTCAGAGGGATGTCGCGATTTTATAATTGAAGAGGGGACAGCTATTTTGGCTCGAGGGAGGGAATTTGTCGACGCGATTCAGAATACGTACTGCCATTAAATTCGAGCTTTAGTTTTGTAGTGAAGGAAGCAAACATTTTCCCCTGCTCAAGGAAATATTGGCAGCGTAGTAGAAACATAGGTCGGCTCTGGTTTTAAAATAGGGCGGCATTGAGAAGAATTTGAAGTGATTTTTATTTAATCAAAATATTTTAGGGTCCGTAATTCGCAACCCCGAACCCATATTTTAACTTAACGACCGACACTTCCAAGTTAATACGATACTCTGAACTTAACAGAACGTATTCTCATATTTAATTGATAGTATATAATGGATAACAGTTTAAATCGATCATTTATATTAAATTCAATATTTAAAACTATACTAAATTTTAAAATAAATTGGCCAAAAATACGGGTCGTTACATAAAATTTCATTTTCATATGAACCGCTACGAACAAAAATAAAAATACCGTTGTGACGAGCAATGTGCCACGATCCATAAAATATAAAAATATTGACTAACTGACTTATTCTGTAAAGCCCCAAAAGGCTGATTTAGGGTGTAAAGTACTCCAAATAAAAAGTTGCTTATTTTTCCAATTAAAAATTACAGTAAAATCCTAAAAATTAAATTATAACTATGTCTAAAAGTATTTGTCCAAATTCGAAACCATTATTTAATTATAATAAATAAATCGTTATAGCTTATAAACGATCCCATAGCGCTTTTCTAGAAATTTGATTTGGATATAACTTACAATCTACAAGACGAAATCTCGATTTTTCACATCCATTAGAAATATATAGTTCAACAGATTCTAACGTTTCTTGTTTCAAAGAAACCCGACTTAAAACGGATTTTGAATATTCATTTAAAGTTCGAATCGCCAAATTACGAACTACCGCGCCATTACAAGCTCGATTATAATTATAATATAATTAATACGTTTGTTTATTTAAATAGATTCGTTATTATAATTCGATTCCAAACTCAACCATATCTCTATACTACTCAATTCACAAAATTTTGCCAGTTCTACTATTTTCGTTTATTTCAGAATTAAATATATTATTCCATTATTTATATTGATTAAATATAAATATTATTTAATTCAAGTGATCGATATCTCCAAATCGATATTTAATAATTAAATTAATTAATTATTCAATCGTTAAAAATGCGGGATATTACATTCTTCCTCCCTCCTCAAAGAATTTCGTCCCTGAAATTAGTAAGGTAGAAAACAAACCCTGTTAACTGGGTTAAATATTATTTGTTTATTTATTATCTTCAATTTCAATGGAACCGATCTATTTTAATTAAAATATTAATTCATTTCGACCAACTAAAATTTTCATAAATTCTGAAAATTTTCTAACACCTTAAATCTTCGAAAAATTTCGCCCGTGTCTCCTTTGTACGGTACAATCAGTACAACTAAAACTCGCCTCTCTAGGCCTTCTCCAATCCAAAAGAAAATCAAATAGCCAAGCGACTTGCCAAATCGGCTCATAAATCACCAAACTCATATATAAATAAACTTGTACCTTTTGTCGGGCATATCATTATATCATTTCCATCTGCTACCAATTCTACATATACCAATGTCATCCCAATCAAACTCGAATCAGTTTTTATCCTCAAACCCAATCATTCGCTTATCCAAACCAAATCTCATTCTCAGTTTCAAATTCTTAACTCACCAACCCAATATACTTAACCACTTTAAGTTACATTTCCACATTTCATTAACTAATTAATTCCTCTAACTAGTTATGTTCATCTCAGAACTCTAATCTGGTTTTTATTTCCAGAATCAAATCATTTATTCATCTGAGTCCAATCATATTCCAAATTCAAATTTTTCTCGATATCTTTCTATTTCAATTCAATTTTCGCTTAACTAATCTTCAATTCAATTCCTATTTGCTTTCATACATTCCTGTTTAGTTTATTTTTAGTTCAAACAATCTGTTTCTAGGAGTTCTAATTAGTTTAGCTCTTTCAAAAATCAAATATCCGTTTTCGGAATTCAACACAACTTGTTTTCCCAAAACAATTCAAAACAGTATCTTAGTAGTAATCCATTACTTACAAACCTCGAAAATGAACACTGATGATGTGGCCAACATCATTAGGGTTATTTCCCAAAGATCAAAGTGAGTTCAATATTATATAACTTTTCAAAATTTGTTTTTAAACACTTCCATTTTGAAATTAATTCAAAATACCCTTCACAGTGATTGTAAACAATTTAAAATCTCCCAAGATTTTAAAATTCTTATATATTTAATCCAAATTTATTTATAAACATTTTACCAACTTTTAGGAATTTAAATTCCAATTCTGATTTAAATTTCAGATTTAATTCTTTTCGTAACACTTATACGGATTTTATTTGGTTATATATATATATATATAACCATTTCAATTATAATTTTATTCGGTTATAATAATAACCACATCCAATATACTATAATAAATTTCCAATATATATATTTTCTTTATATCAAATTATAACTTGGGGTAAAATTATTTCATTTGCCCTCTTTTCAAAACATACTGTGTTAGTCCATCGTATCCAAGTGTTTAGAAACTCCTACCGATACACTGAATCAAACTGATCGAGCCAAATTCATAAACAACGCAACCAATAAATCTCCACAATATAATAAATTTTTTATAAAATCTACAAATATATTCACTTGTAAATATACACTCAAACTCAATCTAGGGCATTACTAACCCCCATCTCTACTGAGTCACGCAACAGAGCCAAGGTAATTACTTAACCTCGCTTTGATATTACTGTAACGACCTGCGAGATTTGCGACCTTGGTAATCGACATAAACTCAATTTTGACTATTCAAGCATCGAAAATACCAGGTAGCTAATAGAAAGAAGTTAGACGCTGAGGATGGATAAGATAGAAAATTAGAATAAAAGAAGAAAATAACAACAACAGAATCAGAGTAACACGAATCTCACAGTGGAACGAATAAATATATTATAAAACATAATTTTGAAATAAAACAGTATCTATATACAGTACCATTATTTGAGTACAACACTTACAACACAACGGAAATAACATTAGCTATATAATCCTGAAGCCTCCTGCTCTAGCTCTCCAAGTATATCTGTAAATCCTGACTACTTGACTGCCCGTACAAATTTTGGCACCTAAGAGTTTAGGGAAAAAAAAACAAAAAAAACTCTGGGTCAGTCATGGGACTGGTGTGAGTAAACAATTTAAAACAGTTTGAGAAAATAAACGATATCTCATAAGACCACGTCGTATAACACGGAACGGATGTTTCCATTATGAGAATCCAAAACACTTGATTTAACTTTCAAAATCTTTTTACAAGAAACGATAATCTTTATATCAAAACTCTTTTGATATTATAATAGTGTCTATCAACCACAACTAATCATCATCTAGCAGAACACTTTCATCTCACGTTCCACATACATAATATATAATTAATAACCACAGACGCTTATTGGGTAATGGATTCCAACTGGCAAGGTATGGGAGAACCTTCCGACAGCATATCTCTAGAGAGGAATACAACGGATTCAACAAGAGCATCTTGTAACCCAGGCTAAACATGAACAACCACTCATTTCGCTTGAGTGTACCGAATGTATTACCACTAATGGTTGGGATCAGCAACCGTTTCCAGAAGGGGACAACATCGAAATAGGTTAAAGAAGTAAATGAAATTTCTCTAGATCATGTGACAATACACCCTAATTAGTGGCTAACTACTTAGCCATGCGACCTACCCGATTTTATGCCATTTCTTAGTTGTGAGGCTTGAGGCCACGCTTATCTCATACATATCACACATTTATTCACTTTGAATGTCACCTTGTCATACCCGCCAAATCCCAAATTGATTTCTCCAAAAATACCATGGGTATACAGCTAAGAGAAACGAATTCCTTCGCCATCAAACATAAATATGTTTGAAGAGATCAACCTACGTGATCTATTAAATATACTATATCAGACATTCTTCCATACAAGTTGTCCTGAGACTAGACAAACCGAAGGCACTACTCTGTAAATCCATCTTAGGCAATTTCTACCTAGGATTTACCAGAACATCCCTTGCACAAACTTCGTCTTCAATTATCTTCATCATATTTGATTCGTAACGCTAACGCCCATACGGAGTGGTTTTCAGATAATAAATCTGATCTCAGTCTCTCCGTATTGACCACATAAATGGTCATAAACTTTGATAGTCGGTTATTTAACTATCAAATGAAAACATGTGTACAAACAACAGTCGTATTTCCAAATGGAAATCTTACCGAGCAAATCATCAGTCAACGCTGATCCCCTTTAATTTAATTTGTCATTCAATTATCCATTTCCCTATTCCCGTTTCCATGTATTCGTAAATTCTTATTTTATAAATTTAGAAAATATACGTTATTAAAACATTTCCATATTTACTCTCATTTCTTATTTTCTATATTAAAAAACATTTTTGATTCTTATTTGGAAAACATTTCAAAAACTCCTTCATTGGATTTAAACAGATGTTTAAATAAAACATCGCTATGCCAACTCAAACCATTACACTCACTAACTAAATTCACTTAACCAACCTTCACTATCGAACCTTAACCATTCCTTAGTTAAAATGATGTCAATCAGTTGGGGTAACTACCTCTCAAACCTTAACTTAACAACATTTCTGACCTCGAAATAGGCAAAGTTCACCTTTTAAATCTTTAATAGACTTCCTTACGTAACTCTCGTATTCTATTTACGAATCCACTTCTTTTACAGAAATCATTTGATAATAATTATAGTGTTATAATCCCATGCTTCCGAAATATAATAACTTAAATATAACTTTTATTTATTAATTTGAATAAATAAACAAACAACTAATTTGTTAATGAATAAATAAATCTTGATTTAAAAACGGAAAGTAAATAGTACTTTCCTACATTCGATATAGTCGAATCCCAATGTATAATTCTCTCTCGAATAATCTCTATTCGATAATTCTCTTTCAAATAAACTATATTCGATAATCTCTCTTCAAATAACTTATATTCGAATAACCACTATTCAGTTAACTCTATTCGAATAACTAATATTCGACTAACTCTATTCGAATAACTAATATTCGATTACCTCTCTTCGAATAACTAATATTCGATTAACTCTTTTCGAATAACTATTATTCGATTAACTCTCTTCGAATAACTAATATTCGATACTCTCTATTCGAATAACTAATATTCGATTAACTCTATTCGAATAACTAATATTCGACTAACTCTATTCGAATAACTAATACTCGACTAACTCTATTCTAATAACTAATATTCAATTAACTCCCTTCGATAATCATTTTAATCTGCAAAACGTTTGCTTTAAAAGCCATTTTTACTTTAAAACGTAAATATTATTTCTTTACGAAAACTGGACTCGTTTTATCAATCGAAACTTGATTTCAATTTGTAAATGTTATTACATATTCAAAATCTGTTTATGAGTCATTTTATAAATCCACAACTAATCTATTTTTCCCGAAATAGAATCCAATATTTTATTTTATCCCTATTTCCTGTCTCATTCAAATTCCTATTTGAATCTCTATTTCAAACCAAATTTTCTTTTATAACTGTCTTAATTTATAAAATATTCATAATTTTAATCCGTTATTCACATCAGATGTGAAAAATATTTCTTTTATATAATCCATTAAGTTCGATTTCGTATTTTAAAATAATCCCCCATTTCCATATTTTATTTATACTTCTATTTATAGAATTATTCATATGAACACTTAAATCTCATTTATAATTCCCTTTACAAATGCTGAGTTCACATTCTATTTAAAATATCGCTATAAAAACCGATTTCTACTTCTCTATATAAGTTTAGACTTATATATTCCATTTATCAAATGATAAATATTTTATTTAATTTATAAATTAATCTTCTCAATTTATCTGTTAAAATAGACTTCTATTTAGAATCTACTTTAAATCTATCTTCTGGTAGTTCTTTTATATTTCGCTAATTCCCCTTAATCGATATCATGTTACACCAGTGTGCGAAGCACAGGTCTAGACCTCCCTAATGTAATTCTCTTTTTTAATCCTATAAACTTCCCAAAATATTATATTTATTTCGTAAACTCACTTATTTACCTCTTATTACCTTCACTCGGTATTTATACCAAAGACAGCCTTTTAAAACATTCATATAACTGCTAATAATCTTATATAAAAGTTCTTATTTAATTTTCCAAATAATTCCTTTTTATATAAAATCCATTGATTTTATATAAATATTTTATTTTCAATATACACTTTGAAAATTCCCTTTTTACACTCCAGTATTTCTTATGGTATTTAAAATACCAAATAACCATGATCAATATCATCTAAACACACATAATCAACAATAGATTACATATCACATCATATATCACAATATATGAAAAAAAAAACAGTATTATAAATATTGAGGAATCCAGTTGGATCCCTCCAACCTGTTTCCCTGCATCCACAGATGTTAAACAATATAATTAATATCAACTTCATTTCAATATGAAATATTCTGATAAACAGAATCAATATTTGATTTACGATATATATACATATATATCGTTATCTATAATTTCAACCAATCAATTACCAGTTCATACAAACAATCAACACACAATAATCAACCATCATTTACCAATTCTAAAAATAAGTTATAAAAATATAAACTGATCAGAGTTAGTGAGATTTACTCACATTGGTCGGTTATCGTTAAAGGAATCGTCGACTCAGATCAGGCAATTTATTCCGCTATAAATTGTAACGAGCTCCATTTCACTCCGAATCAGTTCCATAGTGCAGCAGTCGTCCACACAATTCTAACGGACCCTGTTTCATCAATTTTCGATAATGCATGTGTACGTTATGATAGTTTAAGTTAATATACTATTATATATATTAAAATTAAACTTGATTACATATATATTTTTCTTGGTTAGGCTTTTACCATTCTTGTCTTCCACGACCGGTGTCCATTTTTTTCCAGTCCATGTTTCACCTTTCCTGTTCACGTTTCGAACCCACTCCTGGTTATTACCCTTCAACCGATCCTTACTATCATCCATCCCATTCTTATCATCCATCTTTGAATTTCTCTTTGCGTCTCGTTGTTATATGTGACGGCAAAGAATTTCGCTCGGTCCGAACCAGTCGCTAAACCGATCCAGGCCGTTCGAAACGCCCTATCGTTGAGAACACGACAAAATAGAACGCATACAGAAGAACATTTCATTGTATATTACAACAATGCATCAGATTACAAGAATATACAGAGTATAATTGAATATTAAACAGAAATATCAGAGATTTAAATTACATTTAAATACATAGCAGCGAAAAATAATACAATACACAACTAGAAGAGATATACGGATACAAAGCTTTCCGGATATCGTTCCAGCTGTAAACCAGGATCCTGTGAATATAAATCTGCAAAACCAAAACTACTAGCTGCCCGTGTCAAAATAAGGGCACTCAGAGTTTAGGTTAAAACAATAAACTCCAGGTCAGTCATGTGACTGGTGTGAGAACTAAAACAGTTAATCTTTATTTTTAAAGTTAGGTAAATCAAGGGACCACGCCGTGTAACACGGAACGGGTTTCCTCCCAAGAACACCAGTGCATAAAACAACAGCGCAATGCTAAATAAAGGAAAATGAAGCTGTTATAAGACCCAGGTCCTATCACACAATGCAACGCAAGCCGGGGGATAGGGTTTTCCCTTATAACAGCCAAAGAATGCTTGTTACGTTTAAAACAAATCATTTGATACTATTATAAGTGCATAGTGTATAAAACAACTTCAAATCATAAGTATCAATCATAGGCGACATGAGCATCCCATGCCACTATGTCACCATACTAGGTTCTACAATTAAAACCGCAAATGTCACGTATTTGGAAATTGGATTTCCGTCTATGAACCGAGGCAAAAGATAGTCCTCAACCGATTCGTGACTCTCTAGCCCGAGCCACAGGCAAGCGCGCAGGCAAGCCTTTAGATCCTCAGGGCCGGTCCACCGATGTGGATTATTATGCCTGAACACTACGTCTCCCCACCCTATGGGGTGTAAGTCTGGTCCGTCAGCCGACCAGAATGCATCGGCCGAAACCGATATAACCGAGGCGCCTCGCAACAGCAACAACCACATAAGTCAAACTCGTCAGGGCGTGTAAAACCACTGACGCCACTTCTAGCTAGAAAGAAACGCATGCCCTCCCTGACGTCCTCTCCCGTTTTTGGTTCACAACCGGGGTGCGAGGCTCGCGAATTCACGTTACACAAAGCTGTGCCACACAGGCTGTGCTTTGATCATCACCACAAGACTTTGCTTTTCAACAGAAGCCTCGATCAATTGCCACTTAGGCATGCCACACAGGCAATTCACTCCATGCGTTTGATATCCATCAATATATAACCCCTGAGCTCGTACGTCTCAGAGAAGGGCGTTAAGCAAGAGAATAAATTCTCCGCCGCCAAACAGATATATATTTAATAGAGATCAATCACACGGACTAAAATCCAATGTCAGACACACAGTCCATTTACAAGTCCGTTCTGGGTCTGAACGAAACCGGAGGCACCTAGTACCTCGCATATCCATCGATCTCCAGGTACGTCTGGACGATCACTAACTGTTTCCATCTTCTTGGGTGTACATCCCAATCAAGATCATCAGTAATCACCCAAACGACGTGAAGACTTCTGGTCTTCGACCACCGTCTTCATCTTCGACACCACGTCGAATCAGTTATTCAGAATGGGATAAACCCGGTCTTTCTGAATAACTCGCGTATATATTATAAAAGTGTTACACAAACACAACATACGCCTCATTCCAATTCAGAATATTCCTTTATTCAAATATTCCTATACTTTGGGAAAAGTTCCCATTAATTTTATCCAAGATAAATTCTTTAAATTTATTCTTTAATCACCTTTGAATATCAATTCAAACTAGTCGGGACTAGCGAACCACACCGAAGTAATCATTTATTTTATTTCCCAATCCCAACCTATTCATCCCATGAAGTAAAACTGGTAGTACTTCATATCTAACACCACAGTGTTATCGGTAACTCAATTACCATTTCACGTTCAAATCTAATTAAAGATTTAACTATCGCCTGGAGTAAAACTGGTGATACTCCATTCTCGATCTTTTCAATCTAATTAAAGATTCATTAAAACTCCACTTAGTTTTAATATTTCTCTGGGTTAAAGAATCAGTGTCATTTAAAAACACAGTTCACGATAAACCCAAAATCACATTCATTAATTATCGGGTTAAAGAACGAGTGTTATTTAAAACACTGTTCACGATAAACCCAAAAATCAATATCAATTCAATTCCAATGAAATCTCATTTAATTGGTACACTTCATTAAATCCAAATAAAAAGATTTAATCTTTTCACAACTGGGTTCAAGAACAGTGTTAGTGAAGACACCATTCACGACAAACCCAAATCACATTTGATATTCAATACAAGGCTCTGAATAGAAAATATATCGGCTTATATTCAATATCAAATTCTACGATTAACAAATGTCGTATTGAAATAACGATATAAATGTATATCTTTCAAATTCCCATAACAACATCTGTATAATCACGAATTCCAACCTCGAAATATTCCGAAGACAATTTCGATTCAAATCCACTCCAATGCAATCATTGGAAATTCTGGTTATTTTTAAAACCCTTTTCAAATTCAATTTATTTATTTAAAAATAAATAGAATTATATTTCTAGTTCAAAACTAGTTCATTTCGATAAAAATCTATTTTTATCTTTTCAAATATGGAGTTTTTCATCCCAAATCTTCACAAATCATTTTTTATGATTTTACACAAATTATTACTATTTTTAATAATTTTATCAAGGCCCGTACAGTCGATTTCCACCAATGGCCATCGAACTGCACTTACAGCGACCTTTTTCAAATTTGATTTGGACATAATTCCAAATCCAACCGTTAGATTTCTAATTTCTCACATTCGTTAGAAAGCTCTCTTCGATACGAACCCAATGGTTCCGGTTTTAGGAGAATCCGACGGTCGGATCTCCCGTAATGTCCGTTTGAAATCAATGGTCGAAATTCGCGAACTGCCGCGGCGCGGCGCGTTCTATTCAGGCCATTATATTATATATATAATATATATATAATATATTTCGTCGATTTCTATTTAAAACGAATTATATGAATAGTTTTAAATTCGTTTCAAAAGCCATTTCAACTTCCTTTTCAATTCAAATCAAAATTGAATTCTTCTCTATAAATTCGTTTTAAAATTCATTTCTATTCAATTCAAATTTCAATTCAATTTGAATTCATATTCAATTCAATTCATTTCGAAATCGTTTTCAATTCAATTCATTTCGAAATCGTTTTCAATTCAATTCATTTCGAAATCGTTTTCAATTCAATTCATTTCGAAATCGTTTTCAATTCAATTCATTTCGAAATCGTTTTCAATTCAATTCATTTCGAAATCGTTTTCAATTCAATTCATTTCGAAATCGTTTTCAATTCAATTCATTTCGAAATCGTTTTCAATTCAATTCATTTCGAAATCGTTTTCAATTCAATTCATTTCGAAATCGTTTTCAATTCAATTCATTTCGAAATCGTTTTCAATTCAATTCATTTCTTAATATTCATTTTAAAATGAATAAAATCGATATAAATATCGTTCACGTCAAAATGGAGTCAATCTAATCGACACGGCTTCATATATTGATATTTTCAAATATTCCATTTCGAATATTTCTATTTCAAATATTTCTATTTTAAAACTGGAATGAGGCCCAATCAATTACCATATAAAGTTAATTATATGGATTTTCATACAACACATGTATAATAGCATTGAAAAATAATCAACCATCAACCAAAGTGCACTACACTGTATAAGCATCAAATATAGATATCTAACGCTTATAACAGCCTGTCAATCAATCGATCGACATATTTAATCAATTAGGATGAGTGAACTGCATATTTCATCCCAACACCCGTGTGGGGTTTCAAACAATCACACGCATATTTTATTTGTGCAGTTGGGCGATGTGTAAAATTTATCGTCCCAATCAATGTCATTCAAATAAGTGTACATAAACAAACCGTCCGGTTTGTAAATGAATATTTTATTTATTCACATTCACGTTAAAAATTATATTTTTAACGATAAAACATTTTATTTCAACCTATGAATTTCTATTTAATTCATTCTTTAAATAAAATGGTATTTTAATTTTTCTAACTTATTTTAGAAAATTTCGGCGGCATAACGACACGATACTAGAAACGGGACAAGGCCTAGCCTTATCCCCGGTCTAGTGAAGGCCCACGCCATTCACACATCAATCAAATCAATTCATTTCACCACACAATTCAATTTCAATCAAATAATCCAACTAATCTACGCAACCAAACAAACAAGTCCATGGTCTGTGGACGATTGTGTCGGGTGCTACTAAGCACCGTCTGCATCCTAGTATATATATATAACTAGAAAATGAAATTGAAAGGTGAGAAATTCTCACTTATAGCTATCCTAGCTCCACGGCACTTCTAATGCAGGAAATCTTCATCGCTACCGCATCTTCGTCATCTTCGTTGTCCGTAGCCACTACATATGTAAAAATCGAATTTTTACTTCACTATTCGACATATAAAAATCATATTTTTACTTCGCTATTCAATATATAAAAATCGAATTTTTATTTCACTATTCGATATATAAAAATCATATTTTTATTTCGCTATTCAATATATAAAAATCGAATTTTTATTTCGAAGTTCAATATATAAAAATCCTATTTTTAATTCGAAGTTCAGTATATAAAAATCATATTTTTAATTCCAAAACATCGCTATAAGTTTCTTATTTTTAAAATTACTGTAAATTTCAATTTTAAAAACACTGCTATTTTTATTTCATAAAAACTATGTTATTTTATTTCTAAATACACTACTTCTCCCTATTTTAAAACTTTGCAAATTCAAATTCTATTTATATTCTATATGTATTTTCAAAATAAATTCTTTTACAAATTCTATTTATATTTTCATTTTAAAGACCCTATATTTTCAGATTTAAAAACAATTTATTTTCAGCTTTAAAAACAATATATTTTCAGATTTAAAAACAATGGCAACATATATTTAAAAATTCAGTTTTTAAATTCATTTTAAATCAGTTTTTTTTTTAAATCGAAATTAGGTTTAAACTCTAAAATAAAAATAAAAATAAAAGTAAAATAAAAATACTTACGAAGATGGGGGGGGAGGGGCGTCGGCTTCGTCGGAGTTTGCAGGTCGGAGGGGGGGTGCGGCGCTCGAATTGGGGGGGATTTAGGGTTCGGGTTTGGGTGGGGTTCGAGGCGGGTTTCGGTCTTGGCTGCTGCGGAGGAGAGAGAGGGAGGAGGGGGTCTCAATGGCAGGCGGAGGGAAGGGGGCGGTGGCGACGAGGCACGGTGGCTGGAGGCGGTGTGGCGTCAGGTCGCCCTTTTTTTTTTTCCATCTTCTGTCGGGGGAGGAAGAAAAGAAGTGGGGGGCTAAGTGATAAAGGAAATTTTATATTATTATTTTTTTTCAAAGTTGACTTTTCATATGACCTCGAAATCAAACCTGCCGACTGTCGTCCCTAGCGTATTACCCCCATTCCGAACACAATGGGATATGTATCGTAAGCTGCTTCGACCGTTACAATCAGTTTCCGTTGAATTTACATTTAAATCGTTATATTGAATTTTAAACGTACATTTCAAATTACCGGGGTCGCATACTAACTCTAAAAATTCTCGAAAAATATTTTCTAGCTTCGTATTGACGATACGGTCCTAACAAAACTAGTTTCGTCGAATTCTGAGACCGTTTGAAAAATGGCCAATTTCCAGTCGATTAAAATCAACTGAAACTGGTCAAACGCGTTTTCCTTTGCCACGCTCACATATTGATTCGAAAAATTATGAAATTTGAAACCTAACAATAACTTAACATCACAGACCCAACAAAACTGGTTTCGTCGAAATCCGAGGTCGTTTGCAAAATGTCCATTTTTAAGGGCCTGAATTCCATAGCAACTATTCAGAATTTTCAACTGGACATATCTTTTGATTCCCGCTACGAACTTTTGATTTTTCGGATTCATTGGAAAGATATTCACAATTAGATTCCATTATTTTTGGTTTCACTAAAATCCGGATTGTTTTGCACCCGGTACATTCAATTGAAGTTTGAAATCAAATTATCGAACTACCGCGCCATTTTCAATTCTATTTATAATTATATATAAATATTTATATTCTAACGACGACGCGTATAATATATACGTTCGAATTATATTCAATATAATTTTTCGTCGATTTTATTTAAAATAATTCATTTTAAATAATCCAAAATTCGCTAAAATTGCCAAAATAAAATTTTCAAAGTGGCTCGCATTTTCCGGGTTGTTACGTTATACAACAAACGAAGGAATTCTTTACTGCTAAAAAAACAGATGTGTGGATAAAACTTCTTGTGCAGTCCCCGATTACCAATGTAATTGCATCTTGCGAGAGAAGGTAAAATGAATACCATCTTAACTCTTAAGGTGTAAGGGAGAACTGTTATCACTTAGCACAAAAAGGTAAACACAACAACTATGTTAGCCGTCCCCAACTTTAGAACATAAGAATGGAAATACAGTAGACATCATAGAATGATTCTTCATCACCATTTATTCCTCCAATTAAAACTCCTGTAATTTGCCTCTCCATACTAACATTTCCACAACTGTATACCTTCGAACATGCCCAACTCTTTATCTTCCAAATTTTACAAACATCATGTCCTCATTACTTCATGCATTTACACGAGCTCCTTACACCACGTCTAAACCATAAAACCCCGCCATGTCAGCTTTATCTTCTCCAGAGATTTACATATGCGACAGACCTTCTTCCAGAAAACAGCAGTCCCTTTTGCTGCCATATTTGCTCCCCCAAGGAAAACGTTGCGCTCCTTCTTCTTTGTATATACTAACTAAACACAACACCTCTTCCATGCAATATCCCTTTTATAATTCTTGATACCAAAGTTTGCAATACACTTCAAAACAAGTAGGGCTCTATCCCATTTAAATCTTCACTTTACTCCGTTCCTACCCTTCACTTTACCAGTTACTTTCCTTGCTGCTATAGTGAAGCTCCGCTCCTCCTTCCGAATGAAAACAACACTGCTCAAGTAAATTTCGAATGTCACTATTCGCCGAGATCAGAATCAGCTTAAAACACCCCATTCCGTTCTTTACTGTACCCGCATGTATATGTTCATCCCCATTCCGAGTAGATTAACCCCTGGTTGCAGCTACCAGTCCCTCCCCACTTGTACACGACTCGACTTGGATGAAGACTGCATCTTGCGTTGCTGAATGAGAGTGGTGTGAGCGCCTTTGGGTTTTTATATGATTTGTTTGTGGATTTAAATCTTGCGGTTTCTTTGAAATATCATTAAAATGAATTGGCCATCCATTTGTTATAGCCAAATCAAGACGCGAACACGGTTATACTTATGGGTGGAGAATACTTAAGTGCTAAGAAAGTAAGGACAGGCTTCGTAGCTAAGTTAAAAGGTGTGTAGAGAACTTTAAAGAATTGATTAGCCTTGTCATGTAGTTAAAGGCAGAGGCAGGCCTGCAGTGGGAAGCCAAATGTAGGGGCTGACAAATTTTACTGTACAGTAGTTCGATTACTTGAATGCGAAATTATAAGAGGTAATATATAATATAGGTTTAACTTTCAGGCGAAGCAGGGATCCACCTTTCATTTCAATAACATTGCGGTTTTACTGTTTTTGTTATAATAAAGTATGTTTAAGATTATTGGTTATATATATATATATATATATGTTGTAAGAAAAGATTTATAGTTTTCTATACGACAAAGCTTGTAGTTGGTGCTCATGTGTGCTTGTACTGCCATATTCATTTCCTAAATGTTCATTTATCTTATGAGATATTATGTTTGTACACTGTGTGTACCATTATGGCTATAAGTTTGTAGAAAATCCCTTGTATTTATCCCAGTTGTCCAGCTTACATTCCCTACAGCTAGAGGATGAAGTATGAGATCATGTGCACATCAAAGTTTAATTTTGTATTGAGTTACAAGTTCCGCACACCTTTTTATATAAAATTTCATTTGCATATGAACAGCTACAAACAAAAATAAAAATACCGTTGTGACGAGAAATGTGCCACGATCCACAAAATATAAAAATATTGACTAGTTGACTTATTCTGTGAAGCCCAAAAAGGCTGATTTAGGCTGTAAAATGCTCCAAATAAAAAGTTGCTTATTTTTCCAATTAAAAATTATAGTAAAATTCTAAAAATTAAATTGTAACTACATATAAAAGGATTTGTCCAAATTCGAAACCATTATTTAATTATATTAAATAAATCATTATGGCTTATAAACGATCCCTTAGCGGTTTTTTGGAAATTAGATTTGGAGACAACTTACAATCTACACGACAAAATCTTGATTTTTCCACATCCATTAGAAATATATAGTTCAACAAATTCCAACATTTCTTGTTTCAAAGAAATCCGACTTAAAACATATTTGTATATTCATTTAAAATTCGAATCACCAAATTACGAACAACTGCGCCATTACTAGCTCGATTATAATTATAATACAATTAATACGTTCAACTATCGTTTATTTAAATAGATTCGTTATTATAATTCAAATCCAAACTCAACCATATCTCTAATACTATTCAATTCATAAAATATTTCCAGTTCTACTATTTTCGATTATTTCGGAATAAAATATATTATTCCATTATTTATATTGATTAAATATAAATATTATTTAATTCAAGTTATCGATATCTCCAAATCGATATTTAATAATTAAATAAATTAATTATTCAACCGTTAAAAATGCGGGACATTACAAAATAATTATCAGATTTGGATCTGATCTTATCATAAGCAAGATGTTTAACAAACGCTTCAAATCCCAAATAATGGACACAAAGGGACGTTTCCTAGCCCATATATTTATATGGCGTCTTTATATTCATTTTTGTAGGATTACAATTAAATATGAAAGCAATTGTTTTAAGGGGATAACCACAAAATTTATTGGAAGAACTGTATGACTCATCATTGATCGTACCATATCTTATAAGGTGCGACTTCTTCTTTCATACACACCATTCCAAAATAGTGTTCTACGAGGAGTGTGTAGTGAAACAATTTCACACTCATTTGGATAGTCATTAAATTATCGGCTTAAATATTCTCTCGATCTGATTGAAGATTATTTATTTTCTATCAAAATTGGTTTTGAACTTCATTTTTGAATTCTTTGATCTTTTCAAAGGACTCTGATTTGTGTTTCATAAGATAAACATATCTATATCTACTGACATCATCAGTAAATGTAATGACCCGGAAATTCGTACCTTTTGAATCGACAATAATCCACACATGTCTAACTCAAAATTGTACGTATTTACAGATTGTTAAATGACAATCCACATCTTTAACCGTTATAGTCAAGAATATAGATAATCAAGGGGATTAATTTAGAATTAGAAAGAAAGAAGAAAAACAAGCACAGAATCTCGCAACGGAATGAAAAAAATATAATAATCAAATAACAGTTCATGAAGCTGTTTAAAATAAACATTTGATCATTTTACAACATTTATCAGAGTTATACAATTTATCTACATAACTGATGATACAGAGTAATGCAACAGAATAGTAGTGGAATACAATAGTAATAATAGTATACCGTCTTCATCTTCATCCTTCAGAAGATAACCTTCGAAACTGGAATGCTCAAGTCTGACCCGAGCGTAATAGCGTGAAAATAAAACAAGCTCGAATCAGGCAAAAATATTCTCATCTAAGTCAAATCAACATCATATTAACATGCACACACATAACCCAAGAGATATTATGGGAAATTTCATCTCCTAAGGATCCGTCAAACTAGATACTATAAAATATAATTTCGCTATTATACTAGTGTATATTCACAAATACTTGTTGGAAAAATAGCGTAAGCGGGGTTACATTGATTACCCTTGCACAGTTCACAAGCACATTGTCTATGCAGGTCCTATAACACAACCAGTAAAACGTCGGTAGCCAGTGAGTCCCCTATAGACCTATGCCAAAATTAAAATCGTAGTTGTCTCGCATAAGGATAAACGTATGACAAGGCACATGAGGCTATACCCAAAGTAGTATGCTACTAGTTTGCCTGATCCAGACTGGTGGTTACCCCTAACGGCCCACCGTAGACATCCGCCCCATACCGAAACAAAGGGAAATACATCCCATCAAGGGTGCGCACCAACAAAACAACAACAACAAAATAGTAATAGTATGGACCCGAGGCCTAGGAAAATCGAAGAGCAGATGTCTACTAAGAGGTAGTCAAGCCTCATTTGGTCTGGCACAGCTCCTGTTTTAGTCATTTCAAATCGACACAGTGTCGGGGTCATCAACTATCATTCACTTTCTTCAAATACAGTAATCATCACTAAAATCCAACCACTTCTTTCTGGAGTCTCCTCCACGTGCATAGTTGTTAAAGTGGTTCCAATATTGACAGAGAGTATGTCAATAAGAGGTCCCGGTCTCTTTAACAACAACGTCATGTTACACACGGATTGGTATTTTATATTTCAAAAGTGAATCGTTATGATATCAAAGTATCATATCCATCTAAACAAAATTCACTTTAAAATATCATATTATTTTAATCACTATAATATTTACATTAAAATTTATTCACTTGAAATAAATTTCAAATTCAATAATTTGTTACAACTTCAATTAACCACATTTCCTTCGAATCATTCAATTTACTTCAAAATTCGTTTGGATTCATTTATGTTTTTTACATCAAAATGATCATAATTACTTTTAAATCACAGATTTAAATGTAAATACTTTTCACTTCTAAAATAGTTTGTAAGTTTGAAATTGTTTTGGGGTTTAAATAAATTTCTGATTAGTTGTAAATAATTTTGGGAGATTTGGAATAGCTTGGAAATCAAAACAGTTTGAGTGTTGGAAATGGTTTTATTTATATTAAAATATTTTTATAAAATAAACTACTTATATATATATAGAAAGAATATGTTTTTGAAAAACAATTTATATAAAGCACTCCATATATCAAAGGAATAAATTTTATAAAATAGTTTATATATAAATTTGTTTATATTGAAATAATTTCAAATCAACTATTACCTTCTATTTCCAATAAATCTGAACCTGAGTTCCAAACTCAAACAAACCAAATCGATTTCCAAAACCTGATCCAAATCGATTCCACAATCAAATTCATTTGAGAACAATTCATTTTAAAGGATAACCTCCCATTCCATATATAATTTGAATCTATTCGATTAAAAATCAAATTCGAGTTCAAGTTCATAATATTTATTTAAGCCATTTAATTCGAAATTAATTTCAAAGTTTAAATAAAGATTTAAACTTTGAAACAATTCAAATTATAATCAATTTTAGTTCAAATAACAAATTTTAGATCATTTCAATTCGAATTTAATTTCAAAGTTTAAATAAAGATTTAAACTTCTGAAATAATTCAATTTCAGTTCAAATTTCAAATAATAAATTTTAGAACATTTCAATTTGAATTTTATTTCAAATTTTAAATAAAGATTTAAACTTTTAAATAATTCATTTCAATTCAAATTTCAAATAACACATTTTAGATCATTTGAATTTGAATTTTATTTCAAAGTTTAAATAAAGATTTAAACCTTTGAAATAATTCAATTTTAGTTCAAATTTCAAATAACAAATTTTAGATCATTTCAATTCGAATTTAATTTCAAAGTTCAAATAAAGATTTAAACCTTTGAAATAATTTTATTTCAACATTTCAATATAATTCAATTTTGACACTTCAATATAATTCAATTTCGACATTTCAATATAATTCAATCTCAACATTTCAATGTAATTCAATTTCGACATTTCAATATAATTCAATTTCGACATTTCAATGTAATTCAATCTCGACATTTCAATATAATTCAATTTCGACATTTCAATATAATTCAATTTCGAAATTTCAATATAATTCAATCTCGAAATTTCGATGTAATTCAATCTCGACATTTCAATGTAATTCAATCTCGACATTTCAATGTAATTCAATTTCATCATTTCAATATTTCAATATGATTCAATTTCATCATTTCAATATTTCAATATGATTCAATTTCATTATTTCACTATTTCAATATGATTCCATTTCATCATTTCACTAAAATTCAATTTTGACATTTCAATATAATTTAGTTTCAACATTTCAATATAATTCAATTTCAAATTTTCAATATAATTCAATTTCAACATTTCAATATAATTTAATTTCAAATTTCAGTATAGTTCAATTTCAACATTTCAAATGTTAAATTTTAATTTCAGGGAATGGATATATATCATTTCAATCCAACAGTCAAATATATGATGCCCGTAACATCCAAGGTGATAACACTGGTATACAAATATAGACAACATCCATACAGTTCAACTATATCCACAAATAAAAACTCATCACAACCATCATCCAAAATTGTTAAATTTGCAATAATTAACTGATTTTACATGTCGGGGTTTAACTAGCAATTTAATTCAGAAAAATAAACTAACTGTCAAATTTATTTCTAAGAGTTCAAATTTGAGGTCCATTTTAAAATAGCAACCAACAAACAAATAATCAAATCAATCACAGAATTTAATTTCACAAAAATGTGAATATTTTTGCAGTATGAGAAAACTCACATTGGGTTCCACTCCGTCAGTTCTGAAAGGTAGAATTTTATTTTGTGTTAATACGACTCGTTTAATAGAATTAAACAATGTTTAATTTTATAAAAAAATTCCAAATGCTTCTGAGCTTGTCCGGATTTGTTCCACTGCGTAGCTCTTGATTTTTCGGTTCCAATGCAACTGAAATCATATGATTCTGATATCGTACAAGCTAGATATGAAATTATACACGTTAATCACCTTATTTAATTTAAATGAAGATAATTGAGCCATTAAATTAATTAATTACTCTGACTAATTCCTTCCTAATCACATTCAAAGCAAGGCCGCTTCTTCATCATGCAACCGCTCCTTCTGTAAATCGTTCCAGGCAACGAACAGAACTCGAAACCATTATCATTCAAAATGAAACCCCCTCGTCGCCACGACCAGAGTTCATCAGACACCTCATCACCGTCGTCACGAGGTGCACCATTGCGCCATGGTTCAGCGCCGACCCCTTCCTCGCAACTCGCGCCTACCATCGCATGGAAAATCGCACCCGAACACGAGCACTTCCAAACAGAATTTCAAACAGAACACTAGATGAAAAATCATCTCATCGGTATCAATTTGAAGATCTGAAGGAGTGCTATAATTTGTTTAACATGAGCGCATCCTGATTTTCTATAGATTGAGGGAAATTTGGGATTTAAATTCGAACGATATGGGCCTTTGATCTATCGGTTGCGGCTGCTGCATTAATGGGTTAGGGTTGGCTAGGGTTTTGTGAGAGGGGCTATTTATATAAATTATTTTATATTATTTAATTCCCAAAATCAACTTTAATTCGTTCGAACTCCAAACGAGACCCAACGACTGTCGCCGCTATCTAATTACCCCCATTCCAGACACAATGGAATTTGTTTTGCAGTCCAATTCGACCGTTTCGATCAGTTTTCGTCAAAATTAAAATATAAATCAATATATTTAATTTTAAATGTACATTTTAATTTACCAGGGCCACATACTGACTCCAAAAATTCCCGAAAAATAAATCTAGCTATGTTTTGATGATACAGTCCTAATAAAACTAATTTCGTCGAATTCTGGGTCCGTTTGAAAAATGGTCATTTTCTGGTCGATCCAATTTGACTGAAACTGAACAAACACGTTTTCATTTGCCACACTCACATATTCATTTCAAAAATTTTGAAAATTGAAACCTAACAATAATTTGACATTCCAAATCCAACAAAAGTGGTTTCGTCGAAAATAAAGGTCGTTTGCAAAATGGCTATTTCTAAGGGTTATATACTATATTAAAATATATATTAATTCCACAACGACTTTTCTAAATTTTAAACTGGACATAACTTTCAGTTTATAAAGTGAAATCTCAGTTTCTTACATTCGTTATAAAGATATGTTTAAATAGATTCAAATATTTTGGGTTTTACTGAAATCCGATTTATTTTGAATCCTGTACATTCACTTGAAATTTAAAATCGAATTTTTAAACTACCGTGCCATTTCAGGCTCGTTATATAATTAAAATAAATTTCTACGTTCTAACTTCGATTAAACTAAATTTTTAGTCATTATTATTTAAAATAATCATTTTAAATATTCAAAATTCATTAAAACAACTAAAATAAAAATTTTAAACTGGTTCTGAAAATCATGGTCGTCACAATCTCCCCCACTTAAAACTTTTCGTCCTCGAAAAGGAATGAAGCTGAAAGTCGTTTAACCAACCAACTCAACTTTCATTCTGGCTTTCATTCTTTAACTTTTCAGTTTCTAAGAAATTTCAAATTTCTCAAAAATTTAGCTAACACCCTAAATTTTCGAAAAATTTCGCCATAACCTCCTTTGTACGGGGAGGACCACGCAGGCCCTCTCATCTCAAAAAGAAAAAGAAAAAGCCAAGCGGCTAGCCAATCGGCTCATAAAATCATCAAATCCCAATCAATATAGTAAGCATGTACCTATTGGTCGGGCACACAATTTTATTCCTCTTCTTAGCTTTCATGCTATGACCTGTTCAATATATATACATGTATATATGCAATTCCAGTAAATTTTCACTTGGTTCAATATTAAATTCGATTTTGGCTAATTTACCCTTTTTACTCATATTGGTGTTATCATTCCAATATTTTATTAATTAACTTAATAATCACACATCCCAACAAGCAATCAATTTGTTAACTAGCTTTTCAAAACATAACTTTTGTATATACTCAAAAATCATATTTTTGATGCCAAATCCCAAACATTAACTCTAACTAAGTTTTGGTTCTCGCGCTTTGTAAACCAAAGCTTTTCCATTAAATCTTAGTTAAAAGACTAATAAATTTCAAAAGAAATTTTCACTATTAATCGGGTTTTAAGAGCTAATGTCACTTAAAACAATGTTCCCAATTAACCCAAAACCAGCTTCCACTTAATTCAAATTATATTTATTAACTGGAAAACTTCTTTAAAACTTAGCTAAAAGATTTATTTTTTCAAATGGGTTCAAGAACAGTGTTATTTAAGACACCATCCACGACAACCCAAAATCCAATTTGATATTTAAAACTGTTGGATTTTTTTTTTTGATACAATTCTATTCAAGTTTACAATTATTTCAGGAGATTATAATTTTAGTTATTACCAATCCCTTGCAAATATTCCATCCATTTGTTAATCGTTTTAAAACATTAGAAAATAAAAAAAAATATTATAACCACTTGATTTACCTTTATAAACATTTCTTTGGTTCAAATTCATTTTTTATTTCAACTTTGCTTTTCTTTATCTTCATAACATTTCTATGATTCAACATTTCATTTTGGAACATGTTATTCATTTAAATTTCATTGGTAAAATATTTCATTACATATTTATATAATCTTAAACTTTTCATTTAGGTAAGTTTGTATATATTACAAATGAAATTTAGTACTTCACACTTTACTCTTTATTATCAAATTAACATGAGTATTTGTTTCTATTTTACTTCAACATTTCCTTTACTTTATGTTTCAATTTTAATAATATTATATTATATTTTCATTTATATTTCTCTTATTCAGTTATCGTATTTCTTTATTCACCTATTCAAAATTCATTTGATATTAATACTTACAACAAATTTTTTTATTTCATTGATTATCAACAAGGAGAGTAATTTATATAAATGGAGACTTGAGAATCTCAAATACCAATTTCTTTTCAAAACATTTTGAATTACTATATACTATAAAAAAAAATCGTATCGAAACATACTCAAGATTTCAAATTAAAATTATTTCCAAAACGAATATGTAGCAATGCTACTAAATGGTCTTCCCCACTTTGGGACTCGAAAATGAAAGTCGATGACTATGATCATCTCATCACCGAAATTTATTTCCCTGTAGCAAAATAGAGTACTTAACCAATTTCTATTTGAATATACTTCAAATATTACTACTATATTTTTTTTGCAAAACCTTGAAAAACATTTACAAATCATCGAAATTTAAAGAACTCATATTCTCCATTTAAATTCATTTGTTTTACATTTAATTATACATCATATATAAAAGGTCGATTTATTTTTATAGTCAATAGATTAAGAGTATTGACTAATTTACCATCAAATTTCAAAATTATTTATCTTACATATATAAAATATACATGAAAACAATATTGTGTTAGAATGCCTTTTCAAGTGTTTTGAAATCCCATTCGGTAGCGCTTGCAACATGCATCGACTGGAACTCCGAACTTAACTAAATAAGCCAAACAACACAATATAAAACCATTTTTTATATCAAAAGTACAAGTACGCTCCCTCGTATATATATACACTCAGAACTCATTCTAGGGTGTTACTAACCCTATCTCTAATGAGTAAATCCCAATAGAGCCAAGGTTTACTGCTAAACCATAAGCTCTGATACTAACTGTAACGACCCGGAAATCCGTACCTTTTGAATCGACAATAATCCAAACATGTCTAACTCAAAACTGTACGTATTTACAGATTGTTAAATGACGATCCACATCTGTGATGACCCCAAACCTCCGTAGAACGAAAGCTGAGATGATCATTGGAATACAACATAAATATAGCAACACATAACACAGATAACAACATAAATATAAGGATCTATAAAACAACAACATCAACATAGCAGTGGAATATGGATGTTATCAGAACACAGAATCCCAGTCACAGAGTCCTACTTATTACATCAAAATCCCAACAAAAGGAAACAAATACATAAAGCCAAAAGTACAGTTTGAAATGAAGTGGAATACGATCAAAATGTCTCAAGGGTCTAAGCAGAAATAAAGATAAAGATGAGGGTCTGCATAGTCCAGCAAAGCACCTCGATAAGCAGCAACACCAAAGCAAATAAGCAAGCTCTAAGATCAGCAACTCCAAGCAAACTAACAACCTGTCAATTGGTTGCCCGTGTGGAAAGAGGGCACCCGAATTTGCAAAGTGAAACAAAATTCGAGTCAGTCGTGGGACTGGTATGAGAAAATCTTCCTATACTAACTAATCATATGGCAAATCACAGGACCACGCCGCTAAGGCGGAACAGGTTTACTCCATTGGATTGCCAGTGCATAATTAAGTACATCGTTTAAATAACGCTATGCATTTAAAGGAAAATGAGATCGTTATAAGACCCAAGTCCCATCACACAATGCAACGCACACCAGAGGAAAGGTTTTTTCCTTATAACGATCAAAAGATGATAAATACGTCAAACGTATTACTACTAGTGTGCATATGTTTTCATAAATCATTTCAATATAAATGTATTAATCCTAGACGACATAGGTACCATATATTATGCCGCCGTATATAAGTATACAACTAAAATCGTAATGTCGTATTGGAGGATTGGTTTCCATCATGAGTCGAGGCTAGGGGCAAGCTCCTCTCCGATTCGAGACACTCTAGCAAATGCCTCAGGATCCCCCGTAGTGAATCCTTGGAAGCGGTAGGGCCGGTCCACACCTATGTGTATGGATTGGTTATGCCTGAACACACGTTTCCCGGTCCCTTTGGACCTATAGTATGACCACCAACGGCCTATAAAACACGAGGTACCTCAAAATCCATCATCCACATAAGTAAAATGTCAGCGCTGGTAGGTCCCTGACACAACTCTAGCTAGAAAGAAACGTGTGCACTCCCTACGGTCCGTATCCCGTTTTTGACTCATACCGGGGTGTGAGGCTCGTGTGGTTACGTTATACACAAAGCTACGCCTAAACAGGCCGTGCTTTGATCATTTTTCACAAGGCCTGCTTTTCAACAAAACCTTGATCATTCGCATCTTAGCGGGCCACATTGACAATTCGCGTCATGCTATCGATAACTTCTAACATATACCAGGGTGTTAAGCAGAGAATAAATTCTCTACCACCAAACAAGCATACATTAATAAAAATTGATTTAGTTACACGAAACGAATTCCAACGTCAGACGCGCGTCCATACAAGTCCGTTTTGGGTTTGAACGAAACCGTAGATACCAGAGAGGTTCTCGCTTATCCGGACAATCAACCCATACGACCGGCCAACTACTACATCAACCCTTTCCTGGGAGCAAGTCAGTCCAAGGTCTCAATAATCGTTGTCCGTTCGACGTGAAGATCTCCGGTCTTCAACATCGTCTTCTATTATTTCGATTTAAATCGTCGTTTGATTATTTGAAATGAGTTAAACTCGGCCTTTTCAAATAATCATCGCATAATTATCATTTAAATCGTTTCACGTCGTTTATATCTATTTATAACGATTTACTTCTATTTTTATTTATTTAATAATAGTGAGAATTCATTAAACGACGCTTCGGGTCGATAGACGACCCTGGCACTGTTTTTACCAAAATTTGTTTTAAACATATCTTAAAATCTAACCGTCAGATTTTGATAAATTTTATGTCGTTGGTAAGCTCTTTCCAAGACAGTCCTAACGGATCCAGTTTGGGAGAATTCAACGGTCGTATCTTTCTGTACAACCGTTTAAAGTTATGATTTCAAAACGCGAACTACCGCGCGTGTTTCGCTTAGTTTAAATTTATATTATATATAAATATATGTATACGAACCATTTTGCGATTCCCAAAGTCCATTCTTTTATTTTATAAAGTTGATATTTTTGTCCGCTAATTCTAATGCGACAAAATTATAGTTTCAACGACGTCTATTTTTATATTCGATAAACATGATATTTTCCCTTTATTCTTTTATTTACATATACAATGTAAATGTCTTTTACTTTACATTGAAAAATGTAACTTTTCTTTTATTTCTTCACATTGAAAAATAATGTTTGCTATTCTTTGCTTTACATAGAAAATGTTTCTTTTCTTTATTTCCTTTTCATTAAAAGATGTTTCTTTTCATTTTACTTTACATTAGAAAAATGTAACTTTTTATTTTATTTTACTTTACATTAGAAAAATGTAACTTTTTATTCTTTACATTGGAAAAATATAACTTTTTTTCTTTTGACTTTACATTGGAAAAATGTACATATTTTTCTCTTTTTACATTAGAAAACGTAACTTTTTTTTTATACATTGCAAATGTAAATGTTTTCCTTTTATTTTACATTAGAAAATGTTAATGTTATTTTCTTTTTAACAAAGGAAATGTTAATGTTATTTTTCTTTTCTTTTTAACAAAGAAAATGTTTTCTTTCTTTTTAACAAAGAAAATGTTTTCTTTTCTTTTTCTTTTCAACAAAGAAAATGTTTATATTTGCTTTTACACTAGAAATTAAATATATTTTCTTTTACATAAGAAAATGTTAATGTTACTTTTATTTCTTTTATACTGAAATAAATATTTTCTATAGCTTATGTAAATACCTTTCCTAGCGTCAGCATTTCTAAATAACTATATTTCTAATGCCAGTTATTTGATCCATTTCAATTATATAATATGAGGATGAAATATGTGTCACAATACTCAAATTATCACAACGGTGGTTTTGGTGTCATAATATTCAGAATAACACAACGATGGTTTTGGCGTCATAATATTCAATATAACACAATGATGGTTTTGGCGTCATAACATTCAAAATAACGCAATGATGGTTTTGGCGTCATAATATTCAAAATAACACAATGATGGTTTTGGCGTCATAACATCTATTTTAACACAACAGTATATATTGTGTCATTGTAACTATACTAACACAATGATGTAAATTGTGGTGTACTTTTGATGGATCACAATACAAGCCTCATCTTTATTTGTAAATGAAAATAAAGATCATTAAACTTACATTCTGTTATATGTAAATGAAGACAAAAATAAAAATTGTCCCTTTACTTAGTTGACAAAATGAGCACAAAATTTTGTTCTTTTATTATGTTAACAAACAACATAAAAATTTGTCTTTTTATCAAGTTAACAAAATGACATAAAACTTGTCCTTTTTATTTAACAAACAAAATTATGTAAAAATTGTCTTTTATTTTACAAACAAAATTACATAAAAATTGTCTTTTATTTTAACAAACAAAATAAATGTGAAAAATTGTCCTTTTAATTTGTTAACAAAATAATGTTAAAAATTGTCCTTTTTATTTGTTAACAAAAATGGACAGAAAATAATTCTTTTTATTTTGTCTAAAAAAATTTGTCTTTTTCTTATGTAAACAAAATAGCATAAAAATAATTTCCTTTTAATTTGTATACAAAATTTTGTCTTTTTCTTCTTTTGTAACAAGGATAAACAAAATAAAGATTTAATATTTTTATGTAAGAAATAAAAATAAAAACAAAAACGATGAGGATTTATCGGAAATGCATCAGAAGTACAGATCTAAACAAAAGTCCACAACATGATATCATACATCATCACATCAACAGATAACAAACTTAATCATCACATCACAGATAACTTACGTAACAATTTTAATTAATTTTTTTTAATTAATTAAAAATCAGAAATCTCACTTGCGTTGGAGATTTAGTCCAAATTTTCAAACAGTTCAGAAAGGCCTCATGTCAGTCCAGGAATGTAGATCTGATCTCTACGATCACACAGCTTCTGAAATTGTTAAATTTCGTTGATGTACGCATTAGTTATGGTAAGAATAAGATTGGAAATAAATTTAATTTATTAATTAAATAATTAAATTAAAAATATACCCTCTTCTTCTTGTTCAAAGTCACGGCCGTGACTTTCAACTATTGTTCAAAACTTCACCTTCAGTTTTCAGGAGCTTGGATGCACGAAACGAGGCGTCGTCAGTTGGAGGAGGTGCGGCCAGGGGAGGCGCACGTGCGCCTGGGCTGTTGGGGGGTGCGACTCAGCTATGTGGGCCCGGCGGTGGTCCAATTGCGGCGCCTTTTGGGGTTCGGGGCGAGGTCTACGGACGACTATAGGGGTGTTGGCGGGTATGGTTGGAAAGAGGAGAGAAAGCTCTCTGAAACTAGCTATAGTTTGGATTCTAATTCGAAGGGAGGTGAGAGGAATTGGGAGAGAAAGATTCGAACTGAAATAGGGGTAGCGGCGGCCTGTTTTTGAAGATGAACAGTAGCATCTGAATTAGGGTTTAATTTTCTTGTTTTTATAATATTTAAGTGTAATTTTACATTTAAGTCTAATTCTTTCAAACCGTGCTGATTTCAGCCCAACAGAAAGTGTCCCTAGGAAATAGCCTATGCTCCGGACGCAATGGAATGGGTTTCGTCAGCCCAATTGGTCGTCTCAGCTCACTTTTATTTAATTTTAAAATATAAATAATTTATTTAATTAATTCTACTATCTATAAAATTCACCGGGGTCACATACAGACCCCGAAAAATCCAGAAAAAATATATTTGTCTTTGTTATGACGATACGGTCCTAACAAAATTAATTTCGTCGAATTCTGAGACCGTTTGAAAAATGGCTATTTTTCAGTCGATTAAATTTGACTGAAATGAACAAAACACATTTTCCTTTGTCACGCTCACATATTAATTCGGAAAATTCTAAAAATTGAAACCTAGCAATAATATTATATTCCGATTCCAATGAAATTGATTTCTTCGAAAACAGAGATCATTTGAAAATTGACTATTTTCACTGGCTTTAATATTATTTAAAGATGGAATTTTTTTATTTCTGCCACATTTTTCCACCCAATAATTTAAAATAAAAATTTTAAATTGGTTCGGATTTTCCGGGTCGTTACAATCTCCCCCACTTAAGAATTTTCGTCCTCGAAAAGGAAACAAAATAAAGTAGGAACCAAGTTGGAAAATGTAAATTGATATAAACGTACCTTAGTATAAGAGTTACTCGGAGATATCCACCCTGCACTTGGGGTAAGCCTTTTTGATGCTATCTTCAGTCTCCCAAGTACAGTCTCTAGGATCCCCACTCCACTGAACCTTGACTAGGTTGATCTTCTTGTTCCTCAACACCGGGTTTCTTCGCCAATAATCTTCATCGGATCCTTCCTCACTGTCAGGTTTGGAGTAATATCCAAGACCTGTTGATTCAATTCATCCTCAATCAAATCAGGGTCATGCACATGCTTGCGGAGTTGAGACACATGGAAGACATCATGCACCCCAGGCAACCAGTCGGGCAACTGCACTCGATAAGCAAGCGTACCAATCCTTTCGAGGATAGGAAATGGACCAATGAACCTTGGCGCCAATTTCCCAGTCTTCCCAAAACGAATCACGCCCCTCAATGGAGAAACCTTCAGATATACTCGATCACCAACAGAGAATTCTAAGTGTCTTCTTCGCTGATCTGCATAACTCTTCTGTCGGCTCTGAGCAGCCAACAGGCGCTTCTTAATCAAGTCAACCTTGTCCGATGCTTCCCGAACCATGTCGGGACCCAAGACTAATCGATTGCCTGGCTCCACCCAACATGTCGGGGACCTGCATGGTCTGCCATATAGTAACTCAAACGGTGACATTCCCAAGCTGGCTTGGTAGCTATTATTGTAAGAGAACTCTACCAGGTATAAATGGTCCTCCCATGAACCACCATAGTCAAGAATGCACGCTCGCAACAAGTCTTCTAAAATGCGGTTCACCCTCTCAGTCTGGCCATCTGTCTGAGGGTGATAAGCTGTGCTCAGATTCAACTTAGCACCGAGTTCTTCTTGGAAGGCTTCCCAGAACTTGCTCGTAAATATTGGATCCCGATCACTGACAATGCTTCTTGGGATCCCATGCAGTCTGACAATCTCTTTAAGATAAAGCTGCGCCAAACTCCGAGCTGTTCTGTTGGACTTGACAGGTATAAAATGGGCAGACTTTGTTAAGCGGTCAACAATTACCCATATACTATCGTTCCCTTTTCTGGTACGGGGCAAACCATCAATAAAGTTCATAGAAATTTCCTCCCACTTCCAGCTTGGAACTCCTAGCGGTTGCAATAGACCTGCTAGCTTCTGCTGATCACTTTTGACTTGCTGACAAGTGGGACATCTAGAAACATAAATAGATATATCTCTCTTCATGGATCTCCACTATAATGTGCGCTTGAGGTCTTGATACATCTTGCTCACCCCTGGATGAATACTGAGCTTAGATTTGTGGCACTCATCCATAACTTCCCTTCTGAGCTCAGGAATGTACGGAACACAAATTCGGCCTGAAAGCCTCAGAACCCCTCTGTTGTCAATTTGGAAGCTAGTGGATTCGCCATCTTGAATTCTTTTGATAATCCTATGAATAAATTTATCATTCTTCTGGAGAGCAGAGATTTTATCAATCAGAGTAGAAGTTATAATGAGGTTGGCGAGAAGGAGTTTGTCGCCCTCGGCATTCTTTCTACTGAGCGCATCGGCTACAACGTTGGCTTTCCCTGGAGTATATAGGATAACAAAATCATATGATGCAAGAAATTCAACCCAGCGTTGCTGCCTCATATTCAAATCTCTTTGGGTAAAAAGATGCTTCAAGGATTTGTGATCCGTGTATACTTCGAACTTCTCACCCAAGAGATAGTGCCTCCATATTTTAAGAGCAAATACAATGGCCATTAGCTCAAGATCATGAGTGGCGTAATTCTTTTCATGCGGTTTCAATTGGCGGCTAGCATATGCGACCACCTTACCTTGCTGCATCAGCACCGCACCAATACCTTGCTTAGAAGCGTCGGTCCAGACTGTCAAATCCTGATTGCCATCTATAATGGTCAACACAGGAGCATTGGTCAACCTCCCTTTTAGATCTTGGAAAGCTTTCTCGCATTCAGGCATCCAAATAAATTTTGTATGCTTCTTGGTTAGGTTTGTCAATGAGCAAGCTATCTTCGAAAAATCTTTGACAAATTTCCGATAATAGCCAGCCAGCCCTAAGAAACTTCTGACCTTTGTGGGAGTTCGAGGCTGCTTCCAGTCTTGGATGGCTGAGATTTTTCCTGGATCAACTGAAATGCCTTCTTTTGATACGACATGTCCGAGGAATTTCACCTCTTCTTGCCAGAATATGCATTTGGAGAATTTGGCTTTTAGCACATTTCTACGCAAAATCTCCAAGACTTCCTTCAGATGTTGTTCGTGCTCAGCAGTGGATTTAGAAAAGATGAGGATGTCATCGATGAACACGAGCACAAATTTATTTATAACATCTCTGAAAACCCTATTCATCAGATCAACAAAATATGCTGGAGCATTACATAGACCGGAAGGCATTACCAGCCATTCATAAAAGATATCCGGCCCTCTGAAAGCAGTTAGAGGCACACATTCTTCTGCGATGCGAAGTTGATGGAAGCCTGTAGCTAAGTCCATTCTAGAGAAAACTCGCGCCCCATGCAAGCGGTCGAGCAAGTCATCAATACGAGGCAGTGGGTATTTGTTCTTCAGAGTTTGTTTGTCGAGATCACGGTAGTCCACACATAACCTGAGGGTACCGTCTGATTTTGGGACAAACACCACTGCTGCGCCCCATTCTGAGAAGCTAGGCCTGATCAGACCCTTAAACAAAAGCTGCTTGGTTTGATTTCTCAGCTCTTCTTTTTCTTTGGGTGACATTCTCCGAATAGGATGCACGACAGGCCTTGCATTCGGAGCCAAGTCAATTCTGAAGTTGATTTCTCTGTGTGGGGGTAAGCTTTCAACTTCCTTGAACACATTAGCATAATCTCTGACAATAGGAATTTCTTCAATAGAAGTAGGAGTGACTTCTAGAGAGGACCAGAATTCTTTTCTGTCAGTGGCTGAGTCATGGCATGGTATAGTAACATTTCCAAGCTCAACTTTAACCCTGATAATCCTTTCAGCACATACTAACATAGCCTCATACTTGGTTAGCCAATCCATTCCCAGTATGATATCATAACCGGAAAAACTCATGATGATCAGGTCAAAAGGAAATTGATATCGAGAATAGGAAATGGGCACTCTACAATATTGGTCGAGAATGAGAGATCCTCCTATAGGACTATGAGCTTCCTTAAGTTTTCGAGGTTTCAGTTTTAACTTTTTAATGATGTCAGAAGAAATAAAACTACGTACTGCACCGGTGTCAAATAGGACAGTAATAGGGATGTTTTTAATGTTAAGAGTACCACTTAAAACATCAGGTGTACCTGGGCCCTCGGTAGGAGCTGGTGTAGTCGTACCCTCATAAACATGTGTCACCTGAGCATCTTTCAACAATGGGCAATTCGGCTTGATATGCCCCTTCTGGTGGCAGTTGTAGCAATCCAGGTTGCGGTGAGGATTCTGGCCACTATTCTGAGAATTCTGACCCTAATTCTGAGAGCTCTGACCACGGTTCTGACTGGGGCCTGAATCATTTCTCTTGACTCTTTTAGGCGCTTTACACTCGTAATCAAAGTGCCCAGTCTTGCCACAATTAAAGCATGTCAACTTGCTCCGGTCTCTCTTCTTCCCCTGTGGCTTTGCAGCTGAAGAATTTCCTGTCTCTGATTTCTTGCTAGTCTGCTCCTTCTGGCTATTATTCTGATTCTTTGCTCTCTCTTGTTGGGCAGACTCATCATTTTCTTCGTAGCGGCTGGCAAAGGTGATAACTTCATGGAAGGGAAGATCGATATGAGCTGTAACCCTATTCAGATACTTTGTAGCGAGGCCCTTAATGAATTTCTTGTTCTTCTCAGTTGGGTCCTGAATTTGGTTAGGGGCATAACGGGAAAGCTCATCAAATTTCATCGCATATTCAGCAACTGCAATATTTCCTTGTTTCAGATTGACAAATTGTTCACGAAGGCGTTCTCTTGCTTGTGGAGGGATGTATTTCTCATTGAAAAGTTTTTTGAATTTTGCCCAGGACATGTTGGCTACATCATTTCCAATCTTAACGGTGTCCCACCAGTGCTCAGCTTGATCTTTGAGTTGCCATGCTGCCAGGAAACGCTTTCTCTGATCCTCAAGTTCCATCCCTTCTAAGATCTTCTCACAATTCTTGAGCCATGACTCTGCTTCAACAACAGACTCTCTACCAGTGAAAGGAACTCCGCCCAAGTTTTTGAATTTCTTTGACATCCGTTCTAGGTCGAATGGCTGTGCGACCCTGGGGTCGGGCTGCTCATGAATGGGCTCTTCTCTGGGTGGCCCTCTAGCTCCACCTCTCCCTCTTCCACGGGTTCTAGCTCTAGTACTCATAATGAATTAGTCTGTAACATCAAGAGGAGAGTCAGACCAACAGAAATGAAAATTTTTCAAAGGAAAGGCTAAGAGGTGAAAATGATGTAACGACTGATAAATATGTGCTATTATGTTATGCTCACTCTAGGACTTTAGTCCTATCTCTAATGAGATGTATTGCTATAAATATGTTATATCCCAAAACTAAGGTTAAACCAAAGCTCTGATACCAACTGTGATGACCCCAAACCTCTGTAGGACGAAAGCTGAGATGATCATTGGAATACAACATAAATATAGCAACACATAACACAGATAACAACATAAATATAAGGATCTATAAAACAACATTAACATAGCAGCGGAATATGGATGTTATCATAACACAGAATCCCAGTCATAGAGTCCTACTTATTACATCAAAAATCCCAACAAAAGGAAACAAATACATAAAGCCAAAAGTACAGTTTGAAATGAAGTGGAATACGATCAAAATGTCTCAAGGGTCTAAGAAGAAATAAAGATAAAGATGAGGGTCTGCATAGTCCAGCAAAGCACCTCGATAAGCAACAACACCAAAGCAAATAAGCAAGCTCCAAGATCAGCAACTCCAAGCAAACTAACAACCTGTCAATTGGCTGCCCGTGTGGAAAGAGGGCACCCGAATTTGCAAAGTGAAACAAAATTCGAGTCAGTCGTGGGACTGGTATGAGAAAATCTTCCTATACTAACTAATCATATGGCAAATCACAGGACTACGCCGCTAAGGCGGAACGGGTTTACTCCATTGGATTGCCAGTGCATAATTAAGTACATCGTTTAAATAACGCTATGCATTTAAAGGAAAATGAGATCGTTATAAGACCCAAGTCCCATCACACAATGCAACGCACACCAGAGGAAAGGGTTTTTCCTTATAACGATCAAAAGATGATAAATACGTCAAACGTATTACTACTAGTGTGCATATGTTTTCATAAATCATTTCAATATAAATGTATTAATCCTAGACGACATAGTGATTGACATAGAAATGTGTTTATTTTATGCTCTTATTTCTTATCTTTTGTATATAAATAAATATTACTTGGGTATTGTTTTGTTACTTTTACAGATATTCCAACCCAGCCTGCATGCAACCAGGAAAGTAGAGAAATAGAGATGAAATTGATATATATTTACATTTTGAAGAATTGTAGATGAAGATCTCACATCTAGTTGCTGTTGGACAAGAAAGGGATTGACAAAAAGGCTTTCCACATCACAAATCAATGAAGAAGTGTCAAGGAAGCAAGAGGAAAAGAGAAAAGGCCCAAATTTGCTTTATTTATCTAAGGCCCATTTATGTTTCTCATTGTAAACTAATTAGTGATGTAATGACCAGGCCCAGTTATCATTAGGGTTAGGGTTAGGGTTTGGCTATCTACCCTATATATACCCTTGTAATATCATTGTAGCCACCATCATATATCTCATTCTATTCTCTTCTTCATTAATAAAATTCATTTTTCTTTTTATTTTCTGCAATTTTCTATTTCTTAGAAATTATTGTTGTCTACACGATTAGATTCGGTAGAACACTATTTGTATTCTGCATTTCTTTTCATTAGTGATTGACCGTCTGATTGGATTCAGCGGTAATCCTAATTTTATTTCCTGTTGTTATTTATATTCTGCACTTTTATTTTCTGTATTTTAATCGCGTTCATAGGTTAAATTGGATTTGATTAGATTTGAATCTGATTCATAGTTTCATTGCTTTTCCATTGAAATTGTGATTTGATCGTTGGTTCAGTTAGATCTGTTCTGAATCAAATTACAGTTTTAATTTTGTTTTGTTTTACTTTCAAAATCAACCTCCAAAGTTTTGTCTAACTCGCCCAAGAGATTAGATAAATAATTTGATTTAATTCACCTCCCTGTGTTCGACCTGTATGCTACACACCTGTATGCTTGCAGAATTTATTACAAATGTCGCGCTTTTCTAATTCATAGACTAGCGTCGATCAAGTTTTTGGCGCCGTTGCCGGGGAGGCAATAGTTAAATTTTATTATTTATTTAATTCGGATTCGTGTTAGTTTTTGTTCATATTTCCCTTTTGTGTTCATATTTATTTTAAAAAAAAAAATCTTTATTGGATAGATTTGGTATTGTTCCATGATATCGTAATCTTCCAAATAAGAAAAAAAAAGTTGATTGACAAATTTCGTTGGATTTGTTTCCATCTTCGTTTTCCTTGCAGTTTTCTTTCCATTGCTTTCCTTTCACAAAAATTCATAAAAAAATAAAAAAAATCCTTTTGCAAATTTTTTTCCCTTTCTTGCCTTGTGCATCTTCTGTCCCTCTTTTTCTTTTCAATTGTCTTTCTCAATTTCTTCCCTTTTTATTCCAATCTATTCTTTCTCCTTTTCAATTTGTTCCCCTTTTACATTTTTCTTCCTTTATACTTTTACAAAGAAAAAAAGAAATCCCTTTCTCTTCATATTTCTTCTTTCTTTCTTCTGTTTTTCTTCATCCCCCTTGCCAAACAGATCTTCTACAAACCTCACCTCGCAAATTTCCCATCACCTTCAACAAGTGATCCACGCAAATTCCAGATCAATTCCCAGTCCTCTTCACCTCTGCCAAACCATACCACAACCATCATTCCCCTTGGTGCTCAAAAGCCAACTGAATTTCAATCATCCCTTCCACAATCAAAAACACCAAACTTCCCCGAACATCAGACAATTTGAAGCTTCGAACAGTTGGCTTTCCACCAAGACCAAAAAGACATCTTCACGCACCCTTTACTATCTTACCCACTGCAAACAATTCACCCCCAACCCACAAACGCACCTTCACCTTCTGTCAGTACTGCAACCATCCTCCACCGAAAAACACCCTTCTCTCCTGTCCAAACACCCAATAACACTTCATGCAATTCCCATAGGTGAAATCAAAGACCGGGATTTGATTTTGAAACCACTTCTGCAACACAATTTGAATCCAATTCAAAATCAAAACCACAAAACAACCTGAATCGAGAACCCTATTTCAGCTTCGCACCAATTCGATACACCATTTCGAACTAAAAGCCCGATCTGAAACCCAATGAACCACCTCAAACCAAATTCTAACCCAATTTGATTTCCAGAGAAAAAAAGGGAACAAATTGAGAAAGGGGCGTGAGTTATATTTTTTTTTTTTCGGGTTCAATCGCCATCTTTACAAGGAAAGGGAGGTTTCTTTCGGCTGTAGAAGAAAAGAAATAGGCATCTGAGACGTTTTGTTTTATACGTTTGGATTTATATTGAGTGGATGTTGACATTTTCTTTTGAGGTATTTGGTTAAGGCTAGTGAATGTTGAGTTCCTGATGGTGCGCGAATTAAGTTGGTTTACTTTCAGGGAATAGGGTCAGATCGATTGTTTCCAACTTATGTTTTGACTTCTTTTCCTAATTTAATTCTTGCTTAATTTCTTCTCTTCCTAATTCAGTTCTCTCCAGTTTTAATTTTTTTTTCTTTTGTTTTAAAGTCGATTTAGTTTTTTTTTTCTTTTACTTGCTCTCTCTTCTCTCAAACAAAAAAAAAAAACCAAAAAAAAAACAAGGGACAAAGCGAAGGAACAAAGATTCAGGCAAACAAGTAGGAAAATTCAAAAATCAACCAGAGGACAAAACAGTGGAGTTCGAATTGTTAACGCTACTCAAATACTCTGGACGGACAGCCATACCCCACGGTAATATTTTTCTAAACTCTACAGGTGCTGAAGCTGCTTTGGAAAATATATAGACAATTGTTGTAAAAAAAATCTGCAGGGGCAGCGGCTTTGAATGTACAATTTTTAATTTTTGCAATTATTTTGTATGATTTCTGCAATTTTTATTCATTCTGTTAAGGGCAATACCCTAATTCACATAAGGTGAGGGATTTCATCACCCTTTCCTTAGCCCACAAATTGCATTTCATCGTAGAATCTGACTAATAATAACGGTTAGACGTTGGACTTAAGGGAGTCATGGGCTCATTTAGGGCTTAATTGTATGGTGATAGTCGATTCATTTGGAACGAATTATTTCTTGGTGTCTAGACTACGGCAGAGAAATAACCGTTTATAAATATTACGGTGGTTCGTAAATATTATATCGGTTGTTACTCTGAAGGTACTTAAACCTTCGGCTGCATTGCTAGGGTGATTCCTGGTGCACCGATAACTCCTGTCCGTTAACTGGCTGAGAAATCTTTTGATCTAAGTAATCAAACGTGTCACTTTATAATTTTGGGTTAGGAGCCAATAAGGACAGAAATTTCATTGTAGCTAATTTTTGTGCTTGCATTTAACAACAATGATTAAAAAAATTGTTAGCCAACAAAATTGTCCTAGGGGTTCTCGTATCAACCAAAACTTCCCAACCGAATAGGATCAAAATCGAGTGAATCTAAACTTTCCAAACTTTGGAGATCAAAACCAAATAAATCAAAATTTTCAAAACCTCAATATCCAAATGGATAGACCCTTGTCTCTTCGTGATCGATGTTATCCTACTAGGACCGTTCAACCATCTGTCATTGTGTTCCCACCAGTTGAAGGAAACAATTTTGAGCTAAAACATTCTTTTATCCAAGGGGTACCAAAATTTACTGGGTCTGAAAATGCTTATGAATTTCTGAGTGAATTTGAATTGTATGCCTCCACAACAAAAATGCAACAACTATCTAACGAATCGATCAAGCTAAGGCTAATTCCATTTGCACTACTTGAAAGCGCTAAAAGATGGCTAAATTCTCTTCCACGACATTCCATTAGAAGTTGGGATGAATTTGTCACTGCATTCTTGAAAAAGTTTTTCCCTTTCCGTAAAACTCTAAAAATCCGAACCGAGATAAATCAATTTTGTCAAAATGAGGGGGAAACTTTTTCAAAATACTTTGAGAGATTCAACCAACTATTATATAGTTGTCCTCATCATGGAATTCTAAAAGATCACTTATGTCAAATTGCATATGAATGGCTAAACTATCAGACTAGAACTACACTAGAATCAATGTGTGGAGGAGACTTTATGTCTAAAACAGCCGATGAAGCTTGGTGGTTTTTAGAAGATTATTCTGAAAAGGACATGCAGTGGGAATCGATTCGTGTTCCCATTCGTACTTCTACTAGAGGAGTGCATGTCGTGGACCCAAGTCAAATTCGCTTAGAAAATCAAACTCCTCAAGCCGGAGAAGGGTCACCCCACTATTACTCTCAAGACCAAGCCAATGCCATAGCTCAAAATATTCCTTACTCATCCACGTACAACCCTGGTTGGAGGAACCACCCAAATTTTTCCTGGTCAAACCCCAATAATTCGGCTAACCCATCTCACGTGCAACCCTTTATTCCCAATCAGAATTACCAAGCTCCTTCTTCCAATTCTCAAACATCTCAAGCTTCACCTCAATCCAAACAACCTTATAGGCACCCCAATTTTCAATCATCAAACCAATCCTCTCAATCTTCTCTACCATTACAAGAAATTGTGCGTCTAGAAAAACAGTTGAGCTCTTACGAAGCCAAAATAAACTCGCAAGACGCTAAACTGGACCAAATGATGAATATGATAAAGGAAATGGCGAAAAATAATGAGAGGGGAAAATTGCCTAGTCAACCCGAGGTGAATCCAAAGTATAACTCTCATGCTGTAAATTCTTGTGAGGACGAAAACCATAATCCAGTCAATGCTATTACAACCCTTCGATCTGGAATGAGGATTGATAATAACGTGAGCGACCCTGACGAACCTTCTAACTCGACCCCAATCCCTAATCTTGATGATCACCCATTGGCTTCGAATGCCAATTTCTCTAAACCTCAAGTTTCCTTAAATGTTGGCAATCCCAACAATTCTTCTTCCAGTGTCGGCAAACCCGACCCCCCTTCGAAAATTAATGTTGGCAATACCAACATTCCATCTTCTATGACCTTACCACCTTCTATTTTCTTGGATAAATCTTCTCCCTCGAATGATGAAACTGATCACAAAGTCGAAAAACCAATAGCTCCATTTCCCCATAGGCTCAACAATAAGAAGAAAGCAGCAAATTTTGATAAAATTTTGGAAATTTTCAAACAAGTCCGTGTGAACATTCCTCTCTTAGACACCATTGAACAAATTCCTCAATATGCTAAATGTCTTAAGGAATTGTGCACACAAAAACGTGCGACTAATGTCCCAAAAACCGCCTTTCTAACTGCTAATACAAGCTCTGTTCTTTCAAATCTTGCCCCAGTCAAGTACAAAGACCCTGGCTGCCCTACGATTGATTGCAAAATAGGAGACACCCATATCTTTCGTGCCCTACTCGACCTTGGTGCCAGTGTCAACCTTCTCCCTTATACTGTCTATCGTCAACTTGGACTAGGGGAGATTAAACCAACAAACATCACACTTCAACTAGCCGATCGATCTGTCAAAAAGCCATTGGGAATTATCGAAGACGTCTTGATACAGATCGAACAGTTTTACTTCCCTGTCGATTTTATAGTTCTAGAAACAGAGCCTGTCTCAAATCCCAAAGTTCAAATACCAATGATCTTAGGACGCCCTATCTTAGCAACCTCTAATGCTGTCATTAATTGTAGGAATGGTCAGCTTTGACTTTCCTTCGGGCACCTAACCATTGAGCTAAACATCTTTAATCTCAACAAACAACCTAGGGATTTTGAGATCGATGAAATTGACATGATTCAAACCACAGTTGATGAAACCTCTAGTGACACTTCTGAAGCCTTGAAAATGTGTCTTGACCATTTCGACTCTGATTTCGATGAACTCGAATACATTTCTGAACTAAACAAAATTCTTGACTCCGACACTTCGTGTAACACCCCACCTCCGCCAATGCCACTCTTGCAAGGACATTAGCTTTGGAGGGGTGTTAAACAAGGTATACATGCATGTAGATATCACAAGACAGAACATATAAGTAAAACAGAGTAGTAAAGCAGCGGATAAAACTTAGCATTTCAAAACTATAGTCATGTTACAACAAAGTACTTGGTCATTATTTTCCAACAACAAAGTCTAGATAAAAGCATAAACTGAAAAACTGAAATACATAAAGTACTATCCCCAAAATGAAGTGATAAACCATAGCTAGCTCAATGTCCAAAACCGTACATGAGCAAATCCAGTAAGCAAGCTGTAAAGATCCAAGCTAAGCTCCAATGTTCCCAACCTGAGAACCTGAGGGGGGGGGGGGAAACGGAAGAAAAGAGGCAAAAGAAAACAGGTCAGTCAAAAAGACTGGTAAGCCCTACTACTATCTGTCTATGAACTAGTAAAGTTAACTGGCATGAGAAGCTGAGATGAACATAAGGATAACAACATACTGGCATGAAGATTAACTAACAAGATAGATAAAGGTGTCATCGCATAATTAAGGTTAAGTTTTGCACCATGGGTGTACTAGCATTCTAACATGTCAAGTAAAAACAAGAATTGATCCCTTGGCCCAAGCTTGGCCCATCATCATGAGGTGACCTAAATTAAGGTCCAACTACACGGTCTAGTTGATCGGCTCCCTATAAGCCTAACTCGTCAAGTGTCGGTGTCATACGGCCCAAACATGCAATGTAGTTAAACTGCGCTAGGTACACCTTAGGGTGTATCAAGTCCTAGGGTGTCAACCTCAGACACGAATCAAGTATGCGCAGTCTAGATCTACTGATATCCGTGCCTGATTCTCCAACTCCGGACTATGTGCACGACCATAGTCCGCCTGGACCTACACCGGCGTACCTACTCAGCCGTCGTTTTGGTCGCTTACATGTCAGCCCAGTAATCGTGCCCCACCCTAGCCTAGTCCTAGGGTCTTATGATACTATCAAGAGGGTTACTGCTGAAAAGGACCACACAACTAGGGTTTCCTTAACGGGTTAAATGTGGTTAACCCGATCCAAACATGGATTAAATTGGTTAAGTATACCCAAGGTTCGTGACTTAACCCCGATTAACCCATCCAGCCCAAATTGATTAAGTATTAAGTGGACCATGACTTAACCCTAATCAGGAGGCATTAATTAACTTAATGTGCTTTAACCTCTCACATTAGACTTTGTTGTGGTTACTAGTTAAGCCGGGCGGGTCCGGGTAGCTTTACACCACAACTTGGTCTAACCTCGGGTTCGAGCACAACATGACCAACTTCTCACATTGGGTCCTATTGTTTGTAACCACTAGTTAAGCCGGGCGGGTCCGGGTAGATTTATGCTACAAACTCAACCCAACCTCGAGTTGGCCACACTCATATTTTCTAAGTGTCATGTCCATTATGTTTCCAAAACATAATTACAAGTTAACATATCACGTTATGTTATAAAAATCATGTTCATGTCATAATTTTACCCAACCCCAACGTAATCCCATCGTTTACATAATCGCAACAATGCATAAAGGGTAAAATAGTGAACTTGGCATAATCATGACAAAAAGGTGTTGAAGCCACAAGTTTATCATGGTGGCATATGAGATGTACATATGTTCATATACTTGCATGTTGCATTGTTAGGCTTCAAAAGCATGCATAAAACCAAACTTATCATATGAGTGATACATGGTGATAAATGACATGTAGAAGTTGCTAGAAGTTCGCATTTAGCCTCACATGCAAGTTATCATAAGGGATATGATAACTTTCATGTTGCCAAAATGCAACCTTTGATATAAAGCTTGGAGCTTTATGCTCACAACATCAAGTTTAACTTGATAACATAGCAATATGTGTCATATATAATGATTAAACCAACTTGCATAGCATAATGATGAACCAAACTTGCATATCATAATAATCAACCAAACTTGCATATCATAATGATCAACCAAACTTGCATATCATAATGATCAACCCCAAACTTGCATCATTCATTTAACTTTAGAGTTCAATAAAAAGAAAGTAGAAAAGGGCTTACTACGCTATGAAGACACAAATGAATATTTATTATAAAGATTGAGACGAAGCCCTTATGCAAGCACCAAAATATGAAAGCCCCAATTGAAAAACCCTTGCGCCAAATCAATAAAAATCCTTGCTTTGAAATAGAAA
The DNA here is from genome assembly GCA_030737875.1 of Allium sativum. Classification (NCBI taxonomy): domain Eukaryota; kingdom Viridiplantae; phylum Streptophyta; class Magnoliopsida; order Asparagales; family Amaryllidaceae; genus Allium; species Allium sativum. The sequence goes on along the minus strand of CM060925.1, from coordinate 297,282,135 downwards.
TGTTGCAACTTGACTTGAATGCAAACTAAGAACACTCATACAAGTTTGAAAGCACTTGTATGACCTCACAATCTCTCATAGAAATAGGCTTAGGAATTTTAGCATGAGAGTGGAGGCCATGAGAGGAACAAATTTGACATAGTTTAGTTGTAGGATTGAATAATGGTGATTTAGGCTAGGTTTAGGGGTCTTTTTATAGAGGATTAGGATACTATTAGCCATAGGATTAACCCTAGATTCAATCCAAGCCATCAAAGCATGTCTTGGGGAAGAAGTCAAGTGTAGGAACCATCTAGGGCCTTTAGATTAAAGCTGAACCATGAGAACCATTCAAATGCAAAATCTGCATTTGAGCGAATCGGCCCATGGGTTGACAGCTAAACACCCTGGATTAACCCCTAGTCGACCCAGCGAGCTCGGGTCGACCTCAAAAATCGGCCGGTTCAGTTATTCCCCTCTCCCAATTCGCTGTTTTGAACATTTTTGCATATTTATTTATTTAATTTTCAATTATATATATATATATCAATATATATATATATATATTTCTCTGCGCAACCCATTTCACTTAGTTAAGTATACTTTAATTTGTGAATTTTTATGTTCAAATTATGGGGTGTTACATTCTCCCCTCCTTAAAGGATTTCGTCCCCGAAATCTCCAAGTTAGGAAGAACGTATCCTACTATCCATCATCCATCTACTCAAAACATCATCCACGTGCAGTCATTGTCCTTAAAGGATTCTAAATGTTGTATGATCATATGCAAAGGTGTGTGTATATGTACTTATCTAATGCAAAAATCAGGCGGTTACTGATACAGTAAACCTCCTTAATGCAAAATATGTTAGTGAAATGAGTCCATATGTATGCAAATTCCTAACATAATTTATAATCTCTACATGAGTGCACATAATATTCATCCATATGCAACATCCACGTGATAGCTCAACAAGTTTCATCCATGAATAAGTATAAGCACTCATGCATATGCAACATGAAAGTGTTTGAGCCGATCTTAGTGCCTAATGTGTATCATGCATCCACGAGTATCCACGTGCAAACACTTGCAACCACTTGCAACCATCAAGCATAACATGTTTCAAATACATGTTTCAACCAAGGGTTTCTACCTAAGGTTCTCATGAAAAGATCTACGAAACAAGATAAACTAGATAAACGCAGATAAAAAGAAAGATATGCTAATTAGGAAAAGAGATCGAGAATGTACCCTCAAAAAGAAATGGATAAAGCCCACGCATCTTCTCCTCGGTTTCCCAAGTTGCATCTTCGTCGGCTTCACCCCACTGAACTTTCACCAACTTGACCTCTCGATTCCTTAGCTTCTTGATCTCTGTTCCCAAGATACGAATCGGAGCTCTTCTCAAGGTTGCTTCTTTCTCTACCTCAATGTCTTCAAGAATGCTTGGTTCAACCACCTCAGCGGACTCATGTAGGCACTTTCGAAGATGCGAGACATGAAAGACATTATGCACTCCGGCTAGCTTCTCGGGCAATCCCACCTTATAGGCCATCTTTCCAATTCTCTCTATGATAGGTAAGGGTCCTACGAACCTTGGTGCCAGCTTCCCCGCTGCTCCAAAACGTACCACATTTCACAAAGGAGAAACCTTCACGAAAACCATGTCTCCCACTTCGAATTCCAAATCTGCCCTTCGCTTGTCAGCATAGGATTTCTGTCTATCTTGGGCCGCTTTCATCCTTCTTCTTACTAATTCAACTTTCTCGGATGTGTCTCGTATCATATCGGGCCCAAGTATAAGTCTATCTGTTGTCTCCCACCAACAAGATGGTGACCTACACGGCCTCCCATATAAAGCTTCAAATGGTGCCAACCCTATGCTGGCTTGATAGCTATTATTATAAGCAAATTCTACAAGAGGAAGGTGGTCTTCCCAAGTACCACCGAAGTCGAGAACACAAAGCCTCAAGAGATCTTCTAGAACTCTATTCACCCTTTCGGTTTAGCCATCCGTCTGGGGGTGATAGGTTGTACTCAAATTCAATCGCGTACCCATCGCTTCTTGCAAACTGTTCCAGAACTGGCTAGTGAAAATCGGGTCACGATCGCTAACTATGCTAGAAGGAACTCCATGCAACTGCACTATTTCTCGGAGATAAATAGACGCCAGCCCTAATGCGGTCCTCTTGCTCTTTACTGGGATGAAGTTAGCACTCTTCGTAAGTCTGTCAACCATGACCCATATGCTTGTGTTCCCTCTCCTTGACCTAGGCAACCCATCCACAAAATCCATAGAAATACTCTCCCACTTCCATTGTGGGACCTCCAATGGATGTAATAGCCCACCTGGTTTCTTTGACTCGGCCTTCACTTGTTGGCACACCATGCACCTTGAAACATACTCTGCCACATCTTTCTTCATTCCATCCCAAAAGAAACTGCGCTTCATATCTCTATACATCTTATCTCCTCCCGGATGTATAGTCATCTTCGAGTGATGCGCTTCTTCAAGAACTCTATGGACCAAATCTCCCACCCGAGGAACACATAATCTCCCATCACGCCTTAGCCATCCTTTATCATCAATAGTATATCTGGCAAGGTGACTAGACGTCTCACCCCGAATCAACTTGTCCATAACTTCGACTATCTGTAGATCTTCCCTCTGCGAAGCCCCAACTTGATCAAGAAGTGTGGGTCTAAGCTCAAGGGATGCTAATGAACTCGTCATCAACTCAACAGCCGTCGTGAAATCAAAGGTTGCCAAGAATTCCAAGTTCTTCATCTCAATGAACAAGGGGCTTAAAGTCAATCTCCTTCTGCTTAGTGCATCCGCCACAACATTACCCTTTCCAGGGGTATAAGCTATCTCGAAGTCATAAGATGCCAAAAATTCCATCCACCTTTGCTGCCTTAGATTCAGATCTTTTTGCGAGAAGAGGTATTTGAGTGACTTGTGATCAGTATACAACTCAAACCTTTCGCCTAGAAGATAGAGGCGCCAGGATTTGAGTGCAAAGACGATCGCCGCTAATTCCAAATCATGAGTGGGATAGTTCTTCTCATGAACTTTAAGTTGCCTACCCCCATAACATATCACTCTTTCCTCTTGCATCAGAACAGCTCCTAACCCCGTGCCACATGCATCTGTGTACACGGTAAACATCTTACCACTATCGGGTAATGCCAAAACTGGAGCTGAGGTAAGGGCTCTTTTGAGCTTTTGAAAAGCAAGCTCACACTCCAAGTCCCATGCAAAGACTAAGTTCTTCTTCGTCAACTTAGTGAGAGGGGCCGAAATCTTAGCGAAGTCTCTGACGAACTTCCTATAGTAGCCCGCCAAACCGAGAAAGCTTCTTACTTCGGTCGCATTCCTAGGAGTCTTCCAATCTTGAACCACAACCACTTTCGCGGGATCCACCGCTATGCCTTGCTTAGAAACTATATGTCCAAGAAACTGAACTTCCCTTCTCCAAAAATGACATTTGGAGAACTTGGCTTTCAACTGATGCGCTCTAAGCGTATCCATCACTTCCTTGAGATGTCTGGCATGTTCTTCCTCGTCCTTTGAGAAGATCAGAATATCATCCACGGAGACAACAACAAACTTGTTGAGGAACTCCCTGAACACCCTACTCATCAAGTCTACGAAGTAGGCGGGTGCATTAGTCAATCCGAATGGCATGACAAGCCATTCAAAGAATCCATCCGGAGTCCTAAACGCAGTTTTATCAATGCTATCCTTAGCTACTCTAAGCTGATGGAATCCGGTGGCTAGATCGAGCTGAGAGAAAACAGAAGCACCTACAAGCTGGTCAAAGAGATCATCAATCCTCGGTAACGGGTGCCTATTCTTCTTTGTCAGCTTGTTCAACTCTCGATAATCAACACATAGACGAAGCGAACCATCCGCCTTAGTAGCGAATACCACCGGAGCACCCCATTCAGAAATGCTTCGTCTAATAAAACCCTTCTCAAGCAGCTCCTTGATTTGCTTACTGAGCTCCCTTCTCTCACGAGGGGCCATGTGCCTAACGGGCAATGATACTGGCTTGGCATTATCAACTAGATAAATGCGGAAATCTATCTCTCGTTTAGGGGGTAACCCCTTAACTTCTTCAAAGACATCAGGATAGTCTCGGACCACCCTTACAGATTGCAGATCATCGATGGACGAGTCGAGAGATTCAAGATAGCATAACATGACCTCTAGGGTTACAAGAAATTTCTAGGGTATTACTGAGGCGGGTCATGAGCCTCACCACCCTATGTTCACAATCGAGAATGGCTCCATAACTGGACAACCAATCCATGCCCAAGATTAACCCATATCCCGTGAACCCGAGAAAATAAGCATTACACGTGAATTCTACAGCCAAGATAGAAATCTTCAAATCCACACAAATCATAGATAGATGGGCGGAACCCCCAACTGGATTTGAAACACAAACGGGATCCTCAACTAAGCTAGTACTTAGGTGCAAACTTTCAACAATGTCAGAAGAAATAAAACTATGCGATGCGCCAGAATCAAATAAGGTACCAATAGGATAATCAGAAATATAAACAAGACTTTCTACAGAAATGCTACCTCGATCCTGAACTGGAGCGGTGTTGAGAGCATGCACTTGCCCTCCAGAAGGTCCTGCACGCTGATTCTGCCCTTGCTTCTTGGGGCAATCCTTGCTAAAATGTCCGGTCTCTCCACAATGAAAGCATTCGCCCGACTTCCTCTTCCTTTTCTTACAGTCTTTAGCTATGTGCCCTACATTCCCACAGTAGTGGCATTTTCTTGGGTCCTTTGCCTTGGCCTTGTTGCCCTTGTTGTTCTTGTTGTTTTTGTTGTTCTGATTGCTCTGATTTCCTCCCCACTTGGAGTCTGTCTTCTTGGCTTGGGTCTCATTAGCCTTCACTTCCTTCTTGCCATTCTTATCGTCTCCTTGAAGCAATGCCATGTCTACTAGACCTTCGAAAGTGGCCCCCATAGGTATATGAGATAGGGATAAACCTTGTAGTGGCTCATTCAACCCTCGTGCAAAGCGCAAAGCCTTCTTCTGGGGAGTATTAATCATGTCCAAACCAAATCGGGTGAGCTTGTTAAACTCATTCACGTACTCCCTCACTGTCATGTCTCCTTGCTTCAAAGATATAAACTTCTCCAATTGCAAATTCGCCTCAGCTGATGATAGAAACTTAAGCCCAAATATTGTCCTAAAGTCGGCCCAAGTCTCTATAGGCCTCGTAGCATTGGTGACCTCCCACCAATAAGTTGCTTCTTCTTTCAATAACCATGCTGCCAATAGAACCTTTCTATGATCTTGCACATCAAAGATGGCGAAGAGATCTTCAGTTTCTTTCAACCAATTTCTTGCCTCCACAAAAGTCTCCGTCCCAATAAAGTTCTTGCCACCCATCGCCTTAAAGTCTTTGCAAATCTTAGCGAAATCTGCTTGCGGGTTCTGAGGAGGAGGAGGAACCTCAGTTATATTGGGGGTATTTGCTGGGCCCATATCGTTGGCCCTAGCTTCCAAGTATCTCCGGAACCATCCGGGAATGGTCACTCCCTCGGGAAGGTTAAGATCGGCCATACTGAAAAAGGAAAAAGATAGATTCAGAACGAAGAAACGAAGGATAGTGCTATGGCTTTTGGGGAATAGCCTTTTTAAAATAACTAGACTTTTCTTGAAAAATACTTAATTGGTTTTGAAAATAGTTTTTCAAAAGGTAAGTTTCAAAAACACTTTTGCTCAAATCTTGTAAACCTTATGCTCTGATACCAAATGTAACACCCCACCTCCGCCAATGCCACTCTTGCAAGGACATTAGCTTTGGAGGGGCGTTAAACAAGGTAAACATGCATGCAGATATCACAAGACAGAACATATAAGTAAAACAGAGTAGTAAAGCAACGGATAAAACTTAGCATTTCAAAACCATAGTCATGTTACAACAAAGTACTTGGTCATTATTTTCCAACAACAAAGTCTAGATAAAAGCATAAACTGAAAAACTGAAATACATAAAGTACTATCCCCAAAATGAAGTGATAAACCATAGCTAGCTCAATGTCCAAAACCATACATGAGCAAATCCAGTAAGCAAGCTGTAAAGATCCAAGCTAAGCTCCAATGTTCCCACCCTGAGAACCTGAGGGGGGGGGGGGGGGAAACGGAAGAAAAGAGGCGAAAGAAAACAGGTCAGTCAAAAAGACTGGTAAGCCCTACTACTATCTGTCTATGAACTAGTAAAGTTAACTGGCATGAGAAGCTGAGATGAACATAAGGATAACAACATACTGGCATGATGATTAACTAACAAGATAGATAAAGGTGTCATCGCATAATTAAGGTTAAGTTTTGCACCACGGGTGTACTAGCATTCTAACATGTCAAGTAAAAACAAGAATTGATCCCTTGGCCCAAGCTTGGCCCATCATCATGAGGTGACCTAAATTAAGGTCCAACTACACGGTCTAGTCGATCGGCTCCCTATAAGCCTAACTCGTCAAGTGTCGGTGTCATACGGCCCAAACATGCAATGTAGTTAAACTGCGCTAGGTACACCCTAGGGTGTATCAAGTCCTAGGGTGTCAACCTCAGACACGAATCAAGTATGCGCAGTCTAGATCTACTAGTACCCGTGCCTGATTCTCCAACTCCGGACTATGTGCACGACCATAGTCCGCCTGGACCTACACCGGCGTACCTACTTAGCCGTCGTTTTTGTCGCTTACATGTCAGCCCAGTAATCGTGCCCCACCCTAGCCTAGTCCTAGGGTCTTATAATACTATCAAGAGGGTTACTGCTGAAAAGGACCACGCAACTAGGGTTTCCTTAACAGGTTAAATGTGGTTAACCCGATCCAAACATGGATTAAATTGGTTAAGTATACCCAAGGTTCGTGACTTAACCCCGATTAACCCAACTAGCCCAAATTGATTAAGTATTAAGTGGACCATGACTTAACCCTAATCAGGAGGCATTAATTAACTTAATGTGCTTTAACCTCTCACATTAGACTTTGTTGTGGTTACTAGTTAAGCCGGGCGGGTCCGGGTAGCTTTACACCACAACTTGGTCTAACCTCGGGTTCGAGCACAACATGACCAACTTCTCACATTGGGTCCTATTGTTTGTAGCCACTAGTTAAGCCGGGCGGGTCCGGGTAGATTTATGCTACAAACTCAACCCAACCTCGAGTTGGCCACACTCATATTTTCTAAGTGTCATGTCCATTATGTTTCCAAAACATAATTACAAGTTAACATATCACGTTATGTTATAAAAATCATGTTCATGTCATAATTTTACCCAACCCCAACGTAATCCCATCGTTTACATAATCGCAACAACGCATAAAGGGTAAAATAGGGAACTTGGCATAATCATGACAAAAAGGTGTTGAAGCCACAAGTTTATCATGGTGGCATATGAGATGTACATATGTTCATATACTTGCATGTTGCATTGTTAGGCTTCAAAAGCATGCATAAAACCAAACTTAGCATATGAGTGATACATGGTGATAAATGACATGTAGAAGTTGCTAGAAGTTCGCATTTAGCCTCACATGCAAGTTATCATAAGGGATATGATAACTTTCATGTTGCCAAAATGCAACCTTTGATATAAAGCTTGGAGCTTTATGCTCACAACACCAAGTTTAACTTGCATAACATAGCAATATGTGTCATACATAATGATTAAACCAACTTGCATAGCATAATGATGAACCAAACTTGCATATCATAATAATCAACCAAACTTGCATATCATAATGATCAACCAAACTTGCATATCATAATGATCAACCCCAAACTTGCATCATTCATTTAACTTTAGAGTTCAATAAAAAGAAAGTAGAAAAGGGCTTACTACGCTATGAAGACACAAATGAATATTTATTATAAAGATTGAGACGAAGCCCTTATGCAAGCACCAAAATATGAAAGCCCCAATTGAAAAACCCTTGCACCAAATCAATAAAAATCCTTGCTTTGAAATAGAAACGTTGCAACTTGACTTGAATGCAAACTAAGAACACTCATACAAGTTTGAAAGCACTTGTATGAACTCACAATCTCTCATAGAAATAGGCTTAGGAATTTTAGCATGAGAGTGGAGGTCATGAGAGGAACAAATTTGACATAGTTTAGTTGTAGGATTGAATAATGGTGATTTAGGCTAGGTTTAGGGGTCTTTTTATAGAGGATTAGGATACTATTAGCCATAGGATTAACCCTAGATTCAATCCAAGCCATCAAAGCATGTCTTGGGGAAGAAGTCAAGTGTAGGAACCATCTAGGGCCTTTAGATTAAAGCTGAACCATGAGAACCATTCAAATGCAAAATCTGCATTTGAGCGAATCGGCCCACGGGTTGACAGCCAAACACCCTGGATTAACCCCTAGTCGACCCAACGGGCTTGGGTCGACCTCAAAAATCGGCCGGTTCGGTTATTCCCCTCTCCCAATTCGCTGTTTTGAACATTTTTGCATATTTATTTATTTAATTTTCAATTATATATATATATCAATATATATATTTCTCTGCGCAACCCATTTCACTTAATTAAGTATACTTTAATTTGTGAATTTTTATGTTCAAATTACGGGGTGTTACACTTCGTCACCTGAATCTAACTAAGGAATGTTGACCAATGTTGATACACAAGAACTTCCTAAGTTAGACCTCAAACCCTTGCCACCAGACCTTAAGTATGCCTACCTAGACTCTTCAAAAACTTTTCCCGTAATCTTTGCTTCCGATCTTATCGAGGACCAAGAAGAAAAACTTTTGGATATCTTGCGGGAAAATAAGGACGCCTTGGGGTGGGAAATTAGCGATATAAAAGGAATTAGCCCATCAATTGTGGAACATCGCATACATTTAATTGATGAGGCTAAACCCACCCGTGAGGTTCAAAGGCGATTAAACCCAAACATGAGAGAAGTGGTCAAGGAGGAGATAATCAAATGTCTTGACAATAACATCATATATCCCATCTCTGATAGTACTTGGGTGAGTCCGGTACAAGTTGTACCAAAGAAGTCGGGAGTCACTGTGATCAAAAATGACAGTAATGAACTCGTCCCAACAAAAATCAAAACAAAATGGCGTGTGTGTATTGACTATCGAAAGCTCAACACAGCCACAAGAAAAGACCATTTTCCCTTGCCTTTTATTGACCAAATGCTCGAACGCTTAGCGGGACATGAGTACTACTGTTTTCTCGATGGATACTCTAGCTATAACCAAATTCCTGTTGCTTTAGAAGATCAACATAAGACCACCTTTACTTGTCCCTTTGGAACCTTTGCTTATCGTCGCATGCCTTTTGGTCTTTGTAATGCCCCCGCGACTTTCCAAAGGTGTATGATGAGTATTTTCTCTGATATGGTGGAAGAATTCTTGGAAATATTCATGGATGATTTTTCAATATATGGATCATCTTTTTCCCAATGTCTCACTCATCTAGAACTCGTCCTTAAGCGTTGTAAGGAGAAATCACTCGTGCTTAATTGGGAAAAATGTCACTTTATGGTAAAAAGGGGGATATTCTAGGTCATGTCGTCTCCAAAGATGGCCTAGAAGTCGATAAATCCAAAATCGATTTGATTACTAATTTACCTCCTCCTAAGTCTGTCAAAGATGTTCGTTCATTTCTTGGCCATGCAGGATTCTATAGAAGATTCATTAAGGATTTCTCAAAAATTTCAAAACCTCTCTCGAATTTACTTGCCAAAGACGTAAAGTTTGAATTCTCTAATGATTGCAAAACATCCTTTGAAACTCTTAAGTCAATCTTGACCACAACTCCCATCATTCAACCTCCTGATTGGACTCAACCCTTTGAACTTATGTGTGACGCTTCTGACTTTGCAATTGGAGCCATCTTGGGTCAGTGAATTGATAAACTCCCTCGAGTCATTTACTACGCTAGCAAAACCTTAAATGAGGCCCAATTGAATTACTCCACTACTGAAAAGGAATTTTTCGCAGTTGTCTTCGCTCTTGAGAAATTCAGACCATATCTCATAGGATCCAAAGTCATAGTTTACACTGACCATGCTGCCCTACGATATTTGCTTTCTAAAAAGGATGCCAAGGCCCGCTTGATTCGTTGGATCCTTCTTCTTCAAGAATTCGATATAGAAATACGAGATAAAAAGGGTTCTGAAAATGTCGTAGCTGATCATCTCTCTCGAATTGTGCACGAAAATGATTACGACACCCAAATCGATGACTATTTTCCTGACGAACAACTCCTTTCGATCTCTAACACCCCTTGGTACGTTGACATTGTAAATTATCTTGTCACACAACAAACACCCGCTGAATGGTCGAAACAAGATAAACAAAAGTTTCTCTCGAAAGTTCGAAACTTCTATTGGGACGACCCATATCTTTTCAAATACTGTCCAGACCAAATCATTCGAAGGTGTGTGCCCGATCATGAACACCAAAGTATTCTCTCCTTCTCACATGACCATGCTTGTGGCAGTCATTTTGGAGCAAGAAAAACTGCTGCAAAAGTTTTGCAAAGCGGTTTTTATTGGCCCACACTCTTCCGTGACGCTTTCGAATTTTGCTCTAAATGTGAGCGATGTCAAAGAACGGGTCGAATCTCTAAGAGAAACATGATGCCTCTCAACCCCATTTTAGTGATTGAGTTATTCGATGTTTGGGGCATCGATTTCATGGGACCATTCCCTAATTCATTTGGGAATCTTTACATCTTACTTGCGATAGATTATGTCTCAAAATGGGTTGAAGCCATTCCGACCAAAACCGACGACAACAAGGTTGTTGTCAAATTCCTCAAAGAAAACATCTTTTCACGCTTTGGCACACCTCGAGCTATCATTAGCGATAATGGCACTCATTTCTGTAATCGTGCTTTTGAGTCCTTGCTCAAGAAATACTCAATCACACACAAGCTGTCAACACCTTACCATCCACAAACTAGTGGACAAGTAGAAGTTTCCAATAGACAAATCAAGCAAATTCTTGAGAAAACCGTGAATTCCAATAGAAAAGATTGGTCTGTAAAACTGATTGATGCACTTTGGGCTTTCCGCACTGCGTATAAAACCAATCTAGGGATGTCACCATACCGATTAGTCTTTGGAAAGGCCTGTCACTTACCTCTTGAATTAGAGCATCGTGCTCTTTGGGCCATAAAATTTTTGAACTTTGACTTAGAAAAAGCCGGCTCACATAGGAAGTTACAAATTTCGGAATTAGAGGAATTAAGAAATGAGGCGTATGAAAATGCGAAAATCTACAAAGAAAGAACCAAAGCCCAACACGACAAAAACATACTTCGTAAGGAATTCAACGTAGGTCAAAAAGTTCTTTTATACGACTCCAGACTTCACTTGTTTCCAGGAAAACTCAGATCTCGATGGACTGGACCTTATGTCGTGAAAACAGTATATCCTCATGGAGCGGTTGAAATTGAAAATCCTAGGGATGGAAAAGTCTTCAAATTAAACGGTCAACGACGGAAACCATTTTTGGAATTCGAGCAATATGACGAAGATGACTCTATCGATCTGCATGAGCCTGATCATCCACCATGAAATCAGGTGGTACACGTTCTTTTTCTTTTATTTTTCATTTTTTTTTATATTTTTTTTTTTCTGCCTTAGACAGTTGGGACACTGTCTCAATCAAGTGTGGGGGGAGTCTGCATTGCATTCTTTTTGATTTTTCTTTAATTTTTCTTTCTTTTCATGTTGGACCATCATACATTTTATATCGTAGATCGTAGTAACATACCATAATTTTTTTTTAAAAATACGACTCATTTTCAATTGATACAAAAAATAAGTTTACAATTTTTAGCTAGTTGATAGTATTTTTTTCTCTCAACTTAGATCGAATAAGAAATATAATGAAAAGTTTAATTTTGAGGGATAATAGTGTAACCGGTACATAGGGAGATTCTTAGGTGATGGCCATGAAATCTATTCTATATTGTAGACTTTGTTTAAATAAGTGGAGGACTTAAAATACTTATAATGGCTTGTCAAATCTTTAAAACTAAGTTGTGTTAAGTTGAATTCGCGTAACTCTCTGGTTGTGCTTATAAATTCAATAAAAATAATAGTAATCCAAGGGTATCCAACATTGCTTGTATATCGAGCGTTGGTGTGCAAACCCGCCAAGCTCTTTCCGACACGTTGTTGACAAAGTCAGCGTTGGAATATCTTGGTCTCATTTTATGAGATTGGACACCTAAGGATTACCGACACGTTGTTGACAAAGTCAAAGTCGGCTTGCACAATCCGCCAAGCTCTTTACCCACTCTCCGTTAGTCCGCGAGGCAGTGCATGGGTGGTAAACCTTGGTCTTTTTAGTTAGGTGTATGTACTTAATCATAAATCTTAAAATTTTATAGAATAAAGAATAAGCGATGATACCCAAACACTTCTTGACCTTATTGATTTGACTAGCCATACATGAGAAAATTAGAATACCACTTTGCAAACTGTGCCAAGCAAACTAAGAATTTATTTCATGGCTGCACTATGTTATCGACCGAACTAACTGGCCAAACTGGAATTTAACATTTGAAAACTTGATTTATATTGAAAATTTGTGACAAGTCGAGGTATCTAAAATAAAATCAACTGATTAGAAATTATTAACTTAATTTGTTGTACCACTTTCATGAAATAAGTCGTGTTGTCATTTTTCGTTTTTATTTTTGCATATGTCCATTGCATTCATGTAGTTTCATTAGAATCATAGCATACTGCATTTGGATTTTGTGGGTAGTATCCGCTGAAAACCCTCACGAGACACCACTCGTCCTACTAGGGACACCTTGAGGTTTAAAGGCTTGTTGCATACGCTCAATGCAATCGTGTTTCCTACGAAAGTGTGACCTATCTAGTTAGTTTTTCATTTCTTGTTTTACTCGAGGACGAGTAAAAGATAAGTGTGGGGGTATTTGATGGACATAGAAATGTGTTTATTTTATGCTCTTATTTCTTATCTTTTGTATATAAATAAATATTACTTGGGTATTGTTTTGTTACTTTTACAGATATTCCAACCCAGCCTGCATGCAACCAGGAAAGTAGAGAAATAGAGATGAAATTGATATATATTTACATTTTGAAGAATTGTAGATGAAGATCTCACATCTAGTTGCTGTTGGACAAGAAAAGGATTGATAAAAAGGCTTTGCACATCACAAATCAATGAAGAAGTGTCAAGGAAGCAAGAGGAAAAGAGAAAAGGCCCAAATTTGCTTTATTTATCTAAGGCCCATTTATGTTTCTCATTGTAAACTAATTAGTGATGTAATGACCAGGCCCAGTTATCATTAGAGTTAGGGTTAGGGTTTGGCTATCTACCCTATATATACCCTTGTAATATCATTGTAGCCACCATCATATATCTCATTCTATTCTCTTCTTCATTAATAAAATTCATTTTTCTTTTTATTTTCTGCAATTTTCTATTTCTTAGCAATTAGTGTTGTCTACACGATTAGATTCGGTAGAACACTATTTGTATTCTACATTTCTTTTCATTAGTGATTGACCGTCTGATAAGATTCAGCGGTAATCCTAATTTTATTTCCTGTTGTTATTTATATTCTGCACTTTTATTTTATGTATTTTAATCGCGTTCATAGGTTAAATTGGATTTGATTAGATTTGAATCTGATTCATAGTTTCATTGCTTTTCCATTGAAATTGTGATTTGATCGTCGGTTCAGTTAGATCTGTTCTGAATCAAATTACACTTTTAATTTTGTTTTGTTTTATTTTAAAAATCAACCTCCAAAGTTTTGTCTAACTCGCCCAAGAGATTAGATAAATAATTTGATTTAATTCACCTCTCTGTGTTTGACCTGTATGCTACACACCTGTATGCTTGCAGAATTTATTACAAATGTCGCGCTTTTCTAATTCATAGACTAGCGTCGATCACATAGGTACCATATATTATGCCGCCGTATATAAGTATACAACTAAAATCGTAATGTCGTATTGGAGGATTGGTTTCCATCATGAGTCGAGGCTAGGGGCAAGCTCCTCTCTGATTCGAGACACTCTAGCAAATGCCTCAGGATCCCCCGCAGTGAATCCTTGGAAGCGGTAGGGCCGGTCCACACCTATGTGTATGGATTGGTTATGCCTGAACACATGTTTCCCGGTCCCTTTGGACCTATAGTATGACCACCAACGGCCTATAAAACACGAGGTACCTCAAAATCCATCATCCACATAAGTAAAATGTCAGCGCTGGTAGGTCCCTGACACAACTCTAGCTAGAAAGAAACGTGTGCACTCCCTACGGTCCGTATCCCGTTTTTGACTCATACCGGGGTGTGAGTGTAACGACCCGGAAAATCGCGATCTTGGTTATCCGATATACAACACATATCGAACATCCAAGGATCGAAATTTACCGAATTGTTAATGAAAGAAATTAGAGGGTGAGGGAAGATAAGATAGAACTAATAGAATAGAAGAAGAAGAAGAACATCATCATCGGAGTAAACACGAATCTCACAGCGGAACGAATAAAATATAACATAACTTTTGAAATACGAACAGTTATATATACAATAGCACTTATCAGAGTACAGCACTTACAACACAGCGGAAATAATAATAGCTATAGAATCTTAAAGCTTCCTGCTCCAAGCTCTCCAACCTATATCTGAAAAATCCTGACTACTTGACTGCCCGTACAAAATTAGGCACCCAAGAGTTTAGGGAAAACAACAAAGTAAACTCCGGGTCAGTCATGGGACTGGTATGAGTAAAACAGTTTAAAACAGTTTGAACAAGTAAACGATATCTCATAAGACCACGCCGTATAACGGAACGGGTTTTTCCCTTATGAGAATCCAACAATTTTATAAACAATATCATTCTGATATTATAATAATGTCTAAGTACAATTAGATATCAATCTAGCAGAAACGCTTTCATCTCACGTTCTACATATATAGTATACAATCAAAACCGCAAGCACGTATTGGGTAATGGATTTCCAACTATGACAAGGTATGGAACCACCTTCCGATCAGTGTACTCTAGGAACGATACACTGGAGTTCAACAAGAACATCTTGCAACTCAGCCACACATGACCGACCACTCATTTCGCTTGAGTGTATCGAATGTACATCACCAACGGTTGGGATCAGCAACCGTTCCCGTATATATATATGGGACAACATTGATAGATTAAAAGAAGCAAATGAATATTCTCTAGATAGGTGATTGTACACCCTACTTCGGAGCGACCGACTTAGCCATGCTGCCTGCCCGATTTCTGTCATTTACCGAATGTGAGGCTAGAAGCTACGCTTATCTTTTCATATCATATCTTCATTTACTTGGAATACCACATCGTCATACCCATCAAATCATTATTGATTTCTCTAACGGTATCACGGGTATGAAGCTAAGAGAAACGAATTCCTCCGCCACCAACGAAATACGTTGAAGAGATCAATATATATGATTCATTAGGAATACTCTGTCAGACATTCATCCATACAAGTTGTCCTGGGACTGGACAAACCGAAGGTACTATTCCGTACATCCGTCTTAGGCACTGTTATCTAAGACTTATACAATAGCCCTTGCACTTTACTCCGTCTTCAATATATTCAGCATACTTGATTCGCAACGCTTATGCCAATACGGAGTGGTTCTTCGGATAATAATCCAACCGGTCTCTCCATATTAACAACGTTAAAATGGTCAAAACATTGATAGTCTGTGATTTAACTATCAAAGAAAAACTCGTGTGCAAACAACGATATTATTTCCAGATGGAAATTATATCAATCAATCATCATTCATATATATATATATATATATATATATATATCTATATATATATTCGTATTTTCCTTATTTCTATGTTTAGAAAATATACGTTAACACTGGAAAACATTTCCATAACTTATTTACGTATCACTATCATTCCACAACTATTAGTCCCTGACTGTAAACTAGTAAGACAACAATTCTCTAAGTATAAACCCCGAAGGCCGAAACCAACATCAGATCGATACTCAGAACAACCATTCAACTTACAGATCTCTAGTCAGTTTCTAATCTTGTTTAACTCTATTTCTTAACTCCTTATACATGAACAATACCTTTTCAAATTCAGATTTCCAATTTCAATATTTGATTACGTTTCTGATTCTATTTGGAAAACATTTCCAAATCTTCTTTACTTGGATTTAAACAGACGTTTAAATCAACATCGCGACGACAACTTAAACCACTATACTTGTTTACTAAATTCACTTAACCACTTTCACTCTCGAACCTTAACCATTTCTAAATTAAAACGAAGTCAATCAAGTTGGGGTATAACTACCTCTCAGACCTTAACTGAACAACATTCAATTCTCGAAATAGGGTAAATTCGTCTTTTAACTCTTTAACACTTTCTTACGTAACTTCCGGATATAACTTACGAGTCCAACTCCTTTACAGTATCATTTGATTATGACAGTGGTGTTATAATTTCCTACTTCTGAAATATGATAACTTTAATCTAACTCTTATTTCCTAACTCGAATAAATAACGAACAACTAATTTATCAACTCCTATTTGGTTAACTCTTATTCTATAACTCTTATTCGAATACTCCAATCAAATAACTAGATTCGATTAACTTACTTCGAATACCATATTCGACTAACTTACTTCGAATATCTCTGATTCGATTAACTTACTTCGAATATCTCATATTCGATTTACTTAACTTCGAATACCATATTCGACTTACTTAACTTCGAATACCATATTCGATTTACTTAACTTCGAATACCATATTCGACTTACTTAACTTTGAATACCATATTCGATTTACTTAACTTCGAATACCATATTCGACTTACTTAACTTCGAATACCATATTCGATTTTCTTAACTCAACTGGTTAACTTGACTTACTTAACTCAACTGTTTAACTCTAACTGTTTAACTCTAACTGGTTAACTCTAACTGTTTAACTCTAACTGTCTAATTCTACTGGTTAACTTGACTTACCCAACCCAACTGGTTAACTTGACTAACTTAACCCAACTGGTTAACTCGACTAACTTAACCTAACTGGTTAACTCGACTAACTTAACCCAACTGGTTAACTCGACTAACTTAACCCAACTGGTTAACTCGACTAACTTAACCCAACTGGTTAACTCGACTAACTTAACCCAACTGGTTAACTCGACTAACTTAACCCAACTGGTTAACTCGACTTACTAATTCAACTTGATTAACCTAGCTTGATTTACTTGGCTTGGCTAACTCAATTGATTAACTCGACTGACTAATTCAACTTGATTAACCTCACTTGATTTTACTTATCTCGATTAACTGAACTAATCACTTTGATTAACTTAACTAATCCACTTTGTTTGACTTAACTAATCCATTTAGTTTAACTTAACTAATCCACTTAGTTTGACTTAACTAATCCATTTAGTTTTACTTAACTAAATTCACTTTGATTTAGTTCTATTTATTTATCAAATAAATATTTCCTTTAATTCTATTTATTCTAACAAATAAATATCTCCTTTTTACTCTATTTATTCTAACAAATAAATATCTCCTTTTTACTCTATTTATTCTAACAAATAAATAAATCCTTTCTTATTTATTTGTAAATGTTCTACAAATATTTCTCTTTCTATTTGATTTGTAAATGATTTACAAACCTTTCCCTTTCTATTTGATTTGTAAATGGTTTACAAACCTTTCTCTTTCTATTTGATTTTTATTCTTAAAAATATTCTAACTCTTTAAATTTCCGAAAAATTCGCCATAACCTCCTTTGTACCGGGAGCATCGGGAAAATCCCCAAACCCGCCACACAGGCCTTTCCATTCAAAAGAGAATAATTTGAATTCATTTCCTTTTTAAAATATCTCCTATTTATAAATATTCCAATTTATAAATATTCCTTATTTATAAATATTCAAATTTATAAATATTCCATTTATAAATATTATATTTTCACTATCACTTTGAAAATTCCCTTATCAACATCCCGTATGTTATGGTATTCAAACATATCCAATCACGATGATAAATATCGTCCAACCACATATAATCGCCAACAGATAATATACCACATCATATAATGCAATATATGAAATCAAAACAGTATTATAAATATTGAGGAACCCAGTCGGGTCCCTCCAACCTGTTCTCCTGCATCACAGATGTTACACAGTATAATCAACATCACTTTCAGTTCAATACATATTATTCTGATAAACAGAATCAACATATAAATATTTAACGGTTTCTATATATATATATATATATATATATATATATGATTTCCACTAACTGACTAGCAGTTCAATCAATCAACCAACACACATCAATCAACAAATGATTACAGTTCTAAGAATACATTAGAAAAATATAACTGTTCAGAGTTGGTGAGTTTTACTCACATTGGACGACCATCGTTAATAACGATAACCATCGCTTGATTCAGACGGACAATTTATTTTGCTATAAATTGTAACGAGCTCTGATTCGCTCCCCGTCAGTTCCATAATGTAGATCCCATCGTTTCAATTCCAACGTGAACAGTTCTGTCTGATTCTGTACCCGTATGAATAATGTATGATGTTTACAACTTATTATTTTAAATTGAAATAATTGAACTTGAAGATGGTCATTAAGAAGTTAATTACCATGTTTAAACTAATCAACCAATTAGTGGCTTCAGCCTTCATCCTTCTTTTCCATATACACTTTTTGCATACTTCACTTGAGTTTAACCAACATAGCCAACTGGTTTAATACTTCTAATTGCTGTAAACCCCTTCTTCACCTTCCTACTGCCATCAAACCAAACTATACGAGATGGCCATTTACCGCCCCCCTTTTTGCTCAGTCCGTTCTGCCCTCATACAGCATAAAAATACCAACCACTTCACCATTGGGTTTCCGGTTACCAACCCCATCAAGTCCTCACCAAAAATCCAAACTTGGTCTCGGAAATGAAAACCCATCAGTTCACACTACCTTCTTCCCCCAAACAAAATGTTGCCGTGACCTCCTGAACCTGCTCCCCATCGTTCTTACCCTTTACCCCATCACAAAACTCCACCACAACCTTGCTTTTGTAATGAAAACCCAACTTCCTTACTACCGTGAACCATCCCTCCCTTTCTCGCTTCCATGAAACCACACACACACCAAAAATCCAACACAGTTCCACCGTTGAACTCCTGTTAACTCCCGGTTTGCTGTAACGTTCAAATGCTCACATGGCTCTCGCAACTGCGTGCTTTGAAACCAACAGAGAACGGAAGAGAAGGCTTGAGGATTTCAAAACTATGAATTAATATGAATTTCTTTGATTTTGAGAGAATCGATTTTCACGATTTGATGAAGGAGAGAGGCGGCGCAAGTTTTCTTCTGCGTTGACTTAGAGAATGAACGAATTAGGGTTGAAGTGGTTGAGGGATATTTATAGGGGTGAAGGGTCCATTTTCTTATTTATTAAATAAATTAAACTTACTGGTGAAGTTTTGTCTTGAAACCAATCCATACGAATTCTGTTTTTGACAAACTAAGTCAATCCTAGCACAGAAAAATATTCAGGACCCAATGGGACAGGTTTCGTCGAATTCCGACACCGTTTGCGAAAATCCCTTAGAAAATATCGATGAAAAACACCGAGCATTAATTCATTAAAATTACAGAAAAAATCCTAAAAATATGAGGCCTTGACGTTTCACTAGACCTCTTCCTAAGGTTTCGTATGAAACTTGTTTCGTTGAATTCTGAGTTCGTTTGACCAGTTAACCATTCAAATAAAGTTACCCCTGTTTAAAACGTATAAGTGGTTAACTCAGAATAAGGCGTTTTTTGTCCACCGAGGTCACATACGTCATCGATTTGCCACGAAACTTGACTTTCTTATAATGATAAATTAATACGAACCCAATGGCACACAGTTCGTCGCATTCCGAGACTGTTTCCCGGTACGCTATTTTCTACGCACCGTAAGTGCTCCTTTAGACACAAATTTTCCAATGCTCAAAAATAACAAACTATATATGTTTTCTGACTCTAATCGACGATACGAACTCAACGGAACTGGTTTCGTGGCTTAATTCGATCGTCTGCTCCAGTTATGGTCAAAACCCCTTTTAAATCGAATTAAATTATTAATAATTCCATAGTGACTTTTCTAAAAATTGATTTGGACGTAAATCAAAATCTACACGACGAAATCCTGATTTTTCTCTTTCACTAGAAAAATTTACTTCACTAGCTCCGTACGTTTCTTGTTTCATAGAAATCCGACTTAAAACGGCTTCTGTATATTCAGTTGAAGTTCAAATCGCCAAATAGCGAACTGCCGCGCCATTTCAAGCACGTTTTTAAATATAATAAAATTATACGTTCTAACGTCGTCGATTAAATAATATATTCGTTATTTAAATAATTAAATAAGTAAATTATTTCACCGTCAAAAATCCGGGTCATTACAGTGAGGCTCGTGTGGTTACGTTATACACAAAGTTACGCCTAAACAGGCCGTGCTTTGATCATTTTTCACAAGGCCTGCTTTTCAACAAAACCTTGATCATTCGCATCTTAGCGGGCCACATTGACAATTCGCGTCATGCTATCGATAACTACTAACATATACCAGGGTGTTAAGCAGAGAATAAATTCTCTACCACAAAACAAGCATACATTAATAAAAATTGATTTAGTTACACGAAACGAATTCCAACGTCAGACGCGCGTCCATACAAGTCCGTTCTGGGTTTGAACGAAACCGGAGATACCAGAGAGGTTCTCGCTTATCCGGACAATCAACCCATACGATCGACCAACTACTACATCAACCCTTTCCTGGGAGCAAGTCAGTCCAAGGTCTCAATAATCGTTGTCCGTTCGACGTGAAGATCTCCGGTCTTCAACATCGTCTTCTATTATTTCGATTTAAATCGTCGTTTGATTATTTGAAATGAGTTAAACTCGGCCTTTTCAAATAATCATCGCATAATTATCATTTAAATTGTTTCACGTCGTTTATATCTATTTATAATGATTTACTGCTATTTTTATTTATTTAATAATAGTGAGAATTCATTAAACGACGCTTCGGGTCGATAGACGACCCTGGCACTGTTTTTACCAAAATTTGTTTTAAACATATCTTAAAATCTAACCGTCAGATTTTGATAAATTTTATGTCGTTGGTAAGCTCTTTCCAAGACAGTCCTAACGGATCCAGTTTGGGAGAATTCAACGGTCGTATCTTTCTCTACAACCGTTTAAAGTTATGATTTCAAAACGCGAACTACCGCGCGTGTTTTGCTTAGTTTAAATTTATATTATATATATATATAAAAAAATATGTATACGAACCATTTGGCGATTCCCAAAGTCCATTCTTTTATTTTATAAAGTTGATATTTTTGTCCGCCAATTCTAATGCGACAAAATTATAGTTTCAACGACGTCTATTTTTATATTCGACAAACATGATATTTTCCCTTTATTCTTTTATTTGCATATACAATGTAAATGTCTTTTACTTTACATTGAAAAATGTAACTTTTGTTTTATTTCTTCACATTGAAAAATAATGTTTGCTATTCTTTTCTTTACATAGAAAATGTTTATTTTCTTTATTTCCTTTTCATAGAAAGATGTTTCTTTTCATTTTACTTTACATTAGAAAAATGTAACTTTTTATTTTATTTTACTTTACATTAGAGAAATGTAACTTTTTATTCTTTACATTGGAAAAATATAACTTTTTATTCTTTTGACTTTACATTGGAAAAATGTACATATTTTTCTCTTTTTACATTAGAAAATGTAACTTTTTTTTACATTGCAAATGTAAATGTTTTCCTTTTATTTTACATTAGAAAATGTTAATGTTATTTTCTTTTTAACAAAGGAAATGTTAATGTTATTTTTCTTTTCTTTTTAACAAAGAAAATGTTTTCTTTCTTTTTAACAAAGAAAATGTTTTCTTTTCTTTTTCTTTTCAACAAAGAAAATGTTTATATTTGCTTTTACACTAGAAATTAAATATATTTTCTTTTACATAAGAAAATGTTAATGTTACTTTTATTTCTTTTACATTGAAATAAATATTTTCTATAGCTTATGTAAATACCTTTCCTAGCGTTAGCATTTCTAAATAACTATATTTCTAATGCCAGTTATTTGATCCATTTCAATTATATAATATGACGATGAAATATGTGTCACAATACTCAAATTATCACAACGGTGGTTTTGGTGTCATAATATTCAGAATAACACAACGATGGTTTTGGCGTCATAATATTCAATATAACACAATGATGGTTTTGGCGTCATAACATTCAAAATAACGCAACGATGGTTTTGGCGTCATAATATTCAAAATAACACAATGATGGTTTTGGCGTCATAACATCTATTTTAACACAACGGTATAAATTGTGTCATTGTAACTATGCTAACACAATGATGTAAATTGTGGTGTACTTTTGATGGATCACAATACAAGCCTCATCTTTATTTGTAAATGAAAATAAAGATCATTAAACTTACATTCTGTTATATGTAAATGAAGACAAAAATAGAAATTGTCCCTTTACTTAGTTGACAAAATGAGCACAAAATTTTGTTCTTTTATTATGTTAACAAACAACATAAAAATTTGTCTTTTTATCAAGTTAACAAAATGACATAAAACTTGTCCTTTTTATTTAACAAACAAAATTATGTAAAAATTGTCTTTTATTTTACAAACAAAATTACATAAAAATTGTCTTTTATTTTAACAAACAAAATAAATGTGAAAAATTGTCCTTTTAATTTGTTAACAAAATAATGTTAAAAATTGTCCTTTTTATTTGTTAACAAAAATGGACAAAAAATAATCCTTTCTATTTTGTCTACAAAAATTTGTCTTTTTCTTATGTAAACAAAATAGCATAAAAATAATTTCCTTTTAATTTGTATACAAAATTTTGTCTTTTTCTTCTTTTGTAACAAGGATAAACAAAATAAAGATTTAACATTTTTATGTAAGAAATAAAAATAAAAATAAAAACAATAATGATGAGGATTTATCGGAAATGCATCAGAAGTACAGATCTAAACAAAAGTCCACAACATGATATCATACATCATCACATCAACAGATAACAAACTTAATCATCACATCACAAATAACTTACGTAACAATTTTAATTGATTTTTTTTTAATTAATTAAAAATCAGAAATCTCACTTGCGTTGGAGATTTAGTCCAAATTTTCAAACAGTTCAGAAAGGCCTCGTGTTAGTCCAGGAATGTAGATCTGATCTCTACGATCACACAGCTTCTGAAATCGTTAAATTTCGTTGATGTACGCATTAGTTATGGTCAGAATAAGATTGGAAATAAATTTAATTTATTAATTAAATAATTAAATTAAAAATATACCCTCTTCTTCTTGTTCAAAGTCACGGCCGTGACTTTCAACTATTGTTCAAAACTTCACCTTCAGTTTTCGGGAGCTTGGATGCACGAAACGAGGCACCGTCAGTTGGAGGAGGTGCGGCCAGGGGAGGCGCACGTGCGCCTGGGGTGTTGGGGGGTGCGACTCAGCTATGCGGCCCGGCGGTGGTCCAATTGCGGCGCCTTTGGGGGTTCGGGGCGAGGTCTACGGGCGACTATAGGGGTGGTGGCGGGTATGGTTGGAAAGAGGAGAGAAAGCTCTCCGAAACGAGCTATAGTTTGGATTCTAATTCGAATGGAGGTGAGAGGAATTGGGAGAGAAAGATTCGAACTGAAATAGGGGTAGCGGCCTGTTTTTGAAGATGAACAGTAGCATCTGAATTAGGGTTTAATTTTCTTGTTTTTATAATATTTAAGTATAATTTTACATTTAAGTCTAATTCTTTCAAACCGTGCTGATTTCAGCCCAACAGAAAGTGTCCCTATGTGACGACCGGGAATTTCGCTCGATCTGAATCAGTCGTTAAACCTATCTAGACCATTCGAAACCCCTGATCGTTGAGAACAGGACAAATCAGAATCCCCACAGAAGAACATTTCATTGTTATTACAACAATTCCATCAGATACAAGAATATACAGAGTATAAATGAATAAATTACATAGCAGCGGAAAATGATACAAAGCACAACTGAAGGTGATATACGGATACAGAGCTTTCCGGATATCATTCCAGCTGTAAACCAGGATCCTGTGAATATAAATCTGCAAAAACAAAACTACTAGCTGCCCGTGCGGAAAATAGGGGCACCCAGAGTTTAGGTTAAAACAATAAACTCCAGGTCAGTCATGTGACTGGTGTGAGAACTAAAACAGTTATTTAATTCAATTTTAAAAGAGAGTAATTCAAGGGACCACGTCGTATAACACGGAACGGGTTTCCTCCCAAGAATACCAGTGCATAGAATAAACAACGCAATGCTTTTTCGAAAAATGAAGCTATTATAAGACCCAGGTCCCATCACACAATGCAACGCAAGCCGGAGGATAGGGTTTTCCCTTATAATAGCCAAACATGCTCGGTACGTTTAAAACAAATCATTTGATACTATAATAAGTGTATAGTGTCAAAACATTTTCAATCATAAATATTAATCATAGGCGGCATGGGTACCATCTATCATGTCGCCATACTAGTTCTACAATTAAAACCGCAATACACGTATTGGAAATTGGATTTCCGTCATGAGTCGAGGCAAGGGGCAAGCTCCTCTCCGCGTTCGAGACACTCTAGCAAATGCCTCCGGGTTACGCACTCTGGGCAACCCCGGATCCTCCAAGGCCGGTCCTCACTTACGTTAGAGGATTAATTATGCCTGAACACACGTTTCCCGG
This sequence comes from Allium sativum, assembly GCA_030737875.1. Lineage (NCBI taxonomy): Eukaryota > Viridiplantae > Streptophyta > Magnoliopsida > Asparagales > Amaryllidaceae > Allium > Allium sativum. The sequence continues at coordinate 297,257,260 of CM060925.1, read as the reverse complement.
TCCTTACAGACCTATAATCGAGGCGCCTCGCATCCAAACCACAAAGGTGAAAAGTATATAAATGTCAGGGCTGGTAAGTCACTGACACCACCATAGCTAGAAAGAAACGTCATGCACTCCTTGGGTCCTTATCCCGTTTTTGACTCATACCGAGGTGTGAGGCTCGCGAATCCACGCTATACACAAAGCTACGCCACCAAGGCCGTGCTTTGATCATCAACTACAAAACTTTGCTTTTCAACAAAAGCCTTGATCATTGCATCTTAGTGTGCCACACAGGCAATTCATGTCATGCGACTGATGTCCATCGATATATAACCTCTAAGCTCGTATGTCTCAGAGAAGGGCGTTAAGCAAGAGAATAAATTCTCCGCCGCCAAACAGATATATATTTAACAGAAATCGATCAACACAGAATAAAATCCAATGTCAGACACACAATCCATTTACAAGTCCGTTCTGGGTCTGAACGAAACCGGAGGCACTTTCCTCGCATATCCATCCATCTCCAGGTACGTCTGGACGACCACCAACTATTTCCATCCTCTTGGGTGTACAGCCCAATCAGGATCGTCAGTAATTATCCAAACGATGTGAAGACTTCCGGTCTTCGACCACCGTCTTCATCTTCGACATATCGTCGAATCGGTTATTCAGAATGGGTGTAAACCCGGTCTTTCCGAACAACCCGCGTATATTGAAAACAAATGTTACACAAACACAACATATGCCTCATTCTTATTCGTTAGTCACTAACCGCAAATTAGCAAGAGAACAATTTCCCAAACATTAACCCCGAAGGCCGAAACCAACATCAGATCAATACCCAGGAAACCATTCTTCTTAGCCAAACTACAGCTAGTTTCTAAATTCCACATTCTTAGGGAAAGGTTCCCATTAAATTTATCCAAGATAAATTCTTTAAAATTTATCCTGTAATCTTCCTTTGGATGTCGTTTCAAACCAAATTATGGGTTTTCTAAACTAGTCGAGATTAGCGAACCACACCGAAGTAATTATTTATTTTATTTCCCAATCCCAACTTATTCATCCCATGAAGCAAAACTGGTAATACTCCATATCTAACACCACGGTGTTATCGGTAAAATTAATTACCATTTCACGTTCAAATCTAATTAAAGATTTAACTATCGCTTTGGAGCAAAACTGGTAATACTCCGTTCTCGCTCACATTCTAAATTTGATAATTCAGATTATAGATTCACATTTCAATCTGATTGCAGATTCGTTAAAATTCCTTTTACTGGGTTAAAGAACTAGGTGTTATTTAAAACACAGTTCACGACAAACCCAAATCACATTCTATTTGTTATCGGGTTAAAGAACTAGTGTTATTTAAAACACAATTCACGATAAGCCCATTTCAATTCCAATCAAATATATTAGAAATTCCGATTATTTAGAACCCCTTTTTAAATCTAATTTATTTATTTAAAAATAATTGGGTTTTGAATTTAGTTCAAAACTAGTTCATTTCGATAAAAATCTCTTTTTATCTTTTCAAATATGGAGTTTTTCACCCCAATTTTTCTCAAATCACTTCTTATGATTTTACACAAATTATTACTATTTTTAATAATTTTATCAAGGCCCGTACAGTCGATTTCCATCAACGACCATCGAACTGCACTTACAGCGACCTTTTTCGAATTTGATTTGGACGTATCTCCAAATCCAACCGTTAGATTTCAAATTTCTAATATTCGTTAGAAAGCTCTTTTCGATACGAACCCAACGGTTCCGGTTTTAGGAGAATCCGACGGTCGGATCTCCCGTAATGTCTGTTTGAAATAAATGGTCGAAATTCACGAACTGCCGCGGCGCGGCGCGTTCTATTCAGGCCATTACATTATATATATAATATATATTTCGTCGATTCCTATTTAAAACGAATTTTAAAATAGTTTTGAATTTGTTTCGAAAACATTTTCAACTTCCATTTCATTTCAAATCAAAATTGAATTCTTCTTTATAAATTCGTTTTAAAATTCATTTCTATTCAATTCAATTTGAATTCATTTCAATTTGTTTCCAATTCAATTCGAATTCATTTCACTTTGTTTTAAATTCAATTCGAATTCGTTTTCAATTCGATTCAATTCGAAGTGGTTTCCTATTCGATTCAAATTCGCTATATATTCAATTGAAATCAAATTCGTTTTCTATTCAATTTGAATTCAATTTCGTTATATATTCAATTCAAATTGGTTTTCTATTCAATTCATTTTGAAATCACTTTATATTCAATTCATTTCGAAATCACTTTATATTCTATTCATTTCGAAATCATTTTATATTCTATTCATTTCGAAATCATTTTATATTCTATTCATTTCGAAATCATTTTTTATTCTATTCATTTCGAAATCATCTTATATTCTATTCATTTCGAAATCATTTTATATTCTATTCATTTCGAAATCATTTTATATTCTATTCATCTCGAAATCATTTTATATTCTATTCATCTCGAAATCATTTTATATTCTATTCATTTCGAAATCATTTTATATTCTATTCATTTCGAAATCATTTTATATTCTATTCATCTCGAAATCATTTTATATTCAATTCATTTCATTTCAAAATATTTAATTTCGAAATCACTTTTCAATATTCATTTCATTTCAAAATATTTGATTTCGAAATCACTTTTCAATATTCATTTCGAAATCATTTTATATTCTATTCATTTCGAAATCATTTTATATTCTATTCATTTCATTTCAAAATATTTGATTTCGAAATCACTTTTCAATATTCATTTTAAAATGAATAAAATCGATATAAATATCGTTCACGTCAAAATGGCGTCAATCTAATCAACACGGCTTCATATATTTCTATTTTCAAATATTCTATTTCAAATATCTCGTTTTCAAATATTTCTATTTCAAATATCTCGTTTTCAAATATTTTTATTTCAAATATTTCGTTTTCAAATATTTCTATTATTAAAATATTTCGTTCAACACATGACTAATCTCAACGGATGAGTACAGTCAACACATGAACCTTTACTTTATATTGATAAAGATGTAAATTTTATTATTAAAATATTTCGTTCAACACATGACTAATCTCAACGGATGAGTACAGTCAACACATGAACATTTACTTTATATTGATAAAGATGTAAATTTTATTATAAAAATATTTCGTTCAACACATGACTAATCTCAACGGATGAGTACAGTCAACACATGAACATTTACTTTATATTGATAAAGATGTAAATTTTATTATAAAAATATTTCGTTCAACACATGACTAATCTCAACGGATGAGTACAGTCAACACATGAACATTTACTTTATATTGATAAAGATGTAAATTTTATTATAAAAATATTTCGTTTAACACATGACTAATCTCAACGGATGAGTACAGTCAACACATGAACATTTACTTTATATTGATAAAGATGTAAATTTTATTATAAAAATATTTCGTTCAACACATGACTAATCTCAACGGATGAGTACAGTCAACACATGAACATTTACTTTATATTATTCTTTATCTTCTAAATTGGAATGAGGCCCAATCAATCACCATATAAAATTAATTATATGGATTTTCATACAACACATGTATATAATAGCATTGAAAAATAATCAACCATCAACCAAGGTGCAATACACTGTATAAGCATCAAATATAGATATTTAACGCTTATAACAGCCTGTCAATCAATCGATTGACATATTTAATCAATCAGGATGAGTGAACTTCAAATTTCATCCCAACACCCGTGTGGGGTTTCAAACAATCAAACATAGATTTTATTGGTGCAGTTGGGCGATGTGTAAAATTTATCGTCCCAATCAATGTCATTCAAATAGGTGTACGTAAACAAACCGTCCGGTTTGTAAATGAATATTTTATTTTATTCACATTCACGTTAAAAATTATATTTTTAATGATAAAACATTTTATTTTAACACATGGATTTCTATTTAGTTCGTTTACACAATAAAAATGATATTTTTATTTTTCTAACATATTTTAGAAAATTTCGGCGGCATAACGGCACGATACTAGAAACGGGACGAGGCCTAGCCTTATCCCCGGTCTAGTGAAGGCCCACGCCATTCACACATCAATTAAAATCACCAAACAACCAAATTCAAATCAAATCATCTAACTAATTTATGCAACCAAACAAACAAGTCCATGGTCTGTGGACGATTGTGTCGGGTGCTACTAAACACCGTCTGCATCCTAGTATATATATATAACTAGAAAAGAAATTGAAAGGTGAGAAATTCTCACCAAAAGCTATCCAATCCCACGACTCGTCATTGATGGAAATCTTCATCGTTCTCGCCTCTTCGTCACCTTCATTGCCCGTAGCCACTACATACATAAAAATCGAATTTTTACTTCGCTATTCAATATATAAAAATCGAATTTTTACTTTGTAAAACCAATGTTATTTTTAATTTTAAAACAAAGTATGTTTATATTTTTATCACGCTATTTCTCATAAAAAGATTTCGCCTTTTCAAATATAAAGATTTCGCCTTTTCAAAAATAAAGATTTCGCCTTTTCTAAAATAAAGATTTATATTTTTCTCGAAGTAAAAATCATATTTTTACTTCACTACTCATATCAAAATATCGTCTTTTCACTTTTAAAAATCACATTTTTATTTTGCTACCTCTTATAAAGATGCTATTTTTAATATTCCTACAATGCAAAGATCATATTTTTATCTTTCTTCAATATAAAAGATTATATTTTTACTACTTTAAAAATATAAAAATCATATTTTTAATACTTTAAAAATATAAAAATCATATATTTTTTAATTTTTTTTTAAAACCCATTTTTAAATCTATGCTATATATATATTCAGTTTTTTCTTTCCATGCTAATTATACATAAAACAGCATTTTTATTTTGCCAAAATATAAAAGAAAATAGGAAAAAAACTGATTTATATATAAAAATAAATAAATCACTTACAGTTTTTATCTGGAAAGGGGAGGGGTTTGCGGTCAGCATCGGGATAGGGGAGGGGGTTTCTGGTCGAGGCTAAGGAGGAGGATGAGGGGGTGGGGGTATCAATTTCGCGGCGGCGCAGGGGAAAAGGGGGTGCGGGGGCTCGATGTCACAGGCGAGGGGGGTGCTCGATGTCGCAGGCGAGGGGGAAGAGGGGGGGGTCTCCGATGAGGCGCGGTGGTCCTTGGGGAGGGCGGCGGCTCCTCTCCGCCTTCATCGCCTCCTTTTTTTTATTTGTATTTCTGAAATGAACGAATGAAATAGGGGTGGGGCAAAGCGGGTTAAAGGGGAGGGAGAGAAAGGATTTTAATTTTTAATTATTTAATTAATTTATTTTCAAAAAGTTGACTTTTACATACGACCTCGAAACGAGGCCCACCGCCTGTCGTCCATAGCGTTTTACCCCTATTCCGAACCTAATGGGATATGTATCGCAAGCTGATATGATCGTTTGAATCAGTTTCCGTTGAAATCAACATATAACTCTATATATTGAATTTGAACACACATTTCAATTTACCGGGGTCACATACTAATTAGAAAAATTCCAGAAAAATATTTTCTAGCTTCGTATTGACGATACGGTCCTAACAAAACTAGTTTCGTCGAATTCTGAGACCGTTGGATAAATGGCCATTTTCCAGTTGATTAAAATCAACTGAAACTGGTCAAACGCGTTTTCCTTTGCCACGCTCACATATTGAATCGAAAAATTATGAAATTTGGAATCTAGCAATAATTTAACATCACGGACCCAACAAAAGTGGTTTCGTCGAAATCCGAGGTCGTTTGCAAAATTCCCATTTTTAAGGGCCTGAATTCCATAGCGACTATTCAGAATTTTCAACTGGACATATCTTTTGATTCCCGCTATGAAATTTTGATTTGTCGGATTCGTTGGAAAGATATTATCAATTAGATCCTAATGTTTTTGGTTTCACTAAAATCCGGATTGTTTTGCACCCGGTACGTTCAATTGAAGTTTGAAATCGAATTATCGAACTACCGCGCCATTTTCAATTCTATTCATAATTATATATAAATATTTATATTCTAACGACGACGCGTATATTATAAACGTTCGAATTATATTCAAAATAAATTTTCGTCGATATTATTTAAAATAATCTATTTTAAATATTCCAAATTCGTTAAAATTGCCAAAATAAAAATTTTAAACTGGCCCAGATTTTCCGGGTTATTACAATCTCCCCCACTTAAAAATTTTCGTCCCCGAAAAGGAACAAAGTCGAAAGTGGTTTGATTAATCAATTCTACGTTCGATCTGGCTTCTATTCTCCAACTTTTCAGTTTCTGAGAATTTTCAAAATTTCAAAATTTTTGCTAACACCCTAAATTTTCGAAAAATTTCGCCATAACCTCCCCTGCACCGGGAGCATTGGGGAATTTCAAATAGCTTCCCCGGTCCTTCTAATCTCAAAAAGAAAAAGAAAAAGCCAAGCGGCTAGCCAATAGGCTCATAAAATCATCATCACCCAAACAAACCAGTAAATTATAGTAAACATGTACCTATTTGTCGGGCAAACAAATTTTATTCTCTGCTCTAGCCTCCTTGCTATGACCTGTTCAATGTAAGTATATGTATATGCAAGCAAATGCGACCAATTTTCAATATAATTCAATATTTGATTCAATTAGGCATAATGGTTCAAAATTATCAAATAAACAAACATCACAAACATCAATCAATTAGTGAATTAGAGTTTCAAATTCATAATTTTGATATATATATATATAAAGAAAATCATGTTTTTGATGCCAATTCACAACAATGTGCTCTAACTATATAAGTTTTGGTTCTCACACCAGTATAATGGAAATATATCGATATCACACCTTCGTTACTCGAACATGAATACTAATGACGACTAGTCAATCATCAGAATCATCTTCGGGCCACTAGAGTATGATTCTATATCTATCCAATATATTAAAACTTCGAATATACGTTCATGACGCGTATACGCGAAATCTTTATATACTAGATTGTCCATATTCAAAAATAAATAAATAATCAAATATGTTTTAAAATGGTTTAATATTTCAAAACAAAATGGTTTTCATTTGGAAAATATACTCTTCACACTCGTTCTAGGATACTACTGATCCTATCTCTAACGAGTCATTCTAATTGGATATTACTAATCCAATATCTGATGAATTCTTTCGTATGGTTCTAATGTGTCTTGTTCTCGAGCTCTGTAAACCAAAGCTCTGATACCAAATGTGACGACCGGGAATTTCGCTCGATCTGAATCAGTCGTTAAACCTATCTAGACCGTTCGAAACCCCTGATCGTTGAGAACAGGACAAAACAGAATCCCCACAGAAGAACATTTCATTGTTATTACAACAATTCCATCAGATACAAGAATATACAGAGTATAAATGAATAAATTACATAGCAGTGGAAAATGATACAAAGCACAACTGAAGGTGATATACGGATACAGAGCTTTTCGGATATCATTCCAGCTGTAAACCAGGATCCTGTGAATATAAATCTGCAAAAACAAAACTACTAGCTGCCCGTGCGGAAAATAGGGGCACCCAGAGTTTAGGTTAAAACAATAAACTCCAGGTCAGTCATGTGACTGGTGTGAGAACTAAAACAGTTATTTAATTCAATTTTAAAAGAGAGTAATTCAAGGGACCACGCCGTATAACACGGAACGGGTTTCCTCCCAAGAATACCAGTGCATAGAATAAACAACGCAATGCTTTTTCGAAAAATGAAGCTATTATAAGACCCAGGTCCCATCACACAATGCAACGCAAGCCGGAGGATAGGGTTTTCCCTTATAATAGCCAAACATGCTTGGTACGTTTAAAACAAATCATTTGATACTATAATAAGTGTATAGTGTCAAAACATTTTCAATCATAAATATTAATCATAGGCGGCATGGGTACCATCTATCATGTCGCCATACTAGTTCTACAATTAAAACCGCAATACACGTATTGGAAATTGGATTTCCGTCATGAGTCGAGGCAAGGGGCAAGCTCCTCTCCGCGTTAGAGACACTCTAGCAAATGCCTCCGGGTTACGCACTCTGGGCAACCCCGGATCCTCCAAGGCCGGTCCTCACTTACGTTAGAGGATTAATTATGCCTGAACACACGTTTCCCGGTCCTTACAGACCTATAATCGAGGCGCCTCGCATCCAAACCACAAAGGTGAAAAGTATATAAATGTCAGGGCTGGTAAGTCACTGACACCACCATAGCTAGAAAGAAACGTCATGCACTCCTTGGGTCCTTATCCCGTTTTTGACTCATACCGAGGTGTGAGGCTCGCGAATCCACGCTATACACAAAGCTATGCCACCAAGGCCGTGCTTTGATCATCAACTACAAGACTTTGCTTTTCAACAAAAGCCTTGATCATTGCATCTTAGTGTGCCACACAGGCAATTCATGTCATGCGACTGATGTCCATCGATATATAACCTCTAAGCTCGTATGTCTCAGAGAAGGGTGTTAAGCAAGAGAATAAATTCTCCGCCGCCAAACAGATATATATTTAACAGAAATCAATCAACACAGAATAAAATCCAATGTCAGACACACAATCCATTTACAAGTCCGTTCTGGGTCTGAACGAAACCGGAGACACTTTCCTCGCATATCCATCCATCTCCAGGTACGTCTGGACGACCACCAACTATTTCCATCCTCTTGGGTGTATAGCCCAATCAGGATCGTCAGTAATTATCCAAACGATGTGAAGACTTCCGGTCTTCGACCACCGTCTTCATCTTCGACATATCGTCGAATCGGTTATTCAGAATGGGTGTAAACCCGGTCTTTCCGAACAACCCGCGTATATCGAAAACAAATGTTACACAAACACAACATACGCCTCATTCTTATTCGTTAGTCACTAACCGCAAATTATCAAGAGAACAATTTCCCAAACATTAACCCCGAAGGCCGAAACCAACATCAGATCAATACCCAGGAAACCATTCTTCTTAGCCAACCTACAGCTAGTTTCTAAATTCCACATTCTTAGGGAAAGGTTCCCATTAAATTTATCCAAGATAAATTCTTTAAAATTTATCCTGTAATCTTCCTTTGGATGTCGTTTCAAACCAAATTATGGTTTTTCTAAACTAGTCGGGATTAGCGAACCACACCGAAGTAATTATTTATTTTATTTCCCAATCCCAACTTATTCATCCCATGAAGCAAAACTGGTAATACTCTATATCTAACACCACGGTGTTATCGGTAAAATTAATTACCATTTCACGTTCAAATCTAATTAAAGATTTAACTATTGCTTTGGAGCAAAACTGGTAATACTCCGTTCTCGCTCACTTTCTAAATTTGATAATTTAGATTATAGATTCACATTTCAATCTGATTGCAGATTCGTTAAAATTCCTTTTACTGGGTTAAAGAACTAGGTGTTATTTAAAACACAGTTCACGACAAACCCAAATCACATTCTATTTGTTATCGGGTTAAAGAGCTAGTGTTATTTAAAACACCATTCACGATAAGCCCATTTCAATTCCAATCAAATATATTAGAAATTCCGAATATTTAAAACCCCTTTTTAAATTTAATTTATTTATTTAAAAATAATTGGGTTTTGAATTTAGTTCAAAACTAGTTTATTTCGATAAAAATCTCTTTTTATCTTTTCAAATATGGAGTTTTTCACCCCAATTTTTCTCAAATCACTTCTTATGATTCTACACAAATTATTACTATTTTTAATAATTTTATCAAGGCCCGTACAGTCGATTTCCATCAACGGCCATTGAACTGCACTTACAGCGACCTTTTTTGAATTTGATTTGGACGTATCTCCAAATCCAACCGTTAGATTTCAAATTTATAATATTCGTTAGAAAGCTCTTTTCGAAACGAACCCAACGGTTCCGGTTTTAGGAGAATCCAACGGTCGGATCTCCCGTAATGTCCATTTGAAATAAATCGTCGAAATTCACGAACTACCGCGGCGCGGCGCCTTCTATTCAGGCCATTATATTATATATATAATATATATTTCGTCGATTCCTATTTAAAACGAATTTTATAAATAGTTTTGAATTCGTTTCGAAAACATTTTCAACTTCCATTTCATTTCAAATCAAAATTGAATTCTTCTTTATAAATTCGTTTTAAAATTCATTTCTATTCAATTCAATTTGTTTCCAATTCAATTCGAATTCATTTCACTTTGTTTTAAATTCAATTCGAATTCGTTTTCAATTCGATTCAATTCGAAGTGGTTTCCTATTCGATTCAAATTCGCTATATATTCAATTGAAATCAAATTCGTTTTCTATTCAATTTGAATTCAAATTCGTTATATATTCAATTCAAATTGGTTTTCTATTCAATTCATTTTGAAATCACTTTATATTCTATTCATTTCGAAATCACTTTATATTCTATTCATTTCGAAATCATTTTATATTCTATTCATTTCGAAATCATTTTATATTCTATTCATTTCGAAATCATTTTTTATTCTATTCATTTCGAAATCATCTTATATTCTATTCATTTCGAAATCATTTTATATTCTATTCATTTCGAAATCATTTTATATTCTATTCATCTCGAAATCATTTTATATTCTATTCATCTCGAAATCATTTTATATTCTATTCATTTCGAAATCATTTTATATTCTATTCATTTCGAAATCATTTTATATTCTATTCATCTCGAAATCATTTTATATTCAATTCAATTCATTTCAAAATATTTGATTTCGAAATCACTTTTCAATATTCATTTCGAAATCATTTTATATTCTATTCATTTCGAAATCATTTTATATTCTATTCATTTCATTTCAAAATATTTGATTTCGAAATCACTTTTCAATATTCATTTTAAAATGAATAAAATCGATATAAATATCGTTCACGTCAAAATGGCGTCAATCTAATCAACACGGCTTCATATATTTCTATTTTCAAATATTCTATTTCAAATATCTCGTTTTCAAATATTTCTATTTCAAATATTTCTATTTCAAATATCTCGTTTTCAAATATTTCTATTTCAAATATTTCGTTTTCAAATATTTCTATTATTAAAATATTTCGTTCAACACATGACTAATCTCAACGGATGAGTACAGTCAACACATGAACCTTTACTTTATATTGATAAAGATGTAAATTTTATATTTAAAATATTTCGTTCAACACATGACTAATCTCAACGGATGAGTACAGTCAACACATGAACATTTACTTTATATTGATAAAGATGTAAATTTTATTATAAAAATATTTCGTTCAACACATGACTAATCTCAACGGATGAGTACAGTCAACACATGAACATTTACTTTATATTGATAAAGATGTAAATTTTATTATAAAAATATTTCGTTCAACACATGACTAATCTCAACGGATGAGTACAGTCAACACATGAACATTTACTTTATATTGATAAAGATGTAAATTTTATTATAAAAATATTTCGTTCAACACAGGACTAATCTCAACGGATGAGTACAGTCAACACATGAACATTTACTTTATATTGATAAAGATGTAAATTTTATTATAAAAATATTTCGTTCAACACATGACTAATCTCAACGGATGAGTACAGTCAACACATGAAAATTTACTTTATATTATTCTTTATCTTCTAAATTGGAATGAGGCCCAATCAATCACCATATAAAATTAATTATATGGATTTTCATACAACACATGTATATAATAGCATTGAAAAATAATCAACCATCAACCAAGGTGCACTACACTGTATAAGCATCAAATATAGATATTTAACGCTTATAACAGCCTGTCAATCAATCGATCGACATATTTAATCAATCAGGATGAGTGAACTTCAAATTTCATCCCAACACCCGTGTGGGGTTTCAAACAATCAAACATAGATTTTATTGGTGCAGTTGGGCGATGTGTAAAATTTATCGTCCCAATCAATGTCATTCAAATAGGTGTACGTAAACAAACCGTCCGGTTTGTAAATGAATATTTTATTTTATTCACATTCACGTTAAAAAATATATTTTTAACGATAAAACATTTTATTTTAACACATGGGTTTCTATTCAGTTCGTTTACACAATAAAAATGATATTTTTATTTTTCTAACATATTTTAGAAAATTTCGGCGGCATAACGGCACGATACTAGAAACGGGACGAGGCCTAGCCTTATCCCCGGTCTAGTGAAAGCCCACGCCATTCACACATCAATCAAAATCACCAAACAACCAAATTCAAATCAAATCATCTAACTAATTTATGCAACCAAACAAACAAGTCCATGGTCAGTGGACGATTGTGTCGGGTGCTACTAAACACCGTCTGCATCCTAGTATATATATATAACTAGAAAAGAAATTGAAAGGTGAGAAATTCTCACCAAAAGCTATCCAATCCCACGACTCTTCATTGATGGAAATCTTCATCGTTCTCGCCTCTTCGTCACCTTCGTTGCCCGTAGCCACTACATACATAAAAATCGAATTTTTACTTCGCTATTCAATATATAAAAATCGAATTTTTACTTTGTAAAACCAATGTTATTTTTAATTTTAAAACAAAGTATGTTTATATTTTTATCACGCTATTTCTCATAAAAAGATTTCGCCTTTTCAAATATAAAGATTTCGCCTTTTCTAAAATAAAGATTTATATTTTTCTCGAAGTAAAAATCATATTTTTACTTCACTACTCATATCAAAATATCGTCTTTTCACTTTTAAAAATCACATTTTTATTTTGCTACCTCTTATAAAGATGCTATTTTTAATATTCCTACAATGCAAAGATCATATTTTTATCTTTCTTCAATATAAAAGATTATATTTTTACTACTTTAAAAATATAAAAATCATATTTTTAATACTTTAAAAATATAAAAATCATATATTTTTTTAAATTTTTTTTAAAACCCATTTTTAAATCTATGCTATATATATATTCAGTTTTTTCTTTCCATGCTAATTATACATAAAACAGCATTTTTATTTTGCCAAAATATAAAAGAAAATAGAAAAAAAACTGATTTATATATAAAAATAAATAAATCACTTACAGTTTTTATCTGGAAAGGGGAGGGGTTTGCGGTCAGCATCGGGATAGGGGAGGGGGTTTCTGGTCGAGGCTAAGGCGGAGGATGAGGGGGTGGGGGTATCAATTTCGCGGCGGCGCAGGGGAAAAGGGGGCGCGGGGGCTCGATGTCACAGGCGAGGGGGGGTGCTCGATGTCGCAGGCGAGGGGGAAGAGGGGGGTCTCCGATGAGGCGCGGTGTTCCTTGGGGAGGGCGGCGGCTCCTCTCCGCCTTCGTCGCCTCCTTCTTCTTCTTTTTTTTTATTTGTATTTCTGAAATGAACGAATGAAATAGGGGGGCCAAAGCGGGTTAAAGGGGAGGGAGAGAGAAAGGATTTTAATTTTTAATTATTTAATTAATTTATTTTCAAAAAGTTGACTTTTACATACGACCTCGAAACGAGGCCCACCGCCTGTCGTCCATAGCGTTTTACCCCTATTCCGAACCCAATGGGATATGTATCGCAAGCTGATATGATCGTTTGAATCAGTTTCCGTTGAAATCAACATATAACTCTATATATTGAATTTGAACACGCATTTCAATTTATCGGGGTCACATACTAACTAGAAAAATTCCAGAAAAATATTTTCTAGCTTCGTATTGACGATACGGTCCTAACAAAACTAGTTTCGTCGAATTCTGAGACCGTTGGAAACATGACCATTTTCCAGTTGATTAAAATCAACTGAAACTGGTCAAACGCGTTTTCCTTTGCCACGCTCACATATTGAATCGAAAAATTATGAAATTTGGAATCTAGCAATAATTTAACATCACGGACCCAACAAAAGTGGTTTCGTCGAAATCCGAGGTCGTTTGCAAAATTCCCATTTTTAAGGGCCTGAATTCCATAGCGACTATTCTGAATTTTCAACTGGACATATCTTTTGATTCCCGCTATGAAATTTTGATTTGTCGGATTCGTTGGAAAGATATTATCAATTAGATCCTAATGTTTTTGGTTTCACTAAAATCCGGATTGTTTTGCACCCGGTACGTTCAATTGAAGTTTGAAATCGAATTATCGAACTACCGCGCCATTTTCAATTCTATTCATAATTATATATAAATATTTATATTCTAACGACGACGCGTATATTATAAACGTTCGAATTATATTCAAAATAAATTTTCGTCGATATTATTTAAAATAATATATTTTAAATATTCCAAATTCGTTAAAATTGCCAAAATAAAAATTTTAAACTGGCCCCGATTTTCCGGGTTATTACACCCTAGGAAATAGCCTATGCTCCGGACGCAATGGAATGGGTTTCGTCAGCCCAATTGGTCGTCTCATCTCACTTTTATTTAATTTTAAAATATAAATAATTTATTTAATTAATTCTACTCTCTATAAAAATTCACCGGGGTCACATACAGACCCGGATAAATCCAGGAAAAATATATTTGTCTTTGTTATGACGATACGGTCCTAACAAAATTAATTTCGTCGAATTCTGAGACAGTTTGAAAAATGGCTATTTTTCAGTCGATTAAATTTGATTGAAATGAACAAAACACATTTTCCTTTGCCACGCTCACATATTAATTCGGAAAATTCTAAAAATTGAAACCTAGCAATAATATGATATTCCGGTTCCAATGAAATTGGTTTCGTCGAAAACAGAGATCGTTTGAAAATTGACTATTTTCACTGGCTTTAATATTATTTAAAGATGGAATTTTTTATTTCTACCACATTTTTCCACCCAATAATTTAAAATAAAAATTTTAAATTGGTTCGGATTTTCCGGGTCGTTACAACATCTTTGACCGTTATAGTCAAGAATATAGATAATCAAGGGGATTAATTTAGAATTAGGAAGAAAGAAGAAAAACAAGCACAGAATCTTGCAACGGAATGAACAAAATATAATAATCAAATAACAGTTCATGAAGCTGTTTAAAATAAACATTTGATCATTTTACAACATTTATCAGAGTTATACAATTTATATACATAACTGATGATACAGAGTAATGCAACAGAATAGTAGTGAAATACAATAGTAATAATAGTATAACGTCTTCGTCTTCATCCTTCAGAAGATAACCTTTGAAACTGGAATGCTCAAGTCAGAACCGAGCGTAATAGCCTGAAAATAAAACAAGCTCGGATCAGGCAAAAATATTATCATCTAAGTCAAATCAACATCATATGAACATGCACACACATAACTCAAGAGATATTACGGGAAATTTCATCTCCTAAGGATCCGTAAAACAAGATACTATATAATATAATTTCGCTATCATACTAGTGTCTATTCACAAATACTTGCCAGAAAAATAGCGTAAGCGGGATTACATTGATTACCCTTACACAGTTTACAAGCACATGGTCTATGCAGGTCCTGTAACACAACCATAAAACGTCGGTAGCCAGTGAGTCCCCTATAGACCTATGCCAAAATTAAAATCGTAGTTGTCTCGCATAAGGATAAACGTATGACAAGGTACATGAGGCTATACCCAAAGTAGTATGCTACTAGTTTGCCTGATCCAGACTGGTGGTTACCCCTAATGGCCCACCGTAGACATCCGCCCTATATCGAAACAAAGGGAAATACATCCCATCAAGGGTGCGCACCAACAAAACAACAACAACAAAATAGTAATAGTATGGACCCCGAGGCCCTGGAAAATCGAAGAGCAGATGTCCATTAAGAGGTAGTCAAGCCTCATTTGGTCTGGCATGGCTCCTGTTTTAGTCATTTCAAATCGACACAAGTGTCGGGGTCATCCGTTATCGTTCACTTTCTTCAAATACAGTAATCATCGCTAAAATCCAACCACATCTTTCTGGTGTCTCCTCCACGTGCATAGTTATTAAAGTGGTTCCAATATTGATAGAGAGTATGCCAATAAGAGGTCCCGGTCTCTTTAACAACAACGTCATGTTACACACCGATTGGTATTTTATATTTCAAAAGTGAATCGTTATGATATCAAAGTATCATATCCATCTAAAAAAATTTCACTTTAAAATATCATATTATTTTAATCACTATAATATTTACTTTAAAATTTATTCACTTGAAATAAATTTCAAATTCAATAATTTGTTACAACTTCAGTTAACCACATTTCCTTCGAATCATTCAATTTACTTCAAAATTCGTTTGGATTCATTTATGATTTTTACATCAAAATGATCATAATTACTTTTAAATCACAAATTTAAATGTAAATACTTTTCGCTTCTAAAACAGTTTGTAAGTTTGAAATAGTTTTGGGGTTTAAATAAATTTCTGGTTAGTTGTAAATATTTTTGGGAGATTTGGAATAGCTTGGAAATCAAAACAGTTTGAGTGTTGGAAATGGTTTTATTTATATTAAAATATTTTTATAAAATAAACTACTTATAGATATATATAAAGAAAGAATATGTTTTTGAAAAACAATTTATATAAAGCACTCCATATATCAAAGGAATAAATTTCACAAAATAGTTTATATTGAAATAATTTCAAATCAACTATTACTTTCTATTTACAATAAATCTGAACCTGAGTTCAAAACTCAAACAAACCAAATCGATTTCCAAAATCTAATCCAAATCGATTCCACAATCAAATTCATTTGAGAACAATCCATTTTAAAGGATAACTTCCCATTCCAAATATTATTTGAATCTATTCGATTAAAAATCAAATTCGAGTTCAAGTTCAAGCTCATAATATTTATTTAAGCCATTCAATTCGGAATTAATTTCAAAGTTTAAATAAATATTTAAACTTTTGAAACAATTCAAATTATAATCAATTTTAGTTCAAATTTCAAATAACAAATTCTAGATCATTTCAATTCGAATTTAGTTTCAAAGTTTAAATAAATATTTAAACTTTTGAAATAATTCAATTTCAATTCAAAATTCAAATAACAAATTTTAGATCATTTTAACTTGAATTTTATTTCAAAGTTTAAATAAAGATTTAAACCTTTGAAATAATTCAATTTCAGTTCAAATTTCAAATAACAAATTTTATTTTATTTCAATTTGAATTTTATTTCAAAGTTCAAATAAAGATTTAAACCTTTGAAATAATTCAATTTCAGTTCAAATTTCAAATAACAAATTTTAGATCATTTCAATTCGAATTTAATTTCAAAGTTCAAATAAAGATTTAAACCTTTGAAATAATTTAATTTCAACATTTCAATATAATTCAATTTCGACACTTCAATATAATTCAATTTCGACATTCCAATATAATTCAATCTCGACATTTCAATGTAATCCAATTTCGACATTTCAATATAATTCAATTTCGACATTTCAATATAATTCAATTTCGACATTTCAATATAATTCAATACATTTCACTATAATTCAATTTTGACATTTCAATATAATTCAATCTCGACATTTCAATGTAATTCAATTTCGACATTTCAATATAATTCAATTTCGACATTTCAATATAATTCAATCGCGACATTTCAATGTAATTCAATCTCGACATTTCAATATAATTCAATCTCGACATTTCAATGTAATTCAATTTCATCATTTCAATACTTCAATATGATTCAATTTCATCATTTCAATATTTCAATATGATTCAATTTCATCATTTCACTATAATTCAATTTCAAATTTCAGTATAATTCAATTTCGACATTTCAATATAATTCAGTTTCAACATTTCAATATAATTCAATTTCAAATTTTCAATATAATTCAATTTCAACATTTCAATATAATTTAATTTCAAATTTCAGTATAATTCAGTTTCAACATTTCAAATGTTAAATTTTAATTTCAGGGAATGGATATATATCATTTCAATCCAACAGTCAAATATATGATGCCCGTAACATCCAAGGTGATAACACTGGTAAACAAATATAGACAACATCCATACAATTCAACTATATCCATAAATAAACACCCATCACAACCATCATCCAAAACTGTTAAATTTGCAATAGTTAACTGATTATACATGTCGGGGTTTAACTAGCAATTTAATTCAGAAAAATAAACTAACTGTCAAATTTATTTCTAACAGTTCAAATTTGAGGTCCATTTTAAAATAGCAACCAACAAACAAATAATCAAATCAATCACAGAATTTAATTTCACAAAAATGTGAATATTTTTGCAGTGTGAGAAAACTCACATTCGGTTCCACTCCGTCAGTTCTGAAAGGTAGAATTTTATTTTGTGTTAATACGACTCGTTTAATAGAATTAAACAATGTTTAATTTTATTAAAAATTCCAAATGCTTCTGAACTTGTCCGGATTTGTTCCACTGCGTAGCTCTTGATTTTTCGGTTCCAATGCAACTGAAATCATCTGATTCTGATATTGTACAAGCTAGATATGAAATTATACACGTTAATCACCTTATTTAATTTAAATGAAGATAATTGAGCCATTAAATTAATTAATTACTCTGACTAATTCCTTCCTAATCACGTTCAAAGCAGGGCCGCTTCTTCATCATGCAACCTCTCCTTCTGTAAATCATTCCAAGCAACGAACAGAACTCGAAAACCATCATCATTCAAAATGAAACCCCCTCGTCGCCACGACCAGAGTTCATCGGACCCCTCATCACCGTCGTCGCGAGGTGCACCATCGCGCCATGGTTCAGCGCCTCCCCCTTCCTTGCAACTCGAGCCTGCCATCGCATGGAAAACCGCACCCGAACACGAGCACTTCCAGACAGAATTCTGAACAAAACACTAGATGAAAAATCATCTCATCGATATCAATTTGAAGATCTGAAGGAGTGCTATAATTTGTTTAACATGAGCGCAACCTGATTTTCTATAGATTGAGGGAAATTTGGGATTTAAATTCGAACGATATGGGCCTTTGATTTATCGGTGGCGGCTGCTGCATTAATGGGTTAGGGTTGGCTAGGGTATTGTGAGAGGGGCTATTTATATAAATTATTCTATATTATTTAATTCCCAAAATCAACTTTAATTCGTTCGAACTCCAAACAAGACCCAACGACTATTGCCGCTATCTAATTACCCCCATTCCGAACATAGTAGAATATGTTTCACAGTCCAATTCGACTGTTTCGATCGGTTTTCATCAAAATTAAAATATAAATCAATATATTTAATTTTAAACGTACATTTTAATTTGCCGGGGCCACATACTGAGTCTAAAAATTCCTGAAAAATAAATCTAGCTATGTTTTGACGATACGGTCCTAACAAAACTAATTTCGTCAAATTCTGAGTCCGTTTGAAAAATGGTCATTTTCTGGTCGATCCAATTTGACTGAAACTGAACAAACACATTTTCATTTGCCATACTCACATATTAATTTCAAAAATTTTGAAAACTGAAACCTAACGATAATTTGACATTCCAAATCCAACAAAAGTGGTTTCGTCAAAAATAGAGGTCGTTTGCAAAATGGCTATTTCTATATACTATATTAAAATATATATAAATTCCACAGCGACTTTTCCTAATTTTAAACTGGACATAACTTTCAGCTTATAAAGTGAAATCTCAGTTTCTTTCATTCGTTAGAAAGATATGATTAAACAGATTCAAATATTTCCGATTTTACTGAAATCTGGTTTATTTTGAATCCTGTACATTCATTTGAAATTTAAAATCGAATTTTCAAACTACCGCGCCATTTCAGGCTCGTTATATAATTAAAATAAATTTCTACGTTCTAACTTCGATTAAACTAAATTTTTAGTCGTTATTATTTAAAATAATCATTTTAAATATTCAAAATTAATTAAAACAACTAAAATAAAAATTTTAAACTGGTTCTGAAAATCAGGGTCATCATAGTAAATATAACGAAGTAATAAAACCTACCTTTAGCTTATGTATTCATTGCTCTATATACATCATTATGTTTGAGACCCAATACTTAATAGTCCATTCATTGTGTCAAGTGAAAGGTGATTCTATTATTTTTCTTATTAAACATGATTTGCATTCTTCATATGATTCGAAATAAAAAGACCTCGAAATTCCATCATTATGGAGTTTTTGATATGCGTTTCTTGATTATATTGGTTAACTGACAATGCTAAAGGTGTGCTGGATTTAAATCATTAAATTTAATCCTCTCAGTATTTATGTCAAGCACATCATAGTTAAGGATTTATAAAGATCATTAACTATTTATGAAATTCCATAAGATATTTCATTTAAATAAAATGAATAACAATTGTCCTTTTATTACAAATGAAATTCAAACTTGTCTAAATAATATACATAATAACATTTACTTTAGTTGGAAATTTCATAATAACAATTATTATATTTATTTAATTAAGCCAGTTCATAGAACAAGAAGCAGCTTTCTATGCATAATGCAACAACATTTGCTTCATTTCCAATCATAAGCTCACCTGTACTTTTGTCAGATTTCTACTTGTTTTACAATTTCTGCAAATTCATATATATATATGTGTGTGTGTGTGTGTGTGTGTGTGTGTGTGTTTCATGTCTAATATCTAATACTAGTGATGTATAAGTAGATTGTAATAATATTTATATCTTATTCGGTTAAAGTCATACTTCAACTCTCTTTTAGATCTTCTATGTTCATAAAACAATTACGTTTATAATTTGTTTGAGGAAAATCTTCAAGTTTTGATGTTAGTCAAGAAATTTGATTTAATTCAATTTATCCTTCTTAATGATTAATTTTAAATTATCGGAGTTATTTGCTATTTAATATCTACAATAGATAATAAATAATAATTAATTATGTTATATATATATATATATATATATAATACAAACATAGATTTTGACAATCAAAATTTATATTAAATAAATATACGCTCCCACTTAAATTAACATCCCTCTATTTATATATATATATATATATATATATATCAGTATGTATATATATAATGGTGGTCTAGGATCCATTTCTAGTCATGTCTTGACCTAGCTTTGGCTAATCCCCAAAACATAACTTTTAGGTAGACATCTTATGTCAATTATATCGTGTATAATTCTTGGATCGCATGTTCAACATTTTGTTCATTGAATTATTCATTTGCTCAAATATTGAATAATACATGCTCTTTGTCTCTAAGGCCATAAATACTATTATGCAGCCCAGTTATGTCAAACCCAATAATACGTTGAAGCACCGCATTTACTTCATCGCATATAACCAAAATAAAAGGTGCACAACGCTTTGGCGTTATTTACATCCAATGAGATTGACATTGATGAGTGTATTATTCGAAGACTTCACCACGACTTAATATAACAAAATTTTGCTTCAAAGAGATTTTATAATTCGTAGTAGTGTTATTTACATATATCAAAATATATGTATTTATATTCATAATATAATTTCGATTTAAATAAAATATATAAATATGTATATGTATTTAAATTCAATGTTATATAAGAACCAAGTTTATTTTATTCGAACAATTTAAATAAAAAAATGGTTAACATAAAGCTTGAATGTGGAATATCAGAAATTATACTCATAAATTTAATATTAAATTTCAAGTAGTCAATTCCATTTCTAGATTCATACAACATACAGGCCCAAACAACTTAAGGTTGATTATGTATAAAAGACGTTGAGTGAGCCCATTATGTTATTTAAATGGAAACATAGTGGTTTACAAATAACCAATAAATATCATACAAATTGGACATCATCAAGAAACTGTACACGGTCCTAGTTACCAGAAACATGTAAATAAAACTAGATTCTATCTTATATCGATTAAACAAATTGATTTCCAGGGAACCACAAATGCAAACACGCAGGCTTATCGGGAATGTAATTCATGTATACAATTACACATTTCAGACAATATAAGACATGTTGTTTATTTCACTTATACAAACAAATTTATACTGCTTAACAATTTAGACATACTCACCCACCCAGTCATTATATATATCATGACCCAGTACATTACCAGATTATAATGATACAGACAGGCAAGTTTATGTATGACTTTTATACATTATGATACATTAAATTTTCGTATAAAATATACACATACAATTCAGACCAAAGAAAGAAATGTAAATTTATGAAGCTAATATACTTACTGTTGGATTATGCAAACACTTTGCACTAATATACTTAGTGTTGCAATCTGCAAACACTTTGCACCAAAAATTGTACATCAACATGCACCGTTACTCAGTCATACTGATACAAGGCTTGATCCATCAAAATGTTTTAGCATCTTCATGTTGACCCCTGTTTAATCAAGATAACACTTTGAAACAGTAAGTGTTTGTATCTATTATTTCTTATCCATGTCAAACATAGACATGCAATAGTATTCATATACATATATGGTCATACCTTATCTAAAAAAAAATGTTATTGCAAGTTATTTTAAAAACAAATTTTGTCTGCATGATTAAGATAAACCCATTTATAGATTTTAATCATTATCATTTTAAAGCATCCTTTTATAGAATGCATATTTATATAAAAGAAAACCAGACAATCTATATTGCCAACATACATATATATATATATATATATATATATATGTATATGTAATGTTAAGCAACATTTACATATCCAAATGTCGATTTTAAGCATGCATTGGAAATTAGCACATATGCATAATGAGGTATGGATCAAGCAGTAATTTTAAAACATTTATAACCCTTATAAAATCAAAACAGGTAATACTTATTTTAATTTCAATAATTTATTTAAAGGAAGATAATTGGTAATTTAACATTTGAATAGTGTAAGAACCCGTAACTTCCCCGGTAAGGAAAGAGCGGATACTATGAGAACAACACACAAAAGAACGCAGACAGAAGAACATTTCATTGCTTATTACAACAATTCCATCAGAATACAAGAATATACAGAGTATGAATGAATATTACACATCAGAAAATATCATAGATTTAAATACATTACTGCAGCAGAAAAATAATACAATACACAACTAGAAGTAATACACGGATACAGAGCTTTCCGAGTATAATTCCAGCTGTAAATCAGGATCCTGTGAATATAAATCTGCAAAACCAAAACTACTAGCTGCCCGTGTCAAAATAAGGGCAAACAGAGTTTAGGTTAAAATAATAAACTCCAGGTCAGTCATGTGACTGGTGTGAGAACTAAAACAGTTATTTATCTTTATTTTAAAGTTAGGTAAATCAAGGGACCACGCCGTATAACACGGAACGGGTTTCCTCCGAAGAACACCAGTGCATAAAATAAACAGCGCAATGCTAAATAAAGAAAAATGAAGCTGTTATAAGACACAGGTCCCATCACACAATGCAACGGAAGCCGGAGGATAGGGTTTTACCTTATAACAACCAAAGAATGCTTGATACGCGAAATTTTATCTTTTGATTCTTAATTAGGCTCCAACCATAAATTAGTAAGAGAACGATTCCTTAAGTATTAACCCCGAAGGCAGAAACCAACATCAGAC
Source organism: Allium sativum (assembly GCA_030737875.1). Taxonomy (NCBI): domain Eukaryota; kingdom Viridiplantae; phylum Streptophyta; class Magnoliopsida; order Asparagales; family Amaryllidaceae; genus Allium; species Allium sativum. The sequence continues at coordinate 297,233,724 of CM060925.1, read as the reverse complement.
CAATACCCAGGAAACCACCCATCTTACTCGTTTCTAGTTAGTTTCTGATTTTATATACAATCATAAATATCAATCATAGGCAGCATAGGTACCATATATCATGTCGCCATACTAGGCTCCACAATCAAAACCGCAAAGTCACATATTTGGAAATTGGATTTCCATTTGTGAACCGAGGCAAAAGATAGTCCTCACCGAATTCGAGACGCTCTAGTCCGCCCCTCAGGCAAGCGCGCAGACAAGCCTTGGATCGTCAGGGCCAGTCCATCGATGTGGATTAAAATGCCTGAACACTGCGTTCCCCCAACCTTTGGGGTGTCAATGAGCCAACGAATGACTCCATCGGCTTCACATAGTCACCGATATATCCGAGGCTCCTCGCAACAGCAAAAACCACATAAGTCAAACTCGTCAGGGCGTGTAAAACCACTGACGCCACTTCTAACTAGAAGGAAACGCATGTCCTCCCTGAGGTCCTTCTCCCGTTTTTGGATCACAACCGGGGTGTGAGGCTCAAGAATCAACATTACACAAAGCTATGCCACACAGGTTGTGCTTTGATCAACCACCACAAGACTCTGCTTTTCAACAGAAGCCTTGATCATTTGCATCTTAGCATGCCACACAGGCAATCCACTCCATGCAACCGATATCCATCAATCACACAGAATGATGTCCAATGTCAGACACACAGTCCATTTACAAGTCCGTTTTGGGTCTGAACGAAACCGTAGGTGCCTTGTACCTCGCTTATCCATCGATCTCCAAGTACGTCTGGACGATCACCAACTGATTCCCTCCTCTTGGGTGTACGGCCCAATCAAGATCATCAGTACAAACGACGTAAAGACCTCTGGTCTTCGACCACCGTCTTCCTCTTCGACTTATCGTCGTATCAGTTATTCAGAATGGGATAAACCCGGTCTTTTCGAATAACTCGCGTATATAATAAACAAGTGTTACACCAACACAACACACGCCTCATTCCAATTCATCAGTCACTAACCGTAAATTAACAAGAGAATAATTCCCCAAATATTAACCCCGAAGGCCGAAACCAACATCAGATCAATACCCAGGAACCATTCATCTTAACTAATCTTCAGTCAGTTGCTAAATTTCACATTCTTAGGGAGAGGTTCCCATTAATTTTATCAAAGATAAATTCTTTAAATTTATTCTTTAATCTTTCTTTGAATATCGTTTCAAATTAATCGGGATTAACGAACCTCACCGAAGTAATCATTTGTTTTAATTTCCCAATCCCAACCTATTCATCCCATGAAGTAAAACTGGTAATACTTCATATCTAACACCACGGTGTTATCGGTAAATTCAATTACCATTTCACGTTCAAATCTAATTAAAGATTTAACTATCGCCTGGAGCAAAACTGGTGATACTCCATTCTCGATCTTTTCAATCTAATTAAAGATTCATTAAAATTCCACTTAGTTTTAATCTTTAACTGGGTTAAAGAATCAATGTCATTTAAAACACGGTTTACGATAAACCCAAAATAACATCACATTTCAATCAGTCCCTAACCGTAAATTAGCAAGTGAGCAATTCCCTAAGTAATATCCCCGAAGGCCGAAACCAACATCAGATCAATACCCCAGAAACCATTCAACTTAACTAATCTCCAGTTAATTTCTGATTTTCTTAACTCCTTTGGGTCTAAGAACAATATTTTTGAAGATAACGTTCACGACAACCCAAAATCACATTCCATTAATTATCTGGTTAAAGAACCAGTGTTATTTAAAACACTGTTCACGATAAACCCAAAAATCAATACCAATTTAATTCCAATTAAATATTATTTAATTGGTACACTTCATTAAATCTAAATAAAAAGATTTAATCTTTTTCTCAACTGGGCTTAAGAACAGTGTTAACGAAGACACCATTCACGACAAACCCAAATCACATTTGATATTAAATACAAGGCTCTGAATAGAAAATATATCAGCTCATATTCAATATCAAATTCTACGACCAACAAATATCATATTGGAAATAACGATATATATATATATATATATATATATATATATCTTCCAAATTTCCATACCAACATCTGTATAATCACGAAATCCAATATCGAACTATTCCGAAGATGATTTCAATTCAAATCCATTCCAATTCAATTATTGGAAATTCTGGTTACTTTAAAACCATTTCAAATTCAATTTATTTAAAAATAAATAGAATTATAATTCTAGTTCAAAACTAGTTCATTTCGATAAAAACTATTTTTATCTTTTCAAATATAGAGTTTTTCATCCCAATTCTTCCCAAATCATTTCTTATGATTTTACACAAATTATTACTATTTTTAATAATTTTATCAAGGCCCGTACAGTCGATTTCCATCAACGGCCATCGAACTGCACTTACAGCGACCTTTTCCAAATTTGATTTGGACATAATTCCAAATCCAACCGTTAGATTTCAAATTTCAAATATTCATTAGAAATCCCTTTTCGATACAAACCCAACGGTTCCAGTTTTAGGAGAATCCGACGGTCGGATCTCCCGCAATATCCATTCGAAGTCAATTGTCGAAATTCGCGAACTGCCACTGCGCGGCGCGTTCTATTCAGGCCATTATATATATAATATAAATATATTATATATATTTCGTCGATTTCCTTTCAAAACGTATTTTATAAATCGTTTTAAATTCGTTTTCAAAACAATTTCAACTTCATATTCAATTTCAAATCAAAATTGAATATTCCAATATGAATTCGTTTTAAATTCATTTCGAATCGATTTAAATTCAAATCAATTTCAGTTCAATTTCAATACGTTTTAAATTTAGTTGAAAACGATTTCAATTCTATTTCAATCTAATTCGAATTTCAATTGTTTTCAATTTAATTCGAATTTCAATTCATTTCAAAATATCAGATTTTGAAATCACTTTCGATGTTCATTATAAAATGAATAAAATCGATATAAATATCGTTCACGTCAAAATGGCGTAAATCTAATCAACACGGCCTTTATTCAACACATGAATATTTATTCTCTATTCAACACATGAATATATATTTTCAATTCAACACATGAATTTTCTTTACAATTCAACAAATGAATTTTCTTTACAATTCAACAAAAGAATTTTCTTTATATTTTCCAAATTGGAATGAGGCCCAATCAATTACCATATAACGTTAATTATATGGATTCCCTACAACACATGTAAATAATAGCAACGATAAATCATCAACCATCATCCAGAGTGCATTCTACACTGTATAAGCATCAAATATAAATATTCAATGCTTATAACAGCCTGTCAATCAATCGATCGACATACAGCTAATTATTGGGATTAGTGTATGTCCAATTTCATCCCAACACCCGTGTGGGGTTTCAAACAACCAAACACAGATTTTATTTGTGCAGTCGGGCAATGTGTAAAATTTATCGTCCCAAGCAATATCAGTCAAATCAGTGTATATAAACAAATCGTCCGATTTGTTTATAAATATTTATTTTATATACACGTTAAAAAATATATTTTTAACTATAAATTATTTTCCATTATAAAATATTTTATTTCACTCCACATCACACAATCAAATTTACAACATAGCAACCAAACAAACAAGTCATCCATGGTTTGTGGACGACGGGTGTCGGGTGCTACTAAACACCGTCTGCATCCTAGTATATATTTCAACTAGAAAAATAAATAAAAGGTGAGGAGTTCTCATCTTGAGGTTCCACTCCGCCATTTTATTTCTGACAGTTCGGATTCGCTTGATATTCTAACTCAAACCTTTCCACGTTGTTCACAATAAAAATCACATTTTTAATAACGCTTTCCATACATAAAAATCATATTTTTATGTTCTCTACATATATAAAAAGATCGAATTTTTATTTTCACTTCATATGTATAAAAATCGTATTTTTATCTTCATAGAAACACGGTAAAAATCGAATCTTTACCTCATCCACATATAAAAGATTATATTTCTATATAGCTACACGAATATAAAAGATTCTATTTTTCTCTTAACAAAATTTATATTTTGAACTAGACAACGAATATATTTAACTAGACAAAGAATATTTTTTTTCTAGACAAAGAATATATATTTTTTGATCTACACATGTAATAAAAATCATGTCTTTACGGTGTTAAAAATCTTGTCTTTACGGTGTTAAAAATCATGTCTTTACGGTGTTAAAAACCACATCTTTATGTGATTAAAAACCGCATCTTTTCTAAGGTAAAAATCAACACTTTTTATCTATATAAAAATAAAAACTGAAATTTAAATAATAAATTAAAAAGGCTCGCAAATTTTTCAGTTTTGGTGGTTGGAGGCTGTCGGCCGGGACTGGAGGTGGCGGGGGAACGATCAGCAGGCGGAGGGGGTGCTCTACTGGTTGGCTGTAACGTCCTACATTTTTGTCGGTTTGTATTTGAATATTTAAATCAGATTAAATATTGAATTCAGAATATAAATGGATTTATATATTAATTAAAACGAAGTTGAACGTATATAAATATATATTAATTATAATCGAGCTCAGAACGACCCTGCAGTTCGTAATTTAACGTTTTGAACTTCAACTGAGTGTACCGGACTTGTTTTGAATCGAATTTCTTTGAAACAAGAAACGTTGGAATCTGTTGAACTGTATCTTTCTAACAGAGGTGAAAAATCAAGATTTCGTCGAATATATTGCAAGATATGTCCAAATCAATTATTCAAAAAGTCGCTGTAGAGTGGTATATTGACCGTAATGGTTATTTGAATATAATTTGACATCGGTTGCAAATCGGGACAAGGTTCTTTTGAGGCGCAGCGATAATTTAATTTTTAGAATTTTACTGTAATTTTTAAATTAATTAAATATGCAACTTTTTATTTGGAGTATTGTGTACCATGTATCGGTATTTCGGAATTTCAAAATATGAATCAACATACCGATATTATTATATTTTTACGACCCTGACATTTCGCTGGACACAACCGTATTTTTTTGTTTTGTCCGTAGCAGCCCATACGTAAATAGAATTCTTCGAAACGGTTAGGTTCAACTTTAAAAATAAAAATCAAAGGGGGATATTATATGGACCTATTCTATCCTATGAAGTAGCACGTTCTAGTGCCTTAACCATTAAGTAATGCAAACAATTTTTCCTACCGACCTATAATTTGGGAAATGTCACCTACCCTAGACTAAGCATGTTACTTCTAACCTATTGCTTACTGATAAAGCAACAGACCATGACCTATTGAATTAAATCCCACCCTAAACTAGCATATCTAAGAAACATAAAACAAAAGGGTTTAAATAGGAAATCCTTAGCATCTAAGTCTTCGGTCCCGTCCCTTCAAAGCCATTCCCTACCCTTCAACGCGAGCTATAACAGTATAACCCATATTGCACATGGCAGTTACATCAACACTGTCATCTAATCCTAGCTACTAGCCTATTCCTTAATCACTAAGGATGCGCCAACTATAAATACACTATTTAAGTCTTCCTTTTCCATATATGTACTCACACGCAAGGCTCGCTGGTCCAAACTTTTCGTACTAAAGGGAAATCATTTTGTTACCACTCCTTAGATTAAGAAAAATGATAAATGCCGAAACCAATTCAAACAGCGAGCTACTGGTCTCGCTATGCTCACTAGCGCGAAGCTGGGGGTCGCCATGGAACTCGCCGGCAGACCGACGCTGGGGAATAAGGTATGACGGTGGGGTATAGTGTGGCAACGCAGCATAAGCGTTTGGAATGGGATCTTTTCGAGGAGGGGAAGGATGAAGAGAATGGTGAAAGAAGGGGATGTCAACGTGGTATATTTGCAGTGGTGATGAAGCTTTCATGCTTATGGAGTTGGAGTGGTTTAAAAATAGTGCTGCGAGAGGGCGTTAAAAACGTGGGATATATGCTGATGAGAAGGGATGGTATGGTTTATTTTGATGAGGAGAGTTGTGTTAAATGGTGGTTGCGTGTCATAGTGGAGTGCGTGTATGTGGGGGTGTTACGGTTACGGCAACCGTCAATTTTACTTCTAACCATAACCGCAACCGTAGTTGACGGTTAGCAAATTTTATAACCGTAACCGTCTAACCGTTACCGCAACCATTACAGTAAATTTATGTTGTTATCTATAAATAACTCAAGTTCTAACTTTTTTCTTAAGAATTAGTTTGTTTATCAATGAAACAAACCATCCATGTGCACATTGTCTATAAATTAAAGCGTAAATAATTCATGTGTTATTTCTCTACTTTAAGTTATTAAAAAACACATATCTTTGTATGAAATACTATAAAAAAAATCATGTGCGGTCGGTATGGTTTACCGCGGTTATCAAAATCCACAACCGTTACCGTTACCGTAGTAGACGGTAACCGTGTATACGGTTGGTACGGTTTGACGGTTGAAAGTCCAACATTAACAGCCCTACGTGTATGGGTGTCAACGTAAGGGGGGGTGCATGAGTGGAAGTAACAGGCGTATGATGGTAGGAAAAATGGAAAGAGTGAAACACCCCACCTCCGTTAGGGTCACTCTCAAAGGGAATGCCCTAATTTTGGTGGAGGTTTATAAGTACAAGTCACAGATATACAAGACAGATATAAGAACACATATTTGAAAACAGCGGAAGAACAACAAACTTTATTTCAATAAGTCAAATACGTGTTACAACAACATCCTTTCCAAAAACATAACATAACACTTTCATAATCTGTCTTGAGTACATTATTTAAAGAAGCATAAATAAAACATAGATAATCTGCAAAAGCCCCATAGTGGATTTTCCCAAGGCCATAGTTCAAAACAGGAAAGTCCAAGCAATACATTTCTCTACTTCAAGCTGGATGTCAAGGCTGATCAAGCTGCTGTGTTCCCTCCCTGAGGACCTGGGGGGGGGGGGAAACGGAAGAAAGAAGACGAAAGAAAAATAGAGTCAGACATAAAGCCTGAGTAAGTCTAGTACTATTTTGTCTATGAATAAAGAACTGGGTATGATAAGTAAAACAAGGAGTGGGCAAGCACAATAAACTTGGTTAAGTTGTCTAGGGTCGAATATACTATCGTACCCCATGTTAATCTCTGAACCCATATAAACTAGTTTCCAATTTGCACCCCATAATCAGGGTGATGTGATCCATTCTACGATGATCGGCTCCTACTCGCAAAGTTACATGTGTCTTACGGCCCCCGATGTCTGTAGTTACCTATGCTGGTCCCACCATGGGGTGTATCAAGTCCCATAGTGGCAACCCGACACAACCTTAGAGTGCACAGGTATGCTACTGGTGTCCAGTGCCTTATTTTTCTGCTCCGGAGTGTGTGCACGCCCGCACTCCGTTAGAACCTACACTGCTACACCACCGCCGTCGCTTTGACCTCTTACAATCAGCCCAGTAATCGTGCCCCACCCTGCCTAGCTTCAGGGTATCCTGATACACCTTTTAGGGTTACTGCTGAAAAGGGTCCCCCGTTACTAGGTTTTCTATCTCTAGCCAACATGCTAAGTTGGTTAAGTGTTTCCTAACCTAACCCCACCAGTCCGTTTAGTTTAGCATGTTCCATTTTGATTAAGTCTTTAGTTCACTTAATCCTAACAATCCTGACTCAGCCTTAATTGTCTTATTAAGGCCCTGACCTCTCACATTAGACAGGTATTTTGTGGCTGCCTGTTGCCGGTTGGTTCCGGGCAGTCTTACGCCACAACTCAGTCTAACCTCGGGTCCTTATTGGGCTCCATGTTTAACCTCCCACATTGGATGGGTATTGTTGTGACTACTGGACAGCCGGGCGGTTCCGGGCAGGTTTACATCACAACTCAATCCAACCTCGGGTTAAACACATCGTATGTTCTACATTTACATATTTTGTCATTCCTCTTTATTTCTTATATGTAAATATTTGCGGCCCATTATTAATGGTGTAAAGGTTACACCAATCACGGGCCCAACCCATACTTGAATTTGGGCCCTTCTATTTTATATTTTCATTCATTAATTAATTTTTAACCCAACGTTATTTTCCCCCGTGTTACACGTCCGTTTATATATATATTGGGCTTAGCCTTTTTAAGCCCAATTTAGCCATGCGAAAAGGGGAGGCTTATGGCGTAATTACATACACAAAGAGGGGAAAGTGAGCGCATGAACTTGCAATTACGACGTTGGAAATACAAAATAGAAATTGGTGTACTTGCATAGTGGTAACATAGGTGACATGAATCAAAGCATGTGAACTTGCATAGGTTTAACTACAACATGAACCTATATTCTTATTTAGGCATAATGTCAAATATAAGCATGGCATAAATATTTCTAGCATAAGCATGGCATAATGTCAAACATAAGCATGGCATAAATACTTCTAGCATGAACATGGCATAATGTCAAACATAAGCATGGCATAAATACTTCTAGCATGAACATAGCATAATGTCAAACATAAACATGGCATAAGTAAAGTTAAATTTGTTCATGGCATAAACATAAACAAGTCATGTTCATAAGGTTTCTACATGTTTACAAAGGGGATACTTTGTTACTAACACAAAAGCATAGTTCAACTTAATCATAATTTAAGTCTAATCACCTAACGATGGTATAAACATACTTATGCATAAATATTCCTAATCATGGTGTTTGCTTTAAACTTGCAAAAAGGGATTTTTGAATCTAACCTAGCCATGTCTCACATATGTCATCATATAATTCTTTTAAACAAGATGGACTTAATCATAGATTTCAATTATGCCAAATATCATTCATAGCCTAGCCATATTCATAAGTTTTGCAAAAGCATGACTTAATACATGGATTATGGTGTCAAAATTCCAACATAGTTTCATATGAACTATAACAACCAAACTTGTTTCAATTACTTGCAAAATGATTTATGCATAAAATATACATCATGATGGCATAATAACAAAGCCCAAACTTGCATAAATTTCACTCAACTATATACATGTAGCTTCAACATAGACTACATAATTTGCGCAATATTCCAAACGTATGTTTGCATAGAACTACCGCATGTAGTTCTTTATAATGAATAATATAATTCAAGAATATCCAAACGTATATAAATTGATAAGAACGCACAAATATGAATTACTTCCATTGCCACAATTCAAGCATACACATCAACACAGTTGTTTATTATACCAAAGTAATACTCTACTTACAATGGTTGCGGCGAATTCTCTAATTAAGAGACACGATTCCTTTGTTGAATTGATTAGCTTTAGGTTGCTTGAATTGCTTTAGGCTTTAGAACTTTCTTCCTAATTCTCTCTCTAGTTGGCGGCTACTCTTTGTCGTTCCTCAGCAACATGGCGGCTATGTTCTTAATTTGAATGAATAGATTAGGGTTTAGTCTAGGGTTGTTTATATAGAGGTTAGGAATTGATTAGGACCCTTGATGTTGCTAGGTTAGATCACAGCCATTCATTAGGAAGAGAGACCAATAAAAACCCGCCACCTAGCCCTAATGACAAAGCAGACCACAGAAATTCGACCGCACACCGACCTGGCTAGCCAGGTTGACTGGGCTCGACCAGGTCGATACCCCTGTCGACAGGGCTGTCGACAGCCCTGTCGACATGGGTAGCCCAGGTCGACAGCCCAGTCGACCTGGGTGGCCCAGGCGGGTGTTCTTCCACCCTGGCCCAATGGGCCCGATTTTAAATTATTATTTTATTCTGTTTGAATTTTAAATTTGATTCAAAACTTCCGAAGGCCATATCTTCTTCATACGGACTCCGTTTTTCGAAAACTCGGACTCTATTTCGCGTATTTTTCCGAGACGAACGCAATGGCGTATCCCGTTTCCCTTAGTTCTTTGATTTGAATTTGATTATACTTTAATTCATGAATTTCATAGTTATAGAATTCTCGGGGTGTTACATTCTCCCCCACTTAAAAGGATTTCGTCCCCGAAATCTTCAAGTTAGGAGGAATGTATATCTAACATCCAATCATCCATCTACTCATCCATCAAACACGAGCATCCATTGTTCTTAAAAGATTTCTAATGCTTCATGATCATATGCGAAGTGTGTGTGTACATGAACTTATCTAATGCAAAATCAGGCGGTCTACTGATTCAGTTGACCTCCTTAATGCGAATTATGTAGGTGCCATGAATCCATTATGTATGCAAATTTTCCTATTCATGATTCTACATGAGTGCTCAATCATTCAATACAAATGCAACATCCACATGACAACACATTAATGTTCAACCACATACGAATACAAACATATATGCATATGCAATATGAAGTGACTGAGCCGATCTAAAACCTAGATTGTGTGTGTATATGCAACCACGAGCAACCACTAGCAATCACTTGCAACCACTTGCAACCATCATACATAACATGTTTCAACTACATGTTTCCATCCAAAAAGATTCTATCTAAAAGATACGGTCGAGGAAATACACCTAAAAAGATAGATAAAAGCGCAACTTAAGGAAAAGGAAAGATCAAGGATGTACCCTCGAACAGAAAAGGGTAGGCTGTACGGATTCTAGCTTCAGTTTCCCAAGTCGCGTCTCCCTCGGCGTCGCTCCACTGAACTTTGACGAGCTTGACTTCGCGGTTGCGTAGCCTCTTCACTTCCGTTCCTAAGATGCGGGTTGGAACTCTCCTTATGGTTGCTTCGCGTTCCACTTCGGCCTCTTCGAGGATATTTGGCTCTACCACTTCAGCAGACTCATGCAGACATTTTCGGAGATGTGAAACGTGAAAAACGTTGTGGACTCCAGCCAATTTCTCGGGTAGCTCTAATCTATAGGCCATTTTCCCAATTTTCTCGATGATAGGGAATGGCCCTACGAACCTTGGTGCCAGTTTTCCTGTGGTTCCAAAACGAACAACGTTCCTTAGCGGTGATACCTTGAGAAAAACTCTGTCTCCAACTTCAAATTCAAGGTCAGTTCTCCTTTTGTCGGCGTAGGACTTTTGTCTGTCTTGGGCCGTCTTCATCCTTCTTCGTATTAAGTCTACTTTCTCTGAGGTCTCTCGGATCATGTCTGGTCCAAGTATGAGCTTATCCGTGGACTCCCACCAACAAGTGGGCGATCGGCACGGTCTTCCATATAAAGCTTCGAAGGGCGCCATTCCTATGGTTGCTTGATAGCTGTTGTTGTAGGCAAATTCCACCAAAGGAAGGTGGTCTTCCCATGTCCCTCCGAAGCCAAGGACGCATAGTCTTAGAAGGTCTTCCAAAACTCTGTTCACTCTTTCTGTTTGGCCGTCGGTTTGGGGATGATAGGCTGTGCTCAAGCATAACTGCGTTCCTACTGCTTCTTGCAGACTCCGCCAAAACTCACTGGTGAAGATGGGGTCTCGGTCACTAACAATGCTAGATGGTATTCCATGGAGTCGAACGATTTCCTTGAGGTAAAGTGATGCTAGGGATGAGGCAGTTCTTTTACTTTTGACAGGTAAAAAGTGGGCGCTTTTAGTAAGCCTATCCACTATTACCCAAATGCTAGTGTTGCCTCTCCTAGACCTAGGCAGCCCATCGATGAAGTCCATTGAGATGCTATCCCACTTCCACTGCGGGACCTCCAGAGGATGTAGTAGTCCGCCAGGCTTTTTCTGTTCCGCCTTAACCTGTTGGCACACCATACATTTAGAAACGAATTCTGCCACGTCCTTTTTCATGCCATTCCAAAAGAAAGTCCTTTTTATGTCTTTGTACATTTTATCCCCGCCTGGGTGTATCGTCATCTTGGAGTGATGTGCTTCCTCGAGAACCTTCTTTACCAAATCTTTTGTCTGTGGGACGCGTAGTCTTCCATCTCGCCTTAGCAAACCCTTATCGTCGATGGAGTATCTGTTGAGGTGACTTGAAGTCTCACCCCTAATTAGCCTATCAATTATTTCCACAAGTTGAGGGTCTTCGCGTTGTGCTGTCCCTACTGAATCCACTAAAGTTGGGCGCACTTCGAGAGATGCTAGCAAGCCTGGTACGAAATCGGAGGAAGGCCTAAAGTCGAAGCTGGCTATAAACTCTAGGCTTTGTCTTCCAACAAACAACGGGCTTAGGGTCAATTTCTTTCGGCTCAACGCGTCTGCCACTACGTTGCCTTTGCCCGGAGTATAGGAGATTTCGAAATCGTACGAGGCAAGAAATTCCATCCATCTTTGTTGCCTCAAGTTAAGATCCTTCTGCGAGAAAAGATATTTCAACGATTTATGGTCAGTGTAAAGTTCGAACTTCTCACCTAGGAGATAGTGTCGCCAAGACTTGAGTGCAAAGACGATGGCGGCTAACTCGAGATCGTGGGTTGGGTAGTTCTTTTCGTGCACCTTCAACTGCCTCCCGCCATAAGCTACTACCCTTCCTTCTTGCATTAAGACGGCGCCTAGCCCTGTTCCACATGCATCCGTATAAACAGTGAACATCTTGCTCCCATCTGGCAGCGTCAAAACTGGGGCTGTTGTGAGAGCCCTTTTCAGTCGTTGGAAAGCAAACTCGCAATCCAAATCCCAATTAAACACTAGATTCTTCTTAGTCAATTTCGTGAGCGGAGCTGAGATTTTCGCAAAATCCCTTATGAATTTTCGATAGAAACCCGCTAGTCCTAGAAAGCTTCGGACCTCAGTCGCATTCCTTGGTGTCTTCCAATCTTGTACCGCCACTACTTTCGCAGGGTCCACCGCTAACCCTTGTTTGGATACTATGTGCCCAAGGAACCTCACCTCTTATCTCCAAAAGTGGCATTTGGAGAACTTGGCTCTTAGTTGATGGACTCGCAAAGTTTCCATGATTGCCCTTAAGTGTTGGGCATGTTCCTCTTCACTCTTTGAGAAGATAAGGATATCATCTACGAAGACCACTACAAATTTGTTGAGGAAATCTCTAAATACCCTACTCATCAGGTCCACGAAGTAAGCAGGTGCATTTGTCAAGCCGAAAGGCATGACAAGCCACTCAAAGAAGCCGTCTGGGGTTCTGAACGCCGTTTTATCGATGCTATCTTCAGCCACCCTTAGCTGATGAAAACCGGTTGCTAAATCGAGTTGGGAGAAAACAGACGCTCCTACAAGCTGGTCAAATAAATCGTCAATTCTAGGGAGAGGGTGCCTATTCTTTTTCGTTAGCTTGTTGAGCTCCCTATAGTCAACACATAGACGGAGTGAACCATCCGCCTTTGTAGCGAACACCACCGGAGCGCCCCATTCTGAAATGCTCCTCCTAATGAACCCCTTCTCTAGAAGCTCTTTAATCTGTTTACTGAGCTCTTTCCTTTCTCGTGGAGCCATATGTCTAACGAGCAACGCAACGGGCTTTGCATTATCTACAAGATATATGCGGAAGTCTATTTCCCGCTTTGGAGGCAAGCCCTTCACCTCTTCGAAGACATCCGGATATTCCCGGACCACTCTTACTGATTTCAAGTTTTCAACAGAGGCATCTAGCGATTCAAGATAACTAAGCATAACCGCATACGAGGGATTACAAGAAATTTCCAAAGTATTACCGAGCTGGGTTAGGAGCCTAACAACCCTTTTCTCACAATCAAGGATGGCCCCATTACGGGATAGCCAATCCATACCCAAAATCAAACCATACCCCGAAAAGCCCAAAACAAAGGCACTACATTGAAATTCAACACTTAGGATATAAATTTTCAAATCCAAACAGATCATAGACAAATGAGCTGGGCCCCCAATTGGGTTTGAAACAATTAAGGGGTCCTCTACCATACTAGTTTTTAGGTGCAGAGATTCTACTAAAGCAGACGAGATAAAGGAGTGTGACGCGCCAGAATCAAATAAAGTGCGAACGGGGTGATCATAAAGATAAATTACGCTTTCTACAGAAGTATTTATACCTCGCTGTTGCAATGGTGGCGCTTCTAGCACATGAACCTGTGCCCCTGGGGTGGATCCAGCCCCCTGCCCCTGTCCCCGTTTCTTTGGGCAGTCCTTAGCCCTGTGGCCTGTCTGACCGCATGAAAAGCACCCACCATTCTCCTTGGCCTTCTTTTTCCGGCAGTCCTTTACTAAGTGCCCCACTTTGCCACAGAAATTGCACTTCCTCTTCTCTTTGTTGCCTTTTCCGCCTTTCTTAAAGTCCGCCTTCTTAGGCTGCAAACCCTCTTTCTTCCCTTGAGAGCTTTCTGCCTTTGTCTCCTTCTTGCCCTTATCCTCCTCATTCAGCAATGCCATTTGCACCAATCTTTCATACGTGGCCCCCATGGGTATATGGGTCATGGCCAAACTGTGTAATGGCTCATTTAACCCTTTGACGAAACGGAGAGCCTTCTTGTGCGGGGTGTTGACTAGGTCAAGTCCAAACCTAGCCAGCTCATCGAACTGATTCACATACTCTCTGACAGTCTTGTCTCCTTGCTTAAGAAATAAGAATTTTTCCAACTGCAAACTTCTTTCCGCATCTGAGAGAAATTTGGTCTCAAACCTTACCCTAAAGTCCTCCCATGTCTCCACTGGTCTTTCAGCATTAGTGACTTCCCACCAGTAGGAGGCCTCGCCCTTCAATAGCCACACCGCCAGTTGTACTTTTTGTCTATCCTCTACCTCAAAGATGATGAATAGGTCCTCCGTTTCTTTCAGCCAATTCCTAGCTTCTACGAAGGACTCAGTTCCATGGAAATCTCTTCCTCCCATAGCTTTAAAATCTTTACATATCTTAGCAAACGTGTTTCCCCATGGAGGAGGTGGAGGAAAAGGTGCTGCTGCAGCTGGATGGTTTCCTTCAGCTGGGGGAGGAGGAATGGTAGGACCTGGCTGAGTGGCCCTTGCTTCTAAGAACCGTCTAAACCAACCAGGTATTGGCACCCCTTCCGGCAAGTTAAGTTCTTGGGACATGCTGAAACAAAAAGGATAGATTCAAAACGAAGGATAAGAGATAGTTCCTATGGCTTTGGGGAGTGGACTTTGCCTTTTAGAATAAAATAATATTTTTCTTTTAAAAATGCTTCTTTAAATTTCCTTTTTGAAAATAATTTTTCAAAACTTTTTATCTTATCTGGTAAACCTATGCTCTGATACCAAGTGAAACATCCCACCTCCGTTAGGGTCACTCTCAAAGGGAATGCCCTAATTTTGGTGGAGGTTTATAAGTACAAGTCACAGATATACAAGACAGATATAAGAACACATATTTGAAAACAACGGAAGAACAACAAACTTTATTTCAATAAGTCAAATACGTGTTACAACAACATCCTTTCCAAAAACATAACATAACACTTTCATAATCTGTCTTGAGTACATTATTTAAAGAAGCATAAATAAAACATAGATAATCTGCAAAAGCCCCATAGTGGATTTTCCCAAGGCCATAGTTCAAAACAGGAAAGTCCAAGCAATACATTTCTCTACTTCAAGCTGGATGTCAAGGCTGATCAAGCTGCTGTGTTCCCTCCCTGAGGACCTGGGGGGGGGGGAAACGGAAGAAAGAAGACGAAAGAAAAATAGAGTCAGACATAAAGCCTGAGTAAGTCTAGTACTATTTTGTCTATGAATAAAGAACTGGGTATGATAAGTAAAACAAGGAGTGGGCAAGCACAATAAACTTGGTTAAGTTGTCTAGGGTCGAATATACTATCGTACCCCATGTTAATCTCTGAACCCATATAAACTAGTTTCCAATTTGCACCCCATAATCAGGGTGATGTGATCCATTCTACGATGATCGGCTCCTACTCGCAAAGTTACATGTGTCTTACGGCCCCCGATGTCTGTAGTTACCTATGCTGGTCCCACCATGGGGTGTATCAAGTCCCATAGTGGCAACCCGACACAACCTTAGAGTGCACAGGTATGCTACTGATGTCCAGTGCCTTATTTTTCTGCTCCGGAGTGTGTGCACGCCCGCACTCCGTTAGAACCTACACTGCTACACCACCGCCGTCGCTTTGACCTCTTACAATCAGCCCAGTAATCGTGCCCCACCCTGCCTAGCTTCAGGGTATCCTGATACACCTTTTAGGGTTACTGCTGAAAAGGGTCCCCCGTTACTAGGTTTTCTATCTCTAGCCAACATGCTAAGTTGGTTAAGTGTTTCCTAACCTAACCCCACCAGTCCGTTTAGTTTAGCATGTTCCATTTTGATTAAGTCTTTAGTTCACTTAATCCTAACAATCCTGACTCAGCCTTAATTGTCTTATTAAGGCCCTGACCTCTCACATTAGACAGGTATTGTTGTGGCTGCCTGTTGCCGGTTGGTTCCGGGCAGTCTTACGCCACAACTCAGTCTAACCTCGGGTCCTTATTGGGCTCCATGTTTAACCTCCCACATTGGATGGGTATTGTTGTGACTACTGGACAGCCGGGCGGTTCCGGGCAGGTTTACATCACAACTCAATCCAACCTCGGGTTAAACACATCGTATGTTCTACATTTACATATTTTGTCATTCCTCTTTATTTCTTATATGTAAATATTTGCGTCCCATTATTAATGGTGTAAAGGTTACACCAATCACGGGCCCAACCCATACTTGAATTTGGGCCCTTCTATTTTATATTTTCATTCATTAATTAATTTTTAACCCAACGTTATTTTCCCCCGTTTTACACGTCCGTTTATATATATATTGGGCTTAGCCTTTTTAAGCCCAATTTAGCCATGCGAAAAGGGGAGGCTTATGGCGTAATTACATACACAAAGAGGGGAAAGTGAGCGCATGAACTTGCAATTACGACGTTGGAAATACAAAATAGAAATTGGTGTACTTGCATAGTGGTAACATAGGTGACATGAATCAAAGCATGTGAACTTGCATAGGTTTAACTACAACATGAACCTATATTCTTATTTAGGCATAATGTCAAATATAAGCATGGCATAAATATTTCTAGCATAAGCATGGCATAATGTCAAACATAAGCATGGCATAAATACTTCTAGCATGAACATGGCATAATGTCAAACATAAGCATGGCATAAATACTTCTAGCATGAACATAGCATAATGTCAAACATAAACATGGCATAAGTAAAGTTAAATTTGTTCATGGCATAAACATAAACAAGTCATGTTCATAAGGTTTCTACATGTTTACAAAGGGGATACTTTGTTACTAACACAAAAGCATAGTTCAACTTAATCATAATTTAAGTCTAATCACCTAACGATGGTATAAACATACTTATGCATAAATATTCCTAATCATGGTGTTTGCTTTAAACTTGCAAAAAGGGATTTTTGAATCTAACCTAGCCATGTCTCACATATGTCATCATATAATTCTTTTAAACAAGATGGACTTAATCATAGATTTCAATTATGCCAAATATCATTCATAGCCTAGCCATATTCATAAGTTTTGCAAAAGCATGACTTAATACATGGATTATGGTGTCAAAATTCCAACATAGTTTCATATGAACTATAACAACCAAACTTGTTTCAATTACTTGCAAAATGATTTATGCATAAAATATACATCATGATGGCATAATAACAAAGCCCAAACTTGCATAAATTTCACTCAACTATATACATGTAGCTTCAACATAGACTACATAATTTGCGCAATATTCCAAACGTATGTTTGCATAGAACTACCGCATGTAGTTCTTTATAATGAATAATATAATTCAAGAATATCCAAACGTATATAAATTGATAAGAACGCACAAATATGAATTACTTCCATTGCCACAATTCAAGCATACACATCAACACAGTTGTTTATTATACCAAAGTAATACTCTACTTACAATGGTTGCGGCGAATTCTCTAATTAAGAGACACGATTCCTTTGTTGAATTGATTAGCTTTAGGTTGCTTGAATTGCTTTAGGCTTTAGAACTTTCTTCCTAATTCTCTCTCTAGTTGGCGGCTACTCTTTGTCGTTCCTCAGCAACATGGCGGCTATGTTCTTAATTTGAATGAATAGATTAGGGTTTAGTCTAGGGTTGTTTATATAGAGGTTAGGAATTGATTAGGACCCTTGATGTTGCTAGGTTAGATCATAGCCATTCATTAGGAAGAGAGACCAATAAAAACCCGCCACCTAGCCCTAATGACAAAGCAGACCACAGAAATTCGACCGCACACCGACCTGGCCAGCCAGGTTGACTGGGCTCGACCAGGTCGATACCCCTGTCGACAGGGCTGTCGACAGCCCTGTCGACATGGGTAGCCCAGGTCGACAGCCCAGTCGACCTGGGTGGCCCAGGCGGGTGTTCTTCCACCCTGGCCCAATGGGCCCGATTTTAAATTATTATTTTATTCTGTTTGAATTTTAAATTTGATTCAAAACTTCCGAAGGCCATATCTTCTTCATACGGACTCCGTTTTTCGAAAACTCGGACTCTATTTCGCGTATTTTTCCGAGACGAACGCAATGGCGTATCCCGTTTCCCTTAGTTCTTTGATTTGAATTTGATTATACTTTAATTCATGAATTTCATAGTTATAGAATTCTCGGGGTGTTACAAAGAGAGATGCTGGAGTGGAACGGGAAGTATAGTGTTGTATCGGAGGTCATCTCGAAGCAGTTGTGTGGTGCTTGCGAGCTGTTCTTTGGAAGTGGCATGTGAGGGGTACTTTGGTGACATCGGTGAAGGAGTAATGGCGGCAAAAGAAGTATACACATGGAAGGATGTGATAATATGTGTACAGAGGGGCTAACGTTTTGGTATTAAGAATGGTTTTTATATAATAGTTAAGTAAGAAAAGAAGAGGGTGCGACAGCACCGTTTAGGAAGTCAGCATGGTGATCAAATGCATAAGGAAGTCAGCGTGTATACGAGAAGCACTGTCTGGGCAATGTTGTTTAAAAGGAAAACAAAGCTGTGTCATTTAAGTCAGCGTGTGAGTGGAGTTTTGGCGGCACACTGAAGTTGCTCAGATCGAAGAACTGGAGTTGCTCGAATCAAAGAAACGCAGTATTCAAGGAGGAGAAATGACGTTCGGATTGTTTCAGGAGGCAGAAGATATTATACGGGGAAGCAGATGTGAATAAAGCATGGAAGTGGTAAATTGGTGTGGGCCAAATTTATGGGTCGAGCCCATGCAAAGAAGAAGAAAAAGAAAGTGAAAGTTGAAACTAGGCAAAATGGAGAAATGTGTGACGATCTTAGTTCTGAAGTGGACAAGGTAAGAAAATATTAATCGTAGGGTTTTGAGAACGGGGGGAGCCGATATTAAAAGCTGAAAAATGAAACGGGTTGCATTGGAATCGCAACAACGAGTACGACACGGTCAAGCTGGTCAGATTGGCTATGGAGCTGTTGGAAATTTTAACGTTTGATCCGAGGTACCGACGCAAATCGTTTTTAACGGTTAACGCGCCAAGGTGAGTAAATTCACTGACTCTGCTCTATTTTTAAATATTATAATATTGGTTGAATGTTGTGTGATGGTCGCTTCGGTAGATTACAATTAAAATGGTTGAAATATACATATCGTCGTATATGTACACATCATCGATTGGACACTGATTCCACCGATTAGGATATCCCCTAGTATAGAGTTAGTGTAAATTGTGTTGATTGACATCTGTGGATGCGAAAATCGGTTGGAGGAATCCGACCGGATTCCTTGATAATTATATGTACTGTTTGTTTTGTATGAACCCGAATTATATTTAAAACCCCATGTGAATATTGATGTTGAACGGAATTTCAACATCTGTTTCGATAAATCAATAAACGATATCAATTTAGAAAGTGATAACAGTCAACCGTAAAACCATCGTTTTGTTAAGGAGTTGATTGGCCGTCAGGCAAATCAACGAGGTTAATTATAAAAATTATATTTTTATAATTAAAAAGAAGATTTAAATTTATAATAGAAGTTCTATTATAAATCAGTATTTTAGAGTTCGTTTTTATAAAATAAATAAAAATGATTGTTGATATTTAAATAAGTTTATAAAGCAGAAATTATCCGATGATTAAGTATTTGGAAAATTATATTTAAGATAAACAATTTTAGAAATATTATTAGATTACTTATATTAATCTAATGAGAAGTAATTAAGATCAGTTAACGAATTTACTGATGAAATGAAGTTGATTTAATCAACTGTTATTTGGAAAATGATTATTAGATTAATTGGCCTTTAATTAATCTAATGGAAATCGTTTAGAAATAAATGAGATTTAATTACCTTTTAATTTAATAAGTTATCAATAGAACTGTGGAATAGAGAAAGCGAAAAGTTAATGTGGAATATAAATAATCGTAACGCAACCAAGTTCAAAATAAAGTTGTGGTATTATAAAACGATATTCCAAAATAAAACAAGGAAATACGATTTGATGTATACTATAAATAATAAGGAGTTTAGAGTTACGAACGTATATCTGTTCTAAGATAAGAACGTTGTCGATCAAGGTATGAGAGGTAAATAGAATACCCCAACTTGAACGGCTTCACTATTATCGAGGAACGATAACAGTTTGTAACGGAAAGAGATGTCAAGATGTATATAAAAGGAATACAGCAGCGTATTGCCAGTCTTAGAATTTATAGCGATAAAATAACACTATTGATAAGATAAGTGTGACTGTTATGTCAAGATTAGTTATAACAAAGAATATTACAGCGTATGACAAGTTGAACTATAGCAATAAATTAACGCTGTTGATAAGGTAAGTGTGACTGTAATGTTGAGATTGGTTATAAGGAGAATATTACAGCGTATGACAAGTTTAGAACTATAGCGACAAATTAACTGCTGTTGATTAGACTTAAGCGTGACTTTTATATATAGCAGCACTTCCTAGGAAATGTAACAGTTTGGTTTGAAATCCACTTATTCTAGAGTAATAAGTAACGACGTTTGTTCAAATAAATATAAGAAAGAGTTCAGAAAAAGAATTGGGGAATCGTATTAGAAAACGGTGACAGCATTTCGATGTTCGAAATGTGATTAGAATTAAACCGTTAGGATTTGGAACTAGAATTCGACGAGGTCGAATGTATTAAAAGTAAATTATTTTAGGAATCATAATCTGATAGAATATTTAACATTTAGTTTAAACAAATAAATGTTGATAGGATAGAAATCATTATTTAGTTATAAACTTGATATCGATTAGATAAGAAGTCGACTTAGAGACAGAGTTTATAAAGAGGAATAGGAGTGAAAAAGTATGAAAGAGATTTCAGTAAATAAGATAAGGGAGATTATTACGTGAATAAAGAGTTAAATGATCAAGGTGTTTAGATTTCTATAAGAAGGGAGGGTATTCCCATTCCAAAGGGAATGATGTTTTAAAAGTGAACGTTGGGCCGATTAAAAGGTTGAGATGAATTTGGAAATATTTTCCAATGTAAATAAGGTAGATTACCCAAGTATAGAAATAAAGAATGTGAAATTAAAGGGGAATAGTTCGAACATTAATAACGGATATTTTCTGGAACATGAAAGAATAAAAGTTTATAATAATTGGAAATGTTTTCCAAAAAGTGTTAAAGGCAAAAACAGAGTTTGAGAAATACCTAGTGGGATATGGGAATTTGAAAATATAACGAATGTTAAATAAAAAGCGCCCGTGATTGTATGATGTTTAGTTATACATTAGAATGGATGTTTGTTTTTACTTCGATAGTTAAATAACCGACTATCGAAGTGTTTTGACCATCGTTGTCAATACGGGGAGACCGGTTGGATAGATTATCCGAAAACCACTCCGTATAGGCATAAGCGCTGCGAATTAGATTATGCTGAAACAATTGAAGACGGAGTTAAATGCAAGGGTCGTCCAGTTCCAGAATAATGGTTTATGTTTGTCCAGTCCCATGACAACTTGTATGGATGAGTGTCTGACAGAGTATACCTAGTAAATCACGTACGGTTGATCTCTTAAAGGTATTACGTCTGGTGGCGGAGGAATTCGTTCCTCTTAGCTTTTTATTCCCATAATATGTTTGGGAATCGATTAGTGAATTGACGGGTTTGACGATGTGGCATTCAAAGTGAACAGTGATCAGATGGTCTGAAAATAGACGTAGCCTCTAGCCTCACAACCAGGAATGACAAAAGTTGGGCTAGGCAGCATGGCTAGTTGGGTCATCCCCAAGCAGGATGTATTGTCATCGATCTAGAGAAAATTCATATTTATACTTCCTTTCGATTCTGTATCTTCGGATGACGGTTGGATGGCCTACAACCGTGGTGATAATATATTCGCGACACTCAAGCTAAATGAGTGAGCGGTCATGTGTGGCCGGGTTGCAAGACGTTCTTGTTGAACCCTGAGTGTATCCCCTCTAGAGTACACTATTCAGAAGGTGCTCCCATACCTTGTTTGTTGAAATCCATTCTCCAATAAGCGCCCTGCGGTTTATGATTTTATACCATATATATGTGGAACGTGAGATGCAAGCGTTCTGCTACTTGTATAATTATTTGTTTAGACATTACCATAATATCACTGGTTTTGATATCAAAGAAACTTTGGGTTATAGTAAGGTTTTTTCCAAAGTTAAACAGTATGGTTGGAATTTACTCACACCAATCCCATGATTGACCCAGAGTTTATTTTGTTTGTTTCCCCTAAACTCTTGGGTGCCCAAATTTGTACGGGCAGTCAAGTGTTTCAGGATTTTACAGATTCAATTGGAGGAGCTCTAAAGCAGGAAGCTTCACCATTTGTTATGTAGAGTTATTTTCGCTGTGATGTATATGAGTTAGACTCTGATATGGTATGTATATATACAAATTCAGTTTTGTAATTCAAAGTTATGTTATACAATACATTTTATTATTCCGTTGTGAGATTCGTGTTTACTCTGATTCTGTTCAGTTGTGATCTTCTTCTTCTTCTATTCTATTAGTTCTATCTTTTCTTTCTCACCCTCTAAATTCTTCTATTAATGTCCCGGTATTTTCGATGCTCGAGAAATTGACAGTGTATTTATGTTGATTTTCTGGAGCGAAAATCCCAGACGTTACATTGGCGCTGATGTGGAGGCCGGTTTGGGGCTTAGGGTTTTCAGTTTGGGAGGGAACGATTTGAAGTAGAAGAGAGAGAACGGGGGGAATCGAGGGTGGAGAGGAGGGTGGTGGAGGCCAGAGTGCCTCGTCGTCGTCGGCGGCGGCCAGCGATGCCAGGAGCGGTGGTTGGCTGAAGGCGATGGGAGTTAGACGTTTTTTTTCTTTTATTTCGTTTTCAACTTTAACCGATGAATGAGGGTTGACCAACGGGGAAAGAGAGAAAAGGTTTATATAATTATATATTTAAATATTTCAATCCACTAAAAAGTAACTTTTTCTTTCGAACTCAGAATCGAACCCACCGACTGTCGTCCATAGCTAATTACCCTTATTCCGAACACAATGGGATATGTATCATAGGTTGATTCAGTCGTTTCGATCAGTTTTCGTCAAAATCAAAATATAACTCTATATATTGAATTTGAACGTGCATTTCAATTTACTGGGGCCACATACTAACTAGAAAAATTCCCGAAAAATATTTTCTAGCTTCGTATTGACGATATGGTCCTAGAAAAACCAATTTCGTCAAATTCTGAGGCTGTTTGAAAAATGGCCATTTTCCAGTCGATTAAAATCAACTAAAACTGGTCAAACGCGTTTTCCTTTGCCACGCTCACATATTGATTCGAAAAATTACGAATTTTGGAATCTAGCAGTAACTTGACATCACGGATCCAACGAAAGTTGTTTCGTCGAAAACCGAGGTCGTTTGCAAAATTTCCATTTTTTAAGGGCCAGAATTCCATAGTGACTATTCTGAATTTTCAACTGGATGTATCTTTTGATTCCCGCTATGAAATTTCAATTTTTCGGATTCGTTGGAAAGATATTATCAATTAGATTCAAATATTTTTGGTTTCTCTAAAATCCGGTTTATTTTGAATCCTATACATTCATTTGAATTTTGAAATAGAATTATCGAACTACCGCGCCATTTTCAATTCCTTTTATAACTATAAATAAATTATTTATATTCTAACGACGATCTAAATAAATATATATGCTCGAATTCCATTCAAAATAAATTTCTCATCGTTATTATTTAAAATAATTCATTTTAAATATTCAAAATTCAATATAAAAATTTTAAATTGGCTTGGATTTCCGGGTTATTACAAATAAATACTAGCTCGTTAACAAGATCAATATCTTGGCTCAGAAATTTTTCATGCAAACATTATAAAATAGAAAGTAAGTCACACTTACTTCAGTTAACATAAGGACCACGCCGCTAATGCGGAACGGGTTTACTCCATTGGATTGCCAGTGCTTAAAACAAGTAAATCATTTAAACATCGCAATGCTTTTTACAAAAATGAAGACATTATAAGACTCAGTTCCCATCACACAATGCAACACAAACCGGAGGATAGAGTTTTACCTTATAATGGCCAAAATATGCTTGATACGAATAAAACAAAAGCCTTTGATATTATTACTAGTGTTTATATGTTTCAAAAACAATTTCAATCATAAGTATCAATCATAGACGGCATGGGTACCATATATCACGTCGCCATATATAGGTATACAATCAAAACCGCATGATGTCGTATTTGGAAATTGGTTTCCATCATGAACCAAGGCAAGGGATCGTCCTTACCGCTTCGTGACGCTCTAGCCTGTGTATCAGGAACAGCTGCAACTGACCTTGGATCGTCAGGGCCGGTCCACACGGAGTGGATTAAAATGCATGAACACTGTGTTTTCCTACCCTATGGGGCAACAACTGGTCATATACTGACCAAACCATCGGCCCTATAGCGACCGATATAACTGAGGCGCCTCGCTATCCATCATCCACATAAGTAAAATGTCCGGGCGTGTAAAACCCAAAACACCACTCCTAGCTAGAAGGAAACGCATGTCCTCCCTAATGTCCTCTCCCGTTTCTGGTTCATACCGGGGTGTGAGGCCCGCGAATCAATGCTAAATGCAAAGCTAGCTATTTAAAGTCGGGCTTTGATCATCAACCACAAGACGTTGCTTTTAAACAAAATCCTTGATCACAGCCACTCTGTATGCCATGTTGTCAATCTACAATGTCAGACACACATCCATTTACAAGTCCGTTCTGGGTTTGAACGAAACCGGAGGCACTTTATTCATCTCCCGTATGTCCGATATAGGAGAGAGGCCCTCACACATCCGAATGATCAACAAGCACGTCCGGACAACTACCACTGTAACCCCTTCAGGGCAGCAACTCCCATCAAAGGCATCAGTAGCCATCCATTTGATGTGAAGATCCTCGGTCTTGCACCGTCTTCATATCTTCGACTTCTAACCGTCGACCAATTATTTAAAATGAGAAGTAACTCGGCCTTTTCAAATAATTCACGTATATTTAGAATTTCAAATAAATTCATTTCAATGGTTAAATTATCTGACATCCATAATTCAATTCATTAATGTAATTTTCACGTCAAACACATTCAACCATCAAATATCCTATAAACCAAGTAAATTCAGTTTATTTCCATTCCATATCGTTTATAATATTTTATAACGATTTATCGCTATTTTTATTTATTTAAATAAAATCAATTTATCCAAATGACGCTTCAGGCCATAAGGCGGCCATGGCGCTGTTTTTCTCCAGGATTGATTTACACATATATGAAAATCTAACCGTTGGATCTTTACAAATTTTATATCATTGGAAAGATCTTTTCAAAACGTATCCAACGGTTCTAGTTTTGGGAAAATACGATGGTCGGATCTCCCGGTACAATCATTTAAAGTTACGATTTCAAAATACGAACTATAGCTTCATTATTCGTTTTATTTTAATTATAGTTATATATATAAATATAATTCATTCTGGTGATGTTTTTATTTAGATTTGAATTAAACATTTCAAACAATCTAACCGCTGGATCTTTGCAAATTTGGTGGCATTATAAAGATATTTTCAAAGCGGACCCAACGGTTTTGGTTTTGGGAAAATCCGATGGTCGGATCTTCCGCAATCATCGTTTAAAATTATGATTTCAAAATACGAACTACAACATCGTTATTCGATTTATTTTAATTATATTTATATATATATAATCCGTTCTTCGATTTCCAAAACATTTTCATTTCACATATTTGATAAAAATAATATTTTTACCCAACAAATATTTATTTCACATATGACTATTTTCAACACTTCATATATATATATATATATATATATATAAATGTGATTTTTATTGGTAAAACAATTTATTTAAAACAGGAATATTTTTAGTGATTCATATATATGTAATAAAAATGTGATTTTTATTGTTAAAACAATTTATTTCAAACATGAATATTTTATATACTTCATATACATGATAAAAATGTGATTTTTATTGTTCAACCATTTTATTCGCCATATAAATATTTTTCCAACACATGAATATATTTCAATACATGAATATAAATCAAACACAGGAATATTTCAGAAAATTTCGATAGCATAACGGCAGGGGGTTTAAAACTGGCACCGTCCCGAGTACCGCTCCTCGCATTACCTTACGCCTTGCAGCGTTCCCTAAGGGGCTTATCCTTATATTCTAAATATTTTGATTCATTTTCATATCACCATGGATTTTTCCACAAACAAACCCAATTTTGTTTCAACCACAAACAATCATTATCAACCATTCGCATTTATCAACAAAATTTCACGTCAACCAAAATCCAAACAATCACAACCAATATATATCGTCCATGGTCTTTGGACGAGGGGTGTGTGTGTGTATATATATACGTATATAAATATATTTTGATTTCATTTCAATATCATTCAATGCACATATAATTTTTACAACGCATATATAACTTATACATCGCACATATAATTTATACAACGCTTATACATGAGGTGTACAACGCTTATATAAATTATACATCAATTATATAATTTATACTTCGCCATTCCATATCATTTATAATTTAGAAATCTCACACTGGGTTCCACTCCTCCAAAAATTGTAGGAAGCTCCAAAAATTCTCCAGTCTCTTCTAGAATGTAGAACACGTCCACATGAGTCCAATGTCTCTTGTTTCACTGGATTTCAACCACATAGTAAAAAGATATGATTTTTATTATAAAATCATAATTCATAGCGCTTTAAAGTGTTATAATCAGTTTAAAATATAAAGGTCGTTACCTCAGCTGAAGCGTTCAAAACTAGGTTTGCGATTTGCGCGCGAATCGTTGCATGAGACGATGATCGACTACTGCCACGTGGAAGAGGAAGGAGAGGCGCGCAGGCGTGTGTTGGTCCCCCTCAGATCAACGGCGTCCAGAGGGCATGACGGTGCAAAGAATGGTGACACTTCACGGGCTCGAAACTCAAGAAATACTGAACGATAATTGCTAAACTTTATATGGATTTGAAGATCTCGTGAATCTCTACAAAATTTTCATCTGGAGCTCGTGATTTTGTTGGGTCGTTTGAGAGCTAGGAAGGAGAGAAGCATGGAAGCTTTTCCGCCATCGCTATAGGTGGTATGTCGGGTTGGAAAAGTAAACGATAAAGTGTGATTGGCCAGGATTATTTATATTTATTTTTAATTTATTTAAATCTGAAAATGCCCCTCACCACATACGAACTCCAAATCAAACCCAACGACTGTCACCCCTAGCTAATTACCCCTATTCCGACCATAATGGAATATGTTTCGTAGGCCCATTCGACTGTTTCAGTCAGTTATTCTTCAAATTAAAATATATAACATTCAAATATGGATTTGAACGTACATTTCAATTTGCCGAGGCCACATACTAATCCCCAAAAATTCCATAAAAATAAATCTAGCTATGTTTGGACGATACAGTCTCAACAAAACTTATTTCATCAAATTTGGAGAACGTTTCAAAAATGGCCATTTTCTGGTCGATCCAAATTAACTGAAATTAACCAAACACATTTTCCTTTACCACGCTCACATATTAACTCCAAATATTATGGAATTTGAAATTTAGCAATAATTTGACATTCTGGATCCAACAAAAGTGGTTTCGTCGAAAACGGAGGTCGTTTGCAAAATGTCCAATTTCACGGGCTATATTAATTCCATAACGACCTTTCTGAAAATTCATTTAGCCATAACTTTTGATTTCCGCTATGAAATTTTGATTTTTCTTGATTCGTTAGAAAGATATTCATAAACAGATTTAAATATTTTTGGGTTCACTAAAATTCGATTTATTTTGAATCTAGTACAGTCAGCCAAAGTTCGAATTCAAATTTTCAAACTGCCGCGCCATTTCAGGCCTTGTTTTATAATTAAAAATAAATATATTCGCTATAACTTCGATCGAAATAGATTTTTGATTGTTATTATTCAAAATAATTTATTTAAATATTCAAAATCCACTAAAATAGCCAAATTAAAATTTTTAAATTGGTTCTGATTTTCCGGGTTGTTACAGTGTGTATGTGTATATATATATATATCATTTTAAATTCAAAATCCAAAATTTAAATAAGCCCACTACCGATTAAAATAGAATATTATATCATATACAACTATATCAGTTTTACAATTTTGAAAACAGGATATTGTAAATCAAAATTTTGTTTTGAAGAATTAATCAAGATATTTTTAAGTTTGAAGCTAGCTCAAAACGAAGAAAATGGTTACATTTATCCATTGCATCTCAATTTGAATCTATGCCTTGCATTTTTATGATTATCTAGTCCAGAATTTATACAAGATATTTAATAACACTACATTTTTAACCTTGTAAGAGTGTCTAAGCAAATAAATGATATTTTAGTGCCCAACTATATGTCCAGATTTATGTACCAAAGGGTAGAAACCAATTCATTTTGACATACACACACACACACACACTCTCTCTCTCTCTCTCTCTCTCTCACACACACACACACACACACATATATATATATATATATATATATATGATAACATATTAATTAATTACAAAAGAAAATTCACAACAGACTGCATGGAGCTATAAATTAAATTTCAGTATAATATTTGAGGCAATCATATTGCTCCTAAGTGTATTTGAGAAACACAACTATGTTGACCCATCAATACATACATATATATACACACCAATTTATGGTTGTAGTCCATGCAATCTTTATACAACTACTTCAGAACATCCAAATTCTGAATAAAATAACATTTATTTCATTACTGATTAATCATATATATATAATATAAGCAGTTTCAGTCTATCTAAAATTCCTGAAAAATATACACATATATATGAGTATGTTTGTGTTTACTTAAATATAATTATCAAAATTAGTCATTGTAACACCCCGAATTTTCTGAGAATATTAAAATTAACAAATTCAAGAGCACTTAATTTTTAGAAGATGAATTAAGTGAAATGGGTTGTGCTATTACGTTCGTCTTAAAATTTTGGTTGAGATAGACATTTGGTTTGCATAAAACGGATACCTTATGTAGAAGTTATTAAGCCATGAAGTTTGTATGCATATGAGAAATATATATATATAGATATATATAAAAATTAAAAAAATAAATATGCAAAAAAGTTCAAAACAGCGAATCAGGAGAGGGAACGATCGAACCGGCCCATTTTTGAGGTCGACCTGAGCCCCGGTGGGTCAACTAGGAGTTGATTTAGGGTGTTTAGCAGTCAACCCGTGGGCCGATTCGCTCTAAGGTAGATGTGGCATCTGATTGGTTCTAATGGACTCCTTGTTGAGTCATTAGGGCTAATGTGGCTATTCTATCTTGTCTGAATGGCTTTGATTTGCTCTAGGTTAATCTGACGGTTTGAAATCAAACTTCTATATAAGCAATCTAATACCTCAATCCTAAATCATATTAAAAATCAATCCAAGAGCTGTCATGCTGCCATTGGACAACCTCCAGTAGCCGTCGTTCAACTTGAAGCAAATTAAAAGAGACAAACCAAATCAAATCAAAATTAAACTAAAACAACGATTGTCTACATCAAAGGCGAGCATTTCAACTTCAGAATACAGATTCCAGAAATCAAGATTGTCTTTTGTAAGTGTAGTTATCTTTTAGATGTAAATAAATTTAAGACGTGATGTGATATAAAGTGAAAAATAAAATTATACCATGTTGTATAATATTGACGATGCTAATTCATGTTTGTTTCTTGTGATGATTTTATCATGAATTGTCTTGGAATGTTTGTGGCTTATTGGACTTCGAGTTGGATCTATTAAAGATTGAGAATGAAATTATCAATATCATATGCAAGTTATATGTTTCATGTTAAGATCTACATATATATATATATATATATATGTTTATATGATTGATGCAAGTTGTATGTATTATATTAAATCCAAGTCAAGATCTATATATATATATATAGATATATATATTCATATGCTTTATGTTAGATCCATATGCCTATATATGTGTTTATATGTTCATATGCAAGTTACAAGTTTTATGTTGGATCCATGTCAAGATCTATCTAGGCTCATATGATTAATGCAAGTTATAGGTTTTATGATAGATCCAAGTCATGATCTAATTATACATATGTTCATATGCAAGTTACATGTTAGATTCAAAACTAGATCTATATTTATATGCATGTATGTAAATTGGACTTATACAAGTTCACCTTGCTCGATCTAGTTCACACTTATATGTTAATGTTCAAATTATACATGCCTTGGGATTGGACATGTCATGATTATGTCATATGCTAGTTTATAATTGAGGTTATGTTCACACATGCCTAGATCTACATATTAACATATTTTAGGCTTATGATTATCTAAGTCTAAATTATATGCAAGTTCATGTGACATGTTAAATTATAGGAATAAAGTTTTATGCAAAATTTACATGTTTGGTTGAATCTATATTATGCATGTCCCCTTTTTTACCTCTTGTTTATAAATTGGGATAATATGCGAGCCCAATGACTTTATGTGATTAATACAAACAAACAAACGACGATAATGTTGGGATAGTTATTAAATCAAAACATGTTAATAATGTAGATAGGCCCAAAACCATGTAAATGGTTAAGGCCATGAATGGTATAATTTATACCATTATTCTTGAACATAATTAAAATATGTGACATGAAACCCTTGTAGAAAATTCACATATATAAATGTAAAAGATGAATATGCCTAACCCGAGGTTAGACTGAGTTGTGGTGTAAACCTGCCCGGAACCGACCGGCACATTCATTAATCACAACAATATCTGTCTAATGTGAGAGGTTAGTGCATCAAGCCTAGAAAGACCCGAGGTTAGACTGAGTTGTGGTGTAAAACTGCCCAGAACCGACCGGCACATCCAGTAACCACAACAATACCTGTCTAATGTGAGTGGTTGGTGCTTTAATTAATTAATTAAAGCTCATGAAAAATCAAGCTAGAAATGGTGAGGCTTAATAATTAAGGGAACACTTAACCAACTTAACATGTTAACAAGACAAGATTGGTGGGGTTAAGTAATTGAAGAAACACTTAACTAATTTAACATGTTAACTTGTCAAGATTGATAGGGGTTAAGTCAAACCAAGGAAACATAACCCATTTAGCATGTTGACTAGAAAAACCCTAGTAACGGGGACCCATTTCAGCAGTAATCCACATGGATGTATCAAGGTACCCTGAACTAGGCAGGGTGGGGCACGACTACTGGGCTGAATACAAGCGGTCAAAAGGGCGGCGGTTAGGTGCGTCAGTGCAGGTTCCGACGGAGTACGGGCATGCACGGGCTCCGGAGTGGAAAAAGCAGGCACTGGGCACCAGGCGTACACTTGTGCATCTTTGGATTATGTCAGGGTTGCCATTATAGGACTTGATACACCCTATACTGGAACCAGCACAAGTACTTAAAAATCACGTAGGGCCGCATGACACCGGGAATACATGAATGCGAGTAGGAGCCGATCAATACATGAATGGGTTCACTTTATCATGAACATACATTGCTAGTTAAATATCACTTAGTGGGTGCAGAGAAGTAAAAGTGGGTGCGATAGCCAAATCTAGTTAAATCTTACTTTACCTCGTTTTAGGACTACCCTGTCCTTGTGGTATAATTCTAAGTTCAGTTTATTCATGTCATAGTCTTTTACTTGTTTGCATGCTATTAAATAACTGGGCTTACCAGACTTATGTCTGACCCATTTTCCTTTCGCTTCTTTTCTTCCGTTCCCACCTAGGTCCGCAGGGAGGAAACACTTCTGCTTAGTGCAGGTTAGTCAATGCTTGAAGACCGTATATTTAAGGCTTGGACGTTCCTTTTTGAGCTATGGCTATGGTCAAGCACTTATTAGGGATTTATGTCATTTTATTTTCAGTATTGCTTCTTTATGTTTTCAAGACAGATGAAAAGTTGTAATAATTTGGAAGGTTGAAACAGTTGTTGAATTGTTGTGTTGAACAAGTAATTATGAAATAATACTGATCTTTTTCCACTGCATAAATTTTCTGTCTTGTAATTTATTAGTATCTTGTACCTTAAAATGATCCACCAAAGTTAAGGCATTCCCTTTGAGAGTGACCTTAACGGAGGTGGGGTGTTACACTTCGTATCAGAGCTAAAGGTTACCAGATTGGATAAAAATTTTGAAACTATTTTTCAAAAAGAAGTCATAAAGAAGCATTTTCAAGAAAAAGTGTTAATGTAAAAAGGCATAATCCCCAAAGCCATATGCACTAACCTTCTATCCTTCATTTTGAATCTTTCCTTTTTGTTTCAACATTTCTGGGGATCTTAACCTTCCTGAGGGTGTACCGATACCTGGCTAGTTCAGGAGTTGCCTAGAAGCTATGGTCAATGACATGGGCCCAACAGACATTCCTCCTCCCCCATCTGCTGCTCCTCCTCCTCCTCCAAGAGGAAATGCTTTCTCAAAGATCTGTACAGACTTTAGATCCATGGGTGGAAAAGACTTTAAGGGGAGCGGATCATTCGTGGAAGCCAGAAACTGACTCAAGGAGACTGAGGACTTTTTCGTTATCTTTGAAGTAGATGAGAGGCAGAAACTACAGTTGGTGGTGTGGTTGCTCGAAGACGAGGCCTCCTTCTGGTGGGAAGTCACTAATGCTAAAAAACCGATAGAGACTTG
Organism: Allium sativum; assembly: GCA_030737875.1. Taxonomy (NCBI): domain Eukaryota; kingdom Viridiplantae; phylum Streptophyta; class Magnoliopsida; order Asparagales; family Amaryllidaceae; genus Allium; species Allium sativum. The sequence goes on along the minus strand of CM060925.1, from coordinate 297,200,687 downwards.
GGAGGACTTCAGGGCGAGATTTGAAATGAAGTTCCTCTCACAAGCTGAGTAGAGTCTGCAAATGGAGAAGTTCCTATCACTTAAACAGGGCAGCTTGTCGGTCAAAGAATACGTCAATAAATTCAACCAGCTTGCTCGATTTGGATTGGAGTTAGTAAACACTCCACACAAGAAGGCTCTCCGCTTTGCCAAAGGACTGAATGTGCCACTGCAAGGTTCGGCAATGTCCCATATATCTGTGGGAGCGACTTATGAGAGACAAGTGGACATGGCTCTGTTGCAAGAGGAGAACAATGATGGCAAGAAGAAGGTGAAGAAGTAAGAGCCTCAAAACAAGAAAGGAGATGGATCTCAGAACAAGAAGGACCCCAAGAAAGGCGGGAAGGATAATAAATCTCATAAGAAGATGAAGTTCAATTTCTGTGGGATACCTGGACACTTGGCTAGGGACTGTAGAAAGAAAAAGAGGAAATTGGGCGCTTGTTTCCAGTGTGGGGATACTGGACACTTGTCAAAGGACTGCCCAAAAAGGCAAGGGCAGGGACAGAGGACTGGATCATCTTCTGGAGGGCAGGTTCATGCTCTCGTTGCACCTCTGTAGGAACAAGGTAGACATATTCCTGTTGAGAGTTTAGTTTATCTGTTTGATAATCATGTTCTCTCTTTGATTCTGGCGCATCGTACTGTTTTATATCTACTACTTTAGTTGGATCTCTGTACCTAGACACCCATACAGTAGAGGATCCCTTGGTTGTTTCAAATCCAATTGGGGGCTCAGTTTATTTGTCGATGATTTGTTTGGATTTGGAAATCTCTGTTTTAAGCGTTGGGTTTAAATGTAATGCTTATGTTTTGGGCTTCACGGGCTATGGGCTGATTCTAGGCATGGACTGGCTATCCAGTAATGGTGTTGTCCTCGATTGTGAAAAGAGAGTGGCTAGACTCATGTCTCGCCTCGGTAACACTCTCGAAATCTCTTGTAATCCCATGAATTCTGTTATGCTAAGTTATCTAGAATCTCTTGATGCGTCTGTTGAGAATTTGCAGTCTATTAGAGTGGTCCGTGAATACTCGGATGTGTTTGAAGAGGTAAAGGGCTTACCTCCGAAGCGGGAGATAGACTTCCGCATATACCTCGTTGACGCTTCAAAGGAGAGAAAAGAACTCAACAAGTAAGTTAAAGAGCTGCTTGAAAAGGGGTTCATAAGATGTAGTATTTCTGAATGGGGTGCTCCAGTAGTGTTCGCAACCAAAGTCGATGGTTCACTCCGCCTATGCATGGATTATAGGGAGCTGAACAAGCTGACCAAGAAGAATAGGCACCCACTCCAAAGAATTGACGATCTATTTGACCAGCTCGTAGGTGCATCAGTTTTCTCCCAACTAGATCTAGCTACCGTGTTTCATCAGCTAAGAGTGGCTGACGATAGCATTGACAAGACCGCATTTAGGACCCTGGATGGTTTCTTCGAGTGGCTTGTCATGCCTTTCGGCTTTACAAACGCGCCTGCCTATTTTGTGGACTTGATGAGCAGGGTGTTCTGGGAATTCCTCAATAAGTTTGTGGTGGTCTTCGTGGACGATATTTTGATCTTCTCGAAGAGTGAGGAAGAGCATGCTCAACACTTAAGGGAAGTCATGGATACTCTCCGTGCACATCAGTTGAAAGCCAAATTCTCCAAATGTCATTTCTGGAGAGAAGAAGTTAGATTCCTTGGACATGTGGTGTCTAAAGAGGGGTTAGCCGTGGACCCTGCAAAAGTGGTTGTTGTGCAAGATTGGAAGATTCCACGAAACGCAACTGAAGTCCAAAGCTCGGGCTAGCAGGCTTTTACCGGAAGTTCATCAAAGACTTTGCGAAAATCTCAACTGCACTTACAAGGTTGACAAAGAAGAACCTAGTTTTCGCTTGGGATTTGGATTGCGATATTGCTTTCCAACGCTTGAAAAGAGCTCTAACAACAGCCCCAGTTCTAACATTTCCTAATGGAGCAAGAAGTTTATCGTATACACGGATGCATGCGGTACAGGATTAGGCACTGTCTTGATGCAAGAAGGGAAGGTAGTAGCTTATGGTGGAAGGCAGTTGAAAGTACATGAGAAAAACTGCCCAACCCACGACTTAGAATTGGCGGCCATCGTTTTCGCTCTTAAGTCTTGGCGCCATTATCTCCTAGGTGAGAAGTTTGAATTGTTTACTGACCATAAATCGTTGAAGTACCTTTTCTCGTAGAAAGATCTCAACTTGAGGCAGCAAAGATGGATGGAGTTTCTTGCCTTATATGATTTTGAGATTTCCTATACTCCTGGCAAGGCAATGTGGTAGCAGACGCTCTGAGTAGAAAGAAGCTGACCTTAAGCCCTCTCTTTGTAGAAAGGCAAAGCTTGGAGTACATAGCCAACTTTGAATTTAGACCCTCCTCTGAATTTGTACCTAGCTTGTTAGCAACATTGGAAGTGCGGCCTACACTTTTTGACTCAATAGATACTGCACAACGTGAAGACCCTCAGCTAGTAGATGTGATAGATAAGCTGATTAGGGGTGAGACTTCGAGTCATCTCAATAGATACTCCATCAGTGATAAGGGATGGTTGAGACGGGATGGAAGGCTATGCGTCCCACAAGTAAGAGATTTAGAGAAAATGATTCTAGAAGAAGCACACCATTCAAAGCTGACCATACACCCAAGCGGAGACAAAATGTATAAAGACATCAAAAGAGTTTTCTTTTGGAATGGCATGAAGAGGGACGTAGCTGAATTCGTTTCTAAGTGAATGATATGCCAGCAGGTCAAGGCAGAGAAGAAGAAGTCTGATGGTTTGCTTCATCCTCTAGAGGTCCCACAGTGGAAATGGGATAGCATTTTGATGGACTTTATTGAAGGGTTGCCTAGGTCAAGAAGGGGCAATACCAGTATTTGGGTAATGGTGGACCGGCTCACAAAAAGCGCTCACTTTATACCTGTCAAAAGTAGAAGGACTGCCTCATCTCTAGCATCTCTATATCTTAAATAAATAGTTCGACTACATGGGATACCTTCCAGCATAGTAAGCGATCGAGACCCTATATTTACAAGAGAGTTCTGGAAGAGTTTGCAAGAGGTTGTAGGCACATAACTATGTTCAAGCACGGCCTACCACCCCCAAACTGGACAGACAGAAAGGGTGAATAGAGTCTTAGAAGACCTCTTGAGATTGTGTGTTCTTGACTTTGGAGGGACATGGGAAGATCATCTTCCTCTGGTGGAGTTCGCCTACAACAATAGCTACCAAGCTACAATAGGCATGGCACCCTTCGAAGCCTTATACGGGAGACCGTGTTGATCACCAACCTGTTGGTGGGAATCCACAGATAAGCTTATACTTGGGCCAGACATGATTAGGCAAACCTCAGAAAAGGTGGACCTAATAAGAAGACGAATGAAGACTGCTCAAGACAGAAAGAAGTTCTATGCAGATAAAAGAAGGACCGACCTTAAGTTTGAGGTTGGAGACAGAGTGTTCCTTAAAGTATCTCCTTTGAGGAATGTTGTTCGCTTTGGATCTAAAGGGAAATTGGCACCTAGATTCATAGGACCATTTCCTATCATTGAAAGAATTAGGACGATGGCCTACAGATTAGAGCTACCTGAAAAGTTGGCTGGAGTTCACAATGTCTTTCATGTTTCTCACCTATGGAAGTGCTTACATGAGTCTACGGAAGTGGTGGAACCAAAGATACTAGAAGAGGTAGAAGTGGAACGAGAAGCAACAGTGAGAAGAATCCTAACTCGTATCTTGGGAACGGAAGTCAAAAAGCTACGCAACCGTGAAGTCAAGCTTGTTAAAGTACAGTGGATTGACAATGAAGAAGATGCGACTTGGGAGACCGAAAGTAAGATATGCGCAGCATACCCTTATCTTTTTGAGGGTACATCTTTGATATCTCCTTTATCATAAGTTTATTCATGCTTAGTTATCTTCTTGGTCCTATTTCTTGATACTTAGTAAAAATCAATGGATGTAAACATGTATTTGAAACATGTTTATGGTTGATGGTTGCAAAGTGGTTGCAAGTGGTTGCTAGTGATTGCTCGTGGATGCATATGCACATACACATTAGGTTCTAGATGGCTCAATCACTTTCATATTGCATTTGCATATGAACACATGAAATTGTATGTGGATTGAAACTTGATGTGTTATCATATGGACATTGCATTTGTATGAATGATTATGCACTCATGTAGAATTATGAATAGGAAAAATTGCATACATATGGACTCATGGAACTCTCATGATTCGCATGAAGGAGGTCAACTGGATCAATAGACCGCCTAATTTTGCACTAGATAAGAGATATATACACACACTCTGCATATGTTCATATGGCATTAGAAGTCTTTTAAGGACAATGGATGCTTATTGATGCTGGGTGAGTAGATGGATGATTGGATGTTAAGATGCATTCTTCTTAACTTAAAGATTCGGGGACGAAATCCTTTAAGGAGTGGAGAATGTAACACCCCGAATTTTCTAAGAATATTAAAATCAACAAATTCAAGAATACTTAATTTTTAGAAGAAGACTTAAGTGAAATGGGTTGCGCTATTATGTTCGTCTCAAAATTTTGGTAAAGATAGACATTTGGTTTGCATAAAATGGATACCTTATAAAGAAGTTATTAAGCCTTGAAGTTTGTACGCATATGGGAAAAATGTATATATAGATATATATAAAAGTTAAATAAATAAATATGCAAAAAAGTTCAAAACAGCGAACCGGGAGGGGGAATAACCGAACCGGCCATTTTTGAGGTCGACCCGAGCTCTATTGGGTCGACTAGGGGTTGATTCAGGGTGTTTGGTTGTCAAACCGTGGGCCGATTCGCTCTAAGGAAGATGTGGCATCTGATTGATTCTGATGGACTCCTTGCTGAGTCATTAGGGCTGATGTGGCTATTCTATCTTGTCTGAATGGCTTTGATTTGCTCTAGGTTAATCTGACGGTTTCTATTAAATCAAACTTCTATATATACAACCTAATACCTCAACCCTGAATCATATTAAAAATCAAACCAAGAGCCACCATGCTGCCGTTGGACAACCTCGAGTAGCCGCCGTTCAACTTGAAGCAAATTAAAAGAGACAAACCAAATCAAATCAAAATTAAACTAAAACAATGATTGTCTGCATCAAAGGCGAGCATTTCAACTTCAGACTACAGATTCCAGAAATCAAGATTGTCTTTTGTAAGTTTAGTTATCTTTTAGATGTAAATAAATTTAAGACGTGATTTGATATAAAGGGAAAAATCGAATTATACCATGTTGTATAATATTGACGATGCTAATTCATGTTCGTTTCTTGTGATGATTTTATCATGAATTGTCTTGGAATGTTTGTTGCTTATTTGACTTGGTGTTGGATCTATTAAAGATTGAGAATGAAACTATCAATATCATATGCAAGTTATATGTTTCATGTTAAGATCTACATATATATGTTTATATGATTAATGCAAGTTGTATGAATTATGTTAGATCCAAGTCAAGATCTATATATATATATATATATATATATATATATATATATTCATATGCTTTATGTTAGATCCATATGCCTATATATATGTTCATATGTTCATATGCAAGTTACAAGTTTTATGTTGGATACATGTCAAGATCTGTCTAGATTCATATGATTAATGCAAGTTATATGTTTTATGATAGATCTAAGTCACGATCTAATTATACATATGTTCGTATGCAAGTTACATGTTAGATCCAAAACTAGATTTATATTTATATGCATGTTTGTAAAGTGGACTTATGCAAGTTCACCTTGTTAGATCAAGTTCACACCTATATGTTAATGTAAAAATTATACATGCCTTGGGATTGGACATGTCATGATTATGCCATTTGCTAGTTTATAATTGAGGTTATTTTCACACATGCCTAGATCTACTTATTAACATGTTTTAGGCTTATGATTATCTAAGTCTAAATTATATGCAAGTTCATGTGACATGTTAAATTATATGAATAAAGTTTTATGTAAAATTTACATGTTTGGTTGAATATATATTATGCATGTCCCCTTCTTTATCTCTTGTTTATAAATTGGGCTAATATGCGGGCCTAATTACTTTATGTGATTAATACGAACGAACAAACATGGGTAACGTTGGGATAGTTATTAAATCAAAACATGTTAATAATATAGGTGGGCCCAAAACCATGTAATTGGTTAAGGCCATGAAAGGTATAATTTATACCATTAGTCTTGAAAATAATTAAAATATGTGACATGAAACAGTTGTAGAAAATTCACATATATAAAATCTAAAAGATGAACATGCCTAACCCGAGGTTAGACTGAGTTGTGGTGTAAACCTGCCCAGAACCGAACGGCACATCCAGTAACTACAACAATACATGTCTAATGTGAGAGGTTAGTGCATCAACCCCAGAAAGACCCGAGGTTAGACTGAGTTATGGTGTAAAACTGCCCGGAACTGACCGGTACATCCAGTAACCACAACAATACCTGTCACGTGAGTGGTTGGTGCTTTAATTAATTAATTAAAGCTCATGAACAAACAAGCTAGAAATGGTGAGGTTAAGTAATTAAGGGAACACTCAATCAACTTAACATGTTAACAAGACAAGATTGGTGGGGTTAAGTAATTGAAGAAACACTTAACCAATTTAACATGTTAACTTGACAAGATTGATAGGGGTTAAGTCAAACCAAGGAAACTTAACCCATTTAGCATGTTGACTAGAAAAACCCTAGTAACGGGGACCCTTTTCAGCAGTAACCCATACAGATGTATCAAGGTACCCTGAACTAGGAAGGGTGGGGCACGACTACTGGGCTGAATACAAGCGGTCAAAAGGGCGGCGGTTAGGTGCGTCAGTGCAGGTACCGACGGAGTACGGGCATGCACGGGCTTCGGAGTGGAAAAAGCAGGCACTGGGCACCAGGCGTACACTTGTGCATCTTTGGATCATGTTAGGGTTGCCATTATAGGACTTGATACACCCTACACTGGAACCAACACAAGTACTTAAAAATCACATGGGGCCGCACGACACCGGGAATACATGAATGTGAGTAGGAGCCAATCATTACATGAATGGGATCACTTTATCATGAACATACATTGCTAGTTAAACAGCTCTTAGTGGGTGCAGAGAAGTAAAAGTGGGTGCGATAGCCAAATCTAGTTAAATCTTACTTTACCTCGTTTTAGGACTACCCTGTCCTTGTGGTATCATTCTAAGTTCAGTTTATTCATGTCATAGTCTTTTACTTGTTTACATGTTATTAAATAACTGGGCTTACCAGACTTATGTCTGACTCATTTTCCTTTCGCTTCTTTTCTTCCTCCCCCCCCCAAGGTCCGCAGGGAGGAAACACTTCTGCTTAGTTCAGGTTAGTCAAAGTTTGAAGACCGTAGATGTAAGGCTTGGACTTTCCTTTTTGAGCTATCGCTATGGTCAAGCACTTATTAGGGATTTATGTCATTTTATTTTCAGTATTTCTTCTTTATGTTTTCAAGACAAATGAAAAGTTGTAATAATTTGGAAGGTTGAAACAGTTGTTGAATTGTTGTGTAGAATAAGTATTTATGAAATAATATTGATCTTTTTTCTGCTGCATAAATTTTCTGTCTTATAATTTATTAGTATCTTGTACCTTAAAACGCTCCACCGAAGTTAAGGCATTCCCTTTGAAAGTGACCTTAACGGAGGTGGGGTATTACAGTGATACTGATTTGAACTTGTAAAATATCAAGATATTTCTTAAAACATTAAATAATGTGTACATCTCTAAGTCAATCATATTCATATGTATCTACAAATTTAATAGGATATAAATATGTATAACTTTATGTAATATATATATATATATATATATATGTCCAGGAAAACTAGTACCTTTCCTTTACATAGTTATCCATTAAACATGTACATAGGATAAAATAATGATTTGCATTTCAATATATGCAACATGGAAGGTGTATTCAATTCTGAAAAAAACTAAGATATTGAGTGACAATTATCAAGATCATCTGAGACAGTTTTTTAGTTATCAATCAATACTATTTAGTGACATGTATTTACTAATTAAGATCAGACAACTTCTATCGTATATAAATAGTATAAAACAAAATAGAAAATTAGGTTTTCTGTAATGTTAAAAACAGATCTCAAAATATAGGTTTAGTCGATTAAAATCCATATGCATCTTCACATATATGTCAATTACGTATATGCAATATGATCATCAAATTACATCATATATAATTTATACAATAAACAATCACAATACATTTATTGTGACTAAAATTTATTCCATTCATTTTCAATATGACCTTTATGCAAAACCAAAGAAATTTTGTATGAATTTCTATCTCTGATTCTATATTCAAATAAACTAGTATTGGCTTGAAATCAAAAATAATCTAAAGTTCTGACAAATATAAAGATCAAAATCAGAGCTTATCTTCATAAATTTCCATATAATTAATTTCAATAAATCGAAATTAATCACAAAACTATCGTTCTGATTTATCAATCAACAAAAACCAGTTTTAATAATGAGATTTTTTTATTATAAAGACTGGTCAAGTGGTGTCAATCAAACACCTTGATTATAATTTTAGCATTGTTTACTCGTATAAGAAGATCAGTACATTACCTAAGACAAATTAATGTTTTTTAAGATTTAATAGTCTAAAATCCAGAAAAATTCAAATAGAATCAATATTACATACTAATTCATATTTAAATAAAATATATTATTTCAGAAACAAACTTCATTTAATAGTCCTAATAATCAATTCAGAATCAAATTCAATAATTTCCACAAGCAATACTATCGATGAATTAGGAATTCAAACAACATAAACCTAAATCAGAATTCGAAATACAATTTATTGCAAGCCTCGCTTCGATACCACTAAAGGGCTTCTAGGATCTAATTGTATAACCCAATTAAATGATTTAACAAATTTAAATCTAAGATCTGTGCAATTAAAATAAATTAAAATTGTTGTAGTCTAGGGTTTATGCCTGATGCTGTAGAATCCGTGAGCAAACTAGAAGAAACTCAAATCGTACGATGATTGATGTATCAAATTTAGAGCGCGTCATGTGCTGCACCTCTAGAGGCATCCACTCGAATGTTATCTTCTTTCGATCAAATCAAAGAAGAGAAAAGGGGGCGGTGCTAGCTTCCATTATTTTGGGTTTTGGAGAAAAGGGTATTCAGTTAGGTTTTTGGTTTGATCTGAACGAATGTGACGACCCCAAACCCCGTACGAACGGTGGCAAGGGCAATCTTTGGAATATAACACATAAACAGATATTAGCAGAACAGAAATAAATAAATACACCAAATAATATACAATAGAATACACTGGATAAATGTAATCATTAGAGTTACACAGTATACAGAATCATACTTAGTACAAATACTGTTCAGCTATACATAAATGTCAACAGCGGAAAACAAACATAATATGTACAATAGGAGCTGAACAGCATAAAAAGAGATAAATGATAGAATCCATCTTCAGCTCCAGCTATCCAGAAAGAGCCTGCTAAAACCTGAATACAAGGCTGCTCGTGTAGAAAAGGGGCACCCGGGTTTGAAAGTGAAACAAACTACGAGTCAGTCATGGGACTGGTATGAGAAATCTACTTAACACATTATACAATTGGCTAATCCCAGGACCACGCCACTTTCGCGGAACGGATTTACTCCATTAGATTGCCAGTGTTTTAAAACAAGTAAATCTTTTAAACATCGCAATGCTTTTTATAAAAATGAAGCCATTATAAGACTCAGTTCTCATCACACAATGCAACGCAAACCAGAGAATAGAGTTTTACCTTATAATGGCCAAAATATGCTTGATACGAATAAAACAAAAGCATTTGATATTATTGCTAGTGTTTATATGTTTCAAAAACAATTTCAATCATAACTATCAATCATAGACGGCATGGGTACCATATATCATGTCGCCGTATATATATACAATCAAAACCGCACGGTGTCGTATTTGGAAATTGGATTTCCGTCATGAACCAAGGAAAAAGATAGTCCTTACCGAATTCGAGACAATATAGCCTACCATGTCTCAAGATCAGAGCTCGAGTGACCCTTGGATCGTCAGGGCAGGTCCACTCGATGTGGATTAAACTTAAACCCTGAACAATACGTCTCCCCGCCCTATGGGGCGCAAATGAGCCAACGAATGACTCCATCGGTCCCGGATCGACCGATAAAACCAAGGCGCCTCGCAACAGCAACAACCACTCGGGTGAAAATAGTATAAATGTCAGCCAGTTCAAGCACTGACACCACCTCTAGCTAGAAAGAGACGCATGCCCTCCCTGATGTCCTCTCCCGTTTCTGGTTCATACCGGGGTGTGAGGTTCGCGAATTCACGTTATACCCAAAGCTACGCCACACAGGCGGTGCTTTGATCATCAACCACGAGACTTTGCTTTTCCAAAGAAGCCTTGATAAATGCATCTTAGCACGCCACACAGGCAATTCACACCATGCAACTGATGGCTATCAGTCACACAGAATGAATTCCCATGTCAGACACATAGTCCATTTGCAAGTCCATTCTGGGTCTGAACGAAACCGGAGGCACTATATACCTCGCATACCCATCGATCTCCACGTATGTCTGGACGATCACCACTCATTATCCATATTTCGGGATGCCTCCCAATCAGGACATCAGTTATCACCCAACCGAGGTGAAGATCTCCGGTCTTCATCCACCGTCTTCATCTTCGATTTCTTATCGTCGATTCAGTTATTCAGAATGGGATAAACCCAGTCTTTCTGAGCAACTCGCGTATATAATAAACAATGCTACACAAACACAACATACGCATCATTCCAATTCATCAGTCACTAACCGTAAATCAGTAAGAGAACGATTTCCCAAATATTAACCCCGAAGGCCGAAACCAACATCAGATCAAAACCCAGGAAACCATTCGACTCAACTAACCTTCAGTTAATTTCTAAATTTCACATTCGATATCGTTTATAATATTTTATAATGATTTATCGCTATTTTTATTTATTTAAAAATAGCCAATTTATTCAAACGACGCTTCAGGCCATAACGCGGCTGTGGCGCTGTTTTTTCTTCAGATTTGATTTACATATATCTGAAAATCTAACCATTGGATCTTCACAAAATTTATATCATTAGAAAGATCTTTTCAAAACGAATCCAATGGTCCTAGTTTGGGGAAAATCCGATGGTCGGATCTCCCGGTACAATCGTTTGAAGTTTCGATTTCAAAATACGAACTGCAGCGTCGTTACTCGATTTAATTTAATTTAATTTATATATATACAAATATAAATATAATCGATTCTGGCACTGTTTTTCTTCAAATTTTAATTTAACATTCCGGACAATCCAACCATTGGATCTTTACAAAGTTGGTGTCGTTGGAAAGATATTTCCAAAGCGAACCCAACGGTTTCGGTTTCGGGAAAATCCGATGGTCGGATCTCCCGCACTAATCGTTTGAAATCACGGTTTTAAAACATGAACTGCAGCTTCGTTATTTGATTCGTTTAAATTATATTTATGTATATATAAAAATAATCTATTCTTCGATTTCAAAACCATATTCTTTTCATACCTTTGCTAAAAATGATATTTTTATCCAACCGACATTTATTTCAACACTTCACTATTTTTAACAATTCATGTATACGATAAAAATGTGTTTTTTATTGTAAAACAATTTATTTCAAAACTCGACTACTTTATATAGTTCATATTGATGATAAAAATATGATTTTTATTATAAAACAATTTATTTCAAACACGAATACCCTTCAACACATGAATTTCTATTCAACGAATGAATTTCTATTCAACACATGAAGGTTTTCTATAGTTCGTATATATAAAATAAAAATATGATTTTTATTGTTAAAATAATTTATTTAAAACACGAATACCATTCAACACATGAATATTATTCAACGAATGAATTTCTATTCAACACATTAAGGTTTTCTATTCAACACACGAATATAGTTTCAACACATGAAAATAATTCTAACACATGAATATTATTCAAAATTTCGGTAGCATAACGGCAGGGTAGTTAAAACCAGGGTCGTCCCTAGTACGGCTCCTCGCTCTACCTTAAAGCCTCGCAGCTTTTGACAATGGGGATTTCATGCATCTAGTTCGCACGCAGGCGGCATGTATATTTTTTTTCATTTCCACAAACTAATCCTATGTGGTTTCAACCAAATAATTCTCAACCACAAACGGGTATTTTTCAACCACAATCAATCAATTTCAACCACAAACAATTAATTTCAACCATTCGCTATCAACCAATTTTCACACCAATCACAACCAATAAATATCGTCCATGGTTTGTGGACGAGGGGCGTGTATATATATATATATATATATATATATATATATATATATATATATATATATATATATATTATATAAGCATTTCACTTCTGTTTCAACACATATATAATTTTTACAACGCATATATAACTTATACATCGAACGTACAACTTATACAATGCTTATACATGTGGTGTATAACGCTTATATAACTCATACATCGACTATATAATTTATACATCGTCGTTTTCCATATCGTTTATAATTCAGAAATCTCACATTGGGTTCCACTCCACCAAAAATAGTAGAAGGCTCAGAAAAATATGTGGTCTCTTCTAGAATGTAGAAGGCGTCCACACGAGTCCACTATCTCTTGTTTCACTGAATTTCGTCAAGAAACGAAAAAGATATGATTTTTACAGTGAAAATAAAAACCGTAGCGCTTCAAAGTGCTATAGTATAGTTGAAATTAAAATAGGCCGTACCTCAGCTGATTTGTTCAAAACCAGGGATCGGTTTTTCTTCGAATCCGTGTAGCTATTCGTCGATCGGCCTTTGCAGCATCGGAGGGGGAGGAGAGGCGCTCAGGCGCCGGGGGAAGTGGGCCCACTCGGTGGCGCCAGTTGTCGGCGGTGGCGGCTGAAAGGGCTCGACTTTCGAGCTCGAATTCTCCTCCAATTATGAATGAAAAAAATCCAAACTATATATGGATTTGAAGATCTTCTCAAGCTCTTCAAAATCTTCAACTGGAGGAGGGGCTAATTTTGTTTGGTTTGGTCGGAAAGTGGATGGGAACGAAGGGAAGCAGTTCCGCCGTGCGATTGATTGGGGAGAGAGAATGTCGAGGGGGAAGATCTGATGTGGACCAATCGTTTTTTTATTTATAGTTTTAAAAATCCAAAAATACACCTTGCCTCCTACGAACTCCAATCCAAACCCAGCGACTGTCGTCCCTAGCCAAATACCCCCATTCCGAACACAATGGGATATGGTTCGTAGGCCCATTCGACTGTTTCAGTAAGTTTTCCTACAAATTAAAATATAAAACATTCAATATTTAATTTGAACGTACATTTCAATTTGCCGGGGCCACATAGTGATTCTAAAATTCCCTAAAAATAAATCTAGCTATGTTTTGATGTCCCAACAAAACTAGTTTCGTCGAATTCTGAGACCGTTTGAAAAATGGCCCTTTTCTGGTCGATCCAATTTAACAGAAATCGACCAAACACATTTTCCTTTGCCACGCTCACATACTAGCTTCAAAAATTATGAAATTTGAAATCTAGTAATAATTTAACATCCCGGATCCAACAAAAGTGGTTTCGTCGAATTCCGAGGTCGTTTGCAAAATGGCCATTTTCACGGGCTATATAAACTCTATAGCGACCTTTCTGAAAATTCGTTTGGCCATAACTTTTGCTTCCAGCTATGAAACTTTGATTTTTCATATTCTTAGAAAGATATTCACTAACAGATTTAAATAATTTTGGTTTCACTAAAATCCGTTTTGTTTTGCACCCGGTACAGTCAGTCAAAGTTTGAATTCAATTTTTGAAACTGCCGCGCCATTTCAGGCCTTGTTTATAATTAGAATTAATTATATCTATTTTCAAACGTCGGTTCAAACTTACTTTTCGTCGTTATTATTTAAAATATTTATTTTAAATATTTAAAATCCACCAAAATAGCCAATTTAAAAAATTTAAATTGGTTCAGATTTTCCGGGTTGTTATAATCTCCCCCACTTAAAACTTTTCGTCCCCGAAAAGGAACAAAGTTGAAAGTGGTTTGATTAATCGACTCTACTTCCAATCTGGCTTCCATTCTCCAACTTTTCAGTTTCTGAGAATTTTCAAATTCTTCAAAAATTTGGCTAACACCCGGAATTTTCGAAAAATTTCGCTATAACCTCCTTTGTACGGGGAGGGGTTTGGAAATTTATTAGGCCGTATTAGGTACCCAATAAATCCTATAAAGCATACACATATTTATAGTGATATATTCTGGTGTTTACAAGGGAGCGTGTATAGATAATAACTCCAGAGAATAGATTCTCCTCACCCTGTCCAAGCCTGAGGGAGTGTGTATTTTTAATTGCTCCAGAGAATAAATTCTCGTCACCTCGTCCCATGTAGGAAATAAATAATCCATGTGCCGTATCTAATAACTAGAGAGACGTGATTATTGTCAACTCTAGACCCGTGTGGGGTTTTTATTAATCTGGCAATTTATCGTTACAATTTTATATGGTCCATATCAGTCATCAGTTCAATCTGTAATATATAGTCATCGCCATACAAGCCTCTCGCTCGTATGGTAAATCTTCAACCTCGTCACACAAGCTCCAAATACTTATGTGGTATATGATGAAGTATGCCTATCTTCAAGGAGTATGCCATATAATGTAGTTCAAAATTAATTGTTACTATCCTATGGCGACCTTTATTATTACACACAGAACAACCAGCACTCCGCATCCAATGGCATTCACAGAAGTTGATATAATAATAAAATTGTGCATCCAACTCATTAAGGTTTACCTATTTGTCGGGCACGCAAATAAATTCTTTACTCAACAACTAATTCATTTACCTGTTGAAACATATATAATGCACATGTATATATTTCTATCTATTTTTAAATCAGTTCAGTACGTGATTTAATTTCATAAATTTACCATCATTTTCTTCTTGATTAAATTAATTATCATTCTAATCATTTAATTAATCAAATTCACTATCACACAACACAAACAACTAGCAATTTGTTTTTAACTTCTCAAAATCATACAAATTAATTCATACACTCTTTTTAAATTAATCAGACTATAGAATTAAAAGTGCACATCCATGGAAAGAAAATAACAACAAAGTAGAGAACTAAATGGTAATGCAAAGTATGGTAAATGTACCTTGCCCCGGAGTCAATCAGAGATATCCACTCGACACTTAGGATAGGCTTTCTGAATGCTCTCCTCAGTTTCCCAAGTACAATCTCGTGGATCTCCACTCCATTGCACTTTGACTAAGTGAACCTTCTTGTTCCTCAGTTCTTTGGTTTCTTTGCCGATAATTTTTAGCGGCTCTCTTCTCACCGCCAATTCTAGAGTAATTTTAATATCCTGCTGCGCTACTTCTTCCACGATTAAGTCTGGATCATGAACGTGCTTTCGAAGTTGAGATATGTGAAATACATCATGCATACCAAGCAACCAATCAGGCAATCGAATTCTATAAGTGAGGGTTCCAATCCGTTCTAGTACAGAGAATGGACCAATAAATCTGGGCGCCAACTTCCCAGTTTTGCCAAATCGAATCACTCCTCTCATCGGAGAAACCTTTATATACACATAATCACCAACAAAAAAAAACAAATCCCTTCTTCTCGAATCAGCATAGCTCTTCTGTCGGCTTTGAGCGCCGAGTAATCGTTTCTTAACGAAATCGACTTTGTCAACAGCTTCACGGATCATGTCAGGTCCCAATACAAGCCTATTACCAGGTTCGACCCAACAAGCAGGGGATCAGCACGGTCTACCATACAATGCTTCGAATGGTGACATTATCAGGAACGCTTGGTAGCTGTTGTTATAGGAGAATTCAGCCAAATGCAAATGGTCTACCCATGATCCACCAAAGTCAAGAACATACGCCGATAATAAATCTTCCAGTATACGATTCACCCTCTCAGTCTTTCGATCTGTCTGAGGATGATAAGCGGTGCTCAAGTTCAAACTCGTCCCTAGTTCTACTTGAAATGCCTCCCAGAATTTGCAAGTAAATATTGGATCCCTATCACTAATTATACTGAGCGGCACTCCATGTAGCCTAACAATTTCCTTGAAGTATATCTACGCCAGACTCTGAGTAGTTCTATTGGATTTGACAAGTACGAAATGGGCGGTCTTTGTGAAGCGATCTACTATCACCTAAATACTGTCATTTCCTTTCATGGTTCTGGGCAAACCATCTATGAAGTCCATGGAAATATGTTCGCACTTCCAACCTGGAACGTCCAGCGGCTGCAACAATCCAGCAAGTTTCTGTTGGTCGCTTTTGACTAGTTGGCAAGTAGGGCATCGGCTAACATATAAAGAAATGTCTCTCTTCATCGACCTCCACCAGAAAGTGCGTTTGATGTCATTATACATTTTGCTTACTCCTGGATGGATACTAAGTTTTGACTTGTGGAATTCATCTAGTACTTCCTTTTGGAGCTCAGAAATGTTAGGAACACAGATTCGACCTTTTAGCCTTAGAACCCCGTCATTATCAATCTGGAAACTCAAGTGTTCGCCTTTCTGTATTATTTCTCTGATCTCTTGAATGAAGTGATCATCCTTCTGAAGAGCAGAGATTTAGTCAATCAATGAAGTCGTATATTAAAGCTGGCGATCATTACATTCTTTCGTCTTAGCGCATCGGCCACGACATTAGCTTTCCTTGGAGTGTATAGAATCTCAAAATCGTATGCTGTAAGGAACTCTAGCCAACGTTGCTACATCAGATTCAAGTCTTTCTAGGTGAACAGATACTTTAGCGACTGATGATCTGTAAACAGTTCGAATTTCTCACCTAGAAGATAGTGTCTCCAGATTTTCAAAGCGAATACGATAGCCAACAACTCAAGATCATGAGTAACGTAATTCTTTTCATGTTGCTTCAGTTGACGGCTAGCATAAGCAACCACTTGACCTCTTTGCATTAACACTGCACTAAGGCCTTCTCTAGAGGCATCTGTCCAGACTTTCAAGTCCTGATTGCCGTCAATTATCGTTAACACTGGAGCAGTTGTTAATCTTAACTTTAGCTTCTCAAAAGCCTCCTCACATTCTGGAGTCCACTTGAATTTTGAGTTCTTCTTTGTAAGCTTTGTTAAGTGACTAGATATCTTCGAAAAATCTTTAACGAACTTCCGGTAATAACTAGCCAATCCAAGAAAACTTCGGATTTCTGTGGGTGTACTAGGCTGTTTCCAGTTTTGAATAGCTATGATTTTACTTGGATCCACAACAATTCCTTCTTTTGATATGACGTGGCCCAAAAACTTCACTTCATCTTGCCGGAATATACATTTGGATAGTTTGGCATTCAATACATTCCTTCTCAGAATTTCTAGAATTTGTTCCAAATGCTTTTCATGCTAGGCCTTTGACTTAGAGAAGATTAGAATATCATCAATAAAGACCAGAACAAACTTATTCAATACCCCTCTGAACACTCGATTCATCAAATCGACGAAGTATGCTGGAGCGTTACATAAGACGAACGGCATTACTAACCACTCATAGAATAAGTCTGGACCTCTGAATGTTGTCATAGGAACTCACTCTTCGGCAATACGAAGCTGATGGAAGCATGTAGCTAGGTCCATCCTTGAAATTACTTGTGCTCCATTCAGATGATCCAATAAATCATTGATGTGTGCCAATGGATATTTATTCTTTATTGTTTGTTCAAGTCACGATAATCCACACATAGTCGCAGAGTACCGTCAGACTTTGGGACAAACACCACTGCTGCTCCCCAATCAGAGAAACTTGGCATGATCAGACCCTTCCATACTAGGTGTCGAGTTTGATTGTCTAGTTCGTATTTCTCCTTCAGAGTCATTCTCCGAATAGCGTGCACTACTGGCCTTGTATTCGGGATTAAAGCAATTTTGAAATCAATTTCTCTCTGCGGAGGTAAGATGACAACTTCTTCGAACACATCCGCATAATTCTTGACGACAGGAATATCTTTTATGAGGTCGGGAACATTCTCTATGACTACTGGGATATTTTCTATTTGAGTAGGAGAAACTTCAAGAACTGACCAAAAGTCTTTTCTATTTGAATTCGGGCCTTCGCAGGGTATGGTTATATAATTCCCTGATTTAGCCTTTGCCTTAACAACTCTCTCGGTGCATCTAACCTCAGCCTCATATTTGGTTAACCAGTCCAATCCCAAAATAAGATCGAATTCAGTAAAATTCATGACGATAGAGATGGTAGGGAACTTAAAACAGGAAAAAGAGACAAGCACCGCACAAATCCAGCTAAGATCGAGAGAACCTCCAACCGGATTGTGGACAGTGATGGGTTCTTTGAGCTTCCTCAAATTCAAATCCAATTTCTTAACCGCATTCTTTGCAATAAAGCTTCGGGACGCGCCTGTATCAAACAACACTTTAACTGGAATATTTTTGACATTAAGCGTGCCTTCCAAAACATCCGCCCTTTCCTGACCAGATGAAGATGTAGGCACTTCTGCCACTTCATTTACATTTACTGTTTCAGGTTTTCTAAATAGCGGGCAGGCCTTTGAAAGATGACCGACCTGATGGCATTGACTGCACTTTATATTCTCTTGAAAATTCTTCTCGGATTTAGACCCATCATTCTTTCGTCTATTCGAAGATCTACAGTTCCTCATCGAATGGCCTTGCTGATCACACTTTAGACATATAACTATCTTTACCTTTTTCTGACTGACCTTTGGCCTCTTTCCGACCTCAGCCTTCGTACTCGCCTCAGGCTGTGCACTTGCCTCAGGGCTATCTGTTTCAAATTTTCTTTTGCTGCTAGAACTGATTTCTTCTACGTCTCGCAACATACCTTTCCTATCGAGATCCTCATACTGGTAAGCCATGTATATCATTTCTGAAAAAGGAAGCTTCACATTCCTCATTACACTATTCTGATATTTTCTTTGCAGTCCATGAATAAACCTCAGATTCTTCCTCTTTGAATCTTGAATTAGATGCGGTGCAAAATGAGAAAGTTCATAGAATTTCTTATGATATTCTGGAATGGTCATATCTCCTTGTATCAGATAAGAGAATTCATCACATAACCACTCATTTGCTTCAGGAGGAGTAAATCTTTCTAGGAAAATCACTTTGAATCTATCCCAGGTGATATCACCTTCTGGATTATCCTTAATAATCGAATCCCACCAGAACAAAGCTTCTTCTTTGAGTGCCCAAGACGCCAGTAATCTTTTCTGATCATCTCTCAGCTTTAGACCTTCAAAGATTTTCTCAGCAGAACGAATCCAAGCTTGTGTTTCCATAATGGACTCTTTGCCAAAGAATGGTGATCCACCCAGATTTTGATATCTCTTGAATAGAACTTCTATATCTGATTCTGGCTGCGGGAGCACAACTGGCTCATTAGCTTGTCGAGCCATACGATTATTTCTTCTGTTTCTGTCACTCATTTTCTAGTACGTCTGCAAATGGAAGACAAAGTGTCAGGTCAACAGAAAAGATATTTCAAAACATAGAGACAAATACTTAAATGTAAATGTGTCTACTATGGTGTATTTCATTCTGCTTTACTCATTCAAGGATATTATTGATCCTATCTGTAATTAGTTACCCGTCCTAGAACACTACTGGTTCTATTTCCGACGAGTTCGTTAATATGTTATATTCCAGCACTAAGCTTAACCAAAGCTCTGATACCACGTTGTGACGACCCCAAACCCCGTACGAATGGTGGCAAGGGTAATCTTCGGAATATAACACATAAACAGATATTAGCAGAACAGAAATAAATAAATACACCAAATAATGTACAATAGAATACACCGGATAAACGTAATCATCAGAGTTACACAGTATACAGGATCATACTTAGTACAAATACAGTTCAGCTATACATAAATGTCTACAGCGGAAAACAAACATAATATGTACAATAGGAGAAGAACAGCATAAAAAGAGATAAATGATAGAATCCATCTTCAGCTCCAGCTATCCAGAAAGAGCCTGCTAAAACCTGAATACAAGGTTGCCCGTGTAGAAAAGGGGCACCCGAGTTTGAAAGTGAAACAAACTACGAGTCAGTCATGGGACTGGTATGAAAAATCTACTTAACACATTATAAAATTGGCTAATCCCAAGACCACGCCACTTTCGTGGAACGGGTTTACTCCATTGGATTGCCAGTGCTTTAAAACAAGTAAAACTTTTAAACATCGCAATACTTTTTATAAAAATGAAGCCATTATAAGACTTAGTTCCCATCACACAATGCAACGCAAACCGGAGGATAGAGTTTTACCTTATAATGGCCAAAATATGCTTGATACGAATAAAACAAAAGCATTTGATATTATTGCTAGTGTTTATATGTTTCAAAAACAATTTCAATCATAATTATCAATCACAGACGGCATGGGTACCATATATCATGTCGCTGTATATATATACAATCAAAACCGCATGGTGTCGTATTTGGAAATTGGATTTCCGTCATGAACCAAGGCAAAAGATAGTTCTTATCGAATTCGAGACAATCTTGCCTACTATGTCTTAGGATCAGAGCTCGAGTGACCCTTGGATCGTCAGGGCCGGTCCGCTCGATGTGGATTAAACTTAAACCCTGAACAATACGTCTCCCCGCCCTATGGGGTGCAAATGAGCCAACGAATGACTCCATCGGTCCCGAATCGACCGATAAGCTGAGGCGCCTCACAACAGCAACAACCACTTAGGTGAAAATAGTATAAATGTCAGCCAGTTCAAGCACTGACACCACCTTTAGCTAGAAAGAGACGCATGCCCTCCCTGATGTCCTCTTCCTTTTCTGGTTCATACCGGGGTGTGAGGCTCGCGAATTCACGTTATACCCAAAGCTACGCCACACAAGCGGTGCTTTGATCATCAACCACGAGACTTTGCTTTTCAACAGAAGCCTTGATCAATGCATCTTAGCATGCCACACAGGCAATTCACACCATGCAATTGATGGCTATCAGTCACACAGAATGAATTCCCATGTCAGACACATAGTCCATTTGCATGTCCGTTCTGGGTCTGAACGAAACCGGAGGCACTACATACCTCGCATACCCATCGATCTCCACGTACGTCTGGATGATCACCACACATTATCCATATTTCGGGATGCCTCCCAATTAGGACATCAGTTATCACCCAATCGAGGTGAAGATCTCCGGTCTTCAATCACCGTCTTCATCTTCGATTTCTTATCGTCGATTCAGTTATTCAGAATGGGATAAACCCGGTCTTTCTGAGCAACTCGCGTATAAAATAAACAAGTGCTACACAAATACAACATACGCATCATTCCAATTCATCAATCACTAACCGTAAATCAGTAAGAGAACGATTTCCCAAATATTAACCCCGAAGGCCGAAACCAACATCAGATCAAAACCTAGGAAACCATTCGACTCAGCTAACCTTCAGTTAATTTCTAAATTTCACATTCCATATTGTTTATAATATTTTATAACGATTTATCGCAGTTTTTATTTATTTACAAACAACCAATTTATTCAAATGACGCTTCAGGCCATAACGCAGCAGTGGCACTGTTTTTCTTCTGATTTGATTTACACATATCTGAAAATATAACCGTTGGATCTTCACAAAATTTATATCATTAGAAAGATCTTTTCAAAACGAATCCAACGGTTCCAGTTTTGGGAAAATCCGACGGTCCGATCTCCCGATACAATCGTTTGAAGTTTCGATTTCAAAATACGAACTGCAGCGTCGTTATTCGATTTAATTTAATTATATATATATATAATTGATTCTGGCGTTGTTTTTCATCAGATTTGAATTAAACAATCCAGACAATCCAACTGTTGGATCTTTACAAAGTTGGTGTCGTTGGAAAGATATTTCCAAAGGAAACCCAACTGTTTCGGTTTCGGGAAAATCCGTTGGTCGGATCTCCCGCACTAATCATTTGAAATCACGGTTTCAAAACACGAACTGCAGCTTCGTTATTCGATTCGTTTAAATTATATATATATATATAATCTATTCTTCGATTTCAAAACCATATTCTTTTCATACCTTTGATAAAAATGATATTTTTATCCAACCGACATTTATTTAAACACTTCACTATTTTTAACAATTCATGAATATGATAAAAATGTGATTTTTATTGTAAAACAATTTATTTCAAAACCCGACTATTTAAATAGTTCATATTGATGATAAAAATATGGTTTTTATTATAAAACAATTTATTTCAAACACGAATACCCTTCAACACATCAATTTCTATTCAACGAATGAATTTCTATTCAACACATGAAGGTTTTCTATAGTTTATACTTGTACAATAAAAATGTTATTTTTATTGCAAAACAATTTATTTCAAAACACGACTATTTTATATAGTTCATATAGATGATAAAAATATGATTTTTATTATAAAACAATTTATTTCAAACACGAATACCCTTCAACACATGAATTTCTATTCAACGAATGAATTTCTATTCAACACATGAAGGTTTTCTATAGTTCGTATATATAAAATAAAAATATGATTTTTATTGTTAAAACAATTTATTTAAAACACGAATA
Organism: Allium sativum; assembly: GCA_030737875.1. Lineage (NCBI taxonomy): Eukaryota > Viridiplantae > Streptophyta > Magnoliopsida > Asparagales > Amaryllidaceae > Allium > Allium sativum. The sequence goes on along the minus strand of CM060925.1, from coordinate 297,177,923 downwards.
CCATTCAACACATGAATATTATTCAACGAATGAATTTCTATTCAACACATGAAGGTTTTCTATTCAACACACGAATATAGTTTCATCACATGAAAATAATTCTAACACATGAATATTATTCAAAATTTCGGCAGCATAACGGCAGGGTACTTAGAACCGGGCCCGTCCCTAGTACGACTCCTCGCTCTACCTTAAAGTCTCACAGCTTTTGACAATGGGGATTTCATGCATCTAGTTCGCACGTAGGCGGCATGTATATTTTTTTTCATTTCCACAAACTAATCCTATGTGGTTTCAACCAAATAATTCTCAACCACAAACGGGTATTTTTCAACCATAATCAATCAATTTCAACCACAAACAATTAATTTCAACCATTCGCTGTCAACCAATTTTCACACCAATCACAACCAATAAATATCGTCCATGGTTTGTGGACGACGGGCGTATATATATATATTATATAAGCATTTCACTTCTATTTCAACACATATATAATTTTTACAACGCATATATAACTTATACATGGAACATACAACTTATACACGCTTATACATGTGGTGTACAACGCTTATATAACTCATACATCGACTATATAATTTATACATCATCGTTTTCCATATCGTTTATAATTCAGAAATCTCACATTGGGTTCCACTCCACCAAAAATAGCAGAAGGCTCAGAAAAATATGCGGTCTCTTCTAGAATGTAGAAGATGTCCACACGAGTCCACTGTCTCTTGTTTCACTGAATTTCATCAAGAAACGAAAAAGATATGATTTTTATAGTGAAATAAAAAACCGTAGCGCTTCAAAGTGCTATAATATAGTTGAAATTAAAATAGGCCGTACCTCAGCTGATTTGTTCAAAACTAGGGATCGATTTTTCTTCGAATTCGTGTAGCTATTTGTCGATCGGCCTTTGCAGCGTCGGAGGGGGAGGAGAGGCGCTCAGGCGCCGGGGGAAGTGGGCCCACTCGGTGGCGCCAGCTGTCGGCGGCGGCTGAAAGGGCTCGACTTCCGAGCTCGAATTCTCCCCTAATTCTGAACGAAAAAATCCAAACTATATATGAATTTGAAGATCTTCTCGAGCTCTTCAAAATCTTCAACTGGAGGAGGGGCTAATTTTGCCTGGTTCGGTCGGAAAGTGGACGGGAACGGAGGGAAGCAGTTCCGCCGTGCGATTGATCGGGGAGAGAGAATGTCGGGGGGAATATCTGATGTGGACCAATCGTTTTTTTTGTAAACTTTTAAAAATCCAAAAATACCCCTTGCCTCCTACGAACTCCAATCCAAACACAACGGCTGCCGTCCCCTGCCAAATACCCCCATTCCAAACACAATGGGATATGTTTCGTAGGCCCATTCGACTATTTCAGTCAGTTTTCCTTCAAATTAAAATATAAAACATTCAATATTTAATTTGAACGTACATTTCAATTTGTCGGGGCCACATATTGATTCTAAAAATTCCCTAAAAATAAATCTAGCTATGTTTTGACGATATGGTCCCAACAAAACTAGTTTCGTCGAATTCTGAGACCGTTTGAAAAATGGCCCTTTTCTGGTCGATCCAATTTAACAGAAATCGACCAAACACATTATGAAATTTGAAACCTAGCAATAATTTAACATCCTGGATCCAACAAAAGTGGTTTCGTCGAATTCCGAGGTCGTTTGCAAAATGGCCATTTTCACGGGCTATATAAACTCTATAGCGACCTTTCTGAAAATTCGTTTGGCCATAACTTTTGCTTCCAGCTATGAAACTTTGATTTTTCAGATTCGTTAGAAAGATATTCACTAACAGATTTAAATATTTTTGGTTTCACTAAAATCTATTTTGTTTTGCACCCGGTACAGTCAGTCAAAGTTTGAATTCAATTTTTGAAACTGCCGCGCCATTTCAGGCCTTGTTTATAATTAGAATTAATTATATCTATTTTCAAACGTCGATTCAAACTTACTTTTCGTCGTTATTATTTAAAATATTTATTTTAAATATTTAAAATCCACCAAAATAGCCAATTTATAAATTTTAAATTGGTTCAGATTTTCCGGGTTGTTACAACGAATAATAATGTCTAGAGTATTGCTGTGTATTTAAAAAGAAATGTACATTCCTTTTAAAACAAACATCAACTATAAAATAGGAAACAAACTGAATACTCATTCCAGCCTCAAATAAAATATCAACATATTGATATTTTATTTGTCCAAATTAAGTTTCCCTTTATAATGTTCTATTATTTAATCCTATAAGTTATTACAATGTTGACAACGATTTTAGATCGTACTTAAAATCATAAATTGTGATTGGCATCTAGCAATATGTCGCTACTACCCAAGTTGTAATATATTGATGATTCGATACAACATTTTCGTGACTAGTGTATCAATGTAATATAATCCTTTTAACCAGTATATCCAGAATTAAACTCGAGGCATCAAACATATCAACCTCTTTATAATTTAATCCTTTTATCTTGATCGATGAGTAGACTATTTATAACAAATCAATATTTGAGCATGGCCATGCATTTCATAGTCTCACTCAATCAAAAGGTCCATGAATATCACTACAAATATATTGTAAGGTTAAATTCCATCTAGATCATTCATAATTTTCATTTGATTAGAGATGTATCCAATAATCACCGTTATCGTCTACTCGGTTAAAAGTAATTTTTTGAAGATATCAGAACAAAAATATCCTCGAATAAAATTATAATGATTTCAGGTCTGAGGACCATTACATTACTGTGACTATGAGAATAACTTATGATACTATTAATTATATTCCATGTAATTTTCTCATGTTTAGTCAACCCAATATGCTATTCTCTAATACGTATCTGTGCCTTGACATTAATATCACGTATATTAATGATCAATGAGATGTGATCATCTGTCAATCAACATACTAGTCTCAATGTTTTATTGTTGTCCTTTATAAACAATAAAACTTAATAAGGGACATTTAAGAATATTAATACTTAATATATTATATAATCTCATGTTCAAGTCACTTACTTGAACTATATAATTCCATATTATTATTCTAAGGACATATATTATGTTAATGTTCATATTACGCAGTAAATATAACATAATATAATATATATTTATTCCAAATAAAACAATAACATCAACAGTGTTATTAATCACATCAAATGGATTGCCTCTAAGGGATAAACTCTAATAGTGTTCTCCCAACATTACTTTGTCTCGGATTTGGATTACTGTGTTTTTGCATCACTAACATTCGAGGGTTGGTGTGTGCTGAATCCACGAGAATTTCCCATGTCAACAATGATTATATTGTTTTTTTCCTTCATACGCACCATATATAAACTTTAACATTTTTCCCAAACCTCTGGATTTAAATCTTGGACCTAAATTAGTTGCTATTAAAAAAATACAACAGGGAATTCACCCCAATATTTGAAACTTTTAGATTTCATTGTTGTCATTGCAGACTTGTACTTGCATTCATAATCAGTACCAGATTCATACGCATTGAATATCATTGCTACTTTGTTAGCTGTGCAAGAACTAAATTCACAGTAGGGGAATAATCACTTGAAAATGCAAGAGTGGCATCATCAAAGACTTTCAAAAAATCGATATAGATTTTGCAGTTTGTCCAATCATTTTCATTTGGTTTTTCTTCATAATTTCTTTCGAAGCGAGCTGATTAGTATGCCACAACATCTGTATACTCATATGCTTGTTCCAACATGTGATAACAAGAATTCCATCTAGTATCGACTTTAGGAATAAGAATCAAAAGTTTTTTTTAACCTTTTTCCATATATGCATTTTTCCAGTTTTTTACTCTTCTGGGGGAGCTTTTAACATATGTAACAAGCTTATCTAATCTTAGTAACGGAGTAAGAAATCACATATAAACATTCCTTTACATTTAAATTCAAAATTTGTGTGCAACTAAGCACATGAAACAACTTCATCGTAATTGAATCATTTGGAATATCTAGGTCGAACATCACATTCTCCATTGCATTTGTATAATAACTAGCATTATCCAAAGAAATAGATCATATCCTTTTGTCTAAACGAAATTCTTTCAGTATATGTAAAAACTCTGTGGCAACAATTAGTCCATTATGTGGTATTTCAGCAAGTCTAAATGCAATAATTCTTTTTTGCAATATCTAATCCGAATCTATAAAATGCATATTGTAACAAACATAATCTAGCTTTTGATTTGAACTCCAAAAATCAGAATTAAAGAAAATTTTCCATTAAACCTTTGAAAAAAAATTCTGTGAGTTCGATTTTACCCTTGCGATAAGATTTAATTATATCGCTCCTACAAGTATTTCTTTATAAACCTTCATAACTTGGTTTAAAAGCCCTTTTGATCAAACTCATAAAATGAGGATTCCCGGCAAATCCTAGAGATTGTTGTGCCTTCTGAATGTATGCTACTATTTCCTTCCATGCAACTGCAACATTGAACCGAAAGTTAATAACATGACCAGTTCAAGCATCTTGGATCAAAGTTGTTTGTGCTGTGTCTAAAATTTGTTTATGTTTTCCTTCATGTTTACGTAAGTATGATGTACCATTCCATGAGTTACCAGCTAATCTTTCTTGACATATTTTATGCTCTATTTTAATGATTTCCTTAATTTTTGTAGGATGTATCTCGCCTGTGTAAACTTTTTGAATGGTTTCTCATATTGTAGATGTTCTTTTTCCAACTGTAGGCCGATTTAGAGATTTCATGGTTGCTATATTTAGGAGATTAGAACCACAAAGAGTATGCGAAGGTGAGTTATCATTTTGTTGGTTTTCCATTTTAGCTTTTAAATTCTACATAAATAGCACTTCAGGTTGGAACTTGCACTCATTTCATAAAGCTTGAAAAACATTCAAAAGCCTGCATATTAAAACATGAATAAGTGTGGAATAATAACTATGATTTTGTTACATAATTTCTTATAAAAGGACTATATTTGCATGCTGTCATTTGCAGAGATTCTTCATAATGTGAACACCTACTTACGTTTTATATGCGTGCTTTCATTTGCATGCTTTCATTTTCAATTTTTCATTTGCATGCTTGATGTAACGTCCCGCATTTTTTGTAGTCAGATATTTAATATATTTTATTATTTAAATATATTTTATTTGGAATTTAAGCGTATCTATAATATATAATTCGTTTATTAAACGATATATGGATATATAATTTATATATATATATATATAACGAGCTCCTAATGTCACGGTACTTCATAATTTACGATTTAAATTTCATGTATATCGGTATGAAAATAAAACGCTCGTTGACAATTGATGATGAAATTAAATAATCATACAAAATAAAACGTACAAATCAATGTGTTGCCATGGGAAACTGTTTGATATATTATATAGGCCTTAAAAATGTTTTCTTTTCAAACAACCTCCATTTTCGACAAACCAAATTTTATTGGACTACATATTGCTAAGTTTGGCTAGATTTCCAGTTTGGAACCAATCGGAGTTATTTTATCGGTGCGTGCAATTTAAAGGTGAACCGATGAATTAAATTACCACCATTGTGCAAACAGGATCGGTTTCCAACGTAATTAATTTCATTTGATCTGTGATATTAAGACATAAGAGTATATTTATTTTCGTTATTTTTGTGGTTCATGTGCCGTCATACGGAAATTCAACTTCAAATTGCATAAGGGTACAACAAAATATTATTTAAACTAATTAAAATCACCTCCACATCAGTACTGTGCATTTCTTGCGTTTAAAATTTTTTGGTTCCTTGCGCAGCAAATTTTCTCCGTGCCTTGCATACCAAACTTTCTACCTTGCGTAAGAATCCCTTCATTACCTTGAGTCCCACATTTTGAGAAAAGGCTAGTCTACATCCCTACGGCCTAAATAATGTGGCCATCACTAAATTCATATATAAATAGATGCAATATTCGTTCTGAAATAGATAACTTAAAATAAAACTCCATTCAAAACCCAAACTCCAAGCAGTTCTTCTTCCCCATATGAAACTGTAAACCGCCTCCATTTAGAGAAAGTGAAATATAAATATAATAAAGGAAGCACGAGCAACAAGGATTGGAAATCAGGTAGGTTGTGACGATGGCCTTTGCAGTGATAGTTGTATGGGTTAAAATGCATATACAGTGAGGCAAGGTCACAGTGGGTTCTTTCTGCTCTTCCGTGGGCTCGAGGAGGCATCTCCAAGTGGCAACGACGCAGTGGAAGACCGGATCTTCGGTGAGTACAGCACCGTTGTGCAGTAGTGGTGGTGGGTTCCCGGAGAGGTGAGGTGGCGCGATATGAACTGATCAGTGTTTGGTACCGGAGGTGAGCGGAGTAGCGCGAGTTGGAGAGCGTGAATTGCCGCAGATCGATGTCGGAGCGGGGTATTTTCTTTTGGGTTCAGCACAGTGACGTGAAGGGTTATGGGGATGCGGTTTCGAACTGAGCACATGGATGTGGGGATGAACAACGTAAGTTGGTGTGAAAATGGTGTTTTCTGGCGAACAGTGTAAGGTGACGCGGATGGCAAGGAAGTGGGGCACTGATGGAAAAAGTGTGGTGGTGAGAGCAAGGGGAGCGGTGGTACACTGGCATGTAGAGAGCAACAGGAATGAAGAAGAATGTGAACAGTGAAAGGTAATATAACGTGTGCCTAATCATTGATTATAAATGCCTAAACCAAGTTGTACATATAAAACAAAACATGCCGGGTACATTTCGTTTATACCTAACTTGTGATTTAAAATAGCCTAGTTATCTGAAGAATGAGGAGACGGTATTTGCAAATTTTAAAATTAATATATCTTATACCTAATCAATAACTATTATTTAAATCATATACAATATGCACCTGAGTTTTGCGAAGAGTTTTTTTTTTAGTAAACAAACAATGGTTGCTTTCAATAAAAGTATGTAAATTGACCCATTCCATGTACCACAAAATAGCAACAACTGGTCGTCCAAACGATAATGCAAATTATGCCTCGCTTAGTTACACGTGACCATTCAGGTTTATTTAAGACATAAGGATTTAAGAGATATCTTATTATGTAAGTATAAATAAATATTATATCAACAAGAGAATACCGTATTAAAATTATATTTGTGTTATATAGCAACGAAACCGGATAAAGCGAGTAGCCCGGGTCCGTATCAAATTTATTGTTGAAATAACATATTTGGGTGCAGAGAAAAACTGGTTGGAGGGGTCCAACTAGATTTCTCAAATTTATTGTTTATTTTCATATCACAATTACATGAACTGTTTAACCCAAAATATTAGATTGGATTATTGATTTTTTGAATCTAAATTCAACGATAGTTCTGTTTTAACCGATAAACAGTATTGGTTGAGTAATTGGTAGCAGTTGGCCTAGAAATATATTGTTTTATCAATATTGATTTACCATTAGGTGAATCAACGATAATGAAGTTATAAAATATATTTTATAACCGAAGATGGATTGAAATCAATATATTTGAATAGAAGTTTAATAAAAGGAAATTATTATGTAAAATTTTAAGTAATTATTAAATGATTTTGTAAAGTAAATTCTTATACAGGAAGCTTTATAAACTAATGAATGGGAAATAACGTAACGGCTAAGAATCGGATAAATTGTTTTTAGGAGACTACTAAATGGAATGATTTAAATTAATTGTATTATTAATTAATTTAAAAGAAAGGCAAATGAAGATGATTAACGAGTTGGTCATGAATTAAGTTGACAAGGTCAACTAATTCCATTGGAATTGGTTATTTGATTCATTTATTAGTATATGAAATAGATAAATGAATATTAGTTTAATTTAATAAGAATTTGAAAGGGAATTTACCATTTATTTAGTTAACAAAGAACTTGACTATTTTTACGGTAGTTAACAAAGAAGTAAATTAGTATTTTAATTAAGAGGTAAATGTTTAAACGGGATTCAAGTAAGTAAGCAATCAAAGTTGCAATGGAATTAGTTAAGATGATATGAGTGGAATCAAGTTTTATAACGAAGTTATAAAAGGGGAATTTAAGCAAATGTGATCGCTTAAATGAGTGTTTATGTAATATTTGGATTTGGTAAAGAAAAGCGAGATAAAAAGGGATTTTATATAAAACATGAGTCTTATAAACAATGTTTATTAAAATGGGGCGTAAGGCTAAAAAACTAAGTATAAAATGCTAATTAGAAGTGAACTAGAAATTGAGATGGGAACCCAATTTTGAATTAAAGTATAAAGGTGAGTTGAATTATAATATGCGATCTAAATTCATTATATTAAATTAAAGATGAGGTCTCATCAGTTCCAACTAAAGAAAAAGGATTTGTTTTGATATCGGGATAAGTATCGGTTTAGGGTATTACAATGGATACCTATCTTAAAATAAAAATGTTGTTGATCAAGGTCTGAGAGGTAATTTGAAATACCTAACTTGAATGACTTCGAGATTATTGAGAGATGATATTAGTTGTAGTGGTGAAGAGGTTAAAAGGAATTTATCTTGAATAATAATAATATAACGTTAGTCAAAGAATTTGGAAATATATAATAGATTCCAATATAAAAGGAAATTAAAAAGGACTTGAGAATATAAAATGGTACTTCCATAGAAAAAGGAAACAAAGGGGATTTGTGAAGATATAACGATGTTTCCAAAGTAAGAAGATAAGACATAGAATGGGTTTATTCCAAAAAGATAGGTGACAGGTATAGTGTTCAAATGAGGAAACAAAAAGAGGAGGTCGTAACGATTGTTGTACAAATGACGAGTTGAATCGATGGTAGATAATAAATGGTGTTGTAACTATTGTTTTGAAATAATAATAATAAAATAGAAATTGGATATGATTATTAAGTATTTTTCTAAATATTGAATTGAAATGGTTTTAAGTAGATTAATGTATTGAAATGGAAATTTAATACCATGGTTTAAAATATGAAATTTTTGTAGAAGTTTTTAAATTACCCATTCGTTAAAATAAAAGGGACAAATGTTGTTAGGTACTAAACCAATAAACTCTTTATATTCACGCAATTTGATAGTTAATTCATCGACTATCAAATCTGGCTAATACGATTGTTGGTACGGAAAGATCGAAATCGAATTTATATTCGAAAACCATTCCGACCAGCAAATAAGTAAAGATGAAGATTAAAGATGGAGCACTAAAGACTGTGGATCTTCATAAACGGAAGGATTACTCCTAATCTCTGGTTTAGCGGCAAGAGATAAACTGTGATTCTGTCGTGGTTGAAATCTATGGATTTCAAGGACTACTTGCTACCAATCCATAGGTTTATAATTATAATGTGATAGGATAGTGCCTTCGGTTCATCCTGTTCCTGGATGACTTATATGGACGAATGTCTGGCAGAATATTTCTTAAGAATCACTTACATTGATTTTTACAAATGTACTCCTGTTGGTGATAGCTAACAACCAGGGTATTTTTGTCGGCATCAATTAGTAATTTGGCGGATCTGACGATGTGGCATTCAAAGTAAATGGTGGCGTGCTATCCGGGAAAGAAGAATTATAACCTCAAGCCTCACAACCGGAAAATGACAAAAATCGGGCAGGCAGCATGGCTATGTGGGTCGCACCTATTAGGGTGTATAATCACCTATCTAGAGAAATTTCTTTTGCTTCTTAAATCTATCGATGTTGTCCCTTTTGGGAAACGGTTGTTGATCCCGACCGTTGGTGATATACATTTGATACACTCAAGCGAAATGAGTGGTCGGTCATGTGTGAGTCCGGTTGCAAGACGTTCTTGTTGAACCCAGTGTATTCGCCTATAGATATAAACTATCGGCAGATGGTTCCATACCTTGTCATAGTCGGAATCCAATCTCCAATAAGCGCCCGCGGTTTTGATTGTATACTATACATGTGGAGCATGAGATGCAAGCGTTCTGCTAGATTGATATTTAGACAATATTATAATATCAGAATATATATATGATTTAAAAATATTTTGGGTTATCGTAACGTAAAAACCATCCATGTTTATGTATGGATTTGGTCTTACGATTATCCTTTTATTTCGAAAAGATTTTTTGAGCTCTAAAAATCAAGTTGGATGATCCTCTTAAAACTTTTCGAGTTGTTCTCACTCTGCTCCACTTGACTAACCAGGTATTTGTAATGCTCGGGTTAGACCGGGTTTTACAGGTCCAGGGTTATCGGATGCTGCAAAGTTCAGAAGACGTGCCGGAGGAGTTCAGACGTATTAGTATTTATTCCGCTGTGTATTGTATTTAAGGATAGATTACTATAATTGTCCAGATATATTGATGTACTCTGATGTTGTAAGTTTTATTTCAAGCTCTCAATAAAGATTTATTTATATATTATATTTTGTTCCGCTATGATGTGAGACACTGATTCTATGTTGATCTTCTTCTTCTTTCTTCTATTTTAATATTTCTTTCTTTCTTATCTCATCATCTAAAATTTTTCTATTGACATCTGAGTTTCCAGTACCATTTGGGTTGGACTGGTGGTGTTTGGTTAGCTCAAAAGGTGTCGGAAATCTGGGTCATCACACTTGGTATCAGAGTTGAAGGTTGAGTAGTAACCTTGGCTCTATGGCGTAACTCGATAGAGGTGGGGTTAGTAATACCCTAGATTGTGTTGGAGTGTACATATATGAGAGCATATTTGTAAATTTCATATAAAAATGTTTGTATTGTGTTGTTTGATCGGTTTAAGTGTTGAAAAGCATTGGCCTGCCAACCGACGTGATATTGTTTTCTAAAGAGGGTAAATGAAACAATTTTACTCAAAATGTATTTTTTTTATAAAAAAGAAATAATTTCCTCAAATTAGTGAGATATTGGTTGACGTAACTTGAATGGAATTCAAATTGGGGTGGTTAATATTAACCGGAAGATTTCTCATATTAGTAAATGAGATTGGATGGTTCAGAATTTAAATTAGAGATAATTTAAATAAAATGAATGATTTTTGGAATTAAAATCAGAATTTGAATATGGAGGTGAATAAATTAAAGAATCAAATAGTTGATTGAATATGGATTTGGAACTTACCTTGGTTAAGTCAAATTGAGTTAAAATGGATATTATAGTTAAATGAAATCAATTTAGAATTTGGAAACTGAGTAAAATATAAATTGATTGGTTTAGTTAAGTTAATTGTGTATTGATATGACTGTACATTTTTGGTTGGTTGGTTGTTTGATGGATTGAATAATTCGTCACATGGTTAATAAATAGAAGTTAAATGAATGGGAAACTAAATTCCAGTATAATGAATTTGAATAAAATTCGATTATTACATAAAATAATCCTGTATTATTACTTGCATTACAAATGTGTTAAGCACAGGTTAATGAACAGGGATGAGTCGATAATTGTTTTTCTTGGACATTGGAGATTGAATGTCCGGAAAAAAAAAGTAAACCTTAATTAGATTGATTAGTGGGTGACTTTATAACCCTGAGTTGGGTAATTGTTTGGTATTTTAATTTTCTTTTGATTTGTGCAAGGCCCGGAGTAGCGTTTGTAGTTAATCTAATCGAGCAGTGCGGAGGAAATACTGGCAAATTTTTCGCAAATTTATATAACTTAGGATTTCTGATTATAATTTTATATTAATTACTTCGAAAATAATTGAGATTGAAACATCCCTCTTACTTAGCAATTTCGGGGACGAAATTCTTTTAAGGGGGAAGGAATGTAATGTCCCCCATTTTTTGTAGTTAGATATTTAATATATTTTATTATTTAAATATATTTTACTTGGAATTTTAAGCATATTTATAACATATAATTCGTTTATTAAACGATATATGGACGTATAATTTATATATATATAACAAGCTCCTAATGTCACGGTAGTTCGTATCTTACAATTTAAACTTCATGCATATAGGTACGAAAATAAAACGCTTGTTGACAATTGATGATGAAATTAAATAATCATACGTAATAAAACATACAAATCAATGTGTTGCTTTATGATAAGGCCCGTGTTTCGCACAGAAAATTGTTTGATATATTATATAGGCCTTAAAAACGTTTTCTTTTCAAACAACCTCCATTTTCGAAAAAACAAATTTTATTGGAGTATGTATTGCTAAGTATGGCTATATTTCCAGTTTGGAGCCAATCGGAGTTATTTTATCAGTGCGTGCAATTTAAAGGCGAACCAATGAATTAAATTACCGCCATTGTGCAAACGGGATCAGTTTCCAACGTAATTAATTTCATTTAATCCGTGAAATCAAGACGTAAGAGTATATTTACTTTCGTTATTTTTGTGGTTCGTGTTCCATCATATGGAAATTCAACGTCAAATTTCATAAGGGTATAGCAAAATATTATTTAAAACTAATTAAAATCTCCTCCACATCAATACTGTGCATTTCTTGCATTTAAATTTTTTTTGGTTCCTTGCGCGGAAAATTTTCTCCGTGCCTTGCATACCAAACTTTCTACCTTGCGTAAGAATCCCATCAGTACCTTGAGTCCCACGTTTTGAGAAAAGGCTAGTCTACATCCCTACACCCTAAATAACGTGGCCATCACAAAATTTATATATAAATAGATGCGCAGTTTTTTCTGAAACAAATAACTTAAAACAAAACTCCATTCGAAACCCAAACTCCAAGTAGTTCGTTTTCCCCATATGAAACTGTAAACTGCCTCCATATAGAGAAAGAGAAATATAAATATAATAAAGGAAGCATGAGCAGCAAGGATCGTAACTCAGGTGGGTTGCGGTGATGGCCTTTGCAGTTATAGTTGTATGGGTTGAAATGCATATACAGTGAGGCAAGGTCACAATGGGTTCTTTCTGCTCTTCCGTGGGCTCGACGGAGGCATCTCCAAGTGGCAACGACGCAGTGGAAGACCGGTTCTTCGGTGAGGATAGCACCAATATGCAGCAGCAGTGGTGGGTACCTGGAGAGGCGAGGTGGCGCGATCTGAACTGATCAGTGTTCGGTACAGGCGGCAAGTGTAACGAACCGGATTTTCGGTGACTTTGGTTATCGACATAAGCTCGATGTCGATAACCAAAACATCGAAAAATCCTGGTAATTAATGAAAGAAATTAGAGGGTGAGGATAGATAAGATAAAAACTTAGAATAGAAGAAGAAGAAGAACACAACATCAGAGTAACACGAACCTCACAGCGGAACGAATAACATATAATATATAACATAACTTTGAAATATAACAGTTATGTATACAATAGCACTTATCAGAGTACAGCACTTACAACACAGCGGAAATAAACTATAGCTATATGATACAGAAGCCTCCTACTCCAGCTCTTCAAGTATATCTGTAAATCCCGACTACTTGACTGCCCGTACAAATTTAGGCACCCAAGAGTTTAGGGAAAACAACAAAGTAAACTCCGGGTCAGTCATGGGACTGGTATGAGTAAAACAGTTTAAACATGTATATGAACAAGTAAACGGTATCTCATAAGACCACGCCGCAGAACGGAACGGGTTTTTCCCTTATGAGAATCCAAAATATCTTTATATCAAAAACCCTTTTGATATTATAATAATGTCTATGTACAAATAGATATCAACTAGCAGAAACGCTTTCATCTCACGTTCTACATATATAGTATACAATCAAAATCGCAAGCACGTATTGGATAATGGATTTCCAACTATGACAAGGTATGGAACCACCTTCCGATCAGTGTACTCTAGGAACGATACACTGGAGTTCAACAAGAACATCTTGTAACTCAGCCACACATGACCGACCACTCATTTTGCTTGAGTGTATCGAATGTATATCACCAACGGTTGGGATCAGCAACCGTTCCCGTATATATATATATATATATATATATATATATATATATATATATATATATATATATATATATATGTATATATATATATATGTGTGTGTGTGTGTGACAGCATTGATAGATTTAAGAAACAAATGAATATTCTCTAGATAGGTGATTATACACCCTACTTCGGTGCGACCGACTTAGCCATGCTGCCTGCCCGATTTCTGTCATTTACCGGTTGATGAGGCTAGAAGCTACGCTTTATCATTACATCAGATTCACTTCGAATGCTACATTGTCAAATCCATCGAAATCACTAATTGACGTTTACAACAGTACATTACGTGTCAGCTAAAAGAAGTTTCCTTCTCCGCTTCCACTCTTGGTACAGTTGAAGAAATCAATGTACGTGACGTTTCTGGAAATACTCTGTCAGACATCCATCTTCATTCACTTAAAATGTCACATCGTCATACCCGCCAAATCACAAATTGACTTTTCCAAAAATAACACGGGTATACAGCTAAGAGAAACGAATTCCTCCGCCACCAAACGTGAATATGTTTGAACAGATCAACTTACGCGATCCATTGGATATACTCTGTCAGACCTTCGTCCATACAAGTTGTCCTGGGACTGGACAAACCGAAGGCAATATTCAGTATATCCATCTTAGTCACTGTTATCTAAGACTTATACAACAGCCCTTGCATTTTACTCCGTCTTCAATTATCTTTGGCATATATGATTCGCAACGCTTATGCCAATACAGAGTGGTTCTTCGGATAATAATCCAACCGGTCTCTCCATATTAACAACGTTAAAATAGTCAAAACTTCGATAGTTTGTGATTTAACCATCAAAGAAAAACAAGTGTGCAAACAACGATATTATTTCCAGATGAAAATTATATCGATCAATCATCAACATATATCTATATATATATATATTCACATTGCCTTATTTTCTATGTTTAGAAAATATATGTTATTAACACTGGAAAACGTTTCCATCTGCTTATTTACAAATCACTACTCTTCCCCAACTATCAGTCCCTGACTGTAAACTAGTATGAGAACAATCCCCTAAGTATAAATCCCGAAGGCCGAAACCAACATCAGATAGGCACTTAGAAAACCATTCAATTTACTAATCTCTAGTCAGTTCTAATTTTACTTAACTCTATTTGATTAACTCTGATTGATTAACTCTAACTGGTTAATTCTAACCGATCAACTCTAACTGGTCAACCTTAGTTAATTAACTCTAACTGGTTTTACTTGGTTTGACTAACTCAATTTATTAACTCGACTAACTAATTCAACTCGATTAACCTAACTTGATTTACTTATCTCGATTACTGAACTAATCACTTTGATTAACTCGACTAATTCACTTTGGTTAACTTAACCAATTCACTTAACTAATTCACTTAGTTTAACTTAACTAATTCCCTTAACTCCTGTCGAATAAACTATATTCGATAACTCCTCTAACTCTATTCGAATAAACTATATTCGATTAACTCATTTACTCTATTCGAATAAACTATATTCGATTAACTCCTTTTCTCTATTCGAATAAACTATATTCGATTAACTCCTTTGAACTAACTCTAATCGATTAACTCCAGCGAATAAACTAAATTCGATCAACTCATTTGATCTAACTCTAATCGATTAACTCCATCGAATAAACTATATTCGATCAACTCATTTGATCTAACTCTAATCGATTAACTCCATCGAATAAACTATATTCGATCAACTCATTTGATCTAACACTAATCGATTAACTCCATCGAATACTATATTCGATCAACTCATTTGATCTAACTCTAATCGATTAACTCCATCGAATAAACTATATTCGATCAACTCATTTGATCTAACTCTAACCGATTAACTCCATCGAATAAACTATATTCGATAACTCCTTCGATTTAACTAATATTCTATAACTCACTTCGATTAACTAATAATCGATAACTCCATCGAATAAACTATATTCGATAATCTCCTCTCGAATAAACGATATTCGATAATCTTCCCTTTCGATTTAACAGATCGATAACTCCCTTTCGAATAACTAAATTCGATAACTCCTTTCGATTTAACTAATCGATAACTCCTTTGTGTTTAACTCTATTCGAATAACTAATTCGAATCATTCTTATTTATTTAACTCTATTCGAATAACTAATTCGATTAACTCTAACTGGTTAACTCTAACTGATTAACTCTAACTCTATCAACTCGACTTGATTAACTCGACTTAACTCAATTGGTTAACTCTATTGAACTGGTTAACTCTACTGAACTGGTTAATTCTACTGAACTAGTTAACTCTACTGAACTAGTTAACTCTATTCAACTAACTCGACTCGACTAACCCCTTTCGAATAGCATATTCGTTTTACTAACTTTCGAATACCATATTCGATTTACTCCCTTCGATACCATATTCGATTTACTTTATTCACTTTATAAAGATTTCCTTTTTAACAACGTTTTATTCATTTGAAAAGATTTACTTTTAAATAACGGTTCTACACTAAAATGATTTCCTTTTTATAACGTTTCCTTTTCAATTCTATTTGTAAATGGTTTACAAATATTTCCTTTTCAAATTTATTCTTGAAATATTCTAACTCCTTAAATTCTCTGAAAAAATCGCCATAACCTCCTTTGTAACGGGAGCATCGGGAAAATCCCCAAACCCGCCACACAAGCCTTTCCATTTAAAAAGAAAATGATTTGCAGTTATTTCCTTTTTGAATATCTCCTATTTATTTCTAAGTAAATAATCCCTATTTAATATTTTATATATTTAACAAATAAATAATCCATGTTATAGTATCTTATCTATTTATTCTAAATAAATAATTCACTTTATAAATATTCCATTTATAAAGGCTTTCCTTCGTTTATAATTACACTTAAACGTATCTTCTATTTATAAATATTCCATTTATAAATATTTCTATTTATAAATATTCTATTTATAAATATTCTCTTTTATAAAATCCTCTTGAATTTATAAATATTCTCTTTTCAATATTCCGGTATGTCCTGGTGTTTAACATATCAAGTTATGGTGTCCAATATCGTCCATTCACATATAATCAATAACAGATTATAAATCACATCATATATCACAATATATGAAAAACAATAAAATAACTGTTGAGGAATCCAGTCGGATTCCTCCAACCTGTTTCCCTGCATCCACAGATGTTACACAATAAAATCAACATCGCTTTCAGTTCCATATGATATATTCTGTTAAACAGAATCAAATATAGAAATTCCACTAACTGACTAGCAGTTCAATCAACAGTCAACACACAATCAATCAGTCAATATTTAACAGTTCTAAAAATACAATATGAAAATATAAACTGTTCAGAGTTAGTGAGATTTACTCACATTGACGCGTTAACTGTTGAATAGTCGGTTTGCGTTCCTTGATTTAGTCGGACAATTTATTTCGCCATAAATTGTAATGTGCTCGGATTCACTCCCAGTCAGCTCCATTACGTAGCCACCGTACATACGATCCCAACACAACTTACGGTTTGTGATTCTGATATCGTATGATCAAGATATGATTATACAAGTTAATATACTATTTAGAATTTTAAATTAAAGTAACTTAACTATATTCTCATTGGGCTTAACCCAACTTGTTTGGCCCATTACCCCTTCAACAAAGCCAGACCGATGCACTCTTCTTCCCTAACTTAAATCAAGCTTCCAGGAAACTCCGAATTGCCATTTACTGATTTCAAACCCACGGTTCTCGTTCGTTATTCCACCGAGTTCAACATCACCACCACCTTCGATTTCCATTTGCGAACTGGAATCCCCCCATCGCCTCGGATCCCGTCTCGCGCTTCAGCATCAGAACCCGTCCTCCTCTCGTCGGCTACAGGAACGCAACCTTAATCTCCACCACTACTCTCCTCTTCCAGTCCTCTTCGAAACCATCCCATCCCTGTAACACTCGAACACTCCAACGCGAATCCGACTTCGAGCTCAAAGAGCTGCTACAGGAAACCCTTGATGCTTTTAACCACCGAAGTCCACCAAAATGTGAATCGCGCATACTAATAACATATCAGAAGGAAGCCTATACCCATACAAGCTCAAGGATGTAGGTATTAGGAATTTGGGACTTTTTTTGTTGAATTATTATGAATTTAAAAGTGACGAATTTGGTTTTCCAGAAACAATAGTGGCGGCTTGAAAGCATTTGACTGAAAGAGTGAAGTAATTAGGTTTAGGACTTTAGAGGGGGTACTTACAGAAAAAAATAAATATCTAGATATTTTTTATTATAATATTAATTTAATTTGAATCGTTACATTTATTGTCGTTTAAAAATCCCTGTGATCACATACAATACCTAAAAACCACGGAAATGGACATACACCTACAGTTCGACATTACGGTTCCAACGAAACCGGTTTCATCGAATTCCGACTCCGTTTGCTCACACAGCGTATTTTTAACTATCAAAATACTGACTGTTTTTCACTCTAAAAATCCATGCGGCCACACAGTGACCCTAAAATCACGAAACTGGAAATCTAACAATAATTTGATGTTGCGGATCCAACAAAACTAGTTTCGTCGAATTCCGACTTCGTTTGCAAAAGTGGCGATTTTTAAAGCTCTGAATGACCCATTTAAATATATAAATATATTTAAATATAATTAAGTTAAATATAAATAAATTTATATTCTCGTATATCTTCACATATGATATCGTACAGCTCCAGAATATCATATCAGAATTTACAGCTTGATATTTCAGATTTCAGATTATCTCGGTATTCAGTTTATACTGGAAAATCTGTTTATAACGTATATAAAGCGTTGCAAATTATAAAGGAATTCTACAGCGACTTTTCTGAAATTTGATTTGAACGTAAATCAAAATCTACACGACGAAATCCCGATCTTTCTCTTCCACTAGAAAGATATACTCCACCAGCTCCACACGTTTCTTGTTTCACCGAAATCCGGCTTAAAACGAATCCTGTACATTCAGTTGAAGTTCGAATCGCCAAATCGCGAACTACAGCGCCATTTCGAGCGCGATTTTAATTATAATATAATTATACGTTCAAACGGTCGTTCAAATAATATATTCGTTATTCTAATTCAATTCTAAACTGAATTAAATATCACAGATGATCCAGATCACACCATATCGCCATTTCAGCCAATTCTGATTATTTCAGAATTATATATATTATTTAATTTATTATTTTAATTAAATATTCACCATTATTTAATTAAACCACCATTTAATTCACTATATTACCATCTATATAATTAAATACGTTAATTATAATACCTCTGCAAATGCGGGTCACTAAATTCTTCCCCACTTAAAATAATTTCGTCCTCGAAATTGCTAAAGCTAGAAGACGACTCTATCTACTGGTTAGAACTTATTTGTTCACTTCTTAACATCAGTTTCAACTGAACCAATTTAATTTCAATTAATTATTTGTTTATTCTTATCAACGAAAATTTCCAAAATCCTGAAAATTTTCTAACGCCTTAACTTTTCGAAAAATTTCGCCAGCATCTCCTTTGTACTGGTCAATAATTCAAACTCCCACCCGCCTTTCTAGGCCCCTTTCAACCCAAAAGAAAATCAAACAGCCAAGCGGCTTGCCAATTTGGCTCATAAATCATCAAACTCATATGGAATATAAACTTGTACCTTTTTGTTGGGCATATCATTATATCCCTACCATCTATTATCAACTCGGCATATACAAATGCCATCCCAATCAACTCCAACCAAGTTATTCTTAACACAACCATTCGCTTATTCAAGCCGAATTTAATTTCAAATTCAAGTTTCAGATTCCAAACTCTCGACTTATCATTTCAAATCCAGATTATTCTCTAATCACTTCAGTTTTCCTTAACCTATCATCTCAAGTTAAATTCTGGTTTATTATTTACTTTTACCATCCCATTCGAATTAACTTCACAAGTTAAATTTTAATTTCTAGAACTTAAATTCCCGGTTTTATTTCAAATCAAATTTGAAATCATCATACCAATTCAAAACCTTTGAATTTCTAAACAACCTGTTTTCTCAAAACTATTCAAATTAAAATCTCTGGTAGTAATCCACCACTTAGAAACTCGAAAATCACACCGATGATACTGCGCAGTCATCATCGGAATTATTTTCCAGCGACCCAAGTGATTTCAATACTATATCATTTTCAAAACCCTTACTAAATACATCCATTTTGAAAATATCTCAAAATCTCCCAGGAACTTAAAATTTCCTTATTTTAAATTCCAAATCTGATTTAAATTCATATTTAATTCATCTTATTTCATATACTTTACTTATATGAATTCTGATTAGTTATTTATAGCCATTTCACTTTTATAATCTTACTCGATCATAATACAACCAATATATCTAATATATATATTTTCTCAATATCAGGATAAAATTTTGAGTAAATTTATTCTATTTACCCTCTTTTCAAAACATACCGTGTCGACTCATCGTATTCAAGTGTTTATCAACTCTTACCGACACAGTGTATCAAACTGATCGACCATAACCCATAAACAACTCAGCCAATGAATCTTCACAATATAAAATTATTTTTATATCAAATAACAAATACGTTCACTCGTATATATACACTCAAACTCAATCTAGGGTATATCTAACCCTATCTCTACCGAGTCACACCACAGAGCCAAGGTAATTCTTAACTTAAGCTCTGATACCAACTGTAACGACCCGGATTTTCGGCGACTTTGGTTATCGACATAAGCTCGATGTCGATAACCAAAACATCAAAAAATCCGGGTAATTAATGAAAGAAATTAGAGGGTGAGGATAGATAAGATAGAAACTTAGAATAGAAGAAGAAGAACAACACAACATCAGAGTAACACGAACCTCACAGCGGAACGAATAACATATAATATATAACATAACTTTGAAATATAACAGTTATGTATACAATAGCACTTATCAGAGTACAACACTTACAACAAAGCGGAAATACACTATAGCTATATGATCCAGAAGCCTCCTGCTCCAGCTCTTCAAGTATATCTGTAAATCCCGACTACTTGACTGCCCGTACAAATTTAGGCACCTAAGAGTTTAGGGAAAACAACAAAGTAAACTCCGGGTCAGTCATGGGACTGGTATGAGTAAAACAGTTTAAACAGGTATATGAACAAGTAAACGATATCTCATAAGACCACGCCGCAGAACAGAACGGGTTTTTCCCTTATGAGAATCCAAAATATCTTTATATCAAAAACCCTTTTGATATTATAATAATGTCTATGTACAAATAGATATCAACTAGCAGAAATGCTTTCATCTCACGTTCTACATATATAGTATACAATCAAAATCGCAAGCACGTATTGGATAATGGATTTCCAACTATGACAAGGTATGGAACCACCTTCCGATCAGTGTACTCTAGGAACGATACACTAGAGTTCAACAAGAACATCTTGTAACTCAGCCACACATGACCGACCACTCATTTTGCTTGAGTGTATCGAATGTATATCACCAACGGTTGGGATCAGCAACCGTTCCCATATATATATATGGGACAGCATTGATAGATTTAAGAAACAAATGAATATTCTCTAGATAGGTGATTATACACCCTACTTCGGTGCGACCGACTTAGCCATGCTGCCTGCCCGATTTCTGTCATTTACCGGTTGATGAGGCTAGAAGCTACGCTTTATCATTACATCGGATTCACTTCGAATGCTACTTTGTCAAATCCATCGAAATCACTAATTGACGTTTACAACAGTACATTACATGTTAGCTAAAAGAAGTTTCCTTCTCCGCTTCCACTCTTGGTACGGTTTAAGAAATCAATGTATGTGACCTTTCTGGAAATACTCTGTCAGACATCCATCTTCATTCACTTAAAATGTCACATCGTCATACCCGCCAAATCACAATTTGACTTATCCAAAAATAACACGGGTATACAGCTAAGAGAAACGAATTCCTCCGCCACCAAACGTGAATACGTTTGAACAGATCAACTTACGCTATCCATTGGATATACTCTATCAGACCTTCGTCCATACAAGTTGTCCTGGGACTGGACAAACCGAAGGCACTATTCAGTATATCCATCTTAGTCACTGTTATCTAAGACTTATACAACAGCCCTTGCATTTTACTCCGTCTTCAATTATCTTTGGCATATATGATTCGCAACGCTTATGCCAATACAGAGTGGTTCTTCGGATAATAATCCAACTAGTCTCTCCATATTAACAACGTTAAAATGGTCAAAACTTCGATAGTCTGTGATTTAACCATCAAAGAAAAACAAGTGTGCAAACAACGATATTATTTCCAGATGGAAATTATATCGATCAATCATCAACATATATCTATATATATATTCACATTGCCTTATTTTCTATGTTTAGAAAATATATGTTATTAACATTGGAAAATGTTTCCATCTGCTTATTTACAAATCACTACTCTTCCCCAACTATCAGTCCCTGACTGTAAACTAGTATGAGAACAATCCCCTAAGTATAAATCCCGAAGGCCGAAACCAACATCGGATAGGCACTTAGAAAACTATTCAATTTACTAATCTCTAGTCAGTTCTAATTTTACTTAACTCTATTTGATTAACTCTGATTGATTAACTCTAACTGGTTAACTCTAACCGATCAACTCTAACTGGTCAACCTTAATTAATTAACTCTAACTGGTTTTACTTGGTTTGACTAACTCAATTTATTAACTCGAATGACTAATTCAACTCGATTAACCTAACTTGATTTACTTATCTCGATTACTGAACTAAT
Source organism: Allium sativum (assembly GCA_030737875.1). NCBI lineage: Eukaryota > Viridiplantae > Streptophyta > Magnoliopsida > Asparagales > Amaryllidaceae > Allium > Allium sativum. The sequence goes on along the minus strand of CM060925.1, from coordinate 297,155,232 downwards.
CACTTTGATTAACTCGACTAATTCACTTTGGTTAACTTAACCAATTCACTTAACTAATTCACTTAGTTTAACTTAACTATTTCCCTTAACTCCTGTCGAATAAACTATATTCGATAACTCCTCTAACTCTATTCGAATAAACTATATTCGATTAACTCATTTACTCTATTCGAATAAACTATATTCGATTAACTCCTTTTCTCTATTCGAATAAACTATATTCGATTAACTCCTTTGATCTAACTCTAATCGATTAACTCCAGCGAATAAACTATATTCGATCAACTCATTTGATCTAACTCTAATCGATTAACTCCATCGAATAAACTATATTCGATCAACTCATTTGATCTAACTCTAATCGATTAACTCCATCGAATACTATATTCGATCAACTCATTTGATCTAACTCTAATCGATTAACTCCATAGAATAAACTATATCCGATCAACTCATTTGATCTAACTCTAATCGATTAACTCCATCGAATAAACTATATTCGATAACTCCTTCGATTTAACTAATATTCTATAACTCACTTCGATTAACTAATAATCGATAACTCCTTCGAATAAACTATATTCGATAATCTCCTCTCGAATAAACGATATTTGATAATCTTCCCTTTCGATTTAACAGATCGATAACTCCCTTTCGAATAACTAAATTCGATAACTCCTTTCGATTTAACTAATCGATAAATCCTTTGTGTTTAACTCTATTCGAATAACTAATTCGAATCACTCTTATTTATTTAACTCTATTCGAATAACTAATTCGATTAACTCTAACTGGTTAATTCTAAATAACTAACTCTAACTCTATCAACTCGACTTGATTAACTCGACTTACTTAACTCAACTGGTTAACTCTATTGAACTGGTTAACTCTACTGAACTGGTTAACTCTACTGAACTGGTTAACTCTATTGAACTAGTTAACTCTATTCAACTAACTCGACTCGACTAACCCCTTTCGAATAGCATATTCGTTTTACTAACTTTCGAATACCATATTCGATTTACTCCCTTCGATACCATATTTGATTTGCTTTATTCACTTTATAAAGAATTTGTAACACCCCACCTCCGCCAGGGTGTCTCTTGCAAGCACTCTGACTTTGGAGGGGCGTTTTTACCGGGTAAACATGCATAATGATATATCAAGGCAGAACATGAACATATGTATATATGTAAACAGAGTAAATAAGATAAGTAAAACAGCGGAAGATTTCAAACTATTTCAAAACAAGTCTGGTACAACATAACTTTCCAAATAAACTAGTCTAGATGAAAACAACATCAACAGAAAAACTGAAATACATAAGTACTATCCCCAAAATAAGTGATAACCATAGCTAGCTTCATGTCGAAACCGTACATGAGCTGAAATCCCACAAGCAAGCAATCAGAAATCCAAGCTAAGCTCCAACGTTCCCACCCTGAGAACCTGGGGGGGAAACGGAAGAAAAGAGGCGAAAGAAAACAGGTCAGTCAAAAAGACTGAGTAAGCCCTACTACAATCAATGTAAACTGATAAAGTTAACTGGCATGAGAAGCAGGGATGAACATAAGGATAACAACATACTAGCATGATGATTAACTAACAAGGTAGATAAAGGTGTCATCGCATAATCAGGTTCAAGGTTTTTGCACCACAGGTGTACTAGCAAGCTAACATGATTTGAATAAACAAGTATTGATCCCTTGGCCCAAGCTTTGACCCAATAACATGAAGTGACCCTAATACGAGGTCCAATAAAATGAAGTGACCCTAATACGAGGTTCAATAACATGAAATGACCCTAATACGAGGTTCAACCAAACGGTCTAGTCGATCGGCTCCCTATAAGCCTAACTCGTCACGTGTTGGTGTCAATACGGCCCAAACATAATTGTAGTCAGACTGTGCAGGGTCTCCCGTCGGGTGTATCAAGCCCTAGGGTGTCAACCCCTGGACACCATAAACATAAGTGCACAGTCTCGATCTAATGGTACCCGTGCATGTTTTCCCCGTCTTCGGACTATGTGCACGACCATAGTCCGCCCGGAACTACACCGGTGTACCACTCTGCCGTCGTTTTTGGTCACTTACCTCAAGTCCAGTAATCGTGCCCCCTCCCTAGCCTAGTCCCTAGGGTCTTAATGATACAACTTGGGATTACTGCTAGAGTGGACCCCCATTGCTAGGATTTTCTAGTGGGTTAAGTACGGTTTAACCCTCTTGCTAATCATGGATTAACTTGGTTAAGTGTAACGATGAGTTCACGACTTAACCCTGATTAATCTACCAAGCCCAAATTGGTTAAGTATTAAGTGGACCATGATTTAACCCTAATCATGAGGCATTAATTAATTTAATGTGCCTTAACCTCTCACATTAGACCTTGTTGTGGTTACTAGTTAAGCCGGGCGGGTCCGGGTAGCTTTACACCCCAACTTGGTCTAACCTCGGGTTCAAGGTACAACATGACCAACTTCTCACATTGGGTCCTATTGTTTGTAGCAACTAGTTAAGCCGGTCGGTTCCAAGTAGTTTTACGCTACAAACTCAACCCAACCTCGAGTTGGTCACACTTATATTTTCTAAGTGTCATGTCCATCATGTTTCCAAAACACATTACAAGTTTTCAAGAATTTGGGTAGACCTAACTTAATAGGTAAATTCCCAATGGGTAGACCTAACTTGATAGGTAAATTCCCAATCTTATGTTTTCATGTCTTTTAAGTTTACCCAACCCCAAACGCAATCCCATCGCTTACATATCGCAATAGCGCATAAAGGATAGAAAGAGGGAACTTCGCATAATCATGACATAAAGGTGTTGAAGCCACAAGTTTAACATGGTGGCATATGAAATGTACATATGTTCATATACTTGCATATTACATTTTTAGGCCTCAAAAGTATGCATAAAACCAAACTTAGCATATAAGTGATACATGGTGATAAATGACATGTAGAAGTTGCCATAAGTTCGCATTTAGCCTCACATGCAAGTTATCATAAGGGATATGATAACTTACATGTTGCCAAAATGCAACCTTTAGCATAAAGCTTGAAGCTTTAAGCTCATAAACCCAAGATATAAGCTTGCATAACATGATAACATGAACAAAATGATCAACCCAAACTTGCATAACATAACTTGCATATCATATGACAAACTTGCATATCAAACTTGCATAACATAACATGATAAACTTGCATATCATAACATGGCAAACTTGCATAACATAACATGGTAAACTTGCATATCATAACATAGCAAACTTGCATAACATAACATGATAACCTTGCATATCATAACATGGCAAACTTGCATAGCATAACATATCAAATTTGCATAACATGACATAGTAAACTTGCATATCATGGCAAACTTGCATATCATAATGATCAACCAAACTTGCATCATTCATTTAACTTTAGAGTTTAAATATGAAAGTAGAAAAGGGCTTACAATGTTTATGAAGACTCAAATATATATTTAGATTGAGACTAAGCCCTTATGAAATCAAATAAACCCAAAATGCAAGCTCCAATAGAAAAACCCTTGAGCAAAAATGATCAAAACCCTTGCTTTATGATGCAAATATGGAAACTTGACTTGAATGCAAGCTAATGACACTCATACAAGCTTGAAAACACTTGTATGCATGGAAAATCTCTCATAGAAATTTATTTAGGAATTTTATGAAGAGAGTGGAGGCCATGAGAGGAATGATTTTGCCATAGTTTAGTTGTATGAATGAATAATGATGATTTAGGGTTAGGTTAGGGGCTTATTTATAGAGATTAGGATTAGTTTCAACCTTAGGATTAAACCCTAGTTCCAATCTCAGCCCTTAAAACCGAATCTGGCCCCAAAACCTAACCAAAACCCCAAAATGGTGCACCAGGAAAAACTGCCCGGCTGAACCAAGTCGACAGCCAAGTCGACAGGGCTGTCGACTTGGGTCCAACCAAGTCGACTCCCAAGTCGACAGGGCTGTCGACTTGGGTGCTCTGGCGGGAATTTTCCCGCCTGGCCCAATCTGACCTAATTTCCAAATTCAAACTTGAATTTGAAATCTGTTTTGAACTTGAAATTTTCTGAAAACTTCATTGGGCCTTAATCGGGTCATACGGACTCCGATTTTCGAAAACTCAGACTCTATTTCGCGTATTTTTCCGAGACGAACGCAATGGCATAGTCTGTTTCCCTTGATTCAGATTTATAAATTAAATTCTGCCTCGATTTACGTTATAACAGGTTATTGAAAATACGGGTTGTTACATTCTCCCCTCCTTAAAGGATTTCGTCCCCGAAATCTTCAAGTTAGGAAGAACGTATCCTACCATCCAACATCCATCTACTCAAAACATCATCCACGAGCAATCATTGTCCTTACAAGATTCTAAATGTTGCATGAACATATGCAAAGGTGTGTGTATATGTACTTATCTAATGCAAATATCATCAATGCAAATTATGTTAGTGAAATGAATCCATATGTATGCAATTCCTAACATAATGTATAACATCTATATGTGTGCACATAACATACATCCATATGCAACATCCATGTGATAACACAAAAATTTTCATCCATGAATAAGCATAAACACTCATGCATATGCAATATGAGGAGTGTGTGAGCCGATCTAGTGCCTAATGTGTATAATGCATCCACGAGTAACCACTTGCAAACACTTGCAACCACTTGCAACCATCAAGCATAACATGTTTCAAACACATGTTTCATCCAAAGGGTTTCTACCTAAGGTTCTCATGACAAGATTAACATGATAAACTAGATAATCAAGACAAACATGGATAGCAAAAGATATGCTACAAAGAGATCGGGAAGATAAGCAGGATATACCCCTTTCGGATTACAAGAAATCCCTTCCTAACCCAACCCCAATCCTATAAAAGCCCAAAAGGTTTAGTCAACCTAACGGACCCCTTCAAACCCTGACATGCATTACTAACCGATGAGTCATACCCCCCTTATGGAGTTTACAACAGAAATGGGATCGAGTATGGGACCGAGAGGATATACGTAAAAAGATAACATGCGAGTAAGTTCCACAGGAAAACAAGGATCAAGAATATACTCTTAAAAAGAGATATGATGCGCGTATCTAGCCTTCAGTCTTCTAAGTCACATTTCCTTGAGCTTAACTCCACTGTGCTTTGACCGTCTTTTACCTCATGACTTCTTAGCTTCTTAACTCTTATTTCCAAATATGAGTTGGAACCCATTTCATTGTTGCCTCTCGTCTTCCTCTTTCACTTACCCTTCTATCATTCTTGGCTTAAACATAACTATGACCTCATGGTTTCATGCAAGCTCTCCAAAATTCACTAGTGAATCCTGGATCTCGTTTACTTACTATAAAGTATTCCACGCAGCAGAACTTTTCTTGGAAATACCAATCCACGTTGCCAATTGCTCTTACCAACGTGATTTTCTATAACTCATGCTTGAACGAAATGAACCATCCGCCTGCGAATGATAGGCCGTACTTAGATTCAGTTGCTTGCCCATGACTTCCCGTAGACTATCCCAAAACTGGCTAGTGAAGATTGAGTCATGGTTACTAACTGTACTTTAGGGAACCTCGTGCAACCGCTTTATTTCTTGAAAGTAAACTGTTGCTAGTTATGATGCAGCCCTTTCGCTCTTTACCGGAGTGAAATGAGCACTCTTCGTGAGTCTACCTACTATGACCCACATGCTCGTATTCCCTTTTCTTAATCTAGGCAGTCCATCCACGAAATCCTTCGTGACGCTCTACTACTTCCATTGCGGGGACCTCCAATGGATATAATAGCCCACCGGGCTTCTATGACTCGGCCTTTAACCTGTTGGCACAACATGCACCTTGGGACAAACTCGGCCACCTCCTCGGGTGATGTGCATCTTCAAGAACCTTCTTTCTCTCATCGCGTCTTAGCCATCCCTTGTCATCTATAGTGAGGTGACTTACCATCTCGCCTCAAATCAACTTGTCCATGATCTCGACTAACTGCGGGTCTTCTTTCTGTGAAGTCCCTACTTGATCCAGAAGGGTAGGTCTAAGCTCAAGGGACGCTAACTAACTAATTAAACTGAGAGAACTTCTTACTTCAATTGTCCTCGTCGGAGTTTTTCGGTTTTGAACCGCGACCACTTTAACAGGATCCACCACTAAGCCTTGCTTAGAAACTATGTGCCCAAGAAATCTAACTTCTTTTCTCCAAAATGACATTTGGAGGACTTGGCTTTCAACTGATGCGCTCTAAGCGTATCCATCACCTCCTTGAGATGTCTAGCATGTTCTTCCTCGTTCTTTAAGAAAGTCAGGATATCGTCTACAAGGACTACCACAAACTCGTTCAGGAACTCCCTAGACACCCTACTCATCAAGTCCACGAAGTAGGCGGGTGCATTAGTCAAACCGAATGGCATGACCAGCCATTCTAAGAATCCATCTGGAGTTCTGAACGCAGTTTTGCCTATACTATCCTCTGCTACTCTGAGCTGATGGAATCCGGTAGCAAGATCAAGAGAAAACAGATGTTCCTACTAGCTGATCAAACAAATCATCGATCCTTGGCAATGGTTGCCTATTCTCTTTGTTTAACTCACGATAATCAACACAAAGTCGAAGAGAACCATCTTCCTTGGTAGTAAATACTACAGGCGCTCCCCATTCAGATATAATTCGTCTAATGAAGTTCTTCTCAAGCAACTCCTTGACTTGCTTTCTTAACTCTCATCTTGCGGGGCCATGTGCCTAACCGGCCACGAAACTATCTTGGCATTAGATAAATGCGGAAATCTATCTCTCGTTTAGGGGTAACCCCCTTCACTTCACCCAAGATATCAGGATATTCTCGGACCACCCTCACCGATTGCAAACTATCGATTGACGAGTTGAGGGATTCAAGATAACACAACATGACGGGACCCATAGGGTTACTAGAAATTTTTAGGGTATTACCGAGGCGGGTCATGAGCCTCACAACCCTATGCTCAAAAATCAAGGATGGCTCCAAAACTGGACAATCAATCCATGCCCAAAATCAACCCATACCCCATGAAACCGAGAATATAAGCATCACATGAGAACTCTACACTAAGGATAGAGATTTTCAAATCTACGTAGATAATAGACAAATGGGCGGAACCCCTAATTGGATTTGAAACACACACGGGATCATTAACTAGACTAGTACTTAGGTGCAAACTTTCAACTAGATCAGATGAAATAAACTATGCGATGCGCCAGGATCAAACAAAGTACAAACAGGAAAATCAGAAATGTAAACAGGACTTTTAACAGAAACACTACCTCGATCATGAGCTGGAAGAACGATGTTGAGGGGATGAATTCGCCCTCCAGATGGTCTTGCACACTGAGTCTGACCTTGCCCTTGCTTCTTTGGGCAATCTTTGTTGAAATGTCCAAACTCACCACAATGAAAGCATTCACCACTCTTCCTTTTTCTCTTCCTACAATCCTTAATAAGATGCCCAACTGAACCGCAATAATGGCACTTCCTCTTGTCGTTATTGCCCTTGCTATTGTTCCCCTTGTTGCCTTGACTCTTGTTCTTGTTCTGATTGCCTTGACTGCTCTGACCACTTGGATTACCCTGATTTCCTTTCCACTGGGAATCAGTCTTCTTGGCTTGAGTATCATTCATCTTGATCTCTTTCTTGTCACTCCTATTCTCTTCATTGAGTAGGGCCATATTCACCAAACTCTCGAAAGTTGCCCCCAAGGGTATATGAGTCATGGCTAAACCATGTAATGGCTCGTTTAATCCTAGAGCAAAGTATAGGGCCTTCTTCTGAGCTGTGTTAACCAAGTCTAAACCGACCCGAGCCAGTTGATTAAACTTATCTATGTACTCCCTAATAGTCATGTCCCCCTGCTTCAGTGATAGGAACCTTAGTCCAAACTTTCCCCGAAAGTCATCCCAAGTCTCAATTGGCCTAGTAGCGGTGGTGACCACACACCAACGTGCAACTTCTTCCTTTAGCAACCACACTGCCAATAAAACCTTCCTGCGGTCATCTATATCAAAGAAGGCAAAAAGATCTTCGGTTTCTTTCAACCAATTCCTTGCCTCTACATAAGTCTCGGTTCCAATGAAATTCTTGCCACCCATTGCTTTGAAATCTTTGCAAGTCTTTGCGAAGTCAGCTTGAGGATGCTGAGAGGGTGGAGGAAGAGGAACCTCAGCGACAGGAGGAGGAACATTAACTACTGGAGGAGGAGGAGGAGGAACATCTGCGGGGACAGCTTCGGTCGCCCTAGCCTCCAAAAGTCTCCTATACCAAACAGGTACGTGCACTCCCTCCGGAATAGCAAAGTTATTGGCCATACTGAAAACGAAGAAAAAGATAGATTCAGAATGGAGAAAAACGAAGGAATTTTGCTAATGGCTTTTTGGGGAATAGCCTTTAAAATAAACTAGACTTTTCTTTGGAAAATACTTTATACTTGGTTTTGAAAATAGTTTTTCAAAAGTTTTCTAAAAACCTTTTTGTTCCTTCTCGTAAACCATATGCTCTGATACCAAATGTAACACCCCACCTCCGCCAGGGTGTCTCTTGCAAGCACTCTGACTTTGGAGGGGCGTTTTTACCGGGTAAACATGCATAATGATATATCAAGGCAGAACAAGAACATATGTATATATGTAAACAGAGTAAATAAGATAAGTAAAACAGCGGAAGATTTCAAACTATTTCAAAACAAGTCTGGTACAACATAACTTTCCAAATAAACAAGTCTAGATGAAAACAACATCAACTGAAAAACTGAAATACATAAGTACTATCCCCAAAATAAGTTATAACCATAGCTAGCTTCATGTCGAAACCGTACATGAGCTGAAATCCCAGAAGCAAGCAATCAGAAATCCAAGCTAAGCTCCAACGTTCCCACCCTGAGAACCTGGGGGGGGGGGAACGGAAGAAAAGAGGCGAAAGAAAACAGGTCAGTCAAAAAGACTGAGTAAGCCCTACTACAATCAATGTAAACTGATAAAGTTAACTGGCATGAGAAGCAGGGATGAACATAAGGATAACAACATACTAGCATGATGATTAACTAACAAGGTAGATAAAGGTGTCATCGCATAATCAGGTTCAAGGTTTTTGCACCACAGGTGTACTAGCAAGCTAACATGATTTGAATAAACAAGTATTGATCCCTTGGCCCAAGCTTTGACCCAATAACATGAAGTGACCCTAATACGAGGTCCAATAAAATGAAGTGACCCTAATACGAGGTCCAATAACAAGAAATGACCCTAATACGAGGTCCAACCAAACGGTCTAGTCGATCGGCTCCCTATAAGCCTCACTCGTCACGTGTTGGTGTCAATACGGCCCAAACATAATTGTAGTCAGACTGTGCAGGGTCTCCCGTCGGGTGTATCAAGCCCTAGGGTGTCAACCCCTGGACACCATAAACATAAGTGCACAATCTCGATCTACTGGTACCCGTGCATGTTTTCCCCGGCTTCGGACTATGTGCACGACCATAGTCCGCCCGGAACTACACCGGCGTACCACTCTACCGTCGTTTTTGGTCACTTACCTCAAGTCCAGTAATCGTGCCCCCTCCCTAGCCTAGTCCCTAGGGTCTTAATGATACAACTTGGGATTACTGCTGGAGTGGACCCCCATTGCTAGGATTTTCTAGTGGGTTAAGTACGGTTTAACCCTCTTGCTAATCATGGATTAACTTGGTTAAGTGTAACGATGAGTTCACGACTTAACCCTGATTAATCTACCAAGCCCAAATTGGTTAAGTATTAAGTGGACCATGACTTAACCCTAATCATGAGGCATTAATTAATTTAATGTGCCTTAACCTCTCACATTAGACCTTGTTGTGGTTACTAGTTAAGCCGGGCGGGTCCGGGTAGCTTTACACCCCAACTTGTTCTAACCTCGGGTTCAAGGTACAACATGACCAACTTCTCACATTGAGTCCTATTGTTTGTAGCAACTAGTTAAGCCGGTCGGTTCCGGGTTGTTTTACGCTACAAACTCAACCCAACCTCGAGTTGGTCACACTTATATTTTCTAAGTGTCATGTCCATCATGTTTCCAAAACACATTACAAGTTTTCAAGAATTTGGGTAGACCTAACTTAATAGGTAAATTCCCAATGGGTAGACCTAACTTCATAGGTAAATTCCCAATCTTATGTTTTCATGTCTTTTAAGTTTACCCAACCCCAAACGCAATCCCATCGCTTACATATCGCAATAGCGCATAAAGGATAGAAAGAGGGAACTTCGCATAATCATGACATAAAGGTGTTGAAGCCACAAGTTTAACACGGTGGCATATGAAATGTACATATGTTCATATACTTGCATATTACATTTTTAGGCCTCAAAAGTATGCATAAAACCAAACTTAGCATATAAGTGATACATGGTGATAAATGACACGTAGAAGTTGCCATAAGTTCGCATTTAGCCTCACATGCAAGTTATCATAAGGGATATGATAACTTACATGTTGCCAAAATGCAACCTTTAGCATAAAGCTTGAACCTTTAAGCTCATAAACCCAAGATAAGCTTGCATAACATGATAACATGAACAAAATGATCAACCCAAACTTGCATAACATAACTTGCATATCATATGACAAACTTGCATATCAAACTTGCATAACATAACATGATAAACTTGCATATCATAACATGGCAAACTTGCATAACATAACATGGTAAACTTGCATATCATAACATAGCAAACTTGCATAACATAACATGATAACCTTGCATATCAAAACATGGCAAACTTGCATAGCATAACATATCAAACTTGCATAACATGACATAGTAAACTTGCATATCATGGCAAACTTGCATATCATAATGATCAACCAAACTTGCATCATTCATTTAACTTTAGAGTTTAAATATGAAAGTAGAAAAGGGCTTACAATGCTTATGAAGACTCAAATATATATTTAGATTGAGACTAAGCCCTTATGAAATCAAATAAACCCAAAATGCAAGCTCCAATAGAAAAACCCTTGAGCAAAAATGATCAAAACCCTTGCTTTATGATGCAAATATGGAAACTTGACTTGAATGCAAGCTAATGACACTCATACAAGCTTGAAAACACTTGTATGCATGGAAAATCTCTCATAGAAATTTATTTAGGAATTTTATGAAGAGAGTGGAGGCCATGAGAGGAATGATTTTGCCATAGTTTAGTTGTATGAATGAATAATGATGATTTAGGGTTAGGTTAGGGGCTTATTTATAGAGATTAGGATTAGTTTCAACCTTAGGATTAAACCCTAGTTCCAATCTCAGCCCTTAAAACCGAATCTGGCCCCAAAACCTAACCAAAACCCCAAAATGGTGCACCAGGCAAAACTGCCCGGCTGAACCAAGTTGACAGCCAAGTCGACAGGGCTGTTGACTTGGGTCCAACCAAGTCAACTCCCAAGTCGACAGGGCTGTCGACTTGGGTGCTCTGGCGGGAATTTTCCCGCCTGGCCCAATCTGACCTAATTTCCAAATTCAAACTTGAATTTGAAATCTGTTTTGAACTTGAAATTTTCTGAAAACTTCATTGGGCCTTAATCGGGTCATACGGACTCCGATTTTCGAAAACTCGGACTCTATTTCGCGTATTTTTCCGAGACGAATGCAATGGCATAGCCCGTTTCCCTTGATTCAGATTTATAAATTAAATTCTGCCTCGATTTACGTTATAACAGGTTATTGAAAATACGGGTTGTTACAGATTTCCTTTTTAACCACGTTTTATTCATTTGAAAAGATTTACTTTTAAATAACAGTTCTACACTTTAAAAATGATTTCCTTTTTATAACGTTTCCTTTTCAATTCTATTTGTAAATGGTTTACAAATATTTCCTTTTCAAATTTATTCTTGAAATATTCTAACTCCTTAAATTCTCTGAAAAATTCGCCATAACCTCCTTTGTAACGGGAGCATCGGGAAAATCCCCAAACCCGCCGCACAAGCCTTTCCATTTAAAAAGAAAATGATTTGCAGTTATTTCCTTTTTGAATATCTCCTATTTATTTCTAAGTAAATAATCCCTATTTAATATTTTATTTATTTAACAAATAAATAATCCATGTTATAGTATCTTATCTATTTATTCTAAATAAATAATTCACTTTATAAATATTCCATTTATAAAGGCTTTCCTTCATTTATAATTCCACTTAAACGTATCTTCTATTTATAAATATTCCATTTATAAATATTTCTATTTATAAATATTCTATTTATAAATATTCTCTTTTATAAAATCCTCTTGAATTTATAAATATTCTCTTTTCAATATTCCGGTATGTCCTGGTGTTTAACATATCAAGTTACGGTGTCCAATATTGTCCATTCACATATAATCAATAACAGATTATAAATCACATCATATATCACAATACATGAAAAACAATAAAATAACTGTTGAGGAATCCAGTCGGATTCCTCCAACCTGTTTCCCTGCATCCACAGATGTTACACAATAAAATCAACATCGCTTTCAGTTCCATATGATATATTCTGTTAAACAGAATCAAATATAGAAATTCCACTAACTGACTAGCAGTTCAATCAACAGTCAACACACAATCAATCAGTCAATATTTAACAGTTCTAAAAATACAATATGAAAATATAAACTGTTCAGAGTTAGTGAGATTTACTCACATTGACGTGTTAACTGTTGAATAATCGGTTTGCATTCCTTGATTTAGTCGGACAATTTATTTCGCCATAAATTGTAATGTGCTCGGATTGTAACAACCTTGAATTTTGGGGCCAATTTAAAATTTATTTTAAGTGATTTTAAATGAGTTTTGATATTTAGAATATCTATTTTAAATAATAATGATCACAAATTTGGTTCAAATCGAAGTTAGAATGAATAAATTAATTTTAATAATAAAAGAGTCAGAAATAGCGCGGTAGTTTGAAAAGTCAAACTTGAACTTTGACTGACCGTATAGGACGTATAATTTAACGGATTTTAGTGAAACCAAAAATATTAGAATCTATTTAAAAAGATCTTTCCAACGAATCCGAAAAATCGAAATTTCATAGCGGGAATCAAAAGTTATGGCCAATTCAATTTTTAGAAGGTCGCTAGGTAATTTGCATAGGTCAATAATGCTACTTTTTTGCATATAAAGGAAATTGAACTCGAAACCACTTCCATTGAGTCCGGAATGATGTTTCTGCACTTAAAAAGTATAAACACTTATATATTTGGAGTTTCGAAAATTATTTGTTTAAAAATGTATTTTTAATATTAAATATACTGGCCTTAAAAATAGCCATTTTTCAAAATGTCTCAGAATTCAACGAAGTAAATTTTGTTGGATTCGTATCATCAAAACAAAGCTAAAAATGATTTTTTGGTAATTTTTAGAATTAAAATATAATTATAATTGATTTTTCAGTGTAAACGGGCAAATTTTTTACTTTAAAAATTCATTAAAAATTCATACGGGCTCAGAATTGAACGAAATTAATTTTCATAGGTCCACAGCATCAAAACATAGCTAAATATATTTTTCGAGAATTTTTGAAGTTAATTTGTGACCTTGGTGAATTTTCATGTACGGTATACATTAAAATATTAATAAAATAATATAATTATTCCAAAACTCATAATAAATCTCGGAATTGGGTCCTGTAACATGTTCCATTGCGTTCAGAAGGCCTCAAAACCTTAAGAACGACAGTAAGCAGGCCTAAATCGGAGTTCGGACCAAAACGGGCTTTAACGGGCTAATTAAATTATTAACTAATGATTAGGAAAACCTAATATAATATTATAAAAACCCGAAATTACTGTTCATTCTTCTTCTTCCAGCCGACATTCAGCCACCAAAGAACCCATTATCCATCAGAAATTCAAACATCGATTTCTCTCTCTCATTTCTCAACGAAATTTAGCGTGTGAGTACTCGTTTCGAAGCTCTTCCCGAGCTCTTTCTTCTCCGACAAGAATCACCTCAAACCGTGCCCTGTCGAAGCCACCATACCCCTCCAAAGCCGTGGCCTTTACGCCCCCACCGCGCCACCCATGTTGAGCCACACCTCCTCCAATTCCCGGTGAAGATAGCCCTCTCGTAGCTCTTCGACCTCCAACAAACGGTTCGTGAAACCATTGCCTATAACTCCAGAAAATCGAATTTGAAGTTTTGATCGTTCTAAGGTAGATTTTATTTCAGATTTCCCCACGCTTTTAAGCGTTACACAGCCAGTTGTAAAAAGTTGATTTTGATTTTTCCTATGAATTTGCATTAGAATTGTCCCAGATCCGCAATTGTTTTGAACTCGAACATCAAATCTGATCGAACCTGAATCTTCTTCTCTAACCAAACACGGTGAGAATTTTATTTTTAAATTTAATTTAATTTAATTTAATTTATTAAATTATTATTTGCATGATTGTTAACCGTAGATCTAATATGTTATGATATTTAGAACATAAATCCGAATTGTTCACCTCGTATGTTGTTAGATCTGAATTGCATGATATTAGATCTGAAAATTTAGGGAAGAAACCTGAATTAATAATTAATTTTAATTAATTATGGGTATTTGTTTAATCACGCTACGTTGATTTTACATATGCCAAGTTAAAATATCACCTTATAATTACATTGATGTTAATTATTGGAATTGGATTTGTTGTCATGGTTGGATGTTGCTGTTATGTGATGTGATGAAAATTTACTTTTTATGGGATGCAAATAAAATAGGAATGCGACTTGTGGTGGAATTTACATATTATTATGTGAAATTAAAATAAGAGGAAAATTTGACCATGTAAATAAATAAAAAAAGACGATCTTTTTATACTTAAAATAAAAAGACAAATCTTTTTATATTGAAAACAAAAAGATGAAAATCCGACGATGTAAATAAAAAGACAATCTTTTTGCATTGTATAATAGAAGAGATAATATTTTTACATTGTAAAATAGAAAGATTAATATCTTTACGTTGTAAAGTAGAGAAGTTGATATTTTTACATTATCAAAATGAAAAGTTGATATCTTTACATTGTAAACATAAAAGTGAATATTTTTGCATTGTAAGTAAAAGAATGAATTTTGCGATGTAAAGTAAAATAACATTTTTATATGTTATTTAGATAAGAATTTTCACCGCATGAATAAAAACTACATTTTTCTATGTAATTAAAAGATGCATTTACATCGTATGATAGAATTTCCCTATTTTATTAGGTTACATAGGATAAGAATGTGACATGAAATAAAGTTGCATAGGAAATAAAGTTGCATATTTTATATGCAAATATATGATAGGAAATTTTGATGAAATACAGTTGCATATTTTATATGCAAATATATGAGTAGGAATTTACGATGAATTCAAATTTAACATTTTTGTTAATGTTAAAAATAAGAATTTACATCGTATGTCAAATTTAGCATTTTTGTTAATGTTAAAAATAAGAATTTACATCGTATGTCAAATTTAGCATTTTTGTTAATGTTAAAAATAAGAATTTACATGGTATGAGAAATTAACATTATTCTTGGTGTTAATAATAAGTAATTTACAATGCATGAAAAATTAACATTTTCAATGTTAATTAATTAGTTATTTCATCATATGTGTAATTAACATTTTCAATGTTAATATTATGAAAATACACCGCAGGATGTCATTAACCTTTTCAATGTTAATATTATAAATAAAAAGAATGACATCGTAGGATAAATTGACATTACTTATGATGTTAATAAAAAGAAATTGACCGTAGGATAAGTTACATTATTTTATAATGTAATTTAAAGGAAGTAAGTCGCATGAAATAAAGTACATTTTTTTATGTATTTTATGAATGAATTAAAGTCGCATGCAATAAAGTACATTTTTATATGTATTTTATGAATGAATTTAGACCGCATGAAATGAAATACACTTTTATATGTATTTTATGAATGAATTTTCATCGTATGGAATAAATTACATATTATTATGTAAATTATGAATGAATTTAACCCGCATGAATGAAATTTCATTTTTTTCTATGAAATGAATGTATGGGTTTACTCTGTAAATAAAGATTACATTTTTATAATGTAAACAAGAAGTAGGATTCACATTGTAAATAAAATTTATATTTTTATATGTAATTAAGAACAATGAATTAGAAATTACATTTTACATGTAAGAAGGAATTGGACGATGAAATATAATTTACATTTTACCGTAAATTAAAGAAATTAAAAGAATCAAAAAGGAAGAATTCATCATTCAAGTATGATTTTCATTTCTCTCTAAATGAAGGGATAAAAGGATAAAGAAGTAAAATATACTTAAGAATAAAGAGTTAAACGGGTTACGTTTATATATATATATATATATATAAATATAATTAAAATTAAACGAATCGAGCGCGGTATTTCGCGTTTTAAAATTATATCTTTAAATGACAATACAAGAAGATCCGACCGTCGGATTTTCTTGAGACTGAAACCGCTAGGACCGTCTTGGAAAAAATCTTTCCAACGATATATAATACGTCAAAATCCAACGGTTAGATTTTGAGATATGTGAAAATCAAAATTGATTGAAAATAGCACCAGAATCGCCATTGACCTGAATCGTCGCTGATTAAAGATTTAATTATTTTCAATTAAATAGAATAGGAAATAATCGTTATAAATTAGAAATAACGATAAGGAAGAGGTTTCTATAAATATATATATATATACGAAGATTATTTGGAAAGGCCGAGTTAATCTCATTCCAAATAATCAAAACGATGATGAGAATTGAAGAAGAAGACGACTAATGAAGACCGTCAATCTTCCCCTCAGGAAGACAGCGATTGAGGCTTTGAATTGATTTGCTCCCAATTCGAGGTCATGATCGTCGTCCGAACGAACATGTTGATTGAACGGATTTGGCTTTCGCTCAGACCCAGAGCATAAGCGTAAATGGATTGCATGTCTGACGTGGTATTCCTTTACACTGTATCTATTGATCTCTGCTAAACATATATCTGTTTGGTGTCTTTCACCCTTTTCTGAGACGTACAACTCTGAGGTTATATGTTGGCAGAAATCAATGATATGGTATGGATTGACGATGTGGCATGCCAAGATGCATGTGATCAAGGCTTTGTTGAAAAGCAGGCCTTATGGGATGATCAAAGCATAGCCTGTTTAGGCATAGCTTTGTGTATGACGTGACTTCACGAGCCTCACACACCGGCGGAGTCTAAAACGGGAGAAGGGAACGCAGGGAGTGCACACGTTTCTTTCTAGCTAGAGTGGTGCCAGGGACCTACCAGCGCTGGCATTTATTCATTGTGGTTGTTGGATTGTTCGAGGCCTCGGGTTTATGCGGTCGCCACTGGCCGTATTATAGGTCCAAAAGGACCGGGAAGCGTGTGTTCAGGCATAACTAATCCACAAAAGTAAGTGTGGACCGGCCCTGCAGCTATCCAAGGGTTGGACAGAGTACCAATCCTGGGGCATTGCTAGAGTGTCTCGAATCGGTAAGGATCTCCTCCCTAGCCTTGACTCAGATGGAAATCCAAATTCCAAATACGACCTTACGGTTTTGATTGTATTACTAGTATGGAGATATAGTAGGATGGGGTACTATGTTTCCTAGGATTGATACATTTATTTTGAAATGTTTTTATTATACACTAATAATAATATTAAACTCGTATTTGCCGTATTTAGCATGTTTAATCACCATAAGGGAAAACTCTATCCTCTGGTGTGCGTTGCATTGTGTGATGGGACTTGAGTCTTATGGTGATTCCATTTTTCTAAAAAGCATTGCGATGTTGTGCGTTCTGACACTTTAAATTATGCACGACAATCCATTGAGTAAACCCGTTCCGCATTAGCGGCGTGGTCTTTGGATTTGTCATATTATTATTACTAAACTAGTTATGAATTCTCATACCAGTCCCCCGACTGACCCGTAGTTTGTTTCACCTTTTTGCAAACTCGGGTGCCCTCTTTTCTACATGGGCAGCCAAGTAAACAGGTTCATTCTTTGCTTGGAGTCTTCTTGGAGTTGCTCATTATCTTTGCTTGGATTTGCTTTTGCGGAGAGGTGATGACTTGGAGCTTTGAGGACAGCTATCATTTACTTCTATTGCATTTTTCTATCTTTAAGTTCAGTCATTAGACTTGTTTCATTTCGTATTGCTTATTTTGGGAGTTGGAACTTATTTTCATTTCTGCAAACTTGATGTAATAATTTGGATTCTGTGACTATTGGGATTCTGTGGTTTATGACATTATATTTCCGCTGCTATGATGTTATTATGCTATGGTTTTCCTCTGCTATGTTGTATCAGTGATATGTATTGTTATATTTATGTTGTATTCCATATGATTATTCCTTACTTTCACCTAGTGGAAGTTTGGGGTCATCACACGGATTCACTCCCAGTCAGCTCCATTACGTAGCCACCGTCCATACGATCCCAACGCAACTTACGGTTTGTGATTCTGATATCGTATGATCAAGATATGATTATACAAGTTAATATACTACTTAGAATTTTAAATTAAAATAACTTAACTATATTCTCATTGGGATTAACCCAACTTGTTTGGCCCATTACCCCTTCAACAAAGCCAGACCGATGCACTCTTCTTCCCTAACTTAAATCACGCTTCCAGGAAACTCCGAATTGCCATTTACTGATTTCAAACCCACGGTTTTCGTTCGTTATTCCACCGAGTTCAACATCACCACCACCTTCGATTTCCATTTGCGAACTAGAATCCCCCCATCGCCTCGAATCCCGTCTCGCGCTTCAGCATCAGAACCCGTCCTCCTCTCGTCGGCTACAAGAACGCGACCTTAATGTCCACCACTACTCTCCTCTTCCAGTCCTCTTCGAAACCATCCCATCCCTGTAACACTCGAACACTCCAACGCGAATCCGACTTCGAGCTCAAAGAGCTGGTACAGGAAACCCTCGATGCTTTTAACCACCGAAGTCCACCAAAATGTGAATCGTGCATACTAATAACATATCAAAAGGAAGCCTATCCCCATACGAGCTCAAGGATGTAGGTATTAGGAATTTGGGATTTTTTTTGTTGAATTATTATGAATTTAAAAGTGACGAATTTGGTTTTCCAGAAACAATAGTGGCGGCTTGAAAGCATTTGACTGAGAGAGTGAAGTAATTAGGTTTAGGACTTTAGAGGGGGTACTTATAAAAAAAAATCTAGATATTTTCGATTATAATATTAATTTAATTTGAATCGTTACTTTTATTGTCGTTTAAAAATCCCTGTGATCACATACAATACCTAAAAACCACGGAAATGGACATACACCTACAGTTCGACATTACGGTCCCAACGAAACTGGTTTCATCGAATTCCGACTCCGTTTGCTCACACAGCGTATTTTTAACTATCAAAATACTGATTGTTTTTCACTCTAAAAATCCATACGGCCACACAGTGACCCTAAAAATCATGAAACTAGAAATCTAACAATAATTTGATGTTGCGGATCCAACAAAACTAGTTTCGCCGAATTCCGACTTCGTTTGCAAAAGTGGCGATTTTTAAAGCTCTGAATGACCCATTTAAATATATAAATATATTTAAATATAATTAAATTAAATATAAATAAATTTATATTCTCGTATATCTTCACATATGATATCGTACAGCTCCAGAATATCATATCAGAATTTACAGCTTGATATTTCAGATTTCAGATTATCTCGGTATTCAGTTTATACCGGAAAATCTATTTATAACGTATATAAAGCGTTGCAAATTATAAAGGAATTCTACAACGACTTTTCTAAAATTTGATTTGGACGTAAATCAAAATCTACATGACGAAATCCCGATCTTTCTCTTCCACTAGAAAGATATACTTCACCAGCTCCACACATTTCTTGTTTCACCGAAATCCGGCTTAAAACGAATCATGTACATTCAGTTGAAGTTCGAATCGCCAAATCGCGAACTGCAGCGCCATTTCGAGCTCGGTTTTAATTATAATATAATTATACGTTCAAACTGTCGTTCAAATAATATATTCGTTATTCTAATTCAATTCTAAACTGAATTAAATATCACAGATGATCCAGTTCACACCATATCGCCATTTCAGCCAATTCTGTTTATTTCAGAATTATATATATTATTTAATTTATTATTTTAATTAAATATTCACCATTATTTAATTAAACCACCATTTAATTCACTATATTACCATCTATATAATTAAATACGTTAATTATAATACCTATGCAAATGCGGGTCATTACAGCAAGCGGAGTGGCGCGAGCTGGAGAGCGTGAATTGTCGCAAATCAGTGTCAGAGCGGGGTATTTTCTTTCGGGTTCAGCACAGTGACGTGAAGGGTTATGAGGGATGCGGTTTCGAACTGAGCACACAGATGTGGGGATGAACATCGTAAGTTGGTGTGAAAATGGTGTTTTTCGGCGAAAAGTGTGAGGTGACGCGGATGGCAAGGAGGTGGGGCACATATGGAAAAAGTGCGGTGGTGAGAGCATGGGGAGCGGCGATCCACTAGCATGAAGAGAGCAACAGGAATGAAGAAGAATGTGAACAGTGAAAGGTAATATAACGTGTACCTAATCATTGATTATAAATGTCTAAACCAAGTTATACATATAATACAAAACATGTGTGGTACATTTCGTTTATGCCTAACCTGTGATTTAAAATAGCCTAAGCCGTTTTTGGTTCCTAATTGTAAATAGTATATACATAGCGTTATCTGAAGAATGAGGAGACGGTATTTGCCCATTTTAAAATTTATATATCTTATATCCAACCAATAACCGTTATTTAAATGACATACGGTAAGCACCTAAGTTTTGCGAAGAGTTTCTTTTTTGTAAACAAACAATGGTTGCCTTGAATAAAAGTATGTAAATTGACCCATTCCATGTACCACAAAATAGCAACAACCGGTCGTCCAAACGATAACGCAGATTATGCCTAACTTAGTTATACGTGACCATTCAGGTTTATTTAAGACATAAGGATTTAAGAGATAACTTATTATGTAAATATAAATAAATATTATATTAACAAGAGAATACCGTATTAAAATTATATCTGTGTTATAAGCAACGAAACTGGATAAAACGAGTGGCCCCGGGTCTGTATCAACAAGCACGACAGGTGAAATTGGTTTGAACAGAGTTGACAGCTGAGGGATTTTTAATTAAATTAAACACTGGTTTAATTTAATTAAAACAAACTGTTTCAGCGGCAAACGAATCAAGGTGAGTTCAACTCACTCAGTTTTTATCCCACTTATGTTTCATGTAAGTCGGGTTTAAATATTTATGTACTTTGATTGTTAATTGTTGATGGATGCTGAATATATATATGTTGATTGAACTGATTAAATTAAATGTTCGTTTAATTTAATTTAAACCAATCATCGTTGTAACGATTATTTCCAAAGGAGGTAACTTACCTCGTTGGTTACGTTTATAAAAATATGTAAACGTATTTGCTTGTTTGGATTGCTGTTATTGTTTGATGGTTGAATATTATATCGGATTATTGAAATAAATGATATTGTTGAAATAACATATTTGGGTGCAGGGAAAAACAGGTTGGAGGGATCCAACTGGATTCCTCAAATTTATTGTTTATTTTCATATCGCAATTACATGAACTGTTTAACCTATATGATTAGATTGGTTCATTGATTTTTTGAATCTAAATTCAACGGTTTTTCTGTTTTAACCAATAGACAGTATTGGTTGAGTAATTGGTAGCAGTTGGCCCAGAAATATATCATTTTATCAATATTGATTTACCGTCAGGTGAATAAACGATAATGAAGTTATAAAATATATTTTATAACTGAAGATGGATTGAAGCCAATATATTTGTATAGTAGTTTAATAAAAGGAAATTAATATGTAAAATTTTAAGTAATTATCAAAAGATTTTGTAAAGTAAATTCTTATACAGGAAGCTTTATAAAATGATGAATGGGAAATAACGTAATGGCTAAGAATCGGATAAATTGTTTTCAGGAGACTATTAAATGGAATGATTTAAATTAATTATATTATTAACAAATTTAAAAGAAGGGTTAACGAAGATGATTAACGAGTTGATCATGAATTAAGTTGACAAGGTCAACTAATTCCATTGGAATGATTCATTTATTAATCTATGAAATAGATAAATGAATATTTGTTTAATTTAATAAGATTTTAAAAGGGAATTTACCATTTATTTATTTAATAAAGAACTTGACTATTTTTATGGTAGTTAACAAAGAAGTAAATTAGTATTTTAATTTAAGAGGCAAATGTTTAAATGGGATTCAAGTAAGTAAGCAATTAATGTTGCAATGGAATTAGTTAAGATGATATGAATGGAATCAAGTTTTATAACGAAGTTATAAAAAGGGAATTTAAGCAAATGTGATCACTTAAATGAGTGTTTATGTAATATTTGAA
Source organism: Allium sativum (assembly GCA_030737875.1). Lineage (NCBI taxonomy): Eukaryota > Viridiplantae > Streptophyta > Magnoliopsida > Asparagales > Amaryllidaceae > Allium > Allium sativum. Next base: position 297,132,717 of record CM060925.1, on the reverse strand, counting down.
TTTGGTAAAGGAAAGCGAGATAAAATAGGATTTTATATAAAACTTGAGTCTTATAAATAATGTTTATAAAAATGGGGCGTAAGGCTAAAACATTAAGTTTAAATTAGCGTTATTTAACAATGGAATGGAAACTCGATTCTCAAGGAGGAAAATAGTTGAACGAATTAGAAGTGAACTAGAAATCGAGATGGGAACACAATTTTGAATTAAAGTTTAAAGGCGAGTTGAATTATAATATGCGATCTAAATTCGCTGTATTAAATTAAAGATGAGGTCTCATTAGTTCCAACTAAAGAAAAAAGATTTGTTTTGATATCGGGATTGAATATCAGTTTTGGGTATTACAACGGATACCTATCTTAACATAAGAATGTTGTTGATCAAGGTCTAAGAGGTAATTTGAAATACGCCAACTTGAACGACTTCAGGATTATCGAGAGATGATATTATTTGTAGTGGTGAAGAGGTTAAAAGGAATATATTTTGAATAATAATAATATAACTTTAGCTGAAGAATTTGGAAATATATAATAAATTCCAAAATAAAAGGAAATTAAAAAGGACTTGAGAAACAAAGGATATTTGTGAAGATATAACGATGTTTCCAAAGTAAGAAGATAAGACTTAGAATGGGTTTATTCCAAAAAGATAGGTGACGGGTATAGTGTTCAAATGAGGAAACAAAAAGGGGAGGTCCTAACGACTGTTGTACAAATGACGAGTTGAGTCGATGGTAGATAATAAATGGTGTTGTAATTAATGTTTTGAAATAATAATAATAAAATAGAAATTGGAAATGATTATTAAGTATTTTTCTAAATATTGAATTGAAATGGTTTGAGAAGATTAATGTATTGAAATGGAAATTTAATACCATGGTTTAAAATATGAAATTTTTGTAGAAGTTTTTAAATTACCAATTTGTTAAAATAGAAGGGCCAAATGTTGTTGGGTACTTAACCAATGAAATCGCTATATTCACATAATTTTTATTTGATAGTTAAATCACCGACTATCAAATCTGGCTAATACGATTTTGGTACGTAAAGATAGGAATCGAATTTATATTCGAAAACCATTCCGACCAGTAAATAAGTAAAGATGAAGACTGAAGATGGAGCATTGAAGACCGTGGATCTTCATAAACGGAAGGATTACTCCTAATCTTTGGTTAAGCGGCCAGAGATAAACTGTGATTCTGTCATGGTTGAATTCTATGGATTTCAAGGACTACTCGCTACCAATCCATAGGATGATTCCTAGGATGTGATAGGAGAATGCCTTCGGTTCATCCTGTTCCTGGATGACTTGTATGGACGAATGTCTGACAGAATATTTCTTAAGAGTCACGTACATTGATTTTTACAAATGTACTCCTATTGGTGATAGCTAACACCCAGGGTATTTTTGTTGTCGTCAATTAATGATTTGGCGGGTCTGACGATGTGGCTTTCAAAGTAAATGGTGGCGTGCTATCGGGGAAAGAAGAATTATAACCTCAAGCCTCACAACCGGAAAATGACAAAAATCGGGAAGGCAGCATGGCTATGTGGGTCACACCCATTAGGGTGTATAATCACCTATCTAAAGAAATTTCTTTTGCTTCTTAAATCTATCGATGATGTCCCTTTTGGGAAACGGTTGCTGATCCCAACCGTTAATGATATACATTCGATACACTCAAGCGAAATGAGTGGTCGGTCATGTGTGGGTCGGGTTGCAAGACGTTCTTGTTGAACCCAGTGTATTCGCCTCTAGAGATACGCTATCGGCAGGTGGTTCCATACCTTGTCATAGTCGGAATCCAATCTCTAATAAGCGCCCGCGGTTTTGATTGTATACTATATATGTGGAGCGAGAGATGCAAATGTTCCGCTAGATTGATATTTATTTGTATTTAGACACTATTATAATATCAAAATATATATTTGATTTCAAAATGTTTTGGGTTATCGTAAGGTAAAAACCGTCCGTATTTATGTGTGGATTTGGTCTTACGATTATCCTTTTATTTTGAAAAGATTTTTTGAACTTTAAAAACCAAGTTGGATGATCCTCTTAAAACTTTTCGAGTTGTTCTCACTTTGGTCCACCAAACTGACCAGGTATTTGTATTACTCAGGTTAGACCGGGTTGTACAGGTCCAGGGTTATCGGATGCTGCGAAATTCAGAAGACGTGCTGGAGGAGTTCAGACATATTAGTATTTATTCCACTGTGTATTATATGTAAGGATAGATTACTATAATTGTCCAGATGTATTAATGTACTCCGATGTTGTAAGTCTTATTTCAATAAAGATTTATTTATAAGTTATATTTTGTTCCATTGTGATGTGAGGCACTGATTCGGCGTTGATCTTCTTCTTCTTTCTTCTATTCTAATATTTCTTTCTTTCTTATCTCATCATCTAAATTCTTTATATTGACATCTGAGTTTCCAGTACCATTTGGGCTGGACTGGTGGTGTTTGGTCAGCTCAAAAGGTGTCGAAAATCCGGGTCGTCACACTTGTGCATATTATATGCATGACATGGAACTAAAAATAAATTCATTTTTTGTTTATAATGTTGTTCTACCTATGTGATGCCTGTACTACAGTTATATATTAAATCCCACTACTATAGCCGACTGGAAATAAATCAAACTCGTGTTTTAGCAGGTGCAAAGCTTCTGTTTTTGTGCCAAAATACAGTATTGTAGCAAATTACTAAGAGATCTTGGATGCTTTAGCCTTACATGTTGAAACATAAATGAAAGGAGTTGTAGCACTAGTAACTATAGATTAGAATTTTTGATTTGTTAATCCAGCTCAGATTAGAATTTGTCATTTGTTGATAACTTGATGTAGTGTGTGTGTGTGTGTATATATATATATATATATATATATATAGCAAGCGTTCAGTGGCACCCCGAAAAAACAGCACCCCTTTGGCCCCCCGAATTCCACCACACATTTATGTTAGTTTAAGTTAGTGGAAGGTGAGAGAATGAGTGGAAGGAGAGAGAGGGAGAATGTGTGGTGGAAAAGAGGGAGGCCAAAGGAGTACTCCACTGTTTGAGGTGCCATTGAACCGACCTACCTATATATATATATACACACACACACACACACATATATATATATATATATGTTTATGTTGAAGCCTAGCTAATGGCTATTGAAATTTGTGTTTGCTATTCAAATTCCAAAGGGCAAAAGCATAAAGCATGGCTACAGCTTGCATGAGATGGGATTTGTTCATTTATTGTAATGTCATTTAATATTTCAAAATATATGGTTATGTATGTAGAAAGATTTGTTGTCAGCAATCTGGCATGCACCAGTGACCATTCTCAGGAGTAGTTATTAATGACTGTGCATTCCAAAAGTCATATTATAGTTTACGTTTTGAACTAGAATGACATCAGCTTAGTAAAGATATATATTTCTTGTATGGGTATTGTTAGGGCCTGTTATGCAGTTAGGCGGGTCGGGTTCTGTTAACGGGTTCGGGTTGGGTTTAGCGGTTATTTTGTGCAACCCATATCGGACCCTAGACCCATCGTATCAGGTCTCAGTTTGATTCGGGTAGCGGTTCGGGCTGGTTTTTAATTTTTTGGTTCGGGTCAGTTGGGTGAGCGGGTCTCGATTATAATTGCCAGCCCTACCCCAGACATGCTGAAAGGAGAAGAGACAAGGATTCAAAAGGAGATCAAAGGAATATTGTAATTGACTTGAGGGGATATATTTTCAGAAATAGGTTTTACATAAAAATTCTCTACTTTTGAAACACTTTTTCAAAAACTTTTCTTTGATACTATAACTTTAGGCTCTAATACTATATATGACACCCCACATCCCTTAACATCACCCATATGAGGATGTGTTAAGTTTTGTGAAGCGCTAAGCTATAAAGTAACAACACAAAGACTAAAATTCACAAGAAGAAATGCAAACTACAGCGGAAACTTCTTATAACATTTATTATTAAATCAATCTTGTCACAACATTGATTACATTTCGAAATACCATAGAATCATAATCATAAAACAATAAATTGGCTCATGGAAAAATATCATAGTATAATAGGAAAACCGAAAAAGTCATCCCCCTCATAAGTCATTACAATACTTATAAAGCAAGCACTGAAGCAATACATGAAGTAAGAAATTGTCCGAATCGAAGCTGAGTCAAAAAATCAAGAGTCAATGCTATGTTCCTCCACCTTGAGAACCTGGGGGAAAGGGAGAGAGAGAAAAAAACTAGGTTAGACATAACTCTGGTGAGTTATAGTAATTTCTAGCATGAGCATAAGATAAGGAAGTATTTAGACAGATGAATAGTAATGGACATGAAAATATAGTAAAGTAGAGAACACATAATAAGATAGGCTTTTCGTTCATATCCGAAAATTGTTGCCCCAACTACCAAAATATCATAATTATGCTTTACCTAATTTCTACCCATCGATTGGCTTCTTTACCCAGATGTGAATAACCTGTGTCAGCTATGGAATTCAGGGATATAAGTCCCGAACCCATCAACTAAAAAGACATGGCCTTAATCACAAGTGTTACAACGTCTTATCTTCTCCATTCGGAACAATGCACGCTCATGGTTCCGCCAGAAGATGCCCATACCCGCCTCGTTTTTGAACCTCTTGCTATCCAATTTAGTAAAGCGTTTTATAGCCTCTACCTAGTGCGAGATTTCAATGATAACAACAGGGATACTGATTTATATGGGTTCCCGCACACAATCCACTTGACACAAGTCACCCCTAGATTTGGTCCTCAATTTAAAACTAGGATTTTTATGAGCCCCTTATATCCCATGGGAATGGACTCCCTTCAATTTTAGCTTGCTATTCTGACAGTTTTAACTTAACACATGTAAATTCATTAATAATCCCAATATAAGCATGTGTTATATTTCTAGGTTGTAATTACCATTAAATGAAATCTTTTATACAACCCTTCCTCATGTCACTTAATATCCAATTAACTCCAATTTATTATTGTTTACATGTTTCACAGCTACATGTCATTTAATGTTAAATTAAGTGTATTTTATCACAATTCACATGTTTTCTAATCATATTCCACTTATTTCCTGATTAAGTATAACTTATTCCAATTCATAAATCAGAATATTCTTTGATTAGAATTTATCCTAATTTGCAGTCCATAATTTGAATGTAATATTCACAAATTCTTGATACGTCCAAAATCCCCTTTTTGTCATTGTTTCAATATTATTTCCATTTTTATGCCATTTAAAAGATAAAGGTCTAGGCTTTCGTTGGCCTAAGCTCAGCGCAAAAATAAATAAAAACAAGAAATTGATCTACGCTACACGTAAAACCTAGTTTCAGAAAATGAACAATTGAATAAAATAGGGATTACAAGATTGTAAACAAAATCATAGCAGAGTAGGGGATAAAGAAGAAGAATCACCTGCAATAACTAAACAACTCAAACGGATAAACAAGAGATAGTAAATAGGTTGCAAAATAACTTGTTGAAACAAACTTATAATTACCGTAAATGTAAAACTTGTACACTACGCCATAGATTGCCTAATACAACGAAAATCCAAGGTGTTGCCAGCTAAAATGTTGCCACAGTTATGCTTATTTTTGTGTATTGCAACGTACTCTTTAATGTGTTACCATAGATATCAACTTGTGTTACAGTAGCTATAGTTATAAACTTATAAGTTTAATTTGCCACATCATCAATCTGCATCTATAAAAAGATGCATATCGATCCGTCAATTTACCTTTAAAAAACAACATCTGAAGTTGACATCTGAAACGACCCGAACTTCCCCGGTCTCCGAAGAGAAGAGAAAGAACGAATTGTTTTGAGAACATGACAAAATAGAACGCAGACGGAAGAACATTTCATTGTATATTACAATAATTCCATCAGATTACAAGAATATACAGAGTATGAATAAATATTACACAGAAATATCAGAGATTTAAATTACATTTAAATACATAGCAACGGAAAATAATACAATACACAACTAGAAGAGATATACGGATACAAAGCTTTCCGGATATCGTTCCAGCTGTAAATCAGGATCCTGCGAATATAAATCTGTAAAACCAAAACTACTAGCTGCCCGTGTCAAAATAAGGGCACCCAGAGTTTAGGTCAAAACAATAAACTCCAGGTCAGTCATGTGACTGGTGTGAGAACTAAAACAGTTATTTATCTTTATTTTCAAAGTAAGGTAAATCAAGGGACCACGCCGTATAACACGGAACGGATTTCCTCCCAAGAACACCAGTGCATAAAACAACAGCGCAATGCTAAATAAGGAAAAATGAAGCTATTATAAGACCCAGGTCCCATCACACAATGCAATGCAAGCCGGAGGATAGAGTTTTTACCTTATAATAGCCAAGAATGCTTGATACGTTTAAAACAAATCATTTGATACTATTATAAGTGCATAGTGTATAAATCAACTTCAAATCATAAGTATCAATCGTAGATGGCATAAGTGCCCCATCCCACTATGTCGCCATACTAGGCTCTACAATAAAACCGCAAATGTCACGTATTTGGAAATTGGATTTCCATCTATAAAACCGCAATCTAACCGAGGTGCCTCGCAACAGCAACAACCACACAGGTGAAAAGTATATAAATGTCAGGGCTGGTAGGTCACTGACACCACCCTAGCTAGAAAGAAACGCATGCCCTCCCTGAGGTCCGTCTCCCGTTTTTGGTTCACAACCAGGGTGTGAGGCTCGCGAATCAACACTACACAAAGCTATGCCACATAGGCCTTGAATTGATCATCATCCACAAGACTTTGTTTTTCAACAGAAGCCTTGATCAATTGCCACTTAGGCATGCCACACAGGCAATTCACTCCATGCGATTGATATCCATCAATATATAACCCTTGAGCTCGTACGTCTTAGGGAAGGGCGTTAAGCAAGAGAATAAATTCTCCGCCGCCAAACAGATATATATTTAATAGAGATCAATCGCACAGACTAAAATCCAGTGTCAGACACACAGTCCATTTACAAGTCCGTTCTGGGTCTGAACGAAACCGGAGGCACCTAGTACCCCGCATATCCATCGATCTCCAAGTACGTCTGGACGATCACCAACTGTTTCCATCTTCTTGGGTGTACAGCCCGATCAAGATCATCAGTAATCACCCAAACGACGTGAAGACCTCCGGTCTTCGACCATCGTCTTCATCTTCGCCTTATCGTCGTATCAGTTATTCAGAATGGGATAAACCCGGTCTTTCCGAATAACTCGCGTATATTTTAAATAAGTGTTACACAAACGCAACATACGCCTCATTCCAATTCATCATTCACTAACCGTAAATTAACCAGAGAATACTTCCCCAAATATTAACCCCGAAGGCCGAAACCAACATCAGATCAATATCCAGAAAACAATTCTGCTTAGCTAACCGACAGTTAATTTCTAAATTTCACATTCATAGGGAAAGGTTCCCATTAATTTTATCAAACATAAATCATTTAAATTTATTCTTTAATCTATTTTTGAATATCAATTCAAACTAGTCGGGATTAACGAACTCTACCGAAGTAATCATTTGTTTTAATTTCCCAATCCCAACCTATTCATCCCATGAAGTAAAACTGGTAATACTTCATATCTAACACTACGGTGTTATCGGTAAATTCAATTACCATTTCACGTTCAAATTTAATTAAAGATTTAACTATCGCCTGGAGCAAAACTGGTGATACTCCATTCTCGATCATTTCAATCTAATTAAAGATTCATTAAAACTCCACTTAGTTTTAATCTGTGACTGGGTTAAAGAATCAGTGTCATTTAAAACACGGTTCACGATAAACCCAAAATCACATTTCATTCAGTCCCTAACCGTGAATTAGCAAGTGAGTAGTTCCCTAAGTATTAATCCCGAAGGCCGAAACCAACATCAGATCAATACCCCAGAAACCATTCAACTCAACAAATCTCCAGTTAGTTTACGAATTTTTCTTAACTTCTTTGGGTCTAAGAACAGTATTATTGAAGATACCATTCACGACAACCCAAAATCACATTTCATTAATTTTTGGGTTAAAGAACAAGTGTTATTTAATACACTGTTCACGATAAACCCAAAAATCAATATCCATTCAATTCCAATTAAATATTATTTAATTGGTACACTTCATTAAATCTAAATAAAAAGATTTAATCTTTTCTCAACTGGGTTCAAGAACAGTGTTAATGAAGACACCATTCACGACAAACACAAATCACATTTGATATTAAATACAAGGCTCTGAATAGAAAATATACCGGCTTACATTCAATATCAAATTCTACGACCAACAAATATCGTATTGGAAATAACGATACATATATATCTATATCTTACAAATTCCCATAACAATATATGTATCATCACGAAATCCAACATCGAAATATTCCGAAGACAATTTCAATTCAAACCCATTCCAATATAATTATTGGAAATTCTGGTTATTTTCAAAACCCTTTCAGATCCAATTTATTTATTTTAAAAATAAATAGAATTATAACTCTAGTTCAAAACTAGTTCATTTCGATAAAAATCTATTTTTATCTTTTCAAATATGGAGTTTTTCATCCCAATTCTTCACAAATCATGTCTTATGATTTTCCACAAATTATTGATATTTTTAATAATTTTATCAAGGCCCGTACAGTCGATTTCCATCAACGGCTATCGAACTGCACTTACAGCGACCTTTTTCAAATTTGATTTGGACATAATTCCAAATCCAACCATTAGATTTCTAATTTATAATGTTCGTTAGAAAGCTCTTTTCGATACGAACCCAAAGGTTCCAGTTTTAGGAGAATCCGACGGTCGGATCTCCCGTAATATTCGTTCGAAGTCAATGGTTGAAATTCGCGAACTACCGCGGCGCGGCGCGTTCTATTCAGGCCATTATATTATATATATAATATATACTTCGTCGATTTCCTTTTAAAACGTATTTTATAAATCGTTTTAAATTCATTTTCAAAACGGTTTCAACTTCATATTCAATTTCAAATCAAAATTGAATATTCCAATATAAATTCGTTTTAAATTCATTTCAAATCGATTTCAATTCGAATTCATTTATATTCAATTTCAATTCGAATTCATTTCTGGTCAATTTCAATACGTTTTAAATTCAATTCAAAACGATTTCAATCTAATTCGAATTTCAATTCTACTTAGTTTAATTCGAATTTCATTTCAATTCAATTTAATTCGAATTTCAATTCCTTTCAAAATATCAGATTTTGAAACCACTTTCGATATTCATTTTAAAATGAATAAAATCGATATAAATATCGTTCACGTCAAAATGGAGTCTATCTAATCAACACGGCTTCATATATTCTATTTCAAACATTTCTTTTTCAAATATTTCTATTCAAATATTTCTTTTTCAAATATTTATATTCAAATATTTCTTTTTCAAATATTTCTATTTCAAATATGTCTATTTCAAATATGGAATGAGGCCCAATCAATTACCATATAATGTTAATTATACGGATTTTCTACAACACATGTATACAATAACGACAATGAATAATCAACCATCATCCAAAGTGCATTCTACACTGTATAAGCATCAAATATAAATATTCAACGCTTATAACAGTCTGTCAATCAATCGATCGACATACAACTAAACAATCGGGATTAGTGTACGTCAAATATCATCCCAATACCCGTGTGGGGTTTCAGACAATCAAACACAGATTTTATTTGTGCAGTTGGGCGATGTGTAAAATTTATCATCCCAATCGATATCAGTCAAATGTGTGTATATAAACAAATCGTCCGATTTGTTTATTTTTATTTCATTTTATATACACGTTAAAAATTATATTTTTAACTATAAAATATTTCTAACTATAAAAATATTTTATTTCATTTCACATCACACCACGCCATCAGCTACACATCAAAATTGAACAACCAAGCATACAAGCCGTCCATGGTCTGTGGACGACGGGTGTCGGGTGCTACTAAACACCGTCTGCATCCTAGTATATATTATTATAACTAGAAAATTAAATTAAAGAGTGAGAAGTTCTCACAAAATTGCTAATCCAATCCCACGACTCTTCTTAGGTAGAAAATCTTCGTCACTCGCCCTTTGTCACTTTCTCTGCCTGTATTCTCTACATATGTAAAAATCGAATTTTTACTTCGCTATTCAATATATAAAAATCGAATTTTAACTTTGCTATTCAATATATAAAAATCGAATTTTTACTTTGCTATTCAATATATAAAAATCGAATTTTTACTTCGCTATTCAATATATAAAAATCGAATTTTTACTTCGCTATTCAATATATAAAAATCGAATTTTTACTTCGCTATTCAATATATAAAAATCCCATTTTTACACGCTATCCTCTACATAAAGATTTCGCCTTTTCAAATATAAAGATTTAATTCTTATTTCACTACATATATAAAGGTGATATTTTTACTATCTTACCTATATAAAACTTATATTTTTATACTTCTACAATATAAAAGATTATATTTTTATAACTCTACAACATATAAGATTATATTTTTATAACTTCTATTTTATAAAAATTATATTTTTATATTTCACATATGATAAAAATCATATTTTTATTTTTTCTATCATGTAAAAATTATATTTTTTCTATGCCTGTCATATAAAAATCATATTTTTAATTGTCTACTAATATCAAAATCATATTTTTATCTCTAATGAACTAATTACTTTATAAATAAATAACCTAGACAATTAAATAAACCAAAATAAAAATAAAAATAAAAATAAAATAAACTTACATTGCATCGGATTTTCAGAGGGGGGGGGGTCTTCGGTCGGCAGAAGGAGGAAGGGGGTCTCGGCAGAGGATGGAGGGGGGGGTCTTCGTCGATTGCGGCAGAGGATAGGGTGGGGGGTCTTCGTCGATTGCGGCAGAGGATAGGGTAGGGGGGTCTTCGTCGATTGCGGCAGAGGATAGGGTAGGGGGTCGCGCGGTGGCGCGCCGCCTGGGGGGGGCTCGGCGGTTTTTTTTCTTTTTCTGAGCTGAATTGAAAAGTAAACGGGGGGGGGAGGGTCTGAGCAAAGAGAAAAGGGAGGAGGGGGTTTATTAGTTTTTTCTTCTTTAATTTCAAAAAGTAACTTTTTCCTTCCGACCTCAAAACGAAACCCACCGCCTGTCGTCCATAGCTAATTACCCCCATTCCAAAACCAATGGGATACGTATCACAAGCTGATTCGACTGTTTCGATCAGTTTCCATCAAAGTCAACATATAACTCTATATATTGAATTTGAACGCGCATTTCAATTTACTGGGGTCACATACGAACTCTAAAAATTCCCGAAAAATATTTTCTAGCTTCGTATTGACGATACGGTCCTAACAAAACTAGTTTCGTTGAATTCTGATGCCATTTGAAAAATGGCCAATTTCCAGTCGATTAAAATCAACTGAAACTGGTCAAACGCATTTTCCTTTTCCACGCTCACATATTGATTCGAAAAATTATGAAATTTGAAACCTAGAAATAACTTTACATCCCGGATCCAACAAAAGTGGTTTCGTCGAAATCCGAGGTCGTTTGCAAAATTTCCATTTTTAAGGGCCTGAATTTCATAGCGACTATTCAGAATTTTCAACTGGACATATCTTTTGATTCCCGTTATGAAATTTCAATTTTTCGGGTTCGTTAGAAAGATATTCACAATTAGTTCCTATTATTTTTTGTTTCACTAAAATCCGGATTGTTTTGCACCCGGTACATACAATTGAAGTTTGAAATCGAATTATCGAACTACCGCGCCATTTTCAATTCCTTTTATATTTATAAATAATTATTTATACTCTATCGTCGATCTATATAACTATGTACGATTGAATTTTATTCAAAAGAAATTTTCTCGTCGATATTATTTAAAATAATTCATTTTAAATAATCAAAATTCGCTAAAATTGCTGAAATAAAAGTTTTAAACTGGCCCAGATTTTCGGGTTGTTACAATCTCCCCCACTTAAAACTTTTCGTCCCCGAAAAGGAACAAAGCCGAAAGTTGTTTGACAATTCAACTCAACTTCCATTATTTTTATTACGGCTTAAGTTCTTCAACTTTTCAGTTTCTAAAAACTTTTCAAAAATTTCAAAAAATTGGCTAACACCCTAAATTTTCGAAAAATTTCGCCATAACCTCCCCTGCACCGGGAGCTACGGGAAAATCCCGAAATTGCCATACAGGCCTTCTGATCTCAAAAAGAAAAAGAAAAAGCCAATCGGCTCATAAAATCATCATCACCCAAACAAAACAGTAAATTATGATAAACATGTACATATTTGTCGGGCAAACAATTTTATTCTTCTGCTCTAGCCTCCTTGCTATGACATGTTCAATGTAAGTACATGTATATGCAAGCAAAAGCGATAAATTTTTAATACAATTTATTATTTGATCAAATTGGCTATATAATACAAATTTTAATTAATCAACCAATAATCAACAACACAACCATCAATCAATTAGTTGATTAGCTTTTGAAATTCATAACTTTGATCTATAGTCAAAAATCAGATTTTTGATGCCAGTTCACGACGATAATCCCTATCTAATTTCGGTTCTCACACCAGTCTAATGGAAATATAGAAATCTCACTTTCGTTACTCGAAAATAAATACTGGCGACGGTGCCCCATCACCAGAATTATCCCCGGGCACTAGAATGTGATTCTATAACTATCCAGTATATTAAAACTTCAAATACACGTTTGCAAGACATATATGCAAAATCTTTATATATCGGATTGTCCAAATTCATATAAATAAATAATCAAATACGAGTAATTGATTTAAATTTCAAAACAAAAATTTGTTTTCATTTTAAAAATATACTCTTTACCCTCGTTCTAGGATACTACTGATCCCATCTCTAACGAGTCATTCCCATTGGATATTACTAATCCAATATCTGATGAATTCTTTCGTATGGTTCTAATGTGCCTTGTTCTCTAAGCTTTGTAAACCAAAGCTCTGATACCACGATGAAACGACCCGAACTTCCCCAGTCTCCGAAGTGAAGAGAAAGAACGAATTGTTTTGAGAACACGACAAAATAGAATGCAGACGGAAGAACATTTCATTGTATATTACAACAATTCCATCAGATTACAAGAATATACAGAGTATGAATAAATATTACACAGAAATATCAGAGATTTAAATTACATTTAAATACATAGCAGCGGAAAATAATACAATACACAACTAGAAGAGATATACGGATACAAAGCTTTCCGGATATCGTTCCAGCTGTAAACCAGGATCCTGTGAATATAAATCTATAAAACCAAAACTACTAGCTGCCCGTATCAAAATAAGGGCACCCAGAGTTTAGGTCAAAACAATAAACTCCAGGTCAGTCATGTGACTGGTGTGAGAACTAAAACAGTTATTTATCTTTATTTTCAAAGTAAGGTAAATCAAGGGACCATGCCGTATAACACGGAACGGGTTTCCTCCCAAGAACACCAGTGCATAAAACAATAGCGCAATGCTAAATAAAGAAAAATGAAGCTATTATAAGACCCAGGTCCCATCACACAATGCAACGCAAGCCGGAGGATAGGGTTTTTACCTTATAATAGCCAAGAATGCTTGATACGTTTAAAACAAAACATTTGATACTATTATAAGTGCATAGTGTATAAATCAACTTCAAATCATAAGTATCAATCGTAGACGGCATAAGTGCCTCATCCCACTATGTCGCCATACTAGGCTCTACAATAAAACAGCAAATGTCACGTATTTGGAAATTGGATTTCCATCTATGAACCGAGGCAAAAGATAGTCCTCAACCGATTCGAGACTCTCTAGCCCGAGCCTCAGGACCCAGACTCAGGTGGGCCCTTGGAGCGATAGGGCCGGTCCACCGATGTGGATTAAAATGCCTGAACACTGCGTTTCCCCGCCCTTTAGGGCGTAAATGAGCCAACGAATGGCTCCATCGGACCCGGATCGTCCGATCTAACCGAGGCGCCTCGCAACAGCAACAACCACACAGGTGAAAAGTATATAAATGTCAGGGCTGGTAGGTCACTGACACCACCCTAGCTAGAAAGAAACGCATGCCCTCCCTGAGGTGTGTCTCCCATTTTTGGTTCACAACCGGGGTGTGAGGCTCGCGAATCAACGCTACACAAAGCTATGCCACACAGGCCTTGAATTGATCATCATCCACAAGACTTTGTTTTTCAACAGAAGCCTTGATCAATTGCCACTTAGGCATGCCACACAGGCAATTCACTCCATGCGATTGATATCCATCAATATATAACCCTTGAGCTCGTACGTCTTAGGGAAGGGCGTTAAGCAAGAGAATAAATTCTCCGCCGCCAAACAGATATATATTTAATAGAGATCAATCACACAGACTAAAATCCAATGTCAGACACACAGTCCATTTACAAGTCCGTTCTGGGTCTGAACGAAACCGGAGGCACCTAGTACCCCGCATATCCATCGATCTCCAAGTACGTCTGGACGATCACCAACTGTTTCCATCTTCTTGGGTGTACAGCCCGATCAAGATCATCAGTAATCACCCAAACGACGTGAAGACCTCCGGTCTTCGACCATCGTCTTCATCTTCGCCTTATCGTCGTATCAGTTATTCAGAATGGGATAAACCCGGTCTTTCCGAATAACTCGCGTATATTTTAAATAAGTGTTACACAAACGCAACATACGCCTCATTCCAATTCATCATTCACTAACCGTAAATTAACCAGAGAATACTTCCCCAAATATTAACCCCGAAGGCCGAAACCAACATCAGATCAATATCCAGAAAACAATTCTGCTTAGCTAACCGACAGTTAATTTCTAAATTTCACATTCATAGGGAAAGGTTCCCATTAATTTTATCAAAGATAAATCATTTAAATTTATTCTTTAATCTATTTTTGAATATCAATTCAAACTAGTCGGGATTAACGAACTCTACCGAAGTAATCATTTGTTTTAATTTCCCAATCCCAACCTATTCATCCCATGAAGTAAAACTGGTAATACTTCATATCTAACACTACGGTGTTATCGGTAAATTCAATTACCATTTCACGTTCAAATTTAATTAAAGATTTAACTATCGCCTGGAGCAAAACTGGTGATACTCCATTCTCGATCATTTCAATCTAATTAAAGATTCATTAAAACTCCACTTAGTTTTAATCTGTGACTGGGTTAAAGAATCAGTGTCATTTAAAACACGGTTCACGATAAACCCAAAATCACATTTCATTCAGTCCCTAACCATGAATTAGCAAGTGAGCAGTTCCCTAAGTATTAACCCCGAAGGCCGAAACCAACATCAGATCAATACCCCAGAAACCATTCAACTCAATTAATCTCCTGTTAGTTTCTGAATTTTTCTTAACTCCTTTGGGTCTAAGAACAGTATTATTGAAGATACCATTCACGACAACCCAAAATCACATTTCATTAATTTTCGGGTTAAAGAACAAGTGTTATTTAAAACACTGTTCACGATAAACCCAAAAATCAATATCCATTCAATTCCAATTAAATATTATTTAATTGGTACACTTCATTAAATCTAAATAAAAAGATTTAATCTTTTCTCAACTGGGTTCAAGAACAATGTTAATGAAGACACCATTCACGACAAACCCAAATCACATTTGATATTAAATACAAGGCTCTGAATAGAAAATATACTGGCTTACATTCAATATCAAATTCTACGACCAACAAATATCATATTGGAAATAACGATATATATATATATACATATATCTTTCAAATTCCCATAACAATATCTGTATCATCACGAAATCCAACATCGAAATATTCCGAAGACAATTTCGATTCAAATCCATTCCAATATAATTATTGGAAATTCTGGTTATTTTCAAAACCCTTTCAAATCCAATTTATTTATTTTAAAAATAAATAGAACTATAACTCTAGTTCAAAACTAGTTCATTTCAATAAAAATCTATTTTTATCTTTTCAAATATGGAGTTTTTCATCCCAATTCTTCACAAATCATGTCTTATGATTTTACACAAATTATTGATATTTTTAATAATTTTATCAAGGCCCGTACAGTCGATTTCCATCAACGGCTATCAAACTGCACTTACAGCGACCTTTTTCAAATTTGATTTGGACATAATTCCAAATCCAGCCGTTAGATTTCTAATTTCTAATTCGTTAGAAAGCTCTTTTCGATACGAACCCAATGGTTCCAGTTTTAGGAGAATCCGACGGTCGGATCTCCCGTAATATTCGTTCGAAGTCAATGGTCGAAATTCGCGAACTGCCGCGGCGCAGCGCGTTCTATTCAGGCCATTATATTATATATATAATATATACTTCGTCGATTTCCTTTTAAAACGTATTTTATAAATCATTTTAAATTCATTTTCAAAACGGTTTCAACTTCATATTCAATTTCAAATCAAAATTGAATATTCCAATATAAATTCGTTTTAAATTCATTTCAAATCGATTTCAATTCGAATTCATTTATATTCAATTTCAATTTGAATTCATTTCTGGTCAATTTCAATACGTTTTAAATTCAATTCAAAACGATTTCAATCTAATTCGAATTTCAATTCTATTTAGTTTAATTCGAATTTCATTTCAATTCAATTTAATTCGAATTTCAATTCCTTTCAAAATATCAGATTTTGAAATCACTTTCGATATTCATTTTAAAATGAATAAAATCGATATAAATATCGTTCACGTCAAAATGGCGTCAATCTAATCAACACGGCTTCATATATTCTATTTCAAACATTTCTTTTTCAAATATTTCTATTCAAATATTTCTTTTTCAAATATTTCTATTCAAATATTTCTTTTTCAAATATTTCTATTCAAATATTTCTTTTTCAAATATTTCTATTTCAAAAATGTCTATTTCAAATATGGAATGAGGCCCAATCAATTACCATATAATGTTAATTGTACGGATTTTCTACAACACATGTATACAATAACGACAATGAATAATCAACCATCATCCAAAGTGCATTCTACACTGTATAAGCATCAAATATAAATATTCAACGCTTATAACAGTCTGTCAATCAATCGATCGACATACAACTAAACAATCGGGATTAGTGTACGTCAAATATCATCCCAATACCCGTGTGGGCTTTCAGACAATCAAACACAGTTTTTATTTGTGCAGTTGGGCGATGTGTAAAATTTATCGTCCCAATCGATATCGGTCAAATGTGTGTATATAAAAAAATCGTCCGATTTGTTTATTTTTATTTCATTTTATATACACGTTAAAAATTCTGTTTTTAACTATAAAATATTTCTAACTATAAAAATATTTTATTTCATTTCACATCACATCATGCAATCAGCTACACATCAAAATCAAACAACCAAGCATACAAGCCGTCCATGGTCTGTGGACGAGGGTGTCGGTTGCTACTAAACACCGTCTGCATCCTAGTATATATTATTATAACTAGAAAATTAAATTAAAGAGTGAGAAGTTCTCACAGAATTGCTAATCCAATCCCACGACTCTTCTTAGGTAGAAAATCTTCGCCACTCGCCCTTTGTCACATTCTCTGCCCGTATTCTCTACATATGTAAAAATCGAATTTTTACTTCGCTATTCAATATATAAAAATCGAATTTTTACTTTGCTATTCAATATATAAAAATCGAATTTTTACTTTGCTATTCAATATATAAAAATCGAATTTTTACTTCGCTATTCAATATATAAAAATCGAATTTTTACTTCGCTATTCAATATGCAAAAATCGAATTTTTACTTCGCTATTCAATATATAAAAATTGAATTTTTACTTTGCTGTTCAATATATCAAGATTTAATTTTTATTTCACTACATATATAAAGGTGATATTTTTACTATCTTACCTATATAAAACTTATATTTTTATACTTCTACAATATAAAAGATTATATTTTTATAACTCTACAACATATAAGATTATATTTTTATAACTTCTATTTTATAAAAATTATATTTTTATATTTCACATATGATAAAAATCATATTTTTATTTTTTTCTATCATGTAAAAATTATATTTTTCCTACGCCTGTCATATAAAAATCATATTTTTAATTGTCTACTAATATCAAAATCATATTTTTATCTCTAACGAACTAATTACTTTATAAATAAATAACCTAGACAATTAAATAAACCAAAATAAAAATACAAATAAAATAAACTTACATTGTATCGGATTTTCAGAGGGGTGGGGGTCTTCGGTCGGCAGCAGGAGGAAGGGGGGTCTCGGCAGAGGATGGGGGGTCTTCGTCGATTGCGGCAGAGGATAGGGTAGGGGGTCTTCGTCGATTGCGGCAGAGGATAGGGTAGGGGGGTCTTCGTCGATTGCGGCAGAGGATAGGGTAGGGGGGTCTTCGTTGATTGCGGCAGAGGATAGGGTAGGGGGGTCGCGCGGTGGCGCGCCGCCTGGGGGGGGCTCGGCTGTTTTTTTCTTTTTTATTTCTGAGCTGAATTGAAAAGTAAACGAGGGGGGGTCTGAGCAAAGAGAAAAGGGAGGAGGGGGTTTATTATTTTTTCTTCTTTAATTTCAAAAAGTAACTTTTTCCTTCCGACCTCAAAACGAAACCCACCGCCTGTCGTCCATAGCTAATTACCCCCATTCCGAAACCTATGGGATATGTATCGCAAGCTGATTCGACTGTTTCGATCAGTTTCCGTCAAAGTCAACATATAACTCTATATATTGAATTTGAACGCGAATTTCAATTTACTGGGGTCACATACGAACTCTAAAAATTCCCGAAAAATATTTTCTAGCTTCGTATTGACGATACGGTCCTAACAAAACTAGTTTCGTTGAATTCTGAGGCCGTTTGAAAAATGACTAATTTCCAGTCGATTAAAATCAACTGAAACTGGTCAAACGCGTTTTCCTTTGCCACGCTCACATATTGATTCGAAAAATTATGAAATTTGAAACCTAGCAATAACTTTACATTCCGGATCCAACAAAAGTGGTTTCGTCGAAATCCGAGGTCGTTTGCAAAATTTCCATTTTTAAGGGCCTGAATTTCATAGCGACTATTCAGAATTTTCAACTGGACATATCTTTTGATTCCCGAAATTTCAATTTTTCGGGTTCGTTAGAAAGATATTCACAATTAGTTCCTATTATTTTTGGTTTCACTAAATTCCGGATTGTTTTGCACCCGGTACATTCAATTCAAGTTTGAAATCGAATTATCGAACTACCGCGCCATTTTCAATTCCTTTTATATTTATAAATAATTATTTATACTCTATCGTCGATCTATATAACTATATACGATTGAATTTTATTCAAAAGAAATTATCTCGTCGATATTATTTAAAATAATTCATTTTAAATAATCAAAATTCGCTAAAATTGCCGAAATAAAAATTTTAAACTGGCCCAGATTTTCGGGTTGTTACAACATCTCACCAATCCGTTAAAATACTTCACCACCAATAGGAAATCAATTTACATTACTCACTGGATTCCTCTTTCTCAATTTCTTTCGTTCTCACCCCCTGAATTTCCAATTCCAATCCCTAATTTTCATTTACCTTCTTTCACTCCAACCCTCTCTGTGTCCTCCACTTCTTCCATCGAGTCCTCGACTCCAAACGCACCTACTTCTCCCCTTCCCGTCATCAAACGACAATCAATCCAAGAAGAAAGGTGCTAGTTTTTTATCTTGTGTTTCTCGTATATGTTTCTGTTGGTTTTTTATCATCGCTATTCATTAATCTACCGAGAAACGGAAATTATTATCACCATGAGTATAATTTTGTTTGGTTGGTGTTCTTTTTTTTGTGGTTCTGTTGTATGTTGATTCACTAAAATGTTCTTTGAGCCGCTATTTGGTTGTTAGTCAATTTAATAACACGGAATTTTAGTTCCTAGTGAAGTGTGGTTGTGAACAATTAGACCATCGACCTTATATGAGCTGCATGTTCTAAACAACTGTTCGGGTTTCCCAGGTTGCTATTGCCTGTGATGATTGAGACATGATACACTAGTTTATGAAAATGGTTTCTTAAGTATGCTCACATATACATGATAGTTATCATTTCTTAAGTATTATCATGATCTGTATCCATAAGATCGTCTAATAAGTATACGCATGATTTCTTAAGAGTGTGTATGTGTGTGTGTGCGCGTAAGTCGACTAGCTCTATCAACCCCCCAGTATTTGCCTTAAACACCCTATTATTTCACATAAAACTCTCCCACCCCATCATCATCTCTTCCCAGCCCAATCAATTCCAACAATGCCCTATTTCTACTTTTGAAAGAACTGAATCTAACCTAATTATTCTTCGTTCCATTTCTTTTTAAGTTTCTTTCATAAAGGAATTTTAAGTCTAAAATGCAGAAGAAAATGTCAAAACCATGATCCTGTCTTTAAATTGTTTTCTTAATTAGTATAAGTTGTTAAATGCTGCACAAATTGGATTGAAGAACCTAATATTTAGGATTTGCTGAGAACCTGAAATGATTCTCTTCTTTAGTATTGCTCAAATATGAATGGTAGAGTTACAATATGATGTTAAATTTGGTAGCTTCATAGTTAAATTTTCAGTCCAGATTTATAATATAGCTGCAGATAAATTATGTGCAATTATAAACTAATTCTAGAGAAGAAGGACTACTGTTTTTCGTTTTGATTTTTAATGTTTTGAAGCACGTTTGAATTCTGATTTTTACAGAGGATTTTTGTGTCAAGAAGAAAATAATTTTTTGTATGGGGTGAGAAGAGAAAACTAAGGGGTGAGAATTGTAACACCCCACCTCTGTCAATGTCACTCTTGCAAGCGCACTAGCTTTGGAGGGGCGTTAAACGAGGTAAACATGCATGCAGATATCACAAGACAGAACATATAAGTAAAAGTAGAGTAAATAAAGCAGAATAACGCCAAAGCATGCTCAAGTCCAAACCGTACATGAGCTATCCATAAAAGCAGCTAAAGATCCAAGCTAAGTGCTGGTGTTCCCACCCTGTAAACCTGGGGGGGGGGGGGAACGGAAGAAAAAGGCGAAACAAAACGGGTCAGTCAAAAAAACTGGTAAGTCCGACGTACTATTAGTATAAAAACTAATAAAGTTAACTGGACATGTAAAGCAGAGATGAAACATAGGATGATAACTGGCATGGTGAAAAGTTAACAAGATAGATCAAGTGTGGCACCGCATATACAAGGTTAAGTTTTGCACCAAGTGTACTAGTATTTCCAACCCATGTCAAGTATAAACAAGAAGTGACCCCTTGGCCCAATCTTGGCCCAATATCACGAGATGACCTAGATCAAGGTCCAACAACACGGTCTAGTCGATCGGCTCCCTAAAAGCCTAACTCGTCAAGTGTCGGTGTCATACGGCCCAATCACGAAGTGTAGTCAAACTGTGCTAGGTCCACCCTAGGGTGTATCAAGCCCTAGGGTGCCAACCACGGACACAAATTAAGCACGCACAGTCTAAACCTACTGGTGCGCGTGTCTGCTTTTTCAACTCCGGACTATGTGCACGACCATAGTCCGCCTGAATCTACACCGGCGCACCTACTCAGCCGTCATTTTGGTCGCTTACATGTCAGCCCAGTAATCGTGCCCCACCCTAGCCTAGTCCCTAGGGTACCATGATACAACCAAGAGGGTTACTGGTGAAAAGGACCACGTAACTAGGGTTTCTAACGGGTTAAGCGTGGTTAACCCTATCCAATCAAGTATCAAGTTGGTTAAGTGTACCCAAGGTTCATGACTTAACCCTATCAACCCATCGTGTTTAATTGGTTAAGTATTCAAGTGGTCCATGACTTAACCCTATCATGTGGCATTAATTAATTTAATGCACCCAACCTCTCACATTAGACCTTGTTGTGGTTACTAGTTAAGCCGGGCGGGTCCGGGTAGCTTTACACCACAACTTAGTCTAACCTCGGGTTTCAAGTGCGACATGACCAACTACTCACATTGGGTCCTATTGCTTGTAGCCACTAGTCAAGCCGGTCGGTTCCGGGTAGACTTATGCTACAAACTCAACCCAACCTCGAGTTGGCCATTCTCATGTTTTCTAGAAGTCATGTCCAAGTTCATGTTCATGTTTCAAGCATAATCACATGTCATATTTCATGTCATCTTTTCAAGTCATGTTTTTATGTCATTTTAGTTTACCCATAATGTAACCCCATCGCATGTAAGCTCGCATAAACGCAAATAGATCTCAAAGAGGGAACTTAGAAGCATGACATAATTAATAAGGTTTGGCCACAAGTTAAACATGGTGGCATATGAGGCAAATGTGTTCACAAACTTGCATATTACATTATAAGCCTCAAAGCAAGCATGATATCAAACTTTAGCAACATAGGTGAAACATGGTCATAAATGACATAGGAGGATAGCTAATGATTCACATATAACATCATATGCAAGATAACATAAGGGTTATGAGAGTTTCTATGTTGCTTTATGCAACATTTCAAATCAAAGCTCATAGCTTTCTTTGCACAAAGTCAAGGTGATAGCTTTACAAACATGCATAGAATAAATCTATGCATAACATGATAGAATTAAAGCACAAATCATACTTAGGCCCAAACTCAAACTTGCAACATGTCATATTTAACTTCATAGTTAGAATCTAAGAGTAGAATAGGGCTTACAATGCTATGAAGGCTTACAAAATAAAATAAGATTGAGATGAAGCCACTAGCAACTCTAAAAAACCCCAAATGAATACAAGCTCCAAGTTGTCTTGAGAAACAAGAGGCTCCTTTGATTTGTATGAAGAAAGATCCTTGTTTTAATGAAGAAAGATTGAACTTTGGCCTTGAATCAAACTTAGAAACTCTCAAACAAGCTTAGGAACTCTCATATGGATGAAGATGGAGACTATGACAAGAGGGTGGAGGCCATGATTAAACATTTTGGCATAATCTAGTTGTAAGATTGATTTATGATGGTTTAGGCTAGGTATTAGGGTCCTTTTATAGAAGTTTAGGTTAGTTTAGGCCCTAGGATTAACCCTAATTCAGATCTGAGCCTTTAAAATCCGTCACAAGCCTCCAAACATGTCTTGAGGAACAAGTCAGGTGCACCCAAGCCAAACTGGCCGACCACCCAAGTCGACAGGGGTGTCGACTGGGCAGTCGACACCACCTGGGGTGTGTCGACTCCCAAGTCGACTCCCCAGTCGACTTGGGGGTGGCGGGAATTTTTCCCGCCTATTCTACTTGGCTGAATTTGAATTCTGAATTCAAATTTGAACTGTTTTTTAACTTGAAATTTTCTGAAAACTTTGACGGGCCATAACTTGGTCATACGGACTCCGATTTTCGAAAACTCGGACTCTATTTCGCGTATTTTTCCGAGACGAACTCAATGGCACTGCCCGTTTCCCTTGATTCAGATTTTATAATTTAATTCTGCCTTGGTTTATGTTATAACATGTTATTCAAAAATACGGGTTGTTACAAGAATAGAGCTACCCGTGTAAGACTAGCTAATAAATATACGCATGTTTTGTTTTGGTTATGCACACAAATACTGAATACATGAAATACATGCCTGAAAGCGTACTGAATGATTTGCAGTTTGTGATATCACTTCAATTCTTCCTTCAATTTGAGTTCAATGACCGCTCAATCAATTACTACTTCAAATTCGTCAATAGCGGCTGTGAGAAAGAACTGCCACCACAAAATCCCAGCGGAGATGAGGACTGTGAAGATAGGGTCGAATGCGAGGAAGAAGTTTTTTGGTTGCTCCATGTGGCCGGTAAGTATAAATTAGATTTTTTTTGTTGCTCCATGTCGATTATCATATCTTTCATTGATGTTTTAGTCGTGAATTTAAGATATGTGATGAATGGCGATTGCGGGTATTTTATGTGGCATGACGAAGTATATGAAATCAATATCAATGCTGAATTGGATGATACTACTGTTAAATTGATGGAAAAAGAAAAGACTATATCGCAATTGCTCGTGGAAAAGAAGACAATTGAAGAAAAGCTGCTGAAGCAAAAGCAAAAGAGGGCAAAAGCCGATGAATTTGTGGCAGATACGAAGGAAGAGTTGGCCCTAATGTGCATTGGATGTGGAAAACATGAGACAGGAGAAAAATTCTTTGCAAAAGCTTTAGCTATGTCCTGGATCATGTTTGGAGTTCTTTTGTGTGTTGTTATGGCAATGTAGAGCAGTGAAGTAACATGAAATGGCATGCATGGGCAGATTTTCAGGTATAATTTTATGTTTTGTCACATTGTAGATTAGTGATAATTTTTGCCACATTGCATATTAGTGATAATTTTTGCCACATTGCCCATTAAACCTAAATTACTGATTACTGATAAATTTATCCACATTGTAACTATCTAATAGTTTACTCAGTATACACTTGTATACACACTGTGCCTCTGTTATACTACGTATACACATTGTTTAGATCAGTATACACTTGTATCCACATTGTGCCTCTGTTACGTAACTCAGTTATGTAAATGACACACAAATGCAAATGAAACTCGGTTATGTTTAGATCAGTATACACTTGTATACACATTGTTTAGATCAGTTATGTAACTCAGTTATGTTTAGATCAATATACACTTGTATCCACATTGTGCCTCTGTTAGGTAACTCGGTTATTTAAATGAAACGCAAATGCAAATGAAACTCAGTTATGTTTAGATCAGTATACACTTGTATACACATTGTTTAGATCAGTTATGTAACTCACACATTGTTTAGATCATTACACTTGTATACACATATTTTAGATCAGTATACTATGTTATACTGAAATGCAAATGGAATTCAGTTATGAAACCCAGTTTGTGCTGAAAGGAAACTCAGTTATACTATGACTATAGTTTGCGCTGAAATGCAATTGAGACATGCATACCTCTTATTTTGTGCTGAAATGCAACTGATGTATGCATGTGAAGGAGGAAGTGATGAGGATTTTTAAGAACTTGTTACTGAAAGCACTAGAGGTACAATCGATGCAGTAGAGGCATTGAACGCATTGGAGGCTTGCGCTATATTTTGAAACTGTTTTAGTTTTATGTAAACATGAATTTAGGACTGGCTATGTTTATAACTGAAATGTCTGTAAAATTGAATTTAGTGGATATGTTTTGTTATTTTTTAGTTGACTATATACTACTTATGTTTGCTGGTTAATTAATTTGAAATAAAAAGTTCTTTGCTAATTTCAGTTTGATGTTATGTTGTGTAATGTTACCATATATATGATATAATGTTGTAGTATGTGATGTTAAATGTTGTCATAGCTATGATATAGTGTTGTCATTAGGTGGTAAATTTTTGCTATAGAATTATGAATGTGGGCCCCACAACTGGATTCCGTGAGCCCGGCTACAGATTTTAGTGGTGATTCCGTATACCCGGGTTACAGATTTTAGTGGGCCCCACATTTTTGTAAATTTAGTACATGCGGCAGCACCTATGCTAATGTTGTCTTAGGGTCGTAAATGTGTTGCCTTTGACTTTAAGGCAACGTGGCAAAAGGCAACCCCAAGAAAGTGTTGTCACGGATCATTTTTTTCCTATAGAAACACTTTTTTGCACCTACAGCATCACTTCTCTTGGGTTGCCGTAGGCCATCTATGGCGTAGTGGTAGATCCAAACTAATTTACTATCAAATCCTTCTTATAAAATTAGTTGATCTAAAAATCACGTAAAACTCACAAAGAAATATTTTAGATCTAGAGAAAGGCCTTGGAAAAAGAAGAATATAATTTTAGATCTACAATTTGACAACACTCTGATTTATTCCCTAACTCTACTTCATTTTAAATACAATGGAGTAGAGGCTAAGAAAATGAAGAAGAAGAGGTGTAGGAAAAAGTGAAGAATAGCAGTCTATTTATTGTTGTGGAAGGATAATTTAGTTATTAGGATTTTAGGTTTTTAATCTCAACCTTAGAAGACACCTCAACAAAACATGAGCACAAAACACTCTAGAACATAGCATGTAATAGCCCGCATTTTATGCATCGGAGGATCGTAAAATATTTTTATTTAATTCCCTGAGGGTTGGATCATTCTCATATTTTGAGATGTTGTTTATGGAGATGTGAGACATGTCCATAATTTTTACCAATTTTATTTGTGAACATTTTGCCCATGTTAGTTTTGTACAGGGCATAACTATTAACTGGGATCAAATCAGGTGTTGAAATCAATTTCATTAGAAAGGAAATAGTGTTGCGAATTCCGTAGAGTGGTCACATTAAAGATTTGGTTCAGGGTTTAAAAGGAATCCTTGTTTTAGTGCCACACAATTTCTGTACAGGTTTGGCTAGCCATAATGGGCTGATTTGGAGTGGCCCATTAGTGGGTTGGTGTGAGACTAAAAATAGAGGGTTAGAGCATGGAGAGAGGGTTACTTTTTTTCATTCTCTCGTTTGGTTGAGCTCGTGATCCTCCTTGCTCAATCAAATACACCTTTCCACCATTAAATTCTAGATCTAAGAAAGAAGATTGAAGATCTACATCAAGCGAAGATAGATCTACATCAAGTGAAGAGAGATCGCACCAAATTGAGAGGTTTGAAGAGTGCTCCTCGCTGTTTGGATTGAGAATTTAGAGATTCCAAGTTAATTCAAAGATTTGGTGAGTGAAAAGCATCTCTCATACAAATTTAATCAAGTATATGGGTTGTTTGATCTTATTTTCATCATTTTAAGTTGTTTCCACTAAGATCTACATCTTGGTAAGTATATTTTCATTTGAATCGTCATAAGATCTAATCTAGCAAACTTAAAACGGTAAATTCTTATGTTAATTCATATGTTTATGCAAGTTTAGACCCATTGTTTTTGTTTATTCGTTGGTTTATCATGATTGTTGATGGGTAATTGTCATTTAAGTGTTGTTGATGATTTCATAAAGTGTTGATGGTTGAATTGGATGAGTTGTTTGAATCGATGTTGTCGTTTGGTGATGATTCGGTCCAGATTGGAGCTAGATTGGTCAAATCTGAAGTCAAGTCGTTTCTATTAGGTCGTGGATGACGTGGCATGGAGCTTGGGTTGTGGCTTGTTACTCAAGAAATGAAGGTTGGATCGCGGAAGGGCTTCAGGTCGTTTGAAAGCTCGGGTCGTTCGGGTCATGTTGTTGGAGTTAGGTCGTTAGAACTATGAAGTCGGGCCATTGGGAACTTCAAAGAGGCGGGTCGGCTAGTATGGGTCATGGTAGAATGCTTAGGTCCGGTCGACCTGAGTGGTATAGTGACGAGGTTGTTGAAGCTTCTCAAGCAGTCGGGTTGTGGAATCTTCTGAAGCATCAGGCCGTGGGGAGACCTAAGAGGTCAGATCGTTGGATGGCCTAAGGAGCCAGGTCGTTCGTGCATGGTTCGGGTCGTAGAAAGCATGAAGAGTAGTACAAAGATGAGTCGGTGGTCATACTGGTCGGTCGCGACTTAGGGAAAACGACCCAGTAAGTGGTGAACCAAGTGATGTTATTTTGGTTCGATGTTGGATGTGACTTCGAAGTGGATTCAAGTAGGAATGTTCGAAGTGTTGTGACGTGTTCGTTGATCATCGTAATGCAACGAATGTGAAGACGACTCAAGGCGTTGAGTTCGTGGATAATGGTTGCTCAAGAAGTGGCTTGAGCTTATTTATAGTCATCAAGTTAGATGGCTACAGATATTGAAGGCCGAGAGATTATCGTAGTCGTAGGTTCTAGCATTAGATTAATAGTCATCAGCTAATGCATTTCCATTGATTGCTCTTCGAAGATGATAGGTCTCTTTATACTTGCTCAACTAGACATTCCACCTCAAGACACATTCCAAAGTCCCGAGGTGAAAGAGCTCCAGCTTTCGAGGCTGGTTGGCTAGTTAGCACCTTTATCGGATAAGCCTTGAAATACAACTATAGCTTCCTTGAGGCTATCAATAAGTAACAGAAAAGTTTCTCTAACATTGGTTTATTATTATTCTTCTCTGTGCCCATGAGTTGCTTGCTAATATAATAAAGAAGTATGTCGATTTTCGCTTGCTAATATAATAAAGAAGTATGTCGATTTGCCCTTCTTCACGTACGAGTGGTGCACTCAATACATGAGGAGATATGGTTAAGCATATGAAATCCTCCCCGTTTCCCGTTTGGAAAGCACTAGTTGTGCCTTTATATGCCTTAATAATTTTTGAATGTAGTTTAACATTCCAGGTTCCATTCAAAGTTCTTCGTCTCTTTCTTCGGTACATCTAAGAAAGATATACATTTATCTGTAGCCCTTGATATAAAGTGACTCAAAGCAGCAGTCTTTTCGTTCAAGCTTTGCAATTCCATTTTATTCTTTGGGGTTTCAATGTTTCGTAATGCAATGATTTATGTCGAGTTAAGTGGTTCGATGCCTTACATTAATAAAAAAAAACCAAGGAATGTCCTTGATGCAACTCTGACGAGCATTTGAGTGGATTTAGCTTTATGACATATTTCCTCAAAATTTCAAACTTCTCTACCAAATTGTTTTGATCATTTACAGATTCTTGATATTTCACCAGCATATCATCCATCTAAACTTGAATTGTCTTTCCAAATCTGCTTCTTGAACATCATGTTTATTAGATGTCAACAAGTATCTCCTGCATTCTAAGTCCAAAATCATTTATCTCCTACATTCTAAGTCCAAAAGAATTAGGTGATAACAGTACAGCCCCAGAACAGTTATGAAACTAGCATTCTGTTGACACTTTTCATTCATTATAAGTTGATTATATCTTGAATAGATATCCATGAATGATAACATTTTGAATTCCACTGTTCCATCAATAAGTTGGTCGATTCATGGTAATGGAAATTTGTCCTCGGGGCATGCCTCGTCAAGGTTAGAATAGTCAGTGCAAACTCTTCATATCATGTTTTACTTCTTTACCAATAGTTGATTGAACATCGAATCAGGATATGTAATGACCTGAACTTCCTCATGAAGGAAAGCCCGGATTGCTTTGAGAACACGACAAATTAGAACACAAACAGAAGAACAATTCATTGCTTATTACAACAATTTCATCAGAATACAAGAAAATACAGAGTATGAATAAATATTACACATCATATCAGAGATTTACAAGTTACAATGCAGCGGAAATTAATACAAAACACAACTGAAAGAGATACACGGATACAGAGCTTTCCGAATATCATTCTAGCTGTAAACCAGGATCCTATGAATATAAATCTGCAAAACCAAAATTACTAGCTGCCCGTATGGAAAATAGGGGCACCCAGAGTTTAGGTTAAAACAATAAACTTCATGTTAGTCATGTGACTGGTGTGAGAACTAAAACAGTTATTTAAAACTTAACTTTATATCAGATATATCAAGGGACCACGCCATATAACATGGAAAGGGTTTCCTCCCAAGAATACCAGTGCATATAACAAAACAACGCAATGCTTTTTTGAAAAATGAGTCTATTATAAGACCCAGGTCCCATCACACAATGCAACGCAAGCCGAAGGATAGGGTTTTCCCTTATAATAGCCAAACATGCTTGGTACGTTAAAACAAATCATTTGATACTATTATAAGTGCATAGTGTATAAAACAACTTCAAATATAAATGTATCAATCCTAGGTGGCATGGGTACCATATATCATGTCGCAAATACTAGGCTCTACAATCAAAACCGCAAAGTCACGTATTGGAAGTTGAATTTCCATCTGTAAATCATGGCAATGGATCATCCTTACCGCTTCGAGACTGTCTAGCCTGAGCCTCAGGACCCAGACTTAGGTGGGCCCTTGGATCGTCAAGGCCGGTCCACACGGAGTGGATTAAAATGCCTGAACACTGCGTTTCCCCGCCCTATAGGGCGTAAGCTGGTCATATCCCGACCAAACTATCGGCCCCGGAACGACCGATACAACCGAGGCGCCTCGCTATCCATCATCCAAGTAAGTAAAATGTCAGGGCTTGCAAAACGCTGACACCACTCCTTGCTAGAAGGAAACGCATGTACTCCCTGATGTCCTCTCCCGCTTCTGGTTCACACCGGGGTGCGAGGCTCGCGAATCAACACTACACAAAGCTATGCTATATTAAAGTCGTTCTTTGATCATCAACCACAAAACTCTACTTTTCAACAGAAGCCTTGATCTTTTGCATCTCAGCATGCCACACCGGCAATTCACGCTATGCAACCGATGTATATCAATCACACAGAATGAAATCCAATGTCAGACACACATCCATTTACAAGTTCGCTCTGGGTCTGAACGAAACCAGAGGCACCTTATTCCTCATCCCATATGTCCAATACAGGAGAGAGGCCCTCGCATATCCGGTCGATCTCCAAGTACGCCTGGACGATCACCACTTATTACCTTGTCTTGGGTGTACAGCCCAATCAAGACATTCGTAATCATCCAAACGATGTGAAGACCTCCGGTCTTCAACCACCGTCTTCATCCTCGACACATCGTGAATCAGTTATTCAGAATGGGATAAATCTGGTCTTTCTACATAACTCGTGTATATAATAAGCAAGTGCTATAAAAACACAACATACGCCTCATTCTAATCCAGAATATTCCTTTATTCAAATATTCTTATACTTTGGGAAAGGTTCCCATTAATTTTATGAAAGATAAATTCTTTAAATTTATTCTTTAATCTTCCTTTGAATATCAATTCAAACCAAATTATGGTTTATCCAAACTACTCGGGATTAACGATCCTTACCGAAGTAATCGTTTGTTTAATTTCCCAATCCCAACCTATTCATCCCATGAAGTAAAACTGGTAATACTTCATATCTAACACCACGGTGTTATCGGTAAATTCAATTACCATTTCACGTTCAAATCTAATTAAAGATCTAACTATCGCCTGGAGCAAAACTGGTGGTACCCCATTCTCGATCATTTCTTGAATTTGATAATTTTAGTTATCAATTCGCCTTTCAATCTAATTAAAGATTCATTAAGATTCTAATTCATTTTTAGTTTCCAAAAATCATTAGTTAATGATTATTCAAAGTTAAGAAATAAATCTTATCTTTAACTGGGTTAAAGAACTAATGTCATTTAAAACACAACTCACGATAAACCCAAAATCTCATTCCATTAACAATGGAATCTTTACGGAAAACAGATCAATATATATAGATATGAACTTCCATATCCAACCGATACTATAAATGGAATAACAGCAAAGCCTCTTAAATTCCATATATAGTAACAGTCTTCCTCCATAGAAGTCAACTTCGATTATTGCCAAATCAAATTCCATTCCCGAAAAAAATATTTCTAGCATCGTATTGACGATACAGTCCTAATAAAACTAATTTCGTCAAATTTGAAGACCGTTTGAAAAATGGCCATTTTCTGGTCGATCCAAATTGACTGAAGTTGTCAAAACACGTTTTATTTCGCCACGCTCACATATTAATTCCAAAAATTATGAATTTTAGAATCTAGCAATAACTTGACATCCCCGATCCAACAAAAGTGGTTTCGTCGAAAACGGAGGTCGTTTGCAAAATAGCTATTTTTACGGGCTAAAATTCCATAGCGACTATTCTGAATTTTCAACTGGACATAACTTTTTATTCCCGCTATGAAATTTCAATTTTTCGGATTCGTTAGAAAGATATTTTCAAATAGATTCTAATATTTTTGGTTTCGCTAAAATCCGGATTATTTTGAATTCTGTACATTCATTTGTAATTTGAAATCCAATTTTCAAACTGCCGCGCCATTTCCAATTCCTTTTATAATTTAAAATAAATATTTATATTCTAACGTCGATTCAAATAAATATATACGTTCTAATTCTATTCAAAATAAATTTCTCTTCGTTATTATTTAAAATAATTCATTTTAAATTTTCAAAATTCATCAAAATTGCCAAAATATTTTTTTTAAATTGGTTCTGATTTTCCGGGTCGTTACAGGATATGTGACATCTCTTATAAAACCATTATCCATCAATATTTTACTTCTTCCTTCAGCGTAGTGGACCACATAAGACCCAAAGTACTCCTATTTTTCTTAATTGTAGTGAATGTTCAATGCATGACATGATATCTCTAGCGATATCCCGTACATGTCTGATTGAGTCCCCTCAAACAAATCCAAGTTGGCTCAAAGGAAAGTAATCGATCTCTTTGCATTTTTGTACTAAGTTGTGTTCTGATTTGCATACCTCGGCCTAGGTCCTTCGTATCTGCATGCACCATAATATTTGTTGGCATTGCTCAATTCTCCCCTGAACTCTTCTTTCTAGGATCCACAGTCTTGCCAATTTGACTATGTTCCTTGAGCTAGGAAATTTTTCGTAGTTACTATGCGTAGGACTTGTGGATGCAAAGGGATCGCCTCCACACTCTTACATTCCACCTTCTTTTTTGTCTGTCACATCTCGATAGTATAACATTCTCTTGTAACACATTGATCCACTTCTATGAATCAAACCCCATTCTTTGTCGATAATTTCATTACCATGTGTCTGTGCAATCTTGAAGTCAGCTAGGGCAGGTCGTCCTAAAACATCATTGTAAGCTGAAAACTCACCTACAATCATAAAGGTCTGAATCAACATCACTCTTCATTTTCCTTCACCCAGCTCCATGGGTTGATTGATCGTTCTGATCAGTTGGATAAATCCATGTATCTTAGTTCGACATGCGAACACATACTTCATCGTTGGCTTCATCTGATAAAAGGTCTAGCGGAATAGGATGTTCATCGAGTTTCGTTATCAATCAAAATTCTTCAAATTATATTAGGCCTCATCCCGCCCATAATCACCACAAGGTCAAGGTTCGAGGCCTCAGTTACTTAACTGTCCTTGTCCCATTAACATAATATTGTCTGCAAACGTCTTATGCTGCTTCAGCGGAGCTTCAATCTTTCCATCCTCGACTTGTGTTTGAGTTTCATCTCACCCCAAACTCTTTTGAATCGGGTGAGGCCCTTTAAAAATCGTATTGATCATCGATCTCTTACCATTATGCCTTGGCTCTCACTACTAGGCTCGGGCTAACTTATTGATATCATATACCCTTGTGGCATAACTGGTTGCTACAATTTTTTCACGCACTGTTGAAGCTTGGTTTTTTGATCAACTCCTCAATCAGGTTTTGTAGATGACAACATTCACCCGTGTTATGTCCACGGGTCTCATGAGAACGACAATATTTTCGAAATCATCTTGGCTCTTTAGTTAACTCTTTCTTGGCTGGTCTTGGACAACGCTTGGTCACTTGCGTGGCTAAATAAATATTTTTCGAGCTATCGTTTATCAGCATGTACCCATTTAGCTTTGAGCCTTTAAAGTGTTCCTTAATATCACCTTCGTATTTTTATCGCCTTGGTTTCCTCGCATTTGATTCCCAGTCATTCCTACACTTCAACAATGATTTCCTCCTTGATTTGTCGTGACATTGCTTTGAATGTTTTACTCTGATTTTTCAACACCCGATCTTCCTTTAATGGCATTCGCCTCTTACAAACTCAATAATCGGTTATTTACTATAGAATTTTACATTGTAAGTTCCTTCATTCTGAGTCATTTACCAAAATCAATGTCTTTATTGACGGCTCGCACTAACGCCATAAGAATCATTTTTTCATCCAGGCTTCTAACTTATGTTACTGCAATATTGAATCGGTTCAAAAATGTCTTCAACCACTCTTTAGGACCGTAGAGTAATCCGAATAAAGACATAACGTCCTAAGATCAAGTAGTGTGAAGTTGAAATTGCTCTATGGACTTCTTAGTTATTTCCTCGGATCTTAAGATGAATTTAGGTGAAAGTTTAGTGAATCATAGGGAAGTTACTCCCTTCAAAAATATAGAAAGCCATCTACATCGCACGACATTTGTGGTCTGGCACCATCCATATGCCACTAATACTTATACAGAAAAACTTTGAATCGATCGTTAAGTTATAGGAAGACGTAGGCAAACAAACTTCTTCATATATTCAGCGTCAAGAATTTCTTAAATTAATGGAATTCGGGTTAGCATGGGATCGTACTGATCATCCTTATTCTTCTTTGTCATGCTTTCTTCCATTAATTTCTTAATCATATCAGAAATATACTCTTCATTGACACAATATTTCGTTAGGAGAATGTCAGAAGTGGCCGCAAGCGTTTGGCTTTATAAAAGGTCTCGGTTCGCTAGTTGAAGCCTATGTCCTTTTATTATTGGGAGAACCACTCTAGCAGAATTTAATGCAATGATAATAGGTCATACAACAAGATGTACAGCAGTGGTTTGAACTCTAGTTCTGGTGTCCATCCCAACATTAGCTCAAGCTCTAAGATTTAGATTTGGATCATCATCTGAAATAGAGACTCTATCAAGTTCATGGGCAGCGTCCGATTGGATGTTTACTTCTACCCTGAGATTTCTAGAGTGAGGTATGATCATGCTTGCTTCAACTAAATTTTCATTGAGCTCCACTACATCAACTCTTGGTCTTTGAATCTGATTATTCATTCTACAGCTATCAGAGGCAGATGAGTTGTCATGTCCTTCCAAGATCACATTTTCTCTTCCCGGTCCAGCATCATTTGTAGGTCATGTGTAAACAAAGTATCCACCTTATCCATCAATGCCTTTGAGCCATTTTCGATTTCTGATTCAAGCTATCAACCTGTCCATCAAGCTCCTTCCTCATGATCACATTCGGTTGAGAAGAGTTTCCAAGATGGTTGTCACTCACCACATTATGGGGTTTGCATTTCCTCCACCTAGCATTGCGTAGGATCTTTCAATAGACTTTGATGAATGTCTCTGTAAAGACATCCTCTTTCTTCAAATTAGGTCTTCTCTTTGATTTGCAAGTTATCGTCGAGCTTCTTCAAAGCTCATGTTGTAGATCCAACCACTAGACCTGATAGATCTAAAGTAGATGACTAGATTTGTGTCTTTTGTTTGACTCTCGGTGAAAACACCAAATGTTAACTTTAAAAATCAAATCAACACCAAGCTATAATGGAAGCAGCAGTCTCAAAGACAATCCACATAACATTAGACACAAATCTCAGGTAAACAACAAATAAATAAATTGAAAGAAAATATTAAACAAAGAAGAGGAAAGATAGAAAATTTTATAGTGCTTCAACTGTTACTGAAACCTACATCCCCTTTATAAGTTACTTTTGTTGATTGAATGCATTTACAAGATTGTTTTGATTATAGATTGAATGCCAGATATTTAAGTCACAAAAATAAGGATTGACTGGAGAATCACAATAACTTGCTTAATGACTATTATAAAGGAGAAGAGAGTTGAAGAATGGTTTCTTTAATCTAACAACAACCGCTTTAAAAAATCCATTTTACACTGCAAGCTATTATGTATTTACAGAAGTTTGAGGACGAACTGGACCGAACTTTCACTGCCAAAGTGTTTCTGCACACGACCCAAGGTCACTCCAGAAAGGTCAAGTCTACAAATTCATTCTTATGGCTCGATGTCTGAGTCATCTCTATGCCTCGGTACGAAGTCACAGACTTGATGATTTGAGGTTGATTCTTTTTTATCTGAATTTCTTAATCCATTATGATGTTACCTGTGTAATTTTATAGCTTGTTGATTTGTTTTGACGATCCTTCATACTTGAGTTAGATTGAACGGCAATCTAAATTGTATGAGTCATCATGAATTTGAACCAGATCGTTTGGACTGCTACCAAACTTAGCGAGTAGGCTTAGAGAGCAAATGGATCACAAAGCAAGTGGAGTGGACAACTCGCAATGAGCCGACATTACTCGGCACCGAGTCATAGAGATAACTCAATACCAACCCACATACTTAGCTTATTTTCAAATTACTTTTTCATGAGGTCAATTTTTCATCTTGAATTTTTTGATTAAGTTTCTAATCATTCTAGCATAATGTCAATGTTCGAACTCCTTTGGATTTATGTTTGGGTAAAAAAAATAGGATAACTTATGCAATCCTAAAAAAAGGATAACTTTTGCAATGCTTTAACCACAGCCAGAGCAAACAAACCATGGAGAACTGCTTCGAGCTAAGATAAAGCTAAGAAGTAACCCAGGAGGGAAGTTCAGAATAAGGAGAACTTATCACACTCTGGTTATCTCATTGCCTTTAAGACGAACTTCCTTCTAAAACACAAGCACTTGATGATAACAAACAAAGAGAGGAGAAAAGGGTAAAAAAACACCTGGACTAGACTAAGATACCAAACAAAAATCAAATATAACGACAAAACACAATTAGATGCGTATGGGGGTAAAGTGAAATAAGGAGAACCACATCGATTTTGTTCATTACATAAAACAGTTTTCTGCGTAAACAGAAATGTCCATTTCAAGTTGGGTATACATCATATAATCACCTGCGTACCATTAGAGATTGTGGAAGGAATGCTCAACCTTAAGGGGAGAAACCAAACTACAAATAAGGATTACGATGTGCAAGCGCTAGAGATTTTAATGCTCCAGCAAGTTTGGTCATCTCTTCCAAGCTTTATCTCTGAAGTCCCAAAAAAGACATAGCTTCCTCTCCCAAACTCGCCTTCCAAATTCCAATTAAATTCTTCAGTTCATAAACCTAGAAAAATAAATATAATCAAAGGCAAATTACTCCCTTTTTGGCACCTGAATTACTCTCAAGGGTAACTGATCTTCAAATTAGAGATTTTCTTCATGTACAAGATTATAATTTGCTCATCTTTGTGATCATCTTATGAATCAATCGATTCCTTTTTGTAAAATCATATAGTTGAGACTACAACAGCATCCCTCGTTTTTTCAACATTATAGGAAATTGGTGAAATATGTTTCTGTAAAGCAGTCGACACACAAAGTATTAATTTATTTCAAACAAAATGCTTAGACGAATCAACTCCACAAAATGCTCAGAAGCCTCATGTTTTATAACCCATTGCAATGACATCTATGATTGTATATGCTAAATTGTTGCTATTAAGATATGTTGCTAAGAATTGCTTCAACAACCAAAGTTAATTTGCTGCTGGTAAAAGCATAATAGCGATATCATGACTCATAAACTATTGGAGGGTATGATGGATATAATATTTCTTCTAAAAGCTGTATATGAAGACAGACATTAAGAAAGCTTTTATCAACCATAATTCGAGAGCAGCTATGACTATTATGGGATTTCCTACAAAATCTTGTGAGTAACACTTGTGTTTATTACCAAAATTTCTCTGGATTTTAATGGCTCGTCGTGGTTATCCAAGATTTTTTGGGTTTGTTGGGGGGGGGGGGGGGTTCTTCGCTGCAAGAATACAATGACTATGTTTTATGATAGCATATGTTGTTGTTTTCCTTTTTCCAAATCATCTAAGATTGCCATTGACTAGATTCTTAGGACTCTTAGCATATTTTGATTTCGTAACTGTTACATTGTAAATAAAAGCTATCAAATCTCATACTGCAACGGCTAAGAATCCTAATAATCATATTATATTATTGGTGTTGTACAGCACTCTAGGATGAACCTTCACCAAGAAGGATCAGGACTTAGTGATGTAAACTATTTAACATTGAAAAAAAATGATTATATTTGAATTGAAGTGTTATGAGAGTGAGTGTGTGTGCGCCACGTGCGCACACACATCGAGTCTACATCAAATAGATACCTATAACTTTATTAATAGTTGTAATGCGTTTGGTGTCACTTTTTTTAATCAACGCTACCGAAAACGTCCCTCTATCTTAATATATCTAAAAAATGTGTTCCAACTCTTTTTACAAATTCAAAGTTTTGCTTACCATATATGACCAAATCTTAGTATCCTTAAATATAGAATTTAGCAAATAAATCTCCACAAATATGATCAAATCTTAACATCGCTCAAATAATAGGATCCAGCTTTTGCTTCTTCTTCTTTTTTTTTTTTTTTTTTTTTTCAAATTCAAAACTTCCTCTCACAAATGTTATCAAATCCAATAGCATTTAACAATAAAATCTAACAAATAAACAATTCAAAAAAAAAAAAAAACCTAAAACATTCATCTGAATTTTGGAGTGTCTATCTATAAATATTTTCAATTCTTATTATCGTTTGGAAAATAGAACCTAACAAACAAAGTTCTACAAATTAAAAATGTTCATATATA
Source organism: Allium sativum (assembly GCA_030737875.1). Classification (NCBI taxonomy): domain Eukaryota; kingdom Viridiplantae; phylum Streptophyta; class Magnoliopsida; order Asparagales; family Amaryllidaceae; genus Allium; species Allium sativum. The sequence continues at coordinate 297,094,512 of CM060925.1, read as the reverse complement.
AATGATATCAAACTATCAAATCTTAATATTACTTAAAAACAGTATATATCAAATAAAATAATAATTAACAATGTACATTTTTTAGAAAAAATAATTCACACATGAAACGATTGTTATTATCACACGCGGAGCGTTTGCTGTTACAATCGCATATATAATTATAATTATTTTCACATTAAGCATAAAATTACAAACAAACCTACAAGTTTTTCATCCCAACAATATGCAATCGATGGAAAATTATCTTAAATACTAGGAATAATTGTCAGGAATAATCCGAAATTTGACGTGCCCTCCCATAATGATCCGAAGTTTGGATTATTTCTGAATAATCCAAAGTTTAAGGGTGTATTCCCTAAATGATCTCAATTACTAGGTGACCTGCTATAACAGATTTAAGTCAAATGGACCGAAATCAAACGTGAAATCATCGCCCCTCTCACGTGACACATCCTTTCTCCATCAAATTGAAAATCCACTTTTCCCTTCCTCCCATCAAAACTCCAACCCGCCTCCACCGCGCAGCAAAATATAGCGCACCTCCTCCTTTGACAATGAAGGACCCTCCAATCATTGTGCAAAACACAACCAAACAAGTTCATAAAATTACCAGTAGCATCGAATTTATCATCAGCACAGAAGCGATCAAGGTCCATGCCTAGTATGGAGGCATAACGCCACCTATCTACAAGCACTGTTTCAGATCTCGAAAATATCACCTGAGATCTCCTCCGATATCTCATTTTGGACTCCTACCGAAACAAAACAACAAATCTCGCTATAAATCTCTTTTCGAATATATCGCCGATATATTACGATATCAAACGATATATCGACCGAGAGAGATCCCATAATATCGTCCGAGATCTTGGTTTTTTAGGTTAAAATATAAATCCATGCCCAAAATAGAAAATATTTGAAAGACTCAAATCTAGTCACAATAATCTTTTGTTATTTAACATTTTGCAAGTTAAATGATCATATTGTATGTTCATATATGTTCTACAATGATTATGATTTTCATATTCGTCTTTTTTTACATACATATTACCTATGAAATTATGTATTTATATTCTACTTATGCTGAAATTTTAATGTTGTGGACTTTCTTTATGTTTTGTGTTTAACAATAATTCATGTTCATGGATAATATGCTGTAAGCACTAATCTATTTGCATTGTGTTATATTTTTATTTAAGCATATTACGATTTAAGGTATGAATGATCTTTAGTAAATTAAGAATAATGAAATGATTTTACAATTCAAGTTTAAATTGCTATGTTTATAATAGCATTCATAAATCATTGTGTAAGAATATCATTTTATAACATATCATGTACCCCGAGATTGTTCCGATGTGAACTTTCAGACCCGAGATGGAAACCCAAGACGAACACTCGAGTTAGACTCATCTGGTCCGAGATCTCCCCCGATATGAGATCAAGTCTCTAAAATCTCCGAGATGAAACGCAACCAATATCCGAGATTTAAAACATGTCTACAAGGGACTAGTGTTGATCAACACTAAAGCAAGACAGTGACTCAAGCATTTATCTCCAGATCGACAAACGTCTCAAACCCAAGCACTGTGACAACTTTTACGATTCAGATCAACGTTTCAGCCTGAGCATCTGTTTCTAGATCCACTATTTTCTTACAGCAGTATCTATTTCAAATTCAAAGCATTGTCAACATACAGTAGTAGTTGAAAAATTCGTAATTTAAGCACTCATGATCAAACAGCGACGAGCTAAAACTTGACGAGTAACGCGACATAATTAAATAGATCATCATAAATCGAGCGACGTAGCACCACTCTACACACATCAGTACACAAATATTCGTGTTATCTCTGGATCCGATAGCCTTGCGGTTCTCGAGCTCAAAGGATGCGAAATTGAAGAGGGCGAAGTGATTTAGGATTTCAAATGGATTTCAGAATAGAGAGATGATTTATTTGACAAAGAAGAATTAAATTTTAGGGAAAATTTTGTTCATGGCATCAGTTATTTGGAGAAGTATGCTAAGGTCAAGGAATACGCATGTGAACAGCTAATTTGAATTAAACCTATTATAGCCGGTCACCCAGTAATTGGGATCATTTATGGAAGACACCCCTCAAACTTCGGATTATTCAGAAATAATCCAAACTTTGGATTATTATGGGAAGCCACGTCAAACTTCGGATTATTTCTGACAATTATTCCTAAATACTATTAAGTTTAAGAAATTTTAAAAAGAGGAAACGTAGAAGAATAAATGTTCTTATTTCAACCGATAGTTGAAAACTCACCAAGCATAAATGAATATCAATTTCAATAAATTTCGCTGGTTCTAGTTTACTTGGGCTATCTTAAGATCCAACCGTGAGGAGACCGCGTTATGCTTTCTAAATGCACAAAGCCACTCTCTAGGTTTTTCTATGTCATCGCCCAAAGTCGTTGGTACATGCCAACTCCCACTTTCAGATTCCTGCATAAAATGAAACCAAAAAAAAAAAAAAAAATTTAAGAAAATTAAACATACTTCATTTTGAGAATGGTAATTTCAGACAAGTCACCTGTATAACAATTGAATATGGAGGCGGCAAGTGAAATTTCGGACCTTTAGAAAATGTTAACCGCACCTATAGAATATAGAAAAACCAACCGTGTGTAAGTTGAATATTTATAAAGATGAATTTCTTTATTCAATGTAGTGTATAATTTGAGGTTAACTATTATGGTTTAACCATATATCTGAAACAAGTAAAAGAAACAAACCTGATGCTTCTCTTTCCATCTTGGAAAAAAACTAGTTCCTAGAAGTTGAAACAAGTGATCCCTCATTTCATCATTAGTAACAAGCAGAGATTTGAAGTGAACAGCAGCATACAACCAGTACCTGCAAGTAATAATTTGGTGAACTTGGTAATTTTTGAAGAATTTTGAGACAAAGCATATTTCCTTTTTAAATAAATGGCATCCATTAAATAGCACATAGTACATGAATTAAAGGACTCAAAGGACCAGCTTATGTACGATCGATTACCTAAAATTTTGGACAGTATGCACCAGTCATATAGTGATATAAAACAGGAAGTTCGTATTAAACTCCATGTTGCTTCTTCTTTAAAGTAAGTCTCTGGATATAGTTATCAGTGAATGCTTGAAACATAAAAGAGGGCTAACAATTCCAGTACTTATGAGCTATTCATCTACTTTGGATATACTATTTTTTTGCAAAGATGCATAACTTTCGCATATGACATAAATTACAAGCCAAAAAGACCGATAGCACAAAAAAATACTTCACAGAAAATACGATTCATTACTGGTCTTCGTATCTACAACTTTTACGCCATAGGTATACAAGAGGTAAGTATCGTGGCACAATTAGGACCACATAGCTCGGATACTGTCTTTTTCTTTAAGGATAAGAGTGATACTTCATTCAAGTAGAGCACTCATTTCATGTCTTGAAGATTCTAACCCAAGACCTTCACAGCCTAAATTTATACCGTCTTACCCCTTGTCACTTGGTCCTTGACAACTCGGGTACCATCTTTATTCCTACCACATCGCTCTATTAGAATTTTATTCAAGACAATACTTAAAAGACAGCCCATAGCAGCACCTCAAGGCTCAACGGTTATAGAATGGAACTTAGAGCGGTAAGATGTGCATATTATTATGTGGATGATAATATTGAGGAAGGAAAAACACCCATGAAAGGATACAAATGTCACTGTATCTTATGTAAATACAAATGTCACTTTTAGACATTGATCATCGCTATAACCATCAGTGAAACAATCATAACAGAAGAAACAGATAATACAGAGTTCAATTATAACTATGATCGATGTGTTCTACAGTTCGGCCTCACTGTAATAAGGAACCGAGATTAGTTAGGAGGAAGTTAGAACAATTACCAGTCATCATTTGATCCGACTGGAGTTGCATAAAGTGCACCAGCTCTCTGCAAGTTGTCCAGTATCTTCTTGTGATTTGGATTATTGGCAGGGCCGCCTCTCACCCTCCTAGTATGCAAAATAACTAGAGGCAATCTTTTTGATGGACTCATTTGCCGCAACCCGTTTACAATGGAATTCAACTGTCATGAAGTTGAAAACATTTGATAAGTACCTTTCGTCGGTTTTTAAGCAAATAAAAATTTCCGTATACAAACCTGGAAAATGTTGAAGTTATTCTGCTGGTTATACATTCCAACGTTTGCTCCATCCACAACGGCGTCAAATGGCCCATGCCGCTCAAGCCATTCCTGATAACAGCTTATACATTGATGTCAGATAACTGGGATAATATTAATGGTCAATTTCCACAATTGAATTGGGAGGCCACAGATTACACACCATCTATTCATGATAAGAATGCAGTCGTGTAATGCTACACACAAGTATTATCAGTATAATTTTGTTGAGAACGATGGCATACAAGATAAATTATGTATTATCATGACAATATAATAGTCTAATATAGACACTAACATCATTTTCCTCAACCTAATTACATTTGTGAGCATTCAAACTCGTAATGACAACTCAAATTTGGTGCCCCCCCCCCCCCCAAGTCTTCCTTTTGTGTTACAACTCCATGTGTAAAATTCAATTTCAAAGTTTATTCATATAATATTACATACAAGGAAGTCAAGGTACTAAGGCACAAAAACATGCCAAGTTTTCACCTTGGTGTTTTTTGCGTCTTGAGGTTTTTTTTCTTTTTTCTTTGCGTGCCTTTTATACAATTTTGCGCTTGTTCTGGTCTAAAAAACTACAAAAACAGTAAAAATGATAATTCGTGTTAAAGCATAATTATAAACAATCTTTTTGCAAATAAGAAAGAACCAACTATTAGACATGAAGCCGCGGACGATAACCTTGACCAACACGATGCAAATTCAAAGTAACTAAATTCAAGATTGAAATTAGATTAACATTAAGTAGCCATTGAAATTAAATTAAAATTATCTAAACTTTAAATTCAACGTAAAGTAGGATAAAATTAGAATCAATATTAACTTAGTTTTACATTCAAATTAACTAACCTTTAAATTAAATAATTACTTTAAATTACTAACTTAAACTTAATTTAATTAAGAAGTATAAATTTAACATAAATTTTGTTCAACGTAAATTCATTTTACTTTTAAACACTGATTACTTCTTAAAAAAACTAACTTAAGTTCCACTTTGCTTACATAAATATATTAGCAAAAAAAAAAAAAAAAGTATCTGAGTTGAGAAGACAGGGCAAAAAGAGCTAGAAGCATGACAACGATGTTGCAAGTGTTCGCAGGGGCGGTTTGAAGTTTGATATGTGGTAGGCCTTTTATTTTACCGAGTTCAAGTTATAGTCGTTTAAATTTATTTATTTTTAACTTAATTAAGGGTTATAGAACAAAATCCTAATTATTGCATGCTTTCAAATGCCTTGGGGATTCACCGCCTAATTAATAGACGTGCTTGTGGGCGCCTATAATAGTTTGAGAGCCTCGGCTTTCAAAAAGGTGCAACTGTTGCACCCAAGCATTTCTGCACATTGGACACCCCTTAATAACACTAATTATGTAGCAGTTATTTATTTGATTTAATGTGAGTGACTAAGCTTCTTGTGCACCTGCACACGTTCGGTTCGGAAAAAGGAATCTGAGCTGAGGAGAGGAATATCTTACTGCTCGCAAACTTTATATAAGTCAATAGTGATTTGAAAGGCAGCAAGCATCCATAGACAAATAAATGGCAATACAGTATAATCCTATATAGTCATGCCATTCCAAAACTATCAGGATCAAAAGTACTTATTAGTTATTACAGACAGGGTAGTATGTTTAGGAACACCACTTTCAAATAAGCAAACTTTTGTGGTATGTTTAGGACACAAATTTCAAATAATTTATTAAAAAGGAAAAAATCCCCCAGTTCATGGGTCAATTGTTTCTTCTGTGTCAACAGGCATGTTGCAGTAAATATAAATGTGAATAAACCCTAAAGTGGAGAAATTAAATTCCAAAACGAATAAACCATAGTCCATCGCTCCGGAAGGAACATTAGGATGTTCATCCTAATATGCATCAATCAAATTTCCAAACCAATTACTATGTAAAAAAGAACAAACCTGAAATTTCACGAAATCAACCTTACGCTCCTGCTCGTTAGCCAGCTTGGACAACTTCCTAGCAAACTCCTCCGTCTCCATTGGATCAATATCAATGCACGCCAACTTCTCCCCACACTTATTACAAACTCCCTCACTGCTCATTTCACTTCTCCCAATACTCCATTTCCCTTTCCCTAGCCACCCAACACCATGCCAACCTCCACCTCCTCTCACAACTCCATCTCTTACCTCATTCTCATCCCACTCCTCTTTTCCCACCTTCTCCGCAGCATCGGTCTGGAACCACTCTTCCAAAACCTTAATGCTCTCCTCTCCTGCTCTCCTTACCAAACTCCTCATCCTATGCAATAATCTGTACACTTCATCACTCTCCTTACACTTTGCAGCAACTTCTAACAGAGCTCTGATTTCATCTTCCTCTGGCACGATTCCATGTTTTTCCATGTGAATTTCGATTTCATGAGCTTTTTCATAATCCAATCTTTTGCAGAAACCAAACAGGGCTGGTCCGTAGCTCCTTAATCTGATCTGCATCCCCAACTCCACCATCTTGTTAACGAAATCGAAGGCCTCCTCAGGGTTATTGTCGTTGGCCGCCAGTCTAGCCAAGCTCGTGAAAGTCGCCTCGTTAGGGTCGATCCCATCTTTCAACATGTGATCGTAGATGTCGGATCCTTGTTTAGAAGAGGAAGGAAAAAGGGAGCATAGGTATAGCAGCGAGTTGTAGTGGTCGAGCAGGAGAGGGATGGATTCTTCGCGGGACCTACGGAAGAGGTCGAGCGCCGAGGCGAGGTCTTGCCGACGAGAGCATTGACCGAGCTCGTGGCGGAGGACGTTCGTGGGGTCGGATTTGCGTGCTTTTTTGGATGGCCTGGAAGTAGGGTTATGGTCGGGTTTTTTGAGGGTTGTAGAGGGTGAAGAGGAAGTCATTGTGCGGCGGAGATGTTTGGGTTTTAAGGAGAAGGAAATGGAGAGGCGGCGGAGAGGGGCATGTCCGAGGAGAAGGGGGTGTCTTTGATAATTCTGGTGGAATAGGTGGAATAGAGACTTGGAATGGCGTCGAAGCAAGGAAGTGCAAGGGAAAGAGGAGTAGACAGAAGCTACTGAAAATGGCATCAGATAAATTGGTGGGTTTGGATTCCCAATTTCGAGGGATAAGAATTGGGTTAGGGTTTAAGGGGGCTTTTGAGAACGAAGGACCGGCCTGTTTAACTTTTGGACCTTTTACTGTTTACCCAAAAATACACCAGTTTTGACCCAAATTGAAAAAAAAAAAAAAAAAAAAAAGGCAAATCTTAACTTTGTTTTTAATCCAACCAAAAGTCCGCGGAAGTTGAAGATCAAAATAAAGTGAGAATCACTTAAAATTTGCGAAAATGCGGAGGACCATGATGGACATGTATCTATACTAATCCATCTTCTATGGATTGGTGCCAATCCATAAAATTGACAGACGATCCATCATGAACCATATCATTAGAACTTACAACGCCCTCATTAACTTCTCCTTCAAGTTGGGTTGCAATTTGATGTCTAGCTCAAGATATTGATGGATTGTACAGTTTGAAAAACGGTTCAACACAGTTCAAGCCTGAAGTACAATCAAACGAATACCATAACTTATGAAACTTGGAAGCGAGCATCATAAGAACGTAAAAAAGCTAGAAAATCAGATGAGAGCAACTCAGAGGCAAAGGACATGGATTGATGCTGATTCATATTATATGGGTTGGTATCGATTCATTAAGCTTACTCATATGAAGTCTTCTCGCATGTCTTCCTACCCTCCATACAAGGGTGCTCGTGTAATATTTTGGCTCAAATCATCCTCCAACTCTTATAAATACCCATCTACCTGCAACATAAATGGCAATACAACTCGAGTGTGAAGTATAATCAAACGAATATCATATCTTACGAAACTTGGAAGCGAGCATCATAAGAATGTAAAAAAGGCCAAAGAAGCAGATGAGAGCAACTCAAAGGCTAAGGATATGGATCGGCACCAATCCATGCCTTATGGGTTGGTACCGATCCATCAAGCTTACTCATATAAAGTGAAGTCTTCTCGCATGTCTTCCTAACCTAAGGTTGTTGGTGCAATATTTTAACTCAAATCGTCTCCAAACTCTTATAAATACTTGTCTACCTGCAACATAAATGGCAACATAGCTCGAGTGCGAAGTACAATCAAGCGAACATCATATCTTATGAAACTTGGAAGCGAGCATCATAAGAACGAAAAAATAGCTAGAAAAGCAGATGAGAGCAACTCAACGGCTAAGGACATGGATCGGTATTGATCCATGCACTATGGGTTGATACTGGTCCATCAAGCTTACTTATATGAAGTGATGTCTTCTGGCATGTCTTCCTACCCTCCATACAAGGGCGTTGGTGCAATATTTTGGCTCAAATCAACCTCTTATATATACTCATCTGCCTACAACATAAATGGAATTTGGATTCTTCCTGCCTACATGTTGCTGAAGTACTTCTCTAACCTTCTTCTTTATCAAATTCAGTTACCAATGAGGCTATTGTGATCTACTCTAAATAGCCTTAGTATTTGTGATAACAAATCCTTGACATCTATTCAACCTCTTATACCAAAACACTTAAGCAAAGGAGAATAAAGCTAATTTTGCTTAAAGCGTAGGGTTAGTTAACAATGAACCACTATAAGTATTATGTTGTTTTATCTTCTCTTTTAAATTCGTTCTTCATTGCTTTGATTAACTATGTTGAATCTATGCAAGATTTGATTTAATCGCCTATAAAACGCTTGCGGTTTCGCTAACATTTGGGGTTGATCCCATTTTTGGCATTAATATTTGATGTTTTCACAGAGAATTTATACATAAGAGAAGATCTAAGTTATTTACCGTAGATCTGCAAGGCCTAGAAGTTAGATCCATAATTAGAGCTTTGGAAGTTTGCCAATTTCTTATTAATTAGGAAGAAAGATGTCTTCAAAGAGAAATCCTACCAAGTCTGAAGGTGGAAGATCTTCTACGACCATTGCAGGGAATGCAAACACGAACCATGTTGATGTGGAAGTTAACATTCAATCTTCCCGTTCAAGTGGATGCTTGGATCTATATGAACAAAAAATGGAAACTGCTCGTAAGACCTTATAAGACATAACAGAAGCATTTTTCCTACTTCCTCCATGAATTGATGCTAGAATTACAAGGAATGGTACAAAATCAGAAGAAAATGTACATTCCATTACTTTTGATAGGCGTAGAAGGAATCAAACTCAAGGGCAGAGAGTGAATGCTACTAATGTATACTGTTGACGGCTAAAATTGTTGTCACACCCAAGAATTCTCGACTACTCACGAATTAGCATTCCGCGTACATAAAATAACAGTGTTGTATGCAAATAACAAAAAAAAAAATAGTGGTTCGGCTCGCATTGAGCCTATGTCCACTTTGAGTGCTTTTGCTGATTTTATTGATTATTGAAGGTTGCAAGTACAAGGCATCATCATACAAATTTTGGCTAAGTAACCGGGAGTTAAATTTTCAATATGCAAAGTCTTAGGAGAAAAATATATGTTCTTCTTCTTCTTTGAATTCTAGGCAGCCATTAATGATGTTCTAAGACCTTGCAGAGCTCTCAAATCATGCAAAATTCAATCCCTTTGAAGAACGAGGAATAGGGTATTTATAGGTAGTAGATTAGGTGGGAGTACGTGAGATTTGAGGACTACAACAATAGATTTCTCCCTCGAAGGTGATATCCTGAATTTCGCATCCCTTTCGAAGCACGTCAGAAGATTTTGTATCCCTCCCGGGGGTTTCAAATTTCGTATCTTGAGAGATATAAAATTCATATCTTGGGGGATACGAAAGTTTCGTATCCCTCTAGGATACGAAATCTCGTATCCCTGTAGGGATACGAAGTACATATCCTAGGGTTAAGCGAATTCATATCCCGAGGGATACGATGAAGAGGTAGGGTTTGTGCTTTAGGGGGTGCAAAGTAGAGAGGAATGCGAAGTGGCTTGTAGTTCGAAAAGTAGGGAGTCGGAGTTTCGGGATGTGAAGGAGGAGAGGGATTCAAAGTTTCGGGAGTCAAAACTCTGGATGGTCAGACTTCGGGAGTTGAAAAGAGGGAAATAAGGGTTGGAGGATTCAAAGTTAGGGATACGAAATCATGGGATTTAAAATCTTTGTGTAAGCCACACTTTGGGAATACAAAAGTGTGTTATGAGGTGTTGTGAGGCTTACGCTCGCACGGCTCCTTTCGAGATTAAATCCTTAGTGTTTTGACGGCACTTTGGGTTATGTTGCCACGCGACGGGCCAAGTCGAGTGGCCTAGTATGCTTTTGGGAACCGGGCCAAAAAACCGTTTAACACTTGCCCCCAAAGCACGTATTGTCTCGACATGATGTGCTTTAATTTAAAATAACTGTCTCTGGGAGCTGGAAAGATCCCCAAGCTACGCCAACCCTTGTTCATGATTATTCCATTGAGTGTGTTGAGAATTCTAATTCTCTGTGTAACACCCCGTAATTTTAAAAGACATTAAAATGATAAACTAAAGCATACATAATTAAATAATGAGATATTAAGTAAAACAGACTGTGCCATTACGTTCGTCTCGAAATTTTGGTCATGATACACACCAAGTTTGCATAAAACGGATATCGGATGAGAAAATTATTAAGGTTAGAAATTTGTATACGTATAAGAGAAATATATGTAAAGAAACATTACCCATAATTCAAAATATTTCGAAAACTAAAGACGGGAAGGTGCGGGAATTCGGCCCGTTGGGGGTCTACCTCATGCCCTATGGATGTCTACCCATGGGTCGACCCATGTCGACCCCGAGGTCGACCCCCCCGGACGAATCTGAACCTGCTGTGTATCCTGGTTTGTTGGCTGATGGCTATATAAAGGACCATAATCCCATTGTTTTATTCATCTAAATCAATGGAGACAATGAGGTGCTGCCCCAACTCGGATTAAAATAGCATATTCTTCTTCGACAACAAGTTAAACATATTCAGAGATCTGTGCTACAACATCTACAATCAATCCTTTGTTCTTTAGATCCAGTCACAGTGAGTTTTAGATATAAACACCTAAAATGTAATCTTGACATGTTTATAAGTTTAGATCTAAGCCAATGCCTGTTAGTAATCTAAATCACAATAGATCTGTCATTACTTGTATACCTAATTTACTGCTTAGATCTCATATGCCTATTCATGATATCCTTATTCTGTTAGTTTGCCTAATCATGTTACAATATGCCTGTTATGTTAGTATAACCAATTCTATCATCATATGCCAGTTTTATTTAATATGTCTGTTCTTGTTCTTTTCTCTCCCTCTTTCCCTTTTTATTTTTATAGCCAGGCTACCTTCGAGCCTAGGCCTATCGCTAAAATATATGAACATAAGAAATTGGAATGATCGGGAATGATAAATTGGGGCATAATTCATATTGTAAAATCATGATTGGGAATTTTGGGCATAATTTGTACCTTGAACTAAAACTTGGGATTTGGGGGCATAATCTATATCTTGATATAAACCTTAATATGGGGCATAACTTGCATCGTGAATTAGATGGGGATTTAGGGCATAATAAACATGAAATTTAGTTAATAATGAGCTTGCCTAGATTTATAGTAATTAGAAACAGTAACCGCGCTTAAACATGAGGTTAGATTACACTTGTAGTAGAAGTCTGCCCGGAACCGCCCGGCATATCCAACGTCCACAAGCGGTGAATCTAATGTGAGGGGTCTAAGTGCATAAATGTACACGTAACGGTGCTAGGACACGAGGTTAAGTCCGACTTGCGGAAGAAGTCTGCCTGGACCCAACCGGCATATCTAGCATCCACAAGTGATAGACTTAACGTGGGAGGTCTAGCGCATTAATAGCTATAAATGAATGGATGGTAATACTTAACTGTTTTGAATCTGCGAGGGTTACATGAACCTATCAACTTAAGTAGGGGTTAAGTAAACTTGCTTGAATCATTGGGAGGGTTAAGTTAATCTTGTTAAATATGTGGGGATGGGCATGGGTTATACATATAAACCCGACAAACTTAACCTGTTGGGGTTATGCAATCTTGTTAAACTAGTAGGCATAACCTGTTGAAATCCTAGTGGTGGGGATGCAAGCCTAGGGGGAAGCTTGTATCATCTGGTGTGGGACCCATATCAGTCAGTAACCTACATTGGTATCAAACAAAAACCCCGAACTAGGTCGGGGTTAGGGCACGCTTACTGAGCTGATTATAAGAGGTCACTTGAGTGAGGGTGTTGACGGTGCGTTCCATTGGAGTCATGTGTATGCATGGGTCCGCTTGCTCGGGAAGATAAGACGATGTGACATCAGTAGATATAGTTGTGCACATCCAACGGGTTGCCGCTTTAGGAAGTGATACATCCTACTGTGGGACCAACACAGGGTATCTACGAGTTAGGGAGCCGATCGATTGGGGGTAATAATTAGGGTACGTCTAGTCTTGCTTGTTCAGGAGCCCATTATTGTCGCTGGGGGTGACACATGTAAGTTCTGTTGGGCTACCAGTTATTGTATGGGGTTAAACCTCTCACTAGAAATACACCTAAGTCTACCATCTTGTACTTGTTAGGATCATCTTGTTCTTGTTATACTAGTATTGGTGCAGAGAAAAGTATTAGAGAAGCACAATATATTATGTTCAGTTTATCCTATTTACCTTGTTATACCTACCTTATGACACAATCATATCACTCTCTAGTGTATATGCTTGTCATGATGCTTTTACTTATTTATATGCCAAAAGTAACTGGAAACGCCAAACTTTATGTCTGACCCATTTTATTTCCTCTTCTCTCTCTTCCCCCCCCCCCCAAAGTTCTCAGGGTGGGAATACTCAAGCTTGATTAGGATTCTTCTTTCATTCCGCTTGGAGCTGCTTAGACATACTGCTTGATTTCATATCTTCTTTTCACTACTATGGCTATATTTTAGGGATTATGCTCTTTTATGTGTTATTGTACTATGATGATAATTTTGGTACAACACAAAAGTTTTTAGGTTTTCAACATTTCAGACTTATTGTGTATTGGGTTTGGACCACGAAGCTTTTCTATTTAATATTTTTTTTAATTTCGCTATTATTTTATATATGTTTGTGATGTTTCTGTTTCTATTTACCTATAACGCTTCACGAAACTTAATGCATTCTGATAAAGAGTGACACTAATGGATGTGGGGTGTCACACTCTGGCTGCTTCTTTTAACATCCAATTCATGTTTACTCATGAAAATAAATGTTATTCATCGACTTGCTTATGTGGAGACATAAATAAGTCGTTGCCGACATAGCGTCGCGTATACGCTCACACGTTTTCACATGATTTCACACAATGCAATCAGAGTTAGAAAATTTAACATAAGTAGTAATTATATAGTCGATCTATGATTGCGCGAGTTGAATTCCGAGGACAATGACGACTTGTGAACTCGATCGTTTGGCGTACGTTCTCGAGTCGTTTAGACTTTACGAACATACATTTGGTTACCAACTCGAATTGGTATCGACTTATCGTTTCGAGAACTCGTACGAGCGGTTGTAACTAGAGTCACAAGTCAAAATTTTCTCGAAGTTAGGAAATTTCATTCTCGTGCTTCTACACACACACACACATATTTGAAATCTCACATCCTAGAACGGGATATGAAATTTTGCATCCCGGTGAGATGCAAAATTTCATATCTCTGAAGGGGTGCGAAATGTCAAAGGGCCTGACCCGATTTCTCCTCCCCCCGTATAAAACCCAAACCCGACTTCCTCCCCACGTTTACCTTGGCTGTTAATTCGCATTGCTGGAACCCGAAATTTGCTGAACCCGAATCTTTGGCATTTTAGGTGGATTTTATATCCTCCCAAATTTGACATTGGATCGAAACCATCTCGACCTCGAGATCAAAGTCCCGTGATTCCATGGCTTTTGAGATGAAGATCTCAAATTTTGATCTCAAAGTCATAGCCTGAGGGGACCTCGAGGAAGAGGGAGTGCGATGGGAGATCAAGAGACGAAGGAATCGGGAGAGGAAAGCGAAGCGATGGAAAAGAAAGAGAGGGAGCCCATCACTTCGCATATCCCTCAGGGATGTAGCTCCTCGCATCATTCAGGGAATGGAGACTCAAATCCTAGGGATGTAAAGTCTCGCATCCTATTGGATGTGAAATTGCATCACGAGGGATGCGAAATTTCACATGACGTAGGACATAGGGTTCTATGTTGTGAGGGATGTGATATTTTGCTTTGCGGAGGGGGTGCGAAGTGAAGTTGGGCCGAAGTGTGATGGAGAGTGGGATTCGAATTTTGTAAGGAGAGAGGGATGCAAAATTTCTCAGAACGGGATGCGAATTTGTTATGGCCTGGGGGATGCAAAATTTCGCATCCCCGGGACTTAAGCGAATTTGAGCCCCATTTTCAACACATCTTGTATTCCTTGTAGAAAACTCAAACCCCAGGTGACCCGTCACTATATTTAAGGCATCTCTATGGCGCTACATGATTGAATCGAACCTAACGTTGAACATAAAAGAGCCGACAATTCATCCTTGCACATAGGATTTAGAGCATAAACTCGAACCATGAACATATGACTGAACTGCCTGACTTTTAGATTCGTTTTCCGATTCCAATCTTGGTTAGCCGTGACTCGATGTGAATCTGACAATATTGGTCGACGACGACGATGGTTATGGTTCTAAGAACTAGTGATCATCGTTGTATCCCAAGTTCTTATATTATAGTCGTATCAACATCTCACTGCACTGCACGTACATGTTAGTTCACACCAACACGAGGGGTACAGGTTATTCAATGCAATGTCTAATGCAGCTATATTAAAAGCATAGCTAGCAATGGAAACAAGATCACCTAAAAAACAACAGGATTTGGAAGCCGAAGCTTCTCAACACTCACCGTCCTAATCTAGGTCGTCAAGCAGTACTTGTTCGAGGGGTAGCAAGCTTGAGACTTCGGAAGAGTACACTCCCTCCCAACTCATAGGTTCGCCAAAGGTACCCGACCAGGGGTACACTCGGAAGGACAACATCAGACAGTTGAGCACTCAGCTGAACCGGTGGTACAAGAAGGGACTGGAGCAATAGAGGAGAATCCTAAAGAGGAAGAGAATGTGGGTATCATGAGGGAAGGCACTCTGCCAACACAGTCAACGACCCGTCGGATTCGATGTCCTCACACAAGGATGAAGTAGCGGTGAGGCGCATGTGTAAGCGGTATAGCATACCCTAGGAAGATGTTTGTGTGCCTCAAGAGGGGGATAGGGTGTATGCCCCTCCAAAAGGATACACTGCCTGGAATAGGCACGCATGTACTTCTGGGTGTATTCCCTGTCCTACGACTTTATTTGGGATATGCGCTGGCGCGGCTTCATCCAAATGTGTACGCCTTCCTCTTCAATACCTGCATTCTCTTCAGGGAATACCTGCACATTTAACCTAACAAAGAGGACATCCGGTATCTTTTCCAACTAAAGAGGAGGACTACTAGCACGCCTTCTCTGTTCTACTTGGAAGCACTGCCCAACACTCAGTTCATCCTTGGGAAATGGAGTAGACTTAGCGTGTTTAAGTATGATTGGTTTTATGTTCGTTGTCCCCTTGGATTTGAGAGTCGATGGTTGGCAGGAATTAAGTGTCTTATCTGCTTTGGGTTTGCAGTCAATCGAGTAGTGAGCCTAAGACTAACTCTGTACTTGTGTAACAAGGATTCCTCCAACACCCACAGGTATCATGTACTAGGAATATCTTGAAGCATTGAGAGATATTCCTGGAGAAGCTCGTTCCACCAAGAATGTCCTGAATGAACAACTGCTTCGCCGAGCGGGTCACTTCCTTCTAATCTACAATGATCCAATCGGCTGTCATCGGCGGCAGAGGAAAATCAGAATCTGAGGGAGGAGAGAGTCCTCTGGACCGCAAAAGGAAGTTGCCCCCTATTGTTTTCAAGCGACACAAGGCAAGACTCAAGAAGGAACCAGTGGGGACGATGCAGGTGATGAGGAGATTGCTATTAGAGAGGAGGGAATGTCTCCCACTTTGTTCTGTCTACGACAGTTGAGACGAGGAAGGAAGTGTCATCCAGACAGGCTTCTCCAATTACTACCTCTGGGACAATCGCGTCGCTGGAGATGGTAGGTTAGCTTGATAATCCGAATAAGATTCTGATTGGCGTTACAATGTCTTGGCCTAGCGGCACAAGTATAGAAAAATTTTCACTAACCATTGGGGAGACCGCTCCTTCGAACAGGCCTATATCTGGTCTGTGAAGAGAACACTTAGGACACACACTCATAAACACTGCATAACACAACATTTGTTTTTGTGGGTAGAGCATTCAAGTCTAACCTAGAATCTGTTTCGTACAGGTGAAATGGTTCGATAAGGTGATAGGTACAGAGGTCGAGGATCTGGGGACCACCAGCCTAAGAGGAGCAGGCTTATGAGGAGTTTTAAAAGAAACACTTAATTGTTTATAGAGCCCCTTCACTTTTATGACCGTGGCGGTGAGCATCGTCACAGAGATCGACCTCGACGTTCAGAATCCCCTCCATCCACCACTCGGTCGTCTAGTATAGATTCAAGGTTGGACACAGCTAGCACCAGGCAGTCGCATTGATAATCCCTCTTTACATTCCACCCTCAGTTTGATGGCCCACCCCGAACTAATCAGACATTTCCCCGAAATGCATTGTGCCAATACCCGACTAACACGAGATGGTCGTCAAAAGGGTTAAAATGATGAATTACCAAAGAACCTGTAGTATATCTCATAACACATGGAATAAAATATAATAATAACATAACTTGATATTAAACAGGTGAGACAGTATATAAGCTGAAAACTAAACCATATCCATTAGAGTAGTGGAATCCAAAACACAGCTTCATATCTAATTATTACAACTTCAAAATACTGTCTCTAAAAGGAAATAAAAGAGGTACACTATAATGCCAAAAGCAGTGACCAGCAACAACACAAGGAGAATATATATAATACGTGGAAGCCTCCTGCTCGTCTCTGGACATCTACTCGTGCATAACCCCCTGACCTGCCTTTAGTCTGCTCGTTTAGGAGCACCCATAGTAATAAGAAGAGACATAAAACTCTGGGTCAAACGAAAGTCTGGTGTGAGCAATAACAAATCTATACCACTAAATAAAGCAATAATAGGTATAAATAATCATACTTGACTCGGACCTGCAACCAAAAAGTTAGCACAACAAGATGTACAATACTCTAAGGTAAACACTAACATAGAGTGTAAAATGGAAGTGTGCGTGCAATGGTGATAGCAAACATCAAACATAGCAATCATTCTCACATCTCTCACTTAGTGCGTAAAGCATACGATATCCACCACTTTGATCACCAAATCCATTTGGGGCCATGACGGGTCCATGCTGCATTGGACTCTGTACAACTATTGCCATGACTATGCCTTTCTGGTCTATAATCAATAATCCTACCCAGTCTATAAACTTCCCTGGCTTTGGGGTGTGGTTCAACGAGTCCACACATCACTGGCTCTGGTTCGTCTACATGCTTCCTCTCTCAACGGTGAACCAAAGTTATAAATATCGATAACCCCTTTGCACACGTCCCGTAGCAAAGGCCCAACCTAGAAGTTAACTTGTTGGTTCCCATTTGGATCCTGAGCGATAACTTCCCACTTAGACTTCCTTTGCATCTCGGGTTTTGGTCTAATTGGAGTTAGTCTTCAGAAGAGTTCACGATCGTCGTCACGTGGTAGAAGCTCAAATCCAATTCAGTTCGGGGTCACCATCACGGCTCAACTCGTGGTCATCATCGGCTCGTGATCGCCATCGCTCGTGATCGCCATCGCTCGTGGTCACCATAGGGGTCGTGGTCACCCTGGGGTCGTGGTCACCCTGGGGTCGTGGTCACTTAGGGGTTGTGGTCACCATGGGGTCATGGTCACCATGGGGTCGTGGTCACCATGGGGTCGTGGTCACCATGGGGTCGTGGTCACCTTGGGGTCGTGGTCACCATGGGGTCATAGTCACCCTGGGGTCGTGGTCACCATGGGGTCATGGTCACCATGGGGTCATGGTCACCATGGGGTCGTGGTTACCCTCGGTTCGTGGTCACCATCTGCTCGTGGTCAACATCTGCTCGTCGTCGTCGTCGTATCATCGTCACCATCGGCTTGTGGCACCCCCTCTTGGCAGCTCATGACCTTCTCCTTTTGGCGGTTCATGACCTTCCCCTCCTTGCGGTTCGTGACAACCCCTCATGGTGGTTCGTGACCTTCTCCTCTTGTCGGTTTGTGACACCCCTTCCTGGCGGTTCGTGACCTTCTCCTCCTAGCGGTTCGTGACCGTGGCCACCATTAGGAACTGAAACCCTGCAGTTTTTCCAGCAAGCTAATTTTGCCAAACGACGGCGTTTTCGGCCATTCTAACTTTCCTATGCAATCACAAAACATCCTATACAGTAGTAGTAACATGTAGAATCAACAAAAAACATCAAAATAATGATTTTATATGTTAATTTAGATCAAACATACCCAAAACCATGATTTTTCCCTTGACCATGTGATTTTCCCCTTAACCATGTCTAACTATAGGATTAACAAACTTAATCTAAACTGACCCAAATTCATACCAGCGACATAAAATATGATTTTAGAATTTTTACATATATTTCCATACTTTTATGATGTATGATTTCGCTAATTATACACCCCTAATTAGTGTATAAACATGTAAATCACGCATATTAGCCAAAAATAAATGTTAGATCTGAAACTGTTACTGATTTGGCTCGGATTCAAATGTGGTGCAGCAGCCCTAACTCTAATTTGGTGTTAATCCGACTTGATTTGATGTAGATTTGATCAATTAGTGATTCGAAAGTGATTAGAGAGAGATTTGGAAGATGGAAGCCATGATTAGGGTGAGAGAAATGTTTGTGACGACTAGAAAAATGAAAGGATATGATTCTCCAACTCCTTTCAGCCTCCCATAACCCTAATCCCGAAATGGGTTATGGGCCTAGCTGCTAATCACTTAATTAAGCCCAATTATGCTGTTTTTCCATCTTCAAATCTTATTTCAGCCATATCTCCCAAACGGTAAGTCCGTTTGATTAATGAGACCACTCTACGGAATGGGAAACCATCATTTGAATCCAATGGAAGTAGTTTTAGGTCAAAACTCCTTACCAATCAAAAGTTATAGGTGAAACAAGATTCACTAAGGGCAAAATGGTCATTTAAATTTCAGCAAAAATCGTGAATGTGGGAAATGACCCCAATAGTCGCTTACCAAAGTTACACGACCATATGACTTCGTATGAAAATAAAATAAATATTCTACGATCTTCCGATACGTAGAATGCAGGTCTTTACCCTCTTCCCCCCTTAAGAAATTTCGCCCCCGAAATTCTTTAACCAAGAAAACATACAATGGTGTCCCTCATGCCTATCAGCCATTTACAAACAATCAAACATACATAATAACACAACAAGCCTATCCTAGCATGCAGTTTACTAACAATGGAATAACTATATCGCGATTAAAATCTTACCAAGTAAAGAGCTCTGGATACGGCTTCCTTATGTTCTCCTCTGATTCCCAAGTACAATCATTCCCATTATCACCCCATTGGATCTTAACCAGTTTCACTATCTTCCTCCGAAGTTGCTTCGTATCGTGTCCAGCAATACGAACCGGTCTGCAATTTCCAACTACCTCGGATTCGACCTCGACATCATCCAATTGATCTGGTGAAATAGTTATATCAGAATTGTGCACGAACTTCCTTAACTGAGAAACATGAAATACGTTGTGCACTTTTGGTCAGTCGATCCACAATCACCCAAATACTATCATGACCCGACCAGTCCTTGTTAAACCATCAATGAAATCCATTGAGACTTGTTCCCACTTCCATTCGGGAATTTCCCACAATCGTAACACACCACTAGGCTTCTTTTGCTCGGCTTTAACTAACTGGCAATTCATGCACTTAGGTCTGACATCATATCCCGCGATGTACTCTAGTGCTTCCATTCTAGAAACATAGCCCCCAAATTGGCATGCCTCCTACTTAATGCATCAGCTACGGCGTTGCTCTTCCCGGGTGTGTATGCGATATTGAAATCATATGAAGCCAAGAACTCTAACCATCTCTGCTGACGAAGATTTAAATCCTTTTGAGAGAAAAGATACTTTAGTGATTTATGATCGGTAAGCAACTCGAATCTTTCTCCCAAGAGATAGTGTCTCCACATCTTTAATGCAAACACGATTACCGCCACTTCCAAATCATGGGTAGGATATCTTTTCTCATGCGGTTTTAGCTGCCGACTAGCATAAGCTACAACCCTACCTCCTTGCATCAGTACAACACCTAGTCCGATACCACAGGCATCGGTGTATACCGTCATCTCTTCGTTCCCTTTAGGAATAACTAACACTGGTGCCCACGTTAACTTCTCCTTTAGGTTCTTAAATGCATTCTCACACCTTTCGTCCTAAGCAAAAGCTTGGTTCTTCTTGGTCAACTGAGTTAGCGGCGTCGCTATCTTGGAGAAGTCTTGGATAAACTTACGATAATATCCAGCTAACCCCAAGAAACTTATCATGCCCGTTGCACTCTTGGCATAGACCAATCTTGCACCATAGCCACCTTCGCAGGATCCACGACAATACCATTCTCTGAAACAACATGGCCCAAGAACCTCACTTCCCTCCTCCAGAAGTGACACTTAGAAAATTTCGCTTTCAATTGGTGTTTCCTCAACAACTGAATCACTGTGCTCAAATGTTCCTTGTGTTCTTCCTCTGTCCTCAAATAAACCAAGATATCATCCACGAACACAAGAACAAACTTATTTAATTGATCCCTGAAAACCCTATTCATAAGATCCACAAAATATGTGGGTGCATTGGTCAACCCGAATGGCATGACCAACCACTCATAGAATCCGGACGGGGTCCAAAATGCCGTTTTAGGTATACTCTCAACTGCTACTCGAAGCTGATGAAATCCTGTCACGAGATTCAACCGGGAGAATACTCTTGCTCAATCTAGTTGATCAAACAAATCATTTATCCGTAGAAGAGGATACTTATTCTTCCTAGTCACCTTGTTCAACTCGTGGTAGTCCACACATAAGCGAAGGGAACCATCGGCCTTAGTAGCAAATACAACTGGTGGTTCCCACTGGGAACCACTTTTTTGGATGAATCCCTTCTTCAAAAGATCGCCTACTTGCACTTCGATCTCTCGCTGCTCCCTTGGCGCCATACGACGAAGTGGCATCACTATAAGTCTGGCATCTTTCACTAAATCAATCCGAAACTCGATCTCTCGGTGTGGTGGAAGTCCGATCACTTCCTCAAAGATGTCCGGATACTCGCCAGTAATAAGCACATCTAATAACTCATCATGAAGGATGTCGAGAGAATTTAGAAAACTAGCGATCACCACATCTCTAGGTAGGCAACCCGATACACCCTCCGCCCATGATCCGTTCTAATGGTCACCGAAGACCCCTCATAGTCTACCACCACCCCATACCTTTGGAGCCAATCGACTCCCAGAATAATGCCAAACCCAGTAAAGCCCAAAACAAATCAATCACAAGCAAACACACATCCATGAATCGATAAGACCAAATTACGACAAATCATACAAAGGCTAGTCGAACCACCAATCGGGTTCGTCACAACTAAAGGTCTATCGACAATCTCGGGTTCCAATTCCAACCTATCTACCGGGTCACTAGATACGAAGGAATGGGAAGCCCCGTATCAAACAATACTCGAACTGGAACATCATAAATAGAAAGCATACCTTGAATAACGACACCCTTTCCCTTCTCTACCATAGTTGGGGCATTCGACAAAGAAGGAACAACGTTAATAACATACGTTGTCACGATCTGCTTCTCCTTAGGGGGTTGCAGGCATTCATTCTTAAAATGTCCCACTTAGTCACAGTTGAAGCACTTCCTCTCCTCTGGCTTTGCTTGAAAATCTCTAACATAGTGGCCTTTCTTGCCGCAGCCAAAGCATTCGATATCTTTCTTATTCTTCTTTTTCTAACCATCCTTGGTCTGGTTTTGTTTCCTCTTATTCTGGTAATTCTTCTTTCCTTCACCGCTTGCCTGCGGTTTTGGCTCCTTTGCAGATGTAATAGCAACCTCGGTCTTCATCTTAGGGTAAAGGCTCTCCGATCTCAGTGCCTTCCCCACAATAGATTCAAATGTCTTGTCGATATGGTTTATAAGTCTTTTCCCAAGTACCCATCTAGGCCAGTTATGAACTTCTCGTTCTTCCTCTCGACAATATCGATAAGAGATCATCCATATTTCGATAAGGTATCCAATTCAGCAATATATTCCGAGACTGCCCTACCATTCTGCTTAAGTTCCACAAGTTTCCTAAACAATTCTGATTTCTGAGCAGTTGGAATAAACTTGTCACTGAAGCAAGTCTTAAACTGATCCCAAGTAACTTGATCCTCGGGAGTGGTCGCTTTAATAGTATTTCACCAATTCATTGCCCGTCCTTGAGGCTGACGTAATGCTAGCTTTCTCTTCATTGCATCACTGATCCCCAAATCCTCGAAGATGCGCTCACAACTATCAAGCCAATCCTGAACCTCCGTTGCCGATTTCGTTCCATGGAATGACTTCTCACTAAGACAAGTATAATACTTGTTCAGGTTTGCGAAATCGGCTCTAGGCGCCTGCACTACTGCACCATCACCATTAACAGCATTAGGAACTGCTCCCTGAGCATCACTAAGCATTTCCCGTATGAAGGAAGTAAACATCGTCCTCATATCAGAGACATTCCCATTATTGGCCCCTGAACACGCTCCCTCTTCAACTCCTGATGCAGGGTTCTTCATCGTAATCCTTGTATTTTGGCTCATCGTTCAATATGTAAAGAGAAAATGATTAACCACCTCTGTAGTAGTGCCCGTGCAGTGCGACTTCATCCTTAGATATACCAATATTACATATATATAGTTTTTGAAAACCAAAATATCACAAATACACACTCTCATATACGTATACTATCTCTCCCTAGTGTCTTCCCCTAGGTTGAACTACGCAACCTAAGCTCTGATACCAAGTGTGTCAGCCCACCCCGAACTAATCAGATATTTCCCCGAAATGCGTTGTGTCAATGCCCGACTAGCATGAGATGATCGTCAAAAGGATTGAAATGATGAACCACCAAAGAACCTGCAGTATATCTCACAGCGCATGGAATAAAATATAATAATAACATAACTTGATATAAAACAGGCGAGACAGTATATAAGCTGAAAACTAAACCATATCCATCAGAGGAACGGAATCCAAAATACAGCTTCGTATCCAATTATTACAACTTCAAAATACTGTCTCTAAAAGGAAATAAAAGAGGTACACTACTAATTCCCAAATCAGTGACCATCAACAACATATGAAGAATATATATAGTATATGGAAGCCTTCTGCTCGTCTCCGGATAGCTAATCGTGCATAACCACCTAACGTGCCTCTAGTCTGCTCGTTTAGGAGCACCCAGAGTAATAAGAAGAGACATAAAACTCTAGGTCAAACGAAAGTCTGGTGTGAGCGATAACAAATCTATACCACTAAATAATGGAATACCAGGTATAAATAATAATACCTGACCTAGTCCAGCAACCAAAGAGTTAGCACAACAAGATGTACAATACTTTAAGGTAAACAATAACATAGATTGTAAAATGGAAGTGTGTGTGTCATGGTGATGACAAACATCAAACATAGCAATCATCCTCACATCTCTCACTTAGTGCGTAAAGTATAGATATCCACCACTTTGATCACTAAATCCATTTGGGGCCATGACGGGTCCATGCCACACTGGACTCCGTACAACTATTGTCATAACCATGCCCTTTTGGTCTATAATCAATAACCCTACCCAGTCCAAACTTCCCTGGCACTGGGGTGCGGGTCAACTAGTCCACTCATCCCTGGCTCTGGTTCGTATACATGCCCCCTCTCTCAACGGTGAACCAAAGTTATAGTAATCGATAACCCCTTTGCACACGTCCCGCAACAATGCCCAACTTTAGAAGTTAACTCGTTGGTTCCCATCTGAATCCTAAGCGATAACTTCCTATTTCGACTTCCTTTGCATCTCGGGTTTTGGTCTAATTGGAGTTTCCCTTCAGAAGAGTTCACGATTTATCATCACGTGGTAGAAGCTCAAATCCAGTTTGGTTCAGGGTTACCATCACGGCTTGATTCGTGGTCATCATTGGCTCGTGATCACCATGGGGTCGTGGTCGCCATAGGGGTCGTGGTCACTATGGGGTCGTGGTCACCCTGGGGTCGTGGTCACCATCTGCTCGTTGTCACCATCTAGTCTTCTTCATCTTCATCTCATCGTCACCGTCGGCTCATGGCACCTCCTCCTAGCGGTTCACGACCTTCTCCTCTTGTCGATTCGTGTAACAACTCGTATTTTTAAATAACAAGTTATAACATAAACCAAGGAAGAATTAAATGATAAAATCCGAATCAAGGGAAACGGGTTGTACCATTGCGTTCGTCTCGGAAAAATACGCAAAATAGAGTCCGAGTTTTCGAAAATCGGAGTCCGTATGACCAAGTTATGGCCCGTCAAAGTTTTCAGAAAATTTCAAGTTCAAAAACAGTTCAAATTTGAATTCAGAATTCAAATTCAGCCAAGCAGAAGAGGCGGGAAAAATTCCCGCCACCCCCAAGTCGACCGGGGAGTCGACTTGGGAGTCAACACACCCCAGGCTGTGTCGACTGCCCAGTCGACACCCCTGTCAACTTGGGTGGTCGGCCAGTCTGGCCTGGGTGCACCTGACTTGTTTCTCAGGACATGTTTGGAGGCTAGTGACGTGAATTGATGGCCCAGATCTGAACTAGGGTTAATCCTATGGCCTAAACTAACTTAATCTTCTATAAAAAGACCCTAAGACCTAGCCTAAACCCTCATTAATCATTCCTACAACTAAACTATGCCAAAATGTTTCTTGATCATGGCCTCCATCTTCATATCATGGCCTCCATCCTCTTCATGAAAATTTGAGTGTCCTAAGCTAGTAAAAGAGCCACCTTTCTTCATCAAAACAAGGATCTTTCTTCATACAAATCAAAGGAGCTTATTGTTTCTCAAAACAACTTGGAGCTTATATGCGATTGGGGTTTTTTAGAGTTGCTAGTGGCTTCGTCTCAATCTTATTTTATTTCATAGGTCTTCATAGCATTGTAAGCCCTATTCTACTCTTAGATTCTAACTATGAAGTTAAATATGACATGTTGCAAGTTTGAGTTTGAGCCTAAGTATGATTTGTGCTTTGATTCTATCATGTTATGCATAGATTTATTCTATGCATGTTTGTAAAGCTATCACCTTGACTTTGTGCGTAGAAAGCTATGAGCTTTGATTTGAAATGTTGCATAAAGCAACATAGAAACTCTCATAACCCTTACGTTATCTTGCATATGATGTTATATGCGAATCACTAGCTATCATCCTATGTCATTTATGGCCATGTTTCACCTATTATGCTAAGGTTGATATCATGCATGTTTTGAGGCTTATAATGTAATATGCAAGTTTATGAACACATTTGCCTCATATGCCACCATGTTTAACTTGTGGCCAAACCTTAACCCCTCATGTTCCTTAATATGCTTGTGGCCAAACCACCCTAATGATATTATGCATGCTTGTGGCCAAACTACCCTTATGCTATTATGCATGCTTGTGGCCAAATCACCCTTATGCTATTATGCATGCTTGTGGCCAAATCACCCTTATGCTATTGTGCATGCTTGTGGCCAAATCACCCTTATGCTATTATGCATGCTAGTGGCCAAATCACCCTTATGCTATTTGATATGTTTGAGGCCAAGACACCTTTTATGCTATCATACATGTTGAGGCCATATGCTAGTATGTTGAACCCCTTTTGGCCTCAAATATCACCATGTTTGACTTGTGATAGACTTTGCCACCTTATGCCCACCTTGTCATATTGTTATGTTCCCTCTTTGATCTATTTGCGTTGATGCGAATTTACGTGCGATGGGAATACGTTATGGGTAGTTGGGCAAACTTAAATAACATGAAAACATGACTTGAAAATATGACATGAAAGTTTGACATGTGTTTATGCTTGAAAACATGAACGTGGACATGACATGTAGAAAACATGGAAGTGGCCAACTCGAGGTTGAGTTTGTAGCATAAATCTACCCGGAACCGACCGGCTTAACTAGTGGCTACAAACAATAGGACCCAATGTGAGTAGTTGGTCGCATCGCACTTAAAACCTGAGGTTAGACTAGGTTGTGGTGTAAAGCTACCCGGACCCGCCCGGCTTAACTAGTAACCACAACAAAGTCTAATGTGAGAGGTTGGGGTGCATTAAGTTAATTAATGCCACATGATAGGGTTAAGTCATGGACCGCTTGAATACTTAACCAATTAAACACGATGGATTGGTAGGGTTAAGTCATGGACTACTTGAATACTTAACCAATTAAACACGATGGATTGGTAGGGTTAAGTCATGGACTACTTGAATATACTTAACCAATTAAACATGATGGATTGGTAGGGTTAAGACATGGATTACTTGAATACTTAACCAATTAAACCCGATGTATTGATAGGGTTAAGTCATGAACTGCTTGAATACACTTGACCAACTCAATACATGGTTAGGATAGGGTTAACCACACTTAACCCGCTTGAAATCCTAGTTACGTGGTCCTTTTCAGCAGTAAACCACTTGGAAGTATCATGGGTACCCTGGACTAGGCTAGGGTGGGGCACGATTAGTGGACTGATTGTAAGAGACCAAAAGAGACGACTGAAGGGTGCACCGGTTGTTCAGGCGGACCATGGTCGTGCACATTAAGTCCGGAGTTGAACATGGGCACCAGTAGGTTTAGACTGTGCGTGCTTGAATTGTGTCTGTGGTTTACACCTTGGGGCTGGATACACCCTGGGGTGGACCTTGTACAGTTAACTACATTCCACGATTAAGTCGTATGACACCGATACATGACGAGTTAGGCTTATAGGGAGCCGATCGACTAGACCGAGTAGTTGGACCTTGATTCAGGTCACCTCATGATATTGGGCCAGCTTTGGGCCAAGGGATCATTTCTTGTTTATACTTGACATGGTTTGGAATACTAGTACACACTTGGTGCAACTTAACCTTGTATATGCGATGCCACACTTGATCTATCTTGTTAACTTTTCACCATGCCAGTTATCACCCTATGTTTCATCTCTGTTTTACATGTCTAGTTAACTTTATTAGTTTTTATACTAATAGTAGGTAGGACTTACCAATCTTTTTGACTGACCCATTTTCTTTTGCCTCTTTTCTTCCGTTCCCCCCCCCCCCCCCCAGGTTCTCAGGGTGGGAACACTAGCACCTAACTGGATCTTTAGCTTTCTTACTGGATAGCTCATGTACGGTTTGGACTTGAGCTCGCTTTGGCTTACCACATCTACTTTGGGGATAGTTTACTTTATGTTATTTCCAGTTTTCAGTTTATGTTTTCTAGACTTGTAGTAGTTGGAAAATAATGACTCAGTACTTTGATGTAATTTGACTATGGTTTTGAAATAGTAATTTTATCCGCTGCTTTACTTACTCTGTTTTACTTATATGTTCTGTCTTGTGATATCTTCATGCATGTTTACCTCGTTTAACGCCCCTCCAAAGCTAGTGCGCTTGCAAGAGTGACCCTGGCGGAGGTGGGGTGTTACATTTGGTATCAGAGCATAAGGTTTACGAGATTGGACAAAAGTTTTTTTTTTAAAAACTTACCTTTCGGAAAACTATTTTCAAAACCAATTAAGTATTTTCCAAGAAAAGTCTAGTTCATTTTAAAAGGCTATTCCCCAAAAGCGATTAGCACTATCCTTTGTTTCCTCGTTCTCAATCTATCTTTTTCTTCGTTTCAGTATGGCCGATAATTTTGCCATTCTGGAGGGCATACCAGTACCTATTTGGTTTAGAAGGTACATGGAGGCAAGAGCGAATGAAGCCGGCCCCCTAGACATTCCTCCTCCTTCCCCCGTGGCTAACATTCCTCCCCCTTCCGTAGCTGAGGTTCCTCCTCCTCAGCATCCACAAGCGGATTTCGCAAAGATTTGCAAGGACTTTAAGGCGATGGGTGGCAAGAATTTTATTGGGACGGAGAATTTTGTTGAGGCAAGAAACTGGTTAAAGGGAACTGAAGACCTCTTTGCTATCTTTGATGTGGAAGACCGTAGGAAAGTTTTGTTGGTGGTATGGTTATTGAAAGAGGAAGCTGCATATTGGTGGGTAGTCACCACCACTACTAGGCCAATTCAGACTTGGGACGACTTTAGGAGAAGGTTTGGGCTGAGGTTTCTATCATCGACAGAAGAGAACCTTCAGATGGAGAGGTTCCTATCACTAAAGCAATGGGACATGACCGTTAGGGAATACGTCGATAAGTTTAATCAACTTGCTCAATTCGGTCTAGACTTGATTAACACATCTCAGAAAAAGGCCCTACGCTTTGCTCTAGGATTGAATGAGCCATTGCGCGGTTTGGCCATGTCTCATATACCCATAGGGGCGACTTTCGAGAGTTTGGTGAATATGGCCCTGCTTCAAGAGGAAGATAAGGGTGGCAAGAAGGAGGTCAAGGCAAATGAGTCTCAAGGCGAGAAGGTAGATTCCAGAAAAGGAGGCAAGAACAACAACAGCAAGGACAACAAGTCAAGAGAAAGGAGGAAGTGCAACTTCTGTGGGATTACTGGGCACATAGCCAAAGACTGTAGGAAGAAGAAAAGGAAGTTGGGAGAATGCTTTCATTGTGGAGAGTCTGGACACTATAGTAAGGATTACCCGAAAAAGTGAGGACAAGGAAAAAGGCAAACTCAGCGAGCAGGACCCTCTGGAGGGCAGTTGCAGGCTCCCCTCGCTCTTCCAGCTTTGGATCGAGGTAGTGTTTCTATAGAAAGTCATGTTTACATTCCTGATTTCCCTGTTCGTACCTTATTTGATTCTGGCGCATCGCATAGTTTTATTCTTGATCTTGTTGAAAGTTTGCACCTAAGTACTAGTCTAGTTGAGAATCCCGTTAGTATTTCAAATCCGATTGGGGGTTCCGCCCATCTATCTGCGATTTGTATGGATTTGAAAATCTCTATCTTGAGCGTAGAATTCATGCGTTATTCTTATATTCTCGGGTTTATGGGATACGGGTTGATTGTGGGCGTGGATTGGTTGTCCGGTTATGGAGCCATTCTTGACTTCAAACATAGGGTTGCGAGGCTCATGACTCGCCTCGGTAATACCCTCGAAATCTCGTGTGACCTTTAGGGCTCCGTCATGATTAGTTATCTAGAACCCCTTGGCACTTTTATTGGAAATTTGTAATCCAATCGAGTAGTGTTCGCCACTAAGGCGGATAGTCCATTTCGCTTAAGCATGGGTTAGAGAAATCACCCTAGTAAGTACATTTGGCAACGTGGATTGGCATTTGTTTTCAAGAGATAGTTCTTCTGCGTGGAATACCATAAGGTATGTAAACGAGATCCAGGATTCACTAACGAATTTTGGAAAGCTTGCAGGAAACCATGAGCACGCAGTTATGTTTAAGCCAAGTATTTTAGGAAAAGAATAAGTGGAAGTGGAACGAGAGGCAACGGTGAAATGAGTTCTAACTCATATTTTGGAAATAAGAATTAAGAGCTATGAAATTGTGAAGTTAAAAGACGGTCAAGGCACGATGGGATTAAGCACAAGAAAATGCGGCTTAGAAGATTGAAGACTAGATACGCGCATTATATCTCTTTCTAAGAGTATATCCTTGATCCCAATTATTCTGTAGAGCTTACTCGCATGCTATCTTTTAAGTATATCCTCTCGGTCCTATTCTCAATTTTAGTTCTGTTGCAAACCCCATAAGGAGTATGACTCGCCTGTTTGTGATTTATAGTTGGGGTGAAGATGTCCATTAAGATGACCAAACTATTTGGGCTTTATGAGATATGGGTCATAGTTAATAGACTTACGAAGAGCACCCATTTCATTCCAGTAAAGAACAAGAGGACTGTATCAGGTTTAGCATCTGTTTATCTTCGAGAGATAGTGCGATTGCATGGAGTTCCTTCCAGCATAGTTAGCGGTCGTGACCCAATCTTCACCATCTAGTTCTAGAATAGTTTGCAAGAAGCGATGGGTACGCGATTGAATATAAGTACAGCCTATCACCCCCAGACGGATGGCCAAACCGAGAGGGTGAATAGAGTGCTAGAAGATCTTTTGAGACTTTGTGTTCTTGACTTTGGTGGTACTTGGGAAGACCACCTTCCTCTTGTAGAGTTTGCTTATAATAACAGCTATCAGAAAAGCATAGGAATGGCACCATTCGAAGCTTTGTATGGGAGGTCGTGCAAGTCACCAACATGTTGGTGGGAGACGATGGATAAGCTTATAATTGGGCCCGACATGATACGGGATACCTCCGAGGAAGTTGAATTGGTGAGAAGACGGATGAAAACGGCCCAAGACAGACAGAAATCCTATGCAGACAAGCGAAGGACAGACTTAGAATTTAAAGTTGGAGATATGGTCTTTGTGAAGATTTCTCCTTTGCGAAATGTGGTTCATTTTGGAGTAGTTGGGAAGCTGACACCAAGGTTCGTAGGACCCTTCCCTATTATAGAAAGAGTTGGGAAGATGACTTATAAGGTGGAGTTGCCCGAGAAGCTGGCCGGAGTTCACAATGTTTCTCATGTCTCGCATCTCCGAAAGTGCCTACATGAGTCAGCCAAGGTAGTTGAACCAAGTATTCTTGAAGACATGGAAGTAGAGAAAGAGGCAACCCTGAGGAGAGCTCCGTTTCGTATCTTGGGAACGGAGATCAAGAAGCTGAGGGATCGAGAATTCAAGTTAGTAAAGGTTCAGTGGAGTAAAGCCGACGAAGATGCAACTTGGGAAACCGAGGAGAAGATGCGTGGGCTTTATCCATTTCTTTTTGAGGGTACATTCTCAATCTCTTTTCCTAGTTAGCATATCTTTCTTTTGCTATCCATGTTTATCTTGTTATCTCGTTAACCTTGTCATGAGAACCTTAGGTAGAAACCCTTTGGATGAAACATGTATTTGAAACATGTTATGCTTGATGTTTGCAAGTGTTTGCAAGTGGATACTCGTGGATGCATGATACACATTAGGCACTAAGATCGGCTCACACACTTTCATATTGCATATGCATGAGTGCTTATACTTATTCATGGATGGAACTTGTTATGCTATCACGTGGATGTTGCATATGGATGAATGTTATGTGCACTCATATAGAGATTATAAATTATGCTAGGAATTTGCATACATATGGACTCATTTCACTAACATACTTTGCATTAAGGAGGTTTACTGAATCAGTAACCCCCTGATTTTCGCATTAGATAAGTACATATACACAAACCTCTGCATATGATCATACAACATTTAGAATCTTTTAAGGACAATGTTTACTTGTGGATGATGTTTTGAGTAGATGGATGATGGATGGTAGGATATATTCTTCCAAACTTGAAGATTTCGGGGACGAAATCCTTTAAGGAGGGGAGAATGTAACAACTCGTATTTTTAAATAACATGTTATAACTTAAACCAAGGCAGAATTAAATGATAAAATCCGAATCAAGGGAAACGGGCTGTGCCATTGCGTTCGTCTCAGAAAAATACGCGAAATAGAGTCCGAGTTTTCGAAAATCGGAGTCCGTATGACCAAGTTATGGCCCGTCAAAGTTTTCAGAAAATTTCAAGTTCAAAAACAGTTCAAATTTGAATTCATAATTCAAATTCAGCCAAGCAGAAGAGACGGGAAAAATTCCCGCCACCCCCAAGTCGACCGGGGAGTCGACACACCCCAAGCTGTGTCGACTGCCCAGTCGACACCCCTGTCGACTTGGGTGGTCGGCCAGTCTGGCCTGGGTGCACCTGACTTGTTTCTCAAGACATGTTTGGAGGCTAGTGACGTGAATTGATGGCCCAGATCTGAACTAGGGTTAATCCTATGGCCTAAACTAACTTAATCTTCTATAAAAAGACCCTAAGACCTAGCCTAAACCCTCATTAATCATTCCTACAACTAAACTACGCCAAAATGTTTCTTGATCATGGCCTCCATCTTCATATCATGGCCTTCATCCTCTTCATGAAAATTTGAGTGTCCTAAGCTAGTAAAAGAGTCACCTTTCTTCATCAAAACAAGGATCTTTCTTCATACAAATCAAAGGAGCTTATTGTTTCTCAAAACAACTTGGAGCTTATATGCGATTGGGGGTTTTTAGAGTTGCTAGTGGCTTTGTCTCAATTTTATTTTATTTCATAGGTCTTCATAGCATTGTAAGCCCTATTCTACTCTTAGATTCTAACTATGAAGTTAAATATGACATGTTGCAAGTTTGAGTTTGAGCCTAAGTATGATTTGTGCTTTGATTCTATCATGTTATGCATAGATTTATTCTATGCATGTTTGTAAAGCTATCACCTTGACTTTGTGCGTAGAAAGCTATGAGCATTGATTTGAAATGTTGCATAAAGCAACATAGAAACTCTCATAACCCTTACGTTATCTTGCATATGATGTTATATGCGAATCACTAGCTATCATCCTATGTCATTTATGGCCATGTTTCACCTATTATGCTAAGGTTGATATCATGCATGTTTTGAGGCTTATAATGTAATATGCAAGTTTATGAACACATTTGCCTCATATGCCACCATGTTTAACTTGTGGCCAAACCTTAACCCCTCATGTTCCTTAATATGCTTGTGGCCAAACCACCCTAATGATATTATGCATGCTTGTGGCCAAATCACCCTTATGCTATTATGCATGCTTGTGGCCAAATCACCCTTATGCTATTATGCATGCTTGTGGCCAAATCACCCTTATGCTATTGTGCATGCTTATGGCCAAATCACCCTTATGCTATTATGCATGCTAGTGGCCAAATCACCCTTATGCTATTTGATATGTTTGAGGCCAAGACACCTTTTATGTTATCATACATGTTGAGGCCATATGCTAGTATGTTGAACCCCTTTTGGCCTCAAATATCACCATGTTTGACTTGTGATAGACTTTGCCACCTTATGCCCACCTTGTCATATTGTTATGTTCCCTCTTTGATCTATTTGCGTTGATGCGATTTTACGTGCGATGGGAATACGTTATGGGTAGTTGGGCAAACTTAAATAACATGAAAACATGACTTGAAAATATGACATGAAAGTTTGACATGTGTTTATGCTTGAAAACATGAACGTGGACATGACATGTAGAAAACATGGAAGTGGCCAACTCGAGGTTGGGTTGAGTTTGTAGCATAAATCTACCCGGAACTGACCGGCTTAACTAGTGGCTACAAACAATAGGACCCAATGTGAGTAGTTGGTCACATCGCACTTAAAACCCGAGGTTATACTAGGTTGTGGTGTAAAGCTACCCGGACCCGCCCGGCTTAACTAGTAACCACAACAAAGTCTAATGTGAGAGGTTGGGGTGCATTAAGTTAATTAATGCCACATGATAGGGTTAAGTCATGGACTGCTTGAATACTTAACCAATTAAACACGATGGATTGGTAGGGTTAAGTCATGGACTACTTGAATACTTAACCAATAAAACACGATGGATTGGTAGGGTTAAGTCACGGACTACTTGAATATACTTAACTAATTAAACACGATGGATTGGTAGGGTTAAGACATGGATTACTTGAATACTTAACCAATTAAACCCGATGTATTGATAGGGTTAAGTCATGAACTGCTTGAATACACTTGACCAACTCAATACATGGTTAGGATAGGGTTAACCACACTTAACCCGCTTGAAATCCTAGTTACGTGGTCCTTTTCAGCAGTAAACCACTTGGAAGTATCATGGGTACCCTGGACTAGGCTAGGGTGGGGCACGATTACTGGACTGATTGTAAGAGACCAAAAGAGACGGCTGAAGGGTGCACCGGTTGTTCAGGCGGACCATGGTCATGCACATTAAGTCCGGAGTTGAACATGGGCACCAGTAGGTTTAGACTGTGCGTGCTTGAATTGTGTCTGTGGTTTACACCTTGGGGCTGGATACACCCTTGGGTGGACCTTGCACAGTTAACTACATTCCACGATTAAGCCGTATGACACCGATACACGACGAGTTAGGCTTATAGGGAGCCGATCGACTAGACCGAGTAGTTGGACCTTGATTTAGGTCACCTCATGATATTGGGCCAGCTTTGGGCCAAGGGATCATTTCTTGTTTATAGTTGAAATGGTTTGGAATACTAGTGCACACTTGGTGCAACTTAACCTTGTATATGCGATGCCACACTTGATCTATCTTGTTAACTTTTCACCATGCCAGTTATCACCCTATGTTTCATCTCTGTTTTACATGTCTAGTTAACTTTATTAGTTTTTATACTAATAGTAGGTAGGACTTACCAGTCTTTTTGACTGACCCGTTTTCTTTCGCCTCTTTTCTTCCGTCCCCCCCCCCCCCCAGGTTCTCAGGGTGGGAACACTAGCACCTAGCTGGATCTTTAGCTTGCTTACTGGATAACTCATGTACGGTTTGGACTTGAGCTCGCTATGGCTTACACATCTACTTTGGGGATAGTTTACTTTATGTTATTTCCAGTTTTCAGTTTATGTTTTCTAGACTTGTAGTAGTTGGAAAATAATGACTCGGTACTTTGATGTAATTTGACTATGGTTTTGAAATTGTAATTTTATCCGCTGCTTTACTTACTCTGTTTTACTTATATGTTCTGTCTTGTGATATCTTCATGCATGTTTACCTCGTTTAACGCCCCTCCAAAGCTAGTGCGCTTGCAAGAGTGACCCTGGCGGAGGTG
This sequence comes from Allium sativum, assembly GCA_030737875.1. Classification (NCBI taxonomy): domain Eukaryota; kingdom Viridiplantae; phylum Streptophyta; class Magnoliopsida; order Asparagales; family Amaryllidaceae; genus Allium; species Allium sativum. The sequence continues at coordinate 297,059,389 of CM060925.1, read as the reverse complement.
GGGTGTTACAGTTCGTGACCTTACCCTCCTGGCAGTTCGTTACACCCCCTCCTAGCGGTTCGTGGCCTTCTTCTCCTGGCGGTTCGTGACACCCCCTCCTGGCCGTTCATGACCTTCTCCTCCAGGCGGTTCGTGACCGCGACCACCATCAAGAACCGAAACCCTACGGTTTTTCCAGCAAGCTAATTTCGCCAAACGACGACATTTTCAACCATTCTAACTTTCCTATGCAATCACAAACCAAACCAAAAAACAGTATTAACATGTAGAATCAACCAAAAACATCAGAACAATGATTTCATATGTTAATTTAGATCAAACATACCCAAAACCATGATTTTCTCCTTGACCATGTGATTTTCCTCATAACCATGTCTAACTATAGGATTAGCAAACTTAACCCAAATTCATACCAGCGACATAAAATATTATTTTAGAATTTCTACATATTTTTATGATGTATAATCTCACTAATTATCACTAATCACCCCTAATTAGCCATAATTAGTGTATAAACATGTAAATCACTCACCTTAGCCAAAAATAAATGTTAGATCTGAAACTTTCACCGATTTGGCTCGGATTCCAATGTGGTGCAGCAGCTCTAACTCTAATTTGGTGTTAATCCGACTTGATTGATGTAGATTTGATAAATTAGTGATTAGAAAGTGATTAAAGAGAGATTTGGAAGATGGAAGCCATGATTAAGGTTAGAGATATGTTTGTGGTGGCTAGAAAAATGAAAGGAGATGTTCTCCAACTCCTTGCAGCCCTCCCGTAACCTTAACCCCGAAATGGGTTATGGGCCTAGCTACTAATCACTTAATTAAGCCCAATTATGCTGTTTTTCCATCTACAAATCTTATTTCAGCTATATCTCCCAAACGGTAAGTCCGTTTGATTAATGTGATCACTCTACGGAATGGGAAAGCATCAACCGAATCCAATATAAGTGGTTTCAAGTCAAAACTCCTTACAAGTCAAAAGTTATAGGTTAAACAAGATTCGCCAGGGGCAAAGCAGTCACTTAAAATTCGGCAAAAATCGTAAATGTGGGAAATGACCACAATAGTCGTTTCCCAAAGTTAGACGACCATATGACTTCGTATGAAAATAAAATAAATATTCTACAATCCTCCGATACGTAGAAGGGTCGTTACACTCGGCGCCTGCGACCACATACAAACGTAAGGATTTAGCATCCAGGGATAAAAGATCTAGGAAGACGGAAGTGTCGATGAGGGAATCTCAATTACTCGACATGTCAGATATTCAAGAGCTCACTCCCGAATAGAAACTGAGGGAGCAATTTCTCGGGTTTTTCTTTGAGGAGCTAAAGTGGTTGGCAAACATCCATCTGATCCCCGGACTATGGACAAAGACGTGTTGGATAAAGTGTTCGACGTCTTCCTCCAGTATCAAAAAATGCATAGGTATGTGGGGAACCTCTCGAAGCTAATTTCCAAAAGAACGTAGGGATTCAGGACTTGGAGTTGGCCATCAAAGCTAAAAAGGAGAGTTCCCGGAATCAGGACAATGAATTGGGTAAGACAAGTCTTCGAACTGTAACAGTTTTTGCGTGTACGACTAACATGTTTATATGCTAACTCTTTGTTATCAAAATAGCAAAACTGAAGTGGGATTACCAAAAAAATTAAGAGGAGGCGAATCAGGCTCGAGAGTCGTATAAAGATATGGTGGACAGGGTCTCATCAGAGAACAAGACTCTCAAGCAGGATAATGAGGCCACGTTAAAGAGAAATCTCAAGATGGAGAAGGAGAATAAGGAACTGCACCAGCTCCGCACAGATTTTGAGGCTCTTGTTGTGGAGAAAATGAGGATAAAGGAAGAAAACGAACATGCACAATGTCTCATAAGAGAGAATGAGGAGCTTAAAAAGACATTGGAGTTGAGAAATGCTGAACTTACTCAGACCACGAAATAGAAAGCCGATTCGAAGACTACAAGTAGAGATGTACTAGCTCAAGTAGAGAGTATTAAGGTTGAGCATCAAGATGAGGTGGGGATGCTTAAGGAGAGTATTAACGATGCTGAGCCATGGTGGAAGAGTCTCTAGACCCACATATATAGGGCACATATGTTGAAGAACTTCGATTCCAAGGAATCTTGTGGGTCGATGATTATCCCCAGATAATGGCTCAGACTAAGGATAGGCTGTTGGAGTTTTAGGCTCGGAGGCTACAGATGGAGGCGATAGATGAGTTTGAACTTATTGAAACTCATTTGAAAATAGAAGAACTCTCAGTGTTGCAAGAAGGGAGGAGATTGTTGCGTGCTGACGCTGAAAGGGTGAGGTTAGCGAAACTTACTACTGCCAAAGGAAAGTTGGTGAACCGAGAGCGTGATTATCACTATGAATTTATGGGAGGAAGTTCTCAAAAGCAACAAGTTATGCCATCCGCCTCTGTTAGCAGTTCAATGGTCCCAACCCTCGCTACTACCGAGTATGCCCCAAACGGGGGTTGGGACAAGGAAGCTCCTTTCAAGCAACAACTAAATGCACCAAGCCTATAGCACATGTGCCACAAGTGTTTGGAGGTAAAGTCTCATTATCACGAATGCTTGGAAGGATGTAAGCACTAAGTTGAAGTGGACTAATTCGCCTTCTTTTTCGTTGTCTAGGCACCTCCGGAGCAGAAGAAACAAGGGACTTGGCACCGACACTTCCTTTATTATCTGAGGCTAGAATGTGATTGCAGGGAATACAATTTGGAGAGGGTAGTGGTCCATTGGATACATTTTCTAACGTGGATCTTGGACTTTACAAAGACTTGCTTATAGAGGAAGGGCTTATTAATGATGGAAAGTCCCATGCAATTGCACTAACGGAGGTGGAAGTGCAAACAATGCACGATGTGGTGGAGTCACAAAAGACCAAACTGCTTGCTAAGTAGGAGTAAAAAAGAAAGGCAGACAAGGCAATCCTGGAGACTGCCCAGGAAAATGTCATGAAAAAGGCCGATGATGAGGCAGAGGCTAAGATGCAAGTGGAGAAGAAGAAGGAGAAGGCTGACAACGATGTTGCCCAAAAAAGAGCTGCGGATGAGGCCGCCAAGAAGAAGGCCAATGACGAGGCAAGAAGAAAAAGGCTGATGATAAGGCTTCCAAGAAAAAGGCCGATATAGTGTTTAAAAAGTTATAAGTGGATGCAGCCAAATAGCTCAAGGCTGGATGGTTGGCTGAACAAAAAGCCCCGAAGGAAGCCAGGAAGAAGGCTGGGCAGGAAGCAAAGAAGGCCAAGGAGACCGGGGAGAAGGAGGGTACCAAGGTGATATTAGCCCTTTCCACCGACGTTACTCCCAAATCTCTACAAGCAATACTGCCTATAATTGGGGACATTACTGAAATCATAAGTGGTGAGGATGACGATGGGAAGTCCAAAGCCGTATCTCACAAGTCCATCTCTTCGGCCTAGAGTAAAAGGGGAAGAGGAGGCATCAACTCGTGGAGGAAGAGGAGGAAGACTGGTGACAACGTGCCCAGTGCTGAATCTGTGAAAAAGAAGAACAAGGAGAAGGATGGTTCGTCCAAGTGATGGTTATAGAGATTTTGGTTATGTAGGACAATAGTATAAGTGAGTATGACCCCCGCTTTTGAAGGCATGGTGTGCTTTTCATGTACACCGTGTCGTTAGAAAGAAAGATAAACACTTGTAGTTTGCTTCTGATTGTGAATGAAAGTTTTTAGTTGACTTTGCTTATATCACATGTTGTGTTAAATGTTTAAAGTTTTGTTTATACTTTCCAGTTTTTGTACTTGCGTAAATGTACTTGTCATCACAATTAAACAAACATTGTCTATGGCTTTGCATTTGAGATTCCCAAGTTGTGCGAAGGCTCTATGTGCCAACTCTGCTCTCAGGGTTTCCATTGGTCGGGAACTCTGAGTCATACAGAGTTTGGGCATGATGTCTCCCCTCTCGAAATCTCCTTGCGGTCATTGATCCCTAGTCATGAGAAGGCATGGATGTCATCCTTTTGACTCTCCCGTCATTTTCATTAGGATTAGAGTTCGAGGCATCATCGGTTCGCCAGTTTGGTACCCGAATCCAGGCCCTTCGGGCCGGATGGAGCCAAGCGAGCGGTCGTGTCCACACTCACCCAGTTGATGGGTTTCCCCCAAGTCTAGAGACCTAGGAACGAGGGTGGAGGCTCAAGTTAATGTGCACCCTGAGTTATTGGTACTCGACCTCATCGTTGGTTCAAAACTCGAGTTAGAGTTATTTATACTTGGCCTCGTCGTTGGTTCGAGACTCGAGTTAAAGTTATTTATACTCGTCCTCACCATTAGTTTGAGACTCGAGTTAAGAGGATCGATTCCAAGCTTCAGGTTATCAATCCAGTGTTGTGCGCTCGTGTATGCAAGTTGGTTGTAATACTTGCTTAAACATACTATGTAGACAATAAATACACCAAGTACATGGACATCTGAAACTTTCTTTATTGATAACTTTGGCAGTAATGGCCTTTACAATGCCTTGAATTCAAGAAATGAAACATTGTTGGAAAGTAGTAAATCTTTACACTAAGCTAAGTGAAGTAGTGGCGGAGATATTCACTATTCCATGCTCTTGGGATTTTGGCGCCATTAATGTCGTTAACTTGAAGGTTCCATCTCCAAGCAACTGTTGTATGATGAACAGACCTTCCCAGTGAGGACTGAAACCAGTCGGTGTGGGAAAGATCTACTTCAGGATGAGGTCGCCAATGTCAAAGTGCTTTGGACGAACTTTGAAGTTGAAGTATTGGGTGACTTGTTGACATTGAGCGGCGGCTCTGAGTTTAGCTTCGTCTCTTTTCTCTTTGACCATGTCAAGTGACTTCAAGAGGAGGTCTTGATTGGTCTTCAAATCATAGTAAGTGACTTGATGAGATTAAAGCTTAAGCTCAACAGGAATGACAACTTCGGATCCATAGGCGAAGGTGAAAGGTTTATGGCCAGGCGTTGACTTGTGGTTGGTCCGGTAAGCCCAAAGGGCTAAATGGAGCTCATCTACCCATAAGCCTCCAACCTTTTCCAAACGCTTCTTGATTATGGATTTGATCACTTTGTTAACAGCCTCAACTTTCCCATTGGCTTGAGGATGAGATAATGCCAAAAATTTCTTTTTAATGTTGTGTTGTCAGCAGAAGGTCTTAAACTCAGTGCTCTCGAATTGGGTTCTGTTGTTTGAAATGATAGTTTGAGGGACCCTAAAATGAGAATGATGTTGTGGACAATGAAGTTGATGCCTTCTTGGTAGTGATTGTAGTAAGAGTCTTGGATTTGGCCCACTTGGTGAAGTAAACAACTACTATGATAACATAGCATGCAACGCCTCTAGCCATCGAAAGAGTTCTAATAATGTTTACTCCCCATATGGAAAACGGCTAAGGACTAACCATCTGTGCTAGCTCGGTAAGCGGGGCTCTTGGAATTTTAGAGAACCTCTGGCATTACCGCACTTGCGGGCGTAATCTACAGCATCTTGATTGAGTGTTGGCTAAAGTAACCATATCTGAGAATCTTCCTTGTCATAGTTTCCCCCTAGTCTTGTCACCTTACTCGCCTTCATGCATATCTAACAGTGCACGGTCGGCGTCATTGTGGACTACACACCAGAGTAATGGAAGAGAGAATCCTTTTTGGTAGAGCACTCCATCTTGAATGATGTAGCGAGATGATTTGTGAATGAGTACTCGTGTTTCCTTTGACCAATCATGAAGGATTCCATAAAGCATGTAGTTCTTAATCAGTGCCATCGAAGACTAGAGTTCAGGCTCGATTTCCATCGTTGCTACTGAATCAGTCTGCATTTGATCGATGTGAGCACTTCGATTGGGACAAGACCCAAGAGTTGCGCATCTCCAGAGCTTGCCATCTTGGCTAATGAATCGGTTTTATTGTTTTATACTCGAGTGATGTGTGTAATGATGTGGTGGTCGAAGTTAGTGAGCATTTCGCGGACCCGAGCGAGGTAGGGAGCAAGTTGTGCTCCCTTTGCTTGATATCTGCCCTGCACCTGGCATATGATGAGCTGTGTATTGAAGTAAATTCGGATAGCCTTGATTCTATGTTTAATCGCAATTCTAAGTCCAACAATCATGGCTTCATATTCTGCATCGTTATTGGTGGTATGGAAGTCAAGATACAAAGCGTAACAGATCAAGCATTCCTCAAGAGTAATGAATATGACTCTGATGCCAAACACTGACTATGGGATGGTCCATTGATGAACTATTTCTATTGGATGTATGGAGGCTCACTGTCTTCTGGAGATGATTCCTGATCAGGAATAGTGAACTCTTCTATGAAGTCTGCAGGAGCTTGTCCGAGGGTGGCTCGACGAGGGATGAAATTAAGGTTGAATTGACACAATTCTGTGTTCTACTTCAAAAGTCGCCCAAACGCTTCGGGTCATTGCAAGACCCGTCATTGCGGTTGTCAATGTAGGCTTTGATTGGATGGGACTGAAAATAGGGTCGTAGCTTTCGAGAAGAGATCAACAACCAGTAAACAAGCTTTTCAAGTTTTGGATAATTCTTCTCTGCTCCTTTCAACCTCTTTATGAATATAGTAATTGGACGTTGGACGCAATCTTCTTCGCGCACAAGCACCGAGCTAATTGCCTATATAGAAATAGCCAAATAGATGTATAAACCTTTGTGACCCATGGGTTTTGACAAGATAAGTGTCTGCTCTAAGTGATTGAAGAGGTCCTGGAAAGCAATAATGCAATCCGATGTCCTTGTGAAGTTGTACTTCCCTTTTCTAAGAAAGTTGTAAAAGGGAATGCGTTTGTCAGCAGCTTTTGAGATTAATCGACTTAGGGTGGCCATTTTTCCATTTAAGCTTTGAACATTCTTGATGTTTTGAGGGGCTTGGATATCCCGAATAGCTTGGATTTTTTCTGGATTTGCTTTGATGTCGCATATATTGACAATGAAACCCAAGAATTTTCTAGATGCAATGCCAAAAGAGCATTTCAAGGGATTGAATATCATGTCATATTTATGAAGAACACCAAAAATTTCTATGAGATCGTTGACATGGTTGTTCAATACCCTCATCTTCTTGAGCATATCGTCTAGACAAACCTCTATGGATCTTCCAACCCAGTCTTTGAACATGCGGTTGACCAGTCGCTGATAGGTGGCTCAGCATTCTTGAGACCGAAGGGGATGACAATGTAGCAGAAGGTGCCGAAGGTCGGTGGTGTGCACGTAAATGTGCATATATTTACATACATATTTCATCTAATTTTATTTAAATAAACACCATATGTAGGTATTTTATCATGTTAAAACCATAATTCAGTTGATTTCAAAACATCATACATGGGCAAAATGGTCATTTTTGTGCTTATGTTATTTTGAGAATTTTTATGTTGAAATCAAAAATGTATCTCAACACTCCAAGGTGTTTATATAACACTTCACAAAAGTATGATTTGTAAATACGGAGCCACGAAATAAAAAAGCAAGTAAAAACACGTGAATTTTAGATTGGTTCGGCCTAGAGTTGGCCTACGTCCACTATAGAAGCTAATTTAATTATCATAGAGGGATTTACAAAGTGCATCGCTCTATTCATTACACTCATTTATAATGATCTACTCGATTTACTCTCTTTTAAAATGATATTGTTTGGCTCTTTTTCTCTTTTTGCTCTAGATTTCACTTGAATTCTTGAAGGAATCGGTGAAATCTCTTGCTTTTTAATTGTTATTGAGTAGATATTCAACCACTTGAACGTTTAGGTGATCTTCCTTGGTCCTATGATGATTTTGTGTTAGATCTAGGCTTGATAGAATTAATGGAGGTTAGAGAGGTTTAGAGTGGTGAAGAAATGAACTGGACAACCTTTTGGGGTAGAAAAATTCGGTCCTTTAAATGGTTGAGAAGTGGGGTATTTATAGGTGTAGTTTGGAGGCAGTGGCAAAGCTGAAAAATATGGTTTGCAGGGTTTGGGTTGGCCATAAATGTATTTACGAAAATGCCGCTGGTCCATGATCGGTCCATAAGTACAGCTATGTACAGTTGTCATGCACCTAACCGATCCCTATAATTCTGCCGACCAACCATGTATTTTTGAAGCCGACCGACCACTTTTATTTTGCTGACCGACCCACTCTTTTTTGTTTTACCACCGATCAATCCATTCAATATAGGACCAACCACGTGGCATTTAAGAAGCCAATCCTTTGTTACTGAATAACGATCCATGCAGCTATATTGTGCCATTCCAATATATTACATTAATGCCACCGTTGTCTTTTCTCTGTGATCGACCCACGTGGAAAGTTTGTTGAATTGTGTATTCATCTTCCACGCACATCTGTATCGAAACAATGCAAATCCATATATATATATTTAATGTGTGATCCAACTTTTGTGGAACTGCTGATTTGTGAGGCCACTTTATGTCCGACCCATATAAACATGAATACTGAACGACCCATCTAATTTCTACTGTGCCACTGCATCACTAGCTGAACGATCGACACTTATAATGTTATGTGACCAACCCGCGTTGTGCCCAGTACATGCTGATGTGGACCTTTCATTCGGAGATATTATTCTAGTATAACATTCTTTATCATGCAGATGTCTCATTCATTGATATACAGGAAAGAATGTGCTCAACCCATGGCAGGAAGACGCTGCTCGACCGATCAGACATGGGCTAGCCGATCTATCAGCTGGGGTATGCGCGACCCATGGCAGGAAGACATTGCTCGACCGATCAACAAAATGAGGTGCTCGACCCTTCTGCTCAACTTAATGAATGACCCACTCAGCATGGGGTTGCTCGACCAACCAGAATGCACGATCCATATGGTGCTGCTCGACCCACTGTACTTCTGGGTAGTCGACCCATGAATTCTTCTATGCCGTGAATATACGAATTGATTCCACGTGGCACTTTCGAACCAGAATGTCTATTACGCAAAACATGTCATGAACGACCTGGTTATCTTTACGAACACATTTATGCCCATTATTCAGTTTGCCTTGTCGATCAATGATGTTTACTCACGGCTTAAGCTTTGTATGGGCTTGTAACACATATATTATGAACTGCTTTGTGCATTACTAGGAACTGGTATGATCCATTTGTATAAATTATGACTGACCTGTCATACTACGTTGTAATCAATGTGTAATTTCCGAACCGCATTTTATAACGGGGTCAACATTTGCCCCTCAGAGTTTATATTTTTGTTGGTGAAAAATGTAAGCTCCGAAATGAACGGTGTTAATATAACCAGTGCCAAATGCATATGGATAAACTATCAATGAACGCTCTATATGGATCTGAGTTTTTTTATTCATTCATTTTTCTTGGTGGATCGAGTTATTTCCATGTTTATGACTTTTGTGCAAACGGGCTACGTTGATGATTTTCTGAAGATATTGGTCATTTAGAGTTATGGACTTAATCACATTTTCAGAGGTTTGTACCTGAATCTTGATTCGATAACCCAAGTTTCGTTGTCATGGAAATCAACTAATTTGCACTTTACCACAGCATGTTTCGAAATTGATTTTGAAGCTTAAATTTGCGGTCTCGAATGCTTCCTACAAGTTTTGATGATGTGTAGTTTGGCCATTGCTGATGATGACTTGATCATGAATTCATGCTTGAGATGCTCACAACATAATGCTCTTGCATTAGTTTTGTTGCACTTACATTCGCTCCAGTTTTGAATTCATGGATTTGTTGTTGCGCCGTGTTAGTGTGTGAATGCCCCAGTTTTAGCTTGGGCTCGAGTGCGTAACACAAGCGAAATTCAAGATGGATTGGTCTTGCTCGATTTCATTAGAATGGTCGCGACTAATTCATGCTAAATTACTTGTTTTGCAAACTCGCCTAACCATTGAATTTCACGGAAGCAATGCACACTTTCTAAAGAGAACGACGACAGATAGTACTGGTAATTGATGTGCTATACATGATTTTTCTCGCTGTTGTAACCTGTTTTGCAACAACAAAAACTTCGCACGTTTCTGGACAAATATTTTGCAATCGACTGCCCACATCGATAGCAGGTTAGTTAGTCATTAAAACTTTGACTATGGCGAATTTCTTGTTTTGAATTGAATGCGGCATTTCTACAAAAAAAACATTTATTCAAATATTTTATAACTTGTTGAACTTTGTTTGTATGAATACAACATTCTCATTCAGGTTCGCGATGACACTTGAATTCTGTTAATCGATATATATACCAACCATGAATTTCAAGCCTCGCTCTTTTAATGACTTGTGTAATTTTGTACAATGGTTTATGTTTTATAAAACGTATACATGTACTTTGTTGGAAAATGAAGTTCCATGAGCAAAGTGAATACCATGCAGAAGACTGGTTATCGTTCTGAATAGTAAAATCACTTCTTCTTGAATTGGAATTTCCATGATTGTAGTTGACGTACTAGAAGCTTCAACTTTGTTAGCAAAATCTATTTGAGCTTGCCAACATGTGTGGAGCTTCTGAGTTTCTTCAATGCAATAGGAATTCTGACTTTACTGGCTGGTTGGTGCTTCTACTTAGGGAAGTTTTTTTTATATCTTTATACCCCTACTTGGGGAGGTATTCGAATTTCTTCCCCCGCTAGGGGAGGTCTTTAAATTTTGTGCCCCTAATAGGGGAGGTCTTTATTTTGTTTAAATTTTGTCCCTCCGCTCGGGGAGGTCTTTAAATTTTGTGCCCTCGCTAGGGGAGGTCTTTATTTTTTGTGCCCCCACTAGGGGAGGTCTTATATTCCCCGCTAAGGGAGGTCTTTAAATTTTGTGCCCCGCTAGGGTAGGTCTTTAAATTTTGTGCCCCCGCCAGGGGAGGTCTCTACTTTTTTGTGTAAATTTTGTGCCCCCACTCGGGGAGGTCTTTAAATTTTGTGCCCCTACTAAGGGAGGTCTTTATTTATTGTGCCCCCGCTAGGGGAGGTCTTATATTTTGTGCCCTCGCTAGGGGAGGTCTTTAAATTTTGTGCCCCACTATGGGAGGTCTTATATTTTGTTTAAATTTTGTGCCCCCACTAGCGTAGGTCTTTAAATTTTGGGGCTCCGCTAGGGGAGGTCTTTACTTTTTTGTGCCCCCGCTAGGGGAGGTCTTATATTTGTGCTCCCACTAGGGGAGGACTTATATTTAGTGCCCTCACTCAGAGAGGTCTTTGGATTTAGTACCCCCGCTAGGGGAGGACTTGTGCTTTCACAAGGGAAAGCTGCTTCACTTAGGAAGATGTTTTTTGTTCTTGGATTGTTTCACGGGGCAAACTCCAGTTCCTTGATCAGACGCTTGACTTGGCAAGCTATCTTAGTTAAAGAACTAGTGCCTTGGACCTCTCATTCGAGGAGGCGCCCTAGTGAAATCTACAACCCTTATGCTTATTTGTTGGGGTGCTTGTTCCTTGTTTGACTTTTCAAGACTCTTTCCCTTCACTATTCAAAACGGTGCTCTTTATCTTTGCATTTGTGAATATTGATATGTAAAACATTCGGTTTTTGAACTGGTGTTGCTGGAGTCGTGATGTCTTGTCAGATTTTAAAAGAGCAAGCGCTTGTTTGATAGCCTGCAATATGAAATCATCTTTAAGCAAATTTTGATTTGACAAATTTTTTTGCAAGTGAGATATTTATTCAGGAAGATATGCTTTTAGTCACAGAGCTAATGTCTAGTATAATGTTTGTAAAATATTACAGACCGTTTTATAAGAAATTTTTTATATAGCAAGAAGTAAAGTATGAAGTAAAGCGCAAAATAAAGTTGTGGCGATGATGATCTCTTATTCCGAGTGTTATCCCTCAAGAATGATATTTACATAGATGGATTGAGTAAATAAAACAAACGGGTCAGTCTCGAGTGGGTCGACCAGGTTCATATTGGATCGGGTCAGTCTGGTCAATGGATAATATTGGTCGGCCTCAACTACAAAGCATCGGGTCGGTCCAGTTTCGCAAAGCATCGGGTTGGTCCAGTTTCACAAAGCATCGGGTCAGTCCGGTTTCACAAAACATCGGTTTGGTCCAGTTTCACAAAGCAGCGGGTCGGTCATTTTTCAGGAAGCAACGGGTCGGTCTTTTTCCTAAAGGAAACGGGTCGGCCAGATTGAAGAATAAGGCACGGGTTGTCCAAACAAGCGAAGTATGGGTTGGATGGACTGATCTGGGTCGGTCGATCCAACTTGGGTCGGCCAATGTCTATCTAGTCGGTCAGAAACTTGAAAACTGGCAATTAGCTGGCAACAGCTGGCGACAACTGCAATGGCATTTTCATAAATACCTTTTAGGCCGACCCAAAACCTGAAGGTCATATTTCAACCATTCCCCACACCTATAAATAAGGGATGAGCCCTACATTAATGGGGACCAGATTTTATGATCCCGGAGGGCTGTCCAACCATTCTCCCCACCATTCCAAGCAATTCAAACACCTCCAATCATACTCAATCGAAGATCTAACTTTAAATCATCCATAGAATCCGTTCGAATCACTTATGTATCCAACCATTAAAGAGAATCATCCTTTGTCCTTACACTTAATGAGATCGAATTATTCTAAAAGACGATTTGAGTTATTCTATTGTAAAAGAGAGAAGATGTGTATGAATTTGGAATTAATGTACTTTGTAACCACCATGATCATAATGGAAACATCCCTCATAGTGGACGTAGGCTTCTTTTAGAGCCGAACCACTTTAAAAGTTGTGTGCACTTTACTTTTCCCAGTTTTTCACTCTTGATCTTGTTATTGTTCATATTTTAAAGTGTTGATTGCATTTTTGGGGTGTTGATACCGAATTCGATATCAACATTTTTGGCGTCCACCGTGGGGCTCGAACCCACAACCACAAGGTTATGAGCCTTGTTAGGGGTTTGCTAGAGTGTTGCGCTAAAGCCTGCTTGCTACGATAGGCTCCGAAAGCCTAAAAAGTAGGCCCGTTGAATAATTTGCTTTGCAGTTCAAAAAGTTGTCAGAAATCATGGCTGCTTCAAAGAAAAATAGCAAATCTGCTAGAGCTACTATGAGTAATGAAAATGCTAATAATGATGTAGTTACACCACAGAATTTGAACCGAGGAAACGGTGAGTCCTCAAGACCAGCTGTAAATTGAGAGGAATTGAACGTGGTGGTAACTTATAAAGGCCCCGTACACTTTGAGTTGAATAATATTACACACAACCAACCCAAAATGCCCGAAAATACGAATCTTTAATAGAAAGAAAATTAGAGGGTGAGAACAGAAAGAAAGAAAGATAAAAGAAGAAGAAGAAGAACTGACATTACATAGAGTCTCACATCGCAGCGGAATAAAATATAGTACATAAATAACTTTACTGAAAGCTTAAGAAATACTTACAATCATTAGAGTACATCAGTTAAACAATCTGGACAGTTATAATAACCTGTCCTCAACATAGGGCGGAATAATACTATATATCATACGTCTGGACTCCTCCAACACTCTCCGTGTGCGAAGCACGGGTTCTAATCTAGTAATACTTTATACTATACGTTTGGATTCCTCCAACTCGTCTCTGAACTCCACAGCATCCGATAACCTGAACCTGTAACTTGGGCTGACCTAAGACATTACCAAAGCCACGGATCAGTCTGGAGAACCAGCGTGAGTAAAACTCACTAAGTTATAGATAACATCCATATTGCTTAACTTTGAAAACCTTCTAAAAAAAAGTAATAGTAACACCAGCCCACACATAAACACGGACGGGTTTTTTTCTTACTATAACCAAAAAACATTTTTGAAATCAATACTATTCTAATATTACAATAGTGATGTAAATCAAATAAATAACCAAGTAGCAGAACGCTTGCATCCCAAGGTCCACATATGTAGTATAAAATCAATAACCGCGGGTGCTTATTGGAGATTGGATTCCAACTATGACAAGGTATGGGACCACCTTCCGATCAGTGTACTCTAGAGGGGATACATTGGGGTTCAACAAGAACGTCTTGCAACCTGACCTACACATGACCACCCACTCATTTTGCTTGAGTGTAGTGAATGTATTATCACCCGACAGCTTTATGGGCCCACTGTCCATTCGCGGAGATACATAATCGAAAAGAAGAACAAACAAGGACTTTCTCTAGATTGGTGATAATACACCCTTCTTTGGTGCGACCCACCTAGCCATGCGGCCTACCCGATTTTTGTCATTTCCCGGTTGATGAGGCTTGAGACTACATTATTTTCTAGTAAAGCACACCACCGTTAACTTTGAATGCCACATTATCAAACCCGCTAAATCACAAATTGATTTCCCTAAAAATAATACAGGTATAAAGCTAAGAGAAACGAATTTCTCCGCCACCAAACGTAAATACGTTTGAGGTAATCAACCCGTAATCTATTAGGTATACTTAGTCAGACATTCGTCCATACAAGTCATCCAAGAACAGGATGAACCAAAGACACCCTCCCACCGCATCCAAAGGATCAGTAGCGAGAAGTCCTTGCAAACCCGCAAAATCTCACTTACGATCGAATCATGTTAGAATACCTCTGGTTGCAACACAGAGAATATTCGACAAGTAATCCTTTCGCTTATGAAGATCCACGGTCTTCAATTGCTCCATCTTGATCAACATCTTCACGTTTCGTATTTGCTGGTTGGAATGGTTTTCGAATATAATTCGATCCCAGTCTTTCCGATCCACCAATCGTTGGCCAGGTTTTTGATAGTCGGTTATTTAACTATCAAAATAAAACAACCATTCATCTATAAAAAGAAAATGAATTTACTAATTCAGTACTTAGCATCATTTGGCCTCCCAATCAATCATTGGTTAATTAAATTCTTAAAATTTGGGAAACACTTCCATTTCTATTATACCATTCAACTTGAAACACAGTCTTTGAAACCCATAACACTCATTAACTCAACTTCATTTAACTAATAATCGTTACCAGACCTATCCATCCTTTAGTCAACAGTGAAGTCGATCAAGTTGGGGTATAATTACCTCTCAGACCTTAACCGAACAACGTTATCAACTTCGAAATAGACATAGTTCACCACTTCAAATATCAACAACATTCATTCTCTTAGACCTTGGATTGGTATAAGAATCTACTTCTTTACGAAATAACGTTGATCATAATTATAGCATTATATCCGCGCTTTCAAAATATCTATCTTGAAGACATACTTTTATTCGTTAATCTAAATAAATAATTTCTTAAATAATTAATTAAATCTTGTAAAGATATAAGGTAGAGATTAATTTCATACAACTCGACAAAGTCACTCCAAGGTATAATTTCCTTTGAAAAATATCTTATTTGATAAAGATTCCGAACTTCAGAATGTTCTCTAGTCAACTCCATTTCAATTTTTCCTAGCTTACAACTCAGTTGGACTATTAAAATCATTTACAATATTCTTTCATTTATACGTTGTCTTTATATTTGCTCGGTTTGGATTTTATACAAACTCGACCAACAAAATTTCTTACTAAGAATCCATTTTAACCTTTTTAAGTCCTTAACATTTTATTTAATTGCTCATAAGGCCTTACGCTTCATATACTTCCATTTAGAGGGTTAATTTCCAAGATCCTCATTTTGATTATTAAGAAATAATCATATTCCATTATTATTAGAAATTCAATTTATTTACTTTATTATTTACTATTATTAAAATAGTAAATTCTTCTTTAAAAGAAATCAAAATAATAATTGACTTTAGAAATAATTAACGATTCAATAAATAATCGATTCTAATTAAAACTAGTTGGCTTAATCTACAGAAGGCATGGTTATTTTGTTAACCATTTCTGAGTAATCTAATAAATCAACCAGTATAATTCATTTATATAAATTGTCTAATTATAATTTAAATGATCATTAAAAGTAATTAATTTTGGGTGTTCAAACAAAATCATATTTCAAATTCATATATGAGTAAAATATTAAAAACATCCTGAATCGATTTAATATCGATTTCAAACATCTTTATTTTTGTCGATGGTACTAAAGAGGCAAATGTCTACTAAAGTATCAAACCGTGAAATATCAGTCCATTTCACATTCAATAACAATATATAGTCATATTGATAAGCATTATCAAAGATAGTGAGGAATCCGGTTGGATTCCTCCAACCTGTCCGTCCCTACATCACAATGGATTATCTCACTTCAATATATTATCACATTAAAACGGGAATAAACAGTCAACAGTCAATCAACATCATCCATTCTAACATCCAATTATATGTTCGTATTATTATAAATGTACCCAATAAGGTAAGTTACCTTGTTTGAAATAAAATCGTTAAACTGACGATCTAATTCAATTAAATTAAATGACATTTAATTTAGTCATTTAATGACAATGTATAAATTTAGCCCATGCAAACAGTCATCAAACCATCAATCATTAGCAACCATTGCACAAAAATAAAAATCCGGCTTATAGAAATTATAAACTGGATAAACTGAGTGAGTTGAACTCACCTTGTGTTTTTCCATTCATCGCCGAAAGTGGTTTGTTTAATTAAAATTTCCAGTTGCGTCCCGCTTTGTCCAAATCAGCTCCATAATATGACGTCCGTCGATATGATTCCAACATCCTCGTGTTCGTTCTATTCTGCGCACATATGAGAATACTATACATATGTTTAACTCATTCTTGTTTTACACAATTGTATTTGAAAATCTTTTATTTTTATTATTATATATGAATATATTCCTTTAAACTATACTGGCCACATTAAAATAAGTATATAGCATACCGTTACATTGTACACCCATTATATATATATCACATAACATTGATGTTAAACTATTGCTAGGTGAAATTGGCCATTTTGCAAACGACCTCGGAATTCGACGAAACCACTTTTGTTGGGTCCTGGATGTTAAACTATTGCTAGGTTTCAAATTTCATAATTTTGAAGTTAATATGTGAGCATGGAAAAGGAAAACGTATTTTGGTCAATTATAGTTAAATTGGATCGACCAGAAATGGGCCATTTTTCAAACGGTCTCAGAATTCGACGAAACTTGTTTTGTTGGGACTATATCGTCAAAACATAGCTAGATTTATTTTTCTGGAAATTTTCGAGTCAGTTTGTGGCCCTGGGAAATTGAAATGTACGTTCAAATCGAATATTGAATGTTATATATTTTAATTGGAAGGAAAACTGACTGAAACATTCGAATGGGCCTTTGAAACATATCCCATTGTGTTCGGAATGGGGGTATTTAGCTGGGGACGACAGTCGTTGGGTTTGAATTGGTGTTCGTGTGTGATGAGGGGGTATTTTAGAAATTTAAAAATATATAAATTAATAAAAAATCTCATTGGTCAGAAAATTCCTTTTCTCTCTCCCCGACAGTCGATTAAAGGCGGAACCCTCTTCCTTCCTTCTCTCTTCGATTTCTCTTTCAATTCTCAATTAAATCACGAGCGGTTGGATCCATTTTGAAGAGCAACACAAGAGCTTCAAATCAAGACAAGGATTGCAATTTTTCGTGGCGTGGTTGTCGAGATCGGGTGCTGTGAAGTCATCGACTTCAGGGAGCCGCCGCTTCCTGGCCTGACCGAGTTGACCCCCTCCACCACCGATCCCTGTGCCTCTCCTCCCCCTTCGACGCTGCGAAGGCCGATCGACATATAGCTACGCGGATTTCGCGAAAATCAAAAACCTAGTTTCGAACCAAACTGCTGAGGTACGGCTGTTTTATAATAAACTATATTATAGCACTTCTAAGCGCTACCGTTTTTGTTTTCACTCTAAAAATCATATCTTTTTCGTTTCTTGAAGAAATTCAGTGAAACAAGAGAGTGGACTCGTGTGGACGTCTTCTACATTCTAGAAGAGACCGCATATTTTTCTGAGCCTTCTGCTATTTTTGGTGGAGTGGAACCCAATGTGAGATTTCTAATTTATAAACGATATGGAAAACGACGATGTATAAATTATATAGTCGATGTATGAGTTATATAAGCGTTGTACACCTCTTGTATAAGCGTTGTATAAGTTGTACGTTCGATATATAAGTTATATATGCGTTGTAAAAATTATATATGTGTTGAAATAGAAGTGAAATGCTTATATATATATACGCCCCTCGTCCACAAACCATGGACGATATTTATTGGTTGTGATTGGTGTGAAAATTAGTTGATTACGAATGGTTGATTAGAAATGTTTGTGGTTGAAATTGATTGATTGATTGTGGTTGAAAAATACCCGTTTGTGGTTGAGAATTATTTGGTTGAAACCACATAGGATTAGTTTGTGGAAATGAAAAAAATATACATGCCGCCTGCGTGCGAACTGGATGCATGATTCCCCATTGTCAAAAGCTGCGAGGCTTTAAGGTAGAGCGAGGAGCCGTACTAGGGACGACCCCGGTTTTAACTACCTTGCCGTTATGCTGCCGAAATTTTGAATAATATTCATGTGTTAGAATTATTTTCATATATTGAATAACCTTCATGTGTTGAATCGAAATTCATTCGTTGAATAGAATTTCATGTGTTGAATGGTATTCGTGTTTTGAATAAATTGTTTTAACAATAAAAATCACATTTTTACTCTATATATACAAACTATAGAAAACCTTCATGTGTTGAATCGAAATTCATTCGTTGAATAGAAATTCATGTGTTGAATGGTATTCGTGTCTTGAATAAATTGTTTTAACAATAAAAATCACATTTTTACTCTATATATACGAACTATAGAAAACCTTCATGTGTTGAATCGAAATTCATTCGTTGAATAGAAATTCATGTGTTGAATAGTATTCGTGTTTTGAATAAATTGTTTTAACAATAAAAATCACATTTTTACTCTATATATACAAACTATAGAAAACCTTCATGTGTTGAATCGAAATTCATTCGTTGAATAGAAATTCATGTGTTGAATGGTATTCGTGTTTTGAATAAATTGTTTTAACAATAAAAATCACATTTTTACTCTATATATACAAACTACAGAAAAACTTCATGTGTTGAATCGAAATTCATTCGTTGAATAGAAATTCATGTGTTGAATGGTATTCGTGTTTTGAATAAATTGTTTTAACAATAAAAATCACATTTTTACTCTATACATACAAACTATAGAAAACCTTTATGCATTGAATCAAAATTCATTCGTTGAATAGAAATTCATGTGTTGAATGGTATTCGTGTTTTGAATAAATCATTTTATAATAAAAATCCTATTTTTATCATCTATATGAACTATATAAAACAGTCGTGTTTTGAAATAAATCGTTTTATAATAAAAATCCTATTTTTATCATCTATATGAACTATATGAAATAGCCGTGTTTTGAAATAAATCGTTTTATAATAAAAATCCTATTTTTATCATCTATATGAACTATATAAAATAGCCGTGTTTTTAAAGAAATTGTTTTATAATAAAAATCATATTTTTATCATCTATATGAACTATATACAATAGTCGTGTTTTGAAATAAATATGGTTTACAATAAAAATCACACTTTTATTATATACATGAATTGTTAAAAATAGTGAAGTGTTGAAATAAAAGTTAGTTTGATAAAAATATCATTTTTATCAAAGGTATGAAATGAATATGGTTTTGAAATCGAAGAATCGATTATATTTTTATATATATAAATATAATCAAAATAAATCGAATAACGAAGCTTCAGTTCGTGTTTTGAAACTATGATTTCAAACGATTAGTGCGGGAGATACGACCATCGGATTTTCCCGAAACCGAAACCGTTGGGTTTGCTTTGGAAATATCTTTCCAACGACACCAACTTTGCTAAGATCCAACGGTTGGATTGTCTGGAATGTTTAATTCAAATCTGAAGAAAAACAGCGCCAGATTCGATTATATTTATATATATATAAAAAAAATATAAAAATATAATTAAATTAAATCGAATAACGACGCTGCAGTCCGTATTTTGAAATCAAAACTTCAAACGGTTGTACCGGAAGATCCGACCGTCGGATTTCCCTAAAACTGGAACCGTTGGATTCGTTTTGAAAATACCTTTCTAATGATATAAATTTTGTTATGATCCAACGATTAGATTTTCAGATATGTGTAAATCAAATCTGAAGAAAAACAGCGCCACGGTCGCATTATGGCCTGAAGCGTCGTTTAAATAAATTGGCTATTTTTAAATAAATAAAAATAGCGATAAATCGTTATAAAATATTATAAACGATATGGAATGTGAAATTTAGAAATTAACTGAAGGTTGCTAAGTCGAATGGTTTCCTGGGTTTTGATCTGATGTTGGTTTCGGCCTTCGGGGTTAATATTTGGGAAATCATTCTCTTACTGATTAACGGTTAGTGACTAATGAATTGAAATAAGGCATATGCTGTGTTTGTGTAGCACTAGTTTATTATATACGCGAGTTGCTCAGAAAGACCGGGTTTATCCCATTCTGAATAACTGAATCGACGATAAGTAGTCGAAGATGAAGACGGTGGTCGAAGACCGGAGTTCTTCACCTCATTTGGATGGTAACTGATGTCCTGATTGGGAGGCATCCCAAAATATGGATAATGAGTGGTGATCGTCCAGACGTACGTGGAGATCGATGGGTTTGCGAGGTATATAGTGCCTCCGGTTTCGTTCAGACCCAGAACGGACTTGCAAATGGACTGTGTGTCCGACATTGGAATTCATTCTGTGCGATTGATAGCCATCAGTTACATGGCGTGAATTGCCTGTGTGGCATGCAAAGATGCAGTGATCAGGGCTTCTGTTGAAAAGCAAGGTCTTGTGGTTGATGATCAAAGCACCGCCTGTGTGGCGTAGCTTTGTGTATAACGTTAATTCACGAGCCTCACACCCCGGTATGAACCAGAAACGGGAGAAGGACCTCAGGGAGGGCATGCGTTTCCTTCTAGCTAGAGGTGGTGTCGGTGCTTAAACTGGCTGGCATTTATACTATTTTTCACCTATGTGGTTGTTGCTGTTGCGAGGCACCTCGGTTATATCGGTCGATCCGGGACCGATGGAGTCATTCGTTGGCTCATTGACACCCCAAAGTGCGGGGAAACGCGGTGTTCAGGCATTTTAATCCACATCGGTGGACCGACCCTGACGATCCTAGGGTCACTCGAGCTCCGATCCTGAGACACGGGCTAGAGCGTCTCGAAGTCGGTAAGGACTATCTTTTGCCTTGGTTCAGGACGGAAATCCAATTTCCAAATACGACATCGTGCGGTTTTGATTGTGTACCTATATATGGCGACATAGTGGTATGGGGCATTAATGCCGTCTATGATTGATATTTATTATTGTTTTATAAAATTATAAACTAACTGGAAATGAGCTAAGACGGATGGTTTTCTGGGTTTTGATCTGATGTTTGTTTCGGCCTTCGGGGGTCGTCCTCTTGCTAATTTACAGCTGGAGTCTGATTATCAAATGCTTTTTTTTATTCGTATCAAGCATATTTTGGTCAATATAAGGTAAAATTTTATCCTCCGGTTTGCGTTGCATTGTGTGATGGGACTTGAGTCTTATATCGGCTTCATTTTTATAAAAAGCATTGCGATGTTTAAAAGATTAAATTGTTTTAAAGCACTGGCAATCCAATGGAGTAAACCCATTCCCCGAAAGCGGCGTGGTCCTGTGATTAGCCAAATTATATAATGTGTTAAGTAGATTTCTCATACCAATCCTTGTTGCCGGTCCTGAGTAGGTTGGGTACGCATGATAGTGGGTTCTCGCTTTGCGGTTTGGTGGCGAACGGGAGACTCTTACCCCTACATGTCCCTGTTGAGGGTTGGTTCGGCAGTGTCGCGAGACTCGAGAGGGTCGCCGTAAAACAAGGGGCTGGGGTACCATTGTGAGCCACGGTAGGTTTTACCTGTTGTACTGGAGGATGAAGGGATGGTTGCAAAGCCTACCGGATTTTGCGGTAACGTCACAACGTGGTATCAGAGCTTTGGTTAAGCTTAGTGCTGCAATATAACATATGAACGAACTCGTCATAAATAGAACCAGTAGTGTTCTAGGACGAGTGGCTCATTGCAGATAGGGTGAGTAATATCCCAGTATGAGTATAGCAGAATCAGAATAACTCGTTAGAGATGGGGTCGGAAGTGCCCCAGAACAAGTTGAGAGTTATATGTTTATAAATAACGTATTTGTGATTATATTTATAGTTTGGTTTTAGGAATATGTTTTTTGAATATATAAAAGATATATATTTGAAAAGTTAAAAACAAATTGATTGTTGTTTGAGTTGTGTGATGGTGGATTTGTTTAATTAAATTATTAGAATGATATTTAATTAAATCACACATTGAACTGATTTAAAAGTAGGTAGAAATATATACATGTGCATTATATATGTTTGAACAGGTAAATGGATTAGCTGTTGAGTAAAGATTTTATTTGCATGCCCGATAAATAGGTAAACCTTAATGAGTTGGATGCGCAATTTTATTATTATATCAACTCCTGTGAGTGCCATTGGATGCGGAGTGCTGGTTATACTGTGTGTAATTAATAAATGTTGCTATAGGATAGTAACAATTAATTTTGAACTACACTGCATGACATACTTCTTGAAGATGGCATACTTCTTGAAAATAGCATACTTCATCATATACCACACAAGCATTTGGAGCTTGTGTGACGAGGTTGAAGATTTACCATACGAGCGAGAGGCTTGTATGGCGATGACTATATATTACAGGTTGAACTGATGACAGCTATGGACTATATTTTATAGGTAGAACTGATGACTGATATGGACCATATAAAATTGTAACGATAAATTGCCAGATTAATAAAAACCCCACACGGGTCTAGAGTTGACAATAATCACGTCTCTCTGGTTATTAGATACGGCACATGGATTATTTATTTCCCACACGGGACGAGGTGACGAGAATTTATTCTCTGGAGCAATTAAAATACACACTCCCTCAGGCTTTGACAGGGTGATGAGAATTTATTCTCTAGAGTTATTATCTATACACGCTCCTCTGTAAACACCAGAATATATCACTATAAATATGTGTATGCTTTATAGGATTTATTGGGTACCTAATACGGCCCAATAAATTTCCAAACCCCTCCCCGTACAAAGGAGGTTATGGCGAAAATTTTCGAAAATTCTGGGTGTTAGCCAAATTTTTGAAGAATTTGAAAATTCTCAGAAACTGAAAAGTTGGAGAATGGAAGTCAAATTGAACGTAGAGTTGATTAATCAAACCACTTTTGACTTTGTTCCTTTTCGGGGACGAAAATTTTTAAGTGGGGGAGATTGTAATGACCCAGAAAATCTGAACCAATTTAAAAATTTTAAATTGGCTATTTTAGTGGATTTTAAATATTTAATATAAATATTTTAAATAATAACGATGAAACGTAAGTTTGAATCGACATTTGAAAATGAATATAATTAATTCTAATTATAAACAAGGCCTGAAATGGCGCGGCAGTTTCAAAATTTGAATTCAAACTTTGACTGACTGTACCGGGTGCAAAACAAAACGGATTTGAGTGAAACCAAAAATATTTAAATCTGTTAGTGAATATATTTCTAACGAATCTGAAAAATCAAAGTTTCATAGTAGGAAGCAAAAGTTATGGCCAAATGAATTTTCAGAAAGGTCGCTATGGAGCCCGTATAGCCCGTGAAATTGGCCATTTTGCAAATGACCTCGGAATTCGACGAAACCAATTTTGTTGGGTCCGAGATGTTAAACTATTGCTAGGTTTCAAATTTCATAATTTTTGAAGTTAATATGTGAGCGTGGCAAAGGAAAACGTGTTTTGGTCAATTACAGTTAAATTGGATTGACCAGAAATGGGCCATTTTTCAAACGGTCTCAGAATTCGACGAAACTTGTTTAGTTGGGACCATATCGTCAAAACATAGCTAGATTTATTTTTCTGGAATTTTTCGAGTCAGTTTGTGGCCCTGGCAAATTGAAATGTACGTTCAAATCGAATATTGAATGTTATATATTTTAATTGGAAGGAAAACTGACTGAAACATTCGAATGGGCCTTTGAAACATATCCCATTGTGTTCGGAATGGGGGTATTTAGCTAGGGACGACAGTCGTTGGGTTTGAATTGGTGTTCGTGTGTGACGAGGGGGTATTTTAGAAATTTAAAAATATATAAATTAATAAAAAATCTCATTGGTCAGAAAATTCCTTTTCTCTCTCCCCGACAGTCGATTAAAGGCGGAACCCTCTTCCTTCCTTCTCTCTTCGATTTTTCTTTCAATTCTCAATTAAATCACGAGCGGTTGGATCCATTTTGAAGAGCAACACAAGAGCTTCAAATCAAGACAAGGATTGCAATTTTTCATGGCGTGGTTGTCGAGATCGGGTGCTGTGAAGTCGTCGACTTCAGGGAGCTGCCGCCGCTTCCTGGCCTGACCGAGTTGACCCCCTCCACCACCGATCCCTGCGCCTCTCCTCCCCCTTCGACGCTGCGAAGGCCGATCGACATATAGCTTCGTGGATTTCGCGAAAATCAAAAACCTAGTTTCGAACCAAACTGCTGAGGTACGGCTATTTTATAATAAACTATATTATAGCACTTCTAAGCGCTACCGTTTTTGTTTTCACTCTAAAAATCATATCTTTTTCGTTTCTTGACGAAATTCAGTGAAACAAGAGATAGTGGACTCGTGTGGACGTCTTCTACATTCTAGAAGAGACCGCATATTTTTCTGAGCCTTCTGCTATTTTTGGTGGAGTGGAACCCAATGTGAGATTTCTAATTTATAAACGATATGGAAAACGATGATGTATAAATTATATAGTCGATGTATTAGTAATATAAGCGTTGTACACCTCTTGTATAAGCGTTGTATAAGTTGTACGTTCGATATATAAGTTATATATGCGTTGTAAAAATTATATATGTGTTGAAATAGAAGTGAAATGCTTATATATACACGCCCCTCATCCACAAACCATGGACGATATTTATTGGTTGTGATTGGTGTGAAAATTAGTTGATTACGAATGGTTGATTAGAATTGTTTGTGGTTGAAATTGATTGATTGTGGTTGAAAAATACCCATTTGTGGTTGAGAATTATTTGGTTGAAACCACATAGGATTAGTTTGTGGAAATGAAAAAAATATACATGCCGCCTGCGTGCGAACTAGATGCATGATTCCCCATTGTCAAAAGCTGCGAGGCTTTAAGGTAGAGCGAGGAGCCGTACTAGGGACGACCCCAGTTTTAACTACCTTGCCGTTATGCTGCCGAAATTTTGAATAATATTCATGTGTTAGAATTATTTTCATATATTGAATAACCTTCATGTGTTGAATCGAAATTCATTTGTTGAATAGAAATTCATGTGTTGAATGGTATTCGTGTTTTGAATAAATTGTTTTAACAATAAAAATCACATTTTTACTCTATATATACAAACTATAGAAAACCTTCATGTGTTGAATCGAAATTCATTCGTTGAATAGAAATTCATGTGTTGAATGGTATTCGTGTTTTGAATAAATTGTTTTAACAATAAAAATCACATTCTTACTCTATATATACGAACTATAGAAAACCTTCATGTGTTGAATCGAAATTCATTCGTTGAATAGAAATTCATGTGTTGAATGGTATTCGGGTTTTGAATAAATTGTTTTAACAATAAAAATCACATTTTTACTCTATATATACAAACTATAGAAAACCTTCATGTGTTGAATCGAAATTCATTCGTTGAATAGAAATTCATGTATTGAATGGTATTCGTGTTTTGAATAAATTGTTTTAACAATAAAAATCACATTTTTACTCTATATATACAAACTATAGAAAACCTTCATGTGTTGAATCAAAATTCATTCGTTGAATAGAAATTCATGTGTTGAATGGTATTCGTGTTTTGAATAAATTGTTTTAACAATAAAAATCACATTTTTACTCTATATATACAAACTATAGAAAACCTTCATGTGTTGAATCGAAATTCATTCGTTGAATAGAAATTCATGTGTTGAATGGTATTCGTGTTTTGAATAAATCGTTTTATAATAAAAATCCTATTTTTATCATCTATATGAACTATATGAAATAGCCGTGTTTTTAAATAAATCGTTTTATAATAAAAATCCTATTTTTATCATCTATATGAACTATATGAAATAGCCGTGTTTTGAAATAAATCGTTTTATAATAAAAATCCTATTTTTATCATCTATATGAACTATATACAATAGTCGTGTTTTGAAATAAACCGTTTTATAATAAAAATCCTATTTTTATCATCTATATGAACTATATAAAATAGCCGTGTTTTGAAATTAAATAAATATGGTCTACAATAAAAATCACATTTTTATTATATACATGAATTGTTAAAAATAGTGAAGTGTTGAAATAGAAGTTAGTTTGATAAAAATATCATTTTTATCAAAGGTATGAAATGAATATGGTTTTGAAATCGAAGAATCGATTATATTTATATATATATAAATATAATCAAAATAAATCGAATAACGAAGCTGCAGTTCGTGTTTTGAAACCGTGATTTCAAACGATTAATGCGGGAGATCCGACCATCGGATTTTCCCGAAACCAAAACCGTTGGGTTCGCTTTGGAAATATCTTTCCAACGACACCAACTTTGCTAAGATCCAACGGTTGGATTGTCTGGAATGTTTAATTCAATTCTGAAGAAAAACAGCGGCAGAATCGATTATATATATATATATATAAAATTAAATTAAATCGAATAACGACGTTGCAGTTCGTATTTTGAAATCAAAACTTCAAACGATTGTACCGGGAGATCCGACCGTCGGATTTCCCCAAAAATGGAACCGTTGGATTCGTTTTAAAAAGATCTTTCTAATGATATAAATTTTGTGATGATCCAACGGTTAGATTTTCAGATATGTGTAAATCAAATCTGAAGAAAAACAGTGCCACGGCCGCATTATGGCCTGAAGCGTCATTTAAATAAATTGGCTATTTTTATATAAATAAAAATAGCGATAAATCGTTATAAAATATTATAAATGATATGGAATGTGAAATTTATAAATTAACTGAAGGTTGCTAAGTTGAACGGTTTCCTAGGTTTTGATCTGATGTTGGTTTCGGCCTTCGGGGTTAATATTTGGGAAATCATTCTCTTACTAATTGACGGTTAGTGACTAATGAATTGAAATAAGGCGTATGTTGTGTTTGTGTAGCACTAGTTTATTATATACGCGAGTCACTCAGAAAGACCGGGTTTATCCCATTCTGAATAACTGAATCGACGATAAGTAGTCGAAGATGAAGACGGTGGTCGAAGACCGGAGTTCTTCACCTCATTTGGATGGTAACTGATGTCCTGACTGGGAGGCATCCCGAAATATGGATAATGAGTGGTGATCGTCCATACGTACGTGGAGATCGATGGGTTTGCGAGGTATATAGTGCCTCCGGTTTCGTTCAGACCCAGAACAGACTTGCAAATGGACTGTGTGTCTGACATTGGAATTCATTCTGTGCGATTGATAGCCATCAGTTACATGGCGTGAATTGCCTGTGTGGCATGCAAAGATGCAGTGATCAGGGCTTCTGTTGAAAAGCAAAGTCTTATGGTTGATGATCAAAGCACCGCCTGTGTGGCGTAGCTTTGTGTATAACATTAATTCGCGAGCCTCACACCCCGGTATGAACCAGAAACGGGAGAAGGACCTCAGGAAGGGCATGCATTTCCTTCTAGCTAGAGGTGGTGTCGGTGCTTAAAGTGGCATTTATACTATTTTTCACCTATGTGGTTGTTGCTGTTGTGAGGCGCCTCGCTTATATCGGTCGATCCGGGACCGATGGAGTCATTCGTTGGCTCATTGACGCCCCAAAGGGCGGGGAAACGCAGTGTTCACGCATTTTAATCCACATCGGTGGACCGGCCCTGACGATCCTAGGGTCACTCGAGCTCTGATCCTGAGACACGGGCTAGAGCGTCTCGAAGTCGGTAAGGACTATCTTTTGCCTTGGTTCAGGACGGAAATCCAATTTCCAAATACGACATCGTGCGGTTTTGATTGTATACCTATATATGGCGACATAGTGGTATGGGGCATTAATGCCGTCTATGATTGATATTTATGATTGTTTTATAAAATTAGAAACTAACTGGAAACGAGCTAAGACGGATGGTTTTCTGGGTTTTGATCTGATGTTGGTTTCGGCCTTCGGGGTTAATACTTAGGGGGTCGTCCTCTTGCTAATTTACAGTTGGAGTCTGATTATCAAATGTTTTTTTATTCGTATCAAGCATATTTTGGTCGATATAAGGTAAAACTCTATCCTCCGGTTTGCGTTGCATTGTGTGATGGGACTTGAGTCTTATATCGGCTTCATTTTTATAAAAAGCATTGCAATGTTTAAAAGATTAAATTGTTTTAAAGCACTGGCAATCCAATGGAGTAAACCCGTTCAGCGAAAGCGGCGTGGTCCTGTGATTAGCCAAATTATATAATGTGTTAAGTTGATTTCTCATACCAGTCCCATGACTGACTCGTTGTTTGTTTCACTTGCAAACTCGGGTGCCCCTTTTTCTACACGGGCAGCCTTGTATTCAGGTATTAGCAGACTCTTTCTGGATAGCTGGAGCTAAAGATGGATTCCATCATTTATCTCTTTTTATGTTGTTCAGCTCCTATTGTACATATTATGTTTGTATCCGTTGTAGACATTTATGTATAGCTGAACTGTATTTGTACTAAGTATGATCCTGTATACTGTGCAACTCTGATGATTATTGTTTATCCAGTATTATTTGTTCATTATCTGGTGTATTTATTTAATTATGTTCTG
Organism: Allium sativum; assembly: GCA_030737875.1. Taxonomy (NCBI): domain Eukaryota; kingdom Viridiplantae; phylum Streptophyta; class Magnoliopsida; order Asparagales; family Amaryllidaceae; genus Allium; species Allium sativum. The sequence goes on along the minus strand of CM060925.1, from coordinate 297,030,585 downwards.
CAATTATCTATTTCTGTGTTATATTCCAAAGATTACCCTTAACACCGTCAGTACGGTATTTGGGGTCGTCACAATAACTTAATATGTATATTATTAAATAAATCCTTACTTACGTTGTTTAACACCATGATTAGGCAAATGGATAAGTTACTGTACACTGTCTTCTCCCCGCTCCAGTTTCCGCATGTCTCCTCTCACACACAACACTTCACTCCTCCTCACCATTCTTCACTATGTCTCAAACTATCCCCGAAACCGTGTGTCTCCCCACCCAAAATGCCTGCGTCGCCATCTTATCGGTGCTGATCCCTTCTAACCAACTTCCCATTCTATCCCACTTTGTACAGTAACAACTCCCCCACTTCATTGTTTAATTTCCTAAAGCTACACCATCCCTTATTACTTCTTTCATCTTCCATTCTTTTCTTGTCCATTTTTTCCTCCGTACACACCCATGAACACCTCATGTCCCAAAGAAACAAGAACCTTTCTGAAAACTCATGCCATACCTCTATAACGGCTCCATACGGATGAACACCCCCTCGACCGTCGGCCTCAGTTCAACGCTCCGCTAACCCTGTCACTCCTCCTGACCGCTGAGTTTAAAAACTGTCGTTCCATTTGCTTCATTCCATTTAAAACCTGATGTTCGCCGTGTTTCTGGTGCCACCTTCCTCACTTGGCCTCCGTCACCGCATGTTGACCCACCACCAGAGACTGACTGTCGTCAGACACTGCTCCATTTATTTCCTTCCTCCTCACTGTTGTTCACACAACATCCTTCTCCATGCGATCATGCATTCTTTCTGATGCCATCTTGTTGATCCCTTCACCTCAATTACCGCCAGCGTCCTTCCTCCTAGGACCACCCCCTGCTCTCACCGCTCCGACCAATGCCCGCCACTTCAGCTTGTCGCGTGTCCCCTCCTCGTCTGTAAGTGAGGTAGATGTACGTTTCTGCATGGAGGAAGGTTTGGGGAGTTATTTTTGATCAGGAGCTTTCATTAGTTTTGTTTTTGCTATAGAGGAAATGGAAGATCGAGGTGTGTGAATGGGAATGGAGTTTTTATTTTAATTTGCTGGTGAAAACTCATTTCACCATTACAGAAGTCAACGAAATAAAACAAATGAGCGGTGAGTATTTATAAAGATGAAACGTGGTGGCCACGCTATAATTTAATAATTTTTTAATATATATTTAGTTTCGCGTTGTTGTATACATAGCTGGATGGATGGGATTCTCGAAACAAGCCTTGGTCGGCACGGTGTATGTAAATTCCCAAGCAAGAAAGAAGAAAGTGTGCACCTCAAGAAAGAACAGAGTTGGACAATTGAGGAAGGTTTTATTTAAATTTATCAATAACTAACTAAATAAATAATGTCCTTACTTTCATATACCCAAAAGGTTGGTCACAACTGAAAGGAGTAGGCACGAACCGTTTTATACGCGAGAACCATGATTTGCGGGTATATGTACATACACTTGGCCACTTAAATTCATCTGATGGTACCTCGAGCTTAGTATATACGTCCTCGTTTATTTACTTTTTTATACCATTATCGCTATTTAACGCATTATGTAAAATTCGCACTGACATATACTAACTCCAATCATGGTGAAAATGGATATACTATTTGATCTTAACGTTCTAAACCTAATGAAACTTGTTTGGTCAAAAACGGATCCTGTTTGTACAACAACATTATTTTAATTTATTGGTTTATCTTTAAATTTCGTCTACCGACGAAACAATCCCGTTTGGCTCCAAACTGGAAATCTAGTAATAGTTAGTTAGATTTATTCCAGTAAAACTTTTTTCATTGAAAATGAAGGTCATTTAGAAAGAGAGTTATTTCCAAGTCTATATATTATCGATAAAATACATTTAAATAAAAATAAATTATCATATCTCCAAACGAAATCTTATACAGCTTCAGTGTAAATCAACATATATTCTAAACTCAATATTTAAAATGTTTGGATTAAACGGTATTCAAACTATATGAAAATTTCTTTATATTTTATTAATTTTAAATGTTATCGTTTATTAACGAATTCCATAGCGATTATTTGAAAATTTGAATTGGACATAACTTGAAACCTATAATATGAAATCTCCAATTTTCCTTTTCATTAGAAAAATATAATCAAATGCATTCAAACGTTTCTTGTTTTACATAAATCCGACTTATATCAGATCATATATATCCAATTAAAGTTCGAAACTCAATATTACGAACTCCCACGTCGTTTCGAGCTCATTTTAATTATATTATAAATTTAAATGTTCAAAGTCCATTTTATTAAATAAATTTGATACAAAAACCCAATAATATAACCAAATTAACATTTAAAAAAGATTTTAATACTCGAAATTAACGTTCAAAAATTTGTGACGTTACACAACTGGCTTAAATGAAAGAATGGATGTTACGACCAAGATGATGATGGAGAAGCTTGATGCTTTGCTTAATGCTCAAGCCAATCTCCCACTTCTGAAAGTCGTGGTTAATGTTGACGAAAAAGAGGACTCTTCTGCCTCGGACCCTAGTCGTTTCTACTTTGAAGTGGTAGACAAGGGGGAGGCCGACGTTGAGGACTCTAAAGTCAAAGCATGACAACATATCTAGAAATGTACAACTTGAAGCGCTACTAGTCCTACAAAAGGGGCGCCTCCCAAGGGAGGTTCAGGGCATCGGAACTTGAACCATGATCATTCCGGTAAAAGGACTGATGCCTGCTCCATGGAATGAACTGGTGATGAGAAGTACATCTCAGACATGATCCAATGAATAATGAAAGATAACATGGCTCGTCAAGATGATGATAGGGAATGGGATCTTTTGCCAAGAAAGGATCCATTCGCATAAAGAATTCATCAAGCGAAATTCCCTAGGAAATTCACATCCCCGATAATAGCACCTTATGGTAGGACTGGAGATCCGAACATATTCTTGTTCAAGTATGATCAATACATGAACGGAACTAGGGCCATTAACGAGAAAAAGTGCTTATACTTCCCCATGTGCCTGGAAGGGGTAGCTTCACTATGGTTCACTGGACTACCACCTAATGTGTGAATCAATTTGCTAATTTGGCAAGAAAGTTCCAAGACCAGTTTCGACTACAAACTACCAGAGTAAGGGACGTGATGTTTCTTAGCGAAATGGAGCAGATGCCTAGGGAAACAATCAAGGCTTTTCTTACAAGGTTCCATGCTACGATAGCCGAAATCATAAATCCAGAACCTTGGTACGTATTGGTGGCGCTGAAGGGTGTTATTGATAAGAAGTCAGAGTTTGGGAGGTGGCTTAAGATGAAGAAACCGAAAACTCTGAAAAAGTTATATAAGAAAGTTGAAGAATACATGAGTGTGGAGGATGATCCTCCAATTGTTCGAAATGCTGCAGAAAGTAGTGCTACTGGTGAAAGGAAGGGTAGTGAAGTCCAAGCTGATCTGAAAACAACTTTGAGAAAAAAGGGAACGATAAAGGATAGTAAATCTTATAAGAAGATGTGATTCTTCAAGCATTCGGAGTTGACTCCCCTGAACGAAACCCTAGAGAAAATATATTCCGCTACGAGGATTCGGGCATCTTTCCTGAATTAAAGCCACAGAAGATTATAGAGCAGCAGGCTAATTCTGTCGCTTTTACAATCAACCGGGGAACAATACCAAGGAATGTAGACCCTTGAAGAGTTTGATTGAGGAGCACATTAGAAAGAACAAGCTTCAGCAATATGTGAGAAATCCCCAAGGTGCTCAAGCTGCCTAGGGGCAGGGTAATGATACCAGTCAGCCAGGGCCTGGAGGGAAGGCTCAGGCTCCTGCTGACTCAAGACCAATAATCAATACAATTTCTGGAGGTCCTCACCCAGCCGGAAGAAGCTAGGGGGACACGGAGAAATATGTTAATGAGCTAAAGGATGCTTCAGAAGAAGAAAGGTGCTTAATCTTGAGCAACACACTTCTAATGAAGATGCCTAAATCTTCAGCTGAAGATGTGGTGCTTAAAGATAGAGATTCTGACGGGCTACTTACACTATCTGTTGATCCCATGGTGATCATATTCAGTCTTGGTACTGTAATTGTGAGAAGAGTCCTAGTTGATACAGGAGCTTCCATTAATTTGCTTTTCATAAACGCCTTCCAAAAGCGATGTGCGAGCTTGTCCGAATAAGATTCATGCATTCACTGGACAGCCTACACAGGCCATTGGTGTAATCGATTTGCTCGTAGAATAGGAAGATGGAGAATGCAAAGTATCTATGATGCAGACTTTTGTCCTTGTAGAAGAACTTACCGCTTACAATGCATTCCAGGGGAGGCCAACTTTGATAGGCTTTATAATTGCACTAGCTCCATGGTGCTTGACCATGAAGTTTCCAACTAAAAATGGAGTCGGTGCAATTAAAGGGGATCAGAATACCATAAGGGATTGCTACATGACAGAGTTGCGTGAGGCTAAGAAGAAGGAGACAGGAAAGAGTGCGGAGGCTCCGCTCCGCATTCGTAACCTCCCCTTATAGTAATTAGAGCAGGGTCCCTACACTGGCGAGCATAGCGGAGCATGGAAAGAAATGGACCCTAGAAAAGCTAGTGCAGGTGAAGGACGAGCGGTTCCAGCTGAGATCACGATTCATGTTGTTGTTAATCCGAAAGATCCAAACCGTGTGTTGAATATAGGATCTCAGTTGAGCCTAGAATTGAAGAATCAGTTGATTGTCCTTTTGAAGGCTAACTTATATGTGTTCGCATGGAGCCATTCTGACATGTGTGGCATATCTTCGGATATTGCAGTTCATAAACTGAATATTAATCCACATGCTCCATCTGTCAAGCAGAAAAGAAGAACCCAATGGCCAGAAAGGTCGAGAGCTCTAAAGGAGGAAGTCGACAGATTAATGGAAAACGACTTCATCTGGGAGTCTACCTATCCAAACTGGGTCTCCAACCCCATGCTCGTGAAGAAAGTGAATGACAAATGGAGAGTTTGTATAGACTAGTCAGATCTTAACAAAGGTTGTCCAAAGGATAGTTTCCCTCTCCCCAGGATAGATCAGCTGGTGGATTCTACAACCGGGGATGAGTTGCTGTCTTTTATGGATGCGTATTCGGGCTATAATCAGATCAAGATGTATGGACCAGATCAAGAAGACACAAGCTTTATCAGCGATCTCGGCCTATACTACTACAAAGTGATGCCATTCGACTTAAAAAATGCGGGGGCAACTTAGCAGTGGCTTGTGAACGCCATGTTTAAAGCAAAAATTGACAGAACAATGGAGGTTTATGTCGATGATATGCTGGTAAAATAAAAAAGGGCTGATGATCATTTGGAAAATCTAGCCTAGTTGTTTGATATTCTATGCAGGTACAGTATGAAGTTGAACCCTTTAAAGTACTCTTTCGGAGTCGCTTCAGGAAAATTCCTGGGATTCACGGTCAATGCCCGGGGCATAGAGGCCAACCTAGCTCAGATATCAACCTTGAGGGAAATGCGTGCTCCAAGGACCGAGAGGGGACTCCAATGCTTAAACGGGAAAATTGCAGCTTTGAATCGCTTCATATCAAGGGCAATGGACAGGTGCCTTCCTTTCTTCGATTCCCTCAGGAAAGGAAAGAAAGATATTCAATGGACTCCAGAATGCCGGAAAGCTTTTGAGGAATTGATCCAACACATGGCGACACCTCTGATGCTTTCCAAGCCTAGTAACGGAGAAGACTTGTTCGTATACTTGGCAGTGTCCACTCATGATCTGAGTGCCGCTTTGTTGAAAGAGGATTCGAAAGTTCAGAGGCCCATCTATTACATTAGTAAAAAGTTAACTAGGGCAGAGTTGAATTACACAAAGCTGTAAATCCTCGCCTATTGTTTCGAAGAAACTTCAGCCTTACTTTCAGGCTCATCCTATTAAGGTCCTCATCGATCAGCCTCTGAAGCAAGTCTTGTTCCGCCCAAAAAATTCCGGAAGGTTGTTGAAATGGAATATCGAGCTTAGTCAGTATGATGTTACGTACCACCCCCGGAAAGCAATTAACGGGTAAGCACTTGTGTATTTTATCGCGGAGTTCACTGATCGAGGAGAGGAGAAAGAGGAACACGCTGTCAAGGCCAACGGTCATTGGAAACTATTTGTTGATGGAGCATCAAACGACTATTGTTTAGGGGCGGGAGTAATCTTGGAAACTCCTGAAGGAAGATCTATCCGCTATGCGTTAAGATTAGAATTTCCATCGATAAATAATGAAGCCGTATATGAAGCCCTCATTGTAGGAATAAGGCTGGCAAGGGAATTGCATCTAAAGACCTTGCAAATTTTCAGTGATTCACAACTAGTGGTGTGTCCACCTGAAAAGAGTTCCAGGCCAAAGCAGGCAACTTGCCAACTTATCTATCTAAGGTTTGGGAACTACTGAAAAGCTTTGAATATTACACTATATCTCACATCCCTAGAGAAGAGAACACTAGGGCGGATTCACTAGAAAAGTATGCAAGCATAGAAGATGCACAACTTATGGGATTGGACAAAGTGGAAGTCCTTTCCAATCCCAGCACGAAGCAGATTGATATGGACTGAGTCATGGAGGCAACCGATGATCTAGACTCATGGATGACACCAATCAAAGAATATCTCCTGACCGGTTCACTCCCAATAGAAAGGAAGGTCCTGTGGAAGGCTCCTATGTACCTCATTCAGGATGGACGACTCTACAGGCGAGGATTCTCTATGCATCTTCTTTGATGTGTTACAAAGGAGGAATCAAAGGCAATCATGATGGAATTACATGAAGGCGAATGCGGAGGACATACTGGTGGTCAGACATTGGCAAAGAAAATTATGCGATATGGTTATTTCTGGCCAGATGTAAATCGAGACTTAGCAGCATACACCAGAAAATGTGACAGATGCCAAAGATTTGCGAAGATTCCGAGAGCACCGTCCAAAGTAATAACTCAAATGGTCAGTCCATGGCCATTTTCCATCTGGGGCATTGATCTTATAGGAGCACTTCCCACAGCAAAGTATGGATTCAAATATGTTGTTGTCACCGTTGATTACTTCACTAAATGGGCTGAGGCAGAACCATTGGCAACCATAACCTCAAAGAAAGTTATTAACTTTGTCTTGAAGAACATCATTTGCAGGATTGGAGTGCCGCAGATGATAATCACGGACAATGGAACCCAATTCGAGAGCAAAGAGTTCCAAAGCTTCTGTGCCAAATATAAAATCCAACAAAGCTTCGCAGCAGTTTCCCACATGTAGGCAAACGGGTAAGTAAAAGCGGTTAACAAAATCATAAAGTCAACCATAAAAAACCGATTAGAGAAATCCGAAGGTGGTTTGCTAGATGAGCTTCCGCTTGCACTATGGGTGTACCGCATAACTCATAAAACCGCAACCGGGCATACTCCTTTTTCCTTGGCTTTTGGTTCTGAAGCTATGATTCCTATAAAGTTGGAGGTTCCCACTCACAGAAGGATTCATTTCAACCAGGAGGAAAACGATAAGTTACAACTTGAAGCCCTCGATCAGCTTGAAGAAAGGAGGAATGAACTAGAACTCAGGGTTGCTACACATCAAAGAAGGGTGGCCAGAATTTTCAATTCAAAAGTCAAACACAGGACTTTCGAGATCAGAGACCTTGTGCTAAAAAAAGTAATGACTGGAACCGGGGTTTTCGGGCCAAATTAGGAATGACCTTATGTTATAAGCCAAAAACTCCGAGATGGCACGTTCAATTTATCCACCACAGATTGAATCCTGATTTCCTAGGGCTTGGAATAATAAGCATCTTTGCCGCTACTTTCTATAATACATTGTTCAAATCTATTGTAAAAAGTTGTAAATATTTGAAAGCATTATATTTGAGCTATGTACATATGAAAAGTCATGAATGAAAAAGTCTATTTGCTTACACGAATCATATATTTGCAAACCCTTGTTGAAATTGATTATTTAAATGCAGGCTATATAAGACCAACAACTCATTCATAATACAACTAGACCTGGAAGCTTGCTAAGCATATCCCGGTTAGGACAGCTCAAGTGTTGAGTGCCAAAAGCATCATGCAAACTAAATGAGATGATGAAATGCACTACCTTGCAAATCTAAAAGGAACTAGCTATCCAGAGTAAAACGGTGAAAAGCGTAGCAAATGGGTACCAAGTCGGAAAGTTGCACCTTTCATCAAAGAAAACACTCCCTAAAGAAGGAAGTTTGAAACGCCAAATCCCTGGTTGCAGTCGCATATCAAGATAAGCGTCCAGCAGAAGGATTGGCGTCAAACTCGAAAAATGATGCAAAGTTGGAAGCAGCCCAACCAGGTCAACAAACAAAAGATTACAAGTTCCACCGTAGAGGCACCTTCTTAATTGAAAGGTTCAAAACCTTAGTTCTAAAAAATTGCAATCACTCTAGACAAAAGAACCGACATCTGCCTTGTAGGACGATGCAACCCAAGCTGGAAGGACTAGCACCATGTCAGAAGGACCGACAAACCTAGGCTGGAAGTACCAGTTCTGTAACAACCCGTATTTTGATAACGTATTATAACCATAAATCTAGGCAGAATTAAATTTTAAAATAAGAAACAAGAGAAACGGGTTGCGCCATTGCGTTTGTCTCGGAATTCTGCATGAAATCGAGTCCGAGTTTTCGAAAATCGGAGTCCGTACGACTAAGTTATGGCTCCCCAAAGTTTCAGAAATTTTCAGAGTTCAAAACAGTTCGAATTCGAATTTCAAAACCCAAACAGACTGGGCGGGAAATTTCCCGCCCACCACCCCAGGTCGACTGGGGAGTCGACTGGGCAGTCGACACCCCTAGGACCAGGTCGACTGCGCAGTCGACTTGGGTGTCGACCTGGTCCCCGAACCTGGTTTGGGCCTGGTTGCTCCTGCTTGACCCTGTTGGCTTGTTTGAGGGCCTGTGACGATTTTTGGCGGTTCAGATCAATTCTAGGGTTTATCCTATGGCCTAAACTAGTTGTTGCAACTATAAAAACACCCTAAGACCTAGGCTAATCCACAAGAAATCTTTCTAACACCATTATGCTGCTAAGTCTCCTCTTGAACCATGGCCGCCGCCTCCAACTTGAAGCTTAAACATTCAAACTAGATCCAAATCGAAGGCCAACGTTTCTACAACAATTCAAGGGAATAGATCAACATCTCAACAGCGATTCTACGACAATTTCTGTTCTTAGTTCTCAAAAACCACGATCTGTAAGCCCCAGTTACTCTTAGATCTAAACTCTAAACTTAATATGGACATGTGTAAATTGAAGTTGAATATAAACATGATAACTACTTGAGACCTACTCTTGTATATCTTTGATCTATGACTATTCCTTTTTGATCTATTATTTTAGATCTACTCTTGTTCACCCTAGATTTATTCACCTTGAACCTAGTACCGTTCATATTGAACCTTGATTTGTGGAATACTGATAAGAACTTGATTTAGGGGCCTGTTCATGTCATAACCTAAACCCTATCATTATTTTAACATGCATGTGATGTTGTGATGTTGAAACTATTGCTAGTCACAAGTTTAGGATTATCATCTTATGTCATTTATTGCTATGTTTATCACCCTATTTCATATGCTAGTGATGTTATGATCATATCTCAAGTTACACCATGCTTGCCTTGAAATCACCTTTGCCATTTTATACCCATCCTTGTTATGTTATTCTCTAGTTACATCTATTGCCTTGATTCGAATTCACGAGGGTTGGGGATGCGATTTGGGTAGTTTAGGAAAACCTGAATTTAGTATGAACTTGAAAACATGAATATCGTTATAACTTGGGCTTGGATAGGAACATGAACTTGAAATGAAATTATACTTGAAAATATGAATTTGGGACATGACACTTAGATAACTTGAACGTGGCCAACTCGAGGTTGGGTTGAGTTTACAGTATAAATCTGCCCGGAACCGCCCGACGAATCCAGTAACTGCAAACAATAGGACCCAATGTGAGTAGTTGGTCATATCGCACTTGAAACCCGAGGTTGGACTAGGTTATGGTGTAAAACTGCCCGGACCTGCCAGGCACATCCAGTAACCATAACCAAGTCTAATGTGAGAGGTTAGGGGTGCATTAAGTAAATTAATGCCACTGGATAGGGTTAAGTCAATATACTTAACCAATTTGACACGTTGATTTGATAGGGTTAAGTCATGAACCGCTTGAACACACTTAACCAACCTGACACATGATTCGTAGGACTAAGTCTTGAACTAGAACGACACACTTAGTCAATTTGACATGACACGTAGATGGGGTTAAGTCTCGATTTTAAATGACAACTTAACCTGCTGAACGAAACCCTAGTTACGCGGTCCTTTTCAGCAGTAACCCACTAGATGTATCACAGTACCCTGGGACTAGGCAGGGTGGGGCACGATTGCTGGGATGATTGTAAGCGACCAGAACGACGGCTGAGTTGGTGCGCCATTGTAGGTTCAGGCGGACTAGGGTTGTGCACTTAGTCCGGAGTTGAAAAAGCAGGCATTGGGCATCAGTAGGATTATCTGTGCATTCTTGATTCGTGTCGGTAGTTGGCACCCTAGGGCTTGATACACCCTATGGTGGACCTAGCACAGGTGATTACATTCGTGATAGGGTCGTATGACACAGACACACGACGAGCTAGACTTGTAGGGAGCCGATCGATTAGATCATACCTTTGGACCCCGAATTGGGTCATTTCACGATATTGGGCCAGGGGATTATTTCTTGATTTATGGTTGACACGGGATTAGTATACCTGTATAGTTGGTATGGCGAACCTTGAATACGCAATGTTAGACTTGAGTTATCTTGTTAGCTTAGTTATCATGTCAGACTTATCATCATTCCTATGTTTAATTCCAGTTTATTCATGTCTTGTTAACTTTACTAGTTTCTATGCTGATAGTCACTAGGGCTTACCAGTCCTTTTGACTGACCCATTTTCTTTCGCCTTTTTGTCTTTCGTTCCCCCCAGGTTCTCAGGGAGGAAACTCTAGCTCTTAGCTTGGACTTTGCTTGCTTTCTGACAGCTCATGTACGGTTTGGTCTTGAGCTATGCTATGGCTGCACTCATGCACTTTTTGGGGAATAATATTTTACTTATGTTGTTTTAAGTACTTTGCTTCTTTAGAACTTGATGTAATGAAATAATGACTTGGCATTTTGATGTAAGAGGTTTTGACTCTATTTTTCAGTAATGAGATTTGGTTTTAAAGTTTATATCCGCTACTTTATATACTCTATTTTATCTATGTTCTGTCTTGTGTTATCTCTGTGCCTGTTTACTAGATAATACCCCTCCAAAACTAGGGCATTCCCTTTGTGAGTGACCCTAGGGAAGGTGGGGTGTTACATTTGGTATCAGAACAGAAGGTTACCAGACTGGGAAAAAGTTTTAAAAACCTTCTGAAACTATTTTCAAAACCGTTTATAAAGAAGCATTTTTCAAGAAAAGTTTTATTTTTAAGAAAAGGCTATTCCCCAAAAGCCATTAGCACTTTCCTTTGTTTCCTCGTTTGAATCTTTTTCCTTTTCGCTTTTCAACATGTCTGATCTTAACCTTCCTGAGGGAGTACCCATACCTGGCTGGTTCCAAAGATACTTGGAAGCTAGGGCCAACGGCGCGGGCTCGGTAGATATCCCTCCTCCTCCTCCTCCCCCGGTGGCCACGGTTCCTCCTCCTCCTCCTCCGGGTACCGCCTTCGCCAAAATATGTAAGGACTTTATAGGAATGGGCGGCAAGAACTTCGTTGGAATTGAAACCTTCGTTGAGGCACGAAACTGGCTAAAAGAGACTAAAGACTTGTTTGTTATTTTTGATATGGAGGATCTTAGGAAAGTTCAGTTGGCAGCATGGTTGTTGAAAGAGGAAGCTGCATTTTGGTGGGAAGTCACCAACGCTACCAGGCCAATTGAGACTTGGGCAGACTTTAGAGAGAGGTTTGGGCTTAAGTTTTTATCATCCGCAGAAGCGAGTCTTCAGATGGAGAGATTCCTGGCACTCAAGCAAGGGGACATGTCAGTTAGGGAATACATGAATAAGTTTAATTAGCTTGCTCGGTTTGGTTTGGACTTAGTCAACACGGTTGAGAAGAAGGCTCTACGCTTTGCTCGAGGATTGAGCGAGCCACTCCACACTATGGCCATGACTCATGTACCCATGGGGGCGACCTTTGAAAGCTTGGTGAATATGGCCCTACTTCATGAAGAACACGAGAATGGCAAGAAGAAGGTCAAGGCGAATGAGTCTCAAGACAAGAAGGTAGACTCCGAGAAAGGAGGAAAGAACAGCAACAACAAGAATGACAAGTCACGTGAGAAAAGAAAATGCAACTTCTGTGGTATTGACAGGCATATAGTCCAGGACTATAGGAAGAAGAAGATGAAGATAGGAGCATGTTTTCAATGCGGTGAAACTAGACACATCAGCAAGAACTTCCCTAAGAAGCAAGGGCAAGCCCCGCAAGAAGGACCTTCTAGGGGTACATCTTTAACTTCTTTTCCCTAGATACTCTGTTTTATCTTGTATATCCTTTCGATCCTGTCTTGAGAACCTTAGGTAGAATCCTATAAATGTAAACATGTATTTGAAACATGTTATGCTTGATGTTTGCGAATGGTTGCAAGTGGTTACAAGTGATTGCTCGTGGTTGCATAACACACATTAGGCACTAGATCGGCTCAGACACATTTTCATATTGCATATGCATGAGTGTTTATACTTATTTATGGATGAAATTGAATGTGTTATCATATGAATGTTGCATATGGATGAATGTTTGTGCACACATATAGTGCTTACATGACTAGGATTATTTGCATACATGTTGGATTCATGACACTAAACATATTTTGCATTAGAAAGATCAATCAGGCCTGATCATTTGCATTAGATAAGGAACATATACACACACTTTCTGCATATGTTCATACAGCATTAGAAATCTCTTAAGGACAATGTTTGCTTGTGAATGATGTTTTGAGTAGATGGATGATGGATGGTAGGATACGTTCTTCCTAACTTAGAGATTTCGGGGACGAAATCCTTTAAGTAGGGGAGAATGTAACAACCCGTATTTTGATAACGTGTTATAACCATAAATCTAGGCAGAATTAAATTTTAAAATAAGAACAAAGGGAAACGGGTTGAGCCATTGCGTTCGTCTCGGAATTCTACATGAAATCGAGTTTGAGTTTTCGAAAATCGGAGTCCGTATGACCAAGTTATGGCTCCCCAAAGTTTCAGAAATTTTCAGAGCTCAAAATAGCTCGAATTTGAGCTCAAATTCGAATTTCAAAACCCAGACAGACTGGGCGGGAAATTACCCGCCCAGCACCCCAGGTCGACTGGGGAGTCAACTGGGCAGTCGACACCCCCAGGACCAGGTCGACTGCGCAGTCGACTTGGGTGTCGACCTGGTCCCCGAACCTGGTTTGGGCCTGGTTGCTCCTGCTTGACCCTGTTGGCTTGTTTGATGGCCTGTGACGATTTTTGGTGGTTCAGATCGATTCTAGGGTTTATCCTATGGCCTAAACTAGTTGTTGCAACTATAAAAACACCCTAAGACCTAGGCTAATCCACAACAAATCTTTCTAACTCCATTATGCTGCTAAGTCTCCTCTTGAACCATGGCCGCCGCCTCTAACTTGAAGCTTAAACATTCAAACTAGATCCAAATCGAAGGCCAACGTTTCTATAACAATTCAAGGGAATATATCAACATCTCAACAACGATCCTACGACAATTTCTGTTCTTAGTTCTCAAAAACCACGATCTGTAAGCCCCAGTTACTCTTAGATCTAAACTCTAAACTTAATATGGACATGTGTAAATTGAAGTTGAACATAAACATGATAACTACTTGAGACCTACTCTTGTATATCTTTGATCTATGACTATTCCTTTTTGATCTATTATTTTAGATCTACTCTTGTTCACCCTAGATCTATTCACCTTGAACCTAGTACCGTTCATATTGAACCTTGATTTGTGGAATACCGATAAGAACTTGATTTAGGGGCCTGTTCATGTCATAACCTAAACCCTATCATTATTTTAACATGCCTGTGATGTTGTGATGTTGAAACTATTGCTAGTCACAAGTTTAGGATTATCATCTTATGTCATTTCTATGTTCATGACCCTATTTCATATGCCAGTGATGTTATGATCATATCTCAAGTTACACCATGCTTGCCTTGAAATCACCTTTGCCACTTTATACCCATCCTTGTTATGTTATTCCCTAGTTACATCTATTGCCTTGATTCGAATTCACGAGCGTTAGGGATGCGATTTGGGTAGTTTAGGAAAACCTGAATTTAGTATGAACTTGAAAACATGAATATCGTTATAACTTGAGCTTGGATAGGAACATGAACTTGACATGAAATTATACTTGAAAATATGAATTTGGGACATGACACTTAGATAACTTGAACGTGGCCAACTCGAGGTTGGGTTGAGTTTACAGTATAAATCTGCCTGGAACCGCCCGGCGAATCCAGTAACTCCAAACAATAGGACCCAATGTGAGTAGTTGGTCATATCGCACTTGAAACCCGAGGTTGGACTAGGTTATGGTGTAAAACTGCCCGGACCTGCCCGGCACATCCAGTAACCATAACCAAGTCTAATGTGAGAGGTTAGGGGTGCATTAAGTAAATTAATGCCACTGGATAGGGTTAAGTCATGGACCACATGAATTTACTTAACCAATTTGACACGTTGATTTGATAGGGTTAAGTCATGAACCGCTTGAACACACTTAACCAACCAGACACATGATTCGTAGGACTAAGTCTTGAACTAGAACGACACACTTAGTCAATTTGACATGACACGTAGATGGGGTTAAGTCTCGATTTTAAATGACAACTTAACCTGCTGAACGAAACCCTAGTTACGCGGTCTTTTTCAGCAGTAACCCACTAGATGTATCACGGTACCCTGGGACTAGGCAGGGTGGGGCACGATTGCTGGGCTGATTGTAAGCGACCAGAACGATGGTTGAGTTGGTGCGCCATTGTAGGTTCAGGTGGACTAGGGTCGTGCACTTAGTCCGGAGTTGAAAAAGCAGGCATTGGGCATCAGTAGGATTATCTGTGCATTCTTGATTCGTGTCGGTGGTTGGCACCCTAGGGCTTGATACACCCTATGGTGGACCTAGCACAGGTGACTACATTCGTGATAGGGCCGTATGACACAAACACACGACGAGCTAGACTTGTAGGGAGCCGATCGATTAGATCATACCGTTGGACCCCGAATTGGGTCACTTCACGATATTGGGCCAGGGGATTATTTCTTGATTTATAGTTGACACGGGATTAGTATACCAGTATAGTTGGTATGGCGAACCTTGAATACGCAATGTTAGACTTGAGTTATCTTGTTAGCTTAGTTATCATGTCAGACTTATCATCATTCCTATGTTTAATTCCAGTTTATTCATGTCTTGTTAACTTTACTAGTTTCTATGCCTATAGTCACTAGGCCTTACCAGTCTTTATGACTGACCTGTTTTATTTCGCCTCTTTGTCTTTCGTTTCCCCCCAAGGTTCTCAGGGAGGAAACTCTAGCTCTTAGCTTGGACTTTGCTTGCTTTCTGACAGCTCATGTATGGTTTGGTCTTGAGCTATGCTATGGCTGCACTCATGCAGTTTTTGGGGAATAATATTTTACTTATGTTGTTTTAAGTACTTTGCTTCTTTAGAACTTGATGTAATGAAATAATGACTTGGCATTTTGATGTAAGAGGTTTTGACTCTATTTTTCAGTAATGAGATTTGGTTTTAAAGTTTATATCCGTTGCTTTATATACTCTATTTTATCTAGGTTCTGTCTTGTGTTATCTCTGTGCCTGTTTACTAGATAATACCCCTCCAAAACTAGGGCATTCCCTTTGTGAGTGACCCTAGCGAAGGTGGGGTGTTACAAGTTTTAGGCCGGAAGGACCGATAACCCAAGCTGGAAGGATCAGCACCATGTCGAAAGGACCGACAAACCTAGGCTGGTAGTACCAGTCCTAGGCCGGAAGAACCGACAACCCAAACTGGAAGGACCAGCACCATGTTGGAAGGACTGACAAACCTAGGCCGGAAGTTACCAGTCCTAGGCCGGAAGGACTGACAACAAGCTGGAAGGACCAACATTAACAGAAATCCTAGCCGTAAGGGGTATCCAAAATATTCTTTCCGATTCTGAGTTAATCAGAATGAACAAGACAGAAATTGGATTTAAACTCAAACCCAAGACCTCTGCGGGGGCACCCGACCTTAAGCTAGGTCTTCCAAATTCAGTTATCTGCGTAGCATCCAGTCGTCCCAGATGTGAACGATATTGAGTAAAATAACAAAATCCATTCAATTATCTGTGTAACATCTGTCATCCTGGATGTGAAATATATTGAATTAAAAAACTCTTCGGAGGCATAAAAACCAAGACCTTCCCGAGCGCATGTATTCAAACCTAATCTCCGAAAGACCTGGACTGCTAGGTTAGTGAGAAATAAAATTGAATACGTTATAAATACAGGATATTTTCTTCAAGGGCTCGTAACCACGTCTTAATCTTTTTCTAGGACATGGATTTTAAATAATTAGTTTGTAGGACAGAAACATGGCGTGCCATTTTCTTGTTTAAAAATATTGATCTCTTCAAATTTATCAGGCCTCGTGATCATGATATCTCCAATTTGTCAATATTTTCAAATTCGATCTGCGATCATTAATTCTTTCAAGTGAGTTTTAATAATTTCCTTCTTCTTCATATTTTATAATTCGACCTACAATTTTTAAATTCTTAAGGCCATTTTTTTATTTTGTTGATCTTTTATTTTTTTTATTAGGTGATTTTAATAATTTTGAATTGAATCGTGGAATATAGTTTTACCGAGCGATTTTAAATTTTTAATTGAATCTAAAATTGACGTATATGATATCGAAATGTGATAATTTGTTCTTTATGCTTCTAGGATTATGTAGTTCAATCAATGGAAGAGCTAACTCAAAGTTCAAGTATTCCTTTAGTTGAACAGGCTGCTGAAAGGTATGGTGTAATTAAATTGTAATTTTCATATGTCATGTGACATATGCTTTTAATGTTTGTTTATTAGTGAATTTAATTGTTGTTTTTGTATAGTTATGATAATTTTTGTTCCACTAACAAAACAGGAGTGAAAAAGATATATGGTTTTATCTTTTTTTTTTTAAATTGTCTTTTAAAAAAAGAAAGATAAGTGGTTATTTTGGCTTCAATGGCAAATAACAATAATTCATTATAGTTAGTTTAAAAAAAAATTGGTTATATTGTGCAATAGCTATCTTTTATATATAATTAAAATGATAAATGATTAATGATTATATGTAAAGATAACACAACAATTATATGTAAAGATATTGTAACAATTATATATAAAGATTACACAACAATTATAATACAATTATCTTTTAAAATCATTTATGTTATTTTAAAATTGTTTTATAATTTTTTATTTCATTCAATATCATAATAGGAGTGAAAAAGATAACCGGTTTTATCTTTTTGTAAAATGTCTTATAAAACGGTTTAAATTGTATACTTATTTACTTATTTATGTTTATTGCAGGTCTGATATATCTGTGTATTTAATTTTAATAAGAATTCATTTCGTATTCGTCTTGGTTTGGATGCATCAATTAGTTATGTTAGGAGTAAGGTTTGTGAGGTGTGGAATATTTTTACTACTTTATGCTTTGATATGTTCTACGTTCGAGAATCTAAAACTACTTACGTTGAGACGGATAGTGATCTACAAGCTATATTATGCTTGTCATGGTTTAAAAAGAAGGATTTCTTGGTTTTTTTATATGCTTAAAGAATAATTCAGCTATAGTTGCTGTTGACAGTAGTAAATCAGGCTCAGTTGTTGGTATCGGAGAATAAAGTAGTAATTTGATTGGATATAATGATGATTTAGACTGTGCTTATTGCCAAGAAAAAAACTTGCATGAATTATTGAAGAAAAATTCTAATTTAGAATTTTTTATTGGTGTTGGACAAATTTTAGATTCGGCTATTGGATTTCGTCGAATGGTTAGTGCATATTGTTTGAAAAATGGATTTAATGTATAATATGTTAAAAATTGTAAGGAGCGGGTGACAGTTCGATGTGTTGTAGATGGTTGTTCATTAGAACTCATGCTTCTTGCAAATTGAAGCAATTAGATCAGTTGATTGTTAAAAATATTTAGCTAAGTCATTCATGTGGAGGTGGATTTAGATCAGTTAGTAGTCCAGCTATTAATAGTGATCTTGTAAAAGCTTTGATTGTTAATCAAATACGTGATGAGCCGAAAAGGAAAACAAAGGATATTGTGAAAAGTTTTAGGAGAGATTATGATGTGGATTTAAGTTATTATTATGCTTGTAAGGGTAGGAAATTGGCTATTAGTGATATATATGGTGATGAAAAAAAATCATATAATGATTTTGTATGGTATTTGAAGGCAATTGAGAAAAACAATCCGAAAAGTTATACAAGTATGGATGTGGATGAAGAGACTAACCAATTTGAGAGAGTATTTGTTTGCTAAGAGGCTTGTATATTGGTATTTAAGTATTGTCGACTTATGGTTTTTTTGGATGCAACTTTTTTAAAAGGCCAAAGTGGTATTTTGATGGCTAGTACTGCTAAAAATGGGAATTAAGGTACTTAATATTATTAATTACTTTCTTATTTAGTACATAATTAGATATTGATAATCAAGTTACTGTATTATAGTTTTAAGATTCAGTAAATTGGAACTTGTAAATTAATAGAAGATAAAGATAGAATAATATATCTTTTTATGCTGTTCATTAATTTTATAATGTACTGTAGTATAACTGAAAATTATAATTTGTAATGTTGGAAAATGTTATTTAGAATAATTGTTGGTGTTGTTTTATGTTTCAGTTTTTTTTCATTGGTAATGGCTCTTTTGATTAAAGAAAATGAAGATTGTTGGAGTTGGTTTTTGACCCTCATAAGAAATGCTCTTAGATTTGCTAAACCATTGACTTTTTTAAGTGATAGACATTGGGGTTTGTTGTTGAGTATTCCTAATTTTTTTCCTAAATATTCATCATTCTTATTGTCTAAATCATATGCATAGTAATATTGCTAGTATTGTTAAAAGTGGGAGGGGTGTTTGGGTAGGTCATTTGCTAGAATAGTGTGTTGTACCTTTAAGTGCTCATGAATTTGAAATAACTGTAGCTGAATTTAAAGAAATTGGAGGTGCAAAATCTATTGAATATTTGAATGATAAGTCATATGATCATTGGGATGATTTATTTTTTCCTGGAAAAAGATATGGTGAAAATAAATCTAATGTAGCGGAAAGTTTCAATTCATGGATCTTGGATGAAAGAAGTCTGCCTGTAGCTGCGTTTCTTGATGGTATTCGGATTAAGCTTATGTTGCAAATGTCCAATCGAAGAGAAGAGGCAACTAACTAGAATATTGTTCTTTGTCCAAAAATGGGAGCTTGTTTGTTGAAATTGAAGGAGGAAGGGTTTGGGTGGAGTGTTACTAAATCATCTAGGTATGTGTTTATTCTTTTTGGATTATGATGTAAACAATTAGCACAAATTTATATGTTAGTGCAAACTATTTCTAAAAAGATATGTGCATTTATCTTTTTTATATTTTGCTCATTAAGTTTATAAAAAGGTTGGATGAGAAATATGTGACAATTGGATAATTTTTGTATTATTTAACTTTGTACTATAAATTTTAGGATTTATGTATTTGTAGCGTGATATTATGTAATGCATGAAAGAAATGCTTATTATAGAGATATCAGAATACTAGACACGTTATATAGGATTAGCTGTTAATGTGGGAAAAAAATTTGGTTAGTTAATGTAATAATGTTATTTATTTAAATATGCCTAATTTTGAATTTTACAGATTTATTTTTGAAGTTCATTTTCTAACATCGCAAAAAGTAGATCTTAAAATTCGCATTTGCAGCTGCAATCAATGGAAAGTGAAGGGTTTTCCTTGTGCCCATGCTTTGAAGTGTATATATTTGTCTAAAAATTATGTTTATGATTACATTGAGCCTTACTTCACCGTTGAGTATTATCGAGCTTCTTATTCACATGCAATAAATCCAATTCCAACTTTTGATAAAGAAGCAATTGAAGCTGAAGAATCATGTACTATTCTTCCTTATAAAGCTATTCGTGGAGCTCGTAGGCCTAGAGTGAATAGAATTGAAGGTGTTGATTTTCATGCTAAACAAAACAAATGTGGAAAGTGTAAAAAACTAGGACATAATAGAAGAAGTTGCTCTTTGAATGATTGAATTGTTGTTTAAATTCATTGTATTTGACTGATTATTTTAAATTTAGTGTTACAGTTGAATAATATGGTAAAATGAAATTTTGGTTATATGGATGTGATGAGTTTTGATTTTTATGAGTGATTAATGTTAAGAAATGATTGAAATTCTGTAAGTTTACATTTACGTTTTGTTATATGTTGTGGTTTAGGTGATTAAAAAGATATTCAATTTTATCTTTTTATTTTATATTATGCAACTTGTTCTTTTGTTGAATGATTATTTGGTTATTTGGCTTTCTGAAATATATGTTGTCTTATGTTGAATGATTATTTGATTATTTTGTTTTTTCAACAACAAAGGTTTGAAAAGATAATTGCATTTATATTTTCATGTAAAGGCAATATTTTAAGTTTGTTGTACGTACTAAATTTAATAGGTTCGTGTTGTTTGAGTATGTGTGTCCTACAAGGTGTTTTTGTTTCAATATATTAGTAAATAATTGCACAATGATTTCACTATTGAATTATTATATTATGTGGTTTACGGGATGAAAAAGATAAATGTTTTTATCTTTTTATTTTATTTTTTGCTATTAACAGTAATGAATTAATAATTGAAATGATTACAATTCTGATATCAATTAATCATACACACTAACAAAATCCACCAATTAATCATACACACAAATAAAATCCAGCAATTAGTTATACACGCCAACAAAAAGTGGGATATTAATGAAAAGATAAATGTATTTGTCTTTTTGTTAAAAGACGCTTGTAATGTCCCGTATTTTCAGCGATAAAATAATTAATTTATTTAATAATTTAAATAGTGATTTAGAGAATATGATGGTTATTTAATTAAATAATAGTGAATATTTAATTAAATTAAATAATAAAATAATATATTTAATTCTGAAATAATAAGAATTAGCCAAAATGGCAATATTGTGTGAATTGGACAATTCAAAATATATGATTCAGTTTAAAATTGAATTACGATCACGAATATGTTTAATTAACGATGGTTGAACGTATAAACTATATTATAATTATAATCGAGCTCGAAATGGCACGGAAGTTCATAATTTGGCGATTCGAACTTTAAACGAATATACAGAATCCGTTTTAAATCAGATTTCTGTGAAACAAGAAACGTTCGGAGCTGGTGAAGTATATTTTTCTAATGGAAGAGAAAAATCAAGATTTCATTATGTAGATTTTGAGTTATGTCCAAATCAAAATTTCAAAAAGTCGCAATGGAATTGTAACGACCCGGATTTTTGGCGACTTTGGTTATCGACATAAGCACGATGTCGATAACCAAAACATCGAAAAATCCCGGTAATTAATGAAAAAAATTAGAAGGTGAGAATAGATAAGATAGAAACTTAGAATAGAAGAAGAAGAAGAACACAACATCAGAGTAACATGAACCTCACAGCGGAACGAATAACATATAATAGATAACATAACCTTGAAATATAACAGTTATGTATACAATAGCACTTATCAGAGTACAACACTTACAAAACAACGGAAATAACTATAGCTATATGATCCAGAAGCCTCTTGCTCCAAGCTCTCCAAGTATATCTGCAAATTCCTGACTACTTGACTGCCCGTACAAATTAGGCACCCAAGAGTTTAGGGAAAACAACAAAGTAAACTCCGGGTCAGTCATGGGACTGGTGTGAGTAAAATAGTTTAAACAGGTATATGAACAAGTAAACGATATCTCATAAGACCACGCCGCAGAACGGAACGGGTTTTTGCCTTATGAGAATCCAAAATATCTTTATATCAAAAACCTTTTGATATTATAATAATGTCTATGTACAAATAGATATCAACTAGCAGAAATGCTTTCATCTCACGTTCTACATATGTGACGGCCTGGAATTTCGCTCGATCCGAATCAGTCGTTAAACCGATCTAGACCGTTCGAAACCCCTGATCGTTTGAGAACAGAACAAATCAGAACACAAACAGAAGAACATTTCATTGTTTTTACAACAATTCCATCAGATACAAGAATATACAGAGTATAAATGAGTATTATACATTCGACAAATATCAGAGATTACAATAAATTACATAGCAGCGGAAAAATAATACAAAGCACAACTGAAGGTGATATACGGATACAGAGCTTTCCGGATATCATTCCAGCGGTAAACCAGGATCCTGTGAATATAAATCTGCAAAACCAAAACTACTAGCTGCCCGTGTCGAAAATAGGGGCACCCAGAGTTTAGGTTAAAACAATAAACTCCAGGTCAGTCATGTGACTGGTGTGAGAACTAAAACAGTTATTTAAAGCTTTATTTTAAAAGAGAGTAATTCAAGGGACCACGCCGTATAACATGGAACGGGTTTCCTCCCAACAATACCAGTGCATAGGGTAAACAACGCAATGCTTTTTCGAAAAATGAAGCTATTATAAGACCCAGGTCCCATCACACAATGCAACGCAAGCCGGAGGATAGGGTTTTCCCTTATAATAGCCAAATATGCTTGGTATGTTTAAAACAAATTATTTGATACTATAATAAGTGTATAGTGTCAGAACAATTTCAATCATAAATATAAATCATAGGCGGCATGGGTACCATATATCATGTCGCCATACTAGTTCTACAATTAAAACCGCAATACATGTATTGGAAATTGGATTTCCGTCATGAGTCGAGGCAAGGGGCAAGATCCTCTCCGCTTCGAGACACTCTAGCAAATGCCTCGGGACTACACACTCTGGGCAACCCCGGATTCGGCTGGGCCGGTCCTCACTTACGTTAGAGGATTAGTTATGCCTGAACATACGTTTCCCGGTCCTTACAGACCTATAATCGAGGCGCCTCGCATCCAACAACCAGATAGGTGAAAAGTATATAAATGTCCGGGCTGGTAAGTCACTGACACCACCAAAGCTAGAAAGAAACGTCGTGCTCTCCCAGCGGTCCGTATCCCGTTTTTAACTCATACCGAGATGTGAGGCTCGCGAATTTACGTTATACACAAAGCTGCCATGTAGGCCGTGCTTTGATCATCAACCACAAGACTTTGCTTTTCAACAGAAGCCTTGATCTGTGCAACTCAGCGTGCCACACAGGCAATTCATGCCATGCGATTGATATCTATCGATATATAACCTCTAAGCTCGTACGTCTCAGAGAAGGGCGTTAAGCAAGAGAATAAATTCTCCGCTGCCAAACAGATATATATTTAACAGAAATCAATCAACACAGAATAAAATCCAATGTCAGACACACAATCCATTTACAAGTTCGTTCTGGGTCTGAACGAAACCGGAGGCACTTTCCTCGCATATCCATCGATCTCCAAGTATGTCTGGACGACCACCAACTGATTCCCTCATCTTGGGTGTTCAGCCCAATCAAGATCATCAGTAACCACCCAAACGATGTGAAGACTTCCGGTCTTCGACCACCGTCTTCATCTTCGACATATCGTCGAATCGATTATTCAGAATGGGTATAAACCTGGCCTTTCCGAACAACCCGCGTATATTAAAAACAAATGTTACACAAACACAACATACGCATCATTTCAATTCATTAGTCACTAACAGTAAATTAGCAAGAGAACAATTTCCCAAATATTAACAACGAAGGCCGAAAACCAACATCAGATCAATATCCAGGAAACCATTCTTCTTAACTAACCTACAGCTAGTTTCTAAATTCCACATTCTTAGGGAAAGGTTCCCATTAATTTTATCCAAGATAAATTCTTTAAAATTTATCCTTTAATCTTCCTTTGGATGTCATTTCAAACCAAATTATGGTTTTCTAAACTAGTCGGGATTAGCGAACCACACCGAAGTAATTATTTATTTTATTTCCCAATCCCAACCTATTCATCCCATGAAGCAAAACTGGTAATACTCCATATCTAACACCACGGTGTTATTGGTAAAATTAATTACCATTTCACGTTCAAATCTAATTAAAGATTTAACTATCGCTTTGGAGCAAAATTGGTGATACTCCATTCTCGCTCACTTTCTAAATTTGATAATTTAGATTACCAATTCACATTTCAATCTAATTGCAGATTCATTAAAACTCCTTTTTTTCTGGGTTAAAGAACTAATGTCATTTAAAACACAGTTCACGATAAACCCAAATCGCATTCTATTTATTATCGGGTTAAAGAACAAGTGTTATTTAAAACACCGTTCACAATAAAACCATAAATCAATTCTATTTAAACCCATTTCAAATCCAATTTATTTATTTAAAAATAGATGGGTTTTAATTTCAGTTCAAAACTAGTTCATTTCGATAAAAATCTATTTTTATCTTTTCAAATATGGAGTTTTTCATCCCAATTTTTCCCAAATCATTTCTTATGATTTTACACAAATTATTACTATTTTTAATCATTTTATCAAGGCCCGTACAGTCGATTTCCATCAATGGCCATCGAACTGCACTTACAGCGACTTTTTCCAAATTTGATTTGGAAATGTCTCCAAATCCAACCGTTAGATTTCAAATTTCTAATATTCGTTAGAAAGCTCTTTTCGATACGAACCCAACGGTTCCGGTTTTAGGAGAATCCGACGGTTGGAACTCCCGTAATGTCCGTTTGAAATAAATGGTCGAAATTCACGAACTGCCGCGGCGCGGCGCATTCTATTCAGGCCATTATATTATATATATAATATATATAATATATATTTCGCCGATTTCTATTTAAAACGAATTATATAAATAGATTTAAATTCGTTTCAAAAACAATTTCAACTTCCATTTCAATTCAAATCAAAATTGAATTTTTCCTTATAAATTTGTTTTAAAATTCATTTCTATTCAATTTGAATACAATTCAATTCGTTTCAATTCAATTCGAATTCGTTTTCAATTCAATTCAAATTCGTTTTATATTCAATTCATTTTGGTTTTCTATTCGATTCAATTCAAATTGGTTTTCTATTAGATTCAATTCAAATTGGTTTTTTTCCTTATAAATTCGTTTTAAAATTCATTTCTATTCAATTCAAATTCATTATATATTCAATTGAAATCAAATTCGTTATATATTCAATTTAATTCAAAATTCATTTCAAAATATTCGATTTCGAAATCACTTTTCAATATTCACTTTAAAATGAATAAAATCGAAATAAATATCGTTCACGTCAGAATGGCATCAATCTAATCAACACGGCTTCAAATATTTCTATTATTAAAATATTTCGTTCAACACATGACTAATCTCAACGGATTAGTACTGTCAACACATGAACCTTTATTTTATAATGATAAAGATGTAAATTCCATTATTAAAATATTTCGTTCAACACATGGCTAATCTCAACGGATGAGTACGGTCAACGCATGAACCTTTATTTTATACTGATAAAGATGTAAATTCTATTATTAAAATATTTCGTTCAACACATGACTAATCTCAACGGATGAGTACGGTCAACGCATGAACCTTTATTTTATACTGATAAAGATGTAAATTCTATTATTAAAATATTTCGTTCCACACATGACTAATCTCAACGGATGAGTACGGTCAACGCATGAACCTTTATTTTATACTGATAAAGATGTAAATTCTATAATTAAAATATTTCGTTCAACACATGACTAATCTCAACGGATGAGTACGGTCAACGCATGAACCTTTATTTTATATTATTCTTTATTTTCTAAATTGGAATGAGGCCCAATCAATTACCATATAAAGTTAATTATATGGATTTTCACACATCACACGTACATAATAGCATTAAAAAATAATCAACCATCAACCAAAGTGCACTACACTGTATAAGCATCAAATATAGATATCTAACGCTTATAACAGCCTGTCACTCAATCGATCGACATATTTAATCAATCAGGATGAGTGAACTTCAAATTTCATCCCAACACCCGTGTGGGGTTTCAAACAATCAAACACAGATTTTAGTTGTGCAGTTGGGCGATGTGTAAAATTTATCGACCCAATCAATATCAATCAAATCAGTGTATATAAACAAATCGGCCGATTTGTTTATAAATATTTATTTATTCACTTTCACGTTAAAAATTATATTTTTAACGATAAAACATTTTATTCAACCTATGAAAATATTCTATTCAGTTCATTTATTAAATAAAATGATTTCTTTATTTTTCTAACTTATTTTAGAAAATTTCGGCGGCATAACGGCACGATACTAGAAACGGGACGAGGCCTAGCCTATCCCCGGTCTAGTGAAGGCCAACGCCATTCACACATCAATCAAATCAATTTCATTTCACCAAACAACTCAATTCAAACCAATTAATCTAACCAACTACACAACGAAACAAACAAATCCATGGTCTGTGGACGATTGTGTCGGGTGCTACTAAACACCGTCTGCATCCTAGTATATATATATATATATATATATAACTAGAAAAAGAAATTGAAAGGTGAGGAATTCTCACCAATAGCTATTCCAACTCAATGACACTTCATTTAGAGAAATCATTGCCATTCTCGCCTTTTGTCACTTTCGTTGCCCGTAGCCACTACATATATAAAAATCACATTTTTACTTTGCTATTCATTATATAAAAATCGAATTTTTACTTCGCTATTCAATATATAAAAATCGAATTTTTACTTGGCTATTTAATATATAAAAATCAAATTTTTACTTCGTTATTCAATATATAAAAATCGAATTTTTACTTTGTTGCTATGCATATAAAAATCCTATTTTTATAATCACGCTATATGGATAAAAATTCTATTTTCACACCGCTACTATACAGATAAAAATTCTATTTTTGCTAAGTTATTCCTCATATAAAGATTTCGCCTTTTCTATTAAAAATCTAATCTTTTCTATTTAAAAAAAAGGTTTATATTTCTAATTTTTCAAAACAATGGAATATTTTTATCTTTCTAAATCAAGGTATATTTATATTTTTATTCTCTAATTAAATAAAAATCATATTTTTATTATACTAAAAATATAAAAACCATATTTTTAATACTCTACATAAATTTGGCTAACACCCTAAATTTTCGAAAAATTTCGCCATAACCTCCCCTGCACCGGGAGCCACGGGAAAATCCCGAAATTTCCATACAGGCCTTCTGATCTCAAAAAGAAAAAGAAAAAGCCAAGCGGCTAGCCAATAGGCTCATAAAATCATCATCACCCAAACAAAACAGTAAATTATAGTAAACATGTACCTAATTGTCGGACAAACAAATTTTATTCTCTGCTCTAGCCTCCTTGCTATGACCTGTTCAATGTAAGCACATGTATATGCATGCAAATGCGACCAATTTTCAATATAATTCAATATTTGATTCAATTAGGCTAAATGATTCAAAATTAACAAACAAATAAACAATCAACACAAACATCAATCAGTTAGTGGATTAACGTTTCAAATTCATAATTTTGATATATATATTGAAAATCTTGTTTTTGATGCCAATTCACAACAATGTGTTCTAGCTATATTAGTTTTGGTTCTCACACCAGTCTAATGGAAATATATAGATATCACACCTTCGTCACTCGAAAATAAATGCTGATGATGTTTCGAACCACCATCAGAACATCTCCGGGTGTCTAGAATGTGATTCTATAGCTATCCAGTATATTAAAACTTCGAATATACGTTCATGACGCGTATGTGCAAAACCTTTATATATTGGATTGTCCAAATTCAAAATAAATAAATATTCAAATACGTAGAATTGATTTAAATTTACAAAATAACATTGTTTTCATTTGAAAAATATACTCTTCACACTCGTTCTAGGATACTACTGATCCTATATCCAACGAGTCATTCTAATTGGATATTACTAATCCAATATCTGATGAATTCTTTCGTATGGTTCTAATGTGTCTTGTTCTCGAGCTCTGTAAACCAAAGCTCTGATACCAAATGTGACGGCCTGGAATTTCGCTCGATCTGAATCAGTCGTTAAACCGATCTAGACCGTTCGAAACCCCTGATCGTTTGAGAACAGAACAAATCAGAACACAAACAGAAGAACATTTCATTGTTATTACAACAATTCCATCAGATACAAGAATATACAGAGTATAAATGAGTATTATACATTCGACAAATATCAGAGATTAAAATAAATTACATAGCAGCGGAAAAATAAACAAAGCACAACTGAAGGTGATATACAGATACAGAGCTTTCCGGATATCATTCCAGCTGTAAACCAGGATCCTATGAATATAAATCTGCAAAACCAAAACTATTAGCTGCCCGTGTCGAAAATAGGGGCACCCAGAGTTTAGGTTAAAACAATAAACTCCAGGCCAGTCATGTGACTGGTGTGAGAAGTAAAACAGTTATTTAAAGCTTTATTTTAAAAGAGAGTAATTCAAGGGACCACGCCGTATAACACGGAATGAGTTTCCTCCCAACAATACCAATGCATAGGGTAAACAACGCAATGCTTTTTCGAAAAATGAAGCTATTATAAGACCCAGGTCCCATCACACAATGCAACGCAAGCCAGAGGATAGGGTTTTCCCTTATAATAGCCAAATATGCTTGGTACGTTTAAAACAAATTATTTGATACTATAATAAGTGTATAGTGTCAAAACAATTTCAATCATAAATATAAATCATAGGCAGCATGGGTACCATATATCATGTCGCCATACTAGTTCTACAATTAAAACCGCAATACACGTATTGGAAATTGGATTTCCGTCATGAGTCGAGGCAAGGGGCAAGATCCTCTCCGCTTCGAGACACTCTAGCAAATGCCTCGGGACTACACACTCTAGGCAACCCCGGATTCGGCTGGGCCGGTCCTCACTTACGTTAGAGGATTAGTTATGCCTGAACATACGTTTCCCGGTCCTTACAGACCTATAATCGAGGCGCCTCGCATCCAACAACCACATAGGTGAAAAGTATATAAATGTCAGGGCTGGTAAGTCACTGACACCACCAAAGCTAGAAAGAAACGTCGTGCTCTCCCAGCGGTCCGTATCCCGTTTTTAACTCATACCGAGATGTGAGGCTCGCGAATTCACGTTATACACAAAGCTGCCACGTAGGCCGTGCTTTGATCATCAACCACAAGACTTTGCTTTTCAACAGAAGCCTTGATCTATGCAACTCAGCGTGCCACACAGGCAATTCATGCCATGCGATTGATATCTATCGATATATAACCTCTAAGCTCGTACGTCTCAGAGAAGGGCGTTAAGCAAGAGAATAAATTATCCACCGCCAAACAGATATATATTTAATAGAAATCAATCAACACAGAATAAAATCCAATGTCAGACACACAATCCATTTACAAGTTCGTTATGGGTTAAAATTCAATTTTGATTTGAATTGAGATGGAAGTTGAAATTGTTTTTGAGACGAATTCAAAACTATTTATAAAATTCGTTTTAAATAGAAATCGATGAAATTTATATTATATATATTATATATATAATATAATGGCCTGAATAGAACGCGCCGCGCCGCGGCAGTTCGTGAATTTCGACCATTTATTTCAAACGGACATTACGGGAGATTCGACCGTCGGATTCTCCTAAAACCGGAACCGTTGGGTTCGTATCGAAAAGAGCTTTCTAACGAATATTAGAAATTTGAAATCTAACGGTTGGATTTGGAGTTATGTCCAAATCAAATTCAAAAAAGGTCGCTGTAAGTGCAGTTCGATGGCCGTTGATGGTAATCGACTGTACGGGCCTTGATTAAATTATCAAAAATAGTAATAATTTGTGTAAAATCATAAGGAATGATTTGGGGAAAATTGGGATGAAAAACTCCATATTTGAAAAGACAAAAATAGATTTTTATCGAAATGAACTAGTTTTGAACTAAAATTAGAACCCATTTATTTTTAAATAAATAAATTGGATTTGAAATAGGTTTTAAACAGAATTGATTTGTGGGTTTATCATGAACGGTGTTTTTAAATAACACTTGTTCTTTAACCCGATAATATATAAAATTAGAAACTAACTGGAAAATAGATAAGATGAGTGGTCTTCTGGAGATTAATCTGATGTTGGTTTCGGCCTTCGGGGTTAATATTCAGGGAATCGTTCTCTTACTAGTTCACGGTTGGAGTCTGATTTGATATCAAAGGATAGATACCATAATTTTTATAAAATATATTAAGTAACAAAAATAGTCACACGTGGACAGTACTCATTCGTTGAGATTATTCATGTGTTGACAAAGGTATAGGGTCGTGTATTGAAAGAAATATAGATCCATTTGTTGAATATAAAGCCGTGTTGATTAGAGATGCGCTATTTTGACGCGAACGATATTTATATCGATTATATTCGAAAAGAATTTGAATTGAATCGAATAGAAAACCAATTTGAATTGAATCGAATAGAAAACCAATTTGAATTGAATCGAAGACCCCCCTCCCCCCAGCGCCGCCGCAACCCTCCTGCCTCACTCCACCTCGTCCTCCTCTTCCCCTTACCTCCCGCACTCCCCATCCCTCCAGCGCTAGCACCCAGACCCGAACCCGCACCCCCTTGGCCCAAAACCCGACCTCCGACAGCCCAGCCGACCTCCGACGAACCACCAGCAAGCCCCGCGAGCAACTCCCTCCCCTTTTGAACGACTGTAAGTCTTCCTTTTATTTATTTTAATTTATTTCTTCTTTGAATTTGTTCATTTTAGTTAAGTTAATTTAAATATAAAAACCTGGTTTAAATTCAGTTTTAAAAATGAGGCGTATGTTGTGTTTGTGTAACATTTGTTTTAATATACGCGGGTTGTTCGAAAAGGCCGGGTTTATACCCATTCTGAATAATCGATTCGACGATAAGTCGAAGACGAAGACGGTGGTTGAAGACCGGAAGTCTTCACATCGTTTGGATAATTACTGACGATCCTGATTGGGCTGTACACCCAAGAGGATGGAAATAGTTGGTGGTCGTCCAGACGTACTTGGAGATGGATGGATATGCGAGGAAAGTGCCTCCGGTTTCGTTCAGATCCAGAACGGACTTCTAAATGGATTGTGTGTCTGACATTGGATTTTATTCTGTGTTGATTGATATCTATTAAATATACATCTGTTTGGCGGCGGAGAATTTATTCTTTTGCTTAATGCCCTTCTCTGAGACGTACGAGCTCAGAGGTTGTATATCAATGGACATCAGTCTCATGGCATGAATTGCCTGTGTGGCACGCTGAGATGCAATGATCAAGGCTTCTATTGAAAAGCAAAGCCTTGTGGTTGATGATCAAAGCACAGCCTACGTGGCAGCTTTGTGTATAACATGAATTCGTGAGCCTCACACCTCGGTATGAGTTAAAAACGGGATACGGACCGTTGGGAGAACACGACGTTTCTTTCTAGCTTTGGTGGTGTCAGTGACTTACCAGCCCTGACATTTATATACTTTTCACCTTTGTGGTTGTTGGGATGAGGCGCCTCGATTATAGGTCTGTAAGGACCGGGAAACGTGTGTTTATGCATAACTAATCCTCTAACGTAAGTGAGGACCGGCCCAACCGATCCAGGATTGCCCAGAGTGTGTAGTCCTGAGACATTTTCTAGAGTGTTTCGAGCGCGGAGAGGAGCTTGCCCCTTGCCTCGACTCATGACGGAAATCCAATTTCCAATACGTGTATTTCGGCTTTATTTGTAGAGCCTAGTATGGCGACATAGTGGGATGGGGCACTCATGCCGTCTATGATTTATATTTATGATTGAAATTGTTTTGACACTATACACTTATTATAGTATCAAATGATTTGTTTTAAACGTACCAAGCATGTTTGGCTGTTATAAGGTAAAACCCTATCCTCCGGCTTGCGTTGCGTTGTGTGATGGGACCTGGGTCTTATAATAGCTTCATTTTTCGAAAAAGCATTGCGCTGTTTATTCTATGCACTTGTATTCTTGGGAGGAAACCCGTTCCGTGTTATACGGCGTGGTCCCTTGAATTACTCTCTTTTAAAGTAAAGCTTTAAATAACTGTTTTAGTTCTCACACCAGTCACATGACTGACCTGTAGTTTATTGTTTTAACCTAAACTCTGGGTGCCCCTATTTTCCGCACGGGCAGCTAGTAGTTTTGGTTTTGCAGGTTTATATTCACAGGAACCTGGTTCATAGCTGGAATGATATCCGGAAAGCACTGTATCCGTGTATCACCTTCAGTTGTGTTTTATATTATTTTTCGCTGCTATGTAATTTATTGTAATCTCTGATATTTATCGAATGTAATTTATTCAATTATACTCTGTATATTCTTGTATCTGATGGAATTGTTGTAATAACAATGAAATGTTCTTCCGTCTGCGTTCTTTTGTGTGTTATTCTCAAGGTAATCCGTGCTTTCCTTCACGGGGAAGTTACGGGTGTACATGTGTATACAATGCGTATATAATTTACACTTCGCTTATATAATTTATACAATGCGATTTCATTCACACAATTAGTTTAGATTCCTCACATTGGTTATTGCAGTGCTAAAAATCCTAGGAAGATCTGAAAAATCCGCGGCTTCTTCTAGAATGTAGAGAGCCTCCTTGCGGTCACGGTGTCTCCTGTTTCATCAAATTTCGTTAAAGAATGAATAAGGTATTATTTTCATATATATATATATATATATATATATAGAAGTGAAATTTATATATATAGCGAAGTGAAATAACATGTATATATGAAATGAAAACGATCAGGGGTTTCGAACGGTCTAGATCGGTTTAACGACTGATTCAGATCGAGCAAAATTCCCGGCCGTCACATTTGGTATCAGTATTGTAATAACCCGGAAATTATGAGCCAGTTTAAAAATTTTATTTTGGCAATTTTAGCGAATTTTGAATATTTAAAATGAATTATTTTAAATAATATTGACGAGAAATTAATTTTGAATATAAATCGAACGTATATATTATACGCGTCGTCGTTAGAATATAAATAATTTTATATAATTATAAAAAGGAATTGAAAATGGCGCGGTAGTTCGATAATTCGATTTCAAACTTCAATTGAATGAACCAGGTGCAAAACAATCCAGATTTTAGTGAAACCAAAAATAATAGGATATATTTGGGAATATCTTTCCAACGAATCCAAAAAATCAAGATTTCATAGCGGGAATCAAAAGATATGTCCAGTTGAAAATTATGAATAGTCGCTATGGAATTCAGGCCCTTAAAAATAGACATTTTGCAAACGACCTCGGATTTCGACGAAACCACTTTTGTTGGGTTCGTGATGTCAAATTATTGTTAGGTTTCAAATTTCATAATTTTCTGATTCAATATGTGAGCGTGGCAAAGGAAAACGCGTTTGACCAGTTTCAATTGATTTTAATCGACTGGAAAATGGCCATTTTTCCAACGGTCTCAGAATTCGACGAAAGTAGTTTTGTTAGGACCGTATCGTCAACACGAAGCTAGAAAATATTTTTCGGGAATTTTTCAAGTTAGTATGTGACCCCAGTAAATTGAAATGCGCGTTTAAATTCAATATATAGAGTTAGATGTTGATTTTGACGAAAACTGATCGAGACGATCAAATCAACCTACGATACATATCCCATTGTGTTCGGAATGGGGGTAAAACGCTATGGATGATAGGCAGTGGGCCTCGTTTCGAGGTCGTATGTAAAAGTCAACTTTTTGAATTAAATAATAATAATAATAAAAAAAATATCCATCTCTCTCCTCACCCCTTTAATCCTTCAGCCCCCCCGTTCGATTTAGTTCAACAGAAAAAACGAAAAAAAAACGAAGAGGACGGAATCGAAGACCCCCCCAGCGCCGCCTCTGGCTAGCCCCCCCCCCCAGGTCGCCGCAACCCTCCTGCCTCACTCCACCTCGTCCTCCTCTTCCCCTTACCTCGTGCACTCCCCCTCCCTCCAGCGCTAGCACCCAGACCCGAACCCTTACCCCCCTTGGCCCAAACCCCGACCTTCGACAGCCCAGCCGACCTCTGACGAACCACCAGCAAGCCCCGCGAGCAACTCCCTCCCCTTTTGAACGACTGCAAGTCTTCCTTTTATTTATTTTAATTTATTTCTTCTTTGAATTTGTTCATTTTAGTTAAGTTAATTTAAATATAAAAACCTGGTTTAAATTCAGTTTTAAAAATTAGATTTTTACTGATATGAAGTTTAGCGGAAAAAGGATTGATATTTAAAGTAGAATTTTTTTTGATTTTTAAACAAAGATCATATTTTTAATTTAGAAAAAGACGATATTTTTAAATATGAAAAGACGATATTTTGATATGAGTAGTGAAGTAAAAATATGATTTTTACTTATGTAGTGGATTAAAAATATAATCTTTATGTGATAGAGAATATAAAAATATCATCCTTGTATATGTAGAGAAATAAAAATCTGATTTTTATTATATATACGTTGAAATAAAAATGTGATTTTTATAGTGATGGAATTGAAAAGGTGAAGTCTTTATATTTGAAAAGGAGAAATCTTTATAGTTGAAAAGGCGAGATCTTTATATATATGATAACGACGTAAAAATAGAATTTTTATCTATATGATAACGACGTAAAAATAGAATTTTTATCTATATGATAACGATGTAAAAATAGAATTTTTATCTATATGATAACGATGTAAAAATAGAATTTTTATCTATATGATAACGATGTAAAAATAGAATTTTTATCTATATAGTAGCGGTGTGAAAATAGAAATTTTATCCATATAGCGTGATAGTAAAAATTCGATTTTTATATATTGAATAGCATAGTAAAAATTCGATTTTTATATATTGAATAGCATAGTAAAAATTTGATTTTTATATATTGAATAGCGAAGTGAAAATGTGATTTTTATATATATAGTGGCTACGGGCGACGAAAGTGATAAGAGACGAGAACGACGAAGATTTCTATAAATGAAGTGTCGAGATGATTGGGATAGCTTTGGTGAGAATTTCTCACTCTTCAATTTCTTTTCTAGTTATATATATATACTAGGATGCAGACGGTGTTTAGTAGCACCCGACACCCGTCATCCACAGACCATGGATGACTTGTTTGTTAAATTGTTTGGTTGTGTAGTTGGTTAGATTATTTGGGTTGAATTGAATTGTTTAGTGAAATGAAATTGATTTGATTGATGTGTGAATGGCGTGGGCCTTCACTAGACCGGGGATAAGGCTAGGCCTCGTCCCGTTTCTAGTATCGTGCCGTTATGCCGCCGAAATTTTCTAAAATAAGTTAGAAAAAATGAAAATATCAATTTTATTTTGTAAATGAACTGAATGAAAATTCATGTGTTAAAATAATATATTTTATCGTTAAAAATATATTTTTTAACGTGAAAGTGAATAAAATAAAATATTCATTTACAAACCGGACGGTTTTTTATGTACACCTATTTGAAGGACATTGATTGGGACGATAAATTTTACACATCGCCCAACTGCACAAATAAAATCTGTGTTTGTTGATTTGAAACCCCACACGGGTGTTGGGATGAAATTTGAAGTTCACTAATCCTGATAGATTAGAGATGTCGATCGATTGATTGACAGACTGTTATAAGCGTTAGATATCTATATTTGATACTTATATAGTGTAGTGCACTTTGGTTGATGGTTGATTATTTTTCAATGCTATTACATACGTGTGATGTATGAAAATCCATATAATTAACTTTATATGGTAATTGATTGGGCCTCATTCCAATTTAGAAAATAAAGAATAATATAAAGTAAAGGTTCATGTGTTGACCGTACTCATCCGTTGAGATTAGTCATGTGTGAACAAAATATTTTAACAATAAAATTTACATCTTTATCATATATAAAATTAGAAACTAACTGGAAAATAGATAAGATGAGTGGTCTTCTGGATATTAATCTGATGTTGGTTTCGGCCTTCGGGGTTAATATTCAGGGAATCGTTCTCTTACTAGTTCACGGTTGGAGTCTGATTTGATATCAAAGGATAGATACCATAATTTTTATAAAATATATTAAATAACAAAAATAGTCACACGTGGACAATACTCATTCGTTGAGATTAGTCGTGTGTTGACAAAGGTATAGGGTCGTGTATTGAAAGAAATATAGATCCATTTGTTGAATATAAAGCCGTGTTGATTAGAGATGCGCTATTTTGACGCGAACGATATTTATATCAATTATATTCGAAACGAATTTGAATTGAATCGAATAGAAAACCAATTTGAATTGAATCAAATAGAAAACCAATTTGAATTGAATCGAATAGAAAACGAATTTGAATTGAATCGAATAGAAAACCAATTTGAATTGAATCGAATAGAAAACCAATTTGAATTGAATCGAATAGAAAACGAATTTGAATTGAATCGAATAGAAAACCAATTTGAATTGAATCGAATAGAAAACCAATTTGAATTGAATCGAATAGAAAACGAATTTGAATTGAATCGAATAGAAAACGAATTTGAATTGAATCGAATAGAAAACCAATTTGGATTGAATCGAATAGAAAACGAACTTGAATTGAATCGAATAGAAAACCAATTTGAATTTAATCGAATAGAAAACGAATTTGAATTGAATCGAATAGAAAACCAATTTGAATTGAATCGAATAGAAAACGAATTTGAATGGAACTGAATAGAAAACCAATTTGAATTGAAAACGAATTCGAATTGAATTGAAAACGAATTGAAGTGAATTCAAATTGAATTGAAATTTGAATTGAATAGAAATGAATTTTAAAATGAATTTATAAGGAAAAATTCAATTTTGATTTGAATTGAGATGGAAGTTGAAATTGTTTTTGAAACAAATTCAAAACTATTTATAAAATTCGTTTTAAATAGAAATCGACGAAATTTATATTATATATATTATATATATAATATAATGGCCTGAATAGAACGCGCCGCGCCGCGGCAGTTCGTGAATTTCGACCATTTATTTCAAACGGACATTACGGGAGATCCGACCAACGGATTCTCCTAAAACCGGAACCGTTGGGTTCGTATCGAAAAGAGCTTTCTAAGAATATTAGAAATTTGAAATCTAACGGTTGGATTTGGAGTTATGTCCAAATCAAATTCGAAAAAGGTCGCTGTAAGTGCAGTTCGATGGCCGTTGATGGAAATCGACTGTACGGGCCTTGATAAAATTATCAAAAATAGTAATAATTTGTGTAAAATCATAAGGAATGATTTGGGGAAAATTGGGATGAAAAACTCCATATTTGAAAAGATAAAAATAGATTTTTATCGAAATGAACTAGCTTTGAACTAAAATTAGAACCCATTTATTTTTAAATAAATAAATTGGATTTGAAATGGGTTTTAAATAGAATTGATTTGTGGGTTTATCATGAACGGTGTTTTTAAATAACACTTGTTCTTTAACTCGATAATAAATGTGATTTGGTTTATCGTGAACTGTGTTTTAAATGACATTAGTTCTTTAACCCAGTAAAGAAGTTTTAATGAATCTGCAATTAAATTGAAATGTGAATTGATAATTTAAATTATCAAATTTAGAAATTGAGCGAGAATGGAGTATCACCAGTTTTGCTCCAAAGCGATAGTTAAATCTTTAATTAGATTTGAACGTGAAATGGTAATTAATTTTACCAATAACACCGTGGTGTTAGATATGGAGTATTACCAGTTTTGCTTCATGGGATGAATAGGTTGGGATTGGGAAATAAAATAAATAATTACTTCGGTGTGGTTCGCTAATCTCGACTAGTTTAGAAAACCATAATTTGGTTTGAAACGACATCCAAAGGAAGATTAAAGGATAAATTTTAAAGAATTTATCTTGGATAAAATTAATGGGAACCTTTCCCTAAGAATTGAAATTTAGAAACTAGCTGAAGGTTAGCTAAGAAGAATGGCTTCCTGGGTATTGATCTAGTGTTGGTTTCGGCCTTCGGGGTTAATATTTGGGAAATTGTTTTCTTGCTAATTCACGGTTAGCGACTAGTGAATTGGAATGAGGTGTATGTTGTGTTTGTGTAACATTTGTTTTAATATACGCGGGTTGTTCGGAAAGGCCGGGTTTATACCCATTCTGAATAATCGATTCGACGATAAGTCAAAGACGAAGACGGTGGTTGAAGACCGGAAGTCTTCACATCGTTTGGATAATTACTGACGATCCTGATTGGGCTGTACACCCAAGAGGATGGAAATAGTTGGTGGTCGTCCAGACGTACTTGGAGATGGATGGATATGCGAGGAAAGTGCCTCCGGTTTCGTTCAGAACCAGAACGGACTAGTAAATGGATTGTGTGCCTGACATTGGATTTTATTCCGTGTTGATTGATTTCTATTAAATATACATCTGTTTGGCGACGGAGAATTTATTCTTTTGCTTAACGCCCTTCTTTGAGACGTACGAGCTCAGAGGTTGTATATCGATGGACATCAGTCGCATGGCATGAATTGCCAGTGTGGCACGCTGAGATGCAATGATCAAGGCTTCTGTTGAAAAGCAAAGCCTTGTGGTTGATGATCAAAGCACGGCCTACGTGGCAGCTTTGTGTATAACGTGAATTCGCGAGCCTCACACCTCGGTATGAGTTAAAAATGCGATACGGACCGTTGGGAGAACACGACGTTTCTTTCTAGCTTTGGTGGTGTCAGTGACTTACCAGCCCTGACATTTATATACTTTTCACCTTTGTGGTTGTTGGAATGAAGCGCCTCGATTATAGGTCTGTAAGGACCGGGAAACGTGTGTTCAGGCATAACTAATACTCTAACGTAAGTGAGGACCGGCCCAACCGATCCAGGATTGCCCAGAGTGTGTAGTCCTGAGACATTTGCTAGAGTGTCTCGAGCGCGGAGAGGAGCTTGCCCCTTGCCTAGACTCATGACGGAAATCCAATTTCCAATACGTGTATTTCGGCTTTATTTGTAGAGCCTAATATGGCGACATAGTGGGATGGGGCACTCATGCCGTCTATGATTTATATTTATGATTGAAATTGTTTTGACACTATACACTTATTATAGTATCAAATGATTTGTTTTAAACGTACCAAGCATGTTTGGCTGTTATAAGGTAAAACCCAATCCTCCGGCTTGCGTTGCTTTGTGTGATGGGACCTGGGTCTTATAATAGCTTCATTTTTCGAAAAAGCATTGCGCTGTTTATTCTATGCACTGGTATTCTTGGGAGGAAACCCGTTCCGTGTTATACGGCGTGGTCCCTTGAATTACTCTCTTTTATAGTAAAGCTTTAAATAACTGTTTTAGTTCTCACACCAGTCACATGACTGACCTGGAGTTTATTGTTTTAACCTAAACTCTGGGTGCCCCTATTTTCCGCACGGGCAGCTAGTAGTTTTGGTTTTGCAGGTTTATATTCACAGGAACCTGGTTCATAGCTGGAATGATATCCGGAAAGCTCTGTATCCGTGTATCACCTTCAGTTGTGTTTTATATTATTTTTCCGCTGCTATGTAATTTATTGTAATCTTTGATATTTATCGAATGTAATTTATTCAATTATACTCTGTATATTCTTGTATCTGATGGAATTGTTGTAATAACAATGAAATGTTCTTCCGATTGCGTTCTTTTGTGTGTTATTCTCAAGGTAATCCGGGCTTTCCTTCACGGGGAAGTCGCCGGCAGGCTTTGCAACCATCCCTTCATCCCCTAAGCAGCAGGTAATACCCACCGCGGCTCACACTGGTCCCCCAATTCCTTGTTTTACGGTGACCCTCTCGAGTCTCGCGCCTACTGGCGAACCAACGCTCTACGCAGCGACATGTAGGGGTAAGAGTCTCCCGTTCGCCACCAAACCGCGAAGCGAGAACCCCCTATCATGCGAACCTGGCCTACTTAGGGCCAGCAACAAGAACTGGTGATACTCCATTCTCGCTCACTTTCAAAATTTGATAATTTAGATTACCAACTCACATTTCAATCTAATTGCGGATTCATTAAAACTCCTTTTTTTCTGGGTTAAAGAACTAATGTCATTTAAAACACAGTTCACGATAAACCCAATTCGCATTCTATTTATTATCGGGTTAAAGAACAAGTGTTATTTAAAACACCGTTCACAATAAACCCATAAATCAATTCTATTTAAACCCATTTCAAATCCAATTTATTTATTTAAAAATAAATGGGTTTTAATTTCAGTTCAAAACTAGTTCATTTCGATAAAAATCTATTTTTATCTTTTCAAATATGGAGTTTTTCATCCTAATTTTTCCCAAATCATTTCTTATGATTTTACACAAATTATTACTATTTTTAATAATTTTATCAAGGCCCGTACAGTCGATTTCCATCAATGGCCATCGAACTGCACTTACAGCGACTTTTTCCAAATTTGATTTGGACGTGTCTCCAAATCCAACCGTTAGATTTCAAATTTCTAATATTCGTTAGAAAGCTCTTTTCGATACGAACCCAACGGTTCCGGTTTTATTAGAATCCGACGGTTGGATCTCCCGTAATGTCCGTTTGAAATAAATGGTCGAAATTCACGAACTGCCGCGGCGCGGCACGTTCTATTCAGGCCATTATATTATATATATAATATATATAATATATATTTCGTCGATTTCTATTTAAAACGAATTATATATATAGTTTTAAATTCGTTTCAAAAACAATTTCAACTTCCATTTCAATTCAAATCAAAATTGATTTTTTCCTTATAAATTCATTTTAAAATTCATTTCTATTCAATTCAAATTTCAATTCAATTTGAATTCAATTCAATTCATTTCAATTCAATTCGAATTCATTTTCAATTCAATTCAAATTCGTTTTATATTCAATTCATTTTGGTTTTCTATTCGATTCAATTCAAATTGGTTTTCTATTCGATTCAATTCAAATTGGTTTTTTTCCTAATAAATTCGTTTTAAAATTCATTTCTATTCAATTCAAATTCATTATATATTCAATTGAAATCAAATTCATTATATATTCAATTTAATTCAAATTTCATTTCAAAATATTCGATTTCGAAATCACTTTTCAATATTCACTTTAAAATGAATAAAATCGATACAAATATCGTTCACGTCGGAATGGCGTCAATCTAATCAACACGGCTTCAAATATTTCTATTATTAAAATATTTCGTTCAACACATGACTAATCTCAACGGATGAGTACTGTCAACACATGAACCTTTATTTTATAATGATAAAGATGTAAATTCTATTATTAAAATATTTCGTTCAACACATGACTAATCTCAACGGGTGAGTACGGTCAACGCATGAACCTTTATTTTATACTGATAAAGATGTAAATTCTATTATTAAAATATTTCGTTCAACACATGACTAATCTCAACGGATGAGTACGGTCAAAGCATGAACCTTTATTTTATACTAATAAAGATGTAAATTCTATTATTAAAATATTCCGTTCCACACATGACTAATCTCAACGGATGAGTACGGTCAACGCATGAACCTTTATTTTATACTAATAAAGATGTAAATTCTATTATTAAAATATTTCGTTCAACACATGACTAATCTCAACGGATGAGTACGGTCAACGCATGAACCTTTATTTTATATTATTCTTTATTTTCTAAATTGGAATGAGGCCCAATCAATTACCATATAAAGTTAATTATATGGATTTTCATACATCACATGTACATAATAGCATTGAAAAATAATCAACCATCAACCAAAGTGCACTACACTGTATAAGCATCAAATATAGATATCTAACGCTTATAACAGCCTGTCAATCAATCGATCGACATATTTAATCAATCAGGATGAGTGAACTTCAAATTTCATCCCAACACCCGTGTGGGGTTTCAAACAATCAAACACAGATTTTAGTTGTGCAGTTGGGCGATGTGTAAAATTTATCGACCCAATCAATATAAGTCAAATCAGTATATATAAACAAATCGGCCGATTTGTTTATAAATATTTATTTATTCACTTTCACATTAAAAATTATATTTTTAACGATAAAACATTTTATTCAACCTATGAAAATATTCTATTCAGTTCATTTATTAAATAAAATGATTTCTTTATTTTTCTAACTTATTTTAGAAAATTTCGGCGGCATAACGGCACGATACTAGAAACGGGACGAGGCCTAGCCTTATCCCCGGTCTAGTGAAGGCCCACGCCATTCACACATCAATCAAATCAATTTCATTTCACCAAACAACTCAATTCAAACCAATTAATCTAACCAACTACACAACGAAACAAACAAGTCCATGGTCTGTGGACGATTGTGTCGAGTGCTACTAAACACCGTCTGCATCCTAGTATATATATAACTAGAAAAAGAAATTGAAAGGTGAGGAATTCTCACCAATAGCTATTCCAACTCCATGACACTTCATTTAGAGAAATCATCGCCATTCTCGCGTTTTGTCACTTTCGTTGCCCGTAGCCACTACATATATAAAAATCACATTTTTACTTTGCTATTCAATATATAAAAATCGAATTTTTTACTTCGCTATTCAATATATAAAAGTCGAATTTTTACTTCGCTATTCAATATATAAAAATCGAATTTTTACTTCGCTATTCAATATACAAAAATCGAATTTTTACTTTGTTGCTATGCATAAAAAAATCCTATTTTTATAATCACGCTATATGGATAAAAATTCTATTTTCACACCGCTACTATACAGATAAAAATTCTATTTTTACTAAGCTATTCCTCATATAAAGATTTCGCCTTTTCTATTAAAAATCTAATCTTTTCTATTTTAAAAAAAGGTTTATATTTCTAATTTTTCAAAACAATGGAATATTTTTATCTTTCTAAATCAAGGTATATTTATATTTTTATTCTCTAATTAAATAAAAATCATATTTTTATTATACTAAAAATATAAAAACCATATTTTTAATACTCTACATAAGTAAAAATTATATTTTTCAACTAAAAATATTTCATTCACAGAATAAAATCACACCTTTTACATCATAAAAATTTAATCTTTAACTAATTAAATTTCTAATTTTTACTAGATTAAAATCTGAGCTTTATAATCAATGTGAATAAATAAATAGGAATAGAGAAAAAAAACGAAACTCACAGTTCACATGGGAAGGGGCTGTTGCTCCTTCGTCAGAGGGCGTCAGGGGAGGGGGCTTCACGTCGCAGGCCAGCAAAAAGGGGGGGCTGCTTCAAATCGGCGTGGGGGGGGGGGGGGTGTCGGTTGCGGTGCTCGAAAGGGGGGGGGGGGTTCGATCGCGAGGCAGCAGCGAGAGGGGGGGGGGTGTTTCCAATCGAGGCTGAGGAAGAGGACGCAAGGGCGGCGCAATGGTCGATTGGGGGGGGGGGGGGGGCGGCGTCGATTTGTGGATCGGGATTTTCCTTCTTTTTTTTTCTTTTCTTTTTTTCTCTGATGAATCGAAGAATAAAAGGGGGGGGCAGAGGTATAGGAGAGGGTGAGGAGAGAGAGGAGTTTTAATTATTTTATTTTATTTTTTCCCAAAAAGTTGACTTTTACATACGACCTCTAAGCGAGGCTCACCGCCTGTCGTCCATAGCTAATTACCCCCATTCCGAACACAATGGGATATGTATCGTAGGCTGATTCGATCGTTTCGATCAGTTTTCGTCAAAATCAACATATAACTCTATATATTGAATTTGAAT
This sequence comes from Allium sativum, assembly GCA_030737875.1. NCBI lineage: Eukaryota > Viridiplantae > Streptophyta > Magnoliopsida > Asparagales > Amaryllidaceae > Allium > Allium sativum. Next base: position 296,986,635 of record CM060925.1, on the reverse strand, counting down.
GCACATTTCTATTTACTGGGGTCGCATACTAACTCGAAAAATTACAGAAAAATATTTTCTAGCTTCGTATTTACGATACGGTCCTAACAAAACTAGTTTCGTCGAATTCTGAGACCGTTGGAAAAATGGCCATTTTCCAGTCGATTAAAATCAACTGAAACTGGTCAAACGGGTTTTCCTTTGCCACGCTCACATATTGATTCGAAAAATTATGAAATTTGGAATCTAGCAATAACTTGACACTGCGGATCCAACAAAAGTGGTTTCGTCAAAATCCGAGGTCATTTGCAAAATTCCCATTTTTAAGGGCCTGAATTTCATAGCGACTATTCAGAATTTTCAACTGGACATATCTTTTGATTTCCGCTATGAAATTTCAATTTTTCGGATTCGTTGGAAAGATATTATCAATTAGATCCCATTATTTTTGGTTTCACGAAAATCCGGATTGTTTTGCACCCGGTACATTCAATTGAAGTTTGAAATCGAATTATCGAACTACTGCGCCATTTTCAATTCCTATTTATAATTATATATAATTATTTATATTCCAACGATGACGTATATAATATATACGTCGAATTTCAATTCAAAATAAATTTTCCATCGATATTATTTAAAATAATCTATTTTAAATATTCAAAATTCGCTAAAATAGCCAAAATAAAAATTTTAAATTGGTTCAGAATTTCCGGGTTATTACAACATATATAGTATACAATCAAAATCGTAAGCACGTATTGGATAATGGATTTCCAACTATGACAAGGTATGAAACCACCTTCCGATCAGTGTACTCTAGGAACGATACACTGGAGTTCAACAAGAACATCTTGTAACTCAGCCACACATGGCAGACCACTCATTTCGCTTGAGTGTATCGAATGTACATCACCAATGGTTGGGATCAGCAACCGTTCCCGTATATATATGGGACAACATTGATAGATTTAAGAAACAAATGAATATTCTCTAGATAGGTGATTATACACCCTACTTCGGTGCGACCGACTTAGCCATGCTGCCTGCCCGATTTCTGTCATTTACCGGTTGATGAGGCTAGAAGCTACGCTTTATCATCACATCAGATTCACTTCGAATGCCACATTGTCAGATCCATCGAAAATCACTAATTGACGTCTACGACAATACATTATGTGTTAGCTAAAGAAGTTTCCTTCTCCGCTTCCACTCTTGGTACGGTTGAAGAAATCAAGGTACGTGACCTTTCTGGAAATACTCTGTCAGACATTCATTCATACAAATCATCATCATTCACTTAGAATGTCACATCGTCATACCCGCCAAATCACAAATTGACTTATCCAAAAATAACACGGGTATACAGCTAAGAGAAACGAATTCATCCGCCACCAAATGTGAATACGTTTGAACAGATCAACTTACGCGGTTCATTGGATATACTCTGTCAGACCTTCGTCCATACAAGTTGTCCTGGGATTGGACAAACCGAAGGCACTATTCCGTATATCCATCTTAGTCACTGTTATCTAAGACTTATACAACAGCCCTTGCATTTTACTCCGTCTTCAATTATCTTTGGCATATATGATTCGCGATGCTTATGCCAATACAGAGTGGTTCTATGGATAATAATCCAACCGGTCTCTCCATATTAACAACGTTAAAATTGTCAAAAACTTCGATAGTCTGTGAGTTAACTATCGAAGAAAAACAAGTGTGCAAACAACGATATTATTTCCAGATGGTAATTATATCGAACAAACATCATTTAAAATTAATCTCTTTAGTTCATTTATTTACTTATCTCCTGTTTCCCTATATTCTAAATTCTTATTTTCTTTTATCAGAAAACATTTCTGATTCTCGTTTGGAAAACATTTCCAAAACTCCTTTACGATCAAACCTTACCATTTCTTAGTCAAGAAGGAAGTCACTCAAGTTGGGGTATAATTACCTCTCAGACCTTAACTGAACAACGTTATAACTTCGAAATGGTCAAAGTTTATCTTTTAATCTTTAACAACTTCTTTACGCCTTTCTCGGATTCAATTTTACTAATCCACTTCTATATTTAAAACATTTGTTATAACGATAACGTTATAATCCCTCCTTTTGAATTATCTAACTTTAATTATAACTTCTATTCTTATTAGTGAATAATTAACCTTACACTTATTTATTTATAAATAAATAAATCTTTATTTAAACACTGGAAAAGTATAAGTACTTTCCCGAATTCGATATAATCGAATTTGCCGATTAACTCTCTTCGAGAAATCTCTATTTGATTAACTCTTCTTCGAATAACCAATATTCGATTAACTTCTTCTCGAATAAACGATATCCGATAATCTCTCTTCGAATAACTAATATTCGATAACTCTTCCTTTTCAAATATCTCATATTTGAAAATCTCACTTCGATTAAACTATAATCGATAACTCCCTTCGATGAAACTAACATCGATAACTCCTTTCGATGAAACTAACATCAATAACTCCTTTCGATGAAACTAACATCGATAACTCCTTTCGATGAAACTAACATCGATAACTCCTTTCGATGAAACTAACATCGATTTATTTAACTCGATGAACTTAACTCGACTAACTTAACTTGACTCGACTAACTCGACTTACTTGGTTCGACCAATTCGATTCGATTAACTAGGCTCGACTAACTTGACTAACTTAACTTGACTTACTTGGTTCGACCAATTCGATTCGATTAACTAGGCTCGACTAACTTGACTAACTTAACTCGACTTACTTGGTTCGACCAATTCGATTCGATTAACTAGGCTCGACTAACCTGACTAACTTAACTCGACTTACTTGGTTCGACCAATTCGATTCGATTAACTAGGCTCGACTAACTTGTCTAACTTAACTCAACTTACTTGGTTCGACCAATTCAATTCGATTTACTAAGCTCGACTAACTTGGTCGAACCACCCGATCAACTCAACTTATTTAACTTAACTTATTTCTCAACTCGATCAACTCGATTAACTCCTATCGAATAACTAATATTCGATTAAACTCCATTCGCTTGACTCTAGATCGCAGCGATCACAATGGTTACGCCTGACTCCCTCAGGAAATATTCGCCCGCCGTAGGCTATTTACAGCCCTGCGAATTACGCTAGCAGTCGTACAAGATTGCAACTTACCCTGAATACTATGTTTGACTAACTCTGTTTCAAATAACTATATTTGATTAACTCTAGTTCGTTTTAACTCTAATCGATTAACTCTAACTAATTAACTCCAACTGGTGAACTCTAACTGATTAACTCTAACTAATTAACTCCAACTGGTTAACTCTAACTGATTAACTCTAACTAATTAACTCCAACTGGTTAACTCTAACTGATTAACTCGAACTAATTAACTCCAACTGGTTAACCCTAACGGATTAACTCTAACTAATTAACTCCAACTGGTTAACTCTAACTGATTAACTCTAACTAATTAACTCCAACTGGTTAACTCTAACTGATTAACTCTAACTAATTAACTCCAACTGGTTAACTCTAACTGATTAACTCTAACTGGTTAACTCTATTTGACTAACTCGACTTGACTAACCCCTTTCGAATAACATATTCGATTAACTAACTTTCGAATACCATATTCGATTAACTAACTTCGAATACCATATTCGATTAACTCCTTTCGAATGTCTATATTCGATTACCTAACTTCGAATACCATATTCGATTTCTACTTTTGAATACCATATTCGATTTCTCCTTTCGAATACCATATTCGATTTACTTTATTCACTTTATAAAGATTTCCTTTTTAACAACGTTTTATTCATTTGAAAAGATTTACTTTTAAATAACAGTTCTACACTTTAAAAAATGATTTCCTTTTTATAATGTTCCCTTTCCAATTCTATTTGTAAATGGTTTACAAATATTTCCTTTTCAAATTTATTCTTGAAATATTCTAACTCCTTAAATTCCTGGGAAAATTCGCCATAACCTCCTTTGTATCGGGAGCATCGGGAAAATCCCCAAACTCGCCACACATGCCTTTCCATTCAAAAAGAAATGTTTTGAATTTATTTTCCTTTTTAAAATATCTCCTATTTATAAATATCCCAATTTTATAAATATTCCTTATTTAACATTTTCCATTTATAAATATTTTTATTTCAATATCACTTTCTTATTATTCCTTACCAACATTCTGGTATGTTATGGTATTCAATCATATCAAATCACGATGTTCAATATCGTCCAAACACATATAATCGCCAACATATTATATATCACAATATATAAATCACAGTAAAATAACTGTTGAGGAATCCAGGATTCCTCCAACCTGTTTCCCTGCATCACAGATGTTAAACAATATAGATAACATCACTTTCAGTTCCATATGATATATTCTGTTAAACAGAATCAATATATAAATTCAACTAACTGACTAGCAGTTCAATCAAACAGTCAACACACAGTAAATCAGACAATTTCTAACAGTTCTAAAAATACAACATGAAATTATAAACTGTTTAGAGTTGGTGAGATTTACTCACATTGGCGCGTTAACCGTTGAATAATTGGTTTGCGTTATTTGATTTCGACGAACAATTTATTTGTAAAGAGCTCCGATGGACTTCCAGTCAATCTCATTGTGTTGCTCTCGTCCATACGATCCCAACGCAACTTGCGGTTCGTCAATCTGATTTAATATGACCGAGATATAGCGATTACAAGTTCATTCTTTATTTAAATTAAAAATAAACTTCACTATTTATTTTACTTTGGGCCTTAACAAAATTACCTTGGCCTATCAAACCCTTATAAACCCATACCGCTCCTGCCTTTCTCCCCCAAATTCATTTCCTGGAAACCGATTCTACCACACACCCAAAACCGGCGTTGACCCTCCCCTTTGACCGCCGCTTCCCTCTACCTCGGCCATCCATCTCCAGCGCCGACGCCACCCCTATGCTCCCCATCTTCCACCGCACCTTTCTGACCCTACAAACCCGAGCTCGACCCCCCTTCTTCCATTTCCGTCGAACACGTTGCCTGCCAAAAACCCCATCGCGACCTTCCCATCTCAGCACGCAAGTGCTATTTCACTCCACGAGTCCAACCATAACACCCATAATTCTCATCGAAGCTCACATCCGGTTAACCTCAACCCTACTTTTACTGTACAAAACCAATGTCCTAAATGCTTGCGTCGCACTATATAAATTGGGTATAGAATTGAAGTACAACTCAATACAAATCCGAAGGAAGGTGTTTTGAGAATTTAGGAGTTTTTACTGGATTTTACTTTGATTTTGAAGAGGGTGGAAAAATAGGTTTTCTTTTTCTACAATGGTTTTATACACTGTGTTTGGTAGGTAAGAATTGTGGCTGAGGAGAGAGGTTGCGTGGCCTTCCATTTGGTCAGGAAAAGTAGTAGGATATTTTATTTTTGATTTATTTATTTTATTTTATTGATTATATGCTTGTCTCTCGTCTTTAAAAATCATTGCGACCACATATGATCTCCTAAAATCACGAAAATTGACGTGCCACTAGAATTTGACATTACGGTCCCAACTGGTTTCGTCGAATTCCGACTCCGTATGCTCACACAGCGTATTTTTAACCGTCAAAGTACTTACTGTTTCTCACTATAAAAATCCGTACGGCCACACAATGACTCTAAAAATCACGAAACTTGACATCTAGCAACTATTTGACATTGCGGATCCAACAAAACTTGTTTCGTCGAATTCCGACTTCGTATGCTCACACAGTGTATTTTTAAAGCTCTGGATGACCCATTTAAATATATAAATATATTTAAATATAATTAAATTTAAATATTAATAAATCTATATTATCGTATATCTTCACATATGATATCGTACAGCTCCAGAATATCATATCAGAATTTACAGTTTGATATTTCAGATTTCAGATTATCTCGATATTCAGTTTATACTGAAAATCCATTTATAACGTAAATAAAGCGTCGCAAATTATAAAGGAATTCCATAGCGACTTTTCTGAAATTTGATTTGGACGTAAATCAAAATCTACACGACGAAATCCCGTTTTTTCTCTTCCACTAGAAAGATATACTCCACCAGCTCCACACGTTTCTTGTTTCACCGAAATCCGGCTTAAAACGAATCCTGTACATTCAGTTGAAGTTCAAATCGCCAAATCGCGAACTGCAGCGCCATTTCAAGCTCGATTTTAATAATAATATAATTATACGTTTCAAACTGACGTTGATTGAATATATTCGTCAATATGATTCAACTCTAAGCTGAATTAAATCTACGGGACGACCCCGTTCACAGAATATTGTGATTTCCAATATTTTTGATTATTTCTGAATTAAATATATTATTATATTATTTAATTTAATTAAATATTCACTATAATTAATTAACGACGATTTAATTCCCTAAATCACTATTTATATAATTATTTAAATTAATTATAATACCCCTGACAATGCGGGTCATTACATTCTTCCCCACTTAAAATAATTTCGTCCTCGAAATTGCTAAGTTAGAGGACTACCTTATCTATTGGAATTCCTAAGATTTGTTAACCTCTCAACTTCTGAAGCGACCCAAAACTTCCCCGGTCTCTGAAGAGATGAGAAAGAACGAATTACTGTGAGGACAAGACAAATCAGAACAAAAACAGAAGAACATTTCATTGTTATTACAACAATTCCATCAGATACAAGAATATACAGAGTATAAATGAATATTATACATTCGAATAAATATCAGAGATTACAATTAATTATATAACAGCGGAAAATAATACAAAGCACAACTGAAGGTGATATACGGATACAGAGCTTTCCGGATATCATTCCAGCTGTAAACCAGGATCCTGTGAATATAAATCTTCAAAACCAAAACTACTAGCTGCCCGTGCGGAAAATAGAGGCACCCAGAGTTTAGGTTAAAACAATAAACTCTAGGTCAGTCATGTGACTGGTGTGAGAACTAAAACAGTTATTTAAAACTTTACTTTAAAAGAGAGTAATTCAAGGGACCACGCCGTATGACACGGAACGGGTTTCCTCCCAAGAATACTAGTGCATAGAATAAACAGCGCAATGCTTTTTCGAAAAATGAAGCTATTATAAGACCCAGGTCCCATCACACAATGCAACGCAAGCCGGAGGATAGGGTTTTCCCTTATAATAGCCAAACATGCTTGGTACGTTTAAAACAAATCATTTGATACTATAATATGTGTATAGTGTCAAAACAATTTCAATCATAAATATAAATCATAGACGGCATAGCTACCATCTACTATGTCGCCATGCTGGTTCTACAATTAAAACCGCAATACACGTATTGGAAATTGGATTTCCATCATGGTTGCTCCTGATTCGAAAGATCGATCGCGTAATGCAATTCACCACGGCTTACGTCCCCACAAGAGAAAACACCGTCTGCACATCCGCACATTTGGGACCAGAGTACCACCGCGGCTTACGTCCCAGCGAGAGAAAACACCGCCTACTCTATATATCCCTGAGCACTAGGCTCATCTCGGTCGACCGAATCCACGACACCACTAAGGTGCCCATCCACGAAAAAGCATACTGATCAAACCATCAGTTTACCACCATACCGGGGTGTGAGGCTCGCGGATCAACGCTATACACAAAGCCATGCTATATCAGCTGCGCATTGATCATCAACCACCAAACTTTGCTTTTCAACAAAAGTCTGGATCACTGCATCTCAGCATTCCACACTATCAATCCATATCGTACCACTGATTTCTGCCAATATATAACCTCTGAGCTCATATGTCTCAGAGAAGGGCGTTAAGCAAGAGAATAAATTCTCTGTCGCCAAACAGATATATATATTTAGCAGAGATCAACAAATACAATATAAAGGAATACAATGTCAGACACACCATCCATTTACAAGTCCGTTCTAGGTCTGAACGAAATCGGAGGCACTTTCCTCGCATATCCATCCATCTCCAAGTACGTCTGGATGACCACCAACTATTTCCATCCTCTTGGATGTACAGCCCAATCAGGAACGTCGGTAATTATCCCAACAATGTGAAGACTTCTGTTCTTCAACCACCGTCTTCATCTTCGACATATCGTCGAATTGATTATTCAAAATGGGTATAAACCCGGCCTTTCCGAACAACCCGCGTATATTAAAACGAATGTTACACAAACACAACATACGCCTCATTCCAATTCATATTCTCAGGGAAAAGTTCCCACTAATTTTATCCAAGATAAATTCTTTAAAATTTATCCTTTAATCTTCCTTTGGATGTCATTTCAAACCAAATTATTGTTTTCCAAACTAGTCAAGATTAGCGAACCACAACGAAGTAATTATTTATTTTATTTCCTAATCCCAACCTATTCATCCCATGAAGCAAAACTGGTAATACTCCATATTTAATACTATGGTGTTATCGGTAAAATTAATTACCATTTCACGTTCAAATCTAATTAAAGATTTAACTATCGCTTTGGAGCAAAACTGGCGATACTCCATTCTCGCTCATTTCTAAATTTGATAATTTAGATTATAGATTTACATTTCAATCTCATTGCAGATTCGTTAAAACTCCTTTTACTGGGTTAAAGAACTAGTGTTATTTAAAACACAGTTCACGACAAACCCAAATCACATTCTATTTATTATCGGGTTAAAGAACTAGTGTTATTTAAAACACCGTTCACGATAAACCCATTTCAAATCTAGTTCAATTTAAATCAAATATATTAGGAATTCCGATTATTTAAAACCCCTTTTTGAATCTAATTTATTTATTTAAAAACACATCGGGTTTTAAATTTAGTTCAAGCTAGTTCATTTTGATAAAAATCTATTTTTATCTTTTCAAATATGGAGTTTTTCATCCCAAATTTTCCCAAATCATTTCTTATGATTTTACACAAATTATTACTATTTTTAATAATTTTATTAAGGCCCGTACAGTCGATTTCCAACAATGGCCATCGAACTGCACTTACAACGACCTTTTCTGAATTTGATTTGGACGTAACTCCAAATCCAACCGTTAGATTTCAAATTTCTAATATTCGTTAGAAAGCTCTTTTCGATACGAACCCAACGGTTCCGGTTTTAGGAGAATCTGACGGTCGGATCTCCCGTAATGTCCGTTTGAAATAAATGGTCGAAATTCACGAACTGACGCGGCGCGTTCTATTCAGGCCATTATATTATATATATAATATATATAATATATATTTCGTCGATTACTATTTAAAACGAATTATATAAATAGTTTTGAATTCATTTCAAAAACAATTTCAACCTTTATTTCAAATTCAAATCAAAATTGAATTTTCTATTATAAATCCTTTTTACTTTCATTTCTATTTGATTTCAATTCAAATCGATTTTAATTCGATTCGAATTCATTTTCTATTCAATTTGAATTCAATTCGTTTTCTGTTCAATCCGAATTCAAATTGGTTTTATATTCAATTCAAATCAAATTCGTTATATATTCAATTGAAATCAAATTTGTTTTCTATTCAATTCAATTCGAATTCGTTATCTATTCAATTCAATTTGAATTCGTTATCTATTCAATTCAATTCGAATTCGTTATCTATTCAATTCAATTCGGATTCATTATTTATTCAATTCAATTCGAATTCATTATTTATTCAATTCAATTCGAATTCATTATTTATTCAATTCAAATTCAATTGATTTTCTATTCTATTCAAATTCAATTCGTTTTCTATTTGAATCAAATCCATTATATTCAATTTCGAAATCACTTTTCGATATTCATTTTAAAATGAATAAAATCGATATGAATATCGTTCACATCAAAATGGCGTCAATCTAATCAACACGGCTTCATATATTTCTATTTTCAAATATTCTATTTCAAATATTTCTCATTATCAAAATATTTCTATTTCAAATATTTCTTATTATCAAAATGTTTCTTATTATCAAAATGTTTCGTTCAACACATGACTAATCTCAACGGATGAGTACAGTCAACACATGAACCTTTATTTTATATTGATAAAGATGTAAATTTTATTATTAAAATATTTCGTTCAACACATGACTAATCTCAACGGATGAGTACGGTCAACACATGGACCTTTATTTTATATTGATAAAGATGTAAATTTTATTATTAAAATATTTCGTTCAACACATGACTAATCTCAACGGATGAGTACAGTCAACACATGAACCTTTATTTTATATTGATAAAGATGTAAATTTTATTATTAAAATATTTCGTTCAACACATGACTAATCTCAACGGATGAGTACAGTCAACACATGAACCTTTATTTTATATTGATAAAGATGTAAATTTTATTATTAAAATATTTCGTTTAACACATGACTAATCTCAACGGATGAGTACAGTCAACACATGAACCTTTATTTTATATTGATAAAGATGCAAATTTTCTAAATTGGAATGAGGCCCAATCAATCACCATATAATGTTAATTATATGGATTTTCATGCATCACACGTGTATAATAACATTGAAAAATAATCAACCATCAACCAAAGTGCACTACACTGTATAAGCATCAATTATAGATATCTAACGCTTATAACAGCCTGTCAATCAATCGATCGACAAATTTAATCAATCAGGATGAGTGAACTTCAAATTTTATCCCAACACCCGTGTGGGGTTTCAAACAATCAAACACAGATTTTAGTTGTGCAGTTGGGCGATGTGTAAAATTTATCGACCCAATCAATATCAGTCAAATCAGTGTATATAAACAAATCGGTCGATTTGTTTATAAATATTTATTTATTCACATTCACGCTAAAAATTATATTTTTAACGATACAACATTTTATCTTAACATATGAATTTCTATTATTCATTTACACAATAAAATGATATTTTTATTTTTCTAACTTATTTTAGCAAATTTCGGCGGCATAACGGCACGATACTAGAAACGGGACGAGGCCTAGCCTTATCCCCGGTCTAGTGAAGGCCCACGCCATTCACACATCAATCAAATTCACCAAACAACCAAATTCAAATCAAATCATCTAACTAATTTATGCAACCAAACAAACAAGTCCATGGTCTGTGGACGATTGTGTCGGGTGCTACTAAGCACCGTCTGCATCCTAGTATACATATATAAATAGAAATGAAATTGAAAGGTGAGAAATTCTCACCGAAAGCTAATCTAAACGCCACAACTCTTCATATGTAGGAACTCTTCGCTGTGTTTGCCTTTTGTCACTTTCGTCGCCCGTATTCTCTACATATGTAAAAATCACATTTTTACTTCGCTATTCAATATATAAAAATCATATTTTTACTTCGCTATTCAATATATAAAAATCATATTTTTACTTCGCTATTCAATATATAAAAATCGAATTTTTACTTTGCTATTCAATATATAAAAATCATATTTTTACTTCTCTACTATATAAAAATCATATTTTTAGTTTCTACTTCATATAAAAATTATATATTTAACTTCCACAATTCAAAATCAAATCTTTACTTTTCAAAATCAAATCATTTTGATTTAAAAATCTAATCTTACCTAGTTAATAAAAATCACATCTTTCTAGTTTAAAAATAACTATTTTCCTAAATAAACATCTATTCTTTTCTAAACTAAAAATCAATGCTTTTAAAAAAAAAATCAGTTTTTACTTACTATAAAAATCAGTTTTTGCTTATCATAAATAAAAAGAAATAAGGATAAAACTTACAAGGGGGGTTTCAGCTGTTCGTCGAAGGCTGGAAGGGTGGCGGAGGGGCTTCACGTCGGTTTCAGGAGGAGGAGAAGAAAGGGGGTCGGCGCAGGTGGTTGTCGAAGAACGTGAAGGCGGTGCGGTGTCTGCGTCGTATTTTGCACAAAGGGGAGGGATGCGGGTTCTCGTCTGGGTGAGAGGAGAGAGAGTCAAGAGGAGGGGGAAGGGGATCGAATAGGAGGGAGGGGGTGGGCGCAGCTCCGTCGAGGCGCGGTGGCGCCGCAAAGGGGGAGGCGCGAATGGGAATTGGGTTCGATTGGTTTTTTTTTTTATTTCCCTTCAGTTGACTGAAATTATGAAGAGAGGGGGGTGTAATAGGATTTTATAATTTATATAATATAATTTATTATTTCTCTCTTTAAAAAGTTGAACTTTCATACGAATTCCAAACGGGGCCCAACGACTGTCGCCCCTAGCTAATTACCCCATTCCGAACACAATGGGATACGTTTCGTAAGCCAATTCTATCGTTTTAATCAGTTTTCATTTAAATTAAAATTTAAATCAATATATATTGAATTTGAACGCACATTTCAATTTACCGGGGACACATACTAACTTTAAAAATTCCCGAAAAATTATTTCTAGCTTCGTATTGACGATACGGTCCTAACAAAACTAATTTCGTCGAATTCTGAGACCATTTGAAAAATGGCCATTTTCCAGTCGATTAAAATCAACTGAAACTGGTCAACCGCGTTTTCCTTTGCCACGCTCACATATTGATTCGAAAAATTATGAAATTTGAAATCTAGTAATAATTTGACATCACGAACCCAACAAAAGTGGTTTCGTCGAAATCCGAGGTCGTTTGCAAAATTTCCATTTTTAAGGGCCTGAATTCCATAGCGACTATTCAGAATTTTCAACTGGACATCTCTTTTGATTCCCGCTATGAAATTTTGATTTTTCGAATTCGTTGGAAAGACATTCACAAATAGATCCTAATGTTTTTGGTTTCACTAAAATCCGGATTGTTTTGCACCCGGTACATTCAATTGAAGTTTGAAATCGAATTATCGAACTACCGCGCCATTTTCAATTCCTTTTATAATTATATATAATTATTTATATTCTAACGACGACGCGTATAAATATATACGTTCTAAATATTTTCAAAATAAATTTCTCGTCAATTTTATTTAAAATAATCTATTTTAAATATTCAAAATTCGCTGAAATTGCCAAAATAAAAATTTTAAACTTTCCAGAATTTCCGGGTTATTACAATCTCCCCCACTTAAAACTTTTCGTCCCCGAAAAGGAACAAAGTCGAAAGTGGTTTGATTAATCAACTCTACGTTCGATCTGGCTTCCATTCTCCAACTTTTCAGTTTCTGAGAATTTTCAAATTTTCAAAAATTTGGCTAACACCCTAAATTTTCGAAAAATTTCGCCATAACCTCCCCTGCACCGGGAGCCACGGGAAAATCCCGAAATTGCCATACATGCCTTCTGATCTCAAAAAGAAAAAGAAAAAGCCAAGCGGCTAGCCAATAGGCTCATAAAATCATCATCACCCAAACAAAACAGTAAATTATATAGTAAACATGTACCTATTTGTCGGGCAAACAAATTTTATTCTCTGCTCTAGCCTCCTTGCTATGACCTGTTCAATGTAAGTATATGTATATGCAAGCAAATGCGACTAATTTTCAATACGATTCAATATTTGGTTCAATTAGGCATAATGGTTCAAAATTAGCAAACAAATAAACAAACAACACCAACATCAATCAATTAGTGAATTAACGTTTTAAATTCATAATTTTGATACATATACAAAAATCATGTTTTTGATGCCAATTCACAACAATGTGTTCTAGCTATATAAGTTTTGGTTCTCACACCAGTCTAATGGAAATATATAGAAATCACACCTTCGAAACACGAAAATAAATACTGGTGATGGCGCGCCATCATCAGAATCATGTCTGGGCGACTAGAATGTGATTCTATATCTATCCAGCATATTAAAACTTCGAATATACGTTCATGACGCGTATATGCAAAATCTTTATATAGTGGATTGTCCATATTCAAAGTAAATAAATATTCAAATACGTTTAAAATGGTTTAAATTTTAAAACTAAATTTGTTTTCATTTGAAAAATATACTCTTCACACTCGTTCTAGGATACTACTGATCCTATCTCTAACGAGTCATTCTAATTGGATATTACTAATCCAATATCTGATGAATTCTTTCGTATGGTTCTAATGCGTCTTGTTCTCGAGCTCTGTAAACCAAAGCTCTGATACCAAATGAAGCGACCCGAAACTTCCCCGGTCTCCGAAGAGATGAGAAAGAACGAATTACTGTGAGGACAAGACAAATCAGAACACAAACAGAAGAACATTTCATTGTTATTACAACAATTCCATCAGATACAAGAATTTACAGAGTATAAATGAATATTATACATTCGAATAAATATCAGAGATTACAATTAATTATATAACAGCGGGAAATAATACAAAGCACAACTGAAGGTGATATACGGATACAGAGCTTTCCGGATATCATTCCAGCTGTAAACCAGGATCCTGTGAATATAAATCTGCAAAACCAAAACTACTAGCTGCCCGTGCGGAAAATAGGGGCACCCAGAGTTTAGGTTAAAACAATAAACTCCAGGTCAGTCATGTGACTGGTGTGAGAACTAAAACAGTTATTTAAAACTTTACTTTAAAAGAGAGTAATTCAAGGGACCACGCCGTATGACACGGAACGGGTTTCCTCCCAAAAATACTAGTGCATAGAATAAACAGCGCAATGCTTTTTCGAAAAATGAAGCTATTATAAGACCCAGGTCCCATCACACAATGCAACGCAAGCCGGAGGATAGGGTTTTCCCTTATAATAGCCAAACATGCTTGGTACGTTTAAAACAAATCATTTGATACTATAATATGTGTATAGTGTCAAAACAATTTCAATCATAAATATAAATCATAGACGGCATAGCTACCATCTACTATGTCGCCATACTAGTTCTACAATTAAAACCGCAATACACGTATTGGAAATTGGATTTCCATCATGGTGGCTCCTGATTCGAAAGATCGATCGCGTAATGCAATTCACCACGGCTTACGTCCCCACAAGAGAAAACACCATCTGCACATCCGCACATTTGGGACCAGAGTACCACCGCGGCTTACGTCCCAGTGAGAGAAAACACCGCCTACTCTATATATTCCTGAGCACTAGGCTCATCTCGGTCGACCGAATCCACGACACCACTAAGGTGCCCATCCACGAAAAAGCATACTGATCAAACCATCAGTTTACCACCATACCGAGGTGTGAGGCTCGCGGATCAACGCTATACACAAAGCCATGCTATATCAGCTGCGCTTTGATCATCAACCACCAAACTTTGCTTTTCAACAAAAGTCTGGATCACTGCATCTCAGCATGCCACACTATCAATCCATATCGTACCACTGATTTCTGCCAATATATAACCTCTGAGCTCATATGTCTCAGAGAAGGGCGTTAAGCAAGAGAATAAATTCTCCGCCGCCAAACAGATATATATTTAGCAGAGATCAACAAATACAATATAAAGGAATACAATGTCAGACACACCATCCATTTACAAGTCCGTTCTAGGTCTGAACGAAACCGGAGGCACTTTCCTCGCATATCCATCCATCTCCAAGTACGTCTGGATGACCACCAACTATTTCCATCCTCTTGGGTGTACAGCCCAATCAGGATCGTCAGTAATCATCCCAACGATGTGAAGACTTCTGGTCTTCAACCACCGTCTTCATCTTCGACATATCGTCGAATTGATTATTCAGAATGGGTATAAACCCGGCCTTTCCGAACAACCCGCGTATATTAAAACGAATGTTACACAAACACAGCATACGCCTCATTCCAATTCATATTCTCAGGGAAAAGTTCCCATTAATTTTATCCAAGATAAATTCTTTAAAATTTATCCTTTATTCTTCCTTTGGATGTCATTTCAAACCAAATTATGGTTTTCCAAACTAGTCGAGATTAGCGAACCACAACGAAGTAATTATTTATTTTATTTCCTAATCCCAACCTATTCATCCCATGAAGCAAAACTGGTAATACTCCATATTTAATACTATGGTGTTATCGGTAAAATTAATTACCATTTCACGTTCAAATCTAATTAAAGATTTAACTATCGCTTTGGAGCAAAACTGGCGATACTCCATTCTCGCTCATTTCTAAATTTGATAATTTAGATTATAGATTTACATTTCAATCTAATTGCAGATTCGTTAAAACTCCTTTTACTGGGTTAAAGAACTAGTGTTATTTAAAACACAGTTCACGACAAACCCAAATCACATTCTATTTATTATCGGGTTAAAGAACTAGTGTTATTTAAAACACCGTTCACGATAAACCCATTTCAAATCTAGTTCAATTTAAATCAAATATATTAGGAATTCCGATTATTTAAAACCCCTTTTTGAATCTAATTTATTTATTTAAAAACACATCGGGTTTTAAATTTAGTTCAAGCTAGTTCATTTTGATAAAAATCTATTTTTATCTTTTCAAATATGGAGTTTTTCATCCCAAATTTTCCCAAATCATTTCTTATGATTTTACACAAATTATTACTATTTTTAGTAATTTTATTAAGGCCCGTACAGTCGATTTCCAACAATGGCCATCGAACTGCACTTACAGCGACCTTTTCTGAATTTGATTTGGACGTATCTCCAAATCCAACCGTTAGATTTCAAATTTCTAATATTTGTTAGAAAGCTCTTTTCGATACGAACCCAACGGTTCCGGTTTTAGGAGAATCTGACGGTCGGATCTCCCGTAATGTCCGTTTGAAATAAATGGTCGAAATTCACGAACTGACGCGGCGCGTTCTATTCAGGCCATTATATTATATATATAATATATATAATATATATTTCGTCGATTACTATTTAAAACGAATTATATAAATAGTTTTGAATTCATTTCAAAAACAATTTCAACCTTTATTTCAAATTCAAATCAGAATTGAATTTTCTATTATAAATCCTTTTTACTTTCATTTCTATTTGATTTCAATTCAAATCGATTTTAATTCGATTCGAATTCATTTTCTATTCAATTTGAATTCAATTCGTTTTTTGTTCAATCCGAATTCAAATTGGTTTTATATTCAATTCAAATCAAATTCGTTATATATTCAATTGAAATCAAATTTGTTTTCTATTCAATTCAATTCGAATTCGTTATCTATTCAATTCAATTTGAATTCGTTATCTATTCAATTCAATTCGAATTCGTTATCTATTCAATTCAATTCGAATTCATTATTTATTCAATTCAATTCAATTCGAATTCATTATTTATTCAATTCAATTCAATTCGAATTCATTATTTATTCAATTCAATTCGAATTCATTATTTATTTATTCAATTCAAATTCAATTGATTTTCTATTCTATTCAAATTCAATTCGTTTTCTATTTGAATCAAATCCATTATATTCAATTTCGAAATCACTTTTCGATATTCATTTTAAAATGAATAAAATCGATATGAATATCGTTTACGTCAAAATGGCATCAATCTAATCAACACGGCTTCATATATTTCTATTTTCAAATATTCTATTTCAAATATTTCTCATTATCAAAATATTTCTATTTCAAATATTTCTTATTATCAAAATGTTTCTTATTATCAAAATGTTTCGTTCAACACATGACTAATCTCAACGGATGAGTACAGTCAACACATGAACCTTTATTTTATATTGATAAAGATGTAAATTTTATTATTAAAATATTTCGTTCAACACATGGCTAATCTCAACGGATGAGTACAGTCAACACATGAACCTTTATTTTATATTGATAAAGATGTAAATTTTATTATTAAAATATTTCGTTCAACACATGACTAATCTCAACGGATGAGTACAGTCAACACATGAACCTTTATTTTATATTGATAAAGATGTAAATTTTAATATTAAAATATTTCGTTCAACACATGGCTAATCTCAACGGATGAGTACAGTCAACACATGAACCTTTATTTTATATTGATAAAGATGTAAATTTTATTATTAAAATATTTCGTTCAACACATGACTAATCTCAACGGATTTCGACGATACGGTCCTAACAAAACTAATTTCGTCGAATTCTGAGACCGTTTGAAAAATGGCAATTTTCCAGTCGATTAAAATCAACTGAAACTGGTCAACCACGTTTTCCTTTGCCACGCTCACATATTGATTCGAAAAATTATGAAATTTGAAATCTAGCAATAATTTGACATCACGGACCCAAAAAAAGTGGTTTCGTCGAAATCCGAGGTCGTTTCCAAAATTTCCATTTTTAAGGGCCTGAATTCCATAGCGACTATTCAGAATTTTCAACTGGACATCTCTTTTGATTCCCGCTATGAAATTTTGATTTTTCGGATTCGTTGGAAAGATATTCACAAATAGATCCTAATGTTTTTGGTTTCACTAAAATCCGGATTGATTTGCACCCGGTACATTCAATTGAAGTTTGAAATTGAATTATCGAACTACCGCGCCATTTTCAATTCCTTTTATAATTATATATAATTATTTATATTCTAACGACGACGCATATAAATATATACGTTCTAAATATATTCAAAATAAATTTCTTGTCAATTTTATTTAAAATAATCTATTTTAAATATTCAAAATTCGCTGAAATTGCCAAAATAAATTTTTTAAACTGGCCCAGAATTTCCGGGTTATTACAACTTCAGTTTCACTGGACCAATTAATATCACAAAAATATTAATTCATTCTGACCAACTAAAATTTTCAAAAATTCTGAAAATTTTCTAACACTTTAAATTTTCGGAAAATTTCGCCATACCCTCCTTTGTACAGCCCTATCGGTAAAACTCCAATTCGCCTCTCTGGGCCATCTCCAACTCAAAAGAAAATCAAACAGCCAAACGGCTTGCCAATTTGGCTCATAAATTCCAAACTCATATGTAATATAAACTGGTACCTTTTTGTCGGGCATATCATTATATCCCTACCGCTTCCATATGCTATCAACTCAGCATATACCAGTGTTATCTCAATCAAATTCCAATCAGTTCATATCCTCAAATCCAAACCGAATTTTATTCGAACCCCAATATCAAATTTCAAATTCTTAACTCATCAACCCAATTCCATAACAGATTATTCTCTAATCCAATTCAATTCTATTTAACTATGTTCAAGTTAAATTTCAATTTATTTTTACCATCTCATTTTATTTAACTTCATTAGTTAAATTTTAATTTCTAGAACTTAAATTCTTGGGTAAATTTCAAATCAATTTGAAATCATAATACCTATTCAAAACCTTTGAATTTCTAAACAATTTGTTTTCTCAAAACAATTCAAATCAAAATCTCTAGTAGTAATCCACAACTTAGAAACTCGAAAATCACACCGATGATACTGCGCAGTTATCATCGGAATTATTTTCCAGCGACCAAAGTGATTCCAATACTATATCATTTTAAAACCCTTACTAAATACATCCATTTTGAAAACATCTCAAAATCTCCCAAGAACTTAAAATTTCCTTATTTTAATTCCAAATCTAATTTAAATTCAGATTCAATTCATCTTATTTCATGTACTTTACTTATATGAATTCTGGTTGGTTATATATAACCATTTCACTTTATAATCTTACTCGATTATAATAACAACCAATATATCCAATATATTATAATTTTGATATATATATATCTTCTCTATATCAAGATATACCTTGGGTAAACTTACTTTAATTTACTCTCTTTTCAAACATATCGTGTGACCCATCGTATTCAAGTGTTTAGTATCTCCTACCGATACAGTGGATCAAACTGATCGACCAGAACGCATAAACAACCCAACCAATGAATCCCCACAATATAAAACCATTTTTATATCAAATACAAATACGCACTCGTATATATACACTCAAACTCAATCTAGGGTATTACTAACCCTATCTCTACCGAGTCACGCCACAGAGCCAAGTAATTCTTAACTTAAGCTCTGATACCAACTGTAACGACCCGGATTTTCGGCGACTTTGGTTATCGACATAAGCACGATGTCGATAACCAACACATCGAAAAATCTCGGTAATTAATGAAAGAAATTAGAAGGTGAGAATAGATAAGATAGAAACTTAGAATAGAAGAAGAAGAAGAACACAACATCAGAGTAACACGAACCTCACAGCGGAACGAATAACATATAATAGATAACATAACCTTGAAATATAACAGTTATGTATACAATAGCACTTATCAGAGTACAACACTTACAACACAGCGGAAATAACTATAGCTATATGATCCAGAAGCCTCCTGCTCCAAGCTCTCCAAGTATATCTGCAAATTCCTGACTACTTGACTGCCCGTACAAATTAGGCACCCAAGAGTTTAGGGAAAACAACAAAGTAAACTCCGGGTTAGTCATGGGACTGGTGTGAGTAAAATAGTTTAAACAGGTATATGGACAAGTAAACGATATCTCATAAGACCACGCCGTAGAACGGAACGGGTTTTTCCCTTATGAGAATCCAAAATATCTTTATATCAAAAACCTTTTGATATTATAATAATGTCTATGTACAAATAGATATCAACTAGCAGAAACGCTTTCATCTCACGTTCTACATATATAGTATACAATCAAAATCGTAAGCACATATAGGATAATGGATTTCCAACTATGACAAGGTATGGAACCACCTTCCGATCAGTGTACTCTAGGAACGATATACTGGAGTTCAACAAGAACATCTTGTAACTCAGCCACATATGACCGACCACTCATTTCGCTTGAGTGTATCGAATGTACATCACCAACGGTTGGGATCAGCAACCGTTCCCGTATATATATGGGACAACATTGATAGATTTAAGAAACAAATGAATATTCTTTAGATAGGTGATTATACAATCTACTTCGGTGCGACTGACTTAGCCATGCTGCCTGCCCGATTTCTGTCATTTACCGGTTGATGAGGCTAAAAGCTACGCTTTATCATCACATCAGATTCACTTCGAATGCCACATTGTCAGATCCATCGAAAATCACAAATGACGTCTATGACAATACATTACGTGTTAGCTAAAGAAGTTTCCTTCTCCGCTTCCACTCTTGGTACGGTTGAAGAAATCAAGGTACGTGACCTTTCTGGAAATACTCTGTCAGACATTCATTCATACAAATCATCATCATTCACTTAGAATGTCACATCGTCATACCCGCCAAATCACAAATTGACTTATCCAAAAATAACACGGGTATACAGCTAAGAGAAACGAATTCCTCCGCCACCAAACGTGAATACGTTTGAACAGATCAACTTACGCGGTTCATTGGATATACTCTGTCAGACCTTCGTCCATACAAGTTGTCCTGGGACTGGACAAACCGAAGGCACTATTCCGTATATCCATCTTAGTCACTGTTATCTAAGACTTATACAACAGCCCTTGCATTTTACTCCGTCTTCAATTATCTTTGGCATATATGATTCGCAATGCTTATGCCAATACAGAGTGGTTCTATGGATAATAATCCAACCGGTCTCTCCATATTAACAACGTTAAAATGGTCAAAAACTTCGATAGTCTGTGAGTTAACTATCGAAGAAAAACAAGTGTGCAAACAACGATATTATTTCCAGATGGAAATTATATCGAACAAACATCATTTAACATTAATCTCTTTAGTTCATTTATTTACTTATCTCCGGTTTCCCTATATTCTAAATTCTTATTTTCTTTTATCAGAAAACATTTCTGATTCTCGTTTGGAAAACATTTCCAAAACTCCTTTACGATCAAACCTTACCATTTCTTAGTCAAGAAGGAAGTCACTCAAGTTGGGGTATAATTACCTCTCAGACCTTAACTGAACAACGTTATAACTTCGAAATGGTCAAAGTTTATCTTTTAATCTTTAACAACTTCTTTACGCCTTTCTCGGATTCAATTTTACTAATCCACTTCTATATTTAAAACATTGGTTATAACGATAACGTTATAATCCCTCCTTTCGAATTATCTAACTTTAATTATAACTTCTATTCTTATTAGTGAATAATTAACCTAACACTTATTTATTTATAAATAAATAAATCTTTATTTAAACACTGGAAAAGTATAAGTACTTTCTCGAATTCGATATAATCGAATTTGCCGATTAACTCTCTTCGAGAAATCTCTATTTGATTAACTCTTCTTCGAATAACCTATATTCGATTAACTTCTTCTCGAATAAACGATATCCGATAATCTCTCTTCGAATAACTAATATTCGATAACTCTTCCTTTTCAAATATATCATATTTGAAAATCTCACTTCGATTAAACTATAATCGATAACTCCCTTCGATGAAACTAACATCGATAACTCCTTTCGATGAAACTAACATCGATAACTCCTTTCGATGAAACTAACATCGATAACTCCTTTCGATGAAACTAACATCGATAACTCCTTTCAATGAAACTAACATCGATTTATTTAACTCGACGAACTTAACTCGACTAACTTAACTTGACTAACTCGACTTACTTGGTTCGACCAATTCGATTCGATTAACTAGGCTCGACTAACTTGACTAACTTAACTCGACTTACTTGGTTCGACCAATTCGATTCGATTAACTAGGCTCGACTAACTTGACTAACTTAACTCGACTTACTTGGTTCGACCAATTCGATTCGATTAACTAGGCTCGACTAACTTGACTAACTTAACTCGACTTACTTGGTTCGACCAATTCGATTCGATTAACTAGGCTCGACTAACTTGACTAACTTAACTCGACTTACTTGGTTCGACCAATTCGATTCGATTAACTAGGCTCGACTAACTTGGTCGAACCACCCGATCAACTCAACTTATTTAACTTAACTTATTTCTCAACTCGATCATCTCGATTAACTCCTATCAAATAACTAATATTCGATTAAACTTCATTCGCTTGACTCTAGATCGCAGCGATCACAATGGTTACGCCTGACTCCCTCAGGAAATATCCGCCCGCCGTAGGCTATTTACAGCCCTGCGAATTACGCTAGCAGTCGTACAAGATGGCAACTTACCCTGAATACTATGTTTGACTAACTCTGTTTCAAATAACTATATTTGATTAGCTCTAGTTCGTTTTAACTCTAATCGATTAACTCTAACTAATTAACTCCAACTGGTTAACTCTAACAGATTAACTCTAACTAATTAACTCCAACTGGTTAACTCTAACTGATTAACTCTAACTAATTAACTCCAACTGGTTAACTCTAACTGATTAACTCTAACTAATTAACTCCAACTGGTTAACTCTAACCGATTAACTCTAACTGGTTAACTCTATTTGACTAACTCGACTTGACTAATCCCTTTCGAATAACATATTCGATTAACTAACTTTCGAATACCATATTCGATTAACTAACTTCGAATACCATATTCGATTAACTCCTTTCGAATGTCTATATTCGATTAACTAACTTCGAATACCATATTCGATTAACTCCTTTCGAATGTCCATATTCGATTAACTAACTTCGAATACCATATTCGATTTCTCCTTTCGAATACCATATTCGATTTACTTTATTCACTTTATAAAGATTTCCTTTTTAACAACGTTTTATTCATTTGAAAAGATTTACTTTTAAATAACGGTTCTACACTTTAAAAAATGATTTCCTTTTTATAATGTTCCCTTTCCAATTCTATTTGTAAATGGTTTACAAATATTTCCTTTTCAAATTTATTCTTGAAATATTCTAACTCCTTAAATTCCCGGGAAAATTCGCCATAACCTCCTTTGTATCGGGAGCATCGGGAAAATCCCCAAACTCGCCACACAGGCCTTTCCATTCAAAAAGAAATGTTTTGAATTTATTTTCCTTTTTAAAATATCTCCTATTTATAAATATCCCAATTTTATAAATATTCCTTATTTAACATTTTCCATTTATAAATATTTTTATTTCAATATCACTTTCTTATTATTCCTTACCAACATTCCGGTATGTTATGGTATTCAATCATATCAAATCACGATGTTCAATATCGTCCAAACACATATAATCGCCAACAGATTATATATCACATTATATATCACAATATATAAATCACAGTAAAATAACTGTTTGATTTCGACGGACAATTTATTTCGCCATAAATTGTAACGAGCTCCGATGGACTTCCAGTCAGTCTCATTGTGTTGCTCTCGTCCATACGATCCCAACGCAACTTATGGTTCGTCAATCTGATTTCATATGACCGAGATATAGCGATTACAAGTTCATTCTTTATTTAAATTAAAAATAAACTTCACTATTTATTTTACTTTGGGCCTTAACAAAATTACCTTGGCCCATCAAACCCTTATAAACCCATACTGCTCCTTCCTTTCCCCCCCAAATTCATTTCCTGGAAACCGATTCTACCACACACCCAAAACCGGCGTTGACCCTCCCCTTTGACCGTCGCTTCCCTCTACCTCGACCATCCATCTCCGGCGCCGACGCCACCCCTATGCTCCCCATCTTCCACCGCACCATTCTGACCCTACAACCCGAGCTCGACCCCCCCTTCTTCCATTTCCATCGAACACGTTGCCGGCCAAAAACCTCATCGCGACCTTCCCATCTCAGCACGCAAGTGCTATTTCACTCCACGAGTCCAACCATAACACCCATAATTCTCATCGAAGCTCACATCCGCGGTTAACCTCAACCCTACTTTTACTATACAAAACCAATGTCCTAAATGCTTGCGTCGCACTATATAAATTGGGTATAGAATTGAAGTACAGCTCAATACAAATCCGAAGGAAGGTGTTTTGAGAATTTAGGAATTTTTACTGGATTTTACTTTGATTTTGAAGAGGGTGGAAAAATGGGTTTTCTGTTTCTGGGATGGTTTTATACACTGTGTTTGGTAGGTAAGAATTGTGGCTGAGGAGAGAGGTTGCGTGGCCTTCCATTTGGCCAGGAAAAATAGTGGGATATTTTATTTTTGATTTATTTATTTTATTTTATCGATTATATGCTTGTCTCTCGTCTTTAAAAATCACTGCGACCACATATGATCTCCTAAAATCACAAAAATTGACGTGCCACTAGAGTCTGACATTACGGTCCCAACGAAACTGGTTTCGTCGAATTCCGACTCCGTATGCTCACACAGCGTATTTTTAACCGTCAAAATACTTACTGTTTCTCACTCTAAAAATCTGTACGGCCACACAATGACTCTAAAAATCATGAAACTTGACATCTAGCAACTATTTGACATTGCGGATCCAACAAAACTTGTTTCGTCGAATTCCGACTTCGTATGCTCACACAGTGTATTTTTAAAGCTCTGGATGACCCATTTAAATATATAAATATATTTAAATATAATTAAATTTAAATATTAATAAATCTATATTATCGTATATCTTCACATATGATATCGTACAACTCCAGAATATCATATCAGAATTTATAGTTTGATATTTCAGATTTCAGATTATCTCGATATTCAGTTTATATTGAAAATCCATTTATAACGTATATAAAGTGTCGTAAATTATAAAGGAATTCCATAGCGATTTTTCTGAAATTTTATTTGGACGTAAATTAAAATCTACATGACGAAATCCCGATTTTTCTCTTCCACTAGAAAGATATACTCCACCAGCTTCACACGTTTCTTGTTTCACCGAAATCCGGCTTAAAACGAATCCTGTACATTCAGTTGAAGTTCAAATCGCCAATCGCGAACTACAGCGCCATTTCAAGCTCGATTTTAATTATAATATAATTATACGTTTCAAACTGACGTCAATTGAATATATTCGTCAATATGATTCAACTCGAAGCTGAATTAAATCTAAGGGATGACCCCGTTCACAGAAAATTGTGATTTCCAATATTTTTGATTATTTCTGAATTAAATATATTATTATATTATTTAATTTAATTAAATATTCACTATAATTAATTAACAACGATTTAATTCCCTAAATCACTATTTATATAATTAAATTAATTAATTATAATACCCTTGACAATGCGGGTCATTACAGGAATTCCTTTATAATTTTATTTAGATTATAAATGGATTTTCAATATAAATTGAATATCGATTCAACCTGGATTTGAATATCGAGTTATAAATCCAATTGGAGCTGTATGATATTCTATGGTGAATATATATGATAATATTAAATTATTAATATTTAATTAAATTATTTTTAAAAATATTTAATATTTAAATTGGTTTATTTAGAGCTTTAAAAATAGCTAGTTTTGCAAACGACCTCCATATTCGACGAAACCAATTTTGTCGGATACGTAATGTCAAATTATTGTTATGTTTCAATTTGCGTGATTTTTGGAGTCAGTATGTGGCCGTATGGATTTTTAATGTGAAAAACTGTCAGTATTTGAGCAAACGGAGTCCAAATTTGATGAAACCTGTTTCGTTGGGTCCGTAATGTTGAACTGTAGCTGCGTGTCCATTTTCGTGATTTTTGGGTATTGTCTGTGATCACAGGGATTTTTAACGGTAGATACAAATAGCATAGGAGAATAAATGAATATTATAATCGAATATTAAAATATAAAACTTTCCTATAAATTGACCACAAACTTTCCCAAACCTAATTTTTCCTCTCCACAGTCAAACGAAATTCAAGCCGCCACTAATCTTTTATGCAAAACCATTTCCGTGAGTTCCTAAAATCATAACAATTCAAGTAAAAATCCTAAAATCAAGTTATTTATATATTTGGGTTCATCTTGAGAAGCCCTTCATCGTAGTGGGGTTTTTGTGGAGCTCGATGGGTTTTTTCTCGTGCTCGAAGTCAATGCAGTAAACCTAGGGTTCAATTTCTGGTGAGATCCAAGAAGCGTTGAATCACTCTAAGTTCATATTTGGGTTCGCAAGGAGAAGCCGCACCCAGGTGAAATGTTTCAGAGAGTTCGGTGTTTAAAACCGTCGATCACATGTACAGGCGAGGGCGAGTTTTGTCGACGTCGCGATGGAGCTTTATTGTGCGAGATGGGTATTTTGGTGATGGACTTGAGGAGATTGCAGAGAGGACTTGAATGGTGGTTTTAGTTTGAAGTTTCGGTGAAGGGATGAAGTGGTAAAAGCGTTGAAAATATCCTGTAATGATGAAAAAGAGGAGCGGGATGATTTTCTGGGTTTGGAGAAGATAGAAGGGAAGCGGACGGGCGTTGGGCTGATACGGGTATGTGAAAATGGGCCGGTGTATATTGGGTTAAGCTCAATAACTAAATTCCTAAATTTAAAACTATTTAAATGGTGTATAATGTTGTAACTACACTATCTTCCTCATACATTATCAGAATTGTACAAAACTAGATCCGTTGGGATCGTATGGGCTAGCACTACCCAATGAGACTGTCTGGGAGTGAATTGGAGCTCGTTACAATTTATAGCGAAATAAATTATCCGATCTGAATCAACGACAGTTATTCATTATTTAACGATAATCGTCCGATGTGAGTAAAACTCACCAACTCTACCATTTCATATTTTTATAATGTATTTTTAGAACTGATAAATGATGGTTGATTGTTGTGTGTTGACTGTTTGGTTAAATTGCTTATGTATTGATTGAAATTATAGATAACGATATATATATAAATCTTTAATCAAATATTGATTCTGTTTAGCAGAACAATTCATAGTGAAATGAAATTGATGTTAATTATATTGTTTATCATCTGTGATGCAGGGTAACAGGTTGGAGGGATCCAACTGGATTCCTCAATATTTATAATATTGTTCTTTTCATATATTGTAATATATGATGTGATATATAATCTATTGTTGATTATGTGTTGAATGATATTGATCATTGTTATTTGGTATTTTAAATACCGTAAGAAATACTGGGATGTAGAAAAGGGTATTTTCAAAGTGTATTTTGAAAATAAATTTTTTATATAAAATATATAAAAGGAAAAGGATTTTATAAAAGAAAATAATTATAAAATCAAAGGAGTTATAAAAGGAAATATTTATTTGTTAAATAAATAGAATTGAAAAGGAAATATTTGTAAAACATTTACAAATAGAGTTGAAAAGGAAATATTTGTAAAACATTTATAAGTAGAATTGAAAAGGAAATATTTGTAAAACATTTACAAATAAAATTGAAAAGGGAATATTTGTCAAACATTTACAAATAGAAGTGAAAAGAAATTATTTATTTAGAAAATAAATAGAGTTATAAAAGAAATATTTATTTAGAAAATAAATAGAGTTATAAAAGGGAATTTTAAATGAGATTTAAGTGTTAGAAATAAAAAGAAGATTTCTTCTGAATAGTTCTATAGAGAGAAGTATAAATAGAATTTGGAAAAGGGGCACTATTTTGTAATACGAAGTCAAACTTAATGGAGTTAATCGAATATAGTTATTCGAATAGAATTAATCGAGTTAGAGTTAATCGATTAGAATTAATCGAGTTAGAGTTAATTGAATAGGATTAATCGATTAGAGTTAATCGATTTAGAGTTAATCGAGTTAGATTTAACCGAGTTAGAGTTAATTGAATAGAATTAATTGAGTTAGAGTTAATCGATTAGAATTAATCGAGTTAGAGTTAATTGAATAGAATTAATCGAGTTAGAGTAAATCGATTAGAATTAATCGAGTTAGAGTTAATGGAACAGAATTAACTGATTAGAGTTAATCGATTTAGAGTTAATTGAATAGAATTAATCGAGTTAGAGTTAATCGATTAGAATTAATCGAGTTAGAATTAATTGAATAGAATTAATCGATTAGAGTTAATCGAGTTAGAGTTGATCGATTAGAGTTAATCGAGTTAGAGTTAATTGAATAGAGTCAATCGATTAGAGTTAATCGAGTTAGAGTTAATTGAATAGAGTTAATTGAATTAGAGTTAGTCGAATTAGTGTTAGTCGAATTGGAGTTAGTCAGATTAGGGTTATTCGAATATAGTTTATTCGAAAGGAGATTATCGGATATAGTTTATTCGAAAGAAGATTATTGAATAGAGTTATTCGAAAGAAGATGATCGAATAGAGTTATTCGAAAAGGATTTAATCGAATAGAGTTATTCGAAAGAAGATTATCAAATAGAGATATTCGAAAAGGATCTAATCGAATAGAGTTATTCGAAAGAAAATTATCGAATAGAGTTATTCGAAAAGGAGTTAATCGAATAGAGTTTTTTGAAAAGGAGTTAATCGAATAGAGTTACTCGAAAAGGAGTTAAACGAATAGAGTTATTCGAAAAGGAGTTAATCAAATAGAGTTATTTGAAAAGAGTTATCGAATATAATTTATTCGAAAGGAGTCATCAAATATAATTTATTCGAAAGGAGTTAATCTAATACAGTTTATTCGAAAGGAGTTATCGAATATTAGTTATTTGAAAGGAGTTAATCGAATATAGTTTAATTCGAAAGGAGTTATCGAATAGAGATTATTCGAAAGAGAGTTATATGTTGAAATTCGATTATATCGAATTAGGAAAGTATTATTTACTTTCCGATTTTTATCAAGATTTATTTATTTATAAATAAATTGTTTATTTAGTTATTTATTTAAATTAAGGAATAAAAGTTATATTTTGAAGTTAGATATTTCAGAAGTAGGAATTATAACGCTATAGTTATAATCAGTGTTTCAATAAAGAAGTGGATTCATAAATAGAATCCGAGAGTTATGTAAGGAAGTTTGTTAAAGATTTAAAGGTGAACTTTATCTATTTTGAGGTTAGAAAGGTTGTTCAGTTAAGGTCTGAGAAGTAGTTATACCCCAACTTGGTTGACTTCGTTTTTAACTAAGGAATGGTTAAGGTTCGATAGTAAAGCTTGGTTAAGTGAATTTAGTTGATGAAGGTAATGGGTTGAGTTGGCATAACAATGTTTTATTTAAACATCTGTTTAAATCAAAATGTAGCAGTTTTGGAATTTTTTTTCCAAATAAGAATCATATATGTTTTCTAATATAGAAATTAAGAAATGGAAATGTTTTCCAATGGTAATAACGTATATTTTCTAAATCTAGAAAATAAGAATTTTCGAATATATGGACACGAGAATAGGGAAATGGATAATTGAATGACAAATAAATTTAAGAGATAAATGATGATTGATCGATAGAATTTCCATCTGGAAATAATATCATTGTTTGCACACATGTTTTTCTTTGATAGTTAACTCACCGACTATCGAAGTTTTTGACCATTTTTCCGTCGTCAATACGAAGAGACCGGGATTAGATTCATTATCTGAAAACCACTCTGTATGGGTGTTAGCATTGCGATAAAATATGATGAAGAAAATTGAAGATGGAGTTATGCAAGGGCTGTCTTGTTTACAGAATAGTGCCTTCAGTTTGTCCAGTCTCAGGACGACCTGTATGGAAGAATGTCTGACAAACTATATTTAATAGATCGCGTAAGTTGATCTCTTCAAACGTATATACTTTTAGTGGCGGAGGAATTCGTTTCTCTTTGCTGTATACCCACTGTATTTTTGGGGAAATCAATTTGTGATTTGGCGGGTATGACGATGTGACATTCAAAGTGAATAATTGTGTGATCTGTCAGAGATAAGCGTGGCCTCTAGCCTCACAACCGGGAAATGACAAAAATCAGGCAGGCAACATGGCTAGGTGGTTGGCTGCCAATTAAGGTGTATTATCACCTATTTAGAGATATTCATTTCATTCTCTAATCTATTCGATGCTGCCCATTCGAGAAACGGTTGCTGATCCCAACCGTTGGTGATATATATTCGATACACTCAAGAGAAATGAGTGGTCGGTCATGTGTGGCTGGGTTGCTAGATGTTCTTGTTCAACCCAGTGTATTCCTCTCTAGAGGTACACTATCGGAAGGTGGTTCCATACCTCGTTATAGTTGGTAATCCATTATCCAATAAGTGCTCGCGGTTTTGATTGTATACTATATATGTAGAACGTGAGATGAAAGCGTTTCTGCTAGATGATTATTTAGTTGTGGTCGATAGACATTATTGTAATATCAAAAGAGTTTTGATATAAAGTTTATCATTTCTTTCAAAAGGATTTTGAAAGTTAAATCAAATGTTTTGGATTCTCATAAGGTAAAATCTATTCCGTTATACGGCGTGGTCTTATGAGATCGTTTAATTGCTCAAACTGTTTTAAATGGTTTTACTCACACCAGTCCCATGACTGACCCAAAGTTTATTTTGTTTTGTTTTCCCTAAACTCTTGAGTGCCCAATTCTGTACGGGCAGTCAAGTAATCAGGATTCTACAGATATACTGAGATCTTGGAGCAGGAGGCTTCAGGATTATGTAGCTATTGTTTATTCCGCTGTGGTGTAAGTGTTGTACTATGATAATGTTACTGTATACATATACTGATTTTATTTCAAAGATATGTTATCTATTATATGTTGTTCGTTCCGCTGTGAGATTCGTGTTACTCTGATGTTGTATGTTCTTCTTCTATTCTAAGTTTCTATCTTATCTATTCTGACCCTCTGTTTTCTTTCTATTAGTTTTTCTGATTTCCAGTGCAATTTGGATTGGACTTGTGTTATTGGGTCAGTTCAAATAGTATCGGAATTTCGGGACACTACAGTTGGTATCAGAGCTGAAGGTTAATTGATTATCTTGGCTCTGTGGCGTGACTCAGTAAAGACAGGGTTAATAATGCCCTAGATTGAGTTGAGTGTATATATATACGAGTGAGCGTATTTGTTATTTGATATAATTTTTTTTATATTGTGGATATTTATTAGTTGAGTTGTTTATGAATTTAGGTCGATCAGTTTGATCCACTGTATCGGTAGGGGTTTATAAACACTTGGATACGATGGACCGACGCAGTATGGTTTGAAAAGAGGGTAAATGAAATAAGTTTACCCAAAGTATATTTTGATATAGAGAAGATATATATATATATATTGGAATTATAATATATTGGATATATTGGTTGTTATTATAATCAGATAAGATTATAATTGAAATGGTTATATATAACCAATCAGAATTCATATAAGTGAAATATATGAAATCGAAATGAATTAAGTTTGAATTTAAATCAAAATTGAAATTAAAACCCTGGAAATTGGAAAGGTGTTTGTAAATGGAATTGAATTACGTATATGAGAATTTTAAAATCCTGGGAGATTTTAAATTGTTTTACAAATAGTGTAAATGGTATTTTGGAAATAGAATTCAAAATGGAAGTGTTTAGAAATGGTTTTAAAAGTGATATAGTATTGAACTCACTTCGATCGCTGGAAAATAAATTCTGATGATGACAGCTGCGTCATCAGTGTTCATTTTCGAGATGCTAAGTGACGGATTACTACCAAGGATTTTGTTTTTGAATTGATTTGAGAAAAGAAAGTTGTTTTGAATCTTGTAAAGGGATATTTGGTTTTAGAAAAGTTAAAATGTTTAAAATTCCCTAGGGAGATTGTTCGAATTAATAACAAGTTAAATTAGAATTTGTAAAAGCAAATAGAAATAGAAATTGAATTGGAACCAGTTAAATGGAAAATGAATTGAGATAGAAAATATCGAATTAGATTGGAGTAGAGAAGATCCGAAATGGAATTGGACTGGTAAGTTAAGAGTTGAAATTAATAATGGAATCTAAGTTGAGAACAGAATTCAGCTTGGGTATAACCGAATGATTGGGATGACATTGGTACATGCAGAATTGGTCACACATGGAAATGATATATTGATATGCCCGACAAAAAGGTACCAGTTTATATTATATATGGGTTTGAGATTTTGCTGAGCCGAATTGGCAAGCCGCTTGGCTATTTGATTTTCTTTTGGGTTGGAGAAGGCCCCAGGAGTGGGGGGTGGGGGGGGGGGGGCGAGTTGGAGTTTGAGCTATTGACCAGTACAAAGGAGGTGCTGGCGAAGTTTTTTGAAAAGTTAAAGTGTTAGAAAATTTTCAGGATTTTTGAAAATTTTCGTTAGTAGGAATAAATAAATATTTAATTGAAAGTAAATTGGTTTAGTTGAAATTGAAGTTATGAAGTAAACAAATAAATTTTTAACCCAGTCAATAGGGTTTGTTTTCTACCTTAGCAATTTCGAGGACGAAATTATTTTAAGGGGGAAGAATGCAATGTCTCGTACTTTTAGCGATATAATAATTAATTTATTTAATTATTTAAATAGTGATTTAGAGTATATAATGGTTGTTTAATTAAATAATAGTGAATATTTAATTAAATTAAATAATAAAATGATATATTTAATTCTGAAATAATCAGAATTAGCTGAAATGGCAATATTGTGTGAATTGGACAATTCAAAATATATGATTCAGTTTAAATTTGAATTACGATCACGAATATATTTAATTAACGATGGTTGAATGTATAAATTATATTATAATTATAATCGAGCTCGAAATGGCGCGGCAGTTCGTAATTTGGCGATTCGAACTTTAACGAATATACATAATCCGTTTTAAATTGGATTTCTGTGAAACAAGAAACGTTCGGAGCTGGTGAAGTATATTTTTCTAATGGAAGAGAAAAATCAAGATTTCGTTGTGTAGGTTTTGAGTTATATCCAAATCAAAATTTCAAAAAGTCGCTATGGAATTCCTTTATAATTTATAATGATTTATTTATATTATAAATGGATTTCCAATATAAATTGAATATCGATTCAATCGGTATTTGAATATCGAGTTATAAATCCAATTGGAGCTGTATGATATTCTATTTTGAATATATACGATAATATTAAATTATTAATATTTAATTTAATTATTTTTAAATATATTTAATGTTTAAATTGGTTTATTTAGAGCGTTAAAAATAGCAAGTTTTGCAAATGACCTCCAAATTCGACGAAACCAATTTTGTTGGATCCATAATGTCAAATTATTGTTAGATTTCAATTTGCATGATTTTTGGAGTCAGCACGTGGCTGTACGGATTTTTAATGTGAAATACAGTCAGTATTTTGATGGTTAAAAATACGTTGTGTGAGTAAACGGAGTTGGGATTCGACGAAAAGTTTCGTTGGGTCCGTAATGTCGAACTATAGCTGCGTGTCCATTTTCATGATTTTTGGGTATTGTCTGTGATCAAAGGGATTTTTAACGGCAGATACAAATAGCGTAGGAGAATAAATGAATATTATAATCGAATATTAAAATATAAAACTTTCCTATAAATTCACCACAAACTTTCCCAAACCTAATTTTTCCTCTCCACAGTCAAACGAAATTCAAGTCGCCACTATTATTTTATGCAAAACCATTTCCGTGAGTTCCTAAAATCATAACAATTCAAGGAAAAATCCTAAAATCAAGTTATTTATATATTTGGGTTCATCATGAGAAGCCCTTCATCGCAGTGGGGTTTTTGTGGAGCTCGATGGGTTTTTCTCATGCTAGAAGTCAACGCAGTAAACCTAGGGTTCAATTTCTGGTGAGATCCAAGAAGCGTTGAATCATTCTAAGTTCATATTTGGGTTCGCAAGGGGAAGTCGCACCTGGGTGCAATGTTTCAAAGAGTTCGGTGTTTAAAACCGTCGATCACATGTATAGGCGAGGGCGAGTTCTGTCGATTTCGCGATGGAGCTTTATCGTGCGAGATGGGCATTTTGGGGATGGACTTGAGGAGATTGCGGAGAGGAGTTGAATGGATGTTTTAGTTTGAAGTTTCGGTGAGGGGATGAAGTGGTAAAAGCGTTGAAAATATCCTGTAATGGTGAAAAAGTGGAGCGGGATGATTTTCTGGGTTTGGAGAAGATAGAAGGGAAGCGAACATGAGTTGGGCTGATACAGGTATGTGAAAATGGGCCGGTGTATGTTGGGTTAAGCCCGATAACTAAATTCCTAAATTTTGTAACGAAAAGGAATTCCGTTCGATCCGAATCAGTCGCTAAACCAACCAAGACCGTTCGAAACCCATGGTTGTTTTGAGAACACGAAAAATTAGAACGCAGACAGAAGAACATTTCATTGTTTATTACAACAATTCCATTAGAATACAAGAATATTACAGAGTTTGAATAAATATTACACAGAAAATATCAGAGATTACAATACATTAATAACAGCGGAAAATAATACAATACACAACTAGAAGTAATACACGGATACAGAGCTTTCCGGGTATCGTTCCAGCTATAAATCAGGATCCTGTGAATATAAATCTGCAAAACCAAAACTACTAGCTGCCCATGTCAAAATAAGGGCACCCAGAGTTTAGGTTAAAACAATAAACTCCAGGTCAGTCATGTGACTGGTGTGAGAACTAAAACAGTTATTAATCTTTATTTTAAAGTTAGGTAAATCAAGGGACCACACCGTATAACACGGAACGGGTTTCCTCCCAAGAATACCAGTGCATAAAACAAACAGTGCAATGCTAAATAAAGAAAAATGAAGCTATTATAAGACCCAAGTCCCATCACACAATGCAACGCAAGCCAGAGGATAGGGTTTTTACCTTATAATAGCCAAGAATGCTTGGTACGCTAAATTTCATGTATTATTACTATAAGTGTATAGTGTCAAAACAATTTCAAATCATAAGTATCAATCATAGACAGCATAAGCGCCCCATACAACTATGTCGCCATATATAGGTTATACAATCAAAACCGCAAAGTCACGTATTGGAAGTTGGATCTCCATCTGTGAACCGAGGCAAAAGATAGTCCTCTACCGAATTCAAGACAATCTAGCCCATGTCTCAGGCAAGCGCGCAGGAAGGCCTTTGGAGCGATAGGGACAGTCCACCGACATAGATTAAAATGCCTAAACACTGCGTTTCCTTCTAGCTAGAAGTGGCGTTAGTGGTTTTACACGCCCTGACGAGTTTGACTTATGTGGTTGTTGCTGTTGCGAGGCGCCTTGGATATATCGGTCGATCCGGGACCGATGGAGTCATTGGACTCATTTACGCCCCAAAGGGGGGAAACGCAGTGTTCAGGCGTTTTAATCCACATCGGTGGACCGACCCTGTCGCTCCAAAGGCTTGCCTGCGCACTTACCTGAGACATGGGCTAGATTGTCTCGAATTCGGTAGAGGACTATCTTTTGCCTCGGTTCACAGATGGAGATCCAACTTCCAATATGTGACTTTGCGGTTTTGATTGTATAACCTATATATAGCGACATAGTGGTATGGGGCGCTTATGCCGTCTATGATTGATACTTATGATTTGAAATTGTTTTGACACTATACACTTATAGTAATAATAAAACATGAAATTTAGCGTACCAAGCATTCTTGGCTATTATAAGGTAAAAAACACTATCCTCCGGCTTGCGTTGCATTATGTGATGGGACCTGGGTCTTATAATAGCTTCATTTTTCTTTATTTAGCATTGCGTTGTTCGTTTTATGCACTGGTATTCTTGGGAGGAAACCCATTCCGTGTTATACGGCGTGGTCCCTTGATTTACCTAACTTTAAAATAAAGATTAATAACTGTTTTAGTTCTCATACCAGTCACATAACTGACCTGGAGTTTATTGTTTTAACCTAAATCTGGGTGCCCTTATTTTGACACGGGCAGCTAGTAGTTTTGGTTTTGTAGATTTATATTCATAGGATCCTGATTTATAGCTGGAACGATACTCGGAAAGCTCTGTATCCGTGTATTACTTCTAGTTGTGTATTGTATTATTTTCCGCTGCTATGTAATGTATTGTAATCTCTGATATTTTCTGTGTAATATTTATTCATACTCTATAATATTCTTGTATTCTGATGGAATTGTTGTAATAAACAATGAAATGTTCTTCTGTTTGCGTTCTAATTTGTCGTGTTCTCAAAACAACCAGGGGTTTCGAACGATCTTGATCAGTTTAGCGACTGATTCAGATCGAGCGGAATTCCTTTTCGTTACAAATTTAAAACTATTTAAATAGCATATAATGTTGTAACTACAGTATCTTCCCCATTCATTATCAGAATTGTACAAAACTAGATCCGTTGGGATCGTATGGACGGGCACTACCCAATGAGACTGACTAGGAGAGAATTGGAGCTCGTTACAATGTATAGCGAAATAAATTGTCCAATCTGAATCAACGACAATTATTCGTTATTTGACGATAATCGTCCAATGTGAGTAAAACTCACCAACCCTACCAGTTCATATTTTTATAACGTATTTTTAGAACTGATAAATGACGATTGATTGTTGTGTGTTGACTGTTTGGTTGAATTGCTTATGTATTGATTAAAATTATAGATAACGATATATATATATATATAAATCGTTAATCAAATATTGATTCTGTTTAGTAGAGATTTCATAGTGAAAAGAAGTTGATGTTAATTATATTTCTTAACATCTGTGATGCAGGGAAACTGGTTGGAGGGGTCCAACTGGATTCCTCAATATTTATAATATTGTTCTTTTCATATATTGTAATATATGATGTGATATATAATCTGTTGTTAATTATGTGTGTTGAATGAGATCGATCATTGTTATTTGGTATTTTAAATACCATAAGAAATACTGGGATGTAGAAAAGGGTATTTTCAAAGTGTATTTTGAAAATAAATTATTTATATAAAATCAATGGATTTTATATATAAAAGGAAAAGGATTTTATAAAAGAAAATAAATATAAAATCAAAGGAGTTATAAAAGGAAATATTTGTTAAATAAATAGAATTGAAAAGAAAATATTTGTAAAACATTTACAAATAGAATTGAAAAGGAAATATTTGTTAACATTTATAAATAGAATTGAAAAGGAAATATTTGTAAAA
Source organism: Allium sativum (assembly GCA_030737875.1). Lineage (NCBI taxonomy): Eukaryota > Viridiplantae > Streptophyta > Magnoliopsida > Asparagales > Amaryllidaceae > Allium > Allium sativum. Next base: position 296,949,048 of record CM060925.1, on the reverse strand, counting down.
CATTTACAAATAGAATTGAAAAGGGAATATTTGTAAAACATTTACAAATAGAAGTGAAAAGAAAATATTTATTTAGAAAATAAATAGAGTTATAAAAGTTAATGTTTATTTAGAAAATAAATAGAGTTATAAAAGGAAATTTTAAATGAGATTTAAGTGTTAGAAATAAAAAGAAGATATCGTCTAAATAATTCTATAGATAGAAATATAAATAGAATTTGGAAAAGGGAAACTATTTTGAAATACGAAGTCAAACTTAACGGAGTTAATCGAATATAGTTATTCAAATAGAATTAATCGAGTTAGAGTTAATCGATTAGAATTAATCGAGTTAGAGTTAATTGAATAGAATTAATCGATTGGAGTTAATCGATTTAGAGTTAATCGAGTTAGAGTTAATCGAGTCAAAGTTAATTGAATAGAATTAATCGAGTTAGAGTTAATCGATTAGAATTAATCGAGTTAGAGTTAATTGAATAGAACTAATCGAGTTAGAGTTAATCGAGTTAGAGTTAATTGAATAGAATTAATCGATTATAGTTAATCGAGTTAGAGTTAATCGAGTGAGAGTTAATTGAGTTAGAGTTAATTGAATAGAATTAATCGAGTTAGAGTTAATCGATTAGAATTAATCGAGTTAGAGTTAATTGAATAGAATTAATCGATTAGAGTTAATCGATAAGAGTTAATCGATAAGAGTTAATCGAGTTAGAGTTAATTGAATAGAGTTAATCGATTAGAGTTAATCGAGATAGAGTTGATTGAATAGAGTTAATTGAATTAGAGTTAGTCGAATTAGAGTTAGTTGAATTAGAGTTAGTCGAATTAGAGTTATTCAAATATAGTTTATTCGAAAGGAGATTATCAGATATAGTTTATTCGAAAGAAGATTATCGAATAGAGTTATTCGAAAAGGAGATAATCGAATAGAGTTAATCGAAAGAAGATTATCGAATAGAGTTATTCAAAAAGGAGTTAATCGAATAGAGTTATTCGAAAGAAGATTACGGAATAGAGTTATTTGAAAAGGAGTTAATCGAATATAGTTATTCGAAAGAAGATTATCGAATAGAGTTATTCGGAAAGGAGTTAATCGAGTAGAGTTATTCGAAAAGGAGTTAATCGAATAGAGTTATTTGAAAAGGAGTTAATCGAATAGAGTTATTCAAAAAGGAGCTAATTGAATAGAGTTATTCGAAAAGGAGTTATCGAATATAGTTTATTCGAAAGGAGTTATCGAATACAATTTATTCGAAAGGAGTTAATCGAATACAGTTTATTCGAAAGGAGTTATCAAATATTAGTTATTCGAAAGGAGTTAATAGAATATAGTTTAATTCGGAAGGAGTTATCGAATAGAGATTATTTGAAAGATAGATATACGTTGAAATTCGATTATATGGAATGTAGGAAAGTATTATTCACTTTCCGATTTTTATCAAGATTTAATTATTTATAAATAAATTATTTATTTAGTTATTTATTTAAATTAACGAATAATATTTATATTTTGAAGTTAGATATTTCAGAAATTGGAATTATAACGCTATAGTTATAATCAGTATTTCAATAAAGAAGTGGATTCGTAAATAGAATCCGAGAGTTACGTAAGGAAGTTTGTTAAAGATTTAAAGGTGAACTTTGTCTATTTTGAGATTAGAAAGGTTGTTCAGTTAAGTTCTGAGAGTTAGTTATACCCCAACTTGATTGACTTTGTTTTTAACTAAGGAATGGTTAAGGTTCTATATTAAAGGTTGGTTATGTGAATTTAGTCAATGAAGGTAATGGGTTGAGTTGGCATAACGATGTTTTATTTAAACATCTATTTAAATCCAAATGTAGGAGTTTTGGAAATGTTTTCCAAATAAGAATCAGAAATGTTTTCTAATATAGAAAATAAGAAATGGAAATGTTTTCCAATGGTAATAAAGTATATTTTCTAAATTTAGAAAATAAGAATTTTCGAATATATGGAAACGAGAATAGGGAAATGGATAATTGAATGAAAAATAAATTTAAGAGATAAATGATGATTGATCGATAGAATTTCCATATGGAAATAATATCGTTGTTTGCACACATGTTTTTCTTTGATAGTGAACTCACCGACTATCGAAGTTTTTGACCATTTTTCCGTCGTCAATACGGAGAGACCGGGATCAGATTCATTATCTGAAAACCACTCTGTATGGGCATTAGCGTTGTGATCAAATATGATGTGGAAAATTGAAGACGGAGTTATGCAACGGCTGTCCTGTTTACAGAATAGTGCCTTCGGTTTGTCCAGTCCCAGGACGACCTGTATGGAAGAACGTCTGACAAAGTATATTTAATAGATCGCGTAAGTTGATCTCTTTAAACGTATATACGTTCGATGGCGGAGGAATTCATTTCTCTTAGTTGTATACCTGTTGTATTTTTAGGGAAATCAATTTGTGATTTGGTGGGTATGACGATGTGACATTCAAAGTGAATATTTGTGTGATCTGTCAGAGATAAGCGTGGCCTCTAGCCTCACAACCGGGAAATGACAAAAATCGGGCAGGCAGCATGACTAAGTGGTTGGTTGCCAATTAGGTTGTATTATCACCTATCTAGAGATATTCATTTCATTCTTTAATCTATTCGATGCTATCCCATTCGGGAAACAGTTGCTGATCCCAACTGTTGGTGATATACATTCGATACACTCAAGCGAAATGAGTGGTCGGTTATGTGTGGTTAGGTTGCAAGATGTTCTTGTTGAACCCAGTGTGTTCCTCTCTAGAGGTACACTATCGGAAGGTGGTTCCATACCTTGTTATAGTTGGTAATCCATTATCTAATAAGTGCTCGCTGTTTTGATTGTATACTATATATGTAGAAAGTGAGATGAAAGCGTTTCTGCTAGATGATTATTTAGTTGTGGTCGATAGACATTATTATAATATTAAAAGAGTTTTGATATAAAGTTTATCGTTTCTTTCAAAAGGATTTTGAAAGTTAAATCAAATGTTTTGGATTCTCATAAGGGAAAAACCCATTCCATTATACGGCGTGGTCTTATGAGATATCGTTTAATTGGTCAAACTGTTTTAAATGTTTTTACTCATACCAGTCTCATGACTGACCCAAAGTTTATTTTGTTTTGTTTTCCCTAAACTCTTGGGGCCCAATTTTGTACGGGCAGTCAAGTAGTCAGGATTTTATAGATATACTGAGAGCTTGGAGCAGGAGGCTTCAGGATTATGTAGCTATTGTTTATTCCGCTGCGTTGTAAATGCTGTACTCTGATAATGTTATTGTATACATATACTGATTTTATTTCAAAAGATATTTTATCTATTATATGTTGTTCGTTCCGCTGTGAGATTCGTTTTACTCTGATGTTGCATATTCTTCTTCTTCTATTCTAAGTTTCTATCTTATCTATTCTCACCCTTTGTTTTCGTTCTATTAGTTTTTCTGGTTTCTAGTGAAATTTGGGTTGGATTTGTGTTATTGGGTCAGTTCAAATAGTATCGGAATTTCGGGACACTACAACGCTTGTTATCTCAATTTTTTTTTCAAATTGCATAAAGATCGTATATTAGTATTAACTTAAACAACATAGATAAATCTAAATACATACATAAAAAAAATACTGTTTTAATTCTTTAACCAACAAATAATAGAAATTGACTTTTCAGACAAAAGATAAAAGCATTTAGCTTTAGATTTATAACATTGTAGACAGAACAGTACATCAGTTGTTTGTAATTAATTTCCAAACTATATTATCCCTAACACCTACGATCAAATCAGTATCAGCTATTACAAATTAAACACCAAATTCAATATCTAATTATTAGCATCAACATTTACAAATTAGAGACATCATTAATGATCAATTATGTTTTGTAGGTTTGACCTAGAGCTGCAAAACTCCTCAAGGTTCCAACAGTACGGTTCGTCAGTAAGTATTTGGGCAGCTATATTTGCTCGGAATGCATCTACTTGTTCTGGACTAATTTTTGACGAAGTTTGCATTCCTTGAGTTACTTTTTGGATGAACATCATTACAAATATACCACAGTCATACCCGCATTCCTTGTAATTAGTATTATAATAATGCAAACAAGAAGTACTTTATACAAAAATCATTTTGTAGCCTAGTGTCAGGAAAAAATAAAAACAACTATCTTTCTCAGAAAAACAAGTTACCAGTAACTTGTAATCCTTCCATAAAGTTTTAGATAATTTGTGTAATGTTTGAAAACATGTTATCTTAAATAACAACTGTTAACATAACTTAGTTCATGTCAAATTATTTTTAGCTCACTTTTCACGAAAAGATAAAACCATTTATCTCTTCGAGAACTCAATGCTATTATTTACTCATAATGGCCAAATTTCTTACAAATTATATAACATACTACATATATGCTTACTAGCAATTAGTCATTGTCAAATTTGTTCAACTTATATAACATATTACATATATGATTACTACAAAATTTTAATTGCCAAATTGAATGGCTAAAAATTACCCGGTATTTTGTTGAGCACAGTCAGCATTATTTATCGTTGAAATTTTTTCAGAATGGTTTTCTGTCCTTCATCTTGTAAGTCTCTATTCAGGGTGTTAACTGCTGCTTTCTGCAATAATTGAAAGAAATTCATAATAAATATAAACACATTTATCTTTTTATTTTTCTTATTTGCACTTACCACAATCATGGCAAATTTTGCATGATCGCTTCTCCTAGTTTTTGATCATGTGGTTAGGTGTAGAGAGTCATAGTGATTCCAGGTGCAATCTCCAACAACTAGTTCTAGCAAGTTCCAATGTTCATTTCCATGTATGGGGAACAATATGTTGCAACATAATGGATTTAAAAGTGTTTTTTTCATGAATGAAATGAATATTTGTTTTTTGTTTTTTTCCAATTTTCCATCAGTTGCACTTTTCTGTTAAAATTATGTTTTAGATTTTTCTTGTTAAAAAAATATAAATTTGATAATATACTCCACTTACTATCATTGTTGTGTTCACATAGGCAATGCTGTTGCTTTCTTCTTGCAACTTTGTATCCCGGGAACAGAACCAATCGATGAGCTACATTTAAAAATAATATTAATAAAATGAGAAAATTTATATTAATGGAAAATATATTTTGTTTTACTTACTTGACCAGAAATATTATGTTGATATAGGAGGTCTTCTATCATGCATTTTGTTATGGTGATGAAATTTTCATCATCACAACTGAATGCTTCATTGCTATAAAATTAGATGATTGTTAATAAAATAAAAAAAGTTTGTATGAGTATAAAGTAGGTTAATTACTTACTTGTTTCCCCCCAAAACTTTTGAAAAAAGTTTTTACAACTTCTTCTTGTTCTTCACCGAGATGTTGCAGTAGTGGACATTTTTCAACATTTTTTTGTTTCATCTTCTTCTTTTCTTCTTTAGGACTACTTTCATTCTCAATAGTGATTGCTTTTTCAGTAGGAATTTCCTTACTAGCTTGTTTGTTATTTTCATATGTTAAACCTTCTTCGGTTTCTAAAATAAAATCTTGAGTATTTATCAAATAAAAAAACAGAAAGTTATCAGAGCTATTTATGTGCATCATACCAACTTTTTTTTCTTACCTTTAATATCATTAGTCTTTTCTTTCAAATCTTCTTTTTCCGTGGCATCACGGTTTTCAAACTTTTGAATCTTCATTTCTAGAATTTGGATTCTTCTTTCAGCTGCTGCACGAAAATTTCTTTCTCCACCTATTTGCTCCCCAAAACTTTTCAGCTCAATAGTCAAAAAGTGTTGATGGGCCTTTCAGATAGTCCATCAAGGCTAGACAACGAGATAAGGCCCAGACTCCAGTATTTGAAGTAGGTGAGCTAAAAGGGGCCCGACCCATTGGTTTGCTGCGTACAGCAAAATGCAAGTCAGAGGCAATGTGGAGACACTGGACCTGACTGTTCATTGTGCGTCAAAGGCCCAAGGAATCAACCTAAAGAATAGCTCATTCCAAGCTCTCTTCGTTCAAATCGCCCAAGATATTTCTACCAAGCATGTAGGGCGGAATACCTATTCCTTAGCAAAGAACGGATCCATCAACCGCGACTACTTTCGTGGATCTGATAACACGTCTTAAGAAGCAGCCCATTACTTCTTCACCTATAAATATCAATACCCTAGTTCAGAAAAGGGATTGGATTATTGTAATCATTTATCAAGTTCATAATATCAAAGCTATAAAGTGGACGTAGGCTAATTAACGCCGAACCACTATAAATCTGTGTGTGATTGCTCTTTTTAATTTTCTGAAATTAGTTATTGTTGATTGTCTTCATTTAATCTCTTCAGAAATCTACTCTATTGAGTGTTGAACTAGTTTTTGGTATCAACATTTTGGTGCTTTCACTGAGAACTGACTTTCTCAGATCACTTTAGATTTTTGTTCTACTTTTGGATCACCAAGTCCAAGATGAAAATCCTGTTTCTTATCATTTTTGTATTAATCTAACAATGGCAGGAAAAACGGCACACAACACAGGGAAAAATCCGCAGGCGGGCTCTTCTATAGGAGCAGCTGGTGGGTCGGTCGCCCCCAAGACCACCACGGATCAGCCTATGTTACCTGTTGGAGGGGATATAGCCCCATCTTCTGCCTTTGCCACTCGAGATGAATTTATGGCTATGATGGACCAACTTAGAGAGACCGCAGATGCCTTGAGGACACAGTCTCAGGAGAATGCCGCTATGCGCGAGGATGTGAATCGCATATCGAGGCAATGGGAAGAATTCAAGAGTCAACCTCAAGGAGCCCAGGGTCATCAATCTCCTTCCCCTCAGCTGGATCAAGCATCAGGAGACTCGTCGTCATCAGAGGAGGAAAGAAACCCTCGTCAAGATCGACGCCCGCTAGAGAGAAATGAAAATGTCCGGCCACGGCAGACGGAAGAACGCCAGATCCCCCCAAATGATCGCAACCAAGGATGTATCGATTGAGATGAGATAGAAATTGTAGACCCAGTAGCTCTGCACCATCGAGAAGAGCCTCCTCCCAACTGAATTGCCGATCGAAGAGGCCTAGTCCCAGTTCGACCTCCCCGAAATCTTGCGAACGATCGAGAATACCGTGGAAGAAGGAGAGGTGCCCGGACGGTGCACTCCGATGAGAGAATCAGAAGAAGCCCGACTGCCGAACGGGTCGACCCAGATACAATTGTTCCTCCGAACCTGGCCACCATGGTAAGACAGTTCCTGAACGACAGCCGAGGACACAGGAATGAAGATTGGGGAGTCGACCGGACTCATACTCCATTTACTGACGAGATCTTACAAGCGGAATTTCCCAGAAGATTCAATATGCCTCAAATGGATCATTATGACGGAACCACAGACCCGCAACAGCATTTGATGAGATACTCTTGGCATATGGATGTGGCAGCTACTCCTGACACGATCAAATGCAAAGCTTTTCCTATCTTTTTAAGTCAAATAGCCTTGATGTGGTTCGTTCACCTACCAGCAAAGTCGGTTCCTAATTTCAAAGATTTAAATGAAAAGTTTCTGACTCAATTCCGCCTCCATGCCACCAAGTCGAAACATGTCATGGCCTTGTCAGCGGTAAAGCAAGGAAGAGACGAATCCCTGAGGAATTATCTTAATCGGTTCAATCGAGCTGTTACCGAAGTGAGCAACCCCAACCATGAGACCGTCTTAATGGCATTAGTAGATGGCATCGACAAACGAACCGAGTTCGGAAGATATTTAATTGGGAAGCCGCCTACTACGATCGAAGCCTTTTATGAAAAAAGCCCATGTCCGCCTGAGGTAGGAGGATGCACAATTGGAAGAAGAGAGCGGGCCGAGAAATGTTCTTAACCCGACAGCCCGAAACAGTGTTGCGGTGAAACAATCTGATGACAGTTCAAGAAAAGTCGAAGTGAATGTTGAAAACCGTGGCAAGCGCAGCGGCGAGGAGTCAAAAGGGAATAACGGAAGTTCGAAGCAAAGAGGAAATTCCAGGATGCGCCCCCGTTTCCAAGTGTTCGAGACATATACCTCCCTAAATGATAGTCTGGAAAACATATACCTCGATACTTGCGAGGCAATGCAGTACAAGAAACCACCCCCGTGCGAGGCGACGGAGAAGGAGCGAGCGACTGGAAAATATTGCTTGTTACTAGATATTTATGGGCATACGACCAATGAGTGCCAGCATCTCCGAGACATCGTCGAAAAGCTAATCCGAGAAGGGAAGCTCGACGAATATAAGATAGCTCTAAGGGAAAGGGGGAAAGGAACTTCGGGATCTCGACCAGGTCAAACGACATCTCGCGCCACCCCCCAGGAAAAAGGGAAGGGGATTGTGATCAACGCCATTGTGGGGGGGCCACATCCCGCAGGTCATAGCATCAGAGCAATGGAACGATACGTCAACGCCGCGAAACACATGGATATTGGAGAAGTGGATCCCCAGGGTACCGCGAGTCCTATAAAGTTGAGAAAGACGATGGGTGAGGATATCATCTTTCACGACCGAGAAACGACCGGGATAGAATCCCCAACAGTCGACCCATTGGTGATAACGGCAGTAATTGGCCCAGCCACTGTCCGAAAGGTTTTGGTCGACAACGAAAGCTCAGTAAACATCCTATTTAAGCAGACTTACAACCAGATGAAATTAGAAGCGAAGGATTTGGAACCATATGAAGGCCATATACGTGGCTTCAATGGAGCAACAAACGAGCCTATTGGACAGGTCAGATTGTCGGTGGAATTGGGCGATGGAGAGAGACGAAGGGTCAGGATCTTACCATTTGTGGTAATGAACATCAAGTCACATTATAACGCCTTCCTAGGACGACCAGCGTTAGCAGTCTTCCGAGCATGTATCGCCCCTTGGTGCCTGCTTCTGAAGTTCCCCACTGACAGTGGGATCGGGACTATGCGAGGAGACCAGGTGGATGGCCGCGCATGCTATATGGCGGAATGGAAGGAGCTCAGAAGTAGTAACAACATGGAATTTGATAAATCCTCTCCTTTGAGGGAGGAAAAGGAAGCATAGCTATTACAGAGCGCACCTCGACCAGGACCGTTGCCTTGTGAGGTCGAGGACGTTGACCTACGGGATGACGAGGAGTCGGAGTGCCGGAAGGCAGCCCCAAATGAGGCTACCATAGACATTACTATAGATGATCGTGACCCTACCAAAGTTCTAAAGATTGGTTCTCATCTTGATTCCCTCCGGACGAGGGAACTAAGTGAATTTCTCAGGGCCAATTTGGATGTATTTGCTTGGACCCATGCCAACATGTGTGGGATATCTCCATCCATTATAATCCACTCTCTCAGTATCAACCCAAAATACACCCCTATAAAACAAAAAAGGTGAATGCTAGGCCCTGAACGATCGAGAGCCTTGAAAGAGGAAGTTGGAAAGTTACAAGCCAACAGATTTATCCGAGATGCGACCTATCCCGACTGGATAGCCAACCCGGTACTAGTAAAGAAGGAAAATGGGAAATGGAGAACTTGCATTGATTTCTCCGATTTAAATAAAGCCTGCCCTAAAGACAGCTTCCCGTTACCCAGGATTGATCAACTGGTCGACTCAACTGCTGGAAACGAGCGTCTTTCATTCATGGACGCATACTCGGGATACAATCAGATCGCCATGCACATCCCTGACCAAGAACATACCAGTTTCATAACCGACCTTGGATTGTATTGCTATGTGGTAATGCCCTTTGGTCTAAAAAATGCTGGAGCCATGTACCAAAGGTTAGTCAATCGAACGTTCCATGATCAAATAGGGAAGACGATGGAGGTGTATGTGGACGATATGCTGGTAAAATCAAAACAATCGTCCGAGCATGTGAACGACCTGTCAAGGATGTTCGACATCCTAAGGAAATATGGTATGAAATTGAACCCGTTAAAGTGTTCCTTTGGAGTGGCGTCGTGCAAATTCCTTGGATTCATTGTAAGCTCCTGCGGAATCGAAATCAACCCTGATCAGATTGCAGCCCTCAAGGGAATTCAAGAACCACGACGAATAAAGGACGTCCAGAGCTTAGCAGGAAAAGTAGCGGCCATGGGACGGTTCATTTCAAAAGCCACTGACAAGTGCCTTCCCTTCTATAAAGCTAATAAAGAGGGGGAAGCAACATTTTGCATGGACGCCCGACTGCGTTGAAGCTTTCAAAAGTTTGCTCGACCACCTCGAAAAAACCCCAATCCTCTCTAAGCCAATCGACCATGAAAACTTATTTGTATACTTAGCAGTACCTGCTCATGCCATTAGCTCAGTTCTGATTCGGGAAGAAGAGCAGGTGCAGCGACCAGTTTACTATGTTAGTAAAAAATTAACTAGGGCCGAGTGAAATTATCCTAAGATTGAGAAATTGGCTTATAGCTTGTTAATCGCGTCAAGAAAACTTCGGCATTATTTCCAAGCTCATCCTATCAAAGTTTTTACTGACCAACCCCTCCGCCAAATCTTGCAAAGGCCCGAAGAAAGTGGGAGATTATTGAAATGGAATATCGAGTTAAGACAGTTCGACTTAACGTTTGTCCCTCAAAGGTCGATTAGGGGGCAAGCGTTGGCTGATTTTATAGCCGAGTTTACAATCCCAGATGACGAAGGACCAACTAACCCTCCTAGGCCAGTAAGAATCGACCGGGAGCCTGCTGCATGGAAACTCTACACAGACGGAGCCCGAAATAAGCAGCGCTCCGGGGCTGGTGTGGTACTTTTATCTCCTGAAGGGCGATCTGTTTATTATGCCTTAAGACTAGAATTTTTGGCCACTAATAACGACTCCGAATATGAGGCCTTAATTGCTGGACTAAGGCTAGCGAAGGATCTAAGAATAACAGCACTCGATATCTTCTGTGATTCTCAACTAGTAGTCAATCAGGTACGAAAAGAGTTCATCACTCGAGGAGAGCGACTGTCCTCTTATCTCAAGGAGGTAGAAAAGTTACTATGGGATTTCGATCGGTATAGTATTTCTCATATTCCTCGAGAAGAAAACCGAAAGGCGGACAGTTTGGCAAAGCTAGCTAGCTCGGATCAACCGAACGAGTCAGAAATGGTACCCATAGAAACTTTGAAAATGCCAAGTATCAACCAAATGGAGGTCGATTAGACCAATGATGAACCCGAAAAAGAATCGTGATGACTCCCATAAAAACTTTCTCCTCCATAGGCAACTGCCCGAAAAGAAGAACAAGAGGCGGGCCTTGATACGACAATCCTCCAGGTATCTTATCCAGGAAGGCCAGCTCTATATGAGAGGGTTTTCTGTGCCCATGTTCCGATGCGTAGCGAATGATGATTTCAGGAGGATACTACAAGAAGTGCATGAAGGAGACTGTGGGGCTCACGCCGGGGGACAAGCCCTGGCGCAAAAGATACTGCGCTATGGATACTTCTGGCCGACCCTCACTAAGGACGCCGCCCATTATGCCAAAAGATGCGACAAATGCCAAAGGTTTGAGCGTATCCCACGAGCACCGCCGACTAAAATAACTCAAATGACAAGCCCTTGGCCGTTTGCTGCATGGGGGATCGAAATCATTGGAACGTTGCCTATTTCAAAAGGCGGGGCCAGATATGCAATTGTGGTCGTAGATTACTTCACGAAGTGGGCAGAAGCCGAGCAACTGACTACTATCACGACAAAGAAGGTCATCAACTTTATCGTCCAAAATATTATATGTCGATATGGGATACCTCGGACCATTATCACAGATAATGGAACCCAATTCGACAGTGTGGAATTTCGAGATTTTTGTGAGAGATATCGGATCGAGAAAAAAATATACAACGGTCGCTCATCCCCAGTCCAATGGACAAGTCGAAGCGGTTAATAAGATCATAAAAACTATTTTGAAGAAACGGTTGGAGCGAGCTAAAGGAAAACGAGTTGACGAGTTTCCCTTGGCATTATGGGCATATCGCACTGCCCATAAGACTGCTACAGGACACACCCCCTTCACTTTGTCATATGGCTCAGAAGCGGTCCTCCCAATCGAGCTTGAGGTTCCGACCCACTGAACAATCTATTACGACCCTCTAACTAACAAAGCTCTCCTTCTTACATCGTTAGACACAATCGATGAGAAAAGAGAGGAGGCAAACCTTCGAGCTGCGGCACACAGGAAACGGGTAGCTCGATATTATGACAAGAGGGTCCGACCAAGGTCCTTTGAGCCAGGGGATCTAGTTCTATAGCGAATATTTCCAGTGCCTGTACACATGGGTCCAAGATGTGAGGGGCCATATGTCATTCAAGACAAGCTTGAAAATGGAAGTTTCAGGTTGATGACTGTAGATGGTGAGCCATTCCAAAGAGCATGGAATGCGGAGCGTTTACGACCTTATCTTTCCTAAGATTCCCTATTTCATTTCTTTTTTGCATTTAGGCTTTTGTGTTTAGACTTTTTTCTTTTTGAATTTGTTCATTAGCATTGTAATAAGCAGTCTTTATAGACCGCAGTAGCTTGTTAATAAAAGACTCCGTTTCCGCTCTGACTTGTTGTGATTGAAATGGGTAAATGTTTATGATTTAATGACAAAATTTATGGCCTCTACCTTGACTGACACAAGGATAAGGTCGACTCCTGTCCTGATAAGTCGATCGATTAGCAGGATTAAGACACTCGACCCCACCGACTTGGGGAAGAGTATAAACGAAACTCGAGCGTGAATGGTGCACCCTGATGAAAGACCGCTCAAAACGACAAACTTTGCCCTTTACTGATTAAAGGATAAGTATAAAAGACCAGGGCACTCCAACTCAAATGCATCTGAGCCGTGAACGAGAATGGCTATGCTTGGGTCCGAAAGGAGGGATTATTTTTTGAACACCTACCCCGACACTGGGGGCAAAAGTGGAGAATCACCCCTCCGACAAAGACGCAGCACGACTCGTCCCTGATGAAGCGAAAAAAGGGGGGCCCGAGTCTCAAATTTACATGACAATTATAGACATACACAATACATAGATTCATTCAAAATGTTTTGATGTCATTATAAAATATTGCCACTTGACAGGTAACAAACTAAAGATCGTCACAAACAATCACAAAAAACAAGCAAACAGATCTTAAAAAGGAGGCAGCATTAACCCCTGCTCCATCATCTCCGCTAGCTCTTTCTGCTTGATCATCTCCAAAGCTTCCTCCGTGGTCAGCATACGTTTCCTTCCCCCAAGGGTGCTACCAAAATATTTGGGAGTTGAAGAAGAAGCCTGTGGGAGAATGGGGGCAGGAGCTGAAGAAGGCGGGGCCGGAGGAGTAAGCTGGGAAGGCTGAGTACTCAAAGACTCTCCGACGGGCTCTGACTTCATTGCAGACAACTCTCTTTCCCTCTGAATTTTCACATCAGCCATAGATGGACGATCCCCTCTTATCGACTCTTTGACAACCTGGACGTCCGGGTCCTCGGGGAGTGCTGGCTCGACCCCAACTGCATTTGAAGCCTCCCTTGCTTCCTCAACAACGTCTTTCTCTTTAGCGGCGGCCTCATCAGCCGACCTGTTCGCATTGGAAGAATCCCCTGCCTGAAAAGGGAAATACGTGAAATACAGGAAAAAGATAATAAGTAAAAAAAAACTTACTCTCAATATTTGGGCTGACCGCCCGCTCCTCTGTAATATTCGTTGTATCGGCCGGGATGGAAGAAGTCGAGCTACCTCCTGCAGCTATAGGCGGAGGGATGGAAACACGAGGCTGACTACCGCTCGCCTTAACACCAAGAACCGACTTTCCTTTCGCTTTGGCTCGCTCTGCTTCGGCCGCTCGACTTTCCCGACCTCGCTTCTCCCTCACAATGGCTTGTTCTTCATCATTCAAAATGTCATCCATTAACGACGCTTCGTTCACTGGGCGACCCTGAGCTTTTTTATTCTCATCCTACATAAGCACTTTCCACACATCGTTCAAAAACTTAGGGTACCCGGGCATCAAGGATAAGTCTCTCTGACGAAGAAAATCCGTACAAAACTTAAGGATCTGACGAGCATGCCTCCTCTGTATTTCGCCTTTTTCCCGGGCGTGCCCGGCCTTCACGGTTTCAACCTCGATGTCATATTGCAGCTTCAGATTACTGGCAGACTTAATTGCCGCAACAACGTTTTGCTCGGCCTGATCTTTGGCTGATTCGGCCGCGTCAAGGGCCGCCTTCAGATTTTGAACTTCAAGGTCGAGTCGAACCTTGTCCCTTTTTAAAGACTCGACCTCCTCCTTTATCGTTCTACATTCTTGATCTCTCTGCTGAACCAGGTTGTTCAGCTCTGCAATTTTCTTCTCGTGCTTCTCTCTGTCTGCCGCCACCTGTAACTCCAGGTTTTTGTTTCTTTCTTCTAAAAGTCCGATGTTCCTCTTATTACTATCAGCGTCCTTCTTCAAACCCGCAATCTCGGCGAGTCTCTCTTTCAACACTCCACTCACTTGTCCAGCATACTCCTGCATAGCGTCATACTGAGTAAGGACATATTCAAAGTTATGGCGCAAGCACCGACGAAAACTGCTGGTCAATGGCTGTAGCTCGGGGGCTGGCTCAATTTCTGAGAATATGAAGTTGGGGAAATCTCGCTCTTATTCTTGAAAACAGTCGCTAGAAGAGGGACCACGCACGTTACTGGACCAGTGTGCTACTGCCTAAGGATGCTCGGCCCTCGGTCTTTTGGACGTAGAAGGTTCATCCATCCTCCTCCTCTTGGAAATGTTACTCGACTCCCCGTGATCCTCTAGTGGTCGATCATGCTTTTTCAAAAGTTTCTTTTTCCGCCTACCCTGATCCTCAGGTGGCTCGTCTGCTTTATCCTTCCTCATGTCACCTCCTACCTCTTTCTCCCTGATGTCCCCCGTACTCTCTTTCTCCTTGCTCCCACTATCATTGGTTCGAGTGGGGCCCTCTCTTTCAATATGAGAGAAGACAACATCATCCAATCCAGAATCAGTTGGGAGAGAAGCGAATAAATTCCCATAGTCATCCTCATCAACCCCTGCAAGGAAGGAAAAAGGAGATAAGCGCTTCACAAATTGTTTAGGAATAATCTGCAATACACTTCGAAAAATCAATGTAAAGTCATACCATCGATGTTGTCGTGCCTATCTGAAAAAGGCATTCCTTCCGACTGATTGGCGAAAAATCGAGTTGGGTCCAAACTTTGTGGCGAGAGAATAATGTCAGGCATTTGGAGATTCTCTAAGCCTGAAAGGGGAGAAGTGCTGCGCCTCTCATGTGGCCCGCATGTCGAGGGAAAACCCTCTGCTATCCCCGAATCCCCTAGACGGGTCTCTGTCGGCCTTTCTTCATCCGACCACCCTTGCGCTACCATTGGGGCCTTCCGGGCATCAGCTTTCTTTTTCTGACGAGGCTTAACCCCCTCTGTGTCGACCCCCGAAAACCTGACTTTTCCAGTCCGTTTCTTGAGCACATGTTTCTTGGGGCCTGTTTCCTCTGCATTTTTTGGCGAGGGGTGGGTAGAAGATCCTCCAGCCGAATGAACCGCCTGTTTATCCCCCGATTCCCTTTCAACTGGGGGCATCTCATCCTGAGTTGGCACAACCAGATCTGTTCCATCTGTTGGCAAATCCAACGTCCTGTTAATATCAAGGAGACCATATCGGTGTTGATTTGTCTCAGTCAGGCAACTCCAAAATGACCGTGTATCCTTTTCCAGACTGATCAGTCGCCTATAACGCTCTTTATAGACCTCCTCATCAGGCCTCGTAGGCTCTCTCCCTAAACAAAATACATAACGCAAAAATGATCATAGCAAGAAATTTGGGCGTAGAAAGAATATGTTTCAAAAGGGAGGCGGAACTTACCACATTGCAGCCAATATTGGGCGCAACCTAGTTGTCGTTTAGTCCAAAACCAGTCTCGTTTTGTCTCACCCACTTTGGCTGGGACTTCTTCAATGATCTTCCATCCCCGGACAGCTTCAAGATAAAGAGTAGAGGGAGACTGTGTCTCATTATGCCTAAAATTAAAAATAAAGGCTTTGTCGTTAAAGGTCGGAGGATACTTCAAATATCTCGTATACAGGTAGCAGATCGATAGTAGAAGGCCATAGGCAATCAGGCTTAGTTGTATTGGGGCCAAATTCATCCGGCACAAAAATTCAATAATTGGAAGAGGAAAAGGTGGAATGGCTCCTACATTGCACATCGGAACCGAAATCTCCATATGATCGTCTGGGGGAATGGGGGGTCTCGCAGTGCCAGTTGGAACAAGAACGTCGTCGAAAGGAATGTTGTGCTTAGCCGTTAGAGTTTGTAGCCGCTTAAGGGTCATTCTAGATTCTTTTGCCTCCATAGGATCCCTCAAGATCTCTGAGCCAGGAAGCATGTCTGGTGCTATGGGAGGTGGTATCGCCCCAGATAAGTCGACCGCTATTGGAAGGATAGGTGATGGATCCCTCGACCGACTTCGAGGATCGTTACCTGAAGAAGACTCTAAGTGACTCAGAGACTCTGAAGAACTATCTATTCTAATCGAACAAGATGGATGCCCGCCCAGTTCCTGCTTACGGTTGTCTCGCGTCTTGACCATAAGCACGCTAAAGGCCTACAAAAAGAAAAGGAAAAAGAAAACCACAAGAAAGTATAGGGAGTCAGCATCCTATATGGGTATCACTTCAGTAAAAACTAACAATTAAACTCGAACTGAAAAAAATCAGACAAATTTCATGTCTCTCCCTCAAATAGTTCGCACACTTAAGGGTTTAAGAATATCCCAACTCGTGAATAAAAGAAGCAAGGAAAGAGAAGATCTTTATATCAAGAATGATAGGTTCAGAATCAACCAATGATAATTTCAATTTTGAGGAGCTATATCTGACGCAGAAAACCACTGCCAACCAGATTGAATTAAACCCCAAAGAGATAATCGAAGATACAATGGACTTCGTGCAAAATTGAGCGTTAAATTTAAGAAGAAATGCGCACCTGAAAATTACAAAGCTCGGAGGAGGATGATGATTGTTTTTGGGAATCACTGTTCAACTGCTGTAATGGTAAAAAGTAAAGGAGGAAAGGTAAAAAAGAGTTATGCTTTTATAATGAGACAAAGAAATGGCCTTTCAAATTCAGCTGATTGGACCGGATTGAGCTAGCGTGTGGGAAGCGGAAGAGATGGAACCAGTTGATGCAACGTGAAGCCAATAAGGAGATGTTATTAATTGAGCCTATTGATAACTCTGAATTGAAGGGCGGAACCAGATACGACTCATAATACCCGTTGGGCGAGAATCAAGAAAGCCAGGGGAAAAAGGTGATACGGAATTTGGTTCAAAAAACTGAAACAAAGTATACTTCATAAATGAAATATACTTTGGGGGGCAAAGTGTTGATGGGCCTTTCGGACAGTCCATCAAGGCTAGACAACGAGATAAGGCCCAGACTCCAGTACTTGAAGTAGGTGAGCTAAAAGGGGCCCGACCCGGTGGTTTGCTGCGTATAGCAAAATGCAAGTCAGAGGCAATGTGGAGACGCTGGACCTGACTATTCATTGTGCGTCCAAGGCCTAAGGAATCAACCTAAAGAATAGCTCATTCCAAGCTCTCTTCGTTCAAATCGCCCAAGATATTTCTACCAAGCATGTAGGGCGGAATACCTATTCCTTAGCAAAGAACGGATCCATCAACCGCGACTACTTTCGTGGATCTGATAACACGTCTTAAGCAGCAGCCCATTACTTCATCACCTATAAATATCAATACCCTAGTTCAGAAAAGGGATTGGATTATTGTAATCATTTATCAAGTTCATAATATCAAAGCTATAAAGTGGACGTAGGCTAATTAACGCCGAACCACTATAAATCTGTGTGTGATTGCTCTTTTTAATTTTCTGAAATTAGTTATTGTTGATTGTCTTCATTTAATCTCTTCAGAAATCTACTCTATTGAGTGTTGAACTAGTTTTTGGTATCAACAAAAAGTTGAATTTTGTTTCCAGCTCCTTCAAACTCTTTTTCAAACTTTCAGATTCCATATTGTCATCAAATTTCCTTTCTTAGACTTCTCCTCTTCATCTTCAACTGATTTCATTTTTTTCCCTTCTCCTCTTTTGTAACATCTGGAAAAAATTTAAAATCTACAAGGAAATTTTTAAAAAAATAGTCAAATCAACTATTCATCACCATTACACAAAATTGTATTGGGCAAGACAATCATTACTATATATGTAATTCTTGTGGTCAATATTACCTTTGAATCTGTAGTCTAAGAGGCAATTCATATTTTTTTTTCTTAATTGAATGTGTAGTCTATGCAGGAAAGGTACAAAATGCAAAAATATGTTACACAATTCATGCATACAATACCAAGACTTATATTCGAATTTGTAAAAGATAAATGCATTTATCTTTTCTATATGTTGTTTATATCATTTGTACATCTTATGTAAGAATTTCAAATCATGATAAAAATGAAAAATATGTTTAATATGTATTCAGAAGTAGGATATATAATTGTAGTTTAACATGTTATGTATTTATTAATCTGAAAAGATAAATGCATTTTTGTTTTCTATATGCTGTTTAAATCATTTATATACCTTATGTAAGAACTTCAAATCATGTTAAAAATGATAAATTTGTTAAACATGTAGTAGTAAGTGTGGTATATAATTACAGATTAATATGTTATTTATTAATTAATATGAAAAGGTAAAAGCATTTATCATTTTAAACTGCTTTATACAGTAACATGTAGTATAATTTTGAATTATATTTGAAACGGTATTATATAGGATTAGAAAAATCAGTTGAACATAATGCGGTATGTACACAACAAAATTTAGTTGAACAATCATTTAAAGAAACAATACTATGGTACTGAAATTAATAAGAAGAAATTAATGTAAACATTCAAATAAATTAAATACAAAACTAAATATTTATAAACATGATACCTTGTTATCATCAACTTCGGTTAAGTTGATGTTTTCGATAGAGCCCATTTCCTCATTCTTCGGATTTTGTCTTCAATGTCTTCTTTTTGAGCAATGATTTCTTTCACAGAAACAGTACTGCAAGAAAAAGATAAATAGTTTATATTTTTATAATAAACATAATATTTTGTGTATTTGTATTAACTGAGTATTATAAAAACATACCAACAACATCATAGTGTAACCCGGTGTATTCCTTGGATCATCATGATATTTCTTAAAATTTTCTAAAACATTTTCACAAATTGCTCGCGGCCAAGAGATTGAGTTCATTTTCTTAAGATTTAACAATTTACCCAAAAAACCACATGGCAAATAGCTTTGATTGTTGGGAAAAAGGAATGTTATGATAAGTAGTAATACCAATAACTTTACTAAATTTTTATCTCCTTTTTTCTTTTTAATCAATGAATTTAACCTTTTTGTCATGGTTTGATTTTTTACTTATTACGTTTTCTTCTTTAAAACTGGAACTTAAAAAATCAGAAAAAATTTCCACGGCGAAATCCTTGTTTGAAGCCGAAATAGGAAATAATTCCTCTCCAGCTAGTGCTATTTCAAATACAAGACTCACTGCTTTGGGAGCTATTTTAAAAAAATTGTCTCCCACTTTAAAAGCATTTTCAGTAGCATCAAAAGAAGTAATTATATCATCTAAATTTGAAGCACATTTGTGACGACCCAAACTTCCCCGTGAAGGAAAGCCCGGATTGCTTCGAGAACATGACAAATCAGAACACAAACAGAAGAACATTTCATTGCTTATTAAAACAATTCCATCAGAATACAAGAATATAACAGAGTATGAATAAATATTACACAAAAAAATATCAGAGATTTAAATTACATTTAAATACATCGCAGCGGAAAAACAATACAAAGCACAACTGAAAACAGATACACGGATATAGAGCTTTCCGAGTATCGCTTCGGCTATAAACCAGGATCCTGTGAATATAAATCAGCAAAACCAAAACTACTAGCTGCCCATGTGGAAATAGGGGCACCCAGAGTTTAGGTCAAAACAATAAACTCCAGGTCAGTCATGTGACTGGTATGAGAACTAAAACAGTTATTAATCTTTGTTTTTAAAGTTAGGTAAATCAAGGGACCACGCCGTATAACACGAACGAGTTTCCTCCCAAGAATACCAGTGCAGAAAACAAACAGCGCAATGCTAAATAAAGAACAATGAAGCTATTATAAGACTCAGGTCCCATCACACAATGCAACGCCAGCCAGAGGATAGGGTTTTTCCTTATAATAGCCAAATATGCTTGATAAGTGAAATTTCATCTTATATTATTACTATAAGTGAAGAAAACAATTTCAAATATAAATGTATCAATCATAGACAGCATGGGTACCATATATCATGTCGCCAATACTAGGCTCTACACTAAAAACCGCAAAATGTCATATTTGGAAATTGGATTTCCATCATGGTGGCTCCTGATTTGAAAGGTCGATCGCGTAGTGCCATCTACAACGGCTTACGTCTGAGCGAGAGAAAACACCGTAATGCACATCCGCACTTTTGGGAAATCGAGTATCACTACGACTTACGTCTCGGCGAGAGAAAACACCGCTTACTCTATCCCTCTGAGCACTAAGCTCAATCTCGGTTGATTGAATCCACGACACCACTAAGGTGCTCATCCTCTAAAAAGCATACTGATCAAACCATCAGTTTACCACCATACCGGGGTGTGAGGCTCGCGAATTAACGCTATACACAAAGCCGTGCTATATTAAAGCTACGCTTTGATCATCATCCACCAAACTTTGCTTTTCAACAAAAGCCTGGATCAATGCATCTCAGCATGTCACACTATCAATCCATATCATACCACTGATTTCTGCCAATATATAACCTCTGAGCTCGTATGTCTCAGAGAAGGGCGTTAAGCAAGAGAATAAATTCTCCACCGCCAAATAGATATATATTTAGCAGAGATCAACGAATACAATATAAAGGAATACAATGTCAGACACACCATCCATTTACAAGTCCGTTCTAGGTCTGAACGAAACCGGAGGAACTTTCCTCACATATTCGTCGATCTCCAAGTACGTCCGGACGTCCACTACTTTACCCCCTTCAAGGTAGCTACTCCCATCGTGAGCATCAGTAGCACCCATCCATTTACAAGCTTATGCTCTGGGTCTGAGTGAAAGCCATATTCGGTAGACTTCCAAGTATGTTTGGATAGCTATCAACTATTCCATCGTCTTGGGTGTACGGCCCAATCAAGATGTCAATAATCATCCATACGACTTGGAAATTACACGGTCTTCAACGACTGTCTCCATCTTCAATCTTTAATCGTCGTATGGATTATTCGGAATGGGTTAAACCCGGTCTTTTCGAATAATTCACGCAATTTAAAATCATGTGCTATAAGAAACACAAACAACGCCTCATTCCAAATCAAGAATATTAATTCTTAGTAAAAATTTATTAAGACTACATCTAATCTTAATCATTATTTAATAATTATTTCTCTTTTAAGAAATTGATCTTAATTCAATTAAATTCAAATTTACAAGATTAAATTAGAATTTTTTTTATTTTTTTATTAAATTTCCATTAAATTCAAATTTAATACTTTAAGTTAGAAAACCATTTCTTGGAAAATTCCATTAAACGATTAATGGATCCTGAATTCAAATCTCATCGTTCATTGGGTTTAGGAATTAATGTTATTTAAAGCATTATCCGAAATCAACTCCAAAATCGTACATTCTCATTAATTCAGTTATTAATTAAAAAATCACATTTCAAATCTTAATTAAAAGATTTAATCTCAAGTGGGATTCAAGAATAGTGTTATTTAAGAAACCATTCACGAAAAATCCAAAATCCCAATTTAATATTAAATATAAGGTTTTAAATAGAAATACATTGACTTATATTCAATATCAAATTCTTAAATCCAATGAATATTGTATTGGAAATAACGATATTTAATATCTTTCAAATCTCCAAAATAATATCCGTATAATTACGGAATTAAATATTGAATTATTCTGACAATAATTTCTATTTAATCCTTTCCAATTTATTATATTGAAATACCAATATAAATTCTTTTTATTTATTTAAAATAAATAAATAAACAAATACCCATTTTGATAAAAATATTTTTTATCTTCAAAAATTGAAATTATTCATCATAAACCTTTTAAAATCGTTAATTATGATTTTACATAATTTTTCCTTATTTCTTTGATTTTACATTAATATTATAATAATAATAATGTTTCAAAATGTCAACTTTTGAAATTAAAACTTTCAATATTAATTAATCATTAATGGCTGCATTTATTCTTATATTTTCAAAACATATAATTTTAAATTTCAAAACTTCCAATATTAATTAATTATTTAATACTGCATTAACCTCTCATATTAGATTTATTGTTGCGGTTGCTGGATGTGTCGGGCGGGTCCGGACAGTCTTATACCACAACTCAATCTAACCTCGGGTTAAGAACGTTTAGTTTATTATAATAATATTAAAATAAATTCAAAATGTTAATTTCAAATTTCAAAAACCTTAATCATTCATTGTACCATAAATGAGATTCATGATATATCCATTCTCGTATAAATAGCGCGAGGCTGCTAAATCGGCTTCATTCACATTAAATGATATTTAATGTCATTAAAATCACAATTAATTCTTTAACGTAAAACCATATATGAAAACTTTCAAAAATCCTTCATTGGAATGAGACCCACATTAATACCATTAATTAATGGATTTCAAACAACGCATTTGCGAAATAATGACAAACACCCTTTTATTACCCAAGTTACATTCCAATCACAACATCCAAATAACATTCATTTATTAATGTAATTGACATTCAAACAATATAAATTCAATCAACAACATACAATAACTTTTCACAACAAAATTCAAATAACAATAGATTATTTGTGCACTTGGGCGATGTGTGAAAATATCAGCCCAATCAACATATACAAGTCAGGAAACTTGTATATGCCAGTGTAACATATTTGAATTATCATACATAATAAAATAACATTAATTGGTATGTTACAAATTCTCAGATTTTAAACATCGCATCACGACCAAACATATATACACAACAATCATGCATAACATAGAAATAAACCACAAACATTTCATTACATACAATTAAATATATTTATTTATGAAAATAAATAATTACTGAAAATAAAGATTTAGTGAGAAAGAGTTCTCATAAGACATTATCCTAAACAAATGACATATTCATTATACTAATGTATGTGACATATCTAACTAAAATGACCTTATCTTCTAAGATGACATTCTTGTCTAAAATGACAATTTTAACTAAAATGTCTATTTTATTCTTAGGTGACATTACTAACTAAAATGACACTTTTATCTTTGACATAAATGACCTTTTATTGTGGCAATCCTAGATGACCTTAAATGATATTTATTTTGACATACGTGACATTTATTTATTTATTTTATATTCACAATTCTAATCTCAACAAAGATGAAATGTGTTGAATTTTATTAATGCATTCTCAAAATGACATGTTAAATAAAATGAATGCATTCTCAAAATGACACATTTAATAAAATGAATGCATTCTCAACTAATATGATATTATTCTAAATAATGTATTTTTATTTCACTAAACATGTCCTAACTAAATATCATTTTTTTTGCTGACAATGTTAAGTGACACTATTTTTAATGAATCAATACATGTTTCATAAAGGAACATCGTTTTCTATTCCTCTATCATATAAATGATAATGTTCTAATTAACAAAATAAATTAAAAAGTTGCATTTCATGTTTTATAACAAAATGAATCAAAAAGGTGAAACTTTAAAATTCATCCTTTATAATATATTGAAAATGACATTAAGATGCAATGTCAAAAAAAAAAATCTAATCTTTTAATGTCAACAAAAATCCAATCTTTTATCGCATTAAAAATCCCATCTTTTTATTGTCATCAAAATTTGCATTGAAATGCAAATAAAATTCTAACCTCTTTTATCTATATGAAAGTGCAATAAAAATCCCAATCTTTTTTTACATATGAAAAATGCAATAAAAATGCATTGACCAAAATCCCATCTTTTGACATTCTAAATCTTTCCTTTCAACTTTCAATATAAATCAAATCTTTTTATATTGTCCATATTCTTATTTCCACTTCCAATAAAAATCTAAGAAGGTATAAGTATGATTCAATAACTAGAAAGATTTAAGTCAACATCCATACATATGAACCCATTATGATTTCAGACTATAATTCAAACCATCCCAAACATCACAACATCAATGAAAAATCATAACACCGCAATTCAAACATAATAACATACATAACAAAGATTTATGAACGAGAAATTAATTAAAAATTAATTTTATAATTAGGAATTCTCACCGAAGGTTAAATTGAGATGAACTCCAAGTTTATTTCGTCGTGTAGATCTTACAAAGATGATTCCAATGAACACGAATTTGAAGAAAAGAAGAGGAGAGAGGAAGGGGAGGTGGAGGCGCTGGTGGAGGTGATTTGGCCTCTAAGGTTTACTAATTGAAAGAGGGAGAAGGATGAGAGAGAGGAGGTAAAGGAGGAAGAAGAAGAGAGTAGCCACCATGAGAGATGAAGGTGGAGAATGAGGGATTAGGTTTTAGAAATTAGGTTAGGCTATGAGATATTATATAGGGGTAGGTAATTTTTAATTAGGCCCCTAGGTTATTAAAGCCCTTTTTATTAAAATCTGATGTTGCTGAATTTTATTTATAATTATCTCCTTTTTGTTAAATTTCAAAAGGAAATTTCCTTTACTTTTCAAATTATAACACATGTTATAATTCATTGCAAATTCTCATTAATTTATCTAATTCCTCTTTATTAAAGCTTTTACAATTTATACATATGTTTATTGTAAATTTAGTTCTCTTTCGTTTAACCTATGTTTGCAAAGTTACACTTGTTATTCTATTTTTTTTCACAAAAAGGATTAAATCTACATCTTTTAGCAAACATTTACAAATCTAGACATTTTATGAACATATATAATTAATTGTGGAAAATGGTTTGAAGGACACATTTTTGCTAAATTTTATAACAAAGGACATGCCACTTTGGTAATGGGCCAGGAGGACATATTATTTTCGTTGTTCACATTTGGGCCAAAATTTACGTCTTAAGGACATTATACTGTTTCGCTTTCTTCTTTTTCTCGTTTTGATTCAGCTTTACCTTTTCAAACTATTATCGATCAAACAATATTCATCAAGGTTCATAAATTCATCTTCTGGATTTCGATTAAACAGTATCGATTCAGCAATATCGATTTAGCAATATCGATTTCTGGTAAATTATCTTCTCTATGTTTTTTTCTATTCTCGATTTAGGTTTATCGTTTCAAATAATGTCGATTAAAGAATTTTCGTAATTTCAGGTTCTGAATCTCGATTGAGCAGTGTCGATTCATCAATATCGAGTTGTGGTAAATTCTTTTTTCTATATGTTCTTAAATATTCTTGTTCGGTTGTGTAATTAAATTAATTTTTAAACATAATCTTTGTAGGCTTATGTTTCAATGGCGGAGAGGAGTGCTTGTAATTCGATTTCTTCTGACTGGTAATTCTATATCTTTAATTTCTTATTTTAGTTCTGTCTGTTATTTTAATTCTGCATGTTAATTTTATTTTTGCTATGTTGAATTAGCTTTTATTTTATGCCATTTGTTATTTTGTTTTTAAATCTGTTGCAATCCTAGCATTACATTTATTTTTTGTTGGTTGCTTTATTTTGAATTTTTTTTGTTGTTTTTGTTTTTTTAAACAGTGGCACAAGTACGATTTTAGCTGTTTTCATGTATGATGATAACAGTTATAGTTGCCGTGTTGGTTTGAATGCTTCTTTTCTTCTTCTTAAGAATGAGTTATGTGAATATTGGTCGTCATTAACTCCGTTGAGTATTCAGTTATCGTACATGCTTGAAGGAAATTGTAGAGTTGTTGATACTGATTCAGATTTACAGAGTACCGTATGTTTTTCATTGTTTAAGAAGAATGAATATGTTGTTTTTAAGGTAAGTTTGAAATTAGCTTTGGTTGAATGTGATAGTGTTAATGTTAGTGAGTCTGCTACTGGAAACTCTTTGATATCTGATTCTTCTAGTACAAACGTTCGTTTTGATTTTAAGGAAATTTTGAAGAAGAGAAATAATATTTCAGTTTTGGATTTTGTTGGATATCGGTTTGATGGAGCTTTGGAATTCAGAAATTTTTTAATAGCCTATCAAATTAAAAATGGTTATAAGTTGAAGAATATTAAGAATTGCAGAGAAAGGGTTACTTCCATTTGTTCTTGGTTTGCTGAGGGTTGCAAGTTCAAAATTCATGCTAGTTGTGATTCTGGAAATGTTAATAGTTTTTATATTAGAAGCTTGACACATGAGCATTCATGCGGTGCTGGGTTACGTGATATTAATCATCCTCCTGTTTCTAGTAAATTCGTCAAGTCTATGATTATTGATCAAATTAGAGATGAGCCTTTGAAGAAACCAAAAGATATCATTAATCAATTTAGAAGAGAATGTAATTTTAATATGAATTATTACTATGCTTATTCTGGGAAACAAATGGCTATGAAAGAAATTTTTGGTGATGATGCTTTGTCTTACAATGATTTACGGTGGTATATAGATGCTGTTAATATGTCAAATCCTGGGAGCTATGTTGATATGGAAGTGAATTGTAAAACAAATCAGTTTGAGAGGTTTTTTATTGGTTTTTATGCATGTATTGTTGGTTTTAAACACTGTAGGCCTTTGATTTTTTTGGATGCTACTTTTTTGAAAGGTAGGCCTGGTGTTTTGTTGGCTGCGACTGCCAAGAATGGAAATCAGGGATTTTTTCCTTTGGCTATGGCTATCGTCTCTAAAGAAAATGAATGTAATTGGAGTTGGTTTTGTGAACATTTGAAAAACATGCTTGATGAAGATCGGCCATTAGTTTTCATGTCTGATAGGCATTGGGGTTTGCTTTTAAGTGTTCCGAAATTCTTTCCATCTTCTTGCCATTCGTTTTGCTTGTTTCATATGCGAAGTAACCTTCTAAGTTCTGTGAAGGTGAAGAACAAAAATTATTGTATTAAAGATTTATTTGAAAAAGTTGCTAGGTCTGCCACCCTTTTTGAGTTTGAAAGATCTTTGAACAAATTTGTTGAGATTGGTGGTTCTGCTGCATTAGATTTTTTAAATGATAAACCATACGATCATTGGGTTGATTTTTTTTTCCCGGGGAAGAGGTATGGAGAGTTGTATTCTCATGTAGCTGTAAGTTTTAATTCATGGATTTTAGCTGAACGTGCTCTTCCGATTACTTCTTGTTTGGATTCTATTCGGATTAAGTTGATGGAACAAATGTGTAAACGTAGAGAGGAGGTTCAGAATTGGAAAAGCATACTTTGTCCGACTATGGAAGCTCGATTGTCTGAACTTATTAATGAAGGACATGGATGGGATGTGTTTAAGTCATCTGATCACACTTTTGAGGTTAAATCTTCAACGTCTCATCATGTTGATTTGAATTTGAGAATGTGCAGTTGCAATCAATGGAAAATTACTTGTTTCCCTTGTGCTCATGCCATTAAATGTATGAATAGGTGTAAACTATCTGTTTATGCGTTTGTGGAGTATTATTATACAACTGAAGCTTATCATGCTAGTTATTCTCATGCTATAATGCCAACTCCTAATTTTGATAAATCAAAAGCTTCCCTTGAAGATAGTGAAATTGTAAGACCTCCTAAATCCATTCGGCAAGCTGGTAGGCCATCATTCAAAAGAAAGGGAGGTCCGGCTGTTTTTAAAACCAAGGAAAACAAATGTGGAAGATGTAGTCAATATGGCCATAATCGTAGAAATTGTAAGTCTGTGTTAAAGTTTTAGATGGTTCAGGTAATTTTTTTTTTTAATTCTGTTTAGTTTAATTGTTTTCCTTATTTAGCTTTATCTTTTTGTTCTAACTTTTTTTATAATTGCAGAAATTATTCTCTGCAGCTATGTGGAATCAATATGGTGTTGTTTTACTTGATATATTGGGATGTTTGGTAGTGTTTGATTTCAGATTGTGTTAAGTTTTAAATGGTTCAGGTATTTTTTTTTTAATGCTTTTTAGTTTTCAGGTAGTGATAATGCATTTCAGTATCATTATATGGTTCTAGTTCTTTTATGTTCTTTTTCTTTTAATGGTATAATAATGTTTAGTATATTTCTTTTATTTATTTAGCTTTATTCATTTATATTAACTGATTTGTTTTTATAATTGCAGAAATTATATGCTGCATTTATGTGGAATGAAGATGGCAGTGTTTTACTTGATGACATATTGGGATGCTGGCTAGTGTTTGGTTTTAGATGGTTATAGGCTGTTAATCAATAGTAGCTGATATGTTAGTTGATACTTTTTAGGTTGTTTTGAGTTGGATATTTTTTTCCAAATTGTAAATTTCAGGTCATATTTTTTAGTTTCTGCATAGATAATAGTACATGGTATAGTTACAGGTTATTGATACTTTGATATATTGCTTTGAAACTTATAATGTTTGATCAATGAAATAATGTTTGATCATTATCTGTGTATTTGTAGTTTTGCACAGTTTATGTAGTTTATTAGTATTGTCTGTGTATTATATGGCTTTCAGTGTATACTAGTATTGTCTGTGTATTATATGGTTTGGGGAGTTTGGTAATAGAGGAATGATGGGGTAGTGGTCCATGTTTTGAAATATTGGACCTCAGGCATGGTAAAGTTGTTTTATGTTTGTGAAGTGGCGACTGCCTTACCACTCCTACTTCAGATTTATTGCCTGGTGTACTCATTAACCTGCTTTGGTCATCTCTGGTGAAAGGTTAACCCTCGGGTGTGGATTGCTTTGGCAACGAGCTGGACTGTAGCTAGTGTTGAGTTTTGTTTTGGCTGTTATGGTTGGTTTAACTTTTACTGTTTTCTCTATTTTGGCTGAGTCTGTGTCCTGTGAGTTTCGACTTGTGTAGTATTGTGGAGTTTGTTTATGGTGTGTGTTTTAGTTGGTCAGTTTGTGAGCTTGAAGCAGTGTTTTTTCCATTCTGATCTGGTGGTTTTCTAGGATATTGGAGTGTGAGTGTAGTTGGTGAGTTTGTGCTGAGTGAAATTTTCTGGTAGTAGCTCATTTCTGCACTAGTGGTATGCTACAGCTTGTGTTGAGTTTCTTGTGAGATTGGTTGCTCCGGTATTAGTTAGTTTTCTTTTGAGTTTCTTGTGAGATGGCTACTACGTTGCTGCTTTATTAGTGAGTGGTGTGTGGTTGTTCTTTCTGGCTACTTTACTTGTAGTTGATTGCATTCAAAGGGGATCAAATAAGAAACAAAACAACTATATAAGTGCCCCAAGCACATACATTTATGCATCATTGAGTATTTATACTTCATTGTCAATCACATGGACAGATGTTTTAAATGCCAGTTTTGGTTTGTCTTTTGTTTAGCATACAATATTTCAAAAATGAAACACCAAGTAAACCATATCACACTAAAATGAAACACAATGTAAACCATGCCTTTTGTTAATGATATACATTTGCACACAGAATTGCAGTAAGATTCAACCAAGTAAACCATATCACTCTAACATAAGGCAAATTGATCAAGATCATTATATGATAAATAAAATCACAAGTCATAGTACACTTAAACTATATAACTAGAAATTACAAGTCACAGTAGTTAAACTCTGATTAGTATTAATTTCCAAATTGATCAGCATTGTAACAAAAAAATTACAAGTCACACAGTTACATATATAACTAGAAATTCAGCAACACAATTACAAGTCAAAGATGAACATTAACTTGCAGTACCCTTGAACTAACTAGTAACTAGTCTGATAACAAGTCACAGATTTTAGAAAGTTACAAACCTAAAACAAATTGTATATTTTTTAACAAGTCACAGTATCCTTCATACCAAACTCCACTAGACCTATGCATTAATACCTTTGTCCACTAAACCTTTGCAGTCATATCTTTTTGCATTAAACTATGCACTAATACTTTTTTCCACTAAATCTATGCAGTAATACTTTTTCTCACTAACTAGAGGTAATCATTTTAACTGTTTCAGGTGTAGGTGCTTGAAGACAATACTTGTCTAACCATGGGCTTTTTACGTCTGTCACCAACTCATATGCTAATGTTGCTCTGAACATATCCATTTCTGCTTCGTCATAAGAAAATGGCAATGAGTAAGGTGCTAGTAATGTCAAATGTTTCATTATCTCCATGACATATAGTGCACAGTCAAGTCTGTTGAATGAAAAAATGATGAGTAAATAATGATTAGCAAGTAAATAATTGGTATTGAAATTCAGTATTATTCTAAAGATTTCAGCCATTTGAATATAACATGTCCTGACTGAGTTGATATTGTATAATCAAAGCACTTTCGCTGGCCAATGTAGCATAATTGACTATACTCTAATGTTACATGAGCTTCTACGTGGTTACAATATCAAATTTTTTAAGACCATAGTGCTGCTTGAAAATAGTCTTAGGAAATTTACTACTCAATAAAATGGAGCTCAATAGTTTATGAATTTTCAAGGATGGGTTTTTCCATGAAATACATTATATGGAATTAGGTATGTATTGTTTCATTGGAATATTTTTTGTAAATAAATTGTACTGTTATTTGATTTTTTCAGGGTATATGTGGAATTCAGCAAGGATATCCGTGAAGTTCTTATAATTTTTAGT
Source organism: Allium sativum (assembly GCA_030737875.1). NCBI lineage: Eukaryota > Viridiplantae > Streptophyta > Magnoliopsida > Asparagales > Amaryllidaceae > Allium > Allium sativum. The sequence goes on along the minus strand of CM060925.1, from coordinate 296,918,300 downwards.
TACAAATGACTAGGTAAACATTGTTGATGATAATGTAAATTTAAACAGACTTGCACTAGTGATAAATGGAAATAAGAATTCAATGCAGAAGGCATGCTGCATGTAGATAAACTGAAAGGTACAGTGCTGACTGATGTTTAATGCTAATTAATGTAGATATGTTTATTGATATCATACATGTTGTGTTGCATTGAATGGTTGAAAACATGTTTAATTGCAGTACAGGTCAATGTAGCAAAAGAAAACGAAAGTTACATAATCGTACACATGTGTGGACACACACATATGTATGTACATATAAGGATAGAAACTTATTAAGAAATGATATATTGCTGTGTTTGTGCATGCTTTTGTGTGTATCTTACATGTATGGAATAGTGTATATAATTTTATTTTGTCTGTAGCTTGGTTAGTATATTAATATGCCTTTCAAAAAATTTAAAAGTATATATATAAGGAAGGATGTTACGATGTAGATGGTTGTTGTGGACAATTTGGTTGATCAATCTTCTTTTTTGGTGTCATTTTCTTTTTGATTTGCTTTTTGTTCCATGATTCCTGAATGTAGTTTTCTACTCTTTCTCTCTGCATTGATTAGTAAAATGATATTAATGATTATGTTATGAACAAATAAACATAGTAGCAGTATGTATATCAATCTTACCATTATTTGTGCTAGCTTGTAGTTCGGATTTGTATATGTAGTTGATTTTATAGGTCTCAAGGAATCGTAGTGTTTCCATTCCATGGTTGTATAGTCAAGTGTTACTAATGTCCAATGTACACCGTGGTGCAATGGAGAAAACAGAGTGTCTGCAAATTCATCATTGATAATTTCTTCTATCTTTGGGAGGACAAGATTCTTTGTAATGTTTTCATAATTTTCTGTCAAAGCTTTCTAATGAAATAAAATATGACAGTTTTAGCTTGTTAGTTTATCAATGGTTGTACGCATACTAATTAAGATACAAAGAATTCTTACTGTCATTGTTGTTGTGAAATAGTACTTGTGGTCAGTTTTGTTTAGCTTTTGCAAAAACCAGTCTATCACCTGCAATTTAAAAAATAAAATTTCTTTTATTTTGATTAGTACACTATATATTGCAATATGACAGTGCAAATAAATATGTTCTTATGCCATATCATGATATTCATTATGGCACTGTATAGGTTGTGCTATTCTGTGTCTGTATAGTTGAAGATCCCTCTTAACAATTCAAAAATGAGTGGTGTATCTTTAAAAAAGCAATGATGTATTATTTAACATTAGAATGTTATTAACAATATCGCTGTATAATGTCAAACTATATCTAATAAATGATTATCAATTATCCCAACTGTATGTGCTGGAAATGGAATGACTACACATGAATTATCCCAACTGTATAATCTTAAAGCGTAGACGCCTACACATATGGACAACAGCCAGATCTAGAAATATCATATTTGAGAGTTAAATTCATCCTCGGTATAGGGAGATGAGAAGATGAGGGGGCGATGAAAATGAAGCGATGAGGGAAGAGGTGGCTGCTAAAAGAAGGCTATAGTCCCTGTTGATGCCGTTGACACTAATCACAGAAAAAACCGAGGACTGTAATATTTTGGACTAAAATATTTTTTTAGATATGTATAGTAAACATATATGTTAATAATAATAAGCATGAAATAATCTAAAATTTATAACATAAAAGTTTAAGTCATATATGAAACTTAAGAAATCATTTTAAAAAAAATATATTTTAAATAAATAGCTACAAAAATATTAACAAAACATTAATTAAAATTCCAAAAAAAGACCATGAAACATAAGGAGAGACAAGTCAGGTGTACTTGTGCTTTGTTTTGTTGGGTAGCTGCGTGGTATTAACAGTCCAATACAATTATAATGGGGAAATATTCAGTAGTCATTTTGTAGTTGAAAAAAATTACCTGACCGCTGATGAAAGATCCTAGTAAAAGGTCTTCAATTTCTTTTCTGCTGATAATTATAAGTTCCTTTCCTATTTCACCTTCCCAAGCTGTTGCACTGTAAAAGTAACAAGTAAAATGTTAGTGAATAGTTAGTTTGTCATTTTTTTTGATTTAATTTGAATGGGTTGTGATACATACTTTATTTCACCTACACAGTAAAAAAAAGATTGGATAGCAGACTTTTTTGAATAGTCTAAACGTTGAAGATGAGAGCCTTCCATGCTTCTTGTTGGCAGTGTAGTTTCAGTTTCTGGTGTAGAAATTTTTTCGACATCAATAATTTGTGTTTGTACGTCTTTACCATCTTCATTTGTTTTACTGTTTTTCCTTTTTCTTTTGTTTTTCTCATAAGTAAAATCCGAATCTTCTTTTTTTGCTCTTTTTCCTTTTGTTTTGATTCGTTTAATCATTGAAGATTGTTTCACTTTCACTTTCTCTGCCTTTGTAATGTTGGTTTTTTCATCTTCTTAGTTCTAGTCTTCCTTTTCATTTGGAGTTGATCTTTTTGACTCTACCAATTTGTTGTCTTCTTGAGTGCTAATCAAGTGGAATGTTGGTGGTGTTATATTCATGAGTTTGTCTGTGTATAGCTGTATTGGTTTTGTGTTGTCATTGCTGTTGGCACTTGATGGAGTATTTAGTTTTTTTCTTCTAAAATTTGGTTTTCTTTCAGCAGCTTCATAATCTCCAAGTCTTTTTTCTTTCTCAATTCAATTTCATCGTATAATTGTTTTTGTATATCCTTTAGCTTTGATTCCAGTTGCTGAATTTGATATTGCATCATTTTTTGTTGTCCCAAACTATTTGTTTCCAATTTCAAATCTGGACTGTATTCTGAACTTCTTATTTCATCACTATCTTCTTCTTTTTCAAGTAGTCTTTTCTCATAATCTGTGACATTTAGCAACTCTTTGTTGATCTGTACATGAAATTTTAGGATTATATATTGCATATAGAGGCATATACTGGAAAATAGTATGTGTGTACATAATTGAAACATATGCAGCTATTTGTTTTTCAACATTATTTATTCATGCATAGTAGGTTAAATTAGCGATAAAAATACAAAAAAATTTGAGGCAGAAAGCCATTTGCTATTTATGAAATTCTAGCTGATCAAAAAAATTGGAGGCAGAAAGCTATGTGCTATTTATGAAGTAGGTTAAATTTAAGAAAATAAATTCTAGCGAGATTTTTACTGTTTTGTTTCCAGAAATAAAGTAATATTTTGGACCAAAAAATCAATAAACTTCAATCAATAATTCAGGCCCAATATATATATATATATTTTTTTTAAAAAGGAAATAAAAGGCTAAAGTTTCAATGTAAGAAAGTTTAGCCAATTATTTCAAAATTAGATATGTTCATTCAATCATAAGAATGAATAATATTACCGTTCATTTTGGAATATGTCCTTATTAACTTAGAAATATGTGTTTAAGGTTTCAAAAATATCGGGTTTTGAAGAAAATCAAGAGCTAATATCTCAGTTGAAATGAAGAAGATCTAAAACTGATATTATTAATCAAACAGTCAAATCTTGGATTTCAAAGAAAATCTCAGTCTGATATCTCAGATGAGATGAAGGAAACTTAAAAACTTTGTATGTGTTTCCAACAAATTTCTAAGTAAATATCACAGACTTGTAATTCTAACAAAAAGAAAGCTTGATACACTCAATGGTTTCCCACTTATAAGTGAAATAAGACATTCAAAATGAATATAGTTCAATGCAAATCTAAATCTCGATCCTGCTTTCAAATTCAACAATTCATAAGCTTTGACAACATTATGCAGTTCTAGCTGATCAGAAAGCCATTTGCTATTTATGAAATTCTAGCTGATCAGAAAGCTATGTGCTATTTATTCATTTCTTAATATATCGCATACAAAAAATAAGATGTCATTTCTAATAATAAAAATAGTAAATCTTGTGAGGAAGTATTACCTTTGTTTTTGGCAAATATTTCAGACCATCATATGATATCCTATGTCTCAATATGCTAAGATTCCATTTAGCTGCTCTTGGTAATGTGGAGTCGGTAATTTTTTTGGGGACAACAATTTTGATATGCTCACATAACCAATACTGTTATGATGGAAAACAAAGTTAGTTTGTAGTAATTTTGTTTAAAATTAAATTTACTTTTACATACCAGTGTAAGCATTACACAACCAGAAATGTTCCTTGGTGATTTTCTGAAGTTAGTTAAGCTTTTAGTGATGCTTTCCTTCAGTGATGATGGCCATGAGATGGAATTCATCTTTCTCAAATTAAGGATATATGGAACAAATGCCCATCGTAGTAATCTTTGGTTGTTCGGAAAAAAGAACGTTACTAGAAGATGCATTATTATGAGAAGTGGGAGATCCTTTTCATATTTGTAAGATTTGATTTCCAATAGTTCTTTGATTCTTGTTTCAATAATATCCCTTGATATAACCCCACATCCTCCAAAGTTCCTTCTAATGAATTGTTGTTCATTTTCATCTAAATTAGTAAAGCCTATTGGTCCTAAAGGGAATAAGCTTTTTCCAAATTTTGGCATTCCGAAAATTAAACTTATATCATCTAATGACACTTCCAGAAATTCTCCTCCAATTACGAACCTTTCTTTGTCAACTGAGTAGCAAGTAATTAATGTATCTAAATTCCTTGCACATTTACCAAAATCCAAGGTATTAACATGACCTTCGTAGAACATTCTAATAAAGTTGTGAAATGGTGTTTTTTTTGTAGAAACTCTAACTGATTCTCTGTAAAATAACCTTTTGCTTTGATAAGTTGGATAAGCTTAAAAATACCTCGCAAATTGCATCTATATGTATTGTTGATTATTTCCACTTGATCATGTTCTTCGACGCTGTCATACTCTATTATTGCAATGCTTTGTGGTTCTTCCTCTTTTTGTTTCTTCTTCGTTTTTGTTTGTTTTTTTGATTTCTTTGCTTCTGGTTGGTTGTTATCAATTGCTTCAGGTTTCTTTTCAGTATTCTGTTCATGTTGATTTTCTGTATTCGCTTCAGGCTGCTTTGTGGACTGTTCAGCTTGCTTTTTATCCAGCCCTTCATGTTTTTCATCATTGAGCTCATTTTGCTTTTCCTTCTGCTATATAACTTGTTTCATTTTTTGTTTGTCCTTTTTTTCTTGGGATGACTGAAAATCTGATGTATCTTCATCGATTTGAACCTGTGGAATAAAAATATTGTTAATAGTAATAATTGTAGGATAAAAATAACTTTATAAAAGTGTGAATGTAAGTGACATTTATATTAACAATCAATTATCTGTATAATATGTAAAGTGACATGCATTTAGCTTTAAAGTATGCAATAATTACCTATACAATAAGATAAATCCACAGATTGAAATTACAGTTATACTGAATTTATCTTTAATTTAATAGTAACTAGCTGTATAAAAGTGTGAATGTGTAGGTCACAGTTAATTGAGTGGTTGAATTTAGCTTTAAATTAGATGATACATAGCAGTGTAAAAGGGATAAATCAAACAACTATTGAAATTTATTTTCATACTATATGCTGGAAAGTATAAATTTATGAAATGTTGAAATTAGCTTTTTTATTACAGTAAGTAGCTGTAACGAACTGGAATTTTCGACTCCGAAAATCAACATCAAACTACCGTGTTGACCATTCAGACATCGAACATTCCAGATCATTAATAGAAAGAAGTTAGAGGGTGAGAATAGATAAGGTAGAAATATTGAATAGAAGAAGAAGAAGAAACACCACACAGAGTCTCACATCGCAGCGGAACAAAATATAATACAGAAATAATCTTTATTGAAAGCTTTAAAATACTTACAGTATCAGAGTACATCATACCATGGAACAGTTATAATAGCCTGTTCCCATATACAACACATAGCGGAATAGTAGTAATATCATACGTCTGGACTCTTCCAACTCGTCTCTTCACAGCTTTCGATAACTTGAACCTGTACACCCCGGGCTAACCCGAGCATTTACAAAACACCGGGTCAGTCTGGTGAACCAGAGTGAGATAAACTCGCACAGTATAAAGGGTGAACCATCCAATCATGATTTTAAAGTTCAAAATCTTTTCGAAAGAAAAGGATAATCGTAAGACCAAATCCACACATAAACACGGACGGTTTTTACCTTACGATAACCCAAAACAGTTTTGAAACCAATATCTTTTCTGATATTATAATAATGTCTAAGTACAAGTAAATAGAATCTAGTGGAACGCTTGCATCTCACGCTCCACATATATAGTATACAATCAAAACCGCAGGCGCTTATTGGAGATTGGATTCCAACTTGACAAGGTATGGGACCACCTGCCGATCGTGTATCTCTAGAGACGAATACACTGGGTTCAACAAGAACGTCTTGCAACCCGGCCCTCACATGACCGACCACTCATTTCGCTTGAGTGTATCGAATGTATATCACCGACGGTTGGGATCAGAAACCGCCTCCCGAAAAGGGACAACATTGAATATAGACTTTAAGAAACAAATGGAATTTCTCTAGATAGGTGATTCTACACCCTAATGGGAGCGACCCACATAGCCATGCTGCCTGCCCGATTTTTGTCATTTCCCGGTTGATGAGGCTTGAGGTTTAGATTTACCTTTGAACACCTGGTCATCATTCACTTTGAATGCCACATCGTCAGATCCGTCAGATATCACTAATTGACATCCACAAAAATACTCTAGCTGGAAGCTAAGAGAACGGCAAATCTCTGCCAACAACTATCGTACGTTTGGAGAAATCAACGTACGTGACACTTTGGAAATACTCTGTCAGACATCCGTCCATACAAGTCATCCAGGAACAGGATGAACCGAAGGCACTCTCCTACCACATCCATATAGGAATCACCCCATGGATCAGTAGCGAGAAGTCCTTGCAACCCGTAGATTCCAACCACGACAGAATCACAGCTCATCTCTGTTTGCCAGGCAGAGAATATTAGTGGTTCTTCCGTTTATGAAAATCCACGGTCTTCAATGCTCCATCTCGATCATCTTCTGAGATCTTCACGTATTTGTTGGTCGGAATGGTTTTCGAATATAAATTCGATCCCGGTCTTTCCATACCAACATTCCTATTGGACAGATTTGATAGTCGGTGTTTTAACTATCAAAATATACAGTGTTTCAATCATGACACTCCAATGAGTTCACTGGTTAAGTATTCAGCATCACTTGGCCTTTAACAACCGGTTTACTTTTGTTACATTAAAAACTCCAACTCTTTTAATATTCAAAAATACGATGTTTGAATAACTCTAATTCGATTTATCTCTAATCGATTAACTAATACTCGACTTAAATCCATTCGCTTGACCCTAGATCGCAGCGATCACAATGGTTACGCCTGATTCCCTCAGGAAACATCCGACCACCGTAGGCTATCTGCAGCCCTGCGAATTACGCTAGCAGTCGTACAAAATGGCAACTCATCTTGAATAACTATGTTTGACCAACTCTAGCTCGAATAACTATATTCAATTTCCCACTTAAATCGTCCTTCCAAACATCTTTTAAATTCGGAAATCCATTAGTTTTAACAAAGAAATTTATAGCACATATGTTATAACAATAGCGTTATAATTACCATTTAGATTTACAAAACAACAGCGCTATAATCGCTGTTTAGGTTTACAACCCATTTACTATAGCAAAAGCGCTACAATCGCTATATTAGATTTACAAACATATATTATAAAAAAACAGCGCTAAAATCGCTGTTTAGATTTTCAAAACCAATCCACTAACGTCTCTTACGATTACCAACTAATACTATTTTCAGATAATCCCGATGTTGTTCAAGTTGGGGTATTTTAATTACCTCTCAGACCTTGATCAACAACGTTCTTATCCTCCGATAAACATAAGTTGTAATCAAAATCAATATTTCATTCTAGTCTCAAACAAATTCCATTTAACTATTGGATTTGGTTAAACAACCCTATAACTCAGTTCTTTACCCAGATTCGCTTATTTCCAATCTCCTTTCAAAATTTATTCGACCATTTCCCCATTTTGAAATATCATTTAAAATTCTCCTTTTTACTTGATCTTGTTTTCAAGTAACGTTAAATAAAATTAACGCCTTAACACATTAAACCTCATTTACACGACCCTGGTTTATATAAACCCTTTACCTTAATTCACATAATTAAACAACACTTAAATTTGAGTTATCATCTTCGCTTGAAATCCTCTTTTTAACATCATTATAAACATCTTAGCTTTAAATATAAAACCCGCTCATAGATTCCTTTCACAATCCAATTTGGATTACACTTCTCTTCGATTACTTTTCAAAAATAGTCTTCTAAATTCTTATTAAAACAATAATTTTCTTTACTCATTAACTACTTCAGTAGTTAATTTCTTTATTTACTAAGATAAATAGAAAATCCTTTTTAAAGATCTTATTTAAGTTAAAACAATATTCTTCAACTATTTCATTTCGCAATTTCGAAACAAACTAATTCGATATTCGATTCCAGTTTAAATGGTCAATTTTGTCAAGTCAAAATTCGATTATCTCGTAAACTAATTCCAATTAACCTTCACTTTAAATTAATTAAAAATATAATTAATTTAAAATTATTTCCATTAATTGTTTTCTTTTCAAAACAATTATCAATGTTTAACCATTCGATTCATTCTCTATTCTCATTCTTTGTAAATCTGATTAACATCAGAATTTACTTTATAAAATAAATTACTAACAAATCAAATCTTAAATAAATAAAACATTTATTTAATTCTCTTTAATAACTTTTGTTCAAAATAATACATTTTTCCAAAACCTAACTCCAGTTATAAAGTAAATTCTATAACTTCAACTCTATCGATTCACCTGACGGTGAATCACTGTCTATAACCCGATTGATTTTAAAGGCCATACCCTGCCAAACACTTAACCAATATCACCTATTGGTTCGAACCAAACAGATGTTGAATATCCAATTAATAATCAACCATCAAATCAATCACACAAACAGATCAGTTCATATATGATAATATGAAAATAAATAATACATTTGAGGGATCCGGTTGGGTCCCTCCAACCTGTTCTTCCCTGAAATCACAACGGTTATCTCAATTAAGATCATTCAGTTTTGTTCAACTGACAACACTAAATAGCAACCATTCAACATCAACCACAAGCAATTCGATCAGTTCAACAATTTAAAACACGTTTATAAATAAACGTGACCAATAAGGTAAGTTACCTTTATTGGAACCAATCGTTAAAATATTATTTCACTGAAATTAAACACAGTTTAATTTCCTCATTTAAAACAACAAATAAATTATAACTAGCAAACAGTCAACCATTGGCAAGCAGAGCACACAAAATAAAAATACCCAATTTATATAAAATATAAATGGGAAACTGAGTGAGTTTAACTCACCTTGGGTTCCACCTGCCGTCAGAACAGTTGGATTCAATTAAATTCAATTAGCGTTTAATTGAAAATCTTGAGTGCTTTCAACTCCGTTCAATCCGGCTTCACAATGTTACGCTCCTTAGTACGGATACTGACATCTTTTGTCTCATCCTATGACATGTTATAAATTATACATATTATCTACCTATTTAAAATGATAATATAAATACATAACAAGGTCTTTTATTAACTAACCAATATTTAACGTTATAATTAAATCCATATTTAGCACGTGAAATTCAAATTAGGTATTTCACATCACTTTGGCCGTTAAAACATCCAATGGTAAAACATATAGCATTGTTTACGTATATAACTTAATCTACATTATTCGTTAACTAACCAGGCAATCCTAAACTGGTATTAGGCAGAAACTGGCATGTCATGTATACCTCTAAACTAGATAAACCCCTTGACGTTAAATAACACTTAATATACTAACGTTACTTACATTTCCTTTGATTTTTCCCTCACGCTATATTCCCAGTACGGCTTCCAACTAGTTCTCTGATTTGTTTTAATTCATGATCCAACCCTCCTTAATCACAACCGCAACCTGCCTGTGCATTTCAAACCGCAACTCACCATCTATAGCATACCATTTCTTATGCACACCGTTAAACATGCTCCCCTCCGCACAGTAAGTATCCAAAATACCATGATTTAGCACCGCCGCCAATTGTTCCTTTCGTTTCCTCGTTCAGTTTGGCATGCAACTTCAGCTTCAACCCGATAACCATTCTCACGGCCTTCCCATGCTTTCTGTTCTTCTTTCTTCTCTTGGTTCCGCATGGCCATGCAACAGCTCAAACTCCCCACTTCCATTATGTTGCTTCCGCAACTTCTCTCCCTGTTTCCTTATAATGCCAATTTGTATCAACCCCCCCTTACTTTGTATAAGACTTTGAAACCTGCTTCCACTTCTAAGCTCCTTCGTTAGAACCCCTCCATCCCAGAAACCACGCACCCCATTGCTCCATCCTTGCGTCAGTTTTTTTCTTCTTCTATATATATATATATATATATTACATGGTTCGAACTTTATAAAGTGGCACGGGAAAAAGAAAAGAAAAAAAAAATTGAGGGGGAAGGAATGGAGTTCTCATTTGTAATTCGCTGGAGCAAAAGAAAGAATAGGAAGAAATGACGATCGAAATGGGTATATATATAAGAAAAATGAGAGAGGATAAGAAGAACGTCTCTCAGTTGAATGAGACAGCGTAGGTGGTAGGCATGGGTGGTTTGCATCGTTCTTTCCCTTCATTGTGTGTACGTATGGGAACAAGCTCATGTGCATGGTTCAATCTATGTCTGCGCCTATGAAGTTACGGGGTAGGGTTTATACATGGTTCGCTACTTTCTGTTTAGACTGCTATGTTTGAAGTGATGTGTGCGCATGCTTTTATGTTATAGCCTGTCTATTTTAATTTATATAGATTCAGCATATCTTTTTTTAGCTTAGAGGGTACGGTTTTTTTTTATTATTAAATAATATTACCCAATACTTCATCCTCAAGTAACATGATAAAATCACTATAAATGATTTCTGTTTACTGATAAAAAAGCTATTCTTAATGTATAAAGGTATACGTACCAATTGAAAAGGAATAATCTATGTATCACTGAACTTATCAATTTATTATACTAATTTGCATTTGAATTTGATACATGTACACATGTAAATTAACTGTATTATGGAATTTAGCTTTATATTACATAACAATAGAAATCAAAAATGATTAATGTACAAGTCATAATTTGTTCTATTGTTGCATGCAGTAAAATTGATAAATATACAAGTCAAAATTTATTTTTATTGGACTTTAGAAAATTGATAAATCTACTATTCAAAATCTGTTGAACTGTTTTGCATGCAGTTGAAAATGATAAATCTACAAGTCATCAACTATGGAATTTAGCTTTTAGTTACTTAACTTGCTCTAATCCTTCAAGACAACTGGAAAATCGGTTTCTAAATTACCTTGTTGTTCAGCTTTCTTCTAGATCTTGATATCGTCATCGACAAGTAAATCCGTACGTTGAAGAAAATTGGATTGAGAGTAAGCAGGTGATGGTGAGCACGGAAAACCCTAACTCGAACTTGCAATGATGCAGAACCCTACCTCGAACATTAAAAACAGTAAAATGAAGTTAGTAAGCAGATTAAAAACTTAGCTCGCAAAATTCTAGGTAGTAAAATGAAGTAAGTAAGCTGCTTAAAACTCTAGATCGGAATACTCTAGCTCGTTGTAAAGTGAATCGCCATTAAAATGTAATTTTAATTGAAAAGGTAAAGTGAAGAATATCGGGTCGGGTTACAAGAAAATATCCAAACGTGTTAAAATTTTGCAGTACCGTGTCCTTATTTCAATTATAAAACTTTGGTGTCCCGTGTTCTAATTTTTTATCTAAACGTGTCCTTAATTTATATTACCCTAAACTTAAGTAGGCACATAGTCAAAATAAATTTGATACAAGATAAATAATGTAGAAGGGTTTGTGAAAAAGAAAGCTCCCATCTAGCCAAAGATTCAATAACAAATTAGGTCCAATTGTCAAACATGGAATAAAATGATAATTAAATATTTCCCTTTTTCTTTCAATCAATAATTTATTCGTAAAAACATGGAAGGAACCAGCAATTTAATATTATCCTTATTTTTACTTGGCATAGTTTATATTGGAATGATTTAATGCATATCAATTAATTTTTCATTTTAAACTAATAACAAAGACTTGTTAATGCATCTTATGAATTATTTCTTCCCCTTTTTTTCTTTATAACATAAAAATGTTGTTTTGTCTTTTATACAGATATTTATGTTATATATATATATATATATATATTGTATATGGTTCTAGAGAATTCATTCAAAATATCTTTAAAATTTATTATTATTACCTTTTTCTTCTTTTAGAATTAAAACTTTTTCTTCTTTTAGAATTAAAACAAATTCCTCTTTTAACTTCAAATTTACCTTTACTCTTTTTTTTTCCATAACTTGAAACATAACATAAAACATTATTTAATACTATTCAAAATAACAAAAACATAAAAATGAACAATTTTAAGAAATCAAACATAAATTCTTCACATTAACTATGCACAAATGTTTTATACATCATCATCACTTTTTTTATCTATCTATAACATTTTATTTCCATTTCAATTTTCGAAAAATATTTAATATCATTATTACTAATTTATTGGTGGTTTCCCAATTCAGTATCCCTAAAAATGGGGTTGTTACATGAACTGATTTGAGGAAAGGAGGAGGAAGGGTTTATAATATATATATTAATTATTTAATTTAATTTAAATCTCCATTAAAGTTGACTTTTATATCCAACTCCAATCGGGACCCAACGACTGTCGTCCCTAGCTAATTACCCCATTCCGAACATAATGGGATATGTATCATAGGCCAATTTGATCGTTTCGATCAGTTTTCATTTAAATTTACAATATAAATCAGTATATATTCAATTTGAACGTACATTTCAAATTAACGGGGTCACATACAGTCTCTAAAAATTTCAGAAAAATTATTTCTAGCTTCGTATTGACGATACGGTCCTAACAAAACTAGTTTCGTTAAATTCTGAGACCGTTTGAAAAATGGCCAATTTCTGGTCGATCCAATTTAATTGAAACTGCTAAAACACGTTTAACTATGCCACGCTCACATATTGATTCAGAAAATTATGAATTTTAAAACCTAGCAATAATTTGACGTCCCGGATCCAACAAAAGTGGTTTCGTCGAAAACCGAGGTCGTTTGCAAAATTTCCATTTTTAAGGGCCTTTATATATATTAAAATATATATAAATTCCACAGCGATTTTTCTGAATTTTAAAATGGACATATCTCTCAACTTCTAAAGTGAAATCTTAGTTTCTTACATCCGTTAGAAAGATACGATTAAACAGATTCAAATATTTCTTGTTTCGTTCAATTCCAACTTATATTGAATTCTGTATATTCATTTGAAATTCGAAATCGAATTTTCGAACTGCAGCGCCATTTCAGGCTCGTTATATAATTAAAATGAATTTATTCGTTTTAACTTCGTCGAAAATAAATTTTCTGTCATTACTATTTAAAATAATTCATTTAAATATTCAAAATTCATTAAATTAACCAAAATAAAATTTTTAAACTGGCCCAGAATTTCCGAGTTGTTACAACATTTTCTCAAATCTTTTCTTGATATTGAATCGTTAAGAAAAAATTTAAACAAATTTTAAAAGGTGTTTTATCTACGAAACCCATTGCTTCCTAGGAAAGAATATTTTCCTTTTTAATAACTGACATCACTTTATAGATTGCATCTAAATTACATCTATATATGCCAGTGTACTATTGCTTTATTTTTTTTCCCTATTTCCTCAATTTCATATTTATCTACATCATCCAAGTCAGTATTTGTTCCCTCACTTTAGTATCATCCAAGTCAATATTTGTTTCCTTACTTTGAATATCTGACTTTGTATTTTCTTCATCAGAATCTCTTTGTATCTCTGTATTTTCTGGTTCATACTATGCTGGCTCAGATTATTCCTGCATTCAAGAAAATCTTATTATTAGTTTTGGATGTTTTAGATATTATCATAGTGTATGAAAACAATACTAGACATAAATTAAATGCTATATCATCCAAACAATATCATACATGCATAATAATGTGTACAAAAAGATAATATTATTTATCTTTTTGACATAGTTTGAAAAGTAGGTTTATAAGGATTGTAATAATTTGAAATAATCTTTAAAACAAGAAACTTGTGTAATATATATCACTTACTATCAAATTTGAGTATATCTAAACATCTAATTAAATCCAATAATGATAAAGCTATTGTAAAATGAAAGAAATAAGGGAGAGAGGACATTTCTATTCATTCAGATGTATCTTCTTTCTTTTACATTGGCTCCTTTATATATAGGCTTTTGGAGCTGATCTTTAGCTTATTCCCATGATGTGGGACTAAACATAGAACTAATAAAAGCATATTCACAACATTCATATATATATATATATATATATATATGTATGTATATGTATATTACCACACTCCCCCTTGAATATGCGTTTTCAAAAACTTGAATGCTCTACTAACTTGAAGTTGTCCCTTTTAAAATATATATGATGATGGCTCCCCTTTATTATTATCTTGATTGCATATATCCGTTCAGTCGATACAACTATTGTCTACTGCCTTCAAAACTCTATCAGGGAAACCTAATGGGAAAAACCTTAAACGAGAAAAAGTGTACAACCTCTGACATTATGAGTATCATATTAAAATGATATTCCTTTAAAGTGTTTGATTCTTCAGGATCAAAACAATGCCTTATTAAAAACCATTTTATGAAAAACCCTGTGGGAAAAATCATAAACAAGGAAAAGAGTGCAAATTCATTTCATCTTTAGGTAACATGTTTTACAATGTTACAGTAAGGGTTGATACTTCAGGATCAAGATAATGCCTCATTAACAACCTTACTAACAAAAACCCAGTGGGAAAAATATTAGTGAAGGAAAAGAGTACATTATAGCATAATTTTATATGCTCCCCTTTATTTATAACTCATTATTCAATTAGTCTATTGATGTAGTCGGCGCATGCTAATTTTGTACATCATCTTCTGGATTGTTGATTTGGAAATTGCCTTTGAGAATGGATCTACCCGCTTTTCTTGAAACTGAATTTGTTTCTCCTCTTTCTTGTTATCCTTTCATTCATGTTTGAAGAGAAATTTAGAAGAAATGTGCTCTATCCTATCATCCTTGATATAATTCACTTGAATTTAAGACATGCAAATTGCCTTGTCTTCATAAGTAATAATTTACTGCATCAAAAGATGTTTGATACTTCTGGATCAAAATGTTGCCTTGTTAAAACCTTACTAAGAAAAACCCGATGGGAAAAATCTTAGTGAAGGAAAAAGAGTACAATATACAATGTCATATTTACTACGGCAAAAGTAGTATGATACTTCTGGATCAATGTAATGCCTCGTTAAAACCTTAATAAGAAAAATCCAGTGGGAAAAATCTTAAATAAGGAACAAGAGTACATTATAACTTATTTTTTTATGTTACCTTTTGGTTGATACTTCTGGATCATGACCCATGCCTCATTAAAACCTTACTAAGAAAACCCAGTGGGGAAAAACTTAGTTAAGGAAAAAGAGTGCATTATATCATACTTATGGATGCTCCCCCTGATTTAATAATTTTCTCTAAATTCGTATTCTTCTTTCGATAACTCAAATTACTTACAAATACTTCTTAATGAAATTTTTCTTTTAAAACTTCATGTGCATTTCCATGCTTCAGGCATGTTTTCTCATTAAAACGCCTTCCTTTCGTGATTTGTATGTTACTAATATTCATTTATGAATACACTTCAGGTGCTTATAATTTTCTGTTTCAATCGGGCTTCAATATTGCAATACACATTTGATGAATAAGACAACTTTCATTACAGCAACACTAAGTAGGAAGTAGTCTACTCATCTTGAGGTATATTAAGATTTTCATTACAACAATACTTAGAAGAATGCTGTAATCTATCGTGCTTGTTCTTTGTATTCCTTATGTTCATCAGGAACTTATATATTATAATAATTTTTGCATATCGCAACTACCACTTCAATGGATATTAAGAGTTTCACTACAACAATTCTTGAAAGTAGGAAGTGATCTACTCATCATGAATTATTTCAAGATTTTCATCACAACAATACTTAAAAGAATGTTGTTCTACATTTCTTGCTCTTTATCACTACCAAAGTTATTCAAATTCTTTTGGAATTTGTATACTTTCATCGTTTATACCTTCAGGGTATTGTAAGCGTTTTAAACACTTTCACCACTTTAATCAATTCAATTATCTCTGAAAATACAATGCTCATGGCACTTAACATGTTGTTGACACTCCATGATGCTTCAATAACTTCCGTGTGATTTTGTCATTATATATATTTCTATTTTAATCTTATGAACTACAGGTTCATATCTTATGGACTACAGGTCCATATATCTTATTTAGGAGAATTTCATGATGGCCAATCATGTTTCTCTCTAATATGGGATTTTAATACATTTATAAATATAAGCGCTTTATTATTTATTAATTTATCATCAATGATTATTTCTTGTCAGTTCTATACATAATTTATTGAGATCTCAAAACTTATCATGCTTGAGGTACCTAAACCACTTCTGGGATTATTTTGATAATCATGTCATGGGTTTCTTTCAACGCACCTTTAAGTGTTTCTTCAGGAACACTCACCTCCTTTATTTTGCATCTTTATGACTTACTCCAAAGATATTTTGAACTGACTTTTATACCACATTTTCAGTTGTGATTTACACCTTCTGATCCTTCGGGGATTCAAATGTATATTGAAGAAAGTCTATTAGGGACATAATTGATAATTTATGCAAGTTACTTAATAATTTGCATAATTCTATATGTTATCAAATATTTGACATTGGTGATTCCTTTATCCTTCCCCTCAATGTTGACAAACATTGTCACTTTAAATAATAAACCTACTTTGGATTCATTTTTGATCCATTATAGCATCATAGCTAGCAAATACATTAGATGTATTTCAATTGTAGGAGGATAGTGCTCTTATTAATTGATAAGATGCATTCATATTGCATTACTTATTCCCTTTCATTGATCCGATGACTTGGAGGAATTTTCTATCATTTGAATATGCACATGACTTCAGGTCATTCAATATTGATGTCAATCGACTTTCTGAAATATAATATATGCATGATTTATAATATGAGCTCATGACAACTTTAGGTTGTTAATAAATTTTTCGCATATATATGTATATACGTGCGCCCACGTATTACATATGTAATTGATTTGCATATTCTTTCTCATTCGAGTTACTTACTTTAGAACAAATTGTTCATAAGTTTCCAATCATTAATTTTTGCTTATTAAGCAATATCAATGCGAATCTTAAATATCGTATCATAATATCCAAAATATCTGATTTGGAACTGTATTGAACTTCTGGTTCAAATGAAATATATGAACAATATGAAGTTGTTAATCTATATCGAACTTCTGGTTCAAATAATATATAAACAATTTCAAGTTTGCTAGACTATATTGAACTTCTGGTTCAACTGTATTGAACTTCTGGTTCCACTGTATTGAACTTATGATTCCACTATATTGAACTTCTGGTTCCACTGTGTTGGACTTCTAAAAATAAAATATATAACAACTTCGAGTTGTTAAAATTTATTCTTCAATACAATATGTAAATATAAATATATAAGCGAGATACAACTCATTTTGAAAATTGTGCAATCTTTGGATGTGTTATTATTGTCGCATATGATTTAACTTCTTTAAGAAGTGTAATGTTATTATTTCTTATGTTTTGAATAAAGCTTCAGGATTTTAAATTATGAAGTATTTCAAATTCATTGATTGAGGAACTTCGAGTTCCTATGCATATATATACGCATACATATGCATATCAATTTTATAAATTTATAATGAACTTCTGGTTCTAAATCTTTTAACATACTTCTATTTTAGAAGCTTTTACATTCTTGTTAATCGACAAGATTTCAAACTTGTGTACTTCATCAAAAATGGTTATATATATACATATACATATACATATACATACGTATATATATATATATATATATAATTCAAGACTTCAGGTCCAAGCCTTTGAGTTATACAACTTCCAGTAAAAATATTTTCTTTGCATAACTTCAGGTTGTGGTTCTATCCTTTCTTCGATAACATTAGTTATTACTAGCTAAATACATTGAATAATAATACATATGTTTATTCTTATTCCAAATACAAACATACATCAATTAACTAACAATAACTAATGTATTCAATGCATTTACGACAATAAGGTAATATAATATATTATCATAACAATGCATTCTCTAACATTCAATGCATTTATGACAATAAGGTAATATAATATATTTATCAATCAAAAAATCAACATTTTACATTCTTTAACATGAATGGTTCAAAAATTTACAGATCTGTACATAAAATTCACAACTACAAACAAAAATAAACTACGTATCTCATATTTAATTTTTTTTCTCATTCTTCAATATGAATGATTTGAAAAACTTATAAATTTATACATAAAATTCACAAACATAAAAATTACATAATTTTTGATTCAAATTATACAACTCATATAGAGATCTTTTAGATCTTTCATTTTATTTATATTTGCTTCTTGCCTTTTTAGAAACTGCAAGTTCTAAATTTTCCATGTAATGACAAAAATAGTTTTTGCATTCACTTCCGGATGCAGAATTAAGATCAATATTTAGATCTTAACTTAATATGATCTTCAGGATGCATATTTTCTTTATAAAAGTTTTCCTAAGAAACAATGAAATATTTCTTCTAGAAATCTAATATGTTCCAAAATGACTATAATAAAATTTCAAGTTTTATCATAATTCATATATTGTTATTATATATTTTAAATTGAAGTAACTTTTCTAGAAAATGTCCCCTTTTTTTCCACATATGAGAGTCATTTTACTATTTTTCTTCAAGAAAATAGTATTTATTATAAATGTAATGATCTCTTCCAATAATAAGTTTCTTCAAGAGATTATATGTAGCATAAAGTTGGAATATAAGGTTTTTTCCCTTTTGTTGAAAATTTTCCTTTCATTGATTTTTCAAATCCTTTCCTTTTACAGGTCATTTTCTATATGTAAATGTTAAATGCAATTATATGCTTTTTGTGACGGCAAGGAATCTCGCTCGGTCCGAACCAGTCGCTAAACCGACCCAGACCGTTCGAAACGCCCTATCGTTGAGAACAGGACAAAATAGAACGCATACAGAAGAACATTTCATTGTATATTACAACAATGCATCAGATTACAAGAATATACAGAGTACAAATGAATATTACACAGAAATATCAGAGATTTAAATTACATTTAAATACATAGCAGCGGAAAATAATACAATACACAACTAGAAAGAGATATACGGATACAAAGCTTTCCGGATATCGTTCCAGCTGTAAACCAGGATCCTGTGAATATAAATCTGCAAAACCAAAACTACTAGCTGCCCGTGTCAAAATAGGGGCACCCAGAGTTTAGGTCAAAACAATTAACTCCAGGTAAGTCATGGGACTGGTGTGAGAACTAAAACAGTTAATCTTTATTTTTAAAGTTAGGTAAATCAAGGGACCACGCCGTATAACACGGAACGGGTTTCCTCCCAAGAATACCAGTGCATAAAACAAACAGCGCAATGCTAAGTAAAGAAAAATGAAGCTGTTATAAGACCCAGGTCCTATCACACAATGCAACGCAAGCCGGGGGATAGGGTTTTCCCTTATAACAGCCAAAAATGCTTGATACGTTTTAAAACAAATCATTTGATACTATTATAAGTGCATAGTGTATAAAACAACTTCAAATCATAAGTATCAATCATAGGCGGCATGGGTACCATATATCATGTCGCCATACTAGGCTCTACAAATAAAACCGCAAATGTCACGTATTTGGAAATTGGATTTCCGTCTATGAACCGAGGCAAAAGATAGTCCTCAACCGATTCGAGACGCTCTAGCCCGTGTCTCAGGATCAGAGCTCGAGTGACCCTTGGATCGTCAGGGCCGGTCCACCGATGTGGATTAAACTTAAACCCTGAACACTACGTCTCCCCACCCTATGGGGTGTAAGTCTGGTCCGTCTGCCGACCAGAATGCATCGGCCGAAACCGATATAACCGAGGCGCCTCGCAACAGCAACAACCACATAAGTCAAACTCGTCAGGGCGTGTAAAACCACTGACGCCACTTCTAACTAGAAAGAAACGCAAGTCCTCCCTGAGGTCCGTCTCCCGTTTTTGGTTCACAACCGGGGTGCGAGGCTCGCGAATTCACGTTACACAAAGCTGTGCCACACAGGCTGTGCTTTGATCATCACCACAAGACTTTGCTTTTCAACAGAAGCCTCGATCAATTGCCACTTAGGCATGCCACACAGGCAATTCACTCCATGCGTTTGATATCCATCAATATATAACCCCTGAGCTCGTACGTCTCAGAGAAGGGCGTTAAGCAAGAGAATAAATTCTCCGCCGCCAGACAGATATATATTTAATAGAGATCAATCACACAGACTAAAATCCAATGTCAGACACACAGTCCATTTACAAGTCCGTTCTGGGTCTGAACGAAACCGGAGGCACCTAGTACCTCGCATATCCATCGATCTCCAAGTACGTCTGGACGATCACAAACTGTTTCCATCTTCTTGGGTGTACAGCCCAATCAAGATCATCAGTAATCACCCAAACGACGTGAAGACTTCCGGTCTTCGACCATCGTCTTCATCTTCGACACCACGTCGAATCAGTTATTCAGAATGGGATAAACCCGGTCTTTCTGAATAACTCGCGTATATATTATAAAAGTGTTACACAAACACAACATACGCCTCATTCCAATTCAGAATATTCTTTTATTCAAATATTCCTATACTTTGGGAAAAGTTCCCATTATTTTTATCCAAGATAAATTCTTTGAATTTATGCTTTAATCTCCTTTGAATATCAATTCAAACTAGTCGGGATTAGCGAACCACACCGAAGTAATCATTTATTTTATTTCCCAATCCCAACCTATTCATCCCATGAAGTAAAACTGGTAGTACTTCATATCTAACACCACAGTGTTATCGGTAATTCAATTACCATTTCACGTTCAAATCTAATTAAAGATTCAACTATCGCCTGGAGTAAAACTGGTGATACTCCATTCTCGATCTTTTCAATCTAATTAAAGATTCATTAAAACTCCACTTAGTTTTAATCTTTGACTGGGTTAAAGAATCAGTGTCATTTAAAGCACAGTTCACGATAAACCCAAAGTCACATCCCATTGATTATCGGGTTAAAGAACGAGTGTTATTTAAAACACTGTCCACGATAAACCCAAAAATCAATATCAATTCACTCCAATTAAATATCATTCAATTGGTACACTTCATTAAATCTAAATAAAAGATTTAATCTTTTCACAACTGGGTTCAAGAACAGTGTTAGTGAAGACACCATTCACGACAAACCCAAATCACATTTGATATTCAATACAAGGCTCTGAATAGAAAATATATCGGCTTATATTCAATATCAAATTCTACGATAAACAAATGTCGTATTGAAATAACGATATAAATGTATATCTTTCAAATTCCCATAACAACATCTGTATAATCACGAATTTCAACATCGAAATATTCCGAAGACAATTTCGATTCAAATCCACTCCAATGCAATCATTGGAAATTCTGGTTATTTTCAAAACCCTTTTCAAATTCAATTTATTTATTTAAAAATAAATAGAATTATAATTCCAGTTCAAAACTAGTTCATTTTGATAAAAATCTATTTTTATCTTTTCAAATATGGAGTTTTTCATCCCAAATCTTCACAAATCATTTCTTATGATTTTACACAAATTATTACTATTTTTAATAATTTTATCATGGCCCGTACAGTCGATTTCCATCAATGGCCATCGAACTGCACTTACAGTGACCTTTTTCAAATTTGATTTGGACATAATTCCAAATCCAACCGTTAGATTTCAAATTTCTAACATTCGCTAGAAAGCTCTTTTCGATACGAACCCAACGGTTCCGGTTTTAGGAGAATCCGACGGTCGGATCTCCCGCAACGTCCGTTTGAAATAAATGGTCGAAATTCACGAACTGCCGCGGCGCGGCGCGTTCTATTCAGGCCATTATATTATATATATAATATATATAATATATATATCGTCGATTTCTATTTAAAACGAATTATATAAATAGTTTTGAATTCGTTTCAAAAATCTATTTAAACTTCCATTTCAATTCAAAACAAAATTGAATTCTTCTTTATAGATTCGTTTCAAAATTCATTTCTATTCAATTCAAATTTCAATTCAATTTGAATTCATTTCAATTCACTTTCAATTCAATTCGAATTCGTTTTCAATTCAATTCATTTCGAAATCACTTTCAATTCAATTCACTTTGAATTCGTTTTCAATTCAATTCATTTCGAAATCACTTTCAATTCAACTCGAATTCGTTTTCAATTCAATTCATTTCGAAATCACTTTCAATTCAATTCACTTTGAATTCGTTTTCAATTCAATTCATTTCGAAATCACTTTCAATTCAATTCACTTTGAATTCGTTTTCAATTCAATTCATTTCGAAATCACTTTCAATTCAATTCACTTTGAATTCGTTTTCAATTCAATTCATTTCGAAATCACTTTCAATTCAATTCACTTTGAATTCGTTTTCAATTCAATTCATTTCGAAATCACTTTCAATTCAATTCACTTTGAATTCGTTTTCAATTCAATTCATTTCGAAATCACTTTCAATTCAATTCACTTTGAATTCGTTTTCAATTCAATTCATTTCGAAATCACTTTCAATTCAATTCACTTTGAATTCGTTTTCAATTCAATTCATTTCGAAATCACTTTCAATTCAATTCACTTTGAATTCGTTTTCAATTCAATTCATTTCGAAATCACTTTAAAATTGATATAAATATCGTTCACGTCAAAATGGCGTCAATCTAATCAACACGGCTTCATAAATTTCTATTTTCAAATATTCTATTTCAAATATTTCTTTTTCAAAACTGGAATGAGGCCCAATCAATTACCATATAAAATTAATTATATGGATTTGCATACAACACATGTATATAATAGCATTGAAAATAATCAACCATCAACCAAAGTGCACTACACTGTATAAGCATCAAATATAGATATTCAACGCTTATAACAGCCTGTCAATCAATCGATCGACATATTTAATCAATCAGGATGAGTGAACTTCAAATTTCATCCCAACACCCGTGTGGGGTTTCAAACAATCAAACACAGATTTTATTTGTGCAATTGGGCGATGTGTAAAATTTATCGACCCAATCAATATCAGTCAAATCAGTGTATATACAAACAAATCGGCCGATTTGTTTATAACTATTCATTTATTCACATTCACGTTAAAAATTATATTTTTAACGACAAAACATTTTGTTTCAATCTATGAATTTCTATTCAATTCATTTACACAATAAAATGATATTTTTATTTTCTAACACATTTTAGAAAATTTCGGCGGCATAACGGCACGATACTAGAAACGGGACAAGGCCTAGCCTTATCCCCGGTCTAGTGAAGGCCCACGCCATTCACACATCAATCAAATCAATTTCGTTATGCAAACCACAAAATGTGGAGTAAGAGTCTAACCTAGCCTTACTCCTTCGCCTTATAACGGCGCACGTCTAATCCTAACCAATTTATCGATTCGATTTTTCACACCACAAACCACATTCAAACCAATCTCGCAAACAATAACCAAACAGCCAAACAAACAAGTCCATGGTCTGTGGACGATTGTGTCGGGTGCTACTAAGCACCGTCTGCATCCTAGTATATATATATAACTAGAAAAATAAATTGAAAGGTGAGAAATTCTCACATATAGCTATCCTAGCTCCACGGCACTTCTAATGCAGGAAATCTTCGCCAACTCGCCTTTTGTCGCTTTCGTTGTCCGCTTTCACTACATATATAAAAATCACACATTTTTATATTTTGATGTCTTTAAATAAAAATCACATTTTTATTTGTTCACTTTCAATCTAAAAATCATATTTTTATATCGCTAGACATATAAAGGTGATATTTTTAATTCTCTATATGAACAAAAATCATATTTTTACCACATCTACACAGTAAAGATTATATTTTTATTACTTCTACACAGTAAAGATTATATTTTTAATACTTTAAAAATATAAAAATCATATTTTTATTACTTTAAAAATATAAGAATCATATTTTTATTATTCTCCTTAAATAAAAATTATATCTTTAACATTTTCTTTGTTTTAAAAATTATCACTTTTTATTTTAAAATTCTCAAAACTCAGATTTTATTTGATTAACCTAAATTGAACATTTAAAACAAACTAAAACAAGACAAAATAAAATAAAACGAAGAGAAGGGGCTTACAGCAAAATGGGGGGGGGGGGGGGGGTTTGGATCCGCGTCGGAGGAGGGCAGCCGCTGCCTGGTGGTCGGCGGTTGGAGGAAGGACCAGGCGGAGGCGGGTTTTGGGTCGTTAGGGTTCGAAATTGAAGATGGGGGACGCTACAGGGGTGGCGGCGCTAGGTGGAGGGTCGGGGGTTGCTGAGGGGGCGCGGACGACGGGGGTTGGCCTGAGCGCCAGGGGCGGCGATGCCAGAAGGTCGGCGGTGGCGGAGGGAATGAAGGCGACGGGTTTTCTCCGTTCCTCTCTTTTTTTTTTTTTTTAATTATTTGTGAAATAGTTTTGAACGGGGGGGGGGGGGGGGGGGCAGAAGATAAGAGAAAAAAAGGGGGGGTTTCTTTTTTTTTATTATTTTATTATTTTATAAAAGTTGACTTTTTCTATCGACCTCGAAACGAAGCCCACCGCCTGTCGCCCATAGCTAATTACCCCCATTCTGAACACAATGGGATATGTATCGCAAGCTGATTCGGCTGTTACAATCAGTTTCCGTTAAAATTACATTTAAATCACTATATTGAATTTAAACGCGCATTTCAAATTACCGGGGTCACATACTAACTCTAAAAATTCTCGAAAAATATTTTCTAGCTTCGTATTGACGATACGGTCCTAACAAAACTAGTTTCGTCGAATTCTGAGACCGTTTGAAAAATGGCCAATTTCCAGTCGACTAAAATCAACTGAAATTGGTCAAACGCGTTTTCCTTTGCCACGCTCACATATTGATTCGAAAAATTATGAAATTTGGAATCTAGCAATAACTTTACACTGCGGATCCAACAAAACTGGTTTCGTCGAAATCCGAGGTCGTTTGCAAAATGGCTATTTTTAAGGGCCTGAATTCCATAGCGACTATTCAGAATTTTCAACTGGACACATCTTTTGATTCCCGATATGAAATCTTGATTATTCGGATTCGTTGGAAAGATATCATCAATTAGATCCTATGATTTTTGGTTTCACTAAAATCCGGATTGTTTTGCACCCGGTGCATTCAATTGAAGTTTGAAATCGAATTATCGAACTACCGCGCCATTTTCAATTCTATTTATAATTATATATAAATATTTATATTCTAACGACGACGTATATAATATATACGTCGAATTATATTCAAAATAAATTTCTCGTCGATATTATTTAAAATAATTCTATTTTAAATATTCAAAATTCGCCAAAATTGTCAAAATAAAAATTTTAAACTGGCCCAGATTTTACGGGTTGTTACAATCTCCCCCACTTAAAACTTTTCGTCCCTGAAAAGGAACAAAGTCGAAAGTGGTTTGATTAATCAACTCTACGTTCGATCTGGCTTCTATTCTCCAACTCTTTAGTTTCTGAGAATTTTCTAAAATCTCAAAAATTTGGCTAACACCCTAAATTTTTGAAAAATTTCGCCATAACCTCCCCTGCACCGGGAGCATCGGGGAATTTCAAATAGCTTCCCCGGTCCTTCAGATCTCAAAAAGAAAAAGAAAAAGCCAAGCGGCTAGCCAATAGGCTCACAAAATCATCATCACCCAAACAAAACAGTAAATTATGTAGTAAACATGTACCTATTTGTCGGGCAAACAAATTTTATTCTTCGGCTCTAGCCTCCTTGCTATGACCTGTTCAATGTATATATGTATATGCAAGCAAAAACAACCAATTTTCGATACAGTTCAATATTGGGTTATATTAGGCATAATGGTTCAAAATTATCAAACAAAATAAACAAACAACACAAACATCAATCAATTAGTGAATTAGAGTTTCAAATTCATAATTTTGATACATATACAAAAATCATGTTTTTGATGCCAAATCACAACAATTAGCCCTATCTAATTTTGGTTCTCACACCAGTCAATAGGAAATATATAGATGTTACACGTTCGTCACTCGAATATAAACTCTGATGATGATATATCAATCATCAGAATCACCCCCGGGCGACTAGAGTGTGATTCTATATCTATCCAGTATATTAAAACTTCGAATAGACGCTAGCTAGGCGCATACGCGAAATCTTTATATATTGGACTGTCCTAATCAATATAAATAAATAATCAAATACGTATAATTGATTTAAATTTTCAAAACAAAAATTTGTTTTCATTTTCAAAAATATACTCTTCACACTCGTTCTAGGATACTACTGATCCCATCTCTAACGAGTCATTCTCATTGGATATTACTAATCCAATATCTGATGAATTCTTTCGTACGGTTCTAATGTGTCTTGTTCCCTGAGCTTTGTAAACCAAAGCTCTGATACCAACTGTGACGGCAAGGAATCTCGCTCGGTCCGAACCAGTCGCTAAACCGACCCAGACCGTTCGAAACGCCCTATCGTTGAGAACAGGACAAAATAGAACGCATACAGAAGAACATTTCATTGTATATTACAACAATGCATCAGATTACAAGAATATACAGAGTACAAATGAATATTACACAGAAATATCAGAGATTTAAATTACATTTAAATACATAGCAGCGGAAAATAATACAATACACAACTAGAAAGAGATATACGGATACAAAGCTTTCCGGATATCGTTCCAGCTGTAAACCAGGATCCTGTGAATATAAATCTGCAAAACCAAAACTACTAGCTGCCCGTGTCAAAATAGGGGCACCCAGAGTTTAGGTCAAAACAATTAACTCCAGGTCAGTCATGGGACTGGTGTGAGAACTAAAACAGTTAATCTTTATTTTTAAAGTTAGGTAAATCAAGGGACCACGCCGTATAACACGGAACGGGTTTCCTCCCAAGAATACCAGTGCATAAAACAAACAGCGCAATGCTAAGTAAAGAAAAATGAAGCTGTTATAAGACCCAGGTCCTATCACACAATGCAACGCAAGCCGGGGGATAGGGTTTTCCCTTATAACAGCCAAAAATGCTTGATACGTTTTAAAACAAATCATTTGATACTATTATAAGTGCATAGTGTATAAAACAACTTCAAATCATAAGTATCAATCATAGGCGGCATGGGTACCATATATCATGTCGCCATACTAGGCTCTACAAATAAAACCGCAAATGTCACGTATTTGGAAATTGGATTTCCGTCTATGAACCGAGGCAAAAGATAGTCCTCAACCGATTCGAGACGCTCTAGCCCGTGTCTCAGGATCAGAGCTCGAGTGACCCTTGGATCGTCAGGGCCGGTCCACCGATGTGGATTAAACTTAAACCCTGAACACTACGTCTCCCCACCCTATGGGGTGTAAGTCTGGTCCGTCTGCCGACCAGAATGCATCGGCCGAAACCGATATAACCGAGGCGCCTCGCAACAGCAACAACCACATAAGTCAAACTCGTCAGGGCGTGTAAAACCACTGACGCCACTTCTAACTAGAAAGAAACGCAAGTCCTCCCTGAGGTCCGTCTCCCGTTTTTGGTTCACAACCGGGGTGCGAGGCTCGCGAATTCACGTTACACAAAGCTGTGCCACACAGGCTGTGCTTTGATCATCACCACAAGACTTTGCTTTTCAACAGAAGCCTCGATCAATTGCCACTTAGGCATGCCACACAGGCAATTCACTCCATGCGTTTGATATCCATCAATATATAACCCCTGAGCTCGTACGTCTCAGAGAAGGGCGTTAAGCAAGAGAATAAATTCTCCGCTGCCAAACAGATATATATTTAATAGAGATCAATCACACAGACTAAAATCCAATGTCAGACACACAGTCCATTTACAAGTCCGTTCTGGGTCTGAACGAAACCGGAGGCACCTAGTACCTCGCATATCCATCGATCTCCAAGTACGTCTGGACGATCACAAACTGTTTCCATCTTCTTGGGTGTACAGCCCAATCAAGATCATCAGTAATCACCCAAACGACGTGAAGACTTCCGGTCTTCGACCATCGTCTTCATCTTCGACACCACGTCGAATCAGTTATTCAGAATGGGATAAACCCGGTCTTTCTGAATAACTCGCGTATATATTATAAAAGTGTTACACAAACACAACATACGCCTCATTCCAATTCAGAATATTCTTTTATTCAAATATTCCTATACTTTGGGAAAAGTTCCCATTAATTTTATCCAAGATAAATTCTTTGAATTTATGCTTTAATCTCCTTTGAATATCAATTCAAACTAGTCGGGATTAGCGAACCACACCGAAGTAATCATTTATTTTATTTCCCAATCCCAACCTATTCATCCCATGAAGTAAAACTGGTAGTACTTCATATCTAACACCACAGTGTTATCGGTAATTCAATTACCATTTCACGTTCAAATCTAATTAAAGATTCAACTATCGCCTGGAGTAAAACTGGTGATACTCCATTCTCGATCTTTTCAATCTAATTAAAGATTCATTAAAACTCCACTTAGTTTTAATCTTTGACTGGGTTAAAGAATCAGTGTCATTTAAAGCACAGTTCACGATAAACCCAAAGTCACATCCCATTGATTATCGGGTTAAAGAACGAGTGTTATTTAAAACACTGTCCACGATAAACCCAAAAATCAATATCAATTCACTCCAATTAAATATCATTCAATTGGTACACTTCATTAAATCTAAATAAAAGATTTAATCTTTTCACAACTGGGTTCAAGAACAGTGTTAGTGAAGACACCATTCACGACAAACCCAAATCACATTTGATATTCAATACAAGGCTCTGAATAGAAAATATATCGGCTTATATTCAATATCAAATTCTATGATTAACAAATGTCGTATTGAAATAACGATATAAATGTATATCTTTCAAATTCCCATAACAACATCTGTATAATCACGAATTTCAACATCGAAATATTCCGAAGACAATTTCGATTCAAATCCACTCCAATGCAATCATTGGAAATTCTGGTTATTTTCAAAACCCTTTTCAAATTCAATTTATTTATTTAAAAATAAATAGAATTATAATTCTAGTTCAAAACTAGTTCATTTTGATAAAAATCTATTTTTATCTTTTCAAATATGGAGTTTTTCATCCCAAATCTTCACAAATCATTTCTTATGATTTTACACAAATTATTACTATTTTTAATAATTTTATCAAGGCCCGTACAGTCGATTTCCATCAATGGCCATCGAACTGCACTTACAGCGACCTTTTTCAAATTTGATTTGGACATAATTCCAAATCCAACCGTTAGATTTCAAATTTCTAACATTCGCTAGAAAGCTCTTTTCGATACGAACCCAACGGTTCCGGTTTTAGGAGAATCCGACGGTCGGATCTCCCGCAACGTCCGTTTGAAATAAATGGTCGAAATTCACGAACTGCCGCGGCGCGGCGCGTTCTATTCAGGCCATTATATTATATATATAATATATATAATATATATATCGTCGATTTCTATTTAAAACGAATTATATAAATAATTTTGAATTCGTTTCAAAAATCTATTTCAACTTCCATTTCAATTCAAAACAAAATTGAATTCTTCTTTATAGATTCGTTTCAAAATTCATTTCTATTCAATTCAAATTTCAATTCAATTTGAATTCATTTCAATTCACTTTCAATTCAATTCGAATTCGTTTTCAATTCAATTCATTTCGAAATCACTTTCAATTCAATTCACTTTGAATTCGTTTTCAATTCAATTCATTTCGAAATCACTTTCAATTCAACTCGAATTCGTTTTCAATTCAATTCATTTCGAAATCACTTTCAATTCAATTCACTTTGAATTCGTTTTCAATTCAATTCATTTCGAAATCACTTTCAATTCAATTCACTTTGAATTCGTTTTCAATTCAATTCATTTTGAAATCACTTTCAATTCAATTCACTTTGAATTCGTTTTCAATTCAATTCATTTCGAAATCACTTTCAATTCAATTCACTTTGAATTCGTTTTCAATTCAATTCATTTCGAAATCACTTTCAATTCAATTCACTTTGAATTCGTTTTCAATTCAATTCATTTCGAAATCACTTTCAATTCAATTCACTTTGAATTCGTTTTCAATTCAATTCATTTCGAAATCACTTTCAATTCAATTCACTTTGAATTCGTTTTCAATTCAATTCATTTCGAAATCACTTTCAATTCAATTCACTTTGAATTCGTTTTCAATTCAATTCATTTCGAAATCACTTTAAAATTGATATAAATATCGTTCACGTCAAAATGGCGTCAATCTAATCAACACGGCTTCATAAATTTCTATTTTCAAATATTCTATTTCAAATATTTCTTTTTCAAAACTGGAATGAGGCCCAATCAATTACCATATAAAATTAATTATATGGATTTGCATACAACACATGTATATAATAGCATTGAAAATAATCAACCATCAACCAAAGTGCACTACACTGTATAAGCATCAAATATAGATATTCAACGCTTATAACAGCCTGTCAATCAATCGATCGACATATTTAATCAATCAGGATGAGTGAACTTCAAATTTCATCCCAACACCCGTGTGGGGTTTCAAACAATCAAACACAGATTTTATTTGTGCAATTGGGCGATGTGTAAAATTTATCGACCCAATCAATATCAGTCAAATCAGTGTATATACAAACAAATCGGCCGATTTGTTTATAACTATTCATTTATTCACATTCACGTTAAAAATTATATTTTTAACGACAAAACATTTTATTTCAATCTATGAATTTCTATTCAATTCATTTACACAATAAAATGATATTTTTATTTTCTAACACATTTTAGAAAATTTCGGCGGCATAACGGCACGATACTAGAAACGGGACAAGGCCTAGCCTTATCCCCGGTCTAGTGAAGGCCCACGCCATTCACACATCAATCAAATCAATTTCGTTATGCAAACCACAAAATGTGGAGTAAGAGTCTAACCTAGACTTACTCCTTCGCCTTATAACGGCGCACGTCTAATCCTAACCAATTTATCGATTCGATTTTTCACACCACAAACCACATTCAAACCAATCTCGCAAACAATAACCAAACAGCCAAACAAACAAGTCCATGGTCTGTGGACGATTGTGTCGGGTGCTACTAAGCACCGTCTGCATCCTAGTATATATATATAACTAGAAAAATAAATTGAAAGGTGAGAAATTCTCACATATAGCTATCCTAGCTCCACGGCACTTCTAATGCAGGAAATCTTCGCCAACTCGCCTTTTGTCGCTTTCGTTGTCCGCTTTCACTACATATATAAAAATCACACATTTTTATATTTTGATGTCTTTAAATAAAAATCACATTTTTATTTGTTCACTTTCAATCTAAAAATCATATTTTTATATCGCTAGACATATAAAGGTGATATTTTTAATTCTCTATATGAACAAAAATCATATTTTTACCACATCTACACAGTAAAGATTATATTTTTATTACTTCTACACAGTAAAGATTATATTTTTAATACTTTAAAAATATAAAAATCATATTTTTATTACTTTAAAAATATAAGAATCATATTTTTATTATTCTCCTTAAATAAAAATTATATCTTTAACATTTTCTTTGTTTTAAAAATTATCACTTTTTATTTTAAAATTCTCAAAACTCAGATTTTATTTGATTAACCTAAATTGAACATTTAAAACAAACTAAAACAAGACAAAATAAAATAAAACGAAGAGAAGGGGCTTACAACAAAATGGGGGGGGGGGGGGGTTTGGATCCGCGTCGGAGGAGGGCAGCCGCTGCCTGGTGGTCGGCGGTTGGAGGAAGGACCAGGCAGAGGCGGGTTTTGGGTCGTTAGGGTTCGAAATTGAAGATGGGGGACGCTACAGGGGTGGCGGCGCTAGGTGGAGGGTCGGGGGTTGCTGAGGGGGCGCGGACGACGGGGGTTGGCCTGAGCGCCAGGGGCGGCGATGCCAGAAGGTCGGCGGTGGCGGAGGGAATGAAGGCGACGGGTTTTCTCCGTTCCTCTCTTTTTTTTTTTTTATTATTTGTGAAATAGTTTTGAACGGGGGGGGGGGGGGGGGGCAGAAGATAAGAGAAAAAAAGGGGGGTTTTTTTTTTTTTTTTTTTATTATTTTATTATTTTATAAAAGTTGACTTTTTCTATCGACCTCGAAACGAAGCCCACCGCCTGTCGCCCATAGCTAATTACCCCCATTCTGAACACAATGGGATATGTATCGCAAGCTGATTCGGCTGTTACAATCAGTTTCCGTTAAAATTACATTTAAATCACTATATTGAATTTAAACGCGCATTTCAAATTACCGGGGTCACATACTAACTCTAAAAATTCTCGAAAAATATTTTCTAGCTTCGTATTGACGATACGGTCCTAACAAAACTAGTTTCGTCGAATTCTGAGACCGTTTGAAAAATGGCCAATTTCCAGTCGACTAAAATCAACTGAAACTGGTCAAACGCGTTTTCCTTTGCCACGCTCACATATTGATTCGAAAAATTATGAAATTTGGAATCTAGCAATAACTTTACACTGCGGATCCAACAAAACTGGTTTCGTCGAAATCCGAGGTCGTTTGCAAAATGGCTATTTTTAAGGGCCTGAATTCCATAGCGACTATTCAGAATTTTCAACTGGACACATCTTTTGATTCCCGATATGAAATCTTGATTATTCGGATTCGTTGGAAAGATATCATCAATTAGATCCTATGATTTTTGGTTTCACTAAAATCCGGATTGTTTTGCACCCGGTGCATTCAATTGAAGTTTGAAATCGAATTATCGAACTACCGCGCCATTTTCAATTCTATTTATAATTATATATAAATATTTATATTCTAACGACGACGTATATAATATATACGTCGAATTATATTCAAAATAATTTCTCGTCGATATTATTTAAAATAATTCTATTTTAAATATCCAAAATTCGCCAAAATTGTCAAAATAAAAATTTTAAACTGGCCCAGATTTTACGGGTTGTTACACTTTTATGCTTTATTTCGTGTTTCTCGTTTGAATATGAACTTCGGGTTCCTTGTTTGCATATGAACTTCAGGTTCCTTGTTTACATATGAACTTCAGGTTCCTTGTTTGCCAGGTTCCTTGTTTGAAAGAATCTGTATATGGACTTTAGATCATATGAGCTTCAGGTCATTTGCATGTGAACTTCAGGTTCAACGACTCTTGCTTTGTGTTTGGAAGTATGACCGTCTCCTGTTGGTCATAATGCTCCTTCAGGGAGTTCCATAAGTGGAGAGGATCCTTTTTTTTAGTTAAATATTTTGATTTTAGATCTTCGTGGATATAGCCTCTTAAAAATATCAGGGCCTTTGCTTTGTCCTGCTGGGACATATTATTACCATTTTTAATGGTACTCTCTAAGCATTGAGATTGTAAATGGATTTCAGTGTTCGACATGTTTGTGAACTACACAAAAATAATAATTGTAGATGCTTAATTAAACAAAATTCACATATTAGTATACATGTTCTATAATTATCAAAACGAATTAATAAATTAACGAACAGACAAAACGATGAAACTGTAGTACTGTTATATCATTAAAAAAATATGCAGATCTCGTAAAATAGAATAGGATTGTATACATGGATGTAATAAATTGAATATATTACGGCACAGAATAAAAAAAAATCCAAATCTGCAAGTCTTTCTTTATACATTTATAATGAACTTCTTACAATAATTAAACATTACAAATTGTCAAGGAGCCATACACCATGTTACTTAACAAAAATTGTGGCCACATTAATACATATGTTGGCTAACAAGCAGCTTGCTATTTAAATATATGCATACCTGTGACGGCCGGGAATTTCGCTCGATCCGAATCAGTCGTTAAACCGATCTAGACCGCTCGAAACCCCTGATCGTTGAGAACAGGACAAAACAGAACACAAACAGAAGAACATTTCATTGTATATTACAACAATGCATCAGATTACAAGAATATACAGAGTATAAACAAATAAATATTACACAGAAATATCAGAGATTCAAATTACATTTAAATACATCGCAGCGGAAAATAATACAATACACAACTAGAAGAGATATACGAATACAAAGCTTTCCGGATATCATTCCAGCTGTAAACCAGGATCCTGTGAATATAAATCTGCAAAACCAAAACTACTAGCTGCCCGTGTCGAAAATAAGGGCACCCAGAGTTTAGGTTAAAACAATAAACTCCAGGTCAGTCATGTGACTGGTGTGAGAACTAAAATAGTTGTAAATCTTTATTTTAAAGATAGGTAAATCAAGGGACCACGCCGTATAACACGGAACGGGTTTCCTCCCAAGAATACCTGTGCATATAAGTAAACAACGCAATGCTTTTCTAAAAATGAAGCTATTATAAGACCCAGGTCCCATCACGCAATGCAACGCAGCCAAGGATAGGGTTTTCCCTTATAATAGCCAAACATGCTTAATACGTTTAAAACAAATCATTTGATACTACTATAAGTGCATAGTGTATAAACAACTTCAAATCATAAGTATCAATCATAGGCGGCATAAGTGCCCCATCCCACTATGTCGCCATACTAGGCTCTACAAATAAAACCGCAAATGTCACGTATTTGGAAATTGGATTTCCATCTATGAACCGAGGCAAAAGATAATCCTCAACCGATTCGAGACTGCCTAGCCCGAGTCTCAGGATCAGAGCTCGAGTGACCCTAGGAGCGATAGGGCCGGTCCACCGATGTGGATTAAAATGCCTGAACACTACGTTTCCCCGCCCTTTGGGGCGTAAATGAGCCAACTAAATGACTCCATCGGTTCGAGAACGACCGATCAATCCGAGGCGCCTCGCAACAGCAACAACCACATAAGTCAAACTCGTCAGGGCGTGTAAAACCACTGACGCCACTTCTAACTAGGAAGAAACGCATGCCTTCCCTGAGGTTCGTCTCCCGTTTTTAGTTCATACCGGGTGTGAAACTCGCGAAGTAAACGTTACACAAAGCTACGCCACAAAGGCCATGCTTTGATCATCACCACAAGACTCTGCTTTTCAACAGAAGCCTTGATCAATTGCCACTTAGGCATGCCACACAGGCAATTCACTCCACGCGTTTGATATCCATCAATATATAACCCATGAGCTCGTACGTCTCAGAGAAGGCCGTTAAGCAAGAGAATACATTCTTCGCTGCCAAACAGATATATCTATTATATTATATGAAAGCACGATCTTCCTCCGAAACCTTTCAAATCCAGATTCTTCAAAAAAATCACAGATCGACACGTGTACAACGTATCAATCCCCGCCATATATTAAAATAACAGCCCATGTCTCTTTAGTGACCGCCTATACCCTTTAAAATGAACTCTCCGATACCTGCTACCAAAATACCTTCCGCCGCCCTATTATTCTTAGAATTAGATCTAGCGCAGACTTCAGCTTAAGCAGAATGCTTCCTTCCTCGATCTTGAACCCTCTTGAATCGCAGCCATTATAGAAATTGAAAAAGCGGAATCCTCAGGAGTCCAGCGGTCAATCTAAGAAGCCCACACGCGATTCAGAAAAGACCACGACGTTGACTTCAGGTAAGTATTCATGCTAATCAAAGCCCTAATTT
The DNA here is from genome assembly GCA_030737875.1 of Allium sativum. Taxonomy (NCBI): domain Eukaryota; kingdom Viridiplantae; phylum Streptophyta; class Magnoliopsida; order Asparagales; family Amaryllidaceae; genus Allium; species Allium sativum. Next base: position 296,882,230 of record CM060925.1, on the reverse strand, counting down.
TTGAATTCGGTTGATCCTCTAATTCGAAAACTATGCGTTAGTTTACAACCGAACTTCGAAATTTTACTCGGTTGTCAACAGCCGTTTCTGACGTTAAACCCCATCAATTTATCGTGTTTGCATTTTAATGTTTATATTATAGTAGTAATAAAAAAAATCATGTTATTCTGTTTGTCGTGTTTGCATCAGTCCTCCTCATTAACTCTTTCTATGCGGTAGCTAAAGACTGGCTTGATATCTTCAATTGATTCAGTCTAATTCGATGCTTTGATAAGTCATATAGCAAGTGAAAGTTTCAATTCGTCCATTCAGGTATTATTTCCATTTAATTTGGCTTTCTATAATTTGACATTTTGTATATTTTGCAAAGCACTGTATTTGTTTTGCAGGAAATCAATACTTATTACTGAACATGTTTTCCAATGGTAAAACTGCATCAAGTGTGTGCTGGTAGCATAAAATAAGGTATTAAACCTACTCACTAGGCATAATTCTGGTATAAGCTATGTGAACTTAAAGTATGAAATAAATGTCTTATATCATAAATTACATATATCCGCTTCCGTCGTTTGTTTCAGTGCAACTTCTTCTGCTTTTTGTTTCTGTAAGATTCCTGCCAGTTAAATTTATTGTGAATTATGCAATATACAATGACAGTAGCCTTTTCTATAGCAAAACAATTTATTCATAGAGAGTATGTCATGGTTTGTATTGCATGTCTCTCCTGCACATTTTTGGCCTAAACTTTAAGCATATATGTTGCATGAAAATTTATATGCCTATTAGAGATATCAGTCATTGTTTTGCTTGCATATCAATTTTGCACATTTACGGATGACCATATAAATATATATTGTGTTAGTTTATTCACCGATTAGGTTTAAATTTTGGTTACATGCTTATATTGTTTGCAAGTTTATAATATGCCAATGTAATTAGTTTTGCTTAATGATTAAGTACGTAGTAATATAAATATGTGTACTGTTTTTTCCATCAAAATTTACTTCAGCTGACACCTCATAAATGTGCAAATTTTTTGTTGGTAAGTCAGCATTTAGTGCCTATGTCCGATTAGTGATTAAGGAATGTATTTTGACTCAGAATTGTTTACTAACGTTTGAGAAGCCTTTTTCAAAGGATCAGATAACTTTTTATTTAGTTGTCTCTTTTATTGTAATATTACTACTTTCAAAAGATTTACATAAGATAATAACGGATAAGGTAGTTTAATATGAAAGAGAATTGGTTTCCAATTTGATTGTTTGTACTAAGTGATAAATAAAACGTCATTTGTTTGGCAATATGTAGTGATGAGGACACAACTTAAAGATAAACATACTTTGTAATATGTTATTTCACCGCTTCTATTGTTATAACTTCTATGCATCACGCTTTTAATTGATTATGTGCGCGATGCTAATTACAATCAGCCACTTCTGATTAAATACCCATGACGCTAATTACAATCAGTCACTTTTGATTATATGCCCCTTTTTTATTGCATATATAATGTACTGGGATTAATTCCCTTAATTATTGTTTTGCTTTCATTCAGTTTTATATGTCAAAGAAAAATGGTTATCAAACTTAAGGAGAGAGCTGCAAAGAAGGGAATGCATGAATAGCAAGATCCCATTCTTAAAAAGGTGCTAACTTCGAATCATGTTTCTCTTTTCTCCCTAAAATTGCCTGAAGTATTCTAATTTCAATCGAATACCTTAAGAAAATAAAATTGTGCATCCACAAAAGTGACACTATAAGCTTTGTTGTTTATTAAAGAATATCATCAGTTTATAGGGATAAATCAGTCTTTTTTAAATTAAGTAATAGATTCGTTAGTTTCAAATATTTAAGTTTGATAATAGCATGAATCATTCGATATACAAAGGCGTGGTTTTAGGGGTCTTAACTCAATGGAGCATGAAGCCTTCCAATATATAAAAGCATTGTTCTCTGTTTTAGTTTCTTTGTACTGATCAGGTAAAGAGATGTCATTTTAACGATTATTCATTTCCATGTGTACACCAGTAAGAAATGAAGTACATATGTATTATATAGAATACTACATATTAGTTGCAACTGCATTTACATGAAATTTGCAAATGATATAATGGTTTCATTATAAGTTCATTTATCATTGGCTTTTCACCACAAGTTTTTACATCTCATTTCTTTGTTTCTATACTTCATCAAGTTCGAGCATTTATTCATTACAACAAAACTGTTCTTACATTATATTTATAGGAAAGAAGAAAATAGTGAGTTGATTAATGGTTGATGGGCAAGTGAATACACAAATTAAATGCAACGAGCTTGGAAACCAGAAATTTATGGTTTTTTGCTGTGATGTAGATATCTCTCCATTTGATGTGACATATACTAAGGGTAAAGATTTCCATTTTTGTCATTTTAAATTTATGAAGTATGTTTATTTTTCTTCTTTGGTTTCTATTCTTCATGTTCCAAATATTTGGAAATGCATTTTCCGTATGATAGGAATTATGATGTAGAAAATAAAATTAGCTAGGATTCTTATTCACAATCATTTTCATTTTAGTCCATCCTTGGTGTGAATTGAAAACATCCTTCGAACTTCTCTTAGACAACCTAGAAAATTGAATGCATGATTGATATAGATTAATTTATGCTTAATATATGAGTATATTATGTAGTTTTTTTGGCATTTTATTTATCTTAAACCATATAGTTGTATATTTTTAGTCATAAGAACAAAATTGTTCTTACATTATATTTGTAGGAAAGAAGAAAATAGTGAGTAGACCAATGGTTAATGGGAAAGTGAATACACACATGCAGCAAGCTTGGAAACCAAAAATTCATGGTTTTTTGCTGTGACGTAGATATCACTCCATTTGATGTGACATACACTGAGGGTAAAGATTTTCATTTTTTTCATTTCAAATTTATGAATTACACATCTTTTTTTCTTTAGTTTCTATTCCTCATGTTCGAAATAGTTGGAAATGCATTTTCCGTATGATAGGAACTATGATGTAGAAAATAAAATTAGCTAGGAATCTTATTCATAATCGTTTTCATTTTGGTCCATCCTTAATGTGATATAAAAACATCCTTCTCATTCCTCTTAGACAACCTAGAAAATGAATGCATGATTCATATGGATTAATTTATGCCTAATATTTGAGCATATTATGTAGCTTTTTTTTGGCTTTTTATTTATCTTAAACTATACAGTTGTATATTTTTAAAAATGATTAACATCAGTTGTTCCAAAAATACCACCTGTCCTTCATTCTTCAAAAGTTTTTCGACCACATTTTCTGTTGCAAGACTATTGAAGTTGTTATTAGTTAAACATATTCTGTAGCAGTTCACTGTATACTATCCATCAAAATTATGCCGTTAACAGCTATATATGAGTATGATTCTCCCCGTATTGCTTCCAAATCTGATGCCTATGGAAGAAAAGACAATTTGATTAAAATATTGTGCCATATTTTTAGTAACTATTCGAATTCGCACCAATGGTGTTTGATGTATACCTATGTCTCATCGGCAGTTCACACATTATACATGTAAGAATATACCACTAAGGCTGATTCATATAGCGTTAAATCACTTTACCTGATTTTGAGTTCCAACATCAACTTCAGTAAGCCAAATGAACACTCCGGTTCTTACGACTGTGTCCAAAGTTGACCTTATAAGCAACATTAGGATCAATAAAATGTCCCTCCAACCTTATGGACAACTTCCGTTGTAGGATTGTATCTCTTCAGTTTTTTCAAATATTTATGGGGTATTGACAATGTGTCCTCTGAGTTTTTAGAACACTGTATTTGTGAACATACGTATGCTTCTATCCGTCTGACTGGCTTCCTTTTAATATTTTGCTGAAAGCATCCTTTCTGAAATATTCTTCAAAATTCCAAATTGAAGGTTTTCATAAGCAACATCCAAACCAAAGACCTGACATTTATACCTTGACACAAGTGAATTTAATCTGGAGTCGACTGCGACTAAGATGATCAGTGGGCAAGGAGGTGACCCTTTTCATTTGATATTTGGAGTAATCCTACAAAATGTAATGACCTTTGACTTCTGTAACTATTTGAAAATTGTTAACTATCATTATGTTCATTATGTTGATGTTTTTATAGATTTTCTTAAGATTTTCTATTTTTACTTCTTTTTTTAACTTTCTCAAGTGATTTCAATTTTTTGAATTCTTCCTTTTTCTCTTTTTTTACTTTCTTTGGTTACTTACATCCTCTGGACTTCTTAATATAACTTATTAGCTCTGTGTAATATATGAAAATATTTGTATTTTACATGCTTAGTAAAGGTATTTTTCTAATGATTCACCATGTATAATTTTCTTTATGTTCCTTCTATTTTTGCCAATTACCTCAGACATGGACTTCTGGAAGGTGTTTAACTTCACTAACTGTTCTAAATTTCAACTTCTTACTAAGGTAAAGGCATACACTATATTATTTCACCACATATTTGTGGGCTACTTTCAAAGGCAACCTTTTAATATACATCTACTATCTTCCCATCTATATTGAGTGAAGAATAAGCATGACGTTAAATTTATTCGCTGTTACTCATGGAAAATTTTGTTGCTTGCAGGTTGGTCTTGATGTTGTGGGAAATCATTACAGTGTTGGATGACATACAACTGACGAGTAGGCTTTAGTGCAGTTTACTGAGTTACATTGTACTAATTTATATTATATTTTAAGCAATTCTGGGTTTAATGAATTAGAAAAAAACCATATGACGGTTTTTATTTGAATATATAATGTTGCGGCTGCTTAACGATTTTGTTACATTCAGTGTTGTTTTGACACATGTTCATTACGGATGTCTCTGAAATTGAAAGTTCAATACATATTTCAAACCATGTTGTATTTCAGATCTGGAATTAAATATAAACATACAAAATATATGAACTCAGGCTGTTATATGATTTGGTTGTTCTGGTGCATGTACACCTTTGACTTTAGTTTCTCGATCATTTCCGCCGTGTATAAATCTAAATCGATGCTTGCTTTATGCCTATAGGATGGGATGCCCCATGGTTTTTATGTATTTTAGTAGTTGTTGTGCACATGCTGACATGCACAGGTGGCTATAATACTCCAACCATTTGACTTTAGTTTTGTTAACGTCGCTTGACTTTAGTTTTAATTACTCTGAATCATTGCTATAATATCACTGTGATTCTATACACCAAGTGAACCATCATGGATTCATAAACTTCAACTATTGATAATAATAAAATTACTGCCTTTGATTTTTCATTTTTAGTTTTGGATTTTCGTCCATACAAAAGTGCATATGACGCATGTATATTCTAGAAAAACGACAGAAATGAAAAATAAAACAGATATAAAATAAAATAAATTTAATTTAATTTTTGTGTTTTGAAAAATAAAAGAAGCAAGAGAAACAACCTTCCATCCTCACCTTCGTCTTTCTTTCACCCTTTTTGTTGTCCTTTAATTCTTCTCATATTTTGCAAATAGTTTGAAGATGTAGAACGCAAAATGCATAACGAAACAAAATAAGCTCATAGTTTCTTACACATTGTGATTTGCGCCTTTTTTAGGTAATGAAGTTTTTTTAAATAATTCCCAACAAATTGGATGAATAACATTCTGTTAATTTTATATTTCCAAACTATAACTACCAGCAATGTTGCTGCTTAATATTTACTATGATTACCAACTTATAAATCATTTGTAAAAAAATATTTTGTAAAAAAATATATTTCCAAAAATCATCAAAAAACTAATTTCACAAACCCGTGTGCGAAGCACGGGTCCACACTAGTATTTAATAGAGATCAATCACACAGACTAAAATCCAATGTCAGACACACAGTCCATTTACAAGTCCGTTCTGGGTCTGAACGAAACCGGAGGCACCTAGTACCCCGCATATCCATCGATCTCCAAGCACGTCTGGACGATCACCAACTGTTTCCATCTTCTTGGGTGTACAGCCCAATCAAGATCATCAGTAATCACCCAAACGACGTGAAGACCTCCGGTCTTCGACCATCGTCTTCATCTTCGAATTATCGTCGTATCAGTTATTCAGAATGGGATAAACCCGGTCTTTCTGAATAACTCACGTATATTTTAGATAAGTGTTACACAAACACAACATACGCCTCATTCCAATTCATCAGTCACTAACCGTAAATTAATGAAGAGAATAATTCCCCAAATATTAACCCCGAAGGCCGAAACCAACATCAGATCAATATCCAGAAAACCATTCTGCTTAGCTAACCGACAGTTAGTTTCTGATTTCACATTCATAGGGAAAGGTTCCCATTAATTTTATCCAAGATAAATTACTGAATTTATTCTCTAATTTATTTTTGAATATCAATTCAAACTAGTCGGGATTAGCGAACCTTACCGAAGTAATCATTTGTTTTAATTTCCCAATCCCAACCTATTCATCCCATGAAGTAAAACGGGTCTCACTTCATATCTAACACCACGGTGTTATCGGTAAATTTAATTACCGTTTCACATTTAAATCTAATTAAAGATTTAACTATCGCCTGGAGCAAAACTGGTGATACTCCATTCTCGATCTTTCCAATCTAATTAAAGATTCATTAAAACTCTACTTAGTTTTAATCTTTGGCTGGGTTAAAGAATCAGTGTCATTTAAAAACATGGTTCACGGTAAACCCAAAATCACCTTCCATCAATTATCGGGTTAAAGAACGAGTGTTATTTAAAACACCGTCCACGATAAACCCAAAAATCAATATCGATTCAATTCCAATTAAATATTATTTAATTGGTACACTTCATTAAATCTAAATAAAAAGATTTAATCTTTTCTCAACTGGGTTCAAGAACAGTGTTAGTGAAGACACCATTCACGACAAACCCAAATCACATTTGATATTCAATACAAGGCTCTGAATAGAAAATATATCGGCTTATATTCAATATCAAATTCTACGACTAACAAATGTCGTATTGGAAATAACGATATAAATATATATCTTTCAAATTTCCATAACAACATCTGTATAATCACGAATTCCAACATCGAAATATTCCGAAGACAATTTCGATTCAAATCCACTCCAATGTAATCATTGGAAATTCTGATTATTTTTAAAACCCTTTCGAATTCAATTTATTTATTTAAAAATAAATAGAATTATAATGATAGTTCAAAACTAGTTTACTTCGATAAAAATCTATTTTTATCTTTTCAAATATGGAGTTTTTCATCCTAATTCTTCTCTAATCATTTCTTATGATTTTACACAAATTATTACTATTTTTAATAATTTTATCAAGGCCCGTACAGTCGATTTCCATCAATGGCCATCGAACTGCACTTACAGCGACCTTTTTCAAATTTGATTTGGACATAATTCCAAATCCAACCGTTAGATTTCTAATTTCTAATATTCGTTAGAAAGCTCTTTTCGATACGAACCCAACGGTTCCGGTTTTAGGAGAATCCGACGGTCGGATCTCCCGTAATGTCCGTTTGAAATAAATGGTCGAAATTCGCGAACTGCCGCGGTGCGGCGCGTTCTATTCAGGCCATTATATTATATATATAATATATATTTCGTCGATTTCTATTTAAAACGAATTATATAAATAGTTTTGAATTCGTTTCAAAAACATTTTCAACTTCCATTTCAATTCAAATCAAAATTGAATTCTTCTTTATAAATTCGTTTTAAAATTCATTTCTATTCAATTCAAATTTCAATTCATTTTGAATTCATTTCAATTCGCTTTCAATTCAATTTGATTTCATTTACAATTAATTTCATTTCGAAATCGTTTTCAATTCAATTCATTTCGAAATCGTTTTCAATTCAATTCATTTCGAAATCGTTTTCAATTCAATTCATTTCGAAATCGTTCTCAATTCAATTCATTTCGAAATCGTTTTCAATTCAATTCAATTCAGTTCAATTCATTTCGAAATCTTTTTCAATTCAATTCATTTCGAAATCGTTTTCAATTCAATTCATTTCGAAATCGTTTTCAATTCAATTCATTTCGAAATCGTTATATATTCAATTCAATTCAATTCATTCCGAAATCTTTTTCAATTCAATTCATTTCGAAATCGTTTTCAATTCAATTCATTTCGAAATCGTTATATATTCAATTCATTTCGAAATCGTTATATATTCAATTCATTTCGAAATCGTTATATATTCAATTCATTTCGAAATCGTTATATATTCAATTCATTTCGAAATCGTTATATATTCAATTCATTTTGAAATGAATAAAATCGATATAAATATCGTTCACGTCAAAATGGCGTCAATCTAACCAACACGGCTTCATATATTTCTATTTTCAAATATTCTATTCAATAAATGAATATTTATTTTTGTCAACACACGACTAATCTCAACGAATGAGTACTGTCCACGTGTGACAATTTTTGTTAAATTATTTCGTTCAACACATGACTAATCTCAACGGATGAGTACAGTCAACACATGAACCTTTTTTTTATATTGATAAAGATGCAAATTTTATTATTAAAATATTTCGTTCAACACATGACTAATCTCAACGGATGAGTACAGTCAACACATGAACTTTTATTTTATAATATTCTTTATTTTCTAAATTGGAATGAGGCCCAATCAATCACCATATAAAATTAATTATATGGATTTTCATACAACACATGTATATAATAGCATTGAAAAATAATCAACCATCAACCAAAGTGCACTACACTGTATAAGCATCAAATATAGATATCTAACGCTTATAACAGCCTATCAATCAATCGATCGACATATTTAATCTGTCAGGATGAGTGAACTTCAAATTTCATCCCAACACCCGTGTAGGGTTTCAAACAATCAAACATAGATTTTATTCATGCAGTTGGGCGATGTGTAAAATTTATCGACCCAATCAATGTCCTTCAAATAGGTGTACATAAACAAACCGTCTGGTTTGTAAATGAATATTTTATTTTATTCACTTTCACGTTAAAAATTATATTTTTAACGATAAAATATTTTATTTCAACATATGAATCTCTATTCAGCTCATTCTTTAAATAAGATGATATTTTTATTTTTCTAATTGATTTTAGAAAATTTCGGCGGCATAACGGCACGATACTAGAAACGGGACGAGGCCTAGCCTTATCCCCGGTCTAGTGAAGGCCAACGCCATTCACACATCAATCAATCCATTCATTTCACCAAACAATTCAATTTCACCAAACAATTCAATTTCAAATCAAATCATCTAACTAATCTATGCAACCAAACAAACAAGTCCATGGTCTGTGGACGATTGTGTCGGGTGCTACTAAGCACCGTCTGCATCCTAGTATATATATGACTAGAAAAGAAATTGAAGAGTGAGAAATTCTCACCGATAGCTATCCCGATTCCACGTCTCTTCTAATGTAGAAGTCTTCGTCATTCTCGGCTTTTGTCGCTTTCGTTGCCCGTATTCACTACATATGTAAAAATCATATTTTTACTTCGCTATTCAATATAGAAAAATCGAATTTTTACTTCGCTATTCAATATATAAAAATCGAATTTTTACTTCGATGTTCAATATATAAAAATCATATTTTTACTATCCTGCTCTATAAAAAGATTTCGCCTTTCTATAATATAAAAATTATATTTCCCTCGAAGTAAAAATCATATTTTTACTTCACTACTCATCTCAAAATATCGTCTTTTCATATCTAAAAATATAATCTTTTATAGTAAAAAAAAATCACTTCTTTTATATTTTAAAAATCACGTCTTTTGCCTTTTTACATATAAAGATCTCGCCTTTTTAAACTTATAGATGTCGCCTTTTCAAAAATAATTTTATTAAGCTATATATATATTAAAGGTTATATTTTTATCAAGCTTTACAGTTTTAAAAAAAAAATCTTTACAGTTTTAAAAATAATATCTTTACAGTTTTAAAGTAAATAAAAAAAATCAGTTTTAAAGTAAATAAAAAAATCAGTTTTAAAGTAAATAAATTAAAAAAAAATCAGTGAACTTACGGGGGGGGGGGGGGGGGGGGCTTTGGAGAGCTGGAGGCGGCGAAATGGGGTGGTGGTCGCGGTCAGGGAGTGGCGGCGGTTCGGTTGGCTAGGGCTTCGATGGGGCTTAGGGGGAAAAGAGAACGGCGGCATCGATTGGGAAGAGGGAGAATGGAGGGGAAGCACCAGTCAATCGACGGTGGCAAGCGGCGTGGGGCGAAGGCGGCGGCGGTAGCGTGGGCGTCGAGGTCTGGGTGAAAAGGCGATTGGTTTTATTTTTATTCTTTCTGTTTTGAAATGAATCGAACGGGGGGGGGGGGGGGGCAGATGAGTTATAGAGGGGAGAGAAAGGGTTTATTTTATTTTTTTAATATTTAACTTTCCACAAAAAGCAACTTTTATTTTCGACCTCAAAACGAGGCCCACAGCCTGTCGTCCCTAGCGTTTTACCCCCATTCCGAACACAATGGGATATGTATCGCAAGCTGATATGATCGTTTGAATCAGTTTCCGTTGAAATCCACATATAACTCTATATATTGAATTTGAACGCGCATTTCAATTTACCGGGGTCACATACTAACTAGAAAAATTCCAGAAAAATATTTTCTAGCTTCGTATTGATGATACGGTCCTAACAAAACTAGTTTCGTCGAATTCTGAGACCGTTGGAAAAATGGCCATTTTCCAGTCGATTAAAATCAACTGAAACTGGTCAAATGCGTTTTCCTTTGCCATGCTCACATATTGATTCGAAAAATTATGAAATTTGGAATCAAGCAATAACTTGACATCGCGGATCCAACAAAAGTGGTTTCGTCGAAATCCGAGGTCGTTTGCAAAATTTCCATTTTTAAGGGCCTGAATTCCATAGCGACTATTCAGAATTTTCAACTGGACATATCTTTTGATTCCCGCTATGAAACTTCGATTTTTCGGATTCGTTGGAAAGATATCATCAATTAGATCCTAATGTTTTTGGTTTCGTTAAAATCCGGATTGTTTTGCACCCGGTACATTCAATTGAAGTTTGAAATCAAATTATCGAACTACCGCGCCATTTTATATTCTATTTATAATTATATATAAATATTTATATTCTAACGACGGCGTATATAATATATTCGTTCGGATTATATTCAAAATAAATTTTTCGTCGATATTATTTAAAATAATTCATTTTAGATATTCAAAATTCGCTAAAACCGCCAAAATAAAAATTTTAAACTGGCTCAGATTTTCCGGGTTGTTACAATCTCCCCCACTTAAAACTTTTCGTCCCCGAAAAGGAACAAAGTCGAAAGTGGTTTGCTTAATCAACTCTACGTTCGATCCGGCTTCCATTCTCCAACTTTTCAGTTTCTGAAAATTTCAAATTTTCAAAAATTTGGCTAACACCCTAAATTTTCGAAAAATTTCGCCATAACCTCCCCTGCACCGGGAGCATCGGGGAATTTCAGATAGCTTCCCCGGTCCTTCTAATCTCAAAAAGAAAAAGCCAAGCGGCTAGCCAATAGGCTCATAAAATCATCATCACCCAAACAAAACAGTAAATTATGTAGTAAACATGTACCTATTTGTCGGGCAAACAAATTTTATTCTCTGCTCTAGCCTCCTTGCTATGACCTGTTCAATGTAAGTATATGTATATGCAAGGAAATGCGACCAATTCTCAATATAAGTCAATATTGGATTCAATTAGGCATAATGGTTCAAAATTATCAAACAAATAAACAAACAACACAAACATCAATCAATTAGTGAATTAGAGTTTCAAATTCATAATTTTGATATATATACAAAAATCATGTTTTTGATGCCAATTCACAACAATGTGTCCTAGCTATATATATAGGTTTTGGTTCTCACACCAGTCTGATGGAAATATATAGGTATCACACCTTCGTCACTCGAAAATAATGCTGATGATATTTCGAACCACCATCAGAACATCTCTGGGCTACTAGAGTGCGGTCCTATATCTATCTAGTATATTAAAACTTCGAATATACGTTCATGACGCGTATATGCAAAATCTTTATATATTGGAATGTCCATATTCAAAATAAATAAATAATCAAATACGTTTAAAACGATTTAAATTTTCAAAACAAAATTGTTTTCATTTGAAAAATATACTCTTCACACTCGTTCTAGGATACTACTGATCCTATCTCTAACAAGTCATTCTAATTGGATATTACTAATCCAATATCCGATGAATTCTTTCGTATGGTTCTAATGTGTCTTGTTCTCGAGCTCTGTAAACCAAAGCTCTGATACCAAATGTGACGGCCGGGAATTTCGCTCGATCCGAATCAGTCATTAAACCGATCTAGACCGCTCGAAACCCCTGATCGTTGAGAACAGGACAAAACAGAACACAAACAGAAGAACATTTCATTGTATATTACAACAATGCATCATATTACAAGAATATACAGAGTATAAACAAATAAATATTACACAGAAATATCAGAGATTCAAATTACATTTAAATACATCGCAGTGGAAAATAATACAATACACAACTATAAGAGATATACGGATACAAAGCTTTCCGGATATCATTCCAGCTGTAAACCAGGATCCTATAAATATAAATCTGCAAAACCAAAACTACTAGCTGCCCGTGTTGAAAATAAGGGCACCCAGAGTTTAGGTTAAAACAATAAACTCCAAGTCAGTCATGTAACTGGTGTGAGAACTAAAATAGTTGTAAATCTTTATTTTAAAGATAGGTAAATCAAGGGACCACGCCTTATAACACGGAACGGGTTTCCTCTCAAGAATACCAGTGCATATAAGTAAACAACGCAATGCTTTTCTAAAAATGAAGCTATTATAAGACCCAGGTCCCATCACACAATGCAACGCAGCCGAGGATAGGGTTTTCCCTTATAATAGCCAAACATGCTTAATACGTTTAAAACAAATCATTTGATACTACTATAAGTGCATAGTGTATAAACAACTTCAAATCATAAGTATCAATCATAGGCGGCATAAGTGCCCCATCCCACTATGTCGCCATACTAGGCTCTACAAATAAAACCGCAAATGTAACGTATTTGGAAATTGGATTTCCATCTATGAACCAAGGCAAAAGATAGTCCTCAACCGATTCGAGACTGCCTAGCCCGAGTCTCAGGATCAGAGCTCGAGTGACCCTAGGAGCGACAGGGCCGGTCCATCGATGTGGATTAAAATGCCTGAACACTACGTTTCCCCGCCCTTTGGGGCGTAAATGAGCCAACTAAATGACTCCATCGGTTCGAGAACGACCGATCAATCCGAGGCGCCTCGCAACAGCAACAACCACATAAGTCAAACTCGTCAGGGCGTGTAAAACCACTGACGCCACTTCTAACTAGGAAGAAACGCATGCCCTCCCTGAGGTCCGTCTCCCGTTTTTGGTTCATACCGGGTGTGAAACTCACGAAGTAAACGTTACACAAAGCTACGCCACAAAGGCCGTGCTTTGATCATCACCACAAGACTCTGCTTTTCAACAGAAGCCTCGATCAATTGCCACTTAGGCATGCCACACAGGCAATTCACTCCATGCGTTTGATATCCATCAATATATAACCCCTGAGCTCGTACGTCTCAGAGAAGGGCGTTAAGCAAGAGAATACATTCTCCGCCGCCAAACAGATATATATTTAATAGAGATCAATCACACGGACTAAAATCCAATGTCAGACACACAGTCCATTTACAAGTCCGTTCTGGGTCTGAACGAAACCGGAGGCACCTAGTACCCCGCATATCCATCGATCTCCAAGCACGTCTGGACGATCACCAACTGTTTCCATCTTCTTGGGTGTACAGCCCAATCAAGATCATCAGTAATCACCCAAACGACGTGAAGACCTCCGGTCTTCGACCATCGTCTTCATCTTCGACATATCGTCGTATTAGTTATTCAGAATGGGATAAACCCGGTCATTCTGAATAACTCACGTATATTTTAGATAAGTGTTACACAAACACAACATACGCCTCATTCCAATTCATCAGTCACTAACCGTAAATTAATCAAGAGAATAATTCCCCAAATATTAACCCCGAAGGCCGAAACCAACATCAGATCAATATCCAGAAAACCATTCTGCTTAGCTAACCGACAGTTAGTTTCTGATTTCACATTCACAGGGAAAGGTTCCCATTAATTTTATCCAAGATAAATTCCTGAATTTATTCTCTAATTTATTTTTGAATATCAATTCAAACTAGTCGGGATTAGCGAACATTACCGAAGTAATCATTTGTTTTAATTTCCCAATCCCAACCTATTCATCCCATGAAGTAAAACGGGTCTCACTTCATATCTAACACCACGGTGTTATCGGTAAATTTAATTACCATTTCACGTTTAAATCTAATTAAAGATTTAACAATCGCCTGGAGCAAAACTGGTGATACTCCATTCTCGATCTTTCCAATCTAATTAAAGATTCATTAAAACTCTACTTAGTTTTAATCTTTGGCTGGGTTAAAGAATCAGTGTCATTTAAAAACACGGTTCACGGTAAACCCAAAATCACCTTCCATCAATTATCGGGTTAAAGAACGAGTGTTATTTAAAACACAGTCCACGATAAACCCAAAAATCAATATCGATTCAATTCCAATTAAATATTATTTAATTGGTACACTTCATTAAATCTAAATAAAAAGATTTAATCTTTTCTCAACTGGGTTCAAGAACAGTGTTAGTGAAGACACCATTCACGACAAACCCAAATCACATTTGATATTCAATACAAGGCTCTGAATAGAAAATATATCGGCTTATATTCAATATCAAATTCTACGACTAACAAATGTCGTATTGGAAATAACGATATAAATATATATCTTTCAAATTTCCATAACAACATCTGTATAATCACGAATTCCAACATCGAAATATTCCGAAGACAATTTCGATTCAAATCCACTCCAATGCAATCATTGGAAATTCTGGTTATTTTTAAAACCCTTTCAAATTCAATTTATTTATTTAAAAATAAATAGAATTATAATTCTAGTTCAAAACTAGTTTACTTCGATAAAAATCTATTTTTATCTTTTCAAATATGGATTTTTTCATCCCAATTCTTCTCTAATCATTTCTTATGATTTTACACAAATTATTACTATTTTTAATAATTTTATCAAGGCCCGTACAGTCGATTTCCATCAATGGCCATCGAACTGCACTTACAACGACCTTTTTCAAATTTGATTTGGACATAATTCCAAATCCAACCGTTAGATTTCTAATTTCTAATATTCTTTAGAAAGCTCTTTTCGATACGAACCCAACGGTTCCAGTTTTAGGAGAATCCGACGGTCGGATCTCCCGTAATGTCCGTTTGAAATAAATGGTCGAAATTCGCGAACTACCGTGGCGCGGCGCGTTCTATTCAGGCCATTATATTATATATATATAATATATATTTCATCGATTTCTATTTAAAACGAATTATATAAATAGTTTTGAATTCGTTTCAAAAACATTTTCAACTTCCATTTCAATTCAAATCAAAATTGAATTCTTCTTTATAAATTCGTTTTAAAATTTATTTCTATTCAATTCAAATTTCAATTCATTTTGAATTCATTTTAATTCGCTTTCAATTCAATTTGAAATCGTTTACAATTCATTTCATTTCGAAATCGTTTTCAATTCAATTCATTTCGAAATCGTTTTCAATTCAATTCATTTCGAAATCGTTTTCAATTCAATTCATTTCGAAATCGTTTTCAATTCAATTCATTTCGAAATCGTTTTCAATTCAATTCAATTCAATTCATTTCGAAATCTTTTTCAATTCAATTCATTTCGAAATCGTTTTCAATTCAATTCATTTCGAAATCGTTTTCAATTCAATTCATTTCGAAATCGTTATATATTCAATTCAATTCAATTCAATTCAATTCATTTCGAAATCTTTTTCAATTCAATTCATTTCGAAATCGTTTTCAATTCAATTCATTTCGAAATCATTTTCAATTCATTTCGAAATCGTTATATATTGAATTCATTTCGAAATCGTTATATATTCAATTCATTTCGAAATCGTTATATATTCAATTCATTTCGAAATCGTTATATATTCAATTCATTTCGAAATGAATAAAATCGATATAAATATCGTTCACGTCAAAATGGCGTCAATCTGACCAACACGGCTTCATATATTTCTATTTTCAAATATTCTATTCAATAAATGAATATTTATTTTTGTCCACACACGACTAATCTCAACGAATGAGTACTGTCCACGTGTGACAATTTTTGTTAAATTATTTCGTTCAACACATGACTAATCTCAATGGATGAGTACAGTCAACACATGAACCTTTATTTTATATTGATAAAGATGCAAATTTTATTATTAAAATATTTCGTTCAACACATGACTAATCTCAACGGATGAGTACAGTCAACACATGAACTTTTATTTTATAATATTCTTTATTTTCTAAATTGGAATGAGGCCCAATCAATCACCATATAAAATTAAGGGTGCGTTTTTTACAGGTCCCTATTAAGTTTCAAAATATAAAAAAAACCCGGTGATAAACATAATATAGAATACATCCCTATTTTTGAACTTCCGCTAAAAAAATTCCAGATCTACCCTTATACACCTAAAAAACTATCCAACAACTGTTTGTCCTCATTTACTCAGTCAATCGCTCCTATTATCTCGCCCATAAACCTAAATCAACAATTCTGGAAAACAGTCGTTCAATCCAACAGCAATTTTTTTATTACTTTTTTTTATTTTTACGAAAAACTAGACAACTATATAAAAAATATATTACATAAAATGATTTTTTTATTACTTTTTTTTATTTTTTTTAAAAAAAACTAGACAATTATATACATATATTACGTAAAATTGCATACATTTATGCAACTAAGTGTAATAATTGCATGCATATATTAATATTATGCAGAAAATAAATTATTAGTTTTGCGTAGCTAAGTGAAATAATTGCATACATATACAGAACTGTACTGCGTAATTGCTGGAACAAAAAAAATGACAAAAAAGTAAAAACATATAATTATAACAAGATGCTTATATATATATATATGCAAATAACAGAAACATGTGCATACTTACATGAAAAATTTCATAACATTTACATGTACTACATCAAAAAATAAGTACAGACCACATTTACATGTACTACATCAAAAATTTCAAAACAATTACAAAGCAGAGATGACGGCCTTTTGAAGAACAAATAATTTTGTTAAGACCCAGCTTATTGCACAAACCACATCTAGTAGTCTCTGTAGAAACACATGCAGATTTCAATCAGTTGGAAAAGGATGGACGACCAATCTTCAACAACACGATAACACCAATATCTGCCGGAACACTGTTATATAAAAAAAGAAAATCAACTTTAGTAGGCTTAATGTGCAGTAACCTAAATTAAAAAAAATTGCTTCAGAATAATATAAATACATGCGTACAGTTCATCAAAATAACAATAATTTCTGAATATTTATATGCAAGTATTCCAGATATATGCATAGAAATATGAATATATTTGTAAAATAATATGTTTTTCGGTTTGTTTGATAAAAAATTGCATACATATATGCATATATTAAAAATAGCTGCATATTTGTCCGCAACTTTTTATCAGAAGTTCAGCAAAAATCAGATATTTTCCTATATCTTACACAATAATTTCTAAATATTTATATGCAAGTATTCCAGATATATGCATAGAAATATGAATATATTTGTAAAATAATATGTTCTTCTGTTTGTTTGATAAAAAACTACATACATATATGCAAATATTAAGAATAGCTGCATATATGTCCGCAACTTTTCATCAGAAGTTCAACAATATTCAAAGATATTTTCCTACATCTATATGCAAGTATTCCAGATATATGCATAGAAATATGAATATATTTGTAAAATAATATGTTCTTCTGTTTGTTTGATAAAAAACTGCATACATATATGCAAATATTAAGAATAGCTGCATATATGTCCGCAACTTTTCATCAGAAGTTCAGCAAAATTCAAAGATATTTTCCTACATCTTACAGATCGCGATTTTGAATGTTTTTCTGTTTGCATTTTCATCAAAAATTGCATACATATATGCATATATTTAAGAATAGCTGCATAATTGTCCGCAACTTTTTAACAGAAATTCAGCAAGAATCAACCATGTTGCAAAAGAAAATTTTAAAACTGTATACACTCTCAATTAAAACACACATTACAAATTGTCATTCCAGGGAGTTGTCGAATGAGTTTTACAGACTGAAAAAATAAATATAGTGACATACAAATAAAATTAAAACATAGTCAAATGATTGAATTACTAGCCGCCCAAAAAGACTAGAAGAATACCTTTCGCTGAAATCACTTCGTTGTCGCGCCCGTCTGCCTGGATTGCTAATCTCTCCTTCTATGCAAATTGAAATCCAAATCGCTTGACTGGATTCGATGCAATGCCTGCCAGAATCACTGGAATCGCTGCTGACTCTTCGCTAGAACCAAAAATTGAACGCGATAAGAATTTTGGGGATTAAGGGGTTTCGGTTGAAGGAGGAAGCAGCCACCGATTAGAGGCCATCAATTTCGTTGGAGCCGCCGCCGCCATGAAGAACGAATTTTAGGTTTCTGGAAAAGAAAAAAAAAGTAAATACGTAATGAATAGATCCAACCTAGCTAAATACGGCGTGAATTAAGAAAAAGGGCACTTTTGTAAAAATACCAGCCGCTGTTTGAAATTAGGGATGTAATTTATATGTTTTGAAACAGGAGGATGTGAGCCTAATTAAGTTTGCTTTTAGGGATGTGTGCCTAATTTTCACTAAAATTAATTATATGGATTTTCATACAACACATGTATATAATAGCATTGAAAAATAATCAACCATCAACCAAAGTGCACTACACTGTATAAGCATCAAATATAGATATCTAACGCTTATAACAGCCTGTCAATCAATTGATCGACATATTTAATCTATCAGCATGAGTGAACTTCAAATTTCATCCCAACACCCGTGTAGGGTTTCAAACAATCAAACACAGATTTTATTCGTGCAGTTGGGCGATGTGTAAAATTTATCGACCCAATCAATGTCCTTCAAATAGGTGTACATAAACAAACCGTCTGGTTTGTAAATGAATATTTTATTTTATTCACTTTCACGTTAAAAATTATATTTTTAACGATAAAATATTTTATTTCAACATATGAATCTCTATTCAACTCATTCTTTAAATAAGATGATATTTTTATTTTTCTAATTGATTTTAGAAAATTTCGGCGGCATAACGGCACGATACTAGAAACGGGACGAGGCCTAGCCTTATCCCCGGTCTAGTGAAGGCCCACGCCATTCACACATCAATCAATCCATTCATTTCACCAAACAATTCAATTTCACCAAAATCATCTAACTAATCTATGCAACCAAACAAACAAGTCCATGGTCTGTGGACGATTGTGTCGGGTGCTACTAAGCACCGTCTGCATCCTAGTATATATATATGACTAGAAAAGAAATTGAAGAGTGAGAAATTCTCACCGATAGCTATCCCGATTCCACGTCTCTTCTAATGTAGAAGTCTTCGTCATTCTCGGCTTTTGTCGCTTTCGTTGCCCGTATTCACTACATATGTAAAAATCACATTTTTACTTCGCTATTCAATATAGAAAAATCGAATTTTTACTTCGCTATTCAATATATAAAAATCGAATTTTTACTTCGATGTTCAATATATAAAAATCATATTTTTACTATCCTGCTCTATAAAAAGATTTCGCCTTTCTATAATATAAAAATTATATTTCCCTCGAAGTAAAAATCATATTTTTACTTCACTACTCATCTCAGAATATCGTCTTTTCATATCTAAAAATATAATCTTTTATAGTAAAAAAAAAATCACTTCTTTTATATTTTAAAAATCACGTCTTTTGCCTTTTTACATATAAAGATCTCGCCTTTTTAAACTTATAGATGTCGCCTTTTCAAAAATAATTTTATTAAGCTATATATATATTAAAGGTTATATTTTTATCAAGCTTTACAGTTTTAAAAAATAATAATATCTTTACAGTTTTAAAAATAATATCTTTACAGTTTTAAAGTAAATAAAAAATCAGTTTTAAAGTAAATAAAAAAAATCAGTTTTAAAGTAAATAAATTAAAAAAAAAATCAGTGAACTTACAGGGGGGGCTTTGGAGAGCTGGAGGCGGCGAAATGGGGTGGTGGTCGCGGTCAGGGAGTGGCGGCGGTCCGGTTGGCTAGGGCTTCGATGGGGCTTAGGGGGAAAAGAGAATGGCGGCATCGATTGGGAAGAGGGAGAATGGAGGGGAAGCGCCAGTCAATCGACGGTGGCAAGCGGCGTGGGGCAAAGGCGGCGGCGGTAGCGTGGGCGTCGAGGTCTGGGTGAAAAGGCGATTGGTTTTTTTTTTTAATTATTCTTTCTGTTTTGAAATGAATCGAACGGGGGGGGGGGGGGCAGATGAGTTATAGAGGGGAGAGAAAGGGTTTATTTTATTTTTTTAATATTTAATTTTCCACAAAAAGCAACTTTTATTTTCGACCTCAAAACGAGGCCCACAGCCTGTCGTCCCAAGCGTTTTACCCCCATTCCGAACACAATGGGATATGTATCGCAAGCTGATATGATCGTTTGAATCAGTTTCCATTGAAATCCACATATAACTCTATATATTGAATTTGAACGCGCATTTCAATTTACCGGGGTCACATACTAACTAGAAAAATTCCAGAAAAATATTTTCTAGCTTCGTATTGACGATACGGTCCTAACAAAACTAGTTTCGTCGAATTCTGAGACCGTTGGAAAAATGGCCATTTTCCAGTCGATTAAAATCAACTGAAACTGGTCAAATGCGTTTTCCTTTGCCATGCTCACATATTGATTCAAAAGATTATGAAATTTGGAATCTAGCAATAACTTGACATCGCGGATCCAACAAAAGTGGTTTCGTCGAAATCCGAGGTTGTTTGCAAAATTTCCATTTTTAAGGGCCTGAATTCCATAGCGACTATTCAGAATTTTCAACTGGACATATCTTTTGATTCCCGCTATGAAACTTCGATTTTTCGGATTCGTTGGAAAGATATCATCAATTAGATCCTAATGTTTTTGGTTTCGTTAAAATCCGGATTGTTTTGCACCCGGTACATTCAATTGAAGTTTGAAATCGAATTATCGAACTACCGCGCCATTTTATATTCTATTTATAATTATATATAAATATTTATATTCTAACGACGGCATATATAATATATTCGTTCGAATTATATTCAAAATAAATTTTTCGTCGATATTATTTAAAATAATTCATTTTAAATATTCAAAATTCGCTAAAACCGCCAAAATAAAAATTTTAAACTGGCTCAGATTTTCCGGGTTGTTACAATACCTATTAGCAATGGCTTCTCTGTCATTGAAGTGATAAAGTAGCAAATGAAGATGTTTTATGTATGGCATATGAGGTAAAAGATCCATATATAATATTATAAAAAGAAAATGAATGGATCTTCCTAAAAAATATATTTGGTATACCATAATACCAGATCAAATATGAATAGGTGGACATCTAAAAACCACTAAGTTAAAAATTAATTAAATCTAAAAAGTTTAGATCCACTAAAATAGAATCTATATCTACAAAAACCAAAAAAGAAAAGTGATCTAGAAGTATGGATCACATCTAAGCAGAAGATACAACAAGTTTATATATGTAGATCTATATGATTTCAAAACATAAAAAAATAACTTACATGATAGATCCAAAAATATAGATCTAGAATATTTCAAACAATAGCTCTAATAGAGCTTCGTGCTAATAACGTGTTGTAAAATGAACACAAAACAGAAGAAATAAGGGAGAGAGGACATTTCTATTCATTCAGATGTATCTTCTTTCTATTACATTGGCTCCTTTATATATAGGCTTTTGGAGCTGATCTTTAGCTTATTCCCATGATGTGGGGCTAAACGTAAAACTAATAAAAGCATATTCACAACATTCATATATATATATATATATATATATTACAACAAAAGCTAAATGTTTTTATCTTTTTCAACAGTTAAAAATTGAAATGATTTTGTCATTTTTATGTAAGCTTTAAATCTATTTTATATGGTATGTAATAATTTTAAATAATGAATATAAACAAAAAACTTGTTTAAATGTAGCGTTGTTTGTACTGTCTGTTATTCTGATATAGTATTGGTTGTTTATCCAATTCAGTGTGACCTTAGTTAATACAAACAAAATCAACTTGGTATCAATTATTACAAATTTAAGTAACATAATTCATATCTGGAAATAGCTAACAAGTATTGATAGAACTGATGTTATAGTTGATTATGAAATTCTGGTAATTGATTATGAATTTGTAATGGCTAATGTTTATAATTCTTTGTTAAAAATATAAATGCATTTATCATTTAATGACATTATATTGCATCACTTTCTTTTATTGACAGTATGTTGTATAACCTTTTTTACTGTTGTGCATAAAAATCAAAACAGATAATTATTGTACACACAATTTAAGGGAAAAAGGTTACCACTACTGTGCATATAGCTTCTTTAAAAGCAACTTGTTTTCTCTTTGACCTTGTGTTCATTTTTATATTGGATGAATGTAGATAATTATTCAATTATTGTAATAAACCAGAACACATAGCAGAAGAAAGATATACAAAATTATAATTTTCAGTAAACTAACAACATTGAGTACCCAATTAGTCAAATAATAAGTTCAAAATATTCCAAGGAGCAATTAATCAAACAAATTACATTACGTAATAATTGACAAATCATTTTTGTAGCCACTTTTCAGGGAAAGATAAAACCATTTATCTTTTCCAAAAAAAAGAAAATTACTAGTAACTTGTAATATATGAGTATTATTTCATAATAAAAGAGTTTGTATGGCTGTATTTTTAAACACTGGCTAGTAATTATCGTCGTTCGATTCAAGCAATATCATCAACAATCACTGACTAGCAATTATCGTAGATCGATTCATAATAAAATAGTTTGCATGAGTAAACACTAACTAGCAATTATCATCAATCGATTAAAGCAATATAGTCAATAAAGGAAAAAAATTAAGTAATAACAGACAACATTTAGAGGAAAATAATACTTACTAATCATTCATTGTAAATGAAAACTTACTTTTATAGTAGATGCTTGAGCTACGAAAATGGCAACGATCGATTTCTTCGAAATGTTGTTTTGGTAAAGGTTGAAAGTATCGATTCAACCGATTTAGTAATTAGGGTTTATTAACGTTTTCAATAATAGTTTCGAATGAAAGGAAAAATAGAAGAAAGTAGAAGCGGAAAATGAAAAATATCCTGGAAAGTTATTATCGGCGACCCGTGTCCTAGAAATTAATTGTATAAGGTAAATAACCCCTTATAGTAAAATTCCCCTTATAAATATAAGACCTCTCGAGCAGGGGCACAGGGAAACTGGCATGAATTGACCAACTAAACTGAATTCCATCACTAGGCAAGCCGCGAAGCTCAAAATCCAATAATAAAGTCAAAAGCCTTGATTAATGGAACAAAAGCTTCCAGCATTCTAGCTATAACCAAGAGAATTCAGAAAAATTGATCATTTCGGTATGGGGGCATAACCACAACATTAAAAAAAACTAACAATTCCAACTCTACATACCATAAGTTCGTCGCAACCTCATAATTGACAAAGTGTTTAAGATGCAAATGTGATGTGTATGATGTGCAAAACAAAAAGTGCAACAAAGCTGAACAGAAAGCTTAAGTACAACAAGCAGAACATATGACATAGTTTCATTGCAACAATTCACTCCAAGAAATAGAATGCTGAGGATTTTGAATAGAATTAGAACGTATATGTTTATATAGATCGTCGTTAGAATATAAATATTTACTCTGAATCATTTCCATTATGTAGCCGCCCTCCAAACGATCCCATCGGATCCTGTTTTTTCCAATTCTGATACCCTACGTTAAATTTATATAATTTACAAGTTTATATACTAATTAATATGGATTAACTTAATTTAAATCGAGTTTGGGCTTTACCAAACTAACCTGGCTGACCACGATTTAAACTGCACCTACATCCAATAAAATCTTTGTCTTCCTCCAGAACTTAAAAATCTCGTTCCTCCTTTATTCAACAGCCATTACCGATCCTTTATGCCATTCAAACTCCTCTATTGCTCCACCGATTCACAAAAAATACCACCAACGTCCTTCTCTTCCAATTCTCCATCATTCCATCTCAAGACATTTCAGCGCGCTAGCTTCCTCACATGCGCGATTTCGAGCATGTTCAGGGATCTGACGCACACATTTAACTCCATCGCCACTTCATTAAAGCTCCACTAAAAATTACCAAACCTCATCATTTCAAAATCTACACAAAACCATACCACTCTCATCGAACTCGAGGTACCCTACTGGAAACTGTTCGTTAGGCTTCTCGGAGCCTACAGTAAATCGTGCCTTCCATTTCAAAATGAAAATCCACCAAAGTTTGCTGCAAGTTGTTGTTCGATCCCCTAAATCCAAATCCAAGCTCGAAAACACGTAACAAGGCCTAAATCTCTTCCAAACAATAACCCCACTTCCGACAAACTAACGTTGTCTATAAAACAACGAACCCAAAAGCTTCAAAGCCCATCAACAAGTATATCAAAGTGTAGAGAATCATAGCAGGATCATACATATATAAGTTCAGATATTTTTGGGATTTTATTCGATTTTCTGTGATTTTAGAAAGTCACGACTTTTATGAATTTTGGAAATACATGGCGGCGTGAGAGATTGAGCATAGGAAGAAATCCAAATTAGGTTTTAGAGTAGAAGGCATATTTGTAGGAAAATTTAAATATTTTTATACTAATTATTTTATTAATTGATAACCAATCGTTATCTCCTTTCACCGTTTAAAAATTCCTATGATCACATAATATATCCAAATTTGATGAAAATGGACGTACGGCTACAGTTCGACGTTAAGGACCCAACGAAACTTGTTTCATCGAATTCCGAGTCAGTTTGCTCATACAACGTATTTTTAAAGTCAAATTATTGACTATTTTCCACATTAAAATCTCGTACGGTCATATACTGACTCCAAAAATCATGAAAATTGAAATCTAACAATAATTTAATATTCCGGATCCAACAAAATTAGTTTCATTGAAAACGGAGATTGTTTGCAAATATGGCTATTTTCAAGGCTCTAAATAAACCATTTGAATATTAATACATTTTTAAAACAATTAATTTAATATTAATAAATTAATAATATCATATATATTCACATGGAATATAATACAGCTCTAAAATATACATATCGGGATTAATAAATCGATATTTCAAAAATCTGAATTAAATCGATAATTAATTTATATAAAATCCCTTTTATAATATGAATAAATCGTTATAATTTATAAACGAATTCCATAGCGACTATCTGAAAATTTGATTTGATCATAATTCACAATCTACGCAACGAAATCTCGATTTTTCTCTTCCATTAGAAAAATATAGTTCACTAGATCCGAACGCTTCTTGTTTCACAGAAATCCGATTTAAAGCGGATTCTGTATATTCAATTGAAGTTCAAAACGAAATGTTACGAACTACCACGCCATTACGAGCTCGATTATAATTATAATATAATTAATATGCTCAAACTTCGTTTATATAATAAACTCATTATTATAATTCAATTCTAAACTGAATTAAATCTTATAAATGATCCAATTCACACAATTATTGTAAATTCCGCTATTTCTGACTATTTCGGGAATAAATATATTATTCTATTATTTATATTAATTTAAATATTAAATATTATTTAATTAAGCAACTATTTAAATCTCTAAGTAACTATTTGAATAATTAAATAAATAAATTAACATACCGTAAAAATACGGGACGTTACAAGAAGGCCAAGATGTACTTTCGTATTTTAGTTTTATTCTCTACTGTGTGTTTTTTGTTTAGCTTTCAGTATGTGTAAGGATATGTTGTTATAACTATCCAAAGCTATTAAGTAAGTTTTGTACTCTGATATATTGTGTATGTAAATTAAAGTTCTTTCTTTTTGTAAAGAATCTTGTTATAATATAAATTTTACGTTGCGTTGTATGATTTTGTTCTATCTCTTTCTTTCTTTCACCCTAACAACCTGTCTTTCCGCCACTTGATTGTTCGACAAATAAATACCATTGTTGTATTATTTTCAACTTTAAGGAACGAAAAGGAGGGTCGTGACAGAAAGACTTAAGCTAAGTATAAAATCTAAACCATAATTTAACATGTGTTTATTCTTGCCAAAATCGTACCTTGATCTTTGAAGTAGGATCTATGAACTAACATAGTGATTTAATCATGATCGATGAACATTGTCAACCATTTATGTCTTGAATTTTAATATCGTTTTATTTCTAGTGAAAACTCTGGATCCCTGTTCATCAAATTCCAAAATTATTAGATCTATAGTACATGTCATTGTTACATGAAAGAATCATTGATATCTCTTTTGGAGATAACCAGTTCATACAAGTTCAGAGTTGTAATTTAAGATAAATTAGAACTTTAGGTTTAAAAAGTTGTAGAATCTTTGTTTCAAACTTTAAAACTTCACATTCATAAAACTTTTCCAGTCAATGCTTGCCAGGTAGAAAAAACTGAAAATCAATTGGATTTGAATTCAGATAGATCACATATGAAAATATGATATTAGAGACTGAGATATATCAGATCTGTTAACCCATAAAAATATGGGATTGATGTTCGTATTCATATCATCCTTCTCCCAAGTCGTTGTAAACGAACCAGCCGTTCCAATATCATGTCGTAGGAAGAAGGGTAAACCATGTCGTTCCTAAGTCATATCATCCCTCACCAAGTCATTCCGAGGAGACCAAGACGTCCCCAAAACATGCCGTACTCCATTCACAATGCCAGACCTAAGCTAAGTCACCTGGCCTCCATGTCGTCTTCATACAATGGTGTGAGGCAAGCTTAGCATCATGGTACAAGTTGCCATCTCATCACTGGCTCATATCGCGTAAATCAAGCAATCTGAAGTCCATGTCGTCCGAAGACTAAAGGTGCAACGCAAAGCCATAGTCATCTCGCTGAAGTCAAGTCGCATCCAGCCATGCCGTAGTCGACAAGAATCCATATCGCAACTATCCATATTATAACCAATATGAATGTAAAGCCGCATATACCTTGTCGTAGCCGACATAAACCATGCCGCCACTAGTTGTATCTAGGCTGCTGCTAGCTGTCCAATGCCAGGCTGTCGCCAGCTAACTCCCAACCGACATGAACCATGACGTAACCGAACGACATGGATGCCTGCACTACATATTTCCACTCTCCTCACTCCTATAAATACCCCTGCACACCACTTTAATGGAGACCGAATTCTAAGATCCTGAAGGGATGCCCAACTATTTATTCAACATTCTAAGTGATTCTAACATCTCCAATCAAAGATCAAACATCAAATCTACCATCAAATCATGGAAATCTACCCAAGTGTTTGAAGAATCGTAGCTACTTCTCTAATTGCTATACTTAGAGGATTCTACCAAATTCCTTGGCTATTTTGATTAGATCAAGAGAAGAGTTTGTGGGAATGAAAGTTGATTTAATGAGAGAGTGTTCAAACCTTGTAAACTCACATGTGATAATGAAAATCTCCCTCAAAGTGGATATAGATCTATTATAGATCGAACCAGTATAAAAATCTTTGTGTATTTACTTGCTTATTGCGATTGTGGTCTCATTCCTAACCATTTTGTGAAGTGCCTCCATGGCACCTTTGGTGTTTGAACTAATTTTGGTTTAAACATTTAGCGCCCACCATGGGGCTGCATTCGCATTTCCTCCATTCACATTTCCCTTAAGCTCCAGAGCCTTGCCTTGAAGTTCTAAGCCAGCTTCTATTGTAGATCCTCTAGATCTAAGATCTAGGTATATCAACAAATTTTCTTCCAAATTCAAAGTCTTGCCCAAAATTATGGGTAGAACACCAAAGAAAACCACTAGTAAGACTGTCAAAGAAACCGATAATCTCACCAATAATGCTACACCACCCTCCAACCACTTTGAAGTTGGCGAAACTTCTAGAGATGGAGCGTCCATAACAAGGAAGGAATTGGATGAGGTTGTCACGGGACTAGCAAGTCAGAAAGATATCTTGACCAATGCTATGCTGGAAAAGCTTGAATCCATGTTTGCAATTCAGGTCGCCGCAGCGAAAGTTACCTTAAATGCCACCCGTCCTCAACTTTCTCAAACTGCTCATACAGAAAATGCAGGTTCATCTTCTTCACGCCCGAGCCGGGGCATATCCGTGGAAGAGGTTGCAGATCCTAACAATCCTCATTGTGATGAGGCAAAACCTCATGCACGCAACCATTGTGAGAAAGAAACCTCTCGACAAATTAATAGCTTCACCAAAGGGGCACCTCCTCGAGAGGGAGGCATAAGACCCCGGAATCCAAACCGTGATCGTGTGTTTAGGCAAACATCCGGTATGGAGGATGGCGTCCATCCCGTGGACTAGCACAACGAAGAGCAACGCATAGAAGAAAATGGTTCGCAAGATCATGGAGAAAATCTTGAAAAAACAAGATGATGAGAAAGAGTGGGGGTTCTCTCCTACCAAGACCCCACTCACTGAGAGGATCAAAATGGCTCTGTACCCGAAGAAGTTCAAACCTCCAATGGTACAAGCCTATAATGGGACTGGCGATCCCAACATGTTCTTATTCAAGTATGATCAACATATGGACAGAGCACATGCCATAGACAAGCTGAAATGTCTTTACTTCCCAACCTATCTATAAGAGGTAGCTTCTCTCTAGTTCATGAAGTTACCACCGAAGTCTGTGGATGATTTTGCTACTTTAGCCAAGCTATTCAGGGAACAGTTTAGGCTCCAAGCTACTAAGGTACAGGATTTCGTGGAGTTAAATGAGCTAGAGCAAAGGCCAGGAGAATCAATCAAGGCCTTTCTCACTCGGTTTAACGCCGCAGCAGCCGAGGTGGGAAATCATGGGCCTCGCTTGGTATTAATGGCTTTACAAGGAGCCATATGCAAAAAGACCAAATTTGGGCAATGGATCAAGAAAAAGAAGCCGAGCACGCTTGAACAATTATTCGATAAAGCTAAGGAATATATAAGTGTTGAAGAAGATCCAGCCTATGCCCTAGATGTTTCCGAATGTAGTGCACAACCTGAAAAGAAAGATATTAATATGCACGGTGGTCAAAAGAGGGGCCACAATGGAAAGGATAATCGGGATAACAAGAGATTACACTTCATTAAGAATTCTAAGTTGACTCCTTTGAATGACACCGTAGAAAACATCTTCATGGCAACTAAGGGTACTGAGGAATATCCAATGCCAAAGCAAATAAAGGTCAATGATGCTGCAATAAAATCAGGTAGGTTCTATCGGTTTCACATCAACCAGGCCATAATACGAATGAATGCAGACATTTGAAGAACCTAATTGAGGAGTTAATAAGGAAGAATAGACTCCAGCAATATACGAAGAACCCGCCTAATACTCAAGCCGCCCAAGGGCAAGGAACATCTACGGGACAACCTGGTCAGAGAGAGTGTACTCCAGTTGCTGTTATTTCAAGAACAATCATCAACACAATTTTAGGTGGACCTCACCCAACCGGAAGAACCTAGGGGGACATCGTGAAGTATACAAATGAGATGAAGAACCTTCCGAGAGAAAAGCAACTCATGGTCATGAACAATATCAGTGTATGGCAAAGATCCTGAAAAAGTATTGAAAATAGGTTCTCAGCTGGGCTTGACGTTACAAATAGAATTAACTATGTTTTTAAAAGAAAATTTGGATGTTTTTGCTTGGACACATTCTGATATGTGTGGAATTTCATCTAATGTAATGGTTCATAAATTAAATATTAATCCAAGTATAACTCCAATTAAACAAAAAAGACGAACTCAAGGACCCTAAAGGTCTAAAGCGTTAAAAGAAGAAGTGGATAGGTTGTTCAAAAATAACTTTATGTGAGAATCCACATATCCTGATTGGGTTTCTAATCCGGTCCTTGTTAAAAAGTCCCACAGCAAATGGAGGGTGTGCATAGATTATTCAGACATCAAAAAGGCATGTCCCAAGGACAGTTTCCCATTTCCCAGAATTGATCAACTTGTTGATGCAATAGCAAGGCACGAACTACTATCTTTTATGTACGCGTACTCCAGATACAATCAGATAATGATGCATAAGCCGGATGAGGAAAACACGAGTTTCATAACATACAAGGGTTTGTATTGCTATAAGGTCATGCCCTTCGGACTGATAAAACACAGGAGCAACATATCAGCGCCTTGTGAATTCCATGTTCAAATCCCGAAACACCCCACCTCCGTTAGGGTCACTCTCAAAGGGAATGCCCTAATTTTGGTGGAGGTTTATAAGTATAAGTCACAGATACACAAGATAGATATAAATACACATATTTTGAACAGCGGAAAACAACAGCAATTCTTATTTCAACAAAATACGTGTTACACAAACCATGTCATAATTTGTCTTACAATACTTCCAAAAACATAACATCTTCATAACTGTCTTGATTACATTATTTAAAGAAGCATAAAAACATAAATAAACTACATAAGTCCCATAATTGCTGTCCAAAGCCATAGTCCAAAACGAAAAAGATCCAAGCAATACATTCTTTCTCTTCAAGCTGGATGTGAAAACTGGTCAAGCTGCGGTATTCCCTCCCTGTGGACCTGGGGTGGGGGGGGGGGAGGGGAACGAAAGAAAAGAAGACGAAAGAAAAGTAGAGTCAGACATAAAGCCTGAGTAAGTCTAGGACTACTCAGTCTATGAATAAAGAACTGGGTATGATAAGTATAAACTGGAAATGGGAAAGCACCATAAACTAAGTTAAGTTGTTTAGAGTCGAATATACTATCGTATCCCATATCAATCTCTGCATTCATACAAACTAGTTCCCAACAGGCACCCCATAATTTGGGTGAAGTGATCGGTTCCTAATGATCGACTCCTACTCGCATAGTTACATGTGTCTTACGGCCCCCGATGTTGTAGTTACCTATGCTGGTCCCACCATGGGGTGTATCAAGTCCCATGGCGGCGGCCTGACACAATCCTAGAATGCACAGGTATGCTACTGGTGCCCAGTGCCTTATTTTTCTACGCCGGAGTGTGTGCACGCCCGCATCCCGTTATAACCTACACTGCTGCACCACCGCCGTCGGTTTGACCTCTTACAGTCAGCCCAGTAATCGTGCCCCACCCTGCCTAGTTCAGGGTATCCTGATACACCTTGTAGGGTTAATGCTGAAAAGGGTCCCCCGCTACTAGGTTTTCTATTTCTAGCCAACATGCTAAGTTGGTTAAGTGTTTTGTAAACCTAACCCCCAAATCAGTCTTTATAGTTTAGCATGTTCCATTTTGATTAAGTATTAATTCAATTTACTTAATCCTATCAATCCTGACTTAGCCTTAATTGTCTTATTAAAGCCTCGACCTCTCACATTAGACAGGTATTGTTGTGGCTGCCTGTTGCCGGTTGGGTCCGGGCAGTCTTACGCCACAACTAAGTCTAACCTCGGGTCTTTGTTGGGCTCCGTGTTTAACCACCCACATTGGATAGGTATTGTTGTGACTACTGGACAGCCGGGCGGTTCCGGGCAGGTTTACATCACAACTCAATCCAACCTCGGGTTAAACACATCGTATTTTCTACATTTACATATTTTGTCTCTTTTCTTTTTATATGTAAATATTTGCGGCCCATTATTCAAATTCATCTTTATTGGGTAAAATTAATTTATGCCACTTAATTGTTTTTCAAGGTTGTTGTTATGCGTCAAACATGCCAACACATATGTTCTATATTTTAACCCAATCGTCATTACCCCCGTTTTATACGTTCGCTAAAATACAACATATGTTGGGTTTAACATTTAAACCCAACTTAGCCACATGAAAAAGGGGAGGCTTAGAACATGGTGTTTATATATTCTAAGTAACATAAAAAGGGGAGTGTGAATGCATGAACTTGCAACATAACGATCTAATTAACATGAATTAGGCACATGTGAACTTGCATTGTACTAGCATATAATCATGGCATAAACATACTTAAACATGAATCATTCTATTCATATAATCATGGCATAAACATACCTAAACATGAATCATGGTTTTTAATCTATTCATGTAAACTTGCAATTGGAATGCAAATCTATCTTAGTTATGTGTCACATATATCACCATATGATTTTGATAACAACATAGGCCTAAAACATGTTTTCAACTAGACATAACACCAAACATAGTTTAGTCATGTTCATATAGATGCTTACTTTTGTCTCTAATACAAAAGTATGGTTTTACACTTGAATCACGATGCCAATTCCAACATAAATTCATATAAACCATAATACTTAGTTGTATCCCATTACACACTAAAAGTGGTCATAAAAGTATGTACATCATATTGGCATAATGGTGAATCATATACTTGCATGAATCTCAAATAAACTACCACAACATATGGTCGTTAACATGAATCATATACTTGCATGAATTTAATTTAAACCACCACAAAATGTAGTTGTTAACTTCCAACATAAATCACATACTTGCAAATATCCAATCGTTATACCACAACATTTCCAAATCGTTTAGAATCAAAGCAACATACAAATATAGATTATTATCACCACAATCGAATGCAATTCCATTTCTCATTTTACACAAATCAAAACACAATTATTTATTCACATCGGAATAGCACTCTACTTACAGTGTATGACGAATCTTCAATTCATAAATCTGAATTCTGAATTTGGAGATGCTATCCTTTGTTGTAGGTGTTGTTTTGATCTAATTGACGTTGCTTTAAGCTTTCGAATTGTCTCCTAATTGTCTCTCAATTTCTGACGGCTATTCCTAGTCTTTCCTCAGCAGCATGACGGTCTTATCTCCATTTTTGTTTGTGTGAATTAGGGTGAGTCTTAGGTCCTTTTTATAGAGTTTGTGAGTTGATTAGGACCGTCGATGGAGCTTGGTTTAATAATAGCCGTTCGTTTGAAGGAGAGACCAATCAGGAGCTGACACCTAGCCCTAGTGATAAGGCAAGGCTCAGAAAATCGACCAAGCACAGACCAGGCCAGCCAGGGGGTCTGGGTTTGACCTGGCTCAGGAGCCAGGTCGACCCCCCAGTCTACCCCCAGGTCGACTACCCAGTCGACCTGGGTAGTCCAGGTCGACTACCCAGTCGACCTGGGTAGTCCAGGTCGACTACCCAGTCGACCTGGGTGCCTTGGGCGGGAAAATTCCCGCCCTGGCCAATCCGGCCCGATTTTTGAATTTTAAATTTGATTTCTGAGTTGTTTTGGTCTGTTTGAATTTTTAACTGAATTCTGAAACTTCCGGAGGCCATATCTCCCTCATACGGAGTCCGTTTTACGCAAACTCGGACTCTATTTCAAGTAGAATTCCGAGACGAATGCAGTGGCGTATCCCGTTTCCCCTAATTCTTTTATTTGAAATTAGTTATACTTTATTTTATGAATTTTACTGTTATAGAATACACGGGGTGTTACATTCTCCCCCACTTAAAAGGATTTCGTCCCCGAAATCTTCAAGTTCAGGAAGAATGTACGTCCTAACATCCAAACATCCATCTACTCATCCATCAAACATGAGCATCCATTGTCCCTAAAAGACTTTTAATGCTACATGATCATATGCAAAGTGTGTGTACATGTACTTATCTAATGCAAAATCAGTCGGTCTACAGATTTAGTTGACCTCCTTAATGCAAATTATGTAAGTGCCATGAATCCATTATGTATGCAAATTTTCCTATTCATGATTCTACATGAGTGCACAATCATTCATATATAAATGCAACATCCATATGACAACACATTAAACTTCAACCATATACAAATAAATACATATATGCATATGCAATATGAAGTGACTGAGCCGATCTAAAACCTAGATTGTGTGTGTATATGCAACCACAAGCAACCACTAGCAATCACTTGCAACCACCTGCAACCATCATCCATAACATGTTTCAATTACATGTTTTCATCCAAAGGGTTTCTTCCTAAAAGATAAGGTCGAGGAGATATACCTAAAAAGATAGATAAAAGCGCAACTTAAGGAAAAAGAAAGATCAAAGATGTACCCTCGAACAGAAAAGGGTAGGCTGCGCGTATTCTAGCTTCAGTTTCCCAAGTTGCGTCTCCCTCGGCGTCGCTCCACTGAACTTTGACGAGCTTGACTTCGCGGTTGCGTAGCTTTTTCACTTCCGTTCCTAATATGCGGGTTGGAACTTTCCTCATAGTTGCTTCGCGTTCCACTTCAGCTTCTTCTAGGATATTTAGCTCTACCACTTCAGCAGATTCATGTAGACATTTTCGGAGGTGTGAAACATGGAAAACGTTGTGAACTCCGGCCAATTTTTCGGGTAGCTCTAATCTATAGGCCATTTTCCCAATTTTCTCCATGATAGGAAATGACCCTACGAACCTTGGTGCTAGCTTTCCTATGGTTCCAAAACGAACAACGTTCCTTAGCGGAGATACCTTAAGAAAAACTCTATCCCCAACCTCAAATTCAAGGTCGGTCCTCCTCTTGTCGGCGTAGGATTTTTGTCTGTCTTGGGCTGTCTTCATCCTTCTCCGTATTAAGTCTACTTTTTCTGAAGTCTCTCGGATCATATCCGGTCCAAGTATGAGCTTGTCAGTAGACTCCCACCAACAAGTGGGCGATCGGCACGGTCTTCCATATAAAGCTTCGAAGGGCGCCATTCCGATGATTGCTTGGTAGCTGTTATTGTAGGCAAATTCCACCAAAGGAAAATGGTCTTCCCACGTCCCTCCGAAGTCAAGGACGCACAATCTTAAAAGGTCCTCCAAAACACTGTTCACTCTTTCTGTCTGGCCGTCGGTTTGGGGATGATAGGCTGTGCTTAAGCATAACTGTGTGCCTACCGCTTCTTGCAGACTCCGCCAAAACTCACTTGTGAAGATAGGGTCTCGGTCACTAACAATGCTGGATGGTATTCCATGGAGTCGAACAATTTCCTTGAGGTAAAGAGATGCTAGGGATGAGGCAGTTCTTTTACTTTTGACAGGTAAAAAAGTGGGCGCTTTTAGTAAGCCTATCCACTATCACCCAA
Source organism: Allium sativum (assembly GCA_030737875.1). Taxonomy (NCBI): domain Eukaryota; kingdom Viridiplantae; phylum Streptophyta; class Magnoliopsida; order Asparagales; family Amaryllidaceae; genus Allium; species Allium sativum. The sequence continues at coordinate 296,846,890 of CM060925.1, read as the reverse complement.
ATGCTAGTGTTGCCTCTTCTAGACCTAGGCAGCCCATCAATGAAGTCCATTGAGATGTTATCCCACTTCCACTGCGGGACCTCTAGAGGATGGAGCAGACCGCCAGGCTTTTTCTGTTCCGCGTTAACCTGTTGGCACACCATACACTTAGAAACAAAATCTGCCACGTCCTTCTTCATGCCGTTCCAAAAGAAAGTTCTCTTTATGTCCTTGTACATTTTATCTCCGCCTGGATGTATCGTCATCTTGGAGTGATGTGCTCCCTCGAGAACCTTCTTTACTAAATCCCTTGTCAGTGGGACGCATAGTCTTCCGTCTCGCCTTAGCCAACCCTTGTCGTCGATGGAGTATCTGTTGAGGTGACTTGAAGTCTCACCCCTAATTAGCCTATCAATCGTTTCCACAAGCTGAGGGTCTTCGCGTTGTGCTGTACCTATTGAGTCCACTAAAGTCGGGCGTACTTCGAGAGATGCTAGCAAGCCCGGTACAAAATCGGAGGAGGGCCTAAAGTCAAAGCTGGCTATAAACTCTAGGCTTTGTCTTTCAACAAACAGCGGGCTTAGGGTCAGTTTCTTTCGGCTCAACGCGTTTGCCACTACGTTGCCTTTGCCCGGAGTGTAGGAGATCTCGAAATCGTACGAGGCAAGAAACTCCATCCATCTCTGTTGCCTCAAATTAAGATCTTTCTACGAGAAAAGATATTTCAACGATTTATGGTCAGTGTAAAGTTCGAACTTCTCACCTAGGAGATAGTGTCGCGAAGACTTGAGTGCAAAGACGATGGCAGCTAACTCAAGATCGTGGGTCGGGTAGTCTTTTCATGCACTTTCAATTGCCTTCCACCATAAGCTACTACCCTTCCTTCTTGCATCAAGACAACGCCTAGCCCTGTCCTACATGCATCTGTATAAACTGTGAACATCTTGCTTCCATCTGGCAACGTCAAAACTGGGGCTGTTGTAAGAGCCCTTTTTAGTCGTTGGAAAGCAAATTCGCAATCCAAGTCCCAATTGAACACTAGATTCTTCTTGGTCAGCTTTGTGAGCGGAGCTGATATCTTTGCAAAGTCTCTGATGAATTTCCGATAGAAGCCTGCTAGCCCGAGAAAGCTTCGGACTTCTGTTGCGTTCTTTGGTGTCTTCCAGTCCTGCACCGCTACTACCTTAGCCGGGTCTACTGCTAACCCTTCTTTGGATACTATGTGCCCAAGAAATCTTACTTCTTCTCTCCAAAAGTGGCATTCGGAGAATATGGCTTTTAGCTGGTGGACTCGCAGAGTTTCCATGATTGCCCTTAGGTGCTAAGCATGTTCTTCTTCACTCTTTGAGAAGATCAAGATATTGTCTACGAAGACCACTACGAACTTATTGAGGAAATCTCTGAACACCCTACTCATTAGGTCCATGAAGTAAGCGGGTGCATTTGTCAAGCCGAAAGGTATGACAAGCCATTCAAAGAAGCCGTCTGGGGTTCTGAATGCTGTCTTATCGATACTATCTTCAGCCACCCTTAGCTGATGAAATTCGGTCGCTAAATCGAGTTGGGAGAAAACAGACGCTCCTACAAGCTGATCAAACAGATCGTCAATTCTGGGGAGAGGGTGCCTATTCTTTTTTGTTAGCTTGTTGAGGTCCCTATAGTCAACACATAGACGGAGTGAACCATCCGCCTTTGTAGCGAACACCACTGGAGCGCCCCATTCTGAAATGCTCCTTCTAATGAACCCCTTTTCTAGAAGCTCTTTAATATGTTTACTAAGCTCCTTTCTTTCCTGTGGAGCCATGTGTCTAACGGGCAATGCAACGGGCTTTGCATTATCTACAAGATATATGCGAAAGTCTATCTCCCGCTTTGGAGGCAAGCCCTTCACCTCTCCGAAGACATCCGGATATTCCCGGACCACTCTAACCGATTGCAAACTCTCAATAAAAGCATCTAGCGATTCAAGATAACTAAGCATAACCGCATACGAGGGATTACAAGTAATTTCCAAAGTGTTACCGAGTTGGGTCAGAAGCCTAACCACCTTTTTCTCACAATCAAGGATGGCACCATTACTGGATAGCCAATCCATGCCCAAAATCAAACCATATCCCGAAAAGCCCAAAACAAAGGCACTACATTTAAATTCTACGCTTAGAATAGAAATTTTCAATCCCACACAGATCATAGATAAATAAGCTGGGCCCCCAATTGGATTTGAAACAATTAAGGGGTCCTCTACCATTCTAGTTTCTAGGTGCAGAGATTCTACTAAAGCAGATGATATAAAGGAGTGTGATGCGCCAGAATCGAATAAAGTGCAAACTGGGTGATCATAAAGATAAACTACACTTTCTAGAGAAGTATTTATACCTCGCTGCTGCAGACGTGGCGCTTCTAGCGCATGAACTTGTGCCTCTGAGGTGGATCCAGCCCTCTGCCCCCGCTTCTTTGGGCAATCCTTAGCCAGGTGGCCTGTCTCATTGCAATAAAAGCACCCACCATTCATCTTGGCCTTCTTTTTCTGGCAATCCTTCACTAAGTGCCCCACTTTGCCACAGAAATTACACTTCCTCTTCTCTTTGATGTCTTTCCCGCCTTTCTTAAAGTCTGTCTTCTTAGGCTGCAAACCCTCTTTCTTCCCTTGAGAGCTTTCTGCCTTTGTCTCCTTTTTGCCCTTATCTTCTTCATTCAGCAATGCTATCTGCACCAACCTTTCATACGTAGCTCCCATGGGTATATGGGTCATGGCCAAACTGTGTAATGGCTCATTCAACCCCTTGACAAAGCGGAGAGCCTTCTTGTGCAGGGTGTTGACTAGGTCCAGTCCGAACCTAGCCAGCTGATCGAACTGGTTAACATACTCTTTGACTGTCATATTCCCTTGCTTAAGAAATAAGAATTTTTCCAACTGAAGACTCCTTTCAGCTTCTGAGAGAAATTTAGCCTCAAACCTTGCCCTAAAGTCCTCCCGTGTTTCCACTGGTCTTTCTGCATTAGTGACTTCCCACCAGTAGGAAGCCTCGCCTTTAAGTAGCCATACTGCCAGTTGTACCTTCTGCCTATCTTCTACCTCAAAGATGACGAATAAGTCCTCGGTTTCTTTCAGCCAATTCCTGGCTACTACGAAGGACTCAGTTCCATGAAAGTCCTTTCCTCCCATAGCTTGAAAATCTTTACATATCTTAGCAAAAGTATTTCCCCGCGGAGGAGGTGGAGAAAGAGGTGCTGTTGCAGCTGGATGATTTCCTGCAGCTGGAGGAGGAGGAACGGTAGGACCTAGATGAGTGGCCCTTGCTTCTAAGAATCGTCTAAACCAACCAGGTATTGGTATACCCTCTGGCAAGTTAAGTTCTTCGGACATGCTGAAACAAAAAGGATAGCTTCAAAACGAAGGATAAAAGATAGTACCTATGGCTTTGGGGGACTATGCCTTTTTAAAATAAAATAATATTTTGTCTTTAAAAATGCTTCTTTAATTTTTCTTTTGAAAATAAATTTTCAAAACTTTTATCTTATCTGGTAAACCTATGCTCTGATACCAAGTGAAACACCCCACCTCCGTTAGGGTCACTCTCAAAGGGAATGCCCTAATTTTGGTGGAGGTTTATAAGTATAAGTCACAGATACACAAGACAAATATAAATACACATATTTTGAACAACGGAAAACAACAGCAATTCTTATTTCAACAAAATACGTGTTACACAAACCATGTCATAATTTTCCTTACAATACTTCCAAAAACATAACATCATCATAACTGTCTTGATTACATTATTTAAAGAAGCATAAAAACATAAATAAACTGCATAAGTCCCATAATTGTTGTCCAAAGCCATAGTCCAAAACGAAAAAGATCCAAGCAATACATTCTTTCTCTTCAAGATGTATGTGAAAAATGGTCAAGCTGCGGTATTCCCTCCCTGTGGACCTGGGGGGGAAACGAAAGAAAAGAAGACGAAAGAAAAGTAGAGTCAGACATAAAGCCTGAGTAAGTCTAGGACTATTCAGTCTATGAATAAAGAACTGGGTATGATAAGTATAAACTGGAAATGGGAAAGCACCATAAACTAAGTTAAGTTGTCTAGAGTCGAATATACTATCGTACCCCATATCAATCTCTGCATTCATACAAACTAGTTCCCAACAGGCACCCCATAATTTGGGTGAAGTGATCGGTTCCTAATGATCGGCTCCTACTTGCATAGTTACATGTGTCTTACGGCCCCTGATGTTGTAGTTACCTATGCTGGTCCCACCATGGGGTGTATCAAGTCCCATGGTGGCGGCCCGACACAATCCTAGAATGAACAGGTATGCTACTGGTGCCCAGTGCCTTATTTTTCTGTGCCGGAGTGTGTGCACGCCCGCACCCCGTTAGAACCTACACTGCTGCACCACCGCCGTTGGTTTGACCTCTTACAGTCAGCCCAGTAATCGTGCCCCACCCTGCCTAGTTCAGGGTATCCTGATACACCTTGTAGGGTTACTGCTGAAAAGGGTCCCCCGCTACTAGGTTTTCTATTTCTAGCCAACATGCTAAGTTGGTTAAGTGTTTTGTAAACCTAACCCCCAAATCAGTCTGTATAGTTTAGCATGTTCCATTTTTATTAAGTATTAATTCAATTTACTTAATCCTATCAATCCTGACTCAGCCTTAATTGTCTTATTAAAGCCTCGACCTCTCACATTAGACAGGTATTGTTGTGGCTGCCTGTTGCCGGTTGGGTCCGGGAAGTCTTACGCCACAACTCAGTCTAACCTCGGGTCTTTGTTGGGCTCCGTGTTTAACCACCCACATTGGATAGGTATTGTTGTGACTACTGGACAGCCGGGCGGTTCCGGGCAGGTTTACATCACAACTCAATCCAACCTCGGGTTAAACACATCGTATTTTCTACATTTACATATTTTGTCTCTTTTCTTTTTATATGTAAATATTTGCGGCCCATTATTCAAACTCATCTTTATTGGGTAAAATTAATTTATGCCACTTAATTGTTTTTCAAGGTTGTTGGCATGCATCAAACATGCCAACACATATGTTCTATATTTTAACCCAATCGTCATTACCCCCATTTTATACGTTCGCTAAAATACAACATATGTTGGGTTTAACATTTAAACCCAACTTAGCCACATGAAAAAGGGGAGGCTTAGAACATGGTGTTTATATATTCTAAGTAAAGTAAAAAGGGGGGTGTGAACGCATGAACTTACAACATAACGATCTAATTAACATGTATTAGGCACATGTGAACTTGCATTGTACTAGCATATAATCATGGCATAAACATACTTAAACATGAATCATTCTATTCATATAATCATGGCATAAACATACCTAAACATGAATCATAGTTTTTAATCTATTCATGTAAACTTGCAATTGGAATGTAAATCTATCTTAATTATGTGTCACATATATCACCATATGATTTTGATAACAACATAGGCCTAAAACATGTTTTCAGCTAGGCATAACACCAAACATAGTTTAGTCATGTTCATATAGATGCTTACTTTTGTCTCTAATACAAAAGTATGGTTTTACACTTGAATCACGATGCCAATTCCAACATAAATTCATATAAACCATAATACTTAGTTGTATCCCATTACACACTAAAAGTGGTCATAAAAGTATGTACATCATATTGGCATAATGGTGAATCATATACTTGCATGAATCTCAAATAAACTACCACAACATATGGTCGTTAACATGAATCATATACTTGCATGAATTTAATTTAAACCACCACAAAATGTAGTTGTTAACTTCCAACATAAATCACATACTTGCAAATATCCAATCGTTATACCACAACATTTCCAAATCGTTTAGAATCAAAGCAACATACAAATATAGATTATTATCACCACAATCGAATGCAATTCCATTTCTCATTTTACACAAATCAAAACACAATTATTTATTCACATCGGAATAGCACTCTACTTACAACGTATGACGAATCTTCAATTCAGGAATCTGAATTCTGAATTTGGAGATGCTATCCTTTGTTGTAGGCGTTGTTTTGATCTAATTGACGTTGCTTTAAGCTTTCGAATTGTCTCCTAATTGTCTCTCAATTTCTGACGGCTATTCCTAGTCTTTCCTCAGCAGCATGACGGTCTCATTTCCATTTTTGTTTGTGTGAATTAGGGTGAGTCTTAGGTCCTTTTTATAGAGTTTGTGAGTTGATTAGGACCGTCGATGGAGCTTGGTTTAATAATAGCCGTTCGTTTGAAGGAGAGACCAATCAAGAGCTGACACCTAGCCCTAGTGACAAGGCAAGGCTCAGAAAATCGACCAAGCACAGACCAGGCCAGCCAGGGGGGCTGGGTTCGACCAGGCTCAGGGGCCAGGTCGACCCCCCAGTCGACCCCCAGGTCGACTATGTAGTCGACCTGGGTGCCCCAGGTCGACTACCCAGTCGACCTGGGTAGTCTAGGTCGACTACCCAGTCGACCTGGGTGCCTTGGGCGGGAAAATTCCCGCCCTAGCCAATCCGGCCCGATTTCTGAATTTTAAATCTGATTTCTGAGCTGTTTTGGTCTGTTTGAATTTTGAACTGAATTCTGAAACTTCCGGAGGCCATGTCTCCCCCATACGGAGTCCGTTTTACGCAAACTCAGACTCTATTTCAAGAAGAATTCCGAGACGAACGCAATGGCGTATCCCGTTTCCCCTAATTCTTTGATTTGAAATTAGTTATACTTTATTTTATGAATTTCACTGTTATAGAATACACGGGGTGTTACAAATCCCAAATTGGGAACACAATGGAAGTCTGTATAGACGATATGCTAGTAAAATTGAAGAAAGCTGGTGATTATCAAGATAATATGGCTGAAATGTTTCATATTCTCAGAAAATATGGGATGAAACTAAATCCGCTTAAATGCTCATTCGGAGTCGCATCAGTAAAGTTTCTCGGATTCATAGTCAATGCCAGAGGCATTGAAGCAAATCCTTCTCAAGTCGCAGCATTGCGAGAGATGCGTGCTCCTAGGATGAAGAAAGAGATTCAAAGCCTAAATGGGATAGTAGCTATGCTTAACCGATTCATCTCTTAGGGAACGGATCGGTGCATTCCACTCTTTGATGCTTTGAAGAAAGGAAAGAAAGATTTCGAGTGGACTCTTGAATGCGAAATAGCCTTCGAAGAGTTGATCAAACACATGGAGTCACCGCCGATGCTGTCAAAGTCTAAAGATGGAGAGGAACTGTTCTTATATTCGTCTGTCTCGTCTCACACATTAAGTGCTGCACTCATCCGGGAGGATGCCAAGGTTCAATGGCCAGTTTACTATATCAGCAAAAGGCTTCCTGGGGAAGAACTAAACTATCCCAAGTTAGAGAAGCTTGCGTATTGTCTTCTCATTGCCTCAAAAAATCTAAGGCCATACTTCCAAGCCCATCCCATAAAGGTTCTCACCGACCAACTGTTAAGACAAGTTCTCTTTCGCCCAGAAACTTTGGGGAAGTTATTGAAGTGGAACATAGAGCTCAGTCAATATGACATCACTTATCATCCTCGAAGGGATATTAATGGGCATGCTTTAGTGGATTTTATCATCGAATTCAAGGATAGGGGTGAAGAAATAGAAGAACCAGGAGAAGCGATGGTTACTTCGAAGTTATTCATTGATGGGTCTAGGAATGATTACTGCTAGGGGTAGGAATAGTCCTGGAAACTCCTGATGGCCACTCCTTATGCTACCCCCATAAGATTGGAATTCCCATCAACTAATAATGGCGACGAGTATGAAGCATTGATAACAGGACTGAAATTAGCAAAAGAGTTGAATTTGAAAACCTTGCAAATTTTCAGTGACTTACAACTGGTAGCATGTCAGGTCCGCAAAGAATTCCAGACCAAAGTCGGAAACCTTCCCGCTTATCTTACTAAAGCCTTCGAACTCCTCAACGATCTCGACTACTACAAAATATCTCATATTCTTAGGGAAGAGAATTCAAAGGCAGATTCTCTCGGTAAATATGCCAGTTCCTCAGATGCGCAGTTGCTGGGTTTAATACCCGTCGATGTTCTTTCAAGTCCCACTATTGAAGAAGCGAACGTCAATTGGATTATGGAGGCAGTTGAAGAGCCTGTATCCTAGATGACCCCAATCAAGGAGTATATCCTTAATGGGAGACTTACAAAGGAACCAAAAAAGCAAAGGAAAATATTGTGCAAAGCTCCATTGTACCTTATACAAGATGGAAGGTTAATAGACGAGGTTTCTCTATGCCACTGCTGTGATGTGTAACCAAAGAGGAGTCTAGAGCAATCTTGAAAAAATTTCATGAGGGAGAATGCGGAGGTCACACAGGTGGTCAGACGATAGCCAAAAAAGTTCTGCAATATGGCTACTTCTAGGCCGACGTGAACTTGGATGCAATGGCCTATGCTAAGAAATGTGATAAATGCCAAAGATTTGCAAAAAATTCAAGAGCACCTCCCACGAAACTGACTCAAATGGTCAGTCCATGGCCATTTGCTGTTTGGGGAATAGATTTAATCGGAGCATTGCCTACCGCCAAGTCAAGTATGAAGTATGCAATAGTAACCGTTGATTATTTCACTAAATAGGCAGAAGCTGAGCTACTAGCTAATATTACTTCGAAAAAGGTGATCAACTTTGTCCTGAAAAACATCATCTGCAAATTCGAGGTACCGTAGAAAATAATCACTGATAACGGAACTCTATTCGAAAGTAGTAAGCTTTTAGATTTCTATGCTAAATACAAAATCAAGAAGAATTTTGTAGTCGTTGCTCATCCGCAGGCCAACGGGAAAGTCGAAGCAATCAATAAAATTTTAAAGCTAACCATCAAGAAGCGTTTCGAAAAAGCTAAAGGTGGTTGGGTAGATGAGCTTCCTCTTGCACTATGGGCATATCGCACAACTCATAAAACTGCGACTGGGCACACTCTATTCTAACTTGCATTTGGACCTGAGGCTATGATCCCAGTAGAGCTGGAAGTTCCCACTCACCGAAGAATCCACTTTAATCAAGAAGAGAATGAGAAGCTGCAACTCGAAGCACTTGATTTGCTTGAAGAAAGAGGAAAGAAGCAAAACTCAAAATTGCTGCTCATCAGAGAAGGATAGCCAGACATTTTAATTCTAAGGTCAAACGGAGAACCTTCGAAATAGGGGACCTTGTTCTGAAGAAAATCATGATAGGAAATGGAGTATTCGACCCAATTGGGAAGGACTGTATATGATAAGCCAAAATTTCTTGGATGGCACCTTCGAACTGAAAATGACGGACGTGACCCAACTTCCCAGAGCCTGGAATAGCACACACCTCCGTCACTACTTTGCTTGAAATTTCTTTCACATATCTTGAAAAGTTGCAAATACCATGCAAACGTTGTCATAGGCTTTGTACATATGAATGAAAGAATTTTCCTTGCTTGTTTAAGACGTAAATTTGCAAATTCTTGTTTACAAGTTGCTAAAATTCGATTTTGATTGCAGGTCCCCTAAAAAAATGTTGATGCATCCATAACCAAGTAAAGCCTAGTGACCGTTGCTGCACATCCCGATTGGGATAGCTCAAGCGCCCATTGCTGCACATCCCGATTGGGATAGCTCAAGCGCCCATTGCTGAATGCTCAAAACATTATTCACAACAAATACGAAGGTGTGGATCACATCACTGCAAATAAGGGACTCCAGAAACTGAACGATCAAATGATGCGGCGCTTAGACTACAAACAAAGTTGTAAGTTTCACCGTAGGGGCACCTTCTTAATTGCAAGGTCCAGGACCCTAATTCTACAAATCGTGGTAAAACCCGATAAATGAACTAGCGTTCGCCCCATGAAACGATGCAATCCCATACCAAAGACCTCCCCGAGGGGCACCCAGCCGATCGGCCGTGCCATAAATACACGACCCGATTACGACAAACCCTAGGCTTCTAATGACCTCTTCGGGGGCATCTGATCAGATGTTGTGTCTTCCAAATCCAGTTACCGACGGACTTTAAAGACCTCTTCAGGGGCATCCGATCAGATGCTGAGTCTTCCAAATTCAGTTATTGACAGACTCAAAAGACCTTTCCGAAGGCGTCCGACAAATTCTACATGTGGCTGAATTGTTCAATCACAACGACTAACGGATTTACAAAGACCTCTTCGAAGGCACAAAACGAAGACCTCCCCGGGGAAATATATTCAAATCTAATCTCCGGAGATCCTGGACTACTAGTTTAGCGAGAAACATGGTTGAATATACTAAAAATACAAGACCTCTCTAGCAGGGGCACAAAAACAAAAATTCCTTTCCATTAAAAGGCATGAGCCTGACTAACTAAACCAAGAATTCTTGGATCATGAGCAAGCCAGGAAGTCCCAAATGTGACGGCAAAAGCATATGACCAAGAAATTCCAAATACAGTCAGTCACACTTAACCTTTAAAGCTTGTGGCAAACTTTGGTATGGGGGCATCACCACTGCATTAAGAAAATTCAATAATGTTCCCTTAAACATACCATAAGCTCGTCACAACTTTACACTTAACAAAAAGGCTTGGCACCTACAAGGATTTTTCCGATCAACAAAGTTGAATCCCTTGAAATGGCTAAGGCAAACTCGAGAACTTCAATACAGTGGTAAACACAAAAAGTGGTTATTCACAAAAAAGAAGTCTCAAATGCTGCTCCAATCAAAATCAAGGAAATTCAGTAAAATTGGTCAAGTAAATCCAGTTAATAATGATCAGTGGCTACAAAAAAATATATATCAATAAATACAAAAGGTACCACGAGATCATTATAGTACCAGGCATTGCAATAACAAATGACTTGTGATATAGAAAACTTGTGTTGAAAGTGTGTAAAGCCAATAGGTGTGGAATGCAAAACACGAAAGTACGACAAAGCTAGAGCAAAAGCTTAAGTACGATAAGCAGAACACATTTTCATCACAACAACACAGAGCCAAATCACAAAGTTACAAGTCTAGTATGAAAGTTTCAGATGCAGAGTAACATAAGGTAACAAGTGGGGACCGACACCCGCATATACAATTGATCTTAGTAAAACATATAGCAGAAGGTAGTCAGGAAGCAAAATAAGCTGGTACTGAGCACTATTTCTTCTTATCACTTGAACTTAGAGTTCATTTGCTGAGAGGAGGAGTCTCTGCCACGTCACTTGGATTTTCCCGAGAAGACAAAGTAAAAACTCCTGTCTTATGAGCAGTACGCTTCTTTCTCTTGCATTTCGAAGATGATGAGGACGTGGCTGTCTTCTTTCCCCGATCCTTAGCAGTATCTCTTGGGCTTTCATTTGTCTCTGCGGCTCCAGGTTCATCACTAGGAGTATAACCAATATCCTCCAAGTCAGAAAGCGCACTGATTTTAGCATCCCGTGACCTAGGGGCTATAATGGCAAGTAAAGGTATGTCAACAGACAAAGGAATGATAAATGAGGCAAGAGGAACTATCATCAAAGTTTAGTTGGTTATAATAACTTTAGTTGTTGTTGCCTCTTCTATAGCAGGAGAAGATAAGGGTGAGATTAATCTTAAAGCATGGGAGCAATGAGCAAAAAAGGTAAGAGATCCAGGTGAACTAAAAAGGGAATCTAAGAGTGACACAGTGAAATCAGTTTCGGTTTTACCTGCATCTAGAAGGTTCTCTTAGATGTCTCTATGCTCAATTATCCATTTGTCTATGTTATCATCATCACCTTCATCATCTCCACCATGCTCCTCAATTACATTCTCCGTAGAGATACACTCATCTGCAATTGTTTCTTTTTCTTTCAAAGCATCAGGAAGGCTAACTGGTGTTTGTGAGCTAGAAGCTTCAGCGTTGACAGGATCAACATGGGGATCAATATTCGTTTGATTCTGGGCCTGCTCCCAAGAAGCTCCAACCCTATCGCTTGCCAATCGAGCCTTTCCTTCAACTAAAGCTTTCTTGGATTTCTCATCTAAGAGATCATTGATGAGGTCGTCTTCGCTGCAGTTTCCATCATTGATTTCGAGTACTCTCTCTCAGACAAGAGCCAATGTAGTTGGAAAGTTGTCCCCTAGATAATGTAAACTCCCATGGCTCATGATGCTGAAAACATAAAATCTGGATATGTCAGCATTAGCGTCGTCCATGGCCTTGTTGAGAGTTTCCTCAGCAGCTATTTTATCCTTCTCAAGAGTCTCAACCTTAGCCATTAATATAAGATTGGAAGCTTTCAAGGAATTGATAGTTTCACGAAATTGGGTAGCATCGTCCTGATATTGTTTAAAGAGATCCTTTTCTACAGACAATGTAACTTCAGCATTATGGTTGGCAGTTTGGGCTTCCTTTTCCTTTCGCTTAGCAGCCGCAAGTTCTTCTTTGAGCTTCTTGTTCTCGACATCTAGCCCCTCCAATTCTGCATTTCTTTTAGTAAGGTATGCAATAATAACCTCCCGAAAATCCAGAACTTCTTCCCACTTAGCTTTGTCGCTTTTCAAAGAAGCAATCTTGGCAAGGTTAGCGTCATTACGCTTTTGGAAATCATCGTCGAATTTGTGCCATGTCCTCAACTGCTTCTTAGCAAGGTCCTTGACGATACCCATCTTTGTGTCGAGTTAACTTTTAACAGTGTTAAGTTGGGTATGTATCTAACTTATCACGGTATCTATTTACTTGGCTATGTCATCGGCATTAGTTGGATTAACCCCACGGTCAAAGAGCAATCCCTTCAAATTCCATCCCTTGAATCGACCAGCAAGTGAGGTGTTTGCTGGATCAGGATCATAGAATGGCTTCTGAATAATTGAATGGGTTTTAGCAGGAGGTCCGGAAGATGGAATCAATCGTGTTACAATAGGAAGCTTGTCCAATCGAGGGCGCTTATGTGAACCATCCTTCCTTTGATCGTCTTTGCCTCGCTTCTCTTCGTGGCTCCCTCCATCATGAACATCATCATTGTCATCCCTAAGCCAAGTTAGGATCCTCCTTTCTTCCTCGTCCTCCTCATGCATCCTTCGTCTCTGTTCATCAGACAATTCATGTTCAGGCAATGCTGGAGGCTTGCGAGAGGATTGTGGATGCTGAGGAGGATAAGACTGCTTGGAATGTTGCAATTGTCGCACAGGATAGGGTTGTAAGAGATGCTTCAGGTTGTAGGTGGTGATTTTCTTCCTAAAGTCTGACAAATGTTGCCCATGCATTTCCAAACCTGAGTAAAGATAAGAAAAGCTTTTAGCACTCAAACCAGAAGGTGTTGGGGTAAGCTGTGAAAGCTACAAAGAAATTTAATAAGTGTGTGCATATTAGAAATATTTTCTAAAAAGCTTCTATTAACAAACCAGTTTTTCTAGTTGGTTCCAAGGAAATTCCTAGAGATGTAAGCAATTTTTCTGGTTTAGAGACAAGAGCCTCCATTATGCTAGCTCCTATAATTGTGGTTTGAGGATCAAATGATTGGGTAACAGTATCACCCTGGCTAAGATACTTAGCCGAATTAAGGTCACCTAAACCCTCAAAGGTACCTGTGGAGCCTTCCTCTATCACATTTTGAACAAGAGGGTTCTCATTCATCGTCTTAGTGTTCAGATCAATTTCTAATGTTGTTTTACCTTCATCAACACGCTTAGTCTAATATGTAGGATTTGGAATGTTACCCTCTCTCTCATATTCCCCGATCTGCTCGGTTTTTGGTACAAGATTGGGGGTAGTGCCTTCTTTCTCAACTTGTTCAGTTGAAGTCAGAAGACCCTTACCCTCACGTTGGTTAAATGCTTCATCCTCACTAGGAGTTATTCTAGATGGCGACTTGTTACCGCCAATAGATTCAGTGCACTTTTTCAGTGAAGGGTCGGTAGTTTGGCCTTGGGCCTCATTATCGCCGCCAGAAGTACCAACATCTGGTTCTGCAGGCTTAAGTTTGGGAGTTGGAGGTGTTCCTCTGGAATAGAATTTCCTAGAAAAATGGAGTAATCCGTACTTGCGAAGATTATCTTTCGTTATCACATACTGTCTGAATCTATCTAATATACCCGCGAAATGAAAAGATTCATAAGGAGGCTTATAAGGAGCACCATCTTTGTCTTTAATAGGAGCCGGGAGAACTAAAAAAAAATAAGAACATAAAGTTCAGCAGTAGAGTTCAATGGAAGGGTTAAAAGTGAATTTTCGTAAAAAAATAGTTTACCCCCTTCAATCCAATTCCCATGAAAGGTTTCAGGGAATCGAACAAAGAAAAATTGATTTAAGAACCCTGAAACGCCGTCTGGCAAGTTATGAATAAGTTTCCTATTCCGAGCACCTTCAGCATGCATGATAGAAGGAGTGTCTTTTCTAACTTTAAAAGAGCATAAGTAACGGATTTCGTGGAAAGTAGGCTCGTGCCCTTCTTTGTCCATAGCAAGAATATAAAGCCCTAATAGGACGATGCAACCGTTAGGATGGATCTGAAAGGGAGCAAGGGCCAAATGACTCAAAATTCGTTCTAAGAAAGGGTTGAATGGAGGAATGGCACAACTTGCTAGCATGTGTCGATTCACAGCTACATATCCGTCTAGGGGTCTATCCGCGAATACACCCTCTTTTGGCAATATTGCATCAGTAATAGGAATTCCATATTATCTGCATAACTGTTCAAATTGATCTTGATTTAAGGTGGTGGACAACCTTTCTTGTTCCCTAGCACCGACAGGTCGGAGTTCCGGAAATTGTGGTGCAGAAAATTGTCTAGAACTTGTGGTAGCAGTGATTTCAGGGGTAGAATTATATAGGAGGTTCCTTCGGTGCGAAGGCGAGAACTCATTTTAGAAGTCATTCTACACAAGTATATCCATTCATAAACACATCACAGAAAAATTCTTAACTTCTAAAGAGAAGCCATGGATTATTCTATTTCTGAAATACTCAAAACTCGCTTGACAATCTAATTTTAAAATCTCATGTCGGCCTAACCATTAACTTGTTCAAAGCTTAAGTCGTTCGGTCCTTAAGTCATTAAAGGACTCATGTCGTTGTATGGCTCAAGGCACAACAAGGCTTAAGTCGTACCAAGACTTAAGTCGTTCAAGGGTTAAGCCATACAGACTCAAGTTGTTGCGAGCTTAAGTCGCTGAACACTTAATTCATTCAGATTCAAGTCGTTGCGAGTTTAAGTCGCTAAGCACTTAAGCCATTCAGACTCAAGTCATTACAAACTTAATTCATTAAGGAGAGGTTAAGTCGTTCATGTTTTGAATCATCTTATGGTTAATGTGCCATGACGACACGATCACCAAGTCGCAAACGGGATTTAATACGATAGAGAGTCAAGTCGTTCATATGACATGGCACCTCATATGACTTAAATCACAGCAATGACTTGATAGTTCAAGTCGCCACAACGACATGGGATTTCAAGGTTATTTTAGCAGCTTGGGATCGTAGCAGTTCAATATCATACAAGACAAAAGTAGGTTTCCGTCAGCATTTCGTACACAAAGTTATGAGCTAACAGTTCAAACAATAATGGGAAATCGGCCTAAAGCTACGTTTACAAGTCAAGATAAGGGATATTGCACACAATCGACAAAACCAATGTCAAAACAACAAGTTTCATGGGTCAAGCATTTCAGCAAACATCTTATGTGCATTAAGCCAAAATCAAAGTTTTAAGAAGGTCCTAGTACTTCGAATCCCTCATATACAACATTAAACCCATTATAATCCAATCTGATCCCAATTCAAACTATTTCAATACCAAAATTTTACACTCTAAAGCCTTATATATCCAAATATTCATCTTGGACTCAAGAGTTGAAAAAAATAAAAAGATTCTTAAACCTGATTTCGAGCAGAAATTGCTTGGAGTAGTTTTCTAATTAATTAGCAATGAAAAACACTTCAAATTTAAGGGAATGAGTGTTGAATTGATCGAATTGGTGTTGATTATTGGAGCGGTTGAGTTCGTCGAAGCTAGCCGGACTGATCAGAACGTCGTGATCCGGTTGGGTGAGGTTTCTCTTCTCAAAACAATTCCGCCATTAACAGGGAAAAAGCTTCAAATGTGAATGGAATACGAATGGACAAGCGGGCTGAGAGATAATATAAAGGCGTAGAAGATAATTGGGTCGGGTCAGGACAATTTAGAAGCCCAACACAATTGGAAGACTCGGAGCGACGTAGGGATTCAATGCGAGTCACGATATGGCGTAGGGAAGCAAACAACTTACGACATAGTAGCGAGAATAGAATGGCGATTAACAACTTGGTAAAGATGCCTGACAAATAATGTCAAAAGTACTGCAATTCGAAGCCCGCATCATTTTTAATAATACGGACTGCGAGGGGAAAATGTTAACCCATAAAAATATGGGTTAATGTTTGTATTCATATCATCCTTCTCCCAGTACACTGTAAACGAACCAAGCCATTCCAATATCATGTCGTAGGAACAATGGTAAACCATGTCGTTCCTAAGTCATATCGTCCCTCACTAAGTCGTTCTAAGGAGACCAAGATGTCCCCAAACCTTGCCGTACTACATTCATAACGGCAGACCTAAGCTAAGTCACCTGGCCTCCACGTCGTCTTCATACCATGGAGTGAGGCAAGCTTAGTGTCATGGTACAAGCTGCCATCTCATCCTTGGCTCATATCATGTAGACCAAGCCATCTGAAGTCCATGTCATCCGAAGACTAAAGGCGCAGCGCAAAGCCATAGTCATCTCATCGAAGTCAAGCCACATCCAGCCATGTCGTAGCTGACATGAATCCATATCGCAACCGTCCATATTATAACCAATATGAACGTAAAGCCACATATACCATGTTGTAGCCAACATAAACCATGCTGCCTCCCAAACCTTGCCATACTCCATTAATAACGGCAGACCTAAGCTAAGTCACCTGGCCTCCACGTCGTCTTCATACCATGGCGTGAGGCAAGCTTAGTGTCATGGTACAAGCTGCCATCTCATCCTTGGCTCATATCGTGTAGATCAAGCCATCTGAAGTCCATGTCGTTCGAAGACTAAAGGCGCAGCGCAAAGCCATAGTCATCTCATCGAAGTCAAGCCACATCTAGCCATGCCGTAGCTGACATGAATCCATATCTCAACCGTCCATATTATAACCAATATGAACGTAAAGCCGCATATACCATGTTGTAGCCAACATAAACCATGCCGCCTCTAGCTGTATCCAGGCTGCTACCAACTGTCCCATGCCAGGCTGTCGCTAGCTAACCCCCAACCGACATAAACCATGTCATGGTCGAATGACATGGATGCCTACACTACATATTTTTACTCTCCTCACTCCTATAAATACCCCACGCACGGCACTTTAATAGGAACCAGATTCTAAGATCCCGAAGGGCTGCCCAACTATTTCTTCAACCATTCTAAGTGATTCTGGTATCTCCAATCATCTCTAATCAATGATCAAACATCAAATCTACCATCAAATCATGGAAATCCACTCAAGTTTTTGAAGAATAGTATATCAACTTCTCTAATTGTTATACTTAAAGGATTCTACCAACTTCCTTGGCTATTTTGATTAGATCAAGAGAAGAGTTTGTGAGAATGAAAGTTGATGTAATGAGAGAGTGTTCAAATCTTGTAAACTCACATGTGATAATGAAAGTCTCCCTCAAAGTGGATGTAGATCAATTTTAGATCGAACCACAATACAAATCTTTGTCTATTTACTTGCTTATTGCGAATATGGTCTCATTCCTAACCATTTGGAACCTTTTGTGTTTTAATTAATTTCAGTTTAAACAAGATCTACAAGTAATTAAACTAGAATTAGTAGATTTATGTTGATTAAATTATTATTATTTAGCCGTTTATGTTAATTAAACTATTATTATTCAATGAATCCAAACATCTTATATCTTCTGCAGATCCATTTATTGTTTATATAATACCCGGGTCAGTCTGAGATATTTCAGGCTTAGGGACTATGAGACCAGCTTGTACTTTATTGGGTGTAGAGGGGCATAATTATTTAGCTTATCATTTATTATCTTGTATAGATTGATTTATTTATTGATGTGTACAAATTTAAATGTGTATAAAATGTAAAGTAAATTCAATGTGTATAAAGTGTTAAATAATATATATATATATATATATATATATATAATATTTTATCATTGCAATTGACTCTGTGATCTCTGTGTATTCTTATCGTTCTATCCTAGAGGCATATGTGTTATTGTTTTGTATCGATACTGTGCACGTGATACATTTTAGAAAATTTTCGTACGTATCAATGTTAGTCCACAAGAATTTATACTTGTATGCCCCTACATCCTTACTCTCTATATTACCTAGCAGTATTACTGTAACAACCCGAATTCCGATAAACCGAATTTTTCTTTTTAAAATTCCAATCTATCAAAACTCGGATTGGTTTGCTTTGGTATCCTGCAGAAAAGACAGAGACATAAAATATGTCAGAGCTCAGAAAATACCTTACAGCGGAACAGATAAAATAGGATATAATCAAAATATAGCCTTACTGTATTAATAATACTGCCTAACCTGTATCCAAGGCTATCATGTCCCTGCCGCAAATCTAACCTGTGAGTATGTTATGAGGAGGGGTCAGAACACAAGTTCTGGTGACTGGATTTAAACTATACACTTTGGATAATCCTGCATATACCATTCAATCATATTTTCTTATTTGTTAGGTTACTTAGGTTAACAACACTCAAGGCTTACACACACGTCATACTCATTTACTTCCCAGTGGATTAACATAATACAATGTATGTGTAGCTACCCCCAATATCGAGGTACAACCCATGGTGCCCCACTCGCACGGTCTCCATCATAATGCCACCGAAATGCTCGAAATCCCTCATCCTACACTGGAATGACATATGAATCTCTATATAGGAATGTTATGATCATCATATATCTGCCATCACTACGCTATGTAAGCGTACGGACTGCCACCCTCGATCGAATCAGATCTCATACCGGAGTAATGCCCTCAAGTCTATGATACATCACCCAGAGTAGATATGCATGTATCTAGACTGTCCCTTGTACATGTTGTTAATTGTAGCTCGATGCCTTAATCATACATCCTCTAATATGCATCAAGTTCCGTAGTAGGGCGATACAAGAAACACGTAGGTCGGTCGCGAGCTTTTCCATATCTGTACAGGCCCGCCTTTAAGAGCCTCGAAATACAGATATCCCTAGAGTCTATTATCACAATGGCTATGGCCCCACCTCGGCCCCTCCCTCAACTAGTAAAGACTACAAGAGCTAAGCGACTGTCCATATGCAAACAATCTAAACATCCATGTGGTGTCTCCCCTTAACCCCTTACCCCGATAGTGAAGGGTGAATGGTATCTTCCGTTTAGCTCTAGTATTTTCGCATCCCACTGGCTGGGGATGACGGTTATCCAACGATATACTATCCTTATTAGTCGTGACCCTCTACCTCCCCGTGAGGCAACGGCCGAATCACCCTAGTGTCACCGTGTAACGACCCAGATTTTTGGTCGGTTTATTTTAAATATTTAGTATCGTTTAAATATTGAATTAATAATATAAAAGAATTTCTATATTGAATTATCGATTTATAATCGATATACGATTTATTTCGAATACTATCGAAATACGAGAACTGAAATAATTCAATTTGAAGATAAAACTAAATCGAAACCATTAGATGAGCAGTATAAATTCTATTTCAATATATAGACGATAATAATAATAATAATTTATTATTGAGAGATTTATTTGTTTGAATTTAAATTATATTATATTAAAATGGTTATTTTATATTACATTCAAATTAAATTGTATAATTTGTTTTGTTGAATTCACAATAGTGAATAATGTTGGTAACATCAGTTGTTTTGCTGAAATTGTGGTTCGTGGTTTTAAATTAAAGGACCACGATATAGTTTAGTTTTTAATTAAAGAAAAATCAAATCGAAACTTTAACCAGCCGACCTACTTCTTTTAACGCCACCTATTGCCTTCCTCGAGCCAAAATTTTTGTCTTCCCCTGTTCAACATCAAGCAAACATCGAATTTTGATGGCTGTACTTCTGTTCCCTCTCAAATCTATATAATCCCGAGCCTTCCCTTTTTCTTTGAATTCAACATCGAACTGAAAACCATTAATTTTCTATTCGTATGTTTTCCTCAGCCAAAAGTAATCAAATCCTATACTCCTAAATTCCTAAAAGCTGGTTCCTTTAAAACCCGTATAGGGTTAGCCATCAAGTAGTGGCCCTTGCTCGAGTCGCGATAAGGATAGGGCACTCGAACTTCTCAACGGCAACGATAGGCCATCGGAGCGCGGTCATGACGAGGAGGGTAAAGGATTCAAGCGAATTGGTAAAACGCGGTCTGGAGTTCGATTGTTGGGGAAAAGCATGGGTGCGATGGGTTGTTTTGTTCGTTGGCGCTCGATTTGGGGGAGTCGGAGCTGAATCTGAAAGGTGCGACAGTTGATGTGGTGTTCGATGGATGGACGGGAGGTCACTGATTTGATCGGCAGTGAATGATGAGGATACTGTGATGTCAGGGTAAGTCGGCAGTAGGTTCTTAAGGGAGATTAGGTATAATGGAAAGGGGTTGGCGCCTGGAGGAGTTGGTCATAGTGAAGAACCGACGAGTTTTAAGGTTCGACAGCATGAAGGCTGGGAGCACTAGTCCGAGCTATTTTAGTTGGTGGTACAAGGTTGACTGTGTATACAGTTTAGGAAAGAAGGCTTTAATCATGGCATTAAGGTATAAAGTTTTCTATTTATTTACTTTCAATTTGATTAAAATCTGGAATTTTGTTAAGTAAAATATATATGCTTATATAATTCGAATTGTTTTAAATATTGTATTTGATTTATACAAAGTTATAATCATGATTTAAATATTTAATTTAAAATGATTTGATGATTAAATTAAATGGAAAAAGAGAAAAATATATGTATAAGAAATTTATTTATTCATTAATTTAAATGAATAAATGTTAATCGGTAAATTTAAATAAAATTATCGCAGGTGCGAATTCATTCGAGAAGATTAGTAGTCGATAATTTGGAAGTAAACAGGTTACTCGACAACTGCAATTTCGGTGAGTAAATCTCACTCACCTTTAGAATTATTTTTATTTCATTAAAAATAATTGTTTGTTGCTTGTGTGAATGTTTTCTGGTTGTTATATATATATTAGTTATTTAGGCTATATATATATATTGGGTTGATTGATTGGTTGGATTCCCGCAGTCTCATTAGCGGATGCCCGCAGTTTCATAGCGGATGATTACCCTATACGCCCCACGCTATGATTAGTGGATGACCTTCTATACCACGATATTCTGCCACGAAGCAAAATGGGTATTATTTATGTACTAACATCTGTGGATGCAGGTAAACAGGTTGGAGGAATCCAACTGGATTCCTCAAAAATATATTATCTGTTTGTTTGTCGGTTTCATATATATTCTCATATATGATGTGTTAAAAATTCCGTGATTGATAACTGATTGTTTTGGGGTGTTTAAATATCACTGGGGCTCGAATATTGATTTATAAAAATATCGGAAAAGGATAATAGAGATTTGAAAATGGAATTCTATTTTTATAAATAGAATTTGAATTTTTAATGAAGTATAGAAATATTAACTGTTTTAAATATATAAAACAAGTGAATTTATAAACTTGGTTTATAAATTAAAATACGGTGTTTGAATTGGATTTATAAACTTTATTTATAAGTTTATAAATGGGAAAATTTAAGGGAAGTTATAAACGTTGTTTATAAATTAAATAATACAAATAGAATTTGAATATGAGAAATTAGAATGAAATTTGAATATTTGAATTCAAAGGAATTAAAATAAAATTTGAATTCAAAGGAATTCAAATGAAGAAAATTCAAATAGAGACTTTGATATAAAATTTGAATAAAGAAATTCAAATAGAGATTTGAATGTAGAATTTCAAAATAGAATTTGAAGTAAACTTTGAAAATAGGATTTTCAAAGTAGAATTGGAAATAGAATTTCAAAATAGGATTTCAAGATAGGAAATCCAAATGGTTTCGAAATGGAATTTGAATTCAAGGGAATTCAAATGGATTTGAGTGAAGAAATTCAAATGGGATTTAAATAATGGGTTTTAAATAAAGAGGATTCAAATATAAGAATTCAAATAGTATTAGAATGGAGTTTTGGATATTTGAATTTAAAAATAGAAATTCAAAATGGAGTTTGATTATTTAAATTCAAGTATGAAATTTCAAATATAACAATTTAAAAGGGAGTTGATTATTGAAATTAATGTGGTATTTAAATTCAAGGAGATTAAAATGTGGTATTTGAAATCAAGGAAATAAAATATGGTATGTGAATTCAAGAGAATTAAGTTTGAATATTAGAATTCAAATGGTGTTAAAACTGAATTTGAATATTAGAATTCAAATGGAGATGGCAAATGAAATTTGAATATAGGAGATTCAAATTGAATTCAAATAGAATTTAAACTATGGGATTTGAATATTGAATTCAAATGGAATTGAAACTATGGATTTGAATATATTAAAATATATCAGAATGGAGTTGGATTCATTTTAATGAAAGTTCAAAAGTTTTTATATATAAATTATAAATAAAACGAACTCGCCGCAGTGCTGCAGTTCGTAAATTGGCGATTCGAACTTCAATCGAGTATACAGAACTCAATTGAAGTCGGAATTCTTTGAAACAAGAATTGTCAGGACCGGTTGAATAATAGTTTTCTAATGAAGGAGAAAAATCTGGATTTCATCGAATATATTTTGAGTTATGTCAAAAATCAAATTTTCAGAAAAGCAGCGCCAGAACCATTATAAAACCATAACGGTTTGTTTAAATAAACTAAAGGGTTTTTAAGAAATAAAATCCGAATTTGCCATGAGAAAAATCCAGACTGGAGTTGTAAATTAAATACGAACTCAAGTGGTGTAAATGAGATGATTGTTGAAACAAAAAAAATCAGATTTTTAATTATTGATTAGAATTGACTAATTTAAAGAAATTAGTTAATGGAGTTTTAGAATCGAAATTTTGGCTTTGAATCAGACAAGCGGTGTGTAAATTCATATTCGGAATCGAATATGAAACTTGAATTAGAAATGACATTCGATTGTTGTATCAACAAATTAATATATATTTGAACGTGATATGTTCAAATAACAAGTGAAATAGGCTAAGAAGCTAATTAAAGAATAAACGGGCGGAACTGAATTCAAACGATTGGTTTGAGTTGAATTGAATTGCAAACAGGTGAACATGTGTAAGCAGGTTGGATATGAAGTATATGAAGATTTAAATTTATGTGCTCGACAAAAAGGTACATGTTTAATTCATATATGAGATTTTATGCGCCGTATCGGCAAGCCCCTTGGCTTTTTCTTTTTCTTTTCGAGATAAGAAGGACCGGGAAAGCAATTTGAAATTTCCCGATGCTCCCGAGACAGGGGAGGTTATGGCGAATTTTTTCGGGAATTTAAGGAGATAGAATATTTTTAAGATAATTTGATAGTTATAAATCAATGTATCGATATATGTAGAATTCGATGAGGAATTGACATCAAAATAGAGTATTGGAAACAAAAAGGGAAATCTATAAATTAGAAATAGAAAGCGAACCATGCACATGTTTTAACAATGAATAATTGGGTTTTATAGTGTGTTTATTCGAGGTTAGTTGTTTTGCCGTTTTGAAGTTGAGGATGTTTTCAGTTAAGGTCTGAGAGGTAAATTTACCCCAACTTGATTGATTTCATTTTTAATGAATAAATAGCAAGATCCAGTCTCGAAGAGAAGTGTTTGAAAAAGAGTTAGTTGAATAAAATATTTTGGGTTGTTGTAACGATGTTTTACACAACATTCGTTTTAAACCTAAGTGATGGAATTTTGGAAATATAACAAGTAAATATTTCCTGAGTATAATTAAAATAGTCGGGATAGAGATAAGTGATTGGAATTGTTTCCAATTGCAAATAGAGATATTTTCTAATATATAGAAAATAAAAGGAGTTGATATTGGGAAATGCTTTCCAAATAGCGTAAAGAGCCAATATGGTTATTGAAAATATTTGGGTAACAAATATTGATAAGGAAATGGAGAAGAGATTTAATTAATGGAATATTAATTAAAGAGCCCAGTGATTTGTTGATATGTTTGGATAAACACTTGTTTTTATTCGATAGTTAAATCACAGACTATCGAAGTTTTTGACCATCGTTGTCAATATGGAGAGACCGGTTGGATTATTATCCGAAGAACCACTCCGTATCGGCATAAGCGTTGCGAACCAAGTATGCTGAATATATTGAAGACGGAGTAAAGTGCAAGGACTTTTTCTATTACATAGAAATAGTGCCTTCGGTTTCGTTCAATCCCAGAACGAACGTAAATGGACGAATGTCTGACAGAGTATTTCCAATGATCAAATGGGTTGGTCTGTATGAATATATATGGTTGCAACGGATTTATCCCTTAGCATAATATCCAGAATATTTGTGCAAACTCAACTAGTGATTAACGGATCTAACAATGTGGCATTCAAAGTGATTGTGCTATCAATGAATGGTAAGTATTCGTAGCCTCAGGCCTCAACAACCGGGAAAGGGCAAAAATCGGGCAGGCAGCATGGCTATGTGGGTCGCACCCATTAGGATGTATAATCACCTATCTAGAGGTTCATTTAATTTCTTATTCTATTCGATGCTGTCCCAGTCGGGAGACGGTTGCTGATCCCAACCGTTGGTGATATACATTCGATACACTCAAGCGAAATGAGTGGTCGGTCATGTGTGGGCCGGGTTGCAAGATGTTCTTGTTGAACCCAGTGTATTCCTCTCTAGAGATACACTAGCGGAAGGTGGTTCCATACCTTGTCATGTTGGAAATCCAATCTCCAATAAGCGCCATGCGGTTTTTGATTTGATACTATGTATGTGGAGCGTGAGATGCAAGCGTTCTGCTATTTGGTTATTTATTTGATGTAGGCATTACTATAATATCACTGGATTTTCGTATTAAAGTGTTTTGGGTTATAGTAAGGTAAAAACCGTCCGTGTTTATGTGTGGGCTGGTCTTACTATTACCTCTTCTTTTGAAAGGATTTTTAAAGTTAAACAAGTGGTTGGAGTTTACTCACACCAGTCCCATGACTGACCCAGAGTTTATTTTGTTTTGTTTTCCCTAAACTCTTGGGTGCCCAAATTTGTACGGGCAGTCAAGTAGTTGGGATTTCACAGATTCATTTGAAGGAGCTGGAAGCAGGAGGCTTCACCGGTTAGCTATAGGCTATCATATATTCCGCTGTGGACCTTGTTTGTATCTGGAAACAGATGTTTATAACTGTTCCAGAAATGACTGTTGTGCTCTGATGATGGTATGTATATAAAGTTACTGATTTGTATTTCAAAGGTTATGTTATATAATATATTTCATTCATTCCGCTGTGAGTTTGTGATCTTCGTTTTTCTTCTATTCTGTTGGCTCGCTTTTTGACCAAGCCATCCAGGATCATTCATAAAAGGAAACCAGGAAACCAAGTCCCCCAAGAAATTGGAAGAATGGATCGCACGTCATCGTCTCGCCCAGGAACAGATCGCACG
Organism: Allium sativum; assembly: GCA_030737875.1. Taxonomy (NCBI): domain Eukaryota; kingdom Viridiplantae; phylum Streptophyta; class Magnoliopsida; order Asparagales; family Amaryllidaceae; genus Allium; species Allium sativum. The sequence goes on along the minus strand of CM060925.1, from coordinate 296,821,294 downwards.
CCATCGTCTCGCCCAGGAATGGATCGCGCTCTATCGACTCGCCCTGGAACGGATCGCTCCCATCTCGTCGACGAACGGCACCTCCAGGCGATCCGATCCCTTGGTACGAACCGAACCCTCTGACCCGTTCAACCACGAGCTGGTCTTCAGCGATCCGAATCGCACGGATCTGACGACACCTGTTCACAACGGCTAGTTTGACTGTTTCTTCAATGGTGGCGATGCGATCCGAAAATCTCGGGATTCGTGCCACGTGTCCGCGATCCGCCTGACAAAATCAGCTATAAATAGCCCAGAGCTTGGCATTTTTCGGGATCTTTTTGGCAATAGTGAATACTGAATCCGCCATTGTTGTCAAACCACTGAAATATTGAGAGAAATTACTGTTGTACTAGCTTTTAGAGCATAATCAATAAGATATAAAGTGGACGTAGGCTCTTTAACGCCGAACCACTATAAATTCTGAGTGTTATTTTCTTTTTCCTTATTCCTCATTTAGAATTCTCTTCAGTTTATAACAATTTGGGTGTTAGGTCCAAATTTCGATCTAACATTTTTGGTGCTTTCACTGAGAACTCAGTCTTAAAGTTTCGTCATTCGTTTCCTTGAAGATTCCAGCGATTCGGATATCATGGCTGGAAAAAGATCTAGAGTTTCGCAAACCAACGAAACAATCGAGGAGAGTGTACACGAACTGGGCAACGAAGAGACTCGGGATCGCGGAGCGCAGGGGGCGATCCGATCCAATGAAGACACCTTGTTCCGAGTCGATGAGAACGAGATGATCCGTGCTACTGATGGGGTTGTTACTCGATCCTGGGGCAACACCTCGCAGCCTCCGCGCACCACAACCACGAGTCGATCTCAGGGGGGCGCAGCGAACCGCCCTCCACGAACCGTAGCTACCCGAACTGATGGTCAGAACACAACTCGACCTGGAAAAGAACCTATGACCCACTCCTATCGTCCTGGAACCTCTGCTCGACCCGGTCCGAGCACTTTGCCCATAAGAGAGGGTGATGATGACCACTATGGTCCTGCTGCTCCTGTCACTGAGGGGGATCTTTCCCGCTTTGTCGAAATGTGGGATAGGTTGTTTGACGAGTTGGCTGCCCAACGACAGGAAAGTTCTATCCTACGGCAAAACCTGACGGCTATGGATAGAAGACTTGATGAGCTAGCAAGGCAAAGAGCATCGCCGGTTCGTCCACTCACCCCAGCATATTCCTCTTCATCTGAAGAATCGCCGAGACCTCCGCGGCGACCGTATGAAAGAGCCGAAAACATAGAACAACTTCGGTTCGGGACCCTGCCCTCACAAGAAGAGGAAGAACTAGGGGCAAGACCCACAAACCGTAATATGGATGGTCAAGCAACGACCCTCAGGACTCGAGGCGTGAACAGTCCTGTGCATGGCAGGCCACCTCAGCCCCGTCGCCGTACGCATACTCATGATAACAGGGGGCAGCGAGGCCCCGTCCAAGCCCCGGATTTTGTGGCTACTCCCCGAAGAGAGATCAGAGAGCCTCGTCGGGCCAGAGGCACTGATCCTGAACCTCCTTTGACTAGTGCAAACGTTGCAGCCATGGTTCACCAGATTTTGGCCGACAGCCGTGGACAGCGGAACGAAGATTGGGGGATTGACCGCAGTCATACTCCTTTTACTGACGATATTTTGGATGCAACTTTTCCAAGGCGTTTCAACATGCCACAAATGAACCGATATGCAGGAAGATCTGATCCTGTTCAACATCTGATGAGATACTCTTGGTCGATGACTGCTGCCGCCGCTTCTGACGCAGTTAAGTGTAAAGCGTTTCCCATATTCCTGGAAGACGTGGCTTTGCTATGGTTTACTCGCCTGCCGGCAAGATCGATCTCCAGCTTCAGGGAACTAAGAGAGAAGTTCGTAGAGCAATTCCGTATCTACGCACAGAAGACGAAAAGCGTGATCGATCTATTTCTTGTCAAACAGCGACCAGGCGAAAGTCTAAAGATGTACCTGGATCGTTTCAATTTGGCCGCCACTGAGGTCAAAGATCCTCATGAGCCGACCATTGTCGCAGCACTAATTGATGGAGTGGATAAGGACACTGAATTCGGGAGGTACTTGGCAGGCAAACCACCCCACACCAGAGAATTATTCTATGAGAAAGCCAATGTACATCTACGCCGGGAAGAGGTATACGCGAACCGAAAGCTTAAAACAACTGATAAGGAAGAAGTTCAGAGCAATGTCGCCATCAAACAGACTGGAGACAGCTCGGGGAAAGTTGAGGTTAACGTCGGAAATCAGAACCAGGGTGGTCGCCGACCGGGTAACAACAATAACAATGCTAACGGCAACAGCCGGAAGAGGGGCCGAGGGAACGACTCCCAGAGAAGGACTCGTCCCAGGGCCTTTGAAAGTTATACACCCATAAATGATACTCTGGAGAATATCTTCATGGATGCGTATGAAGTCCTCTAGAATAAGAGGCCACCTCCTAGAGAGTCGACAGAAAAAGAGCGTGAGACAGGGAAGTTTTGCCTCTTTCATCAAATCCACGGCCATTCGACGAATGAATGCCGTCACCTGAGGGACGTAGTCGAAAGGTTGCTTCGAGAAGGGAAGCTAGACGAATACAGAGTAACGCCTAGGGACAGGGGGCAAGCAGTGTAGGCCCCGAATCAGAATCAAAATCAACTTGCTGCTAGGCCAACTGCTCAGCAAAATGGAAAGAATATTGTAATCAACACCGTGATCGGTGGACTTTACCTTGCTGGGCACAGTTCCAAAGCTTTAGATCAATATGTCAACGCAGCCAAACAACACCTCGAAGTGGGGGAATGTAGCAACCCCGAGGACAGTGTCCCGGTGAAGCAGCAGAAGATGATGACTGATGACGTTATTTTCCGAGAACGAGAAAGCATCGGAGTCCATGCTCCAACTGAAGATCCACTTGTAATTACGATACCCATTGGGCCAGCCACTGTTCATAAGGTACTGGTGGAAAACAGGAGTTCCGTTAATATTCTTTTCAAAAAAGCCTTTGACCAGATGAATCTTGAGATAAAAGACTTGAAGCCCTGCCAAGGATGGATTCGTGGATTCAACGGAGCATCCACCGCACCTATGGGTTATGTAGAATTGCCAGTTACACTTGGGGAAGGAGAACGCCAGAGAGTGAGAATCCTTCCCTTTGTGGTTTTGGATGTCGAATCGCCATACAATGCCTTCTTGGGCCGACCGGCCCTCGCGAAATTCAGAGCCTGTATAGCCCCCTGGTGCTTGCTATTGAAGTTCCCCACAGAAGCTGGCATTGGTATTGTCAGAGGGGATCAAGTTGCTGCGCGAGCATGTTATGTTGCCGAATTTAAGTTGCTTCGCAACGGCGGGGATATCGAAACTAAAGGCACTCCTCCCCCTTTGGGGGCGGAAACCTTATAGCAACCAAAGAGGATAATTGTTGGAGAGTTGCCTAGAGTGATGCCCGAGGATATAGATCCCAGAGAGGATCAAGAACCCGGGGGCAGGACGGCAACTCCCAACGAAGCAACTGTGGATGTGCCAATCGATGACAGTGACCCGGAGAAGGTCCTTAAGATTGGATCCCAGTTAAGTCCGACTCTTGCCGAAGAATTGACGATTTTCTTAAAGAACAACTTGGATGTATTCGCTTGGACCCATGCGGACATGTGCGGGATATCCCCATCAATCATGAGCCATTCTTTGAGCATTAACCCCAAACATCCTCCAGTAAAGCAAAAAAGGCGAGTGCTGGGCCCAGAGAGGTCCGCTGCCTTGAAAGAAGAGGTTGGGAAGCTAAAGAGTAATGGATTTATCAGAGATTCAACTTGCCCAGATTGGATTTCGAACCCAGTCCTGGTAAAGAAGGCCAACGGGAAGTGGAGAACGTGTATCGACTTCTCGGATTTAAACAAAGCTTGTCCCAAAGATAGTTTCCCATTACCTCGAATTGACCAGTTGGTAGATTCGACGGCAGGTCACGAGCTTCTCTCATTCATGGATGCTTATTCAGGATACAACCAGATTCCGATGCATGTTCCGGACCAAGAGCATACTAGCTTTATCACTGATCTGGGATTATATTATTACGTAGTAATGCCCTTTGGTTTGAAGAATGCAGGCGCTACGTACCAACGTTTGGTCAACAGAATGTTTTATAACCAAATCGGGAAAACAATGGAAGTATACGTCGACGATATGTTGGTTAAATCCAAGCAATCCTTTCAACACACTACTGACTTGGCAGAGATGTTCGGCATTCTTCGAAAGTATGGGATGAAACTCAATCCCACCAAATGTTCATTCGGTGTTGCTTCTGGAAAATTCTTAGGATTCATTGTCAGTTCGCGCGGTATCGAGATTAATCCGGACCAGATCACGGCAATCAGGAACATTCAGGAACCTAGGCAAATTAAGGATGTGCAAAGCCTTGCCGGAAAAGTGGTCGCATTAAGCAGATTTATCTCCAGGGCTACGGATAAGTGCATCCCATTCTTCGAATTAATAAAGCGAGGAAAACGCCACTTTAAATGGACACCTGACTGCGTAGAAGCGTTTCAGAATTTGCTCAGACACTTGGAGAAACCTCCGATTCTGTCTAAACCAATAGACCACGAGGATTTATTCGTGTATCTGGCAGTATCATCTCATGCGATCAGCTCAGCATTGGTAAGGGAAGAGGAAAAGGTCCAAAGACCTGTGTATTATGTGAGCAAAAAATTGACAACAGCTGAGCGTAATTATCCACGGATAGAAAAACTGGCGTATAGTTTACTGATTGCCTCCAGGAAACTTTGGCACTACTTTCAGGCACATCCTATTACCATATATACTGATCACCCACTCAAGCAAGTTCTACAGAGACCAGAGGCATTTGGAAGGTTACTCAAGTGGAATATTGAGTTAAGTCAATTTGACTTGAACTTTCAGCCCAGACGATCAATTCGGGGGCAAGTGATAGCTGACTTCATAGCAGAGTTCACTGTTCCTGAAGAAGACATAGCAAACGAAGAAGTGGAACCCTCAAAGTTACTTTTCGACCCTAATGTCTGGAGATTATATACTGATGGTGCTAGAAACAACGAAAGATCCGGCGCTGGAATAGTGCTTGAAACCCCCGAGAAACGATTGATAACTTATGCCATCTGAATGGAGTTTCAGGCCACTAACAACGATTCTGAATATGAAGCCCTGATAGCCGGATTAAAGATTGCAAAGGTGCTAGAAGTCACAAAACTGAACATCTTCTGCGATTCCAAGTTAGTTGTGAACCAAGTTACTGGGAGATTCCAAGCTAAAAGTGCAAGATTGATTCTATACTTAAAGAAAGTGAAAGAACTGCCGAATGAGTTTGATCACTACAGCATATCTCATATTCCGCGGTCGGAAAATCAGCAGGCAGACAAGTTGGCAAAGATGGCTAGTTCTAACGATCCTAAGGTGATAGGGCTAGCCCCCGTTGAATTACTTCAGTCTCCCAGCATTGATCAGATGGAAATCGACCTAGTAATAGAGACGGAACCAGAAAAGGAGTCGTGGATGACCCCTATAAAGAATTTCCTAATGGATGGAGCGCTTCCGACCAGGAAAAGCGAGAGGCGTAAAGTGATTCGTAAAGCCGCCCGATACGTACTGCAAGGCGGAGTCCTTTGTAGACAAGGGTACTCAATGCCCCTCCTTCGGTGTATAGCCCACGATGACATCAAACGTGTGCTGCAAGAAGTCCACGAAGGCGAATGTGGCGACCACACTGGGGGGCAAACTTTGGCGAAAAAGATATTGCGGCATGGTTACTTCTGGCCTACCATAAACAAGGATGCAGTAAGATATGCACGACGATGTGATGCATGCCAGAGATTTTCAAAGATACCTAGAGCGCCTCCAAGCCAGTTAAAAACAATGATGAGTCCATGGCCATTTGCTATGTGGGGAATTGATATCATAGGAAGTCTCCCCATAGCAAGGGGTGGAGCAAAGTTTGCTATTGTGGCCATAGATTATTTCACTAAGTGGGTCGAGGCAGAACCACTAACTACAATCACAACTAAACGAGTGATCAACTTCAATGTGAGAAACATCATTTGCAATTTGGAATTCCAAAGATTGTGATAATTGACAACGGAACTCAATTTGATAGTGGTGAATTCAGAGACTTCTGCCAAAAATATCACATCGAGAATCGATACACCTCCGTGGCACACCCACAATCGAACGGGCAAGTCGAAGCTGCAAATAAAGTAATTAAGTCCATTCTAAAAAGAAGAATGAAGCGGGCTAGAGCCATGTGGGCTGACGAATTGCCCTTGGCACTATGGGCCTACAGGACGACATATAAATCAGCGACAGGACATACCCCGTTCTCCCTTGCTTTTGGAACGGAAGCAGTCATCCCGATTGAGATAAAGGTACCTTCTCATCGGGTGACCTATTATGATCCAATGTCCAATAATGAATTGCTCCTTGAGTCCCTGGATATGATCGAAGAAAAGAGGGATGAAGCCGACCTGCGTGCTCTGAGATGCAAACAACAGGTCGCCCGATATTACAACAAAAAGGTCCGAGCCCGAACCTTGGAACCCGGAGACCTGGTTCTGAAACGTGCCTTTCCACCCCCAACTCATATGGGAGTGAAGTGGGAAGGACCGTACTCTATTCTCAGCAAGCTTGATAATGGAACCTTCAAGCTGGCAACCATAGATGGAAAGGAAATCCCCAGAGTGTGGAATGCCCAACATCTACGGCCATATTTAACATGAGAGGCTTCAAATTTATTCTTTTGCTTTGTTAAAAAAAACTATGTACAGGGCACGACTTGCCTAGAACAGTCTGATTCCTTAAAGCAAGAGATTATAAAGTGGACGTAGGTCATGATTCGACCGAACCACTATAAAAATACTGTGTGTCATTTATCTTTATTGCATCTTTATTTATTTGCCTAGGAAAATCAGTGTGAATAATGCAGGTACCCGAAGTCCGGTGCCGACGGTTCCTCTCGTAAACTAATCAGAGGAACCCAAAGCCTTGGTAAATGCTCTAGCTGCTCGTCCGACTGGTTTTAATCCTCGGAGCTTGGATTAAAATGTAAACCTGAGATGAGTTTGAGGAGCATTCATGATCGCATACGGCTGAGTCCCCAACTCTAACTCTCCAGAGAGAGAGAGAGTATAAAAGCGTCTCCGATTGAGCGCTAAGAAAGAGCTCCTTTCCCGCTGAAGGATCGGGAAGCGAATGAATCGCTGAGCTCGAACTCTAACTCTCCAGAGAGAGAGAGAGTATAAAAGCGTCTCCGATTGAGCGCTGAGAAAGAGCTCCTTTCCCGCTGAAGGATCGGGAAGCGAATGAATCGCTGAGCTCGAACTCTAACTCTCCAGAGAGAGAGAGAGTATAAAAGCGTCTCCGATTGAGCGCTGAGAAAGAGCTCCTTTCCCGCTGAAGGATCGGGAAGCGAATGAATCGCTGAGCTCGAACTCTAACTCTCCAGAGAGAGAGAGTATAAAAGCGTCTCCGATTGAGCGCTGAGAAAGAGCTCCTTTCCCGCTGAAGGATCGGGGAGCGAATGAATCGCTGAGCTCGAACTCTAACTCTCCAGAGAGAGAGAGAGAGTATAAAGGCATCTCCGATCGAGCGCTGAGAAATAGCTCCTTCCCCGCTGAAGGATCGGGGAACGAACGAATCGCCTAGCGTAAAACTCTAACAATTGATTAGGGGGCATCACGCGCTCCTATGCATACACTAAACTTTGATATAACGGTGTAACATAGCATGAACATTCTTCTTCCTGATTGACTGACTTATAATTATTAATAGTTGGCTAACGACTAAACGTGGAAAGTTTCTATGAATACAGGTACACAATGATGTAAGAAGAAACAAATCCTTGTTTATGTACCACAAGTCAGCAAAATGGAAAACAAGCTAGAAACAAAAGTGAGGGCCAGTCTCACAGTTACACTTTCTGGCTAGTGGGAAACTAAAAGACAAAATATCAACAAACATTCTATTTATGCTTCGATCTCTTCTCTCGCTTCTGCCTTTCCAGCCTCTCCTTGTCGGCTTCAGATGGAGCCTCCTTCTTCCTTTTCCGCTTGTCCACAAGGGGAGCATCTGATTCCTCTGAGGTCTCCTCTTCCCCTTCTTTTCCCTTGCTTCTGCTGGAGAGGGAAGCCGGGAAGTCATCGGGGTTTGCAAAGTGAAGTTGCCGGCTGATGGACTTGGACTGTATTTTCATAATCATCCCAGTTTTGGGGTCGAACTCTGCAAGAGGGACCACGTCCAAAGCCTCATCTCCCCCCTTCTTAGAAGCTAACCCTTTCTCTTGTCTGGCTTTCCGGCTAGCCAGGGGCTCTTTATCATCATCATCATCGTCGGCCTTCTTGGTGCCGGTAATATCCTCTTCGTCATCCACATGCCGACCATCCAAGTCTTTTAAAGCCTCGATAGTCTCAGCATCTTTAGGTACGTCGGCGCTAGGCACCGAGATGCTTCCTTCTGCTGTTGTGACCTCGACTCGCTCTGAAACATCGATTTCAGCACCCGGCAGGACGGTCCCCTCCTCCACTTCTCTCTCTTTTCCAACACCCTTGTCGACGGGCTCGCCACCTGCATTACGAGAGACACACATTACTAATTCAATGGGTTGTCCTGTTAGACGACGACAATTCGCAATCGCTTTAGCAAATTGCGGGGAAAAGAGAGAGGTACCTTCAGCAGATACTCCCTCTTGAGTAGATCCGGATGCTCCAACAACCACGGGAGTTAAGCCTAAGGGGATTAGCGGATCGTCAGGATGATACTCCTCAACTTCGGAGGTTTTAGACTTCGCGGCGGAGCTGGAACCTTCGTCAATTTTGCTTTTACCTTTAGCCATGGCTCTCTCCTTCTCCATTTCCGCTAGGATTAAGCGACGACCCTCTGCCAGATCCTCAGGCTCGTTGTCCCTTAGGATGCTTTTCATCAATTCATCTTCATCGATCTCTTCGACCCCCAGTCTATGTTTTTTGCCTTCCACGATGGCATCCCATAAGTTGGCCAAAGTAACATGATAATCCGGGATCCATGAGATATTGCGAGTTTTGAGAACCTGACCGAGGAAATCAAAGATCATCTCCTCAAACCCCTCGATTTCTTTCTCTCTTTCAAGGAGTTTGTTGTTGGAGGCAGTGGCCATTTCAATGGCGCTATCAACGTTCTTTTCGGCAAGAGCTGCCCGTCTCTCCGCGTCTGCCACCTGATCATTCAAAATCACTTTTTCCGCCTCTGCCAGAGCCAACCTTTCTTTTAGACTCGCTTTTTCCGCCTCCCAAGCAGCCTTCTCCGTCAAAAAATGGCCTTGTGCTGTTACCAATTCGATGTTGGCCATTCTGAGGTCTTCAACTTCCTTTTTTAAGGCCATTTTTTCCTGGCTATTGGAATCCAGTTCTGAATGAAAGCGCTGCTTGGCATTTTCTAATTCAGTTTTATAGTTTGCGGCGTCTCTCTGTGCCAAAGCGAGCTGGGCTTAAGCGTCTTCCAGGTCCTTCTCTAATTTTGTCCTAGCCCTTTCATTATTTTCGAGTTTTAATTTAGACCTATGAGCTTCTATTTCGAGTGTTCGGATGACCTCCGAAAGATTAAATGCGTGCTTTTTCATCGTCTCGTACTGCTTGGCCACGTGACGGATATGCCCGATAACTTCTTTATCCCAGTTTTTAGGAACTGGTTCCAAGGCAGGAACAAAGACCATCCTATCGAAGAACATTCCTGGAAATTGTTCCCGTAGCTTTTCCAGCCTACCTTGGATTTCAGGACCGTGAACGTAGTCCCGTGAACCGGAGGCAGCTAATTCTGGTTGGCTGGTGGGGACAATGTTACTTCTCTCTTGCTCAGTTTCTTTGGATGAATCTCTGTCCCCATCCTTGGATTCGTGACGCCTTTTGGACGACCGACTGTGGGAAGGCGCACTCTTTGGAGGAGTCAACTCTTTTGGAAGTGTCTTCCCCCCGGTCGGAATTGTCGGATGACTCGATGGCCTGGTAGAAGTTGATTTGGGTGGAGATCGAGGTTGCGAAGAGCTCGGCCTATGAGGAGGACCGCGAGGGCGCTCGGTACCCGGACGAAGGCTGGGGGTGCCTTCGCGAAGAGAACGGTACGAATAAGATTTCCTGCGAGACATCGCTCCTGTAAACAGAAAAGAAGAGCATATTATCACATTGAATATCCACAACATAATAGTGCACGGTCAGGCAGTGTGTGTGAGGTGTGCATCCCATATAATTCCCCCTAACAGACCCGGGCCTGGAGACAGGCTCATCTGGCCCGTTTCACGTTCCCTTGTTGAATCAGTCGCCTCTTCGGGAGCAGAAAAGAAAGGCTCCTCGCCGAAGTCTTTTTCCGTGTATTCAATGTCGGGCAGAGGGATTTTATTCAGCTCGTCGAATAATTGTTCTTCTGTCAAGTCGTCATCACCAACAGTTTCCATTGGAGCAGAGGTAGGGATTTCCTTGGACGCATCACCGCGGGACTCATCCCCTCTGTATACATTCAAGTCTTCGTCGTCTTGGATGACTATCGGAGAAGGACTTTTGTGAAATTTGGTTGTTTCCACCGCTTGTGAAGTTCCCTCTCCTTCCGTTGGGGGCACATATTTATAAGGTTTGCCGCCGGTTCCAAGTCCAAATTTCCTATCCAAGAGGCGATGCTTGTGAAGGTTTTCATCCGTAATGCATTTTTTAATCCTTAAAAAGTCGGATCTGCTTTGCAAAAGAATGGATAACCGGTTGTTGTATAATGCACCCTCTGTTTTCAGGAAGACATGATCTGTTTAAGACAAAGGAAAAGGCGGAAGAATGTTATTACTTAGACTCCCCAAGCAAGATATTCAACTAGGAGATCAAAATTTACTTGATTTGAGCCATCTCCGTGAGAATCCAGCCTGTCTTCTTATGTAAAACCAGTCAGACTTAGGATCCCCGATGTTGCTGTATCCGTCGTACAGAACTTTCCTGTTCGCCACTGATTCAAAAAAGGAAAAGTTTGGAGTCGCAGAAGAACGGTGCTTGAAGAGAAAGAAGAACACCAGATCTCTGAATTTAAGTTCGGCATGCAAGATCTCTGCATAAGCAACATATAAAGAGTATAGAGAGGCGTAGGCGTTTGGATGAAGCTGCATCGGAGCAATGCCTAGTCGTCTCAGAGTTTCAATGGCAATTGGAGGGAATGGAGGAATGGCTCCCACTAGACACATTGTTCGACTGATCGACATGTACCCTTCCGGTGCTAGATGGGGTCTGTCTTCGCTTCCAGGTGTCAAGACATCGTCCCAAGGAATGCCATGTCTTAAGCAGATTCTCTTGAGTTTTATCTCGTCAAGCTTGGACGCTAAAGAATCAGAGAATTTATCTATTCCGATTGCGCCTGGGACTTCATCCGGAGCTCGCTCGTCAGACTCGGAGTTGTTGCTGGATGACGTACTTTCTGTCGGATCTGATTCTGTGGCTTCATATTCAGACCCAGAATCTTCACCTTCTGGATTGATTGGAGGAATTTGAGGATTATGCTGTTCAGGAGTCTCGGATTCCGTTTCGGCTACAGATCTTGAGGAAGAGTGGTCGTTCGACATTGCTGCTAGGACGAGAAAATATGAACGATAAGATCAACACTACCCATCCCCCGTGTGTGCAAGTGCTGCTGTGTGTGCTTGTGTGTGCGCATTATTAAAAACAATAATAAAACATGAAAGCAGTCAAGGTTATTAAAGGTCGTTAGTCGTCATATGCAGTCAAATCATGAGGTCATTTAGTCCAGAAAGATCAACATCAAGGCTCTATCCTAACTGTCCAGAGTTTTGTAGCGACAAGGCGCTGATTAAAGACTGAAATTTCTTCGTATCACCAGCCGTGAGACGGATCGCATAACAGAGGGATCGCCCCCTTCGACTCACATGGCAGAGGGATCGCCCCTTTCCGGATCGCAGAGCAAAGAGATCGCCCCTCATCGAATCGCCGGACGAAGGGAAGGCTCCCTCACGAACCGTTGCGACTGCCACGATACGACCTTTTGTTGCCACCGCCATCTTTCGTCTCGCCACTTGCTTTCGTCTTCAATCCTTGACCACGATCCGAGTCGGCCTTCCTTCCCCCTTTGCATCCTTCTTCTTCCTCGTCTCCTTCCCATCCTCAAATTCTGAGCTCCACGCTCGATGGCCATGGCGGCTTGGTAATTTGTTCAGAAAGTCGCGGATTTATATTGTTTCTCCCTCGAATCAGCCGTAGGAATTCAGGAAAGTAATATGAGAGTGCTTTCTATAAAGTCACCTTTCTAAAAACGGAGAGAATACTTGGATTTTCGAAAATTTAAAAGGATGGGTTCGTTTTTCAATGGCTCACGCGAAACGATTCGGCAGAGAGAAAGAAGAAGGAGAATGAAGAGGGAAGCGTCGGCTTATATAGGCAAAGAAGGTGACCGTTTGTCTCCCCTCCTTTGTCTTATTCGGTCCACGAAGCGCCCCACAGGCCACGATCCAAAGATGGAATCGCAAAGAAGCCCACGGACCGCTTTGAAATGATGGCCCACAAAACTCAAAGCCCGACACGACTCGAAGGAAGATGCTACCCGTATCGCACAAGACCCTAGGAACTCAGCACGAGACGAGCAGATGACCAAATCGGACCGTGTCGTCCTATGGCGATCCGACTCATGCATGTGTCGATTTGAACCAATGCGACTGTTAACTTACATCCCTTCAGGAGAGAGTAAATAAGCATCTTCGAAGCATGTTTCATCATCAATAAAACATACTTCGAGGGGGCAAAATGTTGGCTCGTTTTTTGACCAAGCCATCCAGGATCATTCATAAAAGGAAACCAGGAAACCAAGTCCCCCAAGAAATTGGAAGAATGGATCGCACGTCATCGTCTCGCCCAGGAACAGATCGCACGCCATCGTCTCGCCCAGGAATGGATCGCGCTCTATCGACTCGCCCAGGAACGGATCGCTCCCATCTCGTCGACGAACGGCACCTCCAGGCGATCCGATCCCTTGGTACGAACCGAACCCTCTGACCCGTTCAACCACGAGCTGGTCTTCAGCGATCCGAATCGCACGGATCTGACGACACCTGTTCACAACGGCTAGTTTGACTGTTTCTTCAATGGTGGCGATGCGATCCGAAAATCTCGGGATTCGTGCCACGTGTCCGCGATCCGCCTGACAAAATCAGCTATAAATAGCCCAGAGCTTGGCATTTTTCGGGATCTTTTTGGCAATAGTGAATACTGAATCCGCCATTGTTGTCAAACCACTGAAATATTGAGAGAAATTACTGTTGTACTAGCTTTTAGAGCATAATCAATAAGATATAAAGTGGACGTAGGCTCTTTAACGCCGAACCACTATAAATTCTGAGTGTTATTTTCTTTTTCCTTATTCCTCATTTAGAATTCTCTTCAGTTTATAACAATTTGGGTGTTAGGTCCAAATTTCGATCTAACATATTCTAATATTTCTTTCTTTCTATTTCTCATCCTCTATCTTCTTTCTATTAATGGTTCGTATTTCTGTGTTATTTGGGTTGGACGTGTATTGTATTTAGTCAACTCAGATAGCTCGGATTTGCGGGTCGTTACAGTTGGTATCAGAGCTTAGGTTGAGCGAATACCTAGGCTTGTGTGGCATGTGCTCATTAGAGATAGGGTCAGTAGTACCCTAGAATGAGTTGAGTGTATAGATACGAGAGAGCGTATTTGTTAGTTGATATAAAAATTGTTTTATATTGTGTTGGCTAGTCTGTTGAGCGGTTTATGAATTCTGGTCGAATCGTGGGACGCCACGAAGTCGATAGGAATTTCTAAACACTTAAACAGAGAAATTCGACACAGTATTGTTTTAAAGAAGGTAAATGAAATAATTTTACCCAAAATTTCTATTTTGATATAGAAAGGATAATTTTCTAGAATTATTATTATATGGATGTGTTGGATGTTGATTTTATAATCAAATGAGATTATAAAATTAGAATGGTTATTTATAACCAAATAGAATTTCTATAGAAATTAAATATACAAATGAGATGAATTAGAATTAAATTCAAACCACAATTGAGAACTCAAAATCTTGGGAAGTTGGAAAATATTTTTCAAAGTATATTAAAATAATATAGATTTGTTTTAAAAGGATTTGAAAGAAAATCATTTTAGATGGATTTTGAAATAATAAAGCACTGAACTCACTTCAGTGGCTGGGAAATAATTCTGATGATGATTGCAACATCATCAGTGTTCATTTCCGAGTTTCTAAGTGATGAGCTGCTACCTTAGAAAAGTTTTGATGAAATTTGTTTTGAAAGAAAACAAGTGATTTAAAAATTCAAATGTTTTGAATTTAAAGTGGTTATAAATATAGGTGTATATATTTATGTGATTTCCGAAGGATTCGAAAGGAAAACCCAGAAATTTAAATTCTAAAGTTTAAATTTAACTGAAGTAAGTTAAATGGATCGAGGTAAATAAATTAATGAAATTCAACTTGAATAAGATTGAATAGAATTTGAGTTGGGTGAAGATCATTTGATTGAATGTGTGGAAACCAAAAGTTTTGGTTGGAGCTAATTTGTTGAAATATGAAGAGGTGAGTTTAAACATAAGTGAGGTTCTGAAAAGAAATGGATTTGTACCATTTTCCTACCTTAGCATTTTCGAGGACGAAATTATTTTAAGGGGGGAAGAATGTAACGACCCGGATTTTTGGTCGGTTTATTTTAAATATTTAGTATCGTTTAAATATTGAATTAATAATATAAAAGAATTTCTATATTGAATTATCGATTTATAATCGATATACGATTTATTTCGAATACTATCGAAATACGAGAACTGAAATAATTCAATTTGAAGATAAAACTAAATCGAAACCATTAGATGAGCAGTATAAATTCTATTTCAATATATAGACGATAATAATAATAATAATTTATTATTGAAAGATTTATTTGTTTGAATTTAAATTATATTATATTAAAATGGTTATTTTATATTACATTCAAATTAAATTGTATAATTTGTTTTGTTGAATTCACAATAGTGAATAATGTTGGTAACATCAGTTGTTTTGCTGAAATTGTGGTTCGTGGTTTTAAATTAAAGGACCACGATATAGTTTAGTTTTTAATTAAAGAAAAATCAAATCGAAACTTTAACAAGCCGACCTACTTCTTTTAACGCCACCTATTGCCTTCCTCGAGCCAAACTTTTTGTCTTCCCCTGTTCAACATCAAGCAAACATCGAATTTTGATGGCTGTACTTCTGTTCCCTCTCAAATCTATATAATCCCGAGCCTTCCCTTTTTCTTTGAATTCAACATCGAACTGAAACCCATTAATTTTCTATTCGTATGTTTTCCTCAGCCAAAAGTAATCAAATCCTATACTCCTAAATTCCTAAAAGCTGGTTCCTTTAAAACCCGTATAGGGTTAGCCATCAAGTAGTGGCCCTTGCTCGAGTCGCGATAAGGATAGGGCACTCGAACTTCTCAACGGCAACGATAGGCCATCGGAGCGCGGTCATGACGAGGAGGGTAAAGGATTCAAGCGAATTGGTAAAACGCGGTCTGGAGTTCGATTGTTGGGGAAAAGCATGGGTGCGATGGGTTGTTTTTGTTCGTTGGCGCTCGATTTGGGGGAGTCGGAGCTGAATCTGAAAGGTGCGACAGTTGATGTGGTGTTCGATGGATGGACGGGAGGTCACTGATTTGATCGGCAGTGAATGATGAGGATACTGTGATGTCAGGGTAAGTCGGCAGTAGGTTCTTAAGGGAGATTAGGTATAATGGAAAGGGGTTGGCGCCTGGAGGAGTTGGTCATAGTGAAGAACCGACGAGTTTTAAGGTTCGACAGCATGAAGGCTGGGAGCACTAGTCCGAGCTATTTTAGTTGGTGGTACAAGGTTGACTGTGTATACAGTTTAGGAAAGAAGGCTTTAATCATGGCATTAAGGTATAAAGTTTTCTATTTATTTACTTTCAATTTGATTAAAATCTGGAATTTTGTTAAGTAAAATATATATGCTTATATAATTCGAATTGTTTTAAATATTGTATTTGATTTATACAAAGTAATAATCATGATTTAAATATTTAATTTAAAATGATTTTATGATTAAATTAAATGGAAAAAGAGAAAAATATATGTATAAGAAATTTATTTATTCATTAATTTAAATGAATAAATGTTAATCGGTAAATTTAAATAAAATTATCGCAGGTGCGAATTCATTCGAGAAGATTAGTAGTCGATAATTTGGAAGTAAACAGGTTATTCGACAACTGCAATTTCGGTGAGTAAATCTCACTCACCTTTAGAATTATTTTTATTTCATTAAAAATAATTGTTTGTTGCTTGTGTGAATGTTTTCTGGTTGTTATATATATATATATAAATATATATTAGTTATTTAGGCTATATATATATATATATTGGGTTGATTGATTGGTTGGATTCCCGCAGTCTCATTAGCGGATGCCCACAGTTTCATAGCGGATGATTACCCTATACGCCCCATGCTATGATTAGTGGATGACCTTCTATACCACGATATTCTGCCACGAAGCAGAATGGGTATTATTTATGTACTAACATCTGTGGATGCAGGTAAACAGGTTGGAGGAATCCAACTGGATTCCTCAAAAATATATTATCTGTTTGTTTGTCGGTTTCATATATATTCTCATATATGATGTGTTAAAAATTTCGTGATTGATAACTGATTGTTTTGGGGTGTTTAAATATCACTGGGGCTCGAATATTGATTTATAAAAATATCGGAAAAGGATAATAGAGATTTGAAAATGGAATTCTATTTTTATAAATAGAATTTGAATTTTTAATGAAGTATAGAAATATTAACTGTTTTAAATATATAAAACAAGTGAATTTATAAACTTGGTTTATAAATTAAAATACGGGGTTTGAATTGGATTTATAAACTTTATTTATAAGTTTATAAATGGGAAAATTTAAGGGAAGTTATAAACGTTGTTTATAAATTAAATAATACAAATAGAATTTGAATATGAGAAATTAGAATGAAATTTGAATATTTGAATTCAAAGGAATTAAAATAAAATTTGAATTCAAAGGAATTCAAATGAAGAAAATTCAAATAGAGACTTTGATATAAAATTTGAATAAAGAAATTCAAATAGAGATTTGAATGTAGAATTTCAAAATAGAATTTGAAGTAAACTTTGAAAATAGGATTTTCAAAGTAGAATTGGAAATAGAATTTCAAAATAGGATTTCAAGATAGGAAATCCAAATGGTTTCGAAATGGAATTTGAATTCAAGGGAATTCAAATGGATTTGAGTGAAGAAATTCAAATGGGATTTAAATAATGGGTTTTAAATAAAGAGGATTCAAATATAAGAATTCAAATAGTATTAGAATGGAGTTTTGGATATTTGAATTTAAAAATAGAAATTCAAAATGGAGTTTGATTATTTAAATTCAAGTATGAAATTTCAAATATAACAATTTAAAAGGGAGTTGATTATTGAAATTAATGTGGTATTTAAATTCAAGGAGATTAAAATGTAGCATTTGAAATCAAGGAAATAAAATATGGTATGTGAATTCAAGAGAATTAAGTTTGAATATTAGAATTCAAATGGTGTTAAAACTGAATTTGAATATTAGAATTCAAATGGAGATGGCAAATGAAATTTGAATATAGGAGATTCAAATTGAATTCAAATAGAATTTAAACTATGGGATTTGAATATTGAATTCAAATGGAATTGAAACTATGGATTTGAATATATTAAAATATATCAGAATGGAGTTGGATTCATTTTAACGAAAGTTTAAAAGTTTTTATATATAAATTATAAATAAAACGAACTCGCCGCAGTGCTGTAGTTCGTAAATTGGCGATTCGAACTTCAATCGAGTATACAGAACTCAATTGAAGTCGGAATTCTTTGAAACAAGAATTGTCAGGACCGGTTGAATAATAGTTTTCTAATGAAGGAGAAAAATCTGGATTTCATCGAATATATTTTGAGTTATGTCAAAAATCAAATTTTCAGAAAAGCAGCGCCAGAACCATTATAAAACCATAACGGTTTGTTTAAATAAACTAAAGGGTTTTTAAGAAATAAAATCCGAATTTGCCATGAGAAAAATCCAGACTTGAGTTGTAAATTAAATACGAACTCAAGTGGTGTAAATGAGATGATTGTTGAAACAAAAAAATCAGATTTTTAATTATTGATTAGAATTGACTAATTTAAAGAAATTAGTTAATGGAGTTTTAGAATCGAAATTTTGGCTTTGAATCAGACAAGGGGTGTGTAAATTCATATTCGGAATCGAATATGAAACTTGAATTAGAAATGACATTCGATTGTTGTATCAACAAATTAATATATATTTGAACGTGATATGTTCAAATAACAAGTGAAATAGGCTAAGAAGCTAATTAAAGAATAAATGGGCGGAACTGAATTCAAACGATTGGTTTGAGTTGAATTGAATTGCAAACAGGTGAACATGTGTAAGCAGGTTGGATATGAAGTATATGAAGATTTAAATTTATGTGCTCGACAAAAAGGTACATGTTTAATTCATATATGAGATTTTATGCGCCGTATCGGCAAGCCCCTTGGCTTTTTCTTTTTCTTTTCGAGATAAGAAGGACCGGGAAAGCTATTTGAAATTTCCCGATGCTCCCGAGACAGGGGAGGTTATGGCGAATTTTTCCGGGAATTTAAGGAGATAGAATATTTTTAAGATAATTTGATAGTTATAAATCAATGTATCGATATATGTAGAATTCGATGAGGAATTGACATCAAAATAGAGTATTGGAAACAAAAAGGGAAATCTATAAATTAGAAATAGAAAGCGAACCATGCACATGTTTTAACAATGAATAATTGGGTTTTATAGTGTGTTTATTCGAGGTTAGTTGTTTTGCCGTTTTGAAGTTGAGGATGTTTTCAGTTAAGGTCTGAGAGGTAAATTTACCCCAACTTGATTGATTTCATTTTTAATGAATAAATAGCAAGATCCAGTCTCGAAGAGAAGTGTTTGAAAAAGAGTTAGTTGAATAAAATATTTTGGGTTGTTGTAACGATGTTTTACACAACATTCGTTTTAAACCTAAGTGATGGAATTTTGGAAATATAACAAGTAAATATTTCCTGAGTATAATTAAAATAGTCAGGATAGAGATAAGTGATTGGAATTGTTTCCAATTGCAAATAGAGATATTTTCTAATATATAGAAAATAAAAGGAGTTGATATTGGGAAATGCTTTCCAAATAGCGTAAAGAGCCAATATGGTTATTGAAAATATTTGGGTAACAAATATTGATAAGGAAATGGAGAAGAGATTTAATTAATGGAATATTAATTAAAGAGCCCAGTGATTTGTTGATATGTTTGGATAAACACTTGTTTTTATTCGATAGTTAAATCACAGACTATCGAAGTTTTTGACCATCGTTGTCAATATGGAGAGACCGGTTGGATTATTATCCGAAGAACCACTCCGTATCGGCATAAGCGTTGCGAACCAAGTATGCTGAATATATTGAAGACGGAGTAAAGTGCAAGGACTTTTTCTATTACATAGAAATAGTGCCTTCGGTTTCGTTCAATCCCAGAACGAACGTAAATGGACGAATGTCTGACAGAGTATTTCCAATGATCAAATGGGTTGGTCTGTATGAATATATATGGTTGCAACGGATTTATCCCTTAGCATAATATCCAGAATATTTGTGCAAACTCAACTAGTGATTAACGGATCTGACAATGTGGCATTCAAAGTGATTGTGCTATCAATGAATGGTAAGTATTCGTAGCCTCAGGCCTCAACAACCGGGAAAGGGCAAAAATCGGGCAGGCAGCATGGCTATGTGGGTCGCACCCATTAGGATGTATAATCACCTATCTAGAGGTTCATTTAATTTCTTATTCTATTCGATGCTGTCCCAGTCGGGAGACGGTTGCTGATCCCAACCGTTGGTGATATACATTCGATACACTCAAGCGAAATGAGTGGTCGGTCATGTGTGGGCCGGGTTGCAAGATGTTCTTGTTGAACCCAGTGTATTCCTCTCTAGAGATACACTAGCGGAAGGTGGTTCCATACCTTGTCATGTTGGAAATCCAATCTCCAATAAGCGCCATGCGGTTTTTGATTTGATACTATGTATGTGGAGCGTGAGATGCAAGCGTTCTGCTATTTGGTTATTTATTTGATGTAGGCATTACTATAATATCACTGGATTTTCGTATTAAAGTGTTTTGGGTTATAGTAAGGTAAAAACCGTCCGTGTTTATGTGTGGGCTGGTCTTACTATTACCTCTTCTTTTGAAAGGATTTTTAAAGTTAAACAAGTGGTTGGAGTTTACTCACACCAGTCCCATGACTGACCCAGAGTTTATTTTGTTTTGTTTTCCCTAAACTCTTGGGTGCCCAAATTTGTACGGGCAGTCAAGTAGTTGGGATTTCACAGATTCATTTGAAGGAGCTGGAAGCAGGAGGCTTCACCGGTTAGCTATAGGCTATCATATATTCCGCTGTGGACCTTGTTTGTATCTGGAAACAGATGTTTATAACTGTTCCAGAAATGACTGTTGTGCTCTGATGATGGTATGTATATAAAGTTACTGATTTGTATTTCAAAGGTTATGTTATATAATATATTTCATTCGTTCCGCTGTGAGTTTGTGATCTTCGTTTTTCTTCTATTCTAATATTTCTTTCTTTCTATTTCTCATCCTCTATCTTCTTTCTATTAATGGTTCGTATTTCTGTGTTATTTGGGTTGGACGTGTGTTGTATTTAGTCAACTCAGATAGCTCGGATTTGCGGGTCGTTACACACCGCGTCATAGCATTCTGACTGCATAGCTACATCTGCAGTCAAGGCCCACCTACCTAGTAGTTACGCGCAGACCTAACCTCTGCGAGCACAGCCTAAGACATCTATCACTGCCCAGAGGACTACTAGGAGCACCTTACATACCTCAGGATGCCGCGTGCTTCCCTTTCCAGTCCTTTGGAGCAGTCCGAACAATCAGATGAATGTGCGCTCCCCTCGTGCCTTATAACACCTCGATGACCTACCCCGTTGGGTTATTCTCCCTCAACCATATGGACTGGTCTAAGCGCCTTACTTTAGCATGTTGCTAAACCCTATGTCTAAACATTCTTTTACGCGCTTGTCTCACCTCATCAGGTTTCCAGTTAACTTGGTTATTCCAGTTCATATTGAATTCTTATTCAAATTACCAAGTTTCTCTTTCTTATTAATTTCAGTCATACAACTTAATCCATTTAAGTTTATTAATAAGCCCACAACATGTTATTCTCTAGATTGTGGCCCAAGGTCTGTTATCCCCAACCCCTTTTTATCTTCTTGTAGATTTCATCATTATAATAACATGTTTTACTAAATATGTCATTAAGTATATCCAATTCACTTGTTTTCTAATTAACATGTCACTTACCCTTTTATGATTAAATATAACTTATTTCATTTTATAAGTTTTCCTCATCCTTTCTCGTTTAATTATAATTCCATTTTACATTGTCAATCCAACTTATCGTTGTTTACTTATTAACTTAGTTCTATTAACTAAGGTCTATTAATAAGTTTCTCTACCCGTTTATTATAACTTATGTTATAATTTCCTCTTGTCCCTAGGACAAGCCTAAACATTCTTATCAACGGGTTTCAGAGTTCTAAGTTTACAAATTACTTAATTTATAATCAAGTACAACTTCTTATATTTCATATATTTTCCCCCTTTTCTCAACTGGCTTACGGCTTTCCCCGTTTACTACTTACTTAATTTACAATTAAGTGTCCCTTAAATCATTTCACCACTCATCCAATTTCCCCATTAGTTTATTATAATCAAAGTTATAATCCCCACTTGTCCCTAGGACAAGTCTACCTAGTATACAACATTTTCATTAATGTTATTTGTTTATAATAGGTGATTATCATTCCTACAAGTTATGCTTACCCTAAATTAAGTAAGTATACCACTAGGTGTCTTTAATTACATAACCTTATCGGGCTAAGTTTGCGGGCCTATATGTAGATATTACCCACCCCCTCAGATTTTCTTAGCCCACCCATTGTCCAACCAATTTTACTTAAACCTAAATTTAGCTCATATTCATACAATCCCTATGAATAAGATTTGATTAAGTAATCCAGTTCATTACCATGTCCATTTATGGTTAATAATGGGCTAGGCCTCCCATATTAGGCCTACAACTTGTGGATGCTAGATATTCGGTCGGTTCCGGACAGAATTCTTCCATAAGTTGGGCCTAACCTCGTGTCATTGCCCATCTCGTATTTGCGCACTTAGACCTCTCACATCAGGTTCAATATTAGTGGCTGCTGGATATGCCAGTCGGGTCCGGGCAAACTTCCACCACTAATGCAACCTAACCTCGTGTCATTAGTGCAATTACAGTTTCTAATTGTAATCCTAGGCATTCATCTTCATTTCTTCAATTCTATGTATATAAAACCATTCTAATTCACACAAGTAAGGGCTCTTGTATATAAATGGGACAAATCAATATGTAATATGAAAAGCGGCAGTTACTGCCAATATTTCTATCAAGTCTATAACATATAAACATTTCCACTATTTCAACTAACCTTATGTATAAATTTTCAACCATTTATGTTCATATCAGATTGCACCTCCAAATTAAAGTCTCAAAACATAATATATGTTATGTTCCAAAATCCTATTTCAAATTATGCCCCAAATCCCAATATATGTCGCGTGTCTTCCTACATGTAATTAACTTTATTTAAAATAACATGTAGTTCTCCAATGGTGTATCATTTACCCAATTCATAGGTTCATAAAATGGATCTATACAATGGTATTCATTTTTCTTAAACATTCAAGTAAATGTACAGTTCAACATATTGACTAACTGGACATATTATCCATTTTAGCGCAATAATGCATTTCACCAAATTAAACCTTCCAATATGTTCATTATGGGGAATGCCAAACGATATAGGTACTATTATTCAAAAAGTATATTTTAAACCCACTCACCATTCACACTTTCCACAAATTTTGGATCTGATCCATTTCTATCATCCATGGTTTCCTTTTTTCCCTTTAATTTGATTCGCAACCTAACGACCATGGATTTATTATTTCATGAAAAGAGAAGGGAAAGAGAAAAAATTTAAATATATTA
Organism: Allium sativum; assembly: GCA_030737875.1. Classification (NCBI taxonomy): domain Eukaryota; kingdom Viridiplantae; phylum Streptophyta; class Magnoliopsida; order Asparagales; family Amaryllidaceae; genus Allium; species Allium sativum. Next base: position 296,798,054 of record CM060925.1, on the reverse strand, counting down.
TTTCATAGAAGTTTACCTTGCTTTCATGATTCAATAATCTTTTTATTAACATTGATTCCCTCTTCCAAATCTGAATCCATAATTCTCCTAGGCTAACATTTTAATTTCAGAATAGGTTTGAGAAGAGAGAGAGAGAGCCATGGTAGATCTCCCGCGTAGCTGCCGAATTATGATGTTTATGGTTAGGTCTAGGGTCTTATTTATAGGAGTAGCGAAGGAACCAGGACCCATATAGATCAAAATTTAAGATATCAGAACCGAATACGTCATAAGAACTTTCTGGATCCTCGGGTGGGTCGACCCCTAGGTCGACACCCCTGTTAGTGGGTCGACCCCCCTATTGGTGGGTCGACGCCCAACGGCCCATTTTCCCTCCAAACTTTCCCGCCCTCCATTTTGATTTTTGAACTGATTTTTGAATTTTCTGGATATATTTATTTAATATATATATACATATAAGCTCCTTATATGTATACAAACTTCTAACGCTCATAACTTCTTCATACGGTATCCGTTTTACGCAAACCAAATGTCTATCTTGGCCAAAAGTTTGAGATAGACGCAATGATGCCGTCAGTTTTACTTAATTATGAGCATTTAATTAAGTTATTCTTATTTCGTTATCCTAAAAATGCGGGGTGTTACATTCTCCCACATGTAGGAAATTTCGTCCTCGAAATTTGATAAAGGTAAAATCAATTAACCCATCGCATGGTATACATCCACGATGTATGCATCCAATTTTTGCAACCATTGTGCACTTGTTCAAAGTGAAGTACAACATAATAATGCATGTATGACTAAGCGGTATCTCCTATGTGTATGCAATTTTTTTTTTCAAAATTCCTTTTTTTAAAATAAAATATGATGCTCACATCCTAAATATACTGGCAGTTCTACATGAATGCAATATTTTGAAAATCAAAAATGTTTTTTCATCCAAGTTTTCCTATACTCTTACTGAGTATGAGTGTAGTTCATCCAATTGTTGCATCCATAATCCTACCAACCAACTTTATTTTTCGAATTTCAGAAAAATCTAATTTTATAAACTCGATTTCTTATGTTACAAAAAGGTGGAAAATGAAAAATTTCACATCTTCCATTTTTCTTTTATATACCTTTTTCCTACCGTACTTGGATTTTATGAAACTATTATAAAGATTCTCCTATCCAAGCACAGCCCACATAAGAAATTTTCCTTTTTTTACTAATTTTCTTTTCATCTTATCTTGGAAAATTTTCATTCTTATCCATCTTTTCTCATAATTTTCCATTTTTTTGCTTAACTGAATTTTATATTTCCTTTTTAGTTGTACTATTTTTCTTTTCTCAGCTTATTTAATCATCTAATCTTAGTTTAAATTTAAATAAGCCTCTAGTCTTTCAACTAAAACCGGAGAACAGACACCTTACACAACTACTACTAAGGGCCAAGAATCTCGGGACTATGTCCCCCTCTATCAAAAAAGTCCAAACCATGGGATCCAAGACAAGTTCAGGTGTTACCCTATCTTCCCAACAAGAACAATATAATGGAACGATCCTAACCGAAATGTAGTAATGGGTTTTACCCCTAACCTGAAAATTAGTAATAGGGTATAAACACTTACTTGCCCCTTTTCTATCTAGTAGTCGCCACTAGTTCTAGCTGTGTATCAATAGTTATTTCAAGCAACATCCTAGGCTTTCCAATGCTTATGCATTCTATGGGAACTCACTATTATTCCAAGATAATTCTCGCTATTTACTTTATAACCTCAAAACTTTTCCCGTCTTTCCTAGGCACTGATCCTTACCTACTCCATACTTTTTAAAACATGGTTCGGCCATTTTTCCTTCCTAAAATTAAAAGCACCAAAATTTTATTTTCCTCATGAAAACATCCTTTTGCCAAACCATAAAAACATGTCATCTTAAAAATGTAAATCATAATTTTTTTTTCAAATCAAAAAACTGGAGTAGATACGAACAACTATTTTCTCCATCGGGTTTATGTCTTGTTCTTACCTATAAGGTCGGTTTAGTATCTTACTACTAGGTGCAAACATCCACTCTAATCTTAATTTCTAAACTTATTTTGTCCACCCAACAAAATTATCTTGTCAAAATAATTTATCCAAAAAGGATTGTCATGAGAATAGAGATTTCAAATCTTTCTTTATTAAAAACTCTTGTATGAAATATAACAAGAAAACTAGCGAGCTATACATGCTCTATAATATGCACCTTTTTCTAAGAGAATTTTTATTTAAAACTCAATATGTGTACTTCTTTACATATTTTAAAATTATGACTTTTAAGATTAAAACTTGAAAACACCATAAACCATTACTCCAAAACTTTTATAATTCCAAGTTTTTAAAAGTTAACAATGGGGTTAGACTCAAAGCGGATTTCCAATTTTCTAGGCTTTCCTAGACACTCCCTAAGGTCAATTCTCTCAACTATATATATTCCTAATCCATTTTTCTCTTTTCAGCTTTTTCCAATTTATAAGGTTTTCAAGCCCACTAACCCAAAATACTAATCATTTGGGATGCCCTTTCTTTCCTTGCAAAGTATATTATACACTCTCTACCCAATTAACCTAAGGGTCTCGAATTTCCATATTCATTCCTTTAGTGTACAAAAAACATCATGTTTCTTATCATATTATGCTCTTTCTATTTAGTGGGTCCCTCTATGGATCTAGGTATATGTGATGACCGCAATCGCCCGTTCCACGGTGGCAAGGGTAATCTTTGGAATATAACACATAAAAGAATAACAGCAGAACAGAAATATATAATTACACCAGATAATGTACATCAAATTACATTGGAAATAATAATTATCAGAGTTACACAAAATAACAAGATCATACTTAGTACAACATACAGTTTCAGCTTTATATAAATGTCTATAGCGGAATCAAACATAATATACATAACAGGAGCTGAACAACATAAAAGAAGTGATAGAATCCATCTTCAGCTCCATAGTTATCCAGAGAGAGCCTGCTAAAACCTGAATACAAGGCTGCCCGTGTAGAAACTAGGGCACCCGAGTTTGTAAGTGAAACAAACTACGAGCCAGTCATGGGACTGGTATGAGGAATCTACTTAACTTATCTTATAATAAGGCCAATCATAGGACTACGCCGCTAACGCGGAACGGGTTTACTCTATTGGATTGCTAGTGCTTAAAACAAGTAAATCATTTAAACATCGTAATGCTTTTTACAAAAATGAAGCCATTATAAGACTCAGGCCTCATCACACAATGCAACGCAAACCAGAGGATAAAGTTTTACCTTATAATGGCCAAAATATGCTTGATACGTATAAAACAAAAGCATTTGATATTATTACTAGTGTTTATATGTTTCAAAAACAATTTCAATCATAAGTATCAATCATAGACGGCATGGGTACCATATATCATGTCGCCATATATAGGTTTACAATCAAAACCGCACGATGTCATATTTGGAATTTGGATTTCCATCATGAATCAAAGGCAAGGGATCTTCCCTACCGCTTCAAGACAATCTAGCCCATGTCTCAGGATCAGAACGCATCGATCCTTGGATCGTCAGGCCGGTCCACACGGAGTAGATTAAAATGCCTGAACACTGCGTTTCCCCATGCTATGGGGCGTAAAATTGGTCTGCATAAAGACCGTACCGTCCATCGGCTCCGCAGAGACCAATATAACCGAGGTGCCTCACTGTCCATCATCCACATAAGTAAAACGTCCGGGCGTGTAAAACCCAGACACCACACCTAGCTAGAAGGAAACACATGTCCTCCCTGAAGTCCTCTCCCGTTCTGGTTCATACCGAGGGGTGAGGCTCGCGAGTTAATGCTATACCCAAGGCTATGCTATTTAAAGCCATGCTTTGATCATCAACCATAAGGCTCTTCTTTTCAACAAAAGTCTTGATCACTGCATCTCAGCATGCCATGTTTTCAGTCTACAATGTCAGACACACATCCATTTACAAGTCCGTTCTGGGTCTGAACGAAACTGAAGGCACCTTATTCCTCGTCCCGTATGTCCAATACAGGAGAGAGGTCCTCGAACATCCGAACGATCAACAAGTATGTTCGGACAACCACCACTTTAACCCCTTCAGGGCAGCAACTCCCATCCAAGGCATAAGTAGCCGTCCATTAGATGTGAAGATCATCGGTCTTGCACCGTCTTCATATCTTCGACTTCTAATTGTCGACCAATTATTTGAAATGAGACTTAACTCGGCCTTTTCAAAAAATTCACGTATATTTACAATTCAAATCAATTCATTTCCATGGTTAAATTATTTGACATCCATGATTCAGTTTATTAATGTAATTTTCATGTCAAACACATTCAACCTTCAAATATCCAATAAACCAAGTAACTTCGGTTTATTTCCGTTACATATCGTTTATAATATTTTTAAATGATTTATCGCTATTTTTATTTATTTATAAATAGCCTATTTATTTAAACGACGCTTCAGGCCATAACACGGCCATAGCGTTGTTTTCTTCAGATTTGATTTACACATATCTGAAAATATAACAGTTGGATCTTTACAAATTTTATATCATTGGAAAGATATATTCAAAGCGGACCCAATGGTTCTAGTTTTGGGAAAATCTGACGGTCGGATCTCCCGGTACAATCGTTTAAAATTACAATTTCAAAATACGAACTACAGCGTCGTTATTCGTTTTATTTTAATTATATATATATATATATATATATAATCCATTCTGGCACTGTTTTTATTTAGGTTTGAATTAAACATTTCACATAATCTAACTATTGGATCTTTACAAATTTGGTATCTTTGGAAAGAATTTTCAAAGCGAACCAACCGGTTCCGGTTTCGGGGAAATCCGATGGTCGGATTTCTCGGTATAATCGTTTAAAATCACGATTCCAAACCATGAGCTACAACGTCGTTATTCGTTTTATTTTAATTATATTTATATATATATATATATATATATATATATAATTTGTTCTTCGATTTCCAAACCATTTTCATTTCATATACCTAGTAAAAATAATTTTTTTACCCAACAAATATTTATTTCAACACATGGCTATTTTTTAACACTTCATGTATATAATAAAAATGTGATTTTTATTGTTAAAACAATTTATTTCAAACATTAATATTTTATATACTTTATATACAAGATAAAAATGTGATTTTTATCGTTCAAACTATTCGTTCGTCATATGAATATTTTTCCAACACATGAATATAAATCAAACACATGAATATTTCAGAAAATTTCTGCAGCATAACGGCAGGGGGTTTAAAATCGGCACTGTCCCGAGTACGGCTCCTCGCACTACCTTAGGCCTCGCGGCGTTCCTTTAGGGGCTTATCCTAATGATCTAATCGTTTCAATCATTTTCATATCACATTGAATTTTTCCACAAACAATTCCAATTTTGTTTCAACCACAAACAACCATATCAACCATTCGCATTTATCAACCAAATTTCACGTCAACCAAAGTCCAAACAATTACAACCAATATATATCGTTCATGGTCTGAGGACGAGGGGAGTGTATATATATATACATGTATATAAATATATTTCAATTTCATTTCAACTCACTTATGATTTATACAACGTATATATAACTTATATATCGCACATATAATTTATACAACGCTTATACATAAGGTGTACAATGCTCATATAACTTATACATCGATCATATAATTTATACATCGCCATTCCATTCAAATTTGAATTTAGAAATCTCACATTGGGTTTCCACTCCTTCTAAAATTATAGGAAGCTCCAAAAATTCTTCGGTCTCTTCTAGAATGTAGAAGACGTCGCCACGAGTCCAATATCTCCGGTTTCACTGGATTTCGACAAAGTTGCAAAAAGATATGATTTTTATAGTGAAATCACAATTCGTAGCGCTTTAAAGTGCTATAAACAGTTAAATAAATAAACAGCTGCATACCTCAATGGATCGTTCAAAACTAGGTTTAGATTTTTCTTTCAATCCGTAGCACGATAGGAGGATCGGCTTGTACAGCGTCGAAGATGGTGGAGTCGCGCACGTGCGCAGGGGGAGTGGGGCCCAGTTCGAACACTCCTAGTGGCGGTGGCGGAGCTTTGAAGTGATGAACTTCCCGGCGTCGATCCTCGAGATTCGCGCAATGACAGGGAGTGAAACTTGTATGGATTTGAAGATCTTGGAGAGTGCTACAAAATTCCCAACATGATGGAGGTCTAATTTTGCGTGTAGGAGAAGGAATCGGAGGAGGAAGGTTGGAAGCGATTTTCACCTTTAATCGTGGTCGGGGAGGGAGAAATTATATTTTTTATTTTTTAAAAAATTTGATTGGCCCGTGCTATTTATAATTCCAAAATATCTGTTTTTCCAAACGAGCTCCAATTCAAACCCAACGACTGTTGTCTCTAGCTAAATACCCCCATTACGGATACAATGGAATATGTTTCGTAGGCCCATTCGACTGTTTCAGTCGGTTTCTCTTCAAATTAAAATATAAAACATTCGAATATGGATTTGAATGTACATTTCAATTTGTCGGGGCAACATACTGATTCCAAAAATTCCAAAAAAATAGATCTAGCTATATTTGGACGATATGGTCCTAACAAAACTGATTTCATCGAATTTGGAGATCGTTTGAAAAATGACCATTTTCTGGTCGATCCAAATTGACTGAAATTAACCAAATACGTTCTCCTTTGCCACGTTCACATATTAACTCCAAAAATTATGGAATTTGAAATCTAGAAATAATTTGACATTCCGAATCCAACAAAAGCGGTTTCATCGAAAACGGAGGTCTTTTGCAAAATGTCTATTTTTACGGGCTATATTTATTCCATAGCGACCTTTCTGAAAATTCATTTGGCCATAATTTTTGATTCCCGCTATGAAATTTCAATTTTTCAGATTCGTCAGAAATCTATTCTTAAATAAATTTAAATATTTTTGGTTTCACTAAAATCCGTTTTATTCTGCATCCTGTATTATCAGTCAAAGTTCGAAGTTGAATTTTCAAACTTCTGCGCTATTTCAGGCCTTGTTTTAAAGTTAAAATAAATATTTATATTCCAACATCGATTCAAATAAATATATATGTTCTAATTCTATTCAAAATAAATTTCTTGTCATTATTATTTAAAATAATTCATTTTAAATATTCAAAATTCATTAAAATAGCCAAATTAAAAAAATTTAATTGGTTCTGATTTTCCAGGTTGTTACAATCTCCCCCACTTAAAATCTTTTCGTCCTCGAAAAGGAATGGGGCTGAAATTTGTTTAACTAACCAACTCAACTTTCATTTTGGCTTTCATTCTTCAACTTTTCAGTTTCTAAGAATTTTCCAATTCTTCAAAAATTTGGCTAACATCCTAAATTTTCGAAAAATTTCGCCATAACCTCCTTTGTACGGGGAGGAGTTTGGAAATTTATTGGGACGTATTAGATACCCAATAAATCCTAAAAAGCATACACATATTTATAGTGATATATTCTGGTGCCCATAGAGGAGTGTGTATAGATCATAACTCCAGAGAATAAATTCTCGTCACCCTATAAATAGTTTTTGTGCCTTAATGACTAGAGAGACGTGTTTATTGTCATCTTCAGACCCATGTGGGGTTTTTATAAATCTGGAAATTTATCGTTACATTTTATATAGTCCATATCAGTCTTCGGTTCAACCTATAATATAATCATCACCATACAAGCCTCTCGCTTGTACGGTAAATCTTCAACCTCGTCACACAAGCTACAAGTGCTTATGTCGTATATGATAGAGTATGCTATCTTCACGCAGTATGCCATGTAGTGTAGTTCAAAATTAATTGTTACTATCCTATGGCAATGCTTATGATTTCACAAAGAACAACCAGTACTCCGCATCCAATGGCATTCACAGGAGTTGATATAATAATAAAATTGCGCATCCAACTCATTAAGGTTTGCCTATTTGTCGGGCACACAAATAAATTCTTTACTCAACAGCAAATCCATTTACCTATTCAAACATATATAATGTACATACATGTATTTCAATAAATTTTCAAATCAGTTCAGTATTTGATTCAATTTACATAAATTTACCCTTCCTTCTCATTTTGGTTTTATTATTCCAATGTTATTACTTAGTTAAATCATAATCACACAACACAAACAACAATCAATTCTTTTTATTAACTTTTCAAAATTTTAATAATAATTTATGTACTCTTTTAAAATCATCAGACTGTATAATTAAAAAAAATTACATCCATGAAAACGAAACAATCAGCAAAGTAGAAAACAAAACGGAAAGGCAAAATACTGTAAATGTTCCTTGCACCAGAGTTAATCAGAGATATCCACTCTGCAATTGGGATAAGCTTGCTTAATGCTCTCTTCAGTTTCCCAAGTACAGTCTCGCGGATCTCCACTCTATTGCACTTTGACTAAGTGAACCTTCTTATTCCTCAGCTCTTTAGTTTCTTTGCCAATAATCTTTATCGGCTCTCTTCTCGTTCTAGAGTAATTTCCAAATCTTGTTGCGCGGCTTCTTCCTCGACCAAGTCTGGATCATGCACATGCTTTCGAAGTTGAGATACGTGAAACACATCATGTACTCTAGGCAACCAATCAGGCAATTGAACCCTATAAGCGAGAGTTCCAATCCGTTCAAGTATAGGAAATGGACCAATAAATCTAGGCACCAACTTCCCTGTTTTGCCAAATTGGACTACTCATCTTATCGGAGAAACCCTCAAATACACATAGTCACCAACATCAAAAGCCAAATCTCTTCTTCTTGAGTCTGCATAACTCTTCTATCGCCTTTGAGCTGTTTGCAGTCGCTTCTTAATGAAATCGACTTTGTCCAAAGCTTCTGGAGAAATAAATCTTCCATTGAAAATTTCTTTAAATCTGTCCCAGGTAATATTACCTTCTGGATTATCCTTAATAACTATTTCCCACCAGATTAAAGCTTCGTCTTTGAGTGCCCAAGATGCCAGTAATCTTTTCTGATCATCTCTCAGCTTGAACCCTTCAAAAATCCTCTCAGTAGAACGCATCCAAGCTTGAGTTTGAATAATGGATTCATTGCCCAATAACGGTACTCCACCCAGATTTTGATACCTCTTTAAAAGAGCTTCCATATCTAATCCTGGTTGTGGGAGCACAACAGGCTCATTAGATTGTTGAACCATAGAATTACTTTTTCTGCTTCTACCACCCATTTTCTACAATGTCTGTAAATAGCATATAAAGTGTCAGGCCAACAGAAAAGGTATTTTAAAGCATAGAGACATATACTTGAATGTAAATGTGTATATAGGGGTGTATTTCATTCTACCACACTCAATCTAGGATATTACTGATCCTATCTGAAATGAGTTATTCGTCGTAGAATACTTCTGATTCTATTTCTGACGAGTTTGTTAATATGTTATATTCCAGAAATAAGATTAACCAAAGCTCTGATACCACATGTGATGACCCCAAACCCCCATTCCACGGTGGCAAGGGTAATCTTTGGAATATAACACATAAACTAGTAAAAGCAGAACAGAAATATATAATTATACCAGATAATGTACATCAAATTACACTGGAAATAATAATCATCTGAGTTACACAATATAACAAGATCATACTTAGTACAACATACAGTTTCAGCTTTATATAAAATGTTTGCAGCGGAATCAAACATAATATACATAACAGGAGCTGAATAGCATAAACGAATTGATAGAATCCATCTTCAGCTCCATAGCTATCCAGAGAGAGCCTGCTAAAACCTGAATACAAGGATGCCCATGTAGAAAATAAGGCACCTGAGTTTGCAAGTGAAACAAACTACGAGTCAGTCATGGGACTGGTATGAGAAATCTACTTAATTTATCTTATAATAAGGCCAATCACAGGACCAAGCCGCTAACGCGGAACAGGTTTACTCCATTCGATGGCCAGTGCTTGAAACAAGTAAATCATTTAAACATCGCAATGCTTTTTACAAAAATGAAGCCATTATAAGACTCAGGTCCCATCACACAATGCAACGCAAACCGGAGGATAGAGTTTTACCTTATAATGGCCAAAATATGCTTGATACGTATAAAATAAAAACATTTGATATTATGACTAGTGTTTATATGTTTTAAAAACAATTTCAATCGTAAGTATCAATCAAAGACGGCATGGGTACCATATATCATGTCGCCATATATAGGTTTACAATCAAAACCGCACGATGTCGTATTTGAAAATTGGATTTCCGTCATGAACCAAGGCAAGGGATCGTCCCTACCGCTTCGAGACAATCTAGCCCATGTCTCAGGATCAGAATGCATCGACCCTTGGATCGTCAGGGCCGGTCCACACGGAGTGGATTAAAATGCCTGAACACTGCGTTTCCCCGCCCTATAGGGCGTAAAATTGGTCTGTATAAAGACTATACCATCCATCGGCTCCGCAGAGACCGATATAACCGAGGCACCTCGCTATCCATCATCCACATAAGTAAAACGTCTGGGCGTGTAAAACCCAGACACCACTCCTAGCTAGAAGGAAATGCATGTCCTCCCTGAAGTCCTCTCCCGTTTCCGGTTCATACCGGGGGGTGAGGCTCGCGAATTAATGATATACAAAAAGCTATGCTATTTAAAGCCGTGCTTTGATCATCAACCACAAGGCTCTGCTTTTCAACAAAAGCCTTGATCACTGCATCTTAGCATGCCACGTTGGCAATCTACAACGTCAAACACACATCCATTTACAAGTCCGTTCTGGGACTGAACGAAACTGGAGGCACCTTATTCCTCGTCCCGTATGTCCAATATAGGAGAGAGGTCCTCGCACATCCGAACGAACAACAAGTACGTCCGGACAACCACCACTGTAATCCCTTCAGGGTAGCAACTCCCATCAAAGGCATCAGTGCCATCCACTCGATGTGAAGATCATCGATCTTGCACCGTCTTCATATCTTCGACTTCTAATCGTCGACCAATTATTTGAAATGAGATTTAACTCGGCCTTTTCAAATAATGCACGTATATTTAGAATTCAAATCAATTCATTTCCATGGTTAAATTATTTGACATCCATGATTCAGTTTATTAATGTAATTTTCATGTCAAACACATTCAAACATCGAATATCCAATAAACCAAGTAACTTCGGTTTATTTCCATTTCATATCGTTTATAATATTTTTAAACGATTTACCGCTATTTTTATTTATTTAAAATAGCCCATTTATTTAAACGACGCTTTAGGCCATTACGCGGCCATGGCGCTGTTTTTCTTCAGATTTGATTTACACATATCTGAAAATCTAACCGTTGGATCTTTACATTATATCGTTGGAAAGATCTTTTCAAAGCGGACCCAACGATTCCAGTTTTGGGAAAATCCGACGGTTGGATCACCCGGTACAATCGTTTAAAGTTACGATTTCAAAAAACGAACTGCAGCATCGTTATTCGTTTTATTTTAATTTTATTTTTATATTTATAAATATAATCCATTATGGCGTTGTTTTTATTCAGATTTGAATTAAACATTTCACACAATCTCACTGTTGGATCTTTACAAAATTGGTATCGTTGGAAAGATATTTTCAAAGCGAACCCAACGGTTCCGATTTCGGGGAAATCCGATGGTCGGATTTCTTGGTATAATCGTTTAAAATCACGATTCCAAACCACGAACTACAGCGTCATTATTTGTTTTATTTTAATTATATATATATAAATATAATCCGATCTTCGATTTCTAAACCATTTTCATTTCATATATGTGGTAAAAATAATATTTTTACCCAACAAATATTTATTTCAACACATGGCTATTTTTTAACACTTCATGTATATAATAAAATTGTGATTTTTATTGTTAAAACAATTTATTTCAAACACGAATATTTTTGGCGATTCATATATATAATAAAAATGTGATTTTTATTGTTAAAACAATTTATTTCAAACATGAATATTTTATATACTTCATATACATTATAAAAATGCGATTTTTATCATTCAAACTATTCATTCGTCATATGAATATTTTTCCAACACATGAATATTTCAGAAAATTTCGGTAGCATAATGGCAGGGGGTTTAAAACTGGCACCGTCCCGAGTACGGCTCCTCGCACTACCTTAGGCCTCGCGGCGTTCCATAAAAGGCTTATCCTAATGATCTAATCATTTCAATCATTTTCATATCACATTGAATTTTTCCACAAATAATTCCAATTTCGTTTCAACCACAAACAACCATATCAACCATTCGCATATATCAACCAAATTTCACGTCAACCAAAATCCAAACAATCACAACCGATATATATCGTCCATGGTCTATGGACGAGGGGAGTATATATATATATATATATATATATATATATTTCAATTTCATTTCAATTTAATTTCAACTCACATATGATTTTTACAACATATATATAACTTATACATCGCACATATAATTTATACAACGCTTATACATGAGGTGTACAATGCTTATATATATTATACATCGATCATATAATTTATACATTGTCATTCCATTCAAATTTGAATTTAGAAATCTCACATTGGGTTTCCACTCCTTCTAAAATTGTAGGAAGCTCCAATAATTCTCCGGTCTCTTCTAGAATGTAGAAGACGTCGCCACGAGTCCAATGTCTTCGATTTCACTGGATTTCGACAACATAGCAAAAAGATATGATTTTTATATTGAAATCACAATCCGTAGCGCTTTAAAGTGCTATAAACAGTTAAATAAATAAACAACCGCATACCTCAATGGATCGTTCAAAACTAGGTTTAGATTTTTCTTACAATCCGTAGCACGGTAGGAGGCTCGGCTTGTACAGCGTCGAAGAAGGTGGAGTCGCGCACGTGCGCAGGGGGTGGGGCCTAGTTCGAACATCCCTAGCGGTGGCGGCGGAGCTTTGAAGTGCTGAACTTCCCGGCGTCGATCCTCGAGATTTGAGCAATGACAATAAGTGAAACTTGTATGGATTTGAAGATCTTGGAGATGGCTACAAAATTCCCAACAGGATGGAGGTCTAATTTTGCGTGTAGGGGGAGGAATCGGAGGAGGAAGGTTGGAAGCGGTTTCCGCCTTTGATCATGGTCGGGGAGGGAGATTTTTTTTATAAAAAATTTGATTGGCCCGTTCTATTTATAATTCTAAAAATATCTGTTTTTCTAAACGAACTCCAATTCAAACCTAACGACTGTCATCCCTAGCTAAATACCCCCATTCCGGACACAATGGAATATTTTTCGTAGGCCCATTCGACTATTTTAGTCAGTTTTTCTTCAAATTAAAATATAAAACATTCAAATATGGATTTGAAAGTACATTTCAATTTGCCGGGGCTACATATTGATTCCAAAAATTCCAGAAAAATAGATCTAGCTATGTTTGGACAATACGGTCCTAACAAAACTGATTTCATCAAATTTGGGAACCATTTGAAAAATGGCCATTTTCTGGTCGATCCAAGTTGACTGAAATTAACCAAACGCATTTTCCTTTTCCACGCTCACATACTAACTCCAAAAATTATGGCATTTGATACCTAGCAATAATATGACATTCCGGATCCAGCAAAAGTGGTTTCATCGAAAACGGAGGTCGTTTGCAAAATGTCTATTTTTACGGGCTATATTTATTCCATAGCAACCTTTCTGAAAAATCATTTGGCCATAACTTTTGATTCCCGCTATGAAATTTCGATTTTTCGGATTCGTTTGAAAGACATTCTTAAACAGATTTAAATATTTTTTGTTTCACTAAAACCCGGTTTATTCTGCATCCTGTACAGTCAGTCAAAGTTCAAAGTTGAATTTTCAAATTGCCGCGCTATTTCAGGCCTTGTTTTAAAAATTAAAATAAATATTTATATTCCAACATAGATTCAAATAAATATATGCGTTCTAACTCTATTCAAAATAAATTTCTTGTCATTATTATTTAAAATAATTCATTTTAAATATTCAAAATTCATTAAAATAGCCAAATTAAAAATTTTAAATTGGTTTTGATTTTCCGGGTTGTTACAGTACATATATATTTATATTTTTAAAAATACAAATACGTTCACTCACTATTTATATAGGAATCCTAAACCTAGGCTCTGATACCAGTTGTAACAAACCGAATTCCGATAGACCGAATTTTTCTTTTTAAAATTCCAATCTATCAAAACTCGGATTGGTTTGCTCTGGTATCCTGCAGAAAGACAGAGACATAAAATATGTCAGAGCTCAGAAAATATCTTACAGCGGAATGGATAAAATATGATATAATCAAAATATAGCCTTACCGTATTAATAATGCTGCCTAACCAGTATCCAAGGTTATCATGTCCCTGCCACAAATCTAACCCGCGAGTATCTTATGAGGAGGGGGTCAGAACACAAGTTCTGGTGACTGGATTTAAACTATCCACTTTGGATAATCCAACATATACCGTTCAATCATACTTTCTTATTTATTAGGTTACTTGGGTTAGCAGCACTCAAGGCTTACACACACGTCGTACTTATCTACTTCCCAGTGGATTAATGTAACAACCCGCACCTTTGTTCACACAAGATGTTGTCCCCAATATAGCCACCGAATAGGTGTGGGGTTTTGTTCCTCAAAAGGCCTCGGCGTTAGTAAGATATGGGATCTACTATATAAGTACCCACTTCACACAGGCTTCCACGATGTGGGACTTAGGGGTGTTACATTCTCCCATCCTACAAAGCCCAACATCCTCATTGGCTCACAAATATCTCACCCAGGCGCTGTGGTCCATACAGGAGCCACAATTCCAGATGGGTATTGGCTCTGATACCACTGTAACAACCCACAAGATATTGTCCTCGACTTAGCCACCGGATATGTGTGGGGTTTTGTTCCTCAAAAGGCCTCGGCGTTAGTAAGAGATGGGATCTACTATATAAGTACCCACTTCATACAGGCTTCCACGATGTGGGACATAGGGGTGTTACAATTAACCTAATACAGTATATGTGTAGCTACCCCAATATCGAGTACACCCCTTGGTACCCCACTCGCATGGTCTCCGCCATAATGCCACCGAAATGCTCGAAGTCCCTCATCCTACGCCGGAATGACGTACGGATCTCTATATAACAATGTTACGATCAGCATATATCTTCCATCACTATGCTAGGTAAGCGTATGGACTGCCACCCTCAATCGAATCAGATCTCATACCGGAGTAATGCCCTCAAGTCTAAGATACACAACCCAGAGCAGATATGCATGTATCTAGACTATCCCTCGTGCATACTGTTAATTGTAGCTTGATGCCTCAATCGCACGTCCTCTAATGTGCACCGAGTTCCATAGCAGGGCGATACAAGAAACACAGAGTTCGGTCGGTAGCTTTTCCATATCTGTACAGGCCCGCCTTTAAGAGCCTCGAAATACAGATATCCCTTGGGTCTGTTTTCATGGTGGATATGGCCCCACCTCGGCCCCTCCCTCAACTAGTAAAGACTACAAGAGCTAAGCGACTGCCCCTATGCAAACAATCTAAACATCCATGTGTCGTCTCCCCTCAACCCCTTACCCCGATAGTGAAGGGTGAATGGTATCTTGGGTTTAGCTCTAGTTTTTCGCATCCCATTGGCTACGGATGACGGTTATCCGACAATATACTATTCTTATTGGTCGTGACCCTCTATCTCAAGGTGAGGCAATGGTTGAATCACCGTGGTGTCACCGCATCACAACACTCTAACTGCATAGCTACATCTGCAGTCAAGACCAACCCACCTAGTATTTACGCGCAGACGCAACCTCTGCGAGCACAACCTAAGACATCTGTCACCGCACAGAGGACTACTAGGAGCACCTTACATACCTCAGGAAGCCACGTGCTTCCCCTTCCAGTTCTTTGGAGCTGTCTGAACAATCAGATGAATATGTGATCCCCTCGTGCCTTATAACACCTCGATGACCTACCCCGTTGGGTTATTCACCCTGAACCGTACAGACTGGTCTAAGCGCCTTGCTTTAGCATGTTGTTAGACCCTATGTCTAAACATTCTTTTACACGCTTGTCTCACCTCATCAGGTTTCCAGTTAACTTGGTTATTCCAATTCATATTGAATGCTTATTCAAATTACCAAGTTTCTCTTGCTTTTTAATTCCAGTCATACAACTTAATTCATTTAAGTTTATTAATAAGCCCATAACATGTTATTCTCTAGATTGTGGCCCAAGTTCTGTAATCCCTAACCCCTTTTAATCTTCTTGTTGATTTCATCATTACAATAACATGTTTTACTTAATATGTAATTAAGTATATCCAATTCATATGTTTTCTAATTAACATGTCACTTACTCTTTTATGATTAAACATGACTTATTTCATTTTATAAGTTTTCCTCATACTTTCTCGTTTAATCATAATTCCATTTTACATTGTCAATCCAACTTATCGCTGTTTAATTATTAACTTAGATCTATTAACAAAGGTACATTAATAAGTTTCTCTACCCGTTTATTAGAACTTATGTTATAATTTCCTCTTATCCTAGGACAAGCCTAAACATTCTTATCAACAGGTTTCAGACTTCCGAGCTTACAAATTACTTAATTTATAATCAAGTACAACTTCTTATATTTCATATATTCCCCCCTTTCTCAACTAGTTTCTGGCTTTCCCCATTTACTACTTACTTAATCTACAATTAAGTGTCCCTTAACTCTTTTCACCAGTTATCCAATTTCCCTATTAGTTTATTATAACTGAAGTTATAATTCCCACTTGTCCCTAGGAAAAGTCTACCTATTATACAACATTTTCATTAATGTTATTTATTTATAATAGGCGATTATCATTCCTACAAGTTATGCTTACCCTAAAAGATGTCTTTAATTACATAACTTTATTATTTCTACCAGTTATGTATACCACTAGGTGTCTTTAATTACATAACCTTATCGGGCTAAGTTTGCGGGACTATATGTAAATATTACCCACCCCCTCAAATTTGCTTAGCCCACCCACTATCCAACCAATTTTACTTAACCCTAACTTTAGTTCATATTCATACAATCCCTACGGATTAGATTAGATTAGATTAAGTAATCCAGTTCATTACCATGTCCATTTATGGTTTATAATGGGCTAGACCTCCCACATAAGGCCTACAATTTGTGGATGCTGGATATGCCGGTCGGGTCCGAGCAGACTTCTTCCACAAGTTGGGCCTAACCTTGTGTCATAGCCCGTCTCGTATTTGCGCACTTAGACCTCTCACATTAGGTTCAACATTAGTGTCTGCTGGATATGCCGGTCGGGTCCGGGTAGATTTCCACCACTAATGTAACCTAACCTCATGTCATAAGTGCTTACAATTTCTAATTGTAATCCTAGGCATTCATGTTCATTTATTCAATTCTATGTATATTCAACCATTCTAATTCACACAGGTAAGGGCTCTTGTATATAAATGGGACAAATCAATATATAACATGAATAGTGGTAGTTACTGCCATTGTTTTTAACAGGTCTATAACATATAAACATTTCCAATATTTCAACTAACCTTATGTATGAATTTTCAACCATTTATGTTCATATCAGATTGTGCCTCCAAATTAAAGTCTCAAAACATAATATATGTTATGTTCCAAAAGCCCTTTTCAAATTATGCCCCAAATCCCAATATATGTCGCATATCTTCCTACATGTAATTAAATTTATTTAAAATAACATGTAGTTCTCTAATGGTGTATCATTTACCTAATTCATAGGTTCATAAAATGGATCTACACAATGGTATTCATTTTTCTTAATCATTCAAGTAAATGTACATCTCAACATATTAACTAATTGAACAAAATATCCATTTTAGCGCAGTAATGCATTTCATCAAATTAAACCTTCCAATATGTTCATTATGGGGAATGCCAAACGATAGAGGTACTATTATTCAAAAAGTATATTTTAAACCCACTCACCTTTCATGCTTTCCCCAAATTTTGGATCCGATCCGTTCTATCATCCATGGTTTCCTTTTTTGCCTTTCATTTGATTCACAACCTAACGACCATGGATTTATTATTTCATGAAAAGAGAAGGAAAAGAGAAATAATTTAAATAGATTAGTTCTTAGAAGTTTACCTTGCTTTCATGATTCAATAATTTTTTTATTAACATTGATTCCCTCTTCCAGATCTGAATCCATACTTCTCCTAGGCTAACATTTTAATTTCAGAATAGGTTTGAGAAGAGAGATATGGAGAGCCATGGCAGAGCTCCAGCGTAGCTAACGAATTATGATGTTTAGGGTTAGGTCTAGGGTCTTATTTATAGGAGTAGCGGAGGAACTAGGACCCTTAGATCAAAATTTAAGATATCCGAACCGAACACATCAGAAAAACTTTCTGGATCCTCGAGTGGGTCGACCCCTTGGTCAACACCCTTGTTGGTGGGTCGACCCCTAGGTCGACGCCCCTGTTGGTGGGTTGACCCCTTGGTCGACCCCCAACGGTCCATTTTCCCTCCGAACTTTCCCGCTTGCCATTTTGATTTTTGAATTTTCTGGATATATCTATTTAATATATATATACACATATAAGCTCCTTATATGTGTATAAACTTCTAATGCTTATAACTTCTTCATACGGTGTCCGTTTTACGCAAACCAAATGTCTATCTTGGCCAAAATTTCAAGACGGACGCAATGGCGCAGTCCGTTTTACTTAATTCTGAGCATTTAATTAAGTTATTATCATTTCATTATCCTAAAAATTCGGGGTGTTACAATTACTTCGTAATAATCTTGGGTAATATGGGTAAAAAGGTGGGGTCCTAGCATAAACAATATCATAAACCTCGCGATATGGGACATATAGGTATATGGGATCGGTTAATTCCTTACTCAACTATTCAATTCATTACCTCTGGTGTTCTCTTGTGTTTCTTATTTTTCTATGTATTCCAGAGTTTATATGATTTTCCAGTGTGGAGCTGACTTGCTAGGTGTAAACCGACAAGTGAGAACATGTGGAATGAGAGACACAGTTATCATTATTTGGGTTATTATCGAAGTGTCTATGAAATATGCTATGGATAAATGATAAAACTGCGTGGAGAGTTGTCAACAGCCTTGTCCTTTAAGTCAAAACTACCCGGGGAAGGTGTATGCGACCTTGGCATAATGGAAAAACTTCTTGGGAAGATGTCAGCCACCGTGCCATTATGGAAAAACTTCATGGGGAAGGTGTAAGCGACCTTGCCATGGTCGACAAAACTGCATGGGTGGGCGTCAGTGACCTTTTCGTTAAGGCGAAATTGCATGGGGAGGTTTTAATGACATTGTCGAGTCCATTGTAATCTGTGTGAATCCACCTTATGTTGTTTGCATGTTTTTGTGTTATTTATAATTTCACCATTTCGAAATGACTACTATTATATATATGAATACATAAATATATATACACCGTTTCGAGCTATCTAAATATTTGTGTTTATATGGTGACTTCAGTGATTCTTGTCAATCCAAAGATTCATGTGATCTCAGTGATCCTTGTGATTCTAGAGATCTATGTGTTTTAGTGATCCTCGTAATTTTTGTGATTTTAGTGAATTTTTAGTGAATTTTGTAGTTTTATGTTTTCCGAGTCTTTTATCTTATGTTCAGTGATTTCTTGTGTTAATACCCAAAATGTAGACATTGGGTGGCACATACTAAGAGTAATATCTAAGCCGAAGTTTGTATACTCTCATGTGTCCCGTTTGTTTGCGATGTAAGCTAATACATTAAATATATGGATTTACTTTCCAATGGGAAGGAATTACCACATCTGTGTTTTCATGTAAATATGTGTTTTGAGATTCCTTTTGTTACAGAAAGGAATTGATGTCTAGTTGATACCTTATTTCATCTATTATTATTAACTGATATGTAAACTAGACCGATCCGTGTATATAATACATGGGTCAGACCGAGTGATTTCAGGTTTCAGCATGTTGTTGATTCATGGTTGGCTGATTCATCTTGGACTATCCCTAGAAGCCATTTCCTACTGTATTTGTGTATTTGAGTCATTGTATATTCTTTAATTTGGAGATGCTAAATTTTTTATGGTTCATGTCTAACCGTTTAGATTTGTAGCACATGTATATGATGTATTATGCGATTGTAACTTTCAGTGGTCTGTTAACTGTGATGAGTTGTATAATGTTCTAAATATAATCTTTAGCCATCGTAGTTTCATATTAGATGTATTGAGTATGTCGATCCACTTGTGATAAGAAAATAAAATTTTATACACCCAATCAATGTATTTAATACATGTCTAATGCGAAATTATGGATGGTCGCTCCTAAGAAGTTCTATTCTCTGCTTTAATAGACAACATTACTTAGTAACACTCTTTATTAAGGTAGGTCTAAAGGAGTGGGGTTTCACACCATGTGAGTGGCGACTGCGGTTCTTAGGTATTCTAGGGAAAGGGAAAAATGTTGTTCAGCGGTGATTGGTAGATGTAGTAGCATTGAGGGGAGTTGAACTCATAATGCTATCTCTACTAAATTGGATGTTTCAACAATATTTGGTTAAGGTGAGTTATTCACAACTTACACTGCTATCTCTAATTATAAGTATTCCCATTGCATGCTTGGCTTATGAATCACTTATAAACTGCATAGAATTTCTATTAGAGATTAGATAAAAATAATTGGAATAAATTGCATGCTACGTATTCAATTAGCTTGATAATTGAATTGGTTAAGGTTAGTTATTTGTAGTGACTCTACTATATCTATGTTAACATTTTTCTTTATGGTGATTGGCTTGATTTATTAATTACTTAAGAATCGCATAAAATTTTAATAACAATTAGATGAAAACATTGAAATATGTACATATTATGGATTGATTTTGTTTGATGCATTGATTGGTTGACTATGTACTGGTCAACCCTTGTGCATGTATTTATGTATTTTTGTTGCATTCTATCCTAGACTCAAGTGTAATGTTTATTGGTTTTGTTTTTCCTTTTTGAGTTGTTTTAAAAGGATATTTCCTATAAATAGAAAAGCCGACATTAATGGTAATTGTTACTCTGAATTCGACAAGTTTTTGTATGATTTTGCATATGCTATTTTGCTGAGTTTTACTAAGCTTTGCTGATTTCGTGCACGAGTTTTCCAAATCGATTTCTAAAGAATTTTTGGTTCAAAACCAAATTTAGAAATGAATATTTTATAAATTAGTTTATAAAAAATAATTATTTTTAAAACTATTTTATATACAAATAATCTCTATTATTAAGAGCTTTTTAAAGAAATAGTTTGGGAAATGTTTTCGAAAATAGTTTTAAATTGTTTTCCTGAAATAAGTATTTTACATATAAAGTTACATGTTTTTTCACTTTTCAAGAAAATGGGGAAGTGATTTAAAGGACATATGGTATGGGTCATGTATGTATATTATATCGGTTAATTCCAGACTTGTACAATTGAAGCTCTACAAGTGTGCGGAATAAACTAATTTTAGTAAACCGATAAGTTAAAACGCGTGGTATATGACGCTTTTTTTATAATGTTTGGGTTACTAATAGGAAATTTGTGACACATTTTGTTGGCCTTCAATATTTGTTGTCACTTGTAGTTGACCTTCGGGTCATTTGTTATGCTTCGATCATTTGTTGGATCTTCAGGTCATTCATTGGGCTTTAGCCATTCGTTGGACCTTCGGGTCATTTGTTTGGTGCTATATTTGTTGATCAGCACTTAGCAGGCTTCAGCCATTTGTTATTGATGCACGTGCGGTAACGCATGTCCTCCTTGAGGTCCTCTCCCGTTTCTTGTTCACACCGGGGTGTGAGGCTCGCGAGTTAACGCTATACACAAAGCTATGCTATTTAAAGTCGTGCTTTGATCATCAACCACAAGGCTTTGCTTTTCAACAAAAGCCTTGTTCATTTGCATATCGGCATGCCACACTGACAATTCATGCCATGCGACTGATATCTATCGATATATAACCTCTAAGCTCGTACGTCTCAGAGAAGGGTGTTCAGAAAGGGAATAAATTCTCCACTACCAAACAGATATATATTTAATAGAAATCAATCAACACAGAGCGAAATCCCATGTCAGACACACATCCATTTACAAGTCCGTTCTGGGTCTGAACGAAACCGGAGGCACCTTATTTCTTGTCCCATATGTCAAATACAGGAGAGAGGCCCTCGCACATCCGGACAATCAACAAATACATCCGGACTACTACCACTGTAACCCCTCCTGGGGGATAACCGATTCAGGGCATCAGTAGTAATCCATTCGATGTGAAGATTACCGGTCTTGCACTATCTTCATTTCCTTTGACTTTTAATCATAATTCGATTATTTGAAATGATATTTAACTCGGCCTTTTCAAATAATTTTCGAATATATAGAATTCAAATCAATACTTTCCTTGGTTAGATCGTTTGACATTCACGTTCCAATCCGTTAATATAATTTCATGTCAAATACATCTTACCATCAACAATATTTGATAAAACAAGTAAAATTGGTTTATTTCCATTCCACATCTTTCATAATATTTTATAATGATTTATCGCTATTTTTATTTATATAAAAATAGTCCATTTTCGTCGAATGACGTTTCAGGTCATTCGACGGCCCTGGTACTGTTTTCATTCCAATTTGAATTAAACATTTCTCAAAATCTAACCATTGGATCTTAACAAATTTAATATCGTTGGAAAGATCTTTCCAAAGCAAACCCAATGGTTCCAGTTTCGGGAAAATCTGATGGTCGGATCTCCCGTTATAATCGTTTAAAATTACGATTCCAAAACACGAACTATAGCGTCGTTATTCGTTTAATTTAATTAATATATATATATGTAATTCATTCGACGATTTCTAAATCGCTTTCACTTCAAAATTTTGGCTAACGCCTTTAAATTTCGCCATAGTCTCCTTTGAACGGGGAGCGTTTTGGAAATTTATTGGGCCGTATTAGGCATCCAATAAATCCAGAAATAGCATACACAATTTTTAGTGACCTATTCTATGCCCAATGGAGTGTGTAAAGATCACAACTCTAGAGATAATCTCGTCACCTTGTCTAGTGTTGGAAAATAAATAATCCATGTGTCGTATCTAAAAACAGAAGAGACATGAATTATTGTCAACTCCGGACCCATGTAGGGTTTTAATTTAGTCAGGCAAATTACCATTATATTTTATTTAATCCATATCAATCCTTGGTTCAACCTAAAATGCAGTCATCGCCATACGAGCGTCTTGCCCATATGGTAATCCCAACCTCGTCATATAAGCTCCAAATGCTTATATGGTATATGATAGAGTATGACATCTTCACGTAGTATGTCATGCAATGTAGTACAAAATTAATTGTTGCTTTCCTATGGCGTTGTTTATAATCTCACACAGAATAACCAACACACCGCATCCAATGACGTTCACAAGAGTTTATATAATAAATAAAATGGCGCAGCCAACTCATTAAGGTTTACCTATTTGTCGAGCATGCAAATAAATTCTTTACTCAACAGCAAATCCATTTACCTGTTTAGCATGTGTATATAAATGCACATCTAAGCTAAAGATAATATTTTTAGCGAACAAATATTCATTTCCATACATGACAATTTTATTCACTTTATTGACATGTTAAAATAATATTTTTAACTAACAAATATTTATTTTAACACATGGTTATTTTTAACACTTCATATAAATGTTAAAAAAATATTTTCAATGAATAAACATTTTAATCAACACATGGTTATTTTTAAGTGAAAATTAGGCACACATCCCTAAAACGAAACTTAATTAGGCTCACATCCGGTCTAACTTTTCATGGAAATTAGGTCCCTATTTTTCAAAAACATATAAAAAAATATAAAAAAAATCATGAAAATTCATTATTAAATAAAACATGTTCACGCCAAAAAAACCAAGTGGAAAAACAATCGATAAACAAGTCAAAATCAAAAAATACACAAAACAGCGGAATATGCAGTAAAATGCATGAAAACATGCATATATTTCAAATATTTGCGTACATGTATGCACATATTGCCATGCCCTCTGTCTTTCAACGCATAACTGCATACAAGTATGCAGCTATTCTGAATAGCAGCATATCTGTATGCAAATATTCAGCAGGTTTGCGGTTTTTTTGCATGTGTATTTAAATAGTTATATACATGTATGCAACTATTAGTAATAGTTGCAAACATGTACGCAACTTTTTATTTATTTGCGTGGACTGAGGGGAATATTTCCATATTTTAGAATTTTTTTTTAATGCAAGAGCGCATTTTTTTTGTGAAAAAATGGAAGAGGCGAAGTGGAAGGAGGTGGAAGGCGGAAGAGACAAAAATTATTAGGCAGCAGCTCAAAAAGAGGGGGCAGAAACGAATAGGACACTTTGTCCCTTTTTTTATTCCGCCTTTTCTTTATATTTAAAAAAAAAGCGCTACAATGTAAAAATAATAATTCTAAAATATGGAAATATTAACAGAAGTTCACTGAAATTAAAAAAAACTTGCATACATGTATGTATGCAACTATTTGAAATACTTGCACACATATATGCAAGTATTACATGTAAAAATATGAAGCGAAAATTTTGCCTGAAGATTGTTACACACTTGTATGCAAGAATCTGTTTACCTTGCATACATGTATGCATAAAAACAAATGCAAATTCAACATTTGAAATACTTGCACAGATGAATGCAAGTATTGCAAATATGTGCATGATTTGATGCAAATTACTGCATTTTTCGCTGTTTTATTTGTATTTTTTGATTTTAATGCATTTTTTTATTTTTTTACGAGCTGTTTTTTTGGGTGAGTACATGTTTGATTTAAATAAGAATTTTCGTGTTTTTTTTATATTTTTTGTTTTTAGTGTATTTTTGAAAAAGAGGGACTAAATTTACATGAAAAGTTAGACCGGATGTGAGCCTAATTTTGAAACTTAATAGGGATTTGTGCCAAACGGACCCTATTTTTAACACTTCATGTACATGTTAAAAATAATATTTTCAATGAATAAACATTTTAATCAACACATGGTTATTTTTAACAC
The DNA here is from genome assembly GCA_030737875.1 of Allium sativum. NCBI lineage: Eukaryota > Viridiplantae > Streptophyta > Magnoliopsida > Asparagales > Amaryllidaceae > Allium > Allium sativum. The sequence continues at coordinate 296,772,914 of CM060925.1, read as the reverse complement.
TTCATATACATGTTAAAAATAATATTTTCAATGAATAAACATTTTAATCAACACATGATTATTTTTAACACTTCATATACATGTTAAAAATAATATTTTCAATGAATAAACATTTTAATCAACACATGGTCATTTTTAACACTTCATATACATGTTAAAAATAATATTTTCAATGAATAAACATTTTAATCAACACATGGTTATTTTTAACACTTCATATACATGTTAAAATAGTATTTTCAATGAATAAACATTTATTTCACTACATGACTATTTTATATAGTCCGTTAACACATTAAAAATGGTGTTTTTAATGTTCAAATATTTATTTCAACCAATGACTATTTTTAAAGGTTCATACATATAATAAAAATGTCATTTTTATTGTTCCAACAATTTATTTTAAACATGAATATTTTAAGTGGTTCATACATACAATAAAAATGTTATTTTTATTGTTCAAACCATTTATTTCAAACATGAATATTTGTAGTGGTTCACAAATACAATAAAAATGTTATTTTTATTGTTCAAACAATTTATTCCAAACATGAATATTTTTAGGGGTTCATACATACAATAAAAATGTTATTTTTATTGTTCAAACAATTTACTTCAAACAACAACTATTTTATATAGTTCATTTTATGAAATTTTGACATTACAACGACAGGGAGTGTAGCACCGGCACGGTGTCTGAGCACTGTTCCTCTGCTAACCTAGGCCTTGCAGCATCACAATAATTTCCTTTCAATGATTTCCACAATACAATTCATTTTCACAACACAATGAATTTACCACAAACATAATCAATTTTGTTGCAACCACAATCAATCATTCACAGTCACAATCAATTTCACACCACAATCATCACACGATCATCCATGGTTTAACAGAAAGTAGTTTCAGGAACTACTAAGCCCCGTTTGCAACCTATTATATTATTCTCCATTTTATTTGAATTTAGAAATCTCACATTGGGTTCCACTCCTTCTTAATTGACGGCTAGCTCTAAAATTCCTCCGGTCACTTTTAGAATGTAGCGTACGATCTCATAAGTCCAATGTCCCTTGTTTCACTGGATTTCGACAACATATCAAAAAGATATGATTTTTATAAATAATAATGGAATTAACAACGTTTTTAAGTGTTGTAAACTCTTTTAAAAATAAAAACCCCACCTCTATTTATTGATTTGAAACTAGGTTTCGAATTTTTTGTAACGTCCCACTTTTCAGTACAATTTAGGCTGAAATTTAATTGCCACAGTCAACCCAAATTACACAGAAAAACAGAATGTTAAGAGAAAGAAACTAGAGGATGAGAGAGAAAGAAAGAAATATTAGAATAGAAGAAAGAAGAAGAACATCAGAATCTCACAGCGCAACGAACAAAATATATAATATAATAACATATCTTTATACAAATGAAAATATTGTGTACATATCAATCATCAGAGAACAACATGAATCGGATACAACGGAACAACATTAAAATAACTAACGGTGAAGCCTCCTGCTTTCAGCTTCCGAAACTCCAAGAGAAAACTAACCTGTCAAATATGTTCGGTCTGACCCAAGCACATTTTGAAGCAAAGCAAAAACACCCAGATCAGTCTAGAATACTTTCAGTGCTAAATTCACATCAACAATCGGTTTAACTTTAGAAATCCTTTTTGAAATAAAAGGATAATAGTAAGACCATTCCACACATAAATACGGACGGTTTTTACCTTACTATAACCCAAAACAGTTTCAAAACAATATTATTCTTATATTATAATAGTGTCTATCAAATCACAAATAAATAACAATCTAGCGGAACGCTTGCATCTCACGCTCCACATATATGGTATACAATCAAAACCGCCGGCGCTTATTGGAGATTGGATTCCGACTATGACAAGGTATGGAACCACATGCCGATAGTGTATCTCTAGAGGCGAATACACTGGGTTCAACAGGAACGTCTTGCAACCTAGCCCACACATGACCGACCACTCATTTCGCTTGAGTGTATCGAATGTATATCACCAACGGTTGGGATCAGCAATTGTCTCCCGAAAAGGGACAACATCGAAATAGATTAAAGAAGGAAATGAAATTTCTCTAGATAGGTGATTATATACGCTGATAGGAGTGACCCACATAGCCATGTTGCCTGCCCGATTTCTGTCTTTCCCCGGTTGATGAGGCTTGAGGTTATAATCGACTTTTGGAACATCTGGCCATAATTCACTTTGAATGTTACATTGTCAGATCCGCCATATTTCACTAATTGATGTCCACAAGAATCCACTAGTCATTAGCTAAGAGAAGGTGTCTTCTCCGCTATCAACAGTAATATGTTTGAGGAAATCAATGTACGTGATTCTTTTGGAAATATCATGTCAAACACTCGTCCATACAAGTCATCCAGGAACAGGATGAACCGAAGGTACCCTCCTACCACATCCAAGGAATCGCCCTATAGATCAGTAACGAGTAGTCCTTGTAAATCCGTAGATCTCAATCACGACCGAACCACAGTATATATTTGGTTGCAGACTAGAGATTATAAGAAGTTCTTCCATTATGAATATCAACGGTCTTCAATTGCTTCATCTTTACTTTGTTGCAAGTTGGCTTTGTACGTAACGTTGATTCGAAGTGGATTTGGGTATAGTTCCCATCCCGGTCTCTTCGAAACAACACATCAAAAGGTCTAATAATATTTTATTGATAGTTGGTGTTTTAACTATCAATGTCAAACCAGTACGATCAAGTATATTGGCAGCTCAAGTTCTCATTTCTAAAACCATTCATTAAAACTCTTATCGAATCATTGAAAATCATTCCCTAGACTTAAAGTCGATTTCATCTAAATATCTTGTCAACTCATTTTTGTTTCGCCGTTTGGAACCAATACCTCTGGTTTATTCTCAATTTGCTTTATTCTCCTTTAATTCTGAAAAATTTTATATATTTTCATCAATCATTTGTTTCCTTAATTCTGGAAATGTCCATATATTAATATATCGTTAATTCGCTAATATAATCCCGTTGCAAATTCTTATGCTGTAAAAAGACTGTTAAACGACCATGCTTCCTTATTTAAAACTCAATGGCTTTAACTACTTAAATTCCAAATATTTATTTCTATTTCAAAATTTATAAAACCCTTCCATAATTATTTATTATTTTAAATAAATATACTTTACTCATATTATTTATATTTTCTAGAAAGCAATGTTATATAAATAGCCTATAGGTATGATTAAACTATATGTCTCAACTCGGACTAAACAAATGTTCATTTACACTGTTTAATTTAAAACTTATTATATTAAATTTCATTTCAACCCTTACAAATGGATTGCAAATGTTTTACGAGAATAGTAACTCTTTTCCAAACTCCTTTACTGTTACAAACTAATACCATTCCTCGATAATAGTGAAGTCGGCCAAGTTGGGGTATTTTATTTACCTCTCAGACCTTAACCGACAACATTTTTATCTTAGAGTAGATAGATGTTCGTAACTTAAAACCCACGCTCTTATAATATCGATCAGATTGTAACAACCCGCAAATTCTGAACCAATTTAAAATTTTTATTTTAGAAAATTTTAATGAATTTGATAATATTATATAATTTATTATAAATAATAATGGCTAGAATTTATTTTAATCGAAGTTAGAACGAATAAATTTAATTTAAATATAAATGGAATTAGAAATAACGCGGTAGTTTGAAAAGTCAAACTTGAACTTTGACTGACCGTACAGGATGCAAAATTTAACGGATTTTAGTGAAACCAAAAATATTAGAATCTATTTAAAAATATCTTTCTAATGAATCTGAAAAATTGAAATTTTGTTTTAAAAATCAAAAGTTATGGCTAGTTCAATTTTTAGAAAAGTCGCTGTAAAATTTAATTATATATTATATATATGGCCCAAAAGTGTACTTTTCACATACGAAGGAATTTGGACTCGAGGCCACTTCCATTGAGTCCGGAATGATGTTTCTACATTTAAAAAGTATAAACACTTATATATTTCGAGTTTCGAAAATTATTTGTTTAAAAATGTATTTTTAATATTAAATATATAGGCCTTGAAAATAGTCATTTTACAAACGACCTCCGTTTTCGACGAAACCACTTTTGTTGGAACCGGAATGTCAAAATATTGTTAAGTTTAATTTTCCATAATTTTTGGAATTATTTTGTGGCCGTGGTAAAAGGATTTCTGTTTTGTCAATTTATAGTAAATTTTAAACGACTTGAAAAAGACCATTTTTCAAACAGTCTCAGAATTCAACGAAATTGGTCTCGTTAGAACCGTATCGTCATATGAAAGCTAAAAATATTTTTTTTAGAATTTTCAGAGTCCGTATGTGGCCCCGGCATATTTAAATGAACGGTAGAAATTAAATTATTTATTTAATATTGTATTTTTAAATTAAAACCAAAAAAAATGTTATAGACATCAGAATTGGAGCCCAGGACATAGCCCATCGCGTTCAGAAGGCCCCAAAACCTTAGGATCGACAGTAAGCAGGCCCAAATCGGAGAAAGTCCGAAAATCCACCTTTTAGCGCAAATTTCAAGATTTATTAATAAAATAATATTTAACAATCGGGCTGAAACTCTAATGGCAGCCGCCGCCCAGAATTCAAGGGCTGAAATCATCCGATTTTCAAATGCTTAGATCTCTTAATCCGTTCAACGAAATTTGACGTATGATATACCAAATCGAAGAGAATTCAGAGAGCTTTCCATCCATACGATCAAGATCGGGTTTTGATTCACGGATTTTGGCTGAAAACGTGGCAGTTTTGGGTAGGTTTTAGTGAACGATGGGGAGGCCAAGCGGCAAGGGGTTGGTGGTGCTAGTAGGTGTTGGTATGAGCTTCGATGTGGTGCAATCTGATCGGTGCTAAGATGAACGGAGAGAGGTGCGTTTTTGGCCAAGGTAGAGGAAGATGGGTTCGGCCGTGGCAAGTAGGAGGGAAGAAGAAGGTCCGATCCTTCTTATTTTAATATTATTTTATTATTTAATATTTTAATTTTCCAATCTTTAAAAATCCATAACTCTTTCATACGAGGTCCGTTTTACAAACCGAAAGTTGCGTTGGACTCGTCTTTCCGAGAGCTTCGCGATGGCGCAGACTGCAGCTGAAACGGAGACAGTCAAATTTCGGCCAAAATTCAATGTGAGAATTCAAATTCTATTATTTAATTAATTATTAATTAATTTTCTCGTGTTAAAAATTATTGTATTATTGTGTTAATTCAGATCTGAAAGTTTGGGTTTGATAGATGATTGATTGTTGCTTGTGGTATGATTTGTTGTTTGTGACATGTTAGATCCGCATTGAAATTGCTATATTATTGAATTCTATTTGGGATTAGAAAATTTAATATAAATTTAGATTTAAATCATATTTTTGTATTGAAAATAAAAAGATGAAAATTTTACAATGTAAATAAAAAGATAATATTTTTTGTATTAAAAAAAAGATGAAAAAGATCATATTTTTAAATGGAAATAAAAAGATAAATTTTTACGGTGTAAATAGAAAGGTGATAAATTTTTACATTGTAAAATATTAAAAGGTGATATTTTACGATTAAATATTAAAAGACGATGTTTTTACATTAAAATATAAAAGTTGATATTTTTACACCGTAAAATATAAAAATTGATATTTTTACATTATAAAAAGAAAAAGTTGACATCTTTACATGGTAAACATAAAAGTGAATATTTTTATATTGTAAGTAAAAGAATGAAATTTTATGATATAAAATAAATTACATTTTTATTATGTAATTTATGAATGAATTTAAACCGTATGAAATAAATTACATTTTATTATGTAATTTATGAATGAATTTACAATGTAAAATAAAATTTACATTTTTATATGTAGTAAGAAATTGAGAATTCGCATTGATATTAAAATAACACTTTTATTAAAGACATTGCATTAGAATAAAAAGATAATTTTTGTCGCTTTTATTTTTAGAATTAAAAAGCATATTTTGTCACCTTTTCTTTTTAACATGAAAAGGGTCATTTTTGTCGCTTCTTGTTTTAACATTAAAAGAACATTTTTATGTCATGTTTCTTTTTAGCATTAAAAGAAGCATTTTTGTTGTTTTTCTTTTTAGAAATAAAAAAAAGAACATTTTGCTTTCATCTCTTTATGTTGAATATTTTATCGTCGTTATTGAATGTGGTGAAAATATAATAGTTAATGTTGAATATTTTATCGTCATTTTGAATGTGGTGAAAATAGAATGGTTAATGTTGTCATTTTTATCGACGTTTTTAGGGCGATAAAAATAGACAATGTTAGTGATTCATTTTTATCGACATTTTAGTGCGATAAAAATAGACAATGTTAGTGATGCATTTTATCGACATTTTTGGTGCGATAAAAAGAATATATTTTTGTGTAACATTTTATTTGTCTTTCTAGAGACAATAAAAAGAATAGAATTAAAGAATTACATTTTTATGTAAAATTGCTTTCATTGAAAAGAATAAATATAGAAGATGAGATTTTTTTTATTTGTTAATAATAAACAATGAAAAAGGGGACATTTACATTTTGATGTAAATAAACAATAATAAAAAAATTTGCATTCAAAATGTAAGTTAGAAATAAAAGAATTGTTTGCATTCTACGATGCAAACGAAATCTACAAAATAGAAAATACGTTTTTATTTGCATCCAATCATGCAAATAAAATAAAGAGATAAAATTTCATTTGTTGTTTGCAACCTTAGTTGCAAACAAACAAGAAGATAAAATTTACATTTTGTTACCAAATTTAGATGCAAACAAATTTATTAAAAACAAATGTTACATTTTTGTTGCATGTTTTAAATGTGAACAAAGCATTAAAATAAAAGTTACATTTTTATTTATTTATTTACTTCATTTGATGTAAATAAACATAAAATAAGAATTTGTTCTTTTATTTACATTTCTTGATGTAAATAAAACTAGAAATTTAATATTACACTTTTATTTGCTTTACTCAACGCAAATAAAATAGGAGAATAAAAGAAATATTTTCATTTGCAATCCTTAATGCAAATAAATTATGAAATGAAAAGTTACAATTTTTATTTACATTCTTCTATGTAAATAAACATCAAAGTAAAAAGCTGAATCTTTATTTGCATTCTCTATTGCAAATAAAGCATAAAATGAGAAGTTATATATTTTGTTATTATTTGTATTCCCTATTACAAATGGAATTAAAGATTATATCTTTCTTCTCATTTATTTATAATGAATGGAATTGAAATAAAAGATTATATTTTTATCGCCATTTTAGATGCGATAAAAGAATAGAAATAAAGAATTCATTCTTATTGACATTTTACATACGATAAAAAGGATAGAAATAAAAAGAGACAGTTTTATCTTCGTGTTATATATTGTGATTACACTACCATAGACAAGTTACCTGACTTGTTTATGTGATTGGGTCGATTATTTTCACACATCGCCAAGTGCACAAATAAATTTATTATTTGTTTATTGGTTGAAACCCCACACGGGTGTTGGGATGAAAATTAACATACACTAATCCCAATATTTAGTTGTATGTTGATCGTTAGATCGACAGGCTGCGATGAGCGTTATTATTTAATTTTAACGCTTACGCAGTGGAATTTACACTTTGGATGAAATGGATGATTTTAATGTTATTGTTATATATGACATGTGTGAAATCCATATAATCCAAAATTATATGGTAAATGTTTGAGTCGCATTTTGATTCAGATGTTCTTTTAAATAAGAATATTCTTACATTAGAAATTCTTTTTATATAAAGAATATATTTTAATATAAAAATATATTTTTAATCAAGTATATGTTAAAACAAAGAATATTTGTAAAAGATAAAAATCTTTTGTATAAAGAATATTTTTAATGATTATTTTAAATATGTTTTTTTATAATAATTAATACTTAAAGAGAAATCCTTTAATTATGATTATTAGAATTTGCCATTATACTTTGTGATATGAAATTAATTGAGATGTGAAGTGGATTTATCGTGGACGGTTTTTTAAACGACATTTGTCCTTTAATCCAATTTACAGTTAAATTACTATTTGGAATTTATAAATCTATTTTATAGATTTAAAAAGGCATTTTCTAAAAATCTAGTTTTCCAATTTAATAAAATAAATTGGAATTAAGTGGAAATTCGATTGGTAATAATCGAGATGGGCTTCTGTAATAGAAGACCGATATTATATATGGAATTTAAGAGGCTTTGCCGTTATTCCATGTATATTGTTAGTCCGATACAGAAATTTATATCGATTATGTATTGATTGATTTCTGTGGAATTTCATATTTTGAAAATTGTTTTGTGGGTTTATCGTGAACTGTGTTTTAAATGACACTAGTCCTTTAACCCATTTAAAACAAGATTTATTCCTTAAATAAATGATCTTGTAATAATGATTTTTGATATTTAATCAAAATTAGAGTTTTAATAAATCATTTAAGGAAGATTTAAGATTTAATTTATTAATTCATCTTTGATAAAATTAATGAGAAACTTTTAATATGAATATCTTATTAAAAGAATATTCTGAGTTGGAATGTGGCATAGTGTGTGATTTTCCAATATTTGATTTTTAATCACCAATTACGCGAGTTATTAAGAAAGACCGAGTTTAACCCATTCTGAATAATCATCACGACGATCAAGAGTCGAAGATGAAGACGGTGACTGAAGACCGGAGAGCTTCACATCGTTTGGTTGATAATGACTGATATCTTGAATTGGGACTGATCCCCCAAGGCAAGGTAATAAGTGGTGTTCTTCCGGACGTACTGGAGATCGACGGATACGTTGTTTCGTTCAGACCCAGAGCGGACTTATAAATGGATTGTGTGTCTGACATTGTATTCTTTTCTACTGTATTTGTTGAACGCTACTGATTATATATTTCTGTTTGGTGGTGGAGAATTTATTCTTCACTTAACACCCTTCTCTAAGACGTATGAGCTTAGAGGTTATATATATATATATATATATATATATATATATATATATTGGTAGATGATCAATGATATGGTAGAGTCTGACAATGTGGCATGCTATGATGCAATTGATCAAGGCTTTGTTGAAAAGCAGGCCTTGTGGTTGATGATCAAAGCATAGTCTATTTAGGCATAGCTTTGTGTATATCGTGACTTCGCGAGCCTCACAGCCCGGTAGAGTCTAAAACGGGAGAAGGGAACGCAGGGAGTGCACACGTTTCTTTCTAGTTAGAAGTGGTGTCATGGTATGGAGCCCAAACATTTACTTATGTGGTTGTTGGATTTTTAGAGGCCTCGGATTTATGCGGTCGCCCTCGACCATTTTATAGGTTCAATAGGACCGAGGAGCGTGTGTTCAGGAATAACTAATCCACTAAAGCAGTTGTGGACCGGCCCTGCAGGATCCAAGGGTTCGCCAGCGTTCGAATCCTGGGACATTGCTAGAGTGTCTCGAATCGGTAAGGACTTCCTCCCTAGCCTTGACTCATGATGGAAACCCAATTTCCAGTATGCCCCTTTACGATTTTGAATGTATTACTAGTACGGCGACATAGTAGATGGTAGCTATGCCGTCTAGGATTGATACATTTACTTTGAAATGTTTTAAATATATATACACACTATAATAACAGTTTTTACGTATCAAGCATCTTTTGACCATTATAAGGTAAAACCCTATCCTCTAGTGTGCGTTGCATTGTGTGATGGGACCTGGGTCTTATAATGGTTTCATTTTTCTAAAAAGCATTGCGTTATTTGACGATTTACTTTAGTTATGCACTGGCAATCCAATGGAGTAAACCCGTTCCGCGTTAACGGCGTGGTCCTGGGATTAGCCTTCTATTTAGGTAATTTAGGTTAAGAATTCTCACACCAGTCCCACGACTAACCTGTAGTTTGTTTCACTTTGCAAATTCGGGTGCCCTCTTTCCACACGGGCAGTCGAGTAGCTTATTTGGCAGATATATTAAGCAAAGATCCTGGATTGAAGACTGAAGCTGTGGCCAGAATGTTGATAGCCTTCCATTGAGATTAGTTCCGCTGAAATGTATTAATTTTTGTAATTTATCTTCCACTGTAATATTATCCAATGTAGTCTGATATATATTCTGTACTCTGGTGTAACATTTATTATGATGTTATAAAAGTCTTCTGCATTTGTCCTGATGTGTTGTATGCCCAAAGTTGATGTATCCGCAGATTTCCATTCTTTGGTTCAGACCTGTGTGGTTTATGGCTGATCCAAAGGGTGGGAATTTCCGGGTTATCACAGTTGGTATCAGAGCTCTGGTTAGCTCAAATCTTTAGGGTACAACTCGTTAGAACTGAACAAAAGACTCATCAGAGGTTGGATCAGTAATGTCCTATAAAACAGGATACTCATTAGAGATAGGATCAACAGTCTCCTAGAATGAGAAAACTCATTAGAGATGGGGTTAGCAATACCCTAGAATTAGTTCAGAGTGAAAAGTCTATAATTAACGTACTTGTAATTATATATATAATTCGATTTAAGAAAATATGATTTTTGAATACATGAAAGTTATATATTTTGAAAATATAATCAACTAATTGATTAGAAATTGTATTGTGTGAATTTAAATTCATCTAATTAAATTATTAAACAATAAAAGAATGAGAATTAAATTGGTTGAATAAACGACTTTTAGCTTCATTTCCTTTTCGAGGACGAAAAGATTTTAAGTGGGGGAGATTGTAACAACTCGCAAATTCTGAACCAATTTAAAATTTTTATTTTAGAAATTTTTAATGAATTTTGATAATATAATATAATTTATTATAAATAATTATGGCTAGAATTTATTTTAATCGAAGTTAGAATGAATAAATTTAATTTAAATATAAATGGAATTAGAAATAACGCGGTAGTTTGAAAAGTCAAACTTGAACTTTGACTGACCGTATAGGATGCAAAATTTAACGGATTTTAGTGAAACCAAAAATATTTGAATCTATTTAAAAATATCTTTCTAACGAATCGGAAAAATTGAAATTTCGTTTTAAAAATCAAAAGTTATGGCTAGTTCAATTTTTAGAAAAGTCGCTGTAAAATTTAATTATATATAATATATGGCCCAAAAGTGTACTTTTCACATACGAAGGAATTTGGACTCGAGGCCACTTCCATTGAGTCCGGAATGATGTTTCTGCATTTAAAAAGTATAAACACTTATATATTTCGAGTTTCGGAAATTATTTGTTTAAAAATATATTTTTAATATTAAATATATAGGCCTTGAAAATAGTCATTTTACAAACGACCTCCGTTTTCGACGAAACCACTTTTGTTGGATCCGGAATGTCAAAATATTGTTAAGTTTAATTTTTCATAATATTTGGAATTATTTTGTGGCCGTGGTAAAAAGATTTCTGTTTTGTCAATTTATAATAAATTTTAAACGACTTGAAAAAGGCCATTTTTCAAACAGTCTTAGAATTCAACGAAATTGGTCTCGTTAGAACCGTATCATCGTAAGAAAGCTAAAAATATTTTTTTTAGAATTTTCGGAGTCCGTATGTGGCCCCGGCATATTTAAATGAACGGTAGAAATTAAATTATTTATTTAATATTGTATTTTTAAATTAAAACCAAAAAAAACGTTATAGACATCAGAATTGGAGCCCGTGACATAGCCCATCGCATTCAAAAGGCCTCAAAACCTTAAAATCGACAGTAAGCAGGCCCAAATCGGAGAAAGTCCGAAAATCCACCTTTTTAGCACAAATTTCGAGATTTATTAATAAAATAATATTTAAAAATCGGGCTGAAACCCTAATGGCAGCCGCTGTAACGACCCGCATTTTTCAGCAACAGAATAATTAATTAATTTAATTATTTGAATAGTGATTTAGAGAATTAAAGGGTCGTTGAATTGAATTATAGTGAATATTTAATTGAATTATATAATAGAATAATATATTTATTTCGGAAATAGTCAGAAATAGTTGAATTCACAATATTGTGGGAATGGGCAGTATAAATTATATATAATTCGGTTTATATTGGATTATATTGACGAATATATTTATAAACGCCATTTGAACGTATAATTTAAATTATAACTATAATAGAGCTCGAAATGGCGCTGCAGTTCGCTATTTGGCGATTCGAACTTCAACTGGATATACAGGAGCCGTTTTAAGCCGGATTTTTGTGAAACAAGAAACGCTCGGAGCTGGTGGAGTATATCTTCCTAGTGGAAGAGAGAAATCAGGATTTCGTCGTGTAGATTTTATTTTATGTCCAAATCAAATTTTTAAATAGTCGCTATGGAATTCCTTTATATTTTGCAACGCTTTATTTACGTTATAAATGGATTTTCTATATAATTTGAATATCGAATTAATACTGGAATTTGAATACCGAGTTATAAACTCTAATATAATTATTTTAGAGCTGTGGTATATCGTATGTGAATATATATGATAATATTTATTTTTAGATATTAAATTTAATTGTTTTTAAATATATTTATATATTTAAAAGGGCTATTTAGAGCTTTAAAAATAGCCACTTTTGCAAACGAAGTCGGATTTCAACGAAACTAATTTTGTTGGATCCGCAGCGTCAAATTATTGTTAGATTCCAAGTTTGGTGATTTTTAGAGGCAGTGTGTGGCCGTACGGATTTTTAGAGTGAAAAATAGACAGTATTTCGACGGTTAAAAATACGCTGTGTGGGCATACGGAGTAGGAATTCGACGAAACCAGTTTCGTTGGGACCGTAATGTCAAATTGAAGGTGCATGTCCAGTTTGGTGATTTTTGGGTATCATGGGTGATCACAGGAATTTTTAAACAGCATGTACAAGCAGCGATAGCTTAAAATAAATATAAAAACTCGAATAAAAAAATACTAAACCTATCCTATATAATATCCTCTAACCTCCTTAACCCTAAACAGTTTCCATTTTCCTGAGAAAATGCGCCGCCACCATCGAAACAAATTCATACAGTGAAAATCCTCTTTGAAATTCCATATAAAATCAAAATAAATTCTATAAATCAAAATTGGTGTATGGTTGGAATCAGAAAAGGGTCCTCTATATTTTCATCTCAGTTTTTGTGGGATCGACGCTCAGTTCCGAAGTTCTACAAGGCTAGTCGTGAGTTAGGGTTAAGGGAAATCGCGAATTGAAGCCTCGAATCGAAAAAACTATGTTAGTTTTGGGGTTGTGGGATCAAAACCGAACTCGGGGAAAAATTGTTTGGGGTATTTTCGAGGCAGAAAGGGTCGCGACATCTGGTGTTGGGTGCGAGACAAGCTGAAGTCGGTTTTTACAGGTGGGGTGCGAATTGAATGGTGAGCATACGGAATTAAAGGGGAGGCGATGATGAGATTTTTGGTGGTATCGGTTTGAATTTTTGGTGAAGGTTTGAAGTGGTAATGGCGTTGGGATATGCGGCAATGGAAGAGGAGTGTTCGCTGGAGAGATACGTGGAAGAGGAAGATGAAGAATGCGGGTCCTGGGTTATACGTGAGAAGTTGGCCCGGCTAGTAAAGGTTAAGGCCCGTTTAGTTTTAGATCCGTGTTGTATTTTATTAAAATATACATTAACTTTGCAACTGAATATCTCCTTCATACGGTATCAGATTGAGGAACCGTAAGTTGCATCAGGATCGTAGGGACGGTGGCCACGCTATGAAACTGACCGGAAATGAATTCGAGCTCGTTTGGATTTATGGTGAAAATTTAAAGCCTGAATCAAACCAATGAACGAATATCGTTATTCAACGGTCTCCGTCCAAGGTGAGTAAAATCTCACTAACTCTGAACAATTTATATTTTTACAATGCATTTTTAGAATTGACAAATATTGGTTGAATTGCTGTGTGTTGGCTATTTGGTTGAACTGCTAGTCAGTTGATTGAAAACATCGATAACGATATATATAAATCGTATCGAAATATTGATTCTGGTTATCAGAATATTTTACCTTCATGCTATATATGTTGACTGACATCTGTGGATGCAGGGGAACAGGTTGGAGGGACCCAACTGGGTTCCTCAACATTTATTTACCGCTTTTCATATATTTTGATATATGATGTGTTATATCATCCGTTATTGATTTTGTGTGTTTGAAGGATGACCGATCATTTTGATTGGATATTTTTACACCATAAGTGATACGAGAAAATGAAAAGGGAGATTTTCAAAGTATATTTGAAAATAGATTACTTATATATATATATATAATCAATAGATTTTATGTATGAAAGGAAAACGGGTTTATAAAGAAAAAATCATTTTTGTAAATCAAAGAAATAGAGGAAAAATATTGGTAAAACCAATATAGAAGAATATTTGTAAAATAATTACAAAAGGAACAAAAAGAGAAACATCTGAGAGATAGTTACAAATGAAATTAGGAAGAAATATTTGTAAACATTTCAAATGGACTAAAAGGAAAAATGAATTTAGAAAATGAACTGAGTTATAAAAGGAATTATTTATTTTGGAATTGAATAGAATAATGAAATACTTGAAAATGGATAAAAGTGTAATAAAGGAGAATTTTACACTAAGGAGAGTTTAGACCCGTGCTTCGCACACGGGTAAGCAGAATATGAATTCAAAGAGAGAATTTAAGAGAGATCTGTTTTAACAGATAAAGTGAGAAGGTTAATTTATAAATAAAGTTTTATAAATTAATTTAGTTATTTATCTTTGGATAAATGGAGTATATAAGTCAAGACTTATATAGTGAAGTAAAAATCGATTTCCACATCGATGTTTGAAACTGAATAAGGACAAAGGAGAATTTATCGAATAAGAGTTATTCAAAGTAAAAGTTATCGAATATCAGTTTATTCGAAAGAAAGAGTATTGAATGTTAGTTATTCGAAATAGGTTGATCCAAGAGAGTTAATCCAATAGAGTTAATCCAATAGAACAAATTTGATTGAAATCAACCGTTGGAATTAAACTGTTAGAGTTGAACTGTTAGAGTTAAACAGTTAGGGTTAAACCGTAGAGTTAAACCGTTGGAGTAAACATTTAGAGTTAGTTAGCTAGAGTTATACGGTAGAGTTATTCAGTGGAGTTATTCAGTTAGAGTTACTCAGTTAGGGTTAATCGATTAGAGTCAAGTCGAACTAGAAATTAAAACCAGTAGTTATTTAAGATAAGTTACCTGTTAGCACGACTGCTAGCGTAATTCGCAGGGCTGCAGATAGCCTAAGGCGGACGGATGTTTCCTGAGGAAATCAGGCGTAACCATTGTGATCGCTGCGATCTAGAGTTGAGCGAATGGTGTCAAGTCAAATATAAATTAATTGATAAAGGTAATTTAGTCAAGTTAATTAAGCTAAGTTAGTCCAATTGAACTGATCAAGTAAGTGGGTCAAAATGAGTAAATCAGACCGAGTTATCTGAACAAGGGTTAGGCCAGTAAGAGTTAAATAGAATAAGAGTAAATTGAATAAGAGTTACAGCTTATAGTTAACCGAGTATGAGTTAATAATTTAGTTCGTTATTTATTCGAGTTAGAAAATCAAAGTATTTATAAAGTCATTATAATTCGGATGCAGGGGATTATAACACCATTGTGATAATCGAGTGTTTTTCCGTACGAGAGGCGGATTTGTAAATAAAATCCGAGAATGTCGTAAAGAAGTGTTAAAGATTTGGAAAGTTGAACTTTGTCTATTTCGAAGTTAGAAATGTCGTTCAGTTAAGGTCTGAGAGGTAATTATACCCCAACTTGATTGACTTCGTTTTTAACTAAGAAATGGTTAAGGTTCGAGAGTGAAAAGTGGTTAAGTGGAAACCAAATGAAGGAGATTTGGCATAGTGATGTTTATTCAAACATCTGTTTAATCAAATGAAAGAGATTTGGAAATGTTTTCCAAATGAGAAGCAGAATTGTTTTCTGAATATAGAAACAAGAGATGGAAATGTTTTCCAATAATAATATATATTTTCTAAATATAGTGAATACGAAACATTAAACAACAGGAATAGGGGAATGAACGAATGGATGAAATGATGATTGTTCGATAGAATTTCCTTCGGGAAATAATATCGTTGTTTGCACACCATGTTTTCGTTTGATAGTTAAATCACCGACTATCAAAGTTTTAACCATTTTACGTCGTTAATATGGAGAGACCGGTTGGATTATTATCCAGAGAACCACTCCGTATTGGCATAAGCGTTACGAATCAAGTATGCTGAATATATTGAAGACGGAGTTATGCAAAGGCTATCCTATTTACAGAATAGTGCCTTCGGTTTGTCCAGTCCCAGGACAAACGTGTATGGACGAGTGTCTGACAGAGTATATCCAAAGGATCGCGTAAGTTGATCTCTTCAAACGTACTTACGTTTGGTAGCGGAGGAATTCGTTTCTCTTAGCTTTATACCCGTGGTATTTTTGGTGAAATCAATTTGTGATTTGGCGGGTATGACGATGTGGCATTCAAAGTAATGGAGGTGTGATCTGTCAAAAGATACGTTATGACCTCAAGCCTCATCAACCAAGAAAGGACAAAAATCGGGCGGGCAGCATGGCTATGTGGGTCGCACCCATTAGGATGTATGATCACCTATCTAGAGAAATTCCTTTTTTTCTTAAATCTATCGATGCTGTCCCATTTCGGGAGGCGGTTGCTGATCCCAACCGTCGGTGATATACATTCGATACACTCAAGCGAAATGAGTGGTCGGTCATGTGTGGGCCGGGTTGCAAGATGTTCTTGTTGAACCCAGTGTATTTGCCTCTAGAGATACACGTTCGGAAGGTGGTCCCATACCTTGTCAAGTTGGAATCCAATCTCCAATAAGTGCCTGCGAGTTTGATTGTATATTATATATGTAGAGCGTGAGATGCAAGCGTTCTACTAGATTTTAATTACTTGTGATTAGACATTATTATAATATCAGATAATATATGATTTCCAAAGTGTTTTGGGTTATCGTAAGGTAAAAGCCATCCGTATTTATGAGTGGATTGGTCTTACGATTGTCTTTTCTTTTGAAAAGGATTTTGAAAAGTTAAACCAAATGATTGGAGTTTACTCACACCAGTCCCATGACTGACCCAGAGTTTTATTTTGTTTTGTTTTCCCTAAACTCTTGGGTGCCCAAATTTGTACGGGCAGTCAAGTAGTCAGGATTTACAGGTATGCTTGAAGAGCTTGGAGCAGGAGGCTTCAAGATTTTTCTAGCTATTGATTATTCCGCTGTGATGAAAGTGTTGTACTCTGATAATGGTATGATATACATATACTACTTTGATTTCAAGATATGTTGTCTATTATATTTTATTCGTTCCGCTGTGAGATTCGTGTTACTCGGATGTTGTTGTGTTCTTCTTCTTCTGTTCTAATTTTCTATCTTATCTATCCTCACCCTCTAATTTCTTTCTTGGACTATCCGGTAATTTCGACTTTTGATTGTTCGATAGGTGTTATATATCGGATAACCAAGGTCGCTTTTTCCTGGGTCGTTACAGTGGTATCAGAGCTGGTTGCTTAATTGGTACGGATGATAGGGGGTTCTCGCTTCGCGTTAGGTGGCGAACGGGAGACTCTTACCCCTACATCTCCCGACAATGTGGGTTGGTCGAGTCGAGAGGCTGGCCGTAAAAGCAGTTCTGAGGTATCTCTGTAAGCCACGCTGGGAGGTTAGCCCAGTACCGAGGGAGGAGAGGATGGTTGAAAAGCCTACTCGAATCTCGGGGTCGTTACAGTGGTATCAGAGCTGAAGGTTAAGTATTACCTTGGCTCTGTGGCGTGATTCAGTAGAGATGGGGTTAGTAATACCCTAGACTGAGTTTGAGTGTATATATACGAGTGAACGTATTTGTTACTTGATATAAAATGATTTTATATTGTGGAGATTTATTGATTGAGTTGTTTATGAATTCTGGTCGATCAGTTTGATCCACTGTATCGATAGGGGTTCTAAACGCTTGAATACGATGGACCGACACAGTATGTTTTGAAAAAGGGTGAATGAAATAATTTTACCCAAACTATATTTTGATATGAACAAAGTATAGATATTTGAAGTATTATCATATATTGGATGTGTTGGTTGTTATTATAATCGAATAAGATTATAAAATGTGAAATGGTTATGTAAATAACCAATTAGAATTCATATAAGTGAAATATACGGAATCAGGTGAATTAAATCTGAATTTAAATCAGAAATGAAATCAAAATTCTGGAAATCTGAAAAAGTGTGTGTAATTGAATCTGGGTTAAATATATGTGAATTTTAAAATCCTTGAAGATTTTAAATTGTTGCAAGCATTGAAAGGGATATTTTGAAATGGATTTCAAAATGAAAACGTTTAGAAATGATTTTGAAAGTGACATAGTATTGAACTCACTTCAATAGCTGGAAAATAGATTCCGACGATGATCCGGACATCATCGGTGTTCATTTTCGGGTTTGTAAGTGACGGATTGCTACCAAAGGTTTTGTTTTGAACTGTTTTGAGAAAACAAATTATTTTGATTTTCCAAATGAATGATTTGATTTTGGAAAAGGCTAAGCTGTTTAAGAACTCCCAGAAACAGATTATTTGGAATAAACACAAATTAAATAGAAATTTGTGAAAGCAAATTTGAAGTTGAATTGAAATAAAATGGTATCAAGTAGAATTGGACTGGATTAGAGTAATCTGGAATAGAAATGAATTGTTGAGTAAGAATTTTGAATTGAGATTGGAATTGCAGTTTGGTTGGAATTTTGCTTGGATAAGCGAAAGGGTGTGTTGAAGATAAAAGTGATTTGAGTTTGACTGGGATGACAGTTGCATATGTTGGATTGGCAGTAGATGGAAGTAATATAAGGAATGGCCGGAAAAAGGTACACTTTTATATTCATATGAGTTTGATGAGATTTTGATGAGCCGAATTGGCAAGCCGCTTGGCTGTTTGATTTTCTTTTGGGTTGGAGAGGCCTGTGTGGTGGTTTGGGGATTTTCCCGATGCTCCCGGTACAAAGGAGGTGCTGGCGAAATTTTTGGAAATTTCGGGTGTTAGAAAATTTTCAAGAGTTTGAAAATTTTCGTTTATAGAAATGAAGTAATAATTTAATTGAAATAAATAAATTCAGTTGAAACTAAAGTTAAAGAAGTAAACGAATAATTCGAAACTAGTTAATAGGGGTGTTCTCTACCTTAACAATTTCGAGGACGAAATTATTTTAAGGGGGGAAGAATGTAACGACCCGCATTTTTCAGCAACAGAATAATTAATTAATTTAATTATTTGAATAGTGATTTAGAGAATTAAAGGGTCGTTGAATTGAATTATAGTGAATATTTAATTGAATTATATAATAGAATAATATATTTATTTCGGAAATAGTCAGAAATAGTTGAATTCACAATATTGTGGGAATGGGCAGTATAAATTATATATAATTCGGTTTATATTGGATTATATTGACGAATATATTTATAAACGCCATTTGAACGTATAATTTAAATTATAATTATAATAGAGCTCGAAATGGCGCTGCAGTTCGCTATTTGGCGATTCGAACTTCAACTGGATATACAGGAGCCGTTTTAAGCCGGATTTTTGTGAAACAAGAAACGCTCGGAGCTGGTGGAGTATATCTTCCTAGTGGAAGAGAGAAATCAGGATTTCGTCGTGTAGATTTTATTTTATGTCCAAATCAAATTTTTAAATAGTCGCTATGGAATTCCTTTATATTTTGCAACGCTTTATTTACGTTATAAATGGATTTTCTATATAATTTGAATATCGAATTAATACTGGAATTTGAATACCGAGTTATAAACTCTAATATAATTATTTTAGAGCTGTGGTATATCGTATGTGAATATATATGATAATATTTATTTTTAGATATTAAATTTAATTGTTTTTAAATATATTTATATATTTAAAAGGGCTATTTAGAGCTTTAAAAATAGCCACTTTTGCAAACGAAGTCGGATTTCAACGAAACTAATTTTGTTGGATCCGCAGCGTCAAATTATTGTTAGATTCCAAGTTTGGTGATTTTTAGAGGCAGTGTGTGGCCGTACGGATTTTTAGAGTGAAAAATAGACAGTATTTCGACGGTTAAAAATACGCTGTGTGGGCATACGGAGTAGGAATTCGACGAAACCAGTTTCGTTGGGACCGTAATGTCAAATTGAAGGTGCATGTCCAGTTTGGTGATTTTTGGGTATCATGGGTGATCACAGGAATTTTTAAACAGCATGTACAAGCAGCGATAGCTTAAAATAAATATAAAAACTCGAATAAAAAAATACTAAACCTATCCTATATAATATCCTCTAACCTCCTTAACCCTAAACAGTTTCCATTTTCCTGAGAAAATGCGCCGCCACCATCGAAACAAATTCATACAGTGAAAATCCTCTTTGAAATTCCATATAAAATCAAAATAAATTCTATAAATCAAAATTGGTGTATGGTTGGAATCAGAAAAGGGTCCTCTATATTTTCATCTCAGTTTTTGTGGGATCGACGCTCAGTTCCGAAGTTCTACAAGGCTAGTCGTGAGTTAGGGTTAAGGGAAATCGCGAATTGAAGCCTCGAATCGAAAAACTATGTTAGTTTTGGGGTTGTGGGATCAAAACCGAACTCGGGGAAAAATTGTTTGGGGTATTTTCGAGGCAGAAAGGGTCGCGACATCTGGTGTTGGGTGCGAGACAGGCTGAAGTCGGTTTTTACAGGTGGGGTGCGAATTGAATGGTGAGCATACGGAATTAAAGGGGAGGCGATGATGAGATTTTTGGTGGTATCGGTTTGAATTTTTGGTGAAGGTTTGAAGTGGTAATGGCGTTGGGATATGCGGCAATGGAAGAGGAGTGTTCGCTGGAGAGATACGTGGAAGAGGAAGATGAAGAATGCGGGTCCTGGGTTATACGTGAGAAGTTGGCCCGGCTAGTAAAGGTTAAGGCCCGTTTAGTTTTAGATCCGTGTTGTATTTTATTAAAATATACATTAACTTTGCAACTGAATATCTCCTTCATACGGTATCAGATTGAGGAACCGTAAGTTGCATCAGGATCGTAGGGACGGTGGCCACGCTATGAAACTGACCGGAAATGAATTCGAGCTCGTTTGGATTTATGGTGAAAATTTAAAGCCTGAATCAAACCAATGAACGAATATCGTTATTCAACGGTCTCCGTCCAAGGTGAGTAAAATCTCACTAACTCTGAACAATTTATATTTTTACAATGCATTTTTAGAATTGACAAATATTGGTTGAATTGCTGTGTGTTGGCTATTTGGTTGAACTGCTAGTCAGTTGATTGAAAACATCGATAACGATATATATAAATCGTATCGAAATATTGATTCTGGTTATCAGAATATTTTACCTTCATGCTATATATGTTGACTGACATCTGTGGATGCAGGGGAACAGGTTGGAGGGACCCAACTGGGTTCCTCAACATTTATTTACCGCTTTTCATATATTTTGATATATGATGTGTTATATCATCCGTTATTGATTTTGTGTGTTTGAAGGATGACCGATCATTTTGATTGGATATTTTTACACCATAAGTGATACGAGAAAATGAAAAGGGAGTTTTTCAAAGTATATTTGAAAATAGATTACTTATATATATATATATAATCAATAGATTTTATGTATGAAAGGAAAACGGGTTTATAAAGAAAAAATCATTTTTGTAAATCAAAGAAATAGAGGAAAAATATTGGTAAAACCAATATAGAAGAATATTTGTAAAATAATTACAAAAGGAACAAAAAGAGAAACATCTGAGAGATAGTTACAAATGAAATTAGGAAGAAATATTTGTAAACATTTCAAATGGACTAAAAGGAAAAATGAATTTAGAAAATGAACTGAGTTATAAAAGGAATTATTTATTTTGGAATTAAATAGAATAATGAAATACTTGAAAATGGATAAAAGTGTAATAAAGGAGAATTTTACACTAAGGAGAGTTTAGACCCGTGCTTCGCACACGGGTAAGCAGAATATGAATTCAAAGAGAGAATTTAAGAGAGATCTGTTTTAACAGATAAAGTGAGAAGGTTAATTTATAAATAAAGTTTTATAAATTAATTTAGTTATTTATCTTTGGATAAATGGAGTATATAAGTCAAGACTTATATAGTGAAGTAAAAATCGATTTCCACATCGATGTTTGAAACTGAATAAGGACAAAGGAGAATTTATCGAATAAGAGTTATTCAAAGTAAAAGTTATCGAATATCAGTTTATTCGAAAGAAAGAGTATTGAATGTTAGTTATTCGAAATAGGTTGATCCAAGAGAGTTAATCCAATAGAGTTAATCCAATAGAACAAATTTGATTGAAATCAACCGTTGGAATTAAACTGTTAGAGTTGAACTGTTAGAGTTAAACAGTTAGGGTTAAACCGTAGAGTTAAACCGTTGGAGTAAACATTTAGAGTTAGTTAGCTAGAGTTATACGGTAGAGTTATTCAGTGGAGTTATTCAGTTAGAGTTACTCAGTTAGGGTTAATCGATTAGAGTCAAGTCGAACTAGAAATTAAAACCAGTAGTTATTTAAGATAAGTTACCTGTTAGCACGACTGCTAGCGTAATTCGCAGGGCTGCAGATAGCCTAAGGCGGACGGATGTTTCCTGAGGAAATCAGGCGTAACCATTGTGATCGTTGCGATCTAGAGTTGAGCGAATGGTGTCAAGTCAAATATAAATTAATTGATAAAGGTAATTTAGTCAAGTTAATTAAGCTAAGTTAGTCCAATTGAACTGATCAAGTAAGTGGGTCAAAATGAGTAAATCAGACCGAGTTATCTGAACAAGGGTTAGGCCAGTAAGAGTTAAATAGAATAAGAGTAAATTGAATAAGAGTTACAGCTTATAGTTAACCGAGTATGAGTTAATAATTTAGTTCGTTATTTATTCGAGTTAGAAAATCAAAGTATTTATAAAGTCATTATAATTCGGATGCAGGGGATTATAACACCATTGTGATAATCGAGTGTTTTTCCGTACGAGAGGCGGATTTGTAAATAAAATCCGAGAATGTCGTAAAGAAGTGTTAAAGATTTGGAAAGTTGAACTTTGTCTATTTCGAAGTTAGAAATGTCGTTCAGTTAAGGTCTGAGAGGTAATTATACCCCAACTTGATTGACTTCGTTTTTAACTAAGAAATGGTTAAGGTTCGAGAGTGAAAAGTGGTTAAGTGGAAACCAAATGAAGGAGATTTGGCATAGTGATGTTTATTCAAACATCTGTTTAATCAAATGAAAGAGATTTGGAAATGTTTTCCAAATGAGAAGCAGAATTGTTTTCTGAATATAGAAACAAGAGATGGAAATGTTTTCCAATAATAATATATATTTTCTAAATATAGTGAATACGAAACATTAAACAACAGGAATAGGGGAATGAACGAATGGATGAAATGATGATTGTTCGATAGAATTTCCTTCGGGAAATAATATCGTTGTTTGCACACCATGTTTTCGTTTGATAGTTAAATCACCGACTATCAAAGTTTTAACCATTTTACGTCGTTAATATGGAGAGACCGGTTGGATTATTATCCAGAGAACCACTCCGTATTGGCATAAGCGTTACGAATCAAGTATGCTGAATATATTGAAGACGGAGTTATGCAAAGGCTATCCTATTTACAGAATAGTGCCTTCGGTTTGTCCAGTCCCAGGACAAACGTGTATGGACGAGTGTCTGACAGAGTATATCCAAAGGATCGCGTAAGTTGATCTCTTCAAACGTACTTACGTTTGGTAGCGGAGGAATTCGTTTCTCTTAGCTTTATACCCGTGGTATTTTTGGTGAAATCAATTTGTGATTTGGCGGGTATGACGATGTGGCATTCAAAGTAATGGAGGTGTGATCTGTCAAAAGATACGTTATGACCTCAAGCCTCATCAACCAAGAAAGGACAAAAATCGGGCGGGCAGCATGGCTATGTGGGTCGCACCCATTAGGATGTATGATCACCTATCTAGAGAAATTCCTTTTTTTCTTAAATCTATCGATGCTGTCCCATTTCGGGAGGCGGTTGCTGATCCCAACCGTCGGTGATATACATTCGATACACTCAAGCGAAATGAGTGGTCGGTCATGTGTGGGCCGGGTTGCAAGATGTTCTTGTTGAACCCAGTGTATTTGCCTCTAGAGATACACGTTCGGAAGGTGGTCCCATACCTTGTCAAGTTGGAATCCAATCTCCAATAAGTGCCTGCGAGTTTGATTGTATATTATATATGTAGAGCGTGAGATGCATGCGTTCTACTAGATTTTAATTACTTGTGATTAGACATTATTATAATATCAGATAATATATGATTTCCAAAGTGTTTTGGGTTATCGTAAGGTAAAAGCCATCCGTATTTATGAGTGGATTGGTCTTACGATTGTCTTTTCTTTTGAAAAGGATTTTGAAAAGTTAAACCAAATGATTGGAGTTTACTCACACCAGTCCCATGACTGACCCAGAGTTTTATTTTGTTTTGTTTTCCCTAAACTCTTGGGTGCCCAAATTTGTACGGGCAGTCAAGTAGTCAGGATTTACAGGTATGCTTGAAGAGCTTGGAGCAGGAGGCTTCAAGATTTTTCTAGCTATTGATTATTCCGCTGTGATGAAAGTGTTGTACTCTAATAATGGTATGATATACATATACTACTTTGATTTCAAGATATGTTGTCTATTATATTTTATTCGTTCCGCTGTGAGATTCGTGTTACTCGGATGTTGTTGTGTTCTTCTTCTTCTGTTCTAATTTTCTATCTTATCTATCCTCACCCTCTAATTTCTTTCTTGGACTATCCGGTAATTTCGACTTTTGATTGTTCGATAGGTGTTATATATCGGATAACCAAGGTCGCTTTTTCCTGGGTCGTTACAGCCGCCGCCCAGAATTCAAGGGCTGAAATCATCCGATTTTCAAATGCTTAGATCTCTCAATCCGTTCAACGAAATTTGACGTATGATATACCAAATCGAAGAGAATTCAGAGAGCTTTCCATCCATACAGTCAAGATCGGGTTTTGATTCACGGATTTTGCGGATTTTGGCTGAAAACGTGGCAGTTTTGGGTGGGTTTTGGTGAACGATGGGGAGGCCGAGCGGCAAGGGGTTGGTGGTGCTAGTAGGTGTTGGTATGAGCTTCGATGTGGTGCAATCTGATCGGTGCTAAGATAAACGGAGAGAGGTGCGTTTTTGGCCAAGGAAGAGGAAGATGGGTTCGGCCGTGGCAAGTAGGAGGGAAGAAGAAGGTCCGATCCTTCTTATTTTAATATTATTTTATTATTTAATATTTTAATTTTTCAATCTTTAAAAATTCATAACTCTTTCATACAAGTTCCGTTTTACAAACCGAAAGTTGCGTTGGACTCGTCTTTCCGAGAGCTTCGCGATGGCACAGACCGCAGCTAAAACGAAGACAGTCAAATTTCGCCCAAAATTCAATGTGAGAATTCAAATTATATTATTTAATTAATTATTAATTAATTTTCTCGTGTTAAAAATTATTGTATTATTGTGTTAATTCAGATCTGAAATGTTTGGGTTTGATAGATGATTGATTGTTGCTTGTGGTATGATTTGTTGTTTGTGATATGTTAGATCCGCATTGAAATTGCTATATTATTGAATTCTATTTGGGATTAGAAAATTAAATCTAAATTTATATTTAAATCATATTTTTGTATTGAAAATAAAAAGGTGAAAATTTTACGATGTAAATAAAAAGATAATATTTTTTGTATTAAAAAAGAAGAAGAAAAAGATCATATTTTTAAATGGAAATAAAAAGATAAATTTTTACGGTGTAAATAGAAAGGTGATAAATTTTTACATTGTAAAATATTAAAAGGTGATATTTTACGATTAAATATTAAAAGACGATGTTTTTACATTAAAATATAAAAGTTGATATTTTTACACCATAAAATATAAAAATTGATATTTTTACATTATAAAAAGAAAAAGTTGACATCTTTACATGGTAAACATAAAAGTGAATATTTTTATATTGTAAGTAAAAGAATGAAATTTTATGATATAAAATAAATTACATTTTTATTATGTAATTTATGAATGAATTTATATCGTATGAAATAAATTACATTTTATTATGTAATTTATGAATGAATTTACAATGTAAAATAAAATTTACATTTTTATATGTAGTAAGAAATTGAGAATTCGCATTGATATTAAAATAACACTTTTGTTAAAGACATTGCATTAGAATAAAAAGATAATTTTTGTCGCTTTTTATTTTTAGAATTAAAAAGCATATTTTGTCACCTTTTCTTTTTAACATGAAAAGGGTCATTTTTGTCGCTTCTTCTTTTTAACATTAAAAGAACATTTTTATGTCATGTTTCTTTTTAGCATTAAAAAAAGCATTTTTGTTGTTTTTCTTTTTAGAAATAAAAAAAAGAACATTTTGCTTTCATCTCTTTATGTTGAATATTTTATCGTCATTATTGAATGTGTTAAAAATAGAATAGTTAATGTTGAATATTTTATCGTCATTTTGAATGCGGTGAAAATCGAATGGTTAATGTTGTCATTTTTATCGACGTTTTTAGGGCGATAAAAATAAACAATGTTAGTGATTCATTTTTATCGACATTTTAGTGTGATAAAAATAGGCAATGTTAGTGATGCATTTTATCGACATTTTTGGTGCGATAAAAAGAATATATTTTTGTGTAACATTTTATTTGCCTTTCTAGAGACAATAAAAAGAATAGAATTAAAGAATTACATTTTTATGTAAAATTGCTTTCATTGAAAAGAATAAATATAGAAGATGAGATTTTTTATTTGTTAATAATAAACAATGAAAAAGGGGACGTTTACATTTTGATGTAAATAAACAATAATAAAAAAATTTGCATTCAAAATGTAAGTTAGAAATAAAAGGATTGTTTGCATTCTACGATGCAAACGAAATGTAGAAAATAGAAAACACATTTTTATTTGCATCCTATCATGCAAATAAAATAAAGAGATAAAATTTCATTTGTTGTTTGCAACCTTAGTTGCAAACAAACAAGAAGATAAAATTTACATTTTGTTTGCAAATTTAGGTGCAAACAAATTTATTAATAACAAATGTTACATTTTTGTTGCATGTTTTAAATGTGAACAAAGCATTAAAATAAAAGTTACATTTTTATTTATTTATTTACTTCACTTGATGTAAATAAACATAAAATAAGAATTTGCTCTTTTATTTACATTTCTTGATGTAAATAAAACTAGAAATTTAATATTACACTTTTATTTGCTTTACTCAATGCAAAAAAAACAGGAGAATAAAAGAAATATTTTCATTTGCAATCCTTAATGCAAATAAATTATGAAATGAAAAGTTACAATTTTTATTTACATTCTTCTATGTAAATAAACATCAAAGTAAAAAGCTGAATCTTTATTTGCATTCTCTATTGCAAATAAAGCATAAAATGAGAAGTTATATATTTTGTTATTATTTGTATTCCCTATTACAAATGGAATTAAAGATTATATCTTTCTTCTCATTTATTTATAATGAAAGGAACTGAAATAAAAGATTATATTTTTATCCTCATTTTAGATGCGATAAAAGAATAGAAATAAAGAATTCATTCTTATTGACATTTTACATACGATAAAAAGGATAGAAATAAAAAGAGACATTTTTATTGTCGTGTTATATATTGTGATTACACTACCATAGACAAGTTACCTGACTTGTTTATGTGATTGGGTCGATTATTTTCACACATCGCCCAAGTACACAAATAAATTTATTATTTGTTTATTGGTTGAAACCCCACACGGGTGTTAGGATGAAAATTAACATACACTAATCCCAATATTTAGTTGTATGTTGATCGTTAGATCGACAGGCTGCGATGAGCGTTATTATTTAATTTTAACGCTTACGCAGTGGAATTTACACTTTGGGTGAAATGGATGATTTTACTGTTATTGTTATATATGACATGTGTGAAATCCATATAATCCAAAATTATATGGTAAATGTTTGAGTCGCATTTTGATTCAGATGTTCTTTTAAATAAGAATATTCTTACATTAGAAATTCTTTTTATATAAAGAATATATTTTAATATAAAAATATATTTTTAATCAAGTATATGTTAAAACAAAGAATATTTGTAAAAGATAAAAATCTGTTGTATAAAGAATATTTTTAATGATTATTTTAAATATGTTTTTTTTATAATAATTAATACTTAAAGAGAAATCCTTTAATTAGGATTATTAAAATTTGCCATTATACTTTGTGATATGAAATTAATTGAGATGTGAAGTGGATTTATCGTGGACGGTGTTTTTAAACGACATTTGTCCTTTAATCCAATTTACAGCGAAATTAATATTTGGAATTTATAAATCTATTTTACAGATTTAAAAAGGCATTTTCTAAAAATCTAGTTTTCTAATTTAATAAAATAAATTGGAATTAAGTGGAAATTCGATTGGTAATAATCGAGATGGGCTTCTGTAATAGAAGACCGATATTATATATGGAATTTAAGAGGCTTTGCCGTTATTCCATGTATATTGTTAGTCCGATACAGAAATTTATATCGATTATGTATTGATTGATTTCTGTGGAATTTCATATTTTGAAAATTGTTTTGTGGGTTTATCGTGAACTGTGTTTTAAATGACACTAGTCCTTTAACCCATTTAAAACAAGATTTATTCCTTAAATAAATGATCTTGTAATAATGATTTTTGATATTAAATCAAAATTAGAGTTTTAATAAATCATTTAAGGAAGATTTAAGATTTAATTTATTAATTCATCTTTGATAAAATTAATGAGAAACTTTTAATATGAATATCTTATTAAAAGAATATTCTGAGTTGGAATGTGGCATAGTGTGTGATTTTCCAATATTTGATTTTTAATCACCAATTACGCGAGTTATTAAGAAAGACCGGGTTTAACCCATTCTGAATAATCATCACGACGATCAAGAGTCGAAGATGAAGACGGTGACTGAAGACCGGAGAGCTTCACATCGTTTGGTTGATAATGACTGATATCTTGAATTGGGACTGATCCCCCAAGGCAAGGTAATAAGTGGTGATCTTCCAGACGTACTGGAGATCGACGGATACGTTGTTTCGTTCAGACCCAGAGCGGACTTGTAAATGGATTGGGTGTCTGACATTGTATTCTTTTCTACTGTATTTGTTGAACGCTACTGATTATATATTTCTGTTTGGTGGTGGAGAATTTATTCTTCACTTAACACCCTTCTCTAAGACGTATGAGCTTAGAGGTTATATATATATTGGTAGATGATCAATGATATGGTAGAGTCTGACAATGTGGCATGCTAAGATGCAATTGATCAAGGCTTTGTTGAAAAGCAGGCCTTGTGGTTGATGATCAAAGCACAGTCTATTTAGGCATAGCTTTGTGTATATCGTGACTTCGCGAGCCTCACAGCCCGGTAGAGTCTAAAACGGGAGAAGGGAACGCAGGGAGTGCACATGTTTCTTTCTAGCTAGAAGTGGTGTCATGGTATGGAGCCCAAACATTTACTTATGTGGTTGTTGGATTTTTAGAGGCCTCAGATTTATGCGGTCGCCCTCGACCGTTTTATAGGTTCAATAGGACCGAGGAGCATGTGTTCAGGAATAACTAATCCACTAAAGCAGTTGTGGACCGGCCCTGCAGGATCCAAGGGTTCGCCAGCGTCCGAATCCTGAGACATTGCTAGAGTGTCTCGAATCGGTAAGGACTTCCTCCCTAGCCTTGACTCATGATGGAAACCCAATTTCCAGTACGCCCCTTTACGATTTTGATTGTATTACTAGTACGGCGACATAGTAGATGGTAGCTATGCCGTCTAGGATTGATACATTTACTTTGAAATGTTTTAAATATATATACACACTATAATAACGGTTTTTACGTATCAAGCATCTTTTGACCATTATAAGGTAAAACCCTATCCTCTGGTGTGCGTTGCATTGTGTGATGGGACCTGGGTCTTATAATGGTTTCATTTTTCTAAAACGCATTGCGTTATTTGACGATTTACTTTAGTTATGCACTGGCAATCCAAGGGAGTAAACCCGTTCCGCGTTAGCGGCGTCGTCCTGGGATTAGCCTTCTATTTAGGTAATTTAGGTTAAGAATTCTCACACCAGTCCCACGACTGACCTGTAGTTTGTTTCACTTTGCAAATTCGGGTGCCCTCTTTCCACACGGGCAGTCGAGTAGCTTATTTGGCAGATATATTAAGCAAAGATCCTGGATTGAAGACTGAAGCTGTGGCCAGAATGTTGATAGCCTTCCACTGAGATTAGTTCCGCTGAAATGTATTAATTTTTGTAATTTATCTTCCGCTGTAATATTATCCAATGTAGTCTGATATATATTATGTACTCTGATGTAACATTTATTATGATGTTATAAAAGTCTTCTGCATTTGTCCTGGTGTGTTTTATGCCCAAAGTTGATGTATCCGCAGATTTCCATTCTTTGGTTCAGACCTGTGTGGTTTATGGCTGATCCAAAGGGTGGGAATTTCCGGGTTATCACAGTTGGTATCAGAGCTCTGGTTAGCTCAAATCTTTGGGGTACAACTCGTTAGAACTGAACAAAAGACTCATCAGAGGTTGGATCAGTAATGTCCTATAAAACAGGATACTCATTAAAGATAGGATCAGCAGTCTCCTAGAATGAGAAAATTCATTAGAGATGGGGTTAGCAATACCCTAGAATGAGTTCAGAGTGAAAAGTCTATAATTAACGTACTTGTAATTATATATATAATTCGATTTATGAAAATATGATTTTTGAATACATGAAAGTTATATATTTTGAAAATATAATCAACTAATTGATTAGAAATTGTATTGTGTGAATTTAAATTCATCTAATTAAATTATTAAACAATAAAAGAATGAGAATTAAATTGGTTGAATAAACGACTTTTAGCTTCATTTCCTTTTCGAGGACGAAAAGATTTTAAGTGGGGGAGATTGTAACAACCCGCAAATTCTGAACCAATTTAAAATTTTTATTTTAGAAATTTTTAATGAATTTTGATAATATAATATAATTTATTATAAATAATAATGGATAGAATTTATTTTAATCGAAGTTAGAACGAATAAATTTAATTTAAATATAAATGGAATTAGAAATAACGCGGTAATTTGAAAAGTCAAACTTGAACTTTGATTGACCGTACATGATGCAAAATTTAACGGATTTTAGTGAAACCAAAAATATTAGAATCTATTTAAAAATATCTTTCTAACGAATCTGAAAAATTGAAATTTCTTTTTAAAAATCAAAAGTTATGGCTAGTTCAATTTTTAGAAAAGTCGCTGTAAAATTTAATTATATATAATATATGGCCCAAAAGTGTACTTTTCACATACGAAGGAATTTGGACTCGAGGCCACTTCCATTGAGTCCGGAATGATGTTTCTGCATTTAAAAAGTATAAACACTTATATATTTCGAGTTTCGGAAATTATTTGTTTAAAAATGTATTTTTAATATTAAATATATAGGCCTTGAAAATAGTCATTTTACAAACGATCTCCGTTTTCGACGAAACCACTTTTGTTGGATCCGTAATGTCAAAATATTGTTAAGTTTAATTTTTCATAATTTTTGGAATTATTTTGTGGCCGTGGCAAAACGATTTCCGTTTTGTCAATTTATAGTAAATTTTAAACGACTTGAAAAAGGCCATTTTTCAAACAGTCTCAGAATTCAACGAAATTGGTCTCGTTAGAACCGTATCATCATAAGAAAGCTAAAAATATATTTTTTAGAATTTTCGGAGTCCGTATGTGGCCCCGGCATATTTAAATGAACGGTAGAAATTAAATTATTTATTTAATATTGTAATTTTAAATTAAAACCGAAAAAAACGTTATAAACATCAGAATTGGAGCCCGTGACATAGCCCATCGCGTTCAAAAGGCCTCAAAACCTTAAAATCGACAGTAAGCAGGCCCAAATCGGAGAAAGTCCGAAAATCCCCCTTTTTAGCACAAATTTCGAGATTTATTAATAAAATAATATTTGAAATCGGGCTGAAACCCTAATGGCAGCCGCCGCCCAGAATTCAAGGGTTGAAATCATCCGATTTTCAAATGCTTAGATCTCTCAATCCGTTCAACGAAATTTGACGTATGATATACCAAATCGAAGAGAATTCAGAGAGCTTTCCATCCATACGGTCAAGATCGGGTTTTGATTCACGGATTTTGCGGATTTTGGCTGAAAACATGGCAGTTTTGGGTGGGTTTTGGTGAACGATGGGGAGGCCGAGCGGCAAGGGGTTGGTGGTGCTAGTAGGTGTTGGTATGAGCTTCGATGTGGTGCAATCTGATCGGTGCTAAGATGAACGGAGAGAGGTGCGTTTTTGGCCAAGGAAGAGGAAGATGGGTTCGGCCGTGGCAAGTAGGAGGGAAGAAGAAGGTCCGATCCTTCTTATTTTAATATTATTTTATTATTTAATATTTTAATTTTTCAATCTTTAAAAATTCATAACTCTTTCATACGAGGTCCGTTTTACAAACCGAAAGTTGCGTTGGACTCGTCTTTCCGAGAGCTTCGCGATGGCGTAGACCGCAGCTAAAACGGAGACAGTCAAATTTCGGCCAAAATTCAATGTGAGAATTCAAATTCTATTATTTAATTAATTATTAATTAATTTTCTCGTGTTAAAAATTATTGTATTATTGTGTTAATTCAGATCTGAAATGTTTGGGTTTGATAGACGATTGATTGTTGCTTGTGGTATGATTTGTTGTTTGTGATATGTTAGATCCGCATTGAAATTGCTATATTATTGAATTCTATTTGGGATTAAAAAATTAAATCTAAATTTATATTTAAATAATATTTTTGTATTGAAAATAAAAAGATGAAAATTTTACGATGTAAATAAAAAGATAATATTTTTTGTATTAAAAAAGAAGAAGAAAAAGATCATATTTTTAAATGGAAATAAAAAGATAAATTTTTACGGTGTAAATAGAAAGGTGATAAATTTTTACATTGTAAAATATTAAAAGGTGATATTTTACGATTAAATATTAAAAGACGATGTTTTTACATTAAAATATAAAAGTTGATATTTTTACACCGTAAAATATAAAAATTGATATTTTTACATTATAAAAAGAAAAAGTTGACATCTTTACATGGTATACATAAAAGTGAATATTTTTATATTGTAAGTAAAAGAATGAAATTTTATGATATAAAATAAATTACATTTTTATTATGTAATTTATGAATGAATTTACATCGTATGAAATAAATTACATTTTATTATGTAATTTATGAATGAATTTACAATGTAAAATAAAATTTACATTTTTATATGTAGTAAGAAATTGAGAATTCGCATTGATATTAAAATAACACTTTTGTTAAAGACATTGCATTAGAATAAAAAGATAATTTTTGTCGCTTTTTATTTTTAGAATTAAAAAGCATATTTTGTCACCTTTTCTTTTTAACATGAAAAGGGTCATTTTTGTCGCTTCTTCTTTTTAACATTAAAAAAACATTTTTATGTCATGTTTCTTTTTAGCATTAAAAGAAGCATTTTTGTTGTTTTTCTTTTTAGAAATAAAAAAAAGAACATTTTGCTTTCATCTCTTTATGTTGAATATTTTATCATCATTATTGAATGTGGTAAAAATAGAATAGTTAATGTTGAATATTTTATCGTCGTTTTGAATGCGGTGAAAATCGAATGGTTAATGTTGTC
This sequence comes from Allium sativum, assembly GCA_030737875.1. Lineage (NCBI taxonomy): Eukaryota > Viridiplantae > Streptophyta > Magnoliopsida > Asparagales > Amaryllidaceae > Allium > Allium sativum. The sequence goes on along the minus strand of CM060925.1, from coordinate 296,739,088 downwards.
ATTTTTATCGACGTTTTTAGGGCGATAAAAATAAACAATGTTAGTGATTCATTTTTATCGACATTTTAGTGTGATAAAAATAGACAATGTTAGTGATGCATTTTATCGACATTTTTGGTGCGATAAAAAGAATATATTTTTGTGTAACATTTTATTTGCCTTTCTAGAGACAATAAAAAGAATAGAATTAAAGAATTACATTTTCATGTAAAATTGCTTTCATTGAAAAGAATAAATATAGAAGATGATATTTTTTATTTGTTAATAATAAACAATGAAAAAGGGGACGTTTACATTTTGATGTAAATAAACAATAATAAAAAAATTTGCATTCAAAATGTAAGTTAGAAATAAAAGGATTGTTTGCATTCTACAATGCAAACGAAATGTAGAAAATAGAAAATACATTTTTATTTGCATCCTATCATGCAAATAAAATAAAGAGATAAAATTTCATTTGTTGTTTGCAACCTTAGTTGCAAACAAACAAGAAGATAAAATTTACATTTTGTTTGCAAATTTAGGTGCAAACAAATTTATTAAAAACAAATGTTACATTTTTGTTGCATGTTTTAAATGTGAACAAAGCATTAAAATAAAAGTTACATTTTTATTTATTTATTTACTTCACTTGATGTAAATAAACATAAAATAAGAATTTGTTCTTTTATTTACATTTCTTGATCTAAATAAAACTACAAATTTAATATTACACTTTTATTTGCTTTACTCAATGCAAATAAAACAGGAGAATAAAAGAAATATTTTCATTTGCAATCCTTAATGCAAATAAATTATGAAATGAAAAGTTACAATTTTTATTTACATTCTTCTATGTAAATAAACATCAAAGTAAAAAGCTGAATCTTTATTTGCATTCTCTATTGCAAATAAAGCATAAAATGAAAAGTTATATATTTTGTTATTATTTGTATTCCCTATTACAAATGGAATTAAAGATTATATCTTTCTTCTCATTTATTTATAATGAAAGGAATTGAAATAAAAGATTATATTTTTATCATCATTTTAGATGCGATAAAAGAATAGAAATAAAGAATTCATTCTTATTGACATTTTACATACGATAAAAAGGATAGAAATAAAAAGAGACATTTTTATCGTCGTGTTATATATTGTGATTACACTACCATAGACAAGTTACCTGACTTGTTTATGTGATTGGGTTGATTATTTTCACACATCGCCCAAGTGCACAAATAAATTTATTATTTGTTTATTGGTTGAAACCCCACACGGGTGTTAGGATGAAAATTAACATACACTAATCCCAATATTTAGTTGTATGTTGATCGTTAGATCGACAGGCTGCGATGAGCGTTATTATTTAATTTTAACGCTTACGCAATTAAATTTACACTTTGGGTGAAATGGATGATTTTACTGTTATTGTTATATATGACACGTGTGAAATCCATATAATCCAAAATTATACGGTAAATGTTTGAGTCGCATTTTGATTCAGATGTTCTTTTAAATAAGAATATTCTTACATTAGAAATTCTTTTTATATAAAGAATATATTTTAATATAAAAATATATTTTTAATCAAGTATATGTTAAAACAAAGAATATTTGTAAAAGATAAAAATCTGTTGTATAAAGAATATTTTTAATGATTATTTTAAATATGTTTTTTTATAATAATTAATACTTAAAGAGAAATCCTTTAATTAAGATTATTAGAATTTGCCATTATACTTTGTGATATGAAATTAATTGAGATGTGAAGTGGATTTATCGTGGACGGTGTTTTTAAACGACATTTGTCCTTTAATCCAATTTACAGCAAAATTAATATTTGGAATTTATAAATCTATTTTACAGATTTAAAAAGGCATTTTCTAGAAATCTAGTTTTCCAATTTAATAAAATAAATTGGAATTAAGTGGAAATTTGATTGGTAATAATCGAGATGGGCTTCTGTAATAGAAGACCGATATTATATATGGAATTTAAGAGGCTTTGCCGTTATTCCATGTATATTGTTAGTTGGATACAGAAATTTATATCGATTATGTATTGATTGATTTCTGTGGAATTTCATATTTTGAAAATTGTTTTGTGGGTTTATCGTGAACTGTGTTTTAAATGACACTAGTTCTTTAACCCGTTTAAAACAAGATTTATTCCTTAAATAAATGATCTTGTAATAATGATTTTTGATATTAAATCAAAATTAGAATTTTAATAAATCTTTTAAGGAAGATTTAAGATTTAATTTATTAATTCATCTTTGATAAAATTAATGAGAAACTTTTAATATGAATATCTTATTAAAAGAATATTCTGAGTTGGAATGTGGCGTAGTGTGTGATTTTCCAATATTTGATTTTTAATCACCAATTACGCGAGTTATTCAGAAAGACCAGGTTTAACCCATTCTGAATAATCATCACGACGATCAAGAGTCAAAGATGAAGACGGTGACTGAAGACCGAAGAGCTTCACATCGTTTGGTTGATAATGACTGATATCTTGAATTGGGACTGATCCCCCAAGGCAAGGTAATAAGTGATGATCTTCCGGACGTACTGAAGATCGACGGATACGTTGTTTCGTTCAGACACAGAGCGGACTTGTAAATGGATTGTGTGTCTGACATTGTATTCTTTTCTACTGTATTTGTTGAACGCTACTGATTATATATTTCTATTTGGTGGTGGAGAATTTATTCTTCACTTAACACCCTTCTCTAAGACGTATGAGCTTAGAGGTTATATATATATTGGTAGATGATCGATGATATGGTAGAGTCTGACAATGTGGTATGCTAAGATGCAATTGATCAAGGCTTTGTTGAAAAGCAGGCCTTGTGGTTGATGATCAAAGCACAGTCTATTTAGGCATAGCTTTGTGTATATCGTGACTTCGCGAGCCTCACAGCCCGGTAGAGTCTAAAACGGGAGAAGGGAACGCAGGGAGTGCACACGTTTCTTTCTAGCTAGAAGTGGTGTCATGGTACGGAGCCCAAACATTTACTTATGTGGTTGTTGGATTTTTAGAGTCCTCGGATTTTTGCGGTCGCCCTCGGCCATATTATATGTTCAATAGGACCGGGGAGCGTGTGTTCAGGAATAACTAATCCACTAAAGTAGTTATGGACCGGCCTTGCAGGATCCAAGGGTTCGCCAGCGTACGAATCCTGGGACATTGCTACAGTATCTCGAATCGGTAAGGACTTCCTCCCTAGCCTTGACTCGTGATGGAAACCCAATTTCCAATACGCCCCTTTACGATTTTGATTGTATTACTAGTACGGCAACATAGTAGATGGTAGCTATGCCATCTAGGATTGATACATTTACTTTGAAATGTTTTAAATATATATATATATACACACACTATAATAACGGTTTTTACGTATCAAGCATCTTTTGACCATTATAAGGTAAAACCCTATCCTCTGGTGTGCGTTGCATTGTGTGATGGGACTTGGGTCTTATAATGGTTTCATTTTTCTAAAAAGTATTGCGTTATTTGACGATTTACTTTAGTTATGCACTGGCAATCCAATGGAGTAAACCCGTTCCGCGTTAGCGGCGTGGTCCTGGGATTAGCCTTCTATTTAGGTAATTTAGGTTAAGAATTCTCACACCAGTCCCACGACTGACCTGTAGTTTGTTTCACTTTGCAAACTCGGGTGCCCTCTTTCCACACGGGCAGTCAAGTAGCTCATTTGGCAGATATATTAAGCAAAGATCCTGGATTGAAGACTGAAGCTGTGGCCAGAATGTTGATAGCCTTCCACTGAGATTAGTTCCGCTGAAATGTATTAATTTTTGTAATTTATCTTCCGCTGTAATATTATCCAATGTACTCTGATATATATTCTGTACTCTGATGTAACATTTATTATGATGTTATAAAAGTCTTCTTCATTTGTTCTGATGTGTTGTATGCCCAAAGTTGATGTATCCGCAGATTTCCAATCTTTGTTTCAGACCTGTGTGGTTTATGGCTGATCCAGTGGGTGGGAATTTCCGGGTTATCACACAGATCTTACTTCCTTTTATTTTTATTTAAACCATGGTTTTATAAACCATATCTTTTCTTTTGAACATCTCAATCAACCATCACCATTTTACTTAATATATTATTAAGTAAATCATTTACTCAAATATTAACCATTTGCTTCAAAACTCCTGTGTCGTATTCTATTCATAACTTGGATTAGATTACACTAATCCATTCGCTCATATCTTTTTCAAAAACCTTTTCATTATATAATCTAAACTTTGGATTTATAACCATAAATCTCTTTTTCAATTTATTCAAAACATTAACTATCCTTTTCCTTTCAAATTTCACTTCGATTATGCCATTTACTTAATTTCGATCTTAAGTAAAATGTTTATTTAAAGCTCTTGCCCTAGTTTAAAACCTCAAACTCCTTTTCCTTATAAACTTGGATCCGTTCACTAATACCATCTAAAACTTTTTTTAACATCGTTAAAACTGATGGTTGGATTTTATAACAAAAAACCCTTTTTAAATAAGTATTTCCATTTTAATATGGTTTTACAAATCATTTCTTACATTTGAAAAAATCCCCTTTCACGATCATATCTATTTCCACTTGATCTTTACAATTAAGTAAACTTCTTTCCTGAACACAAACCTTATCACTTAAAATTCCTTATTAACAAGTCTTATATAACTCAATTCTAATTTCTAAGCCCTTTATCATTTCTGAAGTACATGTATATTACTCCGTTATTAACTAACAATAGTTTTCTTAAAATAATAATTTATTTAAAACTTTAATTCCTTTTATAACTCCTTTATGGAGTTTGGACTATAAAATCCTTTTCATAAGCCCCTTTCAAATTTACTAATCTACATCTTAAATGAAATCTATTCAAGATGTAATTACTTAAATTAATAAATTAACTTAATCTTTAACTTAATCATTTGTTGGACTAAAAGTGTATTACTTCACTATTGACTAACAACATGTTAGTTAATATAATAAATTTTATAAATAACAAACTATTTAATAATTACTTTAATAAAGTTGAACTAAAAGTTTATTTAGCTTTTAAAACAAATCGTTAGGTTAAAATAATAAATCTCACTTAATTGTTTTCTTTGGAACGATTATTCTAAACAATCAACTCTCTTGTTAATCTTAGTCTTCCTTATGTATTATAACATAAGATGTTACTATAAAATTTCCTTTAACATTTCTTTATAAAACAAGTCATAAATGTCGATTTATTAAAACTTTATATTTAATTAACTAAAATAAAACTGAAACTTTGATTCATTAAAAAAAATTATAACTTAGAAAACATCAATTCACCTGACGGTGAATTACTGTTTCAAAACGATGGATTTAGACCATCTACTACCAATTACCAAATCAGTATTGCATATTGATTTAGAACATGACAAATTTTGAATTTAGATTCAACAATCAATATTTTTTCCATCATCGATATCTGAACAGGATATGATTTAAATTGGAATAAACAAACAATATGAAAACAACAAATAATATACTATTTATTTGAGGAATTCGATTGGATTCCTCCAACCTGTTCTTCCCTGCACAACAGTTTATAATATCGTTTAGCACTAATATATGAAATATCATGCATTTGAACTGTAACAACCCGGAAAATCAGAACCAAATTAAAAATTTTATTTTGGCAATTTTAATGAATTTTGAATATTTAAAATGATTTATTTTAAATAATAATGACAAGAAATTTATTTTTAATAGAATTAGAACGTATATATTTGTTCGAATCGAAGTTAATATAAATATTTATTTTTAATTATAAAAGGAATTGAAAATGGCGTGGTAGTTTGAAGTTTCTATTTCAAATTTCAAATGAATGTACAAGATTCAAAATAAATCGGATTTTAGTGAAACCAAAAACATTAGAATCTAATTGAAAATATATTTCCAACGAATCTGAAAAATCCAGATTTCATAGCGGGAATAAAAAGTTATGCCCAGTTGAAAATTAAGAATAGTTGCTATGGAAATATGGCCCTTAAAAATGGAAATTTTGCAGACGACCTCCGTTTTTGACGAAACCACTTTTGTTGGATCTGGGATGTCAAGTTATTGCTAGATTCCAATTTTCATAATTTTTGAAATCAATGTGTAAGCGTGGCAAATGAAAACGTGTTTTGTCAATTTCAGTCAATTTGGATCGACCGGAAAATGACCATTTTTCAAATGGTCTTTAAATTTGACAAAATTAGTTTTGTTAGGACCGTATCGTCAATACGAAGCGAGATATAATTTTTCTGGAATTTTTGGGTTCTGTATATGACCCTAGTAAATTGAATTGTACATTTAAAATTCAATATAATGATTTAAATGTTAATTTAAATGAAAACTATTCGTAACAGCCGAATTGGGTTATGAAACATATCCCATTGAGTTCAGAATGGGGGTATTACGCTAAGAATGACAATTGTTGGGTTTGTTTTGGAGTTCGGGACTTTAAACTTCAAAAATTGGAAATAAATAAATTAAAAAAATAATCAAAAAATTATAAATACCCTTATTTTCCACCCAAACCCTCTTGTCCTCTTCTCTTGGTCAAACACTTTCACTTCGTCGTGTTTTCTACTTCCAAAAATATTTCATGATCATCAGAAAATCATAACAATTTGAAAGTAATTCTTAAAGTCATTATATATACACACTTGGATTCGCAAAGCAATTCTCCATGATCTAGTGTGCGGTTTTAAGGGTTCGACGCTTGTTTTTTTTTCACTGGAAAATTTACGACAGCCTTAGGGCTTGAGCTCGCGATGCGTTCAGGCAATGGTTGTCGATATGGAGATTGCCATGTCGATTCCAGTGGAGAGAGGTTTTGAGTGGCACAATTTGGTGGAGTTCGGCACTGTGAACTGTCGCACCTTAACTTGGGGTGCGTAAACCTGAGCCGACGACAGGATAGGTTGGCGACCGGCAAGCTGAAGCATTTCGGGTGGAGGTGAAAGAGATTTGAAGGAGATGATTAATGGTGATTTATGTTTGCAGTTTCATGGAAGGGCTTAAAGATTCGAAAATGGGCATGGTTTTGTTTCATTACCTGTAGAGTGACGGGAGGGAAGGGTAATGAGCAACATGATTAAGAGATATAAGTGATGATTAGTGATTAATTAGTTAACTAGGGGGAAAGGTTAATAACTTTAATTTAATTAATTATCCAATTTAATTATGCAGTATTTAAATATTCGTATCTTTTTCATACGGACACAGAACGAGATAATTCAAAATGCGTTGGACTCGCGTTGACGAGAGCTTCACGATGGAACTGACTAGAGCTAAAACGGGACATGTTGGAAATTTAGGCAAATTCAAATCCAAACTGTTCAGAAATACAGAAACAAAAACTGGCGGAGTGGAAACCGATTGTGAGAACTTCTTACTTTAAATTTTATTTTCTAATTAGAATATATACTAGGATGCAGACTGTGCTTAGCAGCACCCGACACCCATCATCCACAAACAATGAACGACTTGTTTGTTTGATTGTGTTGTGAAAATTGCTTGTGATATGAAATGGACTGTATAAAATATTCATGTGTTAAATAAAAATATTTAAATAATAAAGATACAATTTTTATTGTATAAATGGACTGTATAAAATATTCATGTATTGAAATAAATTATTTATCATTAAAAATATAATTTTTAACGTGTATATGAATAAAATAAATATTCATTTACAAATCGGATAATTTGTTTCTGTACATCCATTTGACTGATATTGATTGGGACGATATATTTTTCACGTCGCCCAATTGCACAAATAAAATTCATTATTTGTTGATTGAAACCCCACACGAGTATTGGGATGATATATGACATACACTAGTCCCAATAATTAGTTGTATGTCAATCAATTGATTAACAGGCTGTTGTAAGCGTTAAATATTTATATTCTATTCTTATGCAGTGTAGAATGCACTCTGGATGAGGGTTGATTGTGTTTGATTATTATTGAGTACATGTGTTGTATGAAATCCATATAAATCAAATTATATGGTAATTCACTGTGTTTAATTGCAGTTCAGAAAGAATGAATATTTTAAAATAACGAATATTTTGATATAACGAATATTTTAAAATAATATTCAGAAAAGAATCAAAATATGATTTTGATGTCCGATTTGGGATGGACACGAATATATTTAAATATATAATGCCATGTTGATTAGATTAACGTCATTTTGACGTGAACGATATTTATATCGATTTTATTCATTTTTATAATGAATATCGAAAAGGACTTAATTTCAAAATCTAATGTTTTGAAAATATTATCATTTATATATTAATGATATGGAATATTCAATTTTGATTTGTAATTGAATACGAAGTTGAAATCGTTTTGAAAACAAATTTAAAATGATTTATAAAATTCATTTTAAATGGAAATCGACGAAATATATATTATATATATAATATAATGGCCTAAATAGAACGCGCTGTGGCAGTTCGCGATTTTCGACCATTGACTTCGAATGGACATTACAGGAGATCCGACCGTCGGATTCTCCTAAAACCAGAAACGTTGGGTTCGTATCAAAAAGAGCTTTCTAATGAACATTAGAGATTTGAAATCTAATGGTTGTATTTGGAATTATGTCCAGATCAAATTTGGAAAAGGTCGCTGTAAGTGCAGTTCGATGGCCGTTTATGGAAATCGACTGTACGGGCCTTGATAAAATTATTAAAAATATCAATAATTAGTGTAAAATCATAAGAAATGATTTGGAAAGAATTGGGATGAAAAATTCCATATTTGAAAAGATAAAAATAGATTTTTATCGAAATAAACTAGTTATTAACTAGATATGAAATCCAATAATTTTTAAATAAAATAAATTGGATTTGAAATGGTTTTAAAAATAACCAGAATTTCCAATATATGAATTGGAATGGATTCGAATCGAAATTATCTTCGGAATATTTCGATATTGGATTCCGTGATTATACAGGCATTCTGGAGGAATTTGGAAGATATATATATCGTTATTCCAATACGATGTTTGTTGAGATCAAAATTTGATGTTGAATATAAGCCGATATATTTTCTATTTATAGTCTTGCATTTAATATCAAATGGGATTTTGGGTTTGTCGTGAACGGTGTCTCCAGTAACACTGTTCTTGAACCCCAAATGAAGAGAATAAATCTTTTAATTAAGATTGTTAGAGTTTCCAGTTATATTTAATAATTGGAATAAAATGGAGTGTGAATTGGGTTTATCGTGAACTGTGTTTTAACAAAATTCATTCTTTAACCCGATTTACAGGGAAATGTGATTTGGAATTTATAAATCATTTGTTAAGATTTAAAGGAGATTTCCATAGTAAAGTTTTCCAATTTAACATATTGAATTGGAATTGAATGGAATTCGATTTGGTAATAATCGAAGTAAGCTTCTATAGAGGAAGAATGTTAATATAGGTTGAATTTAAAAGGCCTTGTTGTTATTCCATTTATATTATCGGTTGGATATGGAAGTTCGTATTGATTATATATATTTGTCTGTTTTCCGTGAAGATTCCATTGTTAATGGAATGAGATTTTGGATTTATCATGAGCTGTGTTTCAAATGACATTAGTTCTTTAATCCAGTTGAAGATAAGATTAATTTCTTAACATTGAATAATCATTAAGTAATGATTTTTGGAAATTAAAACTGAATTAGAGTTTTAATGAATCTTTAAATAGATTGAAAGGTGAATTTGATAACTAAAATTATCAAATTCAAGAAATGATCGCGAATGGAGTATCACCAATTTTGCTCCAGGCGATAGTTAAATCTTTAATTAGATTTGAACGTGAAATGGTAATTGAATTTACTTATAACACCGTGGTGTTAGATATGAAGTATTACCAGTTTTGCTTCATGGGATGAATAGGTTGGGATTGGGAAATTAAACAAATGATTACTTCGGCAAGGTTCGCTAATCCCGACTAGTTTGGATAAACCATAACTTGGTTTGAATTGAAATCTAAAAGAAGATTAAAGAATAAATTTAAAAAATTTATCTTTGATAAAATTAATGGGTACCTTTCCCAAAGTATAAGAATATTTGAATAAAGGAATATTCTGGACTGGAATGAGGCATATATTGTGTTTTTATAGCACTTGTTTATTATATACACGAGTTATTCAGAAAGACCGGGTTTATCCCATTCTGAATAACTGATTCGATAATGTGTCGAGGATGAAGACGGTGGTTGAAGACCGGAGGTATTCACATCGTTTGGATGATTATTGATGTCTTGTTTAGGCTGTACACCCAAGACAAGGTAATAAGTGGTGATTGTCTAGACGTACTTGGAGATCGACATGATATGCGAAGACCTCTCTCTTGTATTAGACATATGGGGTGAGGAATAAGGTGCCTCCGGTTTTGGTCAGACCCAGAACGAACTTGTAAATGGATGTGTGTCTGACATCGGATTTCATTCTGCGTGATTGATAGACATCGGTTGCATACCATGAATTGCCTGTGTGGCATGCTGAGATGCAAATGATCAGGGCTTCTATTGAAAAGCAGAGTCTTGTGGTTGATGATCAAAGCATGGCTTTAATATAGCATAGCTTTGTGTAGCGTTAATTCGCGAGCCTCACACCCCGGTGTGAACCAGAAACGGGAGGACATCAGGGAGGGCATGCATTTCCTTCTAGCTAGGAGTGGTGTCTGGGTTTTGCACACCCAGGCGTTTTACTTATGTGGATGATGGATAGCGAGGCACCTTGGTTATATCGGTCTCTGCGGAGCCAATGGATGGTCTTTATACAGACCAGATTGACGCCCCATAGGGTGGGGAAACATAGTATTCAGGCATTTTAATCCACAACGAGTGGACCGACCCTGACGATCCAAGGGTCGATGCGTTCTGATCCTGAGACACGAACTAGAGCGTCTCGAAGTGGTAAGGACGATCCTTTGCCTTGGTTCACAAATGGAAATCCAACTTCCAATACGTGACTTTGCGGTTTTGATTGTAGAGCCTAGTATGGCGACATAGTGGGATGGGGCACTAATGCCGTCTATGACTGATACATTTATATTTGAAGTTGTTTTGACACTATACACTTATAGTAATAGTAAAATATGAAATTTTACGTACCAAGCATTTTTGGCTATTATAAGGTAAAAATTCTATCCTTCGGCTTGCGTTGCATTGTGTGATGGGACCTGAGTCTTATAATAGCTTCATTGTTCTTTATTTAGCATTGCACTGTTTGTTTTATGCACTGGTATTCTTGGGTGGAAACCCGTTCCGTGTTATACGGCGTGGTCCCTTGATTTACCTAACTTTAAAATAAATATTAATAACTGTTTTAGTTCCCCCACCAGTCACATGACTGATCTGGAGTTTATTGTTTTAACCTAAACTCTAGGTGCCCCTATTTTTCATATGGGTAGCTAGTAGTTTTGGTTTTGCAGATTTATATTCATAGGATCTTGGTTTACAGCTGGAATGATATCTGGAAAGCTCTGTATCCGTGTATCTCTTTCAGCTGTGTTTGTATTAGTTTTCCACTGCATTGTAATTTGTAAATCTCTGATATTTATCGAATGTATATTATTTATTCATACTCTATATATTCTTGTATTCTAATGAAATTGTTGTAATAAGCAATAAAATGTTCTTCTGTTTGTGTTCTAATTTGTCTTGTTCTCAACTCAATCCAGGCTTTCCTTTACGGGGAAGTTCAGGTCATCTCATGAACGGTCAATTTATAAACATAGACCAACAATCAACCAAACCATAGCATCCATTCAGCCAATTAGTGATAAATATGAATTTAACACATCATGGTATTTCAGAAGTGTGAGAATTAACTCACCATTGTTGTTTCAGACGATGCTGCGTCATTTTATATAGTTTCAAACTATAGTTTGAAACTGCAAAAAATTCCAGTGGTCTCTGAATCACTTTGTTGTAACACGACAGTGTAGTACTTTCCATTGTGATTCCAACGCTTTTATTTTGCGCAATTTTGTTCATGAATGAACCAAATAACAATATTATAAGTTAACGATTTATATTTAAATTTCTCGAAAAATTAATTAAACTTAATTAACTAATCATCACTTAGTTACCTTCTGTAACAACCCGGACAATCAGAACCAATTTATAAAATTTATTTTGGCAATTTTGATGAATTTTGAATATTTAAAATGAATTATTTTAAATAATAATGACGAGAAATTTATTTTGAATAGAATTAGAACGTATATATTTATTTGAATCGAAGTTTGAATATAAATATTTATTTTAATTATAAAAGAAATTGGAAATGGCACGGTAGGTCGAAAATCCGATTCCAAATTTCAAATGAATGTACAGAACTCAAAATAAACCGGATTTTAGCGAAACCAGAAATAATTGAATCTGTTTAAAAATATCTTTCCAACGAATCTGAAAATTTGAAATTTCATAGCAGGAACAAAAAGTTATGCCCAGTTGAAAATTCAGCATAGTCGCGATGGAAATATAGCCCTTAAAAATAGCTATCTTGCAAACGTCCTGCATTTTTGATGAAACGACTTTCGTTGGATTCGTGATGTCAAATTATTGCTAGATTCAAATTTCCATATTTTTGAAATAAATATGTAAGCGTGGCGAAGGAAAACGTGTTTTGACAGTTTCAGTCAATTTGAATCGACTAGAAAATGGCCATTTTTCAAACGGTCTCTAAATTTGACGAAATTAGTTTTTGAGGACCGTATCATCAATACGAAGCTAGAAATAATTTTTCTAGAATTTTTGGGGTCTGTATGTGGCCCCGATAAATTGAAATGTGTGTTCAAATTCAATATATAGATTTATATTTTGATTTTGATGGAAACTGTTCGAAACGGTCGAATTGGCTAACGGGACATATCCCAATGCATTTGGAATGGGGGTAGTTAGTTAGGGACGACAGTCGGTGGGTTCAAATTGGAGTTCGATTGGAAAAGCAACTTTATGGAAATTTAAAATAAATAAAATATATATTTATATATAAACCCTTTCTCCCTCACACCCACAGTCAACCCCTTCCCAAATCAATCGAGCAAACCTGATTCAAAAAAAGGGGAAACCGCGCTCTTCCCATCGTTGCCGCCCTCAACCGCCGAGGTGCCTCCGCCTGCCCCAGCCGCCGCGCCAGAGATAGCCACCTCCCCTTCGACTCCTCCCTTCTCCGCCTGTTCGCAAGACACGCAACCCCCTCTTCCCAATTTCGAGAAACCCCAGCCACCGTGACACCTGACCCCGCCTCCTCCGCCATTGGAAGCCGCACCACCCGCCTATCCGCCCACGACTCCCCCTGAGCCCCCTCCAACCACCAATAGCGACGATGAACCCTCCTCCCCCTTTGTACATCAAATGTGAGTTTTATTTTCCTGATTTTATTTATTTCCTTTAATGTAGAAATAGGGTTTTCAACAATGCGAAAAGATTTGATTTTTCGATGCGAAAAGATTTGATTTTTCAATGTAAAAAGATTTGATTTTTATAGTTAGAAAGACAAGATTTTCAAATAAGTAAAGATTTGATATTTATTTGTTTAAAGATTGGATTTTTATTTATATTTCTAGCGAATAAAAATATGATTTTTATATATGGAAAAGCGATATAAAAATATAATTTTTATTTGAATAGTAAGATAAAAAAATTTGATTTTTATATATATGATGGCGCTATAAAAAATTTGGTTTTTGTTATGAAGATAGCGATATAAAAATCTGATTTTTATATAAGTAGCAATATAAAAAATATAATTTTTATACAGAAAATAGAGATATAAAAATATGACTCTTATATGAAAAGTAGCGGGATAAAAATATGATTTTTAATATGTAAACATCATATTAAAAATGTGATTTTTACTATGAGCAGCGTGAAGAAGATTGCGTTCAAATTTTGAATAGAATCCAAACCATCGTCCGTTAAAGAATGACGGAGTGGATCCCCAAGGTGTGAACTCCTCACCATATTTTCTTATACAGTTATTTATTTTTATAACTGCACATATGAACTGTTCCCCGTCGTCCACAGACCATGGACGACTTGTTTGATTGTTTGGTTTGGTTGATTAGATTATTTGGTTGAATTTGGTTGTTTGGGCGAAATGAATTGATTAGAATTGTTATGTGTGTATGGCACGAGGCTCGAGCCAATATCAGGAGAGGGGTAATGCTAGACATTACCCGATTTTGATATCGCGCCGTTATGCCGCCAAAATTTTCTAAAATATATTAGAACAATAAAAATATCATTTTTATTGTATAAGTGAACTGAGTAGAATATTCATATGTTGAATGAAATATTTTATCATTAAAATTATAATTTTTAACGTTGATATGAATAAAATAAATATTCATTTACAAATCAGATGATCTGTTTATGAACACCCATTTGACTGATATGGATTGGGACGATATATTTTACACATCGCCAAGCTACACAAATAAAAATCATTATTTGTTGATTGAAACCCCACACGGGTATTGGGATGATATTGGACATACACTAATCCCACTATTTAGTTGTATGTCAACGATTGGTTGACAAGCTGTGTAAGCGTTAAATATTTATATTTGATGCTTATGAAGTGTAGAATGCACTCTGGATGATGGTTGACTGTGTTTGATTGTTGTTTTGTACATGTGTGTATAAAATCCATATAAATCACATTATATGGTAATTGACTGTGTCTGATTCTAGTTCAGAAAGAATGAATATTTTAAAATAACGATTATTTTAAAGTGATGAATATTTAAAATAATATCCAGTAAAAGATCAAAATATAATTTTGATGTCCGATTTGAGATGGACACGAATATATTTAAATATATAAAGCCGTGTTGATTAGATTAATGCCATTTTGACAAGAACGATATTTATATCGATTTTATTTGTTTTTACAATGAATATCGAAAAGGAATTGATTTCAAAATCTAATGTTTTGAAAATATTATCATTTATATATTAACGATATGGAATATTCAATTTTGATTTGAAATTGAATATAAAGTTGAAATCGTTTTGAAAACGCATTTAAAACGATTTATAAAATACGTTTCAAATGGTAATCAATGAAATATATATATATAATATAATGGCCTGAATAGAATGCGACATGCTGCTGCAGTTCGCGAATTTCAGCCATTGACTTTGAATGGACATTACGGGTGATCCGACCATTTGATTCTCCTAAAACCGGATTCTCCTAAAATCGGAACCTTCGAATGGACATTCATATCGAAAAGAGCTTTCTAACGAATACAAGAAATTTGAAATCTAACGATTGGATTTGGAATTATGTCGAAATCAAATTTGGAAAAGGTCGTTGTAAGTGCAGTTCGATGGTCGTTTATGGAAATCGACTGTACGGGCCTTGATAAAATTATTAAAAATATCAGTAATTAGTGTCAAATCATAAGGAATGATTTGGAAATAATTGGGATGAAAAATTCCATATTTGAAAAGATAAAAATAGTTTTTATCGAAATGAACTAGTTATTAACTAGAATTATAATATTTTTAAATAAATAAATTGGATTTGAAATGGTTTTAAAAATAACCAGGATTTCCAATATATGAATTGGTACGGATTTGAATCGAAATTATCTTCGGAATATTTCGATGTTGGATTTCGTGATTATACAGATATTGTTATGGAAATTTGAAAGATATATTTATATCATTATTTCGAATACGATATTTGTTGGTTGTAGTATTTGATATTGAATATAAGCCGATATATTTTCCATTCAGAGCCTTATATTTAATATCAAATGGGATTTTGGGTTTGTCGTGAACGGGGTCTTCAGTAACACTGTTCTTGAACCCCACGTGAAGAGGATAAATCTTTTAATTAAGATTGTTAGAGTTTCCAATTATATTTAATAATTGGAACAAAATGGAATGTGAATTGGGTTTATCGTGAGCTGTGTTTTTAAGGACATTCGTTCTTTAACCCGATTTATAGTGAAATGTGATTTGGAATTTATAAATCTTTTGTTAAGATTTAAAGGAGATATTCCAAAATAAAGTTTTCCAATTTAACATAGTAAATTGGAATTGAATGGAATTCGATTTGGTAATAATCGACGTGAGCTTCTGTAGAGGAAGACTGTTAATATATATGGAATTTAAATGGCTTTGCCATTATTCCATTTATATTATCGGTTGGATATGGAAGTTCATATCGATTATATATATTGATCTGTTTTCCTAAAGATTCCATTGTTAATGGAATGTGATTTTGGGTTTATCGTGAGCAGTGTTTTAAATGACATTAGTTCTTTAACCCAGTTAAAGATAAGATTAATTTTTTAACTTGGAATCATCATTAAGTAATGATTTTCAAGATTAATACTGAATTGGAGTTTTAATGAATCTTTAATTAGGTTGAAATGGGAATGTGATAATTTAAATTATCAAATTCGAGAAATGATCAAAAATGGAGTACCACCAGTTTTACTCCAGACGATAATTAAATCTTTAATTAGATTTGTACGTGAAATGGTAATTGAATTTACCAATAACACCGTGGTGTTAGATATGGAGTACTACCAGTTTTGCTCCAAGGGATGAATAGATTGGGATTGGGAAAGAAAACAAATGATTACTTCGTTAAGGTTCGCTAATCCTGACTAGTTTGGAAAACCTTAAAATGGTTTGAATTGATATCCAAAGGAAGATTAAAGAATAAATTTGAAGAATTTATCTTTAATAAAATTAATGGGAACCTTTCCCAAAGTAAAAGAATATTTGAATAAAGGAATATTCTTGATTGGAATAAGGCGTATGTTATGTTTTTATAGCACTTGTTTATTATATATGCGAGTTATTCATAAAGACTGGGTTTATCCCATTCTGAATAACTGATTCGACGATATGCCGAGAATGAAGACGGTGGTTGATGACCGGAGGTCTTCACGTCGTTTGGATGATTACTGATATCTTGATTGGGCTGTACGCCCAAGACGAGGTAATAAGTGGTGATCGTCCAGATGTACTTGGAGATCAACGGATATGCGAGGACCTCTCTCCTGTATTGGACATATAGGACGAGGAATAAGGTGCCTACGGTTTCGTTCAGACCCAGAACGAACTTGTAAATGGATGTGTGTCTGACATCGGATTTCATTCTGTGTGATTGATAGACATCAGTTGCATAGCGTGAATTTCCTGTGTGGCATGCTGAGATGCAAATGATCAAGGCTTCTGTTAAAAAGCAGAGTCTTGTGGTTGATGATCAAAGCACGACTTTGATATAGCATAACTTTGTGTAGCGTTGATTCACGAGCCTCGCACCCTGGTGTGAACCAAAAACGGGAGAGGACTTCAGGGAGGACATGCGTTTCCTTCTAGCTAGGAGTGGTGTCAGCGTTTTGCAAGCCCTGACGTTTTACTTATGTGGATGATGGATAGCGAGGCGCCTAGGTTATATCGGTTGTTCCGGGGCCAATGGTTTGGTCGGGATATGACTAGTTTTCGCCTCATAGGGCGGGGAAATACATTGTTCAGGCATTTTAATCTACTCCATGTGGACTGGCCCTGACTATCCAAAGGCTTGACCGAGTACTCGCCTGAGGCACGGGCTAGAGAGTTTTGAAGCTGTAAGGACGATCCCTTGCCTTGGTTCACAAACGGAAATCCAACTTCCAAAACATGAAAATTGCGGTTTTGATTGTAGAGCCTAGTATCAGCGACATGATATATGGTACCCATGTCGTCTAGGATTGATACATTTATATTTGAAGTTGTTTTATACACTTTACACTATAATAGTATCCAAATGATTTGTTTTAAACGTACCAAGCATGTTTGGCTATTATAAGGGAAAACCCTATCCTTCGGCTTACGTTGCATTGTGTGATGGGACCTGGGTCTTATAATAGCTTCATTTTTTCATAAAGCATTGCGTTGTTTTGTTATATGAACTGGTATTCTTGGGAGGAAACCCGTTCCGTGTTATACGACATGGTCCCTTGATATATCTGATTTTGAAGTAAAGTTTTAAATAACTGTTTTAGTTCTCACACCAGTCACATGACTGACCTAGAGTTTATTGTTTTAACCTAAACTCTGTGTGAAGACCCAAACTTCCCTATAAAGGAAAGTCTAAATTGCCTTGAGAACAACACACATCAGAACATAAACTGAAGAACATTTTATTGCTGATTACAACAATTACATCAGAGTACAAGAATATAACAGAGAATATTTATTACACAATAGAAATACATTAATGTCAGAGATTCAAATTACATTTAAATAGCAGCGAAAAATAATACAAATATACAACTGAAAGGAATACACGGATACAGAGCTTTCCGAATACCGCTTCAGCTGTAATCCAGGATCCTGTAAATATATCTGCAAAAGCTACTCGACTGCCCGTGTGAAAATATGGGCACTCGAGTTTGCCAGTGAAACAAACTACAGGTCAGTCATGGGACTGGTATGAGAAATCTAACTTAACTTATCTAATAATGAGGCTAATCACAGGACTAGGCCGCTAACGCGGAACGGGTTTACTCCATTGGATTGCCAGTGCATAAAATAAAGTAAATCATTTAAACAACGTTATGCTTTTTAGAAAAATGAAACCATTATAAGACTCAAGTCTCATCACACAATGCAACGCAAACCGGAGGATAGAGTTTTACCTTATAATGGTCAAAAAAGCTTGATACAATAAAAGCGGATTTTGATATTATTATTAGTGTATATATGTTTCAAAAACAATTTCAATCATAATGTATCAATCATAGACGGCATGGGTACCACATATCATGTCGCCATACTAGTTCTACAATCAAAACTGCAAGGTCATATCGAAAGTTGGGTTTCCATCATGAGTCGAGGCTAGGGGCAAGCTCCTCTCCGATTCGAGACACTCTAGCAAATGCCTCAAGATCCCCCGCAGTGAACCCTTGAATGCGGTAGGGCCGGTCCCCGCCTATCGGCAGTGGATTGGTTATGCCTGAACACACGTTTCCCGGTTCCTTTGAACCTATAATATGACCACTAACGGCCTATAAAAACCCGAGGCGCCTCAAAATCCATCATCCACATAAGTAAAATGTCAGCCAGTTTAAGCACTGACACTACCTCTAGCTAGAAAGAAACGTGTGCACTCCCTACGGTCCATATCACGTTTTTGACTCATACCGGGGTGTGAAGCTCGCGAAGTCACGCTATACACAATGCTATGCCGTAATAGGCTATGCTTTGATCATCCCACAAGGCCCTGCTTTTCAACAAAAGCCTTGATCATTTGCATCTTGGCGTGCCACATTGACAATTCACGCCATGCGATCAACCACTATTAATATATACCAGGGTGTTAAGTAGAGAATAAATTCTCCACCACCAAACAGACATACATCAATAGAAATCGATTTAATTCACATGGAACGAAATCCAATGTCAGACACGTATCCATTTACAAGCTTATGCTCTGGGTCTGAGCGAAAACCAAATCCGAACAATCAACAATAGTCCGGACGGCTACCACTGAAGCCCCTTCAAGGTAGCTACTCCCATCATGGGTCTCAGTAGCAACACATCCATCCGATGTGAAGATCGTCGGTCTTCAACCACCGTCTTCATCTTCGACTCTCCATTGTCGTAGTAATTATTCGGAATGGGT
This sequence comes from Allium sativum, assembly GCA_030737875.1. Classification (NCBI taxonomy): domain Eukaryota; kingdom Viridiplantae; phylum Streptophyta; class Magnoliopsida; order Asparagales; family Amaryllidaceae; genus Allium; species Allium sativum. The sequence goes on along the minus strand of CM060925.1, from coordinate 296,719,406 downwards.
TAAACCCGGTCTTCACGAATAACTCACGTATTTTTATAGTTAAAAATCGAGTACAATAAAAACACATCCAACGCCTCATTCCAATTCAGAACATTCTTCTAAATAAAATATTCGCATTATCTTATCGAAGATAAATTCTTCAAATTTATTCTTAAGTCTTTTTGTATTAAAGACTTATTAAAAACTCGATTTGGTTTTTAAATATCAAAAATCATTATTCCATGATTATTCAAACTTGAGAAATTAATCTTATCCTTAACTGGGTTAAAGAACTAATGTCATTTAAACATAATTCACGGTAAACCCATAATCATCTTCCATAAAATATGGAATCCTCACAGAAATCATATCAATATATAATCGTTATAAATTTCTGTACCCGACCAATAATATAAATGGAATAACGGCAAAGCCTTTGAAATCCCATATATAGTATCGATCTTCTTTTACAGAAGCTTATCTCGGTTATGATTAATTCGAATTCCATTCAATTCCAATTTAATTTATTTAATTGGAAAACTTTACATTTGGAAAATTTTCATTTAAATCTAAATAAAAGATTTACAATTTCCAAATCGTATTTTCACTGTCAGTTGGGTTAAAGAACAAATGTCGCTTAAAAACACAGTTCACAATAAACCCAACTCACATTTCATCTTATTTCAATTACTAAATATAATTGAAAACTTTAATAATCTAAATTAAAAGATTATTCTTTTCATACGGGGTATAAGAATAGTGTTATTTAAGACACTATTCACGACAAACTCAAAATCCAATTTATTTAATTTAACTTCAACTAAATATTAACAAATTGGGAACTTCATTAAATCTAAATTTAATGATTTATTCTAGTTAAAAACTAGTTCATTTCAATAAAAATATATTTTTCTAAAATATATTCTTTTTTTTCTAAAATATTCTATTCTAGAATGTTCTTTATTGGAGTGTGACTCAATCATCAACCATATATTGCATGAAATCCATAATCATGATAAATATTTATCAAACATCCCAATAACACCCAAAGTGGATTCTACACAAAATATTGGGACTAGTGTAGATTAAATATCATCCCAACACCCGTGTGGGGTTTCATCCAACAAACAAATAATAAATTATTTGTGCACTTAGGCGATGTGTAAAAATTATCGACCTAATCACATAAATAAGTCGGATGACTTGTAAATGGAAGTGTAATATTCAAATTGGAATATACTAAACATTATATTTATCACATCAAACATTTCAACATCATAGACATATAATTTCAACATCATAGACATATATTTCAATTCTTTTTATTGTGAACAAATGACAATAAAAATCTAGTCTTTTAATTCAATTCATTTTATTGTCAACAATGTTACAATAAAATATAATCCTTTAATTCTATATGACAATAAAAACTAATCTTTTATTTTAATTACCCTAAAGATGTTATCTTTATTTTCTAATCTTTTCATTGAAACCAAATGACTATAAAGATATAACCCTTTTATTCTAATCCTTTCAATGGAATCTAAACAACATTGAAAATGTAATTTTTTAATGTACAATCTTTTTATTGAAAACAAAGTGTCAATAAAAATATAATCTTTTATCTCAATCTTTTTATTGTAAACAAAATGACAGAATTTACTAATTCTTTTTAATGTAAACAAAATATGATGATATTGTTTAATCCTTTTTTATGTAAACAAAACGTAAATTTTGTTATAATCCTTTTAATGTAAACCAAATGTAAAATTGTGTTATAATTCTTTTTAAATAAACAAAAATGTAATAATATTTCTTCACTAATCATGTTTTACCCAAAAATGATATTTTCTCATAACATCCTTTTAAAATGAGTAAAATGTGCATTTTTGTTTAATTCTTTTTGATGAATATTAATTACATAGAAATGTAATTTTTACATGGTAACACATTCTAACCACGGTTTGTAATATGATAAAAATGATCCTTTTTTATTTTAATTTACATTTTCTAATAGAAATGTACTTTTTATTCTAATTTTCATTTTCTAGCAAAAAGTACTCTTTTTATTCTAGCAAAAAGTTATGTTTAAATCTAATTCATTTCAATGTAAACAAAAATGGGTATTTTTACTTCACTCTTTTTAAATGATAAAAAGAATGTTTTTATTTCATTCTTTTCATTTGACTAAAATGAATATTTTTGTCATTCTTTTAATTTTGACCAAAATGCATAATTTTATCATGCTTTTACATTTGATAAAAATGCATATTTTTCTTATCCTTTTACATTTGATAAAAATGTAAAATTTTCTTATCCTTTTACATTTGACATAAACGAATTTTTAACAAAAATCTATTTTTTTGATGTATAAAAATGTTCATTTTAATCTCACTAACATGTCTAATAAAAAAAATGATATTTCATTTCACTAACATGTTTTTAACCAAGAATGATATTTCATTTCACTAACATGTTTTTAGCAAAAATGATATTTCATTTCATTCTTCTAAATATGACAAAATTGAACATTTTGCCTCATTCTATTTATTTTAACATATATGAACATTTTTGTTTATAACCTTCTTATTATACTCTTTTTATTATAATGGGCAAAAATGTTGTTTTCATAATCAATTTCTAATCGAAAAGGTTATTTTGATTTGCAAAACATATTTCAAAATAAAAGATTGTTTTTATTTTCATAAACATGTTTTGACAAGAAGGTGATTTTTATTTAACCATAATCTAATTAACAAGAAATGTTAATTCTGTTCAACATGATCTAATTAACAAAAAAAATGTTAATTTTGTTTCTAATCAAGTTTTTGACAAAAATGTTTTTTTTTTCTAACTATTTTATTTCAACAAAATGATTTAATTTATTTCAACTATTTCTATCCAACAAAAATGATTATTTTTGTTTGATCTATTTTTATTCAACAAAAATGTTAATTTTTGTTTGATCTTTCTAATGTAAACAAAAATGAAAATCCTGTGTAATTCTAATCTTTATTGTAAACAAATATGACAATAAAACATGATTTCTTTTTATTGAAAAGAATGGTACTTAAAAATCTGTTCTTTTGTTTGAAAAAGAATGTTTTAACAAAATCTAATTGACAAAAGTGTTAAATTTGTTTAACATAATCTAATTAACACAAAATTGCTTAACATAATCTAATTAACACATACCACAACAACCATCATCATCAACAAACAACAAATACAATATCATACATCACAGAATTGAATTCAGTTAACATACATATATGGAATTGAAACAATAAAAGATAATTAAATTTTAATTATTTTTAAAACAAAGAAATCTCACCGATGGTTTAATTCTGTACAATTCAGATCTGAATTTCCTCTGAATTTTGGTTTGCTTTGTTTCAGTCCTAGTCTGTTTCATGGTCTAGATCTGGTCAAGGCGAATCCAACGCAACTGAAATCAACCATTTTCGTTTCTGTTTGGAAAAGTTATCGCATTTTAAAGTTTAAATAATTTCATTACACAATTAACTAGATAATTAAGGTATTAATCACCCTTAAACACCTTTCTTCCATCGTTCCATTCACTGGAACAACCGAACCCATCGTCACCGAAATACATCCCCAATCGCACCTCACTCCGGTCCTCCTGACGCAAATTAGAGACCATCACTTCGAAGCCCTTCGAGCAAGCCACCCACGCCAGGAATCTCGCCCAGCTCGTCGTCCCCATGGTGCCACGAGTTGAACCCAAACACAGCCCTTTTGGGTGTTGTTTTCTTCCCCAATGCAACACAATAGATGATCATGACCGTATAGAATTGAAGTACAAGATTAATCTCTTCGATTCTATGTCTAAAGTTCTTGAAATTATTTACTGGATTTAGAGATTTAGAGGGAAGAAGGAATGAAGTTTTCGGCCTTTGATTATGAATATGGCGGATGGAAATTGTAAATTAGGGTTAGCGTATAAACCCCCGTATTTATACAGTACTTAGCGTATTTTCCTTGCTTTATTTAATTTCTTATTTCAAAAATTCATGTTAATCAATACGAACTTCAAATCAAACCCAACGAGTGTCGCCCCTAGCTAATAATCCCCGTCCCAGACACAATAGAATATGTTTCGTAACCCAGTTCGGCTGTTACGATATGTTTTCTTTAAATTAAATTATAAATCATTTAATTATTAAATTCAAACGTACACTTTAAATTGGGGCCACATATGGACTCTAAAAATTACAGAAAAATTATTTCTAGTTATGTCTTGACGATACTGTTCTAACAAGACTAATTTCGTCGAATTCTGAGACCGTTCGGAAAATGTCCGTTTTCAAGTCGATTAAAATTGACTGAAACTGACAAAACACGTTTTCTTCTGCCACGCTCACACATTAATTCGAAAAATTATGAAAACTGAAACCTAGCAATAACTTGACATTCCGGTTCCAACAAAAGTGGTTTCATCGAAAACCGAGGTCGTTTGAAAAGTGCTTATTTTTAAGGCCAATATTTTTAATTAAAATATATATTAATTCTACAGCGACTTTTCTAGATTTTAAACTGGACATAACTTTCTATTTTCAAAGTGAAATTTCAGTTTTTCAAATTCTTTAGAAAGATATGATTAAACAAATTTAAATATTTCTTGTTTCGCTCAATTCTGATTTATTTTGAATCATGTACAGTCAGTCAAAGTTCAAATTCAAATTTTCCAACTGCAGCACTGTTTTAAACTCCTTTTAAAATTAAATTAAATTTATTTGTTTTAAAATAAATTTTAGTCGTTATTATTTAAAATAAATCATTTTAAATATTAAAAATCCATTAAAATTTCTAAAATAAAAATTTTAAATTGGCCCCAAAATTTCGGGTTGTTACACTCTCAGTGCCCCTATTTTCCACACGTGAAGCTAGTAGTTTTGGTTTTGCAGATTTATATTCATAGGATCCTATTTTATAGCTGGAATGATATTGAGAAAGCTCTGTATCCGTATATTCTTTTCAGTTGTGTTTTGTATTATTTTTCCGCTGCATTGTAACTTGTAAATCTCTGATATTTAGTAAATATGTAATATTTATTCATACTCTGTATATTCTTGTACTCTGATGTAAATTGTTGTAATAAGCAATGGAATGTTCTTCTGTTTGTGTTCCGATGTGTGTTGTTCTCAACTCAATCCGGGCTTTCCTTCATGGGGAAGTTCGGGTCATCTCACCTTCTTTGTTCAGCTTTTCAAAAATTCACGATTTAGGGCCAACCTTCTTTCAGTTTGAAACCATTTTCCTCGATAACCTGTTTTGATTTTAATTTGAAATAAATTTGATTATATTACCACAGTCGTTATCTTTAACTAATCCTTATCAATGTTAATTAAAAAAACTGAAAATCACCTTCCACGTCAGCAGCTTACTAAAACAAATGTGCGGCTTCTCATTTTATCGGGCTTGAACCTAAATATTCCATCTCCTGCCACCCGATCCTTTTGCCCACTCTCCCTTTACAGCTAAAACCCGATACCTTCTTTTTGCCTAAACCCGATTTCATCTCCTTACACCGTTCATTCCATCACCGCTGGTGAACTTCGCAACCTTGCCTCCCCTTCTGACGCCACACTGACACAGCTGCTGGCCCCCACGCTCCAACACCCCTCAACTCGTCCATGACCCAAAAACCTAACTTAGATCCAAGAAATCAACACAGAACTTCCCCTACGTTCAAAAATCCATCGCTGATGGACTATGCCACCGGACCTCCCAAAACCATGCTGCAACGACCGCCTCTGACGTAGCTATCACCTCACACCGGTCCCGTCCTCTCCAGTGAACCACACCTCCTCTACGACGTTGAAAACCGCACGCCACTCTAAAGAACCACACAACAAACCCCTATGTTTCTCTCGCCTAATCGCCAACCTCAAGTCATCGGACCACCTCGAAGTACCACCAAAACTGCCGCCACCTCTCCTACTTCCTTCACGCGCCAACCACAGCTCCTCCGGTGGTCTATAGATCTACCACGACCCCTAAAACCAAACCTGTCCTAAAAAAACAACATAGTAAAACCTACCCCGTTCAACTCGTCCATTCTCCGACCCTACGCAACCAATGACCACCAGACCGCCACCATAATGACCATCTAACTTCCCCATACCTACCCTTATAACAGCTCCGACTAACTCCCCCTAGGTTCACTAGAATCGAGGCAAAACCGCCGCTGATTTTTAGCTCCACCATTCAAAATAGAAGAGTCCCCAATTGTTGATCGCACCACACATATTATATATGAAATTGAAGCTTGACTTAGCAATAATCCAAATATGTAACTCTTTGAATTTATAGGAATGTTGAGGAATTGTTTTTGAATTTTAAAAGAGGAAGTATTTACTGAAAGGAATGGTTTGAAGAAAAGAAATCAGAACGGGAAGAGATGAAAGTGGTTTTGGTGGTAGAGAAGGGCCACAGTGGGGTTGTATTTATAGGGTAAAAATATAATATTTTATTTAAATATTTTAATTATTTTATTTTTGATTTGATTGAAGATTTTTATTGATATAACTAGCGATTTTTATTCATACCTATTGCAATTTCCAAACACTGTTTATTGATTACTGTGATCACACATGAACTCCAATTCACGAGAATGCATGACATCATATAATTCGACATTACGATCCTAATGAATCTTGTTTCGTCGAATTTCGAGTCCATTTGCAAAAATAGTGTTTGTTCGAATCCAAATGGTCGATTTATTTGCATTTTATTTTTCCACGCTCACATAATAATTCCGTTTGGCGTGAAACTTGAAATATATGAATAATTTGTTGTTACGGTTTTAATAAAATTTGTTTCGTCGAAAACGGAGACTGTTTGAATAAAGTTCCTTTTAAACTGTCCAATTTGAATTAAAATAAATCAATTTTAAAATACCTCAATATAAGAATATTAAAATATTCTAATCAGACTTACCCAAGCAGAATTTCCCATATTTTCAAAATAAAATACCTCGGGTTGAATTCTGAGCCAAAACGATATTAAATAAATTAAAAACCCTTTATTTCTATATAATAAATCATTATAATATATAATTGAATTCCATAGTGACTATTTGAAAAATTGATTTGGGCATAAAACAAAATCTACACTATGAAAACTCGATTTTTCTGCTTCACTAGAAAGATATTATCAAATGGGTTCAGACATTTCTTGTTTCGAAGAAATTCGACTTGTTTTGGATCCTGTATAACCAGTTAAAGTTCAAAACTCTATATTACGAACTACCGCGCCGCTGCAGTTCATTATATAATTAAAATTATAATTTAAACTTTTAAAAAGCGCTAAATAAACGAAATCGTAAATAAATAAAATCTAAACATAAATAAATCCTCTTATGTTACCAAATCATATAACAGCGCAAATTCAGCCAATTTCGACTATTTCGAAATTAAATTATTTTTTTATATTGTCTAAACAAATAAATTATTCAAATTTATTAAATCCAAACCATTTAAATTCAAATCAATATTTAAAACAAAATTAAATATTAAATTAAATGGTTAAAAATCTGGGTCGTTACATTTTTGTTCAATCGGTGAAGTTTGGCCAAGATCAGACTGCTCCACGTCGTAGAGCTAGGAGGGACGCGCCATAACCCAGAACGACAGTGAACTCGGATGCAGGTCGGGGGCGGAATTCCAAACAAGGCGGTGCGACACTGGGACGAGATTCCAATCGAAATACACATCTATTTGATACCACACTTGTATGGATTTTAAGATGGAAAGATCCTCTACAAATTTCCCTAAAGAATCATTAAATTTCGTCGAGAGAATCAAGACTTATTGGAGGGGGAAGAATCGAGCTGTTTATCATCGTCGAATGATATAGGAGGCGACGCGATAAAAATATGACAAGGGTTTGGAGAAAAATTCTGATTGGCCAGCGTATTTATATTTAAATTATTTAATTCTTTAATTCCAAAAATACCCATTAATCCATGCAAACTCCAAATCAAACCCAACGACTGTCGCCCCTAGCTGAATACCCCCGTTCCAGACACAATGGAATATGTTTCATAAGCCTGTTCGACTATTTCGGTCAGTTTCTCTCAAAATTAAATTTTAAAACATTCAATATTGGATTTGGATGTACATTTTAATTTACCGGGGCCACATACTGATTCCAAAAATTCCCGAAAAATAAATCTAGCTATGTTTTGACAATACAATCCTAGCAAAATTAATTTCATCAAATTTGGAGACCATTTGAAAAATGGCCTTTTTAATGGTTGATCCAATTCAACAGAAATGACCAAACGCATTTTAATTTACCATGCTCACATATTAATTCCAAAAATTATGGAATTTTAAACCTAGGAATAATTTGATATTCCGGATCCAACAAAAGTGGTTCCATCAAAAATGGAGGTAGTTTGCAAAATGGCTATTTTTAAGGGCTTATATTCTAATTTAAAAATGGAATTTTAAATTATGACGTATTTCTGCCAAAATTACTCGAAAGAAAATTTTTAAATTGGTTCTGATTTTCCGAGTTGTTACATTTTCACTTTAAATTTATTAAACAAACACAGACTTTATTACATTAATTAAATTAAATTTATTTCAATCTACACTACTTCCCATAAAATTCCAAATTCCTTCATTTCTCAGTTTACATAATTATATGAGTTTGACTCTTGAACTCGTATTTTATTTTTCTTGGACTTCAAATTCACATAGCATGCTATAATTTGTTTATCCCGAGTATCAAAACCTGGATTTTTACATGCGGCTTTGCTTCGTCTTGCCACCAATGATATGGATACATTTTTATATTATTTCTAGATTTCATCATATTTTATTTCTTAAGTTTGTTTATTTTTTAGAAATGTTTCGACCATTATTCTGGTGTTGGTGTTATGCATGTAGCCTTAGAGCTATTTGGTGATTTAAATGTAGTGATTACATTTTGGTGCTTTGAACTCTTATATGAGTTTTATACCGTGAGATTTTGGTGATTTCCATCTTGATTTTTTATGTAGATTGAGATTTCATATAACTTAGCCTTAAAGCATAAGCAATTTGACATTGATGGACTTATTGGTTGCTATTACTTTATATATAAAACCCTTGTATGTTGAATTAGATGAATTTTCCATAAGTATACTATGTCGTTATGAGCTTATGTTGTTACTTCTCTATTGAGAAGAATTACCGTTTAAGTGAGATTATCCTTCACCTATCATCCACTAACTATCTTGTTTAAGTTAGCTGATTGTTCTATTGTTTAAATATTCCTATTCCATGTGATGGGCTCTATGTTATATTGTTATATGGAAATCTGGGTTTTGCTGTACCATATATTCCTGAATTATATTTCCTTCTAACCCTTTAGATATTCAGAGATAGTGCAATAATCAACCTTTTTGGACAGTTATAAATCGACAATAAACCACACATGTCAAAGTCAAACCATTCAAAAAGATAGAATATTAATGGGTTTGTTCTAAATAAATAAAAATTCAGAAGAACAAATACAGAATCTCACAGCAGAAGGATTAAAATATAATACCAAATATCATAAGTACATAAAACATTTCATGAAGCAGTTTACATTTGATTTCACTTATATACACAATACAAAATGATAGAGAATACCATACGGGATAAGCAATACTCACACAATAATTGCTAGGGTCTTCGGCTCCATCATTGTCTTCTAAACCCAATATTTTCGCTAAACTGAAATACTCTCTCTAACCTGAACGTTCCACGCAAAATACAAAACGTTCGAGTGAGGATTAATATTCTTATGCATGTAAAATCGACTGAAATGCAATACTCAGGTGACATGTACAAGTACTTTAACAAAAAAATATTCTCAAGATCCTGACATCATATTTCATTTTATTAATTGGTTTATTTCAACTCTCGACTTCACAATCATTTCAAAAATCGACTCAATATTCAAATTCAAACTTCGAACCCCAATTCCACTTGATAAATTGGTCTTAACGTTAATTTCAAATTTCCATATCTCAAGAAGACTCATTTCCAAACATCAATTCAATTAAGATTTCATATCACATGTATCTCATTTAAATATTTATTTGAATGTTTGGGCTCAATTGCTCGGATTGGAAGTACGCTTTAAATCAACCAATTCTATTGCGAAGTAGTAAAATTTATTTATGTACAATAGTTTAAACTAAATAGATAACAAATGTTTATATAAAAATAATTATAAACCAAAAAGGAAATTTAATATAATATAAATATTTTTATTAAAGTAATTATAAAAAAATAGTTAAGAGTAAAATATTCTAATTAATATAACTTTAAGTAAAATAGATACATAATATAGCATATTTTATTTTAAAATACTTATAAAAACTAAATAGTTAAAGTTTAATATATTATAAAATATTTTAACTTAAAATGATTATACATAAAAGTGTTTATTAATTTGTAAAATAGAGTAGTTAATATAAAATAATATTAATTTAAGCATTTCAAAAAAAAAATCAATCCAATCTTATTTTAGTCGGTCCAATGTCGGACATTTCAAATCCATCTTTATATTTATTTAAGTTCGAATCTCAAACTTAATTTATTTATTCCATCTCTAAGTTCTAACTAATAATGTTAAATCTTTAAATTTAATAATTTCATTTAGTATCACTTTATCAATTAAACAAATCAATCAAGTCTTAAAACTCAAATCAAACTAAACATACATCAATTATAAAATCGGATTTTTTTTCAAATCAAACAAGTTTAAATCTTATTTTGAACTTGGATTTCGTGAAATAAATTAAATCAAAACAAAATTATTTTGAGATTGAATAAGTTAATCAAACCAAAATTAACTTTTAAACACATACATTTTACAAAATTAACAGCTTTAACTCATAAATTTAAATCTTCCCATTTAATTAAATCTAAATAACCCAATCAATTCAAATCTCTTAAGATTGGATTCAACCTTTAAATCAATGAATTTAATTTTAAATTAAATATCAAATTGGATCACTATATCAAAATAAATTCAATCTTTCGCTAAAACATTTATTTTATTAAAACATAAAATTTAAGCATAATTTCTAAGCTCAAACACAACTTAAATTGAAAAGTTTTCAATAAAATTTACAAATCGAGTCATCTAAATCTTCAAAAATTTCATATGATGTCGGGAGCTTGCAAATATAATAGCAGGGGTGATAGATGATCAAAGTAATAAACATACAAAAATCACCGTTATTGCATTACATAAATCGACACTACTATTATATCAAATTATGAACAGTTATTTTAGGTAAATTATCAATAATCATTCCGTGTGAATTTCGACTACCATTTCGTATGATTTAAATCAACAATTCAAGAATTTATCGACAACTAATTCAAATTGTTTACAACTAACAATGGCAACCTTCCTTCCCAAACCGTCTCCTTTGTCCTTCCCAAACCATCACTCGCACCTCCACCCTCCAATCTACTTTGTCACTCCCCGGTTACGCACATACCTTCAGCCTCTCCTCCCCCAACCATCACCCGCACCTCCACCGTCTAAGTCCTCTGTCTTATCTCAGCCCCAACCTCCTAAACCTATCTTTTCTTGACCATCAACTTCCATATCCTCAGGTCCACCACAACCGCCGATCCGATCATATTCCCTCAACCATTCTTATGCACAAGTCGTGGCTACACCATCTACGACACCACCTACTTCACCAAAACCGAAGGATCGATGTCATACCTTACCATAATTCAAATCAACTAAACTTACCATTGATTTTCTGAAGAGGAACATGTGTTGAATAAATTGTGTAGATAGAGGGCACATGGCGAGAGAGTGCAGGAACCCTAAAATATGCCATAATTGCAACTTTTTCGACCACGCAAGCATGCATTGTTCCAAGAAATACTCTTCATATCCTCTACCAAAAATCAGCTCCTGCTCAAAGATTACTCGCCAGTACATTGCTACGTGGGTCCCCAAATCACTCAATAAAATCTCCATTAATTATTTGGAGCCGTCATCTCAATCAACCCAAAAAACCAGTCATCTCCTCATCATTCTCCAAAACCTAACAATTTCCTTTTAAAAGATTCTGTATGGCGGACAACTCCCTATATATCACTGCTACCATCGCCACCAGGATTTTGACACTAGATACTCTACGTCTAGCTCTCACAGATAACTTCCAATGTGATGACTGGGCGGCTTGGATCATCGTAGATAAATGCTTTCTTATCTGCTCTCCTACTCACGAAACATATGTTCGAGCCATTCAACAAGGTACTCTGAGGAAACCTGATCGTTGTTTTGGTGGCACTCTTCTCCTTCGCCCATGGTCCGAATTTAAAGAAGACTTAAAGCCCAATATGGATCCAGTTTTATGGGCCAGAGTTGACGGTTTTCGGAATTCCTTAGGAACAACTTTGAGGTTCTTAGTGATGCTCTAAAAACCATGGGCCGAGTGATGGAACTGGATAACTATGATCACTCGTACCTTGATCACCATTATTTGTTTCTAAAGATGTAGTTTTATACTGGTGTCGACACGCCATGCACCATTATGGCACATATTAACAATTCTGAATACACATTGAAAGTGAAGCGATGGGATCACGCACACCACAGCAGAAGACCAGAAACAACACTGCTTGGCTTGGTCTATGAAAGAGACATCAAATGCTTCAACGAAAGGGTTCATACTAAAGACATTCAAGATCTGGATTTGAGTGATCGATTTGACATTATGGGTTATGACCACGTTCGCATTCCCCCTCCCTTCCCTGAGATTCCTCAAGCTGCCATCCCAGATAATTCAATTGAGGTAGTTTTTCCATCAGGCTGGAGAGATTGGCCAGAGTCTCCTCAGTAACTCATGCATGACTATGACTTTCAATAATTGCAAATTCCCCCTTACGCAACTATGGGATGAATCCCCGGCTACTCCAATTGCTCAACCAGTTGAACCAAGACTCAAGCTTGCAGTGGTTAGACGCAGTTCAAGGATAAACAGAGCTAGGTCCCTCCCTAGAACCTCGAGTACTTTCTTCAAACCTATGATCTTTTCAAGTGAGAACAAAAGTTTAAATAAAAGACTGGAACGTTGCATGGGTGTGAGTTTGCGTGATGAACACTACATCACCATACAAACACTTGAATTCGAGCGTTCAAAACCCCCTCAATGAAGTTCATCGCCTAGAATATACGTGGGCTGGGTGACACATCCAAAAGTCACTCCATTAACCTCATCTTGTCTCCACATAGAATAGACATTCTTCTTCTCCAAGAAACTAAGATCAGCGACCCAAATTCAACGTTAATTAGACAGTTAAGCGGTCTCTTTTTGTCAGGTTAGGCTTATACCAACGCCGACGGATCTAGGGAGGAATTATTATGGCTTGGAATGAATCCATCTAGTCTCACCAAAAAACCTTCAATTCACCTTCTTCCCTACATGTCTCCCTTCACCATCTCCCTTCTGATACCATACACTTCATCACTAATAGTTATGGCAAAGCTGCATTGGGTTTGCCGCCCAAGTAATGGCCCATGGGTGATAGACGAGGACTTTAATACTACTAGATCTTCTTTAGAGAGAAATCTTGGTAATCTCTCCCAGGATATATAGCCTTTAATTCTTTTATTAACTTATGTTCGCTCATTGATCCACCCATCGCAAACGCCTTTTTACCTGGTCAAACCACAGACCGTCCCCATCGCTTGCCAAACTTGATCGTTTCCTTTTTAACTCGACATGGGAAGACCATCACCCCCTCTCCTTGGTCAATGGTCTTACCACTATCATCTCCGATCACTTTCATCTCCTTCTGGACTCTGGTTCTCTCACCACTTCCAAACATCCTTTTAGTTTCGAGCACCTATGGCTACTTGAACCCTCATTTGAAGACTTCATCAAACTGGCATGGTCACAGCCTATTCAATGTCAATCTTCCACCGAAAGAGTTGTCCTTAAGCTTCGATCATTACGAAAAATTATCTGACCATGGGATAAAATAGTCCGCGGATCATTGTGGGGATGTACGGTGGCAACACAAGATGAAATCCTAAATTTAAACATATTGGAAGAATCATGCCCGCTAACGAGCGATGAAGCCTGTAAACTCAAAGAGTTAGAAATTGAATTGGATAGGCTCATCAAACAAGAAGAAACAGGTTATAGAAATAGCGATCCAAAAGAAAAATGGATTGATGAAGGGGATAAAAACAGAACATACTTCAATCGTCTTGCCAACGGCAGACGTAGATCTATGTTTATCTTAGAGATTCATCGTGATAATGTTACATATTCTAATCAATCTGACCTTCTTCGCCTTTTCTTCGACTTCAATCATAACCTCCTTGGCAAACAATTTTCTCCCATCCCAGATATAGATTGGAACCAACTCTACCCCAACCCTTCACATATCCATATTGACCATCCTTTCTTAAAAGATGAAATTTTGGCCGCTCTAAAATGCATGTATGATGATAAGGCACCAGGCCCAGATGGATTTGGCCCATTTTTCTTCAAGAAATTCTGGCCTATTGTTAAGCCCGACATTTTAGATATATGTAATGAATTTCATACTGACCCAATATCCAACGCACATTTAAATTATGCAAATTTGGTGCCCCTTCCCAAATCACATGGTTCAACCTCCCTTTCATCCTTTCACCCTATCAACCCCCTCAACACCACCTTCAAAATCATCACCAAAATCCTTGCAACTAGACTCCAATCAGTTATTGCAACTCTTGTTGGTGCCGAACAATCTGCCTTTATTACGGGTCACAATATTTTGGACTGTGTGGCAGCCACACAAGAAGTCATCTCTTTCTGTCACTCCACCTCGACGCCGGTTGTTCTTCTAAAGCTTGACTTCTCCAAATCTTTCGACTCAGTTAATTGGAACTTCATCCTTGAACTCATGGCCAACAGAGGCTTCCAACCAAAATGGTGTAATCGGATAAAGTGCATTCTTCATGCTAGCTTTTCCACCATCAATGTCAATGGTGAATTGGGAAACCTTATCAAATCTGCGTGTGGCCTTAGGCAAGGAGACCCACTCTCCCCTTTTATCTTTGTCCTCATTGCTGACGTCTTCAACCAGATGGTTAAGTTGGTCATTAACAACCAGTGCTTTGCGGGCATTAAACATCGTATGTCCGATCAGATGATCTCCAATTTTCAATTCACTGATGATACCATTCTCTTCGCCTCAATCAAACCATCCCATCTTCACTGCCTCGGACTTCTCTTATACACCTTCGAACTTGTCTCTGGCCTGTCCATCAACTTCCACAAAAGCTTCATCATAATGCTAGGCAGTTCCGACCACCTTGGAACATCCATTTCTGACTTCTTCAACTGCAACTTATCCCAATTCCCTATCACTTACCTCGGTATTCCCCTCCGCCCTACTAGACTAAAAAAATGAATTAGATCCCTCTCAGTGATAAGATTGAATCCATATTACCTACCTGGAAAGCCAATTCCCTTTCTGTTGCTGGCTGCCTTGTTCTGGTAAAATCTGTACTATCAGCTATCCCCTAATACTGGATGTCGTTCCATAGAACACCGTGCTGGGTAATCAACCGAATTGATTCCATCAGAAGCTCATTCCTATGGAATGGAAATAAACTCAAAAGACTACTCAACCGGCAAACCATTTGTCTTCATCGTGATCAGCGAGGCTTGGGTGTAATCAACCTAAACTTCTTCAATATGGCACTCTTAACCAAATGGTTATGGAGATTACTCACCCTGTTAGCTTCATCTGGAAGGATTGGATCATATCGCTACACTGCCACTATAACCCTAATCTTGCTCTCCACTACCCTCCGCATTCTAACCCCTCCCCTTCCTGGTATGGCTTCCTCTCAACCTTATCTAGAGTTAAAAACCTCTTTCATGTCAAGTTGAGAAATAGCAACAACGGTCTCTTCTTGATTGACATTTGGCACGATATTCTCCCTCTCTCTCATTCCTTTTCCAACCTCTCCCCCCTCATCTCCCTACATGATCTAACTGTACTTCAAACCACCAATCTCGGACCAGCCTGCTTTTTCCCTAACTCTCTCTTCGACCTAGACACTCTATCAGAATTTCTAAATGTGCAAAACATCCTCCTCTCCCTCCATCTCTCCAACGCTTCTGCCACCTACTTCTTGGTTCTCTCACCAACCATGGACTTCTCTATGTCTTCATGCTATCATTTTCTGAACCATCGTGGTCATCTCTTCTCTCTTTCCGAGCTTTGGAAAATTCATTTACCTCCTCGCATTCTTTTCTTCCATTGGTGCCTCATCCATGCACGCATCAACACTAAAGACAGACTTTGTCGTTTCCACATTCCTATAGATCCTATATGTGCTCTCTGTTCACTAGATAATGAAACATCTCACCACCATTTCTTAGACTATGATTTCTCTTATCCCATTCTCACAGCGACAAGCTCTCATCTCCTCGGCTTCATTCCCGAGATTTCATCCATATGTGATCATTGCCAATACAATCCTCCCAACTCTTCACTGGATATTTTCATTGCCATTTACTACTGGCACATCGGGAAAGAACGCAATGCAGTCGTTTTTGGAAAACTTAGGAGTTATTTTTTTGGCCTTTGCAGATGCATCACTCATCCGTTTTACGCTTATTCGGGTATGGCGAACTCCGCTTCTTTCAGGCTCACCATCCCAATGGAGACACGGAAGGAAGGATCGCAGGGGAGCACTAATGTAGGTTGGCTCGTAAGGAGGAATATTTGATCACCATGAAAGCTATTTTTAGGTATGTTGTGGACAACACCTTTTTCTTATGTGTGTGTCTATATATATATATATATATAGAGACTGTATTTTATGCTGCTTGAACTGTAGGGATTGTACCTTAATCCCAAACTACTATTTTTTTGCTACCGATCAAGCTTGTTGATCTGATATGTTTACTACTTATGCTATTTAATTGGTTGTGCAGTGCCACGCTGCACATTAGTTTCTTTTAAAAACAATTCATAAAATTAACGAGTAAGATTTTTGAAATTAACAGTTAACTAATCAAACAAATTTAAACCAACAATTCAAATAGTTATCGACCAAAGAAGCACAAAATAAATCTAATATCATTTCATATGATGTAAATTTACTAGCACATGAATACTAACCGTGATAGTGATTCTCACCTTGCATAGATTAGAATGACGAAATCTGACACGGCACAAATGTTCTTTAGTCACTATAGACATACATGAGTCTAAACTCAAACTTGGCAGTGAATTTTAGCATTCAACCAACAAATGGAATATCACAAACACCCTTTCAGAATAGCTCACAATGAGCATAAGGTAGAAAGTAAGTGTCCCACTCGAACTCGTGTCTAAGTAGACGCATATACAGGCTTAATTATCGCTATGCTACATGTAGTATTTATATATGTACATGGTAAAGGAGAGGAATGACTGGCAGACAAATCTTGCATGGGGATGTGGCTTCAAGGGTTGTAGATGGGGTGGTACGTCTGCTTAGTGATGTGGCGTAGGGAAGATTGATGTAGCAGCGAAAGGAGAGGGGTGGCGGAACAGGTTGGCCAGGGTTTAAGCCAAGAATGTTGTTGCAATAAAGGAGGATTGGTCGGGTATTGGGTTCGGCACAAGTTTTGGGTCTGAACGACGTCGTTTGGTTGGTCGAAGGAGCTTGGGTCGGGCTGGAGGTAGGGGCGGCAGTCGGTCAAATGGTGGCAGCAGATCTGGCGAGTTGATGAAGCTTAGACCATTTTGTCTGGCGTTCGGTGGTGAGGCAGGTACCGGGTCGACGGTGTGGGGGATCTACTGGCGAGGCCGAGGAGGTCTGTAGTGGTGCCTACGTGGGCGCAGCTATGTTAATGTGTCGTGGGGCTCAGTGAACTGAGAGGGAGAACGGAGGGTCGGAGCTAAACGAGGCATAAGTTTGGATCTATAGGTTTCATGGGTTTTGACATTTTTATTTTTATATATCAAGGAAGCAGTTATATGAAGAAGGTAAGAGATAGTAGGAACTAGGAAGAGAAGCAGGTTTTTGAGATTTACTAGAGGAGAAACGTGATCTTTTTCGTTTCCCGAAAACGTGGATCCGAAATCAATATAAAAAGATGATTGTTAACGTGGGGATAATTTGAAAGTGGTACACCCGTTCTTTGCTACCCCAAAATATCTGTATTAACGGTTACACCGGTTCTTTGTTGTTCAAATAAGGTTCGGTTTGAATTTGGAATTGTTGTACATTGGTGGCTGAGTATGTTACGAACTAATTCAGTTAACTAGAATTTAAAATACAAATGGAGAATCCTACATGCAAAATAAGAGATAGTAGGAACTAGGAAGAGAAGCAGGTTTTTGAGATTTACTAGAGGAGAAACATGATCTTTTTCGTTTCCCGAAAACGTGGATCCGAAATCAATATAAAAAGATGATTGTTAACGTGGGGATAATTTGAAAGTGGTACACCCGTTCTTTGCTACCCCAAAATATCTGTATTATCGGTTACGCCGGTTCTTTGTTGTTCAAATAAGGTTCGGTTTGAATTTGGAATTGTTGTACGTTGGTGGCTGAGTATGTTACGAACTAATTCAGTTAACTAGAATTTAAAATACAAACGGAGAATCCTACACGCAAAATAAAATATCGTTGCGTTCTATGCGTCAATACAAACATAATAGCACATTGAAAATTAAATATATTATCATATGTATGAAAATTTATTATTTACGTCATATTCGTTACTGTTAATCAATTATATATAAAATGATTTAAACGTAGATTTCGAAATCGATATTTGACGAAACGAGCATTGACATTTAACTATGAATTTTTCTATAATAATTTTATGTAAAGCAAGTTATTTTCCATGAATCTATATTTTATCATTTATCATCAGTTGATTTCACAACAATAAATTAAAATTGATTTAAAATTCTTTTATTAAAAATTGATTTAATTATTAATTTTTCTTCAATCTAAACACACACAACTCGATTTCAAACTTAAAATCTTAGTTTTAAATTCAACATACAAAATCCTTTCCGTATCTATTATTTAACAACCGTAAAGTATCGTTTTAAAATTCAAATTCACTCTTTTTATAGAACTATAATTAAATTCATAATGAAAACGTATAACTTACTTCTCTTTGAATATTATTTTAATTTAAATTAAATGCTACATAAATTTAATGCAACAATGTATGTATCAATATAACTTTGGTTTCTTTTGATTGGAACACTATAATTGATTAAATCAAAACTTGATTAATAATACAAGTTAATTTCATTAAGAAATCATATAATTTAAATCTCAAACTATTTTATTCAAAATATGATATGATCTAATATTATAAAATGAGTCGAATTTACGATTCGTTACAATCTTCCCCACTCAAAACTTTTTGTCCTCGAAAAGGAACAAAAACAAAAACAAAAATCAGTATTTTAATATATTTCAGAATAGTAAATTCTGAAAACATTTGAAAATTATTTCGTAGTTTATTATGTTGAAGTTACGCAATACTATAATTTCATTTCATTGGTTGGTTATTTTAAGTCAAAATACTTTTATAACTTGATGTCATAACAAGTATATTTTCGTTCTTACAACATTTAGGCATACGTTGATCGGGCGCATATCTAAAAATCTCCAAGTAGTCTATAGAATTGTTTCAACTTCTAGTTAAAATACGTAAAAACTTTTGAAAATAGATATGGAAAGCACATTTCACCATGGATCGTAGTTACGCATTGGTTACGCCACTATTCCAGTAGAATCACTTGTAACTATAGGCGTCACACCCCTCAAATTGCGCCATGATTGTTGCATAAATCGCGACTACTCAACCGTTATGCCACTATCCCAATGGAATTGCATCTAATCGTAGGCATCTCAGCCCTCAAGTTTCATAATGGTTATAGATCCAATACGCAACAGTTATGTCACTATCCCAGTGGAATCGTTTGTTACTATAGGCATCTCGCCACTCGAATTACGCTATAAAACATCAAGTATAATAAATCAAAGTGACCCCATTGAGTGGGATTACAGTATGTGTTCTGAACCGAATAGGCCTCTGATTTCCAACGGATACTCCTATCAGGTAGTGTAATGTCCCGATTTTTAATCGATTTTGTTTAATAATAAACATTGATTTATTGATGTGTTAACTAAAATAAAATGGAATTAAATCAGTGTATAAAAGTAAGTTAAATAACTTTTTATCTTAAACTATGTACGAATGTATATATGTGAACATAACAAGTAAATATTTCTTTTTGTTGTAATTAGAACTCGATATTTAATTTCTTAAGAAAATTTAGATAACTTTTAAAAGTCAACCTTATATATGTGTGAAAACATATGTAAGGACATATGTTTAAACCCATACGACATGTATATGTATGTATGGTATAAAACTAAGTCTAGTTTTAATATAAAAACAAGGTTTCTCTTCTAATCTAATTGTTCTTGCTACCTTTAAAAACAAGCAAGAAGATTCAAAAACATTTATGTAATCTTTTAAAATTTATAAGCATAAGCATGTCATTAAAACATGTGAAAAATATACATGTATACATATTGGACATATGTTTTAAAGAACTCAACTTTTATAGGACATATAAATATGTATAACAAAAGCCATTTCTATTTCCAAATGCCACTGTAGGTTAACCATTACTACATACTAAAAGAACAAAAGAAGTTGAAACATTTATGTGATTCAACATTTCAAATGGCCGCAAGTCAAAATGGATAGATATGGCTGAATATATTGTCAAGCATTTAATAAACACAAGAGTACAAAGTATTAATGAGATGTGGTATGGAAACATCACTTTGAAAGATAATGCCATGCTGGGAAATGCAAGTGGATGTACTATTAACACTTGCCTAGCTCCTAAGGGCTGCTGCTAATATATATAAACAAACCACTGATCTATTTTCAATTTGAAACAAAGACAAAGCAATGAAAAAATAAATCATAATATCTTTTAAACAATTCGGCAGCAAGTCATCTAATAGATATGGCCATGATAAGATATAATGTGAGCAACATTACAAAATAGGGTGTATTTATATTCAAGCTAGCATGAGATTTCTAAAACCAAGTCGAACAGGAAAATCTGAAGCCAAATGTGTCGTATTATCTTACTTTAAGTCTGTAGGGTAAATGAGACTACATGCATTTAATGAAATGAATTATTTAAAACTTATTTATGCCTGTAAATTAACCCATACACTTCTCATGGAAAACAATCAAACTAGAGAGAAATAATTTGGTCTGTAAAGCAGCAGGTTTCTAAGAAACAGAGAAGGGCAAACCAGTGAGTAAACTCTTTCTTCTTTTTCATTAAAAACATCACTGATTGCACTGCAAAGATATGTATGCCATTATTGTATTTATTTAATTGTTTAAATCATGCTAAGACATGTGATAGCAAACTGATATGGAATTTCTGGGAATGGAAGAACTATGAGTAAACTAAACTTGTTAAATCTTTATTTTAAAGTTTTCTGTTTATAAGCTAATATTGGTATAAAACTGTGTATGTATCATTTTGCTGAAATGTCAAAAAACCAGTATAGGAAAATGAACTTGTCATGTAGTAAACTCTTTCCATTAAAACCAGCATTTGATTGAAATAACAATATATGAATGCCATTAAGGTATTATCAAATTATTTAAATCATGACTGAGAATCTAGTTAAACATTTGATAGCAAACTAGTATTGATTTCCTAAGAATGGTAGAAGAACGGTAGAACTGTAAAACTCCCTGTCTAACCCTCTAAAATCGTTGTCTAACTAACATTGAATGTTTTTTTCAGTTGCATAAATTGTATATAGGTTTGTGTATAAAGTGTACCATTCATGATGTTGGCATGTTGATGTTATGATAGTGGAAACTGATAAACACCCTGTATGTATCATTTAAGACTCCTCTGTGTTTACATACAGGGAAACTCAACTCACCCCTTTTGTGTATAAAATCCATTGTGTAGATTTAAACATGATTTAACATTTCATTTATACATAAAAGTCGTAAATATATGTTCATAGTTTAAGGTAAAAATAGTATAAATATGCATATCTTCGGATATAAACAAGTCCCCTGTAACCCAGTTTAAAACACAGAAATTCGATTAATATAAAATCATATCCCAGATATACGAATGAAATCGTATGATGCAATTAGCAATTTCATGATTTTTAGTGGTGTGTGAGGTGTAACACCCCACTTCCATTAATGTCACTCACAAAGGGAATGCATTAACTTCCATGGAGGTTATAAGTGAATATAGAACAGAAAAATTACAACAAGACAGATAATAAATAGTACTTGGAAATCTAAAACTTCATTTTATTGCAGCGGAAATTAAACATGTTTGTTACATCATAAAACCAAGTACAATATCCATCTTCATAAAAACAAAATACATAATCCCATTACATAAATAGCCATTAAAAAGATAACAAGCTGGACTTTACTTCAACTGTCCAAGCTTTCCAAGAGAGATGAAGCAATTTAATCAAACTCCACTAGAACTGGGCCCAACCTGAGGACCTGGAGGGGGAAAAAGGATAGAAATAGAGGGGGTCAGACATAAAGTCTGGCGAGTATGATAATTCTAACAATACTATTATCAAAATAACTAGACTAAGGCATAAGCTGGAAGACAAGTAAATGTCTATGAACTCTTAGGAAGATAAAGATAGCGTTTAAGATAACGTTAAAGATAATGGTAAAGGCACACCTAATTACTAACGAATGATTACTACACTGCACCGCACATTACTACACTACACCACACCAGTCACCCTATTGTTTGATCCCACTTGCTTCACACAGAAACTTTATAAATAGCCTTACGTACCCCTAGCTGACTACATAGGTGTCGTCTGCCCCTATCTCCACTAGGTGTACCCCACTACCCACTTTCGATCGGCTCCCTACTCGTAGATACCCGTGCTGGCCCCACAGTGGGGTGTATCACTCCCCTAAAGTGGCAACCCGATACAACTTGAGAATGCACGGCTTATACCTACACGATGCAACAACGTCTTACCTACCAGCCCGGGTCCACACACGCATATGAAACTCGTTGGACTTGCGTTGTCACCGCTCCCCGTTTTGGCCTCTTACAGTCAAACCCATCATGTGTGTCCCGTCCTCGACTTGGGTCGAGCCCACAAAGATACGTTTGGGATACTGGTCGAAATGGGCCCCCACAAGCTACCCACCTAAGCTTGTCACTAGTATATCCCACTTAACCCTATTAGTCATGTTCATTTACATGTGTGTTTGGTTAAGTCTTACTAATCGTATTTCACATGCCACTAAGGGCACCCCCTAGATTCCTCATGCCACCCAAGGCACCTACTTAACCCCCATATCCCACCTTACATGTTTATCTGGTTAAGTATTTCTTAATTCATTCAGGCCATAACCTCATAAAGACCTCTCACATTAGACTGGAATTTATGGCAGCTGGATTTGCCGGGCGGGTCCGGGCAGTCTTACACCATAAAAGAGTCTAACCTCGTGTCTTTACAACCGTTATGCTTTAGTTTAGGCCTAGGACCTCTCACATTGGGCTGACATTTGTGACCACTGGATTTGCCGGGCGGGTCCGGGCAGGTTTACGTCACAAACGAGTCCAACCTCGTGTCCTAAGCATTGATTAACACTTAAAATCTTTTACCTCAGTTTTAATAATTCCCTATTCAAATTATTAATTAAGTCAACTTTTAATGATGTCCATAATTGACTCAATTATGGCCATCCACTTATGGCATGCAAAATCATATCAATTGCACCCCAACTTTTTAATATTAATTCCTTAATATTACCCCTACCCCACGTTTATACGTTCGCTTATTCAACGCATAATATAGGTGTGACGACCCCAAACTTCCACGGGTGAAAGCAGGAGAAATCATTTTTGGAATACAACATAAATACAATAAAACAGAACACAGATACAATATAGCAAAGGAGATTCATAGAGTAATAACATTATAGCAGCGGAAAAATATAATGTCATCAATCACAGAAAATCCACAGTCACAGAAAACTAAGATTATTACAACAAGTTTGCAGAAAAGAAATAAGTTTGATGTCTAAAAAGAAAAGAAAAGATGCCAATAGAAACAAAAAGTCTTCAAGCTCCAAGTCATCACCTCTTCTCCCAAGCAGAATCCAAGAGAGAGAAAATAAGCAGCTTCAAAGAAAACTCCAAGCAAAGAATGAACCTGTCTACTTGGCTGCCCGTGTAGAAGAGAGGGCACCCAAGTTTGAAAAAAAGTGAAACAAACTATGGGTCAGTCGTGGGACTGGTGTGAGAATTCTTAAATAACTTATACTAATAAGGCAAATCCAAAGACCACGCCGCTAACGCGGAACGGGTTTACTCTAAGGGACTGCCGTGCATAACTATAGTGTCAATACAGAAAAGTAAAACGTAACAAAACGCAATGTCTTTTGAAAAATGGAACCACCATAAGACTCAGGTCCCATCACACAATGCAACGCACACCAAGAGGATAGAGTTTTACCTTATGGTGGTTAAACATGCTAAATACGCCAAATACGAAACTAATACTATTATTAGGGTGTATATGTTTTAAAACAATTCAAATTATAAGTATCAATCCTAGGAAGCATAGGTACCATATATTATGCCTCCAATACTAGTAATACAATCAAATCCGTCGGGGTCGTATTGGAAATTTGGGTTTCCATCATGAGTCCAGGCTAGGGAGGACTCCTTACCGATTCGAGACACTCTAGTTAATGCCCCAGGATTACCCGCAGTTAACCCTTGGAAATGGCAGGGCCGGTCCTCACATACAGCTTAGAGGATTAGTTATTCCTAAGTACACGTTCCCCGGTCCTATAGGACCTATCCGAGGCGCCTCATTTCATCATCCTCCAAAAGTAAAATGACTACTAACTAGAAAGAAACGTGCTACTTTCCCTGCGTTCCCTTCCCCCTTTTTAGACTCTACCGGTTTGTGAGGCTCGTGAAGTCATGTTCTTCATACCACAAGGTTCTGCTTTTCAACAAGAAACCCTGATCATTGCATCTTAGTATGCCACACCGTCACTCCATACCGTACTATTGATCTTCCGTCACTATATAAACGGGTGTTAAGTAGAGAATAAATTCTCTACCACCAATCGTTTATATATTAACTGAATATCAACAACATAATATTTTGTGGGGTACGATGTCAGACACACTATCCATTTATACCCATGCTCTAGGTCTGAACTAGGGTCAAACCCGTGAAATCAACACGTACGTTTGGGCAATTACCCCGACCCTTGAATTGGGATCAAACCAATTCAGAGTCTTGATCGTTGTCCATTCGAGGGGAGATTTACGGTCTTCATACGCCGTCTTCATACTTGAATTCTTGAAATCGTACGATCATTTGGAATGGGATTAACCCGGACTTTCCAAATAATCTCGCATTCATATATTTTGAGAAAAACATATTTCATATCGTTATTTTATTTTATAACGATTAATTCTTGCCTTAATTATTTTAATACAATTAATTTCCTTATTTAACGACGCTTCAGGTCAAGGGCGACCTTGGCGCTGTTTTCAATCAATTTTGTTTTTCACTTTCCTCAAAATCTAACCGTTGGATTTTAGCGTAGCTTATATCGTTGGAAAGATTTTTACAAGACGGTCCTAACGGTTTCAGTTTTGGGAAAATCCGACGGTCGGATCTTCCGGTATATTCGTTTCAAAGTTCGATTTCAAAACGCGAACTACCGCGCTCAATCCGTTATATTATAATTATATATATATATATATATATATAAATATATATATACATAAATAGTTCGTTTAACTCGTCGCTCCTATATATAACTGTCGTTTCTCTTATCTTTTACTTTTCTACTTACATGACAATATAATTTAGAATTAGACGATAATTCTTCCCTTTTAATTCATTATTATTTATTTTTATATTTTATAATTTACATTCGAAAATGAAAATTATAACATACCATTCCATTAATTTCTTTATATATTTCTTTTCCCATTTCATTATGAACAATGAACATTTTTCCATGGTGTAAACTCTCTTTATACATTATAAATAATGTAAATCTTTTCCTCCATTTCATTTCTTTTTATTTAACATTAAAAATAATGTTAATTCTTTTCATACAGTTCCATTTTATTTGCTTAACATTAAAAATAATGTTAATTCTTGCATATAGTTTCATTTCTCTTATTTAACATAAAATAAATGTTAATTCTTCCTACGGGGTGAACTCTCTTTTTATTTATTTACATTATAAATAATGCTTATTATCTTACAATGCAAATTCTCTTTTAATAAACATTATAAATAATGTATATTTACATGACATGCATTTTCTATATTGTTGACATGACAAAATATTATTTTTCATACAATGCATGTCTTATTTTAACATAACAAAAATATTCTTTTACCTACAATGCATTTATTATTTTCTAACGTAACAAAATAATAGTTTCATACAATGCATTTCTATTTCTCTAACATGACAAAATAATATTTTATGCAATGCATTTCTATTTCTCTAACATGACAAAATAATATATTCATACAATGCATTTCTATTTCTCTAACATGACAAAATATTATTTTATGCAATGCATTTCTATTTCTCTAACATGACGAATAATATGTTCATACAATGCATTTATCTATTTTTCTAACATGACCGAATAATATTTGCATACAATGCATTATCTATTTTTCTAACATGACCGAATAATATTTGCATACAATGCACTTCTATATAACGTTCTAACTTGACAAAATATTATTTGCATACAATGCACTTCTATATAACGTTCTAACTTGACAAAATATTATTTGCATACAATGTATTTCTATTTTTCTAACTTGACAAAATATTATTTGCATACAATGTATTTCTATTTTTCTAACTTGAAAAAAATAATATGCATACAATGTATTTTCTCTTTTTCTAACTTGACAAAAATAATATGCATACAATGTATTTTCTATTTTTCTAACTTGACGAAAATAATATGCATACAATGTATTTTCTATTTTTCTAACTTGACAAAAATAGCATGCTATGCATACAATGCATTATTTTTTCTATTTTGACAAAAATAATATGCAATACATAAAATGCATTATATTTTCTATTTGATAACATGACAAATATGCTATTTTTATATAGTGCCATCTTCTATTTTATATAATGGACAAAATATAGTTCATTAACATACTATGCTATTTTTATTTTTAATAATGAACAAAATATAGTTCATTAACATACGATGCTTTCTTCTTTTGATAATGAACAAAATATTATTCATTAACATACGGTGCTTTTCTTATTTTGATAATGAACAAAATATATTCATTCAATATACGGTGCTTGCTTATTGTTACTAATGAACAAAATATTAGTTCATTACATATAGCGACTAATTCTATTTTTATTAACGAACAAAAAATGGTTCGTTTCATATAGCGACAAATTTTATTTTGAATAATGACACAAAATATAATTCTTTACCATAGCGACAAATTTTATTTTGTTAATGACACAAAATATAATTCTTTAACATATAGTGCTTTCTTATTTTATAAATGAACAAAATATAATCATTCACATATAACGACCAATTCTATTTTATAAATACACAAATTTGTTCATTCAACATACGGTGCTAATTTTCTTATTTTGATATTAACAAAAGTGTCAATTTACATACGGTGTTCATTTTCTTATTTTGATATTGACAAAAGTGTCACTTTAACATACATGAACAATTTCTTATTTTAATATTGACAAAAATGTCACTTTACAACATACATGAACAATTTCTTATTTTAAGATTGACAAAAATGTCACTTTACAACATACATGAACAATTTCTTATTTTAAGATTGACAAAAATGTCACTTTACAACATACATGAACAATTTCTTATTTTAAGATTGACAAAAATGTCACTTTACAACATACATGAACCATTTCTTATTTTAATATATTTAATTTTGACAAGTCAACATGTCACACAACATACATGAACGATTTTAATATATTTAATTTTGACATATCAACATGTCACACAACATACATGAACGATTTTAATATATTTAATTTTGACATATCAACATGTCACACAACATACATGAACGATTTTAATATATTTAATTTTGACATATCAACATGTCACACAACATACATGAACGATTTTAATATATTTAATTTTGTATTGTAACATCTCAACATACAGTGGGTTTTGTCCTAGCATACGCATACAGATTAAGTCATAGCAGATTCACATACAGTTTATATCTTAGCAGATTCACATACATATATGATTATGAATGCGAACATCTATAATTAAAACATAATTACTTAAATAAAATAAATAGGATTCTCACCTCAATTAGATTAAAGTTTGTTCCCAATTGCTCTGTATTAAAGTTTTATTCGAAGTCACGGTTCCATCGGATCTGAAATTTTCAGAATCGGTGTTTATATGAAAAAGTTATTGATGTTTTAATTAACCAGACTTTTAACAACTGTTTCTGCCACGCTTAAAAGCGTTACAAAATCTGAAGCATACCTCAATTTCAGAATTTGTTCAAAACTTCAAATCCCGATAACTTTTGATTTACTGAACGGTTTTGGGTGCCGTTTTTTGGAGAATGACCGCCTTGGAGAGATCTTTGTACGGCCAGAAGAGGGTGGAGTTCGATCGAGCGTGGTGGGCCCGGCGTGGCTGCGACCGGCGGACCTTCTCGGGCTCGGGGCGGGCGGCACAGGCGACGGAAAGGGACGGGACTTGTCGGAGATCGAAGAGCTCGGCGAGAGCTTCGAAACGTGTACTCACACGCTAATTTTCGTTGAGAAATGAAAGAGTTATGAGGGTTTGAAGTTTTCAGCCATGATGGGTTTGTGCGGCTCAGCAAAGAGGAAGAAGATGGACGTGAATAGTGTTTTTATATTAAAATATTAGGTTAAACTAATCATTATTTAATTGGCCCGCTTAAGCCCGTTTTGGCCCGAACTCCGATTCAAGCCTGCTTACTGTCGTTCATACCATTTAGCCCCCGTTCCGAACTCATCTGGATATGTTTCATCAGCCCACGAGATCGTCTTGGCCTTCGTTTTTTAGTTTTAAATATAAATCATTATTTTAAATTCAAACGTACGCAGAAATTCACCCAGGTCTCAAATTAACTTCAAAAATTCTCGAAAAATATACTTAGCTATGTTTTGATGCTGTGGACCTATGAAAATTAATTTCGTTCAATTCTGAGCCCGTTTGAATTTTTAATGAATTTTTAAAGTCAAAAATTGTCCGTTTACACTGAAAAATCAATTATAATTATATATTAATTCTAAAAATTACCAAAAAATCATTTTTAGCTTTGTTTTGATGATACGAACCCAACAAAATTTATTTCGTTCGATTCTGAGACTTTTTGAAAAATGGCTATTTTCAAGGCGAATATTTTTAATATTAAAAATACATTTTTAAACAAATATTTTCTGAAACTCGAAACATATAAGTGTTTACTGTTTTTCAATGCAGAAACGTCATTTTGAAACCAATGGAAGTGGTTTCGAGTTCAAATTCCTAAATATGTGAAAAGTAGCATTTTTGTCCTATGCAAATTACCCACCGACCTTTCTAAAAATTGAATCAGCCATAACTTTTGATTTCCGCTATGAAATTTCGATTTTTCGGATTCGTTGGAAAGATATTTTTAAATAGATTCTAATATTTTTGGTTTTTCTAAAATCCGTTAAATTTTGCATCTTGTATGGTTAGTCAAAGTTCAAGTTTGACTTTTCAAACTACCGCGCCATTTCTAGCTCTTTTTATATTTAAAATTTATTTATTCATTCTAACTTCGATTTGAACCAAATTTGTGATCCTTATTATTTAAAATAGATTATTTTAAATGTCAAAACTCATTTAAAATCACTTAAAATAAATTTTAACTTGGCCCCAAAATTCAGGGTCGTTACAGTCTCCCCCACTTAAAAACTTTTCGTCCTCGAAAAGGAAAAAGAAAATAAAAGAGGAGAAGGGGAAGAATAAACACAGAGAATGTTGAAACGTTTTAAACAGAAATAGTACCGCCTATAACATCAGGCTTTCTACCGAAGAAGTTGGTCCTTTCGCTCCTTCTTAAACATGTGCCAATTGATCATCGCCACTTCACTTAGTCTTCTTCGAATACACGATCAAGGGAAGAGTCAAAACAACAGAAAAGGTGATTCTAAGAGATAGGAAAGATCGAAGGATGAATGAAAAGATGACGATAAAGTGACTGGCTATTATGTATCTCATGAACTGTTCGCCATAGAATATAGTGATTCTATGTAAACGAATTATTATAAATACGTTGTACTCCGCTTTGTAAACCAAAGCTCTGATACCAACTGTGACGACCCCAAACTTCCACGGGTGAAAGCAGGAGAAATCATTTTTGGAATACAACATAAATACAATAAAATAGAACACAGATACAATATAGCAAAGGAGATTCATAGAGTAATAACATTATAGCAGCGGAAAAATATAATGTCATCAATCACAGAAAATCCACAGTCACAGAAAACTAAGATTATTACAACAAGTTTGCAGAAAAGAAATAAGTTTGATGTCTAAAAAGAAAAGAAAAGATGCCAATAGAAACAAAAAGTCTTCAAGCTCCAAGTCATCACCTCTTCTCCCAAGCAGAATCCAAGAGAGAGAAAATAAGCAGCTTCAAAGAAAACTCCAAGCAAAGAATGAACCTGTCTACTTGGCTGCCCGTGTAGAAGAGAGGGCACCCAAGTTTGAAAAAAAGTGAAACAAACTATGGGTCAGTCGTGGGACTGGTGTGAGAATTCTTAAATAACTTATACTAATAAGGCAAATCCAAAGACCACGCCGCTAACGCGGAACGGGTTTACTCTAAGGGACTGCCGTGCATAACTATAGTGTCAATACAGAAAAGTAAAACGTAACAAAACGCAATGTCTTTTGAAAAATGGAACCACCATAAGACTCAGGTCCCATCACACAATGCAACGCACACCAAGAGGATAGAGTTTTACCTTATGGTGGTTAAACATGCTAAATACGCCAAATACGAAACTAATACTATTATTAGGGTGTATATGTTTTAAAACAATTCAAATTATAAGTATCAATCCTAGGAAGCATAGGTACCATATATTATGCCTCCAATACTAGTAATACAATCAAATCCGTCGGGGTCGTATTGGAAATTTGGGTTTCCATCATGAGTCCAGGCTAGGGAGGACTCCTTACCGATTCGAGACACTCTAGTTAATGCCCCAGGATTACCCGCAGTTAACCCTTGGAAATGGCAGGGCCGGTCCTCACATACAGCTTAGAGGATTAGTTATTCCTAAGTACACGTTCCCCGGTCCTATAGGACCTATCCGAGGCGCCTCATTTCATCATCCTCCAAAAGTAAAATGACTACTAACTAGAAAGAAACGTGCTACTTTCCCTGCGTTCCCTTCCCCCTTTTTAGACTCTACCGGTTTGTGAGGCTCGTGAAGTCATGTTCTTCATACCACAAGGTTCTGCTTTTCAACAAGAAACCCTGATCATTGCATCTTAGTATGCCACACCGTCACTCCATACCGTACTATTGATCTTCCGTCACTATATAAACGGGTGTTAAGTAGAGAATAAATTCTCTACCACCAATCGTTTATATATTAACTGAATATCAACAACATAATATTTTGTGGGGTACGATGTCAGACACACTATCCATTTATACCCATGCTCTAGGTCTGAACTAGGGTCAAACCCGTGAAATCAACACGTACGTTTGGGCAATTACCCCGACCCTTGAATTGGGATCAAACCAATTCAGAGTCTTGATCGTTGTCCATTCGAGGGGAGATTTACGGTCTTCATACGCCGTCTTCATACTTGAATTCTTCAAATCGTACGATCATTTGGAATGGGATTAACCCGGACTTTCCAAATAATCTCGCATTCATATATTTTGAGAAAAACATATTTCATATCGTTATTTTATTTTATAACGATTAATTCTTGCCTTAATTATTTTAATACAATTAATTTCCTTATTTAACGACGCTTCAGGTCAAGGGCGACCTTGGCGCTGTTTTCAATCAATTTTGTTTTTCACTTTCCTCAAAATCTAACCGTTGGATTTTAGCGTAGCTTATATCGTTGGAAAGATTTTTACAAGACGGTCCTAACGGTTTCAGTTTTGGGAAAATCCGACGGTCGGATCTTCCGGTATATTCGTTTCAAAGTTCGATTTCAAAACGCGAACTACCGCGCTCAATCCGTTATATTATAATTATATATATATATATAAATATATATAAATATATATATACATAAATAGTTCGTTTAACTCGTCGCTCCTATATATAACTGTCGTTTCTCTTATCTTTTACTTTTCTACTTACATGACAATATAATTTAGAATTAGACGATAATTCTTCCCTTTTAATTCATTATTATTTATTTTTATATTTTATAATTTACATTCGAAAATGAAAATTATAACATACCATTCCATTAATTTCTTTATATATTTCT
The DNA here is from genome assembly GCA_030737875.1 of Allium sativum. NCBI lineage: Eukaryota > Viridiplantae > Streptophyta > Magnoliopsida > Asparagales > Amaryllidaceae > Allium > Allium sativum. The sequence continues at coordinate 296,686,774 of CM060925.1, read as the reverse complement.
TTTCCCATTTCATTATGAACAATGAACATTTTTCCATGGTGTAAACTCTCTTTATACATTATAAATAATGTAAATCTTTTCCTCCATTTCATTTCTTTTTATTTAACATTAAAAATAATGTTAATTCTTTTCATACAGTTCCATTTTATTTGCTTAACATTAAAAATAATGTTAATTCTTGCATATAGTTTCATTTCTCTTATTTAACATAAAATAAATGTTAATTCTTCCTACGGGGTGAACTCTCTTTTTATTTATTTACATTATAAATAATGCTTATTATCTTACAATGCAAATTCTCTTTTAATAAACATTATAAATAATGTATATTTACATGACATGCATTTTCTATATTGTTGACATGACAAAATATTATTTTTCATACAATGCATGTCTTATTTTAACATAACAAAAATATTCTTTTACCTACAATGCATTTATTATTTTCTAACGTAACAAAATAATAGTTTCATACAATGCATTTCTATTTCTCTAACATGACAAAATAATATTTTATGCAATGCATTTCTATTTCTCTAACATGACAAAATAATATATTCATACAATGCATTTCTATTTCTCTAACATGACAAAATATTATTTTATGCAATGCATTTCTATTTCTCTAACATGATGAATAATATATTCATACAATGCATTTATCTATTTTTCTAACATGACCGAATAATATTTGCATACAATGCATTATCTATTTTTCTAACATGACCGAATAATATTTGCATACAATGCACTTCTATATAACGTTCTAACTTGACAAAATATTATTTGCATACAATGCACTTCTATATAACGTTCTAACTTGACAAAATATTATTTGCATACAATGTATTTCTATTTTTCTAACTTGACAAAATATTATTTGCATACAATGTATTTCTATTTTTCTAACTTGAAAAAAATAATATGCATACAATGTATTTTCTCTTTTTCTAACTTGACAAAAATAATATGCATACAATGTATTTTCTATTTTTCTAACTTGACGAAAATAATATGCATACAATGTATTTTCTATTTTTCTAACTTGACAAAAATAGCATGCTATGCATACAATGCATTATTTTTTCTATTTTGACAAAAATAATATGCAATACATAAAATGCATTATATTTTCTATTTGATAACATGACAAATATGCTATTTTTATATAGTGCCATCTTCTATTTTATATAATGGACAAAATATAGTTCATTAACATACTATGCTATTTTTATTTTTAATAATGAACAAAATATAGTTCATTAACATACGATGCTTTCTTCTTTTGATAATGAACAAAATATTATTCATTAACATACGGTGCTTTTCTTATTTTGATAATGAACAAAATATATTCATTCAATATACGGTGCTTGCTTATTGTTACTAATGAACAAAATATTAGTTCATTACATATAGCGACTAATTCTATTTTTATTAACGAACAAAAAATGGTTCGTTTCATATAGCGACAAATTTTATTTTGAATAATGACACAAAATATAATTCTTTACCATAGCGACAAATTTTATTTTGTTAATGACACAAAATATAATTCTTTAACATATAGTGCTTTCTTATTTTATAAATGAACAAAATATAATCATTCACATATAACGACCAATTCTATTTTATAAATACACAAATTTGTTCATTCAACATACGGTGCTAATTTTCTTATTTTGATATTAACAAAAGTGTCAATTTACATACGGTGTTCATTTTCTTATTTTGATATTGACAAAAGTGTCACTTTAACATACATGAACAATTTCTTATTTTAATATTGACAAAAATGTCACTTTACAACATACATGAACAATTTCTTATTTTAAGATTGACAAAAATGTCACTTTACAACATACATGAACAATTTCTTATTTTAAGATTGACAAAAATGTCACTTTACAACATACATGAACAATTTCTTATTTTAAGATTGACAAAAATGTCACTTTACAACATACATGAACCATTTCTTATTTTAATATATTTAATTTTGACAAGTCAACATGTCACACAACATACATGAACGATTTTAATATATTTAATTTTGACATATCAACATGTCACACAACATACATGAACGATTTTAATATATTTAATTTTGACATATCAACATGTCACACAACATACATGAACGATTTTAATATATTTAATTTTGACATATCAACATGTCACACAACATACATGAACGATTTTAATATATTTAATTTTGTATTGTAACATCTCAACATACAGTGGGTTTTGTCCTAGCATACGCATACAGATTAAGTCATAGCAGATTCACATACAGTTTATATCTTAGCAGATTCACATACATATATGATTATGAATGCGAACATCTATAATTAAAACATAATTACTTAAATAAAATAAATAGGATTCTCACCTCAATTAGATTAAAGTTTGTTCCCAATTGCTCTGTATTAAAGTTGTATTCGAAGTCACGGTTCCATCGGATCTGAAATTTTCAGAATCGGTGTTTATATGAAAAAGTTATTGATGTTTTAATTAACCAGACTTTTAACAACTGTTTCTACCACGCTTAAAAGCGTTACAAAATCTGAAGCATACCTCAATTTCAGAATTTGTTCAAAACTTCAAATCCCGATAACTTTTGATTTACTGAACGGTTTTGGGTGCCGTTTTTTGGAGAATGACCGCATTGGAGAGATCTTTGTACGGCCAGAAGAGGGTGGAGTTCGATCGAGCGTGGTGGGCCCGGCGTGGCTGCGACCGGCGGACCTTCTCGGGCTCGGGGCGGGCGGCACAGGCGACGGAAAGGGACGGGACTTGTCGGAGATCGAAGAGCTCGGCGAGAGCTTCGAAACGTGTACTCACACGCTAATTTTCGTTGAGAAATGAAAGAGTTATGAGGGTTTGAAGTTTTCAGCCATGATGGGTTTGTGCGGCTCAGCAAAGAGGAAGAAGATGGACGTGAATAGTGTTTTTATATTAAAATATTAGGTTAAACTAATCATTATTTAATTGGCCCGCTTAAGCCCGTTTTGGCCCGAACTCCGATTCAAGCCTGCTTACTGTCGTTCATACCATTTAGCCCCCGTTCCGAACTCATCTGGATATGTTTCATCAGCCCACGAGATCGTCTTGGCCTTCGTTTTTTAGTTTTAAATATAAATCATTATTTTAAATTCAAACGTACGCAGAAATTCACCCAGGTCTCAAATTAACTTCAAAAATTCTCGAAAAATATACTTAGCTATGTTTTGATGCTGTGGACCTATGAAAATTAATTTCGTTCAATTCTGAGCCCGTTTGAATTTTTAATGAATTTTTAAAGTCAAAAATTGTCCGTTTACACTGAAAAATCAATTATAATTATATATTAATTCTAAAAATTACCAAAAAATCATTTTTAGCTTTGTTTTGATGATACGAACCCAACAAAATTTATTTCGTTCGATTCTGAGACTTTTTGAAAAATGGCTATTTTCAAGGCGAATATTTTTAATATTAAAAATACATTTTTAAACAAATATTTTCTGAAACTCGAAACATATAAGTGTTTACTGTTTTTCAATGCAGAAACGTCATTTTGAAACCAATGGAAGTGGTTTCGAGTTCAAATTCCTAAATATGTGAAAAGTAGCATTTTTGTCCTATGCAAATTACCCACCGACCTTTCTAAAAATTGAATCAGCCATAACTTTTGATTTCCGCTATGAAATTTCGATTTTTCGGATTCGTTGGAAAGATATTTTTAAATAGATTCTAATATTTTTGGTTTTTCTAAAATCCGTTAAATTTTGCATCTTGTATGGTTAGTCAAAGTTCAAGTTTGACTTTTCAAACTACCGCGCCATTTCTAGCTCTTTTTATATTTAAAATTTATTTATTCATTCTAACTTCGATTTGAACCAAATTTGTGATCCTTATTATTTAAAATAGATTATTTTAAATGTCAAAACTCATTTAAAATCACTTAAAATAAATTTTAACTTGGCCCCAAAATTCAGGGTCGTTACAATAGGCTAGACTTGTATAGTCTAACACCTAGCACAAAGATAAATTATCACAAATATATAGACAATAAAAATAAATCTAATCATAATAGGAGTGAAACTTGCATGAACTACACATGTTAAGGATCAAAAGGTGTCAACTTGTTAAATGTCCCAATTTACATGATATGATCATAGCCCAAATCTATACATAAACTTGCATATGGGGTTTTTAGGCAACATAATGATGGTGTGAACTAGCATAGGATATCACATATGTCATAGCATAATTCTAGATGTCATAATAGATGTCTTGGCATATGTTCATAACTTTTCTAATCAATCTAACTTGCATATGTGACTTGTCATATAGATCAACATAACCCAAACATGATGATTTAATTAATATGAACTAACTAGCATAGATGGTAACATCATGGCCTTTTTAACATGTATGATTCATCACAACTTAGCATAGAAACTTTCAACATACATAACATCATCATAGCATGATTTACAACATATAAGATATCATCATCACATAACATTAGATTTACAGTATACATGATAGCAAAAGGGATTTACAACAACATATATGATAATTCACATCATCTACTCATAATCCATTCATAACTCAACCTAATTAAAATGATAATAATCTTGTTAAGATCATCATACTCACAATTTAGAGAAGAAAAGAGAGAGTTTTGCTTTGCTTTAGGGTTGAGAGAATTAGAATTGAATTTGCTTTTCTTCTTTCTTAGTTGGCGGCGGCTCCATTGATTTCCATGGCGACAATAACTATTCTATTTTAATTAGGTTTAGGGTTAGCATTAGGATGTATTTATAGGTGTAGGAAGTTATTTAGGACCATTAGATTAACCCTGAACCATGAGAAACAATCAAATGCAAAATCTGCATTTGAGCGAATCGGCCCACGGGTTGACAGCCAAACACCCTGGATTAACCCCTAGTCGACCCAGCTGGGCTTGGGTCGACCTCAAAAATGGGTCGGTTCGGTTATTCCCCCTCCCAATTCGCTGTTTTGAACTTTTCGCATATTTATTTATTTAATTTTTAATTTATATATATATATATATATCAATATATATATATATATATATATATATATTTCTCTACGCAACCCATTTCACTTAATTCTTTTCTAAAAATTAAATATACTTTAATTTGTGAATTTTAATGTTATAAAATTATGGGGTGTTACGTTCTCCCCTACTTAAAGGATTTCGTCCCCGAAATCTCCAAGTCAAGAAGAATGTATATCCTACCATCTAATCATCCATTTACTCAACCATCAAACACCAGCATCCATTGTCCTTAAAAGACTTCTAATGCTTTAATGTTTATATGCACAGTGTGTGTATATGTCCATATCTAATGCAAAATTAGGCGGTCTACTGATTCAGTCGACCTCCTTAGTACAATTCATGATAGTGCCATGCGTTCAATATGTATGCAAAAGATTCCAAATGATACATATTAATTCTATATGCGTGCACAACCATCCACCCGAATGCAGCAACTATATGATAATACAAACATTATACATCCATTTTACTAAATACATCCATATATATGCAATATGCAATATGAAGTGACTGAGCCGATCTGGTGCCTAATAGTGTGTGTATATGCATCCACGAGCAACCACTAGCAAACACTTGCATCTACTTTGCATCCACCATACATAACATGTCTCAAACACATGTTTCAACCATAGGATTATCCTAACTAGAGGTCAAAGATACTAGCGAGAGGATATACTAAAGATAAGATAAGTACAAGCTAAGCGATAAAGGAGAAATTAAAGGACATACCCTAAAAAAGAAAAGGGTATCGTGAACGCATCTTCTCTTCCGTCTCCCAAGTAGCGTTGCTCTCATCATCTCCCCATTGCACTTTGACTAGTCTGACCTCTCGATTCCCCAACCTCTTGATCTCCGACCCAAGAATGCGCGTAGGAGCTCGTCGAATTGTCGCATTACGCTCTATCTCCACCTCTCTAAGCAAGCTCGGCTCTACCACTTCCGCGGTCTCGTGCAAGCACTTCCACAAATGTGACAATGGAATACGTCATGTACACCACTAAGTCTCTCGGGCAACTCTACTCTATACGCCATCCGTCCAATCCTCTCCTTAATAGGAAACGGCCCTACAAACCTTGGTGCTAATTTCCCAACGGACCCAAAGCGAACAATGTTTCGTAATGGAGACACTTTGACAAAGACCATGTCCCCAACTTCAAACTCGAGATCTGTCCTCCTCTTATCCGCATAAGATTTCTGCCTATCTTGCACTGCTTTCATCCTCCTTCGAATCAAGTCGATCTTCTCCGAAGTCTCCCTAATCATATCGGGCCAAAGTAAGATCTTATCCGTAGATTCCCACCAACATGTAGGTGAACGACAAGGTCGTCCATAAAGAGTTTCGAATGGTGCCATACCAATGCTGGACTGAAAGCTGCTATTATATGCGAACTCCACCAATGGAAGATGCTCTTCCCATGTACCCCCAAATTCTAGGATACATAGCCTCAACAGATCCTTTAGAATGCGATTCACCCTCTCAGTCTGGCCGTCAGTCTGAGGATGATATGCGGTGCTCAAACATAACTGAGTCCCTACCGCCTCTTGTAAGCTTCTCCAAAATTCGCTAGTGAAAATAGGATCGCAGTCGCTCACAATGCTAGAAGGAACACCGTGCAAACGAACTATCTCTCGAACGTATACAGAAGCTAACCATGGAGCAGTCCTCTTACTTTTCACGGGAATAAAATGGGCGCTCTTAGTAAGTCTATCTACTATAACCCAAATTCCCGTATTACCCTTCCTCGATCGCGGTAGTCCATCCACAAAATCCATCGAGATGCTTTCCCATTTCCATAGTGGAACCTCCAATGGGTGAAGCAATCCACCGGGTTTCTTTTGCTCCGCTTTTACTTGTTGGCACACCAAGCATCTAACGACATACTCGGCCACGTCTTTCTTCATGCCGGCCCAAAAGTAAACTGTCTTCATGTCTTTGTACATCTTGTCCCACCGGGATGAATGGTCATCTTCGAATGATGTGCTTCGTCAAGAATAGTCTTCCTTAGGTCATCGTCTTTTGGTACACAAAGTCTACCATCCCTACGTAACCAACCCTTATCATCTAGGGTATACCTACGGAGATAGCTTGATGACTCCCCTCCTTTGAGCTTTTCTACTAACTCAACTAACTGTGGGTCGTCTCGCTGTGCCTCGCCAATCCGTCCCAAAAGCGTAGGTCTGACCTCCAAGGATGCTAGCAAACCGGGTACGAAGTCAACGGAAGGTCTAAAGTCAAACATCGAAATGAATTCTAAACTTTGCCGCTCAACAAACAAAGGACTTAAGGATAATCTTTTTCTACTTAAGGCATCAACCACCACGTTACCCTTGCCAGGGGTATATGCTATCTCAAAGTCGTAGGACGTTAAGAACTCCATCCACCTTTGCTGCCTTAAGTTCAAGTCCTTTTGAGAGAGGTATTTTAAAGATTTGTGGTCAGTGAATAGTTCGAATTTCTCGCAAAGAAGATAATGACGCCAAGACTTAAGCGCGAAAACAATAGCTGCCAACTCTAGGTCATGTGTGGGGTAATTCTTCTCATGCGCTCTCAACTGCCTTCCACCATAGGCTATTACCCTGCCCTCTTGCATTAAGACTGCGCCTAGTCCTGTCCCACAAGCGTCAGTATAAACGGTAAACGGCTTACTCCCGTCTGGCAATACTAAGACTGGGGCTGAAGTCAAAGCTCTCTTCAAATGCTGGAACGCATCATCACAATCTACGTCCCATGTGAAAACTAGGTTCTTCTTCGTCAAGCGTGTCAATGGAGCTGATATCTTTGCGAAGTCTTTGATAAACTTCCTATAGTAGCCAGCCAACCCCAAGAAACTTCTCACTTCGGTAGCATTTTTAGGAACCTTCCAATCTTGGATGGCCACCACCTGCGCGGGATCTACAGCTATCCCTTCTTTGGAAACCACGTGTCCTAAGAACCGTACTTCCTTCCTCCAAAAGTGACACTTAGAAAATTTAGCTTTAAGCTTATGCGCTCGAAGAGTCTCCAACACTTCCCTAAGATGTAGGGCATGCTCTTCTTCATCCTTAGAAAAGATCAAGATGTCATCTACAAAGACTACCACAAATTTGTTAAGGTACTCCCTAAACTCCCTACTCATCAAATCAACAAAATATGCTGGGGCGTTTGTCAAACCGAAGGGCATCACTAGCCATTCATAGAAACCGTGCGGAGTCCTAAAGGCAGTCTTGTCAGTGCTATCCTCAGCCACTCTCAACTGATGGAAACCAGTGGCTAAGTCCAACTGCGAAAACACTGAGGCGCTAACTAACTGATCGAAGAGATTGTCAATCCTCGGCAGTGGGTGTCTGTTCTTCTTAGTAAGCTTATTAAGTTCTCTATAGTCCACACAAAGTCTAAGGGACCCATCCGCCTTCGTGGCAAATACTACTGGAGCACCCCACTCCGATATACTTCATCTTATGAACCCCTTCTCAAGCAACTCCTTCACTTGCTTACCGAGTTCCCTCCTTTCATGTGGAGCCATATGGCATACTGGCAAAGATACTGGTTTCGCATTATCCACAAGATATATTCGAAAATCTATCTCCCGCTTCGGAGGCAAGCCTTTCACCTCCTCAAACACATCCGAATATTCTCGGACCACTCTAACAGATCGTAGATTTTCCTCAGACGCGTCAAGCGATTCTAGATAACTTAGCATAACTGAATTTATGGGATTACAAAAGATTTCGAGAGTGTTGCCAAGGCGAGTCACGAGCCTAACTATTCTCCTTTCACAATCAAGAACGGCCCCATTTCTGGATAACCAATCCATTCCTAAAATTAGCCCATAGCCCGTGAAGCCCAACACATAAGCATCACATCTAAATTCAACGCTAAGTATGGAAATTTTCAAATCCAAACACATCATAGACAAATAAGCTGAGCCCCCAATTGGATTCGAAACAACTAAGGGATCCTATACTAAACTGGTGTTTAAGTGTAGTGATTCAACTAATGATGTAGAGATAAACGAATGTGATGCGCCCGAATCGAATAAGGTACGGACAGGATGATCAAACAGAAAAACTAAGCTTTCAACAGAAATGGTTCTACCATGTTCTTGCATCGGTGGGACCGCGAGAGCCTCAACTTGTCCCCTTGCCTGCCCTGGTGCCATAAGAGCCTGCACCTGTCCTCCTGAGGTAGCTCCTGCCCTGTGCCCCTTCTTTGGGCAGTCCTTCACTAAATGTCCCGCATCGCCATAATGAAAACAACCTGTCTTCTTTTTCTTTCGGCAATCCTGGCTGAGATGGCCTGGTGTCCTACAGTTAAAACATTTCTTCTTTCCCCTGCCGTTATTGTCTTTACCACCCTTCTTGTTTTACTGTTGTGGTTTCTTCTGATCCCCCTTCTTTTCGGGTGCCTTATCAGCTTTAGCGCTTTTCTCCTCATGCATAAGCGCCATTTCTACTAACTTCTCAAAGGTGGCCCCCATAGGGATGTGGTTCATAACCAACCCTTGCAATGGTTCATTCAAGCCATTCACGAACCTCAGCGCCTTCTTCTCCGGCGTGTTCACTAAGTCCAAGCCAAACCTTGCTAATTGATTAAATTTATTGACATATTCTTTCACTGATGAGCTTCCTTGCTTCAATGTCAAGAACCTTTCCATATATAGATTTTCTTCCGCCCTTGAGAGAAACTTTGCCTCGAACCTACGTCTGAAATCCACCCAAGAGTCAACAGGACGCTCCCCATTAGTGACCTCCCACCAAAACGAGGCCTCTCCCTTCATCAACCAAGCTGCTAAACGAACTCTCTTCCCTTCTTCTACTTCAAAGATTTCTAGCAATTCTTCCACCTCCTTAAGCCAATCTCTAGCTTCCACAAATGTTTCTGACACTTGAAATGGTTTTCCACCCATAGCCTTGAATTCCTTGCACGTCTTTGCAAAAGTATCTACGCGAGGAGGAGGAGGAGGAGGAGGAACGGGTGCAACTGGTGGTGGAGGAACATTGGCTGGACCTGCAGCGGCCCTAGCCTCTAATAACCTCCTATACCATCCTGGTATCGTTACACCGTCGGGTAGACTAAGATCTACAGCCATGCTGAAACGAAAAAGGAAAGATTCAGAATGGAGAATTCGAAAGATAAAGATATGGGCTATTGGGGATTATGTTTTTTTTCCTTAAAAACTTTTCTCTTTAAATTTCTCATTAAAACATGTTTTCGAAAGCACTTCTTCCAAAAATAACTATTTTTCTAAAGTATTTTTATCTGTTCTGGTAACCTTAAGCTCTGATACCACATGTAACACCCCACGTCCATTAATGTCACTCACAAAGGGAATGCATTAACTTCCATGGAGGTTATAAGTGAATATAGAACAGAAAAATTACAACAAGACAGATAATAAATAGTACTTGGAAATCTAAAACTTCATTTTATTGCAGCGAAAATTAAACATGTTTGTTACATCATAAAACCAAGTACAATATCCATCTTCATAAAAACAAAATACATAATCCCATTACATAAATAGCCATAAAAAGATAACAAGCTGGACTTTACTTCAATGGTCCAAGCTTTCCAAGAGAGATGAAGCAATTTAATCAAACTCCACTAGAACTGGGCCCAACCTGAGGACTTGGAGGGGGAAAAAGGATAGAAATAGAGGGGGTCAGACATAAAGTCTGGCGAGTATGATAATTCTAACAATACTACTATCAAAATAACTAGACTAAGGCATAAGCTGGAAGACAAGTAAATGTCTATGAATTCTTAGGAAGATAAAGATAGCGTTTAAGATAACGTTAAAGATAACAGTAAAGGCACACGTAATTACTAACGAATGATTGCTACACTGCACCGCACATTACTACACTGCACCACACCAGTCACCCTATTGTTTGATCCCACTTGCTTCACACAGAAACCTTATAAATAGCCTTACGTACCCCTAGCTGACTACATAGGTGCCGTCTGCCCCTATCTCCACTAGGTGTAACCCACTACCCACTTTCGATCGGCTCCCTACTCGTAGATACCCGTGCTGGCCCCACAGTGGGGTGTATCACTCCCTAAAGTGGCAACCCGATACAACTTGAGAATGCACGGCTTATACCTACACGATGCAACAACGTCTTACCTACCAGCCCAGGTCCACACACGCTTATGAAACCCGTTGGACATACGTTGCCACCGCTCCCCGTTTTGGCCTCTTACAGTCAAACCCAACATGCGTGTCCCGTCCTCGACTTGGGTCGAGCCCACAAAGATACGTTTGGGATACTGGTCGAAATGGGCCCCCACAAGCTACCCACCTAAGCTTGTCACTAGTATATCCCACTTAACCCTCTTAGTCATGTTCATTTACATGTGTGTTTGGTTAAGTCTTACTAATCGTATTTCACATGCCACTAAGGGCACCCCCTAGATTCCTCATGCCACCCAAGGCACCTACTTAACACCCATGTCCCACCTTACATGTTTATCTGGTTAAGTATTTCTTAATTCATTCAGGCCATAACCTCATAAAGACCTCTCACATTAGACTGGCATTTATGGCAGCTGGATTTGCCGGGCAGGTCCGGGCAGTCTTACATCATAAAAGAGTCTAACCTCATGTCTTTACAACCGTTATGCTTTAGTTTAGGCCTAGGACCTCTCACATTGGGCTGACATTTGTGACCACTAGATTTGTCGGGCGAGTCCGGGCAAGTTTACGTCACAAATGAGTCCAACCTCGTGTCCTAAGCATTGATTAACACTTAAAATCTTTTACCCTAGTTTTAATAATTCCCTATTCAAATTATTAATTAAGTCAACTTTTAATTATGTCCATAATTGACTCAATTATGGCCATCCACTTATGGCATGCAAAATCATATCAATTGCACCCCAACTTTTTAATATTAAATCCTTAATATTACCCCTACCCCACGTTTATACGTTCACTAATTCAACGCATAATATAGGCTAGACTTGTATAGTCTAACACCTTGCACAAAGATAAATTATCACAACATATAGACAATTAAAATAAATCTAATCATAATAGGGGTGAAACTTGCATAAACTACACATGTTAAGGATCAAAAGGTGTCAACTTGTTAAATGTCTCAATTTACATGATATGATCATAGCCCAAATCTATACATAAACTTGCATATGGGGTTTTTAGGCAACATAATGATGGTGTGAACTAGCATAGGATATCACATATGTCATAGCATAATTCTAGATGTCATAATAGATGTCTTGGCATATGTTCATAACTTTTCTAATCAATCTAACTTGCATATGTGACTTGTCATATAGATCAACATAACCCAAACATGATGATTTAATTAATATGAACTAACTAGCATAGATGGTAACATCATGGCCTTTTTAACATGTATGATTCATCACAACTTAGCATAGAAACTTTCAACATACATAACATCATCATAGCATGATTTACAACATATAAGATATCATCATCACATAACATTAGATTTACAATATACATGATAGCAAAAGGGATTTACAACAACATATATGATAATTCACATCATCTACTCATAATCCATTCATAACTCAACCTAATTAAAATGATAATAATCTTGTTAAGATCATCATACTCACAATTTAGAGAAGAAAAGAGAGAGTTTTGCTTTGCTTTCGGGTTGAGAGAATTAGAATTGAATTTGCTTTTCTTCTTTCTTAGTTGGCGGCGGCTCCATTGATTTCCATGGCGATGGTAACTATTCTATTTTAATTAGGTTTAGGGTTAGCATTAGGATGTATTTATAGGTGTAGGAAGTTATTTAGGACCATTAGATTAACCCTGAACCATGAGAAACAATCAAATGCAAAATCTGCATTTGAGCGAATCGGCCCACGGGTTGACAGCCAAACACCCTGGATTAACCCCTAATCGACCCAGCGGGGCTTGGGTCGACCTCAAAAATGGGCCGGTTCGGTTATTCCCCCTCCCAATTCGCTATTTTGAACTTTTTCGCATATTTATTTATTTAATTTTAATTTATATATATATATATATATATCAATATATATATATATTTCTCTAGGCAACCCATTTCACTTAATTCTTTTCTAAAAATTAAGTATACTTTAATTTGTGAATTTTAATGTTATAAAATTACGGGGAGTTACATGAGGAGAGAAATTCTAGGATGATCGGAAATCAGTTTTAGGGTAAAATCAAATGGTGGAGGCGACCGGAGAGGATGAGGTTCGGCATGGCGATGCTGTAGGGTACAAGTAATATAGGAAAAATACGATTTGAATTTTCTAATGGGTAGATTTTGAGTTTGGGATCAGTTTAGGGTTCTTGGTGGCTGTGAAATGGGGTAACTTTGTCGATGAACTGCTCTGTTACGGAGGCGTCGAGTGGTGTCAAACTTGGTGAGGAGGTCGAGACACCAGCAGGCTTCACTTCGGTGAAGTTTGAGCTCGATCGAACTAAGGTGGTGGCGTGATGAGGCAAAGGGGTCATGGGGTTTGGTTCATTTTGTTATTGCGTTTAGGGTTGGATACCTAGATTTCTCCAGGAATGATCAGAGCGGCGATGGACGGAATGGATGAGGTATTGAGGTGGAGTTACACAGGCGGGGGTCGTCGTGGCAGTTAGAGGTTGTAACACCCCGTATGTTGAATAACTTGTTATAATATAAATCGGGGCAGAATTAAATTTTAAGATCTGAATCAGGGGAAACAGGCTATGCCATTGCGTTCGTCTCGGAAAAATACGCGAAATAGAGTCCGAGTTTTCGAAAATCGGAGTCCGTATGACCCAGTTAAGGCCCGAAGAAGTTTTCAGAAAATTCAAATATCGAAAAACAGATTTCAAATGCAGAAATGGAGCTAGGCGGGAAAATTCCCGCCAGCCACCCCAAGTCGACTGGGGAGTCGACTTGGGAGTCGACACAGCTGGACCTAAGTCGACTGCCCTGTCGACTTGGGAGTCGACACGGGTGGCCGGGCAGTTTTGCCTGGTGCACCATTTGAGTGAGTTGGTCAGGTTTTGGGCTGTGTTTGGTGGCTTGTGACGAGATCTGATGGCTCTAAACTATCCTAGGGTTAATCCTATGGCCTAAAACACTTCACTAATCTATAAATACACCCTAAGACTATCCTAATCCATACTAAAAATAGATACAATGCCATCATGCCGTCAAAATGCAACTTAGAAGGAGCCTCCACAAATTAAAGAGGAAGATAGCTTCTCAAATCAACTTCTAATCAACTCTAGCAACTTAATCTTCTTCATAGGATTGCTAATCAACAAGTTGTAAGTTTCTATGCCTTTAGCAAGCAATTGCTAAACTAATTATGATAGGATATAATGAGGTTATGGTTATGTATGTGGATCAATGCAAGTTATGTTATCATATGCTATGTGTTCATGATGCTAGTTATGCAAGTTTTATGCTATATGTTCATGATGCTAGTTATGCAAATCACTATGATAAACATTGATCCATTATGACACCATGATATGCAAGTTTGGTGTTTGATTATATGCATGTTCATATATGACATGTTATGCAAGTTTGGTGTTTGATTATATGCAAGTTCATATATGACATGGTATGCAAGTTTGGTGTTTGATTATATGCAAGTTCAAATATGACATATTATGCAAGTTTGGTGTTTGATTATATGCAAGTAACATGTGCAAGTTTACACCTTTGTATGATATGCATACATATGCAAGTTTACCCCTTTGTATGTCACGCATATATATGCATGTTTACCCCTTTTTATGATGTGAATAACATATGCAAGTTCATCCCTTTTTAGACCTATGACATGTATGCAAGTTTATCCCTTTATGATGGGTCTATGACATGAACATCTATGCAAGTTACCCTCTTTATGACATATGTGATTCATGCAAGTTTGGGTTGGTTATTTATGCTAGTTGGGTTTGATGCTATGGTCATATATGCAAGTCGACACCTTTAAAACCCATGTTGATGCTAATGTTATGCTAAGTTGAACCCATTGTATTTGTGATGAATCTTCCCTTTTAAGTATGTCATGTTAGCGTATTACGTGGGGAACGATGGGGTTAATATTCATGTTAACAAAATTGTGGTGAAATTGGTATGATGTGGCATACCATAAGTGGATGGACATAATTGAGTCAATTATGTATATCATTAAATTGGAATTAATTAGGGAGAATTAATTCAAAATATGGGGGTGATTAATTAGGTGTAATTAATCGACTAAGACACGAGGTTGGACCCTTTTGTAGCATAAGACTGCCCGGACCCAACGGGCAAATCCAGCGGCTACAAATGATTGGCCCAATTTGAGAGGTCTTAGGCATAAACTAAATACGTGACAAGTGTAAAGACACGAGGTTAGACTCTGTTATGGCGTAAGGTTGCCCGGACCCGACCGGCAAATCCAGCTGCCATAAAAGACAGTCTAATGTGAGAGGTCTTTACAAAGGTTACGTTCTTAATCAATTAAGAAACACTTAACCAGATAAGCATGTAGTGGGGCATGAGGGGTTAAGTGGGTGCCTTGGGTGGCATGTGGAAATCAAGTAAGTGCCTTGGGTGGCATGTGGAAATCTAGTGGGTTGCCTTGGGTGGCAATAGAAAATACGATTAGAATACTTAACCAAGTGGAAACATGTAATTAAACATGATTAAAGGGTTAAGTGGGATGCACTAGAAAGAGACAAGCTTAGGTAGGTAGCTTGTGGGGGCCCATTTCAACCAGTAACCCAAAACGTATCTTTGTGGGCTCGACCCATGTCGAGGACGGGACACGCGAACTGGGCTTGACTATAAGAGGCCAAAACGGGTTAGCGGTGGCAACGCAAGTCCAACGGGTTTCATATGCGTGTGTGGGCCCGGGATGGAAGGTAAGACGTTGTTGCATCATGTAGGTATAAGCCGTGCACCATTGGTTGTATCGGGTTGCCACTTTGGGGAGTGATACACCCCACTGTGGGGCCAGCACGGGTATCTACGTTAGGGAGCCGATCACTTGGGGAGTAGTGGGTACACCTAGTGGAGATAGGGGCAGACGGCACCTATGTGGTTAGCTAGGGGTACACGAAACTACTAGTTAAATTTTCTACGTCCTTGGGTGGGATCAACCTTTAAGTAGGAATGACTGGTGTGGTGCAGTGTAGTAATTACCCTTGGGTGGGTAGATGCGTCTTTACCGATATCTTAGTTCATCCTATGTCTAGTTAGCTGCTTAGTGTAGTCATTTATCCCCAGTCATTACCGTACCAAGTTTATATCATACCCTAATTACTTTAATGATTGTATTGTTAAAGTTATAGGACTCGCTCAGACTTATGTCTAACCCCGTTGTTTTTATCTTTTTTCCCAACCCTCAGGTTCTCAGAGTGGGCCTAGCACTAGTGGGCTTTGATCAGATTGCTTTATCTATCTTTTGGAGCTTGGACCGTTGATGTAAAGCTCAGCTTATCTTTTCTATTATGGCTATTAGTTATGTAGTGGGATTATGTACTTATGTTTTATCAGGATGGATATTTAGTACTTGACTCTTGTTTAGTTGGTTTTGGGTATTGTAACCAAACATGTTTATCTTCTGTTGCACTGAAATGATGTTCTAGATTTTCAAGTATTATTTATATCTGTCTTGTTGTAATTTTTCTGTTCTATATTCACTTAAAATACTCCACCGAAGTTGAGGCATTCCCTTAGTGAGTGACCTTAGCGGGTGTGGGGCGTTACAGAGGTGGACTGGGTGTGGTGTACACGTACACCGTGTACATGGGTGTGTCAACAAGAAGAAGAAGGAAGGTGGTACTTGGAAAAACCAAGGGAAACGGCAGTGATCAGCGTGTAAATGGGATGTGGTACTTGGCACAAGAAAAAGTGGCACATGGCAAAGGAGTTGGTACTTGGTACTTGGCAAAAGGGAGAGGTGGTACTTGGCAAGGAAGGGGGATTGGGCCAAAGAAGTTTGGGCCGGGTTCTTATTTAAAAAAAGTTTTAAATAAAAATGGAAATATAAAATAAAGAAGTAAAATAAAAATAAATAAAAGAGATGTTAAATTTAATAGGATTTAAGAAGGAAAGAACCCAAACATTTTGGGCGATGGAAGGAAGGACATGGGACGAGAAGTAAATCGTAGTAGCTTGACTTAGAAGGTTTAACAAGTTAAAAATCAAACGGAAGGGAAATAATAAAATAAAAATAGAAATGAGTATAAATTAAATTATTAATGTTTGTTAGAAATAAAAAGGCAATTTACAAGAAGGACAAAGATACAAAGTGCAAATAATTGTCGTGTAAACAAGCTAACGTTTTTGAATGAAGTACCGTGTGTGAAGCACACGCTTTAGTTGTTCATTTAGAAAAGATAGTCAATTGTCTGGATTTAAACAGTACAGACATATACAAATTCTGTTGGTTGAAGCTCATAAATAAAGGGTAAATAAAATGAATTATACTTAATCTAGTTCATTTTAAACTGATAACTATTTCTTTAAAGAAATGTTTGAGATCAAATGAATATTGAAATATGTTCCTTAAATATCGACTAACCGTAAAAGACACTACGTAAATAGTTTCGAAGAGGCCGGAATTATATTCCACTTCGATTCGAATTATACGTCGTGTATCAGAAATATTTAAGATAATTGAAGACGGAGATATGCAAGGACTATTTTGTTTTACAGAATAGTGTCTTCGGTTTATCCAGTCCCAGGACAACTTGTATGGACGAATGTCTGACAGAGTATTTCCAAAGGGATCGTACGTTGTTTTCTTCAAACATACCAGTTGCTGGCACAGCAGGGAAACTTCTTTATCCGGATAACCAGAGTATTTTTGTGGAAATCAATTTGTGATTTTTGATGGTTTTGACAATGTGACATTCAAAGTGAATGGTGACCAGATGTTTTAGAAGATAACGTAGCCTCAAGCCTCACAATCACGAAAAGACAGAAATCGGGCAGGCAGCATGGCTAGGTGGGTCATACCCAAGCAAGGTGTATTATCACCATCAAGAGAAATTCCTTTTTGTCTTCTTAATCTATATTTCGATGCTGCAGCTTTCGGGACGGTTGGCTAGCTACCACCGTGGGGTGATAATATGTTCGCTACACTCAAGCTAAATGAGTGGGCGGTCATGTGTGGCCGGGTTGCAAGATGTTCTTGTTGAACCCCAGTGTATCCCCTCTAGAGTACATTGATCGGCAGGTGGTCCCATACCTTGTCTGTTGGAATCCAATCTCCAATAAGAGCCTGCAGTTTTTGATTTTATATTATATATGTGGAGTGTGAGATGCAAGCGTTCCACTAGATGGTTACTTATTTGATAAAAACTATTATATTATCAGAGTATTTTGATATCAAAATCGATTTGGGTTATAGTAAGGTAAAAACCATCCATGTTTATGCGTGGGTTGGTCTTACTATTATCTTTTCTTTCGAAAGGATTTCTAAAGTTAAATCAATCAGTTCTCATAAGAGAAAAGCCCCGTTCCATATTTGCAATTTGTTTTAAAATTATTTACTCATACCAATCCCTTGACTGACCCATATTTTATTTTTCTATGTTTTCCTAAACTCTTGGGTACTCATAACAATTGTTATGGATAGACAAGTGATCCAGGTAATAAGTGGCAACCTTTGGAGTATTTTGGACCAGAAATCATGGAGTTGGCTTGGTAGTTCTATCCATTCCTAAGTATGAAGTTTGTATATTGTGATGGGCTAGTACCATGTAAAATGTATTATATGATGTAACAGACTCTGAAATGTAATATATTATGTGATTTTTTTTTTAAATTCCGCTATGAGATTTTGATGTTCTTGTTTAGTTTTATTCTCTATCTATTTCTATATCTTTATTAATGACATGACTTCCGAGGTCATCGAAAGTCGAGCCATTACAGTGGTATTAGAGCATAAGGTTGACTGAATACCTAGGCTCTGGGTGAGTATTGAGAGATCATATTTGAAAATTTAAATATTATATATATATATATATAATTAGTATTGATCAACTCAAGATATTGACTTGAGTTACTTTTAAAATATCTCCCGATTAGGTATCAATTATAAAACTGTTATAATCAGAGTTCTCATGGAAGAAGAGGTCGAGGAGCAAGTAGAACAACCACAACAACCAATGGAAGGAGTCAAATGAATTAGAGTCGACCTCAGGATAAGTTAAATGGAGTTAAGTTGAATCAGAAGGGTGTTAAGTGTAAATTAATATAAGAAATTGAATAATAAAGTTGAATAGTAAAATAGAGTTTCAAAGTATAAATTGGATTGAAAACGAGTTTGCCGTGACAGGTTAATTTGTAATTTAAAATTTTACACTTAAAATTAATATATAGGATTCATTTTGAATTAGAATTCTTTGAAACTAAAATTATATTTTGAGTTCTAATTAAATTAGTAAGAAGTCCATCTAGAAGGTGTGATAAGTAGTTATGGATGTGTGATTAACTTTAGTTAGAACTGAAATCTACTCGTTACTCGTAAATTTCGGGGACGAAATTCTTTTAAGGGGGATGGATAGTAATGTCCCGATTTTTAACCGATTTTGTTTAATAATAAACATTGATTTATTGATGTGTTAATTACAATAAAATGAAATAAATCAGTGTATAAACGTAGGTTAAATAACTTTTATCTTAAACTATGTATGAATGTATATATGTGAACATAACAAGTAAATATTTCTTTTTGTTGTAATTAGAACTCGATATTTAATTTCTTAAGAAAATTTAGATAACTTTTAAAAGTTAATCTTATATATGATGTGAAAACATACGTAAAGACATATGTTTAAACCCATACGACATGTATGTGTATGTATAGTATAAAACTAAGTCTAGTTTTAATATAGATACAAGGTTTCTCTTCTAATCTAATTGTTCGTGCTACCTTTAAAAACAAGAAAGAAGATTCAAAAGCGTTTATTAATCTTTTAAAATTTATAAGCATAAGCATGTCATTAAAACATGTGAAAAATATACATGTATACATATTGGACATATGTTTTAAAGAACTCAACTTTTATAGGACATGTAAATATGTATAACAAAAGACATTTCTATTTCCAAATGCCACTACAGGTTAACCTTTACTACATATTAAAACAACAAAAGAAGTTGAAACATTTATGTGATTCAAAATTTCAAATGCCGCAAGTCAAAAAGGAAAGATATGGTTGAATATATCGTCAACCAAGAGTACAAAGTTTTAATGAGATGTGGTATGGAAACATCACTTTGAAAGATAATGCCATGCTGGGAAATGCAAGTGGATGTACTATTAACACTAGCCTAGCTCCTAAGGGTTGTTGCTAATATATATAAACAAACCACTAATTTTTTTTTTATTTGAAACAAAGACAAAGCAATGAAAAGACAAATCATAATATCTTTTAAATAATTCGAAAGCAAGTCATTTAATAGATATGGCCATGATAATATATAATGTGAGCAAAAGTACAAAATAGGGTGTATTTATATTCAAGTTAGCATGTGATTTCCAAGTCGAAAAAGAAAATCTGAAGCCAACTGTGTTGTACTATCTTACTTTAAGTCTGTATGGTAAAAGATACTACATGCATTTAATGAAATGAATTGTTTAATACTAATTTATGCCTATAAATACAATCATAACCCATACACTTCTCATGGAAAACAATCAAACTAGAGAGAAATAATTTGGTCTATGAAGCAGCAGTTTTCTAAGAAACAGAGAAGGGAAAACCAATGAATAAACTCTTTCTTTTTTTCATTAAAAACATCACTGATTGAACTACAAGGATATGTATGCAATTATTGTACTTATTTAATTGTTTAAATCATATAAGACATGTGATAGCAAACTGATATGAAATTTCTGGGAATGGAAGAACTGTGAGTAAACTAAACTTGTTAAATCTTTATTTTAAAGTTTTCTGTTTATAAGCTAATATTGGTGTAAAACTGTGTATGTATCATTTTGCTGAAATGTTTAAAAACCAATATAGGAAAATGAAATTGTCTGATAGTAAACTCTTTTCATTAAAACCAGCATTTGATTAAAATAACAATATATGAATGCCATTAAAGTATTATCAACTTACTTAAATCATGACTGAGAATCTTGTAAAACATTTGATAGCAAACTAGTATTGATTTCCTAAGAATGGTAGAAGAACGGTAGAACTGTATAACTCCCTGTCTAACCCTCTGAAATCTTCGTTTAACTAACAATGTATGTTTTTTCAGTTGCATAAATTGTATATAGGTTTGTGTATAAAGTGTATCATTCATGATACTGGCATGTTGATGTTATGATAGTGGGAACTGATAAACACCCTATATATATCATTTAAAACTCTACATACAGGGAAACTCAACTCACCCCTTTGTGTATAAAATCCATAGTGTGGATTTAAACAAGTTTAACATTTCATTTATACATAAAATCATAAATATATATTCATAGTTTAAGGTAAAAATAGTATAAATGTGCATATCTTTGGATATAAACAAGTCCCATGTAACCCAATTTAAAACACAGAAATTCGATTAATATAAAGTCATATCTTAGATATACGAATGAAATCGTATGAAGAAATGATGAATTTTAATAGTAATTTCATGATTTTTAATGGTGTGCAAGGAGAGAAATGCTAGGATGATCGGAAATCAGTTTTTGGGTAAAATCAGGTGGTGGAGGCGACCGGAGGGGATGAGGTTTGGCATGGCGATGCTAGAGGGTACGGGTAATATAGGAAAAATATGATTAGAATTTTCTAATGGGTAGATTTTTCGTTTGGGATCTTTCTAGGGATTTTGGTCGTTGTGAAATGGGGTAACTTTGTCGATTAATTGCTCTGTGATGGAGGCGTTGAGTGGTGTCAAACTTGGTGAGGAGGTCGAGACACTAGCAGGCTTCACTTCGGTGAAGTTTGAGCTCGATCGAAATAAGGTGGTCGCGTGACAAGGCAAAGGGGTCATGGGGTTTGGTTTGTTTTGCTATCATATTTAGGGTTGGATACCCAGATTTCGCCAGGAATGATCAGAGCGGTTGTGGATTGAGTGGATGAGGTATTGAGGTGGAGTTACACAGGCGGGGGTCATCGTGGCAGTTACTGGTGGACTGGGTGTAGTGTACCCGTGCACCGTGTACATGGGTGTGTCAGCAAGAAGAAGAAGGAAGGTGGTACTTGGAAAAACCAAGGGAAACGACAGTGATCAGCGCGTAAATGGGATGTGGTACTTGGCATAAGAAAAAGTGGCACTTGGCAAAGGAGTTAGTACTTGGTACTTGGCAAGGAAGGGGGATTGGGCCAAAGTAGTTTGGGACGGGTTCTTATTAAAACAAGATTTAAATAAAAATGGAAATATAAACTAAAGAATTAAAATAAAAATAAATAAAAGTGATGTTAAATTTAATAGAATTTAAGAAGGAAGGAAGCCAAAAATTTTGGGCGATGGAAGGAAGGACATTGGACGAGAAGTAGATCGTAGTAGCTTGACTTAGAAGGTTTAACAAGTTAAAAATCAAATGGAAGGGAAATAATAAAATAAAAATAGAAAAGAGTATAAATTAAATTATTAATGTTGTCAAAAATAAAAAGACAATTTACAAGAAGGACAAAGATATAAAGTGCAAATAATTGTCGGGTAAACAAGCTAACGTTTTAGAATGAAGTACCATGTGCAAAGCACACGCTTTAGTTGTTCATTTAGAAAAGACAGTTAATTGTCTGGATTTAAATAGTACAGACATATACAAATTCTGTTGGTTGAAGCTCATAAATAAGGGGTAAATAAAATGAATTATACTTAATCTAGTTCATTTTAAACTGATAACTATTTCTTTAAAGAAATGTTTGAGATCAAATGAATATTGAAATATGTTCCTTAAGTATCGACTAACCGTAAAAGACATTACGTAAATCGTTTCGAAGAGGCCAGAATTATACTCCACTTCGGTTCGAATTGTACGTTGCGTGTCAGAAATATTTAAGATAATTAAAGACGGAAATATGCAAGGACTAATTTGTTTTACAGAATAGTGCCTTTGGTTTGTCCAGTCCCAAGACAGCTTGTATGGATGAATTTCTGACAGAGTATTTCCAAAGGGATCACGTACGTTGTTATCTTCAAACGTACCAGTTGCTGGCACAAAAGGGAAACTTCTTTAGCCTGACAACCAGAGTATTTTTTGTGGAAATCAATTAGTGATTTCCGATGGTTTTGACAATGTGTCATTCAAAGTGAATGGTGAATAGATGGTCTAGAAGATAACGTAGCCTCAAGCCTCACAACCAGGAAAAGACAGAAATCGGGCAGGCAGCATGGCTAGGTGGGTCATTCCCAAGCAGTGTGTATTATCACCATCTAGAGAAATTCCTTTTTGTCGTCTAAATCTATATTTCGATGTTGCAGCTTTCGGGACGGTTGGCTAGCTACCACCGTGGGGTGATAATATATTCGCTACACTCAAGCTAAATGAGTGGGCGGTCATGTGTGGCCGGGTTGTAAGACGTTCTTGTTGAACCCCAGTGTATCCCCTCTAGAGTACACTGATCGGCAGGTGGTCCCATACCTTGTCTGTTGGAATCCAATCTCCAATAAGAGCCCGCGGTTTTTGATTTATATTATATATGTGGAGCATGAGATGTAAGCGTTCCGCTAGATGGTTATTTATTTGATAAAAACTATTATAATATCAGAGGATTTTGATATCAAAAGTGATTTGGGTTATAGTAAGGTAAAAACCGTACATGTTTATGTGCGGGCTGGTCTTACTATTGTCCTGTAACAGCCCGCATTTTACGTATCGGAAGATCGTAAAATATTTTTATTTCATTCCCTGAGGGTTGAATCATTCTCATCTTTTGATATGTTGCTTATGGGGATGTGTGACATGTCCATAATTTTTACCGATTTTGTTTGTGACCGTTTTGCCCCTGTTAGTCTTGTACTGGGCATAACTTTTGACTCAGGTCGAATCAGAGGGTGAGACCTGTGCCATTGGAAAGGAATTGATGATTCCCTTTCCGTAGAGTGGTTACATTAAGGATTTGGTTCAGCGGTTTGGGAGAAATCGTTGTTTTAAGGTTTTTTAGTTGGTTGTTCAGGTTTTGGAAGGCTAATGGGCTGATTTAGAGAAGGCCAATTAGAGGGTGGGTGGAGACTATAAATAGGGGGTAAGGGGTATGGAGAAAGGTTGGCATTTTCCATTCTCTTATGGGGAGGCTTTGATCTCCTTCTTCCTCTAACACCTTTCCACCATTAAAATTCCAAAATCCAAGGAGGGAAATCGAAGATCTACACCATAAGAGGCTAGATCTACATCGTCTCAAGGGCGAATTCGTCGGATTGAAGAGTTTGATTCGAAGTGTTCGCTGTCCGGATTGCGTTTTCATTGCTTTTGCTTAGATTTGGATAATTGGTGAGTGATTTACATCTCTCATTCGGATGCATGCAAGTATATGGGTCTTATGTTGTTAATTTCATCATTTCCATGTTATTTTCCTTAGATCCACACCATGCTAAGTCCATTTTATATATGAATCACCTTAGGATCTGATCTAGATAATTTAAATGGTTAATTTTATGATTTTTCTCAAGATTATGCAAGTTAGATTCATTTTTATGTTCACATGATTCATTTATCATGTTTTGGGAAATTTATGTGTTTCGATGGAAATTGTTAGATTGATGATATTGTTGGTTGCATAACATGTTTGTGATTGCGTTTGGATGAATCGGATAAGCTGGTTTCGTCGGATTCGTCGTTTGGCGAAGTTTTGGTCGAAATCGGAGTCGAATTGGAGATGTGCAGGTTTCTGGTCGTCCTGGAGCTGGTCGGTTTAAGCTGGTCGGTCCAGAAGGAGCAGAAGTGTTTCTGGTCTGTTTCAGATGGTGGCATTCTGGTCGGTTTTGGAGCTAGTCGGGTCGGTTGAGGCGGTCTGATGGCTCTGGTCGGTCCAGAAGGGTCTGGACTGAGGTGGTCGGTCACGTTATGGCTTGGGGAGCAAGTCAGGGAGCTGGTTGGTTGGAATGGAGGCATCGGGGTCGGTTTTGATTGGTCGTTCTGGAGCAATGCTGGTCGGTTTTGACTGGTTGTTCTGGAGCAATTCTGGTCGGTTTTGACTGGGTCTTGGAGCTGGTCGATTTGATCGGTCCAGAAGGCTGAGGAGGGAGTGGTTGGCTCAGGAGGGTCCTGGTCGGTCCAGGAGGAGCAAAGGGAGGTCTGGACGGTCCAGGGGGTCCGATCGGTCTAGAAGTACCGGAAGAGGTCTGGTCGGTCCAGAATGGGTCTGGTCGGCATTTCTAGTGGAAATTTCTGATTGGACACTTCTAGTGATGACGTAACTTCGAGGTGATTCAAGTAGGAAGACTCGAAGTGATGAATGTGTTCGTTGATCAAGGTGGAACAACGAATGCGGAGACAACTCAAAGGTCATGAGTTGGTGGATAATGGCTGCTCGAGAAGGTTGCTTGAGCTATGAAACATCGTCAAGGTTGGACGATTAGAGATGCGAAGGCCGAGAAGTCATCGTTGTCGTAAGTTCTAGCAGGCTCAAAGCAGGGGTATGATGGGTATCGTTGAAAGGCCCAAAAGACCGGTTGTTGGTCGAGTACCCTGGGTCTTTCTGGTTGGGGAAAGGCCTAGTGTCAAGGTTGGACATTGCCAAGGTTGTGCATATGGAGTTCATGCTAGAACTGGGGTTATCATTAGCCCTTGACATATGGCAAGGTTGGCCGTCATACGAGAATGATGGTTTCGAAGCAGGATTGGCGGTGATAGCCAGAGTCGGTTATGGATGATTGTTTGCTTCTGTTTGTACTATCTCACATAGATTATCCAAAGTCGAGGGAGATGTTCTTTGAGTGCTTAAGTGATATTGGTTTAGGCCTCTGGCGAGGGTACTTGAGGAATGTTAAACTCGATTAGGGTTGTCTGTGTGAGACTTATATAATCTGCATGTTATGTGTGTTCTCTATGATTGAATGGGTGTTTTGGTTGCTATGGATGAATGGTTGAAATGCTTGGTGTAAAGGCTATCACTGTCTGATGTGGGGAAGATAAGGTTGAGTTCTTCTCTGGTGATGTGGGTAGATAAGTTGTTCATTTACCCATTCTCATATGCTTTCTTATTGAAGTTTGTTAGCTGTATTATCGCTCACTAAGACTATTGTCTGACTCAAGGTTTTATGTCTCCTCTTATTACCTTGGGTTGTTCGTCCGGTTGTGGATGGGCAGACTAAGTAGCAGGTTATAAGTAATGGAGCTTAGTGATACGAGGAAGCTGAGCGATGACGAGCAGGAGGCTGGCGTACCAGTTTTATCCTATCTAGTATTTCTGTTTCCGCTGTTTGAGCTGCTTGAGAGTTGTAGTGAGGCCTTATGTACAAACTTGGATATCAGTTGGATAATCTTTCTGGATGTTGAAAGAGTTTCAAAAGTTTGCTATATGATACCTCATTAGTATCACCTGTTGTATATGTTCTATTATATTTTATCCTTGCGCTGTGAGTTCTACGACAGGTTTCGATGTGTTCACTTACTATGATGATCGTCCATAGCAGCCTGGCACGCCTTTCAGCGCATTATTCCTCTTGTTTAGTGCGGGGGTTATGGGCGGTCGTCACATTTGGTATCAGAGCTCTGGTCAACGATTTTGGCCAAAGTTCAAAGACGTAATTGCGTATGAGGGACGTATTTGTAGATTTCAGTTGGATGTTACTATATATATTAGCATATATAGTAGTAGCGGTTGTATTCTTTTAGCAGTTTTCTTGGAAGTGGCTAACTATTCTAAATTTCAGATTTAGAATGAGTAGACGACCATCAAGGCACGCTGCTAGGAGAGCTATTACTGGAGGGGGAAATGGTGGTGAGCCAGATTACCCGGCCATGTTTGAAGCCATGGCAGAAGCAATTATGCGAAGGGTACCCGCTCCAGTGGCGGCCACGGTAGATGTAGGGGTGCGAGTTCCTAGAATAGATTTTGCAAAGAGTGCAAGGACTTTATATCTCTAGGAGGGAAACCATTCAAGGGAACTGAACCAGCTGAAGAGGTTCAGAGGTGGATGGATTCATGTGTTCGAATCTTTGGAGACTTGGGTATTGAAGATGCAATGAAGAGAAAGCTTGCATCAAGGCAGCTGCAAAGCAGGGCCATGGAATGGTGGAATTCTGTTATACTCGAGACTCCGGAAGAGGAGATTTCATGGGAGCAATTCCAAGCTAAGTTTGAAGCAAAGTTTATCTCCACTGCTTAAAAGTCGGTTCTCTTCAAGAAGTTCATAGAGTTGAAGCAGAATGGCAGATCAGTTCTTGACTATATTTCTGATTTTGAGGCTTTGTCTAGATATGCTCGTTCATACATTGATACGCCCTATCAGAAGAACGAGAAGTTTGTCTTGGGTTTGGATGCACATATTGGGAAGCCACTTGTGGACCATCTTGATGATTCATTTGAAAAGATTGTGGAAAAAGCTATTCGCCATGAGAGCTTGTTTTCCAAGGAAGCAAATGTTGTCGCTGCAACCAAGGAAGCTCAGAAACCACAGCAGAGTGGTAATAAAAAGAGGAAGCAGCAACAACAGAAAGGAAAGGATGGCCAAAAGAAACCCAAGAGTGAGGTAGTTTTCTTTAACTGCCAACAGAAGGGACATTATTCGAATGAGTGTAAGAATCCCAAAGCTGATAAGAAGTGCTTCAAGTGTGGAAAGCCTGGGCATGAGAAGAAAGATTGTCTGGAATCAGCTAAGGGTAAGCAGATTGTTAGGGCATATGCTTTGGATGCTGTGCCATCTTCTTCAAGAGCTCCTACTGCAGAGGAGAAGGGAAAGGGTGTCATGGTGCAAGGTACTTTTTCCGTTAACGGTGTTTCAATTCGAGTGTTGTTTGATACTGGAGCATCACATTCATTCATCTGCAATGAGCTTGTGTGTCGCTTGGGTTTGGAACCCGAGATTTGTGATAGACCATTGATCGTGACTAATCCAGTTGGGGGTTCGTCCAGTTTGTGCATGATTTGTCGTGGTCTAGTATTATCGAGTCATGGTTGCTCTTTTATGTGTGATTGCTTTGTTCTTAACTTCGCTGGGTATGGGATCATCTTGGGCATGGATTGGCTCAAGAAGTATGTAGCAAGGGTGAATTGCGAGAAGCTAGAGGTGAGGGTCGGGGATGTGGAAGGGCGAAAGGTGTTGATTAGATGTAAGCGCGAAGACGGGGCCTTCGTGAGTTATCTATATTCGCTTGGGATTCCACAGGAAGACCTATCATCAGTGCTGATCGCTAATGAGTATGTAGATGTCTTTGACGAGGTCAAAGGGTTGCCGCCGCATCGCGAGATCGAGTTTAGGATCGATTTGGTCGAGGGTGCGAGACCAATTGTTATGCCACTTAGGCAGATGGCGCCTAAGGAACAGCGAGAGTTGGAGGTGAAAGTTAGAGACCTTTTGGGAAAAGTTTTCATTCGGAGGAGTGTTTCCGAGTGGGGTGCACCAGTCGTGTTTGCAACTAAAGCAGATGGCTCGTTAAGGTTGTGTGTGGACTATCGTGAGCTGAACAAGGTGACTAAGAAGAACAAGTATCCGTTGCCAAGGATTGATGACTTGTTCGATCAGCTTCACGAAGCCAAAGTGTTTTCTCAGATGGATTTGGCAACGGGATTTCACCAGTTGAGAGTAGCTAAGGATAGTGTGCCAAAGACTGCTTTTAGGACACCGTTCGGATTTTTCGAGTGGTTGGTGATGCCATTCGGTTTGACTAACGCGCCAGCGTATTTTGTGGATCTTATGAATAGAGTGTTCAGAGATCAGTTGAATAAGTTCGTGCTTGTGTTCATGGATGATATACTGGTTTACTCTAGAAATGTGGAAGAACATAAGACGCACTTGAGAGTTGTGTTAGAGATCTTGCGAAAGCATCAGCTTAAAGCTAAGTTCTCAAAGTGTCACTTCTGGAAGGATGAAGTGAGGTTCTTAGGTCATGTTGTTTCTGGAAAAGGTATAGCGATTGACCCCGCTAAAGTTGCAGCAATCCAGGACTGGGATAGACCTAAGAATGCAACGGATGTTCGGAGTTTCCTTGGATTGGCTGGTTATTACCGAAGGTTTATCAAGGATTTCTCTAAGATGGCTGCACCATTAACATGATTGATGAAGAAGAACCAAGTGTTCGCATGGGATGCGAAGTGTGAACAAGCGTTCGAAATCTTGAAGGAGAGATTGACGAGTGCACCTGTGTTGGCCATTCCAAGTGGGAATGAAGAGATGGTGGTATATACTGATGCATGTGGTACTGGACTTGGAGCAGTGCTAATGCAGAAGGATAAAGTAGTGGCTTACGCAAGTCGACAGCTAAAGCCACATGAGAGAAACTATCCAACTCATGATTTGGAGTTGGCAGCGATTGTGTTTGCTCTAAAGATGTGGAGACATTACCTGTTGGGAGTACGATTCGAGTTGTTTACGGATCACAAGTCGTTGAAGTATCTTTTCTTCCAAAAGGATTTGAATCTTCGGCAGCAACGATGGTTAGAGTTTCTGGCATCGTATGATTTTGGGATAGCCTATACTCCTGGCAAAGGCAATGCAGTTGCAGATGCATTGAGTCGAAGACACGCAAGTTTGGGAGCGATGTTTTCGGAATGGAAGGGCCTCGAGTATTTGGCAAGGTTCGATTTCAGGCCAAGGTGTAAGTTGGAACCTGAAATATTGGCAAGCTTGTCGATAAGGCCTACTCTTATCGAAAGGATTGGTGAGGGCCAAAAGAAAGATGCGAAGCTTGTCGAGTCCATTCAGAAACTGAAACCAGAGGATAAGGAGTTCGAGGTCGACCGAGAAGGCTGGCTTCGAAAGCAAGGACGATTAGTTGTTCCTGATGTCGACGGATTGAGGGATGAGGTTCTGAGAGAATGTCATCACTCGAAGCTAACGATTCATCCCGGTGGTAATAAAATGTATCAGGACATGAAGCGAGTCTACTACTGGGAAGGGATGAAAAGAGATATTGGAAAATTCATTTCCAAGTGTATGAACTGTCAGTTAGTGAAAACTGAACAGAAGAAGCCGAGTGGTTTACTTCAGCCATTAGAGGTTCCTACGTGGAAGTGGGAGCAGATATCGATGGATTTTATCGATGGACTACCTAGAATTAGGGCAGGGAATGAAGGGATTTGGGTCATTGTGGATCGTTTGACCAAAAGTGCGAGATTTATTCCTGTCAAGACGACTAGGACAGCGTCAAAATTGGCTGAGCTTTATGTGAAATGGATAGTTCGATTCCATGGTGTCCCAAAGAGTATAGTAAGTGACCGGGATCAATTGTTCACGAGTGGATTTTGGAAAAGTTTGCAATAAGCTTTGGGAACCGAGTTGTGCTTAAGTACGGCATACCATCCCCAAACTGATGGTCAGACCGAGAGAGTCAACCGAGTTTTAGAAGATCTCCTGAGGGCTTGTGTGTTAGACTTCGGAGGATCATGGGAGGACCATCTACATTTAGTCGAATTTGCATATAATAATAGCTACCAGTCGAGTATTGGGATGGCACCATATGAGGCGTTGTATGGAAGGCCGTGCAATTCTCCAGCTTGTTGGTTAGAAACTGGAGATAAGTTGGTACTTGGGCCCGAGATGATTAGAGAAACCTCGGGTTGTATCAAAATTGTTCGGCAACGAATGAAAGCGGCCCAAGATCGGCAAAAGAGTTACGACGATAAGCGTCGTAAGGATTTAGAATTCGACGTAGGTGATATGGTTTTTGTGAAGATTTCACCGTTAAAGCATATGGTTCGATTCGGAAGTAAAGGGAAGTTGGCTCCTAGGTTTGTTGGACCATTTCCGATAGTCGAGCGAATAGGAAAGCTCGCATATAGGTTGGAGTTACCCGAGAAGATGTCGAGTGTGCATAATGTTTTCCATGTGTCGTTTCTACGAAAGTTTTTGCACGACTCGAATGTGGTGGTATCTCCAGAACAGTATGAAGATTTAGAAGTCGAGACCGCAGTTGCGAAACCTCGTAGGCCACTTCGTGTTGTGGGAAATGATACGAAACAGCTTAGGAGGAAGACGGTTAAGCTAGTCAAGGTACAATGGAGTGAAGATGGCGACGATTGTACATGGGAGACGGAAGAGAGCATGAAGGCGACTCATCCAGAACTTTTCATTGGTAGGACCCTTTGATTGTATCATCGTTATATCGTTGTATCTTGTTGTTGTTTGATAGAATTCCGCGTGCTAGGATAAGGCTATGGATGTATGGCTTGATGGTTGTTAGTTTGGATGATAGGATTGGCTTCTCATGGATGATAGGCATGCGAAATTGTTGTGGTTGCTTGGAATTTCGGGGGCGAAATTCTTAAGGGGGGGAGAATGTAACAGCCCGCATTTTACGTATCGGAAGATCGTAAAATATTTTTATTTTATTCCCTGAGGGTTGGATCATTCTCATCTTTTGATATGTTGCTTATGGGGATGTGTGACATGTCCATAATTTTTATCGATTTTGTTTGTGACTGTTTTGCCCCTGTCAGTCTTGTACTGGGCATAACTTTTGACTCAGGTTGAATTAGAGGGTGAGACCTGTGCCATTGGAAAGGAATTGATGATTCCCTTTCCGTAGAGTGGTTACATTAAGGATTTGGTTCAGCGGTTTGGGAGAAATCGCTATTTTAAGGTTTTTTAGTTGGCTGTTCAGGTTTTGGAAGGCTAATGGGCTGATTTGGAGAAGGCCCATTAGAGGGTGGGTGGAGACTATAAATAGGGGGTAAGGGGTATGGAGAAAGGTTGGCATTTTCCATTCTCTTATGGGGAGGCTTTGATCTCCTTCTTCCTCTAACATCTTTCCACCATTAAAATTCCAAAATCCAAGGAGGGAAATCGAAGATCTACACCATAAGAGGCTAAATCTACATCGTCTCAAGGGCGAATTCATCGGATTGAAGGGTTTGATTCGAAGTGTTCGCTGTCCGGATTGCGTTTTCATTGCTTTTGCTTAGATTTGGATAATTGGTGAGTGATTTACATCTCTCATTCGGATGCATGCAAGTATATGGGTCTTATGTTGTTAATTTCATCATTTCCATGTTATTTTCCTTAGATCCACACCATGCTAAGTCCATTTTATATATGAATCACCTTAGGATCTGATCTAGATAATTTAAATGGTTAATTTTATGATTTTTCTCAAGATTATGCAAGTTAGATCCGTTTTTATGTTCACATGATTCACTTATCATGTTTTGGGAAATTTATGTGTGTCGATGGAAATTGTTAGATTGATGATATTGTTGGTTGCATAACATGTTTGTGATTGCGTTTGGATGAATCAGATAAGCTGGTTTCGTCGGATTCGTCGTTTGGCGAAGTTTTGGTCGAAATCGGAGTCGAATTGGAGATGTGCAGGTTTCTGGTCGTCCTAGAGCTGGTCGATTTAAGCTGGTCGGTCCAGAAGGAACAGAAGTGTTTCTGGTCGGTTTCAGATGGTGGCATTCTGGTCCGTTTTGGAGCTAGTCGGGTCGGTTGAGGCGGTCTGATGGCTCTGGTCGGTCCAGAAGGGTCTGGACTGAGGTGGTCGGTCACGTTATGGCTTGGGGAGCAAGTCAGGGAGCTGGTTGGTTGGAATGGAGGCATCGGGGTCGGTTTTGATTGGTCGTTCTGGAGCAATGCTGGTCGGTTTTGACTGGTCGTTCTGGAGCAATTCTGGTCGGTTTTGACTGGGTCTTGGAGCTGGTCGGTTTGATCGGTCCAGAAGGCTGAGGAGGGAGTCTGGTCGGCTCAGGAGGGTCCTGGTCGGTCCAGGAGGAGCAAAGGGAGGTCTGGACGGTCCAGGGGGTCTGATCGTTGTAGAAGTACCGGAAGAGGTCTGGTCGGTCCAGAATGGGTCTGGTCGGCATTTCTAGTGGAAATTTCTGATCGGACACTTCTAGTGATGACGTAACTTCGAGGTGATTCAAGTAGGAAGACTCGAAGTGATGAATGTGTTCGTTGATCAAGGTGGAACAACGAATGCGGAGACAACTCAAAGGTCGTGAGTTGGTGGATAATGGCTACTCGAGAAGGTTGCTTGAGCTATGAAACATCGTCAAGGTTGGACGATTAGAGATGCGAAGGCCGAGAAGTCATCGTTGTCGTAAGTTCTAGCAGGCTCAAAGCAGGGGTATGATGGGTATCGTTGAAAGGCCCAAAAGACCGGTTGTTGGTCGAGTACCCTGGGTCTTTTTGGTTGGGGAAAGGCCTAGTGTCAAGGTTGGACATTGCCAAGGTTGGGCATATTGAGTTCATGCTAGAACTGGGGTTATCATTAGCCCTTGACATATGGCAAGGTTGGCCGTCATACGAGAATGACGAAGCTGGATTGGCGGTGATAGCCAGAGTCGGTTATGGATGATTGTTTGCTTCATATTGTACTATCTCACATAGATTATCCAAAGTCGAGGGAGATGTTCTTTGAGTGCTTAAGTGATATTGGTTTAGGCCTCTGGCGAGGGTACTTGAGGAATGTTAAACTCGATTAGGGTTGTCTGTGTGAGACTTATATAATCTGGATGTTATGTGTGTTCTCTATGATTGAATAGGTGTTCTGGTTGCTATGGATGAATGGTTGAAATGCTTGGTGTAAAGGCTATCACTGTCCGATGTGGGGAAGATAAGGTTGAGTTCTTCTCTGGTGATGTGGGTAGATAAGTTGTTCATTTACCCATTCTCATATGCTTTCTTGTTGAAGTTTGTTAGCTGTATTATCGCTCACTAAGACTATTGTCTGACTCAAGGTTTTATGTCTCCTCTTATTACCTTGGGCTGTTCGTCCGGTTGTGGATGGGCAGACTAAGTAGCAGGTTACAGGTAATGGAGCTTAGTGATACGAGGAAGCTGAGCGGTGACGAGCAGGAGGCTGGCGTACCAGTTTTATCCTATCTAGTATTTCTGTTTCCGCTGTTTGAGCTGCTTGAGAGTTGTAGTGAGGCCTTATGTACAAACTTGGATATCAGTTGGATAATCTTTCTGGATGTTGAAAGAGTTTCAAAAGTTTGCTATATGATACCTCATTACTATCACCTGTTGTATATGTTCTATTATATTTTATCCTTGCGCTGTGAGTTCTACGACAGGTTTCGATGTGTTCACTTACTATGATGATCGTCCATAGCAGCCTGGCACGCCTTTCAGCGCATTATTCCTCTTGTTTAGTGCGGGGGTTATGGGCGGTCGTCACATGTCCTTTCTTTTGAAAGAATTTCTAAAGTTAAATCAATCAGTTCTCATAAGAGAAAAGCCCCGTTCCGTATTTGCAATCTGTTTTTAAATTGTTTACTCACACCAGTCCCCTGACTGACCCAGAATTTATTTTTCTGTGTTTTCCTAAACTCTTGGGTACTCATAACAATTGTTATAGGTAGACAAGTGATCCAGGTAATAAGCGGCAACCTTTGGAGTATTTTGGACCAGAAATCATGGAGTCAGCTTAGTAGTTCTATCCATTCCTAAGTATCAAGTTTGTATGTTGTGATGGGCCAGTAACCATGTAAGATGTATTATATGATGTAACAGGCTCTGATATGTAATATATTATGTGATATTATATTATTTTTAAATTCTGCTTTGAGATTTTGATGTCTTATTTAGTTCTATTCTCTATCTATTTATATCTCTTTATTAATGACACGACTACCGAGGTCATCGAAAGTCGAGCCATTACAGGTAGAGTTCCAACGCAACCCCTACCGAGTAGGTTCACGATTTCCAATGGACATTTCACATAGAGTTCCAATGTAACCCTACAGAATAGGATCGCGATTTTCGAAAGAAAGTACTTTCCATATCTTCGATTTAAAAACATATAATACTATACATAGTATTTCGTTTCACTTCGCATATATCGTACTAATATAAGATTTCATTTACATAATATTTCTTAAATCATATTTCAACATATCATTCTTATATAAATTCCATAATATAAGATTATCATTTCAAATCAATTACCCTTCAAGTTAATATTCTTGAAGTTAACTTCATTTTTATATAAATCATTTAAATAAGTTTCCAAACTTGTTATCAAAACATTCTAAGAATCAAAGGCCCACAAATTATCCATTTCACTGTCTGTTCAGTTTGAAGTTCATATATGACTTCGAAAATCATTTACTTAGATATGATATAATTTAGATTCAACTCTTTTGAAGTTTCAAATCAATTGCTTAAGAACTTTTTCTTATTAAGTCATATTTGTATTAAATCAATATTTTTCCAAACCGTTATTTTGTTCAAAATATTTCTTAAAACAAAATTCGCTTAAACCTTTCAAAACAAATCTTATACTTACATTATATAAAATTTTATTCAATTCACATTTCAGATATTCAATAGCTTGGGATTTGTATTATATTTCACTTAGATTAACTTCTAAATCTCCTTTGAAAAGGGTCAAGCTATGAAAAAAATCAAATTTCTGTTTAATAATTTGAAATCAACGTTCAAACATCCCTTTGAGATGCAAAAATCAAATTATCCTAATATATAGAATAATGTTATTCAACCAAAATTATTGAATCAATTTATTATTTCAATCATTTGAAATATATACATCTTACATATCAAATACCATTTCAAAGATTTAGATCAAATTCATTTTACTAACATAAAAAATAGCAAGGTCACATTAGTTGTCACCTTCACTGCCAGTTTCTTTCGAAAACATTTCAAAAACTCATTTAAAACATTTCCATTACAAACAACTAACATTATTTTAGAATGTTTGAAATTTCCATAATCAAATTCTCGAATTTTAGTCAGACAATCTCTTCAGTTATAACTAAAATTTTAGCTTATCTTCTCATAAATATCTATCTCTCAAATGAATTCAAAATTTTCAAATCGTGCTTTAATTCAGTATCTCATTAACACATTTGGTTAAATTGAGTTCACACATTAAATCATATTTTAATTACCAATTTCACTTCATTTTACATTAAAAAAATTCAAAACTTGAGTATGTAATCATAATGACCAAACAATTTAGATATTTAGAATAGTTATCACCACATTTCATTATTTTCGACAGGTTTAAATTAACAACAGTTAATTTTTAATATACTCAAATTTATGTGTAATGACTTAAATTTAGTTCAAAGCTACTATAGTAATCATTCAAAATTTCAAAATATATCTGCAAAAATTAGAATTATTCTCTCTCAATACACTCAACTCATTCTAGGTTACTACTGACCCTATCTCACATAGACTAAGGTTTATCGCTAAACCAAAGCCCTGATACCAACTGTAACAACCCACCTTTTTGGACGGTTATAAATCGAAAATAAACCACACATGTCTGATTCAAACCATTCAAAATGAAAGATTATTAATGGGTTTGTTCTAAAGAAATAAAAATTCAGAAGAACAAATGCAAAATCTCGCAGTGGAAGGATTAAAATATAATAGCAAATATCGTATGTACATAAAACATTTCATGAAGTAGTTAGCATTTGATTTCACTTATACACACAATATAGAATGATAGAGAATACTATACAGGATAAGCAATACTTATATAATAATAACTAGGGTCTTCAGCTCCATCATCGTTTTCTGAAGCCATTATCTTTGCTAAATTGAAATACTCAGTCTGACCCGAGCGTTCCATGCAGAACACAAAACACTCGATTCAGGATTAATATTCTTATGCATATAAAATCAACTGAAATGTAATACTTAGGTGATGAGTAAACCTAATTTAACATAGGAATATTCTCAAGATCCTGATATCATATTTCATTTTATTAATTGGTTCATTTCAACGCTCGACTTCACTATCGTTTCCAAAAATTGACTCAATATTCAAATTCAAACTTCTAACCCCAATTCCACATCGTACATTGGTTTTAACATCAATTTGATTTCCATATTTCAAGAAGATTCATTTCCAAACAACAATTAAATTTGAATTTCATATCACATGTATCTCGTTTAAATATTTATTCGAATGTTTGGACTCAATTTCTCGAAGTGGAAGTAGGCTTTAAATAACCTAATTCTATGGCTAAGTAGTAAAATTAATATTTACATACAATAATTTAAACTAAATAGTTAATAAATGTTTATATATAAATAATTATAAACCACAAAGGAAATTTAATATAATATAAATATTTCTATTAAAATAATTATAAATAGATAGTTAAGAGTAAAATGTTCCAATTAAAATATCTTTGAGTAAATTAGATAAATAATATAAAATATTTTATTTTCAAATACTTATAAAAAATAAATTTAATATATTATAAAAAAATTATACATAAAAGAGTTTATTAATTTGTAAAATAGAGTAGTTAATTGACACGACCCGAACTTCCCCGTGAAGGAAAGCACGGATTGCGTTGAGGACAAGACATAACAGAACGCAAACAGAAGAACATTTCATTGTATATTACAACAATTCCATCAGATACAAGAATATACAGAGTATAAATGAATAATATACACATTTGATAAATATCAGAGATTACAATAAATTACATAGCAGCGGAAAATAATACAAAACACAACTAGAAGTAATACACGGATACAGAGCTTTTCGAGTATCGTTCCAGCTGTAAATCAGGATCCTGTGGATATAAATCTGCAAAACCAAAACTACTAGCTGCCTGTGTGGAAAATAGGGGCACCCAGAGTTTAGGTTAAAACAATAAACTCTAGGCTAGTCATGTGACTGGTGTGAGAACTAAAACAGTTATTAATCTTTATTTTAAAGATCGGTAAATCAAGGGACCACGCCGTATAACACAGAACGAGTTTCCTCCCAAGAATACCAGTGCATAAAACAAACAGCACAATGCTAAATAAAGAAAAATGAAGCTATTATAAGACCTAGTTCCCATCACACAATGCAACGCAAGCCGGAGGATAGGGTTTTTACCTTATAATAGCCAAAGCATGCTTGATACGTCTAAAAACACATTATTTTGATATTACTATAAGTGTATAGTGTCAAAACAATTTCAATCATAAATATCAATCATAGGCGGCATAGCTACCTCTACTATGTCGCCATACTAGGTTCTACAAATAAAACCGCAATATCACGTATTGGAAATTGGATTCCATCATGAGTCGAGGCAAGGGGCAAGCTCCTCTCCAATTCGAGACACTCTAGCAACTGTCTCAGGACCCCACTATGATCCTTGGATCTTCAGGGCCGGTCCTCTCTTACTTTTGAGGATTAGTTATTCCTGAACACATGTTTCCCGGTCCTAACAGACCTATATCTGAGGCGCCTCGTATCCAACAACCACACAGGTGAAAAGTATATAAATGTCAGCCAGTTTAAGCACTGACACCACCCATAGCTAGAAAGAAACGTCGTGCTCTCCCTGCAGTCACTATCCCGTTTTTGACTCATACGGAGGCGTGAGGCTCGCGAATTCACGTTATACACAAAGCTGGGCCACACAGGCCGTGCTTTGATCATCAACCACAAGACTTTGCTTTTCAACAGAAGCCTTGATCAATTGCCACTTACGCGTGCCACACTGGCAATTCACTCCATGCGACTGATGTCCATCGATATACAACCTCTGAGCTCGTACGTCTCAGAGAAGGGCATTACGCAAGAGAATAAATTCTCCGCCGCCAAATAGATATATATTTAATAGAGATCAATCAACACAGAATAAAATCCAATGTCAGACACACAATCCATTTACAAGTTCGTTCTGGGTCTGAACGAAACCGGAGGCACTTTCCTCGCATATCCATCGATCTCCAAATACGTCTGGACGATCACGAACTG
Source organism: Allium sativum (assembly GCA_030737875.1). Lineage (NCBI taxonomy): Eukaryota > Viridiplantae > Streptophyta > Magnoliopsida > Asparagales > Amaryllidaceae > Allium > Allium sativum. The sequence continues at coordinate 296,647,943 of CM060925.1, read as the reverse complement.
TTTCCCTCATCTTGGGTGTACAACCCAATCAAGACCATCGGTAATCACCCAAACGATGTGAAGACTTCCGGTCTTCAACCACCGTCTTCATCTTCGACTTATCGCCGAATCGGTTATTCAGAATGGGTATAAACCCGGCCTTTCCGAATAACCCGCGTATATAATAAACACGTGTTACACAAACACAACATACGCCTCATTCCAATTCAGAATATTCTTCTATTCAAATTTTCACACTCTTAGGGAAAGGTTCCCATTAATTTTATCCAAGATAAATTCTTCTAAATTTATTCTTTAATCTTCCTTTGGATATCATTTCAAACTAGTCGGGATTAGCGAACCACACCGAAGTAATTATTTATTTTATTTCCCAATCCCAACCTATATATCCCATGGAGCAAAACTGTTAATACTCCATATCTAACACCACGGTGTTATCGGTAAAATTAATTATCATCTTACGTTCAAATCTAATTAAAGATTTAACTACCGCTTTGGAGCAAAACTGGTGGCACTCCATTCTCGATCACCTTTCAGATTTGATAATTTAAATTATCAATTCACATTTCAATCTAATTAAAGATTCATTAAAACTCCACTTAGTTTTAATCTTTTCAAAAATCAATATCCTGTCTTTAACTGGGTTAAAGAACCAATGTCATCTAAAACACGATTCGCGATAAACCCAAATCACATTCTAATGTTAATCGGGTCAAAGAACGGGTGTTGTTCAAAACACCGCTCACGATAAACCCAAACACCAATTCAACGATTCCAATTAAATGTTATTTAATTGATACACTTCATTAAATCTATATAGAAAGATTTAATCTTTTTTCCTCTATTGGGCTCAAGAATCGGTGTTGATGAAGACACCATTCACGACAAACCCAAATCACATTTGATATTAGATACAAGGCTCTGAATCGAAAATATACCGGCTCATATTCAATATCAAATTCTGAAACCAACAAATATCGTATTGGAAATAACGATATAAAATATATCTTTCAAATTCCCATAACAATATCTGTATAGTCATGAAATCCAACATCGAAATATTCCGAAGATAATTTCGATTCAACTCCAGTCCAATTCACGTATTGGAGATTCTGATTACTTTCAAAACCACTTTCAAATACAATTTATTTATTTTAAAAATAAATTGATTTTAATTCTAGTTCAAAACTAATTCATTTCGATAAAAATCTATTTTTATCTTTTCAAATATGGAATTTTCATCCCAGTTCTTCACAAATCATTTATTATGATTTTACACAAATTATTGATATTTTTAATAATTTTATCAAGGTCCGTACAGTCGATTTCCACCAACGGACATCGAACTGCACTTACAACGACCTTTTCCAAATTTGATTTGAACATAATTCCAAATCCGACCATTAGATTTCTAATTTCTAATATTCATTGGAAAGCTCTTTTCAATACGAACCCAACGGTTCTGGTTTCAGGAGAATCCGACCGTCGGATCTCCCGTAACGTCAATTCGAAGTCAATGGTCGAAATTCACGAACTGTCGCAGCGCGGCGTGTTCTATTCAGACCATTATATATAATATATATATATTATATATATTTCGTCGATTTCAATTCAAAATGTATTTTATAAATCATTTTAAATTCGTTTTCAAAACAAATTCAACTCTATATTCAATTTCAAATCAAAATTGAATATTTCATATCATTACTATATAAATGATAATATTTTCAAAACGTTATATTTTGAAATCAATTCTTTTTCTATATTCATTTAAAAAAACGAATATAATCGATATAAATATCGTTCACGTCAAAATGGCGCAACTCCAATCAACACGGCTTTATATATTTCAATCACTTCGTTATTCTATTCAACAAATGAATATTTATTCTATTCAACACATGATAATTTTCAACACATGATTATTTATTCTATTCAACACATGAATATATATTTCATTCTATTCTTTATTTTTCCAATTGGAATGAGGCCCAATCAATTACCATATAATGTTAATTATATGGATTCCATACAACACATGTATATAATCACAACAATAAATAATCAACCATCATCCAAAGTGCACTACACTGTATAAGCATCAAATATAGATATCTAACGCTTATAACAGCCTGTCAATCAATCGATCGACATACCACTAATTATTGGGATTATTGTATGCCAAATATCATCCCAACACCCGTGTGGGGTTTCACATCAACAAATACAGATTTTTATTCACACATACACGTTAAAAATAATATTTTTAACGATCAAATATTTTTAACTATATAAATATTTTATTTCACATCACACAATCAATTTTCATCACAACAAACAATCAAACATACAAGCCATCCATGGTCTGTGGATGACGGGTGTCGGGTGCTACTAAGCACCGTCTGCATCCTAGTATATATATTTTTAACTAGAAAAAGAAAATTAAAGGTGAGAAGTTCTCACCGATAGCTAATCCAAACGCCTCGACTCTTCTTATGTAGATGTCTTCGCCGTTCTCGCTTTTTGTCACTTTCGTTGCCCGTAGCCACAACATATATAAAAATCACAATTTTATACTGTTGTCTTTAAAATAAAAATCACATTTTTATTTATTCACTTTCAATTTAAAAATCATATTTTTATAATCACTCCATATGGATAAAAAATCTATTTTTACAACGCTACTATATAGATAAAAATTCTATTTTTACAACGCTACTATATAGACAAAAATTCTATTTTTATAACGGTGTTCATATAATAAAGATTATATTTTTATCACGCTATTCTATACATAAAGATTTCGCCTTTTCAAATATAAAGATTTCGCCTTTTCTAATATAAAGATTTCGCCTTTTCTAATATAAAGATTTCACCTTTTCCTACTTTAAAAATGTCGTCTTTCACTACATAAAAATATCGTCTTTTTATATCCTACCATATAAAGATCACATTTTTATTATCTATATAATATGAAAATTATATTTTCAACCTTTACATACGATAAAAAATTATATTTTTAACTTCCTTATCATATAAAAATTCTACCTTTAACTTCCCTATCGAATAAAAATTCAGTTTTTAACTCAAGGAAAATAAATAAAACTTGAAATTAAAACTTACATTGTCTTTGAAGGAGAGGAGGGGTTCTTCGTGGAAATCGAGGAGGGGAGGGGGTTTCACGTCGGGTGGTGGTTCGTCAGGGGTGGAGGGGGGGTTTGGGGATGTGGCGGGTCCGCCTGAGGGGGTCGGCGATGCTAGGGTTTCGGTTTGTGGGGGGGGGGGGGGGGCGCGGTCGGTTGTGTTCCAGGCGGAGGAGATGAAGGCGAGAGAGGAGGAGGGGAAGAGGGGGAGGCGAGGCTGGAGGGTGGCGCCATCCACGGCGGCGCTCCGATGGGAGGAGCGACGGCGCTCCTGCCCCCTCTTCGTTTCCCTTTTTTTTTGATTGAAACTAAATCAAACCGGGGGAGCCTGAATGAATAAAGGAGATGGAAGGGGAATTATTTTAATTTCAAAAGGTAACTTTTTCATTCGACCTCGAAACAAGGCCCACCGCCTGTCGTCCATAGCTAATCACCCCCATTCCGAACACAATGGGATATGTATCGCAGGCCAATTCGACCGTTACGATCAGTTTCCGTTGAATTTAAAATATAACTCTATATATTCTATTTTAAACGTGCATTTCAATTTACCGGGGCCACATACGAACTCGAAAAATTACAGAAAAATTATTTTTAGCTTCGTATTGACGATGCGGTCCTAACAAAACTAGTTTCGTCAAATTCTGAGACTGTTTGAAAAATGGCCAATTTCCAGTCGATTAAAATCAATTGAAACTAGTCAAACGCGTTTTCCTTTGCCACGCCCACATATTGATTCGAAAAATTACGAAATTTGGAATCTAGCAATAATTTGACATCACGGATCCAACAAAAGTGGTTTCGTCGAAATCCGAGGTCTTTTGCAAAATGGCTATTTTTAAGGGCTGAAATTCCATAGCGACTATTCTGAATTTTCAACTGGACATATCTTTTGATTCCCGCTATGAAATTTCGATTTTTCGGATTTTTTGGAAAGATATTCTCAAATAGATTCAAATATTTTTGGTTTCGCTAAAATCTGGTTTATTTTGCACCCGGTATGTTCAATTGAAATTTGAAATCGAATTATCGAACTACCGCGCCATTTTCAATTCCTTTTGTAATTATAAATAAATATTTATATTCTAACGACGGCGTATATAAAATATACGTTCTACTTATATTCAAAATAAATTTCTCGTCGATATTATTTAAAATAATTCATTTTAAATATTCAATGTTCACTAAATTCGCCAAAATAAAAATTTTAAACTGGCTCGCATTTCCGGGTTGTTACATTAATATAAAATAATATTAATTTAAGCATTTAAAAAAAATTCAATCCAATTTGATTCAAGTCGATCCAACGTCGGACATTTCAAATCCGTCTTAATATTAATTTAAGTTCGAATCTCAAACTAAATTTGTTTATTCCATCTCTAAGGTTCAAACTAATAATATTAAATCTTTAAATTTAATAATTTCATTTAGTATCACTTTATTAATTAAACAAATCAATCAAATCTTAAAACTCAAATCAAATTAGACATACATCAATTTAAAAATCGAATTTTATAATATCAAACTAGTTAAATCTTATTTAAACTTAACTTTTGTTAAATAAATCAAATCAGAACAAATTTATTTCGAGATTGAATAAGTTAGTCAAACCAAATTTAACTTCTAAACGCTTACATTTTACAAAATTAACCGCTTTAACTCATAAATTTAGATCTTCCTATTTAATTAAATATATATAATCCAATCAATTCAAGTCTCTTAAGATTGGATTCAACTTTAAATCAACGAATTTAATTTTAAATTAAATATCGAATTGGATTACTATATAGAAATAAATTCAATCTTTTGCTAAATTAATTCTTTTACTAAAACATAAAATTTAAGAAAAATTTCTAAGTTCAAACACAAATTGAATCGAAAGTTTTCAATTAAATTTCCAAATCGATTCATTTTATTGAAAATATAGGTATATCTCATTTAATCCTTATCTAAATTTTAAAAAAATAAATCATATGATGTTGGAACTTGTAAATATGATAGTAGGGGTGATAGATGATCAGAGTAATAAATATACAATAGTCACCATAATTTCAATATATAAATCAATACTACTATTATATCAAATTATCAATAGTTTTTTGGTAAATTATCAACAATTATTCCATGTGAATTTTGATTATCATTTCATATGATTTAAATCAATAGTTCAAGAGTTTATCGACCACTAATTCAAATTGTTTATGACCAACAGTTCACAAAATTAATGACTAAGATTTATGAAATTAACGGCTAACCAATCTAACAAATTTAAACTAACAATTCAAATAGTTATCAACCAAACAAGCACAAAATAAATCTAAAATCATTTCATATGATGTACATTTTCTAGCATATGAATATTAATCATGAGAGCAATTCTCACTGTGTATGCAGTAGAATGACTAACTCTGACACGACACAAATGTTCTTCACTAACTCTCGACACACATGAGTCTAAACTCAAACTTGGCAGTGAATTTTAGCACTCAACTAACAAATGGAATAACCCTGACACTAAGCCAGAATTGTCTATGAATAGCTCACAATGAGCAGAAGGTAGAAATTAAGGTGTGCCACTCAAACTCGCGTCTAAGTAGATGCAAATACAGGCTCAACCGTTCTGCTATATGTACTATATATATACATAGCAAAAGGGGGAATGACCAGTAGACAAAACTTGCATAGGGATCCGGATTTAGGGGATGCAGATGGGTTGGGACAATTTCTCAGTGAGGTGGCATGTGGAAGATTGATGTAGCGGCAAAGGGAAAGAGGTAGTGGAGCAGGTTGGCCATAGTTATGTGACACCCCACATCCGTTAATGTCACTCATAAGAGAATACATTAAGTTTCGTGGAGCACAATAGGTAAACAGTAGAGAAATTCACAAGACAGACATAAAATAAGCAGCGGAAAATTTCAACTTCATTATTAAAAACAAAACATAGTCTTAAACAGGTTACATCAAAAATAGTTACATCAAAACCAAGTATCTCAAATCTGTCTCATAAAACATCTCATAAAAGTAAATCTCATAAAATGCTTCCACACTAAGGATCTGGGGGTGAAAAGGAAGAAAGAGGCGAAAAAAGGGCCAGACATAAAGTCTGGCGAGTTTCGGTGATTTTCAAATGTGCATAAAATAGAAATGCCAAGACAGGTAAATAAGACTGGATGAGAAGGTACAATGTCATATAAGGTAATAGATAAACTAAACCGAACAGCAGGATAGATAGGAATAACAGAAATAAACTACAATCGAGTAATGCTTCGTATTTATACCCTAAACAGGTATGTCTGCACCAGTACTAGTATAACAGGATTAACAGGATTATGTGTCTAACTTAATTACATAACAACATAATTAACAACAGGATCAGGCGTACCCTAATTACATAACATGATTAGGAGTTACCCTAATTACATAATAGTAGGATTAGGCATACCCTAATTACTACCCATGCGATCGGCTCCGTACTACGTAAATACTATGTGTCAGTCCTGGCAGTAGGGTGTATCACCCCCTTACCCAAAAAATATATAACACAACCCTATTTACTTGTGTTACAATAGCTTAGTTTCCCTAATTGGACTCTTGCACGCTCATGACTCTACCGGAACGCGCCTGCACCCACCTTCCCTATGTGAACCTCTTACTATCCATTTCAATCAAGCGTGCCCTAGCCTCTACCTAGTGCGAGGCCCTCTAACAAAATACCAATAGTGATACTGACTGATATGGGTTCCAAACATCAGATTGACACAAACTAAACACCCTAAGCTCGTGCCTCCAAATGACTAGGATTTAAGAGTCCCCAAAGCCCGATACAACATCAGAACGAGGGACCTCTTAGCTTATTAATAATCATGTTTAACCTAGCAGGTTTAGGTTTACTAATAAGTGTAGTTGTAATATTACATGCCCTTATGTGTTTACAACCGTTTCCCAAAACACCTGCCCAGCTGTATACAATTCCTACAATGATTCATTTATTAACCTACATTTGGTACTTACAATATTCTAACATGTCATTTACTTAGTGTTTGTATTAAGTCAAACCTAACATGTTTATATATATGCATATCATTCATCCAATTATGTTCCCAAATCACAGCGTGTATAGGTTTATGCATATTATCCATTTGTACCAATTTACAACAAGTATATACACATTATCCCTTTTTATCAATTTACAGCAAGTCTGAACTTGTGCATATTACCCCTTTCCTAAATTATAGTTCAACAATCATCTATTTAACAACAAGCCTAATTTCCTCTTTTTATGTCATTCATTATTACCCCAACTATACACACTCTCTAATCGGATATAGCCTAGGCTTCCAAAGGCTTAGCATAAATTAAAAGGGAAAACAGATGAAGGAGAATAGAATCAAATCACATTAGCATATAGGCAAGACCGAAAATAAACTAAAACATAAAAACATGGAAAAGGAAGATAGATACATATAGCTTATTAATTATCCAACAATAAAGGCATATGTTTTACTTATCACAACGACATCAGTGACTAACAGAGAAAACATGTATAGCATTTATCTTACAAACACTGTATATCCTAACCAAATTTTATTTAACTGTCATATTATAGTCTAAGACATTAGATCTGAAAATGACAGGGAACTCACAGTGGGTCTTGGTAAAGAAAAGATTAAATCTCTCTTATATATATATATATATATATATATATATATATATATATAATTATATGTTGTAGAAAATTCCAATCCAATCCTTTTTGTTGTTGTACGTATGCAAGTCCTGAATGTTGTCTCTATGGATTTAGGCTTCAGCAGCATTCCCCCACTGCATACAAAATTTTAGAATAGATTCATAGAGGTGGAAGATATGAAGAAATGGTGTGTATTGGAATAGGATAAGCCACCTATTTATAGAATCGCAGAGTCAACTATTAGGGATTGCGGATTAAGGATCTTAAGGAGAAGCTAACACTAGAGGGGAGTGAATAGTGTTTAAAAAAAATTACGGAAAATTTATACAATCTTGAACTACTATATGAATCACATAATGATTATCACACAAGAAATGATCACAAACACAGAAATATAAAATGCAGAAAAGGAAAGAACACATCGGATTTTATACTATTTTTTGATTACTTCTATATCCAGTCTCAGGCAACGCTAGATTGCACAAAGTTTTATTAATACTAGTATCAATCTTTACAACAAAATTGATTTCACGACTACAAGGTTCACATCAATTCCATCGCCCTTAATTTCATGGCTACAAGATTAACACCATTCCCTTTCCTTGATTTCAGGGCTACAAGGAACAAACTCTTTCCCAAACAATTCCCAAATGATTACAACAGCCCTAGAACTCTTCAGTAGCACTTCAAAAAGTATGTAGTTGATAGAAATTGAGAAGAGAAGAGGATTGATAGAATTTGAGTAGAAATCGATAGACTATAAGTGTAGAAATCAAGAAATTTATGTATAATAATGGTGGTATAAGATAAGATGATAATTAGAGAAGAAGAAGTGATAAAAAAATTGAAATTAACTCCTATTTTTAGAAGTTGAAAGGTTGCAACATTTCTGAAGCATTTCAAATATGAAAAGACTCTTCCTTTGAAAATTGAAAAAATGACAGTTATATGTCGATATGCTCATATATGTATGTCGACACATGCATGTTGTTTTTTAATTTAAAATCATTTTTCGAGTGTTAAAATCAATATATACTTTCTGGAATTTCTTGAATCAAAACTAGTGTTTTAAAATGAGTTTTCTACAGTGTAAAAATATATAAAAATATAATATAAAGATATTTATAAAATTATATGATATAAGACTATAAAACATATATTATAAACATATATATATATACACTGTAAAACTTATATATATATATATATACTTGGAATCATAAGTAAAACCTATAATAATTTGAAACCATTTAGAGAAGGAGTTTGAAAATTGTTTTGAAATGTATTTGAAAAGAAATTTGAAAACAGTGTTTTGAAAGTGCTAGCCCGGAGTTTTACATATATACTAGACTCTATTAATTGACAATCTTGAGCTCTTGAAATCTTGATTATCTTGATACTCATGAGTCTTGAATTCCTTGATATCTTGAATCTCGAATATTGTACAGTCTTCAATAATTTATATCCTACATATATATCATGTATATACATATATATATATTCTGGATAAAGATGTTAATATATATTTTATAATCAATAATGTAAATAATTGAAACAAGGTTGTTGTCATCAAAATTTCATTCTCCAACATCAAACTCAGCCTTTAGATCCTAGGGTTTTAATCCCAACCATAAACGTAGCGCTAAGTCAGCACGAACCTACCCGCAAAACTATCCATATTCGTAATTCAGAATCTTCCCCGGATCTGGGTGGGTCGACCCACCGACCCTATGGGTCAACTCGGCCATATTTGGGTCGACCCATAGGTCGACCCAGGCCTGAAGTGGGTCATCCCACAAAGGTTTGGTTTCCCGCTCGTTCTCCTGCTTATTTCATTTGAAAGTTCTAGAGTTATATTTATATTATATTCATATGTAAGTCCCTTATATGTATACAAGCTTCTAATTCCCATAACTTCTTCATACGTTATCCGTTTTACGCAAACCTAGGGTTTATTTGAATCAAAATTCTAAGACAAACGTAACGGTAACGCCGATTTCGCTTAATTTTGAATATTTTATTTAAGTAATTCCAAATTTATTATCATTAAGTATGTTTATAGTGTATTAAATTTTGGGGTGTTACCTTCTCCCCTACTTAAAGGATTTCGTCCCTGAAATTTCCAATTTAAGAAGAATATTGTGACAACCCGGATTTTTACAACATGCTAAGACAAGAATCAAGGCAGAATTTAATTTTAAAATGTGAATCAAGGGAAACGGGCTGTGCCATTGCGTTCGTCTCGGAAAAATACGTGAAATAGAGTCCGTGTTTTCGAAAATCGGAGTCCGTATGACCAAGTTATGGCCCGTCAAAATTTTCAGAAAATTTCAAGTTCAAAAACAGTTCAAATTTGAATTCAGAATTCAAATTCAGCCAAGCAGAATAGGGGGGAAAAATTCCCGCCACCCCCAAGTTGACTGGGGAGTCGACTTGGGAGTCGACACACCCCAGGTGGTGTCGACTGCCCAGTCGACACCCCTGTCGACTTGGGTGGTCGGCCAGTTTGGCCTGGGTGCACCTGACTTGTTCCTCAAGACATGGTTGGAGGCTTGTGACGGATTTTAAAGGCTCAGATCTATCCTAGGGTTAATCTAAGGGCCTAAACTACTACTAATCTCTATAAAAAGACCCCTAAGCCTACCCTAAACCCTCACAAATCACTCATGCCACGAAGTGCCGCCAAAATCAATCTCGATCATGGCCTCCATCTCCAACTCTAAGGGCTTATGCATTCAAATCGGGTTCAAATCAAAAGGTGCAAGCTTTCTACATCAAATTGAGGGTAGATCAACGTTGCTACGCAAATTTCATGACGATTCTTCAACAAAGGAGCCACCTTTCTTCGTCAAGACGATTCATGCTCCTAGCCCTCTTGCCACGCTATGTAAGTTCTAGCTACTTGTAGATTCTAACGGTGGTTCTAATGTGACATGGAATAAAATGCGATGAAACATAAGTATGCTAGCCTATGTGAACCAAACTTTGCCCCTTTTCTATGATCTATGACCTTGGGCTAAGTTTTAGCGACTTAATCATGCCACTCATGTTATGTTTAACCTAGTTTATCTTGCAAGTTTGAATCTTTATCTATGGAATGTTAGCATGAAACTTTGGGAACCATTTGACTTGTGAAACATTGGCAAAGACTTGACTTTGGGGCTTATGCATGTAAATGAACCCAAACCCCTTATGTTATCATGCATGTTTGTGGCCAAATCTTATGATACTATGCATGTTTGTGGCCAAATTCCCTTATGATACTATGAATGTTTGTGGCCAAATTCCCTTATGATGCTATGCATATTTTGAGGCCAAACCCTTTATGATACCATGCTTGTTGGTGGCTAATCCCTTTTTGACATCGTGCATGTTTTGAGGCCAATATGTAGCATAGTATCCTTACTATGTTGACTCGCTTTTACTTGGGTTGGAAACACAATTTGGGGTAGGATAGACGTGCGTGATTATGACATGATAATTTGACATGGGATTTCATGAAAATATGGCACTCATGATACACCTAAATGTGGACATGACATGTGGGGTAAACATGGGACTTGAAACTAGACACGTATGGGTTGTAAGTGTAATATGACACTAGACCAAACATGAAAGTGGCCAACTCGAGGTTGGGTTGAGTTTGTAGCATAAATCTACCCGGACCTGCCCGGCTTAACTAGTGGCTACAAACAATAGGACCCAATGTGAATAGTTGGTCATATAGCACTTAAACCCGAGGTTAGACTAGGTTGTGGTGTAAAGCTACCCGGACCCGCCCGCTTAACTAGTAACCAAAACAAAGTCTAATGTGAGAGGTTGGGGTGCATTAATCTAATTAATGCCACATGGAAAGGTTAAGTAATTTTGACTAATGACACTTAACCGATATGACACGAATGGGTAGGTTAAGTGGAACCGGACTTGATTTCTTAATGACACTTAACCATATAAGACAATTAGGGGATGGGGTTAAGTAATTTACACTTAACTAATCCAACTTGGTAATTAGATGGGGTTAAGTAACTTAGACTTAACTAATCTAAACACGGTAATTAGATGGGGTTAGGTAACCTACACTTAATTAATCTAAACACGGTAATTAGATGGGGTTAAGTAACCTACACTTAACTAATCTAAACACGGTAATTCGACGGGGTTAAGTTAAACACTTAACCAATCTAAACTTGGTAATTCAATGAGGTTAAGTAACCAATACTTAACCAACTTAACATGATAATTTAATGGGGTTAAGTAACTTGTACTTAACCAATTATACATGATGATTTGATGAGGTTAAGTAACCTATACTTAACCAATCTAATATGCAGACCTGATAGGGTTAAGTCACAAGACCTTTTAAATATACTTAACCATTGTAATACGATTAGTGGATGAGGTTAAGTTAACCTATACTTAACCAATCCAACTCGATAATCCGATGAGGTTAAGGTAATCTATGCTTAACCAATCTAACACGATAATCTGATAGGGTTAAGATAAACAAATACTTAACCAATTTGACTTGATGATTGAATAGGGTTAAGTCATGAGCTTCTTGGTATACTTAACCAACTTGTAGGGCTAGGTCTTGGACTTGAATACTTAGCCAAATCTTGACATGATTCGTAGGCAGGTTAAATCATGAACCTAAATGACAATACTTAGCCCATTAGACAAAACCCTAGTTCAGGGGACTAGGTGGAAAACCGGGATTAACAAGGATAACGGGAAAGGAGACTAAGTGGTAAACCTTAGTTTGGGAAACTAAGTAATAATTCTTAGTCAAGGGATTTGGACCAGTTCACAGATAGATGAGTAACCCGATACGGTAGGTCATCGCTTAAACACACGAGGAGGAGAAAATTATCTGACTTAGATAAAGTCTCCAACGAACTGGGTGACGAAGCAGTAGCTTCGGGGGACGTGAGGGTACTCTTGGTATCCCTCTGTGAGGTGGCAGATGGTCCATGAAACCTGGCCGCACAGAGGTTAAGGTCTGCGGTAGAAGAGTCAAGAGTATGCCTTGGTTGCTATGCGAGCAACCTAAAGACTGGGATGGATTAGCGTGGAGTCGACGTTACTTGTTTTTGCCCTGGATAGCATGTCGCCAACTACCTACCATCTTTAGCCAATCGTGTGCATACGGAAAGGCAGAGAACTCCCAACAGACCATATACTTGCTATCGAGTTATGGGTGAGGTTGGCCAATAGGAAAGTGGGGCATAGTGGGGTCGGGATGTAGTTCTCATACATGATTTTTCTTGGGTTGCCTTTCAGTAGTTGAGGGAGGGGTCACGTGGGACCATAGCCACGGATACAAAAACAGACCTTGATATCTGCATCAGCAGACGACTTAAAGCTCCCGACCGAGTTCCGCATTTCTCGATTTTCCCTGGCACGGAACTCGGATGGCATATTGAGATACATGTGTGTCTAGACATGGAAAATGATTCACGATACATACGTGGGATAAAGGGCGTGGTTGATGGGTGGCATAATCCCTAGTGGCCCTAGGTGGCTAAAACCCAAACCAAGTTACGGAAACGTTCATTAGGTAGCATAATCCCTACTGGTCCTATGTGGCATAAATCCTAAGTGAACACGCGATAGTTCACGGTAAGAAAACATAACCAGATCAAGGGTAGCAGTCCAAAACAACTTCAAGGATAAAATGGTACTACGTTGAGGTGGTATAGATTTACATGGGAAAGCCCGTACGGCCTACGGCAAAGGACTGAACTTATACATGGAAAGAAACATACGAGTTGGGAAACCTACATATGCTATATATTAGGTTGACATGGACCATTACATAACATTGGGCAAGGGACATTCATAGTTAACACATGACGCGGGTTGGGATACTAGTACGAGAGGTGCAGAGCAAATATACATGATATATACCTTGGGATGGTATCCGTGGGATGTTATACATGATAGATACCTTGGGATAGTATACTTGGTAGAAAACTTGACGATGTGATACCTTGATTTATCTTGACACCGTAGTTTATCATGATATCTTAGTTTATCTTGCTACAGTAGTTCATCCGGTTATCTTGGTTTAGCTTATCTATCTTGTCGTCATCCTTATGTTTACTTTCAGTTTATGCATGTCATGTTACCTTTACCTGTTTTTATACTGGAAGTAGATAGGACTTACCAGTCTTTATGACTGACCCCGTTTTGTTTTCGCCTCTTTGTCTTCCGTCCCCCCCCTCCCCCCAGGTTTTCAGGGAGGAAACGTTGTTGTTTAGTTCGGACCTCTTATGCTTGAAGGTCATCATGTAAAGCTTGGTCTTCTCTTGGCTATGGCTGCCTCACCGCTTTATTTTGGGGAATAATTTATGAAAAGGTTTTATGCTTCTTTACTATTGCAAGACAGGTTTTGATGTATTCTGATGTAAAAGGCTTTAGACCTTATTTTATAAGGTAATGAAATTTGTTTTACTTCCACTGTTTTATATATGTTCTGTCTGTAATATTTCTGTGCATGTTTACCTCGATAATGCTTCACCAAACCTAGTGCATTCCCTTTGTGAGTGACCCTAGCGGAGGTGGGGTGTTACATTTGGTATCAGAGCCAGGTTACCAGACTGGGCAAAAGTTTTTAAAACCTTCTGAAAACTATTTGAAAAACCATTTACAAAGAAGCATTTTTCAAGAAAATTTTGTTTTTAAAGGCTATTCCCAAAAGCCATTAGCACTATCCTTTGTTTCCTTGATTAAACCTCTTTTCCTTTCTTTCCTCCATCTGTAGTCACAGTAGTTTTAACTACGACTAATCCTTGTCTAGCTACGTAAGTGTTTTCCCGTGTGATGGAGGAAGTTCTCGAGAGACCTGTTACCGAAGTTATAAGAAGGGATAATAAGAGCAAGGATAAAGGACACGGGCTTAAGAATAAGAAACTTGTTGGTATGGCTTGATCCACAAAGGAAGATAAGGACAAGATCAGCTAGAGGGCAATTGTATGCTCTCATTTCTAGCGTACCTAAGAGGAATGGTACCGTTTCTGTTAAAGGTTTAGCCTTTCTTTTCTATCATCCCGTCCAGACTTTGTTTTGATCATCGCATCAATTAAGTCTGCTTCGATAGTTAAGTCTTTGCACCTTAGTACTAGCATGGTAGAGGATCCCATTTTTTGTCCCAAAAATCTGGTTGGAGAGTCGGTCCATTTATTCATGACTTGTTTGGATTTGAGAACGTCTATGCCAAGTGTTGAGATTGGAAGCAATGCTTCTATTGTTGGGCTATGGATGGATTCTTGGGGTAAAGTGGTTATCCAGTAAGGGATACCATTCTCGGTTTTGAAAAGAGGGTAGTCAGACTCTTGGCTTGCTTTGGTAATACCCTCAAAGTCTCGTGTAACCTTTTGGGTTTTGTCATGGTTAGTTACCTAGAATCACTTGATGTATTTATCGGAAATCTCTGATCCGATCAAGTAACGTTCGCCAATAAGGCGGATGGTTCATTCCGCTTAAGCATGGGTTATAGGAATCACCCTAGTAAGTGCACGTGGTAACATGGATTGGCATCGGTAAACGAGATCCAGAATTCACTAGTGAATTTTGGAGAGCTTGCATGAGTACGCAGATAGGTTTGGGCCGAGCATACTAGGGAAAGAATAAATGGAAGTGAAACGAGAGGCGACAGTGAAATGAGTTCCGACTCATACCTTGGAAATAGGAATCAAGGAGCTACGAAATCATGAAGTCAAAGGCGGTCAAGGCACAATGGAATTAAGCTCAAGAAAATGCGGCTTAGACGCGCGCATCATGTCTCTTTTTAAGAGTATATCGTTGATCCCTGGTTCTCCTATAGAGCTTGCTTGCATGCTATCGCTTGGTGGATATCCTCTCGGTCCTGTTTCTATTGCAAACCCCGTCAGGAGTTTGTCTTGTTTATCTCCTCGATATTATCTTGGGAACCTTAGGTAGAACTCTATGGATGTAAACATGTATTTGAAACATGTTATGATTGATATGGTTGCAAATGGTTGCAAGTGGTTGCTCGTGGATGCGCGAATACATGTTAGATACTAGATCGACGCACTCACATTTTGCATTGCATATGCACGAGTATTTATACTTGTTTGAAAGTTAATGTGTTGTCATGCGGATGTTGCATATGAATGAATGTTTGTGCACGCATGTAGTACTTATATGACTAGGACTATTTGCATACATGTTGAACTCATGGCACTAAACATATTTTGCATTAGAAAGATCATTCAGGCCTGTTCATTAGCATTAGCTAAGGAGCATATACACACACGTTCTGCATATGTTCATATGGCATTAGAAATCGTTTAAGGACAATGGTTGCCTGTGGATGATGTTTTGAGTAGATGGATGATGGATGGTAGGATACGTTCTTCCTAACTGGGAGATTTCGGGGACGAAATCCTTTAAGTTGGGGAGAATGTTACAACCCAGATTTTTACAACATGCTAAGACAAGAATCAAGGCAAAATTTAATTTTAAAATGTGAATCAAGGGAAACGGGCTATGCCATTGCGTTCGTCTCGGAAAAATACGCGAAATAGAGTCCGAGTTTTTGAAAATCGGAGTTCGTATGACCAAGTTATGGCCCGTCAAAGTTTTCAGAAAATTTCAAGTTCAAAAACAGTTCAAATTTGAATTCAGAATTCAAATTCAGCCAAGCAGAATAGGGGGGAAAAATTCCCGCCACCCCCAAGTCGACTTGGGAGTCGACACACCCCAGGTGGTGTCGACTGCCCAGTCGACACCCCTGTCGACTTCCCAGTCGACACCCCTGTCGACTTGGGTGGTCGGCCAGTTTGGCCTGGGTGCACCTGACTTGTTCCTCAAGACATGGTTGGAGGCTTGTGACGGATTTTAAAGGCTCAGATCTATCCTAGGGTTAATCTAAGTGCCTAAACTACTCCTAATCTCTATAAAAAGACCCGTAAGCCTACCCTAAACCCTCACAAATCACTCATGCCACGAAGTGCCGCCAAAATCAATCTTGATCACGGCCTCCATCTCCAACTCTAAGGGCTTACGCATTCAAATCGGGTTCAAATCAAAAGGTGCAAGCTTTCTACATCAAATCAAGGGTAGATCAATGTTGCTACGCAAATTTCATGACGATTCTTCAACAAAGGAGCCACCTTTCTTCGTCAAGACGATTCATGCTCCTAGCCCTCTTGCCATGCTATGTAAGTTCTAGCTACTTGTAGATTCTAACGGTGGTTCTAATGTGACATGGAATAAAATGCGATGAAACATAAGTATGCTAGCCTATGTGAACCAAACTTTGCCCCTTTTCTATGATCTATGACCTTGGGCTAAGTTTTAGCGACTTAATCATGCCACTCATGTTATGTTTAACCTAGTTTATCTTGCAAGTTTGAATCTTTATCTATGGAATGTTAGCATGAACCTTTGGGAACCATTTGACTTGTGAAACATTGGCAAAGACTTGACTTTGGGGCTTATGCATGTAAATGAACCCAAACCCCTTATGTTATCATGCATGTTTGTGGCCAAATTTAATGATACTATGCATGTTTGTGGCCAAATTCCCTTATGATACTATGCATGTTTGTGGCCAAATTCAATTATGATGCTATGCATATTTTGAGGCCAAACCCCTTATGATACCATGCATGTTGGTGGCCAATCCCTTTTTGACATCGTGCATGTTTTGAGGCCAATATGTAGCATAGTATCCTTACTATGTTGACTCGCTTTTACTTGGGTTGGAAACACAATTTGGGGTAGGATAGACGTGCGTGATTATGACATGATAATTTGACATGGGATTTCATGAAAATATGGCACTCATGATACACCTAAATGTGGACATGACATGTGGGGTAAACATGGGACTTGAAACTAGACACGTATGGGTTGTAAGTGTAATATGACACTAGACCGAACATGAAAGTGGCCAACTCGAGGTTGGGTTGAGTTTGTAGCATAAATCTACCCGCACTTGCCCGGCTTAACTAGTGGCTACAAACAATAGGACCCAATGTGAGTAGTTGGTCATATAGCACTTAAAACCCGAGGTTAGACTAGGTTGTGGTGTAAAGCTACCCGGACCCACCCGGTTTAACTAGTAACCACAACAAAGTCTAATGTGAGAGGTTGGGGTGAATTAATCTAATTAATGCCACATGGAAAGGTTAAGTAATTTTGACTAATGACACTTAACCGATATGACACAAATGGGTAGGTTAAGTGGAACCGGACTTGATTTTTTAATGACACTTAACCATATAAGACAATTAGGGGATGGGGTTAAGTAATTTACACTTAACTAATCTGACTTGGTAATTAGATGGGGTTAAGTAACTTAGACTTAACTAATCTAAACACAGTAATTAGATGGGGTTAGGTAACCTACACTTAACTAATCTAAACACGGTAATTAGATGGGGTTAAGTAACCTACACTTAACTAATCTAAACACGGTAATTCGACAGGGTTAAGTTAAACACTTAACCAATCTAAACTTGGTAATTCAATGAGGTTAAGTAACCAATACTTAACCAACTTAACATGATAATTTAATGGGGTTAAGTAACTTATACTTAACCAATTATACATGATGATTTGATGAGGTTAAGTAACCTATACTTAACCAATCTAATATGCAGACCTAATAGGGTTAAGTCACAAGACCTTTTAAATATATTTAATCATTGTAATACGATTAGTGGATAAGGTTAAGTTAACCTATACTTAACCAATCCAACTCGATAATCCGATGAGGTTAAGGTAATCTATGCTTAACCAATCTAACACGATAATCTGATAGGGTTAAGATAAACAAATACTTAACCAATTTGACTTGATGATTGAATAGGGTTAAGTCATGAGCTTCTTGGTATACTTAACCAACTTGTAGGGCTAGGTCTTGGACTTGAATACTTAGCCAAATCTTGACATCATTCGTAGGCAGGTTAAGTCATGAACCTAAATGACAATACTTAGCCCATTAGACAAAACCCTAGTTCAGGGGACTAGGTGGAAAACCGGGATTAACAAGGATAACGGGAAAGGAGACTAAGTGGTAAACCTTAGTTTGGGAAACTAAGTAATAATTCTTAGTCAAGGGATTTGGACCAGTTCACAGATAGATGAGTAACCCGATACGGTAGGTCATCGCTTAAACACACGAGGAGGTGCAAATTATCTGACTTAGATAAAGGCTCCAACGAACTGGGTGACGAAGCGGTAGCTTCGGGGGATGTGAGGGTACTCTTGGTATCCCTCTGTGAGGTGGCAGATGGTCCATGAAACCTGGCCTCACAAAGGTTAAGGTCTGCGGTAGAAGAGCCAAGAGTATGCCTTGGTTGCTATGCGAGCAACCTAAAGACTGGGATGGATTAGCGTGGAGTCGACGATACTTGTTTTTGCCCTGGATAGCACGTCGCCGACTACCTACCATCTTTAGTCAATCGTGTACGTACAGAAAGGCAGAGAACTCCCAACAGACCGTATACTTGCTATCGAGTTATGGGTGAGGTTGGCCAATAGGAAAGTGGGGCATAGTGGGGCCGGGATGTAATTCTCATACATGATTTTTCTTGGGTTGCCTTTCAGTAGTTGAGGGAGGGGTCACGTGGGACCATAGCCACGGATACAAAAACAGACCTTGATATCTGCATCAGCAGACGACTTAAAGCTCCCGACCGAGTTCCGCATTTCTCGATTTGCCCTGGCACGGAACTCGGATGGCACATTGAGATACATGTGCATCTAGACATAGAAAACGATTCACGATACATACGTGGGATAAAGGGCGTGTTTGACGGGTGGCATAATCCCTAGTGGCCCTAGGTGGCTAAAACCCAAACCAAGTTACGGAAACGTTCAATAGGTAGCATAATCCCTAGTGGTCCTAGGTGGCATAAATCCTAAGTGAACACGTGATAGTTCACGGTAAGAAAACATAACCAGATCAAGGGTAGCAGTCCAAAACAACTTCAAGGATAAAATGGTACTACGTTGAGGTGGTATAGATTTACATGGGAAAGCCCGTACAGCCTACGGCAAAGGACTGAACTTATACATGGAAAGAAACATACAAGTTGGGAAACCTACATATGCTATATATTAGGTTGACATGGACCATTACATGACATTGGGCAAGGGACATTCATAGTTAACACATGACGCGGGTTGGGATACTAGTACGAGAGGTGCAGAGCAAATATACATGATAAATACCTTGGGATGGTATACATGATAGATACCGTGGGATGTTATACATGATAGATACCTTGGGATAGTATACTTGGTAGAAAACTTGACGATGTGATACCTTGATTTATCTTGACACCGTAGTTTATCATGATATCTTAGTTTATCTTGCTACAGTAGTTCATCCGGTTATCTTGGTTTAGTTTATCTATCTTGTCGTCATCCTTATGTTTACTTTCAGTTTATGCATGTCATGTTACCTTTACCTGTTTTTATACTGGAAGTAGATAGGACTTACCAGTCTTTATGATTGACCCCGTTTTGTTTTCGCCTCTTTGTCTTCCGTTCTCCCCCCCCCCCCAGGTTTTCAGGGAGGAAACGCTGTTGTTTAGTTCGGACCTCTTTTGCTTGAAGGTCATCAGGTATAGCTTGGTCTTCTCTTGGCTATGGCTGCCTCACCGCTTTATTTTGGGGAATAATTTATGAAAAGGTTTTATGCTTCTTTACTATTGCAAGACAGGTTTTGATGTATTCTGATGTAAAAGGCTTTAGACCTTATTTTATAAGGTAATGAAATTTGTTTTACTTCCGCTGTTTTATATATGTTATGTCTTGTAATATTTCTGTGCATGTTTACCTCGATAATGCTTCACCAAACCTAGTGCATTCCCTTTGTGAGTGACCCTAGCGGAGGTGGGTTGTTACAAATATTACTATCTTAACAACCATCTACTCATCCATCATCCACAGGCATCCATTGTCCTTAAGAGTTTCTAATGCTTGCATGAACACATGCAAAGGTGTTGTGTGTATATGTCCTTACATTAATGTGAAAATCAGGCGGTTGACTGATTCAGTTGACCTCCTTAATGCACTATATGTTTGTGCTATGAATCCAAAATATATGTAAATAATCCTAGTATAACATATAAACTTTATATGCGTGCACAATCATTCATCAAAATGCGACATCCATATGATGATTCACCCATTTCCATCCATAAAAAATTTAAAATGCACACACATTCATATGCAATGTGTAAGTGATTGAGTCAATCTAGTGCCTAGTGTGTGTATATGCATCCACGAGAAACCACTAGCAAACACTTGCATCCACTTGGAACCTTCAATCATAACATGTTTCAAGCACATGTTTCCAACCATTGGATTTTACCTAAGGATTGAAAGGTTCGAACGATAGGACAAATATACTTGAATGATAGAGGCAATTGTAAAATAAAATCTTGGAAAAGAAGTCAAGAACGTACTTTCAAAAAGAAAAGGATAAGAAGCAAGAATCCTATTTCGGGTTCCCACATTGCATCTTTGAGGTCTTCTCCCCATTGTTCCTTCACCAATTTGATTTTCTTGTTACTAGCTTCTTGATTTCTGAACCAAGGATACGAGTAGGAACTGTAACACCCTACCTCCGCTAGGGTCACTCACAAAGGGAATGCACTAGTTTTGGAGGTGTATTATCGAGATAACATCACAGAATTATCACAAGACAGAACATCAATAAAAAAAATTTAAGTAAACAGCGGAAGAATTTATGATCAAAACAGAACTTCATTTTATTCCAAAATAAACCATGTCTCTTACAAACATTTCAAATAACTTCATTACAACTGTCTTGTAATAATAGCCAAAGAAGCAATAACTTAAAAACAGAAAAACAGCTTATTCCCCAAGTGCAGTAAAAAGAAGCAACCATAGCAAACCGTACATGCTGAGCCAAAGCAAGTGATATCCAAGCTAAGAGCTAGTGTTTCCTCCCTGAGAACCTGGGGGGGGGGGGACGAAAGAAAAAGAGGCGAAAGGAAAAGGGTCAGTTATAAAGACTGAGTAAGTCCTAGTGACTTTCAGTGTAAAAATGGTTAAAACAACCTGTCATGTATGAACTGGAACTAAACTTAAGAATGGTGTCAAGGTGAACAAGATAGACTAAGGTGATCAGGATAAGTCAAGACAAGTCAAGTAAAGCATCACATGTTCGAGATTCGTTGCATCGACTGTACTAGTATACTAAGCCCATATCACAAGTTAATCACGAAATAAATCCCACGGCCCAATATCATGAAATGACCCTGAAACGGGGTCTGACCCAAGTACGGGGTCCTACGGAGCGATTATCTAGTCGATCGGCTCCCTACAAGTTCTAGCTCGTCAAGTGTCCGTGTCATACGGCTAATCACGAATGTAGTCACCTGTGCTGGGTCCACCTTCGGATGTATCAGCCCTAGGGTGTCAACCCCTGACACGATTCAAGATGCACAGATAAATCTACGGATACCCAATGTCTGCCCCGGAATACGTGCACGACCGTAGCCCACCGAACCTACACTGGCGTACCCCACTGCCGTCGTTCACCTCTTATAATCAGCCCAGTAATCGTGCCCCACCCGGCCTAGCCCCAGGGTACCTTGATACATCTAGAGGGTTACTGCTGAAAGGGGTCGTGTCTAGGGTTTCGCCTAACAGATTAGGTCATGTAATTCGTGACCTAACCCGCCTAACCGATTAAGTCATGTAATTCGTGACTTAATCCTTTTCCAGTCTAGTCATGTCAAGATGGTTAAGTATGTCATTTAAATTCGTGACTTAACCCGCTTACGTGTCATGTCAAGTTGGCTAAGTGTTGTCGTTTCAAATCCATGACTTAGCTCTAAGTTGGTTAAGTTGTCTTTTCATGTTCATGACTTAACCCTAATTGGCATTAATTGGTTCTTTAATGCACCGAACCACTCACATTGGATCTTATTGTTCGTAGCCACTGGATTTGCCGGGCGGTTCCGGGCAGGTTTACGCTACGAAGTCAACCCAACCTCGGGTTTCAAGCGCAATGTGACCAACTACCCACATTGGACCCTATTGTTTGTACAACTGGATTTGCCGAGCGGTTCCGGGCAGGTTTACACTACAAACTCAACCCAATCTCGAGTTGGCCACTTTCTTGTTTTCTAAAGTCATGCCCATGTTCTTATCAAATTCGTGCTACTTTCATAGCATGTTCATATAAATTTTACGTCCAACTAAGGCATGTTTCAAGTCAAGTTATGGCATGTTCAAGTCAAGTTTTCGTGCCATATTTCATGTTCTACTTATGCCAAATTTCACGGTTTATGATTATAATCAATTCAAGTTTTGCCTATTCTACCCAATCGTATCCCCAACGTATATAAACGTACTTCGTTCGCAAGCATAAACAATTCAAGAGATAAAGGGGAATAACACCAAACATGTGATAGGCATATTCGACAATTCCAACATCACTTGCATAATAAACAGGCTATAACATATCACACGGTTTCAATACTAACATGATGATAACTTGGCATAATAATGGTTCCAACTTGGTTTAACATGATGATTTCAACTTTACATCATAGGCATAATAATCCTTGCGGGCATAATAATCATTTTATTACAAACATGAAACATTAAAGGCATGGTAATTCTAATAGGCATAGTGGATTCCAATTTAGCATTTTTAACATAATGATTCTCATCTAGAATTATAAACATAATGATTCCAACTTTTCATCATAACCTAGCAATTCCCAATTTGTCCTTAACATGATAGGTATATTAACATCACAGGCATAGTTTCATTAATATCATAGACATGGTTTAATTAGCATCATAGGCATGGTTTAATCAACATGAGGATTTCAATGAACATAATGATTCCATGGACATGTATTTGTTCAACTTGCAATAAAATTAAGCCCAAGTGATTCATAACAACCTCAACATCATGATAAGTTTAACTTGCAACATTAACATAGCAATATTCCCAAATTTTGATTCAAAGTTAAACAATATAAACATGGATTAATAATAGTTCTTAAATCCGGTTTCAATTCATAGCATGTCCATGTTATTTTAGCGTTTTTGCCTAAAAAGTGACACAGAACTTACAATATGAAGCAAGCAATCCAAATCAAAACTTTAAATCAAATAGCCCCAAATCCGTTGTCTAAAGCGTCGTATTTGTTGTAGCTTCTAGTTGTAGCCTTCAAGAATCATCCTTCGTCTTCTTTAATTTTTGTTCTTTGTATTTTTAATTTAGAGTTCTAGGTTTAATGGTAGCTGCATGAGTGCTAAAATGAAATAGTATGATTTAGGCTAGGTCTTATGGTCTTTAAATAGTTGTAGGCAACTCATTTAGGCCATTAGATCAACCCCAGAGTCAATCCGGACCATAAAAACACATACCGGGCTTCAAAAATGGGTTCTGGGCCAAACCAGGCCGACCAGGTCGACCTGTAGGGGGGGTCGACTCTAGGGTTGACCTGGCCTGGGGAGGTCGACTCTAGGGTCGACTCTAGGGTCGACTCGGTTCTATCTGCCAGAAAGTCTGCTGAAACTTGTTTTGGCCATATCTTGGTCATACGGACTCCGATTTTCGAAAACTCGGACTCTATTTCGCATATTTTTTCGAGAGGAACGCAATGGTTAAGTCCATTTTACCTAATTCCTGATTCCTAAATTAATTATCCTTATTTTACTATCTTTTCCGTTACACACACCGTTACCGAACTAATTTTTCTTCTCTTCCAAATATTAATTAATTCTTCGTATGCATCACCATTATTTACCTATCTAAACATATTTTTATATATTTTATTTCATTTTTAATTATACCTTGATTTCTTGTTTTCACATGTTGTTAAAATTCGGACTCTAGGGTCGACCTGGCCTGGGGAGGTCAACTCTAGGGTCGACTCGGTTCTGTCTGCCAGAAAGTCTGCTGAAACTTGTTTTGGCCATATCTTGGTCATACGGACTCCGATTTTCGAAAACTCGGACTCTATTTCGCGTATTTTTTCAAGAGGAACGCAATGGTGAAGTCCATTTTACCTAATTCCTGATTCTTAAATTAATTATCCTTATTTTACTATCTTTTCCGTTACACACACCGTTACCAAACTAATTTTTCTTCTCTTCCAAATATTAATTAATTCTTCTTATGCATCACCATTATTTACCTATCTAAACATATTTTTTTATATTTTATTTCATTTTTAATTATACCTTGATTTCTTGTTTTCACATGTTGTTAAAATTCGGGTTGTTACATTTGGTATCAGAGCACACCTTCAAGTGTTCTCGGCTCTACTATCTCTGTCGAATCATGTTGACATTTCCTCAAATGGGAAACGTGAAACACATCGTGTATGCCCAAAAGTCTATCAGGTAGCTTGATACTATAGGCCATCTGACATATCCTCTCCACTATAGGGAATAGCCCTACAAATCTCGTTGCAAACTTCCCTACTGATCCAAAAAGAACTACACTCCTTAGCGGGGATATCTTAATGAAGACCATATCACCCACTTCGAGTTCTAAATCGGTCCTCCTTTTGTCAGCATATGATTTCTATCTATCTTGGGCTTCTTTCATTCTTCAGCGGAAAAGATCAATCTTCTTGGAAGTATCTCGAATTATCTTTGGTCCAAGTAGAAGTATGTCCGTAGACTCCCACAAACAAGTCGGCCATTTGCAAGGTCGTTCATATTGCGCTTCGAAGAGTCCCATACTTATGCTCGATTGGTAACTTTTATTGTAGGAAAACTCCACCAATGGGAGATTCTCCTCCCAAGTATCTCCAAAGTCCAGGATACACAGTCTTAGAAGATCCTCAAGAACTATATTCACCCTCTTAGTCTGCCCATCTGTTTGAGGGTGTATGTCATGCTCAAACGTATTTATATACCACCTCTTTTAAGCTCTTCCAAAATTTACTAGTAAAGATGGGGTCGCGGTCGCTTACTATGCAAGAAGGTACCCCATGCAATCGAACTATCTCTCGAAGATATACTGATGTTAGCCAAGCCGTCGTCTTCTTACTCTTAACAGGATTAAAGTTAGCGCTCTTGTAAGTCTATATATTATCAACCAAATGCTCGTATATCCCTTCCTCGATCGGGGAAATCCATCGATGAAATCCATAGAGACGCTCTCCCACTTCCATTGCGGGATATCTAAGGGCTGAAGCAACTCGTCCGGTTTCTTTTGTTCAGCCTTTACTCGCTGGCAAGTCAAGCATCGAGCTACAAATTTCACCGTATCCCTCTTCAGGCCAGTCCAAAAGAAAACCCTCTTCTTGTCTCAATACATCTTTTCGCCTCCCGGATGGATAGTCATTGGAGAGTGATGAGCTTCCTCAAGCACTGCCTTTAGCAATTCCCCAATCCTAGGGACACATAGCCTTTCATCTCATCTTGGCTACCCTTTCTCTTCAATGGTATATCTAGCAAGGTGACTAAAAGTCTGTCCTCTACCAAGTTAGTACAAGATGTCTGAAATTTGTGGGTCCTCCCGCTGCATAGATCCAACTTGCTCCAACGGAGTAGGTCGTACCTCTAGTGATGCTAACAATCCCAATGTGAAATTCGTAGATGGCTTAAAATCGAAGGTTGAGGTGTACTCCAAGCTCTGCCTTTCTATGGATAGAGGACTCAAAGTCATCCTCTGCCTACTCAATGCATCCGCCACTACGTTACCCTTTCCCAGGGTGTAAGCTATCTCAAAGTCGCAGGGCGCTAGGAACTCCATCCACCATTGTTGCCTTAGGTTGGGATCCTTCTGTTAGAACAAGTATTTGAGCGACCTATGATCCGTGTATAGCTCAAATCTTTCTCCAAGTAGATAGTGCCGCCATGACTTCAATACGAACACTATTGCAGCCAACTCTAGATCATGGGTAGGGTAGTTCTTCTCATGAATCCTCAATTGTTTTCTTCCACAGCATACTATCCTTCCTTCTTGCATTAGAATGACACCAAGCTTTGTGCCACAAGCATCTGTATAGACTGTAAACATCTTGCTACCATCCAGGAGAGTTAGAACTGGGGTTGTTGTCATAGCTCTTTTCAATCTCTGAAAGGCATCCTCGCAATCAATGCTCCATGAAAAATTCAAGTTTTTTTCCATCAATCGGCTGAGTGGGGCTGATATCCTTGCAAAGTCCTTGATAAACTATCTATAATAGCCCGCCAACCCTAGAAAGCTTCCCACCTCTATCGCATTCTTTGGAGCCCCCCAACCTTGAACTACGATGACTTTAGCGGGGTCCACTGTTATTCCATCCTTGGAGACCACAAGTCCTTGGAATATTACTTCCTTTCTGCAAAAGTGACATTTAAAATTTTTTGCCTTGAGCTGATGTGATCTAAGAGTGCACAGAACCTCTCCTAAGTGTTGGGCATTCTCCTCCTCATTCTTTGAGAAGATCAGAATGTCATTCACAAAGACAACCACAAACTTGTTCAAAAACTCCCTAAACACCCTACTTATCAAGTCTAAAAAATAGGAGGGTGCATTGGTTTTCCCAAAAGGCATAACCAGCACCTAAAGAAATTGTCTAGAGTTTTGAATGCATATTTATCAATGTTGTACTATTCCACTCTCAGTTGATGAAATCCTATGGCCAAATCCATCTGCAAGAAAACTGATGCGCCTACTAGCTAATCGAACATGTCGTCAATTCTCGTCAGCGGGTGCCTATTCTTCTTGGTGAGCTTATTCAGCTCCCTATAATCCACACCTAGACGAAGTGAGTCGTCCGCCTTAGTTGCAAAGATGATTGGTGCTCCCCATCTGATATACCTCACCTAATAAAAAATTTCTCGAATATCTCCCTACTTACTTGCTAAGCTCCCTCCTCTCTCTAGGAGTCATGTGGCGCACTGATAGAGCAACTAGCTTCGCATTCTATACCAAATAAATACGAAAGTCTGTCTCATGCCATGGAGGTAGTCCCTTAACTTCCTCAAACACGTCCGAATAATCTCTGAATATAGGTACAGATCGCAAATTGTCAACATAAGTATCAAATGATTCTAGAAAACTGAGCATCACTGACCCTCGTGGGTCACAGGAAATTTCGAGAGTTCTACCATGACAAGTAAGAAGTCTAACTACTCTCTTTTCACAATCAAGAATGTCACCCTACATGGCTAGCCAATCCATTCCTAGAATCAAACCATATCCCATAAAGCCCAGCACGTATGCGTCGCATTCAAACTCGATGCCGAAGATAGAAATTCTCAAACCTCTACACATCATGGATAAATGAGTCAATCCTCCTATGGTGTTTGAGACTACTACAGGATCAGAAATTATACTAGTATTAAGGTGCAGACTATCTACTACAGAAATGGATATAAACGAATGAGAAGCGCCTGAATAAACAAGTTTCTAACAAGATAGTCAAAAAGGGAAATCAGACCTTCAACCGTAACTTTCCTACCTCGATTAGGTCCACTAGCCTCTAAAGCATGTACTTGTCCAGAAGTTCCTACCCTTTGTCCTTGCTTGCTAGGGCATTGCTTACTGAAGCGTCCCACTTGTCCACAATTAAAGAAGGCTTTCTTTGTCTTTCTACGGTCCTTCACAAAATGCCCATAGCTCCACAATCATGACACTTGATATCTTTCTTGATCTAAGCCTTGTCAGGCTTTCCTCCTTTCTTTTGCTTTCCTTTCTTGGTCCACCATTTCTGTTTCTCGCCCTTAGCCTATGTCTCTTCAGTCATACTGTCTTTCTTCTTATCCTTGCCATCTTCGTGCATAAGAGCCATGTTAACCAGCCTTTCAAACATCTCCCCCATCGATATTGAGATAATACAAGTCCTTGGCGAGGTTGATTCAACCATCTCGCAAATCTAACGTCTTCATGTGGGGCGTATTCACCAAGTCCAGTCTAGTCCAAATCTCTCCAGCTAATTGAACTTATTCACATAATCCTTAACAGACACGTCCCCTTATTTCAAAGCCAAGAATCTTTCCATTTGTAATCCTTCTTTCGTCTAAGATAAGAATCTCATCTCAAATCTCTACATGAAATCATCCCAAGTAGCTAATGGTTGTTCTACGTGCGTTACTTCACACCAGTAAGAAGCTTCATCCTTTGGTTGCCAGGCAGCCAACTGTATCTTCCCGCTATCATCGATCTCGAAAAGACCAAACACGTTCTCTATCTCTCGTAGCCAATTCCATTCTTCAACAAATCTCTCAATACTGAGGAACGGTTTTCCTCCCATAGCACAGAAGTCTTTACATAACTTAGAAAATTTATCTACTCGTGGAGGTGGAGCAATAGCGGCTGCAGTTGGGGGTGGGGCATCTCCTTGACCTCCAGAAGGTGTCGTAGCCACAAGATGCCTACGGAACCATGTCAGTAGCAGAATGCCCTCGGGAAGATTGGGTGTCCCAGACATGCTGAAAAGAAAGAAAAAGGTTTCAAAAAGAGATCGAGAGAATATTGTGTATTGCTTGAGGGGATATGTTTTTCAAAAAAGAAACTTTTAATTGAAAATACTTTGCTTTTGAAAAAAATTATAAATTATTATTTGATCTTGTAACCTTCATCTCTGATACCAAATGTGACACCCCATGTTCATTAATGTCACTCATAAGAGAATGCATTAAGTTTCATGGAGCGTAATAGGTAAACTGTACAAAAATTCATAAGACATGCATAAAATAAGTAGCCGAAAATTTCAACTTCATTATTAAAAACAAAACATAGTCTCAAACAGGTTACATCAAAACCAGCTACATCAAAACCAAGTATCTCAAATTTGTCTCACAAAACATCTCATAAAAGAAAATATCAGAGTACATAAAATTGTATTCCTCGCCACAAGACATAATAGGATAGAGAACAAGTCGAAATGGTACATCTCATATAATCCAAGTCCAAGCTATAAGAGAAATTCCTAGTCATTGTTGAGTGCTTACACTCTGAGGACTTAGGGAGGAAAAAGAAAGAAAGAGGCAAAAACAAAAGGGTCAGACATAAAGTGTGGCGAGTTCCAGTGGTTTTCCAATGTGCATACAGGTAAATAAGACTGGATGAGAAGGTACGTGTCATATAAGGTAATAGATAAACTAAACAGAACAACAGGATAAACAGGAATAATAGGATAAAATACGATGAGTAATCCTTCATATTTATTTCCTAAACAAGAAGGTCTACACCAATACTAGTATAACATGATTAGGTGTTTAACCTAATTACATAACAGCAGAATCAACAGTAGGATTAACAGCGGGATTAGGCATACCCTGATTACATAACAAGATTAGGTGTTACCCAAATTACATAACAGTAGGATTAGGCGTACCCTAATTACTACCCATGTGATCCGCACCCTACTACATAAATACCCTATGTCATCCCCGTCAGTAGGGTGTATCACTCCCTAACCCAGCAACTAAATCACACAGACCTATATACTGGTGTTACAGCGGCTTAATTACCCTAATCGGACTCATGCACGCTCATGACTCCACCGGAACGCGCCCGTACCCAGCTTCCCCATGTGAACCTCTTACTGTCCAGTTCAGTAAAGCATGTCATGTCCCTTACCTAGTGCAAGGCCCTCTGACAAAATATCAACAGGGATACTGACTGATATGGGTTCTAAACAGCAGACTGACACAAGCCAAACCCGCTAAGCTTGTGCCCCCAAATAACTAGGATTCTAGAGTCTCTAAAACCCGATACAATAGCAGAACCAGGGACCTCTTAGCTTATTAATAATCATGTTTAACCAAACAGGTTTAGGTTTACTAACAAGCATGGTTGTAATATTACATGCCATTATGTATGTACAACCCTTTCCCAAAACACCTGCCCAGGTGTATACAATTCCTACAGCGGTTTGGTTTATTAAACTACATCTGGTACTCATAATATTCTAGCATGTCATTTACTTAATGTCTGTATTAAGTCAAACCTAACATGTTTATATATACGCATATCATTCATCCAATTATGTCCCCAAACCACAACATGTACAGGTTTATGCATATTATCCATTTTTATCAATCTACAACAAGTATAAACACATTCCCTTTTTATCAATTTACAACAAGTCTAAACATGTGCATATTATCCCTTTCCTAAATTATAGTTAAACAATCCTCAATTTAACAACATGCTCAAATTCCTCTTTTATGTCATTCATTATTACCCCAATTATACGCACACTCTAATCGGATATAGCCTAGGCTTCTAAAGCCCTAGGCTTAGCGTAAATATAAAGGGAAAACAGAGGACGGAGAATAGAATCAAATCACATAGGAAATACTGGAAATAAGCTAAAACATAGAAACAGTGAAAAGGAAGATAGATACATAGAACTTATTAATTATCCAATAGTAAAGGCATATGTTTTATTATCAAACGGCATAGGTGACTAACAGTGAAAAATATGTATATCATTTACTTACAAACACTGTATATCCTAACCTAACTTTATTTAAATGTCATTTTATAGTCTAAGAAATCAGATCTGAAAATGTGAAGGAACTCATAGTGGGTCTTGGTGAAGAAGTGATTAAATCTCCTATATATATAACTATATGTTGTAGAAAATTCCGATCCAATCCTTTTTGTTGTTGTATGTATGCAAGTCCTGAATGTTGTCTTTGTGGACTTAGGCTTCAGCAGGATTCCCGCATTGCTAATATATTTTTATAATAGATTCATAGAGGTGGAAGATATGAAAAATTGGTGTGTATTGGAATGGGAGAAGCCACCTATTTATAGATTCACATATTCAACCTTAGTCTTTAGATCTTATGGTTTTAATCAAACCGTACACATAACGCTGAGTCAGCACGAACCTCCCCGTAAAACTGTCCAGATTTGTAGTTCAGAATCTTCCCCGGTTCTGGGTGGGTCGACCGAGCCATGTTTGGGTCGACCCATAAGTCGACCCAGGCCGGAAGTGGGTCATCCCACAATGTCTGGTTTCCCGTTCGTTCTCCCACTTATTTCGTTTGAAAAAACTAGAATTATATTTATATTATATTCATATATAAGTCCCATATATGTGTACAAACTTCTTATGCCCATAGCTTCTTCATACGTTATTCATTTTAGCAAACTTGGGGTCTACATGAACCAGAATTTCGAGACAAATCACTACAAAGAAAAACACTTTTCTCAACAGGCAATATCTGTTGTAGTAGACCAATTGCAACAGGCCTGCGCCTATTGGTATAGCCGAAGTTGTAAAAAGTCCACAACATTTTACGCCTGTTGCAACAAGATATTGCCGTATACATTTTTACAACAGGCTTTTGCTATTGCAACTGATTCTTTTGCAACAACAAATGACGGTTGCAAAATAGACTTATACAATTTTGTGCATGTTGCAAAAGAATTTTTCACAACTGTTTTTGTCCGTTGCAATTGAATCTTTAAAAATATGTTTTACGCTTTTAACTATTATACAATCATGATTTCATAAATTAAAATAAATACAATTTAAATATCAACTCAAATATAATATTTCTATAAAATATTTCATGAAATATTCACAAAATTTCAAATTTTATTACAATATGTGTAAATTCAAGCAAAAACAATACATTAGCAAAGATGGTTACAAATATATATCAATATTTCTCTTCAAGAGTACAAATTATTTTCAATATAAATTGATCAAAAACTTAGCAACCCAAGCATTAACCATAGAATCATTCCTTTCCCACATCCAAATTCAATGATACAAATTTTGTATCCCTACCACCATGCATTTCAATCTAATAAATTGTGTCCTCGTCCACTCGCCGCGTTTTGAACTTCTATCAAACAAAGCCACCGATGCACTCTCTTTATCTCTTCCAAACACATCAAAGCAATGGGCCCCTAATAAAAAAACTTATCTAATAGATATATTGTGCAAACTGTATTTGAGAAGATTAAAAGGCAAGAAATGATTTGAACATTTAAATATATGGAAAGACACTTACAAATGATATCTCTGATTGTTCTACCATTACTGAACCTTCAATCTATTGCTTCATAAATTCCAATAGAAAGCCATGCATCACTGCTTGCTTTTCGAAGATAAGGCTCTGACCCTTTGTCATGATAAAGAGTACAAGAAGATATTATGTCTAATAAGTTGGCAAATCTAGATGGAACAATGATGGAGACATACATACCGATAGATTTGGAAAAAAATTAGTCAAAAATTATTGTGCATATTAAAAACACCAATGGTAGCATAATATCCATATATAGGAGAGAATTAAAATAAATATGTACGCAATTATACCAAAAGCAATATTTATGTCAAAATAATCATTTGAATTCAGAAATAAAAGAATCTAACCTTGTTGAATGCTTAAAGCAGTACAGAAAATTCTATATTTATTTTAAGTATAGGATCCATCCATAACTAAAGTTGGGAATAGAAAATTTCATATTCTGTACCTCTAACACCGGAATTCCATTAGGCGGAAAAAGGAAGAAATGGAAGAAAACATGGAATTACAATTTTATGGCAAACAATCTTTTAATCATAGAATTGCATCAAATTCTACTTTAAACAAAGAACAGTGGCGCTGAAAGGTAACAGAGATCTACATGATATTAACACCGTATCATAATTAAAAAAAATTATCATGGTGGTCCTGAATATTAACACTGCCTACATGCCGTGTTAACTTCAAATACTGTAATCATAATAAAAGCACATTGTGTTGTTGTATATAACAGTGTTGTGTACACAATTATTTGATTTTTGTTTGATGATAACAACCAAATATATATTTATAAATGTGTTTGTTATTTTACTGACAGAAATATAATATATATATCTAAGTATTCAAATGTTCACATAGTGTTTTTTATTTAAATATAATATTTTATTTCAATATTCAAACAGTACAATTTTTACAACTCCACTATTTGTACAATCCACTGACATACTTAAATTCATAACAATTTCATTTACATATCATGTTCTCTCTACAACACTCATACACTGTCACTCTGTTTTGCACTCATACATTCATTTTATACAATGGCACAATCTTCTGTTCTTTGTCTTCACAGCTCACTGTCAGTCCAGTCATCATCTACTTACCTGTCACATGAAACACACACACAGTATACTGCAATAGAAATAAAACTGAACACATGCAAATAAAAATTTATTTTAAACTTTATTTGCCTCAGAATTTTGGTGTGTTTCTCACCATTTTCTATATCTAGTACGAATTCTCTAATACAGACTGCTTATGATATTTATAGTGATTCACTGTAAATACCACAAGGGAGTCGGTATATATACAAAATATTTCTGTGCAGGGACAATATTCTGGATGGCTGCATATACACACGTGTGTGTGTGTGTATACACGTGTGCACTGCCTCGCCAATCCAGTTTGCAACTGAGGAGCATCCACGTGGACCAACTCGACCCAGTGCACAATGAAAATCAGTGTGAAATGTTCAGCTATCATGTGTGGTCAAGTACAAGTCTACATGATGGTCAAATCAAAATCATAGCTCAAGTGGGTGTAGCCGACATGAAGTGCACAAGTGCCACGCCTACAAGTTCAAATAGACAAAGTGTTCCAAGCATAGGGTCAGGTCTGCAACATAGATAAGCCAAGGCTCAACTACACCAACAACTACAACACAAATACAGTGCAGCATGAATCAAAATAGAAAGTGGTCGAGCAAAATGCTAAGAAATTCAGTAAATGGTTGTGCAAGTATGATCAAGTAGAACAGGGGCATTTCAAAAATACCACAACAAGTCGGGTTAAATCATGTATGGCAGCAGCAAGATGCAACATGAATGTTGATATGCATGGTGCAGGCAATACGTATGGTGGAACATGACTTAGCAACTCAAAGAGCATGGTAGTACACATTTCAGAATAATACAAACAAGGATATGATTCAGCAATGACAAACATGTTTAACAAACTCAAACCAGAGTGGTCATAGCAGCAATAATCAAGTATGAGCCAAGCAGTTTAAACTGGAATGCTAAACTGAGTGGATTAACATGAATAAAAGCATGGCACATGTACAAGTGCACATATACAAAGCTCAGGTCGATGACATGCACCAAAAGAGTAAAGCAGATCATTTAAGCAAAAAGCAAACATCTCAGGCAAATGTTCAAATTCAACACTATTGGGAAAAATCTTAGCAAAGATTCAAATCAGCCTAATTGAAAGCAATCAGTTTTGGCATATGTTTTTTGGTCTTTCATGATCATAGCTGATGGATCAAAACAACATGCAGTTGTTTTTACACAATTTAAATATTCTCTGAAATCAGTAACCCAAAATCGGCATGAAACAATTTTTTTTTTGTTTCCGGTTTTGAACTGTTCAAACTTGGCAAGAACATTTTTAAATATCTCTAGATTTCGGCATGTAATCAATTGGAGAAAATCATTCAATGATGAGGAAAACATTGTAAATTCAAAGTCAACAATATTCTGCTCAAACTCGTTGGCAAACTTAAAAATCCAGAACTATCACAAGTCTTGTTTTTGAAATATATATATGGGATTTTGTCAAAAAGACTCAATCAAAGTTTCCAGAATCCACCAAGATATTTTTTCAGAAATAAAAAATTATATAGTCAAGTTTGAATCGAAGGGAATACGGGACAAAAATTCAAATTCTCAACCAAAATCGCCAGAGCAATTCAAGGCAGTCGAAGTATCTAGAATCAGAGTTTTCAGGGGTTAAAAACCCAATAAATACACACAGAAACATCATCGGCAAAAGAGGAAAAATAAGAGCAAAAATTGAGCATAAATAAACAATATTAAGGGCAAAAATCACATACAAATTTTTCCTAAAGCAATCAACATCGAATCTGAATCTAGGAGCATCAATTCGATCGAATAAATTGTTGGAGGAAGATCGATTCCAGAGGAACCCTAAGGATGTCGTTGCCACCATTAATACAAAAATAAAAAGCTTCAAGACAGAGTGAAAAAGGATGGCCGACCAAGTCTACAAAAGGGGCTAAGTATTTTTAGTTTGTTCCTAGGGTTTTATTTTGTTTTTAAGTTTGTTTTAAGTTTTTCTTTTAATATTTAAATAAAAAGGAGTCAATAAACTACTAGTTTTTGTTGTTATAAAAATCATAGCTTGAGAGTACGAATTGTGTCAAGGTCTTGAGCGTAGGGTTTAAACAGTCAGGAGCAAGAGTTGCGAGTTTATAAGGGTCTGTAAGCATAGAGATTGTTTATAACTCCTAGTAGAAACCTTGAATGCAGCAATAGGCAGAGCCCTTCTAGGGTTTTATTTTAAATTTATTTTATTTTAAATTTATCTAAATTGCAATAAACCCTATTCAACCCCCTCTAGGGTTAATGTAATTCCTAGAAGTGGTATCTGAGCGGGTATTTTTAACTCTAGAGTCATGAATTTTTCTAGCAATGCTTTTTCTGAAGGTCAGTCCATAGCTAGGCCACCAATGTTTAATGGAACTGATTATGCATGTTGGAAAGCTTGGTTGAAAATTTATTTGAGTTCAGTCGATTATGATGTATGTGATATTGTTGAAACAGGCTACAAACCTCCCGTTACGATTATTAATGATACTAAAATTCCTAAACCAAAAGATAAGTGGGATGCTAATGATAAAAAATTATTCTCAACTAATGCCAAAGCAATGAACGCTTTAATTTGTGCTCTTGATAAAACTGAGTTTAACCGTATATCTCACTGTTCAACTGCGCAGAAAATTTGGCATACTTTGGAAGTTACACATGATGGAACATCTCAAGTAAAGGAATCTTGTCTCACACTACTCTGCAACGAATATGAAAATTTCACGATGCTTAAAGACGAAGATATAAAAGAGATGTATGGTCGATTCTCCATACTGGTTTATAATGCATGGGCTCTTGGTAAAGTTTACACTGAAGTGGAATTAATATGCAAAATAGTGAGAGTGCTACAAATGAATTTTGAATCCAAAGTAACAGCTATTCAAGAATCTAAAGACCAAAGTAAGTTGAGAATAGAAGAGTAGGTTGGAAACTTGATCGCTTATGAGATGGAGTTAAAAGCCAAAGAAGGACACGATGATTCAGAATCAAAGAAAAAGACAATTGCGCTCAAGTACAACACTCTTGAAAGTAATTATTAATTAAAGAATCCTATTGAAGAATTGGCCATGGTTCTTAAAAGGTGGTCTAACAAGAAATACAAGTCACAGAAGAAAAATTCAAAATCCAAGAAATCCAAGAATTCAGACAACTCAGACGAAGAAGTCATATGCTACAACTACAATAAACCAGGCCATATCAAACCAAATTTTCCACTACTTCAAAAAGAAAGAAAGAAGAAAAAGAAAAAGAAAGCTTTTGCAGCCACATGGGACGATGAAGAAGGAGAAGAAGAAGACTCTGACAGTGATAAAGACGAAGCCAATTTGTGTCTTATGGAACAGTTAGATTCAGAAAGTAGCAAAGAAGACTCCAGTATGGTACCAAACTACACTTACAAAGATTTAATTTTAACGTGTTATGATCTTACAAAAACTGTTGATTCTCTTGAACTAAAAGTTAAGAAATTAAAATCTGATAGGTTAAAATTAGTTCATGAAAATAGTAGGTTAGAAACTGAGCTTGAAAAATTTACAAATATTCAAAACCTTGATTATGAAAACTACAAGCTTTTGAAACAAGAGCAAACGAAATTTAAAACAAATTTTGAAAAATTGAAACAAGAACACTTGGCTTTAAAGGAAAGTGATGACAAAAAAGAAAGAACTTTATTAACAGATGCACCTCACTTGTGAATGAAAATGCAGCACTTAAAACCAAAGTAAAAAATCTTGAAATAGCATTGAGTAAGTTTTCAAGAGGAGAAAAGTCATTTATGATGCTGCTTGGAAATCAATTATATGTTAATAATAGAAAAGGATTAGGATTTGGGGAAACACACAGTAATACGAATGATAATGCTAAAGAAGGAAGTGTTTTTCCTAAATTCGTAAAATGTGGAAAAATTGGACATAGCTATGAAAAGTGTGAAAGTAGGAACAAAAACAAAAAATTCATACAAATTTGGGTTCCAAAAGGGTCGACAAGTAATTGTTATAGATTTGGACTTGGTAAGAATAAAAAAATTTGGGTTCCAAAGGATCTGTTGTTCAAAATCAAAAATTTTCAGTTACTAATATTTTTAGACCTATGGGTTTCTCTGGGTCATTCTCTTTCTCTTGTATGTAGGTATGTTGGCGGGCTAAGGAGCAACAAGAATGGTACTTGGATTCAGGTTGTTCCAAACATATGGCTGGAGATAAATCAAAGTTCCTTAGCTTTGAAAAACATAAAGGTGGAAGTGTGATAATGGGCGAT
This sequence comes from Allium sativum, assembly GCA_030737875.1. NCBI lineage: Eukaryota > Viridiplantae > Streptophyta > Magnoliopsida > Asparagales > Amaryllidaceae > Allium > Allium sativum. The sequence goes on along the minus strand of CM060925.1, from coordinate 296,609,772 downwards.
AACAGTAAATGTAAAATTGTCGGTAAAGGTAAAGTGGGTAATAGTACTTTCTCCTTAACTGATGTTTTATATGTTGAAAACTTGCATCACAATCTCATTTCCATAAGCCAACTATGTGAAAAAGGAATGAGTGTGATATTTGATAGGGAATCTTGCAAAATTATTGAAAAATCCACTAGCAATATTGTGTTCACATGAAAAAGGAAAGGAAATGTTTATACGCTTTCATTTGATGATCTAACTCTCTCACATTGTTTAGTAGCTACAGATGAAGAAAATTTCTTATGGCACAGGAGATTGGGTCACGCTAGTATGAGTCTCTTAGAAAAACTTGAAACAAAAAGAATTGGTAAGGGGATTACCACATCAGAAATATAAAAGTAATAAAGTGTGCAAATCATGTACTATGGAAAAATTCAGTCGTTCATCATTTCGCCCCAAAAATGTCGTTTGTACGAATAGGGTACTTGAATTAATTCATATGGATTTGTTTGGACCAAATGAAATTGCTAGCTTGAATGGAAAACGTTATTGTTATGTGTTAGTTGATGATTATTCTAGATTTACATGGGTTTATTTTCTAGCCAAAAAGTCCAAAACTTTTGATAATTTTTAAAAGTTTGCAAAACTCGTTCAAAATGAAAAAGGTGTTTCAATAAAAACTTTAAGAAGTGATCACGGTGGTGAATTTGAAATTTTGGATTTTGAAAACTTTTGTGAAGAAAATGGTTTTAAACACGAATTTTTTGCCCCTCGAACACCTTAACAAAATGGGGTAGTTGAAAGGAAAAATCATACATTACAAGAATTGGCTAGATCTATGTTAAGTGAATATAAATTGCATTTGACTTTTTGGGCAGAGGAAGTTAATACACCCTGCCATGTAATGAATAGAGTAATGATTAGACCAATACTTAACAAAATGTCCTATGAATTGTGGTTTGACAGAAAGCCTAACATTTCATATTTTAGAGTTTTTGGATGCCCTTGTTATCTTCTTAGTACAGATGATCATCTTGGTAAGTTTGAATCAAAGGCCGATTAGGGAATTTTCATGGGTTACTCTTCAAGAAGCAAGGCATATCGAATCTTCAACAAACGAACAAAAACTATTGTTGAAACCATGAATGTGAAATTTGATGAGTCAGACTTGGATACAGTGGATGGAGATAAAAACGATGAGGGAATTGCATATGAGGGTGGAAAAGAAAATAATAAAGACCAGACTTGCAGTGATGATCCAACAAAACCAACATTTGAAGTCGAGAACTTGAAATTCAAAGCCAATCATCCTCCAGAATTGGTAATAAGAAATCCAACGACAGGTATACGAACTCCTACATCATTTAATAAAGGTATATGTGCTTTCTGTATTCACAGTTGTTTTATCTTTGAAACTGAACCTAAAAATGTTGAAATTGCACTTAGTGATGAAAGTTGGATTTTAGCGATGCAAGAAGAACTTAATCAATTTGAAAGAAATGAAGTTTGGAAATTAGTTCCTAGACAAAATGACTATCCAATAGTAGGAACTAAATGGGTGTTTAAGAATAAACTTGATGAATCCGGAAATGTAATTAGAAACAAAGCTAGGCTGGTTGCAAAAGGATATAATCAAATTGAAGGCATTAATTTTGATGAGACATTTGCACCAGTAGCTAGGTTAGAAGCCATTAGAATTTTGCTTAGCTTCGCATGCTATAAAGGTTTCAAACTTAAACAAATGGATGTAAAAAGTGCATTTTTAAATGGAGAATTAAAAGAAGAATTTTTTGTAGAACAACCCCCTGGTTTTGAAAATCATGAATTTCCAAATCATGTATATAAACTTGAAAAAGCCTTATATGGTCTTAAACCAGCTCCTATAGCTTGGTATGATTGTTTAAGTGCATATATTTTGGAAAATGGTTTTAAAAAGGGCAGTGCTGACACGACATTGTTTCTATTACATAAAGGTGACGATTTCTTGATAGTCCAAATTTATGTTGAAGATATTATATATGGTGCTACTTGTGACGACCCCAAACTTCCACGGGTGAAAGCAGGAGAAATCATTTTTGGAACACAACATAAATACAATAAAACAGAACACAGATACAATATAGCAAAGGAGATTCATAGAGTAATAACATTATAGCAGCGGAAAAATATAATGTCATCAATCACAGAAAATCCACAGTCACAGAAAACTAAGATTATTACAACAAGTTTGCAGAAAAGAAATAAGTTTGATGTCTAAAAAGAAAAGAAAAGATGCCAATAGAAACAAAAAGTCTTCAAGCTCCAAGTCATCACCTCTTCTCCCAAGCAGAATCCAAGAGAGAGAAAATAAGCAGCTTCAAAGAAAACTCCAAGCAAAGAATGAACCTGTCTACTTGGCTGCCCGTGTAGAAGAGAGGGCACCCAAGTTTGAAAAAAAGTGAAACAAACTATGGGTCAGTCTTGGGACTGGTGTGAGAATTCTTAAATAACTTATACTAATAAGGCAAATCCAAAGACCACGCCGCTAACGCGGAACGGGTTTACTCTAAGGGACTGCCGTGCATAACTATAGTGTCAATACAGAAAAGTAAAACGTAACAAAACGCAATGTCTTTTGAAAAATGGAACCACCATAAGACTCAGGTCCCATCACACAATGCAACGCACACCAAGAGGATAGAGTTTTACCTTATGGTGGTTAAACATGCTAAATACGCCAAATACGAAACTAATACTATTATTAGGGTGTATATGTTTTAAAACAATTCAAATTATAAGTATCAATCCTAGGAAGCATAGGTACCATATATTATGCCTCCAATACTAGTAATACAATCAAATCCGTCGGGGTCGTATTGGAAATTTGGGTTTCCATCATGAGTCCAGGCTAGGGAGGACTCCTTACCGATTCGAGACACTCTAGTTAATGCCCCAAGATTACCCGCAGTTAACCCTTGGAAATGGCAGGGCCGGTCCTCACATACAGCTTAGAGGATTAGTTATTCCTAAGTACACGTTCCCCGGTCCTATAGGACCTATCCGAGGCGCCTCATTTCATCATCCTCCAAAAGTAAAATGACTACTAACTAGAAAGAAACGTGCTACTTTCCCTGCGTTCCCTTCCCCCTTTTTAGACTCTACCGGTTTGTGAGGCTCGTGAAGTCATGTTCTTCATACCACAAGGTTTGCTTTTCAACAAGAAACCCTGATCATTGCATCTTAGTATGCCACACCGTCACTCCATACCGTACTATTGATCTTCCGTCACTATATAAACGGGTGTTAAGTAGAGAATAAATTCTCTACCACCAATCGTTTATATATTAACTGAATATCAACAACATAATATTTTGTGGGGTACGATGTCAGACACACTATCCATTTATACCCATGCTCTAGGTCTGAACTAGGGTCAAACCCGTGAAATCAACACGTACGTTTGGGCAATTACCCCGACCCTTGAATTGGGATCAAACCAATTCAGAGTCTTGATCGTTGTCCATTCGAGGGGAGATTTACGGTCTTCATACGCCGTCTTCATACTTGAATTCTTGAAATCGTACGATCATTTGGAATGGGATTAACCCGGACTTTCCAAATAATCTCGCATTCATATATTTTGAGAAAAACATATTTCATATCGTTATTTTATTTTATAACGATTAATTCTTGCCTTAATTATTTTAATACAATTAATTTCCTTATTTAACGACGCTTCAGGTCAAGGGCGACCTTGGCGCTGTTTTCAATCAATTTTGTTTTTCACTTTCCTCAAAATCTAACCGTTGGATTTTAGCGTAGCTTATATCGTTGGAAAGATTTTTACAAGACGGTCCTAACGGTTTCAGTTTTGGGAAAATCCGACGGTCGGATCTTCCGGTATATTCGTTTCAAAGTTCGATTTCAAAACGCGAACTACCGCGCTCAATCCGTTATATTATAATTATATATATATATAAATATATATAAATATATATATACATAAATAGTTCGTTTAACTCGTCGCTCCTATATATAACTGTCGTTTCTCTTATCTTTTACTTTTCTACTTACATGACAATATAATTTAGAATTAGACGATAATTCTTCCCTTTTAATTCATTATTATTTATTTTTATATTTTATAATTTACATTCGAAAATGAAAATTATAACATACCATTCCATTAATTTCTTTATATATTTCTTTTCCCATTTCATTATGAACAATGAACATTTTTCCATGGTGTAAACTCTCTTTATACATTATAAATAATGTAAATCTTTTCCTCCATTTCATTTCTTTTTATTTAACATTAAAAATAATGTTAATTCTTTTCATACAGTTCCATTTTATTTGCTTAACATTAAAAATAATGTTAATTCTTGCATATAGTTTCATTTCTCTTATTTAACATAAAATAAATGTTAATTCTTCCTACGGGGTGAACTCTCTTTTTATTTATTTACATTATAAATAATGCTTATTATCTTACAATGCAAATTCTCTTTTAATAAACATTATAAATAATGTATATTTACATGACATGCATTTTCTATATTGTTGACATGACAAAATATTATTTTTCATACAATGCATGTCTTATTTTAACATAACAAAAATATTCTTTTACCTACAATGCATTTATTATTTTCTAACGTAACAAAATAATAGTTTCATACAATGCATTTCTATTTCTCTAACATGACAAAATAATATTTTATGCAATGCATTTCTATTTCTCTAACATGACAAAATAATATATTCATACAATGCATTTCTATTTCTCTAACATGACAAAATATTATTTTATGCAATGCATTTCTATTTCTCTAACATGACGAATAATATGTTCATACAATGCATTTATCTATTTTTCTAACATGACCGAATAATATTTGCATACAATGCATTATCTATTTTTCTAACATGACCGAATAATATTTGCATACAATGCACTTCTATATAACGTTCTAACTTGACAAAATATTATTTGCATACAATGCACTTCTATATAACGTTCTAACTTGACAAAATATTATTTGCATACAATGTATTTCTATTTTTCTAACTTGACAAAATATTATTTGCATACAATGTATTTCTATTTTTCTAACTTGAAAAAAATAATATGCATACAATGTATTTTCTCTTTTTCTAACTTGACAAAAATAATATGCATACAATGTATTTTATATTTTTCTAACTTGACGAAAATAATATGCATACAATGTATTTTCTATTTTTCTAACTTGACAAAAATAGCATGCTATGCATACAATGCATTATTTTTTCTATTTTGACAAAAATAATATGCAATACATAAAATGCATTATATTTTCTATTTGATAACATGACAAATATGCTATTTTTATATAGTGCCATCTTCTATTTTATATAATGGACAAAATATAGTTCATTAACATACTATGCTATTTTTATTTTTAATAATGAACAAAATATAGTTCATTAACATACGATGCTTTCTTCTTTTGATAATGAACAAAATATTATTCATTAACATACGGTGCTTTTCTTATTTTGATAATGAACAAAATATATTCATTCAATATACGGTGCTTGCTTATTGTTACTAATGAACAAAATATTAGTTCATTACATATAGCGACTAATTCTATTTTTATTAACGAACAAAAAATGGTTCGTTTCATATAGCGACAAATTTTATTTTGAATAATGACACAAAATATAATTCTTTACCATAGCGACAAATTTTATTTTGTTAATGACACAAAATATAATTCTTTAACATATAGTGCTTTCTTATTTTATAAATGAACAAAATATAATCATTCACATATAACGACCAATTCTATTTTATAAATACACAAATTTGTTCATTCAACATACGGTGCTAATTTTCTTATTTTGATATTAACAAAAGTGTCAATTTACATACGGTGTTCATTTTCTTATTTTGATATTGACAAAAGTGTCACTTTAACATACATGAACAATTTCTTATTTTAATATTGACAAAAATGTCACTTTACAACATACATGAACAATTTCTTATTTTAAGATTGACAAAAATGTCACTTTACAACATACATGAACAATTTCTTATTTTAAGATTGACAAAAATGTCACTTTACAACATACATGAACAATTTCTTATTTTAAGATTGACAAAAATGTCACTTTACAACATACATGAACAATTTCTTATTTTAAGATTGACAAAAATGTCACTTTACAACATACATGAACAATTTCTTATTTTAAGATTGACAAAAATGTCACTTTACAACATACATGAACCATTTCTTATTTTAATATATTTAATTTTGACAAGTCAACATGTCACACAACATACATGAACGATTTTAATATATTTAATTTTGACATATCAACATGTCACACAACATACATGAACGATTTTAATATATTTAATTTTGACATATCAACATGTCACACAACATACATGAACGATTTTAATATATTTAATTTTGACATATCAACATGTCACACAACATACATGAACGATTTTAATATATTTAATTTTGTATTGTAACATCTCAACATACAGTGGGTTTTGTCCTAGCATACGCATACAGATTAAGTCATAGCAGATTCACATACAGTTTATATCTTAGCAGATTCACATACATATATGATTATGAATGCGAACATCTATAATTAAAACATAATTACTTAAATAAAATAAATAGGATTCTCACCTCAATTAGATTAAAGTTTGTTCCCAATTGCTCTGTATTAAAGTTGTATTCGAAGTCACGGTTCCATCGGATCTGAAATTTTCAGAATCGGTGTTTATATGAAAAAGTTATTGATGTTTTAATTAACCAGACTTTTAACAACTGTTTCTGCCACGCTTAAAAGCGTTACAAAATCTGAAGCATACCTCAATTTCAGAATTTGTTCAAAACTTCAAATCCCGATAACTTTTGATTTACTGAACGGTTTTGGGTGCCGTTTTTTGGAGAATGACCGCCTTGGAGAGATCTTTGTACGGCCAGAAGAGGGTGGAGTTCGATCGAGCGTGGTGGGCCCGGCGTGGCTGCGACCGGCGGACCTTCTCGGGCTCGGGGCGGGCGGCACAGGCGACGGAAAGGGACGGGACTTGTCGGAGATCGAAGAGCTCGGCGAGAGCTTCGAAACGTGTACTCACACGCTAATTTTCGTTGAGAAATGAAAGAGTTATGAGGGTTTGAAGTTTTCAGCCATGATGGGTTTGTGCGGCTCAGCAAAGAGGAAGAAGATGGACGTGAATAGTGTTTTTATATTAAAATATTAGGTTAAACTAATCATTATTTAATTGGCCCGCTTAAGCCCGTTTTGGCCCGAACTCCGATTCAAGCCTGCTTACTGTCGTTCATACCATTTAGCCCCCGTTCCGAACTCATCTGGATATGTTTCATCAGCCCACGAGATCGTCTTGGCCTTCGTTTTTTAGTTTTAAATATAAATCATTATTTTAAATTCAAACGTACGCAGAAATTCACCCAGGTCTCAAATTAACTTCAAAAATTCTCGAAAAATATACTTAGCTATGTTTTGATGCTGTGGACCTATGAAAATTAATTTCGTTCAATTCTGAGCCCGTTTGAATTTTTAATGAATTTTTAAAGTCAAAAATTGTCCGTTTACACTGAAAAATCAATTATAATTATATATTAATTCTAAAAATTACCAAAAAATCATTTTTAGCTTTGTTTTGATGATACGAACCCAACAAAATTTATTTCGTTCGATTCTGAGACTTTTTGAAAAATGGCTATTTTCAAGGCGAATATTTTTAATATTAAAAATACATTTTTAAACAAATATTTTCTGAAACTCGAAACATATAAGTGTTTACTGTTTTTCAATGCAGAAACGTCATTTTGAAACCAATGGAAGTGGTTTCGAGTTCAAATTCCTAAATATGTGAAAAGTAGCATTTTTGTCCTATGCAAATTACCCACCGACCTTTCTAAAAATTGAATCAGCCATAACTTTTGATTTCCGCTATGAAATTTCGATTTTTCGGATTCGTTGGAAAGATATTTTTAAATAGATTCTAATATTTTTGGTTTTTCTAAAATCCGTTAAATTTTGCATCTTGTATGGTTAGTCAAAGTTCAAGTTTGACTTTTCAAACTACCGCGCCATTTCTAGCTCTTTTTATATTTAAAATTTATTTATTCATTCTAACTTCGATTTGAACCAAATTTGTGATCCTTATTATTTAAAATAGATTATTTTAAATGTCAAAACTCATTTAAAATCACTTAAAATAAATTTTAACTTGGCCCCAAAATTCAGGGTCGTTACACTACTAATGATCGTCGATGTGAGAAATTTGAAAAAGTCATGCAGGATAAATTTGAAATGAGCTTAGTAGGTGAATTAAAGTATTTCTTGGATTTCAAATCAGACAAAGCACCAAGGGTATTTTCATATCACAAACAAAATACATCGCTGAATTGCTGAAAAGATTTGGACTAGAAAACGCAAAGCCACTCACAACACCGATGAGTCCTTCAACCAAACATGACAAAGACGAGAAAGGAGTTGCAATTGATCAAAAAAAAATCGTGGAATAATTGGTTCACTTCTTTATCTCACCGCATCTAGGCCTGATATTGTGTTTGTTGTTTGTTTATGTGCACGTTTTCAGTCTAATCCAAAAGAATCTCATTTAAAAGCCACAAAAAAATATTAAGATAGCTTTTGCACACACAAAAATTTGGTTTATGGTATCCCGCATGCAATAATTTTGAATTAATAGGATATTATGATGCTGATTATGCTGGATCCCTTGTGGATAGAAAAAGCAGTAGTGGAACTTGTTACATGCTAGGACACTCGTTAGCTTCATGGTCAAGTCGAAAACAAAATTGTGTTACTTTATCCACAACTAAGGCTGAATACACTGCTTTAGGAAGTTGTTGTCCACAAATACTATGGATGATACAAACTCTTTCAGATTTTGGTCTAATTTATAAAAAGTACCATTAAAATGTAACAGTGGAAGTGCTATAGATTTGTCTAATAATCCTGTTCACCATTCATGCACTAAACACATAGATGTGAGACACCATTTTATTAGAGATCACATTTCACGAGAAGATATTTGTATTGAGTTTATTTCAATTGATTGTCAACTTGCTGATTTTTTTACAAAACCTCTTCCCGAAGATAAATTTTCACGATTATGCGTAGATTTGGGAATCATAGAAATTGATTGATCATTATCCTTTTTTTTAAATATTCTTAAATGGTTATTCAAAAGTTAAATGATTGACCATTTGAACTATTTTGGAACTCGTCGAAATTATGTCAGATCTTGAAATGGTGATGAGTATTGACTATAATATTTTTTTCATAACATGAGGAAATATTATTAAATTCTCATGACGGTTGAACAAATTTTATAATATCTTTAAAATTGGTGCATTTTTCATGATTATTTTCTGCAACTTCCATCCTTCTGACATTCATCGTGATTTTATATAATGTGGGGAGTTTGATTTTTAAGAATAAAGAAAATCTTGAAATATATATATAGTAATAATAATAATTTATCCTTGGTATTCACTCCCATTTAAAAGTCCTCACGGTTATGCGTGGGTGAATTACCTTAATCTCTATGTGCTTCTATTCTCACTTAAAAGAACTTTTGGGCTGTGCATGGATAGAACTCATTGAGAGGATAAAGTTAAGTTACTACTAACCCCATTTAGAAGACCTTTGGGCTATGCATGGGTAGCAAGTGCTTAACACATTTTTGAGCTTATTTAAAATCTTTTGAAATTTACATTTAAATATTCAATTTTATTGAACTCTCCTTATTTTTTTAAAAAGTCAATCGTAAATCCATTATTCTGAAAAGTGAAATTTGCTTCTAGTTTGAAGAGTATTTTGATTTTTGTTGGATTAAATGAGATTTACGATATATTTTCCCCTTGATTTGAATTTATATTTCTAGCTTGTATTCATCACTGTTTCAATTTCTGTTATTCTTTTTATGGTAACAAAAGGGGGAGAATGGTCAAGATTTTGATGGATGAGTAAACATTTATAGAGTTTTTTAAAAAATTCGTGTTATGGTTGAAAATTTTCTAATTTTCAAATTTATGCATCAATATAGGGAGAGTTCAGTTGTAAGGGGAGCATTCAAATAGGGGGAGTATTAATATTCATTGTCAAACACATTTATTATATTCGAAATCTTAATATTTGTTTGTTATCATCAAAAGGGGGAGATTGTTGTATATAACAGTGTTGTATGCACAATTATATTATTTTTGTTTGATGATAACAACCAAATATATATTTATAAATGTGTTTGTTATTGTACTGACAGAAATATAATATTTATATTTAAGAATTCAAATGTTCACATAGTGATTTTTATTTAAATATAATATTTTATTTCAATATTCAAACAATACAATTTTTACAACTCCGCTATTTGTACATTCCACTGACACACTTCATTTCATAATAATTTCATTTACATATCATGTTCTCTCTACAGCACTCATACACTTATTTCATACAATGACACGGTCTTCTGTTCTTTGCCTTCATAGCTCACTGTCAGTCCAGTCATTATCTACTTACCTGTCACATAAAACACACACAGTATACTACAATAGAAATAAAACTGAACACATGCAATATTTTGAACTTTATTTGCCTCAGAATTTTGGTGTGTTTCTCATCATTTTCGAGATCTAGTACGAATTCACTAATACAGACTGCTTATGATATTTATAGTGATTCACTGTAAATACCACAAGGGAGTCAGTATATATACAAAATATTTCAGTGCAGGGACAATATTATGGATGGCTGCATATACACACGTGTGTATATATATATGTATATGTGTGTGTGTGTATATATATATACACACGCATGTGCACTACCTCACCAAACCATTTTGCAACTGAGGTGCAGCCACGTGGACCAACTCGACTCAGTGCACAATGCCAATCAGTGTGCAAATGTTCAGCTATCATGTGTGGTCGAGTACAAGTCTACATAATGGTCAAATCCAAATCATAGCTTAAGAGGGTGCAACCAACATGAAGTGCACAACCGCCACGCCTACAAGTTCAAATAGACAAAGTGTTTCAAGCATAGGGTCAGATCCGCAACATAGATAAGCCAAGGCTCAACTACGCCAACAACTACAACACAAATACATTGCAACATGAATCAAAACAGAAAGTGGTCGAGCAAAATGCAAAGCTATTCAGCAAATGTTGTGCAAGTATGACCAAGTAGAACAGGGGCATTTCAAAAATACCACAACAAGTCAGGTTAAATCATGTATGGAAGCAGCAAGATGCAACATGAATGTTGATATGCATGGTGCAGGCAATACATATGGTGGAACATAACTCGGCAACTCAAAGAGCATGGTAGTACACATTTCAGAATAATACAAACAAGGATATGATTCGGCAATGACAAACATGTTTAGCGAACTCAAACCATGGTGGTCATAGCAGCAATAATCAAGTATGAGCCAAGCAGTTTAAACAGGAATGCTAAACTGAGTGGATCAACATGAATGAAAGTGTGACGGCCCGCCCCGCACCAGCCTGCATTTACTCCAAAAGTGCGCTATACACATGCCCAACTAGCACGGGACGGTCGTCAGGACAAAGGAAAGAAGAGAATGAACTAATCAAGGAACCTGTAGAATGTCTCACAGCGCATGGGATAAAATATAATAATAACATACTTGACATAAAACAGGCGAGACAGTGCATAAGCTGATAACTAATAATCATTGTCAACATCAGAGCAGCGGAAATCCAAATACAGCTTATTACAACTTTCCAAATTTACTGTCTCTAACAAAAGAAAACTAATGTAGAAGATGCACCACCAATGTCCAAGCAGTGATCTTCAACAGCACAGGGAGAATACTATATATATTACGTGGAAGCCTCCTGCTCGTCTCCGGATCATCTACCCGTGCATCACCAGCTAACCTGTCTCTAGTCTGCTCGTGTGAGCACCCAGAGTAATAGGAGGAGACATAAAACTCTGGGTCAGACATAAAGCCTGGTATGAGCGATAAGCATCTAAACAGAGTAATAACAGGTATACTAAACCATACCTGAACCTGGACCTGCAACCAAAGAGTTAGTACCACATACCGTACAGTACCCTAAGGTGCCATAATAAATAGTGTAAGAATATGGGGGTGGGGTGTGCATGTCATAATGATAGCAACCAAATCAACCATAGCAACCATCCTCACATCTCTCACTCAGTGCGTAAAGCATACGATATCTACCACTTTGAAACACTAGACAAACTGAGGCAACGACGAATCCCGACTTGTAGAAACCCTGCTATGACCAAGCTAAACATATGGAGTCATGACCAAACATTTCAATGACCCACTTCATTGGTTGTAGCCCTTGGTTCTACCGATGCCATAATGGCCCTGAATCCGCCTTCGTACCTCCTACCATAGTGGTTCAAAGCTATAGACGTTGATAACTCCTTGGCACGCGTCCCGCAGCAAAGCCCAATCATGAAGCCCACTCATTGGTTCCCAGCTGGATCCTGAGTCAAAGCTCCTCATTTGGACTTCCTTTGCATCTCGGGTTTTGATCGAATTGGAGTGGGTCTTCAAAAGAGTTGTCGTGCAGTAGCAGCCCTAGAATACGGTTCGGTTCGGTGGTCATTACCCTCGTCGGTTCGGTTCGGTCCTCCTTCCTTGTCATCTTTCCATTCGGTTCGGGTCGGGTATTCCACTTCAGGTCGGGTCGGTGTCCTCCTCCGGGTCGGGTCGGGTGTCCTTCCTTCCAGTGCTCCGATCCGCTCCCTTATTTCTTCACGTATTCCGATCCGATCCCTCCTTGCCATCTGATCCGCGTGGCCTTCCCTCTTGCTAGTTCTCCCAAATGTTTACTTCCGATCCGAGCCCTGCGTCTCCAAGTCGATCCGATCTGGCCTCCAATTATCCTTCCGATCCGATCCCCTTATCCACTCCAACTCTAAGCAAACGGCCTTCCTTCTTGCCAAGCCTCCTATGTGCCAAACTCCGGTTCGGGTCGGGTTTCTTGCCCAGTTCACATATCCGATCTGAGCCCCCCATCCGATCCGATCCGAAGCCCTGCACAACTTTCTGCGACTTTTCCAGCAACTTGTTTACGCCATTCGACGACATTTTTGACAAATCTAACTATTCTAATCAATCACAATTCATGTCAATTAGTCATAACAACATGTAAGAACAACCACAAACACCTAACAACAATTCAAATGAACTAAAATGGATCAAAAGTGGCTAAAACCTCACATTTTCCTATAATCCCTCTTAATCATGTTTAAGCATACGATTAGCAAAACACATCGAAATTAACCCAAATTTCTAACAGAGCCTTAAAACATTATTTTAGAATTTTAAGAATTTTTCCAGAATTTATTTACGTATAAATTCGCTAATCTTCACTAATTACCCTTAATCACCGTAATTAGTGCAAAAACTATGCAAATCACTCGCCTTGGCCACAAATGAAACACCAAATCTGAAATACTCTCTGTTTGGGTCGAATTCCTATGTATCGCAGCAGCTCCAACCTTGCTTTGTTGCTATTTGGCCTTGCTTTAATGTAGTTTAGGCTTAATCTTCACTAAAATGTGTTTTGGAGTGGTTTTGGAGGATGGAAGCCATTACTAAGGTCTCAAGGAGGTTTGTGGCGGCTCAAAACTGAAATGAAAGTGATAACCTAACCCTAATCAGTCCTCCTATACCTCTAAACCCGAAATTCCCCTCTGGGCCTAACTGCTAATCACCCGGTTAAGCCCAATTAAGCTGTTTTTCACCATCTGAAACTTGTTTCAGCCATATCTCCCAAACGGTGAGTCCGTTTGACTAATGTGACCACTCTACGGAAAGAGAAACCATCATCCAGAGCCAATGGAAGTGGTTTCAAGTCAAAATTCCTTTCCAGTCAAAAGTTATGGCCAAAACAGTGCCAACCAAGGGCAAAATGGTCATTTAAAAATCGGGAAAAATCATGAACATGGGAAATGACCCCAATAGTCGTCCCCCAAAGTTACATGACCATACGACTTCGTATGTGAAAGAAATAAATATTCTACGATCCTATGATGCGTAGAATGCGGGTCGTTACACTCTCCCCCCTTAAGAAATTTCGTCCCCGAAATTCCTTAACCCAAAACATACAAAGGATCCCGCATGCCTCACAACCACATACAACAATCAAACATGCAAAACAAGCAAACAATTCTATCCTAGCATGCGGAAAACTAAATTGAAGTCAAAATCTTACCAGGCAAAGAGTCCTGGGTGAGTCTTCCTAATGTTCTCCTCTGTCTCCCAAGTACAATCATTCTCGTCCTCGCCCCACTGAACCTTGACTAGCTTCACCGCCTTCCTTCGAAGTTGCTTCATGTCGTGCTCGACAATACGGGCCGGCTTGCGGTTCCCAACCGCCTCGGGTTCTACTTCGAAGTCCTCTAACTGATCAGGTGAAATAGTCATATCTGAGTCGTGAACGAACTTCCTTAGTTGGGAAACATGAAATACGTTGTGAACTCCCGCCATCTTCTCCGGTAAGTCAATTCTATATGCCAAATTCCCGACTAGTTCAAGAACAGGGAATGGGCCAACAAATCTAGGTGCCAACTTGCCTCTCCTGCCAAATCGTATTACGCTCTTCAACGGAGAAATCTTAACAAACACCAAGTCGCCAACGGAGAATTTTAAGTCTCTTCTCCTCTTATCAGCATAACTCTTCTGCCTATCTTGGGCAGCCTTCCTTCGTTGTTGAATGGTCTTGATTTTATCTGAAGTTTCCCTCACTACATCTGGTCCAAGCATAAACTTCTCGTCAGTCTCTATCCAACATGATGGTGAGTTGCACGGTCTTCCATACAAAGCTTCAAATGGAGCCATACCGATACTGGATTGGTAACTATTATTATATGCAAACTCTACTAGATGCAAATGGTCATCCCACGATCCACCAAAATCCAATATACATGCTCTCAAGAGATCTTCCAAAATACGGTTCACCCTCTCCGTCTGACCGTCGGTCTGAGGATGATATGCGGTACTGAGATGTAACTCTGACCCTAGAGCCTCTTGTAAGCTCTTCCAAAACCCACTAGTGAACAACGAGTCTCGGTCACTCACAATGCTTTTAGGTACTCCATGGAATCTCACTACCCACTTCATATACAATTCTGCTAACTTAGATGCCGTTCTGGTCGATCTGACTCGTATAAATCTTGCACTTTTGGTCAATTGGTCCACAATCACCCAAATGCTATCATGTCCCGATCTAGTCCTTGGTAAACCATCGATGAAATCCATCGAGACTTGCTCCCATTTCCATTCGGGAATTTCTAATGGCTGTAACAAACCACTAGGCTTCTTTTGCTCGGCTTTAACTAGCTGGCAATTCATGCATTTGGATATAAACTTCCCAACGTCTCTTTTCATTCCTTCCCAGTAGTAAGTCTGTTTCATGTCTCTATACATTTTATTACCACCGGGATGTATAGTCAACTTTGAGTGATGACATTCTTTAAGCACTTCATCTCTCAATCCATTGACATTGGGTACAACAAGCTTTCCATCCTTTCTAAGCCATCCATCTCGATCAAGCCCATACTTGTTCATCTCCTCATCCATATCCATCTCTAATTTGGAGATGATTTCCAATACATTAGGATCGTCCCTCTGACTAGAGCCGATCCGCTCAATCAAAGTGGGTCTGATCGTCAAACTTGCTAACATTTCTGGATCCAATTCGCACTTTGGTCTGAAATCAAACCCCACGATAAACTCCAGTTGCCTCCATTCAAGGAACATAGCCCCTAAGCTGGCATGTCTTCTACTTAATGCATCAGCCACCGCATTGCCCTTTCCTGGTGTGTACGCGATGTCAAAATCATAGGAAGCTAAGAACTCTAACCATCTCTGCTGACGGAGATTCAGATCTTTCTGAGAGAAGAGATACTTTAACGACTTATGATCTGTAAACAGCTCAAATCTTTCTCCCAAGAGATAGTGTCTCCACATCTTTAACGCGAACACGATTGCTGCCAACTCTAAATCATGGGTAGGGTATCTTCTCTCGTGCGGTTTCAATTGCCGACTTGCGTAAGCTACAACCCTACCGCCTTGCATCAATACAGCACCCAGTCCGGTACCACAGGCATCCGTGTATACCGTCATCTCTTCATCCCCCTTAGGAATGACTAACACTGGTGCGCTTGTCAACTTGTCCTTTAGACTTTTGAATGCATTCTCGCACCTTTCATCCCAGACAAAAGCTTGATTCTTCTTGGTCAACTGGGTCAATGGTGCTGCTATCTTGGAGAAACCTTGGATAAACTTACGATAATATCCAGCTAATCCCAAGAAACTTCTTACATCTGTTGCATTCCTGGGCGTAGGCCAATCCTGTACCGTAGCCACCTTCGTCGGGTCCACGGCAATCCCATTTTCTGATACAACATGGCCCAAGAACCTCACTTCCCTCTTCCAGAAGTGACACTTAGAAAACTTTGCTTTCAATTGGTGTTTTCTCAACACCTCCATCACTATTCTTAAATGTCCCTTGTGTTCTTCCTCTGTCCTCGAGTAGACCAAAATATCATCAACGAACACAAGGACAAACTTATTCAACTGATCTCTGAATACCCTATTCATAAGATCCACAAAATATGTTGGGGCATTGGTCAGCCCGAATGGCATGACCAACCACTCATAAAACCCAGACGGCGTCCGAAATGCCGTTTTAGCTATACTCTCAGCTTCCACTCTAAGCTGATGAAAACCTGTCGCGAGATCCAACTGAGAAAATACTCTCGCGTCACTCAACTGATCAAACAAATCATCTATCCGCGGTAGAGGATACTTGTTCTTCCTCGTCACTTTATTCAACTCGCGGTAGTCTACACACAAACGAAGGGAACCATCCGCCTTGGTAGCAAACACAACTGGTGCTCCCCATTCAGAAACACTCCTTCCGATAAATCCCTTCTTCAAAAGATCGCTGACTTGCACCTCGAGCTCTCGCTGCTCCCTTGGTGCCATACAACGAAGTGGCATCACTATAGGCCTGGCATCTTTTACCAAATCAATACGGAACTCAATCTCTCGGTGTGGTGGAAGTCCGGTCACTTCTTCGAAAACATCCGGATACTGGCCAACTACGAGCAAACCTGACAACTCACTATGCGGAATGTCGAGGGAGTTTAGAAAACTAGCCAATACCCCCTCACTGGGTAGACCACCAAACACTATCCTCCGCCCATCATCCGCTCTAGCTGTCACCAAAAAGCCCTCACAGTCTACCACCACCCCGTATCTTCGGAGCCAATCTACTCCCAAAATAATGCCAAACCCAGTAAAGCCCAAAACAAAGCAATCACAAACAAACATGCATCCATGACTCGATAAGACCACATTACGACAAATCATGCTAAGGCTAGTCGAACCACCAACCGGGTTCGTCACTACTAAAGGTCTATCGACAATCTCGGGCTCCAATCCCAACCTATCTACCAGGTCACTAGATATGAAAGAACTGGAAGCTCTGGTATCAAACAAAACTCTAACAGGAACATCATAAACAGAAAGCATACCTTGAATGACGACATTCTTTCCCTTCTCCGCCGCTGTTGGGGCATTCGACGAAGAAGGAATAGCATTAAGAGCGTAGGCTTTCACCATTTGCTTTTCCTTAGGGGGCTGTGGACACTTGTCCTTATGATGTCCCATTTGGCCACAGTTGAAGCACTTCCTATCCGCTGGCTTGGCCCGACAATTACTAGCATAATGGCCCTTCTTACCACAGCTGAAGCACTCAACATCTTGCTTATTCTTTTTCTTCTGGCCATCCTTAGCTTGGTTCTGCTTTCTCTTATTCTGGGAACCACCCTTGCCTCCACCACTTGCTTGTGGTTTTGGCTCTTCTGCAGATGCACCCTCAGTCTTCGACTTAGGGTAGAGACTTTCTGATCTTAATGCTTTCCCCACAATCGATTCAAACGTCTCATCGATGTGGTTAATAAGTTTTTCCCCCAAGTACTGATCCAAACCAGTTATGAATTTCTCATTCTTTTTCTTGGCAGTATCAATAAGAGATAACCCATATTTTGACAAAGTGTCAAATTCAGCAATATATTCCGAGACAGCTCTGCCATTCTGCTTGAGCTCCAAGAATTTCTTAAACAGCATTGACTTCTGAGCAGCTGGGATGAACTTCTCACTGAAGCGAGCTTTAAACTGCTCCCAAGTAATCTGATCTTCGGGAGTGGCTGCCTTTATAGCATTCCACCAATTCATTGCCCGCCCTTGCAGCTGACGGGACGCTAGCTTTCTCTTCGTTGCATCCTCGATACCCAAATCCTCGAAGATACGTTCGCAACTATCCAACCAATCCTGAACATCCGTGGCCGACTCCGTTCCGTGGAACGGCTTCCCACCAAGGCTAGTATAGTCCTTGTTTAGCTTGGCGAAGTCGACCCTCGGTGCCTGCACTATTGGACCACCACCATTTCCACCATTGGGGGCTGCTCTCTGTACATCTCTAAGCATCTCTCTCATGAGGTCAGTAAACATCGTCCTCATGTCGGCAGCATTCCCATTATTGGCCCCCCTACCAGCACCTCTAGTATATCGGCTCATCGTCAATCTGGAAAAGGAAACGATTAACGACCCTATAGTGGTGCTAGTGCAGTATGACTTCATCCTTATACTAGTAATAGTATATATATATATATATATATATATATATATATAGCTTTTAAAAACCAAAGTAATCACAAATACGCTCTCTCGTATACGTATATTATCTCTCCCTGATAACTCCCCTAGGTTAACTACGCAACCTAGAGCTCTGATACCAAGTGTGACGGCCCGCCCCGCACCAGCCTGCATTTACTCCAAAAGTGTGCTATACACATGCCCAACTAGCACGGGACGGTCGTCAGGACAAAGGAAAGAAGAGAATGAACTAATCAAGGAACCTGTAGAATGTCTCACAGCACATGGGATAAAATATAATAATAACATACTTGACATAAAACAGGCGAGACAGTGCATAAGCTGATAACTAATAATCATTGTCAACATCAGAGCAGCGGAAATCCAAATACAGCTTATTACAACTTTCCAAATTTACTGTCTCTAACAAAAGAAAACTAAAGTAGAAGATGCACCACCAATGTCCAAGCAGTGATCTTCAACAGCACAGGGAGAATACTATATATATTACGTGGAAGCCTCCTGCTCGTCTCCGGATCATCTACCCGTGCATCACCAGCTAACCTGTCTCTAGTCTGCTCGTGTGAGCACCCAGAGTAATAGGAGGAGACATAAAACTCTGGGTCAGACATAAAGCCTGGTATGAGTGATAAGCATCTAAACAGAGTAATAACAGGTATACTAAACCATACCTGAACCTGGACCTGCAACCAAAGAGTTAGTACCACATACCGTACAGTACCCTAAGGTGCCATAATAAATAGTGTAAGAATATGGGGGTGGGGTGTGCATGTCATAATGATAGCAACCAAATCAACCATAGCAACCATCCTCACATCTCTCACTCAGTGCGTAAAGCATACGATATCTACCACTTTGAAACACTAGACAAACTGAGGCAACGACGAATCCCGACTTGTAGAAATCCTGCTATGACCAAGCTAAACATATGGAGTCATGACCAAACATTTCAGGGACCCACTTCATTGGTTGTAGCCCTTGGTTCTACCGATGCCATAATGGCCCTGAATCCGCCTTCGTACCTCCTACCATAGTGGTTCAAAGATATAGACGTCGATAACTCCTTGGCACGCGTCCCGCAGCAAAGCCCAATCATGAAGCCCACTCATTGGTTCCCAGCTGGATCCTGAGTCAAAGCTCCTCATTTGGACTTCCTTTGCATCTCGGGTTTTGATCGAATTGGAGTGGGTCTTCAAAAGAGTTGTTGTGCAGTAGCAGCCCTAGAATACGGTTCGGTTCGGTGGTCATTACCCTCGTCGGTTCGGTTCGGTCCTCCTTCCTTGTCATCTTTCCATTCGGTTCGGGTCGGGTATTCCACTTCAGGTCGGGTCGGTGTCCTCCTCCGGGTCGAGTCGGGTGTCCTTCCTTCCAGTGCTCCGATCCGCTCCCTTATTTCTTCACGTATTCCGATCCCTCCTTGCCATCTGATCCGCGTGGCCTTCCCTCTTGCTAGTTCTCCCAAATGTTTACTTCCGATCCGAGCCCTGCGTCTCCAAGTCGATCCGATCTGGCCTCCAATTATCCTTCCGATCCGATCCCCTTATCCACTCCAACTCTAAGCAAACGGCCTTCCTTCTTGCCAAGCCTCCTATGTGCCAAACTCCGGTTCGGGTCGGGTTTCTTGCCCAGTTCACATATCCGATCTGAGCCCCCCATCCGATCCGATCCGAAGCCCTGCACAACTTTCTGCGACTTTTCCAGCAACTTGTTTACGCCGTTCGACGACGTTTTTGACAAATCTAACTATTCTAATCAATCACAATTCATGTCAATTAGTCATAACAACATGTAAGAACAACCACAAACACCTAACAACAATTCAAATGAACTAAAATGGATCAAAAGTGGCTAAAACCTCACATTTTCCTATAATCCCTCTTAATCATGTTTAAGCATATGATTAGCAAAACACATCGAAATTAACCCAAATTTCTAACAGAGCCTTAAAACATTATTTTAGAATTTTAAGAATTTTTCCAGAATTTATTTACGTATAAATTCGCTAATCTTCACTAATTACCCTTAATCACCGTAATTAGTGCAAAAACTATGCAAATCACTCACCTTGGCCACAAATGAAATACCAAATCTGAAATACTCTCTGTTTGGGTCGAATTCCTATGTATAGCAGCAGCTCCAACCTTGCTTTGTTGCTATTTGGCCTTGCTTTGATGTAGTTTAGGCTTAATCTTCACTAAAATGTGTTTTGGAGTGGTTTTAGAGGATGGAAGCCATTACTAAGGTCTCAAGGAGGTTTGTGGCGGCTCAAAACTGAAATGAAAGTGATAACCTAACCCTAATCAGTCCTCATATACCTCTAAACCCGAAATTCCCCTCTGGGCCTAACTGCTAATCACCCGGTTAAGCCCAATTAAGCTGTTTTTCACCATCTGAAACTTGTTTCAGCCATATCTCCCAAACGGTGAGTCCGTTTGACTAATATGACCACTCTACGGAAAGAGAAACCATCATCCGGAGCCAATGGAAGTGGTTTCAGGTCAAAATTCCTTTCCAGTCAAAAGTTATGGCCAAAACAGTGCCAACCAAGAGCAAAATGGTCATTTAAAAATCGGGAAAAATCATGAACATGGGAAATGACCCCAGTAGTCGTCCCCCAAAGTTACATGACCATACGACTTCGTATGTGAAAGAAATAAATATTCTACGATCCTATGATGCGTAGAATGCGGGTCGTTACACATATATAAAGCTCAGGTCGATGACATGTACCAAAAGAGTAAAGCAGAGCATTCAAGTAAATAGCAAACATCTCAGGCAAATGTTCAAATTCAACACTACTGGGAAAAATCTTAGCAAAGATTCAAATCAACCTAATTGAAAGCAATCAGTTTTGGCACATATTTTTTTGGTCTTTCATGATCATAGCAGATGGATCAAAACAACATGCAGTTGTTTTTACACAATTTAAATATTCCCTAAAATCAGTATCTCAAAATCGGCATGAAACAAAAAAAAAATTGTTTCCAGTGTTGAACTGTTCAAACTTGGCAAGAACTTTTTTAAATATCTCCAGAATTCGACATGTAAATAATTAGAGAAAATCATTCAATGCCAAGGAAAACATTGTAAATTCAAAGTCAACAATATTCTGCTCAAATTCGTTGGCAAACTTCAAAAATCCAGAACTATCACAAGTTTTGTTTTTGAAAAAAAATATATACACGATTTTGTCAAAAAGACTCAATCAAAGTTTTTAGAACCCACCAAGATTTTTTTTTCAGAAATACAAAAATATATGGTCAAGTTTAAATCAAAGGGAATACAGAAGAAAAATTCAAATTCTCAACCAAAATCGCAAGAGCAATTCAAGGCAGTCGAAGTATCTAAAATCAGAGTTTTCAGGGGTTAAAAATCCTATAAATACACAAAAAATCATCATCGGCAAGAGAGGAAAAATAAGAGAAAAAATCGAGCATAAATAAACGAGAATAAGGGGAAAAATCACATACAAATTTTTCCTAGAGCAATCAACATCGAATCGAAATCCAGGAGCATCAATTCGATCGAATAAATCATTGGAGGAAGATCGATTCTAGAGGAACCCTAAGGAAGCCGCTGCCACCATTAATACAAAAAGAAAAAGCTTCAGGACAGAGTGAAAAAGGATGGCCGGCCAAGTCAACAAAAGGGGCTAAGTCTTTTTAGTTTGTTCCTAGGGTTTTATTTTGTTTTTAAGTTTGTTTTAAGTTTTTCTTTTAATATTTAAATAAAAAGGAGTCAATAAACTACTATTGTTTGTAGTTAGAAAAATCACCGCTTGAGAGTACGAGTTGTGTCAAGGTCTTGAGCATAGGGTTTAAACAGTCGGGAGCAAGAATTGCGAGTTTACAAGGGTCTGTAAGCGTAGAGATTGTTTATAACTCCTAGTAGAAACCTTGAATGCAGCAGTAGGCAGAGTTTTGCCGAAGCTGGGTATCTTTTGTGTGTGATTTTATTTCTGCAAGCTATTCTATTATTCTGTTTTAGTTTTATTTAGTTTTAAATTTATTTAAATTGTGATAAACCCTATTCACCCCCCCCCCCCTCTAAGGTTAATTTAGATCCTACATGTGTGACATTAACAGAATACTAGATCGTAAATCAAATTTACACTGAATCAAAACTTTATAATGAAGTATGCGAAGTGACTGAACTATGAAAATGATCAAAGCCCATAATTATTTAACATGGCATAACTATGAACAAGTTTCATATGGACTGCAAAGTGACTGAACTATGAAAATGAACTATAAATATAAAATATGAATTTGCATCGTATAGGGCAAAAAAACGACAAAACTTAACCATGAATCAGAATCGAAATCGTTGAACTGCATAGAAAATTACACAGCTCAATTTTAAGAACAAAAAGAAAATTAAGAGCATCAAACGTCCAAAATAATGTCAGACTGACATAGCAGCAACAATAGTATCAAAGTTTCCAGTCAATGACTAAAGAGTAATAAAAAAACACTTAGCTTCATATGCAGGATTTAATGCACTAGGCTGGTGAGCTTGGAACAGTAAAATGGATGGGGGACAATAGTTTAAGCGGTAGATTTGAAGCAGTGCAAGCGAGAAAACGACGGAGGGGAGGGTGGAAACGAGCGGTTACCTTGGTATAAGCGGTAGATTTGGAGCAGTGCGCAAGCAACGGAGGGGAGGGTGGAGGGGAAAGAGAAAATGACGAAGAGGAGGGTGGTTTGGAGAATTTAGATTTGGGAAAAGTACAGTATTTGTTTTCATGTAAATGTAATTGGGATTTAAAGGGAAAATATGTTGTTTCTTTTCATAAACTGGAGTGAGCCTGAAATTTTTCAACCCTCACAAAGCGGGATAATGAAAGTTATGGCTGGGATGCGTGAATTGGATATACCATGACATGACTAATTTCTACCGAGATATTTCTACCGATTCAGGATGGAATATTTTGTTGCATGGCCAATTTCTACCATGATATTTTTCTACCTAATTCAGGATGGGATATTTTGCATGCCACATATTATAATGTTTAAAATTTATTATTAGCCGCAATTATCAGTTGCCTATACATTATGAAACTTAGGGTGCATTCATTATACCCCTTTTAATTTTGAGTTTTTGCATATACAAAAGCACCAATGACGCACATAAATTATGAAAAACAACCGTTTTTTAAAACGACATTAACACATAAAACCGAAAACAACATTTTATTATTTTTGTGTTTTTTTTTTGGCAAAGCGTTATTATTTTTGTGTTTTAAGAAATGATAAAAGAACGACAGTCAATTAATCCGCTCAACATCCCTTCATCCTCTCCCTCGTCTACTCCGTCTCCAATGTCATCTCTTAACTCTATGCACCTTTTATATTTAATTTTGAAAACTCAAAATAAACCAAACAAATCCTCATTTTACCTAAACTTCAAATTTAAAAAACAACTAATATACTATGTGACAGGTCGATTGACCAAACTTAAACTTTAAATTTAAAATTTTATTTTATTTCTAACATACAAATTGGACTTGCTCCCGATCGATTACAAATTCAAAAGAAATATTAAACATTAATTTCTTATTAAAAAATTAGTAAATATTAATTTCTTATTAATTATTGGTTACTAAATTTTAATCTTAATCATTAATTGATCATTATTAAATATTAAAAATATTATATTATCAATTTCTACTGAGATATTTCATAATTTTTAAATGTTTATTATTATTATTATTTGTTAGTTATTAATTATTATTATTATTTAATTATCAATAAAATATCATTTTATATACTTAAATTTTATTATTAATTAATAACTATTAAATATTAATCTTAATTATTATATAATTACTAGTAGTTAATCATTTAATAGTAACTATTTAAAATTAATTATTAAAAGTTAATCATTAAAAGTTTATACTTATTTTTAGTATGTCTTTCGCAACTTGCTTTACCAGTTGTAAAAAAAATACAGTCATTGCAAATGGCGAAAACATTTGCTAAAGTTATTTATTTGCAACTGGCAAGGCAGCACAGTTGAAAATAATATGTTTGTTACAACTGTTATTGTAGCATAGTTGCTAAAAGTATGTTTTTGCAATAGGAGGGTAAGTGAAGTTGCTAAAAATATGCTTTTTGCAACTGAAAGAAAAGGCATGTTGCTAAATCTTATCTATTGCAACTGCTATAATAGGTCTGTTGCTAAATATCATTTACTGCAACTGTCATTTATCGCCTGTTGCAAATAGCTAGTTGCAAAAGGGTATTTTTCTTGTAGTGGGTAATGTCGGTTTCACTTAATTCTAAATATTTTAATTAAGTAATTCCCTATTTATTATCTTTAAGTATGGTTGTAGTGTATTGAATTCTGGGGTGTTATAGTTTAGGCCGAAGTGGTTGTTGTGATGGAGGCGAGTTAGTCGAGTCTTGGGTTCTGCATAGGTGTTGGTTCTGAATGGAGTCGCTGGGTTGGTCAAAGGAGCTTGGGTCGTGCTGGAGGCGGGTATTACACCCGTTCTTTGCTACCCTAAAATATCCATGTTATCGATTACACTGGTTCTTTTTTATTCAAATAAGGCTCGATTTGAATTTGGAATTGTTGTACGTTGGTGGCTGGGTATGTTAAGAACTTATTCAGTTAACCAGAATTTGAAATATAGACAAAGAATCCTAACACATGAAATAAAACATCGTTGTATTATATGCGTTAGTACAAACATAATAACACACTGAAAATTAAATATATTATCATATGTATGAAATTTATTATTTATGTCATATTCGTTACCGTTAATCGATTATATATAAAATGATTTAAATGGAGATTACAAAATCGATATTCGATAAAACGAGCATCGAAATTTAACTATGAATTTTCTACAATAATTTCATGCAAAGCAAGTTATTTTCTACGAACCGATATTTTATTATTTATCATCAGTTGATTTCACAACAATAAATTAAAATTGATTTAAATTTCTATTATTAACGTTTGATTTAATTATTAATTTTCTTCAATCTAAACATACGTAGCTCGATTTCAAACTCGAATTTTTATTTTTAAGTTCAACATACAAAAACGCTTTCTGTATCTTTTACATATGTTATTTAATGACTGTATAGTATCGTTTTAAAATTCACTTTTATAAAATAATAATTAACTTCATATTGAAAATGTATAATTTACTTCTCTTCGAATATTATTTTAATTTAAATTAAATGCTAGTCAATTAAATGCACAACGTATGAAACAATAAAACTTTGGTTTATTCTGATCGAAAGACTATAATTGATTAAATCAAAACTTGATTAATAATACAAGTTTATTTCATTAAGAAATGCTATAATTTAAATCTCAAACTGTTTTATTCAAAATATCATACAATCTAATATTCTAAAACTAGTTGAATTTATGGCTCAATACAAATAGCATGTTCCGTGTATTTTATGTACTTGGGTCAGATCGAGAATTTTCAGTTGTAGGACAGGTGGATTTAGGTAAGTAGGATGGCAAAGAGTTAAACCCTTAAAATTTATAATAGAGTTCTCTTAGGAGTAAGTATATATTTATGATATGTACATTTAAAGTTAATAACTTGTTGTAGATGTATACCATATGGGTTTAGTGTATATTTGTAAACTCTAAACCAGCATAGGTATTTACTAATTCGTTATAATGTGTGATAATTATTTTATGTGTTTTATTGTTCTGATTTGAGAAACTATAACACCCTAGATACTTAATAGGTTTGAAATTAGTAATTTGATTGAAATTTATAATTTTAATATTCAAAGTCCAATTTAGTTAATTGAATGAAATTAATGAATTTATTTTTGTAAATGAACCATAATAAGTAACGTTAAACACTGAAATTAAACAACTATCAAAGTTGTATGAAATTGTTTAAATGACTCAACTTGTGTTATTTAAATTTAAGTAGATTTATAAAAACTAAAATTTAAATAATAAAACTAAATGAATGAATATATTGATGTCCCAAATCTATTGAAATATAAAATTTTCTGAAAAATTCAGCTTTGTGTGAAATTTGGTCAAATTTGAATCTTTTTAAAATTTGAGTTCATCTTTTTTTAATGAGTCTATATTGAATTCTGAGCATCCAACATTTTTTTGTTTGTTAAAATTCTACTTCGTTTGTCTGGAATTCACATTTGTGACAATAAAAAGCGCACAAAAATGGAGGATGTTATTATGTGTATTTTTGTTTTCAATTAATATTTATCTATCTTGACATTCCCACTATTATCAATAATGGTTTGAACTTGAAGGAGTTATTGAATTTGTAAGGGCCATTAATTAAATTTTCATTTAAAAATATTGTAACGCCTTCTTACATAAATAAAATATCATGTATTCTTTCTTTCTTATCATTCTATTTTCTTTAAACTATTCAATCCTTTTTCTCTTTTTCTGTCTGAATCTCGATCTCAAAATTCTCAAATCCAAATCAACGGAAAAAATTCCTTAAATCAAATTGCGATGAAAAGGAAATTTGGTGAAAATTAATTGTAAAAAAAAGAATATCAAAATCAAACATGCAAAAAACTTATTCCTTCTCTTCCCTCTTCATCTTTTGTTTGCAGCGTGCATTGGTGTGTGCCTCACAAGAAAAAACCCGTCCTTCCTCATGAAGACTTGAACTCAAACAAGCCCTAAATCCTAACACTAATTCCCTTTTCCTCTTTTCATTTTCTTCAATCTTTCCCAGATTTCAACCTGTGTTGCAGAGGTTGTAACTTCCTGTTAGAAAATCGTAACCCACTATTTTTTTTAATATTGGGTGAAATTAAATTAGCTACAATTTTTATGTCGAACACTTTTTCAGATTCTAAAACCTTCTATGCTGAAACCACGATTTTTTTAGACACATTTTCGAGCCCAGATTTCTGATATGAAAATTTATCTATCGCTATTTTGGCCATATCATCTTCAAATTCTAAATAAAATCGGTTTTAATTATTTTAAATTGAAGAAAAAAGAATTTTCAACAATTTTTTAGTTTATGACTTTTCCAAATTTTGAAGTTAACTGGTCCAAAAATAAATTTAAAAATATCCATTTTTTTTTAGTTTTTATAAAAATTTGGTGAAAATCTAAATCCATTCTCCTTACCTTCCTCTTGCCCGTTGTACCGAGTAATGTGTTTATGTGGATAAAGTTGTTGTAGGAATATGAATGTATGTGGTTGTGTTGAGTTTAAAACAAATAGTGTATGTAATGAGTGGTAAGGCATGGAGATGTTGAGTGTAAGGCCTTGGGTTTAATGCTGGTAGTTGTTGGATTTGTAATGTAATGTCCCGCATTTTATCGATTTGTATTTGAATACTTAAATCAATTTAAATATTGAATTCGTAATATAAATGGATTTATATATGAATTAAAACAAGGTTGAATGTATAAAAATATATATTAAATATAATCGAGCCCGTAACATCGCGGCAGTTCGTAATTTAACGTTCTGAACTTCAACTGAATGTACAAGATCCGTTATTAGTCGGATTTCTGCGAAATAAGAAACGTTGGAATATGTTGAACTGTATCTTTCTAATGGAAGTGAAAAACCAAGATTTCGTGTTATAAATGGGAAGTTATGTCCAAATTAAATATTCCGAAAAGCAGCGGCATATTCGTTTTTGGCCATAACGGTTTATTTGAAATAACTAGATATCGGATTCGAATCTGGATAAGATTATTTTGAGACATAGTGATAATTTAATTTTTAGAATTTTACTATAATTTTTAATTAATTAAATATGCAACTTTTTATTTGGAGTATTGTGCACCCTGTATCGGTATTTTGGGGTTTCAAAATATGAGTTAATATACCGGTATTATTATATTTTTGGGATCATGACACCTCATTGAGTACGACTGTACTCTTATTTCTGTCCATAGAGGCTCGGACAGGAACGTAATTTTTCGCAATGTGGTACATTTAAAACGTAAAATATACATATGCTAGAAAACTAAAAATTCTGGACATTCCTTATCTAACTAAAATTTGTCAACTCTATAGAAAGAGAATGCTTACCTACTCAAGACTTCACACAAGGTTATCCGCACATTTAAAGATCCATAGAGGTTCAATCTCTTTTTATATATGAAAAGCAAGCTCCGTCATAATTAACGAAGAACAAGGTGAACCATACTTCTATTCTATTCCCTAAGCTAAGCTATGCCATTACCCTAAATAAAGAGACCATGACCTATATCCTATTATAACCGGTGTATCAATACACCTACGCCAGAAAATGAGGGAGGCATTTTCTGGGAAAGGCATTGGTTAACTTTACTTAACAATAAAGTTTCCCGCATCTATAAATAATCACCGCATCACTTTTCCTTTACATAAAAAAAACGTGAGTTCCGAAATTCTCAAAAAATCGATGGGCTTTTGGAAGCCGTGGGTTTATTCTTATTCGAACTGTCTTTGGTCGCTAGCTTGAGGCTGAGATGGGATTCGCAAATTGTCAGAGGAGGTGGAGGCCAACTAGTCGGCAGTGGTGCTGTCAGTTTGAGGTGGTGCGGTGTTCAAGTAAAAGGGGACGGTAAGGGTAAAATCGCAAAGAGAAGGCATGTGATTTTGGTGGGGTGTGTGGCTGTAAGGGAAATGATGCATGTAAAAGGTTGGAGAATACTAGATGTGGTGATTGCTGAAGCTTTCGCCGATACGGGAGGAGTTAGTTTCGAATTCTACATGAAGAGGGGGGTTTGCCTGGTCTTGCGTGCATTTCCTGAAAGGGAGCAGGGGTGAGTATTGTAATAGTGACGAGGGTGTACACGTGGATGCAAAGGGAGACGTGTTCAATAATGGGTAGTGCGGACGTGAAGGGTTGTGGAGTTGTGTCGAACAAGGAGGCGTTGGCTTTGTTGGGATGTGCTCAACGCAGAGAAAAGAAGATGAAGTGGGGTTAAAGTCTGAACGTGAAGAGGAGGGGGAAATCCATGGTACAGGCGGTGCATGAAGTGGTGGTGAGGGCGTGCTTTATATACTGATGCATGGGGTGTATAACGCTTGGATGGGAGGGAGCTTGTACACGTGAATTATAGGAAAGTAAGGGAGTGTACTGTATAAACATGGTAGCTTGGTGTTGGATTTTGTGGGGTGTTATTGTTTTGAAAATGAGGATTTACGTTGTGGGTAACAAATGAAGAGGGATACACAATTAGTAAGGGTGGCAAGAAGTAGATGGCATACATTAGTATCAATACGGTACTGGGTATGTGAATATGAGAGATAAGGGTTTCATGCATGTTGATGGGTGCTGTCCGGAAAAGGGATGGCGGTGGCAGATGTAGGCGATGTACAGTCAGCGTGTGGACGTTGTGGTGGCAGCAGCACGATGGAGCGGTGGTACCATTTTAAACAAAGACTAAGGAGTAGTTATCATTTCAAACAGGAGCGACATGGCAGAACTGAACGTCTGCTTCAATCGACCGACGCAAATCGTTATTTAATGGTTAACGCGCAAAGGTGAGTAAAATCACTAACTCTGATCTATTTTAAAATATTATAATTATATTTTAATGTTGTTTGAATGCTGTGTGATGGTCGATTAGGTAGATTACAATTAAACTGGTTGAATATTTTATATCGTTGCATATGTACACATCACCGGTTGTATACTGATTCCATCGATTATAATATTCCCTAGTATGGAACCAGTGATAATTGTTTAACTAACATCTGTGGATGCGGAAATCGGTTGGAGGAATCCGACCGGATTCCTCGATATTTATATGTACTGTTTGCACTGTTTGAACCCGAATTATATTTAAAACCCCATGTGAATATTGATGTTGAACGAAAATTCAAGATTTGTTTCGATAAATCAATAAGCGATATCGATTAAGAATGTAGTAACAGTCGACCGTAAAACCATCGTTTTGTTAAGAAGTGATTGGCCGTCAGGCAAATCAACGAAGTTAATTATAAAAATTATATTTTTATAATTAAAGCAAAGTTTAAATTATAATAGAAGTTCTATTATAAATTAGTATTTTTTTAGTTCGTTTTATAAAGTAAATATAAACGATTATTTTGTTAAATAAGTATGAAGCTGAAATTATCCGACAAGTAAATAATTTGGGATAATTATTTTAAAATAAACAGTTAATGAATATTGTTAGATTAATTATATTAATCCAATGGTAAGAAGTGGATAAAATCAGTTAACGAAGTTACTGATGGAATAAAGTTAAAGCGAAGAGTTAATGTTTAATAGTCATAAACAACAGAGATTTCAAAGTATGAATATAGCGTTATAAAACCATATTCCAAATAAAACAAGAAATACGGTTTGATGGATACTATAAGTAATAAGGAGTTTAGAGTTACGGACTTAAGATATTCTAAGATAAGAACGTTGTCGATCAAGGTCGGAGAGGTAAATAAAATACCCCAACTTGAACGACTTCACTATTATCGAGGAATAGTATCAGTTTGTAGCGGGAAAGAGATTTCAAAATTTGTTACAAAAGAAATATAGTAGCATATTGCAAGTCTTAGAACTATAGCGATAAGATAACGCTGTTGACCAGGCTTAAGCGTGGTTATTATGTTGAGATTAGTTATAAAGGAGAATATTACAGCGTATGACAAGTTTTGAACTGTAATGATAAATTTACGCTGTTAACCAAACTTAAGCGTGGTTTTTATATATAGCAACACTTCCTAGGAAATGTAAAAAGTTTGGTTTGAAATCCACTTATTCTAAAAGTAATAAGTAACAATGCCTGTCCAAAAAAGTATAAGAACGAGTTAGAAAGAGATATGGGAAAATGGTTTCAGAAGACGATGACATCATTTCGATGTTCGAAATGTGATTAGAAATAAACCAGTAGGATTTGGAATTATAATTCGGCAATTTCGAATATTTTGAAAATAAGTTATTCTTAGGAATTATAATCTGATGGGATAGTTAAGATTTTAGGTTTAAACCAATAAATTTTAATAGGATATGAAATCAATATGTAGTTATATATTTGATATTGATTTAACAAGAAGTTGACCTAGAAATAGAGTTTATAAAGTGGAATGGAAATATAAATTATGAAAGAGATTCCGGTAAAACAAGATAATGGTATTTATTACTTGAATAAATGAATTATTTGATAAAGGTTATCAGATTTCTATAATAGAAATGATATTCACATTTTAAAGTGAATAATGTTTTAAAGTGAACGCTTGGCAGATTAAAATGTTTAAAATGAAATTGGAAATATTTTTCCAATATAGTTAGTATATATTATCCAAGGGTGGGAAAATAAAGAACGTGAAAAGAATGGAAATGTTTCGAACGTTAATAATGTATATTTTCTGGAACATAAGAGAATAAGAGTTTATAATAACTAGAAATGTTTCCAAGAAGTATGAAAGGGCTAAACAGGATTTGAGAAATATCTGGTACGATATGGGAATTTGAATAACAGAAATGGATCTTAAATAAAAGTGCCCGTGATTTTGTGATGTCTAGTTATACATTTGAATGAATGTTTGTTTTTACTTCGATAGTTAAATAACCGACTATCGAAGTGTTTTGACCATCGTTGTCAATACAGAGAGACCAGTTGGATATATTATCTGAAAACCACTCTGTATAAGCATAGACGCTGCGAATTAGATTATGCTGAAGACAATTGAAGACGGAGTGAAATGCAAGGGTCGTCCTGTTCCAGAATGGTGCAATCTGTTTGTCCAGTCCCAGGACAACTTGTATGGACGAGTGTCTGACAGAGTATACCTGATAAATCACGTACAATTGATCTTTTAAAGGGATTACGTCTGGTGGTAGAGAAATTCGTTCCTCTTAGCTTTTTTATACCCATGATATTTTTGGAAATCGATTAGTGAATTGACGGGTTTGACGATGTGGCATTCAAAGTGAATGGTCATCAGATGTTCTGAAGATAGACGTAGCCTCTAGCCTCACAACCAGGAAGTAACAAAAGTTGGGCTAGGCAGCATAGCTAGTTGGGTCATACCCAAGCAGGGTGTATTGTCACCGATCTAGAGAAAATTCATATTTGTTCTTCTTTTTCAATTCTCTATCTTCGGATGACGGTTGGATGGCCAACAACCGTGGGTGGCAATATATTCGCGACACTCAAGCTAAATGAGTGA
Organism: Allium sativum; assembly: GCA_030737875.1. NCBI lineage: Eukaryota > Viridiplantae > Streptophyta > Magnoliopsida > Asparagales > Amaryllidaceae > Allium > Allium sativum. The sequence continues at coordinate 296,576,920 of CM060925.1, read as the reverse complement.
GCGGTCATGTGTGGCTGGGTTGCAAGACGTTCTTGTTGAACCATGAGTGTATCCCCTCTAGAGTACACTGATCGAAAGGTGCTCCCATACCTTGTCTGTTGGAATCCAATCTTCAATAAGCGCCCTGCGGTTTATGATTTTATACTATATATGTGGAGCGTGAGATGCAAGCGTTCTGCTACTTGGTTATTTATATGATTAGACAATATCATAATATCAAAATATTTGGGTTATAGTAAGGTGAAAACCGTCCATGTTTATGTGTGGGCTGGTCTTACTATTATCCTTTTGTTTCAAAGGATTTTCAAAGTTAAACGATATGGTTGGAATTTACTCACAGCAGTCCCATGACTGACCTAGAGTTTATTTTGTTTGTTTTCCCTATACTCTTGGGTGCCCAAATTTGTATGGGCAGTCAAGTGTTTCAGGCTTTGCAGATTCACTTGGAGGAGCTCAAAGCAGAAGGCTTCACCATTAGTTATGTAGAGATTATTTCCGCTGTGATGTAAATGAGTTATACTCTGATATGATATGTAAGTACAAATTCAGATATTGTATTTCAAAGTTATGTTATAATACAATTTATTCATTCCGCTGTGAGTTTCATGTTTACTCTGACTCTAATGTTCTTCTTCTTTTTCTATTCTATTAGTTCTATCATTTCTATCTCATCCTCTTATTTCTTTCTATTAACGATCTGAATTTTCGTGCACTATGAGTTGAATGTGTGGGATATTAGTCAGCTCAAATGGGTACGGATTTTCGGGCCGTTACATGTAATATTTTGGGTTGTCGTATTTTATATTGCATGTATATATTGCTTCACTCAAGTGTGCGTGTGTGTATTATGAAATAATAGAAGAGTGTCAATTCGGAATTAGTGATTTGAACTTGGGTTGATTCCAGTTAGCGATTCAATACGTTGATTTGATTGTGTTGTGTCAGCTTCCGTGTTGTTTCAGCCTATGTCATATACTTTTATTTTGCTACGCATGATGGGAATCCTCACTTACAATTAAAATTTTCAATATGTAATTTGACATTGTTTGAAATAACATATGAAATGATAGGATTGCTCTAGAAAACCGATTTATTTTTTATGCAATTTGTGCACATGTGACACACACACTTGTGACATATATGACATGAATTTTATTGTTATGATAAGTGATGACTTGTATGTGTTATTTGGAATGTTATATTTTTTTTGTTCTCACATTGCAAGTTCTATATAGATTTGAAAAACCATTAAGGGTTGAAATGTCACATACTCAAATCACTATATAAATTTTGGAGTTTAAATTGAATTTATCAGGATGAGGGTTGAAATGATAAATACCCGTAAATTGAATATTAGATAGATTAAATTGATATATATCCGTATTGTTTGGCATAGGTAGAAAATTATGCACAGACACCGTTGGTCTATTTTAAAAGATTATTATGTCAATTTGTAAATATGTTATGATCGAATAAAGTATTTCGGAAATCTAAATTTAGAATTTTATTTAAACTTATAACTTTATATAACTTAATAAAGCTTTAAATTTAGATTTCAAAATAATTATATGTTATAAAAAAATTAGTATATAAAGTTAATATATGTTTTAAAACTATAAATTAAGGATTTTAAATTATAACGTTATTATTTTTAAAATATAATTATTTTATAAGTAAATCATTTTTTTAATATAGTATAAATATTATTTAAATTTTAAAAATATCTATAAATCAAGTTTTTTATAAAATATAAATATACAAAAGTTTTAAAGAGAAGTTAGAAATTTAATGATAACTTGATTTGTTTAAATGACTTGATAAAAATGAAATTATCAAGTTAAGTTAAATTGATCTTTTAAATGTGATCTGAAAAATGATGAAAAGGGTTATATATATTATTTATGATCATAAAACTTAGTAAATTAATTAGATAATAATTTATTAATGAAACGTTTGAATCTAAATATCATTAAAGTTGAATATTTATAATTGATTAAATTTAAACTTAGATTTAATAGATATGAACTTTATTAAAAAGGTGATTTGAAGGTAAACTGAATCTTTAAGAATAAAATTGAATAACATAACTCAAAATACCATTTGAAATGGATTGAACTTAAGAATTTATTATTTAAAGTTTAAATTTATTTGAAATAAAATTGTTGAATCCAAAATTGTTAATTTTTTTTAAATAATGATATTTGAGATATAGGAATGTGAAATTTATATGTAATTTTGTAAATAAACTGTTTGTTAATATGGAATATGAATCTTGAACTTAATCCAATAATGAATTGATTTGAATAATGATTTATGAACTTAGTCAAATAATGAGTTGATTTGAATTAGAGTTTATGACATTAAGATATCTGAACACAATTATTGCAATATAAACAAATATTGTAATTTTTGATAAATGATAATTTAAATAAATTCAATTATAAATTACTACGATGTGAAATAAGCGTCTGGTTGTTAAAAAGACTAGGGCCAGATATTGACATACTTTTTGCCAATATTGGGAACCACTTTGACAACTGTTGTGACGATCCACTCTGTAGGCCAGTGCAAACCAACTTAAACCGATCAACAAGACGTATCGCTTGGGTTTACGACTAATGAGAATGGAACAAAACAACTTTTTCATTATCATTGTAATAATTTTTACATCAGAGTACAGAATATATCGGAACACAACATTAAATACATGCACAGCGGAACTAACAATATCATAATATAACATGTACATAACAAAAGAAATAAAATGATATGGATATAGCTCAAGCTTCAATCCAGCACCTACTCCATAAAATATCTGCAAACCCAAAACTACTAGGCTGCCCGTGTGGAAAATATGGGCACCCAAAGTTTAGGGAAAGGACAATAAACTTCGAGTCAATCATGGGACTGGTGTGAGAACTAAAACAGTTATTTACTTTATTTTAAAGTTGGGTAAATCATAGGACCACGCCGTATAACACAGACACTACACCAAAATAGGGGATTCCCGACAAGTATAGGTGTTACAAATAATTTCTATAACACTTTTATATGTAACCAACGACATGTGAGGAATTTGTCCAGCCATATTTATAACACTTATAACTGTTACAAACATAGTAATTGCCACCAGAAGATATGGTAACACTTACAAGTGTTACAAACGTATTTATAACAACCCGCATTCTACACATCGCAGGATCGTAGAACATTTATTTCTTTCACATACGAAGTCGTATGGTCATGTAACTTTGGGAGACGATTATTGGGGTCATTTCCCATGTTCATTATATTTTCCGATTTTTAAATGACCATTTTGCCCCTGGCCGATACTGTTTTGGCCATAACTTTTGACTGGAAAGGAATTTTGACCTGAAACCACTTCCATTAGACTCGTTTGATGGTTTACAATTCCGTTGAGTGGTCACATTAGCCAAACGGACTCACCGTTTGAGAGATATGGCTGAAACAAGTTTCAGATAGTGAAAAATAGCTTAATTGGGCTTAACCGGGTGATTAACAGCTAGGCCCAATGGGGAATTTCGGGATTAGGGTTATGAGGAGGCTGAAATCAGTTAGAGAACAATCTTATCTTCATTTTCCAGCCGCCACTTTCATTCTTGAACCCTAACAATGGCCGCCAACATTTAGAAACATCCCCAAATCACTTTCTAATCAAGGGTTAAGCTTAGCAACATCAAATCAAGGAGAAATAGCACTAAATCAGTATTAGAGCTGCTATTAGATGTCATTATTCGCCCAAATCAGCGAGGTTTCATTTCTGAAAATTTTATTTGTGGCTAAGGTGAGTGATTAGCATTTTTTGACACTAATTATAGTTAATTAAGGGTAATTAGTGAAGATTAGCGGATTTATGCATTAATAAATTCTGGAAAAATATTTATAAATTCTAAAATAATGTTTTAGACCTCTGTTAGAAATTTGGTTTAATTTGATTAAGTTTTGCTAATCATATCATTAGTTTTACCTAAACATGCTTAAGGGAAAATATGGGATTTTGGGTATGTTTGATCCATTCCACATGTTAAGATTGTTGTTTTAGTGTTTGAGGTCCTTTCTACTTGTTGCTATGACTGTTTGGAATGATTTGTGGTTGTTTAGAAAAGTTAGATTGGTCGAAAACGTCGTCGAATGGCGTAAACAAGTCGCTGGAAAAAGTTGCAGAAAGTTGTGCAGGGTTTTGGATCGGGTTTGGGCTCGGATCGGATAGGAGAGCTGGGTAAGAAATCCGAACCGAACTGAAGTCTGGCACAAAGGAAGTTGGCAAGAAGGAAGGCCATTTCTTAGAGTTGGAGTTGGATAGAGGATCGGATCGAAGCTAGGGACAGAGGATCGGATCGGAGCAGGCAAGCAAGCGGGATCGGATCGGAGCAGGAAAGCTGGAGCAGGAGGGACGAACCGAACCGAATGGAGCATGGCACACCCGAACCGAACCACTTCAGAGTATCCGAGCCGAACTGAGCTAGAAGGGGAACACCGAACCGAGCCGCACCCAAGAGCGTACTAAGAGGCACTAGACCGAACCGAACCGATGAGGACTGGAGCACTATGCATATCCAAACCGAACCGCACGTGTGTTATTACTACTACGTGATGACTCTTCTAAAGACCAACTCCAATTCGACCAAAACCCGAGATGCAAAGGAAGTCCAAATGAGGAGCTTTGACTCAGGATCCAGTTGGGAACCAATGAGTGAGCTTCATGATTGGGCTTTGCTGTGGGACGTGTGCAAAGGGGTTGTCGATGTCTGTAACTTTGAATCACTAAGTGTAGGGAGTACGTGAACGGATTCAGGGCCACAGTGCCCTAGGTATGGCTAAAGGGGCTATAGACCAATGAAGTGGGGTCATTTGTAAAGATTTGGTCATGACTCCATGTGGTAAGCTTGGTAGTAGCAGTAGTTGTACAAGTTGAACTCCGTCACTACTTCGATGGGTCTAGTGATTGACAGTGGTGGACATCATAAGCTTTACGCACTGAGTGAGAGATGTGAGGATGGTTGCTATGTTTGATTTGTTTGCCATCATTATGACATGCACACCCCCACCCCCGTATTCTTTACATCATCTGTTTAGTGGCTCCTTAGAGTATTGTACAGTATGTAGTGCTAACTCTTTGGTTGCAGGTCCAGGTTCAGGTATGGTTTAGTATACCTGTTATTGTTCTGTTTAGCTGCTTATCGCTCATACCAGACTTTTTGTCTGACCCAGAGTTTTATGTCTCTTCTTATTACTCTGGGTGCTCTCACGAGTAGACTAGAGACATGTTAGCTGGGTATGCACGGGTTGATAATCCGGAGACGAGCAGGAGGCTTCCACGTATGATATATATATAGTATTCTCCCTGTGTTGTTGAAGATCACTGCTTGGGCATTAGTAGTCCATCTTCTACCTTAGCTCTCTTTTGCTTTAGAGACAGTTTAAAGTTGTAATAATTATATTGGATCATAAGCTGTATTTGGATTTCCGCTGCTATGTTGGTTTAGTTTTTCAGCTTATGCACTGTCTCGCCTGTTTTATGTCAAGATTATGTTATTATTATATTTTGTTCCATGCACTGTGAGACATTCTACAGGTTCCTTGTTAGTTCATCCTCTTCTTTCCTTTCTTTGGCGACCGTTCTGTGCTAGTCGTGCATGTGTACAACGCACCTTCGGAGGAAATGCAGGTTAGTACGGGGCGGGCCGTCACATTTGGTATCAGAGCTAGGTTGCGTAGTTAACCTAGTGAAGTTATCAGGGAGAGATAGTATACGTATATGAGAGCGCGTATTTGTGATTACTTTGGTTTTCAAAAGCTATATATATATATATGTACTATTAGGAGTATAAGGATGAAGTCGTACTGCACTAGCACCACTATGGAGATGGTTAATCGTTTTCTCTGTGCATATTAAGCGATGAGCCGATACGCAAGGTGTAACGACCCAGAAAATCTGAACCAATTTAAAAATTTTAAATTGGCTAAAATAATGGATTTTAAATATTTAAAATAAATATTTTAGAAAATGGCAATGAAAACTGAGTTTGAATCGACATTTGAAAACGAATATAATTAATTATAATTATATATAGAATTGAAAATGGCGCGGTAGTTCGATAATTCGATTTCAAACTTCAATTGAATATACCGGGTGCAAAACAATCCGGATTTTAGTGAAACCAAAAATAATGGAATCTAATTGATAATATCTTTCTAACGAATCCGACCAATCGAAATTTGATAGCGGGAATCAAAAGATATGTCCAGTTGAAAATTCTGAATAGTCGCTATGGAATTCAGGCCCTTAAAAATGGACATTTTGCAAATGACCTCGGATTTCGACGAAACCACTTTTGTTAGATCCGCAGTGTCAGGTTATTGTTAGATTCCAAATTTCATAATTTTTCGAATCAATATGTGAGCGTGGCAAGGGAAAACGCGTTTGACCAGTTTCTGTTGATTTTAATCGAATGGAAATTGGCCATTTCTCAAACGGTCTCAGAATTCGACGAAACTAGCTTTGTTAGGACCGTATCGTCAATACGAAGCTAGAAAATATTTTTCTAGAATTTTTCTAGTTAGTATGTGACCCCGGTAATTTGAAATGTGCGTTTAAAATTCAATATAGTGATTTAAATGAAAATTCAAAAGGAAACTGATTGTAACGATCAAATCAGCTTGCGATACATATCCCATTGTGTTCGGAATGGGGGTAAAACGCTATGGACGACAAGCGGTGGGCCTCGTTTCGAGGTCGTATGTAAAAGTCAACCTATTTGCGAAATTAAATAATAAAATAATAATAAAAAAAAAAAAAAAATTTAATTTCTCCCCCCCCCTTTATCTCCTTCTGCCCCCCCCCCCCCCCCCCCCGTTTCAGTTAAACAAAGAAAAAAAAAACCCTAAGAAGGCGATCGACGCCCTGAAGCATCGCCGCCTGCCTCACGCCGCCGCCTCCCCTCAGATCGACGACCGCCTCCCAGTTCGAGCCCGAAGCCACCGCTCTCCTCCTCCTTCAATTTGCCAGCCCCCCCCCCCCCCGAGCGAACGCCGCCGACGAAGCTCCCCCCCTCGCTGGCGACGCTGAAGCCGCCGACGACCTCTTCTTCCCCCCCCCCCTCTTCTTCGTAGAGCAAGGTAAGCATTTTTATTTTATTTTTATTTTTAAGTTCTGAAAAAAAAACTGATTTCGTTTAATAGGAAAAAAAAACTGTTTTTATAAAAAGAAAAACTGTTTTTTTAAAGCAATTAAAAACTGATTTTACAAGTTAAAACTGATTTTATGTAAAAAGTATTTAAACCAAATTTTAAATAGAATAAAACTGATTTTTGTTTAAATAGAAAAAAAAACTGTTTTGTTTAAATATGAAAAACCGATTTTTTTTAAGTGTTTAAAACTGATTTTAAAAGATTTAAAAACTGTTTTGAAAAGCATTTTTAAAACTGATTTTAAAAGATTTAAAAACTGTTTTGAAAAGCATTTTTAAAACTGATTTTAAAAGATTTAAAAACTGTTTTGAAAAGCATTTTTAAAACTGTTTTGAAAAGCATTTTTAAAACTGATTTGAAAAGATTTTTTTTACTGATTTTATTTTAGAAAAGAAAACTGATTTTTGTTTTTAATAAAAAGTAAAAACTGATTTGAAAAGATTTTTTTTACTGATTTTATTTTAAAAATAAAAACTGATTTGTTTTAAAAATAAAAACTGATTTGTTTTAAAAATAAAAATTGATTTGTTTTAAAGGTAAAAACTTTAAATAGGAAAAAGGTTTAATCTTTAAAGAGAAAAAGGATTTGAACTTTAAGAAGTAAAAATCAGATTTTTAGATATTGAAAGTCGAAGTAAAAATCATATTTTTATATGTTGAGAGTCGAAGTAAAAATTCGATTTTTATATATTGAATAGCATCGTAAAAATTCGATTTTTACATATGTAGAGAATACGGGCGAAAGCGACAAGAAGGCGAAGATTTCTATAAAGGAAGAGTCGTGAAGTGGGATAGCTATTGGTGAGATTTCTGATTTAAAATTTATATATATATATATGTGTGAAGTAAAAGTGAATTGCTATATATAAATATATATATATATATACGCCCCTCGTCCACAAACCATGGACGATATTTATTGGTTGAAATTGTTGTGAAAATTTGATTGATAGCGAATGATTGTTTGGGATTGTTTGTGATTGATATTGGTTGATGGTGGTTGAAAAATACCCATTTGTGGTTGTGAAATATTTGGTTGAAACCACATAGGATAAGTTTGTGGAAATGAAATAAATATATACATGCCGCCTGCGTGCGAACTAGATGCATGATCCCCATTGTCAAAAACCGCGAGGTTTTAAGGTAGAGCGAGGAGCCGTACTAGGGACGGTCCCGGTGTAACTACCCTGCCGTTATGCTGCCGAAATTTTGAATAATATTTGTGTGTTTGAATTATTTTCATATGCATAAGCTATATTTATTCATTGTATTGAAAACATTCATGTGTTGAATTGATATTCATTCGTTGTTTAGAAATTCATGTGTGGAATGGTATTCATATTTTGAAATAAATTGTTCGATAACAAAAAAATCACATTTTTATCTATATATAAAAACTATTGAAAACATTCATGTGTTGAATTGATATTCATCCGTTGTTTAGAAATTCATGTGTTGAATGGTATTCATATTTTGAAATAAATTGTTCGATAATAAAAATCACATTTTTATCTATATATAAAAACTATTGAAAACGTTCATGTGTTGAATTGATATTCATCCGTTGTTTAGAAATTTATGTGTTGAATGGTATTCATATTTTGAAATAAATTGTTCGATAATAAAAATCACATTTTTATCTATATATAAAAACTATTGAAAACATTCATGTGTTGAATTGATATTCATTCGTTGTTTAGAAATTCATGTGTTGAATGGTATTCATATTTTGAAATAAATTGTTCGATAATAAAAATCACATTTTTATCTATATATAAAAACTATTGAAAACATTCATGTGTTGAATTGATATTCATTCGTTGTTTAGAAATTCATGTGTTGAATGGTATTCATATTTTGAAATAAATTGTTCGATAACAAAAATCACATTTTTATCTATATATAGAAACTATAGAAAACATTCATGTGTTGAATTGATATTCATTCGTTGTTTAGAAATTCATGTGTTGAATGGTATTCATATTTTGAAATAAATTGTTTGATAATAAAAATCACCTTTTATCGACTATATGAACTATATAGAAAAATAGTGTTTTGAAATGAATTGTTTTACAATAAAAATCACATTTTTATTGTATGCATAAATCGTTGAAATGTGAAGTGTTAAAAATAGCCACTTGTTCAAAATAAACATATATGAGTTGAAATATTCATTAATTAGCTAATGAAATGATTTGCACCTATTTATGTAACATTAGAATGAATGGTGTTTTTAAACCAAATAGAAATCAAATATGAAGTTGAATAGAAAATAAAAAAAAATGATATGGACTGTATATATATGTACATGCATATTCATTGAACAGGGTATAGCAAAGGGGCTAGAGAAGAGGAATAAAATTTGTGCCCAACAAATAGGTACACATTTACTGATTTGTTTGGGTGATGATTTTGAGCCTGTTGGCTAGCCGCTTGGCTTTTTCTTTTTCTTTTTGAGATTAGAAGGACCGGGACGCTATTTGCGATTTCTCGATGCTCCCGGTGCAGGGGAGGTTATGGCGAAATTTTTCCAAAATTTAAGGAGTTAGAAAAATATTTGAAGTGAAAAACGATATAGAGATCATTGAATGAACTATATTTATATAAATATATAAATATAAATAAAAATTAAAACGAAACGGGGCCGTGCAGTTCGTATTTTGAAATCGTGATTTCAAACGACTAGTACGGGAAATCCGACCATTGGATTTTCCCGAAACCTCAACCGTCGGGTTCGCCTTGGAATAATCTTTCCAACGGCACCAACCTTGTAAAAATCCAACGGTTGGATTGTCTGGAATGTTTAATTCAAATCTGAAGAAAAACAGCGCCAGGAGCGATTATATTTATATATATATAAATATAATTATATATTTAATCGAATAACGACGCTGCAGTTCGTATTTTGAAATCGAAACTTCAAACGATTGTACCGGGAGATCCGACCGTCGGATTTTCCCGAAACTGGAACCGTTGGGTTCGTTTTGAAAAGACCTTTCTAATGATGGAAATTTTGTGAAGATCCAACGGTTAGATTTTCAGATATGTGTAAATCAAATCTGGAGAAAAACAGCGCCACGGCTGCCTTATGGCCCGAAGCGTCGTTTTGAATAAAATGGCTATTTTAAAATAAATAAAAATAGCGATAAATAGTTATAAAATATCATAAGCGATATGGAATAGAAATAAACTGAATTTGCTTGATTTGCGTGGCTTTTGATGGTTGAATGTGTTTGGTGTGAAAATTACATTAAAGAACACAATTAGTGTTGTCGAATAATTTAACCATTGAAATAAATCGATTTGAAATTCTAAATATACGTGAATTATTTGGAAAGGCCGAGTTAATTCTCATTTCGAATAATCGACCGACGATTGAAATTCGAAGATGAAGATGGTGGTCGAAGACCGGAGATCTTCACCTCGTTTGGATGGTAACCGAGGTCCTGATTGGGAGGCATCCCGAAATATGGATAATGAGTGGTGATCGTCCAGACGTACGTGGTGATCGAAGGGTTTGCGAGGTATTTAGTGCCTCCGGTTTCGTTCAGACCCAGAACGGACTTGTAAATGGACTGTGTGTCTGACATTGGATTTTATTCTATGTTGATTGATCTCTGTTAAATATACATCTGTTTGGCGGCGAAGAATTTATTCTTTTGCTTAACGCCCTTCTTTGAGACGCACGAGCTCAGAGGTTGTATATCGATGGACATCAGTCGCATGGCATGAATTGCCTGTGTGGCATGCTAAGATGCAGTGATCAGGGCTTCTGTTGAAAAGCAAAGTCTTGTGGTGATGATCAAAGCACCGCCTGTATGGCGTAGCTTTGTGTATAACGTGAATTCGCGAGCCTCACACCCCGGTATGAACCTAAAACTGGAGAAGGACCTCAGGGAGGGCATGCGTTTCTTTCTAGCTAGGGTGGTGTCAGTGACCTACCAGCCCTGACATTTATATACTTTTCACCTATGTGGTTGTTGCTGTTGCGAGGCGCCTCGGTTTGATCGGACGATCCGGGTCCGATGGAGTCATTCGTTGGCTCGTTTATGCCCCAAAGGGCGGGGAAACGTATTGTTCAGGCATAATAATCCACATCGGTGGACCGGCCCTGACGATCTAAAGGCTTGCCTGCGCGCTTGCCTGTGGCTCGGGCTAGAGAGTCACGAATTCGGTAAGGACTATCTTTTGCCTTGGTTCATGACGGAAATCCAATTTCCAAATACGACATCGTGCGGTTTTGATTGTATATATATATATATATATATATATATATATATATATATATATATATATATGGCGACATGATATATGGTACCCATGCCGTCTATGATTGATAGTTATGATTTGAAAGTGTTTTCAAAACATATAGACACTAGCAATAATACCAATTGCCTTTGTTTTATTCGTATCAAGCATATTTTGGCCGTTATAAGGTAAAAACTCTATCCTCCGGTTTGCGTTGCATTGTGTGATGGGAACTGAGTCTTATAACGGCTTCATTTTTATAAAAAGCATAGCGATGTTTAAAAGAAAGATTTGTTTTGAAGCACTGGCAATCCAATGGAGTAAACCCGTTCCACGAAAGTGGCGTGGTCCTGTGATTAGCCAATTATATATGTGTTGAGTGGATTTCTCATACCAGTCCCATGACTGACTCGTAGTTTGTTTCACTTTCAAACTCGGGTGCCCCTTTTTCTACACGGGCAGCCTTGTATTCAGGTTTAGCTGGTTCTTTCTGGATAGCTGGAGCTGAAGATGGATTCTATCATTTATTTCTTTTTATGCTGTTCAGCTCCTATTGTACATATTTTGTTTATTTCCGCTGTAGACATTTATGTATAGCTGAACTGTATTTGTACTAAGTAAGATCCTGTATACTGTGTAACTCTGATGATTACTTTTATCCAGTATATTTTGTTGTTCATTCTGGTGTTTTTATTTAATTCTGTTCTGCTATTATATGTTTCTGTGTTATATTCCAAAGATAACCTTGTTTCCGTGAGAACGGGAAATCGGGTCGTCTCATCGTGGTATCAGAGCTTTGGTTAAGCTTAGTTCTGGAATATAACATTCGAACGAACTCGTCAGAAATAGAACCAGTAGTGTTCTAGGGCGGGCAACTCCATACAGATAGGATCAGCAATATCCTAGTATGAGTAAAGCAGAATGAAATTACACCTTGATAGACACATTTACATTTGAAGTATGTGTTTCTATATTTTAAAATACCTTTTCTGTGACCTGACACTTGATCTGCCATTTGCAGAAGTACTAGAAAATGAGTGTCAGAAACAGAAGGAATGCAGAACCGGATATTGAGGCCCTATTAATCAAATATCGAAATATGGGTGGAATACCGTTCTCTGGTGAAGAATCTATTATGAAGACACAAGCTTGGATTCGTTCGGCTGAGAAAATCTTCGAAGCATTAAAGCTTAGGGATGACCAGAAAAGATTACTGGCCTCCTGGGCACTCAAAGATGAAGCTTTGTTCTGGTGGGATTCGGTTATAGAGAATAATCCAGAAGGTGATATCACCTGGGACAGATTCAAAGTGATATTCTTGGAAAGATTTACTCCTCCCGAAGCGACCGAACGATTATGTGATGAATTTTCTTATCTGATACAAGGTGACATGACCATTCCCGAATATCATAAGAAATTCAATGAACTTTCTCACTTTGCTCCTCATCTAATTCAAGACCCAAAGAGGAAAAATCTGAGATTTATTCATGGCCTTCAAAGGAAATACCAGAATAAAGTATTGGGGCATGTGAAGCTTCCTTTCTCAGAAATGATATATATGGCCTATCAGTATGAAGATCTCCATAAGAAAGGAATGTTATGCGACGAAGAAGAAGTCAGTTCTAGTGACATAGCAGAGTCGGAAACTGAGATTCCTGAGGCAAGTTCAATGTCTGAAGTCGGTAAGGAGCCCGAAATAAATCGAAAAAGGGCCAGATCCGAAAAAGAACCAGTAACGACAGCTATATGCTCTAACTGCAATAAGCAAGGACATCTCTCGATAAGTTGCCGATCTCTAAAGAAACCAAAAAGGGATGAGCCTAAATCCAAGAATAAGTTTCAAGCGACCCGGGAGTGTAATCTTTGTCATAAGACGGGTCATATAAAGAGAGATTGCTGGATGTTGAAAAAGACAAAAACAGTTCAGGTAAATGAAGTAGCAGAAACTTCTGAGCCCTCAGCTAATCAAGAAAGGGCCGATGTTTTAGAAGGCACGCTTACTGTCAAAAACATTCCAGTCAAAGTACTGTTTGACACAGGCGCGTCACGAAGTTTCATTGCCAAAGATGCAGCTAAGAAACTGGATTTGAATTTGAAAAAGCTGAAGGAACCCATGACTGTCCAGAATCCTGTTGGGGGTTCCATTGATCTCAGTTGGATTTGTAGAGTACCGGTTTCTTTTTCTCGTTATCGGTTTCCTACCATCGCAGCCGTCATGAATTTTAAAGAGTTTGATCTTATCTTGGGGTTAGAATGGTTGACCAAACACGAAGCTGAAGTTAAATGTGCCGACAGAGTCGTAAAAGCGAAGATTAAATCAGGCGATTATATAACCATTCCCTGTGAAGGTCAGAATGCTAATAGAAAAGACTTCTGGGCAGCTCTCGATGTTTCTCCAGCTCAAATAGAAAATATTCCTGAAGTCACAGAGAATATTCCCGACCTCATCAAAGATATCCCTGTCGTCAAGAACTATGCGGATGTGTTCGAGGAAGTTGTTCGCTTACCTCCGCAGAGAGAAATAGATTTCAAGATTGCTTTAGTTCCCAATGCAAGGCCGGTAGTTCACGCTATTCGAAGAATGTCCTTGAAAGAGAAGGAGGAATTAGACAATCAAACACGACAGCTGGTATGGAAGGGTCTAATCAGACCTAGTTTCTCTGATTGGGGTGCAGCAGTAGTATTTGTCCCAAAATCTGACGGTACTCTATGGTTATGTGTGGATTATCGTGATCTGAACAAACAGACGATAAAGAACAAATATCCATTGCCGCGAATAGATGATTTGTTGGATCGATTAAATGGAGCACAAGTATTCTCACGAATGGACCTAGCTACAGGTTTCCATCAACTTCGAATTGCCGAAGAATGTGTTCCAATGACAGCGTTCAGAGGCCCCGACTTATTCTACGAGTGGTTAGTAATGCCGTTCGGCTTATGTAACGCTCCAGCCTATTTCGTCGATCTAATGAACAGAGTATTCAGAGGAGTATTGAATAAATTTGTTCTGGTTTTTATTGATGATATTCTAATCTTCTCTAAATCAAAGGCCGAACATGAAAAGCATCTGGAACAAGTGTTAGAAATTCTCAGAAGGAATGTATTGAAAGCCAAGTTTTCCAAATGTATCTTCTGGCAAGATGAAGTGAAATTTCTGGGCCATGTCGTATCGAAAGATGGAATCGCTGTGGATCCAAGCAAAATCACAGCTATTCAAAATTGGAAACAGCCCAGTACTCCCACTGAAGTCCGCAGTTTTCTCGGATTGGCTAGCTATTACCGGAAGTTGGTTAAAGACTTTTCGAAGATATCTGGCTACTTAACGAAGCTTACGAAGAAGCATTCTAAATTCAAATGGACTCAAGAGAGTGAGGAGGCTTTCGAAGAGCTAAAGTTAAGATTAACGACAGCTCCAGTGTTAACCATCATCGATGGCAACCAAGATCTAAAAGTCTGGACTGATGCTTCTAGAGAAGGCCTTGGGGCAGTGTTAATGCAAAGAGGTCAAGTGATTGCTTATGCTAGCCGTCAACTGAAGCCGCACGAGAAAAACTATGTAACTCATGATCTTGAGTTATTGGCTATCATATTCTCTTTGAAAATCTGGAGACACTATCTTCTGGGCGAGAGATTTGAATTGTTTACAGATCACCAGTCGTTAAAGTATCTGTTCACTCAGAAAGACTTGAACTTGAGGCAGCAACGTTGGCTGGAGTTTCTTGCAGCATATGACTTTGAAATTATATATACTCCAGGAAAAGCCAATGTCGTGGCCGATGCATTAAGCCGAAAGAATGAAATGATCGCCAGTTTTATTATCACGACTTCATTGCTAGATAAGATATCTGCTCTTCAGGAGGATGATCACTTCATTCAGAAGATCAGAGGGATAATTCAACAAGGCGAGCCCTCGAGTTTTCAAGTAGACAATGATGGGATTTTAAGGCTCAAAGGTCGAATCTGTGTCCCTAACATTCCTGAACTTCGAAAGGAAGTACTGGATGAATGCCACAAGTCAAAACTCAGTATCCATCCGGGAGTAAGCAAAATGTATAATGACATCAAACGCACTTTCTGGTGGAAGTCGATGAAAAGGGACATTTCTTTATATGTCAGCCGATGCCCTACTTGTCAGCTAGTCAAAAGCGACCAGCAGAAATTGGCTGGATTATTACAACCTCTAGAAGTTCCTGGTTGGAAGTGGGAGCATATTTCTATGGATTTCATTGATGGTTTGCCCAGAACCAAAAAAGGAAATGACAGTATTTGGGTGATCGTAGATCGTTTCACGAAGACCGCCCATTTTATACCTGTCAGATCAAACAGAACTGCTCAGAGTCTGGCGCAGATATACTTCAGGGAAATAGTTAGACTACATGGAGTGCCACTCAGTATAGTAAGTGATAGAGATACGATATTCACTAGTAAATTCTGGGAGGCATTTCAAGTCGAACTGGGAACGAAGTTAAACATGAGCACCGCTTATCATCCTCAGACAGACGGTCAGACTGAGAGGGTGAATCGCATTTTAGAAGATCTATTGCGGGCTTGTATTCTAGATTTCGGTGGATCATGGGAAGACCATCTGCATTTGGCTGAATTCTCTTATAACAACAGCTACCAGGCGAGCCTGACAATGTCGCCATTCGAAGCATTATATGGTAGACCGTGCCGATCTCCTGCTTGTTGGGTCGAGCCTGGAAATAGACTTGTGTTGGGTCCTGATATGATTCGCGAAGCTGCTGACAAAGTCGATTTTATTAAGAAGCGATTACTCGCCGCTCAAAGCCGACAAAAGAGCTATGCCGATAAAAGAAGAAGAGATATATCCTTCGAAGTTGGCGACTATGTATATTTGAAAGTATCGCCGATGAGAGGAGTTATCCGGTTCGGTAAAACTGGAAAGTTAGCGCCCAAATTTATTGGTCCGTTTCCTATTCTGGAACGGATTGGAACTCTCGCTTATAGGGTCAAACTGCCTGACTGGTTGCTTGGAGTGCATGATGTATTTCATATATCTCAACTTCGAAAGCACGTTCATGATCCAGATTTGATCGTGGAAGAAGCAGCTCAGCAGGATATTGAAATTACTCCAGAATTAGCTGTGAGGCGAGAGCCGCTAAAGATTATCGGCAAAGAAACCAAAGAGCTGAGGAACAAGAAGGTTCACTTAGTCAAAGTGCAATGGAGTGGAGATCCAAGAGATTGTACTTGGGAAACCGAGGAGAGCATTCAGAAAGCTTATCCCAGATGCCGAGTAGATATCTCTGATTGACTCCGGTGCAAGGTATATTTACCATACTTTACCTCACCATTTAATTCTCTATTCTATTATAATTGTTTGAATGATTTTAGAAGAAAATTAGGAATTAATTTGTATGGCTTTGAAAGGTTAAAAACAAATTGGTTGTTGTATTGTGTGATCGTAGAATTATCAAACCACTTTCGACTTTATTCCTTTTCGGGGACGAAAAGTTTTAAGTGGGGGAGATTGTAACGACCCAGAAAATCTGAACCAATTTAAAAATTTTAAATTGGCTAAAATAATGGATTTTAAATATTTAAAATAAATATTTTAGAAAATGGCAATGAAAACTGAGTTTGAATCGACATTTGAAAACGAATATAATTAATTATAATTATATATAGAATTGAAAATGGCGCGGTAGTTCGATAATTCGATTTCAAACTTCAATTGAATATACCGGGTGCAAAACAATCCGGATTTTAGTGAAACCAAAAATAATGGAATCTAATTGATAATATCTTTCTAACGAATCCGACCAATCGAAATTTGATAGCGGGAATCAAAAGATATGTCCAGTTGAAAATTCTGAATAGTCGCTATGGAATTCAGGCCCTTAAAAATGGACATTTTGCAAATGACCTCGGATTTCGACGAAACCACTTTTGTTAGATCCGCAGTGTCAGGTTATTGTTAGATTCCAAATTTCATAATTTTTCGAATCAATATGTGAGCGTGGCAAGGGAAAACGCGTTTGACCAGTTTCTGTTGATTTTAATCGAATGGAAATTGGCCATTTCTCAAACGGTCTCAGAATTCGACGAAACTAGCTTTGTTAGGACCGTATCGTCAATATGAAGCTAGAAAATATTTTTCTAGAATTTTTCTAGTTAGTATGTGACCCCGGTAATTTGAAATGTGCGTTTAAAATTCAATATAGTGATTTAAATGAAAATTCAAAAGGAAACTGATTGTAACGATCAAATCAGCTTGCGATACATATCCCATTGTGTTCGGAATGGGGGTAAAACGCTATGGACGACAGGCGGTGGGCCTCGTTTCGAGGTCGTATGTAAAAGTCAACCTATTTGCGAAATTAAATAATAAAATAATAATTTTTAATTTCTCTCCCCCCCCCCCCCGTTTCAGTTAAACAAAGAAAAAAGAAAAAAAACCCTAAGAAGGCGATCGACGCCCTGAAGCATCGCCGCCTGCCTCACGCCGCCGCCTCCCCTCAGATCGACGACCGCCTCCCAGTTCGAGCCCGAAGCCACCGCTCTCCTCCTCCTTCAATTCGCCAGCCCCCCCCCCCCGAGCGAACGCCGCCGACGAAGCTCCCCCCCCCCCCTCGCTGGCGACGCTGAAGCCGCCGACGACCTCTTCTTTCCTCCCCCCTCTTCTTCGCAGAGCAAGGTAAGCATTTTTATTTTATTTTTATTTTTAAGTTCTGAAAAAAAAACTGATTTCGTTTAATAGGAAAAAAAAAACTGTTTTTATAAAAAGAAAAACTGGTTTTTTTTAAAGCAATTAAAAACTGATTTTACAAGTTAAAATTGATTTTATGTAAAAAGTATTTAAACCAAATTTTAAATAGAATAAAACTGATTTTTGTTTAAATAGAAAAAAAAACTGTTTTGTTTAAATATGAAAAACCGATTTTTTTTAAGTGTTTAAAACTGATTTTAAAAGATTTAAAAACTGTTTTGAAAAGCATTTTTAAAACTGATTTGAAAAGATTTTTTTTACTGATTTTATTTTAGAAAAGAAAACTGATTTTTGTTTTTAATAAAAAGTAAAAACTGATTTGAAAAGATTTTTTTTACTGATTTTATTTTAAAAATAAAAACTGATTTGTTTTAAAAATAAAAACTGATTTGTTTTAAAAATAAAAACTGATTTGTTTTAAAGGTAAAAACTTTAAATAGGAAAAAGGTTTAATCTTTAAAGAGAAAAAGGATTTGAACTTTAAGAAGTAAAAATCAGATTTTTAGATATTGAAAGTCGAAGTAAAAATCATATTTTTATATGTTGAGAGTCGAAGTAAAAATTCGATTTTTATATATTGAATAGCATCGTAAAAATTCGATTTTTACATATGTAGAGAATACGGGCGAAAGCGACAAGAAGGCGAAGATTTCTATAAAGGAAGAGTCGTGAAGTGGGATAGCTATTGGTGAGATTTCTGATTTAAAATTTATATATATATGTGTGAAGTAAAAGTGAATTGCTATATATAAATATATATATATATATATATATATATATATATATATATATATATATATACGCCCCTCGTCCACAAACCATGGACGATATTTATTGGTTGAAATTGTTGTGAAAATTTGATTGATAGCGAATGATTGTTTGGGATTGTTTGTGATTGATATTGGTTGATGGTGGTTGAAAAATACCCATTTGTGGTTGTGAAATATTTGGTTGAAACCACATAGGATTAGTTTGTGGAAATGAAATAAATATATACATGCCGCCTGCGTGCGAACTAGATGCATGATCCCCATTGTCAAAAACCGCGAGGTTTTAAGGTAGAGCGAGGAGCCGTACTAGGGACGGTCCCGGTGTAACTACCCTGCCGTTATGCTGCCGAAATTTTGAATAATATTTGTGTGTTTGAATTATTTTCATATGCATAAGCTATATTTATTCATTGTATTGAAAACATTCATGTGTTGAATTGATATTCATTCGTTGTTTAGAAATTCATGTGTGGAATGGTATTCATATTTTGAAATAAATTGTTCGATAACAAAAAATCACATTTTTATCTATATATAAAAACTATTGAAAACATTCATGTGTTGAATTGATATTCATCCGTTGTTTAGAAATTCATGTGTTGAATGGTATTCATATTTTGAAATAAATTGTTCGATAATAAAAATCACATTTTTATCTATATATAAAAACTATTGAAAACATTCATGTGTTGAATTGATATTCATCCGTTGTTTAGAAATTCATGTGTTGAATGGTATTCATATTTTGAAATAAATTGTTCGATAATAAAAATCACATTTTTATCTATATATAAAAACTATTGAAAACATTCATGTGTTGAATTGATATTCATTCGTTGTTTAGAAATTCATGTGTTGAATGGTATTCATATTTTGAAATAAATTGTTCGATAATAAAAATCACATTTTTATCTATATATAAAAACTATTGAAAACATTCATGTGTTGAATTGATATTCATTCGTTGTTTAGAAATTCATGTGTTGAATGGTATTCATATTTTGAAATAAATTGTTCGATAACAAAAATCACATTTTTATCTATATATAGAAACTATAGAAAACATTCATGTGTTGAATTGATATTCATTCGTTGTTTAGAAATTCATGTGTTGAATGGTATTCATATTTTGAAATAAATTGTTTGATAATAAAAATCACCTTTTATCGACTATATGAACTATATAGAAAAATAGTGTTTTGAAATGAATTGTTTTACAATAAAAATCACATTTTTATTGTATGCATAAATCGTTGAAATGTGAAGTGTTAAAAATAGCCACTTGTTCAAAATAAACATATATGAGTTGAAATATTCATTAATTAGCTAATGAAATGATTTGCACCTATTTATGTAACATTAGAATGAATGGTGTTTTTAAACCAAATAGAAATCAAATATGAAGTTGAATAGAAAATGAAAAAAAATGATATGGACTGTATATATATGTACATGCATATTCATTGAACAGGGTATAGCAAAGGGGCTAGAGAAGAGGAATAAAATTTGTGCCCGACAAATAGGTACACATTTACTGATTTGTTTGGGTGATGATTTTGAGCCTGTTGGCTAGCCGCTTGGCTTTTTCTTTTTCTTTTTGAGATTAGAAGGACCGGGACGCTATTTGCGATTTCCCGATGCTCCCGGTGCAGGGGAGGTTATGGCGAAATTTTTCCAAAATTTAAGGAGTTAGAAAAATATTTGAAGTGAAAAACGATATAGAGATCATTGAATGAACTATATTTATATAAATATATAAATATAAATAAAAATTAAAACGAAACGGGGCCGTGCAGTTCGTATTTTGAAATCGTGATTTCAAACGACTAGTACGGGAAATCCGACCATTGGATTTTCCCGAAACCTCAACCGTCGGGTTCGCCTTGGAATAATCTTTCCAACGGCACCAACCTTGTAAAAATCCAACAGTTGGATTGTCTGGAATGTTTAATTCAAATCTGAAGAAAAACAGCGCCAGGAGCGATTATATTTATATATATATAAATATAATTATATATTTAATCGAATAACGACGCTGCAGTTCGTATTTTGAAATCGAAACTTCAAACGATTGTACCGGGAGATCCGACCGTCGGATTTTCCCGAAACTGGAACCGTTGGGTTTGTTTTGAAAAGACCTTTCTAATGATGGAAATTTTGTGAAGATCCAACGGTTAGATTTTCAGATATGTGTAAATCAAATCTGGAGAAAAACAGCGCCACGGCTGCCTTATGGCCCGAAGCGTCGTTTTGAATAAAATGGCTATTTTAAAATAAATAAAAATAGCGATAAATAGTTATAAAATATCATAAGCGATATGGAATAGAAATAAACTGAATTTGCTTGATTTGCGTGGCTTTTGATGGTTGAATGTGTTTGGTGTGAAAATTACATTAAAGAACACAATTGGTGTTGTCGAATAATTTAACCATTGAAATAAATCGATTTGAAATTCTAAATATACGTGAATTATTTGGAAAGGCCGAGTTAATTCTCATTTCGAATAATCGACCGACGATTGAAATTCGAAGATGAAGATGGTGGTCGAAGACCGGAGATCTTCACCTCGTTTGGATGGTAACCGAGGTCCTGATTGGGAGGCATCCCGAAATATGGATAATGAGTGGTGATCGTCCAGACGTACGTGGTGATCGAAGGGTTTGCGAGGTATTTAGTGCCTCCGGTTTCGTTCAGACCCAGAACGGACTTGTAAATGGACTGTGTGTCTGACATTGGATTTTATTCTATGTTGATTGATCTCTGTTAAATATACATCTGTTTGGCGGCGAAGAATTTATTCTTTTGCTTAACGCCCTTCTTTGAGACGCACGAGCTCAGAGGTTGTATATCGATGGACATCAGTCGCATGGCATGAATTGCCCGTGTGGCATGCTAAGATGCAGTGATCAGGGCTTCTGTTGAAAAGCAAAGTCTTGTGGTGATGATCAAAGCACCGCCTGTATGGCGTAGCTTTGTGTATAACGTGAATTCGCGAGCCTCACACCCCGGTATGAACCTAAAACTGGAGAAGGACCTCAGGGAGGGCATGCGTTTCTTTCTAGCTAGGGTGGTGTCAGTGACCTACCAGCCCTGACATTTATATACTTTTCACCTATGTGGTTGTTGCTGTTGCGAGGCGCCTCGGTTTGATCGGACGATCCGGGTCCGATGGAGTCATTCGTTGGCTCGTTTACGCCCAAAAGGGCGGGGAAACGTATTGTTCAGGCATAATAATCCACATCGATGGACCGGCCCTGACGATCTAAAGGCTTGCCTGCGCGCTTGCCTGTGGCTCGGGCTAGAGAGTCACGAATTCGGTAAGGACTATCTTTTGCCTTGGTTCATGACGAAAATCCAATTTCCAAATACGACATCGTGCGGTTTTGATTGTATATATATATATATATATATATATATATATATATATATATATATGGCGACATGATATATGGTACCCATGCCGTCTATGATTGATAGTTATGATTTGAAAGTGTTTTCAAAACATATAGACACTAGCAATAATACCAATTGCCTTTGTTTTATTCATATCAAGCATATTTTGGCCGTTATAAGGTAAAAACTCTATCCTCCGGTTTGCGTTGCATTGTGTGATGGGAACTGAGTCTTATAACGGCTTCATTTTTATAAAAAGCATAGCGATGTTTAAAAGAAAGATTTGTTTTGAAGCACTGGCAATCCAATGGAGTAAACCCGTTCCACGAAAGTGGCGTGGTCCTGTGATTAGCCAATTATATATGTGTTGAGTGGATTTCTCATACCAGTCCCATGACTGACTCGTAGTTTGTTTCACTTTCAAACTCGGGTGCCCCTTTTTCTACACGGGCAGCCTTGTATTCAGGTTTAGCTGGTTCTTTCTGGATAGCTGGAGCTGAAGATGGATTCTATCATTTATTTCTTTTTATGCTGTTCAGCTCCTATTGTACATATTTTGTTTATTTCCGCTGTAGACATTTATGTATAGCTGAACTGTATTTGTACTAAGTAAGATCCTGTATACTGTGTAACTCTGATGATTACTTTTATCCAGTATATTTTGTTGTTCATTCTGGTGTTTTTATTTAATTCTGTTCTGCTATTATATGTTTCTGTGTTATATTCCAAAGATAACCTTGTTTCCGTGAGAACGGGAAATCGGGTCGTCTCACAAGGGGTACCAGTAGAGGAGCCAATAGTCATGGGTCTAGTGTGAGAACTAAAACAGTTATTAAACTTTATCTTAAAGTTCAGTAAATCAAGGGACCATGCCGTATAACACGGAACGGGTTTGCTCCCAAGAATACCAGTGCATAAAACAACAGCGCAATGCTAAGTAAAGAAAAATGAAGCTATTATAAGACCTTGGTCCTATCACACAATGCAACGCAAGCCGGGGGATATGATTTTACCTTATAATAGCCAAAGAATGCTTGATACGTGAAATTTCATGTTTTATTATTGTTATAAGTGCATAGTGTCAAAACAATTTCAAATCATAAATATCAATCATAGACGGCATGGGTACCATATATCATGTCGCCATACTAGTTTTACAATTAAAACCGCAAAGTCACGTATTTGGAAATTGGATTTCCATCTGCGAACTGAGGCTAGGGATCGTCCTCACCGAATTCGAGATGCTCTAGCCCGCCCCTCAGGCAAGTACTCAGTCAAGCCTTTAGATCCTCAGGGCCGGTCCACCGATGTGGATTAAAATTCCTGGACACTGCGTTTCCCCGCCCTTTGGGGCGTGAGTAAGCCAACGAATGACTACTCCATCGGTCCCGGATCGACCGATATATCCGAGGCGCCTCCAATTCCAACAACCGCATGAGTCAAACTCGTCAGCCAGTTCAAGCACTGACGCCACTCCTAGCTAGAAGAAAACGCATGTCCTCCCTGAGGTCCGTCTCCCATTTTTGGTTCACACCGGGGTGTGAGGCTCGCGAATCTACGCTACACAAAGCTATGCCACAAAGGCCATGCTTTGATCATCAACCATAAGACTTTGCTTTTCAACAAAAGCCTTGATCATTTGCATCTTAGCATGCCACACAGGCAAACCACTCTATGCAACCGATATCAGTTACACAGAATGAAATCCAATGTCAGACACACAGTCCATTTACAAGTTCGTTCTGGGTCTGAACGAAACCGGAGGCACCTAGTACCCCGCATATCCATCGATCTCCAAGTACGTCTGGACGACCACTAATTGATTCCTTCCTCTTGGGTGTATGGCCCAATCAAGATCATCAGTAATCACCCAAACGACGTGAATACCTCTGGTCTTCGACCACCGTCTTCATCCTCGACACCACGTCGAATCAGTTATTCAGAATGGGATAAATCCGGTCTTTCTGAATAACTCGCGTATATAATAAACAAGTGTTACACAAATATAACATACGCCTCATTCCAATTCATCAGTCACTAACCGTAAATTAACAAGAGAATAATTCCCTAAATATTAACCCCGAAGGCCGAAACCAACATCAGATCAATATCCAGAAAACCATTCTGCTTAGCTAACCGACGGTTAGTTTCTAAATTTCACATTCTTAGGGAAAGGTTCCCATTAATTTTATCAAAGATAAATCCTTTAAATTTATTCTTTAATCTACTTTTGAATATCAATTCAAACTAGTCGGAATTAGCGATCCATACCGAAGTGATCATTTATTTTATTTCCCAATCCCAACCTATTCATCCCATGAAGTAAAACTGGTAATACTTCAAATCTAACACCACGGTGTTATCGGTAAATTCAATTACCATTACACGTTCAAATCTAATTAAAGATTTAACTATCGCCTGGAGAAAAACTGGTGATACTCCATTCTCGATCTTTTCAATCTAATTAAAGATTCATTAAAACTCCACTTAGTTTTATTCTTTAACGGGGTTAAAGAATCAGTGTCATTTAAAACACGGTTCACGATAAACCCAAAATCACATCACATTTCAATCAGTCCCTAACCGTAAATTAGCAAGTGAGCAATTCCCTAAGTATTGACCCCGAAGGCCGAAACCAACATCAGATCAATACCCCAGAAACCATTCAGCTTAACTAATCTCCAGTTAATTTCTGATTTTCTTAACTCCTTTGGGTCTAAGAACAGTATTATTGAAGATACCGTTCACGACAACCCAAAATCACATTCCATTAATTATCGGGTTAAAGAACAAGTGTTATTTAAAACATTGTTCACGATAAACCCAAAAATCAATACCAATTCAATACCAATTAAATATTGTTTAATCGGTACACTTCATTAAATCTAATTAAAAAGATTTAATCTTTTTCTCAACTGGGTTTAAGATCAGTGTTAATGAAGACACCATTCACGACAAACCCAAATCACATTTGATATTAAATACAAGGCTCTGAATAGAAGATATACCGGCTTATATTCAATATCAAATTCTACGACCAACAAATATTGTATTGGAAATAACGATATTAATGTATCTTTCAAATTCCCATAACAATATCTGTATCATCACGAAATCCAACATCGAAATATTCCGAACACAATTTCGATTCAAATCCATTCCAATTCAATTATTGGAACTTCTGGTTACTTTCAAAACCATTTCATATCCAATTTATTTATTTTAAAAAAAAATTACTATTCTAGTTCAAAACTAGTTCATTTCAATAAAAATCTATTTTTTCTTTTCAAATATGGAGTTTTTCATCCCAATTCTTCACAAATCATTTCTTATGATTTTATACAAATTATTACTATTTTTAATAATTTTATCAAGGCCCGTACAGTCGATTTCCATCAACGGCCATCGAACTGCACTTACAACGACCTTTTCCAAATTTGATTTGGACATAATTCCAAATCCAGTCGTTAGATTTCAAACTTCTAATATTCGTTAGA
This sequence comes from Allium sativum, assembly GCA_030737875.1. NCBI lineage: Eukaryota > Viridiplantae > Streptophyta > Magnoliopsida > Asparagales > Amaryllidaceae > Allium > Allium sativum. The sequence goes on along the minus strand of CM060925.1, from coordinate 296,551,069 downwards.
AAGCTCTTTTCGATACGAACCCAACGGTTCCAGTTTTAGGAGAATCCGACGGTCGGATCTCCCGCAATGTCCATTCGAAGTCAATGGTCGAAATTCACGAACGGCCGCGGCGCGGCGCGTTCTATTCAGGCCATTCTATATATATAATATATATTTCATCGATTTCCTTTTTAAAATGTATTTTATAAATCGTTTTAAATTCGTTTTCGATACAATTTTCACTTCATTTCAAATTCAAATCAAAATTGAATTTTTCCTTATAAATTCGTTTTAAATTCATTTCAAATTGATTTCAATTCAAATCGATTTTCAGTTCAATTTCAATACGTTTTAAATTCAATTCAAAACGATTTCAATTCTATTTCAATCTAGTTCGAATTTTAATTCTTTTCAATTTAATTCGAATTTCAATTTAATTTAGTATTCATTTCAATTTGAATAAAATCGATATAAATATCGTTCACGTCAAAATGGCGTCAATCTAATCAACACGGCTTCATATATTTCTATTTTCAAATATTCTATTTCAAATATTTCTTTTTCAAATATTTCTATTTCAAATATTTCTAATTCAAATATTTCTATTTCAAATATTCTATCTCAAAACTTGAATGAGGCCCAATCAATTACCATAGATTTTATTTCTATGGATTTCCATACAACGCATATATATATCAACAATGACAAATAATCAACCATCATACAAAGTGCATCCTACACTGTATAAGCATCAAATATAAATATTCAACGCTTATAACAGTCTGTCAATCAATCGATCGACATACAACTAATTATTGGGATTAGTGTATGTCATATATCACCCCAATACCCGTGTGGGGTTTCAAACAATCAAACACAGATTTTATTTGTGCAGTTGGGCGAAGTGTAAAATTTATGGTCCCAATCAATATCAGTCAAAGGTGTGTATATAAACAAATCGTCAGATTTGTTTATAAATATTTATTTTATATACACGTTAAAAATTCTTTTTTTCAACTATAAAATATTTCAACTATATAAATATTTTATTTTATTTCACATCACATCACACAATCAACTACACATCAAAATCAAACAAACAAGCATACAAGTCGTCCATGGTTTGTGGACGACGGGTATCGGGTGCTACTAAACACCATATGCATCCTAGTATATATTTTAACTAGTAAAATTAAATTAAAGGTGAGAAGTTCTCACCGAGGGTTCCATTCCGCCATGCTTTGTTTCTGAATTGTTGAACCGTCTGGATCTGCTTGCAATTCCAATATAGTTCTTTTCACGCTGTTCATATTAAAAATCACATTTTTTATTCCAACGCTATATGGATAAAAATCACATTTTTATATCACTATACGTATAAATAAAAATCAGATTTTTATTCCGTTATATATATATATATCGTATTTTTATATTCTTTACCTTATAAAAATTATTTTTTTATAATCTCTACTATATAAAAATTTAATCGTGGTTATCTCTACTCTATAAAAATTTAATCTTTTTTATTATAAAAATATAATCCTTTCTTATATAAAAATATATTCTTTTCATATATAAGAACCGAATCTTTATTTATGTAAAAATATAATATTTCCTTACACAAAAATCTAATCTTTCAATAATCAAAAATCTCGCCTTTCTAATGTAAAAAGTCCTTCCTTCTTAATGTTAAAAATTCTTTCTTTTGAATGTTAAAAATTCTTTCTTTTTAATGTTAAAAATTCTTAAGTAAATTCATTGTCAAAACAAAATAAAACCGAAAATAAATAAGCTGTTAACATAGAATAAAACTGAATTGAAAATAACATGAGCTCACTGTTTTCTTTCTGGTTTTCACGCTCCTGTATGCGTCGAACAAGGTTCGACCATGAACCACCGTCTTCGCGAATTCCAGGGACCGGAGCATGGTCGGAGTCCCCCACCTGACTCGGCTCTGCGCTGGCTTCTTGCTCTGTCGAAGGCGGCCCACTCGAAGTCCAGTGCTCCTCCAGCGTGGCGCGCTCTACAGGGTGATGGAGGTCATCGCAGTTCGAGCAGATGATGTGGAAGGAGGAGAGAGGAAGGAAGGGGGAGGCGCTCGACGAGGTAGCGACGTGGAGAGGGCGGAGGATTGACGATGGGTTCGATTGATTTAGGTTTTTTTTTCTTTTTTCTTTTTCTTTATTACGGCTGAATGAAAGGAGAGAGAAAGGTAAGGGGGCCTTATAAGTGAAATTTTTTATATTATTTTATTCAATTTATTCCATAAAGTAACTTTTTATTTCGAACTCAAAATCGCACCCACCGACTGTCCTCCATAGCTAATTACCCTCATTCCGAACACAATGGAATATGTATCATAGGCTGATTCGACCGTTCCGATCAGTTTTCGTCAAAATCAAAATATAACTCTATATATTGAATTTTAAACATACATTTCAATTTACTGGGGTCACATACTAACTCGAAAAATTCCAGAAAAATATTTTCTAGCTTTGTATTGACGATACGGTCCTAACAAAACTAATTTCATCGAATTCTGAGACCGTTAGAAAAATGGCCAATTTCAGGTCGATCGAAATTGACAAAACACATTTTCCTTTGCCACTCTCACATATTGATTCGAAAAATTATGAAAATTGGAATCTAGCAATAACCTGACATCATGGATCCAACAAAAGTGGTTTCGTCGAAATCCGAAGTCGTTTCCAAAATTTTCATTTTTAAGGGCCAGAATTCCATAGTGAATATTCTGAATTTTCAACTGGGCATATTTTTTTATTCCCGCTATGAAATTTCAATTTTTCGGATTCGTTGGAAAGATATTATCAATTAGATTCTAATATTTTTGGTCTCGCTAAATTCCAGTTTATTTTACACCCGGTATGTTCAATTGAAATTTGAAATCGAATAATCGAACTACCGCGCCATTTTCAATTCCTTTTATATATATAAATATTAATATTCTAACGACGACGTATATAAATATATACGTTCTAATTCTATTCAAAATAAATTTCTCGTCGTTATTATTTAAAATAATTCTTTTTAAATAATCAAAATTCGCTAAAATAGCCAAAATAAAAAATTTAAATTGGCTCGGATTTCCGGGTTATTACACCAATAATGGGAAAGCTGCTGACATGAGGACGATGTTTACTGACCTCATGAGAGAGATACTTAGGGGTGAAGAGGGCAGCTCCCAATGCTGGTAATGGTGGTGGTCCAATAGTGCATGCGCCTAGGGCCGATTTCACCAAGCTGAATAAGGATTATATTAGTCTTGGTGGGAAGCCGTTCCACGGAACGGAGTCGGCTACGGATGTTCAGGATTGGTTGGATAGTTGCAAACGTATCTTCGATGATTTGGGTATCGAGGATGCGATGAAGAGAAAGCTAGCGTCCCGTCAGCTGCTAGGGCGGGCAATGAATTGGTGGAATGCTATAAAGGCAGCTACTCCCGAGGATCAGATTACTTAGGAGCAGTTTAAGGTTCGCTTTAGCGAGAAGTTCATTCCAGCTGCTCAGAAGTCAGTGCTATTTAAGAAATTCTTGGAGCTCAAGCAGAATGGCAGAGCTGTCTCGGAGTATATTGCTGAATTCGACACTTTGTCGAAGTATGGGTGATCTCTTATTGATACTGCCGAGAAGAAGAACGAGAAATTCATAGCTGGTTTGGATCAGTACTTGGGAGAAAGGCTTATTAACCACATCGATGAGACGTTTGAATCGATTGTGGGGAAAGCATTAAGGTCAGAGAGTCTTTACCCTAAGCCGAAGACTGAGGCTGCATCTGCAGAGGAACCGAAACCGCAAGCAAACGGTGGAGGTAAGAATGGTTCTCAGAATAAGAGAAAGCAAAATCAGACTAAGGATGGCCAGAAGAAAAAGAATAAGCAAGATGTTGAGGGCTTCAGCTGTGGTAAGAAGGGCCATTTTGCTAGTAATTGTCGGGCCAAGCCAGCGGATAGGAAGTGCTTCAACTGTGGCCAAGTTGGACATCACAAGGACAAGTGTCCGCAACCCCCTAAAGAAAAGCAGATGGTGAAAGCATATGCCCTTAATGCTATTCCTTCCTCGTCGAATGCCCCAACTGCGGCGGAGAAGGGAAAGAATGTTGTTACTCAAGGTATGCTTTCTGTTTATGATGTTCCTGTTAGAGTTTTGTTTGATACCGGAGCTTCCAGTTCTTTCATATCCAGTGACCTGGTAGATAGGTTGGGATTGGAGCCCGAGATTGTCGATAGACCTTTAGTAGTGACGAACCTGATTGGTGGTTCGACTAACCTTAGCATGATTTGTCGTAATGTGGTCTTATCGAGTCATGGATGCATGTTTGTTTGTGATTGCTTTATTTTGGGCTTTACTGGGTTTGACATTATTTTGGGAGTCGATTGGCTCCAAAGATACGGGGTGGTGGTAGACTGTGAGGGCTTTTTGGTGACAGTTAGAGCGGATGATGGGCAGAGGGTAGTGTTTGGTGGTCTACCCGGTGATGGGGTAATGGCTAGTTTTCTGAATTCCCACGACATCCCGCATAGTGAGTTGTCAGGGTTGCCCGTGGTTGGCCAGTATCCGGATGTCTTCGAGGAAGTGACCGGGCTTCCACCACACCGAGAGATTGAGTTCCGTATTGATTTGGTGAAAGATGCCAGACCTATACTGATGCCACTTCGTCGTATGGCACCAAGGGAGCAGCGAGAACTCGGGGTGCAAGTCAGCGATCTTTGGAAGAAGGGATTTATCAGAAGGAGTGTCTCTGATTGGGGAGCACCAGTTGTGTTTGCTACCAAGGCGGATGGTTCCCTTCGTTTGTGTGTAGACTACCGCGAGTTGAATAAGGTGACGAGGAAGAATAAGTATCCTCTACCACGGATAGATGATTTGTTTGATCAGTTGAGTGGCACGAGAGTATGCTCTCAGTTGAATCTCGCGACAGGTTTTCGTCAGCTTAGAGTGGAAGCTGAGAGTATAGCTAAAACGACATTTCGGACGCCGTCAGGTTTTTATGAGTGGTTGGTCATGCCTTTCGGGCTGACCAATGCCCCGGCATATTTTGTGGATCTTATGAATAGGGTATTCAGAGATCAGTTGAATAAGTTTGTCCTTGTGTTCGTGGATGATATTTTGGTCTGTTCGAGGACAGGGGAAGAACACAAGGAACATTTAAGAATAGTGATGGAGGTGTTGAATTGAAAGCAAAGTTTTCTAAGTGTCACTTCTGGAGAAGGGAAGTGAGATTCTTGGGCCATGTTGTTTCAGAGAATGGTATTGCCGTGGATCCTGCGAAGGTGGCTACGGTACAAGATTGGTCTACGCCCAAGAATGCAACGGACATAAGAAGTTTCTTGGGATTAGCTGGATATTATCGTAAATTTATCCAAAATTTCTCCAAGATAGCAGCACCGTTGACTCAGTTGACCAAGAAGAATCGAGCTTTTGTCTGGGACGAAAGGTGCGAGAATACATTCAAGAATCTAAAGGAAAAGTTGACGCGCGCACCAGTGTTAGTCATTCCTAAGGGGAATGAAGAGATGACGGTATACACGGATGCCTGTGGTACCGGACTAGGTGCTGTATTGATGCAAGGCAGTAGGGTTGTAGCTTATGCAAGTCGGCAACTGAAACCACATGGGAGAAGATACCCTACCCATGATTTGGAATTGGCAGCGATCGTGTTCGCGCTAAAGATGCGGAGAAATTATCTCTTGGGAGAAAGATTCGAGTTGTTTACCGATCATAAATCGTTAAAGTATCTCTTCTCTCAGAAGGAACTAAATCTTCGACAACAAAGATGGTTAGAATTCTTAACTTCCTATGATTTCGAAATCGCATATACACCAGGAAAGGGCAATGTGGTAACCGATGCATTGAGTAGAAGACATGCCAGTTTAGGGGCTATGTTTCTAGAATGGAAGCAACTAGAGTACATCGCTGGGTATGATTTCAGATCAAAGTGCGAATTGGATCCAGAATTGTTAGCAAGTTTGACGATCAGACCCACTTTGATTAAGAGGATTGGTTCCAGTCAGAGGAACGATCCTAACCTATTGGAAATCATCTCAAAGTTAGAGATGGGAATCGACGGAGAGATGAACAAGTATGGGCTTGATCGAGATGGATGGATTAGAAGGAATGGAAGGCTAGTTGTACCTAATGTCAATGGATTGAGAAATGAAGTGCTTAGAGAATGTCATCACTCAAAACTAACTATACACCCCGGTGGTAACAAGATGTACCGAGACATGAAGCATACCTACTACTGGGAAGGGATGAAAATAGACAATGGGAAGTTTATATCCAAATGCATGAATTGCCAGCTAGTTAAAGCTGAGCAAAAGAAGCCTAGTGGTTTGCTACAACCATTAGAAATTCCAGAATGGAAGTGGGAACAAGTCTCAGTGGATTTCATTGATGGGTTACCAAGGACTAGATCGGGCCATGATAGCATTTGGGTGATTGTGGACTGATTGACTAAGAGTGCGAGATTTATACCCGTCAAGTTAAACAGGACGGCAGCTAAGCTAGTTGAACTATATGTAAAGTGGGTATTGAGATTTCATGGAATACCCAAGGGCATTGTGAGTGATCGGGATCCGTTGTTCACTAGTGGATTTTGGAAGAGCTTACAAGAGGCGTTAGGATCAGAATTACGTCTCAATACCGCGTATCATCCTCAAACCGACGGTCAAACAGAAAGGGTGAATCGTATATTAGAAGACCTCTTGAGAGCCTGTGTATTGGATTTTGGTGGATCATGGGATGACCATTTGCATATAGTAGAGTTTGCATATAATAATAGTTACCAATCCAGTATTGGCATGGCTCCATTTGAAGCTTTGTACGGAAGACCGTGCAACTCACCGTCATGTTGGTTAGAAACTGGTGAGAAGTTTGTGCTTGGACCCGATGTGATAAGAGAAACTTCAGACAAGATCAAAATCATTCGACAGCGAATGAAGGCTGCCCAAGATAGGAAAAAAAGTTATGTTGATAAGAGGAGAAGAGAATTAAATTTCTCCATTGGCGACTTGGTGTTTGTCAAGATTTCTTTGTTAAAGAGCGTAATACGATTTGGCAGGAGAGGCAAGTTAGCACCAAGATTCGTTGGTCCGTTCCCAATTCTCGAGCAAATTGGGAATTTGGCATATAAAGTTGAATTACCAGAAAAGATGGCAGGAGTTCACAACGTATTTCATGTTTCCCAGTTAAGGAAATTCGTGCACAACCCAGATGTGACTATTTCACCTGATCAGTTGGATGATGTCGAAGTTGAAACCGAGGCGATTGGGAGCCGCAAGCCTATGCGTATTGTTGGGAACGATACGAAGAAACTTCGAAGGAAAGCGGTGAATCTAGTCAAAGTTCAGTGGGGCGAGAATGAGAATGACTGTACTTGGGAGACAGAGGAGAGCATTAGGAAGACGTATCCAGAACTCTTTGCCTGGTAAGATTTCAGTTTCGATTTAGTTTTCCGCATGCTAGGATAGACTTGTTTTGCATGTTTGATTGTTGCATATGACTGGTAGGCATGCGGGATCCTTTGTATGTTTTGGGTTAAGGAATTTCAGGGATGAAATTTCTTAAGGGGGGAAGAATGTAACAACCCACATTCTATGCATTGCACGATCGTAGAACATTTATTTCTTTCACATACGAAGTCCTATGGTCATGTAACTTTGAGAGACGACTATTGGGGCCATTTCCCATGTTCATGGTTTTTGCCGATTTTTAAATGACCATTTTGCCCCTGGCAGATACTGTTTTGGCCATAAATTTTGACTGGAAAGGAATTTTGACCTGAAACCACTTCCATTAGACTCGTTTGATGGTTTACAATTCCGTAGAGTGGTCACATTAGCCAAACGGACTCACCGTTTGGGAGATATGGCTGAAACAAGTTTCAGATAGTTAAAAACAGCTTAATTGGGCTTAACCGGGTGATTAACAGCTAGACCCAATGGGGAATTTCGGGATTAGGGTTATGAGGAGGCTGAAATCAGTTAGAGAACGACCTTATCTTCATTTTCCAGCTGCCACTTTCAATCTTGAACCCTAACAATGGCTGCCAACATCTAGAAACATCCCCAAATCACTTTCTAATCAAGGGTTAAGCTTAGCAACATCAAATCAAGGAGAAATAGCACCAAATCAATATTAGAGCTGCTATAAGACGTCATTATTCGCCCAAATCAGCGAGGTTTCAGTTCTGAAAATTTTATTTATGGCCAAGGTGAGTGATTAGCATTGTTTTGACACTAATTACAGTTAATTAAGGGTAATTAGTGAAGATTAGCGAATTTATGCATTAATAAATTATGGAAAAATATTTATAAATTCTAAAATAATGTTTTAGACCTTTGTTAGAAATTTGGTTTAATTTGATTAAGTTTTGCTAATCATATCATTAGGTTTACCTAAACATGCTTAAGGGAAAATATGGGATTTTGGGTATGTTTGATCCATTCCACATGTTAAGATTGTTGTTTTGGTGTTTGAGGTCCCTTATACTTGTTACTATGACTGTTTGGAATGATTTGTGGTTGTTTAGAAAAGTTAGATTGGTCGAAAACGTCGTCGAATGGCGTAAACAAGTCGTTGGTAAAAGTTGCAGAAAGTTGTGCAGGGTTTCGAATCGGATCGGGTTAGGGGCTCGGATCGGATAGGAGAGCTAGGCAAGGAATCTGAACCGAACTGAAGTCTGGCACAAAGGAAGTTGGCAAGAAGGAAGGCCATTGCTTAGAGTTGGAGTTGGACAGAGGATCGAATCGGAGCTGGGGACAGAGGATCGGATCAGAGCTAGGGACAGAGGATCGGATCGGAGCAGGCAAGCAAGCGGGATCGGATCGGAGCAAGCAAGCTGGAGCAGGAGGGACGAACCGAACCGAATGGAGCATGGCACACCCGAACCGAACCACTTCAGAGTATCCGAACCGAACCAAGCTAGAAGGGGAACACCGAACCGAGCCGCACCCAGGAGCGTACTAAGAGGCACTAGACCGAACCGAACCGATGAGGACTGGAGCACTATGCATATCCGAACCGAACCGCACGTGTGTTATTACTACTACGTGATGACTCTTCTGAAGACCAACTCCAATTCGACCAAAACCCGAGATGCAAAGGAAGTCCAAATGAGGAGCTTTGTCTCAGGATCCAGTTGGGAACCAGTGAGTGAGCTTCATGATTGGGCTTTGCTGCGGGACGTGTGCAAAAGGGTTGTCGATGTCTGTAACTTTGAATCACTATGTGTAGGGAGTACGTGAACGGATTCAGGGCCACAGTGGCCTAGGTATGGCTAAAGGGGCTATAGACCAATGAAGTGGGGTCATTTGTAAAGATTTGGTCATGACTCCATGTGGTAAGCTTGGTAGTAGCAGTAGTTGTAAAAGTTGAACTCCGTCACTACTTCGATGGGTCTAGTGATTGATAGTGGTGGACATCGTAATCTTTACGCACTGAGTGAGAGATGTGAGGATGGTTGCTATGTTTGATTTGTTTGCCATCATTATGACATGCACACCCCCACCCTCGTATTCTTTACATCATCTGTTTAGTGGCACCTTAGAGTATTGTACGGTATGTAGTGCTAACTCTTTGGTTGCAGGTCCAGGTTCAGGTATGGTTTAGTATACCTGTTATTGTTATGTTTAGCTGCTTATCGCTCATACCAGACTTTTTGTCTGACCCAGAGTTTTATGTCTCTTCTTATTACTCTGGGTGCTCTCACGAGTAGACTAGAGACAGGTTAGCTGGATATGCACGGGTAGATGATCCGGAGATGAGCAGGAGGCTTCCACGTATGATATATATATATATATAGTATTCTCCCTGTGTTGTTGAAGATCACTGCTTGGGCATTAGTAGTGCATCTTCTCCCTGTGTTGTTGAAGATCACTGCTTGTAATAATCATATTGGATCATAAGTTGTATTTGGATTTCCGCTGCTATGTTGGTTTAGTTTTTCATCTTATGCACTGTCTCGCCTGTTTTATGTCAAGATTATGTTATTATTATATTTTGTTCCATGCGCTGTGAGACATTCTACTGGTTCCTTGTTAGTTCATCCTCTTCTTTCTTTTCTTTGGCGACCGTTCTGTGCTAGTCGTGCATGTGTACAGCGCACCTTCGGAGGAAATGCAGGCTAGTACGGGGCAGGCCGTTACAGTATTCATTGCTAATACTTATAAATGTTGGAACCATAAGATATGGTAACACTTATAAGAGTTACAAACTTATTCATTGCTAACACATATAAATGTTGGAACCATAAGATATGGTAACACTTATAAGTGTTACAAACATATTCATTGCTAGCACTTATAAATGTTGGAACCATAAGATATAGTAACACTTATTAGAGTTACAAACATATTCATTGCTTACACTTATAAATGTTGGAACCATAAGATATGGTAACACTTATAAGAGTTACAGACATATTCATTGATAACACTTAAATGTTGGAACCATAAGATATGGTAACACTTATAAGAGTTACAAACATATTCATTGCAAACACTTATAAATGATTGTATCATAATCCTACTAACACTTATAAATGTTGGCATACATAAATTGCTAACATTTATAAATGAGTATATATAACATGTCTATATGATTTTCAGTCATATATAATTCAACATATCAATTCAAATAAAAGTATTTGGTACACTTCCATATTTCGAATTCAACAATGTCACTTTTGCATAATGCTTCCAATTTCAAAATACCATAATATCAAGTTCAAATAACAAAAAACAATACAAAGTTTTACTAAAGATACATAGAATTTTAGATACTACGAAGGCGAAAGGCGGACCATATCACAAAGCCTCTATCCTAAAATTCACAAAGCTTGTAATGTTTGTTTTGAGGACCATCGTAAATTGGTGCTTCCAGATCTAAAACTTCTGTTATTTAAACAACTTTCTCAACACCTTGCACTATCTCTCTAAAATGACACATGATTTGTGTTCTAATATAAGCTTTTGCTACATTCTTCTTCAAATCTTGTGATAATAGCATTACAAATTGTTTTTCCCTTGTTGACAATCCAACATCATTTGATGGAATAAACGAATTAGCAATTCCAATGTTCGGTGTAGATTTATCTAAATTAGAGGCGGTTTCTGTCATAGGCGCCGTCACAACACCGCCATTAACGTTATATTGCAATCTCGGTGCCATAGTAAGAAAGGGTGAAGCAAATGATTTAAGAGCATCGCTGATTTGGATTGACACTTGGCTCGCCACTTGACTTGCAACTTGATTTTGTAATTCCATAGACCATTGACGAAAATCATCCTTTTTATTATTGTCGGCAATTGCTTTTGAAGCTTGCATCATCTTTATGTGCTTTATGGAAGAAGAGGAGCTAATTGCACGACAATAATTTTTCCTTTTATCAGAACCAAAAACTTTGGAGATAGGATCATTGTCAAGATCAAACATATTTGCTTTCCCGTTGCCATTACATTCCGAATTCTTTTTTTCCTCCTCCACAAGTGCCTGCAAAATATAAATGCACTCATTTTTACAGAAATAGCAAATTGCAAAACTGATAAATAACAAGTGTATTTGCAAAACTAATAAATAACAAGTTATCATTCCAAAACTAACAAATAACAAGAGAATTCCAAAACAGAAAAATTATGAGAAAGGAATTATAGTTCCATTTAATTCTATACTTTTCCCATCAAATAAGACACTTGATTGAGTAAGAACTGTTGTTTCAAAGTCTTAAAAAAAACAATGCATGCACTCTGATTTCGCGTGGAGGTAATCAGTCGAGTCCATGACCAACAGGGATAACAATTGCATGCATTCTGATTTTTTTTCATAATTGACAATTCAGAAAACCAAAAAATTGGAATTGCATTTGTGGACTATCAATGACCAATAGGGATTTAAGTGCATATAAAATATAGGTATACGCATACTTGTACTGTTGGTCAGCAGGGATTTATGTGCATACTGGTCATTGACAGTTCACAAATTGAAAGTCCAACAGGGATATGCAGGGATGGATTCATATATTGGAATATGCAAGGAATGAATATGCAGGGATGGATTCATATATTGGAATATGCAGGGAATGAATATGTAGGGATGGATTCATTTTATAAATTGTGACCAGAACAATAAAAATATTGTCAAATATGTGTCTATATATTGGATGGATTCATTCACAACAGCTGATGCTAAAATATCTAAATAACCTTTTAGCTGTTTCAATAGCTTGGGCTTAATGAACCTTATTTTCTTTGAAAGTTAATTTTGAGCAGTGAACAATCAGTGGAATACTCCTTTTCAAAGTGCAGCAACTCTTATGCTACTCGTATTCAAGGTCTTTGACGAAACAAATGCTTTCTCACAAAAACTGAGGCTCACTTCGTGTGAAAACTGAACTGAGCAGCTTAGTTTTTGCAATAAAACTGAGTAGCTTAGTTTTTGCGCGAAAACTGAGTTGCTCAGTTCGCGCGAAAATTGAACTGAGCAGCTCAGTTTTCGCACAAAAACAAAGAGAATTTGCTTTTCATGCTTCGTTGGTTTGTTTTTCCTAGGCGAACAAGAATCAAACGAACTCCATTCCATCCATAGGATACACTTGAATGAAAGGAGCAAGGGAAGGGTGGCTAATACAGATTCTGCATTTCCGCCCGAATCAGAAGGAAGGGCAAGTCAATTACATTAGTAAAAGAAGAAGAAAACTGCATTGACTGATGAACACCAACCGCGATATGTAGTTGGGAGTGAAATGTGCAAATTGTGTAGTATCTTCCATTCTGTTTACTTATCTTAGTTCGCTTTGTATGTACAATGTTGACCTAATCAGGATAGAGTGAAAGGGGAACGAAAGAACAATTTCTTTGTTTGCTTTGCGTCTGCTCAGTTTTCGCATGGAGGTAATCATTGGAGTCAACAACCAACAGGGATTGCAATTGCATTCATTCTGATTTATATGCATATTGATCATTGACAGTTCACAAATCGGAAGACCAACAGGGATAGCAATTGCTGACCAACAAGGATAGCAATCAGAATGAATATGCAAGGATAGCAATTGCTGACCAACAGGGATTTATATGCAAATAAATAAATACATAGATAGAAAGACTGAACAATACAAAGAATGAGAGATCAAATCCTATGATAAAGCAATGACGTCCGTTGGTACTGCATATATGCATGGATAAATAGCCTAATTTTCCACATGAATCCTGACACAACTGCTGTTTGTGTATAGATTGTTTGAAAAGCTCACTTTCATTCCAAGTGAACTCTTATTTGATCACATGTTTTGGGACAAATAACATACATAAAATACATGTTCAATTGCAGCTTTGGACCTACTTATTCTAGATTTTAGCTTTAATGAATAGTTTGGTTAATTAGATAATTCACCGAATACTGAAGTAATAATATTTTAGATGCATTATCAATAATGAAATCATCCATAGTCAGATTTCAGTGATTTTCATATGCCAGCGGTATGAATTTCTACAAGCAAGAACATAATTTTCTTTCCTTGTTATGTATATTATCATGTAACTAAAAGCAGTGTTCATTAGTTTCCTTTTTTGTCTTTAAAATAAAAAAGAAATATACAAACAAACAAACACACAAAATCCAAACTTTCTTCATATTGGTATCTTATAATAAGCTAAAACATATTAGCTAGAATGCAATAAATGGCTTGTTTGGAATTGTATCATTGCCAATTAAAGTTCAGCTTTTGATGAAAGGTCTAGAAGGTGATTAATATGAAAATGAAAATGAATATTTTGGCAAATCCACACTAAAGTCGTCAAAACTTGGTCAAGTGTTACCTCGGCACTATTTCCCTCGAAGACATCCGCAACAACTTCATGCACTAAGTCTTAATAACTAATAAGTATTTAAGTTTAAAATATGGAAAAAGTAATGGTCAGAACTCACTCAGAACCGATTCAATCAAATCTACCATTTATTCATCAGATACCACTTATGTGTTATTTTTCTTCTAACTTCAAATAACCCTGGACGTGCATACTAAATATCATTGACATAAAGTATAACTAAATAGAAATGACCTGGAATATTTTCAAAAAAAAAAAAAAATAGCCAACAAAGCTGAATATTATAAAATAAACAAAAATATAAAGTACTAACCATGGGAGTGGTCAAGTAGGACTATTATTTATAAGCATAAAATAAAATCAATAGCAGCATAGAATTAGGAAAGGAAAGCATATAATACATGTGTGTTGATGATGAACCAAACTTGAAACATTCTAATAAACAAATATGAAATTGCATGTGCCAAATAGAAAACATAAAATAAATCTGAATTTCGAACAATGAATATAATATATAAATAATTAGAATAACGTACACCAAATTTGAAACGTACCTCAATTCAAGAATGGAAAAATGATGAGCTATTGAAATTGATACCAAAAGCCAACTAACAAAATGAACAATTTTCTTTTGAAGAAAATTTTTCTACTGCATAAATAAGATGCTCTGAATTCTGAGTATAAAAACACTTTTGTATGAATCAACCATATTTTTTGTTCATGTAATTACTGTTTACATGGAAACCAGAGAAGTCAGGCAAGAAAAAGCAATTTGAAACATATGCTTACTATGTTTATTTGATTCAAAATACCAGCCAGATTTTACTCTGTTTTACAGTAGCATTCCTATTTTCAAATATATACTTAATATACTGAACCGAGTATAACATATATAATATTCGAATCTATAGTAGGAAAACGTACACATGAGGAAAATAGAGAAATGGTTTTGAAACATATGCCAAAAGTTTAGGTGATATGATTGGGCTATCATTGTGCAGAAAATACTAAACTTGCAATTACCAAGTTACAATATAAGTTCAAAATTAGAGTATCATATTTCCTCTAGTGGAAACAAAGATATAGATTACTCCCAATTAAATAAAATAGTTCAACCATGCTAACTTTGCAACATAAATCGTCAATATGATCTAGTTGTAAAGGCCCATAAATCCGTACCCTTTGAGTTGACTAATGTTACACACGTCCAACCCAAAGTGTACGAAATTACGAATCTTTAATAGAAAGAAAATTAGAGGATGAGAGGAGAAAAATGAAATAATAGAGTAGGAGAATGAGAGAAGAAGAACCAACACCACACAGAGTCTCACATCGTAATGAAATAAAATATAATATAAAAAAAAATCTTATTAAAGAACTAGAATAAATATACTTACATACAACAAAGTACAGTAGACAAATGTGGACAGTTATAATATCATGTCCTCATACAATACACAACGGAAAAATATTTTATATTTATCATATGCCCGGCCTCCTCTAGCTCGTCTCTGAACTTCATAGTACCCAATAACCTGAACCTGCAACTCGGGCTAACCCGAGATATTACAAATGTCACAGATCCGTATGGTGAATCAGCGTGAGTAAAACTCACTAAGTTTAAATAACATTCATATTGCTTAACTTCGAAAATCTTTTGAAAGAAAGGGTAATAGTAAGACCAGCCCACACATAAACATGGACAGTTTTAACCTTACTATAACCAAACCATTTTTGAATTCAATACTATTCTAATATTATAATAGGGATGTAAATCAAGTAAATAACCAAGTAGCAGATCGCTTGCATCTCATGCTCTACATATATAATACAAAATCAAAAACCGCGGGATCTTATTGGGGATTGGATTCCGAATATGATAAGGTATGGGACCACCTCTCGATCATTGTACTCTAGAGGGGATATAGTGGGGTTCAACAAGAACATCTTGAGACCCGGCCACACATGACCGCCCACGCATTTAGCTTGAGTGTAGTGAATGTATTATCACCCGACAGCTTTAAGGGCTCACTGTCCATCCGCGAAGATACAGAATCGAAAGAAGAATAAATAAGAATTTTCTCTAGATTGGTGATAATACACCTTGCTTGGGAATGACCCACCTGGCCATGCTGTCTGCCCAATTTTTGTCATTTCCCGGTTGTGAGGCTTTAGGCTACGTTATCTTCTAGAATGGCACACCATCATTTACCTTGAATGCCACATCGTCAAACCCGCCAAATCACAAATTGATTTCCCCAAAAATAATATGGGCATAAAGCTAAGAGGAACGAATTCCTCCGCCACTAAATGTAAGTACGTCTGAGGTAATCAACCTGTAATCTATTAGGTATACTCTGTCAGACATTCGTCCATACAAGTCATCCAAGAACAGGATGAACCTAAGGCACCCTTCTACCGCATCCAAAGGATCGGTAGTGGGTAGTCCTTGCTAATCCGCAAAATCCCACTCACGACCGAATCATGTCAGAATATCTCTGGTTGCAACATCAGAGAATATTCGACAAGTAATTCTTCCGCTTGTGAAGATCCATGTCCTTCAATTGCTCCATCTTGATCAGCATCTCCAACGTTTTCGTATTTGCTGGTTGGAATGGTTTTCGAATATAAATTCAATCCCGGTCTTTTCGTACCAACGATCGTTGGCTAGATTTTGATAGTTGGTTACTTAACTGTCAAAATAAAACAACCATTCATCGATAAAAAGGAAACGAATTCACTGATTCAATATTCAACATCATTTTGGCCTCTCAATTAATCATCGGTTAATTAAACTCTTAAAAATTCGGGAAACACTTCCATTTCTATTATACCATTCAATTTTGAAACATAGTCTTTGAAACCATTAGCTTTCATTAACTCACTTCATTAAACCAATCCTCACTATCGAATCTGTCCATCCCTTAGTCAACAGTGAAGTCAATCAAGTTAGGGTATAATTAACTCTCAAACCTTAATTGAACAACATTATCAACTTCGAAATAGACAGAGTTCACCATTTTGAATATCAACAACATTCACTCTCGTAAACCTTGGATTCGGTATACGAACCTACTTATTTACGAAATAACATTGATTATAATAATAGCATTATAATCCGCACTTTCAAAATATCTATCTTGAAAACATACTTTTTGTTGATCTGAAAAAATAATAAATAATAAAATTTTTGTAAAAATAGAAAGTAAATATTACTTTCATATAACTTGATAAAGTCACTCCAACGTATAGTTCCTTTTCGAAAAAGCTCTTATTTAGTAAAGATTCCGAACTTCGGAACATTCTCTTGTCAACTTATCTTAGACTTTCCCCACATTACAAATTTCACTTGAACTCTTGAAATCAGTTACGACTTTTATTCATTTATAACTTGACTACATATTTTCTCAGTTTGGATTTTTACAAACCCGACTAACAGAATTTCTTACTAAGAATCCATTTTACTCCTTTATAAGTCCTTAAAAAATTTATCTAATCGCTCGTAAGGCCTTACGACTTCATACACTCCTATTCAAAGAGTTAAATTCCAAGATGCCCATTTTGATTATTAAGAAATAATCAATTCCAACATTATTAGAAATCCAATTTGTTTACTTTATTATTTACTATTATTAAAATGGTACATTCTCCTTTAAAGAATCAAAATAATAATCGACTTTAAAAATAATTAACCATTCCATAGATAATCGATTCTAGTTAAAAATAGTTGACTTAGTCAACTCAAGGCAAGGTTAATTTGTTAACCATTACCAATTTAATTAATCTTAATAAATCAACTAGTACAATTTATTTAAATAAGTTCCGTTTAGGTTATTATTTACCTATAATTTACATAATCATAAGAAGTAATTAGAATCGGTGTTCAAACGAAATTATATTTTAAAATTATAAATGAACAGAATATTAAAAACATCCTGAATCGATTTAACATCGATTTCAAAGATCTTTATTTTTGTTGATGGTACTAAATAGGCAAATGTCTATTAAAGTACCGAACCGTGAAATATCAGTCAATTCTACATCCGATAAAAATATATAATCATATTGATAAACATTATCAATAATAGTGAGGAATCCGGTTTGATTTCCCCAACCCGTCCTTCTCTGCATCACAGTGGATTTTCTTTTCTTTTTAATTTCAAAACAACAAACGATATATATATTATCACAATAAACGAAAATAAATAGTTAACTAATAATGGTTAACAACCAATTAACAAATCCATTCAAACATCTAGTTATTTATTAAATACGTTTATGTTATTATACACGTAACCAACAAGGTAAGTTACCTTGTTTGGAATGTAATCGCTAAAATAGCTATTTATTTCAAATAAATTAAACAACGTTTAATTTAGAAAATAAATATTTAAAAATATTCAGCATCCATGCAATCAATCATCCACTCATAAATCATTAGCAAACATTACACATAAAAAAATCCGGTTTATATAAAATATAAACGGGATAAACTGAGTGAGTTGCATTCACCTTGGTTTTAATCTAACGTTAAAATGCTTGTTTTTAAATAAATTAAACTGAAGTTTAATTTGATTAAAAAATCCTATTGCTTTGAACTTTGATTGGATCAGCTCTATCTCAAAGCTTACGTCCGTACGATTCCAACGAGAACATTCACGCCAAATTCTGATAATATACGAGTGTGATATTAAAATTATATGATTTATTGATCATTTAAATTATTTAAACAATCCTTTGTTTTATTAGAATGGGCTTACCCAAACTGTTTGAGCCCACTACTATATAACTGCATGCTACAGTAGTGTCTTCCATATCCACAATTTGATCTTATAACTTCCATCATGCCTTCACCCCGAGTAGGCATAAAATCAAACTTACCCATCATAACACTTCTACTTTTCACTTGCTAACACTGTTCCACCGCACCCGGCTCCTCTATATGGGTCGAAGCCCATTTGTATATGGGTCACTACCCTTTTGATTCACCAAACTGGTCCGTAAAATTTTATAAATCATTAGTCTACGTCCCCCATATATTTCCTCCTATACACTGATACGCATGCAACTTGTAGTCCCCCATTTTGCTACACAACCGCCTCATTTGATTCCTATTTTTCCTTTTTTTATTAAATGGGCCCAAATCCATTTCGTCAAAAGCCCACGTCAATGCCAAATAGAACCGCCATGCTACAACAAAGCTTCTCCTTTACATATTTTCGAACAGCTCAGTGCCTTTCCCTTCTCTGCCTTTTAACGTGTGGTCCCCCTCACCTGCATGCGTTTTTCGCTTCTACCATTTTTTCTATTCACTTTTAAAGCCTGCGTCTGCCTTAAACCACTGATTCCTTCCCACTTCCTACAGTGCTTCACGCAACCACCCTCGCCGGTACACCGCCCCTTCATTCTGCAAACCGAACCCAACTTACCATGCTTCAAAGTTCAAACCATTACCAAGATATTGTCTTCATTATTTTCCCTACGGCATATTATTAAATTTAGGTACATTCAAGAAAACATGCATGTACTGTATAAGAGGATGTTCATGCATATTTCCAAAGCTATGCAAGTATCAGAAATGATGAAGTCTCTCTTCAGTTCCCTCACGTTTCCTCCCTAGCCTGCTACTGTTCTCGTGTTCAACCGGCGTCCAGCTCACCATCCACACTGCATGCACAGACCATTCCTAGTCACCCTCCACCACCGTGGTTCGAACCTCACCAAAACCCTTCTCGACATCGAACTTGACCCCCTCTCCATTTCCTTAGTTCACACCATCGGCTAAAATGTTATGGACATCGAGCTTGGACTGTTTTCTTGTACTGAAGTAATAATTGTTATGGATATATACATAGACGGGGAAGGTTCATTTTTCTCTTTCTGGGAGGAAGGAAAGATTGGCATGAAAAAGGAAAGTAAAGGAATAAAAACATTTTATTGGGTGGGATAAAGAAAAATGAAGAGTAGCGTCCGTATTTATGGAAGAAAAGGGAGAAGATAAGAATGATGTTAAATCATTTTGTACGGTGTAGGAATGGGTTTTCAACTTAGGTTGGTTGTGCAATGTATTTTGGAACACGAGGCAGAAATGAAGGAACACGGCAATAGTAGCAGCTGATATAATTGCCTCCTCTTAATCGACAGGAGAAAAGGTGTTTTCATTTTGATAAGAAGTTTTCATGGCAGCGTGTACATGGACAGAAGAGAAGAGATATGTTAGGCTCTATTTACTTAGGGTGGTTGTGCGTAGGGTAGGTTAGATTTTTATAGGGTACGTACCGCTATTTTACGTTACCTTTAAATATACACACTGCTAAATACTAATTTTTAAATTCAACGAAAGTAAATATATCGTTATGTCTCGACGTTCTGGTCCTAACGAAATTAATTTCATTGAAAAAGGACTCTGTTTGCACAACGGCGATATTTTAATTTATCGATTCACCTTTAAATGTCGTCTACTGAGAAAACCACTCCGATTGGCTACAAACTAGAAATATAGCAATAATTAATTATACGTTTTCCAATAACATTTGTTTTGTCGGAAATAGAGTCTGTTTGGAAAAACTACTATTTCTAAAGCTTATATATTATCGATAAAATATAATTAAAATTCTCAAACATTCCGATTAAAAAAAATAAACCAATATTATCGTATAAACCCAAGTATTATATCTTCAAAATAAACATAATCGGGTTTTAACTCACTTTTAAAAATTTCGTCATTATATCGATATTCAAATTATATAAAAAATCCTTATATTTATTAAATAAACGTTATCGTTTATTAGCGAATTCCATAGCGACTATTTGAAAATTTTGAATTGAAAATAACTTACAATCTATAAGCTGAAATCTCGATTTTTCTCTTTCGTTAGAAAAATATAATCGCATAGATTCAAACGGTTCTTGTTTCACAGAAATTCGACTTATGTCGGATCCTGTATATTCAATTAAAGTTTAAAACTCAATACTGCGAACTACCGCCCTGTTACGAGCTCGGTTTAATTATATTTTAGATCTATACGTTCAACTTCAATTTTAATAAATAAACTCGATAAGAAATCCATTATTATTATCAAATAAATATTTAAAACAGATTAAAATATTCTTAATAAGTGTTCAAGAATCTGAGACGTTACTTTCTTTCCTCCTTAAAAGAATTTCGTCCCCGAAATTACAAGGGAAGAAGAATGCTAAAACCTGATTACTCTCCAAAATAATCACTTTTAAAATTATCATCACAAATATTCTAAGTTATAAAAAATTTGAAAAATTTCGCCAGCACCTCCTCTGTGTGACTCGATCAGTACAACTACAACTACCACCCCGAGCCTCAACTTCTCGAAAAGAAAACCAAAAACCAAATGGCTACCCAACTTAGGGGTAAAATCAATCATTCCAATCTATATATTTTAAGGTTTACTTGTTTGTCGGGCAATTCAATTTCAATTTTCGAAGCAAAGCATTAACCACTCTTCATCTTCTTCAAGCTTATACTTCAATATCTATACCCAGATCAACTTCCATTGCCTTTTGGAATCTGCACTTAACCAATTTATAATACAAGTACCAAATACAGGGTTAACTCCTTCAGTTTCATTTCATAAGTGATTTTATTCCCAGCTTATTATACTAAGATTTATTTTCAATTTATTATTAACTTGTTGAATTAAATTTAACCACTAACATCCAACAAATCAAACAATACACAATCAAACCAATTTATATTATATACAACATTAATATTTGTTGTTTATATTTACCTTGATTAAACATATTTTAATATCAATCGATTAATATCTGATTGATTTCCTTATTATCCAATCAATTTCAAACTTCCAAATTTATTTTATTCAGTTCCACTTGGATTCCATCCACTTAACCGGGTTAAGTTTCAATCTCATATCCGATTCATTTTGAATTATAATCCAATCAATCAAAAAAAAAAACCAACCAATATTACTAGACTATGGAAAATTATTATTATTTTCTATAAAAATATAATTTGGGTAAAATTATTTTATTTACCCTCTTTATAAAACAATATTGTGTCAATTCCCAGTTCAATATGGTTTCTCAACACTTGAACCGATTAATCAACACAATACAAAACATTTTTATATAAAATCCACATATACGCTCTCACGTATAAATACTTAGATTCAATCTAGGGCTTTATTAACCCCATCTTTATCGAGTTACGCCACAGAGCCAAGGTTACTTCTTAACCAATTGCTCTGATACCACGTGTAAAGGCCCGCAAATCCGTACTCTTTGAGTTGACTAATGTTACACATATCCAACCCAAAGTGTACGAAATTACGAATCTTTAATAGAAAGAATATTAGAGGATGAGAAAATAAAGAAAGAAATATTAGAGTAGGAGAATGAGAAGAAGAACCAACACCACACAGAGTCTCACATCGTAATGGAATAAAATATAATATAAAAATAATCTTATTAAAGAACCTGAATAAATATACTTACATACATCAGAGTACAGAAGACAAATGCGGACAGTTATAATATCATGTCCTCATATAATACACAGCAGAAAAATATTTTATATCTATCATACGCCCGGCCTCCTGCAGCTCGTCTCTGAACTTCACAGTATCCAATAACCTGAATCTGCAACTTGGGCTGACCCGAGACATTACAAATGCCACGGATCAGTCTGGTGAACCAGTGTGAGTAAAACTCACTAAGTTTAAATAACATCCATATTGCTTAACTTCAAAAATCTTTTGAAAGAAAGGGTAATAGTAAGACCAGCCCGCACATAAACATGGACGGTTTTTACCTTGCTATAACCAAACCTTTTTTGAAATCAATACTATTCTGATATTATAATAGTGATGTAAATCAAGTGAATAACCAAGTAGCAGAATGCTTGCATCACGCTCTACATGTATAATATAACATCAAAAACCATGGGCTCTTATTGGAGGTTAGATTCCAATATGACAAGGTATGGGACCACCTCCCGATCAGTGCACTCTAGAGCAGATACACTGGGGTTCAACAAGAACGTCTTGCAACCCGGTCACACTTGACCGCCCACTCATTTAGCTTGAGTGTAGTGAATGTATTATCACCTGACAGCTTTAAGGGCCCACTGTCCATCCTCGGAGATACAGAATCGAAAGAAGAATAAATAAGAATTTTCTCTAGAGTGGTGATAATACACCCTGCTTGGAAATGATTGACTTAGCCATGCTGCCTGCCCGATTTTCTCATTTCCCGATTGTGAGGCTTGAGGCTACGTTATCTTTTAGAACGACACACCATCATTTACTTTGAATGCCACATCGTCAAACCTTCCAATTCACAAATTGATTTCCCAAGAAATAATGCAGGCATAAAGCTAAGAGAAACAAATTACCCCGCCACCAAACGTAAGTACGTTTGAGATAATCAATCTGTAATCTATTATTTATACTCTATCAGACATTCGTACATACAAGTCATCTAGGAACAGGATGAACTGAAGGCATCCTCCTACCGCATCCAAAGGATCAGTAGCGAGTACTCCTTGCAAATCCGAAAAATCCCACTCACGACCAAATCACATCAGAATATCTCTGGTTGCAACATCAGAGAATATTCGATAAGTAATTCTTCCTCTTATGAAGATCCACAGTCTTCAATTGCTCCAGCTTGATCAGCATCTCCAACGTTGTCGTATTTACTGGTCGAATGGTTTTCAAATATAAATTCGATCCAGGTCTTTCCGTACCAACAATCATTGGCCAGATTTTGATTGTTGGTTACTTAACTATCAAAATAAAACAACCATGCATCCATAAAAAGGAAACGAATTCACTAATTCAATAATCAGCATCATTTTGGCCTCTCAATTAATCATCGGTTAATTAAACTCTTAAAAATTCAGGAAACACTTCCATTTCTATTATACCATTCAGTTTTGAAACATAGTCTTTGAAACAATTAGCACTCATTAACTCACTTCATTAAACCAATCCTCGCTATCGAATCTGTCTGTCCCTTAGCCAACAATGAAGTCAATCAAGTTGGGGTATAATTACCTCTCAGACCTTCACTGAACAACATTATCGACTTCGAAATAGACAGAGTTCACCACTTTGAATATCAACAACATTCACTCTCGTAAACCTTGGATTCGGTATACGAACCTACTTATTTACGAAATAACATCGATTATAATAATAGAATTATAATCCACACTTTCAAAATACCTATCTTGAAAACATACTTTTTGTTAATCTGAATAAATAATAAATAATAAAATCTTGTAAAAATAGAAAGTAAGTATCGTTAAAGTTACGCGAACTAAACATGAACATCCGGGTACAAGACCGAAACTCGGTATTATTGGTAATGAAGAGGAGCAAATGGTTCCTTGTATTCATAACTCTCAAGACTCAAATTTTGAAGATCATTTTGATGCTATGATTGAAGAAGCGGTGATGCTCCCTCCCTTACCATCCGTCTACCGGGAACTAAACTTTAACTCGAGCCCCCTAATTAATGACAATCAAGAGATGGACCAACCAGAACAAGATGAAGTTAATCAGGAAATGAATGCTGACTTGAATCCTCCA
The DNA here is from genome assembly GCA_030737875.1 of Allium sativum. Classification (NCBI taxonomy): domain Eukaryota; kingdom Viridiplantae; phylum Streptophyta; class Magnoliopsida; order Asparagales; family Amaryllidaceae; genus Allium; species Allium sativum. Next base: position 296,526,660 of record CM060925.1, on the reverse strand, counting down.
CCCGATCAAATTGTTCCTCAGCCAAATGCCTTTTCCATTGTTCCCATTCAAGCTATTCCCTTTGACATTAGTTCAATTCCTCCTCCTCAATCCTCTCCTCAGCAACCATGGTCAGATGATCACGACTGGCCGCAATATCTTCATCCTATCTTTGTGCGTAGAAGTGGCAGACACAACAATCATGAAGTCACTGGTAGTTTCTTGACTCCTGTTGTTTTTTCTTCTATTAACAAACCCTTAAATAAAAGGATATCGGGTTGCATGGGTGTTAATTTACGTGATTCACATTACAAAGCCATGCAAGCCTTAGAACAGGAGCGTATTAATAACCATCAATGAAAATAGTCACATGGAATGTACGGGGTTTGGAGGACCATTCAAACTGTCATGCTATTAATCTAGTTTTGTCCCCCACTTAATATAGATGTCCTTTTTCTTCAAGAAACTAGACTTTCCTATCCATCAAATTATCATTTCAATTTGATTGGTGGATCTTCTTTGACTGGGTAGGCTTATGTCAATGCAATTGAAACTAGAGGCGGTCTTCTTACTGCTTGGAATGAATCTGTTTGGGCTTTGCATCAATCCTTTTCTTCTCAATCCACCCTACATGTTGCTCTGAATCACATTGCCTCTAATACCATTTACTATATTTCAAACATCTATGGTCCTCAAGACACTCATGATAGAATAGAGCTTTGGGAACATTGCAAACAGTTGGTTAATTCTTTTCATGGACCATGGATTCTAGGGGGTAATTTCAACACCACTAGAAATATCTATGAGAGAAAATCTAGTTATATTTCATTAGACTCTGATGCTTTTAATTCTTCTATCTTTGACTGTTGTCTCATTGGTCCTCCTATTAATAATCGATCTTTCACTTGGTCAAGTCATAGATTTTCCCCTTCATTAGCCAATTAGACAGATTTCTACTTAACTCAGCTTGGGAAGATCTTCATCCTTCATCTTTTGTTTCTGGTCTTGCTTCTATAATCTCTGATCACTACCCCATTATTCTAGATTCTGGCTCATTGGCCAATTTCAAACATCCTTTTAGATTTGAACATTTGTGGTTGCTTGAACCTTCTTTCAAAGACTTTGTCAAAACAGTTTGGGAGAACCCTGTTCAATCTCAATCTGCATCCCATAGAATCATTCTCAAGCTTAGATCTTTGAGAAAATTAATTAAACCATGGGCTGAATCTGTGTGGGGATCTATTCGTACTCGCATTTCAAACATCCAAGATGCTATATTGAATTTCAATATCCAAGAAGAATCCCGTCCCTTGGATGATGAAGAAAGTTCTTCACTCTCGAATCTAGAATCTGAATTAGAAAGACTTTTTAAACAGGAATAAATTGGTTGGAAACAAAGATCTAAATCTAAATGGATTGAAGACGGGGACAAGAATACAGCTTACTTTCATAGAATTGCAAATGGTAGACGAAGAGCTATTTGCATTTCTGAAATCTCCCATGAAGGTCTTCTGTTTACAGATCAACATGACATCCTAGGTCTTTTTTCTGACTTTTATCGCTCAATTCTTGGTCATTCATCCTCTGAAATTCCCTTCATTGCTTGGAATTTGCTTTACCCATTCCCAGCTTCTATCTCTATCGACCATCACTTTTCAGAAAATGAGATTTGGGCTTCACTAAATGAAATGCATGACGACAAAGCACAGGCCCAAATGGTTTTGGGCCTTCATTTTTTAAATCATTCTGAGCCGTGGTCAAAAATGATATTATGGACATGTGCAATGAATTTTATCTTAGCCCTGGCCTTAATTCTCGTCCCAATTATGCCTCCATCGTTCTCATTCCCAAATTCTCTGGTGCAAATTCTCTCTTCTCCTTTCGTCCCATCAGTTTGCTTAATACCACTTTCAAAATCATTACCAAAACCATAGCTAATCGTCTCCAATCTATGATTTCCAATCTCATTGGAGCTGAGCAATCGGCTTTCATTTATGGACGTTGCATTCACGACTGTATTGCAGCTACTCAAGAGGTAATTTCATTCTGTCACAATACATCCACTCCTGGTGAACTTCTTAAATTGGATTTTTCCAAAGCTTTTGATACTATAAATTGGGAATTTACTACTCAGATGTTTAGGCATAGAGCATTTTCTGAGCGATGGTGTAATTGGATTGATTGCATTTTAAGTACAAGCTACTCATCTATTTGCATTAATGGAAACATTGGAGGTTTAATCAAATCTAAAAGAGGGATTCGAAAGGGAGATCCATTATCACCACTTATTTTTGTGATGATTGCAGATGTTTTTAATCAAATGTTAAAAAGGGTGATTGCAAACAATTATTTTGATGGTATTCATCTCCCTAATTCGTCTATGGAAATCTCCAACCTTCAATTTGCTGATGATACCATCATTTTTTCATCTCCAGATCTTAATCATATTAAATGTGTTAAAGCTGTCTTATATATTTTCGAGCTTTTATCTGGTCTCTCTATCAATTTTTCGAAAAGTTTTATAATTATGTTAGGCAAAGCTGATCACTTGGGATTGTCGATCTCTTCCATCCTGAATTGCCCCATTTATAAATTTCCCTTATCTTATTTGGGCATTCCTCTTATACCTACTAAACTCCATAGATTTGATTAGTTACCTCTCATTCACAAAATTGAAAAAAGATTATCTTCATGGAAGGAAAATTCACCGTCGTCTGCAGGACGTTTATTCTTGGTTAAATCAGTTTTGTCTGCTTTACCCATTTACTAGATGTCTTTTCATAAACTTCCAAAGTGAGTAATCTCCAAAATTGATTCAATTCGAAGCTCTTTTTTATGGAATGGTAGCAAAGCCAAATGTTTAGTTAATTGGCATACTGTATGCTTGCATTTTAATCAAGGAGGTTTGGGAGTAATTAATCTTTCTAATTTCAATATGGCTCTTCTTTCAAAATGGTTATGGCGTATAGTTTCTCCGGGCTCATTCATATGGAAAGAGTGGATCCTTTCACTTTATTATTCTGGTAATTCTTATTGGGTTTTACACTATATTCCTTTTCTCAAAACACCCCTATTCTGGTCTGGAGTAATTTCGGTTATACCTCGTATTAAAAGTTTGTTTCATGTTAAATTGGGTAATGGTGAAGCTTGTTTATTCTGATATGATATTTGGCATGGTCAGAGCCCTCTTTCTCAAGTTTTTTATTCTCTCTTTTCCTTTATCTCTGATGATTTCTCTTCAGTTGCTATGTGGTTCATAGTGACCTTCTCATCTTTCTCCTCCTTGTTTATTTGATGGCCATATCCTTGTTAATCTTCTTGATGTCTCTAATATAATTCTTCGCACCGATCTTTATCAATCCCCTAATACATTTGTTTGGGCTTTATCACCAGAGAAGGGTTTCGCTGTTGCCTCTGTGTATCATTATCTTAATTTTTCAGGTAGATCATTCTTATTTTCGAAAATTTGGAAGATTCATCTCCCACCTAAAGTAGTATTTTTCACTTGGTGCTTGATTCATGGAAAAATTAACTGCAAAGAAAGGTTGTTTAGATTCAATCTACTCTCTGATTCATTGTATTCTTTTTGCTCGGCTCATGAGGAATATATTCAGCGTTTGTTATTTGAGTGTGAGTTCGCATACCCGGTTTTAGCTGCAACCAGTACATTTTTTCTTGGTTTCATCCCTAATGTTTCATCAATGTTTGATTATTGGTAGAACAATCAGTTTAATTCTGCACCCGATTCGTTCTTACCAATATATTGTTGGTTTATATGGAAGGAGAGGAACGCAGTTGTTTTTAGGAGACCATTGAAGCATTTTCATGGACTATGAAGACTGATAATTTACTACTTTCAATCATGGACAGGTCAATTAACCTCTACACGTTTCAGGCTAGCTCTACCAGTCAACTCCAGTCCCGCTGAATCTGTTGGCTCTAACCATGGTGTTCCAGTCCTGATCTTCATTAAGATGGTTCTTAAACTTGTCTGCTTATTTTGGTTGTGTATTCAATGGGTACTTTTTTTAGCTTATTTATGTATATATATGGTACGATGTCGCTATGTTGTTGTTTTGCTGTACTGATGCCTACCTTCGGGTATTTATGCTGCTGATGAACCCCTATTTTGCAGTCTTTGGGCCACCGGTTGGGCTTGTCAACTGGATTATTGTTATATAATTAATATATATGCTTAATCGGCTATGTAATCTCGTGCTACACATCCGCCCTACTCAAAAAAGTATTATTTTTCATATAACTCGACAAAGTCACTCCAACGTATAGTTCCTTTTCGAAAAAGCTCTTATTTAATAAAGTTTTCGATCTTCGAAATATTCTCTTGCCAACTTATTTTAGATTTTCGCCCACATTACAAATTTCACTTGAACTCTTGAAATCAGTTATGACATTTATTCATTTATAACTTTGCTGCGTATTTGCTCAGTTTGGATTTTTATAAACTCGACCAGCGGAACTTCTTACAAAGAATCCATTATACTCCTTTTTAAGTCCTTAAAAAATTTATTTAATCGCTCCTAAGGCCTTATGACTTCATACACTCCCATTCAAAGAGTTAAATTCCAAGATCCTCATTTTTATTATTAAGAAATAACCAAATTCCAATATTATTAGAAATCCAATTTGTTTACTTTATTATTTTCTATTATTAAAATGGTACATTCTCCTTTAAAAGAATCAAAATAATAATCGATTTTAAAAATCATTAACGTTTCCATAGATAATTGATTCTAGTTAAAAATAGTTGACTTAATCAACTCAAGGCATGGTTAATTTGTTAACCATTACCAATTAATCTTTATAAATCAACGAATATAATTTATTTAAATAAGTTCCATTTAGGTTATTGTTTACCTATAATTTAAATGCTCATAAGAAGTAATCAGTTTCGGTGTTCAAACAAAATCATATTTTAAAATTATAAATGAACAGAATATTAAAAACATCCCGAATCGATTTAATCTCGATTAAAACAAATTTTATTTTTGTCGATGGTACTAAAGAGGAAAATGTCTACAAAAGTACTGAACCATGAAATATCAGTCAATTCTACATCCAATAACAATATATAATCATATTGATAAACATTATCAATAATAGTAAGGAATCCGGTATGATTTCTCCAACCCGTCCTTTCCTGCGTTACAACGGATTTTCTTTTTTTAATTTCAATACAACAAACGATATATATATTATCACAATAAATGAAAATAAACAGTTAACTAATAACGGTTAACAATCAATCAACAACATCCATTCAAACATCCAGTTATTTATTAAATACGTTTATGTTATTATAAACGTAACCAACAAGGTAAGTTACCTTGTTTGGAATATAGTCGCTAAAATAGCGATTTATTTCAATTAAATTAAACAACGTTTAATTTAATAAATAAATATTTAAAAATGTTTGGCATCCAAGCCATCAATCATCCACTCATCAACCATTAGCAGACATTGCACATAAAATAAAACCCCAGTTTATATAAAATATAAACAGGATAAACTAAGTGAGTTGAAGTTACCTTGGTCTTATTCTAACATTAAAATGATTGTTTTTAATTAAATTAAACTGAAGTTTAATTTAATTAAAAAATCATGTTGCTTGCAATTTGACTGGATCAGCTCTATCTCGTAGCTTATGTCCGTACGATTCCAACGAGACCATTCACGCCAAATTCCGATAATATATGAGTGTGATATTAAAATTATGAGACGACCTGAAATCCCCCTTACGGGAAATCACGGATTGAGTTGAGAACAAGCCATATCGGAACGCAAACAGAAGAACAGTTCATTGTTTATTACAACAATTACATCAAAATACAAGAATATACAGAGTATGAGTAAATATTACACATTCGATAAATATTAGAGATTTACATATTACAATGCAGCGGAAAAATAATACAATACACAACTGAAAGAGATATACAGATACAGAGCTTTCCGGATATCATTCTAGCTGTAAACCAGGTTCCTGTGAATATAATTCTGCAAAACCAAAACTACTAGTTGCCCGTGTGGAAAATAGGGGCACCCAGAGTTTAGGTTAAAACAATAAACTCCAGGTCAGTCATGTGACTGGTGTGAGAACTAAAACAGTTATTCATCTTTGTTTTAAAGTTAGGTAAATCAAGGGACCACGCCGTATAACATGGAATGGGTTTCCTCCCAAGAATACCAGTGCATAAAACAACAGCGCAATGCTAAATAAAGAAAAGTGAAGCTATTATAAGACCCAGGTCCCATCACACAATGCAACGCAAGCCGGAGGATAGGGTTTTTACCTTATAATAGCCAAAGAATGCTTGATCCGCTAAAATCAAATCATTTGATACTATTATAAGTGCATAGTGCATAAAAAAAATTCAATCATAAGTATCAATCATAGACGGCATGAGTGCCCCATCCCACTATGTCGCCATACTAGGCTCTACCAATAAAACTGCAAAGTCACGTATTGGAACTTGGATTTCCATCTGTGAACCGAGGCAAAAGATAGTCCTCACCGATTCGAGACAATCTAGCCTACCATGTCTCAGGATTAGAGCTCGAGTGACCCTTGGATCGTCAGGGTCGGTCCACCGATGTGGATTAAAATGCCTGAACACTGCGTTCCCCCGCCCTTTGAGGCGAAAATGAGCCAAATGACTCCATCGGCTCCACACAGTCACCGATATATCCAAGTTGCCTCGCAACAGCAACAACCACACAAGTGAAAATAATATAAATGTCAGGGCTGGTAGGACACTAACACCACCCTAGCTAGAAGGAAATGCATGCCCTCCTTGAGGTCCTCTCCCGTTTCTGGTTCACTACCGGGGTGTGAGGCTCGCGAATTCACGTTACACAAAGCTATGCCACACAGGCGGTGCTTTGATCATCAACCACAAGACTTGGCTTTTCAACAGAAACCTTGATCAATTGCCACTTAGGCATACCACACAGGTAATTCACTCCAGGCGGTTAATATCCATCAATATATAACCGCTGAGCTCGTACGTCTCAGAGATGGGCGTTAAGCAAGAGAATAAATTCTCCGCCGCCAAACAGATATATATTTAATAGAAATCAATGAAGCAGAATAAAATCCAATGTCAGACACACGGTCCATTTACAAGTTCGTTCTGGGTCTGAACGAAACTGGAGGCACCTTGTACCTCGCATATCCATCGATCTCCGAGTACGTCTGGACGATCACCAACTGATTCCCTCCTCTTGGGTGTACAACCCAATCAAGATCATCAGTAATCACCCAAACGATGTGAAGACCTCCGGTCTTCGACCACCGTCTTCATCCTCGACACCACGTCGAATCAGTAATTTAGAATGGGATAAACCCGGTCTTTCTGAATAACTCGCGTATATAATAAACAAGTGTTACACAAACACAACATATGCCTCATTCCAATTCAGAATATTCTTTTATTCAAATATTCTTACACTTTGGGAAAGGTTCCCATTAATTTTATCAAAGATAAATCCTTTAAATTTATTCTTTAATCTCCTTTTGAATATCAATTCAAATTAGTCGGGATTCGCGAACCACACCGAAGTAATCATTTATTTTATTTCCCAATCCCAACCTATTCATCCCATGAAGTGAAACTGGTCATACTTCATATCTAACACCACGGTGTTATTGGTAAATTTAATTACCATTTCACGTTCAAATCTAATTAAAGATTTAACTATCGCCTGGAGCAAAACCGGTGATACCCCATTCTCGACCATTTCAATCTAATTAAAGATTCATTAAAACCCCACCTAGTTTTAATCTTCCCAAAGATCAATATCCTGTCTTTAACTGGATTAAAGAACCAATGTCATCTAAAACACGGTTCACGATAAACCCAAAATCATATTCCATTAATCATCGGGTTAAAGAACAAGTGTTATTCAAAACACCGTCCACGATAAACCCAAAAATCAATTCCAATTCAATTCCAATTAAATACCATTTAATTGGTACACTTCATTAAATCTAAATAAAAAGATTTAATCTTTTTCTCAACTGGGTTTAAGAACAGTGTTAATGAAGACACCATTCACGACAAACCTAAATCCCATTTGATAATAAATACAAGGCTCTGAATTGAAAATATATCAGCTTATATTCAATATCAAATTCTACGACCCACAAATATCGTATTGGAAATAACGATATAAATATATTGATATACACGTAAATGTGTATATTTTATCCGCATATTTATCTTATTTTATCTTTTAAATAATTGATATTGTGTATTTATAGCTGTGTTTTCAGATTGTTGACAAGAATCATGGTTTAGAGCATTTGATGAATAAAGCATAAAGAATGTGATGATCTAATTTGTTCGGCAATTTAGAATGTGATGATCCTTATATCTTCTTGACCAAATTTGAATAAGTTTGTGCAACCATGAAATTTCAACAATTAAGTGATGATGGAATCAAACTTAGGTTAATTCCATTTGCACTTACCGATTATGCTGAGAAATGGTTGTATAGCCTGCCTTCAAATACAATTGGAACTTGGGGTGAATTTGTGAACATTTTTCTAAAGAAATTTTACCCTCTGGAAAAAACATCCAAAATTCGAAATGAAATCGTCAATTTTCGTCAATTTGGGGGTGAATCCTTTGCAAAATATTTTGAAAGATTTAAAGAGCTTCTAGTCAAATGTCCACATCACAATTTCGAAAAATGGACTCTTTGTCAAATTTTATACGATGGACTTGAAAATAACTCTCGAACCATGCTCGAATCAATGTGCCAAGGAAATTTTCTAGCCCAAGATCACAATGCCGCTTGGCAATTTCTCGAAAATTTGGCTGAAAAATCAGCTCAATGGGAAAGATCTAATGAGAAATCGATTTATTCCCGATCTAACACTCATTCGGTAGGATCATCAGTATCCTTAGAAGCAAAAATAGACGCGATGATATCCAAATTCGATAATGTCCTTTCATCAACGCAAATAAATCAAGCTCAAGCGTCTCAGACCTCATGTTACAAATGTAACGATCCTAACCACATAGCCGATCAATGCCCACATTCATTGGAACAACTCAACGCATTTAACAAAGCTAGGAACGACCCATTCTCCCCAACATACAATCCAGGTTGGAGAAACCATCCTAACTTCTCTTGGACCCAAAACAATGCAAATTCGAATGCGGTTCGACCTCCTTTTCAGTCATTTTCGAATAATCCTTCGAAACCTCCCTTTCAACAAACTCAATTCCAACATCCTGCGCCACCTTTTCAAAACCAAGCACAACAATCTTTTGTTCCCCAAGACGATAAACGATTGACATCACTTGAGAAAACTCTCGAATAATTGACTAAAGCGACGACCCAAAATCTCCACTCGAATACCAATCTTCAAAATTTATTGACTTCGCACATGCAAAACACAAGTCAATCGATCGCTAAACTTGAAATGCAAATGAGTCAGTTAGCCACTTCCATAAGCGAACGAGAAAGAGGCACTTTCCCGAGTCAACCCATTCCAAACCCCAACCGTCAAAATCCTAACTCCAACCAAATTCACATCATTCAAGATTCAAACGTTAGTCACTTGAATGCGGTCACGACTCTTAGATCCGGCAAAAAGATTGACAACCATGTAGTCAACCCAAATGCTTTACCGGATGATCTTCCAAACCCTATCGAAAATTCAACCAACTCAGATCAAAACATTGAGCCAATTTCTGACAAGGACCATCCTCAAACTCAAGTAGCCCAACCTACTGAGTTGTCTGCTCCATTTCCTCATAGACTCCGACCTAGGAAAAAGACGGATCAGCTAGAAAAAATTCTTGAAATATTTAAGCAAGTTAAAGTGAACATTCCTCTTTTAGATATTATACAACAACTTCCACAATATGCAAAATTTCTAAAAGATATGTGCACTCAAAAACGTCATACACATGTACCTAAGAAAGTGTTTCTAGCGGCAACTCTAAGCGAAGTCTTGTCCCAATCAATGCGAGTGAAATACAAAGATCCTGGCTGCCCCACAATATCATGTACTATTGGGGACAAGAAAATCGATAGATGCCTGCTAGACTTAGGTGCTAGTGTTAACTTGCTTCCATATTCCGTCTATCGCCAATTAGGGCTAGGAGAATTGAAACCCACCAAGGTTACCCTTCAGCTTGCTGACCGATCAATTAAGAAATCTGTTGGAGAAATCGAGGATGTGTTGATCAAAATTGGTGAATTCATCTTTCCAGTTGATTTCATTGTCTTAGAAACTCAACAGGTTAGCAATCCTGCAAACCAAATCCCTTTGATTCTAGGACGACCCTTCTTAGCAACCTCTAATGCTCTCATCAACTGTAGAAATGGGTCTATGAAACTTTCTTTTGGTAACATGACTGTCGAGCTAAACATCTTCAGAACTGAAAACTCTCCTAACTCTTATGTGGACCAGTTTTCTGAAATCCATGCTGTCCACGATAATGAATCTGAGCTCGACCATCTGAATAACGAAATTGAATCAGATTACGAAACTTTGTTTCAAGATACTCCCGAAAATGTCTCTGATTCGATTCCTGTCGAGCCTCTCACAAATGAGTCTATCCCTCAACCAATTTCTTCGGTTGAGTCGCCCCCAAAATCTGACCTCAAAGTGCTGCCCAGTCATCTTAAGTACGCTTACTTAGGAGACAATGAAACTTTTCCTGTCATTATCGCTTCTGACCTTACTTTAGAGCAGGAACAATTGCTCCTTCCCATCCTTAAGAAAAATAAGGAAGCAATTGGTTGGTCCATGGCTGATATTAAGGGGATTAGCCCTTCGATAGTCCAACATCGAATCCACCTTATAGATGATGCCAAACCCACTCGTGATCCCCAGCGTCGACTAAATACCATCATGAAAGAAGCAGTTCGTGCTGAAATCCTTAAATGCCTTGACAATGGAATCATCTACCCGATTTCTGATAGTCAATGGGTTAGTCCGATTCATGTCGTACCTAAGAAATCAGGGATCACCGTGATCCAAAATGAAGCTAACGATCTTATCCCAACTCGCACCCAGACTGGTTGGCGTGTTTGCATTGACTATAGGAAACTTAACGCTGCAACACGTAAGGATCATTTCCCTCTGCCATTTATCGATCAAATGTTAGAACGACTAGCTGGTCATGAGTACTACTGTTTCCTTGATGGGTACTCGGGCTATAATCAAATCCCTATCGCTCCTGAGGACCAAGAGAAAACCACTTTCACTTGTCCGTTTGGTACATTTGCGTACCGACGTATGCCTTTTGGTCTCTGTAATGCACCTGCAACCTTTCAGAGGTGCATGATTAGCATTTTTTCTGATATGATCGAGTGATTTTTGGAAGTGTTCATGGATGATTTTTCCATATTTGGTGATTCTTACTCTGAGTGTTTACATCATCTTGATCTTATTCTTAACCGTTGCAAAGATAAACACTTAACGCTTAATTGGGAAAAGTGTCACTTCATGGTCAAACATGGCATTGTCCTAGGACATGTCATCTCTAACAAAGGAATTGAAGTAGACAAAGCCAAAATCGAAGTTATCTCGAATCTTCCCATTCCCAAATCCGTTAAGGACATTCGATCTTTTTTAGGTCATGCTGGTTTTTACCGTCGCTTTATAAAGGATTTCAGCAAAATCACTCGACCTATGACTAACCTTCTTGGTAAGGATGTTCCTTTCGACTTCAATTCTGATTGCATTTCATCTTTTGAGCGTCTTAAAAATGAACTTGTCTCTGCCCCGATCATGTGCTCTCCTAATTGGAAGCTGCCTTTTGAAATCATGTGTGATGCCTCGAATTTCGCTGTTGGCGCTGTCCTAGGACAACGTATCGATAAGATTCTTCACGTCATTTACTATGCGAGTAAGACTTTGAACGATGCCCAAATTAATTATACGACCACTGAAAAAGAACTTTTGGCAGTTGTTTTCGCTCTAGAAAAATTCAGGCCTTATCTAGTTGGCTCACACATCACGGTTTATACCGATCATTCCGCACTCAGGTATCTTTTCTCTAAAAAGGATGCTAAGGCTCGTCTCATTTGTTGGATCCTTCTACTTCAAGAATTTGACCTTACCATTAAGGATAAAAAAGGATCTGATAACGTTATTGCGGACCACTTGTCTCGTCTTCCAAATGCCCCGTCTTCTTCTCTTCCGATCAACGAGAATTTCCCCGATGAACAGCTGTTTTCTCTATCCACTGATCCTTGGTTTGCTGACATTGTCAACTACTTAGTCACCAAGCAGATCCCTTCTTTTTGGTCTAAGCAGGATAAACACAAATTCGTTTCCCAAGTGAAACATTTTTATTGGGACGACCCCTATCTTTTCAAGTATTGTCCCGACCAAATCATTCGAAGATGTGTTCCTGACACTGAAATTCACAGTGTCCTCTCTTTCTGTCATGACCAAGCATGCGGTGGTCACTTCGGTCCCAAAAAGACAGCCGAAAAGGTTCTCCAATCGGGTTTCTACTGGCCCACCCTTTTCAAAGACGCGTACGAATTTTGCAAAACTTGTGATCGATGTCAATTCTTAGGGAAAATTTCTAAACGGAATATGATGCCCCTAAACCCCATTCTAGAGGTCGAAATTTTTGATGTGTGGGGTATAGACTTCATGGGACCCTTCCCTAATTCTTTTGGGAACATTTACATTCTCTTGGCTGTTGACTATGTTTCTAAATGGGTCGAAGTTGTTCCATGCAAAACGAACAACAATAAGGTTGTTGTGTGCTTCTTAAATGAAAACATCTTTTCTAGGTTTGGCACACCTTGCACAATAATCAGCGACAACGGGACACATTTCTGTAATCGTTCTTTTGAAGCCCTCATGAGAAAGTATTCGATCACCCATAAGTTATCCACTCCTTACCATCCTCAAACTTGTGGGCAGGTTGAAGTATCGAATAGGCAGATTAAACAAATCCTTGAGCGTCAATCGAAATCGTAAAGATTGGTCTCAAAAGTTAACCGACGCTCTTTGGGCTTACCGCACTGCTTTTAAAACAAACTTAGGTATGTCCCCTTATCGGTTGATTTTTGGTAAACCATGTCACTTGCCAGTTGAACTAGAACATAGGGCGTTATGGGCAATAAAAACTTTGAATCTTGATTTAGAGCAAGCAGGTGAACATAGGAAGCTTCAACTTAATGAACTTGATGAAATTCGAAATGATGCCTATGAAAATGAACGAATTTACAAGGACAGAACAAAAGTTTTTCTTGATAAATCAATTTTACGTAAAACTTTCATGCCATGTCAAAAAGTTCTGTTGTATGACTCAAGACTGCATCTATTTCCGGGTAAGCTAAAATCTAGATGGACAGGACCTTACACTGTACGGACTGTTTTTCCGTTTGGTGCGGTAGAAATTGAGAATCCAACTGATGGATCATCCTTTAAGGTCAATGGTCAACGCCTTAAACCTTACTTGGAACCAATACTTAACCAAGAGGAAGAGCTCATGGTCCTCCATGAGCCACATTACATTCGGTAAGACGCACTAACCCTCTTTTGTACATATGTAAATATTCTCTTATTTGTTTTTCCCTTTCACTAAGATATGTCTGATTAAGACTGTGAGGACACAGTCACACTCAAGTGTGGGGGGAATTTACATTACATCAGCAATCAAATTTTATGAAGTAGGTCATTCATTGAACAAGGATTAACTTAAATTCATAAATAACACCTTGGTTCTTGTTTGATAAGTTGAATTGTTGGGTGATGGGAATGAACATTATTTATTCATTGAATCGTAATGTGTCTTTTAAAGATGCTAGCTTGAGACTGTGCAGACGTTAGTCGTGTTCTGGAGTAAGCGTGTCAACCTTTGTTATACATGTTAGAATGTGCAAGTAAAAATAATCAAAAAAAAAAATCATGAAATAAAAGGATTTTGCACCTACATTTGTTGGATTTTCTGAGTTCGTTTTCATGCATAATATTTTCTTTTCCACTCAAATTTTCAAAATCGTAAGTTCTAATCCACTTGGCCCAATTAAGGAGAAATGACTCATTGTAGCGTTCTTCTTCGATACCCCACATTATTCAAACCCAAGTTTTAGTCGAATTACATCCATGTTTCGACAAGTTTATCTTATATTGGTATACTCAAGAACCCTGTACTGATTTATTTTCAAAGGTTCAGAAACATCATTTTTTATACCAATATTACACTACCCACTCCGTACTTGTTTTAAGGTAGGATAACTGTAACACCCCGTGTATTCTATAACCGTGAAATTCACAAATTAAAGTATAACTACTTTCAAATCAGAGAATTAAGGGAAACGGGATACGCCATTGCGTTTGTCTCGGAATTCTGCTTGAAATAGAGTCTGAGTTTGCATAAAACGGATATTGTATGAAGAAGATATGGACGAACGAAGTTGGGCGAAAAACCAGAAAACGGGTCAGAATGCACTGGCGCACTTGGGAAGTGCGCCAGAACAAAAATGAACTGGCGCACTTGGGAAGTGCGCCAGTACATTTTTGACCTGGCGCACCTGCCAAGTGCGCCCAGGTCAAAAATGACCTGCTGGTCAGGTCTGGTCAGGTCCTGGCTGGCCAGGTCTGTGTTTGGTCGATTTTCTGAGCCTTGCCTTGTCACTAGGGCTAGGTGTCAGCTCCTGGTTGGTCTCTCCTTCAAACGAACGGCTATTATTGAACCAAGCTTCATCGACGGTCTAAATCAACTCACAAACTCTATAAAAAGTACCTAAGACTAACCCTAATTCACATAAACTAAAATGGAAATGAGACCGTCATGTTGCTGAGGAGGGACTAAGGATAGCCGTCAAAAATAGAGAGACAACTAGGAGATAATTCAAAGCTTAAAGCAACGTTAATCAAATCAAAGCAATGCCTACAACAAAGGATAGCATCTCCAAATTCAGAATTCAGATTCCTGAATTGAAGATTCGTCATACGTTGTAAGTAGAGTGCTATTCCGATATGAATTAAATAATTGTGTTGATTTGTGTAAAGAAAGAAACGGAATTGTGGCGATAATAATCTATATTTGTATGTTGCTTTGATGCTAAACGATTTGGGAATATTGTGGTATACGATTGGATATTTGCAAGTACGTGATTTGCGAAATGGAATTGTGGCGATAATAATCTATATTTGTATGTTATTTTGATTCTAAACGATTTGGCAATGCTATGGTTTGATTCATACAAGTATATGGTTTATGTTGATAACCACATGTTGTGGAATTTTGATTGGGACTCATGCAAGCATATGATTCATATTGAAAACTACATGTTTGTGGTAGTTATTTACAACACCCATTTGGTAAATGCAAGTATAAGATTCATGTTGAAACAACAACTATATGTTGTAATAATTTATTTTGAAATTCATGCAAGTCTATGATCTATTGTTATGACAACATGATGTAAAATTCTATGGTCATCTTTAGTGTAATTTGATTCACCTAAGTATTATGATTCATATGAAGGTTATGTTGAAATTGGCATCATAGTTCAAGTATAAAAATCATGATTTTGTGATAGTGACAAAAGCAAGCGTCGTTGTAAGCTTGTATTAATTTTATGAACATGACTAAGCTATGTTTGTTATTATGCCTAGTTAAAAACATGTTTTCTAAGTTTATGTTGTTATCCTAATCATATGATAATATATTTGGCACATAAGTTACACTAGAAATTACACTAGAATTACATCCCCTTACAAGTTACATAGATAGGACAAAAAACATGATTATATGAATAATAGGATTTATAATCAATTATGTTTATGCCATGACCATATAAGGACTCATGTTCAATTATGATTATGCCATAATTATATGATTAGAGTGGTTCATGTTTAAGTACTATTTATGCCATGACTACATGTTTCGTTTACACCATGATTATGTGAATAGAATGATTCATGTTTAAGTATTGCTTATATTATATGTTGTTACAATTGCAAGTTCACATATGCCTATCTTATGTTAATTAGATCGTTATGTTGCAAGTTCATGCGTTCACACTCCCCTTTTTCTTGTTACCTTATAAACACCATGTTATAAGCCTCCCCTTTTCATATGGCTAAATTGGGTTTAAGTATTAAACCCAATACACCTTACATTTGAACGAACGTGTAA
Organism: Allium sativum; assembly: GCA_030737875.1. Taxonomy (NCBI): domain Eukaryota; kingdom Viridiplantae; phylum Streptophyta; class Magnoliopsida; order Asparagales; family Amaryllidaceae; genus Allium; species Allium sativum. The sequence goes on along the minus strand of CM060925.1, from coordinate 296,510,527 downwards.
AACGGGGGTAATGACGTTTGGGCTAAAATATAGAAAATATGTGTTGGCATGTTCGACGCATGCCAACAATCTTGAAAAACAATTAAGTGGCATAAATAAATCTTAATCAATAAAGATGAATTTGAATAATGGGCCGCAAATATTTACATATAAAAAGAAAAGAGACAAAATATGTAAATGTAGAAAATACAATGTGTTTAACCCGAGGTTGGATTGAGTTGTGATGTAAACCTGCCCGGAACCGCCCGGCTGTCCAGTAGTCACAACAATACCTATCCAATGTGGATGGTTAAACACGGAGCCCAATAAGGACCCGAGGTTAGACTGAGTTGTGGCGTAAGACTGCCCGGACCCAACCGGCAATAGGCAGCCACAACAATACCTGTCTAATGTGAGAGGTCAAGGCTTTAATAAGACAATTAAGGCTGAGTCAGGATTGATAGGATTAAGTAAATTATATTAATACTTAATCAAAATGGAACATGATAAACTAAACAGACTGATTGGGGGTTAGGTTTATAAAACACTTAACCAACTTAGCATGTTGGCTAGAAATAGAAAACCTAGTAGTGGGGGACCATTTTCGCAGTAACCCTACAAGGTATCATGATACCCTGAAACTAGGCAGGGTGGGGCACGATTACTGCGATGATTGTAAGAGGTCAAATCGACGGCGATGGTGCAACAGTGTAGGTTCTAACGGGGTGCGGGCGTGCACACACTCCGGCGCAGAAAAATAAGGCACTGGGCACCAGTAGCATACCTGTGCATTCTAGGATTGTGTCGGGCCGCCACCATGGGACTTGATACACCCCATGGTGGGACCAGCATAGGTAACTACAACATCGGGGGCCGTAAGACACACGTAACTATGCGAGTAGGAGCCAATCATCATAAAATGGATCACTTCACCCTGATTATGGGGTGCCCGTTGGGAACTAGTTTATATGGGTACAGAGATTAATATGGGGTACGATAGTATATTCGACCCTAGACAACTTAACTAAGTTTATGGTGCTTTCCCATTTCTAGTTTATACTTATCATACCCAGTTCTTTATTCATAGACTGAATAGTCCTAGACTTACTCAGGCTTTATGTCTGACTCTACTTTTCTTTCGACTTCTTTTCTTCCGTTCCCCCCTCCCCCCCAGGTCCACAGGGAGGGAATACCGCAGCTTGACCAGCCTTCATATCCAGCTTGAAGAGAAAGAATGTATTGCTTGGATCTTTTCGTTTTGGACTATGGCTTTGGACAGCAACTATGGGACTTTTGCAGTTTATTTATGTTTTCTTTATGCTTCTTTAAATAATGTAATCAAGACAGTTATGAAGATGTTATGTTTTTGGAAGTATTGTAAGACAATTATGGTATGGTTGGTGTAACACGTATTTTAAATGAAATAAAAGTTGTTGTTTTCCGCTGTTCAAAAATATGTGTTCTTATATCTGTCTTGTATATCTGTGACTTATACTTATAAACCTCCACCAAAATTGGGGCATTCCCTTTGAGAGTGACCCTAACGGAGGTGGGGTGTTTCACTTGGTATCAGAGCATAGGTTTACCAGATAAGATAAAAAGTTTTGAAAAAATTATTTTCAAAAAGGAAATTTAAAGAAGCATTTTTAAAAGGTAAAATATTATTTTGTTTTAAATGGCAAAGTCCCCCCAAAGCCATAGGAACTATCTCTTATCCTTCGTTTTGAATCTACCCTTTTCTGTTTCAGCATGTCTGAAGACCTTACTTCCCAGCTGCTGACGCTTTCACTCCTCCTCCTCCGCGAGAACCAGCAAGCGGAAGAGTCCCAGAGTAGGAAGACGAATAATAGTCAAACAAGAAAGGATCGTTACAGTAATAATAAGAAACGAGAAAAAAGGAAATGCAATTTTTGTGGTACGGAAGGGCACATAGCCAAGTATTGTAGAAAAAGGAAAAGAAAGCAAGGAGAATGTTTTCATTGTGGGGAGACTGGACACATCAGTAAAGACTGCCCTGAGAAGACAGACTTTGAGAAGGGCGGTGTAACGAACTGGGATTTTCGACTCCGAAAATCAACATCAAACTACCGTGTTGACCATTCAGACATCGAACATTCCAGATCATTAATAGAAAGAAGTTAGAGGGTGAGATAAGAAAGAAAGAAATATTGAATAGAAGAAGAAGAAGAAACACCACACAGAGTCTCACATCGCAGCGGAACAAAATATAATACTGAAATAAATCTTTATCGAGGGATTTAAAAATACTTACAAATATCAGAGCAACGGGACAGTGATAATAATCTGTTCCCATATACATCACATAGCGGAATAGTAGCTATATAATACCATACGACCGAACATCTCCAACTCGTCTCTTCACAGCTCTTGGTATCCTGATCCTGTCAACCCGGGCTAACCCGAGCATTTACAAAACACCGGGTCAGTCTGGTGAACCAGAGTGAGATAAACTCGCACAGTATTAAGGGTAAATCATCCAATCATGATTTTAAAGTTCAAAATCTTTTCGAAAGAAAAGGATAATCGTAAGACCAAATCCACACATAAACACGGACGGTTTTTACCTTACGATAACCCAAACCACTTTTGAAATCAATATCTTGTCCGATATTATAATAATGTCTAAATACAAGTAAATAGAATCTAGTAGAACGCTTGCATCTCACGCTCTACATATATAGTATACAATCAAAAACCGCGGGCGCTTATTGGAGATTGGATTCCAACTTGACAAGGTATGGGTCCACCTTCCGATAGTGTATCTCTAGAGACGAATACACTGGGTTCAACAAGAACTTCTTGCAACCCGGCCCTCACATGACCGACCACTCATTTCGCTTGAGTGTATCGAATGTATATCACCGACGGTTGGGATCAGCAACCGTCTCCCGACAAGGGACAACATTGAAACATAGATTAAGAAACAAATAGGATTTCCTCTAGATAGGTGATTATACACCCTAATGGGAGCGACCCACATAGCCATGCTGCCTGCCCGATTTTTGTCATTTCCCGGTTGATGAGGCTTGAGGCCAGAATTAACTCTTGAACATCTGGTCGTCATTCACTTTGAATGCCACATCGTCGGATCCATCAGATATCACTAATTGATATCCACAAAAATACTCTAGCTGGAAGCTAAGAGAGCGGCAATTCTCCGCCAACAACCATAGCACGTTTGAAGAAATCAACGTACGTGATCCTTTGGAAATACTCTGTCAGACATTCGTCCATATACGTCATCCAGGAACAGGATGAACCGAAGGTACTCTCCTACTGCATCCAATATAGGAATCACCCCATGGATCGGTAGCGAGAAGTCCTTACAACCCGTAGATTCCAACCACGACAGAATCACAACTTATCTCTGCTTGCCAGGCAGAGAATATTAGTGGTTCTTCCGTTTATGAGAATCCACAGTCTTCACAGCACCATCTCGATCATCTTCTGATATCTTCACGTATTTGTTGGTCGGAATGGGTTTCGAATATAAATTCGATCCCGGTCTTTCCATACCAACAATCGTATTGGTCAGATTTGATAGTCGGTGTTTTGACTATCAAAATATACAGTGTTTCAGTCATGACACTCCAATGAGTCCACTGGTTCCGTATTTAGCATCACTTGGCCTTTAACAAACTGGTTTACTTTTGTTACATTAAAAACTCCAACTCTTTTAATATTCAAAAATACGATGTTTGTATAACTCTAATTCGATTTAACTCTAATCAATTAAATCTAACTGGTTTATTCTAACTGACCAACTCGACTTATTTACTCCAATCAATTAACTAATATTCGACTTAACTCCATTCGCTTGACTCTAGATCGCAGCGATCACAATGGTTACGCCTGATTCCCTCAAGAAACATCCGACCGCCGTAGGCTATCTGCAGCCCTGCGAATTACGCTAGCAGTCGTACGAAATGGCAACTTAGCCGAATAATTATGTTTGGCTAGTTCTATCTCGAATAGCTATATTCAATTTCCCACTTAATTCTTCCGTCAAATCATCTTTTAGATTCGGAAATCCATTAATTTTAACAAAGAAATTTATAGCACATATGTTATAACAATAGCGTTATAATTACTATTTAGATTTACAAAATAACAGCGCTATAATCGCTGTTTAGATTTTCAAAACATATCCACTAACGTCTCTTACGATTACCAACTAATACTATCTTTAGATAATCCCGATGTTGTTCAAGTTGGGGTATTTTAATTACCTCTCAGACCTTGATCAACAATGTTCTTATCCTCCGATAAACATAAGTTGTAATCAAAATCAATATTTCATTCTAGTCTCAAACAAATTCCATTTAACTATGGGATTTGGTTATACAACTCTATAACCCAGTTCTTTAACCAGATTCGCTTATTTCCAATCTCCTTTGATTTCATTTCACTTCAATTACTTTCGAAAAGTAATTGTCTAAAATATTATTAATTAAAATAATAATTTATTTCAATCATTAACTACATGAGTAGTTAATTTCTTTAATAACAAAATTCAACGGTAAATCCCTTTTTTTAAACCTTGTTTAGATTTAAACAATACTTATTAAACTATTCAAATCAAAACACATCAATTTTGATAATCAAATTCCAATTCAAACGATCGATTTAATTAACTCAAAAATCGATTATCTCGTTAATCGATTCCAGTTAATCCTCACTTTAAATTAATTAAAAATATAATTAATTTAAATAATCCCATTAATTGTTTTCTTTACAAACAATTATCAAAGTTTAATCCTTCGATTCATTACTTGTTCTCATACTCGTAAACCTGATTAACGTCAGCATTTACTTTATAAAATAATTTAATAACAATCAAAGTCTTAAATAAATAAAATATTTATTTAATTCCCTATTATAACTTTTATTCAAAATAATATATTCAAAATCCAACTCCAGTTATATAATAAATTTTATAACCTCATCTTTATCGATTTACCTGACGGTGAATCAATATTTATAACACGATTGATTTTATAGGCCATACACTGCTAAATACTCAACCAATACCGCTCATTGATTTAAACACAACACAGGTTGAATTCCCAGTCCAAATCAATAATCAAATCAATCAATCAAACAGGACAGTTCATATGCGAAAATATGAAATAAATAATATATTTGAGGAATCCGGTTGGATCCCTCCAACCTGTTCTTCCCTGTATTCAAATGGTTTTCTCAAATCAGGCTGTTCAGTTTTGTTTAACTGATAAATTGAATCACGACCATTTAACATCAACCATAAGCAATTCAAACAATTCAACCATTTAAACATGTTTATAAATAAACATGACCAACCAAGGTGAGTTACCTTTATTGGAACCAATCGTTAAAAATAACAATTTGGTATTTCACTGAAATTAAACGACGGTTTAATTTCATCATTTAAATCAAACATACAGATAAATAATTAGCAACCAGATCAATCATAAGCAAACAGAGCACACAAAACAAAAACCCAATTTATATAAAAATATAAATGGGAAACTGAGTGAGTTTAACACACCTTGATTTCCAGCCGTTGTTAGAACGGTTCGTTGCACACACTTCCAACTACGTTCAATTTTGTCTGTTTCAATCCCAAAATCTTACGTCCGTTGATATAGATTCAACGCTGCTTGTTTGTCTGATTCTGTGTACGTAGAATACAGTTACAAATTTAATGTGATGTTCACTATTTAAAATAATATTATTAAACTTAACCAATATTTTAAATTTCTAGTTTATACTTATATTCCTACTTACGTTATATAACATGCCTTAGTAAATATATTAATTATTGTAGACTCTTGACTTGCGTGATTAACATGGAGGTTAGGCGCATACGATATACCTTTCCACTGCTTAAACATGTCTCTGAGCTGCACCTACTTGCCACGCCGGAGTGCTCCAGACATCGATGCTCTTCCTATCTGCTAATTAGTACGACTCCCCACTTCTTTTTTAATAGACAAGTGAATACGTATCAACAGCTTGCATGTGGTACTTTTCCATGTTTATGTGTCAACAGCTTGCATCGATACCACTGTTATTAGTCCAATACCGTGTCATAATATCGGATTAATTCATAGTTTTGTTTCTAATATATTTGGTCGTAATGATTTTCGTTGGTTTAAACAAAACTATTATATAATAAAATCAACAGCTCCCACATTAATATAGTAACTAAAATATTAATTGGGTATATGTAAATGTTACTGTACCTCTCACCTAAATAATGGGAAAGCGCCCCCACGTCAAAACAGTACAACATTTGGATACCAAAAATAAAACGTGGTTAGGCTAAATATAAAATATGGATTAGGACCTTTAAGGCACAATATAAACCGTTTACCTTATACTATAAATTAACATATACTACTGTATTATACTTATCTTATAAAAATCGATTAGGCTTAAATGAAAGTGAAGGCATGTTATAGTCCCGTAGTCCATGTTAAACTAATCCTAATAATAACAAATTAAATAAAAAGGTCGGTCTTACCTTATAAAAACGAAACAGGAGCTTCTTCTTATTCTTACTTCTGTAACTACTCCACCCATCTATACGTACTCACGTCCCCTCCCTCTTGTTTCTACCGCCATGGAATGTCCCCACACACAGACAGCCGCCTCCTTCGCCACCATGAACTGGCCAGTCCCCCCTTGAACACACTCGACTCCCCACTATTGCCACCTTCTTCCCGGCGCCCTCGGCCACCTGGACACCTGTTCTGACATGCCGCCTTCAGGCACTTCCCGGCCGACCTCAAGCAGCCGACACTTGAACACGAACTCAAACTCCGGCTCTCGTCTTCTTATAATATGTATATTATTTGTCTAACATATGAATGGATCTTGCTTCATGAGGGAAAGGTACAACTTTAGGTGGAGCTCGCGAGTTTTATTGGAGGAAAACTTGCTGAGGAAAAATGTGACGAGGAGCATGCTTATATAGAAGAGCGCAACTGAAGATTTGAACAACGTCCATCAAGCAGTGTAAGGTAGGCACATGGCTAGGGGGTTTAGCTGTGCGACTTCTGATCAAGTAAGGTGGGTGGCTGAAAGATGTTGAAAACACAAGACAAGAAAATAAAATCTGGGTAGATAGGAGTGTTTGTACTTTGGCATGCAGGAAATGAAAATGGCTTACTGTACAGCTATCATGGATAGGTAGGCTTGAGAATTTGGTATGCATATTTTTGACGGTCGTGAATATACATATATTGGGATGAAATGGATGGAATCACTATCTTCAGCAAAACGGTACAGTGTAGGATAAGTGAAATTACATCATAGCGTATGCGTATAGGCCTGCGTTGATTGATGGAAGATGTGCCATTACGGCTGACAAATTGAAATGAAAACTCATAGTTGATAGTTCAAAAAAAAAAAAAAAAAAAGAAATAGGGTAGTGTACGTCTATAGGTATATGTATATATGAAAGGAACATGAAATTCACAGGTCTACAGACTGATTTTGCTTACCTCTTAAGTTTGGTTTTTATTATATAATATTACCTAATACTTCATTCTCAAGTAACATGATAAAATCATTGTAAATGATTTCTGTCTACTGATAAAAAAACTAATCTTGGTATAAAAAGGTATTCCAGACCCAATGTGACAAGTTTCGTCGAAATCCGAGGTCGTATGAAAAATTTCCTTTATAAAACCAGAAATGAACACGCGTTTAAATTTTTCACGATCACCAGATAAATTGAATCAACTTGAAACTGCGAACTCTGACAATAACTTTTTGATACGAACCCAACGGCACTAGTTTCGTCGCATTCTGAGACTATTGCCCCGGTAGGCCATTTTTACCGTGTACCGCAATACCCCTTTTAACACCAAATTATCCGGTCTCCAAAAATAACAAACTATATACCTATCCTGACTCTAATCGACGATACGAACTCAACGGAACTGGTTTCGTGGCCTAATTCGATCATCTGCTCAAGTTCCACTCAAATATCTCTCTATTAATTTAATTACGCGCTATAGAATTTGATTGGGCGTTTACGACTACCGTGGCCACATACGACATCGGTTTTCCACGCCATTCACCACCGTACAATAATTTAACGTTACGGTCCCAATGAAATTGATTTCGTCGAAATCTGAGTCCGTTTGCAAAACGGCTATTTTAAAGGTTGATATTTTAAATAATGATTTCCACAGCGTTTTTTCCCAAAATTTGATTTGGCCATAACTCGCAATCTATAACATGGAATCTGGATTTTTCTCTTTCATATGAAAATTATTGTCAATATGGTTCCAACGTGTCTTGTTTCACAGAAATCCGACTTATATCGAATCTTGTATTCTCAGTTGAAGTTCAAAATTCGAATTTACGAACTGCACGTCATTTTCAAGCTCGATTTATAATTATATAAATATATAACGTTCGAACTTCGTTTTAAATAACGAATTAAATATTAAATTCCATTAATATTACCAATATAATATTAAAACTAATTTAAATATTCAGATTCAAATGGTCGAAAAACACGGGTCGTTACAGGCGGGAAAGACAACAAGTCCCGAGAGAAGAGGGAGTGTAAATTCTATGGCAAAGTGGGGCATTTAGTGAAAGATTGCCGGAAAAAGAAGGCCAAGATGAATGGTGGGTGCTTTTCTTGCGGTGAGACAGGCCACATGGCTAAGGACTGCCCAAAGAAACGAGGTATAAATACTTCTGTAGAAAGTGTAGTTTATCTTTATGATCACCCCGTTCGCACTTTATTTGATTCCGGCGCGTCACACTCCTTTATCTCGTCTGCTTTAGTAGAATCTCTGCACCTAAAAACTAGTATGGTGAGGACCCCTTAATTGTTTCAAACCCAATTGGGGGCCTAGCTCATTTGTCTATGATCTGTGTGGGGTTGAAAATTTCTATTCTAAGCGTAGAGTTTAAATGTAGTGCCTTTGTTTTGGGCCATTGGTTGATTCTAGCGATGGAGTGGTTATCCAGTAAGGGTGACCATCTCGGTTTCGAAAAGAGGGTAGTTAGACTCTTGACTTGCCTTGGTAATACCCTCGAAGTCGCAGGTAACCTTTAGGGTTCTATCATGATTTGTTTCCTAGAATCTCTTGACACATTTATTGGTAATTTGTAATCCGATCAAGTAGTGTTCGCCACTAAGGCAGAAGGTTCATTTCGCTTATGCTTGAGTTGTAGAGAATCACCTTAGTAAGTACATTTGGCAACATGGTTGGCATTTATTTCCAAGAGATAGTCTTTCTACGCGGAATACCTATAGTAAGTGGACGAGATCCAAGATTCACTAGTGAATTTTGGAGAGCTTGCGTGAAACCCTGAGTACGCCGTTATGTTTGAGCCAAGTATACTAGAAGTAGAGTGAGTGAAAGAGGAACGAGAGGCAACAGTGAAATAGGTTCCAACTCATATTTTGGAAACAAGAATTAAGAAGCTACGAAATTGTGAAGTTAAAGACGGACAAAGCATAATGGAGTTAAGCTCAAGGAAATGCGACTTAGAAGATTGAAGACTAGATTCGTGCATCATATCTCTTCTTAAGAGTATATCTTTGATCCCTCTCTTCCTGTAGAGCTTACTCGCATGTTATCTTTTGTGTATATCCTCTCGGTCCCATTCACAATCCAATTTCTGTTGCAAACCCCATAGGGAGTATGACTCATCTGTTAGTAACACATGTTGGGGCTGGAGGGTGTTCGTTGGTTTGACTAAACTTTTTGGGTTTTATAGGATACGGGTTGGTCTTAGGAAGGGACTCCCTTGTGACCTAAAAGAAGTCCATCATGCTTAGTTTCCTAGAATCATATATAGTGGTTGGGTTGAGAAATTCTTTGGGTGTCAGTCTGATGTTGATTTCGGTCTTCGGGGCTGATGCTTAGAGAGTTCTTCTCCTAATCAATATATATGTGGCATAGATTTCCAGTTTTGACATTACCTAATGGGCACAAAGTTTTTACTTGCTTCTATCATTCGACTATACCTTTAGATAGGAACAATTGGGAAAATGTCCTATAGATTAGAGCTACCCGAAAGATTGGCCGGAGTTCACAACGTCTTTCACGTTTCACATCTCCGAAAATGTCTACATGAGTCTGCTGAAGTGGTAGAGCCAAATATCCTAGAAGAAGCTGAAGTGGAACGCGAAGCAACCATAAGAAAAGTTCCAACCCGCATATTAGGAACGGAAGTGAAAAAGCTACGCAACCGCGAAGTCAAGCTCGTCAAAGTTCAGTGGAGCGACGCCGAAGGAGATGCAACTTGGGAAACTGAAGCTAAAATACGCGCAGCCTACCCTTTTCTTTTCGAGGGTACATCTTTGATCTTTCCTTTTTCCTTAAGTTGCGCTTTTATCTATCTTTTTTTTTTAGGTATATCCCCTCGACCCTATCTTTTAGGTAGAAGCTCTTTGGATGAAAACATGTAATTGAAACATGTTATGGATGATGGTTGCAAGTGGTTGCAAGTGATTGCTAGTGGTTGCTCGTGGTTGCATATACACACACAATCTAGGTTTTAGATCGGCTCAGTCACTACATATTGCATATGCATATATGTTTGCATTCGTATATGGTTGAACTTTAATGTGTTTTCATATGGATGTTGCATGTGTATGAATGATTGTGCACTCATGTAGAATCATGAATAGGAGGATTTGCATACATAATGGATTCATAGCACTTACATAATTCGCATTAAGGAGGTCAACTGAATCAGTAGACCGCCTGATTTTGCATTAGATAAGTACATGTACACACACACTTCGCATATGATCATGAAGCATTAGAAGTCTTTTAAGGACAATGGATGCTCGTGTTTGATGGATGAGTAGATGGATGTTTGGATGTTAGGATGTACATTCTTCCTGAACTTGAAGATTTCGGGGACGAAATCCTTTTTAAGTGGGGGAGAATGTAACACCCCGTGTATTCTATAACCGTGAAATTCACAAATTAAAGTATAACTAATTTCAAATCAGAGAATTAAGGGAAACGGGATACGCCATTGCGTTCGTCTCGGAATTCTGCTTGAAATAGAGTCTGAGTTTGCGTAAAACAGATATCGTATGAAGAAGATATGGACGAACGAAGTTGGGCGAAAAACCAGAAAACGGGTCAGAATGCACTGGCGCACTTGGGAAGTGCGCTAGAACAAAAATGAACTGGCGCACTTGGGAAGTGCGCCAGTACATTTTTGACCTGGCGCACCTGCCAAGTGCGCCCAGGTCAAAAATGGCCTGCTGGTCAGGTCTGGTCAAGTTCTGGCTGGCCAGGTCTGTGTTTGGTCGATTTTCTGAACCTTGCCTTGTCACTAGGGCTAGGTGTCAGCTCCTGGTTGGTCTCTCCTTCAAACGAACAGCTATTATTGAACCAAGCTTCATCGACGGTCTAAATCAACTCACAAACTCTATAAAAAGGACCTAAGACTAACCCTAATTCACATAAACTAAAATGGAGATGAGACCGTCATGTTGCTGAGGAGAGACTAAGGATAGCCGTCAAAAATAGAGAGACAACTAGGAGATAATTCAAGGCTTAAAGCAACGTTAATCAAATCAAAGCAACGCCTACAACAAAGGATAGCATCTCCAAATTCAGAATTCAGATTCCTGAATTGAAGATTCGTCATACGTTGTAAGTAGAGTGCTATTCCGATATGAATTAAATAATTGTGTTGATTTGTGTAAAGAAAGAAACGGAATTGTGGCGATAATAATCTATATTTGTATGTTGCTTTGATGCTAAACGATTTGGCAATGCTATGGTTTGATTCATACAAGTATATGGTTTATGTTGACAACAACATGTTGTGGAATTTTGATTGGGACTCATGCAAGCATATGATTCATATTGAAAACTACATGTTTGTGGTAGTTATTTACAATACCCATTTGGTAAATGCAAGTATAAGATTCATGTTGAAACAACAACTATATGTTGTAATAATTTATTTTGAAATTCATGCAAGTCTATGATCTATTGTTATGACAACATGATGTAAAATTCTATGGTCATCTTTAGTGTAATTTGATTCACCTAAGTATTATGATTCATATGAAGGTTATGTTGAAATTGGCATCATAGTTCAAGTATAAAAATCATGATTTTGTGATAGTGACAAAAGCAAGCGTCGTTGTAAGCTTGTATTAATTTTATGAACATGACTAAGCTATGTTTGTTATTATGCCTAGTTAAAAACATGTTTTCTAAGTTTATGTTGTTATCCTAATCATATGATAATATATTTGGCACATGAGTTACATTAGAAATTACACTAGAATTACATCCCCTTACAAGTTACATAGATAGGACAAAAACCATGATTATATGAATAATAGGATTTATAATCAATTATGTTTATGCCATGACCATATAAGGACTCATGTTCAATTATGATTATGCCATAATTATATGATTAGAGTGGTTCATGTTTAAGTACTATTTATGCCATGACTACATGTTTCGTTTACACCATGATTATGTGACTAGAATGATTCATGTTTAAGTATTGCTTATATTATATGTTGTTACAATTGCAAGTTCACATATGCCTATCTTATGTTAATTAGATCGTTATGTTGCAAGTTCATGCGTTCACACTCCCCTTTTTCTTGTTACCTTATAAACACCATGTTATAAGCCTCCCCTTTTCATATGGCTAAATTGGTTTTAAGTATTAAACCCAATACACCTTACATTTGAACGAACGTGTAAAACGGGGGTAATGACGTTTGGGCTAAAATATAGAACATATGTGTTGGCATGTTCGACGCATGCCAACAATCTTGAAAAACAATTAAGTGGCATAAATAAATCTTAATCAATAAAGATGAATTTGAATAATGGGCCGCAAATATTTACATATAAAAAGAAAAGAGACAAAATATGTAAATGTAGAAAGTACAATGTGTTTAACCCGAGGTTGGATTGAGTTGTGATGTAAACCTGCCCGGAACCGCCCGGCTGTCCAGTAGTCACAACAATACCTATCCAATGTGGGTGGTTAAACATAGAGCCCAATAAGGACCCGAGGTTAGACTGAGTTGTGGCGTAAGACTGCCCGGACCCAACCGGCAACAGGAAGCCACAACAATACCTGTCTAATGTGAGAGGTCAAGGCTTTAATAAGACAATTAAGGCTGAGTCAGGATTGATAGGATTAAGTAAATTATATTAATACTTAATCAAAATGGAACATGATAAACTAAACAGACTGATTGGGGGTTAGGTTTATAAAACACTTAACCAACTTAGCATGTTGGCTAGAAATAGAAAACCTAGTAGCGGGGGACCCTTTTTGCAGTAACCCTACAAGGTATCATGATACCCTGAAACTAGGCAGGGTGGGGCACGATTACTGGGCTGATTGTAAGAGGTCAAATCGACGGCGGTGGTGCAGCAGTGTAGGTTCTAACGGGGTGCGGGCGTGCACACACTCCGGCGCAGAAAAATAAGGCACTGGGCACCAGTAGCATACCTGTGCATTCTAGGATTGTGTCGGGCCGCCACCATGGGACTTGATACACCCCATGGTGGGACCAGCATAGGTAACTACAACATCGGGGGCCATAAGACACACGTAACTATGCGAGTAGGAGCCGATCATCATAAAATGGATCACTTCACCCTGATTATGGGGTGCCCGTTGGGAACTAGTTTATATGGGTACAAAGATTAATATGCGGTACGATAGTATATTCGACCCTAGACAACTTAATTAAGTTTATGGTGCTTTCCCATTTCTAGTTTATACTTATCATACCCTGTTCTTTATTCATAGACTGAATAATCCTAGAATTACTCAGGCTTTATGTCTGACTCTACTTTTCTTTCGTCTTCTTTTCTTCCGTTCCCCCCCCCCCCCAGGTCCACAGGGAGGGAATACCGCAGCTTGACCAGCCTTCATATCCAGCTTGAAGAGAAAGAATGTATTGCTTGGATCTTTTCGTTTTGGACTATGGCTTTGGACAGCAACTATGGGACTTTTGCAGTTTATTTATGTTTTCTTTATGCTTCTTTAAATAATGTAATCAAGACAGTTATGAAGATGTTATGTTTTTGGAAGTATTGTAAGACAATTATGGTATGGTTGGTGTAACACGTATTTTAAATGAAATAAAATTGTTGTTTTCCGCTGTTCAAAAATATGTGTTCTTATATCTGTCTTGTATATCTGTGACTTATACTTATAAACCTCCACCAAAATTAGGGCATTCCCTTTGAGAGTGACCCTAATGGAGGTGGGGTGCTTCAATAACCATATACCTCATCTTATTTTATATGGGTTATCTATCTTACGAAACTTTGTTTATCATTCCTTTCATCTTTTTGTATAACATCAATCCAGACTTGTGTGTTGAATTATGGTTATATAAGTAGAGTAACTAGGGCACAAAACTTTCCTTTCATGAAGTGTTGGTTTAGTAGAGGAGGAATCAAATGAAATGATGTACGGTATCATTCCATTCCATCTCCACTCATCATTCATCATGCAAAAGAAAAAAAATGAAAAAAAAGGGAAAAGAAAAGAAAAAAAAAGAAAAAAAAATTGAAATAAAGAGAGAGTCTCTCTGAATAAAATAGTCTTCATCATTCCTGACTATGAAGCATCCATTTCCATTCCATCCACATCCATCATACCGTACTTAGAAGCAAGGATTGTAGTTGAGGAGATGAAAGGAAACAAAACATCCATATGTGCCTTAGTATTACTTTATCTTTTGTAGCCTGAAGTTCAACTAATACACTTGCCCTCTTATCTAGAATATTTTTAGAACTTACAAAATTTTCCTTCATCTATGCATAACTCATATCCAATACATTACAGTTACATTGGTGCAAAATTATTCAAAAAAAAAAAGGTTGAATAAATGATTGGGTGCACATTGTCGATGTGTAGAACTTTGGTTGACACCACGCTCTTAACCTTCAAGACAATTACAGTGTTATCAAGGAATTACGATTCAGCTTGAAAAATTTTGTTCATTTTTGCACTAATTATGGGATGGACAATTTGGGGCTAAACCGTTATTATTGAAGTTAGGTGAAATCCTTGGAATGTGAAAAACCTTAAATATATTGTTTGATTAATCCGCGTACCCAAGACGCTTTGGATTTTGTGGGTAGTATCCGCTGAAAACCCTCACGAGACAACACTCGTCCTACTGGGGACACCCAGAGGTTTAACGGCTTGTTGCATACGCTAAATGCAATCGTGTTTCCTACGAAAGTGTGACATATCTTAGTTTAGTTTATTCGAGGACGAATAAAAAGATAAGTGTGGGGGTATTTGATATACACGTAAATGTGTATATTTTATCCGCATATTTATCTTATTTTATCTTTTAAATAATTGATATTGTGTATTTATAGCTTTGTTTTCAGATTGTTGACAAGAATCATGGTTTAGAGCATTTGATGAATAAAGCATGAAGAATTTGCTGAAAAAGAGTGAAGTTAAAATTACTAAAGCTTGAAAAGTTTAAAGCTTGAAGAACGGTTGCAAATAGAGTTTAGTTGGGTAGATTTGGCTCACTAAAGACTCATATTGTGTTCACATTGGCTCAATTGCAGACCATTTCACTCATGTAGCGTTCACATTAGCTCATTTGCAAGGCTTCTAATTCATGCACTATACGCGTTCACACTGGCTCACTTACAAGGCCTCTTACTCTACAACCCCGTTCACACTAGCTTATGTGTTATTTGGGCTAATTCTTTAGTCCCACATTGTGGAATTTGCCAAGTAGTCTTTGTCATATCAGCTATAAATACCTTGTATCTCATTCATGTAAAAACACATTCAGTTTTATTCTATAATCCTTTTCTTGGAATAAAACTCTTCTTTCTCTCTTCTATTTAGTTTTTATTGCATTTTATTTATGTCGTTTATTTTCTTTTTATTTTCTTTTCTTTTAGCTATGTCTAGCTAATCCTCTTTAATTAGGGGGTGATGAAGCTAATAGTTATGATTCGATATGAATCACATAGCCAAAGGATGAGGAATTCATGTATATAGATCTAGATCTGAACCAAGGGTTAGATCTGAACCTTAATATCCTGTGTCGTTTAAGAGCTATGCTCCTTCATAGGGTATATATTCGTGTTCGGTCTAACAAAATATCAGATTTAGATCTAATTTTAGGGTTTTAGAAATTAATTAGTGAATCTGTCCTGATAGTCTATGGTTGTAGAGCTGAGCTCCTGCATAGGCTATGCTTGTCGTTATTTACATATTTGTTTCTAAAAACCTATAATCGTTGATTCATGTTTGTGACAAAAACATGTATTAGATCTGGTTAATCTTTTGGCTATTGATGATAATGAATCTGATCTATGTCATTATCCCCTAATTGCTTTCACTTATTGTTAAAACTCTCTTTTATTTAATTTCTGCTATTTTCTTTGTTTTCAACCAATCAAAAGTTAGGGATAACTTGATTGGATTTATTAATAAAATAATTTGGTCCCAGAGTTCGACACCCTCTACAACGATCCTTGTTGTTTAGGAAAGCCGAATGAATTTTACAGTTGTTTACAATTGTATAATTTGTTCACAAACATATATCTTACAAATTTCCATAACAATATCTGTATAATCATGAAACCCAACATTGAAATATTCCAAAGACAATTTCGATTCAAATCCATTCCAATTCAATTATTGAAAATTCTGGTTACTTTTAAAACCCTTTCAAATTCACTTTATTTATTTTAAAAATAAACAGAATTATAATCCTAGTTCAAAACTAGTTCATTTCGATAAAAGTCTATTTTTATCTTTTCAAATATGGAATTTTTCATCCCAAATCTTCGCAAATCATTTCTTATGATTTTACACAAATTATTACTATTTTTAATAATTTTACCAAGGCCCGTACAGTCGATTTCCATCAACGGCCATCGAACTGCACTTACAGCGACCTTTTCCAAATTTGATTTGGACATAATTCCAAATCCAACCATTAGATTTCTAATTTTTAATATTCGTTAGAAAGCTCTTTTCGATACGAACCCAACGATTCTGGTTTTAGGAGAATCCGACGGTCGGATCTCCCGCAACGTCAATTCGAAGTCAATGGTCGAAATTCGCGAACTGCCGCGGCGCGGCGCGTTCTATTCAGGCCATTTAATATATATATATATATATATAATATATATATTATATATATTTCATCGATTTCCTTTTAAAATGTATTTTATAAATCGTTTAAAATTCGTTTTCAAAACGATTTCAACTTCATATTCAATTTCTGATCAAAATTGAATATTCCATATCCTTAATCTATAAACGATAATATTTTCAAAACATTATATTTTGAAATCACTTCCTTTTCTATATTCATTATAAAAATGAATAAAATCGATATAAATATCGTTCACGTCAAAATGGCGCATATCTAACCAACACGGCTTTATATATTTCAATAACTTCGTTATTCTATTCAACAAATGAATATTTTCTTCCACACAAATATTTATTTTTCAATTCAACACATGAATTTATTTTTCTATTTAACACATGAATTTATATTTCTATTCAACACATGAATTTTTATTCTATTCAACACATGAATATATATTTCTATTCAACACATGAATATTTATTTTTCTATTCAACACATGAGTATATATTTCTATTCAACACATGAATTTATATTTCTTATTTTCCAAATTGGAATGAGGCCCAATCAATTACCATATAACGTTAATTATATGGATTCCCTACAACACATGTATATAACAGCAACGATAAATCATCAACCATCATCCAGAGTGCACCACACAACTGCATAAGCATTAAATATAAATAATTAACGCTTACACATTCTGTCAACCCATCGGTCGACATACTACTAAACTATTAGGATTAGGGTACGCCAATATCATCCCAACACCCGTGTGGGGTTTCAAATCAACAAACACAGATTTTTATTTGTGCAGTTGGGCGATGTGTAAAATTTATCGTCCCAATCTATATCAGTCAAATCAGTGTATATAAACAAATCTCCAATTTGTTTATTACTATTTATTTTATATACACGTTAAAAATTATATTTTTAACTATAAAATAATTTCTACTATAAAATATTTTATTTCATCCCACATCCCACAATAAAATTTCACAACACAGCAATCAAACAAACAAGTCATCCATGGTCTGTGGACGACGGGTGTTCGGTGCTGCTAAGCACCCTCTGCATTCTAGTATATATTTCAACTAGAAAACAAATTAAAAGTGAGGAGTTCTCACCTTGGGGTTCCACTCCGCCATTCCTTATTTCTGAACAGTTCAGTTTTGTTCGAAATTCCAACTCTCTCTTTCCACGCTGTTCGTAAATAAAAATCACATTTTTATTCCCACACTACATGAATAAAAATCACATTTTTAGAATTACGCTATATGGATAAAAATTCTATTTTTACACCGCTACTATATAGATAAAAATTCTATTTTTACACCGCTACTATACAGATAAAAATTCTATTTTTACTCCGCTACCATATAGAAAAAAATTCTATTTTTACACCGCTACTATATAGATAAAAATTCTATTTTTACACCGCTACTATATAGATAAAAATTCTATTTTTACACCACTACTATATAGATAAAAATTCTATTTTTACACCGCTACTATATAGATAAAAATTCTATTTTTACAACGGTGTTCATATAATAAAGATCATATTTTTGATTCACTACATATACAAAAATCATATTTTTATTATCTCTATATTATAAAAATCATATTTTTATTATCTCTATAATATAAAAATCATATTTTTCTACTTTTCAAATATAGATAAAAAATCACATTTTTCTACTTTTCAAATATAGATAAAAATCACATTTTTCTACTTTCCAAATATAGATAAAAATCACATTTTTCTACTTTTCAAATATAGATAAAATCACATTATTCTACTTTCCAAATATAGATAGAAATCACATTTTTACATAGAGAAAAAACTAATTTTTTTAAATCATGTTGCTTTATATATAAAAATCAAGTTTTTTTTTTATTCTTATGTTTTTTTTAAAATAAAAACTAACTTTTTTCCTCTAATTTAAATAAACTAATCACACCCTAATAAATAAATAAAGAGAAAACTCACTTTTTAATTCGGTTATGTTGGTGACGGAGGCTACTGAAGGTCAGGCGGTGCGGGGAGCAGTCGTCGGAGCAGTGGGGTGCGGTCTCAGGCGATGGACGGCGGACCAGGGGTCGATTTCTGGGATTGGGGTTTAGGGTTTCGAGCTAGGGCTGGGGAGAGAGGACAGAGGGAAGAAGGGTGGTGCGGCGCTGGTGGAGGTCTCCGGCGTGGTGGTGGAGCCGACCGCGGCCTCGTCGTTCATTTTTTTCCTTTATCTGGTTCGGAACGATGGTGAAGGGAGAGAGAATGTAAGGGGGTGAGGATTAATATATATTAATTTAATTATTTTATTCTCCTTCAAGTTGACTTTCCATTTGACCTCGAAATCAAGTCCACCGATTATCGCCCCTAACTAATTACCCTTATTACGAACACAATGGGATATGTTTCACAAGCTGATTCGACCATTTCGATCAATTTTCATTTAAATCAAAACATAAATCTTTATATTTTAATTTTAAACGTACAATTCAATTTACTGGGGCCACGTATTGACTCTAAAAATTCCATAAAAATATTTTCTAGCTTTGTATTGACGATACGGTCCTAACAAAACTAATTTCGTCATATTTGAAGACCATTTGAAAAATGACCATTTTCCAGTCGATTAAAATCAACTTAAACTGGTTGAACACGTTTTCCTTTACCACGCTCACATATTGATTCAGAAAATTACGAATTTTGAAACCTAGCAATAACTTGACATCACGGATCCAACAAAAGTGGTTTCGTCGAAAACCGAGGTCGTTTACAAAATTTCCATTTTTAAGGGCCAGAATTCCATAGCGACTATTCTGAATTTTCGACTGGGCATATCTTTTGATTCCCGCTATGAAATTTTGATTTTTCGGATTCGTTGAAATGATATTCTTAAATAGATTCTAATATTTTTGGTTTCGCCAAAATCTGGTTTATTTTGAATCCTGTACGTTCATTTGAACTTTGAAATCGAATTTTCAAACTACCGCGCCATTTTCAATTCCTTTTATAATTAAAAATAAATAATTATATTCTAACAACGATCTATATAAATATATACGTTCTAATTTTATTCAAAATAAATTTCTCGTCACTATTATTTAAAATAATTCATTTTAAATACTCAAAATTCACTAAAATTGCCAAAATAAAATTTTTAAATTAGCTCGGATTTTCGGGTTATTACAATCTCCCCCACTTAAAACTTTTCGTCCTCGAAAAGGAACGAAGCCGAAAGTTGTTTTACAAACCAACTCAACTTTCATTATTTTCATTACGGCTTAAGTTCTTTAACTTTTCAGTTTCTAAGAACTTTTCAAATTTTTCAAAAATATGGCTAACACCCTAAATTTTTGAAAAATTTCGCCATAACCCCCCCTGCACTGGGGACTTCGGGATATTTCAAATAGCCTCCCATGGCCCTCACCAATCCAAAAGAAAAAGAAAAAGCCAATCGGCTCATAAAATCATCAAATCCCCAAGAAATACAATAAACATGTACCTATTTGTCGGGAAAACAATTTTATTCCTCTTCTCTAGCCTCCTTGCTATGACCTGTTCAATGTAAGTACATGTATTTGCATGCAATTTCTAACAATTTTCAATTCAGTTAAATATTTGGTACAATTTGGCTAAATGGTTCAAATTTTAATTAATCAACCAATATTCAAACAACACAATTAGCAATCAATTAGTTGATTATCATTTCAAATTCATAAATTTGATACATAGCCCAAAAATCAGATTTTTGATGACAATTCACAACAATAAACCTATCTAGCTTTGGTTCTCACACCAGTCTAATGGAAACATATAGAAATCCCACTTTCGTCACTCGAACATAAATTCTGATGATGTTTCGAACCACCATCAGAATATCCACGGGCGACTAGAGTGTGACTCTATATCCATCCAGTATATTGGAGGCTTCCAATACACGTGGATCGGACGTATATTAAAATCTCTATATACTTGATAGTCCAAATCAATATAAATAAATATTCAAATACGAATTTTTGAATAGAATTTTCCAAACAAAACTTGTTTTCAATTTTATTTTTCAAAAAACCTCACTTTACACTCGTTCTAGGATACTACTGATCCTATCTCTAACGAGTTATTCCCATTGGATATTACTAATCCAATCTCTGAGGAATTATTTCGTTTGGTTCTAATATGCCTTGTTCTCCGAGCTCTATAAACCAAAGCTCTGATACCACGATGAAACGACCCGAAATCCCCCTTACGGGAAATCACGGATTGAGTTGAGAACAAGCCACATCAGAACACAAACAGAAGAACATTTCATTGTTTATTACAACAATTACATCAGAATACAAGAATATACAGAGTATGAGTAAATATTACACATTCGATAAGTATTAGAGTTTACAAATTACAATGCAGCGGAAAAATTATACAATACAAAACTAAAAGAGATATACAGATACAGAGCTTTCCGGATATCATTCCAGCTGTAAACCAGGTTCCTGTGAATATAATTCTGCAAAACCAAAACTACTAGTTGCCTGTGCGGAAAATAGGGGCACCCAGAGTTTAGGTTAAAACAATAAACTCCAGGTCAGTCATGTGTAACGACACGGATTTCGCTCGGACCTAATCGATCGCTAAACTGACCAAGACCGTTCGAATCCTGCATACGCTAACTCTGGGTATACAACACGTCAGAACAAATAACAGAAGACTTCTATAAACATCATAATAATGTTACATCAGAGTACAGAATATCAGACTATATCGAAAATAATACACAGCGGAAGATGATTTTACAATAAATGTAATACAGTGCACAGCAGAAATTAAATAAAGTAATACAGCGGAAGACGATAAATGCTCTGGACACGGCTTTTCGCTTCGATCCAGAATCTTGCTAAACATATCTGCAAAATAAAACTACTCGACTGCCCATGTGGAAAATAGGGGCACCCGAGTTTGCAAGGGAAAAGCAAACTACAGGTCAGTCATGAGACTGGTGTGAGAAACTCTAAACAATTATAATTAACTTATTTAATAATATGGCATATCACGGGACCACGCCGCTAACGCGGAACGGGTTTACCCCCATGAATGCCAATGTATAAACAACAATCAGAAATATAGATATATGGATCTACTATGCATCAATCAACATGCAATATCCCAATCTACCTATTTAGATTAATCACCACACGTAGATTTTCTAAATCCAATTCAATTTACAGAAATTATTCCTTTGGACTTTATTTCCTGATTTCTATTTCAAATCATTTGAAATACATATCTCACTTTCTATATCAAAGTAGATTTCACCTCGGGATCTCAAATCAAATCGTTTGGAAATATGAATTTCAAAACATAACAATACATACAGACAAGTATGCAACTAAATATCGTGCTCCCCATCAACAAGGCAAAGGGTACGCACCTCGCAACTTGATATATAAATGTGCACCTACCCCACATAGGAGCAGGCTACACCGACGATGCACCTACCCCACACAGGAGCAGACTACACCGACCTCTCACCCATACTTTTAGTCTTAGGGTTACCCGAATCTTTAGCCACACACTAAATCATTTCATATCCCGAAGTAGGGAAAATCATTTCATACGTAATAATCACAAGTACTTTCAAAATATAGTACTTCACATCAGTAATTCACACATATGATCAGTCACTATTAATCACATAACCTTTGAGCTCGTACGTCTCAAAGAAGGGTGTTAAGCAAGATAATAAATTCTCCTCTACCAAACAGATACATCATCAATAGCAACTAATCGAATATGCGATGAACCACAATGTAACACATAATACAATTCTAAATCATTTTAGAAATCATCGGGTTTTGGGCCTCGAAATCCTTTCTGTTTTATAAAACATTTTTATAAAACATTCCCTGTCCAAAATCGGGAATACATTTCTTTTCACTTGAGAAAAATATCATTTCATAATCATTCATTAAATTTGAAATGAACACAACATCGCTAAACACCTTATCGTCAAATCGTAAAGTGTTTCACATGGTGTTCGCAGATAGATATTTCTACCCAACCCAATGCTAAATGTAAAAGCATATTTTGCTTATAAACTGGTCAAGCACAATCCAAACAATCAATCAATCAAAATTGACATTAAATATAAGGTTTTGAATAGAGATAGTATCGACTTATATTCAACATCAAATCCTGAAACCAACAGATATCATATCGGGAATAACGATATCGATATCTTTCAAATTCCCATCACAATACCTATATAATCACATAATCCAATATCAAAAATATCCAAAGATAATTTCAATTCAAATCCAATCCAATTTATTTACTTATAGCCATTGGATTATTTTTCTAGTTAATAACTAGTTCGTTTCGATAAAAATATATTTTTATCTTTTCAAATGTGGAATTTTTCATCCCAATTCTTCACAAATCATTTCTTATGATTTTACACAAATTATTACTATTTTTAATAATTTTATCAAGACCCGTACAGTCGATTTCCACCAACGGCCATCAAACTGCACTTACAACGACCTTTTCTAAATTTGATTTGGACATATCTCCAAATCCAACCGTTAGATTTCAAATTTCTAATATTTGTTAGAAAGCTCTTTTTGATACGAACCCAACGGTTCCAGTTTTAGGAGAATCCGACGGTCGGATCTCCCGCAACGTCCATTCGAAGTCAATGGTCGAAGTTCGCGAACTGCCGTAGCGCGACGCGTTCTATTCAGGCCATTATATTATATATATAATATATATTTCGTCGATTTCTATTTAAAACGAATTTTATAAATCGTTTTAAATTCGTTTCAAAAACAATTCAAATTTCAAATTCATTTCAATTCGAATTCATTTTCTATTCTATTCAATTCAAATTCATTTTTATTCAATTCAATTCGAATTCATTTTCTATTCAATTCGAATTCATTTTTATTCAATTTCAATTCGAATTCATTTTCTATTCTATTCAATTCGAATTCATTTTTATTCAATTCAATTCGAATTCATTTTCTATTCTATTCAATTCGAATTCATTTTCTATTCTACATCAAAATCGAATATTTCATATACATGACAATTTTATACAGTGTATATATATATGTTAAAAATTATATTTTTAACAATCAAATCATTTTCACATTTCATATATATATCGTTTTCATTTCATATATATATCATTTTCATTTCATATATATATCGTTTTCACATTTCATATATATATCGTTTTCATTTCATATATATATCGTTTTCATTTCATATATGTATCGTTTTTATTTCATATATATCGTTTTTATTTCTTATATATCGTTTCCATTTCATATATGTATCATTTTCATTTCATATATATATATATATATATATATTCACTTTTCAATATATACGATATTTTCACTTTTCAATATATACGATATTTTCACTTTTCAATATATACAATATTTTCACTTTCAATATATATATATATATATATATATATATATATATTTCATTTCACATCATGATCAATTTTCACACAGAATACAATCAAACAAGTCGTCCATGGTCTGTGGACGACGGGGAGCAGTTCATATATGCAGTTACAAAATAAACAATTGTACAGAAAATTTAAAGTGAGAGAATTCTCACCTTGGGTTTTCCACTCCTTCAGTTTTATTTCTGAATTTTTGTTTTGATTATTGTTCGCGTTCAAATTTGCATGAAGTTCCAACATGCTCTATGTAACGACCCAGATTTTTGAACAGTTTATTTTAAATATTTAGTATGGTTTTAAATATTGAATTTAAAATATAAATGGTATTTTATTGGGTTATCGATTAAATAATCGAAATACGATTTATTTTGATAGTTATCGAAATACGAGGAGTTTGAGATAATTCAATTTCTAAGTTAGAACTGAACCGAAATAGTTTAGACGATCAGTATAAATTCTATTTCAATATATAGACGATAATAATAATAATAATTTATTATCGAGAGATTTATTTGTTTTGAATTTTGAATTTAATTATTATCGATTTAATATGTCTTCTGTATATACGTTCAAACTAAAATTTGAAATACGTTCCACTGAGGTAAGAATAGTGGTATAGTGTTGGAAAGTCAGTCGTTACGTAAAGATAAGGGTTCGGGGTTGCGAAGTACGGACTGAGAGATATTTTGATTATAAAATTAATTTAAAATCACTTCAAATTTTTTCCTTTCTCTTCAGCCAACCTATGATTAACGAAGCCGACATGTTCTCCTATATGCAGACCTATCATGTTTTTCTCGAGCAGGAATTTTGGTTCCCCTCCTTCCTATGGAAGCAAAACACTGATTTAATGGCATCGTACTATTTGTTTCCCATTCACTCTATATAAAAGTACCCACGGCCTTCGTATTTCCCCCCCCCCCCCAAATCAGTGCATTCATTTGTCATCTGGTTTTTTTTTTACACGAAAAACCATTTCATTTCAATTCCTTTTTCTTCCTTCTGGCATGCAAAATCGAAAATCCTTTCACAAACAAATCGTAATCTTCCTCATTCAGATCGAAAACCGAAAACCAAATATGAGGCTTAGGTTTTGCTAAGCGAATTAGGGATTTTTCATTTTTAGGTCTCGACTTTGGGGGTTATGGTCGACGCGATTTGTATACTGACGAAATCGAACTCGGAGTTCGCGGTTTTGCTGTGTAAGAAGGGCATGATTTGGGGAATCGCGATTTTTGGATGGCGAATTAGCAGTTTCGGTTTTCGATGGAGAACGATGAAGTCAGAGGCGAGCTGGAGTTGGGGCAGTGTGATCAGGATGGTCGGACGTTGTCTGTGGCATTATTATAGGAAGTGCGATATAGGCAAAAGGTTGCGAGGTGGGTAAAGTTGGTGATATACATTCGATACACTCAAGCGAAATGAGTGGTCGGTCATGTGTGGGCCGGGTTGCAAGATGTTCTTGTTGAACCCAGTGTATTCCTCTCTAGAGATACACAGTCGGAAGGTGGTTCCATACCTTGTCATGTTGGAAATCCAATCTCCAATAAGCGCCATGCGGTTTGTGATTTTATACTATATATGTGGAGCGTGAGATGCAAGCGTTCTGCTATTTGGTTATTTACTTGATGTAGACATTATTATAATATCACTGGATTTAATATCAAAGTGTTTGGGTTATAGTAAGGTAAAAACCATCCGTGTTTATGTGTGGGCTAGTCTTACTATTATCTTTTCTTTCGAAAAGGGTTTTGAAAGTTAAACAAGTGGTTGGAGTTTACTCACACCAGTCCCATGACTGACCCAGAGTTTATTTTGTTTTGTTTTTCCTAAACTCTTGGGTGCCCAAATTTGTACGGGCAGTCAAGTGTTTCAGGCTTTTACAGATACACTTGGAGGAGCTTGAAGCAGGAGGCTTCAACGTTAGTTATTTCGAGTTACTTCCGCTGAATCAAATGTTATGTGTACTCTGATGATGGTATGTATATATGTACAGAACAGATTTGTATTTCAAAGCTTATGTTATATAATATATTTTTTTTGTTCCGTTGTGAGTTGTGATCTTCGTTTTTCTCCTATTCTAAGTTTTCTATCTTATCTATTCTCACCCTCTATCTTCTTTCTAATAATGAGTCGTATTTCTGTGTTATTTGGGTTGGACGTGTGGTATATTTAGTCAACTCAGATAGCCGGATTTGCGGGTCGTTTCAGTTGGTATCAGAGCGAGGTATGAGCGAATACCTAGGCTTTGTGGAGTTGTGCTCATTAGAGATAGGGTCAGTAGTACCCTAGAATGAGTTGAGTCTATATATACGAGAGAGCGTATTTGCTAATTGATATAAAAGTTGTTTTATATTGTGTTGGCTAGTCTGTTGAGTGATTTATGAATTCTGGTCGAATAGTGGGACGCCACGAAGTCGATAGGAATTTCTAAACACTTGGACAGAAAATACGACATGATATTGTTTTAATGTGGGTAGATGAAATAATTTTACCCAAAATTTCTATTTTTGATATAGAAAGAATAATTTTCTAGAATTATTATTATATGAATGTGTTGAATGTTAACATTATAATCAAACGAGATTATAAAATTGGAATGGTTATTTATAACCAAATAGAACTTGTATAGAAATTAAATATGCAAATGAGATGAATTAGAATTAAATTCAAACCAGAATTAAGAATTTAAAATCCTGGGAGGTTTGGAAAATATTTTTCAAAGTATATTAAAATAATATAGATTTGTTTTTAAAGGATTTGAAAGAAAATCATTTTAGATGGATTTTGAAATAATAAAGCACTAAACTCACTTCAGTGGCTGGGAAATTATTCTGATGATGATTGCAACATCATCAGTGTTCATTTCCGAGTTTCTAAGTGATGAATTGCTACCTTAGAAAAAGTTTTTGATGGGAATTTGTTTTGAAAGAAAACAAATTGGTTTGGATATTCAAATGTTTTGAATTTGTGATGGAAATAAATATATGTATATATTTATGGGATTTCAGAAGAATTTGAAAAGAAAACCCAGGGATTTGAATTCTGGAATTGGAATTTAACTTAAGCTGGTTAAATGGGTTGAAGTGAATCAATCGACTAGAATCAATTTGAATCGGTTTAATAGAACAAAGATTGGGCATAAATGGATTGATCGTTGATCATTCGAATTAAGTGAAGGAAGACCAAAGGTTTTGGTGGAATTAAAAATTTGTTGAAATATGAAGAGGTGAGTTTCAACATAAGTGGATTGTTGAAAGGTAATGGATTTGTATCATTTTTCCTACTTTAGCAATTTCGAGGACGAAATTATTTTAAGGGGGAAAGAATGTAACGACCCAGATTTTTGAACAGTTTATTTTAAATATTTAGTATGGTTTTAAATATTGAATTTAAAATATAAATGGTATTTTATTGGGTTATCGATTAAATAATCGAAATACGATTTATTTTGATAGTTATCGAAATACGAGGAGTTTGAGATAATTCAATTTCTAAGTTAGAACTGAACCGAAATAATTTAGACGATCAGTATAAATTCTATTTCAATATATAGACGATAATAATAATAATAATTTATTATCGAGAGATTTATTTGTTTTGAATTTTGAATTTAATTATTATCGATTTAATATGTCTTCTGTATATACGTTCAAACTAAAATTTGAAATACGTTCCACTGAGGTAAGAATAGTGGTATAGTGTTGGAAAGTCAGTCGTTACGTAAAGATAAGGGTTCGGGGTTGCGAAGTACGGACTGAGAGATATTTTGATTATAAAATTAATTTAAAATCACTTCAAATTTTTTCCTTTCTCTTCAGCCAACCTATGATTAACGAAGCCGACATGTTCTCCTATATGCAGACCTATCATGTTTTTCTCGAGCAGGAATTTTGGTTCCCCTCCTTCCTATGGAAGCAAAACACTGATTTAATGGCATCGTACTGTTTGTTTCCCATTCACTCTATATAAAAGTACCCACGGCCTTCGTATTTCCCCCCCCCCCAAATCAGTGCATTCATTTGTCATCTAGTTTTTTTTTTACACGAAAAACCATTTCATTTCAATTCCTTTTTCTTCCTTCTGGCATGCAAAATCGAAAATCCTTTCACAAACAAATCGTAATCTTCCTCATTCAGATCGAAAACCGAAAACCAAATATGAGGCTTAGGTTTTGCTAAGCGAATTAGGGATTTTTCATTTTTAGGTCTCGACTTTGGGGGTTATGGTCGACGCGATTTGTATACTGACGAAATCGAACTCGGAGTTCGCGGTTTTGCTGTGTAAGAAGGGCATGATTTGGGGAATCTCGATTTTTGGATGGCGAATTAGCAGTTTCGGTTTTCGATGGAGAACGATGAAGTCAGAGGCGAGCTGGAGTTGGGGCAGTGTGATCAGGATGGTCGGACGTTGTCTGTGGCATTATTATAGGAAGTGCGATATAGGCAAAAGGTTGCGAGGTGGGTAAAGTTGGTGATATACATTCGATACACTCAAGCGAAATGAGTGGTCGGTCATGTGTGGGCCGGGTTGCAAGATGTTCTTGTTGAACCCAGTGTATTCCTCTCTAGAGATACACAGTCGGAAGGTGGTTCCATACCTTGTCATGTTGGAAATCCAATCTCCAATAAGCGCCATGCGGTTTGTGATTTTATACTATATATGTGGAGCGTGAGATGCAAGCGTTCTGCTATTTGGTTATTTACTTGATGTAGACATTATTATAATATCACTGGATTTAATATCAAAGTGTTTGGGTTATAGTAAGGTAAAAACCGTCCGTGTTTATGTGTGGGCTAGTCTTACTATTATCTTTTCTTTCGAAAAGGGTTTTGAAAGTTAAACAAGTGGTTGGAGTTTACTCACACCAGTCCCATGACTGACCCAGAGTTTATTTTGTTTTGTTTTTCCTAAACTCTTGGGTGCCCAAATTTGTACGGGCAGTCAAGTGTTTCAGGCTTTTACAGATACACTTGGAGGAGCTTGAAGCAGGAGGCTTCAACGTTAGTTATTTCGAGTTACTTCCGCTGAATCAAATGTTATGTGTACTCTGATGATGGTATGTATATATGTACAGAACAGATTTGTATTTCAAAGCTTATGTTATATAATATATTTTTTTCGTTCCGCTGTGAGTTGTGATCTTCGTTTTTCTCCTATTCTAAGTTTTCTATCTTATCTATTCTCACCCTCTATCTTCTTTCTAATAATGAGTCGTATTTCTGTGTTATTTGGGTTGGACGTGTGGTATATTTAGTCAACTCAGATAGCCGGATTTGCGGGTCGTTTCACTCTATTTCGGTTCTGGTCAATTCCATGACGGAGTACTTTCCACCACGATTCCAACGCACCCGGATTTGCGAATTTCTGATTCAATTTGAATGAGTTATGGCCATTACAAGTTATAATATATATATATATATATATATATATAACCAATTAAAATATAATTAGACTTCACTAATTACCATTAATATTTAAGTCACCCCCTTAAACCGTTGCTCATCGTCTTCTTCTAGCCGCTAAAACAAGAACCCGTACACCACAGCAAAAACCGAATGGTACTCCACCACCAAGTGATCGAACCCTGATCGGAACATACCCTCGTCGAGCCCCCTGCTTCGCCTACCAGCGCTAGGCAGTACACCAAATTCGAACTCCTCCCTGCCCCTAGGAACGCATGCGATGTTGGGCAGTTTCAGCATAAAAATCGAACTCCTCTGGCATGGTGAAATCATCATCACGGTATAGAAATGAAGAGCATAGGAAGTATTTCAATTTTGTATTATCATGTGAGGCTAATTCGAAAAGATTAGAAAGAGATTGATGATCAAACTTGGAAGAAATTAGGCCATAGGTTTTCGCAGATGACGGCTTCAAATTAGGTTGACCGCGTGATTCTACTTTCTAGGGTTTTTGACCAATGGATGAATATATATGATATATTTTATATTATTTAAATTTCAAAAATAGAGATTTTGCATTTGTACTCCAAATCAAACCCAACAACTATCGCCCTTAGCTAATTACCCCCCTCCCAAACACAATGGAATATGTTTCGTAGGCCAATTCGGCTGTTTCGATAGGTTTTCGCTAAATTTAAAATATAAATCTTTATATATTCAATTTAAACGCACATTTCAATTTACCGAGGCCACATACGAACTCTAAAAATTCTAGAAAAAATATTTCTAGCTTCGTATTAACGATACGGTCATAACAAAACTAGTTTCGTCAAATTCTGAGATCGTTTGAAAAATGGCCATATTCCAATCGATTAAAATCAACTGAAATTGGTCAAACGCGTTTTCCTTTGCCACACTCACATATTGAATTCAAAAATTATGAAAATTGGAATCTAGCAATAACTTCACATCCCGGATCCAACAAAAGTGGTTTCGTCGAATTCCGAGGTCGTTTGCAAAATTTTCATTTTTAAGGGCCTGAATTCCATAGCGACTATTCTGAATTTTCATTTGGACATAACTTTTGATTCCCGCTATGAAATTTCAATTTTTCTGATTCGTTGGAAATATATTATCAAATAGATTCAAATATTTTTGGTTTCGCTAAATTCTGGTTTATTTTGAATCATGTACATTCATTTGATGTTTGAAATCGAATTATCGAACTACCGCGCCATTTTCAATTCCTTTTATAATTATAAAATAAATATTTATATTCTATCGACGATTTATATAAATATATACGTTCTAATTCTATTAAAAATAAATTTCTCGTCGTTATTATTTAAAATAATTCATTTTAAATATTCAAAATTCACTAAAATTTCCAAAATAAATATTTTAAATTGGCTCAGATTTCCGGGTTATTACATCATGTGACTGGTGTGAGAACTAAAACAGTTATTAATCTTTATTTAAAAAGAGAGCAATTCAAGGGACCACGCCGTATAACACGGAACGGGTTTCCTCCCAAGAATACCAGTGCATAGAATAAACAACGAAATGCTTTTTTGAAAAATGAAGCTATTATAAGACCCAGGTCCTATCACACAATGCAACACAAGCCAGAGGATAGGGTTTTCCCTTATAATAGCCAAACATGCTTGGTACATTTAAAACAAATAATTTTGATACTATTATAGTATAAAGTGTCAAAACAACTTCAATCATAAATATCAATCATAGACGGCATAAGTGCTCCATCCCACTATGTCGCCATACTAGGCTCTACAAATAAAACCGAAATGTCACGTATTTGAAATTGGATTCCATCATGAGTCGAGGCAAGGGGCAAGCTCCTCTCCGCTTCGAGACACTCTAGAAAATGTCTCAGGACTACACACTCTGGGCAACCCTTGGATCTTCAGGGCCGATCCTCTCTTACGTTTGAGGATTGGCAATTCCTGAACACACGTTTCCCGGTCCTTACAGACCTAAAATCGAGGCGCCTCGCATCCAACAACCACAGAGGTGAAAAGTATATAAATGTCAGCCAGTTTAAGCATTGACACCACCACTAGCTAGAAAGAAACATGGTGCTCTCCCTGCAGTCACTATCCCGTTTTTGACTCATACCGAGGTGTGAGGCTCGCGAATTCACGTTATACACAAAGCTGCGCCACACAGGCCATGCTTTGATCATCAACCACAAGACTTTTCTTTTCAACAGAAGCCTTGATCAATTGCCACTTAGGCATGCCACACAGGCAATTCACTCCATGCGACTGATGTCCATCGATATACAACCTCTGAGCTCGTACGTCTCAGAGAAGGGCGTTAAGCAAGAGAATAAATTCTCCGCCGCCAAACAGATGTTTATTTAATTGATATCAATCAACACAGAATAAAATCCAATGTCAGACACACAATCCATTTACAAGTTCGTTCTGGGTCTGAACGAAACCGGAGGCACTTTTGAGACGACCCGATTTCCCGTTCTCACGGAAACAAGGTTATCTTTGGAATATAACACAGAAACATATAATAGCAGAACAGAATTAAATAAATACACCAGATATGAACAACAAAATATACTGGATAAAATTAATCATCAGAGTTACACAGTATACAGGATCTTACTTAGTACAAATACAGTTCAGCTATACATAAGTGTCTACAGCGGAAATAAACAAAATATGTACAATAGGAGCTGAACAGCATAAAAAGAAATAAATGATAGAATCCATCTTCAGCTCCAGCTATCCAGAAAGAACCAGCTAAACCTGAATACAAGGCTGCCCGTGTAGAAAGAGGGGCACCCGAGTTTGAGAGTGAAACAAACTACGAGTCAGTCATGGGACTGGTATGAGAAATCTACTCAACACATATATAATTGGCTAATCACAGGACCACGCCACTTTCGTGGAACGGGTTTACTCCATTTGATTGCCAGTGCTTTAAAACAAATCTTTCTTTTAAACATCGCTATGCTTTTTATAAAAATGAAGCCATTATAAGACTCAGTTCCCATCACACAATGCAACGCAAACCGGAGGATAGAGTTTTACCTTATAATGGCCAAAATATGATTGATACGAATAAAACAAAGGCATTTGATATTATTGCTAGTGTTTATATGTTTCAAAACAATTTCAATCATAACTATCAATCATAGACGGCATGGGTACCATATATCATGTCGCCATATATATATACAATCAAAACCGCACGATGTCGTATTTGGAAATTGGATTTCCGTCATGAACCAAGGCAAAAGATAGTCCTTACCGAATTCGAGACGCTCTAGCCCGTGTCTCAGGATCAGAACGCATCGACCCTTGGAGCGACAGGGCCGGTCCACCGATGTGGATTAAGAATGCCTGAACACTACGTTTCCCCACCCTTTGGGGTGTAAACGAGCCAACGAATGACTCCATCGGACCCGGATCGTCCGATCAAACCGAGGCGCCTCGCAACAGCAATAACCACATAGGTGAAAAGAATATAAATGTCAGGGCTGGTAGGTCACTGACACCACCCTAGCTAGAAAGAAACGCAGGCCCTCCCTGAGGTCCTTCTCCCGTTTTAGGTTCATACCGGGGTGTGAGGCTCGCGAATTCACGTTATACACAAAGCTACGCCACACAGGCGGTGCTTTGATCATCACCACAAGACTTTGCTTTTCAACAGAAGCCCTGATCACTGCATCTTAGCATGCCACACAGGCAATTCACGCCATGCGATTGATGTCCATCGATATACAACCTCTGAGCTCGTACGTCTCAGAGAAGGGCGTTAAGCAAAAGAATAAATTCTCCGCCGCCAAACAGATGTATATTTAGCAGAGATCAATCAACACAGAATAAAATCCAATGTCAGACACACAGTCCATTTACAAGTCCGTTCTGGGTCTGAACGAAACCGGAGGCACTAAATACCTCGCAAACCCTTCGATCACCACTCACGCCTGAACGATCACCACTCATTATCCATATTTCGGGATGCCTCCCAATCAGGACCTCGGTTACCATCCAAACGAGGTGAAGATCTCCGGTCTTCGACCATCGTCTTCATCTTCGAATTTCAATCGTCGGTCGATTATTCGAAATGAGAATTAACTCGGCCTTTCCAAATAATTCACGTATATTTAGAATTTCAAATCGATTTATTTCAATAGTTAAATTATTCGACAACACCAATTGTGTTCTTTAATGTAATTTTCACACCAAACACATTCAACCATCAAAAGCCACACAAATCAAGTAAATTCAGTTTATTTCCATTCCATATCGCTTATGGTATTTTATAACTATTTATCGCTATTTTTATTTATTTTAAAATAGCTATTTTATTCAAAACGACGCTTCGGGCCATAAGGCGGCCGTGGCGCTGTTTTTCTTCAGATTTGATTTAAACATTTCTGAAAATCTAACCGTTGGATCTTCACAAAATTTACATCATTAGAAAGGTCTTTTCAAAACGAACCCAACGGTTCCAGTTTCGGGAAAATCCGACGGTCGGATCTCCCGGTACAATCGTTTGAATTTTCGATTTCAAAATACGAACTGCAGCGTCGTTATTCGATTAAATATAATTATATTTATATATATAAATAAATATAATCGTTTCTGGCGCTGTTTTTCTTCAGATTTGAATTAAACATTCCAGACAATCCAACCGTTGGATTTCTACAAAGTTGGTGCCGTTGGGAAGATATTTCCAAGGCGAACCCGACGGTTGAGGTTTCGGGAAAATCCAATGGTCGGATTTCCCGCACTAGTCGTTTGAAATCACGGTTTCAAAATACGAACTGCACGGCCTCGTTTCGTTTTAATTTTATTTATATTTATATATTTATATAAATATAGTTCATTCAAGGATTTCTATATCGTTTTCACTTCAAAAAATTTTCTAACACCTTAAATTTTGGAAAAATTTCGCCATAACCTCCCCTGTACCGGGAGCGTCGGGAAATCGCAAATAGCGTTCCCGGTCCTTCTAATCTCAAAAAGAAAAAGAAGAAGCCAAGCGGCTAGCCAACAGGCTCAAAATCATCACCCAAACAAATCAGTAAATGTGTACCTATTTGTCGGGCACAAAATTTTATTCCTCTTCTCTAGCCCCTTTGCTATAACCTGTTCAATGAATATTGCATGTACATATATATACAGTTCATATCATTTTTCAATTCTATTCAACTTCATATTTGATTTCTATTTGGTTTAAAAACTCCATTCATTCTAATGTTACATAAATAGATGCAAATCATTTCATTAGCTAATTAATGAATATTTCAACTCATATATGTTTATTTTGAACAAGTGGCTATTTTTAACACTTCACATTTCAACGATTTATGCATACAATAAAAATGTGATTTTTATTGTAAAACAATTCATTTCAAAACACTATTTTTCTATATAGTTCATATAGTCGACAAAAGGTGATTTTTATTATCAAACAATTTATTTCAAAATATGAATACCATTCAACACATGAATTTCTAAACAACGGATGAATATCAATTCAACACATGAATGTTTTCAATAGCTTTTATATATAGATAAAAATGTGATTTTTATTATCGAATAATTTATTTCAAAATATGAATACCATTCAACACATGAATTTCTAAACAACGGATGAATATCAATTCAACACATGAATGTTTTCAATAGCTTTTATATATAGATAAAAATGTGATTTTTATTATCGAACAATTTATTTCAAAATATGAATACCATTCAACACATGAATTTCTAAACAACGAATGAATATCAATTCAACACATGAATGTTTTCTATACAATGAATAAATATAGTTTAAGCATATGAAAATAATTCAAACACACAAATATTATTCAAAATTTCGGCAGCATAACGGCAGGGTAGTTACACCGGCACCGTCCCTAGTACGGCTCCTCGCTCTACCTTAAAACCTCGCGGTTTTTGACAATGGGAATCATGCATCTAGTTCGCACGCAGGCGGCATGTATATATTTATTTCATTTCCACAAACTAATCCTATGTGGTTTCAACCAAATATTTCACAACCACAAATGGGTATTTTTCAACCACAATCAACCAATATCAGTCGCAAACAATCCCAAACAATCATTCAATTTTCACAACAATTTCAACCAATAAATATCGTCCATGGTTTGTGGACGAGGGGCGTATATATATATATATATATATATATATATATATATATATATATATATATATATAGCAATTCACTTTTACTTCACACGTATATATATATAAATTTTAAATCAGAAATCTCACCAATAGCTATCCAACTGCACGACACTTCACTTATAGAAATCTTCGCCTATTTGTCGCTTTCACCTGTATTCTCTGCATATGTAAAAATAGAATTTTTACTACGCTATTCAATATATAAAAATATGATTTTTACTTTTGCTCTCAACATATAAAAATATAATTTTTACTGTTGAAAGAAATCAGTTTTCAACCTTTCAAGAAAACCAGTTTTTATATTTTTATAAATCACAGTTTTTATACTTTTTATAAATCAGTTTTATTATTTCATAAAAATTGCAGTTTTAACTTAATAAAAATTTCAGTTTTAACTTAACAAAAATTTCAGTTTTTCTTTTACTAAAAAAAATCAGTTTTTCTTTTATTAAAATCTTTTATTAAAAATCAGTTTTAAATTTTTAAAACCTAAATCAGTTTTTATCTTTATTTAGAAAACAGTTTTTTACTTTATTTTTAAAACAGTTTTTATTTTATTTTATTAAAACAATTTTACAGATTAAAATAAAATAAAATAAAAAAGAAAATAAAATAAAATACATATATATATAAAAAAAAAAAAAGAAACGCTCACCGAACTGCGAAGAAGGGGAAGGGAAAGAAGAGGTCGTCGGCGGCTTCCAGGGGCTCGCGGTGGCTTCGCGATGGGATTCGACGGGGGGGGCTAATCGGTGTCGCGGTGCTTCGATCAAGGGAGGAGGGCGAGGCCTTCGTGGTGGTTGGGTCTTCGATCGGCGTCGAGGTCAGTGGGGCGGAGCGGTGGGAGGTTGGTGGTTCGGCGGTGGCTCGGCGATCGTCTTAGGGTTCTCTTTTTTTTTTTTTTTTTGTTTAACTGAAGAATGAAATCGGGGGGGGGGCCAGGAAGAAGATAAAGGGGAGGGAGGAATGAAAATTAATTTTTTTTTTATTATTTTATTATTTAAATTTGCAAAAGGGTTGACTTTTACACACGACCTCGAAACGAGGCCCACCGCCTGTCGCCCATAGCGTTTTACCCTCATTCCGAACACAATGGGATATGTATCGCAAGCTGATTTGATCGTTACAATCAGTTTCCTTTTGAATTTTCATTTAAATCACTATATTGAATTTTAAACGTACATTTCAAATTACCGGGGTCACATACTAACTAGAAAAATTCCAGAAAAATATTTTCTAGCTTCGTATCGACGATACGGTCCTAACAAAACTAGTTTCGTCGAATTCTGAGACCGTTTGAAAAATGGCCAATTTCCAGTCGATTAAATTCAACAGAAACTGGTCAAACGCGTTTTCCTTTGCCACGCTCACATATTGATTCGAAAAATTATGAAATTTGAAACCTAGCAATAACCTGACACTGCGGATCTAACAAAAGTGGTTTCGTCGAAATCCGAGGTCGTATGCAAAATGTCCATTTTTAAGGGCCTGAATTCCATAGCGACTATTCATAATTTTCAACTGGACATATCTTTTGATTCCCGCTATCAAATTTCGATTGGTCGGATTCGTTAGAAAGTTATTCACTAACAGATTCTAATGTTTTTGGTTTCACTAAAATCCAGATTGTTTTGCACCCGGTATATTCAATTGAAGTTTGAAATCGAATTATCGAACTACCGCGCCATTTTCAATTCTATATATAATTATAATTAATTATATTGGTTTTCAAATGTCGATTCAAACTCAGTTTTCATCGCCATTGTTTAAAATATTTATTTTAAATATTTAAAATCCATTATTTTAGCCAATTTAAAAATTTTAAATTGGTTCAGATTTTCTGGGTCGTTACAATCTCCCCCACTTAAAACTTTTCGTCCCCGAAAAAGAACAAATTCGAAAGTGGTTTGATAAATCTACAAACCCACAATACAACAACCAATTTGTTTCTAATATTCCGAGTATAGAATAAACAATGC
Organism: Allium sativum; assembly: GCA_030737875.1. NCBI lineage: Eukaryota > Viridiplantae > Streptophyta > Magnoliopsida > Asparagales > Amaryllidaceae > Allium > Allium sativum. The sequence continues at coordinate 296,472,334 of CM060925.1, read as the reverse complement.
ACATCCATGGGAAGAAAATAGCAACAGAATAGAGAATTAAATGGTGCGGTAAAGTATGGCAAATGTACCTTGCACCGGAGTCAATCAGAGATATCTACTCGGCATCTAGGATAAGCTTTCTGAATGCTCTCCTCAGTTTCCCAAGTACAATCTCGCGGATCTCCACTCCATTGCACTTTGACTAAGTGAACCTTCTTGTTTCTCAGCTCTTTGGTTTCTTTGCCGATCATCTTTAGCGGCTCACGCCTCACAGCTAGTTCTGGAGTAATTTCAATATCCTGCTGAGCTGCTTCTTCCACGATCAAGTCTGTATCATGAACGTGCTTTCGAAGTTGAGATATATGAAACACATCATGAACTCCAGGCAACCAGTCAGGCAATTTAACTTTATATGCGAGAGTTCCAATCCGTTCCAGAATAGGAAACGGACCAATGAATTTGGGCGCTAACTTTCCAGTTTTACCGAACCGGATAACTCCTCTCATCGGCGATACTTTCAAATATACATAGTCGCCAACTTCAAAGGATATATCTCTTCTTCTTCTATCGGCATAGCTCTTTTGTCGGCTTTGAGCGGCGAGTAATCGCTTCTTGATAAAATCAACTTTGTCGGCAGCTTCTCGAATCATATCGGGACCCAACACCAGTCTATTTCCAGGCTCGACCCAACAAGCAGGAGATCGGCAAGGTCTACCATACAATGCTTCGAATGGCGACATTGTCAGACTTGCCTGATAGCTGTTGTTATAAGAGAATTCAGCCAAATGTAGATTGTCTTCCCATGATCCACCGAAATCTATAACACAAGCCCGCAATAGATCTTCTAAAATGCGATTCACCCTCTCAGTCTGACCGTCTGTCTGAGGATGATAAGCGGTGCTCAAGTTTAACTTCGTTCCTAGCTCGACATGAAATGCTTCCCAGAATTTGCTAGTGAATATTGTATCTCTATCACTGACTATACTGAGCGGCACTCCATGCAGTCTAACTATTTCCCTGAAGTATATCTGCGCCAGACTCTGAGCAGTTCTATTTGATTTGACAGGTATAAAATGGGCGGTCTTCGTGAAGCGATCTACGATCACCCAAATACTGTCATTTCCTTTTCTGGTTCTGGGCAAACCATCAATGAAATCCATAGAAATATGTTCCCACTTCCAGCCAGGAACTTCTAGTGGTTGTAACAATCCAGCCAATTTCTGTTGATCACTTTTGACTAGCTGGCAAGTAGGGCATCGGCTGACATATAAAGAAATGTCCCTTTTCATCGACTTCCACCAGAAAGTGCGTTTGATGTCATTATACATTTTGCTTACTCCCGGATGGATACTGAGTTTTGACTTGTGGCATTCATCCAGTACTTCCTTTCGAAGTTCAGGAATGTTAGGGACACAGATTCGACCTTTGAGCCTTAAAATCCCATCGTTGTCAACTTGGAAACTCGAAGATTCGCCTTGTTGAATTATCCCTCTGATCTTCTGAATGAAGTGATCATCCTCCTGAAGAGCAGATATCTTATCTAGCAATGAAGTCGTGATAATAAAACTGGCGATCATTTCATTCTTTCGGCTTAACGCATCGGCCACGACATTGGCTTTTCCTGGAGTATATATAATTTCGAAGTCATATGCTGCAAGAAACTCCAGCCAACGTTGCTGTCTTAAATTCAAGTCTTTCTGAGTGAACAGATATTTCAACGACTGGTGATCTGTAAACAGTTCAAACCTCTCGCCCAGAAGATAGTGTCTCCAGATTTTCAAAGAGAATATGATAGCCAATAACTCAAGATCATGAGTTACATAGTTTTTTTCGTGCGGCTTCAGTTGACGGCTAGCATAAGCAATCACTTGACCTCTTTGCATTAACACTGCGCCAAGGCCTTCTCTAGAAGCATCAGTCCAGACTTTCAAATCTTGATTGCCATCGATGATGGTTAACACTGGAGCTGTCGTTAATCTTAACTTTAGTTCTTCGAAAGCCTCCTCACTTTCTTGAGTCCATTTGAATTTAGAATGCTTCTTTGTAAGCTTTGTTAAATGACCAGATATCTTCGAAAAGTTTTTAACGAACTTCCGGTAATAGCTAGCCAATCCGAGAAAACTGCGGACTTCAGTGGGAGTACTGGGCTGTTTCCAATTCTGAATAGCTGTGATTTTGCTTGGATCCACAGCGATTCCATCTTTCGATACGACATGGCCCAGAAATTTCACTTCATCTTGCCAGAATATACACTTGGAAAACTTGGCTTTTAATACATTCCGTCTCAGAATTTCTAGAACCTGTTCCAGATGCTTTTCATGTTCGGCCTTTGATTTAGAGAAGATTAGAATATCATCAATAAAAACCAAAACAAATTTGTTCAGTACTTCTCTGAAAACTCTGTTCATCAGATCGACGAAGTAAGCTGGAGCGTTACATAAGCCGAACGGCATTACTAACCACTCGTAGAATAAGTCGGGGCCTCTGAACGCTGTCATTGGAACACACTCTTCGGCAATTCGAAGTTGATGGAAACCTGTAGCTAGGTCCATTCGTGAGAATACTTGTGCTCCATTTAATCGATCCAACAAATCATCTATTCGCGGCAATGGATATTTATTCTTTATTGTCTGTTTGTTCAGATCACGATAATCCACACATAACCGTAGAGTACCGTCAGATTTCGGGACAAACACCACTGCTGCTCCCCAATCAGAGAAACTAGGCCTGATCAGACCTTTCCATACTAGCTGTCGTGTTTGATTGTCTAATTCCTCCTTCTCTTTCAAGGACATTCTTCGAATAGCGTGAACTACCGGCCTTGCATTGGGAATCAAAGCAATCTTGAAATCTATTTCTCTTTGCGGAGGTAAGCGAACAACTTCCTCGAACACATCCGCATAGTTTTTGACGACAGGAATGTCTTTGATGAGGTCAGGAATATTCTCTGTGATTTCAGGGATATTTTCTATTTGAGCTGGAGAAACATCGAGAGCTGACCAGAAATCTTTTCTATTTGAAGTCGGGCCTTCACATGGTATGGTTATATAATTCCCCGATTGGGCCTTTGCTTTAACCACTCTCTCGGCGCATTTAACTTCAGCTTCATATCGAGTTAGCCAATCCAATCCCAGAATAAGATCGAATTCATTAAAATTCATGACGATAGAGATAATAGGGAATTTATAGCAAGAAAAAGAGACAGGTACGGCACAAACCCAACTGAGATTGATGGAACCCCCAACTGGATTTTGCACCGTCATTGGTTCTTTGAGCTTTTTCAACCTCAGATCCAACTTCTTGACTGCACTCTTTGCAATAAAGCTTCGCGACGCGCCAGTGTCAAACAGTACTTTAACTGGAATATTTTTGACATTTAGCGTGCCTTCTAAAACATCAGACCTTTCCTGAGAAGACGAAGATGCAGGCACTTCTACCACTTCATTTACTTGCGCTGCTTTGGACTTCTTAAATTGCCTGCAGTCCTTCTCAAGGTGGCCAGTCCGACCGCATTCAACGCACTTTCTATTTTCTAGGAACTTGTCTTTGGATTTAAATTTATTCTTTCTTCGTTTCTTCAGAGGTCCACAGTTTATTGACAAATGCCCTTTCTGATGGCAGTTACTGCATACGGTGGTCGTTACGGGTTCTTCCTCAGCTCTGGCCCTTTTTGCCTTGGCACTGGGCTTCTTATTGACCTCTGACCTCGTACTGTTTTCAGGAATATCAGCTTCTGACTTTGCTATGTCACTAGAACTGACTTCTTCTTCGTCGCGCAACATTCCTTTCTTATGAAGATCTTCATACTGATAGGCCATATATATCATTTCAGAAAAAGGAAGCTTCACATGCCCCAATACCTTATTCTGGTATTTCCTTTGAAGCCCGTGAATAAATCTCATATTTTTCCTCTTCGGATTTTGAATTAAATGAGGAGCAAAGTGAGAAAGTTCATTGAATTTCTTATGATATTCGGGAATTGTCGTGTCTCCTTGTATTAGATAAGAAAATTCATCACATAGCCGTTCGGTTGCTTCGGGAGGAGTAAATCTTCCTAGGAAAATCACTTTAAATCTATCCCAGGTGATATCACCTTCTGGATTATCTTTGATGATTGTTTCCCACCAGATTAAAGCTTCTTCTTTGAGCGCCCAAGATGCTACTAACCTTTTCTGGTCATCTCTCAGCTGGATATGCTCAAAGATTTTTTCGACAGAACTCAACCAAGCTTGAGTTTGAATAATAGATTCATTGCCCGAGAATTTTTCTCCACCCAGATTTCGATATCTCTTGAATAGAGCCTCTAGATCGGGTTCTGAATTCCTTCTGTTTCTGGCACTCATTTTTCTAGTACTTCTGCAATTAGCAGATCAAGTGTCAGGTCACAGAAAAGAAAATTTAAAATATAGAAACACATACTTCAAGTGTAAATGTGTCTATCGAGGTGTAATCATTCTGCTTTACTCATACTAGGATATTACTGATCCTATCTGTATAGAGTTGCCCGTCCTAGAACACTACTGGTTCTATTTCTGACGAGTTCATTCAAATGTTATATTCCAGAACTAAGCTTAACCAAAGCTCTGATACCACGATGAGACGACCCGATTTCCCGTTCTCACGGAAACAAGGTTATCTTTGGAATATAACACAGAAACATATAATAGCAGAACAGAATTAAATAAATACACCAGATATGAACAACAAAATATACTGGATAAAATTAATCATCAGAGTTACACAGTATACAGGATCTTACTTAGTACAAATACAGTTCAGCTATACATAAGTGTCTACAGCGGAAATAAACAAAATATGTACAATAGGAGCTGAACAGCATAAAAAGAAATAAATGATAGAATCCATCTTCAGCTCCAGCTATCCAGAAAGAACCAGCTAAACCTGAATACAAGGCTGCCCGTGTAGAAAGAGGGGCACCCGAGTTTGAGAGTGAAACAAACTACGAGTCAGTCATGGGACTGGTATGAGAAATCTACTCAACACATATATAATTGGCTAATCACAGGACCACGCCACTTTCGTGGAACGGGTTTACTCCATTGGATTGCCAGTGCTTTAAAACAAATCTTTCTTTTAAACATCGCTATGCTTTTTATAAAAATGAAGCCATTATAAGACTCAGTTCCCATCACACAATGCAACGCAAACCGGAGGATAGAGTTTTACCTTATAATGGCCAAAATATGATTGATACGAATAAAACAAAGGCATTTGATATTATTGCTAGTGTTTATATGTTTCAAAACAATTTCAATCATAACTATCAATCATAGACGGCATGGGTACCATATATCATGTCGCCATATATATATACAATCAAAACCGCACGATGTCGTATTTGGAAATTGGATTTCCGTCATGAACCAAGGCAAAAGATAGTCCTTACCGAATTCGAGACGCTCTAGCCCGTGTCTCAGGATCAGAACGCATCGACCCTTGGAGCGACAGGGCCGGTCCACCGATGTGGATTAAGAATGCCTGAACACTACGTTTCCCCACCCTTTGGGGTGTAAACGAGCCAACGAATGACTCCATCGGACCCGGATCGTCCGATCAAACCGAGGCGCCTCGCAACAGCAACAACCACATAGGTGAAAAGTATATAAATGTCAGGGCTGGTAGGTCACTGACACCACCCTAGCTAGAAAGAAACGCAGGCCCTCCCTGAGGTCCTTCTCCCGTTTTAGGTTCATACCGGGGTGTGAGGCTCGCGAATTCACGTTATACACAAAGCTACGCCACACAGGCGGTGCTTTGATCATCACCACAAGACTTTGCTTTTCAACAGAAGCCCTGATCACTGCATCTTAGCATGCCACACAGGCAATTCACGCCATGCGATTGATGTCCATCGATATACAACCTCTGAGCTCGTACGTCTCAGAGAAGGGCGTTAAGCAAAAGAATAAATTCTCCGCCGCCAAACAGATGTATATTTAGCAGAGATCAATCAACACAGAATAAAATCCAATGTCAGACACACAGTCCATTTACAAGTCCGTTCTGGGTCTGAACGAAACCGGAGGCACTAAATACCTCGCAAACCCTTCGATCACCACTCACGCCTGAACGATCACCACTCATTATCCATATTTCGGGATGCCTCCCAATCAGGACCTCGGTTACCATCCAAACGAGGTGAAGATCTCCGGTCTTCGACCATCGTCTTCATCTTCGAATTTCAATCGTCGGTCGATTATTCGAAATGAGAATTAACTCGGCCTTTCCAAATAATTCACGTATATTTAGAATTTCAAATCGATTTATTTCAATGGTTAAATTATTCGACAACACCAATTGTGTTCTTTAATGTAATTTTCACACCAAACACATTCAACCATCAAAAGCCACACAAATCAAGTAAATTCAGTTTATTTCCATTCCATATCGCTTATGGTATTTTATAACTATTTATCGCTATTTTTATTTATTTTAAAATAGCTATTTTATTCAAAACGACGCTTCGGGCCATAAGGCGGCCGTGGCGCTGTTTTTCTTCAGATTTGATTTAAACATTTCTGAAAATCTAACCGTTGGATCTTCACAAAATTTACATCATTAGAAAGGTCTTTTCAAAACGAACCCAACGGTTCCAGTTTCGGGAAAATCCGACGGTCGGATCTCCCGGTACAATCGTTTGAATTTTCGATTTCAAAATACGAACTGCAGCGTCGTTATTCGATTAAATATAATTATATTTATATATATAAATAAATATAATCGTTTCTGGCGCTGTTTTTCTTCAGATTTGAATTAAACATTCCAGACAATCCAACCGTTGGATTTCTACAAAGTTGGTGCCGTTGGGAAGATATTTCCAAGGCGAACCCGACGGTTGAGGTTTCGGGAAAATCCAATGGTCGGATTTCCCGCACTAGTCGTTTGAAATCACGGTTTCAAAATACGAACTGCACGGCCTCGTTTCGTTTTAATTTTATTTATATTTATATATTTATATAAATATAGTTCATTCAAGGATTTCTATATCGTTTTCACTTCAAAAAAATTTCTAACACCTTAAATTTTGGAAAAATTTCGCCATAACCTCCCCTGTACCGGGAGCGTCGGGAAATCGCAAATAGCGTTCCCGGTCCTTCTAATCTCAAAAAGAAAAAGAAGAAGCCAAGCGGCTAGCCAACAGGCTCAAAATCATCACCCAAACAAATCAGTAAATGTGTACCTATTTGTCGGGCACAAAATTTTATTCCTCTTCTCTAGCCCCTTTGCTATAACCTGTTCAATGAATATTGCATGTACATATATATACAGTTCATATCATTTTTCAATTCTATTCAACTTCATATTTGATTTCTATTTGGTTTAAAAACTCCATTCATTCTAATGTTACATAAATAGATGCAAATCATTTCATTAGCTAATTAATGAATATTTCAACTCATATATGTTTATTTTGAACAAGTGGCTATTTTTAACACTTCACATTTCAACGATTTATGCATACAATAAAAATGTGATTTTTATTGTAAAACAATTCATTTCAAAACACTATTTTTCTATATAGTTCATATAGTCGACAAAAGGTGATTTTTATTATCAAACAATTTATTTCAAAATATGAATACCATTCAACACATGAATTTCTAAACAACGGATGAATATCAATTCAACACATGAATGTTTTCAATAGCTTTTATATATAGATAAAAATGTGATTTTTATTATCGAACAATTTATTTCAAAATATGAATACCATTCAACACATGAATTTCTAAACAACGAATGAATATCAATTCAACACATGAATGTTTTCAATAGCTTTTATATATAGATAAAAATGTGATTTTTATTATCGAACAATTTATTTCAAAATATGAATACCATTCAACACATGAATTTCTAAACAACGAATGAATATCAATTCAACACATGAATGTTTTCTATACAATGAATAAATATAGTTTAAGCATATGAAAATAATTCAAACACACAAATATTATTCAAAATTTCGGCAGCATAACGGCAGGGTAGTTACACCGGCACCGTCCCTAGTACGGCTCCTCGCTCTACCTTAAAACCTCGCGGTTTTTGACAATGGGAATCATGCATCTAGTTCGCACGCAGGCGGCATGTATATATTTATTTCATTTCCACAAACTAATCCTATGTGGTTTCAACCAAATATTTCACAACCACAAATGGGTATTTTTCAACCACAATCAACCAATATCAGTCGCAAACAATCCCAAACAATCATTCAATTTTCACAACAATTTCAACCAATAAATATCGTCCATGGTTTGTGGACGAGGGGCGTATATATATATATATATATATATATATATATATTTATATATAGCAATTCACTTTTACTTCACACGTATATATATATAAATTTTAAATCAGAAATCTCACCAATAGCTATCCAACTGCACGACACTTCACTTATAGAAATCTTCGCCTATTTGTCGCTTTCACCCGTATTCTCTGCATATGTAAAAATAGAATTTTTACTACGCTATTCAATATATAAAAATATGATTTTTACTTTTGCTCTCAACATATAAAAATATAATTTTTACTGTTGAAAGAAATCAGTTTTCAACCTTTCAAGAAAACCAGTTTTTATATTTTTATAAATCACAGTTTTTATACTTTTTATAAATCAGTTTTATTATTTCATAAAAATTGCAGTTTTAACTTAATAAAAATTTCAGTTTTAACTTAACAAAAATTTCAGTTTTTCTTTTACTAAAAAAAATCAGTTTTTCTTTTATTAAAATCTTTTATTAAAAATCAGTTTTAAATTTTTAAAACCTAAATCAGTTTTTATCTTTATTTAGAAAACAGTTTTTTACTTTATTTTTAAAACAGTTTTTATTTTATTTTATTAAAACAGTTTTACAGATTAAAATAAAATAAAATAAAAAAGAAAATAAAATACATATATAAAAAAAAAAAAAAACGCTCACCGAACTGCGAAGAAGGGGAGGGGAAAGAAGAGGTCGTCGGCGGCTTCCAGGGGCTCGCGGTGGCTTCGCGATGGGATTCGACGGGGGGGGGGGGGGGCTAATCGGTGTCGCGGTGCTTCGATCAAGGGAGGAGGGCGAGGCCTTCGTGGTGGTTGGGTCTTCGATCGGCGTCGAGGTCAGTGGGGCGGAGCGGTGGGAGGTTGGTGGTTCGGCGGTGGCTCGGCGATCGTCTTAGGGTTCTCTTTTTTTTTTTTTTTTTTTTTGTTTAACTGAAGAATGAAATCGGGGGGGGGGCCAGGAAGAAGATAAAGGGGAGGGAGGAATGAAAATTAATTTTTTTTTTATTATTATTTTATTATTTAAATTTGCAAAAGGGTTGACTTTTACACACGACCTCGAAACGAGGCCCACCGCCTGTCGCCCATAGCGTTTTACCCTCATTCCGAACACAATGGGATATGTATCGCAAGCTGATTTGATCGTTACAATCAGTTTCCTTTTGAATTTTCATTTAAATCACTATATTGAATTTTAAACGTACATTTCAAATTACCGGGGTCACATACTAACTAGAAAAATTCCAGAAAAATATTTTCTAGCTTCGTATCGACGATACGGTCCTAACAAAACTAGTTTCGTCGAATTCTGAGACCGTTTGAAAAATGGCCAATTTCCAGTCGATTAAATTCAACAGAAACTGGTCAAACGCGTTTTCCTTTGCCACGCTCACATATTGATTCGAAAAATTATGAAATTTGAAACCTAGCAATAACCTGACACTGCGGATCTAACAAAAGTGGTTTCGTCGAAATCCGAGGTCGTATGCAAAATGTCCATTTTTAAGGGCCTGAATTCCATAGCGACTATTCATAATTTTCAACTGGACATATCTTTTGATTCCCGCTATCAAATTTCGATTGGTCGGATTCGTTAGAAAGTTATTCACTAACAGATTCTAATGTTTTTGGTTTCACTAAAATCCGGATTGTTTTGCACCCGGTATATTCAATTGAAGTTTGAAATCGAATTATCGAACTACCGCGCCATTTTCAATTCTATATATAATTATAATTAATTATATTGGTTTTCAAATGTCGATTCAAACTCAGTTTTCATCGCCATTGTTTAAAATATTTATTTTAAATATTTAAAATCCATTATTTTAGCCAATTTAAAATTTTTAAATTGGTTCAGATTTTCTGGGTCGTTACAACTTTCCTCGCATATCCATCGATCTCCAAGTACGTCTGGATGACCACCAACTGATTCCCTCATCTTGGGTGTACAGCAAAATCAAGATCATCAATAATCACACAAACGATGTGGAGACTTCCGGTCTTCAACCATTGTCTTCCTCTTCGACATATCATTGAATCGGTTATTCAGAATGGGTATAAACCCGGCCTTTCTGAATAACCCGCGTATATAATAAACAAGTGTTACACAAACACAACATACGCCTCATTCCAATTCAGCAGTCACTAACCGTAAATTAGTAAGAGAACAATTCCCCAAATATTAACCCCGAATGCCGAAACCAACATCAGATCAATACCTAGGAAACCATTCAACTTAACTGATCCCCAGTTAGTTCCTAAATTTCACGTTCTTAGGGAAAGGTTCCCATTAATTTTATCAAAGATAAATTCTTTAAAATTTATTCTTTAAACTTCCTTTGGATATCATTTCAAACCAAATTATGGTTTTCCAAACTAGTCGGGATTAGCGAACCACACCGAAGTAATTATTTATTTTATTTCCCAATCCCAACCTATTTATCCCATGATGCAAAACTGGTAATACTCCATATCTAACACCACGGTCTTATCGGTAAAATTAATTACCATTTCACGTTCAAATCTATTTAAAGATTTAACTATCGCTTTGGAGCACAACTGGTGATACTCCGTTCTCGATCACTTTCCAAATTTGATAATTTAAATTATCAATTCACATTTCAATCTAATTACAGATCCATTAAGACTCCTTTTACAGGGTTAAAGAACTAATGTCATTTAAAACACAGTTCACGATAAACCCAAATCACATTCTATTTATTATCGGGTTAAAGAACAAGTGTTATTTAAAACACCGTTCATGATAAACCCACAAATCAATTCTAATTCAATTCCAATTAAATATATTAGAAATTTTGGTTATTTAAAACCCATTTCAAATCCAATTTATTTATTTAAAAATAATTGGGTTTTAATTTTAGTTCAAAACTAGTTTATTTTGATAAAAATATGTTTTTATCTTTACAAAGGTGGGATTTTTCATCCCAGTTCTTCCCAAATCGTTCATTATGATTTTACACAATTTATTGATATTTTTGATAATTTTATCAAAGGCCCGTACAGTCGATTTCCAATAACGGCCATCGAACTGCACTTACAACGACCTTTTCAGAAATTGATTTGGACATATCTCCAAATCCAACCGTTAGATTTTAAATTTCTAATATTCATTGGAAAGCTCTTTTCGATACGAACCAAACGGTTCTTGTTTTAGGAGAATCCGACGGTCGGATCTCCCGTAATATCCATTCGAAGTCAATGGTCGAAATTCACGAACTGCCGCGGCGCGGCGCGTTCTATTCAGGCCATTATATATATATAATATATATATATTATATATATTTCATCGATTTCCTTTTTAAAACGAATTTTATAAATCGTTTTAAATTCGTTTCAAAAACAATTTCAACTTTCATTTCAAATTCAAATCAAAATTGAATTTTTCCCTATAAATTCGTTTTAAATTCATTTCAAATTAATTTTAATTCAAATCGATTTTTAATTCAATTTCAGTTCGTTTTCAATTCAAAACGTTCGTTTTCAATTCAAATCGTTCGATTTCAATTCAAATTCATTCTATATTCAATTCAATTCAAATTCATTTTATATTCGATTCAATTCGAATTCATTTTATATTCGATTCTATTCGAATTCATTTTATATTCGATTCTTAAATCCCTTTTCAATATTCATTATAAAAACGAATATAATCGGTACAAATATCGTTCGCGTCAAAATAGCGCATCTCTACTCAACACGGCTTTATATTTTTCAATAACTTCATTATCCTATTCAACAAATGAATATTCTATTCAACACATGAATCTATATTTCTTTTAATACATGACTAATCTCAACAAATGAGTACTTTCAACACGTGACTATTTTTGGTATTTAATATATTTTATAAAATTATGATTTCTATCGTTTAATTTCTAATTAGACTCCAACCGTAAATTAGTAAGAGAGCGATTCCCTAAGCATTAACCCCGAAGGCCGAAACCAACATCAGACCAATACCCAGGAGACCACTCATCTTATCTATTTTCCAGTTAGTTTCTAATTTTATATATGATAAAGTTGTAAATTTTATTGTTAAAATATTTCGTTCAACACATGACTAATCTCAACGAATGATTACTGTCAACGCATGAATCTATATTTTATAATATTCTTTATTTTCCCAATTGGAATGAGGCCCAATCAATTACCATATAATGTTAATTATATGGATTACATACAACATATGTATATAATAGCAACGATACATAATTAACCATCATCCAAAGTGCACCACACAACTGCATAAGCATCAAATATAAATAATTAACGCTCACACAGTCTGTCGACCAATCGATCGACATACAACTAAATAATTGGGATTAGTGTATGCCAAATCTCATCCCAACACCCGTGCGGGGTTTCAAACAATCAAAACACAAATTTTATTTGTGCAGTTGGGCGATGTGTAAAATTTATCGTCCCAATCAATGTCAGTCAAATGTGTGTATATAAACAAATCGTCCGATTTGTTTATATTTATTTCAATTTAAATACACGTTAAAATTCTATTTTCAACTATAAAATATTTTTAACTATATAAATATTTTATTTCATTTCACATCACACAATCAACTACACATCAAAATCAGACAAACAAGCATACAAGCCGTCCATGGTCTGTGGACGACGGGTGTCGGGTGCTGCTAAGCACCGTCTGCATCCTAGTATATATTTTTAACTAGAAAAAGAAAATCAAAGGTGAGAAGTTCTCACCGACTAGCTAATCCAATACCACGACTCTTCCTATGTAGAAATCTTTGTCGTGCTCGCCTTTTATCACTTTCATTGTTTGTAGCCACTACATATATAAAAATCACATTTTTATATTGTTACTATATAGATAAAAATTCTATTTTTACATCGCTACTGTATAAATAAAAATTCTATTTTTACATCGGTGTTCATATAATAAAGATTATATTTTTATCACGCTATTCTCTATATAAAAAATATATTTTTATATCTACTTCTAATACAAGGATCGAATTTTTATATCTCGGCCTCATATGTAAAAATCACCGCTTTACAACGCTACTTCCATGATAAAAATTATATTTTTATCTTGCTAGAAATATAATATAAATTATATTCTTATTACTCTACATGAATGAAAATCATATTTTTATATCTCCTACACAATAAAGATTGAATTTTTATTTCAACGCTATAAAAAACACATTTTTACAACATATATATAATAAAGATCAGATTTTTCTCTCGCCATTCTCTATATAAAGATTTTGCCTTTTCAAATATAAAGATTTCTTATTCTATCTAAAATATAAAAATCATATTTTTTATAAATAAAAATATAATCTTTTCACTTTTATAACGACATCTACATAACAAAAATCCTATCTTTCTATTTTTAAAAATCTAAACTCTCCTTAAAGATTCAAACTTAACTTCTATATAAAAATAATTCAAACTTTACATCATTTTAAAGATCTAACCCTTTTTACTTTTTAAAAATATAATCTTTATATTTTTAAAAATGTAAACTTTATATTGATAACAATCGAAACTTTTCATATTTAAAATCCCGCCCTTCTAGCTACAAAAATCATTTCTTTATAACGCTATAGTATATATATAAAAACTGATTTTAATTTATGCTAAAAACCCGATTTTTATATTTATAAAAAAAATCACATAAGCTGTAACGACCCAAGAATTTCAGCTCCGAAAATCGACGTGAATACCTTACCATATCTCATGCCGACCTTCCAACATCGAAAACACCGAAACGTTAAGGAAAGAAATTAGAGGGTGAGATAAGAAAGAAAGAAATTAAAGAATAGAAGAAGAAGAAGAACACAACACAGAGTCTCACATCGCAACAGACAAAATATAATATAGAAATAAATCTTTATTGAGAGCTTTAGATAAAACTTACAATCATCAGAGTACATCAACACACCTGGACAGTTATAATAATCTGCCCTTATACAACACAGGGGAATAATCACTAAATATGTCTGGACTTCCCCAGCACGCCTTTCGTAGTGTTCAAAAATCTCAACCTGCAAACCCGGGCTAACCCGAGCATTTACAAAATACCCGGTCAGTCTGGTGAACCAAAGTGAGATAAACTCACACAGTATAAAGGGTAAATCAACCAATCATGATTTTAAAGTTCAATTTTTTTTAAAAGAAAAGGATAATCGTAAGACCGAATCCACACATAAACACGGACGGTTTTTACCTTACGATAACCCAAAACAATTTTGAAACCAACATCTTTTCTGATATTATAATAATGTCTAAATACAAGTAAATAACAATCTAGTGGAACGCTTGCATCTCACGCTCCACATATATAGTATACAATCAAAACCGCGGGCGCTTATTGGAGATTGGATTCCAACTTTGACAATGTATGGGACCACCTACCGATCGTGTATCTCTAGAGACGAATACACTGGGTTCAACAAGAACGTCTTGCAACTCGGCCCACACATGACCGACCACTCATTTCTCTTGAGTGTATCGAATGTATATCACCAACGGTTGGACTCAAACCACCGTTTCCCGAATGGGCAGAATCGATAGAGTAAGAAACAAAAGGAATTTCTCTAGATAGGTGATTATACATCCTAATGGGAGCGACCCACATAGCCATGCTGCCTGCCCGATTTTTGTCATCTCCCGGTTGATGAGGCTTGAGTCTAGAATTCATCTCTTCGAACATCTGGCCATTATTCACTTTGAATGCCACATCGTCAGATCCGTCAAATCACTAATTGACGGCCACAAAAATATTCTGCAGCTGACAGAAGTGTGTTTGTAAAAATCAATGTACGTGATTCTTAGGAAATACTCTGTCAGACACTCGTCCATACAAGTCATTCAGGAATAGGATGAACTGAAGGCACCCTCCTACTGCATCCCAGGAATCACCCTACAGATCAGTAGCGAGAAGTCCTTGTAATCCGTAGATTCCAATCACGACAGAATCACTGTCGAAATATCTCCGGCCGCTAAACCGGAGAAATTCAATCAGTAGTCCTTCTGCTCACGAAGATCAACGGTCTTCCATTGCTCCATCTTCGATAATCTTCTTACACGTATTCGCTGGTTGTAATGGTTTTCGAATCTATATTCGATCCCGGTCTTTCCGTACCAACGATTGTATGGGTAAGGTTTGATAGTCGGTGATTTAACTATCAAATAAATAATTGTGTGAATGACATGAGTTTACCAGTTCAACACCAACACCACATGGCCTCTTTAATTCAAAACGGTTAACGATAGTTAATCTCTAACCCTTAAATATTTCAAATATACTTACTTGAAGTAAGGTTCTTATCTTAACCATCTCATTTTCATGTTTATGAAAATATTCTATAATCATATTCAATCCTTTCTTCGGCTATCATTTCAAACCCATTTACTTTTTATTAACCACATTGGAAAATGACTTACCTTACTTCAAGTGAAAACAACGTTATAACATCTTCTTTATTTCATCACTTGAAAATAACCAACTATTATTCTCTTAGTATAAATTATTCTCAATACTTTACCTTTTTTCCAATTTCCTTTAACCTTGGAAATACTAATTTAACTTTCTTATTACACACTAATATCATCCTCAGATAATCCCGAGGTCGTTCAAGTTGGGGTATTTATTTACCTCTCAGACCTTGATCAACAACGGTCTTACCTTCAGATAACATCAGTTGTAACTCCAACCAGATATTTATTCTAATCTCAAATACACTTCCCTTAGCTATTTTGTTGAGAAAAACTTATTATCTTTTGAATCCTCCTTTACGAATATAACCATAAATTCTTAATCCATCGATTAAGAAAATTATTTCATAGACCATCACGTTTCACTTTTACCTTTCTAAACGATACTTCTTATCACTTGGATTTTGTTAAAATCCTATTTCTTACCACATCACCTTTAAGCATTTCTCTTAAAGCCTTATTTCATAAATTTCCCTTAATTCCCTTATTAAATAACATTTGTAAATCCTTTATACCTCAATTCTTTTTATAATTTTCATTTATAAAACCATGGTCCTGTATAACCCTTTATTTATCACTTTCCTTTATAAAATCATTTAAAACCCAATTATAAACTCATTTAATAACTAATAAATATTTATTTGCTTTTACAAACTTTAATTCAAATAATAGGTTTAAAAATCCATTTTTCAGTTATAAAATAAATTTTAAAACTTTATCTCATCGATTTACCTGACGGTAGATCGATATTTAAAAACGGTTAATTCATAGGCCATGTACTGCCAATCACTCAACCAATAATACCCATTGGTTTAAATCAAACAAATGGTGAATTTCAGGTCAATATTCAACCATCTAATCAAACAGTTCAATATTGGTCTCATAACAGTCTATAGCGATAATTCAATATCAAACACAACAATCAATCAACCAATTCATTTATTAAAACACGTTTATCTCATAAACGTGACCAATAAGGTAACTTACCTCAATTGGAACCAATCGTTAAAAATAACGATTTGGGTTTCATTGAAATTAAACGACGTTTAATCTCATTAGTTCAAACAATAACTGAATATATATCAGCAATCAGTCAATCACTAGCAATCATAGCACACAAAAATTAAAAACCCAACTTATAAAATATAAGCGGGAAATAACTGAGTGAGTTTAACTCACCTTGATTTGTTTCCGTCGTTAAATCAGCTCATTTCAGTTAAATTAAATAGCGTTTAATTTAACTGAAAAATCCAACTGCTATCTGCCCTGCCTAGTCCTTATCCATCGCGTAGTACTCAGCTTCACGGTCCCGACGTTTTTCGTTTCGTCGAATTCTGATCACATTTGCTTTTGAAATTAATATTTGAATTTTTATAAACCATTTAAACTAAGCAAACTTAAAATAAAATAAAAATTGGGCCTTACTGATCTCGTTTCAGCCCATTACCACTTTAAACCCACCCGCACCACTCCTTAACCCTCAAAACCACCCGATCCCTACCATCCCTCAAACCCTCAGCCCATTATCATTTCTTCAAAAGAAATCCGCCGCCACAAAAAGATTGGAGCAACCGAAACCCTAGATGCCGAAACCTCTTCCTCGTCGAACCCTTCTGGCTTCCACCTACGGTCGCTTCGCCACAACTCGGTGTCCCTGATCTCTTCCAGCAACTATGGCGCCACCCCCAAATTCCAAAAAGATAAGTATTTTGACACTATTTCAGTTTTAGTTTCCTTTTTTTTTATTACTCGGTTTCAAATTGATTGTGTTCTGAAATGGGGTGCATGGCCTATATTTATACTTGCGGTATACTGTGATTTCGAATCATAGGGTTCTAAGACTTAGTTGTTCCTAGATTTTAGGCGTTTACTTTCTTATTTCAGCTGTAGGCATGTGATCGAATTTATTTTGTGACAGAAACTTGGTTTTGGTGATGTTCAATAGTGAGGACTACGGATTTATGATGGATTTTCTGTGTTGTCTTGGTCAGAAATGAACTATCCCTATGTAGATTTTGTGAACTGTATATGCTTCATTCGCATTGTCAATTCATTTTGAAATTCAGATCCCTTTCATGTTTGACACCTTGGTTCAGTTATATAGATTTGGTACGGCTATGTGTATTGTCAATTCAGATTTGAAATTTGCATTGAGTTGTCTGTGTAACCATTTAATGGTTTATTTGGGTTTCCCGATTTAGAACTGATGTATATTTATGGCAGATCAGGATTTTCTTACATGAGATTTCCTAACTACAGTTGTATATTAGCTTTTCCTATTACTGATTTATAGCTATAGCTTTACTGTTCCATGTGGTATTTTTTC
This sequence comes from Allium sativum, assembly GCA_030737875.1. Classification (NCBI taxonomy): domain Eukaryota; kingdom Viridiplantae; phylum Streptophyta; class Magnoliopsida; order Asparagales; family Amaryllidaceae; genus Allium; species Allium sativum. The sequence goes on along the minus strand of CM060925.1, from coordinate 296,454,242 downwards.
TGATTCGAAATCTTCAGCTCTATCTACATTTATTATTAGTTTTTAATAGTTGTATTTTTTTTCCTCTCCTTTCAGGTTAAATCTACTGGTGATGAAGACATGATGTAGTAAAGAGATCTTGCCTTAGATTTTCTTTTATTTTATGTATGAAACAGTGACTGAATATTGAGATTTTTCTGTATACATTTGGTGGAGTAAATACATTCTGTTTTCCTCTCTGCTTCTTTACTGTTTTTGATTTCTTTTTGTATTGGGAATTTCATTCTTACTGTTTGGTGAAGGAACAATACATATTGATATTGGAAATCGAAATGAACTGTTGTGCCGCGTTTTTGAGTTGTGTATTCTACTTAGAAAAGATGCCATCAAGTAAATTTTAATAGATTAGCTGATGCCTGGCTAGAAAGAAATGGAATTGAGGTCTTTCATGTTTTATTTTATTTTAGTTAACTTGCATTTGAAATCTTGGTTATACATATATATATATATATATATATATTTAGCTGCTCATTTTCTTGCAATGGTTACGATTATTAGCTTTTTGTTGAAACCGTGATTATATGGCAATAACTCTCGTATAAGTTCTGATCGTGTATATATATATTTAGCTCGACTATTTTAAAACTTATAAAATATTTATAAAATTCAAATAGGTGAAATCAAATAAAAATAACTTGATAAAATCGAGTATATTCAAATGGAATATCGTATAGCAACAAATAAGACCAAGATAGATTTTCAAACTCGATATTCAAAATTTTGAGTTGAATCGTATATAAATCCTTATTTAATTTATTAAATAAACGTCGTCGTTTATAAACAGTTTCCATAGCGACTATTTCAAAATTTTAACTGGACATAACTAACAAATTATAACATGAAATCTCGATTTTTCTCTTTCATATGAAAAATATAATCAAATCGACTCAAACGTTTCCGGTTTCACAGAATTTCGACTTAAAACGAATTCTGCATATTCAGTTAAAGTTCAGAACGAAATTTACGAACTACCGAGCCATTTCTAGTTTGTTTATAATATAATTATAAATTAAATGTTCTGACGTCGTTTTTATAACGAATATATTTATATAATTCAATATAAATCACATTTAAATCACTTTAAATCGCTCGCTTACCTTATACTGCAAATTCGACATTTTCCCAATATCTTGAAAATAAGATATTATTATATTATTAATGTAGTTTAAATATTCAAATTAATATGGTTAAATCCAATTATTTAAACTCAAATAAATATTTTAAATAGATAAAATATTTCAAATAAATGATCAGAAAAATACGGGATATTACATTCTTCCCCCCTTAAAATAATTTCGTCCTCGAAATTGCTAAGGTAAGGAAAAGGTTGCAAATCCCATTAACTTTAAAAATATATTTTATTTTCAAAGTAAAACCAATTTATTTTGGGTAAAACAAAATTATCGAAAAACAAAAATTAAAACCCCAAATTTTTTATTTTCGCGAAGGCGTACCATTTTCGAGCGTGATGGAGTCTACTACTCAATTTACGTGCAACTTACGCCTTCAAACTCAATCTTCATAGTCCTCTGGCTCCTGTACTTAACTTGATTCATTACATATATGAAATATTTAAGTAATGCTTCCTTTTCCTCTGGGTTTCAGTTTATTTAACTCTTTATCAACCCGTGGATGAAATATATTCAACTAGTCTAATAAGCACACAAAAATCAACCAACAACCAAGGCGCAACAACCCAATCAAATCAACTAAGTTCACATCCAATATTATTATTTAATTTAATTCAACATACTTGAATATCAACCAATTTATATTCAATTTAATTATATTGTTCATTAAATTTCCAAATTCGAATTAACTTTATCTAATTACCACATTATCTCTTAATTTAATTTCAATATGAAAATTATTTAATTCGATTTCACTTAACTTAATTGAGTTCCAATCCAAAATTTTAACCAAATTTTGAATTTTAAAAAAAATCACACACAATATCTCAATAATTCCACGATTTATTTCTTTTCTATACAAAAATCTATTTTGGGTAAAATTATTTCATTTACCCTCTTTTCAAAACAATATTATATTGATTACCAGTTCAACGCTTTTCAACACTTGAACCGAGCAAACAACACAATACAAAACATTTATATAAAAAATTTACAAATACGCTCTCATATATATACACTCAAACTCAATCTAGGGTGTTATTAATCCCATCTCTATCGAGTTACGCTACAGAGCCAAGGTTATCACTAAACGAATAGCTCTGATACCAACTATAACGACCCAAGAATTTCGGCTCCGAAAATCGACATGAATACCTTACCATATCTCATGCCGACCTTCCAACATCGAAAACACCGGAACGTTAAGGAAAGAAATTAGAGGGTGAGATAAGAAAGAAAGAAAGAAATTTAAGAATAGAAGAAGAAGAAGAATACAACACAGAGTCTCACATCGCAACGGACAAAATATAATATAGAAATAAATCTTTATTGAGAGCTTTAGATAAAACTTACAATCATCAGAGTACATCAACACACCTGGACAGTTATAATAATCTGCCCTTATACAACACAGCGGAATAATCATTAAATATGTCTGGACTTCCCCAGCACGCCTTTTGTAGTATTCAATAACCTGAACCTACAAACCCGGGCTAACCCGAGCATTTACAAAATACCGGGTCAGTCTGGTGAACCAGAGTGGGACAAACTCGCACAGTATAAAGGGTAAATCATCAAATTATGATTTTAAAGTTCAATTTTTTTTTAAAGAAAAGGATAATCGTAAGACCGAATCTACACATAAACACGGACGGTTTTTACCTTACGATAACCCAAAACAGTTTTGAAACCAACATCTTTTCTGATATTATAATAATGTCTAAATACAAGTAAATAACAGTCTAGTGGAACGCTTGCATTTCACGCTCCACATATATAGTATACAATCAAAACCGCGGGCGCTTATTGGAGATTGGATTCCAACTTTGACAAGGTATGGGACCACCTGTCGATCGTGTATCTCTAGAAACGATTACACTGGGTTCAACAAGAACGTCTTGCAACCCGGCCCACACGTGACCGATCACTCATTTCTCTTGAGTGTATCAAATGTATATCACCAACGGTTGGACTCAAACCACCGTTTCCCGAATGGGCAAAATCGATAGAGTAAGAAACAAAAGGAATTTCTCTAGATAGGTGATTATACATCCTAATGGGAGCGACCCACATAGCCATGCTGCCTGCCCGATTTTTGTCATCTCCTGGTTGATGAGGCTTGAGTCTAGAATTCATCTCTTCGAACATCTGGCCATTATTCACTTTGAATGCCACATCGTCAGATCCATCAAATCACTAATTGACGTCTATAAAAATATTCTGCAGTTGACAGAAGTATGTTTGTAAAAATCAATGTACGTGATTCTTAGGAAATACTCTCTCAGACACTCGTCCATACAAGTCATCCAGGAGCAGGATGAACCAAAGGCACCCTCCTACTGCATCCCAGGAATCACCCTACAGATCAGTAGTGAGAAGTCCTTGAAATCCGTATATTCCAATCATGACAGAATCACTGTCGAAATATCTCCGGCCGCTAAACCAGAGAAATTCAATCAGTAGTCCTTCCGCTCACAAAGATCAACGGTCTTCCATTGCTCCATCTTCGATAATCTTCTTACACGTATTCGCTGGTTGTAATAGTTTTCGAATCTATATTCGATCTCGGTCTTTCCGTACCAACGATCGTATGGGTAAGGTTTGATAGTCGGTGATTTAACTATCAAATAAATAATTGTGTGAATGACATGAGTTTACCAGTTCAGCACCAACACCACATGGCCTCTTTAATTCAAAACGGTTAACAATAGTTAATCTCTAACCCTTAAACATTTCAAATATACTTACTTGAAGTAAGGTTCTTATCTTAACCATCTCATTTTCATGTTTATGAAAATATTCTATAATCATATTCAATCCTTTTTTCGGCTATCGTTTCAAACCCATTTACTTTTTATTAACCACATTGGAAAATGACTTACCTTACTTCAAGTGAAAACAACGTTATAACATCTTCTTTATTTCACCACTTGAAAATAACCAACTATTATTCTCTTAGTATAAATTATTCTCAAAACTTTACTTTTTTTTCCAATTTCCTTTAACCTTGGAAATACCAATTTAACTTTCCTATTACACACTAATATCATCCTCAGATAATCCTGAGGTCGTTCAAGTTGGGGTATTTATTTACCTCTCAGACCTTGATCAACAACGGTCTTACCTTCAGATAACATCAGTTGTAACTCCAACCAGATATTTATTCTAATCTCAAATACACTTCCCTTAGCTATTTTGTTGAGAAAAACTTATTATCTTTTGAACCCTCCTTTTCGAATATAACCATAAATTCTTAATCCATCAATTAAGAAAATTATTTTATAAACCATCATGTTTCTCTTTTACCTTTCTAAATGATACTTCTTATCACTTGGATTTTGTTAAAATCCTATTTCTTACCACATCACCTTTAAGCATTTCTCTTAAAGCCTTATTTCATAAATTTCCCTTAATTCCCTTATTAAATAACATTTGTAAATCCTTTATACCTCAATTCTTTTTATAAATTTCATTTATAAAACCATGGTCCTGTATAACCCTTTATTTATCACTTTCCTTTATAAAATCATTTAAAACCCAATTATAAACTCAATTAATAAATAATAAATATTTATTTGCTTTTACAAACTTTAATGCAAATAATAGGTTTAAAAATCCATTTTTCAGTTATAAAATAAATTTTATAACTTTATCTCGTCGATTTACCTGACGGTAGATCGATATTTAAAAACGGTTAATTCATAGGCCATGTGCTGCCAATCACTCAACCAATAATACCCATTGGTTTAAATCGAACAAATGGTGAATTTCAGGTCAATATTCAACCATCTAATCAAACAGTTCAATACTGGTCTCATAACAGTCTATAGCGATAATTCAATATCAAACACAACAATCAATCAACCAATTCATTTATTAAAACACAATTTATCTCATAAACGTGACCAATAAGGTAACTTACCTCAATTAGAACCAATCGTTAAAAATAACGATTTGGGTTTCACTGAAATTAAACGACGTTTAATCTCATTAATTCAAACAATAACTGAATATATATCATCAATCAATCAATCACTAGCAATCATAGCACACAAAAATTAAAAACCCAACTTATAAAATATAAGCAGGAAATAACTGAGTGAGTTTAACTCACCTTGATTTGTTTCCGTCGTTAAATCAGCTCGTTTCAGTTAAATTAAATAGCGTTTAATTTAACTGAAAAATCCAGCTGTTGTCTGCCCTGCCTAGTCCCTATCCATCGCGTAGTACTCATCTTCATAGTCCCGACGTTTTTCGTTTCGTCGAATTATGATCACATTTGCTTTCGAAATTAATATTTGAATTTTTATAAACCATTTGAACTAAGCAAAATTAAAATAAAATAAAAATTGGGCCTTACTGATCTCGTTCAGCCCATTACCACTTTAAACCCACCCACACCACTCCTTAATCCTCAAAACCACCTGATCCCTACCATCCCTCAAACCCTCAGCCCATTATCATTTCTTCAAAAGAAATCTGCCGCCATAAAATATTGGAGCAACCGAAACCCTAGATGCTGAAACCCCTTCCTTGTCGAACCCTTCTAGCTTCCACCTATGGTCGCTTCGCCACAACCCGATGTCCCTGATCTCTTCCAGCAACTATGGCGCCACCCCCAAATTACAAAAGCTAAGTATTTTGACACGATTTCAGTTTTAGTTTCCTTATGTTTTTTTTTTTTATTACTCGGTTTCGAATTGGTTGTGTTCTAAAATGGGGTGCATGGCCTATATTTATACTTGCGGTATACTGTGATTTCGAATCATAGGGTTCTTAGACTTAGTTGTTCCTATATTTTAGGCGTTTACTTTCTTATTTCAGCTGTAGGCATGTGATCGAATTTATTTTGTGACAGAAACTTGGTTTTGGTGATGTTCAATAGTGAGGACTACTGATTTATGATGGATTTTCTGTGTTGTCTTGGTCAAAATTGAACTATCCCTATGTAGATTTTGTGAACTGTATATGCTTCATTCGCATTGCCAATTCATTTTGAAATTCAGATCCCTTTCCTATTTGAAACCTTGGTTCAATTATATAGATTTGGTACGGCTATGTGTATTGTCAATTCAGATTTGAAATTTGCATTGAGTTGTCTGTGTAACCATTTAATGGTTTATTTGGGTTTCCCGATTTAAAACTGATGTATATTTATGGCAGATCAGGATTTTCTTACATTAGATTTCCTAACTACAGTTGTATATTAGCTGTTCCTATTACTGATTTATAGCTATAGCTTTACTGTTCCATATGGTATTTTTTCTGATTCGAAATCTTCAGCTCTTTCTACATTTATTAATAGTTGTATTTTTTTCCTCTCCTTTCAGGTTAAATCTACTGGTGATGAAGACATGATGTAGTAAAGAGATCCTGCCTTAGATTTTCTTTTATTTTATGTATGAAACAGTGACTGAATATTGAGATTTTTCTGTATACATTTGGTGGAGTAAATACATTCTGTTTTCCTCTCTGCTTCTTTACTGTTTTTGATTTCTTTTTGTATTGGGAATTTCATTCTTACTGTTTGGTGAAGGAACAATACATATTGATATTGGAAATCGAAATGAACTGTTGTGCCGCGTTTTTGAGTTGTGTATTCTACTTAGAAAAGATGCCATCAAGTAAATTTTAATAGATTAGCTGATGCCTGGCTAGAAAGAAATGGAATTGAGGTCTTTCATGTTTTATTTTATTTTAGTTAACTTGCATTTGAAATCTTGGTTATACATATATATATATATGTGTGTGTGTGTGTGTGTGTGTGTGTGTGTGTGTGTGTGTGTGTGTGTGTATATATATATATAGCTGCTCATTTTCTTGCAATGGTTACGATTATTAGCTTTTTGTCGAAACCGTGATTATATGACAATAACTCTCGTATAAGTTCTGATCGTGTATATAAATATTTAGCTCGACTATTTTAAAACTTATAAAATATTTATAGAATTCAAACAGGTGAAATCAAATAAAAATAACTTGATAAAATCGAGTATATTCAAATGGAATATCGTAAAACTACAAATAAGACCAAGATAGATTTTCAAACTCGATATTCAAAATTTTGAGTTGAATGGTATATAAATCCTTATTTAATTAATTAAGTAAACGTCGTCGTTTATAAACGGTTTCCATAACGACTATTTCAAAATTTTAACTGGACATAACTAACAAATTATAACACGAAATCTCGATTTTTCTCTTTCATATGAAAAATATAATCAAATTGACTAAAACGTTTCCGGTTTCACAGAATTTCAACTTAAAACGAATTCTGTATACTCAGTTAAAGTTCAGAATGAAATTTACGAACTACCGCGCCATTTCTAGTTTGTTTATAATATAATTATAAATTAAACGTTCTGACGTTGTTTTTATAACGAATATATTTATATAATTCAATATAAATCATTTTTAAATCACTTTAAATCGCTCGCTTACCTTATACAACAAATTCGACATTTTCCCAATATCCTGAAAATTAAATATTATTATATTATTAATACAATTTAAATATTCAAATTAAAATGGTTAAATCCAATTATTTAAACTCAAATAAATATTTTAAATAAATAAAATATTTCAAATAAATGATCAGAAAAATACGGGACATTACATAAGCAAAGGAAATAAATAAATTAAAAAAAAAGAATAGAAGGGACTCATTGAATTCAGTTTTGAGGAGGGGGAGGGTGTTGCGTCGTTCGCCTGAGATGGTGGGAGGCTGCGCGGTGGTCTGATGGCGGGTCGGAGGCCCACAACGGAGGCTCTAGGGTTTTCGTGGAGTGGGGTTTCGATTGGGGATTTGAGGCGTCAGTTCTTGGGGAGAAGAGGAAGGAGTGCGCGGGGTAGGGGAATCGGAGGGGGGCGCGCTCATCTTGGCGCGGTGGCGCCACCCATGGAGGAGCGACGGCTCCTCCGCCTTCTCCCCCCCTTTTCCTTTTTTTTTAGTTTTTTATTTTCTTTCGATTGAAATGATACGGTGGGGGGGCTGAGAGTATAGAGAAAGAGGGGAGAGGTTTCTATTTTATTTTATTTAATTAATTTAATTTCAATAAGGTACTTTTTATTTCGACCTCGAAACGGGACCCACCGCCTATCGTCCATAGCTAATTACCCCCATTCTGAACACAATGGGATATGTATCGTAAGCTGATTTGATCGTTTCGATCAGCTTTCGTCAAAATCAACATATAACTCTATATATTGAATTTGAACGTGCATTTCAATTTACCGGGGTCACGTACTAACTCGAAAAATTCCATAAAAATATTTCTAGCTTCGTATTGACGATACGGTCCTAACAAAACTAATTTCGTCAAATTCTGAGACCGTTTGAAAAATGGCCATTTTTCAGTCGATTAAAATCAACTGAAACTGGTCAAACGCGTTTTCCTTTGCCACGCTCACATATTGATTCGAAAAATTACGAATTTTGAAACCTAGCAATAATTTGACATCATGCCACAAAAGTAGTTTCGTCGAAAACCGAGGTCGTTTGCAAAATTCCCATTTTTAAGGGCCTGAATTCCATAACGACTATTCAGAATTTTCAATTGGGCACAACTTTTTATCCCCGCTATGAAATTTCAATTTTTCTGATTGCTTGGAAAGGTATTATCAATTAGATTCCAATATTTTTGGTTTCGCCAAAATTCGGTTTATTTTGCACCCGGTACATTCAATTGAAATTTGAAATCGAATTATCGAACTACCGCGCAATTTTCAATTCCCTTTATAATTATATAAATAATTATTTATATTCTAACGACGATCTATATAAATATATACGTTCGAATTCAATTCAAAATAAATTTCTCGTCGCTATTATTTAAAATAATTCATTTTAAATAATCAAAATTCACTAAAATTGCCAAAATAAAAAATTTAAACTGGCTCAGATTTTCCGGGTTATTACAATCTCCCCCACTTAAAACCTTTCGTCCCCGAAAAGGAACGAAGCTGAAAGCTGTCTAACTAACCAACTCAACTTCCATTGTTTTCTTTACGGCTTAAGTTCTTCAACTTTTCAGTTTCTAACAACTTTTCAAATTTTTCAAAAATTTGGCTAACACCCTAAATTTTCGAAAAATTTCGCCATAACCTCCCCTACACCGGGGACTTCGGGATATTTCATATAGCCTCTCATGGCCTTCTTCAATCCAAAAGAAAAAGAAACAGCCAAGCGGTTAGCCAATCGGCTCATAAAATCATCATCACCCAAACAAAACAGTAAATTATGGTAAACATGTACCTATTTGTCGGGAAAACAATTTTATTCTTCTGCTCTAGCCTCCATGCTATGACTTGTTCAATGTAAGTGCATGTATATGCAAGCAAATGCGACCAATTTTCAATACACTTCGCTATTTGGTTCAGTTTGGCTAAAGTTTCAACATTTAATTAATCAAACAATAATCAAACAACACAATCAGCAATCAATTAGTGAATTATCATTTCAAATTCATAATTTGATATATATATATACAGAAAATCATGTTTTTGATGCTAAATCACAACAATAAACCTATCTAATTTTGGTTCTCACACCAGTCTATGGAAATATATAGATATCACACCTTTGTCATTCGAAGATAAATTCTGACGACGAGTACTCAATCATCAGAATCATCTTCGGGCCACTAGAGTATGATTCTATATCTATCCAGTATATTAAAACTTCGAATATACATTCATGACGCGTATATGCAAAATCTTTATATATTGGATTGTCCAAATTCAATACAAATAAAATATTCAAATACGTATAAACTGGTTTAAATTTTCAAAACAAAGTTTGTTTTCAACTGAAAAATATACTCTTCACTCTCGTTCTAGGATACTACTGATCCTATCTCTAACGAGTTATTCTCATTGGATATTACTAATCCAATATCTGATGAATTCTTTCGTATGGTTCTAATGTGTCTTGTTCTCGAGCTCTGTAAACCAAAGCTCTGATACCAAACTGAGACGACCTGAACTTCCCCGTGAAGGAAAGCACATATTGAATTGAGGACAAGACGAATCAGAACACAAACAGAAGAACATTTCATTGCTTATTACAACAATTTCATCAGAATACAAGAATATACAGAGTATGAATGAATAAAATACATTCGATAAATATCAGAGATTGCAATAATTTACATAGCAGCGGGAAAACAATACAAAATACAACTGAAAGTAATACACGGATACAGAGCTTTCCGAGCATCGTTCCAGCTGTAAATCAGGATCCTATGAATATAAATCTGCAAAAACCAAAACTACTAGCTGCTCGTGCGGAAATAAGGGCACCCAGAGTTTAGGTTAAAACAATAAACTCCAGGTCAGCCATGTGACTGGTGTGAGAACTAAAACAGTTATTAATCGTTATTTTAAAAGAGAGTAATTCAAGGGACCACGCCGTATAACACGGAACGGGTTTCCTTCCAAGAATACCAGTGCATAGAATGAACAGCGCAATGCTTTTTCGAAAAATGAAGCTATTATAAGACCCAGGTCCCATCGCACAATGCAACGCAAGCCGGAGGATAGGGTTTTTCCTTATAATAGCCAAACATGCTTGGTACGTTTAAAACAAATCATTTTGATACTATTATAGTATAAAGTGTCAAAACAACTTCAATCATAAATATCAATCATAGACGGCATAAGTGCCCCATCCCACTATGTCGCCATACTAGGCTCTACAAATAAATCTGAAATGTCATGTATTGGAAATTGGATTCCATCATGAGTCGAGGCAAGGGGAAAGCTCCTCTCCGCTTCGAGACACACTAGCAAATGTCTCAGGACTACACACTCTGGGCAACCCTTGGATCTTCAGGGCCGGTCCTCTCTTACGTTTGAGGATTGGCAATTCCTGAACACACGTTTCCCGGTCCTTACAGACCTAAACTCGAGGCGCCTCGCATCCAACAACCACATAGGTGAAAAGTATATAAATGTCAGCCAGTTTAAGCACTGACACCACCACTAGCTAGAAAGAAACGTCGTGCTCTCCCTGCAGTCACTATCCCGTTTTTGACTCATACCGAGGTGTGAGGCTCGCGAATTCACGTTATACACAAATCTGCGCCACACAGGCCGTGCTTTGATCATCAACCACAAGACTTTGCTTTTCAACAGAAGCCTTGATCAATTGCCACTTAGGCATGCCACACAGGCAATTCACACCATGCGACTGATGTCCATCGATATACAACCTCTGAGCTCGTACGTCTCAGAGAAGGGCGTTAAGCAAGAGAATAAATTCTCCGCCGCCAAACAGATGTATATTTAATAGAGATCGATCAACACAGAATAAAATCCAATGTCAGACACACAGTCCATTTACAATTTCGTTCTGGGTCTGAATGAAACCGGAGGCACTTTCCTCGCATATCCATCGATCTCCAAGTACGTCTGGACGACCACCAACTGATTCTCTCATCTTGGGTGTACAGCCCAATCAAGATCATCAGTAATAACCCAAACGATGTGGAGACTTCCGGTCTTCAACCACCGTCTTCCTCTTCGACATATCGTCGAATTGGTTATTCAGAATGGGTATAAACCCGGCCTTTCTGAATGACCCGCGTATATAATAAACAAATGTTACACAAACACAACATACGCCTCATTCCAATTCAGCAGTCACTAACCGTAAATTAGTAAGAGAACAATTCCCCAAATATTAACCCCGAAGGCCGAAACCAACATCAGATCAATACCCAGGAAACCATTCAACTTAACTGATCCCCAGTTAGTTCCTAAATTTCACGTTCTTAGGGAAAGGTTCCCATTAATTTTATCAAAGATAAATTCTTTAAAATTTATTCTTTAATCTTCCTTTGGATATCATTTCAAACCAAATTATGATTTTCGAAACTAGTCGGGATTAGCGAACCACACCAAAGTAATTATTTATTTTATTTCCCAATCCCAACCTATTTATACCATGAAGCAAAATTGGTAATACTCCATATCTAACACCACGGTGTTATCGGAAAAATTAATTACCATTTCACGTTCAAATCTATTTAAAGATTTAACTATCGCTTTAGAGCAAAACTGGTGATACTCCGTTCTTAATCACTTTCCAAATTTGATAATTTAAATTATCAATTCACATTTCAATCTAATTATAATCCATTAAAACTCCTTTTACTGGGTTAAAGAACTAATGTCATTTAAAACACAGTTCACGATAAACCCAAATCACATTCTATTTATTATAGGGTTAAAGAACAAGTGTTATTTAAAACACCGTTCACCATAAACCCACAAATCAATTCTAATTCAATTCCAATTAAATATATTAGAAATTCTGGTTATTTAAAACCCATTTCAAATCCAATTTATTTATTTAAAAATAATTGGGTTTTAATTTTAGTTCAAAACTAGTTCATTTCGATAAAAATCTATTTTTATCTTTACAAAGTTGGGATTTATCATCCCAGTTCTTCCCAAATCATTCATTATGATTTTACACAATTTATTGATATTTTTGATAATTTTATCAAGGCCCGTACAGTTGATTTCCAACAACGGCCATCGAACTGCACTTACACCGACCTTTTCTGAAATTGATTTGGGCATATCTTCAAATCCAACCATTAGATTTACAATTTCAAATATTCATTGGAAAGCTCTTTTCGATACGAACCCAACGGTTCCGGTTTTAGGAGAATCCGACGGTCGGATCTCCCGTAATATCCATTCAAAGTCAATGGTCGAAATTCACGAACTGCCGCGGTGCGGCGCGTTCTATTCAGGCCATTATATATAATATATATATAGTATATATAGTATATATATATTATATATAATATATATATATATATTATATATATTTCGTCGATTTCCTTTTTAAAACGAATTTTATAAATCGTTTTAAATTCGTTTCAAAAACAATTTCAACTTCCATTTCAAATTCAAAATCAAAATTGAATTTTTCCTTATAAATTCGTTTTAAATTCATTTCAAATTGATTTTAATTCAAATTGATTTTTAATTCAATTTCAGTTCGTTTTCAATTCAAATCGTTCGTTTTCAATTCAAATCGTTCGATTTCAATTCGATTTGAATTCATTTCAATTCGAATTCATTCTATATTCAATTCAATTCGAATTCATTTTATATTCAATTCAAATCATTCGATTTGAATTCGATTTGTATTCATTTCAATTCGAATTCATTCTATATTCAATTCAGTTCGAATTCATTTTATATTCAATTCAATTCGAATTCATTTTATATTCAATTCAATTCGAATTCATTTTATATTCGAATTCAATTCGTTTGCGTCAAAATAGCGCATCTCTAATCAACACGGCTTTATATTTTTCAATAACTTCATTATCCTATTCAACAAATGAATATTCTATTCAACACATGAATCTATATTTCTTTCAATACATGACTAATCTCAACAAATGAGTATTGTCAACACGTGACTATTTTTGTTATTTAATATATTTTATAAAATTATGATTTCTATCGTTTAATTTCTAATTAGACTCCAACTGTAAATTAGTAAGAGAATGATTCCCTAAGCATTAACCCCGAAGGCCGAAACCAATATCAGACCAATACCCAGGAGACCACTCATCTTATCTATTTTCCAGTTAGTTTCTAATTTTATATATGATAAAGTGTAAATTTTATTGTTAAAATATTTCGTTCAACACATGACTAATCTCAACGAATGAGTACTGTCAACGCGTGAATCTATATTTTATAATATTCTTTATTTTCCCAATTGGAATGAGGCCCAATCAATTACCATATAATGTTAATTATATGGATTCCATACAACACATGTATATAATAGCAACGATACATAATCAATCATCATCCAAAGTGCACCACACAACTGCATAAGCATCAAATATAAATAATTAACGCTCACACAGTCTGTCGACCAATCGATCGACATACAACTAAATAATTGGGATTATTGTACGCCAAATCTCATCCCAACACCCGTGTCGGGTTTCAAACAATCAAACACAGATTTTATATTTGCAGTTGGTCGATGTGTAAAATTTATCGTCCCAATCAATGTCAGACAAATGTGTGTATATAAACAAATCGTCTGATTTGTTTATATTTATTTCAATTTAAATACACGTTAAAATTCTATTTTCAACTACAAAATATTTTTAACAATATAAATATTTTATTTCATTTCACATCACACAATCAACTACACATCAGACAAACAAGCATACAAGCCGTCCATGGTCTGTGGACGACGGATGTCGGGTGCTGCTAAGCACCGTCTGCATCCTAGTATATATTTTTAACTAGAAAAAGAAAATTAAAGGTAAGAAGTTCTCACCGACTAGCTAATCCAATACCACGACTCTTCCTATGTAGAAATCTTCGTCGTGCTCGCCTTTTGTCACTTTCATTGTCCGTAGCCACTACATATATAAAAATCACATTTTTATATTGTTACTACATAGATAAAAATTCTATTTTTACATCGTACTGTATAGATAAAAATTCTATTTTTACATCGGTGTTCATATAATAAAGATTATATTTTTATCACGCTATTCTCTATATAAAAATTATATTTTTATATCTACTTCTAATACAAGGATCGAATTTTTATATCACGGCTTCATATGTAAAAATCACCCCTTTACAACGCTACTTCCATGATAAAAATTATATTTTTATCTTGCTAGCAATATAATAAAAATTATATTCATATTACTCTACATGAATAAAAATCATATTTTTATATCTCCTACATAATAAAGATCGAATTTTTATTTCATCGCTATAAAAATCACATTTTTACAACATATATATAATAAAGATCAGATTTTTCTCTCGCCATTCTCTATATAACGATTTCGCCTTTTCAAATATAAATATTTCTTATTCTATCTAAAATATAAAAATCATATTTTTATAAATAAAAATATGGATTTTTTCACTTTTATAACGACGTCTACATAATAAAAATCCTATCTTTCTATTTTTAAAAATCTAAATTCTCCTTAAAGATTCAAACTTTACTTCTATATAAAAATAATTCAAACTTTACTTCATTTTAAATATCTAACTCTTTTTACTTTTTAAAAATATAATCTTTATATTTTTAAAAATGTAAACTTTATATCGATAAAAATCGAAACTTTTCATATTTAAAATCCCGCACTTCTAGCTACAAAAATCATTTCTTTATAATGCTATAATATATATATATATAAACTGATTTTAATTTATGCTAAAAACCCAATTTTTATATTTATAAAAACAATTACATAAGCAAAGGAAATAAATAAATTAAGAAAAAAATAGAAGGGGCTCACTGAATTCGGTTTTGAGGAGGGGGAGGGTGTTGCGTCGTTCGCCTGAGGTGGTGGGAGGCTGCGCGGTGGTCTGGTGGCGGGTTAGAGGCCCACAACGCCGGCGCTAGGGTTTTCGTGGAGGGGAGTTTCGATTGGGGATTTGGGGTGTCAGTTCTTGGGGAGAAGAGGGAGGAGAGCGCGGGGTAGGGGAATC
Source organism: Allium sativum (assembly GCA_030737875.1). Taxonomy (NCBI): domain Eukaryota; kingdom Viridiplantae; phylum Streptophyta; class Magnoliopsida; order Asparagales; family Amaryllidaceae; genus Allium; species Allium sativum. The sequence continues at coordinate 296,438,562 of CM060925.1, read as the reverse complement.
GGAGGGGGGCGCGCTCATCGGGGCGCGGTGGCGCCACCCATGGAGGAGCGGCTCCTCCTCCACCTTCTCCCCCCCTTTTCTTTTCTTTTTATTTTCTTTCGATTGAAATGATACGGGGGGGCTGAGAGTATAGAGAGAGAGGGGAGAGGTTTCTATTTTATTTTATTTAATTAATTTAGTTTCAATAAGGTATTTTTTATTTTGACCTCGAAACGGGACCCACCGCCTATCGTCCCTAGCTAATTACCCCCATTCCGAACACAATGGGATATGTATCGTAAGCTGGTTCGATCAGTTTTCGTCAAAATCAACATATAACTCTATATATTGAATTTGAACGTGCATTTCAATTTACCGGGGTCACGTACCAACTCGAAAAATTCGAGAAAAATATTTCTAGCTTCGTATTGACGATATGGTCTTAACAAAACTAATTTCGTCAAATTCTGAGACCATTTGAAAAATGGCCATTTTTCAGTCAATTAAAATCAACTAAAACTGGTCAAAGCGTTTTCCTTTGCCACGCTCACATATCGATTCGAAAAATTACAAATTTTGAAACCTAGCAATAATTTGACATCACGGATCCAACAAAAGTAGTTTCGTCGAAAACCGAGGTCGTTTGCAAAATTCTCATTTTTAAGGGCCTGAATTCCATAGCGACTATTCAGAATTTTCAACTGGGCATAACTTTTTATCCCCGCTATGAAATTTCAATTTTTCTGATTTGTTGGAAAGATATTATCAATTAGATTCCAATATTTTTGGTTTCGCCAAAATCCGGTTTATTTTGCACCCGGTACATTCAATTGAAATATGAAGTCGAATTGTCGAACTACCGCGCCATTTTCAATTCCCATTATAATTATAAATAATTATTTATATTCTAACGACGATCTATATAAATATGTACGTTCGAATTCAATTCAAAATAAATTTCTCGTCGCTATTATTTAAAATAATTCATTTTAAATAATCAAAATTCACTAAAATTGCCAAAATAAAAATTTTAAACTGGCTCAGATTTCCCGGGTTATTACAAAAAAGCTATTATGAATATATATACACATATACATACATATATATATATATAATTCCATCCATATTTCTTTTTAATCCTTTAGCTTATAAATCGTTATTGTATCAAAAAGACTTTTTGACTTTTTTTAAAATAGAATCATATATCATATTAGCATAATCGCTTCTGCTTTGAGTTGCCAATCGAGCCTTTAACATATTATGATTTCATGAGATTTCATTTGTAAACTCTTTTCAAACCATATCAATTAAAAGTGGCAAGACAACCTAAAAAACTAATTACTGATTTGACATTCTTTGTAAAGTTCGCAACAAAATCTGTTGCGTAAACAACAATGGTGTTCAAGTGTTTTTCCCAATTCCTATCACGTCTCTTTAAAAGATTAGAAAGTGTAATAATGTATGTGCATGATAAGGCTATAGCTCTGACTTATATATAGAATAATTTGAATCCATGCTTTATTTTAGGGTGCTACTATTCACATCCCGATTTACACTTCTAGCCACCAAAACTAAAAGCACCCCAAATATTTAATATTTCCTCTGCTGGCCACCGTCAAAATTAATTACCTAAAAATGGAGAGGTCACCAGCACCTTCCTCTGCACGAACGCTTCCTTCCTCACTTTCATCATGCATTTATGTCTTTTGAGTCATTTGATCGAACATCTTGCATCATATTATCACAACCATCATGTTTATCGTCCAATTTATCATCATTCAAATACTCCATCTATCAAACAAAAAAAAAGTTAATGTATCCATTTGTAAAAGAAGATACATAAGTTATACGAATAAAAACCCTTCAAGTCAAGACTTACATTGTCACTCTTTATTACAACGTCGTCAAATTTAGTGTCCTCCAAGCTTGAAATTTCAAACGAAGCGAAAAAAATATCCTAAAACGCAATGGAAAAAGCTAACCATTAAAAAAACCTGACATGTTCAATAACATAATAGAAAACAATAAAAATCAAGCAATTCTAATCTCTTTTAAATCTTCATCTTACATCTCTATTAGGCACAAAATAATATCTGCTTTTGTTAAGGTTTAGGGTTTGAAATTGTAGAGAAGTATGTATTTTTCTTAAGAGAAGTACGATGATGAGTAACAGAGTGAAAAATAATATATGGTGGTTAGAAGAATATAAAAAATAATCATTTGTATTAAATTTAGAAAGGTGGCCGGAAGTGTAAACCGGGGTGTGAATAGTAACACCCTTATTTTATGTAACATGCTTGAACTTTCCCCATGTATCACTCATTTACGTACATGCCTTAGGCACACATCAACATCAGCCCGCTGGTATGCTTTGATGAGCATTCAAACAAGAGTAAATAGCATATCAACTTGTTTTACACTTATATTATATCAAGTTACTAATTTCGTTACCTATCTGTAAATCCAATGCCTTCCTACACCCACATAGGCCTTAAGACTGTTTTTTCTCAAGTCTATTGTTGATGTTTGGTGCACTTTGGATTGAAAAAAAACATAACAAGATATATGAATCAAACACTAGAGGTAGGGTGAATAGTGTTTTTGAGAATTTAAACTAAATCTAAAAATTATGTGATAAACAATACGAATCAAGCACTACAGAAACAATCATAGATACAGAATCAAAAACAGATGCAAAATAAATAGAAATAAAAATACAGAAAAGGAAAGAGCACAACGAATTTTATATTGGCTCAGATTGGTCCTACGTCTAGTCCCGCACAACGCTAGATTGCACAGAGTTTTATTACTATATCAATATCCAATTACACCCCTTGATTTCACGGCTACAAGGTTAATACCGCTCACATTCCTTGATTTCACAGCAACAAGGAAAACACCGATTCCGTTCCTTGATTTCACGGCTTTAAGGAAAACACCGATTCCCAAATACTTCTCAAACATTTACAATAGCCCTATAACTCTTCAATAACACTTGATTCAGAGAGTAATGAGTAAAGAATGTAGAGAGAAGAAGATCAATGAAAACAGAATTGGATTTGGCAGAGTATAAGTGTAGAAAACATAAAAAGGATAAGAAATTATAATGGACCGAATTTCCGTACTCTCTGAGTCGACTAATAACAAGACGCGTCCAACCCAAATTGCACAAAAATACGAATCATTATTAGAAAGAAGTTAGAGGATAAGAAATAGAAAGAAAGAAATATTAGAATAGAACAAAACGAAGAATACAAACTCACAGCAGAACGAATAAAATATATTAGACAACATAAACTTCGAAATACAATTCAGTAACTTTATATACATACCATCATCAAAGCACAACAGCCATTTCTAGAACAGCTATAATTAAACACCTGTTTCCAGATCCGAACATAATACATGGTGGAAAAATATGATTGTCTATAGCTAACTGGTGAAGCCTCCTGCTTCAAACTCCTCCAAGGTGAATCTGTAAAATCCCGACTACTAGACTGCCCATACAAATTTGGGCACCTAAGAGTTTAGGGAAAACAAACAATATAAACTCTGGGTCAGTCATGGAACTGGTGTGAGTAAACTCTAACCATTTGTTTAACTTTCAAAATCCTTTCGAAAGGAATGATAATCGTAAGACCGATCCACACATAAACATGGATGGTTTTTACCTTACGATAACCAAAAATATTTTTGATATCAAATCCAGTGATATTATAATAATGTCTACATCAAATAAATAGAATCTAGCGGAATGCTTGCATCTCACGCTCCATATATAATATAAAATCGAAAACCGTAGGGCGCTTATTAGAGATTGGATTTCCAACATGACAAGGTATGGAACCACCTTCCGATAGTGTATCTCTAGAGGAGAATACACTGGGTTCAACAAGAACGTCTTGCAACCCGGCCCACACATGGCTGACCACTCATTTAACTTTAGTGTATCGAGCATATTATCACCAACGGTTGTGATCAGCAACCATTAACGAAAGCATACGGCAACGAATAGAATAAGAAGCAAATGAATTTTCTCTAGATCAGGTGATAATACCCTTAATGGGAATGACCCACATGGCCATGCTACCTGCCCGATTTCTATCATTTTCTGGGTGATGAGGCTTGAGGTCACGATTATCTTTTAGCACATCTTTCCATCATTTAATTTGAATATCACATCATTAGACATTCGTCCATATACGTTGTCCTGAGACTGGACAAACCGAAGGCGTCATTCTATCAATCCATCTTGGGCAATTTCTACCTAGGATTAACAGAACAGCCCTTGCACTTTTCTCCGTCTTCAATTAACTTCAGCATGAGTTGATTTGTAACACTTACGCCAATACGGAGTGGTTTTCAGATAATAAATCAGATCCCGGTCTCTCTGTATCAACGACGGAGGTATAAAATAAACAAAAACTTTGATAGTCGGTGGTTTAACTATCAAAGGAACATCCATATAATCAACGGTCCTATTTCCAATTGGAAATTCTACCGATCAATCATCAAACAACACTGGCCCCTTTTTATATTAATTCCTTATTATATTATTGTTTCCAATTCCCATTTCTCATCTTTTGTATCCTTTCAAAGCTCTATTTCTCTCTCGATTCTTGGAAAACCATTTTCAATATCCTAATTTCTTTATTCGAGAAAAAATATCTCTTGTTCCAGTTAGAAATAATTCTAAACATTCATGAAATCCTTATTTTCTATATTCAGGAAATGTACCTTACTAATATCGGGAAATATTTCCATCTTCCATTTCTTAATCCCTCGTTGACAAATTCATTTCATTTTCTATGCGTAGAAAATATCTTTCATTTTATTTGGGGAAAACATTTCAAAATCCTTTTAATTAACACGATGTTATAAAACATCGTTATTATCACTCAAACTATTTATCATTTATTAACTAACCATATTGCTAACCAATCTCCATTATCGAACCTTAACCATTCCTCCATCAATCAAGAAGTCAATCAAGTTGGGGTACAATTACCTCTCAGACCTTAACTGAACAACATTCTCAACTCTGGAATAGTCAAAGCTCACAACTTCAAACAAAACATCGCTTACGCGACTTTTGGATTCAATCTAAGGATACACTTCATTTACGGAAAAACATTGATTATAACGTAGCGTTATAATCGTTGCTTCCAAATATTTGATTTATAAGTCATTTATTATAACGACGGCGTTAAAATCGCTGTATATATTTACAAAATATTTATTATAACAACAATGCTAAAATCGTTGTTTATATTTATTAAACATTTATTATAACGACAGCGTTATAGTCGCTGTTTAGATTTACAACACATTTAATGTAACAGTAGCGTTAGAATCGTTGTCTCCAAATATTTGGTATATAAACATTTATTTAAAACCTCTTCATCAATTCTACATTCTTATTTCAACAAAAAATTTTTGTTTTCATTACATCGAAACATAACTATAAACTAATCAATATTAAATTATCTCAAAACTTACATAGCTATAAATATTAAAATATTAGTTTCTTAACGTATTTTATCTATAGATCCACACTAAATAGAGTTTAAATCTCTTTCCTAAAATAAACCTTGGCATAGTCAAATCCTAAATATAAATCCCTTGGATTTATCTTGGTTTATTTTATGTTCTAACTTTGGAATAAAACCCACTCATGTCCCTTTTGAAAACGATTTTTCTTTTTTCCTTTCCATTTAAATTTCTATTTGAATTTATGTTTCCAAATTCAAAACCCCTTTATAAATATTTTCAATTAAAATCATTATTCACTTCAGTCGTGAATAATATTCCGTTTTATATAATCAAATCCATTTGATTTCATACTAAATAAAACCAGAAATCCAAATTCCTTTATTTAACTTCTATTGGTATAGGATTACTCATGTAATTTCCCACTTTATTTCACCTTTTTCTAATCTCGTTCATAATTTCCTTTATAATCTGCTAAGTTCAAACCCAATTGTGAATATCGATTTTAAAACCACTTTCCACGTTTCTATATAAATTCGAACTTGAATTCATATTTCAATCTATCCAATGACAAATAATTCACTTAGTTTATTAACTTGTTTATTATCAGCTCCTTGTTTTATTTATTAAACAAGTTTCTATTTCCAAGTCTATTTAAAAATTTAATCTTTATTTTGGAAAAATAATTTCATTTTTAAATCTCAAATTCCTTTTCCCGTATAAATTCATTTTTTCGGCATTTTAAAAACTAACATTCTAGGGCCAGGGTAGTTCAAACACAACATAACATAATCAATCACAAATTATATAACACATCATATAACACAACAAATAAAACAGAAACATAAATATTAAGGAATCCAGTTAGATCACTCCAACCCATTTCCCTGCATCTACAAATGTTAATCAACATTAATAATATTATTTCACATCAATATGAAATATCAGAACTAATAATCGATCAACGATGTAATCATATCAACCATTTCAACCAATTTTATCAACTATTCAACCAATCAACCATTGCACATATAAAATTACTGTAAATAAATTTAAAACTCGTTTATATAAAAATGTAAACGAGTCAGAGTTAGTGAGTTTACTCACTTCATTTTGTAGTTGATGATTCTGCTTTAATTTCATTTAAAATCAAATGATCATTTGATTTTACAGTAGCTCCGTTCTTAGTGGAAAAGGTTTCACTCCATGGATTTCCTCGTTGCGGTTCCAACGTGACAAGTTTCGTTCAATTCTGTATATGGGAAAATTATAATATAAATATTTACGATTTAAATAATATTATAACCGCTTAATTAATTATTTTCTACTAATTACGTTTTGCCATGGATATTAACAGACTGTACTATGCTTTCTTCCTCACAGACGATTCCAGGCTTTGGCTCTTATACAACTGGGACTTCCCACCTACATTTGATCGGCACCGACGTCGTCGACAGCTTCACAAACAAAGACTGCCTTGACTTTACTCAACACTGCTTGCTTCTCTGCCGATTCTTGGATTTCATCCCCTCACGCATCAAAACAAAAACATGGTGTGTGCTGCTTAAATTGCCAGCGTACAAGAATTACTTTGAACCCAGTAATTCACACATTACACTGAAGAGGACAGCTTGAGCATTTCAGTGACATTGATTTCCAAACTTGTTGATTTTTCTTTGCCCACCTCACCTACATGCTGCGTTCAGCAAAACTGAATTTGCGGCAATACATAATCATCGAAATAATATACTTTTTTTCCTTTTTTTTTCTTCAACGTACTCTCTCTTCATACCATAACCCGTCATCAGTTTACCCCTTTCAAAAATAATTCATTTTCCTCTAGACAAACCCAAATTTTGACTTCACCCCTTTCAACTTCCAATATGCGATTCCATTTACCAGTTTGTTCTCCATACTCCATAAAATCCAATCCTGGAACCACATCACCTTGGTTCATGAAAAACCACCCATTCATTTCACTAATTTCCTGAAGAAATCGCGATGATGCCATAACCCTCAACTTCATCACAACATTACTACATCGGTCCATTCTCCACTCCCAATCCCACAATGACAAAACACTCGCACCCCAAACAATTTCCAACATCACAGTGTACCCAAACCAACTCCACGTACTTTAAAACCATGCTCCTACTTCCTGTTTCACTACGAACTCCCACTCCATAACTTTGAACACCCAGTCACCAACAGCAACCTATATACCCCTAATGAACTAAACCATCTAGCACCATTAAAGAACAATGATCGACACTTTTTCAACTTCGAACCATTCCAGAATCACACACAAGTATAAATACGTCTCACAAACCCAATATCAACACCAAAAAGCCAAATTAATGCTTTGAATTCCCTAAACCTCTAACCTTAACTCTCGCGGTGCCCAGCTCGAAGTGTCAGATCCCGACCGCGTTCCTTGAAATCAGTATTGAACGGAAGAGATAGGCATGAGGATTAGATATATGTGGATTTTGCAATTACAGAGTTTGATTCGAATTGCTATAGGACTTTAAAGTGATGATTTGTTTCGTTTATTTACTCAAAGAGAAAAAAAATAGAAGAACGGGAGAGAATGGGAAAGTTAGGGATTTAGAAGGTATCGACTGGTTTATAAATAAAGGGATAATATTACATTATTGAATTTATGAAGTTACCATTCTTCATGTTTTGGTATGGATCTGAGAAAATGAGAAATGAGGAGGAGAGCAACAATATATAAAGTGAAAACAACTTGGGAAGCACAGAATCTAAAATTCCTTGGGATGCACGGTCTTTAATTGCTTGGCATGCACGGTTGGAAAAATCTTGGTTGTCACGCTGTTTGGCGTACAAGTAAGATAACCTATATTTTCTTTTATTTCATTGATTATTATGGACGAGTTCATGAAGTTGTGAAGTTTTACAATGCGTACTGTTGATTCAGAATGGTTTCTGTTTAGTGATGCCCGTCTTTCCTTTATATTGATACTACAATGACTGTTTGTTGAAATAATACAATTTTATTATTTAGTTTTTAAAGATTAGCGTACCCCTCTACATAGAATTTCATTCATTTACAGACTATTATAGAAAAAATAAAAATACTATCGTGTCAAGAGATGTGTCACGATCCCAAAAATATAATAATATAAACAAGTTAACTAGTATTGTGATATCCCAAAATGTTGATATAAGGTGTAAAATACTTCAAATAAAAAAGTTGCTTATTTTTCAAAATAAAAATTTCAGAAAAAAATCTACAAATTAAATTGTAACTACGTCTCAAAAATCTTGTCCAAATTCAAAACCAATATTTAATTATATTAAATAAACCGTTATGGCTTATATACGACTCCACAGCGATTATTTGAAAATTTGATTTGGATGTAACTCACAATCTTAAAGACGAAATCTCAATTTTTCACTTCCACTAGAAAGATACAGTTTAATAGATTCAAATATTTCTTGTTTCAAATGATTTCGACTTATATCGGATCACGTATATTCAATTAAAGTTCAAAACATCAAATTACAAACTACCGTGACATTACGACCTCGTTTTAAATTTATATTATAAATTATACGTTAAAACTTTGTTTTTAATTAATAAATACCATATAAATTTCCATTTATACTTCAAATACAACATTTAAAACAATTTAAATGTTTAAAATTAAATGGCTAAAAATCTGGGTTGTTACAGAAATAATGGTGTAATGAAAGAGAGTGAAAGCGGAGAAGAAGGAGTGATTAAAAATTCGAAATCAAACTCTTTTTATAGTGTGTGAAGGGTTGCAATACTCCAGAACCATCACAAATAGTGAAAAGACAATTCCTTTCAAATTTGAAAAAATGACAGTTATATGTCGATATGGTGTTTTCTTTATGTCGACATATACTTAGTATAAAATTAATTTTTGAGCATTTTTCAAGTGTTTTGATATAAATATAATTCTGGAAATTCTTGAATTAAAATATAGTGTTATAGATTAACATTATAAAATAGTAAATCATATGAAAACATAAATATAAAATATATAAACATATTTATAAAATTATAAATTTGAAAACTATAAAAATATAAAGTGTAAATATATAAAACTTATAAAACTTGAATTTGAAAATAATAGTAAAGTAAGAAAGAAAAATAGAAAAGGTAGAAAATAAATAAAAAGGATTAAAGATAGAATTTGAAAAACAGAATTTGAATTTGAACCTGGAGTGCTATTTAGAGTCTTACATAATCTTGACTCTATAACTATATTAATCTTGAATACTCATGAGTCTTGAAATATCTCTGAATTCTGAATCTCTAACATCTTTAAAACTATATAGTCTTTAGTAAACGTGACACCCCACGTCCGTTAATGTCACTCTTTATCAGAATGCACTAAGTTTCATGAAGCGTTTAGGTAAACAGAAATAGAAACACTACAAGACAGAATTAAAATAACAGCGGAATTAAAAACTTTATTAAATAGAAAAACTTCGTGGTTCAAAACCAATTACATAATAAGTCTGGAATACTGAAAACATAGAACTTCTGCTTTGTACAAAATCATCATCATAGTACATTAAAAAGGGCATAATCCCCAAAACATAGTCATAGTAGAGCAATAGCAAAAATGACCAATAAATCTAAGTAGCTCCAAGCAGAAAAGAAGAATCCGGGTCAAGCTTGAGCATTACACCCTGAGAACCTAGAGGGACACGGAAGAGAAAGAAGAGAAAACAAAATGGGTCAGACTTACTGGCATGTAAATAAGTAAAAGCATCATGACAGACATATAAGTTGGAGAGAAAAATAACAGTGTCATAAGGTAGGTATAACAAGATGAACAGGATAAACAAAACAGAACATGCATTGCGGTTCTCTAATACTCTTCTCTGCACCAACACTAGTATAACAAGAACATGATGATCCCAACAAGTACAAGATGGTAGACTTAGGTGTACTTTTAGTGAGAGGTTTTACCTCATACAATAACAGGTATCCCAACAAAACTGACGGGTGTTACCCTCAATGATAATAACGGGCTCCTAAACAAGCGAGACTAGATATACCCTAATTACTATCCCCAATCGACCGACTCCCTATCCCTCGTAAATACCTTGTGTGGCCCTACTCTTAGAGTGTATCACTCCCTAAAGTGGAAACCCCGATACAAACAAGATGCACAACCATATCTACAGATGCCCCAGCATCTTGTCTTTCCGAGCAAGCGGACCCATGCATGCACATGACCCCGATCGAACGCGTTGGCTAAACACCTCTCTTAATTGACCTCTTATAACCAGCTCTATAAGCGTGCCCTAATCCCGACCTAGTTCGGGGTTTTCCCGTTTGATACCGATATAGGTTACTGATTGATATGGGTCCTACATTCCATACGATAAAGCTTCCCCCGGGCTTGCATCCCCACTACTTGGATTTCCACAGTTTATGCCTACCGGTTTAACAAGAGTGCATAACCCCAGCAGGTTAAGTTTGTGGGCCTATATATAAATATTACCCATCGCCCCAAGATTTACTTAACCCTCCCACTGATACAAGCAAGTTTACTTAACCCCTACTTAAGTTAAACAGGTTTATGTAATCCCTATGGATTCAAATGGGCTAAGTATTACAAATTTATCACCATTCATTCATTTATGGTTATAATGCGCTAGATCTTCCATATTAAGTCTACCACATGTGGATGTTGGATATGTCGGTTGGGTCCGGGAAGACTTCTTCCACAAGTCAGACTTAACCTCGTGCCTTAGCACCGTCTCATGTTTATGCACTTAGGCCCCTCACATTAGATTTACCACTTGTGGACGCTGGATATGCCGGCGGTTCCGGGTAGACTTCTACAACAAGTGCAATCTAACCTCGTGGCTAAGCACGGTTACAGTTTCTAATTATTGTAAACATTGGCATATTCATTCTCTAACAATTATTCCTATTTCATTATAGGTTTTCATGCCCATTTCCCAAGTCATATTCATCATGTAACATATGCCCCAAATTGAGGTCCTTAATCACAGTTTAGTTTATGCCCCAAATCCATATTCATGTTTTCAATTCAAGTTATGCCCCAATTTCCCATTACAAGTTTTGCCCCAGATTTTCCAATACAAGTTAAGCCCTAATTTAACGTTTTCCCTCATTCCCAATTTCGTGTGTTCGCGTGTTTCAACGATAGGCCTAGGCTCGAAGGTAGCCTGGCTATAAAAATAAAAAGGGAGAGAAGAGAACAAGAATATTAATAAAACTGGCATATAATGACAAAATTAAGTGAACTAACATGATAGGCATAAGGTGACGTGATTAAACAAACTAGCATATAAGCATAAGTTGACATGATTATGCAAACTAGCATATAGGGATGTCATGAATAGGCGTATAGGCATAAATTAATAGATCAGGTGTATAGGTAATGGAAAATCTGTTGTGATTCAAGTTGCTAACAAGCATAGACTTTAGGTCCAAACTTATAGGCATGTCAAGATTGTATTTTAAGTGTTTATATCTACAAATAACGTAGACTCGCTATGATTGGATCTAAAGAACAGGGAATTGATTGCAGATGTTGTAGCATAGATCTCTGAGTACATATAACTTGTTATTGAAGAAGAATAGGCTAGATCGGATTGAGTTAGGGTAGCAACTCGTTGTCTCCATTTTTTTTGGTAAATAAAAACAATGAGAATGAGGTCCTATTTATAGCCAAGGGTCAATGAGTTTGGTCAAAAATTAAGTCCTTATACGCAAAACTGAATATGCCTCAAATCCGGAGGGTGTCGACATGGGTGTCGACACCCCTGTGTGGGTGTCGACCCAGAGGTAGACACCCTATGCTGGGTCGAACCTCAACAGGTCTGATTCCCGCGTTGGTTTTCCACCTTCAAATTTCGAACTGATTTGAATTCTGGATTTATTTTATTTATATATAACTGGCTTATATGTTTATAAACTCCAAACCTTAATATCTTTTTCATACGATGTCCGTTTACGCAAACTCGGAGTCTATCTCAAGCAGAATTTCGAGGCGAACGCAATGGCACAACCTGTTTTACTTAATTCCAAATATTTAATTAAGTATTTCTTATTTTATCATTATTGTGTTGTTAAAATTATGGGGTGTTACATTCTCCCCTACTTAAAGGATTTCGTCCCTGAAATCTTTAAGTTAAGAAGAATGTATATCGTAACATCCAACATCCATCTACTCATCCACCAATCATAGGCATCCATTGTCCTTAAAAGATTGTAACGGCTGGAAATTTCCGACTCCTCGAGAGTCGGAAATTCCGAGACGTTAGTGAAAGAATTTAGAAGGTGAGAAAGAAAAGATAGAACTAATAGAATAGAAGAAGAAGAAGAACATCAGAATCATCAGAGTAACACGAATCTCACAGCGGAACGAATAACATATAATATATAACATAACTTTGAAGTAAACAGTTATATACATACAATAGCACTTATCAGAGTACAACACTTACAAAACAGCGGAAATAACTATAGCTACAAAATCTTGCAGCCTCCTGCTCCAAGCTCTCCAAGTATATCTGTAAATCCCGACTACTTGACTGCCCGTACAAATTTAGGCACCCAAGAGTTTACGGAAAACAACAAAGTAAACTCCGGGTCAGTCATGGGACTGGTATGAGTAAAATAGTTTAAAACAGGTATAGGATATCTCATAAGACCACGCCGTGAATACGGAACGGGTTTTTCCCTTATGAGTATCTGAACAACTTTGACAAGCAATATCATTGTGATATTATAATAATGTCTAAGTACAAATAGGTATCAATCTAGCAGAAACGCTTGCATCTCACGTTCTACATACGTAGTATAAAATCATAAACCGCAGGGCACTTATCGGAAAATGGATTCCAACAGACCAGGTATGGGAGCACCTTCTGAATAGTGTACTCTAGAGGTGATACACTCAGGGTTCAACAAGAACGTCTTGCAACCCGGCCACACATGACCGCTCACTCATTTAGCTTGAGTGTCGCGAATATATTTCCACCACGGTTATAGGCCATCAAACCGTCATCCGAAGATACAGAATTAAAAAGAAGTATAAATATGGATATTCCCTAGATCGGTGACAATACACCCTGCTTGGGGATGACCCAACTAGCAATGCTGCCAAGCCCAACTTTTGTTACTTCCTGGTGTGAGGCTAGAAGCTACGTCTATCTTCAGAACATCTGATCACCATTCACTTTGAATGCCACATCGTCATACCCGCCAAATCACAAATTGACTTATTCAAAAATAACACGGGTATACAGCTAAGAAAAACGAATTCCTCCGCCACCAAACGTGAATACGTTTGAACAGATCAACTTACGCGATCCATTGGATATACTTTGTCAGACCTTCTTCCATATACGTTGTCCTGGGACTGGACAAACCGAAGGCACTATTCAGTATATCCATCTTAGTCACTGTTATCTAAGACTTATACAACAGCCCTTGCACTTTACTCCGTCTTCAATTTATCTTTGGCATATATTGCTCGCAACGCTTATGCCAATACAGAGTGGTTCTTTGGATAATAATCCAACCGGTCTCTCCATATTAACAACGTTAAAATGGTAAAAACTTTGATAGTCTGTGATTCAACTATCAAATGAAAACATGTCGGTGTACAAACAACGATCTTATTTCCAAATGGAAATTCGATCGATCAACCATCATATGTTCATATTTCCTTATTTCATATAATTAGAAAATATATGTTATTAATCATTGGAAAACATTTCCATAGCTTATTTTCACATCACTATTATTTCGCAACTATCAGTCCCTAACTGTAACTAGTATGAGAACAATTCTCTAAGTATCAATTCGGAAGGTCGAAACCAACATTAGATCGTCACTTAGAAAACCGTTCAACTTACCCTCTCCAGTCAGTTTCTGAATTTGCTTAACTCTATTTCTTAAATTCTTATCGTGAAAACATTTCATTTTCTATGTTTAGAAAACATATCTGACTATATTTGGAAAACGTTTCCAAAACTCATTTACGGATTTCCAATGAACGTTGTATAAAACATCGTTTCGCTAAATCCATGTATCGCTTATTCCTTAACTTTATTCCTATCACCCTTTTAGATCGAACCACAACTATTCCTTTGTCAATTCTGAAGTCAATCAAGTTGGGGTATAATTACCTCTCAGACCTTAATTGAACAACGTCCTTTACTGTGAAATAGATGAAGCTCATCACTCACTTTTTCCAATCATCTGTTTACGCAAATTCTCGGATTCAGGTTATGAATCTACTTCTTATATGAAAACGTTTGATTATAACTATAACGTTATAATTCCTACTTCTGCAATATCTAACCTAAATTATAACTTATCTCCTAACTCGAATAATTTAACAGACACCTAATTTCTAAATCAATAACTAAATCTTGATTTAAACCTTGGAAAGTAAATAGTACTTTCCCGAATTCGCTATAATCGAATTCGACGTATAACTCTCCTTCGAGTAATCTCTATTTGATTAACTTTTCTTCGAATAACCTATATTCGATTTTCTCTCTTCGAATAACTCATATACGAAATCTCTCTCTTTCGAATAAACAATATTCGATCTCTTTCTTTCGAATATGCTATATTCGAAAATCTCCTTTCGATTTACTAATCGATAACTCCTTTCGATCAAACTAAAATCGATAAATCCTTTAACTCTATTCGAATAACTAATATTCGACTAACTCCTTTGGATCAACTCATTTGATTAACTCCTTCGAATAACTAATTCGAATGACTTACCTTCGAATAACCAATATTTGATTTACTCTAACTCGATTAACTTAATTCTAATCGATTTACTCCATTTCGATTCAACTTAATTCAAATCGATTAACTTAACTCAAATTGATTAACTCCTTTCGAATAACTAAATTCGATTTAACTCTAATTGAATAACTAATATTCAATTACTTCTTACGTGTTTAACTCTATTTGAATAAGTAATTCGAATCACTCTAATGCGTTTAACTCTATTCAAATATCCAATTTGAATAACTCATTCCGAATAACTAAATTCGATTAACTCTTTTAACTTTACTCGAATAACTATATTCGATTAACACCTTCTTTCGAATAACTATATTCGATTAACTTTTCGACTAACTCCTTTGGATTAACTAACTTCGAATAACTCCTTTGGATTAGCTAACTTCGAATAACTCCTTTGGATTAACCAACTTCGAATAACTCCTTTGGATTAGCTAACTTCGAATAACTCCTTTAGATTAACTAACTGCGAATAACTCCTTTGGATTAACTAACTTCGAATAACTCCTTTGGATTAACTAACTTCGAATAACCAATATTCGATAACTACTCTTCGAATAAATAATATTCGGTAACTCTTCTCAAATGAATAACATTTGATTTCTCCACTCGAATAGACTATATTCGATAGCTCTTCTTCGAATAAGTGATATTCGACAACGCTACTCGATTAACTCCACTTGGATAACTCTAACTGGTCAAATTTAACTGGTCAACTCTAACCGGTTAACTCTAACTGGTCACCTCTAACTGGTCAACTCTAACTGGTCAACTCAAACTGGTTAACTCAAATGGTTAACTCTAACTGGTTAACTCAAATGGTTTACCCTAACTTGATTTACTTGTCTCGATTAACTGAACTAATCCACTTAGTTTAACTTAGTTAATTCACGTTGATTAACTCAAGCCGGTTCACTTAGTTTAACTCAACTAAGTTACTTCGATTAACCACTTAGTTAACTTAACTAATTCACATCGATTAATCCTTTAGTTTAACTTAACTAATTCACATCGATTAATCCTTTAGTTTAACTTAACTAATTCACATCGATTAATCCTTTAGTTTAACTTAACTAATTCACTTCGATAAATCATTTAGTTTAACTTAACAAATTCACTTTGATTCACCGCTTAGTTTAACTTAACAAATTCACTTTGATTCACCGCTTAGTTTAACTTAACTAATTTACTTTGGTTAACCACTTAGTTTAACTTAACTAATTCACTTTGATTAACCACTTAGTTTAACTTAACTAATTCACTTCGTTTAACTCAACCAATTCACTTGGTTAACTCGACCAATTCACTTGGTTAACTCCTATTTATTTAACAAATAAATATCTTCTTTAGTTTAATTCTATTTATTTAATCTCTAAATAAATACCCTTTATAATATTCTATTTATTTAATCTCTAAATAAATATCCTTTATATTTGTCCTAACGAATATAATTCCTTTATATTTTGGCTAACACATATATCCTCTTATATTCGATTAACATATATATTCCCTTATATTGATTTATAAATAAAACTCTTTTATATTTGTTTTACCAACTATATTCCTTAATATTCAAAAATCCTTTTTCTTATATATATATATATAAAATCCCTTGATTTTATATAAATAAACTATTTTCAAAATATACTTTGAAAACCCCTCTCCTACATTCTGGTATTTCTCATGGTATTTAACACACCATATAACAACGATAAATATCGTCCCACCACACATAATCACACAGATTATATACATCACATTATATATCATAATATAAAAATCATAGTAAAATAACTGTTGAGGAATCCAGTTGGATTCCTCCAACCTGTTTCCCTGCACCACAGATGTTAGACAATACAACAACATCGATTTCACTTCACTGTGAAATATTCTGATAGCAGAATCAACATATGACTATTTAACTGTTTATATATATACGTAAATATATATATATATAATCTCTACTAACTGGCTAGCAGTTCAATCAAACAGTCAACACACAGTCAACCAGTCAAACAGATAATATTTTAACAGTTCTAAGAATACAACGTGAAAATAAAACTGTTTAGAGTTTGTGAGATTTACTCACATTGACGCGTTAACCGTCAAATAATCGGTTTGCGTTATTTGACTCCGTTGGACAATTTATTTCGCCATAAATTATAACGAGCTCGGATTCACTCCCAGTCAGATCCATTTTGAAGCTCTCGTCCATACGATCCCAACGGATCTTGTTTCGTTGAATTTCGACCATGTATGACGAAGTTATCAATATTATAGGTTGTACACATATTTTAAATAACAACTTGAATTTTAAATAAAAACTTGGGCCCTTTTACCTATTTAAAAACCCCCCGACCCATCAGCTATTCAAGCCCGTTTTACCCTAAAGCCCAGACCCGCTGAAACATTTCTTCCCTAAAACCAGAAATGTCGTGACCTGCTCCCAAAACTCCTGGCCATTTCGCGATGCAAACTCCTCCACCACATCATGCCTTTCAGAACCAAGACCATCCCATTGTGTGCGTGTACACCATTTCAACTCCCCTGTCCCTTCACAGCAAACCTCCTACCGCCTCCAAAGCGACTGACCCCACCCCCACAAATGAAAACACATTTCAGCGCTCCCTTCCTTCACTAAGAAAACATGCACAGCTTTTAACTACTCCTTCTCCTTTCTATATTTCTCAAACTGCCCTCCTTCTCAACGCAACATCACGAACAATATTCATTACCCCTTCACGTTTTCATACACCACCGCACTTCTTTCCAGTACCCTATTCTTTCACAAGTTCATTATTATATTTCGTACGTATACATGTATATACAAAGAGTATCGGCTATTTTATTTTAGTAGTTATAAGTTTTTTTTTCTTTTTACGAAGCTTGCAGTTTGATTCTGTAAATGGACGAGAGAGAAACATGTCTCCTGTATTTATAACCACAAGGTTCCTTGGCGTATGAAGGTACAGTTTAATATGTGGTTAGGAAATGGTACAGGGAGCATTTAAATGAAAGGGGGACGTTGCGGTCTCTTTTCCACTCATTACTTCACCAAACTTTTGTCTCCACGCCATCCGAATTGTTCATTTGCTAAGTAAAACTATCCCATTAATATATGTATATTTAAAAGTTGTTGTGGCATCGATATGCATTATTTCATAGTGAAGTTCTTACGAACTGCTATAGACAGAAATAAACATACCGTTGTGATGAGCAAGGTGTCACGATCCCAAAAATATAATAATACCGGTAGACGGACTTATATTTTGAAACTTCAAAATGTTGATTTCAGGGTGCGAAATACTCCAAATAAAAAGTTGCTTATTAAATTAAATAAAAATTACAGTAAAATTCTAAAAATTAAATTATCACTATTTCCCAAAAGAACCTTGTCTAAATTCAAACCCGATCTCTAGTTATATCGAATAAACCGATATGGTCGATAAACGGTTCCATAGCGACTATTTCAGAATTTGATTTGGACGTAAATCAAAATCTACACGATGAAATCCCGATTTTTCTCTTCCACTAGAAAGATATACTCCACCAGCTTCACACGTTTCTTGTTTCACAGAAATCCGGCTAAAAATGAATCATGTACATTCAGTTGAAGTTCAAATCGCCAAATAACGAACTGCAGCGCCATTTCAAGCTTTATCTTAATTAAATTATAATTATACGTTCGAACGTTGTACTTTAAGTTATCGATATCGCCAAATCGATATATAAATCATTAAATAAATTAATTATTCGACAGCTAACAAAACGCGCCATTACAGACTTCCCCCCTTAAAATAATTTCGTCCTCGAAATTGCTAAGTTAGAAAAATGCTACTAACTCTACTAACTAGGTTTAAAAATCCTTTTTACCTCTAAATTTTAGTTTCGACTGGACCCATTTAATTTTAATTAATTTATTAATTTATTTCCGACCAACTAAAATTTTCAAAAATTCTAAAAATTTTCTAACACCTTAAATTTTTGAAAAATTTCGCCATAACCTCCTTTGTACGGCTCAATACGTCAAACCACAACTCGCCTCTCTAGGCCTCCCCCAATCCAAAAGGAAATCAAAATAGCCAAACGGCTTGCCAATTCGGCTTATAAAATCCAAACTCATATATGATATAAACTTGTATCTTTTTGTCGGGCATTTAACTCTATATCCCTTTCATCTGCTACCACTTCAACATATACCAATGTTATCCATTCCAATTGATCTCCAATCAGTTCATATCCACAAATCCAAATCGAATTTCATTCGAACTCTAATATCAAATTCCAAATTATTAACTTATCAATTTGGTTCCATTCTAGATTATCTCTAATCCCATTCAATTTTATTTAACTCGGTTCAAGTTAAATTTCAATTTATTTTTACCATCTCATTTTATTTAACTTCATTAGTTAAATTTTAATTCCAGAACTTAAGTTCCTGGGTTTCTTTCAAATCAATTTGAAATCATAATGCCAATTCAAAACCTTTGAATTTCTAAACAACTTGTTTTCTCAAAACAATTCAAAAACAAAACCTTTGGTAGTAATCCGTCACTTAGAACTCGAAAATGAACACTGATGATGTCTAGATTCATCATCAGAATCTATCTTCCAGCTATCGACGTGAGTTCAATACTATATCTCTTTTCAAAATTATTTTAAACCCTTTCATTTTGAAATACATTTCAAATATTTTTCACACTGCTTGAAAACATTTCAAAATCTCCCTGAAACTAAAAATTTCCTTATTTTAAATTCCAAATTCTGATTTAAATTCATATTTAATTCAATTTCATATACTTCACTTATATGAATTCTGATTAGTTATTTATAACCATTTCACATGTTATAATCTTACTCGATTATAATAACAACCAATATATCTAATATATTAAAATTTTGATATATATATATATATTTCTATATCAAAATATACTTTGGGTAATGTTAAATTCACTTACCCTTTTTTTTTAAAACATATCGTGACGACCCATCGTATTCAAGTGTTTATTTACTCCTACCGATACAGTGGATCAAACTGATCGACCAGAACTCATAAGCCACTCAACCAATGAGTCTCCACAATATAAAACCATTTTATATTGGATAACAATTACGCGCTCATATATATACACTCAAACTCAATCTAGGATATTACTAATCCCATCTCTATCGAGTTATGCCACAGAGCCAAGGTAATCACTTAACTTAAGCTCTGATACCAACTGTAACGGCTGGAAATTTCCGACTCCTCGAGAGTCGGAAATTCCGAGACGTTAGTGAAAGAATTTAGAAGGTGAGAAAGAAAAGATAGAACTAATAGAATAGAAGAAGAAGAAGAACATCAGAATCATCAGAGTAACACGAATCTCACAGCGGAACGAATAACATATAATATATAATATAACTTTGAAGTAAACAGTTATATACATACAATAGCACTTATCAGAGTACAACACTTACAACACAGCGGAAATAACTATAGCTACAAAATCTTGCAGCCTCCTGCTCCAAGCTCTCCAAGTATATCTGTAAATCCCGACTACTTGACTGCCCGTACAAATTTAGGCACCCAAGAGTTTACGGAAAACAACAAAGTAAACTCCGGGTCAGTCATGGGACTGGTATGAGTAAAATAGTTTAAAACAGGTATAGGATATCTCATAAGACCACGCCGTGAATACGGAACGGGTTTTTCCCTTATGAGTATCTGAACAACTTTGACAAGCAATATCATTGTGATATTATAATAATGTCTAAGTACAAATAGGTATCAATCTAGCAGAAACGCTTGCATCTCACGTTCTACATACATAGTATAAAATCATAAACCGCAGGGCACTTATCGGAAAATGGATTCCAACAGACCAGGTATGGGAGCACCTTCTGAATAGTGTACTCTAGAGGTGATACACTCAGGGTTCAACAAGAACGTCTTGCAACCCGGCCACACATGACCGCTCACTCATTTAGCTTGAGTGTCGCGAATATATTTCCACCACGGTTATAGGCCATCAAACCGTCATCCGAAGATACAGAATTAAAAAGAAGTATAAATATGGATATTCCCTAGATCGGTGACAATACACCCTGCTTGGGGATGACCCAACTAGCAATGCTGCCAAGCCCAACTTTTGTTACTTCCTGGTGTGAGGCTAGAAGCTACGTCTATCTTCAGAACATCTGATCACCATTCACTTTGAATGCCACATCGTCATACCCGCCAAATCACAAATTGACTTATTCAAAAATAACACGGGTATACAGCTAAGAAAAACGAATTCCTCCGCCACCAAACGTGAATACGTTTGAACAGATCAACTTACGCGATCCATTGGATATACTCTGTCAGACCTTCTTCCATATACGTTGTCCTGGGACTGGACAAACCGAAGGCACTATTCAGTATATCCATCTTAGTCACTGTTATCTAAGACTTATACAACAGCCCTTGCACTTTACTCCGTCTTCAATTTATCTTTGGCATATATTGCTCGCAACGCTTATGCCAATACAGAGTGGTTCTTTGGATAATAATCCAACCGGTCTCTCCATATTAACAACGTTAAAATGGTAAAAACTTTGATAGTCTGTGATTCAACTATCAAATGAAAACATGTCGGTGTACAAACAACGATCTTATTTCCAAATGGAAATTCGATCGATCAACCATCATATGTTCATATTTCCTTATTTCATATAATTAGAAAATATATGTTATTAATCATTGGAAAACATTTCCATAGCTTATTTTCACATCACTATTATTTCGCAACTATCAGTCCCTAACTGTAACTAGTATGAGAACAATTCTCTAAGTATCAATTCGGAAGGTCGAAACCAACATTAGATCGTCACTTAGAAAACCGTTCAACTTACCCTCTCCAGTCAGTTTCTGAATTTGCTTAACTCTATTTCTTAAATTCTTATCGTGAAAACATTTCATTTTCTATGTTTAGAAAACATATCTGACTATATTTGGAAAACGTTTCCAAAACTCATTTACGGATTTCCAATGAACGTTGTATAAAACATCGTTTCGCTAAATCCATTTATCGCTTATTCCTTAACTTTATTCCTATCACCCTTTTAGATCGAACCACAACTATTCCTTTGTCAATTCTGAAGTCAATCAAGTTGGGGTATAATTACCTCTCAGACCTTAATTGAACAACGTCCTTTACTGTGAAATAGATGAAGCTCATCACTCACTTTTTCCAATCATCTGTTTACGCAAATTCTCGGATTCAGGTTATGAATCTACTTCTTATATGAAAACGTTTGATTATAACTATAACGTTATAATTCCTACTTCTGCAATATCTAACCTAAATTATAACTTATCTCCTAACTCGAATAATTTAACAGACACCTAATTTCTAAATCAATAACTAAATCTTGATTTAAACCTTGGAAAGTAAATAGTACTTTCCCGAATTCGCTATAATCGAATTCGACGTATAACTCTCCTTCGAGTAATCTCTATTTGATTAACTTTTCTTCGAATAACCTATATTCGATTTTCTCTCTTCGAATAACTCATATACGAAATCTCTCTCTTTCGAATAAACAATATTCGATCTCTTTCTTTCGAATATGCTATATTCGAAAATCTCCTTTCGATTTACTAATCGATAACTCCTTTCGATCAAACTAAAATCGATAAATCCTTTAACTCTATTCGAATAACTAATATTCGACTAACTCCTTTGGATCAACTCATTTGATTAACTCCTTCGAATAACTAATTCGAATGACTTACCTTCGAATAACCAATATTTGATTTACTCTAACTCGATTAACTTAATTCTAATCGATTTACTCCATTTCGATTCAACTTAATTCAAATCGATTAACTTAACTCAAATTGATTAACTCCTTTCGAATAACTAAATTCGATTTAACTCTAATTGAATAACTAATATTCAATTACTTCTTACGTGTTTAACTCTATTTGAATAAGTAATTCGAATCACTCTAATGCGTTTAACTCTATTCAAATATCCAATTTGAATAACTCATTCCGAATAACTAAATTCGATTAACTCTTTTAACTTTACTCGAATAACTATATTCGATTAACACCTTCTTTCGAATAACTATATTCGATTAACTTTTCGACTAACTCCTTTGGATTAACTAACTTCGAATAACTCCTTTGGATTAGCTAACTTCGAATAACTCCTTTGGATTAACCAACTTCGAATAACTCCTTTGGATTAGCTAACTTCGAATAACTCCTTTAGATTAACTAACTGCGAATAACTCCTTTGGATTAACTAACTTCGAATAACTCCTTTGGATTAACTAACTTCGAATAACCAATATTCGATAACTACTCTTCGAATAAATAATATTCGGTAACTCTTCTCAAATGAATAACATTTGATTTCTCCACTCGAATAGACTATATTCGATAGCTCTTCTTCGAATAAGTGATATTCGACAACGCTACTCGATTAACTCCACTTGGATAACTCTAACTGGTCAAATTTAACTGGTCAACTCTAACCGGTTAACTCTAACTGGTCACCTCTAACTGGTCAACTCTAACTGGTCAACTCAAACTGGTTAACTCAAATGGTTAACTCTAACTGGTTAACTCAAATGGTTTACCCTAACTTGATTTACTTGTCTCGATTAACTGAACTAATCCACTTAGTTTAACTTAGTTAATTCACGTTGATTAACTCAAGCCGGTTCACTTAGTTTAACTCAACTAAGTTACTTCGATTAACCACTTAGTTAACTTAACTAATTCACATCGATTAATCCTTTAGTTTAACTTAACTAATTCACATCGATTAATCCTTTAGTTTAACTTAACTAATTCACATCGATTAATCCTTTAGTTTAACTTAACTAATTCACTTCGATAAATCATTTAGTTTAACTTAACAAATTCACTTTGATTCACCGCTTAGTTTAACTTAACAAATTCACTTTGATTCACCGCTTAGTTTAACTTAACTAATTTACTTTGGTTAACCACTTAGTTTAACTTAACTAATTCACTTTGATTAACCACTTAGTTTAACTTAACTAATTCACTTCGTTTAACTCAACCAATTCACTTGGTTAACTCGACCAATTCACTTGGTTAACTCCTATTTATTTAACAAATAAATATCTTCTTTAGTTTAATTCTATTTATTTAATCTCTAAATAAATACCCTTTATAATATTCTATTTATTTAATCTCTAAATAAATATCCTTTATATTTGTCCTAACGAATATAATTCCTTTATATTTTGGCTAACACATATATCCTCTTATATTCGATTAACATATATATTCCCTTATATTGATTTATAAATAAAACTCTTTTATATTTGTTTTACCAACTATATTCCTTAATATTCAAAAATCCTTTTTCTTATATATATATATATATATATATATATATATATAAAATCCCTTGATTTTATATAAATAAACTATTTTCAAAATATACTTTGAAAACCCCTCTCCTACATTCTGGTATTTCTCATGGTATTTAACACACCATATAACAACGATAAATATCGTCCCACCACACATAATCACACAGATTATATACATCACATTATATATCATAATATAAAAATCATAGTAAAATAACTGTTGAGGAATCCAGTTGGATTCCTCCAACCTGTTTCCCTGCACCACAGATGTTAGACAATACAACAACATCGATTTCACTTCACTGTGAAATATTCTGATAGCAGAATCAACATATGACTATTTAACTGTTTATATATATACGTAAATATATATATATAATCTCTACTAACTGGCTAGCAGTTCAATCAAACAGTCAACACACAGTCAACCAGTCAAACAGATAATATTTTAACAGTTCTAAGAATACAACGTGAAAATAAAACTGTTTAGAGTTTGTGAGATTTACTCACATTGACGCGTTAACCGTCAAATAATCGGTTTGCGTTATTTGACTCCGTTGGACAATTTATTTCGCCATAAATTATAACGAGCTCGGATTCACTCCCAGTCAGATCCATTTTGAAGCTCTCGTCCATACGATCCCAACGGATCTTGTTTCGTTGAATTTCGACCATGTATGACGAAGTTATCAATATTATAGGTTGTACACATATTTTAAATAACAACTTGAATTTTAAATAAAAACTTGGGCCCTTTTACCTATTTAAAAACCCCCCGGCCCATCAGCTATTCAAGCCCGTTTTACCCTAAAGCCCAGACCCGCTGAAACATTTCTTCCCTAAAACCAGAAATGTCGTGACCTGCTCCCAAAACTCCTGGCCATTTCGCGATGCAAACTCCTCCACCACATCATGCCTTTCAGAACCAAGACCATCCCATTGTGTGCGTGTACACCATTTCAACTCCCCTGTCCCTTCACAGCAAACCTCCTACCGCCTCCAAAGCGACTGACCCCACCCCCACAAATGAAAACACATTTCAGCGCTCCCTTCCTTCACTAAGAAAACATGCACAGCTTTTAACTACTCCTTCTCCTTTCTATATTTCTCAAACTGCCCTCCTTCTCAACGCAACATCACGAACAATATTCATTACCCCTTCACGTTTTCATACACCACCGCACTTCTTTCCAGTACCCTATTCTTTCACAAGTTCATTATTATATTTCGTACGTATACATGTATATACAAAGAGTATCGGCTATTTTATTTTAGTAGTTATAAGTTTTTTTTCTTTTTACGAAGCTTGCAGTTTGATTCTGTAAATGGACGAGAGAGAAACATGTCTCCTGTATTTATAACCACAAGGTTCCTTGGCGTATGAAGGTACAGTTTAATATGTGGTTAGGAAATGGTACAGGGAGCATTTAAATGAAAGGGGGACGTTGCGGTCTCTTTTCCACTCATTACTTCACCAAACTTTTGTCTCCACGCCATCCGAATTGTTCATTTGCTAAGTAAAACTATCCCATTAATATATGTATATTTAAAAGTTGTTGTGGCATCGATATGCATTATTTCATAGTGAAGTTCTTACGAACTGCTATAGACAGAAATAAACATACCGTTGTGATGAGCAAGGTGTCACGATCCCAAAAATATAATAATACCGGTAGACGGACTTATATTTTGAAACTTCAAAATGTTGATTTCAGGGTGCGAAATACTCCAAATAAAAAGTTGCTTATTAAATTAAATAAAAATTACAGTAAAATTCTAAAAATTAAATTATCACTATTTCCCAAAAGAACCTGTCTAAATTCAAACCCGATCTCTAGTTATATCGAATAAACCGATATGGTCGATAAACGATTCCATAGCGACTATT
The DNA here is from genome assembly GCA_030737875.1 of Allium sativum. Lineage (NCBI taxonomy): Eukaryota > Viridiplantae > Streptophyta > Magnoliopsida > Asparagales > Amaryllidaceae > Allium > Allium sativum. The sequence continues at coordinate 296,412,007 of CM060925.1, read as the reverse complement.
TCAGAATTTGATTTGGACGTAAATCAAAATCTACACGATGAAATCCCGATTTTTCTCTTCCACTAGAAAGATATACTCCACCAGCTTCACACGTTTCTTGTTTCACAGAAATCCGGCTAAAAATGAATCATGTACATTCAGTTGAAGTTCAAATCGCCAAATAACGAACTGCAGCGCCATTTCAAGCTTTATCTTAATTAAATTATAATTATACGTTCGAACGTTGTACTTTAAGTTATCGATATCGCCAAATCGATATATAAATCATTAAATAAATTAATTATTCGACAGCTAACAAAACGCGCCATTACAAAGATTTTTAATGCTTATATGAACATATGCAAAGGTGTGTATATGTCCCTATGCAAATGCGAAAAATCAGGCGGTCTACTGATTCAGTTGACCTCCTTAATGCAATGTATGTTAGTGCCATGAATCTGACATGTATGCAGATAGTCCTATTGTAACATATAGGTTCTATATTTGTGAGAAGTCATTCATCCAAATGCAATGATACACCCATTTTCATCCAATAAAAGAAGAAAAAATATACACACATTCATATGCATCTACGAGCAACCACTAGCAAACACCTGCATCCACTTGCATCTATCAAACATATCATGTCTCAAAAACGTGTTTACATCCATGGGTTCCCTACCTAAAGGTCGAAGATTCGATCGATAGAATATACTCATACGATGGAAACAAACATGAATAAAGGCTTTGGAAAAAGAAGTTAAGAACATACCCTTGAAAAGAAAAGGGTACGAAGCATGAATCTTGTCTTCAGTCTCCCAAGTTGCATCCACTTGGTCATCTCCCCACTGTACTTTCACCAACTTAACCTCTCGGTTTCGTAGCTTCTTAACCTCTGATCCAAGAATATGGGTAGGAACTCGTCTAACAGTCGCCTCTCGTTCCACTTCTACTTCCTCAAGCATATTCGGCTCAACTACTTCTACAGTATCATGCAAGCACTTACGTAAATGAGAAATGTGGAAAACATCATGAATGCTGGACAGTCTCACTGGTAGCTTTATCTATAGGCCATTTGGCCAATCCTTTTTGTTATGGGAAATGGCCCTACAAACCTTGGTGCCAATTTCCCTACAGATCCAAAACGAACTACATTCCTCAAAGGTGATACCTTGATGAAAACCATATCTCCCACCTCAAACTCAATATCAGTCGTTCTCCTATCTGCGTAGGACTTTTGCCTGTCCTGAGCTATCTTCATGCGCGGATGAGATCAATCTTTTCCGAAGTTTCCCTAACCATCTCAGGTCCAAGTAGAAGCCTTTCTGTAGATCCCACCAACAAGTCGGTGATCTACAAGGTCGTCTGTACAATGCTTCGAAGGGTGTCATTCCAATACTATCCTGGAAACTGTTGTTGTAGGCGAACTCTACTAAAGGAAAATGCTCTTCCCAAGTCCCTCTGAAGTCAAGGATACACAGTCTTAAAATATCTTCAAGGACTCTATTCACCCTCTATGTCTGTCCATCGGTCTGGGGGTGATAAGCGATGCTCAAACATAACTGTGTGCCAAGTACCTCTTGCAAGCTCTTCCAAAACCCACTGGTGAATATGGGGTCACAATCACTCACAATACTGGAAGGTACTCCATTTAAGCGGACTATCTCGCGAAGATAAATTGTTGCCAACCATATTGTCGTCCTCTTACTCTTAACGTGGATGAAATGAGCGCACTTAGTAAGCCTGTCCAATATAACCCAAATACTAGTGTTGCTTTTCTTTGATCTAGGAAAACCATCAATAAAATCCATAGAGACGCTCTCCCACTTCCGTTGTGGGACTTCCAAAGGATGAATCAAACCACTGGGCTTCTTTTGCTCAGCTTTGACTTGCTGGAAAATCAGACATCGAGAAACAAACTTCGCCACATTCTTTTTCATTCCAGCCCAAAATAAAACTCTCTTCATATCTCGATACATCTTATCATTACCTAGATGAATAGTCATCCTAGAGTGATGTGCTTCCTCAAGAACTGTCTTCAACAGACTCCTAACTCGAGGAACACAAAGACTTCCATCTTATCGCAACCACACTCTATCGTTCGTGGAATATCTACTGAGGTGACTAGACGTCTCCCCTTTACTGAGTCTATCCAAGATATCTGTTAGTTGTGGGTCCTCTTGCTGCGAAGTTCCTATCTGATCCAACAGAGAAGGTCGCACCTCTAATGATGCCAATAAACCAGATGTAAACTCAGTGGAGGGTCTGAAGTCAAAAGTCGATATGAACTCCAAGCTTTTCCTCTCCACAAACAGAGGACTAAATGTCATCCTCTACCTACTCAATGCATCTGTGACCACATTACCCTTGCCAGGGGTATAAGCAATCTCAAAGTCATAGGATGATAAGAACTCCATCCATCTTTGCTGCCTTAAATTGAGACCCTTTTGCGAGAACAAGTACTTGAGATTTATGATCGGTGTACAACTCGAACCTCTCTCCTAGTAGATAATGGCGCCAAGTCTTAAGCGCGAATACTTTGTCAGCTAACCCCAAGTCATGCGTAGGGTAGTTCTTCTCAGGAACCCTTAGTTGTCTACCTCCATAACATACTACCCTTCCTTCTTGCATCAGAACCATTCCAGGCCCTGTACCACATGAATCAGTGTATATTGTAAACACATTGTTCCCATCGGGAAAGATCAAGACTGGGTTGTTGTTAGAGCCATCTTCAGTCACTGAAAAGCAGCGTCATAATCTACATCCCAAGAGAATGTCATATTCTTCTTTGTCAGCCAGGTGAGTAGGGCTGATACCTTTACGAAGTCCTTAATGAACTTCCTGCAATAGCCCACTAATCCAAGAAAACTCCTCATCTCTGTTGCATTCTTCGGGATCTACCAATCTGGAATTGCAACCACCTTCGCGAGATCTATGGCTATCCCATTTTTAGAGACTACATGCCCTAAAAATCTCACTTCCTTTCTCCAAAAATGACATTTGGAGAATTTCGCCTTAAACTGGTGCACACAGAGAGTTTTCATAACCTCTCTCAAATGTAGGGCATGCTCTTCCTCACTCTTCGAGAAAATCAAGATGTCATCAATAAAGACCACAATGAACTTATTTAGAAACTCCTGAAACACCCTATTCATCAGATCAACAAAATAGGCAGGTGCATTCGTCAACCCAAAAGGCATGACGAGTCGTTTGAAGAAACCATATGGAGTTCTAAAAGCAGACTTGTCTTTATTGACCTCGGCCACCCTCAACTGATGAAATCCCATGGCCAAGTCTAACTGAGAGAAAACAGATGCACCAACAAGTTGGTCAAACAGATCATCTATACTCGGAAGTGGGTGCTTATTCTTCTTAGTGACTTTATTCAACTCTCTATAATCCATTCATAAGCGAAGTGAACCATCCGCCTTAGAAGCGGATACTACCGGAGCACCACATTCAGATATGCTTCACCTAATAAACTCTTTCTCAACTAGCTTCCCTATTTGCTTACTAAGCTCCCTCCTTTCTCTTGGAGCCATGTGGAGCACAGGCACTGCAACTGGCTTTGCATTATCTACCAAGTATATACGGAAATCAATCTCGTACCTCGAAGGTAAGCCACGAACCTCCGCAAAAACATCAGGATACTCATAGACTACTGGTACAGATCACAGATCATCGATAGATGCATCAAGTGACTCTAGGAAACTAAGTATGATAGACCCCTTAGGGTCATAAGAAATCTCGAGGGTCCTCCCATGGCGATTCAAAAATCTAACGACCCTCCTCTCACAATCAAGAATGGCACCATACATGGCTAGCCAATCCATCCCTAGAATCAAACCATAGCCCATGAAACCAAGCACATATGCATCACACTCAAACTCGACGCCTAACACCGATATTCTCAAACCTCGACAAATCATAGACAAATGAGTTGTACCACCAATGGGGTTTGAGACAACAACGAGATCCAAAACCATACTAGTACTAAGGTGCAGAGACTCAACCATAGAATCAGACATAAAAGAATGTGAAGCGCCAGAATCAAAAAGAGTTCTAATTGGATGATTGGAAAAAGAAATCAAACCTTCAACGAAAACTTTCCTACCACTATCCGGCACACTATCCACGAGAGCACGCACCTGCCCTCCAGAAGATCTTGCCCTTTGACCATGTCCTTGCTTCTTCGGGCACTCCTTAGAAAAGTGTCCGACTTCTCCACAATGAAAACAAGTGTTATTTCTTTTCTTACAATCCTAGATCACATGACCCTTGCGTCCACAATGGTGACATTTCCTCTTATCTCGAGCTTTGTCGTTTTTGCCGCCCTTCTTTTGTTGATGTTGTTCTTTCTTGGGCAACACTTTCTTGTTTTGTGTTTCCTCAACCTTAGCTTCTTTCTTTTCACCTTTACCTTCCTCATGCATTAATGCTATATCAACGAGTTTCTTGGAAGTTGCTCCCATCGGAATATGAGACATAGCTAACCCATGGAGGGGTTTATTCAATCTTCTAGCAAACCTCAAAGCCTTCTTGTGCGGGGTATCCACTAGTTCCAAACCAAAACTCGCTAATTGATTAAACTTATTAACATACTCTCTAACAGTCATGCTCCCTTGCTTAAGCGCCAAAAACCTTTCCATTTGCATACTTTTCTCGGCGTGAGAAAGAAACTTCATTTCGAATCTCTGTCGGAAATCATCCCAAGTCTCCACTGGACGCCCTGCTTGCGTCACTTCTCACCAGAATGAAGCTTCATCTTTCAGCTGCCAAGCGGCTAACTGAATCTTCCTACGATCGTCAACTTCAAAAATTCCAAACAAATCCTCTGTCTCCTTAAGCCAATTCCTTGCCTCCACGAAAGTCTCAGTTCCTTTGAATGGCTTCGCGCCCATAGCACGGAAATCTTTGCATGTCTTAGAGAAATTATCAGCACGCGGAGGAGGAGGAGGAACAACGGCTGCAGCTAGGGGAGGGGCGTCTGTTTGGCCTTCGGCGGGTGTCGTAGCCTCCAGATACGTACTAAACCAAGCCGGTATTTGTATGCCCTTGGGAATATTAGGTTCCCTAGACATGATGAAAAGGAAAAGAAAAGGGATTCAAACAGAGAATCGAAAGATATTTCATATGGCTTTTAGGGAATATGTTTTTCTAAACAGACTTTTCTTTTGAAAATGCTTTCTTTTAAAACCTTTTTTGAAAACAATTTTCGAAATATTTTATCCGATCTGGTAACCTTCAGCTCTGATACCAAATGTGACACCCCACGTCTGTTAGTGCCACTCTTTATCAAAATGCATTAAGTTTCGTGAAGCGTTTAGGTAAACAGGAACAGAAACATTACAAGACAGATATAAATTAACAGCGGAATTAAAAAAATTATTAAATAGAAAAAATTCATGGTTCAAACCCAATTACATAACAAGTCTGGAATACTGAAAGCATAAAACTTTTTTCCTATACAAAATCATCATCAGAGTACAATAAAAAGAGCATAATCCCTAAAACATAGCCATAATAGAGCAAAAGCGAAAATGAGCAATACATCTAAGTCGCTCCAAGCAGAAAAGAAGAATCCTGGTCAAGCTTGAGCATTCCCACCCTGAGAACCTAGGGGGAATAACGAAAGAGAAAGAAGAGAAAACAAAATGGGTCAGACATAAAGTCTGGTGATTCCAGTTATTTTTAGCATATAAATAAGTAAAAGCATCATGACAGACATATAAGTTGGAGAGAGAAATAACAGTGCCATAAGGTAGACATAACAAGATAAACAGAACATCCATTGCGCTTCTCTAATACTCTTCTCCGCACTAACACTAATATAACAAGGACAGGATGATCCCAACAAGTACAAGATGGTAGGCTTAGGTGTACTTCTAGTGAGAGGTTTTACCCCGTGCAATAACAGGTAGCCCAACAGAACTGACGGGTGTTACCCCCAACGATAATAACGAGCTTCTAAATAAGAGAGACTAGATGTACCCTAATTACTACCCCCAATCGATCGGCTCCCTATCCCTCATAGATACCCTGTGTTGGCCCCACTCTTAGGGTGTATCACTCCCTAAAGTGGCAGCCCCGATACAAACAAGATGCACAACCATATCTACAGATGTCCCAGTCTCTTATCTTCCCAAGAAAACAGACTCATGCACGCAAATGACCCCGATGGAACGCATCGGCTAAACACCTCTCCTAAGTGACCTCTTTTAACCAGTTCAGTAAGCGTGCCTGACCCCAACCTAGTTCGGAGTTTTCCCGTTTGATACCGATATAGGTTACTGACTGATATGGGTCCCACATTCCATATGATACAAACTTCCCCCTAGGCTTGCATCCCCACTACTAGGATTTCCACAGGTTATGCCTACCGGTTTAACAAGATTTCATAACCCAAGCAGATTAAGTTTGTGGGCCTATATATAAATATTACCCACCGCCCCAAGCTTTACTTAACCCTCCCACTGATTCAAGAAAGTTTACTTAACCTCTACTCAAGTTAAACAGGTTTATGTTATCCCTATGGATTCAAACAGTTTAGGTATTACAAGTTTATCACCATTCATTCATTTATGGTTATAATGCGCCAGACCTCCCACATTAAGTCTACCATTTCTAAATGTTGGATATGCCGATTGGGTTCGGGAAGACTTCTTCCACAAGTCGGACTTAACCTCGTGTCTAAGCATCGTCTTGTGTGTATGCACTTAGATCCCTCACATTAGATTTACCACTTGTGGACGCTGGATATGCCGGGCGGTTCCGGGCAGACTTCTACCGCAAGTGCAATCTAACCTCGTGTCTAAGCGCGGTTACAGCTTTTAATTACTGTAAATATTGGCATATTCATTCTTTAACAATTATTCCTATTTTATTATAGGTTTTCATGCCCTTTTCCCAAGTCATATTCATCATGTACCATATGCCCTAAATTAAGGTCTTTAATCACAGTTTGGTTTATGCCCCAAATCCATATTCATGTTTTCAATTCAAGTTATGCCCCAATTTCCCAATACAAGTTATGCCCCAAATTTTCCAATACAAGTTATGCCCCAGTTTTAACGTTTCCCCTCGTTTCATGCTTTCTCATGTTTCAGCGATAGGCCTAGGCTCGAAGGTTGCCTGACTATAAAAATAAAAAGGGAAAAAGGGTGAGAAGAGAACAAGAATAGGCATAGTAAATATAACTGGCATATAATCACAAAATTAAGCGAACTAACATGATAGGCATAAGGTGACATGATTAGGAAAACTAGCATATAAGCATAAAGTGACATGATTAGGCAAACTAGCATATAGGGATGTCATGAATAGGCATATAGGCATAAATCAATAGATCATGTGTATAGATAATGGCAGATCTGTTGTGATTCAAGTTTCTTACAGGCATAGACTTCAGATCTGCTGACGGCAAAAAATGTCGTAAACACCCAAGATTCCAACTATTAGGAATTATTATTTTGGTCGTGTAACTAAGTGCGGAAAGCGGTAAATAACATGAAAGATTTATAGTGGTTCGGCCTCGATAGAGGCCTGTCTACGTGCACTTTGAAGAGTCATTGGAATATTATTTATCACCAAGGATTACAAAGTTGAGACTATCTCATGACACCTCATTACATTCATTTTCATAATCATCATATGCTAAGTATTTGGGAAAAAGACAATTTAGTCCTTCTTCTTCCTCAAAGAGGAGATGCCATTAAAGAGGCTGTTGAAGCTCTCTAGAGGTTCCAAGTGATAGAATTCCAACCCCTTTGAAGTGTGAGGCCAAGGAGTATTTATAGGAGAGGGGTTATGTAGGAGTAGGTAGAAATGGGGGACCACACCCAGAATTTCACACCTGACCCATATGCCTGCACAAATTTCGAAACCCCCCCCCCCCTTAAGGGGTACGAATTTCGAACCCTATTTAGGGGTACGAAATTCGAAACCCTTAGGGGTACGAAATTCGAACCCCGAGGGGTACTGATTTCGATCCCTTTAGGGGTACGAAATTTAAACCCCGAGGGGAAATTTTGAACCCAGAGGGGTACGAATTTTGAACCCCGAAGGGTACGAAGATTATATAAACGCGGGCTTGAGGTTAGAGACTTGGACTCACGACTCATTGACGTTCGAGGTCTTGCTTTGGAAATGTTTTGAGGAGCGGCGAGGTTCACGAAAGTTGTTGGCTGAAGCCTGACTTTGAGTCGATCTGGTAATTCTGGGCAACACATTTGTTGGCGGATATCGGATGAATCGAGCGGTTCCTCGGACCCCCATCGGCGCGACTGTGAGACCCCGGACCCCCACCGACGCTGCTTCTTGACCCGCTTGACGGCTCGCCTTTGGCTCGGAACACAGCTCGCCTTCGGCTCGGCCGCAGACGGATACTGATGGAGGTCGCATTCGAGGGATGTGACATTCTGCTAGTGGTCACACTCGAGTCTTCTGGTATTGGCCCCCGGATGATATTGACAACGCCTCTGGGCAGTAATATCACGCGATATGTTGAGTTGAGCGTGTCTTGCATACTTTTGGTTACTGGAATAAAAGTCCGGTTAACAAGATCCAAACTTATAGGGATGTCAAGATTGTATTTTAAGTGTTTGTATCTAAAAATAACCTAAACTCACTGTGATTGGATCTAAAGATCAGGGAATTGATTGCATATGTTGTAGCACAGATCTCTGAATACGTATAACTTGTTACTGAAGAAGAACAAGCCAGATCAGATTGAGTTGGGGCAGCACCTCGTTGTCTCTATTGTTTTTGGTGAATAAAAACAATGAGAATGAGGTCCTATTTATAGCCTAGGGTCAACGAATTTGGTCAGAAAACAAGTCCTCATACGCAGAACTAAATCTGCCTCAGATCTGGAGGGTGTCGACCTGGGTGTCGACACCCCTGTGTGGGTGTCAAGCCATGGGTCGACCCCCAACGGGTCTGATTCCCGCGTTGGTTTTCCACCTTCGAATTTCGAACTGATTTGAATTCTGGATTTATTTTATTTATATATAATGGCTTATATGTTTATAAACTTCAAATCTTAATATCTTCTTCATACGATGTCTGTTTTACGCAAACTCGGAGTCTATCTCAAGTAAAATTCTGAGACGTACGCAATGGCGCTACCCGTTTTACTTAATTTCAAATATTATTTCTTAGTTTATCATTATAGTGTTGTTAAAATTACGGGGTGTTACAGTAATATTTCCTGTATATAAATCATGCATATGTGTGAGCGTATATATATATATATATATATATATATATATATATATATATATATTCTATATAAAAGTTTTAGTATATATTTTATAATCAATTAATATTGAAATAAGGTTGTTGTCATCAAAACTCCATTCTCCAACAATCTCCCCCTTTTTGATGATGAGAACCTTAGTTTATAAAATATCATACCTGTATATACATGTTGATGATGATCCTTCAAATACTCCCTTAGGTTATAAAATATCATACCTGTATATACCTGTTGATGATGATCCTTCAAATACCCCCCCTGTCTATATGAATCCTATAAACTATGTCTATAGTTTATAATTTCTCCCCCTTTGGCATTATTGAAAAGAAATTCTAAATCTACTCCCCCTAATTTGTACAACTATCGAAATAAAACTAATAAGAAATTAAGTAATTAATCCTATTATGACATTCCCCCTTTATCTATAACCAATTCAGAGTAGAATACTTCCCTTTAAACTATACAAACCTATAATAGTAATTCCCAGCAATATGATGATTAAATACAAACCAATCCAAGTATTATAATTACATATGTTTGTTTGTTATATATATACAAACAAAATCAAATCACACCACACCATATGTCTTTATATATATATATATATATATATATATATATACATTCAAGTTTCAAATCATAGAATTCAAATCAAATTCAAACAAATCAATCAAATCGTACAGAACAATTAAACGTTTCTTGGAACTTCAACCCAACCGAGTTCTCTAAAGATTGGATCCTTCTTGATGACTTCTCAATCCTCATCTTCTTTCGTTGGCAGAGCCTTTGCGAGATTATTATCTTCATCTCTAGAAAGAGAGGAGATTAGCCATCGCATTGCATCAAAATGATTCTCTTGTTGTTCAAACATCTTTATATGGCTTAGTTCGAGATGATGTTGGTTTCGCAGAATGATAAAGAGAATATTTTTGAAAGAATTTAAGGTTTCTTCTAGATTTTACTAAGATTATGAATTGGATTTGTCATGGATTTGATAAGAAATGAATAAGGAAGAAGGAGAGATAGAATAATGAAATTTTCTGGAATAAATAGGGTCCGGAATTCGTTGGATTTTAAATGGACATGAGTAGTTATTTAATTTTAAAATTTGAAAATCTATCGATTATATGTCGACATATACTTAATTGTATGTCGACATATCATAGTGAAAATTTTGAATTCTTTTTATCTTTATTATATTATAATTAGTTCTAAAGTTTTTACATAAACATAAAGATGATTTTAACATGAATAAAACTCCCTTCATTACTTAATAGAAAGCAAATACATCCAACTAATCAAGGCACACTTAAATACGAGATTCGAAAGGAAATATAAGCGAATACATAAATATAGATTAAACTAGATAGACTAGTTTTCTGATGATGATGAGGGAGGTGAGACTCCAAGTTTTCTTCCTATCTTGACCATGAATTTGGTCACTTTGGAAAGTTTCTTGTTGAGCTTCTTTTGATTATTGACGATTTTCACTTGATTTTGAACAATCGTCTCTTTGTAAATGCGTTTAGTGTCTGTTGGATACTTAACGCTTTCTATAGAAGCCTCTTCTTCTTCTTCGACTTCCATTGGCTCTTGTTCTTGTTGCATTCGAGCTTGTTTGGCTTTGAATGTCTTATACGGCTTGAAAGTGAGAGGAATTTGCATGAGATGAATGTATGATGAGTCAAACACTTTTCTAGGCACGAATTCTTCTCCATGAAGATCAACATTAAAATATTTGAAAATACGAGTGAAATAAACACCATAGTAGAGAGTGTTTTCTCTTAACAATAATTCTCTGGGCTTAATTTCATTTAAGATCATTTCGGCCCAATTGATAGTACAGCCACCCATAATAGCAAAGAGAGCCTTTTGGACTTTGAGAGTTGGATTGTTGAAATTTTCGGAACGAGGAGTGATGGTATGTTGGAGGAGAAGGTTGACAATTCTTGTTTTTGGACAAAAGAAGCGATTTACCATCTTCAAATATGTCGTGATAGGTTTCCAAATCGGTTTCGTAGATAACAAAATCCGACAAATCTGAAACCATGCTTCTACGATTAGAATAGTGCCTAAGAGTTCGGCATCGAGAACATTTTGAATTCCTTTGACACTACTCCAAATTTGATCTTCTTTGCCTTCGTAAAATCCGCGATTGAGATTTGCATAGAAGGTCTTGAAAAGTTTGGGATAACACACTTCGTCGTCATCACGAGAGTCAGTTAGACCCAAGACTTCGTTGTGTTCAAAAAAAGAGATGAGAACATAAGAAGGAAAATTGCTAAAGACGGCGAAAGTACCCGTGTTAACTTTAGCATTTGTTAAATAGTTACCATAGGTTTTGATAGTCTCTTTGTCATTATAAAGATAGCCTTTGATGGTTATGGTTATCTTCAATTTTTGAGATGAACTTGAGGAAGCCATTGAATTGATAATTTTGAAGAGAACAAATATGAAGAACATTGTTTTGAGTTGTGAATAAAATGTAAAGAGAATAGATGTGTGTGTGTGTGTGTGTGTGTGTGTATCTATAGAAATTGAATGGATGTAAATTGAATAGGCACAACTTTTCAGATTGAAATGACACCTTTTCAGACCTTGCGAGTTGGTGAAAACTTGGTGGAAAGTTTGAAATTTTAAACCTTTGAAATTCAAATTTTGAATTTCAAAATACTAGTCAGATATGTCGACATATACATATATGTATGTCGACATATATGTCTATTTTCAAAGAAAATTAAATTTTTGTGAATTGAAATTTATATTATCGATTTAATATTTCAGGTTTAATGATTTACTGAAATAATTCAAATCCTAATAAACACACAAACAATTTATTTTATTATTTTATTTTATTTGTTATTATATTATTATTTTGAATTTCAAATTTCAAATTTCAATTTTGAATTTCAAGTTTAAATTTTAAAGTTTTTAAATTCAAATCAAAGAAAACAAACAAAGCAACCATTCAACCAAGTGAAATTAAAAATTAATTAAGACGTACCCGATTTTTAGATCCTTTTCTTCGAAATTTTCTGAATGCTGAATTGCCGTAAAGCATATATTTGTATTTCCAGTTTCTGTTTCTTCATCACTTGACGATGAATCTGAATCATCTAATGTTGTTGTGTATGCTTTCTTTCTCTTTTTTGACGAATTGTTGTTGTCTGTTTGTTGAGTCGATTTGTCTGGATATGGGCACATTCTCCTTATATGGCCTGGTTTGTTGCAATTATAACATCGACCATCATTACTTTTTGAATTTCCTTGGTTATAATTTTTCTTTCTATATCTCAGAAATTTTCTAAAATGATTTGTCGTAAGAGCTATTTCTTCATCATCTTCGCTATTTGAGTCTGAATTATTTGTTGTTGCTTTTAATGCAATAGATTTCTACTATATTGATCTGTTTTCTTTTCTTTTCTGTAATTGGACTTCATATGACATCAGATTTTCAACTAACTCTTCAATCTTTATTTCATTAACATCATTGGCTTCTTCAATTGCCAAAGTTTTCTGATCCCATTCTAAATTCAATGAACTCAATATTTTTCTAACTTGATCTGTTTCAAAAATATGTTTTTCCAAGTGCTGTTAATGAATGCACTATCTCTAGAAATCCGCAATACATATCTGAAATAGACTCATTGTCGTTCATTTTGAATAATTCAAACTGATTAAGTAGCATTGCTATTTTAGTTTGTTTAACTTTACTAGTTCCTTCATGAGTAACTTGTAAAGTTCTCCAAATTTCATAAGCAATTTTACACGCGATACTCTAATAAACTCATTCCTAACAAATGAACAAAATAACATATTCATGGCTTTAGAATTACTTTGTGCAGCAGCCTTTTGTTCATTTGTCCATTGTGCAAAAGCAGTTGTGGGTTCAACAAATTCATTTTGTATACTATTCCATGTGTCTAATCCTACTGACTGTACATATATTTTCATTCTACATTCCCAATATGATAATTAATACCATTAAACAGTGGCGGTCTAATAGTGGACTGACCCTCTATAAAAAAAAACTATTATTGCTACCAGTGTTGGTTGCCATTATCACTATTTTCAAAAATCAGACTATGAACTTTTTGAAGGACCTTGCTCTGATACTAAGTGTTAAGGATTGCGGAAAGGATCGTCATGGCAAAACAAACACTAGAGGGGGTGAATACTGTTTTTGAGAATTTAAACTAAATCTAAAAATTATGTGATAAACTATATGAATCAAACACTACAGAAACAATCACAGATACAGAATCAAACACAAATGCAAAATAAACAGAAATAAAAATGCAGAAAAGGAAAGAACACACCGGATTTTATACTGTTCGGATTGCTCTTACGTCCAGTCCCGCACAACGCTGGATTGCGCAGAGTTTTATTACTATATCAATATCCAATTACACCCCTTGATTTCACAGCTACAAGGTTAACACCGCTCCTGTTCCTTGATTTCACGGCAACAAGGAAAACACCGATTCCGTTCCTTGATTTCACGGCTACAAGGAAAACACCAATTCCCAAATACTTCCCAAACGATTACAAATACAATAGCCCTATAACTCTTCAATAGCACTTGGTTCAGAGGGTAATGAGTAGAGAGTGTAGAGAGAAGAAGATTAGTGAAAACAGAATTGAATTTGGCAGAGTATAGGTGTAGGAATCATATAAGGATAAGAAATAATGGTGTAATGAAAAAGAGTGAAAGTGGACAAGGAGTGATTAGAAATTCGAAATCAAACTCTTTTTATAGTGTGTGAAGGGTTGCAATGCTCCAAAACCATCAAAAATAGTGAAAAGACACTTCTTTTCAAATATGAAAAAAATGACAGTTATATGTCGACATATACTTAGTACAAAATTAATTTTTAAGCATTTTTCAAGTGTTTGGATATAAATATAGTGTTATCAATTAATATTATAAAGTAGGAAATCATATGAAAACATAAATATAAATTATATAAACATATTTAAAAAATTATAAATTTTAAAACTATATAAATATAAAGTATAAATATATAAACTTATAAAACTTGAATTTGAAAATAAAAGTAAAGAAAGAAAGAAAAATAGAAAAGATAAAATAAAATAAAGAGGATTAAAGATAGAATTTGAAAACAGAATTTGAAAAACAGAATATGAATTTGAACTTGGAGTGTTATTACATAATCTAAACTCTATAACTATATTAATCTTGAACTCTTGAATACTCATGAGTCTTGAAATATCTCTGAATTCTGAATCTCTAACATCTTTAAAATTGTACAGTCTTCAGTGATATTTCCTATATATATATATATAAATCTTGCATATGTGCATATATATACACACACACACACACACACACACACACACACACACACATATATATATATATATATATATATATATATATATATATATATATTTTATAACCAATTAATATTGAAATAAGGTTACCATCAAAACTCCATTCTTCAACAAATTTTTAGGGTGCCCATAAACCACCCCTGAATAAAAAAGCAGACCTCATCGGACCGATAAAATGATCCGATAAACTTGCAATGTAATCTAAGTGATAATCCTCTTAACACATAAGACCATTTTCACCGGCTTTTCATTTATGAATAATCATGGAGCCCAAAAGATCCAACAGTTACGCTGTGTCTCCCTGTATGTCTAATTTTGTGTTCAAAATCCCGGCTCCAAACATAAACTGTGTTATGTTCATGGACAAGCCATGCATAAACCCAAGTCCTTTGAATATGAAACGCCATATATACCATTGCACGCACAAAAGCATATGAAAACACATACATTTGATATCTAATTTTCAAATATATTACATAAACAAAATCTTCTAATTCAAAGGTCTACTTTTGTAATCAGCATTTTCATCTTTCACCTAACAATGATTCTAAAAGAGCGGCTTCCTCTTCCTACAAATTAGTAAAACGATGATACTGTCAGTAGTAAACATGGGCAAGTGAAATGCATGAAATGGCAACTTTCAAAATCACTTGGTGCAGGTTACACACACGCTAACAAACAAACATGCGGGCGTGCACACACACTCTATCTGAATCAATATCTCTACTGAAGAAATACATTTGCCGTGGCTTCAGTTTTTATGAAATACAAGAGAATCCAGCTTATTTGGCAACATGTATTTTTCAATTTTATCCATGAGTTGAGGAGGAAAAAGTTTTGATGTTTACTTATATATGATATACCAGAGGTCTGTAGTAACATAAGTGCAAATGAAAAAACTAGCAAGACAATAAAATACGCATACCACCAAAGCATTAAATTCAGTTTCTTCGTCTATAGCTCCAACAACAGCTGCATCCTCCAATAGTTCCTGTTTTTCATGGGTTGAAAACTTATAAGAAGCTTAAATGCAGTTGATTAATGTATGTTTCTCTAATCAAAATAATTTTAATTTTGTATGTACAAGGATGCTCAAAAATATGAAAAAGTAATAAACAGCCATATATATTTTGTGCAAAATCAAATAATACAATTTAAATAGGATGTGAGAGGAAGTTGAGCATTGTAATAAACACAATTTTTTAAGTATGCAAGTAAAGCAGTGCAAAATTGCAGGTAGAGTACATACATCATCAGCAATTCTCAGGTGGCCATCTTTATCCTGCAAGATGATGTATGGTTATTTGTCTAATGTTTGGATGATGACTATTATTTCATCGGAGTGTAAACTTGGGATTTCTCCTCCGAAACCAAACTATCAAAGAAATTTCACTCAAGAGTTGGAAGGATTGTAAGCACCTTAACAGCTACAAATAGAAGTGGATCAGATGGTGTGTATATCATATAATGTCCTCCATCCTGTCCCAAAAGGAAAAAAAAAAAAAAAGACAGAAAAAAACACAAAGATTGGGCGATAATTTAGTTAACAATTATAAATTGAACATATTCAGCAAAAATAAGGTTTTCTAGTTACTATATCTGTAGAATAAAAAAAACAACATATTGCACTTGGGTTTTCACCAATGGACACTTAGGAATCAATCACCAGTAGACCTTCCCGTTATAGTCCGCTTAAGTTGAAGTATCGAAATAAATATTCATTTGTACTGAGGACCACGTAAACTTGATAGATAATACATTTGTGAATCAAACTATGAACTGCTAAACATGATTTTAGTACATGTAGGAAATAAAATGTTTTGGAGTTGAAAATGCTTGCTAGCAGAACCAGATCCAAAATAGATTGATATAACACCTTTTTTTTTTTTTTTCTGGGTATATAAATTAGGCAAGTACAACATTGAGGAATGATATTTTATTTTGCCACCAATTTTATGATATATGCATCAGACTGATGCAAATAAATGAATTTAATAGCATTGTGAAAACATCTCACCAGATTAAAGCATGTTATTTCCACACCTTCAGTAGGTAACCCATCTATTTCTTCCCCGTCATCTGCATATATTAGGCATACAAAAAAGTCATACTTCACACAAAAATGGTTCTCATGCAGACATACATATGAAGGTAAACAAAAGACTAACTCAACGGATCGCCTGACATGTTTATTATGAAGTACAGTGATAAACAGAAATTATGTTTGTAGCAAAGATGTTACATGAAATAGCTATAATTCTGTATTGTGGAGCTAAGCAAACGTGATATGTTTGTTTAGCTTACATAGTTAGGTAAAAGCGCATAGAGCTAAACAAACATTGTAGTTTAAATGACTGAATTTTTATTGTGTCCCAGTTATTAGAACTTTGAACGATGAAGACAACTTTGGTGTATTTTGACTCATGCTCCAACAGACAACCACAATATCCAACAAACCTTCATCCAACAGCCTTAAAATTAGCTAACATTTCACTTGAATTATAGCACTTATCCTATTCACATATGCAAGATTTATATATTCACATATCCTATTCACATATCCAACAGCTGTTGAATTATATGCACATATCCTATTCACTTATCCTATTCACATATCCAACAGCTGAATTTTGGTACTCCAAGCAGCTAAATTTCCTATTCACGTGCTACAGAAGAAAAACATTGTATGAGTTAAGTCTAGGTTCTCACTCAACAGACACCATATTGAGTAATAACTAATAACCACATGTTTTCTATACCAGTAATTAGCTTTAACATTTACACATATACAATTGCTTAAAGAACCGTTACCTGTACGAAACTCTAGGATGTCCTCTTCTGAATAACAAAAGCCTCCTCTTGCAGTATAACAAAATCTAAAGAGATTCAAAAGACATACGGCAACGATATCAAAAAAAGAAATTGCACATTAGAATTGAAATGCGCTTTACATAACAAAAATATATTTCACTAATTACAAGGCACAAAATAAATTATAGTCAGAGACTCACAAAAAATATGTAGAAGCTAAACCAATACATAAAACAAAAGAGCTAAATGACTACCCACTAATCACAAGATGCATATGTATCTTAGCCAAAGCGAATGCAGCAGCTGGAATAATAGCTGCGACTTCTTCATCATTTACCTGTGCAACAGTAAAATATGAATCTCCAGTTCCTTTTTTTCACAAAATAAATTGGCATGGATACCTTACTCAATCATATAAAGTGTATCCCGCTAAAACATTATTTATTGCTATGGTGATAAAAAGTCATAATCCGAGTTACTGTTCATCGGTCATGCATGTTTAGAAATCAATATTATTAGCTGCATTATAATATGAACTTTATAGTTTTGAACGTTGAGGCAGTTTGAAACTTAAATGGTGATGATTCTTAATATAACATGACTATACCAGATGACTAATTTAGATGTTACTCGTCATTTGACATGTTAGAGTATCTCCAATAGCCACTCATATCAGATTTCGTGGATTTTGTAGCGTGTAACCTATGGCTGTGCAACAGAGTGCAAGACCTGTATTTGGTTACAAATTCAATCAAAATAGTCTTAGATTTGTAATCTCTTTTGACGCTTGTTCAAAAAGTACCCAAATAACAGCCATTTACAACGGCAACATTCAAAACGGTTATTTTCTTTCACCGTACAAGTATCATTCACATCCACTTTCTTCTCTTCCTACGCCAACATTCTACTACATCAAAAATCATTCTACTCTCGTTTCTCTAGAACAAAGATGTTTTGTGATTTCAATCTTGAAACCGTGATATGCAGTCTTGAATTATTCAATTTTGAAGACTATATGGGATGGAAGAGTGGTCAATACTGTTGTCTGGATTTCAATATAAGACTACGATTTATATTACATTTGACGTACACTCTCAACCCATCCAATCCGATGTGCCAAACGAAATTGTGATATTTTCTGGGGGTAAATTATAAAATATTAGAATCGGAGGAACGCTGATGACAAAAGATCGTTTTTTGATCAAATGTTGTTATAGAAAACTGATCGTCAAACAAGATTCTTTGTTCTCAAATGTTTAAGTTGATGTAGATGAACCCTAGTGGTTTTGAAATTTAAATGAATTTGGTAAGATTGATTAATTTCCGTATTTTCACAAACCTTTTAATCATTCTTCAACCATTTTGATTTTTTTAGAATGCAACCTAAAAAAACCTATTTAAACAAGTAGCCGGAGCTGAGAATAAACCAGCACATCATTTTTATCGGTTTATACATATTAATGACATGCTTGAAGCATGAAAAATGAAAATTTTATCATTAGAAAACCATTCAAGAAGTTCAATCAAACAAATCCCCAAGTAGCACTGAGAGTCGGAGGACGCACCAGTCCGGGATTCACCAAGAAAGCTAGAGTATGGGGTTGGAAGAGCATTTAACTCCTAGCGAAATGATTTCGTTAGACCCCAAGGATCCAAATCCGTAAAAAAGAAGCAGATTACTAGTGCAGCTCAACACTAAGAAAAAAGTTGAAGTTGAAATGACTTGCTGAAAACAAACGAAGAGAAGATGCAGCAGTACTGTTTGTGGATATATCGGATATCTCTGAAGAATAACGAGAGTATATGAATCCATAAAACGTAGACATGAAGGGGACTTGGTTTGTATTCGTATTTTTAGAACTACTGCAAATTTTGAACTCTAGTTGACGTAGTGATTTGAACTTAACCCAGCATGTTTGTATTTTTAGTAGCATTATAATCAATCCAGTATGTTTCAGTTTTCACCGGTATTGGTATGTTTCAGTTTTCAACGGTACTAAATGAAGTATTGATACATTAATGATATAAAATTCAATTGGAAAACATTACAACAACAATGGTAGCAGAAACTACTGCTAAGGTTTTCAAAATGGGATATGAATCGTGAAGTTCAAAATTTAAATCGAAACAGAATCTAAATCGTAAATCATAGATTCATATAATCCATATTTCAAGGTATATGCACACTTTGAGATTGATTTCAATATTTCAACTTATACATTGTCAAAAATTTCATTTATTGTATTTTTATGTTATTTGCAAAACATTAGAATTTAATTGTGAGTGCAAATAAGCATACTAAATATATCATTATAAACTTATTGAGTTTTAACTAGAATTGAATCGGAACGTGAATCGAATTGTAAGGAGTAAGATTCGATCCAAAACGAGATTTAAATCATAAGTTTTTAAGATTTTTTACAACAATGAATACTACCACAATAATTATCTTGACCATCACCACTGTCTCACTGGTTAGTGATTGGACACTTCAACACTCGTGTAATAAGTCACAGGTTCGAAACTTGCATAACGTGGTTCAAGCCGCTGGAAATACGTTGACATACAATATGTTGTATACTATGAGATACTAATATGTACTACCATCTAAGTACCCGATTTTCAAAAACAACAATATTCTTCTACTGGTTGCCGCAAAAATTCTAAAGATAATTAACTATATTATTCTACAGTCGACAATGGAATTGAACACTAGGAAATGGCATTTGGCTTAAAATAAAAAAATTCGAGTTATGTAGCATTTCCAATCATATCATTGTGTATATTCAGTATTATTTCAGCATCCTCATAGTCAAATTCTTCTTCCATATCTCGCACGCTGTTGAAATCCAAAATGATCACAACACCAAAGGTGTTTTTACAACACTTTACCAAAACGTAAGAATTAGATAAATGGAGCCACAAAAAATAAAAACAAGTAAAAACATGAGAATTTTAGAGTGGTTCAGTCAATTTAGACCTAAGTCCACTATGGAAGCACTTTCCATTATCACTTTTGGATTTACAAAGTACATGACTTCACTCTCACTCATTTCTCTCTTTCATAATGATCTTTTATTTTTTTTCTCTCTTTTTGTTCTACATTTCACTTGAATTCACGATGGAATGCATGAAATCTTTTGATTTGTGATGGTAGTTATGCAGATCTTCAACCACTTGAACAATTAGATAATCTTCATTAATTCCATGGTGAATCTGTGTTGGATCTAAACTTTAGAGAGAATTAATGGAGGTTAGAGAGGTTTAAAGAAGTTAGAGTGGTGAAGAAGTGAAAATGACAACCCTTCGGGTCCAAAATTCCTCCCTTGAATGGTAGAGAAGTGAGGTATTTATAGGTGCAATTTAGGGGTAGTGACAAACCTAAAAATACAATATGCAGGTTTTGGATCATTCGTAAATGTATTTTCGAAAATGTCACTGGACAGCTGTACACAACTGTAATATTTTGCACGACCGACCACTGTAATTTTGTGACCAACCATGATATAGTGCGCGATCCAAAATATGATGCACGAGCGACCCAAAATATCTAACTGCTGACCGACCCCTTAAATTGAAATGTGCCGCCTTTTTTATTTGAAACCAAACCATCCTTATTTCTGTACTGCCACGCGTGCTACTCATTTTGTCATGCAAACTCATATATGGGAACAATATTTACAACCTTGCCATTTTTTTAATATTTGAATGGTCGACCCTTAATGTATATGCACGATCCAACTTGCAGCTGGCAACAGCTGTCTCACGTGCAGCTATGTGTAGTGAACGACCCATAAAAATATTTGCATCTGCTCGACCCATCACGCAGCTTGGATATGCTCAACCCTTCATGCAGGAGCACTAACCGACCCGAGCTTGAGTGAGGGACCGACCAGAGTGGCAATGCACGACCGAACAGGATGGCAATGCACGAGCGAGATGTATGCTACTCGGCCAGGATGGAATGCACGACCCTTCACTGAAGAAGCTGTTGTGCACCGTATGTTCACATCCCTGAAAGCCATCTTCAACATGTCCAATTTATTTCATTGTGTTGCCATGTAACTCTGTATGCATCACTATGTTATAGTGCACTGACATTATATACTCTAATGTAATAGCCTCATATATAAGAAAGGGAGTGTCGGATCCATTCTATACTTGCTAGTACGTGATGCTGCATAATTATTATGTCGTACGATGCCTTTCCAATAGCATGCTTATTTTTACACCAAAGCTAGTAGCGTTGAAATGTGTATATACTTTACATCTCTGCATGGTAAATCATTCATGTAACCAACGTTCACACCATATTGTTATGGCCGACCAGGGAGGCTCGAACGACCAGCTGTATGATGTTGCTCGACCGACCAGAGCATACTGCTCAAGCCACGCTTCTCTTAGTGACCGACCGACCAACTCAGGTGGTGATCGACCAGTTTAAGTGAACGAGCAGTATGGGTGGATGATCCATACATCCAGGTGATGCTCGACCGATCCATAAGAAAAGCATGCACCCGACTTGTTTACGTTACTAGACAGTTGATGTATCAGTTCCCAAACCGCGTTAAAGAACGGGGCTAACATTTGCCCCTCGAAGCTTGTATTTATTATATAAAAATATGAACTTCGAAACAACAGGTTTTAATACTTCTTGCTTGAACATATATTACTAGATATGAGCTCTATTTGAAAATCAATCACTTAATGCATCTCGACACACTGTTGCTCGGATTTGATCACAATAAATTCGAGTTCCAAGAATGAAAATTTGAGGGCCAGGTCTGTTGCTTCTTCATGATAGATTATCATATCAAAGTAGCCTATGAACATCTTTGAGAAGTTTTGCGTGCAGATCAAGACCAACAGTATTTCAAATCTATGTATAATGATTTTGTGATCTCGCTTTTGCATATGGAACTCGCATTTTTGATCCGCATTTTGTTAAAATTTCACGTCGAGCACCTAAGAGCTTGTCGATGATGATTCGAACTCAAATCCACTCTTGAAATGTTGTATTGCACGAATCTTGCCGCGTTAACAGGCGCTTCAGGTTTAAATTCAAGCATTTGTTGTTGATAGCGTCGTGCCGGTGTGTGAATGCCCCAGTTTTAACTCGAGCTCGAGTGCGTAAAACAAGTGAAATTCGCGATGGAATGGTCGTGTCCAATTCTCATTGAAATGGTCGTGGCCAATTCACGCTGAATTATTTGTTTTACGAACTCGTTTATCTACTGAATTTTTACCGAAGCAATGTACACTTTTTAAAGCGAACAACGACAAATAGAACTCGCGATTGACGTGTTGCTCATGCTTTTTCTTGCCGCTGCAACTTGTTTTGCAACAACAATAATATTGCACGTTTTTTGGCAAATATTTTGCCATCGACTGCCCATATCGATAATAGATTAGTCAGTTAAATTTTTTAATTATGGCGAATTTTTATTTTGAATTGAATGATGTGTCTATTCAGAACCGTTTTATTCAACGGTTTATAACTCGTCGAATATTATCTGCACAAACACGATATTCTAATTTGAGTTCGCGTTGATGCTTAAGATCAACTAATCGATACAAGCCGATTGTGGACTTCAAGCGTCATTGTTTTAACGACTTGTATGACGGTGTACGACATTTCACATTTGGGAAATACGTATATATGATTTACTTTCTGCTTCAACTTGGAGAAGCTCTTGATATTCGTGGCCCTGCATATGAGGTCGTCATTAGTCTTCACTGTAGGAAGACTTTTTCTGCTCAATGTGCATACGCTTTGTCGGTCAGTTCCAACATCAGAGACTCCATTGGATGCCCCTACTATAGAGGGGTCGTTTATAACCCAACGTTCGTCTTCTTCTGCCGACTGAATCAACATTATAAACTTCACTAGGGATAGTTGATCTCTGCAGTGGAGAGATTGTTTCCTATAAGGAAAGGATTTTTGGTCGCCGCATCGTTTCGCAAAGCGAACTCCCGCAGGGTTTGGGTAAGGTCGCATCGTCTCGCATAATGAACTCTTGCGCATCGTTTCGCTTAGCGAACTCCCGCGCTTCGTTTTGAACAACGAACTCCAGCGACCTTTGGGTGAGGTTGCATTGTTTCGCGTAACAAACTCCCATGCACCGTTTCGCATAACGAACTTATGCGCTTCGTTTCGCACAATGAACTCCCGCGACCTTTGGGTGAGGTTGCATCGTTTCGCGTAACGAACTCTCATGCATCATTTCGCGTAGCGAATTCCCGCCCTTCATTTCGCACAACAAACTCCCACAACCTTTGGGTGAGGTTGCATCGTTTCACGTAACGAACTCCCATGCATCGTTTCGCATAGCGAACTCCCGCGCTCCATTTTGCACAACAAACTCCCACGACCTTTAGGTGAGGTTGCATCGTTTCGGGTAACGAACTCTCGTGCATCGTTTCGCATAGCGAACTTCCACGCTTCGTTTCGCACAAGGAACTCTCACGACCTTTAGGTGAGGTTGCATCGTTTCGCATAACGAACTCCCGTGCATCGTTTCGCATAGCGAACTCTTAAGCTTCGTTTTGCACAACGAACTCCTGCGACCTTTAGGTGAGGTTGTATCATTCCGCGTAACGAACATCCGCGACCATTGAGTGAGGTTGCATCGTTTCGCGTAACGAACTCCCGCGTGAACTCCTGCGCTTCATTTCGCACAACGAACTCCCGCGACCTTTGGGTGGGATTGCATCGTTTCGCGTAACGAACTCCAGCGCATCGTTTCGCATAGCAAACTCCCAAGCTTCGTTTCGCACAACGAACTCCCACGACCTTTAGGTGAGGTTGCATCGTTTCGCGTAACGAACTCCCGCGCATCGTTTCGCATAGCGAACTCTCGCGTTTCGTTTCGCACAATGAACTCCCGTAACCTTTGAGGTTTGGATCCGTGGCTGCTTGTTGCTCTCTTTGTCATTTGACTCGTTAGACTTTTTCCATTTTTCCTTAAATTAGTATTATAGAGGTTGTCTCACTTGATCGAACTTTTAAGGAAGCAAACATTTGTTGGATGACCTGCAATGAAGAAATCGTCTTTTAGTAAATTTTGCATTAGTTAAAATTTTGCAAGTAAGAGATTCATACAGGCAGGTAAGACTTTATTCATAAAGCTATTATTGGGTATAATGCATGTAAATCATTACAGACTTTTACAAGAAATTCAAACATAGCAAGAAGTAAGGGCGAAGAAGATCGCTTATTCCGAGCCACTGATATTAGAGCACCACCAACAGTTATCAATTGATGACCGACCTTGCATTGGTTTGAGCGAAAGCTCTGTTACTTGGACCTACGTCCACTATGTAAGCACTTTTCATTATCACTTTTGGATTTACAAAGTACATGACTTCACTCATATCGCTCATTTCTCTCTCTCTCTCTCTCTCTCTCTCTCATAATGAACTATTTTTTCTCTCTTTTCGCTCTAGATTTCACTTGAATTCACGATGGAATGCGCGAGATCTTTTGATTTGTGATGGTAGTTGTGTAGATCTTCAACCACTTGAACAATTAGATGATCTTCATTAGTTCCATGGTGTATTTGTGATGGATCTAAGCTTTAGAGAGAATTAATGGATGTTAGAGAAGTTTAGAGAAGTTAGAGTGGTGGAGAAATGAAAATGGCAGCCCTTCGGGGTCCAAAATTCCTCCCTTGAATGGCATAGAAGTGGGGTACTTACATAGTTAGTAATGGCACACGACGCAAAAGGACGCAACATCAGTCTGCAGCTTTGGCGCACGGCGCGACAAATGGCGCGCGCCTTTCTGATTTACTGCGCATTTTTTTTTTAATTTAACATATAACAACAAATTTAAAAGTTCAGTATTTTTGGCTAAAACATATGCAATCAAAGTTTTTACTATTTTGCAAAAATAAACATCATCCTATTTGACATCATTAGCATAGAATTTCAAGCATAATAGTTTTCAAAATCGAAAATAATAATACATATTACTAATAAACTAACTGTATCCAATTCAACAATCATATTTTTCAAATCAACATCTACATCATCGGATTCATAAAGACAATTAAATTATATCAAGTCTTTTTATTGTTATGATGTGGTTATATTTAGCAACACAAAGAACAATTGGTATGGAAGAATAACATATCGATTGATAATATTGTTTCTCTGATGCAATCGATAACTTTATGCAAAAAATAAATAAAAATAAAGTGATAAATATTTATTGATAATCTATTTGGTGCATCTACAAATTGTTTGAAATAAAATACACAATCAATTGAAATACATTTTTTCTGTACAAACAATATTACATTTGATATAAGAGTATTACATAAAATAAATTATATTTTCAATATCGATATATTTGTTTATCTTCAAAAAAAAAGAACTGTAGAAAAGTCATCCATCAGAACCTACAAAATAAATAAAAACCAAATACAAAACGTTAGCAAACGCAATAATATGATCAACAATATTGTAGAAAAGTCATCCATCAGAACCCACAAAATAAATAAAAACCAAATACAATACGTTAGCAAACGCAATAATATGATCAACAATAATTTTATGTGAAATACAAAAAACGCAAAAAATGAAAAAATAAATAAAAAACAAGCAAAAGGCAAAAAAAGCAAAAAATAAAACAAAAGGCGCGCAATTTTGCGCCGTGCGCCTTTTTTGCGCCGTGCGCCTTTTGTCGCGCCTTCTCATATGCGTCGCGCCGCAAGAAGAAATGACACAGATGTTGCGCCGCGCCGTGCGCCATGACGCACGCCGTAGCGCACCATTCATAACTATGGGTGTTTATAGGTGTAATTTGGAGGTAGTGGCAAAACTGAAAATACGGTATGCAGGTTTGAGTACTTCGTAAATGTTTTTACGAAAATGCCACTGGACAGCTGTACACAGATGTAATATTTTGCACGACCGACCACTGCAATTTTGTGACCGACCATGATATAGTGCACGACACAAAATATGATGCACGAGCGACCTAGAATATTTAACTGCTGACCGACCCCTTAACTTGAAACGTGCCGCCGCCTTTTCTATTTGGAACCAATCCATCCTTATGTTCCGCCCTTCGCATATTATACTGCCACGTGTGCTTCTCATTTTTCCATGCAAACTCATAAATGGGAACAATATTTACAACCTTGCCATTGTTTTTATATTTGAGTGATCGATCCTTAATGTATATGTACGATCCAACTTTCAGCTGGCAACAGCCGTCTCACGTGCAGTTATGTATAGTGAACAACCCATAAAAATATCTTGCATCTGCTCGACCCATCACGCAGCTTGGATCTACTCGACCCTTCATGCAGGAGCACTGACCGACCCGAGCTTGAGTGAGGGACCGATCAGAGTGGCAATGCACGACCAAACAGGATGGCAATGCACGAGCGGGATGTATGTTGCTCGACCAGGATGGAATGCAAGACCCTTCACTGAAAAAGCTGATGTGCACCGTATGTTCACATCCCTAAAGGCCATCTTCAACATGTCCAATTTATTTCATTGTGTTGCCACGTAACTTTTTATGCATCACTATGTTATATTGTACTGACATTATGTACTCTATAATGTAATAGCCTCATATATAAGAAAGGGAGTGTCGGATCCATTCTATACTTGCCAGTATGTGATGCTGCATAATTATTATGTGGTACCATGCCTTTCCAATAGCATGCTTATTTTTACACCAAAGCTAGTAGCGTTGAAATGTGTATATATACTTTACATCTCTGCATGGCGTATCATTCATATAACTGACGTTCACACCATATTGTTATGGCCGACCAAGGAGGCTCGAACGACCAGCTGTATGATGTTACCGACCAGAGCTTACTGCTCGAGCCACGCTTCTCTTAGTGACCGACCGACCAGCTCAGATGGTGATTGACCAGCTTAAGTGAACGAGCAGTACAGGTGGACGATCCATACATCCAGGTGATGCTCGACCGATCCATAAGAAAAGTACGTACCCGACTTGATTGCGTTACCAGACAGTTGATGTATCAGTTTCTGAACCGCGTTAATAACGGGGGTTAACACACGTCCTCAATAATCATACTGTGCAAAATGACACAAATGTACAGTAATCTTAATATATGTCAAAGATAGCTTAACAGAAATGGTCTAGAAGTTTTAGTATTGTGCTTTCTCCCAGATGTAAGTTCTCAATGAGAGTCTGTTGGTCTAACATATGCAGACAATCTTAATGCAATGGTCATTTTTTGGTGACTTCAATCTTTTGGTATGAAATGCATTGGTTTAATGATGACGTTTTGACCATGTAGGATTTAAAATGTTTTTCATCAGTCTTATCATGTTGATTGTGATTTTTGTAACAACAGCCAGCAGCTGATTCACCATGTTTGCATATTAGATTTGTCAGTTTGAAACACAAACATTGCCAGTAGCTCTCTTTCATGACGAAAATGAATTTCCACCACTTCATCAAAGCTATCATCATTATCATCAAAAAAAATTCATCATGTTCTACCAAACATTGTAGCCACGTTGTCTTTCTGCCTACACATGTCAGCATGTTTAAAATAGGCAGAATGACTCAGTGTATCGTCATGTCAAACGTTGCGCTCGTCTCTAATCATATAATATAGCATACAAAAATGGTGGACTACAACATTTATATATCCTTACCATGCTATATGAAGGTTCTTTAAGCCACAATGTCTCACCAAATACATCATCCACAACCACTAACCGAGTGATATGTTGAAATTGATGAAAGAAACTATGAAACTTAAGAGACCATGAGAGAGACATGCAAGACTAGGCTTCTGGATGATGCAAGAAGTCAAAGAAAAGCGTAGAAGCCACAATGAAAAAAAGCAAGAACTCCACCATCAGCTACCTTAAACAAAACAAGAGATTGATTATCCACTAAACTAACGTAATCGTGGAGTTTCTTTTTTTTTGTCATAAGAAACAGAAATTACATTGGCCAGCGACGCTATGAAAACCAAAGGTTCAAGAACTCGGTTTCCGTCTCAATTTCAGCCAATTAAAATTTCTTTAATTTCGGACAAATTCGGAAGTTTCGCTAGTTTCGGTTTTAGTTTCGGTCTCGATTTCGATTTTTAATGACTTATTAATGAAAATCTAATTATATCCTTGTAATTATAATATGATATATATATAACTAGAATGCAACATATGATATTGTAAATAGACGAACTAAACCCTAATTTCTCTATAGTTCTGTTTAACAATTGCTTAATTAAAATAATAACTAATTATTAGCCCAATCTAGACCTGACACAAATTAAACCACATATACCTAACTCAAGCCCAAAATCAATTTTCAGCTCAACTTAACCTATAGTTAATTTACGTCCAGCCCAATTCCATAGTACATTCTACTTCAACTTTAGCCCAAGCCCCAAAAAAACATCAACATTCTACTGCAACCCCGCTCTCCGCTACCAAACCCAAAAGCAGAAATCGAAATGAAAAAAGGAAAAAGGTCGATGATCTTATTCGGTCAAAGATGCTTACATCAAGTCGACGACCAACTGAAAACGATCGACAACAAAATTCGATCCTCTCTATCTAGATTCGTGTGAAATCGATGATGAGATTGAAGTAGACGAACAGTTTTAAAGCTTTATTTTTGGATTGAAGTATACAATTTCAGGTGCATATTGAACTAGATGTTGTAATTTTTGAAACTTTAATTTTTTTTTCCTTTTACCGATTGAAACCGGATTCTAGTTACGGTTTTGTCCCGGAGCCGGACGAAACCAAACCGAGTTGGCCGGAATTTCGGTATTCCGTTCAAAATTTTGATATTCCTGCCGGAACCTCAAACCATGATAGAAACTGTAACTTTTCAGATGGTCATGAACGTTCGCAATAATTTGATGATCTTTACATCATTGAGCTGTTGTTTATGAAACTAGACCTCAAAATTAAACTGAAACACTTCGTACGAGACTTAATTCGATTCAATTCATAGATGATCGCAAACAGATTTAATCAATCAGTGTGTTCATAATGGATCATTTTCGTCATTTTTATTTTAATGTTTATTGTTTTGTTTTTACCATTTTAATTAAGCCTTTGTTTGTATAATTTCTATAAGTGTATCGAATTTGAAAACATGAACCTTGTCCGGTATATAATGTACCTTTAGGTAAAAAATCAAACAACAAATAACTTGTATAACAACTTAATTATCTTGAACTTGAAAGTACAGATAACCTACATAAATAACTTACATAATCTTTGAAAATCACTTAAATTATCTAGTATAGTTAATCTAGAGATTATATGTAGCTATTAAATAACTTACATAATCTTTGAAAATCACTTAAATTGTCTAGTATAGTTGATCTAGAGATCATACGTAGCATGTCCAATAAAGTCGGTATGGCACTCCCAAAAATATCTAGAGTCAAATGTAGATCGCATTAACTAAAATATATCTTCTTTTTACCATATTTACAATGCTTATGGATCTATGTTGCAGTTTGATGGAGAGATTGATAAGGATGTTAGTTTTAGAATTCAAGCAAGATGGGTGAAATGGCGACTAGCATCTGGCATTCTCTGTGATCGGAAGATTCCTCAGAAGCTTAAAGGAAAGTTCTATAGGACAGCAATCAGACCTGCAATGTTATATGGTGCAGAATGTTGGCCTACTAAGAGGCAACACGTCCAGAAGATAAGTATAGCAGAGATGTGAATGCTGCGTTGGAGCTGTGGGCATACCAGACGAGATCGGATTAGAAATGAGGATATTCGGGAAAAACTTGGAGTTGCACCTATTGAAGAGAAGTTAGTCCAATACCGCTTGAGATGGTTTGGACATATCCAACGTAGACCATACGACGCACCTGTACGCGCTGGAATTCTAGGTCGTGCCGAAGGCCCAAAGAGAGGTAGAGGTTGACCTAAAATGACATGGGAGGAGATAATAAAGAGAGATTTAAGTAACTGGAGTTTATCGAAAGAGCTGGTAGTTGATAGGAGTGCATGGAAATTGGCAATCCATGTACCAGAACCATAGTGGGTTTTTTTTTTAAGACTTTATTTCACGTTTACTGAACTTTTTTACTTTTTATTTACTATTTTAAATTTTATTTCACTTTTATTGAACATTTTTACTTCTTCTTCTTACTATTATTATTTAAAAAAACCCTTTATCGGACGACTTTTTATTTGATTGGTTATTTTAAACCCTTTATATATATATATATATATTATCATTATTAATTTTATTTTATTTTAATTTTGGGTTCCATATCTAGCCAACCCCAACTTGTTTGGGATATATGGCTTTGTTGTTGTTGTTGTTGTTGTACAATGTTTATGGATCTTCGACAAACTCTAAAAAAACATGACGTAAGCACTTTGAGTTTACAAAATCTTTTCAAATTAATCTACAATCACTATAAGATTACAAATACAATATTATTTAAGAAGGAAGAGATTAGAAGATGAAATTGATCCAGATGGTGACAAAGATTTTGCTGAATTTCCAAAAAGAAGTCTTATTTCCAAGCCTCGAATGGTTTATTATTGGTGCAGTTGAATTCAGATCGGCTCGAAAATTTGCAAAGCACCTTATAAAAGTAGAACGACCGAGCCCAAGAAGTAGGGCCTGGACTAGCACTGACCCAGCCAAACTCCTCCAATAGGTGCGCAATCTGATTTGGGCCCTCATATTCCATTTGCTTCGGGTCGTCAAAGTACGTTCTCTTATTGGTCTTGTTGTTTCTGAGTTATTGATCATCCATTTTTGAAGTTTGACATGTGCACTCATGTGCTCCAGTTCGGATTACATCCATGTCCAAATCCATTCTTAGCTAACTTTATAATTTCGTTCAGGCGATTCCGCTTATTCGCAATGTCATATCCAAGTCCGTGCTCGAGTACTAAACATCTGATCATCTCTTCGGGCTATCTGTCATAATGATTAAGTAGTCGATGTATCCAAGCTGATGTATGATGGCCTTGCAGAAAGGTGGATTAACATGAATCAGTCTTAGAACTATCATCATCTAGATAACAGTACTTCCCTAAGTGGTAGTTACCACATATATATATATTGAAAATTAGTTACCATATATATATATATATGTATGTATGTATGTATGTATATATGTATATATGTATATATGTATATATGTATATATGTATATATCTATGTATGTATGTATATCACAACATTCAACAAGTACAAACATATATACATACAATACACCTATCTGAGCGCCAGATACAACTACCACATCTAACATAGATATATTGACTGCATGCTACAAAGATAGGACTAAATATTAGCACTACTTCCTATCAAACTCTTCACATTTGAGTTATCGGCTGATGGGCCAGATAACTCCAAGGATCCCTCCCCCTGAGACAACACTCGTCGTCAAGTCCTACTTCATGTCCACAAGCTCCTCTTCCTCCTCTGCAAAATCCTACACAAAGTTGTCATCCTTGGACTCCTTCTCTGAATCAATATCAAATTTTATCTTAGGATGAGGCTCCTCAACTTCTACTGCTGGCTCTACTGCTAGTAATGAAATACCACTATGATAATAACTGGAAATCCAATAAAATTAGCATATTGTTGGTTCCCATATTTAATGATAATAATAATGTTTCGATGCATGTAAATGCGCTCCCCTTATTTGTACTGATGTCCCTTAAGGAAGTATTATTATCTAAATGATAATTTAGAGTTTGATTCCTATGCTAACTATATTTGTATGTGGGGTTTAAGGTGAACTTTCGAAAACAAAATTTTTTTAAGGGAGAAAGAATGTAACGACCCGAGATTTTACTGTTTTAAAATGTGTAAATATTTAATTTATTGTAAATGTTCGATAAATGAATTTTTATTTAAATAATTAGCTCTTTCAATTTATAACTAATAACTAGAAATTATTTTTAGAATTTGGTTTACATCGGTAAATTGTTCGTTCGAAAACTGAAAATGTAACCAAGACATGTTTTTGTGATTTTCAACTTTTATTCGACCAGCAGCAAGGTTAGCATGGTCATTGGTAGTAGAGACGATTGTGGAGCCAACAACAGAGGTTGAGGAGTCTCATCTTGAGATAAAGGCTAAGATTGATTCAAAAGAAGAGTCCCAGGACAACAACCATATGCAGGATTTTACCAAGGAAAAGGAGCCTGTGGAATGCAACCATTCGTGACAGTCGCTCCATAGAGCAGGAACTGTTCATGAGTGGGAGTCCAAGGGAGAAAGGGGAGGGATCCTTGAAATAATTTGGTACGTCAACTGAGAACTCTAACATGGAAAGTTCTATAGGCAGTAGTCCTAGTGTTTAGTCTACATCTTAGTAGTATGTGGCTATGTTAGATAGACAGTTGTATCTGGTGCTCTAGTAAGTATATCAAGTAGGTGTACATTATTGTCTAATGTACTACTTATGTTGGATCGTGTGATGTATATATAGCAATTATCCCGTTACGAAAGTAATATTATCTGGATGGTAATTCTGAGTTTGATTCCTATGTTGACTCTATTTGTGGGTGGGGTTTACGATGAAATTCTTTCAAGAGGAAGAGCATGCAACAACACAAGATTTTAACATTTTCAAAATGTATGAATATTTAATTTATTTTAAATATTCAATAAATGAATTTTTATTTAAATTAATAACTCTTTTAATTTATAGCTTATAACTGAAAATTATTTTAGAATTTGGTTTACATTGGTAAATTATTCGTTTTAAAACTGAAAATATAGCTGAAACACCTTTATAAGATATCTAGCTTTTAATGGAAATGAAAAAAATATTTTCAAAATTTTGATAACCCTGAATCATTAAGGTAGCATATACTACATTATACATATGTTAAATACATCATTTGGAGGTGTATTAAAAGAATAATAATAAGATAGTATTTTAATGGTGTTAAATCGTTTAATAAAATACTTAAATAGTTGAATAAATTAAAAAAAATACGACTTACTTTAATTTTTAGTTAATATAGTTAAATAATATACTTAAATAGTAAAATTATAAAATGTGATTTAATTTAATTTTCAACTAGAAAGTAGTTTAATAAAATATTTAAATAAAATATAAAATATGGCTTAAATTTAATTTTTAGTTAATAAAATATTTGCATAGTTGGATGAATTATAAATTATTAAAAGAAGAAATTACAATTAGAATTTTAGTTAACAAAATAGTTTAGTAACTTTGTTTTACTTTTTAGGCTTTTTTATATAAAACTAAAGACAGACAAAAAAACCTAAGGCGCAATCCTTGCGCCTTAACTACTTTGTTGAAGCCTAACAAAATCATCTTCGTTGGGAGTCGGATGTTCTTTCAACTCCATATTATGGCTCCCTTGCGAATCTGCATAATTAGAGCTTTCTTCAACTCTTGATGCTTTATTTTATGATTTGTTTGATCGAACTTCTTGAACGGTTTCTAAAGAGAAGATTTTCATTTTATATGTTCAACTAGCAGATCATAAATATTCATAAATTGATAAGAAATGATATGTTGTTTATTATAGGGTATATTGGCTTATTTGAATGGTTTATTCCGGGTAACCCTCTAAAAAGAACAAAATACGTCAAAAACAATAAAAAATTGCAACTATACGAAACTCAATTAATATTACCAGATGCATTCCACTGCAAAAGTCGTCAGGGTTAGTCTGCTTTAATTTTAAACGCTTAAATGTCCATGTTTGATATTTAATTTTGAACAAATTGACACGATTAATCCCAAGTTTCACGTGTCTTCCCATATTAATCCACAGTTTGAATTATTTTTAGTTAATCCCGAGTATTGGGATCCTTTCCCATATTGATCCCTTCCCATATGAATTAATATGGGAAGACATGTGAAACTTAGGATTAATCGTGTCACGTTGTCCTTTAATTTTTCCATAATGACATTTGATCAAAGAAACTGTAAGTATTTGTATCACTGCTTTGGTTGACATTTCAAATCGGTTGAGAGTGCGTATCAAATATAACATAAATTGTAATCTTTTATTGAAGTCAAAACTAGCAATAATAAACATTTTTCCAATCAAAATTGTATTATCTTCAAAATTGCATTTCGCGGCATCGCCGTCATAATCAGAAAACATTTTTGTTGAAGATAAGTGAAAGTAAGGATTTTTGGTGTAGAAAAATGTTAGTGTAAAAGGATAAGAGAGTGGAGGTGAAGGTATTTGTAGGATGGATGGAAATAACTGTTTAAATGATAGTAATGGAATTTACCAAGGTGTTTGTTCAACGAACATTCAAACAACATGTTGAACAAGCGTCTACTTCAGACGATTATTCAACAGGCATCTGATGTTTGAGCAATTGCTCAACAACCGTCCAAATGGATAACAATTTTGGGACCGTTTTAATTAAGCTTATAACTGGATACAAATAGTGCACTTTGTTGCACGGTCATTTAGTGTTACATATTACAAAATCCGATACGTGAGTGCTTGTTTATTAATACAAGCATTAGAGCAAGCACTTCGCGCATGATAATAACATGATATAATGCATTTCGCAGGTGAATTGTTTTTCAGCAAATTGTATACGTTTAGCACAATCGGGATTTTTTAAGTTTGAATTTTTATTTATATTATTAATTAATCAATTATAAGTTATTTGTTAGATCTTATTTTTAAGTGATATTAAAATGTAATAATAGTTGTAAATGGGCATTTTGGATTTGTTAAAATAGTTAGATACTAGTTTAAAGTGGTAAGATATTTGTAGACGAACTTTTTGAATTCGTAAAAGACATTTAATTGTAGATTTCATTTTCAGCGATGTTAAGATTTGTATTAGAAGCATATTTTGTAGTTCACACTGACCAAAAAAAAAGTGATGCCAAACGTATAAAAACCATTATTGAAGATTTGTTGACGCTCTTATAGTAAATCTTTAGTAGTAAATAATAAAATATTAGCCCTCATTAATATTTTGAGCAGATGAGGGTGTTTGGTATTTCAGGTTTGCTGATAAACTTGATTTAAAAAAAATGAATTAGCACTTAGGTGGTTCCCGTACTATAATTTTTCAAGTACTAAACATGATAACTACTATTAGTTCGGTGGTGTTTGGGTTGTCTTTGTTTCAAAAGTTATTTAATAATTAACATTGTAGTCATTAACTGTTTAACCCAACGATTAGATGGTGAAATACTATTAATACACACGATGACAGTTTTTTTTCTTAGCTTCTTAATTATCTAAAGGCATGTACATGGTGATAAAATAACTACATGTGCTTGTTTAAAAGACAAGAAATAAAGACATAGGGAGAAGAAAGACGAAGAAGTATCGAACGGTATTATAAAGATAGTGATCTTTAATGTATGTAAAATATGATGTTACTGCTTAAAAAACCACATAAGTAATCAGAAGTACAACTAACATAGATCAGACAAGATTTTTCTCATATAAATTTTGTTATCTTAGCTCGTTTCCTAAATGAAATCGATTAGATGCAGACATATGTTTTTCAAACACGAACGAACACGAACGGATATGGCTATTTATATCAAATTTTATGTTTTTTAGTAGATTTTTCATCAGTTACATACTGAATTACAATAAATTCGGACGAAATTCGAAGGAACATTGACCGAACGAGATTTTTTTCTTGTATAAATTTTATTGTCCTAGTTCGTATCCTAAATGAAAATCTGACGGACTCAGATGGATATATTTTGATAGCAGACGCCAACGGACATCGAGTATTCATACAAAATTAACAGCCCTAGCGTTGAGTTTTTCTTAAGACGCCATAAAATATGCATTTTTAGCATAATTTTACTTTTACTTTACTAAATTAGATACAGTTACAACGAAATAATCTAGATACTTTATTCATGTATTATACATCTTTGAATTTACAGAATTCCAATGTTTGAACCAGTCTTCTATATATTTTTAAAGTATTCAAACATCAATCACTAAATTCTTACGGCTTTCTTTATGTATTTAATAAAAAAAATTACTTTTTAATTTCTTTCTTCTTTTAAATTTGGCATATAATTACTTAAATTTCTAACTAAATTGTATTAGCCTTTTATAACTTAGTTTAAAATGATTTCCTAATCAAAAACAAAATACCTAACTATAAATTAAAATTATATTATTCATTAAAATTGTACTTAGAGTTTTTAAGACCTATGCAAATATTCAAGATTATTTGGAATACAAATATGCAATTATTGTCTAGCAATTATTTCTGGCAATTATTTAATATAAATATTGTTTGTGTCAAATGTATGTGACAAATGCCTCCAAGCTCCGCATGGACTCTAAAGCTATTCAAGCATCCAGTGTTCCGCTCTGCATCGAATAGCATATCATAGTCGTGGTTCATAGTAAGCTGCCAAAGTATGACATACAATTGATCAAAACTGCAATGAGTTCATATATTTGTCTCTACGATATTTGGGCCTTAATGATTCCAATTTATTGGTGGATGCTAGGATATCAACGCTAACTATTTAACCTTATTAATGTGATATGGTGTTTTACGCCCTAATAACCGCTACTGGGCATTGTTCATAAAATCATCTATAAATGATTTGGCATTTTATTTATAGCACCTTCCATGTAAAGTTCCATTAACTTAGGAACCAACTCTCATGAAGATTACAATCATGTATTTTTCTTAACATTTTATATGCCCTGATTCAGAAATCAGAATTGATAAAATCTCCCATTGTCATTGAAATCAATCATCATCATATAAAGCAAGTAGGATATATTGTTTAAACAAGTTGTGTGTAATGTAAACCGAAGCATAATCAAATAGCAAAAATAACTAATGAAACGCGACAAGATAACTTTTTACTTGGTGCTTGGTTAGGTTGTTATTACTAGTAAACACTGTAAACAGCTAGAATTAAACACTTACAGCTGACCATCCATCAAAATTTGAACTCTTCAATATTTGCACTGGCCTGGCGTTCAAAGTAACTTATACATTTGAAATCGAAACAAAGGCAATTATTAACTTAAAATAAGAACATAGAGTAAGCTCACGTATCAACTGGGCAGAGCAGCATGCACTGGTCACCCTTTGAACTCTCAAAAACTCTTCTTATTACACATTCCAAAGGAAAATTATTCGTGTTATCAACCTGCAAATTTCTAAAAAAATTAATTCAAAAAGAAATCGGATTGAACAAGAAACCCATCAGAAAAAGAATAATTACAATTGTAGCGAGTCTTTTAGAAGAAGCCATCAAGACTTTTCCATGAGAATCTAGAACAAACCCAGCTGGTGGTTGTGGAAGCGGAGACGGATGAAACGATCCGCTCTCATCGTCATCGTCAAAATCATTGTCATCGCCATTGAACCCTTTGTTGGCGTCGTCAAGATTATTTCGTTTTGATAAAGACTGTTTCTTGAGCGGACGTCGCTTCTCCACCAAGCGTTTTTTCGAGGGTTTTTCATGTTTATTTTGCGGATTTCGGTACTTTGAAGAAGAGGAGGAAGAAGAAGCGAAACATGAGAGGGAACGGGAAAGATTAGGGCTCTGATAGAAGGATAAGAATGAGGAGGAAAGGGATATGCCTCCAAGTAGAGAGTGAGGAGAGGAAGGAGAAGAGAAGGAAGATGCGGTAAGCATTTATTTGATTATTGGATTCCAGAAATATATTTCGGTTTAGGTGGAAGCTCAAAAGATAGTCTAGTCTAGCAGAGGAAATGACGACTGAGACGCCTGGGCGAGGAATAGTAGCGAACTGGCAATGACTACTCCCTCCGCAGAGAGATGCAATCTCAGGGTGTTAAATAAAATTTAAGCGAGGTGCTAACAGAACCTCAATATCCTCTTTCTAATATCACAACTAAAAAATACGATTAAAAAAAAAAAAAAAAAAATTCTTCCTAATGCCAAACAATAAAAAATAGGGGTTGTCACCGTATTACTCTTGTTTCTCCATCTGGCTGTTATTGCATTCAAATACCCTAAATTAAATTCGATAAGCAAAAAAACATTCGTCTCCGACAAACTTCGACTTCAATGATGACGAGAATAGGCAAGCAAACTATGTCCCAATCGAGTAGGAAGAAGAAAATAGAAGAAGAAGTGAGAGATTAGGTCTTCAAATGGTAAGAATTTGAATTTTCAAGCGGAAAAGATAAGTAAACAGTGATTAATCTTGTTTAGCGTTTTCAGATTAGGGCTAAGTACGTGATTAGTTTGACAAATAATGGTTGAGTGAAATATTAAAATGGAGAGGTAATGTGGTATTAGGAAGCATACAAAATTTAATGAGTTTTATTTTTTTAGTTGCGGTAATAGGAAGAGGATATTGGGCTGCCCTTAGCATCACACAAATTTAAAAGGCTAATTCTATTCATACATGTACAGTTAAAACGCTTAGCGGTTCTAAGTAGCGGAGGTGCAAAAAAGTATAGCGGAGATATAGCGGAGACGCAAAAAGATTCATTAAATGTAAAACCAACTATTTGAAATTTAATTAATCATCTTTTTTACATTATCTGTGTACAAGAAACTAATATTAATTAATTTTATATAACAAAATCAAGGAATATCATAGTTATGCATGCTAAATTTGATGAGTGCAATTGACTGTTACCATATGTTAGACACATATGCCTTAAATTTAGGATTTTACGCTAAATTCACTGAATTTTTTAAAAAGAGAATTAGTCAAATCAAGCTCTATATATTAGTATTGATAAAACGGACGCTAAAAGCGATGATTTAGCGGATAAAGCGGAAAATAGCGGGGATAGAAGTGGATCTACTGTTCGTCAGCGCTAAATTGAAATAGCGTAGCGGCTGAAGAATGCTATGAGCTATAGCGGAGATATTGCGGGGCTTTAAATGCATAGATTCATACACCAACAATATCTAAACATACACCATAAAATAAAATAATCTACAATAAACCAAAAATTATTTTATATACACCGTCTTTTTTACAACACTAGCCATATTTTTTTCTTCGTCTTCCCTCTCTAAAACTTAAAAGTTATTTATTGAAAATAGGGAATCTATAATACTAATAAAGTTTAAATTCAGTAAAATGGATTTTAGTTTTTTGAATGTACGGTAACCAATTTATTTTGTTATAAAAAAATTCGTAATTTCAGCAAAAGAGTCCCTGCTTTTAAATTGAATGACTCTAAATTTAAACACTTACTTGTAAAGGTTCTCGTAATTCAAATTTTAGGTTTCATTTTAAAAATACATTATGTTCTTCAAATTATTTTACATATATTTAATCAAATATCATTAGTTACAATATTGTAGTTTAATGGATTGTAACTAAAAAAATAAAAATGCAATAAAGATGAAGGGTAATTTACTAATATATATTTTTAGCAAATTTGTGGTGTACATAAGATAATTTTCGGTGTATGAATAGAATTTGCCAATTTAAAATTGTCAATTTGTGCAACGCACACACAGAGTAACAACATAATTTATTTAGCATTATAGTTGAAGATTTTGAAAATGATAAAGATGGAAGTATATGCTTATTTAACTTAATTTTTAAATAGAGAATCTTTTAACTTAAATATTTTTGACAAAAAATTGATGATATATCTATTTAAAGGAAAAAAAATTGATAATGACGGAAAAAAATTAAGAAGTTATCCAAGAGGACAGACCGTTAGAAAAATGCCGTGAAGGACAAAAGCGCAGTCTACAAACTGGATCACTAAAAAGAACACTTTTGTCCATTTCATTTTCATTCAGTTTGATTTCAGCAAACTCGATCACTTGTATTCTCCAAAACAACAAAAAAAAAGGTCATCTGAAAACTCTATTATATTGTCTGAGAATCTACTTCAGGTCAAGTACAAACTAAATTGGCAGAAAATCAACCCCAAATACCATTCGATCAAGTTCAGACGCATGCCGAAACCCTTAAAATCGAAAAAAATCAAGTCGGTTCGAATGCTGAAACTCTAAAAATCGATAAGCAACAAAGACAGACCAATCAGGAAACGCATGTGCAAACAACCCTGACAGAAACGCCTAGAGAAACAATAGAAGATTCAATTGTACAACAGCCTGAACCTGAAGAAACTCTAGAAGAGATGAAAGGAAAAATACTTCAACAGGGAGAAAGAAGGACCAAAAAACCGAAACGTTGGAAAAAGTACTGTGAAAGATAGAAACGATGGAAAAAGTACTATGAAAGATCAGAACAGTAATGGAAAGAAGGTTGAAGAGGCTAAAAATGCAGAAGAAAAACTCGGTAACAATGTTTTATCTGTCATTTTTATTTACATTATGCTTAGTGAAAAATAATAAACTTGTTGCAATTCATTTTGAAATATTTTGTAAAAACTGTTCAGGCTAAAAACAAATACTATGTTAAATTCATACTGAAATATTCTTTGAAAACCGGTAGTTATTGAGTTGTAGATATCAGTTGTTGATTGTATTGGTATCATTTGTAGCTTAAATGTTCTAATATACAGTTTCATCGTATCAGTTTTAGAAGCACATTGGTATCAGTGTTGATACTAAAATTCTGTTTACATGAATTTGGTATCAGTTTTGGAAGCACACCAGTATCAGTTTTGATACTGAGATTCTATTTATATGAATATGGTATCAGTTTTGATACTGAGATTCATAGTACAAATTTTGAAAGCATTCTAGTATCAGTTTTGAAAACATTGTGATATCAGTTTTTTTTACTGGGTTTCTATTTACATGAATACGTTGTCATTTTGGTATCTAAATAGATACATATCAGTTTTCAATAATGTTTTGAATGCGTTGGTACCTGAATATGTACGTATTAGTTTTCCATATTGAAATATGCTTTAAAAACTAATAATTAGGGATGCTAAAAATAGATATTGTGTTGTTGCAATTCATATTGAAACACTCTTTAAAAACTGCTCAACACTTTTATCACACACACACATTAGGATGATGATTTTGCTAATTCACGACCACGAGATGTAGAAGATAAAACAATAACAAAAGTCAAAAGGAAAATTGCATTTAGATGTAGGCTGCAACCAGTATTTAAAGTGATACAACTTGTGAAGAGGAGAAAGCATTAAGCAAGAAACAACTAGATTTATTGAAACAATTCTCATTCTTCAACTTCTTCAATGTTTTCTATGAAGGAAAAATAGATTTGAAGGAATACAAGAAACACACAGAAAATTTGGATGCAGTCTATAGGTGTTATTCCGGGGAAGAAGAAGCTTTTATCTTTGGCAAAGAAAAAATGGTAGTAACGGCCAAAGATATTAGCTTACTTTTTGAGATGCCGATGCTTGAAAATAACACAGTGTCTATCAAAATAATGACTAGCAAAACAATACCTTGGATTATAAAAAAATTGCTTTATGGAATTTTTGGTCATCAACTTGTATGGCTAGAATTTTGATAGAAAAAATAATAAAGGAAGAAACAAATAAACAGAAAAAGCAAAATGAGGAAGACTTGTTTATTCTTCTCATCATGGATGTTCTACTTACATTTTTCTTCCCCAACAACCAACAAAAATTGAGATGGGGACTTCTGCAGTACTTATGTAATTTTGAAAAAACGAAGACAGTTTATTGGCCTTTGACAATCGAAAAGAAGTTTAACAAATTTGTTAAAAAAATTGTTTATAATCCAAGAAACATGTCTGGATGTGCAATACTACTGCTGGTAATTTATTTGTTTTTATTCAAATTTTTTCTAATATTTGTGAGGTTGTTATAGTTTTTACTCTCTTTTTTATAGTATTGCATGTATGAGAAAATGAAGCTAATAAAGCCAAGATGGAATGTTAATGATCGACGCTTTCTAAGTAATTAGAAAAGCGCAAATATGTAATAAATTCTGCAAGCGCACAGATTGTGTAATATGCAGGTCGAACACAGGTAGAATTGTTTTTATTATTTATATATTTCGTGGGCAAGTTAGACAAAACTTGGAGGTTGATTTTGAAAACAAAAATTGAAACTGCAAATAAAATTATAATTAATTTAATTAGATCTGAATATAATCAAGTCTTTGTTCAATCCAATATGGCCTAAGAAAGCAATTAAAACGAAGAAATTAAAATTGCAGAAATTAAATAATAAAAAAGAATAAAATTAGGATTACTGCTGAATCTAATCAGACGGTCAATCACTAATGAAAATAAGTGCAAAAGACAACTAGTACTCTAACAAATCTAATTGTGTAGATGACACAAGTTGCTAATAAAATAAAAACGCAGAAAAGTAAAAGAAAATTCTCAATTCATGGATGATCTTTACAATGAGATTATAACGGTATTTATAGGATAGAGAGCCAACTTAAACCCTAATACAATCACATATGGGCCTTAGTTAATTTTATTAAAATTGGGCATTTCTTCTTGCTTTCTTGATAATTCTTCATTGATCTGTGATATACATAGCCTTGCTAACAGTTATTTTCTTGTCCAAAAAGCAATTTGATGTGAGATCTTCATCTGTAAGTCTTCGAATATAGATACATAGCATTTTGATCTCTATTTCTATTTTTCTGACTGCATGTGGCTTAATCGGCATATCTGTAAAAGTGACAAAAAATACCTAAGTAATATTTATTTATATACAAAAGATAAGATACAAGAGTATAAAATAAACACATTTCTATGTTAATCAAATACCCACACACTTATCTTTTACTCGTCCTAGAGTAAAACAAAAATGAAAAACTAAACTGGATAGGTCACACTTTCGTAGGAAACACGATTGCATTGAACGTATGCAACAAGTCATTAAACCTCTAGGTGTCTCTGTTAGGACGAGTGGTGTCTCATCAGGGTTTTCAATGGATACTACCCACAAAATCTAAATGCAATATATTGTGGTTCTAATGCAACTACATGCATGCAATGAACATATACAAATGAAAACAAAAAATGAACACATGACTTGTTTCGGAAAAGTGGTACAATAAATTAAATTAATAATTTCTAGTCAGTTGACTTTATTTTAAATACCTCAACTTGTCACAAATTTTAAATATAATTCAAGTTTTTAAATGTTATGTTTTACATTGGCCAATTGGTTCGGTTGATAACATAGTGTAGTCATGAAATAAATTCTTAGTTTGTTTGTCACAGTTTGTAAAGTGGTATTCTAATTTTCTTGTGTACGACTAGCCAAATCAATAAGGTCAAGAAGTGCTTGGGCATCATCGCTTATTTTCTATCTCTATAAAAATTAAAATTTATGATTAATTACATACACCTAACTTAAAGACCAAGATACCACCCATGCACTACATTGCGGACTGATGGAGAGTTGGGACAGAGTTTGGTGGATTGTGCAGACTGACGCTGACTTTTTCAACAACATGTTGGTAATCCTTAGGTATCCAACTCATAAAATGAGAGCAAGATATACCGACACTGACTTTGTCAACAAGGTGTCGGATAGAGCTTGAAGGGTTTGCGCACCAAAGCTAGATTTACAAGCAATGTTGGATACCCTTGGATTACTATTATTATTATTATTGAAAATATAAGAACAGGAGAGAGTTACGCGAATTCAGCTTAATGCAACTTAGTTTTAAAGACTCAACAAGCCAATATAAGTATTCTTAAGTCCTTCACTCATTAAACAAAGGCTACAGTTTAGAATAAATTTCATGGCCATCACCTAAGAATCTCCCTATGTACCGGTTACACTATTATCCCTCAAAATTCAACTTTTCATTATATTTCTTATTCGACCTTAGTTGAGAGAAAAAAAATACAATCAACTGACTAACAATTGTTAACTTATTTTGTTGTATCAATCTAAAATGAGTCGTATCAAAAAAAAATGCATGTTACTATGACCTAAAATGCATGATGGTCCTATATAAAAAGAAAAAAAAATTAAAAGGAATGCAATGCAGACTCCCCCACACTTGTTCAAAATAGTATCTACACTGTAAACACATTTCCTAAATTTGAAAGATAGTACCCAGAGGTGAATGAGAAGCAAAATTATTTGTAAAATGAAATGAAGTTTAGCAATTATGTGCGAATGAAAATCATATGCAAAATGAAATCTTCAATGATCATTAATGTTTGAAGAATAAAATTTCCTTTTCCCCCCACGCTTGCCTCTATCGAAAATGATGCACAATGATTTTTTACTTGATTTCTCAGGTGCAACAGGCATGTCAATAAATTCTAAAATGAAAATTCTTCCTATGAAAATTTTGTCATGCCAATGATTTATACAATTGAGATGTAGATTATCCCGTAAAACTTTTAAGGGGTTTTC
The DNA here is from genome assembly GCA_030737875.1 of Allium sativum. Classification (NCBI taxonomy): domain Eukaryota; kingdom Viridiplantae; phylum Streptophyta; class Magnoliopsida; order Asparagales; family Amaryllidaceae; genus Allium; species Allium sativum. Next base: position 296,367,368 of record CM060925.1, on the reverse strand, counting down.
TTCTTGGTTCTTGGTAAGATCAAAGGCCAAGATTAAGGGAAAATTTTCTGTAGACTCCAAGTATGCATACTCAAGGTCTTGTGGTAGGGGTTTGAGGTCTAACTTAGGAAGTTCTTGTGTACTAACATTGATCAACATTCCTTGGTTAGAGTCAAATGACAAGGGTTTCCAGTCAAGTAGTTCATCCAGTGCAGAAATGTATTTAAGCTCATCGAAATCGGAATCGAAATGGGCAAGGCACATTTTCAAGGGTTCAGAAGTGTCATTAGAGGTTTCGCCAATTATTATTTGAATCATATCAGTTTCACCAATCAGTTGGCTATAGCTTTTTTTTCCTCATCATTTTCAAATGTAATCAAGGAAAATTCTATAGTGATGGTTGAAAAAATCAGTTCCTATTCAAAATAAATAAGGTACTTAAGAATATCTTATTAATTGATAATCTTGATTTGAAGGGGGAAGAGGGTCTTATGGCCGTTCACGCATAGTATAAATACTATAGGACCATTGTTTTACGGGTAGTATGCAACCTCTTTTGCTAGAAGTTCACTAAATTGAACTAATATATATCCACGATCAAACCCTTGAGAGAATCAATTTCATAAAATACACTCTTGTAGTTAAATATTTTGAAACATCAAATCGAGTTATTATTGAAAACGACGAAAATATTGACTTCAGTTATGGGAATTCGTTCCTCAATTTGATTCAGAAAATTTCAGTCACACAATGATCAAACAAGAATAATTGAAAGAATTAAAAAATTGTACATGCAAGTCGTTACCCTGTAGAAGATTTGTAACACCCCGTATGTTGAAATAACTTATTATAATATAAATCAGGGCAGAATTAAATTCTAAAATCTGAATCAGGGGAAACGGGCTGTGCCGTTGCGTTCGTCTCGGAAAAATACGCAGAATAGAGTCCGAAATTTTGTAAATCGGAGTCCGTATGACCCAGTTAAGGCCCAAAGAAGTTTTCAGAAAATTCAAAGTTAAAAACAGATTTAAAATTCAGTTCTAAAACAGGATTGGAGCCAAAAGCGGAGGTGGCGGGAAAGTTCCCGCCTAGCCCCGTGTCGATAGGCATGTCGACAGGGGTGTCGACAGCCCTGTCGACAGGGGTGTCGACACAGGGTGTCGGCCCTGTTGATCTGGGTGCACCAGATCTGGTTTTTGGTTGAGTCTTGGGCTGTGTTCTAGAGATTTCCAAAATCTGATGGAACTAATCTAATTTAGGGCTAATCCTATGGTCCTAAAACACCTAATTAATCTATATATACACCATAATACCCCCCTAATCCTTACTAAAAATAGATCTAAGGCCATTATGCCACCACTTTGAAACTTGAAGGAGCCTCCATCAAAATTAGAGAAGGGATGGCATTCCAAATCAACTTCTAGCCTTTTAATCTTCTTCATTAGTTTGCTAATCTTGGTTTTGGTGAGCTTCTATCCCCTTAATAATCAATTGTTAAATTGATTAAGATAGGATATGATAATGTATGGCTATGTTTGTGGATCAATGTGTTTATGCAAGCTTAGTATAGTGTATGTTATGTGTTTTGCAAGTTATATGCTATATGTCATGCAAGTTTAGTGTATGTGTTCATGACATCTTTATGCAAGCTTAATGTTATGTAGTCATGACATCTTTATGCAAGTTTGGTGCTATGTTTCATGATGCTTATGATGCAAAACACTAAGTTGAACATTGATCTATTATGCAACATGCTTATGCAAGTTATGTGTATGCTTATATGCAAGTTCAACATGTTATGCAAGTTATGCATGCTTATGCAAGTTATGTGAATGCTTATATGCAAGTTTAACATGTTATGTAAGTTATGTGAATGTTTATATGCAAGTTCAACATGTTATGCAAGATATGTGTATGATAATATGCAAGTTCATAGGCAACATGTTATGCAAGTCATGTGTATGATAATATGCAAGTTTGGGTTAAATGTAGTTGGGTTAATATATGCTCATATATGCAAGTTGACATCCTCTTAACCCATGACAAAGTTATATGCTAAGATGTGGTTACACCCATGATATTTGTGATGAATCTTCCCTTTTATTATGTCATGAAATGAGAACGATTTACGTGGGGAACGATGGGGTTAAAAATGCATATTAACAAAATAAAATGAATGAACATAAGTGGGAATTTACCTATTGAGTTAGGTCTACCCCATGGGAATTTACCTATTGAGTTAGGTCTACCCATGCTATGGAATTGGGAATTTACCTATTCGGTTAGGTCTACCCATATTCTTTAAATTTGATATTAATTAGGGATAATTAATATGGGGGTGATTAATTAGGTGTAATTAATCGACAAAGACACGAGGTTGGACTCATTTGTAGTGTAAAACTGCCCGGACCCTACCGGCTTAACCAGTTGCTACAAATGTCAGCCCAATGTGAGAGGTCTTAGCCATAAACTAAATACGTGATTAAAGTAAAGACACGAGGTTAGACTCTGTTATGACGTAAAACTGCCCGGACCCTACCGGCTTAACCAGGTAGTCATAAAAGCCAGTCTAATGTGGGAGGTCTTTATGGGAGATCACGGTCTTAATTAATTAAGAAACACTTAACCATATTAGCATGTAGTGGGACATGAGGGGTTAAGTGGGTGCCTTGGGTGGCATGTGGAATCTAGTGGGTTGCCTTGGGTGGCAATAGAAAATACGATTAGAATACTTAACTAAGTGAAACATGTAATTAAACATGATTAAAGGGTTAAGTGGGGGTACACTAGATAAGTGACAAACTTAGGTGGGTAGCATGTGGGGGCCCATTTCAACCAGTAACCCATATGTATCTTATTGGGCTCGACCCATGTCGAGGACGGGACACGCATACTGGGCTTGACTATAAGAGGCCAAAACGGGTTAGCGGTGGCAACGCAAGTCCAACGGGTTTCATATGCGTGTGTGGACCCGGGCTGGTAGATAAGCCGTTGTTGCATCGTGTAGGTATAAGCCGTGCACCGTTGATAGTATTGGATTGCCACTTTAGGGGAGTGATACACCCCACTGTGGGACCAGCACAGGTATCTACGTTAGGAAGCCGATCGCTTGGGGAGTAGTGGGGTACACCTAGTGGAGATAGGGGCAGACGGCACCTATGTGGTCAGCTAGGGGTACATGAAACTACTAGTTATATCTTTCTTTTAAGTCCTTGGGTGGGATCAATCTTTGAGTAGGAATGACTGGTGTGGTGCAGTTAGTAATTATCCTTGGGTGGGTATATGCGTCTTTACAGTTATCTTAGTTCATCCTATGTTTGTTGGCTACTTAGTGTAGTCATTATCCCCAAAGGTACCGTACCGAGTTCATATCATACCCTAATTACTTTAATAATTGTATTGTTAAGGTTATAGGGCTCACTCAGGCTTATGTCTGACCCCGTTGTTTTTATCTTTTTCCCCTCAGGTCCTCAGGTTGGGCCTAGTGCTAGTGGGCCTTGATCAGTTTGCTTTATCTATCTCTTGGAGCTTGGACCATAGATGTAAAGCTCAGCTTATCTTATCTTTTCTTCTATGGCTATTAGTTATGTAGTGGGATTATGTACTTTTATTTTATCAGGATGGATATTTTGTACTTGACTCTTGTTATGGATTTGTGATGTAACCAAACATGTTTTACTTTCCGCTGCTATGAAATGATGTTTAAATTTTCAAGTATCACTTATATCTGTCTTGTTGTAATTTTACTGTTCTATATTCACTAAAAATACTCCACCGATGCTATGGCATTCCCATAGTGAGTGACCATTGCGGGCGTGGGGTGTTACACGTGGTATCAGAGCAAAGGTTACCGGAACAGATAAAATTTTTAGAAAACTATTTTTCTAAAAACATTTTTAGAAGAGATATTTTCAAAAACATGTCTTTAAAGAGAAAAGTTTTTGAAAGAAAAGCATAATCCCCAATAGCCATATCTTTATCTTTCGAATTCTCCGTTTTGAATCTTTCCTTTTTCGTTTCAGCATGGCTGAGGATCTTAACTTTCCGGAGGGTGTGACGGTACCAGTATGGTATAGGAGATTGATGGAGGCTAGGGCCACCACTGCGGGTCCAGCAAATGTTCCTCCACCAACCGTAGCACCCGATCTTCCTCCTCCCCCTCCTCCTCGCACGGATACTTTTGCTAAGACTTGCAAGGAATTTAAAGCTATGGGAGGGAAACCTTTTCAAGGATCTGAAACTTTTGTGGAGGCTAGAGATTGGCTTAAGGAGGTGGAAGTGTTGATAGATATCTTTGAGATGGAAGAAGGAAAGAAAGTCAAGTTAGCTGCTTGGTTAATGAAGGGAGAGGCCTCGTTCTGGTGGGAGGTCACTAATGGAGAGCGCCCCGTTGACTCTTGGGCGGATTTTAGGCAAAGATTTGTGGCAAAGTTTCTCTCAAGGGCGGAGGAAAACTTGTATATGGAAAGATTCTTGACTCTAAAGCAAGGAAATCTCTCAGTGAAGGAATATGTCAACAAGTTTAATCAATTGGCAAGGTTTGGCCTAGACATGGTGAATACACCGGAGAAGAAGGCTTTGAGGTTCGTGAAAGGCTTGAATGAACCGATGCATGGGTTGGTTATGACTCATATCCCTATGGGGCCACCTTTGAGAAGCTAGTTGACATGGCACTCATGCATGAAGAAGAGAAGGGTCCCAATGCTAATAAGGCACCCGAGAAAAAGGGAGATCAAAAGAGACCTCAGCAACAACAGCAAAACAAAGGGGGGAAAGGCAACGGTGGCAAGGGGAAGAAGAAGTGCTTCAATTGTGGGATACCAGGCCACATAAGCAAAGATTGTAGAAAGAAGAAGAAGACTGGTTGCTTTCATTGTGGCGAAGCAGGGCATTTAGTGAAGGATTGCCCTAAGAAGGGGCAAAGGACGGGGTCTACCTCAGGAGGACAGGTGCAAGCTCTTATGGCACCGGGTCAGGCTAGGGGGCAAGTACAGGCTCTCGCGGTTCCACCAATTCAGGAAAGAGGTAGAACTATTTCCGTTGAAAGTCTGGTTTTTCTATTTGATCATCCTGTCCGTACATTGTTTGATTCAGGCGCATCGCATTCGTTTATCTCATCATCATTAGTTGAGTCACTACACTTAGACACCAGTCTAGTAGATGATCCCTTGGTTGTTTCAAACCCAATTGGGGGCTCCACTTATTTGTCCATGATATGCTTGGGTTTGAAGATTTCTATACTTAGCATTGAGTTTAGATGTGATGCTTTTGTTTTGGGCTTCACAGGCTATGGGTTAATTTTGGGCATGGACTGGTTATCCAGTAATGGTGATGTTCTTGATTGCGAAAGGAGAGTTGTTAGGCTCATGACCCGCTTGGGTAACACTCTCAAGATCTCTTGTAATCCCATGGATTCTGTTATGCTAAGTTATCTTGAATCGCTTGACGCTTTGGTCGAGAGTTTGCAATCTGTTAGAGTGGTCCGGGAATACTCGGATGTGTTTGAGGAGGTGAAGGGCTTACCTCCGAAGCGGGAGATTGACTTCCGAATATATCTGGTGGATAATGCTAAACCTGTATCTTTACCAGTGCGCCACATGGCTCCTCGTGAGAGGAGGGAACTCCATAAGCAAGTAGGGGAGTTGCTTGAGAAGGGGTTCATAAGACGAAGTATTTCGGAGTGGGGTGCTCCAGTAGTTTTTGCTACGAAGGCGGATGGGTCCCTCAGACTTTGTGTAGACTATAGAGAACTCAACAAGCTCACAAAGAAGAATAGACACCCGTTGCCGAGGATTGATGATCTTTTCGATCAGTTGGTTGGCGCTTCAGTATTTTCTCAGTTGGACTTAGCCACGGGGTTTCATCAGTTGAGGGTGGCTGAGGATAGCATAGACAAGACTGCCTTTAGGAATCCGGATGGTTTCTATGAGTGGCTGGTGATGCCATTTGGGTTGACGAATGCCCCTGCATACTTTGTTGATTTGATGAGTAGGGTGTTCAGGGAGTTCCTTAATAAATTCGTGGTGGTCTTTGTGGATGATATCTTAGTATTTTCTAAGAGTGAAGAAGAGCATGCCCTACATCTTGGGGAGGTATTGAAGACTCTTCGAGCACATAGCCTTAAGGCTAAATTCTCTAAATGTCACTTCTGGAGGAGGGAAGTGCGGTTCTTGGGGCACGTGGTCTCCAAGGAAGGGATAACTGTGGATCCCGCGAAGGTAGTATCAATTCAGGATTGGAAGGTTCCGAAGAATGCTACCGAAGTAAGAAGTTTCTTCGGGTTGGTGGGTTATTATAGGAAGTTTATTAAAGACTTCGCGAAGATATCAGCCCCATTAACCCGCTTAACGAAGAAGAATCTTGTTTTCGCATGGGACGTAGATTGTGATGATGCGTTCCGACGGTTAAAGAGAGCTTTAACCACTGCTCCAGTTTTAGTGTTGCCAGATGGGAGCAAGTCATTTGTTGTTTATACCGATGCTTGTGGGACAGGACTTGGCGCAGTCTTAATGCAAGAGGGAAGGGTAATAGCCTATGGTGGAAGGCAGTTGAGAGTGCATGAGAAAAATTACCCTACCCATGATTTAGAGTTGGCCGCTATTGTTTTTGCGCTTAAGATTTGGCGCCATTATCTTCTTGGTGAGAGATTCGAATTGTTCACTGACCACAAATCATTGAAGTACTTGTTTTCTCAGAAGGATTTGAATTTGAGACAGCAAAGGTGGATGGAGTTCTTGGCATCCTATGATTTCGAGATAGCGTATACCCCTGGCAATGGTAACGTGGTGGCGGACGCCTTGAGCAGAAAGAGGTTGTCCTTGAGTCCATTGTTCGTGGAACAACGAAGCTTGGAATTTATCTCGATGTTTGATTTCAGACCTTCCATTGATTATATACCCGGTTTGCTAGCATCCTTAGAGGTTAGACCTACTCTTTTGGGATGGATTGGTGAGGCACAGCGAGACGACCCACAGTTGGTTGAGTTAGTAGAGAAGCTCATAAGGGGGGAGTCGTCCAGCCATTTGAGTAGGTATACCCTTGATGATAAGGGGTGGTTGCGTAGAGACGGTAGACTTTGTGTACCGCAAGATGAAGGTTTGAGGAAGGTTATTCTTGATGATGCGCACCGTTCTAGGATGACCATTCATCCCGGTGGGGACAAGATGTACCAAGACATGAAGAGGGTTTTCTTCTGGGCCGGTATGAAGAAAGATGTGGTCGAGTATGTCGCTCGATGCTTGGTGTGCCAACAAGTGAAGGCGGAGCAAAAGAAACCAGGTGGGTTGCTTCACCCATTGGAAGTTCCGCAATGGAAGTGGGATAGCGTCTCGATGGATTTTATTGACGGGTTACCCAGATCGAGAAAGGGTAATACAGGAATTTGGGTGGTGGTAGACAGACTTACTAAAAGCGCCCATTTCATACCTGTGAAGAGCAAGAGGACCGCTCCATGGCTAGCTTCAGTATATCTTCGAGAGATAGTTCGATTGCATGGGGTACCCTCTAGCATAGTGAGTGACCGAGATCCTATCTTCACTAGCGAGTTCTGGAAAAGTTTGCAAGAAGCAGTGGGGACTCAATTGTGTCTGAGCACCGCATATCATCCTCAGACGGACGGCCAGACTGAGAGGGTGAATCGTGTCCTAGAAGACCTTTTGAGGCTTTGTATCTTAGATTTTGGAGGTACATGGGAAGAGCATCTTCCATTGGTGGAGTTCGCATATAATAACAGCTTTCAGTCCAGTATTGGTATGGCTCCTTTCGAAGCTCTTTATGGTAGGCCTTGTCGATCACCTGCATGTTGGTGGGAATCTACGGATAAGATTTTGCTTGGGCCTGATATGGTTAGGGAGACTTCTGAGAAGAATGACTTGATTCGAAGAAGGATGAAAGCAGCGCAGGATAGGCAAAAATCTTATGCGGACAAGAGAAGGACGGATCTTGAGTTTGAAGTTGGGGACATGGTCTTTGTCAAAGTGTCTCCGTTACGAAATGTGGTTCGCTTTGGATCTGTTGGGAAGTTAGCACCAAGGTTCGTAGGGCCATTTCCCATTAAGGAAAGAATTGGACGGATGGCATATAGAGTGGAGTTGCCCGACAGACTTAGTGGTGTACATGATGTATTCCATGTGTCCCATCTGAGGAAGTGCTTACATGAGACCGCAGAGGTGGTAGAGCCGAGCTTGCATAAAGAAGTGGAAGTAGAGCGTGATGCGACTATTCGACGAGCTCCTACCCGCATCCTTGGGTCAGAGACTAGGAAATTGAGGAATCGAGAGGTTCAACTAGTCAAAGTACAATGGGGAGAAGACGAGAGCAACGCAACTTGGGAGACGGAAGCGAAGATGCGTTCATTGTACCCATTTCTTTTTGAGGGTATGTCTTTACTTTCTCCTCTATCGTTGTCTAGTACTTATCTTATCTTTCGTATATCCTCTCGTTGGTACTGTTTGACCTTTAGATAGGGTAAACCTATGGTTGAAACATGTGTTTGAGACATGTTATGATTGATGGATGCAAGTGGATGCAGGTGTTTGCTAGTGGTTGCTCGTGGATGCATATACACACACTTTAGGCACTAGATCGGCTCAGTCACTTCATATTGCATATAAATGTGTGTAGGTAGCTATATTAATGGATGTATAATGGTTGTGTTATCATATGGATGATGCATTTCGATGAATGATTGTGCACTCATGTAGAGATAGTATGTGTCGATAGGGTTCTTTCGCATACATATTGGATGCATGGCACTATCATGGTTTGCATTAAGGAGGTCAACTGAACCAGTAGACTGCCTGATTTTGCATTAGACAGGGAACATATACACACACTTTTTGCATATGTTCATACAGCATTAGAAACTTTAAGGACAATGGATGCCAGTGTTTGATGGTTTAGTAGATGGTTGTTTGGTTGGTAGGATACGTTCTTCTTGACTTAGAGATTTCTGGGACGAAATCCTTTAAGTAGGGGAGAATGTAACACCCCGTATGTTGAAATAACTTATTATAATATAAATCAGGGCAGAATTAAATTCTAAAATCTGAATCAGGGGAAACGGGTTGTGCCATTGCGTTCGTCTCGGAAAAATACGCAGAATAGAGTCCGAAATTTTGTAAATCGGAGTCCGTATGACCCAGTTAAGGCCCAAAGAAGTTTTCATAAAATTCAAAGTTAAAAACAGATTTAAAATTCAGTTCTAAAACAGGATTGGAGCCAAAAGCGGAGGTGGCGGGAAAGTTCCCGCCTAGCCCCATGTCGACAGGCATGTCGACAGGCATGTCGACAGGGGTGTCGACAGCCCTGTCGACAGGGGTGTCGACACAGGGTGTCGGCCCTGTTGATCTGGGTGCACCAGATCTGGTTTTTGGTTGAGTCTTGGGCTGTGTTCTAGAGATTTTCGAAATTTGATGGTCCTAATCTAATTTAGGGCTAATCCTATGGTCCTAAAACACCTAACTAATCTATATATACACCCTAATACCCCCCCTAATCCTTACTAAAAATAGATCTAAGGCCATTATGCCACCACTTTGAAACTTGAAGGAGCCTCCATCAAAATTAGAGAAGGGATAGCATTCCAAATCAACTTCTAGCCTCTTAATCTTCTTCATTAGTTTGCTAATCTTGGTTTTGGTGAGCTTCTATCCCCTTAATAATCAGTTGTTAAATTGATTAAGATAGGATATGATAATGTATGGCTATGTTTGTGGATCAATGTGTTTATGCAAGCTTAGTATAGTGTATGTTATGTGTTTTGCAAGTTATATGCTATATGTCATGCAAGTTTAGTGTATGTGTTCATGACATCTTTATGCAAGCTTAATGTTATGTAGTCATGACATCTTTATGCAAGTTTGGTGCTATGTTTCATGATGCTTATGATGCAAAACACTAAGTTGAACATTGATCTATTATGCAACATGCTTATGCAAGTTATGTGTATGCTTATATGCAAGTTCAACATGTTATGCAAGTTATGCATGCTTATGCAAGTTATGTGAATGCTTATATGCAAGTTTAACATGTTATGTAAGTTATGTGAATGCTTATATGCAAGTTCAACATGTTATGCAAGATATGTGTATGATAATATGCAAGTTCATAGGCAACATGTTATGCAAGTCATGTGTATGATAATATGCAAGTTTGGGTTAAATGTAGTTGGGTTAATATATGCTCATATATGCAAGTTGACATCCACTTAACCCATGACAAAGTTATATGCTAAGATGTGGTTACACCCATGATATTTGTGATGAATCTTCCCTTTTATTATGTCATGAAATGAGAACGATTTACGTGGGGAACGATGGGGTTAAAAATGCATATTAACAAAATAAAATGAATGAACATAAGTGGGAATTTACCTATTGAGTTAGGTCTACCCCATGGGAATTTACCTATTGAGTTAGGTCTACCCATTCTATGGAATTGGGAATTTACCTATTCGGTTAGGTCTACCCATATTCTTTAAATTTGATATTAATTAGGGATAATTAATATGGGGGTGATTAATTAGGTGTAATTAATCGACAAAGACACGAGGTTGGACTCATTTGTAGTGTAAAACTGCCTGGACCCTACCGGCTTAACCAGTTGCTACAAATGTCAGCCCAATGTGAGAGGTCTTAGCCATAAACTAAATACGTGATTAAAGTAAAGACACGAGGTTAGACTCTGTTATGACGTAAAACTGCCCGGACCCTACCGGCTTAACCAGATAGTCATAAAAGCCAGTCTAATGTGGGAGGTCTTTATGGGAGATCACGGTCTTAATTAATTAAGAAACACTTAACCATATTAGCATGTAGTGGGACATGAGGGGTTAAGTGGGTGCCTTGGGTGGCATGTGGAATCTAGTGGGTTGCCTTGGGTGGCAATAGAAAATACGATTAGAATACTTAACCAAGTGAAACATGTAATTAAACATGATTAAAGGGTTAAGTGGGGTACACTAGATAAGTGACAAACTTAGGTGGGTAGCTTGTGGGGGCCCATTTCAACCAGTAACCCATATGTATCTTATTGGGCTCGACCCATGTCGAGGACGGGACACGCATACTGGGCTTGACTATAAGAGGCCAAAACGGGTTAGCGGTGGCAACGCAAGTCCAACGGGTTTCATATGCGTGTGTGGACCCGGGCTGGTAGATAAGCCGTTGTTGCATCGTGTAGGTATAAGCCGTGCACCGTTGATAGTATTGGGTTGCCACTTTAGGGGAGTGATACACCCCACTGTGGGACCAGCACGGGTATCTACGTTAGGGAGCCGATCGCTTGGGGAGTAGTGGGGTACACCTAGTGGAGATAGGGGCAGACGACACCTATGTGGTCAGCTAGGGATACATGAAACTACTAGTTATATCTTTCTTTTAAGTCCTTGGGTGGGATCAATCTTTGAGTAGGAATGACTGGTGTGGTGCAGTTAGTAATTATCCTTGGGTGGGTAGATGCGTCTTTACAGTTATCTTAGTTCATCCTATGTTTGTTGGCTACTTAGTGTAGTCATTATCCCCAAAGGTACCGTACCGAGTTCATATCATACCCTAATTACTTTAATAATTGTATTGTTAAGGTTATAGGGCTCACTCAGGCTTATGTCTGACCCCGTTGTTTTTATCTTTTTCCCCTCAGGTCCTCAGGTTGGGCCTAGTGCTAGTGGGCCTTGATCAGTTTGCTTTATCTATCTCTTGGAGCTTGGACCGTAGATGTAAAGCTCAGCTTATCTTATCTTTTCTTCTATGGCTATTAGTTATGTAGTGGGATTATGTACTTTTATTTTATCAGGATGGATATTTTGTACTTGACTCTTGTTATGGTTTTGTGATGTAACCAAACATGTTTTACTTTCCGCTGCTATGAAATGATGTTTAAATTTTCAAGTATCACTTATATCTGTCTTGTTGTAATTTTACTGTTCTATATTCACTAAAAATACTCTACCGATGCTATGGCATTCCCATAGTGAGTGACCATTGCGGGCGTGGGGTGTTACAAGATTTTTACAAACAATTTTTATTTATATTTTTTAAGCAACTGCAACACCTGTAGAGTTCTAAAAAATTTACAGTGGGGTATGACAGTCCTTCCAGAAAATTTGAGTAGTGCACACTCTTCAAACTTGACTATTTTCAATCATTTGACCTCCAAATCCGAGTTTGTTTTGTTTAGTCTTTTTTTTTAATGCAAAAATAAATATATATATATAAACTAAATTAGACTAATTAAAATAATTAAAAAAACTAACTAAACTAAACTTAAAACAAAGGAAATCAACTAAACTAAATAAACAAAAACATGGGAAAACAAGCAATAAAATCAATTGTCCTAGTGAAACTAAAATCAATGTGATTCCTAAGCTGGAGTGAACCAGCCTCTCAAATTACACAAATTAATAATAACAAATCAACCGACCCAAATATAAAATTGCACTTGTCAAAACAAAACCACACTACCCTCTTTCGCTCTCAACGACAAAAAAAAAAAATCGAATTCGAGCACCCAAAAAGATCACGCGCGCTGTAAAAGTTTAAGGAAACAAATCCCCTTTTATTTTTATTTTCATTTCTCCAAACAATAAAAATTCCACAAACGAGAAACCTAAGATCCTTACTTTTTCTTCGAACTCAGTGCAAGCTCGAATTCATCCTTCCACGTGGTGAAGGGGAATTGGGTTTCTAAGGTTGAGTTTCAAATCGGCGAAGGGGAGTGGTTCGGGTTGATCTACTCAAAGTGATGAAGGTGAGTAGAGGGCTTATGCGGATTGGTGGTGGGGTATTAAGAATCGAACTGGGGTATGAAACGTTGGTACAGATGATGACCAGTAGTAGGTGATTTCGCTGCCGGTTTGGAGTTTGTTGAATTTGCGGTGAGGGTTGATGTGGTTTGTGGCTTGATGATGTTGAACGGTTGTGGCAGGATAATCAGAAGGTTGGCTTTAATATCGGGATGTTATGTTGATGAAGGAGGATAGGTCTATTGATGTAAACTATGAAGGTTTTGGGAGTCTGCATTGCGTGGTGGAGAGGTTCTGAAGCTATTGAGGACAGATGATGATTGGTGGATTTTGCGATCAGGTTTTGCGATTAGGATAGTGAGGGGGTATTTGAGAAGATGGTCGGTATAAGGGTGTATGGCTGTTTGATGTTGAGGATCACTAGGATGTTGTTGAAGTTGTGATCGATGGCAGTGAAGAAAGACGCAGTGGTTCGAAAGATGTAGAGATGGATTTTATGGTAGGCAACGTGTCTTATGGAAGGAAAAAAATTGCAAATAGGAAAAAAAATCTTTCTAGAATGAGAAGAAACAATTGCAAGAAGAAAAAGGAATGTAAAAGATTTAGAAGGAAACTATAAGGGGGAAGGAAATTGAAAAAGGGAAAACAAGGGAATTATTTATTTATTTTTTTCCTTTTTTGTTAACCTTGTAGAAAAAGAAATGCAATGCATTGAAAACAAGAAAGAAAATTAGAAGGAAAGAAATCAAAAAAAAAAAAAAATGGTAAGTGTTTTTCTTTTATTTAGAAGATTATAGTATCATTGAATAATACCAAATCTAACCAATTTTTTTTTCAATATATACAAGAAAACAAAAGGAAAACTAAAATAAAAACTAACACGAATCGATAATTAAATAAATAATAAAATTTAATCGTTACCTCCTCGGCAACGGCGCCAAAAACTTGATCGACGCTTTCTAAGTAATTCCACAAGCGCCAATTATGTAATAAATTCTGCAAGCGCACTGACCGTGTAATATGTAGGTTGAACACAGGGAGGAAAAAATAAATTTTATTATTTATATATTTCGTAGGCAAGTTAGAGAAAACTTGGAGGTTGATTTTGAAAACAAAAATTTAAACTGCAAATAAAATTATAATTGAATTGAATCAGATCCGAATCTAATTAAATCTCTATTCAATCCAATATGACGTAAGAAAGCAATTAAAAAGCAGAAATTAAAATTGCAGAAATTAAATAACAAATAAGAACAAAATTAGGATTACCGCTGAATCTAATCAAACGGTCAATCACTAATGAAAATAAGTGCAAAAGACAACTTGTTGTAACACCCCGCATTTTTAATATAATTAAAAATGAAATAAAATTAATGAAAATATGCTTATATAGGTAAATAATGGTGATGTATAATGAGAAATAATTAATACATGGAAGAGAAGAAAAAATTATTTCGATAATAGTGTGTGTAACGGGGAAGATTGTAAAATAAGGATATTTAATTTAAATATCAGGAATTAAATAAAATGGACATCACCATTGCGTTCCTCTCGAAATTTTACATGAAATAGAGTCCGAGTTTTCGAAAATCGGAGTCCGTATGAAGGAGTTATGACCTCCCGAAGTTTCAGCGAAAAATCAGAAAACAGCCCAGCCCGGAACAGAAAAAAAATGACCAGGTCGACCATAGGGTCGGTCGGGGGGGAGGGAGGTCGACCATAGTGTCGACTCCCCCCCCTTGGGGAGGTCGACCTGTAGCGACCTGGAGCGGGAATTTTGGTCCAGAAGTGGGAAATTCGCCCCAGAAGCTGTCCAGGTTCATTTTTGAGCACCTGGATGAGTTTTTGGTCCTGGTACGTTTGTCTAACACCTATATGAACATCCTAGGCTCATTGTAAACTCCACAACAATTCATGGCAAGGCCATGGCTCTCTTCTAACTTGATTTCTTCTTCCTCCTCAAGCTATTGATCTAAATAAATCTTAGATCTATTCTTCTCTCTTTTCTCTACAACATCTATTCTTAAAATTAAAAAGAATAAGATCTAGAATTACTACAACAATGAATAAAAAGAAAAGAGGCTTAGATCTAAATCACTGCGCAAAGAGAAAGAATTCAGATCTGCAACGTACGCCTCATATGAAATCAAAGATAAATTGAATTGGACATGAAATCAATCAAAGATGAATCAAAAGCCACAAAAAGGGAAAGGGGGATATCGGTTCAAGGATTAATCCAATTCATAAATCAAAGGGGCAATCGAGGATCTACATTTTGAAGATGACAAACATTGTGAGTGGAGTTATAATGCACTTTTTGTGTAAAATTATTATTTATCGTTCAAACATTCCCTATGTAAACATGAAATGAAATTATTGAATCCATAATGTTTAATATTATCATGTGCTTGATTTTAATTATTATGCCTACGATTATGTGCCTCCTTTTATTCTTTCCCTTTTTGATTTTTAATAGCTAGGCTATCTCGAGCCTAGATCTATCATAAAATAAATACGATTGAATGATTATTGCAAGCGAAAAAGGGAAACGCTCGGTTTTGGGCTATGACATGAACTGGAGGGTTTGGTTATAAATTACAAAGAGGGTTGGGCGTAATATAACATTGACAAAACCTGAATGCGTAAACCAAATTTAGAATTATACGCATGAACGTGATTTGGGGTTTGGCGTAGAATTGACATCATTGATTTAAGCATGAAATTGACTTATGGATTTGTTAATGGGCACATGTCTCTAGAATAAAACCTGTATTATAACTTGAATTTGGATAAGAACACAAACTTGATATGAATTGACATCCGGAATTTGACATGAAGTTTACATCTAGAACTTGAACATGAAATTGACATGAATATGAATTATGAATTTAATGATAGACGTAACCTGTTAATGGGATTACAAGCATGAATATAAATTGGGGGTTTTTAGGTAAAGCTTGGATTTGGGGAATTGACACTTGACATCTAGATTGAACTTGATAGTCGAATTTTGGCATTATTGATATGCATTGAACATGAATATGGTTGAGTAATTTGTGTAATGTAAATAGGGACAAGATTATGAAACTTGAAATATGACATTTAGAATATGCTTATGAACTTGACATCTAAAACGAACACGAACATGGCATGAATCGGTAGTTGACATTTATAAGAACATGCTTGTAAGTTGGGTAATTGGCATAGCATGAACTTAATTTTTGTTGACATGATTATGAACTTGACATATGCCAATTAGAATAGACATGAACCAAACATGAAACGTGGCTAACTCGAGGTTAGGATGAGTTTGCGATGTAATCCTGCCCGGAACCGCCCGGCCTAACCAGTGGTTGCAAACAATAGGTCCTAATGTGAGAAGTTAGTCATATCGCGCTTGAAACCCGAGGTTAGACCGAGTTGTGGTGTAATTCTGCCCGGAACCGCCCGGCATAACTAGTGACCACAACAACAGGTCTAATGTGAGAGGTTGTGGTGCATTAATAATTAATGGCACATGATTCGTAGGGTTAAGTCATGAATTCAAAGACAACACTTAACCAAATTTGTGAATGAACGTTATAAGGAGATGGGGTTAAGTCGACACGAAGATATGAACAAAACTTAACCAAAAACGGAAATAGGGAATGTTAACTACCTATTATAAATCGAAGTTGAAATAGTTGAAGGGTTAATTAGTGGGATAACCTATAATATGGGGTAAGCTAAGCAAGAACTGTGGGAAAACACCCATGCGCTATTACCGAATAAAAGAGAACTTAAGTTATGCTTGAATTCATGGGAAAATCTTAGTCAACAAGTTGAATTATAAAGCGAGAATATGTGGTCTGAGGTCTAAGGTAACGAGAATTGACTAAGTAAAACAACGAGAATGATAACTAAGTAACAAGCCTTAGTTAATAGGAACTAAGCAGTAAACCTTAGTTAAGAAAACAGTCGAGAACGGGAACTAATTTGTAATCCTTAGTTAAGGGGACTAAGTGGTAAACCTTAGTTAACAAGATTAACGGGAAAGGAAACTAAGTGGTAAACCTTAGTTAAGAACAACTAAGTAATAATTCTTAGTCAAGGAGACTAAGCCAGTCCATAAATAGATGAATAACCCGATACAGTAGATCATCGCTTAACAAACACACGAGGAGGAGCGAACGTTTATCTGATCTCGAGAAAGGCTCCAACAAACTGGGTTACGAAGCACGTAGCTTCGGGGAACGTGAGGGTACTCTTGGTATCCCTCTGTGAGGTTGTAGATGATCCGCCTGGGCTCACAGAGGTTAAGGTCTGCGGTAGGAGAACCAAGAATATGCCTTGGTTGCAATATAAGGCAACCTAATGACTAGGATGGACCAGCGTGAGGCGGCGATGTCTTGTTTAGCCCTGTGATAGCACTCGTCGTCTACCTACCATCTTTAGTCAATCGTAGTACGTATACGGAAAGGCAGAGAACTCCCAACATACCATATACTTGCTATCTAATTGTGGGTGAGGCTGGCCAATAGGAAAGTGCGGCATAGGAGGTGGCAGGAGTACAGTTCCCGTGCTTGATTTTCTTGGATTGCCTTTCATTAGTTGAGGGAGGGGTCACATGGGACCATAACCACGAGTAGAAAAATAGACCTTAGCATCTGCATTGGCAGATAACTTAAAGCTCCCGACCGAGTTCTGTATTTCTTGATTTAGCTCTGTCATAGGACTCGGGCCGCACATATAGTGTACATGTGCACCTAGACATCAGAAACGATTTGCAATACATACGTGGGAAAAGGGCGCTGTTCGACAGGTAGCATAATCCCTAGTAGTCCTAGGTGGCATAAACCCTAATCGAATCTAGAAAACGTTCAATAGGTAGCATAATCCCTAGTGGTCCTAGGTGGCATAAATCCTAGTTGAACACTCGATAGTTCATGATAAGGAAACCTAGCCAGATCAAGGGTGGCAGTCCAAAAGATTTCAAGAATGGTGGCACTACGTTGAAGTAGTATAGAATTACGTGATAAAGCTCGTACGATATACGGCAAGGGACTGTACGTATACATGGAAAGGATTATACGAATTGGGAAAAAATTACATATACGATGTATTAGGTTAAGTCTACTAGTAATTGGACGAGAATGACATGGGTTTGGCCATGGGTGCTAATATTGTGAATAACCTAATAAATAAGAAATTATAACTGAACGGTATATGTAGGGTTACACAAGAGTTTATTATAGTCCAGTCACACAGAACTTATGTTCTGACCCCCTCCTCACAACATGCGCAGGTTAGGTTCATGACAGAGATAGTATTGCTTGACTACTGTCTTGACAGTATTATTATTAAGGTAATGCTATTTTGAATAAATTATATTTTATTCCTTCCACTGTGAGCTGTTTTTCGAACTCTGACATGTTTCTTTCTCTCTGTCTTTTCTACAGGATACCAGAGCACCCAACGTGGGGTCCGATGGATTTGATTTTGAAAAATTCGGTTTGTCGAAACCCGGGTTGTTACATCTGGTATCAGAGCTTCGGTTTAGTGGTCTTAGGGCGATAATGAGTGAACGTATTTGTATTTTCTAAAATATAAATATATTATATATATAAACCTAAATCCATATAGTAGCCCACTAGACATGTAAAGAGTTGGGATGTTGGTTTGTACACTAAAAGCATGGACATAGAAATTTTGGAAACAATTAGGTGGTTGGGAAAGTGTACAATATGACTTGGAGCTAGAAAGTATCCCATAGAATGGAAACTAAAATATTAATATTTCAGAGTAGTGGGTCTAGAAGTAAAACCTTAGAAATTGGAAAAAAGGTTAAAGTGTGAAAATGGATTAGGAATATATATAGTCGAGAAAATTGAATTTGTGAAAGTACCTAGGAAAGCCTAGTTGAGTGGAAAACCCTCTTTGAGTCTGACCCAATAACAAACTTTTAAGAACTTGAATTTGTAAAAGAGTTTGTGGTATTTTCTGAGTTTTGATCTTAAAAGTATCTTGATGTTTGAAAAGTGCATATTGGGTTTTAAAATAAAGTGGGGTATATTATGTAAAACAACGATTTCTTGTTTTGAAAGAATTCTCTCATGAAAAGGAGCATATATATATATATATATATATATATATATATATATATATATATATATAGCTCACTAGTTCTCATATATGAAAATCTTGAAAGGAAAATGTTGTATTTTGTAAAAGGAGTTTTTGAAATCTCTATTCTATTAAATTTTTATTATTGTTAAAAAACTTGGGTAAACAAATTTCCCGTAGAATGCATAAGCATTGAGACCTAGAATTGTTGCTTGAGAAAAAAAAGGATAGGCCAGTAATACATAGCATGGACTAGTAGTGACTACTAGGTGATGAAGGGCAAGCAATTATATAGACCCTATTAGGTGGACTCGCGATTGTCAGAGGTAATAAAGTCTTAAGATCCTTGGCCCATAGTTGTAGCTATGTAGGATACTGTTTGACTAGAAAATGGGAAAGCTTATTTGAAAAGATAAATAAATAATATAAACATGAGAAACTGGACTAAGCCAAATAAGCTAAAGAATAACCTAACTAACAAGAAAACAATAAATTCTGTAAAGCAACAAAACAAGATGGGGGAAAGAAAATGAAAATCTCAAGAAAAAGATGAATAAATATGAAATTATTTCAAGATAAAGTCGAAAATACGGGAAAGAAATTTTCTTATGTGGTTGTGCTTGGATAAGAAATCTTAAATAGAATAGTTATATAAAAATCCAAGTACAATTAGAAAAGAAAAACGGAAGACGTGAATTTTTCCGTTTTATACCTTTTCGTAACATAAGAAATCGAATTTGGAAAATTAGATTTTTGTAACACCCTGTATGTTGAATAACTTGCTATAATATAAAACAGGGCAGAATTAAATTTTAAAATCTGAATAAGGGGAAATGGGCTATGCCATTGCGTTCGTCTCGGAAAAATACGCGAAATAGAGTCCGAGTTTTCGAAAATCGGAGTCCGTATGACCCAGTTAAGGCCCGAAGAAGTTTTCAGAAATTCAAAACAGATTTCAAAACAGAAATTTCAAATTTCAGAAGTGGCGGGAAAATTCCCGCCAGACTCAGGGAGTCGACCTGGGGGTCGACATGGGGGTCGACATGCCCACCAGGTCGACTAGGGTGTCGACCCTAGTGTCGACCTGGGGGTCGACCCCCCTGGTCGAGCCTAGGTGACCTAGGTGCACCAGTTTGGCTTTTGGGCTGTGTTTTGGTGGCTAGAACGAGATCTGACGGCTATAATCTGATTTAGGGTTAATCTAATGGCCTAAAACACCTAACTACTCTATAAATACACCCTAAGACTACCCTAATTCATACTAAAAATAGATACAACATCGTTATGCCGTCAAAATGCAACTTGAAGGAGCCTCCATCAAATTAAAGAGGAAGATAGCTTCTCAAATCAACTTCTAATCAACTCTAGCAACTTAATCTTCTTCTTAGGAGTGCTAATCAACAAGTTGTGAGTTTCTATAGCCTTAATAACCAATTGTTGAATGATTATGATAGGATATAATGAGGTTATGGCTATGAATGTGGATCAATGCAAGATTATGTTATCATATGCTATGTGTTTGTGATGTTATGCAAGTTATGTGTTATGTGTTCATGATGTTATGCAAGTTATGCAAGTCATATACTATATGATCATGATGTTATGCAAGTTATGCAAGTTATATGCTACATGTTCATGATGTTATGCAAGTTATGCAAGTCATATGCTACATGTTCATGATGTTATGCAAGTTATGCAAGTTATATGCTATATGATCATGATGATTATGTAAGTTATGCAAGTGTTAGGCTATGTGTTCATGATGCTAGTTATGCAAATTGCTATGATAAACATTGATCCATTATGACACCATGATTATGCAAGTTTGGTGTATGATTATATGCAAGTTCATATATGACATGTTATGCAAGTTTGGTGTATGATTATATGCAAGTTCATATATGACATGTTATGCAAGTTTGGTGTATGATTATATGCAAGTTCATATATGACATGTTATGCAAGTTTGGTGTATGATTATATGCAAGTTCATATATGACATGTTATGCAAGTTTGGTGTTTGATTATATGCAAGTAACATGTGCAAGTTTACACCTTTGTATGAGATGCATACATATACAAGTTAACCCTTTTGTATGTCATACATACATATGAAAGTTTAACCCTTTGTATGACATAAGAAACTTATGACATATGTGATACATGCAAGTTTGAGTTGATTATTTATGCTAGTTGGGTTTGATGCTATATGCATGTTGACACCTTTTAAACCCATGTTGATCCTAATGTTATGCAAGTTGAACCCATTGTATGTGTGATGAATCTTCCCTTTTAAGTATGTCATGTTAGCGAATTACGTGGGGAACGATGGGGTTAATATTCATGTTAATGAAATGAAGTTGGTATGATTATGCATACCATAAAGTGGATGGACATAATTGAGTCAATTATGTACATCATTAAATTTGTAATTAATTAGGGATAATTAATACAAATTATGGGGGTGATTAATTAGGTGTGATTAATCGACTAAGACACGAGGTTGGACCCTTTTGTAGCATAAGACTGCCCGGAACCGACCGGCAAATCCAGCGGCTACAAATGATTGGCCCAATGTGAGAGGTCTTAGGCACAAACTAAATACGTGACAAGTGCAAAGACACGAGGTTAGACTCGGTTATGGCGTAAGGCTGCCCGGAACCGACCGGCAAATCCAGCTGCCATAAAAGATAGTCTAATGTGAGAGGTCTTTACAACGGTTACGTTATTAATCAATTAAGAAACACTTAACTAGATAAGCATGTAGGGGGGCATGAGGGGTTAAGTGGGTGCCTTGGGTGGCATGTGGAAATCCAGTAAGTGCCTTGGGTGGCATGTGGAAAAACCTAGTGGTTGCCTTGGGTGGCAATAGAAAATACGATTAGAATACTTAACCAAAGTAGAACATGTAATTAAACATGATTAAAGGGTTAAGTAAGTGCCTTGGGTGGGATGAGGAAAAACCTAGTGGTTGCCTTGGGTGGCAATAGAAGATAAGATTAGAATACTTAACCAAAGTGGAACATGTAATTAAACATGATTAAAGGGTTAAGTAAGTGCCTTGGGTGGCATGGGGAAAATCTAATGGTTGCCTTGGGTGGCAATAGAAGATAAGATTAGAATACTTAACCAAAGTTGAACATGTAATTAAACATGATTAAAGGGTTAAGTAAGTGCCTTGGGTGGCATGTGGAAATCAAGTAAGTGCCTTGGGTGGCATGAGAAAATCTAGTGGGTGCCTTGAGTGGCAATTGAAATATGATTAGATGACTTAACCAAACCTTAAACATGTAAGTGGACATGATTATTAGAAAAGGGTTAAGTGGGATGCACTAGATAAAATGACAAGCTTAGGCGGGTAGCTTGTGGGGGCCCATTTCAACCAGTAACCCATATGTATCTTATTGGGCTCGACCCATGTCGAGGACGGGACACGCGTACTGGGCTTGACTATAAGAGGCCAAAACGGGTTAGCGGTGGCAACGCAAGTCCAACGGGTTTCATATGCGTGTGTGGACCCGGGCTGGTAGGTAAGACGTTGTTGCATCGTGTAGGTATAAGCCGTGCACCATTGATTGTATCGGGTTGCCACTTTGGGGAGTGATACACCCCACTATGGGGCCAGCACGGGTATTTACGTTAGGGAGCCGATCGAATGGGAGTAGTGGGTACACCTAGTGGAGATAGGGGCAGACGACACCTATGTAGTCAGCTAGGGGTACACGAAACTACTATTAAAATTACTAAGTTGTGGGTACACCTAGTGGTGATAGGGGCAGACGACACCTAGGGGTACACGAAACTACTATTAAAATTACTAAGTACACTTAGTGGGATCAACCTTTAAGTAGGAATTACCCTTGGGTGGGTAGATCTGGTGTGGTGCAGTGTAGGAATTACCCTTGGGTGGGTAGATCTGGTGTGGTGCAGAGTAGTATTTATCCTTGGGAGGATAGGCGCGTCTTTACCGTTATCTTAGTTCATCCTAAGTCTAGTTGGCTGCTTAGTGTAGTCATTTATCCCCAGTCGTACCGTACCAGGTTTATATCATACCCTAATTACTTTAATGATTGTATTGTTAAAGTTATAGGGCTCACTCAGACTTATGTCTGACCCCGTTTTTTTTTTTATCTTTTTCCCAACCCTCAGGTTATCAGAGTGGGCCTAGCACTAGTGGGCTTTGATTCAGATTGCTTTATCTATCTTTTGGAGCTTGGACTCTTGAAGTAAAGCTCGGTTATCTTTTCTATTATGGCTATTAGTATGTAGTGGGATTATGTACTTATGTTTTAACGAGATGGATATTTTGTACTTGACTCTTGTTGGTTTTTGATATGTAACCAAACATGTTTACCTTCTACTGCAATGAAATGATGTTTTTAAATTTCAAGTATTACTTATATCTGTCTGTTGTAATTTTCCTGTTCTATATTCACTTAAAATACTCCACCGAAGTTAAGGCATTCCCTTAGTGAGTGACCTTAGCGGGTGTGGGGTGTTACAATTTTTCTAAATCTCGAATTAAAAGATGGTTGGTAGGGTTTTGGATGCGAAAATTGGATGAACTATGCTCTTATTCTATAAGAGTATGGGAAAATTTGAATGGAAAATGTTTTGATTTTTCAAAAATATTGCATCCATATAGAACTGCAAGTATATTTAGGATGTGAGCATCATGTTTTGAAAAGTTTTTAAAGTTTGCATACATATAGGTGGATCCAAATTAGGCATACATGCTTTACTATAATGTACTTCACTTTGCATATGTGCACAATGTTGCAACAATTGGATGAACACTAATTGGATGTTGCGAGGGATTATCTATTTTACTCTTATCGAATTTCGGGGACGAAATTCTTTAAGGGTGGGAGAATGTAACACCCCACATTTTTAATATAATTAAAAATGAAATAAAATTTATGAAAATATGCTTATATAGGTAAATAATGGTGATGTATAATGAGAAATAATTAATACATGGAAGAGAAGAAAAAATTAATTCGATAATAGTGTGTGTAACGAAGAAGATAGTAAAATAAGAATATTTAATTTAAATATCAGTAATTAAGTAAAATGGACATCACCATTGCATTCCTCTCGAAATTTTACATGAAGTAGAGTCCTAGTTTTCGAAAATCGGAGTTCGTATGAAGGAGTTATGACCTCCCGAAGTTTCAGCGAAAAATCAGAAAACAACCCAGCCCAGAACAGAAGAAAAAAAAAAGACCAGGTCGACCCCCAGGTGAAACACCCCACCTCCGTTAGGGTCACTCTCAAAGGGAATGCCCTAATTTTGGTGGAGGTTTATAAGTACAAGTCACAGATATACAAAACAGATATAAGAACACATATTTGTAAACAGCGGAAAAACAACAACTTTTATTTCATAAAATCAAATACGTGTTACAAAACATCACCATGATTGTCTTACATCTTTTTCCAAAAACATAACATAACACTTTCATAATCTGTCTTGAGTACATATTTAAAGAAGCATAAATAAAACATAGATAAACTGCAAAAGTCCCCATAGTGGATTGTCCAAAGCCATAGTTCAAAACAGGAAAGTCCAAGCAATACATTTCTCTTCTTCAAGCTGGATGTCAAGGCTGGTCAAGCTGCTGTGTTCCCTCCCTGTGGACCTGGGAGGGGGGGGGGAAACGGAAGAAAAGAAGACGAAAGAAAAGTAGAGTCAGACATAAAGCCTGAGTAAGTCTAGTACTATTTTGTCTATGAACAAAGAACTGGGTATGATAAGTATAAACAAGAAGTGGAAAAGCACTATATCTTGGTTAAGTTGTCTAGGGTCGAATATACTATCGTACCCCATGTTAATCCCTGAACCCATATAAACTAGTTCCCAACTGGCACCCCATAATCAGGGTGATGTGACCCATTCAATGATGATCGGCTCCTACTTGCATAGTTACGTGTGTCTTACGGCCCCCGATGTTGTAGTTACCTATGTTGGTCCCACCATGGGGTGTATCAAGTCCCATGGTGGCGGCCCGACACAATTCTAGAGTGCACAGGTATGCTACTGGTGTCCAGTGCCTTATTTTTCTGCGCCGGAGTGTGTGCACGCCCGCACCCCGTTAGAACCTACACTGCTACACCACCGCCGTCGCTTTGACCTCTTACAATCAGCCCAGTAATCGTGCCCCACCCTGCCTAGTTTCAGGGTATCCTGATACACCTTCTAGGGTTACTGCTGAAAAGGGTCCCCCGTTACTAGGTTTTCTATCTTTAGCCAACATGCTAAGTTGGTTAAGTGTTTTCTAACCTAACCCCCACCAGCCCGTTTAGTTTAGCATGTTCCATTTTGATTAAGTCTTTAGTTCACTTAATCCTAACAATCCTGACTCAGCCTTAATTGTCTTATTAAGGCCCTGACCTCTCACATTAGACAGGTATTGTTGTGGCTGCCTGTTGCCGGTTGGTTCCGGGCAGTCTTACGCCACAACTCAGTCTAACCTCGGGTCCTTATTGGGCTCCATGTTTAACCTCCCACATTGGATAGGTATTGTTGTGACTACTGGACAGCCGGGCGGTTCCGGGCAGGTTTACATCACAACTCAATCCAACATCGGGTTAAACACATCGTATGTTCTACATTTACATATTTTGTCATTCTTCTTTATTTCTTATATGTAAATATTTGCGGCCCATTATTAAGTTAATGGTGTGAAGGTTACACCAATCATGGGCCCAACCCATACTTGAACTTGGGCCCTTCTATTTTATATTTTCATTCATTAGTTAATTTTAACCCAACGTTATTTTCCCCCGTTTTACACGTCCGTTTATATATATTGGGCTTAGCCTTTTAAAGCCCAATTTAGCCATGCGAAAAGGGGAGGCTTAAAGCGTGATTACATACACAAAAAGGGGAAGGTGAGCGTATGAACTTGCAAAATGACGTTGGAAATACAAACTAGAAACGGGTGTACTTGCATAGTGGTAACATAGGTGACATGAATCAAAGCATGTGAACTTGTAATTGAGATAAGAGTCTAAATTGGGTATCATTATTGACACATGAACCTATATTTTTATTTAGGCATAATGTCAAACATAAGCATGGCATAAATATTTCTAACATAAGCATGGCATAATGTCAAACATAAGCATGGCATAATGTCAAACATAAGCATGGCATAAGTATAGTTAAATTTGTTCACCTAACCTTGGCATAAATATTTCCAACATGAAATCATAATTCTTACTTTAGTTATGTAAACTTGCAAAAAGGGATTTTTGAACCTAACCTAGCTATGTACCACATATGTCATCATAAAATTCTTGTAAACAAGATAGACTTAATCATGGTTTTCAATTATGCCAAATATCATTCATAGCCTAGCCATATTCATAAATTTGCAAATAGGTTTTCTAGTACAAAAGCATGGCTTAATACATGATGCCAAATTCTCAACATAATTTCATATGGATAATAACCAAACTTGTTCCAATTACTTACAAAATGATTTATGCACAAAAATATACATCATGGTGGCATAGAAGCAAACCCCAAACTTGCATGAATTTAAATCAACTACATACATGTAGCTTCAACATGGATTACATAATTTGCGAAATATTCCAAACGTATACTTGCATAGAACTACCGCATGTAGTTCTTTATAATGAATAACATAATTCATAAATATCCAAATGTATATAATATTTCAAATTGATAAGAACGCACAAATATGAATTACTTTATTGCCACAATTCAAGCATACAAACCAACACAATTGTTTATTCATACCAAAGTAATACTCTACTTACAATCGTTGCGGCGAATTCTCTAATTTAGGAATTTAGAGATGCGACTCCTTCTGACGTAGGCGTTGATTTGCTTTGTTTGAATTGCTTTAGGCTTTAGAATTTTCCTCCTAATCTTCTCTCCAATTTGGTGGCTACCCCTAGTCGTTCCTCAGCAACATGGCGGCTTTGTTCTTATTTATGAATGAATAGATTAGGGTTTAGTCTAGGGTCCTTTTTATAGGGGAAATGAACTGATTAGGACCATTGTTGTTGCTTGGATTGATCGTAGCCATTCATCCTAAGGAGAGACCAATTAGAGCTTGCCACCTAGCCCTAATGACAAAGCAGACCACAGAAAATCGACCAACATAGAATAGGCCAGCCAGGTTAGACTGGGCTCGACCTGGCTCTGGACCAGGTCGACACCCCTGTCGACAGCCCTGTCGACCTGGTTAGACCAGGTCGACAGCCCAGTCGACCTGGGTGCGTCAGGCGGGACTTTTTCCGCCCTGGCCCATTGGGCCCCATTTTTGTTTTCTGAGCTTATTTTATTCTGTTTGAATTTTAAATTTAATTTAGAAACTTCCGAAGGCCATATCTTCTTCATACGGACTCCGTTTTTCGAAAACTCGGACTCTATTTCGCGTATTTTTCCGAGACGAACGCAATGGCGTATCCCGTTCCCCTTAGTTCTTTGATTTGAAATTAATTATACTTTAATTTGTGCATTTCACAGTTATAGAATTCGCGGGGTGTTACACCAGGTCAACCATAGGGTCGACCTCTCAGGGGGAGCTCGACCATAGTGTCGACCCCCCTTGGGGAGGTCGACCTGGAGCGGGAATTTTGGTCCAGAAGCGGGAAATTCGCCCCAGAAGTTGTCCAAGTTCATTTTTGAGCACCTGGATGAGTTTTTGGACCTGGTCCATTGGTCTAACACCTATATAAACATCCTAGGCTCATTGTAAACTCCACAACAATTCATGGCAACGCCATGGCTCTCTTCTAACTTGATTTCTTCTTCCTCCTCAAGCTATTGATCTAAATAAATCTTAGATCTATTCTTCTCTCTTTTCTCTACAACATCTATTCTTAAAATTAAAAATAATGAGATCTCGAATTACTACAACCATGAATAAAAAGAAAAGAGGCTTAGATCTAAATCACTACGCAAAGAGAAGGAATTCAGATCTGCAACCTACGCCGCATATAAAATCAAAGATAAATTGATTTGGATATGAAATCAATCAAAGATGAATCAAAAGCAACAAAAAGGGAAAGGGGGAAATCAGTTCAAGGATTAATCCAATTCATAAATCAAAGGGGCAATCGAGGATCTACATTTTGAAGATGACAAATACTGTGAGTGGAGTTATAATTCACTTTTTGTGTAAAATTATTATTTATCGTTCAAACATTCCCAATGTAAACATGAAATGAAATTACTGAATCCATAATGTTTAATATTATCATGTGCTCGATTTTAATTATTATGCCTAAGATTATGTACCTCCTTTTATTCTTTCCTTTTTGATTTTTAATATCTAGGCTATCTCGAGCCTAGATCTATCATAAAATAAATACGATTGAATGATTATTGCAAGCGAAAAAGGGAAATGCTCGGTTTTGGGGTATGACATGAACTGGAGGGTTTGGTTATAAATTACAAAGAGGGTTGGGCGTAATATAACATTGACAAAACCTGAATGCGTAAACCAAATTTAGAATTATACGCATGAACATGATTTGGGGTTTGGCGTAGAATTGACATCATTGATTTAAGCATGAAATTGACTTATGGATATGTTAAGGGGCACATGTCTCTAGAATAAAACCTGTATTATAACTTGAATTTGGATAAGAACACAAACTTGATATGAATTGACATCTGGAATTTGACATGAAGTTTACATCTAGAACTTGAACATGAAATTGAATTATGAATTTAATGATAGACATAACCTGTTAATGGGATTACAAGCATGAATATAAATTGGGGGTTTTTAGGTAAAGCTTGGATTTAGGGAATTGACATTTGACATCTAGATTGAACTTGATACTCGAATTTTGGCACTACTGAAATGCATGAACATGAATATGGTTGAGTAATTTGTGTAATGTAAATAGGGATAAGATTATGAAACTTGAAATATGACATTTAGAACATGCTTATGAACTTGACATCTAAAACGAACACGAACATGGCATGAATTGGTAGTTGACATTTATAAGAACATGCATGTAAGTTGGGTAATTGGCATAGCATGAACTTAATTTTTTTTTGACATGATTATGAACTTGACATATGCCAATTAGAATAGACATGAACCAAACATGAAACGTGGCTAACTCGAGGTTAGGATGAGTTTGCGATGTAATCCAGCCCGGAACCGCCCGGCCTAACCAGTGGTTGCAAACAATAGGTCCTAATGTGAGAAGTTAGTCATATCGCGCTTGAAACCCGAAGTTAGACTGAGTTGTGGTGTAATTCTGCCCGGAACCGCCCGGCATAACTAGTGACCACAACAACAGGTCTAATGTGAGAGGTTGTGGTGCATTAATAATTAATGACACATGATTCGTAGGGTTAAGTCATGAATTCAAAGACAACACTTAACCAAATTTGTGAATGAATGTTATAAGGAGATAGGGTTAAGTCGACACGAACATATGAACAAAACTTAACCAAAAACGGAAATAGGGAATGTTAACTACCTATTATAAATTGAAGTTGAAATAGTCGAAGGGTTAATTAGTGGGATAACCTATAATATGGGGTAAGCTAAGCAAGAACTGTAGGAAAACACCCATGCGCTATCACCGAATAAAAGAGAACTTAAGTTATGCTTGAATTCATGGGAAAACCTTACTCAACAAGTTGAATTATAAAGCGAGAATATGTGGTCTAAGGTAACGAGAATTGACTAAGTAAAACAACAAGAATGATAACTAAGTAACAAGCCTTAGTTAATAGGAACTAAGCAGTAAACCTTAGTTAAGAAAACGGTCGAAAATGGGAACTAAGTTGTAATCCTTAGTTAAGGGGACTAAGTGGTAAACCTTAGTTAACAAGATTAACGGGAAAGGAAACTAAGTGGTAAACCTTAGTTAAGAACAACTAAGTAATAATTCTTAGTCAAGGAGACTGAGCCAGTCCATAAATAAATGAATAACCCGATACGGTAGATCATCGCTTAACAAACACACAAGGAGGAGCGAACATTTATCTGACTTCGAGAAAGGCTCCAACAGACTGGGTTACGAAGCACGTAGCTTCGGGGAACGTGAGGGTACTCTTGGTATCCCTCTGTGAGGTTGCAGATGATCCGCCTGGGCTCACAGAGGTTAAGGTCTACGGTAGGAGAACCAAGAGTATGACTTGGTTGCAATATAAGGCAACCTAAAGACTAGGATGGACCAGCGTGAGGCGGCGATATCTTGTTTAGCCCTGTGATAGCACTCGTCGTCTACCTACCATCTTCAGTCAATCATAGTACGTATACGGAAAGGCAGAGAACTCCCAACAGACCATATACTTGCTATCTAGTTGTGGGTGAGACTGGCCAATAGGAAAGTGGGGCATAGGTGGCAGGAGTATAGTTCTCGTGCTTGATTTTCTTGGATTGCCTTTCATTAGTTGAGGGAGGGGTCACGTGGGACCATAACCACTGGTAGAAAAACAGACCTTAGCATCTGCATCGGCAGATAACTTAAAGCTCCCGACCGAGTTCCGTATTTCTTCATTTAGCCCTATCACGGGACTCGGGCCGCACATATAGTGTACATGTGCACCTAGACATCGGAAACGATTCGCGATACATACGTGGGAAAAGGGCGATGTTCGACAGGTAGCATAATCCCTAGTAGTCCTAGGTGGCATAAACCCTAATCGAATATAGAAAACGTTCAGTAGGTAGCATAATCCCTAGTGGTCCTAGGTGGCATAAATCCTAGTTAAACACTCGATAGTTCATGATAAGGAAATCTAGCCAGATCAAGGGTGGCAGTCCAAACGATTTCTAGAATGGTGGCACTACGTTGAAGTAGTATAGAATTACGTGATAAAGCCCGTACGATATGCGGCAAGGGACTGTACGTATACATGGAAAGGATTATAAGAGTTGGGGAAAAATTACATATACGATGTATTAGGTTAAGTCTACTAGTAGTTGGACGAGAATGACATGGGTTTGGCCTTGGGTGCTAATATTGTGAATAACCTAATAAACAAGAAATTATAAATGAACGGTATATGTAGGGTTACACAAGAGTTTATTATAGTCCAGTCACACAGAACTTATGTTCTGACCCCCTCCTCACAACATGCGCAGGTTAGGTTTATGACAGAGATAGTATTGCTTGACTACTGGCTTGGCAGTATTATTATTAAGGTAATGATATTTTGAATAAATTATATTTTATTTCTTCCGCTGTGAGCTATTTTTCGAACTCTGACATGTTTCTTTCTCTATTTCTTTTCTGCAGGATACCAGAGCACCCAACTCGGGGTCCGATGGATTGGATTTTGAAAAATTCGGTATGTCGAAACCCGGGTTGTTACACTTGTACTCTACCAAGCCTAATTGTGTAGATGGCACTAGTTGCTAATAAAATAAAAACGCAGAAAAGTAAAAGAAAATTCTCAATTCATGGATGATCTTTACAATGAGATTAATAGGGTATTTATAGGACAGAGAGCCACCTTAAACCCTATTACAATCACAAATGGGACTTAGTTAATTCTATTAAAATTGGGCGTTTCTTCTTGCTTCCTTGATGATTCTTCATTGATTTGTGATATACATAGCCTTCCTTCCAGTTATTTTCTTGTCCAAAAAGCAACTTGATGTGAGATCTTCATCTTTAAGTCGTCGAATATAGACACACAACATTTTGATCTCTATTTTCTATTTTTTGATTGCATGTGGCTTAATCGGCATAGCTGTAAAAGTGACAAAAAATACCCAAGTAATGTTTATTTATATACAAAATATAAGATATAAGAGAATAAAATAAACACATTTCTATGTTAATCAGTTAGCAACACATACCCAAGATTTGCAAGACGGGATTTACGATGCTTGAAGTCAAATATTTCCAAAAAAAATCTGGAGGGCATCTTAGAAGGACAGATATATGTTTTATTTAATTTTTGTTTTTTCAGTTTCCATGTATCAGCTTTGGGTGTTTGTTAGTATCAGTTTTTATGGTTTATTGTTAAAAATTATTTTTCCAATTTTCATGTATCAGTTTTAGGTGCCTGTTAGTATAAATTCTTATGATTTCTTGTTAAATTTTGTTTTTTCAGTTTCCATATATCGGTTTTAGGTGTCTGTTAGTATTAGTTTTTATGATTTTTT